>CP106730.1:26695650-36695650 GCA_025506655.1 Gossypium rotundifolium
TCTAGGTTGTTGAGCGAATTTGAATATTATTTTGAAGTTTGAAATTTATAGGGATTGATGTCAAAAACCCATAATTTTTGTGAGATTTGAGCCTTATAGAGCATATATTCTTTTTCATGCTCACTTTATTGATTATGAGTGTGTCAACACTGAATTATTATTCTAGAACTTGCCTCGATTATACATGTCAAGACCACATTTTTTATTTGATATACTGAGATGATAAATTCAACATCTTGAAGAAGAAGCTCGTATTATTAGTATTTTAAATTTTCATGTGATATAATTATTCAGGTTATTAGTTCATTTTTCAATGAGGTAATTTGTCAGTTTAGTCTCGATTCTAACCATCTAATTCAGCCTTAATCCACACCTTTAACCCAAGCCTTGTTACAACCCTGTCAAAGACCTTTTGATTTGTGTATCATCTCATATTACAATGGTGGAGATTTTATTTTCAGGAAAGCCTATGGGATTAACTTTTAAGGTTCAACTTATGAGTGCTTATTCTTGAACCCTAAACACTTCGAGTGCTTTGAGTGAATCTTTAGTGAGGATGTCAATCCTTGATAGTTTTGAATTAAAGGTAATTATTTAGATAAGGGGAGACACCTATGTTTTCGTGCTACAAATATATGACTTAGAATTGTTTGAATCTTTAGGAGTCTTTGAGTTAAATTATCCATGTCTAAATTGTCTATGAATTATGATGAGACATTGTTGATGAGAATTATGAATTGTGGAAAGCTCGTTTTAATTGTAAGTTGAGAATTTTTCTTGAGGACAAGCAAAAGCTTAAGTATGGGGGTATTTGATAAACCATAAAAGTAACATATTTTAGGCCCACGTTTAGCATGCTTTTGGATGATTTAAGCCTTGAATTATGTAATTTGGTGCTCTTAATCCGTTGTTTTCATGTTTTATACTCAGGAGAGCACCGGAAGATGAAAAGAATGAGAAACATGCTTAAAACGGACCAAATTGGGCCAAAATAGAAATCGACACGGCCTAGGCCCATGACCACACGGTCGTGCCTCATCATCAGACTCGACCACGGCTGCAACTGAAGCACACAGACGTGCCATATGGGCGTGTCCTGTCACAGAAAAAGAAAAGTTTCATCGATTTAAGGTACTTAGAGGCAAAAAACATATTCAAAAAACTATATAAAGACCCAGAGGCCAAACTTGAGGGTGCGTTCGGATAGGCGTCCGGCTAGGTCGAAGAGGCGATTTGTGGAGATTACTCGAAGATAGCCGATTGATTCATCTCAAGCCGAATTATACTCAAGGCGGTGGATCTCTCCTTCAATTCCTTGAGGGTTTTAGGGATTTCTTATGTTTTGTTTTATCTTTTCTTTTGAGATGTTTTCTTTTACAATTATGAACTAAACCTCGAGATACGAGGGGATGAAACCTAAGATGAATCTTGTTATTGTTTCTTGAACTATATGATATATATTTGGCTTGTTCTTAATTATGTGTTCTTAATTCTTGTGTTGATATTTTGGGATATTAATTCAAGTATGATGTGCTTAGGTGGAGGATCAAAAGTCCCGCCTAAGAGTAGATCTAGCATAATTAAGCGGAGTTGATCGCGCCTAGAGATAGGGTGGCGAGATTTTCTTTGGATTAGGGTGAAACCTAATATGGGAGTCCATAAATCGAGTTAATGCAATTCTAGGGTTTTAATTAGAAAGAGATTTCAATTAATAAACCTAGGGTTAGGCGTTAGTCGCCTCGAGAGAGGATTAATAAATGTTAGGGAATCTTACGATCAAGTCAAGTGAATAAATAAATGCAGTTCGGTGTTAGATAAGAAGTGAAGACTAGTGGATTCTTCCTTGGGTGTCGTCTTAATCAATTGGTTTTCCTCAAGTTATTTTCCAAAATTCATCCTTCTTTGTCTTAGAGTCTTTAGTTTAGTAGCTAGTTAATTTAGATTAAACAACAAATTCCCTTAATTCTTAGGCTAAATAATAGAAAGTGAGTTAGTATTAGTACTTTTGGTTCCTTTGGGATTCGACATACCGGTCTTGCCTAAACTATACTATTGTTCGATAATTGCGCTTGCCTCCATCGTTGTCTTAGTTAGTTTTCAGGTTCGATCATTCTTTATATAAACTTTAAGACTTGACAAAACAACGATAAAAGTTTATATACCACTTACTTTAAATTGCTTTCTATAGTATCCATTTAAAAATTTGTTTTTATGTTTTACTTATTTAAAATTGCCTTTTTTATTTTAAATTGTCTTATGTTATTTATTTCATTCTTTGACTATTAATGCTAGTATTTAAATAGTGCAAGTTATGTGATTATCACTTTTGTATGTATTATAATTTGCTTATCGTGTTCTCATATCATAGTTGTTCATCCAGTATAGTATTTTATTTATGCATTATTGTTCCATGATCATTACTATTTTCATATTATACCATCACATTACGCATTAAACCCTACCACATTTATCCAACTAAGATCGTCATATTTTACTCCAAACAAAATAAAAAGCTTATTCTCGAGAGTACAAAGTGTTGTGTCCTAACTTATTGGTTGTTTCCTAACTTATTGGGTGTGACATCTCATTATCTCGAGATAAGAATTCTAAAATGACAATATTTTGTATTTAGAAATTAGAGACCGTGCCCTAACTTACTGGGTTTCGTTTTTCTCGTTTAATCTAAATAACCTAATATTCTTTTAAAATTAAAATACATGTGCTCTTAAATAAAAGCGGGCTTATTCTCAAGGATTAGGCGTGCGTGTCCTAACTTACTTGGATGTGGCATTTCGTCAGCCTCAAGATGAGATGGTCCTAATGATTATTCCAACTCATTCAAGTGTTTTAAAATCAACACTAATAAAAAGAGATCGTATTCATTCTTGGTTTTCAACTTTCGACATTAAGACACTAATTAATCAATTTGGTACCAATTTTAGGCGTGACGAGGGTGCTAATCCTTCCTCGCACGTAATTGACTCCCGAACCCGTTTTCTTGAAATTCATAGGCCAAAAATGTTATTTTAGTAAACCAAAACGTTTTTTTAAAACAAAGGCGATTCGATCACATCTAACAAAGATCGATTGCGATTCTTTTTTTATTTTCGTTTTCAAAATCCTAGTCGATTCCCGTTTTTAAAAAATGGTTTCGACAGCTTGGCGACTCCATTGGGGAAAAATAAGAGAGTCAAGCCACGAGTTGATTATTTTTGGTCTTTTTGTCAAAATTTGAAAATTTGGTTTAAATGTACAATCCTTCCATTACATTTCATCCGCATTTGTTACGATCTTCATCATTATGGTTTATAATGGCTGTGTTGGTTTAAGTTTTGGTATCTTTTGCACATTGCATCGCATGATCGATCGATCTTACCCTTTTAAGTGGGAGTGAGAAACTATGCCTTCGTATGGTTTTCACCTCTGCATGGTCTAGTAGACTACTTACGGAATACATCCGTACCTATGTCTTCGTGAGGTTTTGCCTCCGCATGGCCATAGGAAATGTATTCCCAATGAACTTCGGTCCGTATGAGCCTATAATGGGTAAGGATCTAGGAATCTCTTGGTTGGGTACCCTTACTTTAGAACCAAACGCATATAGAGAGCCCTAGGAGCCTACCTTAAGTAGAGCCGTGCCAAACCCTAGTGGTCACCCATTTAGGCAATCTATTTCGTTGTTTATTTTTCTTGTGCTAACGTGTTTTGTTTTGTTTATGATTGTATTGCATTGCATCGCATTGATTGCATCGCATCATCTTAGAAAGGAGGTGTTGATTCATATTTGATTGCTAAATAGAAGAGCTTGTCATAGGAAAACGAACTTCTTGATATAGTGGAATATAGTACAGCCGTCTGAATATGCTCCGAGTAAACAACAAGAGAAGGCTGATAGTCTGTGGAGGGATATACAACTTTGCGTCGTTGCCCAAAGATACAAACCGACAAAGATTATTCAGAAATCGTCACGCCCCGACATTCTTGAAAAAGCTAACGAGCATTGCGAAGATAAGTGAGCAATGAGACGTAGCCCGGATCAAGCAAAAGGAGCCAGTAGAGACATCCATTGGAAGGTTCGCGAGATTTGACCTTATATCCAGATACGAAGAAAAGGATTGATGTCTTCACTTTGAATATTGGGGCAAGGCCGTATGTGAAATTATCCGCTTTATGTAAAAAAATTTGTTTTCTAGTAAAGTTCTTCTAACAGAATTGAATCAGAATCAGCGCCTCTTTATGCATCCATGCATCTGTATGGCATTACATCATAAGCATTAAATTTCATAAAAAGACCCTGATTAATTAAAATTATGACAGTTACCTTGGAAACCAACCAAAATCCACCGACTAAATACCACTACAATACCCATCGCAAAATGAAAGCAATAGATCAGAGACTAGAAAGATTAGAACAGATGCAAAAAGATATGCAAGATCAATTGCAAGCACAGATGCAAGAGCAATTAGCCAAAATATAACAAGACATGAGGGATTAGATGCTGGAATCTCAAAGAAATATGATGAACCAACTGGCCCAGCTATTGGCTGGAGGTCCCGACAAAGGAAAGAGCCCTGTGACCAATCCTGGTGATGATAATGAAGAACCTCCCTATCCTCCAGGTTTTACCCTGACAAACATCCCACCACAACCAGATAAGAATCCACAAAGAGTACCTGTTACCATCGGGCCCCAATATCAGACTGGTGTTTCGGCACAGATAAACTTTCCAATGGGCTCAAGTTCTAACCCAGGGGATAATCCAACTAATCCCGCTGTCCCGGATCTCGATGATATGGCAGAGATAGAGAAAATGAGGTGGTATTTGCCAAAACAACTTGAGGACCAGTGCCGATGGTTGGAAGAGAAGTTTAGGGCTATGAAGAACACTGATCATCATTGCGGAATCAATGCAAGAGACTTAAGCCTAGTCCCTAACTTGGTACTCCCGCCAAAGTTCAAGGCTCTAGAGTTTGAGAAGTATAATGGGACTAGCTGCCCTGAAGTTCATATTACGATGTTCTGTTGGAGGATGACAGGATACGTCAACAATGACCAGCTGTTAATCCACTATTTTCAAGACGGCCTGATCGGATCTGTGGCCAAGTGGTATAACCAGTTGAGTCGTGCCCAAATTGGTTCATGGAATAACTTGGCTCAAGCTTTCATGAAACAATATGGCCACGTAACGGACGTGGCACTTGACAGGGTCATGCTACAGAATATGGAAAAGAAATCGAGTGAGAGCTTTAGGCGGTATGCCCAACGATGGAGGGAAGTAGCTCACATAAGTCCAACTACCACTCTCGAGAAAGAGACGACCATGCTCTTTATTAATACACTAAAGGCCCCGTTTATCACTCATATGCTAGGGAGTGCTACAAAGAGCTTCTCAGACATTGTAATGACTGGAGAAATGATTGAGAATGCCATAAAAAGTGGAAGTATAGAGGCAGGAGAAAGTAACAAGAGAATGGCCATAAGAAAGAAAGAAAATGAAGTGAATAATACAAGCATGGGGTACTCAAAGTCGATTACCGTTAATCAGCCAAAAACAGTGACTACTGGGTACTAAGGTTCATCAAGAAAAGAATCTGGCACAAGGTAAAACACTGAAAAACTCCAATTTACGCCGATCCCAATGACGTATAAGGAGTTGTATCAAAGTTTATTTGATGCGCACGTTGTGTCCCCCCACTAACCAAAATCGATACAACCTCCATACCCAAATGGTATGATCCAAATGCCCAGTGTGAGTACTACGCGGGGATCACAGGGCATTCGATAGAAAATTGCTTTGCTTTCAAGAAATTGGTGGAAAAATTCATCAACATGGGTATTGTGAACTTAGATGACGCGCCAAATGCAAAAATATGAACCCGGGAGCGTTTTGGACAATGGAACTGTGGAAGAAATTCTTGTAGTATTTAGAGCTTACTCAGAGTAATGTACAAAACGCACTTGTTGCTTTAAGCATAGAAGCAATAAGATTTCTTTTGTGAAATAGGTTTGTGTCTAGAATTTTTATTTCAATAAAATACAGTTTTTTGAGCAAATACTTTTTTCATTCTTTTCCATACTATACATTCTTTGGAATATTCTTTCATTCTTCATTTATAAATAATCATCCTTAGAGTCATTTATTCTTTGGAATTTGCCTTCGTACCTATAATAGGTACCCAGATATCAAGACATGAGCGACACTGTTACTGACTCCCTTTTAAGTGAGATATGGGTCTAGAAGGATCCAAGGATTTTGAAGATGACAGAGATTGTAGCTTATCTTTTGATTTGTTAAGGATAGTAGAACAAGATGTGAATAGTCTCTACCTTGTAAAGGGTCAGTAGATGTTGCGAGCTTAGGAAAGGGGCAAAGACCAAAGCCTAATTCATCTCAGAAATAAGGCGAGACATCATTGAGCTGTTTTCAATAATTCAAAGATGTTTTCATACAATTATATCAAGGCACACCAGGCTACTAAAACGTGGGTATGCTGTTAAGATTGGTAAGAAGCCATGTTAATGGTTCTACAATGGCAAGGCTAATTAAGAGGTTCGGGCTACTGGTTTACCAAGAAAGGGAAATTGCATCAGTTACGCTATAAATGCCAAATTTATGAAGACGAGATTCATGTACCTCCTTCATTTCTTTGTAGACCTTATCTATGTGGGGCATGGAGTTTATTGGGACAGTCTCGTCGGAAGCTTCTAGTAGGCATTAATTATTTCACTAAGAGGGTGGAAGTAACTTCATAGGCCAATATTGCAAAGTCGATAGTCATCAGAACAAAAAAGAGAAAAAGAAAGAAAAAATACTGACAAAAAAATCAAAAAGATCACATTTAATCGCACAATGTCAAAAGTTTACGGTCTATTCAAAGATCAGGTCCACATCACAGTGCCGCAAAGACAGCCAGAGAGGAAAAATAAAAGTAAAAAAAAAAAAGCAAAAAAACAAGGATCATTAGGAAGATGACCTAGACTTGTAAAGATTGGCATAAAGAAGTTACATTTACCCTCTATGCTTATCAAACATTGGCTAAGACCTTCGGTGGAGCAATGCCTTAGTTTGTGGAATAAAAGCGTTTTGTATATTGAATCGACATTCTTTTTTTCGAGTCTTGTCAGAATTGAAGTTGGAAGAGGTAGAATGGATTTAATCCCAATATGATCAGTTGAATTTGAAGAGAAAATGTTAAAAGTTATCTGTCATGATCAGATGATGCGAGCTTACAACAAAGGAGGTTCGCCCTAGAAAATTTCATGATAGAGCTTTGAAGAAGATTTTTCCCATGCAAAAGGGACTTCAAAAGAAAATGGATGCCAAATCGGGAAGGACTTTATGCACGAAAGAATGCCTATTCAGGGAAGCATGGATATTGACGAGATGGATGGCAAGGACACCCTAATCCGGTGAATTGATTCAATAAAAGTTTTCCAAAAACACAAAAAAAACACGAAAAGGAATAGAAAGAAAAAAGAAAAAAAAAGAGAGGCCAAGGCAAAAACCCGCAAAGGGCGCTTTGAGACCCAAGGGGATTTGAGTTGAAAACCCGAAAAGGGCGGCTCAAATTTTGATCAAAAGTGGGGCATACAACAGTTTTGCTATGCCTGAATTAGCAATGAGGAAGTATGCTACGTCTTGGGGCATCGACAAAGTACTCCGGATCCCCTAAACACATATTGAACTTAAACTGGCCCTCAAGAAGTTTGAACAGAGAAGTTCAGGCTGTGATATCTGGGGCACCTAGTTTCCGCCTTACCCATTCTGAATTTGCTAATTTTATACACTACCAATAAATTTCCTTCTTGATTGCATTTTCTATCTTTGCTTAACTTATTTGTTTCGAGTATGCTCCTAATTAATTTCCTTCTTCTCCATTGTTATGATCTTTTTCAAGCATTTTACATTGGAATAACGATTAGTGGACTAATGACACTTTCAAAAAGGAGTTTCATATTACTCGGCAACTTCTAAATAATACAAGAACTTGAAATAGGATTATTGTTTAGAATTCACCAAGCTTAAGGGTTGGAAATATTTGAGTCAAATGAAGGTTATCTTTTGAATTTTGTCAAAAGGGTGATTGAACAAAATGACAAGATATTATGTCAGTAATACAATCTTAACGAAAGAGATCAATATCAACTCAAGCGTGAGAAGGGAATCATTCTCAAGAAAAATGATATTCTGCATCCATACGAATATCATGAATACACATCTGGGCAGATTTCCCAATGGTGATCGATTGATTGAACAAATTCTGATCCTCTACCCCTGAGTTATGGTGGGATGGATTAAAAATGATAAAGTCTTTTACCCCTGAGTTGCAGTGGTATGGACTGAAAATGAAACAAGTTCTCTACCCTTGAATGGTAGTGGGATTGATTAAAAAGAATACAAATCCTATACCCCTGAATGGCGGTGGGATGGATTGGAAAAGTTTCATCCCTCTGAATCATGGTAAGATGGTTTGAAGATGGTACAAGCCCCAGGTCCCAGAGGTACCATGGTGAACTTTGAAGTTATAGTGGGGCAAACCGATTGAGAGTGAAGTATGATCATTTCTACGGGTTTTTTGTCAAAATACTAGCCGAGCAAGAAGGCAACATAATACGTTAGGGATAAAGCCTTGATGAATAACAATGACACCTTAAACATTTGAAAAGGAGTCATTTTCATGACATTTATGCATTCATATAATTCATAACACATATAGTCAGGAGCATTTGAGTCGTTTCGATTATAGCATCCTAATCATTTGCACAAGCATAAGCATATTAAACTAATTCTACTGGACAAGTTCCCCAGAAAATGGTGTAGCAATATCAAAGATTTTAGATTTTGATCCCTCGAGGTAATAGTAGTGGAGCAGATCAAGGATGACCAGTTCTATCTCCCTGAGCAGTAGTAGAGTAGGTTGAAGATTGTAGATCTTGTCTCCCTAAACAGTAGTGGAGTAGATCAGTTAAAGATTACAGATCTTATCTCACTAGCGATAGTAAAATAGATCAAAAGCCACAATTCTTATCTCCTTAAAGTTCCATTGGAGTAGGTTGAGGCTACAAATCCCTTCTCCCGAGTTTACATGGAGGATCAATCCTTATTTTTTGAAGTTTCATTGAGAGAAGATTGAGATTACGAATCTCTTCTCCTAAATTCTTATCTCTTGAAGTTCGATTGGAGTAGGTTGAGGCTACGAATCCTTCTCCCGATATTACATGGAGGATCAATCCTTATTTCTTTAAAGTTTTAGCGAGAGAAGATTTACTGAATCTCTTCTACACAATTCTTATCTCCTCAAAGTTTGAGTAGAGTAGGTTGAGGCTACAAATCCCTTCTCCCTTGAGGCTACAAATACCTTCTCCCTGAGTTTACAAATGAGGATCAATCCTTATTTCTTTGAAATTTCAGCAGAGAAGATTGAGGTTACAAATCTCTTCTCTCTGAATTTTTATTTCCTTTAAGTTTCAATGGAAAGATCGAGTTACAAATCTCTTTCCTGAAACCACATTAGCACCACAAACCTTATTTCTTTGAAACTTTAGCAGAGAAGATCGAGGTTACAAATCTCTTCTCTCTGAATTCTCATCTCCTTAAAGTTCCAGCAGAGTAGATCAAAGCTACAGATCTCTTCTCCCTTAAGTTATAGTGGAGCAAACTGAAGACAGTTAATCCTATCTCCTTGAAGTTGCATTGAAACGGATTGAAATGAAAAATCCTATTTCTAAAGTTGCAGTGGGTCAAAGCGAGGCTACCTGAAGAAGAAAAAAAGTGCCGAGACTCAATAGGTTCGGGCAAAATTGGCCCTTTTATAGTCTTTGCTTTATTCTCGTTACACGACAACGAGCAAAGAGGGGCAGCTGTAATAGGCCAATTTTGGCCCAAGGCAATAAAACATAATAAACCCAAAAATAAAAATAAAATAGTCCAAAAAATGTCCAATTACAACAGAAAAAAATACAACCCAAATTAAACCAGCCCAACAAGCCCACTTAGCCGAACTAGGGTTTCAGAAAAGCTAAAAACCTAGCCTACCCTCAGTGCCACGCCGCCTCTGCCATTGGCCACCGCATGCCTGCCTCCACCACGTACACCTGACACCTGCAAGAACACAAAACCAACACCATAGAACAAGGAAGAAAACAACAAAAATAACAGAAAAACAAAATAGAAGAAAACAAAATCGAATCTATAAAATCGGTTATAAAAATCGAAGCGAAACCATTGTAATGGCTTCTTCTCATTTTTTACGAATGCTTAGAAATCAAAAGAAGAACGAAAACTTTCAAGGTTGATTTCATTTTATTTTCATTGTTATTTACTATTTTTTTGTTATTTCAAAAAATTTATGAACAAAATCAAAAAAGAAAGGCGAAGGGGGCCTTACTTGAACCACCGGAGGCCCGTTGTCAGAGCCTTCTCTCTGTCGTCGAGGCCAAGCCGAAACCCAAAATAGAGGGTCTATTCTCTCGGTTTTGGGGCACCAAGGTGTGGCCTTCGAATCGGGGCTTCGAACAGGGTAAAATCCCATCTCCACGCGTTGTCGGCCACCGAGTACGGTGTTGGTGTGACGATCGGCCGGAGAGCCCAATCATCGAGCACGAAAGGGAGAGGGAGAGAATGTGTTTTTTGGGGGGGTTTGAAAAAAAGGGGTCTGCAAATGAAAAAAGAAAAAAAAAATGGGTTTTTAAGGGGACACAAAATGGTGTCGTTTTGCACCAAGGTCACCAGTGCCAAAATGACACCATTTAAGGTGACCCGACCCGAATCCGACCTGTACACTAAGAGGATTCGCGTGTTTTTGGCCTCCAGATTTTTCAATTTTTTTTAATCTAGTTTCTTTTATTATTTTAATTTACCCCTAAATACTTTCTTACATCCGATTTAGTCACGCACCAAAATCTTGCGCACTTGGGTTGGGTTATTCACCCATTTGGACCCCGTAAGTTCACGCGCATGGCGTTATGGTCCCTGTTTTCCTTTCCTACTTTAGTTTATTGCAATTTTACCCTCATTTTTTTATTCTGATTCCAATCTAGTCCTCAATCTGTTTAAAGAGTTTATTTATTTAATTTTCTTTAAAAATTGTATTATTATTATTATTATTATTATTATTATTATTATTATTATTATTATTATTATTTTGAGTTTTGTATGCTACTTTTATTAAACTTTATATATGTTGTTCATTCTAAAACTTTTATATTTTATTTTGAATGGTTTTGTCATTATCAATTTATATATATGCTATAGTTTTAAATTAATGTTATATATTACTTACTTTAGGCCTTTTTTATATGTTATTTTAAGTTGTTACATATATATATTATTTGTTCTAAGTTGCTTTACTTTATTTTAAATTGATTTGCATATTAGTTATTTTAAAGTTTATATACCACTTACTTTAAATTGCTTTTTATAGTATCCATTTAAAAATTTGTTTTTATGTTTTACTTATTTAAAATTGCCTTATTATTCATTATAAATTGTCTTATGTTATTTATTTCATTCTTTGACTATTAATGCTAGTATTTAAATAGTGTAAGTTATGTGATTATCACTCTTGTATGTATTATAATTTGCTTATCCGTGTTCTCATATCATGGTTGTTCATCCATATAGTATTTTATTTATGTATTATTGTTCCATGATCATTACTATTTTCATATTATACCATCACATTAGCATTAAACCTAACACATTTATCCAACTTAGATCGTCATATTTTACTCCAAACAAAATAAATGTATGCCTTTCCATGTTGTATTTGCTATTATTCAAAAGCGAAAATTTTTCAAAATAAGGTAATATTTCGTGTTTTAGAAATTAGAAAATCGTGCCCTAACTTCTTGGGTTTTAACTTTTCTCATTTAGCCTAAATAACGGAATATCCTTTTAAAACAAAATATAAGTTTAAAATAAAAAGCTTATTCTCGAGACTACAAAGTGTTGTACCTAACTTATTGGATGTGACATCTCGTTGTCTCGAGATAAAATTCTAAAATGACAATATTTTGTATTTAGAAAATCGAGAATGTGCCTAACTTCTTGGGTTTCGTTTTTCTCATTTAATCTAAATAACCAAATATTCTTTTAAAATTAAAATACCGTGCTCTTAAATAAAAGCGGGCTTATTCTCAAGGATT
The DNA here is from genome assembly GCA_025506655.1 of Gossypium rotundifolium. Classification (NCBI taxonomy): domain Eukaryota; kingdom Viridiplantae; phylum Streptophyta; class Magnoliopsida; order Malvales; family Malvaceae; genus Gossypium; species Gossypium rotundifolium. The sequence continues at coordinate 26,707,799 of CP106730.1, forward strand.
AGGGTGCCATGTCCTAACTTCTTGAATGTGGCATTTTGTCGCCTCGAGATGAGATGGTCCTTAATGATTATTCCAACTCATTCAAGTGTTTTAAAATCAATACTAATAAAAGAGATCGTATTCATTCTCGGTTTTCAACTTTCGACATTAATACACTAATTAATCAATTTGGTACCAATTTTGGGCGTGATGAGGGTGCTAATCCTTCCTCGCACGTAACCAAATCCCGAACCCATTTTCTCTAAATTCGTAGACCAAAAATGTCGTTTTAGTAAACCAAAACGTTTTATTAAAACAAAGGTGATTCAATCACACCTAACAAAGATCGATGGCGACTCCTATTTTATTTTCATTTTCAAAATCCTAGTCGATTCCCGTTTTCAAAAAAAATGGTTTCGACATCACCAATCCATGTTAATCTTTCAATTTAATTACTTGACATTTTTTGGTTCTTGACAAATCTTTCGATAATCTTGATAAATCTTTTAATCAACGGTTAACTCGTGTATAAATGTTATTTGAATGACCTGATTTAGGTGAATCGGTTTAGAATCAGGTGTGAGGAACGTCAATCGGTCTCCCAATGAATATGTTCTTTTACAAGTGAACCGAGACATACTATGTCCAGGATTAGGGCCACACGGGTGTGTGGACCACACGATCCCTCACACATTAATGTGCCTTGCAAACCCTAGGCTAACTCGAATCTTACACGGCCAAGAACCTTTCACACACTTGGCACATGATCGTGTCCTTTCTATAGGTTAATTTTGCAGTTACCACACGCTACATCCTGGACACAAGGCCATGTAACCCCTCCATACGACCTATAGCACCTCACACAGCTTAGCCACATGGTCGTGTGACTCCTGAATTATTTTTAGATTTTTTATTTCCTCAATTAAGTCATTCATATTGTGTTATTACGGAATTTGTGATTTCTTGGTTGAAGTGTTATGGTATGTCGTGTCTGAAGTGTATGTTACATACTCTTGTCATTGTGAAATAGATAATTTGTTAGTGTTAATATGGTCACCACCCTATTGAATACATGTTCAAGCATGATTACTACTAGTGTTGATTTATCCTATTATAAAGCATTTCATACTACATTGCATGGGGTAGGATGATATGCATGGAGGAAGAATGACAATTTAATAATTTGCAAACAATGTGGTTTGTTCACAAACCAAGTGACAATTTGTTTAATCTGCAAATATGTTGTGCACCCATAACAAGTGGCAGTAACTGCAAATATATGGTTTGACGACGAACCAAATGGTGGTTTGTTTAATCTACAAATTTGTTGTTCACCCATAACAAGTGGTAATAACTACAAATATTGTTGGAAAAAATCCGGTTTATAAACAGTTTTCTTGCAAACTGAAAAATTAAAATTTTGAAAATTGACCCAGTTTGTGATATTTTTATCAACAAACCTTAATCGAATTTCTACCTATGTGTTTAGATAAGCGGACCTTTGACGTTTTTTGGCTTTCAACCAAACGATCTTCTCTGCTATTCTCGTACCACGAACTACTTTGAGTGTAGGCTCAAACCAATTGAATCAAAACATAGAATTACAAAAAGTTTTTCTTTTGGGTGAAAACAATATTTTCTCTTCTTTAATAGAAATCGGTAAAATTGTTATTCTGACAAATATGTTTATAAGTTAAGAATAAATTCTCTCTATTTTTCGGTAGAATAACAATCTCTCAAAAGTTGTGTTAATAACTTTACAGATGCCATCTATTTTTAGGAAGAGAAGGTAGAACCTTTATAAAGTTGTAGAGATTTATTTTAAATAGAAAAACAACATCCTACTTAGAGTAGGAGAAGGGTGAATGACTCACCCTTGTATTTCTACTAGGGTTGCAACCCTATTCATGTTATATGAGGGGTTTTGGGTCTCTCTTACATGGGGTCCAATTACGAGTACTTCCTAGGCCTTTTAAGCGAGTACTCTACAATGTGATCCAACTTGATTCGGTTTTCTATTTCTCAAAATAAAATTTAATATTTACGTATTAATTTTTTCTTCCCAATTTTACTCCAATAAAATTTTGACAATTTTAGCCCCAGTAAAATATCGAGAAAATTCGTTCAAAATGTCACAACTCAACATGTTCACTATGACCGAATAGTTTATTTTCATTTTCAAACTTCAAAACAGACTAAAAACATATACTCATTCTTTCATCATTTTTTCAGTAATCCAATATAGGGTTACAAATTTTCATTTCTATTTTTTGAAACCTAAATTCATTTACAAATGATTCCATTTCTCCATTTCAGAGAAAACCTTATTCATTCCTAAATGTTTTCCATTTCTCTTTTTCAATTCATTAGTTCATTTTATTCAAACACACAACTCATTTATGGTTTCAACAAGCTAGCGTAGGAACCGATTGGACATATGAAGTTGAGGCTCAAATGATTTATAATTAAGTTTCATCTTTTCACCTATTAATTATAAACTCATTTAGTCACGAAGTCATTCTACTATAGTATTGTGGTGAGCTCTCCCAACACATACCATTACGAAAGCAACTACTTAGTGCTCGTTTAATGACATTGTCATTAGTGTGTTACCCTCACGGGATATCCTTGATATAATATTTGTTCTCCCAATATGATCCTATTTATCTCATGGTAACCATTACATCTTCTTTCATGAAAAGTCAACCACTATCAAATAGTGATTAAGTCATCCATCACAAAGACGGACAACTCGTAGCCACGTTTACTTTTCATCAACCATGTAATACCAAATATCTTTTACCCATGTTGTTGGGCTATGAATCCCACTATTTTGAATGACGTTACATACTACATAAGTCGTACACTCAACGCACCAGCTTTTAATTTTTTATCTATTTGAACTCAAGCTTTTACTTACATCAAAGTGTACGAGTGACGCATACATAGTCCGTCATTCACTCAGGACTTAGCTATGTCATACTATGTATGTCACAACTGAATAAATCCATAAATGGATTCAGGATCTATTCTGCTTGGGTCTTATCCGATTTATTTTTAGTCCAGTTAGTCACATCTATGTCTCTGTCTTCAAGGAATTATTCAATCCGATACCCAAAACAAGACATCTCCCCAATAAACCTTCCATATAGTAGTCAGCCACTGTCAAAGTTTTAGTTTTTGCTAGTGAAATAAATAAGGGAAACTTTCTTGATGTAGGGCTAAACTATATCGACAAACTTGAATTTTCTTTCAAAACCTTGTAAGGACGGAACAACTGAAACAATTGTAGCACTTCTAACCTGTACTATTGACAGTTTCGATCAAACCATGCTACATTCGATCCTTGGAGGTATATTTGATAACCCTATTGATTAAACAATGGTTATTTCGGTCAGTGCGATTGGTGACCACCACCTGGTCTATCTATCACTACACCAAAACAGACTTGTAGCGGCATTTTTAGTGGCGTTTTAATGAAAAATGCCGCAAATATCATCCACTAGTAGCGTTTAAGAGAAAACGCCTCAAAAAGTTGAGCAATAGCGGTGTTTATTTCAAAAGCCGCTAAAAGGAGAAATAAGCGGCACTTTTTCCCAAATGCCGCTAAAACACGAGAATTAGTGGCGCTTGTTTACAAGCGCTAAAGACTGAAAATTAGCGGCACTTTTATAAAAACGCCGCTAAAGACCTGATCTGTAGTGGCGCTTTTTGACAAACGCCGCTAATGAGCTGGGAATTAGCGGCGCTTTTATGAAAACACCACTAAAGACTTGAGAATTAGCGGCGCTTTTAGAAAAGCGCCGCTAAAGACTGAAACATTTGCGACGCTTCTAAAAAATGCCGCGAAGACACGAGCATTTGCGGTAACTTCTATAAAAGCATACTAAAGACCTTGAATTAGCGACACTTTTTTAGAAAGCAGCATTAAAAGTTTTTCATAATTTTTCCTCATGCTTGCTTTGAATTATATTTTATTTTGATACATTCACTTATAAGCAATGAGAAAGTTTCATTTAGTTACTTAATTATGAAAAATTACAAATTGCTAACTAAACAATTTAGAAGTTTTCATTTAAGTTACAAATTAAACTATTAAAATTGATTAAGGGTTTAATGTTTAGTATGTTAATTTCATGGTTTAGGGTTTGTTATTTTGGTGTATGGGTTTAGTGTTTTAAAGTTTGTTGTTTGGGTTTATTGTATAGTGTTTAATATGTTAGTGTTTACCGGTATTAAGGTTTAAGTGTTAGTGATTAGGGGTTTTGGGGGAATGGTTAATGGGTTGGGGTTTTAGGTTTAAGGTTTATAAATTATAGTTTATGGGTTTAGGGGAAATGGTTGATGTGTTAGGTTTCTAATTTTAGGGTTTATGGTTTAAGTTTAGGATTTTAGGGTTTAGGGTTTAGGGCCCAAAATCTCGAAACCGAAATCCCTCTTAAGGGATTTATGGTTAATGTGTTAGCTATTAAAATATATGTTTTGTACTACACTAACATTGGCCACATGAATTCCCAATTTAGTCTCAGATTATGGTTTAAGGTTTGCAGTTTAGAGTTTAGGGTTCGAGTTTTATAGTTTAAGATTTATGTTTTGGGGTTTTGAGTTTGTTGTTTAGGTTTTAGTGTTTTTGGTTTATGATATAATATTTAAGGTCTAAGGTTTATGATTTAGGGATGAATCTTGGATTTTTAGAATATAAATCAAGATAAGATAAGTGTAAATTATTATTTTTAAAATATATATATAAAAATACATTGATGTATTTATATTTTAAAATAATGTGTATGATTAAATCAAATTTAAAGTTTCAACTATACATTTAAACCACAATTAGAATTTCACATATAGAATTACACATTAAACCAAAATTCATATATATGTAACATCTGAAAAGGGCCTATGCATTTTGGCCTAATTGTACAAAAGACATCTTTTATGTGTTTTGGAATAAATTTGGAATGATTTTTGGAAACACGAGAATGTATGGAAATGTTATGTTGGAAATAGGAAAATGACCATTTTGGAAACTTGAACATTTGGAAACTGAACATTTTGGAAACTGAACATTTTGGAAACTTGAACATTTTGGAAACCTAAACATTTTGGAAACTTGAAGATGTAAGAAAATGGCAAATTCTGAGCCGATCGAAAATTTTAGGAAACTTAGAAATAATGCAGAATGACAAATTTTAAAGTCCAAAATAGGAAATAAGGGCAAGAGGGCCTTAAAAGAAAAAGTTGGTGAGATTTGACACACAATCGGGCTTGGAAAAGTGGCTGAAGGTGTCACTTAAGGCTTATGGAAATGGCGCCATGTGTAAGAGGAATGGGCACGAGTTCGAGTCACTTGGAAAGCAAATAATGAAGGCTTTATTTTGCTACCAAGGCTAAGGGTGGGCGGCACCTATTTCTAGAAAAGGGAAGAGTTTTATTTACATTAAAACTTGATGAATTAAAGTGATAAATAAAGGATTTTTAATTGAAGAGATAAAGGATGGATTAAATACTTTTAATCTAAATAAGGTGATAATTAAAGATAATATTATCACTTATGGGGAGTAGTGGCCAAGTCAAGGACTCTTGGTCTAGCAATTTCGATTAAAGGAGGAGAATTTAGGCTATTCTCTCATCTTTTCTAAGCCTTGCGAAATTTTCCTAGCTCTCTCCCCTCTCTGCGAATTTTAGTTAAGCAAAATCCATCCTCTCTTCTTCTATTTTCTTCTCTGTTTCTACTGTCAAAGCCGAATCTTTGTTGATTCTAAGCAAAGGAGCAATCAACTTCAACATCAAAAGAGTAAGATTTGTGGTCAATCAATTTCTATTCCTTTTCTTTTTACCAAAATCAGGGTACTAATCCCTATTCTTGTTCATGGCCGAATCTACAAGGATCTCTCGGGTTTTACAATTACCAAATATAAGGATCAAGGATCTAAGGTAAGAACAATTAATTTACATTCTTCTAATTCTTTTAATCAAGATCTGAAATAACCTCTTTTATGTCTCTTGGCGAATATCAAAGGAAGAGTTTGGGATTTGATTCAAGGAATTTAAGGTGAGGCACATTCGCCAAAGGCCAAATACTACTTATTAAAGTTAGATCGGATCTAACATATGAAGTTGTAGGGATTTCAACGAGGCATATTAAGGAATCCTCTTGATTTGGAAATTGTATGGTAAGTGACATTATTGAGGTTTGTTCTTGATATTTGGAATTATTTTCCATTTATTCAAAAGTAAGCGATATAATCACCGATTTAGTGGCTAGCCGATTTAAGGAAGGAATACTATCAAATTTCGGCATTTGATTTACAATCTTTCAATTCGGCAACAAGGTGAGTAGTACCATTCCTATTAGGAATTGGTTTTTAAAAGCGAAAAGGGTACTAATGTGTTTTATATGATGGGCTGAATATAGGAATTAACAGATCTAAAGTTAGATCGGGATTTTCGAGATCTCAAGGAATCCATTAAGCAAATCAGGTGTGTACGCACACTAACCTTCGATTTATCATATGGCAATTATTTTAATATATGAATATGCATAAGAATATGAATGTGGCTAAATACCACAAATGTGGTAAGAGTACCCAGGTACGTTTCCTACTTTTGATAGGATTATGAATATGATATATTTTGAATATATGAATAAGAATTAAGTATGTTATGCATAAAATTTATGGGGCATTCGGGATCTATGTGAAAGGGGAAGAAGGTGTTGACTTTGGTCTCACCAATGAAATTTGGTGACTACGGTCACAACATTTTGAATATGGTAACTCGGTTACATTATCTAAATTTGGTAACCCGGTTACATTATTTGAATATGGTGTCGATGACACAAATTATATGGGCGATGAGCACGTCGAATCTGTGACGCCTTCGATGGTGTGTAGCGAGATGGAGGTTGACTTAGTAGTCCCACGGTGTGTTGGCAGTCTGGGTGGTGTGTAGCGGATGGAAAAATAGGCTTGGGTTTGGGTTGCATCATAATTTATTTTATATGAATATGAATTTGATTTATGAACATGTATGCTGATTTGTTGAATGTTAGTCTTGTGTGCACATTGAGTCATTGACTCACCCGTTGTGGGAAATATTTTGGTGATGAGCAGTGTGGTAGGGACGGTAGACCTTGAGGTGGCCATGTTCCAAGCGAAGATTTTATTCGATTTGGACTTTGTTATTTTTTTGGGTTTTACTTGATGTAATAAGGCCATAAGGCCCAGTGGATTTTCTTATTACGCTTTACTTTAAATTGTTATGTTACGAACTATTATGACTAAAGTTAAGTGATTTTTTTATAAACCTTAAAAATTATTTTGTCACCTTAATAAAATTGGATTTACAAGATTAATTAAATGGGTTTCCAATCTAAGCCCAATCCACAACAACATTTTTCTAAAACTTTACAAATTTTCTCTAAGTAACGAAAATCTTTGAAACGGTATACTTTAGGAACATACGGATCCGATTAGGGCTCGTGGGCCTAGTGTGGGGTGTTTCGGTTTGGTATCGAGCCGATTTTAAACTCTCGACACATGGGCCTAAGGCCCAAAACGTTTTCAAAACAAGCCCAAATGAGTTTTATGAAAATATTTACGAAAGTAGATAGGTTTGATGGCATGGCACCTAAGTCTCAGACCCATGATCCACGGGTAAGTACCCCAACTCTATGTGTGATTACATGAACTATATAAGGGTAAGGCATGGAGCGTAGAATAGAATGATAGGAACACGAACCACAGGATTAGACTACTTAAACACAAAACCACATAAGACTTAATGCCTTGAACAAACCTATGGCTAAGTCAGAGCTAGGGTGTGGTAACCCCATGCACGCATGTCTAGGATTGGATCCAGGAAGAGCACAGTATTTAAGCGTCCTAGTGACTCACCTCCTCTTCAGTAGGAATCCTACAGTGCGTAGCCAGTTCACCTGACTCGGAGGGCTCGGTGGTGTGGCAACCTCATGCGCATGTCTAGGAATGGTTTCGGTGGGAGCACAGTATTTAAGCGATCCGTGACTCACCTACTCTCCACAGAATCCTACACGGTGCATAGCTTTGGTTCACCACGACCAAGAGGGCTCGGTCATAGGCTAAGCGTAATGACTAAAACCAGAAAGGAACTAGCCATGTTTTAAAAAAAAAAAGAGAACAAAACAACAAACCCTAGTCTTTCAAACTTTTAAAACTTTCTTTTAAATCGAGAAAATTATTTTTACAACATTTTACGAAAAACTCTGATTTGCGAAAATTACAAAAATGCCCTTAGGGTGAAATTACCAAAACGCCATTGGTTTATAAAATGTTCAACTACTCAACACTTTACCAAAATTTCATTATTTTATAAACATTGAAAACCCTAATTTGTAAAATATCAAAATACCTTGATTTTGGAAAAATTACAAAATTGCCCCAACTTACAAAATTACCAAAATGACCACGATTACCAAAATTTTTGCAACATCCCCATTTTTGAAGGAACAATTTTCAAAAGAATCCTCAAAGTTTTACAACTTTTGAAATACCCTAATTTATTAAAATTACAAATTTACCTGATTTGTGAAAAATTACCAAAAACCCACGAGGTCAAAAATTACAAAAATACCCACGGTTTCAAAATTTTTCCAAATTACCCGAGACTTTGAAATTTTCAAAATAATTTTGACAAAACACCAAGGAACTTTTCTTCTAAAAATTACGAAAATGCCCACAGGGACAAAATTACGAAAATACCCCAGGTAGTGGAAAACAACAACAACAAAAACTACAACGTTTCTCCGAATGAGCGAAGGTTCATACTTGTTTGATGGATGAATGAATGAATGGAAAAGACGTGTGTTTGTATGTATACGAAAGAACCACTCTTAAATCCTTTTCATAAAACTCCTTCATTTGGTAAATAAGTGGAACAATGACTAATCCATAAAATTTCTTAATCGGATCTCGGCGCTAGAAAATGAGCTCTAGAGGGCGTGGTCATCGAGGTCGAGGTAGAGAAAGGATGACCGTGTCGAACCCGATTAGATCGGGTCAAGGGTCCGAACAATGAAATGCCACCACCACCACCACCCAATTTGTTAATGTTGAGCGGCAGCTCGAGCGGGGAAGATGCTATGTCGCAGTTTGTCTTTGCAAGTTTTGGAATTAGTGGCGGTCAGTGAGGAAATTCAGAAATCGAAATCTGTACTGAACGGCTCCAAGCTAATGGGCGGAAATGTTCAGGAGTATCTAATGTGGCACCAGTCTGGTGAGTCTTGGTTGGAAGCAACAGGCGTATCATAGATGAGCTCGATCGACTCGGAGGAAAAGTTGAAAGGGATGGTGGCGTTATTCTGCGATGAAACATATCGATGGTGGTTAAGCTGTTCGAGATGGTACCACGGTGAAAACTTGACTTGGGAGTATGTTAGAGGCATTTCGGAAGAAGTATGTAGGAACCGGTATCTGAGATGAACAAAGGAAGGATTTTCTAGGGTTGGTGCAAGTGAGTAAGTCATCATGAGAATATGAGGCGGAATTTACGAGGTTGAGCCGCTATGCTCGAGGGTAGTGGCAATGAGCATGAACGCTGTGTCCATTTTGAGGACGGATGAGAGCGACTGAGGCTGTTGATAGCACCGCATCGGGGCGGAATTCCACCTTTGGTGGATAAGGCTAAAGTGGCGAGGGAATTAAGGATTCTATCAAGCGAACACTTGATCGAAATAGGCGGAAAGAGGTTTTGGATTATGCGGATCATCGGGAATAAGAGGCCTAGAAGCGATGGGCGAAAGATCGACAAGTTGGTACCGGAGGCGATGTCGTCCTTGTGAGCATTGTGGAAAGAAGCATTTAGGTGAGTGTTGGAGAAATACGGAGCATGTCTTAAGTGTGGGTCCAAGGACCATATGCTCAAGGACTGTCCAAAAATATCGGATGACAAACAACCAGACAACTTCGGAATGTTAATCGGGCTAGTAGGGAGGACAATGACCTCAGCGAGGTCGAGGTTCGAATAACGAGGTAATGGTTCGGCCAAGGTCGTGGAGCACCAAGCGGAGGTGTTGAAGGTTGAAGCAAAGCGACCAAGGTTAGTTTATGGGTTGGCGTCGCGAGGATAGTGACGCCGGAGACGAGACAACGAGTAAGTTTCTTATTTATGGATTATAATTCATTACTTTACTCGCTATAAGATTAGTTCGATCTTATGTTGCTAATGAAGTGTATGGAACCTTGATTGTGAACTTAGAGAATGTGCCTAGAAAGTATGATAGTTCTTTAAGATCGAGTGCCTGACAATAGCGTAGTGTGGTGAGTTAGGCTGTATGCGGACGAGCGATAGTAAGTAATTTCGAGGACGAAATTATTTTAAGGGGTAGAAGCGTAACATCTGAAAAGGGCCTATGCATTTTGGCCTAATTGTACAAAAGACATCTTTTATGTGTTTTGGAATAAATTTGGAATGATTTTGGAAACACGAGAATGTATGGAAATGTTATGTTGGAAATAGGAAAATGACCATTTTGGAAACTTGAACATTTTGGAAACTGAACATTTTGGAAACACGAACATTTTGGAAACTTGAACATTTTGGAAACTTGAACATTTTGGACACTTGAACATTTTGGAAACTTGAACATTTTGGAAACCTGAACATTTTGGAAACTTGAAGATGTAAGAAAAATGGCAAGTTACAGAGCCGATCAAAAATTTTAGGAAACTTAGAAATAATGCAGGAATGACAAATTTTAAAGTCCAAAATAGGAAATAAGGGCAAGAGGGCCTTAAAAAAAAAGTTGGTGAGATTTGACACACAATCGGGCTTGGAAAAGTGGCCTAAAGGTGTCACTTAAGGCTTATGGAAATGGCGCTATGTGTAAGAGGAATGGGCCTGAGTTCGAGTCACTTGGAAAGCAAATAATGAAGGCTTTATTTTTGCTACCAAGGCTAAGGGGTGGATGGCACCTATTTCTAGAAAAGGGAAGAGTTTTATTTCTGTTAAAACTTGATGAATTAAAGTGATAAATAAAGGATTTTTAATTGAAGAGATAAAGGATGGATTAAATACTTTTAATCTAAATAAGGTGATAATTAAAGATAATATTATCACTTATTGGGGGTAGTGGCCAAGTCAAGGACTCTTGGTCTAGCAATTTCCAGTTAAAGGAGGAGAATTTAGGCTATTCTCTCATCTTTTCTAAGCCTTGCGAAATTTTCCTAGCTCTCTTCCCTCTCTGCGAATTTTAGTTAAGCAAAATCCATCCTCTCTTCTTCTATTTTCTTCTCTGTTTCTCTTGTCAAAGCCGAATCTTTGTTGATTCTAAGCAAAGGAGCAATCAACTTCAACATCAAAAGAGTAAGATTTGTGGTCAATCAATTTCTATTCCTTTTCTTTTACCAAAATCGGGTACTAATCCTATTCTTGTTCATGGCGAATCTACAAGGATCTCGGGTTTTTACAATTACCAAATATAAGGATCAAGGATCTAAGGTAAGAACAATTAATTTACATTCTTCTAATTCTTTTAATCAAGATCTAAGGAAATAACCTCTTTTATGTCTCTTGGTGAATATCAAAGGAAGAGTTTGGGATTTGATTCAAGGAATTTAAGGTGAGGCACATTCGGCCAAGGCCAAATACTACTTATTAAAGTTAGATCGGATCTAACATATGAAGTTGTAGGGATTTGACGGACATATTAAGGAATCCTCTTGATTTGGAAATTGTATGGTAAGTGACATTGACCAAGGTTTGTTCTTGATATTTGGAATTATTTTCCATTTATTCAAAAGTAAGCGATATAATCACTGATTTAGTGGCTAGCCGATTTAAGGAAGGAATACTATCAAATTAGGCATTTGATTTACAATCTTTCAATTCGACAACAAGGTGAGTAGTACCATTCCTATTAGGAATTGGTTTTAAAAGCGAAAAGGGTACTAATGTGTTTTATATGATAGGCCGAATATAGGAATTAACAGATCTAAAGTTAGATCGGGATTTTCGAGATCTCAAGGAACCCATTAAGCAAATCAGGTGTGTACGCACACTAACCTTCGATTTGTCATATGGCAATTATTTTAATATATGAATATGCATAAGAATATGATTGTGGCTAAATACCACAAATGTGGTAAGAGTACCCAGGTACGTTTCCTACTTCTGATAGGATTATGAATATGATATATTTTGAATATATGAATAAGAATTAAGTATGTTATGCATAAAATTTATGGGGCATTCGGGATCTATGTGAAAGGGGAAGAAGGTGTTGACTTCGGTCTCACCAACGAAATTTGGTGACTACGGTCACAACATTTTGAATATGGTAACTCCGGTTACATTATCTGAATTTGGTAACCGGTTACATTATTTGAATATGGTGTCGATGACACAAATTATATAGGCGATGAGCACGTCATTGCAATGACGCCTTCGATTGTGTGTAGCGGATGGAGGTTGACTTAGTAGTCCCCACGGTGTGGTGGCGAGTGCGGGTGGTGTGTAGCGGATGGACAAATAGGCTTGGGTTTGGGTTGCATCATAATTTATTTTATATGAATATGAATTTGATTTATGAACATGTATGCGATTTGTTGAATGTTAATCTTGTGTGCACATTGAGTCATTGACTCACCCGTTGTGGGAAATATTTTCGGTGATGAGCAGGTGGCGGTCGGGGACGGTAGACCTTGAGGTGGCCATGTTCCAATTGAAGATTTTATTCGATTTGGACTTTGTTATTTTTTGGGTTTTACTTGATGTAATAAGGCCATAAGGCCTAGTGGATTTTCTTATTACGCTTTACTTTAAATTGTTATGTTACGAACTATTATGACTAAAGTTAAGTGATTTTTTTATAAACCTTAAAAATTATTTTGTCACCTTAATAAAATTGGATTTACAAGATTAATTAAATGGGTTTCCAATCTAAGCCCAATCCACAACAACATTTTTCTAAAAGCTTTACAAATTTTCTCTAAGTAACGAAAATCTTTGAAACCAGGTTTACTTTAGGAACATACGGATCCGGTTCGGGCTCGTGGGCCGGGTGTGGGGTGTTTCAATATATATATATAATTCTAAATAAGATGTATCTATATCAAAATTTAGGTGTATATACATATAATTAAATGCCATTTCACTACACCACAGTCGGTGTCACAACATTGGAATATTACATACTGTCGAGGCACTCATTTTCAATATTACGACATTGACTCTATTTTGATCAAATTAAAAGACCCTAAATAGTTCCCATTTGTAATCAAACTCTAAAAGAAAGTATAGAAATGATTTGAAAAACTTCAAATAAGCTTAAATATGTTAAAATGAAGTGTTTAGATAAATATTTAAATTAAACAATGGTTGTATTTAAATGTAATATTTCTTACTCAAAATATAGGTTGAAATCGAATAGAGGATATTACATGTATATATAGTAAGATAAATATAGTTTTCTTAAAAAGTTTAAAAATTATAAAATCTTCAAAAATTTTAAAATTTTCTTTAAGCGTTTAATATTCAAAATTTTAAAAATAAAAATTCAAAAAAATGATAATATCGACAAAAAATTGTGAAAGAAAAAATAAGTAAAATAAAAAATTAAAATTGAGAATATATGTTTGAGTATTTAATTAAAAGCAGCGTTGTTTTGTATATTTTAGTGGCGTTTTTTGTTAAGCGCATAAAAAGTTGGGATATAGCGGTAGCTTATAAAAAGCGCCATAAATATGTTTGTGTATTTTAATTAAAAGCGACATGGTTTTGTATATGTTAGTCTGTTTTTTATGTATTTGTAAAAGTTGGGATATAGAAGCGCTTATAAAAAGCGCATGCAAATATGTTTGTGTATGTTAATTAAAGCGGCGTAGTTTTGTATATTTTAGTGGCGTTTTTTGTAAAGCGCATAAAAAGTTGGGATATAAGCGGTGCTTATAAAAATGCATAAATATGTTTTGTATTTTAATTAAAACAGCGTAGTTTTGTATATTTTAGTTGCTTTTTTTGGTAAGCGCATAATAGGTATGTATGTAGCGGCACTATTTATAAGCATAATGCTTGAATTGTTTTAGTGAAAGCGTTGCCGTTTTGCTCTCCTCCATTTCCCCAACCCTTAAACCCGATTGACTCAATTTCCCCTAAACTTACGAAATTCATTTCCCCTTCTTAAAATCCTAAATTTCTAAAGGTTTAGTTTCTTTCATTTCTCTCTTCATTTCATACCCTCTTCATTCCGCCACCATCGTACTTCATCAGATCAATAATCTCTTTGTCCTCCACGGCTCCACTATTATCGTCTAAACCAACGCTCCTCGGCTTCAAGCTTTAGTTCTCTTTCTCCCTCTTGTTGGCCATGCACATCTCGATTCTCAAAAGGTAACATGCAAGTGAGCAGTATATGGATGAATTGCATTTGATTAATTTTTAATGGTTGAAAATTGAAATTTGAAGCTTCGTTGTAATGGGTTTTCATTTATAACTCTGTTTTTCTATTTTGGATTGTTGTCACCTTTTTATGGCATTCTTGGTTTTACTCTTGTATAGATAGCCATCTAAGCGGATTTATTGTAACCTCTGTTGATGTTTCATTAATTATAGATTCTTTTCAAGCTTAGTGCAATTGCAATGTGCTAGTAATTAATGGTTACGCAAGCAGCGTTAAGAAATTTTCTTCTATAAATTGCTTAAATATGAACTTTTAGTAAGATTTCCAAAACAAGAGTGACACTTGCCTTTTGGTTTCTGATGTGCTTCCACGAGTTTGTCCCTTGCCTTAATTTGATGAAGGAAGCGAAAGTTGAACATATCTTGTGGTGGGTGCTTTTTGCAAACATTGAGCACCACATGATTACGTATCGTTGATACTTGAACGACATATGAAAAAGGAGAGTTATGAATCTTTGGTTGCGTGAAATGGCTTCTATAATGCAGGGTGTTAGGGTCACTTTTTGAGTTCTCTCTCTCTCTCATTCATAAAGTTTGTTTTACATTTTGGTATTAATCTGGTGTCATTTTTCTTGATTAGGGAGCTTACGAGCGAATAGGTGATATAAATTTAATGTTATTACTTTTGTCAATATAAGTAAAGGATATATAACCTAAAACACCTAGTTTTGAACATGTCAATTATGTCATATCTTGTCTTGGCAACTAGAGTGAGCATTCTTATAATCCTATTTACGATCTCTTGACTAGAGGGGACTCGGTTTATAATTTTCTCCTCTTACAATTCAGTGATGGGCCGAGCTTGGTACAATTCTCTTGAATTGTAATTTTCTCCTCTTATAATTTTGTCTAGTTAGGTCAATATAAAATAAGAATACTAATTTGTTCAATCTATTTACATTTACATTGATGTTTTTATCGATTTGCCATATCTTATTGAGGTAAATGAAAAATTAACTTCGTATTGGGACTGATTAGGAGAGGACCCAACGATTCGATAACAATTGTTGAGGAAGCGAAGCGCAGAACCTTCTTCCGCTTTGTGGATTTATACTGGTTGGGTAGCGGCTTTATCTTTTCATCGAGGTGAGTTGATTGAGTTGAAATTTTTAAATGTTTTACATCCTTTAGTAATAATTTGATTTGATTTGATTTATTATAATTACGAAAAAGATAGTTACCAAAATTGATTTTAAAACCGTAAAATTGACATGTTATTGGAGCTAAGGTCATTAAAACTATTTGTTCAGGTTACTTAAGTTTAACTAAAAAAACTTAATTTTAGTTCAATAATTATTAATTTTAGCTTAATCAATTTATACTATTGAGAGAGTCAAAATTGATTATTTTGATTCTTGAGTTGAAAAAATCATATAAGCGGTTTAATATATTATTTAGTGTGATATTTGTATTATTTTTAGTCAATATGGTAGTAAAATTTATATATTTTGGTACTCAAATCAACTCTAAAATTGAATTGAATACTAAAAGTTAATTAATATTGTTATCTATGCATACTAAAATATATAACTTTTAGTGTTGTGCTAAATTTTTTTAAAAAAGATTATAATTGTTTAATAATTCATTGTAATTTTTCTATAATTGTTTTATATTATTAATATTTTAAAAATTAAGTACTTTTAATTTTAAAATTTATTGTAATTTTAAATTTTTAAATAAGTTATATATATTTTATATTTTTATATTTTCATTTCAAAAGAGTAAAAAACATCATAGTAGAAAATCAAAAACCAACTAAGCCACATTAGCATCAAATGGGTTAACAAATATATTCAATTAATCATTCAATGATTACAAATTAAAACAAATTTTTAAAACATATAATACAAATAATAAAACATTTAACAAAAGTTAATAAAATTATTCGAATAAAAATCAAAACACCCAAATCAACCAATTAGGAAAAAAGTATTAGTCTAATTGACTTGAAAATAAGTATGTACCGATTAAACCAAGTTAAAAAAATAAAATTATTTTTTAATATTTTTTATTTTTAGTGATTTATTCAATTAAAACATATTTAGTAACTTGACCAATTAAATAATTTATCCCGATATCTTTAATTTTCTAAAATTTATTCTATATTTTAATATAGTCAAATAACAAACCCAACACAAAAGGTTAGTAAAGCATACTAATTATTACTATTATATAACTATTTTATAGACTTGACATTAGATATAAGATTGAATTAAAATAAATTATTAAACAAGTTATTTCAAATTCTAAGCACCCTCACAACATCTCAACTTACCTAATTTTAAGATCAAATTTCATAACTTACATAACTTTACGATCAAATTTCATAACTTACATAAATTTAAGTTAAGATCAAACTTCATAACTTACATAATACTTGTATAGAAAAAAAATGATTCAAAGTATATAGGCTGGAAACCTGATGGGTTGCCTTATATCTCACAGTCAGATATAATGGATCCTCCCTAGGTGTAACAATGCCACGTATAATGCGTATGCATCAAATATATCGCGATGTGTGAGTCTTAAGGATCGAAGACTATATGGCTTAAAATCGCATGACTATCACATCTTGATGCAAGACTTCTTGCCGATTGCTATGCGGTGTTGTATGTCGAAAAGGTGACAACTCACTGTAATTGAGTATCGAATATAATAAAAGGCATTTGTGGTAAAGTTTTGAATGTTCAAGAATTAGAGAAACTACAAGATCGAGCCGCATTGACTTTATGCAATGCGAGAAGATATTCTGCCTTCCTTCTTCACTATTACAGTGCGCTTGTTAATTCATCTCCCACGTGAAGCACTTACGGGTGGACCGTTTTCTATCAATGGATGTATCCCATTGAAAGGTCTTACTTTATTTACAAAATATTCCTTCATTCAGCTCAATGCCTTTAGTTGCAACTTTTGATAATGTTGTATACCGTGTTTAGGTTCCTTTCCAAATTGAAGTCATCTTGCTTGCAATAAGCGTTATCCGGAAGGATCAATTCTTGAGGGCTACTTGGCGGAGGAATGTATGACTTTACGTTAGGTATTTGGAAGATGTTGAAACAAGAATGAACAGGCCAAGTAGAAATCTTGGCTCACTGATCATAATTTAGCGGAACTTATTTATTTCAAAGTTTGAGACCGATCGGCAAAGTCGAAATTGCGAGATTAGACGACGGATCGTGGGTCCAAGCACATCGATCGTTCTTTTCATCACGATTCAATGGAACCATTTAGGAGTAAGTTTTAGAATTTGATAAATACTCATCAATTATAATTTATTTGTCTTCTAACAAAGTAAAACCTTTTTTACCATAGTGAGTACAAACATATATCGAGAGATCGTTCACGATCCAGAAGATTAAATCGACGAAATTAATAAGTTGTTCAGAATCATTCCATGAATGGTTAAGCCAAATGGTATGCAATTTAAATTTTCATTGACAAGTAATAATGTTTTCCCATAACATTCATAATTACTCGATTTACTTTCGACTCAATAGGTTTGGAGTGGAATGAATTAAATAATGACGTTAAATGGCTTTCACAAGGTCCAAAGCAGAATAGTTAAAAGATATAGTGGCTTCCTCATCAAGGATCTGATTTCATACAAGGTATCGCGAGAGATTGAGGAGAACCCAAAATTGCGGAATTGTTGTTAATTCTTTGATTACAAGTTATGCTAGTGCTAGGGACGATAACCGGTCGAGGGAATTTGGAATATTACGGACTTATTCCTGACATCATTGAGTTGGATTATTACAAAAAATGCAAGGTTGTCTTATTTCGAGGTGATTGGGCTGATGTGAGTACGGCTTGCGGAATTAAAAACGATCAATATGGCTTTACAATGGTGAATTTCTCTCGATTGATTCACACCAGAGAACAACTGATGGACGAACCGTATGTGTTTTCTTCTCAAGTTAAACAAGTTGTTTACTCCGAAGATCCAACTGATGAGGGTTGGTATGTTGCACTTCAAAACACCCCTAGAGACTTGTTCGACATTGGCAGTGGAAGTAGAGATGACATAGTTGAAAGATCAAAAACTTTGCCTTTTCCAGAACAAGACTTAACTAAAAATATCCTAGTACTAGTCAACAATTTCAATGGGTTCGTCGGGATGTGGGCGAAGATATTTCTGAAATATGATGTAGTAAGATTTAACGATTTATTATTTATATGTTATATTATAATTTTCATATTGGTCATGTTATATAATTTAAGCTGTTTTAAATGTCCTATTATTGTTGTTATTTGTTACTAAAATTTTGAACTCTTTTATGTGTATTGCGGGAAAATGCCTAGAAAGGCGATTCTGAGGTTTAAATATTGTCAGGAATACTCCAAATCCAAAAGAAGTAAATAGTGGACAGGATACAGTTGTTGGATCTTCTAGTCTGTCGGACATAGATGACGAGCATGGACAATTCCAAAGTAATGTTAACTTTATTTTACATGCATGTTGAATTTTATTATTGATTCATTTTTTCAATTTTAATATAATAATATATCATTTTTCAGCTAAGGGTGGTGGGACGAGTAGAGCTCAGGGACGTACATTACTTACAGATTTATACGACTTAGAGCCTACCGAGCGTGTTGAAGTAAGGAGAAACAATCATGGCCAGCCTATCGAATCTGAAGCTCAACTATTGGTAGGCTATTTGGGCATTATAGCACGAAATACGAATATGTTGCCCATTAACTACGAATCATGGCATCACGTGCCTGATGCCAACAAAAATGAGGCTCTTGATAATATTAAGGTAATAAAAGGTGAATGTAATTTATAATACTTTAATTTAACCTTCATTTATATTAACTTTTTTAAAGAAAATTTCTAGGGTAAATTTGCTTTAGAGGTCTCCGATGACTATGTTAAGAAGACGTTGGGTAAAAAAATGGAGAGACAATAAAAGCACCTTAAAAAAACAATATTTTAAGAAAGACATAAGCCTCGACGAAAAATTGCGAAATGTCCCACTGGGAATGTTGAGGTACCAATGGGAAGATCAAGTTAGATTCTAGAATTCAAAGAAAGGAGAAGTATTACGTACTTTCAAAGTCTTATACATTTTAGGTTTATCGTATTTACTATATACATAATTCAAATTCCATTATGTAGGACCGTGGCGAGTTGGAACAAGCAATGAGCGAAACAACAATTCACGCACGGCGGGTTCCGAAGTTTTGCTCCACATGGTGAGGCCGAGGTATTATAATTTATTACTTCTTTCAAATATTAATCACTTTATACTATTAAATTATATTTTTACGCTATAATGTAGGAAGTTTTGTCGGTCAAAAGTTGGGCGCCTTGACTTTTTGACGTTACATATAGGAAGAAGGATGGATCTCAGATGACATCCAAGGCTGCAGAAATTTTGGTATATTTACTTAATAAAATTTCATTTATTATAAATATTTATAATGTTTAATTACAATAGTTTAATTCATCGTTTGTAGTTTTAAATTTATAATTTTAAGTTATGTTCCATTCCTTTTAATTATATATTTCGTTTCTAACTTTTTATTCATTTATTAGGATAAACTAAAGGAGAAGAAGGCGGAGTATGAAGCGGTTGCTTCGATCGTGATTCTGTTAATCTCGAGAAGATTGATAACAAATTATTCTTGATGTTTTGGGTCACGAAAGTCATTGCTTGATTGATAGATTTGTTAATCTTGAGTATATTTATAACAAAATTATCACTAATGTTTTGGGTCTTACAAGGTATGGTCGGTTCGATGTCAATGATCGGTGTTACCCGACTCAATATTTTGGATCCTTTTAGATAATACATGCCTTAGGAGTCAATCTCGTGCTAAAGTTCGAGGCGAAAGACTAGATATCTCGATGGGCGAAACACGGTGAGTAAATTTCTCGGCTTAGGCGGAGGCGCGAGAGGAGGCGGAGCATATCGCTCAACTTAGAGCGGAGGCGGCGGGAGGCGAGGCGAGCGAAAGTATGAAGAACTCCATTCTGATTGCAGACTATGATCTGATTGTTCGGCGACGATCGCGAGGCCGCCCTCTTAGACATTTGTTTTATTATTGTAAGATTTTTTTAACATTATTCGATTAACATTATTGTAAAATTGTTTGAATTATGCTTCATTTATTAATAAATATCATATATCTTTTATTAAATTTGAAGTATCGTTTAGATTTAATGCTTTTTTTGGGATTTAAATGTTTTATTTGTAAAATTAAAAAAAAAAATTTTAAAAAAAATTTTTTAAAATTTTAATTTAAAAAACATTTTTATTTTTTTTAAAATTTGGTTTTTAAACAAAAAATTTTAAAAATTTTTAAAAAATTGGAAAAAAAAAAAAAAAAAAAAAATTTAAAAACCCATTTTTTAAAAATTTTTAAAAAAAAAAAAAAAGGGGGTTTTGGGGAAAAATTTTGGGAAATTTTAAAAAAAAAAAAATTTTTTAAAAAAAAAAGGGAAAATTAAAAAAAGGAAATTTCCAAATTTGGGGGAAAAAATTTGGGAAAGGGTTTTTTAAAAAAAAAAAAAAATTTTTTAAAAAAAAAAGGAAAACCCTTTTAAAAATTTTTTAAAAAAAAAAGGAAATTTAAAATTTTAAAAAAAAAAAAAGGAAATTTTAAAAAAAAAAGGAAAAATTTTTTAAAAAAAAAAAAAAAGGGGAAAGGGAAAAGGTTTTTTTCCCTTGGAAAAAACCTTTTTTCCCTTGGGAAATTTTTTTTTTTCAAAAAAATTTTTTCTTTTTTTTTTTTAAAAAAAATTTTTTTTAAAACGGGAATTAAATTAAAAAAAAGGGTTTTTTTGGGAAAAAAATTTTTTTTTTTTTTTTAAAAAAAAAAAAAAAATTTTTTTTTAAAAAAAAAATTTTTCTAAAAAAAAAATTTCTTTTTTTTTTTAAAATTTAAAATTTTTTTTTCCCCTTTTTTAAAGGAAATTTTTTTTTAAATTTTTTTTTTCCCCCAAAAAAAATTTTTTAAAAAAAAAAAATTTTAAATTTCAAAAATTTTTTTTTGGGTTTAAAAAATTTTTTTTTTTTTTTTTAAAAAATTTAAAATTTTTTTTGGGAAAAGGGTTCCTTTTTAAAAAAAATTTTAAAAAAATTTAAAAAAAAAATTAATTTCCTTTTTTTTTTTTAAAAAAAAATTTTTTAAAAATTTTTTAAATTTTTAAAAATTAAAAGGTTTTTTAAAAAGGGGTTTTTGGTTTACAATTTTTTAAAAAAAAATTTTTTAAAAAAATTTCAAAAAAAGGGGGAAATTTTTTTTAAAATTTTTTTTTTTTATTTGGGAATTTTTTTTTTTTAAAAATTTTTTAAAAATTAAAAAAAGGGGGAAAATTTTGGTTCCCAATTTAAAAAATACCCAAAAATTTTTTTTTTTTTTTCCCCAAAAAATTTTTTAAATTTGGAAAAAAAAAAAAATTTTTTTTTTTGGGTTTGGGGGGGTTTTTTGGGGGGGGGGGGTTTTAAAAGGGGGAAAAAACCCTTTTTTTTAAAATTTTTTTTTAAAAAATAAAAATTTTTTCTTAAAAAAATTTTTTTTTTTTTTTTCCCTTTTTGGGAAAATTTTTTTAATTTTTTAGGAATAAAATTAAAATTTTTTTTTTATTGGGCTTTGTTAAAAGGGGGGGTTTTTTTTTTTTTAAAAAATTTTTTGGGAAAAAAAAAAATTTTTTTTTTAAAAAAAAAATTTTTTTTTTTTTAATTAAAAAAAATTTTTAAAAAAAATTTTTTCCCGAAAACCCAAAAAAATTTTGGGTTTGGGTTTGGGGGGGGGGGTTTTTTTTGGGGGAAAACCCGGGGGGGGGGAAAAAAAAATTTTTTTTTTTTTTTAATTTTTAAAAAAATTTAATTTTAAAAAATTTTTTTTTTAATTTAAAGGGGGGGAAAAAAAAAAAAAAAATTTTTTTAAAAAAAATTTTTCCCAAAGTTTTAAAAATTTTTTTTTTTTTTTTTATGTTAAAAAACCCAAAATTTTTTTTTTTTTTTTTTTTCCCAAAAAATTTTTTTTTTCCCTTTTTTTTTAAATTTTTTTTTAAAGGTTAATTAAAAAACCCAAACCCAAACCAAATTTTTTTTAAAAAAATTTTTTAAAAAAAAAAAAAAAACCCCTTTTTAAAAAAAAAAAAAAAAGGGGGTTTAAATTTTTTTTTTTTATTTTTTTTAAATTTCCCAAAAAAATTTTAAAATTTTCCAAAAAAGGGTTTAAAATTTAAAATTTTTTAAAAAAAATTTTTTTTTTAAAAAAACCCAATTTTAAAAAAAACCTTTTGGAAAAAAAAAAAAAAATTAAAAAGGAATTAAAAAATTTTGGGCCCCAAAAAAATTTTTTAAAAAAAAAAAAAAATTTTAAATTAAAAATTTTTAAAAAAATTTTTGGGGAAAAAAAAAAAAAAAATTTTAAAAATTTTCCCCTTTTTAAAACCCAAAAATTTTCCCTTTTTAAAAAAATTTTTTTAAAAAAAAGGGGGGGGAAAAAAAAAAAAAACCCCCCCAAAACCCCCCTTTCCAAGGGAAATTTTTTTTGGGGAGGGTGGAAAAGGAAAAGGGGTTTTTAAAAAAGGAAAAACTTTAAATTTTTTAAAAAAAAAAAAAAAAAAAAAAAAAAAAAAAAAATTTTTTTTTTGGGGGGAAAAATTTTTTTAAAAAAAAAACCCCAAAAATTTTTAAAAATTTGGGGGGGAAAAAAAAGGGGTTTTAAAATTTTTTTGGGGGGGAAAAAAATTTTTTTTAAAAATTGGGGAAAAAAAATTTTTTTTTTTTAAAAAAAAAAGGGGTTTTGGGAAAAAAAAAGGAAAAAAAAAATAAACCCAAAAAATTTTCCCAAAATTTTTTGGGGAAAATTTTTTTTGGGGTTTTTTTTTTTTTTTAAAAAAAAAAAAAAATTAAAAATTTAAATTTTTTTAAAAAAAAAAAAGGGGGGGGCAAAATTTTTTAAAAAAAACCCAAAAATTTTAAAACCCGGGGTTTGGTTTTAAAAAAAATTTTTTAAAAAAAAAAAGGAATTTTTTTTAAAAAAAAAATTTGGGGGAAAAAAAAAAAAACCCCCTTTTGGGGGAAAAAAAAAAAAAAAATTTTTGGGGGGAAAAATTTTTTTTTAAAAAAAAAATTAAAAGGGGGAAAAGGGGGGGGGGGGAAAAAAATTTTAAACCCCAAAAATTTTTTTAAAAGGGCCCAAGGGTTTTTTTTCTTTCCGGGGTTCCGGGGCCAAAAAGGGTTTTTGGGGTTTTTAAAGGGGGAAAAAGGGGGGGAAAAAAAAAAAGGGGCCAAAAAGGAAAAAACCCCCCTTTTTTTGGGGGGAAAGGGGGAAAAAAAGGGGGGGTTTTTTTGGGGAATTTTGGAAAAGGGCCGGGGGAAATTTAAAAACTTTTTGGTTTTAAAATTTTGGGGGAAAAAATTTGGGGTTTTTTAAAAAATTCCTTTTTAAAAATTTTTTTAAAAAAAAAATTTTGGGCCCCTTTTTTAAAAAAAAGGGGAAATTTTGGGGGGAAAAAAAAAAAAGGGGGGGAAAAAAAATTGGGGTTTTGAAAAAATTTTGGTTGGAAAAGGGGAATGAAAAAAAAAAAAATTTTTTAAAAAAAAAAAATTGGGGGAATTTAAAAGGGGGAAAAGGGGGTTGGGGGAAAAGGTTTTAATTTAAAGGGGTTGGGGGGGGTTAAGGGGGGAAAAAAAGGGTTTTTTTAAAAAGGTGGGGGGGTTTTTTAAAAAGGGGAAATTTATTTAAAAAAAAGGGGGTTTTTATAAAAAGGAAATTTTAAAGGGGAAAAAAAAAAAAAAAAAGGTTTTAAAAAATTTTTTAAAATTTGGGGAAAAATTTTGGGGGTTAAAAAGGGGGTTTTTTTGGGGGGGAAAATTTTTTCCCCCTTTTTTTTTCCCCCAAAAAAAAAAAAAAATTTTTTTTTTTCCTTTTCCTTTAAAGGGTTTTTTTTGGGGGGCCCCCAAAAGGGATTTGAAAAAACCCCTTTTTTTTTTTTTAAAAAACCCCAAACCCAAAATTTTTAAAAATTTTGGGTTTTAAATTAAAAAAATTTTTTAAATTAATAAAATTAATTTTTTTTTTTTAAAAAAAAAAAATTTTTTTTTTTTTAAAAAAAAAATTTGGGTTTTTTAAAAGGGAAAAAGGGGTTTGGGGGCCCCAAAAATTTTAATTTTTAAAAAAATTTTTAAGGGGGGAAAAAGGTTCCCTTTTGGGGGGGTTTTTTTTCCCAAAAAAAAACCTTTTATTTTTGGGGAAAAATTTTTTTGGGGAAAAAACCTTTTTTAAAATTTTTTAAAAAAAAAATTTTGGGAAAAAATTTTTTAAAAAAAAAAATTTTAAATTTTGGGAAAAAAAAGGGGGAAAATTTTTTTGGAAAACCCAAAAAATTTTTAAAAATTTTTTTAAAAAATTTTTTAAAAAAAAAAAAAAAATTTTTCCCAAAGGGGCCCTTTTTAAAAAAAAAATTTTTAAAATTTTAAAATTTAAAAAAAAAAAAAGGGGGGGCCTTTAAAAAAAGGGTTTTGGGGAAAAAACCCAAAAGGGTTGGAAAAAAAAAGGGGGGGTTTTAAAATTTTTTAAAAAAAGGGGGGTTTTTTTTTGGGGGGGAAGGGGGGTTTAAAAAAAAGGGGTTTTTTTTTGGGGGGCAAGGGTGGTTGGGGGTTTTTTTTAAAAAGGGAAAAATTTTTTTTTTTAATTTTAAAATTTTTGGGGTTTTTTAAAAAAAAATTTTTTTTTAGGCTAAGGTAGCCAAGGGAATCAAGGACTCGATTAAGTAGAGCTCGATAGGAATAGACCCAAGAGGGTTATGGGTCGTCGGGATCATCGGAAATGTGCGAAAAAGGCCTAGAGCGATGGGCATGGGTCACAAGTTGGTATAAGAGGGCAATATCGTCCTTGCGATCAATGTGGAAAGAAGCATTTAAGAGAGTGCTGGAAGAAGACAGGTGGATGTTTCAGATGTGGGTCAAAGGACCATAGGATCAAGGACTACCCGAGGAAACCGAATGAGAATCGCCAATAGCTCAAAATGTTATCAGTGGTAAAGGGGACAAGACCTCAACAGGTCGTGGTCCAAATAATCGAGGAAATGGTAGAGGACGTGGAACACCAAGCCGAGGTACTGCTAATACTGAGGCAAGGCAGCCGGGTTTGGTTTATGCGGTTCACTGTAGAGAGGATGGAGATGCATCGGACGTCATAACCGATACGTTCCTCATTCATGGCAAGCCCTATTTTGCTCTTATTGATGTGGGATCGACCCATTCTTATGTTGCATGTAGTGTAGTGGAAACACTAGGCCTAGACTCTGAACTTTCTGATAGGGAGATGACTGTAGTAAGCCCTTTAGGCCAAACTGTAGTGGTGGAGAAGATCTTTCGAAGTGTATCCCTAGAAATTCAGGGAGTGAGCTTTCGGGCTGACTTAATGGAGTTACCCTTCGGAGAATTTGACCTCATACTTGGTATGGATTGGTTAGTAGAGCGTCGAGCCATGTTGGATTGTACGGCTAAATGAATGGAACTAAGGACCCTAGAAGATGAAGTGGTAGTAATGATAGGAGAAAGAAGAAACTACTTGTCTAATGTAGTTTCGGCGCTAAAGGCTAAAAAGATGGTTCGTAAAGGGTGCAAGGCATTGTTAGCCTTCGTAAGTGCGCTAGATGGAAAGGAAGAAGGTGTTAGTGGAGTTAAAACGATAAGGGACTTTGAGGATGTGTTCCCAGAGGAATTACCAGGAATACCCCCAGATAGGGAGGTGGAGTTTGGAATTGATTTGCTACCGATAACAGCTCCTGTGTCAATTGCCCCTTATAGAATGGCACCAAAGGAGTTGGTTGAGCTCAAGGCTCAAATCCAAGAATTACTAGATCGTGGGTTTATCCGGCCCAGTGTGTCTCCATGTGGAGCACCGGTCCTATTTGTGAAGAAGAAGGACAGAACTATGCGATTGTGCATAGATTATCGTCAGTTGAATAAGCTGACCATCTAGAACAAGTATCCTTTGCTAAGGATTGATGACTTTTTCGATCAGCTTAAGGGGGCGGCAGTGTTTTCAAAGATCGACTTAAGGTCAGGATATCATCAGTTGAAGGTGAAGGAGGCAGATATCCATAAGACAGCCTTTAGGACAAGATACGGTCATTTTGAGTTTGTAATAATGTTGTTCGGGTTAACAAACACCCCAGCCGCGTTCATGGATATGATGAACCGGGTGTTTCAACCCTACTTGGATAGGTTTGTCATAGTGTTCATCGACGATATTTTGATGTACTCTAAAACTGAGGAGGAGCATGATGAGCATCTTCGGACTGTACTGCAAGTATTAAGGGAAAAGAAGCTCTATGCCAATTTTAGCAAGTATGAATTTTGGATTAAGGAAGTTGCTTTCTTAGGACACGTGGTGTCTGTTGAAGGAATAAGGATAGATCCTAAGAAGATTGAAGCAGTGTTGGATTGGAAACCACCTAAGTCGGTGGCAGAGATTCGTAGTCTCTTGGGATTGGCAGGCTATTACAGAAGGTTTGTAGAAGGTTTTCGTCAATAGCCACGCCATTAACAAAGTTGTTGAGGAAGGAAGTACCCTTTGTATGGACGGATAAGCAGCAGGAGAGCTTTGAGAAGCTTAAGAAGGTATTAACGGAAGCTCTAGTCTTGATTCAGCAAGAGGCAGGAAAGGATTTTACGGTGTATTGTAACACTTTCCATACAAGTTTGGGTTGCGTATTGATGCAAGACGGAAAGGTAGTCGCATATGCGTCCCAACAGTTGAGGCCACATGAGGTAAATTACCCAACGCACGACTTGGAATTAGCGGCAGTGGTTTTCGCTGTTAAGGTGTGGAGACACTACCTTTATGGCAAAAAGTCGACGATCTACATAGACCACAAGAGCCTTAAGTATTTGCTGACTCAAAAAGAGTTAAACTTGAGGCAGCGAAGGTGGGTGGAATTACTAAAGGACTATGACTGTTCGATAGAATATCACCTGGGCAAGGCGAATGTAGTGGCGGTGCCCTAAGTCAGAAGGTGGTGTCAGATCTGAGGGCAATGTTCACCCATTTAAGTTTGTATGATGATGGAAGCCTATTGGCTGAGTTGCAAGTCAAGCCGACGTGGTTGAATGAAGTGAAAGAAGGAAAGTTGGCTGATGAGGACTTAAGTGCTAAGCTACAACAAGTGCAGGATGGAGAGTTGGAAGATTATGGTATTAATGGCGAAGGAGTGTTGTGTTTCAAAAGCAAGGTCTGTATGCCTAAGGATAAGGAACTTAGGCGAAGGATTCTTCAGGAATCGCATAGTAGCCCTTATGCTATGCATCTTGGAGGCACTAAGTTGTCTAAGAGACCTAAGGGAACAGGTTTTGGTGGCCTGGTGTGAAAAAGGAAGTTACTGAACTCGTTGGCAAATGTCTGACGTGTCAGCAAGTTAAGGCTAAACACCAAGTTCCATTGGGATTGCTTCACCAATCGAGATTCCGAGATGGAAGTGGGAAAGAATTACCATGGACTTCGTTAGTGGATTTCCCTTACACCTACTAAGAAGGACTCGGTATGGGTAATAGTGGACCGCTTGACCAAGTCCGCGACTTTATCCGTAAGGGTTGATTATTCTCTTGAAATTGGCTAAATTATATGTGGCAAAATTGTGAGGCTACATGGAGTGCTGGTGTCTATCATTTCGGATAGAGACCCAAGATTTATGTCTCGATTTTGGAGGGCACTTCATCAAGCTTTAGGCACTAAGTTGGATTTCACTAAGGCCTTTCATCCACAATCAGACGGGCAATCTGAATGGGTAATCCAAGTATTGGAGGATATGTTGAGGGGCTGTGTGATGGATTTCAGAGGAAGTTGGGATGAATATTTTCCTCTAGCGGAATTTGCTTATAACAACAGCTATCAGGCAAGTATTCGAATGGCACCTTATGAAGCGCTGTACGGTCGGAAGTGTTGGACTCCTACATGTTGGACGGAACTGAGAGAACGTCGAGTTTTGGGTCCAGAGTTAGTGGCAGAATCCGAAGAGAAGGTTGAGATTATTCGTACACTAATAAGGAAGCATCGATAGATGTAAGTCGAAGCAGATCTTAAACGAAAGGAAATCAAATTCGATGTGGGAGACAAAGTATTCCTGAAGGTTTCACCTTGGAAGAATGTGATGAGATTTGGTCAGAAAGGAAAGCTAAGCCCAAGGTTTATAGGACCCTATCGAGTGTTGAAGCGAGTTGGACCAGTGGCGTACCAGCTAGAGTTGTCACCAGAATTACAGCAGATGCACGACGTATTCCATGTATTCATGCTACATCGCTACCGATCGGATCCGTCTCATGTGGTACCAGTTGAAGAAGTGGAGCTAAGGCCAGACTTATCCTACGAGGAAGAGCCGATTCAGATCTTGGAACGAGACGTGAAAATCTTACGGAGGAAGTCAGTTCCCCTAGTCAAAGTGTTGTGGCGCAATCATGGATCGGAAGAAGCTTCGTGGGAGCTAGAAGAGACAATGTGACAGCAATACCCTCATTTATTTTAGCCAGACAATTTCGGGGTGAAATTATTTTAAGGGGGTAGAACTGTAACACCCTGAAAATGGGTCTATGCATTTTTTATTTAATTATACAAAATGGCAAGTCTTATGTGTTATGAATGTAAAGTGAACATTTTTGGAAACTTGGAAATGTTAAGTTTAAAAGAGGAAAGTGAACATTTTGGAAACTTGGAAATGTTAAGTTAAAAGAGGAAAGTGAACATTTTGGAAACTTAAGTTAAAAGAGGAAAGTGAACATTTTTGGAAACCTGGAAATGTATGGAAATGTTAAGTTTTAAGGTTTAAAAAGGGGAAACTAAGGCAAGGTGGTCTTAAGAAAATTAATAGGAGGAATTTGACACAAGAACGGGCTTGGAAAAGTGGCAAGGAGGCACCACTTAAAGCCCAGTAGGTGACGCCACAATCAAGGGGAAGGAGCCTAGGTTCGAGTCACTTGGGGAGCAAACAAAGGAATTTTATTTTGGTGCAAGGAACAAGAGAGTTGGACGGCATTAAGGCACTTGAAAGAAGAGTTTTATTCTCTTTAAATTTTCGGATAAATAGTAGATAAATGGTGATTTAATATTAGATTATTTTAAGGATAAAGGAAGAGATAATTGGATTATTTGTTTATGAAGAGATAAAGAGAAAATTTAGGAATGGAAGAGATGGCCGAATGGGGGACTCTTGGGGTAATAGTTTCGGCAAATAGGAGAAAACAAGGCCATTCTTCACACTTTTCTTCCTCCTATTCTCTCGTCAATTCCCTAAGCAACATTCTCTCTTCTCTTTTTTATTTTGTCAAACCGAAATCTACTTCTTCTTTATCCACCATTGCTGATTCTTTAAGCCTCAAGAATCAAAAGTGTTGACACACCTCTAGGCCATAGTCGACTAGTCTTCAAGACTCCATAGCTGAATCTTTGAGGAGCTCCAAGCATAGGTGCTATCGATTTCTTCAAGTAAGGGTAAGATCAAAATTCGGTTTCCATTCTTCTACTTTTAGTATTGTCGAAATCAAGGTATTAATCCTATTAGTGATCTTTGGACGAAACTTGAAGGTTCTCCGGATCTCTGCTATTGTCGACATCTCCATAGTCAAATAGTGCTTTAGATTTCAAGGATCTAAGGTGAGTCACACTTTGACATTCGGCCAAAGGCCATTTAATAGTGATTAAGTGTTAAAATCGATCTAACATATGATTATAGAGATTTGACGAGCACCTAAGACAAAAGATCATTTTCGGGATTTAAGATTTGGAAGGTAAGCACATAGGTATATTCGGCCAAGGCCTATTTTGGATATCTAGATCTATCTCTTACTTTGTTTAAAAAGCCGAAACTAACCTATGTAGAGATCCAGTGTTTGGCCGAATACAAGGAGGAGAATAGCAAAGTTTTCGGATTTGAGTGATAAGCAAATCGACATTAAGGTAAGTTTTAGTGCACAAATCCTACTAGGATTTGGTTTTATGGCCAAATGAGTTTTTCATTAAATCTTTAATATGGGCCGAATGTAGGGAGTTAAAGATCTAAGATCAAAATTTGGGATTTTAGTGGAATTGTTAAGCGAATCAGGTGTGTACCCACACTACTTTTTAATAAGATTTATGGCAATAATTAATATGTGTATGTTTATAAGAATGTGAATATGGCTAAGGTACCATGTTATGGTACAAAAGTACTCAGGTACGTTTCCTACTCCTACTAGGATTATGAACATATGTTATTTTAACATGTGAAAACCGGTAAGAATGTGAATTAAGGCATGAAATTGCATAATGTGTATGAAATATGGGGCATATGGGTTATATGAAAAGGGAAGTTAATGTGGTGACCTAAGACCACGATATCGAATGTGGTGACCTAAGACCACAAATTTGACCTAAGACCACGATATCCGAATGGCGATGAGCACGTCATTTTATAAGGGCGATGAGTACGCATTGCAATGATCGATGGTGGTGTAGCGGATGGAGGGTTGACTTAGTAGTCCCCACTGTGTGCAGGATGGTACGGGTGATGTGTAGCGGATGACATATAGGTTTGGGTTCGGGTTGCATCATTATTTTATATCTGCTATATGATTATGTATGTGATGTGATAATATGCCTGAATCTATTTGGACATAGTGTTTGTGTACACATTGAGTCTGTTTGACTCACCCCTTGTGGGATTATTTTTCAGGTAACGATCAGTAATGGACCGGGTCGGCAGGAGCTTAAAGGTGGCCATGCACAGCAAGGAATTTATTCAATTTGGATTTTTATTTTATTAAGTACTTTGAATTTATTCTTTTCATGGGAATTGTTTGATGTAATAAGGCCATAGTAGAACTACTTTACTTTGCTTTTATTACAAACTTTTATTTATTAAAAGATTAAGTAAATTTATTTTAAAACAAAGCCTAAACGTTTTGTCACCTAAAGTAAAGGATTTAACAATGAAATAAACTTGTTTTCAACTCAAGCCCAACCCAAAACAATCTTTCTTTCAAAACACACAAGTTTTTCCTAAGTAACAAAAGAATTTGAAACGGCTTACACCGGGGAACATACCAGATCCGGTCAAGGCTCATGGGCCGGTTTGGGGTGTTTCAGAATCGGTTCAAAAAATTACATGCATGAAATAAATTATATTGATAAATTCAATAATTATATTGTTAAAATATTAATCATATGAAAAGATACGAAAGGGTGTAAAACAATTGTAGTTTTACATTGATGTAAACAGGGATGGATCTAACGGGATGCCGGGGGGGCAACCTTTAGGTTTTTGAATTTTATATATAAATTATCATTTATTTTAGATTTGGTGTCCACATTATATAACATTTGTCCCCTTGGCTAAATTTTATTTCATATATTTCATCCCCTTAAGCCTTAAAGTTATACTTTATTTTAACAAAGTATTTTTCAATTTTTAATTATATAACTTTAATAATAATCAAATATTAATGTATGACGGGCCTTGAAAGACTTAAATTAGAGGCCCAATATGAACTTTGAAGTTAAATTCTAAAATTAATTGATTTGGCCCATACCCATACATGACGATTCCATTGTAGCATTTTCAACTTGATGCTCATTAAAGCACGAAGTTGGAGAAAGCTTCTACAGTCGCAAGTGCTAGCTAAGATAAATAACTCAAGTATTTATCCTCTTCTTGATAGAATTATTCATCTTGTGCTGACTGTTCTCATGTCTACTACAACAACCGAATGAGCATTTTCAGCTATGAAAATTGGGAAGCCAAGACTTCGCAACAGAATGGAGGATGATTTTCTTTCAACTCACTTGGTGGCATACATCCAAAAATAGAGAGCTCAAGAATTTTTATGAGATTCTATCATTGATGAGTTCGATCTTATGAAAAAGCGGATGATGCAATTTGTGATGCCTAGTATTGAGAAATAGGCCTAAAACTAGGTTTTTTTTTTTAATTTAATTTTTGGAATTATAATTATATTTATGAAATTTTTAGTATAATATTAGTTATTCTTTTTTCATATTGGAAAGAAATATTAATTTTATATAGTGTGATTTTTTAAAAAATTATAGTTAAATTGTTCATGTTTTAAAAAAACATTAAATTGATTGGTTTGATATTTAAAAAAAAAAATCCGAGAAGAATTGACATTTTTTACATTAAAAAATTGTTCAAATTTAGAAATTTTACTCCTTAGAGTAAAATCCTCAATCTGTCCTTGAATGTAAATGGATTTCTTTCTAAGATATAAACTGGAACATCTTTTATTTGTAATACTTTAAATAATTACAAAATTCTTTAACTGTACTCTTTCCTAAATTATCGAGTAGCATATAACATGTTTCTCAAATTATTCTTGACATGTTCATTAAGAGAAGAGAATGTATAAAATTGTGATTCTACGTCATTTCTATCCCTTTTTAATATGAGAATAACAAATCAAATTTTTATTCTGCTTTTCAGCTTTTTTCTCATAAAAAATTAAAATTCAACTAAAAATGCTAAAAATTAGAGAAAAAAATCTGATTTGTCATTCTCCTATTAAAGAGAGATAAGAATAACGTGGAATCACAGTTTCATACAATCTTTTCTCGTATTACTAATTCTGTTATAACTTGCCTAGTCAAATTCATTTGTTAATCTTTCTAAATGATCAACAAACTATCGCAAGCCATTCTTTTGATTCTTTTCCATATTATTTGCATTTACAATCATGCCCGGTAATTATTTAAATTTTTTTTTTCGCACAAACATGCTAAAATTCAAGAGAACACTAACCTTAATAAGTTTCCCAAAACACTAGGTTGAACACCAAGCTTCAATCCACTAACTTCTTTTCACCTTTGATATTCCTTTCACCCTTGTTCTCTTCTCTAGCTTCAAGCATGTACAGCCATTTTCCATAATAGAAAGTTACTCTAAAACCAGCATTTATAATAGCTAAACGTTATACTTAATTAGAACTCATGAATGCTATAAATGAACCCAATTTTCTTACCTCTTTCTCCTTAAGAAATATTACTTAGGTTCTTCAACAACTCACAATCGAATTTCCTATTGGATGGGCAATATATATACGTGACCATTTGATAATAATTAAGTTTCATTTAAAATTCAAGAAAACCAGCAGGGAGACTTACAGTTTCTTCTCTTGGCATTACGCTTCTCCTAACTGACTCTACTTGATGAAAATAGAAGAAGCCTCTCCTTTCTTCCTTACTGGAATTTATGTACTCCAACTTAATATAAACCAAGGGCTAAGATTTCTTATTCCCCTCCTTAGTGGGATCTAATGTCCCAAAATCCACCTTTTATAAATCAAATTTTAATTCAATAAAAATCTAGACATGTTAAGTCTTGGAAAAGCCCATTTGTCTAGTATTTTTTTAAGCATACCCTTGATCCAACGATTGAAGTTTTATATAGTATTGAATCGTGATGATCAACGGTTGAGACAAATCTCAACCACTAATCCTTGTTTGCCATGGTACAATTACCACTTAGGTACTTTATAAAATCTCTTTACAAGTCCTTCTCTAATCATTTACAGACAATTCTCTAATTCAATTTATACCTCCCACTTTAAACTTTCTCCAATTTAGTCCATAAATTGATTTAACAATTCATATTTAGGCTCAGCTATTGATATTTCTCGGTATCTAATTTAATCCAAATATATAGTACAATTACTACAACACTCATTCTCGAGAATTTAAGCACTTTTCTATAGATTAAATCTTTATATGACCATTTTGAAAAGTCTAATCCTTATGTGAACAATCCTTAAAAGGTTGAATTCCTAAAAGTTTGAATTTAAATTTGAACATTTAACCTAAATATTCTATATAAAAAGTACTTCAGTGAAGCCTTGGCTGGTCAAATATAATAATCTTAGAAATAAAATCCTGTATTTTCATGTTGCAACACTTTATACTAAGTTATTCAAGTAACGTTCTGCCATGAACTTGTGCATTGTATAGTTTTCATTGTGGAATCCTATTAAGTAACTTCGTCCACTATTAATTATGATTCTTGCCTGGTCGATATAGCATCCAAGTTTCTATTTATATTTGTTACATCTCAAAAATGGAGTTAGAAGAATTGAATTTGTGGTTAATTAATTGATTGGATTTAAGTTTGAATATGCATGATTATTAGATTTTGGTTACACTATGGATGATATGTATGTGCTTAATAAATTATTGTTATAGATACCTGAATAACTTGCTAAACTTTGAGACAAGCTTAAAATGACCAAATGGTAAGGTATGAACCTATAATGCACTTAGAAATATATAATATGCAAATTGGACATATTGAGTAATTTGAAATTGTGACTTTAGGCTTACATGCTAGTTTAGCAAACTGATTAGAGTGTTAAAATATGTTCATGTAAGTTTTAGTGTAATTGAGCATGATTTGTATGATCTATGTATGATATACGATATGTTAGAATAGAAAAATTGGCATGAAAATACGAAATAGTATTTATAGGTATTAATGTGTCATTATCTTTGCAATTGAGTCCTGATTTTTATGCAAAGCTATTGGAGTCCTTAAATGCTATAAAATGACTTGAAAAGTTGCATGATTAAGTCTTATGCAGATATTTCATAAATTTACTCTTGATTTAAAAAAAGTTTTACTAAATTTATGATTTAGTCCTTAAACTTTGCTTTAAAAATTAAATGAATTTTACTTATCAAGTCCGGTATTTTCTTTCAATTATTGCCCTTGTTAACTTGTTTTGTATTGTACATATGATTTAATTGTTGAATTACAAATGTTACTTATGTCGTATGTTAAATAAGAAATGAATATTAGGCTTGATGGTTTCAGATATCTAAGTCATTTTATTAGAGTTTACTAAGGGTGAAATGAATTAAAATATTAATATTGAGACTTAACTATGAGTATTAATTGTTATATATGAACTAAGGTGGAATGTGCTAAGAACTATAAGTTAAATAAGTCAATAAAAAATTGAGTAAATGTGTAAGCTAATAAAGAATATGTAAGTTGAGCCCAAAATAAATATATACAGTAAAAAAATAGGATTAAATAAGAAATAGGCTTTAGGCCTAATGATTAAATGTTAGTTTCCCTCCTTAGAGAGCCTAGGTTTAAACCCCGGTCTCATTTATTTTCCTTTTAATTTTCAGCAACATAAGATAAAAACCACATTAAAATAAATATTGTTGTGGGTAAAAACTAAATAATAAATAGGCTTAAGCCTAATGGTTAGCACGTTAGAGCCCTTCTTAGATGTCCTAGGTTCAAGTCCTTTCTTCTCTTTCGGCAAAATACTAAAATATAAATTGTTGGGGATAAAAATAAACAAGAAATGAGCAATAGCCCAATGGTTAAAGCGTTAGTTTCCCCCTTATGAGTCAACCAATTTTTTCCTGATTAGAATTCACAACTTACTCTTTCTTCAAAAGTCCAATAGAACTAAAATTCCACATCTTTTTATCTTCTTTTCCTAATTAGATTTTCATATTGCCATTTTTCAAATCCTAATAGAATTTCCTCTCCATCTTTCTATTTATTCTCTTTTTATTTTCTCTCCCTTTACACCAAATTTCCATCCTAATTATGGATAATTATTTTGCTTTCCCGAATCAAATAATCCTCCATACAATTGTTTTCTCTATTGGTTTTGTAATTGTTGTCAAATAGCATCCTTAATCCTTACCAAGAAACTATAAGTACATCTCATTCCAAAGTTTAGATCCCGAATTTTCGTAGAATTTCTATCCGACATTAATCTTTCAATTCAATTACTCAATCTTTTATGGTTGTTGACAAATCTTTTCATAATCTCATTAAATCTTGAAATCAATCATTAATACACGAGTAACTGTTGTTTAAAGGACTTGATTTAGGTGTGTCAGGCTAGAATCGAGCGTAAGGAACGTCGAATGAACTCCTGGTGGTGTGTGTTCTTTTACAAGTAAATCAGGGCAAAATTGTGCCTAGAATAGGGTCACACGTATGAACCACATGGCCCCTCACACGACCATTTTCCTCTAAAACCTTAGGATAGTTCGAATCGCACACGACCCAATACCCCCACACGGCCTACCACACGGTCGTGTCTTCCTTGTACCTTGATTTTGTAAATTCCACACGCCCATAGTCTATTACACGGCCGTGTAACCCCTCCACACGGTCTAGAACATTCCACACAGTCCGATCACATAGTCGTGTGTCCCCTATTTTTTAGTTTTTACAAATTTGCCTAGAATTTTATGTTTTATTCAATCTAGTCCCTGAATGATTCTCAAACTATTTAGTATTTTAATTTATTCAATTAATCCCCTGATAATATGAATTATGTTAGAATCCATGATTTAATTGACTGAATTTATATGATATATATATAAATCATACTTGGGATGATTTGGAAGAAGCCCCCATACACCTCAATGCCTTTTTTTTTTTTTTTGTTTAGTGGTAGTGCATTCAAATTCACCAATGACTACTTTATCGGTTGCCCACTCAATAAATGGGGTTTCCCCTTTGAACTCGAAGCCACTATAATTGGCCTATTATCAACGACGGAAGACCTGCCCCTTAATGGTTAAGGTGATGGTTGATCCCTTGTAGCCCTCATTTCTCTTGTAGGCCTCTAAGTTCTAGCCATCGTTGATTCTTGCTACGAAAATGGCAGAAGAATAAATGAAATTTTGACAACAAACATGAGGAAAGCCCTTAACTCTGAAGATCGAAAAGAAGTTTGCACGATCGAAGAAAACATAGAAAAATTCTTAGAACTCAAGAGGAAAAAATGGTTTCATAGATGACTGAAACCTACAATTATATATTTTTTTCAAAGTAAACTTCACAAATGCACCATTTTGAACCTAAAAGGCCATGACCAATGACATCTGGCCTTATGCACCATGTCAGACGCCTTTCATCGTTTCTATTATTTTATAAATGTAACTAAGTTAAACATTACATTTATGGCTAAATGTAACACCCCTAACCCGTATCCGTCGCCGGAATAGGGTCACAGAGTATTACCGGGGTTTACAGAACATTCCCATACAATTTGTATTAAACATACTATTCATACTCCAAAATTTTCTTATTGTCCCTTGAATAGGCCCTCAAGGCCCAAAATGAGTATTAGAATCGATTTGGAACCTCTAAGAATTTTTCGCAAAATTACAAAATATTTTTAAGGTATAGGCTTCACATGCCAGTGTGGTCCAAGGGACACGCCCGTGTGACCCTGGGGCACACCTGCACTGGCCGTGTCCGATTTAGGGTGCTCTCTGACTTGCGCCACATGGCCATGCCACATGCCCGTGAGCTAGGCCGTGTGGATAATTAATTTAATTCGAATTAGGTGAAGGTTTCACACGGCCAAAGACATACACCCGTGTTCTAGGCTATGTCTTCCACACGGCTGAGACACACACCCGTGCCTCTGCCCGTGTGCTTAATTCTAAGCATTCTGTTTTCTCAAATTTAGGGTGTAGGGGACATATGGCCTGGCTACACACCCATGTACTCGACCGTGTGTTACACACGCCCGTGTGTTACACACGCCCGTGTGTCTACCCGTGTGGACAAAATGAAGTCATTTCTTAGCTTCATTTTCTCACCCAATTTTGCCCACAACCTACATCAATACTTGCATGTATATACCAACCAAATCAAATATTAAACCAAGCCTAAACTAACATCTATCACGGCATAATATCACATGCAATTCATATTTATAATCATACTTTTAATGCATATACAATATAAACATACTCTATTCGTCCACACTTTACACATAAGCATTGAACTTGAGATAACTTATACCATACCAAATTAAATCATTACTAGCCATTCCAATGGCTAGATTACAAAACATCACTTACAAGTCAACATTTGGCCAAATAAGTCTATACATTCCATTATACCAAAATGAGATTTCTAAGTATACCAAAAAGGAGATAGTGGATAATGTGATTATGCTCCGACTGATCCTCCAACCTTCATGAACTTACGAGCACTATAAAACAAGGGAAAATTAAATGGGGTAAGCATTTTCATGCTTAGTAAGTTCGTATAACGGAAAATAAACTTACTAGTTATATTCATTAAACTTGCATACATAAACATGCATTTCATCCATTATAAGTAGTTCACCTAAACATATACACTTAATCAAACAAGTTAGTCACATAACATTATTTAAATATCAAGTAAACAAAAATGAGCTCATTATATACAAACTTCCATTAATACCACCTTTCCATGTTTCGAAAGGTCTTTTCCGTCGAACTAATGAAATTTTGATAGACATTCGGGTGATGTACATAAGGTATATATATGAATTATCTGCCAATTCGTATTCATTATTACCCATGGGCATAAGTCCAAAGAGCGCAATCTCGAGCCACATATTTTACAATAGGATTACCAATTCAGGCTAAATCCCAATTTTCACCGACGTTCACAAGAGTCATTTAGGATTGCTAGTCTAAGCTAAATCGTATTAATGACCTGTGCTCTAAAAGCCTAATTAGGGTTACCCGTCCAGGCTAAACCCAATCTATAACATATGCTCGAGAGGCTTAAATTCAAGATTACCCATCTAGGTTAAATCCTATTTGTAACATTTGTCATATTATACCCGTTTAAAGAAATCACCAAAATCCATCGAATTTCAATATTCAACCGGGATATGATATTTTCTCAATGTTTCCAACTTATAATTATTTGATTATGTATATCATCACATACATATTATCAAAATCACACAATTCAATTCAAACATATTAACGTACCAAATTAAGTTACACGAACTTACCTTAATAGTTGTTCGGGTTTGAATTCCAACTAATCCGAAACTTTTTGTTTCCCTCGATCTAATTCCGTAGTTGGTCTTTCCGGGTCTGTATAAGCAAATTTAATTATTAACTCATCACATTTTACATACATTTGCATCCTACTACATCCTAGGCAAAATTACTATTTTGCCCCTACTCTTTTTAAAATTTCCAATTTTGTCCCTAGGCTTGGAAAATGAAATTCATGCAATCTAGTCCTCTTTCCAAGTCTAACCAAAATTTAATAACAATTTTTATAGCACACACATTTCAAAAATTTTAGAATTTTCCATGGGTTTTACTACTTTTTCATTTTAGTCCCTAAATCAAGTTTCCATAAGAAATTGCTTTGTAAAGGTTGTTTATCTATCAACTATCTTTCATTTTCTACCATAAATTTCAAATTTCCAACATTTACATCCATGGCAAAGTTTCTACACTCTGTTATCTTTTCAAATAAATCCTATAAATAGAAAGATTAGGCTATCCCGATTCTAAAAATATAAAATTATTAAAAACGGGACTTGATTTCATACCTTTCTAAGCTTGAAAAGTTCTCTTCCTCTCTCCTAGGGCTTCCATAAAAAAATTAGGGAAGAAGATGAATAGAAAGTATGATAATTTCTTTTTATTTTTCTATCATCTTTTAATTTTGTTTATTTCCAATTTAGTCCCTAGTCATTTCTAATTTTTCCATGGATGAGTCACCAAGAAAAATCTTATGCAATTTAGTCCTTTACCTAATTAACCACACAATCGATAAAATTTTCGTATCAAAATTTTCACCTGACCTTCCTATCATAATACCAACCATAAAATAAAATAAAATAAAATAAAATAAATTTTTACTTTTGGGCTCAAATTTGTGGTCACGAAACCACTATTCCAGTCTCACCGAAAATGGGTTGTTACAACTACCCCTTTGAAATTTTCTTCCTTGAAAATTCTTACTAGAAAAGAGGTTAGAGTACTACTTTCTCATAGTATATTCCGCCTCCCGGTATCTTCCTCTAAACCATGCCGTTTCAAAAGCACTTTTACCAATGCCACATTTTTATTTCTTAGCTCTTTCATCTCATCTGCAAGTATTTTGATCGATTCTTCATTGTAGGTCATATCAGGCTGAATCTTAACTTCTGTTGGAGTAATAATGTGTGAAGGGTCCGATCTATATCGTTGTAACATGGATACATGGAAAATATTGTGAATCTTATCAAGCTCAAGTGGTAATGCTAACCAATATGCAACCGGCTCGATTCTTTTAATGATTTCATAAGGTCTGATGAACCGTGGACTCAATTTCCCTTTACGACCGAATCAGAGAACTTTCTTTCATGGTGACACTTTCAAGAACACTTTATCACCAACCT
This sequence comes from Gossypium rotundifolium, assembly GCA_025506655.1. Taxonomy (NCBI): domain Eukaryota; kingdom Viridiplantae; phylum Streptophyta; class Magnoliopsida; order Malvales; family Malvaceae; genus Gossypium; species Gossypium rotundifolium. The sequence continues at coordinate 26,748,394 of CP106730.1, forward strand.
AAAATTCTATCTATTTTCTTTTCAAATCGACATAGGACTTTTGACGGTATAAGGCTGCCTTCAAATTGTCTCGGATTATCTTCACTTTTTCCTTAGTTTCACGGATTAAATCAACTCCGTGTATCTTTTTCTCATTTAACTCTGTCCAATACGATGGAGTTTTACATTTGTGACCATATAGAGCCTCATACGGTGTCATTTTAATACTGGACTGATAACTATTATTGTAAGAAAATTCAATCAAAGGTAGATACATTTCCCAGTTACCTCCAAATTCAAGTACACAACACCGAAGCATGTCCTCTAAAATATGTATCACAAGTTCAGATTTTCCATCTGTTTGAAGATGGAATGTAGTACTAAAGTGTAAACGAGTGCCCAGAGCTTCTTGCAACTTACTCCAAAATTGGAATGTAAACCGGGGATCTCTATCGAAAATAATGGAGATTGGCACTCCATGTAGTCTTACAATCTCAGAAACATATAGTTCAGCCAATCTATCCAATGAAAAGTCCATACGTACTCGGGATAAAGTGTACTGACTTCGTTAGGCGGTCAACAACTACCCAAACAACATTTTTCTTTTTCGGTAACAAGGGTAATCCCGATACAAAGTCCATGGTAATCATTTCCCATTTCCATTCCGGCATTGTAATTGGCTGTAATAATCCCGAAGGTATTTGGTGTTCAGCCTTTACTTGTTGACATATCAATAATCTAGATACAAATTCGGAGATATCTCTTTTCATTCCCGGCCACCAGTACATTTTATTCAAGTCATTATACATTTTGTTACTATCGGTATGCATAGGCATAACATTATTGTGCTCTTCATGTAAAATCTTCTGTACTAGTTCTAAATTCTTCGGTACACATATTCTGTCTCTTAACAACAAACAACTATCTGAATCAATCTAAAACTATGAATTAAGATCGGACTCACTTTGCACTCGTTTGGCCTATAACTTATCATAATCCTTCTAAGCCTCACAGATTTGTTGTCCAAATGTTGGTCAAGCTCTTAACTCAGCTATAATGGTAACAGACCGAATTTGACCCTAATCGGAACGGTGATTTCAGGACCACGAATCCGAGTCCGAGAAATATTTTAAATTTATATTTTGTGCTTATTATATTTGAATTAATATATGTGAAAGTTTAGTGGAAAAATTTTATCGTTTCTGTGTTTAATTTAGAAAAAGGACTTAATCGAGTAAAAGGTAAAAGTGGCATACTAAAGTAAAATGTGCTAATTTGAGCATGGATTTTAATATGAAGTATAGAAAAGGTAAATAACCCATTTTAAATGTTAGTGGCTACCTTAGGTTATATGTTAGTTTAATTATTATAATAAGGTTATATTAGTAATTTACAAATAACGTTATAATAAGTTAAATAAAACATAAAAAAAAGAAAGCCACTATCATCTTTCTTCTAAAGTGGCTGAAAGTTGGAAAAAAAAAAGGGTTTATAGAGCTTGAAATTTCGGCAATTCAAATGATTGATTAAGGTATGTGTAAATTTCGATTTTTGATAATGTTTACGTTTTTGAGATCGTTGCTTCGTATATTACCCGACCCATGCTTGAATTTTTGAGAATCATGTGTATATGAGGTTCATCCATTGATGTGTTTTTATAGTTTTGATATTTGATGGTTTTAGATTAAAGATGTGTTAAGGATTGATATGCTTTGTATTAGAAATTTTAGTGAATTTTAGTATTTTGGGCTAAATTGCAAAAAAATGAAATTTTGAAGGACTAGTTTGCAAAATAAATGAAATGTATGCCTTGGTATGATGGTATAGAAGATTCGCCCTAAAGCATTATGTGCAAATTATGTATATTTTGTGTTTTATGCAAATAGTACTAAATTGTAAAATGTGAAACTTTAGGGTAAAATGGTAAATTACCTATATATGTACTTAGGGACTAAATTGAGATGAAATGTACTTGAATGAGCTAAATTTTATGTGTTTAGATCAAGAACAAAGAAAAACGAATTTGGATCAGGGAAAGGCGAAAGTCGTCGATTAGCCGGTTGACGTTGTCCATCAATAGTCAAGGTAAGTCCTTAAGCTAGATTATATTAAAGAATGAATTATGAATGTGTTTGATGACAATGTTTGATAAATTTGGGCATATTTTTATGTGATAGCGAATGTAAAGATGTTACATTGAATTGGATATGTTTTGTTAATACAATGTAAAGGTGTATAATCAATATGATATGCGGATTGTACAATGATGTAATGATTTTATTTAGAAAATATGAATAAGCTTAGTTGAATTTGAAATGTGATAGAATTATGAAATTCAAGTGAGTTAATTGGTTATGGTATTATTGAAATGTGCATTGAAATGTTGAAATGTTGATATCTCGGGCTATTAGCCTAGCGTGCCTTGTCTTGGGTGTTATATATCAGGCTTTAATGCCTAGCAGGCCTTGTGCCGGTGTTACTTATCAAGCTTTGATGCCTAGCAGGCCTTCGGCCGGTGATTTGATTTGGGCTTTGCGCCTAGCAGGCTTAGTACCGGTGACATATTCAGGCTTTGTGCTCAGCGTGCTTAGTGCTTGGTGACATATTCTGCTTTGTGCCTAGCAGTGCTTAGTCTCGATGACATATTCGAGCTTCGTGCTCAGCGTGCCTTGTGCTTGATGATTTGATTCGGCTTCGTGCCTAGCGGTGCTTAATGCTGGTGATACTTTAAAATGAAGAAGTTATAAATGGTTCGAGTGTATTATAGTGAACCTATTAAGCTAAATACTCGTAAGTTCAAATCTCATTGAATTTATCGAGGTGAGGTAAGTTGTGATTAATGTTACTTGAATTGAAATAGCATATTAAGAATGGTGATATGTATGAATGGTAAAGATAGAATCTGAGTTTAAACGTGCTATTTTGTTGATGTTCGGTTACTAGTAGAAATACTATTAGTAAAAAGCTGTGAATATGATAATAGAGTTGATATGAATATTGCACCTATGTGATAAGGAGCATGAGATTCATGTTAAATATGTTTATACTATAGTTCGATGAATTATAGGATTATGATAATGTAGAGTAAATGCTATGGTTAATAAATGTTTAAATGTTCTATTGTTATGCTAAAGTTGCTTAAGACTTACTAAGCTAGCGAGCTTACCCTGTTTGTGTTTGTATTTCTGCTTTATAGATTGTTGATTCAATTACGGGCTTAGGGGATCATCAAGAAAGTCGACCACACTATCACTCTCTTTGGTATATATATGTTTTGCATACTTTTTGAGTCAAAGGCATGTATAGACTAAATCTCTTATGTTGTGTTCGAATGATATGTATATGTATGTATGCCATGCGAAAATGGCTATGCTTTTATGAATGTGTGACTTGTAATGTGGGTCATGGTATTAGTGAAGTGAATAATCAGTTTTTGCTTTATGTTAACTTCAAAGGTTTATTTTATGGTTTAAGCATATATAAGTAATGTACTAGATTAAGTGGTCTTTTACTTACTTTAAAGAAAAAGGATAATGATCATAATGAATTGCGAAAATGGCTTGCCCTTATGGTTTAAACTTGATTGTATATGTTTCTTTATTTAAGTTGGTTTGAGTTGGTTAAATTATGGATTTACTATTAGAGAATTTAGTAATGGATTAAATATGGTTCAAATATCTATGTGACATTGGAATGATGATGATTTGTTTCAAAGATGTCTAGTTGAATGTATCAATGTGACTAGGTATAGATGATATAAATTGTATCTTGTGCATGTGTTAATCGAGGTGAAATAGTAATGAGTAATTAGATGTGTAATAATGTATACCTTGGCTATGTAAAACTAATGGCATGAAGTAGTGTATGTGGCTTAAGGTTATTATGTTGATAAGTTTAAAATAATAGGTATAGGCCTAATAGGTAATTGGGTGGTTTTTTGATAATGTGATTCAAAGGGAATGATAAAAGCAGCCAAAGATCATATGATCTATATAAGTTATATTAACTGCTTGTATAGGAAGTTTTATGCTATGTTTTAAATTGACATATTCGAATATGGTTTGAACATGTGCATATACATTTAGTTTAAGTTTATATATTTTGAGTAGGAAATATATATATATATATATATATGCAAATATACAAAATTGGCTTAAATGGATTATGATAAGTTATTAATGTTTAAGTTTGCTATGGTAGTATAAACTCGAAATGTATTTCTCCATGCTTTTAATGAATGTAAATAAATGATATGATTTGTGTTAAGCATAGTAATGCCCTGGAACAGAACTTTAATCCGGCAACGGACACGGGTTAAGGGTGTTAAATTTTATTGGTATCAGAGCTACAGTTTAGTCGATTCTAAGGCTACCGTAGTACGTAAGAGTCTAGCTATACATGCCTTTGAATTGTATATATGATAGTATGGTGTCTTCTGACAATTTCAATTGTATTTTATATATAGTAAATGGATTCTGATCCCGATAGAGCCGTAGCTGATGACGTGGAGAGTGTTACGCCTGGTCTCGCACGTGGATCAGTGCCAGTTGACTCACGACCAGTTACGGGTAGCCACGAGGGGGAGGCTAAACAAGCCTTCTACCAAATGATGAATGAATGGTTTACCCAGTTTGTTCGAATAACCTGGCGTACAACAACCTCCACCCCAAATAATCCAACTTTGTACCTTCAAGACTTCGATGATAGATCCGATGAGATCTAGCAGCCTCCGCTGATAAAATCAGAAATATGAGGCTTAGGAATTCAAGGCCAATGATAATGATGATGCGAACGAGTGAGATGTGGCTTGATAACACTATTCGCACTCGATGAGTTATCTTGTACTCAGATGAATGTCTAAAGTGTGCTATATCTCTACTTGTGACACCGCTTATCACCGGTGGAACACACCGGTATCGTAGTTCCGAAAGAAAAGTAACTTGGGACTTCTTCCAAATTGAGTTCAGAAGAAATATATCACCGAGATTCATCGATCAAAACGAAAAGAATTTCTTGAACTAAAACAGGGGCGAATGACTGTGACGGAATATGAACGGAAATTTGTCGACTTAGCAGATATGCTAGAGAGTGTGTTTCTACTGAAGCCATTATGTGCAAAAGATTTGAAGACGGTCTGAATGAAGATATAAAGTTGCTGGTCGGCATTCTTGAAATTAAAGAGTTTGTGATACTAGTCGAGCGGGCTTGTAAGGCTGAAGAGCTCGGAAAAGAGAAAAGAAAAGCTAAAATAGAAGCTAGAGATACTCGTAAGAGATCAACGAGTAAGACTTACCATTCGATGCCTAAGAAATTCAGAGATGACTCCAACCGACATAAAGCTACTTCAAACTTACCTAGACGTGATCGACCTCCAGGGAGTTATCGAGCCACTTTGATAGCTAGTTTTGGTAACGTTCCACAGGATCAGGTCGAGTGTAAACATTGCGGGAAATGGCATTCTGGAAGTTGTAGGGTTCGTGATCACTCCTACTTTAAATGTGGATCGTCGGACCATTTTATTCGAGAGTGCCCAATGTTAGCCGAGCGATGTAATACGGTTCGAACACTAGACCAGCAGCGACGCGCAAGACGGGGACGACCACCCAAACATTCCAAGAAAGTAGGTGGTGGTCGAGAGGACGAAGGACATCGTAGTTCGATCGAGGCTCGAGCACCTATCGTAGCTTATGCTACACGAGCCGTAGAGGATGCTTCTTCCCGATGTCATTACTGGTACTTTCACCCTTTATGATACTACCGTGATTGCATTGATTGATCCTAGTTTGACTCATTCATATGTGTGAAACTCTAGTATTCGGTAAGACTCGCCAGTTGAGTCTACAGAGTTTGTGATTCATGTGTCCAACCCTCTAGGTAGATGTGTACTTGTTAATAAAGTGTGTAGAGGTTTCCCGTTGATGATTCGGGATTATTGTTTCCCAATTGATTTAATGTTGTTGCCCTTGATGAGTTCGATATAATTTTGGGAATGGACCGCTAACTTCACATGATGCAAGAGTGAATTGCAAAAGAAAGCTTATTGATTTGAGATGTCGAACACGAGATCATCGAAATTAAATCCAATGATTTAAGTGAGTTTCCTACAATAATATCCTCGATCATGGCGGAAAGTATGTGAGAAAAGGTGCGAAGCTTATTTGGCTTATGTACTGGATAATAAAGTGTCTGAAAAGCATATTGAATCTGTACCGATTGTGTTTGAATACCCAGATGTGTTTCCTGAATAACTACCGAGTTTACCCCCAATACGAGAAATTGAGTTTGGCATTGAATTGGCACCAAGAACGACTCCGATCTCGATAGCTCCATATCGGATGGCACCTCATGAGTTAAAAGAGTTAAAAGCACGTTGCAAGAATTAATGATAGGGGTTTTGCACGACCGAAGTTTCTCTCCTTGGGTGCACCATTCTTTTGTGAAAAGAAAGATGGAACGATCTTGAATGTGTATTGATTATCTAAGAATCAATAAGGTAACTATAAAGAATAAGTACCGTTACCTCGGATTGATGATTTATTTGATCGGTTGAAAGGGCTTCATATTTTCAAGATAGATTTGAGATCGGGTTATTATCGATTCTGAGTCGAGATACAGATGTGCCAAAGACTACATTCGGACGAGGTACGGACATTTTGAGTTTTTGGTTATGCCTTTTGGGCTTACTAATGACCTCTTTGTTTTATGGATTTGATGAATCGGGTCTTCGTGCAATTTTAGATCGGTTTGTAGTAGTGTTTATTGATGATATACTAATCTACTCTAAAGATGAAACCGAGCATCCGAGCATTTGAGATTAGTGTTACAAACTTTGTGAGATCAACAGGTTGTATGCAAAGTTTAGTAAGTGTGAGTTTTGGATGAATGAAGTCGGTTTCTTGGGTCATGTTGTTTCAAAGATCGGTATTCGTGTTGACCCAAACAAAATCTCGCTATACTTGATTGGAAGCCACCAAAAATGTTTTTGAGATTCGAAGTTTTCTGGGACTTGCGGGCTACTACGGACGGTTTGTGAAAGGTTTTTCTGTAATAGCTACACCTTTGACAAAGCTACTACAGAAAGATGTCAAGTTCGAGTGGTCGAAAAGTTGTCAGAAAAGTTTCGATCAGTTGAAAGCCCTTTTGACCGAAGCTCTAGTGTTAGTTTAGCCTAAATCGGGTAAAGAATTTGTTGTTTATTGTGATGCTTCTTTGAATGGTTTGGGCTGCATTTTGATGCAGGAAGGCAAAGTTGTAGCCTACGCTTCAAGATAATTGAAGCCGCAAAAAAGAAATTACCTGACTCATGATTTAGAACTTGCAGCTATTGTGTTCGCATTGAAAATTTGGCGTCATTATTTATACGGTGAGAAATGTCATGTTTACTCGGATCACAAAAGTCTTAAATATTTGATGACTCAGAAAGAGTTGAACTTGAGAGAACGCAGATGGTTGGAACTGTTGAAAGACTATGAGTTAGTGATTGACTACCATCCGGGGAAAGCTAACGTTGTTGCCGATGCGTTAAGTCGAAATTCATTGTTTGCTCTTCGTGCAATGAACACACAGATGGTTATTTTTGGTGATGGATCAATCCTAACCGAATTACAAGCAAGACCAATGTTTATTCAACAAATTTTTGATGCACAAAAGTGACAAAGATCCGATCGTTAAAGTGTTCGATGTGAAAATAATGCAGAGTCGAATTTTGAATTGATGAAAATGATCGCTTGAAATACAAAGGCGAATGTGTGTACCGAGGACATGGATTTGATTCAGATGTTATTGAAAGAAGCTCATAATAGTCAGATGTCGATACATCCGGGTAGCACGAAAATGTATAATGACTTGAAGCAGTTCTATTGGTGGCCTGGTATGAAACGAGATATATCTGAATTTGTTTCCAAGTGCTTAATTTGTCAGCAAGTAAAAGCCGAGCATCAAGTGCCTTCTGGACTACTTCAGCCAATCATGATACCTGAATGGAAATGGGATAGAATTACAATGGATTTTGTATCCGGTCTCCCTATGACACCGAGTAAGAAAGATGTTGTCTGGGTTATAGTTGATAGACTGACTAAATCAGCTCACTTTGTGCCAGTTCGTACAGACTATTCACTTGATAAACTTGCTGAATTGTATGTATCACAGATTGTGAGATTGCATGGTGTACCGAGTTCCATTGTTTCAGACAGAGACCCGAGATTTACATCGCGGTTTTGGAAGAAGTTGCAAGATGCTTTAGGTACTAAACTTCATTTTAGTACAGCCTTTCATCCGCAGACGGACGGTCAATCCAAGAGAACTATTCAGATACTTGAGGACATGTTGAGATGTTGCATTCTCGAGTTTGAAGGTACGTGGGAACGATACCTACTTCTGATTGAATTTGATTATAATAATAGCTTTCAATCTAGTATCAAAATGGCGCCCTACGAAGCTTTGTACGGTCGCAAATGTCGTACACTATTGTATTGGACTGAGCTCAGTGAAAACAAAATACATGGGGTTGATTTGATTAAAGAAACCGAACAGAAAGTAGATATTATTAGAGACATTTTGAAAGCTGCTTCGGATCATCAAAAGTCCTATGCTGATTTGAAACGTAAAGACATTGAATTTCAGGTCGGAGATCGAGTATTTTTAAAGGTTTCTCCGTGGAAGAAAGTACTCCATTTTGGCCGGAAAGGCAAGTTGAGTCCGAGATTCATCGGACCGTATGAAATCATTGAACGTGTTGGGCTGTTGCTTATAGGTTGAAGCTACCTCCTAATTAGAAAGATACACGATGTATTTCACGCTTCTATGCTCCGTGAGATACGATCAAATCATCACATGTGATTGCTCCATATGAGATTGAAATCCAACCCGATATGACGATGAGGAAAAATCGATCCGTATCTTAGCTCGGGAAATGAAAGAGTTAAGAAACAAAAGGATTTCCTTAGTGAAAGTACGATGGAATCGACACGGAGTTGAAGAGGCTACGTGGGAGCCTGAGGATGCAATGAGGCAACAATATCCGACGTTATTTAACGGTAAGATTTTCGGGGATGAAAATTCTTAAGGGGGAGAGTTGTAACAGACCGAATTTGACCCTAATCGGAACGGTGGTTTCAGGACCATGAATCCGAGTCCGAGAAATATTTAAATTTATATTTTGTGCTTATTATATGTGAATTAATATGTGTGAAAGTTTAGTGGAAAAATTTTATCGCTTGTGTGTTTAATTTAGAAAAAGACTTAATCGCGTAAAAGGTAAAAGTGGCATACTAAAGTGAAATGTGCTAATTTGAGCATGGCTTTTAATATGAAGTATAGAAAGGGTAAATAACCCATTTTAAATGTTAGTGGTTTACCATGGTCAACATTAACCTTAGGTTATATGTTAGTTTAATTATTATAATAAGGTTATATTAGTAATTTACAAATAAAGTTATAATAAGTTAAATAAAACATAAAAAAAAGAAAGCCACTATCTTCTTTCTTCTAAAGTGGCCGAAAGTTGAGAAAAAAAAAGGGTTTAGAGAGCTTGAAATTTTGGCAATTCAAATGCTTGATTAAGGTATGTGTAAATTTCAGTTTTTGATAATGTTTACGTTTTTGAGATCGTTGCTTCGTATAGTACCCGACCCATGCTTGAATTTTTGAGAATCATGTGTATATGAGGTTCGGCCATTGATGTGCTTTTATAGTTTTGATATTTGATGGTTTTAGATTAAAGATGTGTTAAGGATTGATATGTTTTGTATTAGAAATTTTAGTGAATTTTAGTATTTTGGGCTAAATTACAAAAAATGAAATTTTAAAGGACTAGTTTGCAAAATAAATGAAATGTATGCCTTGGTATGATGGTATAGAAGATTCGACCCTAAAGTATTATGTGCAAATTAGGTATATTTTGTGTTTTATGCAAATAGTACTAAATTGTAAAAATGTGAAACTTTAGGGGTAAAATGGTAAATTGCCTATTTATGTACTTAGGGACTAAATTGAGATGAAATGTACTTGAATGAGCTAAATTTTTATGTGTTTAGATCAAGAACAAAGAAAAACGAATTTGGATCGGGGAAAGGCGAACGTCGTCGATTAGCCGGTTAACGTTGTCCGTCAATAGTCGAGGTAAGTTCTTAAGCTAGATTATATTAAAGAATGAATTATGAATGTGTTTAATGACAATGTTTGATAAATTTGGGCATATTTTTATGTGATAGCCGAATGTAAAGATGTTACATTGAATTGGATATGTTTTGTTAATACAATGTAAAGGTGTATAATCAATATGATATGCGGATTATACAATGATGTAATGATTTTATTTAGAAAATATGAATAAGCTTAGTTGAATTTGAAATGTGATAGAATTATGAAATTCAAGTGAGTTAATTGGTTATGGTATTATTGAAATGTGCATTGAAATGTTGAAAATGTTGATATCTCGGGCTATTAGCCTAGCAGGCCTTGTGCCGGTGTTATATATCAGGCTTTAATGCCTAGCGTGCCTTGTACCGTGTTACTTATCGTGCTTTGATGCCTCAGCGTGCCTTGTGCTTGATTTGATTTGGGCTTTGTGCTCAGCGTGCTTAGTGCCGGTGACATATTCGGGCTTTGTGCCTAGCGTGCTTAGTCTGCGGTGACATATTCGGGCTTCGTGCCTAGCGGTGCCTTGTGCTTGATTTGATTCGGCTTCGTGCCTAGCGTGCTTAATGTCGGTGATACTTTAAACGAAGAAGTTATAAATGGTTCGAGTGTATTATAGTGAACCTATTAAGCTAAATACTCAGGTAAGTTCAAATCTCATTGAATTTATCAGAGGTGAGGTAAGTTGTGATTAATGTTACTTGAATTGAAATAGCATATTAAGAATGGTGATATGTATGAATGGTAAAGATAGAATCTGAGTTTAAACGTGCTATTTTGTTGATGTTCGGTTACTAGTAGAAATGCTATTAGTAAAAAGCTGTGAATATGATAATAGAGTTGATATGAATATTGCACCTATGTGATAAGGAGCATGAGATTCATGTTAAATATGTTTATACTATAGTTCGATGAATTATAGGATTATGATAATGTAGAGTAAATGCTATGGTTAATAAATGTTTAAATGTTCTAATGTTATGCTAAAGTTGCTTAAGACTTACTAAGCTAGCGAGCTTACCCTGTTTGTGTTTGTATTTCTGTTTTATAGATTGTTGATTCAATTACGGGCTTAGGGGATCATCAAGAAAGTCGACCACACTATCACTCTATTTGGTATATATATGTTTTGCATACTTTTTGAGTCAAAGGCATGTATAGACTAAATCTCTTATGTTGTGTTGAATGATATGTATATGTATGTATGCCATGCGAAAATGGCTATGCTTTTATGAATGTGTGACTTGTAATGTGGGTCATGGTATTAGTGATGTGAATAATCGCTTTTTGCTTTATGTTAACTTCAAAGGTTTATTTTATGGTTTAAGCATATGTAAGTAATGTACTAGATTAAGTGGTCTTTACTTACTTTAAAGAAAAGGATAATGATCATAATGAATTGCGAAAATGGCTTGCCCTTATGGTTTAAACTTGATTGTATATGTTTCTTTATTTGAGTTGGTTTGAGTTGGTTAAATTATGGATTTACTATTAGAGAATTTAGTAATGGATTAAATATGGTTCAAATATCTATGTGACATTGGAATGATGATGATTTGTTTGGCATGTCTAGTTGAATGTATCAATGTGACTAGGTATAGATGATATAAATTGTATCTTGTGCATGTGTTAATCGGAGGTGAAATAGTAATGAGTAATTAGATGTGTAATAATGTATACCTTCGCTATGTAAAACTAATGGCATGAAGTAGTGTATGTGGCTTAAGGTTATTATGTTGATAAGTTTAAAATAATAGGTATAGGCCTAATAGGTAATTGGGTTGTTTTTTTTTTTTTGATAATGCGATTCAAATGGGAATGATAAAATGTGCCAAAGATCATATGATCTATATAAGTTATATTAACCGCTTGTATAGGAAGTTTTATGCTATGTTTTAAATTGACATATTCGAATATGGTTTGAACATGTGCATTTACATTTAGTTTAAGTTTATATATTTTGAGTAGGAAATATATATATGCAAATATACAAAATTGGCTTAAATGGATTATGATAAGTTATTAATGTTTAAGTTTGCTATGGTAGTATAAACTCAAATGTATTTCTCCATGCTTTTAATGAATGTAAATAAATGATATGATTTGTGTTAAGCATAGTAATGCCCTGGAACTTTAATCCGGCAACGGACACGGGTTAAGGGTGTTACAATAATTGAATCATCATCAAAAAAAGACAATTGGGAGTTCAATGCCCGCAAGGCAAACAAAGATTTTTGACTCAAGGCATCCGTCACTACATTAGCTTTCCCGGATGGTAATCGATAACGAGATCATAATCTTTTAATAATTCCAACCATCTCCGTTGTCTCAAGTTCAATTCTTTCTGTGTCATTAAATACTTTAGATTTTATGATTCGTAAAATAATGACACTTTTCAGTTCTAAAAATTCCTTCTTTTTTTTTATCTAGGAACTTCTGACTAATATATTTCTTTCTGAACTCGGTTTGGAAGAACTCCCACGTAACATTTTCTCATGGTACAACAGAAGATATGGTTTTCCACTAATGGTAAGTTGTATCTTTCAGCAAGGATACCGTACATTTCAAACACTCGGTGGGAGTAGATGACAATTCATCGAGAACCCGAATAGTATTTTCCAGTCAGAACTCAGCCCTCTCTGGATCATTGTTGGTTGTAGCCCTAAATTCTTCAGCCCTATATTTTCTAATCTTATCAACCGAGCCTTATCAATTCTAACGGGTCTAGTACCCTCTGGCATTTCATCGGGTTGAAAAACAGGTGGGGGAAATTGTTGAGCAGCAGGGCGTGTTCTCATATATTCACTAAACCATTTATCCATCATTTCAAAGAAGGCAGCTTTTGCCTCTTCACAGCCCTTAGACATGGGCCTCCTGCTACAACTAGTTGTGACTGTTGCACAGAAGCTTGAGCAGTGCTCTCAGCTTCCTCAGACTCATCTTGAGCTTGGTTGAAAGACATTACTATATAAAAATACATTAAAAAGTGGTCAGGAGATATCACACTATCATGATTTACATAATTGCATGTGTAGCTAGACTCGTACTTGCTACATTAGTCTGATAATCGGCTAAACCGTAGTTCTGATACCACTAAATGTAACACCCCTGACCCGTATCCGTCACCAGAACAGGTTCACGGAGTATTACTGGGGTTTACAAAACATTCCCATACAATTTGTATTAAGCATACTATTCATACTCCAAATTTTTCTTATTGTCCCTTGAATGGGCCCTCAAGGCCTAAAACGAGTATTAGAATAGAATCGGGACTTAATCGGAACCTCTAAGAATTTTTTGAAAAATTATAAATTTTTCTAAGATACAAGGCTCACACGCCCGTGTGGTCCAAGGGACACGCCCGTGCTACAGGCCGTGTCCGATTTAGGGTGCTCTCTGACTTGTGCAACATGGCCATGCCACACGCCCGTATGCTAGGCTATGTGGATAATTAATTTAATTCGAATTAGGTACAGGTTTCACATGGCCAAGACACACGCCCGTGTTCTAGGCCGTGTCTCCCACACGACTGAGACACACGCCCGTGTCTCTGCCCGTGTGCTCAATTCTGAGCATTTTGTTTTCTCGAATTTTGGGTGTAGGGGACAAACCGCCTGGCTATACGTCCATGTACTCGTCCGTTTGTCACACACGCCCCTGTGTCTACCCGTGTGGACAAAATGAAGCCATTTCTTAGCTTCATTTTCTCACCCAATTTTGCCCACAACCTACACCAATACTTGCATGTATATATTAGCCAAATCAAACATTAAACCAAGCCTAAACTAACATCTATCATGGCATAATATCACATGCAATTCACATTTATAATCATACTTTTACTGCATATACAATATAAACATACTCTATTCATCCACACTTTACTCATAAGCATTGAACATGAGATAACTTATACCATACCAAATTAAATCATTACTAGCCATTCTAATGGATAGGTTACAAAACATCACTTACAAGTCAACATTAGACCAAATAAGTCTATACATGCCATTATACCAAAATGAGATTTCTAAGTATACCAAAAAGGGGATAGTGGATAGTGTGATTATGCTCCGACCGATCCTCCAACCTTTACGAGCTTACGAGCACTATAAAACAAGGGAAAATTAAATGGGGTAAGCATTTTCATGCTTAGTAAGTTCGTATAACAGAAAATAAACTTACTAGTTATATTTATTCAAAACTAGCATACATAAACATACATTTCATCCATTGTAGGTATTTCACCTAAACATATACACTTAATCAAACAAGTTAGTCACATAACATCATTTAAATATCAAGTAAACATAAATGAGCTCATTATATACAAAATTCCATTAATTGCACCTTTCCATGTTTCGAGAGTCCTTTCCGTCGAACTAATGAAATTTTGATGGACATTCGGGTGATGTACATAAGGTATACATATGAATTATCCGTCAATTCGTATTCATTATTACCCATTGGGCATAAGTCCAAAGAGCACACTCTCAAGCCACATATTTTACAACAGGATTACCAATCCAGGCTAAATCTCGATTTTCAACCGACGTTCACAAGAGTCATTTAGGATTGCCAGTCCAAGCTAAATCCTATTAGTGACCTGTGCTCTAAAGAGCTTAATTAGGGTTACCCGTCTGGGCTAAACCCAATCTATAACATACGCTCGAGAGGTTTAAATTTAGGATTACCCGTCCGGCCAAATCCTGTTTGTAACATTTGCCATATTATACCCGTTTAAAGAAATCACTATAATCCATCGAATTTCAATATTCAACCGGGATATGATATTTTATCAATGTTTCTAACTTGTAATTATTTCATTATGTATATCATCACATACATATTATCACAATCACACAATTCAATTCAAACATATTAACATACCAAATTAAGTTACACGAACTTACGTTGATAGTTGTTCGGGTTTGAATTCCAACTAATCCGAAACTTTTGTTTCCCTCGATCTAATTCCGTAGTTGGTCTTTCCGGGTCTATATAAACAAATTTAATTATTAACTCATCACGTTTTACATACATTGGCATCCTACTACATCCCAGGCAAAATTACTATTTTGCCCTTAGTCTTTTTAAAATTTCCAATTTCGTTTCTAGGCTCAAAAATGAAATTCATGCAATCTAGTCCTCTTTCCAAGTCTAACCAAAATTTAATAACAATTTTTATAGCACACACATTTCACAAATTTTAGAATTTTCCATGGGTTTTACCACTTTTTAATTTTAGTCCCTAAATCAAGTTTCCATGAGAAATTGCTTTGTAAACGTTGTTTATCTATCAACTATCTTTCATTTTCTACCATAAATTTCAAATTTCCAGCATTTACATCCATGACAAAGTTTCTACACTTTTTTATCTTTTCAAATAAATCACATAAATAAAAAGATTAGGTTATCCCGATTCTAAAAATATAAAATTTATTAAAAACGAGACTTGATTTCATACCTTTCTAAGCTTGAAAAGTTCTCTTCCTCTCTCCTAAGGTTTCCATAAAAAATTGGGAAGAAGATGAATAGAAAAGATGATAATTTCTTTTTATTTTTCTACCATCTTTTAATTTTATTGATTTCCAATTTAGTCCCTAGTCATTTATAATTTATCCATGGAAGAGTTACCAAGAAAAATCTACATACTTTTCTTAATGGTTTAATTACCATATAAGGACATCTAGTTTTGAATTCCATAGCTATTTAATCCTTATAGCTATTTTGTATTTTATGCAATTTAGTCAATTACCTAATTAACCACACAATCGATAAATTTTTCGTATCAAAATTTTCTCGTGACCTTCCTATCATAATATCAACCATAAAATAAAATAAAATAAATTGTTATTTTTGGGCTCGAATTTGTGGACACGAAACTACTATTCCGGTCTCACCGAAAATGGGCTGTTACAGCGAAACTTCTAGAAAAAGTATAACAACTCTTCATTTTCCCCATAAGGAGGAAACATGTTTCACTATCCTTAAGCATTTAAACAAAAGAATGTCTCGTCGAAAGCCACTTTATAACCTTCCATTCGACTTGGGGGGACTATTGTTATATCCTCCGCCACCTAGACACGTGTCAGCAAGACAAAATGTGTTAACCTACCTTTTGACTCCACTTGAGACAACGTTCTGGTGACCACTCGTCCCAACCAAAAAGTGACACCCTTCTATTATCAAAGCCATCCGCTAGATAAGCACTCCTTACATGCCTTCCCCTCTTCGATAATGAGATGAGCACTTGCTTCTGAGGCACCTACTTTTAGGTGTGAACACATTCTCAATATAATAAAAGGCCCACTTAGGCGTAACAACCTCGTACCAATCGAATGCATAACAGAATGGGTCCCACGGTGCACATCTTTCATGCTTTGCATGATGACAACTTTCCTTAAAATAACTAATTGTAGTAAAAAGAACATATGTTTTCTCTCTACTTATTGTTTAAATTGTTTCCATTTAGTTACCCTTGGCATACATTTTAGCATGTTTAGTTTAGTAAATTGCATTTTAGAACTCAGTTAATCCTAGCCTATTTTATCTTTAATTTTACTATCTTTCGCCTAATGTCGCTACATAAGTTAATTTCGGATTGTGTCCGAATTGTTGCCGCAGTTGACAAATATCCGCAATGTCGCTGCATGAGTTAATTCCATATGGCATTCAGGATTGTCGCCATAATTGATAGCTGTCTCATAAGAGCCAACCATGAGTGAGCTGTCCAGTCCGGTATAACTACCCTGTGCGAACAAGGACAGAAGAATCCTGAGAGAAGGACACCTATACTATTGAGGAAAACACAAATGGACAATGTGAGAAGAATGAAGGAGAGGAGGAATTTTTGGTGGACCACGATTCTCTTACCCTATTTTGAAGCTTGTGGCTATGGTAGCTTGAGCTTCCCTTAGGTGAAGACTGATGTAGATCCACTCCTGACGAAGAGATCTAAGTGCGAACAAGGGGAAATGGATAGATTCAATCGAGTAGCCGAAGAATAGTATTCTCCATTCGATTCTTTCTCATTTCTTGAAAATGCTGGTGATTACTCTATGTTTTCTACTGTATAGAAGTACAACGATGCTTTGTTAAATGTTATCTTATTAAATCTTTTTTTTTTTGTTTAATCTCGAGGGGTTTGAAAATTCTAAACATAGAAATGTTATTGCAGTCACTAACATTGGAAGGTGTAGTGATAGTTTGAGCCAATAAGCTTTTCAGCAGAAGTTGAGTAAGGACTAAAAGAATTTAGTCCACTTGTTCTTAATAGTGCCTTATTGCCATCATCGGAAGGTGAGGTTAATGTGCATGGTTAAGTCTCAAACTAAAACAAAGAGTGGCATTTGGTAAGATATACATTAATTTCATTGCGTAGACAATCACCTATGTTTTATACCGTGTGAGTACTTAGTATACTGCTGAAGATTCATGTTGGGGATCCCAATTTATCCATAGCATACTTTATCTTATTGTTTTCGAGTTATTGCTTCAACAGCTATACTCACAATTTACCTCGTTTCTATTTAGTTATTGCACCAACATTAATAGACAAAAGACAACCATCCATGTGGGATCGATATCCGACAGACTCACTTCTATCTATTATACTTGCATCGACAGTGTATGCTTGCACATTATTGTTGTGACGTTTACAGTGTATAACCTACCATGTCATGCTAATGGACAAGAAGATCTTTCTTAAAATACCCTCCCAACGATGAAGAAAGGATTGCCTTTTCGACCCTAAAGTTCCTCTGATCAAATCCACCCACTCTCTCTTAGTCACTTTGTCCTCTTCTTCATTTCCAACTCTCTACCTCTTTAGGTGAATCGGCCTCTACAAAACCACCACTTTCCCTTCCTTGCTTCCTCCTTATCTCCTCCTTATTCTCCTCCTTTGTTGTACTCTATATCAATAAGATCGAAATTAATCAAACTCTCTACCTCTTTAGGTGAATCGGCCTTTACAAAATCACCACTTTCCCTTCCTTGCTTCCTCCTTATCTACTCCTTATTCTTCTCTTTTGTTGTACTATATATATCAACAAGATCGAAATTAATCAAACCGATCCAAAATCATCAAGCTGAGTCGATTGTCTATTAATATGTTGAAAAGATAGGTGAAATCTACTTTCAGTTATTTTTAAATGGACTGACCATCGCTTTATCTTATTTTTCACTCAATTAATGTAAATAAACATTTCATTTGATTTGCACATCCTTGCCAAGGATATGTAAATGTTATTCAATATTTTTCATAGTGACCGATACATTTTGCTCAAGTACTTCAACAATCATTCATTCATTATTATGCAGCCTACATGACATCAAACATCTAAAGAAAAACATAGTTGGGAACCTTGATTTAAGAAAGTGTCCCCCCCCCCCAAAAAAAAAAAAAAAAAAAAACCCTTCTAGTGGTAAGAAACTTTCCTATCATCTTCAAATTCAACACTCAACATTTTGTTGCCATTGGCAAGACATTTTTGCTGTCTTTGTTCGAGCATTCTCTTTTATACTTGCTGATTGATGAGTAAATGAAGAAAGCAACTTCTACTAACTGAAATGTAAGATCTTTTAGTATAAGTCATTGGTAACAGGCGGGGTCCTCTAAGAGGGATAACCTTGGTTTCTTCTCGCTGTATTCGACAATGGCTGATGGTGGAAGTCGACCAACACAGATTTCATGCACTGTTGCAAATAGAGGAAACAACTCTAGCCATCCGCGATGGCTTAAAACTTCATAGACCTCTCTTGCCGTGGATACACCCTAAGTAAAATAAACCAATACAAGAGATTAATTCGGGACCGAGAAAATAGGCATTCAAAAACATCTTTGAAGCTGTTTGAGATTTACTCGAATTTGCCTGTTATTTTCAAGACCATACTTTTCATGTTTTAAGATCTACCTGTAATTTCTGGCCCTGCAACATCTCAGCTTCTAGGTCATCAAAAGATCTGTATATAAGAAACAGTATGGTTAGAATTTGCATTTTATAATGGCAAAAACTTGTTCACCAAATCGTTAAAGCTAACCTTTTTCCTCCATTCCTAGCAAATGCCTCTGCAACTTTTCGGTTTCTTCCCCCCACTGCGACGAATGTTATAGTTTTAGAACCAAAGTAGATTAGTTTTCTCAAATAGAAGGTCTGGATATTTATGTGCTCTTACAGCATGTTGTGATGACATCAGCAACTCCGCAGCTTTCAAAGAAGGTACTATCCCTAACAGATGAAAATAACAGTTTGGACAAAGCTCTCATCTCTCTTAGACCAATTCGCATTATCGCAGCCTAATAATTCACATAGTAACAGTGAGAAATGATGGCCAAGAATATGAAAGACTTATTTTTAAAAAAGAAAAATCATATGTAAGAACCTTTGTGTTATTTCCCATGTCAAGCCCATCCACGAAACCTGTAAGATTAAGAATTAAGATTGCTTTTAATTCATAAGTTTGTGTAGAAGGATGAAAACATGTTACTGTATTACATACCAGCTGCAATGGCCACAATGTTCTTCAAAGTTCCACATAGTTCAACCCCTTCCACATCCTGGACCTGTTTGTTCGTGAAAACAAAAGGCCAAAATATTTCTTAAAATGCATTACCAATCGTTCTTTATGCTCTGTACCAATTCAACGATTCATGATTCTGATATTAATTAGAGCTCGAATGAAAAAGTGTAGCAATATTACTCACAGGAGTGACCATGAAATAAGGGGTACTGAATAATTTAACCCATTGCTCCGCAATCTCTCGATTGTCTCGATATCCAACCGTTGCTTCACTGAATTTCTCCACAGCGATCTATAGGCTCAACTAGTTACTTGTGAGAAACCAATGGCAAAATGACACTGTAATTTGTATGTGAACTTCTCAAGTAAATCAACTGATTACCTCATTTGCGATATTTGCCCCCATTAGAACAGAACAATTGATGCCGAGCTGCTCGGATATAAGATTGGAGATCATACAAGGGCCTTCCATTTTGACCTCCATCCCTTTAATAAGAGAAATAGCCTCAACATCTTCCCTTACTTTACCAACAAGCCTCTTGCATATACCCTCCATAAATTGATGAGGGGTCACAAAGACCAACATGTTTGCATCTTTTACTGCAGAATTTCGATTTCAACTGTAAACAAAGTGAACATCTATCCCTATCTACCCTAACTACAAGCATTCAAGAATCTAATTGAAGCAAAAAGGGTACAAGAAATGTAAAGAAAAAAGGGGAAATTGATTACCTGCATTGTCGAGGTCTGGATCCGCAATGACATTTTTGCCGAGCTTAATACCTGGAAGGTATTTAACATTTTCCTAGTGAAACAAAAGCAAGTCCACTTACAGGTTGAGAAAATCTACAACAAAATAAACAAATGGACAGAAAATGAATGTTTTCAAGTGCTCACATTAGTTTTGTTAATGACATCTGTAAGCTTCTCACCCGTTTGCAATGTCTCCTCAAATACCCACATCCTCACTTCATCTGGATTTTTCATTAGAACAAATTGCAATTCAATACCAAATCTAAAACCATAAAAACTTCCACTTAGTATTACCAAATCTCAATACTTCTAAACATAGTTAACATCATTCCACCATACGAATCTCACAAGTTAACATCTTTGGTGAGCTTTCCCCGGTTTCTAAATCATTGAAAGAAACAGATAATCATGCAAGAAACAAAAAGATGAGTAAAGGGTAGAGAAATACCATGGAAAGAGTTGAGCTTGAGAGTGTTGGAAGCAATGAGCTTAGCAGCAACACTACCCCAATTCCCACTACCAACAACAGTGACCTTTGATTTAGAGCCAACAACTTGATCATCATTGCCAAAATTGTTTACAGTGTCAGTGTGATGGGGTGTTGCAGTTTGGGGTTCAGCTTCTTGGTGTGGGGGAGAGACAGGTTCAAAAGCAGGAGCCATTGAAATGAAAGTGGAGAAATGGGAGGAAGAAAATATGAGTGGCAATGAAGAAATGAAAGTGAAGTTAGAAAAGAGGGAGAAAGAGGAAGAAGAATATATGGGGAAATGAAAGCGCATGAGGGCGGAGATGACAGACACGTTGTCGTCACAAACAATGAAACAAAGTTATCTTTTATGCTTTCATTTGTTGAAGTTGGCGATCTACTCTATGTTGCTTTTGCTTTCTTCCTTCGGGTTTTCTTTCCAAGTCAAAACTACTGCAAATTTGGACCTTACTTTGCAGAGTAATTTTGTACTGACATGGTTGTTTTGGCAATTTATCAGTGAATAAAAATGAAACTGAAACCAATGAAGGCTATGATCCAAAGAACAAAAACCGTCGTGGAACTTGTCTTGGGTCCATTTCAATAAAGAAATCTCTTAGACCCATTTTCTAATGGGTCAATATATTTTAGCCCAAAACTGGTTGGGTCAATATATAGAGATAGATAGAGAGATACTTGATATTCATGGTAAAAGCAAAGGTCTGCAAGAAGATGATACGAGATAGAAAGAAGTTTGGTAAATTGCAATTGGCATTTGCAAATGTTTGAGACAGTGACTGACTTTAATTAATCACAATGTAATAAACATACCAAAAAGCTTGAAGCTATGAGTGCATGCGGGAGATCCTGTCTTGCATTCCCACTCTACTCAATCACATTGCGGTCTAGCTCAGATATTCAGTTTCTCCATGATTTACGCCCAAAACTTGGCTTTTAGTTGCTCCTTTTTATACGAAAATTTTCTTCCTATAAACCATTGTTTGTTTCACACATCAAAACTAGATCGCATGATTATTACTATTATTAATTTTCTAAATTAAGGTTTTTCAGTTTTGGTTATTACTATTATTAATTTTTAAGGAATACTATTTACTATTATTATTAAGTTTTTATTAGTAAAATTCTATATTTTAGTTTTTTCAACGACAAAGAATATATTAATTGATCATCAATTGGGTTTGTTTGCATTGACATTTTGGTACGTCAAAAGCATTAACTTTTTTCGGTGTCAATTATCCAAACGCTCACTACATTTTATATAAATACTTTTCTCTTTTTCCATTATAATTAATGCTTTGGTTTGACTTTTTATCCATGAAAACATTTAAGAGATATAAAATATTTACTTTTTATAGGAGAATTACCATACCTTCAGTCAAAACTGAAAACATTATGTAGATAAAACAAGCAAAACTCTCTTTATCAATAAAGACAATCACTTTCATGAAAAAGTACACTTTAGCCACTTATAGCAGATTACATAAAAGCAACCCCAAACTGCAGTTGCATGCTTTGATCTATCAATACAGAAAATTACTACAAATTAACTGTATAGGATTAATGATTAATCCAAGTTGTGTTCAATTTCAGGCAACATGCAGAGGTCGTCGTTTCATTACATTCTTAAAAGAAACAAAAAGACTAAATTATAATTAAACTGCTAATTATAAGTTTAAAACTAGCAGTGGGAACCCCTTCTACATTTGAGTGCGCCAGCAGTCATTGTCATTGTACCCACAAGAGAAGATGGTCTAGCACTAAGGCTCGAAGCCCTAGCAAAGGTTGAAGATGCACCAGCAGCACCGGTTTGCCTGAAAAAGGCTCCATTCAACATCAAGTCTCCTTCGGATCTCCAGTTCCAGCGTTTCCATTCACTCTCTGGTGCATTCTCATGCTTGGTCACCTACAAAAATCATTACATATGGTAGTGTGAAAATGGTGATATATAGGAGTTAACTCGTGCTAATGAGGACTTTGAAAATTAATTACCTCTTTCTTTGATCTATCATTGGGTGCTAGAAACCTGTTTCCTTGGCTGTTGATAGTAGGGTTTGCGCTGCCACCAATGGCGTACATTTCCCAATGAGTGTAATCGTTGTTCACCACATGGAAATATCCAAGTCTACACCTTGGCATTCTTTGAATTAGACCTTCCCCGAAATGGTTAAAGGCAACAGTGACTTGCATGTTTTTATCTTGCATATAGGAATCACTGTGGCCCAAAAGCATGACTTTATCATGATGGGTCATGTAGTTGTTTGATATAGTCACGGCGGTGGATCCATGGATGACATCGATGAGTCCATCATGACAATTCGACAATGAACAATGGTCAACCCATATATTCTTGCTGCCAAAGATGGAGACACCATCACCGTCTGATGGAGTCCAATGCCCTGCATGATGGGGAGAGTCTCTTATAATTGTACTACCCCCGGGTTTACAATCATGTATGTGGATGCCATGGATGATGATGTTCGACACATAATGGATGGTGATACATGGTCCACCCGATATGTGAACGCTCGCACCTCGACCGTCTATTGTCTTGAAAGAGTTCATCACCAATTCTTGTTTCAACGTAATCACCATATCTCTCTTGAAAATAATCCACAATGGCTCGTCTTGAATCACAGCATGCCTTAAAGTACCCGGCCTAGGGTTCACCGGGTCGTCATCGCCGGCATCCGTAATAACATAGATTCGACCATTTTTGCCTCCCATGGCATGCTTCCCGAACCCAATCGCGCAATCGGCTAACCTTTGCCGGTTCTTCTCCCAGTTCGGATCACACCTCCAACAATCATCAATGGGGTTTCCTGTTCCACATGACAAGTAACCCAAGTTCCTCCTCGAAGCATTGATACTCCTGCAAATGAAAAGATACCGATACATATATGTACACATTAATCTTATACAATATAAACATTGTAAGAGTATATAAATGAATTACTTGTGAACTTCATCAACAACAAATTCAGGATCTTGAACTGGCGAGGAAGAAGCTAGATTTGGAACAAGGAGGGAAATAAAGAGAATGTGAAAGATATATGAAAATGTTGACGATCCCATTTTTGGAATAGTGATAAACTGGGAGCCAATGGAGGTAGTGGGGTGGCTAGGCATTGTACAATGGGGGGAGTTATATAAAGGGTAAAAGCCGAGAGGTAAGGCGTGATTAAGCTAAGCAGGTGGGTCCAAATAGTAATTTAAGGGTTTAAATTTGTTCAAGTCTTGGGAGTCTTGTATGGGTAGTTTAAATCGTTAATCAGGCGTCAACAATTTCAGACACATATTAATCAAAGTCAATTTTATTGAATTCATTGAGTCTACTTTGAGTTTGCAATTCTTCACACTAGGCATAAAAAGTGTTACTTTTATGGCCCGCCCTTCTTGCCATTAGGGTATATAATGGAATCCAATAACTGAATCATGTTGAGTTGGTTAACCAAAATGATTTAAGAAATATTATTGTATTTCATTATTTTCTTTAAATGTTAGATTTAGTTGAGAAATTTATAATTTTGGTTGGATTTGAGTTTTGAATATTGTAAAATTTTGTTATTAATTAGTCTTTGTGGATTTAGTTTATGAACTTTAATTTAGTCAATTTTAATCTTTGTGTTTTTAAATTTTAAAATTTTAATATTAACCTAACAAAGAATAGTTTAATTCTACTATTAGTCTTGTACTATGTTTAAAGTTGTAGATCTAGTCCAGTTCCTCCAATTGAATTATTTGTAGTTTTATACATTTCAAATTTTAAAATTTCTATTTTAACGTAAATGACAACCATTAAATTTATTAATTAACTTTTGTGAGTAATGTGCTAAAATAGTAAACTTACATGACATTACATATGGAATAGTATGCTTGTTGCATCAAATTTTAGAAATAACATCACATAAGTACTTAATAAAATTAATAGCTATCATTTAGTTATAACAAAATTTCAAAATTAAAAAGAGTACAAAGACTGAAAATGACCGAATTAAAAATATAGGGATTAAATCTACAACTAATGCATGGTATATGGACCGATAGCATAATCTAACATTTAAATAATAAGTATAGTTATTTGAATTTGAAGAATATTATAATGGACTTGATTTTTATTATATTTTAAAATATATGAATTTGATTGTTAATATTAAAATCCATTAAAACTTAATATATTTTAATTCACTCTCTTGAATGATTTGATTTATTTTATTAATTGATTTTAATCAAAATTTAAAAAAAATAATTAAAGACATCATCGAACTTTCCAATTATATCCATAATTTGCTCAACAAAATTAATGGAACATGATTGGATCATGTTTTGCCCAACAATATTTCTTGCAAAACTTTGAAGTTTTTGGACGTTTTTCTTTTACTTACTAACATGTCATAGAAAGCTAACTAATGAAGATATGTACATACATTGTACCCTTTTTCTCATTGTTCCTTAATATCAGCTAAGGATCTTATCAACATGTACACTAGTAAGGATGAAAATTTTGACTTCAAGATTCAATATTGAGTCTTATTCATTTGAATCATGATGATCATTATATCAAATATTAATGGATGAAAAGTAATAGAATAAATTTTGACCCAATATTTTAACATCTTTTAATGGCTTCCCCAAAATTAAGATAGTCATACAATATTTTTAAGATAATTAATAATATTTCCTAAGTTAACAATTAAAATAAACAATTAAAACTTATTTCTTACCCTAAGAAATGACATTGAAATTGGGAAGTGGCAATTGGAGCTATAATGGTCTATATGTGTGTATTATATAGACATCAACTAATTAATCCTAATATACAAAATAGGAGGCTGAAATTTGGACTTCTAGTCCTTTACTTTATTTATTTTTATTAATTAGAGGTATAATAATAACTACAAGTAACTAACATTCCTTTATTGTTTTGGCCTATAATTCTATATATGGTTCTTGCAGACTTAATATATTTAAAACGATATCATAGGTTTAACCAGCATATTTACGGAAATTAATTTATCGAATAATATTTGATGTATCATTAGTGTATAAGTCTTATACATTATCAATGATTATTATTAAATTAAATTAAAAAATGAACAATTTCTAAAAAATACTAATAACTTTATTTAAAAATTAATTGTAACTATTATAAATAAATATTAATAACTCACAGATTTAGGATCTTGATTTTAAGGGTTTGAAGTCTTGAGTTTAGAGTCAAGGGTCTCAAGTTTAGGTTTCAAGGTTTAATCACTTATTTATAATTAATTATTATTTAATTATGTTTAAATAAACTTATTAGTATTTATTTATATGCCCTCGACTATTATTTATTTTATTTAATGATGAGGAGTCATGCTATTATTCATTGATAGAGCATGGAATCTATGCATAAAAAATGCATCAAATATTCTTCCCTATATATTTAGTAATTTTATTTTGTATCAACTGAGCCCATGGTATGATGGCAAGAATTTATCATTAAAATGAATTTTATAATGACATCATATTTTAAAATTGATATCATTACACCAAAACAGACTTTTAACGGCGTTTTTAGTGGCGTTTTAAAGAAAAACGCTGTAAATATTACATATTAGCGGCGTTTGAAGGAAAACGCTGCAAAAAAAATGAGCAATAGCGGCGTTTATTTCCAAAACACCACTAAAAAGGATAAATAGCGGCATTTTTTGCTCAAATGCCGCTATATCAGAGCATTAGCGGCACTTTTAAAAAACGCCGCTAAAGACCGGAGCATTAGCGGCGCTTCTGAAAAAACACCGCTAAAGGTCTGAGCATTAGCGGCGTTTCTAAAAAAACGCCGCTAAAGGATCTGAGCATTAACGGCGCTTTTGAAAAACGCCGCTAAAGACCTGAGCATTAGCGGCGTTTTTTCACAAACGCCGCTAAAAGTTTTTCATATTTTTTTCTTATTCTTGCTTTGAATTATATTTTATTTTGATAAATTCACTTATAAGCAATGAGAAAGTTTCATTTTAGTTACTTAATTATGAAAAGTTACAAATTGCTAACTAAACAATTTAGAAGTTTTCATTTAAGTTACAAATTAAACTATTAAAATTGATTTAGGGTTTAATGTTTAGTATGTTAATTTCATGGTTTAGGGTTTGTTATTTTGGTGTATGGGTTTAGTGTTTTAAAGCTTGTTGTTTGGGTTTATTGTATAGTGTTTAATATCTTAGTGTTTATCGGTATTAAGGTTTAAGTGTTAGTGGTCAGGGGTTAAGGTTTAGGGTTAAGGGTTTTGGGGGAAATGGTTAATGGGTTAGGGTTTTGAGTTTAGGGATTATAGTTTATGGTTTTAGGATTAAGGGTTTGAGGAAAATGGTTAATGTGTTAGGTTTTTGAGTTTAGGATTTTAGGGTTTAGGGTTTAAGGTGTTAGCTATATGACCCAAAATCCCGAAACTAAAATCCCTCATGAGGGATTTATGGTTAATGTGTTAGCTATTAAAATATATATTTTGTACTACACTAACATTGGCCACATGAATTCCCAAAATGTTGGTCTCGGATTATGGTTTAAGGTTTGCAGTTTAGAGTTTAGGGTTCGAGTTTTATGATCTAAGATTTATGGTTTGGGGTTTTGAGTTTGAGGTTTAGGTTTTGATGTCTGTGGTTTAGGGTATAATATTTAGGGTCTAGGGTTTATGATTTAGGGATTAATCTTGGATTTTTTAGAATATAAATCAAAATAAGATAAATGTAAATTATTATTTTAAAAAATATATATCAAAATGGGTTAAATCCCAAAAGCATACATGAACAATGGTTTAGTGCGCAATTGTATACATGAACTTTAATTTGATCCAGATCTTGTAAAATATTAACACAATTATTGATATAATTAACATTATTTTTATTTATATATTACATACATAAAATTTATATTTATTCAATATAAAAATATATTGATGTATTTATATTTTAAAATAATGTGTATGATTAAATCAAAATTAAAGTTTTAACTATACATTTAAACCACAATTTGAATTTCACATCTAGAATTACACATTAAACCAAAATTCATATATAATTTTGAGATGTATCTATATTAAAATTTAGGTGTATACATATAATTAAATGCCATTTATATAAAAATCTAAACAACTAATGTAGACCATACTTAAAAGAATAATGTTGATGTAAAAAGAAAGAAAAAAATCGTAAAAAGTTGATAATGTAAATTAAATTTTTAAAACTTAATAATAAAAATTTAAAAATTTAAAAAATTAAAAAAATATTTAATATTTAATATTTTAGTTAAAAGTTAAATACTCAAAATATAATAAAATAAAATTCAAAAAAATAATAATCTCAACACAAAAATTTAAAAGAAAAATATAAAAATATAGGTCAAAATAGAAAAAAATTAAAATTATGTAATAGTGGCGTTTTTATGAAAAATGCCACAAAAAAATAAAGATATAGTGGTGTTTTTAACAAAAACGCCGCAAAATATAAGCTATACTGGCGTTTAATATAAAACGCCACAAAATATCATATCTCTTTTTTCTCTACTAAAACCCTCGTTTTTTATTCCCCAAACACAGAAGAAAAAAGGAAACACAGAAGCCAAGCAAGCAAGCAAAGGAAGAAAGCCTTTCAAACTTGTTGAATTTGAAAGAGAGAAGAAAAAAATGTATCATCCAACCAGAGCCGGCATTCGTGGTGGCAGAGATCGTAAGTTTCCCCCTTCTTTATCCCCTTATTAGCTTTATGCGTTTCTAGCATTTTCTAGGGCTTTCGTCTTCTTAGATTCCATTATTTTAAATAATATGTTGTCATTTTGGAGCCCGATTACTAAATAATATACACAATTTGTTTCCTCATTTTTACTTTTTTTTTTTTTCATTTTTACCCTCATTTTTCATCTTCATCGTTTCTGCAGTTTCAACTAGAGCCTCTACGTTTATTACCTTCTCCATTTATAAAGCCCTAAACACCATTACCCCTAAACACCTACGGAAACTATATTTATAAAGGCACCAAGTTCGATTCACGCAAAAAAGATGTTATCGGCGAGGTTTGTTTTGAGCTTTCTTTTTACACTTTAGCTTCGGTTTATTTGTTTAGTAATATTAGTGTTTTTTTTTTCTTTTTACACTTCTCTCTAATTAATGATTGAGAGCTTAATGTTTTAGTGCATTTAGTTACATTTTTCTTATTTGCAGACATATTTGGGAATCCAAATATTTAGGTTTTATTTCAAATGCACCAAGTGCTCTGCGGAGATGACGATAAAGACTAATCCACAAAATTCAGATTATGTTGTTGAATCGGGTGCAACAAGAAATTTTGAACCTTGGCGTGCTGAAGATGAGAGCTTTGTGTATCAAGCTAAATGTAGCTATAGTTCTTTTAACATTGCTGGATATGTATAATAATATTCTTTTATCTTTACTTTTGTTAGGAAGCGGAGAAAGAGAGACAGAAAAGGGAATCTGAAGAAATGGGAGATGCGATGAAATCTTTGGAGAACAGAACGTTGGATTCAAAAAGAGAGATGGATATCCTTGCTGCGCTTGATGAAATGAAGTCTATGAAGGTAGCTAGACACTTAAACCAACTTTTGTTTAATATGCAGGAGATAACTGCAACATTAGTATCATAAAAAGAAAATAAAGCTTTTAACTTGTTTTTGATTGTTGTGGATGTCAAATGAACCAGGTTTTTGAGTCTTTTATTTTTAGAATCTGAAGCTTGGAAGAGCACATGTTGAGTTTCGATTGATATGACCAAAATAATCTCTGTTAACGGGTCTACTGTTAGACATTTGTCTATCAAAATAGGAATAGGTACAATTTTCTTTTCTCTGATGCTAATGGTAGTCTATCTTACTATCTTATATTGCAGTCCAGACATGCTACGGTAAGTGTAGATTCAATGCTGGAGGCCTTCCAACGCACTGCTGCAGAAAAGGTAAGATACTTCTACTTCTTTCTTAATAGCTTAAGCGGCTTCTTTGAATAGAAATCTCATGATTGTGTTTGGTTTGTATTCTATTTGAAAATTTCCAATTTCTTCTAAATCAAAGGTGCATCTTTGGTTGCAATTGCCCCCTGTCAGGCCTCTATCCCTAGTGTCTAATGGTTCTTTCCCATATTATTAATCATTGTCCAAAAAAAAAAAAAATTTCTCCATCGTTTTCTATTTTATCCCCTCTCCCTACCTTTTTAATCTTTATTGCAAAATCTTCTTCTACAATGAGCAGATTTAGCAATGACAATGGTGAGATATATCATCAATAAATATACTTTTACGTTTTGTTATTTGGTACCTCATTTAGATATCTTAGTTGAGCTTTACTTTATTAACTATGGTGTAGGTATATGATATGGTAACTGTAATAAAAATGTTAGGGTAATCTCATAAACATAACTGCAATAGCAGAGGTTTCAAGTATTCAATCGATATTAGATGTTAAGCGATGAATCATCAAGCAAAACCATTTTCACATATAAGATCTCTTAAGCCTCAACTAAATTTTCATTGCAGCTGAAGACATTGAAGCTGGCACCTGTAAGCCAAAATTTCAGACAGAACCTACTTTACCAATATATCTAAAGGTAACACTTTCTGAACATGCAGGATCTTTTCCCCTGCATTTATTCCTCTTTTAATCTGCACCAGCATCTTCAGATCTTGAAACAAGAACATGGAGGATTGTATCTGAAGTTTAACATGCGTAAAACCAAAATTACATGAAAATGGATACGGAGATATGACCCTCCAAATGCATCCGTATTCGAAGTTCAAGTACCAAAGAAGGATAATTATTCCGAGGATATTCAGATAAATACCAATGACTTTAATTAATGAAGGTTTACTTGTTTTCCTGAAATCTACAGTTCAGTGATGTGACTACAAGGTGTAACACCCCAAACCCGGCCCAAACGCCACGACCGGATCTAGCATGCCACAGGTTGAATGTAAAGGTTCAAACTCTCTGATTACTTTGAAGAAATCATGGATTTGAAAAAAATACTTTTTGGTAGTATGTTGAGTTGGAACTTTGCTTTGTTGGGTTCGAAAATATCAGTTTGTTTTATCCCGGTATCCATTAAATAAGTGATTTTTGATGGAAACTGTTGCTTTGCGTTAAACATGTTTGAAACTCCCATTTTTATTACTTCTTATAATTAAGTCCTTGAAACATAAATCTACAATCCATAATTATTAACTGCTAGAAATTTAAGCTAAGAGGCCTTATTACATGCTAACGAAAAGTAAACCCAAAATTTAAAATTTAAGAAAAATAAAACAAAGGGAAACCAGAAATAAGTTAACTTAAATAAAAGACTTTATGGCCCCTCGAGTCTGTCTCGGCTCCCGTGTCCACGATCTATTACTCATCTGAAAAGTTGAGAAAAATAAAGGGTGAGTCACCAAGACTCAGTGTGTAAATCCCTAGATCACATAAGCGGCATGAGGCCCATAAACACATTCTGGGCCCTGACCCACACAAAATGGCAACAGAACAGGTACATGCTGAATGACCTAACCCAACCTAAAATTCCATCTTCTACACGCCAACCCTTACCAGCCATCACACCGCGGGGATTTCTACAATCAACCCACCAATCGCTACACGCGATTTCGATAGCCATGCTGCCAGTTATAATGCCGATCACTATGTGACCTTAAAATCAAATGTGGTAGAGCCACCGATCACCATGTGACCTCATAACACATCGTGGTTTAACCATCGATCACTAAGTGGCCTATTAAGCATGCTCTTCCCTTCATCATATCAACCCCATTCCATGCATACATACATGCAAAAACAAGAACAATATACCATCTACAAGATAACAGGTTATCACATACATCGATACACATAGAGAATTTGCTATGTTTAGGTACCTGGCATCCCTAGCCTAACCCCTATGGGTTACTCGACTGTCCACACAGCCTTTTCCTGCTTTTCAGCCCATATCATGTTTAATACGGAAAAACTTATGTGATAAAGATCTACACACCTAATTACAGACAAGATGATACTTTCTATGTCGACATCGCCAAGATGTCGATACGATACTAATCGCCTACAATTTTGTTCTCAGAATGGTCCACAACCCGGTGGCCAATCTCTGACGGCAGACACCGAACGTTTCTTGAACTTAGGGTTTGGGTTTATGGGCCCAACCCTCACCTTCGATCGATATTTGATTCCATCAAAAGACCTTATCAGTTGCTACCATTATAACATATGGTTGTTAATCCATAGCATAGGGTTAAGATCTCGAACACGATAATTGACCCTAGCGAAAATCTAAAGAGAACCCCTTACCTTGAAATCTCAAAGGAGATAGAGTTTGGAAAACTAGTGATTTTCGGCTTTTGGGATCTAGATGATCCGTTTTACTTCGATTCCCGAAATGTCGCCCCAAAAGAAAACGCAAGAAGATAGAAAGTGTTAGACCAAACAATAGCCTTAACAAGCCAAGTAGCCATTCGGCTTTGGCCCCCAATACTAAAGAGAAAAGAAACAAAAGAAATCGGCCCTTACCTTAACACCAATCAGATTCGGCTACTCCAACAGGTTTCGGCTTTAGCGAAAATCAAAAGAAAGATGGTGCAAAGGGATCTATAGAGATTCGGCTTTTGAGAATAAAGTTAAGAGTTTCGGCTTTTGTGAAAGAGGTGATTGAGAGAAGAGGAGTAGGATGGAATGAAAAGAGGCAATAGAAACGGTAAAGAGAAGGAAAGATTTCGGCAAGACTTGGGGTAGATTCGGCTTATACTTAGAAAAGAAAGAAAAAGAGAACAAATGGGACCCTAAATGCCGAAAATGAAGAAGTTTTACCCCTTCACTTAAATAGAATTTCGGCACTCACCAAATAAATACCGAAAATGCCTATTTCGAAAACTAAAACCCATCTTATCAACAGGGAAATTTTGGCACCCCTTAGCCACTCAAAATCGATTCCTCCTCCGTCTTAGAGTTTGAAATTCGGCCACCACCTAGCCTTCTAAAAAAATTCCTAGATTTTCTCCTTTATCTTCATCTGATCACTCATCCACAAGTGGCATGGATAACACCACCACTTCTTCCCTTTATCACCACATTATCAGCCACATTATCCAACTCAGTTAATCTCCCTATTTCTAAGCATCGTAGCTGACTCCAACTCTGCTCCTTGATAATGCCAAAAATAATTAAAATAAAAAGGGGTATCATGCAACTCGAACCTTGAACCTCCTTAACTGCTTAACACGCCACCTCAAAGCCCCTGAATAACGCCACTGACCACTGGGCCACAAGCCCATTTTTGTGTCTTAACTCACAGATAATATCTTTTAAGCCCTATCCTACCTGGCTTTCCACTAGAGTGCCCAAATAGAAAATTTTTGCTAAGGCCTCGGCCCAACTCCGAGCCCATTCTAGACCCCTAAAACACTCTAACCAGCATATTAAGCACAACAACACATCACAACACACCAAATGCAAAGCCCCACAAATTCAGTATGGGACAGTTCTACCCCTTTAAAGAAATTTCGGGCTCAAAATTACAGTCGAATAGATCACGGTATCTTTGCCGCATTGCTTCCTCTGGTTTCCACGTAGCCTCCTCAGAGCCATGATTCCACCATAGAACCTTAACTAACGGAACCGCCTTCCTATGCAATACCTTGACATCACGATCTAAGACTTCCACTGGTTCCTCTTCAAAGGATAAATCAGGTCTCACTTCGATTTCTTCCACAGGCACCACATGAGATGGATCCGAACAATAGCGTCTTAACATAGAGACATGAAATACATTGTGAATCTGACTTAAATCTGAAGGTAGCTCAAGCTGATAGGCTACCGGTCCCACTCGTTTCAACACCCGATAAGGTTTGATGAATCTGGGACTTAATTTACCTTTCCGTCCAAACCTTAGTACTTTCTTCCACAGCGACACCTTTAAGAACACCTTGTCACCTACTGCAAACTCTATGTCCTTACGCTTCAAATCAGCACAGGACTTCTGTTTGTCTGACACTTCCTTTAATCGAGCCCAAATTAACTCAACCTTTTCCTTCGTCTCGATAACCAATTCTGGCCCCAAAATCTAACGTTCCCTAACTCCATCCAACAGGTAGGAGTACGACACTTCCCCCCGTACAATGCTTCATAAGGCGCCATCTGAATATTAGACTAGTAGCTGTTGTTGTAAGCAAACTCCGCCAACGGTAAAAACTCTTCCCAACTACCCTTGAAATCAATGACACAACCTCTCAACATGTCCTCTAAGATCTGAATTACCCACTCAGACTGACCATCGGTCTGAGGATGAAACGCTGTATTAAATTCTAATTTCATACCCAATGCTTGATGCAACGCCTTCCAAAATCGCCACGTGAACCTCGTGTCCCTGTTTGATATGATTGATACCAGTACTCCATGTAGCCTCGCTACCTTCGCTATATATAACCTAGCCAATCTCTGCAGAGAGTAATCGACACGTACGAGTATGAAATGAACAGACTTCGTCAAGCGGTCAACAATCACCCAAACCGAATCTTTCTTAGTAGGCGTGAGAGATAGCCCACTAACAAAGTCCATTGTGATTCTTTCCCATTTTCACTGTGGAATCTTCACCGGCTGCAACAACCTTGATGTTAACTGGTGCTTCGCTTTACCTGATGACAGGTCAAACACTTATCCACAAACTCGGTCACCTCTCGCTTCAGGCCCGGTCACCAGAACTATTCTCGCAAATCCCGGTACATCTTACTCCCTTTAGGGTGCATAGCGTATAGACTACCATGCGCTTCTAGCAAAATCTTATGCCTCAACTCAGGATCTTTCAGCATGCAAATTCTTCCTCGAAAACATAGTAGCCCTTCTTTATTTACACCGAATTTCATTGATCCATCACATGATCCTACCTGAAACTTCTCATTTAGTAACACATTGGCCTGCTGCTTCTCCTTAACCTGACTGACCCAAGAAGGTTTCACTTGAAGTTCAGCTAATAAACTCCCATCATCGTATAAACTGAGGTGAGCAAACATTACTCTCAAGTTAGAGATTACTCTACGACTTAGAGCATCCGCCACCATGTTAGCTTTACCCAAATGATACTCGATCGAGTAGTCATAATCCTTTAACAACTCGATCCACCTCCTTTGCCTTAAATTCAACTCCTTCTAGGTCAAAAGGTATTTTAGGCTCTTATGATCGATATAAATGATAGATTTCTCCCCGTACAGATAATGTCTCCAGATCTTCAAAGCAAAACCACTACCTCTAATTCCAAATCATGGGTGGGATAATTTGACTCGTGCGGTCTTAACTACCGAGACGCATACGCAATAACCTTTTCACCTTGTATCAATACGTATCCTAGCCCTGTGTGTGAAGAATCACAGGAAATCATGAACTCCTTTCCAGCCTCCGGCTGTATCAACACTGGAGCCTCCGTAAATATCATTTTTAACCTCTCGAAACTTCCTTGCTGCTTATCAGACCAAACAAATGGAACCCCTTTCGCAGCAACTTAGTCAACGGTGCCGCAATCAACGAAAATCCTTCAACAAACCTTCTGTAATACCCTGTCAGACCAAGAAAACTCAAATTTTCGCTACAGACTTAGGTGGCTTCCAATCCAACACCGCTTCAATTTTTGAGGTCAACCTAATCCCTCTCACGCGTGGCCTAAAAAGTAACTTCCTTAGCCAAAATTCGCACTTACTAAATTTGGCATACAACTGCTTCTCCCTCAAAATCTGTGAAACCACTCGAAGGTATGAATCATACTCCTCCTCTGATCTTGAATAAACCAGGATGTCATCTGTAAATACCACGACAAATCGATCTAAGTAGGGTTGGAACACTCGGTTCATCATGTCCATAAACGCTGCTAGCGCATTGGTCAATCCAAATGGCATCACCATGAATTCGTAGTGACCATAGCGAGTCCTAAAAGTCATCTTATGAATATCCGCCTCTTTAACCCTAAGCTGATGGTACCCTGACCTTAAATTTATCTTTGAAAAGACTGAAGTCCCCTTCAACTGATCGAACAAGTCGTCAATCCTCGACAACGGGTATTTGTTCTTGATTGTCAACTTATTCAACTGGCGATAGTCAATGCACATACACATTGATCCATCCTTCTTCTTGACGAATAACATCGGCGCTCCCCAAGGCGACACACTTGGTCGAATAAACCCTCTATCCAGTAACTCTTGTATCTGCTCTTTTAACTCCACCAATTCCTTTGGTGCCATTCTATACGGGGTGATAGATACTGGCGCTGTTCTTAGAAAAAGATCAATACCAAACTTCACTTCATGATTCGGAGGTAATCTTGGAAGCTCTTCTTGAAAAATATCAGGAAATTCTTTCACCGTCCTAACATCCCCGATAGTTAGTTCTTTGGCTTCCAGAGCCCGAACAAACATTAAAATTGCCTTGCATCCTTTCCTCACCATCCTTTCTGCTCTTAGGGCAGCCACCACATTCGATAAACAGTTCCTCTTTCACCCATCACCAACACTTCGCCACCCTCGGGAGTTTTTAACACCATACGCTTGGCTGCATAATCTACATTAGCTTGATACCTCACCAACCAATCCATGCCTAAGATTAAATTAAACTCCCCGAACGATAATTCCATCAGATCAGTCAGGAAAACTATTCCCTGAACTTTTAAAGGTACCTCCTGATAAAGCTTATTTACCTCCACAGAGTGTCATAACGGGCTAATTACAGTCATCTCTCTAGAGGAAATCTCAGAATCTATGCTTAAAGTTCCAGACACCCTACTAGCAACATATGAATACGTCGACCCAATATCAATCAATGCAGTGTAAGGCAATCCAAAAATTAAAAACGTACCGGTTATGACATCCGATGCGTCGGCCTCCTCTCGATGTTTGGCAGTATAGACTAACCCCGGCTGTCTCGCCTCAGTGTTTCCTACCCCTCTGTCTGGTACTCCACGGCCCCGACCGGAACCATTACCTTTCTTGGCTAGACCATAACCTCTCTGCGACTGCTGACCTCCTCTACCTAGCTGAGCATTCCCCTGACTTGCGGGCCCTGCCCCGCTCCGTGGCTGTGGATAGTTCTAATCTGATGGTCCGTAGATCCACACTTGAAACACTTCCCATTACTCGACCAACACTCACCTGAATGGAATTTACCACATCAAGCACACCTCTGTGTTTGGCTAGCAGCAACAGGTCTCTCACCTCGACTCGACCTATCTAACCTAGGTCTTTTCTAAGTACGCCCAGCTGCCTCTGACGCCCAAAATTCCTCTTACTTCCACTCCTATCTCTATCCCAATTCAATTTTTCTGTCCGCTTTACCTCTTCAGCTATCTTAGCTTTTTTCCACAAGAACAGCAAATTCCCTCTCTGCTGCGGGGCTATCAATACACGCAGATCATCCCTCAGACCGTCTTCAAATCAAACACAATGTTCATAGTCTGCGGCTACTATCCCTCGGGCATAACGGCTAAGGCGTAAGAATTTCGCTTCATACGCAGCCACCAACCTACTTCCCTAAACCAGATTCAGAAATGCCCTGCGTTGTGCATCCACATAACTCGACTTGATGTATTTACTCTGAAATGCCGTTCTGAAGAAATCCCAAGTGATACGGTCAGCCACCGAACCATCCTTAATCGTAAGCCACTATTGATACACTTCTTCCCGTAGGAGAGATACAACCCCTTTCAATTTTTCCTCTTCCGTGAAATCAAGATCATCCATTATGCGCTCAACCGCCTCTAACCAATACTCAGCTGTACTCGAGGCTATACCAGAAATTCTCCTAAACATTTCTGCCCCATTGGCTCTAAGTCGCTCCGATACAGATTTTCGAGCTCCCATACCCATGCCTGCCCAAGTAACTCTTTCTAAAACCCGTAACATCGATCGAGATCTTGCATTATCTCGATCGTCTTGTCTCAAATTCGCCTCCACACGGTGGTGGGCGGCATCTCATCTCTCGACCCATGGCGAGATCTCATCGGTTACGACACGGCCATCCTGCCCCTACCACGGCCATGCGCAGGACATCCTCGTCCTCTTGTACTTATACTATCGATTCGCTTTTATCTGATTAGAAGTTTTATGGATTAATAATTTCTTTCATTGATTAATAACAGACAATCTTATGGAAAGTAGTTTCAATAGTAGTTCTTTCGAATTCAAAATTATATCTATAAGGTTCAGTCTCAAGTCTATATCTCCTAGTTCTACATACATTCAACATCCATATGCATCCCAAGCAGAGTATCACATAAATGCATCAATCATACGAATAACATCCATAAACTCACCTTCGTCACACAAGGGTATTTTCGCCATTTCACTACCCAGGGGTATTTTCGTAATTCTACCCTATAGGGGTATTTTTGATAATCTCACAAAATGGGGTATCTTGGTGATTTTATAGAATAGGGGTATTTTGGTAATTTCGTAAAGTAGGGGTATTTTGGTAGTTTTGCAAACTAGGGGTATTTCGGTAATTTTCATAAACTAAGGGTATTTCAGTAATTTTCAAAACTAGGGGTATATTAGTAATTTTGCAAAAATAGGGTATTTTGTCCCTTTCGGGTTTTAGTTATGAACTTTGGCCCGTTAACAAGCCCTCGCGGCTAAAGTGAACAGACACTATGCACCAAGTAGGATTCTAGAGAAGAGGAGGTGGGCCACTAGGGCCGCTTAAGTACCAAGCTCTCCCTAGATCCAATCCTAGACATGCGTATGCCCGTTGCCACACTCCAACCCAATGACTTGTTTACGGACATGTTTTGTAATATCCTGAAAATGGGCTTATGCATTTACGCTTAATTATATGAAATAGCATGCTTGAGTATGTTGTGAATGTGTATAATGGAATTTGTGAAGTTTAGAAAATAGGAGGAAGCCTTAGAAAATATTAAGTTTTAAGTCTAAAAGAGGAAACTAAAAGGATAGGGCCTTAAGAGAAAATGTAAGGGGGATATGACATGGGAATGGGCTTGGTAAAGTGGCTACAACGCGCCACTTAAGGGCCTAGCATGTGACGCCACCTACATGTGCAATTGGGCCAGGGTTCGAGTCGCATGGGAGGCAAAAGAAGGGTTTTTATTTCTTTTGTTTGTTGACGTCAAAATGGGGAGGTAATGGACGATATCAAGGCACTTAAAAGATGAGTTTTATCCTTTTTAAAATTCGGCTAGATAAGGGATAATTGATGGATTTATTTTATTAATTTAAAGGGGTGATAAGACATAAAATTGGAGAATAACAAGGTGAGGCTAGTGATTAAGTTTATAGCCAAATTTATCAGCAAAGTGTTCATCTTTTTCCTTGTTTTCTTTTATTTTCTCACCTTTCTTCTCTAGTCAATTCCTTCCCAAAGATCACCATAGCCAATTCTTCCAAACAACTCTTCTTTCCTTCTTTTATTTTGATTAAAACCAAATACCTGTGCTTCCCATCATCAATTCTTCTTCTTTGCAAATTCAATCAAAAGTGAAACTTAAGTAAATTACATCTAGCCATAGCCAGAATACTGTGGAATTCAAGCAAAGGTGTTGTCGACTTCAAGAAAAGATCTTTCGGGATTTTTAAGATTCAAGGTAAGATGATATTCGCCATAGGCCATTCTTAATGTGTTTAAATGTTAGAAATTGATCTAACATGTACCCATGGGGATTTCGATGAGACACCTAAGGCAAGGGATACTTTTGGGATTTGAAAATTGCAAGGTAAGTGCATAAGTACAATCGGCCAAGGCCATATTTGATGTTTTAAGTCTATATCTTATTTGTTTAAAAGCTAAAACTAATCCTTT
Source organism: Gossypium rotundifolium (assembly GCA_025506655.1). Taxonomy (NCBI): domain Eukaryota; kingdom Viridiplantae; phylum Streptophyta; class Magnoliopsida; order Malvales; family Malvaceae; genus Gossypium; species Gossypium rotundifolium. The sequence goes on from CP106730.1 coordinate 26,788,082, forward strand.
AGGTGATCTAGTGTTGATCGATTTCAAGGAGAAGCACAACAAAGTTTGGGACTTGATTAGTGGTGAAAACGGTAACAAGGTAAGGACTTTTGTTGCAAGGATCCTTCAGATTTGGGTTTTAATGAATAGGCCTTTATGCTAATATGCCTAGTGTTGGCGATTATAGGAACTAAAGGATCTAAGGCTTTAGATTGGGCTTTTCGATTTAAGTGAACCACTAAGTGTATCGGTGTGTACCACACTATCTCTTAATAAGATTTATGGCAATGTTTAATAAATATAAATATATGTGTTATTAAGAATGTGAAAAGTATGGCTAAGGTACCATACCATGGTACAAAGTACTCACTATGTTTCCTATTCATTCGGGATTATGATAAGATCTCATTAAAACACAAATGTGAACCTATAAGAATGTGAATAGAGAATATGGCATAATAATGCATGACTTTTGTATGACATGGGCATTTGGGTGAATATGAAAGGGAAGTGAATGTGGTGACTATTGTCACCATATCCGAATGTGGTGACTTGGTCACATTATCCGAATGTGGTGACTTGGTTACATTATCTCAATGTGGTGTCTCAAGACACAAAATATTATCTGGTGGCTATGCCACGAATTTATAAGGGCGATGAGCACGTCGACTGCAGTGACTACCTTCGATGGTGTGTAGCGGATGGAGGGTTGACTTAGTAGTCCCCACGGTGTGCAGGTTGGTACGGGTGATGTGTAGTGGATGGCATCTAGGTTTGGGTTCGGTTTGCATCATATTATTTAAATGCTATACGTACATGTATGACTTGATATGTCTAAATTTGTTAAGGCTTAGTGTTGTGGTTACACATTGAGTCTGTTGACTCACCCCGTTGTGGGAACATTTTTCGTGTGATCGGTAATGGACTGGTCGGCGGGGAGCTTAATGGTGGCCATGCTCAAGAAGGAATTTTATGATTTTGACATTTATTTTCATTTAAGTACTTTAATTTATTTGGGTTTGTTTTGATGTAATAAGGCCATAGTGATAAACCTGTTTATGCATGCATTTTAATTATTTCAATACGTTACTAAATTTATCAAATTAAAGATCAAATGTTTTATTTGAAAAGAAACCTAAATGTTTTGACGCTTAAATTCATATGATTTTAATTAAAGATAAAACCTATAATTCGACATATCTTTTAATTTAAACGTTTTGAACTTAACAATGGCATCATTATAAAAACTTATATTTCCAAAATAAATTGGTTTCCATCTTGAGTCCAACCCAAATCGAGTTTTTCTGAAATCACTTAAAGACTTTCAAACGAACTAATGAATTTGAATTGTTTTTACTCGAGGAACATACCAGATTCGGTCAAGACTCGTGGGCCGGGTTTAGGGTGTTTCATGTTTAATTATTAGAAAGTCTTATGGAATTTAAGAGTTGTTCAAACTCGGCCTAAGGTCCATAACCCTAGCATACTTATCTACGTCCCCATAAGGCCCATTAAATGCAACATACATACCTTATCAAGAGTTAGAATACTTACCCACGTGGATCAGGTGCCGCTAGACTCAAAGGCCATATCTTAACCCAAAGCTTTTTTTCTTAAATTCACATCAATCTATACAACACTACTGGACCCATTTCACAGCCTGAGTTTTGCAACCGGGCTCTGATACCAAAATGTAACACCCTAAACTCGACCCAAATGCCACGACCGGATCTGGCATGCCACAGGTTGCATGTAAAGGTTCAAACTCTCTGATTACTTTGAAGAAATCATGGATTTGAAAAAAATACTTTTTGGTAGTATGTTGAGTTGTAAACTTTACTTTATTGAGTTTGAAAATCTCAATTTGTTTTATCCCGGTATCCGTTAAATAAGTGATTTTTGATGGAAACCGTTGCTTTGTGTTAAGCATGTTTGAAACTCCCATTTTTATTACTTCTTATAATTAAGTCCTTGAAATATAAATCTACAATCCATAACTATTAACTACTAGAAACTGAAAATTTAAGCTAAGAGGCCTTATTACATGCTAACGAAAAGTAAACCCAAAATTTAAAATTTAAGAACAATAAAACAAAGGGAAACCAGAAATAAGTTCACTTAAATAAAAGACTTTATGGCCCCTCGAGTCTGCCTCGGCTCCAGTGTCCACGATCTACTGCTCATCTAAAAAGTTGAGAAAAATAAAGGTGAGTCACCAAGACTCAGTGTGTAAATCCCTGGATCACGTAAGCGGCCTGAGGCCCATAAACACATTCTGGGCCCTGGCCCACACAAAATGGCAATAGAACAGGTACATGCTGAATGACCCAACCCAACCTAAAATTCCATCTTCTACACGCCAACCCTTACTAGCCATCACACCGCGGGGATTTCTACAATCAACCTACCAACCGCTACACACGATTTTGACATCCATGCTGCCAGTTATAATGCCGATCACTATGTGACCTTAAAATCAAATGTGGCAGAGCTACCGATCACCATGTGACCTCATAACACATCGTGGTTTAACCACCGATCACTAAGTGGCCTATTAAGCATGCTCTTCCCCTTCATCATATCAACCCATGCCATGCATACATACATGCAAAAACAAGAACAATATACCATCTACAAGATAACAGGTTATCACATACATCGATACACATAGAGAATTTGCTATGTTTACGTGCACTGCATCCCTAGCCTAACCCCTACGAGTTACTCGATTGTCCACATTACCTTTTAAACTTTTCATTATATCATGTTTAATACGAAAAACTTATGTGATAAAGATCTACACATCCTAATTACGACAAGATGATACTTTCTATGTCGACACTTTGTTAGTAGCCGATCGATCGCTAATCGCCTACGATTTTGTTACGTAGTCACCCACAACCCGATGGCCAATCTCGACGGCGGAGACAATCAATGCTTTTTGAACTTAGGGTTTGGGTTTATGGGCCCAGCCCTCACCTTCGACTGATCGATATTTGATTCCATCAAAAGACCTTATCAATTGCTACCATCATAACATATGGTTGTTAATCCATAACATAGGGTTAAGATCTCGAACACGATAATTGACCCTAACAAAAATCTAAAGAGAACCCTTTACCTTGAAATCCCGAAGGAGATAGTGTTTGGAAAACTAATAATTTTGGCTTTTAGGATCTAGATGATCCGTTTTACTTCGATTCTCAAGACGTCGCCCCAAAAGAAAATGCAAGAAGGTAGAAAGTGTTAGACCAAACGATAGCCTCAACAAGCCAAGTAGCCATTCGGCTTTGGCCCCCAATACTAAAGAGAAAAGAAACAGAAGAAATCTGCCCTTACCTTTACACCAATCAGATTCGGCTACTCCAACAGGTTTCGACAGCGAAAATCAAAGAAAGATGGTGCAAAGGGATCTTTGGAGATTCGGCTTTTGAGAATAAAGTTAAGAGTTCCCGCTTTTGAGAAAGAGATGATTGAGAGAAGAGGAGTAGGATGGAATGAAAAGAGGCAATAGAAACAGTAAAGAAAAAGAAAGATTTCGGCAAGACTTGGGGTAGATTCGGTTTGTACTTAGAAAAGAAAGAAAAAGAGAACAAATGGGGACCCTAAATGCCGAAAATGAAGAAGTACTCCCCCTCACTTAAACAGAATTTCGGCACTCACCAAACAAATGCCGAAAATGCCTATTTCAAAAACTAAAACCCATCTTATCAACAGGAAAATTTTGGCACCCTTAGCCACTCAAACCGATTCCTCCTCCTCTTAGAGTTTGAAATTCTACCACCACCTAGCCTTCTAAAAAATTCCTAGATTTTCTCCTTATCTTCATCTGATCACTCATCTACAAGTGGCATGGATAACACCACCACTTCTTCCCATTATCAGCCACATTATCCAACTCAGTTAATCTCCCTATTTCTAAGCATCCTAGCCGACTCCAACTCTGCTCTTGCTAACGCCAAAAATAATTAAAATAAAAAGGGGTATCATGCAACTCGAACCTTGGACCTCCTTAACTGCTTAACACACCACCTCAAAGCCCCTGAATAATGCCACTGACCACTGGGCCACAAGCCCATTTTTTTCTCTTAACTCACAGATAATATCTTTTAAGCCCTATCTTACCTGGCTGTCCACTAGAGTTCTCAAACAGAAAATTTTTACTAAGGCCTCAGCTCAACTCTGAGCCTATTCTAGACCCCTAAAACACTCTAACCAGCATATTAAGCACAACAAAACATCACACCACATCAAATGCAAAGCCCCACAAATTCAAGATGTGACACAAGGCGATCACCAAAGGAATGACAACTTCTGATGAGAGGAATATATTGAATGGAATCACCGGTGCTGTAATTTAGAAAACCGCAGATAACTAACCTGCTCCTATCCTTATTTGGGAAATGAATTTGCTTGGAATTTTAACGTTTGAGACTAAATATCAATCACTATTTTTTTCTTTTTTTCCTACTATAGTTTATGCTGTTTTCTCTTATACTTTTCATTTTGTTCCTTTGGATCTGTGAGGCAGCCGCTGGTTCCTTTGACCATCAGCACCACCACCTCTCTATGATCAACCTTCACTCTCTTTTTCAAGTTAGTTCTCTGTCTTATGCTCTCTTCACATCTTCTTTTAATCTTTGGGTTTATTATTTTTATTATTTTTTCCTCCATAGTTGTTGGATCTGCCCCCAGATCCTCTATGTTAGGGTTTTTAAGTTCCTCCTCTTTTTATTTTAAACTTTAACCTTTTTTTGGCTTCTTTATGCTATTCCTTAGATTGGGTTTACTGTTCTTTGTGTATTGTATGTTTATCCTTTGATTTTATGATTACCCACTTGTTTCAACACTGTTAAAGCTTTTCCTTTTTGGAGAATTTAATGATTATTTGACTGAAAAAAAGGAACCTATATATGAATTCTCTTGTTAATCTCATTTGGTCCCTTTTTTTTAACATTTTATTTGTAAATATACATTTGCTTATTAAGTTTCAGCTGAACTTTTCAGGGAAATTAATTGAAATGGCTGGAGGATTAATCCCTTAGGTTTTAAGGAGGAAATTTCAATCACAGTCTGCTGTAAGATTCTTTCCTAGTTTTCCTTCATTGATGTTAAACTTATACTTACCTATGGAATGAGGTTATGAAGACCATGCGATCTACATGGTTCTTACTGGATTTTCTTAGATAATCTTGAAATATTTTGCTACATGGATTTTAGCATTTGTTAAATTGTAGCAAGTTTTCATTCATTGATCCTTATTTGTTCTTACTGTCTTGAGGCGGCTTTATGAGACTTTTAACGTTTTTAACTATAGCTCTTCAGCTCGAATGCACATTTTTATGAGATAGAAAATATAGTCTTTGGATTTTAGGTAAATATAGTTTTTAGTATTTGAATTTGATTTTAATTTCAAATTAGTACTTTATGTTTTTTCTTTTTTTTTTTCATATTGGTACTTGAATTTGACTTCCATTACAAATTAAAACTTATGGATTTTATTCCTCATTGCTATTTTCTACTTTCCTTTTGTTACATTCTGGTCTCAATACTTTCAAAGACAATTGATAAGTTAAGAAGTGATGCCAGGCAAGAGTCTAAGACAAAATAAATATGGAGGATAGTAAGGTTCCTTGCAGAGGTAATTTATCTTTTGCATTTATTATCTATTTTCTTTTCTTTTTCTCCTTTGTAACTCTTGCCTGTTCTTTACATGTGTCAGTCATTAAAGGGCTTTTGTGATGTTTTAAATTTATAGAAACGTTATTTAATTTCTATAGATTTTAAGTTAAGAAAGTCCTATTTGTTGCATTATGCTGTCCAATTTTTGAACCAATTAATTAAGTTATTACAGGATTAAAAAGCATGGAACTTTTATATGATGAGCTAATAAATTTTAATACTATTGAGTGTGTTCTTGCGGGATACAAATGCCCTGCATGTTTGCCGTCTTGTGCTATCCAAAATAGGACAAATTGAATGTGTTTGTGAGTGAGTTTTTCAAAGGAAACTTTGTATACTATAGTCTGATGACACTGTATTATTCACATCCAATTTTGTTCTTGGTAATATATAGCAGCAGCATTGATCGTGCTGATTCTCCCTAGTGAGATTCAATTTCATAGCTTTTTCTGAATTGCATTTTGTAGTTTTCATGGTAGCTTTATACAAGAAATGTTCATAGATATAGATGATATTTTCTGGTTGTGTTTCTTCTGATGCTACTTGAATAGCCTTTCTTAAGTAAACTAAGAGAATCCTATGTTAACACCCACAGAGTTCTCTGAAATTAATGCTTCTAGTATTTTAAGCAGTTTTTTCATTTTAATCTAACATGATAGTGAGGTTTGCATCAAATTGACAAACAACCCAACATCTTCGAAGCCTTTTTGTCAAGATCTGTAAGTCTACAAGCTGTATAAGGTGCTCTGTGGCCCGTGTAATGAATTTATAGAGGTTATCATGTCATCAGTAGGTGCTTAAAAACACCTCAATTTAAATGATGTTGCTTGATAATGCCAAAATTCTAAAACAGTAAACAACAATCTTTCATTCAGTTGTTCAAGCCCTTCATGCCAATTGATAATTCAATTTGTCTTGTATTGGAAGTGCAGGCCATACGTTGAAAAGGGATACATGAAAGATGACTACATCCATTTGTTTGTTAGAAGACCCGTGAGGAGATCTCCTATTATTAATCGTGGTAAGTTTTGATTCATTTGAATTTTTTTGCGATTTTTTAATGAATTTAATCTTTATAGATTGTTATTCTTTTTTTAATGAATTTAATCTAATGAATTGTTTTTTTAATGAATTTAATATAACAGATTATTATTTTTTAATGAATTTAATTTAATGGATTGTTTTTTATTTTATTTCTTAAATTCTTTAGGTTGGCTATATGTGGAATGAATGTATTTACAAGCTGGATAAGGTTACTTGCAACAAATACCACCCATACACATCTTGGATTCCCATAACGTGCGTATTAATGCTATCTTTTTTCTAGTTTACTTGGAACATTAGAGGAAGTTTATGTGAAAGTGCAAGAAATATCATGTAAATAGAATCTATTTCCCAAGTCTTTTTCTTTGATTCTAGTGTCTACATTTGCTTGCAAAATTGTACTCAACAGCTTCGATGTTATAGTTTGACTCTCTTTGCATATGTTTTTGGAGATAACTAATTCATTCGATTCCATCGTTGAATATTGATGAATTGCAATATATCATTTTTTTGTATTTTTTCCCTTTTTGGTTATTTATTGAAGGAAAAAATGTAGATTGATGTGACATAGAATGTGGTGTTTCGGTACCAAACAAATCAGAGATCCAATAGTAATGCATAATTTTTATTTTTTTAAAATTTTTTAATATGAAGAAAAAAATTTAATTTTTTTTTTTTTCATGACCAAATTAGCGGCGTTTGTAAAAAAAAGCGTCGCTAAAGACATACTTTTAGTGGCGTTTTATAAAAAGCGCCGCTAAAAGCCATGACCTTTAGCGGCGTTTGTGGGAAAAGTGCCGTTAAAAGTCATAACATTTAGCGGCGTTTGTGGGAAAAGCGCCACTAAAATCCATGACATTTAGCGGCGTTTTTGGAAAAGCGCCGCTAAAAGTCATGACATTTAGCGGCATTTGTGGGAAAAGTGCAGCTAAAATCCATGACATTTAGCGGCGTTTTTGGGAAAGCGCCGCTAAAAGCCATGACTTTTAGCGGAGTTTGTGGGAAAAGCGCTGCTAAAAGCCATGACCTTTAGCGGTGTTTGTGGGAAAAGCGCCGCTAAAAGTCATGACCTTTAGCGGCGTTTGTGGGAAAAGTGCTGCTAAAAGTCATGATCTTTAGTGGCGTTTTTTATTATAAACACTGCTAAAGTTTATCGGCGGCGTTTGTTTTAGCGGCGTTTTTTGTGGCGCTTTTAAAAGCGCTGCAAATACTATTAGTGGCGCTTATAAACGCTGCTAAAAGCTTTAAAAAACCGCTGCTAAAAGTCTGTTTTGCTGTAGTGTCCCTAGATACCCATACCTTTCCCTTATAAAATGAAAATATAATATTGTATCGATCGTCAATTAGGTAGTAGAGAAAATGACAGATGAATTTTGACGGCCAAAACTAGATACCGCAACCCCTCACCATCAAGTGGGTTTCACGATTTTCGTAGACACGGTGAGTAAGAGGATCCACAATGTTGCTATTAATGAATTCTTTAGTGCTTACGATGCGGTTGTTCACATGTATATATTGGAATATAGTGCCCTTAGTGTAGTAATATTTTCTAAATACTTGTAGTTTTTTTTATTAAATTGGTTTAATAAAATTCCATCATTATCATTAATATATTTTATATAATGTTCTCAAACAATTTTCGCAAGAAAAGAAAACAAAAAATAAATATTTTCTCATTGATTATCTAATGTTTAACTAATACTAATTTGCATTATGTGATTAGATCATAATATGAGAACACTACTTGTGTTAGTAGACAATCTAAATGTTCTATGGTCCAATCGAAATTGAGCATGTCAATTAAAAGACTATAATGCCGCCTACCAACTCCAAATATGGTGATACTTTGTCTTGGATGTCGGAGTGGATGATTCCCAAAAGATAGAGACATGGGTGCGACTGTTTAGACTGACAATACATTGGATAGACCCAAAAAGAATAAATCCTAGAACCATTTATAGATTTATTCACTTGCAATGTTCTTAGTATGACTTACCTCAATCTCGAGTAAGTGATGGACTATGTGTGCATGACTTGTATAATTTGATGTGTTAAAAGTCTAAGTTCAATTGGTAATATAGTCAAAAGCAGGTACGTTGGGTGTACAACTTCAACATGACATAGTCTTACTTACAATAATGGAAATCATAACCCATAAAAGGTAAATGATATCCTCTCATCGGCATTGCATGATAGATGGAAAAGTAACATGGTCACAAGTCATTTGTCTTAAGACAAATAATTTAAAAACTATGTGTTAGTAATGGACTTTTTCATGAAGAAGATGTAATGGTTATCATGAGATAAAGTTGGATCATATTGGGATAGTGGATTCTATCCAAAAGAGATTAAGGATATCCTATGAGAATAATACACAAATGGCAAGGTTATTGGATGAATAATTGATAAGTAGCTTTCGTAACGATCTATAATGGGGTGAGCTTGTCAGCTCCTAAAAATAGGGTCAGAAGAAATTGGGTTAGTGGACCAGGAGTGTAACACCCCAAACCCAGCCTAGAAGTCTCGACCCGAATTTGGCGAGCTACATTAGCCACTGAAGTGACTTTCTGTTGACTTCCAACCTAACTTCCAACACACCACTTAAGTCTTTAACATTAGTTGTGCTAACTCAAAACACAACAGCGGAAACATAATGTAATCATGTGAGCTTCACAACCAAACATAGGAAGGTTTGCAAGTTTAAAAACATACTTAAGAGTTCACAGCACAAAGAGTTACATTCAGCAACATAGTTTGCAAATCAAGAAAAATACATGCAATGAGTTTGCAAATCAAGAAAAACACATGCAATGCAATGTAGAACATAGACTCGCATATTTAAGACACTTCTCAAGAAAACACATAGCCTAAGTGTTTGCATAATATCATCAGTTCGTAGAAACAACATGCATTTACAAATAAGAAAACTTCACAAACAAAAGAGCATGCATGCAAAGGATATCATACTTTAGTAGGATTCACATAAAAGCATGTGTTCACAAGCATACATGGGTTAGCACATTTTACTGGTGGTTCACATGTAATAAAACAACCACTACAGGGGTACGCATGTAAATATGGCATGCAAAATAAATCACAATATACTCATGCCTAAATAACATCAATTTTTATTCATGAAATGATCAGATACTTTAAAAACATGGTTCACAAATCAATATACTGGAATTTAAACATAACAAGACATCTTAATTATCATTTTCATAATCATGGAATCAGAACTATTGTCCTAATTCCTAGAACCCATAACAACAATCCAATCACCTTTAACCTATGTTCACTGACATCTACTTAGGAGTGCACCTCGCCACATCATTGACCTCGCTAATGCTATTCTGCAAGACGTACTTAGTTGAGAAGAAATAAGAGAGGAGTGGGTGAGTTCATGGTGAACTCAGAGAACAATCAGAAACCTTCGATATTTTCTAGAAGTAGATTTTTTTTAAAAAAAAAATAAAAGAAACTTTAGTCTTGAAATCATTTCACGTGTTGGGTTTGCGGGTGATGTTGTGAGACCCAGTTCACACATTCTATCAGAAAACATGTATTTAGAAAAATAGATTTGAAAACTATTAGCCTTTTCTTAAAACATACTTGGCAAGGCTCGCCTTAAATTTGTGAAGCCTATTTCGTTTATCAAAATCCTTTTAAAAATTGAGTTTGGGTTCTCCCTGAAATTGCAAAACCAGCTTGCACTTTTCAGAAAAACCTTTTCATTGAATAGGGTCTGCCTTAGCTTGCAAGATTGGTTCACACTTTTGAGCATAATATACCTTAGGTCACAAGAGTTACTCGAACTTCGCTGATACACAACTTGTCACTTAAGCTCGCATAGGGAGTTTCTCTAATACACAACTTATCAATAAGCTCATGAGGGAGCTTCGTTGATACACAACTTATCACTAACGGCGGAGCTTCGCTAATACACAACTTATAAAATGATTTTTTTAAAACATTATTTAAAACCTTATCTCGCATAAGAGCTTGCAAAAACTATGCTTTAAAAAACATATTTTCGAACCATATTTGAAACCAGAGTTTCGTAGCTTTAAAACATATCTTTTCAAAAAACTTGACTTTGAAACTTGTTTCAAAAACAATTCTTTAACAAAAAATATATCAGTATAAACTGAACAACATGGTAGCTAACATACTTCAAATAATTCCAAATCACTTACTGGAAAACGAAGAATCTTAAACAAGTTTAGCTTGCCTTTATCCTTATTGGTAGACGATCTAGTTGGTTCGCAACAAACATGCACACATATTACTTAAGCAAAATAAGACATACATAATTCATGCAATACGAACCTGGACAATCACACCGAACAAGACAAAGACTTACCGTGATAGCTACGATCTAAACTTAGAATAGAGACTTTGATGGTAGAATATTCAGTGAATAATTTTATAGAATTGAGGGTTGTATTTATAGACCTAAGAGTCCTGATAGTTTTTGGATACCCTACTTGGCTTAGAAAAGTTGTTACTTGTATGTAAAGTATTCCTAGACTCACTAAATCTTTGTTTCCTAATTTGAGTTTGATTATATCTTTGACTAGCGAACCCCAACTCGCCAATACATTAGTGAACTTCCCTCTCAGAGAAATTGGCAAATCCCTAACCACATCTTCAGGTATACACTACTATTGGTGAACCCTTCACTTGCGAGGCCAAAATTTCCAAGCCTTTCTTTGGGATGTTATAAGGAGTTGTCACACTGTGACTTTTAGTTAAAAGTTTGTAAACTTATTGTAACACCTCTCACCCGTATTCAACGCCAGAATAGGGTTATGGAACATTACCAGACTTACAAAACAATTAAACAAATATTTAACATACAATTGTTCAATTCAATCATTCATCATTCAATCTCAATCAATTTGACCCTATTAAGAGCCTACGAGGCCTTAACCATGCTTTGGAAGTGGTTCGAGACTAAATCGATAACTTAGGAAATTTTCAACACTTAGCAAATTTTTCTTCAAATTAGGGACACATGCTCGTGTGGCCAGACTATGTGTCTCACACGGCCACCACACATGCCCGTGTCACAGGCCGTGTGAAAATAGAGGGTACATACTAACTTGGGTTGAAACACCCCAAACTCGGCCCACGAGCCTTAACCGGATCTGGTATGTTCCCCAGTGTAAACCGTTTCAAATTCTTTTGTTACTTAGGAAAAACTTGTGTGTTTTGAAAGAAAGATTGTTTTGGGTTGGGCTTGAGTTGAAAACAAGTTTATTTCATTATTAAAATCCTTTACTTTAGGTGATAAAACATTTAGGGTTTAGTTCATGATAAATTCACTTAGTCTTTTTTTTAAATAATATTTTGTAGCAGGATAAGTAGAAGTAAAATAAAATAATTCAACTATGGCCTTATTACATCAAATAATTCCCAAAAATAAATTCAAAGTACTCAAAATAATAAGAGTCCAAAATGAAGAAAAATCTGAACTTCACATGGCCTCCACTAAGCTCCTACCGACCCGGCCCATCACTGATCGTCACCTGAAAAGTAATCCCACAAGGGGTGAGTCAAACAGACTCAATGTGTAACCAACACTAAAATTTAACAATTTAGGCATATGTTCACATATTACATGCATATTCATATAACAGATAGGAAATAATGATGCAACCCAAACCCAAACCTATATGCCATCCGCTACACATCACCCGTACCAACCATCACACCGTGGGGACTACTAAGTCAACCCTCCATCCGCACACACCATCAAAGGCGTTCATTGCGACGTGGCGTGCTCGCCTTTATAAAATTCATGGTTTTAGGTCACCACATTCAGATATCATGGTCTTAGGTCACCACATTCAGATATCATGGTCTTAGGTCACCACATTCAGTTATCGTGGTCTTAGGTTACAACTTTGATCACTTCCCCTTTTCATATAACCCATATGCCCCATATCATACATATCATGCATTAACATGCCAAATTCTTATTTCACATTCTTACAATGTCATATGTGTGTCGTAACAGATATTTAACATAATCCTAGTAGGAGTAGGAAACGTACATGAGTACTTTGTACCATAGCATGGTACTTTAGCCATATTCACATTCTTATAAACATGCTCATATTAAATTTTAGCCATAAATCTTATTAAAAGATAGTGTGGGTACACACGATTAAACAACAAATTCATTTGAAATCCGAAAAGCTTGATCTAATGCCTTAGATCTTAAATTTCTACATTTAATCAATCATTTAATACTTAGTAAAGAGCCATTCGACCATAAATCCAAATCCTAGTAGGATTAGTACACTAAAACTTACCTTGGTGCCAAATCCCGAAATATTCACTATACTCTTCTTGTATTCGGCCAAGCTTTAAATCACTTTAACAAATTAGTTTCATCCTTTTTAAACGAAAAATAGATCTTAATCAATAATTAAGGCCTTGGCGAATGTACATATGGACTCACCTTGTGGATCTAAATCCAAAAACACTACTTGACTGTGGAGATGTCGAAATACCTATGGCCACATGTTAGATCAAATTTTCCAATCATTAAATCACAATAGAATGGCCTATGGCGAATGTCTTAAGCTCTTACCTTAGATCCTATAAGTCCCAAATATCCTTCTCCCTTTGTAGTCGACAATGGCGGACAAATCCCAAAGATCCTATGTATTTTCGGTAATCCACAGATATTGATGGGATTAATTCTTAACTTTCGGCTAAAATAAGGGAAAAGACTGAAGATCGAATAATTATGGATCTTACCTTTACTTGAAGAAATCGACAGCACCTATGCTTAAAACTCCTCAAGGATATTCGGCTATGGCCTTGATGTGGATCACAATTTCGGCTCTTAAGGCTTAATGAGAAATCGGCTAGGGCTAAGAGGACCTACTTTCGGATTTTGGAAGGTTGAGAGAAAAGAAAAGGAAGAGAAGAAAGGTGAAGAAATTGGCTTGCTTTGCTAGAGTTTTCATTTTTGGCAAAATAGCAGAGAAGAGAGGATTTTGCTAGGAAATTTGAGAGAGAGAAAAGGAGAAAGAAAGAATGATGAATGGCCTCTCTTTCCTCCTATTGCCGAAATTACTAGGCCTGTGTCCCTTACTTGGCCATCACTTCTCTTATCTTTATCACTTTATTTAAAAATTAAAGAATAATCCTCAATTATCTCTTTGAAAATAATCTAAAATAAATCATCATTTATCTACCCTTAGTCGAAATTTTAAAAGAATTTAAACTCCTCCTTAGTGCCTTAATGTCTGTCCACTTCTACCTATCTTGTAGCAAAAATAAAACTTCTTTTTGCTTTCCTTGTGGCTCGAACACAAGCCCAATTGCATATGTAGGTGGCGTCACATGCTAGGCCCTTAAGTGGTGCCTTATAGCCACTTTTCCCAAGCCCAATTGTATGTCAAATTCCCTCTACTAATTTTCTTAAGGCCACCTTGTTTTAGTTTCCTCTTTTAAACCTAACATTTCTAAAACATTTCCTTACATTTCCAAGTTTCCAGAAATGTTCACTTTCCTCTTTTAAACTTAACATTTCCAAGTTTCCAAAAATGTTCACTTTCCTCTTTTAAACTTAACATTTCTAAAACATTTCCTTACATTTCCAAGTTTCCAAAAATGTTCACTTTCCTATTTTAAACTTAACATTCCAATATTTTTCCGATGCATTTTCCCCATCTCCTAAGGTTCTGCAAACCCCTTAAACACACTCACCCACACACTGAGCCTATTAATTCATGAATTATACGCCAAATGCATAAACCCTAATCTGAGATATTACAGTTCTACCCCCCTTAAAAATAATTTCGTCCTCGAAATTACTTACTAACGAACAATCATACAATCTAACTCACCACACTACGCTATTGCTGCGTACTCTGATCTTAATAAAACTAACACATTTCCTATGCACAATTCCAAAGTTCACGTCCAAGGTTTCATACCATTCACTAGCAATACAAGAATGAACTATCTCTATAGTAAACAAGGCAATAAAGGCATTCTGAAAATAAGAAACTTACCCGTTGTCACATCTGGCACATCACTCTCTTCGCGATGGCCGACTGCATAAATCAACCTTGGCTGCCTTGCATCTGAACCTTCAGTACCTCCGCTTGGTGCTCCACGACCATGGCCGAAACCATTTCCTCCATGGTTTAGACCACGACCCACCGAGGTCATTGTCCACCTCTACCAAATTTCGATTAACATTCCGAGCTATTGGTTGATTCCCATATGGTCTCATCGACATATCCTTAATCATATGGTCCTTTGACCCACACTTAAAACATCCTCCGTCTTTTCCAATATTCACCTAAGTGCTTCCTCCCACATTGTTCACAAGTAGGTATCGCCTCCAAGAGCGACTTGTCGACCTCATGACCCTTCAACTCTAGGCCTCTTTTGCTCATTCTGGATGGCCTTGACGATCCAAATTCTCTCTTCGCTTATTTCGATCGGAGTTCTCCCTCACGGACTCCTAATACCTCACCACTTTGGCCTTTTCCACTAATACAAGAACTTTCGCTCTTGTTATGGGGCTATCAATAACCTTAGGTCATCTCTTAGTCTGTCTTCAAACCAAACACACTGCTCATGCTCAGTCGACACTATGCCTCGTGCATAATGGCTCAGCCTTAGGAATTCAGCTTCATACTCTGCTACGGACTTGTTCCTTGAACCAAATTTCTTAAAAGCCTTTCTCTGGGCATCAATATAATGAGTGCCCACATACTTCTTTTGGTATGCTGCCTTAGCATACTCCCATGTGAGTTCCTCAGCTATAGCACCATCTTGCACCGTGAGCCACCATTGATATGACTCATCGCGGAGAAGCGACACCAACCCTTTCAAATTTTTCCTTGTCGGTTAAGTCGAGCTCATCCATAATCCGCTCGATCGCTTCTAACCAATACTCGCCAGATTGGGTGCTACACCGATATACCACGAAACACTTCAAATTCATGGCTCGTAGTCGCCAGTATCGACTTTCGAGCTCCCATGCCTCCAAATGCTCCTCGCTACCCTTTCCATGACTCGCAAAGATCGCCAGACATCTGCGTCATCCCCGTCCTAGTCCTCGATATTCCACATTAACAGCTGGGGGTGGTAGTGGCATTTCATTCTCATATCCTTGACCTGATCTAACAGGTTCAGACACGGTCATTCGGCCTCTTCCACGGCCACGCACATTACGACCACGTCCCCTTGAATTCATTTCTACGATCGCGCTTTAGTCTGGTTTAAGAAATTTTATGAATTAGCCCTTATTCCACTGATTATCCACAAGAAGTTTTATGACAGGAAGTTTAATAGGGGTTCTTTCGATCATTCAAAGTTTCAGGTCTTCTATCCTAATTCACAGAAAAACACATCCATTCCATAGTATCTCACATACACATTCACTCTTCGGACATTCTGTCTGTTCCTATCCCAGGGGTATTCTCGTAAGTTTTCCTATAGGGTATTTTCGTAATTTGTCAAAATAAGGTTCCTTGGTGTTTTTGTCAATAAGGGTGTTCTGGAAATTTTGCATTCCCGAGGGTATTTTGGAAATTTTGAAATCTGAGGGTATTTTGGTAATTAACCCGGGTAAATTTGTAAATCTTGATAAATCAAGGGTACTTTGTAATTTACAAAACTTGAGGGTTGTTTTTGAGAATTTGTTTTCCAAATTAGTGTTGTTGCAAAAATTTTTGAAGATCGGGGTCGCTCGGTAATTTTGTAACTTCTGGGTATTTCTAATTTATAGGTTAGGGTAATTTCAGTAAAATTTTTTTCCATAATCAAGGTATTTTGATATTTTGTAAATTTAGGGTTCCTTTAAGCAAAGTAGTGAAATTTTGATAAGAACTGTGGGTATTTAAAAATTTTCATAAACCAAGGGCATTTTGTAATTTTACCACTAGGGGTATTTTTGTAATTTTATAAATCAAAATATTTTGAAAATTTTCCAAAATAAGTTTTGCTACTATTCAAGGGTAATTTAGTGATTATAAAACTAGGGTTTTCATAAAAATACTGCTAGTCCCTTTCGGGTTTTAGTTGGGGTTTAGCACTGTATAAGTCCTCTTGGTTAGGGTGAACCGAGGCTACGCACTGGTAGGATTCAGTGGAGAGGAGGTGAGTCACGTGGACTGCTTAAATACCAAGCTCCCACCAAACCAATCCTAGACATGCGCACCATGGTTGCCACACCCTAACTCTCTACGACTTAACCACGTGTTTGTTCGATTAGGCATTTAAGTCTTATGTAATTGTTGGGGTAACTAGCCCTAGGGTTCAAGTACTAAATATCTATTCTACGCTCCATTTCTACCCTTCTACAAATCATAATATAGATCACCCAAGAGATTGGAGTACTTACCGTGGACTTGGCCTGAGACTTAGTGGGCCATGCCGAAAATCTGCTTAATTCACAAAAATTCTTTTTGGGCTTAACTTTGAAAACGTTTTGGGCCTTAAACCCGAGGTGAGAGTTTAAAATTGGGCTCGATACTAAATCAAACACCCCAAACCCGCCCATGAGCCTTAACCGGATCTGGTATGTTCCCTGTAAACTGCTTCAAATTCTTTTGTTACTTAGGAAAAACTTGTATGTTTTGAAAGAAAGATTGTTTTGGGTTGGGCTTGAGTTGAAAACAAGTTTATTTCATTATTAAAATCCTTTACTTTAGGTGACAAAACATTTAGGGTTTAGTTCATGATAAATTCACTCAGTCTTTTTTTAAAATAATATTTTGTAGCAGGATAAGTAAGTAAAATAAAATAATTCAACTATGGCCTTATTACATCAAATAATTCCCAAAAAAAATTCAAAGTACTCAAAATAATAAGAGTCCAAAACGAAGAAAAATCTGAACTTCACATGGCCTCTACTAAGCTCCTGCTGACCCGGCCCATCACTGATCGTCACCTGAAAAGCAATCCCACAAGGGGTGAGTCAAACAGACTCAATGTGTAACCAACACTAAAATTTAACAATTTAGGCATATGTTCACATATTACATGCATATTCATATAACAGATAGGAAATAATGATGCAACCCAAACCCAAACCTATATGCCATCCGCTACACATCACCCGTACCAACCATCACACCGTGGGGACTACTAAGTCAACCCTCCATCCGCTACACACCATCAAAGGCGTCATTGCAATGACGTGCTCATCGCCTCTTATAAAATTCGTGGTCTTAGGTCACCACATTCAGATATCATGGTCTTAAGTCACCACATTCAGATATCATGGTCTTAGGTCACCACATTTAGTTATCGTGGTCTTAGGTCACCACTTTCACTTCCCCTTTTCATATAACCCATATGCCCCATATCATACATATCATGCATTAACATGCCAAATTCTTATTTCACATTCTTATAATGTCATATGTGTGTCGTAACAGATATTTAACATAATCCTAGTAGGAGTTGGAAACATACCTGAGTACTTTGTACCATAGCATGGTACTTTAGCCATATTCACATTCTTATAAACATGCTCATATTAAATTTTAGCCATAAATCTTATTAAAAGATAGTGTGGGTTACACACCTGATTCGCTTAACAAATTCGCTGAAATCCCGAAAAGCTTGATCTAATGCCTTAGATCTTAAATTTCTACATTTAATCAATCATTTAAAACTTAGTAAAGAGCCATTCACCATAAATCCAAATCCTAGTAGGATTAGTACACTAAAACTTACCTTGGTGCCAAATCCCAAATCTTCACTATACTCTTCTTGTATTCTACCAAGCTTTAAATCACTTTAACAAATTAGTTTCGCCTTTTAAACGAAAAATAGATCTTAATCAATAATTAAGGCCTTGGCGAATGTACATATGGACTTACCTTGTGGATCTAAATCCAAAACACTACTTGACCGTGGAGATGTCGAAATACTTATGGCCACATGTTAGATCAAATTTTCAATCATTAAATCACAATAGAATGGCCTATGGTCGAATGTCTTAAGCTCTTACCTTAGATCCTATAAGTCCCAAATATCCTTCTCCCTTTGTAGTCGACAATGGCGCATAAATCCCGAAAGATCCTATGTATTTTCAAAGAATCCACGATATTGATGGGATTAATTTTTAACTTTCGGCTAAAATAAGGGAAAGGATCAAGATCGAATAATTATGGATCTTACCTTTACTTGAAGAAATCGACAAAGACCTATGCTTAAAACTCCTCAAGGATATTCGCTATGGCCTTGATGTGGATCACAATTTCGGCTCTTAAGGCTTAATGAGAAATCGACTAGGGCTAAGAGAACCTGCTTTCAGCTTTTGGAAGGTTGAGAGAAAAGAAAAAGGAAGAGAAGAAAGGTGAAGAAATTGGCTTGCTTTGCTAGAGTTTTCAGTTTTGGCAAAATAGCAGAGAAGAGAGGATTTTGCTAGGAAATTTCGACAGAGAGAAAAGGAGAAAGAAAGAATGATGAATGGCCTCTCTTTTCCTCATATTGTCGAAATTACTAGGCCTGGTGTTCCTTACTTGGCCATCACTTCTCCTATGTTTATCACTTTATTTAAAAATTAAAGAATAATCCCTCAATTATCTCTTTGAAAATAATCTAAAATAAATCATCATTTGTCTACCCCTTAGTCAAAATTTTAAAAGAATTTAAACTCCTCCCTTAGTGCCTTAATGCCGTCCACTTCTACCTATCTTGTAGCAAAAATAAAACTTCTTTTTGCATTCCTTGTGGCTCGAACACAAGCCCAATTGCATATGTAGGTGGCGCCACATGCTAGGCCCTTAAGTGGCGCCTTATAGCCACTTTTCCCAAGCCCAATTGTATGTCAAATTCTCTACTAATTTTCTTAAGGCCACTTTGTTTTAGTTTTCTTTTTAAACCTAACATTTCTAAAACATTTCCTTACATTTCCAAGTTTCCAAAATGTTCACTTTCCTCTTTAAACTTAACATTTCCAAGTTTCCAAAATGTTCACTTTCCTCTTTAAACTTAACATTTCTAAAACATTTCCTTACATTTCCAAGTTTCCAAAAATGTTCACTTTCGTCTTTTAAACTTAACATTCCAATATTTTTCCGATGAATTTTCCCCATCTCCTAAGGTTCTCCAAGCCCCTTAAACACACTCACCCACACACTGAGCCTATTAATTCATGAATTATACGCCAAATGCATAACCCCTAATCTGGGATATTACATGGGTCACACGGCCAACCACACGCCCGTGTGTCTAACCCATGTGCCCTTCAAAGTGGCCACACATGCCCGCGTGCCAGGCCGTGCCAAACCTGTAGGGTATACTGACTTATGCAACACGGCCAAGTCACACGCCCGTGTGCTAGACCGTGTGCCAATTAAGGGGTTTACTGACTTGTACCACACGGCCGATCACACGCCCGTGTGTGAGACCGTGTGGAGTATACTAACTTCATTTCAATTTTAACACCAGGGGACACACGGCCGTGTAACTTGACCGTGTGTCACTCACAGCTGAGACACATGCCCATGTGGACAAAAATAGGCTATTTACCAAGCCATTTTGCTACCCATTTTGCACATACCTAAACCAACCCAAATGATACCAAATCATAACATAAATAACATTCAATTCAGCCACATTCAAGACTAATCCATACCATTTTCAATACCAACATTCAACATGCTTATAAATCAAGTTTAACTCAACCAAAACCTACTCAAATACATATACCAATCAACTAGTTTAACCATTACCTAACATACCCTATTTTTGTACCAATTCACAAGTAATATACCAATTCCACAAACTTCATAATATGGTTATTCACATATCCATCCAAGAACTCAAATGTCAATATATATGCACATATAAGCACATAACCAAATTTACCAAATATAGATATGACTCAAATACCTATACATGCCATATACTTAAAACATAGTTTCAAAAGTGCCAAAAAGTCAGTGGATAGTGTGGTGAAGTCTCCGACGATCCCCGAATTTGAGCTAGCTTTGAAATCACTATAAAACATGGAAAAACATCAAAGTAAGCTATACAGCTTAGTAAGCTCATATGTTAACAATGAGCAACTATCATCATTCATTAATCATTCATATAATGGAAAACAATGTACAACAACTCTAATAAATCTCAAGCTATCAAATGATCATTCATATACTTACCAAGGAACTCATTAATTTCTTAGTTTTCAATACTTAATTCATTTTTGTACGTACCTGTACCGTCTTGTACTAATATCATAATCAACCACATTCTTCTTTTACCTGTTGAACCATTTGAAATAGAAGTCGGATGCTCAATGTCTCACTTGATAAGTACCTATACCATGGCCCATAGCCAAATTAAGATAACTTATCCGAAATTCTGATATCATGGCCTGAAGCAAAATCAGCCAATATGCATGTCTCGAAGCCAAATTGGTTTATCTTGCATACATTGTAACATCCAAAAATTAGGGGTCTGCATTATTGCATTATTGCATGTGTTTAGATTGCTTAGCTTGTTACTTATGTGTGTTTGGGGGTCCTAGGAAGGCTCGGGTTCGAGTTCAAGCCCTGGGAAAATTTTTATTTTTTGGGCTCTTTAGTGGGGAGGACTGTTGGAAGCAGGGTTGGAACTTCGAATCCTAGAAGCTACAATTTGAGGTTTTTATTTTGTGCTCAGGAAAGGAAGAAGTAGAGTGGAGTTCAAACTCTACCAGGGTGGTTGAGGAATGAGTCAAATGGTTTGAATGAGAGGTAGAGAGTGTTTGGTGGAGCAAAAAGAGGAGAGGATCGTGGGTGTGTGTGTGAGGGGAAATTTCAGCTAAATAGGGGTCTAAGAGAGCATTTTTGGTCTTTTGAGGTAAGTGTGGAAATCAAAAGTTTGTCTTAGCTTTTAGAGGGGTGTCAAATTCATTTTGTGCCCTTGTGAAGGTTACATTTTTGGGTGAGTCCTTCATCATTTCGGGTCTTTCTTTGCTTCTCCAACTTCTACCAATTTCCATGCTTTCATCATTTTTATTTCTCCTACATTTCTCTTCTTGTTAAAACGATCACTTCTCTTCTTTCCCTAAGCCGCATCAACACACCCTCCTTCTTTATCTTCATCATCCTTGCCAATTTCTTTCTCTCCCAAAAGCCAAATTACCACCATCTTTCTCCACATTCATCGTCGGTTCGTGGTGTTACTTTTTGTAACCATAACCTCCTCTCTCCATTCGGCTTATCACTGGTTAGAGGCCAATCCATTCATTCTTTTCTTGCTCGAATCGTTAGGTTCCATTTAGTAAGGGCCAAAATTCTTTGGGGGATCAACTGTCGAATCCTTTCTCAACTGGTACTAGTGGTCTTAATGTTTCTCTCTTCTCGGTATTTAGTTAACTAAGTTGGTGAAGGCCGAACTTACTTCTTTTGATCTCTTGTGCATTTTAATCTCTTCTTTTCTCTCTAGTTACCCGCCATCTCTGAGAGCCGTGCGTGGTTAAACTCCTCTTGTTCAAGGGATCTGCTATTGCTAAATCTAAGGGTAAATAGTGCTAATTATTGTTAAAAATTCTCCCTGATGCGGAATATTGGTAGATGCTAACACCCCTTATGCATCAATCAATTTAGGGTTGTTCACTTTAGCCAAGGAAGAAGCAAAGCCAAATAATTGACACTCGGTTGGAAGGAATCACGTCTCGTGGTAAGTGACCCAAGTGGTGTAGTATTTTGGGGTTTTGAAATATTTTAAGAAGTTAAGGCTAACTTTCGATCATTGTTATTCTAAGGACAAGTGGGGAGTAATTCTTGCGGCAATCTAAAATAGGTGTGTAAATCTCACACCCTTCTAGATGAATGCTTGCAATGTTCTGTGAATAGGCCAAAAGCCGAAAAGCTAGAAAATTGAAAACTGTGACCACTCGAGTGTGCAAGCGGTCGTAGTGGTATATCATCACACGAAGAATGATGGTAAGCCATTGAGAGTGCCACAAGCACTCCTGTGAAATTGAGACAGTAATGGGCCTGACCGATTCGAAACGGATCGTACGGGCCCAATGGGCTATCCGGCCCTCATGGGCGAAATTGATGGAAAACTATCAGATGATAGGTGCAATTGCAAAATTTGAGAAATTGAGATCGAGACCATACGAAATGGGCCAAACGAGCGTGTGGGCCCATTTGGGCCTAAAATGAATGTTTGGCCTAATTGTACCGTAGTGACCCAAAAAGGGTTTCGTGTCGCTCGTGGCGACCATAGGCCTCCAGTAAGGCCGCTCAATGATAAATTACCGAAATACCCCTAGAAGGGTAAATTATCGAAATACCCTTAGAGGGGTAAATTATCAAAATACCCTTGGAAGGGTGAATTACCAAAATACCCCTAGGGGTAAATAACCGTTACACCCTTGATTATGGATGGTTATCATGTATATGCTTTATTTACACTTTTGTACGTATAATGCATAGCATTAATAATATGTTGCATGCGTTGGGTTTGATGATCGGAGGAAGTGTATTCTGGTGGCTCGCCACATTCTGTCTAGTGGCTATGCCACGTATATTTTGTTATTCTGGTGCCTCCGCCACAAATTCTGTGATTAACAGCTTGTCTGCCATATTGGTGTGTAGGGTTGGGTGGGTTGACTTGATCCCCACAGGTGTGTTGGGTTGGTACGAGGGTGTGTTGGGTTGGATTGGGTTGGGCTGCATTCTCTATTGCATTATCATGTTTATAGGGCTAAGGCCCAGATTGTCACCGAATAGGGCCTTGCCCTAGTCTACTTCTGTTTGGGCTCGGGCCCAATTAATGATCGATTAGGGGGTTACACATTGAGTTCTTTTAACTCACCTATTTGCTTTAACCTTACAGGTGATCCCCAGCGTTAAAGGATTTGGAGCTGCGGAGGACTCTGGAGGTGGCCATGCATCGTAGTATTTCTCTCGAACTTTAGTAAATTTTGGTTTTGCTTCATTTTAAGATTATTTTAAATTTGGGTTTAGTATTTTGTAATAAGGCCTTTTAACTTTAATTTCCTTTTAAACTTCCTTTTCCGCTATAATTTATTGCTAGAGGATTAATATGGAGTTTTCTTAAAAAGTTAATGAACAGTTTTTCAAAATATCATGTTTTCTCAAATTATTGAATCTGGTTCCTGCCATAACAAAGTTTTTGTGAATAAAATAATAATGTTTTTATGAGAAACCCATAAAAGCAAATCTGAATTTCACAAACAATAAAGCTCAGAGTTTCAAAAAGAATATGTAGTTTTTAACGAACGCGCAATTTATAAACAACCCTTTTACGTGGCATGCTAGATCTGGTCATAACGTCTAGGCCAGGTTTAGGGTGTTACATTTAGTGGTATCAGAGCTCGAGTTGTAAAACTCTACAGTGGAATAGGTTTGAAAATGTTTTTTTTTCAAATTTGTTTGAAATATGATTTAGAAAATATATATCGAAGTATGGCACACCGAGTCTCCACACCAAATCTGTAAGTCCTCTTACTTTATCTGATGATATGATGTATTGACTGTAGGGAGGAAATTACTAGAGTTAGTGGTAGTATACTGAGATTGTTAGCTATATGAATTAAGACTACAGAGACTGAAATAGTAAGAAATTTAATCCGTGAAAACAACTCTTATACCTATTTTCCATAAAACACTTGTTAATAAACATTGGAACTATGGATTGATTCATAAAATTCTTAATCAGATTAACTCAATTCAGCTGTATGAGTACAAGAGGTCGTAGATGAGGTACACGCGGCTGTGGTAGAGGCCAAGGACCTGGGGACGATGCTTTGTCCCAAGAAATGCTGTAAGTTTTAGAATGAGTTCTGGAGCAAGTACTGGATCGACAGCTCGGGGGTCTATTTCTGAGCGACTCCGGTTAAACGGGGTTAAAGTTTTTAGGGGCATCTCTGGTGTAGCCCCGAATGTAGCGGAGTTTGGTTAGAGGCTGTGGAACGAATTATGGATGACGTAGATTGCATAGTAGAATAGAAATTGAAAGGAGCAGTGTCTCTATTGCGAGATAAGGCATACCAGCGGTGGCTCACTATGAGGGAAAGTACACAAGCAGATCGTATAACCTAGGATTTCTTTAAAATAGCTTTCTAGGAAAAATATGTCGGGGTGAGTTATGTGGAAGCCTAGAGGAAGGAATTTCTAAATTTAGTTCAAGGAAAAAAATCCGTAGCAGAGTATGAGGCGGAGTTTCTGTGCTTGAGTAGTTACGCTCGGGCTATAGTCACAACTGATTATGAGCACTGTGTGGTTCGAGGATGGTCTACGAGATGAGCTGTGAGTACTGATAGCTCTACAGAGAGAAAGAGATTTTGCTACTTTGATTGAGAAAACAAAGATTACCGAAGAGGTAAAACATTCTAAGAGACGAAATTGAGATAATAAAAGGGGCAAGAATAAGAGAGGTTTGGGGTCTTCAAGTTCTTCTGGGGGATTTCAAAAGAGGCCTAGGTTGGATGGGCCAGCTCAAGTTGGGGTGCCAGTTGCTATGGGTCGGTTGCAACTTTGTGTGCAGTATGGGAAAATACATCCGGGAGAGTGCTAGAGAAGATTTGGAGGGTGTTTCAGATGTGCGCCTAGGGATCATCGGATAAAAGACTGTCCTCGGAGCCTGTTCAGACGCAAGTGGTAGGTCAGAGGTTTATGCAGCTGGGGAGAGGTGGTCAGCAACCATCGAGAGGTGGTCAGCAGCCACCGAGAGATCGTGGTCTGCCCAAAGGGGAAATAGGTTAGAACGTGGTCGTGGAGCACCGGGTAGAGGTGCTGGTAATACGGAGTAATACAAATGCGAGACAGCTAGGACTGATTTATACGACTCAACGTCGAGAGGATGGCGACGCAACGATGTCATAACCGGTACGTTTCTCATATTTGATGTGCCATTTATAGCTTTAATTGATATTGGGTCTACACACTTGTATGTTGCTTGTACTGTGCCTAGGACTCTGGGTATACAATTTGAGTTTGTTGATAGGGAAATGTTGGTAATTAGTCCTTTAGGACAAGCTATGGTTGTGAACAAGTTGTTTAGGAGTGTGCCTCTAGAAGTTCAAGGAATTGTATTCCGGCAGATTTGATGGAACTACCGTTCGACGAGTTTGATCTTATACTGGGCATGGACTGGCTAGTTAAACACCGTGTGAACTTGGATTGTGCTACTAAGCGTATGGTATTAAGGACTCCAAAGAATGAAGAAGTGATTGTGATAGGTGAGAGAAGAATTATCTGTCCAATGTAATCTCTGCACTAAGGGCTGAGAAGTTGGTGCGTAAAGGTTGTGAAGCGTTCATAGCTTATGTCAACATGACTGATGCTGATAATTTGTCGGTTGAGAATGTCAAGACTGTAAAGGAATTTTTAGACATATTTCCTGAAGAGCTTCTAGGGTTGCCTCCAAATCGCGAGGTCAAATTTGGCATTGAGCTGTTATCGGGAACGACTCTGGTGTCCATCGCCCCTTATAGGATGGCACCGAAGGAGCTAGTAGAACTAAAAGCTCAGATCCAAGAGCTGTTGGATCGAGGATTTATCAGACCAAGCGTATCTCCGTGGGGAACGTTGGTATTATTCGTGAAAAAGAAGGATGGGTTGATGCGTATGTGCATTGACTATCGTCAATTAAGCAAGCTAATGATTAAGAACAAATATCCAGTACCAAGGATAGACGACCTGTTTGATCAGCTACGGGGAGCTTCAATTTTTTCGAAGATAGATTTAAGAGAGGGGTATCATCAGTTAAGGGTCAAGGAGGCAAATATTCACAAGACTGCATTTTACACTCGTTATGGGCATTACAAATTTCTAGTCATGTCATTCGGATTAACGAATGCACCCGCCGCTTTTATGGATATGATGAATCGAGTCTTCCAACCCTATCTAGATCGGTTCGTGGTGGTATTTATATATGAATATTGGTGTATCCAAGAACTGAGGAGGAGCATGATTCACATCTTTGGGTTATTCTACAGATATTGAGAGAGAAGCAACTTTATACCAAATTTAGTAAGTGCATGTTTTGGCTGAAGGAAGTGACATTTTTGGGTCATGTTGTGTCTGCCGAAGGGATAAGGGTTGATCCTCGGAAGGTTGAAGCTGTGTTGGATTGGAAGTCACCGAAATAAGCGTCAAAGATCCAAAGTTTTCTGGGTTTGGCTGGATACTACAGACGGTTCGTTGAGGGGTTTTCTTTGATTGCTGCACCCTTAACTAAGTTATTGCGTAAGGGCGAATAGTTTGTTTGGACTGATAAATAGCATGAGAGTTTTGATAGACTGAAGAAGATTTTGACTGAAGCACCAATTTTGATTTCGCCAGAGGCTGGGAAGGAATTCGTTGTCTATTGTGATGCGTTGCACACAGGTTTGGGTTGTGTGCTGATGCAAGAAGGGAAGGTAGTGGCGTATACATCTCATCAACTAAGGCCACATGAGGTGAACTACCCCACTCATGACTTGAAACTAGCTACGGTGGTGTTCACTCTAAAGATATGGAGACATTACCTGTATGGAGAAAAGTCGATTATCTACACCGACCATAAGAGTCTTAAGTATCTCCTTACCCAAAAGGAGTTAAATTTCAGACAACGAAGATGGATAGAGTTGCTGAAGGATTAAGACTGCTCGATTGAGTATCATCCGAGTAATCCAACGTAGTGGCGGATGCACTAAGTCGTAAGGTGGTATCGATTTGAGAACAATGTTTACTTGTCTCAGCCTTTATGAGGATGGTAGTTTGTTAGCAGAACTTTAGGTGAAACCAACGTGGGTTAATAAGATTAAAGAGAAGCAGTTTTTGGATGAGTCGTTGGGTTCTCGTTTTCAGCAGGTGAAAAGTGGAGAGACGGTGGATTATGGGTTGAATAGTGAAGGGGTGTTATGTTTCTGTGGAAGAATTTGTGTGCCGAAGGACTCTGAGTTAAGACAGATGATTCTGCAGGAGGCGTATAGTATCCCATACGCTATGCATCCCGGTGGGAACAAGATGTACCGAGACCTATGTGAACTTTACTGGTGGCCAGATTGAAACGTGAAGTTACCAAGTGTTTGACATGTCAGCAAGTAAAGGCTGAACATCAACTTCCTTCGAGACTACTACAACCGGTGAAAATTCTGCTCTAGAAGTGGGAGAGGATAGCAATGGATTTTGTTAGTGGGCTACCCCTGATGTCTACTAAGAAAGATTTAGTGTGGGTAATCGTTGACCGGTTGACTAAGTCTGCTCACTTCATACCAGTTTGTATTGATTACTCATTACAGAAGTTGGCTAAGTTGTACATGGCAGAAATTATGAGGCTACATAGGGTACCAGTGTCCAACATCTCAGACAGGGGCCCTAGATTTACATCTCAATTTTGGAAAGTGTTATACGAAGCATTGCGTACGAGGCTGGATTTCAGCACAGCGTTTCATCCACAGAATGATGGTCAGTCGGAGAGAGTAATCCAGATCTTGGAAGACATGTTAAGTAGCCGTGTGATTGACTTCAGGGGTAGTTGGGAAGATTATTTACCGTTAGTGGAATTTGCGTATAACAACAACTACCAATCCAGCATTCAGATAGCACCTACGAGGCATTATATGGTCGTAGGTGTCGTACCCCTACGTGTTGGATAGAATTGGGTGAGCGGAAGTTATTAGGTCCAGAGTTAATTTTGAAAACTGAGGAAAAGGTGAAGTTGATTAGGGGTCAGTTGAAAGAAGCTTCTGATAGACAGAAGTCGTATGCAGATCTTAAGCATAAGGAAATCGAGTACTCGGTGGAAGATTATGTTTTCTTGAAGGTTTTACCGTGGAAAAAGATCTTGAGATTTGGATGGAAGGGCAAGTTAAGCCCTAGGTTCATCGGGCCTTATCGGGTGTTGAAACGTGTTGGACTAGTCGCATATCAGCTTGAGCTACCCCCTGAGTTAAATCGAATACATAACGTATTTCACGTTTCTATGTTAAGGCGCTACTGCTCAGATCTTTCTCATAGAGTGCCGGTGGAAGAAATTAAGATAAGACCTGATCTGACTTTTGAAGAGGAACCCGTGCAAATTTTAGATCGGGATGTTAAAGTGTTGAGGAGGAAATTCGTTTCACTAGTCAAAGTGTTGTGGCATAATCATAGTTCAGAGGAAGCCACGTGGGAGCTTGAGGAGGCAATGCGACAGCAATACCCTCACCTCTTTTAATCAGGTAAATTTCAAGGCTAAAATTTCTTTAAGGGGGTAGAACTGTAACATCTAAAAATTAGGGTCCGCATTATTGCATTATTGCATGTGTTTAGCTTGCTTAGCTTGTTATTTAGGTGTGTTTGGGGGTCCTAGGGAGGCTCGGGTTCGAGTCCAAGCCCTGGGAAATTTTTTATTTTTTAGGCTCTTTAGTGGGGAGGACTGTTGGAGGTAGGATTTATATTTATTAATGTGTGTTTTATTAGCACAAGTCAAGCATATGGCAAGTTGGTGTGGCGTCAAGGGGAGTGTAAAGGGGGTTGGAAGTTCGAATCCTGAAAGCTGCAATTTAAGGTTTTTATTTTGTGCTCAGGAAAGGAAGAAGCATAGTGGAGTTCAAACTCTACCAGGGTGGTTGAGGAATGAGTCAAATGGTTTTAATGGGAGGTGGAGAGTGTTTGGTGGAGCAAAAAATGAGAGGATCGTAGGATATGGGGGAGTGGGAGAGTTGGCCATGAGTGGGTGTGTTTGAGGGGGGAAATTTTAGCTAAATAGGGATCTAAGAGAGCATTTTTGGTCTTTTGAGGTAAGTGTGGAAACCAAAAGTTTGTCTTAGCTTTTGGAGGGGTGTCGAATTCTTTTTGTGCCCTTGTAAGTGTTGCATTTTTGGGTGAGTCCTTCATTATTTTGGGTTTTTCTTTGCTTCTCTGACTTCTATCAATTTCCATGCTTTCAATATTTTTATTTCTCCTACATTTCTCTTCTTGTTGAAACGATCACTTCTCTTCTTTCCCTAAGCCGTATCAACACACCCTCCTTCTTTGTCTTCATCATCCTTGCCAGTTTTTTTTCTCTCCCAAAAGCCAAATTACCACCATCTTTCTCCACATTCATTGTCGGTTCGTGGTGTTACTTTTTGTAACTGCAACCTCCCCTCTCCATTCGGCTTATCTCTGGTTAGAGGCAGAATCCATTCATTCTTTTCTTGCTCAAATCGTTGGGTTCCATTTAGTAAGGGCCAAAATTCTTTGGGGGATCAGAAATCGAATCCTTTTTCAACTGGTACTATTGGTCTTAATGTTTCTCTTTTTTCGGTATTTAGTTAACTAAGTTGGTGAAGGCGAAACTTAGCTCTTTTGATCTCTTGTGCGTTTTAATCTCTTCTTTTCTCTCTAGTTAACCGCCATCTCTGAGAGCCGTGCATGGTTAAACTCCTTTTGTTCAAGGGATCTGCTGTTGTCGAATCTAAATAGTGCTAATTATTGTTAAAAATTCTCCCTGATGCGAAATATTGGTAGATGCTAACACCCCTTGTGCATCATTCAATTTAGGGTGTTCGCTTTAGCCAAGGAAGAAGCAAAGCCGAATAATTGACACTCGGTTGGAAAGAATCACGTCTCGTGGTAAGTGACCCAAGTGGTGTAGTATTTGGGGTTTTAAAATATTTTAAGAAGTTAAGGCTAACTTTCGATCATTTTTATTCTAGGGGCAAGCGGGGAGTGATTCTTGCGGCAATCTAAAACAGGTGTGTAAATTTCACACCCTTTTGGATGAATGCTTGCAATGTTCTGTGAATCGGCTGAAAGCCAAAAAGTCAGAAAACCGACAACTGTGACCACTCGAGCGTGCGAGCGATCGTAGTGGTAAATCGACACACAAATAATGACGGTAAGCCATTGAGAGTGCCACGAGCACTCTCGCGAAATTGAAACTATAATGGGCCTGACCGATTCGAAACGGGCCGAACGGGCTCAATGGGCTATCCGCCCTACATGGGTGAAATTGATGGAAAATTATCAAATGATAGGTGCGATTAAATCTGAGAAATTGAGACCGAGACCATACGAAATGGGCCACACGGCGTGTGGGCCCATTTGGGCCTAAAATGGATTTTTAGCCTAATTGTACCGTAGTGACCCAAAAAGGGTCCCGTGTCGCTCGTGGTGACCATAGGCCTCCGGTAAGGCCGCTCAATGATAAATTATCGAAATAACTCTGGAAGGGTAAATTATTGAAATACCCCTGAAAGGGCAAATTATCGAAATACCCATCGAAGGGTAAATTACCAAAATACCCCTGGGCGTAAATGACCGTTATACTCTTGATTATGGATGGTTATCATGTATATTCTTTATTTACACTTTTGTACATATGATGCATAGCATTTATAATATGTTGCATGGGTTGGGTATTCTGGTGGTTCTGCCACATTCTGTCTAGTGGCTATGCCATGTATATTTTGTTATTCTGGTGCCTCCGCCACAAATTCTGTGATTAGCAGCTTGTTTGCCATATTGGTGTGCGGGGCTGGGTGGGTTGACTTGATCCCCATAGGTGTGTAGGGTTGGTACGGGGGTGTGTTAGGTTGGATTGGGTTGGGCTGCATTCTCTATTGCATTATCATCTTTATAGGGCTAAGGCCCAGATTGTCACCGAATAGGGCCTCGACCCAGTCTACTTCCGTTTGGGCTCTGGCCCAGTTAATGATCGATTAGGGGATTACACACTGAGTTCTTGTAACTCACCTCTTTGCTTTAACCTTGCGGGTGATCCCCAGTGTTAAAGGATTTGGAGCTGCAGAGGACTCTAGGGGTGGCCATACGTCGGAGTATTTCTCACGAACTTTAGTAAATTTCAGTTTTTCTTCATTTTAAGATTATTTTAAATTTGGGTTTAGTATTTTGTAATAAGGCCTTTTAACTTTAATTTCCTTTTAAACTTCCTTTTTCGCTATGATTTATTGCTAGAGGATTAATATAGAGTTTTCTTAAAAAGTTAATGAACAATTTTTCAAAATATCACGTTTTCGTAAATTACTTAATCTAATTCCTGCCATAAACAAAGTTTTCGTGAATAATAATAATAATGTTTTTACGAGAAACCCATAAAAGCAAATCTGAATTTCATAGACAACAAAGCTCAGAGTTTCAAAAAGAATACGCAGTTTTTAACGAATGCGCAGTTTATAAACAACCCTTTTATGTGGCATGCCAGATCCGGTCATAACGTCTAGGCTGAGTTTGGGGTGTTGCACACATAGTGCTAAATCATGGCCCGAAGCCAACTCAAATATACCTAATGACATGTCACTAGCATCCTAAACTATTCCTAAGGTTCAACCGGGTTTCAACTGTTGAATCTTCATCAAATCATTTCGAACTCATCCATAATTGCATAATCACAATTCATGCTATATCTAAGCATATAAATTACATTTAAAATGAAATTATAACATACGAACTTACCTCAGATGTTAAAATGGCGAATCGAGTCGATTAGTCGATAACTTTATCTTTTCCCCGATCCAAGTCCGTATTTCACTTTTCTTAATCTAAATATATTCAAAATTAACTTATTTAATCATCTATTCATTGAATTTAGTCCAAAACATTCTTTAAGGCACATTTACCCTTTTTATCCCTAAACTTTCACATTTTTACAATTTAATACTTATTGCATAAAAACACAAATTCATGCAATTAAGTCCCTACCCATGCTAGCTGAATTTCCCTTATTACCATAGCAGCCCATATTTTTCATTTATTTCACATTTTAACCATAATGTTTCAACATTTCTTAATTTAGCCCCTAATTTGCATTTTTACTAAATTTCACTTAAAAAAACTTGTAATACTTATAACAAATATTTGTAATCTATCATCAAACATCAAAACTCATATATATTCATCAATGGCATCATTCAAACTCTTTAAAAATTTTGCAAAATAATCCTTGGGCTAGTTAGTACTAGTTGCAATGATCTCAAAAACATATAAATCATTAAAAACGGGACAAAAATCACTCACCAATTGCACAAATAAGCTTGGCCAAACCCTAGATTAAAAAATGGCTACTTCTCCTTGATAAATTTGGCTAATGAAGATGAATGAATGCCTAAATTTTATGTTTTGTTTTATTTAATTATAACTTAATTACTCATTTACCTATTTAACCTTATTACTAATTCAAAATTTCAATAATGCCATGCCACTATCATCCAATATCCCATAAATGGTTTAATTGCAACATAAGGACCTTAACTTTCAGGTTCTATAGCTGTTAGACACCTTTAGCTATTAGAACTCAAGTTTTACGCTTTACGCAATTTAGTCCTTTTTATCAAATTGACCATTCAAACGATAAAATTTCTTAATAAAATTTTCACACAATCACTCAATAATAATGTAAAAATTAAAATAATAATAAAATAATTATTTTGACCTCAGATTTGTGGTCTCAAAACCACTTTTCCGATTTGACAAAAAACGGGTTGTTACACTTATAGCAACATTGAGTAATTGTCTTAGTGGTGAATAAAGAGACAATGTAATTGACTTAGAGACGCAAGTTTGATTCCCTTTGCTCACATTTCTTTTTCATTTAAGCTTTGTGTTGCTCCCTTTTATTAACCTAAGGTTAATTATCATGTTTGTTATTTTATTTTAATTTTTTATGTTGTAGAGTCTAATTACTCTCCTTTGCTATTGTCGTCCAACATTCTTCTTTCCCACTCTGTTTGTAACAACCCATTTTTAGTGGTGTCAGAAACAGTGGTTTCAGAGCCATAATTTTGACCAGTGAGTCAATATTTTATTATTTATTTAATATTTATAAGTTTATTAATGTGTCATATTAAAATTTAGTTAGGAAATTTTAACGCTTAGATAACTAATTGAGTAAAAGGACTAAATCGTAAAAGTTATAAAAGTAAGCCATTATTAAGTTATATGTGTTATATGGATATACAATCATGAATGAAGGGTTTTAATTAGGAATTAAACCATAATACCTTAAGGTGGACGGTTAATGAATAGAAAATAATAAGTTATATGTTAATTTTAATTAAAATGTTATAATAATATTAGTTATACCAAACTTTATCATCTTCTTTCTTGTTTTCATTTTCAACCGTTTCACCAATTTTGAAAGCTTGGAGGTCCGATCGAATATAGCCCCTTACATGTAAGTCAAATTTTATGTCAAATTTTATTCCTTTCTGAGTAACTTTTATATTTTTTAGATCGTTGTAGCTTAATCTAGCTAAACCGGAGACTAATTTGGAAAGTTGTTAAATGTCTAAAATTTTACCATGAATGAATTTGTGATGTTTGTGAATTTTTATGATAGTTTTTTAAGCTTGATAGTTAAATAGGATTATTTTGTAAAGTGATTATAGGTAATTTTAAAGTTTAGGGACTAAGTTGTTAAAATTGTAAAATATTATGTAATTTTTATGATAAAATGATAAAATTGGACTGTTTAGGAACCATATTGAAATTGACACAAGAGTTTTGGGCTAATTTGTGATAATTGTGAGAATTTCAATTTTAGGGATTAAATTGAGTAAAAAGTGAAAGTTTAGGGTAAATGTTAAAATGTTATTAAAGGGTTAATTTCATAAATTTAAGTGTTTTAATATGTTTGATTTGTTTAATTGAATTATACTATTATATTTAGATCAAGAAACGAACCAGATTGTTGATAAATAGGGAAAGGAAAAGTCGTTGAGTAATTGTCGTCGCTTGTTGTTAGCTATCGTGTTTCGGTAAGTTTGTATTACATTTACTATGTTTATAATTATTATACTTATTAAGTGTCTAATTAAATGAAATTTAAAGTTATTGTGATTAATTTGATATTTTATGAAATGGAAGTATAAAGTTGAGTTGAAATGTCTCGAAAAAACAAGATAAGCCCGTGTGAACTTAGTGCATAGTTGTGTCAACGTATTTAGCAAGCTTCGTGTTGATTTGTTTAGCAGGTACTATATATCGGTGATGGATATTGTACTGATGACTTGAGGTCTTACATGTGTTACGGATTCTCTAAAGCTTGTGTGAGCAGCATCGTGTATCGATTAATGTCCTTATGTTAGCTTGTAGGAGCATTTTCCTCCGGTGTATTCGAAGTTGATTTGCTATGGTTCTTCGGGCAAAACAATTATCTATTAGAAGGAAAATGGTATGAGATGTTATGATAATTTGTACCTTAGTGTATGGTTATTTGACACATTATGTTTTGATGATATGATTCTTCCAAGTTTATGTATTTCTAGAAGTTGAACGATGATATATGGCTAGGGTTGTTAATTTCATGTTTTGTATGTTTTATAATTAAGTTAACATGTATAAGTTGTTTTGGTTAGAAACTTACTAAGCTTATTGAAGTTTACTTTCTTTGGTTTCCTTCTTTGCAGATCATCGGACTTTTGTTATTGATTGGAACCTTGTGGAAGATCACATTATCCGAAAACTTATTTAGTAGCTATTTGTTTATTTTGGCCCAGTTATGAGTGACATGTAAATAAGGTTTCTTTATGTATATGTTTTAATTATTTAGGTAATGACTTATATGAACTTGAATTATAGTTTGTTTTGCCATTGGTATTTTGGTTGATAAAGTTGACATAAGATGCCAATGAATTGGTAGCTATATTTTGGTACCTTAATATAAATGGTCATTGTGAGTATGTTATGTCATAGATGGAAATAGTGTATATGTGAATGTGATGGTAGGTTGAATGGCTAATTTTGTTGTGGAAGATTTGGATCTTAAATGGTTGTTACAATTGAGTTTGCATGATTGAAGTTATTTTATTTAATTGTGGTGCCAATGAGGGCATATTGGTTATGCACACAGTTTGGAAGTGAATGGTTATGTTTTGGCAAAATTATGATACATTTTAGTGATGTTTAGAGTTGGTTTAGTGCATGACTTGAAAGCCAATTTTGTGTGGTGGAATTGCTGTAATGGCCCAATAGTCACGGGTATCGGAAAGTGTATTTTTGGGTCTCCATTTTCGAAAAATGAATTGTAAATATTGTCACCAACATATTCATCAATGACTAATAATGCAAGACAAGGAGAAAATTCAGAAATATTTGTTTTAGAAAAAACTTTTGAGATAAACAAAGAATGGTGTAGAAAGCACTTCTATTCCAACAAAAATAAGCAAAAAGAAAAGATTACTTTAAAATTATAATGATAAAAAGAAAGCATTCTTCAAGAATATTATGAATTTATGAATACCCATAAAATTCATATAAAATTCTTTGAATGGTTTGAAGAATATTTTTCAGAATATGTTAATACAATAAAACATAATACTAGATGGCAAACTAATAAAAGAAAAGTTGAATCTCGACATCCCCCTTTAATGGAGGTTCAATATCTTCACAAAAATACTGGAATAAAAGCAAATCCTTTAAGAATGAGAGCTCCTAATGCAGGAGAACAAATCTCATCAAAAGATATTAAAATGATAGTAGAACAAAACAACTCAATCTTGAAAATTATAGTTTTATTATGATAAAACATCAGAATCTCTTAAAGCTGCAAATGGTAAAAAACTAAAAATTACTTACAAAATTCCCAATGCAGAAATATCCAATAAAGGTATAAAATATCAAACATATTTTTTAATGGTAAAAGATATTACCCAAGATGTCATATTAGGAACCCAATTCATATCCCTACTCAAACCTTATAAAGTAACAAATAATT
Source organism: Gossypium rotundifolium (assembly GCA_025506655.1). NCBI lineage: Eukaryota > Viridiplantae > Streptophyta > Magnoliopsida > Malvales > Malvaceae > Gossypium > Gossypium rotundifolium. The sequence continues at coordinate 26,824,427 of CP106730.1, forward strand.
CTATCTCCACCAAAGTTTTAAACACTAAAGTAGAATTTCCTTTTGTCAAAAACCAAAGATAAGAAATCTCAACTTATTAAAATCTTTATCCATCCATAATGGGCAAATCAATAATTTAATTAATCATAAACAGAAACAAATCTCTTTTCTAAATAGAAATATATTTTAAAAAATTGACTGAACAATTAGAAAAAAGAGAAGTACAAAAAAGAATAAATCAAATCAGAGAAGAAATAGAATCAACAATTTGTTCTGACACTCCTAATGCTTTTTGGAATAGGAAAAAAACACGAAGTAACATTACCATATGAAAACAATTTTAATGAAAGACAAATACCCACAAAAGCAAGACCCATACAAATGAACAAAAAAATGGAAGAATTTTGTAAAAAATAAATACAAGACCTTCTTAATAAAAATTTAATTAGGAAAAGCAAGTCTCCTTGGAGTTGTTCAGCATTTTATGTAATAAAAAATATAGAACTCGAAAGAGGGACACCAAGATTAGTAATTAATTACAAACCTCTCAATCAAGCCTTAAAATGGATTAGATACTCAATACCAAATAAGAAAGATTTGCTACAGACAACTTTGTAATGCAAATATTTTCTCAAAATTTGACATGAAATTTGAATTTTGGCAAATCCAAATAAAAGAAGAAGAAAGATATAAAATGGCATTTATTGTACCATATAATTCATCTATTTGTAATTCTTCTGTTTCGGTAGATGTATCATTTTCAGAAGAAGTTGTTTCCAAGAGAATATCATTTAATTTTTGTTCTATTTCTTCATCTACATTTAAATTATTAATTTTTCTTTTAATTTTAAAATATTTTGAAATGTGTCCCGTTTTTCCACATCTATAACATTTTATTGTTTTATCAATTTTGTTTTCTGCTTTTTGTTGTTTCTTTTCTTTTCGTATTTTCTATATTTGGGTTTTTTATAATATTTTGAAATATTCTTTTTCCTATTTTTGGTTTTACAGAGGCAGATGTTTTTGAAGAAGAAGGTTCATTCCTAATTTCAAATTGGTGGCAGAATGATACTAATCTTTCTTAAGTTGTTTTTGTAATTTTAAATCTTGACAAATTTTTAATCCTTCTTTTTGGGTGAAACTAATTAGTTCACCATATGTAAGCTTTTCATATGGAATAATACCTCTATAATTTTCTCTTATTTGATTTCTAACTTTTTCTCCTAACAGAGTAGGAAGTCCTGCTATAATCTTTTCTTTCTAGAACGGTTGTTGGTTATCAGATCTTTCCATAAATCTAGTCATAAAGACATATTTATACCATTTAAAATCGGTTAATTTTTTGCATTTTAAATTTGATAATAATTCTGAATTTCTATCTTTAAGATGAGAAGGATCTCCTATAAAGTGTTTAGAGATTGAGAAAATTAAAGTTGCTACTGCATCTTGGATTTCTCTTCATTGTTCATCTAAAATAATTTTTCCTTGATCATCCTTTTTTATTTCATTTAAAATTTCTTCCTGTTGGGTTTTAGTGAGTGCATGATCCCACCATCCTTTTAATTGACCAATAAATCCAGTAACTAAAAGATTGGCTATACAATGATCATTGATTAATCCATTATGGTTTTGGGTTTTATAAACATTTGAAACCATCGTCATTTTTTGTAATAAACTAAGAATATTGTATTCAGACATTCCATCTATATTCCATTCATAAATTGTATTAGCATTGTATTTATTTTGGAAAACAGGTTTTTCTTCTATATTAAGATCAGGTGCAGTGGTTTTTGGATAATATAATCTTTTTGGTTCTTTCCATGCCATCTTGTTAATTTGTTGTTCATCTGACTGGTCAGAGTCAGATTGGGAGGATTGGTGTAATGTATTTACTGAATGTTGGGCCTGCATTGGGGTATCAGGTGCAATTAATTCAGACTTGTAACTTTCCAAAGCATCAAGTCTATTTTGGATTTCTGTTAAGAAATCATTTTGGGGTTTTTGAAAAGGTTTTGGAATCTCATAAAGTGTAAATATTGGTTCTTTAGAACTTTTTTCTGTTACCTCTTTTATTGGTTCTTTCTTAATCGGTTGACTTTCCACTAAATTTTCAATATAATCTAATTGATTTCCTATTATATGAAGACCGATATTTGTATAGTTGTTTTGTTCTACTATCATTTTAATATCTTTTGATGAGATTTGTTCTCCTGCATCAAGAGCTCTCATTTTTAAAGGATTTGCTTTTATTCCAGTATTTTTGTGAAGTTATTGAACCTCTATTGTAACATCCTAAATAATTGAGTATCATTATGTTGCTAAATGATAGTTCGGGTTACTTGGAGTTAGAATAAATATTATTATTTAAGTGTACTTTAGAGTAAAGAATTTTAAATAACCTTAAGACTTAAATTAATTAAAGTGCTAAAAGATGGCATAAATGAGTTAATAGCATAGTGGTGATGGCGCCATGACTTAGACATGAGGGAGGAGGTTTGAATCTTCTAGCTTGCAACTTGAAAAATTTATTTTTGCTTCCATCTATCAAGTGTCGGCCAAGAAGCAAACATGGAAAGTTTGACTTCTTTATTTTTGGTATGATGGCTAAAGGATTAAGGAAATATCTAAGTTGAGGAAAGAAATCATTAGGATAAGGAAAGTAAGGGGAACAAATGGCTTGAAATGGGGAGTGTGCTATGGAAAGAGAGGGTGGCAAAAGGTTGGCCTTTGATAGCCAAGTATTTGGATGGCAATGAGGCAAAAGGGGGGTGGCCGGTTTTGGTTGAGAGTATTATAGCTTGAATGTTAGAAGAAACTCTTTCATTTTGGTCATTTTCTTAACAAAGCATTTTTCCTCCACCCATATTCTCTCTAGCCAAAAATTTCCAACATATTTGAGTACACAATTCATTTTTCTTCTTCTTTGAGCCAATCTCTTGTGACCATTTCGGTTTGAAACTTTTTATCTCCCAAATCCTTTTTCTCTTTGTGACCGAAAATACATAGACAAGCAATATTTTTCTTCCTTTCATTTTCTCATTTTCTCCTCCTATGCCTAATGCATTTTCTTCCAAACTAAGTATCTTTTTCTTCTCTTTTCTTTCTCCTTTCTTTTTCTTTCTTTCTCTCTTTCTCTCTTGAAACCGAACCATACCATCCTATCTCCCTTTTCTCCATTTTTCTTCTTCATTACAATTTTCCTCAATTTTATATCACCCATGGCCGAATGTAATTTGCTCTTGTGACAAAAATCTCTTCATTTTCTCTTACCATAATCGATTTCAAGAATCAAGGTAAGGAGTTTTCCCTTAAGGATTTATATTTATTATATTAGTATAGTATTAATCAATTTCGTTTTAGGGACGCTATCACTCGATCGTTTCTCGAGGAACGAAGACAAATAGTGGTAAGTCAAATCTCAAGCCTTACCAAACGTTAACCATATTTCAATATTGGTAGTCGGACTAATGATCGTATATCTTTAGAGACTTTCAAGATAGGGCAGAAAAGGGCAGTCCATAGTCTTTGAAAGAGGGGTGGTTTTGGAAATCCCCCTATTTATAAACGAAGGGCTATTTTGGGAATTCGGATTTTCCACCGGGTTGCGGACCATCAACCGAGGAGAATCAATTATTTGAAGTAGTTCGTACTCCCGAGCCTTTGTACGTTCGTGGATTCTCATCGGGTAACAAACCATCGAACGAGGAGAAACCAAAGATAGAAGTGGTTCAAAATCAAAGGGTAAGGTTTTAGATCCTATTTCAATAGTAAATTTTGATAAAAGATAATGTCCTAATGGTTCGTATTATGATTAGGTGTTGACGAGCAGGAAGGTTTAGTACTCACGATATCAAGGTGTGTAACTTCACACTTTTCTCGGGTTGGATGTCATTCGTGGTATTGAGTAAAAATCGTAAAAATTGACAAAATCGATATAATATGAAATATTTGGTATTTTGGTGAAATATTCATAAAATTGTTAAAATGTGAAAATTACGAAAACGCCCTCGATGTGTAGGTAGTAAAATGAATACTAAAAATCTCATGTGTAAATGGGCCAAAGATGTGTTAGATCGTAAAATGGGCCGATAAGTTTGCTAGTTAGTAAATGGGCCAAAAAATATGCTAGTTAGTAAAATGGGGCACAAATTTTATTCCCAGAGTCCCAGATACAGTACAAGCAACATATGAATGGGTAGATCCAATATCTACAAAAGCTGTAAATGGCACATCAAAAATAAGAAACGTACCGATTATGACGTTCGGTGCATCACCATCCTCCTGACGTCGAGCCGTATAAACCAACCCTGGCTGCCTTGCATCAGTTGTGCCACGCCTTCTCGATGGCTGCTGACCACCTCTCTCTGGTTGAACATATCCTGCCTCGCGGTGATGTCGCACCCGGCCAGATGTACAATCCTTGATTCTGTGGTCTCTTGACCCACATCTGAAGCAAGCTCCAACTTTCTTCCAACATTCACCCTGATGAAATAACCCTTACACTGCACAAGGCTGCGGTCTACCAGTAGCAAATGGAGCTCCAGTTCAGACCGGCTCGTTAAATCTAGGCCTCTTTTGAAATCTATCAGAAGAATTGGAAGGCCTAAAATCCCTCTTATTCCTGCCCCTATCCTTGTCACGATTCTGACGCTCAGTGCATTTTACCTCCTTAACAACCTTGGCTTTTTCCACCAATACAGCAAAATCTCTTTCCTGTTGCGGAGCTATCAGTACCCTCAACTCATCTCGCAGCCCATCCTCAAACCGTACACAACACTCAAAATCGGTCAAGACTATTCCTCGAGCGTACCAGTTTAGACGTAAATACTCTGCTTTGTATTCTACCACAGTTTTTTCCCCTCAACTAGATTCAGAAATTCCTTTCTCGGCGTCCACATAACTAGCCCTGACATACTTTCCTTGGAAAGCTGCTATACGATCCGCTTGAGTATCTTCCCTTACAGTGAGCCACCACTGGTATGCCTCATTTCTCAGCAGAGACACTACCCCTTTCAGTTTCTGTTCAGCGGTGCAATCTAGATCATCCCTAATCCATTCAACTGCCTCCAATTAGTTCGGCTACATTTGGGGCTACACCAAAAATGCCCCTAAAAACTTTAGCCCCGTTTGACCAGAGTCACTCAGAAATAGACCCACGAGCTGCCGACCCAGTACTTGCTCCAACAACTCGTTCTAAAACTCGCAACATAGCTTGGGACAAAGCATCGTCCCCTCTAGTTCGATCGTGAGACCCTGTTTTAGTCACCGGTGAAGCAGGTGCTTTCATTTCAAGCATGTGCCCTGATGCTGAGGATCCAGCCCTAGCACCTCGGCCCCTACCATGGCTACGTCTACCAAGTCCATGCCCTATTGTACTCATATTTGCTGAATCGAAATAATCTGATTAAGAATTTTATGAATCATCATGTAATTCAGTGTTTATTAGTAAATGTTTTATGGAAAGTAGATATAAGAGTTGTTTTCAGATCGAGTTTCCTAATGTCTCAGTCTCTATAGGCTTAACTATTATAACTAGTAGTCTCGGTATACTATCACCAACTCTAGTAGTTTTATACTAAAGTCATTGTATCGTATAATCAAACATATAGTAAGAGGACTTACGGATTTGGTGCTGGAGACTCGGGTGCCATACTTCCAAAAAAAATGATATATTTTGCTAAACCAAATTTCAAAAAAATTTTGAAAACATTTTCGAAACCCATTCTACATCAAGTTTTATAACCTGGCTCTGATACCATAAAATGTATCACCCCAAACCCAACCTAAATGTTACGACCGAATCCAACATGTCACATGGTTGGGTTTTTGAATGCTGTATTCTTGTTAAAAACTTTGTATATTTTTAATTTAAGACTTTGACTTTGTTGTGTGTGAAAATCAGTTTCGCTTTTATGGTGTTGTTGTAAAAAATGTTGTTTGTTACAACTATTAAAACCTCCGTTTATAATAGAAATCAGGTTTAGTTATTTGTAAAGATGCGATATTTTAAAAACGGTTATCGTTGTTTTAAGAAAACCACATATCAATAAATTTAGCAATTATTTAAGAAAACTTAAAGAAAATAAACCAACGGCCTTATTACAAAAATATTAACCCCAAAATAAAAATAAGACTAAAGTAAAGCAAAACAAAAAGTTGCTAAGTTCGCAATAATAAATCTTGATGTATGGCCACCACAGATTCCTCCACAACTCCAAATCCATTAACGTTGGGGATTACTTGTAAGGTTAAAATGGAGGGGTGAGTTACAAGAATTCAGTGTGTAACCCCGATTTCAGTCACAGTCATGGTCTCAGTTTGGGCCTAAGCCCTATACAGTATCAATTTGGGCCCACGACCCCAAAATCATGGTAAAGCAAATAGAAAATGCAACCCAACCTAATAGTCTATCCGTTACACTCCACCCGTACTAGGCCTACACTCCATGTGGGGACCAAGTCAACCCACCCAACCCTACATTCCAAGAATGTAGTCGAGTCACCGATAAATGCAAAGAAAGTCGCTAGTATCGAGATATGTGGCTGAGCCATTGAAATCAGTATATTATGGTGTTGCCACCAGTACAACACTTCCTCCATCATTACAACCCATCACAAAGCAACATGTCACGACATAATAATTCAATGTATGCAAAATGTATCATCATAGCAGTTAATCAAGTTATACACAATCATGCCAAATCTGCCCCTAAGGGTATAACGGTAATTTTACCCAACGAGGGTATCTCAGTAATTTACCCACTGAGGGTATTTCAGTAATTTTACCAACTAATGGCCTTTCCGAAGGCTACTGCCACCTCGAGCATCATGAGACCCTTTCTGGGTCTCTATGGAGCTATTGGACCTAAAATCCATTTTAGGCCCAAATGGGCCCACACACTCGTGTGGCCCATTTCTCAATGTTACAGTCCCAGATTTCCAGATTTCGCAACCGCACTTACTCATTTACAATTTTCCATCAATATCGTCCACGTGCGCCAAATAGCCCATTGGGCCCGTTTCGGCCCGAATAGGCCCATTTCAGACTCATTATCGCGAGGTGTTCTTGACACCCTCAACGACTTAACGTCACGTTTTGCATCTCGTTTTACCACTACAAGCGCTCGCGTGCTCGAGTAGTCACCGTTGTCAGTTTTTTGACTCTTCGGTATTTGGCCGTTTGGCATTTGGCCATTTCACAAACATTTCACACAAGCATTCAGAGAGGTGTGAGATTACACACCTGCTTACAAGTTGCGATACATAGCACCTTTCAAAACACCTGAGACGAAATAGGCTAAGCAATTAGTCTTCTCGTTTGAATAAACCACAAAATGTGAATACAAGACTAAAAGCTTAACTTACCGACAGATACACGCCTTCCTTCTAAAGAGAGTATTCGGTTCACCCTCTACTGATCAAGGATTCATGCCCATAAAGAAAAGATCGCGTTAGCAACTATTCGAGGTAATAAGAGAAATGAATTTTAAGAACTCAAAGATTACTTCAAAAGAAACCAACCATTCTCCACCCCTATTCGGCCATAGATACTTACCAAGGTGCCTCGACTTGACAACTGACCAACAAGGGTTTCTGGCTTCCACGAAGGAATAAACACGACTCAGGGTGGAGAGGAGTATTCAGATTCAGCCTAAATGAAAAGAGTTAAAAGATAACTGTTTCGGTTCTTTAGAAGAGAGAAGAGAAAAAGAACATACAAAGAGAAGAAACCATTACCTTGCAACTAGCAAAAAGCCAAATAAAGAGGGAGTTTCGGCAGGCAGAAGAGAACCAAGTTCCTTGCTTCTTGATGTTCAGCTAAGGGAAACAAAATCAAAGTAAGGGTGATTTTTAGGCTTCACGAACAGAGAAGAAGCCAATGCAAATTTCAACAATTTGCAAAGAAAAAAATAAATTTCAATTTGGAAAGGGTGGAAAAGGTTCGGCCTATGGAGAAAAGAGTGTAGAATAAGAAACAAAACAAAAAGAAAGGGAAAGAAATAGACGGAAAGAGAGAAAATATGAGTAAGGGAGGGTTCAGCTATTAAGAAAGAGTAGTACGAACAACTTGAAGTTTGAGAGAAGAGAGGGAGAAGATGGATTCGGCCAAAAAAAAAAAAAAACAAAAGAAAGAATAGACCTGAAATGCCTTAAGGGAAGAAAAAGATGCAAAAACGCATGAAGTGCAAAGGAAACTCTAGAGAAATTTGGCACACACACCAAAAGGGGTTTCAGTTTCCTTCTTTTCTACCCACCAAAATGCTGAATTTCCTTACCAAAACCACACGTAGCCGAATTTCTTCTTCTCACAAACCCCACATTCAGCCAACCACTTCATCTCACCCACAAATCCCTTGATTTACTCCCCATTTTTCTCCACACTCCATTCTCATTCACTCATTCAAACACTTTGACCAAATCCTCCCTCTCTCCTACAGAGTTTAGTCTCCACTCAGCTACCTCCCTTTCCTGAGAATAAAATAAAACTTCTTTTTGCAGTATGTGGGATTCGAACACTCTCCCTCTCCATGCTTCCCTTGTGACGCCACCCACTAGGCCACCTTGCTTCTTGAGTTAACAAGATACAACCAATTAAACTTAAGTCCTACCTCCACAAGCTCACCCCACTAAAGTGCTCAAAAACCAAACTTTCACTAGGGCCTATGCTCGACCCCGAGCCTTCCAGGACCTTCATTCACACCCAAATGACAAGCTTATCAAGCACAACACATGCAATATCAAAAAAATACTAGGCCCCCTATTTTTAGGATGTTACACTGAAACTCAAAGTGGTGATGTAAATTTCTTTTTGGTAATGGCATGTACCTAGGATGTTTTATGTTGATCATTTTGGAGAATGTTGTAAATGATATTATAAAATGATAATTGGTGGTTATATATATAAATATATATTATGTTGAGTTAACAATGTAGTATGTTTATGTGAATATGCAAATGAATTTGAAATAGGCAAATATTTGGGTTAAAATGGCATGATATTAGATTTACTTAAATGATTTATAATTGAATTGTTTTGATAGAAATATGTAAAGTATTTATATAGGCACGTTGGTTAGGCACTTAGATTGTCTATTTTTACATGATTGAGTGTATTTGATTGTGTTTTGAAGTGGATGACTAAATGGTTTTTGAATTGCTTGATGTTAAAGATTTGCAAGGTTGGTAAACTTGATGTTTAATGCTCATTTTGAGTCCACACGGCTGGCACACGAGTGTGTGACCAGATCGTGTGAGACACATTGCTAGCACACGACCGTGTGGCTTAGCCATGTGAGTTAAGTCAGAGAGTTACACGGGATCAGACACGGCCTAAAGCATGGGTGTGTTTAAGGCTACACAGGTGTGTCCTTGGGCCACACGGGCATATAAGCCCTGTACTTAGGAAAAACTTTAAAATTTCACGAAAATTTTTTTAAACTTTCGATTAAGTCTCGATTTGTTTCTAATATGTGATTTGCGCCTCGAAGGCTCAATAAAGGGACATTATAATTAAATTATGATGTGTATGTTTATATTTTTATATGATTGTTCGTATTTGTTCTGAAATGTCTGGTAATGCTCCGTAAGCCTATTTCAGTGACAGATAAGGGTTAAGGGGTGTTACATTTAATAGTATCAGAGTTATTCAGGTTTAACCGATTCTCAGACTAAATCAAGCTCAAAATTTAGTCTAGAGGTACACACCATAATTGAGTCAATTAAGTTGGGATTTGGATGCTAATATATATTGTTTTTTTCTGTTTTATAGTTAAAGATGTCGGATGAATATATTGATGATACTGATCAAGAAATGTATATTGAAGATGATGAATCATATGAATTAGATGAATCAGAGTCTACAACACCGAGTGTAAACCCAGTAGGTAATCAACCACCTAATGTTGAAAGAGGTAATGTTAGAGAAAGGGATGATTCACAGTTACTTAGTGTTATAGCTGATTCCCTTTAACGAGTAGAAGGAACTGCATTTGCTACAACATCTGCTCCTACTACCTGACGAGCCCCTATTAAAGAACTGCGTAAGTATGGTGCGACTGAATTTTTGAGTTTAAAAGGACTTGATCCATCTATAGTTGAAAACTGGATTGAAGCTATAAAAAGAATTCTGTAGCAACTCGAGTGTACTCCATGGGAATGTTTATTATGTGCTATATCTTTATTACAAGGGGAAGCTTATGCTTGATGGGAATCAGTAATACAACATGTACTGGTAGAATAGGTAAATTGGGATTTCTTTCAAAGAGAATTTTAAAAGAAATATGTGGGTGAATTGTACATTGATGACAAAAAACAAGAGTTCTTGATTTTAAAATAAGGTGAGATGTCAGTAGTTAACTATGAACGAGAATTTTTGTGACTCAGTAGATATGTAGCTGAATTTGTGCCAATCGAAGATGATAGTTGTAAGCGATTTTTACGGGGTTTACGTGAGGAATTAAAGGTACAATTGGTATCACATAAAATTTTAGAATTTGTAGATTTGGTTGAGAGGGAAAAGATGGTTGATCAAGTATTGGGTCTTCATAAAAAGCCTTAAAATACTCATTCATTTAGGAAATATTCTAGAGCTACCAGTTCAAACCCGCAACCCAAAAGATCAAAAGAATCTTGTGGTAGTTGAATCGAGTTTTAGATCAAACAGGGGTGATAAAACCCATGAAAGTTAGATGACAATTTCTACTGGTAGTGTATGAGGTCCATCACGGGATACTAAAATTCCAGATTGCGAACACTATGGGAAAAAGCATAGAGGTGAATGTTGGAAATTGACTCGAGGTTGTTTCTGTTGTGGATCTACAGAGCATTTCGTTAGATACTATTCGAAAAATGAAAATGCTACACCTGTTACATTTAAGAGATCTGTGCCTACTTCTAGAGGTCGAGGATCAGGCAGAAGTAGTTCATTTTTCAAAGGTGGTGCTAGAAAAGGAAGTGATGTTGCTACTCAACAATCAGAAGCCAGAGTACTGGCTCGAGCATATGTTGTACGGACACGAGAAGAGGGTAATGCACATGATGTGGTGACAGGTATATTTTTATCGCATTCAGAACCTGTTTATGCTTTAATAGATTTAGGATCTTCACACTCATATGTTAATACAAAATTGGTTGAGTTGGGAAATTTAAAATCTGAAATGTCTAGAGTATCAATAGTAGTGTCTAGTCCATTAGGGCAAACTGTGTTAGTGGATCAAGTATGTCAAAATGTCCGTTAATGATACAGAATAGAATTTGCTCTGTTGATTTGTTTATATTGCCATTTGGTGATTTTGATATAATACTGGGAATTGATTGGCTTATTGAGCATGGGGTAATCTTAGACTGTCGTAAAAAGAAGTTCACTATTCAAAGTGAAAGTGGCGACACAATTAAGGTGAATGGTATTCGAACCAGTGGGTCGACTCGTATCATTTCAGCGATTCAGGCTAATAAACTCGTTCATTAGGGTTGTGCAGCTTTTCTGGCTTATGTTATTAGTTCAGATTCTATTGAAAGTCAATGCAGTAAAATTAGGACTGTTTGTGAATTTCCTGATGTATTTCCTGAGGAATTGCCGGGATTACCACCTGATCGAGAGGTTGAATTTGCAATTGAAGTTTATCCTGGTACAGATTTGATATCAATACCTCCATACCATATGTCACCTACAGAGTTAAAAGAATTGAAAGTACAGTTGCATGATTTACTAGATCGAGGATTTATACGTCCTAGTATTTCACCATGGGGAGCTCCGGTGCTGTTTGTTAAAAAGAAAGATGGTTTAATGTGGTTGTGTATTGATTATCGATAATTGAATAAGGTGACTATCAAGAATCGATACTCATTACCTCATATGATGATCTATTTGACCAGTTGAAAGGAGCTTTTGTGTTTTCAAAGATTGATTTGAGATTGGGTTACTATCAGTTGAAGGTGAAAGAAAGTGATGTACCGAAGACAGCATTTCGTACAAGGTATGGTCATTATGAATTTTTAGTTATGACTTTTGGATTGACTACTACTCTAACTACTTTTATGGATCTTATGAACCATATTTTTCAACTGTACCTGGATCAGTTTGTGGTGGATTTCATTGATGATATTTTGGTTTATTTAAAGTCTAAATCTGAACATGAGTAGCATCTCAAAATTGTTTTGCAAATATTACGAGAAAAAAAGTTATACGGGAAGCTTAGTAAATGTGAATTCTGGTTATCAGAGGTTGTTTTCTTAGGACATGTGGTTTGGCAGATGGAATTAGAGTTGATCCGAAGAAGATTGAAGTGATTGTCCAGTGGAAAGCATCGAGAAATGTGTCAGAGGTACGTAGTTTCCTTGGACTAGCTGGTTGTAACACCTCTTACCCATATTCAACGCCGAAACAGGGTATGAGGCATTACCTGACATACAACACAGACATCCATACAAGTCGACTCATAAAATTTGAGTCCAAATTAAAACCATACATATTCAATCATAAAGTCCCTAATATGAGCCTAAGAGGCCCAAAACATGCATTGGAAATGGTTTGGGACTAAACCAAGAACTTAAGGAATTTTTATGAAACATATTTTTTTTGCTAAAAGTAGGGCTCACACTCCTGTGTGGTCCAAGGGACACGCTTGTGTGACCCTGGGACATGCCCTGTAACCCTAGGACATGTCCGTGCTTCAGACCATGTTCAATTTAAAGTGCTCTCTGACTTGTGCCACACGGTCATGCCATACACACGTGTACTAGACCGTGTGGTTAATTAATTTAATTCGAATTAGGTGCAGGTTTCACATGGTCGAGACACACACCTGTGTTCTAAGCCGTGTAGCACACACAGCTGAGACACACGCCCATGTCTCTGCCTGTGTGCTATATTTTGGACATTCTATTTTTCAAAATTAAGGTGTAGGGGACACACGGCAGGAACACACACCTGTGGGGCAGGCCTAGACACATACACCCGTATGTCTACCCATGTGGACAAAAATAAGGCTATTTTCCAAGCCATTTTGCCACCCTCACTTACACATACCTACAAAACATTACATGGCACAAATCCAAGCATATAGATGCAATCCAAAACCACCACAACCAAGGCAGTAACCTGGCATTCACATGCCAACATCTAACATGCACATAACTTCATACATTTATCAACACAAACCATGCAAGTTTCCACATTCATGAATGGTATCATCATATAAATATACTCATAACCAACATTAACCAACTTACATGGCCATATACAAAATGAAATCACAAACCATTATAAGCCAATACATTTGGCCACAACCTAATGACACATAACAAAATGACCAAGTCCCTATACATGCCATAACTTAAAATATTGACATTTCAATCATACCCAAAATAATAGTTGATAGTGTGAATGGATCTCTGACGATCTCCAAATCCCTAGCTAGCTTGGTGACATTATAAGATAAGGGAAAGAAAGGGGAGTAAGCTATATAGCTTAGTAAGTTCATACATAAATAATAAACAATACATTTATCATATGCATAACATAACATGAATCAACATAAATGTCTTTGAAACTTCATGAACATAACATACTCAATCATATTCTTACCAATAGTTCATTATATACCGAATCTATTTCCTTTGAGTTTTTCGTACATACCTATACCAACTCGTAACATAATCACATACTTTCTATTCTTTGACATACCAATTGAACTACTTGGAATACTATTAGATACACGAAAAGATTTGCACTAAGTGCCACATATGTAGTCAATGCTACCACAAATCTCATAACACATATTGGCTCGCTCTCGAGCTATCCACGGGCCTGCTTACATAAGCTATCAGTCGAGACGTAGCTATGCGGTGCTACTCACAAAGCTATCAGGTATTCACAACATATACTGTGTATACCCAGCCACCGGTAGGACGTATGGGACCAACACTCGGGTCACATAACCACATAGTCACATGGGTTCCTAGTGACATGTCACTTTTATCCTAATCTATTCCTAAGGTTCAACCGGGATTTCTCTCTTTCTAGAACTTTGTCGCATATATGCTCGTAGAATCAATCATACAGTTCATGCAATATCAAAACATTAAAAATAGAAATATAACATTGCATTATTAACATAAGAACTTACCTCGGTACAAAAATAGTGGAAATGGACCTAATCGTCAAACACTTTGTTTTTCCCCCGATCTAGTTCCAAACATCGTTTTTCTTGGTCTATAATAGGAAATTCAACTCATTTAATACTCACATAATTCAATTCAGTCCAAAAATCATATTATGGTAAAATTTCATTTTTGCCCGCTAACTTTTCAACATTTTACACTTTAGTCCCTAGGCTCGTAAAATAAAATATAGTCAATTTCTTCAAAACCCAAGCCTAGCCGAACCATTTTCATACTCATGATAGCCCACATTTTTCATTAAGTCACACTTCTACTACATATTTTACAACTTTTACAAATAGGTCCTTTTTGACATTTTCATCAAAAATCACTTAGTAAAAGTTGTTTATCCAACATCAAACTTGCATAATCTACCTGTAACATCCCTTACCCGTAATTCCTGCCAGAACCGGGCCCAAGGCATTACATATTAAAACCACATGGTCGCCACTTAGGCTTATCGTGACTATTTTCTTAAGTAACCTCAACAACCTCATTCTCTACTTACGAGGCCTCACTCCAACTCACGAGGGCTCTCAAGGCCTTATCAGAAACTTCTACGATTTTAAAATTTCTCCACCTAAACAGGGACTACATGCCAGTGTAAGGTGAGACATGCCCATGGAGGTCACCCATGCCCATGCCCTTAACCTGTGCATGAAAACCCAAGCATACTGTGAATGCCCCACGGCTAGGGCACACGCCCATGCTCACCAACCGTGGTGCACACTGACCACCTCCACGGCCTCGAGTCTAGGTACACACCCATGTGGCTAGTCCATGGCCTACACTACTCAATTCTGCCAAAGTGACACGGCCAATACACACGCCCGTGGGCTGGCCATGTGTCACACATGGCCTAGACACATGCCCGTGTGCCTATCCACATGGACAAGAACAAAGCTATTTGCCAAGTTCTTTACATTCCCCAATCATACACAACATGCACTCATCCAATTCATCTATAATCAACTCATATTGAAGCACAAACTAACATGGATAACTACATCTTTTCATATAATAAAATAGCCAACAATTATGGCATTATACAAAATAGATTATCCATCTAAAGGCCAACACATCTTAGCCATTTACAACAAAATTTACTAACTTGTCTAGCCTCTATACATGCCATATACAAAATATCAAGTCTACTGTACCAGAGTAAGCTGATTGTAACACCCCTATCCCGTATCCATGCCAGATTAGGGTTATAAGGCATTACCGGACAAGACTCAGTTCATCACAATAATTCATCATCAATCATGCTACAGGTTATAATTATAACTCCATAACCTTTCAATCTCATACGCAATCACGATCCATTTGTTTATTAATCCAAACAAGCATATTCGATTCTCGATATTCAATAAATAGTTCATGCATAACCCATACTCTTATCTCTTGCTACTCGAGACGTACAAAATGAATCATGTATGAAATTTAAATACATCATTACTCCTAATTTACACCAGTTTTATACTTCTAAAATCCAAACCATCTAACCATTGAATCTATGTTATTCAGACATTTTGACATATCCAGGCATATATCATTAACTTTATATATATATATATATATATAAACTACGTGTCAACACATCTTTTTCATTAGTCAAATAACAGCTTATTATATCATAACTTATGCACATGCAAATATCAAAACGTATAAACCCACAATATTCTGTTAAACATCCATTCATATATGTGGCGTTAAAACATTATAGCATGGCCGAACATGCTCCTAAATACATAAATATATCCAATCCCTTGACCATATATTCGGACCTCGAATTAAAACTCCAATGATCGACCTAAAATATATACTTAAACATTTTTATTATCATCACCGAATCATGACCAAACATCACAATCATATATGCCATGCTATATATATATATATATATATATATATATATATAAGCTTAAAACATGACTAAAACACATAACCATTAACATCAAAATCAAGCCATTTTCGCATAGCTTAAATACATTATCAAAACGATATTCAAACATAGAGTTAGCCTATACATGCCTTATGCCTAAAATTCAACTTCTATTAGTACCAAAATAAGTTGATAGTGTGGGTGACTTCAAGAAGATTCCTCGAGCCAGTAGCTAGATCAAAATCTATAAAATGTAATGATGAACACACGAAATAAGCTAACTTAGCTTAGTAAGTCTTAAGCAATCATAATATACCTATTGGACATTCAAGCATTTTAAAATACTCAAGAAATAATATGGAATAAAATAGCTTAACTCAAAAATCCTCAAAACTGAATACTTTTACCTCACTTAACATAACACTTATCATTTCCTTACCATTAGTATACAACTTATCAACTCAAAGATCAAATTCAAAATATATAACATCCTTTCTTTATAATATAATCATAATACCCATACGTGAAACTCAATAAATTCACATAAATATTCGAGCAAATAAAGGGCCGTGTACATCCGAATTACTTTTCAATTACATAAATACATGTTCATTTAAACTCTCATATATCCAAGCATCTAATATCAATATTTCAAAGCTTAGTACTTAAATGATCTACTAATATCGAATCTTGATGCTCCTTTAGATTAACCATCATCACTATTTTACCTTTAAACTTCAATTTATAATCTCATTATATAGTTCACATATTATAGATTAAATACTCTTTTCCAACTACTCATATTTTGAGACACATAACTCCATAGGATCACATATTAATGTATATACAATAAGTATATACTTTACACTTAGTAACTTCACATAAAAGGAATATATATTCACATATATTTGTATGTATATCCATTTGACATATCATACATCCGTATACATGGCATCAAATTAATCCCAATATGTCACGTAATCATAAGCATAAGGCCAAATATCCAGGATTAGTTTGTATCCTTCATAGCAATATACTTATACAAATACCTTTAACCACATTATGCTTTCATATAACCAATTTTCATGACTTAGTTTATAACAATTTGCATCTCCCAATTGTATATCACATTTCATTCATCAATTCATTTACTTATTATCATTACATGTATATATGTATAAAATATGAATAACACATACCTTGCAATAAATTTAACCCATTTCATCTTCAAATGCTTAGGCTCACTTAATTCATTTCATGACTTTACTAGTACATAATCTAAGCTTGGGATTTCAACTCATCGATATAAAACACCTAGGCATTTGCCGAATCTCACATCTTGACACTAGACTTGCTAGACTCAAGGTCCGTAGTTCAAACACCAGCAATTAGCCGCTAGGCAATAAGCGATATAATTCACCAAGACGATGCCTACTAGGCATTTAGCATCGATAAAGATCAAGACAAGGCACGCTGGGCTCGAGCCTGATATAAATCAAAGACAATGCACGCTGGGCAATAAGCTCGATATAAATCACCAGACAAGGCACGCTGGGCAATAAGCACGATAAACTTTCACGCAAGCACAAGGCACGCTGGGCATTTAGCCCGATAAAGATCACCGACACAGGGCTGCTGGGCTCAAAGCTGATATAAATCACCAAGCACAAGGCACCGCTAGGCTTGAAGCCCGAACATTCATATTATTGAGTCATCCCATTCACACCACATACTATCAATATCACATATATTTCATATAATTCAATATCACTTTCACACCATACCAATATTACATATATTCTATATAATTCAATATCACTTTCACGGATTACCTCAATGAGCTCGATTACATAAAATGCTAAATTATTTCCTCACATTCGATTTTAACATGTTTAACTCCACAAGTTCATAATTCAACATATACGATAAATTATAATCAATTATTATGAAATTAATTTGCTTAAAGACTTACCTCGATTTCGCTTGACGACGAAGACCTAATATCCGTGAACTTGTGTTTTCCCTTCCAAAATCGATTTTCTTTGTTCTTGATCTAAACACATTAAAATTTAGCTCATTCAAGCACATTTCATCTCAATTTAGTCTCTAAACACATAAATAGGCAAATTACCATTTTACCTCGACATTTACAATTTTTACCATTTAGTCCTTATTGCACAAAACACAATATACACATAATTTGAAACTACTCCTTTAGGGCCGAATCTTCCCATGCTCCTACAAGTCCCCACATTTCATTTATCTTGCATTTTAACCCTTCAAAATTTATTTTCTCAATTTAACCCTATTTAGCCAAATTCATCAAAATTCAAGAACAAAGTTTGTTTATCAATTATATATCTATCATTTAACACCATAAAACATCATGAAACTCAACATAGCATCCATGGTATTTTACACAAACATCATCCATTCATAAAATTAAGACATGGGCTTTAAAGCTCTCAAAGCAACGATTACAAAAGCGTAAAAATTATCGAAAACCGATCAAAATCTAACCTTAAATCACCAATTTCTTCTTGGCGAATGCTAAACCTTGTTTTTCTTTTCTTTTTATGAATTTCGGAAGAACAATGCAAAATAAGGCCACTTTTATCTTTCTTTTATTATAATATAAACATAACTTTTATAATAAATAAAATATAACTTTAATTATTAAATAATTAAAATAAACATGTCATATAATGATACACCACTAGCTTTTGCCGTCCACTATCCTTTAAATTGGGTAATTTGCATTTTAAATTCTCCCAATTAGAAAAACAACCTTAACTTAGTCCTTACACTTTAAACTATCAAATTTATAATTTACGCGATTAAGCCCTTTTGTCTAATTAAACACACAAGCGATCAAATTTTTATACTAAACTTTCACACATCATAAATCACATATAATTAGCAATCAAATAATATTAAAAGAATTTTGGACTAGGATTCGTGGTCCGAAACCACCGTTACGATTACGGTCAAATTGATTTATATAACTCTCCCCTTAGGGATTTTCGTCCCCGAAAATCTTTCCACTGAACAATTTCAGATATTGTTGTCTTATTGAATCTTCAGGCTGCCATTTCTTATTTCTCAACTCCTTTACTTCACGGCTAAGATACGGATCAACTCTTCTTCATATGTCATATTAGATTGGATTTCTATTTCAGATGGCTATCACATGTGACGGGTCGAATCGATATCCACTATAACCCAAACTGCATATTTCTTGCTCGGTGTCATTGGCAAACAGGATACAAAATCCATAGCAATTTTATCCCATTTCCATTCAGGTATCATGATCTGCTGAAGTAACCCAGAAGGCATCTGATGTTCAACCTTTATTGCTGACAAACTAAGCACTTCGAGACATATTCAGATATGTCCCGTTGCATACCAAGCCACTAATAGAATTGTTTCAAATCATTATACATTTTCGTGCTACCTGGATGTACCGATAGTCGACTATTATGAGCCTCATTCAAAATCATCTAAAATTAAATCCATATTCCTCGAAACACATATTTGGACTTTGAAGCTCAAACAATCATTTGCATCAACTCAAAACTCGACTGCATCATTTTCACATCGATCCCTTCTAGCAATCATATCTTTGTAAATTTTCATGCATCACAAATTTCTTTGAATAAACATCGGTCTTGCTTTTAATTTGGTCATTATCGAACCCTCACTAGACATAGCCATATGTATATTCGATGCACGAAGAGCAAATAATGACTTTCAACTTAAAGTATCAACAACAACGTTAGCTTTCCTCGATGGTAGTCGATTACTAGCTCGTAATCTTTCAATAACTCTAACCATCTGCGTTGCCTCGATTCAAATCTCTTTGCATCATCAATTAATTCAAACTCTTGTGATCCGAATAAACGTGACATTTCTCCTTTGAATAAATAATGACGCCAAATCTTGATGCGAACACATTGATCATGAGCTCTAAATCATGTGTTAGGAAATTTCTTTCATGTGGCTTCAATTGTCTCAAGTGTAGGCTACGACTTTTCCTTCCCGCATCAAAACGCAACCCAAACCATTCAAAGAAGCATCACTATAAACAACAAATTCTTTACCCGATTCAGCTTAACTAACATCAAGCTTCAAATCAAAGGGCTTTCAACCGATCGAAACTTTTCTAACACTTTTCCAACTATTCAAATCTGACATCTTTCTAAAGTAGTTTAGTCAACGAATTAACTATCACTGAAAAACCTTTTATAATTCTGCGGTAATAACCAGCTAAGCCCAGATAACTACGAACTATAGACACACTTTTCGGAGGTTTCCAACTCAAAATAGCAGAAATCTTACTCGGATCTACTTGGATTCCAAAGACTAACACCATATGTCCCAGAAAACTAACTTCATACAATCAAAATTCTCATTCGCTGAATTTCACATATAATTGTTTTTCTCTCAAAGTTTGCAACAAAATTCTCAAAGGTTCAGTATGCTCCTTTTCATCACGTGAATAAATCAAAATGTTATCTACAATTATCACAACAAATCAATAACAGATTCAACTTCATGAATCAGAGGCAAACCCGGTAACTCTTCAGGAAATACATCAGAAAACTCATAAACAAGAGGCACTGATTAATTTTCTTCTTAGATGCTTTCGAATCAATCACGTAGGCAAATTATGCCTCGTAACCCTTTTTCACTTAACTCTGAGCTTTCAACACATATATTACATCAGGCAATCCACTCAATTCATCAGACTCAATTCATCAGACTCAATCCGTATTTTCTTATCCTTTGAACATCTTTAATTTATAGTCTTTCTTTTGCAGTTCACAACAACATCAGGTATAAACAACCAATCCCTTCACAAAATAATATCGAATTCATCAATCAGTAAAAGTATCAACTCAGTGGAAAATAGATATCTCGAAACCTTAACGGATAGTTCTTGCATACTTTATCAACCAGAACACTTTTACCAAGGAGTTCGTTACTTTTATAGCAAATTCAGAAGATTCTACAGTCAAAGTCTTGCTTGAATACTAAAATATAATGCGTAGGGCCGGGGTCTATCAAAACAATCACAAAAATATCATAAAGAGTAATTGTACCGCTTATGGCATCAGTTGATGAGGCATCCTCTAGAGCTCGAGTAGCCTACGCTGGACCGGCACTCTAGCTTTAGATATGACAATATTGTCTCCTAACAAAGATATGGCACACTTTAAACATTCATCCAAAATACAATATGGCTCGTCGAACACGCAGATAGTATTATCAAACCACAACTCACCTTTCGCTCAAAGATCACTATCATCATTAGCTTTAAACTCTTCTACCGTATTTCTTGAGTTTATCTATGAGGCTGCCAAATCTCATCGGATCTACTATCGAGGTACCATAGTATCGAGATGGATTATTCAGGTGGAGGTTGTTGCACGGTCGGGTTAGTCGGATATATTGAGTAAACCATTCATTTATCATCCGGTAGAAGGCTTACTTAGCCTTCCTCCTCATGACTACTCGAGATAGGTCGAGAGTCTACCGACGCTAACCAAGGTGCAGAATCAGGCACTACGCTTTCAACATCATCAGCTACGGCTCTATCGGGATCCATTTACAATATAAAATCACAATTCGGATGTCAAGTCACCACACTATCGTATTGTAATTTAAGGCATGTATAGCTAGACCCACACGTGCTACGGTAGTCCTAGAATCGACTAAACCGTAAGCTCTGATACCAATCAAATGTAACACCCCTATCCCGTATCCACGCTAGATTAGGGTTATAAGGCATTACCGGACAAGACTCAGTTCATCACAGTAATTCATCATCAATCGTACTTTCTGAGTTATAATTATAACTCCATAACCTTTCAATCTCAAACGCAATCACGATCCATTTGTTTATTAATCCAAACAAGCATATTCGATTCTCGATATTCAATAAATAGTTCATGCATAACCCATACTCTTATCTCATGCTACTCGAGACCTACAAAATGAATCATGTATGAAATTTAAATACATCATTACTCCTAATTTACACCAATTTTATACTTCTAAAATCCAAACCATCTAACCATTGAATCTATGTTATTCAAACATTTTGACATATCCAGCATATATCATTAACTTTATATATATATATATATATAAAAACTACGTGTCAACACATCTTTTCATTAGTCAAATAACGACTTATTATATCATAACTTATGCACATGCAAATATCAAAAGCGTATAGACCCACAATATTACATTAAACATCCATTCATATATGTGGCGTTAAAACATTATAGCATGGCGAACATGCTCCTAAATACATAAATATATCCAATCCCTTGACCATATATTAGGACCTCAATTAAAACTCCAATGATCGACCTAAAATATATACTTAAACATTTTTATTATCATCACCGAATCATAACCAAACATCACAATCATATATGCCATGCTATATATATATATATATATATAAGCTTAAAACATGACTAAAACACATAACCATTAACATCAAAATCAAGCCATTTTCGCATAGCTTAAATACATTATCAAAGCGATATTCAAACATAGAGTTAGCCTATACATGCCTTATGCCTAAAATTCAACTTCTATTAGTACCAAAATAAGTTGATAGTGTGGGTGACTTAGGTGAAGATTCCTCGAGCCGTAGCTAGATCAAAATCTATAAAAGCAGAATGATGAACACACGGAATAAGCTAACTTAGCTTAGTAAGTCTTAAGCAATCATAATATACCTATTGGACATTCAAGCATTTAAAATACTCAAGAAATAATATGGAATAAAATAGCTTAACTCAAAATCCTCAAAAGCTGAATACTTTTACCTCACTTAACATAACACTTATCATTTCCTTACCATTAGTATACAACTTATCAACTCGACATCAAATTCAAAATATATAACATCCTTTCTTTATAATATAATCATAATACCCATACGTGAAACTCAATAAATTCACATAAATATTCGAGCAAATAAAGGGCCGTGTACATCCTAATTACTTTTCAATTACATAAATACATGTTCATTTAAACTCTCATATATCCAAGCATCTAATATCAATATTTCAAAGCTTAGTACTTAAATGATCTACTAATATCGAATCTTTGATGCTCCTTTAGATTAACCATCATCACTATTTTACCTTTAAACTTCAATTTATAATCTCATTATATAGTTCACATATTATAGATTAAATACTCTTTTCCAACTACTCATATTTTCGATACACATAATTCCATAGGATCACATATTAATGTATATACAATAAGTATATACTTTACACTTAGTAACTTCACATAAAAGGAATATATATTCACATATATTTGTATGTATATCCATTTGACATATCATACATCCGTATACATGGCATAAAATTAATCCCAATATGTCACGTAATCATAAGCATAAGGCCAAATATCCGGGATCGGTTTGTATCCTTCATAGCAATATACTTATACAAATACCTTTAACCACATTATGCTTTCATATAACCAATTTTCGATGACTTAGTTTATAACAATTTGCATCTACCAATTGTATATCACATTTCATTCATCAATTCATTTACTTATTATCATTATATGTATATATGTATAAAATATGAATAACACATACCTTGCAAAAAATTTAACCCATTTCATCTTTAAATGCTTAGGCTCACTTAATTCATTTCATGACTTTACTAATACATAATCTAAGCTTGGGATTTCAACTCACCGATATAAAACACCTGCTAGGCATTTGCCGAATCTTACATCTTGACACTAGACTTGCTAGACTCAAGGTCCAGTAGTTCAAACATCGACATTTAGCACGCTGAGCAATAAGCGGATATAATTCAACGCACGAGGCCTACTAGGCATTTAGCCCGATAAAGATCACGATAAGGCACCTGGGCTCGAAGCCCCAGTAAAATCACCTAACACAATGCACCGCTAGGCAATAAGCACGATATAAATCACTGCACAAGGCACGCTGGGCAATAAGCACGATAAACTTTCACCCAAGCACAAGGCACGCAAGGCATTTAGCCCGATAAAGATCACCAAGACAAGGCACGCTAGGCTCAAAGCCCGATATAAATCACCTAAGCACAAGGCACCTGGGCTTGAAGCCCTAAACATTCATATTATTGAGTCATCCCATTCACACCACATACTATCAATATCACATATATTTCATATAATTCAATATCACTTTCACACCATACCAATATTACATATATTCTATATAATTCAATATCACTTTCACGGATTACCTCAATGAGCTCGATTACATAAAATGCTAAATTATTTCCTCACATTCGATTTTAACATGTTTAACTCCACAAGTTCATAATTCAACATATCGATAAATTATAATCAATTATTATGAAATTAATTTGCTTAAAGACTTACCTCGATTTCGCTTTGACGACGAAGACCAGATTATCCGTGAACTTGTGTTTTCCCAGATCCAAAATCGATTTTCTTTGTTCTTGATCTAAACACATTAAAATTTAGCTCATTCAAGCACATTTCATCTCAATTTAGTCTCTAAACACATAAATAGGCAAATTACCATTTTACCCCCGACATTTACAATTTTACCATTTAGTCCTTATTGCACAAAACACAATATACACATAATTTGAAACTACTCCTTCAGGGCCAAATCTTCCCCATGCTCCTACAAGTCCCCACATTTCATTTATCTTGCATTTTAACCCTTCAAAAATTTATTTTCTCAATTTAACCCTATTTAGCCAAATTCATCAAAAATTCAAGAACAAAGTTTGTTTATCAACTATATATCTATCATTTAACACCATAAAACATCATGAAACTCAACATAGCATCCATGGTATTTTACACAAACATCATCCATTCATAAAATTAAGACATGGGCTTCAAAGCTCTCAAAGCAACGATTACAAAAACGTAAAAATTATCGAAAACCGATCAAAATCTAACCTTAAATCACCAATTTCTTCTTGGCAGATGCTAAACCTTGTTTTCTTTTCTTTTTATGAATTTCGGGAAGAACAATGCAAAATAAGGCCACTTTTTATCTTTCTTTTATTATAATATAAACATAACTTTTATAATAAATAAAATATAACTTTAATTATTAAATAATTAAAATAAACATGTCATATAATGATACACCACTAGCTTTTGCCGTCCACTATCCTTTAAATTGGGTAATTTGCATTTTAAATTCTCCCAATTAGAAAAACAACCTTAACTTAGTCCTTACACTTTAAACTATCAAGTTTATAATTTACGCGATTAAGCCCTTTTGTCTAATTAAACACACAAACGATCAAATTTTTATACGAAACTTTCACACATCATAAATTACATATAATTAGCACCGAAAATAATATTAAAAGAATTTTCGGACTAGGATTCGTGGTCCCAAAATCACCGTTTCGATTACGGTCAAATTTGGACTCGTTACCTTGATAGTGTGGGCGATCTTCGATTAATCCACGTATCTTGATTCAACCCTCTTTCTCTAAGACAAGGAAAAGAAAAGGAGTAAGCCTTGAGCTTAGTAAGTTTACACATAAACAATTTAATCATTCTAGTATAAACTAAACAACAATTAGCATTATACTACAAAATAAATTCACATGCACAATAATGCTTACTCTTTCTATCCCTTACCACATTTCAAACACATCATGAGTCACATACTCATAATCATTAACATGCACCCCTGCACTCAATATCACATTTAGTCAACATACAACACATCATTATTCTTAATAATACATCCACACAGCTAATTTCTCGGTGATTTCGCACTTAGCCTACCACAATCAATTTATAGGGTAGTATCGCACTTAGCCTACCAACAAAGGTATTCATAGTGTTTTCGCACATAGCCCACTAAATAATATACTTAAATATGGTATCGTACATAGCCCATCGTTTTTAAGTATTAAGGTGGTATCGCACTTAGCCCACCATCAAGCATTATCACTACACATTCAGATATCTACTTGTAATCCATTCACAACTACTATCTCATTCATTCCTATAGAAATGCATAGGTCCTCAATCATGCTACACACTAGCTAGCATTAAGAATGTAAATGCATATATGCATCGTTTATGCGTAAACTTACCTTGGTACTCAAAAGTATTAAAACGTGCAATTTAGTCCACCACCTTGCTCTTGCCTCTGTTTCGATCCGGGCTTTGTCTTTCTTGATCTATAATGATAAATCAACTTATTCAATACAAACATTGACTAAATTGACCATTATCTCATACTTTAGCAAACTTACCATTTTGCCCTTAAACTTTCTCCTATTTACTCACTTGCCCCAAAACTAGTAAAGTGATTTTTATTCAACTTTCTAGTACTTCATGCTTAGCTGAACCATTTACTCAAGTAATTATCAATTCTCACTAAATCATACATATATGACCAAACTCAAGACTTTCACAAACAAGTCCCTACATGCATTTTTCATGGAAATCACTTAGCAAAAGATGTTTCTACTACATCAAGCTTTCATATTCTTCCATAAAACATAAAAATACATACATGTCATACATGGGTACATTTTTTAACATCCATCTTAGCGCAACATATAGCTAAAAATAGCTTACTCATGCTACTAGGACTTCAAAAATAAGAAGAAAATCAAAAACGGAGCTAGAATACACTTACTAGCTAGCTTGAAAAGTTGAAGAGCCCTTGTAACACCCCAAACCTGGTCTATGCATTGAGACTAGATTTGGTTTGTTACATGAATCGAGCTATCTTAAGATCTTCAATAAGTTGAAAACTACAATATTATTTTTAATTACGGGTTTAATAAAAATTAGAAGAGTATTATAATTTGATGAATATTAGAAAACATTAGTTGAAAACATTATTAACATTGTATTATCAAAAACCCTTAGGTAATTTGTTTAAGAGTTAACAATAATAAAATATTTATAAAGGAATTTCATATATTTGAAAACCCAAATTTATTTTATTAAAACATCATATAACCATAGCCCATATTTAAAAGTCCAAAATATAGTTTAAAACCAACACACATAAAATCCATAAATTATTTATAGAGGCCCTTATTACATTAACCCAAAATAGTAAAATACTTATTAAAAAGTTCATAGTTTAATAAACCCATGTTTTGCAAGATGGCCTCCACGAAGTCATCCTCGGCCCAAGTCCACATCAATTTCCATTACCTGAGATGGAAAAAAATTAAGGGGTGAGTTACTTAGAACTCAAGTGTATAACTCACTTACTTTGTTCATTTGGCCGATTTTCAAATTATGGATTTGGGCCTTGAGCCCATAAGCGAGAATTAACACATAATTAATAATAGCATAATGAATACATAATTAATAATATGCATGAAAAAATGAAATTTTCCTCCCAAACCTAATTCCATCCGCTACACACCCGTACCAACCATCACACTGTGGGGATCAAGTCAACCCACCCGCCATCACACCAATCATAGGCATTAAGCCAATTTATATTTTGTGGCATAGCCATCGAACTAGATTGTGACAAAGTCACCGAACTAGAGCATTGAGCCAATTATTATTTTGTGGCGAGCCACCGAACTAGAGGCAAATAGCCATTTATTGCTTTTGTGGCGAGCCACCGAACTAGAGGCAAAAGCCATAATTTTGTGGCGAGCCACCGAACTAGATTTTTGGCAGCAGCCTTCTTCTCTTCATCATTTCCCAACCCATGCAATATGTATGCAATAGTAAACTATGGTCATACAAAAATTTTATTAAAAGGCCCATTAACAAGAGTTAATATTTCCAAATCTTTATTAAGGCCCATAAATAACACTTTGGCCTAATTAACTATTTATCAACTAGGGCCCAAATTTACGATCTAGCAAGAATTCGGCCCATTTATCGATCTAGCAAGTATTTTAGTCCGTTTAACAATTTAATAGAGTTTACGGCCCATTCATCGATCTAGTAGGGATTTCGGCCCAATTCATAATCAAACAGAGATTTCGGCCCGATTATCAATCTAACAGAGTTTTAGGCCCATTTATCGATCTAGCAGAGATTTCGGCCCAATTTACAATCAAACAGAGATTTCAGCCCGATTATCAATCTAACAGAGTTTTCGGCCCATTTATCGATCTAACATATTTTACGGTCCATTTTTACGAAACATACAACTTACGTATTAACAAGTAATTTCTCGAGGGTGTTTTCGTAATTTTCACGATTTTAGTCATTTTCATGTATTTTCGTCAAAATATCAGTTGTTACATTTTATACCGGTCTAGTTGTTTTTACGATTTTACTTCAATACCGAAATTGATATCCAACCCGAGAAAAAGTGTGAGGTTACACACCTCGATACCGAGAGTACTAATCCTTCTCGCTCCTCGACACCTAAAACATATCTCGATCCGTTAGAACACTATTTTGTCTAAAAAAATACATTATCGATATTAGATCCAAAACCTTACCCTCTTGATTTTGAATCACTTCGATTTTCGGTTTCTTTTCGTTTATTGGTTCGTTAGTCGCCGAGAATCCACTAACGTACAAAGGCTCGGAAGTTCGTACCACTTCAAATAATTGACTTCCTTCGGAAGATGGTCCGCAACCTGGTGGAAAATCCCGGACTGTCGAAATCGCTCTTCGTTTAAATGTTGGATTTACGGATCCGCCCCTCTTAATATGGCTAAACACCGCGCTTTTCTTCCCTATTTTGAAAGTCTTCAAGATCAAAAGAACATTAATCCGATCTAAAATAATATCAAAATAATACTAGAGGTTTTAAAGGATGTGATTTACTTACCACAATAAATCGATTCTAACGATTCTACGATTCTCCCGAACACTTGAGTTTCGATCTTCCGTTATTGCACTATATTATAACGAATAAAACGTTAATAGAACGAACGTTTATTTCGATCCAAATGGTCCTTCATGACACCATCAATATTCGGCCATATCACTATTAACTAATTGAAAACGAAAAAGAATCCCTTACGTATTTTCCACGATCGAAAAGAAAGGATTGAGAATGGTGTTTGTGATGGATGAAGATTTCGGCTATGAAGAATCAAAGAAAAAGAAAGAAAGGTTCGCTAGGGCACTCTAGCATTCGGCCATGAGAGAGTTTAATGGAGAAACTTTGAGTGAAAAGAAATAAAATATGAAAGAAGAGATGGTGATGATGTTGTTTTGATTTCAAAGAGAAGAGAAGAAAAAGATGGGTTTTAGGAGCTAGGTACATTCGGCCATGGTAAAAGAAAAGAAAAAGAATGGCTTTTGGTATAGGTGATTTCGACACTCAATGAAAAGGCACAAAACAAAGGCTAAAGCAATAAGCAAAAATGACCAAATGGTCAAAAGATTAGAGCTTTACCAAGGTTCAATTTCGGCCAAAGGAAAAAGTTGAGAAGAGGAATGCAAAATTTTGCACAAAGTTGCTAGGAATAACCAAAAGAAACTTCAATTCTTAGCCAAACTATCACCAAAAATTGGCTCCCCTATAGTCCAAATTGTCAGTCCTATGCATGGTCAAATGGCCATGATATTGTTTCCATAACTTTTCCTTGATATGTGCCCCATATCTTCATACCTTTCCTTAAATTCTTGATTCCCTTCCTTAAGTTAACAATTTCCTTAATCCTTTGATACACTAACCAAAAATAACATGGTCAACACTTACCATATATGCTCTTGGCGACACTTGCTATACATGTGCGAAAAATTTAAAATAAAATTCATCTAGATGCTAAACAAGGGATTCGAACCTCTCCCCTCATGCTTCAATTCATGCGCCAACACCACCATGCCATGTACTCAACTTATGTCACTCAATAACACTTAATTTAACTTAAGTATTAATGACACTTGCTTCTCTTCAATAAATTCTCAAATATTAAATTTATTCCTTACCCAAATTATGCTATACTCTTCTTTAGGACTTCAATAAACACGAAAATAAAAGTAAGAAATTTTCCTTTAAAATCTAAACACCAAATCATGCAATATATAAATACTCGGATTTTTAGGATGTTACAACTCTACCCTCCTTAAAGAAAATTTCGTCCTCGAAATTTACCTGGTTGAAAGAGGTGAGGGTATTGTTGCCGAATTGCATCCTCAGGTTCCCACGTAGCTTCCTCCACTCCGTGGTTACGCCATAGAACTTTGACCAACGGCACGGTTTTCTTTCTTAGCACTTTGACATCTCATCTAAGATTTCCACCGGTTCTTCTTCAAATGACAAATCAATTCAACTCCAATTCTTCTCTTGGTATAATGTGCGAAGGATCCGATCTATAACGCCTCAACATGGAAACATGAAAACATTATGAATTTGATCCAATTAGGAGGTAACTCAATCTGATAAGCCATTTGGACCAACACGCTTCAAAGACACGATAAGGCCCAATGTATCTAGGACTTAGCTTGCCCTTCCTTCCAACACGAAGATCTTTTTCCAAGGAGAGACCTTCAAGAAAACTGATCCCCTACAAAGATACTCGATGTCCTTACGCTTTAGGTCCGCATACGACTTCGCTCATCTCGAGGCTTCTTTCAACCGTGCTCGAATAACTTTTACCTTATCCTCTGTTTCAGATATCATCTCAGGACCTAACATCTATCGTTCGCCCAACTCAGTCCAACAAATAGGAGAACGATACTTACGACCATACAATGCCTCGTAAGGTGCCATCTGAATGCTAGACTGATAGCTGTTGTTATACGCGAATTCTGCCAGTGGTAGATAATCCTTCCAACTACCCTTGAAGTCGATTACACATCCTCTTAACATATCTTCTAATATCTGAATTACTCTCCGATCGACCATCCGATGAGGATGAAAAGCCGTCTTGAAGTTTAGCTTTGTCCCCAAGGCTTCATGTAGAGCTTTCAAAATCGTGATGTAAATCGGGATCCCCGCGATATAATAGATCTGGTACCCCATGCAACCTCACAATTTCGGATACGATAATTTTGCCAACTTCTGCAATGAATAATCCGTATGAACTGGCAAGAAATGAGCAATCTTCGTCAGACGATCAACAATTACCCACACAGAATTTTTCTTAGTAGGTGTTAAAGGTAACCCACTAACAAAATCCATGGTTATCCGTTCCCATTTCCAAAGAGGAATCCTTACCGGTTGTAACAATCCAGACGGTAATTGATGTTCTGCCTTCACTTGCTGACAAGTCAAACATTTTCCCACAAATTCAAATCTCACGCTTCAACCACGCCACTCATTCACGGAGATCTCGATACATCTTATTTCCTCCGGGATGCATAGCATAAGGGCTACTATCGCCTCCGTAGAATCATTTGCCTCGATCCGAGTCCTTAGGCATACATACTCTTCCTCGAAAGCAAAACACACCTTCCGTGTTTATTCCAAAATCCTCAATTTCACCATTTTTAACTTGTCAAGTAAAGTCCCAACTTCTCATCGATGTTTGTTTTCCTTGATTTGTTCCACCCACGAGGCTTCACGAAGTTACGCTAACAAACCACCATCCTCATCTGAGACTCAAATGGGCAAACAATGCTCTCAAATCGACATCGCCTTGCGACTTAACGCGTCGGCTACCACGTTAGCCTTTCCAGGATGATATTCGATTGAGAAATCATAATCCTTTAATAATTCTACCCATCTTCTTTGTCTTAAATTTAACTCCTTTTGGGTAAGGAGGTATTTAAGACTCTTGTGATCCGTGTAGATGATGATTTCTCACCGTAGAGATAGTGCCTCCAAATCTTTAGAGCAAAGACCACAACAATTTAACTCCAAATCATGAGTAGGGTAGTTTACTTCGTGTAGTCTCAATTGACGAGAAGCATAGGCCACCACCTTTCCATTTTGCATCAACACACAACCCGCACCGTGTGAGACGATCACAATAAGCAGTGAATTCTTTTCCGACCTCCCAATGAATCAAAACGGAGCTTCCGTGATTTTCTTCAATTTCTCGAAACTCTCTTGCTGCTTTTCAGTCTAAATATACAGAGCTCCCTTCCTCAACAGTTTAGTTAGGGGTGCAGCAATCAACGAAAACCCCTCTACAAAACGCCTATAGTATCCAGCCAAACCCAAGAAACTCAATTTCAGCTACCGATGTTGGTGGTTTCCAATCCGAATAGCCTTAATTTTTCGAGGATCCACCCTTATTCCTTCTACCGATACCACATGACCAAGGAAAGTCACTTCTTTTAGCCAAAATTCGCATTTACTAAATTTGGCACACGATGCTTATCATCAAGTAGTCGTAATACTATCCGCAAATGCTTGTCATGCTCCTCCTCATTTCTCGAATAAACTAATATGTCATCTATGAACACTACCACAAACCGATCTAAATATGGTTGAAAGACTCGGTTCATCATGTCCATAAATACTGGTGCATTGGTTAATCCAAACGGCATCACTACAAACTCATAATGTCCGTAACATGTCCGAAATGCCGCCTTATAAATGTCCGCTTCTTTCACCTTGAGTGGTGATAACCCGACCTCAAATCAATTTTGGAGAAAATCAAGCTCCTTTTAATTGATCAAACAGTCGTCAATTCTCGGCGAGGATACCGATTCTTGATCGTCAATTTATTCAATTGTCCGTAGTCAATGCACATACGCATCGATCCATCCTTCTTCTTGACGAACAAAACCGGTGCTCCCACGAAGACACACTTGGTCGAATAAATCCTATCCAACAATTCTTGAATTTGAGCTTTAAGCTCATTAACTCCTTCTGTTGCCATTCTATAAGGAGCAATGGACACCGGAGTCGTCCCTCGCAAAGCTCAATGCCAAATTCTACTTCTCGATCCGGAGGTATACCGGGAAGTTCTTCGAGAAATACATCGGGAAATTCCTTCACCGTCCTCACATCATTCACGATAACTCTTTGGCATCCAAAGCACAGATAAAGGCTAGGAATGCTCCATATCCTTTCCACACCAACTTCTCTGCCTTTAATGCAGATACCACTTTTGCCAAGTAGTTCCTTCGCTCACCAATCATTATGAATTCCTTATCATCCGAGGTTCTTACTGACATTCATTTTTTAGCACAATCCAATTGCGCCCAATGGTTAACCAACCAATCTATGCCCAGAATGAGATCGAACTCGCTGAAAGGTAGTTCCATCAAGTTTGCTAAGAATACCTCCTCTTGAATTTTCAAGGGCACGTCTCTAAACATTTTACTTATAATTACCGACTGTCCTAAAGAACTAATTACTATCATCTCACTATCGGTAATTTTAGATTCTAAATTCAGGTTTCCAGATATGGCGCTAGCAACATATGAATGGGTAGAGCCAATATCTATTAAGGCAATAACAGGTACATCAAAAATGAAGAACGTACCAGTTATCACATCTGGTGCATTGCCGTCCTCGCGGCGTCTAACTGCATAGACCAGTCCAGGCTGTCTTGCATTTGCGTTTCCTCTAGGACCATTGCCTCGACCCGGTGCACCTTGACCACGACCAGCCCCATTACCACCACGACCTGGTCCACGACCTCTTGGTGGCTGCTGATTACCTCTGGCCGGCTGTGCATCATTATTACGAACTTCTTGAGTCGTATCCATACGTCGAGGATAATTTTTGTACGGATGATCCATTGAACCGCATTTGTAGCATGCGCCCGTTTTCCTCCAACATTCTCCAAAATGTCTTTTCCCACACTCAGTGCAATCTCGACTTGATTATTTGCTACCGGGTTCTACCTTGAACGGTTCATCATTCCGAGGTCTCTTCTGGAATCTCTTTGAAGAACTAGACTGCCGTGTCTCTCTCTTGTTTTAGAATCTTTCTCGGTTCTGCCATTCTGAATTCTTAGCCTCTTCGACTATTTTGGCCTTCTCCACAAGAGTGGAAAAATTTCTAACTTGCTGTGGAACAATCAGAACCCTCAGCTCATCATTAAGCCTATCCTCGAAACGTACACATCGTTCATGATCTGTTGATACAATTGTCTGGGCATAGCGGCTCGACGTAAAACTCGACTTCATATGTTGCCACCGTCTTACTTCCTTAGACAAGATTCGAAATTCTTTCCTTCGACGCCTACATAACTCGTTCCAACGTATTTTCCTTGGAAGGCGGCTTTAAAGAATTCCCAATTAATCGGTCTGACTTGGTGCCTTCTCGAACAGATGAGCCACCATCGACACGCCTCATCTCTTAACAAGGATATAGCTCCTCTCAATTTTTGCTCAACAATTGCATTCCATATAATCCATAATCCGCTCCACGCTTGAGCGATGATTCACCACATTCGAGCTACACCTAAACTCCTCTAAAACTTCGCATTATTGGACTTAAGTCGCTCTGAAATTGACCTACGAGTTGTTGGCCCAATTCTAGTTCCAGCGACCCTTTCCAAGACTCGCAGCATTGCTTGAGTCAATGCATTATCTTCTTCCATGTGATCACGCGATCCCGTCTCACTCTCAATTGACGCAGGTGCGTCCATTTTCGGCATATGATTTGGAGCTTCAGTTGTAGCACCTCGGCCTCTACCACGGCCACGTCTACCGCGTCCACGACCACGTCCTCTTGTGCTCATGATAGCTTGTTCGTTTTTATCTGATTACAAGTTTTATGAATCAGAAAATTTGTTTCGGTGCTTATTAACGATGTTTTATGAGATTTGAGAGGTAAAGTTGTTTTTCGCAACATATCCTATAGTCTCAATCTCTACGATTTTCACGTCTAAAACTAGAAGTTCTAGAGTATTCCTATGATCATCATAGCAATTATTAAGCAATAAATACTTACTTGACTTGTTGCGGATGCTTGTGGTGCCATACCGATCTTTAAATATAATTGAATGATTTCATACAAAATTTATTTACACTCCAAACCACGGTAGAGTTTTTGAAACTGCTCGATACCATTAAATGTAACACCCCAAACCCGGTCTATGCATTGAGACTAGATTTGGTTTGTTACATGAATCGAGCTATCTTAAGATCTTCAATAAGTTGAAAACTACAATATTATTTTCAATTACGGGTTTAATAAAAATCGGAAGAGTATTATAATTTGATGAATATTAGAAAACATTAGTTGAAAACATTATTAATATTGTATTATCAAAAACCCTTAGGTAATTTGTTTAAGAGTTAACAATAATAAAATATTTATAAAGGAATTTCATATATTTGAAAACCCAAATTTATTTTATTAAAACATCATATAACCATAGCCCATATTTAAAAGTCCAAAATATAGTTTAAAACCAACACACATAAAAATCCATAAATTATTTATAGAGGCCCTTATTACATTAACCCAAAATAGTAAAATACTTATTAAAAGTTCGAGTTTAATAAACCCATGTTTTAAAGATGGCCTCCACGAAGTCATCCTCGCCCAAGTCCACATCAATTTCCATTACCTGAGATGGAAAAAAAATTAAGGGGGTGAGTTACTTAGAACTCAGTGTATAACTCACTTACTTTGTTCACTGGGCCATATTTTCAAATTATGGATTTGGGCCTTGAGCCCATAAGCAGAATTAACACATAATTAATAATAGCATAATGAATACATAATTAATAATATGCATGAAAAAAATGATTTTTTCCCTCCCAAACCTAATTCCATCCGCTACACACCCCTGCACCAACCATCACACCTGGGGATCAAGTCAACCCACCCAGCCATCACACCAATCATAGGCATTAAGCCAATTTATATTTTGTGGCATAGCCACCGAACTAGATTGTGACAAAGTCACCGAACTAGAGGCATTGAGCCAATTATTATTTTGTGGCGAGCCACCGAACTAGAGGCAAATAGCCATTTATTGCTTTTGTGGCGAGCCACCGAACTAGAGGCAAAAGCCATAATTTTGTGGCGAGCCACCGAACTAGATTTTGGCAACAGCCTTCTTCTCTTCATCATTTCCCAACCCATGCAATATGTATGCAATAGTAAAACTATGGTCATACAAAATTTTATTAAAAGGCCCATTAACAAGAGTTAATATTTCCAAATCTTTATTAAGGCCCATAAATAACACTTTGGCCTAATTAACTATTTATCAACTAGGGCCCAAATTTACGATCTAGCAAGAATTCGCCCATTTATCGATCTAGCAAGTATTTTAGTCCGTTTAACAATTTAATGAGTTTACGGCCCATTTATCGATCTAGCGAGGATTTCGCCCAATTCATAATCAAAAGCAGATTTCGCCCGATTATCAATCTAATGAGTTTTCGCCCATTTATCGATCTAGCAGATTTGCCCAATTTACAATCAAATGTAGATTTCGCCCGATTATCAATCTAATGAGTTTTCGCCCATTTATTGATCTAACATATTTTACGGCCTATTTTACTTAAACATACAACTTACGATTAACAAGTAATTTCTCAAGGCGTTTTCGTAATTTTCACGATTTTAGTCATTTTCATGTATTTTCGTCAAAATATCAGTTGTTACGTTTTATACCGGTCTAGTCGCTTTTACGATTTTACTTCAATACCGAAATTGATATCCAACCCGAGAAAAAGTGTGAAGTTACACACCTCGATACCGAGAGTACTAATCCTTCTCGCTCCTCGACACCTAAAACATATCTCGATCCGTTAGAACACTATTTTGTCTAAAAAAATACATTATCGATATTAGATCCAAAACCTTACCCTCTTGATTTTGAATCACTTCGATTTTCGGTTTCTCCTCGTTTATTGGTTCGTTAGTCACCGAGAATCCACTAACGTACAAAGGCTCAGAAGTTTGTACCACTTCAAATAATTGACTTCCTTCGGAAGATGGTCCGCAACCCGGTGGAAAATCTCGAATCATAAAGCGCTCTTCGTTTAAATGGGGGATTTACGGATCCGCCCCTCTTAATATGGCTAAA
This sequence comes from Gossypium rotundifolium, assembly GCA_025506655.1. Lineage (NCBI taxonomy): Eukaryota > Viridiplantae > Streptophyta > Magnoliopsida > Malvales > Malvaceae > Gossypium > Gossypium rotundifolium. Next base: position 26,861,344 of record CP106730.1, read on the forward strand.
CACTGCGCTTTTCTTCCCTATTTTTAAAGTCTTCAAGATCAAAAGAACATTAATCCGATCTAAAATAATATCAAAATAATACTAGAGGTTTTAAAGGATGTGATTTCCTTACCACAATAAATCGATTCTAACGTTTCTACGATTCTCCGAACACTTGAGTTAGATCTTAGTTATTGCACTATATTATAACGAATAAAATGTTAATAGAGCGAACGTTTATTTCGATCCAAATGGTCCTTCATGACACCATCAATATTCGCCATATCACTATTAACTAATTGAAAGCGAAAAGAATCCCTTACCTATTTTCCACGATCAAAAGAAAGGATTGAGAATGGTGTTTGTGATGGATGAAGATTTCGCTATGAAGAATCAAAGAAAAGAAAGAAAGGTTCGCTAGGGGCACTCTAGCATTCGCCATGAGAGAGTTTAATGGAGAAACTTTGAGTGAAAAGAAATAAAATATGAAAGAAGAGATGGTGATGATGTTGTTTTGATTTCAAAGAGAAGAGAAAAAAGATGGGTTTTAGGAGCTAGGTACATTCGGCCATGGTAAAAGAAAAGAAAAGAATGGCTTTTGGTATAGGTGATTTCGACACTCAATGAAAAGGCACAAAACAAAGGCTAAAGCAATAAGCAAAATGACCAAATGGTCAAAAGATTAGAGCTTTACCAAGGTTCAATTTCGCCAAAGGAAAAAGTTGAGAAGAGGAATGCAAAATTTTGCACAAAGTTGCTAGGAATAACCAAAAGAAACTTCAATTCTTAGCCAAACTATCACCAAAATTGGCTCCCCTATAGTCCAAATTGCCGTCCCTATGCATGGTCAAATGGCCATGATATTGTTTCCATAACTTTTCCTTGATATGTGCCCCATATCTTCATACCTTTCCATAAATTCTTGATTCCCTTCCTTAAGTTAACAATTTCCTTAATCCTTTGATACACTAACCAAAAATAACATGGTCAACACTTACCATATATGCTCTTGGCCGACACTTGCTATACATGTGCAGAAAAATTTAAAAATAAAATTCATCTAGATGCTAAACAAGGGATTCGAACCTCTCCCCTCATGCTTCAATTCATGCGCCAACACCACCATGCCATGTACTCAACTTATGTCACTCATTAACACTTAATTTAACTTAAGTATTAATGACACTTGCTTCTCTTCAATAAATTCTCAAATATTAAATTTATTCCTTAACCAAATTATGCTATACTCTTCTTTAGGACTTCAATAAACACGAAAATAAAAGGAAGAAATTTTCCTTTAAAATCTAAACACCAAATCATGCAATATATAAATACTCGAATTTTTAGGGTGTTACAGCCCTAACAATGGATTCTCTCAATTTTTAGAAGCTTGGAGAAGAAGATGGGTAAAATTCTATCATCTTTTCCCATTTTAATCGTTTAATTGATAAATGACTAAAATGCCCTTTTTGTCAAACTTTCAAATTTTAACCCATTCCTGTCCAATTTTGTCCAAAATTTAGAAAATAGGAAAATTTCTCTTTAAGGATCTCTAATTGATATTCTAAATCTATTTCATACAAATAACTTCTAGAATTTCACATTTTGCAAATTTTATAAATTAATCCTTTTGGAAAATTCAACCGCAATTTAATAAAATTACTTCATGAAACTTTCACACTAACATGCAAACATGGCATAAACCTTAAAAACTCATACATATACCTCGGATTTGTGGTCTCGGACCACTATTTTGACTAGGCCCTAAATCGGGATGTTACAACTTTCCCTCTTTTAGAGATTTTCGCCCCCAAAAATTTTACCAGTAAAGAGGGTTGGATGTTGCTCTCTCATAGCTTCTTCCGTATCTCACGTAGCCTCTTCCACACCGTGTTTTTGCCACAACACTTTCAATAGGGCTATGTTCTTATTCCTCAACTGTTTCACTTCTCGAGCCAAGATCGTAATCGGCTCCTCTTCATAAGACATATTCGGTCTTATTTCAATTTTCGTTGAAGGAATCACATGTGAAGGATTGGAGCGATATCATCGCAACATCAACACGTGGAACACATTATGAATCTTTTCTAATTCCATTGGCAAGGCCAAACGGTAAGCTACTGGTCCAATTCTATTGGTAATTTCATACAGCCCTATGAATCTTGGACTCAATTTCCCTTTTCGCCTAAATCTCATGATCTTCTTTCATGGGGATACTTTCAAAAACACTTTGTCACCCACATCAAACTCAATTTCTTTTCTTTTCAAATCCGCATACGACTTCTGTCGGTCCGAAGCAACTTTCAGACTATCAAAGATCACTTTCACTTTTCTTCAGTTTCTTTCGCTAGATCAACCCCATGGATTCGCTTCTCACCAAGCTCGGTCCAATACAAAGGAGTCCAACACTCACGAACATACAAGGCCTCATACGGAGCCATCCATATACTCGACTAATAACTATTGTTGTAAGTTCGACCAAAGGTAGATATCTCTCCCAACTACCTTCAAATTCTAACACACAGCATCGAAGCATATCTTCAAGGAATTGAATCACTCTTTCAGACTGACCATAAGTTTGCGGATGGAACGCAGTATTGAAATTTAGCCTCGTACCCATGGCTTCTTGTAGCTTCTTCTAGAACCTCGAAGTAAACCTCGAATCTCTATCTGATATTATTGACACAGGCACACTATGTAATCTCACTATTTCGACACATAAAATTTGACTAACTTATCCAGTGAGTAATCAACACGTATTGGAATAAAATGAGCCGACTACGTCAATCTGTCCACAACAACCCACACATCATCTTTCTTTTCTGGAGTCAGAGGAAACCCTGTCACAAAATCCATGGTAACCCGATCCCATTTCCATTCGGGTATCGTCACAGGATGAAGTAATCCCGAAGGCACTTGATGTTTAGCTTTCACCTGTTGACAAATTAGACATTTTGCCACAAACTCTGAAATGTCTTTTTCATACCCGACCACCACTAAAACTTTTTCAAATCGTTGTACATTTTTGTACTGCCTGGGTGTACTGACAAATAACCACTATGCGCCTCATGCAAAACTTTTCGGACTAACTCTTCATCTCTTGGTACACAAATTTTGTCATCGTACATCAAACAATTATCCGGACCCACTCAAAATTAGAATCACTTCCCGATCCACACGTAATTCTCTTAGCTTGTATCTCATTGTCATTTCTCTGAGCCTCACTGACCTGTTGGATGAATATTGGTCTAGCTCTCAACTCGGCCAAAATAGTCGCATCATCAGATAATGCCAAACTCATGTTCATAACTCTTAGAGCACACAAGGATTTCCTACTCAAGTTATCCGCAACCACATTCGCTTTTCCCGATTGGTAATCAATAATCAACTCATAGTCCTTCAATAACTCAAGCCATCGCTGTTGTCATAAATTCAAATCCTTTTAATCCATCAAATACTTCAAACCCTTGTGATCCGTAAAGATTCGACACCTTTCCCCATACAAGTAATGTCGCCAAATCTTTAATGCGAAAATAATCGCAACCAACTCCAAATCATGAGTTGGATAATTCTTTTCATGCGATTTTAGCTGCCTCGAGGCGTAAGCGACTACCTTACCCTCTTGCATCAACATGCAACTGAGATCATTAAATGACGCATCACTGTAAACCACAAACTCTTTCTTTGATTCTGGTTGAACCAAAACTGGTACCTCAGTCAACAATGTTTTCAAACTCTCAAAACTCTGTTGACATGTCTCAATCCAATCAAACTTGACATCCTTATGCAACAGTTTTGTCATTGGGGTAGCAATCATGGAAAACCCCTTTACGAAACGTCTGTAGTACCCTGCTAGTCCCAAAAAGCTTCTAAATTCTGACATGTTCCTCGACGGTTTCCAATCCACAACAGCTGAAATCTTGCTCGGATCAACTCGAATACCATCACCTGACACAATGTGTCCTAGGAATCCAACCTCTCAGAGCCAAAACTCACTCTTGCTAAACTTAGCATACAACTGCTTATCTCTCAAAGTTTGCAAGACAATTCTTAAATGTTCTTCATGATCTTTCTCATTCCAAGAATAGATCAATATGTCGTCAATGAAGACAACCACAAACTTGTCTACATACGGTCTGAAGACACGGTTCATCAGATCCATAAAAATTGCAGGTGCATTCGTTAAACCAAATGGCATGACCAGAAACTCTTAATGCCATACCTTGTTCGAAATGCAATTTTCAACACATCTTGCTCTCTCACTCTCAGCTGATAATAACTAGACCTTAGGTCTATCTTGGAGAACACTAAAGCTCCTTTCAGTTGATAAAAAAAATCATCAATCCTTGGTAAATGATACTTATTCTTCACTGTCACCTTGTTGAGTTGTCTGTAACCTATGCACAATCTCATCGACCCATCTTTCTTCTTCACAAATAATACCGGAGCACCCCACGGTAAGTAGCTCGGTCTCACAAAACCTTTATCCATCAACTCTTGCAACTGAATCTTCAGTTGTTTCAATTCTAAGGGCGCCATCCTATACGGAGCAATCAAAATAGGTGTCGTTCCCAGAACTAATTCAATCCCAAACTCGACCTTTCTCACTGGAGGTAATCCGGGTAACTCCTTCGGGAATACATCCGGATACTCACATACCACTGGCAATGATTTAATCTTCACCTCAGACTCTTGAGTATTCAATACAAACGTGAGATAGGATTCACATCCCTTTCTCAAGCATTTCTCAACCACTAAGGAAGAAATCATCACTGGTAGACTATCTAACTCACCTGATATAACTCGAATAATATCTCCATTCTCACATTTCAGCTCGATAAACTTACTACCACAGTTCAGTAGGACACTATGTTTAGTCAACCAATCTATGACAAGGATTAAATCAAACTCATCAAACGACAACAACATCAGGTTTTTCGAAAAAAAATGACTCTCAATCATCAAAGGACAATTCTTACACACATTGTCCACTAACACATGCTTACCTAACGGGTTTGACACCTTAACCACAATGTCCATTGACTCAACGGTCATACTCAAACTAGGTTCCAGTCTCATGCAAATATAAGAGTGAGTAGACCCTAGATCAATTAAAGTAATAACAAAGGTGTCATAGAAAGAAAAAGTACTCGTTATCACATCTGGGGAGGATGCCTCTTCGCGAGCGCGAATAGTATACGTCCTTGCAGGTGCCCGACCCTCCGGTCTCACAGTAGAATCTTGTCATGCACCTCTACCACTAGTTCCCCCTCCAGGGTTCTTTAGTGGCCTACCCCTCGTAGGTGCTTCTCTTCCTTGTCATCCTTCTCGGGGCAATTTCGGATAAAATGGTCGGGGAGCCACATTTATAATAGTTTCGATTATTACCCCAACACTCTCCAGTGTGATATCTACCACAACTTGTACACTCTGATTTGTTCTTCGGATTGCCCACACTTTCCATCGAGGTGGCTTGAACACTTGAACCCGAACGAGTGTTGCTTTGATCTCGAGGTGAATGCCCAACTGATGTAGTGGTCTGAGGATTCACCTCATTGGATCTTTTCGATTGAGCTTGGTGTGATTTGCCCAGAGGTGAATGCCTAACATTCTTCCTTGCTTCAACTCAAGTAATTCCTTCCTTTTTCGATCAGTGAATCGTTGGCTTATATACTTTTTCTGGAACTCTTCTAGAAAGAAGTCCCACGTCACCCGCTCCTTCAGGACCACTAATGTCAACATTTTCCACCAATGGTACGCCGAGTCCCTCAGCAAAGATACGGCACACTTCAAGCTCTCTTCTGGTGTACATGAGAGTTCATCGAATACCCTCATTGAGTTCTCTAGCCATAACTCTGCCCTCTCAGGGTCATCATCTACCTTAGCTCTAAACTTCTTAGCCCCGTGTTTCCTAATCTTATTCACTGGGGGCTTCGTTACTCTCACTACTTCTATACCTTGAGAAGCCACTAGGACTGGTTGAGGTATAGAAGGAGGTGGAGGATGTTGAGCATTAGGGTTTGCTCGAACATACTCTGAGTACCAGTTACTCATCATTTGGATAAAGGCTTCCGAGCCTCGTCTCCTTGACTCCCAGTCTCGGGTTCACTCTGCACAGGCGCGATCCCTTGCGCGGGAGCCGACTCATTACTAGCTGCATCATCAGCAGTCGATTGATCGGGATCTATACATTATATAAAAAATGTTTAAAATCATCAGAAGCCACCACACTATCATTATACACTTATGACATGTATAGCTAGACACTTATACCTGCTACGGTAGTCTTAGAATTGACTAAACCATAGCTCTGATACCACTGAATGTAACACCCCTTACCTGTAATTCCTGCCAGAATCGGGCCTGAGGCATTACATATTAAAACCACATGATCGCCAATTAGGCTCATCGTGACTACTTTCTTAAGTCACTTTAACAACCCCATTCTCTACTTACGAGGACTCACTCAAACTCACAGGGCTCTCGACGCCTTATCGAAACTTTTACGATTTTAAAATTTTTCCATCTAAATAGGGACTACATGCCCGTGTAAGGTGAGACACGCTCGTGGAGGTCACCCACATCCATGCCCTCCACCCGTGCATGAAAACCCAAGCATACTGCCAATGCCCCATGGCTAGGGCACACGCCCATGCTCACCAACCGTGGTTCACACTGACCACATCACACGGCCTTGAGTCTAGGCACACGTTCATGTGGCTAGTCCGTGGCCTACACTACTCAATTCTACCAAAGTGACATGGCCAATCCATACGCCCGTGGGCTGGCCTGTGTCACACATGATCTAGACACATGCCCATGTGCCTATCCACATGGACAAGAACAAAGCTATTTGCCAAGTTCTTTTCAATCCCCAATCATACACAAAATGCACTCATCTAATTCATCTATAATCAACTCATATTGAAGCACAAACTCACATGGATAACTACATCTTTTCATGTAATAAAATAGCCAACAACTATTGCATTATACAAAATAGATTATCCATCTAAAGGCCAACATATCTTAGCCATTTAAAACAAAATTTACTAACTTGTCTAGCCTTTATACATGCCATATACAAAACATCAAGTCTACTGTACCAGAGTAAGCTGATAGTGTGGGCGATCTTCCTATTAATCCACGTATCTTGATTCAACCCTCTTTCTCTATAAGAAAAGGGAAAAGAAAAGGAGTAAACCTTGAGCTTAGTAAGTTTACACATAAACAATTTAAGCATTCTAGTATAAACTAAACAACAATTAGCATTATACTACAAAATAAATTCACATCCATAATTATGCTTACTCTTTCTATCCCTTACCACATTTCCAACACATCATAAGTCACATACTTATAATCATTGACATGCACCCTTGCGCTCAATATCACATTTACTCAATATACAACACATCATTATTCTTAATAATACATCCACACAGCTAATTTCTCGGTGATTTTGCACTTAGCCCACCACAATCAATTTATAGGGTAGTATCGCACTTAGCCTACCAAAAAAGGTATTCATAGTGGTTTCACACATAGCCTACTAAATAATATACTTAACTATGGTATCACACACAGCCCGTCGTTTTTAAGTATTAAGGTGGTATCGCACTTAGCCCACCATCAAGCATTATCACTACACATTCACATATCTACTTGTAATTCATTCATCCATTCACAACTACTATCTCATTCATTCCTCTAGAACCGCATAGGTCCTCAATCAGGCAACACACTATCTAGCATTAAGAATGTAAACGCATATATGCATCATTTATATGTAAAGTTACCTTGGTACTAAAAAGTATTGAAACGTGCAATTTAGTCCACCACCTTGCTCTTGCCTCGATTTCTATCCGGGCTTCGTCTTTCTTGATCTATAATGATAAATCAACTCATTCAATACACACATTGACTAAATTGACCATTATCTCATACTTTAGCAAAATTACCATTTCCCCCTAAACTTTCTCATATTTACTCATTTTCCTCAAGACTCGTAAAGTGATTTTCATTCAACTTTATAGTATTTCATGATTACCCTAACCATTTACTCAACTAAAGCAATCATCAATTCTCACTATATCATACATGTATGACCAAACTCAAGACTTTCACAAATAAGTCCCTACATGCATTTTTCATAGAAATCACTTAGCAAAAGATGTTTCTACTACATCAAGCTTTCATATTCTTCCATAAAACATAAAAATACATGCATGTCATACATGGGTACATTTTTTAACATCCATCTTAGCTCAACATATAGCTAAAAATAGCTTACTCATGCTACTAAGACTTCAAAAATATGAAGAATATAAAAAACGAAGCTAGAATGCACTTACTAGCTAGCTTGAAAAGTTGAAGAGCCCTAACAATGGCTTCTCTCAATTTTCGACAACTTGGAGAAGAAGATGGATGAAATTCTATCATCTTTTCCCATTTTAATCATTTAGTTGAAAAATGACCAAAATGCCCTTTTTTGTCAAACCTTCAAATTTTAACCCATTCATGCCCAATTTTGTCCAAAAATTAGAAATTAGGAAATTACTCTTTAAGGATCTCTAATTGATATTCTAAAGCTATTTCATACAAATAACTTCTAGAATTTCACATTTTGTAACTTTTGCAATTTAGTCCTTTTGGAGAATTCAACCGCAATTTAATAAAATTGCTTTATGAAACTTTCACACTAACATGCAAACATGGCATAAACCTTAAAAACTCATACATATGCCTCGAATTTGTGGTCCCGCACCACTATTCTGACTAAGCCCTAAATTGAGAGGTTACACTACCATGAAACATCAAAATATACCCATTTCTAACATGGGTCAAACCCTAGGCCTTGTTCATATAGCATTCAAGTTTTGCACTTTTTACAATTTAGTCCCTTTAACTAAATTGAGTGCCCAAACGTTAAAATTTTTGAATAAAATTTCACAAAATCATTCCATAAAACCATAGACCATAAAAATATAATAAAAATAAATTTTACTCAGTTAGATTTGTGGACCCGAAAGCACTAGACCCAAAATTAGGCTATTACACTGGTTATTATTGGATATTTGCAAATGGATTTTCAAATATAGCTTTACAGATGAAAAAAAATATTGCAAAAGAATGTTCCATTTGTTTGGAATGATCAGTGCCAATAAAGTTTTGAGAAGTTGAAGCAAATACTGACTGAGGCACCGATTTTGACTTTGCCAGAGTCGGGAAAAGATTTTGTCTTGTATAGTGATGCTTCTTTGAATGGTCTTGGGTGTATTTTGATGTATGACGGAAAGGTAATAGCTTATGCATCTCATCAATTGAAATCGCATGAACAAAATTACCCGACGTACGATCTGGAACTAGCTGCCGTGATTTTTACAATAAAGATTTGGATACATTACTTGTATGGTGAGAAATGCTATATTTATACCGATCATAAAAGTCTCAAGTAACTTTGATTTCAAAAGGAGCTGAACTTGAGACAACATTGGTAAAGTAGCTGATGCATAGCATCAATTGAATTATGAGAAATGTTTTCAAAACTTAGTATCAGTGATGATGGAAGTCTGTTGGCCAAATTAAGAATTAAACTAGTGATGTTTGACCAAATTAAGTCAACACAGTTAGAAGATGATAAGTTAATGAAGAAAAGATAAATGGTTTAGAATGGCATGTCAGAGAATTTCAGCATTGATGATCATGGTTGTTTGAGATTTCATAATCAGATTTGTGTACTAGATGTTTCAGAACTAAAAGAATTGATACTTCGGGAAGCTCATGATAGTCCTTTTGGTCTACATACTGGAGGAACAAAAATGTATCAAAATCTGCGAGAATCATATTGGTGGCTAGGAATGAAAAGAGATATAGTTGAATATGTGGCTAAATGTTTGACTTGTCAATGAGTAAAGGCAGAGCATCAGGTTCTTACTGGACTACTTCAGCCTATTAACATTCCTGAATGGAAATGGGATTGTATTACGATAGATTTTGTATCAGGGTTACCATTGTCAGTAAGCAAGAAAAATGCTATTTGAGTGATTGTTGATCGGCTTACAAAATCAACTCATTTTATAGTAGTCAGAACTAATTGGTCACTTCAAAAACTTGCTAAAGTTTACATTCGAGAAATTGTGAGATTGCATGGTATTCTTTGATTAATAATTTCTGATCGGGATCCACATTTCACATCGAGATTTTGGAAGTAGTTGCATGAATTACTTGGTACTCGAATCAACTGTAGTACAGGTTTTCATCGGCAGACTGATGGACAATCTAAACGAGTTATTCATATTTTGGACGATATGCTTCATGCTTGTGTCTTGATTTTAAATTAGGTTGGGAACATTATTTACCATTGGCTAAATTTGTATATAATAATAGTTTCTAATCAAGTATTCAAATGGCTCCGGATAAAGCTCTATATGGTCATAAATGTTTATCACATGTGTGTTGGATGGAATTGAATAAAAGAAAAGTGATTGGGTCAGAATTAATTCAAGAAACGAAGGATAATGTTAAGAAGATTCAGGATAGACTAAAAGTAGCTTTCGACAGACAAAAATCGTATGCAGATTTGAAATGTCAAGACATTGAGTATTCTGTTGGTGATAAGGTATTTCTTAAAGTATCGCCTTGGAAGAAAATCTTGAGATTTGGTCGAAAGGGAAAGTTGAGTCCTCGTTTTATTGGGCCGTATGTGGTTACAAAAAAAGTTGGACCAATAGCATATCGGTTGGCCTTGCCTCCAGAATTACAGAAAATTCATGATGTTTATCATGTTTCCATGCTCAGAAGGTATCGATCAGACCCTTCTCATGTTATTTTGACAGAGGATATTGAAGTTCGACCTGATTTAACATATGAATAGGAACCAATTGAAATATTAGCTCGAGAGGTGAAAGAGTTACGTAATAAGTGAGTTCCATTAGTGAAAGTGTTATGGCGAAGTCATAGTATTAAAGAAACAACTTGGGAACCCGCAGAAACTATGAGATCTTAGTACCTTCACCTCTTTTCAAGTAAATTTCGAGGACAAAATTTATTTAGGGGGAGAAATGTAGTGACCCGATAGTCACGGGTATCGAAAAGTGCATTTTTGGGTCTCCCTTTTTGAAAAATGGATTCGTAAATATTTATAATAAATATTTACGAAGATAGTTGTGTGATTAATTAGGTTTTGGTTAGGATAATTTGTCTAAATTAAGAGTAATTAGGTATAAGGACTAGATTGTAAATAGGAAAATGTTGAATTATAGAATAGAGAAAAGTTAAGGGACTAAATAAGTAATTAAACCTAAAATTTACAATTGTGTGGTAAATGTAAATTCCATGTGTAAATAATAAACATATATTTGTAATTATTATATATTTACTTATTATTTAATATAATATAATAATATAATAAACATAAAAACAAAATAAATAAATAAAGAAATAAAAGATAGAAAAAAGAAACAAAATTAGAAGAAAAAGAAAGAAAGAAAAGAAAGGGAAAATTAGGGTTTTAAAGTTCAAAGTTTGATTGGTAAGTCAATTTAGCCCTTTGCTTGTAATTTTGATGTTTTATAATCCTAGAACAAAATACTACTTGATTTATGTTGAAATTTTAGAATATAGTGAATTTTGTAGAATAAATAGATGAATTAGGGGTTAAATTGATAGAATTTCAAGTTAGAATTAAGAAAAGGATTGGATTGTAAAACAAATTATAGGTTTTGAAGTAATAGGGATTAAATTAGGAAATTTCAAAATTTATGGATTTGTGGTGAAATTAGAGAGTTAAATTTTGTTTTAAGTGGTAGTTGAAAAAAATAAAGAATAAAATTTTGAAGAAAATAAAGTTAGATTTGATTAAGGATTAAATTGGAATTTAGGCAAAAGTTGTGTATAAATTGAAATATTCAATGTGAAATTGTGTGTATTGATAATTTTAAATTGTTTCCGTAGCTAACGTTGTGTCGGAGACCTCGACTAAGAAAGGAAAAGAGAAAGCCAATGAGGAGTGACTTGGAAATTACGGTTTGTATTTCTATAATCTGAAATTAATATTTATTTGTTGAACTTATTATTTAATATACATGGTAAGTAAAATTGAGGTGAGTATTGGTATTGTGGTATTAAATTGAATTGAATTGAATTGAATTGAATTCATGAGTATATGTGATTGTTGATATTAAATTGAATATATGTGAATTCGTGATTGATATGATATTTGAGTATTGGAAAAATTGTGGTATTGAAAGTGATTTGAAAATCCTATTAACTGTATCGGGCTGAGTCGGATATAGTTGGCATGCCATAGGATTGGAAGTGTTCAGGGATGTAACACCCCTCACCCATATTCACCGTCAAAATAGGGTTACAGAGCATTACCAGACTTACAACACTTTTAAACATACATTTTATATATAATTTATCAATTTGAATACAATTCAATTACAATTTATCATTGTGTCCCTTAAAAGAGCCTATGAGGCCTTACACATGCATTGGGAGTGGATCGGGACTAAACCGATAACTTGGGAAACATTTCCACACTTAGAAAATTTTTCTCACAATAGGGTACACACGCCCATGTGGCCAGGTCGTGTGTCTCACATGGCCAGCAGACACGCCCGTGTCATAGGCTGTGTGGACATTTGAAATGGGAGCATATGGCCATGTCCCAGCCCGTGTCCTACCCCATGTCCCAACAAGTGAGGTTACTGACTTAGGTCACACGGCCAACAACACACCTGTGTGTCTAGCCCGTGTGCCCTTCGAAGTGGCCACAAAAGCCCGTGTGCCAGGCCGTATGCTAGGCCGTGCCAAACCGTAGGGTATACTAACTTATGCAACATGGCCAAATCACACGCCTTGTGTGAGACTGTGTGGTGCATACTGACTTCATTTCAATTTCAACACTAGGGGACACATGGCTGTGTAGCATGACTGTGTGTCACACACGGCTGAGACACAGGCCCGTGTCTCTACCCGTATGGACAAAAATAGGCTATTTACCAAGCCAAATTATCATGCAAATTGTGCTCACCTAAACCAAATTCCAATAGCTAAAGGCATTATACAACCTCAATCATACTTCATTCATACCAAAACACATATATCAATCAACTCACTAAGCCTTTACCCAAAATACAACACTTTGCACTAAATCACAAACATAACCAATCTCAATTCATCAGCCATTACCTACCTTTAGAATTATATTAAACCAACCATTTTCAATCAAACATAAACCACATCACTAAGAAGTATTAACACAAGTATATATATGTAACAATCCAGTTTAGGCCCTAGTCAGAATAGTGGTTTCAGGACCACAAATCTGAGTTAGAAAAATATTTTAATATTGCTTTCTATGTCTACTATATGTGATTAAGCATGTATTAATGTTCTGTGAATTCATTTGTCCGTTTGTGTGCTAAATTTGAAAAGGACTAAATCGCGTAAAATGAAAAAAAAGGTTAATTAATGTGTGAGTGTCAATTTGCTAATGTCTTTATAATGTGAAGTCCTTGATAGGCAATTAGCCCACTAATAAGGTGTACCATCCCAAAGTTGGGCCTAGTAGGATTAGACCCATTGAGCCTTAGGCATATGGAGCGTTTAAAATTTTTGGGAACAAGAGAACGGCTTTAATGCAAGTTGGATCTAGTAGGTGAGTGATTTTGGAAGGTTAGAGGGCTTCTATGAAGTCCCGGGTTCAAACTTTGGCTTTAGGGAAATTTTGGTTTTAGGTGAAAAAAATCCTGGGAGTTAGTAGGTAGGCTTTAAGAATAAAATGTGGAGAAAATGGCACAAATGGAGTGAGTGGTGTAGTAGCAAAGTGACGCCACATAAGAGGCAAGGGGGTGACACCAAAAGGAAGGAAGGAGGTCCAAGGTTCAAGTCTTGGCTCTTGCATTTTGGTTTTCTTTTTATATGGACTTTAGAATTTGGCCATATATTTATATTTAGTTGCGCATGATGTTGGACACAAAATGAGCTAGTTGGTAAAGTGGCTAGCGGCGTCAATTATGCTACAGGGGAGCCTGGGTTCGAATCTCATGACAAGCAAGGAAGTATTTATTTTACGGATTGGACGGAATAGTTTGAGTTGGATTTAAACTCTACTGACGAAGGGATCCCTCAACGGAAAGATACAAAGAAGGAAGGTGAGAAGCTAGCTATATATAGAGCTGCCTAGGAGGAGAAGGAGCATACCTGGTTGGCATTGGGCATAGGAGTGCTTGGAGCGCGGTTTAGCAGCTTCAGATTCCTATCAGGTGTGTATTCTCTCTACTCTAGTTATAGAGCGACAAATGCCGAAATGCCGGTGGCACAGCGATGGTAGCCACACGAGCGTGCGAGCGCACGTGTGGAAGCTTCGATGCGATAGTCGAGGCCACCATGAGTATTCTTGTAGGTGTGGGATGTTGGGCCAAGTGGGGCCCAATGGGTCCGAGGGCCATATGAGTAAATTGTATGATTGAGTAGTAGATAGTGAACTAGACTATGTGAATCTCATATATGTGGCTAGGTTTGGGCTGAATGGGCCACACGAGTGTGTGGGCCCACTTGGGCCGAGAATGGGCCTAAGGCCCATTCACATCATTATCTCTGTTTAGAATACTTGAGTCGTTCGAGGTGACAGTGGACCTTTTATTGAGTCGTTAATATCCTCATTTGTAAAATGACCAAAATACCCTCGTTTACGAAATTATCGAAATATCCCTGGTTTACGAAATTACTGAAATATTCCTTGTTTGCAAAATTATCGATATACCCCTAGTTTATGAAATTATCGAAATACTCCTGATTTAAAATATTACCGAAATACCCCTAGTTTCCAAAATTATCGAAATACCCCTGGTTTATAAAATTACCGAAATACCCCTAGTTTGTAAAATTATCAAAATACCCCTGGTTTCCAAAATTATTGAAATACCCCTAGTTTACAAAATTATCAAAATACCCTTGATTTGCAAAATTACTGAAATACCCTAGTTTTCAAAATTACTGAAATACCCCTGGTTTGTAAAATTATCAAAATACCCCTAGTTTGTAAAATTATCGAAATATCTCTAGTTTGTAAAATTATCAAAATACCCCTAGTTTGTAAAATTACTGAAATACCCCTGGTTTGCAAAATTACTAAAGTACCCCTGGTTTAAAAAATTATCGAAATACCCTTGGTATGTAAAATTACCGAAATACCCTAGTTTGCAAAATTACCAAAATACCACTGGTTTTCAAAATTATTGAAATACCCCTAGTTTGTAAAATTATCGAAATACCCCCAGTTTGTGAAATTACCAAAATACCCCCAGTTTGTGAAATTATCGAAATACCCCGATTTGCAAAATTACTATTTTACCCCTAAACGAAAAAATAATCGTTGTACCCTCGTGGTAGTACTAGCATTTTATGTGTTAATTGTATGATTGATTATGTTTGAGATACACTGCATATAGGAATTAGTTATGAGTAGAATTACCGAACTACCCCTGAAGTGTAGGATTACTGGAATGCCCTTACAAGGTAAAATGACTGATTTGCCTTTGTAGGTAAGTGATTGGCTTGTGCTATGATATGATCGGTTTGGCTATGGTTGTATGATTGATATGCTTTTATTACATGTTTAAATGATTGTTATTAAGCATGGCCATTCTACATACACTTGTAATGATTGAGCATGACATACACGACATATTACTTGGGGTTGGGTTATTGATGATCGGGGAAGTGTATATCGGTGGCTCTGCCACATTCTGTATAATGGCTATATGCCAACCTAAATATGGCTCCATGCCATCTTGATTATGGCTTTGTGCCAATCATATTTACCCAAGGCTTTGTGTCGATTATATTACCGTCGCTGATGGCTATGTCCCAAGCATAATACAGTTATTGATGACTCTATGCCAATCATATTTACCCAGGGCTATATGCCGATTATATTATTATTTCGGTGGCTCTGCCACATATATCGGTGACACTATCACACTAAAGGATGGCTTGGTGCCTCATTATCGTATCGGTGATTTGGTCACATAGTGATCGGTGGCTAGGCCACATTATATTGACTTTTAGCAGTGTGTTTATCAGCATGACTGCCAAAGAGGAGTGTAGAGGATGGAGGGTTGATTGTAGAAATCCCCAGGTGTGTTGAGGATGGACATATGGAGTGGAGTGCAGAGGATGGAATACTAGGTTGGGCTTGGTTGCATTGCATTCACTATTTATGCCATGTTGTTAGGGCTACGGCCCAGTTCGACTCGTATGGGCTTCGGCCAATTTCATTACTGTGAGAGCTAAGGCTCAATGTGCTTCTGTGGGCTTAGGCCTAGTTATCGGTTATTTGGGGGATTACACACTGAGTTCTCGTAACTCACCCCTCTGCTTAATTTTGTAGGTAATTCCTAGCTTTGTAGATTTGGAGCCGAGGTGAACTCTGTGGTGGCCATACATCGTAGCTTAATGAATTTCGTTTTCCGGTACTATAGATTTTATTTAAATTTGGTTTTTTTTTGTAATAAGGCCTTTAGTATTTTGTTTTGGTTTTAGCTTTTAATTCGATTTTGAATGCTCAATTTGGGATTTTCTAAAACATTAATAACGGTTTTTCTGTAATATAATACACGGTTTACAAACTCTAATGGGTAAAACTCTGGATTTTCTTAGCGTTGATAACTCTTTTCAAAATATTGTATGTCTACAATATTTTAAATGTTATTTTTCTGAAACTCATTGAGTTGGATTAATTATAAACAAGATTATCAGAAATAGCAACGAAAATGTTTTTGCAAAGAACTATAAAACAAATTGGATTTTTCACAAGCAACAAAAGTTGATATTTTTAACGAACGCGTAGACTCTTTAACAACCTTTCCATGTGACATGCCAGATCCGGTCGTAACGTCTAGGCTGGGGTTTAGGTGTTACAATTATGGTATCAGAGCCAGGTTGCAAAACTCAGCTGTGAAATGGGTTCGAAAAAAATGATTTTTCAAAGTTATTTGAAATTTGGTTTTAAAAAAGTATCTTTATTGGAAGTATGGCACCCGAGTCTCCGGCATCAAATTTGAAGTCCCCTTACTTATTATTATATGCTATAATGATCATTTATTCTCAGATATGTTCTGGATGTGATGTTTGAATGGAAAATTTGTATGTATGAGTGTTAAATATCTGTTTGCTTCTGTATTAGATATTTGGTTGTGTGAAGAGGTTCCAAGCTTTAGTTAGAAAGTGTATTATTGTTTTAGAATCAGGGTTCGCAGCGTGAATAGAGTGTTGTAGGTTAGGATGTGCTACTGTTTCTATAGCTGGAAATTTTGAGGACGAAATTTCTATAAGGAGGGTAGATTTTAACATCCCAAAGTTGGGCCTAGTAGGATTGGGCCCATTGGGCCTTAAGCATAGGAGCGTTTAAAATTTTTGGGAACAAGAGAATGACTTTAATGTAAGTTGGATCTAGTAGGTGAGTGATTTTGGAAGGTTAGAGGGCTTCTATGAAGTCCCAGGTTCAAACTTTGGCTTTAGGGAAATTTTGGTTTTAGGTGAAAAAAACCCTGGGAGTTAGTAGGTAGGCTTTAAGAATAAAATGTGGAGAAAATGACACAAATGGAGTGTGTGGTGTAGTGGCAAAGTGATGCCACATAAGAGACAAGGGGGTGACGCCAAAAGGAAGGAAGGACGTCCAAGGTTCAAGTCTTGGCCCTTGCATTTTGGTTTTCTTTTTATATGGACTTTAGAATTTGACCATAGATTTATATTTAGTTGCGCATGATGTTGGACACAAAAGGAGCTAGTTGGTAAAGTGGCTAGCGGCGTCAATTATGCTACAGGGGAGCCTGGGTTCGAATCTCATGACAAGTAAGGAAGTATTTATTTTGCGGATTGAACGGGAAGAGTTTGAGTTGGATTTAAACTCTACTGACGAAAGGACCCCACATCGAAAAGATACAAAGAAGGAAGGTGAGAAGCTAGCTATATATAGAGCTGCTTAGGTGGAGAAGGAGCATACTTCGTTGGCGTTGGGCATAGGAGTGCTTGGAGCGCGGTTTAGCAGCATCAGATTCCTATCAGGTGTGTATTCTCTCTACTCTAGTTGTAGAGCGGCAAATGCTGAAATGCCGATGACACGTCGATGGTAGCCACACGAGCATGCGAGTGCACGTGTAGAAGCTTCGACGCGATAGTCGAGGCCACCATGAGTATTCTTGTGGGTATGGGCTGTTGGGGCCCAATGGGCCTGGGGGCCATATGAATAAATTGTATGATTGAGTAATAGATAGTGAACTAGACTATGTGAATCTTATATATGAGGCTAGGTTTGGGCTGAATGGGCCATACGAGTGTGTGGGCCCATTTGGGTCGAGAATGGGCCTTAGGCCCATTCGCATCATTATCTCTGTTTAGAATACTTAGTCGTTCGAGGCGACAGTGGACTTTCTGTTAGGTCGTTAATATCCTTATTTGTAAAATGACCAAAATACCCCTGGTTTATGAAATTATCGAACTATCCCTATTTTACGAAATTATCGAAATATCCTTAGTTTGTAAAATTGCCGATATACCCCTAGTTCATGAAATTATCGAAATACCCCTAATTTATAAAATTACCGAAATACCCCTAGTTTGCAAATTACCAAAATACCCTTAGTTTACAAAATTACCGAAATACCCCTAGTTTGTAAAATTATCGAAATACCCCTAGTTTGCAAAATTACCGAAATACCCCTAGTTTATTAAATTACCAAAATACCCCTAGTTTGCAAAATATTAAAATACCTCTAGTTTACAAAATTATCGAAATAGCCCTAGTTTACAAAATTATTGAAATACCCCTAATTTACAAAATTATCGAAATACCCCTAGTTTGCAAAATTATGAAAATACCTTGATTTGTAAAATTACTAAAATACCCGTGGTTTGTAAAATTATCGAAATACCCCTGGTTTGCAAAATTACCAAGATACCACTGGTTTGCAAAATTATCGAAATACGCCTAGTTTGCAAAATTATCGAAATACCCCTGGTTTGTGAAATTACCAAAATACCCCCAATTTGTAAAATTATTGAAATACCCTCGATTTGTAAAATTACTATTTTCCTCTAAATGAAAAATAACCATTGTACCCTCGTGGTAGTACTAGTATTTTATGTGTTAATAGTATGATTTATTATGTTTGAGATACACTGCATATAGGAATTAGTTATGAGTAGAATTACCGAACTACCCCTAAAGGGTAGGATTACTGGAATGCCCTTACAAGGTAAAATGACTGATTTGCCCTTGTAAGTAAGTGATTGGCTTGTGCTATGATATGACCGGTTTGGCTATGGTTGTATGATTGATATGTTTTTATTACATGTTTAAATGATTGTTATTGAGCATGGCCATTCTGCATATACTTGTAATGATTGAGCATGACATACACGACATATTGCATGGGGTTGGGTTATTGATGATCGAGGAAGTGTATATTGGTGGCTCTGCCACATTTTGTACAATGGTTATATGCCAACCTAAATATGGCTCCGTGCCATCTTGATTATGGCTTTGTGCCAATCGTATTTACCCAAGGTTGTGTACCGATTATATTACCATCGCTGATGGCTATGTGCCAAGCATAATACAGTTATTGATGACTCTGTGTCAATCATATTTACCCAGGGTTGTGTGTCGATTATATTATTATTTCGGTGGCTCTGCCACATATATCGATGACCCTATCACACTAAAGGATGGCTTAATGCCTCATTATCGTATCGTTGATTTGGTCACATAGTGATCGATGGCTAGGCGACGTTATATTGACTTTGAGTAGTGTGTCTGTCAGCATGACTACCAAAGAGGAGTGTAGAGGA
This sequence comes from Gossypium rotundifolium, assembly GCA_025506655.1. NCBI lineage: Eukaryota > Viridiplantae > Streptophyta > Magnoliopsida > Malvales > Malvaceae > Gossypium > Gossypium rotundifolium. The sequence continues at coordinate 26,881,186 of CP106730.1, forward strand.
TGGAGGGTTGATTGTAGAAATCCCCAAGTGTGTTGAGGATGGACATATGAAGTGGAGTGTAGAGGATGGAGTACTAGGTTGGTCTGGGTTGCATTGCATTCACTATTTATGCCATGTTGTTAGGGCTACGGCCCAGTTCAACTCGTATGGGCTTTGGCCAATTTCATTACTATGAGAGCTAAGGCTCAATGTGCTTCTGTGGGCTTAGGCCTAGTTATCGTTTGTATGGGGGATTACACACTGAGTTCTCGTAACTCACCCCTCTACTTAATTTTACAGGTAATTCCTAGCTCTGCAGATTTGGAGCCGAGGTGAACTCTGTGGTGGCCAAACATCGTAGCTTAATGAATTTCATTTTGTGGTACTATAGATTTTATTTAAATTTGGGTTTTTGTTTTGTAATAAGGCCTTTGGTATTTTGTTTTGGTTTTAGCTTTTAATTCGGTTACTGCTTATTAATTTTGAATGCTCAATTTGGGATTTTCTAAAACATTAATAATGGTTTTTCTGTAATATAATACACGGTTTACAAACTCTAATGGATAAAACTCTGGATTTTCTTAACGTTGATAACTCTTTTCAAAAAATCGCATGTCTACAATAATTTAAATGTCATTTTTTTGAAACTCATTGAGTTGGATTAATTATAAACATGATCATCGGAAATAGAAACGAAAATGTTTTTGCAAAGAGAACTATAAAACAAATTGGATTTTTCACAAGAAACAAAACTTGATATTTTTAAAGAGCGCGTAGAGTCTTTAACAACCTTTCCATGTGACATGCCAGATCCGGTCATAACGTCTAGGCCGAGTTTGGGGTGTTACATAAAGAAAATGGACGACAATGGTCAAGAATGACCTTATGTTGCATGTTATATATATATTGTATTAAAGGTTAATTTTGTAAATTGGAAATTACATGTTAATTTATATAACAAAAGGCTAAAATAAGCCATTAAGTTAGTGTTCATCTTAGCCAGATCTTGCAAGAAAAAGAAAAGAAAATAAGGTTTTAAAGCTAGCTATATTCGGCCATTGTCCAAGATTAATTCAAGGGAAGTTTTTATTCGATTTTTGATAATTTCTATGTTTTTCTAATCGTTGCTTCGTGTTCTTCAAAACCCATGCTTCAATTTTGTGAATTGATGAAAGTTTTGAAATGTGCCATTGATGAACACATGAATTTTGTGATGTTTGAAGATGAATTATGAAAGATATGTGATAGATTAATATAGTTTGTCTTTGAATTTTTGATGAATTTGAGTAATTTGGACTTAATTGAGAAAATAATATTTTGAGGGACTAAATTGTGAAATAAATGAAATGTATGAGTTCGTATGATTATAGTGAACATTCGGCCAAGCATGGGTATAAGCAAATTATTTGTATTTTGTGATTTTGTGAAATATGGACTAAAATGTTAAAATGTGAAAATATGAGGGCTAATTTGTAAATTTCCCTAAATATGTGTTTTTGGATTGAATTAAATGAATTAGTGAATAAATGAGTTAATTTGTATATGTATAGATCAAGAATCAAAGAAAACGGACTTAGATCGTGGGAAATCAAAAGTAATTGAGTAGCCGAGTTCGTTTTCGTTTATCCGAATCTGAGGTAAGTCGATATACAAATAAATGCATTTACATTGATATATGTATGCTCATATGAAACTTCATATTGATGAATGTGTTTGAGATGATGAGTACATGAAATCTGAGATAATATCGACATGGTGTCAACATCCAAAAAAGACCCGTATGAACCTAAGAATAAATAGGATTACATATGTCATGACATAGGTTGTAACATCCCAAAATTAGGGGTTTGTGATTTTTGTATAATTGCATGTTGTGCTTATTTAAGGGTGTTTAAGGGCTCTAGGGAGACCTGGGGTTGAGGCCAAGCCTTGGAAAAAATTTGGTTTTTAGGCTCTTTAGTGGAGAGGGCGGTTGGAGGCAGGACTTATTTAAATTAAGGTGTGTTTTTCCAACACAAGTGAGCACATGGTGGAGTGGTGGTAGCGTCAATAGTAGAGCAAGGGGAGAAGGGGTTCAAATCCCACAGTTGGCAAATCAAAGGCTTTTATTTTATGTCAGGTGAGTGGAGGAAGTGGAGTTTGGTTAGAACTCTACAAGGTGGATGAGAGACTTGGTCAATCAAGTTTGAATGGGAGGTGGAGAGCAAATTGAGGAGGAAAAGGGGGAGAGAATCAAGGGAGTGGAGTTTGGAAGAGTGGTGCAGTGAGTGGGGATTCAATATAGGAATTTTCGGCTAAGTGAGAGTGTTAAACATTTTGGGTAGAGAGTATAGCCGAAACCTCATTTGCCTTTCTTCCATTTTTTCCACTCTTGTTTTCGTTTAGAACATTACGGGTTCTTCCATTTTGGCACATTTCTTTTCTTCTCTTTGTACATTTTCTCCCTTCTTTCTTTTTCTCTTTGGGACTTGGCCGAATCTGTTGGAAATTGACCACTCGTGCATCCCTTCTTCAACCTTTCATCACTTTTCTTAAGCCAATTAATCACACCTTCTCTCTTGGCCGAATTTGGTAAGCCTCTGCATTCACTTTTTTTCTATGACCGAACACATCATTCTCTCATTCTCTTTATCTCTTACTTCTTTCCCCTCTCCATTCAAAGCATAAAGCCGAACACTTACAATCTTGTTTTTTTTAGTAGACCAAATCTATTCTCCCTTAGTACTTCATCTTTTGTTCTCTATTTTGGTCAAGCCGAACTAATCTTTCCTTTTTATTTCCAGTTGATTATCATCTCTAAGGGTTGTGAGTGTTCAACTCCTAATTGCTCAAGAATCTGTCCTTGCCGAATCTATGGGTAAGTAGTACTAATTGTATTGTGGGTTTCTCCCTATTGCTAAATGTGGGTGGATGATAACTCCTTTTTGTTTTGTGCATCAATTATGTTAGGAACCCGTTGGTTTTAGTCGAGGGATAGGGCTGAGCTGTTTTGGTGCACTGAAGGAGATCTCATTGTGGTAAGTGAAGTTAAGCCTAGTAAGTGTTTCTAGTTACGTGTATCAAAATGGAGACTAACATGTTGACTATTATCACTTTAGGTGTTGAAATCGGTGGATAGCATAACTCGTAAACAGGTGTGTAATCTTACACAAATATTGATAAAAGCATGTATTGCTCGTGAATTGGCCAAAAGTCAGAAAGCCAGAAAATCGACAACCGTGACCACTCGAGCATGCGAACTCTTATGGTGCTAAATCGACCCTCTAATGATGGCAACAGATCATTGAGAGTGTCGCGAGCACTCTAGCAAAACTAAAGCTGTAACGGGCATGAACGGGCTGAAATGGGCTAAATGGACCCAATGGGATAATGGGCCCACATGGGAAAAATCGATAGAAAATTTTCAATGATGGGTGCTACTGCGAAGTCTGCAAAGCCAAGATCGAAAATGTGCTAAATGGGTCACATGAGTGTGTGGGCTCGTCTGGGCTAAAAATGGATTTTAGGCCTAATTACATCGTGGAGACCGAAAAGGGGTCTCGAGTTGCTCGAGGCAACAATAGGCCTTTGTAAAGGCCGCTAGATGATTAAAATTATCGAAATACCCTTAGAGGGTAAATTACAAAATACCTTTAGAGGGTAAATTATCAAAATACCCCTGGAGGGTAAATCACCGTTGTACCCTTATATGTTGAAATGACCGTTATACCTCCGATTATGGTTGACTATCGTGTATGTGATTTTATTTATACTATTTATTCGTTTGATACATTGCATTTATATCATGTTGCATGGGTTGGGTTTGCTGGTTGGAGGAAGTGTAGCCCGGTGGCTCTGCCACATACCATTTTAGTGGCTATGCCACATATTTTTTTGGTGGCTCAACCACATATATCGTGATTAGCAGCTTGACTACAATATTGGTGTGTTTGGCGGGGTGGGTTAACTTGATCCCCACACGGTGTGATTGGTTGGTACGGGGTGTGATTGGTTGGATTGGGTTGGGCTGCATTGTATTATTTGCATTATCATGATTATAGGGCTTAGGCCCAGATTGATGCCGGAAGGGCTCAGGCCCAAATAGTGACCGTTTAGGGGATTACACATTGAGTTCTCGTAACTCATCCCCTTTCCCTTAACCTTGTAGGTAATCCCCAGCGTTAGAGGATTTGGAGCTGCAGAGGACTCGGTGGTGGCCATACATCGGAATTACTTCGCACTAAACTTAGTAAATCTATTTTTTATTTTATTTTATGTTAATTATTTTGGGGTTAATATTTTGTAATAAGGCCATTGGATTTTATTTTTCCTTTTAAACTTTCATTTCGGCTAATATTAAATAGTTAATCGGTTAAACATTGGATTTCTTAAAATGTTAATAACCATTTTTAAAATATCACGTTTTCGCAACTATTCAAGTTCGATTTTCACAACAAAAATAGTTTTTCAAAATAATAACAACTTTACAGAATTAGACAAACAAACTACGAAAATCGGATTTTCAAAAAGAGATGCAACATTTTAACGATCGCTTAGCTTTTCAACTACCTTTTGATGTGACAATTAGATTGACCATTTCGTCTAGGCCAGGTTTGGGGTGCTACATTTTATGGTATCAGAGCCAGGTTTGTAAAACTCGACTGTGGAATGGGTTTGAAAATTTTTCCAAATCAGTTTATATGGTTTAGAAAAAAATATGTAGCATTACTGGAAGTATGGCACACAAAGTCTCTGGCACCAAATCCGTAAGTCCTCTAATTTTATATTTTATTATATGCTATAGTAATTGTACTGAAAACTACTAAGGATAGTAGTATATCAAACTCCGGTTAGGGAGACTGAGATTATAGGACTGAAATTTTAGGAAATTGGGTTGCAAAAGCTACTCATATTACTATTCTTTCATAAAACATTTGTCAATAATTACTTGAACAATAAGCTAATGCATAAACTCTTAAGCAGATTAACTCGATTTAGTAATATGAGTACAAGAAGACGCAGATGAGGTACACGCGATCGTGGTAGAGGCCGAGGTGCTAGGGCTGGATCCTCAGCATCGGGGCATATGCCTAAAAGAGAGGCACCAACATCGCCAGTGACTGAGATAGGGTCTCATGATCGAACCGGAGGGGATGATGATTTGGCCCAAGTAATGCTGTAAGTTTTAGAATTGGTTGCTGGAGCAAGTACTGGGTCGATAGCTCGGGGGTTTATTTCTGAGCGACTCCAGTCAAACGGGGCCAAATTCTTTAGAGGCATCTTTAGTGTAGCCCCGAATGTAGCGGAATATTGGTTAAAGGCTATGGAGTGAATCATGGATGATTTAGACTGCACAGTAGAACATAAATTGAAAGGAGTAGTGTCTCTACTGCGAGATGAGGCATACAAGTGGTGGCTTTAAGTAAAAGAAGGAACACCAGCTGACCGAGTGACTTGGGATTTCTTCAAAGCAACCTTCCAGGGAAAGTATGTAGGGGCAGGTTATGTGGACGCCCAGAGAAAGGAATTTTTAAATCTGGTTGAGGGAACAAATTTGTAGCAGAGTATGAGGTGGAGTTTCTACGCTTGAGTTGGTATGATCGGGGGATAGTCACGACCGATCATGAGTGCTGTGTGCGGTTTGAGGATGGTCTTCAAGATGAGCTGCGAGTACTGATAGCTCCGTAGAGAGAGAGATTTTTCCACTTTTAATAAGAAGGCAAAGATTGTCGAGGAATTGAAACGTTCTGAACGACAAAATCGTGATAAGGAAAGGGGCAAAATAAGAGAGATTCTAGGTCTTCAGGGGGATTTCACAAGAGGCCTAGGTTGGATGGGCCAATCCAAGTTGGGGTTCCAGTTGCTGTGGGTCGATCGCAACCTTGTGTGGAGTGAGGGAAATTAAATTCGAGAGAGTGCTAGAGAAAAACTGGCAAGTGTTTCAGATGTGGGTCTAAGGATCATCGGTACAAAGACTGTCTTCGGGAGGCTGTTAAGATGCAAGTAGTAAGTTAGGGTTTTGTGCAGCCAGGGAGAGGTGGTCACGACCACCAAGAGGTCGTGGTCCGTTCTTAGGGGGAAATAGGTTAGGACATGGTCGTGGAGCACTGGGCAAAGGTGCTAGTAATGCTGGTAATACAGAGGCAAGGCAGCCATGATTGATTTATGCTGCTCGGTGCCGATAGGATGGTGATACACCTGACGTCATAATCGGTACGTCCCTTATACATGATATGCCATTTATAGCATTTATTGATATTGGGTCTATACACTCGTATGTTACTGGTACTGTGTCTAGAACTCTGGGTGTACAATTTGAATTTGCTGATAGAGAAATGTTGGTAATTAGTCCTTTAGGATAGTCGGTAGTAGTGAACAAATTGTTTAGAGATGTGCCTCTCAAGGTTTAATGGGTTGTCTTCCCAGCAGACCTGATGGAATTACCATTTGGCGAGTTTGACCTCATTCTCGGCATAGACTGGTTGATAAAACACTGTCCAAATTTGGATTGCACGGCTAAGCGGATGATATTAAAGACTTTAGAAGATGATGAGGTGATGGTGATAGGAGAGAGAACGGATTATCTGTCCAATGTAATCTCAGCGTTAAGGGCTGAGAAGCTAGTGCGTAAAGGTTGTGAGGTTTTTCATAGCTTATGCCAACATGACTGATGCTAAGTGTTTGTCTATTGAGAATGCCAGGATCGTAAAGGAATTCTCGGATGTATTTCCTGAAGAGCTTTTACGTTTGCCTCCAAATCACGAGGTCAAATTTGGCATTTAGCTGTTACCAAAAATGGCTCTAGTGTCTATCGCTCCTTATAGGATGGCACCAAAGGAGCTAGTAGAACTAAAGGGTCAGATCCAAGAGCTGTTGGATCGAGGATTTATCAGACCAAGTGTATCTCTATGGGGAGCACTAGTGTTGTTCGTGAAGAAGAAGGATGGGTCAATGCGTATGTGTATTGACTACCGTCAGTTGAACAAGCTAACGATTAAGAACAAATACCCACTACCAAGGATAGAAGATCTATTCGATCAGCTACGAAGAGCTTCAATTTTTATAAAATAGATTTAATATCTGGGTATCATCAGCTGAGGGTTGATCACTTATTATCTAACTTTCAATTCATATGATTTCTTTTACTTAGCTTGATCCGTGAGACTCCCTAACCTATATTAAACCTTCTCTCGAAGCGAATAACGTCTATCCTTAGGTTAATTAGTGGAACTCTCGTTCTCTTATAATAACCCCCTAAGGAAGCAGTAGATCGATTAATGGACTCCCTTATTAGGTTTCACCCTAATCCGGCAAAATCTCGTAACCCTATCTCTAGGCACCCGATCAACTCCGCTTAATTATGCTAGATCTACTTTTAGGCAGGGTCTATTCCTCCTCCACCTAAGCACATCAGATTAAATTAAGCAACATAATTAAGAACAAACTAAGTATTTATCATATAAACTGAAAGAATTAAATAACAAAATCCATTATAGGTTTCATCCCCTTCAGGTATCTGAAAGATCTAGTTCATAATAAAATAAGAAAATATCTCAAGAGAAATGATAAAACAAAACATAAGAAATCCCTAAAACCCGGAGAGATCCTCCGTCTTGAGTAGAATTCTGACTCTTCAAGATGGATCACCTGGCTATCTTCGAGTAATTCCCTAAACGAGTAAACCTCTGGCAGAAAACTCTGCTAAAACCTGCCGCCCTTGAATTGCTACCTTAGATTGTTTATATAGACGTTTGAGATGCTTTACTTGGCTCTTAAGTACTCGTAATTCAAGTGAAATTCATCCTAAGTGTTTGAGTAGACTTAGGATTGCGTTTCTTGGGCTCCAAGCATCCAATTCATAGTGAAATTGCTCTTTCCCGCAGTAGGGGCACGACCTTGACATGCCCGTGTAAATCGTGGTCCAGCCCGTGTCTCCATTCTGTTGATTTAGGCATGACTATGACACGCCTGCAATATCTGGGTAGAGGCCGTGCTTCAGGTCTGCCAATTGGGGCACGACCGTGTGGCATGAAGTCCAAGCCGTGCTGACTTCTTGGGTTGGCCCATTTTGGTCCGTTTTAAACCCGTTTTGTGTCTTTTTTATCCTTGGGTGCTTTCCTGAGTATAAGACATGAAAAGAAAGGATTAAGAGCACCTTTTTACATAAATTAAGGATAAATTCATCCAAAAGCATACTAAATGTGGGATTAAAATATGTTGCTTTTACGGTTTATCAAATACCCCCACACTTAAGCTTTTGCTTATCCTCAAGCAAAATTCTCAATTTACAATTAAAACAAACTTTCCAAAATTCATAATCCCCATTGACAATGCCTCACCATAATTCATAGATAATTTATACATGGATCATTTAGCTCAAAGTGCCCTAAAGATTCAAATGAGATAAGTCATGATTTTGTAGCATGAAAACATAGGTGTCTCCCCTTATTTAAATAATTACCTTTGATTCAAAATCGACAAGGATTTGACATCCTCACTAAAGATTCACTCAAAGCACTCAAAGTGTTTAAGGATCAAGAAAAAGCGCTCAAAAGTCGAACCTAAAAGTTAATCCCATAGGCTTGCTCAAAATTAAATCTCCACCATCAGATATGAGATGATAAATGATCAAAAGGTCTTTATTAGGGTTGTAACGGGCTTGGGTTAAAAGGTATGGATAAAGGATGAATTAGAGGGTTAAAATCGAGATTGAATTGACTAATTACCTAATCTAAAAATAATGAACTAAATATGGATATTTACATCGAATGAAAAGTAATAATACCACTATTGATAATTACTCTATAATAAAGAGTATTTTCTTCACTTTAAAATTTGATAATACTTTAATACAAGCTTTTCTTCAACAATTGGAGATTAATTGCTCTAAGCTCTTTTATACTACTAATATTGAATAAACTTGGATTTTTTAAGAACAAACTAAGTAAAACTTAATAGAAGGTACTTTGATAATTGAAATAGCCTAATTTGGCAATTGATCAAGTCAATTCTCGATAGAGGGGTAGTCAAAATAATGTTGATAACAAATAAAAAGGGATTTTGGGTTGATATTAGTGGGTGAGTCAATAAAAAGGTTGTTAGGATTCAAAGGGGTTCACTAGGGGTTAATTTGTGTAGGTAGGCTTTTTAGTGGAGTGAACGGGTTAAAACCTAGGTGCCTTTATTATCTCAGTATATCAAATCAGTATTGTGGTCTCGACATGCATAAACGATGCAAGTTCTAGAATAACAGTTCAAAGTTGACACACTCATAATCAATAAAAGTGAGCATGAAAAATAATATATGCTTTATAAGGCTCAATATCTCACGAAATTATGGGTGTTTTTGACATCAATCCTATAGATTTCAAATTTCAAAGTAATACTCGATTTAGTTCAACAACCTATCAATTTTATTTTTGAAAATAGACTTATCATGCTTGATTCTCTAGTATTCTTCAAATTTAATCATCAATGCACAATTAACTATGATTTGTTCTAAAACATATCAATAAAAATCATATATCATAGAAATTTCATCCTAATTAATAATATGAGAATAATACTCAAGATCAAGACTAAATTCGATTTTGAGAATTATGCAAAAAGTTAGACACTATTAACCCCACACTTAAGATGTATATTGCCTTCAATGTACAAAGATAGATAATGAAATTTATGTGCCAAATCAAAAAGAGAAGTGGGGAAAGTAATACTCCCTGAAATCTGGATGACCCCTGGCATCTTTGGTGGTGGTGATGGTGTTTTCTATGGGCTTGGTGGAGTGGCTACTGAGAAGCAATTTGCTAGATGAAGAAATTAGGTAGCCTGTGAAGATATAGCCAAGAGATCTAGAGAAATAATAATAATAATATACTAATAATAAATTTAAAGATTAAGGAAATAAAAAGAATGAGACTAAGAAGAAAACTGAAATTGAAAGAAAAGACTAATGAACTAAGGAGTCCTTATTGTTGGATGGTTTGCGAAGTGGGTATGACCTCGAAGGCTGTGGTGTGTGATTCCCTAGCAGCCTTTAGAACCTAAAACCAAGAAACTAATATGAAATAAATTAAATTAAGCAGAAAAAGAAGTATAGATAAGGAAAATAAAGGAGACGAGAAAAGAAAAATAGAACCAAAAAGGTTTTCAAGACCCTTGGCATGTCAATTAAGTGAAGCTACCGACATGAACTCATGTTGAGGTCTCCTCTAAGGAGATGATGCTTACGATTCTTCGGCATGATCTTTGTGTTGCTCAAGTGTCTTGGATCTTTTTTATGAATAGGAAGAAAAATTTAAAAGAAAAGAGAAAGAAGGAATAAGAAAGAAGATGGGACAAAGAGGACGGGCTGTGGGGATTTAAATAGGATTTCAAATCTGGCACGTTCCCATGCCCGTGTACCGAGGGTGTGTCGATTCACACGATCGTATTGCACGGCCGTGTTGTGGGGTGTGTTGTCTTTCCATACCTATTTTGTTGGTTTGCACTCCCGTTCCTAAAAAGCCAGTATAGGAGCACGGTTGGAATGCACGGGCGTGGTCTGCCCATACTAAATAAGTCAGTATCTTAGCACGGCTATTACGCATGGCAGTGTTATTTTTGTCGGTGCCCTTACTGTGGGTGGTTAGATTCGTGACGTTGGGGGGTGGTTGAACTGACTTGCACGGCTCTTCTCTGTCAGTGTGGTAGTTCTGGTGGTCCATTCGGCCATGGGCACGACCGTATGTAAGGCCGTGTGGCCTGGAAATCTGCACTTTTATGTTAGTTTTCAATGAAATAATTAGGACAGAAAGATGGAAAGAAAAGAAACTGAAAATAAAAATTGTTAGTGCTCGGGTTGCCTCTCGAAAAGCGCTCGTTTATAGTCTTAAGCTAGAATATCCTTGTGTTGAAGATTTCAAGGAGTTTTAAAGGTTTGAATATCTTCCATCATATCTGTAGTTCTTCTTTTATGAAAAAATTAGGGTCAAGAAGTGTTTACCTTGGAATTTCTAAACATTGGATTGCTTACATCGACCGTGTTCTATGGGAAGATTTCGTGTACCTCATCTTTTATTTTAAATTGATTTGATGTCCCTATGAGCTATTCTGGCGATCCCTCTGACTTTACTTCGTGTGGATCCGTCTTTGCTTGTGTCTTTTGCTCTTCTAATTTGTCGACCTTAAGTGTACGTGATTCTTCTGTGTCGACTAAGATGCTATGGTTTGACTCAGATTTGATGTCGTGTGGTGTTTCCCGCAATGAAGGTTGAATAATTTGATTATCGACTAGAGTAATTTCGTACCTTCATCATTCATGGCTCTGGTGAGTTGAGAGCTTGAAGATTTATTGATTCATCTCCCACGCCAAGTATGAGTTCTCCGTGGCAATGTCAATCTTAGTTCTAGCGCTAGAAAAGGCCTTCCTAAAATCAAGGGATTGAATTATCCTCATCCATGTCTAAAAAACAAAGTCTCTTGGGAAAACAAATTTATCAATTTTGACTAAAACATCTTCAATAATGCCCCTAGGAATTCTAACAGTTTTACCAACTAGTTGAATACTCATCCTAGTTTATTTGGGCTTCCCTAGACCTAGTCGCTTAAACAATGCATAAGGCATAACATTTATACTTGCCCTAAATCATTCTAACGATTATCAATAGTCAAACTACCAATTAAGCATGGAATCGTAAAACCCACGGATCTTTTAGTTTTGTGGTAGCTTGTTCGTAGAATTGCTGAGCATGTTGTGTTTAATTCCACATGGTGCTCTTCATCTATTTTGCATTTGTTCGTCAAGAGCTTGCTTAAGAATTTCTCAGATCGAACAACTGAAAAAGAGCTTCAAGAAGAGGTAAGTTAATATGTAATTTCCTCAAGAGTTTTAGAAACTTACCGAATTGTTCCTCTGAATCATCTTTTTTCAGTGCTTTGGGATAAGGTATGCGAGATTGGTATTCTTTGATTACCGATTTTGGCTTTTCTTGAGTTACCTCAGTCTTATCCTTCTTTTCTTATGCTGATGTGGGTCTATCTACTTCTGTACCCTTTTGAGTTGTAATGGCTTGGATTTGCTCTTTTGGGTTTATTTCTGTGTTGCTTGGTAGACATCCTTGTTGGCGTTTAGAAATTAGCTTTGTGAGGTGTCCCACTGACCTAGTAAGTTCTCCAACTTGATTCCTGAGTCCTTTCATCTACTTCTGTTGTTCATCAATGTTTGTATCGGTCTTTTGAAGACGAGATTCTGTAGCTGCCATGAATTTTGTCAGCATCTCTTCAAGGCTTGATTTTTTTTCCTGTGGGTAGGGCTGATTTTGATAATTTAGAGGAGGTTGCTGCCTTTGAATTCTTTGATTTCCTTGTCCTCCCCATGAAAAATTTGGGTGGTTCCTCCAACCTGGGTTATAAGTATTACTATAAGGATTATTATTGGATCTAAAATTGTTACCTATATAGTTTGTCTGCTCGTTTTCTGCTCCTGGTTGGTAGGGTGGGTACTCAGCATTTGCCACATTCCCGCTTGCTTCGCATTGCATTACTGGATGTACCTGTGAAGAACATAAATTATCAAGCTTTTTATTCATTAATTCCACCTATGTTGACAGCATTGTCACTGCGTCTATGTTGAAAACTCCAACTGATTTTGTCGGCTTTGCCCTTGTGATTTGCAATTGATAAGTGTTCAATGACATCTCTTCAATAAAATCGTAGGCTGCTTCAGGAGTTTTGTTGTTCAGAGTTCCACCAGCTGATGAATCAATCATTTTCCTTGTTGAAGAATTCACACCATTGTAGAAAGTTTGGACTTGAAGCCACAAAGGTAATCTATGGTGTGGGCATCTTCTTAGGAGATCCTTGTATCTTTCCCATGCATCATTTAATGTTTTGCATCATTCTACACAAAAGAAGATATGTCATTCCTAAATTTGGCCGTTTTGGCTGGTGGAAAATACTTTAAAAGAAATTTTTCGGTCATTTGGTCCCATGTGGTGATTGAACTTGTGGTAACGAGTTCAACCACTGTTTTACTTTATTCCTTAATGAAAAAGGAAATAACCGAAGACGTATGGCATCATCAGAAATGCCATTTATTTTGAAAGTATCACAGAACTCTAAGAAATTAGCTATATGAGTATTTGGATCTTCATCCTGCAATCCATTAAATTGAACAAACCGTTGAATCATTTGTATTGTGTTAGGTTTTAATTCAAAATTATTAGCAGCTATAGCAGGCCTAACAATACTAGATTCTGCTCCTGTCAAATTAGGTTTAGCATAATCATACATAGTACGTGGAGCATTCTGATCTTTCACATCAGGCGGATTATTTTCGGCCATCCCTTCAGTAGGATTGGATCTGTTTTGTTGTTCTTCTCTTTGGTAGTCTAGAGCTCTTCTAGTTTCTCTGCGATTTTTGTGAGCGGTAGTTTCAATATCACTGTCGTATTCTAATAGTCCTCTAGGGTTTCTTCTAGTCATAAACTAGAGGTACCTTGGAAGTTTAATAAAGAAAGAGGATTAGTAAAATTAGAAATTTAATAAAAATAAAAGTTAGAAATAATGGCTAAAGTAATAAAAATAGAGCTTTTGTAATATTTTAGAATTCCCCGGCAATGGTGCCAAAAACTTGATCACTGCAAAACAGTCTAGTTTTAAAATTTATAAAGGATAATCAAACCTATAGACTAACTATGACAACGATAGAGGCAAGTGCACCTGTCGAACAGTACTATAGCTTTGGCAAGAATATCTTATCGAACCCAAGGAACCTAAAAGTACTACTACTCACTTTCTTCCTATTATTTAGCCTTAAATAGAGAGTGATTAATTAACTTATCTAAGACTAATGAAATACTTAAACTAAATGCAAAGATAAAAGAATAAACTGGGAAAAGACTTTGGAAAACTCAGTTGATAAAGACGATACCCTCGGGAAGAATCCACCTGTGACTTCACTTATTATCTAACTTTCAATTCATATGATTTCTTTTACTTAGCTTGATCCGTGAGACTCCCTAACCTATATTAAACCTTCTCTCAAAGCAAATAATGTCTAATCTTAGGTTAATTAGTGGAACTCTCGTTCTCTTATAATAACCCCCTAAGGAAGTAGTAAATCGATCAATGGACTCCCTTATTAGATTTCACCCTAATCCGGCAAAATCTCGTAACCCTATCTCTAGGCGCCCGATCCACTTCGCTTAATTATGCTAGATCTACTCTTAGGTAGGGCCTATTCCTCCTCCATCTAAGCACATCAGATAAAATTAAGCAACATAATTAAGAACAAACTAAGTATTTATCATAAACCGAAAGAATTAAATAAAAAAATCCATCATAGGTTTCATCCCTTTAGGTATCTGAAGGATCTAGTTCATAATAAAATAAGAAAACATCTCAAGGAAAAGATAAAACAAAACATAAGAAATCCCTAAAACCCCCTAAAGGAATTGAAGGAGAGATCCTCCACCTTGAGTAGAATTCTGACTCTTCGAGATGGATCAACTGGCTATCTTCGAGTAATTCCCTAAACGAGTAAACCTCTGGTAGAAAACTCTGCTAAAACCTGCCGCCCTTGAATTGCTGCCTTGGATTGTTCATATAGACGTTTAGGAGCTTTACTTGGCTCCTAAGTACTCGTAATTCAAGTGAAATTTGTCCTAAGTGTTTGAGTGGACTTAGGATTGCGTTTCTTGGGTTCCAAGCATCCAATTCTGAGTGAAATTGCTCTTTCCCATGATAGGGGCACGGCCTTGACATGCCCGTGTAAATCGTGGTCCAGCCCGTGTCTCCATTCTATTGATTTAGGCACGGCTATGACACGTCCGTGCAATATCTAGGTAGAGGCCATGCTTCGGGTCTACCAATTGGGGCACGGCCGTGTGGCATGAAGTCTAGGCCGTGCCGACTTCTTGGGTTGGCCCACTTTGGTCCGTTTTAAACCCGTTTTGTGTCTTTTTTATCCTTGGGTGCTTTTCTGAGTATAATACATGAAAAGAAAGGATTAAGAGCACCTTTTTACATAAATTAAGGATAAATTCATCCAAAAGCATACTAAATGTGGGATTAAAATATGTTACTTTTACGGTTTATCAAGGGTCAAGAGGCAGATATATACAAGACTGTATTCTGAACTCGTTATGGGCATTACGACTTTCTAGTCATGCCATTTGGATTAACGAATGCACCAGCTGCTTTCATGGATATGATAAACTGAGTATTCCAACCCTATCTAGACCGGTTCGTGGTGGTGTTCATAGATGATATTCTAGTGTATTCAAGAACTGAGGAGGAGCATGATTCACATCTTCAGATTGTTCTGCAGATATTGAAGGAAAAGTAACTTTACGCCAAATTCAGCAAGTGTGAGTTTTGGCTGAATGAAGTAACATTTTTAGGTCATGTTGTGTCTGCCGAAGGGATTAGGGTTGATCCTCGGAAGGTTGAAGGTGTGTTGGATTGGAAGCCACCGAAGTCTGTGTCAGAGATCCAAAGATTTTTGGGTTTGGCTGGGTACTACAGGCGGTTCGTTGAGGGGTTTTAATTGATTGTTGCACCCCTAACTAAGTTATTGCGTAAGGGGGTACCATTTATGTGGACTGATAAGCAGTAAGAGAGCTTTGAGAAACTGAAGAAGATTTTGACCGAAGCATCGGTGTTGATTCAGCCTAAGGCTGGGAAAGAATTTGTTGTTTATTGTGATGCATCACATATTGGTTTGGGTTGTGTGCTAATGTAAGAAGGGAAGGTGGTGGCATATGCATCCCGCCAACTTAGGTCACATGAGGTAAACTACCCCACTCATGACTTAGAACTAGATGCAGTAGTGTTCGCACTAAAAATATAGAGACATTACCTGTATGAGGAAAAATCAATCATTTACACTAACCATAAGAGTCTTAAGTATCTCCTCACCCAAAAGGAGTTGAATCTTAGGCAACGGAGATGGATAGAGTTGCTGAAGGATTATGATTGCTCGATTGAGTATCATCCGGGTAAAGCCAATATGGTAGCGGATGCACTAAGTCATAAGGTGGTATCTGACTTGAGAGCAATGTTTGCTCTTTTAGTCTATTCAAGGATAGTAGTTTGTTGGCAAAACTTCAGGTGAAATCGACTTGGGTTAATTAGATTAAAGAGAAGCAGTTATTGGATAAGTCGTTGGGTTCTCATTTTCAACAGGTGAAAAATATAGAGACGATGGATTATGGGTTGAATAGTGAAGGGGTGTTATGTTTCCATGGAAGAGTTTATGTGCTAAAGGACTCTAAGTTAAGGCAGATGATTCTATAGGAGGTGCATAGTAGCCCATACGCTATGCATCCCGACGGAAATAAGTTGTACCGAGATCTATGTGAACTGTATTGGGGGCCAGGACTGAAGTGTGAGGTTATCGACTTTGTAAGCAAGTGTTTGACATGACAGCAAGTAAAGGCTGAGTATTAACTACCATCGGGACTACTACAACCTGTAAGGATTCCACTTTGGAAGTGGCAGAGGATAACAATGGATTTTGTTAGTGGGCTACCCCTGACGCCTACTAAGAAAGATTCAATGTAGGTAATTGTTGACCGGTTGACTAAGTCCGCCCACTTTATACCGGTTCGCACTGATTACTCATTACAGAAGTTGGCCAAGTTGTATGTGGAAAAAATTGTGAGGCTACATGGGGTACCAGTGTCTATCATCTCGAGACAAGGACCCTAGATTCACATCTCGATTCTAGAAAGTATTACATGAAGCTTTAGGTACAAGGCTAGATTTTTGCACAGTGTTTCATCCACAGACTGATGGTCAGTCGGAGAGGGTAATCTAAATTTTGGAAGACATGTTGAGAAGTTGTGTGATTGATTTCAGGGGCAGTTGGGAAGATTATTTACCCTTGGTGAAATTCACGTATAACAACAACTACCAATCCAGTATTCAGATGGCACCATACGAGGCATTATATGATTGTAGGTGTCATACCCCTACTTGTTGGACAAAATTGGGTGAGCGACGGTTGTTGGGTCCGGAGCTAAATTTGAAAATTGAGGAAAAGTTAAAGTTGATTCGAGGTCGATTAAAAGAAGCTTCTAACAGGCAGAAATCTTATGCTGACTTAAAGCGTAAGGAGATAGAGTTCTCTGTGGGGGATTATGTTTTCCTGAAGGTTTCACCGTGGAAAAAGATACTGAGATTTGGGCGGAAGGGCAAGTTAAGCCCTAGCTTCATCGGACCTTACAGGTGTCAAAACATGTTGGATCGGTTGCTTATCAGCTTGAGATGCCTCCTGAGTTCAACCGAATACATGACGTATATCACGTTTCTATGTTGAGACACTACTGTTCGGATCCTTCCCATATAGTGCCGGTGGAGGAGATTTAGGTAAGATCTGATCTGACATTTGAAGAAGAATTGATGCAAATTTTGGATCGTGATGTTAAAGTGTTGAGGAGAAAATCTATCCCGTTAGTCAAAGTGTTGTGGCATAATCACGGTTCAGAGGAAGCCACATGGGAGCCTGAGGAGGCAATACGACGGCAATACCCTCATCTCTTTTGAATAGGTAAATTTTGAGGTCGAAATTTCTTTAAGGGGGTTGAACTGTAACATCCCAAAAATTAGAGTGACTTTTGTATAATTGCATGTTGTGCTTGCTCTGCGGGTTATTTGAGGGTGTTTAGGAGCTCTAGGGAGGCCTGGGGTCAAGGCCAAGCCTAGGAAAAATTTTAGCTTTTGGGCTCTTTAGTGGAGAGGGCGGTTGGAGGCAGGACTTATTTAAATTAAGGTCTGTTTTTCCAACACAAGTGAGCACATGGTGGAGTGGTGATGGCGTCAATATTAGAGCAAGGAGAAAAGGAGTTCGAATCCCATTGTTGGCAAATCAAAGGCTTTTATTTTATGTCAGGTGAGTGGAGGTAGTGGAGCTTGGTTAGAACTCTACAAAGTGGATGGGAGACTTGGTCAATCAAGTTTGAATGGGAGGTGGAGAGCAAATTGAGGAGGAAAAATGGGAGAGAATCAAGGGAGTGGAGTGTGGGAGAGTGGTGCCGTGAGTGGGGATTCAATCTAGGCATTTTTGGCTAAGGGGGAGTGTTAAACATTTTGGGTAGATAGTATAGCCGAAACCTTATTTGCCTTTCTTCCATTTTTTTCGACTCTTGTTTTCGTTTAGAACATTACGGGTTCCTCCCTTTTGGCACATTTCTTTTCTTCTCTTTGTACATTTTTTCCCTTCTTTCTTTTTTTTTTGGGACTTGGCCGAATATGTTGGAAATTGACCACTCATACATCCCCTCTTCAACCTTTCATCTCTTTTCTTCAGCCGATTAATCACACCTCCTTTCTTGGCCGAATTTGGTAAGCCTCTGCATTCACTTTCTTTCTATGACCGAACATAGCATTCTCTTATTCTCTTTATCTCTTACTTCTTTCCCCTCTCCATTCAAAGCATAAAGCTGAACATTTACAATCTTTTTTTAGTAGACCGAATCTATTCTCCCCTAGTACTTCATCTTTTGTTCTCTATTTTGGTCAACCCGAAACTAATTTTTCTTCTTCTTTCTAGTTGATTATCATCTCTGAGGGTTGTGAGTGTTCAACTCCTGATTGCTCAAGAATCTATCCGTGCCGAATCTGTGGGTAAGTAGTACTAATCGTATTGTGGGTTTCTCCCTATTGTTGAATGTGGGTGGATGATAACTCCTTTTTGTTTTATGCATCAATTATGTTAGGAATCCGTTGGTTTTAGTCGAGGGATAGGGCCGAGCTATTTTGGTGCACTGAAGGAGATCTCACTGTGGTAAGTGAAGTTAAGCCTAGTAAGTGTTCCTATTTACGTGTATCAAAGTGAAGACTAACATGTTGACTATTATCACTTTAGGTGTTGGAATCGGTGGATAGCATAACTCGTAAACAGGTGTGTAATCTTATACAAATATTGATAAAATCATGTATTGCTCTATGAATCAGCCAAAAGTCGAAAAGTCAAAAGTTAAAAAGTCGACAACCGTGACCACTCGAACGTGCGAACGCTCGTGGTGCTAAACCAAGCCACTAATGATGGCAGTAGATCGTTGAGAGTGTCACGAGCACTCTCGCGAAACTGAAGCTGTAACGGCTTGAATAGGCCATAACGGGCGAAATGGGCCCAATAGGCTAACAGGCCCACATGGGCAAAATCGATAGAAAATTTCTGAATGACAGGTGCGACTGTGAAGCCTACAAAACTGAGACCAAAAATGTGCTAAATGGGCCACACGAGCGTGTGGGTTCGTTTGGGCCAGAAATGGATTTTAGGCTCAATTGCACCGTAGAGACCCAAAAGGGGTCCCGAGTTGCTTGAGGCAACAATAGGCCTTCAGAAAGGCCGTTAGATTACTAAAATTACCGAAATACCCCTAAAGGGTAAATTTCTAAAACACCCCTAGAGGGTAAATTACTGAAATACCCCTGAAAGGTAAATTACTGTTGTACCATTATATGTTGAAATGACTGTTATACCCCTAATTATGGTTAAATATCGTGTATGTGATTTTATTTATACTATTTATTCGTTTGATACATTGTATTTATATCATGTTGCGTGGGTTGGGTTTGATGTTTGGAGGAAGTGTAGCCTGGTGGCTCTGCCACATACCATTTTAGTGGCTATGCATATTATTTTGGTGGCTCAGTCACATATACTGTGATTAGCAGCTTGACTGCAATATTGGTGCATTTGGCGGGGTGGGTTGACTTGATCCCCACATGGTGCGATTGGTTGGTACGGAGGTGTGATTGGTTGGATTGGGTTGGGCTGCATTATATTATTTGCATTATCATGATTATAGGGTTAGGCCCAGATTGATGCATAAGGGCTCAGGCCCAAATATTGACCGTTTAGGGGATTACACACCGAGTTCTCGTAACTCACCCCCTTTCCCTTAACCTTGTAGGTAATCCCCAGCGTTAGAGGATTTGGAGCTGCAGAGAACTCAGTGGTGGCCATACATCGAAATTACTTCGCACGAAACTTAGTAAATCCAGTTTTTATTTTATTTTATGTTAATTATTTTGGGGTTAATATTTTGTAATAAGGCCATTGGATTTTATTTTTCCTTTTAAACTTTCATTTCGGCTAATATTAAATAGTTAATCGATTAAACACTAGGTTTCTTAATACATTAATAACCGTTTTCAAAATATCACGTTTTCGCAACTATTCAAGTTTGATTTTCATAACAAAAACC
This sequence comes from Gossypium rotundifolium, assembly GCA_025506655.1. Taxonomy (NCBI): domain Eukaryota; kingdom Viridiplantae; phylum Streptophyta; class Magnoliopsida; order Malvales; family Malvaceae; genus Gossypium; species Gossypium rotundifolium. Next base: position 26,901,342 of record CP106730.1, read on the forward strand.
GTTTTTCAAAATAATAACAACTTTACAGAATTAGACATTAAGCAAATCATGGTTTTTTACAAACAAACTATGAAAATAAAGTTTCAAAAAGAGATGCAACATTTTAACGATCGCTTAGCATTTCAACTACCTTTTGATGTGACATGCTAGATCCAGCCATAACGTCTAGGCCGGGTTTAGGGTGTTACATAGGTGTTCGATATGTGATATTGTCTAAGACCACGTCTGGGACATTGACATCAATATGAGACATCGTGTAAGACCACATCTGGGATGTTGGCATTGATTTAAGATTTGCGTGTAAGACCACGTCTGGGACATTGACATCGATATGAGACATCGTGTAAGACCATGTCTGGGACGTTGGCATTGATTTAATATTTAAGACCATGTCTGAGACATTGGCATCGTATTGATTTGTGTAAGACCACGTCTTGGACGTTGGCATTGATTTCAGATTTACGTGTAAGACCATGTCTGGGACATTGGCATTGTATTTGTAATACTCTAAACTCGGCCTAGACGTTATGATTGGGTCCAGCGTGTCACATCAAAGTGTTGTTTGAAAACTATACGTTCCTTTTGAAACCCTTCTACAATCTAAAACTATCCACCATTTAAAATCTCGATTTTCGTTGTTTACCAACAAAATAAGATATACTCAAAGTCACTGTAACACCAATTATACGTAATTCCCACTGGAACAGGGCTTGAGGCATTACTGGATAAAAACCATATGATCGCCACTTAGGCTCATCGTGACTACTCTTTCTTAAGTCACCTCACCTCATCAACCTCATTCTCGACTTACGAGGCCTCACCCATACACACGAGGCTCTCGAGACTATATTGGAACTTTTTCGAATCTTAAATTTTTGCCATCTAAATAGGGACTACACGCCCGTGTTAGATGGCACATGCCCGTGTGTAGACACACATGCCCATGACCACCAACCGTGCATGAAAACTCAAGCATTCTGCCAATGCCCCACGGCTAGAGCACATGTCCGTGCCCACCACCCGTGGTGAACATTGACTACTTCACACGACCTTGAGTCTAGGCACACGCCCGTGTGGCTAGCTTGTGGCCTACACTACTCAATTCTGCGAAAGTGACATGGCCAAGGCACACTCCCGTGGACTAGACGTATGTTACACATGGCCTAGACACATGCTCGTGTGTTTATCCACATGAACAAGAACTAAACAATTTGCCAAGTTCTTTTCACTCCTCATTCATACACAACATGCACTCATCCAATCCATCTATAATCAACTCATATTGAAGTACAGTCTTACATGGATAACTACATCTTTTCATATAATAAAATAGCCAACAACTATGGCATTATACAAAATAGATTTTCCATCTAAAGGCCAACACATCTTAGCCATTTACAACAAAATTCACTAACTTGTCTAGCCTCTATACATGCCATATACAAAACATTGAGTCTCATGTACCAGGGTGTGCTGATAGTGTGGACGATCCTCCAATTGATTCACATATCTCAATTTAACTCTTTTTCTCTATAAAACAAGGGAAAAGAAAAGGAGTAAGCTTTGAGCTTAGAAAGTTTACACATAAACAATTTAAGCATTCTAGTATAAGTTAAATAACAATTAGCATTATACTACCAAATAAATTGACATCCACAACTATGCTTACTCTTTCTATTCCTTACCACATTTCCAACACATCATGAGTCACATACTCATAATCATCGACATGCACCCCTGCTCCCAATACCACATTTACTCAAAAGTACGACACATCATTTTATCACACTAATACATCCACACAGCTAAATTAATCGGGGGTTTCGCATTCAGCCCACCACAATCAGATAATAAGGTAGTATCGCACATAGCCTACCAAGAGGAAATCATAGTGGTTTCACATAGCCCACTAAATAATATACTTAACTATGGTATCGCATACGTACCCATCGTTGTTAAGTATTGTCGGTATCGCACTTAGCCCACCATCAAATATTATCAATACACATCCACATATCTACTTACTCATTCATTCATTCATGATATCTACCATATTCATTCCACTTGAACCACATAGATTCTCAATCATTCTTAATCATTCTCATTCATTCTCATTCATGCTACACACTAGCTAGCATTAAGAATGTATAAGTATAATCGCATTGATTATGCATAAAGTTACCTCGGCACTCAAAAGTATATAGATGTGCAATTTAGTCCACCACCTTGCTCTTACCTCGATTTTGATCCGGGCTTCGTCTTTCTTGATCTATAATGATAAATCAACTCATTCAATACACACACTGACTAAATTGACCCTTATCTCATACTTTAATAAAATTACTATTTTGCCCTTAATTTTTCTTATATTTAAACTGTTGCCCAAGGCTCGTAAAGTGATTTTCATTCAACTTTCTAGCCTTTCATGCTTAGTCGAACCATTTACTCAACTAAAGCAATCATAAATTCTCACTAAATCACACATGTATGAACAAACTCGAGACTTTCACAAACAAGTCCCTACGTGTATTTTTCATGGAAACCACTTAGCAAAAGGTGTTTCTACTACATCAAGCTTTCATATTCTTCCATAAAAGATCAAAATACATGCATGTCATACATGGGTACATTTTTGAACATCCATCTTAGCTCAACATATAGCTAAAAATAGCTTTCTCATGTTATTAGGACTTCAAAAATACGAAAAAATATCAAAAACGGGGCTTGGATGCACTTACAAGCAAGCTTGAAATGTTGAAGAGCCCTAACAATGGCTTCATGAAAATTTCGGCAGCCTTGGAGAAGAAGATGAGTGAAATTTGATCATCTTTTCCCATTTTAATCATTTAATTGCCAAATGACCAAAATGCCCTTTTTGACAAACTCTCTATTTTAACTCATCCATGCCCAATTTTGTCCAAAAATTAGAAATTGGGAAAATTTCTCTTTAAGAACCTCTAATTGATATCTAAAGCTATTTCATACAAATAACCTCTAGAATCTCACATATTACAAATTTTGCAATTTAGTCCTTTTGGACAATTCAACTGCAATTTCACAAAATTGCTTCATTAAATTTCACACTAACATGCAAACATGGCATAAACCTCAAAAACTCATAATATAACTTAGATTTGTGGTCTCGCACCACTATTTTGACTAGGCCCTAAATTGGGATGTTATAGTCATTTTCTTGCAAAATGTTATTATTTTAAAAACCTTGTTTGTTGTGGAAGTTTATTTCAAGCAGTTGAAGAATCGTGACATTTTGAAAACAGTAGTTAGTGTTTAAAAACCCATGTTTAATAGACTAGCAAGTTGAAATAAAAAGCAACACCATATAAAAGTTAAAAAAAATCCTGATGGCCCTATTACAAAATTATTAACCAAATAAAAACTAAAATAAAGTCATTAGGTTTCACTTGAAACATATTTGATGTGTGGCCACCTCCAAGTCCCTCGCAGCTCCAAATCCTCCATGGCTGGGGATTACCTGCGCAGTTAAAGAAAAGGGTGAGTTACGAGAACTCAGTGTGTAACCCCCTATCACAGCCACAGTCTGGCCAAAGCCCATATCAAATTAGTCTAGGCCTAAGCCCTATTCAGTAATAGCCTGGGCCTAAGCCCTATGATATACAAAACAGACATGTAACCCAACCCATTCCAACCATCACACCACCGCACCAACCCTACGCACCATGTGGGGACCAAGTCGACCCACCCAAATTTACACACACAAGAACGCAAATGAAATGCTAATAATAGTATACGTGGTTGAGCCACTAGATTCAGTATACGTGGCAAAAGCCACTAAATCATTATATCGTGTTAGAGCCACCAGACAGTGCTTCCTCTAAAATCCATAGCCCAACCCAATGTAGTAAGTCATGTCATAATTAATTCATGTATGCAGTGCATCACAATCAAAATCAGTCATACAATTAATACTCATACATCAATGCTTCTACCACTAAGGGTATAACAGTCATTTGGTTGGTTGGGGTTAAAATAGTAATTCACCCCTCAGGGGTATTCCAGTAATTTTACCTATCGAGGGTGGTTCAGTAATTTCACCCATGGAAGGTATTTCAGTAATTTACCCATCGAGGGTATTTCGGTAATTTTACTCGTAAGGGTATTTCGATAATTTTAACCATCGAGGGTATTTCGATAATTTTCACCCATTGAGGCTATTTCGGTAATTTTTTCCCATCGAGGGTATTTCAGTAATTTTACCTGTAAGGGTATTTTGATAACTTTACCTATAGAGGGTATTTTGGTAATTTTTACTCGTAAGGGTATTTCGGTAGTTTTACCTCTATAACAGCCTTTTCGAAGGCCTACTAGTGCCTTAAGTGACACAGATACCCTTTTTGATCGAAACGGTGCATATGGGCTCAAGCCCAATTTTCGTCCCAATAGGGCCCATTACTGCCTAAGCCTACGAGAAAGATCGTGGCACTCCTAAAGGTCTATTGCCAATGTTCGTGGCTCAGTTTATCACTACAAGCGCTCGCACGCTCGAGTGATCCCAGATGTCGATATTTTGACTTTTCGGTATTTCAGCTTTTAGCAGATTCAGAGATCAAAGCATTAACAGAACAACCATGAGTGTGACATTACACACCTGTTATAAGTTATGGCTTGAGACACTTTTCGATGCACCTATGATATCAATTGAACCATTAGTTAGTCTCAACCTTTCGTAACCCAAAATACTGAAATACTTTACTTAACTAGCTTTTCTTACCACGTGACACGATCTCCCACAGCACAACGGTAATCGGCCCTATTCTGAGGCTAAAAAAATTAGTCTTTAACATTAATCGATTAAAAGAGCATGTTAGAAATGTTACTCTAAGGAAACTCGAGAAGCAGCCTTTCAACCCATGACACCCAAATCGAGTATAAGAGAAGAACAACAACCCCACTTTCAATTATAGACACACATACCAACCAACTGCAGAGATTCAGAAACTGAAAGAACGAAGAGGAGTATATGCTTAGGCCCTACTATATTTGGTATAGATAAAAAGGAGTCAAGGTTAAGTGTTTCGGCTTTAGCTTTGCAAAAAGGGGAGAAAATAAGAGGAAAAGAAAATGTTACATTCAGCCAAAGAAGAATTGAAGGAGGAAAGGGATTTGGCAGCAAGGTAAAGATGAAAAGAAAAAGAGAAATTAAAAGAGAGGAGGCCTACCAATTCGGCAAGTAGCAAAAGGGAAGGAAAGAAGGAAGACTAGAACCACAAAGCGAGAAGAAACAGAGAAACTGAGAATTCGGCAAAGTGAAATGAGAAGGAAAAGACTCGAAATGCTAAAGAAAATCCCAAAATGCAAATATCCCTTGAAAGAAACCAAAGAAAACTCAGCACTCTCACACTAACAAAAAACCTAATATGCACTCCCCCAAATGATCACCCTTAGCAGAAATTCCCTATTCAACTTCCCCACATTTGGCCAACACTCCTCTCACATCCATCCCTTGATTTCCTCCCCCAAAGTCTCCTAGAATAACTCCCCACCTTCCGTTTGAATTATTTAACCAAGTCCTCAACCATCCTTGTAGAGTTTGATCCAAACTCTACTTCTTCCACTCTCAAGCCACAAAATAAAAGTACCCAATTGCAATCTGTGGGATTCAAACTCCACTCCCCCTTGTTATCCCAGCTGACGCCAAAGCCACCAGGTCTTATGCTCAACTTGTGTCACTTAAATACATAAAAATATACTTAATTCCTACTGTAAACAACCCTCTCTTCTTAAGGGCCAAAAACTAAAATTTTTCCAAAGCTCAGACTCGAACCCAGGCCTTCTTAGAACCCTCAAATACACTCAAATAGCCAGCTGAGCAAGACAACATGAAATTAAGAAAAATTACAACCCCTAATTTTTTGGGACGTTACAGTATTGATTCATGTAAGACCCTGTCTAAGACAGTGGCATCGATATCTAGTTACATGTCAGACCACGTCTTGGATGTTGGCATTGTATGACTATTCTGAGAATTTTGAGTATTTTATTTGATTCCGAACGGTTCAATGGGAAAATCTAAGAAATAAAAGTCTATGTGAAATGTATAAACGAATCAGGTATGTTTGAATTATACACTAAGCAAGTGTATGAAAGGTAAGTGTTTATATGAACTTACCTAGATAAGATATGTGAATAGATTTGATGAGGTAAAATGTGTTATATGTGTGAATGAGCTATGATCTAAATAAGTACATGGTGATAAATATGTTGATAAGTAAATGGCTAGATAAATGAGCCAAGAAGAATTATGAATGTGCAAATGAGCTAGTAGAAATCTCATATTTGATATGAATAATGAATGCCTATATGTTAAGTTTATTGTATATGGCTTACTAAGCTTTTGGAAAGCTTACTTTGTGTGTGTTTACTCTATTTCATAGGTCGTAAAAGCTACGAAAGGCATGGGAATCATCGATGATCATCACCACACTATCAAACTCTACTTTGGTACTTTGAATGTGTATATAGTTAAATATGGCATGTATAGGCTAGTTATCTTGGAATATATTTGAGATATGTACATAGCCATGTGTTATGGCTAGATAAATGGTTATGTTATGAATGATTATTCATGCCCCATGATGTTTAGTTTTGGTATAGCTTGATAGCAAATGAAATGGTCATATGACTGGTAAGCTTATAGATGCATATTTAACATATTATTGTGGTATGTTTATGAAGCAAAGTTGGAATCATATTGATGGGAAGATGTCATGTTAAATTGGTAAGATTGTGGATGAAACTTTCTTAGAAATATAACACCCCAAACGCGGCCTAGACGTTATGGCTGGATCTAGCATGTCACATCGAAAAGTAGTTGAAAAACTAAGCGTTCGTTGGAAATGTTGCATTTCTTTTGAAAAACTCCGAGTTTCGTTGTTGTTTGTAAAAACTCAATTTACTTAATGTCCGTTTCATTTTCTTTTTTTTTTTGTAAAGTTGGTACTGCTTTGAAAAACTGTTTTTGTTGTGAAAATCAAACTTAAATAGTTGCGAAATGTGATATTTTGGAAAACGGTTACTAACATTTTTGAAAACTTAGTATTCAAACATCTAACAATTTAAAAGTAGCCGAATTGAAAGTTAAAAGAAAAATAAAATCCAAAGGCCTTATTACAAAATATTAACCCAAAATAAATAATCTTAAAATAAAGTAAAAACTAAATTTACTAAGGTTCGCGAGAAATCACTCCGATGTATGGCCACCACCAAGTCCTCCGTGGGTCCAAATCCTCTATCGCTAGGGATTACATGCAAGGTTAAGGGGAAAGGGGTGAGTTACAAGAACTCAGTGTGTAATCCCCTAAACGGACTCTAACTAGGCCTGAGCCCTTACAACATCAATCTGGGCCTAAGCCCTATAATCATGATAATGCAACTAGTAAAATGCAACCCAACCCAATCCAACCATCACACCTCCCGTGCCAGCCCTACACTCCTGTGGGGACCAAGTCAACCCACCCAGCCCTACATACAAAGAATGCAGTCGAGCTGCCAGAATATAAGCGGCTTAAAGCCCTCGGTAGGTCCACAGTCATCTCGGGTGACCTTAATAATAAAATCGGTGGGTCCACAGCCATCTCGGGCGACCCGTGCGACCCTAACAGATCAATCACTTCCTCCAATTCCAAAATCCCAATCCCATGCAGAATGTTATGTATGTAAAGTACATATGAAAATGATGTATGAAATAAATTACCATCATAATCAGTTAAACAGAATACACACAATCATACTAATCAACCCATAAGGTATAATAGTAATTTTACCCACCGAGGGTATTTTAGTAATTTACCCACCAAGGGTATGTCAGTAATTCACCCTCTAGGGGTATTTCAGTAATTTACCCTTTAGGTTATTTTGATAATTTACCCTTCAGGGTATTTTGGTAATTTACCCTCCAGGGGTATTTCAGTAATTTCACAGTTAACGACCTTTCTGAAGGCCTACTATCGCCTCGAGCGACACGTGACCTTTTTCGGGGTCACTATCATACAATTGGGCCAAAAATCCATTTTAGGCCCAAACGGGCCCACACGCTCGTGTGGCCCATTTCACATGGTTTCGGTCTTAGTTTTGTAGATTTTGCAATCGCATCTAACATTCGGTATTTATCTATTGATTTTGCCCCCGTGGGCTCGTAAGCCTATTGGGCCCATTTGGCCCATTTCAGTTCGATCAGGCCCGTTACGGCCTTAGTTTCGCGAGAGTGCTCGCGACACTCTTAACCATCCATCATTGTCATTCATGTCCCGATTTACCACCACGAGCGTTCGCATGCTCGAGTGGTCACAGTTGCCGACTTTTTGGCTTTTCGGCTTTTGGCCGATTCTTAACACATCACATGCATTCATCATCAAAATGGGTGTGGGATTACACACCTGTTACAGATTGCGATTCATGACATTTTTTGAGGCACCTGAGATTACAGTTGATCATTAACTAATATTTACCCTTTAATAATCCAAAATATAGAAATAATCTACCCATAGACTTTTACTTTCCAAAGATCGACAGACTCCTTGCTATGGGGGGAGTATTTGACTTACACCTCTTGATTAAAGAATTAAGCCCCTAGCGATGTTTGATGCACAACACAATGATGTTAGTAATTATCCATCATTCACCCCTCCACAGAGAAAAGGGGAAGACCGAAACTTACCCAAGCAGCCACAACGATTTACTAGAACGAAATAAAAAGGTGCTTGCATACTCTACCTTTACCAATCACCTAAGAACACTGACAACTGTCAAACGCCTGACACAAGATTCGACCCAACCACCAAGAAACAAGATTCAGAACAAAGGGGTATATAAATTCGCTAACCAAAGGAGAATCCCCACTTCAAGAAGAGAGCTTTCAGCCAAATTCGTCACTTTCTAGGGAAATGAAGGAGGAAGAAAAAGAAATAAGAGCAAAGTGTACACCGCCAAAGTTAGAAAAGAAGGAAAAAGACCTGAAATGTAATGAAACTAAAACCCAAAAGATAAAACTCTCAAAGAATGACCAAAGGAGTTCGGCACACTTACACTGACACCAAACTGACAATGCACTCTAAAGACTTCCCCCTTGACCAAAATTCCTCTATTCTACTTCCCTACATTTGGCCAACACCTCTTTTCCCCTCTATTCCCTGATTTTCTCCACTTTTTCCTCCTAATTTCACTTCCCTTCATCCGTTTGAACCAATTGGCCAAGTCTCTAACTCCCTTAGTAGAATTTGATTCAAACTCCACCTCTTACTCCTTCAGGACATAAAATAAAAGCATCCAGATGCCAACTGTGGGATTCGAACCTCCAACCTCCTTGTACTCCCCTTGACGCCACACCACCTTGTCATATGCTCAACTTGTGTTAGCAAAACACACATTAATACCCTTAAGTCTTGCTTTTGATAGTCCTATCCACTAAAGAGCCCAAAAATCAAAATTTTTCCAAGGCTCAATCTCGAACCCAGGCCTTTGTAGGACCCCCAAACACACTCAAATAACCCGCTGAGCAAGCACAACATGCAATTATCCAAAATTTATAACCCCAAATTTTTGTGATGTTACAATTCTACCCCCTTAAAGAAATTTCTTCCTCGAAATTTCCAACTATCTAATAATCACACAATACAGGTTTACACAATTAAGCTTCTACTGCACAATCTGATTCCAATTTCAAATTAGGTAAATAGTACACTATGGGTAATGTACGTACCAGTATTCACATCTGGAGCATCCCCGTCTTCTCGGTGACATGCTGCATAAACCAAAGCTGGATGCCTTGCCTCCGTATGTCCAGCACCTCTGATTAGAGTTCCTCAACCTGAATTGTTTCCCCTCGGCCACAGCCACGACCTTCCAACAGCCGACCACCCTCGCCGATCGTGACATTACCTCTACCCATGGTTTGCATCTGATTCGGCCTTCTAGGACATTCTCTAACACGGTGCTCCATCGATCTACAACCCAAACAAGCTCCCATCCCTCTCCAGCATTTGCCCACATGATGTCTTCCACAACCAGTGCAAGGTGGCACCCCAAATGTGCCAAAAGGGGGCTCAGCTCTGACTGGCCCATCAATTTTGACCCTTTTTCTGGGCCTCTGCTTGAAATCAACAGGCTCTGCATCCCTTCTGTTTCTCCTTTTGTCTTCCTCACGATTCTAGCGCTCTGCGCACTTCACCTCCTCAACAATCTTAGCTTTCTCCACTAACATAGTAAAGTCCCTCTCCTTTGTGGAGCTATCAACACTCGGAGACTGTCTCTGAGGCTGTCCTTAAATTGAATACAACGTTCGTACTCTGTTGCCACAATTCCCTGAGTATACCATCTGAGTCGCAAGAATTCTACCTCATACTCAGCCACAGACTTGTCACCTTGAACCAGATTCAGAAATTCTTTCCTATGAGTGTCGACATAGCTAGCTCCCACATACTTCCTTTGAAATGTGGTCTTAAAGAATTCCCAGGTCAATCGATCAGACGAGGTACCCTCTTTTACCGTAAGCCACCACTGGTAGGCTTCATCCCTCAGCAAGGACACGGTACCCTTCAACTTTTGTTCTGGCATGCAATCGTGGTCGTCCATAATTCTTTCAGAGTCCCCTAGCCAGTACGCCGCCACACTTGGGGCTACCCCCGAAACTCCCCTGAAGATCTCTGCTCCATTAGACTAGAGTCATTTTGTAACCGACCCATGGCCCCTAATAGTAGTGTTGGGCCCAACAGACCCAACAACTCTTTCCAAAATACGAAGCATTGCCTGAGACAGTGTGTCATGCCCAGCAGCTCAGTCGAACGAACCTGTCTCGGTTACCGATGAAGCCGAAGCCTCTCTTGCTTCCATGTTGGGCATATGGCCTGATGCCGAAGATTCAGCCCTCGCACTACCACGGCCTCTACCACTGCCCCTTGTACCTCTTCTAGTACTCATCTCGATGTAACGTATTAATCTGTTTTAGAGTTTTATGAATCAATTTATAGTTTTCATGATTATTAAAAGTGTTTTATGAAAAACAATAAATAGAGTTGTTTTCGCAGATAGAGTTTCCTATCATCGCAGTCTCTATAGTCTTAGTTTCTATAGCTAAAAGTTTCAGTGTACTACCACCAACTCTAGTAGTTTCTTACTATAATCATTTCATCATAACATCTAATATAAAGTAAAGAAACTTATGAATTGGATGCCAGAGATTCGGTGTGCCATACTTCCAGTAACACTATACATTTTCTAAACCACATTTTAAACTATTTTGGATAAATTTTCAAACCCATTCCACAGTCGAGTTTTGCAACCTAGGCTCTGATATCATAAAATGTAACACCCCAAACCCGGCCTAGATGTTATGGTCAGATCTAGCATGTCACATCGAAAAGTAGTTGAAAAACTAAGCGTTCATTGAAAATATTGTGTTTCTTTTGAAAAACTCTGAGTTTTGTTGTTGTTTGTAAAAACCCGATTTACTTAATGTCCGTTTCTTTTTCTTTTCTTTTTTTTTGTAAAGTTGGTTCTAGTTTGAAAAATTATTTTTGTTGTGAAAATCAAACTTAAATAGTTTCGAAAACGTGATATTTTTGAAAACGGTTACTAACATTTTTGAAAACTCAATATTCAAAAATCTAACAATTTAAAAATATCCGAATTGAAAGTTAAAATAAAAATAAAATCCAAAGGCCTTATTACAAAATATTAACCCAAAATAAATAATCTTAAAATAAAGTAAAATTGAATTTACTAAGGTTCGCGAGAAATCACTCCGATGTATGGCCACCACCAAGTCCTTCGAGGCTCCAAATCCTCTATCGATAGGGATTACCTGCAAGGTTAAAGGGAAAGGTTGAGTTACGAAAACTCTGTGTGTAATCCCCTAAACGGTCTCTAACTAGGCCTAAGCCCTTACAGAATCAATCTGGGCCTAAGCCCTATAATCATGATAATGCAACTAGTAAAATGCAACCCAACCTAATCCAACCATCACACTTCCCTGCAAGCCCTACACTCCTATGGGAACTAAGTCAACCCACCCAGCCCTACACACCAAGAACGCAGTCAATCTGCCAGAATATAAGCGGCTTAAAGCCGTCGGTAGGTCCACAATTGTCTCGGGTGACCCATACAATCGTAACAATCAAATCAGTGGATCCACAGTCGTCTCGAGTGACCCGTGTGACCCTAACAATCAAATCAGTGGGCCACAGTCATCTCAGGTGACCCGTGTGACCCTAACAGATTAATCACTTCCTCTAATTACAAAATCTCAATCCCATGCAGAATGTCATGCATGCAAAGCACATATCAAAATGATGTATGAAATAAATTACCATCATAACCAGTTAAACAGAATACTTACAATCATACTAATCAACCCATAAGGGTATAACAGTAATTTTACCCACCGAGGGTATTTCAATAATTTACCTACCAAGGGTATGTTAGTAATTCACCCTCTAGGGTTGTTTTGGTAATTTACCTGCTAGGGGTATTTCGATAATTTACCCTTTAGGGGTATTTTTGTAATTTACCATCTAGGGGTATTTCAGTAATTTTGCATTTAATGACCTTTCTGAAGACCTACTGTCACCTCGAGCGAAACATGACCCCTTTTCTTGGTCACTGCGGTATAATTGGGCCAAAAATCCATTTCAGGCTCAAACGGGCCCACACACTCGTGTGGCCCATTTCACATGGTTTCGGTCTCAGTTTTGTAGATTTCACAATCGCATCTAACATTCGGTATTTATCCATTACTTTTTCCCCCGTGGGCTCGTAAGCTTATTGGGCCCATTTGGCCCATTTCAGTTTGATCAGGCCCGTTACGACCTTAGTTTCGCGAAAGTGCTCGCGACACTCTCAACGATCCATCGTCATCATTCATGTCCCTGTTTACCACAACGAGTGTTCGCATACTCGAGTGGTCACAATTGCTGAATTTTCACTTTTGGCGTTTGGTCGATTCTTAACACATCACATGCATTCATCATCAAAATGGGTGTGGGATTACACACCTGTTACAAATTGCGATTCACGACACTTTCCAAGCACCTGAGATTACAGTTGATAATTAACTAATATTTGCCCTTGATAATCCAAAACATAGAAATACTCTACCCATAGACTTTTACTTACCAAAGATCGATAGACTCTTTGCTATGGGGGGAGTATTTGGCTTACACCTCTTTATTAAAGAATCGAGCCCCTAGCGATGTTTGATGCACAACACAATGATGTTAGTAATCATCCAGTATTTGGCCCCCCCACAGAGAAAAGAGGAAGACCAAAACTTATCCAAGCAGCCACAACAATTTACTAGGACGAAATAAAAAGGTGCTTACATTCTCTACTTTTACCAATAAACTAAGAACACCGACAACTGTCAAACGCCTAACACAAGATTTGACCCAACCACCAAGACACAAGATCCAGAATAGAGGGGTATATAAATTCGGCTAACCAAAGGAGAATCCCTACTTCAAGAAGAGAGCTTTCGGACAAATTTGTCACTTGCTAGGGAAATAAAGGAGGAAGAAAAAGAAATAAGAGCAAAGTGTACACAGTCGAAGTCAGAAAAGAAGGAAAAAGACCCGAAATGTGATGAAACTAAAACCCAAAAGGTAAAATTCTCAAATAATGACCAAAGGAGTTTGGAACACTCACACTAACACCAAACTGACAATGCACTCTAAAGACATCCCCCTTTACCAAAATTCTTCTCTTCTACTTCCCCACATTTGGCCAACACCTCCTTTCCCCTCTATCTCCCTGATTTTCTCCACTTTTCCCTCTTAATTTCATTTCCCATCATCTGTTTGAACCAATTGACCAAGTCTCCAACTCCCTTAGTAGAATTTAATTCAAACTCCACCTCTTTCTCCTTCAGGACATAAAATAAAAGCATCTAGATGCTTGGATTCAAACCTCAAACCTCTTTGCACTCCCCTTGATGCCACACCACCTTGCCACATGCTCAACTTGTGTTAGCAAAACACACATTAATACCCTTAAGTCTTGCTTCTGATAGTCCTCTCCACTAAAGAGCCCAAAAATCAAAATTTTTCCAAGGCTCAACCTCGAATCCAGGCCTCTATAGGACCCCCAAACACACTCAAATAACCCGCTGAGCAAGCACAACATGCAATTATGAAAAATTTATAACCCTAAATTTTTTGGATGTTACAAGAAATGGTTGTTATTTTGTTGAGTTAATTGTTGTATAAGATGTGATTGAAATGCCTTTGAATGCTTGTAAAAGTTGGTTAATTTGGCATGAATTGAATTGGTATGATGCTTGTAAGGATATCCCATAGTGTGGATGGCATTTTGGCCTTGAAAATGGCCTATAACTGTCCACACGGTTTAGTATATGGGCATGTGGTTCGACCGTGTCCCTCATGGTTGTATTTCAAAACAAGTCAGACTCAACCACGGGCTGGACACACGGGCGTATGACTGGCCGTATGGTGCAAGTTAGTAGCGACCACGTGTGAGGCACATGGGCGTGTCCATGGTCGTGTGGACAAGTCAGTATGTATGCCCTATTTTGACACGGCTTACACACACGGGTGTGTCTGAGGCTGTGGGAGGCATACGGCTTGCCCACACGGGCTTGTGACCTCTATAACTTAGAAAAAAATTAAAATTTCCAAAAATTTCTATATGTGTTCGGTTTAGTCCCGACCCTATTCTAAAGTATGTTAAAGGTATCAAAGACCTATTTAAGGGACACTTTGATGTGGTTTGTCAAATTAAGTTATGAAATATCCGTAAAAGTTTTTAATTGTTCGGTAATGCCTCTTAACCCTAAATCGATGATGGTTACGGGTTAGGGGTGTTACAATATATATGTACATCACATAATTGCCAAAATAAGCCAAATCATATGGCTAACATACAACCAAATATGTAATATAAACAAGCCAACACAAATGGCCAAAATCATGCTACAATACCAAAATAACTCAAAGTCCCTATACATTCCATATAACCAAACCATAAGTTCAAAAGTACCAAAGTGACGGTTGGATAGTGTGACGATGTCTCTAACGATCCCCGAATCCAAGCTAGCTTTGGATTCACTATAAAACACGAGAAAAATAAACAAAGTAAGCTTTATAGCTTAGAAAGCTCGTATGAAGTAAAATCGATAATTCGTAATACACAATTTATCAATTTGAACTAGTTAACATATAATTCATGATAATAAACAAACCTTCCTCATACTTACTCATATGCTTATATACAAATTCATAACTTCTTCTATTTAAAGCTCATACTTTCCATGTTCATACATGTACAAATTCATAACATGTTCATACCTTTTTGAAATACTGTCGAATACTCGATATCTCACATACTAAGTACCAATACATAGTTGAAGCTATTTTAATCTCACACACTAAGTGCATTACATAGCCGAAGTTATCTTGATCTCACACACTATGTGCCATATATAGCCGAAGCTATTTAGAATTGCAAACTAAGTGCCATATATAGCCGAAACTATCTCGAATCGCACACTAAGTGCCATATATATCCGAATCATTGTCAAACATAACTATAATCTCATATACACAATTTATGCAAAATCAAAGTATTTAAAGCATAATTGTAACAATGCTTATTACATACGAACTTACCTCGGATGTTAAAATGGCTAATCTAGTTAATTAGTCGATAACTTTATCTCTTCCCCGATCCAAGTCTGTATTTCACTTTTCTTGATCTAAATGTATTCAAAATTAACTTATTTAATCATCTACTCAATTAATTTAGTCCAAAACACTCTTTAAGGTATATTTATACTTTTGCCCCTAAACTTTCACATTTTTACAATTTAGTCCTCAATACACAAAATCACAAATTCATGCAAATTTCACAACACCCATGCTTAGTCAAATTACTCTTATGCCCCTATCAGCCCATAATTTTCATTTATTTCACATTCTAACCACAAAATTTCTACATTTCTCAATTTAATCCCCATTTTACATTTTCACTAAAAATCACTTAACAAAACTTGTAATACTCATAAAAAATATTCATAATCTATCATAAAACATCAAAACTCATACATATTCATCAATGGCATCATAAAAAATCTTTAAAATGTTTGCAAATTAGTCCTTGGGCTAGTTAGTACTAGCTGCAACGATCTCAAAAACATAGAAATCATTAAAATGGGACAAAAATCGTACCTAATTGAGCATAGATAGCATTGCCAAATGTTGGAGCTAAGAAAATGTCTTCTTCCCTTTTTAAAATCAGTTAGATAAAGATGATAAGGAATAAAAATTGTTTTTATTTTATTAAATTACCATTTAATACCCAATTTATCAAACTAACCTTAAAATCATTTCAAAATTTCAATAACACCAAACCATTAACATCCACTATCAAATTAATGGTATAATTATCACTTAATGACCTTAACTTTAAGGTTCTATAGCTATTAGACACATTTAGCTATTAGAACATCACTTTTGCACTATACGCGATTTAGTCCTTTTTATCAAATTGACCATTCAAACGTTAAAATTTCTTAAAGAAATTTTCACACAATCCCTCAATCATGTTGTAAAAATTAAAATAATAATAAAATAAATATTTTTACCTCAAATTTGTGGTCCCAAAACCACTATTCTGATTTGACTAAAACTAGTTATAAGGGATACTTCGACTTTGAGTCAATAAGACACTAGGTGTCAAATTGTTACTTTGGATAAATTCAATGAGGTACTAGCTACCAACTTACTTCGGCATGGCCGATGAGACACTGAGTGTCAATCTATTACTTCAAATTATCTGATGAGGCACTGGGTGCCATACTTGTGTGTTTTGGTTGGATCCGTGTATCCGCCAAAGTCTGAGTTCTATTAATAGGGGTAAATAAATGAATTGGAAAATTTGATCGATATGAATGACATTGAATAATGAAATGAAATATGGTTAGAGATATATGAATTGAAAATTTGTGAATTGAATGTGAATAACCTATATCAGGGTTAAAAGTGATATATGTTGACATTGTGAAAAGCTATCTGGGATAGCAACTGATCGAAAGTGAATATGTTATAAATGATTTAGCTATGAATTGTTTATTGTATAATTTTAGTATTTGTATGTTTGAATGTATAAATAGCATAAATTTTATATTTAAAGTATTCGATTATAGAAATACCACTGGGTATATACTCAGCGTATGGTTTGTTTCCGTGCGCAGGTTAGATTAAAGTCAAATTGTCAATTAGCATCCAAAGTCGATCCCAAACTCAAAGTGGTGAAGTAAATTTCTTTTTGGTAATGGCATGTACCTAGGATGTTTTATGTTGATCATTTTAGAGAATGTTGTAAATTATAGTATAAAATGATAATTGGTTGGTTATATATGTATAATTATAAATATTATGTTGAGTTAACAATATAGTATGTTTAAGTGAATATGCAAATGAATTTGAAATAGACAAATATTTGGGTTGATATGGCATGATATTATATTTACTTAAATGATTTATATAGGCACATTGGTTAGGCACTTAGATTGTCTATTTTGATATGATTGAGTGTGTTTGATTGTGTTTTGAAGTGGTTGAATAAATGATTTTTGAATTGCTTGATGTTCAAGATTTTCAGGGTTGGTAAACTTGATGTATAAGGCTCATTTTGAGTCCATACGGCCTGGCACACGGGCGTGTGACCAGACCATGTGAGACACATGGCTAGCACACGGGCGTGTGGCTTGGCCGTGTGAGGTAAGTCAGAGAGATATACGGGGTCAGACAAGCCCTGAAGCACAGACGTGTTTAAGGGCACACGGGCGTGTCCCTGGGCCACACAGGTGTGTAAGCCCTGTACTTAGGAAAAACTTTGAAATTTCACAAAAAAATTTTGAACTTTCGATTAAGTCCTGATTTGTTTCTAATACGTGATGGGCCTCGAGGGCTCAATAAAGGGAAATTATGATTAAATTATGATGTGTATGTTTATGTTATTATATGATTGTTCGTATTTGTTCTAAAATGTCCGCTAATGCTCTGTAACCCTATTCTAGCTACAAATAAGGGTTAAGAGGTGTTATAATTGCCTTGTGATGTAAGGTATTTTTAGGTACACACAGTCTACCACACGACTGTGTGATATTTAAGATTTGGTAAACTTTTAGTCCACATGGTCTTAGTGAGTTACATGGCCTGGAGACACGGTTGTGCGACCCCCTTTTCAAATCCTACATGGTATAGCACATGGCTTGCGACATGACCGTGTACAATTAACTTTGGAAGCTACACGGTCTATCACACAATTGGCCACATGGCCATGTTCTGAAGCCATGCGGTTTGAGCTCTGTCACATGGCCGTGTGACCCCTGTCTTCACTTTTTTTTCAAAATTTTGTAAAAGTTTTAATTAAATCTAGATTTGTTCCCAGCTTGTTTTAAATTTTATAAATACTAGATTTAGGTCCTAATTCGGTTGATTAGCATGAAAATAATTGGATATGAATTATTTTAGTTATGTTTGATTCAATTATGAATAATGTTAAGGTTTTATTGTTGTATCATCTTATAGCTCGAGTCAACGTCCAGACCGGGTATAGGGTGTTACACTGGTCATAATTTTTTGTTCATCTTATTTTTAAAGCCCTCAAAAATTCCTAATCATCCTCTAAACCCTTTTCGTTAAGTCAATACAAAACAATCCCTCTTTGAGTCATCCTTAGTATTGCACTACCCTAGCTAGCACCATTTAGGGGTTGTTGTTCATATTGCGTTTTGCAACCCTTTCCCAACTTTTGAATATTTTTATTTAACTCTTCTAATTTGCTTTAAATGATGTTTTTTTAGGCGTGTTCATTTTTCCTACGTTCGTCAATTTGCAAGTAGTAAACGTGTAGAGTAAATGTCGAAATTGGTGAAAGCTAGTGACAAATTATTTTTGCTTATAGTTGTTGTTTTGGTTGAGTTTTCCTAAGGGTTTTTTTTTTATACATTTTTTAATTACTGATTTTTAGTATACATAGCTCATAGGTACTAGTCGTAGCACCCCAAAACCAGTAGTGAAATTGGGTTCTATTCGCACACTCGTTAGGCGTT
Source organism: Gossypium rotundifolium (assembly GCA_025506655.1). Taxonomy (NCBI): domain Eukaryota; kingdom Viridiplantae; phylum Streptophyta; class Magnoliopsida; order Malvales; family Malvaceae; genus Gossypium; species Gossypium rotundifolium. The sequence continues at coordinate 26,920,444 of CP106730.1, forward strand.
GTAACAATGTATGTTTGCTTGTTTTAGCAAATCTGAAAATTCGTAATTGTAATGTTGTTTTGGCCGAACTGTTGGAGTTGTTTCAAGTTTGGTTTTAGGTGTTAAATTAATGTTTTAATGTTGTTTTTGGATTAGCGGTCGTTTAATGTTTAAGGTGCGAAAGTGCAGATTTTTACGGTGTAGTGCTACGAGTTGCGAAATAAGGTGTGAGCTTTAACAAATAAAATCTATACATTAATTTTTTTTTCACATTAATCAATTATGCTTAATATATGAATAATATATGTTCTTAAATGTGATTAAGTGATGATTGGGAAGTACTAAAATACTTACTAATTCTGAATCTAAGGTAAATGCTCTGATTTGAATTTTGTTAGTTTTAATTTGTTGTATGATAATGGAATATGTTATTTTTTGACACTCATGTTTTGTGATATTATGACACGATTTTGTTTATGTTAATATGATATCTTAATAAGAGATAAATTTAAGAAATCATCATATTTGATTGCATGTTAAGCATGCCTATTGTTCTGATTCTATTTCTGTATGACATGTCACATAACATGGGGTTGGAATGATATTGAAGGGAGGAAGTGTAACACCCCTAACCTGAATCCGTCGCCAGAACAAGGTTATAGAGTATTACTGGAATATAAAAATCAATTATTAGAAATTTCACATCATATCTCATTCACATCATAAATCAATCATATAGTCCCTTATAAGAGCCATCGATGCCCAAAACAAACATTAGAATCAAGTTGGGACAAAATCAGGAACTCAGAGAATTTTTCACAAAATTTCAAAATCTTTCTCTAGGTGCAAGGGACACATGCCCGTGTGGCAAGGCCGTATGGCTCAAACGGCCAAGTGACATGCTCGTGTCCCAGGTCGTGTGGCCATTCAATGTGCAGCACATGGCCATGTCCCTGTCCGTGTCCTTACCCATGTAACTCTCTGACTTGAGTCACATTGCCAGCCACACGCCTGTGTGCTAGGCCGTGTGGGAAATTTAATTTTCAAAAATTAGGTGTAAGGGACACACGGCCAAACCACATACCTGTACGCATGGCTGTGTGTCACACGCGGGTGTCTCTACCCGTGTGGAATAAAAATAGGTCATTTTCAGGCCACTTTTCTCACCCAAATTTACCATCAACTTTGTCTAACATTTTAGACATTAACATGCAATATCAAGGCATTCAAAACAAACCAAAACCATGTTTTAAGCATGTCATTTTACTACATACATAACTTAGTATCCAAACTTACCATATTAATCAAGTTCAATTCAATTCAATTCAATTCAATTCAATTTCAACACCAGGGGACACACGGCCGTGTAACATGACCATGTGTCACACACGACTAAGACACACGCCTGTGTAGACAAAAATAGGCCATTTGCAAGGCCAATTTGCCACCCCAACTTCAATGTACCTACACAAGGAAAAATGGTACCATTTCATCATACAATTAGGCAACCAAAATCATCAACCAAATGCACAATTCATACCATTATAATTTCATCTATTCCAATTCTCAAATCACTACCATTTAATTAGCCAAATACATTCCAAAACAATATCAAACAATATGGTTCATTTACCATAATTCACATAACCATTATAACTTCCATAATGTCTTGGTTACAACCATGCCAAAACAAACCAAAATAAGCCGTCACTCATAGCTATTTATATACAAACCAAAACATATACATTTACAAGTCATTTCTAATATCCAAACACATATCAATATTAACATCATTTACAAGCCAAATTTAATGGCTATGATCACAATCAAAATACCACATCTAGCCTATACATGCCATATACCATAAATGTATAATTCAAAAGTACCAACTTGGATGTTTGGTAGTGCGATGATGTTCTTGAAGACTCCCGGATCTGAGCTAGCCTTTATTCACTATAAAACATAGAAAAAAATAACATGATGTAAGGTTTATAGCTTAGTAAGCTCGTATGTGAATAACTTATTTCATCGAATAAATGAAAACCAACCAATTACACATGACAAAACCATATACACATTAACTGCAAACCTTTCTCATGTCTCAAAACATGATCAAATACAAACTCATCAAACTTTCACTATTTAATACTCGAATAGGTTCTATATGTACCTGTATTGCCTAGTACTAACCTCTTTATCAACCACATCATTCGTTTACCCGTTGAACCATTCGAATAGAAATCGAATACTTAGGAGTCTCGTATGATAAGTACCTATACCATGGCTCGTAGCAAAATCAATGTAACTTATCCGAATAACTATGATCATGGCCTAAAGCCAAATCATCCGATATGCATGGCCCGAAGCCAAATTGGTAAAATACGCACCCGAAGTGCTAATATCATGGCCCGAAGCCAACTCAACGTATCACTTACTGACATGTTAATAATATCCAAAACTATTCTTAAGGTTCAACCTAGCTTTCACACTTTTCATTTCTATCATCGAATGCATCCGTAAAGCCATTTTCACAATTCATATATTAACCATAATCCCGATTTAACAATTTATGCAATATTAAAGCATTTTAACATACATTTATAATGTAACCATCACATACGAACTTACCTCGTATTCGGAATTAAAAGATTGGGTCGACTACTCGATAACCTTGCTTTTCTCCTGATCTAAATTTGAATTCTTTCTTTCTTGATCTATATCAATTCAAAATTAACTTATTTATTCATATACTCATTCAATTAATCCAAAAATACACATTTGGGCATTTTTACAAATTAGCCCTTAAACTTTTGCATTAATGAATTTAGTCCCTATTTCACAAATACACAAAATTCACACAATTCAACAAAACCCATGCTTGGCAAAATTATATATAAGTCCCTAGCAATCCAAAAATTTCATTTATTTCACATTTCAACCATACAATTTGCACATTCCACAATTTAATCCTTATTATGCATTTTCATCAAAAATCGCTTAACAAAACATGTAAAACTATTGTCAAGCTTTCATATTTCAACATTAAACATAAAAGAACACATAGATTCAACAATGGAAACTCTCAAAATCTTTAACAGTTTCAAAATTAAAGGTACAGGCTAGCTAGATTGAGTTGCAATGATTACAAAACATAGAAATCATTAAAAACCTAGCAAAAACAAACTTACAATTTCATCTTGAAGTGGCTAGATATTTCAAGCCCTAAAATCATTTTCTTCTCCTTCAAATTAGGCAATGCCAAAAGATGAAACAATTTTTGGCTTTTTTTTTCACCATCATTTATTAATTATTAATTTAACCTTAGTAATATAACTTAAAAATCATTTAATGGTTGTCCAAAATTTTCCACTCTCCTTTCAAATGGTTTAATTAACATTTAAGGCCACCATATTTAAAACCTAAAGCTATTGGACACCTTAAACTAATAGAACATGTATTTTACACTTTACGCGATTCAGTCCTTTTTATCAAAGTGACCAACCAAACGATGCAATTACTTCACGAAACTTTCACACATACATACTATCATGCTGTAAACATTTAAAATAATATTAAAATAATTTTTTAACCTCAGATTTGTGGTTCTAAAACTATTTTTTTGATTTAGCTAAAACGGGCTGTTATAGGTCTACTAATATAAGAAATCTTTTTTTTTTTCAAGAATTATGACCAATGATTTTATGTTTTCATTTATACTATCTTCAAACCGTTTACACTTTGTGGTTTCAATCGAGATACATTCTCTGGCACACTTACTTAGTCAGAAAATTCCCTTTCCTACTCAGTTTCGGTCATATAACCCTATTTAAGCTCTAGGAATTCTTTACATTTCTGATCAAGAAATCTCTGACTAATAAATTTCTTTCGGTACTCATTTTGGAAAATTCCCAAGTAACCTTTTCTTTAGGCACAATAGAAATCAAGATATTCCACCACTAATAAACTAAATCTTTTAACGGAGACACTGCACACTTTAAGCCTTCAACTGGTGTATAAAATAGTTCATCAAGAACCCTATTAGTATTTTCTATCCAGAATTCAACTCTTTTTAGAATTGTCACCAATTGTAGCTATAAATTCTTCTCTGCCATAATTACAGATTTTATCCATAGGAGGCTTACCAATTCAGACATGTTTCGTACTTTGAGGCACTTTGGGAACCAATTAAGGGACACGATAGGGTGGAGGTTGTTGCACAACTAGATTAGTTCTTAAAATTTTAGTAAAGAAATCATTCATCACTTAAAAGAAAACTTCTTTAACTTCTTCTCTTCGGCCCTCAAATATAGGCCTTCTATTATTTAAGGCTGCTCTTTGCACTGAGGCTTGAGCATTTCTTTAGCTTTTTCAAAATTAGCTTAGTTGGATGACATGAAAACATGTTTTACAATGGTCAAGAGATATCACACTATAACATGTTATATAATGGCATGTATAGCTAGACTTGTACTTGCTACGTTAGTTCGAGAATCGACTAAACTGTAGCTCTGATACCAATAAATATAACACCACTAACTCGAATCCATCGTCAAAATAGGGTTACAGAATATTACTGGAATATATAAATCAATTATCAAAAATTTCACATCATAAATCAATCATATAGTCCTTTATAAGAGCCATCGAGACCCTAAATAAACATTAGAATCAAGTCAGGACAAAATCGAGAAATTAGAGAATTTTTTTGCAAAATTTCAAAATTTTTCTCTAGGTGCGAGGACACACATCTGTGTGGCTCACACGGCCAAGTGACACACCCGTGTCCCAGGCCGTGTGGGCATTCGATATGAGGCACATGGCCGTGTCCCTACCTGTGTCCTTACCTGTGTAACTCTCTGACTTGGGTCACACGGCCAACCACACGCCTGTGTGCTTGGCCGTGTGGACAATTTAATTTTTGAAAATTAGGTGCAAGGGACACATGACCAAACCACGCCTCGTACGCATGGCCATGTGTCACACACGACTGAGACACACGCATGTGTCTCTACCCGTGTGGACAAAAATAGGCCATTTTTCAGGCCTCTTTTCTCACCCAAATTTACCATCAACTTTGTCTAAATTTTAGACATTAACATGCTATATCAAGGCACTCAAAACAAACAAAAACCAAGTTTTAAGCATGTCATTTTACTACATATAACTTAGTATCCAAACTTACCATATTAATCAAGTTCACTTGTTTGCAACTTATGCCAAACATTCTACCTGAACTTATCCATCTACATTTCTATAATCTTACCATCAGTTTTCCATGTTAATACATATCAACAAACATAATTCCATGATTATACATGCCAAAATGCATCAAATATTAGCCATTCCAATGGCTAATAACATGCCAACATTGGTTAATAAACCTATACATGCCATTATAACTGGGACTAATTTACTATTTGTACCGACTAGGCCGATGGATAATGTGTAATATCTCCGCCAAGCTTCCAACCCAACGAGCTTTCGAATTCCTCTAGAATAGCGAAATTAAAGCAGAGTAAGCTTTTAAGCTTAGCAAGTTCGTATACTTGTGAATTTAACTTACCAATATTTTATATACATAAGGTAAACCTATAATTAATTCCCAAGTCAAATTGACAAAGTGCCTAAACACATATCCTCATCAACCATGTTAGTCACCATATTCCATATAATAGTTCATAATTATGAATTTATGCTCTCATCAGACAAGATTTATTCACATATATTTTCATCACATATTTCAATATATCATGGATAAACAAAATCATCAAGTATGTTCCACATTCAAGTACCAAGTACATCATGCCTCAATATCAAGTGATATCATTTATATATTCAAATACTTCTCTCATCATGTATCCATGTAGGATGCACAAAACATGTTAGTCATATATATATATCTTAAGAATATCAATAAGCTTGTAATAGTCCTTTTTCCATATGCACATTCTTTCCACATTAAGTATTCAAATATCATATATAATTCATGTACATGTAATTCAAGTATGTGCTTGTAATAATTCATCTCAAATTCACATTGTCTCATATCAAGATTTTTACTCGTTGAATTTATTTAAAATATCGATGGATACACATGTAGTACACTTGAAGTGTACAAACTGTAATCTGTCAACTGATATTTAGGGGTACCTAGTTAGGGCACATAATCAGGAAGCACTCTCTCGAACCATATAACAGGATGCTTATGTGAGCCACGTAATAGGAAACTTATTCGGGCTATAACAGGAAACTCATAAGAGTTTAAAACTGGAAGCTCATTGAGCTTAACATATAACTCTGAAGAGTTATTATCAGGGAGCTCTGGATAACCATATAACAGGATGTTCAAGCGAGCCATATCAAGAAGCTTACAAATAGCCTACATAACAGGATGCTCATTAAAAGTTGCGTTTGTGTCTGCAATATATGCAGGATCATAATCGATCATATAACAGGACACTCACAAAGAGCTGTGGTAGTCTGCAACACATGTAGGATTACTACTGATCAGGATGCTTGCAGGAACCATATAATGGGAAGCTCGAGAGGGCTTATAACATGATGCTCTTTCGAGTTAATGTTTGTCTGCAACATATGTAAGACCACAACTAATACGGGAAATCATGTATGCATCTAATTTCATTTATTCAAAAGAGATTTAATGTTTATTGGGTATTATCGGATATGTGACTGATTTCATACATAAGGCGTTTATACAATTCACATAAATACAACATTCAATTCAAACACGTTAATATACATAAATTTAGTTACACGATCTTACCTCGATAATGTTCGTGTTCACAAAGACTACTAATCTGATATTTTCCTTTTTCCTTGATCTAACTCCGTACGAGGTCTAACCAGATCTATACGAGTAAGTTAACTCAATTTAATACAATTCACATTCAATTCAGTCCAATACATATTTTTGGAAAAATTACTATTTTGCCCATATACTTTTAATTAATTACGATTTCATTCCTAGGCTTTGAAAATGAAATTTATGCAATTTAATCCTTTTCCAAGCCTAACTGATTTTTACATGTCATAATAACAGCCCATGTATTTCAAAAAAATTAGAAATTTTCCATGGAATCTATAATTTTTCAATTTAGTCCCTAAATCCTAATTTCATAAAAGTTCTCTTTGTAAAAGTGGTTTATCTATCAACAACTTTTCATTTTCTACCATAAACTTTAAAATTCCAGCATACTCATCCATCAAAAAAATTTAATGCTTTGATAACTTTGCAAATTAACCCCCAAGATAGCTAGAATAAGCTATTACGATCTGAAAATAAAAAAATCATCAAAAACGGGACAAGAAAACTTACCCAATTAAGCTTGATTGAAGTTCTTTCTCTTAGCTAGGGTTTCCATGGAAAAATTTGGGGAAGATGATGATATAAAATGATATTTTGTCTTTTAATTATCATCTTTACTTTCTTTCCACTTTCCAATTTAATCCTTTTCTTTCCTTAAATTTCCATGGATGAATCTTCATCCTTATCTACTAACCCATCAATTGGTCTATATTCCATATAAGGACCTCAAATTTTGAATTCCATAGCTATTTGATACATATAACTACTAGAACTCAACTTTTGCATTTTATGCAATTTGGTCCTTTCATTAAATTAGTCATATAACAAGTAAAATTTCTTAACAAAATTTTCACATGATACTTCTATAATTTGTAGATCATAAAATAATATTAAAATAAATTTCTCTTCCGAGATCGAATTTGTGGTCTCGAAACCATTGTTCCGATTATACTGAAAATTGGCTATTACAGGAAGATTTTAGAAGTTTAATAATATGCATAGTGGTATATCATCATATCTATTCTAGTAATATATCTTCGATTCTATTGGCTCATCCATGTACTTGCCTGTTTTGGCAATTTATCTGCACTATTTGGTGGCTTGTCCACAATTTTGGTGTGTTATTGGATGGATAAGTTCTGAGGAACTCTTTTATGGTGTGTAGTAGAGTTGAGTAGGAACGTTTTCTGAAAATTTTGCACTAATTTCTAAAAACTTTGCATTGACATTATCATGCATATCAAGATTTTGTAAATTTGCACTACTTATATATTTTCTACAATATTTGAAATATATGTTTTAAATGGCAGTTTGTTATAAGTTAAAACCTAGACTAAGCTCTTTAGCTCATCCCCTTAGTTTAATGCTTTTACAAATAACTCTTATAACACCCTATACCCGACCCCGATTTTCGAGCCCAAATATCATGATGCCACACCACCGTCTCACATCACACAGAGTACAAATGAACTCAATACTAAAGAAACGTCTTCCATTTTAGCATTTACTTGAGTTTTAAGTCAAATGTACTCCTAATTTTCATTAAGACTTGCTACACACATTTTAATTGATCATATAATAACATTCGTACATACATGAGGACCACTTAGCCAAATTTCCAAACTAACTACATAGGAATTGATACTGGAACATGGGTATCGATATTTTCCTTACACGATATCGATACCGATTGAAAAATCGATACCAAAACAACATTTTTTTCTCTCCCAAAAATAAAACACCAGAAATTATAGGTACCTTTCGAAAAGTATCAGTAATTTTACCCCGAGTATCGATACTTGTGATATAGCATCGATATCAAATTACGATTTCGACTCCCTACACATTTGAAAATTACAGAGGTATCGCTTTTAGAACATTAATATTGATATCTCTGCTCCTAACCATAAAAATACAACAGTGCAAGCATACAAACCATTCCAACTCAAGTCTTGTAATAGCTTGATTTTGGGTCTAGTTGGAACAGTGGTTTCAGGGCCAAAAGTTTGACGAGGAAAATTTTAATATTCTTATATTTTTATGATCTATAGTTTTATGAAATGATTTCGTGAAAATTTTGTCCAAAAATTTTGACGTTTGGGCACTCAATTTAGTTAAAAGGACTAAATCGTAAAAAGTGAAAAACTTGAGTTCTAGAAGCTAGAGGTGTCTAATTGCTATGAAATTTTAAATTGGAGGTCCTTAAAAGGTAATTAGAACATTGGATAATTTTTTGGACAAAAATGGACATGAAATAGGTGAAATAGAGTATTTTTAAGATAGGGGCATTTTGGTCATTTAGTAATTAAATGATTTAATAAATAAAATAAAAACGCATAAATTTGTCCATCTTCCTCCTTCGCCAAAATTTGCAAGAGGGAACCATGGCTAGGATTTTTCAAGCTTTCAAGATCGATTATATGTCCGTTCTAGCCCCGCTTTTAATGATTTTCATGTTTTTAAAATCCTTGTAATATGATCTGTAACACCCCTAACCAGTAACCATCGCCGGTTTAAAGTTAAGAGGTATTACCGGACAAATCGGAACTTCTACAAACATTTCACATTTCAAAGTATATCATCATCAAATCATAGCTAAATACAAGCACATAGTCCTTAATGAGGTCTACGAGACCTTAATCATGCATTAGAAAAGGTCGGGACTAAACCGAACACTTATGAAAATCTTCTAATATTCAAACATTTTTCAAAGCCACAGAGGTCACACGCCCATGTGGGCAGGTGTGTGCCTCACATGACCTCAGACACACCCGTGTGTCCAAGTTGTGGCAAAATAGGGCATACATATTGACTTGTCCACACGGCTTGAGACACACCCTTGTGCCTCACCCGTAGTCGACACTGACTTGCACCACACGGCCAGTCATACGCCCGTGTGTCCAGCCCATGGCTGAAATTGATGTTTCACACGGCCAATCACATGCCCGTGTGTCTAGCTCGTGTGCGAGCCTGACTTGTTCCAAATTACAAATTTAAGGGACACGGTCAAGCCAGACGCCTGTGTGCTCAACCGTGTGGGCAAATATAGGCCATTTACAAGGCCAATTTGCCACCCATTTAGGGTCAAACCTTAAAACACAAATAAACACATTCCATGTCCTCAAAATGAAACCAAACCATACCAATAATGTCCATCTTTTCTAACCATTCAATGCATATCAAACATACCAACTTATGAACCATTTATCTCATTCTATTCACAAGCATTTCTAGGCAAAATCCATCCACATCACTTACCAATTCAATATACTAATCATTCACCAAAACATACCAATTTTGCATCACAAAACATTATTGACATTTACCATATTCACATCCCATTTACAAGCCATATCACATAGCTTATATATATAACTCAAAACATCATCTAATTCAACTAGACTATACAAGCCATACTTAGCCACAAACACATTCAAAAGGTACCAAAATATGATTTGATAGAGTGATGACGACCCTTGACAATCCCCGAGCTTTCCATAGCTTTAACGATCTATTAAACAATGCAAACACATACAAAGTATGCTTTCAAAAGTTTAGTAAGCCATATACAAATAAACTTAACATAATAACATTCATAATCATACCAAATACAAGATCATTAATATCTCAATTGCAATTTCATAATTCTTCTTTGGCTCATTTGTTTAGCCATTGCTTACCAATAAATTCATATCTCTAAGTAACTCATTTGATCATAGTTCATTCATACATATATCATATTTAGTCTCAACAAGACTATGCACATATCTCACCTTTGCAAATTTGCATATACTTACCTTTCATACTAAAACAAAGTATACACTTCATACATACTTGAAACGATTACATATTTCACATAATCTTTCATTTCTCAGAATTTCCCGTTGAACCATTCTGAATCAAATAGGATACTTGGATAACCCAGGATACTCGTACAATGCCAACGTCCTAGATGTGGTCTTACATGTAATCAAATATCGATGCGACTATCCTAGATAGGGTCTTACACGAATCAAATATGATACCAATGTCCCAGACATGGTCTTACACGTTAATCTCAAATCAATGCCAATGTCCCAGACGTGGTCTTACATGATATCACATATCGAAATCCTTATGTCATGACATATGAATCTTATCTATTCCTAAGGTTCGTATGGGACTTTTCGGACTTTGACACATTGTCGATACTTTCTCAAATTTCACACGTATCTCATTCAAAGCCATTCATCACAATTCAATATCAAATGAACATGAATATTTCAACTTAAATATCTTTATTTGTATATAGACTTACCTCGTATTCAAGTTAAATGAACATATTCGACTACTCGATCACTTTTGACTTTCTTCGGTCTAAATTCGTTTTCTTCGATTCTTGATCTATACATATTCAAATTTAACTAATTTATTAACCAATTCATTCAATTCAATCCAAAAGCACATATTTAGCGTAATTTATAAATTAGCCCTCATATTTTCACATTTTGATATTTAAGTCCTTATTCCACAAAATCACAAAATACACAAAATTTCACTAATCCCATGCTTGGCCGAATATTCACATGCTTCATATAAGCCCATATATTTCATTAATTTTACATTTTAATCCTTAAAATGTTATTTTCACAATTTAGTCCATATTACTCAAATTCACCAAAAATCCAAAGACAAAACATGTTAATCTAACACATATATTCTATATTTCATCATCAACTATCACAAAGCTCAAGCATTCATCAGTGGCACATTTCAAATTCTTCATCAAATTACAAAATTAGGATATGGGTTTTGTTGATGATTACAAAAATGTAGAAATTATCAAAAACCGATCATTAATCAAGCTTAGTGTTGGCCAAACCCTTAAAGCTTTTCTTCTTTCTTTTTCTTTGATATTTTCGGCACAAAGATGAACACATTTTAACCATTTTTTTATGTTTATTTAATTAATAATCATATTAATTGTCTAATTCCACTTTTACCCTTAATGAATATTAATGGTTAAGCATTTAAACTATGGACATAATTGTCCACTAGCTTAATAATGGCATATTAACATCATAAGGACTTCATATAATAAAAGCCATAACAAATAGATACCCTTTCATATGGCATGCTAATTTTACATCTTACGTGATTTAATCCTTTTATCAAATTAAGCACACAAATGAATAAATTAAACCATGGAAATTTCACACATGTCAATTCACAAATTGTAAACAATGAAAATAATATTAAAATATTTTTTTGACTCGGATCTGTGGTCCGAAACTACTATTCTGATTAAGGTCTAAACCAAACTGTTACAATTCTCCCCCTTAGGGATTTTCTTCACCGAAAATCTTACTGTTAAATAGATTCAATATTGTTGTCTCATAGTATCTTCGAGTTCCCATGTAGCCTTTTCCACTCCGTGTCAATTCCATAAGACTTTCACTAATGAGATTTTCTTATTTCTCAATTCTTTCACCTCACGATCTAAAATTCAGATCGATTCTTCCTCGTAAGTCATATCATATAGAATTTCAATTTCAAATGGGGAAATCACGTATGATGGATCAGACCGGTATTGTTTAAGCATTGACAAATGAAACACATTGTGGATCTTTTCTAGTTCTGGTGGCAACAACAATCTGTATGCAATAGGTCCAATACGCTTAATAATTTCATACGGCCCGATAAACCTCGGACTCAATTTGCCTTTTCTGCCAAAACGAAGTATTTTGTTCCACGGAGACACTTTCAAGAACACTTTATCACCGATCTCAAACTCAATATCTTTTTGTTTCAAGTCTGCATAAGATTTCTGGCGATCTGGCGCTGCTTTCAGACTATCACGAATAACTTTCACTTTCTGTCCAGTTTCTTTGATTAAATCGACCCTGTGTATCTTATTTTCACTTAGCTCAGTCCAATACAGAGGTGTTCAACATTTGCGTCCGTACAAAGCCTCATAAGGTGCCGTTTTGATGCTTGACTGAAAACTATTATTGTAAGCAAACTCAATCAATGGAAAATATTGTTCCCACGTACCATTAAGCTCAAGAACCCAACATCTCAGCATATCCTCGAGTATTTGAAAAATTTACTCGATTGAACATCCACCTGTGGGTGAAAAGCTGTACTAAAATAAAATTTAGTACTTAAAGCCTCTTACAATTTCTCCCAGAATCGTGAAGTAAATCTCGGATCTCTGTTAGACACAATGTAAAGCTTAGCTAGCTTATCATGTGAGTAATCAGATCGTACAGGAATAAAATGGGTTGATTTCATCAATCTATCAAATACGACCCAGATTGCATCTTTCTTCCTTGGATTTAAAGCTAACCCTGAAATAAAATCCATCGCCACTCTATCCCATTTCCACTCAAGAATCATTATCGGTTGTAACAAACCAGATGGCACTTGATGTTCAGCTTTAACTTGCTAACAAACTAAACATTTTGATACAAAATCTGAGATATCTTGCTTTATACCAGGCCATCAATACAATTGCTTCAAATCATGGTGCAGTACTTCCCGGATGAATAGATAAACGACTGTTATATGCTTCTTTCAATATCAACTGAATCAGCTCTGGATTCCTTGGAACACATATCTGATTTCGAAATCTCAAACAATCATCATTATCAACTCAAAATTCTGAATCAGAATTCAATTCACACTGAGCTCGTTTTACTAACATCTCATTATGAACTTTCTGTGCATCACATATTTCTGTAAAAACAACGGTTTCACTTTCAATTCAGCCAAAACTGAACCATCATCAGACAAATCTAAATGATTATTCATCGCACATAATGCAAATAGTGATTTTTGACTCAATGCATCGGTAACATCATTTGCATTACCCGGATGATAATCTATCACAAGCTCGTAGTCTTTCAATAGTTCTAACCATCTTCTCTATCGTAGATTCAGGTCTTTCTGAGTCATCAAATATTTCAGACTTTTATGATCCGAAAACACATGACATTTTTCACCAAAGAGATAGTGGCGCCAAATCTTTAATGCAAACACAATCGCAGCTAGTTCAAGATCATGTGTCGAGTAATTCTTTTCATGCACTTTCAATTGCCTCGAGGCATAAGCTATCACTTTTCCTTCCTGCATCAAAACACATCCTAGATCATTCAATGAATCATCACTATAAATCACGAATTCTTTACCCGATTCTGGTTGTACCAAAACTAGAGCTTCAGTCAAAAGAGCTTTCAACTGATCAAAACTTTTCTAACATTTACCGGACCATTGAAATCTCACGTCTTTCTAAAGCAATCTAGTCAACGGAGTAGCAATCATTGAAAAGCCTTTTACGAACCTTCGATAATAACCAATAAGTCCCAGAAAACTACGAACTTCAAACACATTTTTCGGAGGCTTCCATTCCAAAATAGCTGAAATCTTGCTCAGATCCACCCGTATACCAGATGCTGACACAATATGTCACAGAAAACCAACTTCATGTAACCAGAATTCACAATTACTGAACTTTGCATACAATTGCTTATCTCGCAGAGTTTGTAGCACAATTCTCAAATGTTCAGCATGTTCAATTTCATCAAACGAATAAATCAAAATGTCATCAATGAATACAACAACAAATTGATCTAAATACGGTCTGAAAATTTTGTTAATCAAATCCAAAAAATAGCAGGAGTATTCATTAATCCAAAAGGCATAATTAAAAAATCATAATGCCCATACCTCATTCTGAAAGTAGTTTTTGGAATATTTGAATCTTTTACTCGCAACTGATAATAACCCGATCTCAGATCTATCTTTGAAAACACAGTGGCTCCTTTCAACTTGTAATATCCCGGGTTAAGGGCTATTTTGTATTGGCATTGTTTGCATGATTAATGGCTTGCTATGTTGTTGGTTGGGTGTTTGGGACTTGGTTGTAGGCTAGGAGTGAGCCCTGAGTAGGTGGTTAAATTTTAGTTTTTGGGCTTTAGGGATAGGAGTGAAGGAGTCAAGTTATAATTAATTTAGGTGAATTTATAACACAAATGAAGAGCTAGCAAAGTGGCAAGCAAGGCGCCACTAGGAGCATGTGGTTGGCGTCAAAGGCAAGGGGGAGAGGTCTTGTGTTCGAGTCGCATAATGCCCATTTTTGGCTCCCATTTTGACGACATGAAGGGAAGAGTTGTGGCAAGTTTAAACTCTACCTTGGACCTTGTCAACACATTCAAACGGTGGGTGGAGAGTGAAAATAGGAGGAAGACTTGGTCTTGGTATTTGAAATGGTGGTTTGAGAGTAAATGGGGAGATTTGGCGAATTTGGTGAGAGTTTGGGGAGGGATGTGTGGGTACCGGTAATTGGAGTGAGTCAAATTGCTTTTGACTTTGGTGTTTTTTTTTCTCTCTTCTTCCTTTCGGTCAAAACTCTTTTGGGTAAGCAAGTTTTCTCCTAGTCAAAAACGAGCCAAAATTTGCAAGTCACTTCTTCTTCTTTTTTCTTCAGCTAAAGCCGAATGCTCAAGGAGCTTTTCGACAAAATTGTTTTGCATCTTTAAACTTGGTGTGGCGAATATTGTTTCCATTTCCTTCTTTGCATCTTGTGAACACCAAACCCCAAGCCACTCCACTTGCAAAATCTTGCACTTCCATTTTTCTACATTTTGTGTTACCAAACAACCGCCCAATTGCTTGCTTCATTTCTTCTTCATCTAAACCAAACCTACCATAGTCATACCCTTGCTGATTTTGGTCATTAGTAGCCGAAAGTCCTCTTCTCTCCTTTCTCCTTCTTCTTCATTCATGCTAAGCGAAACTAGTTCTCCTAAACACCTTCTTCATTCTTTCCTCTCGAAACCAAAAGTATTTCCCCATTGTTCATCTTGATTAAAGGGTGCTAGCCAAACTTCTTTTTCCAAACACTTTTCTTTTCTTTCACACAAACCGAAAGTACCCTCTCTATTCATCCATTCATCTTTCTTTATTTTTTCTTTCTTTTTCAAAACCTATTAGCCGCACCTTACTACAACCCTTACCGTTTTCCTTCTTTGTTTTTCTTTAAAGCTCTTCTTTTCTTGATCAAGGTGTTGCTGAACCTATTTCCCTTGATTGGAGTCTTGTGCAATCGGTCTACTAAGAAGGTAAGTACTAGGCTGAATGGCCATTTCCCTTTTCTCTGGTATTTTATCGATTTTTGGTATGTTAAGGGCTGATTTCGGTATCGGTTAAGAAGGTGTTAACGCTTGTTGGTAATCATTTTCAGATAGGGTCCCTTGGGTTCAAATCAAACGAGGAGAGGCTCCTTACTCAGTTAAGCAATCGGTAAGTGGTGGTAAGAATGGGTGTTTGGATCCGATTTCGTTAGTTTTCTTTGAGTTAAGTCATTAGGAGATTAACCGTTATTCTTGTTCTTAGGGTGTGATCGCTTGGTAAAGAAGCATTATTGGTTCGGGTTTGGTTGGAAACCAACCATTCGCAAAGGTAGGGTTTAACGCAACCCTTGGGTTATCTACTTTATTGGCCGAATGGTATAATGAGTTAGTGTTAACCCTTTGTTGGCAATGTAGATCAGTCGTTGAGGTGATCAAAAGATTTCGATCGGTTCTCAAGATTTAATCTTCGATATATCGTGTGTAAACCAACACACTATCTTAACTAAATAATGTGATAATCGGTTTGTGTAAATGAAACAGTGTGATTGACTATTTCGATACCCATTGAGGTATGGATACGGATTCGGGTAAGTCCGTTTCATTATGAGTTATGTGATGATGATGATATCATGATTGTTGATACTTTGAGATGCCATGTTAAGCATGTGAGCATGATAGCATGATTGCACGATTTTGCATCTAGTATGATATGTGATTGGGTGATATGAGAGGAGGGGGGGTATGATATCCGTGTCTTTGGGACACCAGAGGTTTGGCACCTCCAGTGGTTTGGTACCACAATGATATTTTGTGACTTTGGGTCACCAGAGGTTTGGCACCTCAGCGCCTCGTCCCATGGCTTAGCACCACAAAGGGTTGGCCCTACGCTTGATTATACGGGATTGACGCCGATGATTTGGTATCACACGATGGGTTGGCCCCATCATCGATTTGTGACTACGGTCACCAAGTGATTTGGTATCACATTGTGTCTTTGGGACACCGTAGGTTTGGCACCTCATTGCGACTCGTCCCTCGTGGTTTGGCACCACCGTGGGTTGGCCCACTTATGAGATATGGGATCGTCGCTAGTGATTTGGTATCACACGATGGGTTGGCCCCATCATTGGATTATTTGTGACTTGGTCACCAGTGGTTTGGTACCACAAGATGGATATCGTGACTTTGGGTCACCAGTGGTTTGGCACCACCAATGGTTTGGTACCACACGGGGTAGAAAAGGCGATATGGTTGGTTAGGATCGGGTGCATTACTTGTATTATTCTGTTATGATATGTGTGTTGGCATGTTATACCGGGGGAGGGAATTATACACTGAGTCTTACGACTCACTCTCTCCTTTGACTTTTTCAGGTGACACTTAGACGCGGACATGGAGCCGGGATGGAATCGAGATGCTCATGCCATGCTCAAATAAAGATTTGCTCGGACTTTTATGAAATTTTGGTACTTAAGTTTTTATTACTATTTGGTTTTAGTTGGGTTGTAAATGGCCTTTTTAAGTTATGTTTGTTTATGATTAAAGTGGATTTTTAATATGTCTTAACAAATTAATTGGGCTAAAATGTGCTAAAATTTGGAAAGATAACGATTTCAAAACTACAAAAGCGACATTTTAAACTATACCATCTGCATCGCACTAAGATTTGGAATAACAGAGAACTCAAATGTTTTCTAACTTAAACACGATTTTCACTAAGACATAATGTTTTTGTAACAATGATAAACAACTCAAACTTCTTAACGAGATAAACCTGCTTTTGTCTACCCATCGAAGTAAGTTTTAAAATTTTTGGGTTTTCAAATACATCATCAAATGTCAACCAAACCTACTCAAGTTTTCTTCAAATGCACAACCTAGCGAAGTGTTTTTCTAACTTTTTTTCTCGCACCTAAACCTCTCGTAAACCTTTTTCCTCAGAATATACCAGATTCGATTGTGGTGTATTGACCGGTTTGGGGTGTTACATTTGTGGTATCGAGCCAAGTTCAAAGGTTCTACTGTGGGCTTGAGGCCCAAAATGTTTTCAAAAGTCTGGTTAAAATAGTATGTTTTAAAAAGTATGGTTTGAAAGGCATGGCACCGAGTCTCCAAGACTGTTCGCCTGTAAGTACCCCGTACTATTGGTTGTGATATTAATTGATATGATTGGATGGCTAGTAAGACTACTTTAGAGGCCGAAACCGATAGGACTCGTGGACTCGCGAAACGAAACTTCTTTAATAAGCAATATTCATAAGACTTTGCTTTAAACACAAGTGGAATAATGACTGATACATAAAATTCTTTAATCGATTTAGATTTAGTCATGAGTACCCGAGGTGGACGTGGTCGCGGTAGGATGACGCTTTTGAGCCCGTAGGTTCGTCGTGGTTCGAGAATGAGATACTGGGCTCGCCACCGCTTGGAGGTGGTGAGTTCCAAGAGCAGACATCGCGATGACGCAGTGTCACAAAGCGATCTTTGCGGGTTTTAGAACGGGTAATGGAGTAGGTGGAGGTGTAGGAGCTAGGAAATCGTGCTGGCGACTTGCAAACGCAATGAAGTTCTTTCGGGTGTCTCTAGTGTTGCTCCTAGACTGCCGAGTATTACCGAAAGCGATTGAACGGATCATGGACGATCCGGACCTAATCTGCGAAGAGAAATTAAAGGGATCGATCACTTCTCGAGATGAGTCATACCATGGTGGCTCATCGTTTCGGAAAACACACTTCTGGTGAAGATCGACATGGGACTATTTCCTGCTACTTATCAAAAAAGTACGGGGGCTAATTACATTAATGAGCAAATAAAAGCATTTCGAGGTTAGTTCAGGGAGCAACCGTCGTATCACGAGGCGAGTTTCTCAGTTTGAGTCGGTATGCGGGGTATGGTGGCTACCGAACATGAGAGGTGTGTTCGTTTGAGGATGGCTCATGAGATGAATTAAGGTTGATAATTGCGCCAGCAGAGCGTGAATTTGCGGTTCGGTTGAGAAGGCGAAGGTAGCCGAGGGCATTAAGGAATCTGTGAGGTAGGGTATGGATAGAAACCGACACAAGAGGAGTTTTGGGTCTTCTGGGTCATCGAAATCGTGAGAAAAGGGCTAGACCGAAAGTGGGCGAATTAGTCGGGTAGGTTTGTTCTTGCTAAGGGTGGACCGCCGCAGATGTAACCGTTGTGGAAAGGCTCATTGGGAGGATGTTGGACCGATGGTAGAGGCTTGTTTTGAGTGTGGCTCATTGGACCATCAAAGTGAGGGACCCGTCTGCAAGTTAGCTAGGATTCGGTCAGAGAATCGGTCATGTCAAGACAGAATAATGGACCACCACCGCAGAGGGCCGAGGTAATGGCAGAGGAGGTAATGGGTCTGGTCGGGGCCGTGGAGCACCGGGCAGAGGTGCAGCTTCGAGGCCGACAAATGGGCTAGTGTATGCTGCGAGGCACCGAGAGGAGGGCGACGCACCCGACATCATTACCGGTACATTTTTAATCTTTGGTTCTCCATTTACTGCTTTAATTGATGCGGGTTCAACACATTCATATGTTGCAAGTAGCATAGTGAAGACTATGGATCTAGATTCTGAAATATCTTCTAGGCAGATGACCGTAATAAGCCCTCTAGGTCACTCAAGAGTGGTAGATAAATCAGATAGAGATGTACCTCTAGAACTCCAAGGGGTATCTTTCGAGGCTGATTTGATGGAACTGCCGTTTGGGGAGTTCGATCTGATTCTGGGGATGGACTGGCTGGTTAAGTACCAGGTGAAGTTGGATTGCGCGGCTAAGCGCATGATTCTGAAAAAATGGGGTGATGAGGTAGTTCGATCGGTAATAGGAGGAATTATCTCGTCCAATGTGATATCTGCTCAAAGCCGGTGAAGATGGTCGAAGGGCATGAAGCGTATGTGGTTCATGTGTATGCCTTGGAGGCTAAGGAGTCTCAGGTGGAGACGGTTGGACGCTTAGGAAATTTGTAGATGTGTTTCTGAGGAGCTTTGGGTTTGCCACCAGATCGGAGGTAGAGTTCGGGATAGATCATACCTGTAATCGCACTGTGTCCATAGCTCCGCATGTGATGGCACCTAAAGAGCTAGTGGAGCTTAAGGCTCGAGATCCGGAGTTATTGGACCGAGGCTTTATCGTGCCAAGTATTTCACCATGGGGAGCGCCGCACTTTTGTAAAGAAGAAAGACGGTACCATGCGGATGTGTATAGACTACCGCCAACCGAATAAGTCGACGATCAAAACAAGTATCCACTACCTCGGATAGATGACTTGTTTGATCACCAAGGGTGCGTCGGTTTTCTCGAAGATCGACTTAAGGTCCGGTATCACCGCTTAAGGGTGAAGGAGGCGGATATCTGTAAGACGGCATTTCGTACTCGGTATGGGCACTTTGAGTTCTTGGTTATGCCGCTCGAGTTAACTAACGCTACCGGCAATTTTCATGGATCGATGAATAGGGTGTTCCAACGATATTCAGATCGATTCGTAGTGGTTTTTATCGACGACATCATGGTATACTCAATGACTGAGGAGGAACATGATGCGCATTTGTGGGTGGTATTACAGATTCTAAGGGAGAAACAGCTCTATGCGAAGTTCAGTAAATGCGAGTTCTAGCTTAGGGAGGTGACGTTCTTGGGTCATGTAGTATCGGCTGAGGGGATTAGAGTGGACCCGTAAGATAGAGGCCGTTTTGGAGTGGAAGCCGCCTAAGTCGATGAGCGGAGATTCAAGTTTTTGGCTTGGCAGGATACTACCGAAGATTTGTAGAGGGTTTCTCATTGATCACGGCACCGATGACTAAATTATTAAGAAAAGGGGTTCCATTTATTTGGACTGAGAAGCAGCAGGAGAGCTTCGATAATTTGAAGAAGATTTTGACTGAAGCTCCGGTTCTGATTCAACCTGAGGCTGGTAAGGAATTCACAGTGTACTGTGATGCATCACATACGGTATTGGGTTGTGTGCTGATGCAGGAAGGAAAGGTTGTGGCTTACGCATCTCGGCAGCTGAGGCCACATGAAGTGAATTATCCAACGCATGATCTGGAGTTAGCGGCTGTAGTATTTGCCTTAAAGATATGGAGGCATTACTTGTACGGAGAAAGATCGATAGTCTATACGGACCATAAGAGTCTGAAGTACCTTCTGACTCAGAAAGACTTGAATCGAGATGCAGCAGATGGATTGAGCTCGAAAGACTACGATTGCTCAATTGAGTATCATCCGCAAGGCTAACGCCAGGCGTACGCGTTGAGTCGTAAGGTTGTTTTGATTTGAGAGCGTTGTTTGCTCACTTGAGTTTGTATGACGACGGAATATTCTCGCGAGCTGCGAGTTAAGCCCGCTTGGGTTGAGCGGTCGAGAAAACAGTTGTTGGATGAGGTTCGAAAGCGCAGAGGACACAAGTGCGTAAGGATGGTTTGAAAGGTTATAGCTTGTCTAGTGATGGGGTCTTTGTGTTTTGGGGAAGGCTTGTATGCCGAGAGATTCGAGCTAAGGCAAAAGATTCTTCAGATGCACATAGCAGCCCTACGCTTATGCATCCTGGAGGTAGCAAATGTATAGAGATCTCGAGAATACCCCGTGGCCGGGTCTCAAAAAGAAGGTGACCGAAGTTTGTGGGGAAGTGTCCGACATGTCGGTGTCAAGGCCGAGCATCGCTTCTCATTCTGGGTTGCTTCACCGGTGAAGATCCCTCGGAAGTGGGAAAGAATAACTATGGATTTCGCCATTGGATTACCGCTACACCGAGCAAGAAGGATTCGATCTAGGTAATTGTGGATCGATCGACTAAATCAGCTCACTTTATTTCGTGAGGTGGATTACTCACCGCAGAGGTTGGCAAAGTCAGATGTGTCGAGATAGTAAGATCAGACGGGTGTGCCGATGTCGATCATCTCGGATAGGGATCCGAGATTCACGTCAAGGTTCTCGAAGGCATTGCATCGCTCTCGGGTACATGGTTAGATTTCAAAGACAACATTTCATCCGCAGATCGACGGGCGATCGGAAGGGTTATCTGATCTTGGAGGACATGTTACGAGGTGTGTATTGGACTTGAGGGTAGTTGGGAGGAGTATCTGCCGTTAGTCGAGTTCGCCTACAATAACAGTTACCAAGCGAGCATCAAGATGGCACCTTATGAGGCATTGTACGGTAGAAAGTGTCACTCACCGACTTGTTGGACAGAGTTAAGTGAACGTCAGTTGTTGGGACCAGAGTTGGTTGCTGAGACTGAAGACAAGGTTAAACTGATTCAGGCTCGATTGAAGGAAGCTTCGGACCAGTAGAAGTCCTATGCCGATCTTAAGCGAAGAGATATTGAATTCACTGTAGGGGATCGGGTTTTCCTGAAGGTCTCACTGTGGAAGAAAGTGTTAAGGTTCAGGAGGAAAGGTAAGCTAAGTCCGAGGTTTATTGGGCCATATAAGGTACTGAGACGAGTGGGACCAGTTGCATATCAGCTCGAGTTGCCAGCAGAGCTAAGTCAGATTCATGACGTGTTCCACGTTTCAATGCTTCGGCGTTATCGCTCAGATGCATCGCACGTGGTGACGGTAGGAGAGATTGAGGTAAACCCAGATATGACCATGGAGGAAGAGCCTGTACAGATTTTAGATCGGGATGTGAAGGTTCTGCGTAAGAAGTCTGTGCCTCTGGTTAAGGTACTATGGCAGAATCATGGCGTGGAAGAAGCGACGTGGGAACCCGAGGATACGATGAGACAGTAATACCCGCAACTTTTCTGACCAGGTAATTTTGAGGTCAAAATTATTTTTAAGGGGGGTAGAACTGTAATATCCCGGGTTAAGGGCTATTTTGTATTGGCATTGTTTGCATGATTAATGGCTTGCTATGTTGTTGGTTGGGTGTTTCGGGACTTGGTTGTAGGCTAGGAGTGAGCCTGAGTAGGTGGTTAAATTTTAGTTTTTGGGCTTTAGGGGATATGAGCTGAAGGAGCTGGGGTTATAATTAATTTAGGTGAATTTATAACACAAATGAAGAGCTAGCAAAGTGGCAAGCAAGGCGCCACTAGGAGCATGTGGTTGGCGTCAAAGGTAAGGGGGGAGAGGTCTTGTGTTCGAGTTGCATAATGCCCATTTTGGCTCCCATTTTGACGACATGAAGGGAAGAGTTGTGGCAAGTTTAAACTCTACCTTGGACCTTGTCAACACATTCAAACGATGGGTGGAGAGTGAAAATAGGAGGAAGACTTGGTCTTGGTATTTGAAATGGTGGTTTGAGAGTAAATGGGGAGATTTGGCGGATTTGGTGAGAGTTTGGGGGAGGGATGTGTGGCCGGTTGGTAATTGGAGTGAGCCAAATTGCTTTTGGCTTTGGTGTTTTTTTCTCTTCTTCCTTTCGGTCAAAACTCTTTTGGGTAAGCAAGTTTTCTCCTAGTCAAAAACGAGCCAAAATTTGCAAGTCACTTCTTCTTCTTTTTTTCTTCAGCTAAAGCCGAATGCTCAAGGAGCTTTTCGACAAAATTGTTTTGCATCTTTAAACTTGGTGTGGCCGAATATTGTTTCCATTTCCCTTCTTTTGCATCTTGTGAACACCGAAACCCCAAGCCACTCCACTTGCAAAATCTTGCACTTCCATTTTTCTACATTTTGTGTTACCAAACAACCGCCCAATTGCTTGCTCCATTTCTTCTTCATCTAAATCGAAACCTACCATAGTCATACCCTTGCTGATTTTGGTCATTAGTAGCCGAAAGTCCTCTTCTCTCCCTTTCTCCTTCTTCTTCATTCATGCTAAGCCGAAACTAGTTCTCCTAAACACCTTCTTCATTCTTTCCCTCTCGAAACCAAAAGTATTTCCCCATTGTTCATCTTGATTAAAGGGTGCTAGCCGAAACTTCTTTTTCCAAACACTTTTCTCTTTTCTTTCACACAAAACCGAAAGTACCCCCTCTATTCATCCATTCATCTTTCTTTATTTTTTCTTTCTTTTTCAAAACCTATTAGCCGCACCTTACTACAACCCTTGCCGTTTTCCTTCTTTGTTTTTCTTTAAAGCTCTTCTTTTCTTGATCAAGGGTGTTGCCGAACCTATTTCCCTTGATTGGAGTCTTGTGCAATCGGTCTACTAAGAAGGTAAGTACTAGGCCGAATGGCCATTTCCCTTTTCTCTGGTATTTTACCGATTTTTGGTATGTTAAGGGCTGATTTCGGTATCGGTTAAAAAGGTGTTAACTGCTTGATGGTAATCGTTTTTTGTATAGGGTCCCTTGGGTTCGAAATCAAGCGAGGAGAGGCTCCTTACTCTGTTAAGCAATCGATAAGTGGTGGTAAGAATGGGTGTTTGGATCCGATTTCGTTAGTTTTCTTTGAGTTAAGTCATTAGGAGATTAACCATTATTCTTGTTCTTAGGGTGTGATCGTTTGGTAAAGAAGCATTATTGGTTCGGGTTTGGTTGGAAACCGAACCATTCGCAAAGGTAGGGTTTAACGCAACCCTTGGGTTATCTACTTTGTTGGCGAATGGTATAATGAGTTAGTGTTAACCCTTTGTTGGCCGAATGTAGGATCGGTGTTGAGGTGATCAAAAGATTTCGATCGGTTCTTAGGATTCAATCTTCGATATATCAGGTGTGTAAACCAACACACTATCTTAACTAAATAATGTGATAACCGGTTTGTGTAAATGAAACGGTGTGATTGACTATTTCGAT
The DNA here is from genome assembly GCA_025506655.1 of Gossypium rotundifolium. NCBI lineage: Eukaryota > Viridiplantae > Streptophyta > Magnoliopsida > Malvales > Malvaceae > Gossypium > Gossypium rotundifolium. Next base: position 26,945,051 of record CP106730.1, read on the forward strand.
ACCCATTGAAGTATGGATACGGATTAGGTAAGTCCGTTTCATTATGAGTTATGTGATGATGATGATATCATGATTGTTGATACTTTGAGATGCCATGTTAAGCATGTGAGCATGATAGCATGATTGCACGATTTTGCATCTAGTATGATATGTGATTGGGTGATATGAGAGGAGGGGAGTATGATATCCGTGTCTTTGGGACACCGGAGGTTTGGCACCTCCAAGGGTTTGGTACCACAATGATATTTTGTGACTTTGGGTCACGGAGGTTTGGCACCTCAGCGTCGTCGTCGGTGGGCTTAGCACCACGGAGGTTGGCCCCACGATTGATTATACGGGATTGACGCCATGATTTGGTATCACACGATGGGTTGGCCCCATCATCGATTTGTGACTACGGTCACTAGTGATTTGGTATCACATTGTGTCTTTGGGACACCGAGGTTTGGCACCTCATTGCGACTCGTCCCCGTGGTTTGGCACCACCGTGGGTTGGCCCCACTTATGAGATATGGGATCGTCCGCTAGTGATTTGGTATCACACGATGGGTTGGCCCCATCATTGGATTATTTGTGACTTGGTCACCAGTGGTTTGGTACCACAAGATGGATATCGTGACTTTGGGTCACCGGTGGTTTGGCACCACCAAAGGTTTGGTACCACACGGGTAGAAAAGGCGATATGGTTGGTTAGGATCTGCATTACTTGCATTATTCTGTTATGATATGTGTGTTGGCATGTTATACCGGGGAGGAATTATACACGAGTCTTGCGACTCACTCTCTCCTTTGACTTTTTCAGTGACACTTAGACGCGGACATGGAGCCGGATGGAATCGAGATGCTCATGCCATGCTCAAATAAAGATTTGCTCGGACTTTTATGAAATTTTGGTACTTAAGTTTTATTACTATTTGGTTTTAGTTGGGTTGTAAATGGCCTTTTAAGTTATGTTTGTTTATGATTAAAGTGGATTTTAATATGTCTTAACAAATTAATTGGGCTAAAATGTGCTAAAATTTGGAAAGATAACGATTTCAAAACTACAAAAGCGACATTTTAAACTATACCATCTGCATCGCACTAAGATTTGGAATAACGAGAACTCAAATGTTTTCTAACTTAAACACGATTTTCACTAAGACATAATGTTTTTGTAACAATGATAAACAACTTAAACTTCTTAACGAGGTAAACCTGTTTTGTCTACCCATCGAAGTAAGTTTTAAAATTTCCCGGTTTTCAAATACATCATCAAACTTCAATCAAACCTACTCAAGTTTTCTTCAAATGCACAACCTAGCGAAGTGTTTTTCTCCAACTTTTTTTTTCTCAAACCTAAACCTCTCAGAAACCTTTTTCCCTGTAACATACCAGATTCGATCGTGGTGTATTGACCGGGTTTGGGGTGTTACACAACTAATCAAACAAATCATCAATTCTGGGCAGAGGATATTTGTTCTTAATAGTAACTTTATTCAACTGACGATAATCAATGCACATTCTCATCATGCCATCTTTCTTTTTCACAAATAGAACGGGAGCACCCCAAGGTGAGAAACTCAGTCGTGCAAACCCTCTATCGGTCATCTCTTACAATTAAGACTTCAACTCTTTCAATTTTGTTGGTGCCATTCCATACGGATCTATTGAAATAGGAGTTGTTCTCGGCATTAATTCAATACCAAATTCAACTTCGTGTATCAGAGGTAATCCCGATAGTTCTTCAAGAAACACGTCAGGGAATCACAAACAACTGGCACTGATTCAACTTTCTTTTCCATCACTCTCGAATCAATCACATAAGCAAAGTAAGCTTCATAGCCCTTTTTCACATAACTCTGAGATTTCAACACTGATATCACAGCCAACAATCCATTTAAATCATTTGATTCATTCCTAACTATGTCATTATTCTGACATCTCAAATCAATGGTCTTTCTTTTGCAGTTCACAATAGCATCATGCAATGTTAACCAGTCCATACCCAGAATTATATCAAACTCATCAAAAGGTAATAGCATCAGATCAGCCGAAAAATAAACATCTCGAAACATCAACGAACAGTTCTTGCATTCTTTGTCAACCAAGACACATTTACCTAAAGGGTTCGATACTTTAATAACAAATTCGGTAGACTCTACAGGAAAAGTCTTGCTGGATACTAAGTTCATGCATATATATGAATGAGCAAACCTTGAATCTATCAATGCAATCATAGAAGTATCATAAAGAGTAAATGTACCCATAATGACATCTGGAGACGAAGCTTCCTCACGAGCTTGAATGGCATAAGCTCTGGTAGGAGCTCTAGCTTCAAATCTCGTAACTATATCTTTTGTAACTCTTTGGCTAGCACTAACATTTCTTGTGTTTCGAGAAGGTCTACCTCTAGCTGGAACATTATCTTACCTTGGATTTTGTACAATCTCTTGTTCAACAGACTCGGGACAATCTCAAATAAAATGATCTAATGATCCATATCTGAAACATGCTTGATCATTCAGTCTACAACTACCCGAATGTCTTTTACCACAATGCTTACATTTAGGTCGATCAGATCGGACATTTCTCGCACTAGCCATCGAAGTAGCTAGAGCTTTAGAGTTTGACTACGATCTAGCTTGATCTTTGTTCGGATATCCCACATTAGCTTTTGAACGACTATTCTCATATCTGAATTTCTTTGAAGCAGACTGAACCGATTTACTTGAAATTCTCTTTCTCACATCTCTGACTTCAAACTCAGCTTTTCTTTTGTCTTTCCCGAGTGCTTCAGCTTTGCATGCTCGATCAACAAGCACAACAAATTCTTTTATTTCTAGAATCCCAACTAACAAACGGATGTCTTCGCTCAGGCCGTCTTCAAATCATTTACACATTATTTCTTCAGTCGAAACACATTCCCAAGCATATTGGCTTAATCTTACGAACTCTCGTTCATATTCTGTGACAGACATGCGACCCTATTTCAATTCCAAAAACTCTTTCCATTTTTTATCTATAAATCTCTGGCTAATGTATTTCTTCCGAAATTCAAACTAAAAGAAATCCATGTAACCCGTTCTCTTGGAACAACAGAAATCAAAGTCTTCCACCACTGATAAGCTGCATCTCGTAACAAAAAAACAACACATTTCACACATTCATCAGGAGTCAATGACATTTCATTGAACACTCAGATTGTTTTCTTGAGCCAAAAATCAGCTCTCTCAGCATCATCATCACTGGTGGCCCTAAACTCTTCAGCCCCGTATTTAAGAATTTTATCAATCGGAGGCTTATTCAACAAACTCAAGTTCATAACCAGAGGTACAACAGGAGACTGAGGAGGATTGGGTGGGGGCGAAGGTTGTGAAACAACCAATTTGTTCTAACATACTAATTGAACCACTCATACATCATTTGGAAGAAGGCTTGTTTAGCCTCTCCTTCCTAACCGCTAGTAGCCGGTCTCGAATCAGATGGTGCTGTCCCATGAGCTGGAGCAGGCGCATTACTTTCAACTTTGTCAGCTACAACTCTTCCGAGATCAATTTACTATACGAAAACACATTTTATACATCAAGAGTCATCACAATATCACAGTTCGTATATATGGTATGTATAGCTAGACTCTCACAGACTACGTTAGTCCTAGAATCGACTAAATTGTAGCTTTAATGCCAATAAAATGTAACACCCCTAACATGTAACCATCGCCGGTTAAAGGTTAAGAGGTATTACCGAACAAATCAAATTTTTACAAACATTTCACATTACAAAGTATATCATCATCAAATCATAGCTAAATACAAGCACATAGTCCCTTAATGAGGTCTACGACACCTAATCATGCATTAGAAAAAGGTCGGGACTAAACCGAACACTTACAAAATTTTTCTAAAATTCAAACATTTTTCAAAGCCACAGAGGTCACATGCCCGTTTGGGTTTGTCCAAGTTGTGGCAAAACAGGGCATACATACTGACTTGTCCACACAGCTTGAGACACACCCGTACGCCTCACCCGTGGTCGGCACTGACTTGCACCACACGGCCAGTCACACGCCCGTGTGTCCAGCCCATGGTTAAAACTAACTTGTTTCACATGGCCAGTCACATGCCCATGTATCTAGCCAGTGTGCGTGCCTAACTTGTACCAAATTACAAATTTAAGGGACATGGTCGAGCCACACGCCTGTGTGCTCGATCGTGTGGGCAAATATAGGCCCTTTGCAAGGCCAATTTGCCACCCATTTAGGGTCAAACCTACAAACACAAGTAAACACATTTCATGCCCTCAAAATGCAACCAAACCATACCAATAATGTCCTTCTTTTCTAACCATTCAATGCATATCAAACATTCCAACATATGAACCATTTATCTCATTCTATTCACAAGAATTTCTAGGCAAAATCCATCCACATCACTTACCAATTCAATATACTAATCATTCATCAAAACATACCAATTTTGCATCACAAAACATTATTGACATTTACCTTATTCACATCCCATTTACAAGCCATATCACATAGCTTATATATATATATATATAACACTTAAAACATCATCTAATTCAACTAGACTATACATGCCATACTTAGCCATAAACACATTCAAAATGTACCAAAATATGATTTGATATAGTGATTATGATCCTTGACAATCCCCAAGCTTTTCGTAGCTTTAACGATCTATTAAACAATACAACACACACAAAGTAAGCTTTCAAAAGCTTAGTAAGCTATATACAAATAAACTTAACATAATAACATTCATAATCATATCAAATACAAGATCATTAATATCTCAATTGCAATTTCATAATTCTTCTTTGGCTCATTTGTTTAGCCATTGCTTACCAGCAAATTCATATCTTTAAGTAACTCATTTGATCATAGTTCATTCATACATATATCACATTTAATATCAACAAGACTATGCATATATCTCACCTTTGCAAATTTGCATATACTTACCTTTCATGTTTAAACAAAGTATACAATTCATACATACCTGAAATGGTTACACATTTCACATAATATTTCATTTCTCGGAATTGCCCCTTGAACCATTCAGAATCAAATAGGATACTCGAATAACTCAAATACTCATACAATGCCAACGTCCCAGACATGGTCTTACATGTAATCAAACATCGATGCCACTGTTCCAGACAGGGTCTTCTATGAATCAAATACGATGCCAATATCCCAAACATGGTCTTACACGTTAATCTCAAATCAATGCCAATGTCCCAGACATGGTCTTACATGATATCACATATCGATATCCTTATTTCATGACATATGAATCCTATCTATTCCAAAGGTTCGTACGAGACTTTTCGAAGTTTGACACATTGTCGATACTTTCTCAGATTTCACATGTATCTCATTCAAAGCCATTCATCACAATTCAATATCAAATGAACATGAATTTTTCAACTTAAATGCCTTTATTTGTGTATAGACTTACCTCATATTCAGGTTAAATGAACATATTTGACTACTCGATCACTTTTGACTTTCCTCGGTCTAAATTTATTTTCTTCGGTTCTTGATCTATAATATTCAAATTTAACTAATTTATTCACCAATTCATTCAATTCAATCCAAAAACACACATTTAGGGCAATTTACGAATTAGCCCTTATATTTTCACATTTTGATATTTAAGTCCTTTTTCACAAAATCACAAAATACACAAAATTTCACTAATCCCATGCTTGGCCGAATATTCACATGATTCATATAAGCCCATATATTTCATTTATTTTACATTTTAGTCCCTCAAAATGTTATTTTCATAATTTAGTCCATATTCTCAAATTCACCAAAAATCCAAAGACAAAACATGTTAATCTAACACATATATTCCATATTTCATCATCAACTATCACAAAGCTCAATCATTCATCAATGGAACATTTCAAATTCTTCATCAAATTACAAAATTAAGATATGGGTTTTGTAGTACTCGAAGCAATGATTACAAAAACGTAAAAATTATCAAAAACCATCAAAATCCATACCTTAATCAAGCTTAGTGTTGGTCGAACCGTTAAAGCTTTTCTTCTTTCTTTTTCTTTGATATTTTTCGCACAAAGATGAACATATTTTAATAATTTTTCATGTTTGTTTAATTAATAATCATATTAATTGTCTAATTCCACTTTTACCCTTAATGAATATTAATGGTTAAACATGTAAAATATGGACATAATTGTCAAATAGCTTAATAATGGCATATTAACATCATAAGGACTTCATATAATAAAAGCCATAACAAATATATACCCTTTCATATGGCATGCTAATTTTACTTCTTATGCGATTTAATCCTTTTATCAAATTAAGCACACAAACGGATAAATTAAACAACGAAAATTTCACACATGTCAATTCACATACTGTAAAAACTCAAAATAATATTAAAATAATTTTTGACTAGGATCTGTGGTCCCGAAATCACTATTTTGACTAAGGTCTAAACCGAATGTTACAATGATCTATCTTTTTCTACCATTAAATTGAGATATGACGAAGGTCTAGGGTTTGACCCATGTTATAAATTTGTGTATTTTGATGTTTAATGATAGATTATGCAAGTTTAATTTTAGATAAACAACTTTTGCTAAGTGATTTTTGATGAAAATGCATAAAAAGACCTATTTGTAAAATAATATAAAGAGTGTTGTAAAAATCTATGTTAATGGAAAATGTGGGCTGCTATAAGCATGAAAATGGTTCAGCGAGGCTTAAAGTACAAAGAAATTGAATGAAAATCATTTTACGAGCATAGGGACTAAAATGTAAATATGATAAAGTTTAAAGGCAAAAATGTAAATTTTCCAAAATGTGATTTTGGGCTAAATTGAACAGTATAGTGATTAAATAAGTCAAATGTGATATTATAGATCAATAAAATCAAGGTTCGGACCTAGAACGGGGGAAAAAATAAAGTATGTGACGATTAGGCCCATTTCGCCATTCTTGTGTTGAGGTAAGTTCATGTTTAAATAATGCAATGTTACAATTGTATTTTAAATTTTTTACTAATGTGTGAGTTGCATAAATGAAAATGTGGATACAATCGATGAAGATATGTCACCATTTGAACCTTAGGAATTAATAGGATACAAATGTCATGACATTAGGGTCACTAAGATTACGTATAAGACCATATCTGGGATATGGCATCGTTATGAGATTTCGTATAAGACCATATCTAGGATATGGCATTGATATGAGACTTCATGTAAGACCATAGCTAGGCTATTGGCATCGATATAAGATTTCTATGTAAGACCATGTTTGGGATATGTCGTTGGTATGGTACATTGTGTATGAGATTCCCAAGTATCCTTTAGTATTCTAAGTGGTTCAACGAGTAATTTAAAGATTATGGCAAAGATGAGAAAGAGTATGATATGTTACAAGTTGGTAAAGTATGTACGAAAAATTCATATGAATGAGCTCGGTATGTGATGAACTTTGGGTAAGATTGAAAATGAGTAAGTTATGCCTATGAAACTATGATGACATATATGTAAATTATGTCACGTTAATTGTATGATATTCATGATTATGTTGCTATTTATTTGCATGTGAACTTACTAAGCTTTATAGCTTACTCCTCTTCCTTTCCTATGCCTCATAGTGTCACCAAACTAGCTCAGGTTGGAGATCGCCGGAGATGCTATCACACTATCAATGTAACACCCTAAACCCAGCCCATGTGTTACGACCGGATCTGGTATGTCACATGGAAAAAGTGTTTAAAGAACTTGTGACATTAAATTGTTATAGTTAAGAAAAACAAGTTTGTTTAGAAATATTTGATAAAAATACTACTAATCTTTGAAGGGCTGATTGAAGAATCGATATTTGAACTAGTGATCTTTTAAAACTGTAACTTTTGAAAATGTTGTTGATAATTCGAAAGAAACTCTAAGTTAAATTATTTGTACAAGTTTGTTATGAAATCCATTTGTTAATCAATTTTGGAAAACTGTTATTTATGATTTTAGAAAATCCCTTTTAAAACACTTCAAGCAAGATAATAAGTACGACTAAACATAAAGCAAAATAAAAATATCCCAGAGGCCTTAATACAACTTTAAAACCCAAAATAGTAAAAGTAACGAATTAAAACGGAAAAGAAGTTTACTAATGTTCAAAACATTATTTCCAAAGAATGGCCTCCACCGAGTCATCCACGGGCCCAAGTCTCGTCACTGAGCATTACCTGCAAGGGTTGAGAAAAAAAGGGTGAGTTACAAGAACTCAGTGTATAATCCCCTTACCGTCATCTACTAGGCCTGAACCCGTAAAGCAACATCTTGGGCCTGAACCCATATAGCATAATCTTGGGTCAAGCCCATTTACATTACAATATTTAAATGAAGTAAATGTACGCAACCCAACCCATCCATCCATCACACCTCGACCAGCCAATCACACCTATGTGGAGAAAGTCAACCCATCCCACCACTCACACCAATATGCAGCCAAGCTGCTAAAGTATAATATTTTCATGGTCAAACCACCGAAATCATAATTAAGCATATTAATGAACAAATTGTGGCAATGCTACCAGGCTACACCGCTCTGCATACAATTTTTCCCATCCCATGCAATATGTAAAAGTGCAACATTCATAATTAAACGTCCACTTACATATATAACCACCAATAATCTAATGAAATAATTTTGGTGAATCGGCCTATTAAAGCAATTTAATAATTCGGCCCACTAAGGAATTTTAGCAAATCGGCCCATTAGGGGCATTTTGGTAATTCGACCTATAGGGGCATTTCCGTAAATCGCCCTTAAAGGCATTTTGATAAATCAACACTTTAAAGGCATTTAAACAATTCAGCCCGTTAAGGCATTTTGATAATAACGACCCATTGAGGGTATATTCATAATTCGGCCCATAAGGGCATTTTTGTAATTTTACAAATTAACATCGATTTTGACAAATCTTAGTATTAACAATTTTTAAGCAAATCACTCGATTCATACCATATTACCATTATTAAGTTCTTAAGTAACATCGATCAATTTTTCTAACATGATGATAAATCATAGATTTATGAAATTTCGGTGTGAGATTACACACCTAATTATTATAGGAACTAATCCTTCTTGATTGTCGGCACCTATGACACCATAACACTCGATTAACTAACATGAGAGATTTTCTTAATCCAAATCTAAATCAACGATCTAAAAATACTTACCCTTAATATCGTGAACAACCACAATTTGCCTATTCTCACCGGATGATGGTCCACAACCCGATAGGAAATCCCGAACTGCCGATACCACCCTACGCTTGAAGTTAGGAGTAGGAATTGCAAATCCTCTCCCTTTTTGTTCTCCAATCGCTTTTCCTTTCAAATCGCTACCACTTACCTCCATTGGAAAAGTCTTGGTTAGAAAATACTATGATGAGAGAATGTAATTGTTTAGGGATAGGATTCGGCTTACCACTACTTTCGTAGGATCAACAAGTAGAGAAGAACGAGTGATTTAGTCCCTATAATAACTGATTAGTCAAATCCATTGATCCATTTTAGCGGAATAACCAAGTATTGAGAGATATCGAGATGAACCTTGAAGAAATCCTTTACCTTGATAATAATAGATCCAACTTCCACCGATTAGGCTTATGTCTAAAGATGAATCAACAAGGATGTGGTCTTCAGCCACCCACTAAAACACTACGAAAAAGAAGAGATGCTCACGACTTGAGAGAGTAGGAGAAAATGATATTTTGGTTTGGAAACAAAATAGAACAACCAAATAGTGATGGACACACATTCGGGTAGGGAGAAAGAAAATGAAAAGAGAAAAAAGAGACCACTTACCGATTCGATCAAAGAAGAGAGTGCCAACACGAAAGAGAAAGAAATAATAAAGAAGAGATTAAGGGTTAAAAAGTTCGGCTATGGAGAGAAATGAACAAGAAGATTCGGCCACCAAAATATTGATTAAAGAAGAAAAAAGAAAGGTTGAAGAAATAGTGAAAAAGAAAAGAAAAGATGGAGAAAGAGTGCTAGATAGTTTTGGCTAACAAAGGAAAAATGAGCAAGAAAGGATTGAGGGTTTCGGCACAACAAGAGAGAAAGATGGACAAATGTGCTAGAGTGTTTTGGTCAAAACAAGGGAAAAAGAAGTTGGAAAAGAAAAGTACCCAAAATGCTAAAAGAAACTAAAACCTTTCATGCACCAATTTGCACAAAAACCAAAAGAAAAATCAGCTTCCTAACTCCCCCTACCAAAACCGTGTACTTCATTCACCAAAAGGTCATGGTTGACCAAAAATTATATCCCCAGCACCTTCCAAATATTCGGCCAACATATCCCCCTTTTTACTCCTTTCCTTTACTTCTTTCCTTACTCTCCTCCTTACCTTCTTTTTTTAGTCTTCTTTCCATCAATAAAAAGTCTTCCTTACCTTATTTAAAGCCTTGGCCGACACTTTGGAAAAGAAGCACAAAATAATCCAAAAATTTTGCAATAGGTGGGATTCAAACTCCACCCCTTGAGCTCCTTCATGTGACGCCACACCACTCTTCTACTAGCTCCTCTTGTGCTAGCAAAATACACACTTATTTCCTTAAGCCTTGATGCCACTTACCTTCTCTCCTTAAAGTGCTTAAACACAAAAATTTTCCTATAGCCTAACTTGAACCGAAACTTCCCAAACCCCGTAATTTTCCAAAATCACCTTCCTAATAAGTCCCACTTGAAATAATGTCGTTCTCTTATTCTCAAAAATTTTAAACACTCCTGCGCCCAAGGCCCATTGGGCCCAATTCTACTAGGCCCAAATTCAGGTCGTTACAATCAAGCTATCATGTTGGTTAAATGAACGCAAACCTTTGAGTCTATGGCATGTATAGGGACTTAGTCATTTTGTGTATGTGTCATTATGATATGGCCAAATGTATTTGCTTGTAATGATTAAGGATTTGATTTGGTATGTAGCCATATAAATTGGCTTATATTGGCTAATGGGTTGCAAGCATATTAATTACTCATATGCTTATGCCAATGTCATTGTGTGATGTGGTTTATAATGGTATGTTAATGAAATTATACTAGATGATACATGTAGGAAGTTGTTATGTTGAATGTGATCGGGTATGTGTGGACTTGATAAAGTATGATGTTATCAGCATGTATATGAAGGTAAGGAATTGATATGTTTAAGTCTTTATTGTTGATGTATAGGTTAAATTGGCCAATGAATGGCATGTAAATATTTGATAATGATTATCTATTGGAATGGCTAGTTAAGGATATGCTTTGGTGTTATGTATGTCTAAATGAAAGTTAATACAAAGAAATCATGAAAGAGTAAAATTAGCATTAAAACAGTTTTGGACAGTAGCAGTAGTATTACTTTGAAAAATAAAAAATAATTGTGGAAATTGAATTAAAGGTTGAATAATATGAAATTAAATCCTATTGAGTCTAGTTTTACATAGAAGGAATGGTGTAAGCAAAAGAATTTCATTTTATTAGATATTTAAATTTTTGTGAGACAAGGTCAGAATGATTTAGGGTTCCCCTGTTCTGACTTTGGAAAATCATTAAAAATTGTATAAAAATACTTGGGGGTTTAAATTTATTGTAACATCCTAAATAATTGAGTACCATGATGTTGCTAAATGTTAGTTCGGGTTTACTTGGAGTTAGAATAAAATATTAGTTAAGTGTATATTAAAGTAAAGAAATTAGGTGACATTGAGACTTAAATTAATTAATTACTAAAAGATGGCATAAGATGAGTTAATAGCATAGTGGTGATGGTGCCATGACTTAGACATGAGGGAAGAGGTTCAATCTCTTAGCTTGCAACTTGAAAATTTTATTTTTGCTTCCATCTATCAAGTGTCGGCCAAGAAGCAAACATGGAAAGTTTGACTTCTTTATTTTTGGTATGATGGCTAAAGGATTAAGGAAATATTTAAGTTGAGGAAAGAAATCAATAGGATAAGGTAAGTAAGGGGAACAAATGGCTTAAAATGGGGAGTGTGCTATGGAAAGAAAGGGTGGCAAAAGGTTGGCCTTTGATAGCCAAGTATTTGGACGGTTTTTAGGCAAAGGTCGGCCAATTTTTGAAGGCATTTAGATGAATTAGGGCTAGTTGGGCATATTCTCTTCTTTTGGTCATTTGTTAAATTTTCTTTTCCTCTCAAAACTTGTTTCTCTTAAATTTCCTCCCTTAGCGAATGCCTATTGAACAAAGGTAAACAATTTTTGTTTTGTTCTCTTTTCTTTTGGTCATTCGGGTTTTGACCATTTAGGTCTTAATTCACCTATTCTCTAAAACTTTTCCCTTGTGCCGACACCATCATCACACAAAGGAGGTTAATCTTTTCTTTCTTCTTCACAAAACCGATTACACAATCCTTCCAAAACTCAATTCTTTTCTTCTCTTTTCTTTCTCCTTTCTTTTTCTTTCCTTCTCCTTTCCCACTTGGAACCGAATCATACTATCTCCATTGTTCCATTCTTTTACTTTTCTCTCAATTAAAATCTCCACAATAATCTCTCTCATGGCGAATGTTAGCTTGTATTTGTGCCAAAATTTCATTCATTTCTTGATCAAAACCGAATTCTTCTCACACAATTTCTTCCAATCGTGAGCATTAGTGAGATTTTGGAGGGTAGAAACTCAAGGTGATCTTTAGAATTTTGGAACTTTGGAATCGATTTCAAGAATCAAGGTAAGGAGTTTTTCTTTTAAGGATTTAAAATTTATTATATTAGTATAGTTAATATTAATCGATTTCGTTTTAGGGACGCAATCGCTCGATCGTTTCTCGAGGAACGAAGATAAATCATGGTAAGCCAAATCTCAAACCTTACAAATCGTTAGCCATATTTCAATATTTATAGTCGGACTAATGATCGTACATCTTTAGAGACTTTCAAGATAGGGCAGAAAAGGGCAGTCCATAGCCTTCAAAAGAGGGGCGGTTCATAAATCCCCTATTTATAAACGAAGGGCTATTTAGAATCCAAGATTTTCCACCGGGTTGCGGACCATCAACCGAGGAGAATAAATTATTTGAAGTAGTTCGAACTCCCTAGCCCTTGTACGTTCGTGGATTCTCAGAGGGCAACGAATCAATAAACGAGGAGAAACCAAAAATAGAAGTGGTTCAAAATCTAAGGGGTAAGGATTTAGATCGAATACCAATAGTGTATTTTTGATAAATGATAGTATTCTAATGGTTCGTATTACGTAGCGGGAAGGTTTAGTACTCACGATATCAAGGTGTGTAACTTCACACTTTTCTCGGGTTGGATGTCATTCGTGGTATTGAGTAAAATTGTAAAAATGACAAAATTGGTATAATACAAAATAATTAGTATTTTGGTGAAATTTCATGAAAATTGTTAAAAATGTGAAAATTACAAAAACGCCCTCGATGTGTAGGTAGTAAAATGAATACTAAATATCTCATGTGTAAATGGGCCAAAGATGTGTTAGATCGTAAAATGGGCCGATAAGTTTGATAGGTATTAAATGGGCCGAAAAATATGCTAGTTAGTAAAATGGGCCGAAATCTTGGATAGATAGTTAAATGGGCCGAAATCCCAGATAAATAATAAATGGGCTGAAATCTCTGCTAGATCGATAAATGGGCCGATATCTCTGTTAGATCGAAAATGGGCCAAAATCTCTGTTAGTCGTAAATGGGCCGTAATCTCTGTTAAATTGTTAAATGGGCCAAAATCTATGCTAGATCGCTAAATGGGCCAGAAATTTTGCTAGATCGCTAAATGGGCCAAAAATTTTGTTAGATCGCTAAATGGGCCAAAGATGCTAAATAGTTATATGGAATAAATGATATATTGTATTATGGGCCTTAATAAAAACCTGAAATATTGACTTATATATATTGGGCCTTTTTGATAAAATCATCATATGTACATAGGCTATTTTGCATACATGTTGCATGGGTTGGGATTAACAATGAAGGGAAGAAAGGCCTGTTGCCAAAATCTAGTTCGGTGGCTTTGCCACAAAATAATTAAACGGCTGATTGCCTCTAGTTCGGTGGCTATGCCACAAATAATTTAATGGCTCAATGCCTCTAGTTCGGTGACTTTGTCACAATCTAGTTCGGTGGCTCCGCCACAAATATAAAATGGCTTAATGCCTATGATTGGTGTGATGGCGGGGTGGGTTGACTTGATCCCCACAGGTGTGATGGTTGGTACGGGTGGTGTGTAGCGGATGGAAATTAGGTTTGGGTGGGAAAATTTCATTTTTGCATGCATTCCATTATTTATACTGTTAATCTTGATAATGGGCTCAAGCCCAAAATCATGACTTGATGATATGGCCCAGTGGATTAAGTAAGTAAGTTATACACTGAGTTCTAAGTAACTCACACCCTCCAATTTTTCCTCTCAGGTAATGGAAATTGATGTGGACTTGGGCCGAGGATGACTTCGTGGAGGCCATACTGCAAACATGGGTTAAATAAATTTTGAACTTTTAAATAAGTACTTTCTTTAAATTGCTATTTTGGGTATGATGTAATAAGGCCTTTATTATTATTTTTATGGATTTTTATGTGTGGTTGGTTTAAAACTATGTTTTGGATATTTTAATATGGGCTTATGATTATTACATAATGTTTACTTAAAATAAATTGGGTTTTTAAACATATGAGAAATTTTTAACTATTCTTATTTCTCAAATACATCAAACTTAAAATTATTTCTCTTGGTTTTTATTAAACTCTAAATTCAAAAGGGTTTTGAAATACTGATTCGTCTGAAATTATTAAGATAGTTCGATCTGTGTAACAAACCAAATCCAATCTTAATACATAGACCGGGTTTGGGGTGTTACATTTATATTCTTAATTTCTTAATGAGTCTAATTTCAAGAGAAACAAATGATAACATCATATAAATCCCGTACTAAGAGATAATTAATTTTTAGTGAAGAAAGGTTGAAACTGTCAAACAACAAAATAGGGATGAATTTGAAGAATTAACTGCACTTATTGGCTAAACCATAAATTCTGAAAAGTTTATGGTAGAAAGATATTTGAGTCTAGTTTTGGAAAAATGAAGCAGATCTTAATTTATAATTCTGTAGCTCAAGATATAACTAATTTAGTGATTATGACTCAAATGGACAGTTTTGCTATGAACATTAAATATCACAATTATTTGTGATTGTTCTGAAATCTCCGGTAATACTCCGTAACCCTATTCCGGTGAACGATACGGGTTACGGGTGTTACAAGCCTATTAAAAATGCATATTTTACCATATAAAATAAGTGTCAAAACAACCATAATAATAGTTTTAAACATCGAAAATAAGTCCAAGCAAAAATCAACATATCTCAATTCAATTCCTTAAATCCTAATAACAAATAAGCTATGGAGACATCCAAAAATATTATGGCAAATACCAGCAAAGAGTCTACCACATTGCTTATCCCCAAACCTTAAATAAATAATAAACACCTACGAAAAAGTGAAAATGCACTTGCTTGGATCACCCTATGGAACCACACCGCTCACATCCGCACTTAACTAATCTGCAATGGTTAAAAAGGGATTGAATGAGTATAACGAGCTCAGTGAATGCCTAGAACAACTACCATGCAAACATTTCATCAAGCATTATTGAATCAACCATATAACATAATCTCAACAATTCCAACATTAGTGTCATATTTTACTTAATCATGCATATCTAATGGTCCATTTACATAGTCATCACATACACTTTCATACACACATCAAAATACATACAATCATATTTAAAGATAATTTGACACTTGAGTTATGAAACATGAAAGTGGGCTCTATCACCACACATCAGATACACTGATCTCCAACACACCAAATGACTAATAGAGTCGAACATATCCCAAAAAGTGAAGCACATAGCTAACACTCTCCATCACACCAAACATGTCCCGTTGAATGGAGCTTAGCTCACATTCCCTTATCTCTCCAAACATGTCTCAGGGCCTCAATGCCCAAATCATATTACACATACAGGTGAGTACTCACAATCCTATAGCATGCCAACTATATCCAACGGTTTCAAAGTTCACAAGGCCAAATTATCTGTTATTAAACACACATATTACTTATTGTTCACTGTACTTATACACTGCAATTATCACATTATAACATAACACTATCACTGTCATCTAGCATGTATATCATGCTTACATTTACACTTCCATAATGGTAATCATGAACACATAACACATAATATAGCATGTCATATTAGTTCACATTTTTACAGTAAACAGACACATATAAAATCAAGAGTACAGAAAAGTTTGCACTCAAAATTTAGAGTAGGGGTTTAGGCTACTACTAAATTCCTAATTAACGCAATGAATTGTGTCTACAAGCAATGATTCCAATCACTCACCAATACGCTTTCGCCAAAATGTTGAAATCTCAAACTATCCTTTCCTAGCTCGTAGATGGTCCTAGCAAATCCGAAGCTTCGACACAATAAGTCACAAAACAACACATTCAAAAAATCAGCTAAGGAGTCAACTCAAGCAATCCAAAAACATAAGTCTAAGCTATGTTCTCATGGAACTGAAAACTTCAACATAGCAAACTTGAATTCCAAATATTTCGTTTAATGTTTTCGTTTAAAACTAATTCCTTTCATCTAGTTATTCACCTACGACTAATTCTCAACCTTTAAACGACGTAAAACTACTCAGTTCATGGTATCAAAATTTTCGACATGTTCATGGCAATTTCACGAAAATTCATTAACATGTTATAAATCATTAACGAAACTTCAGTAGGTTTAGAAATGTTCTAATCACATCAAAACTAATTGAAAAATATTTTGAAATCACATTTTTACTCAAAAATCCAAAATCCACCATTAATGACCGTATTTGTGGCTTTTAATCAAAACATGCGATTTAATAGCTAAAAACTTAATTTAAAAGACCTAATAACATTTAAAACTAATAGAAAGAAGAACGGTTACCTTGAATGGAAGAAAAATGAACTTTTAATACAAATCTGAGAAAATCCACATGTAAGGAAGATAAAGAAGTCAATGAGATTTTTGGGGTATTTTCTTGAAATATTATGAATATTAATGACTTGGATGATGATAGGAATCAAAAGGATGAAAATTTAACAAAGAAAATCGAAGGTGAGAGATTGGGAGAGCAAGGGATGACACAAACAAGCAAAGGAGAAAAGTTAACTTGAAATCTATAGGTGGGGGATGGTTTTAGGTTGTATTTTTAAAATTTGGTAAAACTGTAGTATAAACACATAGGATTTTGACCTTTTTACAAATTAGTCCCTGTTTCAAAATTAAAAGCCTTTTTAGTATTATTTTCAGAAATTGGTTTAATTTTCAAAATGCCATAGAAAAACATTTCTGAGTACCATGCTAACGAAATTCCCAAGCTCAGTAAAGCTAAAATCCTTAAAATACCCCTAAAATTCTTAGGACCTATTTTGGGGTGTTACAACCCTTGATGTTAGGACTTGGGCATGGTTTTCGGAGGAGCTTCTCGGATGTTTTCATTTTTAATTATTTTAAATTAAATTTTAATTATTATTTTGGGACTGTAATAAGTTTGTTTATGGGCTATGGCATGGGACATTATTTTGGGAATTATTATTGTAATTTGCATGACTTGATTGCATGACACTAGAGTTTTAAAAACTACTCAATAAGATATTTTAAATGATTTCACTTGAAACTTAGTTTTTAAATAAAATTTGTCAACGTCACATTTTTCCGCTGCTAATATTGAAAAATGAGTTTTAATTAATTCCAAAAGGGTTTTAAATAATAATTGATTTTTTTACAAATGAAATACTAAATACATTGATTTCTAAAATTATCGTGTTTTGCAAACTTAAGATGAATGTTGGATTTCATTTATTTTGAATTGATAAGTCGATTGGTTTTAAAATATGTTCAAAATTATGAAAAAACTAATTTAGGTTATTTTTTGATTTCAATAGATTTGAACAATTACACAAATGGTTTAAAAAGTACGTTTGAACTCTCAAAAGTTTACTTCGACCATTCCGGTGGATAATGTAGCTTTTCGAATTCGGCCATAACGTCTGGACCAGTTGGCATGACATATTTATCTTATATGCTATGTCATAAAAATTAAAAAAAAAAAAGTAGCATGAAGTACACGTGGATTGATATGCAGGTTGTCGTGTTAAAAAATTGATATTTTAGTCAGTATTTTTCTGTTAAGCAATTTAACTCTTTTTAAAAAGTTGATGGTCAAATATAAATTTTTTTTAAAAAGGTTGAGGGTCAAATGTAGCTTAAAAAAATAAAAGTCAAATTAATAAAATATACAAACATTGAAGTTTAAGTTTCACATATGCCTTTTAAATTTACCAAACAATAGAGAGAAATAAAATATATTTCCATATTTACTACCAACTACCAAACATATTAATAAATTATGTTTTTATCTTTCTAGTTTTTTTTTTTTCTCTAATTTCCATACATCTGTTTTCATCGTATCAAGCAAAGGTTAAAGAGTAAATTTTGTGTTTTTAAGATTTTGGGTGAAGGGAAAAAATTGTGCATGGAATCGTAAGAATTTGAAGAATTGCTCTTGGATGAAAACTGAAAATATTTTTCTTTATTATTTTTAAATAAATTTATTATCTTTTGTAGTTCTCTAAATTTTAATTATTTTTGAATTTTTAGATTTTTATAGGATTTATAGGATTTTTAATTTTTAAATATATATTTTAAAAATTATATAAATGTTCGTTTCTTAAATCATGACATTTTACCATTTGCCTTGTCCATTGAATGCCACATCATCTACAATTTATGACATTATAAAAAAAGTATTAGAATAGTGGATATTAAAAACTTGAGTATTGATAACTAAAATACAAGTATCAAGCTAGAGAAAAGTGCTAAGTTGAGTGACAAAATGAGCATTTAAGCTTTCGGAAAATAATATTGCATTTATTAATATTTTAATATTTATTAAATACTTTTATCTGAAAAATAAATAAATTTTCTAGAAAATAACCAAACAATGGAAAACCTTTTTTTTTTCATTTAATCATTTAAACATAAAAGAATCTCTACTTTAAAAAAATTCATACTTAAAAAATTTTGAAAATAAATTATATGAATTAACTAACAAACATTTATGGAAAAAAATGTGAATCAAACAGATCCTAAATTGTTTATTCTATGTGAATCAAACAGATCCTAAATTGTTTATTCTTTCTCATAATTCTTTTGAAGCTACAGTTTATAACTATATCAATATTTTTCATTAGAATTAATTGTTATAAGAAATGAACTGAATAATTAACTCAATTGAAATTAATAATTAACACAAGTGAAACTCAAACTAGAGCACTCATGATCTCAAGATTTTACTTATGTTATTTGAGCCAAAACCTCATTTTACTGGTAAGATTTTTGAGGACGAAAATCCTTAAAGGGTAAGAGTTGTAACAACCTCTTTTTTAGTGAAATCGAAAAAGTGGTTTCGAAACCACAGATCCGACCCAAAATATAAATTATTTTTTATGTTATTATATGGTCCATAATATAATAGACGTGACATGTTAAAATTTTGACATGAAAATTTTATCGATTTGGTGCCTAATTACAAGAAGGACTAAATCGCATAAAATGTGAAAGTTGAATTATAGTAACTATAAGGATCAAATAGCTATGGAATTCAAAACTAGATGTCCTTATATGGTAATTAGACCATTAGGAAAACTACATAGATTTTTCTTGGTGACTTATCCATGGAAACATAGAAAAAGGTCAAGGACTAAATTGGAAATAGAAAAAATTAATTAATTAAAAGACGATAAAAGAAAATATTATCTTATTATTGTCATCTTCAAACTAAAATTGTATGAAACCCTAGGAGAGAGAGGGAAACTTTCAAGGCTTAATTGGGTAAGTTCTCTTGTCCGGTTTTTAGTAATTTTGGTATTTTTGAAATTGGGATAGCTTAATCTCTCTATTTGAGGGATTAATTTGATAAGTTATCAAAGTATGAAAAGGTTTCATGGATGTATTATGCTTGAAATTATAAATTTATGGTAAAAATGAAAGATTATTGATAGATAAACAACTTTTACAAAGTGATTTTTGATGAAAACTTGAGTTAGGGACTAAAATGTAAAATTATGAAATTGAAAGAAAAATTCTAAAATTTTATGTATACATGTGCTGCAAATTTTTTAATTGGGCTTCGGTTAGGCTTGGAATAGGGAGTAATTTGCACAAGTTTCATTTTCCGAGCCTAGGGACAATTAGAATTTATGGAAAAAATTAGGGGCAAAATGGTAATTTTACCTAGAACGTAAATTGAGTCCATTTAAATATGAAATGTATGAAATTTGATAGTTAAATTCATTTATATATATATCTAGAAAACACAAACTCTAGGCTAGATCGAGGAAAGGAAAAGATTTCGGATTAGTAGATTATTACGCGAACAAGTGTCGAGGTAAGTTTGTGTAACTTAATCGGACATGTAATTATGTTAATTGAATGTTGTGTTTGTATGTAATGTGATTTATGATTATGTGCTTTACTTGTATGTTATGATGGAAAATTTGCTACATGCTTGAAATGGTGATAAAAGGGTTAGTCCTAATTGAATGTTGAATTTCGATGATTATACACGCTTTCCAAAACTAATAAGGCCCTGCATTTGTTGCGGGAGGGATTTAGCTCGGACGAGTAATCCTATTGACCTTGTTATATAAAGGATTTAGCTTGGATGGGTAATCCTAATATAATACCTCTCAAGTATGCATTAGGATTAGGGTTTAGCCTGGACTGGTAATCCTAATCGAGCTCCTCCGAGATTACGTTATATAAAGGATTTAGCTTGGACTGGTAATCCTGTTATAAGATATATGGCTCAAGAGTGTGCTCCTTGGTTAGTACCCTAAGGGGTATCCTTGAATAAGAAATTGAAGGATTATGGAGCTGTACACTTCAAGTGTACTACTTGAGCATCCATCGGAATTCAATGATTCAATGGGCATGAATCTCTTGATTTGGTATGAAAATCTTGAGATGTAATGATAAGGACTTGAAAGAACATTGTATGATGAGCTCATTTATTTTTACTTGATGTGTTTGTAAATGTTGTGACTAACATGTTTGATTGAAGGCATGTGCTTAGGAAATTTTGCTAATGGATGGAAAACATGATGTTGTGTGCGTAAATTTAATTATAGGATTTGTAAATTTAGTTTCCGTTATACGAACTTACTAAGCATGTAATGCTTACTCCATTTATTTTCCCTTGTTTTATAATGCTCGGAAGCTCGTGAAGGTTTGAAGATCATTGGAGCATCATCACACTATCAACTAGCATTTTGGGTATAATGGCATGTATAGGACAACTTGGCCAATAGTGGTTTAAAAATGTTATTTTGTAACCTAGCCATTGAAATTGCTAGTATTGGTTCATTTTGGTATGACTAAGTAGACTATTATGATATACATATATAAACATGTGCTATGTTAAAAATATGTGATCAATGTTGGGAATTCTTAAGTTAAACTAAGGTAAGGTTGTGATCATGTATGCTTGTAGTGATATGCCTTGTGAATCATAGAAATTGCCCAATTTGAATGCTTGAATTGGTTGGTATTGGATGTGTGTTTCAAGTGCAGGTCTTGGGTGAAAATTTGGGTGAGAAATGAAACTAGAAATGGCTTCATTTTCTCCACACGGGCGTGTGTCTAAACTGTGTGTGACACACAGCCTGGTAACACGGGGAGGTAGTTAGGCCGTGTGTCCCCTGTACATTAATTCACCGTGTGTCCCCTGTACATTAATTCTGAGAAATAGAATGCTCAGAATTAGGCACACGGGTAGAGACACGGGGTGTGTCTCAGCCGTGTGTGCCACATGGCCTAGAACATGGGCGTGTGTCTCATGTGTGTGCCACACGGCCTAGAACACGGGCGTGTGTCTCAGGCGTGTGTCTTGGCCGTGTAAAACTTGCACCTAGTTCAAATTAATTTAATTAACCACATGGCCTGTAGCATGTGTGTTCTAGGGTCATAAGGGCGTGTCACTTGGACCACACGGGCGTGTGAGTCCAGTACCTTTGAAAAATTTTGTAATTTTGCAAAAAATTCTTAAAAGTTCGATTAAGTCTTGATTTGATTCTAATGCTTGTATTGGGCCTCGAGGGCCCGATCAAGGGACATTATGGATAATCTTGGTAAATGAATAGTAAATTTATGTGGTTTAATAGAAAATATTCTGAATGTTTTAGTAATGCTCTGAAACCCTATTTTAACGACGGGTATAGGTTAAAGGTGTTACATTTAGTGGTATCAGAGCTACGATTTAATCGATTCTTAGATTTGACATAGCAAACAAGAGTTTAGCTATACATGCCATTATATAAACTGTGATAGTGTGATAACTCCTGGTCATTTTAAATGTGTTTTCATATAGTAATATCATCCAACCGAGCTAGAGCTGAATCCAAGGAAGCTGAGAGCAATGCTTCACTTCACACAAAGAGTTACATCTGAGTCTGGTAGTGAAAGGCCCGTGTCTAAGGGCCAAGGTGAGGAGGCAAAACAAGCCTTCTTTCAAATGATGAATGAATGGTTTACCCAGTACTTGAAAACAAACCCTGCTATACAACGACCTTCCCCACCTGCTCCCCAACTGATTCCTAAGGTACCACAGGTTTCGAGGCTGTTAGAATTTGTAAGCCTCCGATAGATAAAATCTGCAAACATGGGGCATTAGAATTTAAAGCTACCACAAATGACGATCCAAAAGGGCTGAGTTTGTGGCTAGAAAATACTATCCGAGTTTTTGATGAACTATCCTGCACACCTAATGAATGCCTGAAATGTGTAGTATCTCTACTGAAAGATACATCTTATCATTGGTGGATTACTATAACTTCAGTAGTACCGAGGGAGAATGTCACATGGAATTTTTCCAAGCTGGATTTAGGAAGAAGTATGTGAGTTAGGGATTTATGGATCAGAAAAAGAAAGAGTTTTTATAGCTCAAACAAGGAAACATGATTGTATCCGAATACGAATCGAAATTTGTTTGGTTGAGCAAGTATGCCAAAGAATGGGTTTTAATCGAGGCTGAAATGTGTAAACTCTTTGAAGAGGGCCTAAATGAAGATATCAAGTTATTGATTAGAACTCTTAAAATAAGGGAATTTGCGGTGTTAGCCGATCAAGCTCACAAAGCTGAGGAACTGATTAAGGAAAAGAAACAAGCCTAAAGAGAGGCTCAGGTTTCAGGAAAAAGAACTATGACTAAGTCACAATCATTTGCTTCTAAGAAATTAAAGAGGTATTATGATCATGTTACTACCTCTACAGGGTATTCTGGAAGAGAACCGGGCTCTCAATGTTCTAACCTGAGGTCTTCATCTCCATCTATGACCAGTGTGGGTAGTGTTGGTAATCCTAAACTGAAATGTAAATGTTGTAACAAATTTCATCATGAGGAATGTCAATCTAGAAGTGAAGCTTGTTTCGGATGTGGTTCGCTTGACCATTTTCTCAGGGATTGTCCTAAAAGAGTTGAAAAAGAAATAGAACTAGCTCCAAAGCTGGGTAATCCTATTGCGAGAGGCAGATCACCCCGTCACCCCGGTAATGTTAGTGATAGTCGAGGTACTACCAAGGACACGACAGTTAGATCTGAAGCAGGAGAACCTGCAAGGACATATGCTATTCGTGCTAGAGAAGATGCCTCTGCACCAGACGTCATTATTGGTACATTTTCTCTACTTGATATTGATATTACTATATTGATTGATCCTGGTTCCACACATTCATATATATGCACGAACTTAGTGATTGTTAAAAATTTACTTGTTGAAA
This sequence comes from Gossypium rotundifolium, assembly GCA_025506655.1. Lineage (NCBI taxonomy): Eukaryota > Viridiplantae > Streptophyta > Magnoliopsida > Malvales > Malvaceae > Gossypium > Gossypium rotundifolium. Next base: position 26,968,965 of record CP106730.1, read on the forward strand.
TCACTGAATTTTTGATTAAAGTTTCGAACCCCCTGGGCCGGTGTGTTATGGTGGATAAAGTTTGTAAGAACTATCCATTGATGGTAAAAGGTTATTGCTTTTCGGCTGACTTGATGTTATTGCCATTTGATGAATTTGATATGATTTTGGGAATGGATTGGTTGACCCGATATGTTGTAGTGGTAAATTGGAAGCAGAAATATATTGTATTGAAATGTAAGAATGATGAATTGTTTCATGTTGAATCTGATAAACTAGATGGATTACCTAATGTGATTTCAAATAACGGCACAGAAATACTTCCGAAAGGGTTATGATGCTTACCTTGCATATGTGTTGGATACTAAAATGTCCAAGTCAAAGATTCAATCAGTACCAGTTGTATGTGAATATCCTGATGTATTCCCAAAAGAATTATCTAGTTTACCATCGGATAGAGAAGTGGAATTCTCTATAGATCTCATTCCGAGGAACGGCGCTGATATCTATAGCACCTTACAGAATGGCTCCTACATAATTGAAAGAGCTGAAAGTACAATTGCAGGAGTTGATTGACAGAGGTTTTGGTCGACCTAGTTTTTCACCTTGGGGTGCACTGGTCCAAATTGTAAAGAAGAAGGATGGATCGTTAAGGCTATGTATTGATTACAGACAACTCAACAAAGTCACAATAAAGAATAAGTATCCATTGCCTCGTATTGATGACTTATTTGATCAGTTGAAATGTGCCACTGTATTTTCATAGATTGATCTCCATTCTGGTTATCATCAATTACGAGTAAAAGAATCTGATGTGCCTAAGACAATTTTTAGAACCAGGTATGGACACCGTGAGTTTCTTGTGATGCCATTTGGCTTGACAAATGCACCTACAATGTTTATGGATTTGATGAACAAGATTTTCAGTCCATATTTGGATAGGCTTATGGTGGTATTTATAGATGATATTTTGGTTTACTCCCGAGATGAAAATGAACATGCTGAGCATTTGAGAATAGTGTTACAAACCCCGAGAGAGAAAAAATTGTATGCCAAATTCAGGAAAAAGTGAGGGTAATTCAAGGTAGTTTGAAAGCAGCCTTTGATCAACAAAAGTCTTATGCTAATTTGAAAAGAAAAGAGATAAAATTTCATGTTGGTGACAAGGTATTCTTAAAAGTGTCGCCTTGGAAGAAAGTACTCCAGTTTGGTCGTAAAGGAAAATTGAGTCCACGGTTCATTGGACCGTATGAGATTACTGAAAGAATTGGACGGTTGCATATCGGTTAGCTTTACCACCAAAGCTTGATCAGATTCATAATGTTTTTCATGTGCCTATGCTATGGCGATATCGATCCGACCCTTTACATGTTATCTCTCCGAAAAAGGTAGAGATTCAACCGGATATGACATATGGTGAGGAGGAACCAATGAAAATCTTAGCTCGAAAAACAAAGGAGTTAAAAATAAAAGGTAGCTTTGGTAAAATTTCTTTGGCAACGACACGGTATAGAAGAGGCTACCTGGGATCCAGAGGAAACTATGAGGAAGAAACACCCGAATCTTTTTACTGGTAAGATTTTTGAGGATGAAAGCCCCTAAAGGGGGGAGAGTTGTAACAACTCATTTTTCAGTGAAATCGTAAAAGTGGTTAAGGAACCACAGATCCAACCCAAAATATAAATTATTTTTTATTTTATTATATGGTCTGTAATATAATAGACGTGGCATGTGAAAAATTTGACATGAAAATTTTATCGATTTGGTGCCTAATTACGAGAAGGACTAAATCACATAAAATGTGAAAGTTGAATTTTGTAGCTATAATGATCAAATAGCTATGGAATTCAAAACTAGAGGTCCTTATATGGTAATTAGACCATTAAGAAAACTACGTAGATTTTTCTTGGTGACACATCCATGGAAATATAGGAGTGTTATTCAATGAATGATTCAATGAAGGGAAATCAACCTTCTGTATCGAGATTTCATCTCTCTTTATGGGATTGACCTAAGACAGTGGAAAAAAGAGATCGTGAGAAAGGTTCCTTATGCTTCAACAATAGGAAGTCTCACGTATGCTATACTATGCACATGCCTAGATATCTATTTTGCATCAAGATTGGTGAGTCGATATTAGGCAAATCCAAGGCCAAGACAATAGTAAGCAGTTAAGCATATACTCAAGTATTAACGAAGAACGAGAGGTTATATGCTTGTGTATTCCAAAGGAGATCTCACTCTTATTGGATATGCTGATTTTAACTTCCAAACATGTCAGGATTCGAGGAAATCGACTTCAGTTATGTTTTGTCCTTGGCGACTGGTACATTGTGTGAATAAGATTCAAGTTAGGTTGCACTGGTAACTTCACCATGGAGGGCCGAATATGAGGTATAGAAAATCTATGACACTATACTAGTACAGATAGAGCTAAACCCCAATAAACCACATAAGGACAAAACACATTAAGGGAGACGATAGTTTTTGACGGAATAGTGGATGTAGTCAAAGATCGCATCTGAAGACAAACCCCTGGGATTTGCTTTGCCAAGACTCTACTAGCTAGAGAACTCTTTAGGAAACATATGGAGGGGTATATGAATGCGAAACATGACTCATCTACTTCACATGGCAAGTAGGAAACTGTTGGATCTGATTCTCTGAGTGTAGTATTTTCGTCTAAATACACTTGTAATTTCGAACAAATTGGTTAATAAAATTATACATGAATTAAATTAATACTTTTTATATTGTCCTCACATGGGTTTTGCATGCAAAGCAAAATGGAAGCAAATGTTGCTTATTGGTTGTCTAATGTTTAACTAATACTAAGTGGTATTATGTGGTTGGATTGTAATACAAAATGATAACTTGTATTAGTAGACGAACCTAAACATGTCCTTAGTCTAATAAAAAATGAGCAAACCTGTTCAAAAACTAATATGTTGTATATTAAGTCCAATTAAGGAGATGCCTTATCTTTTTCATCAGAGCAAATGATTACCAAAAGATACAGACATAGATGTGACTGACTAAACTAACAGGTTTCGTATCCAATTGTTTAAAAAACATCTTTGGAAAATGCTGTGGAAAATAAATTTAGGGAAAAACTAAAGTTCTAAAAAAATTCCAAAACAAGAACCAAGTTGTGCTCTATTTGTTATGTTTTTCCAACGTTGTGGTTCTTAGGAAATAGACCATGGACTATCATCTTCATGTAGGATTTTTTTTTAATTCATAGAATTCTTGTGAGTCGAAAACACTCACAGGACTTAAATGTATTTTTTTCCCAAAAGGTCTTAAATGTATTTTTTTCAAAAGGAGTCCATGACGATGAGAAGATGGAGCAATGCCAATTGAAGAACCAAGGAATGCCTTATGGAATACTTTTTCATTTATTTTCTAGAAATAGAACCATGGAAACCTTAGCTTGAAATTTTATTTTAATTATCTATAAAATAAATCTATCTTCTTATATATCTGTTTTATAATTGTTTATAATATGTATATTATGTAATGTTATAATTGTGATATATATATATATATATATATATATATGAAATGATTCAAAATTAATCAAATAAAAAATAAGAAGTGTGGTAATGAGAAGGCACGTGTCTAGGATTGGTCTAGCTAAGAAAGGATTGGTTTTTAAGCAGTCAAATTTGACTCACCTCCCTTTCCTAGGACCCTACCTGGTGCACGGTTCACATTCACTTCTTTGATTTTTCCTCAAAAGTTAAACTATGAATATTGTAAAATTACCATTGCATGCCATGCATATATTGGAAGCTTGTCATATAGATTAGGTAACAAATGCCACTAGGACTATTATATGATCAATCTTGAAATATGGGATAAAAAAACCTTACAAGTTATTTTCTAAATGTCATGTAGACAAATTTTGTTTCAAGATTGTCATTGACTTAGAAGAGAAAAGACTTGATCTAGGTTATCATAGACAAATTGATGAAATCCACTCATTTTATACATGTTCCAACTGATTACTCATTCAAAAAGTTAGTTAAATTGTACGTTTCTGAAATTGTTAGATTGCACGGCGTACCACTATCGATTATTTCTGATCGTGATCCAAGATTTACCACCAGGTTTTGGGGTAAGTTACGTAAGGCTTTGGGCTCCAAATTGAATTTCAGCACCACCTTTTCATCCGCAAATAGATGGTTAATCTAAACAAGTGATTCAGATTATGGAAGATATGTTACAATTTTGTGTAATTGAGTTTGAAGGTAGTTGGGAAAAAATATCTATTGTTAGTCGAGTTTGCTTATAATAACGACTATCAGTCAAGCATAAAAATGGCACCGTACAAGGCTTTATATGAGTGCAAATGTAGAAGTCCATTATACAAGTCATAGTTGAATGAAAGAAAGATAGTTGGGGTTGATTTGGTCTCGGAAGCTGAAAATAAATTTTGAATTATTTGATAAAATTTGAAAGTTGCATCCTATCATCAGAAAACTTTCACTGATCTGAAAAGAAAATATATTTACTTTTCTATTGGGAGAAAGTGTTCTTGAAAGTCTTGCCCTAGAGAAAACTCCTGCGTTTCGGCAGAAAAGGGAAACTCAGCCTGAGGTTCATTGGACCGTATGAAATTTTGGAGAGAATCAGATTCGTAGCTTATCGACTAAGGTTACCTTAGGAACTTGATAGAATCCATAATGTTTTTCACATTTGAATGCTTTATTATTATCATTCTAATCCTCCACACGTGTTATCTCTATATAAAATTAAGTTACAGCCTAATTTGACTTATGGTGAAGAACCGATTAAAATTTTAGCTTGAGAAGTGAATGAAACACCCTAAAACCCGGCCCACGAGCCTTGACCGGATCTGGTATGTTCCCTAGTGTAAACCATTTCAAATTCTTTTGTTACTTAGGAAAAACTGGTGTGTTTTGAAAGAAAGGTTGGTTTGGGTTGGGCTTGAGTTGAATCAAAACGTTTGGGCTTTAGTTTAAAATGAATTCTCTTAATCATTTAATAAACAAAAGAAAACTAAATTTAATAAATAATAACAGAATCTAATAATTCTACTAGGCCTTGTTACATCAAATAATTCCAAATATTTCAAAGTACTTAAATGAAATAAAGAAAAAAATGTCCAAATTAAATAAAAACTTCCAAGTTGAGCATGGCCACCACAAGTTCTGCCGTCCCGGTCCATCACTGATCATCACCAAAACATGGTCCCACAATGGGGTGAGTCAACATACTCAATGTGTACACAGCACTAAATCATAATCGAATCAGGCATAACAATTATTACACATTCATATCATAGCATACAAATTATGATGCATTCCCAAAACCCAAGCCTATTAAGCCATCCGCTACACTCCCCGCACCAACTTTGCACCGTGGGGACTACTAAGTCGACCCTCCTTCCGCTACACTCCATATCGTGGTCTTATCACCGCGGTGGTCTTAGGTCACCACATTCAGATTCATGGTCTTAGGTCACCACATTCAGATATCACGGTCTTAGGTCACCGTGTTCGTGGTCTTAGGTCACCACATTCACTTCCCCTTTCATAATAAACCCATATGCCCCATTTGAAAGTAATATACATAAATATATATCAGAGTTCACATTCTTATTCTTATTCTCATGTTACAAATAACATTTTTCATATTCCTAGTAGGAGTAGGAAACGTACCTGAGTACTTAGTACCATAACATGGTACCTTAACCGCTTATATATTCTTAATATCACATATGTTAATTAAACGTAGCCATAAAACATATTATGAGATAGTGTGGGGTACACACCTAATTTGCTTAGTAGTTTCCTTGAGATCTTGAAAAGCTTGATCTAATGCTTAGATCCTTAATCCCTACATTTGTTTTATCACTTATTACTTTAATAAAAAGCCATTCAGCCATAAATCCAAATCCTAGTAGGATTAGTACACTAAGGCTTACCTTGTTGCCGTTTTCCTATTATTCAAATCCCAAATTGATCTCTTGCTTTCTTTAAGGATGTTGAAATTCCTATAACTATATGTTAGATTTAATCTAACATTAAAACATAAACATGGCCTTTGGTAGAATATACATATATCTTACCTTAAATCTTTTAAATCCGAAACTCTCTTCTTGATTAATGGAGATGCCGAAATACCTTAGATCCAAATCCCAAAATTCACCTTCCATATTTTGATCAATAAGATATAGGAGGATTAGACTAACTTTGGCTTAAAAGAAAGGAATACAATTATAACTATAGATCCTTACCCTTTTATATTGAAATCGATGATCCTCCCGACACCACTTGAGATTTGGCTTAGAGACTTGATGAACAATCGACTATGATCCCCTTATGTATTTGGTTTCAAAGATAAAAGAAGAAAGGAATAATAGGCTTAGAAGGAATCGGCTAGGATGCTAAAAGAAAAGAAGAAAAAGAATGGATGCTTAAGAAGAATTTTGGCGGAGGAGAGGAGAAAGAATATTTGGCAAAAGAAAGAGAGGAGAATGAATAATGAATAGCCCTAGTCTCATCCTTTTATAGTAGAAAGTAGGCCAAGAATCCTTTGCTTGGCCACTACTCTTCCTTATGTGATAACTTTATCTCTTTAATTTTAAAACAAATAAAGTATAATCCTTATTATCTTCTAATTAGCATAATTTAAAAGAGAGTGAAACTCCTCTTTGCAATGCCTTGTGTCGTCCACCTCTTGGGCTTCTAGAAGCAAAAATAAAACTTATTTTATTTGCTTCCCATGTGACTTGAACTCAGGCCCAACACCCTTGTATGTGGCGCCATTTCCAAAGGCCCTAAATGGCATCTTCAGGCCACTTTTCCAAGCCTGTTTGTGTGTCAAATTTCACGTACTTTTTCTTTTAAGGCCTCCTTGCCTTAATTACCTCTTTTAAACTTTAAAACTCAACATTTCTAAGTCATTTCTAGGTTTCCAAAAATTTTTGTTCGGCTCTGTAAACTTGACATTTCTTAGGTTTCCTAAAATGTTTACTTTGCTCTTTTAGCTTAGTTTCCAAAATGTTCACTTTCCTAATTCAGCTTAGTTTCCAAAATGTTGACTTTCCTCTTTTAGCTTAGTTTCCAAAATGTTTACTTTCCTCTTTTAGCTTAGGTTTCCAAAATGTTCACTTTCCTAATTTACTTAGGTTTCCAAAATGGTCACTTTCCTATTTTTAATGTAACATTTCCATACATTCTTAGGCTTCTAAAAATGTTCAAAATTTATTCAAAACTCATAAAACATGTCATTTTGTACATTTAAGCCAGAAATGCATAGGCCCTTTTTAGGATGTTACAGTTCTACCCCCTTAAAATAATTTTGTCCTCGAAATTACTTACTATTGTTCATCCGTATAGTCTAACTCACTACACTACGCTATTGCTGCGCACTCTAATCTCAAAGAACTATCATACTTTCTAGGCACATTCTCTAAGTTCACAATCAAGGTTCCATACACTTCATAAGAACAAACTGATCTTATAGCAAGCAAAGTAATGGAGGATAATCCAGAAATAAGAAACTTACCCGTTGTCTCATCTGGCGCATCACTATCCTCGCGACGTCCGACTGCATAAACCAAACTTGACTACCTTGCATCTGAAACTTCAGCACCTCCGCTTGGTGCTCCACGTCCTCAGCCGAAACCATTACCTCTGTTATTCGAATCACGACCTCGTTGAGGTCAGCCGTCCTCCTCTACCACTGATTAACATTGAGTTCTTGATCGACTTTCATTGGTTTGCTTAAGACAATTCTTGATCACATGGTCCTTGGACCCACACCTAAAACATCCTCCATTTTTTTTCCAGCACTCTCCTAAGTGCCTCTTTCCACACACATCACAAGGACGATACTGCCCTCCTGAACTAGCTTGTTGACCTCGTGGGCCCTCATCTCTAGGCCTTTTCTGAACATCTCCTGATGTTCCAGACGATCCAAAACCTCTTTTTTGCCTATTCCGATCCATGGTCTGCTTGGTAAAATCTTTAATTCCCTCAGCTACCTTGGCCTTTTCTACTAAAGTAGAAAACTCCCGCTCCTGATGCGGTGCTATCAACAATCTCAAATCATCCCTTAGTCCGTCCTCAAAATGGACACAGCGTTCATGTTCAGTTGCGACTACTCCTCGAGCATATCGGCTTAACCTCAAAAATTCAGCCTCATATGCTGCTACAGACTTGTTCGCTTGAACTAGTCCTAGAAAAGCTTTCCTTTGCTCATCAATATACCATGTGCCGACATACTTTTTCTGATGTGCCTCCTTAGCATACTCCCAAGTCAGATCCTCAGCCGTGGCACCATCCCGGACAGTTAACCACCATTGGTACGCTTTATCACGCAACAGTGCCACCATTCCTTTCAACTTCTCTTCCGGGGTCAGATCGAGCTCATCCATAATACGCTCGATTGCCTCCAACCAGTACTTAGCTGTACTGGGTGCCACACCGGACACTCCACGGAACACCTCAGCCCCGTTGGCTCGGAGTCGCTCGGGTACAAATTTTTGAGCTCTCGTATTTCCACCTGCGCCAGCCACCATTTCCAAAACTCGCAAAGATAGCCTCGACACAAAGATCATCCCGTCCGAGCTTGCTGCTTGACATTAACAGCTGGGGGTGGTGGCGGTGGTAACTCATTGTTAGACCCTTGACCCGATCTAACGGGTTCGCACGATTATTCTTCCTCTACCATGTCCTTGACGACCGCGTCCTCTAGAACTCATATCTAACGATGTGCTTTAATCTGATTTAAGAAGTTTTTTATGAATTAGTACTTTTGTTTCACTTGATTACCCGCCAAGAAATTTTATGAAAAGGAATTTAGGAGTGGTTCTTTCGTCTCATACATGCACACGACCTTTTCATTCATTCATATATCCATCAAACAATTATGAACCTTAGTTCATTCGAGAAACATTGTAGTTTTCATTTGTTCTTTGTTTTCCACTACCCGGGGTATTTTCGTAATTTGTCCTATAGAGGTATTTTGTAATTTGTCAAAATAAGGTTCTTTGGTGATTTTGTCACAAAGTATTTTTGGTATTTTTAAGTTCCCGGGGTATTTTGGAAAATTTTTGAAATCTGAGGGTATTTCAAAAATTTTTGGTCCTTGGGGGTATTTTGGTAATTTTTCCACAACCCGGGGTAAATTGTAAAATTTTAATAAATTGGGGACATTTCAGAAGTTGCAAAATTTTGAGGGTTCTTTTTGAGAAATTTATTTTCCAAAACGATGAAGTTGCAAAAATTTTGGAAGTTAGGGTCATTTTGGAAATTTTAGTAAGTTAGGGGCAATTTTGTAATTTTTAAAAAATCAAGGTATTTTTCTGATAGTTTGCAAATTAGGGTTTTTTAACATTTATGAAATAATGAAATTTTGGCAAAACTGTTGAGTAGTTGGGCATTTTATAAACCAAGGGCATTTTCGTAATTTTACCACTTGGGGTATTTTTTTGAAATTTTACCATTAGGTGTATTTTTGTAAATCAGAAAATTTTTCAAAAATTTGTGTAAAAAGAAATAATTTTCGTGAATTAAAGAGAGAACAAATGATTTTAAGAATTTTTAATATTAGGGTTTTAAAAAAAATGGCTAGTTCCCTTTCGGGTTTTAGTTATTGGGTTTAGCCTATGACCGAGCCTCCTTGGTCAGGGCGAACCAAAGCTACGCACCAGGCAGGATTCAAGTGGAGAGGAGGTGAGTCACGCGGACTGCTTAAGTACCAAGCTCCCACTGAAACCATTCCTAGACATGCGTACAAGGGTTGCCACACCCACTAAGTCCTCTGAGTTAGGGTGAACCGTAGCTACGCACCAGGTAGGATTCATGCGAAGAGGAGGTGAGTCACTAGGATTGCTTAAATACTAAGCTCTTCCGGATCCAATCCTAGACATGCGTACCATGGTTGCCACACCCTAATTCGACTGACTTAGCCATAGGTTTGTTTAGTGCGTTAAGTCTTATGTATCTGTGTTTGGGTAGGCTAATCCTAGGGTTCAAGTTCCTATCATGCTATTCTACATTCCATTCCTTTTCTACCCTTCTTTAATTCACATAATCACACAAATAGTTAGGGGTACTTACCTAGTGGATTGCGGGTCGGAGACTTAGGTGCCATGCCAGAAAAACCTGCTTATTTCATAAGATACTTTATAAAGCTTATTTGGGCTCGATTTGAAAATGTTTTGGGCCTTAGCCACAGGCCGAGAGTTAAAAATTGGGCTCTGATACCAAATTGAAACACCCTAAAACTCGGCCCACGAGCCTTGACCGGATCTGGTATGTTCCCTAGTGTAAACCGTTTCAAATTCTTTTGTTACTTAGGAAAAGCTGGTGTGTTTTGAAAGAAAGGTTGGTTTGGGTTGGGCTTGAGTTGAATCAAAACGTTTGAGCTTTAGTTTAAAATGAATTCTCTTAATAATTTAATAAACAAAAGAAAAATAAACTTAATAAATAATAACATAATCTAATAATTCTACTAGGCCTTGTTACATCAAATCATTCCAAATAGTTCAAAGTACTTAAATGAAATAAAGAAAAAAAATGTCCAAATTAAATAAAACTTCCAAGTTGAGCATGGCCACCACAAGTTTTGCCGTCCGGTCCATCACCGATCATCACCAAACATGGTCCCTAGCAACGGGTGAGTCAAGACTCAATGTGTACACATCACTAAATCATAATCGAATCGGGCATAACAATTATTACACATTCATATCATAGCATACAAATTATGATGCATTCCCAAAACCCAAGCCTATTAAGCCATCCGCTACACTCCCGTACCAACTTTGTACATCGGGGACTACTAAGTCGACCCTCCTTCCGCTACACTCCATATCGCGGTCTTAGGTCACCGCATTCGTGGTCTTAGGTCACCACGTTCAGATTCTATGGTCTTAGGTCACCACATTCGAGATATCACGGTCTTAGGTCACCATGTTCGTGGTCTTAGGTCACCACATTCACTTCCCTTTCATAATAAACCCATATGCCCCATTTAAAAGTAATATACATAAATATATATCGAGTTCACATTCTTATTCTTATTCTCATGTTACAAATAACATTTTCATATTCCTAGTAGGAGTAGGAAGCGTGCACTGAGTACTTAGTACCATAACATGGTACCTTAACCACTCATATATTCTTAATATCACATATGTTAATTAAACGTAGCCATAAAACATATTATGAGATAGTGTGGGGTACACACTTGATTTGCTTAGCGCTTCCTTGAGATCTCGAAAAGCTTGATCTAATGCTTAGATCCTTAATCCCTACATTTGTTTTATCACTTATTACTTTAATAAAAAGCCATTCGGCCATAAATCCAAATCCTAGTTGGATTAGTACACTAAGGCTTACCTTGTTGTCGTTTTCCCTATTATTCAAATCCCGAAATTGATCTCTTGCTTTCTTTAAGGATGTCGAAATTCCTATAACCATATGTTAGATTTAATCTAACATTAAAACATAAACATGGCCTTTGGCCGAATATACATATATCTTACCTTAAATCTTTTAAATCTCGAAACTCTCTTCTTGATTAATGGAGATGCCGAAATACCTTAGATCTGAAATCCCAAAATTCACCTTCCATATTTCGATCAATAAGATATAGGAGGGATTAGACTAACTTTCGGCTTAAAAGAAAGGAATACAATTATAACTATAGATCCTTATCCTTTTATATTGAAATCGACAGATCCCTCCTGACACCACTTCAGAGATTCAGCTTAGAGACTTGATGAACAATCGACTATGATCCTCTTATGTATTCGGTTTCAAAGACGAAAGAAGAGAGGGGTAATAGGCTTAGAAGGAATCGGCTAGGATGCTAAAAGAAAAGAAGAAAAAGAATGGATGCTTAAGAAGAATTTCGGCAGAGGGAGAGGAGAAAGAATATTTGGCAAAAGAAAAGAGAGGGAGAATGAATAATGAATAGCCCTAGTCTCATCCTTTTATAGCCGAAAGTAGGCCAAGAATCCTTTGCTTGGCCACTACTCTTCCTTATGTGATAACTTTATCTCTTTAATTTTAAAACAAATAAAGTATAATCCTTATTATCTTCTAATTAGCATAATTTAAAAGAGAGTGAAACTCCACTTTTGCAATGCCTTGTGTCGTCCACCTCTTGGGCTTCTAGAAGCAAAAATAAAACTTATTTTATTTGCTTCCCATGTGACTTGAACTCAGGCCCAACACCCTTGTATGTGGCGCCATTTCCAAAGGCCCTAAATGGCATCTTCAGGCCACTTTTCCAAGCCTGTTTGTGTGTCAAATTTCACGTACTTTTTCTTTTAAGGCCTCTTGCCTTAATTACCTCTTTTAAACTTTAAAACTCGACATTTCTAAGTCATTTCTAGGTTTCCAAAAATTTTCGTTTGGCTCTGTAAACTTGACATTTCTTAGGTTTCCTAAAATGTTTACTTTCCTCTTTAGCTTAGTTTCCAAAATGTTCACTTTCCTAATTCAAACTTAGTTTCCAAAATGTTCACTTTCCTCTTTTAGCTTAGTTTCCAAAATGTTTACTTTCCTCTTTAGCTTAGGTTTCCAAAATGTTCACTTTCCTAATTTACTTAGGTTTCCAAAATGGTCACTTTCCTATTTTAATGTAACATTTCCATACATTCTCGAGCTTCCAAAAATGTTCAAAATTTATTCAAAACTCATAAAACATGTCATTTCGTACATTTAAGCGAGAAATGCATAGGCCTTTTTAGGATGTTACAGTGAAAGAATTACAGAATAAATGTGTACCATTGGTTAAAGTATTGTGGCATCGACATGGAATTGGGGAATCTACGTGGAAATGAAATAATCTATGAAATCACAATATCCGAACCTAATTTCAGGAAAGAAATTTTGATGATGAAATTTTCTAATGGGGAGAGTTGTAACAGCTCGTTTTTCATTGATACCGAAATTGATGGTTTTGAAACCCCTATTTCCAAGGATCAAGTTAATAAATATTCTTTTATAATATTTACGAGTCTATTATAGAGTTCAATTAAATCCTGGTCTAGTAATTTTAGCGACTCAATAGTTAATTAAGGAAAAATGACTAAACTGAAAAACTTGATTCCTATTGAATGCTAGTTTGAAAGAGTTTAATTAAGATTGGTTAAAGGATTTAGATGGTAATTTACCACTTTTTAGTTTCGTTGATGGTTTCTACTTGGTTTTTCTAATAAAATTATAATAAATGTTAATTTAAAAGTTTAAGTTAAAATACAATAAAACATAAAACTTAAGTGGGCGGCCATTTTTATCATCTTTTCTTCTCTTTTTCAACCGAACCATCATTATTAAAAGCTTGGGGGAATTTGTTCATCTTCTTTTCCTTACATGGTGAGTAATCAAAGCTTATTACTCGTAAATATTATATTTTTGAGATCGTTGTAGCTAAATCTAGCTACCCCAGAGACTATTTCGTAAAACTATTAAAGGTTTTAAAAGTTGCCATTGATGATTTTTAAATATTCATGGTGTTAACTGATAGATTTGTAAACTTGGTTGTTAAACGAGACTAATTTGTAAAGGGATTTTTGTTAGTTTTAAGCTTAGGAAATAATATGAAAATATGTTAATTTTAGCATGAAATTTCTATAAATTTTAGTACTTGAAGCATGGTTAGGGATGAAAATGTAATTGGTTCAAAGGTTGGGTTAAAATGTGAAAGTTAAAATAGTTTTGGTTTTAGGGACTAAATTGAAAAAAGTGTAAAAGTTAAGGAAAATTTTGTAAAAATGAAATTAATAGGTCATATACATGAAAATGAGCATGGTAATGTAATTGAATTTGATAAATTGAATTTAACTATTATATAGATCAAGGATTGAATCGTATGGAGAAAAATCGGGAAAAAGGAAAATTACTGAATAGTCCATATGAATCAACTAGATAGCTAAATATATATTAGATAAGTTCACATTGTATTGCAATGTGTATATACATATTTTTTGTCTTTGAATTATGTTTATTTATGTAGTGATAGTGTGAGTTGGCATGGAAATGTTATAAATAAATACAAGGTGAGTAAGGACTAAATTTAGAATTGTTGAATAATAGTAAGGACTAAATTTAGAATTGTTGAATAATGGTGAAATACGATTCATATGGATTTCTAAATAAACATGATTTGTTTATAGTATGTGTACTAATAACATGGAACTACCCTGATTTATAAGTGCTACGAGTTTTATTTTAATACCTATTAGAACGTAGTAAATGATTAGGATATGATTGGCATGCCAATAGGGTTAGAATGCGCGCTTGTATGGGTTTGCACTTTGATTCCTCTGATTGAACAATTATGCCTCTATTCATACTTTGGTGCCTCTTATTGCACAATTGTCACTCTGTTTGCACTATAGTGCCTCTGTATAGCATTACGATGCTCTTTGGTGTAGTGTAGTTACCCAGGTATCCGAATTAATTTGCTATAGTTCATCAGGCTAGTTAAACTTGTCATTGATTAACAAATGACTTGTTGATGTATGTGAATGCATATGAATGATGTAAATGGAATTCTTAATAAATATGGGTTATCTTGTGAATTGAACTTGTGAAAATCTGACCTGTTTCTTGTAAATTGAATGATGGGTTGTTATCTTTATTTTACTTGTTTAGATTTCAATTACTTGATTGAGGTAAATTTGTTTATGTTTTAACAATGAACTTACTAATCTATTATAAGCTTACTCCGTGTCATTTTCTGTTTTCTATAGTTGATGTTTTGCAAAACTTGGCAGTTTGATCAACTTCAATGCTCACACTATCAAGCTTCAGTCTCGGTATATTTTGATTCGTTTTATTCTGTTTTTTGTGGCATGTATATAGGTTATTTTGGGATGATGGTTTAAAGTTATAAGTTGAAGCTGTAATATGCTATAATGGTTTCCATGTATAATGTTGAACTTAATGATCCCTATGGTATGCATTTGGTAAATGATAATAGTATGTGTGGTGATGGTATGCTTATCCTTGAATAATGGTAGATTATGAATTGGTAATGCTTGATAAATGGTTGATTATTAGATGTATGATATAAAGTTAGTTGTTGGCTTGAGACTTATATGGTTAACATTTATAAGTGAATGGCATGTTTTAAGTATGTTAAAACGATATGGTTAGGTATGTTTATCTTGGCAAGAATGCACTATTTCATTTTGAAGTATAATGTTTTGATAAATTAATGGAATGAACCATATCGGTATTATAATTGTTGAATGTCTTGGAAATGTTTTATGATTTGTTTGTAATGGTACCAAAATGGCATAATGGTTAGGCACTTTAGGTTGTTTTGTATCATGGTTTGGATTGAATTCTTGAAGTGTTTTAGGCAAGAATATGTTGTGCATAAACATGTGTAAGGTAATGCTTAAGGGTTGGATTGTATCTTTTGTAAAATGGCCATTTTTTTTATGTCACAAAGTTTGCCACATGGCCGTGTGCTGCACATGGTTGGTTGACATGGTCATGTGAGTAACACCTAAACCCGACCTAGAAGTTTAGGTCGAATTCCAGATGTCACATTGATCACTGAGGTGATCTAGGTAAACCTTTAATTTATTAAGTTACAAAAGCTTCAATTGTCAAATCCCAAAGTTCAACACAAAGTAAGTTAATTCAAAACATTTTATACCACAGTGTTTAAAACAAAAATTACAATCTAAAACCGTTTACATAAAACTCAGATTTAAAGAAATGCTTTATTAACCAGTTAAGGAAAGAGATGATGCTTCAAGACCTCCGACTTATCGAGTCCAACGTTAGAATTCAGAAGAGTACCTTAAATGGAAACACTAAGAGGGGTTGAGCTACTCGAGCTCAGTGTAAGTTCAAATCAAAACAAGAAGTAGAAATACAATATTCAGATCAGAAATGCAACATGAATTTCAAACACACACGGAGTCAGAGAGTATACTTGGAACTAACATCCCAACCAAACTTATCAAGCAGAGCACATCAAGTTCACTCAAAAGTCTCAGAATAAATGTTGTTCAGACAAACAGATCACAGATAAACAGATGCACATGAATGTAGTCAAATACTAAATCCCACCCATCCAGCCAACTCACCACTCTATCCCCCTATCACACCCCATAAGAGCTGGTTAAGCTTGTCCAACCAAACAAACCACATAGGACCTCTAAAGGCCCATCCAGATCTACACACCAATAAAGTCATTCTAGGCTGCTCGACAATAATGACCTCCACCCCGGATTGCCCTGGAACGATGGCTTATCAATATGCGGTTTAACTGTCAAATCACTAAAGGTACGCAGTGAAGCTGACGTATGTTCAAAAAAGTGCAATGTGGTAATCCGTTGTACAATCATGTTACAGTTGAACTGCCAGATCAGATAATACTGCGCAGCAAAGCTGACACATGTTTGGTACAGTGTAATAAATTGCTATATGCATAAGTTGCAGTAGAACTACTAGATCATATCAGAATCAGTCTCCCTTCTCTTCACAACCCAACCCAAAATAGTTTATGCAAATGCGTGTATGCATTCAATCTCACAGAATAGTGACACACAATCAGACAGAATAGATTTGTATGTACATAGACCCTAGTTAATCGGGTTCAGAGTCAGACATTCCACACATCAATCACAAATAACACTTAATCCACATCCTAAAACGTAGTCTTAACTACCCTTGTTTAAGTTGAGCCAAGGGTTAATGCACGCAAACACATTTTTAGATCAGAATCGCACACAGAACCAATATTAGTGTCTTAGAACCACACACCCGTGTACTCTGGCCGTGTGGACATTCCTAGGCTGTGTGGGAGGTCACAAGCCCGTGTAAAAAGGGGCACATGGCTGTGTGACTTTGGCACACACCCGTGTGACTGAAGCACATGCCCGTGTGGACTAGGGACATGGCCGTGGGAACAGGTCGTGTAACTCTCTGTCCATTTGCACTAACTTCGAGTAAAGGGCTAACATGGTCGTGTAAGGGTCTCACACGCCCATGTGCCCATCAGACACAACCGTGTGTCCCAAAACACATACCTATGTGGAATCCCTAAATCCCCAAATTAGCCACATGACCGCGTGACCAGGCCATGTGGCACCAAATCACTCAAACCCTAATCCCTAAGCTCACACGCCCATGTGTCTAGGAGACACGGCTGTGTGAAAAATGAACAAATCCCAAAATTAGCCACACGACTGTGTGGCTAGGCCTGTGGCAACAAATTTAGCCTAAAACCCTAATTCCTAATTCCACACGACCATGTGAACAGGCATACGCCCGTCTGGCCGTTGAAGTAGTCACAAAACTCCTTCAGAACATGCCAAAAACCTTGTTTTAGCCGTCAAAATCGTCCCCAACCTTTACTATATCAAAAGTACATCAAAACATAGTATTCCCTATACTTTTCAACATTCAAACTCTCGAATCAATGAATTCAATCACACTCAAGAAATGCCAAAATAACGATTTGTAAAACAAAGTAGTTAAGGTTCAAATCCCACACCTATTTTGATGATGGCGAAGCAAAACTCTTCAAAATATGCATAGCAAATCGTTTCCCCAAAGAAGGAAAGAAAAATAAAAAAGAAAGCAAAAATAAAATAACCCAAAAGAAGAATGTCCAGCAGAAAGATAAAAAAAGAAAAAAAAACAATTAATTAGAATAAATAGATGATAATGATAATAATAATAATAATAATAATAATAATAATAATAAATATTAACTTAAAACAAAACAGAATAAATCGCCTCTCCAAAATGCGGATCCAAAGACTCGAACCCAGAACCTAGAGGTTCACTAACACTCTCTCAACCACTAGACTAGCAGGTCCATTCTTTCACTTACATGCAAGACTAGACACAAAAGCACACCTTTCTCTCAAACCCTAATCACTAACATCAAAACTTTTAACCCTCAAAATTCAGGGTGTTACAATGTGCCATTGGTCTCAGTATCTTACATGGTCCAACCCCGCGGCCATGTGAATGTTTGCAAAATTTTACAATAAGGTCCACATGGTCACAGTTAGTTACACGTCAGGCGACATGGTCATGTGACCCTGCATTACATGGCATCAACCTTGTACACGATTGGAGTACACGGCTATGTGGTCCAACTCCATACGGCCTCAGCCTGTCACACGGTTGTGTGATCCCTATTTTATATTTTTGCCTCAATTTTGTTGCAAAGTTTCAAATTAATCTCTACTTAGTTCTAAATTTTTTTTAGAGTTTTCATAAGCTTGATTTAAGCCCGATCTTCCATGTATAACATGTTTCAACTAAATGTTTGATGATTAATGAATGTTTCAATGAATTTTAGAGCAAAAATTACTTGCTATTGTTCTATTATATAACGTAGCATTCAATAACCCTAATCCGATGGAAGAGATGGGTGAGGATTGTTACATGGTAATCACCTAATTTAACCACCAAATAAGCATGGAGAGAATCAAGGATCTCCATCTCCACAAATCAATGTGGTTGTCCACCTCCTTCCATAATTTAAGTAACTCCCTCAACAAATCAAGTAGCGGCCACCTACATGACCCTACTAAAAATTGTAACACCCCAAACCCGGCCTAGACATTATGGCCAAATCTTGCAATGTCACATGACAGTGCTTTCAAAATCGTAGCCACGCTCAAACCATTTCTCCTTTTGTACAAGTTTTTCATTATTTTATGTTAATTGTAAATAGTATCATTCGTTTCCAAAACGTTTGTACTTCACGAAAGCTTTTAAAATAGTTTGCATAATCGTGGTGTTTTGGCAAAACATTTGTTTCTTTTGAAAACCCGGCTTTCCTACTTCTAGCAATTAAAACCATAAAATATTGCAATTCCTAAATTTAAGCAAAAATCCGTGATAGCCATAATTACATAAAAATTTTCCCAGATATGATCAAAACCATAAATAAGTATAAAAACTATGAATCTATCGTGAAGCAGAAGCAATGGTCACCGTCGAGTCCTCCGCTGCACCGATCCTTCTAATGCTAGAGATTACCTGAACAGATTAAACATAAATGGATGAGTTTCACAATTCAGTGTGTAATCCCCACAGATATCAAATGTACAGAGTAATCACCATACATTAGAAATCACAGACTGGGCCGGAGCCCATTACAAAAACAGTTTAAGCATTAGCCTAGTCAGATATAGAATCAGATATATATATATAATAGGGCCTTAGCCCAATTAGATACAGAAGCAGAAATATATTAGGGTCTCAGCCCAATTAGATACAGAATGCAGATCAGAATATTAGAATCCTACCCACCAGCCTCTACACACCATCTCCGTCCAGCCCTACACACCATACTGTACTGAAATGCGGCACATAAACAAAATAATATAGCTGAGCTTCCAGATAATAGGCTTAAAGCCTTTCAGACACTTCCTCTGAAATATCATCAACCCTCCTCGATGCAATGTAGAATACCAAATATGACATGCAACATGCAAATAACTGATCATACACTTAGTTCAGTACAGATATCATGCTCAGTCAGACTGTAACGACCCGAATTTGGGCCAAGTAGAATTGGGCCCATTGGGCCTTGGACATAGGAGCATTTAAAATTTTTTTGAGAACGAGAGAACGGCATTACTACAAGTTGGACCTGTTAGGTGAGTGATTTTGGAAGGTTAAGGGGCTTCTATGAAATCTCGAGATCAAACTTGGTTTTAGGAAAATTTTGGTTTTAGGTGAGTAAAACCCTGGGAGTTAGTAGGTAGGCTTTAAGAATAAAATGTAGAGAAAAATGACACAAAGAGG
The DNA here is from genome assembly GCA_025506655.1 of Gossypium rotundifolium. NCBI lineage: Eukaryota > Viridiplantae > Streptophyta > Magnoliopsida > Malvales > Malvaceae > Gossypium > Gossypium rotundifolium. Next base: position 26,988,731 of record CP106730.1, read on the forward strand.
AGTTTGTGGCCTAGTGGCACATGGTGCCACTTAGAGAGCAAGAGAGTGACGCCACCAGGAAGTAAGGGATCCAAGGTTCTAGACTTGGTACTTGCTTTTCTTTTAGATTATTTTCTTTTAAATGGAATTACTGTAGACTTAACTTTGGTTGTGCATGGTTTAAGACACAAGTTTGCCACATGGTGGAGTGGCGGTGGCGTCAGTATGATAGCGAGGAGGAGAGGGGTTCGAATCCTACAGACAGCAAATGGAAGGCTTTTATTTTGCTCAGGAGAAGATAGAAGGTTGGGTTGGAGTGGAACTCTACAAAATGGATGGAGACTTGGTCAATCAAGTTTGAATGGAATGTGGAGAGGAGATTGAGGAGTTGGAATTGGTCAAGGTTGTTGGGTGAGTTTGAATAAGTGGTAGAGAGCAATTTTTGGAGCAAAAAGGGAAAAAATCGTGGGAGTCAAGTGGAAGGAGGTGTTGGCCGAATGTGGGGGGTCACTAAGGGGGAATTTCGACTGAAGTGGGGGATTGGGTAGCATATCTGGCTTTGGTTAGTAGGTGTGCCAAAATTTCTCTAGTCTCTTAGCATTTTTGCATTTTGGGCATTTCTCCTTAAGCATTTCGGGTCTTTTTCTCTGCTATTCTAACTTCAATCAACTCCTTGTGATAAACCATAAAAGTAACATATTTTAGGCCCACATTTAGTATGCTTTTGGATGATTTAGCCCTTGATTTATGTAAAAAGGTGCTCTTAATCCTTTCTTTTCATGTTTTTACTTAGGAAAGCACTTGATGATGAAAAGAACAAGAAACGGGCTTAAAATGGGATAATTTGGGCCAAAGAGGAAATCGACACGGCCTGGACTTCAAGCCATACAACCGTGCATCGAAAATTAACTAAGACATAGCCATGCTACGATTTACACGGCCGTGCCCCAATCGACAGAATCGAGACACGGTAGGAAGGTAATTTACATGGACATGTACCATGGCCATGTCCCTGCCACAGAAAAGATCAATTCTACTCAGAATAGGATACTTTGAGTCAAAGAAACACATTCCAAAGCCTATTCAAACACCCGAGTAGGAATTATACTTGAATTAAGATGCTTAGGGGCCAAGTAAGGCATCTCAAACTCTATATAAACACCCAAGGGTGCAACTTAAAGGCGAGTTCGGTGGAAGCCTTCTGCCAGGGCTTTTGTCAGGGCGGTTAGCTAGGCCAAGGAGCCGAGCCAGAAGGTCAGATTTGTGGGAATTACTCAAAGATAGCCAGTGGATCCATCTCAAGGAGCCGGAATTCTATTCAAGACGGTGGATTTCTCCTTCAATTCCTGTAGGGGGTTTTAGGGATTTCTTATGTTTTGTTTTATCTTTTCTCTTGAGATGTTTTCTTTATTTGTTATGAGCTAAACCCTTCAAATACCTGAAGGGGATGAAACCTGGATGAATCTTGTTATTATTTTCTAAATTATATGATAAATACTTAGTTTGTTCTTAATTATGTATGCTTAATCCAAATCTGATGTGCTTAGGTGGAGGAGGAATAGACCCTACTTAAGAGTAGATCTAGCATACTTAAGCGGAGTTGATCGTACGCCTAGAGATAAGGTGACAAGATTTTGTCGAATTAGGGTGAAACCTAATATGGGAGTCTATAAATCGATTTACTGCTATTCTAGGGGTTATTATTTGAGAAAGAGACTTCCGTTAATTAACCTAGGGTTAGATGTTATTCGCCTTGAGAGAGGGTTTAATATACATGAGGGAGTCTTACGGATCAAACTAAGTGAATAAATCGTATGGTTCAGTGTTAAATAACAAGCGAAGTCTAGGTGGATTCTTCTTGAGGGTATCGTTGTGATCAACTAAGTTTCTCTTCAAGTTATTTCTCAATTCGTTCTTTTTGTCTTTGCGTCTTTAGTTTAGTAGTCGTTAATTTAGATTAAAGCAACTTCATTTATTTTAGGCTAAATAATAAAAAGAAAGTTAGTATTAGTACTTTTAGTTCCTTTGGGTTCGACAATCCGTTCTTGCCTAAGCTATACTACTGTTCGATAGGTATACTTGCCTTAAGTCATTGTCAAAGTTAGTTTCCAGGTTCGATCATTCTCTTTATAAATTTTAAAACTCGACAAAATAACGATCACCTTGATTTCCATCTCTTTCCTTCCTCATACACTCTTCTCTGGTAGGTGCTGATTTGGTAAGACCAACCCCCTTGATTCTCATTTTCTCTACTTCATTATCTTTCATACCTCTAAACCGTAGCAACGTATATTCTTTCCTTTTCTTTTACCATACTTGACGATCTCTTTCTTCTCCAAAACCCGAGTTTCTATACTCTCTTCGACGTCCATCTTTAGTTTGTGGTGCCACCCTTGTGGCCGAAACCTTCTTTTCCATTTGGCATATCCCTGGTCAAGGCCAAACCTATTCACTCGACTCCTTCTTGAGTTATTTGTGTTCTGATTGGTAAGGGCCGGAACTCTTTTGGGGGGATCAACTATACAATCTATTTCTTTTGGTTCTTGGTGTATTTCTAACTTCTTCTTTTCCTTCCTAGTTAATTACCATCGTTGAGGGTTGTGTGTGCTCAACTTCTATTGTTCAAGGAATCCATCTTCGCCAAGAATAAGGGTAAGTTGCATTAATCATTGTGGGATCTCTCTCTTTTGCCGAATATTGGTGGATGCTAACCCTCTATGTATAATCGGTTTAGGAGGTTCTTCTATTTAGCCAGTAAAAAAGCAATGCCATTTATTGTCACTCGGTTGAAGGAGGTCACATCTGGCGATAAGTGGTGCTAGTGATTATACATATTCAAGCTGGTGTTATGTTTTATCAGGGATGAGACTAATGGATGAATTGTTTTCATAGGTGTAAATCTAGAGGATTGTAGTCTACGCTCATATTAGGTGTGTAATCTCACACCCCTCTGCATGATTGCATATTATGTTTTGGAAATTGGCCAAAAGCTGAAAAGCTAAAAACTGGCATCTGTACCCACTCGAGCGTGAGAGTGCTCGTAGTGGCAAACCGGAGTTTGAGTAATGATGGTAATACGTGGAGAGTGCCACGAGCACTCTCGCGAAGCTGGGGCTGTAATAGGCCTAACCGAGCCAAAACGGGCTTAACAGGCCTAATGAGCTATTTGGCCCACATGGGCGAAATTGATGGAAAATTGTAAAGGAGTAAGTGCAGTTGCAAAATATGGAAATCTGAGACTGCAACATTGTGAAACGGACCACACGAGCGTGTGGGCCCGTTTGGGCCTAAAATGAATTTTAGGCCCAATAGCTCCGTAGAGACCCGGAAAGGGTCTCATGATGCTCGAGGTGACAGTAGGCCTTCGAAAAGACCATTAGTAGGTAAAATTATCGAAACACCCCTGGTTTGCGAATTACCAAAACACCCCTGGTTTGTAAAATTACCGAAATACCCTTGGTGGATAAACTACTAAAATACCCAAATTAGCTTATTAGTTGATTAATTAAGCTTTCAAAGAGGCCCTTGAAGACTTGTCAAAGTTCCATTCAACCCCCTCCACAATTAGTGGCTTTATAGATTTGCCCCAAGACATATTTAGCAAAGTTGAAGCCATCAACTTTTCCACATAGGTGGCCGGCCAAGGGGTGGCTCTTTGGCTGCTATTTTTAGAAAATTTTAGCTGCCACATTCAGCTATAAAAACCCCCTTGGCTGATCATTCAAAGCATCCCTCATCCCTCATTCGTCATTCACATCTCTTCTCTCACAACTCTTCTCTCCACTCTCACTTTTTCTCTCATTTTCCCATTCAAAGTTCCTTGCTCTTGTGCTGATTTCTCCTCTTGGGAAAGGGGTCTTCTTCAGCCATTTTGGAGCAGCAATTGAGTGTTCATATCAGCCTTGATCGGCGAGGACAACAAATAAGGAGGAACAGAGCAACCTAGTCAAGCCACGAAAAACCACCAGATTTTATTCTTGTTCCCTATCTCTTTAATTTTTGTTGTTTTTATTATGAACATATCTATTAATATTTATGTTGTTGGAATGGTTAATTTAATCAGCTTAGCTTGAATTTAATTCGTGTTGGGTTGATTGCGTTTCATCCTCTTGATTTGTTAAATTTATGTTTATGTTTGTTATAGGCCTCGGTAAAATGCTTGATTAAGTAAAATCATGCCTAAGTTATTTTGGCATTAATTTTTTAGATAACTAAAGAATTAATTATTTAAATGCATTGAAATTGTAATTAATGGACACAAGATTTAATCGATGCATGTTTAATTCTTCTAAGATAGCTGAAGATTAGATTAGCATTGTATTTGGCGATACATATGCCTTGCATAACTTGCAAGACTATTGTGATTAAACTATTTCAAGGTAAGGATACTTTGTTACTTCACATAGTCTTTTATATGCTTATTAGGTTGAATTAATCATTTGAATTGACATAGGAATGTGCGAGAGATTGTTTAATTTAATAAGTATGTATGTGCAATAACATGTTTACCTTTATAAATCTGTTTTATCGGTCGAATTGACATAGGAATATGTACAAGAGATCAATGGATTTTTTATTTGTAAATATGTTCATAAGTTAGCAAATTACCGAGGTGCCGTGATTTATTCATAACAAGTATAAGCATAAGTTTAATAATTCTAAGGTAAGGGAATATAATTAATCCAACACAATTATATCATCTTGATTAAAATAAGGTTTTGAAATCATGCATTAGAACTTTATTTTAATTTGTTTTCTAGTTTTTAATAATTTTTCAAATACAATATTTTTCCTTCACCAAAGTGTTTAAAATTACTTTCATAAATAATTCTTTTACAGTCCCTGTGGGTAAAATAACTCGACATTTACTTGTCACTTTATTACTTGTTGCGATTGTGTACACTTGCACATTTCCATCGTTCCAAGTTTTTGGCGCTGTTGCTGGGGAGTGTTTTTCAAAAGCCTTTTTTTTTTTGAATTTGTTAGTCTTACATTTTGGTTTAATTTTCGATTTAATTTTTAACTTAATTAATTTTTCTGTGAATATTTCAGGTGTTTATGAGTATTGACCAAATTATTGATTTACTCCCTATAGACCCTGAGATAGAAAGAACCTTTCGATAGCGAAGAAGACAAGTGAACCAGAGAAGGACCTAAGAGATGAACTTCAGAATATGAATCAAGGAAATGGAGCAAACCTTGCTCAGAATCCTATCCTTATTGCTGATGATTGGGATAGAGCCTTAAGACAATATGTCGTGCCTGTGTTCAATGATCTTAATCCGGTTATTATAAGACCCAAAATCGAGGCACAACAATTTGAGCTGAAGCCAATCATGTTCCAGATTCTTCAAACAGTGGGCCAATTCAGTGGAATGCCTACTGAAGACCCTCACCTGCACTTGAGACTATTCATGGAGGTGAGTGATTCTTTCAAGTTAGCCGGAGTACCCGAAGATGCATTACCACTGAAGTTGTTCCCATATTTGCTAAAGGATAGAGCTCATGCCTAGTTGAACTCATTACCACCGAACTCCATCTCTACATGGCAAGAGTTACCCGAGAAATTCCTCATGAATTATTTCCCTTCGAGTAAGAATGCCAAGTTGAGGAATGAGATCACTGCCTTCCAACAAATGGATGATGAGTCCTTGTATGAGGCATGGGAAAGATTCAAAGAGTTATTACAAAGTGCCCTCATCATGGAATCCCACATTGCATTCAACTTGAGATGTTCCAAAATGGTCTCAACGCTCACACGAGGATGGTAGTAAATGCTTCTTCTAATGGTGCTTTCCTTTCTAAGTCTTATAATAAGGCTTATGAAATTATCAAGAGGATTGCCAGCAACAACTATCAATGGGCAACTAGTCGAGCAGCGTCAAGAAGATGAGTCACTGGAATACATGAAATAGACGCTCTTACTTCACTCACATCTTTGGTATCATCAATATCCTTAATGCTTAAAAATCATACTACTAAAAAATCTAATAGTTTTGCAGCACAGCCGCCTAATCAATTTGAAAATATAGCCTTTGTCTATTGTGGGGAAGGGCATTTGTTTGAAAAATGACCGTCGAACCTAGAATCTGTATACTACATGGGTAATCAGAACCAAAACCGAGGAAGGCAAGGGTTGCAATCCAATTTTCATAACCCATCGTGGAGAAACCACCCGAATTTGTCTTGGAGTAACAAAGGGGCTGGAACCAGTAACACTTACACCCAACACAAACCAACCCAGCTGCCTAGTTTCCCTCAACAAGTTCAGAAACTAGTTCAAGCTAAAGCATCCAATAGATTGGAGAGTTTCCTAAAGGCATACATGGCAAAGAATGATGCCTTAATCCAAAGCCAAGTAGTTACATTGAAGAATCTGGAAAACCAAATGGGCCAGCTTGCAACTGAACTTAGGAACCGACCACAGGGTACCTTACCTAGTGATACAAAAATCTGAGGAATCCGGAAAGAAGCACTACAAAGTACTAACATTGAGGAGTGGAAAGATGGTAGAACCCAATACCATTAAAGTTGAAAAAGAGCAAGCTAATGCTTAAGACTCAGAGGAGGTTCAATCGAGTGTTGAAATTCCAATTTCACTAGAACCATAATATGCAAAACCCGATAAGGTAACCTCAAAACCAGCTAAATCTGATCAACTAAAAACTCCGTTAAATGTAAAATTACCACAGCAGACGAATAAACCAGAATCAGTTCCAGTAAGAAACCATCACCACCCTACCCTCAAAGACTTTAGAAGTAGAGTCAGGAGATTTAATTCAAGAAGTTCCTTGACGTACTTAAGCAACTTCACATCAACATCCCTTTGGTTGAAGCACTTGAGCAAATGCTGAATTATGTCAAGTTCATGAAAGATATCTTATCTAAGAAACGCAGACTTGGAGAATTTGAGACGGTAGCCCTAATGAAGGAATGCAGTGCATATCTTTAGTACAAATTACCCTCAAAATTGAAGGATCCTAGACCATATCGTGCAATATTGGAGAAACCTATTGTGGTAAGGCATTATGTGACTTAGGTGAAATTATTAACTAGATGCCTATGTCAATATTTAGAAAGTTGGAGATAGGTGAAGTTAGACCTACTACAGTTACACTTCAACTAGCAGATCGATCCTTAGCGCACCCAGAAGGAAAACTTGAAGATGTATTGGTACGTGTAGATAAATTTATCTTTCCTGATGACTTTGTAATTATAGACTTTGAAGCAGACAAAGAAGTGCCAATTATCCTAGGAAGACCAGTCTTAGCAACTGGAATAACCCTTATTGATGTGCAAAGGGCGAGCTGACTATGCATGTTCAGGATGATCAGGTAAATTTAATGTTTTTAAGTCAATGCGATTTCCTGACACAATGGATGATTGTTCTGTAGTACCCAATTTAGTGGAATTAATAGTAGAGAAGGAACTCAACTGTGTTGAGGACCCACTGGAAAAATTTTGACATCAAAACATCCAAATGATGAAGAGGAGGATGAGTACTTAGCTTTGCTAGAAGCTAATCAAAGGGGATCTAATTCGTAATCCCGTTTTGAATCTTTGGAATTAGAGAAAAGGTATTACACCCAACCAAAAGAATCAATCGAGGAGCCACCTAAATTAGAACTTAAGGTATTACTTTCTCATTTAAAATACGTTTATTTAGGTAACACTTCTACTCTGCCTGTGATTGTTTCAGCAGAATTGACCACTAAGCAAGAAGAAAAACTTATCATAGTTTTGAAACAATTCAAGAAGGCCATCGGATGGACCATAGCTAATATTCGCGGTATTAGTCCTTCTATATGCATGCATAAGATTATCCTGAAAGATGACGAAAAAGAGATGATCGATGGACAATGAAGACTGAACCCCATCATAAAGGATGTAGTAAAAAAAGAGATCATCAAGTGGTTAGATGCGTGTATTATCTATCCCATCTCAGACAGTTCATTGGTAAGTCGATCCAGTGTGTGCCAAAAAAGGTAGGTATCACGGTCGTAGAGAACGAGAACAACGAGTTGATACCAATTAGAACAGTTACGGGATGGAGAATCTGCATATATTATGGAAACTAAACAAGGCGACTAGGAAAGATCACTTTCCTTTGTTGTTCTTGGACTAGATGCTGGATAGACTCGCATGACGAGATTATTAATATTTTCTTGATGGATACTCAGGATATAATCAGATTACAGTAGCACGGAAAGATTAACACAAAATGACATTCACTTGCCCGTACGGTACGTTTGCAGTTAGATGTATGCCATTTGGTTTATGTAACGCAACTGCTACATTTCAAAGATGTATGATGTCTATTTTTACTGACATGGTTGAAAAGTATTTGGAAGTTTTTATGGACAATTTTCAGTATTCGGAGATACTTACGATGATTGCTTAACCAATCTAGCTAAGGTGCTAAGGCGATGCAAAGAGACGAATCTTGTACTCAACTGGGAAAAGTTCCATTTTATTGTATGAGAAGAAATCATTTTAGGCCATCGGATAACTAGACAGGCGATCGAGGTAGACAAAGCAAAGGTAGACGTTATTGAGAAACTCCCACCTCCAACATCTGTAAAAGGTGTTAGGAGCTTTTTGTACGACGCCGGTTTTTATCAAAGATTTATCAATGACTTCTCCAAAGTTGCTAAACCCTTATACAAATTATTGGAGAAGGACTCGATATTCAAGTTTGATGAAGAATGCTTAAAAGCCTTCAACGATTTGAAGAGTCGACTAGTCATGGCACCCAAAATCGTCACACCAAATTGGGATTTGCCATTCGTATTGATGTGTGACGCAAGTGACTTCACAATTGGAGCTGTCTTGGGCCAGCGAAGGAACAAAGTTTTTAACCCAATCTACTACACAAGTCGAACTCTAACCAAAGCTCAACTGAATTATACGGTAACAGAAAAAGAGTTGCTATTGTGTTTGCTTTCGACAAATTTCGATCTTATCTTGTAGGTACCAAAGTGATTGTCTATATGGACCACTCAACAATTAAGTAGTTACTGGCCAAGAAAGACACTAAGCCGAGATTGGTCCGGTGGGTAATTCTAATTTAAGATTTTGATCTAGAAATTCAAGATCAAAGAGAGTAGAAAACCAAGTAGCAGATCACTTGTCCAGATTAGAGCCGCAATAGGAAAATTCTCCACTTGTATCGAGTGATAAAATAACAAAGGAAAATGTTTCTTCATGATGTGAAGTACTATTTCTGGGAAGAGCCATATTTTTTTAAAAAAGTGTGCGGATCAGATGATCAGGAGATGTGTGGTAGAGATGAAATACTGAAGATTTTATACCACTGTCACTCAGCACGAATGGAGGACACTTCGGAGGTACTCGCACTACGGCCAAAGTATTGCAAGCTAAATTCTTTTGGCCAACACTATTCAAGGATGCATACGCTTACGTAAAGAGTTGTGATCGATGTCAGAGGGTTGGAAATGTTACCAACAGAAATGAGATGCCTCGAACAAATATCATTGAGGTAGAGTTATTTGATGTATGGGGTATTGACTTTCTTGGTCCTTTCCTTCCATCTTTTGGTCATAAGTACATATTGGTAGCAGTAGATTATGTGTTCAAATGGGTCGAGGCTAAAGCTTATCTGACGAACGATGCTAAACTTGATGAAGTTCTTGTAGAAACATGTGTTCACAAGGTTTGGAACCCCAAGAGCTATTATCAGCGATGAAGGGACCCATTTTGTGAACAAGTGGTTAAAATGGTTGTTAGATAAACATAGAGTGAAACACAAAGTTGCTACAGCTTACCATTGATAAACCGTAATATGAACATATTTTAATCCCACATTTAGCATACTTTTGGATGATTAAAAGCCTTGAATTGGGGAAATAGGTGCTCCTAATCCTTTGTTTTATTGTTTTATACTCAGGAGAGCACCGGAGGATGAAAAGAATAAGAAACGGGCCAAAAATAGATAAAATGGGCCTAACACAAATTAAACACGGCCTGGACCCCGAATCACACGGCCGTGCCTCATTAATAGACTCGAACACGTCCTGGCCATGACTTACACGGGCATGTGCCATGGGCGTGTCCTTGCCACAGCAAAGAAGAATTCTATTCAGATTAAGGTAGTTAGAGGCAAAGAAAGCCAATCCAAAAGCCTATATAAACACCCTAGAGGCCAACCTTCAAGTGGGCGTTCAACAATGTGTTCAGCTAGGCCAAGGAGCCAAGCCAGAGGGGCTAAATTGTTGGATTATCTCAAAGAAAGCCAGTTAATTAATCTCAATAAGCCGGAATCATACTCAAGACTGAGGATCTCTCCTTCAATTCCTTCAGGGGGTTCTAAGGTTTTCTTATGTTTTGTTTTATATATTCTTTTGAGATTTTTTCTTTTATAATTATTAACTAAACCCTCAGATACTTGAGGGGGATGAAACCTAAGACGAATCTTGTTATTGTTATCTGAGTTGTATGATAAATACTTGATTTATTCTTAACTATGTATTCTTAATTCTTGTTTTGGTATTTTTGGGATATTGATTCAAGTATTGATGTGCTTAGGTGGTGGAGCAAAAGTCCCTGCCTAAGAGTAGATCTAGCATAGTTAAGCAAAGTTGAATGCAACCCTAGAAATAGGATGGCGTAAATTTACCAGATTAGGGTCAAACCTAATATGGGAGTCCATAGATCGAGTTAATGCAATTCTAGGGGTTTTAATTAGAAAGTAATTTTAATTAATCAACCTAGGGTTAGACGTTAGTAGCCTCAAAAGAGGTATTAATATAAATTAGGGAATCTTACGAATCAAGTCAAGTGAATAAATCATCTAGTTCAGAGTTAGATAACAAGTGAAGTCTAGGTGGATTCTTCCTCAGGTATTGTCTTAATCAATTGGTTTTCCCATAAGTATTTCCCCAATTTATTCTCTTCGTCTTTCCATCTTTAGCTTAGTAGTTAGTTAATTTTAGATTAAGCAAACAAATCCCTTAATTCTTAGGCTAAATAATAAAAAGGAAGTTAGTATTAGTACTTTTAGTTCCTTTGGTTTTGACAATCCGGTCTTGCCACTAAACTATACTACTGTTCGATAGGTGTGCTTGCCTCCATCATTGTCTTAGTTAGTTTCCAGGTTCGATCATTATTTTTTTTATAAATTTTTAAGACTCTAACATATGATCAAGTTTTTGGCGCCGTTGTCGGGGATATGAAATATTAAGAAAGCTCAATTTTTATTACTTTAGCCATATTTTATTTTTTTTTGCAAATTAAATTTTATTTTTACTTTTCTAAATTTTCTTTTTCTTTTCCTGGTAGGTACCATTAGTTTATGAAAGAAGGAACCCGACAGGACCACTACTTTACGACAGTGAAATCGAAAGCACAGTTCATAGAAACCGAAGAGAAATAAAGAGAAGCCTACAATACATACAAGAAGAGCAAGAAGACAAAATTAATACGAACGAAGAGATGGCTGAGAATAATCCGCTACCTCAAGAAGTGGCAAAACACCATGCTCCTCGAACTATGTATATTTATGCTAAACCTAATTTAACAGGAACTGAGTCAAGTATTGTTAGACCTGCTATAGCTGCTAATAATTTTGAACTGAAACCTAACACTATACAAATGATACAGCAATTTGTTTAGTTTGATGGTTTGCAGGATGAAGATCCAAATAATCACTTGGTAAATTTCCTAGAATTTTGCGATACTTTCAAAATTTAATGGCGTTTCTGATGATGCCATCCGTCTTCGATTATTTCCCTTCTCTTTGAGGAATAAAGCTAAACAGTGGCTAAATTCTCTTCCACGAGAATCAATCACTACATGGGAACAAATGACCGAAAAATTTTTATTAAAATATTTTTCACCGGCCAAAACGGCCAAATTAAGGAATGATATCTCTTCTTTTGTGCAGATGGATTTAGAAACACTATACGATGCATGGGAGAGATACAAAGATTTATTGAGAAGGTGCCCACACCATAGATTACCCTTGTGGCTTCAGGTCCAAACCTTTTACAACGGTGTGAATCTTCAACGAGACAACTGATTGATTTAGCAGCCGGCAGAACGCTGAATAACAAAATTCCTGAGGTGGCCTATGAGTTTATAGAGGAGATGTCACTGAACAACTATTAGTGGCAAGTTACAAGGACAAGGCCAACAAAAATAGCTAGAGTTTTCAACCTCGACGCAGTCACCATGCTATCAAATCAAGTAGAGATGATGAATAAAAAGATTGATGGTTTGTATGGTCTCTCGCAAGTACACCCAGTAAAGCAATGTGACTCGAATCTAGGAGGCATGGCGAATCCTGAGTACCCACCCTACAATCCGGGCATGGAAAGTGAACAGATGAACTATATGGGTAACAATTTTAGAACCCAAAATAACCCTTATAGTAATACTTATAATCCAGGTTAGAGGAACCACCCCAATTTCTCGTGGGATGGTCAAGGAAATCAGAGACAACAACCCCTCCAAACTTCCAACAACAGGCCTATCCACAGGAAAATAAGCCGAACCTTGAAGAGATGCTGACAAAATTCATAGCGGTGTCAGAAACTCGTTTCCAAAACACCGAAACAACATTAAAAATCAACAAGCATCGATTAAAAGAATCAAGAACCAGTTAGGGCAACTTGCTAAGCTGATCTCTGAACGACCACAAGGTAGCTTGCCAAGTAACACTAAGACTAACCCAAAAGCGCAACTTCAAGCCATAACTGATCAAAATAGTGAAGGGTTAGTAGAATCTGAATATGAGTTAAGGCAAGAACCAGTGGAAAGTGAAGGTAAGGTTGAGGTAAGCCAAGAAAAGCCAAAAATGGTAATTAAAGAATACCAACCTCAAATACCATACCCCAATGTGATGAAGAAAGACGACACAGACGAACGGTTTAGTAAGTTTCTTAAACTTTTAAAGAAATTACATATTAACTTACCATTTCTTGAAGCTCTTTCGCAGATGCCAAATTTAAGGAAATTTTTAAAAGAGCTTTTGAAAAACAAGCGGAGGTTAGACGAGGCATCGCATGTGGAATTAAACGCAATATGCTCAGCAATGTTACAAAATAGGCTACCATGAAAATTAAAAGATCCGGAGTTTTACAATTCCATATTTAATTGGTAGTTTATCTATTGATAATGCTTTAGCTGATTTAGGGGCAAGCATCAATGTTATGCCTTCTAAAATGTTTAAACAGCTAGGTCTAGGGAAACCCAAATAAACTAGGATGAGTATTCAATTAGCTGATAAAACTATTAGAATTCCTTGGGGTATAATTGAAGATGTACTAGTAAAAATCGACAAATTCATATTCCCAGTAGACTTTGTTGTTTTAGATATGGATGAGGATAATACAATTCCTTTAATTTTAGGAAGGACCTTTCTAGCAACTACCAAATCTAAAATTGATGTTAGTATAGGTGAGCTCATACTTCATGTAGGTGACGAATCAGTCAGTCATCAAGCTCTCGACTCTGCTAGGACATCAAGCGACAAAGGTGAGACCGTAAATTCTATTAATAAACCTTCGGTTAAACCTTCTTTACAGATAGCACCACGGAACTACACCCCTGAACTTGATCCTATACCTCATACCAACAAATAAATATATTATGAGGAGCGAAGGCTTTAGATTGATGAACTAGACAAGTGGAAGGCACACTTCAAGGAGGAATCGAAACCACACGAAGTGAAACTGAAGGAACCCCCAAACGAGCTTATAGGAACATCAAATCACTTCAAGATAGGAGATCAGGTACTATTAGATAAAATAAACCCACGAATCACCATGTCAGACCTAAATACAAACGAAGAGATCCTTTTTAACGTACTTAATGTCTTCCCTTACGGAACAGTCAAGGTAAGTAATTCTATATTCGGCACTTTTAAAGTAAATGCTACTCCACCCAAACCATATAATGATAGCATGAGAAAGGATTTCTCGCTGCTTAAACCACCATGAATGTGTGAATGAAAGGTAAGTCTAGGTTAATACTTTAAACGAACACTTCTTTGGAGGAAACTTGAGCACTAACCCCATTTATTTTTATTTCTTTCTTTTAGTACCTAACTGTAAACTAACCAAGTTAATGAATCGTAAATTTCTGCACCACACGGCCTTGCACACGGTCGTGGCCGTGGCCGTGTGGGTGCTACGGATCTTTATACTAGCATGACAAATATAGTACGAAAAGGAAAGAAAAATATCTTCAAGTCACGGGCTCCAAGTAAACACCATGGCCGTGCGATACGGCCGTGGTCGACACTGGTTTAGAAGCACGGGCGTGGCGACCTACACATGGGCGTGGGAGAAACGAAAGAAGCATAACATGGCTGTGCGATTCTACACACCCATGGAAGACGGGCGTGGGGATGTACCAGAGCTAAAAATTTTTATTTAAAGCACCCCTCTCCACTTCTCACCCACTCCCCATTCACTCATCCATAACACTTACACTCCCCTCCCCTTTTCACTTTCCTCCTTCTTCATTCTCCAAGTCCTTGATCTTCACATCATCCATGTTGAAGAAACGGAAGGATACTATCCCAGTTTCCCTGTGCGAGACTGATCTACATAAGTTCATGCCGGCCACTTCATTAACTCGATAGGAAAAGGACCTTTGAGTCTATTTATTTTCTCTTTTTCTTTTCTCGTTTCTTTTAATTTCCTTATCTTTATTTTTCTTTTACTAAATTTGGTTTATTTGATTTTAGTTTCTTGATTTTAGGTTCTTCAAGCTGCTTGGGAATCATACACCACGGCCGTAGAAATCACATCCACCTCACGAACCATCTAACAATAAGGACCTTTCAATCCAATAATCGGTTCTTTTAGGCTTATTTCACTTTTTACACTTTTTATTTTCATTTTTCTTTTCTTTAATTATATAATTGGTATATTTAGAATTATTATTATTATTTCCTGGCTAACTCTTCACAAGGTTCTGAATTTCTTCATCTAGCTAACTTGTATTTCCCCTCTGAATCAAGTTTCCATACTTCCAACTCAAGGAATCCATCCAAAAATCTAGGAAGTTTCACTTCTCTCCTTTTCTTTTGATTTTCTTCTTATATAATTATTATCTATCTTTGTACATTGAGGGCAATGTACATCTTAAGTGTGGAGGGTGAAAATTATTTAGAAAAAGTGCCTAACTTTTTGCATTATTCTCAAATCCCTGATGATATCTTATCTTAAGTAATTTTCTCATATCACTAATTAGAATGAAATTCCTGTTGATTTATGATTTTTATTGATATGTTTTAGATTAAGTCATAGTTAATTGTACAATGATGATTTAAACTATTAAGATACTAGAGAATCAAGCATAATAAGTCTATTTTCAAAAAATTAAAATTCTGTTAGGTTGTCTACCTGAATCTAATTATTACCTTGAAGTTTAAAATTGATAAAGTTGTCATCAAAAACCCATAATTTTTGTGAGATTTTGAACCTTTTAGAGCATACATTCTTTTCGTGCTCACTTTATTGATTATGAGTGTGTCAACATTGAGTTGTTGTTCTAGAACTTGCTTCAATTATACATGTCGAGACCACATCTTTGATTTGATATAATGAGATGATAAAGACACTTAGGATTTAACCCACTAACTCCACTAAAAGCCTACCTTCATAATTAAGCCCTAGTGAACCCTGTTGATCCTAACAACCCTTTTTATTGATTCACCCACTAATATTAACCTAAAACCCATCTTGTATTTGTTATCACCATTCATATTGACTACCCTTCTATCGAGACTTCATTTAATAAGTTGCCTAATTATTTTATTTTAGTAGTTGAATTTTTCTCATATTATGTATTTACTTGATTTGTTCTTAAAAAAATAAAAATAAAAAATAAAAAAATAGAGTTTATTCATTATTAGTTCTGTGATTAAGTGAGTTTATACGATTAAATTCAACATATTAAGAAGAAGCTCGAATTTTTAGTTTCAAGTTTTCAATTGATGTAATTATTAGTTCATTTTTCTAATTAGGTAAATTATCAAATCAATATCGATTCTAACCCTCTAATTTATCCTTTATCCACACCTTTAACCTAAGCCCCGTTACAACCCTTTAAAGACCTTTTGATTTGTGAATCATCTCACTTTACAGTGGTGGAGTTTTGATTTTTAGGCAGGCCTATGGGATTAACTTTTCATGTTCGAATTTTGAGAGCTTAATTTTGAACCTTAAACACTTTGAGTGATTTGAGTCAATCTCTAGTGAGGATGTCAATTCTTGTCAATTTTGAATTAAAGGTGATTATTTAGGTAAGGGGAAACACCTACCTTTTTCATGCTACAAAAACTATGACTTTGATTGTTTGAATCTTTAGGACTCTTTTAGTTAAATTATCTATGTATGAATTATAAATGAATTATGATGAAACATTATCGACGAATATTATGAATTGAGGAAGTTCGCTTTAATTGTGAGTTGAGAATTTTTCGTGAGGACAAGCAAAAGCTTAAGTGTGGGGGTATTTGATAAATCGTAATATGAACATATTTTAATCCCACATTTAGCATACTTTTGGATGATTTAAAGCCTTGAATTGTGGAAATAGGTGCTCCTAATCCTTTGTTTTATTGTTTTATACCTAGGAGAGCACCGGAGGATGAAAAGAAAGAGAAACGGGCTAAAATTGATAAAATGGGTCTAACACGAATTACACACAGTTTGGACCCCAAATCACACAGCCGTGCCTCATTAACAGACCCGAACACATCCTGGCCATGACTTACACGGGCGTGTGCCATGGCCATGTCCTTGCCACAGCAAAGAAGAATTCTATTCGATTAGGGTACTTAGAGGTAAAGAAAGCCACTCCAAAAGCCTATATAAACACCCTAGAGTCCAACCTTCAAGGGGGCATTGAGTAGGGCATTCAGCTAGGCCAAGGAGCCAAGCCAGAGGGGCCAAATTGTGGGATTAACTCGAAGAAAGCCAGTTGATTCATCTCAAGAATCTGAAATCATACTCAAGACTGAGGATCTCTCCTTCAATTCCTTCAGGGGGTTCTAGGGTTTTCTTATGTTTTGTTTTATATTTTCATCTAAGATGTTTTCTTTTATAGTTATTAACTAAACCCCAGATACTTGAGGGGGATGAAACCTAAGACGAATCTTGTTATTGTTATCTGAGTTGTATGATAAATACTTGATTTGTTCTTAACTATGTGTTCTTAATTCTTGCTTTGGTATTTTTAGGATATTGATTCAAGTACTGATGTGCTTAGGTGGTGGAGCAAAAGTCCCTGCCTAAGAGTAGATCTAGTATAGTTAAGTGGAGTTGAACGCAACCCTAAAAATATGATGGCATAAATTTACCAGATCAATGTCAAACCTAATATGGGAGTCCATAGATCGAGTTAATGCAATTCTATGGGTTTTAATTAGAAAGAAATTTCAATTAATCAACCTAGGGTTAGACGTTAGTAGCCTCGAAAGAGGTATTAATATAAATTAGGAAATCCTACGGATCAAGTCAAGTGAATAAATCGTCTGGTTCAGAGTTAGATAACAAGTGAAGTCTAGGTGGATTCTTCCTCGGGTATTGTCTTAATCAATTGGTTTTCCAACAAGTATTTCCCCAATTCATTCTATTCGTCTTTGCATCTTTAGCTTAGTAGCTAGTTAATTTTAGATTAAGAAAATAAGTCCTTTAATTCTTAGGCTAAATAATAAAAAGAAAGTTAGTATTAGTACTTTTAGTTCCTTTGGGTTTGACAATCCGGTCTTGCCACTAAACTATACTACTGTTCGATAGGTGCGCTTGCCTCCATTGTTGTCTTAGTTAGTTTCCAGGTTCAATCATTCTCTTTTTTATAAATTTTTAAGACTCTAACATACGATCAACCATCCGCAGACGAATGGGCATACTTGAGAAGGTAGTTTGCCCGAACTAACGAGATTGGTCCAAGAGACTAGATGATGCTTTATGGGCTTACAAAACAACATACAAGACACCTTTAGGAATGTCACCTTACAGGTTGGTCTTTAGGAAAGCCTGTCATCTACCTCTCGAGTTAGAGCAAAAAGTTACTGGGCTCTTCGATGACTCAACTTGGATCTTAAACTCGCTAGAGAGAAACGGATGCTCAAACTCAACGAGCTAGAGGAATTTCAAATGTTCTTATATGAAAATGCCAAATTACTCAAGGAAAGACTCAAGAAATAGCATGACAAACACATTCGAGTTAGAGAATTTGAAGCAGGTCAGCAAGTCTTGTTATTTAATTCCAAATTGAAGTTCTTCCCAGGTAAGTTAAAATCAAGTTGGTCTAGTCCATTTATGATTCATCGCGTCTATCTATATGGATTTGCTGAACTCTAAGGTAAGGGAGGTAATTTTCAAGTCAATGCTCAGCGTTTGAAACATTACTACGGAGAAAGAACTAAATGAGATCCAATCTTGTTCAGTTTATCATATATTTAAATTTTCTTATTTTTAATAAATTATTTAGGGTATATTTTGTAACATCCTGAAATAGGGGCTATTAGGTTTGAATTGTTTTGCATCCTGGTCTGTTTTTGGGGCTAGGGGGTTGGCCGAATATTGAAAGGGAATAGGGGATAGTTGATCAAATTCTTTAGCAAATTGGGCACCATTTTCTTTTCTCTCAAAACCTCTTTCCTAGCGTAATGTGTCTTGGGCTATTGGTAAAATTTTGCTTTGGTTTTGGCTATTATTCTTGACCAAATTGGTATTATTTTCTTTTCCTCTCAAGCTCTTTTCCTCTTTGTGCCAAATTACTACCATTGAAAGGAGCATTGTTTTTCTTTCATTTTATTCTTTTCTTCCTTGGTAAACTTATAGTCATCATTCTCTCTTTCCTCATCTTCTTCTTTTCTCTTCTTTTCTTTTCTTGTTACTTTGCTTAGGCGAATATCCCTTGGATACCAAAGCTAAATTGCATCAAGTCTCAACCTTCTCTTTCTTTTCACAATCCATCAAAAATCGAAAGCACAAGTAAGCCTTAGCCTATTTCTCCATCTTTTTCTTCTTCCAAAGTCAATCACTCTTCTATAGTAGCCGAATATCTTTGTGGTTCCAAGGTAAGTGAAGTGTGATATTCGGCAAAAGGCCTTTTTTTTGTAAGCCTTATGGGTTGAAGCCAATTCTAACATAGTTACGTAGGAGGGAGTTAATCAAATCGCAAGGTGCAAATCGTTTAGGCTTTGGGTTTCGAGATTTAATCGACTGTGCCAAAAAAGGTGTGTAGTTATCGCACTAATCTCCTATTGTTTGGATTTATTGTTATGTATATATATATATATATAAGTATAAGATGTGTATGATAGCCAAAAATAATGGCTAAGATGGTGGCTACCCATAGTGGGTATTCGGTTAACCAGGTCAGTTTTATGATATTATTTTACCATGGTATATGTGTAGAATTGTGGTAAGCATGTGATGTATGCTCATTGAAATTTTACTATTATTTGGCCATGATACTGACATATGCATAGGGATTGGGATATGATTATTGAAGGACAGGGTGTACATTTATGTATATGATTTAGTGATGGCTACGAGCCTCACGTGGATTGATGATCGACTCTGTGCCTCATCGTGGTTGGTATCGGCTTTGTGCCATATCATGGTTGGTGATGGCTATGTGCCTCATCATGATTTGATGTTAGCTACGAGCTACATCGTGGATTGATGTTGACTGAGGTCACATTGTGGATTATACTGTGATTTATTTCACGTGGACCAGTGGCTTGACCACTTGGTGGATGGAATTGCTTGCCAAATTGGTGTGTAGAGGTTGGAGGGTTGATTTAGTAATCCCCGTGTGTGGTGGTGGATACGGGTGTGTAGAGGATGGACCCTAGGTCGGGTTGGGTGCATTTTGCATTATTATTTGATATGTGGATTGGTGTGGTTTGGGCTAAGCGCATGTGTGGAAATCTGTGGACTAATTACACACTGAGTCGGTTTGACTCACCCAATTTTTTTTACCAAACAATGCACGTGATACATGATTCTTGGATCGGGCTGGAGCGGATACGAGTTGGCAATGCAGAAGATGGTTTTCATTGTTTTATGCACTTTATATTTTCAGTATTTTGAGTAAATATTTATTGTAATAAGGGCCACTTAAAGTATTTGGGGACTTTTATTGTGTTTGAGTTGGATTGACAATCGAGATGATATTTGGAATGTTTTATTTTAGAAAGCAATTTACATCATCAAAACTTATATTAAAGTTTTAATTGAAATTTGTAACAACATAATTTTACTTAGAATTTTAAATATACAATGTTTTTATAAATGATGTAAAATTTTATGTTTTCACCCTTATGACAAATTCTTTTCAAACTTTTTCCTCAGTAGCATTCTAAATTCGACCGTAGTGTTTGAGCCGGGTTTGGGGTGTTACAATTTGGTATCAGTGGCCGGTTCAAAACTCAGCTTTGAGGGTTTTGGGTCCAAAAACATTTTTCAAAGATGGGCTTTTCAAAAACATAGACTTTCATGAACTATTTTAGGTTTATTCTGGCATGGCACCTGTATCTCCTGCTCAAGTCCACGAGGTAAGTACCCTAACTATTGAAGTGATTGGTATGTGAAACTTTATGGGCATTACGGGATTGTAGATTAGTAGATTAGGAGCTATTGAACCCTAGGACTAGTTTACTCCAACACAAAATACATAAGACTAAAGTACAACCAAACAAACCTGTGAACAATCGGCTTAGAGATCCTTACCCTTTATATTGAAATCGACAGATCCCTCCTGACGCCACTTCAGAGATTCGGCTTATAGACTTGATGAACAATCGACTATGATCCCTTATGTATTTGGTTTCAAAGATGAAAGAAGAGAGGAATAATAGGCTTAGAGGGAATCGGCTAGGAGGCTAAAAGAAAAGAGGAAAAAGAATGGATGCTCAAGAAGAATTTCGGCAGAGGAGAGGAGAAAGAATATTTGGCAAAAGAAAAGAGAGGGAGAATGAATAATGAATAGCCATAGTCTCATCCTTTTATAGCCGAAATTACTAGGCCAAGAATCCTTTACTTGGCCATCACTCTTCCTCATTCTCCTAATTAAAAATAATTCTTCATTTATCCACCTATTTAATCAAATTCTAAAGGGAATAAAACTCTTCTCTTAAGAGTCCCTATTGTCAGTCCATTGCTTCCTCTCTAAGTAATTAAATAAAAAAATCACTTAAAGCTTTAGCTAGATGCCGTCCACTCCCTTCCCTTGTTGAGCCAAATTTTAACTTGTTCTATTGACTCCTTGTGGCCTTACGAGGCCCAAATTATCCACCTAAGTGGCGTCACTCACGGGCTTTAAGTGGCATCTTCGTGCCACTTTTCCAAGCCTGTTTGTGTGTCAAATTTCACGTACTTTTCTTTTAAGGCCTCCTTGCCTTAATTACCTCTTTTAAACTTTAATACTCGACATTTCTAAGTCATTTCTAGGTTTCCAAAATTTTCGCTTGACTCAGTAAACTTGACATTTCTTAGGTTTCCTAAAATGTTGTTTCCAAAAATTTTCTTCTAGCTTGACATTTCTTAGGTTTCCAAAATGTTTACTTTCCTCTTTTAGCTTAGTTTCCAAAATGTTCACTTTCCTCTTTTAGCTTTGTTTCCAAAATGTTCACTTTCCTATTTTTAATGTAACATTTCCATACATTTCCAAGTTTCCTTAATGTTTACTTTCCTCTTTTGAATCATTTCCAAATCATTTCCTTTCATATTTCCTTACATTTCCTTACATTTCCTTTCATTTCCTTTTCCTTTCCTTTCATTTCCTTTCATTTCCTTACATTTCCATACATTTCTTACATTTCCATACATTTCCTTACATTTCCATGGTTCTAAAATGCACACCACATATCACAATAAACATGCTATTAAGTAAAATGCACACAATGGGATTCAACCTCTTCCTCAAAGTAGTTCACTTTTTGCCATAACCCTTGCACCTTAGGTGGCGCCCTTGCCACTTTTCCACATCACTTCTTGTTTTTTTAACTTAAAACCAATAATTGTCCAAAGCTTTCTTCCATCCTAGGATTTTAAAACCCTTAATTCACTTTCAAACACCGTCAAAACCTACTACTCATGAATTATGCACAAACGCATAACCCCTAATCTAGGATGTTACGCTTCTACCTCCTTAAAAATAATTTCGTCCTCGAAATTACTTACTAACAATCGTACAATCCTTCTCACCAAGACTATGCTTACGCCAAGACTCGATCTTAATAGAACCATCATACTTTTCGTGCACAATATCTAAGTTTACGTCCTTAGAACTCATTTCTAACGTCGCGATTTAATCTGATTAAGAAGTTTTATGTATTAAAAAAAATTTTGTTTCACTGATTAACCGCGAAGAAATTTTATGAAAAGGAATTTAGGAGTGGTTCTTTCGTATTCATACATGCACACATTCTTTTCATTCATCCATCAAACAATTATGAACCTTGGTTCATTCAGAGAAACGTTGTAGTTTTCATTTATTGTTGTTTTTCCACTACCCGGGGGTATTTTCGTAATTTGTCAAAATAAGGTTCCTTGGTGATAAAGTATTTTTGGTATTTTTAAGTTCCCGAGGTATTTTGGAATTTTTTTTTGAAATCCGAGGGTATTTTAGAAATTTTTAGACCTTGGGGGTATTTTGGTAATTTTTCCACAAATCGGGGTAAATTCTAAAATTTTAATAAATCAGGGATATTTCAAAAGTTGTAAAATTTTGAGGGTTCTTTTTGAGAATTGTATTTTCCAAATCGGTGCTATTGCAAAAATTTTGGAAATCAGGGTCATTTTGGTAATTTTAGTGAGTTAAGGGCAATTTTGTAATTTTCCATAAATCAAGGTATATATTTTTTTTCTGATAGTTTGCAAGTTAGGTTTTTTGAACATTTATGAGATAATGATATTTTGGCAAAACTGTTGAGTAGTTGGGCATTTTATAAACCAAGACATTTTTGTAATTTTACCATTAGGGTATTTTTGTAATTTTTATAGATCGAAAATTTTTCAAAACAATTGTGTAAAAGAAATAGTTTTTGTGAATTAAGGAGAAGAGAAAGAAAATGGTTTAAGAATTTTAATATTAAGTGTTCAAAAAAAAAAGGGCTAGTTCCCTTTCGGGTTTTAGTTATTGGGTTTAGCCTATGACCGAGCCTTCTTGGTCAAGGTGAACCAAAGCTACGCACCAGGCAGGATTCGAGTGGATTGGAGGTGAGTCACGCGATCGCTAAGTACCAAGCTCCCACTGAAACCATTCCTAGACATGCGTCATGAGGTTACCACACCCACTAAGTCCTCTAGGTTAGGGTGAACCGAAGCTACGCACTAGGTAGGATTCTTGTGAAGAGGAGGTGAGTCACTAGGACTGCTTAAATATCAGGCTCTTCAGGATCCACTCCTAGGCATGCGTACCATGGTTGCCACACCCTAACTTGATTGACTTAGCCATAGGTTTGTTTAGTGTATTAAGTCTTATGTATCTGTGTTTGAGTAGACTAATCTTAGGATTCAAGCTCCTATCATGCTATTCTACGTTCCATTCCATTTCTACCCTTCTATAATTCACATAATCACACAGATAGATAGGGTACTTACCGGTGGATCATGGTTTGAGACTTAGGTGCCATGCCATCAAACCTGTCTACTTTCAGAAATATTTTCATAAAACTCATTTGGGCTTGTTTTGAAAACGTTTTGGGCCTTAGGCCACAGGCCGAGAGTTTAAAATTGGGCTCTGATACCAAACTGAAACACCCCACACCCGGCCCACGAGAATGGATCAGATCTGGTATGTTCCTCGAAGTAACCCGGTTCAAATTCATTCGAATGCTTTGAAAACTGTGTGTTTTGGAAGATAGTCTGTTGTGGGTTGGGCTCGAGTTGAAAATAAATTTATTTTTATATCAAAAACCCATTTGTTTCAGGTGACAAAATTTTTAAACTTATTTTAAATTAAATGGGCTTAATCCTTATAAAGCCCTAAATTCATAACATAGTAATTAAAGCAGAAATAAGAATCGTCACGATGGCCTTATTACATAAAACAAAACCCAAAATAAAATTTATACAGTACTTAAAATAAAATGAAGGTTCAAATTAAATTAAACTTCAAGCTGAACATGGCCACCACAAGTTCTGCCGTCTCGGTCCATTACTGCTCATCACCTGAAACATGTTCCTACAACGGGGTGAGTCGATAGACTCAATGTGTAACCAACACCAAAACATAATAGAAATAGGCACACCATACATATCATATTCATATAAAAATTCAAGATAATGATGCAAACCCGAACCCAAATCTATATGCCATCCGCTACACTCCACCCATACCAACCTCAGACTCAGTGGGGACTACTAAGTCAACCCTCCATCCGCTATACACCATCGAAGGCGTCAGCTGCAATGACGTGCTCATCGCCCACTTAAAATATTGTGGCATAGCCACTGATATTTGTGTCATGAGACACCACATTTAGATAATGTAACCGGTTACCACATTCACTTAATGTGACCAAGTCACCACATTCACTTAGTGAGACCAAGTCGTCACATATTCTTAGTGAGACCAAGTCATCACGCTTCACTTAGTGAGACCAAAGTCATCACATTCATTTCCCCTTTCTCAAATAACCCGAATGCCCCAAATTATACATATCATGCATATCATATTTAAATTTCACTTTCACATCACTTTTCACATGTTAAATATAACATATTTTGAAATCCTAGTAGGAGTAGGAAAACGTACCTGAGTACTTTGTACCATAATATGGTACTTTAGCCACATTCTTACACTTTCATATTAACATATATATCATATTTAAGCCATAAATCTATTAAGATTAGTGTGGGTACACACGGCACCTTAGCCATATTCTTACACTTTCATCTTAACACATATAATAAATTAAAGTCAGAATCTATCAAGATTTAGTGTAGGGTACACACCTGATTCGCTTAGCGATTCCTTGAGATTCCGAAAAGCTAGATCTAATGTTTAGATCCTTAGTCCCTACATTTGATTTATCACTTATTACTTTAATAAAAAGCCATTCAGCCATAATTCCAAATCCTAGTAGGATTAGTACACTAAGACTTACCTTGTTGCCGTTTTCCCTATTATTCAAATCTCGAATTGATTTCTTGCTTTCTTTAAGGATGTCAAAATTCCTATAACCATATGTTAGATTTAATCTAACATTAAAACATAAAACATGGCCTTTAGACGAATATACATATATCTTACCTTAAATTTTTAAATCCCGAAACTCTCTTCTTGATTAATGGAGATGCCGAAATACCTTAGATTTGAAATCCCGAAATTTACCTTCCATATTTCGATCAATAAAATATAGGAAGGATTAGACTAACTTTCGGCTTAAAAGAAAAGGAATACAATTATAACTATAGATCCTTACCCTTTACATTGAAATCGACAGATCCCTCCTGGCACCACTTCAGATATTCGGCTTAGAGACTTGATGAACAATCGGCTATGATACCTTATGTATTCGATTTCAAAGATGAAAGAAGAGAGGAATAATAGGCTTAGAGGAATCGGATAGGAGGCTAAAAGAAAAAGGAAAAGAATGGATGCTCAAGAAGAATTTCGGCGAGAGGAGAGGAGAAAGAATATTCTGCAAAAGAAAAGAAAGGAGAATGAATAATGAATAGCCCTAGTCTCATCCTTTTATAGCCGAAATTACTAGGCCAAGAATCCTTTACTTGGCCATCACTCTTCCCTCATTCTCCAAATTAAAGAATAATTCTTCATTTATCCACCTTTTTAGCCGAAATTCTAAAGGGAATAAAACTCTTCTCTTAAGAGTCCCTATTGCCGTTCATTGCTTCCTCTCTAAGTAATTAAATAAAAAAAATCACTTAAAGCTTTAGCTAGATGCCATCCACTCCCTTCCCTTGTTGAGCTAAATTTTAACTTGTTCTATTGGACTCCTTGTGGCCTTACGAGGCCCAAATTATCCACCTAAGTGGCGTCACTCACTGGGCTTTAAGTGCATCTTCAGGCCACTTTTCCAAGCCTGTTTGTGTGTCAAATTTCACGTACTTTTTCTTTTAAGGCCTCCTTGCCTTAATTACCTCTTTTAAACTTTAAAACTCGACATTTCTAAGTCATTTCTAGGTTTCCAAAAATTTTCGTTCGACTCTGTAAACTTGACATTTCTTAGGTTTCCTAAAATGTTTACTTTCCTCTTTTAGCTTAGTTTCCAAAATGTTCACTTTCCTCTTTTAGCTTAGTTTCCAAAATGTTCACTTTCCTATTTTTAATGTAACATTTCCATACATTTCCAAGTTTCTCGAAATATTTGCTTTCCTCTTTTGAATCATTTCCAAATCATTTCCTTATATTTCCTTACATTTCCTTACATTTCCTTTCATTTCCTTTCATTTCCTTTCATTTCCATTCATTTCCTTTCATTTCCTTTCATTTCCTTACATTTCCTTACATTTCCTTTTATTTCCTTACATTTCCATACATTTCCATACATTTCCTTACATTTCCATACATTTCCTTACATTTCCATGGTTCTAAAAATGCACACCACATATCACAGTAAACATGCTATTAAGTAAAAATGCACACAATGGGATTCGAACCTCTTCCCTCAAAGTACTTCACTTGTTGCCATAACCCTTGCACCTTAGGTGGCGTCCCTTGCCACTTTTCCACATCACTTCTTGTTTTTTTTAACTTAAAAACCAATAATTGTCCAAAGCTTTCTCTTCCATCCTAGGATTTTAAAAACCCTTAATTCACTTTCAAACACTGTCAAAACCTACTACTCATGAATTATGCACAAACGCATAACCCTTAATCTAGGATGTTACAGTTATAGAGCATGTACCCTTTTTCGTGCTCACTTTAATTGATTATGAGTGTGTCAACTTTGAACTATTATTCTAGAACATGCCTTGTTTATACATGTTGAGACCACATTAATGATTTGATACACTGAGATGATAAAGGCACCTAGGTTTTAACCCGTTCACCCCACTAAAAAGCCTACCTACATAAATAACCCCTAGTGAACCCCGTTGAATCCTAACAACCTTTTTATTGAATCACCCACTAATATTAACCCAAAATCCCTTTGTATTTGTTATCAACATTCTTTTGACTACCCTTTATCGAGAATTGATTTGATCAATTGCCGAATTAGGTTATTTCAATCACCAAAGTTCCTTCTATTATGTTTATTTTAGTTTGTTCTTAAAAAAATCCAAGTATATTCAATATTACTAGTAAATAAAAGAGCCTAGAGCATTTAAAACTCCAATTGTTGAAGAAAAAGCTCGTATTAAAGTATTATCAAATTTTGAGTGATGAAAATACTCTTAATATAAAGTAATTATCAATAGTAGGTATTATTAGTTTGCATTCGATGTAAATATTCATATTTAGTTCATTGTTTTTTAGATTAGGTAATTAGTCAATTCAATCTCGATTATAACCTCTAATTTAGCCTTTATCCACACCTTTTAACCCTAGCCCCGTTACAACCCTGATCAAAGACCTTTTGATTTGTGTATCATCTCATATACAGTGGTGGAGATTTGATTTTCGGGCAAGCCTATGGGTTTAATTTTTCAGGTTCCACTTAGAGGGCTTTTTCTTGGACCTTAAACACTTTTGAGTGATTTGAGTGAATCTTTAGTGAGGATGTCAGTCCTTGTTGATTTTGAATTAAAGGTAACCACTTAGATAAGGGGAGACACCTATGTTTTCATGCTATAAAGGTATGACTTATCGTAATTGAATCTTTAGGGTTCTTTGAGTTGAATTATCCGTGTATAAATTATCTGTGAATTAAGATGAGACATTGTCGATAGGAATTGTGAATTATGGAAAGTTCGTTTTAGTTGTAAATTGAGAATTTTGCTTGAGGACAAGCAAAAGCTTAAGTGTGGGGGTATTTGATAAACCGTAAAAGTAACATATTTTAACCCCATATTTGGTATGCTTTTGGATGATTTAGCCCTTTATTTATGTAAAAAGGTGCTTTTAATCCTTTCTTTTCATGGTTATACTCAAGAAAGCAACCAAGGATAAAAAGAACACAAAACAGGCTTAAAACGGAGTAATTGGGCCTTAGCAAGCAATCAACATGGCCTGGCCCAAATTCCACACGACCGTGCCTCGCCAAATACCTAGAGCATGGCCTCAACTCCATCACACACGGTCGTGCATCATCCACTTACCACACATGTAATTGTACTTGAAGGAGATACTGAGGAGCCAAGCATAGCATCCCAAAGCCTATATAAACAACCCAAGGCAGACATTAAAGGTAGCTTTCGGTAGAGGCTTTGAGGCCAAAGTATTCATCTTTTAGGGAGTCACTTGAAGATAGCCAGTTGATCCATCTCAAGAAGTCGAAACTCCATTCAAGACGGAGGATCTCTCCTTCAATTCCTTCAGGTGGTTTTAGGGAGTTCTTATGTTTTGTTTATTCTTTACTCTTGAGATGTTTTCATATTTAGTTATGCACTAAACCCCTCAGATACCTAAAGGGGATGAAACCTATGATGGATTTTGTTATTTGATTTCTAAATTAATATGATAAGTACTTGGTTTGTTCTTAATTATGTTGCTTAATTTAATCTAATGTGCTTAGGTGGAGGAGGAATAGACCCTACCTAAGAGTAGATCTAGCATAATTGAGTGGAGTTGATCGGGCACTTAGAGATAGGGTTACGAGATTTTGCCAGATTAGGATAAAACCTAATATGGGAATCCATTGATCGATTTACTGCTTCCTTAGGGGGTTATTTTAAGAGAACAAGAGTTCCACTAATTAACCTAAGGTTAGACGTTATTCGCCTTGAGAGAGGGTTTAATATAGGTTAGGGAGTCTCACGGATCAAGCTAAGTAAAGAAATCATATGGTTTAGAGAATAAATAATAAGTGAAGTCATAGGTGGATTCTTCCTAAGGGTGTCGTCTTTATCAACTGAGTTTTCTTAAAGTCTTTCTCCAATTCATTATTTTGTCTTTGCATTCAATTTAAGTATTTCATTAGTTTAATAATCCAATCACTCCATATTTTAGGCTAAATAATAGAAAGAAAGTGAGTAGTAGTACTTTTCGGTTCCCTTGGGTTAGATAAGATATTCTTGCCTGAGCTATACTACTGTTCGATAGGTGCACTTGCCTCTATTGTTGTCACTTTCAGTCTACAGGTTTGATCATGCTTTATAAATATTAAAGCTCAACTGTTTGACACGATCAGCCTACCCACGTTACAACCCCGTTAAAGACCTGTTGATTCAAAGTTCCATATTTACCTACATTAGTGGAGAGAAATTGCTCTGTTCAACATATGAAGACATCAGTTAAGCTTAATGATTGTAGTTTAATTTTGGATAAGGGATTAAAATCAAATTGGTAGGGATTAACATGTCTTTATTAAGAAACATTTAGTCTAATTTTGCTATTGTAGTAATTGTTGAGATTAATTTGAACGACATATATACTTGAGTAGCATAATTATCAAATTTCTGGTTTTTGAGCATAAGTAGATTGATTTCATGATTCTAGGAAGAATGTTGTTTTGAAGGAGTTTTTCAAAAGTGTTTCTGAGAAAATCCTTCACAAATTTTTGCATTACTCGAGACGAGCAATGAATTAAGTTTGAGGGTGTGGAAACACAAAATTTATAGGTTTTTACATGCCGCTTTTTAACTTAAAATCATGCTATTTTGGTTAAATTATTGTCGAAAAATAATTAAATATTATAAAATAATTAAATTGTGTTAAAAAATGAACATGATGAATTTTAATTACTTTTATAGTTAATTTTGATTTATTTTAACTATTTCCGATAGATTTGCACAAAGGGCAAAAATTTGCTCTGCAGACACTGCTCGAAGAATAAAACTGAGAAGCAATTTGAAGTATCGAGGAAATTTTATTTTCAGCCTAAGACAGTCCAATTATGAATAGTAAAACATAATATAATTAATATTAATTTATTCCCAATTTAATTTGGGCTAAATAAATTATTATTAATTAATTATGAAAAAAGAGTCCAGTTAAACCGCACTAGTAGAACTGAATTGAGTGAACCGAACCAGCCACCAATTGGGCTGCCCAAAACTGTCCATATGCTGACCCAAATCAGATTATTAGCTGATTAATTAAGCTTGCAAAGAGGCTCTTGAAGACTTGTTAAAGTTGCATTCAACCCCCTCCACAATTAGTGGCTTTGTAGATTTGCCCCAAGCCATATTTAGCAAAGTTGAAGTCAACAACTTTGCCACATAGGTGGCCGGCCAAGGGGTGGCTCTTTGGCGGATATTTTAAGAAAATTTAAGCTGTCACATTCAGCTATAACCCACCCCCTTGGCTGATCATTCAAATCATCCCTCATCCCTCATCTGTCATTCACATCTCTTCTCTCACAACTCTTCTCTCCTCTCTCACTTTTTCTCTTATTTTACCATTCAAATTTCTTATTCTTGTGCTGATTTCTCCTCTTGGAAAAGGGGTCTTATTCAGCCATTTTGGAGCAGCAATTAAGTGTTCATAGCAGCCTTGATCGGCAAGGACAACAAAGAAGGAGGAACGGAGCAACCTAGTCAAGCCACGGAAAACCACCGGATTTAATTCTTGTTCCCTATCTCTTTAATTTTTGTTATTTTTATGATGAATATATCTATGAATATTTATCTTGATGGAATGGTTAAATTAATCATCTTAGCTTGAATTTAATTTGTGTTAGGTTGATTGCGTTTCGTCCTCTTATTTTGTTAAATTTATGTTTATGCTGTTATAGGCCTCGATAAAATGCTTGATTAAGTAAAATCATGCCTAAGTTATTCTGACATTATAATTGTTTAGATAACTAAATAATTAATTATTTAAACACATTGAAATTGTAATCAATGGACACGGTACTTAATCAGTGCATGTTTAATTCTTCTAAAGTAGCTGAAGATTAGATTGGCATTGTATTTGGCGATACATATGCCTTACATAACTTGCAAGATTATTGTGATTAAACCGTTTCAAGATAAGGATACTTTGTTACCTCACATAGTCTTTTATATGCTTATTAGGTTGAATTAATCGCTTGAATCGACATAGGAATATGCAAGAGATTGTTTAATTTAATAAGTATGTATGCTAATAACATGTTTACCTTTATAAATCTGTTTTATCTATTGAATTGACATAGGAATATGTACAAGAGATGAATGGATTTTTATTTGTAAATATGTTCATAAGTTAGCAAATTACCGAGTTGCCATGATTTATTCTGAACAAGTATAAGCATAAGTTTAATAATTCTAAGGTAAGGAAATATAATTAATCCAACACAATTATATCATCTTGATTAAAATCAACTTTTGAAATCATGCATTAGAACTTTATTTTACTTTGTTTTCTAGTTTTTAATCATTTCTCAAATCCAATATTTTTCCTTCACCAAATTGTTTAAAATTACTTTCAAAAATAATTCTTTTGAAACACCTATGGGTACGATAACTTGACATTTATTTTTCACTTTATTACTTGTTGCGATTGTGTAAACATGCACATTTCCATTGTTCCAGGCGCACACACCCATGTGGCCCACACGCCTGTGTAGCCCACACGACCCAAATTGGCATCCACACAGCCTGGCCCAGAATTCTACACGCCTGTGTGGTTCACCTAGGTGGGCCCACAAACCCGTGTGCCCCACATGGCCCAATAGGTTGAGCCCATGTGTCACACACGGCCTTGCCCGGCTAACACATGGTCGTGTCACTTGCGCATGGCCTAGCTAGTCGATCACACAGTTGTGTTTTGGCTCACAGCCTTGCACACGGCCGTATGGCGTCGACAAAATTATTTTTTGGCTTTCGCCGATTCTCATTTTCTGTGGTTCCAGGTACACACCTGGTTCATTTTTGACGCTTAATCACTCTCGAGCACTCCAGAACCTATATTCGACAATTGGAAACTCAATCCCAATCACTTAATCTGAATTACTTACAACATCAATTGCCAAAACTATCGACATGTAACACCCCAAACCCGGTCAATACTTTATGACCAAATTTGGTATGTTACGAGGAAAGGAAATTTTAAAAAAACTAACTAAATATCGTAATTTGGAAAAACTTAGCATTTCGTTGTTTTATTTAGAGAAAATTTTAAGTAGTGTTTAATTTGAATAGAATTACGAAGTCAGGTTTATTTTTCGAAAGTCAAATTTAACGATTTTCATAAAACTTGTCAGTTGAAAACAATGTTGCGGTTTTAAGTATAATCTCTAAATCAATTTGTTGCTTTTTATCCATCTTTCGTTAACCATTTAAAAAACTATTTGTGTATCTTTAAAATTTTTCTGAAAACTGCATTTTTGATAGTTTATAAAATTTGCAATATCACCATTTAATCAAATTCTAAATTAAAGTTATAACGGCCTTATTACAACACCAAAACCCAAAATTAATAGTGATTCTAAATAGAGAAAACGAAATTACTAGAAAATACTGCATGGCCACCTCGAGTCCGCCTCGATTCCAAGTCCACGATATAGTGATTACCTACAAAATTAAGCAGAAGGGTGAGTCACCGGACTCAATGTGTAAATCCCCATTTAAACGAAAATTGGGCTCCTAGCCCACGATGCCCACTAGGCCTTAGCCCGCAAAATACAACATATTAAACATGTATGCAATGCAGCCCAACCTAATTTTCCATCCTCTACATCACCTGAATCAGCCAAACGCCCATGGCACCGCGCCACTGTGGTTCCAGACCACCGTGATACCAGATCACTATGACAGAGTCACTTAATAAGTGTGTGGGGCCAACCCACCGTAGCACCAAACCACTGTGATAATCCAGGATTAATATATGTGGGGCCAACCCACTATGGTACCAAACCATTGAGACAAGCCGCTGAAATGTATATATACGTGGTGTCAAACCACCGTGGTGCCAAACCACTGAGACATAGTCACTGAATAAGATATGTGGGTCTAACCCACCGTGGTATCGAACCACTGTGACAGTCCGTAAGTAACACTTCCCCTTTTTCATCATATCCAAAACCCATGCATATGTTAACATACTGAGATGAAAGCAACATACTTTGAATGTATAATGTATAATCAACTCATAATACATTAACTCGAAAGTATCATTATAGCGAAACTTACCCGATGTCTCCAACCTTACCCACGAGGGTATCTCGACCATCAAAACATTCGTTTCGACTTTTAGCTAACATCGTTATTAACAAGGTTTAAATTAACTAGTAAAGTGTGAGCATACACACACTTGATAATGCGTAAAACTAGACCCTCTACCTCGACGCTCTCACTAGCAGGGATAACGGCTATTTCCCTAACCCAGGCAGACGTCGGCTCCCTACCACAACCTAGTGGATAGTCTCGAACCGCCGACACAACTCGCCTTTTAAATTTAGGAGCAGAGGCTACGGGTCCACTTCCCTCCTTATCTTGACTGGCTCTCGCATATATGAAAGAATCTTGATCAATACAGTACTATAACGGAAACAACGGTTATCTAAAAATGATATCAGACTATGGCAAAAAAAAAAAGAGTGACCAATCGAAAAGAATTAGAGGGTAACTCCTTACCTTTGTTACTAACACGAACAAGCAAGAGCGCTTGGAAACGAACTCTCGGTAACTAAAGAAGCCTTAGCACTTTTCGGCTACTAGCCATGAAAATGAAAGAACAAGTTATGGAAGAATGAATGGTCGGTTTGTTGAAAAAAAGTAAAGGAGATGAAAAGAAACTAAAAAGAGAATACCTTACCTTGATCAACGAAAATCGAACACTGGAAGGTTGGATTGTGAAACCGTGGGTCCCTAGATAGCACCAAGTTAGAACTGATTCCCAAAATAGAACAAAAGAGATGGCTTTCGGCCAAACAAATGAGAAATAACCCCTTTCCAACCATTCGGCCAACACCCATACTTACCAATGACCTCCCAAATGCAGACTAGATGAAGAAGAGAATATGAGAATGAGCCCCTCTACAATCGGCTGATGGCCCAAAAGAAACGAGTCAACACCTTTGGTTTAAAAAACAACAAGAGAAAAGGAAAAGAAGAAGAAGGATCCTTACCAAAAATAAGAAAATGCCGATTGGAAAGGCTATATTTGGCTACTAGCAAAACAATGGAAGAATGTATTCAGTTGTCACCCAAAAATATTTGGATTCCACAAGATATGAATAAAGAAGAGAGAAGAGGAAGAAGAGAAGAGAGTTTCAGTTTCTAACACTAGAACAAAAGAAATACGAAGTAAAAAGAAAATGAGCAACTGTGATTCAGCCAACAGAAGAGATAAGTTTTAGAAGATGATTTGGCTAGAAAAGAAAATGGTAGAGGAGATGATAGAATGGTTCGGCTAAGGTATGGCTAATAAGAGTAGGCTTCCAAATGAGAGAAGAGAAGTATTTGACTACCTATGAGAGCTTTAGAGAGGAAAGAAACAAAAGATGGAAAGAAAGAATGAAGTGCCATGGTTTTGGTAACAGAGAGTGACACAAAATGATCGAGTCTGCACAATAAAAGAAATGAAACAAATGCCTCAAGCCTCAAGAATTTCGGCACAACACCTAAGCTAGCACTAACCGAATTCTCTCCCCCTTTCAAGCTTCCCACATTTGGCCATCACTTCCACCAACATCAAATCCCATGCTTTGCTCCTACTTTCACTCCACTTCATCAATTTGAATCGGTTTGACCAATTCAAACACCACCAACTCCTCATGTCCACTCATTCAAAAACTTTGACTCTTTCAACCAACCACCATGAAAAGTCCAGCCTAATGCCACCACCTTAGCTCTCTAAGCACAAAAATAAAGCTTCTGAATGCTGCTGACAAGACTTGAACTCCTTCCCCCTGCTGCTCCCTTGTGACGCCACACCCCTACACCTTAAGTGGCGTCTTCTTGCCACTCTACCACATTTCTTCTTGTGTCAACAAACACAAGACATAACTCTTAAGACCTGCCTCAACCAGCTCTCCCCTAAAGTGCCTAAAAATAAAATTTTTACCAAGGCCCTGGCTTGACCTCGATCCTTCCCAAGACACCCAAACACACCAAATTAATAAACAGAACAAGCCAAACACGCAGAAAACATAAAATGCAGAGCCCCTAATTCCAGGATGTTACAGTTCTACCCCCTTAAAGAAATTTCGGCCTACCTGGTCAAAAGAGGTGGGGGTATTGCTGTCGCATCACATCCTCTAGCTCTGACGTGGCTCCTCTGAACTATGATTTTGCCACAAAACTTTAACCAACAAACTGTCTTCCTTCTCAATACTTTAACATCTCGATCTAAGATATGAACTGGTTCCTCTTCAAAAGATAAATCAGGTCTTACTTCGATTTCTTCCACCGGCACTATGTGGGATGGATCCGAACGGTAGCTCCTTAACATCAAGACATGGAATAAATCATGTATCTACCTCAATTTCAGAGGTAACTCTAGCTAATAAGCTACTGGTCCCACACGTTTCAACACTCGGTAAGGCCCGATGAACCTGGCGCTC
The DNA here is from genome assembly GCA_025506655.1 of Gossypium rotundifolium. NCBI lineage: Eukaryota > Viridiplantae > Streptophyta > Magnoliopsida > Malvales > Malvaceae > Gossypium > Gossypium rotundifolium. Next base: position 27,024,261 of record CP106730.1, read on the forward strand.
AACTTGCCCTTCTGTCCAAACCTTAAAACCTTCTTCCACGGTGAAACTTTCAGAAAAACCCGATCACCCACTGCAAATTCTATATCCTTACGCTTCAGATCTGCATAAGATTTCTTCCTGTCGAAAGCTTCCTTTAACCGAATCTGAATTAACTTAACCTTTTCCTCTGTCTCTGAAACCAATTTTGGACCCAACAATTGTCCCTCACCCAACTCTGTCCAGCAAGTAGGAGTACGACACTTATGACCATACAATGCTTCATAGGGTGCCATCTGGATACTGGATTGATAGCTATTGTTGTATGCGAATTCTGCCAACGGTAGAAAATCTTCCCAACTACCCCTGAAATCGATAACACAGCCTCTCAACATGTCTTTCAAGATCTGAATCACCTTTCAGATTGACCATCAGTCTGTGGATGAAACGCTGTGCTAAAATCCAATCTTGTTCCCAATGCTTGATGTAATGCCTTCTAGAACGTGGACGTAAACCTGGGGTCTCTGTCTGATATGATAGACACAGGTACCCCATGAAACCTCACAATCTCTACTACATATAGCTTGGCTAACTTCTACAATGGATAGTCAACACGAACTGGTATATAATGAGCGGACTTCATCAATCGATCGACAATTACCCACACTAAATTTTTCTTAGTCGGCGTAAGAGGTAGCCCACTAACAAAGTCCATCGTTATCCTTTCCCACTTCCAAAGTGGAATCTTCACTGGCTGTAGCAACCCCAAAGGCAATTGATGTTCCGCCTTCACCTGCTGACATGTCAAGCACTTACTCACAAACTCGGTCACCTCCTGCTTCAGACCCGGCCACCAAAACTATTAATGCAAATCTCGATACATTTTACTCCCACCAGGATGAATAGCGTATGAACTACTATGCGCTTCCTGCAGAATATTCTGCCTTAACTCAGAATCCTTTGGCATACAAGCCTTCCCATGAAAGCACAATAGCCCATCACTATTCACACTAAAATCTTCTTTTACCACCTGCCACTAGCTGAAATTTAGGACTTAGCGATTCATCTGACAACTGTTTCTCTCTAATCTGACTGACCCAAGAAGGCTTCACTTGAAGTTCAGCTAGCAAACTTCCATCATCATACAAGCTGAGATGAGCAAACATTGCCCTCAAGTCTGTTATTACCTTATGGCTCAACGCATCTGCCACTACGTTAGCTTTACCTGGGTGATACTCGATCGAGCAGTCATAGTCCTTCAACAACTCAATCCACCTCCACTGCCTTAAATTCAACTCCTTCTAAGGAAGGAGATATTTCAAGCTCTTGTGATCGGTGTAGATAATAGACCTCTCTCCAAATAGATAGTGTCTTCATATGTACCGCCGCTAACTCCAGATCATGCATCGGATATTTTACTTCATGAGGTCTCAATTGCTGAGACGCATATGCTACCACCTTTCCTTCTTGCATCAACACACATCCTAACCCTGTGTGTGACGCATCACAGTAGACGACAAACTCCTTCTCAATCTCAGGCTGAATCAACACTGGTGCTTCAGTCAAAATCCTCTTCAACTTCTCAAAGCTTTTTGGCTGCTTATCTGACTAGAAAAATGGTACCCTTTTCTGTAATAACTTGGTTAACGGTGGAGCTATTAATGAGAACCCCTCTAGAAACCTTCTGTAGTACCCATCCAAACCAAGAAAACTACAAATTTTTGCCACAGACTTAGGCAGTTTCCAATCCAACACGACTTCAATTTTCCAAGGATCAACCTTAATCCCCTCAGTAGACACAACATGCCCTAGAAAAGTAACTTCCCCTAACCAAAATTCACACTTGCTAAATTTGGCATACAGCTGCTTCTCTCTTAAAATTTGCAAAGCCACCGAAGATGCGAATCATGCTTCTCTTCCTTCCTTGAATAAACCAAGATATCATCCATGAATACTATGACAAATCGATCTAGATAGGATTGGAACGCCCGGTTCATCATATCCATAAATGCAACTGGTGCATTCGTCAACCCAAACAGCATCACTAAGAACTCGTAGTGACCATAACGAGTTCGAAAAGCTGTCTTATAGATATCCGCTTCCTTGACCTTAAGCTGATGATAACCTGACCTCAAGTCTATCTTTGAAAAGACCGAAGCGCCTCGTAGTTGATCAAACAGATCATTAATCCTAGGCAATGGGTACTTGTTCTTGATCGTCAGCTTATTCAATTGCCTGTAGTCAATGCACATCCGCATCGACCTGTCCTTCTTCTTAACAAATAACACCGGCGCTCCCCATGGAGACACACTTGGTTGGATAAAACCTCGGTCCAACAGTTCCTGAATCTAGGCTTTAAGTTCTACTAGCTCCTTCGGCGCCATCCTATATGCGCCAATGGACACTAGCGCTATTCCCAAAAGAAGATTAATACCAAACTCTACCTCGCGATCTGGAGGTAACCCTGGAAGCTCTTCTGAAAAAACATCGAAGAATTCATTTACTGTTCTAACTTCTCCTACCGAAAATTCCTTGACTTCCAATAGGAAAGCCTCACATCCTTTTCTCACCATCCATCCAACCTTAAGAGCAGACACCACATTGGATAAGATAATTCCTTCTTTCGCCTATCACTAACACCTTATTATCCTCAGGAGTCTTCAACACCATGCGCTTAGCGGCACAATCTAATTTTGCTCGATACTTAACTAACTAGTCCATGCATAAGATCAAATCAAACTCACCGAACGGTAGTTCCATCAAGTCAGCCGAAAAAACTATCCCTTCTACTTCTAAAGGCACACTCCTAAAGAGTTTGTTTACCATTACAGATTGCCCTAAAGGGCTAATCACAATCATCTCTTTAGAAGCACTCTCAGATTCTATGTTCAGAGTTCCAGACACAGTACTAGCAACATAAGAATGCGTAAACGCAATATCAATTAGTGCAGTAAAGGGCAAACCAAAAATAAGGAACGTACTGGTTATGATGTTCGGTGCATCACCATCCTCTCAACGTCTCGCTGCATAAACCAACCTAGGCCGTCTCGCATCTGTATTCCCAGCACCTCTGCTCGGTGCTCCACGTCCTCGATCAAAACCATTTTCTCCCCTGGCCGGACCACGACCTCTCTGTAGTTGCTGACCACCTCTTCCAGGTTGAACATAACCTTGACCAACCGGCCACGCTCTGTTTGGCTCTTGTGGATAGTCCCTTACCTGATGATCCATAGATCCACACCTGAAGCATCCTCGACTACCTACCCAACACTCCCTTGAATGAAATTTCCCACATCGAGCACACAGTTGAGATCGACCTATAGCAACAGGTCTAGCATCTCGACTCGGCCCATCGAACCTAGGCCTCTTTTAAAAATTCCCTACAGATCCCGATGACCCAAAATTCCTCTTATTCCTACCCTTGTTCCTATCCTTATTTTTCTTTTCAGATCACTTTACCTCTTCGACTATTTTAGCCTTCTAAACTAAAAATAGTAAATTCTCTTTCCTGTTGTGGAGCTATCAGTACTTGCAATTCGTCCCTCAAACCATCCTCAAATCGAACACAATGCTCGTGATCTGTTGCAAAAATACCCCGGGCATAACGGCTTAAACGTAGAAATTTTGCCTCATACTTGGCCACTGACTTACTCCCCTAGAACAAGTTCAGAAATGCCTTCCTTTGAGCGTCCACATAGCTCGACCCAATATACTTTCCCTAGAACGCTGATTTAAAGAAATCCCAGGTAATGCGGTCAGTTGCTGTACCATACCTTACGTGAGCCACCACTGGTATGCCTCATCTCGAAGGAGAGACACCACCCCTTTCAATTTCTCTTCTGCGGTACAGTCAAGATCATCTATAATTCACTCAACTGCTTTAAGCCAATACTCAGCTACGTTTGGAGCCACGCCAGAAATGCCCCTAAACATCTCAGCCTCATTAGCTCGAAGTCGCTTTGACACAGACTTTCGAGCCACTGATCCGTGTTTGCTTCTGCAACTCGCTCCAAAACACGTAACATAGCCTAAAACATAGCATCGTCTCCTTCACTTTGATCCTTAAATCTCGCTTCCATAATTAGTGATGCTGGCACTTCACCTCTCGGCCTATACCCTAACTCTGAGGTTCAGCTTCAACACCCCGGCTCTACCACGGCCGCGCATACCACGTCCACATCCCCTAGTGCTCATGACTACCGATTTGACTTAATTTGATTAAAATTTTTATGAATTATTATTTTTCTTCCACTGTTTATTATCGAGCAGTCTTATCAAATAGCACTAGAAGTAGATTTTCACAAGAAATATTTCTTCACAAGAAATATTTCTAAAGGTCTCTATTCTTAGAGTTGTATTTCTCACTACTAACTATCACAATACCTCAAAGATCAAAAAACTTACAGTAGGATTGGTGCCGAAGACTCGAGTGCTATGCTTTCAGAAAACATGTATTTTATTTTTTTCAAAACGATTCTCTGAATCAACCTTTGAAAACATTTTTGAACCTCAAACCCATACCCGAGTTTTTGTAACTTTCCCTTGATACCACAATTGTAACACCCCAAACCCGGTCAATACATTACGACCAAATCTGGTATGTTACAGGGAAAAGAAATTTTAGGAAAACTAACTAAATATCGTAATTTGGAAAAACTTAGCATTTCGTTGTTTTATTTAGAGAAAATTTTTAGTGTTTAATTTGAATAGAATTACGAAGTCAGGTTTATTTTTCGAAAGTTAAATTTAAGGATTTTCATAAAACTTGTCAGTTGAAAGCGATGTTACGGTTTTACTGATAACCTCTAAATCAATTTGATGCTTTTTATCCATCTTTCGTTAACCATTTAAAAAACTATTTGTAAATGTTTAAAATTTTTCTGAAAACCCCATTTTTGACAGTTTATAAAGTTTGCAATATCACCATTTAATCAAATCCCAAATTAAAGTTATAGCGGCCTTATTACAACACCAAAACCCAAAATTAATAGTGATTCTAAATAGAGAAAATGAAATTACTAGAAAATACTGCATGGCTACCTCGAGTCCGCCTTGGCTCCAAGTCCACGATCTAGTAATTGCCTGTAAAATTAAGCAGAGGGGTGAGTCACTGGGACTAAGTGTGTAAATCCTCATTTAAATGAAATTTGGGCTCCTAGCCCACGGATGCCCATTGGGCCTTAGCCCGTACAATACAACATATTAAACATGTATGTAATGCAGCCCAACCTAAATTTCCATCCTCTACATCACTTGAATCAGCCAAACGCCCCTGACACTGAGCCACTATGGTTCCAGACCACCGTGATACCAAATCACTGTGACAGAGTCACTAAATAAGTGTGTGGGGCAAACCCATCGTGGTACCAAACCACTGCGACAATCCCAGTTTAATATATGTGGGGCCAACCCACTATGGTACCAACCCACTAAGAGAAGTCGCTGAAATGTATATATACGTGGTGTCAAACCACCGTGGTACCAAACCACTGAGACATAGTCACTGAATAAGATATGTGAGGCCAACCCACCGTGGTACCAAAGCACTGTGACAGTCCCTAAGTAACACTTCCCCCTTTTTCATCATATCCAAAACCCATGCATATGTTAACATACTGAGATGAAAGCAACATACTTTGAATGTATAATGTATAATCAGCTCATACTACATTAACTCGAAAGTATCGTTATAACGTAACTTACCCAGTGTCTCCAACCTTACCCACGAGGGTATCTCGACTATCAAAACATTCATTTCGGCTTTTAGCCAACATAGTTATTAACAAGAATTAATTAACCAGTAAAGTGTGAGCATACACACACCTGATAATACGTAAAACTAGACCCTCTACGTCGACGCTCTCACTAGCAGGGATAATGGTTATTTACCTAACCCAAGCAAACGTCGGCTCCCTACCACAACCTGGTGGATAGTCTCAAACTATCGACACAGCTCACCTTTTAAATTTAGGAGTGGAGGCTACGGGTCCACTCCCCTCCTCAGCTTGGCTGGCACTCGCATCCATGAAAGAATCTTGATTAATACAGTACTATAATGGAAACAATGGTTATCTAACAATGATATCAGACTATGGCAGCGACAACAAAGAGTAACCAATCGAATAGAATTAGAGGGTAACTCCTTACCTTTGTTACTAACTCAAACAAGCAAGACCGCTTGGAAACAAACTCTTAGCAACTAAAGAAGCCTTAGCACTTCTCTAATATTCTGCTACTAGCCATGAAAATGAAAGAATGAGTTATGGAAGAATGAGTGGTCGGTTTGTTGAATAAAAGTAAAAGAGATGCAAAAAACTAAAAAGAGAATACCTTACCTTGATCAATGAAAATCGAACACTAGAAGGTTGGCTTGTGAAACTGTGGGTCCTTAGATAGCACCAAGTTAGAACTGATTCCCAAAACATAACAAAGGAGATGGCCTTTCGGCCAAACAATGAGAAAGAACCCCTTTCCAACCATTCGACCAACACCTATACTTACCAATGACCTCCCAAATGCAGACTAGATGAAGAAGAGAATATGAGAATGAGCCCCTCTACAATCGGCTGATAGCCCAAAAGAAACGAGTCAACACCTTTAGTTTAACAAACAATAACAGAAAAGGAAAAGAATGAAAAGAAAAGAAGAAGAAGGATCCTTACCAAAAATAATAAAATGCCGATTGGAAAGGCTATATTTAGCTACTAGCAAAACGATGGAAAAATGCCTTCAGTTGACACCCTAAAAGATTCAACTTCCATAAGAAATGAATAAAGAAGAGAGAAGAGGAAGAAGAAAAGAGAGTTTTGGTTTCTAACACTAGAACAAAAGAAATGCGAAGTAAAGAGAAAATGAGCAACTATGATTTGGCTAACAAAAGAGATAAGTTTTAGAAGATGATTCGGCTAGAAAAGAAAATGGTAAAGGAGATGATAGAATGGTTTGACTAAGGTATGGCTAATAATAGTAGGTTTCCAAATGAGAGAATAGGAGTATTTGACTACCTATGAGAGCTTTAGACAGGAAAGAAATAAAAGATGGAAAGAAAGAATGAAGTGCCACGATTTTGGTAACAGAAAGTAACACAAAATAACTGAATATGCAAAACAAAAGAAGTGAAACAAATGCCATAAGCCTCAAGAATTTCGGCACACCACCTAAGCTAGCACTAACCAAATTCTCTCCCCCCTTCAAGCTTCCCACATTCAGCCATCACTTCCACCAACATCAAATTCCATGCTTTGCTCCTACTTTCACTCCCCTTCATCAATTTGAATCAGTTTGACTAATTCAAACACCACTAACTACTCATTTCCACTCATTCAAAAACTTTGACTCCTTCAACCAACCACCATAAAGAGTCCAGCTGAATGCCACCACCTTAGCTCCCTAAGCACAAAAATAAAGCTTCTGAATGCTGTTGACGAGACTTGAACTCCTTCCCCCTACTGCTCCCTTGTGACGCCACACCCCTGAACCTTAAGTGGTGTCTTCTTGCCACTCTACCACACTTCTTCTTGTGTCAACAAACACAAGACACAACTCTTAAGACCTGCCTCAACCATCTCTCCCCTAAAGTGCCTAAAAACAAATTTTTTACCAAGTCCATAGCTTGACCCCGAGCCTTCCCAAGACCCCCAAACACACCAAATTAACAAACAGAACAAGCCAAACACACAAAAAAAAAATGCAGAGCCCATAATTCCAAGATGTTACACGACAACCTTACAGCGCTTGACCAACCCCATTTTTCCCACAATCACAGCGTCAATTGAGATCTACCGGCCCCTTGATTATCTCTTAAGCACCAAACAAAACCCAGTAAACAATGATTCATAATTCCCAAACAATAATTCACCGCTATACTTACCAAAAACGTGAAAAGAGAACCTAAGCAGTGGATTACAGAGACCAAGCGACAAAAAAGAAAATGATTGTAGATAGTAAAAAGAGGGGAAATTCGACAGCAAGGTGGAGAGGAAAACGAAGGGGAACAGCCAAATTTTGAAAAAAGAAAGCACAGTAATTAGAATTAGATTTTCTGGTAAACCCTAACTCCAACTCCCTTAATTTTCTCCACCAACTCCCCACTACTCAGATTTTTAGTAAAACTCAAACTCTAGCCGAATTTTGAAGCAAAAATATTATCCCTTTCCATCTTAGGAATTCAATACAAGACCTCCAACGCACCAACACTCCACTTAACCACCAGACTAGCAGACCCATTCTGATATCATTTTACCAATAATAACTTACAAACCTACCAACCTCAGTGAGAGCTTTATTCATAAAATTCCAAAATTTACCCAAGTTGTGACTTGAACTTGGGACCTCTCACACACACCCAGAACACATAACCATTGAATCAGACAGATATTTGTCTCAATTAATTTCAGAAACACATACAAATATTTTTGTGCTCCAAAATCAAATAAGCCAGAATTAAAGAAATATGGGGCGTTACAAAAATAGTAAAGAATCAAATGGTTTCACTAGTATAAAAGGGGCACTAACTACATTTGTAACAACTCGATTTTGGGTCTAGTGGGAACAATGGTTTTGGGACCACAAATTTGACATAGAAAAATTTATTTTTATTATATTTTTAAATTCTATAGTTTTATGGAATGATTTCGTGAAAATTTCATTCGAAAATTTTAACGTTTGGGCACTCAATTTAGTTAAAGGGACTAAATTGCAAAAAGTGTAAAACTTGAAGTCTATATGTTAAAGGTGTCTAATTGCTATGAGATTTTAAATTAGAGGTCCTTAGATGGTAATTATACCATTGGTTAAGTTGGTGGACAAAAATGGACATGGTTATGTATGTTTCTAAAGTTTTCCATTAAGGCCATTTTGGTAATTTGGTAATTAAATGAATTAAAAAGCCAAAATAAAGCCAAAATCTTGTCCATCTTCTTCCCCCATGGCCAAATTTTACAAGGAGAACCATGGCTAGGGTTTTTCAAGCTTCCAAGCTCGATTGTAAGTCCGTTCTTGCCCCGTTTTTAATGCTCTTTACATATTTGAAGTCATTGTAACTCGATCTATATATTTCTACCACTAATTTAAGAAATGATCAAGGTTTAGGGTTTGACCCTTATTAGACATGTGTGTATTTTGATGTTTGATGGTAGAAAATGCTTGTTTGTTGGTTTTTATGACTTTTGCTAAGTGATTTTCGGTAGAAATGTCAAAAAGGACTTATTTTTAAAAAAGTTATAAAATGAGTAGAAAAATGTAGGCAATTATGAGTATGAAAATGATTCGGCTAGACTTGGATTTTGAAGAAATTAAATGAAATTCATTTTACGAGCCTAGGGACTAAATTATAAAATGTCAAAAGTTTAGGGGAAAAAATGAAATTTTTCCATAATGTGACTTTTGATGCAAATTTTATGACTCAAAATTGTGTGATTGCTTGTGATGTGGGTCCAGTAATGCCTCGTACCCTGTTCCGACGTCGAATACGGGTAAGTGGTGTTACAACACTTCATCCATCACTCATTCATTCATCCATCTTCACTCACTCACACCATATTTTGAGAGCAAGAAACATAGAATTGAGAAATCAATCCAGAGGGTTTTGGGAGCAACCAAATTCGGCACTTTAATAGCATTTTTGCATCAAAGCAAAGAAGAAGAGAGGAGGAGAAGCAATCTGAGCAGTGCCACAAAAATCACCTGAATTGATTCCAATTTCTTTTCCTTTAATCTTTTATTTTTTTCAAGTTGATAAACATGCTTTTCATTTACTCTTTTGCTTTCAATTTAATGATAATGACTTAATTTTATTGATGTTAGATTAATTGCAATCCCTTAACTTACGTTATTAATACTTTGATGGTGTTATGTGCATTGGTTGTTTATTCATTCAAATAATATGATGAACATGCTTAATCATGCATCACTAATGTAGTGAAGCATAAGAACTAATTACTTAATCCAAACAAGATGGTAATTAGTAAACATAATATTTGAATGGTACATGTTTGATCTTTTAATGATTGAATTAGTAATGATATTTAACAATATTTTTACCTTGCATAACCCCTAAATATAATGTCTACTTATGAAACTTTGAAGTCACATGAACATAGAAGTATGCTAAAGAAACTTAAAGGTTAAAAAGTATGGCTTCATAACTTATAAATTCTAGGTTAGTAAATAGCCAAATTGTCATGGTTCTACCATCACATAATTAACATCGTTTTTAATAATTTTAAGTTAAGGAAATAAATTATTCTAGCTCCTTCATGCCATTGAAACACCCCAAACCGGCCTAGATGTTGTTGCCGGATCTAGCATGTCACGTCAAATGTTGTTTGAAAATTATACGTTCATTGAAAACCCCTTTTACAAATCAAAGCTACCTATCTTTTTAAAAATCCTGATTTTTGTTGCTTACAAAAACAAGATTTGCTCAAAGTTATTCTCTTGCAAAAGCATTACTACTTTCAATACCTTGTTTGTCGAGGAAGTTTGATTCAAGCATTTGCGAATACGTGATATTTTGAAAACAATGGTTATAGTTTTAAAACCCATGTTTAAAAGAACAACAGTTTCTAATTTAAAGAAATACCAAGTAAAAGTTAAAAGAAAACCCAATGGCCTTATTACAAAAATTATTAACCCATTTAATTTAAAAAAAATACTAAATTAAACCAAAGTCGCTAAGTTTTGTTTTTAAACCATATCTGACGTGTGGCCACCTCCGAGTCCTCCGCAGCTTCAAATCCTCTAAAGTTGGGGATTACTTGCATGGATAAAAGAAAGTGGTGAGTTACGAGAACTCAGTGTGTAATCCCCTATTACGGTCATAGTCTGGGCCTAAGCCCTATTCGGTAACGGTCTGGGCCTAAGCCCTATTCAGTAACAATCTGGGCCTAAACCTTATATCATATCAATGCAATGCACATGTAACCCAACCTAATCCAACCAAACTCTCCACCCATACCAACCATCTATCCATGTGGGGACCAAGTCGACCCACCCAACCAACTATCCAATAATGCAGCCAAGCTGCTAATAACGATAATTGTGGCTGAGCCACTAGAATCAGAATAAGTGGCGATGCCACTCTAACGGTACTTCTTCCAATCAGAAAATCCTAACCTAATACAATATGTTATGAATACAGTGTATCACAACCATATACAGTTACAAAAACATCACATAAACATCATTTAAACTACCACTAAGGGTATAACAGTCATTTTACCATTTAGGGGTAAAACGATAATTTCACCCGTTAGGGTACTTCGATAATTTACCCATCAAGGGTATTTTGATAATTTACCCATCAAAGGTATTTCAGAAATTTACCCATTGAGGGTATTTTGGTAATTTCACAAATCAGGGGTATTTCGGTAATTTTACAACCTAGGGGTATTTTAATAATTTTGCAAATCGAGTATTTCGGTAATTTCACAAACTAAGAGTATTTTGGTAATTTTGTAAACTGGGGGTATTTCGGTAATTTTTTAAACTGAAGGTATTCGGTAATTTCACAAACTGAGGTATTTCGGTAATTTCAAAAACCAATGGTATTTTGGTAATTTCATAAATTGTGGGTATTGTAGTAATTTCATAAACTGGGGGTATTTTAGTAATTTTGCAAATCGGGGGTATTTTGGTAATTTTACAAATCGGGGGTATTTCGGTAATTTTGTAAATTAGGGGTATTTCAATAATTTTGTAAACCAAGGGTATCCTAAACAGAGATAACGATGCGGATGGGCCTAGGGCCCAATCTCGGTCCAAATGGGCCACACGTTCGTGTGGCCCATTTAGCCCAAATCTAGCCACAGATATGAAATTCACATAGACCACTCCAATATCTACTATACAATCATACAATTTATTCATATGGGCCCATCTTGTGTGATTTTGAAAAAAGATTGGTTTGGGTCTTGTTTAAAACCAATTTATCTAACATTAAAATCCATTTATTTAAAGTGACAAAACATTTAGGTTTTATTTTAAAATGTATTTGCTTGATCTTTACTTAATAAAATCCGTAAACATAATAATTAAAAGTAAAAAGAAATAGAAATCCAACTTGGGCCTTATGGCCTTATTACATCAAGTAAAACCCAATAATAAAATTAAATGTACAAAAGAAATAAAGTCCAAAATAAATAAAATCTTCAACCTCATGCATGGCCACCTCAAGGTCTACCGTCCTTGGCCCACCACTGCTCATTACTCAAAATAGTTCCCATAACGGGTGAGTCAACACTCAATGTGCACAAGCATCAACATTCAACAAATCGCATACATGTTCATATCAAATTCATAATCATATAAAGATAAATGATGATGCAACCCAACCCAAGCCTAAAGATCCATCCGCTACACACCACCAGACCGCCATTCACACACTGGGGACTACTAAGTCAACCCTCCATCCGCTACTCTCCATCGAAGGCATTCACCATATACGTTGTGTCATTAGACACTATAATCACGCCAGCCATTAGACACTATTGTAACCGAAGTTACCAAAATTTTCGCAATGTGATCAGTAGTCAACATATTTACAGTGAGACCGGTCAACACTCTTGGTGAGACCGGTCAACACCTATATTTCGTTGGTGAGACCAAAGTCAACACCTTCGTTGGTGAGACCAGTCAACACCTACTCTTCCCTTTCACATAAATCCCGAATGCCCCAAATATATATCATAACTTACTTAATTTCATGTTTATATACATATATTCGCATGTTATAAAATAATATATTTCACAATCCTATCCGGTAGGAAAACGCACTGGTACTTTTTGCCATATTTGTGGTACTTAGCCACATTCACATTCTTATACATATTCATATATTAAATAATAGCCATATGAAATATTGAAGGTTAAAAGTGGTACACACCGATTTGTTTAGCTTCAGATTCAAAAGCTAGATCTAAAGTTTAGATCCTTAGTCCCTACATTTGATTCATCCTTTATTACTTAGCATAAATTTATTTGGTTATGATATCCAAATCCTAGTAGGATTTGTAAAAGATTTACATGCCGATTTGGTGTTTATTCAAATCCAAAACTTGGTTTTCCTTCACTTGATATTCGCCAACCTTGAATCTCAATATGGGTTAGTTTTTGGCTTTTTAATAATTAAAGAATCGACTAGATAATCATACAAGCTTTGGCCGAATACTTTTGTACTTACCTTGTGGACTTAAATCAAATTCACCGAATAACTAGGGAACACGTGGCCTATGGTACCCACTAAGGGTACTTTGGTTTCATACATGCACAGCCTTTCATTCATTCACACATCCATCAAACAATTATGAACCTTAGTTCATTCGAGAAACATTGTAGTTTTTCATTTGTTGTTTTTCCACTACCCGGGGTATTTTCGTAATGGTCCGTTGGGCCCTCTTGGCCCTTTTCAAATTCATCGCTGCCAAACAAATTTAAACCCACCGTAACACTCATGATGGCCTCAACTATCGCGTCGAAACTCCCACACATGCGCCGAACGTCACAAGGCTACCATCGTTATGTGACCAAAGATTTCTAAGATTTGTCATTTACGCCAGAGAAAAGCGAGATACACACTTTCGGCTTATTAGTCAATCAACAAACGGAATAGTGCATACGGTTAAACACAAACACACTAAATCTACCACTAGGGGTAAAATGGTCATTTGATCGGTAGGGGTAAAACAGTAATTCACCCCTCAAGGGTATAATAGTAATTTCACCCATCGAGGGCATTTCAATAATTTCACTCTTTAAGGGTATTTCAGTATTTTACCCACTAAGGGTACTTTGGTAATTTGGCCATCTAACGGCCTTTCCGTCGTATCGAGCGACTCGGGACCCCTTTTTGGTCAAACGGTGTGGTTGGGCCTAAAGCCCAATTTCAGCCCCAACGGGCCCACGTGCTCGTGTGGCCCATTTTGCTCGTTTTCAGTCTCGATTTTACAGACTTCGTAGTTGCATCAGTCATTCGACATTTTCCATCGATTTTACTCATGTGGGCCTGTTAGCCCATGGGGCCCACTTAGCCTGCTTCGCTCTATAAGGCCCGTTACACTATGAGCGCCATCATTAGTGGCTCGGTTTATCACTACGAGTGCTCGCACACTCGAGTGTCTCAGTTGCTGATACTTCAGTATTTTGGCATTTCCGCTTATGCCCAAATCACAGAACATCACATAGTCACAATCAATAGTGTGAGATTACACACCTGATCAAGTAAAGTACTATACACTTACGATCGTCGTCACCTATACCAAACATAACTCACAATTAATTCTATTAACAAAACAATTGAGAGATCTTTAATCCGAAAATCTAACTACGAGATTTACTAGCACTTGCCTTCATTAGAGTGATCAACTGCGATTTGCCTCGTTAAACTAGACGTCGACGCCCTTTCGTATCCAAGCAAAAAGTCCCGAACTACTGATACCCTACGTCACTTAAACTTGGGAGCTGGGGCTATGAGTCCATTTCCATTAGGCACTCGTCCTGATCCCCCCTCAAGCTGGCTATCCTTTGCCTCCATGATTAGCGATATCAGGATTACTTGTAGGACCGCAGAAGAAGATCAAAGAAGCTAATCGAATAGTAACAATATTCAGCCTTGACTCTCGACTAACGCAAACGGGATCATATAAAGAAAGTAATTAGTGCACCAAAGGATTTAGCATCACTAATATTCGGCAATAGGGAGAAATCCTGAAGCCGATTAGTACTACTTACCCTCAGATTCAGAAAGGACAGATTCTTGAGCAGAAAGGTGTTGAACACACACGACCCTCAGAGATGATAATCAACTAGAAAGAAGAGGGAGAGGTTAGTTTCGGCTTGACCAAAGAGAACAAGAGATGAAATGTTAGGGGAGAATAGGTTCGACCCTACTCAAAAAAGTCAAGGTTGTAAGTGTTTCGCCTAATGCTTTGAATGGAAAGGGAAAGAACAATAAGAGAAGAAGGATATGTTGTATCCAGCCAGGGAAGAAAGAATGATGACGCAGAGTATATTTGGCAATTGACAAGAGAAAGTGATAAAAGGTTAAAGAAAATATGCACGAGTGGTCAATTCACAAAAGAATCGACAAAGAACACAATTGGGAGAAGAAAAGAAAGGAGAAAAGAGGACAAAGAGAAGAAAATAGTATGCCAAAAGAGAAGAACCCGAAATGCTCTAGGTGAAAAACAAAAGCCTAAAATGGTAGGAAAGCCAATTGAAAATTCGACTACCCACACTACCCAAAAATGCTTCACTTTCTCCCTAGCCGAAAAAATGCCTAGCTTGAGTCCCCTCTCACGGCACAATTCTTCCACTCTCCCCACTCCTTGATTCACTCCACCATCTCCTCCTAGATTTTCTCCCCTTCATCCATTCAAATTGTTTGACCCATTCTCTAACTCCTATAGTAGAGTTTTATCTAAACTTTGCTTCCTCCACTCATCTAAACAAAATAAACCTCCATTTTGCAACTTGCGAGATTTGAACCTCCAACCTTATTGCACTCCCCTTGACACCACACCACCTAGCTACATGCTCAACTTGTTCTAGTAAAACACACTAAATTTTACTTAAGTCCTGCTTCCAATAGTCCTCTCCACTAAAGTGCCAAAAATGAAAATTTTTCCTTTGGCCTAACTTGAACCTGGGACTTCATAGTACCCTCTAAACACTCTAAAATCACACACCTAATAGGTCCAACTTGCATTAGTGCAGTTCTCTTGTTCCCAATAATTTGAAACGCTCATACTCCTAAGGCCCAATGGGCCAGTTCTACTAGGCCCAAATTCGAGGCGTTACAAATCTACCCCCTTAAAAAATTTCATCCTCGAAATTTCTAACTACCTAACAGTAGTTTAACGCAGACTACTCTACTACGCTACTGCTGCGCACTCTCATCCCAATAATGCTAATACACTTTTAACTTAATCTTGAAACCTCTTACACACAACCAAATATCTAACCGCAGAAACAAACCGATATTTATCACACATGCATACAATTTCTATATTCAAACTTTACATCCAAACAAAACACAACATAATAAATACCAGAAATACAATCATCTAAAGAAACCACAGTATTTCTAACTACTACTTTTCAACAACAGCAGTTTCAGAAACTTACGGATTTGGTGCCAGGGACTCGGTGTGCCATACCTCCAGTCACACTTTTAAGCTGATTTGTAAAAATTTTTTATCCCATTCCACAGCCGAGTTTTGCAATTGGGCTCTGATACCATTAAATGTAACACCCCAAATCTGACCTAGACGTTGTGGTCGGATCTAGCATGTCACATCAAATGTTGTTTGAAAACTATACGTTCATTGAAAAACCCTTTTACGAATCAAAGCTATCTGTCTTTTAAAATCCCAATTTTTGTTGCTTACAAAAACAAGATTTGCTCAAATTCATTCTCTTGCAAAAGCATTACTACTTTCAATACCTTGTTTGTTGAGGAAGTTTGATTCATGCATTTTGCGAATACGTGATATTTTGAAAATAGTGGTTATAGATTTAAAACCCGTGTTTAAAAGACCAATAGTTTCTAATTTAAAGAACTACCAAGTAAAAGTTAAAAGAAAACCCAATTGCCTTATTATAAAATTATTAACCCAAAATACTAAATTAAACCAAAATCGCTAAGTTTAGTCTTTAAACCATATCCAACGTGTGGCCAGCTTCGAGTCCTCCGCAGCTCCAAATCCTCTAAGGCTGGGGATTACCTTCACGGTTAAAAGAAAGTAGTGAGTTACGAGAACTCAATGTATAATCCCCTATTACGATCATAGTCTAGGCCTAAGCCTTGTTCGATAACGATCTGGGCCTAAGCCCTATTTGGTAACAATCTAGGCCTAAGCCCTATTCGGCAACAATCTGGGCCTAAGCCCTATATCATATCAATGCAATGCACATGTAACCCAACCCAATCCAACCAAACTCTACACCCGTACCAACCATCTATCCATGTGGGGACCAAGTCGACCCATCCAACCAACTATAGAATAATGCAGCCAAGCTGCTAATAACGATAATCGTGGCTGAGCCACTGGAATCAGAATACGTGGCAATGCCACTCTAACGGTACTTCCTCCAATCAGAAAATCCCAACCCAATGCAATATGTTATGAATGCAGTATGTCAAAATCATATACAGTTATATAAATATCACATAAACATCATTTACACTACCACTAAAGGTATAACAGTCATTTTAACATTTCAGGGTAAAATGGTAATTTCACCCATTAGGGTATTTCAGTAATTTACCCATCGAGGGTATTTTGGTAATTTCAAAAATTAGGGTATTTTGGTAATTTCTCAACCTTAGGCTATTTCGATAATTTCACAAATCGGGTATTTCGATAATTTCACAAACCAATGGTATTTCGATAATTTCATAAACTGGGGGTATTTTAATAATTTCATAAACTGGGATATTTTGGTAATTTTGTAAACCTCGATATTTCGATAATTTCACAAATTGAGGGTATTTTGGTAATTTCAAAAATTGGGGGTATTTTGGTAATTTCATAATATGGGGTATTTTTGATAATTTTACAAATCGGGGGTATTTCGATAATTTTGCAAATCGGGGGTATTTCAATAATTTTGTAAACCAAGGGTATTCTAAACAAAGATAATCGATACTGATGGGCCTAAGGCCCATTCTTGGTCCAAATAGGCCCACACGCTCGTGTGGCCCATTTAGCCCTAATCTAGCCACAGATATGAAATTCACATAGACCAATCCAATATCTACTATACAATCATACAATTTATTCATATGGGCCCACGGGTCCGTTGGGCCCTCTTGGCCCTTTTCAGCCCATCGTTGCCCAAACAGCTTAAACCCACCAGAACACTCATGATGGCCTCAACTATCGCGTCGAAACTCCCACACATGCGCTTAACACTGTGTGGCTACCATCGCAGTGACCCAGATTTTGGCATGTGCCATTTACGCCTGTAGAGAAGAGATGCACACTTTCGGCTTATTAGCCAATCAACAAACAGAGCAGTGCATACGGTTAAACACAAACACACTAAATCTACCACTGGGGGTATAATGGTCATTTGGTCGATAGGGGTAAAACAGTAATTCACCCCTCAGGGGTATAATAGTAATTTCACCCATCGAGGGCATTTTAATAATTTCACCCTTTAAGGGTATTTCAGTATTTTACCCACTAAGGGTGCTTTGGTAATTTGACCATCTAATGGCCTCTTCGTCGCTTCGAGCGACTTGGCACCTCTTTTTGGTCAAAACGGTGTAGTTGGGCCTAAAACCCAATTTTTACCCCAATGGGCCCACACGCTCGTATGGCCCATTCTGCTCGTTTTTAGTTTCATTTTGTAGACTTCGCAATCGCATCAGTCATTTGGCAATTTTCCATCGATTTTGCTAATGTGGGCCCGTTAGCCCATGGGGCCCACTTAGCCTGTTTTGGCTCGATAAGGACCATTACGGCCTCTATTTTACGAGAGTTCTCATGACACTCTCAACGATTTACCGCCATCATTAGTGGCTCAATTTATCACTACGAGCGCTCGCACGCTCGAGTGTCTAGGTTGCTGATACTTCAGCTTTTCGACATTTCGTCTTATGCCCAAATCACAGAACATCACATAGTCACAATCAATAGTGTGAGATTACACATATGATCACGGAGTGTACTATACACTCACGATCGTCATCACCTATACCAAACATAACTCACAATTAACTCTATTAACAAAAGAATTTAGAGATCTTTAATCTGAACACCTAACTACGAGATTTACTAGCACTTGCCTTCATTAGAGCGATCAACTGCGATTTGCCTTGTTAAACCAGATGCCAATGTCCTTCCGCATCCAGGTAGAAAGTCCCGAACTACTAACACACTACGTCACCTAAACTTGGGAGCAGGGGCTACGAGTCCATTTCAATAGGCACTCTTCCTGATCACCCTTAGGCTGGCTATCCCTTGCCTTCATGATTAGCGATATCAAGAGTACTTGTAGGACCACAGATGAAGATCAAAGAAGCTAATTAAAGAGTAACAATATTTAGCCTTGCCTCTCGACTAATGCAAACGGGTTCCTATAAAGAAAGTGATTGGTGCACCAAATGAGTTGCCATCACCAATATTCGACAATAAGGAGAAATCCAGAAATCGATCTGTACTACTTACCCTCAGATATCGGTAAGGATAGATTGTTGAGCAGAAAGGTGTTGAACACACACAACCCTCAAAAATGATAATCAACTAGAATGAAGAGGGATAGGTTAGTTTTGGCTTAACCAAAGAGAACAAGAGATGGAATGTTAATAGAGAATAGGTTCGGCCCTACTCAAAAAAGGTCAAGGTTGTAAATGTTTCGGCTAATGCTTTGAATGGAAAGGGAAAGAACAATGAGAGAAGAAGGATATGTCGTATTTGGCCAGGGAAGAAAGAATGATAAAGCAGAGTATATTCAGCAATTGGCAAGAGAAAGTGACAAAAAGCTGAAGAAAAGATGCACGAGTGGTCAATTCACAAAAGATTCGGCAAAGAACACAATTGGGAGAAGAAAAGAAAGGAGAAAAGAGTACAAATAGAAGAAAATAGTACGCCAGAAAAGAAGAACCCAAAATGCTTTAGGTGAAAAACAAAAGCCGAAAATGGGAGGAAAGCCAACTGAAAATTCGACTACCCACACTACCCAAAAATGCTTCACTTTCTCCCTAGCCGAAAAAAATGCCTAGCTTGAGTCCCCTCTCACGGCACAACTCTTCCACTCTCCCCACTCCTTGATTCACTCCACCATCTCCTCTTAGATTTGCTGCCCTTCATCCATTCGAATTGTTTGACCTATTCTCCAACTCCCATAGCAGTGTTTTATCTTAACTCTGCTTCTTCCACTCATTTGACACAATATAAAACCTTTATTTTGCAACTTGTGGGATTCGAACCTCCAACCTCTTTGTACTACCCTTGATGCCACACCACCTTTCCACATACTCAACTTGTGCTAGTAAAACACACTAAACTTTACTTAAGTCCTACTTCCAATAGTCCTCTCCACTAAAGGGCCAAAAATGAATTTTTTCCTTTGGCCTAACTTGAACCCGGGACTTCATAGTACCCTCTAAACACTCCAAAATTACACACCTAATATGTCCAACTTGAATTAGTGCCGTTCTCTTATTTCCAATAATTTTAGACACTGATACCCCCAAGGCCCAATGGGCCCAATTCTACTAGGCCCAAATTCGGGGCGTTATAGCCATTTTGATTTAACTTGTGTTATTGTATACTGCTTATTATTTCGTGTTAACATTCTCATTTTTCTTGCATACTTAGTAATTTTAATTAGGTTAATTAGTTAATTCAATTCATGTTTAATTATTTCAATCAACAACTTGCCAATTGATAGTTTCACAATTTTTTCCTTACTTATACAGTCTCTTTGGAGATGATAACTCTATACTTACTACTTTACTACTTGTTGATGACTATCTACATTTGCACATCATTCGATAATCTCTTGATAGCATGGGATTGACACCGTTGTGAGCAACATTGGTTTGGTTGGCACTATTACATTTGTAAAGCCATATGTAAGAGAGCTAGTCTCGAAATTCTATGCCAAACTATTGCTCTCTATCATTGATGTCAATAGCAAGTTGTTTGAAAAGGTGTATAAGTAACACCCCTAACCCATATCTGTCACCGAAATAGTGTTACGAAGTATTACCAGAGTTAGCAGAAAAAATACAATTAATTTATATTATTTACTATTCATATCCAAAATCAACCATATTGTCCCTTAAATGGGCCCTCGAGGCCCAAAATATGCATTTAAAACAAGTCAAGACTAAACCGAGAACTCAAAGAATTTTTCATAAAATTTCATAATTTTTCCTAGGTGAAGTGGACACACGCCCTTGAGGTCAGGCCATGTGGCTCACACGTCCAAGAGACATGCTCGTGTCTTAGGCCATGTATGATTCAAAATAGGGGCACACAGTCGTATCCCAGCCTGTGTTCAATTTAGGTTGCTTACTGACTTGGGTCACACGGCCAAGCCACATGCTCGTGTGCTAGGCCATGTGAACAATTTAATTCACATTAATTAGGTGCAGTGATCACACGGCCAAGACACACGCCTGTGTGCTAGGTCGTGTATCACACACGGCTGAGACACACGCCCCGTGTCTCTTCCTGTGTGAAAATACCTTGGCATTCTGTTTCTCAATTTTAATGATGCAGAGGACATACGGCCAAACCACACGCCCGTGTGCATGGACGTATGTCACACACAGCTGAGACACACGCCTCTGTGGACGAAAATAAGCTATTTCTTAGGCCACTTTTCTCACCCAATTTGCCTTCCACCTATAACAACATTTAAGCACATTCACAAGCCAATTCATAACCTTCAAATCAAGCCAAAAACTAAGTCTTATGCATGATATATCATCACATTTATTCAAGTATTAATCTTACGAAATTGACCAAATATTCATTTAAGCATGTTTATACCTAATATACTAATCCAACCAAATCCAAGTACACACATACCAAACATAATATAATCTTATATTTATATACACCAAAACATGCCATCACTAGCCATTCCAATGGCTAATTACAACCAAATATTTATATGCCATCATTTGGAAAATTTAACCTATACATGCCATTATACCCAAAAGAAATTTGCTATATATAACAAAACGAGCTGAAGGTTAGTGTGATGTTGCTTCAACCCACTTCCAACCTTTACAAGCTTTCGAGTACTATAAAATAGAGGAAATAAAATAGAGTAAACATTTAATGCTTAGTAAGTTCGTAAAACAAAAAATTCACTTACCATTCATATTCATTAAAATAAACATATAAAATGCATCCATGCAATTTGGCTAATAGCCTAAAACACACAACTTTATCAAACATGTTAGTCATGTATTTTATATGAATAACAAGCACAAGGATGAGCTCATTAAATATCATGTTTCAATGTAAATACGGTAACAATATATTAAGAATTCATCTTAACTTATATCAGAGTTTCACCCGTTGAATCCATTGAAATCTCGATGGATACATGGGTAGTACACGTGAAGTGTACAATACAGTAAATCTGTCAATTCATATTCAGGAGTGCTTATAAATGCACATAAACTGAAAGGTCATATGAGCCATGTAACGGGAAGCTTATCCGAGCTATAACAGAAAGATCATAAAATCCATAATCAAGAAGCTCATGTAAGCCAATAACAGGTAGCTCTGAAGAGCCATTATCGGGAAGCTTTGAATAGCCATATATCGGGAAGTTCAAGTGAGCAATATCAGGATGCTCACAAAGAGCCTTTAATCGGGAAGCTCACGAAAAGCCATATAATGGGACACTCATAAGAGCTAAGGTATGTCCTCAATACAGGTAGGATCACAACCTATTGGAATGCTCTGAAGAGCTATAACAGGAAGCTCACACAAGAACCATATGCAGGACCACAACCAATTTGGGAACCCTGTATCCATCGAGTTTTATTTATCCAAACGGGAGTTATTATTTATCAAGTATTATCGGATATGTGATCCATTTTATACATATGGCATTTATACAATTCCTATATACAACATCCAATTCAAACATATAAATATACACAATTTAGTTACACGAACTTACCTCGACGATGTTCGTGTTTATAGGTACTAGTTTGATACTTTTTGTTTTCCTCGATCCAATTCTGTACTAGTTTTACCCAGATCTATACGAGTAAATTTAACTCAATTTAATACATTTCAAATTCAATTCAATCCAATTCACATCTTAGGCAAAAGTACCATTTTGCCCCTATACTTTTAATTAATTCCAATTTCGTCCGTAGGCTCGAAAAATGAAATTCATGCAATAATCCTTATTCCAAGCCTAACCAATTTTTACATATAACAATAACAATCCATATATTTCACAAAAATCAAAATTTTTCCATGAATTTTACATCTTTTCTATTTAGTCCCTAAATCAAAATTTCATGAAAATTTCCTTTACAAAAGTTGTTTATCTATCAACAATCTTTCCATTTCTACCATAAAACTTCATAATTCATACATATTCATCCATGAAAAACTTTAATATATTGATAAATTTGTAAATTAATCCCCAAAAAAAGCTAGATTAGGTTATTAAGATCTCGTAAATATAAAATTACTAAAAACATGACAGATTTCTTGATGAAAAATGATATTTTGTTATTTAATTAATTATCATCTTTTCATCTTTTATTTCCAATTTAGTTCTTTTCTTTATTTAATTTTCCATGGATGAATCATCATACTTATCTACTAACTCCATTTAATGATCTAATTGCCATATAAGGACCTCAAATTTTGAATTCCATAGCTATTTGATACCTATAGCTACTAGAACTCAACTTTTTTACTTTATGCAATTTGGTCCTTTATTAAATTAGACATGTAATCGGTAAAATTTTCTTAACAAAATTTTCATATGTTATTCCTATCATAATGCAGATCATGCACTAATATTAAAATAATTTTTCTTTCTGACTTGGATTTGTGATCTCGAAACCACTATTCCGATTTCACTGAAAATGGACTGTTACAACTCTCCCCATTTAAAGAATTTTCATCCTTGAAAATCTTACCAGTAAAGAGGTTTGGATATTGTTTCCTCATTGTTTCCTCCGATTCCCGGTAGCTTATTCTATCCTGTGTCACTGCCAAAGAACTTTTACTAAAGCTACCTTTTTAATTATTAACTCTTTTCTCTCACGTGTCAGAATTTTAATCAGTTCCTCACTGTAAGTCATGTCAGGTTGAATCTCCACTTCTGTCAGAGAAATAACATGTGAAGGATCTGACCGATATCGTCGCAACATAGACACGTCAAAAACATTATGAATTCTGTCAAGCTCTGGTGCTTATACTAATTGGTACGCAACAGGTCTGATTCTTTTAATGATCTCATATTGTAACCTCTCAAACCCAGCCTAGACATTGTAGCTAGATTGAGAAGGCTACATTAGCCATCGAAATGGCTAAGCTAACTTAAATAAACTCTGTAATACCCCAGGTTAAGGGCTATTTTTGTTGTGACCTTGCTTGCATGTGTCTGGTGTGCTATGTTGTTGTTTTGATGTTTTAGGGGCTTAGTTGTAAGCTAGGTGTAAGCCTGTATAGGTGGGGAAATTTTGGTTTTAAGCTTTATGCGAGAGGAGCTGAAGGAGTTGGGGTTAATAAGCATTCTTTGGTGAATTCTAGCACAAGAAAGGAGCTGGTGGAGTGGCAGGATAGGCGCCACTTGAGGCTTGTGTGTGTGACGCCATTTGCAAGGGGTGAGGTCCTGTGTTCAAGCTGCAGGATGCTCACTTTTTGTCTCTATTTTGACGCCAAGGTTGTTGAGGTTGGACCAAGTCTACCATTTTGAATGGTGGGTGGAGAGTGATTGTAGGAAGTGGACTAATTCAAAGTGATTTGAATTAGTGGCTTGGAGTGGTTGAAGGTGTTTGGCGGATTTTGAGAGGTTTTGAGGGAGTGGACGGCTTGGTAAGTGTAGTGGGGAGTGTGCAATTTTCATTTTGTCAATTTGTGCATTTTCGGTCATAGTTAGTGTCAAGCAAGTTCTTTCTTTTGTCAATAGCCTAAGTTGAATTTTGGGAAGAAAAGTCTTTCTTTTGGTCTTTGGTGTTTCAATTTCGGAAAAGTCTCTCATTTTGCTTCTTGAAATCGAAACCTCAAACACCTTTACTTGCTAAAATTTGCCTTGTTCTTCTTAATGGTGTACTTGTGGTCTAATGCTCCTTTCCATGTGTTTTTCTTTTCATTTGAGTAAGTTTCAAACTACTACTCTTTCTTCTCCATACTTTTTCCTTATTTGAAAACCTTGGTAGCCGAATGTTCATCTCTCTCCTTTCTTTTCCAATTGTTGAAGCCAAACTAGTGATCCTTCCTTCTCACATTTTCTTTTTTTACAACTCTTGTGCCGAATTCACATTGCCTTCTTAATTTAATTTTCCATTTGTTTCTTACCATTTCATTGTCAAACCATCTTACCTTGTTCCCCTAACCTTTATTTTCTTTTCTCAATACCATCTTGCCAAACTATACTCTCACCACATCTTTTCTTTTCTTTTTTCTCAAAGCGAACATAGGTTGGGTTGTGCACCTATAGCCTAATCTTCCTTCTTCTTTTGGGTCCATCTTGGCCAAATCCTAGGAGGGTGGTCATCTTGTTGGGGCAATTTGTTGTCAATCATGGGATAGGTAAGAGTTTGGCCAAATGGTTATCTTCTCTTTCATGTTCTTATTCGGTTTGGGTTTGTTTAAGGGCCATTTTTTGGGCTTTTGTTGAAGGGAGTTAATCTCTTGTGTCTAAACCGATTTTAGTATAGGACATCCAGTTTTGGGAATGATCGTGAGGAGCCTTGTTTCTCTCAAGCAATCGGTAAGTGGTGGTAAGAACGAGTTCTTTTGTTTGCTTCGCTTAATTTTCTTTAAGCCAAGTTATTAAGAGATTAACCGCTTTCATTTCTAGGTGTGACCGATTGGTAAGGAACTATTGTTGGTTCGGTTTGGTGAAACCAAACCATTTGCGTAGGTAAAGGTTTAACGAAACCCTTTTGGTTTATTGGTTTTGGCCAAAAGTTGTAAGTGACTAATCTGTGTTTGGCCGCTTAGAGCAAAATAATCGAGGGTTTAAACCGTTCTTTGGGATTGAGCGTATGCTCTATCAAGTGTAAACTAACACACCTTCTTAATCGAGTAATATGTTAATAACTCGTTGTGTAAGTGAAACAAGATGGTTGATCGATGTAATACCCAATGAGGTACGGATACATGATTCGTAAGTCCGTTTCATTACGAGATCTGTGATGAGATGTGATATCATGATTTATTGGTGTATGTATTTTGAAATGCCATATTGAGCATGTAAGCAAGATAGTATAATTGCACGCTTTGCATTAGTATGATGTGATATTGGGTGATACGAGAGGAGGGATATGATATCCGTGTCTTTGGGACACCGTAGGTTTGGCACCTCCAAAGGGTTTGGTACCACAGATTGATTATTGTGACTTTGGGTCACCAGAGGTTTGGCACCTCCGCCTCGTCCCAAGGGCTTAGCACCACAAAGGTTGGCCCCACGGCTGATTATACGGATTGACGCTAGTGATTTGGTATCACACGATGGGTTGGCCCCATCATCTTAACCGTGATCATGGGTCACCAGTGATTTGGTATCACACTCGTGTCTTTGGGACACCGAGGTTTGGCACCTCATAACGACTCGTCCTCGTGGTTAACGCCACCGTGGGTTGGCCCCACTTTTGAGATACTGGATTGTCGCCATGATTTGTATCACATGTGGGTTGGCCCACAGATGGATCTTCCGTGACTTTGGGTCACCAAAGGTTTGGCACCACATCTATGGATATCGTGACTTTGGGTCACCAAAGGGTTTGGTACCACACGGGTAGAAAAGGTGTTATGGATGGTTAGGATCGGTGCATTACTTGTATTGCTTTGTTATGATGTGTGTTAGCATGTTGCATATGCCGAGAGGGATTTATGCACTCGAGTCTTGCATGACTCACCTTCTCCCTTATCATTTCAGTGACACATAGATCATGGACTTGGAGCCGGATTTGACTCGAGGTGCCCATGCCATGGATAAATCCGAGTTGCATTTATTTAAACTTGGTACTTTATTTGACCGGTTTTCATTTGTTTTATTTGGATTGTAAAAGGCCTTTTAAACTTATGTTTTATTATTTATATGCGTGATTGGATTTCAAATATGCCTTAATAATTTGTTGGGTTAAAATTTGGCTAAAATTTGTAAAGATAAGGTTTTCAAAATACAAGTTTATATGTTTTAAACTTTACCATCTGGTATCACAATCGTAATTTAAGATAAATGAAACTCAAATGTTCTCCAACTTGAATGTATCCTCGCACTAAGTAAAATGTTTTTAGGCAACAACAAGGATTACTTGAATTTTAAAATGAGGAAAACTTGTATTATTTACATATCCGAATAACTTTTCAAAATTATCGGGTTTTCAAATGCATCATCGATTTTTAAATCAGTCAACTTCAAGGTTTTCTTCAAGTACAAAATTTAGCTAGATGATTTTAAACAGAAACCTAAACCTCTCAAATACATTTTTCCTGTAACATACCAGATTTGGTCGTGGTGTATTGACCGGGTTTGGGGTGTTCCAATTGTGGTATCAGAGCCAAGTTTAAAGGCTCGGCTGTGGGCCCGAGGCCTAAAATGTTTTAAATTCTGGTTTTTAAAGTGTTTTTTTTAATATGGTTTGAAAGGCATGGCACTGAGTCTCCTGCATCAAATCAGCCTGTAAGTACCCCTTACTATTGCTTGTGATTTTGATATTGATGTGAAGGGATGGCTAGCAATAATGGATTACCTTAGAAACCTAAACCGATAGGACTCAAGGACTTGCGAAAATAAAGCTTCTTTAATACTCATAAGACTTTGCTTTTAAAAAGGGAATAATTATCGATGCATAAAATTTTTAACTCGATAAGATTTTAGTCATGAGTACACGAGGTGGACGTGGTCGAGGTAGGATGATGTTCGAACCCGTAGGTTCGTCAGGGTCGAGAATGAGATACTGCAGATCGCCACCAAATGGAGGTGGTGAGTTTCGTGAATGACTAGGGACGACGCAGGTCACAAGATCGTCATGGGTTCCGGAAAGGGTAGTTGGAGTAGGTGGAGGTGCAGAGCTAGGAAATCGTGGCTCGAACGACTTCGGCAAACGGGTGAAGTTTTTCGAGGTGTCTCGGTGTTGCTCCCAAAGACCGCTGAATATTGGTTGAAGCGACAGAAATGGATCATGGACGATCTGGACCTCGACCGTCAAGAAAAGTTAAAGGGATAGTATCACTTTTTCGAGATGAGTCATACCAGGTGGTGGCTCACGGTTTGGGATAGCGCCAGAGCTAAGATCCGACTTGGGACTATTTCTGTATCGCTATCGAAAAAGTACGTTGGAGCTAACTACATTAATGAGTAACGAAAGCATTTCGAGGTTAGTTCGGGGAGTAAATCGTGTCGAGTACGAGGCGTAGTTCCTCAGTGAGTCGGTATACTAGGGTATGGTGGCTACCGAACACGAGAGTTGTGTTCGCTTCGAGGATGGCCCGAGATGAATTAAGGTTGTTGATTGCGCCTCAAAGAGGAGCATGAATTTGTCGTCTGGTTGAAAAGGCGAAGGTAGCCGAGGTATTAAGGAGTCTGTGAGGCAAGGCATGGATAGGAACCACATAAGAGGAGTTTTGGATCTTCCGGTCGCGGGTAATCCTCGGTAAAAGGGCTAGACCGAGGGCCAATCATCTAGTAGGTTTGTTATCGCTAGTCGTGGACCGCCGCAGCAGTAATCGCTGTAGGAAAGCTCATTGGGGAGGATGTTGGACCGGTGGTAGAGGATGTTTTGAGTGTGGCTCATTGGACCATCGTGTGAGGGATGTCCACAGAAGTTGGCTAGGATTCACCCGAGAGTCGTGGCTGCACTCGGCTCAGAATAATGGACCACCACCGTAGAGGGCCGAGGTAATAGCAGAGAGGTAATGGTTCGTGGGGCCGTGGAGCATCGGGTAGAGGTGCAGTAGTTCGAGGCCGCATGTAGGGGTTAGTGTATGCAAAGAGGTGCCGAGAGGAGGCGACGCACAGACGTCATAATCAGACGCTTTTAATCTTTGGTTCTCCATTTACCGCTTTGATTGATGTGGGTTCGACGTATTCATATGTTGCAAGTAGCATAGTGAAGACCATGGATCTAAACTCGAGATATCTTCTAGGCGATGACCGTAATAAGCCCTCTAGGTCACTCAGATTTGTAGATAAGCCAGATAGAGATGTACCTCTAGAACTCCAAGGGATAGTGTTTGTGGTCGATCCGATGGAACTGCTATTTGGGAGTTCGATCCGATTCTCGTGATGGATCAATGGTTAAGTATCGCGGTTAGATTGTACTGGCTAAGTGCATGGTTCTCAACACGACTAAGGGTGATGAGGTAGTCCTGATCAAGAATAGAAAAATTACTTGTCCAACATGGTGTCCGCTCTGAAAGCCGAGAAAATGGTCGTGAAGGGCGTGAAGCATATGTGGTTCATGTGTATACCTTGGAGGCTAAAGAGTCTGCTGTAGAGACGGTTCGGATAGTTAGGGAAATTGCTGATGTGTTTCCCGAGGAGCTTCCGGTTTGCCACCAGATCGTGAGGTAGAGTTCGGATAGATCATATTCTTAATCGCGCCAAAGGTTCATTGCTCCGTATAGGATGGCGCCTAAAGAGTTAGTAGAGCTTAAGGCTCAGATCCAAGAGTTGTTGGACTGGGGTTTTATCAGACCAAGTGTCTCACCTTGGGGAGCGCCGGTACTCTTTGTCAAGAAGAAAGAAGGTACTATGCGGATATGTATAGACTACCGCCAATTGAACAAGTCGACGATCAAAAACAAGTACCACGCCCAAATAGATGACTTGTTTGACCAAATTGGGTCCGCTTATTTTTTGAAGATCGATTTAAGGCCCTGGTATCACTAGTTAAAGGTGAAGGAGGCGATATCCTGCAAGACGGCATTTCAATTTTCGGTATGCGACTTTGAGTTCTTAGTTATACCGCTTGGGTTGACTAACGCTACCTTTTCATGGATATGATGAATAGGGTGTTCCAACGAAGATTTGGATCGAGTTCAGAGTGGTTTTTATCGATTTACATCTTGGTATATTCAAGGACCGAGGAGGAGCATGATGCGATTTATGTGGTATTGCGATTCGAGGGAGAAACAACTTTTATGCAAAGTTTAGTAAATGCGAGTTTTGGCTTAAAGAGGTGACGTTCTTAGGTCATGTAGTGTCAGCTGAGGGGATTAGAGTGGATCCTCGAAAGATTGAGGCGATTTTGGATTAGAAGCCGCCTAGGTCAGTAGCTGAGATTCGGAGTTTTCTGGGTTTGGCAGGATACTACCGAAGATTTGTCGAGGGTTTTTCGTTGATCGCAGCACCGATGACCAAATTGTTAAGAAAAGGGGTTCCGTTTATTTGGGCTGAGAAGTAGCAGGAGAGCTTCGACAAGTTGAAGAAGATTTTGACTGAAGCTCCGGTTCTAATTCAACCTGAGGCTGGAAAGGAATTCACAGTTTATTGCGATGCATCATATACGGTTTGGGTTGTGTCTTGATGCGGAAGGAAAGGTTGTGGCTTACGCATCTCGGCAGTTGAGGCCACATGAGGTCAATTATCCGACGCACGATCTGGAGCTAGTGGCTGTAGTCTTTGCCTTGAAGATTTGGAGGCATTACTTGTACGGAGAGAAATCAATAGTCTACAGATCATAAGAGTCTCAAGTACCTTTTGACTCGTGAAAGACTTGAATCGAGGCGGTAGCAGATGGATTGAGTTACTGAAAGACTACGACTGTTCGATTGAGTATCTTCCGGACAAGGCTAACATAGTGGCAGACGCGTTGAGCCGTAGGGTTGTTTCGAATCTAAGAGCGATGTTTGCCCATTTGAGTTTGTATGATGACGGGAGTATTCGCAGAGCTGCTGAGTTAAGCCTACTTGGGTTGAGCAGATCGAGAAAACAGCTTGATGGATGGGGTTTTGAGTGCGCAGAGGACACAAGTGCGTAATGATGGTTTGAGGGTTACAGCTTTGTCTAGTGATGGAGTCTTTGGTTTTCGGGAGAGCTTGTATGCCGAGGGATACCGAGTTAAGGCGTAAGATTCTTCAGATGCACATAGCACCCTCACGCTATGCATCCCGGAGGTAGCAAATTGTATAGGGATCTCGAGAGTAGTTCGATGGTAAGATCCGAAAAAGGAAGTGATAGAGTTTGTAGGAAGTGTCCGATATGTCGCAGGTCAAGGCCGAGCATCGCCATCGCCGTGGTTGCTTCAACCGTTGAAGATTCCATAGTGGAAGTGGGAAAGGATCACTATGGATTTTTTCAAAGGATTACCTCTTACACCTAGCAAGAAGGATTCGGTTTGGGTAATTGTGGATCGTCTCGACTAAATCACCACTTTATCCCTGTGAGTGGATTACTCACTTGAGGTTGGCGGTCAGATGTGTCGAGATAGTGAGGTCGACGGTGTGTCAAGATCGATTATCTCTTGGATAGGGATCCCATTTACGCCAAGGTTCGGAAAGTGTTGCATCAGTACTCGGTATGCGGTTGATTTCAAAGACGGATTTCACCCGCAATCGACGGGCAATGAAAAAGGTTATTCAGATCTTAGAAGATATCTTTGAGGTTGTGTTCGGACTTGTGGGTAGTTGGGAGGAGTTTCGCCATTAATGAGTTTGCCTACAACAATAGTTATCAAGTGAGCATCAAGATGGCACTATATGAGGCGCTGTATGGTAGGAAGTGTCGCCACCCACGTGTTGACGGAGTTGGGTGAACGCCGCTTGTTGGGACGCGAGTTGGTTGCGAGAGGAAGACAAGGTTGTTGATTCGGTAGATTGAAGGAAGCTTGAATCACAAAAGTCTTATGCCGATCTTAAGTGGAGAGATATAGTGTTTCTTTGTGGGGATAAGGTTTTTCAAAGGTTTCACTGTGGAAGAAAGTGTTAAGGTTCGTAAGGAAAGGCAAGCTAAGTCCGAGGTTTATTGGTAGTAAGGTAATCGAGACGAGTGGGACCAGAGCATATCGCTTGAGTTGCCAGTGAGCTGTTAGATTCACGACGATTTCACGATTCGATGCTTCGGCGCTATCGCCCAGATCCATCGCACGTGGTGGCAGTGGAGGAGATCGAGGTGAACCCAGATTTGACCATGGAGGAAGAGACTGTACAGATTTTAGAGCGGGATGTGAAGGTTCTGCGTAGGAAGTATGTGCCTTTGGTTAAGGTACTATGGTAGAATCATGGCGTGGAAGAAGCGACGTGGGAACCCGAGGAGGTGATGAGACAGCAATACCCTCAACTCTTCTGATCAGGTAATTTTGAGGTCGAAATTATTTTAAGGGGGTAGAACTGTAATATCCCGGGTTAAGGGCTATTTTTGTTGTGACCTTGCTTGCATGTGTCCTGTGTGCTATGTTGCTTTGATGTTTTAGGGCTTAGTTGTAAGCTAGGTGTAAGCCTTGTGTAGGTGGGGAAATTTTGGTTTTAAGCTTTATGCGAGAGGAGTCAAGGAGTTGGGGTTAATAAGCATTCTTTGGTGAATTCTAGCACAAGAAAGGAGTGGTGGAGTGGCGGATAGGCGCCACTTGAGGCTTGTGTGTGACACCATTTGCAAGGGGTGAGGTCCTGTGTTCAAGCTGCAGGATGCTCACTTTTGTCTCCATTTTGACGCCAAGGTGGTTGAGGTTGGACCAAGTCTACCATTTTGAATGGTGGGTGGAGAGTGATTAGAAGTGGACTAATTCAAAGTGATTTGAATTAGTGGCTTGGAGTGGTTGAAGGTGTTTGGCAGATTTTGGAGAGGTTTTGGGGAGTGACGGCTTGGTAAGTGTAGTGGGGAGTGTGCTTAATTTTCATTTTGTCAATTTGTGCATTTTCATCATAGTTAGTGTCAAGCAAGTTCTTTCTTTTTGTCAATAGCCTAAGTCAATTTTGGGAAGAAAAGTCTTTCTTTTGGTCTTTTGGTAGTTTAATTTTGGGAAAAACTTTCCCATTTTTGCTTCTTGAAATTGAAACCTCAAGCACCTTTACTTGTCAAATTTGCCTTGTTCTTCTTAATGGTGTACTTGTGGTCTAATGCTCCTTTCCATGTGTTTTTCTTTTCATTTGAGTGTCTAAACTACTACTCTTTCTTCTCCATACTTTTCCTTATTTGAAAACCTTGGTAGCCGAATGTTCATCTCTCTCCTTTCTTTTCCAATTGTTGAAGCCAAAACTAGTGATCCTTCCTTCTCACATTTTCTTTTTTTACAACTCTTGTGCGAATTCACATTGTCTTCTTAGCGAATTTTCCATTTGTTTCTTACCATTTCATTAAGCCAAAACCATCTTACCTTGTTCCCTAACCTTCATTTTCTTTTCTCAATACCATCTTGTCAAACTATACTCTCACCACATCTTTTCTTTTCTTTTTACTCAAAGCCAAACATAGGTTGGGTTGTGCACCTATAGTCGAATCTTCCTTCTTATTTTGGGTGCATCTTGGCCAAATCCTAGGAGGGTGGTCATCTTGTTGGGGCACTTGTTGTCAATCGGTGGGATAGGTAAGAGTTTACGAATGGTTATCTTCTCTCTCATGTTCTTATTTGGTTTGGGTTTGTTTATGGCCATTTTTTGGGCTTTTGTTGAAGGGAGTTAATCTCTTGTGTCTAAACCGATTTCGGTATAGGACATCCGGATTTTGGGAACGATCGTGAGGAGCCTTCTTTCTCTCATAGCAATCGATAAGTGGTGGTAAGAACGAGTTCTTTTTGTTTGCTTTCGTTTAATTTTCTTTAAGCCAAGTTATTAAGAGATTAACCGCTTTCATTTCTAGGTGTAACCGATTGGTAAGGGAACCATTGTTGGTTCGGGCTTGGTAGGAAACCAAACCATTTGCGAGGTAAAGGTTTAACGTAAACCCTTTTGGTTTATTGGTTTTGGCCAAAAGTTGTAAGTGACTAACTGTGTTTGGCCGCTTTTAGGAGCAAAATAATCGAGGGTTTAAATCGGTTCTTTGGGATTGAGCGTATGCTCTATCAAGTGTGTAAACTAACACACCTTCTTAATCGAGTAATATGTTAATAACTCGTTGTGTAAGTGAAACAAGATGGTTAACCGATGTAATACCTAATGAGGTATGGATACGGATTCGTAAGTCCGTTTCATTACGAGATCTGTGATGAGATGTGATATCATGATTTATTGGTGTATGTATTTTGAAATGCCATATTGAGCATGTAAGCATGATAGTATGATTGCACGTTTTGCATTAGTATGATGTGATATTGGGTGATACGAGAGGAGGGGGATATGATATCCGTGTCTTTGGGACACCAGAGGTTTGGCACCTCCAGTGGTTTGGTACCACAGATTGATTATTGTGACTTTGGGTCACCAGAGGTTTGGCACCTCCGCGTCTCGGCCCCAAAGGGCTTAGCACCACAAAGGTTGGCCCTACACTGTTGATTATACTGGATTGACGCTAGTGATTTGGTATCACACAATGGGTTGGCCCCATCATCTTAACCGTGATCGCGGTCACCAAAGATTTGGTATCACACTTGTTTCTTTGGGACACCAGAGGTTTGGCACCTCATAGCGACTCGCCCCTCGTGGTTAACGCCACCGGGGTTGGCCCCACTTTTGAGATACGGATTATCGCCAATGATTTGGTATCACATGTGGTTGGCCCCACGATGGATCTTCCGTGACTTTGGGTCACCAGTGGTTTGGCACCACATCTATGGATATCGTGACTTTGGGTCACTAGTGGTTTGGCACCACCAAGGGTTTGGTACCACACGTTAGAAAAGGTGTTATGGATGGTTAGGATCGGTGCATTACTTGTATTGCTTTGTTATGATGTGTGTTAGCATGTTGCATATAACGGAGAGGGATTTATGCACCGAGTCTTGCGACTCACCTTCTCCCTTATTATTTTAGGTGACGCATAGACCACAGACTTTGGAGCCGAGACGGACTCGAGGTGCCCATGCCATGGATAAATCCGGAGTTGCATTTATTTAAACTTCGTACTTTATTTGACTGGTTTTCATTTGTTTTATTTGGATTGTAAAAGGCCTTTTTAAACTTATGTTTTATTATTTATATGCGTGGATTGGATTTCAAATATGCCTTAATAATTTGTTGGGTTAAAATTTGGCTAAAATTTGTAAAGATAAGGTTTTCAAAATACAAGCGATATGTTTTAAACTTTACCATCGGGTATCACACTGTAATTTAAGATAAATGAAACTCAAATGTTCTCCAACTTGAATGTATCCTCGTACTAAGTAAAAATGTTTTTAGGCAACAACAAGGATTACTTGAATTTTAAAACGAGGTGAACTTGTATTATTTACATATCTGAATAAGTTTTCAAAATTATCGGTTTTCAAATGCATCATCGATTTTTAAATCACCAACTTCAAGGTTTTCTTCAAGTACAAAATTTAGCTAGATGATTTTATCCAACTTTTAAACAGAAACCTAAACCTCTCAAATACATTTTTCCTGTAACATACCGGATTCGGTCGTGGTGTATTGACCGGGTTTGGGGTGTTACAAACTCATTTTAGAGAAAACCGTAGTTGTACTTTGAGTTAGCTTAAAAGCATTCATTCATTAGGTTGTGTATGCTTAGGATTCATTTTATTGTTGACAGTGTTGTTTTAGAAAAACCATTTGCTTGTCACTCTTCTTTAAAAAAAAAAACTCGAAGTTAAACTAATACAGTGGAAAAACCATTTTTTAAGTCATTTTGGAAAATTAGTTAGCTTATTGATTTGTTTTTCAAAAACAGTTTCTTTACAATGTAGTGGAAATTAGGGGACAATATCAAATTTTACTTAAGCCCAATATCATGCATTGTCCGGTTATTATGCTTGATAATCCATGAATGAAAAATCCCCAAAAGACAAGTTATCAAGCCACAAACTAGAAATAATTAAAAATTACGAGCCAAAACCAATAAAGACTTAATAATACTTAATTAAATAATAATAATCCGAGGTCCAAGTTGATTCTCTGAATGCCGAGTCTGGTCCTAATTTTTGAGGTTTACCTGAAAAGTTAAACATTATTGGGGGTGAGCTTATGAAAGGCTCAGTGTGAGTCAAATAATTATTTAAATGGGCAAAAACATCAAATACAGTGAAACATACTAGCATTAACAGAAGAAAATAGAACCATCATAGGAATTCCATGTCATTACATAGCCATTATCAAATTGATGTCAAACGGTGTATGAGCATAGGTCATCATTCATTCGAGTAACAATCATTAATTTTGATACCATTCAATACAACAAATTACAATGTGTAGCATAAATCAATAACATTTGAATATGTCCTGCACATGATGCAATGTAAAAAGGTTCCTACCCATGCCATCCGCTACACACCACGAATTCCCTAGAACCCTTCTGCCAAACTCCAAAACATTATGAGCATAGCTCTATGTGGTAAAACCACCGAATAATTAATAATGTAGAAAATCCGCTGGATATCAAATAGTGCGATACAATTTCCAATAACATATAATATGTGATAAAATCACCAATCCCCTCGATACTCTAGGTGCAGCGCACTGAGTACGAATAATGCATACTTAATGTGCTATCGGTACTCCACGGATCTCCTCTGTCAACCACAAAATCCCAATCCAATACATATGCAATATGTCACACAATCTTATACATTGTTATATCTCAATACTTTTCACATTCATTTGGCATGCTCAGCATGTCCTCAATAATCACATACTTTTAGTAACTGGAAACAGTGTTGCAATCTTTCAAATTACCATTGTGTTGGTATCAATCAATACCGTTCAATTTCACATACTTTACGGATTTTCATTGTGCATAAATGGCACCCTTTTCAGTACACAATATAACAAATATCCCATGCGTTTAAATCATACATAAGCTTAATACTTCAACAGATTATATCATTCAGTCAAACATTCTCATATCTCATAACTCAAATATGCAATTGCAAACTCAATCAAACATTCATACTATCAAACTAGTAATTTTGCCAACATGTTAATCTTTTAAGGCTCAAAACATAACTGGTTCAGCCACGAACAAAATCAATAATTTTCCTATTAATTCAATTGAATCATCAAGCTAATTTATCATATATAACATGATATTTAACATTTTCAAACAATTTTGAGTTTAGGACCCACTCCTTATTTTTCGCTTCCTCGCAGCACATTAGCGGATCTTCCAATTTTCCTTAATAATTCCTTAACCAACCTAAACCAAAATTTAGTATAAATTCAATAAATTTACCATTAAACCAACCCCCAAACACCCACTTATGAGTTCAAACCAATCATTGAAATTATAACTATTTTATGAATCCAAACTAGTTAGATTCCTTACACTATATCGATGCAAACCGTATGTACAATCGTTCTTCGCCTTTACGGGTGATATGGGGCATTTGGGTCAACACCTAATTCAAAAATATACTGTAAAATCACTATCTAATTAATGATTAAATTTCTTCATTTAATCAACTCATAACCTTTACCCAATAACTATGTCAAAATTACAAACTAGTTACCCTTAATTGCACTTATGCTTCACAATTTCTGGGATCCGAATAGCCAATCAATAAAGAACGTTTTTACCTAATTTAAATGGGTTTAAAAGCTGATTAGGACGGTTCAAGAACTCAAATTAATGATGGAAAAATATAGGCAATAACCTAGAAACGAAACAACCCTTTTCTTGCACATAGGCACACGTACCACCACCAATGGTGGCCAAAATTGGGGCTGAATTTTAAAATGGTTTGAAATCTCATTAAATTATGGAAAATACATTTGAAATCATTTAAAATCCACCAAATTCCAGATATTTAAATTTAGGTTTTTAATAGACAATATTAATTAAGAAATTGAAGAGAGTACGAGACCTTACCCAAGCTAGTCGAGAGAAATAGCAATGACACTTTCTTGGCAATGTTCAAGATCGATCTTGGAGTTCAAGATTTCAGATTTGGGGCTGATTTTAATGGGAATAAATGAAAGCAATATGGTGTAGAATATTTTAACAAATCTTGTGGCAAAAGGAGAAGAAGAAAAAAAAGAAAGAGATGGTAAAACTAGGTGTAGGCGACGACAACAATGGAGGAAAGGAAAAACAAATTAAAATGAAAGAGAAGGAGAGGAGGAGAGGAACAACTAGGGAAATGAGAAGAAGGATTAAAGGCTGATTATTAGAAAAAAATTAATATTTATACCTAGGTTAAATAGGCTTGAATGGCCTACACATTAAAACAAAAGGTTTTTGTCAAAAAATTAAATTATTTGCATAGGAAGAGAATTGAAGTTAGGACCTCAAGGATAAATTCACTAATGTTTAACCATAAAACCAAATAACTCATTCTTGATATAATTTGAAATATTTATTTAAAAAACAAGGCATGTCACATACTAGGGTTTAAGGCAAAATTTTCAAAATAATAAAAATGATTGGAGAGAAGGGATTTGGACTTGGGTTTCAGGAAACGATACACTAACACTTAACCAACAAACTAATACCTCATTTATTTCCTAAGAATGCATAGATAATTTAAAAAAAATTAAGGCATGACCACTCTCTCTCAATTCACAAACTCGATTCTACTAACCCTCGATTTTTGGGATGTTGCACATATGGTCCGATGAATCGTGGGCTCAGTTTTCCTTTACGGCCAAATTGAAGAACTTTCTTCCAAGGCAATACTTTCAAGAATAACTTATCGCCACTTGAAATTCTATCTCTTTTCATTTAAGATCTGCATAAGATTTTTGACGATCAAAAGCTGCTTTCAAGCTATCCTGAATCACTTTTACCTTTTTTTCAGTCTTACG
The DNA here is from genome assembly GCA_025506655.1 of Gossypium rotundifolium. Classification (NCBI taxonomy): domain Eukaryota; kingdom Viridiplantae; phylum Streptophyta; class Magnoliopsida; order Malvales; family Malvaceae; genus Gossypium; species Gossypium rotundifolium. The sequence goes on from CP106730.1 coordinate 27,062,741, forward strand.
GATCAAATCAACTCCATGTATCTTTTTCTCACTAAGTTCAGTCTAATGCAATGGAGTTCTACATTTATGACCATACAAAGTCTCGTACAGTGCCATTTTAATGTTTGATTGATAACTATTATTATATGCAAATTCAACCAAAGGCAGATAACTTTCCCAGTTACCTTCAAATTCTAGTACACAGCAACGAAGCATATCTTCGAGAATCTAAATCACACGCTCTGACTGTCCATCAGTTTGAGGATGGAATACAGTGCTGAAATGTAGTTGTATACCTAGAGCTTCATGTAACTTGTTCCAAAAATAGGGATATAAACCGTGGATCTCTATCGAAAATAATAGAGATCGGTACCCCATGTAATCTAACAAACTTAGAAACATATAACTCTGCTAATCTATTTAGGGAGAAATCCATACATTCCAGAATAAAGTGTGTAGACTTCATCAAACGGTCAACAATTACCCAAATGGCATCTTTATTTTTCAAAGACAGAGGTAATCCCAATACAAAGTTCATAGTATTTCTTTCCCATTTCCATTCTGGTACTGTCACTAGCTATAACAATCCCAAAGGCACCTGATGTTCAGCTTTAACTTGCTGATATATCAAACATTTAGTTGTAAATTCAGAAATATCACGTTTCATTCCTGGCCACCAGTACGCCTTTTTCAAATCATTGTACATTTTATTACTCCCTAGATGAACAGACATAGTACCATTATGAGCTTCATACAAAATCTTCTATACAAGTTCTGAATTTTTTGGTACACATACTCTGCCTCTGAATAATAGACAATCATCGACCTAGTCTGAAATTCTAAATCAGAAACTGATTCACATTGTACCCGTTTAGCTTGTAATCCATCATCATTTTTCTGAGCTTCGCAGATCTGCTGTAGAAATGTCCGTTAAGCTTTTAGCTCAGTTAAGATGGAGCCATCATCAAACAATGACAATCAGGTATTCATTGCTCGCAGGGCAAACATAGATTTTCTGTTCAGATTATCTGCAACCATATTTGCTTTTCTCGATATAGTCAATAACCAGGTCATAATCTTTTAATAGTTTAAGCCACCTACGATGTCTCAGATTTAAATCCTTTTTTGACATCAGATACTTTAAAATCTTATGATCAGTGAATATATGACACTTTTCACCGAACAAGTAATGTCGCCAAATTTTTAGTACAAAAACAATGGCTGCCAATTCTAAATCATGTATATGGTAATTCTTTTCACGTGGTTTTGGTTGTCTAAAAGCATAGGCTATTACTTTTCCTTCTTGCATCAAGACATGGCCCAAACCATTCAATGATGCATCACTATAAATTACAAACTATTTACTTGATACAGGCTAAACTAGTATAGGTGCTTTAGTCAACAAGGCATTCAATCTGTCAAAACTTTGCTAACTTTTATCAGTCCATTCAAACTTCACATCTTTCTGCAACAACTGTGTCATCAAAGAAGCTATCATCGAAAGCCCTTTTACAAACCTCCAAAAGTAACCAACTAATCCCAGAAAACTTTTAACTTCAAACACATTTTTCGGTGGTTTCCAATTAACAATTGCTGAAATTTTATTGGGTCCATTCTAATGCCTTCAACAGATACTATATGTCCAAGAAAACCAACTTTCTAAAGCCAAAATTCACATTTACTGAATTTGGCATACAATTTTCTCACGCAAAGTTTGCAGAACAATTCTCAACTGATCAACATGTTCATTTTCATTTAGGGAGTATACCAAAATATCATCAATAAACACCACAACAAATCTATCCATATACGGTTTGAAAATTATATTCATTAAATCCATGAATACTGCAGGTGCATTAGTTAAGCCAAATGGCATCACAAGAAACTCATAATGCCCATACCTGGTTTTGAAGGTTGTTTTTGGCACATCTGACTCTTTCACCCGTAACTGATAGTAACTAGAACGGAGATCTATCTTTGAAAACATTGTAGCACCTTTTAAATGATCAAACAGATCATCAATACGAGGCAGTGGATACTTATTCTTAATTGTGACTTTGTTGAGCTGTCTGTAATCAATACACAGTCACAACGATCTATCTTTCTTCTTAACAAATAAAATTGGTGCACCCAAGGTGATGAACTAGGTCGAGCAAAACCTCTGTCAGTCAGTTCTTGCAACTGTGCTTTCAACTCTTTTAACTCTGTAGGGGCCATTCTGTAAGGTGCTATAGATATTGGTGTTGTCCCTAGAATAAGATCTATAGAAAACTCCACTTTTTGTCTGGCGGTAATCTGGGTAACTCCTCTGGAAACACATTCGGATATTCACAGACTACTAGCACTAATTTAATCCTCGATTCAGAACTTTAGTATCCAACACATAAGCAAGATAAGCATAATACCCTTTTCTGACATATTTCTGTGCTGATATAGCTAATATCACATTAGACAACCCGTCCAGTTTATCAGATTCAATACAAAGCATTTCCTATTCTGACATTTCAGTAAAATATGCTTTTGTTTACAATTTGTTACAGCATCATGCTGAGTTAGCCAATCCATACCCCGAATCACATCAAGCTCATCAAATGGTAATAACATTAAATCAACCGAAAAATAGAAACCTCGTACCATTAACGAACAATTTTTACAAATTTTATCCATCATCACACACTGGCTCAGGGGGTTTGAAACTTCAACCATGAATTTAGTGGACTCGATAGGTAAATTTTTAATAAACACTAAATTTGTGCAAATGTATGAATGTGTTGAACTAGGATCAATCAAAGCAGTAATATCAGTATTAAGAATGTAATGCCCCAAAATTTCTAATTTTGTTATTGTGAAAATATGACACAAATATCTGTCAGCTTCAGTGGTTATATGTTCAAGGAGTGCTTGGGAGGTCTCAAGTTTAAGCCTTCGCGTGGGAAAATTTTAGTATTTTGAATGAATTAGGCCTTATTTTTGTTCAATAGGCTTTTATTTGATTGTTGGTAAAAATATATCAGAATGGGCCTGCTAGTCTATTGGTTAAGAGGAGTGTTAGTGTGTAGGAGGTCCTGTGTTCGAGTCCCTGTGCAAGCAAGGGAGCTAATTTTTGTTTGAGGCGTGTGGCATGGTGGAGTTCAAATTAAACTGGACTACTGAGTAGTTTTGTTTTAGTGGGTTAATAGGGAGTGTTTTTAAGAGATAATTGGGGAGAAGTTATCAAATTAAGATTTTCTTCTTATCAGTTTTCTATTTTCTTTTTTCCCAACAAATTTTTTGACGTTAGACTTTTGTTTCTCTATCGTTTCTTCTCCCTTCTTGTTCACTTTTAGTTTTTGTTACCCTTTGCTCGAATCTTGTTTCTTCTCTTTCCTCTCTTTTTGTTTCTGATTTTTTTTTGGCGAGTCATCTCTTTGGATGCAACTTTTGACTTCATTTGTTTTAGTAAGTGGAAATTTTTTCCCCTTAGTTATTGTATTTTGAGTAGGCAATTAACAAAGGGTTTGTTTTACTCTCGTTTAAGTGTTGTTCAAAGGTTTTAAGTAGATATTCCAGTGTGTGGAGATGACTGGTTACCGGATTCATCGCGGTAAGTTTTTGAATCGTCGTTGGTTTAGTTTCTTGAGTTTTATGTTGGGGATATTTGGTTTGATTGACTAATCAAGTGATTAATTAAGAGATATATTGGTCAAATATAAGTTTTTGAATGCTTCGGGTTACTTTGCACAGCGAATCGATACCAGGTGCGTACCCGAAACTCAAAAAACAGGATTCGACGAAAAGCCAAAATTTATTGCTATCGAGAAATAAGAGAAATAAAAGAAAATGATGTGAAAAATTGTAGAGAAAGGAAATAAGGGTGTTATAAACTTGAAAATCAACATTTTGCACTAAAATAATTTTTGGACAACGCAGCAGTAGTCTAACTTTAAAAATCATCAAAAATAGTGAGAATTAATTTAGAGGGTGAATAAAATATGAAATTAAATTTTATTGAGTTTAGTTTTTCATGGAAGAAACAGTGTAAGCAATGGAATTGTAAATCATGAGATATAATAAATTTTGTAAGACAATGTCAGAATGATTTCGGGTTCCCTTGTCCTGACTTAGGAAAATCATAAAAAATTGTAAAAAACATAATTAGGGGCTTAAATTTATATGGTTTTTAGTGTACTAAGAGACAAACGGAAACATCATCTAAATTTCGTACTAAGAGATAAATATTTTTTAGTAAGGAAAGGATGAAGCTGTCAAATAGCAGAGTAGGGATAAATGTAAATATTTTACTGTACTTATTTGATAAACTATAAATTCTAAAAATTTTATGGTAGAAAGGTATTTGAGTCTAGTTTCAAAAAAATCAAGCGGATCTTCATTTGGAATTCTGCAGCTTAAGATATAAATAATTTAGTGATAATGACTCAAGTAGACAGCTTTGAATGAACATATAAGTAAATAGTGAAAACATACGAGTATTGAGCTAGCATGGGTTGCTTTAAAAATGGATCACACGGCCAAGGCCAATTTGGGCCAAGTGGGCCACATGGGCTTGTGGACCCACACGGGTAGATCACATGGGCGTGTTGTCCCATTTTTACCGAAATGTTTTTAAGGTTACACTGCTCGCCCAAGTCTACTGTGAACCTAATGTAGGGTCGATAAGCGCTACTTAGACCCCTAAATGGGTGAAATTGACTGAATGATATCTGTACTAAGCATGTTAATATCTGAACTGAATATATGTACTGAAATTGCACAATAACATATCATCCATTGCATGTTGCATTGCATTGGGTTGGGGGTTGTTATGCCCCTTGCCCATAATCGAACTGAAACAAGGTTTAAAGCATTACATGACTAATATTTCTTAAACATCTAGGATAGGGTTATAATAATTTTGTTTAACTCTATTGCTCGCACAAATTAGGCCTAGGAGGCCCTAAACACACTTCCGAAATGTATTGGGATCTTTCTGGGAACTTTCACGAATTGAAAAATCTTTTAGAAGAAACAGAGGCCACACGCCCGTGTAGGCCTAGGGACATGCCCGTGTACCCCTGAAGCATGCCCGTGTCTTCCACCCATGGTCAACACTGTCTAAATTCACATGGCCATGGCACGCCCGTGGCCCTGGCCCGTGTGTAAAACCTTAGCATTCTGACTTCTGCACATGACCTATACACACGCCTTGTACTCCAACCATGTGGTGATTTAAATCTCAAGTCCAAGATGCAGCCTGGGTGCACGCCCATGTGCTAGCCATGCCTCCCACACGGCCTAGGTCCACGCCCATGTGTCTACTTATGTGGCCAATCGGTAGGCTATAAACCAAGCCATGTCCCGGACATGGTCTTATATGGAATTACCTTAAGGTGCCAATGCCATATCCCAGATATCATCTTATATGGAATTACTTATCTTGTATCGATGCAATATCCCAGATATGGTCTTATACAAGATTACCTCTTAGGTATCATTGTCATATCCCGGATATGGTCTTATAAGAGATTTCAACTCGGTGCCGAGGCCATGTCTCGGAGATGGTCTTATACGGGACCTTATCTATTTCATATCTTAATGATGTCATTTCTCTAATCAATATGGCCCATTAAGACTTCAACATCTCATTCATTAATAAAATGACAAGCATTTCTCAACATGCTAATAAAAATGTTGTTTAAATCACATACAATTTACCTCGATTTCGAAATGAGCTAACTCGTCGGTTTAGTCCAGGACTTTATTCTTTCCCCGATCAAGGCGGGTCCTCAGTTCTTCTTGCTCTATAATAGCAATTTAGCTTATTTTGATCATTATATTAAAGAAAGCATTTCAAAAATCATATTTAGGCAAAATCACTATTTTGCCCCTAGACCTTGGGTAAAATGACCATTTTTCCCTTAGGCGCGAAAATTAATTCTAATCATATTTCTACCTTCAACAAGCCTAGGTGAACATTTAGTACTCTTATAGCTATCATCAAAACTCAACATTTCACATAATTACTACAAATTTGTAACCTTTTCATCAAGGTCCAAATTAGGTGTTTCCAAGACAACACCTTTCACAAAAGTTATTCATCTAACAACTAAGACTCAACTTCTTCCATAAAAATGCAGCAAAAAACTAAGATAGTTCTCATGGTAGAACTCTAAAATTTTCACAATGTTGCACAATAGTCCCCTCATTTGAAATCTTAAGCTTTGGGGATCTCAAAAGTACAACTATTTTCGAGAAAAGGTAACTAGAACACTTACTTGAATGGATGAGAGCTTGCTAAAATTTTTGAAGCTTTCTACCCCTTATTTGCTGCTTATTTTCAGTGGAAGAGATGAGCAAGAAAGATGGATATCATCTTTTCTTTAATTTATTACTATTAGTCAAATTAGCCACCAACTATCAACAACTTTGACAAATTTAGACACAATTTGTCTCCTATGGCCGGCCATGCTATCTATAGGGGTCTAATTTCCTTTTAAAGACCTCCAATTAATAATCTATGGCTATTTGTCACCTTTAGCTATTAGAATGGAACTTTCGCTCTTTATGCGATTTAATATTTTTTCACGATTAAACACGAAATCGCTAAAATTAAAGCACCAAAATTTTCATGCATCTGAACTATCATGTTCTAACTCATAATATAACATAAAAATAAATTTCTCAAATCTCGAATTAATGATCCTGAGATCACTATTTTGGCTAGCCCCTAAATCGGGCCGTTACAGTTGTTATTCGGAAGAAGTGTACTGAAAGGCTTTAATCCTAATTTACTAGTAGCTAAGCTGCAAACTACTATTTTGTGCCGCATTCGGTACTACTTGGAGTGTAGGGATGGGTGGGTTGATTATATCCCCACTTGGAGTGTAGGGTTGGATGGAGATGGTGTGTAGAGGCTGGTTGGGTAGGAATTTGCTCTTGCATAGTCATTACTACTCGACATCTTGTGATGGGCTAAGGCCCTACTACATTTTTGACATCAGATTGAGATGGGCTAAGGCCCAAATCACATCGGTAATCTTGAAAAGGGCTTAGGCCCAAGACTGTTCAACTGTGCACTGTGAATATTGATTGTTTGTTTGTTTCTATGGGATTACAAACTGAGTTCACGTAAACTCACCCTTTTTGTTTAATGTCCAGAAGAAATCCCTAGACTTGGAAATCAACATTTTGCACTAAAATAATTTTTGGACAGGAGCAGTAGTCTAACTTGAAAAATCACCAAAAATAGTGGCAATTAATTTACAGGGTGAATAAAATATGAAATTAAATTTTATTGAGTTTAGTTTTTCATGGAAGAAACAGTGTAAGCAGTGGAATTGTAAATCATGAGATATAATAAATTTTGTAAGACAAGGTCAATGATTTCGGGCTCCCTTGTCCTGACTTAGGAAAATTGTAAAAGTAAAACAAATGATTAGGGGCTTAAATTTATATGTTTAAATCCTTAATGAGTCTATTTTCAATAGAAACAAACGAAAACATCATCTAAATTTCGTACTAAGAGATAAATATTTTTTAGTAAGGAAAGGATGAAGCTATAAACAGCAGACTAGGGATAACTTTAAATATTTTACTGTACTTATTTGATAAACTATAAATTCTAAAATTTTATGGTAGAAAGGTATTTGAGTCTAGTTTCAAAACAATCAAGTGGATCTTAATTTGGAATTTTTCAGCTTAAGATATAAATAATTTAGTGATTATGACTCAAGTAGACAACTTTGAATGAACATATAAGTAAATAGTGAAAACATACGAGTATTGAGCTAGCATGGGTTACTTTAAAATTGGATCACACGACCAAGACCAATTTGGGCCGAGTGGGCCATATGGGCTTGTGGACCCACGCAGTAGATCACATGGGCGTGTTGGCCCATTTTTACCGAAATGTTTTTAAGGTTACACGGCTCGCCCAAGTCGACTGTGAACCTAATGTAGGGTCGATAAGTGCTACTTAGACCCTTAAATGTGTGAAATTAACTGAATGATATCTGTACTGAGCATGTTAATATCTGAACTGAATATATGTACTAAAATTGCGCAATAACATACCATCCATTGCATGATGCATTGCATTGGGTTGGGGGTTATTGTAACACCCTTTGCCCATAATCGAACTGAAACAAGGTTTGAAGCATTACATGACTAATATTTCTTAAACATCTAGGATAGGGTTACAATAATTTCATTTAACTCTATTGCTCGCACAAATTAGGCCTAGGAGGCCCTAAACACACTTTCAAAAGTATTGGGATCATTCTGGGAACTTTTACGAGTTTGAAAAATCTTTTAGATGAAACAGAGGCCACACACCCATGTACCCCTGAAGCATGCCCGTGTCTTCCACCCGTGGTTGACACTGACTAAGTTCACACGGCAATGGCACGCCCGTGGCCCTGGCCTGTGTGTAAAACCTTAGCATTTTGGCTTCTCCACATGACCTATACACACGCACGTGTGCCCCAACCGTGTGGTGATTTAAATCTCAAGTGCAAGGTGCAGACTTCACACGGCTCGGTGCACGCCCATGTGCTAGCCGTGCCTCCCACACGGCCTAGGCCCACGCCTGTGTGTCTACTCATGTGGTCAATTACCAAGCCATTTCCACCCTAGAATTTACACATACATACTTCCATTCAAAAACATTGCAACTCCTATTCCATAAGTAAGTCTAAGGACCCATTCCAACATATAGAATAATTAAAGGGATAAACACTTCATGAATTCCATCTTCATTAAGTAAAAGAATTTCCCAAGTATTTGCCTAATTCATAAGGCCATTTACAAAATAACTTTTACAAACTTATAGCCAACGCGTTGACCAACAATTACAACTTAACAAAATACTCAAGTCCTATACATGCCATATTAAAAATAAGTCTAAAATTATTATACCAAAGTGTTGTCGATAGTGTTATTTATGAACTCCTGCTTCCACGATCCTCAAGTTACCTTGTCAATACTATAAGAAAGATGGAAATGAAAAAGGGGTAAGCATAAATCTTAGTAAGTTACATGGAAATAAATAGCAATAATAATTCTCATAAAATAATCCATCCACGGTATTAGCTAACCGTACACAAGTCAAGGTTTCTTAACAATACTCACTTCTACTTGCCCTTATCTAACACATTTCGTTCCATGTATTGAAACTAACTCCTCGTGACTCATTCACGAGTACCTATACTCACTCATTCACATGACTTAAATATCCTTCACATTTCCACTTCTAAATTCATCTATTTATCCCACTACTCACTAGGGATAGCCAAATATGTGCGTTTATCATCACTACTGTAAGTATAAAGCCATTGCCACATCCTCAAGGTGGTGCCAATGCCATGTCCCGGACATGGTCTTATATGGAATTACCTCTAGGCGCCAATCCCATATCCTGGATATGGTCTTATATGGAATTACTTCTCTTGTATCGATGCCATATCCCAGATGTGGTCTTATACGATTTCCATATTCATTACCAAAGCCATATCCCAGATATGGTCTTATACGGGATTACCTATTATGTATCTTTGCCATATCCCAGATATAGTCTTATACGAGATTTCAACTCGGTGCTGAGGCTATGTCCCGGATATGGTCTTATACGGGACCTTATCTATTTCATATCTCAATGATGTCATTTCTCTAATCAATATGGCCCATTAAGACTTCAACATCTCATTCATTAATAAAATTACAAGCATTTCTCAACATGCTAATAAAAATGTTGTTTAAATCACATACAACTTACCTCGATTTCGAAATGAGCTAACTTGTCGGTTTAGTCCAAGACTTTATTCTTTCCCCGATCAAGGTAGGTCATCGGTTCTTCTTGCTCTATAATAGCAATTTAGCTCATTTTAATCATTATATTAATAAAATCATTTCAAAAATCATATTCAGGCAAAATTACTATTTTGCCCTAAGACCTTGGGCAAAATGACCATTTTGCCCTTAGGCTCAGAAATTAATTCTAATCACATTTATACCTTCAACAAGCCTAGGTGAACATTTAATACTCTTATAGCTATCATCAAAACTCAACATTTCACATAATTACTACAAATTTGTAACCTTTTCATCAAGGTCCAAATTAGGTGTTTCCAAGACAACACCTTTCACAAAAGTTGTTCATCTAACAACTAAGACTCAACTTCTTCCATAAAAATGTAGAAAATAACTAAGATAGTTCTCATGGTAGAACTCTAAACTTTTCACAATATTGCACAATAGTCCCCTCATTTGAAAGCTTAAGCTTTGGGGATCTCAAAAGTACAACTATTTTCAAGAAAAGGTCACTAGAACACTTACTTGAATGTATGAAAGCTTGCTAAAATTTTTGAAGCCTTCTACCACTTATTTGCTACTTATTTTCAATTGAAGAGATGAGCAAGAAAGATGGGTATCATCTTTTCTTTATTTTATTACTATTAGTCAAGTTAGCCACCAACTATCAACAACTTTGACCAATTTAGACACAATTTGTCTCCTATGGCCGGCCATGCTATCTCTAGGGGTCTAATTTCCTTTTAAAGACCTCTAATTAATAATCTATGGCTATTTGGCACCTTTAGCTAATAGAATGGAACTTTCGCTCTTTATTGGATTCAATATTTTTTCATGATTAAACACGAAATCGCTAAAATTAAAGCACCAAAATTTTCATGCATCTGAACTATCATGTTTTAACTCATAATATAGCATGAAAATAAATTTATCAAATCTCAGATTAATGATCTCAAGATCACTATTCTGGCTAGCCCCTAAATCGGGCCGTTACAATTCTCCCTCCTTAAGGATTTTTGTCCTCAAAATCTTACCAAAGAAAAGATTGGGTTATTGATTTCTCATCGTTTCCTCGGGCTCCCATGTAGCCTCTTCAATACCGTGCCTTTGCCATAGAACTTTCACTAGGGCTATGCTTTTGTTCCTTAACTGCTTGACTTCACAAGCCAAAATTCTAACTGGTTCTTCTCTATATGTCAAATCCGGTTGTATCTCTACCTCTATCGACTCTATGACTTGTAAAGGGTCTGAATGGTATCAGCGTAACATGGATACGTGAAAGACGTCATGAATCTTTTCTAACTCCGATGGCAAAGCTAATCAATAAGCTACCGGTCCTATCCTTTCGATAACTTCATAAGGTCCAATAAAGCGGGCTCAATTTGCCCTTCCGGCCAAATCTGAAGACTTTTCTCCAAGGTGATACTTTCAAGAAAACTTTATCATCGACTCTGAATACAATCTCTTTCCTTTTTAAATCCGAATAGGACTTTTGTCTATCTGAGGCGACTTTGTAACATCCTAAATTTTTGGGCCTATGCGTTTAATGGGTGAATATGTGGAATGAGTCAATTTAAGTGTTAGGGGTCCAAATTGGGCTCGGGCTTAGGTAGATGCCTTGATTAAAATTATCTGTTTGGGCATTATAGGGTTTAAAAGGTAGTATCTATGTTTAAAATACCAAAGTGGGCTTGTGGCCCAATCTTAGGAGGTGACGCCACACACAAGGAGTAAGGGGCCCAAATTTAAGTTTCATGGAGCCCAATTCTTTTAATTTAAGTTAGCAAAATTTTGGGCATTAGGATTTGGTGGAGTGGATGGCAACAAGGCTAAAATTTAGGGGTTTTAATATTTAAAATATGTGGATAATAAGCAAATAAAGGCTATTATTTAGGAATTTATTTTATGTGGATAATAAGCATATAAAGGCTAAGATCTAACGATTTTTATGATTAAAATTTATGGATAATATGCTGATAAAGGAGGGAGGAGTTAGAGATAATTAAGTCTCTTTTAGATGAGCTAGTAGATTAAGATAAAGGAGAAAAGTTAGAAATTTATCTACAAAGAGAGTGATGGCCAAGAATCCATCACTAAGAGGAGTAAAGAAACCACTACTACATGGCAAAGGGTTGCCGAATTTCCTATAAATAGGGGCTAGCTTCTTGTTTCGACATTAAATCCTCTCCCTTTGTGTTAAATTGAAACACCCCAAACCCTACCCATGTGAATGGATGGATCGGTATGTTCCTCAAGTAACTTTGGTTCAATTCATTCAATACTTTGAAAACTATGTGTTTTGGAAGATAGTTTGTTGTGGGTTGGGCTTGAGTTGAAAACAAATTTATTTTATAACAAAACCCATTTGTTACAAGTGACAAAATATTTAAAGCGATTTCATATTAAGTGGGCTTACCCTTTATAAAGCCCTAAATTCATAACATAGTAATTATAGCAGAAATAAAAATTTGTCACGGTGGCCTTATTACATAAAACGAAACCCAAAATAATAAAATGTACAGTATTAGAATAAAATAAATATTCAAATTAAATTGAACTTCAAGTCGAACATGGCCACCACAAGTTCTGAGTCCGGTCCATTCTTGCTCATCACCAAACATATTCCCACAACGGGGTGAGTCGATAGACTCAATGTGTAACCAACACTAAACATAATAGAAATAGGCACACCATACATATCATATATAAAAATTTCAAGGTAATGATGCAAACCTGAACCCAAACCTATATGCCATCCGCTACACTCCACCCATACCAACTTCGTACAAGTGGGGACTACTAAGTCAACCCTCCATCCGCTACACTCCATCGAAGGCGATCATTGCAGTTGACGTGCTCATCGCCCACTGATAATATTGTGGTATAGCCACCACATTAATGTAATCGGTTACCACTTAATGTGACCAAGTCACCATATTCACTTAGTGAGACCAAGTCATCACATTCACTTAGTGAGACCAAGTCATCACATTCACTTAGTGAGACCAAGTCATCACATTCACTTCCCTTCTTCAATTTACCCAATGCCCCAAATTATAAATATCATGCATATCATATTTTATTTCACTTTCACATCACTTTTCACTTGTATAACATTTTTTCAAATCCTAGTAGGAGTAGGAAAACGCATTCAATACTTTGTACCATAATATGGCACTTTAGCCACTTTCTTTCACTTTCACATTAACATATATAACATATTTAAACCATAAAATTATTAAGATTAGTGTGGAATACACACCTGATTTGTTTAGCGATTCCTTGAGATTCCGAAAGCAAGATCTAATGTTTAAATCCTTAGTTCCTACATTTGGTTTATCATGTATTACTTAGCATAGATTCTATTTGGGCTATAATATCCAAATCCTAGTAGGATTTGTAGAAAGGCTTACCTTTGATGCCGATTTGATGTTTATTCAAATCCCGAAAACTTGGTTTTCCTTCACTTGATATTCGGCCAACCTTAAATTTCAACATAAATTAGTTTTCGGATTTTTAATAATTATAGATCTTATCTATGTAATCACACAAGCCTTGGCCGAATACTTTTAGGGGCTTACCTTATGGATTTTTAAATCCTAAAAACTTCACCTTCCCTTTTTCCTTGTAATTGGCCAAAACCTAGATCTCTGAATAGGTTAGTTCTTGATCAATTTGATCTAATTGACTAAGATATGGCCATGGCCGAATGTATAAACTCACTTACCTTGAAGTTCTCAAATCCTGAAGTTGATCTTTATTTTTAATTCCTGTCGAAATCACTTGTTAGATTTGAACTACTATTCAATTATGGAAGGAACCTTTGCCGAATGTACATTGATGTACTTACCTCGTTTTCGAATCCCGGATGATCCCTTATAATATTCGGCTATGGCACTATTATGGATCTCAAAGTTTTGGCTTTTGTGGAGGGATAGTAGAAGAAAAGAAAAAAGAAAAGGAAAAGAGATGGAGAGTGTTTTGACAAGGAGAATTCGGCTAAAGAGAAGAGAAAAATTATTGCTAATTTGACTAGGAGATTTCGGCAAGAGGTTGAAGAGAAGAGAATGGCTCTTTACTTTTCTCTCTTTGGCCGAAACTATTATCCTTAGAGTCACTAAATCCGCCAACTCTTCATTTGTGATAAGTTTTAATTTTATCAATTATGAAATTCCATCAAATCTCCTAATTTGCCAAAATTCTATTGAATAAAAACTCTTCTTCTTAGATTCCTTGTGCCGTCAACTCCCCACTCATGGAAGCAAAATAAAACTTCTTTTATTTGCTTCCTAGATGATTTCAAACTCGTGCCCAAAACCTCTTGCATTTGGGCCATTTCCTAAGGCCTTAGGTGGCATCTTCAGCCACATTTCCAAGTCCGTTATTGGGTCAAATTTCATGTACTTTATATTTTTAGGGTCACTTGGCCTAAATTCCCTTTGGGCTCTGAAATTGACCTTTCGGGTCATTTTAAGTTTCAAAAATTTTCAGCTGACTCAGTATTTTCCAAGTTTCCAAAATGTTTAGTTTCCTATTTTGGCTTGGTTTCCAAAATGTTTAGTTTCCTATTTTGGTTTGGTTTCCAAAATGTTTAGTTTCCTATTTTACTTAGGTTTCCAAAAATGTTCACTTTCCTATTTTTGACGTAACATTTCCATACATCCTTTATTTTCCAAAATCATTCCAAATTTATTCCAAAACACATAAAACATGTCTTATTGTACAATTAGGCCAAAATGCATAGGCCCTTTTTAGGATGTTAAGTTCTACCCCCCTTAAAATAATTTCGTCCTCGAAATTTTCTAACTAAACAATTGAGGGTATTGTTGTCTCATTGCCTCTTCTGGTTCCCACGAAGCTTCCTCCGATCCATGATTGCGCCACAATACTTTGACTAGAGGAACTGACTTCTTCCGTAGTACTTTCACGTCATGTTCTAGAATCTGAATCGGCTCTTCCTCGTAGGTTAAGTCTGGCCTTAGCTCCACTTCTTCTACTGGTACTATGTGAAAGGGATCTGACCGGTAGCGACGTAGCATGGACACATGGAACACGTCATGCATTTGCTGCAACTCCGGTGGCAACTCTAGCTGGTATGCCACTGGTCCCACTCGTTTTAGTACCCGATAGGGCCCGATAAATCTTGGGCTTAATTTCCCTTTCTGACCAAACCTCATCACTTTCTTCCATGGTGAGACTTTTAGAAACACTTGGTCTCCTACTTCAAACTCTATTTCCTTCCGCTTGAGGTCAGATAAGACTTCGTCTGTCCGAGGCTTCTTTTAACCGTGCTCAATTATTTCAACCTTCTCTTCGCTCTCGCCACTATCTCCGGTCCCAAAACTTGGCGTTCTCCTAACTCACCAACAAGTAGGAGTACGACACTTCCGTCGATACAATGCTTCATATGGTGCCATTGAATGCTAGCTCGATAAGCTGTTGTTGTAGGCGAATTACGCTAAAGGCAAGTAATCCTCCCAACTTCCTCGAAAATCCATCACACATCCTCTCAACATATCCTCCAACACTTGTATTACTCGTTCGATTGTTTCGCCTAATTGTGGATGAAAGGCGTGGTGAAATCCACTTGGTGCCTAAAGCTTGATGAAGTGCCTCCAAAATCGAGACGTGAATCTTGGGTCTCGTCTCGAGATAATTGACACCGAGACTCAGTGTAGCCTCACAATTTCGCCACATATAGCTTGGCTAGCTTTTGAAGGGATAGTCCATTCTTCTTTGGGATGAAATGTGCGGACTTAGTCAAACGGTCTACTATGACCCATACCGAGTCCTTCTTAGTAGGCGTAAGGGGAAGCCCACTAACGAAGTCCATGGTAATTCTTTCCCACTTCCACTGCGGAATCTGGATTGGCTGAAGCAATTCTGATTGAACTTGGTGTTCAGCCTTAACTTGCTAACACGTCCGACATCTTCCCACAAATTCTGTAACTTCTCGTTTAAGATCTGGCCACCAAAATTGTTCTCTTAAATCTCTGTACAGCTTAATGCCTCCGGGATGCATAGCATAAGGGCTACTATGCGCTTCTCGAAGGATCTTTTATCTTAACTCCTTGTCTCTTGGCATATAGACTTTCCCTTTGTAGCACAATACTCCTTCATCATTAATCTCATAGTCCTCCAACTCTCCGATTCTGCTTTTGTAGCTTAACATTTAAATCTTCATCAACCAAGCTGTCCCTCTTTCACTTCCTTCAACCATGTTGGCTTGACTTGTAACTCGGCCAACAAACTTCCATCCTCATATAAGCTTAAATGGGCGAACATTGTTCTTAGGTCCGTCACAACCTTCCTACTTAAGGCATCTGCTACTACATTCACCTTGCCCGGATGATATTCTATCGAACAGTCATAGTCTTTCAGTAATTCCACCCACCTTCGTTGCCTCAAGTTTAACTCCTTTTGATTCAACAGGTACTTGAGACTCTTGTGGTCTGTGTAGATCAGTGACCTTTCTCCATACAGATAATGCCTCCACACCTTGAGAGCGAAAACCACTGCTGCCAATTCCAAGTCATGGGTTGGGTAGTTCACCTCATGCGGCCTTAAGCGCCGGGACGCATAGCGACTACCTTTCCATCTTGCATAAGAACACATCCTAACCACAGTATGTGAGGTGTCACAAGATACCACAAAATCCTTTCCCGCCTCAAGTGAATCAACACCGGAGCTTAGTTAATACCTTTTAAGTTTTTCAAAACTCTCCTGTTTATCTGCCCACACAAAGGGTACTTCCTTTCTCAACAATTTTGTTAATGGCGCGCTATCGACGAGAATCCTTCCACGAACCTTCGTAATAGCACGCCAATCCTAAGAAACTACGAATCTACGCCAATCGACTTAGGTGGTTTCCAATCAACACCGCTTCGATTTTCTTAGGATCCACCCTTATTCCTCGACGGACACCACGTGTCCTAAGAAAGCAACTTCTCTAAGCCAAAATTCACACTTGCTGAATTTGGCATAAAGCTTCTTCTCCCGGAGATGCTCATCGTGCTCCTCTTCAGACTTAGAATATACCAAGATATCATCGTTGAATACCACAACGAACCTGTCTAAGTAAGGTTGGAACACTCGGTTCATCATATCCATGAATGCTGCTGGGGCGTTTGTCAACCCAAACGGCATGACCACAAATTCAAAATGGCCGTATCTAGTTCTGAAAGCTGTCTTATGGATATCCACCTCCTTTACCTTTAACTGGTGATATCCCGACCTTAAGTCGATCTTTGAAAACACTGCGGCTCCTTCATTGATCGAACAAGTCATCGATCCTTGGCAAAGGATACTTATTCTTAATGGTTAGCTTATTCAATCGGCGATAATCTATGCACATACGCATAGTTCCGTCCTTCTTCTTCACAAATAGGACGGTGCTCCCTACGGAGACACACCGGGCGAATAAATACGATCCAATAATTCTTGGATTTGAGCCTTAAGCTCCACTAACTCCTTTAGGCGCCATTCGGTATGGAGCAATTGACACAAAGCGCTACATTCTCGGTAGCAGTCTATTCCAAATTCAACTTCTCTATCTGGGGTATTCTGGTAATTCCTCAAAACACATCCTCAAGTCCCTTACCGCTCGACTCCTTCGACACCTTCCTTATTTCCATCCAACGCACTTACAAAGGCTAAGAATGCCTCGTACCCTTACGCACCATCCTTTCAAATTTTAAGCGGAAAACTACATTAGTCAAATAGTTCCTTCTCTCTCTATCATAATGACCACCTTATCCTCAGGGGTCCTTAATTCCATTCGTTTAACCGCACAATCCAACACGGCTCGGTGTTCTACTAACCAATCCATACCAAGTATGAGATCAAATTCCCCAAAGGGTAATTCCATTAGGTCAGCCCAAAAGCTTACTCCCTGAATTTCTAGGTGTATATTCTGAAAGATCTTATTTACTACTATAGTTTGGCCTAGTGGGCTTACCACCGTCATCTCCTTATCAGAAAGTTCAGAGTCTAGGCCTAGTGTCTCAACTACACTACAGGCAACATAAGAATGGGTCGAGCCCACATCAATTAAAGCATAATAGGGTTTACTATGAATGAAGAACGCACTGGGTTATGACATCCAAGTCGCGTCTTTATCCTCCCTACGGTGAACCGCATACACCAAACCCACTGTCTTGCCTCGAGATTGGTGGCACCTCGCCACGTCCTCTCCGCCAAAGACTATTACCTCGATATTCGATCCTCGACCCTTTGAGGTCTTGTCCTCCCCTACCGGCTGATTAACATTACGAGTTCTTTGGTATGCATCATCGATATCTTTGGACATCCCTTGAGCATATGGTCCTTAGACCCACACTTAAGACATGCTCCTATCTTTTCCAACACTCACCGAGTGCTTCTTTCCACAATACTCACAAGGACGCGGTCGCGCCTCTGGTGTCAACTTGTTGACCCTTGACCCTCGCCTACGGGCCTTTTCGCACTTTTCACGATGATCCATAACCTCTCTTGGGTCTATTCCGTCGAGTTACGCTGGTCGAGTCCTTGATTCCTTCAGCTACCTTAGCCTTTTCAACCAACGTGGAAAACTCTCGTTCCTGATGTGGCGCTATCAATAACCTTAGGTCATCCCTTAATCCATCCTCAAAACGGACACAGCGTTCATGTTCAGTCGCGACTACTCCTCGAGCATATCGGCTTACCTCGTAAATTTAGCCTCATATCTCGCTACCGATTTGTTCCTTGAACTAGTCCTGAAAAGCTTTCCTCTGCTCATCAATATCTTTGCGTGCGACATACTTTTTCCGATATGCCTCCTTAGCATACTCCCATGTCGATCCTCCGCCGTGGCACCATCTCAAGCAGCTTAACCACCATTGGTATGCTTCATCACGTATGAGGCTACCATCCCTTTCAACTTCTCTTGAGGTCGGTCGAGTTCATCCATAATACGCTCGATTGCTTCCAACCAATACTCACTGTCTTTGGGTGCCACACCGGACACTCCACGAAACACCTCAAATTTCATTGGCTCGAGTCGCTCGGTCATGATTTTTGAGCTCCGTATTTCCACCGCGCCACCACCATTTCCAACACTCGCAACATAGCTGCGACACAACATCATCCCCCGTCATTCGAGCTTGTCGCTCGACATTAACAAATGGGGGTGGTGGTGGTGGTGGTAACTCATTGTCGAACCTTGACACGATCTAACGGGTTACGACACGCTTATTCTTCCTCTGGCGTCCTTGGCGGTAGTGTCCTCTAGAACTCATTTTCTAGCGTCGAGATCGATTAAGAAATTTTATGGATTAGTCTTTATTCCACTTATTTATCAGCAAAGGAGTTTTATGGAAAAGGATTTAAGAGTGGTTCTTTCGTATTCATACAAACACACAGTCTTTTCCATTCATTCATTCATCCATCAAACAAGTATGAACTTTCGTTCATTCAGAGAAACGTTGTAGTTTTTGTTGTTTATTATTTTCCACTACCTAGGGGTATTTTCGTAATTTTGTCTACAGGGTCATTTTCGTAATTTTTCAGAAGAAAACGTTCCTTGGTGTTTTTGTCAACAATTATCTTGAAAATTTCATAGTCTCGGAGTAATTTGGAAAAATTTTGAAATCCGGGGCATTTCGGTGATTTTCAACCTCAGGGGTATTTTGGTAATTTTTTCACAAATCAAGGTAACTTTTGTAAATTTAATAAATTAGGGGTATTTCAGAAGTTGTAAAACTTTGAGGGTTCTTTTTGAGAAATTTATTTTCCAAAACGATGAAGTTGCAAAAATTTTGGAAGTCAGGGTCATTTTGGAAATTTTAGTAAGTTAGGGGCAATTTTGTAATTTTTGAAAAATCAAGGTATTTTTCCTAATAGTTTGCAAATTAGGGTTTTTGAACATTTATGAAATTTTGGCAAAACTGTTGAGTAGTTGGGTATTTTATAAACCAAGGGCATTTTTGTAATTTTACCATTAGGGGTATTTTTGTAAATCAAATTTTTTTTTCAAAAATTTGTGTAAAAAGAAATAATTTTCGTGAATTAAAGAGAGAACATATGATTTTAAGAATTTTTAATATTAGGGTTCTAAAAAAATGGCTAGTTCCCTTTCGGGTTTTAGTTATTGGGTTTAGCCTATGACCGAGCCTCCTTGGTTAGGGTGAGCCACCGAAGCTACGCACTGTGCAGGATTCGAGTGGAGAGGAGGTGAGTCACGTGATTGCTTAAGTACCAAGCTCCCACCAAACCATTCCTAGACATGTGTCTGAGGGTTGCCACACCCACTAAGTCCTCTCAGGTTAGGGTGAGCCGAAGCTACGCACTGTAGGATTCTGTGAAGAGGAGGTGAGTCACTAGGATCGCTTAAATACCAAGCTCTTGGGATCCACTCCTGACATGCGTACCATGGTTGCCACACCCTAGCTTAATTGACTTAGCCATAGGTTGGTTTAGTGCCTTAAGTCTTATGTGTTTGTGTTTGAGTACACTAATCCTAGGGTTCAAGTTCCTATCATGCTATTCTACGTTCCATGCCTTTTCTACCCTTATACAGCCTCATAAATCATGTAATCACTCATAGAGTTAGGGGTACTTACCGGTGGATCATGGGTCGAGACTTAGGGGCCATGTCTTTATACATGTCCATTTGTAAAAATACTTTCATAAAACTCATTTGGCCTTGTTTTAAAAACGTTTTGGGCCTTAGGCCACAGGCCGAGAGTTTGAACTGGCTCGATACTAAATCAAACACCCCAAACCCTTCCACGTGAATGGACCGGATCGGTATGTTCCTCGAAGTAACCCGATTCAATTCATTCAATACTTTGAAAACTATGTGTTTTGGAAGATAGTTTGTTGTGGGTTGGGCTTGAGTTGAAAACAAATTTATTTTTATAACAAAACCCATTTGTTACAAGTGACAAAATATTTAAACTGATTTCATATTAAGTGGGCTTACTCTTTATAAAGCCCTAAATTCATAACATAGTAATTATAGCAGAAATAAAAATTCGTCACGGTGGCCTTATTACATAAAACGAAACTCAAAATAATAAAATGTACATTACTTAGAATAAAATAAATATTCAAATTAAATTGAACTTCAAGTCGAACATGGCCACCACAAGTTCTGCCGTCCCGGTCCATTACTGCTCATCACCTGAAACATATTCCCACAACGGGGTGAGTCGATAGACTCAATGTGTAACCAACACTAAACATAATAGAAATAGGCACACCATACATATCATATATAAAAATTTCAAGGTAATGATGTAAACCCGAACCCAAACCTATATGCCATCCACTACACTCCACCCGTACCAACTCAGACACCGTGGGGACTACTAAGTCAACCTCCATCCGCTACACTCCATCGAAGGCGATCATAAATGACGTGCTCATCGCCCATCGATAATATTGTGGCATAGCCACCACTTTAATGTAACCGAATTTACCACTTAATGTGACCGAAGTCACCACATTCACTTAGTGAGACCGAAGTCGTCACATTCACTTAGTGAGACCGAAGTCATCACATTCACTTCCCCTTCTTCAATTTACCCGATTGCCCCAAATTATAAATATCATGCATATCATATTTTTATTTCATTTTCACATCACTTTTCACTTGTATAACATTTTTTTCGAAATCCTAGTAGGAGTAGGAAAACGTACCTGAATACTTTGTACCATAATATGGCACTTTAGCCACTTTCTTTCACTTTCACATTAACATATATAACATATTTAAAGCATAAAATTATTAAGATTAGTGTGGAATACACACGATTTGTTTAGCGATTCCTTGAGATTAGAAAGCAAGATCTAATGTTTAGATCCTTAGTTCCTACATTTGGTTTATCATGTATTACTTAGCATAGATTCTATTTGGTTATAATATCCAAATCCTAGTAGGATTTGTAGAAAGGCTTACCTTTGATGCCGATTTGATGTTTATTCAAATCCCGAAAACTTGGTTTTCCTTCATTTAATATTCGGCCAACCTTAAATTTCAACATAAATTAGTTTTCGCTTTTTAATAATTACGATCTTATCTATGTAATCACACAAGCCTTGGCGAATACTTTTAGGGCTTACCTTATGGATTTTAAATCCTGAAAACTTCACCTTCCCTTTTCCTTGTAATCGGCCAAAACCTAGATCTCTGAATAGGTTAGTTCTTGATCAATTTGATCTAATTGACTAAGATTTGGCCTTGGCCGAATGTATAAACTCACTTACCTTGAAGTTCTCAAATCCAAAGTTGATCTTTATTTTTAATTCTGCCAAATCACTTGTTAGATTTGAACTACTATTCAATTATGGAAGGAACCTTTGCGAATGTACATTGATGTACTTACCTCGTTTGAATCTGGATGATCCTTATAATATTTGGCTATGGCACTATTATGGATCTCAAAGTTTTGGCTTTTGTGGAGGGATAGTAGAAGAAAAGAAAAAGAAAAGGAAAAGAGATGGAGAGTGTTTTGACAAGGAGAATTGACTAAAGAGAAGAGAAAAGATTGTTGCTAATTTGACTAGGAGATTTCGACAAGAGGTTGAAGAGAAGAGAATGGCTCTTTACTTTTCTCTCTTTGGTCAAACTATTAGCCTAGAGTCCCTAAATCCCAACTCTTCATTTGTGATAAGTTTTAATTTTATCAACTATGAAATTCCATCAAATCTCCTAATTTGCCAAAATTCTATTGAATAAAACTCCTCTTCTTAGATTCCCTTGTGCCGTCCAACTCCCCACTCATGGAAGCAAAATAAAACTTCTTTTATTTGCTTCCTAGATGACTCAAACTCGTGCCCAAAACCTCTTGCATTTGGGCCATTTCCTAAGGCCTTAGGTGGCATCTTGAGCCACATTTCCAAGTCCGTTATTGGGTCAAATTTCATGTACTTTATATTTTAGGGTCACTTGGCCTAAGTTCCCCTTTGGGCTCAAATTGACCTTTGGGGTCATTTTAAGTTTCCAAAATTTTTATGTGGCTCAGATTTTCCAAGTTTCCAAAATATTTAGTTTCCTATTTTGGCTTGGTTTCCAAAATGTTTAGTTTCCTATTTTGGCTTGGTTTCCAAAATGTTTAGTTTCTTATTTTGGTTTGGTTTCCAAAATGTTTAGTTTCCTATTTTACTTAGGTTTCCAAAAATGTTCACTTTCCTATTTTCGACGTAACATTTCCATACATCCTTTATTTTCCAAAATCATTCCAAATTTATTCCAAAACACATAAAACATGTCTTATTGTACAATTAGGCCAAAATGCATAGGCCCTTTTTAGGATGTTACAGAAATTCCTTAGCTTCTTTTCTCCAAATTTCTTTCTCCAATTTCTCTAAAAGCCGAAAACTCCATTATTCTCTTCTTTCTTCTCAAAACTCCATTATTCTCTTCTTTCTCCTAAAAGCTGAAAACTCCATTATTCTCTTCTTTCTTCTAAAAGCTGAAAACTCCATTATTCTCTTCCTTCTCTAAAAAGCCAAAATCTCTATAGTTTTTATTTTATTCATCCTATTTGAGAAATTGTTCTATACTTCTGGCATTTAAATCCTCTATTGACATTATCGAATTCTCTCTCTAGTACTAGCCGAATCTCCTAAGTTAAGGTAAGAGTAGATTCCCAATTTTTGAAAAGGCAAAAGCCGAAAGCTAATAATTTAATGGTTTATGATGGGCGGCAAGTCGGGATTTGAAGGAAGCCTAGTCGACTAGATCTAAAAGCCGAAATTCAAAAGTCTCCAATTTTGGGATTTTTAAGGTAAGAAGATTTTCCTAGATTTCTATTAGATTTCATCATTATATACAAGAATTTAACTTTATAAGGAGGATTAATGATTAAATATTATTATAGTAACTCGATAAGGATTTATGATGGAATTAATTATGGATCGTGCAAAAGAAAGAATCCTAAGTTTAAGAAATGAGCGAGATCTCTTGCTTGAGATTGGCCAATTGGTTGTAGACCGGCTTCGAACAACACCTTAGGCGGATAGCGCTTGTGTTGACTAAGGATAGCGTCGATATAGATAGCCTCGTTTTATCGGTGTCGTGTGTAGATTCTTGACACATAAGCTTTGTTATATTATATGTATGTTATGGGCTAAAAGCTTAAAAGGTGTGTAGATCTCTATCACACTAGTTAATCTGAATTATATGTATGTTATGGGCTAAAAGTCGGAAAATGAGGTCAGATGAATAATCGTATTACCCGGAAAGGGTAGGCAAGGGATGCTAGGTACGTAATCATAGAAACTTCTCTATGTGTATCGAAGTATGTAAAAATATGTGATCTGTTTAGATAGTTTAATGTTCTGATTCTTGCATGTATGCATGGGATGGGATTGATAGATTTACTAAAGGGGAGGCGGTCGCGAGGCGATCGGTGGCTTTGCCACATAGGTCACATAGTGATCGATCTTTATGATGAGCATCACAACTGCCGATATATTATTAAAGTTGCCTGATGATCGGTGGCTTTCGCCACATAGGACACATAGTGATCGATCTTTATGACAAAAGACAAATTGTCGATATGGTGTGTAGCGGATGGAGGGTTGATTGTAGAAATCCCACGGTGTGATGGTTGGTACGGGGTGTGTAGAGGATGGACTCATAGGTTTGGGATGGGCCATGTTGCATATTTTGTTACCCTTGTATACTGGGCCAAGGCTCATAATGTGTTTGTGGGCCTCAAGCCTTTTATGTGTTCTCGGATTTGCACACCGAGTCTTGGTGACTCAACCTTTTATTTTTCCCAACATTTTAGTTGAGCAGCAAATCGTGAACATGGGAGCCGAGGCAGACTCGAGGGGTCGTCAAGTTTTATTTCTACAAATTATTTTAGGATTTCTTTAAGTTTATTTTATTTTGATTTGGGACTTTTTTAAGGCCCCTAGTTTTTATTCAACTAAGAAGTTTTCAATGTTATGCAACTTATAAATTTTATGTCAAGGTTTATTTATACTTAATAATACTAATATAAGATTTTATTTTTAAAATGTCACTTATTTACTCTAATAATGTCTAATTAACTTACGACTTCCAAAACCAACAAGGCAAAAGTTTTCAATGTACAAGCCGTGACACGCCAGATCCAAATAAAATGCATGGGCGAGTTTGGGGTGTTACAACTTTATATCGAGCCAGTTCAAAACTCGGCCGTGAAATGGGTCTAGAAATGTTTTTAGAAATTTTTTTTGGTTCGAGGACATGGCCTTCGAGTCTATCGGCACCCGATCCGCCTAGGTAAGTATTCTAAACTCTTGTTGTCTTATTTATGTGGGCTTAATGAGCTTTATGGGACGTAGACTATCTAGGTTAGAACTTGATGGACTCTAGGCTTAGGCAAACAACTCTTCAATTCCATAAGACTTAACTTCACTAAAACAAAACCTGTAAACAACTCACAAGACTAAGGTGTGGCAACAAGTATATGCATGTCTAGGAGTAGATCCAGAAGAGCTTGGTATTTAAGCAGTCCAAGTGACTCACCTCCTCTTCACAGGAATCTTACAGTGCGTAGTATTGCTCACTTTAGCCATGACAGGGTGTGGCAATAGGCATACGCATGCCTAGGAGTGGATTCAGGAGAGCTTGGTATTTAAGCGATCCTAGTGACTCACCTCCTCTTCACAGAATCTTACAGTGCGTGGTGATTGTTCACTCTAGCTATAAGGACTTGTTCATGGGTTTGAACCCATAATTAAAACCCGAAAGGACCAACCACCCTATTTTGTAGCTAAAACCCTAAGTTTTGTACACTTCCAAAAAAAATACATTTGATTTGAAAATGTTCGCAACTATGAAGAAAATTACCAAATTACCCTTGTTATGCAAAATGACCAAAATAGGCCTGATTTGTAGAATTACCAAATTACCCTTATTTTGTAAAATTACCGAAATACCCTTGAATCACAAAATTACCAAAATACCTTCAGATCACAAAAATTACCAAAATACCCCCAAATTTTAAAATTACCAAAATACCCTAAAATTTTAAAATTACCGAAATACCCTCAAATTTCAAAATTATCGAAATGCCCTTGAATTTCAAAATTATCGAAATACCCTCAGATTTCAAAATTTTGGAAATGCCCCAGATTCCAAAATTACCAAAATACCCTCAGTTTCCAAAATTACCAAAATACCCCCAAGAATGCAAAACTACCAAAATACCCTTATTTTATAAAATCATCAAGGAACCTCATTTCAAAAAAATTACGAAAATGCCCTCAGAGGATAAAATTATGAAAATACCCACAGGTAGTGGAAAACAACAACAATGACAACCGCAACACTTTTCTGTAATGAACGCGAGTTCATGAATGTTGATGATTGAATGAATGAACTTGAGACTGTAGTATGTGTATGAATTCGAAAGAACTACTTTTTAGAACTATTAATCATAAGACTGCTCGCGATAAATCAATGGAAAGAAATAATGATTCATAAAATTTCTAATCAGATAAACATAAATCGGTAGAATGAGTACAAGGGACGAAGACGCTTTAGATGCGAATAATGGTGCGTACCCTACCATAGTATACTAAGTGTTTATTTTGGCTTTAGAATTAGAGTGTGCAGCGAAAGCATAGTGGTGAGACTTAGGTAGAGTGATTACTAGTCAGTTGGAAATTTCGAGGACGAAATTTCTTTAAGGAGGGTAGAACTGTAACATCCTAAATTTTTGGGCCTATGCGTTTAATGGGTGAATATGTGGAATGAGTTAATTTAAGTGTTAGGGGTCCACATTGGGCTCAGGCTTAGGCAGAGGCCTTGATTAAAATTATCTGTTTGGGCATTATAGGGTTTAAAAGGTAGTATCTATGTTTAAAATACCAAAGTGGGTTTGTGGCCCAATCTTAGGAGGTGACGCCACACACAAGGAGTAAGGGGCCCAAATTTAAGTTTCATGGAGCCCAATTCTTTTAATTTAAGTTAGCTAAATTTTGGGCATTAGGATTTGGTGGAGTGGATGGCAACAAGGCTAAAATTTAGGGGTTTTAATGTTTAAAATATGTGGATAATAAGCGAGATAAAGGCTATTATTTAGGAATTTATTTTATGTGGATAATAAATAGATAAAGGCTAAGATCTAGGATTTTTATGATTAAAATATGTGGATAATATCTTGATAAAGGAGGGAGGAGTTAGAGATAATTAAGTCTCTTTTAGATGAGCTATTAGATTAAGATAAAGGGAAAAGTTAGGAATTTATCTACAAAGAGAGTGATGGCCAAGAATCCATCATTGAGAGAAGTAAAGAAACCACTACTACATGGCAAAGGGTTGCCAAATTCCTATAAATAGGGGCTAGCTCCTTGTTTACGGCATTAAATCCTCTCCCTTTTGTGCCAAATTCCTTAGCTTCTTTTCTCTAAATTTCTTTCTCCAATTTCTCTAAAAGCCAAAAACTCCATTATTCTCTTCTTTCTTCTAAAAGCCAAAAACTCCATTATACTCTTCTTTCTCCTAAAAGCCAAAAACTCCATTATTTCTTCTTTCTTCTAAAAGCTGAAAACTCCATTATTCTCTTCCTTCTCTAAAAAGTCGAAATCTCTATAGTTTTTATTTTTATTCATCCTATTTGAGAAATTGTTCTATACTTTCGGCATTTAAATCCTCCATTGACATTTTTGAATTCTCTCTCTAGTACTAGCCGAATCTCTTAAGTTAAGGTAAGAGTAAATTTTTGATTAGTTCTCATAATCTATTCCCGATTTTTGAAAAGGCAAAATTTGAAAGCTAATAGTTTAATGGTTTATGATGGGCAGCAAGTCGGGATTTGAAGGAAGCCTAGTCGACTAGATCTAAAAGCCTAAATTCATAAGTCTCCAATTTTGGGATTTTTAAGGTAAGAAGATTTTCCTAGATTTTTATTAGATTTCATCATTATATATAAGATTTTAACTTTATAAGGAGGATTAACGATTAAATATTATTATAGTAACTCTGATAAGGATTTATAATGAGATTAAATATGGATCAGGCAAAAGAAAGAATCCCTAAGTTTAAGAAACAAACAGTATCTGCTGTTCGAGATTAGCCAATTGGTTGTGGACTGGCTTCTGAACAACACCTTAGGCAGATAGCAATTGTGTCGACTAAGGATAGCGTCGATATAGAAAGCCTCGTTTTATTGGTAATCAGGTGTATAAATTCTTGACACATAAGCTTTGTTATATTATATGTATGTTATGGGCTAAAAGTTTAAAAGGTGTGTAGATCTCTATCACATTAGTTAATCAATTATATGAATGTTATGGGCTAAAAGCGAAAATGAGGTCAGTATGAACAATCGTATTACCCGTAAAGGGTAGGCAAGGGATGCAGTGCGTAATCATAGAAACTTCTCTATGTGTATCAAGTATGTAAAAATATGTGATATGTTTGGATAGTTTAATGTTCGATTCTTGCATGTATGCATGGGATGGGATTGATTGATTTATGGAAGGGGAGCGGTCGCGAGGCAATCGGTGGCTTTGCCACATAGGTCACATAGTGATCGGTCTTTATGATAAGCAAGACAAATTGTCGATATATTATTAAGGTCGATAATGATGTCGGTGGCTTTGCCACATAGGTCACATAGTGATCGGTCTTTATAATGACGACACAATTGTCGATATGGTGTGTAGCGGATGGAGGGTTGATTGTAGAAATCCCACGGTGTGATGGTTGGTGCGGGGTGTGTAGAGGATGGACTCATAGGTTTGGGATGGGCCATGTTGCATATTTTGTTACCCTTGTATACGGGCCAAGGCTCATAATGTGTTTGTGGGCCTTAAGCCTTTTATGTGTTCTCGAATTTACACACTAAGTCTTGGTGACTCAACCTTTTATTTTCCCAACATTTCGTGAGCGATAGATCGTGAACATGGGAGCCGAAAGCGGACTCGAGGGCCGTCAAGTTTTATTTCTACAAATTATTTTGAGATTTCTTTAAGTTTATTTTATTTTTATTGGGATTTTTTAAGGCCCTAGTTTTTATTCAACTAAGAAGTTTTCAATGTTATGCAACTTATAAATTTTATGTCAAGGTTTATTTATACTTAATAATACTAATATAAGATTTTATTTTAAAATGTCACTTATTTACTCTAATAATGTCTAATTAACTTACGACTTCCAAAACCAACAAGGCAAGAGTTTTCAATGTACAAGCCGTGACATGCTAGATCCAGTCGAAACGCATGGGCCAGGTTTGGGATGTTACAGACTTTCAAACAGTTATGTATTACTTTCTCTTTGGTTTCCCTAATCAAATCAACCCCGTGTATCTTTTTCTCCCTGAGTTCTGACCAATATAAGGGTGTTCGAAACTTACGCCCGTACAATGCCTCGTAAGGCGCCATCTTCAAACTTGACTGAAAGCGTTGTTGTAAGTGAATTCCACCAATGGTAAGTATTTCTCCCAGGTACCGTGGAATTCCAAAACAAAATATCGAAGCATGTCTTCAAGTATCTGAATTACTCTCTCTGACTGCTCGTCAATTTGTGGATGGAAAGCGGTACTGAAACTCAATTTCGTGCCCAAAGATTCTTGTAGCTTTTTGCAAAACCGTAACGTGAATCTCAGATCTCTATCTGAAATGATTGACAATGGTACACTATGAAGTCTTACAATCTCAGACATGTACAAGTATGCCAGATTATCGAGTGAGTAATCGACTCACACTGGTATAAAGTGGGCTGACTTAGTGAGTCTATCAACCACTACCCATATTGCATCTTTCCTCTTAGGGGTCAATGGTAAGCTCATCATGAAGTCCATAATAATACGGCCCCACTTCCACTCCAGAACCATAATGGGCTGAAGTAAACCCGAAGGTACTTGATGTTCAGCCTTCACTTGCTGACAAATCAGATACAAACTCAAAAATATCTTTCTTCGTACCCAACCACCAATACCATTTCTTCAAATCATTATGCATCTTCATGCTGTCCGGGTGTACATTCAAACATCTGCTATGCGCTTCATGCAAGATTTTGCGGATAAGCTCATCATTCCTAGGTACACAAATCCTATCTCAAAATGTCAGACTTCCATCAGTATTTACTCGAAAGTTTGACTCAACGTTCAACTCACATAAAACTCTATTGGCTTGCAAACTATTATCATTCTTCTGAGCTTCACAAATCTCTCGAAGGAACAATAGTTTGGCGCTCAACTCATCTACAACGGATCCATCATCTAACAAGGTCATCTGAGTACTCATGGTTTTTAGTGCGAATAATGATTTTCTACTCAATGCATCTGCGACTACATTTGCTTTTACCTTATGGTAGTCAATTATTAACTCATAATCCTTAATCAATTCTATCCACCTTTGTTGCCTCAAATTCAATTCTTTTTGGGTCATCAAATATTTTAAGCTTTTATGGTCAGTGAAAATTCGAACCTTTCACCTTATAAATGATGCCTCCAAATTTTCATCGCAAACACGATTGCAGCCAACTCTAAATCATGAGTCGGGTAGTTCTTTTCATGCGGCTTCAACTGTATAAAGGCATATGCAATCACTTTACCCTCTTACATAAGTACACAACCCAATCCGTTCAAAGATGCGTCATTGAAAACAACAAATTCTCTTCCTGGTTCAGGTTGCACCAAAACAGGATCCTCGGTCAACAGTGTCTTCCATTTCTCAAAACTCTGTTGACATTTCTCAGTCCAAATAAGCTTTACATCTTTCTGCAGAAGTCTCGTCATCGGTGTAGCTATCATGGAAAACCCCTTAACAAAAACATCTATAATAGCCTGCTAGGCCTAGAAAACTCCTTACTTCAGTTACGCTCCTCGGCAATTTCCATTCAACAATTGCCAAAATTTTACTCAAGTCAACTCTAATCCTATCTCCCGAGACAATATGCCCAAAAAATCCCACTTCCTTAAGCCAAAATTCACTCTTACTGAATTTGGAATACAATTTTTTTCTCTCAAAACTTGTAGAACCATTCTCAAATGCTCTGCATGATTGTTCTCATTTCGATAGTAGATCAGTATGTCATCGATGAAGGCCACAACAAACCTATCCATGTACGGTCGAAAAATGCGATTCATCAAGTCCATAAAAATCGTGGGGGCATTTGTTAGACCAAAAGGCATGACCAAAAATTCATAGTGGTCGTACCTAGTTCCAAATGCGATTTTTGGTATATCTGAGTCCTTGACTCTCAAATGATAGTACCCTGACCTCAGATTTATCTTGGAAAATACTGTAGCTCCCTTCATTGATCAAATAGATCGTCGATCCTCGGCAACGGGTACTTATTCTTTACTGTCACCTTGTTGAGTTGTCGATAGTCTATACATAGTCTCATGGAACCATCTTTCTTCTTCACGATTAGAATGGGAGCACCTCATAGAGAAAAACTCGGTCTTGTGAACCCCTTATCCGTCAACTCTTGCAATTGTCCTTTTAGCTCTTTTAGCTCAGTTGGAGCCATTCTATATGGATCAATAGAAATAGAGGTAGTACCCGGAACTAATTCAATCCCAAATTCAATCTCTCTTGTAACAACCTAGTTTAGACCCTAGTCGGAACAGTGGTTTCGAGACCACAAATCTAAGGTTGAAATGTTAATTTAACATTTTTTCTGTGTGTATAGTATGTTACATAGTCTGTGTGAAAATTTTATGTGATAATTTGATCGTTTGTGTGTCGAATTAAGAGAAAGGATTTAATCACATAAAACGTAAAAGTTGTGTGCTAATTGTTAAAGTGTTTATTTGTCATGGCTTTATAAATGAGAAGTCCTTATGTTGTGAATAAACCATTAAAAGGATGGATGGACAAAAATAGGCTTTAGTGGATGGAAGCTTAAGTGAATTAATGAAGGGTAAAATGGTAAATGTGGATTAATAGTAATATAATTAACATAAAACAAAATTTGATGGCCATTATCATCTTTATCACCACCGAAAATTGAAGGAAAGAAAATGGTTTTAAGCTTTGTGAAGTTTGACCATCAAGTTCTTTGATTCAAGGTTAGTTTTTGTTTGGTTTTTAAAAATTTCTACGTTTTTGTAATCGTTGCTTTGTGCTCTAGCTGGCCCATGTTTTAATTTAGAAATTGATAGAGATTTTGAGATGTGCCATTGATGAATAAGTGAGCTTTGTAATGTTAGTTGGTGAAAAATGAAAGCTTGGTGCTGGGTTAAAATAGTTTGTATTGGGATTTTTGATGAGATTGAGTATTTTGGGCTTAATTATGAAATGTGTAAATTGAGGGACTAAAATGTGAAATAAATGAAATGTGTGGGCTTGTATTAGCATGGGAAGAATTTGGCTAAGCACATGTGTATTGAAATTTGGTGTATTTTGTGATTTTGTGAATTAGGGACTAAAGTGTCAAAATGTGAAAATATGAGGGCTATTGTGTAAAATGCCCTAAATATGTGTGTTTGGACTAAAATGAATGATTTGATGATTGAATGGATTGAATTTGAATGTGTATAGACCAAGAGAAGAGAGGTTCGGATCGAGATCGAGGCGAAGATAAAGTGCTCAATTAATCGATCGTATCGATAGTTCGACATCCGAGGTAAGTTCGGATATGATACATATTATTAAGATATGTTTTAGCATTATGAAATGAATATGTATTTGTGTATGAAAGTGAGTTTCTATGTGAAAGATTTTAGTTGATGGCACTAAGTGTGCAAAATTGAAATCGAAACAGAAATGAATAGTACTGTGTGTGCGATGATATGAAAGCTTCGTCTTATAGACCTGGCACTGTGTGTGCGATACCGAGATAAGTCAGTTGAAAGATTAAGCACTATGTGTGCGATGACTATTATGATTCGATTATAAAATTGGCACTAAGTGTGCGAAATAATCAAAAAGAATAGTAAAGGTTGAACGAGAGGTAATATTGAGCAATTGAGTTGCATGAATGGTGAGTAACTATGTGTTGATCAAGGTATGTTTGAACCTAGGTGATTGATGATAGCCTTAATAGTTATATGAATAGATACTTGAGCATATGTTGAGATTGATGATGAGCCTATTTTTGTAATTTATCTATGTGATGATTTAATCGTGTACGATGTGGTATTATTGAGCAATATGTATTAAATTGCGAACTTACTAAGCTTTGGAAAGCTTACTGTGTGATTTGTCTTTCTGCTTTGTAGTGTCAGTAAAGCTAGCTCGGATCTAGGGATCGTCAGCATCTCAATCACACTATCGTCAATCTATTTTGGGGTATTTTGAAAGATGTACATAGTTAAATATGGCATGTATAGGCTAGTTATTTGAATCGTGTTTGAGATTTGTAAGTAGCCATGAGATGTGGCTAGATATGTGATAGTTTTGGCATAAATGACTTTGGTATATATGATGCATCTTTTGGTATTGATTGTGAGTTGAGAAATTGATTTATGGATGGAAATTTTGTGATGGTATGATGCTAGTAGGATTAAGTGAATTTAGGAATGAATTATGCTTGTGATAGGATAAGTTTTGGTATTAGAATTGGTATGGAATGCATGGTTTGAATGATTATTTTGGTATGCTTTTGGGTAGTTATAAGTGCATGAATTATTTTGGTAAATGTTGCTTGTAGGTATGATCCATTTGGGTGGCATTTTGGTCTTACAAATGACCTATAATGTCACACGGCCATAGCACACAAGCGTGCCTAGTGACCATGGGGTAAAGTCAGTAGCTTGCTTAAGGGCACACGGCCATGGCACACGGGCGTGCCTAGAAGCCATGTGAGAAAGTTAGTATATGGCTTAGTAGTGCACGGCCTTAGCGTCACAAGGGTGCTTGGTAACCGTGTTGCTTTTGCGGGATTGACCACAGGCAGGGTACACGGGCGTGCTTGGTGGCCGTGGTGAGGAATCAGGTTCGACCACAGGGAGGACACACGGGTGTGTCTAGCAGCCATGGAGGGCACATGGTTGGCTCTCAAGGGCGTGTATCCCCTGTATTTTGGATAAGTTTTTAAGTTTCTGAGAACTTCTATATGTGTTTCAATTTAGTCCCGATCCTTCTCTAGCATCTATTTAAGGTCTTATAGGCCTCAATAAGGGACTATATGTTATGTTTTGATGTGATATACTGATGATTGACTTTGTGTCATGAATAGGTTGTTAAATGATTTGATTGTTCGGTAATGCCTCTTAACCCTATTCTGGTGATGGTTTTGGGTTAGGGGTGTTACATCTTTATCCGGAGGTAGCCCTGGCAACTCTTCTAGAAAAACATCTTGATATTCACATACTATGGGTACCGACTCAATTTTCAATTCATTCTCTTTAGTGTTCAACAAAAGGCAAGATAAGCCTCATATCCCTTCTTTAGGTACTTCTTAGCCGACATGGTTGATATCACTATTGGTGACCTATCCGGCTTATCTGATTCAACACAAATAAAATTGTCATTTTCATCTCTCTACTCAATCTGCTTCTTCCCACAATTCACAATTACTCTATAGGTAACTAACCAATCCATCCCAAGAATGACGTCAAACTCATCAAATGGTAATAACATAAGATAGACCGGGAAATAATGACCCTTAATCATCAAAGGGCACCCTTTGCAAACTCTATCAACCAACACACACTTGCCTAGGGGATTGGACACTCTTATAATGAATTCAGTAGACTCTATAAGCATGCTCATGCTAGAGACTAATTTCATGCATATGTATAAGTGGGTAGATCCCGGATCAATTAAAGCTATAACGTGAGTATTATGGAGAGAAAAGATACTCGTGATTACGTCGGGGGAAGATGCCTCTTCACGAGCATGAATGCCATATGTCCTCACCGGTGCTCTACCCTCGACTCTAGCAGCTTGTTCTTTAGAAGGATTCTTACTTCCTATTTCAATCCTCGAGCTTCTCAATGGTCTTCCCCTAGAGAAATTTCTCGATCTTGTATTCTGAGGCTTTTCTTTCCCGTCCACCTTGGGACAATCTCTGATAAAGTGGACTAAGGACCCACATCTAAAACAAGCTTTCTCATTAGCTCGACACTCACCAGAATGGTGCCTGCCACACTGAGGGCATTCCGGTCTACTTGGTAGAATGTTGCCCACACTAGCAACTGATGTGGTTTGCCCTGTCGATCCCAAAAACTACTTGCTTTTACTTCGGTTTGAAATCCCCGATGAAGTGACTGATCGAGTAGTGAAATGCTTCAATTTCTTAGATGAAGATTGGTGAGACTTGTTCAGTTGTCTCTTCCTCGAGTCAGGAGACTTGTACTCAACTCTTCTCTTCTCTTTAGCCAACTCCTTGGCCTTACAGGCTCTATCCACTAACACCACAAACTCTCTTAATTCGAGAACTCCCACATATAGGCGGATATCTTTATTCAATTCATCCTTGAATCACTTGCACATGATGGCTTCGGTAGACACGCACTCTCGTGCATACTTGCTAAGCCTTATGAACTCCCGTTTATAGTCGGTCACAGACATACGGCCTTGCTTCAGCTCTAAGAACTCCTTTCTCTTGTGGCCGATGAACCTCTGGCTGATATATTTTTTCGGTATTCCTCTTGGAAGAATTTCAAATTAACTCTCTCTCTTGGAACTACCGACACCAGAGTGTTCCACCATCGGTAGGCTGAATCTCTCAAGAGAGACACCGCACACTTTAAGCACTCCTCAGGCGTGCAGGATAACTCATCGAATACCCGGATGGTATTCTCAAGCCAAAATTCTGCTTTCTTCGGGTCATCATCCTTATTTTCCAAAAATTCTTCAGCTCCTTGCTTCCGGATCTTATCCACCGGAGGCCTTTCTCTTCTTACCACCTCAACTACTTGAGGGGCTACTAAAGCAGGTTGAGGAATAGATGGGGGCAGAGGGGGCTGAGCGTTGGGATTTGCTCGGGTATACTCAGTATACCAGTTGCTCATCATGTGGAAAAAGGCTTCTCGAGCCTCTTCCCCCTGACCCAAGGTCTCGGTTCTACTTTTAGCTAGCGCGGTCCCTTGAGTGGGAGCCGACGCACTACTCGTAGCACTATCGGCTGCAGTTTGGTCCAGATCAGAATCCATCTACTATATAAAACACAATTTTATACTTCAGGAGCCATCACACTATCATTACTCAGACACTCTTACATATGACATGTATAGCTAGACTCGTACTTTCGCTATGCTAGTCCTAGAATAGACTAAACCGTAGCTCTGATACCAATAAATGTAACACCCTTTGCCTATAATCGAACTAAAATAAGGTTTGAAGCATTACATGACTAATCTTTCTTAAACATCTAGGATAGGGTTATAATAATTTTGTTTAACTCTATTGCTCGTAAAAATTAGGCCTAGGAGGCCCTAAACACACTTCTGAAAGGTGTTAGGATCTTTCTGGGAGCTTTTGAGTTCAAAAAATCTTTTAGATGAAACAAAGGCCACACGCCCATGTAGGCCTAGGGACACACCCGTGTACCCCTGAAGCATGCCCATGTCTTCCACTCATGGTCGACACTAACTAAATTCACACAGCCATGGCACACCTGTGGCCCTGGCCCGTGTGTAAAACCTTAGCACTCTGACTTCTCCACACGACCTATACACACGCCCGTGTACCCCAACCATGTTGTGATTTAAATCTCAAGTTCAAGGTGCAGACTTCATACGGCCCGGGTGCACGCCCATGT
This sequence comes from Gossypium rotundifolium, assembly GCA_025506655.1. Lineage (NCBI taxonomy): Eukaryota > Viridiplantae > Streptophyta > Magnoliopsida > Malvales > Malvaceae > Gossypium > Gossypium rotundifolium. Next base: position 27,099,126 of record CP106730.1, read on the forward strand.
GCTAGCCGTGACTCCCACACCCTTAGACCCACGCCCGAATGTCTACTTATGTGGTCAATTGGTAGGCTCCATACCAAGCCATTTCCACCCTAGAATGTACACATACATACTTCCATTCAAAAACATTACAACTCCTATTCCATAAGCAAGTCTAAGGACCCATTCCAACATACAAAATAATTAAAGGGATAAACACTTCATGAATTCCATCTTCATTAAGCAAAAGAATTTCCCAAGTATTTGCCTAATTCATAAGGCCATTTACAAAATAAATTTTACAAACTTATAGCCAACACTTTGACTAACAATTACAACTTAACAAAATACTCAAGTCCTATACATGCCATATTCAAAATAAGTCTAAAATTATTATACCAAAGTGTTGTCGATAGCGTGATTTATGAACTCCTGCTTCTACGATCCTCGAGTTACCTTGTCAATACTATAAGAAAGAAGGGAAATGAAAAAGGGGTAGCTTAGTAAGTTGCATGGAAATAAATAGCAATAATAATGCTCATAAAATAATCCATCCACGCTATTAGCTAACTGTATAGAAGTCAAGGTTTCTTATAACATTTTGAGTTGTTGGGCTTATGAGTTTAATGTGTGATTGTGTTCAATGTGTTAATTAGAGTGTTAGGGGTCTAGATTGGGCTCGAGGTTGGGCTAAGGCCTTACCAGAATTAGTTTTTGGACACTCTAGAGGGAAGCATGATAAGATAGGGCTTAAAAGATGTTAATTGTGTTTTGAAATACAAGGTGGGCTTGTGGCCTAGTGGCAAAATGGCACCACTTAAAGAGCAAAGAGGTGGCATCAACTGAGGAGGCCCAAACTCAAGTAGCATGGAGCCCAATTCTTTTAATTAAAGTTAGCTAAATTTTGGCATTTAGGTGGATAAGGTTAGAAGGCAACAAGGCCTAGAAATAGGGGGATTTTATGTGGATAATAAGTTTGATAATGTGCTGATAAAGGGAGGAAGAGATGGTGTTGTCTAGGCCTCTTTTGGAGGTGTGCTTGGATAAAGATAACGGAGAAAGTTTAGGAGCTATCTAGGAAGCAAGTGGTGGCCGAATTTGGGACACTGTGTGCAAAAGGGGGACGGCTAGATAAGACTAAGGGGTGCCAAAATTTCCCCTTGTTTATTACTTAGTTTTAGTTTTCAAAAGAGGGCAATCCCGATATTTGGTTGTTTGGGTGCCAAAATTCTCTTTAAATAGAGGGGATATCTCTTCAATTTTGGTATGTGGTCCCTATTTTCTTTTTCCATTCTCTCATCTTCACTTTTATGCAAAAGCTGAAAGTCTATTATTCTGTTCTCTATTCTTTTTCTTTTTTCTTTCAAAAGTCGAAATCTCTCAATTGTTCTCAACAAAAGTCAAAACTTTGAACTCTCTTCTCATCCCCATAGTCGAATACTCTAGTGTCCATTCTTTTCCTTTCTTTTTCGTCTTGCCGACTTCTTCAGAAAAAGCTAAAATCTTCTTGCTGGTTCCTTCTTTAAAAGCTAAAACTTTATAGATTTCTTTGAATCATCTCTCTTTTTTGATTTTCGCAAAAAGCCAGAATCTTCTCTCAAGAGTTAGCCAAAACCCCCATATTGAGGTAAGTGTTGACTCTTGTTATTCCTTAAGATCTCTTTTGATTTTTAGGGGCCAAGGTCGAATGGCCACTTGGTTTGTTAAGGCTGTCGATTAGACTAATACTTCCTATCTTTTTACGTGTTGGGCAAAATTCGAGAAGTGAAGAAGATCGCATAGATCTAAAAGCTAGAATCATTAGTTTCTGAATCTCATATATCTCTCTTTTCGGGATTTCAAGGTAAAGGGTTCTCTTTAGATTTCTGTTAGATTCGCTATCGTAATTGTGATCTTAACCATATGTTGATGGTAGCAACTGATAAGGTCTTTTGAGGAATCAAATATCGATCAGGCGAAGGAGGGATTGGATCATTAAACCAATCCCTAAGTTTAAGTAGCGAGCGGTGTCAACAGTTCGGGATTGGCCATCGGGTTGTGGACCTACTTGAACAAAATCTTAGGTCATTAGCGATCGTGGTAGCTCTTGATAGTGTCGATATAGAAAGTCTTGTCATCTCCGCTTGTAACCAGGTGTGTAGATCTCTATCACTCTAGTTAAGCTATATCATATGTATGTTATGGGCTAAAAGCCGAAAATAGGCTATATGAACAGTCGTGTTACCCGAAAAGAATAGACAAAGGATGCCAGGTACGTAATCATAGAAACTTCTCTATGTGTATCGAAGTATGTGAAAGTATGTGATCTGTTTAGATAGTTTAATGTTCTGATTTTCGCATGTATATATGCATGGGATGGGATTGATATGATGAAGAGGAGTAGGTTGTGAGGCGATCGGTGGCTTTGCCACATAGGTCACATAGTGATCGGTCTTTATGATAGGCAGTGCGGTTGTCGACATATTATTAAGGTCGCATAGCGATCGGTGGCTTTGTCGCATAGGTCACATAGTGATCGATATGGTGTGTAGCGGATGGATGGTTGATTGTAGAAATCCCCACAGTGTGATGGTTGGTATGAGGGTGTGTAGAGGATTGACTTTTAGGTTTGGGATGGGCCATGTTGCATGTAATATATTATGTGCCATTGTGAATGGGCCTAGGCCCATAATATGTTTGTGGGCCCAAAGCGTTTATGTGTTTTCGATATTTGCACACTGAGTCTTGGTGACTCACCCATTTATTGTTCCCAACATTTCAGATGAGCAATAGATCGTGGACATGGGAGCCGAGGCGGACTCGAGGGGCCATCAAGTTTTTTTATCTTCATAGACTATCTTCGATTTTTCTTTAAGTTTAAATTTGGGATTTTTTTTTGTAATAAGGCCTCTATAACTTAGGTTATCGTTTAATATTTTTTTATTTATTCTATACATCTCACAACCTTATGTTTTCGAAGTCTTAATTATAAAGTGAAATTAAAATGGGTTTCTCAAGCATGTTCAACGCAAAATTTTAAAGTTTCTCAAAATATCACAAATAAATGATGAATCGGTTAAAATAAACTGAGATTTTCAAAACCCTACAAAGCAAAGTTTCCAACATTCAACCCGTAGCATACCAGATCCGGTCATGACGTATGGGTTGAGTTTGGGGTGTTATATTTTTGGTATCAGAGCCCAGTTTAAGACTCGGGCTGTGAAGTGGGTCCTGTAGTGATTTGTAAAAGTGATGTAAGTTAGGAAAAGTTCAGTTGAGATATGGCCTTCAAGTCTACCGGCACCCAATCCACACATGTAAGTATTCTAAACTCCTGATATGATATGTATGTTGGGTTTGATGGGTTTCATGGACGTAGACTAGTATGATAATATTAATGGACCTTAGGCCTAGATTAAACAATTCTTCAAATCTCATAAGAGCTAATTCTAATTAAACATGTCTGTGGACAAGTCTCAAGGTTAGGGTGTGGTAACAGGCATACGCATGTCTAGGATTGGATCCAGGGAGAGCTTGGTATTTAAGCAGCCCTAGCGTCTCACATCCTCTTTTCTGGAATCCTACTTGGTGCGTAGTGTTTGTTCACTCTAACCGAGAGGGCTTGTCGACGGGCCAAAACTTATAACTAAAACCCAAAAGAGACCAGCCATCCTATTTTTGTAAAATTATCCTTAGTTTTATAAAGTTTTCGAAATCCCCTTGATTTGTCAAAAATTACCAAAATATTATAAAATTACTAAAATACCCTCGATTGACAAAATTACCGAAATACCCCCAAATTGCAAAATTACCAAAATACCCCTATCTTGTAAAATCACCAAGAAACCCTATTTTGGAAAATTATGAAAATACCCCTGTAGGATAAAATTACGAAAATACCCCTGGGTAGTGAAATGACAAAAATACCTTTAGGTGATGAATGTGAGTTCATGGATGCTACTTGATCGCGGCAAAATAGTCTAGTTTTAATATTTATAAAAGAGTGATCGAACCTGTAGACTGACTGCGACAACGATAGAGGCAAGTGCACCTATCGAACAATAGTATAGCTCAGGCAAGAATATCTTATCGAACCCAAGGAACCTAAAAGTACTATTACTCACTTTCTTTCTATTATTTAGCCTAAATATGGAGTGATTGGTTTTTTAACTTAAAACAAATGAAATACTTAAACTTTAAATGCAAAGGCAAAAGAATAAACTTTGGGAAAAGACTTTGAAGAAAACTCAATTAATAAAGATGATACCTTTGGGAAGAATCCACCTATGACTTCACTTATTATCTAACTTCCAATTCATATGATTTCTTTTACTTAGCTTGATCTGTGAGACTCTATAACCTATATTAAACCCTCTCTCGAAGTGAATAATGTCTAACCTTAGGTTAATTAGTGGAACTCTCATTCTCTTATAATAACCCTCTAAGGAAGCAGTAAATCGATCAATGGACTCCCATATTAGGTTTCACCATAATCTGACAAAATCTCGTAACCCTATCTCTAGGCGCCTAATGAACTCTGCTTAATTATGCTAGATCTACTCCTAGGCAGGGTCTATTCCTCCTCCACCTAAGCACATCAGATAAATTTAAGCAACATAATTAAGAACAAACTAAGTATTTATCATATAAACCAAAAAATTAAATAACAAAATCCATCATAGGTTTCATCCCTTCTGTATCTAAGGGTTTAGTTCATAATTAAACAAGAAATCATCTCAAGAGAAAAGATAAAACAAAACATAGGAAATCCTTAAAACCCCTCAAGGAATTGAAGAAGAGATCCTCCGTCTTGGGTAGAATTCGACTCTTGAGATGGATCAATTGGCTATCTTGAGTAATTCCCTAAGCGAGTAAAGCTCGCGTAAAACTCTACTAAAACCCAGACGCCTTGAATTACGCCTTGATTGTTTATATAGACATTTGGAATGCTTTACTTGGCTCCTAAGTACTCGTAATTCAAGTGAAATTTGTCCTAAGTGTTTGAGTGGACTTAGGATTGCATTTCTTGGGATCCAAGCATCCAATTCTGAGTGAAACTACTCTTTCTCGCAGCAGGGGCACGGCTAAGGCACGCCCGTGTAAGTCGTGGTCCAGCCCGTGTCTCCATCGTGTCGATTTAGGCACGACTATGACACGCCCGTGTAATATATGGGTAGAGGTCGTGCTTTGGGTCTGCCAATTGGGGCACGGGCGTGTACATCGAGTTAAGCCGTGTTGGGATTTTTTGTCGATGAGGCACGATCGTGTAAATCAGGGTGTGACCGTGTGCAATCTAAATATTAGGGCACGATCGTGTGGCATGAAGTCTAGTCCATGTCGGCTTCTTAGGTTGGCCCAATTTGGTCCATATTAAGCCCGTTATATGTTCTTTTTATCCTTAGGTGTTCTCCTGAGTATAAGACATGAAAAGAAATGATTAAGAGCATCTTTTTACATAAATTGAGGGCTAAATCATCCAAAAGCATACTAAATATGGGTTAAAATGTGTTACTTTTATGATTTATCAAATACCCCCACACTTAAGCTTTTGCTTGTCCTCAAGCAAAATTCTCAATTTACAATTAAAACGAACTTTCCAAAATTCATAATTCCTATCGATATTGTCTCATCATAATTCATAGATAATTTATACGTAGATAATTCAACTCAAAGAGTCCTAAAGATTCAATTACGACAAGTCTTACCTTTGTAGTACGAAAACATAGGTGTTTCCCCTTATCTAAGTAATTACCTTTAATTCAAAGCCGACAAAAATTGACGTCCTTATAATAGATTTACTCAAGTCACTCAAAGGTGTTCAAGTTCAAGAATAAACACTCTAAGTCGAACCTGAAAAGTTAATCCCATAGACTTGCCTGGAAATCAAATCTCCACCACTGTATGAGTTGATACATAGATCAAAAGGTCTTTAATCAAGGTTGTAACGGGGCTAGGGTTAAAGGTGTGGAAAAAGGCTGAATTAGAAGGGTTGGAATCGAGATTGACTTGACAAATTACCTAACTAGAAACACTGAACTAAATATGAATATTTACTTCGAATGAAAACTAATAATATCACTTTTGATAATTACTCCATAATAAGGATTTTTTTATACTACTTTAATCTGAGCTTTTCTTTACCAATTGGAGTTTAAACGCCTAAGCTCTTTTATATACTACCAATATTGAATATATTGGGATTTTTTTAGAACAAACTAAGTAAAACTTAATAAAAGGAACTTTGATAATTGAAATAACCTAATTTGGCAAATGATCAAGCCAATTCTCAATAGAGGGGTAGTCAAAGGAATGTTGATAACAAATACAAAGGGATTTTGGTTTAATATTAGTGGGTGAGTCAATAAAAAAGTTATTAGGATTCAACGGGAGGGGTTAATTTGTGAAGGTAGGCTTTTTAGTAGAGTGAATGGGCTAAACTTAGGTGCCTTTATCATCTCAGTGTATCAAATCATTAATGTGGTCGCGACATGTATAAACGAGGCAAGTTCTAGAATAACAGTTCAAAGTTGACACACTCATAATCAATTAAGTGAGCAAGAAAAAGAATATATGCTCTATAAGGCTCAAAATCTCACCAAAAAGTTATGGGTGTTTTGACATCAATCCTCAAATTTCAAACTTCAAGGTAATACTCAAATTCAGTTCAACAACCTATCAATTTTTATTTTTAAAAATAGACTTATCATGCTTGATTCTCTAGTATCCTTCAAATTTAATCCTCAATGCACAATTAACTATGATTTAATTAGAGACATATCAATAAAGATCATAAATCATTAGAAATTTCATCCTAATTAATAATATGAGAAAAATACTTAAGATCAAGACTAATTTGTGGATTTTCAAATAGTACTATAGTTAACCCCCACACTTAAGATGTACATTGCCCTCAATGTTCGTGAGATAGATAATGACAGTTATGAGATAAATCAAAAGAGAAGGGGGAAAGTGATACTTCCCGAATTTATGGATGAAGTCCAAAATACAAACCTCGGGTGACTTTTATGTGACTATGTGTTTATGAGGCATGTAATTGATTCTGCAAAGTCACTGAGTTAATTTTTTTTACTTATGAGGTTATGCGGTTAGATAGCCAATGATAGGAAAATAAAATAATAATAATAAGAAGAAATAATAATATAAAAAAATGATATACTAATGAGAGTTTAAATTGAAAGCAACGTTCGATGATAAAAGTAATAAATTTAAAATTCATAAAAGTTGATGCCAAATAGCAATTTATGAGGACTCAGAGGTTCTCATCGTCAATTGGATCTTGCGGAGGTGTTGGTGGTGATATATGAAAGTGTTGGCAGATTTGCTGCAGGGTAGCCTCTATCCCATCAAAGCGTGAAGCGATGTCGATAAACTCTTTGGGTACAAGATCGCTCGAATTGTGTGAGGCGTGTCGATATATCAGCCAATAAAGTCGTTGAACATGACGGCTGCTTGCTCGGGACTGGTGGCACATCATTAGGAATGTCCTCGGGCACCTCCTCCTCTGTAGCTAGTCTGTATTGAGAAGGGTCCGCTCCACAACATCGTTTGATCATATTCATATGTAACATTATTTGTATCCCTTGGGGTGTCATGTATCCGATCAGTGTGAATGAGGACCTTTGCTGATCGGTGTCGAGGAGATTAAAGTGCCAAGCTAATCGCATTATATATGGCCCCATTGAAATGATGCCCTTTCTGTGTGCCTCTGTTTGATGCTGCATTGCGCATGCGATAAAATACGCCACATCAAAAACATGTCCCTCAGACATGCATGAGAAGAAGTAGGCGTCTTTTTTATTAACGACGCCTGTGCTCTCTTTGCGACCTATAATTGTATGAGCAAGGATAGCATGAATATACCTGAGAGTTGGGGAAAGGGCGGTCACCTTTGAACGACTGGGGTTATAGTTTCTTGTAGTAGGGTGTAAGCTTTGCCAGCAGGGGATTTGAGTGATGTGCAGGTCCCGGTCTAAATCGTCCAGAGGATTTTCTTCAATAAATTCTGGAGTGTAGAGACCAAGGGCCGTACCAAATTGTGGTACGCTTAATCGTCGTATTGTGCCCCCGAGACGAAATTGGATAGTGCTGGGGTCATCATACTGAGCCATCACTATTTGCAATGTGAAGGTGGAACAAAATTTGAGTGTGAGTTCCAAGTAAGTAGGCTCGATTATAGAGAAGAACTACTCCTATGGCTCTGTTGCTATGAGGGCTCGGATATCGGTTGTCAGTCTAATTTGTTCTATTGCGTTCTAGTCCATACATCTTCTGGTGCCTAAAGAATCGTTCTTCTTAAGTGTTTTGATTAAATTGGAGGAAGCGGTGTCAATTTCTAATGAGGCGCTAGCCGAAGATGGTCTTGATGTTTTCCTTTTCTTGCTTGGAATGGCCCTTTTAAGACGTGATGACGACATAATTCCTGCAACATAATCAATGAGAGATACACCTCCTTTATACAGCCATGAATTTAACAATAATCATAGTCAATAGCCAAGATAGATGCTTCTTTGAAGAACAAATACTAAAATCGTAATCTTATGAACATTTCTTAACTAAAATCATTATTTAGTTCTGAATACAATAACAAAAGGTAAGCAAAGATTTCATTGGAATCAGTCATGGTGTATGAGAATTATACTTTAACGTTTAACTAAATTTAGTAATAGAGTATCAATTCTACAATGAAGGGGAAAAAATAAAATGCTCAAACAGAATATATATTAAAAAGAATTGAAAACAAAATAGAATGAAACAATTAATTAATCAAGCAAGAAGAGGATGAAAGTAAAAATACTGAAAAACTAAAAGTGAATCAGGTCTTTTGAGTCTAAAATCAACTATAACTTTTAAATAAAGAGAAAATAATTGAAAAGATGAAGAAAAAGGAACTAGGGGTGGTTGTTTGCGATGAACACGGGTGAAGCACGGCGATGGCAGCGGCGTGGCGTGTGGTAGCACGGTTGTGTTGCGAGCGTGCTGAAGAAAAGGTAGGGAAAGGTAGTTTCGGGTCGTGGAGGGTGTGTGTATGGTGGAAATTTTGGGGAAGGAGGCTGAGAATTGTGTCTAGGGTTTAAAATGGGGGATGGTTTCAATTAATTTTCTTATATAAGGAGGGGAACATGGCCACCTGACACGGTCGTGTTAAATTTGAACTGCCTGTCCTTTTCGTGATTGCTTGGAATTGGGCGCGATTTAGGGTCTTTAGCACGCCCGTGCGATAATTTGACACGCCCATTCTCGATTAGTTAGTATGTTCACACGGTCATAGTGTATGCCTGTGTGCCAGTCGTGTTCGATATGTCAGTAGCCTCACATGGTTATAAGGCATGCCCCTGTGATTTTATCACAGCCCATGTTGGAAAAGAGATGTTTTCCCTGTTTATGCACGGTTATGGGCACGCCCGTGTTAAAGGTCGTGTTAATGATCCTGCATTTTTGTTAGATTTTTCAAAACAAAGTTAATGTGTTTAGTGCTCGGGTTGCCTCCTGAGAAGAGCTCGTTTATAGTCTTAAGCTAGACTCTCCCTGTTTTTAGTTCTAAAGGAAGGCTCATGGAGCATAAACTCCTCTCTTGTATCTCCAAGATCTGCACCATTATAAATCTTAAGTCGGTGACTGTTTACCTTGAATGTACCTTTAGTAGGATGAGTTACCTCAATGGTTCCATATGGAAATATTGTTTTGATCATGAATGGGCCTGACCATCTAGATTTTAGCTTCCCAGGGAATAATTTAAGCCTTGAATTGTATAATAGGACTAGGTCTCCTACTTCGAAATGTCTTGATCGCTTGAGGCGGGCATCATGACATCGCTTTGTTGCTTTTTTGTACAACCTTGAGTTCTCATAGGCTTCCATTCTCCATCCATCTAACTCTTTTATCTGCATCATTCTTCTCTTTCCTGCAAGATTAAGGTCAGTATTTAAAAATTTTATTCCCCAGAAAGCTTTGTGTTCTAACTCGAATGGTAGATGACAACTTTTTCCGTATACGAGCTTGTATGGGGATGTCCCTAGAGGTGTTTTGAATGCTATTCTATAAGCCCATAAAGCATCATCTACTTTAACTACCCAATCTTTTCTATTTGATTCAACTATTTTTTCTAGAATGCGCTTAAGCTCTCGGTTTGCTACATCAACTTGCCCACTAGTTTGGGGATGATAAGAGGTGGCTGTTCTGTGGCATACTCCAAATTTCTTTAAGACTTTTTCAAATTGTGTATTATAGAAATGAGTACCCCTATCACTGATGATGGTTCTAGGTGTACCGAATCGGGAAAATAGTCTCTTGAGAAATTTAACTACAACCCTAGCATCATTGGTAGGTAAGGCTTCCACTTCTACCCATTTTGACATGTAATCAACTGCTACGAGGATGTATTTATTTCCAAATGAACTTGAGAATGGTCCCATAAAATTAATACCCCATACGTCAAATATTTCACATGATAACATATATGTTTGAGGCATTTCATCACGTTTAGAGATGTTACCTATTCTTTGGCATTTGTCACACGAGGTAACATACCTATTGGCATCTTTAAATAGAGTGGGCCAGTAAAACCTGATTCGAGTATTTTGTGTGCTGTCTTAATACCACTGTAGTGTCCTCCTGATGGTTCTGAATGACAATGTTCCAGGATTTTGCTTGCCTCTACCCTTGTAGCGCATCTTCGAATTAGCCGATCTGCACATATGCGGAAAAGAAAGGGATCCTCCCAAAAATAAATTTTCACATCAGCAAAGAATCGCTTCTTTTGGTGATGTGTCAATTTTCTTGGTAGGATGTTAGCTGCTAGATAGTTTGCAATGTTTGCAAACCAGGGTACCTTAGAATGTGCTATAGAAAAGAGCTGTTCTTCGGAAAATGAATCATTTATTTCATGTTCATTAAGCTCTTTGGTGTGTGGATTTTCGAGTCTTGAAAGATGATCTGCTGCGAGATTCGTAGCTCCCCTCTTATCCTGTATTTCCAAGTCAAATTCCTGTAAGAGTAAAATCCATCGTATTAGTCTAGGTTTTGTATCAGGTTTGTTTAAAAGATATTGAAGAGCTGAATGATCAGTGTAAACAACAACTTTAGATAATATTAGATATTGTCTAAATTTGTCAAAAGCAAAAACTACAGCTAGTAATTCTTTCTCAATCGTGGTGTAATTTTCTTGTGCGGGTGTTAATGTTTTGCTAGCGTAGTAGATTGGTTGAAAATGCTTGTCTCTTCGTTGTCCCAAAACTGCACCTACTATAAAATCACTTGCATCACACATTAATTCGAAGGGTAAGTTCCAATCAGGTGCAATTATAATCGGAGCATTTACTAATTTATCCTTAAGAACATTGAATGCATCTAAACATTCCTGAATGAAATTAAAAGGAACATCTTTTTCTAGTAATTTTGTCAAAGGCTTAGCTATTTTAGAAAAATCCTTAATAAATCTTCTATAAAAACTTGCGTGTCCTAAAAAACTTCTAATAGCCTTGACTGAGCTAGGGGGAGGTAATTTTTCTATGGTTTCAACTTTTGCTTTATCTACCTCAATTCCTTTACTAGAAATCTTATGTCCTAATACAATCCTTTCTCTAACCATAAAATTGCATTTCTCCCAATTTAAAATAAGGTTTGTTTCTTCACATCTTGTTATAACTCGTTTTAAATTTTTAAGTCAAAGATGGAAAGAATTATCGAATACCAAAAAATCATCCATAAATACCTCCATGATGTCCTCCACGAGTTCGTCGAAGATTGCCAACATGCAACGCTGAAAAGTAGCAAAAGCATTACATAATCCAAAAGGCATTCTACGATAAGCAAACGTACTGTATGGGTATGTAAATGTTGTTTTTTCTTGGTCTTCAGGAGCTATGGGGATTTAAAAGTATCTGGAGAGTCCATCCAGAAGCAGTAGTACATATGCCCGGATAATCTTTCTAGCATTTGATTTATGAAAGGAAAAGGAAAATGATCTTTTTTGGTGGCATCATTCAACTTTCTATAGTCAATGTAGACTCTCCATCCTGTAATTGTTCTTATGGGAATTAACTCATTTTTTTCATTGGGTACTACCGTCATTCCTCCTTTCTTTGGGATTACACATGCAGGACTTACCCAAGAACCGCCGAAATAGGATAAATTATTCTGCATCTAGAAGTTTAATTACCTTGGCTTTGACCACTTCTTTCATGTTGGGGTTTAAACGTCTCGAGGTTGCACACATGGTTTATATTCTTCTTCCATCAAAATTTTGTGGGTGCGTAATGTGGGCTTATTCCTTGATATCAAAAATTTTCCAAGCTATGACTTTCTTGTGTTCTTTTAGTACTTTTATCGGTTCCTCCTTTTCTTTGGATTTTAATTACGAGGATATGATTCTTGGTAGTGTAGAATTGTCTCCAAGGAATGTGTATTCTAGATGTTTTGGTAATCTGCTTGAGTTCCAATTTGGGTGGCTCTATGATGGAGGTTTTTGTTTTATTTCATTATCATTCTTGATGCTTTCTTCTTTCTTTGTTCGTATGATGACATTTTCAGATTCGACTCATTGTCTTCATCTTCTTCCCCCTCTTCTTGAGCTAGACACAATCCAATGTGTCACCTTGTATAATTTCCTGTAATGTATTCTTTATAATATGATCAGTAGTGTCGACAAAATAACAGAAATCATCTTGTTCTTTAGAATATCGCATGGCATCACAGAGTTGAAAGATAATTTATTCATCACCTATTCTCAGAGCTAGTTTACATTACCTACATCAATAACAGCTCTAACAGTGGCTAAAAAAGGACGCCCTAAGATTAAAGGAACATTAATGTCTTTATCCATGTCTAACACAACGAAATCAATAGGAAAAATAAATTTGTCAATTTTAACCAAGACATCTTCAATAATTCCCCTAGGATATTTAATAAATCTATTGGCTAATTGAATACTCATCCTAGTGGGATTTGGTTCCCCAAGATTTAGTCGTTTAAATAATTTGTAAGGCATTAGATTAATACTAGCGCCTAAGTCGCTAATGCTTTCTTGATGTTTAAACTACCAATTAAGAAAGAAATAGTGAGACTCCCATGACCTTTCAATTTCTGTGGTAGTCTATTTTGGAGAAGGGCTGAACATTCTTCGTTAAGCTCCACCATGGATACCTCCTCAAGCTTCCTTTTGTTCGTAAGAAGTTCCTTTAATAATTTTGCATACTTTGGAATCTATGAAATAGCTTCAACGAAAGGTAAGTTAATATGTATTTGTTTAAAGAGTTCGAGGAACTTACCGTATTGAGCATCCAATTGTTCTTTCTTCAATTTTACTGGATATGGAATTTTTGTTTTATTTTCTGCAGGCAATGGATTATAGTTTTCACCTTATACACTCTTTTTCTTGATAATTTCATGTGGTGTCTTTCTTTGTGGTTCAATTAACTCTTTGCCACTCCTTAGTGTAACTGCTTTTACCTGCTGTGTGCCTTTGGAAAAAATCTCTGTCCGTATTTCACATAATATCTCAATAAGTAGTCCAACCGACGTGATGATTTCTCTTACCTAAATTTTGATTCCCTCGATCGATCTTTGTTGTTCATCGAGTGTTTCTTCAGCCTTTTGAAGATGAGAGTTTGTAGCTATCACCAATTTTGTCAGAATCTCTTCGAGGTTTGATTCCCCTTCCTGTGGATAAGGTTGTTGAAAATTTGGAGGAAAATCCTGTCTTTGATCATTCCACAAGAAGTCGAGATGGTACCTCCATCCTGTAGTATAAGTGTCGCAATAAAAATTATTTTGACATCTAGAGTAGTTACCTATATAGTGGACTTGTTCTTTTTTCATGCCATATCCGTAAGGTGGGTACTCAGGATTTGCCACGCCTCTCAGATTCGAGTTCTAATGCATTACTGGGTGCACTTGCGAGAGATTACTCAAACCATCAATCTTTTTATTCATTATTTCAAACTGATTAGATAACCTGGTGACCACGTCGATGTTGAAAATATTGGTTGCTTCAGTAGGAATTGTCCCCATGCCTTGCCACTGATAATTATTCAGTGTCATTCCTTAGAATTATCTGTTGAAATTTAAATAAAAGAAAAGTTAGCAGAGTAATAATGGCTAGAGTAATAAAAATAGAGCTTTAATATTTTAGAATTCCCCAGCAACGGCGCCAAAAACATGATCATTTGCAAAATGTCTAGTTTTAATATTTATAAAGAGTGATCGAACCTATAGGTATTGATCGACAACGATAGAGGCAATTTCACCTATCGAACAGTAGTATAGCTCAGGCAAGAATATCTTATCGAACCCAAGGAACCTAAAATTACTATTACTCACTTTCTTTCTATTATTTAGCCTAAATATGGAGTGATTGGTTTATTAAACTAAAACAAATGAAATACTTAAACTTTAAATGCAAAGGCAAAAGAATAAACTTTGGGAAAAGAATTTGAAGAAAACTCAATTGATAAAATGTGTTACTTTTACGGTTTGTCACTACTTGTAGATTGATGTGTGATGATTGAATGTATGTGGATCTTAGAGCTAGGAAGTGCAGACCTGAGAACTAAACCTTGTAGATAGAGTACAAATTCGAAAGAACTACTGATAAAACTACTTTCCATAAGATTGTTCGTTATAAATCAGTGGAAGAAATTAATAATTCATAAAATTCTTAATCAGATAAAAAGCGAATCGGTAGAATGAGCCTTTGGAGGGAAAAGAAAGGATTAAGAGCATGGTGTTAAAATGTGTTACTTTTACGGTTTATCACTACTTGTATGTTGATGTGTGATGATTGAATGTATGTGGATCGGAAGTGGCCATAAAACTCCTTTTCATAAGGTAGAGGTAGGATTCTCGTGTGTCGAGCCGTGTCGTAACCGTAAGGTTCGGTCATGAGTCGGGGAATGAGATACTAGTGCCATCAGCTGTAGAGGCATAATTCTAGGATCAGACAGTCGGAGATAATACGGTATCTCAGGAGATGTTGAGGGTTTTAGTGAGGGTAATTGGGGCAGGCATGGGCACAAGAGCCCAAAAATCTGTACCGGAGCAACTTAGAGCCAATGGGGCAGAAGTGTTTATGGGAATTTTCGGTGTAGCCCCTAGTACAGTTGAGTATTGGTTGGAGGTGGTCGAATGCATAATTGATGATTTGGATTTTACAGGAGAAGTGAAGCTGAAATGAGTAGTGTCCTTTCTCCGGGACGAAGCGTATCAATGGTGGCTTACTGGTTAAGGATGGTCCCATGGCTGACCGTATCACCTGGGATTACTTCAAAGTGGCGTTCCAGAGCAAGTACATTGGAAGGAGCTATGTGGATGCGCAGCACAGATCGTTCCTGAATCTGGCTCAGGAAAGTAGGTCGATGGCGACGTATGAAGCAGAATTCTTGTGCTTGAGCCGTTATGCTCGAAGGATGGTGGCCATAGAACATGAACGGTGTGTTCAATTTGAGGATGGCCTGTGGGACGATTTACGTGTTTTGATAGCTCTACAGCGGGAGAGGGAATTTACTGTGCTTGTGGAGAAAGCTAAGATAGCTGAGGAGGTAAAGTTAATGAAAAAACTAAATCGGGATAGAGATAGGGGTGGGGTAAGAGAAATTTTGGATCATCAGGGACAACTAGGAGTACTCAGAAAAGACCTAGATCGAATGGACCGAGATGGGCTGAGAGACCTACTACTACTAGCCAAACACCGAAGTATGCTCGATGTGGTAAATTCTATGTTGGTGAGTATTGGGCAGGCAGTGGGAAGTGCTTTAGGTGTGGATCTTTGGATCATCAGATTAAAGACTGTCCACAGCCATGGAGCGATGTAGGACTCATCGGGTAGGGGAATGCTCAGCCAGGTAGAGGAGGTCAGCAGTCGCAGAGAGGTCGTGGTCCAGCTAGAGGTAGTAATAGTTTTGGTCGGGGCCATGGAGCACCAGGCCGAGGGACAGGAACCACAAAGGCGAGGCAGTCGAGGTTGGTCTATGCTGCCAGACGCCATGAGGAGGTTGACGCACCGGATGTTATAACCGGTACATTTTTAATATTTGGTTTGCCTTACAATTGCATTGATTGAAATTGGGTTGACATATTCATATGTTGCTAGTAGTGTGTCTGGAGCCTTAAGTTTAGATTCTGAGATTACCCCTAGGGAAATGACTGTAATTAGCCCATTAGGACAATCTGTGGTAGTAGATAAACTTTATCGGGAGGTACCCTTAGAAGTTCGGGGAATAGTTTTCTTGACGGATTTGATGGAATTACCGTTCGGGGAATTCGACTTGATATTAGGCATGGACTGGTTGGTGAAGTACCAAGCTAATTTAGATTGTGCAGCCAAGAGTATGGTGTTAAGAACCCCCGAGGGTGGTGAAGTGTTGGTAATAGGAGAGAGGGGGAATTGTTTGTCGAATGTAGTGACTACCCTAAGAGCAGAAAGGATGGTGAGAAAAGGATGCGAGGCAGTATTAATGTTTGTTCGAGCTCTGGAAGCCAATGACCTAACTGTCGGAGACATTAAGACGGTGAAGGAATTTTCTGATGTTTTCCCAGAAGAGCTTCCAGGATTACCTCCAGACCGTGAAGTGGAGTTTGGAATTGATCTTCTTCCAGGAACAATGCCAGTATCTATTGCTTCGTATAGAATTGAACCGAAGGAGTTGGTGGAATTGAAAGCGTATATTCAAGAGTTGTTAGATAAAGGATTTATTCGACCAAGTGTGTCGCCTTGGGGAACGCCGGTGTTTTTTGTTAAGAAGAAGGATGGATTAATGCGTATGTGCATTGACTACCGTCAGCTGAACAAGTTGACTATGAAGAACAAGTATCCGTTGCCAAGGATTGATAACTTGTTCGATCAACTGAGAGGGGCGTCAGTGTTCTCAAAGATAGATTTGAGATCAGGATACCATCAGCTTAGGGTCAAAGAATCAGATATTCATAAGACAGCTTTCAGGACCCGTTATGGCCATTACGAATTTTTGGTAATGCCATTTGGGTTGACTAACGCACCAGCGATGTTTATGGATTTGATGAACCGAGTGTTCCAACCCTACTTGGATCGGTTTGTCGTGGTATTTATAGATGATATCTTGGTTTACTCAAGATTTGAAGAGGAGCATGATTCCCATCTGCAAGTGGTTTTGTAGATTCTGAGGGAGAAGCAGTTGTATGCCAAATTCAGTAAGTGTGAATTTTTGCTAAATGAAGTTACTTTTTTAGGCCACGTTGTGTCGGCAGAGAGGATTAGGGTTGACCCTCGAAAAATTGAAGCGGTATTGGATTGGAAGCCGCCTAAGTCCGTGGCAGAAATTCAGAGTTTTCTTGGTCTAGTGGGTACTATCGAAGGTTTGTTGAAGGATTTTCTTTAATCGCGGAACCATTGACTAAGCTATTACGAAAAGGAGTTCCTTTTATTTGGTCTAGCAGGCAGCAAGAGAGTTTTGAGAAGTTGAAAAGGATTTTGACAAAAACTCCGGTATTGATTCAACAGGAGGCTGGAAAGAAATTAGTAATTTACTGTGATACGTCACACACGAGACTAGGATGCGTGTTGATGCAAGATGGAAAGGTTATTGAGTATGCATCTCGGTAGTTAAGACCGCACGAAGCAAATTATCCCACCTATGACTTGGAGTTGGCGGCGGTGGTTTTTGCTCTAAAGATTTGGAGACATTATCTGTACGGGGAGAAATATGTTATCTATACCGATCATAAGAGCCTAAAATACCTCTTGAACCAGAAGGAGTTGAATCTAAGGCAGAGGAGGTGGATCGAGTTGTTAAAGTATTATGATTGCTCAATTGAGTGTCATACGGGTAGAGCTAATGTGGGGGCGGATGCCTTAAGTCGTAAAATAATATCTGACTTGAGGGTAATGTTTGCTCACCTTAGTTTGTACGATGATAGGAGTTTAGTGGTTGAACTTCAAGTGCAACCCTCTTGGGTCAATCAGGTTAAGGAGAAGTAGCAGACCGATGAGTTGCTAAAAGAGAAGTTTCATGTAGGATCAAGTGAGGGATTGACGGACTTCAGTATGAATGAGGAAGGACTGTTATGTTTTCAAGGGAGAGTTTGCATGCCAAAAGATCCGAAATTGAGGCATAGGATTTTGCAAGAGGCGCATGGAAGTTCATACGCCATGCACCCCAGAGAGAGTAAAATGTTTCGAGATTTGTGGGACCAGTTCTGGTGGCCGAGTTTGAAGCGTCAGGTAACTGAATTGGTGAGTACGTGTTTGACCTGTTAGCAGGTAAAGGCGGAGCATCAATTACCATCATGGTTGTTGCATCCAGTGAAGATTCCACAATGGAAGTGGGAAAGGATCACAATGGACTTTGTTAGTGGGCTATCCCTCACGCCTACTAAGAAAGATTTGGTCTAGGTGATTGTTGATCGCTTGACGAAGTCTACTCATTTCATACCTATATGTGTCGATTACTCTTTGCAAAAATTGGCTAAGCTGTATATAACGGAGGTAGTGAGACTGCATGGGGTGCCAGCATCAATCATATCGGATAGGGACCCGAGTTTCACGTCACGATTATGGAAGGCTTTGCATCAAGCGTTGGGTACGAATTTGGATTTCAGTACAACATTTCATCCTCTGACAGATGGACAATCTGAACGGGTAATTCAGATTCTGGAGGACATGTTGAGGGGATGTGTCATTGATTTCAAAGGTAGTTGGGAAGAGTTTTTATCGTTGGCGGAGTTTGTTTACAACAATAGCTACCAGTCTAGTATTCAGATGGGCCCTATGAAGCATTGTACGGGCGGAAGTGTCATACTCCAACCTATTTGATGGAATTAAGGGAATGTCAAATTTTGGGTCCGGAGTTGGTTACCGAGACAAAGGAGAAGGTTGAGTTAATTCGAGCTCGACTAAAGGAAGCGTCGGGCAGACAAAAGTCCTATGCTGATTTGAAGCGTAAGGATATGGAGTTTGTAGTGGGTGATAAGGTGTTCTTGAAGGTGTCGCCGTGGAAGAAAGTGCTGAGGTTTGGATGGAAGTGTAAATTAAGTCCCAGGTTTATCGGACCTTATTGGATGTTGAAACGAGTAGCGCCAGTAGCCAATGAGCTAGAGCTACCTGCGAGTTAAGCCAGATCCAAAATGTGTTTCATGTCTCTATGTTAAGATGATACCATTTGGATCCGTCTCATATTGTAACATCCTTAAAGCGGGGTCTCTGCATTTTGTATGTGTTTGCATGTGACGATATGCTTACTGTGCTAGTTTAGCATGTTTTGGGTCCTAGGCATGACCTCGGGTTAGGCCTAAGTCATGGCAAAAATTTTTGTTTTGGCATTTAGGAATAAGGAGCTAAGGGAGTTAGGGGTTAAAAGATATTCTTAGTGTGTTGTGACACAAAGAACCTAGTGGCAAAGTGGCAAAGTAGGAGCCACTAGGGTACCAGGAAGGTGACGCCACATACAGGGAAAGGGGAGCTCAAGTTCGAGCAGCAGAAATCTCATTTTCTGGTTATTATTTTGACACCAAGGTGTGCTCAGGGTGGACTCTGGAGGATAAGGATGAGAGGAGTCAAATAGATGAAGGTGAGAAAATTCTCCGAATGGCCAGTCAAATAGATGAGAGGATAAGGTTCGAGCAGCAGAAATCACATTTGCACGATATTTCACTAGCCAGTCCATGCCTAAGATCAGGTCGAATTCTCCGAATGGCAACTCCATTAAATCAGCCAGAAATTGAATCCCTTGAACTTCTAAAGGCACTTTTTTAAAGAGTTTATCTATTACTACATGCATCCTAAAGGACTAAATGATCATCTTCCTAGGTACAGTCTTAGAAGTCACATGCAAAGTTCCAGATACTTCACTAGCGATGTATGAATGAGTTGACCCTATATCTATCAAAGTAATAAAGGGCAACCCAGGAATCAGAAATGTACCCGTGATAACATCAGGTGCGTCACTATCCTCTTTATGACATTTAACCGCATATACGGACACAGGCCGTCTTGCCTCGAGCTAACTGCCCTCTGCACAATTCCCACAACCTCTACTAGAACCATTACTTCTTCCATTTGGACCACGACCCCTTATCAGCTGCTGTCCACCTCTGCCAGCCTGATTAACACCCTGACCTACTGGGCGGTTCTTTTTTGAATTCATCGGACAATCCTTAATCATATGATTTTAGACCCGCACTTGAAACATCCCCCGGTCTTTTCCAACATTCTCGAGGTGCATCTTCCCACATTGAGCACAAGTACGATGTTGTCCTCCAGTAGCAATCTGTTGACCTTGCGGCCCATCAACTTTTGGTTTCTTTTGAAAATTCCCAGATGACCCTGAAGACCCAAAGCTCCTCTTATTCTTATTCTGGCCTCTGTCCTGGTTACGCCTCTCGATCGCTTAACTTCTTCACTATTCTTGCCCTTTCTACTAAGGCGCAAAGTCTCTTTCCGTCTTGAGCAATCAACACTCGTAGCTCATCTCTCAGTCCATCCTCGAATCTGACACACCGCTCATAATCGGTAGCTACTATCCCTCTGGCATATCAGCTAAGTGGCAAGAACTCTGCTTCATACTCAGCTATCGACTTATTTCCTTATACTAAATTCAGAAACGCCTTTCTCTGGGAGTCGATATAGCTATCTCCAATGTATTTCCCTTTAAATTTAACTTTAAAATACCCCCAATCCACTCGATCCACAGGGGTACTCTCCTTAATAGTGAGCCACCACTGGTAGGCCTCATCACGGAGTAGTGAAACAGTACCTTTCAACTTTTCTTCAGCAGTGTAGTCCAAATCATCCATGATCCTCTCGATTGCCTCCAACGATTACTATGCTACATTGAGCTACTCGGATACTCCCCAAAACCTCGGCTCCATTTGATCTAAGTCTCTCGACTCTTGACTTTGAGACCCATTTCCGTACTAACCGCTACTCGTTCCAAAACTTCATGACCTGACTTGTGATACTGCGTCACCTCCTCCATTTTGCTCTTGAAATTCCACCCCAACAGTCGGTGGCGAGCTTCATTTTTGGAACCTTGACCAGATCTAACTGGTTCCGACACAGTCATTCTTCCTCTACCACGTCCACGACGACCACATCCCCTAGAACTCATGTCTACTACGCGTCTTATCTGTTTTTATGAAAAACTCTTATGCATTAGAGTCTTTTCACTTCTTATTAAAAGAAATTATTCAGTGGTTTTTCCGTAGTAGTACACATACACCTAGGGTCCATGTCTCTAAAGTATAGTTTCCTTAGGCTTATCACTTTAAAATATCATACATTCACATCACTTTATCAATAAACCCGTCTTTGATATTATAATTTGCCACTAAGTCCCAGTGGTTTTAACCACACATGGATTATTGTGACTCATCCCAGTGGTTTGGTACCACAGTGGGTTGGCCCCACATGATTAATTACGAGATTATCATCAGTGGTTTTGACCCCGCGATGGGTTGGCCCCATCACTTGATTTATGACTATGGTCATCAGTGATTTTGACCACACCGATATACATATTGTTGTGACTACGATCACCAGTGGTTTTAACCACCAATGGTTTTGACCACACGGGGCAGATAAAGGAGATTGGATGGTTAGGTTCTGGGTTTGCATGATTTGCATGTTATACTGATGATTTGCGTAAGTGCTTGAACTATCGGGTTGGGAATTTATACACTGAGTCTCGGTGACTCACCCCTTTCCTTATATTTTGCAGATGAGGCGTAGATTGCGAATATGGAGCCGGGGAGAACTCGAGGCGGTCATGCATGCTAGTTTCAGGTTTTGACTTTAAACTACTATTTTGGTTTTATTTACTTTCTTTCAATTTGGTTTTGGTTTTGTAATAAGGCCGCTAAGTATTATTTTGGGTTTTACTTCTTGATTTTATTTTACCTATCTTATACATGTGATTAATAGTTTGATATTGCTTAAGAAATCGGGATTAAATCGATCTTTTCAAAACTATACTCGATATTGGGTTTTTCAAACATTACCATCGGGTAACATTATTCACAAGGTAATAACAAAGTTAACATAGATGATTCCAAACCTAAAGTTTCAAACAACTCCAAATGCAAATGGTTTCAACTTGACTATGCTCATTTCACTCGGTTTTTTTTAAAGTGTCGTATGATTTCTAAAAACTAGTAACAATTAACAGATTTTCAATAAAATTTAACCGGTAACTGGTTTATTCAAACGTTTTCACTCCGTGACATACCAGATTCAGTCGTGGTGTATTGACCAGGTTTAGGGTGTTACATTTTTGGAATCAGAGCCAAGTTTAAAAGCTTGACTATGGGCCCGAGGCCCAAAATGTTTATAAGTAGGGATTTGAAAAGTTTTGTGGGAAATGTACATGGTTTGAACAGCATGGCACCGAGTCTCTGGCACCAATC
Source organism: Gossypium rotundifolium (assembly GCA_025506655.1). Lineage (NCBI taxonomy): Eukaryota > Viridiplantae > Streptophyta > Magnoliopsida > Malvales > Malvaceae > Gossypium > Gossypium rotundifolium. The sequence goes on from CP106730.1 coordinate 27,121,470, forward strand.
TGCTCAGGTAAGTATCCCTAACCATTGTGTGATTTGAATGTGGAAGAAATGGGTATTTTAGGGTCGTAGATTAGAGGATTAGGAGTTATTGAACCCTAGGAATAGCCTACTCCAGCATAAAAATTACATAAGACTTAAGATCAACAAAACAAACACATGAGTACGCCATTAAGTTAAGGGTGTGGCAATGGTTGTGCGCATGTCTAGGAATGGATTAAGGGGGGAGCTTGGTATTTAAGTAGTCCTAGTGACTCACCTCCTCTTCACTCGAATCCTGCCTGGTGCGTAGTGACAGTTCACCCTAACTGAGATGACTTATTCACAGGCTAAATTGACCAAATTACCCCTGACTTGTAAAATTACTAAAATACCCTCGGTATGAAAAATTACTGAAGTACCCCCAAATTAAAAATTTTTAAAATACCTCTATTTCGTAAAATCACCTAGAACCATATTTTGGAAAATTACGAAAATACCCCTGGTTTATGAAATTACCAAAATACCCCCGATCTCTGAAATTTTTGAAATACCTATGATTTGTAAAGGTTTCCAAATTAACCCTGATTTATTACTAAAATACCCCGATAGGTTAAATTACAGAAATACCCCCGAGTAGTGAATTAACGAGAATACCCCTACAAGTGGGGTGTGGGTGGAGGATGTTATTGATGAATGAATGTGATTCACTGAATTAGGATAGAAGACTTGAAACGAAAACTTTGTAATGATTGAAAGAACTACTACCAAACTTCTTTACATAAAACTTGTTCGTGGGTAATTAGTGGAACGAAAACTAATGCATAAAATTTTTTTAAAGCAGATTAAGGCGTGAGCATAGTCATGAGTTCTAGTGGACGTGGTCGTAATGTGCGAGGGCGTGGTAGAGGTAGAATGACCGTATCGAAACCCGTTAGGTCTGGTCAAGGGTCCAAGAATGAGATACCACCACTACTAGTTGTTGGGGTTGAGTACCAGGATCAGACGGGGGATGATGCAGTGTCACAAGCGATGTTACGAGTGCTTGAGAGAGTGGCTGGAATAGGTAGAAGTCGAGCTCAAAATCTATATCTGGCGACTCAGAGCCAATAGAGTTGAGGTATTAGAGGTGTATCGGTGTGGCGCCAATCTGATGAGTATTGGTTGGAGGCAACGGAACGAATCATGGACGATTTGGATTTGACGGCTAAGGAGAAGCTAAAAGGGGTAGTGTCACTTCTCCGAGATGAGTCATACCAGTGGTGGCTCACGGTTCAGGATGGTGCTACAGCGGATGATCTCACTTGGGATTATTTCAAGGTGGCTTATCAGAAGAAGTATGTTGGGACCAATTATATTGATGCGCAGAGGAAGGTGTTTCTGAGGCTGGTTCAAGGGAATAAGTCCGTATCAGAGTACGAGGTAGAATTCTTAAGGTTGAGCTGGTATGCTCGAGGCATCGTGGCTACGGAGCATGAACGATGTGTCAGGTTTGAGGACGGATTGAGGGATGATCTGAGATTGCTGATTACTCCACAGTAGGAAAGAGAGTTTACGGTCTTAGTGGAAAAGGCCAATGTTGCGGAGGAAGTGAAATAGTCGGTAAGACAGAATTAGGACAAGGGTTGGAATAAAAGAAATTTGGATCATAAAAAGAATTTGGTCTACGAGGAATCAACAAAATGGGGTAGATATAGTGGGGTGAATCAAGTCGCTAGGCTCTCTGCTACTAATACTCGATGGTAGCATACAATGTGCTCGGTGTGAGAAGTCTCACACGGAGAATGTTGGACCGAAATAGAGGATGTTTTAAGTGTGGATTGATGGAGCAAGAGTGAGGATTGTCCATAGAGGTCAGCTAGGTTGCGATGCAGGGATCGAATTGTACACAAATCGGGAGGGATGGTCGGCTGACCACGGAGGGGCCGTGGTGCGGCCGATGGAGGTAATGGCTCTAGTAGAGGCCGTGGAGCACCGAGCGAGGTGCGGTGAATGCAGGCGAGACGACCTAGATTGGTCTCTGATGAGGCGTCGAGAGAAGGCGGCGACGACCGGACGTCATAACGATCGTTCTTAATCTTTGGACTACCTTATAATGCTTTGATACATGTGGGTTCGACTCACTCATATGTAGCCGATGGTATAGTGGAAATTATGAATTTAGACTCTGAGATTACTTTTAGGAAGATGACAGTGATAAGCCCTCTAGGTCACTCTGTAGAAGTAAGTAAACTATATAGGGATATACCCCTAGAACTTCAAGGGGTCATGTTTTTGGCTGATTTGATAGAACTGCCGTTTGGGGAGTTTGACCTGATTCTCGAGATGGATTGGCTGGTGAAGTCCCAGGCCAGTTTGGATTGCGCAGCTAAGCGCATGATGTTGAGGACAATGGAAGGTAGGGAGGTGGTGATGATAGGTAATAGAAGAGATTACTTATCCAATGTGGTCTCTGCATTGAAGGCAGAGAAAATGGTAAGGAAGGGTTGTGAGGCATTCATTGTGCATGTTTGTGCTTTGGAAGCCAAGGATGCAAATTGTGAGAGTGTTGAATCATAGGAAATTTGTTGATGTATTCGGAGGAACTTAGAGCACCTCCTCCTGATCGCGAAGTTGAATTCGGTATAGACCTGTTACCCGGAACTGCGCCAGTGTCTATTGCCCCTTATAGAATGGCGCCAAAGGAATTGGTGGGTGAAGGCTCAAATTCAGAAATTGCTAGCGGAGGTTTCATCCGACCAGTATATCTCCTTGGGGAGCCTTTGTGCTCTTTGTTAAGAAGAAAGATGGTACAATGTGGATATGTATAGACTACTGCTTGCATTGAACAAGTTGACGATCAAAAACAAGTATCCATTGCCGGGATTGACGACTTGTTTGATCAACTCAAGGGTGCATCAATTTTCTCTAAGATAGATCTTAGGTGAGGGTATCATCAACTCAAAGTGAAGGAGGCTGATGTTCATAAAGTGGCATTTCGTACTCGGTATGGGCATTACGAGTTTCTGGTGATGCTATTCGGGTTGACTAATGCACCGGCAGCATTCATAGACTTGATGAATCGGGTGTTCCAACAGTACTTGGACCAGTTTTTCGTGGTATTTGTAGACGACATATTGGTGTGCTCAAGAACTGAGGAGGATCATGATACGCACTTGCGGGTAGTGTTGCAAATTCTGAGGGAAAAGCAGTTATTTGCCAAGTTCGATGAAGTCACGAGTTACGGCTTAGAGAGGTGACTTTCTTAGGTCACGTAGTGTCAGCTGAAGGGATTAGAGTGGACCCTCGCAAGATTGAGGCAGTGTTGGACTAGAAACCGCCTAGGTCGGTTGCGGAGATTCAGAGTTTTCTAGGTCTGGCACGGTATTACCAGAGATTTGTGGAAGGATTTTCTCTTATCGCAGGCGTCGTTGACCAAGTTATTGAGGAAAGAAGTTCCATTTGTGTGGTCGAAGAAACAACGGAAAGTTTCAACAAGTTGAGGAAGATTCTAATGGAAGCCGATTTTGGTTAAGCCTGAGGCAGGAAAGGTATTCACGGTCTATTGTGATGCATCACATACTGGCTTGGGATGTGTGCTGATGTAAGAAGGGAAAGTAGTGGCATATGCATCTCGAAAGCTGAGACCGCATGAGGTTAACTATCCGACACATGATCTAGAGTTGGCTACAGTGGTTTTCGCCCTAAAAATATAGAGACACTATTTATACGGGGAGAAGTCGATAGTCTACATGGACCACAAGAGTCTGAAGTATCTTTTGACGCAGAAGGATTTAAATTTGAGACAGCGCAGATGGATTGAGCTGCTGAAGGACTATGATTACTCAATTGAGTATCATCCGGGCAAAGTTAATGTGGTTGCAGATGCGTTGAGCCATAAGGTAGTGTCGAACCTGAGAGCGATGTTTGCTCATCTTAGCCTGTATGACGACGGGAGTCTTTTGGTAGAATTACGGGTTAAGCCAACTTGGGTAGAGCAAATTAAAGAGAAACAGTTAGTGGATGAGGGTTTGAATGCTCGGAGGTTACAAGTACAGAGTAGTGGTTTGGAAGGTTACAGCTTGACCAGCGATGGAGTGTTGTGTTTTCAAGGAGAGCTTGTATACCAAGGGCGTCGAGTTGAGGCAAAAGATTCTTGAGGATACACATAGCGACCCATCGCTATGCATCACGAGGTAGCAAGATGTACCGGATTTGCGAGAGTAGTTACGGTGGCGGTCTAAAGTGGGAAGTGGTCGAGTTTGTGGGTAAGTGTCGGCGTGTCGTGAGTCAAAGCTAAACATCGATTCTGTCGAGTTTACTTCATAGGTGAAGATTCCTCGATGGAAGTGGGAAAGGATCACTATGGACTTTGTCGATGGGCTACCCTCACGCCTAGCAAGAAAGATTCGATCTGGATGCTTGTGGACCGTTTGACTAAATTGGCTCATTTCATATCGGTGAGGGTTGATTATTCACTCCAGAAGTTAGCCAAGTTGTATGTGGCAAAGATAGTAAGGTTGCATGGAGTGCCAGTGTCGATTATCTAGGATAGGGATCCCAGGTTCACGTCGAGGTTCTGGAGAGCTTTGCATCAGGCTTTGGGCACGAGGTTGGATTTCAGCATAGCTTTTCACCCGTAAATCTGATGGACAGTCTGAGAGAGTAATTTAGATTTTAGAAGACATGCTAATGGGCTGTGTTCTGGATGTCAGTGGTAGTTGGGAGGAGTATCTACCATTGGTGGAGTTCACTTATAACAATAGTTAACAAGCGAGTATACAGATGGCACCATATGAGGCACTATACGGACGAAAATGTCGTACTCCGACGTGTTGGACAGAATTGGGTGAACGGTAGATATTAGGTCCGGAGTTGGTGGCAGAAATTGAGGATAAGGTTAAGGTGATTCGGGCTCGTCTTAAGGAAGCGTCAGACAGGCAGAAGTCTTACGCCGATCTTAAGCGCAGGGATATAGAGTATGCGGTGGGTGACAAGGTCTTCCTGAAGGTATCGCCATGGAAGAAAGTGTTGAGATTTGGGCAAAAAGGGAATCTAAGCCCTAGGTTTATCGGGCCGTATACGGTACTGAAGCGAATGGGATCGGTAGCTTATCAGCTCGAGCTACTGGCAGAGTTAAGTAAGATTCACGATGTCTTTCATGTTTTTATGCTTAGGCGCTATCGATTAGATCCATCACATGTTGTGCCAGTTGCGAAGATTGAGGTGAGCTTGGACTTGTCTTTTGAGGAGGAACCGGTACAGAATTTGGATCGGGATGTCAAGGTCTTGTGTAAGAAGTTAGTTCCCTTAGTGAAAGTGTTATGGTGGAACCATGGTGAAGAGGAGGCCACATGGGAACTAGAGGATGTGATGCGATAGCAATACCCTCAACTCTTCTGACCAGGTAATTTCGAGGCCAAAATTATTTTTAAAGGGGGTAGAACTGTAACATCCTTAAAGCGGCGTCTCTGCATTTTGCATGTGTTTGCATGTGACGATATGCTTACTGTGCTAGTTTAGCATGTTTTGGGGACTAGGCATGACCTCGGGTTAGGCCTGAGTCATGGCTAAAATTTTTGTTTTGGTGCTTAGGAATAAGGAGCTAAGAGAGTTAAGGGTTAAAAGATATTCTTGGTGTGTTGTGACACAAAGTGGCAATGTAGGCGCCACTAGGGTACCAGAAAGGTGATGCCACATGCAGGGAAGGGGGAGCTTAGGTTCGAGCAGCAGAAATCTCATTTTCTGCTTATTTTTTTGACACCAAGCTGAGGAAGTGGTGTGCTCAGGGTGGACTCTGGAGGATAAGGATGGGAGGAGTCAAATAGATGAAGGTGAGAAAATTTAAGAGCTTGAATCTTATCAAACTCATTTGAAGGTGTTAGCCGAAAGTTGACTGTGGGGAGGAGGAGTGCAATCGGTTTTGGGTTCTTTGGAGGGTGGCCGAATGTGTTTTGGGGAAAAGCTAAATCGGCTAGCTTTGGAAGTCTTTCTCTTTTCTTTGTTTAGTGTCAAAACCGAAACCTCTTCTAAGTGACCTCTTTCATTCGGCCTTTGCTACTTGTTGGCCGAACCACTCTTGTTGTTTTAGTAAAAAGTCGAAAGCAACTCTTTTCACTTTATCTTTTCTTTCTTCCAATCTCCTTGTGCCGAAATCACTTTCACTTCCCCTCTGCCGAATCCATTCATTCCTGCTCCACTTTCTTCTTCATCTTTCCACTTCTTGAAAAGCCGAATACTCTGCTCCTCAATTTCTCTCATCTTGCATTTTCTCCTCTTTCCGAACCTATCTCTTCCTTTTTGGGTTATAGCCGAACCTCCTGGTAAGTGTAGATTTTCTTTCTCTCCTTCGATTGATTTGGTTAATGCCGAATCTTTTTGTCTTTCTTTTGATACTTCTTCAATCGTGATTAATCGGGATTTTCAACATCATTCTTGTTCTATATTGGTAGCCGAAATCCCTAACATCACTTGGAGGTGCCGAACGTCGGTGCTTGGTGGCCGAAACTGTTAGTAAGGTAAGGGAGTGACAATCTCTTTTGATTTTTGAGATTCTTGCTAAAGCCGAATGGCTTTTGGATTCCTAATGATGTGTCTAACCGATTGTACAAAGGGAGGAGTGTAGCCGAATATAGTGGATCTTTGGGATTCGGTGGTCGATCTAGGTAAGGGTTCTAGCGTGTAGATCTGTTTCTTATTCATTCAAAAGCTGAAGGCTAATCATTTGTATGTATTAGTGCTTGGCCGATTGCAAGGAAGGTTCATCACATAGCTTCGGGATTTAGTTGGAAACCAAATTGGCATTAAGGTAATGTGCTACCACCATACGGTATATCTTTGGAATTTCTAGTGGAGCCGAATGGGCTTTTGGTTGCTAACTAAGTGTTGACCGATTGTAGGGTAGAGTGAAGGCTAACGTTTTGGGATTTCGCTTAGATCTACGAATAATCAGGTGTGTAACGCTTACACACTTCATTAGTATGATCGTTTATTGTATTCTTTATTATAGCCATTGAAACCGGTAGTTATGCCTTGTGGGCATGAGCATGGACTTCGGGTAAGTCCCTTGATTATGGATCTCGTTATATGCTATCATGTCATTGTTTAAATGTTATGCTGTGTGTTATTTGCATCATCATGTATTATTATGCCACGAATGTTATGGTCATGATGGGGGATTGTTGAGAGGAATGAGAAGAATTATTTAGACTATCACTAGTGGTTTTGACCACACGACGGGTTGGCCCCGTCTTTGATATTATAATTTGTCACTAAGTCCCAGTGGTTTTGACCACACATGGATTATTGTGACTCGTCCCAGTGGTTTGGTACTACAGTGGGTTGGCCCCACATGATTAATTACGGATTGTCATCAGTGGTTTTGACCATGCGATGGGTTGGCCCCATCACTTGATTTGTGACTGCGGTCACTAGTGGTTTTGACTACACCGATATACATATTGTTGTGACTACGGTCACCAATGGTTTTGACCACCAGTGGTTTTGACCACACGGGGTAGATAAAGGAGATTGGATGGTTAGGTTATGGGGTTTGCATGATTTGCATGTTATACTGATGATTTGCATAAGTGCTTGCACTATCGGGTTGGGGATTTATACACTGAGTCTCGATGACTCACCCCTTCCCTTATATTTTGTAAATGAGGCATAGATTGCGAATATGGAGCCGGAGAGGACTCGAGGCGGTCATGCATGCTAGTTTTGGGTTTTGACTTTAAACTACTATTTTAGTTTTATTTACTTTCTTTCAATTTGGTTTTGGTTTTGTAATAAGGCCGCTAAATATTATTTTGGGTTTTACTTCTGGATTTTATTTCACCTATCTTATGCATGTGATTAATAGTTTGATATTGCTTAAAAATCGAGATTAAATCGATGTTTTCAAAACTATACTCGATATTGGGTTTTTCAAACGTTACCATAGGGTAACATTATCCACAAGGTAATAACAAAGTTAACATAGATGATTCCAAACCTAAAGTTTCAAACAACTCCAAATGCAAATGGTTTCAACTTAACTATGCTCATTTCACTCGGTTTTTTTTAAAGTGTCGTATGATTTCTAAAAAACTAGTAACAATCAACATATTTTCAATAAAATTTAACCGGTAACTGGTTTATTCAAACGTTTTCACTCCGTGACATACCAGATCCGGTCGTGGTGTATTGACCGGGTTTGGGGTGATAAACATGTAGTGCCTGTGGAAGAAATCGAGGTGAAACCTAACCTATCCTTTGAGGAGGAACCGGTGGAAATCTTGGATCGTAATGTCAAAGTGTTGTGAAGGAAGACGGTTCCGTTGGTTAAGGTTCTATGGCGGAATCATAGTTCTAAGGAGGCTACTTGGGAAGTAGAGGAGACAATGTGGCAGCAGTACCCGCATCTATTCTGATAAGGTAATTTCGAGGATGAAATTTCTTTAAGGGGTAGAACTATAACATCTCGAGTTGTTGGGCTTATGCATTTAATGTGTGATTGTGTTTAATGTGTTAATTAGAGTGTTAGGGGTCCAGATTGGGCTCGAGGTTGGGCTAAGGCCTTACCAGAATTAGTTTTTGGACACTCTAGAGGGAAGCCTGATAAGATAGGGCTTAAAAATGTTAATTGTGTTTTGAAATACAAGGTGGGCTTGTGGCCCAGTGGTAAAAATGCGCCACTTAAAGAGCAAGGAGGTGGCGTCAACTGAGGAGGCCCAAACTCAGGTAGCATGCACCCAATTTTTTAATTAAAGTTAGCTAAATTTTGGCATTTAGGTGGATAAGGTTGGACGGCAACAAGGCTTAGAAATAGGGGGATTTTATGTGGATAATAAGTTTGATAATGTGCTAATAAAAGGAGGAAGAGATGGTGTTGTCTAGGCCTCTTTTGGAGGTGTGCTTGGATAAAGATAACGCAGAAAGTTTAGGAGCTATCTAGGAAGCAAGTGGTGGCTGAATTTGGGACACTGTGTGCAAAAGAGGGACGGCTAGATAGGACTAAGGGGTGCCAAAATTTCTCCTTGTTTATTAATTAGTTTTAGTTTTCAAAAGAGGGCAATCCCGACATTTGGTTGTGTGGGTCCCAAAATTCTCTTTAACTAGAGGGGATATCTCTTCAATTCTAGTATTTGGTCCCTATTTTTTTTCCATTCTCTCATCCTCACTTTTATGCAAAAGCCAAAAGTCCATTATTTGGTTCTCTATTCTTTTTCTTTTTTCTTTCAAAAGCTGAAATCTCCCAATTGTTCTCAACATATTTTTCTTTCAAAAGCGGAAACTCTAAACTCTCTTCTCATCCCCATAGCTAAATACCCTAGTGTCTATTCTTTTCCTTTCTTTTTCTTCCTGCCGACTTCTTCAGTAAAAGCCAAAATCTTCTTGTCGATTCCTTCTTTAAAAGTGAAAACTCCATAGATTTCTTTGAATCATCTTTCTTTTTGATTTTTGCAAAAAGCTAGAATCTTCTCTCAAGAGTTAGCCGAAACCTTCATATTGAGGTAAGTGTTGACTCTTGTTATTCCTTAAGATCTCTTTTGGTTTTTAGGGGCCAAGGCCAAATGGCCACTTGGTTTGTCAAGGCTGTCGATTAGACTAATACTTCCTATCTTTTTACGTGTTGGGCGACATTCGAGAAGTGAAGAAGATCACATAGATCTAAAAGCCAGAATCGTTAGTTTCTGAATATCATATATCTCTCTTTTTGGGATTTCAAGGTAAGTGGTTCCCTTTAGATTTCCGTTAGATTCGCTATCGTAATTGTGATCTTAACCAAATATTGATGGTAGCAATTGAGAAGGTCTTTTGATGGAATCAAATATCGATCAGGCGAAGAAGGAGGATTGGATCATTAAACCAATCCCTAAGTTTAAGAAGCGCGGTGTCGTGATTCGGGATTATTGCCACCGTTGTGGACGAGTTAGAACAATCTTAGATTGTTAGCGATCGTGTGACTCTTGATAGTGTTGACATAGAAAGTATTGTCCTGTTGGTAACCAGGTGTGTAGATCTCTATCACACTAGTTAAGCTATATTATATGTATGTTATGGGCTAAAATCCAGAAATACGCTATATGAACAGTCGTGTTACCCGAAAAGGGTAGGCAAAGGATGTCAGGTACGTAATCATAGAAACTTCTCCATGTGTATCGAAGTATGTGAAAGTATGTGATCTGTTTAGATAGTTTAATGTTCTAATTTTCACATGTATGTATGCATGGGATGGGATTGACATGATGAAGGGGAGCAAGTCGCGAGGCGATCGGTGGCTTTGCCACATAGGTCACATAGTGATCGGTCTTTATGACAGGCAGCATAGCTTCGATACATTATTAAGGTCGCATAGCGATCTATGGCTTTGCCACATAGGTCACATAGTGATCGATATGGTGTGTAGCGGATGGAGGGTTGATTGTAGAAATCCCCACGGTGTGATGGTTGGTACGGGGGTGTGTAGAGGATGGACTTTTAAGTTTGGGATGGGCCATGTTGCATGTAATATATTCTGTGCCATTATGAATGGGCCTAGGCCCATAATGTGTTTGTGGGCCCAAGGCGTTTATGTGTTTTCGGGATTTGCACACTGAGTCTTGGTGACTCACCCATTTATTTTCCTAACATTTCAGATGAGCAGTAGATCATGGACATGGGAGCCGAGGCAGACTCGAGGGGCCATCAAGTTTTTTTTATCTTCATAGACTATCTTCATTTTTTCTTTAAGTTTAAATTTGGGACTTTTTTTTTTGTAATAAGGCCTCCATAACTTAGGTTATCGTTTAATTTTCTTTTTATTTATTCTATACATCTCACAACCTTATGTTTTCGAAGTCTTAATTATAAAGTGAAATTAAAATGGGTTTCTCAAGCATGTTCAACGCAAAATTTTAAACTTTCTCAAAATATCACAAATAAATGATGAATCGGTTAAAATAAACTAAGATTTTCAAAACCCTACAAAGGAAAGTTTCCAACATTCAACCTGTAGCATACCAGATCCGATCATGACGTATGGGCCAGGTTTGGGGTGTTACGTTTCTTGACAATACTCACTTCTAGTTGCCCTTATCTAACACATTCCGTGCGATGTATCGAAACTGACTCCTCGTGACTCATTCACGAGTACCTGTATTCACTCATCCACATGACTTAAATATCCTTCACATTTCCACTTCTAAAAATCATCTACTTATCCCACTACTCACAAGGGATAGCCAAATACATGTGTTTATCATCATTACCGTAAGTATAAAGCCATTGCCACATCCTCGAGGTGGTCTTACATGGAGTCTCCCCTAGATTCCAACACCATGTCCCGGACATGGCCTTATATAGAATTACCTCTAGGTGCCAATGCCATATTCTTATATGGAATTACTTCTCTTGTATCGATGCCATATCCCAGATATGGTCTTATACGATTTCCATATTCATTATGAAATCCATATCCTAGATATGGTCTTATACGGGATTACCTCTTATGTATCGTTGCCATATCCCGAATATGGTCTTATACGAGATTTCAACTCGGTGTCGAGGCCATGTCCTGGACATGGTCTTATACTGGACATTATCTATTTCATATCTCAATGATGTCATTTTTCTAATCATTATGGCCCGTTAAGACTTCAACATCTCATTCATTAATAAAATGACAAGCATTTCTCAACATGCTAATAAAAATGTTGTTTAAATCACATACAACTTACCTCGATTTCGAAATGAGCTAACTCGTCGATTTAGTCCAGGACTTTGTTCTTTCCCCGATCAAGGTGGATCATCAGTTCTTCTTGCTCTATAATAGCAATTTAGCTCATTTTAATCATTATATTAATAAAAGCATTTCAAAAATCATATTTAGGCAAAATTGCTATTTTGCCCCTAGACCTTGGGTAAAATGACCATTTTTCCCTTAGGCTCAAAAATTAATTCTAATCACATTTCTACCTTCAAGAAGCCTAGGTGAACATTTAATACTCTTATAGCTATCATCAAAACTCAACATTTCATATAATTACTACAAATTTGTAACCTTTTCATCAAGGCTCAAATTAGGTGTTTCCAAGACAACACCTTTCACAAAATCTAACAACTAAGACTCAACTTCTTCCATAAAAATGCAGCAAATAACTAAGATATTTCTCATGGTAGAAATCTAAACGTTTCACAATATTGCACAATAGTCCCCTCATTTGAAAGCTTAAGCTTTGGGGATCTCAAAAGTACAACTATTTTCAAGAAAAGGTCACTAGAACACTTACTTGAATGGATGAGAGCTTGCTAAAATTTTTGAAGCTTTCTACCCCTTATTTGCTGTTTATTTTCGGTGGAAGATATGAGCAAGAAAGACGGATATCATATTTTCTTTATTTTATTACTATTAGTCAAATTAGCCACCAACTATCAACAATTTTGACCAATTTAGGCACAATTTGTCTCCTATGGCCTGCCATGCTATCTCTAGGGGTCTAATTGCCTTTTAAAGACCTCCAATTATTAATCTATGGCTATTTGGCACCTTTAGCTAATAGAATGGAACTTTCACTCTTTATGCGATTTAATCCTTTTTCATGATTAAACACGAAATCGCTAAAATTAAAGCACCAAAATTTTCATGCATCTAAACTATCATGTTCTAACTCATAATATGACATGAAAATAAATTTCTCAAATCTTAGATTAATGATCCTGAGATCACTATTTCGCTAGCCCTAAATCGGGCCGTTATAGTTGTTATTCGGAGAAAGTGTACTGAAAGGCTTTAATCCTAATTTACTAGTGGCTCAGCTATAAACTATTGTTTTGTTCCGCATTCGGTGCTACTTGGAGTGTAGGGATGGTGGGTTGATTATATCCCCACATAGAGTGTAGGGTTGGACGAAGATGGTGTGTAGAGGCTGGTTGGGTAGGATTTTGCTCTTGCATAGTCATTCGCTCTCGACATCTTGTGATAGGTTAAGACCCAAACTATCACTGATATTGAAAAGGGCTTAGGCCCAAGACTGTTCAACTATGCACTATGAATACTGATTGTTTGTTTATTTATACGGGATTACACACTGAGTTTACGTAAACTCACCCTTTTTGTTTAATGTGCAAAAGAAATCACTAGACTTAGACGGATTGGTGCGACGGAGGACTCAACGGTGACCACAGTAATTTTTGGACTTCATGGTTTTCAATTTATGAGTTATGATTTGTTTATTATTGATTATTTGGGTTGTAATTTAAGGACCCTCTGGGACTTTGGATTTAAATTTGGGTTTTATTTATTTATTTTACTTTATGGATTTATACCTGCTGGTCGTAGGAAATTTTGTTTTTGTAACACCCCAAACTCGGCCTAAACGTTATGACCAGATCTAGTGTACCACATCAGGTGTTGTTTGAAAACCTTGTGATTGTTGGAAAACTTATTTTCAAATCAAAACTTTAAACATCCAAAATCTCTTTTTTTGTTGCTTGTCAACAAAAGAAGTTTATTCGAATTAATACCCTTTCAGAATATTATCTTGCTTCTTAAAAACTGTGTCTGTTTTAGAAATTTGTTTTAATCAGCTGTTGAACGTGATATTTTAAAAATAGTTATTATTGTTTTAAAAACCTGTGTTAAATAAACTTGTTGTAATTAAAGAAATCCCAAATTAAAGTTAAAGCAAATCCAATGGCCTTATTACAGAAAATAATAATCCAAAATTAATGTAAAGTAAAGTAAAGTAAAATAACTAAATTAACCCCCTTGAACATACAGGACGCGTGTGGCCACCTCTGAGTCCTTCGCAGCTCCAAATCCTCTAAGACTGAGGATTACCTGCACAGTTATGGATAAAGGGTGAGTTACAAGAACTCAGTGTGTAATCCCCTATTACACCCACAATCTGGGCCCAAGCCCACAGTGACGATATGGCCAAGCCTTATTCGGTGTGATGCTGGGTGAAGCCCTATTCAGTAGTAGTCTAGGCCAAGCCCTATGATATGCAAAATAAAAATGTGCCCATCCTAGTCCAACCAACACACCACTCGTACCAACCAACACACCTGTAGGGACCAAGTCAACCCACCCAACCAGCACACCAATAACGCAGACTAGCTGCTAATAACAGTATACGTGGCTGAGCCACTAAATCAATATAATGTGGCAGAGCCACCAGTACAGTGCTTCCTCCAAATCTATAACCCAATCCATGCAGTATGTCATGTCACAATTAAAACATGTAAATAGTGCATCAATATAGACATCAATCATACAGTCTGCACACAAACATCGTTGATCCTACCATTAAGGGTAAAATGGTCATTTACCCATCGAGGGTATTTCAGTAATTTACCCATCAAGGGTATTTCAATAATTTACCCTCATCAATGGCCCTTTCGAAGGCCTACTATTGCCTCGAGTGACACAGTCTCCATTCCCGGTCATTACAGTGCTATTGGGCCTAAAACCCAATTTTGGCCCATACGGGCCCACACAATCATGTGGGCCACTCAATTCATTTTCGGTCTTGGTTTTGCAAAATTCGCAGCTGCATCAATCAACTATCGATCTTCATCATTTTCACTCATATGGGCCTATTAACCCATTAGGCCCATTTAGCCCATTCAACCAACAAGGCCCGTTATGGCCTCAGTTCTACGAGGGTGTTAGTGACACTCCCAACAGTCTATCTCCATCACTAGTGGCTCGTTTTATCACCACGAGCGCTTGCACGCTGGAGTAATCTCAATTGCTGGTATTCTGGCTTTTCGGCATTTCGGCTTTCAACTGATTCATAGATCATAGCAATAGTAGTTTATATAAAGGTGTGAGATTACACACCTGTTCTGGATTGCTGAAAAAACCACTCCTCGATGCCCCCTAAAATAAAAATGACTACAAGTTAATTCTCAAAAATCCATAGAACTGTAATATACTACTCACCCAGACTCACTTACCATAAGACGTGACCTCCTTCAACCGAGTGACAGTATTCGGCCTCGCTCCTTGGCTAAAGCAAACAAATTCCTAAACTGATTGATGCTTAAAAGGAGGTTAGCATCTACCAATATTCGAATAGGAGAATTCTAGCAACGATTAGTACTACTTACCCTCAGAGTCGGCAAAGACAGATTCTTTGAACAAAAAGGAGTTGAACACACACGGCCCTCAGAGATGATAATCAACTAGAAAGAAAATAGAGAGGTTAGAAAAGCACAAAGAACAAAAGAAATAGATTCGCCTACATCAAATTGGCTAGCTTAGTACCGTGAAGAGAGGAGTATCAAGAACATAAGAACTAGTTGAAGAAAGATTCAGGTAGTTGATCCCCAAAGGAGTTTCGGCTCTCATACCAAGGAATAAAGGATTCCAAACAAAGAGATGTCGGTTTGCCTCACCAGGTTCGACCAGCAAGGAGAAAGATCAACACTTCAAAAAGAGAAGTGTTGACTTAGAAACAAAGAAAAGAACAAATGCTTAGGAACAAGAGTAATGGGAGAAAAAGAAAGGAAGGAAGGTGAGGGTAATGCTTACCACTTCGGCACTTAGTAGGGAAAAAAAGAGAGAAAAATGAAACAAATCGAATAGCTATGAGCAAAAGATAGAGGAGTGCACGAAAGGCAAAAAAGTGCACAAAGAGAAGAAAATAGTGTACCAAAAGAGAAGAACCCAAAATGCTCTAGACAAAAAAAAAAAAAAAAAATGAGAGGAAAACAAAATAAGAATTCGGCCACCAATACTACCCAAAATGCCTAACATTCTCCCTAGCCAAAATTGACAAGATTGAGTCCCCTCTCATGACATAATTCTCCCACTTTGCCCACTCCTTGATCTACTCCACTATTTCCTCCTAGAATTCCTCTCCTTCACCCATTCGAATTGCTTGACCAAGTCTCAAATCCCTCTTGCAGAGTTCTAACTGAATTCTACTTCTTCCACTCACCTAACACAAAATAAAAGACTTTAGTTTGCCACCTGTGGGATTAAAACTCCTTCCCTCTATGCTCTCCACTTGACACCACACCACTCCGCCATGTGTTCCACTTGTGTTAGCAAAACACACTCAATTATACTTTAAGTCCAACCTCAACCCCCTCCACTAAAGAGCCAAAAACAAAAAATTTTCCAAGGCTCAAACTGTAACCCAGGCCTCTTTAGGACCCCCAAACGCACTCAAATAGCTAGTCAAATAAGCACAACATGGATTTAAACAAAAACCATAGCCCCTAATTTTGGGATGTTACAACTCTACCCTCCTTAAAGAAATTTTGACCTCGAAATTTACTTGATCAGAAGAGATGAGTGTATTGATGTCGCATTGCCTCCTCAGGCTCCCATGACTTCCTTCGAACCGTGATTACACCACAGCACCTTAATTAATGGAACAGATTTCTTTCTTAGCACTTTCACCTTGCGATCCCAAATCTGCAGATTCTTCTTCAAATGTCAGATCAGATCTTACTTTGATTTCCTCCACTGGCGCTACATGAGAAGGATCAAAATGGTAGCATCTCAGCATAGAAACATGGAATATATCATGTATCCGGTTTAACTTAGGTGGCAGTTCTTGTAATATCTAGGGTTTAAGGGTTATGCATTTTCACTTAAATGTATATGGTAGCATGCTTGTGTGTGATTTGAGTGTGTTTTGGGGGCTTCAAGAACCTTGAGATGTAGGTAGAGGCTTTAGAAAAATATTTGATTTGAAGCCTAAAAAGGGTAACTAAGGGGAGCTAGGCCTTAAGGAGTTTATTGTGTGGCTTAGGACACAAGTACTAAGTTGGTAAGGTGGCAAAGAGGCACCACTTAGGGCCTTGTAAGGTGACGCCACAGGGAGTGTGAAGGGACCTAGGTTCGAGCAGTAAGGGAAGCGTTTTGGAGCTTTTATTTTCGGCAAAGAGGTGCAGTGATGGATGGCACAAGGACACTTCATGGATGAAGAGTAGATTGAGTCAAATAGCTTAAATTTTTAGCTAAGCAGAAGGAAAAAGGGGGATTTGGATAAGTAAAGAAGAGTGGCCGAATGTGGGACTCTAGGAGAGGCATAATCGGTTTTGGGGTTATAGTAGGGGGTGTGTGCGAAATCTCCTAATCACCTCCTACTAATCTTTTCTTTCTCTCAACCTCAATCCTATACTTTTCTTTTTCTTTTCTTGTGACCGAAATTCCATCTTCATTGAGAGCCATAGCCAAATTGTGTAGCCCCTCCTTCCTTTTTCTTTTCATAAGTCCCTAAAGCTGAAACACTCCTTGTCATTAACCGAAATCTTTCTCTTTGTAACACCCTAAAAATCTGAGTATTTAAATTTGCATGATTTTGGTGTTTAGATTTTAAAGGAAAAATCTTTTATTTTAATTTGGTGCTTATTGAAGTCTTTGAGAAGGTAAAGCATAATTTGAAGAAGGAATAAAATTTATTAATTGAGAATTTATTGAAGTGAAACAAAGGTGATTAAGACTTAAGCTAAATTATGTGCTAAAAGTGTCATAAAATGAGCATATGGCATGGTGGAGTTGGCGCATGGGTTCAAGTAAGAGGGAAGAGGTTCGAATCCCTTGTATGGCACCTAAATGAATTTTTGCTTTTACTTTTCTGCTCATGTCTAGGAAGTGTCGGCAAGGGGACATATAAGGAAGGTGTTGACCATGTATTTTTGGTTAGTGTATCAATGGATTAAGGGAACAACTAACTTATGGTATGGAATCAAAGGTTTAAGGAAAGATAGGGGAACATAAGGCACTTATCAAGGGAAAATTTGGAAAGAAATAATGGCCAATTGACCATGTCTTTGGACGGCAATTTGGTATAGGAGGAGCCTAAATTTTGAGTTAGTTTTGGCTGAAAAATTCTTTTCTCTCTTTGGTTGTTCTTTGCACTTTATGCAATTTTATTCCTCTCCTTTCAACATTCTTCTTGGCCGATTTTTGCATTTGGTAAAGCCAAAATCTTTTGACCATTTGGTCACTTTTGTTCCTCTTGTTGATTTTCTTTTGTATTCTCCTTGTCGCCGAAAATCACTTATGCCAAAAACCAATTCTTCTCTTTTCTTTTTGCCATTGCGAATATACATCCCTCCTAAAATTTGGTCTTTTCGTTTCTTTTCTACTAATCTCCTTGAAATTAAAACAACATCATCACCATCATCCTTTCGTTCTTATATTATTTCTTTTCAATCAAAAAAATTCTCTCCATCTTCACCCTTTTGGTAGAATGCTATTGTGCCTTTAAACCAAATATTTTTTTTTTCTTCTTTTCCTTGAACATACATAGCCGAATCCTTCATCATTTAGACATCATTCTCCATTCTTTTCTTTCGATCGTGGAATATAGGTAAGGGTTCTTGTCCATTTTCGTTTTAATAAGTGATATTATGGCCGAATATCATTGGTTTATTGAAGGACTTTTTGAATCGATATAAAGTTCATACTAATAACGTTTCTTTCGTTATTATTTAGTGCAATAACGGAGATTGGAATTCAAGTGATCGGAGAATCGTGGAAACGTTGGAAACGTTTCATTTTGGTAAGGAAATCAAATCTCTTTAAATCTCTAGTAACATTTGATATTATTTTAGATCTAACTAAATTCCTTTGGATCTTGAAAACCGTCAAAATAGGGAAGAAAAGGCGGTGGTTAGTCACGTTAAGAGGCGGATCCGTAAATCCCCATTCAAGCGAAGAGCGGTTTGGCGGTCAAGGGATTTTCCACCGGGTTGTGGGCCATCTTAGAAAGAAGTCCATTATTCAAGTAGTACGAACCTCGGAGCCGTTATCGTTGGTGGATTCTCGTGACTAGTGAATCGATAAGCGAAGGAAAGCCGAAAATCAAGTGATTCAAAATCAAGAGGGTAAGATTTTGGATCCATTATCGATTAAGATTTATTTTCTGAGATAGTTGTCTAACGGATCAAAATATATTTTAGGTCTTGAGGAGCGAGAAGGTTAATACTCACGGTATCGAGGTGTGTAATTTCACACTCATTATTTTTGGTTGGATGTCAAATTTCGGTATGGAAGTAAATCGTAAAAGCGATTAGATCGGTAAACGTAAAAATTTATATTTTTGACGAAAATGCGTAAAACGACTAAATCGTGAAAATTTGAAATACTAGAAATTAATTGTTATTATGAAAATTGGATGTTTAGTGAAAATGGTAGTAAATACTCTAGTTAGTGAAAATGGTAGTAAATACTCTAGTTAAGTGAAAATGGGCCGTAAATACTCTAGTTAAGTGAAAATGGGCCGTAAATACTCTAGTTAGTGAAAATGGGCCAAAATACTCTAGTTCGTTAAAATTTAGCCAAAACACTCTAGTTTGGTAAATGGGCCAAAGCCCACTAAATTGCTAAATGGATAAATTGCTATAATTATGGGCCAAATGAAATGTTATTGATAAACCCACCATGTTATATATATTGTTAATAAATTTTATATTTTAAAGTACATGTATAATTGCATGGGTGGGATATATGAAGAGAAGAATCGCTTGATTGCCACAATATCGCTTAATGCCTCTAGTTCTAAGGGCTTCGCCACAATATCGACTTATTGCCTCTAGTTCGGTGGCTCTGCCACAATATCGACTTATTGCCTCTAGTTAGGTGGCTATGCCACAAATATAAAAAGGCTTATTGCCTACGATTGGTGTGATGGCGGGGTGGGTTGACTTGATCCCCACAGTGTGATGGTTGGTGCGGGGTGTTAGCGGATGGATATTAGGTTTGGGTTGGGAATTACATTTTCATGCATTATTAATTATTTTAAATTCATGATATATTGTTGAATTACGAATTGGGCTCAAGCCCGACTTAATATCTTGATGATCGGCCCAATAATGGTGGTAAGTGAGTTACACACTTGAGTTCTAAGTAGCTCACCCCTTTAATTTCTTTCCATCTCGGGTAATGGAAACCGATGTGGACTTGGGCGAGGATGACTTCGTGGAGGCCATCTTGCTAGATATGGGTTATTTAAAACTACGAACTTTTAATAATTATTTTTACTATTTTGGGATGTTGTAATAAATGGCCTCTATAAATAACTTATGGATTTTATGTGTTTGGAATTTAAACTTTATTTTGGACTTTTAAATCATGGGCTATGATTATATGATGCTTTATAAAAATAAATTTGGGTTTTCAAATATATGAAATTCTTTTATAAATAATTCTTTTATTGTTAACTCTTTAACAAATCTCCTAACGGTTTTAATAATACAATGATTTTCAACTAATGTTTCAAATATTTATCAAAATCAAATACTCTTCAAATTTTAAACCTCAGATATAAAATTGTAGTTTTCAACTCATTAAAGATTTAAGAATAGCTCGAATCACGTAACAAACCAAATGTAGTCTCAACGCATAGACTGGGTTTGGGGTGTTACATTTAATAATATCGAGCCGGTTTCAAAAACTTCGGCGTGGTTTGGGTTCAAAAATAATTTCATGTGAAATCATTCAAAAATCGAGATGGCACCACAAGCATCCGGCGACAAGTCAAGTAAGTATTTATTACTTAATGATTACTATGATATGATCATAGGAACACTCTAGAACTTCTAGTTTTAGGCGTAAAAAAAGCATAGAGATTGAGACTATAGGAAATGTTGCGAAAAACAACTTTATATCTTAAATCTCATAAAATATAAGCTAATAAACACGAAACAAAATTTACGATTCATAAAACTTGTAATCGGATAAGCGAACAAGCAATCATGAGTACAAGAGGGCGTGGTCGTGGGCCGCGGTAGAGCGTGGCGTGGTAGGCCGAGGTGCTATGGTCAAGCACCAAATCATATGCAAGTAGGCGACTTTTCGTCAATTGAAAGTGAGACCGATCACGCGATCACATGGAAGAAGATCATGCATTGACTCAAGCAATGCTACGAGTCTTGGAAAGGGTCATTGGAACTAGAATTGGGCCAACAACTCGTGGGTCAATTTCAGAGCGACTTAAGGCAAATAATGCGAAGTTTTCGGAGGAGTCTCGTGTAGCTCGAATGTGGTGAATCTTGGCTCGAAGTCGTGGAGCGGATTATGGAT
Organism: Gossypium rotundifolium; assembly: GCA_025506655.1. Classification (NCBI taxonomy): domain Eukaryota; kingdom Viridiplantae; phylum Streptophyta; class Magnoliopsida; order Malvales; family Malvaceae; genus Gossypium; species Gossypium rotundifolium. The sequence continues at coordinate 27,142,438 of CP106730.1, forward strand.
GATATGGAATGCACGGTGAGCAAAACCGGGAGGCTGTATCCTTATTGAGAGATGAGGCGTGTCGGTGGTGGCTTCTTGTCGAGAAGGCAATCGCCGCATGATTAACAGGAATTCTTTAAAGTGCCTTCCAAGGAAATGCGTTGGAGCGAGCTATGTAGACGCTCGAAGGAAGGAATTTCTAAATCTTGTCCAAGGAAGTAAGGCCGTGGCGGCATATGAAGTGAGTTTTACGTCGAGCCGTTATGCGGACAATTGTAGCAACAGATCATGAGCGTTGTATGCGTTTGAGGATGGACTTAATGATGGTGAGGGTTCGATTGCTCGCAACAAGTTAGAAATTTTTCGACTCTTGTGGAGAAGGCTAAAATAGCGAAGAGGCTAAGAACTTCGAGCAGCGAGCAGAAAGATCCCAAACAAGAGAGACCACAATGATCTGGTTCTTCCAAGAGATTCGAAGAAACCGGAATGATGAATCGGTTCAAGCGTAACCCGGTAGCAAATAATCAAGTCGAGATTGCACCGAGTGTGGGAAAAGGCATTTTGGGGAATGTTGGAGGAAAGCGGGTGCATACTACAAATGCGGTTCAATGGAACATCAAGACAAAAGTTGTCCTCGACGAATGGATCGACTCAAGAAGTCCGTAATAATGATGCCTGACCCGTCGAAGTAATCAAGCTGACCACCGAGAGGTCGTGGACCAGTCATGGTGGTAATGGGGCTAGTCGTGGTCAAGGTGCACCGGTCGAGGAAATGGTAATAGAGGAAATGCGGATGCAAGACAACTGGGATCGGTCTATGCGGTTAGGCCATGAGGACGGCAATGCACGGATGTGATAGCAAGACGTTCTTCATTTTTGATGTACTGTTATTGCCTTAATAGATATTGGCTCTACTCATTCATATGTATCTAGTGCCATATCCGGAAATCAATTTAGAATCAAATTACCAAAAATGAGATGACGATGTCAGTCCTTTAGAACGATCGAAATGGTTAATAAAATATTTAAAGGCGTGCCCTTAAAAATCCAAGAGGAAGTATTCTTAGCAAATTTGATGGAACTACCTTTAGTGAGTTCGATCTCATTCAGGCATGGGTGGTTGGTTAACCATCGGTGCAATTGGATTGTCTTTGAAAAGCGAATGTCGATGGGACCTCGGATGATAAGGAAGTCATAATGATTGGTGAGCGAAAGAACTATCGGCAAATGTGGTATCGCATTAAAAGTCGAGAAGTTGGTGCGGAAAGGATACGGAGCATTCCTAGCCTTTATCTGTCTTTGTGGATGCCAAGGAATTATCCGTGAATGATGTGAGGACGGTGAAGGAATTTCCGATGTATTTCTGAAGAACTTCCCGGTATACCTCGGATCGGAAGTAGAATTTGGCATTGAGCTTTTGCAGGGATACTCCGGTGTCCATTGCTCCTATAGAATGGCACCGAAAGAGTTGGTGAGCTCAAAGCTCAAATTCAAGAATTGCCGGATCGAGGATTCATTCGACCAAGTGTGTCTCAAGTGGGGAGCACCAGTTTTGTTAAATCAAGAAGAAGGATGGATCGATGCGTATGTGCATTGACTACGAGACAGTTGAATAAATTGACGATCAAGAATCGGTATCCTCTGCCGAAATTGGCGACTGTTTGATCAATTGAAAGGAGCTTCGATTTTCTCCAAAATTGATTTAAGGTCGGGTTATCACCGACTTAAGGTGAAAGAAGCGGACATTTATAAGACGGCATTTGGACCGTTACGGACACTATGAGTTTGTAGTGATGCCGTTTGGATTAACCAATGCACCATTGCATTTATGGACATGATGAACAGAGTCTTTCAACCATATTTAGACCGGTTTGTGGTAGTGTTCATAGATGATATATTGGTTTATTCGAGAAATGAGGAGGAACATGACCAACATTTGCGGATAGTATTACAACTACTTCGTGATAAGCAATTGTATGCCAAATTTGGTAAGTGCAAATTTTGGCTAAAGGAGGTGACTTTCCTTGGTCATGTAGTATCGGTAGAAGGAATTAGGGTGGATCCTCGGAAAATTGAGGCTATTACGGATTGGAAACCACCAACATCGATGAGTGAAATTCGGAGTTTCTTGGGTGCAGGCCGGATACTATAGGCGTTTTGTAGAGGGTTTTCATTGATTCTGCACCTAACTAAAGCTGCTGCGAAAGGGAGCTCCGTATCTCTGGTGGCAAAGCGAAGAGAGTTTTGAGAAATTGAAGAAGATCTGATGAAGCTCGGTTTAATTCAACTTTGAAATTTGAAAAGAATTCACTTTATTATTGGCGATCGTCTCACGGGTGCAGGTTGTGTATTGATGCAAAATGGAAAGGTGGTGGCCTATGCTTCTCGTCAATTGAGACCACACGAAGTAAACTACCCTACTCATGATTTGGAGTTAATTTGCGTTGTCTTTGCTCTAAAGATTTGGAGGCACTATCTCTATGGTGAGAAGTCCATAATCTTCACGGATCACAAGAGTCTTAAATACCTCCTTACCCGTAAGGAGTTGAATTTAAGACAAAGAAGATGGGTAGAATTGTTAAAGATTACGATTTCTCCATCGAATACCATCCTGGAAAGGCTAACGTGGTGGTGTACGTTAAGTCGTAAATAGCAGATATCTGAATTAAGAGCTCTGTTTGCCCATTTGAGTCTGTGCGAGGATGGCGGTTTATTAGCGTAACTTGAGTGAAGCCACTGTGTTGGAACAAATCAAGGAAAAGCAGGACATCGGATGAGAAGTTGGGACCTTTATGCGACAAGTTGAAAATGGTGAAATTGAGGATTTTGGAATAAACACGGAGGTGTGTTGTGCTTTCGAGGAGAGTATGCATGCCTAAGGATCTAGATTTGAGGCAAGCGATTCTACGGAGGCGCATAGTAGCCCTTATGCTATGCATCCGGAGGAAATAAGATGTATCGAGATCTCCGTGAATGATATTGGTGGCGAGGGTTGAGCGTGAGATTCTGAGTTAGTGGGAAAATGTTTGACTTGTCGACAAGTGAAGGCGAACACCAATTACCGTCTGGATTGTTACAACCGATAAAGATTCCTCTTTGGAAATGGGAGAGGATAACTATGGATTTTGTTAGTGGGTTACCGTTAACACCTACTAAGAAAAATTTCGTTTGGGTAATTGTTGATCGGTTGTGAAGACCGCTCATTTCTTGCCGTTAATCGGATTATTCATTGCGAAATTGGCGAAACTTTACGTATCCGAAATTGTGAGGTTACATGGGGTACCAGTATCTATTATATCGGATAGGGACCCTAGATTTACATCACGATTCGAAAGCTCGCATGAAGCCTTAGGGACAAAGTTGAATTTCATCGGCTTTTCATCCTCGATCGATGGTCGATCGGAGAAAGTAATTGAGATATTGGAAGATATGTTAAGAGGATGTGTAATCTACTTGAGGTAGTTGGGAGGATTATCTATCCTTTGGCGAAATTTGCGTATAACAACATTGCTATCGATCTAGCATTCAGATGGCACCTTACGAGGCATTGTATGGTCGTAAGTGTCGCTCTCTATTGTTGGGTGAGTTGGGCGAAAGATGATGTTAGGTCTGAGATGATATCGAAGACAGAGGATAAGGTAAAAGTTATTCGAACACGGTTGAAAGAAGCCTCGGAGATGCGAGTCGACGCAGATCTGAAGCGAAGGACATTGAGTATAGTGTGGGAGATCGGGTTTTCTTGAAGGTATCTCCTTGGAAAAAGATCTTGATTCGGAAGGAAGGGCAAGCTAAGTCCTAGATATATTGGACCTTATCGTGTCTTTGAAGCATGTTGGTCGATGGCATATCAGTTGAGTTACCTCCGGAGTTAGATCAAATTCATAATGTCTTTCATGTTTCCATGTTGAGCGTTATAGATCGGATCCTTTGCACATTATCCAGGTAGAAGAATTGGGTGAATTGATTTGTCCTTTGAAGAAGAACCGGTGGAAATCCTAGACCGAGATGTCAAGGTACTAAGGAAGAAAAGCTGTCTGATTGGTCAAAGTTCTATGGCGTAACCACGGAGTGGAAGAAGCTACGTGGGAGCCGAGGATGCAATTCGGCAACAATACCCTCACCTTTTCAACTGTGTAAATTTCGAGGACGAAATTTTCTTTAAGGAGGGTAGAGTTGTAACACCTAAAAATCGAGTATTTAAATTTGCATGATTTTGGTGTTTAGATTTTAAAGGAAAATCTTTTATTTTAATTTGGTGCTTATTGAAGTCTTTGAGAAGGTAAAGCATAATTTGAAGAAGGAATAAAATTTATTAATTGAGAATTTATTGAAGTGAAACAAAGGTGATTAAGACTTAAGCTAAATTATGTGCTAAAAGTGTCATAAAATGAGCATATGGCATGGTGGAGTTGGCGCATGGGTTCAAGTAAGAGGAAGAGGTTGAATCCCTTGTATGGCACCTAAATGAATTTTTGCTTTTACTTTTACGCTCATGTCTAGGAAGTGTCGGCAAGGGACATATAAGGAAGGTGTTGACCATGTATTTTTGGTTAGTGTATCAATGGATTAAGGAACAACTAACTTATGGTATGGAATCAAAGGTTTAAGGAAAGATAGGGGAACATAAGGCACTTATCAAGGGAAAATTTGGAAAGAAATAATGGCCAATTGACCATGTCTTTGACGGCAATTTGGTATAGGAGGGAGCCTAAATTTTGAGTTAGTTTTGGCTGAAAAATTCTTTTCTCTCTTTGGTTGTTCTTTGCACTTTGTGCAGAATTTTATTCCTCTCCTTTCAACATTCTTCTTGGCCGATTTTTGCATTTGGTAAAGCCAAAATCTTTTGACCATTTGGTCACTTTTGTTCCTCTTGTTGATTTTCTTTTGTATTCTCCTTGTGCCGAAAATCACTTATGCCAAAAAACCAATTCTTCTCTTTTCTTTTTGCCATTGCCGAATATACATCCCTCCTAAAGCTGGTCTTTTTCGTTTCTTTTTCTACTAATCTCCTTGAAATTAAAACAACATCATCACCATCATCCTTTCGTTCTTATATTATTTCTTTTCAATCAAAAAAATTCTCTCCATCTTCACCCTTTGGACGAATGCTATTGTGCCTTTAAACCAAATATTTTTTTCTTCTTTTCCTTGAACATACATAGCGAATCCTTCATCATTTAGACATCATTCTCCATTCTTTTCTTTCGTAGTGGAATATAGGTAAGGGTTCTTGTCCATTTTCGTTTTAATAAGTGATATTATGGTAGAATATCATTGGTTTATTGAAGGACTTTTGAATCGATATAAAGTTCATACTAATAACGTTTCTTTCGTTATTATTTAGTGCAATAACGGAGATTGGAATTCAAGTGATCGGAGAATCGTGGAAGCGTTGGAAGCGTTTCATTTGGTAAGAAATCAAATCTCTTTAAATCTCTAGTAACATTTGATATTATTTTAGATCTAACTAAATTCCTTTGGATCTTGAAATTTGTCAAAATAGGGAAGAAAAGGCGGTGGTTAGTCACGTTAAGAGGCGGATCCAGTAAATCCCCATTCAAGCGAAGAGCGGTTTGGCGGTCAGGATTTTCCACGGGTTGTGGGCCATCTTAGAAAGAAGTCCATTATTCAAGTAGTACGAACCTCGGAGTCAAGTTATCGTTGGTGGATTCTCGTGGCTAGTGAATCGATAAGCGAAGGAAAACCGAAAATCAAGTGATTCAAAATCAAGAGGTAAGATTTTGGATCCATTATCGATTAAGATTTATTTTTACGAGATAGTTGTCTAACGGATCAAAATATATTTTAGGTGCTTAGGAGCGAGAAGGGTTAATACTCACGGTATCGAGGTGTGTAATTTCACACTCATTATTTTTGGTTGGATGTCAAATTTGGGTATGGAAGTAAATCGTAAAAAGCGATTAGATCGGTAAAAACGTAAAATTTATATTTTTGACGAAAATCGTAAAAACGACTAAATCGTGAAAATTTCGAAAACGCATACTCGAGAAATTAATTGTTATTATGAAAATTGGATGTTTAAGTGAAAATGGGCGTAAATACTCTAGTTAAGTGAAAATGGTAGTAAATACTCTAGTTAAGTGAAAATGGTAGTAAATACTCTAGTTAGTGAAAATGGTAGTAAATACTCTAGTTCGTGAAAATGGGCGTAAATACTCTAGTTCATGAAAATGGGCCAAAATACTCTAGTTCGTTAAAATTTAGCCAAAACACTCTAGTTTGGTAAATGGGCCAAAGCCCACTAAATTGCTAAATGGATAAATTGCTATAATTATGGGCCAAATGAAATGTTATTGATAAACCCACCATGTTATATATATTGTTAATAAATTTTATATTTTAAAGTACATGTATAATTGCATGGGTGGGATATATGAAGAGAAGAATCGCCACATTGCCACAATATCGACAATGCCTCTAGTTCGGTGGCTACGCACAATATCGACTTATTGCCTCTAGTTGGTGGCTTTCGCCACAATATCGACTTATTGCCTCTAGTTCGGTGGCTATGCCACAAATATAAAAAGGCTTATTGCCTACGATTGGTGTGATGGCGGGGTGGGTTGACTTGATCCCACGGTGTGATGGTTGGTGCAGGGGTGTTAGCGGATGGATATTAGGTTTGGGTTGGGAATTACATTTTCATGCATTATTAATTATTTTAAATTCATGATATATTGTTGAATTACGAATTGGGCTCAAGCCCGACAATATCTTGATGATCTGCCCAATAATGGTGGTAAGTGAGTTACACTTTGAGTTCTAAGTAGCTCACCCCTTTAATTTCTTTCCATCTCGGGTAATGGAAACCGATGTGGACTTGGTAGAGGATGACTTCGTGGAGGCCATCTTGCTAGATATGGGTTATTTAAAAACTACGAACTTTTAATAATTATTTTACTATTTTGGGATGTTGTAATAAATGGCCTCTATAAATAACTTATGGATTTTATGTGTGTTTGGAATTTAAACTTTATTTTGGACTTTTAAATCATGGGCTATGATTATATGATGCTTTATAAAAATAAATTTGGGTTTTCAAATATATGAAATTCTTTTATAAATAATTCTTTTATTGTTAACTCTTTAACAAATCTCCTAACGGTTTTAATAATACAATGATTTTCAACTAATGTTTCAAATATTTATCAAAATCAAATACTCTTCAAATTTTAAACCACAGATATAAAATTGTAGTTTTTCAACTCATTAAAGATTTAAGAATAGCTCGAATCACGCAACAAACCAAATCTAGTCTCAACGCATAGACTGGGTTTGGGGTGTTACACTCTTTTTCTGTCATTCTCAAAAGCCAAATCTCCTATCTCTTGGCCATAGCCGATTGTACCTCTACCCTTTTGGAACCGAATTATTCACTAGATCAAAAGCCGAATCTTCTGGTAAGTATCTTCCTCTTTACAGTCGGTTTCATCTCTTTTTCTTTGGGTGTACCAAAATCGAATAGTTAGCCTTGGTTTTGAGGGATGGCTGAATCTTGTTAAGGCCATAATCTTGTGTTTCTTTCGTGTGTAGCCAGAGTAAGGGAGCGTTAAGGATCTCTTGGGTTCGACTACTCAAGGCAAGGGTTGGTATTCAGCCAAAGGCCATATTATTTTAAAGATGGCCGATTCTAACTATGGTTTTTAGGGAGGAGTACAACCTGATTTGGTAGATCTTCGGGATTCGGTGGCTGATCTAGGTAAGGGTTCTAGAATATAGATCTGTTTCTTTTTCATTCAAAAGCCGAAGGCTAATCGTTTATGTGTATTAGTGCTTGGCCGATTGCAAGGAAGGTTCATCACATAGCTTCGAGATTTGGTTGAAACCAAATCGGCATTAAGGTAAGGATTATGGTTGTGCATTAACCTTTCGGGATTTGGTTGTATAGCCGAATGGTCTCTTTGCTAATGATCTTAGTGTTGGCCGAATGTAGGAAAGGGGATCTAGTGCGTTAGATCAAGATTTTCGGGATTCGGTAATCACGTTAGTAAGCCAGGTGTGTAACCTCACACTAAATTCTCGATAGATTAATAGTAATAATGTTAAGCATATGTTAATAAAGTCATGAATAAACATGGCTAAGGGTACCATTCAATGGTACAGTGCATTCAGGTACGTTACCCTAACTCTCAATTAATATTTTTCGATATGGAATATGTGTGATTTCGTTATGACTTTGGGGTAAGGTACATTGCATGATATCTAAATAATATGTATGTTGCATGGGCATATGGGTGATAATGATAAAGGGGAAGTGTTCTGTTGGTTTTTACCACATTATCAAGTGACTTATGTCACATATTATGAATATGGTGACTTTGTCATGTTATCTGGTGGCTATGCCACAATTATAAGGACGATGTGTAGTTGATCGCAATGATCGCCTTGATGGTGTCTGATGGATGGAGGGTCGATTTAGTAATCCCCACTTGTGTGATTGGCGAATACGGGTGATGTGTAGAGGTTAGATATCTAGGTGGGTTTGGGTTGCATCATTGCCTAAATTTGCTATATGTGATCTAATATGCCTTAATCGTTTGGGAGTCTATGTTGGTTGTTACACACTGAGTCTGTTGACTTACCCTTCGTGGGCTAATATTTTGCAGATAATACTCAATAGATGGACCGGGTCAGTGGGGACTTAGTGGTGGCCATGCTCAGCTCAGTTTTTTTCGGGTTATCTTATTATTTTTTTTGGAAATTTATTTCGGGTTTAGTTTTGTTGTAATAAGGCCATTATTATTTAACTGTTTTAAGTTTCATTTTAATTTTAATTCTGATAATGATCAACATTAAACAAGTGGTTAAACAATTTTTCATAAAACAACTTCAAATGTTTTGACACCTAAACACCTACGATTTTCAACTTAATGTTAAGCTCTAAAATTCGGCATTTCTTTAAACTTGTAATTTCTAAAATATGAGGATAATGTTTTAATACAAAACTAAATTACAACACGATTTTCAATTTAAGAATAATCCAAATCTATTTTCTTCAAAACCACCAAGTTTTTCAAGATGACATAACAAGATTTAACTACGTTTTACTCGAGGAGCATGCCAGATCCGATCAGGGCTTGTGGGCCGGGTTGGGGTGTTTCAATTTAGTATCAGAGCCCGATTTAAAACTCAGCCTTGAGGGCTTTTGGGCCCAAAACATTTTTAAATTGAGATTTACTAAAGGATGACGGGTTTTCCGGCATGGCACTGAGTCTCCTACCAAGTCCACTGTAAAGTACCCTAACCACCTGTGTGATTTGTATGTGGGTATTATGGGATCGTAGATTAGTATATTAGGAGCTATTGAACCCTAGGCTTAGCTTACTCCAACACGAATTACATAAAATTTAAAGCCTAATCAAACAAACACATGAGTGAGTCGTAGGAGTTAAGGGTGTGGCAACCGCTGTACGCATGTCTAGGATTGGATTCGAGGCGAGCTTGGTATTTAAGCGGTCCAAGTGACTCACCTCCTCTTCGCTCGAATCCTACAGTGCGTAGTGACTGTTCACCCTAACCAAGAGGACTTATTCACGAGTTAAATTCAATAATTAAAACCCAAAGGGACCAACTACCTTTGTTTTATAAAACCTTAGTTTTAAAATCACGCAATTTCCCTTTGACTTGTAAAAACTATTTTAGATTTTGAAAAATTTCGAAATATCCCGGTTTATAAAATTACCGAAATACCCATGGTTTGTAAAATCACTAAAATACCCTCAGTTTATAAAATTGCCATACTACCCTCAACCAGTAATGTAATCAATTTGACCCTAACTAGAATGGTGGCTTGGGACCACGAATCTGAGTCGAGAAATAATTTAATATTTTATTTTGTGTTTAATATATGTGAATTAAAATGTGTGAAAGTTTCAGAGAAAAATTTCATTGTTTGGGTGCTTAATTTGACAAAAGGACTTAATCGCGTAAATTTTAAAAGTCTCAAACTATAGTGTAAAGTGCCTATTTGATGATGGCTTTTAAAGTGGAGCATTAAAAGGGTAAATAACCCATTTTTGAGTTAGTGGGTGGCTTATGTCAAGAATACCCTTAAGTTATATGTTAGTTTTATTTTATATTAAAGGTTAAATTAGTAATTAAATAATTACTTTTATTATATGATAAAATAGCATAAACAAAAGCCACCATCTTTATCATTCTCTCATGGCCGAATATTGAGAAAGAAAAAAAGGTTTTTGTTCTTTGATTTTCGGCAATTGGAGGATTGATTTTAAGGTTAGTTTGAATTTAGTTTTTGTTAGTTTTTACGTTTTTGAAATCGTTGCTTCGAACCGTAGCCGACCCATGTTGTAATTTTTAAATCTGAGCATGTTTAAGGTTCGGCCATTAACATTGCTATATGATAATTGATGTTTGATGAATTTAATTTAAAGATAGGATTAAGATTTGTAAGTTTTGTATTAAAGTTTTAGTGAAAATTTAGTAAATAGGACTAATTTTTAAAATAAAATTTGAGAGGGCTTAAATGCAAAATAAATGAAAGAAATGGACTTATATAGTCCTTATACATATTACGCCCTTGAGTGTTGTGTTGAAATAATGTGTATTTTGTATTTTATGCAATTAGGACTAAAGTGTAAAATGTGAAACACTAGGGGTAAAAGGGTAATTTACCCATTAATGTGATTTGGGACTAAATTGAATTGAAATGTACTTGAATGAGTTAAATTTTATGTGTTTAGATCAAGAACAAAGAAAAGCAGTTTGGATCGGGGAGAAACAAAGGTTATCGAATAAGCCGATTCATTGACGGTCTATCGACAGTAGAGGTAAGTCCCTAAGTTTGGATTATATTAAAGAATGCTTTATGAAAGTATTAAATGACAATTTTGATAAATTTGGGTATATTTTCATGTGATAGCCGAATGTAGTGTTTTATTGTACAATGTTATAATAGTTTTATTCGTGAAAATGAATGAGCTTAGTTGAATTGGAAATGTGATAGAATTATGAAATCTAAGTGATAAGTGGTTATGATACTATTGAAATGTTCATTGAAATGTTGGAAATGATGATATCTCGGGCTTTAAGCCTAGCGTGCCTAGTCTTGGTGACTTATTTCGAGCTTTAAGCCTAGCAGAGGCCTGTCTTGGGTGATTCATTTCGAGCTTTAATGCCTAGCGTGCTTTGTGCCGATGTTATATGCCGGGCTTTGTGCCTAGCAGGCCTGTCTTGCATTGATTCATTTCAGCTTTAATGCCTAGCGGGCCTTGTGCTTGACTTAATTCAGCTTTAATGCCTAGCGGGCTTTTTGCCTATGATAAGTTAAAACAGAGAATCGGAGATGTATATACATAGTAGATTGAGCTATAAGCTCTAAAAAGAAAAAGGAAATTAACTTATTATATTGGTACATGACAAGGTAAGTTGATTATTTGAAATGATAAATGGTTATGTAAATATGAAATATGTGCTAATCTATTTGAACAAATACATGATTTGGCCTATTTATGTATTTGTAATGATAAAAGTCAAATTATATATTTTATATGATGGATTATGTTCGCCAAAAAGGTATATATTGAATCAAGTTCATGATATATGTGATGTTGATCAAACACGTAAGTTGATAGAAATGGGTTGGTGCATTTGGTGGTAAAGTATCTGAATAAAAATGACATTGAGTTGATATGGATTATTTGCATATAGGAGAAATTATATTTTATATATATATAATTTTGGCCATGCTTTATATACATATATATTTGTATACATTCAATTATGTGAGATCATTTTAGATGTACATTGAAGATGTTATTCGGTTGTATGTGGAATTGCATATGACTTTATTTATCGATCAAGATACTTTCGATAAGTCTTACAAGTTAAGTATACGATGAATAAGGTTTTGCTATATATGACCATTGATATTCGGCTATGATGGTACATATGTGTGTATATGTCATAAATACTACTTGAGACTTACTAAGCTAGCATGCTTATTGTGTGTATTCTTGTTTACCCTTGTTTTATAGATTTAGGTACAAGCTACGGACTCGAAGGATCTGGGAAGAAGTCAACTGCACTATCGACTTTCTTTTGGTATTGAATAACTTAGTTTGGTATTTAAAAGGGCATGTATAGGTTAGACTAAGCAATTATAACTAATGTTTTGTAATCGTGTAAATATGCTAGCCATGTGAAAATGGCTATCTATTTTGGATAACCTTGTTTAGTGTTTTGATGATATAGTTTGCTCATGCCATGAATTATCATTTATGCTTGAATATGGTTTAATCATGCGTGAGAGTGGTACTATTATCATGCATGTTAGGTTATGACATGAATGACTTATAAATTAGTTCATGTTGATGAGCTTAATATATGGTATATACATTTATAATGTTTGGATATATGATTGACAATGAATATTGGTAAGCATGGTGTAATTTTCGGTTTAGGCAATGAAGTAAATGATGGATGCATGTTTAAGTTATAGTATGTGATATATATTTGTTAAATAATGTTTATGACATGTGTGTGTATTTGGTTTCGTCACTTACTAGATAAGAATTAAGTTCAATAATGCATGATTATATTTGGCTATTTTGATTCGGTTTGTGTAAGTGAGTATATACATATATTATACTTGGATAGTTGGTTATTAGGTTGAATTTTTATTTAGTTTCTTGAATGTTAGATTGAATGATGTTTAGACATGATATGCTTGATATTTGAAAAATGAAATAGTATGATTTTCTTATTATTGAAGGAGAAACTTAGTACGAATGTTAAGGCAATTTGATGACCTAATTGAAAGCTCTTTGTATGGTTGAACTAATGGTGTCTAAATATGATTTTTGATATGAAACTTGGGTATGTTTTAATTTGTCATTGGAGTTTGAAAATGATTCATATATGATAATGTTAAATGCGCATATCACTATGACATTTAAAATCTTTACTTGACCATGTTGTGTAATTGTTTATGTTAGATACACTAAAGGACAATAAGCCGTGTGATATGGATTATTCGGTTTAATGTACACAAGTATTGAAGTAATATGTTCTATAATTAGCTTACGAAATATTTTTAAAGATATTAATGTTTGTTCTAGGTTATATCTGAATTGGTAATGCCTCGTAACCCTAGTTCAGCGACGAATACGGGTTAGGGGTGTTACATTTTATTGGCATCAGAGCTTACGGTTTAGTCGATTCTAGGACTACCGTAGCGCGTGTGAGTCTAGCTATACATTCCTTTTTTTTATATATATCGATAGTGTGGTGACTTCTGATATTCTGAACTGTGTTTTATATAGTAAATGGACACTGATCCTGAAAGAGCCGTAGCGGATGATGTGGAGAGTGTGGCGCCTGACTGTGCACATAGATCGGTGCCGGAAGACTCTCGACTAGTTTCGGGTAGCCACGGGGGGGAGGCTAAACAAGCCTTCTATCAGATGATGAATAAGTGGTTTACCCAGTTTATCCAGACTAATCCGACTGTACACCAACCTCCACCCCCGAATAATCCAACTCCAGTACCTTCAGCACCCCCAATGATAAATCCAATGAGATCTAGGAGGGCTCCTGTTGATAAAATCAGAAATTTGGGGCCAAGGAATTCAAGGCTAATGATGATGATGATGCGAGCGAGTAAAATGTGGCTTGATAACACTATTCGGTACTTGATGAGCTATCCCGCACTCCGCATTTAATGTTTGAAATGTGCTATATCTTTACTTGGGACACTACCTACCACCGGTGGAATACACTAGTATCAGTGGTTCCAAAAGAAAAAGTGACATGGGATTTCTTCCAGAATGAATTCCACAAGAAATATATCAGCCAGAGGTTCATCGACCAGAAACGTAAAGAATTTCTTGAACTAAAACAGGGGCAAATGACCGTGACTGAATATGAGCAAAACTTTGTCAGATTGAGCCAATATGCTCGGGAGTGTGTATCAACTGAAGCCATTATGTGCAAAAGGTTTGAAGATGGTTTGAATGAAGAATTAAAGTTGCTTGTTGGCATTCTTGAAATCAAAGAGTTTGTGACACTCGTCAAGCGAGCTTGCAAAGCTGAAGAGCTCGGGAAGGAGAAAAGAAAGGCTGAGACAGAAGCTAGAGACACCCGTAAGAGACCGTCGGGTAAGAATTTCCATTCCACATCTAATAAGTTTAGAGATGACTTCATCCGACATAAAGCTACTTTAGATTCGCCTAGGCGTGATCGACCTCCAGTGGGCTCCCGAGCTACCTCGATGGCCAGTGTTGGTAACATTCCACAGAATCGAGTTGAATGCAAACATTGTGGAAAATGGCATTCTGGGAGTTGTAGAGTTCGTGATCCGTCCTACTTTAAATGTGGATCCTCAGACCATTTTATTCGAGAGTGCCCGATATTAGCTGAGTAGAATACAGCATAGAACTCTAGACCAAGCAGTGCATCAGCACGGAGCAGACCACCCAGGCATTCTGGCAATGTAGGTAGTAGTCAGAGAGGGACAAAGAATACAGCAGTTCGATCTGAGGCTAGAGCTCCAGCTAGAGCTTATGTTACTCGAGCTAGGGAGGATGCTGCTTCTCTAGATGTCATTACCGGTACTTTCACCCTTTATGATACTACTGTGATTGCATTGATTGATCCTGGTTCGACCCATTCATATGTATGTGAAACTCTGGTATTCAATAAGACTCTTCCAGTTGAGTCTACTGAGTTTGTGATTCGCGTATCCAACCCTTTGGGTAGATGTGTGTTTGTTAATAAAGTGTGTAAAGGTTGCCCATTGATGATTCGGGATTTTTGCTTCCCAGTTGATTTAATGTTGTTGCCTTTCGATGAGTTTGATATAATTTTGGGAATGGACTGGTTAACTTCGCATGATGCAGTGGTGAATTGTAAAAGAAAGCTTATCGATTTGAGACATCAGAACGGTGAGATCATTAGAATTGAATCTAGTGATTTAGGTGGGTTTCCTACAGTTATATCCTTGATGTTAGCCCGGAAGTATGTGAGAAAAGGGTGCGAAGCTTATTTGGCTTATGTACTGGATAATAAATTGTCTGAGAAACAGATTGAATCTGTACTGATTGTATGTGAATACCTAGATGTGTTTCCTGAAGAACTATCGGGTTTACCCCAGACGAGAGATTGAGTTTGGCATTGAATTAGCACCGAACGACTCGATCTCAATAGCTCCATATCGGATGGCACCTCTTGAGCTAAAAGAGTTGAAAGCACGCTTGCAAGAGTTAACAGATAGGGCTTTGCGACCAAGTTTCTCTCTTTGGGTGCACAGTTCTTTTGTGAGAAAGAAAGATGGAGCGATGCGAATGTGTATTGATTATCGACAATTGAATAAGGTAAATATAAAGAATAAGTACCCATTACCTCGAATTGATGATTTGTTTGATCGGTTGAAAGGGCTTCAGATTTTCAAGATAGATTTGAGATCGGGTTATTATCGATTCGAGTCGAGATACGAGATGTGCCAAAGACGCATTACGGACGAGGTACGGACATTTGAGTTTTTGGTTATGCCTTTTGGGCTTACTAATGCACTCGCTATTTTTATGGATTTGATGAATCGGGTTTTTAGACAATTTTTGGATCAATTTGTGGTAGTGTTTATTGATGATATATTGATCTACTCCAAAGATGAAATCGAACATGCTGAGCATTTGAGATTAGTGCTACAAACTTTGCGAAATTAGCAGTTGTATGCAAAGTTTAGTAAGTGTGAGTTCTGGATGAAAGAGGTCAGCTTTTTGGGACATGTTGTTTCAGTATCAGGCATTCGAGTTGATTCGAACAAAATCTCAGCTATACTTGATTGGAAGCCACTGAAAAATGTTTCCGAGATTTGAAGTTTTCTGGGACTTGCGGGTTACTATCGATGATTTGTGAAAGGTTTTTCTATGATAGCTACCCCGTTGACAAAGTTGTTGCAGAAAGATGTCAGGTTCGAGTGGTCAGAAAAGTGTCAAAAAAGTTTTGATCAGCTGAAAGCCCTTTTGATGAAGCTCGGTGTTAGTTCAAATGAATCGAGTAAAGAATTTGTTGTTTATTCGATGCTTCTTTGAATGGTTTGGGCTGCGTTTGATGCGGAAGGAAAGTTGTAGCTACGCTTCAAGACAACTAAAGCCGCATGAAAGAAATTACCCGACGATGACTTAGAACTTGCGACTATTGTGTTCGCTTTGAAAATTTGGCGTCATTATTTATTTGGCGAGAAATGTCATGTTTACTCGGATCACAAAAGTCTTAAATATTTGATGACTCAAAAAGTGTTGAACTTGAGACAACGTAGATGGTTAGAACTGTTGAAAGACTATGAGTTAGTGATTGACTACCATCCAGGGAAAGCTAACGTTGTTGCGGATGCATTAAGTCGAAAATCATTGCTTGCTCTTCGTGCATTGAACACACGATGGTTATATCGGTGATAGTTTGATCATAGCCGAGTTAAAAGCAAGACCGATGTTTATTCAGCAAATTTGTGATGCACAAAAAGCTGACAAAGATATGACTGTCAAACGGGCTCAGTGTGGATATAATGCAGAGTCAGAATTTTGAATTAATGATAATGACTGCTTGAAATACAAAGGCCGAATGTGTGTACCGAGGGACGTGGATTTGATTCAGATGTTATTGAAAGAAGCTCATAATAGTCAGATGTCGATACATCCAGGTAGCACGAAAATGTATAATGACTTGAAGCAGTTCTACTGGTGGCCTGGTATGAAACGAGATATATCAGAATTTGTTTCAAAGTGCTTAATTTGTCGACAAGTAAAAGCCGAGCATCAAGTGCCTTCGGGTTGCTTGATAGATCATGATACCTAAATGGAAATGGGATAGAATTACAATGGATTTTGTATCCGGTCTTCCTATGACACCGAGTAAGAAAGATGTCGTCTGGGTTATAGTTGATAGACCGACTAAATCACTCATTTTGTGTTTGGTTCGCATGCACTTTTCACTCGATAAACTTGCTGAATTGTATGTATCGCAAATTGTGAGATTGCATGGTGTACCGAGTTCCATTGTTTCGAATGAGACCTCGAGATTTACATCGCAATTTTGGAAGAAGTTGCAAGATGCTTTAGGTACTAAACTATATTTTAGTACTGACCTTTCATCCGTGAGCAGACGGTCAGTCTGAGCGAACTATTCAGATACTTGAGGACATGTTGAGATGTTGCGTTCTCGAGTTTGAAGGTACGTGGGACCGATACCTACCTTTGATTGAATTTGCTTATAATAATAGCTTTCAATCTAGTATGAAAATGGCGCCTATGAAGCCTTGTGCGAGCGAAGGTGTCGAACGCCATTATCTTTGGTGAGCTCAGTGAGAATAAGATACATGGGGTTGATTTGATTAAAGAAACCGAACAGAAAGTAGCTATTATTAGAGACAATTTGAAAGCTACCTCGGATCGTCAAAGATCCTATGCTGACTTGAAACATAAAGACATTGAATTTCAAGTTGGAGATAGAGTATTCTTGAAAGTTTCTCCGTGGAAAAAGGTACTCGATTTGGTCGGAAGGCAAACTTAGTCAAGAGATTCATCGGACCTTATGAAATTACTAAACGTATTGGGCTGTTGCTTATAGGTTGAAATTGCCTTCGAGTTAGAAAAGATACATGACGTATTTCATGTTTCGATGCTTATAAGTCTGATCGATCCGTCTCATGTGATCACACCATCCGAGATTGAAATCACTTGATATGACGTATGAGGAAGAACCGATCCGTATTTTAGCTCGGGAAAAGAAAGAGTTAAGAAACAAGAAAATTCCATTAGTGAAAGTCTTGTGGAAAAGGCACGGAGTTGAAGAGGCTACGTGGGAGCTGAAGATTCAATGTGCCAACAATATCCGACGTTGTTTAACGGTAAGATTTTCGGGACGAAAATCCTTAAGGGGAGAGTTATAATGCATCGAATTTGACCCTAATCGGAATGGTGGTTTTGCGACCACGAATCTAAGTCTGAGAAATAATTTAATATTTTATTTTGTGTTTAATATGTGTGAATTAAAATGTGTGAAAGTTTCGTAGAAAAATTTCATTGTTTGGGTGCTTAATTTGACAAAAAGGACTTAATCGCGTAAATTTTAAAAGTCTCAAACTATAGTGTAAAGTGCCTATTTGATGATGGCTTTTTAAAGTGGAGCATTAAAAGGGTAAATAACCCATTTTTTGAGTTAGTGGGTGGCTTATGTCAAGAATATCCTTAAGTTATATGTTAGTTTTTATTTTATATTAAAGGTTAAATTAGTAATTAAATAATTACTTTTATTATATGATAAAATAACATAAACAAAAGCCACCATCTTTATCATTCTCTCATGGCCGAATATTGAGAAAGAAAAGGAAGGTTTTTGTTCTTTGACTTTCGGCAATTGGAGGCTTGATTTCAAGGTTAGTTTGAATTTAGTTTTTGTTAATTTTTACGTTTTTGAAATCGTTGCTTCGAACCGTAGCCGACCCATGTTGTAATTTTTAAATCTGAGCATGTTTAAGGTTTGGCCATTAACATTGTTATATGATAATTGATGTTTGATGAATTTAATTTAAAGATAGGATTAAGATTTATAAGTTTTGTATTGAAGTTTTAGTGAAAATTTAGTAAATAGGACTAATTTGTAAAAATAAAAATTTGAGAGGGCTTAAATGCAAAATAAATGAAAGAAATGGACTTATATAGTCCTTATACATATTCTGCCCTTGAGTGTTGTGTTGAAATAATGTGTATTTTGTATTTTGTGCAATTAGGACTAAAGTGTAAAAATGTGAAACACTAGGGGTAAAAGGGTAATTTACCCATTAATGTGATTTGGGACTAAATTGAATTGAAATGTACTTGAATGAGTTAAATTTTTATGTGTTTAGATCAAGAACAAAGAAAAACGAATTTGGATCGGGGAAAAACAAAGGTTATCGAATAGCCGATTCGCACGGTCTATCGACAGCCGAGGTAAGTCCCTAAGCTAGATTATATTAAAAATGCTTTATGAAAGTATTAAATGACAATTTTGATAAATTTGGGTATATTTTCATGTGATAGCCGAATGTAGTGTTTTATTGTACAATGTTATAATAGTTTTATTCGTGAAAAATGAATGAGCTTAGTTGAATTGGAAATGTGATGGAATTATGAAATCTAAGTGATAAGTGGTTATGATACTATTGAAATGTTCATTGAAATCTTGGAAATGATGATATCTCGGCTTTAAGCCTAGCGGCCTAGTCTTTGACTTATTTCAAGCTTTAAGCCTAGCGTGCCCTGTCTTGGTTGATTCATTTCGTGCTTTAATGCCTAGCAGTGCTTTGTCTGCGGTGTTATATGTCGGGCTTTGTGCCTAGCAGGCCTGTCTGGTGATTTATTTTAGCCTTTAATGCCTAGCGTGCCTCGTGTTGACTTAATTCGGGCTTTAATGCCTAGCGTGCTTTTTTGCCTATGATAAGTTAAAACAGAGAATCGAGATGTATATACATAGTAGATTGAGCTATAAGCTCTAAAAAGAAAAAGGAAATTAACTTATTATATTGGTACGTGACAAGGTAAGTTGATTATTTGAAATGATAAATGGTTATGTAAATATGAAATATGTGCTAATCTATTTGAACAAATACATGATTTGGCCTATTTATGTATTTGTAATGATAAAAGTCAAATTATATATTTTTATATGATGGATTATGTTCGGCCAAAAGGTATATATTGAATCAAGTTCATGATATATGTGATGTTGATCAAATCGTAAGTTGATAGAAATGTGTTGGTGCATTTGGTGGTAAAGTATGCTAATAAAATGACATTGAGTTGATATGGATTATTTGCATATAGGAGAAATTATATTATATATATATATATAGTTTTTACCATGCTTTATATACATATATATTTGTATACATTCAATTATGTGAGATCATTTTAGATGTACATTGAAGATGTTATTCGGTTGTATGTGGAATTGCATATGACTTTATTTATCGACCAAGATACTTTCGATAAGTCTTACAAGTTAAGTATCGATGAATAAGGTTTTGCTATATATGAACATTGATATTCGGCTATGATGGTACATATGTGTATATATGTCATAAATACTGCTTGAGACTTACTAAGCTAGCATGCTTATTGTGTGTATTCTTGTTTACCTTTGTTTTATAGATTTAGGTACAAGCTACGGACTCGAAGGATCCGGGAAGAAGTCAACGCACTATCGACTTTCTTTTGGTATTGAATAACTTAGTTTGGTATTTAAAAGGGCATGTATAGGTTAGACTAAGCAATTATAACTAATGTTTTGTAATCGTGTAAATATGCTAGCCATGCGAAAATGGCTATCTATTTTGGATAACTTGTTTCATGTTTTGATGATATAGTTTGCTCATGCCATGAATTATCATTTATGCTTGAATATGGTTTAATCATGCGTGAGAGTGGTACTATTATCTGTTCATGTTAGGTTATGACATGAATGACTTATAAATTAGTTCATGTTGATGAACTTAATATATGGTATATACATTTATAATGTTTGGATATATGATTCGGCAATGAATATTGGTAAGCATGGTGTAATATTCGGTTTAGGCAATGAAGTAAACGATGGATGCATGTTTAAGTTATAGTATGTGATATATATTTGTTAAATAATGTTTATGACATGTGTGTGTGTATTTGATTTGGTCACTTACTAGATAAAATTAAGTTCCATAATGCATGATTATATTTGGCTATTTTGATTCGGTTTGTGTAAGTGAGTATATACATATATTATTCTTGGATAGTTGGTTATTAGGTTCAATTTTATTTAGTTTCTTGAATGTTAGATTGAATGATGTTTAGACATGATATGCTTGATATTCGAAAAATGAAATAGTATGATTTGCTTATTATTGAAGGAGAAACTTAGTACGAATGTTAAGGCTATTTGATGACCTAATTGAAAGCTCTTTGTATGGTTGAACTAATGGTGTCTAAATATTATTTTGATATGAAACTTGGGTATGTTTTAATTTGTCATTGGAGTTTGAAAATGATTCATATATGATAATGTTAAATGCGCATATCACTATGACATTTAAAATCTTTACTTGACCATGTTGTGTAATTGTTTATGTTAGATACACTAAAGGACAATAAGCCGTGTGATATGGATTATTCGGTTTAATGTACACAAATATTGAAGTAATATGTTCTATAATTAGCTTATGAAATATTTTTAAAGATATTAATGCTTGTTCTAGGTTATATCCTAATTGGTAATGCCTCGTAACCCTAGTTCAATGATGAATACGGGTTAGGGGTGTTATATGGGTTATCGATTCTAGGACTACTGGTAAGCGTGCGAGTCTAGCTATACATTCTTTTTTTTATATATAAAAATCGGAAATTTAGGGCCAAGGAATTCAAGGCTAATGATGATGATGATGTAGAGCGAGCTAAAATGTGGCTTGATAACACTATTCGGTACTTGATGAGCTATCCTCTCCTCTGAACGAATGTTTGAAATGTGCTATATCTTTGCTTGGGACACCGCCTACCACCGGTGGAATACACTAGTATCGGTGGTTCCAAAAGAAAAAGTGACATGGGATTTCTTCGAAATAAATTCATAAGAAATATATCGACCAGAGGTTCATCGACCGAAGCGTAAAGAATTTCTTGAACTAAAAGCAGGGCAAATGACCGTGGTATCAATATGAGCGAAAATTTGTCGATTGAGCCGATATGCTCGGGAGTGTGTATCAACCAAGCCATTATGTGCAAAAGGTTTGAAGATGGTTTGAATGAAGAATTAAAGTTGCTTGTTGGCATTCTTGAAATCAAAGAGTTTGTGACACTCGTCGAAGCGAGCTTACAAAGTCAAGAGCTCGGGAAGGAGAAAAGAAAGGTGAGAGATGAAGCTAGAGACACCGTAAGAGCCCGTCGGTAAGAATTTCCATTCCACATCTAAGAAGTTTAGAGATGACTTCAGCCAACATAAAGCTACTTGATTCGCCTAGGCGTGATCGACATCCGATGGGCTCCGAGCTACCTCGATGGCGGTGTTGGTAACATTCCACGCAGAATCGAGTTGAATGCAAACATTGTGGAAAATGGCATTCTAGGAGTTGTAGAGTTCGTGATCGGTCCCGCTTTAAATGTGGATCCTCGGACCATTTTATTCGAGAGTGCCCGATGTTAGGTGGCGAGAATCTGACCTGAACTCTAGCAAGCGAGATCACATCGGCACGGGCGAACCACCCGGGCATTACGCAATGTAGGTGGTAGTCGAGAGAGACGAAGAACACAGCGATTCGATCCGAGGCTAGAGCTCCGGCTAGAGCTTATGTTACTCGAACTAGGGAGGATCTTGCTTCTCCAGATGTCATTACGGTACTTTCACCCTTTATGATACTCTTGTGATTGCATTGATTGATCTGGTTCGACCCATTCATATGTATGTGAAACTACGGTATTGATAAGACTCTTCCATTGAGTCTCTTCGAGTTTGTGATTCGCGTATCCAACCCTTTGGGTAGGCGTGTGTTTGTTAATAAAGTGTGTAAAGGTTGCCCATTGATGATTCGGGATTTTGCTTCGATTGATTTAATCTTGTTGCCTATCGATGAGTTTGATATAATTTTGGGAATGGTGGTTAACCGCGCGATGCGGTGGTGAATTGTAAAAAAGCTTATTGATTTGAGACATCGAGCGGTGAGATCATTAGAATTGAATCCGATTGATTTAGGTGGGCTTCCTACAGTTATATCCTCGATGTTAGCCCTAAGTATGTGAGAAAAGGTGCGAAGCTTATTTGGCTTATGTACTAGATAATAAATTGTCTAGAAATGCAGTTGAATCATGCACTTAGATTGTATGTGAATACCTAGATGTGTTTCTTGAAGAACTACCGGGTTTACCCCCATTACGAGAGATTGAGTTTGGCATTGAATTAGCACCGGGAACGACTCCGATCTCAATAGCTCCATATCGGATGGCACCTTTGAGCTAAAAGAGTTGAAAGCACGATTGCAAGAGTTAATAGATAGGGGCTTTGCACGACCAAGTTTCTCTCTTTGGGGTGCACCAGTTCTTTTTGTGAGAAAGAAAGACGGAACGATGCGAATGTGTATTGATTATCGGCAACAGAATAAGGTAATTATAAAGAATAAGTACCCATTACCTCGAATTGATGATTTGTTTGATCAGTTGAAAGGGGCTTCATTATTTTCGAAGATAGGTTTGAGATCGGGTTATTATCAGTTGCGAGTCAGAGATACAGATGTGCCAAAGACTGCATTCTGGACGAGGTACGGACATTTTGAGTTTTTGGTTATGCTTTTTGGGCTTACTAATGCACTGCTTTTTTTATGGATTTGATGAATCGGGTTTTAGGCTTTTGGATCGATTTGTGGTAGTGTTTATTGATGATATATTGATCTACTCCAAAGATGAAATCGAACATCTTGAGCATTTGAGATTAGTGCTACAAACTTTATGAAATCAGGTTGTATGCAAAGTTTAGTAAGTGTGAGTTCGGATGAAAGAGGTTGACTTTTTGGGACATGTTGTTTCAAAGATCGGGCATTCGAGTTGATCCGAACAAAATCTCGATTATACTTGATTGGAAGCCACCAAAAATGTTTAGAGATTGAAGTTTTACGGGACTTGCGGGTTACTATCGATGATTTGTGAAAGGTTTTTCTATGATAGCTATTGCGAGAAGATGCCGAGTTCGAGTGGTCGGAAAAAGTGTCGAAAAAGTTTTGATCGGTTGAAAGCCCTTTTGATGAAGCTCCAGGTTTAGTTCAAATGAATCGGGTAAAGAATTTGTTGTTTATTCGATGCTTCTTTGAATGGTTTGGGCTGCGTTTTGATACGGGAAGGCAAAGTTGTAGCCTCGCTTCAAGACAACCTGAAGCGCATGAAAGAAATTACCCGACGCATGACTTAGAACTTGCGACTATTGTGTTACGCTGAAAATTTAGGCGTCATTATTTATTTTACTCGGATCACAAAAGTCTTAAATATTTGATGACTCAAAAAGAGTTGAACTTGAGACAACGTAGATGGTTAGAACTGTTGAAAGACTATGAGTTAGTGATTGACTACCATCCGGGGAAAGCTAACGTTGTTGCGGATGCATTAAGTCAAAAATCATTGCTTGCTCTTCGTGCATTGAACACACAGATGGTTATATCGGTGGTAGTTTGATCATAGCGAGTTAAAAGCAAGACCGATGTTTATTCAAAAATTTGTGATGCACAAAAAGTGACAAAGATATACCGTCAAAGCGTGCTCGATGTGGAAATAATGCAGAGTCGAATTTTGAATTAATGATAATGACCGCTTGAAATACAAAGGCCGAATGTGTGTGTCGAGGGCGTGGATTTGATTCAGATGTTATTGAAAGAAGCTCATAATAGTCGATGTCGATACATCCGGTAGCACGAAAATGTATAATGACTTAAAGCGCTTCTCTTGGTGGCACGGTATGAAACGCGATATATCGTAATTTGTTTCAAAGTGCTTAATTTGTCGACAAGTAAAAGCCGAGCATCAAGTGCCTTCAGGTTGCTTGACCGATCATGATACCTAAATGGAAATGGGATAGAATTACAATGGATTTTGTATCCGGTCTTCATATGACACCGGTAAGAAAGATGCCGTCTGGGTTATAGTTGATAGGTGACTAAATCGACTCATTTTGTGTCGGTTCGATGGACTTTTCACTTGATAAACTTGTTTGAATTGTATGTATCGCAGATTGTGAGATTGCATGGTGTACCGAGTTCCATTGTTTGAGCACGAGAGACCAGAGATTTACATTGCGATTTAGAAGAAGTTGCAAGATGCTTTAGGTACTAAACTATATTTTAGTACGACCTTTCATCCGTGAGAGATCCATTCGATCGAGCGAACTATTCGAGATACTTGAGGACATGTTGAGATGTTGCGTTCTCGAGTTTGAAGGTGCGTGGGAACGATACCTACCTTTGATTGAATTTGCTTATAATAATAGCTTTCAATCTAGTATCAAATGGCGCCTATGAAGCCTTATGCAGGCGAAGGTGTCGAACGCCATTATCTTTGGATGAGCTCGGTGAGAATAAGATACAGGGTTGATTTGATTAAAGAAACCGAATGTAAAGTAGCTATTATTAGAGACAATTTGAAAGTCATTTCGGATCGTCAAAATTCCTATCTTGACTTGAAACGTAAAGACATTGAATTTCAAGTTGGAGATAGAGTATTCTTGAAAGTTTCTCCATGGAAAAAGGTACTCGATTTGGTCGGAAGGCAAACTTAGTCCGAGATTCATCGGACCTTATGAAATTTGAACATATTGGGCTGTTGTTTATAGGTTGAAATTGCCTTGAGTTAGAAAAGATACATGATGTATTTCATGTTTCAATGCTTCATAAGTATGATCGATCCGTCTCATGTGATCACACCATCGAGATTGAAATCACTTGATATGACGTATGAGGAAGAAGCGATCCGTATTTTAGCTCGAGAAAGAAAGAGTTAAGAAACAAGAAAATTCCATTAGTGAAAGTACTCAGAGAAAAGGCACGGAGTTGAAGAGGCTACGGGAACTGAAGATTCAATGAGGCAACAATATCCGACGTTGTTTAATCTAAGATTTTGGGGACGAAAATCCTTAAGGGGAGAGTTGTAATGCATCAATTTGACCCTAATCGAATGGTGGTTTGGGACCACGAATCTGAGTCAAGAAATAATTTAATATTTTATTTTGTGTTTAATATGTGTGAATTAAAATGTGTGAAAGTTTCAGAGAAAAATTTCATTGTTTGGGTGCTAATTTGACAAAAAGGACTTAATCGCGTAAATTTTAAAAGTCTCAAACTATAGTGTAAAGTGCCTATTTGATGATGGCTTTTAAAAGTGGAGCATTAAAATGGTAAATAACCCATTTTTGAGTTAGTGGGTGGCTTATGTCAAGAATACCCTTAAGTTATATGTTAGTTTTATTTTATATTAAAGGTTAAATTAGTAATTAAATAATTACTTTTATTATAGGATAAAATAAGATAAAAAAAAGCCACCATCTTTATCATTCTCTCATGGCCGAATATTGAGAAAGAAAAAGAAGGTTTTTGTTCTTTGATTTTCGGCAATTGGAGGCTTGATTTCAAGGTTAGTTTGAATTTAGTTTTTGTTAATTTTTACGTTTTTTAAATCGTTGCTTCGAACCGTAGTCGACCCATGTTGTAATTTTTAAATCTGAGCATGTTTAAGGTTTGGCCATTAACATTGTTATATGATAATTGATGTTTGATGAATTTAATTTAAAGATAGGATTAAGATTTATAAGTTTTGTATTGAAGTTTTAGTGAAAATTTAGTAAATAGGACTAATTTGTAAAAATAAAAATTTGAGAGGGCTTAAATGCAAAATAAATGAAAGAAATGGACTTATATAGTCCTTATACATATTCGGCCCTTGAGTGTTGTGTTGAAATAATGTGTATTTTGTATTTTGTGCAATTAGGACTAAAGTGTAAAAATGTGAAACACTAGGGGTAAATGGGTAATTTACCCATTAATGTGATTTGGGACTAAATTGAATTGAAATGTACTTGAATGAGTTAAATTTTATGTGTTTAGATCAAGAACAAAGAAAACGAATTTGGATCTGGAAAAACAAAGGTTATCGAATAGCCGATTCAAGACGGCTATCGACAAGTAGAGGTAAGTCCTAAGTCGGATTATATTAAAAATGCTTTATGAAAGTATTAAATGACAATTTTGATAAATTTGGGTATATTTTCATGTGATAGCCGAATGTAGTGTTTTATTGTACAATGTTATAATAGTTTTATTCGTGAAAATGAATGAGCTTGTTGAATTGGAAATGTGATGGAATTATGAAATCTAAGTGATAAGTGGTTATGATACTATTGAAATGTTCATTGAAATGTTGGAAATGATGATATCTTGGCCTTTAAGCCTAGCGGTGCCTAGTGCTTGGGTGACTTATTTCAGTGCTTTAAGCCTAGCGGTGCCCTCGTCTTGGTGATTCATTTCGAGCTTTAATGCTCAGCGTGCTTTGTCTTGGGGTTATATGTCGGGCTTTGTGCCTAGCGAGGCCTGTCTTGGTTTGATTTATTTTAGGCTTTAATGCCTAGCGTGCCTCATGCTAGGACTTAATTCGGGCTTTAATGCCTAGCGTGCTTTTTTGCAGTGATAAGTTAAAAGAGAATCGAGATGTATATACATAGTAGATTGAGCTATAAGCTCTAAAAAGAAAAGGAAATTAACTTATTATATTGGTACGTGACAAGGTAAGTTGATTATTTGAAATGATAAATGGTTATGTAAATATGAAATATGTGCTAATCTATTTGAACAAATACATGATTTGGCCTATTTATGTATTTGTAATGATAAAAGTCAAATTATATATTTTTATATGATGGATTATGTTCGGCCAAAAGGTATATATTGAATCAAGTTCATGATATATGTGATGTTGATCAAATACGTAAGTTGATAGAAATGTGTTGGTGCATTTGGTGGTAAAGTATGCGAATAAAAATGACATTGAGTTGATATGGATTATTTGCATATAGGAGAAATTATATTATATATATATATATAGTTTGACCATGCTTTATATACATATATATTTGTATACATTCAATTATGTGAGATCATTTTAGATGTACATTGAAGATGTTATTCGGTTGTATGTGGAATTGCATATGACTTTATTTATCGATCAAGATACTTTCGATAAGTCTTACAAGTTAAGTATACGATGAATAAGGTTTTGCTATATATGAACATTGATATTCGGCTATGATGGTACATATGTGTGTATATGTCATAAATACTGCTTGAGACTTACTAAGCTAGCATGCTTATTGTGTGTATTCTTGTTTACCCTTGTTTTATAGATTTAGGTACAAGCTACGGACTCGAAGGATCCGGAAGAAGTCAACCGCACTATCGACTTTCTTTTGGTATTGAATAACTTAGTTTGGTATTTAAAAGGGCATGTATAGGTTAGACTAAACAAGATAACTAATGTTTTGTAATCGTAAATATGCTAGCCATGCGAAAATGGCTATCTATTTTGGATAACCTATTTCGTGTTTTGATGATATAGTTTGCTCATGCCATGAATTATCATTTATGCTTGAATATGGTTTAATCATGCGTGAGAGTGGTACTATTATCTGTGCATGTTAGGTTATGACATGAATGACTTATAAATTAGTTCATGTTGATGAGCTTAATATATGGTATATACATTTATAATGTTTGGATATATGATTCGGCAATGAATATTGGTAAGCATGGTGTAATATTCGGTTTAGGCAATGAAGTAAATGATGGATGCATGTTTAAGTTATAGTATGTGATATATATTTGTTAAATAATGTTTATGACATGTGTGTGTGTATTTGATTTGGTCACTTACTAGATAAGAATTAAGTTCAATAATGCATGATTATATTTGGCTATTTTGATTCAGTTTGTGTAAGTGACTATATACATATATTATTCTTGGATAGTTGGTTATTAGGTTCGAATTTTTATTTAGTTTCTTGAATGTTAGATTGAATGATGTTTAGACATGATATGCTTGATATTCGAAAAATGAAATAGTATGATTTGCTTATTATTGAAGGAGAAACTTAGTACGAATGTTAAGGCTATTTGATGACCTAATTGAAAGCTCTTTGTATGGTTGAACTAATGGTGTCTAAATATGATTTTTGATATGAAACTTGGGTATGTTTTAATTTGTCATTGGAGTTTGAAAATGATTCATATATGATAATGTTAAATGCGCATATCACTATGACATTTAAAATCTTTACTTGACCATGTTGTGTAATTGTTTATGTTAGATACACTAAAGGACAATAAGTCGTGTGATATGGATTATTCGATTTAATGTACACAAGTATTGAAGTAATATGTTCTATAATTAGCTTACGAAATATTTGTAAAGATATTAATGTTTGTTCTAGGTTATATCCGAATTGGTAATGCCTCGTAACCCTAGTTCAAATGATGAATACGGGTTAGGTGTTACATTTATTAACATCGAGCTTACAATTTAGTCGATTCTAGGACTACCGTAGCGCTGCAAGCGAGTCTAGCTATACATTCTTTTTTTATATATATCGATAGTGTGGTGACTTCGATATTCTCGAATGTGTTTTATATAGTAAATGGACCCCGATCCCGAAAGAGTCATGGCAGAGATGATGTGGAGAGTGTGGCGCCGACCGTGCACATAGATCGGCCTTAAGACTCGATTAGTTTCGGTAGTTACGAGGGAAGGCTAAACAAGCCTTCTATCGATGATGAATAAGTGGTTTACCCGGTTTATCTAGACTAATCCTACTGTACACCAACCTCCACCCCGAATAATCCAACTCCAAAGACCTTCAAGACTTCGATGATAGATCCAATGAGATCTAGTAGGCCTCCTGCTGATAAAATCAGAAATTTAGGGCCAAGGAATTCAAGGCTAATGATGATGATGATGTAGAGCGAGCTAAAATGTGGCTTGATAACACTATTCGGCACTTGATGAGCTATCCCGCACTCTGCATTTAATGTTTGAAATGTGCTATATCTTTACTACGGACACCGCCTACCACCGTGGAATACACTAGTATCGCTGGTTCCAAAAGAAAAGTGACATGGGATTTCTTCCGAATAAATTCGCAAGAAATATATCACCAGAGGTTCATCGACCGTAAACGTAAAGAATTTCTTGAACTAAAAGCAGGGCAAATGACCGTGGATCAATATGAGCGAAAATTTGTCGATTGAGCCGATATGCTCGGGAGTGTGTATCAATCAAGCCATTATGTGCAAAAGGTTTGAAGATGGTTTGAATGAAGAATTAAAGTTGCTTGTTGGCATTCTTGAAATCAAAGAGTTTGTGACACTCGCCGAGCGAGCTTGCAAAGTCAAGAGCTCTGGAAGGAGAAAAGAAAGGCCGAGATGTAAGCCAGACACACCGTAAGAGCCTGGCTCTGTAAGAATTTCCATTCCACATCTAAGAAGTTTAGAGATGACTTCAGCCAACATAAAGCTACTTGATTCGCCTAGACGTGATCGACATCCAAAGGGCTCCCGAGCTACCTCGATGGCATGTTGGTAACGCTCCACGTAATCGAGTTAAATCAAACATCGTGGAAAATGGCATTCTAGGAGTTGTAGTTCGTAATCGGTCCCGCTTTAAATGTGGATCCTCGCACCAATCGAGAGTGTCCGATGTTAGCCGAAAGGCGAATACGGTCAAGGGTCCGAATGAGATGCCACGGGCCACCACCTGCATTGAATGTAGGTGGTAGTCGAGAGAGGACGAAGAACACAGCAGCTCGATCTCGAGGCTAGAGCTCCGGCTAGAGCTTATGTTACTCGAACTAGGGAGGATGCCGCTTCTCCGTATGTCATTACCGTGACTTTCACCCTTTATGATACTACCGTGATTGCATTGATTGATCCCGGTTCGACCCATTCATATGTATGTGAAACTCGGTATTCAATAAGACTCTTCCAGCTTGAGTCTCCGAGTTTGTGATTCAGCGTATCCAACCCTTTGGGTAGACGGTGTTTGTTAATAAAGTGTGTAAAGGTTGCCCATTGATGATTCGGGATTTTGCTTCCCAGCTTGATTTAATGTCGTTGTTTTCGATGAGTTTGATATAATTTTGGGAATGGACTGTTAACTTCGCATGATGCAAAGTTGGTGAATTGTAAAAGAAAGCTTATTGATTTGAGACAACGAGCGGTGAGATCATTAGAATTAAATCCATGATTTAGGTGGGTTTCCTACAGCTATATCCTCGATGTTAGCCCTAAGTATGTGAGAAAAGGTGCGAAAGCTTATTTGGCTTATGTACTAGATAATAAATTGTCTAAGAAATGCATTGAATCTGCATCGATTGTATGTGAATACCTAGATGTGTTTCTTGAAGAACTACCGGTTTACCCAAAGACGAGAGATTGAGTTTGGCATTGAATTAGCACCGAACGACTCCGATCTCAATAGCTCCATATCGGATGGCACCTCACGAGCTAAAAGAGTTGAAAGCACAAATTGCAAGAGTTAATAGATAGGGCTTTGCACCGACCAAGTTTCTCTCTTTGGGGTGCACCAGCTTTTTTGTGAGAAAGAAAGACGGAACGATGCGAATGTGTATTGATTATCGGCAATGTATAAGGTAATTATAAAGAATAAGTACCCATTACCTCGAATTGATGATTTGTTTGATCATTTGAAAGGGCTTCATTATTTTCAAGATAGGTTTGAGATCGGGTTATTATCGATTGCGAGTCGAGATACAGAGATGTGCCAAAGACCCATTACGGACGAGGTACGGACATTTTGAGTTTTTGGTTATGCTTTTGGGCTTACTAATGCACTGCTTGCTTTTATGGATTTGATGAATCGGGTTTTAGACAGTTTTGGATCGATTTGTGGTAGTGTTTATTGATGATATATTGATCTACTCCAAAGATGAAATCGAACATGCCGAGCATTTGAGATTAGTGCTACAAACTTTATGTAAATCAGCGGTTGTATGCAAAGTTTAGTAAGTGTGAGTTCGGATGAAAGAGGTCACTTTTTGGGACATGTTGTTTCAAAGATCGCATTCGAGTTGATCCGAACAAAATCTCATTTATACTTGATTGGAAGCCACCAAAAATGTTTAGAGATTCAAGTTTTCGGGACTTGCGGTTACTATCGACGATTTGTGAAAGGTTTTTCTATGATAGCTATTGCGAAAAGATGCCAGTTCGAGTGGTCAGAAAAGTGTCAGAAAAGTTTTGATCAGTTGAAAGCCCTTTTGATGAAGCTCCGCTTTAGTTCAAATTGAATCGGGTAAAGAATTTGTTGTTTATTCGATGCTTCTTTGAATGGTTTGGGCTGCGTTTTGATCTGTGAAGGCAAAGTTGTAGCCTACGCTTCAAGACAACTGAAGCCGCATGAAAGAAATTACCCGACGATGACTTAGAACTTGCGCTATTGTGTTCGTACCGAAAATTTGGCGTCATTATTTATTTGGCGAAAATGTCATGTTTACTCGATCACAAAAGTCTTAAATATTTGATGACTCAAAAGAGTTGAACTTGAGACAATGTAGATGGTTAGAACTGCTGAAAGACTATGAGTTAGTGATTGACTACCATCCGGGAAAGCTAACGTTGTTGCAGATGCATTAAGTCAAAAATCATTGCTTGCTCTTCGTGCATTGAGCACAGATGGTTATATCGGTGGTAGTTTGATCATAGCCGAGTTAAAAGCAAGACCGATGTTTATTCAAAGAAATTTGTGATGCACAAAAGTCGACAAAGATATGACCGCCAAATGCTCGATGTGGAAATAATGCGAGTCGAATTTTGAATTAATGATAATGACCGCTTGAAATACAAAGGCCGAATGTGTGTACCGAGGGACGTGGATTTGATTCAGATGTTATTGAAAGAAGCTCATAATAGTCAGATGTTGATACATCCGTAGTACGAAAATGTATAATGACTTAAAGCGCTTCTCTTGGTGGCACGGTATGAAACGCGATATATCAGAATTTGTTTCAAAGTGCTTAATTTGTCAGCAAGTAAAAGCCGAGCATCAAGTGCCTTCTGGGTTGCTTCAGTCGATCATGATACCTAAATGGAAATGGGATAGAATTACAATGGATTTTGTATCCGGTCTTCATATGACACCGAGTAAGAAAGATGCCGTCTGGGTTATAGTTGATAGACTGACTAAATCAGCTCATTTTGTGTCGGTTCGATGCATTTTCACTCGATAAACTTGTGAATTGTATGTATCGCAGATTGTGAGATTGCATGGTGTACCGAAGTTCCATTGTTTCGCACGAGACCTTAGATTTACATTGCGATTTTAGAAGAAGTTGCAAGATGCTTTAGGTACTAAACTATATTTTAGTATGACCTTTCATCCGTAGATATTCGGTCGACCGAGCGAACTATTCGAGATACTTGAGGACATGTTGAGATGTTGCGTTCTCGAGTTTGAAGGTACGTGGGAACGATACCTACCTTTGATTGAATTTGCTTATAATAATAGCTTTCAATCTAGTATCAAAATGGCACCCTATGAAGCCTTGTACGGGCGAAGGTGTCGAACACCATTATACTGGACTGAGCTCAGTGAGAATAAGATACACGGGGTTGATTTGATTAAAGAAACCGAACAGAAAGTAGCTATTATTAGAGACAATTTGAAAGCTGCCTCGGATCGTCAAAATTCCTATGCTGACTTGAAACGTAAAGACATTGAATTTCAAGTTGGAGATAGAGTATTCTTGAAAGTTTCTCCATGGAAAAAGGTACTCCGATTTGGTCGGAAAGGCAAACTTAGTCCGAGATTCATCGGACCTTATGAAATTACTGAACGTATTGGGCCTGTTGCTTATAGGTTCAAATTGCCTTCTGAGTTAGAAAAGATACATGATGTATTTCATGTTTCAATGCTTCATAAGTACAGATCAGATCCGTCTCATGTGATCACACCATCTGAGATTGAAATCTGCCCCGATATGACGTATGAGGAAGAACCGATCCGTATTTTAGCTCGAGAAAAGAAAGAGTTAAGAAACAAGAAAATTCCATTAGTGAAAGTACTGTGGAAAAGGCACGGAGTTGAAGAGGCTACGTGGGAGCCTGAAGATTCAATGAGGCAACAATATCCGACGTTGTTTAACGGTAAGATTTTTGGGGACGAAAATCCTTAAGGGGGGAGAGTTGTAACAGACCGAATTTGACCCTAATCGGAATGGTGGTTTTGGGACCACGAATCTGAGTCCAAGAAATAATTTAATATTTTATTTTGTGTTTAATATGTGTGAATTAAAATGTGTGAAAGTTTCGTAGAAAAATTTCATTGTTTGGGTGCTTAATTTGACAAAAAGGACTTAATCGCGTAAATTTTAAAAGTCTCAAACTATAGTGTAAAGTGCCTATTTGATGATGGCTTTTTAAAGTGGAGCATTAAAAGGGTAAATAACCCATTTTTTGAGTTAGTGGGTGGCTTATGTCAAGAATACCCTTAAGTTATATGTTAGTTTTATTTTATATTAAAGGTTAAATTAGTAATTAAATAATTACTTTTATTATATGATAAAATAAGATAAAAAAGCCACCATCTTTATCATTCTCTCATGGCGAATATTGAGAAAGAAAAAGAAGGTTTTTGTTCTTTGATTTTCGAATTGGAGGCTTGATTTCAAGGTTAGTTTGAATTTAGTTTTGTTAATTTTACGCTTTTTAAATCGTTGCTTTCGAACCGTAGTCGACCCATGTTGTAATTTTTAAATGAGCATGTTTAAGGTTTGGCCATTAACATTGTTATATGATAATTGATGTTTGATGAATTTAATTTAAAGATAGGATTAAGATTTATAAGTTTTGTATTGAAGTTTTAGTGAAAATTTAGTAAATAGGACTAATTTGTAAAAATAAAATTTGAGAGGGCTTAAATGCAAAATAAATGAAAGAAATGGACTTATATAGTCCTTATACATATTCGCCCTTGAGTGTTGTGTTGAAATAATGTGTATTTTGTATTTTGTGCAATTAGGACTAAAGTGTAAAAATGTGAAACACTAGGGGTAAATGGGTAATTTACCCATTAATGTGATTTGGGACTAAATTGAATTGAAATGTACTTGAATGAGTTAAATTTTTATGTGTTTAGATCAAGAACAAAGAAAAACGAATTTGGATCGGGGAAAAATAAAGGTTATCGAATAGCCGATTCGCACGGTCTATCGACAACCGAGGTAAGTCCCTAAGCTGGATTATATTAAAAATGCTTTATGAAAGTATTAAATGACAATTTTGATAAATTTGGGTATATTTTCATGTGATAGCCGAATGTAGTGTTTTATTGTACAATGTTATAATAGTTTTATTCGTGAAAAATGAATGAGCTTGTTGAATTGGAAATGTGATGGAATTATGAAATCTAAGTGATAAGTGGTTATGATACTATTGAAATGTTCATTGAAATGTTGGAAATGATGATATCTCGGGCTTTAAGCCTAAAGGTGCCTAGTGCTTGACTTATTTCGTGCTTTAAGCCTAGGTGCCCTGCGTCTTGATTCATTTCGTGCTTTAATGCCTAGCAGCTTTGTCTTGGGGGTTATATGTTAGGCTTTGTGCCTAGCGGGCCCTCGTGTTTGATTTATTTTAGGCTTTAATGCCTAGCGTGCCTCATGCTTAGGTGACTTAATTCGGCTTTAATGCCTAGCGTGCTTTTTGCCTATGATAAGTTAAAACAGAGAATCGTAGATGTATATACATAGTAGATTGAGCTATAAGCTCTAAAAAGAAAAAGGAAATTAACTTATTATATTGGTACGTGACAAGGTAAGTTGATTATTTGAAATAATAAATGGTTATGTAAATATGAAATATGTGCTAATCTATTTGAACAAATACATGATTTGGCCTATTTATGTATTTGTAATGATAAAAGTCAAATTATATATTTTTATATGATGGATTATGTTCGGCCAAAAAGGTATATATTGAATCAAGTTCATGATATATGTGATGTTGATCAAATACGTAAGTTGATAGAAATGTGTTGGTGCATTTGGTGGTAAAGTATGCGAATAAAAATGACATTGAGTTGATATGGATTATTTGCATATAGGAGAAATTATTATATATATATATATATAGTTTCGGCCATGCTTTATATACATATATATTTGTATACATTCAATTATGTGAGATCATTTTAGATGTACATTGAAGATGTTATTCTATTGTATGTGGAATTGCATATGACTTTATTTATCGATCAAGATACTTTCGATAAGTCTTACAAGTTAAGTATACGATGAATAAGGTTTTGCTATATATGAACATTGATATTCGCTATGATGGTACATATGTGTGTATATGTCATAAATACTACTTGAGACTTACTAAGCTAGCATGCTTATTGTGTGTATTCTTGTTTACCCTTGTTTTATAGATTTAGGTACAAGCTACTTGACTCGAAGGATCCGGGAAGAAGTCAACCGCACTATCGACTTTCTTTTGGTATTGAATAACTTAGTTTGGTATTTAAAAGGGCATGTATAGGTTAGACTAAACAAAGATAACTAATGTTTTGTAATCATGTAAATATACTAGCCATACGAAAATGGCTATCTATTTTGGATAACCTGTTTCGTGTTTTGATGATATAGTTTGCTCATGCCATGAATTATCATTTATGCTTGAATATGGTTTAATCATGCGTGAGAGTGGTACTATTACCTCTGCATGTTAGGTTATGACATGAATGACTTATAAATTTGTTCATGTTGATGAGCTTAATATATGGTATATACATTTATAATGTTTGGATATATGATTCTGCAATGAATATTGGTAAGCATGGTATAATATTCGGTTTAGGCAATGAAGTAAATGATGGATGCATGTTTAAGTTATAGTATGTGATATATATTTGTTAAATAATGTTTATGACATGTGTGTGTGTATTTGATTTGGCCACTTACTAGATAAGAATTAAGTTCAATAATGCATGATTATATTTGGCTATTTTGATTCGCTTTGTGTAAGTGACTATATACATATATTATTCTTGGATAGTTGGTTATTAGGTTCAATTTTATTTAGTTTCTTGAATGTTAGATTGAATGATGTTTAGACATGATATGCTTGATATTCAAAAATGAAATAGTATGATATCCGAATGACTCGAGCCAATGGAGCCGAGGTATTCGAGGTGTGTTTGGTGTGGGTGAGTATTGGTTGGGCGAGTATTGGTTGGAGGCGACTTGAGTGAATCATGGATGATTTGGATCATACCGTGGCTCACGGTTCGGGATGGTCTTTGCGGTGATGATCTCACTTGGGAGTATTTTAAGGCGTATTAGAAGAAGTATGTTGGGACTAGCTATATTGATGCGTAGAGGAGGCGTTTCTGAGGCTGGTTTAGGGGAATCAGTTTGTAGTACGAGGTAGAATTCTTACGGTTGAGCTAATATGCTCGAGGTATCGTGGCTATGGAACATGAATGATGTGTCCGATTTGAGGACGAACTGAGGGATAACCTGGGATTGTTGATTACTCTACAGCAGGAGCAAGAGTTTACCGTGTTGGTAGAAAAGGCTAAGGTAGCCGAAGGGGTTAAGGAATCTGTGAGACAGAATGCAGACAAGAATAGACAAAAGAGCTTTTGGATCGTCAAGGTCATCCGGGAATGTTCAAAAGAGACCTAGAGTTGATGGGTCATGAGGTCAGCAGGTTGTTACGGGAGGACAGTACTGTACTTGTGCTCAGTGTGGAAAGGTGCACTTGGGAGAGTGTTGGAAGAAGTCAGGAGGATGTTTTAAATGTGGGTCCAAGAATCACATGATTAGGGACTGTCCTATGAAAATAGATGGGAGCCAACCAACAAGTCAGGGTCTTAATCAGTTGAAAGAGGTGGACAGCAGCCACCAGGGTCGTGGTTTGGTTGGCAGAGGTAATGGTTCGAAGAGGTCGGGGAACATCGGGCAGAGGTGTTGGTGACACGGAGGCGAGACAGTCGGGTCTGCTATATGCAGTTCGTCGGAGAGAGGATGGTGACGCACCGGACGACATAACCTGTACGTTTCTTATAGCTGACAAGCCTTACTTTGCTTTAATTGATGTTGGCTCGACCCACTCATATGTTGCATGTAGAATAGCTAAAACATTAGGTGTAGCATCTGAACTATCTGTTAGGGAGATAACTATAGTGAGCCCGTTAGGTCAAATGGTAGTGGTGAATAGGATATTCCAGAGTGTGCCTTTAGAGATTCACGGGGTGGTATTTCCTGTCGACTTGATGGAACTACCTTTTGGGGAATTTGATCTCATTCTCGCATGGATTGGTTAGTGAAACATCGGGCTAAATTGGATTACGCAACTAAGCGAATGGAGTTGAGGACTCCGGAGGATGAGGAGATAATTATGATAGGAGAAAGAAGGAATTATTTAGCTAACGTAGTCTTCGCATTAAAGGCTGATAAGATGGTTCGAAATGGGTGCAAGGCATTTTTAGCCTTTGTGAGTGCTTTGGATGCAAAAGAAGAAGGAGTTAGTGGAGTGAGAACGGTAAGGGAATTTGTGGATGTTTTTTCAAAGGAGCTGCCTGGGTTACCCCCGGACAGGGAGGTGGAGTTCGAAATTGATTTACTACCGGGTACAGCTCCTATGTCAATTGCTCCGTACCGAATGGCACCAAAGGAGCTAGTAGAGCTTATAGCCCAGATCCAAGAATTACTCGATCGTGGGTTTATTCGACCCAGTGTATCTCCATGGGGAGCACCGGTCCTATTCGTGAAGAAAAGGATGGGACTATGCATATGTGCATAGATTACCGGCAGTTGAATAAGCTGACCATCAAGAACAAGTACCCATTACGGAGGATAGATGACTTGTTCGATCAGCTTAAGAGTGCCGCAGTATTTTCAAAGATAGATCTAAGGTCAGGGTATCATCAGCTTAAGGAGAAGGAAGCAGATATCCATAAGACAGCTTTCTGGACAAGGTACGGGCATTATGAGTTCTTAGTAATGCCGTTCGGATTGACAAACGCCCCAGCTACGTTCATAGATATGATGAACCGGGTTTTCCAACCCTATTTGGATCAGTTCATCGTTGTGTTTATAGACAACATCCTAGTGTATTCCAAGTTTGAGGAAGAGCATGATGAGCATCTCCGGGTAGTATTGCAAGTGTTAAGGGAAAAGAAGTTATATGCCAAGTTCAGCAAGTGTGAATTTTGGCTGAAGGAAGTTGCATTCTTAGGGCATGTGGTGTCTGCAGAAGGGATAAGGGTGGATCCTCGGAAGATTGAGGCAGTATTAGATTGGAAACTACCTAAGTCTGTGGCTGAGGTTCATAGTTTCTTGGGGTTAGCAGGCTACTATAGGAGATTTGTTGAAGGGTTCTCATCAATAATAGCTATCAAGCAAGTATTCATATGGCACCGTACAAAGCATTGTATGGACAGAAGTGTCGCACTCCTATGTGTTGGATAGAATTGGGGGAACGTCAAGTTTTGGGTCCGAAGATTGTGACAGAATCCGAAGAAAAGGTTAAGGTAATTCAGACACAGTTGAAGGAGGCATCTGACAGGCAAAAGTCATATGCAGATCTTAAGCAGAAGGAGATGGAGTTTGCTGTGGGGGGTCAGGTGTTTCTCAAAGTTTCGCCAGAAAGAAGGTGATGAGATTTGGTCGCAAGGGAAAGTTAAGTCCCAGGTTTATAGGACCTTATCAAATTTTGAAACGAATTGGACCAGTAGCATATCAGTTCGAGTTGCCTACAAAATTGAAGCAGATGCACGATGTGTTCCACGTTTCGATGCTACATCGTTACCGAACAGACCCATCTCATGTAATACCGGTTGAGGAGGTGGAGCTAAGACCAGATTTATCGTATCAAGAGGAGCCGATTTAGATTCTGGAACCGGGATGTAAAGGTGCTTCGGAGGAAAATAGTTCCTCTAGTCAAAGTGTTGTGGCGTAACCATGGATCGGAAGAAGCTTCTAGGAGCAAGAGGAAGCAATGCGACAGTAATACCCTCACTTATTTTAGCCAGGTAATTTTGGGGTCGAAATTATTTTAAGGGGGTAGAACTATAATATCCGGGGTTTAGGGGTTATGCATTTTCACTTAAATGTATGTGGTAGCATGCTTGTGTGTGATTTGAGTGTGTTTTGGGGGCTTCAGAACCTTGGGATATAGGTAGAAGCCTTAGAAAAATATTTGATTTTAAGCCTAAAAAGGGGAATTAAGGGGAGCTAGGCCTTAAGGAGTTTATTGTGTGGCTTAGGACACAAGTACTAAGCTGGTAAGGTAAGGTGGCAAAGAGGTGCCACTTAGGGCCTTGTGAGGTGACGCCACAGGGAGTGTGAAGGGACTTCGGATCGAGCAGCAAGAGAAGCGTTTTGGAGCTTTTATTTTCGGTAAGGAGGTGCAGTGATAGGCGGCACAAGGACACTTCATGGATGAAGAGTAGATTGGGTCAAATAGCTTAAATTTTTGGCTAAGTAGGAGGAAAAAGGAGGATTTGGATAAGTGAAGAAGAGGTGGCCAAATGTGGGACTCTAGGAGAGGCATAATCGGTTTTGGGGTTGTAGTAGGAGGTGTGTGCCGAAATCTCCTAATCACCTCCTACACATCTTTTCTTTCTCTCAACCTCAATCCTATACTTTTCTTTTCTTTTCTTGTGACCGAAAATTCCATCTTCATTGAGAGCCATAGCCGAATTGTGTAACCCCTCCTTCCCTTTTCTTTTCATAAGTCCCTAAAGCGAAACACTCCTTGTCATTAGCCGAAATCTTTCTCTTTTTCTATCATTCTCAAAAGCTGAATCTCCTATCTCTTGGCCATAGCCGATTGTACCTCTACCCTTTTGGAACCTAATTATTCACTAGATCAAAAGCTGAATCTTCTGGTATGTATCTTCCTCTTTACAGTCGGTTTCATCTCTTTTTCTTTGGGTGTGTCGAAACCAAATAGTTAGCCTTGGTTTTGAGGGATGGCCGAATCTTGTTAAGGTCATAATCTTGTGTTTCTTTCGTGTGTAGCCAGAGTAAGGGAGCATTAAGGATCTCTTGGGTTCGACTACTCAAGGTAAGGGTTGGTATTCGGCCAAAGGCCATATTATTTTAAAGATGGCCAATTCTAACTATGGTTTTTAGGGAGGAGTACAACCTAATTCGGTAGATCTTCGGGATTCGGTGGCCGATCTAGGTAAGGGTTCTAGCGTATAGATCTGTTTCTTTTTCATTCAAAAGTCAAGGCTAATTGTTTGTGTATATTAGTGCTTGGCCAATTGCAAGGAAGGTTTATCACATAGCTTCGGGATTTAATTGGAAACCAAATCGGCATTAAGGTAAGGATTATGGTTGTGCGTTAACCTTTCGAGATTTGGTTGTATAGCCGAATGGTCTCTTTGCTAATGATCTTAGTGTTGGTCGAATGTAGGAAAGGGGATCTAGTGTGTTAGATCAGATTTTTGGGATTCGGTAATCACGTTAGTAAGCCAGGTGTGTAACCTCACACTAAATTTCCGATAGATTAATAGTAATAATGTTAAGCATGTGTTAATAAAGTTATAAATAAACATGGCTAAGGGTACCATTCAATGGTACAAAGGCATTGTACTGATGCATTCATGCACCCTAACTCTCAGTTAATATTTTTCGATATGGGATATGTGTGATTTCATTATGACTTTGGGGTAAGGTACATTGCATGATATCTAAATAATATGTATGTTGCATGGGCATATGGGTGATAATGATAAAGGGGAAGTGTTCTGGTGGTTTTACCACATTATCCGGTGACTTATGTCACATATTATGAATCTGGTGACTCTATCACGTTATCTGGTGGCTATGCCACGATTATAAGAGTGATGTGCAATTGACTGCAGTGACTGCCTTTGGTGGTGTGTAGCGGATAGTGGGTCGATTTAGTAATCCCCACGGTGTGATTGGCAGGTACGGGTGATGTGTAGAGGTTGGATATCTAGGTGGGTTTGGGTTGCATCATTGCTTAAATTTGCTATATGTGATCTAATATGCCTTAATCGTTTGGGAGTCTATGTTGGTTGTTACACACTGAGTCTGTTGACTCACCCTTCGTGGGCTAATATTTTGCAAATAATACTCAGTAGTTGGACCGGGTCAGCAGGGACTTAGTGGTGGCCATGCTCAGCTCAGTTTTTTTTCGGGTTACCTTATTTTATTTTTTTTGGAAATTTATTTTGGGTTTAGTTTTGTTGTAATAAGGCCATTATTATTTAACTGTTTTAAGTTTCGTTTTAATTTTTATTCTGATAACGATCAACATTAAACAAGTAGTTAAACGATATTTCATAAAACAACTTCAAATGCTTTGACACCTAAACACCTACAATTTTCAACTTAATGTTGAGCTCTAAAATTCGGCATTTCTTTAAACTTGTAATTTCTAAAATATGAGGATAACGTTTTAATACAAAACTAAATTACAACACGGTTTTCAATTTAAGAATAATCCAAATCTATTTTCTTCAAAACCACCAAGTTTTTCAAGATGACATAACAAGATTTAACTACGTTTTAGTCGAGGAGCATGCCAGATCCGGTCAGGGCTTATGGGTCGCGTTTGGGGTGTTTCAGTTCCAGCTGGTAAGTATTCAGTCCCATGCACTTCACAATCCGGTAAGGCCCGATAAATCTAGGGCTCAGCTTGCCCTTCCGTCCAAATCTCAAAATCTTTTTCCAAGGTGAGACCTTCAAAAGGACATAACCCCTACAGAGAACTATATCTCTTTACGCTTTAAGTCAGCATATGACTTCTGCCTATCAGATGCTTCTTTTAACCGATCCCATATCAACTTCACTTTCTCCTTAATTTCAGAAATTAAATCTAGACCCAACAGTCGTCGCTCACCCAGTTCTGTCCAACAAGTAGGGGTACAAAACCTACGCCCATACAATGCCTCATATGGTGCCATCTGAATGCTGGATTGGTAACTGTTATTGTAAGCAAATTTTGCCAACGGTAAATAGTCCTCCCAACTACATTTGAAATCAATTACACAGCTCCTTAACATGTCTTCCAAAATTTGAATTACCCTCTCTGACTGACCATCAGTCTGCAGATGAAACGCTGTGCTGAAATCTAACCTTGTACCCAGAGCTTCATGTAACACTCTCCAGAACTGAGATATGAATCTAGGGTCCCTATTTGGAATGATAGACATTGGTACCCCATGTAACCTAACAATTTTTGCCACATATAACTTGGCCAACTTCTACAACGAGTAATCGGTGTGAACCGGTATGAAGTGGGAAGGTTTAGTTAGCCAATCAACAATTACCCACACCGAATCTTTCTTAGTAGGCGTCAGGGATAGCCCAATAACAAAATCCATGGTTATCCTCTCCCACTTCCAGAGTGGAATCTTTATAGGTTGCAACAGTCTCGAATGCCATTGATGCTTAGCATTCACTTGCTGGCATGTCAAGCACTTACTTACAAAATCCATCACCTCACGCTTAATTCCTGACCACCAATACAGTTCACGTAGGCCTCGGTATAGTTTGTTTCCACCCGGATGCATAGCGTATAGGATACTATGCGCCTCTCGCAGAATTAATTGTCATAACCCAAAGTCCCTCAGTAGACAAACTCTTCCACAGAAGCATAGTACTCCTTCACTATTCAGCTTAAAATCCACTGTCTCACCCTTTTACACTTGTTGAAAACGAGAAACCAATGACTCATCCAACATCTATTTTTCTTTAATTTGGCCAATCCAAATCGATTTCACTTGCAGTTCCGCTAACAGGCTACCATCCTCAAATAGACTGAGACGAGCAAACATTGATCTTAGATCAAATACCACCTTACAACTCAGTGCATCTACTACCAAGTTTGCTTTTCCCGGATGGTACTCAATCAAGCAATCATAATCTTTAAGCAACTCTATCCATTTTTTTGCCTAAGATTCAACTC
The DNA here is from genome assembly GCA_025506655.1 of Gossypium rotundifolium. Lineage (NCBI taxonomy): Eukaryota > Viridiplantae > Streptophyta > Magnoliopsida > Malvales > Malvaceae > Gossypium > Gossypium rotundifolium. Next base: position 27,185,945 of record CP106730.1, read on the forward strand.
CTTTTGAGTAAGGAGGTACTTGAGACTTTTATGGTCAGTATAAACTATCGATTCCTCTCTGTACAAGTAGTGTCTCAAAATTTTTAGTGCAAAAACCACCGCGGCCAATTCCAGGTCATGAGTAGGATAATTTGCCTCGTGCAGCCTAAGCTGGCGAGACGCATAGGCCACCACCTTACCCTCTTGCATCAGCACACACCCAATCCTGTGCGATGCATCATAATAGACAACGAATTCCTTTCCAGCCTCAGGCTAAATTAACACCGGAGCTTCAGTCAGAATCCTCTTCAATTTCTCAAAACTCTCCTACTACTTATTAGTCCAAACAAATGGTACCCTTACATAGTAACTTAGTTAGGGGTGCAGCAATCAGTGAAAATCCTTCGATAAACCTTCTATAATACCCCACTAGACCTAGAAAACTTTAAATTTTTGATACTGACTTGATGGTTTCCAATCCAATACCATCTCAACCTTTCGAGCATCAACCCTAATTTCTTCAGCAGACACGACATGTCCCAAAATGTTACCTTCTGCAACCAAAACTCACACTTGCTAAACTTGGCATAAAGTTGCTTTTCTCTCAATATTTTAGAATAGCCCAGAGATGTGAATCATGCTCTTCCTCAATTCTTGAATACACTAGAATATCATCTATAAACACCACCACAAACTGGTCCAAGTAGGGTTGGAAGGCTCGGTTCATCAAATCCATGAAAGAAGCTGGTGCATTTGTTAGCCCAAACGGCATGACCAAAAACTCGTAATGTTCACAATGAGTTCGAAATGCAGTCTTGTATATATCTGCCTCCTTGACCCTTAACTAATGATACCCTAATATTAGATCTATTTTAGAGAACACCGAAGCTCCTCCCGGCTGATCAAACAAGTCGTCTATCCTTGGTAGCGGATACTTGTTCTTAATCGTTAGCTTGTTTAACTAACGGTAGTCAATACACATGTGCATTAACCCATCATTCTTCACAAATTATATCGGTGCTCCCCACGGAGACACACTCGGTTAGATGAATCCTCGATCCAGAAGCTCTTAGATCTGAGCCTCTAATTCTACCAGCTCCTTTGGTGCCATCCTGTAATGGGCGACGGACACCAGAGCCATTCTCGGTAGGAGCTCGATGTTGAATTCTACCTCACGGTTTGGTGGCAACCCAAGAAGCTCTTTAGGGAATACCTCCTGATATTCCTTTACCATCATGACATCCCCCACGAATAACCTTCTAACGTCAGATGTGCTAACATACGCTAAGAACTCCTTGCAACCTCTGCAAACTAGCTTCTCAGCCCTTATTGCTAAGATTACGTTGGATAAGTAATCCTTTCACTCCCCTATCACAACCACCTCCTCATTCTCTAAAGACTTTAGTACCATACGCTTAGTAGCATAGTCCAAATTTACACAGTGTTTCACTAACCAATCCATGCCCAGAGTAAGATCAAACTCCCCAAACGACAGTTCCATCAAATCCGCTGGAAAGACAACCCCTTGAACCTCTAGAGGCACATCCCTAAACAGCTTGTACACTACAGCAAACTGTCCTAAAAGACTAATCACCAACATCTATTTATCAGCAAGTTTGAATTGAATACCCAAAGTTCCAGACACAGTACATACAACATACAAGTGCGTCGACCCAATATCAATTAAAGTAATACATGGTACATTATGAATAAGGAACATACTAGTTATCACATCAGGTGCGTTGCCATCCTCTCAACACCGACCAACATATACCAGCCCTAGTTGTCTCGCCTCTGTATTACCAGCACCTCTTTCCGGTGCTCCACAACCTCGTCCAAACCCATTTCCCCTTCTAGATGGACCATGGCCTCTCGGTGGCTACTGACCACCTCTTCCTGGATGAACATAACCTTAACCTGCAGCTTGATCTGAGTGGGCCTCTGAGTACAGTCTCTAACTTGATGGTCCTTGGAGCGACATCTGAAACACGCCCCAATTCTTTTCCAGCATTGTCCCAAATGAGTTCTCCCACATTTAGAGCAAGGCTGTGGCCTGACTGCAATATTAGGAACCTCAACTCGGGCTGGCCCATCAAACCTAGGTCTCTACTTAGGCCCACCAAAAGAACTCGAATGCCTAAAATTCCTTTTACTTCTGCCCCTATCCTACTCACGGTTTTGATACTCTGAACGTTTTACATCCTCGATAATCTTAGCCTTCTCAACCAGGGCAGTGAAATCTCTTTCCCTCTACCCACAACTCATCCTGGAGACCATCCTCAAACCACACATAGTGCTCATATGTAGTCGCCATTATACCCTGAGCATATCGGCTCAAACGTAGGAACTCTGCCTCATACTCCGCTACGGACCTATTCCCTTGAACCAAATTCAAGAATTTCTTTCTTCAGGCGTCCACTTAACTTGCCCCGACATACTTTTCTTGGAAGGCCGCCTTAAAGAAGTCCCAAGTCACACGGCGGCCTGTGTGCCTTCCCTCACAGTAAGCCACCATTGGTATGCCTCATCTCGCAGTAAAGACACTGCCACTTTTAGCTTTTGCTCTACCGTGAGTCGAGGTCATCCATTATTCGCTCTACTGCCTCCAACCAGTATTCTGCTACATTTGGGGCTACACCAGAGATGCCCCTAAAGATTTCTACCCCGTTAGATCGGAGTCGCTCAAAAATTGATCCTCGCCATCGACCCAAGATTTGCTCCAAAGAACCCTTTCCGTAGCTCAGAGCATCGCTGAGATGTATGTCATCCCTCCGACTCGATCATGAGACCTCGTTTCAGTCATTAGTGATGTCGGCGCTTCTCTTTCAGGCATATGTCCTAATGCTGAGGACCCAACCCTAGCACCTCGGCCTCTACCACGGCCACGTGTACCCCTTCCGCGACCTCTTGTACTCATCTCGATGTAACGTAATTTCTGCTTAAGAAGTTTTATGAATCAGCTTATAATTCCTATAATTATTAACATATATCTTATGAAAAGCAGTAATTAGGTTTGTTCTCACAGATCGCACGTACTACAGTTTTAGTCACCTATAGTCTCAGTTTCTACAATTGAGTTTCAGTATACTACTACTATCCCTAGTATTTCTGTAGTACAGTCATATCAGCCTAAAAAAAGTATAGAGTAAGGGAACTTACGGATTTGGTACCGGAGACTCAGTGTGCCACACGTTCAGTGATATCACTACCTTCTTAAACCAAAATTTAAATAGATTTGAAAATTTTCAAATCCCATTCCACAGCCGATTTTGCAACCTGGCTCTGATACCACTAAATATAACACCCCATACCTGGCCTAGATGTTATGACCAATTTAGTGTGCCACATCAGGTGTTGTTTGAAAACCTTGTGATCATTGGAAAACTTATTTTCAAATCAAAACTTTAAACATCCAAAATCTCATTTTTCGTTGCTTGTCAACAAAAGAAGTTTACTCGAATTAATACCTTTTCAAAAATGCATGTATTATCTTGCTTCTTAAAAACTGCGTTTGTTTTAGAAACTTGTTTTAATCAGTTGTCTAACATGATATTTTAAAAATAGTTGTTATTGTTTTAAAAACACATGTTAAATAAACCTGTAGTAATTAAAGAAATCCCAAATTAAAGTTAAAGCAAATCCAATGGCCTTATTATAGAAAATAATAACCCCAAAATTAAAGTAAAGTAAAGTAAAATAAAATAACTAAATTAACTCCCTTGAACATACAGGAAGTATGTGGCCACCTCCGAGTCCCTCACAGCTCTAAATCCTCTAAGACTGGGGATTACCTGCACAATTATGGATAAAGGGTGCTTTACGAGAACTCAGTGTGTAATCCCCTATTATACCCGCAATCTGGGCCCAAGCCCACACAATCTCAGTTTGGGCCAAAGCCCTACTCGGTGGATGATCCGGTCAAGCCTGTTCAAGAGAATCCGGGCCAAGCCCTATGATATACAAAATAAAAATGTGCCCATCCCAGTCCAACCAACACACCACCTGTACCAACCAACACATCTGTGGGGACCAAGTTAACCCACCCAACCAGCACACCAATAATGCAGACTAGCTACTAATAACAGTATACGTGGTTGAGCCACTAAATTAGTATAACGTGGCAAAGTCCACTAAATCAGTATAATGTGCAGAGCCACTAGTACAATGCTTCCTCCAAATCCATAACCCAACCCATGCAATATGTCATATCACAATTAAACATGTAAGTAGTGCATCAATATAGACATTAATCATAAAGTCTATACACAAACATCGTTGATCCTACCACTAAGAGTAAAATGGTCATTTACCCATCGAGGGTATTTCAGTAATTTACCCATCGAGGGTATTTCAGTAATTTACCCATCAAGGGTATTTCAGTAATTTACCCTCTTCAACGGCCCTTTTGAAGGCCTACTATTGCCTCAAGTGACACGGTCTCCATTCTCGGTCACTATAGTGCTATTGTGCATAAAACCCAATTTCAGACCATATGGGCCCATACGCTAGTGTAAGCCGCTCAATTCATTTTCGATCTTGGTTTTTTGGACTTCACAGCCGCATCAATCAACTATCAATTTACATCATTCTCGTTCATATGGGCCTGTTAACCCGTTGGGCCCATTTAGCCCACTTTGGCCCAACAAGGCCCGTTATGGCCTTAGTTCTACGAGAGTGTTCGTGACACTCCCAACAGTCTATCGCCATCACTAGTGGCTCATTTTATTACCACGAGCACTCACACGCTTGAGTAATATCAATTGCCAATATTCTAGCTTCTCGGTATTTTGGCTTTCAGCTGATTCATAGATCACAGCAATAGCAGGTTATATAGAGGTGTGAGATTACACACCTATCCTTGATTGTCAAAAAACCATTCATTGATGCCCCCTAAAATAACAATGACTATGAGTTAACCAAAAGCTCTTGAAAATCCATAGTACTGTAATATACTACTTACCCAAACTCACTTACCACAAGACGTGACCTCATTCAACCTAGTGACAGTATTCAGCCTCGCTTCTTGGCTATCGTAAAAAGATTCCTAAACTGATTGATGCACAAAGGGGGTTAGCATCCACTAATATTCACCAATATGGAGAGTTTCAGCAACGATTAGTACTACTTACCCTCAAATTCGGTAAAGACAAATTCTTTGAACAAAAAGTAGTTAAACACGCATGGCCCTCAGAGATGATAATCAACTAGAAAGAAATGGGAGAGGTTAGAAACACACAAAGAACAAAAGAAATAGATTCGGCCTGCCCCAAATTGGCTAGCTTAGTACCGTGAAGAGAGGAGTATCAAGAACACAAGAACCAGTTAAAGAAAGATTAGGTAGTTGATCCCCTAAGGAGTTTCGGCTCTCACACCAAGGAACAAAGAATTCCAAACAAAGAGAGTATGTAGGTTTGCCTCACCAGGTTCGACCAGCAAGGAGGAAGATCAACACGTCAAAAAGAGAAGTGTTCAGCTTAGAAACAAAGAGAAGAACGAATGCTTAGGAAGAAGAGTAATGGGAGAAAAAGAAAGGTAGGAAGGTGAGGGTAATGCTTACCACTTCAGCACTTAGTAGGGAAAAGAAAGAGAAAGAAAAATGAAACAAACTGAATAGCTATGAGCAAAAGAGAGAGGAGTGCACGAAAGGCAGAAAAAGTAAACAAAGAGAAGAAAATAGTGTACCAAAAGAGAAAAACCCGAAATGCTCTAGATAAAAAAACATAAAACCGAAAATAAGAGGAAAACAAAGTGAGAATTCACCACCAACACTACCCAAAATGCCTAACATTCTTCCTAGCCGAAATTGACAAGATTGAGTCCCCTCTCACAGCACAATTCTCCCACTCTCCCCACTCCTTGATCCACTCCACTATTCCTCCTAGAATTCCTCTCCTTCACACATTGAATTGCTTGACCAAGTCTCCAATCCCTCTTGCAGAGTTCTAACCAAACTCTACTTCTTCCACTCACCTGACACAAAATAAAAGCCTTTAGTTTGCCACCTGTGGGATTCAAACTCCTTCCCTCTATGCTCTCCACTTGATGCCACACCACTCCACCATGTGCTCCACTTATGTTAGCAAAACACAATTATACTTAAGTCCAACATCAACCAGCCCTCTCCACTAAAGAGCCAAAAAAAAATTTCCAAGGCTCAAACTCGAACCCAGGCCTCTTTAGGACCCCCAAACGCACTCAAATAGCTAGCCAAATAAACACAACATGGATTTAAACAAAAACCACAACCTCTAGTTTTTTGGGATGTTATAGTTTTCAAAAAAAAGAGTTAAAGTATTTTCTAAACGCATAATCATCTAGATTGATTTATTAAAGCTTTAGCAATGAGGGATGTTTCAAGACGAATGTTTTAAATGAATAAAGATGACTTTCTAAGTTGTAACAAAGGTTTACTAAAGATAATAACATGGAATGTTTTCATCGTAACAACGATGTTTCAAAAATACTATCGTATGACATTGCTAGATATGACCATATCGTCTAGGCCGGGTTTGGGGTGTTACAAAGAAGAGAAAAAGTACCAGTATTAACATCGGGTGTAGAGGCCTCCTCGGGTGCATGAATAGCATATGGCATTGCCAGTGCTCGTGCTTCAGATTTAACGGTTGAATCTTTTGTTGCACCTCGGCTACCATTAACATTACCAGCTTTACGAGGTGGTCTACCTCTTGAGGCAGGGTTGCTCGGCCTTGTCTAAACAATATCTTTTTCAAGCTTTTTTGAGCAGTCTCTGAGATATTGGTCAAGAGAACCATATCCAAAGTAGGCTCCGCTTCTCATACGACACTCACCAAAATGTAATTTATTACAATGTTTGCATCTGGGTTTGGGATTCAACACTTCCAACACTTGCTACGGATGGGGCCCAAGCTCTCAGATTAGAGCGTTGAATACTTCGGTCTCTTTCGAAGTGCCCATAGATATGATAGAACGATCATGATATTTCTTTGATTTCTTTGAATCTGACGGTTGTGACTTTCCCATAAATCTTTTACTCAAGTCTGGGCTTCCATCCATGCCTGTCTCTTTTCTTTACTTAGTTCTTCAGCTTTATGTGCTCAGTCTACTAGTACCACAAATTCTTTTGATTCTAGAATTCCAACTAACAACTTGATGTCTTCATTTAATCCCTCTTCAAACCGTTTATACATGGAAACTTTAATCGACACATTCTCTGGCATATTTACTTAACCGAACAAATTCCCACTCATACTCAAATTTAGTCATATTCCCTTGTTTAAGCTCTAAAAATTCCTTCCGTTTCTAATTAAGAAACCTTTGGTTGATATACTTCTTTTTTTTTAATTCATTTTGGAAAAATTCCCAAGTGACACTCTCCCTTGGTACAACAAAAATAGAGTGTTCCACCACTAATAGGTTGAGTCTTTTAACAGAGATACAACATATTTCAGGACATTCAGCTGGTGTGCAAGATAATTCATCCAAAACCCTGATAGTATTTTCCAGCCAAAATTTAGCCCTTTCTGGATCATCTTCAGCAGTAGCCTCAAATTCTTCAGCCCTATATTTACAAATTTTATCTATAGGAGGCTTACCAGATCTAACAGGTTCTGTACCTTACGGTATATCAAGAACCGATTGAGAAACTAGAGGGGAGGTTGTTTTACAGCAGGATTTGTTCTTATGAATTTAGAAACCATTTGTTCATTATTTGGAAAAAGGCTTCTCTAGCTTCTTCCCCTCAACCTTTAGATATGGGCCTTCTACTACTTGAAGCTATTCTTTGAACTGAAGCTTGAGCATTGCTCTCAGCTTCCTTCAGATTCAGCTCGGTTGGACGACATTACTTTATGAAAAACATGTTTAAAATGGTCAGAAGATATCACACTATCACAAATTATATAATGGCATGTATAGCTAGACTCGTACTTGCTACGTTATTCTATGAATCGACTAAGTGTAGCTCTAATACCAATAAATGTAACACCTCTAACCCATATTTGTCACCAAAATAGGGTTACAAAACATTACCGGAGTTTGGAAAACAAATACAATTAATTCATATTATTTACTACTCATATCTAAAATCAACCATATTGTCCCTTAAATGGGCCTCGAGGCCCAAAATATGTATTTAAAATAAGTCACAACTAAATCGAGAACTCAAACAATTTTTCGTAAAATTTCAAAATGTTTCCTAGGTACAGGTGACACACGCCCGTAAGGCAAGGCCGTGTGGCTCACACAGCCAAAAGACATGCCCATGAGCCGTGTGGACATTCGAAATAGGGGCACTATAACACCCCTACCCGTAACCATCACCGAAATAGGGTTAAGAGACATTACCGGACATATTGGAACTTTTAAGGTCATTTCACAAATATAGCATACATGATCATAATATCATATCAATTCATTAACAAAGAGTCCCTTTAAAAGGTCTACGAGACCTTAAACATGCATTGGAAAAGGGTAGGGACTAAACCAAGACATACAAAACTTTTTTGAAAACTTAACATTTTCAAAGTTATAGAGGTCACACGCCCGTGTGGGTAGACCCTGTGCCTCACACGGCATCAGACACACCCGTGTGTCTAAGCCGTGGCAAAATAGGGCATACATATTGACTTGTTCACATGACTGAAGACACGCCTGTGTGCTTGACCCGTGGGCAACACTGACTTAATTCACATGGCCTGTCACACGCCCATGTGTCTGGCCCATGTGTGAGTCTGACTTGTTTCAAAATGAAACCTTAAGAGACACAATCGAGACACACACCCCTGTGCTCAACTGTAGGCAAATATAGACCATTTACAAGGCCAATTTGCCACCCATTTTTGGGCCATTCCTACAAGCACAAATTAGCATCATTTCATATTCCAAAAGCAACCAAAACATACCAAAAATGACCATCTTTTCTAACCATTCATGAGCATATCAAACATATCATCTTGTGCGCAATTTATCTCATTACAACCTTAAACACTTCTATGTAAAATCCATCCAAAACTTATCAACTTAATATACCAACCATTCATCATAAACATACCAACTTTCCATCACAAAACATAGATTAAAATTACCATATTCACATCCATTAACAAGCCAAATCACATGGCTTATATATATACACAATTTTCAAATCTAATAATATCAAAACTAGCCTATACATGCCACATAACCCAATCTCAAAATATTTATTTACCAAACGAATACTGGATAGTGTGATGAGATCTCCATCAACTTCCAACCCAAGCAAATCTCTAAAAAAAGCTATAAACATAAGAAAAACACACAAAGTAAGCTTTAAAAGCTTAGTAAGCCATAAGCAAATAAATCATTTCAATAATGTTTATAATTCAATCTAACTAAGCTGAATTTAACAAATCTCATCCACATATACATTCATCATAATCATAATTTCTTAATACCACATTAGGTAACTTCACTAGACTTAATTATGGATGAACTTATAAACCATGTTTTCATATTCATATATCAACCATTAGCTCTTTCATAAAATTTAGCTTTCACAGTTTCATTAGATACCAACCGAATCATGGTTATTTATTACAGATTATTGATAAAAATATATTAATTTCTTTTTATACACTTCCAAACTCGAATAACCATAACAATTCACACATTAAAACTGTATTCCCTGTCTCATAATTCTCATATCTACAACATAAGACCATAATTTCATTGAACGAGCATGTATAACACATCATTCATTATTTTATATTTCACATATATCATCATTTGAATCATACTCACATTTATATCAGAATTTCATATACAAATCATATGTACCTGAATCATTTATGGAAAACACACAATTATAATTCTACATTTCTTATATGATTCATTTGTTCATAGTTCACTTGCTAATATCCACATCTCATTTTCACATAGATCATATAATAACTAATCATAATCATACTCACTTTCATTGCTCAAATTCATATTCATCGCAACATACCTGATTCGGATGCACATTCATATACTAATTTATGTCTCAGAATGCCTGTTGAACTGTTCAAAATCAAATAGGATACTTGGATAGCTCAGAAAACTCGTACAATGCCAACGTCCCAACGTGGTCTTACATGTAATCAATATCGATGCCACTGTCCCAGACAGGATCTTACACAAAATCAAATACGATGCCAATGTCCAAGACATGGTCTTGCAAACACAAGTCGATGCCAACGTCCCAAACGTGGTCTTACATGAAAACACATATCAAAATCCTATGTGATGACATATGTATCCTAACTATTCCTAAGGTTCGTACGGGGCTTTCGGATGTCATATTTTGATTATTTCAAGCTCATAAATATTGCTCCCATGCTCAATTCATTTCTGCCTATTCATTTACACAAATAATAATTCAATTCAACACTTTTAAAATAGATACAATAAAAATTAACAAAATTTATAAACTTATTAACTTACCTCGTACGACGAACGAACCGGAACGACTAATCCATAACTTCTGATTTTCCTGATCCAAATCCGATTTCCACTTTTCCAATCTAATTAATATCAAAATTAACTTACTTATTCAACATTTCATTCAATTTTCATTCAAGAACATATAAATGGGCAATTTACATTTTAGCCCCTAACATTTCACATTTTCTCAATTTAGTCCTTATTTCAAAATAACACAAAATTTCACTAAATCCTTGTTAGGCCGAATTCTACCCATACTACTAGCAACCCATATTTTTAGTTTATTCACACATTTAAACTTGAATTTTACACTTTTCTCAATTAAATCCTTAATACACATTTTTATCAAAAATCACTTAATTAAACATAATAATCTATCAACAATAGTTTATATTTCATCATCAAACCACAAAAACATCAAGTTAACATCAATGATAGTTTTATTCAAGGATTTTTGGTGGTGGATGAATTAATGAAGATGATATTTTGGCTTTATTATAATTATTGTGACATTTATTAACCATTTACCAATTTAACCTTAAAAATAATTCAAATTTTCATTTATGCCAAACCATTAACATCCACTAACATAGAAATGGCATATTTACCACATAAGGACCTTAACTTTAAGGTTCTATAGCTATTTAATACCTTTAGCTAATAGAACACAAGTTTTAGACTTTACGCAATTTAGTTCTTTTTACCGAATTAAGCCTTTAAACGGTAAAATTTCTTTATGAAATTTTCACACAATAATTGTATCATGCTATTGATAAATCGTAAAAGTAACATATTTTCATCCCAAATTTAGCATACTTTTGGATGATTTATCCCTTGATTTATGTAAAAAGGTGCTCTTAATCCTTTCTTTTCATGTTTTATACTCAGGAAAGCACCTAGGGACGAAAAAAATGAGAAACGGGCCTAAAACAGACCAAATGGGTCATATCACGAAATCGACACAGCCTGGACTTAAACCCACACGACCATGCCTCTTAAGAGAAGCCCAAACATGGCCTGACCATGATTCACACGATCGTACCTCATTAACAGGCTCGCACATGACCTAGTTATGAAACACACGGGCATTTGCCCTAGGGCGTGTCCCTGCCGCAGAAGGAGCAAATCTTTTTGGAATATGATACTTTGAGGCAAAGAAACACATTCCAAAACCTATTCAAACACCCGAGTAGGAATCATACTTGAATTAAGATACTTAGGGGCCAATCAAAGCATTCCAAGAGCTTATATAAACACCCTAAGCATAACCTTCAAGGAGGCGATCAGTTAGGTAGTCCACTGGGCCAAGGAGCCAAGCCAGAAGGCCAAATCTGTGGGAATCACTTGAAGATAGCTAGTTGATCCATCTCAAGAAGCTGGAATTCTACTCAAGACGGCAAATTTCTCCTTCAATTCCTTCAGAGGGTTTTTAGGGATTTCTTATGTTTTGTTTTATCTTTTCTCTTGAGATGCTTTATTTTATCATTATGAACTAAACCCTTCAGATACCTAAAGGGGATGAAACCTAGATGAATCTTGTTATTATTTTCTGAACTATATGACAAATACTTAGTTTGTTCTTAATTATGTGTGCTTAATTCTTGTGTTGATATTTCCGGGATATTGATTCAAGTTGTATGTGCTTAGGTGGTGGAGCAAAAGTCCCTGCCTAAGAGTATATCTAGCCTAATTAAGCGGAGTTCATCGCGCGCCTAGAGATAGGGTGACGAGATTTTTTGGATTAGGGTGAAACCTAATATTGGAGTCCACAAATCGAGTTAATGCGATTCTAGGGGTTTTAATTAGAAAGAGATTTCAATTAATCAACCTAGGGTTAGACATTATTCACCTCGAGAGAGGGTTTAATATAAATTAGGGAGTCTTACAGATTAAGCTAAGTGAATAAATCGTCTAGTTCAGTGTTAGATAACAAGTGAAGTCTAGGTGGATTCCTTCTAGGGTATCGTCGTGATCAACTGAGTTTTTCTAAAAGTTATTTCTTCAATTTGTTCTTTTTGTCTTTGCGTCTTTAGCTTAATAGTCAGTTAGTTTTTTGTTTAATCAATCAATCACTTTATATTTAGGCTAAATAATAGAAAGAAAGTGAGTATTAGTACTTTTAATTCCCTTGGGTTCGATAATCCGGTCTTGCCTAAACTATGCTACTATTTGATAGGTGCACTTGCCTTAAGTCGTTGTCAGAGTTAGTTTCTAAGTTCGATCATTCTCTTTATAAATTTTAAAAATTGACAATTTAGACAATCAGCTATAAACCATAATAAAATATTAAAATAAATATTTTGACTTCGGATTGTGGTCATGAAACCACTATTCTGATTAACCCTAAAAATGGGTTGTTACAAGCACACTACTGTGTCCCAGCCCATGTCCAATTTAGGTTGCTTACTAACTTGGGTCACACGCCAAGCCACACACCTATGTGCTAAGCCGTGGGAAAATTTAATTCACATTAATTAGGTGTATGGATCACATAGCCAAGACACACACCCGTGTGCTAAGCTGTGTATCACACACAGCTGAGACACACACTGTCTCTGCCGTGTGAAAGTACCTGGGCATTTTGTTTCTCAATTTTAAAGATGCAGGGAGCAAACGGCCAAACCACACGATCGTGCACATGGCCATGTGTCACATACGACTGAGACATATGCCCGTGTCTCTGCCTGTGTGGACGAAAATAGGCCATTTCTTAGGGCACTTTTCTCACCCAATTTTCCTTCCACCTACAACAACATTTAAGCACATTTACGCATGTTTATACCTAATATACTAATCCAACCAAATCCAAGTACACACATACCAAACAAAATATAATCTTTTATATATATATATATATATATATGCACCAAAACATGCCATCACTAGCCATTAATGACAGGACCACAACCAATTAGGGAACCCTGTATCCATCGAATCTCATTTATCCAAACGGAACTTATTACTTATTAGGTATTATCAAATATGTGATCAATTTTAGACATATGACATTTCTACAGTTCATATATACAACATCCAATTCAACTATATAAATATACACAATTTAGTTACACGAACTTACCTCGACAATGCTCTTGTTTATAGGTACTAATCCGATACTTTTTATTTTCCTCGATACAACTCCATACCAGGTCTATTCGGATCTATATGATTAAATTTAACTCAATTTAATACATTTCATATTCAATTCAATCCAATTCACATCTTAGGCAAAAGTACCATTTTCCCCTATACTTTTAATTAATTTCAATTTCGTCCTTAGGCTTGGAAAATGAAATTAATGCAATTTAATCCTTATTCCAAGCCTAGCTGATTTTTAAATATAACAATAAAAATCCATATATTTCACAAAAATCAAAATTTTTCCATGAATTTTACATCTTTTCTATTTAGTCCCTAAATCACAATTTCATAAAAATTTCCTTTACAAAAGTTATTTATCTATCAACAATCTTTCCATTTCTACCATAAAATTCATAATTCATGCATATTCATCCATGGAAAAACTTTAATACATTGATAACTTTGCAAATTAATCCCTAAAATAGCTAGATTAGGTTATTAAGATCTCAGAAATATAAAAATTACTAAAAACAGGACAAGATTACTTACCCAATTAAGCCAAGTAAGCTTTCTTGAATTCTTTTATCATAGCTAGGGTTTCCATGAAAATAATTTGGGGAAATATGATGAAAAGATTATATTTTGTTATTTAATTAATTTTCATCTTTCCATATTTTTATTTCCAATTTAGTCTTTTTCTTTATTTAATTTTCCATGGATGAATCATCATACTTATCTACTAACTCCATTTAATGGACTAATTGCCATATAAGGACCTCAAATTTTTAATTCCATAGCTATTTGATACTTATAGCTACTAGAACTAAAGTTTTGCATTTTATGCAATTTGGTCCTTCATTAAATTAGACATGTAATCGGTAAAATTTTCTTTACAAAATTTTCATATGTTATTCCTATCATAATGTAGATCATGCACTAATATTAAAATAATTTTTCTTTCTGACTCGAATTTGTGGTCCCGAAACCATTGTTTCGATTTCATTGAAAACGGACTGTTACAATATATTTGAGGAAATTAGTACAAGTTCAATCGTTTGCTGACCTAGAAGGTGCTCAAATGCTACAATAGGTATGGTTGAATTGAATAAATCTCTATATTCTACTACTATTTCCATTACCAACAACATCTACCAATTGTGGCTTGGGAAAGAAAGCACGAGAGCCTCTTTATTACTACTGTATATGCATCCTTGTTTGAAATTGCAACAAGTACTTGGATCCCAAATAGTCAAAGGGAATCAGTGAGTCAGAAGGCTGATGTGTTGATTAGAAAGGCAACGAAGATGATTAAATTTGATTTGACTCAAATTTTGTTTAATTAGGTAGTAATTCATGTTGAAAAGATACATGTTATACATCTTTTACCTTTTCAATCTTTGATTTCCATGTACTGACAATGAAAAATCCAAAGCTAGTGAAACCACTGAAAGATGTGAAAAGATTGTCCCTAAGCTTATTTTTTTACTAAAAAGTTAGAGGGTAAGCATGTTGTAACATCCTACTCGGTGAAATCTTAGTATCCGAATTTTGTTCAAACGAATAAGATGAGTAGAATAAGACAGGTAGAATAAGTCTAGAAGTGAATAGAGTTAAACTTAGGAACCATGTGAGTGCACCTATGACGCTTTTGCATTTGAAGAACACAAGGTTAGCACAAAATGAATAACAAGTAAGTCATTAAAGAAAGGTTCGCCCTAGAACCCTATGTTGGCTTGCATAGGATGGGCAGAGTCTATTATAGGTAAATGAACGTTGTGACGAGAAGCATAAGTCAGTAATAAAGAACACCCCTAACGATGGCCTTGAACCAGTTAAGATATAAAGAAACGATGGTTAAAGCTTAGTTTAATATGAACTAAATAGTTAAGAACCAAAGGGAAAGCACTTGATTAGTATTCTTGGAATTAGGAAGATTTGGATAAGACCACTAATTGACTAATGTGATGTTTGTTGAGTCTCAATAATGTCAAGATACAAGTCAGAGCGTATAAAATAAGAAAGATATCATATCTCTCTCCTCGAGAGAGCAGAACCAATAGAATATAAGAAAACTCCTCTAGGTCAAGTATAAGGCCTGACGAATGATGAGCCCTGTAGTCTATATGAAAGTAAAACATTATCCGCCCCACCAAGACTTTTTACGTATATGTGGGCATATAGTTTATAACAAAATCTAATGCAAGATGCTGTTAAAGAAAGATGCCCAGTAAAGCATATAGTGGACTCAAGTAACAGAGTCGTCGTCAAGAAGGCGTGATGCACCAAGGCGTAATTAGTTAAGCCAATCGGCTACACCTAACAGATGATGAGTTAATCCAAGAGTATGTTATGTGAAAGTAAGTATAAAATACGTGTTTCCTTTATAGCTACCATATATCTTCTTGGTGAATCACATGAATTAATACACATGTCGAACAGCCACTAGACCAAAGGAAAATATCTGATGACTAGGTAAGTGCTGGGAACTATTTATTACTTCCTCAGGAAGTATTCTTTGACTATATAAGGATGAGTTGAGGGGACAATCCTCCATGAGTCTAGAATGTGGGTTAAGCTAGGAATGCCCATTATTAAAATAAGAATCGTGACTCTACATGTTATGCTACTAAAGAGCATATCAGTTTAGCTTGATGAATCAAGTATGGTGAATTTAGCTATGCCATTCTGATGTTTAAAGTGAAAATAAAATGAGTTAAGTAGACAGATCTTGACGAGTTTTTATGGTTTAACGTTTAGGGGTTGCTGATTCTAATCAATGAAAGCCTAGATCTGAAGTTTAGGCTACCTTTGAGGCTAACAAGTGAGTCTCTGAACTGACTCTTACTTGCATGTTTGCATGTTAACCTCTTATGTTCTAAACGACTAGTCTGTTAAATGTAAACATAATATATACGAGTGTGATATACTGACTCTATGAAAGATGTATGCTTGATAGGTTTGCATGTAATGCTTGAAGGAAGATATGTCTCTGTTATGAAAAGAATAACATGTATGATGGATGTGTAAAAAAAGTATGAGTTTGATGATATGATTCTACCATGAACAAGTGTCTACATGAAAGTGCATGAGTTATATTTCAAAACCTGTAAATGCAACAGTTTGAAGAAGTCTGAAAGAGTAAGTCTGTAAGTATTACATAAAGAGTCTACTTGTAGTGAGTCCGTCGGGACATTAAATAAGAATTTTGATAAGGAAAGACCATGGCCTTGGAAAGAAGAACATTTAGTGTAATACCTAGCCATGGTGGCTGTGGCATCATACGAGGAACTAAAGATCATATAGTTTAAGACCTAGTCATTGTGGTTATGGCGTCATATGAGGATAAAAGAACTATATAGTGAAAAGAGCTTGTAACATCTCAGTTTAGACCCTAGTCAAAACAATGGTTTTGGGACCACAAATTTGAGGTTAAATAATTTTTTAATATTATTTTTGGTGTTAATTATATGTGATATAGCCTATGTGAAAATTCTGTGTGGTAATTTTATCGATTGTGTGATTAATTATAAGAAAGGACTTAATCGCATAAATTGTAAAAGTTGTGTGCTGATTATTAAAGTGCTAAATTGTCATGGCTTTTTAAATGAGGGGTACTTATGTTGAAAATGGACCATTCATAGTGGAGATGGACATAAATGGGTATACATTAGGTGAATTTATAATGTTTTAATGAAGGGCAAAATGGTAAACTTTTTTTAATCTTAATATAATAAAACAAAACATAAAATTTTGCCCATTATGTTCATCCATCCACCAAAATTGAAGAAGAAAAAAAGGATTTAGGGCCTAAAACATTCGACCATTGTTGTTCTTAATCAAGGTATGTGTTTTGATCGGTTTTTGATAATTTTTATGTTTTTGTGATCGTTGCTTTGTGCTCTTTAAAACCCATGCTTCAATTTTGTGAATTGGTGAAGATTTTAAGATGTGCCATTAATGAACATGTGAATTTTGTGTTGATAGATGGTAAAATATGAAAGCTTAGTGTTGGGTTAACATAGTTTGTGTTTGGATTTTTGGTGAAATTGAGTAAATTGGGCTAAATTGAGAAAAGTGTAAATTGAGGGACTAGAATGTAAAATAAATGAAATATTTGTACTTGTATGAGAATAGTAAGAATTTGGATTGGCATGAGTACAAACAAATTGTGTGTATTTGGTGATTTGGTGAATTAGGGACTAAAGTGTCAAAATGTGAAAATGTGAGGGCTATTTTAGTAAAATGCCCTACATGTATGAGTTTGGATTGAATTGAATGAACTAGTGATTGAATGAGTTGATTTTGAATGTGTATAGACCAAGAAAGGAGAGGTTTGGATCAAGATCGAGGCAAAGATAAAGTGCTCAATTAATCGACCGTATTGGTATTTCGACATTCGAGGTAAGTTCGTATATAATACTAGTTGTAAAATATATCTATGTGATGTGAATTTATTTAATAAATATGTAACTATGAAAGAGTAGATGCTATGTGCGAAATTGAGATATATTGCACTAAATGTGCGAAGTTAGAAACTAGACAGAGATGATTGGCACTGTGTGTGCGAAATGATAGAAACTTCGGCTTATTGAATTGGCACTGTGTGTGCGATACTGATATAAGCTCAATTTAATGTATTGCCACTAAGTGTGCGATGATGAATACATTTTGGCTATGAATTTGCACTAAGTATGCAAATAAAGCAAGAGAATAACTGTAACATCCTAAATTAGGGGTTGTTTGTAATTTAATTATTTTTCTCATGTGTGTGCTTGAAAAAGTGAATCCTATGATTGCTAGGCATGTTAAGGGTCTAGAAATAACCCCGAGCTAGGCCTAATTTAGGGCTAAAAATTTCTTTTTAAGTGTGAAAAAGGAGGGAGCTAGGAGATAGGGGTTAAATAAAATTTAGGGAGAAGCATGACACAAAGAAATAAGTGGCAGAGTGGCTTACATACGCCACTTAAGAGTTTGGAGGTGGCGATGGGCAGGTCTTGGGTTCGATTCTTAGGAGTTACAAGGGGGGAATGTGTTTTATTTTTTTGGGCTTTTTGGCGTTTAAGGAAAGGGGGCCAGGTATGAAGGCTTTAAAAATTAAATAAAGAGGTTTAAGAGCATGAAAGTCAAGGTGGTAGAGTGGTATGGGGCGTTGCAAGGGGTTTGGCAAGGAGGTCCTGGTTCGAACCAAAGAAACAATGATTGGCATTTTATTTTTTTTATGCAGCTGGAGTGAATGGGAGGGGGAGTAATGGCTTGATTTTGGACTCTTATTTTGATAAGGATGAAGCTTAATTTTTGCTCTAAAATTCAGCTGGAGGAGTAGGTGTTAGTAGCTTATTTTCATTTAATTTGTTTGAGGAGACTAAGGGATAAATGGAAGATAAATGTTAGGTGATAATTAAAAGCTGAAATTATCACAAAAGAAAGGTGATGGCCGGTTATGGGACTCCTTAGGGGCCATTCACTTTCGGTTTTATCACCTAGAGAGAGGGGCTGAAATTCAAAAAAAATTCTTTTCTCTTCCAACTTGGTTGCTGGCCGAATCTCCCTACACCCTCCTCTCCCTATTTTTTATTTTGTTTCGAAAGCCGAAAGCCATTATTTCTCTGTCGATTTCAACAAGAGCTTTAACCGAATTCATAGGCTCACAATCTCTCTTCCCTTTGTGTTTATCTCTTCACCATCCTAAAGTGCCGAAATCAAGGTTTCTGGCAAGGCCGAATCCATCATTAAGGTAAGGGTGCGGCAACTTTGCTTCTTTCGGGATTTAAGTTATGGTCGAATGGCCTTTAACTCTAATGAAGTGATTAAACCAATTGTAGGAAAGGACTATAGCTGATTAAAGGAAGCTTTCGGGACTTGTTTTCCTAAGATAAGATGGTAAGTAACATTTGGTCATAGGCCTTGATTATGTATAAGTGTGCAAGCCAATTTTAACATGCGTTTTGGTAGGGATCTCGAGGACTCAAGTGACAAATTCGGGATTTCAGTAAGTTTGGTAGTGGTTAAGCACATTCGGCCAAAGGCCATATTTCAAGTACAACATATCCTTCAGGATTTTTGGTTTGGCCGAATAGGCCTAAGTCTCTAACCATGTTGTTGGCCAATTATAGGGTCAAGGATCTAGCATCGTAGATCGGATCTTCGAGATCTAGGAATTTCGGTAGTAATAGGTGTGTAAACTCTTTACACACTTTATTAGTAAACTTTGCTATATTGTTGCCTTGTTAATTATGGTAGTGATTTGCTTGTGGGCTTAAGCATGGATTCCGGGTAAGTCCCCTATTACTTTGTCTATGAAATATGATTGAGTATGCCATCATATGCTGTTAAATGCATGATATATGATAATTGATATGTAAGCATGATGATGGTGGGATTGATGAGAGGAGGGGGATGATTTTATGGACTGTCACCAGTGGTTTTAACCACAAGATGGGTTGGCCCCATTAGATTTATTGTGACTTCGGTCACCAGTGGTTTTGACCACACTATTGTTAAATTGTGACTAAGTCCCAGTGGTTTGGTACCACCAGTGGTTTTGACCACATTATGATATTTTGTGACCTATGGTCATCAGTGGTTTTAACCACACAATGGGTTGGCCCCATCACTTGATTTGTGACGCTAGTCACTAGTGGTTTTGACCACCAGTGGTTTTGACCACACGGGGTAGTTAAGGAGTACGGATGGTTAGTGGGGTTGCATATTTGCATGTTTATTAATAATCTGTGTATGAGTTACATTTTCGGGTGAGGATTTACACACTGAGTCTTGGAGACTCACCCCTTCCCAAATTATTTTGCAAATGAGTAGATCACGGAGATGGAGCCAAAGAGGACTCGAGGCGGCCATGCTTATCGTTGGATTTGAATTTACTTTGTTATAGTTAATATTACTTATTTTCTAAGTCTTTTTATTTTGGTTTGTAATAAGGCCGCTAATTACTATTTGGATGTTTATTTTACTGTTTTATTTTACTTATGTTATATTACAAATGAAGTTTATAAATGATTAAGTGAACCGGTTAAAAGTAACTTTTTCAAACTTAATAACTTCTACGGGTTTTCAAAGATGTTACCATCGGGTAACAAAATACACCAAGTCAACTATAACTTTGACGATTTTAAAATTTTACATAATCAAACATTTCCAAAGGGTTTATCAACACAACCATGTTTATGAAAATAATCCCAACTGAGTTTTATCAAACCCCATTTTAATACCTTAACCACATTTTAACAAGTTTTCACCAGACACTCAAAATGATTCAAATTATTTTACTCCGTGACATACCAGATCCGGTCAAGACTCATGGGCCGGGTTTGGGGTGTTACAATAATGAAAGTTGATCGAAGTGTAAAGTTGAGTGATTGAGTTGTATGGTTGGTGAGTAACTATGTGTTGGCTAAGGTATGTACGATAACTATGTGTTGTTTAAGATATGTATGATACCTATGTGTTGGTGAATTTGAAGTAGATGGATGAAATGCTATGTGAATATTTAGTATACTTGAATTGTTGAATTACAAGTACTATGTTACGGACTTACTAAGCTATGAAAGCTTACTGTGTGATTGTTTCTCTGTTTTACAGTGTCAGTAACGCTAGCTCAGATTTGGGAATCGTTAGAATCTCAATCACACTATCGGCAATCTATTTTGGTACTCTTGAAGATGTGTATATTTGAATATGGCATGTATAGGCTAATCATTTGGTATATGTTTGAGATGTAAATAGCCATGTGATTTGGCTAGTTATATGCTAATATATGATACATGTTTTGAAATGTTTTGATGGCAATGAGATGACCTTATGAATGGTAAGTTATTGAGGGAATGATGCTATAGTGATATGGTAATATAGTCGAAGAATTATGATTGGTTATGCTTGTGTTTTAGTTGTGAAATTTGGTGCATGAATTTGTATGTTTGAATGTATTTAGAAGCGTGAATTGATATTGTATTGAAGCTTGTGGGTTGACCCTTGTGTGGGTGGCAAATTTGGCCTTGCAAATGGCCTAGTTTGCATACTGGACAAGAGGCACGGGAGTGTGTCCTTGCCATGTTATTTAAGAACTTTTTCTTGGTGTGTCTGGACAGGTTACACGGCCGTAGCCCACGGGCGTGCATGATGGCCATATGACCAAGTCAGTAGCTAGCTTAAGGATACAAAGCCATGGCATACGGGCATGCCTAGTGACTATGGAAATAAGTCAGTATATGGCCTAAGTGTACACGACCTTAGCACACGGGCGTGCCTGGTGGCCGTGTGAATAAGTCAGTATGCATGCTCCTTTCTGGCACGGCCTGGACATATGGGTGTGTCTGGTGAATGTGTGAGGCACACGGCCTGATTGCACAAGCGTGTGACCTCAATAGTATTGAAGAATATTTGAAATGTTAGAAACTTTCATTGGTGTTCAATTTAGTCCGATACTTTTCTAACACGTGTTTAAGGTCTCATAGACCTAGAATATGGACTCTATGATTGTAATTGAATGTGTATAATTGAAGAATGACTTTGTGTCATTAAATGGATGTCAAATGTTTCGATTGTCCGGTAATGCCTCTTAACCCTATTCTAGCGACGATTTCGAGTTAGGGGTGTTACAGACTTAGTTGGGACTATGGTGTCATGTAGGGAAAATGATAAAGAATGGTTGGGTGAGTATCAGGCAGTAAGGGGTAAGAAGTTAAGTTTAGGAAAATCCTTATCATTGAAAATGCCATTTACCAAAAAGTGGAAGCCTTTGTGGTTATTCTCAAAAATATGAAAGCCTTTTGTGGCTGTTCTCAAATATGTGGAAGCCTTTGTGGTTGTTCTATGTTATATTTGAGCCCTTGTGGCGCAATATGTTATATGTGAGCCTTTGTGGTAGAATATGTTATATGTGGAAGCCTTTGTGGATGTTCTCTGTTATATGGAGCCTTAATGGTCGACTTTATGAATGTGCTTTCGTGAAAAAATATGTTAAGTGAAAGCTTTTTTGATTGACTCTATGAATATGCTTTCATGGAAAAATAAGTTAAGTGAGAGCCTTTGTGTTGATTCTATTAAATGCGCCTTCGTGGCGAAGTCTGTTATATGAGGACGCCTATAAGGTTATCTTATGAATGTGTTTGGATGCCTTTATGGCTATCTGTCTGTATGGAGGCCTTTATGGCTATTTTGTACACATATTTGGATGCCCTTGTGGCTATCTATCTATTGTGAAAGGAAAACTTTTGTGGTTATCTATGTCAAGGGAAAAGTACGCCTTGTTGGCGTAGTCTGAAGAATGACCTTAGTGGAAATGATCCGAAGAAAACACTGATTAAGTGTATTCTGAAGGAATAGTATAATGGTGATGATGAATGTTTCGTGTAGAGGAGCGGATATAGTCCTTCTTGCCCATAAGAATAAGAATCAAAGAGTATGCTACGAGTGTATGACCATGGGTAAGACAAGTAATTTTGAATAACGTATGGTATCTAAACAGAATATGACAAAGGAGAATACGGTAAGCACAGCCTAGAGAAGTAGAGAATAAATTTGGTAAGTATTCGCCAAGAGGAAAAAGGGAAGTATCAAGCACTAGACTTGTTATGATGAAATAAATTAGGTACTTATATTTTATCTCACTAAGTTTTGATGAACTTACTATGAATGTATCTAATTTTCAAAAATATAAAAAAGAGTGTCGGAAGTCGATGCCAAGGCTACGCTAGAAAGCGGTGGTCCATGCTGATATGCATACAGAGGAAGAATGAAAGAAAGATGTATGAAAAGTCTTAAGGCTATATGTTAGTGACCAAGCTATACGAAAAGCCATTAGACAAAGTTGAAGTCTGTATATAAGATATAAGTAATATTTCAAATACATGTAATAAGAAAGGGTGAAGTCTTAAGTAATGATATTCGTAAGTTATTTTATGAATGTAAAGGTGAACATACATTGTACAAAGAGTTAATTATAATAAAAATATATGAGGTAATTCAGTAAATAAAAGTAGAAAATTTTATTAGACATTTCTTGTATAAGTTACATAGGTTGGTAGAAAAAGTCTAGGTTACATCTATTTTAGGAAGTAACAACCAATACTTGGATCTGGTCAATTGGGTCAGGTAAAGGGTGTTACACATGTTACTATAAAGATAGTTGGGCGAGCAGTTGAGGAAGGAATAGCCCAAGTAGACCATTATGCAACAGCTATCTCAAAGGAGGCTTCACTTTTGTTGCCACTTTGAGTAACATTTTAGGATTCAATAAGAGGATGGTTGATCATCTAAAATCATCTATGTATAACATCCTAGAATTAGGGGTTCTGCATTTTATGCTATCCTATGCGTTTGGCTTGTTTAGCATGTTATTTTGGTGTGTTTGGGGGTCTTGGGAAGGCTCGGGTTCGAGCCAGAGCTCTAGAAAAATTTTGCTTTTAGGGCACTTTGGGGGGGAAAGCTAGCAGAAGTAGGCTTTAAGTATATTTACTAGTTTTTGTTCACACAAGAAGGAGTGTGGTGTGGTGGCAAGGTGACGCCACTTATGGAGCAAGGAAGTGGCGTACAAGGGAGCAGGAGGGGGAAAGGATTTCGAGTCCCATCTGCAGCATGTAGAGCTTTATTTTTATGCTCAAGGTGGTGGAGTTTGGCATTCGGCTGGGACTCTACATGGTGGTTGTGGAATGAGTTAATAAGTTTAAAATGAATGGAGGAGAGGTGCTTAAGGAATTTGAATCGGTCAACTGATTTGAATTGGTGGATAGAGAGAGAATAGAGGAGGAAATCGTGGGATGTGGAGAGAGTGATGGAGTTTGGCCGATTGTGGGAAGGTGTGGGTGAGCATGTTCGGTTTAAGCTGGGATAGGTGAGTGTCGAATTGTTTTGGGGTTCTTAGGCTTTTCCATTTTAATAATTCGGTCATAAGGGTGTAGTAGAGTGCCGTATGTGCCATTTGGGATATAATAGAAACCAAAACCTAGAAGTGCATTGTTGTTCTTTTTCTTCATTTTCGGCAAACACCTTGTGAGTTGACAAAGAAATTCTCTTCTCTTCCTTATAGCTGTGCCAAATTAACCACCCATTCCTTTTCTCTTTTTGCACATCTTTCCTACTTTAACAAAGAATAGTCGAACCTCTCTTCCATCTCCTATTAAACATTTCTTTCTCTATAACCGAACCATCTTACTTGTTGTTAGCTGAATCTCTCCTCACTATCTTCCTGTCCCATTCAACTTTCATCATCTTCTTCTTGTTCTACACTCTTTTCTCCATAGCCGAACCACAACCTGTGCATTTGCTTTTCTTTCCATCTTGTTTCTTCTTGTTCTTTTCTCTAGCCGAATCCTCTCCTAATCTCATCTCTTCTTTAACTGAACCCCAATTGCTCATTCTCTTCTCTTTTCATTTCTTCTTGTTCTAGTGGTTAAGCCGAAACCCTTTTGTCAATTGCTGCTTGTGCTGAATCTTAACTCCGTTTTGCTTCTCTTTGATTGAAGTCGAACCCCAGGAATCAAAGGGCTAGATGGTCGCCAAAGGTTTCCCCTTCAATCGATTTTCTGATGGGGCAAGAAGCCAAACGTTTTATAGTCCAGAGCCTGAAAGTCTATTGATTGTCGAGTCTTACCTTTCCATTCGAATTCTTAAGGTAAGGAGCCCTCTTTTGTTTTTTTGATCAGCCTCTATTCATTTACTCTGTCATAATCAAACCCCTTGCTGGGGAAATCGTTGTTTCACTATAGTACTGTACTGATGAAGTCTCTTCATGGATGCGAGTGCTAGTCAATCTAAGGAGGAGAGTGGACCCGTAATCTCTACTCCTAAATTTAAAAGACGTGCGGTGTCGGCGGTTCGAGACTTTTCGCTGGGCAGTGGTAGAGAGCCAACGTCTGCCTGGGATAGGCAAATCGTAGCTATCCCTGCTAGTGAGAGTTTCGACATAAAGAGCCTAGTTTTACCCGTAATCGTGTGTAATGCTCACACTTTACTTTATTACTTTACGAAATAATTGTGTTGGCTGAAAGCCGAAACGACTGTATAGATAGTCGAGATACCCTTGTGAGTAAGGATGGAGACACTGGGTAAGTACCACTATGATTTTACTTTCAAAGATATGTATGTATGAATTAATTATCCGTTGTACATTGAAAGCATGTTTTCATTCATCTCAGTATGATAATATGTTGCATGGGTCATTTGATATGATTGACAGAGGAAGTGTGACTTA
This sequence comes from Gossypium rotundifolium, assembly GCA_025506655.1. Lineage (NCBI taxonomy): Eukaryota > Viridiplantae > Streptophyta > Magnoliopsida > Malvales > Malvaceae > Gossypium > Gossypium rotundifolium. The sequence continues at coordinate 27,211,650 of CP106730.1, forward strand.
GTGACTTCTGTCACCGTGGTCTAGGACCACAATGGTTTGGAACCACGTATACATATATTTATCAGTGACTTATCTCAGTGGTTTGGTACCACTGTGGGTTGGCCCCACATATACTTATCAGAGATTGTCACAGTGTCTGGGACCACAGTGGGTTGGCCCCACGTTTATGTATTCTGTGACTCTGTCACAAGTGGTCTAGGACCATAGTGGTTTGGAACCATAGTGGCTTGATGCCACGGATGTTTGGTTGATTCAGGCGACTTGGAGGATGGAAAACTAGGTTGGGTTGGGCTGCATTGCATACATTTTTAATATGCCATATATTATGGGCTTAGGCCCAAATTGCACTCGTAAGGGGAATTACACACTAAGTCTTGGTGACTCACCCTTCTGCTTATTCATGCAGGTAACTCCTAGTCGTAGATTCAGAGCCGAGTGGGACTTCGAGGTGGCCATGCCATGTTTTTTCGTAAATTTCATTTCTTTCTTCCTTTAAACTTATTTTAATTTGGGATTTTGTTATGTAATAAGGCCTCCATAACTTTAATTTGGTTTTTTGATTTAATGTGGTTCCTATTATATTATGAAATGCTAAACACGAAGTTTTTCTAAAAATATAAATAAACATTTTCCAAAAAAATAACAAGCAGATAACAAGCTGATTAACAACTCAATTCAGAGATTTACTTAAAACTGCAAACACCGTTTTCAAAATGACACGTTTCGGATTACCACTAGTTTTTAGTTTTCAAATCCCAAATCGTTCTTGACTAATAACTCTTTTAAATAAGAGTTAGTAAGAAACCCTTAACCTAAATGTTATTTCCAAGATAGAAATACGAAATGAAAAGCTTTCAAAATTACAATGTTATCCTTAAAAATCCAAAGTTCTTTCAAACAACCTTTCCCTGTGACATACTAGATCCGGTCAAAATGTTTAGGTGTGTTACAATTATGATATCAGAGCCAAGTCTTAAAAACTCAGCTGTGGAAATAGGTTCAAAATTGTTTTCAAAATTTGGTTTGGAATATAGTTTAGAAAAAAGAATGTTTTCTAGAAGCATGTCACCCGAGTTTTCGGCACCAATCTACACTGTAAGTTTTCTGATTGTTGCTTGAATTCTTATAAAATATTGTGATAGATAGTTTTAAGAACTACAACTTTAGAAATGGAAACCTTTAGAAATATTTCTTGCGAAAAACTACTTCTAATGCTATTTTCATAAGATTGTCCGTTAATAAACAGTGGAAGAAATACTAACTCATAAAATTTGTAATCAGATTAAGTTGAATTCATAATCATGAGCACTAGAGGACTTGGACGTGGTATACGTAGCCGTAGTAGAGGTCGGGTGTTGAGGCTAAACCCTCGGAATCAGGGCATGGGCCAGAAAGTGAAGTGCTGGCATCACCAATAGCGGAAGCGAGATTTCAGGACCAAACTAGTGGAGACGATACTTTGTCCCAAGCTATGTTGCGTGTTCTAGAGCAGGTTGCTGGAGCTAGCACGAGATCAGTAGCTCAAAAATCTATTCCGGACTGACTTCAAGCTAACGGGCCGAGATATTTAGGGGTATTTCTAGTATGGCTCCTAACGTAGTTGAATACTGGCTGGAAGCGGTTGAATGAATCCTGGACGATCTTGACTGTACCGCAGAAGAAAAGTTAAAAGGAGTAGTGTCCCTCCTTTGAGATGAGGCATATCAGTGGTGGCTCACAGTAAGGGATGGTACATCAGCAGACTGTATTACCTGGGATTTCTTTAAGACAGTGTTCCAGGGAAAGTATGTTGGGGCGAGTTATGTGGATGCGCAGAGGAAGGCATTTCTAAATTGGTCCAAGGGCATAAGTCGATGGCTGAGTATGAGGCAGAGTTCTTGCGTCTAAGTCGCTATGCTCGTGGTATCGTCGCAACTGATTAGGAGCACTGTGTTTGATTTGAGGATGGTCTGAGGGATGAGTTGCGAGTACTGATAGCTCCGTAATGGGAAAGAGAGTTTACCACTCCGGTGGAGAAGAAAAATATAGCTGAAGTGGTAAAGCAGTCTATAAGGTAGAATCGGGACAAGGATAGGGGTAGGAATAAGAGGAATTTTGGGTCGTCAGGATCTGCTCGGGGTTTTCAAAAAAGGCGTAAGTTTGATGGGCCAGTCAAGTTCATGAAGCTCATTATCGTTGGTCGGTCTCAACCGTGTACTAGATGTGGAAATTTTCATTCGGGAGTGTTGGGTAAGAAATAAAGGATGCTTCAGGTGTGGGTCTATTGATCATCCGGTAAGGGATCGTCACGAGGAGCCAAATAGGCACGGCCATTGGTCGTGGTTATGCACAGTCGAAAGAGGTGGTCGCAATACCGAAAGGTCATGGTCCGGCCAAAGGAGGAAATGGTTTTGGTCGAGGGCGTGGAGCACCGGGTAGAGGTGCTGGGAATACAGATGCGAGACAGCCTGGGTTGGTCTATGTAGCTAGACGCCGAGAAGATGGCGATGCACCGGACGTCATAACCGATATGTTCATTATTTTTGGGTTACCCTTTACAGCTTTGATACATATTAGGTCTACATATTCATATGTTGCTAGTATTGTGTCTGGGACTTTGAATATAGAATCTGAGATTGCTTCTAGAGAAATGACAGTGATTAGCCCTTTAGCACAATCTGTAGTGATGGATAAACTATTTAGAAGTGTGCCTTTAGAAGTACAAGGGGTTGTTTTCCCGGCTAATTTGATGGAATTACCGTTCGTCGAGTTCGACTTGATTTTAGGTATGGATTGGTTAGTTAAGTATCGAGAAAACTTGGATTGTGCCGCTAAGTGCATGATTTTGAAGACTCCCGAAGATAAGGAGGTGCTGGTGATAGGTGAGAGAAGGAACTATCTGTCTAATGTCGTGTCTGCTTTAAAGGCTGAAAGGATGGTATGAAAAGGGTGTGAGGCGTTCTTAGCTTTCATTAGTTCTTTGGAAGCCAAAGAATTATCTATAAAGGATGTTAGAATGATGAAGGAGTTCTTGAATGTCTTTCTAGAAGAGCTCCCAAGGTTACCTCCGAATCACGAGGTGGAGTTCGGCATTGACCTATTTTCGGGAACCGCTCCGATGTCCATTGCCCCATATAGGATGGCGCCGAAGGAGCTAGTAGAACTTAAAGCTCAGATTCAGGAACTGTTGGACTGGGGTTTTATCTGACCAAGTGTGTCTCCGTGGGGAGCGCTGGTGTTGTTCGTTAAGAAAAAGGATGGGTCGATGCGAATGTGCATTGACTACAGGAAACTGAACAAGTTGACGATTAAGAACAAGTACCCGTTGCCTAAGATTGACGATATGTTTGATCAGCTGCGAGGCACTTCGATTTTCTCAAAGATAGACTTGAGGTCAGGTTATCATCAGCTTAAGGTCAAGCAGGCGGATATTCCTAAGACTGCTTTTCGAACTCGTTATGGTCACTATGAGTTCTTAGTGATGCCGTTTGATTTGATGAATGCACCAACTGCATTTATGGATATGATGAATCGGGTATTCCAACCCTATCTGGATCAGTTTGTCATAAAGTTCATAGATGATATTTTGGTATATTCAAGGACTGAAGAGGAGCACGATTTGCATTTTGGATTATTCTACAGATTTTGAGAGAGAAGCAACTGTATGCTAAATTCAGCAAGTGTAAATTTTTGTTGAAGGAAGTTACCTTTCTGGGGCATGTTGTGTCTGCCGAGGGGATTAGGGTCGATCCCCGAAAGATTGAAGCTATGTTGGATTGGAAACCACCAAGGCCTGTAGCTAAAATTCAAAGTTTCCTTGGGTTAGATGGGTACTACAGAAGGTTTTTTAAGGATTCTCATTAATAGCTACACCTTTAACCAAGTTGTTACGAAAAGAGGTACCATTTGTGTGGACAGATAAGCAGCAGGAAAGCTTTGAAAAGTTGAAGAGGATTCTGACTGAGGCACCAATGTTGATTCAGCCTGAGGCGGGGAAGGAGTTTTTCATCTATTGTGATACGTCACACATAGGGTTAGAATGTGTGTTGATGCAATAGGGGAAAGTGGTAGCATATGTGTCACGACAATTAAGACCACAAAAGTGGATTATCCCACTCATGATTTGGAGTTAGCTGCGGTAGTGTTTGCTCTAAAGATTTGGAGACACTACTTGTATGGGGAAAAGTGAATGTTCTACACAGATCATAAGAGCCTGAAATATCTCCTTACCCAGAAGGAGTTGAATTTAAGGCAGCGGAGGTGGGTTGAATTACTGAAAGATTATGACTGCACGATTGAATATCACCCGGAAAAAGCTAATGTAGTGGCAAATGTGTTATGCCGTAAGGTGATATCAGATCTGAAGGGCGATGTTTGTTCATCTCATTTTGTATAAAGATGGAAGCTTGTTAGCCGAGCTTCAAGTGAAGCCTTCATGTGTAAGTCAGATTAAAGGGAAACAGATGTCAGATGAATTATTAAGTTCTCGACTTCAGCAAGTGAGAAGTGGTGAGATAGAAGGTTTTAATCTAAATAGTGAGGGAGTATTGTGCTTTCATGGAAAGGTCTGTATGCCAAAGGATTCCGAGTTGAGATAGAGGATTCTGACAGGAAGCGCATAGTAGTCCATACGCTATGCATCCTGGTGGAAGTAAGATGTATTGAGATTTGCGTGAGCAGTTCTAGTGGTAGGTTTGAAGCAAGAAGTTACCGAGTTTGTGAGTAAGTGCTTGACGTGTCAGCAGGTGAAGGCAGAGCATCAGTTGCCTTCGAGGTTGCTACAGCCAGTGAAGATTCCACTTTGGAAGTGGGAGAGGATAACAATGAATTTTATTAGTGGGCTATCTCTTACGCCTACTATGAAAGATTCGGTGTGGGTGATTGTAGATAGGTTGGCAAAGTCTGCCCACTTCATACCCGTTCGTGTCGACTATTTATTGCAAAAGTTAGCTAAGCTGTATGTAGTAGAGATTGTGAGGTTACATGGGGTACCAGTGTCTATTATATCAGACAGAGACCCTAGGTTTACATCGCGATTCTAGAAGGAGTTGCACAAAGTGTTGGTTACAAGATTGGATTTCAGCACAGTGCTTCATCCACAGACTGATGGTCAGTCAGAGAGGGTAATTCAGATTCTGGAAGGTATGTTGAGAGGCTATGTTATCGACTTCAGGGGTAGTTGGGAGGACTTCTTACCATTGGTAGAATTCGCATAAAATAATAGCTATCAATCCAGTATTCATATGGCACCCCATGAAGCGTTGTATGGTCGTAAGTGTTGTACTCCTACCTACTAGATAGAGTTAGGTAAGCGACAGTTGTTGGGTCCGGAATTGGTCTCAGAGACAGAGAAAAAGGTTAAGTTGATTCGAGCTCGGCTGAAGGAAGCTTTTGACAGGCAGAAATCATATGCGGATCTGAAGCGTAAGGAAATAGAGTTCTTAGTGGGTGATCAAGTATTCCTAAAAGTTTCACCTTGAAGAAGGTCTTAAGATTTGGACGGAAAGGTAAGTTGAGCCCCAGATTCATCGAGCCTTATCGGGTGTTGAAACGTGTGGGACCCATAACTTATCAACTTGAGTTACCTTTGAGTTGAGTCAAATACATGATGTATTCCATGTCTTGATGTTAAGGCATTACCGTTCGGATCCATCTCACATAGTGCTAGTGGAGGAAATTGAAGTAAGACCTGATTTGTCTTATGAAAAGAACCAGTGCAGATCTTAGATCGAGATGTCAAGGTATTAAGAAGGAAGTCAGTTCCTCTATTCAAGGTATTATGGCGTAATCACAGCGCAGAAGAAGCCACGTGAGAGCTAGAAGATGTGATGCGACAGCAATACACTCACCTCTTTTGACCAGGTAAATTTTAGGGCCAAAATTTCTCTAAGGGGGTAGAACTGTAACATCCTAGAATTAGGGGTTCTAAATTTTATGATATCCTATGTGTTTGGCTTGTTTAGCATGTTATTTTGGTGTGTTTGGGGGTCCTGGGAAGGCTCAGGTTCGAGCCAGAGCTCTAGAAAAATTTTACTTTTTGAGCACTTTAGGGGGGAGAGCTAGCAAAAGCAGACTTTAAGTATATTTACTTGTGTTTGTTGACAGAAGAAAGAGTGTGGTGTGGTGGCAACGTGACGCCACTTATGGAACAAGGGAGTGGCGTAATGGGAGCAGGAGGGGGGAAGGAGTTTGAGTCTCATCTGCAACATGTAGAACTTTATTTTTGTGCTCAAGATGGTGGAGTGTTGGCATTCGGCTAAGACTCTACATGGTGGTTGTGGAATGAGTCAATAAGTTTAAAATGAATGGAGGAGAGGTGCTTAAGGAATTTGAATTGGTCAACTGATTTGAATTGGTGGATGGAGAGTGAATGGACAAGAAAATCATGGGATGTGGAGAGAGAGATGGAGTTTGGCCGATTGTGGAAAGGTGTGGGTGAGCATGTTCGATTTAAGATGGAATAGGTGAGTGCTGAATTCTTTTTGGGTTCTTAGGCTTTTCCATTTTAGTAATTTGGTCATAAGGGTGTAGTAGAGTGTCGTATGTGCCATTTGGGATATAATAGAAACCGAAATCTGAAACTGCATTGTTGTTCTTTTTTTTCATTTTCGGCAAACACCTTGTGAGTTGACAAAGCAATTGTCTTCTCTTTCTTATAGCTGTGCCGAATTCACCACCCATTCCTTTTCTCTTTTTGCACATCTTTCCTACTTCAGCAAAAAATAGCTGAACCTCTCTTCCATCTCCTATTAAACATTTCTTTCTCCATAACCGAACCATATTGCTTACTGTTAGCCGAATCTATCCTCACTATCTTCCCATCCCATTCAACTTTCATCTTTTTCTTTTTGTTCTACACTCTTTTCTCCATAGCCGAACCTCAGCCTACCCATTTTCTTTTCTTTCCATCTTGTTTCTTCTTATTCTTTTCTCTAGCCGAATCCTCTCCTAATCTCATCTCTTCTTTAACCGAACCCCAATTGCTCATTCTCTTCTCTTTTCATTTCTTTTTGTTCTAGTGGTTAAATCGAAACCCTATTCTCAGTTGCTGCTTGTGCCAAATCTTGACTCCATTCGGCTTCTCTCTGATTGAAGCTGAACCCCAAGAATCAAAGGGCTAGTTGGTCGCCGAAGGTATCCCCTTCAATTGATTTTCTGGTGGGGCAAGAAGCCGAACGTTTTGTAGTCCGGAGCCTGAAAGTCTATTGATTGCCAAGTCTTACCTTTCCATTCGGATTCTTAAGGTAAGGAGCCCTCTTTTATTTTTTGATTAGCCTCTATTCATTTACTCTATCATAATCAAACCCCTTGTTGGGGAAATCGTTGTTTCACTATAGTACTGTACTAATAAAGTCTCTTCATGGATGCGAGTGCTAGTCAATTTAAGGAGGGGAGTGGACCCGTAAACTCTGCTCTTAAATTTCAAAGACGTGCCTTCATGTCGGAGGTTTGAGACTTTTCACCGGGCTGTGGTAGAGAGTCAACATATGCCTGGGATAAGCAAATCGCAGTTATCCCTGCTAGTGAGAGTGTCGATATAAAGAGTCTAGTTTTTCGCATAATTAGGTGTGTAATGCTCACACTTTACTTTATTAATTTACATTAATAATTGTGTTGGCTGAAAGCCGAAACGAATGTATAGATAGTCAAGATACCCTTGTGAGTAAGGTTGGAGACACCGGGTAAGTACCACTATGATTTTACTTTCAAAGATATGTATGTATGAATTAATTGTCTATTGTACATTGAAAGCCTGCTTGCATTCATCTCAATATGATAATATGTTGCATGGGCCGTGGGATATGATTGATAGGGGAAGTGTGACTTAGTGACTTCTGTCATAGTGGTCTGGGACCACAGTGGTTTGGAACCACGTATACATATATTTATCAGTGACTTATCTCAGTGGTTTGGTACCACTGTGGGTTGGCCCCATATATACTTATCAGAGATTGTCATAGTGGTCTGGGAACACAGTGGGTTGGCCCTACGTTTATATATTCTGTGACTTTGTCACAAGTGGTCTGGGACCACAATGGTTTGGAACCACAGTGGCTTGACGCCACGGGTGTTTGGCTGATTCAGGCGACTTGGAGGATGGAAAACTAGGTTGGGTTGGGCTACATTGCATACATTTTTAATATGACATATTTTGTGGGCTTAGGCCCAAATTGCACTCGTAAGGGGAATTACACACTGAGTCTTGGTGACTCACCCCTCTGCTTATTCTTGCAAGTAACTCCTAGTCACGGATTCGAGCCGAGGTGGACTTCGAGGTGGCCATGCCATGTTCTTTCGTAAATTTCATTTCTTTCTTTCTTTAAACTTATTTTAATTTAGGATTTTGTTATGTAATAAGGCATCTGTAACTTTAATTTGGTTTTTTGATTTAATGCGGTTCCTATTATATTAAGAAATGCTAAACACAAAGTTTTTGTAAAAATATAAATAAACATTTTCCAAAAAAATAACAAGCGGATAACAAGCTGATTAACAACTCAATTCGAAGATTTACTTAAAACCGCAAACACCATTTTTAAAACGACATATTTTGAATTACCACTAGTTTTTGATTTTCGAATCCCCAAACCATTCTCGACTAATAACTCTTTTAAATAATAGATAGTAAGAAACCCTTAAACTAAATGTTATTTCCAAGATAGAAACACGAAACGAAAAGCTTTCAAAATTACGATGTTATCCTTAAAAATCCAAAGTTCTTTCAAACAACTTTTCCCTGTGACATACCAAATCCGGTCGAAACGTTTAGGCTGGGTTTGGGGTGTTACATATTGAATCTCATAGTCATATGATTGTCATGCTACAACCTGAGATAAGGTCATATATTAGATTTGAAACAGTAAGATAGCATGAAGGAATGATCAACAAAGCAAATGATCCTTGCACAGTTGTTCACTCAGTCTAGTAATCTTGTACTCCTAATTTGATGGACTAAGTTACTCCTATTTGGATGGACCATCTTTAATCCTCATATTCTTCAAAATTCGTTTGGCCTTGGTCCAATCAAGAGAGTATGGCTCTTTGGTATTCTAGTTGGCAAGTTTCTTGAATAATAAGGGTGAGTAAAAGCTATAGAAAGCTAAAGCTGTATTGAGTTATGGTTGTTGTGTTGTGATTGTAACGGTGATCCTATATGGGAAGTATATGTCCTTTGGAAGCTGTCATGGGACTTATTTACGTTTGCTGAAGATGTTCATATTTGCCTTTGTGACATTCCTTTTTTACTGAACTTTTATTTTGATTGGTCTATACAAGCCTTAAATTGATGATAATGCTATGGAATTGATATTTGGAGCCATGTTATTTTGCTTACACAGTTGCACTATGCCTTATCTACTGCTTACTTTGATATAGTTTAGTATTTTCATTGTTGATGCAAATTATAGACATAACATTGATAGTTAATATTACTGTGTTATACTCTAAGTTGAGTTTAGTGAAATATAACTAGTGCTAAGGGGAGCTATTGATGAGTACGATGATTAGCTTCATATGTCGTTTGATGTTGTTAAATAAATTGCCAAAAGGGGAGATTGTTGAGGCAAGATGTGCTGTTTGAGGCTAAGTGGCACTCAGTAGCGCCTACTGGAGGCTGCCACTAAAGCAGTTAAATTACTTGCCTTATTTGAGTTGGCAATTTAACAAAGAAATCTTTGAATTTGTTAATGTGCTATAATAATGAAGATACTATAGTCCAATTATAGAAACCAATCATGTAATAGCCCGTTTTCAGTGAAATCGAAACAATGGTTTCGGGATCATAAATCCAAGTTAGAAAGAAAAATTATTTTAATATTATTGCATAGTCTGTATTATGGTAGAAATAACGTATAAAAATTTTGTTGCGAAAATTTTATGGATTACATGTTTAATTATAAAAGGACCAAATTGCATAAAATGAAAAGTTGAGTTCTAATAGCTAAAAGAATTAAATAGCTATAGAATTCAAAATTTGAGTTCCTTCTTTGCAATTAGTCCATTAAATGGAGTTAGTAGATATTTATGATGATTCATCCATGCAAAATTAGAAAAAGAAAAGGACTAAATTGGAAATTAAATTAATTAAAGATGGAAATAAGCTAATATCATCTTATTTCATCATCTTCCCCAAATTAAAATACATGGAAACCCTAGCTAAGAGAAAGAGAGTTCAATCAAGTTGTTTTGGCTCAATTAGGTATGAATTCTTGTCATGTTTTTAGTAATTTTTATATTTTTGAGATCGTAGTAACCTAACCTACTTATTTTGGGGACTAATTTGCAAAGTTATCAAAGTATAAATTTTTTCCATGGATGAGTATGATGAAATTTTGAAATTCATGGTAGAAAATGGAAAGTTATTGATAGATAAACAACTTTTGTAAAGGAAATTTTCATGAAATTGTGATTTTAGGACTAAATTGAAAAGATGTAAAATTCATGGAAAATTTCCAAATTTTGTGAAATACATGGGCTGTAAATGTTATATGAAAAATTTAGTTAGGTTTGGAATAAGGATAAAATTGCATGAATTTCATTTTCCGAGCGTAGGGATGAAATTAAAATTAATCAAAAGCATAGGGGCAAAATTACTTTTGCCTAAGATGTAAATTGGATTGAATTGGATACGAAATGTGTTAAATTGATGTTAAATTCATTTATATAGATCTGGAAAGATCAAATAAGGAGTTAGATCGAAGAAAACAAAAAGTATCAGATTACTAGCCTACGAACACAAACAATTATCGAGGTAAGTTCGTGTAACTAAATTATGTATATTAATATGTTTGAATTGAATGTTGTATATGTGTGAATTTTATAAATGTCTTATGTATGAAAATCAGTCACATATCCGATAATACCCGATAAACGTTAAGTCTCATTTGGATAAAAGAAATTTGATGGATACAGATTTCCGTATTGGTTGTGGCCTTACAAGTGTTGCGGACACACCGTAGCTCTTACGAGCATCATGTTATAAGCCCTCTCGAGCTTCCTATTACATGGTTCCTACAAGCATCCCAATCGGTATTGATCTTGCATGTGTTGGGGTCATACCGCAACTCTTTATGAGCGTCCTGTTATATGATCGATATAGATCCTGGATATAAAATGGATATATCGCAACTCTTTATGAGTGTCCTGATGTAGGCTCTTTGTGAGCTTCCTGATATGGCTCACTTGAACTTCCTGTTATATGGTTATTCGAAGCTCCCTGATAATAACTCTTCGGAGTTTCCTGGTCATCTCAATGAGCTTCCTATTTTACACTCTTATGAGTTTCCTGTTATAACCTGAATAAGCTTCCTGTTACATGGCTCACATGAGCATCCTGTTACATGGCTCGAGAGAGTGCTTCCTGATTATGTGCCCTAATGGGTACCCCTGAATATGAGTTGACGGATTACAGTTTTGTACACTTTGAGTGTACTACATGTGTATCCATTGGGAAAGGGTCGGAACTAAAAGGTCTACAAGACCTTAAACATGCATTGGGAAGGGGTCGAAACTAAACCGAGCACATACAAAATTTTTCTAAAATCAAACATTTTTCAAAGTTTCAGAGGTCCACACGCCCGTGTGGGCAGGCCGTGCGCCTCACATGGCATTAGACACACTTGTGTGTCCAAGCCATGGCAAAACAGGGCATACATACTGACTTGTCCACACGGCCGAAGACACGTCCGTGTGCATGACCCGTGGGCAACACTGACTTAATTCACACGGCCTGTCACACGCCCATGTGCGAGACAGACTTGTTTCGAGTTACAAACTTATGAGACACGGTCAAGCCACATGCCCGTGTGCTCAACCGTGTGGGCAAAAATAGGCCATTTGCTTGGCCAATTTGCCACCCAAATTTTGGGTCACACCTACAAGCATCAAGCCATTCCAAGTTCATACTCCTAATACATCCAAAACATACCAAAACATATCATAAAGATCATCCACACAACGTCACATATACACATTATAACTATCATTCTCACATATCCAAGAAATAAACAAAGATCATTCATCTATCAAGCCATATCACATGGCAAGAACTATACATCTCAAAACCTTCCATAATCACTAGCCTATGCATGCCATATACCAAATATAAAACTTCCAAAAGTACCAAAATAGATAGTTGGTAGTGTGATTGAGTCGCTGACAATCCCGGATCCAAGCTAGCTTTAATGACACTGCAAAATAGAGAAAGACTTCACATAGTAAGCTTAAAGCTTAGTAAATTTGTAGTATAACACAATTAATTCAACAATTCAAATTCAATATGCAAAAATTACCAACACCTAGTTCAATTCACCTCAATACTCAATTTTTATCCATATCAATTCCTCACTTTCATACATAACTATATTTTCATTAACAAGCATTTACCAAGCTACTCAATCTAACTCTTTTCATCATTCATTCACATAACTATCCATATATCTCATACACAACTTCATCAACCACATAGGTTCTTTACGTACTTGTACCATCTCATATTTAACTACCACATTTACCATTCAATGCTCCAAACCCTTACTCATTCGATCCTCTTTAAACATTCGATGAATTCGCACACTCAGTGCTATATAATTAGCCAAAACCACGATATTATCATACACTTAGTGCCATCACATTAAACATAAAATGCCTCAATCTCGCACACACACTTAGTGCCAACTCGCACACACAATGCCAACTAATGCTTTCTTTATATATATATATATATATATATATATATCGTACACACAGTGCCAACTAATATAGTCGATGCTTTCTTTATCTCGTACACATAGTGCCGATCATCATTGCATCGATTCTATTTACGCACACTTAGTTCCACATCTCTTCAAACCCATCATTCACATTACTAACTCAACAACCACATTTCTATTCATTTCATAATATGTGAACATAAATTTAACAATTCATATTATACACGAACTTACCTCGGATGTAGAAACACAATACAAGTCGATCAATAGAGCACCTTATTCTTGCCTCGATCTAAGTCCGAATTTCTCTTTTCTTGATCTATACATATTCAAATTTAGCTTATTCATTCACCAAATCATTCAATTTAATCCAAAAACACATATTTTGAGCATTTTACAAAATAGCCCTCACATTTGCACATTTTGACATTTTAGTCCCTATTTCAAAAAATCACAAAATACACATAATTTAATTATACCATGCTTAAGCCGAATCTTCCTCATGTTCATACTACCCCACATATTTCATTTATTTCACATTTTAGTCCTCCAATTTTTCATTTTCACAATATACCCATTTTTGACATTTTTGTCAAAAATCACTTTACAAAACATTAAAATCCATCAACAATTATTCATTATTCATCATTCATCATCAACTATCACAAGCTCAAACATTTATCAATGACATCTTACTAAATCACCAACAAATTCAAAAATTAAGGCATGGGCTAGCTAGAACACAAAGCAACGATGTCAAAAAGATAAAAATCATCAAAAACAGAGCCCAAAACATACCTTGATTGAGCCAACTTCTAGTCGAACTCTAGCTTAATCTTTTTCTTTCTTTTCTTGTGATTTTCAGCAAGATAAATACATGAATAAAATGAATATTTGGTTTTGTTTTACTTAATATTAACTTAATAACATAATTACCATTTTAACCTTAATATATAACATTTAAAATTCGACTAACTTAGCCCATTTTGTCCATCCAATCTATTAATGGCTTAATAACAACATAAGGACCTCACATTTAAAGAAACACATCAATTCAAGAAAACCACTTTTACATTTTCTGCAATTTTAGTCCATTTTGTAAATTAAACACACAAACGATAAAATTTTCACACAGAATTTTCACACATGTTTAATCACATACTATAAACACTAAAAATAACATTAAAATATTTTTTTGACCTTGGATTTGGGTCCCGAAAATACTGTTCTGACTATGGTCTAAATCGGGCTGTTATAGACATTCTGTTTATGACGTCATCAACTAAATAAGGTCACACGGCCAAGGTACACGCCTGTGTCCTTAGGCCGTGTGGCGAATTAAATTTAAAAAAATTATGTGCAGACTTCACACGGCCTAGGCACATGTCCATGTCCTATGGCCGTATCTCTCACACAGTCGAGACACACAGCCGTGTCTCGTGCCCTTGTGTTTACTACTGGGTATTTTGTTTTGCATTAATTAGGGTACAGGAGACATACGGCCATAACACACGCCTATGGGGCAAGCCATGTGGACAAAATAGGACTATTTACCAAGCCTTTTTTCCACCCATGTAACACCTCTAACCCATAATTGTCATCGGAATAGGGTTAAGAGGTATTACCTATCATTCCAGAACATTTAAAATTCATTTCACAACACAAAGTCAAACATCAATCAAACATATCCAAATTTAAACATATAGTCCCTTAATGAGGTCTACGAGACCTTAGACACATGTTAGAAAGGGGTCGGGATTAAACCAAACTCATACAAAAATTTTTGACATCCCAACATTTTTCTAGGTTATAGAGGTCACACGCCTGTGTGGGTAGGCCGTGTGCCTCACACAGCCTCGGACACGCCCGTGCGTCCAAGCCATGGCAAAACAGGGCATACATACTAACTTGTTCACACGGCCTGAGACACGCCCGTGTGCCTCACCCGTGGTCGACACTGACTTGTACCACATGGCCAGTCACACGCCCGTGTGTCCAGTCCGTGGTCTAGCCTGTTTTGCACAAAATTACAAACCTGTATGACACGGTCGAGCCACATGCCCGTTTGCTCAGCCATGTGGGCAATTATAGGCCATATTTCAAGGCCAAATTACCAACCACACTTAGAATCACATATAACCATCCATCCAACACCAATTCATGCCTCAAAATATAAACAAAACATACCAATACAAGCACCAATTCATCATCAACTATACCATCTATAACCATACTCAATCTCATCTCAAATAAGTCCATCTAAAATACCAATTTCACATCCTAATTTATACAAAACAAGCATCATGCCATTCATCTCATAATTCCACATTTAAACCTCATTTCTCAACAACCAATGTAAGCATATAATAAGCCATATTCATCACTCATTATTTCATACAATATTCATCATTTACATAGCTTAGACATAATAACCAAAATCATTTAACTTCTAAGCCATGTCACATGGCAAGGTCCAACATTTCAAAATACACCATATTTACTAGCCTATACATGCCATATACAAAATATGTACATCTTTCAAAAGTACTGAAATTGATAGCCGATAGTGTGATTGAGTCACTGACGATCCCCATATTCGAGCTCGCTTAACTGACACTGTAAAATAGAGAAACAATTCACACAGAAAGCTTAAGAGCTTAGTAAGTTTGTAATACAATACAATTAACATATTGAATCAAATCAATATATCAATTAATCCATCACATAGATAATTTAACAAAGAATTACACACTCAATTATATCCAATACACACATAACCATCGATCAATCAACTTTCAAATTCATCAACCACATAGGTTTATATACATACCTTTGCCAACACCTAGTTTACCATAATTTTTCCACATCATGCTCGATAATATTTTTCGATCACTTTTTGTTATTCATTCAATTTATTCGCACACTTAGTGCCAAATTCATAGTCGAAGCTAAAATATCATCGCACACTTAGTGCCTTTTCATAAAACCGAATTTATCTCGGTATTGCACACACAGTGCCAAACATTATAGCTGAAGCTTCTATTATTTCGCACACAAAGTGCTAATCACTTCTGTCCCAATTCTCATTTCACACACTTAGTGCCCCATTTCTCAATATCACATATAACATTTCTAATTCAATAATTATACATTCATTCATTTCACATCACATAGATATAAATTTAACAACCCATATTATACTCGAACTTACATCAGACGTAGAAATTCTGAAACTAGCTGATCAATCGAGTACTTTGTCTTTGCCTTGATCTCGATCCGAATCTCTCCTTTCTTGGTCTATATATATTTGAATTTAACTCATTAAATCACCAATTCATTCAATTAGTCCAAACACACATATTTAGGGTATTTTACAAAATAGCCCTCACATTTTCACATTTCGACACTTTAGTCTGTAAATCACAAAATACACAAAATTTTACTACACCATGCTTAGCCTGAATTCTCCTTATACTTATATAAGCCCATATATTTCATTTATTTCACATTTTAGTCCCTCAAAATATTATTTTCATAATTTAGTCCAAATTACTTAATTTCACTAAAAATTCAAAGACAAAGCATGTTCATCCTTTACATATCTTTCATATTTCATCATCAACTATCACAAAGCTCAAACATTTATCAATGGCATATCTCAAAATCACCATCAAATTCTAAAATTAAAACATGGGTTTGCTAGAACACTAAGAAACGATCACAAAAACGTAGAAATTATCAAAAATCGAGCTCAAAACATACCTTGATTAAATCAATTGGTAGTCAAACCTAACAAGCTTTCTTTCTTTCTTTTTCTTCAACTTTCGGCAAAAAAGATGATAAAAATGGCTTTAAATTTTTGTTTTGTTTAATTAATATCAACATTAATAACTATTTTAAACTTTTAACCTTAATGAATTTTAATAATAACACCTTATGCCATGCCATTATCATTTCTCTTTTAAGAAGCCAATGCAATTAGGCACTTTAACAATCAGCACACAGCTTTTGCATTTTATGCGATTAAGTCATTTTTCTTAATTCGACACACAAATAAAATTTTCACACATAACTTTCACACATGCTTATTCACACACTTTAAACACGAAAAATAATATTAAAATATGTTTTCGACCTCAGATTTGTGGTCTCAAAACCATTGTTTCGACTAGGGTCCAAACCGGGTTGTTACAACCCATTCTTGCACCAACCTACACAACATTAAAACCACACAAATCCAAATATATATATGACTTCAAGGCACTTAACATGGCATAACTAAGTGCTTCACCAGCATCAAACATCCATAATCTTATGCCATCATTCAACCGTCAATAACCATATGTCATATCATAATGGCATTGGTACATGCATGCATATATGAATAGGTTTACAACCAAATAATCATTATGAGTCACATCTCATGGCCTTATACAAAATGAATCAAATATCATCATAAGCCAACACAATTGGCTATACCAATATGACATGTAACAAAAGACCAAGTCCCTATACATGCCATACTCAAAATCTTGAAACTAACTATACCTAAAAGTTCCAATTGATAGTGTGATCAAGTCTCTGACGTCCTTCAATCCCCGAGCTAGCTTGGCGATACTATAAGGAACAGGAAAAGAAAGGGGAGTAAACATAAAGCTTAGTAAGTTTGCATGTAAATAATTAACAACATTAACCATGCATTATTGTACACATAACATAATATAACTTCTCACAATGTCATCAAGTATCATAAATACATTTTAAATCGTGTCATTTACATAATGTGCGATAAAAACTTGTGGTCATAATTTATTCATTCACTTCTTACCAAGCTCTCATCGATTTATAATCTCAATATTTATAAGCTTCGTGTACATATATGTACCCTTTCAACATGGTCATACTTTGTCATTTCATTGACATAATATTTGGATTACCCGTTGAACCACTTGGAATACTAAAGGATACTCGGGAATCACATACACATAGAATCATACCAATGTCATATCCCAGATATGGTCTTACATGGGATTACATATCGATGCCTATAGCCTAACTATGGTCTTACACGATTCTTATATCGATGCCATGTCCCACACATGGTCCTACACGAAATCTCATAACGATGCCATATCCCAGATATGGTCTTACACGTAAACTCTTAACCCTAATGTTATGACATTCGTATCCTAACTATTCCTAAGGTTTAACCGGGATTTCGAGGTATCAAATCTTCGTCGAATCGTCATTGAGTCAACATTAATCAAATTCACAAAGACAATTTCATAATTCATGCAATATTAAAGCATTAAATACCTAATAATGAAATGTTACATTATTAACACATGAACTTACCTCGGTACCAAAATATGGCTAACTATTCGATTTAGTCTACAACCTTGTTCTTTTCTCGGTTTAGGTCCGGACTCTGTTTTTTTATTTATAATAGCAAATTTAGCTCATTTAATAATCACATTACTCAATTCAATCCAAAAGTCATATTATGGCAAAATTATAGTTTTTCCCTATACTTTCACATATTTACAAATTTGCCCTTAGGCTCGAAAAATGAAATCTATTCAATTTATTCGATTCCAAGCCTAGTCAAACCTCTTTTATACTTATAGTAGTCCACATTTTTCATTTAATCACACTTTTATGCACATTTTGAAATTTTTTTACAAATAGGTCCTTTTGTCAATTTTCACCAAAAATCACCTAGCAAAAGATGTTTATCTAACATTAAACTTGTATAATCTACCAGACATCAAAATACATGCATGTCACATGTGGGTAAATTTTTAAACATGAACCTTAGCTCAAATAAATGGTAGAAATAGCTAGATCGGTTGATAACAAATTCAAAAATACAAATAACATTAAAAATGGGGCAAGGATGCACTTAATATTGAGCTTGAAAGGATGAACAAAACCCTAGCTATGGCTCCTTAGAAATTTCGACAATGGGGGAGGAAGATGGACACAATTTTTGACTTATTTTCCCTTTTTTATTCTTTTATTATCCAAATGAAAAAAATGCCCTTAAGGCATTTCCTTCAAATTTTTCCTATTCATGTCCAAAAATATGGAAATTGGTCAAATTGCTATTTAAGGACCTTTAATTAATAATTCATAGCTATTTCATACTTAAAGCTTCTAGAATCTCATATTTTGCAAGTTTTGTAAATTAGTCGTAAAAGTTAAATTGGACGCTCTATCAACAAAATTTCTTAACGAAACTTTCACACATTCATGCAAACATATCATGGACCTCAAAACAATCATAAAACAAATATTTCTACTTTGAATTTGTGGTTTCAAAACTACTATTCTGATTAGACCCAAAATCGGGATGTTACAACTCTTCCCCTTTAGGGATTGTCGTCCCTGAAAATCTTACCGGTGAAAATGTTTGGGTACTGTTTTCTCATGGCTTCCTCGGGTTCCCATATAGCCTCTTCAACCCCATGCCTTTGCCACAAGACTTTCACATGAGCTATAGTTTTATTTCTCAATTGTTTGACTTCTCGAGCCAAAATCTTAACCGGTTCTTCACCATAAGTCATATCCGACCGAATCTCAACCTCTGTCGGTGAAATCACATGTGAAGGGTCTGATCGGTATCGGCACAACATAGACACATGAAACACAGCGTGAATCCTTTCCAACTCAAATGGCAATGCTAACTGATGCGCTATCGGCCCTATCCTTTTGGTAATCTCATACGGCCCTATAAAATGCGGACTCAACTTGCCCTTCCAGCCAAATATAAGAACTTTCTTCCACGGAGACACTTTCAGGAATACTTTATCACCAATCTGAAACTCAATCTCTTTCCATTTCAAATCCGCGTAGGATTTCTATCTATCTGAAGCTACTTTCAAGCAATCACAAATTACTTTTATCTTTTCTTTGGTTTTTCTGACCAAATCGACCTAGTGAATCTGGTTCTCTCTGAGTTCGATCCAATACAAGGGTGTTCGGCACTTACGCCCATACAATGCCTCATAAGGTGCCATTTTCAAACTCGACTGAAAACTATTATTGTAGGCAAATTCCACCAACGGTAAATACTTTTCCTAACTACCCTGGAACTCAAGAATACAACACCGCAGCATATTTTCAAAAATTTGAATTACTCGTTTCAACTGACCATCAGTTTGTGGATGGAAAGCGGTACTAAAATTCAATTTTGTACCCAAAGCTTCTTGTAACTTTTTCCAAAACTGCGAAGTGAACCTCGGATCTCTATCCGATATAATCAACAAAGGCACTCCGTACAATCTCACAATTTTAGAAATATACAATTCGGCTAGCTTATCAAGTGAGTAGTTGGTACGTACCAGAATAAAATGATCCAATTCCGTGAGCCTATCAACCACAACCCAAACAGCATCTTTCTTTTTCGGTGTCAAGGGCAAACCCGTCATAAAGTCCATAGTAATTTTGTCCCATTTCCACTTAGGAACCAGCACAGGCTAAAGTAAATTGGAAGATACTTGGTGTTCGGCCTTTACTTGTTGACAAACCAAGCATCTCGACATAAAACCTGAAATATCTCTTTTCATTCCCGACAACCAATACATTTTATTCAAGTCATTATACATCTTTGTACTGCCTGGATGAACAGATACACATCAACTATGTGCCTCATGCAAAATTTTTCGAATAAGCTCATCATCTCTCAGTACACAAACCCTATCTCAAAACATCAAACATCCATCAGAACTAATCTAAAATTCTGATTCAATACCTGACTCACACTGAACTCTCTTGTCTTGCAAAACACTGTCACTTTTCTAAGCTTCATAAATCTCTTGGAGAAACATCAGTCTTAGCTCTCAAGTAAGATAGAATAGAACCATCATCTGATAAAGCCAACCGTGTATTCATAGCCCTCAATGCAAACAAGGATTTCTTACTCAAGTCATCGGCGACCAAGTTCACCTTTCCCGGGTGATAATCAACCACTAGCTCATAGTCTTTTATCAACTCTAGCCATTTCCGTTGCCTTAGGTTCAAATCCTTTTAAGTTATCAAGTACTTTAGACTTTTATGATCAGTGAATACTCGACATTTCTCGCCATACAAATGGTGTCTCTAAATCTTCAATGCAAACACAATGGTGGCTAGCTCTAAATCATGTGTCAGATAGTTTTTCTCATGTGGTTTCAGCTGTCTTGAGGCATAAACTAATACCTTGCCTTCTTGCATAAGTACACAACCCAATCCATTCAAGGATGCATCACTATAAACTACAAATTCTTTTCCTGATTTAGGTTGTACTAAAACTGAAGCCTCTGTCAACAATGCCTTTAGTTTCTCAAAACTTTGTTGGCACTTTTTTGTCCATTCGAACTTGACATCTTTTTGTAACAACCTCGTCATCGGAGTAGAAATCTTGGAAAATCCTTTAACAAACCATCTATAATAACCGGCTAAGCCTAGAAAGCTTCTAACCTCTGACACATTCCTCAATAGCTTCCATTCAACAATAGTCAAAATCTTACTCGGGTCAACTCAAATACCATCACCCAAAACAATGTGCCCCAAAAATCTGACTTCTTGAAGCCAAAACTCACTTTTACTAAACTTAGCGTACAACTGTTTATCTCTCAAAGTTTGTAAAATCATTATCAATTGCTCAACATGCTCGGTCTCATCACGAGAATAAATCAGTATATCATCAATAAAAACAACAACAAATTTATTCAAGTACGGTTAGAAAATACGATTCATCAAATCCATAAACACAACAGGAGCATTATTTAAACCAAAAGGCATAACTAAAAATTCATAGCGACCATGTCCGAAAAGTAGTTTTCGGCACATCCAAGTCTTTAACTTTCAACTGCTAGTAACCGGACCTCAAGTCAATCTTGGAAAATACTGTGGCTCCCTTCAATTGGTCAAACAAATCATCTATTCTCGAAAAAGGATACTTATTATTTATGGTCACCTTATTGATTTGTCGGTAGTCAATGCAAAGTCTCATAGATCCATCTTTCTTTTTCACAAATAATACCGGTGCATCCCACGGAGAAAAACTAGGTCTCGCAAAACCTTTATCCATCAATTCTTGCAACTAAGTTTTCAACTCCTTTAATTTGGTCAGAGCCATTCTGTACGGAGCAATCGAAATAGGTGCAGTACTAGGGACTAACTCAATACCAAATTCAACTTCTCTAACTGGAGGAAATCCGGGCATCTCCTCCGAAAACACATCCGCATACTCACATACTACTGGCACCGACTCAATCTTTAACTCAGACACTTTGGTATTCAACACAAAGGCAAGATAATATTCGCACCCTTTTCTCATATACCTCTGAGCTATCATAGAAGAGACCATAACTGGCAATCTATCCGATTCATCTGATTCAACTTGAAGAATATCACCACTTTCACATTTTAACTCAATAATTTTTCTTCCACAATTTACTACCACATCATGAATGGTCAACCAATCCATCCAAGAATTACATCAAATTCATCAAATGGGAAAAGCATAAGATTAACCGAAAAATAGTGACCTTTAATCATCAAAGCACATACTTGCCTAAGAGGTTTGACACTTTATCACAAATTCTGTAAGAATGCGTTGATCTCGGATCAATCAAAGCAACAACATGAGTATCATAAAGATAAAAAGTACCCGTAATCACATCAGGAGAGGAAGCCTCTTTGTGAGCGCGAATAGCATAAGTCCTCGCAGGTTCTCTACCTTCGGGCCTCACAACTGGATCTCTAAGTGCATCCTTGCTACTCACTCCATTTCTCAGATTTCTCTGGCCTTCCTCTTGGAGCAGCATTACTAGGTCTCGCACTCTGAAATTTCTCTTTTTCAGCCATCTCAGGGCAATCTCTAATGAAATGATCTTGGGAACCACACTTGAAATAAGTTCGATCATTCACTCGACACTCACCGAGGTGACGTCTACCGCAATGTGGACATTCAGGTCTACTAGGTCGAGCATTACCTACACTCACTATGAAGTAGTTTGAGCCTTATAACCCGAATATTGTTTCCTATGGTTTTTGTTTGAAAACCCAACTGAAGCACTTGATTAAGTATTAAACTCTCTTTGTTTCTTAGATGAAGACTAAAATTACTTACCCATCTATCTTTTCCCTAAGTCACGAGACTCAATTTCAGCTTTTCTTTTCTCTTTAGCCAATTCATCAGCCTAGCAAGCTCTTTCAACAAGTACAACAAATTCTTTTAATTCTAGAATGCCAACCAACAATCTAATGTCTTCATTCAGTCCATCTTCAAATCTCTTATACATGATAGCTTCAGTCGAAACACATTCTCGAGCGTATTTGCTAAGTCTCACAAACTCACGCTCATACTCTGTTACTTTCATTCGGCCTTATTTTAACTCAAGAAACTTATTTCTCTTCTTATCAATAAACCTCTGGCTAATATACTTCTTATGAAACTCTTCTTGGAAAAATTTCCAACTAACTCTCTCCCATGGTAGAACTGACACAAGAGTGTTCCACCACTGATAAGCCGAGTCTCTCAAAAGTGACATAGCACATTTCATACATTCCTCAGGTGTGCATGATAACTCATCAAATACCCTAATGGTATTCTCAATCTAGAACTCCGCCCTTTCGGGATCATCATCTATATTAGCTCAGAACTCTTCGGCTCATTGATTTCGAATTTTATCCACTGGAGGTCTATTCAATCTCATAAAATCCATACCTTGGGGTGCTACAAGAACAGGTTGAGGAATACGTGAGGGTGGAGGGGGTTGAGCATTCGGGTTCGTTCGAACAAACTCCGTATACTAGGCATTCATCATATGGAGAAAGGCTTCTCTATCATCTTCTCCTTCTCCCTGACTCACAGTTACGGGTCTACTTTCAACTAGCGCTACCCCTTGAGTAGGAGCCGGTGCATTACTTTCTACATCATCAGCTTCAACTCGATTGGGATCCATTACTATAAGAAAACACAATTTAAAAAGGTCAGGAGTCGTCACACTATCACAATTCATTTATGGCATGTATAGTTAGACTCGTGTACACACTACCTTAGTCCGAGAATCGACTAAATTATAGCTCTGATACCACTAAATGTAACACCCTTTACCCATATTTGACACCAAAATAGGGTACGAGGCGTTACTAGACTTATATGCAAGTAATTATATAAAACCGAGACATAAATTTTCACTTAAATTTAAAACTTTTCAAAAACATACATATCGTCCCTTAAACATGCCTACGAGGCTCAAAACATACATTGGGAACGATTCGGGACTAAACTGAGAACTTTAGAAAACTTTCGGGAAACTTAGAAAATTTTTCATGAAAAAGGTCCACACGCGCCGTGTGAGTGAAGGAACACGCCCACGTGACATATCACATGCCCGTGCTTCAGGCCATGTCCAAAATAGGAGACATTCTATTTATGACGCCATCAACCAAATAAGGTCACACAACCAAGGTACACGCTTGTGTCCTTAAGCCGTGTGACGAATTAAATTCAAAAAAATTATGTACAAACTTCACACGACCTAGGCACATGCCCATGTCCTATGGCCGTATCTCTCACACGACGAGACACACAGCCTTGTTTCATGCTCGTGTGTTTACTACTGGGCATTTTATTTTGCAATAATTAAGGTGCAGAAACACACGGCCATAACACACGCCTATGAGGCAAGCCATGTGTCACACACGCTTAGACACACACCCGTGTGTCTACCCGTGTGGACAAAATAGGGCTATTTACCAAGCTTTTTTGCCACCCATACTTGCACCAACCTACACAACATCAAAACCACACCAATCCAAATATATATATGACTTCAAGGCACTTAAAATGGCATAACTAAGTGCTTCACTATCATTAAACATCTATAATCTCATGCAACACATCATCATTCAACTGTCAATAACCATAGGCCATATCATAATCGCATTGGTACATGCATGCATATATGAATAGGTTTACAACCAAATAATCATTATGAGCCACATCTCATGGACTTATACAAAATGAATCAAATATCATCATAAGCCAACACAATTGGCTATACCAATATGACATATAACAAAAAGACCAAGTCCCTATACATGTCATACACAAAATGTTGAAACTAACTATACCCAAAAGTTCCAATTGATAGTGTGATCGAGTCTCCAACGTCCTTCAATCCCAAGCTAGCTTGGCGATACTATAAAGAAAAGGAAAAGATAGGGGAGTAAGCATAAAGCTTAGTAAGTTTGCATGTAAATAATTAACAACATTAACCATGCATTATTGTACACATAACATAATATAACTTATCACAATGTCATCAAGTACCATAAATACATTTTAAATCGTGTCATTTACATAATGTGCGATAAAAACTAGTGATCATAATTGTAACATCCCAAAAAATTAGGGGTTTGTGATTTTTGAATGCTGCATGTGTTGGGTTTGCTTAGCTAGTTATTTAAGGGTGTTTGGGAGTTTTAGGGAGGCCTCGGTTCGAGGATGAACCATGGAAAAATTTTAGTTTTTGGCCCTTTAGGGGAGAGGGCTAGGTGATGTTGGACTTATGTATAATTGAGTGTGTTTTGCTAACACAAGTTGAGCATATAGTGGAGTGGTATGGTGTCAAGTGGAGAGCATAAAGGGAAGGGGTTCGAATATTGGCAATTGGATGCTTTTATTTTGTGACAAGTGAGTGGAGGAGGCAGAGTTCAGATCGAACTCTTCAAGGGGAGTTGGAGACTAGGTTAAATCATTTGAATGGAAGGAGGGGAGCAAATGTATGAGGAAATCAGGGAGGAAATCATGGAAGTGATGGGTGTGTGGAGGAGTTGGCAGAATGTGGGGAAGTGAATAGGGAAATTTGGACAAAGGTTAGTAGTGTAAGGAGTGCATTTTCGGTTGATGTTGTGGGAGTGTGCCGAATTCTTTTTACCTTTCTTGTGAGTTTTACATCTTAGGTTTTAGTTCACCATTATTTAGGGTTTTTTTGCTTTAGACTTCTACCAATTTCTCTTTGCTTTCATCTCTTTTTCTTCCTCTTCTTTTCTTCTGCTAAGTGTCATTTTAGGTATTATTTTCTACCATTCGGGATTGTACGTTTAATTCTTTCCTCTTTGGACCTCTGCAGAATTCAACCTTATTCCTTCTTCTTTTCTACATCCTTTTGTTGTGGTCATTCAGTGAATTGTTAAGCCTCTTTCTTCCATCTTCTTCTCTTCATTCCATCATTATTTGCCATTCTTTGCTGCCAAATCTTCCTTTCCTATTCGGTTCTTCTCTGGTTTCAAAGTAACATTTTTTTCCCTTTATTTTCTTTGCTTTTCTTTCTTTTCTCTACTGAAGTCGAAACACTCAGTCTTAACTCTTTATCGTCTAGGCCGAGTCCATTTATTTTTCTCCATCTCGAATCACATTTGTTCTCTTTTGTGAGAGTCGAAACCCCTTGTTGGACAACTGTCGATTTTGTGGTGGTTTGGTAAGGGTAAAGAAACTCAAACGCTTTCTGACTACGTTTTTATGAAGATGTCATTTGTGATTATTTGAGTAGGAATTTTGGTCTCCCTTTTTCTCTATGGGGGCCAAATGTTGGATGGGTACTAACGCTCTTTTGCTCATCAATGTATGTTAGGGTCTTGATTTTCGTAGCCAAGGGATATAGACAAGGACTTGGTGCACGGAAGGAAATCACATTCTTGTAAATAAGGCTAGCCTAGTTAGTGTTTCGAGTTAAAATTATCAGGGAAGAGACTAACTTTTTGTCAACTATCACTATAGGTGTTTTGGGAGCATTGGAAAACACAACTCATAATCAGGTGTGTAATCTCACACAATTGGTTGTGATAATGTGATGTTCTGTGATTTGGCCATAAGCCGAAAGGCCAAAAAGGTGAAAAATTGACAACTGTAATCACTCGAGCGTGCAAGCGCTCATAGTGATAAACCAAGCCACTAGTGATGGTGGTAGATCGTTGGGAGTGTCACGAACACTCTAATAAACTCTGAGGCTATAATGGGCCTTATTGAGCCGAAACAGCCCAATGGGTTAACGAGCTCACACGGGCAAAATCGATGAAAAATTGATCGAATGATCGATGCGACTGTGAAGTCTGCAAAATCGAGACCTAAAGCGAATAGGATGGGCCACACGAGCGTGTGGACCTGAATGGGCCAAAATTGGGTTTTAGGCCCAATAGCACTGTATTGATCCGAAAACGGTAACCGAGTCACTTGAGGCGACATTAGGCCTTCAAAAGGCCGTTGCAAAGGTAAAATTATCGAAATACCCTTGATGGGTAAAATTACTAAAATACCCTTAGAGGGTAAATTACTGAAATACCCTTGTTGGCTAAAATTATCGAAATACCCCTAGAGGGTAAAATTATCGAAATGCCCTTAGTGGGTGAATTATCGAAAAACCCTCGATGGGTAAAATTTTTGAAATACCCCCAAAGGGGTGAAAATTACCGTTATACCCTTAGGTGACCTTGATTATGGTTAAATATCGTGTATGTGACTTTATATATACCTGTTTATAATTGTATTACACTGCATTCATATCATGTTGCATGGGTTGGGTTTGATGATTGGAGGAAGTACCTGTTTTAGTGGCTTTGCCACATATTGTTTTAGTAGCTCAGCCACATATACAGTGATTAGTAGCTTGACTACAATATTGGTGTGGATTGGCAGGGTAGGTTGACATGATCCCCACATGGTGCGATTCGGTCGATACGCTTGGAGAGTTAGACGGCTAGTAGGATTGGGGTGGGCACATTTCCATATATATTGATACGATTTTACGGCCTAGGCCCAGCTTGTTACCGAATAGGACTTAGGCCCAAACCGATACCATATGGGCTCAGGCCCAGATAGTGACCGTTTTAGGGGATTACACATTGAGTTCTCTTAACTCACCCCTTTCTTTTAACTGTGCAGGTAATCCCAACGTTAGAGGATTTGGAGCTGTGAAGGACTCAAAGGTGGCCATACGTCGGATATGCTTCTTAACTATACTTAGTAATTTTGGTTTTAATTGATTTTTATATTATTTTTGGGTTGATATTTTGTGTAATAAGGCCATTGGATTTTTATTTTTAAACTTTCATTTGGTAATGTTGTTAAGTATGAATTGTTTAACGGTTAAACACTGGTTTTTAAAACGATAATAATCGTTTTCAAAATATCATGTTTCCACAATGCTTTAAGTCAGCCTTCTGTAACAAACAAAGTTTTTGAAAATAATAACATCTTTACAAGAATACACTTTAAGCAAATCTTGTTTTTCTCAAACAATGAAATTCGGAGTTTCAAAAAGGGTACAAAGTTTTTAACGAACGCTTAGCTTTTAAACAAACTTTTGATATGACATGCTAGATCTGGCCATAACGTCTAGGTCGAGTTTGGGGTGTTACCATAATTTATTCATTCACTTTTACCAAGGTTTCATTGATTTATAATCTCAATATTTATAAGCTTCGTGTATATACATGTACCCTTTCAACATGATCATACCTTGTCATTTCGTTGACATAATCTTTGGATTACCCGTTGAACCACTTGGAATACTAAAGGGTACTCGGGAATCACATACACATAGAATCATACCAATGCCATATCCCAGATATGGTCTTACGTGGGATTACATATCGATGCCTATAGCCCAGCTATGGTCTTACACGATTCTCATATTGATGCCATGTCCCAGACATGGTCTTACATGAAATCTCATAACGATGTCATATCCCAGATATGGTCTTACACGTAAACTCTTAACCCTAATGTCATGATATTCA
The DNA here is from genome assembly GCA_025506655.1 of Gossypium rotundifolium. Classification (NCBI taxonomy): domain Eukaryota; kingdom Viridiplantae; phylum Streptophyta; class Magnoliopsida; order Malvales; family Malvaceae; genus Gossypium; species Gossypium rotundifolium. The sequence continues at coordinate 27,240,131 of CP106730.1, forward strand.
TATCCTAACTATTCTTAAGGTTCAAAAGGGATTTTGAGGTATCAAATATCCGTCGAATCGTCATTGAGTCAACATTAATCAAATTCACAAAGACAATTTCATAATTCATGCATTATTAAAGCATTAAATACCTAATAATGAATGTTGCATTATTTATACACGAACTTACCTCGGTACCAAAATATGGCCAACTATTTGATTTAGTCCACTTGTTCTTTTCTCTGTTTAGGTTCGAACTTCGTTTTTCTTGATCTATAATAGCAAATTTAGCTCATTTAATTACAATTTTGCCCCTAGACTTTTACATATTTACAAATTTGCCCCTAGGATCTGAAAATGAAATCTATTCAATTTTTTCGATTCTCAAGCCTATCCGAACCTCTTCTATACTTAAATCAGTCCAAATTTTTCATTTAATCACACTTTGACACACATTTTGAAATCTTTTTACAAATAGGTCCTTTTGTCAATTTTCACCAAAAATCACCTAGCAAATGTTGTTTATCGAACATTAAACTTGTATAATCTACCATTAGACATCAAAATACATGCATGTAACATATGGGTAAATTTATAAACATGAACCCTAGCTCAAATAAATGGTAGAAATAGCTAGATCGGTTGATAACAACTTAAAAATACAAAGAACACTAAAAATGGGGCCAGGATGCACTTACTATTGAGCTTGAAAGGATGAACAAAACCCAATCTATGGCTCCTTAGAAATTTCGACAATGGGGGAGGAATATGGGCACAATTTTTGACTTATTTTCCTTTTTTATTCTTTTATTATCCAAATAACAAAAATGCCCTTAAGCCATTTCTTTCAAATTTTTCCTATTCATGCCTATTTTTGTCCAAAAATATGGAAATTGGTCAAATTGCTATTTAAGTACATTTAATTAATAATTCATAGCTATTTCATACTTAAAGCTTCTAGAATCTCATATTTTGCAAGTTTTGCAAATTAGTCCTAAAAGTCAAATTGGACACTCTATCAACAAAATTTCTTAACGAAACTTTCACACAATCATGCAAACATATCATGGACCTCAAAATAATTATAAAACAAATATTTCTACTTTGGATTTGTGGTCTCGAAACTACTATTCTGACTAAGCCCAAAATCGGGATGTTACACCTTTTTTTACTGATTGGCTACTGAGTTTTTCACTGTTGACTTCCACCATATTTTTTTTTCCATTAAGTCACCCCCTCCATGCCCTTTTTGCATTCCTGTTTCATTAGTCTAACCTTTGGTGATTGGTTTTTGCTTCACTATCATACACTTACTGAAAAGTAATAATTTTTTTGCTTTTCTGGTTTTTGAACTTCACACGAAAGCTTTAGTTTCTATGATTAAGTTCACTTATAATTATTAAATTACTTTCACATTTATTATATCTAATATGTTTCCCCATCCCTCTAAAGGAGGACTTAAGTTTTAAACGACAATACAAGATGGCGCGGCTGACTCGGCCCGATTTTTAGGTAAGATGTTTTTGGTTTGCACTTCATCAACTTTATTTCAAATTAAATAATAAAATATTTTTTTAAAAATTTATTATAAAAATATTTAAAATTTATATTAATAATATTAAAATATGTAATTAATAAACATTAACTAATAAGATTGTTACACATACCATCACAATTACAATTATAAAGAATACATATGAAGAATTATAACTAGAATTAATCTTATAAAGCATGATAGATAATTAAAATATATCCAGGTCTATACCTTAATAAATATATACAAAGTTCACATATAGTAGGGCATAAACTAAAATGAATATTGTTTGAGAACCTACACATGATTTATATCTTAAAGTTTACGAATCGATATCAAAGTTACATATCTTATTTTAATTGAAGTGAGATATAATTTTTTATGAAAGAAATTAAATATATTTAATTTTATATCAGTTTAATATTAATTAATATTTATTATTTTGTAATTAAAATAATAAATAAAATACATAAATAATTAATATGAATATAATTATTTTTTATTTAAAATTTGCTTAATAGATAGATGTCAAGGAAGGCTTAAGAGAATTTTAGAGTAAAGGTGCTTGGTCTCTGAATTTTAGCCTAATTGAAATATAATCTTATCGTTCTTTATTAAGCAAAAATCAAACATTTTCCTGTCTTGGCCAATTGGTATCCCTAAAACCCCAACCCTATCTATAGCAACGAAATCCAGATAACAATACAATCTAATCTCCTTCCCAGTCATCTTCTTCCACGTGTACATAAAGTGCCAGCCCCAATCAACCCAATCACCATCACTTTCCCTGTAATTTTCTGACACTTAAGCCTCTTTCCCTTCCATATTGTATGTAGATCCCCCTCTGTTCGCTTTCCCTCTTCAAAGGTCTCTTCTCTCTTTTTTTTTTTCTTTTTTTCTTTCCATTTCTCTCCATCCAAACAGAAATATGTGCAACAATAACAACAGTACTAGACGAAGCAAAAGAAAACCAAAGTCTCGTAGTTTTTCTCTGAAACATTCTCGGAAAACCCGGACTAAAACTAGGAGACCAAAGTACCTTAGCCTTCTTCACCTTGAAGAAAACTTACCCCAAATGCCATTAACCAACAACAACGAGAACAACAACAAAGAAATTACAGATAAACAGCTTAATCTTTTCCCACTTCACCCTGAAAATTTAGTTGAAGATCGTGATACACAGTACGATAATGTTTCTTTGCTTTTCGACACGACAGAGGGAGACGGTGATCATGCTGTTACACTTAACGGTCTTTTAGACAGCGAAGGTAGTGATAATTATAAGAATGAAACGGCGACGACCACCACGACGGCGACTACGGTGACGTCGGAAGAGAGTCCTTTATCGCCTTCTTTTACGTATAGGGGGTATAGCTGTGAAGATCGAACGAGGTTGTCGCTTGTACGGGCGGCTATGAAAGGGAAGAAAGAGAGAGATGAGACTGAGGAGAAGTGGGTGGTTTATTCTGAGGTTGTGGAGAAGAAAGAGATGGAAGAAGTGAGTAGCGGCGGCGGAGGAGACGGTGGTTATGATGGCGGTGCATGGTGGAGTAAGAAGAAGATGAAAAAGTTGTTGGCTTTGAAGCTTGACTACGAGGAGATAATGAATGCTTGGTCTGATAAGGGCCCCCTTTACATTGAAGGAGAGTCCCCTCAAATTGTCCCTCACTTGCATCAATCTTCTCCCAATGTAAGATCTTAGCCCCTAATCAATCATTTCTTTTTCTTTTTAACTTTTTCAAATGTTAAAAGTTAGGAGTTTAAGTTAATGAAAATATTTAATTTTGGACTTATTTAGATTTCTTTTATAAAATAAATCATTCAAGATGTTTTTTATTTAACTTCAAAAATGTTTTTATGCACAAATTTTTTATAACTATATATATATATATATATATATAAAAAATTATGTACAAGTCAAAATAAATCAAATAATGATGTTTGGAAATAAATTGGGAGAGTTTTGCATACATAGATAAATAATAATTGAACATCAATTATAAATTTGGTGATGGAAGAAATAATTAATTGGTTTTATCTTCTTTTTTTTTTTTTTTTTTTTTTTTTTTTGTTAATTGATAAAATGTGTAAGAAAGTGGCATGCTAGCTTTGTTTCTATATGAGGTGATGATAGGCTCAATGTAGCTAATGAAAATTATGTTTTGCACTTTTTGCTTTTTTCTTGATGGGCCCTAGTATACCTTTTAAGCCAGCTGGATTGTTCATTTTCGGCCCAGCTTAGTGACATTTTGTTGATTGGTTGATATTAAAAATATTATATAGTTTTCCGTGACAATATTTTAAAATTTAAATTAAGTTGTGCGTCATCTTTTTATCCTTTATAGCAGAGCAAGCCTTTGGAAATATACCTACTCACTAAAAATAATAAGATTTCTCTCATTAATTAAATGCAGTCCAATGTTTTTGGATTGCTAACACCTTTTGTTTTAACCCTTTGTTTTTTCACCGAATGTGTTGAAATGAAAGTTTTAAATAAAATTAAGGAAAATTATTTAAATTTGGAAAACTCTTTTATATTCGGCATGATAATTTATTTCTAAATTAAACTCTAAATTTTAAAATTATTTTTATATTGGAGTTTAAATTAGATAATTGTTTTTAATTTTTTTTATTTAAGTTAGTCTCTAAACGTGTTTACATCTGTTTTAGGAAGTATCTTTTTTTTCTAAGTTCGACCCTAAATTTGAAAATTGTCTTTTATATTGGAGTTTAAATTAAGTAATTATTCTTACATTGGGGTTTTAATTTTTTATCTGAGTTAATCTCTAAACTTGATAATTGTTTCCATATTGGGGCCCGAACTTAACAATTGTTCACATATTAGAGTTTGAACTAAGCAATTATTTTCATATTAGGGCTTGAACTTAATAATTATTCTTAAATTAAAGCATGAACTCTAAGATTTTCAAGGACTAACTTGAAAAAAATAATGTTCAAGTCCCAATATGGGGACAATTAAGGGTCTAACTTGAAAAAAAAAATTCAAACCACAATGTGAAAAAAATTACTAAGTTCAAGTCCTAAAAAATGATTTAACCTTAAAATTTGTTTTTCCAATATTCTCGTGTGTGCTTAAATCAACCTGTCATGTTTTATACTACAACTATGTTATTGGGACTTGGATCTCGTGAGTTTTGAATAATAAATTAGGAATTAACATAGAGGTATACCTATGTTGATCGAGCAGGTGGTAGTGGATGGTATGGGAAGTGCATCCAATGTGTGGAAGGTACCAGAAATGGCAAGTGATTTGAAGATAAAGGAAGAAATAGAGGAGAAAGAGGAATGGAGAAAAGGGCATAGAGAAGCAAGTGTGTTGAGATACAAAGAGAAGAGGCAAAATAGGCTTTTCTCTAAGCGTATTCGTTATGAAGTTAGAAAACTCAATGCTGAAAAGCGCCCCAGGTTGAAGGTACATACGTGCATGCATGGGTTTTTTTTTTTTTGATGAATAGTTGGATTTTTGGATAAGTCTAATTGAAACTTGTATATTTTTACCGTGTTTCGCGTTTTGTAGGGTCGATTTGTTAAGAGAGATTGAGAAGTGTAAAGAGTATACTCAGGAGATGGAACAACTGTGGCCTTGGGTTGTTCAAATGACCCTTTATCATATTACAATATCAGTGAGGGATTGAATGTGAACTATAGTTTATATCTGAAACTTGTAAATATGAAGGCTACGATCATTTGGAGCTAAACAGCTGACATTATTTTCCAAATTCTGCCTTGATTAAAATTATACATGCTCATGTAAAATGATTTCAATTGTGGATCACTAAAATCACAATAAGTTTAAACCTACGCAAACTCTGGGTTTAGTAACATTAGCTACCGTTTTTTTATTTCAATACCCTAAACTCTTTTCTTTTCCTCAAAAAAATTGATCAAAATCACGATTAAACAATGATTATGCTGACCACGGTGCCATACAAGATCGGCCTATTAGTGGTTGTACAATGCCATTCAAGATCTTGACCAAAGTTATTGTCAATAGACTTATGAGCATTATGCCCAATTTATTTGCTTCAAATTAAGTTAGTTTTGTGTCCGAATACATATGAATATTGTTATCGCTCGAGATTATTCATTTCATGAGAAATTGGAAATGCAGAAAGGAGTAGATGACGGTTAAAGTGAATTTAGAGAAGGTTTATGATTGAATTCATTGGGGCTTTATGGAAGATTCGTTAGTGGATGTTGGGTTGCCATCTGAGCTAATTCAGGTGATTATGAACTATATCTCTTCCCCCTCCGTGCAGATTCTTTGGAATAGTTCTTTCAACGAGAACTTTTGTCCAACAAGGGGTACTCAACAAGACGATCCTTTATCTCCATATTTATTTGTCATTGGAATGGAAAGCTTGGGGACATCTTGTTCATGAAGCCGTTGAAAGTAATCTATGGAAATAAATCCGATTATCAAGGATGGCCGGCCAATTTCCCACCTAATCTTCACTGATGATCTAGTTCTATTTTGTGAAGCAGATGCAGAGCAAAGTCGGTTTGTGAGTATGATCCTAGACCAATTTTACTATTTTTCAAGTCATAGGATTAATGCTCAAGAAACCTATATTTGGGGATGTCTCTTTGTCACTAAAGGGTAATGTTAAACTCACATTATATTTGTGGCCAACTAACATAGTGCTTAAAAAAACCACTTACATAAGGTAATAACCAAAAAAAGAAACATGTATGTTTCTATAACTTGTCATCTTCTCTCATCTATCACATAAAATTTCTGGTGCAACAAAATCTAGTTAATATTGACAACTTGAAGTCAATTTGATTAAAAAGTACAAAAAACCAAACTTTAAAACAATTAAATAATATTACTATAGAGATATTTATGTCTTTTAATATTTTTATATAATATTTTAAGAAACCTTAAATATTTATTTTAAAAACTACCTCCCTATAAAGTTATTATATATGTATATATTAGATTATAACACACTCATGATGTGAGTGAAAATAAATTTATGTAACAAATATATTTATAAAATTTGATATTAAAAAAAAAGCATTAGTTGAAATCATATGGTTAACCCATTAAATATTATAATGTTTTGCATTTGAATACCATAAATGTAACGCCCCAAAATTTTTACTTTGTTTCTGTGAAATCTTAATACAAATGTGTATCTACTTTAGTGGATAAGTGTTTTGGGTGTGTGTGTGAGGTCCTAAGTTCAAGCCCTACCTTTGGCAAATTTTGATATTTTTCTGATCTAAGCCTTGTATTTGGGAAGTGGGCTTATATTTAATTATTGGTAGAATCATATTAGAATGAGTTTGCTGGTTCAAGTGGTAAGTGAATTGTGTATTGGAGGTCTTGTGTTCAAATCCCAATGCGAGTGTGGGTACTAATTTTTGCTCGGAGTTGTGTTAAGAGTTTCGGTGGAGCTTAACTTCTGAGGTAGTTGTATGTAGTGGGGTTAGTGGGAGAAAATCAAGGGATTTTAGGTCACATCTTGATTTTCTTTTCTTTTTCGAATTTTTCACTCAACTTTTGGACTGCTGTTCTTCTCCTCCTTCTGTCGAAATTCTGCCTCCCCTTTTGCTTTTCGTTTTGATTTATGTTTCAACTATCTCCTTTTTGCGTACCCTTTGTTTAGTTGTTCGGTAAGTGGAGGTAAATGTTCTTTTTGTAATCTTGTTTTCCAATTTTCATCTAGAGACTCATTACCTGTTTTGGCAACAGTGAATCCGAAGTTAGGGGCTCTCCTCATTCAGAATTGTAACCGAATCGTTCAGGGTTGTTGTGTAAGTGCTAAATGTTTGATTTGAAATATTATCGGTTTCGTGATTTCGACTTAATCGAGAATTATGATTGATCTTGGGAGGTTTATGGTATCGATTTTAGGTGTTGGTGTGTTCGGGAGTGTTTTTGCATCTAAACAATACTAGGTGTGTACCCAAAATATAGAAAAACGAGATTTGGCGAAAGTAAAAAACCCCACTGTCGACGCCATAAGACCGTGTGATAGCTGGAGTGTGGCCGTGTAGGTCACACGGGCTAAATCAGGTTGGGCGTGTGGGCCCACACGGGTGTGTCACACAGGCGTGTGAACTTTGGGCCAAGTTGTATGATCCACACGGGCAAGGCCAATCTAGGCGTGTTGACCCACACGAGCGGGCTACACAGGTGTGTGGGCCCATTATACTGAAATTATCCATAGGGTCACACGGGTCGTCCTAATCGATTGTGGACCTACCGTAGGGTCGGTAAAGGCTTACTAAACCCTAAAACTATGTGTTCTGTTAGACTGATGTACTGTTATGAGCATGCATGTTTGTTATCTATTTTGGAATGCGTGTTAAGCATGATTTATCTGCTAAGTATGTATGCATGTTCTGCTATTGTGATTGGGGTGGGATGATGTTTATTAGAGGAAGTGTTCTGAAAGGCTTTTATTCCTATTATCTGGCAGCATGACTGCATTATATCTGTTATGTGCCACATCATACAGTATGGTGTGTAGGGATGGGTAAATGTTTTAAACCCCACATGTTGTGTAGGGATGGACGAAGATGGTATGTAGAGGATAGGGGTAGGATTCTGATTTCTGATATCTGATTTGTATATCTGTAACTGTGTCTGCATCTGAAATGGGCTCAGTGTAACACCCCTTACCCGTATTCGATGCAGGAACAGGGTACGAGGCATTATCGGACTTATACGCAAGTAATCATACAAAATTGAGACATGAATTTCCTCTCAAATTTAAAACTTTTCATAAATATTCATATCGTCCCTTAAACGAGCCTATGAGGCCCAAAACATGCATTAGGAGTGGTTCGGGACTTAACCGAGAACTTTAGAAACTTCTGGGAAATCTTAGAAAATTTTCATCAAAAAGGTTCACACGCCTATGTGGGTGAAGGGACACGCCCGTGTGGCATATCATACGCCCGTGCTTCAAGCCGTGTCCAAAATTAGAGACATTCTATTTATGACATCATCAACCAAATAAGGTCACACGGCCAAGGCACACTCCTGTGTCCTTTGGCCATGTGGCGAATTAAATTCAAAAAATTAAGTGCAAACTTCATACGGCCTGGGCACATGCCCATGTCCTATGGCTGTGTCTCTCATATGGCCGAGACACAATGCCATGTCTCGTGCCCATGTGTTTACTACTGGGCATTCTGTTTTGCATTAATTAGGGTGCAGGGGACACACGGCCAAAACACACGCCTATGGGGCAAGTCGTGTGTCACACACGACCTAGACACACACCTGTATGCCTAACCGTGTGAACAAAATAATGATATTTCCAAGCCATTTGTCACCTTCAATGACACATGCACACTTACACATCTCAATGACATCCAACATGGCACACGTAAGCACTTAAACATTCATAAACATGGCTCATACACGGCAGCTCCTTATCATTCGACCATCAATAACCATAGGCCATACCATAATGACATTGGCACATGAATGCATATATGAATAGGTTTACAACCCAATAATCAATATGAGCCACATCCCATGGCCTTATACAAAATGAATCAAATATCATCATAAGCCAACACATTTGGCTAAACCAATATGACATATAACAAAAAAGACCAAGTCCCTATACATGCCATACTCAAAATGTTGAGACTAACTATACCCAAAAGTTCCAATTGATAGTGTGATCGAGTCTCCGACATCCTTCGATCCCCGAGCTAGCTTGGTGATACTATAAGGAAATGGAAAAGAAAGGGGAGTAAGCATAAAGCTTAGTAAGTTTTCATGTAAATAATTAACAACATTAACTATGCATTATTGTACACATAACATAATATAATCTATCACAATGTCATCAAGTATCATAGATACATTTTAAATCATGTCATTTACATAATGTACAATAAAACTCGTGATCTTGATTTATTCATTCACTTCTTACCGAGGTCTCATCGATTTATAATCTCAATATGTATGTGCTTTGTGTACATACTTGTACCCTTTCAACATGTTCATACCTTGTCATTTCGTTGACATAATCTTTGGACTACCCGTTGAACCGCTTGGAATACTAAAGGATACTAGGAATCACATACACATAGAATCATACCAATGCCATATCCCCGATATGGTCTTAAATGGGATCACATATCGATGCCTATAGCCCAGCTATAGTCTTACACGATTTTCATATCGATGCCATGTCCCAGACATGGTCTTACATGAAATCTCATAGCGATTTCATATCCCAGATATGGTCTTACACGTAAACTCACAACCCTAATGTCATGACATTTGTATCCTAACTATTCCTAAAGTTCAACCGGGATTTCGAGGTATCAAATCTTTGTCGAATCGTCATCGAGTCAACATTAATCAAGTCCACAAAGACAATTACACAATTAATGCAATATTAAAGCATTAAAGTACCTAATAATGTAATGTTGCTTTATTTACACACGAACTTACCTTGGTACCAAAATATGGCTAACTATTTGATTTAGTCTACAACCTTGTTCTTTCCTCGGTTTAGGTCCGGAGTCCGTTTTTCTTGATCTATAATAGCAAATTTAGCTCATTTAATTATCGCATTATTCAAATTAGTCCAAAAACCATACTTTGGCAAAATTATAGTTTTACCCCTAAACTTTCACATATTTACAAATTAGTCCCTAGGCTCGTAAAATGACATGTGTCCATTTTCTTTGTTACCCAAGCGTAGCTGAACCTAACATATGCTCATAACAGCCCACATTTTCCTTCAAATTAGATTTTTACTACTCATTTTTTAACTTTTACAAAAATGTCCTTTTTAGGTGTTTTCATCAAAAATCACTTAGTAAAAGATGTTTATTACACATTAAACTTTCATAATCTACCATGAAACATCAAAACACATGCTTGTCACACATGGTTAAATTTTTAAACATGAACCCTAGCTCAAATAAATAGTAGAAATAGCTAGATCGGTTGATAACAACTTCAAAAAAAAAAAAAACATTAAAAACAGGGCTAGGATGCGGTTACTATCAAGCTTGGAAGTTGAAGAAAAACCCTAGCTATGGCTTTTCTAATTTTTGGCAGACACTTGAAGAAGATGAGAAAATTTTTCTTTCTTTTTCCCTTTTTATTTTTTATTAACCAAATGACCAAAATGCCCTTTTTACTAAACTTTCAAATTTTACCTACGATGCCCATTTTTGTCCATAAAAATAAAAATTGGGAAAATTGCTATTTAAGGACCTCTAATTAATAATCCAAAGCTATCTCATACTTAAAGCTTCTAGAATCTCATATTTTGCAACTTTTGCAATTTAGTCCAAAAAGTCAAATTGGACACTTATTCACAAAATTTCTTCATGAAACTTCTACACAACCATGCAAACATGTCATGGACCTTAAAACTATCATAAAACAAATATTTATACTTTGGATTTGTGGTCTCAAAACCACTATTTTGACTAGACCCAAAATCGAGATGTTACAACTCTCCCCTCTTAGGGATTTTCGTCCCAAAAATCTTACCGGTGAAAAGGTTTGGGTACTGTTTTCTCATGGCTTCCTCGGGTTCCCATGTAGCCTTTTAAACCCTATGCCTTTGCCATAATACTTTCACAAGGGCTATACTTTTATTCATCAACTGTTTGACTTCGCAGACCAAAATCTTAACAGGCTCTTCGCCATAAGTCATATCCGGTCGAATCTCAACCTCTGTCGGTGAAATCACATGCGAAGGGTCTGATCGGTAATGATGCAACATAGACATGTGGAACACATCATGGATCTTTTCCAACTCAGATGCAAGGCCAACCAATATGCTACCGGCCCTATTCTTTCAGTAATCTCATACGGTCCAATAAAAAGTGGACTTAATTTGCCTTTCCGGCTAAACCTCAAAACTTTCTTCTACGGAGATACTTTCAAGAATACCTTATCACTAACCTGAAATTCGATCTCTTTCCGTTTCAAATCTACACAGGATTTCTTTCTATCCGATGTAGCTTTCAAGCAATCACGAATTACCTTTACTTTTTCTTTGGTTTCCCTGACTAAATCAATTCCGTGAATCTAATTCTCTCAGAGTTTGGTCCAATACAAGGGTGTTCAAACTTATGCCCATACAGTGCCTCATAAGGTGCCATTTTCAAACTCGACTGAAAACTATTGTTGTAGGAAAATTCCACCAACGGTAAATACTTTTCCCAATTACCTTGGAACTCAAGAATACAACATCGCAACATATCTTCAAGAATTTGAATTACTCGTTCTGGCTGACCATCAGTTTGCAAATGGCAAGCAGTACTAAAATTCAATTTTGTACCTAAAGCTTCTTGTAACTTTTTCCAAAATTGCGAAGTGAACCTCGGATCTCTATCCGATATAATCGACAAAGGCACTCCATGCAATCTCACAATTTCATAAATATACAATTCGGCTAGCTTATCAACTGAGTAGTCAGTACATACCAGTATAAAATGAGCCGATTTTGTAAGCCTATCAACCACCCAAACGGCATCTTTCTTTTTCGGTGACAAGGGCAAACCCGTTACAAAGTCCATAGTAATTCTGTCTTATTTCCACTCAGGAACCATCACAAGCTGAAGTGAACTCAAGGTACTTGGTGTTCGGCCTTTACTTGTTGACAAACCAAGGATCTCGACACAAACTCTAAATCGTCTCTTTTTATTCCCGACCACCAATACATTTTCTTCAAGTTATTATACATCTTTGTATTGCCCTGATGAACATATAAGCATCCACTATGTGCTTCGTGCATAATTTTTCGAATAAGCTCATCTCTCGGTACACAGACCCTATCTCAGAACATCAAACATCCATTAGAACTAATCTGAAAGTCCGATTCAAGACCCGGCTCACACTGAACTATTTTGGCTTGCAAATCACTATCGCCTTTTTAAGCTTCACAAATCCCTTGGAGAAACATCGATCTAGCTCTCAACTCAGCTAGAAAAGAACCATCATCTGATAAAGCAAACCATGTATTCATAGCCCTCAATGCAAACAAAGATTTCCTACTCAAGGCATCGGTGACTACGTTGGCCTTTCCTGGATGGTAGTCAATCATTAATTTGTAATCTTTTAGCAACTCCAACCATCTCCTTTGCCGTAAATTCAAATCCCTTTGAGTCATCAAATACTTTAGACTTTAATGATCAGTGAATACCCGACATTTCTCGCCATACAAATGGTGTCTCCGAATCTTCAACGTAAATACAATGGTGGCTAACTTAAAATCATGTGTCAAATAACTTTTCTCGTGAGGTTTTAGCTTTCTTGAGGCATAAGCTATCACATTGCCCTCTTGCATAAGTACACAACCCAATCCATTCAAGGATGCATCACTATAAACCACAAATTCTTTTCCCAGTTCAGGTTATACTAAAACTAGAGCCTCAATCAACAATGCCTTTAGTTTCTCAAAACACTGTTGGCACTTTTCTGTCCATTTGAACTTGACATCTTCCTGTAACAATTTTGTCATCGAGTAGCAATCATGGAAAATCATTTAACAAATCGTCTATAATAATTGGGTAGTCCTAGAAAGCTTCTAACCTCGGATGCATTCCTCGGCGGTTTCCAATCAACAATTGCTGAAAACTTACTCAGGTCAACTCAAATACTATCACCCGAAACAATGTGCCACAAAAATCTGACTTCTCGAAGCCAAAATTCACTTTTACTAAACTTAGGATACATCTATTTATCTCTCAAAGTTTGCAAAACCGTTGTCAAGTGCTTGGCATGCATCAGTCTCATCACGATAGTAAATCAGTATATCATCAATAAAAACAACAAATTTATCCAAGTATGATCGGAAAGTATGGTTCATCAAATACATAAATACAACAGGAGTATTTGTTAAACCAAAAGGCATAACAAAAAATTCATAGTTACCATAACTCATCCGAAAAGTAGTTTTTGGCACATTCGAGTCTTTAACTCTCAACTAGTTGTAATCGGACCTCAAGTCAATCTTGGAAAATACTGTGGCTCGCTTCAATTGGTCAAACAAATTGTCTATTCTCAGCAAAGGATACTTACTTTTTATGGTCACCTTATTGAGCTGTTGGTAGTCAATGCAAAGCCTCATATATCCATCTTTCTTTTTCACAAATAATACCGGTGCACCCCACGGAGAAAAACTAGGTCTCGCAAAACCTTTATCCGTCAACTCTTGTAACTGAGCTTTCAACTCCTTTAGTTTGGTCGAAGCTATTCTGTATGGAGAAATCGAAATAGGTGCAGTACCAGGAACTAACTCAATACCAAATTCAACTTCTCTAACTGGGGACAATCTGGGCAATTCTTTTGGAAACACATCTGAATACTCACATACTACCGACACTGATTCAATTTTCAACCCAGACTCTTTTGTATTCAACACAAAAGCATGATAAGCTTCACAACCCTTTCTTATACATTTTGAGCGGTCATAGAAGAAATCACATAGGCAAATTATCCGATTCATCTGATTCAACCCGAAGAATATCACCACTTTCATATTTCAATTCAATAATTTTTCTTCCACAATTTACTACCACATCATGAGTGGTCAACCAATCCATACCAAGTATTATATAAAATTCATCAAATGGCAAAAGCATAAGATTAGTCGGAAAACAGTGACCTCTAATTTCATACTTTGTCAACTAACACATACTTGCCTAGACGGTTTGACACTTTTGTCACAAATTCTGTAGACTCAACAGGCATATTCATACTAGATACCAATTTCATACATGCATACAAATGGGTAGATCCTGGATCAATCAAAGCAACAACAGAAGTATCATAAAGAGAAAAAGTACATGTAATCACATCAGGAGATGAAGCCTCTTTGCGAGCGCGAATGGCATAAGTCCTCGTAGGTGCTCTACCTTCAAGCCTCACAGCTGGATCTCTAAGTGCACTCTTGCTATTCGTTCTATTTCCCAAATTTCTCTGTGGCTTCCTTCTAGGAGTAGTATTATCTGATCTTGCACTCTAAAATTTCTCTTTTTCAACCATCTCAGGGCAATCTCTAATGAAGTGATCTTAGGAACCACACTTGAAACAAGTTCGATCATTCACCTGACATTCATCGGGTTGACGTTTATCACAATATGGACATTCAGGTCTACTAGGGTGAGCATTACCCACACTCACTATCGAAGTAGTCTGAGCCTTACGACCCGGATATCGTTTCTCCTGGTTTCTATTTGAAAACCCAATTGAAGCACTAGATCGAGTATTAAAATCTCTCTATTTCTTAGATGAGGACTGAAATGACTTTCCCATCTGTCTTTTCTTCGAATCTCAAACTCAAACTCACCTTTTCTTTTCTCTTTAGCCAACTCCTTGGCCTTACAAGCTCTCTCTACAAGCACAACGAATTCTTTCTGTAACACCCCTTACCCGTATCCTATGCCAAAACAAGGTACAGGCGTTACCTAACTTAATAACATGCATACAAACATTTATGGGTTATGAAATTTCCTTTAAATTTAAAACTTTTCAAACTTTATCTTGAAGTCCCTGATATGGGCCTACGAGGCCCAAAACATACTTTAGAAATGGTTCGGTATTAAACCAGGCACTTTAGAAAACTTTGGAAAATTTCACTGAAAATAGGGGCACACGCCCGTGTGGCAAGGGATATGCCCTTGTGGGCAGACCGTGTGATCACACATGCCCATGTCCCTAGTCGTGTGGATTTATTTTCAATTCAAACCTAAGGGGTTTTCACACGGCCTAGCACATGCTCGTGTCCCTCACACGCCATGTCACGCCCGTGTCTCCGCCCGTGTGTTAAAACCTTGACATTCTATTTTTGACGTCAACAACCCAATAATGTCGCACGGCCAAGGCACACGCCCGTGTCCTTAGGCCTATCTTTCACATGGTTGAGACACACGGCCGTGTCTCTGCCCGTGTGTTTACTACTGGGCATTCTATTTTGCATTAATTAAGGTGCAGGGGACACACGGCCAGATCACACGCCCATGGGGGCAGACCGTGTGTCACACACGGCCTAGACACACGAGCGTGTGTCTACCCTTGTGGACAAATACAAGGCTATTTTCCAAGCCATTTTGCCACCCTCACTTGCACACATTCACACAATATCACATGTCATTCTTATATCATCATTTATCATATTTAATCATCGCATTTAACTCATGATAACCATACTAGCTTCACATTCACAAGAGGGCATTAACACATGCATAAACTTATAATCAACATAAGCCATCATTCATGGCTATATTCAAATTGAACCATAAACCATTTTAGGCCAACACCTTTGGCTACATTAACAATGACTTAATTAATGAAAAGACAAAGACCCTATACATGCCATATCTCAAGAAGGCTTGAATGCTTTTACCCAAAGTGACAGCTTGATAGTGTGATAGCATCTTCGGCAATCTCCAACCCAGGCTAGCTAAATTAACCTATAAGAGATAGGAAAGGGAGGGGAGTAAGCAATAAAGCTTAGAAAGTTCATATGAAAATAATATAAAACTATTGACATTCATTTATTTTACCCAACCATAAAGATATTATAATCAATTTGCATTTAATTTCATGATTCCCACTTAATCATTCATAATGCTTACTCTTTTATCTTATAAATTCCATTTACGTGCCTTGGCATTAGCCTAACCACCATAGTCTCTCCATTACAACTTATCACATTATTTAACAAGTTATTTCCATCCTCTTAATCACATGCACATCATTTATGAGTAATCATACTTTCAACATATGGTTTAACCACCTTTCATTTGTCAAAGCTCGTATCATACCATATTCTCATAGTGACTTTATTCAGCAATCATACCTGTCTTTCCTTTCTCTCATATCCAATGAAATAAGAATTTAAATAAATAAACTGTACTATATCACAATTCAATTTGGTTCATAAACCTATCACATGATCATTATCAAATCTTATCATGTATCCATTCATCATGAATGTAAATCACTAATCACAAGGTTATCAATATTTCACAAGTATAAACCAAAGATTACAAGATCGTCCTGAAATCATTCTCATAGATAGAACTTACTCAATTTCATCCTTACCATTAAGACATCATAACTAATCTCATATCTCTGAGTTTCGAGTAAGAACCTGTACCACTCACAACATGATTATATCATTTCATATCTTTATCATAAGCTTTAAATAACCCTTAGTGGCATTTGGAATACTAAAGGATATCCGATAAGCCTCACACAAGAGGGTAAAATGCCGATGCCATGTCCTAGACATGGTCTTACACTGGCTCACATGTTGAGGTCGATGCTATGTCCCTGACATGGTCTTACACTAGCTCTCATCTCTAATCCGATGCCATGTCCCTGACATGGTCTTACACTGGCTCTCATAATATGGTCGATTCTATGTCCCAGACATGGTCTTACACTAGCACACATATCAACGCTGATGCCATGTCCCAGGCATGGTCTTACACTAGCACACATATCACCCAAATGTCATGGCATGGATATCCAATCTATTCCTAAAGTTCATCTTGGAGTTTTTACTACATTAATTCTCGTCATGCATATTCAAGAAAATAATCAAACAGTTTATGCCATATTAATTTTTTAATACATAATAACAATAAAGTTGTATTATTTATGTACAACTTACCTCGATACCAAAATGGCAAAAAGGGACCTAATCGTCAATTACTCATTTTTCCCCCGTTCTAGGTTCAAACCTCGTTTTCTTTAATCTATAATAAAAAAATTTACTTATTTAATCACCACATTAATCAAGACATTCCAAAATTCCTACTTTGGAAAAATTACCGTTTAGAACTTAGACTTCCACATAATTACGATTTTACCCCTAGGCTCGTAAAATAATTTTCATCATATTTATTCATTATCCAAGCCTAGCCGAATCTAATTTATACTTGTAGCAGCTCAAAATTTCTATTATTTCATACATTTATAACCTATTTTATAAACTTCACAAAATGGTCCTTTTAGGTATTTTTATGAAAACCCCTTTCACAAAAGTTGTTTATTTAACAACGAAGATTCATTTTCTTCCATAAAATTCTAGTAAAAATATAAATACTCTCAAGGCACGACCCTAGACCCTCAACCATTTTGCAAAATAGTCCCCTCATTAGCTAGATTAAGCTATAGGGGTTCCAAAAACACAAAAATTAATAAAAACAACCGCCAAAATCACTTACTTGAAAGGGTGAAGAGTTGCTAAAATTTTAAGCTTCCAAAACCCTTATTTTTGCTGATATTTTCGGTGGAGAGGAGAAAGATGAAAGGTGATATCTTTTTCTCTTTATTTTATTTTATTTCTAGTCAATTTTATCACCAAAACCTCACCTAACCTTTGACAATTTCATTTCCTTGTCTCTAAGGCCGTCCATCACTCTATTAAAGCATATTTCCACATTAAGGACCTCTAATTTAAGGTTCTCTAGCTATATAACACTTCTAATTAGTAGAACACAATTTTACCTTTTATGCGATTTAGTTCCTTTTCAAAATTAAGCATAAAATCGCTAAAATTATTTCACCAAAATTTTCATGCACTTATATAATCATGCTATAACACATAAAATAATATTGAAAATAATTTCTTCAGCCTCAGATTAGTGGTTCTGAAACCACTGTTTTGACTAGACCCAAAATTAGGCTGTTACACTTTCAGTTCGAGAATGCCAAACAATAATCGGATGTCTTCGTTTAGCCCATCTTCAAATCTTTTACACATGATGGCTTCAGTCGAAACACATTCTCAAGCGTATTTGCTCAGTCTCACAAATTCACGCTCATATTTCGTTACCGTCATTCGGCCTGTTTTAACTCAAGAAACTCATTTCTCTTCTAATCAATAAACCTCTAACTAATATACTTCTTACGAAACTCTTCTTGGAAAAATTCCTAATTAACTCTCTCCCTTGGTACAATCGACACAAGGGTGTTCCACTACTAATAAGATGAGTCTCTCAAAAGTGACACAACACATTTCATACATTCTTCGGGTGTGCATGATAACTCATCAAATACCCTGATGGTATTCTCGAGCCAGAACTCTACCCTTTCGGGATCATCATCTATACTAGCTTGGAACTCTTCGGCTCCTTGATTTTGAATTTTATCCACTGGATGTCTATTAAATCTCATAAAATCCATACCTTGGGGTGCTACAAGAATAGGTTGAGGAATAGGTGGGGGTGGAGGGGGTTGAGCATTTGGGTTCATTCGAACGAACTCCGTATACCATGCGTTCATCATGTGAAGAAAGGATTCCCTAGCGTCTTCTCCTCCTCCCTAACTCACAGTTATGGGTCTACTTTCAACTGGCCCTGCCCCTTGAGTAGGAGCCAGCGCATTACTTTCTACATCATCAACTCGATAGGGATCCATTACTATATGAAAACCCAATTTAAAAGGTCAGGAGTGGTCACATTATCACAATTCATTTATGTAATAGCCCGATTTAGGGCCTAGTCAGAATAGTGGTTGCAAGACCACAAATCTGAAGTAGAAATATATGTTTTCTGATTTTTATGAGACTTATGATGTGATTGCATGATTGTGTAAAAATTTCATGAGGAAATTTTATTTATTAGTGATCAGTTTGTCCATTAGGAATAAATTGCAAAGATTAGAAAATATAAGATTCTAGAAGATTGAAGTATGAAATAGAATTATAAAAATTGCTAGAGGTCCTTATTTATCAATTAGACCATTAAATGTCAAGATGGACAAAAATGGTCATGGGAAGGAAAAATCTCAAGGAATGGCCTTAAGGGCATTTTTGTCATTTGGTTAATTAATGAATTAAAAAGGGAAAAAGAAGTAAAAATTGTG
Organism: Gossypium rotundifolium; assembly: GCA_025506655.1. NCBI lineage: Eukaryota > Viridiplantae > Streptophyta > Magnoliopsida > Malvales > Malvaceae > Gossypium > Gossypium rotundifolium. The sequence continues at coordinate 27,259,489 of CP106730.1, forward strand.
TTCATCTTCTTCTCCCATGGCTGAAAATCACTAAGGATCCATAGCTAGGGTTTCTTCAACTTCCAAGCTTGATAGTAAGTGCACTCTAGCCCCGTTTTTAATGTTCTTCGTATTTTTGAAATCCTCGTAGCTCGATTTAGGTATTTCTAGCTATATTTTGAGTTAGGGTTTATGTTAAAAAATTTAACATGTATGACATGCATGTATTTTGATTTTTTATGGAAGAATATGGAAGTTTGATGTATGATAAACATCTTTTTCTTAGTGATTTTCATGAAAAATGTATAAAATGACCAAATTGTAAAAGTTGTAAAAATGGTCATACATGAGTGAAATAGTAGAAATTGAAGGCTATTGTTGTTAAGAAAATGATTCAGCTAGGCTTGAAATACAAGAAAGTTGAATGAAAATTATTTTACGAGCATAGGGGAAAAAGTATAATTATGTAAAAGTTTAGAGACAAAATTGTAAATTTTTCAAAGTATGATTCATGAGTTAATTTAGTCAATGTGAGTATTAAACAAGTGAAATTGTTATTATAGATCAAGAAACACGAAGCCTAGACCGAAATCGAGGCAAGAACAAAGTGTTGGACTAAATCGAACATCTATAAGCATTTGAGTATCGAGGTAAGTTTGTGTGAAATTATGGCTACATATGTTATCGTATTTAAATTTCTTTTTATTATGAGAAATGCATATTATTGTTTCCATGAAATTGATTAATGATACATCGATGAGAAAGTGAAGAGAGTATGACAAGTTGAAGTCTCGATTGAAGATTCGGAATAACGAGGATACTTATGTCACGACATGAGATAAGGAAGATCCTGTATAAGACTATGTCTGGGACATGGCATCGGTACCGAATGTAGGTCTCGTATAAGACCATGTCTGGGACATGGCATCGGCACCGGATGTAGATCTTGTATAAGACCATGTCTGGGACATGGCATTAGCATCGAATAAGGAAGGTCCCATGTAAGACCATGTATGGGACATGGCTTTGGCACCAAACGAAGATCTCGTGTAAGACCATGTCTGGGAATAAGACCATGTTTGGGACATGGCATCGACATCGAGCTAAGAGATCCTGTGTAAGACCATATTTGGGATATGGCATCGGCATCAAGAGGTGATCCCATGTAAGACCATATCTAAGATATAACATTGGCATCTTGATACATGTATGATGAGATTGAGTATCCTTTGATATTTCGAGTAGTTCAATGGGAAAAAGAACTAAGTATGTAAAGATGACAATGAGCTAAATATTATTTAAGGATGACAAAAAGTTCCATTTAAGTTAAGGATGTTAATGATTTAATTCTATGATAAATGTAGCATAAATGCTAAATTATGTGCTGAAGTGATATAGGTACCATGAGTAAAATACGAGTTATGAAATCTATAATGTGATATATGATGGGTAAGAATAACTATGAGTAAGTATGTCAGAGTACTTGAGAACTTGTGTTGCTATTGTTCCATGATGAATGGATTTTATTATTAGTATTTATGTTGCTATATTAATTCATGCAAACTTACTAAGCTATATGCTTACCTCTCTCTTTTCCCTTTTCCTTGTAGTATCGCCAAGCTAGCTCAAGGATCGTAGAACGTCGGAGCTCAAATCACTCTATCAATCATTCTTTTGGTATAGTAAAGTTGATTTATTTTGGGTATGGCATGTATAGGAACTTGGTCATTTTGTACTATGTCATATTTGAGAGCCAAAGTGTTGGCTACTAATGTTATACACGCATTTTGTATACGGTCATCGAGAATTGGCCAATATTTGTCAAGATTCATATTTAAATGATGAAGTTTTATGAAGGGAAAGTTTATGCAAGTGATGAGGTAACATGTAAAGTGTTTGAATGATGATTAGTGGCTCTTTATAGGGTATTATTGTCTTATCATGTATTTCTTGTGTTAATATATGTGTGTTTATGTTTCAGGGTGGCAATTGGCTTGGTAAATAGCCTTCTAATTGTCCACACGTGAAGACACATGGGCGTGTGTCTAGGCCGTGTATGACCCATGGTCAACCCTCATGGGTTTGTTGATAGGCCGTGTGTCCCCTGTGTAAAATTTATGAGAATTCAATTCGATACACGGGCGTGTGCCTAGGCCGTGTGCCCCTTAAGAAGTTGCTGACGTTATAAATAGAATACCCAGGTTTTCACACACGAGTGAGGATACAGGCGTGTCTAGGCCGTGTGAGGGACACGGGCTAACGACACGGGCGTGTGTCTGGCCGTGGGGAAATTCCTGTAGGTTTGAAATGAAAAATAAATCCTACACGGGCTATGAACATGGGCGTGTGTGACCACACAACCTGCCCACACGGGCGTGTTCCATTTCACACAAGCGTGTGGCCCCTGTTTAGGCAAAAATTTTCTAAGTGCATAAAATTTTCCAATTTAACTCCAAAACCTTCCGGATGTATGTTTAGGGTCTCCTAGGCCCATAATAAGGGAGTTATGAATTTGAATTAGAACTTTTAAGTTTGAAAAAAAATTATAGCTGGATAATGTATATTCATGAAAGTTAAGTTCGGTAATGCCTCGTATCCTGTCTCGGCGTTGGACACGAGTAAGGGGTGTTACAATTTATGGCATGTATAGCTAGACTAGTGCACATGCTACATTAGTCCGAGAATAGACCAAACCGTAGCTCTAATACCATTAAATGTAACACCCCTTACCCGTATTTGACGTCAGAACAGGGTACGAGGCATTACCAGACTTATACCCAAGTAATCATACAAAACCAAGACATGAATTTCCACTCAAATTTAAAACTTTTCATAAACATTCATATCGTTCCTTAAACGAGCCTACGAGGCCCAAAACATGCATTAGGAGTGGTTTGGGACTAAATCGAAAACTTCAAAAAATTTTGGGAAACTTCGAAAGTTTTCATCAAAAAGGTCCACACGCCCGTGTGGGTGAAGGGACACGCCCGTATGGCATATCACACGCTCGTGCTTTAGGTCGTGTCCAAAATAGGGGACATTCTGTTTATGACGTCATCAACCAAATAAGGTCACACGACCAAGGCACACGCTCATGTCCTTAGGCCATGTGGTGAATTCAATTCCAAAAATTAATTACAGACTTCACATGACCTGGGCACAGTCCCATGTCCTTTGGCCGTGTCTCTCAAATGGTGGAGACACACGACCGTGTCTCGTGCTCGTGTGTTTACTACTAGGCATTCTATTTTGCATTAATTAGGGTTCAGGGGACACATGACCATAACACACGCCTATGGGGTAAGAAGTGTGTCACACACGGCCTAGACACACACTCGTATGCCTAATCATGTGGACAAAATAAGGCTATTTTCCAAGCCATTTGTCACCCTCAATAACACATGGACACTTACACATCTTAATGGCATCCAACATGGCACACGTAAGCACTTAAACATTCATAAACATGGCTCATACATGGCAACTCCTCATCATTCGACCATCAATAACCATAGGCCATATCATAATGACATTGGCCATGCATATATGAATAGGTTTACAACCCAATAATCAATATGAGCCACATCCCATGGCTTTATACAAAATGAATCAAATATAATCATAAGCCAACACATTTGGCTAAACTAATATGACATATAACAAAAAAGACCAAGTCCCTATACATGCCGTACTCAAAATGTTTAAACTAACTATATCCAATAGTTCCAATTGATAGTGTGATTGAGTCTCCGACGTCCTTCAATCCTCGAGCTAGCTCGGCGATACTAAAAGGAAATTGAAAAGAAAGGGGAGAAAGCATAAAGCTTAGTAAGTTTGCATGTAAATAATTAACAACATTAACTATGCATTATTATAAACATAACATAATATAATATATCACAATGTCATCATGTATCATAGATACATTTTAAATCATGTCATTTACATAATGTACAATAGAACTCGTGATCATGATTTATTCATTCACTTTTTACCGAGGTCTCATCGATTTTTAATCTCAATAAATGTGCTCTGTGTACATACCTGAACCCTTTCAACATGTTCATACCCTGTCACTTCGTTGACATAATCTTTGGACTACTCATTGAACCACTTGGAATACTAAAGGATACTCGGGAATCACATACACATAGAATCATACCAATGCTATATCCCCGATATGGTCTTACATGGGATCACATATCGATGCCTATAGCCCAGCTATGGTCTTACACAATTCTCATATCGATGGCATGTCCCAGATATGGTCTTACACGAAATCTCATAATGATGACATATCCCAGATATGGTCTTACATGTAAACTCATAACCCTAATGTCATGACATTTGTCTCCTAACTATTCCTAAGGTTTAATCGAATTTTGAGGTATCAAATCTTCGTCGAATCGTCATCGAGTAAACATTAACCAAGTCCACAAGGACAATTACACAATTCATGCAATATTAAAGCATTAAAATACCTAATAATGTAATGTTGCATTATTTACACACGAACTTTCCTCGATGCCAAAATATGGCTAACTATTCGATTTAGTCCACAACCTTGTTCTTTCCTCTGTCTAGGTTCGGACTCCATTTTTCTTGATTTATAATAGAAAATTTAGCTCATTTAATTATCACATTATTTAAATCAGTCCAAAAACCATATTTAGGTAAAATTATAGTTTTGCCCCCAAACTTTCACATTTTTACAAATTAGTCCCTAGGCTCGTAAAATGAAATGTGTCTATTTTCTTTGTTACCCAAGTGTAGCCGAACCTAACACATACTCATAACAACCCACATTTTCCTTCAAATTAGATTTTTACTACTCAGTTTACAACTTTTACAAAAGGTCCTTTTTAGGAGTTTTCATCAAAAATCACTTAGTAAAAGATGCTTATTCACATCAAACTTTCATAATCTACCATGAAACATCACAACACATGCATGTTACACATGGGTAAATTTTTAAACATGAACCCTAGCTCAATAAATGGTAGAAATAGCTAGATCGATTGATAACAACTTCAAAAACGTAAAGAACATTAAAAACGCGGCTAGGTTGCACTTACTTTCAAGCTTGGAAGTTGAAGAAAAACCCTAGCTATGGCTCTTCTAATTTTTGGCACACACTTAAAGAACAAGAGCAAATTTTGCTTTCTTTTTCCCTTTTTATTTTTTTATTAACCAAATGACCAAAATGCCTTTTTTACTAAACTTTCAAATTTTACCTACTCATGCCCATATTTGTCCATAAAAATAGAAATTGGGAAATTTGCTATTTAAGGACCTCTAATTAATAATCCAAAGCTATTTCATACTTAAAGTTTCTAGAATCTCATATTTTACAACTTTTGCAATTTAGTCCTAAAAGGCAAATTGGACACTTATTCACAAAAATTCTTCATGAAACTTTCACAAAATCATTCAAACATGCAATGGACCTCAAACAAATCATAAAAAAATATTTCCACTTTGGATTTGTGGTCTCAAAACCACTATTCTAACTAGACCCAAAATCGTGATGTTACACTTAAGCTCAAATCTGTATTTGTATCTGACATGGGCCTAGGCCCTAATATGAATCTGTTTGATTTGTGTTATTCTCTGTGTGAAAATGCTTAATTTTGCTGGGTTACACACTAGTTTACGTAGACTCACTCCTATTTGTTTAATCTGTACAAGTAATCCACAGAGTTAGGCAGATCGGTGCTGCGGAGCCCCTCAGTGACCACATGTTTGAACTGGTTATAAATACAGTTACATTTCATATTTTAGCTTAATCTGGGTTATTTTCATGTAATTCAAACTCTACAGACTATTTTATTTTAATTTGGGATAGACTGTGATTTCATGACTTTGTAACTGCAAAATGTGGTATAACTCGGATATTTTTTCTAAAAGCACGAGTGTAACAACCCATTTTTAGTGAAATCAAAATAGTGGTTTCGAGACCACAGATCTGACCCAAAATATAATTTATTTTATTTTATTGTACAGTCCGTAATATGACAGACGTGACTTCTGAAAATTTTGATATGAAAATTTTATCGATTTAGTGCCTAATTACAAGAAGGACTAAATCATACAACTTATCCGATTTAGCCCAAATCTAGCAAAAGATATGAGATTCACATAGTCCAGTCCAATATTTACTACACAATCATACAACTTATCCGATTGGGCCCACGGGCCCCACATGGTGCCATTCGGCCCATCGTGGCCCAAACAGCCTAAACCCACAAGAACACTCAAGATGGCCTCAACTATCGCGTCGAAGCCCCCACACGTGCGCTCGCACACTCGTGTGGCTACCATTGTGGTGTGATCGGTATTTCAGCATTTGCCGCTCTACAGCTAGAGTAGTGCGAAATACACACCTGATAGGAATCTAAAGCTAATCTGTGCTCCAAATACTCCTATGCCCAAACACCAACCAAGGTATCCTTACTCTCCTCATAGATTGCTCTATTTAAAGCCAGCTTCTCACCTTTCCTCATGCTAGCTTCCGGATGTGGGATCCCTCCTTTAGCAGAGTTTAAATCCATCACAACCACTTGCTATCCCAACTTTGCAAAATAAATATCTTTTTTTTCTTGCAATGGGATTCAACCCTTGCCCACTCCTATGCTCCAGATGGTACATGCCACCACAACACAAGCTCTTTTGTAACTTAAAACATGCACAACTAAATATAAACCTATGGGCCAAAGTCTAAATTCATTTAAAAAGAAATCAAAATGAATTGCAAGCGCCAAGACTTGAACCTTGGACCCCTTGCTTCCTCTATGGCGTCACTTTCTTGTCTCCCATGTGGCATCATTTGCCACTAGACCACAACTCTTTTTGTATCATTTTTCTTTGTATTTTATTCTTAAAGCCTACTTACTAACTCCTAGGGTTTTATTCACCTAAAACCAAAATTTTTCCTAAAGCCCAGGTTTGATCCCGGGACTTTATGAAAGCCCCCTAACCTTCTAAAATCACTCACCTAATAGGTCCAACTTGCATTAGTACCGTTATCTTGTTCTAAAAAATTTTTAAACACTCCCGTTCCCAAGGCCCAATAGGCCCAATTCTATTAGGCCCAAATTCGGGGCGTTTTAATTTACCCCCTTAAAAAAATTTCGTCCTGAAAATTTCCAACTATAGGAATAGTCGCACATCCTAACCTAGCATACTACGCTCTCGCTGCGTACTCTGATTCTAATATCCCTATCATATCTTAACTAGAATTTGGAACTCCCTACACCTACTCAAAACACCTAACCATCAAAGCAGACAGATATCTCATATGCAACCAATTTCTATATCCAAACATCACATCCAAGCCAAACACACACAGAATAAATACCAAAAATACAGTCCAATAACTAAAGAAATCACCGTATTTCTAACTCACTATATTTCAAATTTTAAACAGACAAAAGTATTCATAAAACTTACGGATTCAGCGCCGGAGACTCGGTGTACCACACTTTCAGAAAAGGGTCAAAATAACATTTTAGAACTTCAAATCATTTCAAGGTTTTTTTTTTAAACAACACCTTTAGAAATTTAATTTTGAAAACCCATTCCACAGCCGAGTTTTACAACCTGGCTCTGATACCATAAATGTAACACTCCAAATTCGGCCTAAAAGTTAGGCCCGAATCTAGAGTGTCACACTAAAGAGTTTTTCGAAAACCATGCTTTCATTAGAAACCCTTCTTAAAGAATTTAAAACTTTCTGCCATGTAAAACTTTAGATTTCGTTTGCTTATCTTCAAAACATAGTTTATTAAAAGTCATTCTCTTGCAAAAAACATTATTACTTTCAAAACCTTATTTGTTGTGGAAGTTTGATTCAAACATTTGCGAATACGTGATATTTTGAAAACAGTGGTTATAGTTTTAAAAACCCGTGTTTAATAGACCAGCAGTTTGTAATTTAAAGAAATACCAAAAAAGTTAAAAAGAAAAACCCAAAGGCCTTATTACAAAAATTATTAACCCAATAATTTAAAATAACTAAATTAAACTAAAATCACTAAGTTTAGTCTTTAAACCATATTCGACGTGTGGCCACCTCCGAGTCTTCCGCAGCTCCAAATCCTCTAAGGCTGAGGATTACCTGCACGGTTAAAAGAAAGGGATGAGTTACGAGAACTCAATGTGTAATCCCCTGATATGGTCATAGTCTAGGCCTAAGCCCATATGGTATCAGTCTGGGCCTAAGCCTTATTTGGTAACAATCTGGGTCTAATCCCTATTCGGTAACAATCTGGGCCTAAGCCCTATTCGGTAACAATCTAAGCCTAACCCTATTCGATAACAATCTGGGCCTAAGCCCTATTCCGTAATAATCTGGGCCTAAGCTCCAAGTCATAACAATGCAATGTATATGTATCCACCCCAATCCAACCAAACTCTCCACCCGTACCAACCAAACTCTCCATGTGGGGACCATGTCGTCCCACCCAGCCAAAACTATCCAATAATGCAGCTAAACTGCTAATAACAATGCAGCAATGCTGCTAATATATATATAATATATATATATGAATCTAAGCCTTCAGTAGTAGTATTATAATTGGCTCAAAGCCATCAGTAACTGTATTATGTTTGGCACATAGCCATCAGCAACAATAATATATTCGGCACACAGCCTTGGGTAAATATGATTGACATAGAGTCATTGATATATATGTTAGGCACAAGCCACGGGTAAATACGATTGGCACAAAGCCATAATTAAGATGGCACAGAGCCATGTTTAGGTTGACAGAGAGACCCTAACAGATTACGTGGCGATGCCACTATAACGGTATGTGGCGATGCCACTAGAACGGTATGTGGCGATGCCACTAAAATGGTACTTCCTCCAATCAACAAACCCAACCTAATGCAATATGTTATGTATGTCATGATCAATCATTACTGGTGTATACAAAATGGCCATGCTTAGTAATAATCATTTACACACACATTAAAAACATAATAGTCACACGACTACAGTCAAATTAGTTAAAACACGATTATACATTCATAGTTAGAACAGTCATAGTCCTAATCATTAGTTACCTGTAAGGGCAAAACAGACATTCAACCTGTAAGGGTATTTTGGTAATCATACCCTTCAGGGGTATTTTGGTAATTGTACCCATAGAGGGTATGTTAGTAATTTCATAAATTGGGGGTAATTTGGTAATTTCACAAATCGAGGGTATTTCGATAATTTTACAAATCGGGGTATTTCAGTAATTTTGCAAACTGAGGGTATTTCAGTAATTTTACAAACTAGGATTTTTTGGTAATTTTATAAATTGGGGGTATTTCGATAATTTTGCAAACTAAGGTTATTTCGGTAATTTTGCAATTAGGGGTACTTTGGTAATTTCACAAATCGAGGGTATTTTGGTAATTTTACAAATTGGGGGTATTTCAATAATTTTGCAAACTGATGGTATTTTAGTAATTTTGTAAATTAGAGGTATTTCGATAATTTTTCAAATCGAAGGTATTTCAATAATTTTGGAAATTGGGGTATTTCAATAATTTTATAAACTAGGGGTATTTCGGTAATTTTACAAACTAAAGGTATTTTGATAATTTCGTAAATCGAGGGTATGTATCGGTAATTTTGCAAATTGGGGGTATTTCAGTAATTTTACAAACCGAATGTATTTCGATAATTTTACAAACTGGGGTATTTTGATAATTTGATAAACCGGGGTTCTAAACAGAGATAATGATGCGAATGGGCCTAAGGCCCACTCTCATCCAAATGGGCTCACTCGCTCGTGTGGTCTATTTAGCCCAAATCTAGCCACAGATATGAGATTCACATAGTCCAGTCTAATATTTACTACACAATCATACAACTTATCTGATTGGGCCCACGGGTCTATTGGCCCCACATGGCACCCCTTTTGGCCCATTATGGCCCATACAGCCTAAACCCACAAGAACACTCAAGATGGCCTCAACTATCGCGTCGAAGCCCCCACACGTGCGCTCGCACGCTCGTGTGGCTACCATTGCTGACTGGCATTTCAGCATTTGCCGCTCTACAGCTAGAGTAGTGCAAAATACACACCTGATAGAAATCTAAATCTAATCCGTGCTCCGAACACTCCTATGCCCAAATGCCAACCAAGGTATCATTACTTTCCTTATAGATTGCTCCTATTTAAAGCCATCTTCTCACCTTCCCTCATGTTAGCTTCCCGATGTGGGATCCCTCCTTCAGCAGAGTTTAAATCCATCACAACCACTTATCGTCCCAACTTTGCAAAATTAATATCCCTTTTTGCTTGTAATGGGATTTGAACCCTTGCCCTCTCCTATACTCCAGACGCTACATGCCACCACAACACAAACTCCTTTTGTGACTTAAAACATGCGCAACTAAATATAAACCTATGGGCCAAAGTCTAAATTCATTTAAAAAGAAATCAAAATGAATTGCAAGCGCCAAGACTTGAACCTTGGACCCCTTGCTTCCTCTATGGCGTTACTTTCTTGTCTCCCATATGGCGTCATTTGCCACTAGACCACAACTCCTTTTGTGTCATTTTTCTCCACATTTTATTCTTAAAGCCTACTTACTAACTCCCAGGGTTTTATTCACCTAAAAATTTTTTTTTCCTAAAGCCTAGGTTTGATCCCGGGACTTCATGGAAGCCCTCTGACCTTCCAAAATCACTCACCTAATAGGTCCAACTTGCATTAGTGCAGTTCTCTTGTTCTCAAAAATTTATAAACGCTCCCGTGCCCAAGGCCCAATAGGCCCAATTCTACTAGTCCCAAATTCGGGGCGTTACATTTTAGATTAGTAGATTTCTAACGCGAACAAGTGTCAAGGTAAGTTCGTGTAACTTAATCGGACATGTAATTATGTTGTGCTGTATGTAATGTGAATTATGTTGATGTGCTTACTTGTATGCTATGATGGAAAATTGATATATGCTTAAAATGTGAAAAAGGGTTAAGTCCCGATTGAATATTGGATTCTGATGATTATATGTGCTTACCCGAAATTAATAAGGTCCTACATTTATTGCGGATGGGATTTAGCTCGGACGAGTAATCTTATTGACCTTGTTATAGAAAGGATTTAGCCCGAATGGGTAATCTCGGTATAATACCTCTCGAGCATACGTTATGATTAGAGTTTAGCCTGGACTAGTAATCCTAATCGAGCTCCTTTGAGCTTATGTTATATAAAGGATTTAGCATGGACTGGTAATCCTATTATACGATATGTGGCTTAAGAGAGTGTTTCTTGGTTAAGTTCCCTATTGGGTACCTTTGAATAAGAAAGTGATGGATTATTGAATCATACACTTCGAGTGTACTACTTAAGTATCCATCGAAATTCAATGATTCGATGGACATAAAACTCTTGACATGGCATGAAAATATTGAGATGATATGATAATGACTCGAAAGAATATTGCTTGATGAGATCATCTATGTTACTTGATTGATATGAAGATTTTGGTGACTAACAAGTTTGATTGAATGTACGTGATTAGACAATTTAGCCAAATGGATGGAAACATAACATTATATGCCTAGTTTTTAATAAGCAAGATTGGTAAGTTTAGTTTCCGTTATACGAACTTACTAAGCATGTAATGCTTACTCCATTTATTTTTCCCTTGTTTTATAGTGCTCGGAAGCTCATGAAGGTTGGAAGATCATTGGAGCGTCGTCACACTATCAACTAGCATTTTGGGTATATTTAGTAATATCATTTTGGGTATAATGGTATGTATAGGACAACTTGGTCAATCGTAGCTTGAAATGTTATTTTGTAACTGAACCATTAGAATGGCTAGTAATGGTTCATTTTGGTATGACTAATTAGATTATTATGATATATTCATATACATGTGATATGTTAATAATGTGTGATCAATGTTGTGAATGCATAAGATGTTCCATGGTAAGCCTATAAACACTTATGCATGTAGTGATATGCTATGTTGAATGATAGAAATTGCCTAATTTGAATGCTTGAATTGGTTGGTATTGGATGTGTGTTTCAAGTGCTGGTCTTGGGTGAAATTTTGGGTAAGAAATGAAGCTAGAAATGGCTTCATTTTGTCGATATGAGCAGACACACGGGCGTGTATCTAGATTGTGTGTGACATACGGCCTGGTAACACCGGCATGTTGTTAGGCCGTGTGAAACCTAGTAACACGGGCATGTAGTTAGGTCGTGTGTCCCCTGGTAACACGGGTATGTTTCTTGGCCGTGTGAGACCTGCACCTAATTCGAATTAATTTAATTAACCACACGGCCTAGCGTACGGGCGTGTGACATGGCCGTGTAGCGCAAGTCAGAGAGCAACCTAAATCAAACACGGCCTGTAACACGGGCATGTCCCTTGGACCACATAGGTGTGTGAGTCTTGCACCTTAGAAAAAAATTATAATTTTACGAAAAATTCTTGGAGGTTTCGATTAAGTCCCGATTCGATTCTAATGCTCGTATTAGGCCTCAAGGGCCTGATCAATGGACATTATAGATGATCTCGATAAATGAATAGTAAATTTTGTAGTTTAATAGAAAAATGTTTTGAATGTTCTGGTAATGCTTTGAAACTCTGCTCCAGTGGCGGCGGGTACGGGTTAGGGGTGTTACATTTAGTGGTATCAGAGCTACGGTTTAGCCGATTCTCAGATTTGATGTAGCAAGCATGAGTTAGCTATACATGCCATTATATAAATTGTGATAGTGTGATGACTCCTGATCATTTTAAATATTTTTTCATATAGTAATGTCATCCAATCGAGCTAGAGTTGAATTCAAGGAAACTGAGAACAATGCTTTAGCTTCAGTACAAAGAGTTGCGTCTGCGTCTGGTAGTGAAAGGCCCGCAACTGAGGGTTGAAGTGAGGAGGCAAAATAAGCCTTCTTCAAATGATGAGTGAATGATTTATATAGTACCTAAGAACAAACCCTGCTATATAACAACCTCCCCACCTACTCCCCAACCGACTCCTGAGGTACCACAGGGTGTCGAACCTTTTAAAATTGGTAAATCTTCGATAGATAAAATTAGCACTCATGGGGTAGAAGAATTTAGAGCTACCATAGATGATGATCCAGAAACGACTGATTTTTAGCTAGAAAATACCATCTGAGTTTTTGATGAACTATCCTGCACGCCTGCTGAATGTTTGAAATACGCAATTTCTTTAATGAAAAATACAACTTATCATTGGTGGAATACCATAACTTCAGTAGGACCGAGGGAGAATGTCACGTTAGAATTTTTCCAAGCTGAATTCAGGAAGAAGTATGTGAGTCAGAGATTTATGGATCAGAAAAAGAAAGAGTTTTTAGAGCTCAAACGAGGAAACATGACTATATCTGAATATGAACGGGAATTTGTTCGGTTGAGCAAGTATGCTAAGGAATGGTTTTTAACCGAGACTGAGATGTATAAACGCTTTGAAGAGGGCCTAAATGAAGATATCAAGTTGTTGATTGGAATTCTCGAGATAAGGGAATCTGCAGTGTTGGCTAATCGAGCCTACAAAGCTAAGGAATTGAGTAAAGAAAATTGACAAGCCGAAAGAGAGGCTCAGGTTTCTGGGAAAAGAACAATTAGTAAGTCACAACCATTTACTTCTAAGAAATTAAAGAAGTATTATGATCGTGTGACCACCTCTACGGGATATTCTAAAAGAGAGTGGGGCTCTCAACATTCTAACCCGAGGTCTTCATCTCCATCTGTGACCAGTGTGGGTAATGTTGGTAATCCCAAATTGAAATGTAAACATTGTAACAAATTCCATCATGGGGAATGCCAGTCTAGAAGTGGATCTTGTTTTAAATGTGGTTCACCTGAGCATTTTCTCAAAGATTGTGCCGAAAGAGTTGAAAAAGAGATAGAACCAACTATAAAGCCTAGTAATCCTGCCTTGTAGCTAACATATGCCATTCGTGCTAGAGAAAATGCCTCTGCACTAGATGTCATTATTGGAACATTTTCTCTACTTGGTACTAATATTACTACTTTGATTGATCTTAGTCCACATATTCATACATATGTATGAACTTAGTGACTGTTAAAAATTTATCAGTTGAGTTCACTGAATTTGTGGTTAAAGTTTCAAACCCCTTAGGCCAGTGTGTTATGGTGGATAAAGTTTGTAAGAACTATCCATTGATGGTAAAAGGTTATTACTTTTCGGTTGAAGAATGTTATTGCCATTTGATGAATTTGATGTGATTTTGAGAATGGATTGGTTAACCCGATATAATGCAGTGGTAAATTGTAAACAGAAATATATTGTTTTGAAATGTAAGAATAATAAATTGCTTCATGTTGAATTTGATAAACTGGATGGATTATCGAATGTGATTTCAGCAATAACGGCACAAAAATACATCCAAAAGTGATGCTTACCTTGCGTATGTGCTAGATAGTAAAGTGTCTGAGTCAAAGATTCAATCAGTACTAGTTGTATGTGAATTTCTTGATGTATTCCCAAAAGAATTACCTAGTTTACCACCGGATAGAAAAGTGGAATTCTCTATAGATCTCGTTCCTAGAATGACACCGATATCTATAGCACCTTACAGAATGGCTCCTACTTAATTGAAAGAGCTGAAAGCACAGTTGCAAGAATTTATTGATAGAGGTTTTACTCGACCTAGTTTCTCACCTTGGGGTGCTCTGGTTTTGTTTGTAAAGAAGAAGGATGGGTCGTTGAGGCTGTGTATTGATTACAAACAGTTTAACAAAGTTACAATAAAGAACAAGTATCCATTACCTCGTATTAAAGACTTGTTTGACAAGTTAAAATGTGCCACTATATTTTCAAAGATTGATCTCCGTTCTGGTTACAATCAACTACGGGTAAAAGAATCGGATGTGCCAAAAATAGCGTTTAGAACAAGGCATGGACACTATGAGTTTCTTGTGATACCATTTGGCTTGACAAATGAACCTGCAATGTTTATGGATTTGATGAACATAATTTTCAGCCCGTATTTAGATAGGTTTGTGGTGGTCTTTATAGATGATATTTTGGTCTATTCTCGAGATGAAAATGAACATGCTGAGCATTTGAGAATAGTGTTGCAAACCCTACGAGAGAAACAACTGTACGCCAAATTCAGTAAATGTTAGTTTTGGCTATGGGAAGTTAGTTTTATTGGACATATAGTATCTGCTGAAGGTGTCAGAGTAGATGTAACTCCCCGAACTTGGGCCTAGAAGGAATGGGCCTTGAGCGTGGGATCAACTAGGAGACTGCACATAAATATTTATGTATGCAAGAAAATGACACAAATTGCTTGTTTGCTTTAATGGCTAAGTGATTTGGGTGTTTATGGGAGTGTTTGAGTGCCTGGGTTCAAGTCTTGGCCCTTGCAAAATTTTTAGTTTTTTTCTCTTAAATGAACCTGGATAGTGGCACTTAGGCCTTATTAGTAATAATGCTTGTTTTATGACACAAAAAGAGCCTGTGGTGTAGTGGCAAGGTGGCATGTGGTATAACTGAGAGCTCTGAGGTTCAAGTCTTGGGTTACATAGTGGAATGTTTATTTTGCTGCTTGAGCTGTAGAGGTAGAAGAGTTGGACTGAAACACTATTGAGAGGAGTTTGAATTGGTCTTGGATGGAGTTGTGGAGAGGATTATGAGAGAGTTGGGGAGAGAATCAAGGAATTTTGAAATAAGAGGTTGGTAGGGTGTTTTGGCCGATTGGGACTCTAAGGCTCTAGGGGATTTCGGCTAGGGGAAATAGGGAGCAATTTCAGCTGTAGGCATATTCTTTGTTTCGATTTTGTAAAGCTTCAAAGGAGAGGGCCGAATTTCCTTTGTGATTTTTTCCATTCGGGATTTCTTTCGGGTTTTGCGTTTTATCAACTGTAGTGACAAAAGTGCCATTATTTTCTCTCTTTCTTAAATTGCCAATTAGGTAATATTCTTCTGTGGTCTCACATCTCTTTCTCTGCCCATTTTTCTATTTTATTTACTCTCCTAACAGTGTTGAATGCACTTCTCTTCTCTTCCCCTTCGTTCTTCTATTTTCTCTCAAAGCTGAACCTACTTTTCTCTCCTCTCTCACCATTGGCTGATTGTGGTCCTTTCTTTTCAGGTTTTCTTTAGTGACCGTCCCCTCTTGTCTATCTTCCTCCCTCGTTCTACTCTGACAATTGTTGATAGCCTAGTGATTGGGGATCTATTGTTAGTGCCGATTACCACCATCATTTTTCCACTGTGCCGAACCTACGCTACTGCAATCTTTGTTCTTATGATTCTTGTGAGTTCTTCGTTGCACGATATCAATAAGCTTGTTCATTAAGGATCAAATTTTTCATGGTTATATATATATTAATGTTGATTCGTTTTGTGTGTGGATACTAATCAAATAGTGGGTAATCAGTTTTGATCAACGGTTAGTTGCAAATACCCGTTGGTTCAAGCAAGGAGATAGTTGGAGAGCACGTAGGCTAGTTTACTCGTTATCACGAATAGGTGTGTAATCACAGTATCTCTGCTATGAATCGGTAAAAGCCAAAAAGCCAAAAAGCTAAAACTTTGGCATTCGAGGCCTCACGAGCGTGCGATCGCTCTTGTGGTAAATCGAGCCCACAAACCATGGTCGATAGATTGTAGAGGCCACTATAAGCGTTCTCGTGATCTTGGGCCTCGTTTGGTTGAAATGGGTCTTGTGGACCCAATGAGCTCGTGGGCCCAACACGGAGAAAATCCACGTTAAGTGGCAAATACTGGACTGGGCTATGTAGTTCGCATAGCCGTGACTGAATTTGGGCTAAATGGGCCACACAAGCGTGTGGGCCCATTTGGGCCGAATATTAGGCCTTGGGCCCATTTACACCATAATGATCGTAATACCCCTATAGGGTAAAATGACCGTAATGCCCTTGTAGGGTGAAATGATCGTAATACCTCGTAGGGTAAAATTACCGTAATACCCCTGTAGGGTAAAATGAACCGTAATGCCCTTGTAGGGTAAAATGACCGTAATGCTCCTGTAAGGTAAAATGACCGTAATGTCCATGTAGGGTAAAATGACCGTAATGCCCCTGTAGGGTAAATGACTATTTTTACCCTCGAGGGTAAATGATTGACTTGTGCTATGATTTGACTAATTTGACTGTGAATGTATGACTATGATTTGATTAACTTAACTGTGAATGATATGATTATTTGTGGGCCAGATATTTTACATACATGACATATTGCATGGGGTTGGGATATTGGTTATGGATGAAGTACTGTTCTGATAGGGTCGCTCGGGTCACATGAGACGACTGTGGACCCAGTAATGATCTGTTAAGGTCACACAAGTCACACGAGACGACTGTGGGCCTACCGATGGCTTTAAGCCAGTGAATCTGATTATGGCTCTGTGCAAACCTAATTATGGCGCTATGCCAACCTAATTATGGCTCTGTGTCATCTTGATTATGACTTTGTGTCGATCATATTTATCCATGGCTGTGTGTCGGTCGTAATTATTAATGACTTTGTGTCGATCATACTTACCATGGCTGTGTACCGGTTATATTATCGTAGTTGATGGATATGCACCGATCTTATTATAGTTACCGTTGGCTATGTGCCAATTATGAGACCGTTACTGAAGGCTTAAAGCCACATATATACTAGCAGCTTTACTGCTATTTTGGTTAGTTCTGCAACCAGTGCTAACACTACAAGTGTAGGGATGGTGTGGGTGATTTATTCCCTACAGGTACTGCAGGGTTGAACGGAGGAAAGTGCAGGGTTGGATGGGTTTGAATGCATCACGCATCATTCATATTGAGTTTGTTACTGTGATGGGCTAGGCCCAATTGATTCTGTTATGGGCTATGACCCAAATGTCATTATTTTGGGCTTTGGCCCACATATACTCGAATCGAATCTTTATTCAAGTTGTTAAAGTGGTTAGACCTAGACCGATTACATTTAGATATCGACAGCTTTTTTAATAAGGGGATTACACACTGAGTTTTCTCAACTCACACCATTTTTAACATTTCAGGTAATCCCTAGCGTTAGACGGTTCAGAGCTGCGAGGGACTCGGAGAGGGCCACACAACTGCACATGTTTTATTCTGTTTTGCTGATTTACTTAAGCACTTTAATTTTGATTCGGTTTGTAATAAGGCCTATATAATTTCTAAATTTTAAATTTTGGATTTTATTGATTGTAATTTATATCTGCTAGAAGTAGAACACGATTTTTTAATATAATAACATTTTCAAACACTACATTTTTGCAACTCAATTTTTAAATATCACATTTTCGTAAATCATTTGTTTTAAATTAAGCTTCCTCAACAAATAAGGTTTTAAAGGTAATAACATTTTAAAAGGGAATAACTTTTTAATAAACCATGATTGAAAATAAATAAATGCAAACTGAGGTTTTGTACAAGTTTTAAATGACAAGAAGTTTTAAATTTCAAGAAGGGTTTTCAATGAAAACTTGGCTCTGATACCACTAAATGTAACACTCAAACCCGCCAAAACTCTATTGTGGAATGGGTTTTCAAATTTTTAGATTTCAAAAGGTTGTTTTTGAATATGTGAAGTGTTTTGAGATACTTTTTCTAAAAGTGTGGTTTACCGAGTCTCCAACGCTAAATCCGTAAGTTCTTTAGATATTAGACTGTGCATAAAGTTAGATTTTGTATTTATTCAATGTATGTTCTAGCAATGAGATATTTAATCAAGCAACAGTACTGTGATAGATTCAAAAGGCGAGGAAGGTCGCGATGAGTTGCCCGTTTCCTCAAAACATGAGATTGATCAGGAAACAGTGGTCGAGGTAAGTCTGCCAACTTTGGGCAGCGGTAACTCGGAGCTTGGGACTGAGGCATTGACCCGGTTGGTAAGGGAGGTGGTAGAGAAAGTGTTTGAGACCAGAGTTAAAGAGATTGATGAGATTCTTCAGGCTAGATGCTTGGACTGCTCGAAGAAGAGGGATCACAGTCCTCTGAAGCAAGAGCCTCGTTCTGTGAAGAGAGTTAAAACGCGTCTGAACTTTCTGACTTGTGAGCATTGTAAAAGGCGTCATCTGGGTGAATGCCAGAAGAAGCCAGGAGCATGTCTCAGATGTGGATCTAAGGAGCCTCGGGTTTGAGTTTGTCCAGTCCTTTTAAAGTTAGATGCGTTTTGTTTGGATATAGGAATTGTATGCATGTGTGATAAATATTTGTCTACTTCTGTGGTTAAATGTTTTGGTTGTGTGTAAGAGGTTTCAATATTAAGTTAAAAGTGCATTAGTGTTATTGGGATTAGAGTGCGCAGTGGTAGCATAGTGGTGTAGTTTACACAACTACCCTGTTAATTGGAAATTTTGAGGATAAAATTTCTTTAAGGAGGGGTGAATTGTAACGTCCTGAATTTGGGCCTAGAAAGAATGGGCCTTGATCATGGGATCAGCTAGGAGACTGCACATAAATATTTATGTATGCAATAAAATTACACAAATTACTTGTTTTCTTTAATGGCTAAGTGATTTGGGTGTGTATAGGAGTGTTTGAGAAGCTTGGGTTCATGTCTTGGCCCTTGCAAAATTTTTAGTTTTTTTCTCTTAAATGGACCTAGACACTGGTACTTGGGCCTTATTAGTAATAATGCTTGTTTTATGACACAAAAAGAGCCTGTGGTGTAGTGGCAAGGTGGCATGTGGTATAACTAAGAGGTCTGAGGTTCAAGCCCTCGGTTACACGGTAGAATGTTTATTTTGCTACTTGAGTTGTGGAGGTAGAAGAGTTGGACTGAAACACTATTAAGAGGAGTTTGAATTGGTCTTGGATGGAGTTGTAGAGAGGATTACGGAGAGAGTTGGGGAGAGAATCAAGGAATTTCAAAATGAGAGGTTGGTAGGGTGTTGTGTCCGATTGTGACTTTAGGGCTCTAGGGGATTTCGGCTAGGGGAAGTAGGAAGCAATTTCTCCTGTAGGCATATTCTTTGTTTCGATTTTGTGGAGCTTGAAAGGAGAGGGTTGAATTTCCTTTGTGATTTTTTCCATTTGGGATTTCTTTTGGGTATTGCTTTTTATCAACTGTAGTGACCAAAAGTGCCAATATTTTCTCCCTTTCTTAAATTGCCAATTAGGTAATATTCTTCTGTGGTCTTACTTCTCTTTCTCTGCACGTTTTTTATTTTCTTTAATCTCCTAATAGTGCTGAATGCTCTTCTCTTCTCTCCCCCTTCATTCTTCTATTTTCTCTCAAAGTCGAACCTACTTTTCTCTCCTTCTCTCACCCTTGGTCGATTGTGGTCCTTTCTTTTCAGGTTTTCTTTAGTGACCGTCCCCTCTTGTCTATCTTCCTCCGTCGTTCTACTGTGACGATTGTTGATAGCCTAGTGATTGGGGATCTATTGTTAGTGCCGATTACCACTATCATTTGCCCACTATGCTGAACCTAAGCTGCTGCATTCTTTGTTCTTCTGATTCTTATGAATTCTTTGTTGCACGATATCCATAAGCGTGTTCGTTAAAGATCAATTATTTCATGGTTATATATATATTAATGGTGATTCATTTTGTGTGTAGATACTAAGCAAAGATTGGGTAATCACTTTTGATCAATGAGTAGTTACAAATACCCGTTGGTTCAAGCAAGGCAATTGTTGGAGAGCAAGTGGGCTAGTTTACTCGTTACCACGAACATGTGTGTAATCACACTATCTCTATTGTGAATCGGTAAAAGCCAAAACTTCGGCATTCGAGGCCTCACGAGCGTGCGATTGCTCGTGTGGTAAACTGAGCCCACAAACCATGGGAAATAGATTATAGAGGCCACTACGAGTGTTCTCGTGATATTGGGCCTCATTTAGCTGAAATGGGTCGTGTGGGCCCAATGGGCTCATGGGCCCTACACAGGATAAAATCCACGTTAAGTGGCAAATACTGGACTGGGCTATTTAGTTCACATAGCCGTGACTGAATTTGGGCTAAATGGGCGTCGAATATTGGGTCTTGGGCCCATTTACACCATAATAATCGTAATACCCCTGTAGGGTAAAATGACCGTAATGCCCCTGTAGGGTAAAATGATCGTAATGCCCCTGTAGGGTAAAATGACTGTAATGCCCCTATAGGGTAAAATGACCGTAATACCCCTGTAGGGTAAATAACTGTAATGCCTCTATAGGGTAAAATGACCGTAATGCCCCTATATGGTAAAATTACCGTAATGACCCTGTAGGGTAAAATGACTGTAATGTCCCTATAGGGTAAAATAACCGTAATACCCCTATAGGGTATATGACTATTTTTCCTCTCGAGGGTAAATAACTGACTTGTACTATGATTTAACTAATTTGACTGTGATTGTATGACTATGATTTGATTGACTTAAATGTGAATGATATGATGATTTGTGGGCCAAACATTCTGTATACATGACATACTGCATGGGGTTGGGATATTGGTTATGGAGGAAGTACTATTCTGATAGGGTCGCACGAGTCGCATGAGATGACTGTGGACCCATTAATGATTTGTTAAGGTCGCACGGGTTGTACGAGATGACTGTGGACCTATCGATGGCTTTAAGCTAGTGAATTTGATTGTGACTCTGTGCCAACCTAATTATGGCTCTGTCATCTTGATTATGACTTTGAGTCGATCATATTTATCCATGGCTGTGTGCTGGTCGTAATTATTGATGACTTTGGGTCGATCATACTTACCCATGGCTGTGTGCTGGTTATATTACCATAGCTGATGGCTATGTGCCAATCTTATTACACTTACCGATGGCTATGTGCCAATTATGAGTCTATTATTAAAGGCTTAAAGCCACATATATACTAGTAGCTTTGCTGCGATTTTGATTAGTCCTGCAACCGGTGCTAACACTGTAAGTGTAGGGATGGCGTGGGTGATTTATTCCCCACAGGTAGTGTAGGGTTGGACGGAGGAAAGTGTAGGGTTGGATGGGTTTGCATGCATCATGCATCATTCATACTGAGACTGTTAATGTGATGGGCTAGGCCAAATTGATTCTGTTATGGGCTGTGAACCAAATGACATTGTTTTGGGCTTTGGCCCACATATACTCCGAATCGAATCTGCATCATTGTTAAAGGGCTCATTAAACCGATTTTGTTTCAGATAACGACTATTTCTTTAATAAGGGGACTACACACTGAGTTTTCGTAACTCACCCTATTTTTAACCTTTCAGGTAATCCCCAGCATTAGACGGTTCGGAGCTGCGAGGGACTTGGAGAGGGCCACACAACTGCACATGTTTTATTCTATTTTGTTGATTTACTTAAGCACTTTGATTTTGATTCGGGT
The DNA here is from genome assembly GCA_025506655.1 of Gossypium rotundifolium. Classification (NCBI taxonomy): domain Eukaryota; kingdom Viridiplantae; phylum Streptophyta; class Magnoliopsida; order Malvales; family Malvaceae; genus Gossypium; species Gossypium rotundifolium. Next base: position 27,281,771 of record CP106730.1, read on the forward strand.
TGTAATAAGGCCTCTATAATTTCTGGATTTTAAATTTAGGATTTTATTGATTATGATTTATATCTACTAGAAGTAGAACACGGTTTTCTAAAACAATAACATTTTCAAACACTACGTTTTTGCAACTCAATTTTTAAATATCACATTTTCGTAAATCATTTGTTTTAAATTAAGCTTTCGCAACAAAGAAGGTTTTAAAGGTAATAACGTTTTAAAAGGGAATAACTTTTTAATAAACCACGATTGAAAATAAACAAACACAAACTGAGGTTTTGTACAAGTTTTAAATGGAAAAAAGTTTTAAATTTCAAGAAAGGTTTTCAATGGAAACATGGTTTTTGAAAAAAACTTCAATGTGACACACCAGATTCGGCAATAACATCTAAGCCGGGTTTGGGGTGTTTCAATAGACCTGAATAAAATTTCAGCCATTGTTAATTGGAAGCCACCGAGGAATGTGTCTGAAGTCCGAAGTTTTCTGGGACTAACTAGTTATTATCAGAGATTTGTAAAAAGTTATTTATTGATAACTTCTTCGATGACTCATTTACTACAAAAAGATGTAAAGTTCGAGTGGAATGATAAATGCCAGTAGAGTTTTGACATATTAAAGGCTTTATTGATAGAAGCACCTGTGTTAGTCCAACCTAAATCAGGTAAGCACTTTACAGTTTATAGTGATGTGTCATTGAATGGCTTAGGCTGTGTATTGATGCAAGATGGTAATGTAGTAGTCCATGCTTCACGACAGCTAAAGCCACATGAAAAGAACTACCCGACACATGACCTTGAATTGGCAACCATAGTGTTTGCATTGAAAATCTGGCGGCATTACTTATTTGGTGAAAAAGTCACATATTCACTGATCATAAAAGCTCTGAAGTATTTGATGTCACAAAAAGATTTGAATTTGAGATAGCGCAGATGGCTTGAGTTATTGAAAGAGTATGATCTTGTCATTGACTACCATCCAGGAAAGGCCAATGTAGTGGCAGATGCTTTGAGCAAAAAATCCATGTATGTTTTACGAGCAATGAATACTCGATTTTTGTTGTCTGATGATGGTTCAATCCTAACTGAGTTAAAAAGTAGACTAATGTTTTATAGCAAATCTTTGAAGCCTAGAAAAATGATAGCAAGTTGCAAGCAAGACGCGTACAAAGTGAATCGACTCTGACTTAGAATTTCAAATAAGGAATGATGGTTGTTTGTTATTCAGAGGCAGAGTATGTATGCCGAAAAGTTTAGAACTGATACAAAAATTTTTGAATAAGGCTCATAATGGTAACATGTCTATGCATCCTGAAAGTAATAAAATGTATAATGATTTCAAAAAGATGTACTGGTGGCCAAGAATGAAACGAGATATTTCTGAGTTTGTATCTAAATGTTTGATATATCAGCAAGTAAAAGCTAAACATCAGTTGCCTTCTGGACTATTACAGCTAGTTACGATACCAAAATGGAAGTGGGAAAGAATTACTATAGACTTTATATTGGGATTACCCCTGTCTCCAAAGAAGAAAGATGCCATTTAGGTAATTGTAGATCGGTTGACAAATTTCGCACACTTTATTTCAGTACGTATGGATTATTCCTTGGTAGATTGGCTGAGTTATATGTTTCTGAGATTGTCAGATTGCATGGAGTGCCTATCTCCATCATTTCAGATAAAGATCCTCGGTTTAGATAGCAATTTTGGAGTAAATTGCAAGAATCTTAGGTATTCAGTTACACTTTAGCACTGCATTTCATCCCCAAACAGATGGTCAATCTGAACGGGTAATACAGATCTTGGAAGATATGCTTCAGTTTTGTGTCCTTGAGTTTGAGGGTAACTGGGAAAGGTATTTGCCTTTATTTGAATTTGCTTATAATAACAGTTATCAGTCTAGTATTAAAATGGCACCATATGAAGCCTTGTATGGTCGCGAATGTAGAACTCCATTGTATTGGACAAAACTCAGTGACAAAAAGTTACACGGAGTTGACTTGGTCTGAGAGACCGAGGAAAAAGTGAAGGTAATTCGAGATAGCATGAAAGCAGCCTCTGATCGACAAAAGTCTTATGTTGATCTGAAAAGAAAAGAGATAGAATTTTAGGTTGGTGACAAGGTATTCTTGAAAGTGTCGCCTTGGAAGAAAGTTCTCCGGTTTGGTTGTAAAAGGAAATTGAGTCCATGGTTCATTGGACCATATGAGATTACTGAAAGAATTGGACCAGTTGCATACCGGTTAGCTTTACCACTAGAGCTTGATCGGATTCATAATGTTCTTCATGTGTCTATTCTATGGAGGTATTGATCCAATCCTTCACATGTTATCTCTCCGACAGAGGTAGAGATTCAGCTTGATATGACATATGGTGAAGAACCAATCAAAATCTTAGCTCAGGAACCAAAAGAGTTAATAAATAAAAAGGTAGCTTTGGTAAAAGTTCTTTGGTAACGACATGATATGGAAGAGGCTACCTGGGAGCCGGAGGAAACTATGAGGAAGCAATACCCAAATCTTTTTACCAGTAAGATTTTTTAGAACAAAAATCACTAAAGGGGGGAGATTTGTAACAATCCATCTTTCAGTGAAATCGGAATAGTGGTTTTAGGACCACGAATCTTACCCAAAATATAATTATTTTTATTTTACTATACGGTCCATAATATGATAGATGTGACATGTGAAAATTTTGACATGAAAATTTTATCGATTTAGTGCCTAATTACAAGAAGGACTAAATCGCATAAAATGTGAAAGTTAAATTCTAGTAGCTATAAGGATCAAATAGCTATGGAATTCAAAACTAGAGGTCCTTATATGGTAATTAGACCATTAAGAAAAGTATGTAGATTTTTCATGGTGACTCATCCATGGAATTATAGAAAAAGGTTAATGATTAAATTGGAAATAGAAAAAACTTAATTAATTAAAAGATGATAAAAGAAATCATCTTATTTTATATCATCTTCAATCTAAAAACACATGGAAACCCTAAGGGAGAGAGAAGAAACCTTCAAAGCCTAATTGGGTAAGTTTCCTGGTCCCATTTTTAATAATTTCAATATTTTTGAAACCAAGATAGCTTAATCTCTCTATTTGAGGGATTAATTTGAAAAGTTATCAAGGTATGAAAATGGGTCATGGATGTATTATGCTGGAAATTAGAAATTTATGGTAGAAAATGAAGGATTATTGATAGATAAACAACTTTTACAAAGTGATTTTTTATGAAAACATGATTTATGGACTAAAATGAAAAGTTCTAAAATTTGATGAAAAATTCTAAAATTTTATGAATGCATATGCTGGAAAATTTTGTAATGGGGCTTTGGTTAGGCTTGAAATAGGGAGTAATTTGCACAAATTTCATTTTTCGGGCCTAGGTACAAAATCAGAATTTATGGAAAAGTTGGGGCAAAATGGTAATTTTTCCTAGGACGTTAATTGAGTCCTTAAATATGAAATGTATGAAATTGATGGTTAAATTCACTTATATAGATCCAGACAACACTAATTCGAGGTTAGATTGAGGAAAAGAAAAGGTTTCGGATTAGTTGATTTCTAACGCGAACATGTGTCGAGGTAAGTTCGCATTTGTTGAGAAAAGGATTTAGCTCTGACAAGTAATCCCATTGACATTGTTATAGAAAGGATTTAGCCCAGACGGGTAAGCCTGGTATAATACCTCTTGAGCATACGTTATGATTAGGGTTTAGCCTAGACTGGTAATCCTAATCGAGCTCCTCTGAGCTTACGTTGTATAATGGATTTAGCCTAGACTGGTAATCCTGTTATATGATATGTGGCTTGAGAAAGTGTTTCTTGGTTAAGTTCCCTATTGGGTACCCTTGAATAAGAATAAGAAATTAAATCGACGGATGTACTTAAATCCATCGAAATTCAATGATTCGAGTAAAACTACATGGCATGAAAATCTTGAGATGATATGATAATGACTCAAAGAATATTATTGATGAGCTCATCTATGTACTTGATTGATTAAGATTTTGGTGACTAACATGATTAGTCAAATGGATGGAAACATAACATTGTATGCCTAGTTTTTAATACGCAAGATTGGTAAGTTTAGTTTCCATTATACGAACTTACAAAGAATGTAATGCTTACTTCATTTATTTTCCCCTTGTTTTATAGTGCTCAGAAGCTCGTGAAGTTTGGAAGATTATTAGAGCATCGTCACACTATCAACTAGTATTTTGGGTATATTTAGTAAAATCATTTTGGGTATATTGTAACCTAGCCATTGGAATGGCTAGTAATGGTTCATTTTGGAATGACTAAGTAGATTATTATGGTATATTCATATACATGTGTTATGATAAGAATGTGCGATCAATGTTGTGAATGCCTAAGATGTTCTAAGGTAAGTCTATAAACACTTATGCATGTAGTGATATGCTATGTTGAATGATAGAAATTGCCTAATTTGAATGCTTGAATTGGTTGGTATTGGATGTATGTTTCAAGTTCAGGTATTGGGTGAAATTTTGGGTGAGAAATGAAGATAGAAATGGCTTCATTTTGTCGACACGGGCAGACACACGGGCATGTGTCTAGACTATGTGTGACACACGGCCTGGTAACACAGGCATGTAGCTAGGTTGTGTGTCCCCTGCACCTTAACTTTGAGAAACAAAATGCTCAGAATTGGGTACACGGGCAGAGACACGGACATTTGTCTTAGCTATGTGTGCCACACGGCCTAGAACACGGGCGTGTGTCTTGGCCGTGTGGAACCTACCCCTAATTCGAATTAATTTAATTAACCACACGGCCAAGCACACGGGCGTATGGCATGGCCATGTGGCGCAATTCAGAGAGTAACCTAAATCGAACACGGCCTGTAACACTGGCGAGTTCCACGGTCACACGGGCGTGTCTCTTGGACTAGATGGGCGTGTGAGTCCTACTCCTTAAAAAATTTTGTAATTTTACAAAAATTTCTTAGAGGTTTCGATTAAGCCTCAATTCAATTCTAATGCTCGTATTGGGCCTCAAGGGCCCAATCAAGGACATCATGGATGATCTCGGTAAATAAATAGTAAATTTTCGTAGTTTAATAGAAAAATGGTTTGAATGTTCTGGTAATGCTCCGAAACCCCACTCCGACGGCTGATACGGGTTAGAGGTGTTACAACGGGTTTCTAAAATATTAAATGGATTTTATAAAAAGTTTTCTTTCAAAACAACGGGTTACTAAAAATTAGGTTTTCCAAAAATGTGAACTGTTTTTGCTAAACGTGACGTTTTTCTAAGCTTCCGCTAAAATGCTATGTTTTGAGACAAGTCGACTATTTAAAATTATATTTTGAATTAACTGAAAGCAAATAAGGGTTTATGATCTTTAAGTTTTATCGAGTTAGTGTTGTTTTAAAAATCCCTTTTATGTGACATCACCAGACTCGGCCATAACGTCTAGGTCGGGTTTGGGGTTTTACATTTTGTTCTTTCAGAGTCAGGTTACAAAACTTGCTGTGAATTTTGGGTTCCAAAATTTGGTTTTAAAGAATTTTTTTCAAAAGATTTTAAACATTCTAAAGTAAGTGTGTGGTTCACCGAGTCTCCGGAGCCGATCTTGTAAGTATTTCTGATTTTTGATATATAATTTTGAAAACACTATAGTTAGTACACTCTGAAACTGTAGTGAAACTGATTGAGACTAAAACTTTCAAAACAACTCTAAACTTATGATACATTATGCAAAAAACATCTATTAATAAATATTAAAACTGATGCATAAAATTTTTAATGTAGATAAAACTTTTAAGTCAAAATGAGCGCACGAGGTATCAGTGAACGTGATATTCAAGGTTGAGGTAAATGCCATAGGGGGCTCGAGCTGAGTCCTCATCTCTGGGCAGCGTGCCAAATTTGGACATTAGTGAGACACTTGTGTCACCTGCTACTAAGGTTGGGTCTCAAAGTCATCCGGCTGGGGACGACGCACTGTCCCAATCCATGTTGAGGATATTGGAGAGAGTCTTTGGACCCAATTCTAGAGCTTGGGGCCGAAGGTCAGTAACTGAGCGACTCTAGTCTAATAGAGTTGAGTTGTTTAGGGGCGTCACAAGAGTCACCCCTAATGTGGCTGAGTATTGGTTAGAGGCCATTGAGAGGATTATGGATTATTTAGATTGTACCCTCGAGTAAAAATTGAAGGGTACAATCTCCTTGCTTCGCGACAAATCATATCAATCATGGTTGACAGTTAAAAAGGGCACTCAGCCTGACCGTCTGACTTGGAAGTTCTTTAAGACTACATTTCAGAGCAAATATGTGGGATCCACTACTTTGATACTCGCAGGAATGAGTTTCTGAATCTCACGCAAGGTGATCGATCCGTGGCCAAGTATGAGGTCGAATTTCTGAGATTGAGCCGCTATGCTCGAGGTATAGTGGCATCGGAGTATGAGAGATGTGTTAGGTTTGAGGACGGCCTAAGGAATAATCTGAGGGTTTTGATAGCTCTGCAGAGAGAGTGTGTGTTCGTGGTTCTGATAGATAAGGCAAAGATTGCAGAGGATGTTAAGCGCACGGAGCGCCAGAATAGAGACCGTGAAAGAGGTAAGAACAAGAGGGACTCAGACCCCTCGAGTTTTGTGTAGATCCTACGTGAGAAGCAACTTTACGCCAAGTTAAGCAAGTGTGAGTTCTGGCTTTGTGAAGTGACTATTCTAGGGCATGTCGTTTCTGCTGAGGGGATCTGAGTCGATCTTAGGAAGATTGAGGTTGTGTTGGATTAGAAATAGCTTAAGAATGTATCTGAGATCCGTAGCTTTCTGGGTTTGGTGAGATGCTATCGGCGTTTCGCTGAGGGGTTCTCTTTGATTGCTGTGCTATGGACTAAGCTTCTACGTAAGGGTGTGCCATTTTTTTAGACTGATATGCAATAATTGAGCTTTGAATAGCTCAAATCTATTCTGACTCAGGCTCCTATTCTGATACAGACTGAATTTGGAAAGGAGCTTGTAGTGTACAGTGATGCGTCGCACGTTGGTTAGGGTTGCATTCTGATGCAGGACGGTAAAGTTGTGGCCTATGTGTCCCGTCAGCTTAAGAAACACGAGGGGAACTATCAATGCATGATCTCGAGTTGGCTACAGTGGTCTTTGCGTTGAAAATTTGGAGACATTATCTGTATGGTGAGAGGTGCATCATCTACACCGATAATAGGAGTCTCAAGTATTTCCTTACTCAAAAGGAGTTGAATCTTAGACAGCGTTTATGGATTGAGCTACTCAAAGATTATGATTACACCATCGAGTATCATCTTGGTAAGGCTAATGTGGTGGCCGACGCTCTAAGTCGAAGAGCGATGACTAATTTAAAGGCGATGTTTGCTCGCCTTAGTCTATTTGGTGATGGGAGTTTATTGTCCGAGTTACAGGTTAAGCCAACTTGGATTGATCAGATTCGGGATAAATAGTTAGGGGATGAGTCTCTAAGTGTGCAGTTTCGACAAATTGAAAATGGTACTACTGCCAACTTTGGGTTAAACAGTAGTGGTGTGTGTGTTGTGCTTTCGAGTTCGGATCTGTGTGTCGAACGATTATGATCTGAGGCAGTCTATTTTGAGGGAGGCGTATAGTAGTCCTTATGCTATGCATCCCAGCGGTAATAAGATGTATTACGACCTTCATGAGTTATGCTAGTGGCCGGGTTTGAAGCGTGAGGTTACTAACTTTGTGGCTCGATGTCTGACGTGCCAGCAAGTTAAGGTTGAGCATCAGTTGCCTTTGGGTTTATTGTAGCCAGTCAAGATTCCCTTATGGAAATGGGAACGAGTGACTATGTATTTCCTTTTTGGGTTGCCTTTGACACCCACTAAGAAGGATTCTGTTTGGGTCATCGTGGATCGATTGACCAAATCTGCTCACTTCATGCTGGTTTGAACTGATTATTCTCTGCAGAAGCTAGCAAATTTGTATATTTCTGAGATAGTTAGACTGCTTGGGGTACCTGTGTCAATTATTTCTGACAGAGATCCTCATTTTACATCTCAATTTTAGAAGAAGTTACATGATGCTCTGGGGTCGAGATTAGACTTCAGTACTGTGTTCCATCTTCAGACTGATGGTCAATCCAAGAGGGTGATTCAGATACTGAAGAATATGCTCCAGAGTTGCATGATTGACTTCTGAGGTAGTTGGGAGGATTATCTACCTCTAGTTGAGTTCACCTACAACAACAGTTTCCAAGCTAGTATTCAGATGGCACCTTATGAGGCTCTTTATGGTAGTAATTGTCGTACTCCTTTGTGTTGGACTGAGTAGGGCGAACGGCAAGTTTTGGGTCCTGAGTTGGTTTCTGAAACTAAGGATAATGTTCGGCTGATTTAAGATCATTTAAAAGTAGCTTCTGGCAGACAGAAGTCTTATGCGGATCTAAAGAGATGTGAGATTGAGTACTATGTGGGGGACTTTGTGTTTCTTAAGGTCTCTCCATGGAAGAAAGTTCTGAAGTTCGGTCAGAAGGGCAAGCTGAGCCCTAGATTTATTGGACCGTACCAAATTTTAAAGCGTGTGGGATTAGTTGCTTATCAGTTGGAGCTACCCCCTGAGCTAGACCATATTCATGATGTGTTCCACATCTCGATGTTGAGTCAGTACCGATCTGATCGATCGCACATAGTCTCCGTTGAGGATATCAAGGTTAGGCCGGACTTGACCTTTATAGAGGAACCGATTCAGATTCTGGATTGCGATGTTAAGGTTCTGATAAGAAAGTCCATTCCATTAGTGAAGTTGTTCAAGTAGAGTCATAGCATTGAGGAGGCCACATGGGAACCTGAAGACTCGATGCTTCAGTAGTATCCTCATCTATTTCGATCAGGTAAATCTCGAGGTCGAAATATCTTTTAGGGGTGGAGTTGTAATGGCCCAAAATTTCTATCTTTATTTCGGTGAAATATTGACACAAATGTGTATCTGCTTCAGTGGTTAAGTGGTCTGGATGTGTGTGAGAGGTCTCAAGTTCAAGCCCTAACTTTGGCAAAGTTTGATATTTTTGGGATCTAAGCCTTGAGTTTGGGAATTGGGCTTATATTTAATTATTGGTAGAATCATATCAAAATGAGCCTACTAGTTCAACTGGTAAGTGAATTGGTGTGTTGGAGGCCCTGTGTTAAATCCCAGCACGAACGTGGGTACTAATTTTTGCTCAGAGTTGTGTTGAGAGTTTCAGTGGAGCTTAATTTCTGATGTAGTTGTATGTAGTAGGGTTAGTGGGAGAAAATCAAGGAATTTTAGGTCACATCTTGATTTTCTTTTTATTTTCAAATTTTTCACTTAACTTTTGGACGGCTGTTTTTTTCCTCCTTCTACCGAAATTCTGCCTCCCTTTTTTTCTTTTCGGTTTGATTTCTTTTGTTTTGATTTCTGTTTCAACTGTCTCTTTTTTTGTGCACCCTCTGTTTAGTTGTTCGATAAGTGGAGGTAAATGTTCTCTTTGTAATCTTGTTTTCCAATTTCCGTTTGGAGACTCATTATCTATTTTGGCAACAATGAATCAAGAAGATAGAGGCTCTCCCATTCAGAATCGTAACCGAATCATTCGGGGTTGTTGTGTAAGTGTTAAACATTTGATTTGAAATATTGTCGATTTTGTGATTTTGGCTTAATCGAGAATTATGACTGATCTTGGGAGGTTTGTGGTATCAATTTTAGGTGTTGGTCTATTCGGGAGTTTTTTGCATCGAAACAATACCAGGTGTGTACCCGAAACGTAGAAAAATGAGATTTAGCGAAAGCCAAAAAACCCCACTGTCGATGCCACACAATCGGGTGTGACGACACGGCCGTGTCTTTGTTGTTCAAGAATAGTGGCATTGTTGAGTTTCTCAATCCTTTGACTTAGGATTAGTCAGTTCTATTTCTTGATGGGGGCAGGGAAGGGATATAACTCAGCGGTAGAGTGTCACCTTGACGTGGTGGAAGTCATCAGTTTGAGTCTAATTATCCCTAAACCCAATGTGAGTTTTCCTAGTTTGCCTTGCCCCCCGCCGTGATCGAATAAGAATGGATAAGAGGCTCGTGGGATTGATGTGAGGGGGTAGGGATGGCTATATTTCTGGACACAATCGTGTGTGACAACACGGCCGTGTGCAACGACACGGCCGTGTGATCGACGAAGGCTAGGCTGTGCACAAGACACAGCCGTGTGATGGACGGAGTGTAGCCGTGTGGGCCACACGGGCTAAATCAAACTGGGTGTGTGGGCCACACAGGCGTGTGGGCCCACACGTCTATGTGAACTTTGTGCCAGCCGTGTGATCCACACGAGCAAGGCGAATCTAGACATGTGGGCCCACACGGGTGTGTGGGCCCATTATACTGAAATTACCTGTAGGGTTGTACGTGTTGTCCTAATCGATTGTGGACCTACTGGAGGGTCTGTAAAGGCTTACTAAACCCTAAAACTATGTGTTCTGTTAGACTGATGTACTGTTATGAGAATGCCTATGTCTGTTATCTGTTTTCTATTTTGGAATACGTGTTAAGCATAATTTATATGCTAAGTCTGTATGCATGTTCTGCTATTATGATTGAGGTGGGAAGATGCTTATTGGAGGAAGTGTTCTGAAAGGCTTTTATGCCTATTATTTGGTGGCATGGCTGCATTATATCTGTTATGTGCCGCATCAGTACAGTATGGTGTGTAGGACTAAGTGGGTATTTTAAACCCCACATGGTATGTAGGGATGGACGGAGATGGTGTGTAGAGGATGGATGTATGATTCTAATTTCTGACATCTGATTTGTATATCTGTAACTGTGTCTGCATCTGAAATGGGCTCAGGCCTGAATTTGTATCTGTATTTGACATGGGCCCAGGCCCGAATATGAATTTGTTTGATTTTTTATATTCTGTGTGTGTACATGCTTAATTCTACTAGGTTACACACTAAGTTTACATAAACTCACTCCTATATGTTTAATTTGTACAGGTAATCCACAGAGTTAGGCAGATCAGTGTTGCAAAGCCCCTCGGTGACCACATGTTTGAACTGGTTATAAATACAATTACATTTCATATTCTAGTTTAATCTAGGTTATTTTTATGTATTTTGGACTCTACGGACTATTTTATTTTAATTTGCGATAAACTGTGATTTCATGACTTTGTAACTGCAAAATGTGGTATAACTCGAATTTTTTCCAAAAGCACGGGTTTCTAAATTCTTAAATGGATTTTACAAAAAGTTTTCTTTCAAAACAACGGGATTACTAAAAACAAGGTTTTCCAAAAATGTGAACTGTTTTTCCTAAATGTGACGATTTTTCTAAGCTTCCGCTAAAATGATATGTTTTGAAACAAGTCAACTATTTGAAATTATAATTTGAATTAACTGAAAGCAAATAAGGGTTTATAAGCTTTAAGTTTTATCGAGTTAGTGTCATTTTCAAAATCCCTTTTATGTGACATCATCAGATTTGGCCATAACGTCTAGGCCGAGTTTGGGGTGTTACAATAAAATGCATTTATTAGATTTCACATAATTTATATACAATGATAAAAATACCCTTATAGTAATGTTTATTACCTTATAAAAAGAATAATTTCTTGTAATTATTCAACTGAATTAGGACCCAGTTAATGACTAACAATATCTCAAACTGCCCTTTAAATGTAATATATATATATAATTATATTATAAAAAAAAAACAACCAACGCTACAAAAACATCACCCTTCCTTTAAAAAATAGCAAATCATTTAGGCTTTGTTTGGTAGAGTAAAAAGAAAATGGAAAGATGTAAAATTGAATATGTAGAAAAATAAAAATATGGAAAATAAAATTTTTTTTCTATAAGTGTGATTGGTAGAAAAGAAAGAAAAAAAAATAGAAAGAAAATGTCCACTTTTGTAGAGTTGAAAAATAAAATGAAAGGAAAGAAAATAAAATAAAACATTTGAATGATGCATAATTTTGGACTAAGATACACCCTCTCTAATTTTTTTTCCTCTCATCATTCCAATTTGGAAGGATTGATTTTTTTGCATCACGTTGGAAAATGATCTATCTCTCTTTTTTTCCTTTCCTCTCACTTTTACTCCCTACCGAACACACTCAAAATTTATTTTCTTTTCACATTTTCATTCTCTTCTTCCATCCCTCCACTTTTCCACCCAACTAAGCATACTCTTATAGTTATACTATAGTAAAATCTCTATAAAATAATACCCTTGGGACCTGAAAATTATTATTTTATTGAGGTTATTAGTTTATCGATAAATTAAAATTTATTAATTTAGAGAATATTTCATACTTTATGCATGTGGTTTTTTATTATCAAAATCCAATATGCATGTAGGTGCAATGAATCAAAGTTAATTGGTTCATGTAACAAAAAAAAAAAAAAAGAGTTAATTAATTGGTTCATGTAACTAAAAAGAAAAAAGAGTTAATGGTTTCAAAATCCAATACGTATATATTCATTTGATAGATTAAAAATTTATTATAAATAAACGCATGTACATATCAAATTATTGTAATTCCTATAATCTTTTCCTCCATGGCTTCCTATTTGAAAGGTGTAAAAAAATCTACATTGACAGATGAGATGAGAAAAACATTATGAGAGTACAAAAATGAGCATCCCTCTTCAAGTCAAAAAGGTTTGCAATAGTGGATTCAACAAACATTTGATCTCTTTATTAGCCAATCAACAATATCAAATACTCTTAAAAGGTCATCTGAATATTTGTCAAAAGAGATAAAGAATAGCAATGTTAAAAAGCACAAATAAGCCAAATATCCCGAATTAGAGAAGGTATTGTATGAGTGGTTTATCCAATATCAAGAGAAAGTAAACATGAATGGAGAAATTATACAAATTAAAGAAAAAGAGTTTCTACAGAAAATGTATGGTGATGCAAATTCTGAATTTAACTTCTCAATTGGTTGGTTAGAACGGTTTACGACAAGTGTAACATCCTAAAATTGGGCCTAGTAGGATTGGGCCCAATGGTGTAGGAATGTTTAAAATTTTGAGAACAAGAGAATGACAATATTGCAAATTGGACTTATTAGTTAAGTGAATTTGGAAGGTTACGAGGCTTCTATGAAGTTTCGGGTTTGAGTTGGGCCTTAGTAAAATTTTGTGATTTAGCCTATTAAGGAGAGATAGTAAGTGGCTTCAAGGCTTATGGAATTAGATGAGTAATTTGTTAGCGTAAAGGAGCTTATGGTAAAGAGGTTATGGCATTAAGTGATGTACCTTGAGGAATAGGTTCAATTCCATTGTTTGCAAATTTGACTATTATTTTTCTTTCCTTCCTTATGTGTCCACCAAGAAGTATTTTTGGTAAGTGTGGACTTTATTATTTTGGTAAGGTGGCTAAAAGAATATGGCAAGGTTAAAGTTTGGGAAAGGAATCAAGAGGAATAGGAAAGAAAGGGGACAAGAGGCTAATATCGGGGAGGTGTTTTGGAAAGTATGGTGGCCAAATCTTATCCTAAGGGGGATGCATGTGGATGTTTTTTGGAGTAATTAGGTGGCTGAAATTTTATTTGGCATTTGGTAAAGTCTTAGCTTTGTTTTGGCCAAAATCCTTTTGACAACTTTGTGCCATTTCTCTCAATTTTGCAACCCTCCTTGCCAAATCATAGTAGCACAATAGTGCATTGTTTTCCTCTCAAATTCTTTTCTTTTCCTTTGCTTTGTGCGAAATTACAAGCCTTGGTGACCATAGTTTCTTCTTTTTTTTTTATTTTGGCGAATTCCCTAGCACAATTGTGCATTTTCTTGCTCTTTTGTTTGATCAAGATTTTCATCTATTGTTTATTCCCCTTTTGATTTCCGAAATTACAAGGCACTCTTCTTCCATCCAATCTCTTCTTAATCAAATCGGTAAGTAATCGTATTTTCCTCTTTTCATTTCATTTTCTTTTTCTTCCAAGCCGTATATAGGTGAAGGGGGTGTATTGTGGTGATTCCTCCTCAAGCCGAATAAGGTGTGGCTAACATTGTTTTTGTGTTAATCACTTTTAAGGACTCGAGTACTTTATTGGAGGCCAATCGAACACCTATCCCTCGTAATAAGAGACTCGGATTGTTGGTAAGTGATAGATTGTTAATCAATCAAAATAATTGGTTGAAGTGGTAAATTCAGTTTTGGGATTAATTGTTGATCGATTGTATCTTTAGGTGCCGCGGAGAATTTCGTGTTACGGATTCCGAATAAGGTGTGTAATCCGTACCCTTCCGAATATATGTTTGAAATGGTGAGTAAGTCTCACATCTCTTTGAAAGTTTACACGAAATATTCTGTGATTCGGTAGAAATACCGAATAAAACCGATAACCGACATTCGTGATCACTCGAGAGTGCGTATATTCGTAGTGGTAATCGTATTTTGTAAAAAACAGTTTCGGTCAGAAACAGTGTCTTGTATTTGAAAAATCATGAAAAATTGGATAAAAGGAATTACAAAGTGAATAAGATATCAGATTAAATCTTACTGTGTTAATTTTAATATGGAAGAAACGGAGAAGGAAAAGGAATATTAGATTCTGAGATATGTTAATTTTAGTGAGACTGGTTTTGAATGACTTCGGGGTATTCTGTTCTGTTTTGGAAAAATCATATAAAATTGTACAAGGTGAATTATGGGGCATAATTTATAGGTATGGATTCCTTACTGAACCTATTTTCGATGGAAACAAGTGGGAGCAGTAGATAAAAAGCGTACAGTAAGATATTTGTGATTAAGGAAAGAGAGGTCAGAATCATTGGACAGTGAAAAAAAGAAATCTTTAAGGAATAAACTGCACCAAATGGTTAAGCTAAAAATTATGGAAAAAAATATATAAGAAAGATATATGTGTCTGCTTTCAAGGAAAATTTACGGATTTAGATTTTGAGTTTTCTAACTCGAGTTATGGCCAATTTAGTCGGTGTGATGCAGTTGGACAGTTTCGTTTTATGCCCCAAATTAGTAATTAAGCTTAGGTTGCGAAATTACCATTATACCCTTAGAGGGTAAATTCTTGAATTACCCTTTGTGGGTACGATTACGAATTATGAAAATGCCCTTACGGGTCACGTTATTTAAAATGCCCTAATGGGCGAATTATGAAAATGTCCCTATGGACTAAATTACGAAAATACCCTTTATGGGTCAAATTGAAATATGTTGCTATATGGGCCTCATGTGAATAATGGGCCAAATTTTCTAGATCGATTAATGGGCCAAATTTTGCTAGATCGTTAAATGGGCCAAAATTTTGCTAGATCGTTAAATGGGTCGAAAACCACGATAAATAGTTAAATGGGCAAATCTACGCAGATCAATAAATGGGCCAAAATCTACGCTAGATCGTTAAGCGGGCGAAAATATGCTAGATCGTTAATTGGGCCTAAGTTGCTAAAGTGCTAAATGGGCTAAATGTTATTTTGTGTTATGGGCCTTAATTAAAAACTTGAAATATTGATTCTCTTGTAAATTGGGCCTTTTGCTAAAATTGTCATATGGATATAAATTGTTATGCATACATGTTTGCATGGGTTGGGAAAATGATGAAGAGAAGAAAGGCCTGTTGCCAAAATCTAGTTCGGTGGCTTTGCCACAAATAATCAAATGGCTTATTGCCTCTAGTTCGGTGGCTCTGCCACAAATATGGCTTATTGCCTCTAGTTCGGTGGCTCACCACAAATATGGCTTATTGCCTCTAGATCGGTGGCTTTGCCACAAATATAAAATGGCTTAATGCCTCATTGGGTGTGTTGGCGGGGTGGGTTGACTTGATCCCCACAGTGTGATGGTTGGTGCGGGGTGTGTAGCGGATGGAAATTAGGCTTGGTTTGGGAATTGCATATCACATGCATATTATATACATGTTATTATGTTATAATTGTAATTGGGCTTAGGCCCAAAATATTGCTATGTGTGTTCAGGCCAGTGGATGATGGTAAGGGATTATACACCGAGTTCTTGTAACTCACCCCTTTCTCTTAACCACAGAGGTAATGCTCCGTGAGGTGGACTTGGGCCAAGGATGACTCGGTGGAGGCCATTCTTGAAATAGTGTTATTAAATTTTAAATTTCTATTCCGTTATTTTATTATTTTGGTTTAAGTTGTAATAAGGCCTCGAACTATTTTATTATTTGCTTTATGGTTGGTTTACTTATTATTTTGCTTAAATTGTTTTAAACGAGAATTTTTTAAGAACGAAAATAAAGTTTTTCAAATTTATTAATAAATGGATTTCAAGATAAACTTTTACAAATATGATTTAAATCGAACTTTCTTTCAATTTATTAACGACATTTTCAAAAGTCACGGATTTAAAGTTCAATTCCTTGATTTGTGATTCATAAATCAATCTCTCAAAATACTTGTATTTTATTTGGGGTGTTACAACAAGACATGGGATTAAGTCTTATTGAAGATTTGGTGAAAGTGGTTCAGTTCTTATGGAGAATATTGAAGATGCTTTACCTCAAATAAGAGTTAAATTGGAAAAAAAAATTGGAAGGATATCTATAATATGAATGAAACAGACTTATTTTATCGTTTGCAAGCATATCATTCACTGGCTACAAAACAATTAGAAGGACAAAAAAAGGACAAGGAAAGACTTATTGTTGTGGTTTGTTGCAATGGGGATGGTTCAAATAAAGTGCCTCTTTGAGTTATTGGTAAGTTTGCTAATCCTAGATGCTTTAAACATGTGAATATTGACAATCTTAACTGTCATTATCGAGCCAACAAAAAAACATGGATGATTGGATTACTTTTTCAAGATTTTGTTCGTTGGTTTGATGCTAGAGTGACTGGTAGAAAGGTGTTGCTTATAGTAGACAATTGCCCAACCTATCCCAAGGTGATTTGAAGGCTTGAGAAACGTTGAATTATTATTTTTGCCTCCAAATTCAACATAAAAAATCCAACCATATGATTCTAGAATTATTAGAGCAGTTAAGATTTATTATCGATGTAGCTTTTATTCTAGCATCTTAGAAGGTTACGAGAAAGGAGAAATAAATCCTGAAAAGATTAATGTGTTGGATGCAATCCATTTTATTAATGTTGCTTGGAATATTGATGTGAAACCTACAACTATTGAAAATTGTTTCCGACATTGCAAAATTTGATTTGAGGAGGATATGCCTCTCGAACAAGAAATTGGTAATGTTGAAGGCATTCATAAATTAAAAGAAATAATTGCTGATTTACACTACAGAAATGTCGTGGATGTTGAGCAAATTTTGAACTATCCAAGTGAAAATGAATCTTTAATGGAGTCTCTGACGGATGAAGAAATTATTCAAGGAGTAATGGATGTGCCAACTAATGACGAGCATGATCCATATAACAATAGTGTTTTACCACATGTTTCTCCAAAAGAGGCTTTTCTAGCAGTGGATATCTTGAAGAATTATTTAATACAACACAAGAAGAATATACTAGATTTGGTTTATGCCCTTCTAAAAATTTAAGATAAAATTGTATTTGATTCACATGCAAAGAAGAAGCGGTTAACTATAGATGCATATTTTAAAAAAGAATCAAATTGAAAAAAATAAGAGTTGTCTAGAAAGCACTTTAGTTTTATGTATTGTATATAAAATTTTCAGATATTTAATGAATTGTTATTTTATATTTTCATTGGGCCCTTAAAGATTTTTCTAAAATTATTATTTTACATTTATCGAGGTTATTATGTTATCCCTTGGCCTAAGTCGGGACCAAAAAATTTATTTTTAACCAAGATTATTAATTTATCAAATATTCATTTATCAAGGTTTTATCAGAATCCTAGCTTTAAAAAAAAAAAACTATACTAAATCTATATTTACTTTTTTTCTCTTTCGTAATTATTTACCAATCATTTTTAAATATATAGAGAATAATACATAGTGTGTATTTATTTCATGAAAAATGACTTACGAAATGCTGAAAGCATTTTCATGTGTTTATTTTATTGAAAATAGTTTGAAAAATAGAAAATGCCTTACCGATCAATAGAAAATAAATGCTTTTTTTAATGAAAATTGACTTCTCGTTTTGAAGAGCATAAGCTATTTCCTAAAATGAGCCTATTATGAATAATTTTATTTTATATAAAACATGCTTCAAAAACAAAAACAATAAAAAAACCTTGAACCGTGCAAATATTATTATATTAATATTAAAATTTTATTTAATTTTAAAATATTTAAAATAATGACATATTTATTATAAATATTATAATATTCAATATTATTAAACACATATTTAAATTTAATAATATAATAAATTATTCATATATTTAACATAATTTTATTATTTTAATAAAATTATTTCGTATAATAAAATTATTTTAATAATTTTAAATTTTAAATAATATTCTTAATATTTTATTGAAATATATTTTATGTTAATATTTAATAATAAATATATATTATAATTTATAAATATTTAGTAATAAATATTTTATAGTATAAAATATGAATATTTTAATAAAATTATTTAATATAAATTTTAATTAGGCATCGCTTATTATTAAATCTATATAAGATATTAGTTATTTTTAAATATTATCTTATTATAAAATAAATTCTTGTTGCCAATGGGGAATGCTTCCATATTAATTTGGAACAAATATAATATATGTTGTGATTGTTTTACTAAAACAATTTTAAAAAAGAGATTTCAAGAAAATAATTAACCAAATAATAGAAAATACTTTTGTAATACCCCTTACCAAGGTTTTACAGGTAACCCGAGCAATGGATGCCACATTTGAGCAATTGAGTTACTTCAATTTCAATTTCACTTTATACACTTCATTTCAACTTAGATAAGCTTATTTAAGGTATTGATCGTGTCAAACAGTCGAGTTTTAATATTTATAAAGAATGATCGAACTTGTAGACTAACTATGACAACGATTGAGGCAAGTGTACCTATCGAACAATAGTATAGTTTAGGCAAGATTATTTTATCGAACCCAAAGGAACCTAAAAGCACTACTACTCACTTTCTTTCTATTATTTAGTCTAAAATATGGAGTGATTGGTTTATTAATCTAAAACTAATGAAAAGCTAAACTAAATGCAAAGACAAAAGAATGAAACTTTGGGAAAAGACAATGGAAAAACTCAGTTGATTTTGACGATACCCTCAGGAAGAATCCACCTATGACTTCTCTTGTTATTTAACTTTTAATTCATATGACTTCTTTACTTAGCTTGATCCATGAGACTCCCGAACCTATATTAAACCCTCTCGAGGCTAATAATGTCTAACCTTAGGTTAATTAGTGGAACTCTCGTTCTCTTATAATAACCCCCTAAGGAAGCAGTAAATCGATCAATGGATTCCCATATAAGGTTTCACCCTAATCCGGAAAAATCTTGTCACCCTATCTCTAGGCGTGCGATCAACTCCTCTTAATTATGCTAGATCTACTCTTAGGCAGGGTCTATTCCTCCTCCACCTAAGCACATTAGATTTGGATTAAGCAACATAATTAAGAACAAACTAAGTACTTATCATATAATTTAGAAATCAAATAATAAAATCCGTCATAGGTTTCATCCCCTTCAGGCATCTGAAGGGTTTAGTTCATAACAAAATAAGAAAACATCTCAAGAGAAAAGACAAAACAAAACATAAGAAATCCCTAAAACCCCCTGAAAGAATTGAAGAGGAGATCCTCTGTCTTGAGTAGAACTCCGGCTTCTTGAGATGGATCAACTGGCTATTTTCGAGTAGTTCCCTGAATAAAAACTCTTCCTAAAACTCTCCTTTAGAACGGCTGCCTTGGGTTGTTTATATAGGCTCTTTAGATGCTTTACTTGGCTCCTAAGTACCTTCTTCAAGTAGAATTACTATTAAGGTGTTTAAGTGGACTTAGGAGTATGTTTCTTTGGCTTCAAGCATCCAAATTTGAGTGAAATTGCCCATTCCTGTGGCAGGGGCACGCCCATGGCACACGCCTGTAAATCGTCTTCAGGCTGTATCTCATCCTGCCGATTGGGGCACGGCCATGTAGATGTGGCATGGCCGTGTGAAGTAATTTGATGAGGCACGGCCATGTGGCTTGAAGTCCAGTCGTGTCGATTTTCTCTTTGGCCCAAATTGGCCCGTTGTAAGCCTGTTTCTCATTCTTTTCGTCCTCGGGTGCTTTCCTGAGTATAAACATGAAAAGAAAGGATTAAAAGCACCTTTTTACATAAATCAAGGGCTAAATCATCCAAAAGCATACTAAATATGGGGTTAAAATATGTTACTTTTACGGTTTATCAAATACCCCCACACTTAAGCTTTTGCTTGTCCTCAAGCAAAATTCTCAACTTACAATTAAAACGAACTTTCCATAATTCATAATTCCTATCGACAATATCTCATCATAATTCATAGATAATTTATACATGGATAATTCAACTCAAACAGTTCTAAAAATTCAATCACAATAAGTCATAACTTTGTAGTACGAAAACATAGGTGTCTCCCCTTATCTAAGTAATTACCTTTAATTCAAAACCGACAAGGATTGACATCCTCACTAAAGGTTCACTTAAATCACTCAAAGTGTTTAAGGTTTAAGAATAAGCACTCATAAGTCGAACCTGAAAAGTTAATCCCATAGGCTTTCCTGAAAATCAAATCTCCACTACTGTATATGAGATGATATGAGATGATATGAGGTTTAAAGGTTTGAACATCTTCCCTCATGCTTATAGTTCTATTTTCATGACAAAGTTCAAGTCGATAAGCGTTTACCTTGGAGGTGTCGAATGTTGAGTTGCTTACCTCGACTATTTTGTGTAGGAAGATATTGTGTGCCTTAAGAAGGATTTCTCCTTTGGTTTCAGGTCTGTTGTAATGATGTGTGGATCTGCTTTGTCTAACAGTACCTGGTCTCTTATTTTGTAGTGGTTTAATGTTCCTATGAGCTCTTCTTGTGGTTTCTCTGGTTTTACTTCGTGCGGTTCTTCTTTGACGTGTGTCCTCTACTCTTCAAACTTGTCAATCCTAAGGTCTTGTCCCTTATAGGATTCTTCTTTGTTGTTTTGGGACTTATGAATCGGCTCAGGGTTGTCTTTATGTAGTGTTTCCTGCGATGAAAGTTGAACAATTTGATTGTCTATTGAAGTGACTTTCTTACCTTCATCATCTGTTGTTCTGGCTGAGTCGAGAGCTTGAAGCTTAATCGATTCATCTCCTACGCGAAGTATGAGTTCACCTGTGGCAACATCAATTTTAGTTCTAGCAGTTGCTTGAAAAAGTCTTCCTAGAATTGAGGGGATTGAATTATCCTCGTCCATGTCTAAAACAATAAAATCTACTGGGAAAACAAATTTAACGATTTTTACAAGCACATCTTCAATAATGCCCCTAGAAATTCTAACAGTTTTATCAGGTAGTTGAATACTCATCCTAGTTTGTTTGGGCTTCCCTAGACCTAGTCGTTTAAACAATGCATAAGGCATGACATTTATACTTTCCCTAAATTAGCTAACGCATTATCAATAGTTAAACTACCAACTAAGCATGGAATCATAAAACTCCCTAGATCTTTTTGTTTCTGCTGTAGTCTATTTTGTAACATTGCCGAGCATGTTGCGTTTAGTTCCACGTGGTGCTCTTCGTCTATTTTGCATTTTTTTGTCAAGAGTTGTCTTAAAAATTTCCTCCAGTCTAGCATCTGGAAAAGAGCTTCAAGAAGGGGTAAGTTAATATGTAATTTCTTTAAAAGTTTAAGAAACTTATTGAACTGTTCCTCTGAATCATTTCCTTTCAATGCTTCGAGATAAGGTATGCAAGGTTTATATTCTTTGATTATTGGTTTTGTCTTTTCGTGTGCTACCTCTATTTTACCTTTTTTTCCTTGGTTTCTTGTGTTGTGGTGGGCTCATCTACCTTTGTACGCTCTTGAGCTGTGATGGCTTGGATCTGTTCTTTTGGGTTTATTTCTGTGTTGCTTAGTAGACGTCCTTGTTGACGTTCAGAAATCAGCTTTGTGAGATGTCCCACTGACCTAGTAAGTTCTCCAACTTTATTCTCGATCCCTTTGATCGATTTTCGTTGTTCATCAAGTGCTACTTCAGTCTTTTGGAAACAAGATTCTGTGGCTGCCATGAATTTCATCAGCATCTCTTCAAGGTTTGAATTCTTCTCTTGTGGATATGGCTGATTTTGATAATTTGGAGGAGGTTGCTGCCTTTGATTTCCTTGATTTCCTTGTCCTCCCCACGAAAAATTTGGGTGGTTCCTCTAACCTACGTTATAAGTGTTACTATAAGGATTATTATTGGATCTGAAATTGTTACCTGTATAGTTTGTCTGCTCATGTTCTACTCCTGGTTGGTAGGGTGGGTACTCAGGATTCGCCACATTCCCACTCGCTTCGCATTGCATTACTGGGTGTACCTGTGAAGAACATAAATTATCAAGCTTTTTATTCATCATCTCCACCTGTGTTGACAGCATTGTTACTGCGTCTATGTTAAAAACTCTGGCTGATTTTGTCGGTTTGGCCCTTGTAATTTGCCATTGATAGGTATTCGACGACATCTCTTCAATAAAGTCATAAGCTGTTTCAGGAGTTTTGTTATTCAAAGTTCCACCGGCTGATGAGTCAATCATTTGCCTCGTTGAAGAATTCACACCGTTGTAAAAAGTTTGGACTTGAAGCCACAAAGGTAATCCGTGGTGTGGACATCTTCTCAGGAGATCCTTATATCTTTCCATGCATCATATAACATTTTTACGTCATTCTGCACAAAAGAAGATATGTCATTCCTAAATTTGGCTGGTGGAAAGTATTTTAAAAGAAATTTTTTGGTCATTTGATCCCATGTGGTGATTGACCCTCGTGGTAACGAGTTCAACCACTGCTTGGCTTTATTCCTTAATGAAAAGGGAAATAACCGAAGATGTATGGCATCGTCAGAAATGCCATTTATTTTGAAAGTATCACAGAAATCTAAAAAATTTGCTATATGTGTGTTCGGGTCTTCGTCCTGCAAACCATCAAATTGAACAAATTGTTGAATCATTTGTATTGTATTAGGCTTTAATTCAAAATTATTAGTAGCTATAGCAGGCCTAACAATACTACATTCTGCTCCTGTCAAATTAGGTTTAGCATAATCATACATAGTACACGGAGCATTCTGTTCTTGCACATTTGGCGGTGGATTGTTTTCGTCCATCCCTTCAGTAGGATTGGATCTGTCTTGTTCTTCTCTTTGGTAGTCTAGAGCTCGTCTAGTTTCTCTGCTATTTCTACAAGCGGTAGCTTCAATGTCACTTTCATACGCTAAAAGTCCTCTCGGGTTCCTTCTAGTCATAAACTAGAGGTACCTACTAGGAGAAGAAAGAAAGAAATAAAAATTTAACCTAAACTAAAAATAAAAATAAATTGCAAAAATAATAAAAAATGGCTAAAGTAATAGAAATAGAGCTTTCTTAATATTTTAGTGTTCCCCGGCAACAGCACCAAAAACTTGATCGTGTCAAACAGTCGAGTTTTAATATTTATAAAGAATGATCGAACCTATAGACTAACTATGACAATGATTGAGGCAAGTGCACCTATCGAACAGTAATATAGTTTAGGCAAGATTAGTTTATCGAACCCAAAAGAACCTAAAAGTACTACTACTCACTTTCTTTCTATTATTAGCCTAAAATATAGAGTGATTGGTTTATTAATCTAAAACTAATGAAAAACTAAACTAAACGCAAAGACAAAAGAATGAAACTTTGGGAAAAGGCTGTGGAAAAACTCAGTTGATTTCGACGATACCCTCAGGAAGAATCCACCTATGACTTCTCTTGTTATTTAACTTTTAATTCATATGACTTCTTTACTTAGCTTGATCCGTGAGACCCCCTAACCTATATTAAACCCTCTCTCGAGGCGAATAATGTCTAACCTTAGGTTAATTAGTGGAACTCTCGTTCTCTTATAATAACCCCTAAGGAAGCAGTAAATTGATCAATGGATTCCCATATTAGGTTTCACCCTAATCCGGCAAAATCTCGTCACCCTATCTCTAGACGTGCGATCAACTCCGCTTAATTATGCTAGATCTACTCTTAGGCGGGTCTATTCCTCCTCCACCTAAGCACATCAGATTTGGATTAAGCAACATAATTAAGAACAAACTAAGTACTTATCATATAATTTAGAAATCAAATAACAAAATCATCATAGGTTTCATCCCTTCGTATCTCAAGGGTTTAGTTCATAACAAAATAAGAAAACATCTCAAGAGAAAAGATAAAACAAAACATAAGAAATCCCTAAAACCCCCTGAAGGAATTGAAGAGGAGATCCTCTATCTTGAGTAGAACTCCGGCTTCTTGAGATGGATCAACTGGCTATCTTCGAGTAGTTCCCATAATAAAAACTCTACCTAAAACTCTCCTTTAGAACGGCTGCCTTGGGTTGTTTATATAGGCTCCTTAGATGCTTTACTTGGCTCCTAAGTACCTTCTTCAAGTAGAATTACTATTAAGGTGTTTAAGTGGACTTAGGAGTATGTTTCTTTGGCTTCAAGCATCCAAATCTGAGTGAAATTGCTCATTCCCGTGGCAGGGGCACGCCCATGGCACACTCCCGTGTAAATCATCTTCAGGCCGTGCCTCGATTCTGTCAATTGGGGCACGGACGTGTAAATCGTGGCATGGCCATGTGAAGTAATTTGACGAGGCACGGCCGTGTGGCTTGAAGTTCAGGCCGTGTCGATTTCCTCTTTGGCCCAAATTGGCCCATTTTAAGCTTATTTCTTGTTCTTTTCGTCCTCGGGTGCTTTCCTGAGTATAAACATGAAAAGAAAGGATTAAAAGCACCTTTTTACATAAATCAAGGGCTAAATCATCCAAAAGCATAATAAATATGCGGGTTAAAATATGTTACTTTTACGGTTTATCAGGTATTTTGAATCATTCCCAAGCACCCTTACAATTTGATCGCAATTAGAGATCAAAACGAATGAAGGTATTAAGAGAAAATCAAATAGCATGTTAAATGTACAAGAAGAGTCCTTGTCGCGACAAGAAGGTGGGTCACTGAGAGTCCTTTTCGTAACAACAAGGAGTCTTGTTGTGATAAGGGGCCACTGATCCAACTATGAAATTTGCATTTTGAATCTTTGTTGCGACTATAAGAAAAACTTTGTCACGAAAATGCTTTTATTGCAACAAGGAGAAAAGTTTTGTCGCATCAATGCCCTCACTATTGGAAGAAAAGAGGCAGACCCATCGTTGTCGTGAGAATAACATTGACGTTGTCGCGACATTGCCCTTGTAACAGCCAAATTCAATACCAAACATCTCCAAACACACACCAATCATTTCCATACACATGCTAAACATTTAAAGCCATAAAACACTCTAAATACCATGTAATTCATCATATACTCAAAGCATAATTCAACTAAATCTACAAGGACATCAAAATATTTAAGCTACATTAAGCGTATTCACTAGTTTTGTTATATATCGACCTTAAAATACCTATGCACATGCTATAAACTAAATCCAAAAGTTCGATTTCATACTCTCTTCCAACATTTGTGATGTGATAAGATGTTTTGAGGTTGAAATTTTGATCAAGAGCTTCGAAACAAACTTTTACCCACGCATTAGAAAACAACGTGTTAGGTGACATTGTAACTTAGTAAGTACATCAAAAATTTAACTTACCTTGACTATAATTGAATTTTACATGTCAATACATTAAATATAATAAAACGGATTAAGATAAAAGAACACTAAATGAAACACCCCACACCCTTACGAGCCCAACCGGATCTGGTATGTTCCTAAAGTAAACCTGGTTTCAAAGATTTTCGTTACTTAGAGAAAATTTGTAAAATTTTTAGAAAAATGTTGTTGTGGATTGGGCTTAGATTGGAAACCCATTTAATTAATCTTGTAAATCCTATTTTATTAAGGTGACAAAATAATTTTTAAGGTTTATAAAAAATCACTTAACTTTAGTCATAATAGTTCGTAACATAACAATTTAAAGTAAAGCGAAATAAGAAAATCCACTGGCCTTATGGCCTTATTACATCAAGTAAAACCCAAAACAAATAATAAAGTCTAAATCGAATAAAATATTCAAATGAAACATGGCCACCTCAAGGTCTCACCGTCCCGTCCACATCCTTGTTCATCACCAAAATATTTCCCACAACGGGTGAGTCAACAGACTCAATGTGCACACAGTACTAACATTCAACAAATCAGGCATACATGTTCATATCAAATTCATATTCATATATAAAAATAAATGATGATGCAACCCAACCCAAGCCTAATGGTCCATCCGCTACACACCACCCGTACCTGCCAAACACACCGTGGGGACTACTAAGTCAACCCTCCATCCGCTACACACCATCGGGCGTCATTGCAATGACGTGCTCATCGCCTATATAATTTGTGTCATTAGACACCATATTCAAATAATGTATCCGGTTACCAAATTCAGATAATGTAACCGGAGTTACCATATTCAAAATGTTGTGACTATAGTCACCATATTCCGCTTAGTGAGACCAAGTCAACACCTTCTTCCCTTTCACATAGATCCCGAATGCCCCATAAATTTTATATCATGCACAACATACTTATTTCCACATTCATATATTTTCACATGTTATAAAATAACATATTTCATAATCCTATCAGAAGTAGGAAACGTACCTGAGTACTTTTTGCACCACATTAGGGTACTTAGCCATATTCACATTCTTACGTATAATCATATAATTAATATTTGCCATATAACGTATTGAAGGTTAGTATGAGTACACACCTGATTTGCTTAATAGATTCCTTGAAATCCCGAAAATCCTGATCTAACTTTAGATCCTATATTCGGCCCATCATACAAAAACACATTAATAGCCTTTTCGCTTTTAAAACCAAATCCTAATAGGAATGGTATTACTGATACTTACCTTGTTTGCCGATTTGATTGGTGATCAAATCCAAGATTTGTGTTCTTCTTCCTTGAAATCACTAACCATTAAATCCATTGATTTGATTAGTCTCGATTATAACAAATAGATCTAGACATTTAAGAGAGAACCTTGGCCGATTATAACCACTTACCTTATGATGAGATTCCCAAAATCGATTCCTTGCTCCCTAAGTGATGTCGAAATTCCTAAAATTCACATGTTAGATCCGATCTAACTTTAACAATAAAATTTGGCCTTTGGCCGATTGTGCCTCACCTTAAATTCCTTGAATCAAATCTCAAACTCTTCCTTTGATATTCTACCATGAGACATAAAAGGGTTATTTCTTAGATCTTGATTAAAAGAATTAGAAGAACAAGAATTAATTGTTCTTACCTTAGATCCTTGATCCTTATATTTGGTAATTATAGAAACCCGAGAGATCCTTGTAGATTCTAAGAATGAACAAGAATAGGATTAGGCCTTTACTTTCAGATTTAGAAAAGAAAAGAAAGGAAATTGAATAGCTTAACCTTACCTTGATGCCTTTAATCGATTGCTTCCTTGCCTAGAGTTACAGAGATTCGGCTATGGAGATTTAACAGGGATTAAACTTAACAATGACAAAGGAGAGGAGAAGAAAAGATGGAGTTTTGCTTAGTGAAAATTTCTAGAGAGAGAATAGGGCTAGGAATTTTGGCACACTTAAGAAAAGATGAGAGAAAAGCCTCTAACTCTCCTTCTTCAACCGAAATTACTAGACCAAGAGTCCTTGACTTGGCCACCACCTTCCTTGTGAAAATATTATCTCTTTTATTAAAGAATAAAAGTGTTTAATCCATCATTTATCTCCTCAATTAAAATCCTTTATTTATCACTTAATTTATCAAGTTTTAATGTAAATAAACTCCTCCTTTCTAGAAATAGGTGCCGCCCACCTCAATCTTCTAGAAGTAAAATTAAAACCTTCATTATTTGCTTTCCAAGTGACTCAACCTGTGCCCATTCCTCTTACACATGGCGCCATTTCCATAGGCCTTAAGTGACACCTTCAGCCACTTTTCCAAGCCTGCTTGTGTGTCAAATCTCACCAACTTTTTCTTTTAAGGCCCTCTTGCCCTTATTTCCTATTTTGAACTTTAAATTTTGACATTTCTCGATCATTTCTAAGTTTCCTAAAATTTTCGATCGGCTCAGAATCTTGCCATTTTTCTTACATGTTCAAGTTTCCAAAATGTTCGTGTTTCCAAAATGTTCAAGTTTCCAAAATGTTCAGTTTCCAAAATGTTCGTGTTTCCAAAATGTTCAGTTTCCATTTTCATGCATTTCTAGGTTTCCAAAAATATCAAAATTTATTCTTAGTGCTTTAACTTGTCATTTCATACAATTAAACCGAAAATGCATAGGCCCTTTTCGGGATGTTACAGTTTTACCCCTTAAACAAAATTTCGTCCCCAAAATTTTCTAACTAAAATAGTTGAGGGTATTGTCGTCGCATGGTCTCTTCGACTCCCCAAGCTTCTTCCGATCCATGATTGCGCCATAACACTTTGACTAGAGGCACTGCCTTCCTTCGTAGTACTTTCACATCTCGCTCCAAAATCAATCGGTTCTTCCTCATAGGATAAGTCCGCCTTAGCTCCACTTCTTCAACAGATACCACATGCGATGGATCCGATCGATAGCGACGTAGCATAGATACATGAAATACGCTGCATCTCTCTGCAATTCGTGGCAACTCTAATTGGTATGCCATCGCCCAACTCGTTTCAAGACTCGATAAGGCCCTATAAACCTTGGGCTTAACTTCCTTTTCGATCAACCTCACTACCTTTTTCCAAGGTGAGACTTTAGAATACTTGGTCTCCCACTTCAAACTCTATTTCCTTCCGCTTAAGGTCTGCATGACGACTTACGCCTATCGAGGCTTCCTTCAACCGTGTCTTAATTAACTCAACCTTCTCTTTAGTTTTTGCCACTAATTTCGGACCCAAAACTCTGCTGTTCTCCTAACTCGGTCCAACAAGTAAGTGTTCTACACTTCCTTCCATACAATGCTTCGATGGTGCCATCCGAATGCTAGCTTGATAGCTGTTATTGTAGGCAAACTCAGCTAAAGGCAAGTAATTTTCCCAACTTCCTCGAAAATCCATTACACAGCCTCTCAACATATCCTCCAACACTTGTATAACCTGCTCGATCGCCTGTCGATTGTGGATGAAAAGTCGAGTGAAGTCTAACTTAGTGCCTAAAGCTTGATGAAGTGCCTCCAAACTTTAAGGGCGAAAACCACTGCTGCTAGCTCTAAATCATGGGTTGGGTAGTTAACCTCATGAGGCCTTAGCTGCCGAGACGCATAAGCGACTACTTTGCCATCTTGCATTAGCACACGCTAACCCCGTATGTGAAGCGTCACAGTACACCACAAAATCTTTTCCTGCCTCGGTCAATTAACACCGGAGCTTCCGTCAACACCCTTTTAAGCATTTCAAAGCTCTTCTGCTGCTTATTAGTCCATTCGAAGGGTACTTCCTTCCTTAGCAACTTGGTTAAAGGCGCTGCTATTGACGAGAATCCTTCCACAAACCTTCAGTAATAGCTCGCCAAGCCTAAGAAACTTCGGATCTCACCACGGACCTAGGTGGTTTCCAATCCAACATCGCTCGATCTTTCTTGGATCCACTCTTATTCCTTCATGGATACCACATGTCCTAGGAATGCCACCTCCTTAAGCCAAAATTGCACTTGTCAATTTGGCATGAGCTTCTTCTCCTTAACACTTCCAACACCACTCGGAGATGCTCATCATGCTCCTCCTCCGACTTCGAGTACACCAAAATATTGTCGATGAACACCACGACGAACCTATCCAAATAAGGTTGGAAAACCCGATTCATCATATCCATGAACGCAGCTGGAGCGTTCGTCAATCCAAACGGCATCACCACAAACTCAAAGTGGCCATATCTTGTCCTAAAAATGGTCTTATGGATGTCAGCCTCCTTCACCTTCAACTGATGATACCCCGACCTTAAGTCGATCTTTGAAAATATCATGGCTCTTCACCGATCGAACAAGTCATCGATCCTTGGCAAAGGATACTTGTTCTTAATGGTTAGTTTATTCAACGACGGTAATCTATGCACATACGCATAGTTCGTCCTTCTTCTTCACAAATAAGACCGGTGCTCCCCACGTAGACACATTGGCCTGATGAACCCACGATCCAACAGCTTCTTGGATTTGAGCCTTGAACTCCACTAACTCCTTTGGTGCCATTCGGTATGGAACGATTGATACAGGAGCTATTCCGGGTAGCAAATCAATTCCAAATTCTACCTCCCTGTCTGGGGGTATTCCCGGTAATTCCTCTGGAAACACATCCACAAAGTCCCTTACCGTCTTAACTCCATTAATACCTTTTTCCTTTCCACCTATTGCACTTACGAAGGCTAGGAATGCCTTGCAACCTTTCTTAACCATCTTCTCAAACCTTCAAGGTCAAACTACGTTAGACAAGTAGTTCCTCCTTTCTCCGATCATTACTACCACTTCATCCTCCGGGGTTCTTAGTTCCATCCATTTAGCCGCACAATCCAACACGGCTCGATGTTCTACTAGCCAATCCATTCCGAGTATAAGTTCAAACTCTCCGAAGGGTAACTCCATTAAATCTGCTCGAAAGTTCACTCCCTGAATTTCTAAGGGCACATTTCGAAATATCTTGTCTACTACAATAGTATGGCCTAATGGGCTTATTACGTCATCTCGCTCATCGTAAAGTTCGAGTCTAGGCCTAGTGTTTCCACTACACTACTTGCAACATAGGAATGGGTCGAGCCCACATCAATCGAGCAAAATAGGGTTTGTCAAAATAAAGAACGATCGGTTATTACATCCGATCGCCACCATCTTTCCTCAGCGAACCGTATAAACCAAACCCAGCTTGTCTTGCTTCAGACTAGTAGTACCTCACTGTGTTCCACACCTCCAAGACCACTACCTCGGCCATTCAACCACGACCCGCTGAGGTCAGCTGTCCGCCTCTACCACTGCTAGCATTCCGAACTACTGGCCGGCTCTCATCTGGTTGCTTGGGACAATCCTTAAGCATATGGTCCTTGGACCCACACTTGAAACATCCTCCCGTCTTTCTCCAACACTCTCCCATGTGCTTCATTCCACAATGCTCACAAGGGCGACATCGCCACCAGTGCACCTTATTGATTTCATGGCCCGTCAACCCTAGGCCTCTTGTGACCCTTTTCAGATGGTCTAAAACCTCTTTTGGCCTTATTCCTATCCACAGTCTTCTTGGTAGCGTCCTTAATCCCCTCGGCCACCTTGGCCTTTTCCACCAAAGTAGAATTCCCGCTCCCGATGCGGTGCTATTAATGATCTCAGATCGTCCCTCACCATTCCTCAAACGGACATGGCGTTCATGCTCGGGCTGCTACTACCCTCGAGCATAGCGGCTCAACCTCGTGAATTCCGCCTCATATTTTATGACATGACTTACTTCCTTGTACCAACCCTAGAAAAGCCTTCCTTTGTTCATCTCAGATACCGTTCCCACATACTTCTTCCGAAATGCCTCTAACATACTCCTGTGTCAAATTCTTAGTTGTGGTACCATCCCAACAGCTTAACCACCATCGATACTCTTCATCGCGTAACAATGCCACCATCCCTTTCAACTTTTCCTCTAGAGTCGATCGAGCTCATCCATGATACGCCCGTTGTTTCCAACCAAGATTCACCAGACTGGTGCCACATTAGATACTCCTTGAACATTTTCGCCCATTAGCTCGGAGCCGCTCAGTGCATGACTTTGATTTCGAATTTCCTCTGCACTGCCACCAATTCCAAAACTCGCAAACACATGACTGCGACAAAGATCTTCTTCCGTCGAGCTCACCGCTCAACATTAACAAATTGGGGGTGGTGGTGGCGGTGGCATTTCATTGTTTGACCTTGACCCGACCTAACGGGTTTCGACACGGTCATCCTTCCTCTACCTCGACCACGATGACCACGCCCTCTAGAGCTCATTTTCTAGCGTCGAGATCGATTAAGAAATTTTATGGATTAGTCATTGTTCCACTTATTTACCAAATGAAGGAGTTTTATGAAAAGGGATTTAAGAGTGGTTCTTTCAGATTCATACAAACACACATTTTTCCATTCATTCATTCCATCAAACAAGTATGAACTTTTGTTCATTCGAGAAATGTTGTAGTTTTCGTTGTTGTTGTTTTCCACTACCTGGGGTATTTTCGTAATTTTGTCCTCACAGGCATTTTCGTAATTTTAGAAGAAAACGCCTTGGTATTTTTTCAAAAATTAATTTGAAAATTTCAAAGTCTCGGTAATTTGGAAAAATTTTAAAATCCGGGTATTTTGGTAATTTTTGACCTCGGGGTATTTTGGTAATTTTTCACAAATCGAGTAAATTTGTAAATTTAATAAATTAGGGGTATTTCAAATGTTGTAAAACTTTGAGGGTTCTTTTCGAAAATTGTTCCTTCAAAAATGGGAGTGTTGCAAAAAATTTGGAAATCAGGGTCATTTTGGTAATTTTGTAATTTTTCCAAAATCAAGGTATTTTGATATTTTACAAATTAGGGTTTTTGAATGTTTACAAAATAATGAAATTTTGGTAAAGCTGTTGAGTAGTTGAACATTTTATAAACCAAGGGCATTTTGGTAATTTCACCCCTAAGGGCATTTTTGTAATTTTCGCAAATCAGGAGTTTTTTCAGAAAATGTTGTAAAAATAATTTTCTCGATTTAGAAGAAAGTTTTAAAAGTTTGAAAACTAGGGTTTGTTGTTTTGTTCTCTTTTTTTAAAACATGGCTAGTTCCTTTCTAGTTTTACTCATTATGTTTAGCCTATGACCGAGCCCTCTTGGTCGTGGTGAACCAAAGCTACGCACTGTAGGATTCATATGGAGAGGAGGTGAGTCACGCAGATCGCTTAAATACCAAGCTCCCACCAAACCATTCCTAGACATGCGCACAGAAGTTGCCACACCACCGAGCCCTCTAAGTTAGGGTGAACTGCTACGCACTGGTGGGATTCTGCAAGAGGAGGTGAGTCACTAGGACCTTAAATACTGTGCTCTTCCGGATCCAATCCTAGACATGCGTGTGGGTTACCACACCTCACTCAATTGACTTAGCCATAGGTTTGTTTAGTGCTTTAAGTCTTATGTGGTTTTGTGTTTGAGTAGTCTAATCCTAGGGTTCATGTTCCTATCATTCTATTCTACGCTCCATGCCCGTTCTACCCTTATACAGCTTCATAAATCACGAATCACACATAGAGTTAGGGTACTTACCGGTGGACCTGGGTCTGAGACTTAGGTGCCATGCCGTAAAACCCGCTTATTTTTCAAAGATAATCATTTGGCTCGCTTTGAAAACATTTTGGGCCTTAGCCCACGTGCCGAGAGTTTAAAATCGGGCTCGATACCAAATTGAAACACCCACACCCCTACCCACGAGCCCGAACCTGATCTGTATGTTCCTAAAGTAAACCGATTTCAAAGATTTTCACATTTAGAGAAAATTTGTAAAATTTTAGAAAAATGTTGTTGTGGATTGGGCTTAGATTGAAACCCATTTAATTAATCTTGTAAATCCTATTTTTATTAATGTGACAAAATAATTTTTAAGGTTTATAAAAAAATCACTTAACTTTAGTCATAATAGTTCGTAACATAACAATTTAAAGTAAAGCGTAATAAGAAAATCCACTAGGCCTTATGGCCATATTACATCAAGTAAAACCCAAAACAAATAATAAAGTCCAAATCGAATAAAATCTTCAAATGAAACATGGCCACCTCAAGGTCTACCGTCCCATTCAAATCCTTTGTTCATCACCGAAAATATTTCCCACAACGGGTGAGTCAATGACTCAATGTGCACACAAGACTAACATTCAACAAATCAGCATACATGTTCATATCAAATTCTTATTCATATATAAAATAAATGATGATGCAACCCAACCCAAGCCTAATGGTCCATCCGCTACACACCACCGTACTGCCAGACACACCGTGGGACTACTAAGTCAACCCTCCATCCGCTACACACCATCGAAGGCGTCATTGCAATGACGTGCTCATCGCCCATATAATTTGTGTCATTAGACACCATATTCAAATAATGTAACCGGTTACCAAATTCAAATAATGTAACCGAGTTACCATATTCAAAATGTTGTGACCGTAGTCACCATATTCCGTTGGTGAGACCAAAGTCAACACCTTCTTCCCCTTTCACATAGATCCCGAATGCCCCATAAATTTTATATCATGCACAACATACTTATTTCCACATTCATATATTTTCACATGTTATAAAATAACATATTTCATAATCCTATCAGAAGTAGGAAATGTACCTGAGTACTTTTTGTACCACATTAGGGTACTTAGCCATATTCACATTCTTACGTATAATCATATAATTAATATTTTCCATATAACGTATTGAAGGTTAGTATGAGTACACACCTGATTTGCTTAATAGATTCCTTGAAATCCCGAAAATCCTGATCTAACTTTAGATCCTATATTCGGCCCATCATACAAAAACACATTAATAGCCTTTTTGCTTTTAAAACCAAATCCTAATAGGAATGGTATTAATAATACTTACCTTGTTTGCCGATTTGATTGGTGATCAAATCCCGAAGATTTGTGTTCTTCTTCCTTGAAATCAGCTAACCATTAAATCCATTGATTTGATTAGTCTCTGATTATAACAAATAGATCTAGACATTTAAGAGAGAACCTTGGCCGATTATAACCACTTACCTTATGATGAGATTCCCAAAATCGATTCCTTGCTCCCTAAGTGATGTCAAAATTCCTAAAATTCACATGTTAGATCTGATCTAACTTTAATAAATAAAATTTGGCCTTTGGCCGATTGTGCCTCACCTTAAATTCCTTGAATCTGAAATCCCGAAACTCTTCCTTTGATATTCGGCCATGAGACATAAAAAGGGTTATTTCTTAGATCTTGATTAAAAGAATTAGAAGAACAAGAATTAATTGTTCTTACCTTAGATCCTTGATCCTTATATTTGGTAATTATAGAAACCTGAGAGATCCTTGTAGATTCGGCCATGAAGAAGAATAGGGATTAGGCCTTTTACTTTTGGCATTTAGAAAAGAAAAGAAAGGAAATTGAATAGCTTAACCTTACCTTGATGCCTTTAATCGATTGCTTCCTTGCCTAGAGTTACAGAGATTCGGCTATGGAGATTTAACAGGGATCAAACTTAACAATGACAAAGGAGAGGAGAAGAAAAGATGGAGTTTTGCTTAGTGAAAATTTCAAGAGAGAATAGGGCTAGGAATTTTCGCACACTTAAGAAAAGATGAGAGAAAAGCCTCTAACTCTCCTTCTTCAACCGAAATTACTAGGCCAAGAGTCCTTGACTTGGCCACCACCCTTCCTTGTGATAATATTATCTCTTTTATTAAAGAATAAAAGTGTTTAATCCATCATTTATCTCCTCAATTAAAATCCTTTATTTATCACTTAATTTATCAAGTTTTAACAGAAATAAAACTCCTCCCTTTCTAGAAATAGGTGTCGTCCACCTCAGTCTTCTGGAAGCAAAATTAAAACCTTCATTATTTGCTTTCCAAGTGACTCGAACCCAGGCCCATTCCTCTTACACATGGCGCCATTTCCATAGGCCTTAAGTGACACCTTTAGGCCACTTTTCCAAGCCTGTTTGTGTGTCAAATCTCACCAACTTTTTCTTTTAAGGCCCTCTTGCCCTTATTTCCTATTTTGAACTTTAAATTTTGACATTTCTCGATCATTTCTAAGTTTCCTAAAATTTTCGATCGGCTCAGTAACTTGCCATTTTCTTACATGTTCAAGTTTCCAAAATGTTCGTGTTTCCAAAATGTTCAAGTTTCCAAAATGTTCAAGTTTCCAAAATGTTCGTGTTTCCAAAATGTTCGTGTTTCCAAAATGTTCGTGTTTCCATTTTCATGCATTTTCGTGTTTCCAAAATATCAAAATTTATTCTTAGTGCTTAAACTTGTCATTTCATACAATTAAACCGAAAATGCATAGGCCCTTTTCGGGATGTTACACTAAATGTATATTTTAACATTTATTCTTAGCATAATTCACTTATTGGTTCACTATCGATTTCATTCATCACTTTTCATTTAGTCCATAGTAGACTCAACTGAACAAGCATGATATGCGAAAATAACACTAAAATTACTAGCACAAATGTGCTTATCACTTAAATGCACCAAAGTGCATTATCTTTAATTTCCACTAAAGTGCCACTACACTAATACACTCAAGATTTTCTAATGGCATGCCAATTATATCCAACTAGTTCACATCTTGTCTACATGGACCTTTAAAATGTTATTAACATTAAAATCATTTATTGATTAGTATCATATAAAACATTACATTTTTTTTAATTTAGTCCTTATTAGTGTACAATTCACTAATCACTAAAATCTCAATTTGCATTCATTCACTTTCATATAACACTTCACTTAAACATCTTAACATGAACTTCTTAACTTACATAATGACTTTTAAACTCTTTAGAATTTGGTCCCTTTTACCACAACATCATTACACTTAACCTATTCACTTGCAAATGAAATTCAATTCGTATAATCACTACTCTTTAATCAATTTCATAATAAATATTAACTTATTCATACATAAATTAATCGTATAATCATTAATATAATAGTTTTATTATAATTTGCATTCAGGTTTAATTAAAGTAAAATTCTTAAGGTACTTACAACAAAATGCTTGGATGAGCTTTCTTACTCCTTCACTTTTTTGCTACTTCTTTTCCTTTATCAAGACCTTGTTGATCCCTCATCTTCTCTTTCTCTTCATTTTCATATCACAAATACACAAGTTTTAATATAAAAACAATAATCAAATATTATTTCTTTGCATTTTTTAAACAAATAAACATGAAATTCATTAACAAACCTTATCATCCTCACCTTCTCTTCTACATCTAACCTTAACTTCATCTTTGTCTCTCCTCCAATATGTGCACTAATTGTCTCTACAACAAACTAAGCTTGCTATAATATATGCACTAAAAATCCATGAAAAAAATTGAAGCAATCAAGTTCGGGGTAGTTCAAAATGGCAAAAAGCACCTATTTAGAATAAAATGAAAAGTTGAATAGATGGAGAAAGGAGAGTGGCGTGAGCATAGAGAAAAATGATGAAAATTCTACATAATTCTATAAAAAAATATCTAATTATTTTATCACCAAAATATTAAAATATTATATAAAAGTTTATCAATCATCATTTTAATATTTAATGGTCATAATTTATTGTCAATTTCAAAAACCATCTAATGGCTCAAATTTCACCAACAATTATGAGATTTTTATCAATTATTTATTTATGGAATGACTATTTTGCCCTTAAATTTTTCTCTATAATTTCATCTTTGATTCATGATTCACTTTTGATATAATTACACTTTTACTCGCTCATTTTCCTTTCAACTCAATTAAATCCTTTAATACTTTTAATTTTCACACTTTTATTCCAAAACTTTTCATACTCTTATGATTTAGTCAATGTCACACCCAAATATTTTTAAGGACTCAAATTTAGAGGAATTTTGGGACTTAATTGAAAAAAGTAGAAAATTAATGGGACTCTACCAGGAATTTTGGGGAAACTTTGTAACTGTCAAGTAAATAGTTGAGTTCTTTGGTTAGATTTGAACCAGCTAGTTTCATAGTGGGGACATAATGATTTCTGACGATTGGTTAAGAGAGTTTGGGAGACCATGTATAGGAGATATATAAATAGGTGAAAGTGGACATTCTGGCAAGGAAGAAAAATTATCTTTAATTCAGTCTGTAAATTTCTTTTTACTTTATTTGTCTTATTCGGTTGCTCCAAAGAATAAGAGAACTTAGAAGGGCTCTGCATGGAGAAGAAGTTGTAGGAATTGGAGTTTGAAAATAGAGAAAATCGAGTGATAGGTAACCTTTCTTGACCTTCTGTACCCATGGATTTGAAGAAATGAGAGTAAGGGCTGCTTACTAAGTTTCTGTAAATTTGGTTCTGGGTTTTAAGGTCAAATAACATCGATTTAATCGATAAATGGTTGTCATGCTTAGCTGCCAAGATTAAAGAGACACTAATGTTTGGACAAGCTAAGCTAATGAGGATTAAAGAAACAATGTGAATTTCTATGCTCCATCTCTAGGTAATTGAAGATATTGAACTGATGATTGATATGTGTCTCTGTTTGTTCTGTGTTATCTAAAACAATAGTAGTGTATGAACATGGTAACTGAGTATGCTTGAATGCATGTATATTAAATGTTTATTTAGTTATGAATTGAAGTATTAATGGGCAGAGAACCACATGTTAATGAAATTAATATAAGTGTTTTATGTGAATTCTTGTAATATATATACGATAAGTGGGGTACGAAGGGGAATACCATGACGGGGTGGTCAAAGATAGGAATAAGTGGTGGAATGGACGGATGGGCAGATTGTTAAGGGAATTCAAGGGAGTTTGGTTGTGTCGTGAATGATATCAACTAGTTCACTAAAATGAAAATGTGATCATAGTTATCGACTGGTCCTTCGGGGCGACACCATGACGACAGTTTATAGGTTCCATAAAGCAACACAGTGACGGCAGTCTATAGACTCTATGAGGCGACACCGTGACAACGGTATATAGTACCTACGAGGCGACACCTCAAAAGAGGTTTAAGGTATAAAATCATGGCTCGACTATGGAAACCAAAGTAGTCCACCAGGACATCAAACATGGGGTTACATATGTATGACATTAGCTCGACTATGGCGATATAGGTAGTTCGTTGGAATAGTAAACATGGGGTAGTCCGTCAGGACATTAAACATAGGATTACATGTGTAAGACCTTAGCTTGGTTATGTTGACATAAGTAGTCTACCAGAACAGTAAACATGGGGTAATTTGCAGAGACAGTAAACACGAGGTAGTCCGCTAGAATAATAAATACAGGGTTACGTGTGGAAGACCATAGCTCAATAATGGTAGCATGTGAAGTCCACAAATTAGTGAATCGGGAGACCTGCCACGGTATAAAGAAGAAGTCGTGTTGTGACTTGTGCGACAAGTCAAAAAGACAAAACGGACTAAGTGTGTCTGAGGAAGTAGGCTAACGAGACAACTAAGGGGTTTTCTAAAGGCAATGATGAATGGAGCCTAGGAAGCGTCTTAACTTAGTTATGCGTAAAATGAGGGAATAAGTCCTTAGACAAGATGGTAAATGTGATGTCTGCCAAGAATAGTCTGCTAGAGAAGTCGCGAATTCCATATTATTTAAGCAGATACAAAATAGGCTATTATAAGATACAATCTTAAATTTGAAATTGACAAAAGGGTGGCTGAAGGAATGATTAGACGCCAAGAGTATTAATGGGAGGAAATGTCAGCTCAAGGTTGAATGATTAATAAAGTATTCTAGAAAATAGTAATAAGCGAAAGTCTACCAGGACCTTAAAGCTTTGGAAAGATCTTGTAGGTCTAGTAGGGGTGGGAACTGTAAAGAGATACCTAGGTAATAGGTAGTTTGTTGTGAACTACCTGTCCACTGAAGTATCTTAAAGAATGAACTAAAAGAATAAGTACTACAGGGTTACTTGGGGGCACGAGTTTACCAAAGAAAAGAGGATTGTGTTAAGGATCCACATTCAAGGTAATTAATTGAATAACCACAAATAGTTGTCGCCGGTCAGCAATGGAGAATAGGGGATAATATTGTAGCATATCAGGAAGGGTGCAATAAAAGCAGAAACATGGAATAACTGGGGTACGACCCTGAAAAGAATATATTTACGTAGAACGTGGACATGGTCAGATAAAGATTTATACCGCCAACATTTGGTGAGGGAGTTTAACAAATTGCAAAAAATCTCTTTTCTTACAATTTAAATAGTCTTTTATAAAGTTACTCATGTATACAAAGGGGCACCCTTAAAGGTCTCGCCTTCAGGTCTAAAATAATTACGCCTGTAATTTTATCATTAATTTAAATCTTGTAAATAATTGTCATGTTTATTTAAGGAAACAAAATTGTAAGAATTTATTTTGGATGAAATGAGTCTTAGCTGTAGTTAGTTGTTGCAAAAGTTGGTGTAACACCCCCAAACCCAGCCCACGAGCCTTGACCGGATCTGGTATGTCACTGCGGAAAACATTTGCGAAGAATTTGTCTTAAAGGTGAAAACGTGAAAATTTGTGAAATTTAATTAAACATTGTGTATTTAAAAGCCCATTAAAATTTAGTTGTTATAAATTCCCAGATTAAAACTTTTACATAAGTTATTGTAATATAAATCGATTCAAAAATATTTTTCCATTATTAGTTCAATTAATAAAATAAACTTCAAACCATAAATAAAGTTTCTCAAATACCATAAGTGGCCCTTATTACATCAAATAAATTCCAAAAATACTGAAAATATAAAATGTATAAAAATAAGAAAATCAACTTCTGCATGGGCCACCTTGTATCCACTCCAACCCGGTCCAAGCTTTATGCATCACTTGTAAGGTTTGAGAAAAGATTGGGTGAGTCAAACAGACTCAGTGCATAGTTATTTCACATGTCTCCATACATATGGGCTTGGCCCATATCCACACATCCACATAATCACCATGCAAAATGCACCCCAACCCAACCTAAGTCCATCCGTTACACCTACCTTAGCAGACACTGCTTGCTCAAGGTCGTGGTTAGCCACCGATCACCTAAGTGATCCCACATATCAATCACCCACGATGATGCACACACTATGAACCGCCGAGATGGGCACCTAGCCAACACCTCCTTGATGAAGCACATAGCTACCATCAAGCGCTAATGTAGCACAAGGCTAACATTAGACCACATATATAAATATGTACACCCTTTCCTTCGATAGTCACATCCCAAGCCCCATGTATCATGCCACAATATCATTAAAATAAGTATTCATCACATGCCATCTCAATTTCATACACATACCATAGGCAAATTAATGTCATAAAGCATCGACTGATAAATCGATTACCCATTATGGGTATCCACCATCCTAGCCCTTATTTCGGCTATCATTCACATTATACACATATTCATAATAATACATTTAAACATTCATTTAAGCATTCAAGAGACAGTGCGATAACTACGCACCTGTTTGGCACAATCGATCAAATCTCGAAACTCTATGTCTAAACGATTTGCACCCAACCTTGTCGAATCCTCCTACACAACCTTTTGTCAAAATCGACTAACACTAAAACCAATTATGGCCTATAGTCGAAAGTCACTACTGCCTTACCTTACGGATCTAAATCCCAAAACTTCCACTTGCCTTAAAAGTTGTCGAAATCCCTTGATCACTGCAAATCCCGTAAACCTCCTTCACGCTAGCACTACACATGTTGCTTTGAAGAGAAAGAATCACACTACCGCTTTCGACTTTTTAAGACTTGCGACAAAAAGAGAGAGTGAGGCCACTATAGGATTCGGCTATGGCTTCTAAATGGCAAGGGGTTATTCGACTATCCAAGAAAATATGTAGAATTAAAGTTGAAGAAAAGAGAAAGAATAGGGAGAAGAAGTGAGAAGCAATTCGGCTCAAAGAGAGAATTAGAGGAACAATTTTCGGCCAAGGAAAATAATATGAAGAATAGCTTAAAAGATGGTCACCCCTATTTATACAACTCAAATTCGGCACTCCTACCTCCTCTCAAATTCCACTTCCTTCTCCTATAACAACTTTTGAACACATATTCAAAATATATAAAATAAATCTATAATTATCTTCTATCTATCAACTTAAAATAAATCCACCTTTATCAACTTAATTAATAAAATAAAATTATCCATCATTAATCCCTTATCAAACTCCTAAATCATCTCTTATCTACCTACAAAAGAATAATAAAATAAATTAACAATTATCTACTACTTATCTAGCCGAAATGCAAAATAAAATCCAGCTTAATCCTTACCTAATTAGAGGTCTAATTGTCGTCCACTACTTCCTTCTCTCTTGGAGCCAAAAGCCAAAAATAAAACACCTAATCTGCTGCTCACACGCCTTGAACCCAAGACTCATTGAACCCTTAATCGCAGGTAACGCCTGTGCCACTTTGCCAAGGCGCCTCTTTGTGACATAATTCACCACAATTTCTTTTATGACCTACTTAGCCCAAGCGCCTTCTTGCTGCACAAAAATAAAATGCCCTTTCTTGCTTCCTTCGCAACTAGAACTCAGGCCCTCGTTGCATAAGCCACATATAGCGCCCAAGCCACTCTTCCATGGCCTTCTTTTATGACATAAGCTCGCCACAATTTATTTTAAAGCCTCCTTCCTAGCTCCTCTTGTCTTAATGCCAAAGCAAAATAAAACACGCCCATGCTTAACGGATTCAACCAAGGCCCTTGTCCAGCGCCATTTCCAAGCCATTAAGTGGCGCATGGAAGCCACTTTACCAAGGCCTGTTTTATGTCCAAACACTCCCACAACTTTTCTTAAGGCTACCTTAGCCCAGCTCCCCCTTTTTTACTTAAAAACCAATAATTTTGCAAAGCTTCCACCTTCATCCTAGAATTTCCAAAGCCCCTCAAACACCTCCAAACACCCTCACTAAGCCCACTAACACATGAATTATGCACTAAATGCATAACCCCTAATCTGGGATATCACAGTTCTACCCTCCTTAAAAATAATTTCGTCCTCAAATTACTTAGCTAATTGCACTCCTACTCACCACACTATGCTTACGTCACAGACTCTAATCTTATAAAAATATCATACTTCCTATGCACAATCTCTAAGTTCACATGTAAGGCTTCGAACACTTTCACTGGCGATACAAGAAAACTATACAACAATCAAAGCAATTAAGGGTATTCCAGAAATAAGGAATGTACCCGCTGTCACATCTGGCACATCACTCTCCTCGCGACGGCCAACTGCATAAACCAACCTTGGCTGCCTCACTTCTGCTCTTTCAGCATCTCTACTTGGTGCTCCATGACCTCGGCCTGAACCATTTCCTCCATGGTTCGAACCACGACCCCTTGTCGCTTGCTAACCATTCCTGGCCGGCTGCACTCCTCCTTGACCTTTTGTCCGAGCCCTATTCAGATCCTGAGGACAGTCTTTAATCAAATGAGTCTTAGACTTACATCTAAAACACTCCCGATTTCGATTCCAGCACTCGCCAACGTGATACCTCCCGCATTGAGCACATGGACTATCCGGATTTCTAGTAGCTGGCTTAGCAACACGAATAGAATTCTTGACCCTCGGTCTTTTCTGAAAGTTCTCAGACGATTCTGACGATCCAAAACTTCTCTTATCCCAATTCCTCTTCTTATCTACATTACGCCTCCACGAGTCCTTAATCCTTCACTACCTTAGCCTTCTCTACTAGCACAATAACTCCCGCTCTGATGTGGAGCTATCAACAGCCTCAGGTCGTCTCTCAATCCGTCCTCGAACCGGACACACCGCTTTCATGCTCTGTAGCCACTATTCCTCGAGCATATCGGCTTAACCTCGAATTCACCAGACTCAGTTACGGACTTGTTCCCTTGAACCAGCCCCAGAAATGCCTTCCTTTGCGCATTAATATAGTGAGTACCAATGTACTTCTTCTGATACGCCGTCTTAACATATTCCCAAGTGAGATCCTCAGCTGTGGCCCCATCCCGAATTATAAGCCACCATTGATACGTTTCATTGCGTAGTAGCGCCACCATTCCTTTAACCTTCTCTGCAGTCGTCAGGTCTAACTCATCCATAATTCACTCGGTTGCCTCCAACCAATATTCAGCAGTACTGGGTGCCACACCAGATACTCCACGAAACACTTCAGCTCCATTAGCTCGGAGTCGCTCAGGTACAGACTTCCTAGCTCTCATGTTTCCACCTGCTCCAGCCACCATCTCAAGAACTCGCAGCACCGCCTGCGATACAGCATCATCCCCCGTCTGATCTTGCTACTCAACACCAAAACACTACAGCAAAACAGACTTATAGCAGCATTTTTAGTGGTGTTTGTAATAAAAACGCCACAAAAATTTTACATTAGCGGCGTTTCAAGTAACATGCCGCTAAAAAATGAGCAATAGTGGTGTTTATTTAAAAAATGTCGCTAAAATGATGTATAGTGGCGTTTTTACTAAAACGCCGCTAAAAGTCTGAGTTTTAGCG
The DNA here is from genome assembly GCA_025506655.1 of Gossypium rotundifolium. NCBI lineage: Eukaryota > Viridiplantae > Streptophyta > Magnoliopsida > Malvales > Malvaceae > Gossypium > Gossypium rotundifolium. The sequence continues at coordinate 27,325,987 of CP106730.1, forward strand.
CGCCAGATAAACGCCGCTTAAAAGCGAGCTATAGCAATAGCTTTAATAGAAACGCCGCTAAAAGTCGAACTATAGCGGCGCTTTCAGAAATGCCGCTAAAAGCCGAGATGTAGCGGCGCTTGAATAGAAACGCCATATAAGTCGGACCTATAGCGCACTTTCCTAGAAACACCGCTAAAAGTCGATCTATAGTGGCGCTTTAGCGTAAATACCGCTAAAGTCACCTATAACGGCGCTTTACTAGAAACGCCGCTAAAAGTAAGAGTCAGAAGCGCTTTTTAGAAACACCGCTAAAAGTCGAGCTTTAGCGACACTTTTTAAACGAAACGCCGAAAAGTTTTGACCTATAGCGGCTTTCCTAGAAACGCCGCTAAAAGTCGATATGTAGCGGTGCTTTGTTAGAAACGCCGCGAAAAGTCTGAGCTTCTCTTTAGCAATTTCTTGGATTTTTTAAATTTATATATTAAATAATTTATTATATAATCGTAAAAGATATATATTAGTTTTAAAATATTAAATTAATTATCTTCATAGCTTAGGGTTTATGGTTTAACATATATATATATAGTTTAGGTGTAAAATTTAGGAGTTACTATTGGTATCAATATAAAATTGGAAAAAAACTCGGCTTTAGTGTTTATAATTTAGTGGTTAAATTGTCTAATGTTTAGGGTTTATAAGTTTGTAAGGTTATGAGTTTAGTGTTTACGTACAGTTCATAATTTAATGTTTAAGGTTTGTAGTCCATGATTTAAGGTTTTGGGGTTATTCATTGGGGATTAAGGTTTAAAGGATACATTTTTAAGGTTTATGGGTTTAGGGTTTAGGGTTTAGGGTTTAAAGGTTAAAAGGATAAAGTTTACGGTTTAGAGTTTTAAGGCTTGTGATTCTAAAGTTTAGGGTTTTAAGAGGATAAAAGTTACGATTTACTGTTTATGGTTTAGGATTTGAAGTTTAGGGTTTTAAGGTTTATGGTTTAGTAATTTAGGGCTGATTGTCAAGGGTTTATGGTTTAAGGTTTATAATACTCAGCATTAGTGTTTATAATTTAGTGGTTCAATTGTCTAATTAATGTTTAGGGTTCATAAGTTTATAAGGTTATATGAGTATAGTGTTTACAGTTCATGATTTAAGATTTAAGGTTTATAGTCCATGATTTAAGGTTTTGGGGTTATTAGTTGGGGATTAGGGTTTGAAGTTTATGGTTTTAAGGTTTAGAGTTTAGTGATTTAGGGTCGATGGTTAAGGGTTTAGAGTTTAGGGTTTAGATTTTAAAATTTAAGGTTTAAGGTTTAGAGTCTATGATTTAATATTTAGGGTTATTTGTTAAGGATTAGGGATTAAATGATACGGGGGTTTCAGTTTATGTGTTAGTTATAGGGTTTAAAGGTTAAGAGGACAAAGGTTAGGGTTTAAGGGTTAATAGGATAGGGTTAGGGGTTTAGGTATTTTGTGTGAAAATATATATGTTAACAATTTGAAATACTATTATTAAAATAAATTTAAAATTTTTGGGTGTATGACTGCTTTGTTTTTAATTTATATTAAATAAATTCACATTTTAAATCATGTTCAAAATTTTAAATTTGATCTAATTCTTTTAAATATTATTTTAAATTTTAAAAATTATTTATTTAAATTAAAAATTAAAATACTATTATTAAATAATTTTATATTCTTTTAAATATTATTTTATTTAAATAAAAAATTGTATTGTTTTAAATAATTTTATATTCTTTTAAATATTGTTTTATATATTAAATAATTTTAATTATAAACGATTAGCGGCGTTTTATATAAAAACATAAAAGATATAAGAAAAAGCGCTATTGCTTTTATTAGATTTTTAGTGGCGTTTTGGTTAAACGTCATAATAGGTACTCTTTTACTGCGCTTTGGTTAAAAACGCCACAAACGTTAAATTTATTTCGCAAAATGGTATCGTTTTGTTCTATTATTTTATTTAAATGAAAAAATTGTATTGTTTTAAATAATTTTATATTCTTTTAAATATTATTTTATATATTGAATAATTTTAATTAAAACGCATTAGCGGCATTTTTATAAAAACGCATAAAAGATATAAGAAAAATGGCGTGCTTTTATTAGATTTTTAGTGGCATTTTAGTTAAATGCCGTCAATAGGTACCCTTTTAGTCGCTTTGGTTAAAAACACCAAAACTTTAAATTTATTTCGCAAAATGGTGTCGTTTTGCTCTATTGTTTTTATTTAAATAAAAAATTGTATTGTTTTAAATAATTTTATATTCTTTTAAATATTGTTTTATATATTAAATAATTTTAATTAAAAACGCATTAGCGGCATTTTTATAAAAAAACGCCGCAAAAGATATAAGAAAACTACGGTAGCTTTTATTAGATTTTTAGTGGCGTTTTAGTTAAACGCAAATAGGTACCCTTTTAGTTGCGCTTTGGTTAAAAACGCATAAACGTTAAATTTATTTCGGCAAAACGGTGTCGTTTTGCTCTATTGTTTTTTACCCACACGATAACCTCCTTCCCATTTCCTTCTGCCTGGTCCGTTTCCCCCCTTTTCCCTACTCTAAAACCCTAAGTTTTTCACCCTTTTCCTTCGACATCGGTTTTTCTCTTGTTCACCCTTTTCCCCACCCTTTTTCCCTTCGATCTGCTTCAAGCTTTCCCTAGATTTTGAGCTTCAACTACTATTTTTCATATTGGTAAGTTTGTTTATAACTTTGTTTCATTTGTCATTGAAGATTTTATTTTTCTTCTTCTTCGTACTTTTTTATGATTTTTTTTTTATGATTGCAGATTGGCTACTGCTTGGGCTAAAATCCTCGAAAGGAAACTCTAAGATCCCAACGGCTTGTCTTCCATTAATCCCAACTCTAAGATCATGCTCGCTTGGGCATCAATAACACTAAAGCTACCGCCTTTCAAAGTACTCTTCTATTCATTTCTTTTTATTCTCTAGTTTTAATTAGTTTAGGTTTTCTTTAATATGAATTAGTTTATATCTTTTAGTTTTGGGTTTGAAGTTAAATTTTATTTTGTAGTGAAGTTCATTTCTCTCTTTTGAATTTGCTTATTTGCATGTTTGTTAGGGTTGTTTTTTCTCTTTTAGGGTTGTAAATTTTGTTAGCTTTTTTTTTTAAGTTCAACGCTTTTGAAATTTTAGGAATTTTAAGATCTGGGTTTAATTGCATTTAACATGGCTTCGACAAAGAAAATTTAAAGATTGTTCTTTCTTCTTGATGTCTTGTTGGAAAAGATCTTGCTTAGGTTTTATCCATTTTAAGGTAATTGAAATTTAAGTTAATAAACCTTGTTATATTCCATTTAAAAGTTAAAATCATAAAGTTCATATTTGGTTAGATGTTTTCTTTTAATTTATTTATAAGCTTTTGTGTTCATATGCTCGAGATTGAACAGAATAGTTTTGGAACCGTTAGAGCTTAGAAAATATTAGATTTGAGTTCACATTTTTATATAATGAAGAAACTAATAGTAAAAGGAAAAGAAAAAGATAGAACCTGAAATTGTTCTTAAATTTTAGGCTATTCAATCAACTTGGAAGTTTAAAAATGTTTAAACTTGTTTTGCATTTGTAGCTTTTAAAGGTGCTTTAGTTGGATGATCATGATTATCGATTGATGCAATTTATTGTCTTGTTTTATTAGTTAATAGGAGTAAATGTAAAATGTTCATTGTCTTTTAAAATGTTGGAATTCTTTGAATTACTTGAAATGCTTTTTTTTTTCTTTTTGTAATATGATAAAGATGGTTACTGATATTATTGGATTCTTATCAATCTGGTTTTCTTTACTAGAGGTGGTTTTGATTTTGTTTCTAGTTTTTTCTCAACTGCAAGAAATGAATATATTTTGATAGATTCTTTGTGCTATTTTTGACTAATATAAATGGTGAAGCTAAGAAAGAACATTTTGTACCTCATTTTGTTCCCCAAAGCAAAGACTTTTGGATTTATTCTTAATGTCTTAGTTTTGCATCTTTGAAGATTACTAATTTTGCTATAGGAAGACTCACGGTTTCACTTCATTAAGCAACTTTGAGATTGAATGGTTATCTTTTGGAGCCAATTCATGCAAGGATTTGCATATTTAAATTCATAAATAAATATTTTGCGTATTGTTTATTCTGTGGGATCCAACAATGCATGATTCTGTTGTTTGAAGTAAAATTTGCTTAGAAATTCGATTTGTGATTACTTGTATTCGGAATTGACTTCGTGTAATAGTTCATTAAAATGTTTTTAATAATGGTTATTTGTATAAATTGCTACTTTTATAAATTGTTAAAAATATTCAGTAAATTTAATTAGAAATTTATCAGATATAGTCGACACGTGATAGACTATAGGGATCCCATCACTGTTTATTGTGTGGATTACTTTGAGCGTCTGAGAATATTTTCATTGATATGTTTTTCACATTTGGTGTTTGGTTAGTCAATAATTAAGTCGTATTTATCGCAAGAATGGAGTATTATCATTGTTGGCACTTGTGCACTAATTTTTATTGTCATTGAGAGTTCGATTTGAAATTCATATGTCCGAATGTTTTCCTTCTCCTGCTGCATAAGTAAATTGATTAAATGAATTTTTTGTGATTAAATGTTATTGTTGGCTATTGAATGCTTTTAGAATGCTTATTTCAATGTCAATTTCTTTTATAATGTGCAAAATTTAGAAATTAAATATTTACACTTCCTGAATTTTAAAATGTAATGTATCATCATTAAGTGATTTTTTTAGCGCATCGTTTTGTTTGTTTCTGTGCACATATTCAAAGTCGTAACAAGGAGGTCTGATAACTGTAGTAAATTTAAGCTTTAGCACATGCAAAATTTCTTTCATAAAGATCTTTCTAATACATCTAAACTTTCAATTTTGGTTCGACATGTAACTGAGGCCTTTCCTCCCTCAAAATCTGCCCTTTTTCCCAAAGTTAGTAGCATTCATAATTTGATCCTCTTTTGCAGGATTCTCATTGTCCTTCTACTTAAGTCTACTAATTTCACTACTTTCATCATCACGGTTCTAAGGTTCTAAGGTTGTCGGAGTCTTTGTTGCAACTTTCCAAAGCATTTGAGGTTAGTTTCCAATCTCGATTTTGTTTGGTTTTATGAGTTTTATAGTATAATTTTATCATATTAATTTTGTATCATTTTCATATTTTCTAAGATTTGATGCACTCGTAAAAATAAAAAAAAATAGTAAGCTAACCCTTTTATACAAACCACTAACTTTAAACATAAACCCTACAACCAACAGCTTTAAAAGTTCACAAGATCTTAGTGAATTGATTGTTTTTAACGTGTAATTGTTCGATTAATAGCTTATAATATTTTGTTAAGAGCTTCTAATATGCCCTACAACTAGTATTTTGAAGTTTACAAGAAAAGGTGATTTCTATCATATCTATAATGAATCCATCATAACATAATATAATCAATTACACTATGGTGAATGAAATGAATATATATAACATCAAATAATAAATTAAACGATGTCCAAGAAATTAAATATAACATGACATAGCTACTTAAATTACAAATCTTGAATTAAACAACCAATAAGTCAATACAAAACTAATTAAAAGTAATTACATAAAGCTTTTCTTAAAATTCAAAATGTAAAAACCTAAAACCCTAAAACCCTTAAACCCTAAACCCTAAACCTTAAAACCCTAAACCCTAAACCCTAAACCCTAAACCTAAAACCTAAAACCTAAAACCTTAAACCCTAAACTCTAAAACCCTAAACCTTAAACCCTAAAACCCTAAACCCTAAACCTTAAACCCTAAAACACTAAAACCTTAAACTCATAAACCCTAAACCCTAAACTTTAAACCCTAAAACCCTAAACCCTAAACCCTAACCCTAAACCATAACCCTTAACCCTTAACCCTAACCCCTAACCCTTAACCCTTAACCCCTAACCTATAACCCTTAACCCCTAATTTTAAGTTAATATCAAACTTCATAACTTACATAATACTTGTATAATTTTAAGAAAAAGATTCAAAGTATATAGGCTGGAAACCTGACAGGTTGCCTTATATCTCACTGTTAGATATAACGGATCCTCCCTAGGTGTAACAATGCCACGTATGATGGTTCTAAACGAAATACCAAATTAAATATTAAAATAATATAACATTTATTAAACCCCTAAACCCAAAACCCTTAAAACCTTAAAACCCTAAAACCCTAAACCCTAAACCCTAAAATTTGCTTGTGGTACTTGGCCTGTGGTGCTTGTTCCCTACAATTTGCCTCCATGGGTTTGCATGAAACAATCTTCTTTTATTTTGTCTATGATTATACCTGGAGAGAAAGGGCCGGGGAATGATATTGATGTCTATTTGCAGCCACTTGTTGACGAGTTAAAACAACTATGGGCTGGTGTTCAGACATTTGATGCAATGAGAAAAGAGAACTTTAATTTACGTGCGGCATTAATGTGGACTATTAACGACTTTCCGGCTTATGCTAATTTATCTGGTTGGAGTACTAAGGGACGTTATGCTTGTCCGTGTTGTGCTGCGCAAACATGTTCGCAATGGTTATATAATGGGAAGAAGTTTTCTTACATGGGGCATCATTGGTGGTTACCAAAAATCATACATTTAGATTTTAGAGTGCTCAGTTTGATGGTACTGAAGAGTTCAGATCAGCTCCTTCACAAACCGTGGATCTCGAAATATTGTTAATGTTGAAAGATATGAATTTCATTTATGGGAAGATGAATCAACCGCAAACCCGCATAGAAATAGAAGATCTAGGGATGAATCGATGATGAATCGATGAAGAGGATGATCCTAATGAGGCGGACTTGTGGAAAAAAGAATTATTTTTTTGAGTTGCCTTATTGGGAGCATCGACTTTACGCCATAACCTTGATGTCATGCACATAGAGAAAATGTCTGCGAGAACATCATTGGGACTATTTTGAATGTCGATGGAAAATTGAAAGATAATCTTGATTCGACTTGATTTAATCCACATGGGAATTGGCGTGAGCTTCATCCCCAGCACTTCCGAATATGAAATATCGATTGTCACCGCTATTTTTCAATGTCGAAGACGGAGAAAGAAGTGTTCATGCATGTGTTGAAGGATATAAAGGTCCCGGATGCGTATGCATCAAATATATCGCGATGTGTAAGTCTTAAGGATCAAAGATTATATGGCTTAAAATCGCATGACTATCACATATTGATGCAAGACTTACTGCCAGTTGCTATGCGGTGTTGTATGTCGAAAAAGGTGACGACTCCTGTAATTGAACTGTCAAATATAATGAAAGGCATTTGTGGTAAAGTTTTGAATGTTCAAGAACTTGAGAGACTACAAGATCGAGCCGCATTAACTTTATGCAATCTAGAGAAGATATTCCCGCCTTCCTTCTTCACTATCATGGTGCACTTGTTAATTCATCTCCCGCGTGAAGCACTTCTTGGTGGACCCGTTTTCTATCGATGGATGTATCCCATTGAAAGGTCTTACTTTATTTGCAAAATATTCATTCATTCAGCTAAATGCCTTTATTTCCAACTTTTGATAATGTGGTATTTAGGTTCCTTTCCAAATTAAAGTCATACTGCCGCAATAAGCGTTATCCAGAAAGATCAAATGCCGAGGGATACTTGGTAGAGGAATGTATGACTTTCTGTTCGAGGTATTTGGAAGATGTTGAAACAAGAATGAATAGACCAAGTAGAAATACTGGGCTCACAAATCATAATTTGGCTGAAACATATTTATTTCAAAGTTTCGGAGAACCGATCGGCAGAGTCGAAATTACAGAATTAGACGATAGATCGTGGGTCCAAGCACATCGATACGTTCTTTTTCATCACGATTCAATGGAACCATTTTGGAAGTACGTTCTACAATTTGATAAATACTCATCAATTATGATTTGTTTGTCTTCTAACAAAGTAAAACCTTTTTTACCGTAGTGAGTACAAACAAATATTGAGAGCTCGTTCACGATCTCGAAGATTAAATCGACGAGAAATTAATAAGTTGTTCGCAGAATCATTCCATGAATGGTTAAGCCAAATGGTATGCAATTTAAATTTTCATTGACAAGTAATAATATTTTCTCATAACATTCATAATTACTCGATTTACTTTCGACTCAATAGGTTTGGAGTCGGAATAAAGTAAATGACGACGTTAAATGGCTTTCACAAGGTCCAAATAGAATAGTTAAAAGATATAGTGGCTTCCTCATCAACGGATCTGATTTCATACAAGGTATCGCGAGAGATTGAGGAGAACCCAAAATTATGAAATGTTGTTAATTCTTCGATTACAAGTTATACTAGTGCTAAGGGACGATGAATCCGGTCGAGGAAATTTGGAATATTACGGACTTATTACTGACATCATTGAGTTGGATTATTACGACAAATGCAAAGTTGTCCTATTTCGAGGTGATTGGGCTAATGTGAATACGGCTCATGGAATTAAAAACAATCAATATGGCTTTACAATGGTGAATTTCTCTCGATTAGTTCACACCGGAGAACAACTGATGGACGAGCCGTATGTTTTTTCTTCCCAAGTTAAACAAGTTTTTTATCGAAAGATCCAACTGATGAGGGTTGGTACATTGTACTTCGAAACACCTCTAGAGACTTCTTCGACATTGGCAGTAGAAGTAGAGATGACATAGTCGAAAGATCGAAACTTTGCCTTTTCGAACAAGACTTAATCGAAAATATCCCTAGTACTAGTCAACAATTTCAATGGGTTCGTCGGGATGTGGACGAAGATATTTACTAAAATATGATGTAGTAAGATTTAACGATTTATTATTTATATGTAATATTATAATTTTCATGTTGGTCATGTTATATAATTTTCATGTGTATTGAAGGAAAAATGCCTAGAAGATGATTACGAGATTTAAATATTGTCCATGAAACTCCAAATCCGAAGAAGCTAATAGTAGTGAGCAATAAGCAGTTTGTTGGATCTTCTACTCTGCTTTACATAGATGACGAGCCCGGAGAATTTGAAAGTAATGTTAAGTTTATTTTACATGCATGTTGAATTTTATTATTGATTCATTTTCAATTTTAATATAATAATATATCATTTTTCAATTTGAAGTGGTGGGACCTTGCAGAGGTTGGGGACGTACCTTACTTAAAGATTTATACGACTTAGAGCCTCACGATCGTGTTAAAGTAGGAGAAACAATGATGGTCACTGTTGGATCTGAAGCTCATTGTTAGGAGGCTATTTGGGCATTTTAGCACGAAATCCCAATATGTTGCCCATTAACTACTTAATCATGGCATCACATGCCCGATGCCAACAAAATCGAGCTCTCGAAAATATTAAGGTAATAAAACGTGAATGTAATTTATAATACTTTAATTTAATTTTCATTTATATTAACTTTTTATACTTTTTTCTTTAGGCTAGATTTAATTTAGAGCTCTCGATGACTATGTTAAGAAGACATTGGGTAAAAATGGAGAGACAATAAAAGCACACTCAAAAACAATATTTTAAGAAAGACATAAGCCTCGACGAAAAATTAAGAAACGTTCCAACGGAATGTTGAGGTACCAATGGGAAGATCAAGTTAGATTTTGGAATTCAAAAAAGGAGAGGTATTACGTACATCTAAAATCGTATAAATTATTTGGTTTATAGTATTTACTATATATATAATTCAAATTGCATTATGTAGGACCATGAGCGAGTTGGAATAAGCGTGATGAAACAAAAATTCACGCATTACGGTAGGTTCTAGAAGTTTTGCTTGTGTAGTGACGAGGTATTATAATTTATTAATTCATCAAATATTAATTACTTTATACTATTAAATTATATTTTTACGCTAAAATGTAGGAAACTTCAACTGGTCAAAAAGTTGGACGCGTTGACTTTTTGACATTACGATAGAAAGAAGGATGGATCTCCGATGACATCCAAGTCAGTAAATTTTGGTATATTTACTTAATAAAATTTTATTTTTATAATTATTTCTACCGCTTAATTATAATAGTTTAATTCATCGTTTATAGTTTTAAATTTATAATGTTCAATTATGTTGCATTCTTTCTTATTTATATATTTCGTTTCTAACTCTTTCATTGATTTATTAGGATAAACTAAAGGAGAAGAAGGCCGAGTATGAAGCGGTACGCTTGATTGATAGTTCTGTTAATCTTGAGGAGATTGATAATGTAATTATTACGTATGTTTTGGGTCTGAAAGGTACGATCGCTTCGATCGATAGTTCTACTAATCTTTAGTATATTTTTATAGAATTATCACCGATGTTTTTGGTCTTGAAAGGTATGGTCGGGTTCGATTTAAAGGATCCGTGTTACTCCAACCCAATATTTTGGATCCGCCTCCCAAAGATACATGCCTTGGGGTCAATCTCGTCTAAAGTTCGAGGCTACAAAACCAGATAGCTCGGATGCAAGAGAGCACGGTTGAGCGAGGCAACAAATTGCGATGTTCAAAGAAAATATGAAGAACTCCAAGAATGCTTAAAGCGAATCTGGCAAGCACAAGCAAAGGAGGCGGCAAAGAAGAAGCGAGAGAGGCAATGGCAATGTGGGGGGAGGCAGAGGCAAGATCGATGCTAGTAGAGAGCGAGAAAATACGAAGAGCTCCAAGACACCGACTTGAAAGATATGATGCAGATGTTTCAAGAATGCAGAAACCGCCATCTTAGACATTTAGTTTTTCGTTGTAAGAAGTTTTGACATTATTACATTTAACATTATTGTTACAATATTTTAGTTATCATTCATTTAATTTATTAAATTTCAAGTATCATTTAGAATTAATGTATTGATTGTGATTTTTATGCTAAATTCTTTGTTTTGCTTTGGAATTATATATTGTTATTGGTTGGTTTTAGTGCGGGGGTATAAATTGAAAAAATTTATTTTTTAAATCAGTACAAATTAGCGGCATTTGTACAAAAGCGTCGCTAAATCTCAAGAAATTTTTATTTCTTGGGAAAGGGAAAGCCCCGACTTTTAGCGGCTTTTTCTTGGGAAAGCGCCCCCCGACTTTTAGCGGCGTTTTTGGAAAGCGCTAAATCCCGACTTTTAGCCCCGGGAAAGCGCCATAGAGCCCCGACTTTTAGCGGCGTTTTTGGTAAAGCGCATAGAGCCCTTGACTTTAGCGCGTTTTTGGGAAAGCGCCGCTAAAGCCCCCGACTTTAGCGGCATTTTTGGGAAAGCGCAGCTAAAGGTCTGACTTTTAAAAGCTTTTAAAAGCGCCCCCATGACTTTAAGCGGCGCTTTTATTACAAATGCCACTAAAAGTCGATTTTTAGCGGCGTTTTTGCATAAACACCGCAAAAATTTTATTGATAGTATTAGCGTCGTTTTTTGTGCACTTGAAAAGCGCAAAATACTTTTTGTGGCGCTTATAAACGCGTCGCTAAATGCCCAAAAAATGCCGCTAAAAGTCTGTTTTGCTGTAGTGAAAGCTGGTGGTAATGGCGGTTGTAACATCCCCAAACCCGGCCCATGAGCCTTGACCAGATCTGGTTATGTCACTGCGGAAAAACGGTTGGAAAATCTTTGTCTTTAGGATAAACTTGAAAATTTTTGTTAACTTTTGAAAAATGTGTCCATTAGAAATTATTTACTAATATAAGCTCGTTATAAAATATGTGAATTAAAACTTTATTATAATTTATTATATTATAAATCATTTGAAGGAAATATATCTAAGTATAATATAAACCCTAATTAAAAGGGATAATAAAATGATCCCAACAATAAATAAAGAGGCCTTTTATTACAACCAATATTTAAACCAAAACTTAATATAATTAAGCTCTAAGATATTTAAACTCTTCCTTCTGCATGGGCCACCATGTGTCCTCTCCGATCCCGGTCCAATCTCAAGAGTCACCTGAAATGTTAGGAAAATAATTGGGTGAGTCATACAGACTCAGTGTGTAATTAAACCACTGATATCCACCCACATGTTAGCCACAAATCAACCCGATTATCAAATGCAACATGTAACATAATCATCTAGACATTACCACGATCTGGGCTTGGCCCACATTCAATCCGCATTCAAGTACTAGGCTAGGCCCTTTTCTCATTAATCCACTGATCACTGGGCTTGGCCCATTTCCACGTATGTTCTCATAACATACCAATTCACATGTCATATTGGGCTTGGCCCATTTTCATAGCATTTCATAACAAAACAGTGCAACATGAAACCCAACCCAATCCTAAGGTCCAACCGCTACACACCCCCTTATCCAGCCTACCACACACCGGGGACTATCGAGTCACCCTCCTTTTCCTCCAAAAGGCAACCATTGCCATCCACGATGTAGCGATATAGCTAACATCAAACCACGATGGAGCACACAAAGAATCCATCAAGCCACGATATGGCATAAGCCGATATCATCAAGGTAACCACGCGAACTAAATCGCAAAGATCCACAACGCGACCTCGATCGGCGCCAATCCACGATGTAGCACAAAGTCGACATCAACCACGTACTCAAGTACACCTACCTTCTTTTAAAACCCACCCATGCACATGTAACATAATATGATGACATAATGAATAAAGCATGTACATGATATTCAGGCATACATTCATATTCATAGACATACTCACATACACATATTAATAACCACATCTCAACAGATTTGATACTAACCTATTTATCGACATACCCTTTTAAGGGTACCCGGTTCACATAGTCACTGCACTTATTAACACATATTTAACACATACACCTATCGCATACATATCATATACCCGGAAATCGATGGGTTAATCACACACCTTATAACCTGAAGCTCCAATCCCTCGATCCCGACGCTATCGTTTAGCGAGACTACCATTATCTGCCTATCGTTTTCCGTTGTACGCCCACACCCCGGTGGCTAATCTCGTCATGCATGAACCGATCTCTTTTGAACTTCGGACGGGAGTTTTCCCTTTTTCCTCTTGACTGGCACTCGCATCCATCGACGATACTTAATCAGAATCACACCATTAATCAACAAGTCATAATCTACTATTATTGAACTTAAATCACCTAATAACATCCTTATCAAACACCGAGATCCCGAAGGCTCCCTTTGCTTCATCGATTTGGCCCTAAAAGATCATAGCCACCACTCGGTCAACACAAGAACATAAACAATGGCCTAAGGTCAATATCCAACCACTTACCCTTTTAATTAAATCCAAAACACCAATGGAATTGCCGAAAATCCTCAGATACAAGACCATTAGAATCGGCCATACAAAAATCCATGGAAAAGCCCTTTTGGCCGAATACCTTACCACCCCTTACCTTGATGAGTTCAAACAATTCGAGACTTTCCTTTAGACTCCTTGGCGCTGGCTACAAACAAGCAAAACACATCATTTATAGTCTATAGAGCATTCGGCCAACCCACACTAAGGCCACCATTCGGTTTTGGCCATTAAAAGAGAAAATCCAATATTGATTGCTTAAGCCAGAGCACTTACCTACTTTAACCGATTGAGAAATAGCCCCAAGAGATCAACATCCAATACTCGGCCAAGATGAAGACAAAAGAAAAGGAGGATTTTGACAATAAAAAGGGAGAGGTTCGGCTTTACTTAGAAAAGGAGAACAAAAGAACTTTCTTAGCTTTGAAATTTCGGCAATGGAAGGATCAAGGAAAGAACAAAAGTATGAACTTCCTCCTATCAAAATTTGGCACACAAAAGGTAAAAAGAAAACAAATTTTCGGCAGCTTCTCCTTATAAACTTCATGGCCGAATGGCACATCCCCAAGAGTCCAATTTGCCACCATTTAATCTCTAATAAAATTCCTCCTTATCACAATCAAAATAAACCAATAAAAAACTCCTATTTACTAATTTTAAACTAAATAAAATAGTCCTACAATTATCCTACCACTATCTAAAATAATTAAAATAACAAACCCTTATCACTCCTTCAACTTAGAATACAAAATAAAAATAAAACTCATCCTTATCTTCCACCGAATTTGCAGCACAGCCAGCCTACCTATTGAAGACTCCTTGTGCCGTCCACTGCCTGCCCAGCTGCTGCAAAATAAAAGAAGACTACCTGCTTCCCATAGGTCTCGAACACGGGACACAGGGAAAGCCAGAGCCAACTAGCGCCAGAGCCATTCGGCCACTTTGATTTTATGCTATAAGGCCCCAACATTTATTCTTAACCCTTCCTAGCCCAAATTTCCATAACCGCATAAAATAAAATCACGCCCAAAAAGTCGCTCCAGCCCTCGAAACCGCGACCTCCTTCCCTCCAATACCTAAGTAGCGCCTAAGAGCCACTCGCTAATTGGACTTTCATGTCCATCAACTTGGACATTTATTTTAAGGCCTACTTAGCCCAGTCCCTTGACGCAAAATGAAACAAAGTTCTTTGCCCCAACAACTCGAACCCTTGCTCCCTTAGGCGCCACCTTCCAAAGCCCCAAGCAACAGATAACCACTTTGCCAATACCTTTCATATGCCTTAACCTTCCAAATAAATTTCTTAAGCCCTCTAAAGCCCACTCCATTTCTTAACCCTAAAATTAAAACTTTTCCTAAGCCTTCCCTTTTACCCGAGCATTCTTAAAACCTCTAAAACACCTCCAAACACACCCAAAACCTACCAACACCAATTATACTTAAATTACCTAGCCCCTAAACCAGGTGTTACAACTCTACCCTCCTTAAAATAATTTCGTCCTCGAAATTACTTATTACCGAATAATCATAACTCGCTATTCTACTTCTCCATTGCAAGACTCGATCTTAGTCTATCATACTCCCGACACGTCTTTAAGTTCTCTCTGAAGATCCAGATCATACAAGAAAGAGCTAACTTACAAACAAGGAAAGCAATTAAAGAATATTCCAAAACAAAGGAGCTTACCCGATATCACATCTTCTATTGACTCGACTAAAACCATTCCTTCCATGACTTGAACCACGACCCTCGCCGCCGAGGACAATTCTTAACCGGATGTGCCTTAGATCCGCACCAAAGCATTCCTTACTATTTCCCAACACTCTCCTGTGTGAGGTCTTCCACACGGGCACAAGGACGATTTCGATCCACCGGTACAAGTGCACTTACTGTGGTTCTCGATCCTTGGTCTTTTCCGGCATTACCAAATGATGCCGATGGTCCAACATTTCTCTTATTCTCGCTCCTATTCTTCTCTCGGTTTTCCCTTATAGTCTTCTTAACCTCTTCAACGATCCGAGCTTTCTCACTAAAATGGCAAAGTCTCTTTCTCTCATGCGAGCGATCAACTCTCGCAACTCATCTCGTAGCCCATCTTCAAATCGAACACTCCTTTCGAATCGGTAGCCACGATTCCTTTGGCGTCTCGACTTAGTCGCACAAACTCGACTTCATACTCTGCTATCGACTTATTCCTTGCACTAGATTTAGAACGCTTTCCTTTGCGAGTCCAAATAACTGCTCCTACATACTTCCCTTCAACTTGGCCTTAAAGAAATCCCAATCCAATCGATCCGCGGTACACCTTGTTTGACGGTGAGCCACCAACGATAAGCTTCGTCGCGCTGCAACGAAAACAAATACGCCTTCACTTTTCTTCATTGGTACAATCCAAATCGTCCCATGATTCTTTCAATCGCTTCTAGCCAATACTCCGCTACGTTCGAGCTACTCCTCGACACTCCTCTAAAGATCTCTGGCTCCGCTTCGATCTAAGCCTTTCCGATACCGACTTCGAAGTTTCATTTCTCTACTAACTCCCGCTACTCGCTCTAGTACTGCAACATGGATCGCGATATCGCGTCATCTTCTCCTGTCGATCTTGCTCCTCCACGCCCACTTTGGCAAGGCACTTCATTTTCGACCCATGGCGGACCCTATCGGCCTGATCTTGCCATTCTACCTCTCTGCGTCCCCTAGAACTCATCTCTATCGTCTTGATTTATCTGATTAAGAATTTTTATGCATTAGTAATTGTTCCACTATTTAACCGCGAGCATATTTTATGAATGAAAGATTTTAAAAGTAGTTCTTTCGTTCACACAAGGGTTCAGTTCAAATTTACTACTCTAATTCAGAGAATCACCTTCGTTCCTCGCTAGGAACACATTCATTCATCATCAAACACATTCATTCCTCAGCAGAGGCACCTTCAGTGGTATCCACCACACACATTCACTATTCGAACATTTCTGCCCGTTTCTACCCCAGGGGTATTTTGGTAATTTTGTCAACCAGGGTAATTTTGTAAATTTCAAGAGTCGGGGTGTTATTTTGAAATAAAATAAAAAAAATTTGGATACTTTTGCAAAGTGAGAGAATTTTATTAAAGTTGGGGTTAACTCAGAAATTTTGAAAGTCAGGGGCATTTTCGTAATTTTCAACACAGGGGTATTTTTGTAAATTTTCCCAAATCGGGGTATATTGATATTTTGAACACTAGAGATTTTAATATTTTGCAAAGTGAAAATCATTTTAACAAAAGTTGAGGGTATGTGGTAATTTTATAATGAGGCATTTTTTGTAATCTTGCCACTAGGGCATTTTGGTAATTTTGGTAAATCAAAAAATGTTTTTTTCAAAAACCAGATTTAGGGTTTACAAACCAAAAGGGTAAATTTAAAATTATAAAACCAAGAATTTTAAAACAAAGAAGGCTAATCCTTTCGGGTTTTAAGAATTGGTTTAGCTCGTGAACAAGTCCTCTTGGTTAAGGTGAACCAGTAGCTACGCACTGTAGGATTCAAGTGGAGAGGAGGTGAGTCACGCGATCGCTTAAAAACCAAGCTCCCACTTGAATACCACTCCTAGACATGCGCACACAGGTTGCCACACCTTAACACGGCGACTTACTTCACAGGTTTGTTTAGTAACCTTAAGTCTTATGCACATGTTTGAGTAGACTAGCCTTAGGGTTCAACTGATCCTAATTCACTAATCTGAGCCCAACAAAGCCCATAACAGTTCATATAACAAATTACTTCACAAGTCTGAAGTACTTACCTGGTGGACTCGGGCCGGAGGTACAGGTGCCATGCCAGAAAAACCTAAGATAAAAGCCCATATTTTGAAAAGCCCATTTGAAAATGTTTTTGGGCCCAAAACCCTCAAAGCCGAGTTTTGAATCGGGCTCTGATACCAATCTGTAACATCCCCAAACCCGGCCCATGAGCCTTGACCAGATCTGGTTATGTCATCATGGAAAACAGTTGGAAAATCTTTGTCTTTAGGATAAACTTGAAAATTTTTGTTAACTTTTGAAAAATGTGTCCATTAGAAATTATTTACTAATATAAGCTCGTTATAAAATATGTGAATTAAAACTTTATTATAATTTATTATATTATAAATCATTTGAAGGAAATATATCTAAGTATAATATAAACCCTAATTAAAAGGGATAATAAAATGATCCCAACAATAAATAAAGAGGCCTTTTATTACAACCAATATTTAAACCAAAACTTAATATAATTAAGCTCTAAGATATTTAAACTCTTCCTTCATGGGCCACCATGTGTCCTCTCCGATCCGGTCCAATCTCAAGAGTCACCAAATGTTAGGAAAATAATTGGGTGAGTCATACAGGACTCGATGTGTAATTAAACCATCGATATCCACCCACATGTTAGCCACAAATCAACCCGATTATCAAATGCAACATGTAACATAATCATCTAGACATTACCACGATCCGGCTTGGCCCACATTCAATCCGCATTCAAGTACTAGGCTAGGCCCTTTTCTCATTAATCCATCGATCACCGGGCTTGGCCCATTTCCACGTATGTTCTCATAACATACCAATTCACATGTCATATTGGGCTTGGCCCATTTTCATAGCATTTCATAATAAAACAGTGCAACATGAAACCCAACCCAATCCTAAGGTCCAACCGCTACACACCCCCTTATCCAGCCTACCACACACCAGGGGACTATCGAGTCACCCTCTCCTTTTCCTCCAAAAGGCAACCATTGCCATCCACGATGTAGCGTATAGCTAACATCAAACCACGATGGAGCACACAAGAATCCATCAAGCCACGATATGGCATAAGCCGATATCGATCAAGGTAACCACGCGAACTAAATCGCAAAAGATCCACAACGCGACCTCGATCGGCACTAATCCACGATGTAGCACAAAGTGACATCAACCACGCATCAAGTACACCCGCACCTTCTTTCAAAAACCCTCCCATGCACATGTAACATAATATGATGACATAATGAATAAAGCATGTACATGATATTCAGGCATACATTCATATTCATAGACATAATCACATACACATATTAATAACCACATCTCAACAGATTTGATACTAACCTGTTTATCGACATACCCTTTTAAGGGTACACGGTTCACATAGTCACTGCACTTATTAACACATATTTAACACATACACCTATCGCATACATATCATATACCCGAAATCGATGGGTTAATCACACACCTTATAACCTCAAGCTCCAATCCTCGATCCCGATGCTATCGTTTAGCGAGACTACAGATATCGCCTATCATTTTCCGTTGTGCGCCCACACCCGGTGGCCAATCTCGTCAAATGTAAACGATCTCTTTGAACTTCGGACGGAGTTTTCCTTTTCCTCTTGGATCGCACTCGCATCCATCGACGATACTTAATCGAAATCACACCATTAATCAACAAGTCATAATCTACTATTATTGAACTTAAATCACCTAATAACATCCTTATCAAACACTGAGATCCCGAAGGCTCCCCTTTGCTTCATCGATTTGGCCCTAAAAGATCATAGCCACCACTCGGTCAACACAAGAACATAAACAATGGCCTAAGGCCGAATATCCAACCACTTACCCCTTTTAATTAAATCCCGAAACACCAATGGAATTGCCGAAAAATCCTCAGATACAAGACCATTAGAATCGCCATACAAAAATCCATGGAAAGGCCCTTTTGGCGAATACCTTACCACCCTTACCTTGATGAGTTCAAACAATTCGAGACTTTCCTTTAGACTCCTTGGCGGCGGCTACAAACAAGCAAAACACATCACTTATAGTCTATAGAGCATTCGCCAACCCACACTAAGGCCACCATTTGGTTTTGGCCATTAAAGAGAAAATCAATATTGATTGCTTAAGCGAGCACTTACCTACTTTAACCGATTGAGAAATAGCCCCAAGAGATCAACATCCAATACTCGCCAAGATGAAGACAAAAAGAAAAGGAGGATTTTGACAATAAAAGGGAGAGGTTCTGGCTTTACTTAGAAAATGAGAACAAAAGAACTTTCTTAGCTTTGAAATTTCTGAATGGAAGGATCAAGGAAAGAACAAAAGTATGAACTTCCTCCTATCAAAATTTGGCACACAAAAGGTAAAAAGAAACAAATTTTCGGCAGCTTCTCCTTATAAACTTCATGGCCGAATGGCACATCCCCAAGAGTCCAATTTGCCACCATTTAATCTCTAATAAAATTCCTCCTTATCACAATCAAAATAAACCAATAAAAACTCCTATTTACTAATTTTAAACTAAATAAAATAGTCCTACAATTATCCTACCACTATCTAAAATAATTAAAATAACAAACCCTTATCACTCCTTCAACTTAGAATACAAAATAAAAATAAAACTCATCCTTATCTTCCACCGAATTTACAAGACAAACCAACCTACCTATTGAAGACTCCTTGTGCGTCCTTTGCTCGCCCAATTTGCAAAATAAAAGAAGACTACCTCACGCCCATAGGTCTCGAACACGGGACACAGGGAAAGCCAGAAACCAACTAGCGCCAGAGCCATTCGGCCACTTTGATTTTATGCTATAAGGCCCCAACATTTATTCTTAACCCTTCCTAGCCCAAATTTATAACATAAAATAAAATCACGCCCAAAAGTCGCTCCAGCCCTCGAAACCGCGACCTCCTTCCCTCCAAATACGCCTAAGTAGCGCCTAAGAGCCACTCGCTTAATTGGACTTTCATGTCCATCAACTTGACATTTATTTTAAGGCCTACTTAGCCCGATCCTTGACGTTAAAATGAAACAAAGTTGTCGCCTGACAACTCGAACCATTGCTCCCTTAGGCGCCACCTTCCAAAGCCCCCAAGCAACAAGATAACCACTTTGCCAATACTTTTCATATGCCTTAACCTTCCAAATAAATTTCTTAAGCCTCTAAAGCCCGGCCCATTTCTTAACCCTAAAATTAAAACTTTTCCTAAGCCTTCCCTTTTACCCGAGCATTCTTAAAACCTCTAAAACACCTCCAAACACACCCAAAACCTACCAACACCGAATTATACTTAAATTACCTAGCCCCTAAACTGAGGTGTTACAATGGTGGTACCCCATTCTCGGATCCTTGACCCGACCCTAACGGGTTCCGCACCACCATTCTACCTCTACTGCGTCCACGATGACCTCGTCCTCTAGAACTCATGTCTAACGTCACGATTTAATCTGATTAAAAAGTTTTATGTATTAGAAATTTTGTTTCACTGTTTATCCACGAGCAAATTTTATGATAAGAAGTTTCCAAAAGTAGTTCTTTCGATCAATCAAAGTTTCAGTTTAAGTTCACTACTCTAATTTAGAGAATCACATTCTCATTCACATTCATCCAGAACATTCACTTCACTACTTTGGGCATTTCTGATCATTCCCTACCCCAGGGGTAATTTCGTCATTTTTCCTATAGGGGTATTTTGCTAATAAATAGGGGTCAATTTGAAAATCACAAAAGTCATTTCAAATTTTCCAAACTCATGGGTATTTTTGAAAGAAAGATTTTCCAAACCCGGTATTTGCGTAAATTTGCGTAAATCGGGTTATTTTGGTACTTTCAGAACTAGGGGTAATTTGGTAAATTTCCAAATTAGGGTATTTTGAATTTTCACAAAATAGGGTTTTCGAATACTTTTGCAAAGTAAGAAAATTTTATTAAAATCGAGGGTAGTATGGCAATAAAATTTTTTTCCAAGCCAGGGCATTTTAGTAATTTTACAACCAAGGGCATTTTTGTAATTTTGTAAATCAGAGATATTTTGGAAAAATTTTCACAATAACCTTTTGCTACAATTAAAAGGGTAATTTAGGGATTTTAAAACTAGGGTTTCCATAAAAGTACGGCTAGTCCCTTTCGGGTTTTAATTATTGGGTTTAGCCCGTGAATAAGTCCTCTTGGTTAGGGTGAACCATTACTGCGCACCAGGTAGGATTCGAGTAAAGAGGAGGTGAGTCACTCGGACTGCTTAAATACCAAGCTCTTACCGAATCCACTCCTAGACATGCGTACAATGGTTGCCACACCTAACTCTCACGACTTACTTCACTGTGTTTGTTCTATTGTTTTAAGTCTTATGCATGTGTTTGAGTGCACTAGCCCTAGGTTCAATAGATCCTAGTTCACTAATCTACGTTCCCACAAAAGCCCATCAGATCACATCTTCAAATCACTTGAGAGTCGAGGTACTTACCGGTGGACTTGGTAGGAGGTACAGTGCCATGCCGAATAAACACGAAATAAAAGTCCATATTTTGAAAAGCCCATTTTGAAAATCGTTTTTGGCCCAAAACCTCAAAGTGAGTTTTGAACTGGCTCGATACTAAATCAGAACACCCCAAACTCGCCCACGAGCCTTGACCGGATCTGGTATGTCATCTGCGAAAAGCATTTACGAAGAATTTGTCTTAAAGGTGAAAACGTGAAAATTTGTGAACTTTAATTAAACATTGTGTATTTAAAAGCTCATTAAAATTTAGTTGTTATAAATTCCCATTAAAACTTTTACATAAGTTATTGTAATATAAATCGATTCAAAAATATTTTTCCATTATTAGTTCAATTAATAAAATAAACTTCAAACCGTAAATAAAGTTTCCCAAATACCATAAGTGGCCCTTATTACATCAAATAAATTCCCAAAATCTGAAAATATAAAATGTATAAAAATAAGAAAATCAACTTCTGCATGGGCCACCTTGTATCCACTCCAACCCGGTCCAAGCTTTATGCATCACCTGTAAGGTTTGAGAAATATTGGGTGAGTCAAACAGACTCAGTGCATAGTTATTTCACATGTCTCCATACATATGGGCTTGGCCCATATCCACATAGTCCACATAATCAGTCATGCAAAAATGCATCCCAACCCAACCTAAGTCCATCCGTTACACCTACCTTAGCAGACCTGCTGCTCAAGGCCGTGGCTAGGCCACCGATCACCTAAGTGATCCCACATATCAATCAGTCCACGGTGATGCACACAGCTATCAACCGCCGAGATGGGCACCTAGCCAACACCTCCTTTGATGAAGCACATAGCTACCATCAAGCGCTAATGTAGCACAAGGCTAACATTAGACCACGTACATAAATATGTACACCCTTTCCTTCAATAGTCACATCCCAAGCCCCATGTATCATGCCACAATATCATTAAAATAAGTATACATCACATGCCATCTCAATTTCATACACATACCATAGGCAAATTAATGTCATAAAGCACTGACCTGATAAATCGATTACCCATTATGGGTATCCACCATCCTAGCCCTTATTTTGGCTATCATTCACATTATACACATATTCATAATAATACATTTAAACATTCATTTAAGCATTCAAGAGATAGTGCGATAACTACGCACCTGTTTGGCACAATCGATCAAATCTCGAAACTCTATGTCTAAACGATTTCCACCCAACCTTGTTGAATCCTCCTACACAACCTTTTGTCAAAATCGACTAACACTAAAACCAATTATGGCCTATAGTCGAAAGTCACTACTGCCTTACCTTACGGATCTAAATCCCAAAAACTTCCACTTGCCTTAAAAGTTGTCGAAATCCTTTGATCACTGCAAATCCCGTAAACCTCCTTTACGCTAGCACTACACACGTTGCTTTGAAGAGAAAGAATCACACTACCGCTTTCGCTTTTTAAGACTTGCGACAAAAAGAGAGAGTGAGGCCACTATAGGATTCGCTATGGCTTCTAAATGGCAAGGGTTATTCACTATCCAAGAAAATATGTAGAATTAAAGTTGAAGAAAAGAGAAAGAATAGGAGAAGAAGTGAGAAGCAATTCGACTCAAAGAGAGAATTAGAGGAACAATTTTCGACCAAGGAAAATAATATGAAGAATAGCTTAAAAGATGGTCACCCTATTTATACAACTCAAATTCGCACTCCTACCTCCTCTCAAATTCCACTTCCTTCTCCTATAATAACTCTTGAACACATATTCAAAATATATAAAAATAAATCTATAATTATCTTCTATCTATCAACTTAAAATAAATCCACCTTTATCAACTTAATTAATAAAATAAAATTATCCATCATTAATCCCTTATCAAACTCCTAAATCATCTCTTATCTACCTATAAAAGAATAATAAAATAAATTAACAATTATCTACTACTTATCTAGCGAAATTCAAAATAAAATCCACTTAATCCTTACCCAATTAGAGGTCCAATTGCCATCCACTATTTCCTTCTCTCTTGGCACCAAAAGCCAAAAATAAAACACCAAACTATCGCTCACACGCCTTGAACCCAAGACTCTGGAACCCTTAATCAGTAACGCCTGTGCCACTTTGCTAAGGCGCCTCTTTGTGACATAATTCACCACAATTTCTTTTAAGACCTACTTAGCCCAAGCGCCTTCTTGCTGCACAAAAATAAAATGCCCTTTCATGCTTCCTTCAGAACTCAAACTGGGCCCTCATTGCAAGAAGCCACATATAGCGCCCAAGCCACTCTTCCATGGCCTTCTTTTATGACATAAGCTCGCCACAATTTATTTTAAAGCCTCCTTCCTAGCTTCCTCTTGTCTTAATGCTAAAGCAAAATAAAACACGCCCATGCCGCCAACGGATTCAACCAAGGCCCTTGTCCAGGCGTCATTTCAGGCCCTTAAGTGGCACATGGAAGCCACTTTACCAAGGCTGCTTTTATGTCCAAACACTCCCACAACTTGTCTTAAGGCTACCTTAGCCCAACTCCCCTTTTTACTTAAAACCAATAATTTTCCAAAGCTTCCACCTTCATCCTAGAATTTCCAAAGCCCCTCAAACACCTCCAAACACCCTCACTAAGCCCACTAACACATGAATTATGCACTAAATGCATAACCCTAATCTGGGATATCACAATTCTACCCTCCTTAAAAATAATTTCGTCCTATGCTCTAATCTTATAAAAATATCATACTTCCTATGCACAATCTCAAAGTTCACATGCAAGGCTTCAAACACTTTCACTAGCGATACAAGAAAACTATACAACAATCAAAGCAATTAAGGGTATTCCAGAAATAATGAATGTACCCGCTGTCACATCTGGCACATCACTCTCCTCGCGACGGCCGACTGCATAAACCAACCTTGGCTACCTCGCTTCTGCTCCTTCAGCATCTCTGCTTGGTGCTCCATGACCTCGGCCTGAACCATTTCCTCCATGGTTCGAACCACGACCCTTTGTCGCTTGCTGACCATTCCTGGCCGGCTGCACTCCTCCTTGACCTTCTGTCCGAGCCCTATTCGGATCCTGAGGATAGTCTTTAATCAAATGAGTCTTAGACTTACATCTAAAACACTCCCGATTCTGATTCCAGCACTCGCCAACATGATACCTCCCGCATTGAGCACATGGACTGTCTCGATTTCCAATAGCTGGCTTAGCAACACGAACAGAATTCTCGACCCTCGGTCTTTTCTGAAAGTTCTCAGACCATTCTGACGATCCAAAACTTCTCTTATCCCGATTCCTCTCCTTATCTACATTACGCCTCACGAGTCCTTAATCCCTTCAGCTACCTTAGCCTTCTCTACTAGCACAGCGAACTCCCGCTCCTGATGTGGAGCTATCAACAGCCTCAGGTCGTCTTTCAATCCGTCCTCGAACCGGACACACCGCTCATGCTCCGTAGCCACTATTCCTCGAGCATATCGGCTTAACCTCAGAAATTCAGCTTCGTACTCCGCTACAGACTTGTTCCCTTGAACCAGCCCCAGAAACGCCTTCCTTTACGCATCAATATAGTGAGTACCAACGTACTTCTTCTGATACGCTATCTTAACATATTCCCAAGTGAGATCCTCCACTGTGGCCCCATCCCGAACTGTAAGCCACCATTGATACGCTTAATCGCGTAGCAGCGCCACTATTCTTTTAACCTTCTCTGCAGCCGTCAGGTCCAACTTATCCATAATTCGCTCGGTTTCCTCCAACCAATATTCAGCAATACTGGGTGCCACACCAGATACTCCACGAAACACTTCAGCTCCATTAGCTCGAGTCGCTCAGGTACAGACTTCCTAGCTCTCATGTTTCCACCTACTCCAGCCACCATCTCAAGAACTCGCAGCACCGCCTGTGATACAGCATCATCCCCCGTCTGATCTTGCTGCTCAATACCAAAAGCTGGTGATAGTGGCGGTGGTACCTTATTCTCAAATCCTTGACCCGACCTAACGGGTTCTGACACGGCCATTCTACCTTTACCGTGTCCACAACGACCTCATCCTCTAGAACTCATGTCTAACGTCGCGATTTAATCTGATTAAAAAGTTTTATGTATTAGAAATTTTGTTTCACTGTTTATCCACGAGCAAATTTTATGATAAGAAGTTTCCAGAAGTAGTTCTTTCGATCAATCAAAGTTTCAATTTAAGTTCACTACTCTAATTCAGAGAATCACATTCTTATTCAAATTCATCCACAACATTCACTTCACTACTTTGGGCATTTCTGATCATTCCTTACCCCAGGGGTAATTTCGTCATTTTTCCTATAGGGGTATTTCGCTAATAAATCGGGGTCAATTTGAAAATCACAAATGTCATTTCGAAATTTTCCAAACTCATGGGTATTTTTGAAAGAAAGATTTTCCAAACCCGGGTATTTGCAAAAATTTGCGAAAATCAGGGTTATTTTGGTACTTTCGTAAACTAGGGGTAATTTGGTAAATTTTCAAATCGAGGTATTTTGAATTTTCACAAAATAGGGTTTTGGATACTTTTGCAAAGTAAGAAAATTTTATTAAAATCGACGGTAGTATGGTAATAAAATTTTTTTCCAAGCTAGGGCATTTTAGTAATTTTACAACCAATGGCATTTTGTAATTTTGTAAATCAGAGATATTTTGGAAAAATTTTCACAATAACCTTTTACTACAATTAAAAGGGTAATTTAGGGATTTTAAAACTAGGGTTTCCATAAAAGTACGGCTAGTCCCTTTCGGGTTTTAATTATTGGGTTTCGCCCGTGAATAAGTCCTCTTGGTTAGGGTGAACTGTTACTGCGCACCAGGTAGGATTCGAGTAAAGAGGAGGTGAGTCACTCGGACTGCTTAAATACCAAGCTCTTACCGAATCCACTCCTAGACATGCGTACAATGGTTGCCACACCCTAACTCGGTGACTTACTTCACAGGTTTGTTCGGTCGTTTTTAAGTCTTATGCATGTGTTTGAGTACACTAGCCCTAGGGTTCAATAGGTCCTAGTTCACTAATCTATGTTCCCACAAAAGCCCATACAGATCACATCTTCAAATCACTTGATGAGTCGAGGTACTTACCGATGGACTTGGCCGAGAGGTACAGTGACATGCCGAATAAACACAAAATAAAAGTCCATATTTTGAAAAGCCCATTTTTGAAAACTATTTTCGGGCCCAAAACCTCAAAGTCGAGTTTTGAATCGGGCTCTGATACCAAACTGTAACACCCCCAAACTCGGTCCACGAGCCTTGACCGGATCTGGTATGTCACTGCGAAAAACATTTGCGAAGAATTTGTCTTAAAGGTGAAAACGTGAAAATTTGTGAACTTTAATTAAACATTGTGTATTTAAAAGCTCATTAAAATTTAGTTGTTATAAATTTCCAGATTAAAACTTTTACATAAGTTATTGTAATATAAATCGATTCAAAAACATTTTTCCATTATTAGTTCAATTAATAAAATAAACTTCAAACCGTAAATAACGTTTTCTAAACACCATAAGTGGCCCTTATTACATCAAATAAATTCCCAAAATACTGAAAATATAAAATGTATAAAATAAGAAAATCAACTTCGCATGGGCCACCTTGTATCCACTCTAACCCGGTCCAAGCATTATGCATCACCGTAAGGTTTGAGAAATATTGGGTGAGTCAAGCAGACTCGGTGCATAGTTATTTCACATGTCTCCATACATATGGGCTTGGCCCATATCCACACCATCCACATAATCAGGTCATGCAAAATGCATCCCAACCCAACCTAAGTCCATCCGTTACACCTACCTTAGCAGACTGCTTGCTCAAGGCCGTGGCTAGGCCACCGATCACCTAAGTGATCCCACATATCAATCAGTCCATGGTGATGCACACAGCTATCAACCGCCGAGATGGGCACCTAGCCAACACCTCCTTTGATGAAGCACATAGCTACCATCAAGCGCTAATGTAGCACAAGGCGAACATTAGACCACGTACATAAATATGTACACCCTTTCCTTCGATAGTCACATCCTAAGCCCCATGTATCATGCCACAATATCATTAAAATAAGTATACATCACATGCCATCTCAATTTCATACACATACCATAGGCAAATTAATGTCATAAAGCATCGACCGATAAATCGATTACCCATTATGGGTATCCACCATCCTAGCCCTTATTTTGGCTATCATTCACATTATACACATATTCATAATAATACATTTAAACATTCATTTAAGAATTCAAGAGACAGTGTGATAACTACGCACCTGTTTGGCACAATCAATCAAATCTCGAAACTCTATGTCTAAACGATTTGCACCCAACCTTGTCGAATCCTCCTACACAACCTTTTGTCAAAATCGACTAACACTAAAACCAATTATGGCCTATAGTCGAAAGTCACTACTGCCTTACCTTACGGATCTAAATCCCAAAAACTTCCACTTGCCTTAAAAGTTGTCGAAATCCTTGATCACCGCAAATCCGTAAACCTCCTTCACGCTAGCACTACACACGTTGCTTTGAAGAGAAAGAATCACACTACCGCTTTCGGCTTTTTAAGACTTGCGACAAAAAGAGAGTGAGGCCACTATAGGATTCGGCTATGGCTTCTAAATGGCAAGGGTTATTCGCTATCCAAGAAAATATGTAGAATTAAAGTTGAAGAAAAGAGAAAGAATAGGGAGAAGAAGTGAGAAGCAATTAGCTCAAAGAGAGAATTAGAGGAACAATTTTTGGCCAAGGAAAATAATATGAAGAATAGCTTAAAAGATGGTCACCCCTATTTATACAACTCAAATTTTCCTCCTCTCACTTCCTTCTCCTATAATAACTCTTGAACACATATTCAAAATATATAAAAATAAATCTATAATTATCTTCTATCTATCAACTTAAAATAAATCCACCTTTATCAACTTAATTAATAAAATAAAATTATCCATCATTAATCCCTTATCAAACTCCTAAATCATCTCTTATCTACCTATAAAGAATAATAAAATAAATTAACAATTATCTACTACTTATCTAGCCGAAATTCAAAATAAAATCCACTTAATCCTTACCCAATTAGAGGTCTAATTGTCGTCCACTACTTCCTTCTCTCTGGCGCCAAAAGCCAAAAATAAAACACCCAACTCTCTGCTCACACGCCTTGAACCCAAGACCTGCTTGGAACCCTTAATGCAGTAATGCCCTGTGCCACTTTGCCAAGTGCACTCTTTGTGACATAATTCACCTGAATTTCTTTTAAGACCTACTTAGCCCAAGCGCCTTCTTCTGCACAAAAATAAAATGCCCTTTCTTGCTTCTTTCACAACTCGAACCTGGGCCCTCGTTGCCGCAAGCCACATATAGCACCCCAAGCCACTCTGCCATGGCCTTCTTTTATGACATAAGCTCGCCACAATTTATTTTAAAGCCTCCTTCCCTAGCTCCCTCTTGTCTTAACGCCAAAGCAAAATAAAAACACGCCCATGCCGCCAACGGGATTCGAACCAAGGCCCTTGTCCAGGCGTCATTTCTAGGCCCTTAAGTGGCGCATGGAAGCCACTTTACCAAGGCCTGTTTTATGTCCAAACACTCCCACAACTTTTCTTAAGGCTACCTTAGCCCAGCTCCCCCTTTTTTACTTAAAAACCAATAATTTTCCATAGCTTCCACCTTCATCCTAGAATTTCCAAAGCCACTCAAACACCTCCAAACACCCTCACTAAGCCCACTAACACATGAATTATGCACTAAATGCATAACCCCTAATCTGGGATATCACAGTTGGGTTGTCTTAGTACGTAGTAAAATTAGGCAAAATTTTATATTTGGATTGTTGTGACATTCGGTAACCGGACCTGGCCATCAGGTTGGGTATAGGGTATTACAGTCAACACTCCAAATTTATTTCTCTCAACACACAAATATTTTTAACTCCCTTCAGTATCCAACTACCTTATCTACTAACACTAACAATTCTTTTTTTTTTTTTTTGCTTTAAAAATTCTAACTTATATATTCTTGAGTTAGCACTATTCATGACTTAGGGGTTTTAGGAATGTTACAACTTTATGTAAAATCATTCAAACACTAAAAGCATTAAGTTTTTTTAAATCATTACATTTTCTAAAAATAATTTTTGAAAAGTTATTTTCAATCAAGCAAACCCTTAGTACATCATTCTCAATAGATGAGGCTTGATATGTTCTTTTTAATCTAATAATTATCAATTACATTACAATTGTATTCATGCTAAATTTATATTATATAAAAAGAGTAATAATTTATTTGATCCTCTAATTTTACAAAAAAATTACTTTAGTCTTTCATTTGATTTTTCGTCGTCTTTTAGCCCTTGAACTTATATTGTTTGTCAAATCATCCTTGAACTTATATTGTTTGTCAAAAAAAAGTTTGTTTGCAAATGTGGTGGCATCCACTTGTATGCCACGTGTGTCAGAAATTAATTAATTTTTAAAATTTAAAAATATTATTATAATTTTTATACGTTTTAATAATGTTAATACTTTATTTAATAATTTTTGAATTTTAAATATTAAAGGATTAATTATTTGTTAATGTAGCATCCACATATATGTCACATCAACAAAGTTGATAGACATTAATTTTTCATATATTTTAGAATGATTTAATAAATAACACAAGTTTAAAGTCTAAAAGAAAAAAAATTAAATGAATCGCTAAAATAACTTTTTTAATAAAATTAGAGAACTAAATATATTATTATGCCATAAAAAATATTCAACCTTAGAAATTTTAAACCCTAATTCAAAAGGTGAAGGGTAAAACCGTCGTAAAATTTAAAATTATTCTATTTAGCTTTATTTTTTTAAAAGGTGATTCTCTTTTCTTTCTTTTATAAGATAAAGTGATTCTCTCTTTCTCTTTTGAGAATCAAGTACTATTATGTAACAATTATGTTAATCAGTATGGCTTGCCCATGCTTCGCATTGGTTAGTTGTTTGTTTTATCAAATTATAGAGTAAAATTTGAATATTAAAATATACTTTAAATATATGTATTTTTTGTACATTTGAAATTTAATATATACTTTAATTTGATAGTTAATTTAGTTCATATAATTGACACCCTTAATTATTTCGATTAAAATAATGATGAAGAAAATTTTTTTAAAAGGATAAAGGTCCATTTGTTTGACTGAAAATAGTTTCCGAAAAATAATTTCTAGAAAATGACTGACTTTTTTGGAAAAGCTAGTATTTTCTGTTATTTGGATGAATCTGTGTAAAATGTTTTCTGTTGTTTGGTAGATTTTTTGAAAATATTTTATAAAAGCTGTTTTAAATGAAACAAATATACATTTTAGAAATTATTGTCTTCTCATTATTTAATTGAATTTATTTTATATCTATTAAATTTATATTTTACGTAATGATTTATTTATAAATAAATACATCAAATTAAACATTATGAACCATTGCCAAAGAAAGGATTCAAAGAGAAAAAATCAATTACAAAAGATATTCCCTAGTATAAGAAAATAGATTACACAAGAATATGTGTACCCAAGAATACATAGTTTAGACACATCGTCTATGCACAAAAGCCCATAATTTCATTTCCATACCAGTCATTTACATCCAACTACTATGTTAACATGATTATGACTTACAACAAGAGAGGTAAACAAAGAGACAAAGTATACATATAACTAAAGTATTTAACACATACAATCATTCTTATTCTCAATGGGCGCATTTGGATGGAAGATAGAGAGAGCACGAGCAAACTCTTCGAAACCTATAATTCCATTATACTTTGTATCAAACAAGTCAAATATCTGCAGTGAAATCAGAAATATATTGACAGCAACTCAAGCAATATTATGCTAACAAGAATTATTCTTTCAAGGATGGAGACATTATTATTAACATTAGATAAAAATACCCGGTCAGCAAATAAACTCTCCTTTTTGTTTGCTTTGAATAACTCCAATTGGAACTCCTCCTGTCAAATAGTAATATAAATAAAACTTAAATACTACAAAGATGAGAGTGAAAGAAACAACTCAAGACAAGGAGTGATCATCAAGCTAAAAAACTTGACAAACATAACAAAAGATATCAATTATAAACAAAATGGGAACTATGAAAAAAAACAAAGACCTTGTTCATCAGCCTATCATCTATAACAGCATTGCTTATCTTCTTGAAAAGTTTATAAAGTGCTTCTATTTCACTTACACTAACTGCATGAGGAGGACCAAAAAAAAAAAAAAAATCAGTAGCATGACTTAAGAACTAAAATAACATATGCAAAGACTGAACAAATGTTAAATCAAGCAAAAGCATTGAATTTATCACATAAACAATATAGAAGAATATTTAAAAAGAAAAGAAAAAATGATAACATAGAAACGGTCTCTCTTGCAAGAAGTTCAGGATCAACAAGACCTCTTGATTGCTTATACAAATCATTATCACATCATTGTAGCACTGAAGCAAATAAATGCTTCAATCCGTCTATGCATTGCAACTTGATATTCTCTTCACATCAATACATTCCATACCTAGGCAACAACAAAGAGACCAAAAATCCCATTCATGTAATTCTTTCATACGCTCGATCATTCTAAAAGCAAACAATAGGACCAACCTTTTAACCATTTCCTGATTCTACTGACCGAAGACTAAATATTGGAGTTGGAATCTGATAAAGCTGGAGTCCTCAAACTCAAAGTGAAATCAATATTTGTATTATAAAATCAAACCATGATCTTAACCTTTTAAACTACTTGAATTTTCTTTTGTCCTAATAGATTTAAAATCATTTCATAAGTGTTTCCCTTATTTTTTGTGCATGGAGGAGCACATAAAGAATTAACTCTTCCATGTCTATTTCTCATACATGGGAGATCAACAAAATACGATCAGGTAACGCATACAACACTATTCATCATGAATCAAGAAACGCAAAGTAGAGGATAAAAATAAGTA
This sequence comes from Gossypium rotundifolium, assembly GCA_025506655.1. Taxonomy (NCBI): domain Eukaryota; kingdom Viridiplantae; phylum Streptophyta; class Magnoliopsida; order Malvales; family Malvaceae; genus Gossypium; species Gossypium rotundifolium. Next base: position 27,358,486 of record CP106730.1, read on the forward strand.
ATCCTACCAAACAAAGAATTAGCCATTTCATCCATTTTACAAAATTAAGGGTGACCACAAATTACCTATCTTTGCTAACATCCATTCCAACGTTGTAATATAAAACAGACAATCTAATAAAGAGAAGTGGTTCAAAATCAAATACCCATAAAATCAAACACATCAAAAGGCCCAATTTAAACACAAAATCATTAACTCCATCACAAATTGAACTTGATCAAGATCCCATCTAATCAATTCCACAAAGAATAACATTCATTTAAAATATACAAACAAACAGAATTGCCAACTTAATAGATCTATTGAAGCGTATGAATTAATTAAAACTACCTACTTTAATCTCACATCCATTCAAAAAGGTTTCTTTTCAATTATTATCGGGTAACAACCAGAGGGAAAAACGAATATATGAAAAAAAATGTTATTACATTTTACTAAGAAGCAAGCAAACAAATCATATAATTTCAAAACGGTTCTAAATTTTTCATTATTTCCCATAGTTAATTGTCTCACCGTTTATTTTGACAATTGAGTTTTGAACTTGAATTGACTGATTTCACTTGAAGTGGAAAATCGCTGAAGGGAAGTAGACGAAAAAATTGAAGAGAAAAAATTGTTGAGAGTAGGAAAAACTTTGGAAAATGTCTTACTTTGGAAAATGTCTTACCGAAATAAAAAGGGTAAGACATTTTCCCAAAAAGACCTCTTTTTGCCGTGTTTTGTGTCGAAACCATTTTTAAATAAAAAAAAAGGATCGACTTTAAAACGAAAATAGAGTCGTCACCAATTCATTTTTGTTTAGGTGTAATTGGATCACCTTATAAAACGTTTTATTTCAAAACATTGATTTTGGCCTATGAAATTTAAGAAAAAATGGTTCGAGAGTCGGTTACATATGAGAAAAGATTAGCACCCTCATAACGCCTAAAATTGGTACCGGATTGATTAGTTATTGTCCTAATGTCAAAAATTCGAAAAGATTTGAAAACATGATTTTTTTAAAAACTTGAATAATTTGAATTAAAATTTGATATTCCTTTGTTTCGAAAGAATACAAACATCACATCCAGCACGTTAGGACATGATATTTTAAACCCTCATAACCAAAATCATCTCATGATTTATAAAATTTATTAAAAGGATTTTTAGTTATTTAGTCAAACGGAAAATCGAAACCCAGCACGTTAGGGCACTATTCCCCGAATCTCTAAATACAAAACATTGCCTTATTTAAATTTTTTTTTGGATAAAATATGGTAATTTTGCAAAATGTATTTTTATTTTAAACCATGATCCTAGTAAAAATATCACATTAATACATCACAAAATATAAATACTAAAAGCAATTAATAAAATTACATGACATACTAACATTTCATATTAATATAAACAATTAAAAGGAAAGCAACATAACATAGTAAGTGATACGTGTAATAAGAGGACTATGCTAAAGCAATAATAAGCGAAAAAAGAACATATATGAATAAATACAGGATATAAATAATCAGCGATAATTAAAATCTATATGTAAGATAAAATTTAAGAAATGAACATTACACTCTATAAACAAGATCAAACATAAAAGTAAATAAATGAATAATGTATTTAAATCTTGAATAAATATTTTATCAAAGTAAAAAGGAAAATAAAAATATGATAATTTCTAAAACGATTAATATGTATAAACAATATATTTTAAATGAATAATATAAAAACTTAGATTATAAAAAAATAAGTATACTTATAATAAATATATTGTTTAATAATTTAGTACATATATAAATATAAATGGTAATATATAATAAAAGAAGTTATAAATAAATAATATACATAACTTTAAATAAAAATATATTTATTGTAAGAGCCCAATTTTGACCGGGCTTAGAAATAAAACAAAAAAATAAAAATAAAGTCCATATTTAAAGTCCTAGTACAAAGCCCAAAACCAGACTCAAATACCCTAAACCCGAATTACACCCAACAGCAGATACCTGAGGCCCAATACTTGACCCAAACCTAGCATACCCAACTACCCAGAAACCAAACTAGGCCCAAACTGTTCTAGCCCAATCGAAAATAGTCCCAGCCTAGGGTTTCTGAAACCCTAGGCGCTGCAGCACCCCAAACGCCACAGGAGACCACCAGCCCTCATCCAAGCCGCGAATCGCGCCGCAAGCAGACCAAGCGTCGCACCGCCTTCGTCGCCGAGAACCACGCCATCATCAGCACGCATGTCGTCCCACAGCCACGATCTCCGCTTCTGACCTGCAAAAGAAGAAAGAAATCGAAGCAGAAAGGAGCAAATCACAGCAAAAAAAAAAAGGAAAGAACAGACATAGAAATATATGTTTTCCTTTTATTTTTGTTTTTGGGTTATAAAAACCCTTGTAAAATCTGTAGGGGGATATACAGGGTTATATACGAATAGACAGAGAAATAGAGAGAATATACGGGCATATACACGAAAATATACAGAAGGAATCAATAAAAATCAGTAAAGGTTTTTTATTTTTCTCTGATCTCTTTTCGAATATTTTCTTTATCACATTCTGTTTTTTTAAAACTATATAATATAAAATATTTATAAAAAATAAAAAAAAACTTACATTTTTTCATTCCAGCCATCGTGTACAGTGGCCGAAGACGGTGGCTGATGCGGTGGTCCGGCACCAGAGTTGGGACCGGATATTGCCCAGGAGAGGAAGTTTTGAGGGACATAAATTATTTTTAAAAAAAAAAACTGAAGGAATGACTATTTTTTAGAAAAATTTAGGCTTTTATAGGGTTGATGAACCTACGCCGTTTCATCCCTAGCGTTTTAGAGCCAAAACGACTCCGTTTTAAACCTTTGACCCGAACCCGACCTGGTAAACAAAAAGATCCGTGTGTTTTTCCATATAAATGGTTTAATTTTTTCACAAGTCCCTCCTCTATTTTAAACTGTTTTATTAAGTACAATTTAAATTTTTATTTTATTAGATTAGCCCTAAAATTTTCTTTCTATTTTAATTTAATTCTCCTTTCTTTATTTTTTTAACATGTTTAAATTATTTTACTATATTAAAGTTTTTTATTTTTTTGTTAATTTACATATTTATAAATTTTTTATCTTCATATATATTTAGTTATTAGTATCCATTATTTCACTTAGTTTAATAATTTATATATATTATTATATTATATTTTATATATTATATAGTATTATGTTATATTATTTCTACGACCCTATTTTATAAAACTTATTTATATATCTAATTTATTTTATTTATATTATTATGAATATTATTTTATAATTAATGTACTACATATATACATATATTTTCATTATTTATTATTTATGTTGTTTTCATTACATATTATTTTTTTATATACCATATTTTATGTTTTTTTTAATTTTTATATCACATAGTATTATATTATATAATATATTATTTTCTAAAATTTATTTTTTGTATAAAGTTTATTTATATTTTATAACATGTTTCATATATGTAACACCCCAAACCCGGCCCATGAGTCCTGACCGGATCTGGTATGTCACTGGGTGAAATATTTTGGGCCAATTTGAAAGTTGGGTGAAAATTCGATAAAATTTGGCTAAGGTATTTGAAATGGTATTTGAAAACTCAGTTGGGCCTTTTTATAAATACAGTTGAGCTTTATAAACCCTTTTGAAAACACTTGATCATGTACATTTAAAATCGTTTAAGTTACAATTTGCTTGGTTTATTTGAGTTACCCGATGGTAACATCTAAAAAAAAACTCGTAAAAGTCATTAAATTGGAAAAGTTTACTTTTACCCGGTTTACTTTAACATTAGTTGTAACATCCTGGAAAGGGCCTATGCATTTTTGGTTTAATTGTATGCAGTGACATGTTTTATGTACTAGAATAAATTCAACATTTCGAAACACGAAATGAATGGAAATGAACATTTTGGAAACACGAAAATGTATAAAAATGTTAAGTTTAAAATGGAAAGTGAACATTTTGGAAACTAGGAAATGTAAGGAAATGATTCAAAGAGGAAAGTGAACATTTCGAAACTTGGAAATGTAAGGAAATGTCAAGTTTACAGAGCCGAACGAAAATTTTTGGAAACTTAGAAATGACTTAGAAATGTCGAGTTTTAAAGTTTAAAAGAGGAAATTAAGGCAAGGTGGCCTTAAAAGAAAAAAAAAGTTTGTGAAATTTGACACACAAACAGGCTTGGAAAAGTGGCCTGGAGATGCCACTTAGGGCCTCTGGAAATGGCGCCACATGCAAGGTGTTGGGCCTGGGTTCGAGTCACTTGGGAAGCAAATAAAGGAGTTTTATTTTGCTTCCGTAGCGAAGAGTGGACGGCAAGGCTTCTAGAAAAGGGAGTTTTATTCCTTTAAATTTCAGCAATTAATGGGATAAATAAGGATTTAAATTGGATTATTTTTTTGAAGAGATAATAGATGGATAAATATGGATTTAGCCCTTTTATTTTGATAGATAAGGAAGAGATAAAGAGGATTATTATTAGTATTATTTTTATTAAGAGATAAGAGATAATAAAGGATATTTCTTTAATTATTTTAAATTAAAGAGATAAAGCTATTAAATAAATAAGAGTGGTGGCCAAGTAAGGGACTCTAGCCTAGTAAATTTGGCTATAAAAGGAAAAGAGAGGCCATTCATTCATTCACTTTTCCTTTTAGTCAATTTCTTAAGCAAATTCTCTTCTCTCTGCAATTCTCTACGCCATTGTTCTTCTTTCTCTTTCAATTCTTCACAAAGCCAAAGCAAAATCCCCTAATCTTGCCGAATTTTCCTAAGTTTTATGTCTTCCTCTTCTTTCTTTAAAAAAAAAACCAAAATCCTCTCTTGTTCATCAAGAAGCGAAATTTTAATCCACATCAAGGCCATAGCCGAATATTGTTAAAGGCTCAAGCAAGGATTGTCGATTCCTAAAGTAAGGAGATCTTTGGGATTTACTAAGTGTCGACTACAAGGAAGGAGAAGTTCTTTTCCGAAGGTACACCATAAGCGCATGTTCCTAGTTATTCGGTGAATTTGGATTTAAGAATCTAAGGTAAGTCATATTTAACATACTGACTAAGGGTTATTTGTTGTGAATAAATGTTAAAATTGATCTAACATGTAGTTATAGGGATTTGACGAGATGGATACAAGGATTTTGGGATTTGAGAATTTCAAGGTAAGTTTTAAGAATACTAATCCTACTAGGATTTGGATTTATGGTAGAATGGCTTTTATTAAAGTAGTAAGTGATTAATCAAATGTAGGAATTTGAGATCTAAGGCGATGATCGATTTCGGATTTCAAGGAATTCGTTAAGCAAATCGGTGTGTACCCTACCCTAAGTTTTGATAGGTTCATGGCTATGTTTAAATTAAATGTATTATTAAGAATGTGTACGCCACACTATTTCATAATATGTGTTATGGCTATGTTTAATTAATATATGTGATATTAAGAATATGAAAGTGGCTAAGGTACCATGTTATGGTACTAAGTACTCAGCACGTTTCCTACTCCTACTAGGAATATGAAAATGTTATTTGTAACATGAGAATATGTTAAGAATGTGAATTGTGGCATGTAATTGCATAATATGTTATGGGGCATATGGGTTTGTTTGAAATGGGAAGTGAAAAGTGGTGACCTAAGACCACAGTAATCTGAATGTGGGGACCTAAGCCCACAATATCTGAATGTGGGGACCTAAGCCCACGATATCTGAAAGTGGTGACCTAAGACCACATGAATCTGACGTGGTGACCTAAGACCACGAATCGGTGACCTAAGACCGCAATTTGGAGTGTAGCGGAAGGAGGGTCGACTTAGTAGTCCCACTTGTGTGGACCGCAGTGCGGGGTGTGTAGCGGATGGACAATTAGGTTTGAGTTTGGGAATGCATCATTAATTGTATTCTATGATTTGAATGTGTATCATTTGTATGCCTCGATTCTATTATGACTTAGTGTTGTGTACACATTGAGTCTGTTGACTCACCCAGTTGGGAATATTTTTAGATGATGAGCGAAAATGGACCGGCCTTGGCAGAGCTTAAAGGTGGCCATGCATAGCAAGAAATTTATGATTTGGACTTTCAATTTATTTTAAGTATTTTAAGTTTTACTTTGGGATCATTGATATAATGAGGCCATTGTGGTTTACTTTATTTTTCTTTTATTTATTATGTTTATGGATTTTATCAATTAAAGTTTAAGTAAATTCCTTTTAAAATTAACTCTAAATGTTTTGTCACCTTAAATAAATGGGTTTTAACATAAGATAAATTTGTTTTCAACTCAAGCCCAACCAAACAATATTTTTTTAAAAATCACACAAGTTTTTCCTAAGTAACAAAAGAATTTTGAACCGGTTTACTTGAGGAACATACCAAATCTGGTCAAAGCTCGTGGGCCGGGTTTGGGGTGTTTCATTAGTAAATTTCATTTGTAATTTATTATAAGTAAAATAAAACAGTAAAATAATCATCCAAAATAATAATAGCGGCCTTATTACATCCCAAAATAAAATGCTTAGGAAATAAAATAATTAAACTTAACGAGAATAAATTTAACTTCATCAGTAAGCATGGCCGCCTCGAGTCCTCTCCGGCTCCATCTCCGCGATCTATTCATCTGCAAAATGTTAAGGGAAGGGGGTGAGTCACCAAGACTCAGTGTGTAAATCCCTACCGGAAAAATACAATTCATCGCAATTCATTAATAAACATGCACATGCAACCCAACCTAACCATCCATACTCCTTAACTACCCGTGTGGTCAAAACCACGATGACTTAGAGTCACAAATCAAATGATGGGGCCAACCCATCGTGTGGTCAAAACCACCGATGACCATAGGTCACAAATAATCAAGTGTGGTCAAAACCATTGGTGGTACCAAACCACCGGGACTTAGTCGCAATTTATCAATCGGTGTGGTCAAAACCACCGATGACCATAGGTCACAAATAATCGATGGGGCCAACCCATCTTGTGGTCAAAACCAGCAGCGACGATCCATAAAATCATCCCCTCCTCTCATCAATCCCACCATCATCATGCTTTATGTACAACATATCATTTAATCATGTATTTAGGCATGGCATTTAACAGCATGTGATGGCATGCAAAAATATATATCAAAGATCACAAGTTAGGGGACTTACCCGGAGTCCATGCTTAAGCCCACAAGCATATATCATAGATCACTATCATATTTATTAACAAGGTAACAAAATAGTCATGTTATTAATAAAGTGTGTAGTGAATTGTTACACACCTGTTTCTACCGAAATTCTTAGATCTCGAAAATTCGATCTACGATGCTAGATCTCTTGACCTTGAACGGATTTGATTTCCAAACAAATCCCTAAATCGTCACTTGATTAAGACTCTGCCGAAATTCTTTTAACCATATGTTAGATTTAATCTAGCATTAAAACATAAACATGGCCTTTGGCCGGATATACATATATCTTACCTTAAATCTTTTAAATCCCGAAACTCTCTTCTTGATTAATGGAGATGCCGAAATACCTTAGATCTGAAATCCCAAAATTCACCTTCCATATTTTGATCAATAAAATATAGGAGGGATTAGACTAACTTTCAGCTTAAAAGAAAGGAATACAATTATAACTATAGATCCTTACCCTTTATATTGAAATCGACAGATCCCTCCTGACACCACTTCAGAGATTCGGCTTAGAGACTTGATGAACAACCAGCTATGATCCCTTATATATTCGGTTTCAAAGATGAAAGAAGAGAGGAATAATAGGTTTAGAAGGAATCGGCTAGGAGACTAAAAGAAAAGAAGAAAAAGGATGGATGCTTCAAGAAGAATTTCGGCAAAAGGGAGAGGAGAAAGAATATTTGGCAGAAGAAAAAGAGAGGAAGAATGAATAATGAATGGCCCTAGTCTCATCCTTTTATAGCTGAAATTAGGCCAAGAATCCTTTGCTTGGCCACTACTCTTCCTTATGTGATAACTTTATCTCTTTAATTTTAAAACAAATAAAGTATAATCCTTATTATCTTCTAATTAGCCGAATTTAAAAGAGAGTGAAACTCCTCTTTTGTAAGCCTTGTGCCGTCCACCTCTTGGGCTTCTAAAAGCAAAAATAAAACTTATTTTATTTGCTTCCCATGCGACTTGAACTCAGGCCCAACACCCTTGTGTGTGGCGCCATTTCCAAAGGCCCTAAGTGGCATCTTCAGGCCACTTTTCCAAGCCCGTTTGTGTGTCAAAATTCACGTACTTTTTCTTTTAAGGCCTCCTTGCCTTAATTACCTCTTTTAAACTTTAAAAATCAACATTTATAAGTCATTTCTAGGTTTCCAAAAATTTTCGTTCGGCTCTGTAAACTTGACATTTCCTAGGTTTCCAAAATGTTTACTTTCCTCTTTTAGCTTAGTTTCCAAAATGTTCACTTTCCTCTTTTAGCTTAGTTTCCAAAATGTTCACTTTCCTAATTTACTTAGGTTTCCAAAATGGTCACTTTCCTATTTTACTTCGGTTTCCAAAATAGTCACTTTCCTCTTTTGAATCATTTCCAAATCATTTCCTTACATTTCTTAGTTTCCAAAAACGTTCGTTTCCCTCCTTTAAACTTATCATTTCTAAAGCATTTCCTTACATTTTCGTACATTTCTCTTCATTTCTTTACATTTCCATACCTCTTAGGGTTCCTGTAACTCTTCAGAACACATCCAACACACCCACTGATCCCACTATCTCATGAATTACGCACGAACGTATAACCCCTAATCTAGGATGTTACAATATGTATTTTTAAAATATCTTTACTCAAATTTATTATATATATATTATTATGTATCATCTTTTATATGTATTAAATTATATATCTATTGTTTAGTTTTTTTTTATTGTTTTACATATATTGCTTTATATATTTTATTTATCTATGTAATGCCCTTTTATTTATTTATTATTTTATGATTACTATAGTGTAGTTATTTTAGTTATATTTTATATTGCATGATATTGTATTATAATTGTTTTTAATATTTGTGTATGATTTTATGTATGATAGTTTATAAATGTAATATTGCCACATAATCATTATTTAAAATAAAATACATTTTGAAAAATTAATATTTTATTTAAAGGTTTTTAAAATAAGGCAATGTTTTGGTATTTAGAAATTCGGGAAATAGTGTCCTAACGTACTGGGCTGCGATTTTTCGTTAGGCTAAATAACTAAATACCCTTTTAACAAGTTTTATAAATCATGAGATGATTTTAATTACGAGGGTTTAAAAAATATCGTGTCTTAAAGTATTGGATGTGATGTTTATATTCTTTCGGAATAAAGAAATCTCAAATTTCAAAATAAAAAACCTATTCTTGGGAATTCAAGGTGTTGTGCCTTAACTTATTGGGTTCGACATTTTGCGTTTCAAGATAGGGATTTCCTAAAATAAAGACGAGCTTAATTTCAAAGTCATGAGGTGCTATACCTTAACTTATTGGGTAAAGTACTTTATTTCTTTGAGATAGGTAAGTCTTGGTTTTCTTTCTAATAAAAGGATCATATTGTGTAATTTTCTTTATTTTCAACATTCGGACATGATCTTATCGATTTGGTACCAATTTTTGGGTGTTATGAGGGTGCTAACCCTTCCTCATACGTAACGGACTCCCGAACTCGTTTTCTTGTTTTTGTGGACCAAATATGTTTTAAAATAAAACATTTTACAAGGTGATCCAATCACACCTAAATAAAAAGGGATTGGTGGTGACTCCCGTTTTTGATTTAAAAGTCGATCTCCATTCTTTAAAACCTGATTTTTAAAATGGTTTCAACAGCTTGGCTACTCCACTGGGGAAACAAGAGAGTCAGGCCGTAAAATTGATAATTTTATGTCCTTTTGTTTGAATTTAAAATTCTGATTTTAAAAAATATGGTCCTTTTATTGCATGTGGTTTTAAATATATTGCTCTGCATTGCACTGCATGACCGTCGTGGTCACACCCTTAAGTGGGAGTGAGAAGCTACTCCTTCGTGAGGTTTTCACCTCTGTGTAGGATAGTGAATCACTTTTGGGATACATCCGTACCTATGTCTTTGTGAGATTTTCATTTCCGTGCAGCCATAGGGAAATGTACTCCCCTGAACCGAACTCGGTCCATATGAGCCTATAATGGGTGAGGATCGAGGAATCTGCTGGTTTGGGTATCTCAACTTTAGAGCTAACCGCATATAGTGAACCCTAAGGGCCTACCCTAGGTAGAACCATGTCAAACCCTAGTGGTCACCCTGATAGGTTCTATGTTATTTTTCCTGTGCTAACGGGTTTTCTTTTGTTTTGATTGCATTGCATTCCCATCATAGAAAAGAGGTGTTGATTTCAAATTTGGTTACTAAATAGAAAAGTTGGTCATAAGAAAATGGATTTTTTGACAAAGTGGATTATAATACGATCATCCAAACATAATCCAAGTGAATACAATGAGAGACGGCTGATAGTCCGTGAAGGAATACAAGACCTTATCACCCAAGGATTCAAGTTAACAAGACTATTTGAAGATTACTACGTCTCGGCATTCTTGAAGAAGCTAACAAGTGAACAGGAGTCGTAGTTCAGATCAAACAAAAGGAGCTAGATGAGGCATCTATTAGAAGTTTGCAAGACTTGACTTTTGCGAAGAAGGGATTCATGTTTTCACTTGGACTATGAGGACAAGACTGTGTATGCGATTCATTTTGTGTAAAGAAATTTATTTTCTAGTAAAGATTTTCTAATATAACTGAATTTAGAGTCAACGCCTCTCTTTCTTTGTATTCGTGCATTTGCATTACATTACATCATATGCATTTAAGTTTATAGAAAGAGTCTAATTAGTTGAAAATATAACAGAAAGAGAGAGAAAGAGAGAGAAGGGAAATCTAGAAATGGAACACCCTCACAGTACACGAGCTAAGTCAAGAAAAATGGATCAAAGACTTTAACAGTTTCAGAGGGATATGCAAGACCAGATGCAGGAGCAAATGGTAAAGCTCCAACAAGAAATGAGGGACCAGATGTTGGAGGCCCAAAAGAACATGATGGCTCAAATGGCCCAGATGATGATTGGGATAATGGATAAAGGAAAGGATTCCCTAGTTAATGCTGAAGACAACGAGGACTTTCCTAGAGGTTTCACTCCACCACATGTGCAAACACAGCCTAAGGAATATCCCCAAAGGCCACCTATCACGATTAGGCCTCAACAAGGGCAAGTTGATAATAGACCGCCTATGAAATTCCAAATGGGTTCAGGATCTAAAACAGGAGATAACCTTACCAATCCTGTTATTTACTTATTTGGACATAGCAGAAAAAGAGGGAAAAAGAATTGACTCTTCAGGGAAATTGGAGGATCGCTGCAGATGGTTGGAAGAAAAGTTTAAGGATTTGGAAAACGCCGATCATCACTAGGGAATTGATGCAAATGACTTGAGCTTGGTCCCAGAATTGGTGCTTCCTCATAAATTCAAGGCACCTGAATTTGAGAAGTACAATGGAACTACTTGCCCTGAAGCTCACATCACTATGTTCTGTAGGCGCATGACTAGTTATGTGAAAATGATCAACTTTTGATTCATTGTTTTCAAGATAGTTTGATGAGGCGACTTCTAGGTGGTACAACCAACTCGGTCAAGGCTTAACATTATCTCTTGGAGGGACTTAGCCCAAGCCTTCATGAGGCAGTACAATCATGTTACGGATATGATGCCTGATCGAATCATGTTGCAAAATATGGAAAAGAAATCAAACGAGAGTTTCAGGAAGTACGCGCAGAGATGGAAGGAAATAGCTATGCAAGTTCAACCACCTCTCTTAGAGAAGGAAACCACTATGTTATTCATCAACACTCTAAAAGCGCCATTTATCACCCATATGATAGGAAGCACCACCAAAAGCTTTACAGATATAGTGATGGTAGGAGAGATGATTGAAAATGCCATAAGAGGTGGCAAGATTGAAGTAGGGGAAACCACTAAAAGGTCTGCTCCTAGGAAAAGGGATGACGAGGTGAATAATACGAGTACCTACAACAAAGGGTACTCAAAAGCAATTACTATTAACCAGCCTAAGGTGATCACTGCTGGGCAACAAGGATCGGCGAGACAAGAGTTGGGCACAAGGAAAAACTCTGAAAAGCTCCAATTTATGCCAATCTCAATGGCGATATAGGAGCTATATCAACGTTTGTTTGACACACATGTGGTGTCCCCATTTTATTTGAAACCGTTGCAACCTCCATTTCCAAAATGGTATAACGAGAATGCCCATGCGAGTACCACGCGAGAATAAAGGGTCATTCAATTGAAAACTGCACTACGTTTAAAAAGCTGGTTGAAAACCTCATCAAAATGGGAGTTGTGGAAGTTGATGAGTTATCAAAATTTGATCACTTCGATGAGGCTGTAAATGTGATTATTGAAATAGGAGACAAGAAAGTTGCGACTCCTTGAAGAAATCAAAAGCGGAGAAGGAATCGGGGAATAAACTTTTTAAACCTTGCGTACTTAGGAGTGTTTTAAACAATAGGAACTGTGGAAAGAATTCTTTTATTTTTAGAGTGGATTTAGAGTAATATTCAAAACATACTTGTTACCTTAAACCTAGAGGCAATAAGAATTCTTTTGTGAAATAGGCTCATGTCCGAAATTTATATATCAATGAAATGTATTTTTTTAATACATATTCTTTTATTCTTTACATTTCATACTGTACATTTTTTACCAATATTTTTTCATTCTTTGTGACCATACTATCCAAATAATCATCCTTAGAATCATTTATTCTTTGGATTTGTTCACCCTCGTACCTAGGTATCCAAATATCAACGTCATGAGCGACATTGTTACTAACTCCCTTTTTGAACAAGATATGGGTCTAGGGGATCTCAAGATTTTGAAGATGACAGAGATTGTAACCTACCTTCTGATTTGTTAAAGATGGTAGAACAAGATGAAAAAACAGACCTTACTCTACAAAGGGTTATTGGATATTATGAGCCTAGGGAAAAGGGGAAAACTGAAGCCTAGCTCACCACAAAAATAAGGCAAGATAATATTGAGTTTTTCACAAGAATACAAAGATGTTTTCGCACAATTATATCAAGACTTGCCTTGGCTAATAAGAATCAGGCTAAACAAAGAGGATCGGGCACTGTTGGTTCACCATGGAAGGGGATTGCATCAGTCATAACGCAAATACAGAATTAAAGGAGACAAGATTCATATGCCTACTCCAGTTCTTCACAAATTTTCCATATGTGGGGCATGGATGGGATGGGGCCAATCTCGTCAAAAGTTTTTAGTTAATATCGACTCATCGGCATAGTTATCGTTTACTTCACTAAGAGAGTGAAAGTAGCTTCATAGGCCAATATTACAAGGTCGAAGTCATCAAATTCATCAAAAAAAAAACAAAAAAAATATAAAGGAAAAAGATAAAATGCCATAAAGGATCGCGTCTAAATAACTGTACAAAGTCAAAGTCTACAGTTTGTCCAAAGATCAGGCAGCATATCGCAGTGCAACAAAAGTTGCCAAAAAAATGAAAAAGAAAAAATAAAAGGTGGCTAAGACTTGTAAAGATTGGCATAAGAACTATCACTACTCTTTATGAGTATCAAACGTTGGCTAGGACCTTTGTTGGGGCAACACATTTCTCAGCGGAATAGAAATAGTTTTGCCAATTGAATCTAATTGAAGAAAAGATTAAAAGCTATTCGTCACGGCCAGATGATGCGAGCTTACATTAAAGAAGTTCATCTTAGGAAATTCCACGAAGGAACGTGATGTTCAAAAGGACCTTTCTTTTATAAAACGATTTTAGAAGAAAGCAGATGCCAAAGAAGACCTGTTCCGAGGAGCATTGATATTGACCGAGATGAATGGCAAAGTGTAACACCCCAAACCCGGCCCATTTGTTATGACCGAATTTGAAATGCCACTGCGAAAAACGCTTGAAAAACTTTTGACTTAAAGTTAAAAACATAAAATTTGTTGTCTTTACAAAATCATTGTGTAATTAAAGTTCCAAATAAAATTAAGTTGTTTAAAATAAAACATTTTCAAATAATAATATAATCGACAATCCAACTTAAAACATAATAAAAGTCCTTAAATACTTAAAATGGCCCTTATTACAATAAATAACCTTTCATAAATAAAATGTGTGAAACAAATAAAATATCTTCTGCATGGGCCACCTCGTATCCACTCCAACCCGGTCCGAGCATCACCTGTAAGGTTTAAGAAAATTGGGTGAGTCACACAGACTCAGTGTGTAATTAATCCACTGAATTCCACCCACATGTTATCCACATATTAACCCATATAACATATAACAAGATATCATATTCATATAATAACACATTCTGGGCTTGGCCCATATTCATATCACTTATCAGGTAACAGGGTAATTAACCGCATAATTCCACATATCGGGCTTAACCCATTTCCACACTGATCCACATTCATATACTGGGCTTGGCCCATTTCTAATTAATCCACATACACATATTGGGCTTGGCCCATTTTCACATCAATTACTCATATCAAAAAAAATTATGCAAAGTGCACCCAACCCCAACCTAGGGTCCATCCTCTACACACCCCCGTATCCAGCCTACCACACACCAGGGGATTATCAAATCACCCTCTCCTTTTCACTCCAAAAGGCAATCAATGCCGTCCACGTGCAATTAAGCACAATAATCCACAACGCGACCTCAGTCAGCGCCAATCCACGATGTAGCCATAGCTAACACCAAAACCACGATGGGACACATAGTCACTCATCAACCACGATATGGCACATAGCCGATATCAACCACGATGAGGCACACAGCCACTCATCAAGCCACGCGAACTAAATCGCAATTAATCCACAACGTGACCTCAGTCAACGTCAATCCACGATGTAGCTCAAGGCTAACATCAAACCACGTACTCGAAGTACACCCGTACCTTCTTTCATATCATATCCCAACCCATGCACATGTAACATTCCATAATGACATAATATAATGATGCATGAGCATGTTCATCAAGCATATTATCACATATTCATAATAGAAATCACTTTTTATCAGATTTGGTACTTACCGGATTTTCGACATACCCCTTGAGGGTATCCATATCACAATTTCCATTACACAAGTTAGCACATAATTAATACATACAGATATAACACAAAAACCCGAAAAATGGTAGGCTAACTACACACCTGCCTATTAGTGAAATCTCGAACTACTCGAATCTAACACGATCTCGAAACGTGGTTCTTCCTTCTCCTTAAAAGCCGATTTGGTCTCCTACCAAATCCCGAATCACAGAGTTCCCTTCCTTTAGCTACACACAAAAGAACACCTTTTATGGCACTAAGAACATTCGGCCAAACCACAAAATTATAAGCAAAGCCATTTCGGCCACACTAACAAATCCCGAAAGGTTATCGAATGAAATACCAAGTCTTACCTATTGACTTACCCCAAAAAAGATTGTCAAAGATTTGAGGCTTAGAACGATTGCTTCCAAAGTCACGAGGAGTCTAAAAGAAATCGGTTCCTAGAATGGTTAGAACCTTGCAACAAATGCCCATCTAAAACGATATAACAAGTATAAAGATCCTTACCTTAACACTTTGATTCAAATCCGAAAATCGTCACTTGCCTAAGGAGTTGGTCAAAATCCTTGAATGATGAAATCCTTTCCACACGATCTTAGTATGACTATGGTCGACTATCAACAATTAGATGATCAACACTCCACTATACCACTACCAAAACAAAAGAGTTTGTTTGAAAGAGAAGAGATAATAATTTCGGTCAAAAAGAAAGTCCTCTCAAGGTAATACAATTTTGGCAATGAGATTGAGTGAGACACCAATAGGATTCACTAGAGAAAATAATGGAAGAAAAGAAAAGAGAAATGAGAGAAGGAAGATTCGGCCAAATGAAAATAAAATAGAAATGTGGACTTTTGAACAATATGAAAAGAATGAAAAGAGAGATGAGAACAAGAGAGGTTGTTTTGGCTACAAAGAAATAAGAGATGAGAGGAGGTACCAAAGAAGATTCGCCAAAAGCCTAAGAGGAAATATCAACAACACCAATGGACATTCGGTTATGGCTCACTTTGGTGCATTAGAGAAAAGTTGATAAAGTTCTTTAAGAATAGGTTTTTTGCTTAAGACACAAATCAAAGAAAAAGGCTAAAACTAAAACAAAATTGAACCTAAATGCCAAGAACATATTCGGATAAAGAGGAGAGCTTTTGGGAGGAAAAGAAAATGCCAAAGATGAACAAAAGGCACAAAATGCTAAAATGACCAACCAATTCCCCCAAACTACCTATCAAAATTCGCCACCCCCTAGCCTTACATACCGTCCACATACATGGTCTCCCAAGTCAAATTTATCCACCCAACACTTTCCAAAACCAATTCTTATGTCATGCCTTATGCTCTCCCATCAACCTTTAATCACTTGATTTCCTTCCCAAACATCTAACTTACCTTAAACATACATTCAACTTGCCAAAAGATGAAAGTCCAACCTATCATAAATTTGAATTTGACCGCCCATAAATTCTAGGATGCACAAAATATAAAATTCTCAAAATGCCTTCCTTGTTACTCAAACCACTTCCCTCAAGCAACTTTCCAAGCTCCTTAACCACCTTGCCACTAATTCCCCTTGTGCTTTAATTTAACACTTAAATTAACTTAAGTGCTAAATTCACTTAATCCACTTCAATAAATAAACCATACTAAAAACTATTCTAATTTCCTAAAGCTCAAGGCCCAATCCTACTAGGCCCAATTTCGGGATGTTACACGAAGACTTGCCCAATCTGGTGAATTTAGGTTTAGTCAAGAAGGATTTTACCTGAAAAGGAAAAGGGTCATGGTGAAAACCCACAAAGGGCACCTTGAGTCCAAATTCAAAAAAAAAAATAAAAAGAAAAGAAAAAGAAAAGAAAAAAGAAAAATGAGAGGCCAAGGCAAAAACCCGCAAAGGGCACTTTGAGACCAAAGGGGCTTTGAGTTGAAAACCCAAGAAGGGTGACTCAAATTTTGAATAAAAGTGGGGCACATAGTAGTCTTGCTACATTTGGATTAACAATGAAGAAGTATGTTACGTCTTGGGGCATTGACAGAGTACTTCGGATCCCCTAAACATTTATTGAGTTTAAAATGGTCCTCAAGAAGTTGGAACAAAGAAGCTCAGGCTGCGATATCTGGGGCACCTAGTTTCTATCCTACCCATTTTTGAATTCCTTATCTCTGATTGCTTTATTCTTTTTGAGATACACACAAATTAATTTTCTTTTATTGCCTGGGTTATCTTTGATTAAATTATTTTTTCGAGCTATGCTCCTGACTAATTTCTTTCTCATCCATTTTTGTGTTCTTTTTCAAGCATTTATTGAAATAACGATTTATGGGCTAATAACTTTCATAAAAAGGAGTTTCGTATATTACTCTAGAAGCTTCTAAATAATATGAGGAATCTGAAACATGACTATTGTTCAGAACTCACCAAGCCTAAGGGCTAGAAACATTGGAAAATGATTATCTCTTCAAGTGCTCATTGGATAAGATAATTTTGTTGGTGATACCATATCGGAAAATGATGAACAAGGTCAATCCAAGTATAAAAGGGGATCATTGTCGGGATACCCTGCAGACACATACATCTGGTCATTACACCCAAGGGATGGTGTAACAGATTGAAAGTGATACAAGTTCTGTACCTCTAAATGGTAACAAAATATGAAAGAAACCAAATGTCATTCCCCTAAAGTTGCAAGGGCTGACTCTGGAATTACAGCGGGGCAAGCTTGCTGAGCTGAATGATGGTTTCTTTGAGTTTTCTGTCCAAGATACCAGCTGAACGAGAAAGCATGGTAGTGCATCAGTGATAGAACCTTGAGGAAATATGAGCAATGACAACCCATAGAGATCATTCTGTCATTTCAAATTAGGAGCATTTGATTCATACAGATCATTATGTCCTAACCGTTGTATAAAAAAATTTCATGACATCCTGCATTCATGCAAATGTCATCCCTAATATCATTTAGTTAGGAGCATCGGATTCATTCCAATCATGCATCCTAATCATCATTCTCATGACATTTTGCATTCATACAAAAGTCATCCATAATAGATTTAGGTTTACAGGATATGTCCCTCAGAGGACGATACAACAAGTCGAAAAGTTCAGATTTTGTTCCCTAGAGATGTTAGTGGAGCAAACTGAAGATTGAAGTCTTCCTGAGGAAGCAAACCAAAAGTTCAGATTTTGTTCCCTAGAGATGTTAGTGGAGCAGACTGAAGATTGAAGTCTTCCTGAAGATAGTAAGGAAGCAAACCAAAAAGTTCAGATTTTGTTCCCTAAAGATGTTAGTCGAGCAAACTGAAAATTGAAGTCTTCCTAAAGATAGTAAGGAAGCAAACCAAAAGTTCAGATTTTGTTCCCTTGAGATAGTAGTGGAGCAGACTAAAGATTGAAGTCTTCCTGAAGATAATAAGGAAGCAAACCAAAAGGTTCAGATTTTGTTCCCTAGAGATATTAGTGGAGCAGACTGAAGATTGAAGTCTTCCTTAAGATAATAAGGAAGCAAACCAAAAGGTTCAGATTTTGTTCCCTAGAGATGTTAGTGGAGCAGACTGAAGATTGAAGTCTTCCTGAAGATAGTAAGGAAGCAAACCAAAAAGTTCAGATTTTGTTCCCTAGAGATGTTAGTGGAACAGACTGAAGATTGAAGTCTTCCTTAAGATAATAAGGAAGCAAACCAAAATGTTCAGATTTTGTTCCCTAGAGATGTTAGTGGAGCAGACTAAAGATTGAAGTCTTCCTTAAGATAATAAGGAAGCAAACCAAAAAGTTCAGATTTTGTTCCCTAGAGATGTTAGTGGAGCATACTGAAGATTGAAGTCTTCCTTAAGATAATAAGGAAACAAACCAAAATTTTCAGATTTTGTTCCCTAGAGATGTTAGTGGAGCAGACTGAAGATTGAAGTCTTCCTTAAGATAATAAGGAAGCAAACCAAAAGGTTCAAATTTTGTTCCCTAGAGATGTTAGTGGAGCAAACTGAAGATTGAAGTCTTCCTGAGGAAGCAGACCAAAAAGTTTAGATTTTGTTCCCTAGAGATGTTAGTGGAGCAGACTGAAGATTGAAGTCTTCCTGAAGATAATAAGGAAGCAAACCAAAAAGTTCAGATTTTTGTTCCCTAGAGATGTTAGTGGAGCAGACTGAAGATTGAAGTCTTCTTGAAGATAATAAGGAAGCAAACCACAAGGTTCAGATTTTATTCCCTAGAGATGTTGGTGGAGTAAACTGAAGAATGAACTTTTCCTGAAGATACAAGGAAGTAGACTGAAGACATCAGATCCTATCTCTCCGAATTGGCAGTGGAGCAGATCAAAGATAGCGGATATTGCCTTCCTAAAGTTACAGTGAAGTAGATTGAAGTTATCAGACTTACTGAAATCAAGATGAAGTTCCAATACCATTAAAGTTGGAGTGGAGTTTGAGTCATTTGAAGAAGACAATGATCAAGAGGTGGAGGCTTGCCCAAGACCGGTCAAAATTGGTCCTTTTATAGTCTTTGATCTATTCTCGTTACACAACAATGAGCAAAGAGGGGCAGCTGTAAGAG
This sequence comes from Gossypium rotundifolium, assembly GCA_025506655.1. Classification (NCBI taxonomy): domain Eukaryota; kingdom Viridiplantae; phylum Streptophyta; class Magnoliopsida; order Malvales; family Malvaceae; genus Gossypium; species Gossypium rotundifolium. Next base: position 27,378,187 of record CP106730.1, read on the forward strand.
CCCAATTTTGACCGGGCTTAGAAATAAAACAAAAAAATAAAAATAAAGTCCATATTTAAAGTCCTAGTACAAAGCCCAAAACCAGACCCAAATACCCTAAACCTAAATTACACCCAACAGCAGATACCCGAGGCCCAATACTTGACCCAAACCTAGCATACCCAACTACCCAGAAACCAGACTAGGCCCAAACCGTTCTAGCCCAATCGAAAATATTCTTAGCCTAGGGTTTCTGAAACCCTAGGCGCCACAGCACCCCAATTGCCACAGAAGACCACCAGCCCTCGTCCAAGCCGCGAATCACGCCGCAAGCAGACCAAGCATCGTGTCGCCTTCGTCACCGAGAACCACACCATCATCAGCTTGCATGTCATCCCACAGCCACGATCTCCGCTTCTAACCTATAAAAGAAGAAAGAAATCAAAGCAGAAAGGCGCAAATCATAGCAAAAAAGGAAAGAACAGACATAGAAATATATGTTTTCCTTTTATTTTTGTTTTTGGGTTATAAAAACCCTTGTAAAATCTGTAGGGGGATATTCAAGGTTATATACGAATAGACAGAGAAACGGAGAGAATATACGGGCATACACACGAAAATATACAGAAGGAATCAATAAAAATCAGCAAAGGTTTTTTATTTTTCTCTGATCTCTTTTCTAATATTTTCTTTTTATCACAATCTAATTTTTTTTTTAAACTATATAATATAAAATATTTATAAAAAATAAAAAACTTACATTTTTCATTAGGCCATTGTGTACGTGGGTCAAGACGATGGTGATGTGGTTGTCCGGCGCGGAGTTGGGACCGGATATCGCCTAGGAGAGGAGGTTTTGAGGGACATAAATTTTTTTTTTTTAAAAAAACTGAAGGAATGGCTATTTTTTAGAAAAATTAGGCTTTTATAGGGTTGATGAAACGACGCCGTTTTAAACCTTTGACCCGAACCCGACCCGGTAAACAAAAAGATCCGCGTGTTTTTCCATATAAATGGTTTAATTTTTTCACAAGTCCCTCCTCTATTTTAAACTGCTTTTATTAAGTACAATTTAAATTTTTATTTTTATTATATTAGCCTCAAATTTTCTTTACATTTTAATTTAATTCTCCTTTTTTATTTTTTATCATGTTTAAATTATTTTACTATATTAAAGTTTTTTTATTTTTTGTTAATTTCGTTAAAATACATATTTATAAATTTTTTATCTTCATATATATTTAGTTATTAGTATCCATTATTTCACTTAGTTTAATAATTTATATATATTATTATATTATATTTTGTATATTATATAGTATTATGTTATATTATTTCTAAGACCCTATTTTATAAAACTTATTTATATATCTAATTTATTTTATTTATATTATTTATATTATTATGTATATTATTTTATAATTAATGTACTACATATATGCATATATTTTTATTATTTATTATTTATGTTGTTTTCATTACATATTATTTTTTATATACCATATTATATGTTTTTTTAATTTTTATATCACATAGTATTATATTATATAATATATTATTTTCTAAAATTTATTTTTGTATAAAGTTTATTTATATTTTATAACATGTTTCATATATATTTTTTAAATATCTTTATTCAAATTTATTATATATATTATTACGTATCATCTTTTATATGTATTAAATTATATAATATATTATTTAGTTTTTTTATTGTTTTACATATATTGCTTTATATATTTTATTTATCTATGTAATGTCCTTTTATTTATTTATTATTTTATGATTATTATAGTGTAGTTATTTTAGTTATATTTTATATTGCATGATATTGTATTATAATTGTTTTTTAATATTTGTGTATGATAGTTTATAAATGTAATATTGTCACATAATCATTGTTTAAAATAAAATACATTTTGCAAAATTAATATTTTATTTAAAGATTTTTAAAATAAGGCAATGTTTTGGTATTTAGAAATTAGGAAATAGTGCCCTAACGTACTGGGTTGCAATTTTTCGTTTGGCTAAATAACTAAATACCCTTTTAACAAGTTTTATAAATCATGAGATGATTTTAATTACGAGGGTTTAAAAAATATCGTGTTGTAACGTATTGGATGTGATGTTTATATTCTTTCGGAATAAAGAAATCTCAAATTTCGAAATAAAAAAACTTATTCTTGGGAATTCAAGGTGTTGTGCCTTAACTTTTTGGGTTCGACATTTTGCATTTCGAGATAGGAATTTCTTAAAATAAAGACGAGCTTAATTTCAAAGTCATGAGGTGCTATACCTTAACTTATTAGGTAAAGTACTTTATTTCTTTGAGATAGGTAAGTCTTGGTTTTCTTTCTAATAAAAGGATCATATTGTGTAATTTTCTTTATTTTCAACATTTGGACATGATCTTATCGGTTTGGTAACAATTTTTGGTCGTTATGAGGGTGCTAACCCTTCCTCATACGTAGCCGACTCCCGAACTCGTTTTCTTGTTTTTGTGGACCAAAAATGTTTTAAAATAAAACGTTTTACAAGGTGATCATATCACACTTAAAAAAAAGGGATTGGTGGCGACTCCCGTTTTTGATTTAAAAGTCAATCCCCATTCTTTAAAACTCATTTTTAAAATAGTTTCGACATTTATAATAAAATAATCATAAAAAAAAACTACATATGTAATATAAACAATATAAACAATATTATACAAAATAAAATAAATTAAATGTTATATATAATATAATAATATGTAATATACAAAATAAAAGTGTAAAATAATTATTAATGTGCAAATTTTAAAATAATATATGATTTATGAATTATATTGATTTTAATAAAATACCCTAATATAAATAATAAATAGTAACAATTTAATAAAATAATACATATTTAAAATAAACAAAACAAAAATGAAAAAACTTTATATTATTAATAAATTAATTTAAATAACATATCCTATACAAATTTTAAAGTTTAAAATAATACGTAATTTTTAATAAAATAATTAGACATAATGTTAAAACAATTTAAAAATAAAATAAAGTAGAAATAAAAAAAACAAAGAAACAGGGATTAAATAGAAAAAAAAACTAAATGCAAAAGGGCTAAATCAAAACACGCGTCACACTGTAGGGACCCATTAGGCAATTACGCCTTATCTCTTAAACGAAGTCGTTTGATATTGGCCTTTAAGTGCCTGAGGGACCGAATTGAAACAACAACAAACTTTCGGGGCTAAATAAAAAAATTAAATTGAACAAAATGAAAGTGCGGAACGACCAAAGAGGCAAATTGCCCTTTTATGAAAAACACGATCATCCCCGAGTTTAGGGTCAACGCACGGATCTAGCCTTAAAACAACGTCGTTTTGGGAGTTAATAGCTAATCCTTGATCGTTGTTTTGTTGAGTTTTAAAATTTATAAAGAGAATGATCGAACCTGGAAACTAACTCTGACAATGACTTAAGGCAAGTGCACCTATCGAACAGTAGTATAGCTTAGCCAAGACCAGATTGTCAAACCCAAAGGAACTAAAAGTACTAATACTAACCTTCTTTCTATTATTTAGCCTTAAATAAGTGAAGTTGTTGTTTAATCTAAAACTAACTAACTACTAAGCTAAAGACGCAAAGACAAAAAGAATGAATTGGGAAAATACTGCTGGGAAAACTCAGTTGATTAAGACGATACCCTTAGGAAGAATCCACCTAGACTTTACTTATTATCTAACACTGAACCAGACGATTTATTCACTTGACTTGATCCGTAGGATTCCCTAATTTATATTAAACCCTCTCTCGAGGCAAATAACATCTAACCCTAGGTTGATTAATTGAAATCTCTTTCTAATTAAAACCCCTAGAATCGCATTAACTCGATCTATGGACTCCCATATTAGGTTTCACCCTAATCCGGTAAAATCTCGTCACCCTATCTCTAGGCGTGTGATCAACTTTGCTTAATTATGCTAGATCTACTCTTAGACAGGGACTTTTGCTCCACCACCTAAGCAGATCCAACTTGAATCAATATCCTGGAAATATTAACACAAGAATTAAACACACATAATTAAGAACAAATCAAATATTTATCATATAGTTCAGAAAACAATAACAAGATCCGTCTTAGGTTTCATCCCCTTCAGGTATCTGAAGGGTTTAGTTCATAACAATAAAAGAAAACATCTCAGAAGAAAAGATAAAACAAAACATAAGAAATCCCTAAAACCCCTGAAAGAATTGAAGGAGAGATCTGCCGTCTTGAGTAGAATTTCGGCTTCTTGAGATGGATCAACTAGCTATCTTTGAGTGATTCCCATAAATCTGTCCTTTTTGGCTTGGCTCCTTGGCCTAGCTTCCTCCAAAAGCCCTGGCAGAAGGCTTTTGCCGAACTCCCCACTTAAGTTGCCTCCTAGGGTGTTTATATAGACTTTGAGATGCTTTACTTGGCCTCTACATATCCTAATTCAAGTAGAATTCCTACTAGGGTGTTTGAATAGGCTTTGGAATGTGTTTCTTTACCTCTAAGTACCCTATTCTGAATGAAATTGCTCTTTGCCACGACAGGGACACGGCCATGGCACACGCCCTTGTGAATTGATTTCAGGCCGTGGTCGAGTCTGCTGAAGAGACACACCCATGTGTTTTGGGGTCCAGGCCGTGTTCGAGTAAATTAGGGAGGCACGACCGTGTGATCTTGGGCCCAGGCAGTGTCGATTTCTTCTTTGGCCCAATTTGGTCCGTTTTAGGCCTATTTCTTGTTCTTTTCATCCCTAGGTGCTTTCCTGAGTATAAAACATGAAAAGAAAGGATTAAGAGCACCTTTTTACACAATTCAGGGAATAAATCATCCAAAAGTATGCTAAATGTGGGATTAAAATATGCTACTTTTACGATTTATCAAATACCCCCACACTTAAGCTTTTGCTTGTCCTCAAGCAAAATTCTCAACTTACAATTAAAACGAACTTTCCACAATTCATAATTCTCATTAACAATCCTCATCATAATTCATATATAATTTATACATGGATAATTTAAATCAAAGACTCATAAAGATTCAAACAATTCTAAGTCATATATTTGTAGCATGAAAACATAGGTGTCTCTCTTTATCTAAATAATCACCTCTGATTCAAAACTAACAAGGATTGACACCCTCACTAAAGATTCACTCAAAGCACTCGAAGTGTTTAAGGTTTAGGAAAAAACACTCATATGTCGAACCTGAAAAGTTAATCCCATAGGCTTGCCTGAAAATCAAATCTTCACCACTGTAATATGAGATGATACACAAATCAAAAGGTCGTTAACAGGGTTGTAATAGGGCTTAGGTTAAAGGTGTGGAAAAAGGCTAAATTAGAAGGTTAGAATCGAGATTGACCTAACAAATTACCTAACTTTAGAAAAAGAATTGAACTAACAATCTGAATAATTACATCACATGAAAATACTAATAATACGAGCTTCTTCTTCAAGATATTGAAATTAAACATATATGCTCACTTAATTACAGAACTAATAATGAATATACTTCGATTTTTTTTTAGATAACGCTAGCACATATTACATAAGAAAGAACTTTTATAACTAAATAATATAATTGAGCAACTTATCAAATCAAGTCTTGATAGAAGGGTAGTCAAAGGAATGGTGATAACAAATACGAGCAAGGTTTTGGGTTAATATTAGTGGGTGAATCAATAAAAGGGTTGTTAGGATCAAAGAGGTTCACTAGGGTTAATTATGTAGTAGGCTTTTTAGTGGAGTGAGTGGGTTAAAACTTAGGTGCCTTTATCATCTTAGTATATCAAATCAATAATGTGGTCTTGACATGTATAATCAGTGTTGACACACTCATAATCAATAAAGTGAGCATGAAAAAAATATATGCTTTATAAGGCTCAAATCTCACAAAAATTATGGGTATTTGACATCAATCCCTGTAAATTTCAAACTTCAAGGTAATATTCAAATTCAGTTCGACAACCTAGAAAATTTTTTTGATTCTTAAAAATAGACTTATCATGCTTAATTCTCTAGTATCTTAAAATTTAAATCATCAATGTACAATTATCAATGACTTAATCCAAAACACATCAATAAAAATCATAAATCAGGGAAATTTCATTCTAATCATAATATGAGAAACTTACTTTAGAACAAGGCATAATTCAGGGATTTTCAAATAATACTATAGTTAACCCCTCCACACTTAAGATGTACATTGCCCTCAATGTACAAAGATAGGTAATATCAAAATAATCATAAAATCATAAGATTGGGAGAAAAGTGAAACTTCTTGAATTTTGGATGAAGTCAATGAAAAGAAACCGGATAAGATTGGAGGTGAACATGGAGGTGAATGTGGGGAGCGCCTCGAACCTGATTGAATTCGAATCCTCAAGTAGCCGGCTTGGTTTTATTGTATCCTAAGCTAAATCTAAATGGCATGAAGAATAAAAAGAAAATAATAAAGAAAATAAAAATAAAAATAAAAATAAAAGTAAATAATGGAAAATGAAAGAAGAAAGACAACTGGAAAAGAGAAGGGAAGAAGGGGGTTTAAATAGAGATGCAACCCACGTCCGCGTTCCTTCCTGTGGTGCCCACACGGCCACGGCCATAGCCGTGTGCAAGGCTTGTGACCTAGGAATTTGCGCTTTTGGTTAGTTTACAACTAGGCATTTAGAAAGAAGAAAATAAAATAAAATAAAATAATGTAAAGTACTTAATGTTAGTACTCGGGTTGCCTCCCGATAAGTGCTCGTTTAAAGTCTTAAGCTGGACTTTCCCTTCATTTGTATAATCATGGTGATTTGAAGGTTTGAACATCTTCCCTCATGCTGTCAGTTTTATTTTCATGATAAAGTTTAAGTCGAGAAGTGTTTACCTTAAAAGTGTCGAATGTTGGATTGCTTACCTCGACTGTTCCGTATGGAGTGATATTACATACCTCAAGAGGGGTTCCTTTGGTTGTATTTGGGTCTGATGGGATGATTCGAGGATCTGCTTTGTTCATCCATACCTTATCTCCTATTTTGAAGTGATTTGATGTTCCTACAAGTTCTTTTAGGGGCTCCTTCGGTTTTACTTTGTGTGGTTCGGTTCTTCTTTAAAGTGTGTCGCCAACTCTTCTAATTTGTTGATCTTAAGGTTTCATTCCTTAAATAGTTCTTCTTTATTTGCATGAGGTCTATGATCTGGCCTAGGTCTGCGGCTTTGTGGTGGATCCTGTGGTGAAAGGTGAACAAATTGGTCATTAACAGAATTTACTTTCTCACATTCATCAATTGATGTCTTGGTCGAGTCAAGAGCTTGTAGACTGATCGATTCGTCATCTACATGAAGAATGACTTCTCCTATGCCAACATCAATTTTAGTCCTGACAGTTGCTAAAAAGGGTCTTCCTAAAATTAAAGGAATCGAATTATCTCCATCTATGTCTAAGACAACAAAATATACTGGGAAAACAAATTTATCAATTTTTAGGAGAACATATTTGATAATACCCCTAGGAATTCTAATAGTTTTATCAGCTAATTGAATACTCATCCTAGTTTGGTTTGGTTTCCCTAGACCTAGCTGCTTAAACATTTTATAAGGCATGACATTTATACTTGCCCCTAAATCAGCTAAAGCATTATCAACTGTTAGCCTACCAATTAAACATGAAATTGTAAAACTCCCTAGATCTTTTAGCTTTTGTGGTAGTCTATTTTGTAGAATTGCTGAGCACATTGCGTTTAATTCCACATGTGGCTCCTCGTCTAACTTACGCTTGTTCATCAAGAGTTGTTTTAAAAATTTCCTCGAATCTGGCATCTGTGAAAGAGCTTTAAGAAGCGATAAGTTAATATGTAGTTTCTTTAAAAGTTTAAGAAACTTCTCGAATCGCTCCTCTGATCGCTCTCTTCAACGCTTTGGGATAAGGTATGCGAGGTTGGTACTCTTTGATTACCGGTTTTGGCTTTTCTTGTGTTACCTCAACTTTACCTTCTTCTACCTCGCTTTCTTGTATTAAATTGGGTTTATCCAACCCGACATTTTCTTGAGCTGTTATGGCTTGGATTTTCTCTTTTGGGTTAATCTCGGTGTTGCTTGGTAGACGCCCTTGTGGTCGTTTGGACATTAACTTCGCAAGTTGTCCAACTGAATTTGTAACTTCCCCGACTGACTTAGTAAGTTCCCCAACTTGGTTCTTGATCGCTTCCATCGATGTTTGTTGGTTTTTAAGTGTTGTCTCAGTGTATTGGAGACAGTTTTCTATGGCTGCCATTAATTTTGTCAACATCTCTTCGAGGTTCGGCCTCTTTTCCTGTGGATATGGCTGATTTTGGAAATTTTGAGGAGGTTGTTGTCTTTGATTTCCTTAATTTCCTTGACCTCCCCATGAAAAATTTGGGTGGTTCCTCTAACCTAGATTATAAGTATTATTATAAGGGTTATTATTAGATTTGAAATTATTACCTATATAGTTCATTTGTTTGCTTTCGGTGCTTGGTTGGTAGGGTGGGTACTCAGGATTCGCCACGTTCCATTTGCATCGCACTGCATTACTGGATGTACCTGCGAAGAACACAAACTATCAAGCTTTTTATTCATCATCTCTACCTGTGTTAATAATATGGTTACTGCGTCGAGGTTGAAAACCCCGGCTGATTTTGTTGGTTTTGTCCTTGTAACCTGCCACTGATAGTTATTCAGTGACATCTCTTCAATAAACTCGTAGGCTACTTCGGGAGTTCTGTTGTTTAGGGTTCCACCGGCGACTGAATCAATTAGTTGCCTCGTTGAGGGGTTTTCACCATTATAGAAAGTTTGGACTTGGAGCCATAAAGGTAAACCATGGTGCGGACACCTTCTCAAGAGATCCTTGTATCTCTCCCATGCATTGTATAATGTCTCTAAATCTATATAGTATGCGGAGCATTGTTTTCTGCCACATCTTGTGGTGGTGGGTTATTCTCGTCAATCCCTTCAGTAGGATTGGATCTATCTTCTCGCTCTTCTTCTGTGTAATTTAGGGCTCGCCTAATTTCTCTGTGATTCCTCCGAGCGATAGCTTCAATATCTCTATTGTATACTAGTGGTCCTTTCGGGTTCCTTCTAGTCATAAACTAGATGTACCTACTAGGAAAAGAAAGAAAGAAAATTTAGCAAAGTAAAAATAAAAATAAAAGTAAAAGTAAATTGCAAAAATAAAAAAAATTGCTAAAGTAATAAAAATAGAGCTTTCTTAATATTTTAGTTCTTAATCATTGTTTTGTCGAGTTTTAAAATTTATAAAGAGAATGATCGAACATGGAAACTAACTCTGACAACGACTTAAGGCAAGTGCACCTATCGAATTGTAGTATAGCTTAGGCAAGACCAGATTGTCGAACCCAAAGGAACTAAAGGTACTAATACTAACCTTCTTTCTATTATTTAGCCTAAAATAAGTGAAGTTGTTGTTTAATCTAAAACTAACTAACTACTAAGCTAAAGACGCAAAGACAAAAAAAATGAATTGGGGAAATACTATTGGGAAAACTCAGTTGATTAAGACGATACCCTTAGGAAGAATCCACCTAGACTTTACTTGTTATCTAACACTAAACCGCACGATTTATTCACGACTTGATCTCAGTAGGATTCCTAATTTATATTAAACCCTCTCGAGGCGAATAACGTCTAACCCTAGGTTGATTAATTGAAATCTCTTTCTAATTAAAACCTCTAGAATCACATTAACTCGATCTATGGACTCCAATATTAGGTTTCACCCTAATCCGATAAAATCTCGTTACCCTATCTCTAGGCGCGAACAACTCCTCTTAATTATGCTAGATCTACTCTTAGATAGGGACTTTTGCTCCACCACCTAAGCACATCCAACTTGAATCAATATCCCTGAAATATTAACATAATAATTAAGCACACATAATTAAGAACAAATCAAATATTTATCATATAGTTCAGAAAATAATAACAAGATCCGTCTTAGGTTTCATCCTCTTTAGGTATCTGAAGGATTTAGTTTATAATAATAAAAGAAAACATCTCAGAAGAAAAGACAAAACAAAACATAAGAAATCCCTAAAACCCCCTGAAGGAATTGAAGGAGAGATCCGTTGTCTTGAGTAGAATTCTGGCTTCTTGAGATGGATCAACTGGCTATCTTCGAGTGATTCGCACAAATCTATCCTTTCTGGCTTGGGTCCTTGGCCTAGCTCCCCGCCAAAAGCCCTGGCAGAGGGCTTCTACCGAACTCCCTACTTAAGTTGCCCACTAGGGTGTTTATATAGGCTTTGAGATGCTTTACTTGGCCCCTACATGTCCTAATTCAAGTAGAATTCCTACTAGGGTGTTTGAATAGGCTTTGGAATGTGTTTCTTTGCCTCTAAGTACCCTATTTCGAATGAAATTTCTCTTTGCCACGACAAGGACACGGCCATGGCACACACCCCGTGTGAATCAATTTCAGGCTGTGGTCGAGTCTGCTGAAGAGACACGCCCGTGTGTTTCGGGGTCCAAGCCGTGTTCGAGTAAATTAGGGAGGCACGACCGTGTGGTCTTAGGCCCAGGCCGTGTTGATTTCTTCTTTGGCCCAATTTGGTCCGGTTTAGGCCCATTTCTCGTTCTTTTCATCCCTATGTGCTTCCCTTAGTATAAAACATGAAAAGAAAGGATTAAGAGCACCTTTTTACACAATTCAGGAATAAATCATCCAAAAGTATGCTAAATATGGGATTAAAATATGTTACTTTTACGGTTTATCAATCCTGAAACAACGTCGTATGATGGCCTTATGAAAGCTAAATTTTACTTTCAAAAATCATTTAGAACCACTTCAAAGAAAAAAAAACAAACTGAGTTCAAAAAACTCTCTTTGTCCTTTGGCCTTTGGCCAGGACTCTGATTCGATCCGTCGCCGTGCACCACCACACACGCCTCATAATCACCACCACATACGTCTGTCGGAGGCCAAAAACTTCGTCTTTTAAACACAAATCGAAAGGTAAACACCTTCTATCTATTCTATTATTTGTATCTTTAATATTTCCATGAATAAAAAAATAAAATAAAAGAACTAAATGAAATAAAATAACCAAAAAATCACCTTCTGTTTTTTATTAATCCCTCTGTATATTTTTGTATCCCCCTTGTACAAATTATCGTAGGGCTTTTATTGCCCCGAAAAATAAGAAAAAGAATACAAAGATTTGGTCTCGTTTGTTTCTTGCCATGTTTGCTGTTTTTTCCTTTTTTGTAGGTCAATGGCAAAGACTATGGCAGTAGAGCGTCGTTCGTGCGTTGATTGCAGCGTGCCCGAGGATCTGATGTTGGGGCTTGCGGACGCGAGGGTTTCTAGGGTTTTAGATTTCTGAAACTGAATTTGGGCCATTGGGCCATTTGATTTTGGGTATTAGTTTGGGTCAAAGGGGGTAATGGTTCGGTCATCTGTTTGGGGTGTAAGTGGGCTACGAGTAAATTAAATTTGGGCTTGGGTAGTCTGTATTTCTCTGTAAATGGACTGTAGTAAAAAAAACTAGACTTTAGTTTATTATTTTTTTTGGTTTGTTTTATTTACATGGGCAAGGCATAAATAGGCTATTACAGCTACCCCTCTTTGCTCATTATCATGTAACGAGAATAGAGCAAAGACAATAAAAGACCCATTTTGCCCGGTCTTGTCAAGTGGCTGTATCTTCGGGGAGATAGGTTAATATCTTCAATCTGCTTCACTGTAACTTCAGAAAGGCGAGATTTACTATCTTCAGTCTGCTCCACTACAAATTCAAGGATGCCAGACTAGTATCTTCGATCTGCTTCACTGCAACTTCAGGAACGCCAAATCTACTATCTTCAATCTACTCCACTGTAAACTCAAGGAGACAAGATCTGATGTCTTCAATCTGCTTCCTGCAACTTCAGGAACACCAGATCTACTATCTTCAATCTGCTCCACTGCAAACTCAGGGAGACAAGATCTGATGTCTTCGATCTGCTTCCTGCAACTTCAGGAATGCCAAATTTGTTATCTTCAATCTACTCGACTGCAAACTCAGGGAGACAAGATCTGATGTCTTCGATCTACTTCCTGTAACTTCAGGAATGTCAAATTTGTTGTCTTCAATCTGCTCCAGTGCAAACTCAGGGAGACAAGATCTATAATTTTTAGTCTACTCCCTTGCTACATCAGGAAGATAAGACTATAATCTTCAATCTGCTCCCTTGCTACATCAGGAAGATAAGACTATAATCTTCAGCCTGCTCCCTTGCTACATCAGGAAGATAAGGGTAGTGGCTAAAATCCGCTCCCTTGCTACATCAGGAAGATAAGATTCGCCATCTGTGATCTGCTACGCTACCGCTTAGGGAGATAAGATCTACAATCTTCAGTCTGCTTCCTTGCTACCTCAAGAAGATGAGACTACAAACTTCAACCTGCTCCCTTGCTACCTCAGGGAGATAAGGTTGGTGGCTTGAATCTGCTCCATTGCCGATACATGAAGATAAGATTCGCCAAATTTAATCTATCCCACTGCTATCTCGAGGAGACAAGATCTACCATTTTTAGTCTGCTCCATTGTTATATCAGGAAGATAAGACTATAAACTTCAACCTGCTCCCTTGCTACCTCAAGGAGATAAGGTTGGTGGCTTGAATCTACTCTATTGCTAATACATGGAGATAAGATTCACCAAATTCGATCTGCCCCACTAATATCACAAGGAGACAATATCTACCATTTTTAGTCTGCTCCCTTGCTACATTAGGAAGATAGGACTATAATCTTTAGCCTAGCTCCATTGTTACATCAAGAAGATAAGGCTAGTGGCTAAAATCTGCTCCCTTTCTACATCAGGAAGATAATATTCGCCAAATTCGATCTACCCCACTGCTATCTCGAGGAGACAAGATCTACAATTTTTAGTCTGCTCCCTTGCTACATCAGGAAGATAAGACTACAATCTTCAACCTACTCCCTTGCTACCTCAGGGAGATAAGGTTGGTGGCTTTAATCTGCTCCATTGCCGATACATGGAGATAAGATTCGCCAAATTCGATCTGCCCCATTGCTATCTCAAGGAAACAAGATCTACCATTTTTAGTTTGATCCCTTGCTACATCAGGAAGATAAGACTATAAACTTCAACCTGCTCCCGTACTACCTCAGGGAGATAAGGTTGGTGGCTTGAATCTGCTCCATTGTTGATACATGGAGATAAGATTTGCGAAATTCAATCTACCCTACTACTATCTCGAGGAGACAAGATCTACCATTTTTAGTTTGCTCCATTGCTACATTAGGAAGATAAGACTATAATCTTCAGCCTGCTCCCTTGCTACATCAGAAAGAGAAGGCTAGTGGCTAAAATTTGCTCCCTTGCTACATCGAAAGATAAAATTTGCCAAATTCGATCTGCTCCGCTACCGCTTAGGGAGATAAGATATGTGAATTCACCGATGTTACTACACCATCCTCTGTAGACTCGATTTTATATGCTTATGTTTATGCCAAATGATTAGGATGCTATAATGCTCCTAACTAAATGTATTATGGACGACATTTGCATGAATGCAGAATGTCGTGAGAATGATCTCATTGTTTTAATGTATAATGATTATGATGCAATGATCAAAATGAATCTAATGCTCCTAACTAAATGATATTAGGGATGACATTTGCATGAATGCAGAATGTCATGAGAATGATCTCCTTTTTTTTTAATGTACAACAATTAGGACACAATGATCGGAATGAATAAAATGCTCCTAATCTGAAGTGTATGAATGATATTTACATAAATGCATGAGGATGATCCCTTTTTAATGTTTGGGTTGTCACTGCTCATAGTTCATCAAGGTTCTATCACTGATGCGTTACCATGCTTTCTCGTTTAGCTGGTATCTTTGACAGAAAACCCAAAAAAATGATCATATTCTGCTCAGCAAGCTTGCTCCGCTGTAATTTTAGAGTCCCTTCTACTGTACCTTCTAGGACATAAAGTTTGTACTTCCCACTACAACTTCAGGGGAATAACATTTGGTTTCTTCCATCCATCCTGTTACCACTCAGAGGTGTGGAATTTGTATCAATTTGATCCGTTACACCATTCCCTGGGTATAATGACCTGATGTATGTGCTTGAAATTTGCATGAATACATGGTACCTTTTTCTTTTCTCGAGAATGATCCCCTTCTACACTTGGGTTGACATTGCTCGTCATTTGTCGAGATGGTATCACTTGACAAAATATCTTGTCTTTTTGTCCAACCAATAAAAATCCAAAAGAGATAATCATCTTTCAATATTTCCAAACTCTTAGGCTTGGTGAGTTCTAAACAATAGTCTTATTTCATATTCTCATATTATCTAGAAGCTTTCAGAGTAATATACGAAACTCTTTTTATGAAAGTATTATTAGTCCATTAATCGTTATTTCAATATAAAATGTTTGAAAAGGATCATAATAATGGACGTGAAAGAAATTAATCAGGAGCATAGCTCGAAACAAATAAGTTAATCAAAGATAACCAAAGCAATAAAAGAAAGTTGATTGAGGTGTATCTTGAAAAGAATAAAGTAATCAAACATAGCCAAGGCCATAAAAGAAGATTGATTGGGGTGTATCTTTGAAAAGAATAAAGTAATCAAAGATATCAAATTCAAAGGGTAAGATAGAAGCTAGGTGCCCTAGATATTGCAGCCTGAGCTTCTCTGTACAAACTTCTTGAGGATCATTTTGAGCTCAATACGTGTTTAGAGGATCCGAGTACTTTGTCAATGCCCCAAGATGTAGCATACTTCCTCACTGTTAATTCTGTTAATTCAGGCATAACAAGACTACTACATGCCCTTCTTTGATCAAAATTTGAGCCACCTTTTTGGGTTTCGGCTCAAAACCCCTTTGGTCTCAAAGCGCCCTTTGCGGGTTTTCACCTTGGCCTCTCCTTTTTTTTTTCTTTTTTTTTAATTTGAACTCAAGGCACCCTTTGCGGGTTTTCACCTTGGCCTTTTTCCTTTCGGGTAAAATACTTCTTGACTGAACCTGAATTCACCGGATTGGGCAAGTTTTTGGCGTCCATCTCGGTCAATATCAACGCTCCTCTAGAGTAGGCCCTTTTTTACTACATAAGGTCCTTCCCAGTTTGGCATCTGAAATCCTTTTGTATAAGTAAGATCCTTTTCAACACCAGGTCCTCATCATGAAATTCCCTTGGGTGGACTATTTTCGACATAAATCAGCATCATTTATTTTGGTATTTTTTACTATGATGAATACTTTCAAACCCTTTTTTTCAGCCAAGTTCACTGAAAACATTCTACTTCATCCAATTTTTGACTTAATCAAAGCTTGGAGCAAAGGAATCTCGATTTTCATGGACAAAACCACTTCTATTCTATAAACCAATGGGAAAAGTGTTGCCCTAGCGAAAGTCCTGGTCGACATTTTATAAGCATAGAAAGTAAATGGTAGATTCTTATGCCAATCTTTGCAAGTCTTGGTCACTTTTCATATTTTTTATTTTTTTCTTTTTGTATTTTTCTTTTGACAACCTTTGTGGCACTGTGATATGTTGCCTGATCTTTGAGCAAACTGTAATCTTTGACATTGTACAGTTATGTATTATTAAACATGATCCTTTTGGCATTCTTTGTTGGCATCTGATCCTTTCCTTTATTCTCTTTTTTTTTTTTTTTTTTGTTTTATGTTTTTTTTGAAACTTGATGACTGTCGACTTGGTAATATTGGCATATGAAGCTACTTCGACCCTCTTAGTGAAGTAAATGACGACCATGACGATGAATCGATATTGGCTAAAAGCTTTTGACTAGATTGGCCCCATCATATCCATGCCCCACATATGGAAAATTTGTGAAGAAATGGAGAAGGCGCATGAATCTTGTCTCCTTAAATACGGCATAGCTGGCACCATCCCCTTCTATGTAGATTAACAGTACCCAAACCTCATGATTAGCTTGACTATTGTAAAACTATTAGCATGTGTCCTTCTGATACCTTTATGGACCTCTTTTAAGATTTCAACGTACCCATGTCTCAGTAGTCCAGGCATGTCCTAATATGATCGTGCAAAAACATCTTTGAATTCTTGAAAATAACTCAATGATGTCTTGCTTTATTTCTGTGGTAAGTTGGGCTTCGATCTTCACCCCTTTCCTAGGCTCGCAATGTCCATTGACCCTTTTGTAGAGTAGGGTCTGTTTTTCATCTTGTTCTACCATTCTTAATAAATCAGAAGATAAGTTACAATCTCTGTCATCTTCAAAGTCCTGAGATCCTTCTAGACACATATCTTACTCAAAAGGAGACTCTGAATCAGTAACAGTGTTGCTCACATCGTTGATATCTGGAGACCTATTGTAGGTTCGAAGGAAGATTTCAAAGAATAAATGATTCAAAGAATGATTATTTGTATGGTCATGAATGGAGAATGAAAGAATACTTGAAAGAAACAAAAGAATGTACAGTATGAAATGTAAAGAATAAAAATTATTTGCTTAAAAAGATGCATTTTATTGAAATAAAAATTCTAGACATAAGCCTATTTCATAAAAGGATTTTTATTGTCTCTAGGCTTAAGGCAACAAACACGTTTTGAATATTACTCTAGATTAGACTTAAAAATACAATGATTCCTTCCACAGTTTCATTATTTAAAATGTTCCCAAGTATGTAAGGGCTTGGAAACTTTTATTCCCCAGTTCTCTCTTCAAATATGTCGTTAATGCTTAGATTCCCCAACATTCCCATCGGGTCTTTTAATCTCCTCAATTTATTATCCATCAAGCCTTGCACTAGGGCTCTAAGCTCGATGCATTCTCAGATCCCCTGCCCCTATCTGTTGTGGAACTTACAATGTTTACCCCTTTAATAGAAAGGTTGGGTAACGAATTTTCTGCACCAGAGGGATAATTTTACGACACCCAATTTGATGAGTCTTTCGATTATCTTTTTAAAAGTGATGCAGTTCTCAATCGAATGCCCTGTGGTTCCTCCATGGTATTCACATTGGGCATTTACGTCGTACCATTTGGGGTATGAGGGCTATAATGGTTCTATATAAAAAGGGGATACAATATGTACGTTAAAAAAATTTGGTACAACTCCCTATACGTGATTGGGATGGGTGCGAACTTGGGTTTTTTTGAGTTCGGTCTTGGATTGGGTTCTTGCCTTGGGGATACCTGATGGCTGGTAGTTACTGTCCTTGGCTAGCTTACTGTAATCGGCTCCGAATGGCCCTTGTTATACCTACTCATTTTATTTGCTTCCTTTTTCTTCTTCTTCGGAGCCTTTAAAGTCCACTCTCCCCTTTCCTTTTGTAACAACCCAAACCCTACCAAACGCTATGACCGAATCTGGTTTGCTACGGAGAAAACATTTTGAAAATTCTTTAGGATGTATAAAACTTTAGATTTATTTTGAAGAATATTTATTGAATCAAGTATATATATATATATATATATATTTAAGATGTACTTTAAAGTCCACTCTCCCTTTCCTTTGTTTTGTCCGAAGACACAAATCGGTTGATGGGGCCAACCCATGCCAAAACAACCGGTTTGGCTCGATTATCCTCAAATCGATTCAACATGTGATTAGCACCCTTAATAACCATTGCCGAAATTAGCTCTTACCAACATCCAACAAGAAAGAAATAGATTGACCTACCTTTCTAATCGATTTAAGAAAAGCCTCCACCTTCTTCTAATATTCACCAAACTACACCAAATAGGAGAAGGAAAATCGGCACACCAAGGGAGTGAAGAGATGCTGGAAATTTTGCAAGATTTTGGACGGTTGTCTAACCAATGGTGGAAGAAAGAAAAATGAGAATTAGTAGGAGAGATCAAAGGGGTTTTGGCTAAATAAAAGAAGAAAAAGCTAGAGATAATAGCTTATCGGGAAGTTCAACTCCCTATCTTTCACGGTCAAGCTATCATGTCGACATTGGGGTCCGATAATGAGTCAAAGGTCATGATTCTTTCTACCCCATGCAAATTATTTATTTATAAGACGTTACCCCAAAAATTAAAAATGTTCGGTTGGGTGGCGCTCCAAGCGGGACACTTATTGGGGAAAATCTGGCCATAATTACCAAAAATTTATTAAAACCTTATCTCGTTATAAATGATGTCTTTATCATCATTCCCTTCAAGTACACACATGGGAAATTAGCTAAGTTACAAATAACCCCTAATTTGGGGTGTTACACCTTTGTTTTGCCAAAACAACGG
Source organism: Gossypium rotundifolium (assembly GCA_025506655.1). Taxonomy (NCBI): domain Eukaryota; kingdom Viridiplantae; phylum Streptophyta; class Magnoliopsida; order Malvales; family Malvaceae; genus Gossypium; species Gossypium rotundifolium. Next base: position 27,396,418 of record CP106730.1, read on the forward strand.
TGACCACCGGGCCACAAGGTATCGATCGACATTTTTCAAGTCCTTGGGTGGGACACTTATTGGGGAAAATCTGGGTTATAAATGATGTCTTTATCATCATTCCCATTGAGTTAAGTCGGCCTATCATATTCATTTGGAAATCTAGTATTTTTTCTCGCATTTCTTGTTGAATTTTGGTCAAGTGCTCATGCATCTGTATTTGCATTTGCTCTATTCTTTCCAACCTTCGGTCCATGGCTTTTGTCCTTGCGTGAGTATCGTAAAGATGCTCAGCTCAGTAAAATTTTGTCGATTCCCAAGTTAGCTGAAATAATTTTACCTAATTAGGGTCCTTCCATGGATTTTAATGCATATGATGCAATGCAATGTAAATGCATGGAATGAATGCAAAAGAAAGAGAGGCGTTGATTCTGAATTCAGTTACATTAGAACAACTTTTCTAGAAAATAAATTCTTTTACATAAAACGGATGTTTATACGGCCTTTCTCTCATATTCCAAGCGAAAACATTGATTCCTTTCTTCTTATCAGGATATTAAGGTCCAATCTCGCGAACTTTCTAATAGATGCCTCCACTAGCTCCTTTTTGCTTGGGCCACAACTCATTCCTCACTTCTCCTCGCAATGCTTATTAGCCTCTTCAAGAAAGCCGAGACATGGTGATTCTCAAATAGTCTTTGTCAGCTTGAATCCTTGGGCAAATGAAGTCTTGTATTCCTTCACGGACTATCAGTCTTCTCTCGTTGTGTTTACTTTAACCATATTTAGATGACCGTATTATAATCCACTTTATCAAGAAATCCATTTTCTCATGACAAACTCTTCTATTTATCAATCGAATTTGAATCAACACCTCTTTTCTATGATGTAAATGCAATGCAACCAAAACAAAATAAAACATGTTAGCACAGGCGAAATAAACAACATAGAACACCTATCTAGGTGACCGCTAGGGTTTAACATAGCTTTATCTAGGGTTGGCTCTTAAGTTTTCTACGTGTGGTTTAGCTCTAAAGTTGAGGTACCTGAACCAGCAGATTCCTCAATCCTCACCCATTATAGGCTCATATGAACCGAGTTTGGTTCAGGGGAATACATGTCCCTATGGCCATGCGAAGTGAAAACTTCACGAAGACATAGGTACAGATGTATCCCGGAAGCAATCTACTAGCCCATGCGGAGGTGAAAACCTCACGAAGGCATAGCTTCTCACTCCCACTTAAGGGTGTGATCACAATGGTCCTGCAATGCAATGTGTGCAAGAAAATAATAACCATATGTTCAAATCAAAATTTTTAAATTTTCAAATAAAATTTTCAAATTTCTGAAAAAGGACAAAAAATAATCAATTTTACGGCTTGACTCTCTTATTAGTCCCCAGTGGAGTCGCCAAGCTATCGAAACCATTTTTAAAGTTAAAAAAATAGGATCGACTTTAAAACGAAAATGGAGTTGCCACCAATCCCTTTTTGCTTAGGTGTGATCAGCGTACCTTATAAAACGTTTTATTTCAAAACATTGATTTTGGCCTATGAAATTCAAGAAAAAAGGGTTCGGGAGTCGGTTACGTACGAGGAAGGATTAGCACCATCATAACGACCAAAATTGGTACCGGATTGATTAGTTATTGTCCTAATGTCGAAAATTTGAAAAGATTTGAAAACATGATTTCTTTAAAAACTTGAATAATTTGAATTAAAATTTGAGATTCCTTTGTTCCGAAAGAATACAAATATCACATCCAACACGTTAGGACATGATATTTTAAACCCTCATAACCAAAATCATCTCATGATTTATAAAATTTATTAAAATGATTTTTAGTTATTTAGTCAAACGAAAAATCGAAACCCAGCACGTTAGGGCACTATTCCCCGAATTTCTAAATACAAAACACCGCCTTATTTAAATTTTTTTTTTTTGGATAAAATATGGTAATTTTGCAAAATGTATTTTTATTTTAAACCATGATCCTAGTAAAAATATCACATTAATACATCACAAAACATAAATACTAAAAGCAATTAATAAAATTACATGACATACTAACATTTCATATTAATATAAACAATTAAAAGGAAAGCAACATAACATAGTAAGTGATACATGTACTAAGAGGACTATGCTAAAGCAATAATAAACCGATACAAGAACATATATGAATAAGTATAGGATATAAATAATCAGTGATAATTAAAATCTATATGTAACATAAAATTTAAGAATTGAACATTACACTCTATAAACAAGATCAAATTTAAAAGTAAATAAATGAATAATGTATTTAAACATTGAATAAATATTTTATCAAAGTAAAAAGGAAAATAAAAATATGATAAAAAGGAAAATAAAATATGATAATTTCTAAAACGATTAACATGTATAAAAATATATTTTAAATGAATAATATAAAAACTTAGAGTATAAAAAAATAAGTATACTTATATAGTTTAATAATTTAGTACATATATAAACATAAATGGTAATATATAATAAAAGCGTTATAAATAAATAATATACATAACTTTAAATAAATATATATTTATAATACAATAATCATAAAAAAATTACATATGTAATATAAACAATATAAACAATATTATACAAAATAAAATAAAATAAATGTTATATATAATATAATAATATGTAATATACAAAATAAAAAGTGTAAAATAATTATTAATGTGCAAATTTTAAAATAATATATGATATATGAATTATATTGATTTTAATAAAATACCCTAATATAAATAATAAATAGTAATAATTTAATAAAATAATACATATTTAAAATAAACAATACAAAAAAAAAAACTTTATATTATTAATAAATTAATTTAAATGACATATCCTATACAAATTTTAAAGTTTAAAATAATACGTAATTTTAATAAAATAATTAGACATAATGTTAAAACAATTTAAAAATAAAATAAAGTAGAAATAAAAAAAAAAAACAAAGAAACAAGGATTAAATAGAAATAAAAGTAAATGCAAAAGGATTAAATCAAAACACGCGTCACACTGTAGGGACCCATTAGGCAATTACGCCTTATCTCTTATATGATGCCATTCTGATATTGGCCTTTAAGTGCCTGAGGGACCGGATTGAAACATCAACAAACTTTCGGGGCTGAATAAAAAAAATTAAATTGAACAAAATGAAAGTGCGAAAGGACTAAAGAAGCAAATTGCCCTTTTATGAAAAACGTGCAGATCCTCCCTGGGTTTCGGGTCAATGCGCGGATTTAGCCTTAAAACGACGTTGTTTTGGGAGTTAATAGCTAATCCTAAAACGGCGTCGTATGATGGCCTTATAAAAGCTAAATTTTGCTTTCAAAAATCATTTAGAACCACTTCAGAGAAAAAAAAAACAAACTGAGTTCAAGAAACTCTCTCTGTCCTTTGGCCTTCGGCCAGAACTCCGATCCGGTCTACCGCTGCGCGCCACCACACACACCTCCGTAATTGCCGCCGCATACGACGTCCGGAGGCCAAAAACTTCATCTTTTAAACGTGAATCGAAAGGTAAACACCTTCTATCTATTCTATTATTTGTATCTTTAATATTTGCATGAATAAAAAAATAAAATAAAAGAACTAAACGAAATAAAAAACCAAAAATCACCTTCTCTTTTATATTAACCTCTCTATATATTTTTTGTATCCCCCTTTTACAGATTATCGTAGAGCTTTTATAGCCCCGATAAATAAAAAAAGAATATAAAGATTTGGTTTCGTTTGTTTCTTGCCATGTTTGCTCTTTTTTTTCCTTTTTTGCAGGTCAATGGCAAGGACTATGGCGGTGAAGCGTCGTCTGTGCGTTGATTGCGGCGTGTCCGAGGATCTGGTGTTAGGGCTTGCGGCGTGAGGGTTTCCTAGGGTTTCAGATTTTTGAAACTGAATTTGGGCCATTGGGCCATTCGGTTTTGGGTATTAGTTTGGGTCAAATGGGGTAATGATTCTGGGTCATCTGTTTGGGGTGTAAGTGGGCTACGGGTAAATTAAATTTGGGCTTGGGTAGTCTGTTTTTCTCTGTAAATGGACTGTAGTAAAAAAAAACTAGACTTTAGTTTATTATTTTTTTGGTTTGATTTATTTAAATGGGCTCGGACATAAATGGGCTATTACATTTTGTATAATGTTTTATAGTGGAAAATCATTTTCAGTTAAACAAACATTGAAAAAAGCTGAAAAGCTTTTGCAAAAATACTTTTACAGGTAAATTAACGGACTTAAAACTTTTCAAATAATCATGATAAAATAGATTTTCTTTTTAATTGTTAGGAAGTTATTTTTTAAAAATATATATATGTTTAACTATTTGAACTGGTTGATATCACTGCAAAAATAGAGAATTAAATTATGTCAAATTAAAATATAAATATTAAATCTCAAATATGAGTATAGTAAAAGAATAAAATATACTTTGACTATTATTTTATATTAAAAGAATAAAAATAAAATAATTGTATTTGTATCATGGAGAAAAGCCTAGGGAATTAATTTTATTCGTAGATACATAATTTTTCTTAGAAAATACATTTTAACCCACAAAAGGTTATCTCTATATGATAAGTTAAGAATGTATACTTTTCCCAAAAAAAAAAAATCAACCTTAGCATTTTAACTAAAATAGTTGTGGATAAAAACAATATGAATCAACTAATGTTATTAAAAAATAGAATATAAAATTATATCAAATTAAAATAAAGATTAAATTTCAAGCACGATTCTAATAGAGAGATTCGACTTAAACTTTGACCACTATAAAAGTATAATAAAATATTAAAAATAAATATTTAAAAAAAGTCATGACAATCTTTTAAGATTATTTATGTAATAAAAAAGTGTATTGCCCATATATCAAATACTTATTTTTTTATATATTCTAAAACAAATGGCATCCAACCCATACCTACTTTTAGAGTTCTTTAACTCAAAAGGTAATTATCATTTAAATTTTTTTGACAGAATTTAATATAATTAATTAATCCAAAAGAATATAAACAAAAATACATTAATAAAATTAAATAAGTAATTAAAAAATCACTCCCCACTTTTTCAAAAGAGTTAATTTGAATCTTTGTCAGTTATAAATTTTCTTTAATATACGTGCAATTTGGCCCAAGCAACAAAACCATGGGCCGAAAGAGGACATTGCAGGCTTTTCAAGGTCAGAAACTGACGTCTATTACGGCTTGGCCTGCGTCATTTCCATTTTCTGGAACATCTCTGAGAACAATGATAGATGCTTACGTAATTAATTTATCCATAAACTTCTGGAACTTGCATTCGATAATGTTAAAATAATACTTGTCGACAACCTAGCTTCTTTATTGATTAAAATGCAAAAAATTATAACGACAGAAGATCGTAGAAAGTAAAAATCAAGAAAGTTCAAGAGACAGCTTATTCACCCTTTATATATGATAAGTTCCATTTGTACATTATATTCAGCATTACTGTATTCCCATTTCATAGAATCCAGAAGAAAGATGGCTCTCATCTCCCAATTATTTGGCGATGAAATTTACGACCCTTTCCTGTCAATGGTCAACAAATGTCCAGTCCTTAACACCCCAACAGATTGGAAAGAAACCCCAGAGGCCCATGTGTTCATATCTGATCTTCCAGGGCTCAACAAAAGGAAGTGAACGTTGAGATTGATGATGAAAGGGTGCTCAAAATATATGGAGAAAGGAAGGAGGAGAAAGATGATAAAATGTTAAGTGGCATAGGGTTGAGCGTTGCAGAGGCGAGTTCCGTAGGAGTTTTAGGTTGCCGGAGAATGTGAAGACCGATGGAGTTAAGGCATCAATGGAGGATGGTGTGCTTGTAGTGACTGTCCCCAAACAAGAAGTAAAGAAACCAGAGAAGAAAATGATTGAGATTGAGGAGATCAAGGGTTGAGTGAAAGAGATTTGAGAAAATTTTCATGTTTTGTTTCAGTGTTTTCTTTGGTGTGTTTCATGTGTGTTGTTGTTTGCTGCATTTTCATGTAATGTGTATGCTTTTGGCATGTAATACATGCATGTAAAGTTATGAATAAAATGTTTACTGGTTTCTCTTGAGAACTCCTTGTTCTTAGAACTTAAGCCAAAATTCTCAGTAAATCACTGAGAAAAAACCTTTGAAATAAAATACATGTAAGATAACTTGAAGATAATGGGACATGCGCAAAAATCTCGTTTGAAAACTGACAGGACTTAAGTAAAAATAAAGGTTCGAAAAGCGAGTTTGATTAAAAAATAATACTTGTTTTTTTAAATAGGTAGGCTAGGTCCCAAATAGAATTTTTTGACCCGGGTTAAATTAATTGTTTTATTGTCATTTCGATGCTATTTTATTGTCATTTTGTTGTTAATTTGCTATCGTTTTTTATTACTATTTGGATATTATATAAATTTTATTTTATTGTTAATTTTGTTATTATTTTAAAGATATTTATTTGCTAAATTGTAAATATATTAATATTATTTAAGTATAAAGATTTTGGTTAATGCATTTTTGCATTACAGCAGAATAAGTTTTTAGCGGTATTTTTTTAGGCCTAAGTGCCGTTAAAAATATTTGCGGTGTTTTTATTAGCGCCGCAAAAAATGCTGCTAAATTTTACGGCGGCTATAGAACATAACATTTAGCGGCATTTTTCCCACAAACGCCGCTATAAAATATGACCTTTAGTGGCTCTTTCCCACAAACGCTGCTATAGAATATGACCTTTAGCGGTGTTTCTACTACAAACGCTGCTAAAGAACATGACTTTTAGTGGCGTTTCTCTCTAACGCCGCTATAGAACATGACTTTTAGCATCGCTTTTACTAAAACGCCGCTGAATAAAAAATAAAATAAAAGAACTAAACGAAATAAAAAACCAAAAATCACCTTCTCTTTTATATTAACCTCTATATATATTTTTGTATCCCTTTTCAGATTATCGTAGAGCTTTTATAGCCCGATAAATAAAAAAGAATATAAAGATTTGGTTTCGTTTGTTTCTTGCCATGTTTGCTCTTTTTTCCTTTTTGCAGTCAATGGCAAGGACTATGGCGGTGAAGGTCGTCTGCGTGCGTTGATTGCTTGCGTGTCCGAGGATCAGTGTTGGGGCTTGCGCGTGAGGGTTTCCTAGGGTTTCAGATTTTTGAAACTGAATTTGGGCCATTGGGCCATTCGGTTTTGGGTATTAGTTTGGGTCAAATGGGGTAATGATTCTGGGTCATCTGTTTGGGGTGTAAGTGGGCTACGGGTAAATTAAATTTGGGCTTGGGTAGTCTGTTTTTCTCTGTAAATGGACTGTAGTAAAAAAAAACTAGACTTTAGTTTATTATTTTTGGTTTGATTTATTTAAATGGGCTCGAACATAAATGGGCTATTACATTTTGTATAATGTTTTATAGTGGAAAATCATTTTCGATTAAACAAACATCGAAAAAAGTGAAAAGCTTTTGCAAAAATACTTTACAGTAAATTAACTGACTTAAAACTTTTCAAATAATCATGATAAAATAGATTTTCCTTTTAATTGTTAGGAAGTTATTTTTTAAATATATATATATATGTTTAACTATTTGAACTGTTGATATCACTTGCAAAAATAGAGAATTAAATTGTGTCAAATTAAAATATAAATATTAAATCTAGTATAGTAAAAGAATAAAATATACTTTGACTATTATTTTATATTAAAAGAATAAAAATAAAATAATTGTATTTGTATCATGGAGAAAAGCCTAGGAATTAATTTTATTCGTAGATACATAATTTTTCTTAGAAAATACATTTTAACCCACAAAAGGTTATCTCTATATGATAAGTTAAGAATGTATACTTTTCCAAAAAAAAAAAATCAACCTTAGCATTTTAACTAAAATAGTTGTAGATAAAAACAATATGAATCAACTAATGTTATTAAAAAATAGAATACAAAATTATGTCAAATTAAAATAAAGATTAAATTTTAAACACGATTCTAGTAGAGATTTGACTTGAACTTTGACCACTATAAAAGTATAATAAAATATTAAAAATAAATATTTAAAAAAAGTCATGACAATCTTTTAAGATTGTTTATGTAATAAAAAAGTACACTGCCCATATATCACATACTTATTTTTTTTATATTCTAAAAACAAATGGCATCCAACCCATACCTACTTTTAGAGTTCTTTAACTCAAAAGGTAATTATCATTTAAATTTTTTGACAGAATTTAATATAATTAATTAATCCAAAAGAAGATAAACAAAAAAACATTAATAAAATTAAATAAGTAATTAAAAAATCACTCCCCACTTTTCAAAAGAGTTAATTTGAATCTTTGTCAGTTATAAATTTTCTTTAATATACGTGCAATTTGGCCCAAGCAACAAAACCATGGGCCGAAAGAGGACATTGCAGGCTTTTCAAGGTCAGAAACTGACGTCTATTACGGCTTGGCCTGCTTCATTTCCATTTTCTGGAACATCTCTGAGAACAATGATTGATGCTTACGTAATTAATTTATCCATAAACTTCTGGAACTTGCATTCGATAATGTTAAAATAATACTTGTCGACAACCTAGCTTCTTTATTGATTAAAATGCAAAAAATTATAACGACAGAAGATCGTAGAAAGTAAAAATCAAGAAAGTTCAAGAGACAGCTTATTCACCCTTTATATATGATAAGTTCCATTTGTACATTATATTTATCATTACTGTATTCCCATTTCATAGAATCCAGAAGAAAGATGGCTCTCATCTCCCAATTATTTGGCGATGAAATTTACGACCCTTTCCTTTCAATGGTCAACAAATGTCCAGTCCTTAACACCCCAACAGATTGGAAAGAAACCCCAGAGGCCCATGTGTTCATATCTGATCTTCCAGGGCTCAACAAAAAGGAAGTGAACGTTGAGATTGATGATGAAAGGGTGCTCAAAATATATGGAGAAAGGAAGGAGGAGAAAGATGATAAAAATGTTAAGTGGCATAGCGTTGAGCGTTGCAGAGGCGAGTTCCGTAGGAGTTTTAGGTTGCCGGAGAATGTGAAGACCGATGGAGTTAAGGCATCAATGGAGGATGGTGTGCTTGTGGTGACTGTCCCCAAACAAGAAGTAAAGAAACCAGAGAAGAAAATGATTGAGATTGAGGAGATCAAGGGTTGAGTGAAAGAGATTTGAGAAAATTTTCATGTTTTGTTTCAGTGTTTTCTTTGGTGTGTTTCATTTGTGTTGTTGTTTGCTGCATTTTCATGTAATGTGTATGCTTTTGGCATGTAATACATGCATGTAAAGTTATGAATAAAATGTTTACTGGTTTCTCTTAAGAACTCCTTGTTCTTAGAACTTAACTCAAGCCAAAATTCTCAGTAAATCACTGAGAAAAAACCTTTGAAATAAAATACATGTAAGATAACTTGAAGATAATGGGACATGCGCAAAAATCTCGTTTGAAAATTGACAGGACTTGAGTAAAAATAAAGGTTTGAAAAGCGAGTTTGATTAAAAAATAATACTTGTTTTTTTAAATAGGTAGGCTAGGTCTCAAATAGAATTTTTTGACCCGGGTCGAATTAATTGTTTTATTGTCATTTCGATGCTATTTTATTGTCATTTTGTTGTTAATTAGCTATCATTTTTTATTACTATTTAGATATTATATAAATTTTATTTTATTATTAATTTTGTTATTATTTTAAAAATATTTATTTGCTAAATTGTAAATATATTAATATTATTTAAGTATAAAGATTTTGGTTAATGCATTTTTACATTACAATAAAATAAATTTTTAGCGGTATTTTTTTAGGCCTAAGTGCCGTTAAAAATATTTGTGGTGTTTTTATTAGCGCCGCAAAAAATGCCGCTAAATTTTACGGCGGCTATAGAACATAACATTTAGCGACACTTTTCTCACAAACGCCGCTATAAAATATGACCTTTAGTGGCTCTTTCCCAAAATTTGCTATAGAACATGACCTTTAGCGGTGTTTTTACTACAAATGCCGCTAAAGAACATGACCTTTAGTGGCGCTTCTCTCACAAACGCCGCCATAGAACATGACCTTTAGCGTCGCTTTTACTAAAACGCCGTTAAATGTCGTGTTCTTTAGTGGCATTTTTGGTTAAAGTGCTGTTAAAAGTCTTGTTCTTTAGTAGTGTTTGTGAAAAAAAGGCTACTAACTTTAGCAGATTTCTTACATCCATTTTCATTCATATATAACCCTTCCTGTAACAACCAAAAACAACAAATACAAATCCAACCAAAAATAGCAAATACAAATCCAACCAAAAACAATAAATCTAAATTATACTTAAATCCAACGAAAGATATATGATCTAAATTAATAAATGAGATAACAAAATATTCTTACAATAATGTTAAAAGTTATAATGTTAAAATATTCTTACAATAAGAAAATAAATGTTTAAGATGGCGAATTCTACGGCTGTTGAAACATCTTCATCATATTATGAAGCTGTTGCTGGAGTTCGTCGTATTTTCTGCTTTGCTCTACTTCCCTCGCTACTGTCTCCGCTTTAAGTTGAGTAATTTGCTCAACTGTGCTCTCTTGCATCTGGGCCAGCTGATCTCTTAACCTCTGAACTTCAGCTTGAGTCTGAATCCCCGAAGGCATGTATTGCTGTGAGCTGGATCCAAAATATTGGGTTGGGTTTACAAAAGATCCTTGAAATTGAACACAACCATACCTTTCTGGACCTAAAACTTCAATAATAACTCGGTTATCAATGTCGTCAAGACTAACAGAGCTATCACTCGAAGCGATTGCTTCATACTTCGCCCTTTTATCCTTTAGTTTCTCTTAATAAATCAATCAAAGAGTTAGAAACTAAATGTATAATCAAAACAAACACAACATAACTTAACATTATTTGCATTCAAATGACAAATTAAACCATTATAATTAAACATAATAAAAATATTTAAAATGTAATAGGCCCATTTTGCCCGGCCGTTAGAAACCCATCAGCATTCAAAAAAAAAATAAAAAAAAACCAAATGTCCATTTTACAGTCCAGTTACAAAACAATTAGCCCAAAACCCAAATTATCAAACCCGATTAGCCCAATACTAAACCTAAACTCGTGGCCCAATTACACCCTCAGACCCATACCTAAAACAGACTATCCAAAACTAAAAAATAAGACCCAAACCCAATCCGTTACCCACAAACCCAATTCTAAACTAAGCCAGCCCAAGTGACCCAAATGCTTACGGACGCAGGAAACCCTAGGTTTCCACCGCTACAACACTCAGGAACAACAGAGGCCCTTGTCAAGCTGCAATCAGTGCACAAATCGCGTTCCATCGCCGGATCTCGTCGGTCTCCTGCAAAAAGGAAAGAAAAAGTAGTAAAAATGGAAAACGAGACAGAATCTGTGTATTTCCTTTTTCAATTTTTTTTGGGTTATAAAACCCCCAAAATAATCTGTAAAGACATACACATAGATACCAAAAAATATACAGAGAGAGATTAATAAAAAAAAAAAAAAATAGAAGGTGATTTTTGATTATTCCGTTTTTTTTCTTATTTTATCTCTACGATTCGTGCATTTTTTTATACATGCAAAACAGTACTAAAAAATAAAGAATAGGGGGTTACCTTTCTATTTATGCGAAAAGATTGAAATTTTAACCTCCTACCATTGTCTACAAAGGTATGCGTGCGACGGTCATCATCATCGAACTATGGTAGAAGATAGAGGGAAGAGAGCTCTCTGTAGCTCTGTTTTTTTTTTTTTTTTTAAGAATGGTTTTAAATGTATTTTTTACAAGTTTTTGATTTATATAGGCCTAGGAAACGATGCCGTTTTGGTGTGGTCAATCAATGACCAAAATGACGTCGTTTTAAGGCCAGATCCGCGCGTTGACCCGATACCCGGGTAGGTTCCGCGTGTTTTTACAAAAGGGGCAATTTGCCTCTTAAATCCCTCCACAGTTTTATTCTTTGTAATTTCGTTCAATTTAATTTTTCTTTATTTTTTAATTCAACCCTGAAAGTTTGTCTCTATTTCAATTTGGTCCCTCAGGTTAATTAAAGGTCAATATCAGAACGGCATCGTTCAGGAGATAAGGCAAAATTGCCTAATAGGTCCCTACAGTGTGACGTCCTTTTACATTTACTTTTATTTCTATTTAACCCCTGTTTCTTTGTTTTTTTTCATTTTATATTTTATTTTAATTTTAAATTGTTTTAACATTATGTCTAATTATTTTATTAAAATTATGTATTATTTTAAAACTTTAAAATTTGTATAGCATATGTTTTAAATTAATTTATTAATATAAAGTTTTTTCTTTTTTTGTATTGTTCATTTTAAATAAGTATTATTTTATTAAATTATTACTATTTATTATTTATATTAAGTTTTTATTAAATTCAATATTATTCATATATCATATATTATTTTAAAGTCGTACATTAATTATTATTTTACACTTTTTAATTTTGTATATTACATATAACATTTATTTTATTTTATTTTATATAATATTGTTTATATTGTTTATTCTTAAATATGTAGTTTTATGCATTTATGTATTAGATTATTGTATTATAAATATTTTTTACATATCATTTATTTATTTAAAACGTATTTTATTTATTTTCTCAAGAATATATATACTATTTTTAGATTTTGCCATATCATTTTTTATATTTTTATTTGTAATATTTATTTATTATTTGATATATGTCACTCATTTCACACTTAATCTTGCATGAAAAGTTTTCACATTTATTTAGTAGTTTTCTTTTTATTATTTTGTTATTTATTTATTATGTTATGATTACTTTAATATAGTTATTTTATTATTTATATTATTCGTTGTCTTATATTTCTTTCACAATTGTCTATATTAGTATTAATCATTAATATGACTTGTGATTATAGTGAATTGCTATTTGATATTTATATTTTGTAATGTATCAACACAAAATCGATTCATATCATTTTTATAAAAAAAAAAAACATTTTGCAAAATTTTCGTATTTTATTCAAATTTTTTTTAAAAAAAATATAGTGATACGTAATATTTGGGGACTTCGAGAAAAATTGTGCCCTAACTCACTAGGTTTCGATTTTTCTCGTTCAACCTAAGATATTAAGTATCCCTTTTCTTTTAAAATTGAAACTTATAAACTTTAAATCAGAACTTATTCTCGGGAATTCAAAACGTTGTATCCTAACTTATTGCATATGATGCTTTGTGTCTCGAGATAAGAATTTTCTATAAATAACGGCGAGCCTAGTTTCGAAGTCATGAGATGTTATATCCTAACTTATTGGGTATAGCATTTTATTTCTTTGAGATAGGTAAAGTCTTGGCTTTCTTTCAAATAGAATGATTGTATTTTAAATTTTTAAAATTTCAACATTAGGACATGAGATTGTCAATTAGGTACCAAATTTTGGGCATTACGAGGGTGCTAACCCTTCCTCGTACGTAACCGACTCCCAAACCCGTTTTCTTGTATTTCGTGGACCAAAATCAATATTTTGAAATAAAAGGTTTTATAAAGTGATCCAAACACACCTAAGTAAAAAGAAATTGGTGGTGACTCCGTTTTTTTTTTTAAAGTCGACCTCCATTTTTATAAAAACTTAAAAATAGTTTCGACAGCTTGGCGACTCCACTGGGGACTAATAAGAGAGTCAAGCTGTAAAATCGATAATTTCATGTCCTTTTGTCCAAATTTAAAATTCTGATTTAAAAAACCATGATCCTTTTATTGCATGTCGTTATAATTTTTAATATATATCTATGCATAGCATTGCATGACCGTTATGGTCGCGCCTTTAAGTGGGAGCGAGAAGCTATGCCTTCGTGAGATTTTCATTTTCGCATGGGCTGGTGGATTGCTTCCGGAAAACATTTGTACCTATGTCTTCGTGAAGTTTTCACTTCTGCATGGCCATAGGGAAATGTATTCCCCTAAACCGAACTCAGTTTGTATGAGCCTATAATGGGTGAGGATCGAGGAATCTGCTGGTTTGGGTACCTCAACTTTAGAGCTAAACCACATGTAGAAAACATAAGGACTTACCCTAAGTATAACTATGTCAAACCTTAATAGTTACCCAGATAGGTGTTCGTTTATTTTACTTGCTTTATACTAACTTGTTGTGTTTTATTTTTTTTTTGCATGTCATTTCATATTTTAAGAGGTATCGATTCATGGTCAGTTTTTAAGTTAGAAAGCTGGTTATGTAGAATGAATTCCTTGATAAAGTGGAAGAAAATGTAATCGTCTGCATATGGTTAGAGCAAATGCAATTGGAGAAATGGGATAGCTTAGTTGAGGGGTATATGTCGAAACTACGGGATTTCGCTCGTATTAGTGTCACACAAAATGAGCTCCAGGAGTTAAAAGAAATATGGATCCAGTGGGACGATGAGGCAAAACATCTGTTCTATCGCAATTATGGTGATCTACCTTACTTGCTCGACATCAAGGTAGATAAATATCTGTTTCGGGCTATGAGTCAGTTTTGAAACTCTACTTATAGCTGTTTCACCTTCGAGAAAGTAGATTTAGTGCCCACGGTGGAGGAATATACTACCTTGCTTTGCTGTTCAAGGATCCAATTCGATAAAGCTTATTTTAGGGCTACTAATGTCCCAACTTTTGTGAAGAAGTTAATGAATATCACGTGGATGAGTGAGCAGTGGGTTGCAGCCAGAATTCAAGAGAAAGGTGAGGGTAAATGCATACCTTGGGTGAGTTTGAGGGACTTGATCTTAACACATCCAGATGTAAAGAAGAAGATTGACGTCTTTGCCTTGTGTATTTACGGTTTGGTAATCTTCCCTAAAGCTCTAAGACATGTAGATGAAGTAATTACTGATCTATTTGATCGACTTGATAAATGGGTCACACCTGTACCTGCAATCTTAGCTGAAACATTCAGATCTTTGAATGCATGTCGGAGAGCAGGTGAAGGCAGGTTCATTAGATACGCACAGTTGTTATTAGCCTGGTTCCACAGTTATTTCTAGAAAGTGGAGAAAGTTTCTTATCAAGTTTTTTTTGAGAGTTATTCTCCATTAAAGAAAATAGTGGCTACATCCAGGAGAGAAGATGTGTCTGAAGAAAACTAGATGGCGCTCCTTCAAAACTTTCAAGAGGAAGACATCGAGTAGAGAGTTCCTTGGATGATTCTCGACGAAATTCTTTATCCATATGGGAGTTTCGACTGGGTTCCTTTACTTAGAATTTGGGGAGCCGTTGGATATGCCTCTTTGCTTGTACTAAGACAATATGGATCAAGATAGTTTGTACCAGCAATATATGGGCTGGCTCAGTGTGAGTTCTCATACAGAAGGGAAAACTATAAGAAAAGGTTTAAGGAGATTTTGGTGCTTGGAATCAGATTAGGAGGATGAAGAGATTATCCGCAGGCCCAATGACGACCCTGAATATAGTGGATGGAGGACTAGAAGGATTAATGATAACATCCCCGAGCTGAATCTAGAAGGCACTCGATCAAGAGAGGAATGCTTGCAAGTGGTCCCATTAGAATTAGATATCATAAAATAAGATTTCCAAAAGATGAGTTTGGAGCTTGGAAAGAGGATAGATAAGTTGGAAGAGGAGAAAATGTATCTGAGGTTAGACGTGGATGTTTAGAAATTAGAGGCTGAAAAATTAAGAAAAGGGAAGAAAAGGGTCGAGGAAGATCTGGACAATCTAAAGACAGAATATAAGAAGCTACGTCTATCAATAAAAAATGCTGGATTGAGGAAGACTTCGAAACAGTGGCAATAGGAGATTCAAGAGGAAAAGGCCAAAGCTGACCATTGGGAGAGAAAGTTCCAAAAGATGCAGATGCGAAACGAGGACCTAGAAAGGAGTTTGGCAGAAAGCCAAAAGGAGAAATGTGGATTAAAGGTTAGAGTGGCTAAACTGGGACGGGCTCTTCAACACCATCAAAGCCGTAATTCTGCAACTGAGTTGAAGTCAAGTCTGAGCAAGATTGAGGAAATGAAGGGAAAGATCAAAAAATTAGAATCGGCATTACAAAATTGTAAACTCCGAATCGAGTTTCTTGAAGCAAGAGAGGGGCATTGGAAGGAAGAGCTCCACCATTCCCATGATCAAGTTAGAAGTTGGGATTATCTCATGGATGAGCAATAATTTAGATTTGAGAGGTAGCTGATCACTTACAAACTTTGGCAGTACAAGCTGATACGTTGAGCATGAAGTATGAGCTACAGTCATATCGTGGTCAAGAGCTAACCTTATTGTTTAGGAAAATCAAAACTTTAGGCCTTAGGGCGAAAGTATATTTGTAGTTCGTTTTATGTCAAGGATTTTGTTTTCTAATAAAGTTTTCTAAATGAAATTAAACCTAGATCGATGCCTTTCTACATTCATGCATTTGCATTACATCACATCATAAGCTTTGAAGTCCATAGAAAAATCCTAATCAGTTGAAACTAACAGAGAGAGAAAGAGAGAGAAAAGGAAAAATCTAAAATCAAACATCATTACGGTATACGCAAGAACAAAAGCCATAGACCGAAGGTTGGAAAGAATAGAGCAAAGGCAAATACAGATGCAGGGGCAATTGACCAAAATTCAACAAGAAATGTGAGAACAAATGCTAGATTTCCAAAGGAATATGATGGGCCAGTTAACTCAGTTACTAGCCGGAGGACGTGAAAAAAAGGAGTGGCCCAGTGGTCAATAGTGGGGATGATGATGAAGACATCGTTTATTCCCCAGGTTTCTCCCTAATAAGTGTCCCGGCCCAACTAGACATACATTCGCATGGGATACCCCATCATTATCTGACCCCAATGTTAGACTAATACCTCGGCCCTATTGAACTTCTCGATGAGCTCAGTTTTTAACCCAGAGGATGATCGAGCCAAACCGTTTGTTCTGGCAGAAACAAAGGAAAGAGGAGAGTGGACCTTAAAGGACCCGAAGAAGAACGAAAAGGAAGTGAATAGTACGAGTAGGTATAATAAGGTCCATTCAAAGCTGATTACAGTAAGCTATCCAAGGACGGTAACTACCAGTCATCAGGTTTCCCCAAGGTAAGAACCTAATTCAAGACTGAACTAAAAAAAACCCCAGTTCGCACCCATCCCAATCACATATAGGGAGTTGTACCAAATTTTGTTTGACGTACATGTTGTATCCCTTTTTTATATAGAACCATTATGGCCCCCATACCCCAAATGGTACGATGTAAATGTCCAATGCAAATACTATGAAGGAACCACAGGGCATTCGATCGAGAACTGCGTCACTTTTAAAAAGATAATCGAAAGGCTCATCAAATTGGGTGTTGTAAAATTTGATGATCCCTCTGGTGTAGAAAATTTGTTACCTAACCTTTCTATTAAAGGGGTAAACATTGTGAGTTCCATGATAGATAGGGGCAAAAGATTCAAGAATGCATTGAGCTTAGGGCCCTACGAAGAGAGAACCGGGGAATAAAAGTTTCCAAGCCCTTACATGCTTGGGAAGATTTTAAACAATGGAACTGTTGAAGGAATCCTTATATTTTTAAGACTAATCTAAAGTAATATTCAAAACGTGCTTGTTGCCTTAAGCCTAGAGACAATAAGAACCCTTTTGTGAAATAGGCTCGTGTCTATAATTTTTATTTTAATAAAATGCATCTTTTTGAGGAAATGTTCTTCTATTCTTTCCATTTCATACTGTACAAACAATTGTTCTTAGTTTTTTTTTTTTGTTTGGACTTTCTTTCAAGTATTCTTTTATTTCTTTATTCACGAGCATACAAATAATCATTTTTTGAATCAATTATTCTTTGGAATCTTCCTTCAAACCTACAATAAGGTCTCCATATATCAACGATGTGAGCAACGCTGTTATTGACCCAGAGTCTCCTTTCAAGTGAGATATATGTCTAGAGGGATCTTGGGACTTTGAAGATGACAGAGATTGTAACCAATCTTCTGATTTGTTAAGGATGATAGAACATGATGAAAGATAGATCCTACCTTAAATAGGGTTAATAAACATTGTGAGCCTAGGAAAGGGGTGAAGATTGAAGCCCAGCTCACCATAGAAATAAGGCAAGACATCATTGAGTTATTTTCAAGAATTTAAAGATGTTTTCACACGATCATATCAAGACACGCCTGGACAATCTTAAAAGAAATCCATAAGGGTGTTGAAAGAACATGATAATGGTTCTACAATAGCCAGGCTAATCATAAGGTTTGGGTACTATTGGTCCACCATAAAAAGGAGATTGCTTCAGTTATATCGTAAATGCCAAATTAAGGAAGACAAGACTTATGTGCCTCATCTATTTCTTCATAGATTTTCTATATGTGGGGAATGGATATTATGGGACCGATCTCATCAAAAGCTTCTAGTCGTCATCGATTCATCGTCGTGGTCATCATTTACTTCACTAAGAGGGTGGAAGTAGCTTTATATGCCAATGCTACAAAGTCGATAGTCATCAAATTCTAAAAAAAAAAGATCAAACGCCAACAAAGAATGCCAAAAGGAAAAAGTCAAAAGTTTGTAGTCTGTTCAAAGATCAAGCGGCATATCATAGAGCAACAAAGTCAGCTAAAAAGAATAGAATAAAAAAAACAAGGATTATATGAAAGATGATCGAGACTTGTAAAGATTGGTATAAAGAAGTTACCATTTACCCTTTGTTTTATCGAACGTCGGCTAGAACCTTCTCTGGGGTAACACATTGGAACAAAAATAGTTTTGCCAATTGAACCTAATCGAACCATCACGGTCAGATGATGCAAGTTTACAACAAAGAGGTTTATCCTAGAGAATTCCATGAGGGGAACCTGATCTTTCTTTTACAAAAGGATTTTAGAGAAAAGTAGATGCTAAACTGGGAGGGGCGTTATGTTGAATAGAAGGCCTATTCTGAAGGAGCATTGACATTGACCGAGATGGATGCCAAAGACTTGCCCAATCCAGTGAATTCAGGTTCAGTCAAGAAGTATTTTACCTGAAAGGGGAAAGGGCCAAGGTGAAAACCCGCAAAGGGCGCCTTGAGCTCAAATTCATTCAAAAAAAAAAAAAAAAGAGAAAGAAAGAAAAGGAGAGGCCAATGTGAAAACCTACAAAAGGCGCTTTGAGACCAAAGGGATTTGAGTTGAAAACCTGAAAAGGGCAGCTCAAATTTTGATCAAAGATAAAGCATGTGGTAGTCTTGCTATGCCTGAATTAACAATGAGGAAGTATTCTATGTCTCGGAGTATTGACAAAGTACTCCGGATCCTCTAAACACGTATTGAGCTCAAAATGGTCCTCAAGAAGTTTGTACAAAGACACTCAGGCTGTGATATCTAGGGCACCTAGCTTCTATCTTACCCATTCTGAATTTACTATCTTTGATTACTTTATTCTTTTCAAGATACACCTTAATCAATTATTTTTTTATTGTCTTGGTTATCTTTGATTAACTTATTTGTTTCGAGCTATGCTCCTGATTAATTTCTTTCACGTCCATTGTTGTGATCTTTTTCAAGCATTTTATATTGAAATAACGATTAATGAACTAATAATACTTTTATAAAAGAAGTTTCGCATATTACTCTAGGAGCTTCTAAATAATATGAGAATCTGAAACAGGACTATTGTTTAGAACTCACCAAGCCTAAGGGTTGGAAATATTGAAAGATGATTATCTCTTCAGATTTTTATTAGATAAGACATTTCCTCAGTGATACCATATTGACAAATGTTGAGCAATGTTAAACCAAGTGTAGAAGGGGATCATTCTCGAGGAAAGAAAAGATACCCTGTATTCATGCAAATTTCAAGCACATACATCAGGTCATTATACCCAGGGAATAGTGTAACGGATCAAATTGATACAAATTACATACATCTGAGTGGTAACAGGATGGATGGAAGAAACCAAATGTTATTCCCCTGAAGTTGCAGTGGGAGGTACAAACTTTATGTCCAGAAGATACAGTGGAAGGGACTCTAAAATTATAGCGGGGTAAGCTCGCTAAGCAGAATCTGATCATTTTTTTGGATTTTCTGTCAAAGATATCAGCTGTACAAGAAAGCATGGTAACGCATCAGTGATAGAACCTTGATGAATTATGATCAGTGACAACCAAACATTAAAAAGGGATCATTCTCATGCATATATCATTCATACCCTTTTAGTTAGGAGTATTAGATTCATTCCGATTATTGCATCCTAATCATTATACTTTAAAAAAATGGGATCATTCTTATGACATTCTGCATTCATGCAAATGTCGTCCATAATACATTCGAGTCTACAAGACATGTCCCCTAGAGGACGGTGTAGCAACATCGGTGAATTCACAGATCTTATCTCCCTAAGTAGTAGTGGAGTAGATCAAATTTGGTGAATCTTATCTCCATATATTGACAATGGAGCAGATTCAAGCCACCAACATTTTCTCCCTGAAGTAGCAAGGGAGCAGAGTTAAAGTTTGTAGTCTTATCTTCCTGAGGCAGCAAGGAAGTATACTGAAGATTGTAGATCTTATCTCCCTAAAGAGGTAGTGGAGCAGATCTAATTTGGTGAATCTTAACTTCATGTATAGGAAATAGAGTAGATTCAAGCCACAAACCTTATCTCCCTGAAGTAGCAAGGGAGCAGGTTAAAGTTTGTAGTCTTATCTTTCTGAGGTAGCAAGGAAGTAGACTGAAAAATTGTAGATCTTGTCTCCTCGAGATAGCAGTGGGGCAGATCGAAGATGGTGAAACTTATCTTCCTAATGTAGCAAGGGAGCAGATTTTAGCCACTAGCCTTATCTTCCTGAGGTAGCAAGGGAGCAGGCTGAAGTTTGTAGTCTCATCTTCTTGAGGTAACAAGGAAGCAGACTAAATATTGTAGATATTATCTCCCTAAAGTGGTAGTGGAGCAGATCGAATTTGGCGAATCTTATCTCCATATATCGACAATAGAGCAGATTCAAACCACCAACCTTATCTCTCTAAAGTAGCAAGGGAGCAGTTTAAAGTTTGTAGTCTTATCTTCCTGAGGTAGCAAGGAAGTAGACTAAAGGTTGTAGATCTTATCTCCCTAA
This sequence comes from Gossypium rotundifolium, assembly GCA_025506655.1. Classification (NCBI taxonomy): domain Eukaryota; kingdom Viridiplantae; phylum Streptophyta; class Magnoliopsida; order Malvales; family Malvaceae; genus Gossypium; species Gossypium rotundifolium. Next base: position 27,417,465 of record CP106730.1, read on the forward strand.
AGCGGTAGTGGAGCAGATCAAAGATGGTAAATCTTATCTTCCTGATGTAGCAATGGAGCAGATTTTAGCCACTAGCCTTATCTTCCTAAGGTAGCAAAGGAGCAAGCTGAAGATTATAGTCTTATCTTCTTGATGTAGAAAGAGAGCAGACTAAAAATTATAGATCTTGTCTCCCTGAGTTTGCAGTGGAGCAGATTGAAGATACAAGATTTGGCATTCCTGAAGTTGCAGGAAGCAGATCGAAGACATCAGATCTTGTCTTCCTGAAGTTGTAGGAAGAAGATTGAAGACATTAGCTTTGGCTCTCTCAATTTGCAGTAGAACAAGCTAAAAGACATCAGATCTGGAATCCCGAAGTTGCAGTGAAACAGATCGAAGACAACAGATCTTACCTTTCTGGAGTTGCTGGAAGAAGATCGAATACGTTAGTTTTGGCTCTCTGAATTTGCAGTAGAGCAAGCTAAAAGACAACAGATTTTACCTTCCCAAGTTTGCAGCGAAGCCGATCAAAGATACTAGTTTGACCTCCCTCAAGTTGTAGCAGAGAAGATTAATTATAGCTGATATTGCCTTTCTGAAGTTGCAGTGAAGCAGATTGAAGCCATCAGACTTATTTCTAAAATTGAAATCGAGATGAAGTTCCAATACCATTGAAGTTACTGTGGAGTTGGAAGCCATTTGAAGAAGATGAAGACTAAGAAGTTAAGGCTCGGCAAGACCGGGCAAAATTGGTCCTTTTATAGTCTTTTCTCTATTCTCGTTTCACGACAATGAACAAAGAGTGGCAGCTGTAATAGGCCCATTTTGCCCGACCCGTTAGAAACCCATCAGCATTAAAAAAATAATAATAAATACCAAATGTCCATTTTATAGTCTAGTTACAAAACAATTAGCCCAAAACCCAAATTACCAAACCCGATTAGCCCAATACTAAACCTAAACCCGTGGCCTAATTACACCCTTAGACCCATACCTAAAACAGACTACCCAAAACTAAAAAATAAGACCCAAACCCAATTCGTTACCCAAAACCAAATTCTAAACTAAGCCGGACCAAGTGACCTAAATGCTTGCGAACACATGAAACCCTAGGTTTCCACTGCGCCGTAACACTCAGCAACAACAGAGGCCCCTCGTCAAGTCGTAATCAGTGTGCAAATCGCGTTCCATCGCGGATCTCTCGTCAGTCTCCTATAAAAGGAAAGAAAAAGCAGTAAAAATGGCAAACAAGACAGAATCTATGTATTTCCTTTTTCAATTTTTTTCCAGTTATAAAAACCCCCAAAATAATCTATAAAGACATACATATAGATACCAAAAAATATACAGAGAGATTTTTGATTATTCAATTTTTTATTTCTCGATTCGTGCATTTTTTTTATATATGCAAAACATTACTAAAAAATAAAGAATAGGGGGTTACCTTTCTATGTATGCGAAAAGATTGAAATTTTTAGCCTCCAGCCACCGTCTACAGTGGCGCGTGAGGTGGCGCATGCGACGGTCTATCACCGGAGCTATGGCCGGAGACAGATGGGAAGAGAGAGCTCTCTGTAGCTCTATTTTTTTTTAAGAATGGTTTTAAATGTTTTTTTTTACAAGTTTTTTTTATTTATATAGGCCAAGGAAACGATGCCATTTTGGTGTGGTCAATCAATGACCAAAAGGACGTCGTTTTAAGGCCAGATCCACGCGTTGACCCTATACTCCAGTAGGATCCGCGTGTTTTTACAAAAGGGGCAATTTCCCTCTTTAGTCCTTCTGCAGTTTTATTCTTTGTAATTTCGTTCAATTTAATTTTTCTTTATTTTTTAATTCAACCCCGAAAGTTTATCTCTGTTTCAATTTGGTCCCTCGGGTTAATTAAAGGTCAATATCAGAACGGTGTCGTTTAAGAGATAAGGCAAAATTGCCTAATAGGTCCCTACAGTGTGACGCGTGTTTTGATTTAGTCCTTTTACATTTACTTTTATTTCTATTAAACCCCTGTTTCTTTGTTTTTTTTCATTTTCTATTTTATTTTATTTTTAAATTGTTTTAACATTATGTCTAATTATTTTATTAAAATTACGTATTATTTTAAAACTTTAAAATTTGTATAGCATATGTTATTTAAATTAATTTATTAATATAAAGTTTTTCTTTTCTTTTTGTATTGTTCATTTTAAATAAGTATTATTTTATAAAATTATTACTATTTATTATTTATATTAGGTTTTATTAAATTCAATATTATTCATATATCATATATTATTTTAAAGTCGCACATTAATTATTATTTTACACTTTTTAATTTTGTATATTACATTTAAAATTTAATTTAATTTATTTTATATAATATTGTTTATATTGTTTATTCTTAAATATGTAGTTTTTATGCATATATGTATTAGATTATTGTATTACAAATATTTTTTTACATATCATTTATTTATTTGAAAACGTATTTTATTTATTTTCTCAAGAATATATATACTATTTTTAGATTTTGCCATATCATTTTTATATTTTTTATTTGCAATATTTATTTATTATTTGATATATGTCATGCATTTCACACTTAATCTTGTATGAAAAGTTTGCACATTTATTTAGTAGTTTTCTTTTATTATTTTATTATTTATTTATTTATGTTATGATTATTTTAGTATAGTTATTTTATTATTTATATTATTCGTTGTCTTATATTATTCTTTCGTCAATTATCTATATTAGTATTAATCATTAATATGACTTGTGATTATAGTGAATTGCTATTTGATATTTATATTTTGTAATGTATCAATGCAATATCAATTCATATTATTTTTATAAAAACACATTTTGCAAAATTATCGTATTTTATTCAAAGTTTTTTTAAAAAAATACAGTGATACGTAATATTTGGGGACTTTGAGAAAAATTGTTTCCTAACTCACTAGGTTTCGATTTTTCTCGTTGAACTTAAGATATTAAGTATCCCTTTTCTTTTAAAATTGAAACTTATAAATTTTAAATCAAAACTTATTCTTGGGAATTCAAAACATTGTATCCTAACTTATTGCATATGATGTTTTGTGTCTCGAGATAAGAATTTTCTATAAATAACGGCGAGCCTAGTTTCGAAGTCATGAGATGTTATATCCTAACTTATTGGGTATAGCATTTTATTTCTTTGTGATAGGTAAAGTCTTGGCTTTCTTTCAAATAAAATGATCATATTTTAAATTTTTAAAATTTCAACATTAGGACATGAGATTGTCAATTAGGTACCAAATTTTGGGCGTTACAAGGGTGCTAACCCTTCCTCGTATGTAACCGACTCCCGAACCCATTTTCTTGTATTTCGTGGACCAAAATCAATATTTTGAAATAAAACATTTTATAAGGTGATCCAATCACACCTAAGTAAAAAGAGATTGGTGGCGACTCCCGTTTTTGTTTTCTAAAGTCGGCCTCCGTTTTTATAAAAACTTAAAAATGGTTTCGACATAAAATAATTCAAATTTTATTAAGTAAATATACCATAATTTATGCAGCTTTAGTAGTCATAGGAGATCCATCTTTCTTTCTATATGTAATGTCAAAAAGCTGAAGGCGTCCAACTTTTTCACCAGATGGTTGTTCCTACAATATAGTAGTAAAAATATTATTTAATATAAATTAATTAATATTTGAAACAATTAATAAATTCAAAATACTTCGTCCTCAGTTACATAAGCAAAACTTTTCGACCCATCTGTATGCATGAATTTTTGTTTTTGTCTACTTGTAGTGCCAACGAGCTCACAATCCTACATTATGAAATTATTATTACGTATATAGTAAATACTATGAACCGAAATAATTATACGAGTTTGGAAGTACATAATACCTCTCTTTTCTTTGACTGCCAGAATCTAACTGCATCTTCCCATTGGTACCTTAGCATTCCCGGCGGGACATTTCGTAATTTCTCTTCGAGGCTTATATTTTTCTTAAAATATTCCTTCTTTAAAGCACTTTTATGGTCTCTCCATTTTTTTTCCTAATGCCTTCTTGACATAATTATCCGAGACATCTAAAACAAATCTCTCCTGCAAAAAACACAAGTTTAGAAAGTAAATATAAATGAAACTTAAACAAAAGTATTATAAATTACATTCACGTTATTACCTTAATATTATTGAGAGCATGATTTTTGTTACTATCAGGCATATGATGCTTGTCGAAACCATTTTTTTTGTGTTGGAAAACTCTAGGTCGACTTTAAAAATGAAAATGGAGTCACCACCAATCCTTTTTTCGAGGTGTGGTCGGATCACCTTGAGATTGATCATTAAAACATTTTGATTTATTAAAACAATGATTTTGGCCTACAAAATTCGAGAAAATGGGTTCGAGAGTCGGTTATGCACGAGGAAGGATTAGCACCCTCGTAACACCCAAAATTGGTATCGAATTGATTGGTTGACGTCTTGATGTCAAAATTTGAAAAGATTTTAAAATGTGATCCTCTTTGTTTAGAAGGAAACTTGAATAAATTAAATTGGATGCTAAGACCCTCTTATTTTTTAGAAGTAAAACGTCACGCTCAGTGAGTTAGGATGCGACATTCCGAATCCTCGAAACTAAGCTTGTCTTTTGACTTTTAAAACTCGTGCATTTAAATTTAAGAAAGATATTCGGTTATTTGGGTCAAATGAAAAATTGGAACCCAGTAAGTTAGGGCACAATTTCTCAAAATTCCAAATATAGAACATTGCCTTTGTTTTTAGACATCCTTACCTCGAGATAACAAAATGTCATATCCAGTGAGTTAGGACACAATATTTTTGAATTCTCGAGAATAAGTTTTTATCTAACTTATACGCTTGATTTTTAAAAAAGATAATCGGTTCTTTAGGCTTGACGAGGAAAATCGAAACCTAGTAAGTTAGGGTACGATTTCTTGAGTCTCGAATTACAAAAAATTGTTTAATAAAAAATTTTGTATCGGACAAATATTAATGTAAAACGATTTTATAGTAAAATGCAAAAAATGAATGACGGAACTAATATGCATAACGAAAGAATAATAAATGCGTTAGTGTGAATAATAATAATAAGGATGATAATAAAATAAAATAAACAAGCGAGAAAATAAAAAGAAAAATAAGTAAATAAACACGAAAAGGAAATATGATTATAATAGTAAAAAAATAATAGTAATAATAATGACATAATAATAATAGTAATAGGAATTAAATAAAAACAAATAAAAAATAATAATAATGAAAATAGTAATAAAAATAAAATAAAAATAATAGTAACAATTAATTAATTTAAAATAGCAAAAATAACAAAAAGGACTAATTTGAACTTAAAACAAAAATTTGGGGGCAAATTTGAAATAAATAAAAAGAAAAGGACCACATTGAATGCGCGAATAACAAGGAGGGACCAAAAGGGCAATTAATCCCCGTCCTCCAAAATGATGTCGTTCGAATATGGGTCTAATTAAAAATCGTAATAAATTATGGGGCAAAATTATAAATAAAACAAACTGAATTGCAAAACCATAAAAAAGCGGAAGGGTTAGAAGTGAAATTAGCCCTTCCATTAAAAAGCGCAGATCCTAGGCCGGAGTGGGTCGGATCGGGTTGGGCCAGGAAAAAACGACGTCGTTTTGGGGCTTAGGGACGCCGACCAAAACAACGTCGTTTTGTATAGCCTATATAACTTAAAATCTAAAAAAAAATCTCATTTTCATCATTTTTTTTAAAAAAAAATCCCCCTTTCTTTTCTCTCTGCAGGGCCTGGGAGCCGGTGGGATTCCAACCAGTCACCGCCATGGCTCCGTCGCCATTCGCCGCTGACAACCGCCGTGCATGGCGGCTGAAACTCAAAAGGTAGGTTTTTTTTCCTATTTTTTTGCTATATTTTAATATATGTTTATATAACTAGTAAGAAAAGAAAAGAAAATAAAGAAATACTTGTATTTAAAAACAATTTCACACAGGGAAAAATAAAAGCAAAAAAAAAAAAAAGGACCTTTCGCATGTTTCTCACTTTTTTTCTCTTCAATCTGCTTTGTTTATTTGTTTTGTATCTAAATCTGTTTTTGGATGTGTTTTCAAAAGTGTTCGAATCAATCTGTTGTTTTTTATTTCATGTATCCAGAAAAAGAGCGCGATAAATTGGGTTTTTCATGGCTTATATAGCTAATTTTTTACACTTGTTTTCTATATTCTATGCTATCTTTTCTACTTTTTGATCCTTGCAGGTGCAAGTGGCAGTGCCATGATAGTGACGGTGGTAGCAGGTGGCGCAGAGGGTAGGGGTCAAAAGACCTAGGTGCGGCGCCCCTAGGGTTTGTCTTGTTTCTGATTTGGGTTTGTAGTGGGCTAGGATTAGATTGGGCTGTAATGGGTTAAGTAATTTGGGTTTAGAGTTTGTAATTGGGTCTGTTTGGGTTAGATTTAGTTTGGGGTGGATTTTGATGTCTTTTTGGGTCTTATTGGGCTGTAAATGAACTGTTTTATTGGGCCCAGGCAAATTGGGCAATTCACAGCTGCCCCTCTTTGCTCATTGCCGTGTAATGGGAATGGAGCATAGACTTTTAAGAAAAACCAATTTTACTCGTTCTTATCGAGTCTCAACTTCTTTGGTGCTTCTCTTCTTCAGGTCGCCTTGTTTCTACCCACTGCATCTTGTTGCTTTGATCCACTCCACCCCATTTTAGAGAGATAAAACTTTGCTTCAATCTACTCCGCTGCAACTTCAGTGAGATGAGATTTGTGGTTTTAGTCTGCTCCACTACCACTTCAGGGAGATAAGATTCGATGTCTTCAGTCTGCTCCGCTGCAACTTCAAGGAGATAAGGCTGGTGGCTTCAATTTGCTCCACTACAACTTTAGGAAGATAAGATCTACTATCTTTAGTCTGCTCCATTGCAACTTCAGGGAGGTAAGGCTGATGGCTTCAATCTGCTCCACTGCAACTTCAGGAAGATAAGATCCGCCATAATTTGTAGCTTTAATCTACTGCAACTTCAGAGGTATAGGATTCGTTGTTTTAATCCGCTCCACTGCAACTTCAGGGAGATAAGACTTGTGACTTCAACTTGCTCCACTGCAACTTTAGGGAGATAAGGTTTATTTTGATCAGCTCCATTGCAATTTCAGAGGGATAAGATCTGTGATTTATAGTTTCAATCTGTTCCACTGCAACTTTAGGGAAATAAAGTTTGCTATCTTCAGTTTGCTCCACTGCAACTTCAGGGAGATAAGGCTTGTCATGATATGCTCTACTGCAACTTTAGAGAGATAAGATATGTTATTTATAGCTTCAATCTGTACTACTGCAACTTCAGGGAAAAAAGATTTGCTATCTTCAACTTGCTCCGCTGCAACTTCAGATAGATAAGTTTCGTGGCTTCAATCTGCTCCACTGCAACTTCAGGAAGATAAGATCTGCCATAATTTGTAGCTTTAATCTGTTCCACTGCAACTTCAAGGAAATAAGATTTGCTGTCTTCAGTCTACTCCGCTGCAACTTCAGGGAGGTAAGACTTGTAACTTCAACCTGCTCCACTGCAACTTCAAAGAGATAAGGCTTGCTATGATGACTTTAATCCATCCCACTACCACTTCAAGGGTATGGGATTTTTGGAATCACTGATCTTGTTACACCGTCCTCTGGGGAACATGACCTGTTGAATCGATTTGATGAGCCTATGTTTATACCTAATGATTAGGATGTCATGATTAGAATGAATCAAATGCTCCTAACTAGATGTGTATGCATGATATTCGTATGAATGCAGATGTCATTTTGTGAGAATGATCCCTTTTTAATGCTTAGGTTTTCATTGCTCATTGTTCATCAAGGTTCTATCATTGATGCAATATCCTGTCTTCTTATTTAGTTGATATCTTTGACAGAAAATCTGAAGAAGTAGTCAAAATTTAGACTACTTTTCTTAAATGTTTCCAACCTTTAGGTTTGGTGGGTTCTAAATAATAGTCCTGTTTTTGGTCCCCGTACTATTTAGAAGCTTCTAGAGTAATATGCAAAACTCTTTTATGAAAGCATATTAGTCCAATAATCGTTATTTCAATGCGAAATGCTTGAAAAAGATCATAATGATGGAAAAAATTAAAATTTATTAGGAACAAAATCTGAAAAGAATGGATTAATCAAAGAAAGAAAACATTGTTGGAATACAAAATAGGTGAGAGAAAAAAATAGGTGCCCTAGATATCACATCCTGAGCTTCTCTATACGAACTTCCTGAGGACCATTTTGAGCTCAACATGTGTTTAGGAGATCTAGAGTACTTTGTCGATGCCCCAAGATGTTGCATACCCTTTTCTTGTTAATTCAGGCATAGCAAGACTACCGTATGCCCCACCTTCGATCAAAATTTGAATTGCCTTTTTCGGGTTTTCAATTCAAAACCTCTTTGGTCTCAAGGCGCCCTTTGTGGGTTTTTGCCTTGGCCACTCCTCTTTTTATTTTATTTTATTTTTTTAAGTGAAGTATTTCTTGACTGAGTCTGAATTCACTAGATTAAGCAAAGTCTTGCCATCCATTTCAGTTAATATCAACGCGCCTCCAGAAAAGGCATTCTTTACCACATAAGTTCCTTCCCAGTTTGGCATCCACTTTCTTTTGAAGTCCTTTTGTATGGGAAGGATCTTCTTCAATACCAAGTCCCCCTCATGGAATTCTCTAGGGCGAACCTTTTTGTTGTAAGCTCGTATCATTCGTTTTTGGTACATCTGACCATGACGAATGGCTTTCAACCTTTTTTCTTCAATCAAGTTAGCTGATCATATCGGGATTGGATCCATTTTGCTTCATCCAACTTCAGCTCTGACAAGACTCGAAGGGAAGTCTCAACCTTGATGGGTAAGAGTGCCTCCATTCCATAGACCAATGAGAAAGGAGTTGCCCCAATAGAGGTCCTGATTGATGTTTGATAAGCATAGAGAGCAAATGGTAACTTTTCATGCCAATCTCTATAAGTCTCAGTCATTTTCCCCACAATCCTCTTGATATTCTTATTAGCCGCCTCAACTGCACCATTCATTTTTGGGCGATATGGTGACGAGTTGTGGTGTTTAATTTTGAACTGACTGCAAACCTTTGCTATCGTGCTATTGTTCAAATTCAACGCATTGTCCGATATAATCCTTTCTTGCATTCCATACCGGCATATGATTTCTTTCTTTAAGAACCTACTGACTGCTGACTTTTTGACATTGGCATATGAAGCGGTTTCTACCCACTTGATGAAGTAGTCGATGACCAAAAAGATGAATTGATGTCTATTTAAAGATTTTGTCGAGATCGGTCCAATGACATCCATGCCCCACACAGAGAAAGGCCATGGAGAAGTCATAGCATGAAGAGGTGAAGGAGGCACGTGAATCATGTCCCCATAAATTTGGAACTTATGGCACTTCTTAGCATAATTGATGCAATCCCCTTCCATGGTGGACCAATAATATCCAAATATCATGATTTGCTTGGCCATTGTAAAATCGTTAACATGTGTTCCGCGGACACCTTCATGGACTTCTTCTAAGATTTTTTAGCCTCGAAAGTGTCTACACATCTTAGTAGCACGTGATCCTTTCTTCTTTTGTATAAGATCTCCCGTCTAAGAAGTAGTCGCTGGCCAGTCTTCTCAAAGTTCTTTTATCATTCTTAGTTGGTTGGTCAAGGTGTTCACGATTCTTCACGTATCGCAGTATATCGTGATACTAGGGGTGATCATCTCTTTCTTCTTCTTCTTCGATGTTGTGGCAATAAGCTAGAGCCTCGTAAATACTCATTTGGATAGGCTTCACTTCTTCTTGTTTATTTACTCTGATCATAGAAGCTAATGTAGCCAAAGTGTCAACCATCTGATTTTCATCTCACGGGAGGTAACTGAAGGTGATATCATCGAACTCCTCAATTAATTCTAGAACTAGCTTTCGATAATTGATCAATTTGGGGTCTCTTGTTTCCCATTCACCTTTGAGTTGGCAGATCACTAGTGCAGAATCTCTATACACCTCTAGCACTTTGATTTTGCATTCTATGGCCGCACAGATTCCCATGATACATACTTCATACTCTACCATATTATTTGTACAATCAAAATCCAATATGCAAGTAAATGGATAATGATCTCTATTTGGGGATATCAGGACTACCCCAATTCCATTACCAATAGCGTTTGATGCTCTGTCTAAGTTTAGTTTCCAAGGACAATCTTCTAGAGCATCTTCTTCGACGATTGCCACATACATTATATCCTCATTTGGGAAGTCAAAGTTTAAAGGCTCATAATCTTCTAGAGCTCTACTGGCTAGAAAATCAGTTATTGCGCTTCTTTTTACAGCCTTCTGATTCAATAGACTATGTCAAATTCAGAAAGTAGAATTTACCATCGAGCCATCCTTCCATTCAAAGTGGTTGACTCCATCATGTACTTTAAAAGGTCTAGTTTAGAGATTGTCCAAGTTGTATAGTACAACATGTATTGTCTCAATCTCCAAGTTGTCTAGATCAATGCGCAACATAATTTTTCAATTGACGAGTATCTCATTTCATACTTAGTGAATTTCTTACCAAGGCAGTATATTTCTCTTTCTTTCTTTCCTGACTCATCGTGTTGGCCAAGCACACATCCCATAGAATTATCAAATATTGTCAAATACAGAATAAATGACTTATCTGGACTAGGCGGCGTCAAAACTAGGGCATTGGATAGGTATTATTTTACCTTGTCAAAGGTTTTCTGACATTCATCATCCCATACACCGGTATTGTGTTTCTTAAGAAGACGAAATATGGGGTCACATTTCTCAGTTAGTTGTGAAATGAACCGGGCAATGTAATTTAATCTTCCTAGGAAACCTCGAACTTCTTTTTGAGTGCACAACAGAGGCAATTCTTGTATAGCCCAGACCTTGTCTGAGTCAATTTCAATTCCCCTCTAGCTGACACGAAGCCCAACAATTTTCCCGATCTAGCTCCAAAAGTACATTTTGTTGGATTGAGCTTTATTTGAATTTTCTCAGTCTCAAAAATAACTTTCTCAAAACTTGGATATGTTCCATTTCTGTTCGAGACTTTACGATCATATCATCGACATAAACTTCAATTTCTTTGTGCATTATATCACGGAACAAGATCACTATGGCCCTTTGATATGTCACTCCTGTATTTTTCAGCCCAAATGGCATTACCTTATAACAAAATGTCCCCTACAAGGTTATGAAGATAGTCTTTTCCATGTCTTCAGGATGCATTTTTATTTGATTGTATCCCGAGAAACCATCCATGAAGGAAAACAGTGAATAGCCTACCGTATTGTCTACTAGAGTATCAATGTGAGGCAAAGGGAAATTGTCTTTCGGTCTGACCTTATTTAAGTTTCTATAATCTACACAAATTCATACCTTCCTATCTTTCTTAGGGGCAGACACAATATTGGCTGCCCATTTTGAGTATTTGACCTCCTACAAGAATCCGGCATCGAATTACTTTTTGACTTCCTCTTTTATTTTTAGCACAATGTCAAGCCTCATTCTCCAGAGCTTCTGCTGAACCGGCCTACAATCCTCTTTTATGGGGAGGCGGTGTACAACAATGTCAGTGCTTAAACCAGGCATATCTTGGTATGACCACGCGAAGACATCTTTGAATTCTTGAAGTAACTTTATGAGGTCTCGCTTCGTTTCTCCGGTTATACACGTTCCAATTTTCACTACCTTTCTTTCTTCCAAGGTCATAATATTTACTGTCTCTCATGAGATAGAACTTGTTTTTCCTCTTTTTTTACCATTCTTAACAAGTCCAGGATAAGCCACAATCTATGTCATCTTCAAAGTCCTGTGATCCCTCTAAACACATGTCTTGCTCAAAAGGAGGTTCTAATTCCTTAGCAGTGTTACTCCCGTTATTGGTATCCAAGAACCTATTGTAGATACAAAGGAATATGCAAAGAATGAATAAATTTAAGAATAATTATTTGTATGGTATGACTATGAATGAGATGAAAGAATGATTTGGAAATAGGTCCAAGGAATGAAAGAATCTCACATGATTATTTGTATAGAAAGAATGAAAGAATCTAAAAGAATGGAAGAATATTTACTCAAAATAATATCAAATATGTATTTCATAATGATGTTTGGACATAATCCCATTTCACAAAGGAATTCTTATTGCTTCTAGGCATAAACCAACAAGTGTGTTTTAAACATTACTCTAAGTAAGCTCTAAAAACTATAGGAATTTCTTCTGCAGTCTAATTTTTTAGAACACTCCTAGGTTCATAAGGGCAGATATCTGACAAGGTCCCTCCTTTAGTTTTTTCTTTACATATGGCATTAATGTGAACATTTCCCAACATTTCTTCAACACTTTCTTTCCTTGTAGTCCTTCGCTCGGGATGAATAATCCCTCTCAATATGAAAGTTTTTGATATGTGGGGGAATATCATTGGTTCCCATTTGATTTCTTCCCCACTCACGCATGTCCTTATTCTTTCTTGCCTCTTTTCCAGTTCCTTCCTTCTTTGTCTTGCATCTAGCTTGTACCCTAAGCTAAAGTGGTCATGCTTTTCCTTTAGCATTGGAGCCTCAATTTTTCCTTGACGATGTCTCCCTAGTCCTTTTCCCTGTAGAGCTCCCTTTCCTACATCTTAATCCTCTTTTGAAGCGTTGGCTGAGTTCTCCTTTCCCGGGATTGTCACGTTGCAATCATAATTCCAGGGGACCCTTTTGCTATCCTGATAAGAGAAGATCGTCGGTTTTTGGATTATAATCTTTGGTGACATCTGTACTCTAATTTTTCTATTTTTAGGTCACAAAATGATGACCACAGGATGATTAACTTTTGGGACCTTCATTGTTGATTCTGACGTACATATGCTTCCTTCTTCTTTAACTCCTTCACAGAACTCTATCTCTTTATCAGACCTTGTACCAAGGCTTTGAATTCTATGCATTCTTAGATCTTGTGCCCCTCTTCATGATGGAACTCATAGTAGTTACTCATGTTTTCACAACTCCCTTCGGAATTCAAAATGCTCAACCCTCTTTTTACTATCTCCATCCAGACTTATCTCAATGGAGTCTTTACTTCACAATATCGGTCTTGATTCTTCTCCCTACCTTTTCGTCTATCGCATTTACCCCATTATCAGTGTGATTGGATAGTGAATTTTCAGCATTAGGTGCATCATCAAATTTCACGATGCCCATTTTAATAAGTCTTTCGACTACTTTCTTAAAAGCAATGCAGTTTTCTATTGAATGCCCCAAAATTCCTGCATGGTAGTCATATTGAGTGTTCGCATTGTACCATTTGGGATATGGAGGCTGTAATGGTTTTAGGAAAAAAGGGGATACCATGTGTGCATTAAATAAGCTCTGATACAACTCCTTATATGTCATTGGGATTGGTGTAAATTGGAGCTTTTAGTGTTTTGCTTTGTGTTGGACTCCTGCCTTGATAAACCTTGTTGACCAGTAGCCACCGTTCTTGGCTGATTTATAGTAATCAATTTTGAGTAACCCTTGTTATATGTACTTGTGTTATTCACCTCATTTTTCTCTTTCCTCGAGGTTGACCTTTTGTTACTCTTTCCTGCATCTATCTTTCCATTTCTTATCATATTCTCGATCATTTCACTAGTCATCACTATTTTTGAAAAACTTTTTGTAGCGTTTCCTATCATGGGAGTGATGAACGGGGCTTTTAAGGTGTTGATAAAGAGCATCGTAGTTTCTTTTTCTAGGAGCGGCGGTTGAACTTGTATGGCAATTTCCTTCCATCTATATGTATATTGCCTAAAAATCTCACTCGATTTCTTCTCCGTGTTCTGTAAAGTAATTCTATCAGGAGTCATATCCGTCACATGACTACACTGCTTCATGAATGCTTGTGATAAGTCCCTCGAAGAACCAATCCTAGTACTACTCAATTAGTTGTACCATTTGGATGCCGCTCCTACCAGACTGTCTTGGAAGCAATGTATTAGTAGTTGATCATTGTTAACATACCTAGTCATCCGTCTGCAAAACATAGTGATGTGATCTTCGAGGCAACTAGTCCCACTGTACTTTTCAAATTCTAGCATTTTGAACTTGTGGGGAAGCACTAGATCTGGGACCAAACTCAGATCCTTAGCATCGATTTCGTGCTGACTATCAGCATTTTCCATTGCCTTAAATTTTCCTCCAGCCATTTACATCGGTCCTCTAATTGCTTTTGCAATTCTGTCCTTATCCTTTCCTTTTCTGCCATTTTATCAAGGTCAGGGATAATAGGATTAGCTGGGTTATCCCCTGGGTTAGAACCTGATCCAGCTTCAAAGTTCATCGGTACCGAAGCACCATCCTGAAATTGTTGAGGCCTAATCGTGATAGATGTTCTTCGAGGATACACCTCAGGCTGTTTTGGAGTAAAACCCGACGGATAGAGGGGTTCTTCATTATCTTCCCCTAGTAACCATGGGCCTTTTTCCTTTATCTGTTCTTCTAGTCAATAGTTCGGTGAACTGAGTCATCATATTTCTTTAGGACTCCAACATTTGGTCCATCTTGTCTTGCTAGATTTTTGCCAGTTGCTATTGCATTTGCAATTATAGTTGATCTTGTATCTCTTTTTGGAGTTGTTCAAGTCTTTCTAATATTTGATCCATGTCTTTTGTCTTTTCTCGGGTACCGTAATGATGTTTGGTTGGTAAGTTTTTGTTGGTTTCCAGATTAATTCTGAAATGATTTTAACCAATTGGGGTCTTCCCATGAAATTTAATGCACATATGTGATGTAATGTGAATGCATGAAATGAATGCAAAAAGGCGTCGATTCTGATTCAATTTCATTTAGAAAACTTTACTAGAAAACAAAATTCTTTACATAAAATGGATTACAAATATGGCTTTTCCCTAATGCTCAAAGTTTTAACTTTCTTAAGCAATGAAGCTAACTGTTGAACCCGATCTGATTCTAGCTCATACTTCACGCTTAGTATATCGGCTTGAATCGCAAAAGTTTGTAAATGATCAGCTACCTCCCAAATCTAAGCCATGGCCTCACCCATAATGTAATCTCTGTTCCTAATTTGATTCTAAGAATGCTGAAGCTGTTCCTTCTAACGTTCCTCACTTACTTTAAGAAGCTCTACCCAGAGCTCACAGTTTTGTAATGCAGACTTTAGTTCTTCTATCTTTCTTTTCTTTTCTTCAATATTGTTCACACTTGCCCTCAATTCAACCAAAAAATTATGATTTCTATGCTGATGAAGTGATTTTTCAAGTTCTTCCACTCTAGCCTTTAATTCTCTTTTGTCACTTTGGGTTTCTAACAAACTCCTTTTTAGGGCCTCTTTCTATGCATGAGCCTCTTGGAGTTTTCTCTCCCATCGATCGGATATGATTATTTCTTATTGGATCTCTTGTTTCCATTGTTTTGATGTTTTTCCCAATCCAGCAGTTCTCATTGATAGACGCAATTTCTTGTAATCCGTCTTTAAACTATCCAAATCTATAACAGCCCAATTTTGGGGCTAGTCGGAATAGTGATTTCGAGACCACTAAACTGAGCTTGAGGAAAATTATTTTGATGTTATTTTATGTGTTAAATATATGTCTATTTGAAAATTTTGGTGCTTTAATTTGAGCGATAGCATGCTTAATTGTGAAAAAAGGACTAAATCGCATAAAGTATGAAAGTTCTATATTTTTAAGGTAGAGGTGTCCAATAGCCACATGTTACTAAATTGGAGGTCCTTAAGGTGCATTTAGGCCCTATAGAATGTATTGGCCAGCCATAGATAGCAAAAGGGGACAAGAGCATTAATTGTAGTCAAATTGGGTGAAATTAGGTGAGAAAAGATGAATAAAATATGGTAAAAAGAAAAACTATCATCTTTCACTATTCACTCATCTCTTTCCATCAAAATTGAAGATAAAATAGAGGTCTTTGAGATTCAAACTTTCAGCCACTTAATTCTCATTCAAGTAAGTGATTTAGGTGGTTTTAATTGATGATTTTTGTGTTTTTGGAGTCCCCAAAGCTTAAGCTAGCTAATGAGGGGACTAATTTGTGATATGGTTGAAAGTATAGGGAATTGACATGAGAATGTTTGTGTTTTTAGCTGAGTTTTTATGGAAGAAAATAAATGTTAGGGAGATGAAAAACAACTTTTGTGAAAGGTGTTAGCATGAAAACACCTAATTAAGACTTAAATACAAAGATTGAATTTGGGTCATAAATGCATGGAATAGTTGGATTTATGAGTAGTTGTAAGAGAAAAAAATGTTCAGCTAGGCTTGTTTAATGAGGAAGTGAGTTGAAAAATAATTTACGAGCCTAGGGGCAAAATCATAATTTTACCATAGTACAAGGGCAAAATAGTCATTTTTACCTAGGTGTAGACTTTGATGCATTATGATCATAGAATGATCTAAATGAGTGAATTCTATTGTTATAGATCAAAAAGATCATGGGATCAATCTTGACTGTGGAAAAGGCAAGGTTGTAGATTAAACCGAAAATCGAAATGTTTTGCACTGAGGTAAGTTTATGCGTAAACGATGCATTTTATATACACATTGTTGTTGTTGATAGGTGCATGGCATGATTGAGAACATTTATGATTCAAGTGGATTGTATTTGATAGTTATTGTATAGTTTCATATGAATGACGAAATAGCTATATAAATGTGTAATAATACCACTTGACGGTGGGCTAAGTGCGATACAACCTTATTACTTAACTATGATGGGCTATGTGTGATACCATAGTTTATTACATTATTTAGTGCGCTGTGTGCGATACCACTATAATTACCCTTTTTGGTGGGCTTTGTGTTATACCACCCTATTAACGATTGATGGTGGGCTAAGTGCGAAACCACCGAGTGATTTGGCATTGTGGTTGGATTAGTGAGAAATTATGATGTGTTGTATCATGAGAATTTGTGGTGTTAAGTGGAGGGTTGCAAGTGAATGAATGTAAGCATAAAGCTTGTGACATAGTTGGAATGTGGTAAGGGATAAAATGAGTAAGCATGATTGTGAATGTGGATTGTTTTTGTTTAGTATAATGATATTTGTTGATTAGCACATACTATGATGTTATTTGTTTACATGTAAACTCACTAAGCTTAAAGCTTACTCCCCTTTTCTTTTTCCTTATTTTATAGAGTTAAAGAGTCGGGTCAGAATACGCAGATAACTAGAAGATTGCCCACACTATTAGCTCACCTCGGTATATCTAGACTTAGTACATTTTGTGTATGGCATGTATAGGGGCTCGACTAATTAGATTGTTTTGTTATTTTGGCCAAAAGTGTGTTGACCCCTTTGACAGATAAACTATTTTGTATATTGCCATGGTTGATGGCTTGCTTTGTTATATATATGAAAAGATGTAGTTATTCATGGAAGTTTATAAAGATCTTGGCAAATAACCTTGTTCTGTCCACATGATTAGGCACACGGACATGTGTCTAGGCCGTGTGTCCCCTGCATGTTAGTTTTACAAGTCAGTAAGCTTTGTAGTAAGCACATGGGCAGAGACACGGTCGTGTGTCTCAGCCGTGTGGAAGGCATGGCCATGGACATGGGCGTGTGCCCAGGCCATGTGAAGTCTGCACCTTAAATTTGAAATTTAAATTGCCACACGGTTGAAGCACACGGGCATGCCATAGGCCATGTAGATTAAGTCAGGGGCGACCACGGGCCAGCCATATGGGCGTGTGCTAAGCCGTGTGATACAAGTCAGGTCAACCATGGGTGTCGAACACGGGCATGTCATTCCCTCCACATGGGTGTGGCCCCTGTTTAGGTAAAATTTTCCTAAGTGTGTAAAAGTTTTCGAATCATCTCTGAAACCTTTCGGAAGCATGTTTTGGGCCTTGTAGGTCCATTATAAGGATATTAGATGTGTGTATGGAAAAGTTTTTAGTTTGGAATGGAAATTGGATAGCCCAAAGCTATACGACCATGTTAGTTAAGTATGGTAACGCCTCGTATCTAGATTTGGCGTAAAACACGGGTAAGGGGTGTTACATTTAGTGGTACCAGAGCTATAGTTTAGTCGGTTCTAGGACTACCGTAGCATGTGTTAGGGTCTAGCTATACATGCCATAAGTGTATATTGATAGTGTGGTGGCTTCTGACAATTTTAAACTTTGTTTTTATATAGTAAATGGATCCCAATCAAACGACTATTGATGGCACAACTAGTAACGCACTGGCTCCCGCGCAAGGGACCGCGTTTGTAGAAAGTGGACTCGATACTAAGGGTCAAAGAGAAGAGGCTCAAGAAGCCTTCTTCCAAGGGATGAGTAACTGGTACACGGAGTATGTACTAGCAAACCCTAATGCTCAACCTCCTCCACCCCTCCTATACCTCAGCTAGTACCTGTGGCTCCTCAAGGTGTAGATGTAGTAAGAATAACCAAGCCCTCGGTAGACAAAATTCGGAAACAAGGGGCTAAAGAGTTTAGAGCTAATATAGATGATGACCTTGAGAGGGTGGAGTTCTGGCTTGAGAACTCAATAAGGGAGTTTGATGAACTCTCTTGCACACCTGAGGAGAGCTTAAAATGCATCGTGTCCTTGCTGAGGACTCGACATACCATTGGTGTAAAATGTTGATGTCGGTGGTCCCAAGGAAGAAAGTGACGTGGGACTTCTTCTTGTAAGAGTTCGGAAAGAAGTATATAAGTGATAAACCATAATTTGCACATATTTTAACCCCATGCTTGGCCTATTTTTGAATGAATTTTCATTAGATTTGATGAATTTGATGCTCCTAATCCCTTAATTTCATCTTTTATGCTCAGGAGAGCTTAGGAAGTCGAAAAGAGCGAGAAACGGGCCAAAAAAGGGACAAAACGGGCCTACATCAGAAATCATCGGCCAGGACTATTGACCACGGGCAAATCACACGGCCATGTGTAGTGAGCAAAATCGACCACGTATGAAGGAGTCCACCACGGGCGTGTCCTTGCCGAAACTAGGATGAATTCTATTCGAAATAGGATACTTGTGGGTCAAGAAAGGCATCCCAAAACCTATATATACACCTTAGGGGTAACCTAAAAGGAGACGTTGAATAGACGCTGAATAGGAGGCGAAAAATACTCCAAGGAAGTCGTCGGGAACAACTTAGGAGAAGGATCTTCATCAAGACTAGAGATCTCCCATCAAATTCTTTAGAAGTTTTTGGGTTTTCATTATGTTTTGTGGTTTTCCTATTTTATGATGTTTCCCTCTATCAGTATGAACTAAATCCCTTAAATATCTAAGGGGATGAAACCTAGACGAATCTTATTATTATTTAATTTATAAGATAAATACTTGTTCTTATTCTTAATTGTGAGTTTTTATTCTTGTTTTGATAATTCAGGTTATTGATTCAAGTCGAATGTGCTTATTCAGAGGAGCAAAAGTCCTTGTTTAATAGTAGATCAACACAATTAAGCGGAGTTGATTGCAACCCTAGAAATAGGGCGACGAAAATCTACCAGATTAGAGTAAATCTAATAAAGGAATCCATAGATCGAGTTAATGCGACAATAGGGGTTTTAATTTGAAAGATATTTCAATTAGTCAACCTAGAGTTAGTTGTTTTTAGTTTCGAAAGAGATATTAACATAAATCAGGAATTTCTACGGATTAAGTCAAGTGAATAAATCAAATGAATCAAAAGTGATAAGTGAAGTCTACATGGATTCTTCCTTAGGTATTGCCTATCTCATAAAAGTTGTCCAAAAGTATTTTCCCAATTCACTCTCTGTCACGTTCATAGTCATTTAGTTAGTTAAATTAGTTAGTAAATTTTAGATTAAAAATAAATTCCCTTAATTACTAGGCTAGATAATAAAAAGATAGTTATTACTAGTAATTTTAGTCCTTGAAGACACGATATTCCGGACTCGCCATAACTATATTACTGTTCGATAGGTGCGCTTACCTTTGTCGAAATAATAGTTAGTTTCGAGCTCCATCAAGTTTTTGGCGCCGTTGCCGGGGACTAAGATATTAGGAACACTAAATTTTTATTACTTTAGCCATTTTTTACTATTTACTATTTATTTTTATTTTTGCTAATTTTTCTTTTATTTGCTTTTGGCAGGTAATTTTAGTTTATGACTAGAAAAACCCGTCAGGATCATTACTTTTTAATAGCGATATAGAAGCTACCGCTCACAGAAACCGAAGAGAAATAAGGAGAAGCTTACAATGTATAGAAGAAGAGCAAGAAGATGAAACCAATACTACTGAAGAGATTGCTGATAATAATCTTCTACCTCCTGTGGTTGCTGCAAGCCCGGTGAATCAAAATCCTGCTCTTCGTACTATGTATGATTATGCTAAACCTAATTTAACAGGAATTGAATCCAGTATTGTTAGACCTGCTATTGCTGCAAATAATTTTGAACTGAAACCTAACACTATTTAGATGATTCAGCAATTTGTTCAGTTTGATGGTTTGCAGGATGAGGATCCAAACAATCACTTGGCAAATTTTCTAGAGTTTTGCGACACTTTCAAAATTAATGGCGTTTTGATGATACCATTCACCTTCTGTTGTTTCCCTTTTCGTTGAGGAACAAAGCTAAACAGTGGTTGAACTCGTTACCACGAGGATCAATCACTACATGGGACCAAATGACCAAAAATTTTTATGAAAATATTTTTTTCCGGTTAAAATGGCTAAGTTGAGGAATGATATTTCTTCTTTTGTGCATATGGATCTAGAAACATTCTATGATGCATGGGAGAGATATAAAGAGCTACTAAGGAGATGCCCTCATCATGGGTTACCTTTGTGGCTACAGGTTTAAACCTTTTATAACGGTGTGAACCCCTCAACTAGGTAGTTGATTAATTCAGCCGCCGGTGGAACCCTAAATAACAAGACCCCTGAAGCGGCTTATGAGTTTATAGAAGAGATGGCACTGAATAACTATCAGTGGAAAGTTATGAGGACAAAGCCAACAAAAGTCGCTAGTGTTTTCAACCACGACCCAGTAACCATGCTATCAAACTAGGTAGAACTGTTAAATAAAAAGATTGATGGTTTGTATGGTTCTTGGCAGGTACATCCAGTGATGCAGTGCGATACAAATTGTAACAGCCCGATTTAGACCCTAGCCGGAACAGTGGTTTTGAGACCACAAATTCAAGGTCAAAATAATATTTTAATATTATCTTTGGTGTTGATTCTATGTGACATAGTCTGTGTGAAAATTCTGTGTGATAATTTTATCGATTGTGTGCCAAATTAAGAGAAATGACCTAATCGCATAAAGTGTAAAATACTGTGTGCTAATTGTTAAGTGCTTAATTGTTGTTGTCCTTATAATGTAAAGGCCTTATGAGGCAATTAAACCACTTTGCTAGTAAGTGGGTGGATATGGTAAAAAATGACCTTATATGTTATGTTTTATGTATTTATTATTAAAGGTTAGTTTTGTACTTTGATAATATTGCTTAATTAAAAGACTAAAAACATGAAATGGCCATCATCTTCTTTACTTCACGAAAATTAGAAAGAAAGTATTGGGCTAGAAACTTTGAAGTATTTGGCTAGCTTGAAGCATAAATTAAGGTAAGTTTGGCTTCGATTTTGATAATTTCTACGTTTCTATAATCATTGCTTTGTGCTCTAGCTAATGCATGTCTTAATTTTGTAAGTTGATGATGTTTTTGAAATATTCCATTGATGAACATGTGAGTTCTTGAATGTTTGATGGAGGGAAATGAAAGATATGTGTTGATTTAAGATAGTTTGTCTTTGGAGTTTTGATAAATTTGTGTATTTTGGGCTAAATTGAGAAAAGTGTAAAATCGATAATTACAGAGTACCAACCTCGTGTGCCATACCCCAATGTGATGAAGAAAGACCGCACTGAACAATTTGGTAAATTTATCAAACTCTTAAAAAAATTACATATTAACTTACCATTTATTGAAGCTCTTTCGCAGATGCCCAATTCGAAAAAATTTTAAAAGAGCTTTTGACAAACAAACAGAAGTTAGATGAGGCGTCGTATGTGGAGCTAAATGCAGTGTGCTCAGTAATCTTACAAAATAAACTACTACAAAAGTTAAAAGATCCAGTGAGTTTTACGATTACTTGCTTAATTGGTAGTTTATCTGTTGATAATACTTTAGCAGATTTAGGGGCAAGCATAAATGTTATGCCTTATAAGATGTTTAAACAACTGGGTTTAGGAAAACCCAAACAAACTAGGATGAGCATTCAATTGGCTGATAAAACTATTAGAGTTCCTAGGGGTATAATTGAGGATGTACTAGTAAAAATTGATAAATTCATATTCCCAGTAGACTTTATTGTTTTAGACATGGATGAGGACAATAATGTTCCTTTAATTTTAGGAAGACCCCTTTTAACAACTGCTAAAACTAGAATTGATGTTGGTATAGGCGAACTCGCACTTTCTGCAGGTGACGAAACGATCACTCTTCAGGCTCTTGAGTTGGCTAAGATATCGAGTAATAAAGGTGAGAACATAAATTCTATTAATGACCATTCGATTCAACCTAATTTTCAGGAAGCACCATAAAATGACACAAATGAGCCATATCCTAAACCTCATGCCAACAAAGAAATAGCTTATGACGAGCAAAGGCTTCAGATCAATGAACTAGACGAGTGGAAGACACATGTCAAGGAGAAACCAAGAAAACATGATGAACTAAAGCTACTCCATGACAAGCCTGAGGATGAGCAAAACCAATTTAAGATTGGAGATCAGGTATTTTTAGATAAAACAGACCCTCGGATCGCCATTTCAGACCTTGATACAAATGAAGAGATCCCTTTTAAGGTACTCAATGTCTTCCCATACGGAACAGTCGAGGTAAATAATCCTAAGTTCGGCACTTTTAAGGTAAACACTACTTGACTTAAACTTTATATTGATAATAGAACTGATAGTCGGAGAGAGGAGTTTCAACTCCTCAAACCACCATGAGTATGCGAATAAGAGGTAAGTCTAGCTTAAGACTTTAAACGAGCGCTTCTCGGGAGGCAACCTGAGCACTAACATCACTAATGTCATTTTCGATTTATAGCACCTAACTAAAAACTAACAAAATTAATAAAGCACAGGTTTTCTTACCACACGGCCTTACACGCGGGCGTGGCCGTGGCCTTGTGGACACCACAAATAGGCACATCGGCGTGGCTAAAATCGTGTGAACTAAGGATGAAAACTTCTCAAACCATGGGCGGAAATAAAAAGCCATGGCCATATGATATGGCCGTGGTCGACACTGAGAAAGTAGTATGAGTGTGCGACACGCCCATGTCTCAAGACCGTGGTCGACATTGATTAAGCAACATGGGCTTGGGAACATCTACACAGGCGTGGGAGAAATGAACAAGACACCACACGACCGTGCGATACAGCCGTGTGACCTAGCACGCCTATGGAACATGGGCGTGGGCAGCCACCAGGTCCCTGATTCTTGTTTAAAACCCCCCTTCTTCTCACTTTCTCCCCAACTTCTTCTTCATTCAAACCCTAACCACCACACCCCTTCCCTTTTTTTATCTTTCCCCTTTCATTTTCCTTTTCCCTTTCCTTCACTCTTTCTCTACACCACCATCCTCATGTTGAAGAAGCGAAAGGACCCTAGCATAGTCTCCCTGTGCGAGACCAATCTCCATAAGTTCATGCCGGCCGTTTTATTACTTCGACAGGACAAGGACCTTTAAATCCATTCATTTTTTCTTTTTCTTTTCTCTTCTCCTTTATTTTCCTTCTCTTTAGCTTTCTTGTGCTTAATTTATATTATTATATTTTGATTTCTTTAATTTAGGTTCAAGGGGCTATTACAGAACGACTACACCACTGGAGTATCCTCCTCCAACTCGGCTCGAATTTCCCCGTTTTTTTCTTTGACTTCATCCAAAATTCAGGAAGTTTCACTTCTCTCCCTTTCTTATGCTTTTCTTACTTTATTTTCATTTTTATATTTGTACATTGAGGACAATGCAAATCTTAAGTGGAGGTGTCAACATTACTCGTATTAGAAAATCCCTAAATTATGCTTTGTCTTAAGTAATTTTCTCATATTACTATTAGAATGAAACTTCTATTAATTTATGATTTTTGTTGATATGTTTTGAATTAAGTCATAGATAATTGTGCATTGATAGTTTAAACTTTTAAGATATTAGAGAATCAAACATGATAAGTCTATTTTCAGAATTAAAATTTATTAGGTTGTTCCCTTAATATTAAATATTACTTTGAAGTTTGAAATTCACAAGGTTGGCATCAAAAACCATAATTTCTGTGAGATTTTGAGCCTTTAAGAGCATATCCTTTTCTTGCTCACTTCATTGTTGGTTATTAGTGTGTCAACATTGATTTGTTATTCTAGAACTTGCTCCGATTATGCATATCGAGACCACACTTTTGATTTGATATACTTAGATGATAAAGGCACCTAGGTTTTAACCCACTTACTCAATAAAAAGCCTACCTTCATAATTAACCCCTAGTGAACCCCTTTGATCCTAATAAACCATTTCTTGACTTAACCTTTAATATTAACCCAAAACCAAATTTTTACTTCCTTACTTTATTGAC
The DNA here is from genome assembly GCA_025506655.1 of Gossypium rotundifolium. Classification (NCBI taxonomy): domain Eukaryota; kingdom Viridiplantae; phylum Streptophyta; class Magnoliopsida; order Malvales; family Malvaceae; genus Gossypium; species Gossypium rotundifolium. Next base: position 27,442,060 of record CP106730.1, read on the forward strand.
CCCTCTTTTGTTGAGATTTGATTTGATCAGTTGCCTAACTATGTTCTTTATTTCAGTTGTTAAATTCTATCATATTACTGTATTATTCTTAAAAAAAAGTTGGAAATTTATCTATTATTAGTTCGATATTATTGAGCTTAAAGCAATTAATTTCACATTTTGAGAAGGAGCTCATTTTATTTGAATGTAATTAGTAATTATTAGTTCATTGTTTCTAGTTAGCTAAATTGTCAATTCAATCTCGATTCTAACCCTCTAATTCAGCTCTTTATCCACACCTTTAACCCAAGCCCCATTACAACCCCTTTAAAGACCTTTTGATTTGTGTATCATCTCATTCTATAGTGGTGGAGATTTGACTTTCAAGCAAGCCTATGGGATTAACTTTTCATGTTTGAATTTTGAGTGCTTAAATTGAATCTTAAACACTTTGAGTGATTTGAGTGAATCCTTAGTGAGGATGTCAGTCCTTTTCAGTTTTGAATCAGAGGTAATTATTTAGGTGAGGGGAAACACCTATGTTTTCGTGCTATAAAAATTAATGACTTAGCTTGTTTGAATCTTTAGGACTCGTTGAGTTAAATTATCCATGTATGAATTATCTATAAATTATGATGAGACATTACTGATGAGAATTATGAATTGAGGGAAGTTAATTTTAATTTTGAGTTAAGAATTTTACTTGAGGACAAGCAAATGCTTAAGTGTGGGGATATTTGATAAACCATAATTTACACATATTTTAACCCCATGCTTGGTCTATTTTTGAATGAATTTTCATTAGATTTGATGAATTCGATGCTCCTAATCCCTTAATTTCATGTTTTATACTCAGGAGAGCTTAGGAAGTCAAAAGAATGAGAAACGGGCCAAAAAGAGACAAAACGGGCCAACATCAGAAATCACACTGCCGTGTGTGGCGAGCAGAATCGACCACGTACGAAGAAGTCCACCACAGTGTGTGCCTACCGAAACTAGGATGAATTCTATTTGGAATAGGATACTTCTGGGCCAAGAAAGGCATCTCAAAGCCTATATAAACACCCTAGGGATAACCTAAAAGGAGATGTTGAATAGATGCCAAATAGGAGGTAGAAAATACTCTAAGGCAGCCGTTGGGAACAGCTTAGGAGAAGGATCCCCATCAAGACTAAAGATCTCCCATCAAGTTCTTTAGAAGTTTTTGGGTTTTCATTATGTTTTGTGGTTTTCCCTATTTTATGATGTTTCCCTCTATCAGTATGAACTAAATCCCTTAAATATCTAAGGGGATGAAACCTAGACAAATCTCATTATTATTTTATTTATAAGATAAATACTTGTTCTTTTTCTTAATTGTGAGTTTTTATTCTTGTTTTGATAATTCATGTTATTAATTCAAGTCGAATGTGCTTATTCAGAGGAGCAAAAGTCCTTATTTAATAGTAGATCAACACAATTAAGCGGAGTTGATTGCAACCCTAGAAATAGGGCGACGAAAATTTGCCAGATTAGAGTAAAATCTAATAAGGGAATCCATAAATCGAGTTAATGTGATAATAGGGGTTTTAATTAGAAAGATATTTCAATTAATCAACCTAGACTTAGTTGTTTTTAGTCTCGAAAAAGATATTAACATAAATCAAGGATTTCTACGGATTAAGTCAAGTGAATAAATCATATGAATCAAAAGTAATAAGTGAAGTCTAGGTGGATTCTTCCTTAGGTATTGCCTATCTCATATAAGTTGTCCAAAAGTATTTTCCCAATTCACTCTCTGTCATGTTCATAGTCATTTAGTTAGTTAAATTAGTTAGTAAATTTTAGATTAAAAATAAATCCCCTTAATTACTAGGTTAGATAATAAAAAGATAGTTATTACTAGTAATTTTAGTCCTTGAGGATACGATATTCCGGACTCGCCATAACTATATTAATGTTCGATAGGTGCACTTGCCTTTGTCGAAATAATAGTTAGTTTCGAGCTCCATCAATAAGTCAGTAATTTGTCGACAAAAAACGAAAGGAATTCCTTAATTTAAAGCAAGGAGAAATGACTGTGGCGGAATATGAGCGCGAATTTGTTAGGCTCAGTAAGTACACGCAAGAATATGTGTCAATAGAAGATATCTTATGCAAGAGGTTTGAAGATGGGCTGTGTAATAGGCCCAATTTGCCCGGGCCTATTAACCAAATTAAATCCAAAAATAAAACCAAAAACAATAATAAAAAAATCCAAATATTAATAGTCCAATAATAAAAGTCCAAATACAATAAAATTACAAACCAAATAATAAAACAGTCCATCCTTTATTAGCCCAAATCTATGACTGCATCAGTGGGATTTTCGTAAAGAAAGTGAGGTAACACGTACTCGGGTTCAAGAGTTCAAGCCACCTTAATGGCAAGTGTGGGCAATCTAAAGTCCAAACCGAAGTGCCCAAGTTGTGGCAGACATCACACAGGGGAGTGTTGGGAAAACAACCAGAATATTATAAGTGTGGTTCCCCCGACCATTTCATCCGAAATTTCCCTGAGAGGGATGACAAGGAGAGGAAACAAGAGATAAGATCAAGCAATGTATCTTCTTGGGGTAGGCCACAAAAGAACCCGAGAGGTGGAGCTAGTGATAGAGGTGCGTCATGAGACTCTACTGTGAGACCGGAGGGTCGGGCACTCGCAAAGACTTATGCCATTCGCTCTTGCAAAGAGACATCATCTCCATATGTAATAACGGGTACTTTTTCTCTTCATAACACCTTTGTTATTACTTTTATTAATCTGGGATCTACCCATTCTTATATTTTTATAAGATTGGCATCTAGTTTGAGTATGATTGTTGAGTCTACGAAATTTGTGGTAAAGGTGTCAAACCCATTAGGTAAACATGTGTTAGTTGACAATGTGTATAGGAGTTGTCCTTTGACAATTATGGGTTATTGCTTTTCGACAAACCTTATGTTGTTGCCGTTTGATGAATTTGACTTGATTCTTGGCATGGATTGGTTGACTACCCATAGTGTTTTAGTGAACTGTGGTAATAAATTTATTGAATTGAAATGTGAAAATGGAGATGTAATTTGGGTTGAATCAGGTGGGTCAGATAGTTTACCGGTGATGATTTCTTCCTTGGTGGCTGAGAAATATTTGAGAAAAGGGTACGAGTCTTATCTCGCCTTTGTGTTAAATACTCAAGAGTCAGAGGTAAAGATTGAATCAGTACTAGCGGTATGCGAATATTTGGATGTGTTTCCGGAAGAGTTACCTGGGTTACCTCCAGTGAGAGAGGTCGAGTTTGGGATTGAGTTAGTTCTAGGAACAACACCCATTTCGGTTGCTCCGTATAGGATGGCACCCTTAGAGTTAAAAGAACTGAAGGTTCAGCTGCAAGAGTTAACAGATAAGGGTTTTGCAAGACCGAGCTATTCACCGTGGGGCGCTCCGATACTATTTGTGAAGAAAAAAGATGGGTCGATGAGATTGTGCATAGACTACAGACAACTCAACAAGGTGACGGTGAAAAATAAGTATCCTTTACCAAGGATAGATGATCTATTTGATCAACTGAAGGGAGATACGATGTTCTCCAAGATAGACCTGAGGTCTAGCTATTACCAGTTTAGGGTTAAGGAGCAAGATGTGCCAAAAATTACTTTTCGGATGAGGTATGGCCATTATGAGTATCTTAGTATGCTGTTCGATCTAACAAATGCTCCTGTAATTTTTATAGATTTAATGAACCGTGTCTTCCGACTGTATTTAGACAAGTTTGTCGTTGTTTTCATCTATGACATATTGATTTATTCTTGGGATGAGAGTGATCATGCATAGCATCTAAGAATTGTCTTACAGACTTTAAGAGACAAGCAGTTGTATGCTAAATTTAGCAAGAGCGAGTTTTGGCTCCAAGAGGTCAGATTTTTAGGACACATTGTATCGGGTGATGGTATTAGAGTTGATCCAAGTAAGATCTCGGCTATTGTGGAGTGGAAACAGCCAAGAAATGTGTCAAAAGTCAGAAGCTTTTTGGGTTTAGCGGGGTACTGACAGACGGTTCGTGAAGGGATTCTCCATGATTGCAACACCGATGATGAAACTGTTGCATAAAGATGTTAAGTTTGATTGGACTGAAAAATGTCAACAAAGTTTCGAGAGATTGAAAACATTGTTCGCTGATGCACTGATTTTAGTTCAACCTGAGTCGGGCAAAGAGTTTTGGTCTATAGTAACGCATCGTTAAATGGTGTCGGTTGTGTGTTGATGCAAGAGGGTAAGGTAGTCGCTTACGCCTTGAGACAGCTAAAACCGCACGAGAAGAATTATCCGACTCATGACTTGGGGTTGGCAGTGATTGTTTTCGCATTAAAGATTTGGCAAAATTATTTATATGGTGAGAAGTGCCGAATCTTCATGGATTATAAGAGCTTAAATTACTTGATGGATCAAAAGGATTTAAATTTGAGACAACAACGGTGGCTTGAATTATTGAAGGACTATGAGCTAGTGATCGATTACCATCCGGGGAAAGTGAATATGGTTGCGAATGCCATAAGTAGGAAATCCCTGTATGCTTTGAGAGTTATGAACACGAGCTTAGCATTGTCTGTTGATGGTACTATATTGGCCGAGTTGAGGGCTAAACCACTATTTATTCAACAGATATGTGAAGCTCAAAATAATGATAATGAGTTGCAAGTTAAGAGAGCCCAGTGTGAATTGGGAAATGGTTCTCATTTTCGGTGAGTTTGGATGGTTGTTTGATGTTTCATGACATGATTTGTGTACCTATGGATGATAAGTTGATTCGGAGGATATTAAATGAAGCACACAGTGGTCACTTGTCAGTACATCCTAGTAGCATGAAATTGTACAATGATTTGAAGAAATTTTATTGGTGGTCGAGTATGAAAAAGGACATCTTAGAGTTTGTAACAAGATGTCTGATTTGTCAACAAGTGAAAGCTGAGCATGAAGTACCTTCTGGATTGCTTCAGCCAGTGATGGTTCCCGAGTGGAAGTGGGATCGGATCACCATGGATTTTGTGAAGGGGTTACCTATGACTCTGAAAAAGAAAGATGTTGTGTGGATTGTCATTGATATATTAACGAAGTTGGCTCACTTTATATCGGTGCGTATTGATTATTCACTGGATAAGTTAACCGAGTTGTATATTGCGGAGGTGGTGAGATTACATGGAGTGCGTGTATCTATTATCTCAGATAGAGATCCGAGATTTACTTCGAGGTTTTGGAAGAAGTTGTAGGAGGCCTTGGGTACAAGGTTGAATTTTAGTACTGCATTCCATCCGCAAACCGATGGTCAGTCTGAAAGAGTAATTCAAGTTCTCGAAGATATGCTCCGGTGCTGTATATTAGAGTTCGAAGGTAGTTGGGAAAGATACCTACCTTTGGTTGATTTTGCTTACAACAACAGCTATCAGCCAAGTATACAGATGGCACCGTACGAAGCATTATATGGTCGCAAGTGTCGGACTCCTTTGTATTGGACCGAGCTTAGTGAGAAGCAAATTCATGGGGTCGACCTGGTTAAAGAGACTGAGGAAAAAGTGAAAGTAATCAGGGATAGTCTGAAAGTAGCTTTAGATCGACAAAAGTTGTATGTAGATTTGAAAAGAATGGAAATTGAGTTTAAAGTGGGTGAAAAGGTATTTCTAAAAGTGTCCTCGTGGAAGAAAATATTGAGATTTGGGTGAAAGGGGAAATTCAGCCCCCGATTCATAGGGCCATATGAGATTATCGAAAAGATTGGACCAGTAACATACCGGTTGGCTTTACAGGTGGAGTTAGAGAAAATACACAATGTGTTCCATGTATCGATGTTAAGGCATTATCGCTCTGATCCTTCGCATGTGATTCCTCCAACAGAAATTAAGATACGACTGGATATGACATATGAAGAGGAGTCGATTATGATTATGGCTCGAGAGGTGAAATAGTTGAGGAATAAGAGTATAGCACTAGTGAAAGTGTTATGGCAAAAGCACAGTATGGAAGAGGCTACGTGGGAACTGGAAGAAGTCATGAAAGAACAATATCCAAACCTTTTTACCAGTAAGATTTTCGAGGGCGAAAATCTCTAAAGGGGGGAGAGTTGTAACAACCCGATTTTGGGGCTAGTCAGAACAGTGGTTTCGATACCACTAAACTGAGGTAGAGGAAAATTATTTTGATGTTATTTTATGTGTTATGGTATTAATATATGGCTATGTGAAAATTTTGGTGCTTTAATTTGAGCAATAGCATGCTTAATTGTGAAAAAGGACTAAATCGCATAAAGTATAAAAGTTCTATTTTTCAAGGTAAAAGTGTCCAATAGCCATAGGTTGCTAAATTGGAGGTCCTTAAAGTGCAATTAGGCCCTAGAGAATGTGTTTCCCGGCCATAGATAGCAAAAGGTGCCAAGAGCATTAATTATAGTCAAATTGGGTGAAATAAGGTGAAAAAAGATGAATAAAATATGGTAAAAAGAAAAACTATCACCTTTCACTATTCACTTATCTCTTTCCACCAAAAATTAAAGAGAAAATAGAGGTCTTTGAGGTTCAAACTTTCAGCCACTCAATTCTCATTCAAATAAGTGATTTAGGTGGTTTTAATTGATGATTTTTGTATTTTTGGAGTCCCCAAAGCTTAAGCTAGCTAATGAGGGGACTAATTTGTGATATGGTTGAAAGTCTAGGGAATTTCCATGATAATTTTTATGTTTTTAGCTGAGTTTTTATGGAAGAAAATGAATGTTAGGGAGATTAGAAACAACTTTTGTGAAAGGTATTAGCATGAAAACACCTAATTAGGACTTAAATGCAAAGATTGAATTTGGGTCATAAATGCATGAAATAGTTGGATTTGTGAGTAGTTTTTAAGAGAAATAAATGTTCAGCTAGTCTTGCTTAATAAGAAAGTGAGTTGAAAAATGACTCACGAGCCTAGGGGCAAAATTGTAATTTTACCATAGTACGAGGGCAAAATGGTCATTTTTGCCTAAGTGTAGACTTTGATGCATTATGATCATAGAATGATCTAAATGAGTGAATTCTATTGTTATAGATCAAGAAGAGCGCGTGATCAATCTTGACCGTGGAAAAGGCAAGGTTGCAGATTAAACCGCAAATTGAAACGTTTTGCACCGAGGTAAGTTTATGTGTAAATGATGCATTTTATATACACATTGTTGTTGTTGATAGATGCATGGCATGATTGAGAACATTTATAATTCAAATGGATTGGATTTTATAGTTATTGTATAGTTTTGTATGAATGACGAAATAGCTATGTAAATGTGTAATAATAACACTTGACGGTGGGCTAAGTGCGATACCAGCTTATTACTTAACTACGATGGGCTGTGTGGGATACCATCATTTATTGCATTATTTAATGGGTTGTGAGCGATACCACTTACCCTTTTTGGTGGGCTTTGTGCAATACCACCCTATTAACGATTGATGGTGGGCTAAGTGTGAAACCACCTAGTGATTTGGCATTGTGGTTGGATTAGTGAGAAATTATGATGTGTTGTATCATGAGAATTTGTGGTGTTAAGTGCAGGGTTACAAGTGAATGAATGTAAGCATTAAGCTTGTAACATAGTTGAAATGTGGTAAGGGATAAAATGAGTAAGCATGATTGTGAATGTGGATTGTTTTTGTTTAGTATAATGCTATTTGTTGTTTAGCACATACTATGATGTTATTTGTTTACATGTAAACTTACTAAGCTTAAAGCTTACTCCCTTTTCTTTTTCCTTGTTTTATAGAGTTAAAGAGCCAGGTCGAAATGCGCAGATAACCAGAAGATCGCCCACACTATCAGCTCACCTCGGTATATCTAGACTTGGTACATTTTGTGTATGGCATGTATAGGGGCTAGACTAATTAGATTGTTTTGTTATTTTGGCCAAAAGTGTGTTGACCCCTTTGAAAGATAAACTATTTTGTATATAAACTATTTTGTATATTGCCTTGGTTGATGGCTCACCTTTTTATATATATGAAAAGATGTAGTTATTCATGGAGCTTTATATTGCAAAATATGAGTTGTTTAGTGATATCATGAATGGATTCATGTTGTGTGAGCTAGAGGGACATAAAGAGCTTGGCAAATAGCCTTGTTCCTGTCCACAGGGTAGGCACACGGGCGTGTATCTAAGCCGTGACCAGGCCGTGTGTCCCCTGCATGTTAGTTTTGCAAGTCAATAAGCTCTGTAGTAAGCACACAGGTAGAGACACGGTCGTGTGTCTCAGTCATGTGGAAGGCACGGCCAATGACATGGGCGTGTGCCTAGGCCATGTGAAGTTTGCACCTTGAATTTGAAATTTAAATCGTCACACGGTTGAAGCACACGGGCGTGCGACAGACCTTGTGGATTAAGTCAGGAGCGACCACGGGCCAGCCATATGAGCGTGTGCTAGGCCATGTGATACAAGTCAGTGTCGACCACGGGTGTCGAGCACGAGCATGTGAGGTGACACACGGGCGTGTCATTCCCTCCACACGGACGTGTTGCCCCTGTTTAGGTAAAATTTTCCTAAGTATGTAAAAGTTATCGAATCATCTCTAAAACCTTTCGGAAGCATGTTTAGGGTCTTGTAGGTCCATTATAAGGATATTAGAGGTGTGTATGGAAAATTTTTTAGTTTAGAATGGAAATGAGATAGCCCAAAGCTATATGACCATGTGAGTTAAGTACGGTAATGTAACACCCCTACCCCGAGTCCGTCACCGGATTAGGGTTAGACGCGTTACTTGACAGATCATAAACATTTACGGAATTATCATATACCCATTCATAATGTCCCTTAAGTAGGTCATCGAGACCTTAAGCATGCTTATAAACCGAGTCGGGACTAAACCGAAACACATAAGTAATTTCATAAAAATTTGAACTTTTCTAACATATAGGGGACACATGGCCGTGGGGGTAGACTGTGCCTCACCCACGGCTACTGGACACTCCTGTATGTCCTCCCCATGGTAGTATACTTCCAAAATCAACACGGTCACCAAGCACGCCCGTGTGCTAAGGCTTTGTACTACTAGATCACATACTGCCATTTCTCACACGGCCATCAAGCACACCCGTGTCGAGGCCACGTGCAATTTAAGCCACAGCCTGCCAGTTTACCCACGGTCTTAGGCACGCCCGTGTGCCTCAACCGTGTGACATTATAGTCCCTTTTACAAGGCCAATATGCCACCCACTTAAGGTCTTCCTACAAGCAATATTGATACCTAAACATAATATGCATATATGGCAACCAAAACATATCAAATGGTTCACTTCATCTATACATTCAATACCAATTCCATTCATACCAAATTACAAACTAAATCCTACATCATTTCAAACATGTATCATCCATTTGCTTAACCAAATCTTAACCATTTCATATGCATCAAAACATACTAAATATATGCTTCATAACTCTTTCATTCAAACATTTATCAACTCAAAAACTTTCCAATACACATGGCCATGCTCACTTCATAAACATATACACCTATCTAGCCTATACATGCCATAATTAGCTATATACATTTTCAAAAGGGTGCCAAAATAAGTTTAGTAGTGTGATGACGGTCCTTGACAATCCCGAGCCTTCAGTAGCTTTAACGACCTATAAAATAGAGAAAATACACACCGGAGTAAGCTTTTCGAAAGCTTAATAAGTCATATACAAATAAATACCTTGACACATATCAATCACTTAACAACTATCACTTATATAGCTTGGTTCATAAACTTATGGCCACATTTGCCACATTCAACATTTTAAGATTCACATTCCCATTTTCAATCATACTCTTCTTCATATCAAAGTCATATAGGTACTTACCTTTTATACACACTTAATGTGCATTTAACATACCTAAAATGGATAACCACTCACTTATTGATCATAGCTCGGATATACCATTTGTATTGTAGACTTGCCTGTTGAAGCAATAGGAATCTAATAGGATGCTCAGAAAACTCGAAATAGTCGTAAAAAGCCAATGTCCTAAACGAGATCTTACATGTACTCAGATATCGATACCTCAGTCTTAGACAGATTGTTACACGAATCAATATGATGCCGATGTCCTAAACATGGTCTTACACGAAAAGCTCATAACGTTGCCAACGTCCCAGACGTGGTCTTACATATAATCAGATAATGATGCCTACGTCCTAAACGAGGTCTTACATATAATTAGATAATGATGCCTACGTCCCAAACGAGGTCTTATATATAATCAGATAATGATGCCTACGTCCCAGACGAGGTCTTATACATAATTAGATAATGATGCCTACGTCCCAGACGAGGTCTTATATATAATCAGATAATGATGCCTACATCCCAGGCGAGGTCTTATATATAATCAGATAATAATGCTTACGTCCCAGACGAGGTCTTATATATAATCAGATAATGATGCCTACGTCCCAGAGGAGGTCTTATATATAATCAGATATTGAAGCCTCTGTCCCAGACAGGGTCTTACACGATTATCAAATCAATACCAACGTCCTAGACGTGGTCTTACATGATAAAACAGAACAAATACCTTTGTATTCCCATGTTCATACAAAACTTCTCCGACTTATCACTATGTCGACCTAATCTCAGAATTCATATACATAGTATCACAAATGCAGTCATTATCATTGATAATCATGTAATTAAACTCAATTCAATACAAATACATTTATTAGCAATATGACTTACCTCGAATTTGATCTATCGAAATGGAAACGGCTACTCGATTATTTTCGCTTTCCCGTAATCTAAATCCGTTTTCCTCGGTTCTTGATCTAAACATATTCAAAATTAACCCTTTTATTCACTAACTTATTCAATTCAATCCATGGACACACATTTAGGGCAATTTGCAAATTAGCCCTCGTAATTGTATAATTTATCAATTTAGTCCATTTTCACAAAACATCAAATTCACAAAATCTACACATACACATGCTTGGCCGAACCTCTCTAGGGACTATATAAGCCCAAATATGTCATCAAATTTTCTATTTAGTCCTTCAATTTACCATATTCACAATTTAGCCCTATTTAGCTAAATTCATCAAAACTTCAAGAACATAACATGTTCATCTAGCTCAAAGCTTTTATTTAACACCATAAAACATCATAAAGCTCAACATATCATCAATGGCATTTTTCACAAACATCATCAATACAAAAAATTAAGACATGGGTTTTGTAGGTCTCAAAGCAACGATTGCAGAAACGTAGAAATTATCAAAAACCGAAGTAAAAATCTTACCTAATCAAACCAAAAGCTAGCCGAACTTTAGCTTTGTTTTCTTTCTTTTCTTTCCTTCAAAATTCGGCAATAAGGATGAACAAAACACCACTATCTAACTCTTTTGTTTATTATTACTAATATATTATTATTCATTTACTAAAATGCCCTTTCACTTATTATAAGAAAACATATATATAACAAGGGCACATTTGACCTTTATCCATCCACTATCTAAATAGTGGTCTTATTGCCTTCTCTTTTAAAAGCCATAACACCTTGATACTGAACAAATATCATACAACTTTCACATTCAATGCATTCCAGTCCTTTTGTTAAATTAAACACACAAGCAGATAAATTCGCTTACAGAAATTTACCACATGCTAATTCACATATCAACGGCACAGAAAATAATATTAAAATATTATAATAGACTCAGATTTGTGGTCCCGAAACCACTGTTCCGACTAGGGTATAAACCAGACTGTTACAATTCTCCCCCCTTAGGGATTTTCATCCCCGAAAATCTTACCATTAAACAGATTCGGATATTGTTATCTTATTAGATACTCAAGCTCCCCATAGCCTCATCTATTCCGTGTCGATTTCATAGTACTTTTACTAACGAAATTTTCTTGTTCCTCAATTCTATCACATCATGAGCTAAGATACGGATCGGTTCCTCTTTGTATGTCATATCAGATCAATTTAAATCTCAGATGGGGCACTCACATGTGACGGATCAGATCGATATCTATGGAGCTTTGAGACATGAAACATATTATGGATCCTTTCTAGTTCAAAGGGCAACCTTAATCTATATGCAACCGATCCGACACGTTCAATAATGTCATATGGTCTGATAAACCTCAAACTTAACTTGCCTTTACGTCCGAATCAAAGCACTTTCTTCCACGGAGACACTTTCAAAAATACTTTTTCGCCGATTTCAAATCTATATTCTTTCGTTTCATGTCTGCATAAGACTTCTGACGTTAGATGCTGCTTTAAAACAATCTCGAATCAATTTCACTTTCTGTTCTGAATCTTTTATCAAATCAACCTCATGTAGCTTATTTTTACTAAGTTCGGTCCAATACAGAGGTGTGTGACATTTACATCCGTACAAAGCTTCATATGGTGTCATTTTGATGCTTGTTTGAAAACTATTATTATACACAAATTCAATCAATGGCAAAATACTGTTTCCACGAACCACTAAACTCAAGTACACAGTATCTTAGCATGTCTTCAAGAATATAAATAATTCGCTCGGATTGACCATCCGTTTGTGGATGAAAAGCTATACCAAAATGTAATCTCGTGCCCAAAGCTTCTTGCAATTTTCTTCCAAAATCGCAATGTGAATCTCAGATCTCTATCTGACACAATGGATAGTGGCACTTCGTGTAATCTCACAATCTCAGAAATATAAAGCTCAGCTAATCTGTCAAGTGAATAATCAGATCTTACCAGAATAAAATGAGTAGATTTCGTCAATCAGTCAACCACAACCCAAATCACATCTTTCTTTCTCGGAGTCAAGGCAAACCAGAAACAAAATCCATAGTCACTCTATCCCATTTCCATTCAAAAATTAGAATTTGGCTATAACAAATCAGACGGAACTAGGTGTTCAGCTTTTAATTGTTGACAACTGATCATTTCAAAATAAAGTCAAAATTATCCTATTTCATACCAGACCACCAATAGTGTCGTTTTAGATCATGATACATATTTGTACTACACGGATGAATAGTTAAATGAATATTATATACTTCGTTCATAATCAACTGGATTAACTCAGGATTTCTCGGAGCATAGACACAATCTCAAAATCTCAATCAACCATCAACAACTCAAAGCTCGGAATTAGGATTTGAATCACACCCAACTCATTTCGCTAACACTTCATTATCAACTTTTTGGGCATTACATATCTGCTGTAAAAACAATAGTTTTGTATTTCAATTCAACTAACACTGAACTATCATCAACCAAATCTAACAACCCAAGGTGAAAAACTCGGTCTTGCAAACCCTCTGTTGGTTAATTCTTGTAACAGTGACTTTAACTCTTTCAATTCCATTGGTGTCAATTTATATGAATCTATCAAAATAGGGGTCATACCAGACAACAGATCTATACCAAATTCAACTTCACAAATCGAAGGCAATCCCAACAATTATTCAGGGAAAACATCAGAGAACTAACAGATTACTGGCACCAATTCAACTTTCTTTTCATATACTTTCAAATCAATCACATAAGTAAAATATGCCTCGTAACCCTTTTTCACATAATTTTGAGTTTTCAAAACAGATATCACAGCAGGCATTCCATTTAAATCATTAAACTCAACTCGTACAATCTTATCATTCGGACACCTCAAATTAATTGTCTTTCTTTTACAGTTCACACAGCATCATGCATAAACAACCCATCCATACCCAAAATAATGTCAAACTCATCAAATGGCAAAAACATCAGATCAGCAAGAAAATAGGTATCTCGAAACATTAACGGACAGTTCTTTCATGCTTTGTCAACCAAAACACTTTTACCTAAGGGTTCAATACTTTTATAGTAAACTCAGTAGACTCTATAGGCAAGGTCTGGCTGAATACTAATTTCATACATATATACAAATGCGTAGAACCAGGGTCTATCAATGCAATCACAGAAATATCATAAAGAGTAAACATACCCGTAATAATATCTGAATATGAGGTTTCCTCACAAGCTCGAGTAGTATACGTTCTAGATGGCTCTCTAAATTCAAATTTTGTAACAGTATCCCTTGTAGGACTCTGACTATTACTGACATTTCTTGTATTTCGGGAAGATCGATTTCTCTCTAGGGCATTATCTAATCTCGGATCCTGAGTAGTCTCTTGTTTAACAGACTCTAGGCAATCTCGAATATAATGCTCTAACGATCCACATCTGAAGCAAGCTTGATTATTGAATCTACAATTCCCTGAATGTCTTTTATTACAACGCTTACACTTGAGTCGCTCTGATCTGACATTTTCAACACTCGCCATCGTTGGGCAATCTCGAATGAAGTGATTTCGTGATCCACATTTATAACAAACACTATTGTTGTACTTGCCCCAACATTTTCCCACATGTCGTCTTCCACACTGTCTACACTCAGGTTTGTTATTTTTAGTACTTCCATCATTTGATTCAATTTGAGCTTGAGTTTCCAGACCAACATTTGGTCTCACACGATCTCTACTCGTATGTCCGGTTGAAACATTTAATCTATTGCTTGCATCTCTATATTTCTTCGTCAAAGGTTGAGAGAAATTACTTATCGATCTTTTTCTTTCATTACGAGCTTCAGAATCGACTTTCTCGATATTATCATCATTAATAGCTCATAATTCTTCAGCCCCATACTTACGAATCTTATCAACTAGAGGCTTTTTCAATAGATTCGGATACATAACTTGTGGTACAACCATAGTCTGAGGAGGATTAACAGGGGCCGGGGTTGCAAAACAGTCAGGTTATTTTTCATGAATTGAGTAAACCACTCACTCATCATCTGGAAGAAAGCTTGCTTAGCTTCTCCCTCCTGACCGCTCGTAGCCGGTCTTGAATTAGAAAGCTCTGTCCCTTGCGCGGGAGCAGGCACATTACTTTCTACGTTGTCAGCTATAGCTCTTTCGGGATCCATTGCTACACAGAAATCACATTTATACATCAGGATTCATCACACTATCACATTTCAAATATTATGGCATGTATAGCTAGACTCTGACACACTATGTTAATCCGAGAATCGACTAAACCGTAGCTGTGATACCAACCAAATATAACACCCTTATCCCAAGTCCGTCGCCAAATTAGGGTTAGAAGCGTTACCTGACAGATCGAAAATATTTACAGAATTATCATATATCCATTCATCAATATCAATCATAATGTCCCTTAAGTAGGTCATCGAGACCTTAAGCATGCTTATAAACTGAGTCGGGACTAAATCGAAACACATAAGTAATTTCATAAAAAATTGAACTTTTCTACACATGGCCGTGGGGGTAGACCGTGCCTCACCCACGGCTACTGGACACTCCCATATGTCCTCCCCATGGTAGTATACTGCCAAAATCAACACGATCACCAAGCATGCCCATGTGCTAAGGCCATGTACTACTAGATCACATACTGCCATTTCTCACACGACCATCAAGCACACCCGTGTTGAGGCCGTGTGCAATTTAAGCCACATTCTACCAATTTACCCATGGTCTTAGGCACGCCCGTGTGCCTCAACCGTGTGACATTATAGGCCCTTTCACAAGGCCAATATGCTACCCACTTAGGGTCTTCCTACAAGTAATATTTATACCTAAACATAATATTCATATATGGCAACCAAAACATATCAAATGGTTCACTTCATCTATACATTCAATACCAATTCCATTCATACCAAATTACAAACTAAATCCCACATCATTTCAAACATGTATCATCCATTTGCTTAACCAAAACTTAACCATTTCATATGCATCAAAACATACTAAATATATGCTTCATAACTCTTTCATTCAAACATTTATCAACTCAAAAACTTGCTAATACACATGGCCATGCTCACTTCATAAACGTATGCACTTATTTAGCATATACATGCCATAATTAGCCATATACATTTTCAAAAGGGTACCAAAATAAGTTAGTAGTGTGATGATGATCCTTGACAATCCCAAGCCTTCAGTAGCTTTAATGACCTATAAAACAGAGAAAATAAACACACAGAGTAAGCTTTTCGAAAGCTTAGTAAGTCATATACAAATAAATACCTTGACACATATCAATCACTTAGCAACTATCACTTATATAGCTTGGTTCATAAACTTATGGCCACATTTGCCACATTCAACATTTTAAGATTCACATTCTCATTTTCAATCATACTCTTCTTCATATCAAAGTCATATAGGTACTTACCTTTTATACACACTTAATATGAATTCAACATACCTGAAATGGATAATCACTCACTTATTGATCATAGCTCGGATATACCATTCGTATTGTATACTTGCCTATTGAAGCAATAGGAATCTAATAGGATGCTCAGAAAACTTGAAATAGTCATACAAAGCCAATGTCCTAAACGAGATCTTACATGTACTTAGATATCGATACCTCAGTCTTAGACAGATTGTTATACGAACCAATATGATGTCGATATCCTAGACATGGTCTTAACGAAAAGCTCATAACGTTGCCAACTTGCGGGCGTGGTCTTATGTATATATAATGATGCCTACGTCCCGCATTTAGGTAATAATCGATGCCTACGATGCCTACGTCCGAGGTCTTATATATAATTAGATAATGATGCCTACATCCCAGATGAGGTCTTATATATAATCAGATAATAAAGCCTAAGTCCCAAATGAGGTCTTATATATAATAAAATAATGATGCCTACGTCCCAGATGAGGTCTTATATATAATCAGATAATGATGCCTACGTCCCAGACGAGGTCTTATATATAATCAGATAATGATGCATACGTCCTAGACGAGGTCTTATATATAATTAGATAATGATGCCTATGTCCTAGACAAGGTCTTATATATAATCAGATATCGAAGCCCCTGTCCCAAATAGGGTCTTACACGATTATCAAATCAATGCCAACGTCCTAGATGTGGTCTTACATGATAAAACAGAACAGATACCTTTGTATTCCCAAGTTCATACAAAACTTCTCCAACTTATCACTATGTCGACCTTATCTCAGAATTCATATATATAGTATCACAAATGCAGTCATTATCATTGATAATCATGTAAATAAACTCAATTCAATACAAATACATTTATTAGCAATATGACTTACCTCGATTTGATCTATCGAAATGAAAACTGCTACTCGATTATTTTCGCTTTCCCGCAATCTAAATCTGTTTTCCTCGGTTCTTAATCTAAACATATTAAAAATTAACCCTTTTATTCATTAACTCATTCAATTCAATCCATGGACACACATTTAGGAAATTTGCAAATTAGCCCTCATAATTGTACAATTTATCAATTTAGTCCATTTTTCACAAAACATCAAATTCATAAAATCTACACATACACGTGCTTGGCCGAACCTCTCTAGGGACTATATAAGCCCAAATATGTCATCAAATTTTCTATTTAGTCCTTCAATTTATCATATTCACAATTTAGCCCTATTTAGCTAAATTCATCAAAACTTCAAGAACATAACATGTTCATCTAGCTCAAATCTTTTATTTAACACCATAAAACATCACAAAGCTCAACATATCATCAATGGCATTTTTCACAAACATCATCAATACACAAAATTAAGACACGAGTTTTGTAGCTCTCAAAGCAACGATTGTAGAAATGTAGAAATTATCAAAAACCGAAGTAAAAATCTTACCTAATCAAACCAAAAGCTAGCTAAACTTTAGCTTTGTTTTCTTTCTTTTCTTTCCTTCAAAATTCGACAATAAGGATGAACAAAGCACCACTATCTAATTCTTTTGTTTATTATTACTAACATATTATTATTCATTTACTAAAATGCCCTTTCACTTATTATAAGAAAATATATATATAACAAGGGCACATTTGACCTTTATCCATCCACTATCTAAATAGTGGTCTTATTGCCTCATAAAGCCTTCTCTTTTAAAAGCCATAACACCTTGATACTTAACAAATATCCTGCAACTTTCACATTCAATGTATTTCAGTTCTTTTTCAAATTAAACACGTAAACAGACAAATTCGCTTACGAAAATTTACCACATGCTAATCACATATCAACGACATAGAAAATAATATTAAAATATTATAGAGACTCAAATTCGTGGTCTTGAAACCACTGTTCTGACTAGGTTATAAATCGACTGTTACAGGTAACACCTCATATCCGGTTCTGGCGTAAATCACGGGGTAAGGGGTGTTACAAAATGTTCCTTGGCTTTATTCTTTTCTTTCCTTAATTTCTCAGCCTCTAGCTTTTGAACATCAGCATCTAACCTTAAATGCATCTTTTCTTCCTCCAATTGTTCTATCTTCTTTTCAAGTTCCAAATTTCTCCTCTCGAAGTCTTGCTTTATGATTTCTAGTTCTGATGGGATCACTTATAAGTACTCTTCCCTCAGTCGAACGCCTTCTAAGTTCGGCCCGGGATATTATCATTAATTCTTCTACTCCACCATCCACTATACTTGGGAGTTGTCATTAAACCTACGACCAGCCTTTTCATTCGACAAGTCTGATTACAAGCGTTAGAGATCTCTTTTACCCTTTTCTTATAGTTATCTCCCCTGTATGAAAACTCACATTGAGCTAGCCCATGCGTTATCGATATGAATTATTTTGATTTGTATTGCCTCAATACGAGTAGAGGAGTATACCCAACGGCTCCCCAAATCCCAAGAAAAGGACCCAGTCAAAACTCCCACATCGGTAAAGAATTTCGTCAATAATCAACCAAGGAGCTCTCCACTCGATGTCATCTTCCTGGAGATTTTGGAGGAGCGCTATCCAATTTTCCTCTTATATGTCATCCCTTCTTGGTGTGGCCACTATCTCCTTTAATGGGGAGTAATTCCCGAAGATGACTGTGGAACCAAGCTAACAACAACTGCGCACCTATAAATCTTCCTTCACTGGCCCTCCTACATGCGTTCAAAGATCTAAATGTCTCGGCCAAGAATGCAGGAATAGGTGTGACCCCTTTATCAAGTCGATCAAAAAGATTTGAGACCGCCTCATCTACATACCCTAATACCCTAAGGAAGACCATCAGTCCGTAGATGCTCAAAGCAAACACATCGACTTTCTTTTTCGTATCAGGATGCGCTAAAATCAAATCTCTCAAATTCTTCCATGGGATGCTCTTACACTCGTATTTCTACTTGATCCTAGTTGTAATCCACTATTCGATCATTCCTGTAATGTTCATCATTTCTTCCAAAAGGTCGGGACATAAGAAGTTCTGGAATAAGCTTTATCAACTTGAACCTTTGGACAATGCAGTAGGGTTGTATATTCTTCCATAATGGGAACTAAATTGACCCTCCCAAAGGTAAAAAAAACTATATGGAAGGTTCCAATACTGAGCGAGGGCCCGGAACAAATGCTCGTCTACCTTGATGTCGAGTAGATATAGCAAATCCCTATAATTATAGTAGAACAACTGCTTTGTTTCATCATTTCACTGATCCCATATCTCTTTTAATTCTTGAAGGCTATTTTGTGTCACATTGATATAGGTGTAGTCCCATAATTCTTATGTGTACCCCTCGGTTAGACTATCTCCTTTCTCTAATTGTGTTTTCTCTGACCACATACAAATAGTAGCATTATCTTCCACTTTATCAAGAAATTTTTTATCCATGACAAGCTCTCTAATTTAGTAATCGAACTCGAATCGACACTCTTTCGAATATGAAATGACATGAAAATGTAGCAAAACATAATAGTCAGTACAATATACAAAAACTCAAAGTAAATAAAAAGAATCAAACACATATCTAGGCAACCGCTAAGGTTTCTCACAGTACTATCTGGGGTGAGCTCCTAGGGTCTTCTACATGTGGTTTGGTTCTAAAGTTGAGGTACCCGAACCAGCAGATTCCTCGATCCTCACCCATTATAGGCTCATACAGACTGAGATCAGTTCAGGGGAATACATTTCCCTATGGCTACACGGAGATGAAAATATCACAAAGACATAGGTACAGATGTATCCCTAAAGCAATCCACTATCCTGCACGGAGGTGAAAACTTCACGAAGGAGTAGCTTCTTACTCCCACTTAAAAGAGGTAAGACCGAACTTTCATTATGCAATATGATGCGAAAATACTCTACGAGACTCAAACCATAGCAATCATATGAAATAACAAAAACAAATACAATAAAAGGATCGCAGTTTTTCAAATCAGATTTTCAATTTTTGACAACAGGACAGAAAATAATCAATTTTACGGCTTGACTCTCCTTAAAGTCCCCAGTGGAGTCGCCAAACTGTCAAAACCATTTTTTTTGTGTTGGAAAACACTGGGTCGACTTTAAAAACGAAAATGAAGTCACCACCAATCCTTTTTTTGAGATGTGATCGAATCACCTTGAGATTGATCATTAAAACATTTTGATTTATTAAAATAATGATTTTGGCCTACAAAATTCGAGAAAATGAGTTCGGGATTTGATTACGCACAAGGAAGGATTAGCACCCTCGTAACGCCTAAAATTAGTACCGAATTGATTGATTAACGTCTTGATGTCGAAAATTTGAAAAGATTTTAAAATACGATCCTCTTTGTTTAGAAGAAAACTTGAATAAATTAAATTGGATGCTAAGACCCTCTTATTTCGAA
This sequence comes from Gossypium rotundifolium, assembly GCA_025506655.1. Taxonomy (NCBI): domain Eukaryota; kingdom Viridiplantae; phylum Streptophyta; class Magnoliopsida; order Malvales; family Malvaceae; genus Gossypium; species Gossypium rotundifolium. Next base: position 27,462,698 of record CP106730.1, read on the forward strand.
GAAGTAAAACGTCACGCCCAGTGAGTTAGGATACAACATTTCGAATCCTCGAAACTAAGCTTGTCTTTTGACTTTTAAAACTCGTGCATTTAAATTTAAGAAGGATATTCGGTTATTTGGGTCAAATGAAAAATCAGAACCCAGTAAGTTAAGGTACAATTTCTCAAAATTCCAAATACAGAATATTGCCTTTGTTTTTAGAAATCCTTACCTCGAGATAACAAAATGTCACATCCAGTGAGTTAGGACACAATATTTTTGAATTCTCGAGAATAAGTTTTTATTTAACTTATACGCTTGATTTTTAAAAAAGATAATCGGTTCTTTAGGCTCGACGAGAAAAATCGAAACTCAGTAAGTTAGGGTACGATTTCTCGAGTCTCGAATTATAAAAAATTGTTTAATAAAAAATTTTGTATCGAAAAATATTAATGTAAAACAATTTTATAGTAAAATGCAAAAAATGAATGACGAACAAATATGCATAGCGAAAGAATAATAAATGCGTTAGTGTGAATAACAATAATAAGGATAGTAGTAAAATAAAATAAACAAGCATAAAAATAAAAAGAAAAATAAGTCAATAAACACGAAAAGCAAATATGATTATAATAGTAAAAAATAATAGCAAAAAAATAGTAATAATAATGACATAATAATAATAATAGTAATAGGAAATAAATAAAATAAATAAAAATGATAATAGTAATAGTAATAATAATAATAATAATAATAATAATAATAATAATAATAATAATGGAAATAGTAATAAATATAAAAGAAATAAAAATAAAATAAAAATAATAGTAACAATTAATTAATTTAAAAATAGGAAAAATAACAAAAAGGACTAATTTGAACTTAAAACAGAAATTTGGGGGCAAATTCGAAATAAATAAATAGAAAAAGACCACATTGAACACGTGAATAATAAGGAGGGACCAAATGGGCAATTAATCCCTGTCCTCCAAACTGACATCGTTCAAATATGGGCCTAATTGAAAACCGCAATAAATTATGGGGCAAAATTACAAATAAAACAAAATTGAATTACAAAACCATAAAAAAGCGGAAGGGCTAAAAGAGAAATTAGCCCTTCCATTAAAAAACGTGTGGATCCTAGGCTGGAGTGGGTCCGATTGGGCCGGGCTAGGGCAAAACAACGTCATTTTGGGGCTTAGGGACACCGACCAAAATGGCGTCGTTTTGTATAGCCTATATAACTTAAAAGTCTAAAAAAAAAAAAATCTCATTTTCATCAGTTTTTTTTTTAAAAAAAAAGACAATCCCCCTTTATTTTCTCTATGCAAGGCCCGAAGGGTGGGATTCGGCCAACATCACCACTCAAAATGGCGAAAACTACGAAAGGTAAGTTTTTTTCCCTTTTTTTTGGATATATTTTAATATATGTTTATATAACTAGTTAGAAAAGAAAAGAAAATAAAGAAATACTCGTATGTAAAAATAGTTTCAAAAAGGGAAAAATAAAGCAAAAAAAAAAAAAGGACATTTCACATGTTTCTCACTTTTTTTTCTTCAATCTACCTTGTTTATTTGTTTTGTATCTAAATATACATTGGGTTTTTCATGGCTTATATATCAAATTTTTTACACTTGTTTTCTAAATTCTACGCTATCTTTTCTTCTTTTTGATCCTTGCAGGTGCAAGTGGCGGTGCCATGACAGTGATGGTGTCAGAAGGTGATGCAGAGGGCAGGGGTCAGAAGACCTAGGTGCGATGCACCTAAGGTTTGTTGTTTTTTGTCTTGTTTCTAATTTGGGTTTGTAGTGGGCTAAGATTAGATTGGGTTGTAATGGGTTTAGTAATTTGGGTTTAGAGTTTGTAATTGGGTCTATTTGGGTTAGGTTTAGTTTGGGGTGGGTTTTGATGTTTGTTTGGGTCTTATTGGGCTGTAAATGAATTGTTTTATTGGGCCCGAAAAAATTGGTCTATTCGCAATGCCATGACTCGTAGTTGATAGGCAACAAATTGGCATTTTGTGCTATAATGCCTAAGTATTTTTCTAAAAGTTGAGCTTCTGATCCAATAGGCTGACCAAGACTGTTTCTGGCTACTTTGACACGCTCGACAAAATTTAACTTGTATAAATCTTTTAGTAGTGTACGTCCTCGAGTTCTGCACGTCTCCCGCTTTTAGCTGAAAAATAGTATATTATAATATAAGAATTTGAAACAGAAATCAATAATAAAATTTAACACGCATGTAAATTAAAGTTCAACATTACTTTGAATTTCTGCAGATTCCTAATCTGTAATCGGAACATTCGAATATCCAATACCAATTTCTTGTTCACTATTTGTTTCTTCCAAATTTGGAGGATTTTGAACAATACTTAGATCTTACAATCTTCTTCTAGGCATTTTATCTGCAATGCACATAAAATAGTTGAAATTTTAGTAACTAATTACAACAATAATAGTACATATAAAATAGTTGAAATATTTAACAAGATCAAGATTTAAATTATAATATTACATATAATTTAAAAAATCGTAAAATCTTACTACATCATAATTCGTAAATATCTTTATCCACATCTTGGCGAACCCATTGAAATTATGTACTAGTATTAGGGATATTTTCATTAAGTTTTGTTCTGGAAAAAGTGAAGTTTCTAATATTTCGTCGATGTCATTGATCGTTGTTTTGTCGAGTTTTAAAATTTATAAAAAGAATGATCGAACCTGGAAACTAACTCTGACAACGAATTAAGGCAAGTGCACCTATCGAACAATAGTATAGCTTAGGCAAGACCGGATTGTCGAACCCAAAGGAACTAAAAGTACTAATACTAATCTTCTTCTTATTATTTAGCCTAAATATTAAGTGATTGGTGGTTTAATCTAAAATAATTGACTACTAAGCTAAGATTCAAAGACAAAAAGAATGAATTGAAGAAATAACTTTAGGAAAACTCAGTTGACGAAGACGGTACCCTTAGGAAGAATCCACCTAGACTTCACTTGTTATCTAACACTGAACCAGACGATTTATTCACTTGACTTGATCCGTAAGATTCCCTAACTTATATTAAACCCTCTCTCGAGGCGACTAACTTCTAACCCTAGGTTGATTAATTGAAATCTCTTTCTGATTAAAACCCCTAGAATCGCATTAAATCTTTCTATGGACTCCCATATTAGGTTTCACCCTAATTCGGCAAAATCTCGTCACCCTATCTCTAGGTGCGCGATCAACTCCGCTTAATTATGCTATATATACTCTTATGCAGAGACTTTTGCTCTACCACCTAAGCACATTCGACTTGAATCAATATCCCAAAAATATTAACACAAGGATTAAGCACACATAATTAAGAACAAATCGAGTATTTATCATATAGTTCAGAAAACAATAACAAGATTCATCTAGGTTTTATCCCCTTCAGGTATTTGAAGGGTTTAGTTCATAAAAATAAAAGAAAACATCTCAAAAGAAAAGATAAAAAAAACATAAGAAATCCCTAAAACCCACTAGAAAGAATTGAAGGAGAGATCCGCCGTCTTGAGTAGAATTCTGGCTTCTTGAGATGGACCAATTGGCTATCTTCGAGTGATTCCCACAAATCTGGCCTTTCTAGCTCGGCTCCTTGGCCTAACTAATTGCAAAAACCCTAGTAGAAGGTTTCTGCCGAACTCCTCGCTTAAATTGCCCCTAGGGTGTTTATGTAGACTTTGAGATGCTTTACTTGGCCCTTACATATCCTAATTCAAGTAGAATTCCTACTAGGGTGTTTGAATAGGCTTTGGAATGTGTTTCTTTGCCTCCAAGTACCCTATTCTGAATGAAATTGCTCTTTGCCATGACAGGGACACGGCTATGGCACATGCCCGTGTGAATCAATTTCAGGCCGTGGTCGAGTCTACTAAAGAGACATGCCCGTGTGTTTCGGGGTCCAGGCCGTGTTAGAGTAAATTAGGGAGGCACGATCGTGTGGTATTGGGCCCAAGCCGTGTCGATTTCTTCTTTGGCCCTATTTGGTCCGTTTTAGGCCCGTTTCTCATTTGTTTCATCCCTAGGTGCTTTCCTGATTATAAAACATGAAAAGAAAGGATTAAGAGCACCTTTTTACACAATTCAGGGAATAAATCATCCAAAAGTATGCTAAATGTGGGATTAAAATATGTTACTTTTACGGTTTATCAAATACCCCCACACTTAAGCTTTTTCTTGTCCTCAAGCAAAATTCTCAACTTACAATTAAAATGAACTTTCCACAATTCATAATTCTCATTAACAATGCCTCATCATAATTTATAGATAATTTATACATGGATAATTTAACTCCAAGACTCCTAAAGATTTAAACACTTCTAAGTCATATATTTGTAGCATGAAAACATAGGTGTCTCCCTTTATCTAAATAATTACGTCTGATTCAAAACTGAAAAAGATTGAAATCTTCACTAAAGATTCACTCAAAGCACTCGAAGTGTTTAAGGTTTAGGAAAAAGCACTCATAAGTCAAACCTGAAAAGTTAATCCCATAGGCTTGCCTAAAAATCAAATCTCCACCACTGTAATATGAGATGATAATCAAATCAAAAGGTTTTTAATAGGGTTGTAACTGGGCTTAGGTTAAAGGTGTGGAAAAAGGCTAAATTAGAGGGTTAAAATCGAGATTGAATTTATGAGTTACCTAAATTTAGAAAAATAAACTAATAACCTGAATAATTACATCACATGAAAATACGAGCTTCTTCTTCAAGATATTGAATTTAAACATATAAGCTCACTTAATTACAGAATTAATAATGAATATACTTGATTTTTTATTATTTTATTATTATTATTTTTTAAAAATAAATCAATAAATAGATAATATAAGAAAGAACCTTATCAGCTGAAATAAAGTATTTAGGCAACTGATCAAATCAATTCTCGATAGAAGGGTAGTCAAAGGAATGGTGATAACAAATACGAGCGGGGTTTTGGGTTAATTTTATTGGGTGAATCAATAAAAAGGTTGTTATGATCAAAGGGTTCACTAAGGGTTGATTGTGAAGGTAGGCTTTTTAGTGGAGTGAGTGGGTTAAAACCTAGGTGCCTTTATCATCTCTGTATATCAAATAAAAAATGTGGTCTTGACATGTATAATCGAGGCAAGTTCTAGAATAACAATTCAGTATTGACACACTCATAATCAATAAAGTGAGCACGGACAAGAATATATGCTCTAAAAGGCTTAAATCTCACAAAAATTATGGGTATTTGACATCAATCCCTGTAAAATTCAAACATCAAGGTAATATTCAAATTCAGTTCGACAACCTAGAAATTTTTTTATTCTTGAAAAATAGACTTATCATGCTTAATTCTCTAGTATCTTAAAGTATAAATCATCAATGCACAATTAATTATGACTTACTCAAAAACATATCAATAAGAATCATAAATCATCAAAAATTTCATCCTAATTAGTAATATGAGAAAATTACTTAAGAACTAGATATAATTCAGGGATTTGAGAATAATGAAAAAGTTAGGCACTTTTACCTCCCTCCCCCCACACTTAAGATGTACATTGCCCTCAATGTACAAAGATAGATAAATAATCATGTGATACTAAAATTAAAAGAGAAGGGGAGAAGTGACACTTCCTGAATTTTTTTTGGGATTACTATTCCCGCCGATTAGGAGGAGGAGGCGGTGGTGCTGTGGTAGATGCCAACAGTCACTGTTCTAGATGAAGAAATTGGGAAACTCGTGATGGATTAGCCAAGAATTATTAAGACACATTTAAAATAAACTAATTATGTATTTAAGGATAAGAAAACTAAAGGGAAAGAAAACGGAAAGTAAGATAAAATTAACATAAAAGATGAATGGACTGAGGAGTCCTTATTGTTGGATAGTTCACGAGGTAGGTGTGATTCCTAAGGCTGTGTTGAGCCGGTGGTCGTTGGTGGTAAGTTAGTGTCATCCAACGCCGCGTCGCATGGCCGTGGCATTTTTTCAGTGCCTGTGGGGTGGTGGTTGGAGGCCATGGCTCGAAGATTTGATTGTCTCTGACTTGTAGCTCTTCTGCCATTGTCTGTACGGAGATTCTGTACTTCCACATGGCCACGGCCACGGCCGTGTACAAGGCCATGTGGTCTGAAAATCTACACTATTGGTTAGTTTAAAACTAGGTGTTTAAGATGAAGAGGAGAAAAGAAAATAAATACAAAAATAAATAGGGTTAGTGCTCGGGTTGCCTCCCAAGAAGCGCTCGTTTAAAGTCTTCAGCTAGACTTTCCTCGTATTCGCAAAAATTAGGGTGTCTTCCCTCATGCTGTCAGTTTTATTTTCATGATAAAGTTTAAGTCGAGAAGTGTTTACCTTAAAACTGTTGAATGTTGGATTGCTTACCTTGATTGTTCCGTAAGGGAGGATTTTGTGTACTTCAAGAGGAATTTCCTCGTTTGTATTCAGGCCTGATGTGACCATGCGAGGATCTACTTTATTTAATAGTACCTGATCTCCTATTTTGAAGTGGTTTGATGTTCCTACGAGCTCTTCTGGATGCTCTTTCGATTTACTTCGTGTTGTTTCAGTTCCTTTTTAAAGTGTGTCTTCCACTCTTCTAGTTTGTCGACCCTAAGGCTTTTCTCCTCATATGTTTTTTTATTTGTGGACACGAGGTCCATGATCCGGATCAGGTTTGTAACTTTGTGGTGTTTCCTATAGTGAAAGTTGAACAAGTTGGTTATCAACTGAATTTACTTTCTTACCTTCATCACTTGATGTTCTGGCCGAGTCAAGAGCTTGTAGACTGATTGATTCGTCACCTACATGAAGAATGAGTTCTCCTGTAAAAACATCAATCTTAGTCCTGGCAGTTGCTAAGAAAGGTCTTCCTAAAATTAAAGGAATCAAATTGTCCTCATCCATGTCTAAGACAACAAAGTCAACTGGGAAAACGAATTCATCCATTTTTACAAGAACATCTTCGATAATCCCCCTAAAAATTCTAACAGTTTTATCAACTAATTGAATACTCATCCTAGTTTGTTTGGGTTTCCCTAGACCTAGCTGTTTAAACATTTTATAAGGCATGACATTTATACTTGCCCCTAAATTAGCTAAAGCATTGTCAACAGTTAAACTGGCAATTAAAAATGGAATTATAAAACTCCCTGGATCTTTTAACTTTCGTGGTAGTCTATTTTGTAGGATTGCTGAGCACATTGCATTTAGCTCCACATGCGACTTTTCGTCTAACTTACGCTTGTTTGTCAATAGTTGTTTTAAAAATTTTCTTGTAACACCCCAAACCCGGCCCAAACACTACGACCGGATCCGGCATGTCACTAAGAAGATTTTATAAAACATGTCGCATTTTTGAAAAATATTTTTCGAACTTAATCGTTTATTCGGTAAACTTCAGTAAATTAGTAAAAGATGTAATTTTTGATTAATGCCTTAGTGATGAGAAAATCAAAATTTTCCTTTGATTTTTATCATTTCAATACATGACTTAGTTTAGATTTTATGTAGAATTTAAATGTCTAAAAAAAACCCGAAAACTCGAAAAGACATAAAAGAAAAATAATAGCTAGTGGCCTTATTACAACAAAATATAAACCAAACTAATTAAAAATATTAAATATAAATAGACTAAATAATGTCTTTTGCAGTATCTAAAATGAACTCTTGCATGACCACCTTGCGCTCCTCTCCAACCCGGTCCGATGTGCTAAGTGCTACCTGAAAAGTGTTAAACAACGGGGTGAGTCACAAGACTCAGTGTGCATCCCTCTTGCACCATCAGACTGGGCATTAGCCCCACAGAACAAAATAACAGAATATCACATATCAGAATTGAGCAAAGCCCATCCCAATCCTAGATCAATCCACTACACACAACCCTTACTTGCCAATCACACCATTGGGGATTTCTACAATCAACCCACACCGCTACACACCATCGATGGCAGTCATCTCGCGGTTAATTGCTCATCGTCGATTTGTGACATAGTCACTGAATGATCGTGGCAGAGCCACTACAACAGATCGTGGTAGAGCCACTACAACAGAACACTTCCCCTTTCATATACATCAATCGCCCAACCCCATGCAAACAAAGAAATTGGCATGCATGTAGATAACACTCAATAGAATTAATTACTTAATAGTCACAGAAGTCACTAACCTGATGAATCACCCTTACCCTCCACGGGTTTTTAATAGCCATGCCGTGATTTTGGCATTTAACAGAATACAGACAGATTCATATATATATATATAATAGACAATAGAGATGGTGTGAGAAATTACACACCTGATAACACGTAGTACTACTCTTTATGTCGATACTCTCACTAATCGAAACCACTGTTCTCATCTACGACTCTAGATCGATTAAATCCTAAAAGAATGCGAAGATAAGGCTTCCCCCACAATCGGCCAAGGGTTATTAGTTACCCCGTTTTATATGTTTAGTTGAATAGATTTCTTTACCTAAAATGATTAGATCCCGAAAGTAGTATGATTTGAGTGCAACCTAGGTGGTTATCAGATCTCGAATGCCACCCATGAAAGAAAACACGGGATTAGTCAACCATCTAGCCATTCGACTATGGTCTCAAAAAGCCGAAAAAGATTGAAAGAATAACATAATCGTCACTTACCTCCTTAGAAGGTTTCAGCTACCCCTTCCAAGAAGATTCGACAATCTCAGGAGAAGAGATCTAGGAATTTCAGCTTTTAGGAAAATCCCAAAAAAGGTGAACAAGAGGAGGCTGATGCATTTTCGGCTTTTAGAAGAACTGAGTGAAGAGTTTCGGTGGAGAGGCTTAGAGATTTTCGGCTAAAGGAGCAAATAGGAGTGTGCTTTCATCTTTTAGTGGATGGAAGAAAAGATGAACAAGTGGGTAGGGAGAATTCAGCTTGGAAGAAAAAGAATGGAAAAAGATTTCGGCAGCAAAGAAAACTGGGAGAAAGCTTTCAGAAAAACTGACAAAATTTTGGCATTTACTACCTCTAACTAGCCGTCCCCCCTTTACACACATAGTCCAAATTTCGGCCACCTCTAACCTCTTGGATAGCCTCTCATCTTTTCCCTTATCTTTATCCAAACTCACATCCAAAAGAGTCTTACATCACACCACTCCCTCCCCCTTTATCTATTCATTATCCATTTTTTTTCAAGTCAATTATCCTCCTAATTAATAGCCATAATGTCATCCCACCTAACTCCTTTTATGTACCGAAATTGGCCCAATTTCTTGGGCCCTATGAGGCCACACTTGGGCCTCCTCCCTTGCCATTGACGCCTCTTATAGCGCCCCTTGCTTTGGGCCACAAGCCCTCCTTGATATTTAAACTACAGAGACTATCTTTAAAGAACTAGAGTGTCTACACAGAAATTTAGCCAAGGTCTCAGCCCATTCCTGAGCCCAATCTGGAACCCTAACCCTCAAATTAGTACTTTAAAAATCAACACACAAAATGCACAGGCCCATTAACTCAGGATATTACATTTCTCAAATCTGGCATCTGTGAAAGAGCTTCAAGAAGCGGTAAGTTAATATGAAATTTCTTTAAAGGTTTAAGAAACTTACTGAACTATTCCTCTGTATCATCTCTCTTTATCGCTTCGGGATAAGGTATGTGGGGTTGGTACTCTTTGATTATCAGTTTTGTCTTTTCTTGTGTTGCCTTAACTTTACCTTCTTCTACCTTGCTTTCTTGTATTGAATTGGGTTCATCCAACCCGACATTTTCCTGAGCTGTTATGGCTTGGATTTGCTCTTTTGGGTTAATCTCAGTTTTGCTTGGTAGACACCTCTTGCTGTCGTTCGGACATTAATTTTGCAAGTTGTCCAACTGACTTTGTAAGTTCCCAACTGATTTGGTAAGTTAACCAACTTGGTTCTTGATCCCTTCCATTGATGTTTGTTGGTTTTTCAGTGTTGCCTCGGTGTCTTGGAGACAGCTTTTTTTGGCTGCCATGAATTTGTCTACATCTCTTTGAGGTTCGGCCTCTTTTCCTATGGATAAGGCTAATTTTGGAAATTTCTAGGAGGTTGTTGTCTTTGATTTCTTTGACCTCCCCATGGAAAATTTGGGTGGTTTTTCCAACCTAGGTTATAGGTATTACTATAAGGGTTATTATTAGATCTGAAATTATTACCTATATAGTTCATCTGTTCACTTTCTGTGCTCGGTTGGTAGGGTGGGTACTCAGGATTCTCTACAGTTCCACTTGCATCATACTGCATTACTGAATGTACCTCTGAAGAACACAAACTATCAAGCTTTTTATTCATCATCTCTACCTGCGTTGATAGCATGGTTACTGCATCGAGGTTAAAAACTCCAGCTGATTTTGTTGTTTTTGTCCTTGTAACCTGCCACTGATAGTTATTCAGTGACATCTCTTCAATAAATTTGTAGGCAGCTTCAAGAGTTCTGTTGTTCAGGGTTCCACCGATGGATGAATCAATTTTTTGTCTCGTTGAGGGGTTTACACCATTATAGAAAGTTTGGACTTGGAGCCATAAGGGTAAACCATGGTGCAGACACCTTCCCAAGAGATCCTTGTATCTCTCCCATGCGTCGTATAATGTCTCTAAATCCATCTGCACAAAAGAAGAGATATCATTCCATAATTTGGCCATTTTGGCCGGTGGGAAATATTTTAATAAAGATTTTTCAATCATTTGATCCCATGTAGTGATTGACCCTCGTGGTAACAAGTTCAACCACTGTTTAGCTTTATTCCTTAATGAAAAGGGAAATAACCAAAGACGTACGGCATTATCAGAAATTCCATTTATTTTGAAGGTATCATAGAACTCTAAAAAATTAGCTATATGAGTATTCGGGTTTTCACCCTGCAAACCATCAAATTGAGCAAATTGTTGAATCATTTGTATAATGTTAGGCTTTAATTCAAAGTTATTAGCAGCTATAGCGAGCCTAATAATACTCGATTCTACTTCTGTTAAATGAGGTTTAGCATAATCATACATAGTACATGGAGCATTGTTTTTTGCCACATCTTGTGGTGGTGGATTATTCTCGTCCATCCCTTCAGTAGGATCGGATATTCCTTCTCGCTATTCTTCTATGTAATTTAGGGCTCGCCTTCTTTCGAGCGATAGCTTCAATATCACTGTCGTATAATAGTGGTCATTTCGAGTTCCTTCTAATCATAAACTAGAGGTATCTGCTAGGAAAAGAAAGAAGAACATTTAGCAAAGTAAAAATAAAAATAAAAGTAAAAGTAAAAGTAAATTGCAAACATAAAAAAATGGCTAAAATAATAAAAATAGAGCTTTCTTAATATTTTAGTTCCCTGGCAACAGCGCCAAAAACTTGATCGTTGCTTTGTCGAGTTTTAAAATTTATAAAAAGAATGATCGAACCTGTAAACTAACTCTGTCAACGACTTAAGGCAAGTGCACCTATCAAACGGTAGTATAGATTTGGCAAGACAGGATTGTCGAACCCAAAGGAACTAAAAGTACTAACACTAACCTTCTTCTTATTATTTAGCCTAAATATTAAGTGATTGGTGGTTTAATCTAAAACTAACTGACTACTCAGCTAAGATTCAAAGACAAAAAGAATGAATTGAAGAAATAACTTTAGGAAAACTCAGTTGACTAAGATGATACCCTTAGGAAGAATCCACCTAGACTTCACTTGTTATCTAACACTAAACCAGACGGTTTATTCACTTGACTTGATCCATAAGATTCCCAAAGTTATATTAAACCCTTTCTCGAGGCGAATAACGTCTAACCCTAGGTTGATTAATTGAAATCTCTTTCTAATTAAAACCCCTAGAATCGCATTAACTCGATCTATGGACTCCCATATTAGGTTTCACCCTAATTCAACAAAATCTCGTTACCCTATCTCTAGGTGCGCAATCAACTCCGCTTAATTATGCTAGATCTACTCTTAGGCATGGACTTTTGCTCCACCACCTAAGCACATTCAACTTGAATCAATATCCCGTAAATATTAACACAAGAATTAAGCACACATAATTAAGAACAAATCAAGTATTTATCATATAGTTTAGAAAACAATAATAAGATTCATCTAGGTTTCATCCCCTTCAAGTATCTGAAGGGTTTAGTTCATAACAATAAAAGAAAACATCTCAGAAGAAAAGATAAAACAAAACATAAGAAATCCCTAAAACCCCCTAAAAGAATTGAAGGAGAGATCTTCCGTCTTAAATAGAATTCTGGCTTCTTGAGATGGATCAACTAGCTATCTTTGAGTGATTCCCACAAATCTGGCCTTTCTAGCTCGGCTCCTTGGCCTAGCTAACTATAAAGCCCTGGTAGAAGGTTTCTGTCGAACTTCCCCTTAAGTTGCCCCCTAGGGTGTCTATATAGACTTTGAGATGCTTTACTTGGCCCCTACATATCCTAATTCAAGTAGAATTCCTAGTAGGGTGTTTGAATAGGCTTTGGAATGTGTTTCTTTTCCTCTAAGTACCTTATTCTGAATGAAATTTCTCTTTGCCATGATAGGGACACGATCATGGCACACGCCTTTGTGAATCGATTTCATGCCGTGGTTGAGTCTACTGAAGAGGCACGCACGTGTGTTTTGGGGTCCAGGTCGTGTTAGAGTAAATTAGGGAGGCACGGCCGTGTGGTCTTGGGACCAGGCCGTGTCGATTTCTTCTTTGGCCCAATTTGGTCTGTTTTAGGTCCGTTTCTCGTTCTTTTCATCCCTAGGTGCTTTCCTGAGTATAAAACATGAAAAGAAAGTATTAAGAGCACCTTTTTATAGAATTCATGAGATAAATCATCCAAAAGTATGCTAAATGTGGGATTAAAATATGTTACTTTTACGATTTATCAGTCATCTCTACTTCTATTGCCCATGTCGGACAAGTCTCTAGGGGTGTTATGAAGTATAACGTACCAACCGTCATTAGTTGGATCTTTCGAGTAAAAACTTGTTTCACTTGAGAAGAAAATACTTATGGCTCATCTATCAATTGTTGTCCAGTGTGAATTAATCGAGAGAAGTTCACCATTGTAAAACCAAATTGATTTTCTTTAATTCGAGAAGTATTAACATCAGCCCAATCACATTAAAATAAGACAACCTTTCGTTTGCCATGGTAATCCAACTCAATAATGTCAATAAGAAGTATGTAATACTCCACATTTCCCTCAATAGGATTACTGCCCCTAGCACTAGCATAACTTGTAATTGAAGAATTAACAACTATTACACAATTTTGAGTCCTCCTCAATCTTTTGTGATATTTTGTATGAAACCTGAATCCATTAATGAGGAAGGCACTATATCTTTTTACTATTCTATTCGGACCTTAGGAAAGCCATTTAACTTCATCATTGACGTCCTTTCCACTCCAAACCTATTGAATCAAAAGTAAATTGATTAATTATAAATGTTATGAGAAAACATTATTATTTGTAGATGAAAGATTTAGTTGTATATCATTTGGCCTAACCATTCATGAAAAGATTCTGTGAATAACTTATGAATCTCTCGATGTTGTAATCTTCAGGAGCGTGAATGAGATCTTAAGACTTGTTTGTACTTGCTATATTAAAAAGTGGATTACTTGGTTAGAAGTTAAACAAATAAAAAATATGAATATTTATCAAATTCTAAAACTTACTTGCATAATGGTTAAATTGAATCGTGTTGAAAAGAACATATCGATGTGCTTGTACCCAAGATCTGTCATCTAAGTGTGCAATTTCAAATTTATCGGTTGGTTCTCCATAACTTTGAAATAAATAAGTTTCGACTAAGTTATGATCAGTGAGCCCAGCATTTCTACTTGGTCTATTCAAACTTGTTTCAACATCTTCTAAATATCTAGAACAGAAAGTCATACACTCCTCTGCCAAGTATCCTTTAGCTATTGATCCTTCAAGATAATGCTTATTACAATAATAAGACTTCAATTTGAATAGGAACCTAAAGACTATATACAACATTATCAAAAGTTGTAACTCAAGGTTTATTCATGAATGAATGAAAAAATTTACAAATAAATTAGCACCTCTCTATAGGATGCATCCACAGATAGAAAATAGGTCCACCAAGTTTTGCTTCATGAGGGAGATGGATTACCAAGTTCAACATAATAGTCAAGAAGGAAGGTCGAAAGATCTTCTCCAAATTGCATAAAGTCAAGGTGGCTCAATCTTGTACTTTCTCAAGTTCTTCAACATTCAAAACTTTGCCACAATTAGCTTTCATTATTTTGGATAGTTCAATTATACAAGACGTCATATTTTTTTACATACAACACCGTAAAACAACTGGTAGTAAATCTTGCATCAAGATGTAATAATCATGTGATTTTAGGAAATATAGTCTTCGATCTTTAAGACTCACACATCGAGATTGTAACACCCCAAACCCGGCCCAAACACCATGACCAGATCTGGCATGCCACTATGAAGAATTAGTAAAAACATGTCGCCTTTTTGGAAAACATTTGTCGAGTTTAAACATATATTCCGGGAAGACTTAATGATTTGATAATTTATAAAAGATATAATTTTATAAGATGCTTTTAAAAAAACCCAAAGTTTAGTACCTGTCTTAGTTTAATTTAAACGTAAAATTTTACATGTCCATTAGCGATGAAAGCCCAAAATAAAACCGAGACAAAATATAAAGCTAGTGGCCCATAGCCTTATTACAACAAAATATAAAACCTATTAATTAAAAATATTAAAAATAAATAAACTAAATGAAGTCTTCTTGCTGTAACATAGAATCTCTCGCATGGCCACCTTGCGCCCCTCTCCAGCCCGGTCCGTTATACTAGGTGATACTTGAAAGATGTAAAATAATACAGTGAGTCACGAGACTCAGTGTGCAACACTTGTACACCATCAGATTGGGCCTTAGGCCCACAGAACAAATAACAGAGTGTAATATATCAGAAAATATGCAAAGCCCAACCCAATCCTAGGTTTCCATCTGCTACACACCACCCTTACCTGCCAATCACACCATTGGGGATTTCTACAATCAACCCACACCGCTACACACCATCGATGGCAGTCATGCTGCTCAACGTCAGATCATAGCAATAGCCATTACAACAGATCATGGCAAAAAGCCACTACAATAGATCATGGCATAAGCCACTACAATAGATCATGACATAAGTCACTACAACAGAATACTTCCCCTTTCATTAATCACCCAACCCCGTGCAATCATAGAAAATCGATATACTCATCAATCATATAATTTTATCAGAAACATTCACTTAAAAATGACAGAAATCACTAACCTGGTGATTCGCCTTTACCCACCACGAGTTTTCAATAGCCATGCCGGTATTTCGACTTTTAACAGAATATAACAGGTTTATAACCATATTATAACAAGCAATCTAAATGGTGTGGAAGTGTTATACACCTGATATCGCGTGGTACTATACTCTTAGTCGATATCCTTGCTATCACGATCTACTATCCTTAGTCTATAACTTGGTTCAAGAAAAACCAGAAAAACACGAAGATTTGGCCTCCCCTACATTCGGCCAAGGGTTAATAAATACCCAAATTTACACGTTAAAACTAATAGATCTCCTTACCTTAAAATCCCGAAAGTAACACGATTCGAGTGTTACTGAATGCCAACTTAGAGGTCTAATTGACTCCTCTTCAAATCCCAAAACACCGCAAATAAGAGAGAAACAAGAGATTAGTTTCTAAATAGCCATTCGGCTAGAGACTTTGAAAAGCGGAAAAGATTTGGGATCTCTCGAATCAATATTTACGTAAAATTTATTTCAAATTTCGACACAAGCAGACACCCCAGAGTGATTTTGGCAAACACAGGAGATGAGATCTCACGATTTCAAATTTTATGAAAATCCCAGAAAAGATGAACTGATGCGGTTTCGGCTTCTAGAAGTTCTAAGTGGTGTGTTTCGGCTTAAAAGGAAAGTGAAAAGAAAGAAAGGAGAGTCTTGAAGATTTGGCTAAAGTTTCTGAAAGAGATGAGAAAGGAATCTGTCAGAGGATTCGGCCAACTAAAGAAAAAGAAAAGAGAGGGAGAATGGAGTAGGAATTTGACGGAGAAAAGAGAAAATGATGAGAACTTTGTGACAAATTTTTGCACATACTCAAATTTATACTAAACCGATTCCCCCTTTACAAAGTTTGATTTTCGGCCAACACTTGCCTTCCTGATAGATCCTCATCCTATCCCTTATCCCTATCAAACACCCATCCAAAAGAGACCTACATCACACCACTTCCTCCCTCCTTTATCAGCTTATATCACATATATTTTAAACACTAAAACTCCTAAATTTTAGCCTTGTACCGTCCCCTCCTAGCTTCCTCTTTAGGTGCCGAATTTGGCCCAAGAACATGGGCTCTAGGTGGCCAAAACTTGGGCCTCCTCCTTTGCCATTAATGCCAACTCCCTTTCCTCTTAGTGGCGCCATTTTGCCACTGGCCACAAGCCCATAATCTTAATTAACCTACCAAAACTTTATGTTAAGACCTTGAGTGTCTAACAAAATATTTAATCAAGGCCTCAACCCAAACCTGAACCCCTTTTGCACCTCAAATTCTCAAATTAATATTTTAAGCATATAACACATAAAATGCACAAGCCCGATAACTCGGGATGTTACAGTTCTACCCCTTTAGAAATAAATTTCGACCTCGAAATTTACCTGATCAAAAGAGATGGGGATACTGTTGTCGCATAACATCCTCTGGCTCCCAAGTCACCTCCTCCGCTCTATGGTTTTGCCATAAAACCTTGACCAAAGGGACGGACTTTCTTCTCAACACTTCTACGTCTCGATCCGAGATTTGCACTGGCTCCTCCTCAAAAGACAAATCCAACCTTACTTCAATCTCTTCTACTGGTACAATGTGCGATGAATCAGAACGGTAACGTCTTAGCATCGAGACATGAAATACGTCATGTATCTGCTTCAACTCCGGAGGCAACTCCAAGCGATAAGCCACTGGGCCCACACATTTTAGTACCCGATACGGCCTAATAAACCGAGGACTTAACTTACCCTTCCGTCCAAACCTCATTACCTTCTTTCATGGAGATACTTTCAAAAAGACTTGGTCTCCTACTACAAATTCCATCTCCTTCTGTTTTAGATCCGCATAAGATTTCAGCCGATCAACGCCTCACTCAATCGAGCCCGTATTAACTTAACATTCTCCCCCATTTTCGAAACTAGCTCTGGACCCAATACCTGACATTCACCCAACTCCGTCCAACAAGTTGGGGTACAACATCTCCTTCCATATAACGCTTAATAAGGCACCATCTGAATACTAGCTAGATAACTGTTATTATATGCGAATTTCGCCAAAGGTAAATACTCCTCCCAACTACCCCTAAAATCAATGATGCAACCCCTTAGCATATCCTCCAAGATCTGAATTACACTCTCAGACTGACCATCAGTCTGTGGGTGAAAAGCAGGACTAAAGTCTAACCTTGTTCCCATTGCTCGATGAAGAGCCTTCTAGAATCTGGATGTGAACCTAGGGTCCTTATCCGATATGATCGACACCGGTACACCATGCAATCTCACCACCTCAGCCACATACAACTTAGCCAACTTTTGTAAAGAATAGTTGACTCGAACTGGTATGAAGTGAGCCAACTTTGTCAAACGATCCACAATCACCCAAATCGAATCCTTCTTAGTGGGCGTAAGGGTAACCCACCAACAAAATCCATCGTGATCCTTTCCCACTTCCATTGCGGAATCTAGACCTGCTACAACAACCCCGAAGGCAACTGGTGTTCGCTTTCACCTGCTGGCACGTCAAACACTTACCCATGAATTTCGTTACCTCTCGCTTTAGACCTGGCCACCAAAATTACTCTCGCAAATCCCGACATATCTTAACTCCTCCAGGATGCATAGCGTATGGGCTACTATGCGCCTCCTGAAGAATCATCTGCCTTAACTCCACATCCTTTGGCATATAGACTCTCTTACGAAAACACAGTACCCCATCACAATTCAAGCTATAGTCCTCTCCTCCACCATTCTGCACTTGCCAGATTCGAGTACTCAAGACATCATCCAAAAGTTGCTTCTCTTTAATCTGACTTGTCCACATAGGTCTTACTTGGAGTTCAGCCACCAGACTGCCATCCTCATACAGACTAAGATGAGTGAACATCGCCCTTAAATCTACTATCGCCTTCCTACTTAATGCATCCGCCACCACGTTAGCCTTACCCAGGTGGTACTCAATCAGCAGTCATAGTCCTTTAACAGCTCGATCCACCTTATCAGTCTTAAGTTCAACTCCTTTTGGGTAAGGAGATACTTCAGGATCTTATGGTCAGTGTAAATAACTGACTTCTCCCCGTACAAGTAGTGTCTCTACATCTTCAGAGCAAATACTACTGCCGCCAATTCTAAATCATGCATAGGGTAATTTAACTCATGCGGTCTTAACTGTTGAGACGTATATGCAACCACTTTTCCATCTTGCATCAACACACACCCTAAACCTGTGTGTGACGCATCACATTAAACGATAAATTCTTTTCCGCCTTAGGTTGGATTAACATCGGTGCTTCTGTCAAGATTCTCTTCAGCTTTTCAAAGCTCTCCTATTGTTTGTCATTCCATAAAAATGATACTCCCTTCCTCAACAACTTAGTTAAATGTGCCGCTATTGATGGGAACCCTTCAACAAACCTTCTGTAATACCCATCCAATCCTAAGAAACTTTAAAATTTCACCACAGACTTCGATGATTTCCAATCCAATACAGCTTCTATCTTCCGAGGGTCCACCCTAATTCCCTCTGCGGAAACTACATGCCCTAAGAAAGTTACTTCCTTCAGTCAGAACTCACACTTACTAAACTTTGTGTACAACTGCTTCTCCCTCAGAATTTACAACACCATATGAAGATGTGCATCATGCTCCTCCTCAGACTTGGAATAGACCAGAATATCATCGATAAACACCACGATGAACCGATCAAGATACGGTTGAAATACCCTGTTCATCATATCCATAAATGATGTTGGCGCATTCGTCAACCCGAACAGCATCACTAGGAACTCATAATGACCGTACCGAGTCCGAAATGCCATCTTATGAATGTCTCCTTCCTTTACCCTTAACTGATGATATCCTGACCTTAAGTCAATCTTAGAAAAGACCGAAGCTCCTTTGAGCTGATCCAACAGCTCGTCGATTCTTGGTAGTGGGCACTTGTTCTTAACCGTCAACTTATTCAATTGATGGTAGTCTACACACATATGCATGGATCCGTCCTTCTTCTTCACAAACAGGATCGGGGCTCCCCACGGAGACACACTCGGTCGGATAAATCCACGATCCAATAATTCCTGGATCTGGGCTTTGAGTTCTACCAACTCCTTCGGTGCCATTCTGTAAGAAGTAATGGACACGGCTGTACCCGGAAGTAGCTCTATTCCAAACTCCAGCTCGCGATCCGGGGGTAATCTTGGCAACTCCTTAGGAAAGATATATGTGAAATTCTTAACTGTTCGAACCTCATCAATAGTCACCTCCTTAACATCCAAAGCATTGATAAAGGCTAGAAATGCATTGTATCCTTTCTAGATCATCTTAACAACATTCAATGTCGATATTATGTTGGACAAATAGTTCCTTCTTTCCCCTAACACAACCACCTCCCCGCCTTCCGGGGTACTCAACACCATGTGCTTAGCCTCACAATCCAACTTAGCACGGTGTTTAGTCAACCAATCCATTCCCAAGATAAGATCAAACTCTCCAAATGGTAATTCTATTAAGTTTTCCGAGAACACTACTCCTTGAGTCTCTAAAGGTATGTCTCTGAATAGTTTGTCCACTACCCTAGATTGTCCTAAAGGACTAACCACAGTCATTTTCCTAGTAGTTGTTTCAGAGTCTAAACTTAGGGTCTCAAATATCGAGCATGCAACATAGGAGTGGGTTGACCCAATATCAATCAAGGCAAGAAAAGGGTTATCAGCAATAAGAAACGTACCGGTTATGACGTCCGGTGCGTCACCATCCTCCCTTCGGTGAGCTGCATACACTAGACCTGGCTGCCTCGCGTCAACATTACCTGCACCCCTACCAGGTGCTCCACGACCCCGACCGAATCCATTTCCTCCTCTAGCCACGCCACGACCCCTCGGTACTAGCTGACCACCTCTCCTCACCTGATAAGAACCCGATCCCATGGTCAGTGCTCGCTCCACACAGAGCAGATCCTTAATCATATGCTCCGTGGATCCACACCTAAATCACCCACCGATTTTCCATCTGCACTCCCCGTAATGCACCTTCCCACATGAAGGACATGATCGATTCTGGCCCGTCGGAGTACGAGCTGGCCCATCAGACCTAGGCCTTTTCTGAAAATTTTCAGATGATCCTGACGACCCAAAATTCCTCTTCTTCCTATTCCTAACTTTATCCTTATTCTGTTTTTCAATTCGCTTAACCTCCTCAGATATCTTGGCTTTCTCCACCAAAATCACAAAGTCCGTTTCTCGCTGCGGTGCCACCAATACCCTCAATTCATCCCTTAGTCCATCCTCGAATCGAACACAACGCTCATGGTCAGTCGCCACAATCCCTCGAGCGTAATGGCTCAACCGCAGAAACTCTGCCTCATATTTAGATACATGGACTTACTTCCCTATACCAAGTTTAGAAATGCCTTCTCTGCGCATCCACATAGTTGGCCCCGATGTACTTTCCCTGGAACAACTCTTTAAAGAAGTCCCAATCAATGCGGTCTACGAAAGTACCTTCCTTCACCGTGAGCCACCACTGGTAGGCCTCGTCTCGAAGAAGAGACATGACCCCCTTCAACTTCTCCTCCGTAGTGAAGTTAAGGTCATCCATTATGCGCTCAGTTGCCTCCAACCAATACTCGGTTGTGTTAGGGCTACGCCAGAAACTCTCCTAAACATCTCCGCTCTGTTGGCTCGGAGTCGTTCAGATACAGACTTTCGAGCTCCTGAACCCGTGCCTACTCCAGCCACTCTTTCAAGGACCCGCAGATCACCTGAGACACTGCATCATCTCCATCCGTTTGGTCCTAAAATTCCCCCTCCACAGCTGGCAGATCCGGCATCTCATTTCCTGACCCATAGCCAGACTCTACTGGTTCGGACACGATCATCCTACGCCTACCACGACCATGAGGCAGACGTCCTCGACCCCTTGTACTCGTTCTTTCGATCGATGTTTATCTGATTAAGAATTTTATGAATAATTAATTCTTTCCACTTATTAATCGCGAACAATCTTATGTAGAATCATTTTGATAGTAGTTCTTTCGAATTTGAATTCTATCTATGGGTTTAGTTCTCAAGTTGATACTTCCTAGTCCTGGAGTTCACCTTCAGTCAACATTCAGGACACATTCACCTTCAGTCAACATTCAGGACACATCAATCATAAAAATAGCCTTATAAACTTACATCCATCACCTAGGGGTATTTGCATCATTTCACTACCCAAGGGTATTTTCGTAATTTTTTAAAATAAGGTATCTTGATGATGTTTCAAAATAAGGATATTTTGGCAATTTCGTGAAGTAGGGGTATTTTGGTAATTTTTCAATCTGTGGGTATTTCGATAATTTTACAAATTGAGGGTATTTTGGTAATTTCATAAATTTTGATAATTTCTAAATCAAGGGCATTTCGGTACTTTTTCAAATCAAGGGCATTTTGGTAATTTATTACAAAACTAGGGCATTCTAGTAATTTTGTGAAAATATAGTGGCTGGTCTTTTTGAGGTTTTAGTTAGAACTTTGGCCCGTTAACAAGTCCTCACGGTTAAGGTGAACAATCACTACGCACCAGGTAGGATTCCAGAGAAGAAGAGGTGGGTCGCCGGGACCGCTTAAATACCAAGCTCTTCTAGATCCAATCCTAGACATGTGCATGCCTGTTGCCACACCTTAACTCAGTGACTTATTCCCGGTTTTATTTAATTAGGTTAAGTTTTATGAAGTTTAAAGTATGATGTAAACTAGACCTAAAGTCCATCAAATTCTATTTAAACTACTCTACGTCCCTTAAAGCCCATCAAGCCCATATATATATATATATATATATATATCTCACAATTGAATACTTACAGGGACTTAGGCCAAAGACGCAGGTGCCATGCTGAGCTAACAGACCTATATCATTTATGAAAATGCATGTTTCAAAACCCATCTTAAAAAATGTTTTGAGCCCAAAAACCCCCAAAGATGAGTTTTAAATCGGCTCTGATACCAATTTGTAACACCCCAAACCTGGCCCAAACACCATGATCGGATCTGGCATGCCACTAATAAGAATTAGAAAAAACATGTCTCATTTTTGGAAAACATTTGTCGAGTTTAAAAATATATTTTGGGAAGACTTAATGATTTGATAATTTATAAAACATATAATTTTATAAGATGCTTTTAAAAAAAACCCCAAAGTTTAGTACCTGTCTTAGTTTAATTTAAACGTAAAATTTTACATGTCCATTAGGGATGAAAGCCCAAAATAAAACCGAGACAAAATATAAAGCTAGTGGCCCATAGCTTTATTACAATAAAATATAAAACCCATTGAAATATTAAAAATAAATAAACTAAATGAAGTCTTCTTGCTGTAACATAGAATCTCTCGCATGGCCACCTTGCGCTCCTCTCCAGCCCGGTCCATTGCACTAGGTGCTACCTGAAAGATGTTAAATATTAGGGTGAGTCGCGAGACTCAGTGTGCAACCCTCGTGCACCATCAGATTGGGCCTTAGGCCCATAGAACAAATAACAGAGTGTAATATATCAGAAAATATGCAAAACCCAACCCAATCCTAGGTTTCCATCCACTACACACCACCCTTACCTGCCAATCACACAATTAGAGATTTCTACAATCAACCCACACCGCTACACGCCATTGATGGCAGTCATGCTGCTCATCGTCAGATCATGGCAATAGCCACTACAACAGATCATGGCAAAAAGCCACTACAACAGATCATGGCATAAGCTACTACAACAGATCATGGCATAAGCCACTACAACAGAACACCTCCCCTTTCATTAATCACCCAACCCCGTGCAATCACAGAAAATCGGCATACTCATCAATCATATAATTTTATTAGAAACATTCACTTAAGAATGACAGAAATCACTAACCTGGTGATTTACCTTTACCCACCACGGGTTTTCAACAGCCATACCGGTATTTCGGCATTTAACAGAATATAACCGATTTATAACCATATTATAACAGGCAATCTAAATGGTGTGGAAGTGTTACACACCTGATATCGCGTGGTACTATACTCTTAGTCAATATCCTTGCTATCTGGATCTACCATCCTCAGTCTATAACTTGGTTCAAGAAAAACCAGAAAAACACGAAGATTTGGCCTCCCCTACATTCGACCAAGGATTAATAAATACCCGAATTTACACGTTAAAACTAATAGATCTCCTTACCTTGAAATCCCAAAAGTAACACGATTCGAGTGTTACTGAACCCCGACTTAGAGATCTAATTGACTCCTCTTCAAATCCCAGAACGTCGCAAATAAGAGAGAAACAAGAGATTAGTTTCTAAATAGCCATTCGGCTAGAGACTTTGAAAAGCTAAAAAGATTTGGGATCTCTCAAATCAATATTTACCTAAAATTTCTTTCATATTTTGGCACAAGCAGACACCCCAGAGTGATTTCGGCAAACACAGGAGACAAGATCTCATGATTTTGGCTTTTATGAAAATCCCAGAAAAGATGAACTGATGCGATTTCGGCTTCTAGAAGTTCTGAGTGGTGTGTTTTGGCTTAAAAGGAAAGTGAAAAGAAAGCAAGGAGAGGCTTGAAGATTAGGCTAAAGAGTCTAAAAGAGATGAGAAAGGAATCTTTAGAGGATTCGGCCAATTGAAGAAAAAGAAAAGAGAGGGAGAATGGAGTAGGAATTTTGGCAGAGAAAAAAGAAAAATGATGAGAACTTTGACAGTAAATTTTGGCACATATTAGCCTATACTAAAATGATTCCCGCCTTTACAGAGTTTGATTTTCGGCCAGCACTTGCCTTCTTGATAGATCCTTATCCTATCCCTTATCCCTATCAAACACCCATCCAAAAGAGACCTACATCACACCACTTCCTCCCTCCTTTATCATCTTATATCACATATCTTTTAAACACTAAACCTCCTAAATTTTAGCCTTGTGCTGTCCCCTCCTAGCTTCCTCTTTAGGTGCCAAATTTGGCCCAGAAACATGGGCTCCAAGTGGCTAAAACTTGGGCCTCCTCCTTTGCCATTAACACCAACTCCCTTTCCTCTTAGTGGCACCATTTTACCACTGGCCATAAGCCCATAATGTTAATTAACCTACCAAAACTTTATGTTAAGCCCTTAAGTGTCTAACAAAATATTTAATCAAGGCCTCAGCCCAAACCTGAACTCCTTTTGCACCTCAAAGTCTCAAATTAATATTTTAAGCATATAACACATAAAATGCACAAGCCCGATAACTCGAGATGTTACAAAGATATATTTGATGCATATGCATCTGGGACCTTTATATCCTTCAACACGATGCAGAACACTTCTTTTTTCTTTCTTCAACATTGCAAAAATAGAAGGCGACAACCTATATTTCCCATTCAAAAGTACTTGGAGATGAACATGTTTGCGCCGCACAACAAGGACAAGCATAACGTCCTTTGGTACTCCAACCAGATAAATTGGCATAAGCCAGGAAATCATTAATAGTCCACAACAAAGATACGTAAATAAAAGTTCTTCTTTCTCAAGACATCATATGTTTCAACATCCGCCCATAACTGTTTCAACTCTTCAATAAGTGGTTGCATATAAATGTCAATATCATTTTCGGGACCTTTCTCTTCAGGGATAATCATAGATAAGATAAAAAAAAAGATTGCTTCATGCAAATCTAAGGAGGAAAATTGTAAGGAACAAGCACTACAGGCCAAGTACTATATGAAGTACTCATGATTTTAAAAGGATTAAATCCGCCAGATGCTAGCCCAAGCCTTACATTCCGAGGATTGGTTGCAAAACTTGGAAATTTACTGTCAAATGATTTCCAAGCTAAAGAATCATCATGATGCCTTAATAATGTATCATCGGTTCGTTAATCATGATGCCACCTCATAGACACAGCTGTCTTTGACGACATGAAAAGCCTTTGAAGCCTTGGTATTAGTGGAAAATATCACAAAATCTTGACTGTGCCTCACCTTCATCCTCATTCTCATCTTCTGTAACATCCTAAATATTCAAGTATCATTATGTTGCTAAGTGTTAGCTCGGGTTTACTTGGCATTAGAATAAATATTAGTAAAGTGTACTTTAATGTAAAGAAATTAAGTGACCTTGGAACTTAAGTTAATTAAGTACTAAAAGATGGCATAAGATGAGTAATTGGCAAAGTGATGATGGCGCCATAAGTTGGACTTGAGGGGAGAGGTTCGAATCTCCTAGTATGCAATTTGGGAGTTTTTATTTTTGCTTTATCCTAGCATGTGTCGGCTATGGATAAGATTAGGATGAGATGGATTAATATTTTTTTTGGTAAGAAGACTAAGGGTTATGGAAAGCTTGAGTTAGGGGATAGAATGGCTTGAATTGGGGGATAATGTTTCTCTAACTTAAGGAAAAAGGAGGATGATAAGGCTTAAGAATAGGTTGATGTTTTGGAAACTTTCTAATGGCCTTTTGACCATATATGTGGACGGCATAAGGGCTAGGGGAGGTGGCCGATTTTGTTGATTGGTTTGGTAGGCTTGGGAGTTGGATGAAAACTTTCTTCTTGGTCATTTGGTGCTTGCTTATCAAACTCTCTTCAAAAAATTTGCTCTCTCCCTAGCCGATTATACCTTAAACCTTGAGGAAATTATAGCATCTTTTTACCATCCTTTCTCTTTGACCATTTGGTCATTTCTTTGCCAATCATTCTTCCTAGTGCCGATACTATCATCACAGAAAAAGAAAGAAGGCCATTCTTTTTCTCTTTTTCCTTCATAATGCTGAATGCAAAATTCTCCTAAACTCAATTCTCTTTTTCTTCTCTTTTTTTTTCTCTTTTCTTCTCTTTTCTTTCTCTCTTTCTCTCTTGAAAACCGAATCATATCATTTCCATCTTCCATTCTTTTACTTTCTTTTAAACTAAAGTCTTTTCAATACTTTTTCTCATGGTAGAATGTTAGTTTGCTCTTGTCTTAATCTTTTCATTTTCTTTGTTTGGTCATAACCGAATTCTCCTTTAGTCATAAGTATTCTTCTCACTCAATTCTTTTCAACCGTGGACAATAGTGAGATTTTTGGAGGGCAGAAACTCAAAGTGTTCTTGAGTATTGTGGATCGTTGGAATCGATTTTAAGAGTTAAGGTAAGGAGTTTATTCAAGGATTCTCATATTATTCGTCATTTTGGTATAGTTAGTTATTTAATCGATTTCGTTATAGGGACGTAATCGCTCGATCATTTCTTCATGGAACGAGGATAATTATGGTAAGCCAATCTCAAATCTTTTAAAATCGTTAGCCATATTTCGATAATTATTAGTCGGACTAATGATCTTATGTCATTAGAGACATTCAAGATAGGGCAGAAAAGGGCAGTGCATAGTTTTCGAAAGAGGGGTGGTTCCGTTATTCCCCCTAAGTATAAACGGAGGACTATTTCGGGAATCTGGGATTTTCCACCGGGTTGCGGACCCTCATCCGAGGAGAACCAGTTATTTAAAGTCATTCGTACTCTCGAACCTTTATTCGTTCGTGGATTCTCATCGGGCAACAAACCAATAATCGAGGAGAAACCAAAAATAGAAGTGGTTTGAAATCCTGAGGGTAAATATTTAGATTATTTATCAATAGTGTAGTTTTAAAATATGATAGTATTCTAATTATCGTGTTACGTTTAGGTACTGACGAGCGGGAAAGTCTAGTACTCACACTAACAAGGTGTGTAACTTCACACTTATCTCGGGTTAGATGTTAAACCATAAGTATTGAGAAAAATCGTAAAGATGACAAAATCAGAAAAATACATAATAATTAGTATTTTTGTGAAAATACATGAAAACGGTTAAAGTTGTGAAATTTACGAAAATGCCCTCAATGAGTTAGTTGGTAAATTGTAAATTTTATGTCTCATGTGTTAAATGGGCCGAAAATATGCTAGATCATTAAATGGGCCGAAAATATGCTAGATCGTTAAATGGGCCAAAAATATGCTAGATCGTTAAATGGGCTGAAAATATGCTAGATCGTTAAATGGGCCAAAAAATATGCTAGATCATTAAATGGGCCTAAGTTGCTAGATTGCTAAATGGGCTAAATGTTATTTTGTGTTATGGGCCTTAATAAAAACTTGAAATATTATTTCACTTGTAAATTGGGCCTTTTTCTAAAATTATCATATGGATATAGATTGTTATGCATACATGTTTGCATGGGTTGGGAAAATGATGAAGAGAAGAAAGGCCTGTTGCCAAAATCTAGTTCGGTGGCTCGCCACACATATTTTAATGGCTTATTGCCTCTAGTTCACACATATTTAAATGGCTTATTGCCTCTAGTTCGGTGGCTTTGCCACAAATATTTTAATGCCTTAATGCCTCTAGTTCGGTGACTTTGTCACAATCTAGTTCGGTGGTTCACCACAACATTATTAAAAATGGCTTTATGCCTATGATTGGTGTGTTGGCGGGGTGGGTTGACTTGATCCCCACAGGTGTGATGGTTGGTACGGGGGGTGTGTAGTGGATGGATATTAGGTTGGTTGGGAAATTTCATTTTGCATACATTTCATTTATATTTCTAAATCTATTTATGGGCTCAAGCCCAAAATAATGACTTGATGATTTGGCCCAATTGTAACATCCCAAAACCGGCCCACGAGTCCTGATCGGATCTGGTATGTTACTGGGTAAAAATAATTTGAGTCAATTTGAAAGTCGTGTTTGAAAAACTTCAAGTTGGGCTTTTTTGAAATTCATTGGGTTGATAAACCTTTTGATAAACCTTTGAAAACATCGATCATGTGACATTTAATAAATCGAGGTTATAATTGACTTGGTATAGTTTGTTACCCGAGGTAACATCTTTTAAAACCCGTAGAAGTTTATTAAGTTTGAAAAATTACTTTTAACCGTTCATTTAATATTTATAAAATTCCATTTTGTAACATAACATAAGTAAAATAAAATCACATCCACATAATAAATAGCGGACTTATTACAATCCCAAAATAAAAACTCAGAAATTAATAATTTTAACTAAAACAAAGTAAAAATAACTCCAACGACAAGCATGGCCGCCTCGAGTCCTTTCTGGCTCCATCTCTGCGATCTACTCATCTGCAAAATGTTAAGGGAAAGGGGTGAGTCACCAAGACTCAGTGTGTAAATCCCCCACCCGGAAAAGTACTCATACGCAAGATATTAATTAACATGCAAATATGCAACCAAACCTAACCATCCATACTCCTTAACTACCCCGTGTGGTCAAAACCACTGATGACTTAGAGTCACAAATTAAATGATGGGGCCAACCCATCGTGTGGTCAAAACCACTAATGACCATAGGTCACAAATAATCAAGTGTGGTCAAAACCACTGGTGGTACCAAACCACTGGGACTTAGTCGCAAATAATCAATCGATGTGGTCAAAACCATCGATGACCATAGGTCACAAATAATCGATGGGGCCAACCCATCTTGTGGTCAAAACCATCGACGATCCATAAAATCATCCCCCTCCTCTCATCAATCCCACCATCACATGCTTATACATCAATTATTATATATCATGTCATAGCATTTAACATCTTGTGATGGTATGCAAATCATATATCAAAAATCACAAGTTAGGGACTTACGGATCACCGTGATTATGCCACAAGCTAATCACAACCAAAAGATTAAAGGCAAACAATTAAGTCATGAAATTAATATAGTGTGTAGTGAGATCTTACACACCTGTTATTATCGAAATTCCTAGATCCCGAAAAGCCGATCTACGATGCTAAAACTTGACCCTACATTCGGCCAATTGTCAGTGTTAATACCAAAGGCCTATTCGGCCATATCTACTCAATACCAAAAGTTCATACCTTCAACGGATTTGATTTCCAAACAAATCCCGAAGCCTTAATTAGTCCCTAAAACATGGCACTCATTAGTTTCGGCATTTAACAATAGACTTTTTACTAGATGGCCCTTGGCCGAATGATGTATAAGCCCTACCATCACTTACCAAAACCGATTACTAGAGGGTTGGATTGAGTACATCAAAATCTCGGAGTACCTTATGGGAAATCGGTTCCTAAGAAGAGAAATAGTTAACCACACCATCAATAAATGCCGGATTTTGGCTAGCCATAACAAGAACAAAGATTTAACACAAGAGAATCCCTTACCACACTATGAAAATCGGC
This sequence comes from Gossypium rotundifolium, assembly GCA_025506655.1. Taxonomy (NCBI): domain Eukaryota; kingdom Viridiplantae; phylum Streptophyta; class Magnoliopsida; order Malvales; family Malvaceae; genus Gossypium; species Gossypium rotundifolium. Next base: position 27,492,145 of record CP106730.1, read on the forward strand.
AGCACCTTATTGGGGATGTGAGATTCGGCCTAAGCACAATTGGAAGGGCTAGAATTTTAGTGAAGGAGGAGGGTAGGTTCAGCTAATGGAGGAAGAAAAGGAGAAGGAAAAGAGGTAGGGATTTGGAGATTTGGAATGAAAGAGGGAGATTGAGGAGATTGAGAAGACAATGAAAGAGAGAAAGAAGAAAAGAATTTGCTAGAATTTTTACACTTCTTTGTCAGAGTAAAATCAAATATGGACAGCCCCAAGGAGTCCAAATTTCGCAAACACTCTCCTTTTAGGTGATAATTCCAGCTTTGAATTATCAAAGATAATGCATGATTTATCTTCCAATTAATCTCTTAATCTTCTTCAACAATTCAAAAGCAAATAAACCACTAATAACTCCCCTCTTCCAAATTAATATGAGCAAAAAATAAGCTCAATCTTATCACTTGAAGAGTCCAAATTGCAGCCATCACTCCCCTCTCCACTCGCCAACCTCAAAAAAATAAAACCCAATTTGTTTCTTTGGGGTTCGAAACAAAGACCCACTGCCGCAGCCCCCTTAAGCGCCCCTGACCAACTCTCCCAATTGACTTTCATGTCAATTTACCCCACCATTTAATTATAAGGCCTTCTTCCTGGTCTTCTTAATGCCAAAAAGCCCCAAAATAAAATGCTCCTTTCATCCCTTGTGTCTCGAACCCGAGACCTTATACCAAGGCCCTTAGGCCACGCCCCAAGCCACTCCACCGAACCTATCTTTCATGTCACAAACCTCCTTCATTTAATTATAAAGCCTTCCTAGCCCTAACGCCCAAAAAGACCATAAGGAAAAAAAACATTTCCCTCTTGTTACTGCCGAGGCTCGAACCTCCTCCCTAGCAACCCCCTTAGGCGTACCAAGCCACTTGTGCCAAGCCTATTCTTTGTGTCATAATTCGCCCAAATTTCCCCTTAACCCCTTTCTCACCTAGCTCCCTTCTTTTAAGTACTTTAAAAGAGAGATTTTTAATTCCAAAACTGACCTAATTCGGGGTTATTTCTAGACCCTAAATCATGCCAAATAAAGTCATATTATTTATTTCTTTAAGCACACATGGGAAATTAATTGAATTACAAACAACCCCTAAGTCAGGGTGTTACAATTTTACCCCCTTAAAAAGAATTTCGGCCTCGAAATTACACGGATCAAGAGTGGGGTATTGCTGCCGCATCACATCCTCGGGTTCCCATGTGGCCTCCTCCGTACCATGATTCTGCCATAACACCTTTACCAAAGGCACGGACTTCCTGCGAAGAACTTTGACATCTCGATCCAGGATTTGTACTGGCTCCTCCTCGAACGACAAGTCCGGGTTCACCTCAATTTCGCTACTGGCACGATGTGTGAGGGATCTGATCGATAACGCCTCAGCATTGAAACATGAAAAACATTATGGATCTGGCTCAATTCGGCCAGCAACTCAAGCTGGTAAGCTACCGGTCCCACGTGTTTCAGCACTGTATACGATCCGATGAATCTAGGGCTTAACTTGCCCTTCCGGCCAAACCTTAGCACCTTCTTCCAAGGTGATACCTTTAGAAAAATGTTATCACCCACTGCATATTCCATCTCTCTTCGCTTAAGGTCAGCATAGGATTTCTGCCTGTCCGACGCCTCCTTAAGATGAGCCTAAATTACTTTAACTTTATCCTCTGTCTCTGCCACTAACTCTGGACCCAACATCCGATGTTCTCCTAATTCCGTCCAACAGGTAGGAGTACAACACTTTCGACCATACAGCGCCTCATACGGTGCCATCTGAATGCTCGCTTGATAACTATTGTTATAAGCGAACTCTGCTAAGGGTAGGTACTCCTCCCAGCTACCACGAAAATCCAAAACACGGCCCCTCAACATGTCTTCCAACACTAGGATTACCCTATCAGATTGTCCATCAGACTGTGGATGGAAAGCCGTGCTGAAATTCAACTTGGTGCCTAACTCCTGATGTAAGGCCTTCCAAAATCTCGACGTGAACCGAGGATCCCGATCTAAGATAATGGACACCGGTACTCCATGTAACCACACTATCTCAGTGATATACAACTTAGCTAACTTCTGAAGTAAGTAGTCAACCCCTACCGGTATGAAATGGGCCGACTTAGTCAACTGGTCTACTACCACCCACACTGCATCTTTCTTCTCGTAAGGGAAGCCCACTACGAAATCCATAGTAATGTCCTCCCACTTCCATTGTGGATCTTTATCTACATAATAAATTTCGATGGCAATTGATGCTCAGCCTTCACTTGCTGGCATGTTAGACACTTGCCTACTAATTCGGTTACTTCACGCTTAAGACTCGGCCACCAAAACTGCTCCCTTAAATCACGATACATCTTGCTGCTCCCCGGGTGCATAGCGTACGCACTACTATGAGCTTCTTTAAGGATTCGCTGCCTCAACTCACCATCCTTAGGCATGCACATTTTCCCCTGAAAGTACAGTACTCCATCACTGCCCAAACTGAAACCTTCGGTCTCACCATTCTGTACTTACAACCTTCGAGTATTCAAAGCTTCGTCAGTCAACTACCTCTCCTTGACCTCATTAATCCAAGATGGCTTCACTTGCAATTCCGCCAAAAGGCTCCCATCGTCATATAGACATAGATGAGCAAACATTGCTCGCAAATCCGCTACCACCTTTCGGCTCAATGCATCAGCTACCACATTAGCCTTCCTCGGATGGTATTCGATTAAGCAATCATAGTCCTTTAATAACTCAATCCACCTCCGTTACCTCATATTCAAATCCTTCTGGGTTAGGAGGTACTTCAAGCTCTTGTGATCTGTGTACACTACTGACTTCTCCCCGTACAGGTAGTGCCTCTAAATTTTCAAGGCGAACACCACAGCAGCCAATTCCAGATCGTGTGTCAGATAATTGGCTTCGTGAGGCCTCAATTACCGTGTCACATAAGCGACCACCTTGCCTTCTTGTATCAGTACACACCCTAGTCCGGTATGCGATGCATCACAGTACACAGTGAACTCCTTCCCACCTCGAGTAAATTAAAATCGATGCTTCGCTGTAATCCTCTTGACTTACTAAAACTCTCTTGTCGCTTCTCACCCACACAAACAGAACCGATAACACTTTAGAACGACATGTTTTTATGTGCTAATTATATATTAATTTGAATGTGACTCTACTAATTTGGGCTATTTATGGACTTTTATCTCTCAGGACTAAATTGCGCACCAATGCAAAGTTGAGGCCAAAATCGTGAAATTAAAGAAATAAATGGACCAGTGTGCAACAAAGGGAAAAGATTGTGCCAAAAGTGCAAACATGGAGGGCAGAGGGACTGAAGTGCAAAAAGAAGAAACTTTGCTCTATCAAACTCTATTTTAAATTAGGATAATTAATTTTTTAGGATTATTTTGATTTCTTTATTTATTTATCTCTATTTATCTTTAGTTAAATTATAATTATCTTTGAGAGTTTGAATAGAATTAGGCTATCTACTCTAAACACTATAAATAGGGATGGAGTAGCTCATTTGAGGCATCATCTTTTCTCATACACTCCTCTCCACAAAATTTTTGTCCTTCATTTCTTTCAATACAAATCTTTTTTTCCATACTTTCATATTTACTTTCTTTCCCACCACAATTATGAACTACTAAAGTTCCATCTAGTGAAGGTTGTTGAATTCCCCAAGGGGTTCTTAAGGCTTAGAATCCGCCAACTTTCTCACTCGGTATTCATTGTTTCTCTGTGAATCTGGTGGCGCTCCGTCCTGTGCCCTTTAAAAGTAACCCTTTCAACGTATGCAAAGGCGGCGCTTTGTGTGTTTGGAAGGATTACACGGTTCGTGAGCTTCTCACGTCGAGGTTAGCGAGCCCAAGAGACAAAATGGCGTGGGATTCGCCATTGAGAAACCTTGATCTAGCGTAAATGGCTCCACAAGAGCAACAAAGAAGCGAGAGTCGGGCTCCCTAAATTCGTAGTGTAAAACTCTTGGAGTTGGTGGTCGAGGCGTCCTCTTCCACTATAACTGGCTTACTCGGGTAGAAGGGTCATCCAAAAGTCAAGATTGAACCCAAGGAGGAACGAGACAATCGGAGGCTAGAATTTTGCCAAATAAGAAAACTCATATTCTTTAAACTCTCTTATTTTCCTTTCTATTTTCGCAATTACTTTCACAATTTCAATTTATTTAATATTCTGTTTTTATTATTATTTTTCCAGATCGAAAATTATTAATTGCTTTTTATTTTTCAGAACGCAGTTTTCTTGGGCACGATTACGCCAGGATCTCAAAATGTACATTTGTATAATCCGATCCTCGTGGATTCGACCTACTTCCCTTTCTTTCGTTATCTTCATTATTTTACGTGGAGTAGGATATATTTTGGTGTATTCAACGACGCACAAATTTTGGCGCCGCTTAGGGGATCGATAACGATTAATCTCGCTTTTTCTTTTCTATGACCAGATCTGCTCCGCATTCTTGCGTTTGATTCGAGATCGAAAAATCGCAAAGCTAATCGAAAAGAAACTAAGTTGAAGAAAAAGCAGTCAGCGGTGGTAGTGACTCGAAGCAATCCACCACCAGAAATTAGGACCGACGACGAAGCGGAATCTAGGGTTAACGAAAACCCTACCCAAACGCTTGAAAGTAAAGCAGAAGAAGTCGATCCATTTGAAGAAGTGTTCAACGCTAGGGTTGACGAAAACCCTAATTTGGTACAAGAACCAATGGCTCAAACGATTCGACAACCAGTCAAGTCTCAAGCGAAACAACCACCACTGTGCATTGCATATCCTACCATGGATACCGATTTTGAGTTGAAATCAGGGTTAATTCAGTTGCTGCCAACTTTTCGAGGGTTACAAAATGAAAACCCCCACAAACACTTAAAGGAGTTTCATATGGTTTGTCTGAGTATGAAACCTCAAGGCGTAACTGAGGATCAGATTAAATTACGCGCTTTTCCTTTTTCCCTAGCGATTTGGCTAGGGATTGGTTATTTTATTTACCTCTGGATCTATAACTACATGGGCTGATCTTTCTCGTTTGTTCCTCAACAGTTTTTCCCAAAGATCAAGAGCAAATTGAGCTAAGAAGGAGATCGTCGGAATAAGGCGTAAAGAAGCGTAAACTCTATATGATTCTTTGAGGCGGTTCAAGAAGTTATGTGCAAGCTGCCCACAACACAGTATAATCGAGCAATCTCTCCTTCAAGATTTTTACGAAGGTTTGAAACCAATGGAGATGAACATGGTGGGCGCTGCTAGTGGAGGAGCGTTGGTCAACATGACCCCAAAGAAGCGAGGACTTAATTTCTACAATGGTCGCTAATTCTCGCGGCTTTCGAGCCAATCTGAACCCCCGAAGGGTTCATCACTAGGTAATTCTTCCTTAGAGGATAGGCTTGATAGACTTACTAACATTGTGAGTTCTCTCGTTGCGTAAAAAGCTAAACCAAAGACGATTATGTGGACTATGTACTACCCGAGCACACAACTGATGTATGTCCTAGTTTGAATGACGACACGATGGCTCATTTGGATGCCGTGGGAAATTTTCCTGGGCCACCACAAAGGCGTTATGATCCCTACGCTAATACCTACAACCCAGGGTGGAGGGATCATCCTAATCTGAGTTATGGGGCAAATCCACGGTACAATCAGCCATACCAAAATCGACCTCTACAACAGCCACAAAACCCAGGTAATAATCTAGAGGATCTTGTCAATAAATTAGCAGCTAACGTTCTTGAGTTTCAGCAGAAAACCGAGGCGTCCATAAGGGAGTTGACCACGTCAATAGAGAAATAAGTTCTCAAGGAAGCCGCCAGTCCCAAGCAGAGCCAAATCCAAGGCAAAACGCGAATTCATGAACTGCGAAGTGGAAAGATCGGAGCCGATTCAGAAGCGTGAATCGTGCTCAAGAAACCGCCAGAAAAATCGAGAGAGACGAGTGTTCGACCAAGGCCTCCATTGCCTAAAATTCAACCTCCCTTTCCGAGCGTTTCAACCAAAGTCGAAAAGGTAGGGAGGATAAGGAGATCCTCGAAACATTTAGGAGCGTCGAAATTAACATTCCACCGTTAGATGCTATCGGACAAATACCAGTGCGCCAAATTCCTTAAAGAACGTGCACCAACAAGCGAAAATTAACAGTAACGAAAGGGTGAATGTTGGTGAAAATGTGTCTGCAGTATTACAACGGAAAATGCCGACAAAATGTAAGGATAGGGGTATGTTTGCGATACCATGCAAAATAGGACATTTGGGAATAAAAAAGGCTATGTGTGATCTAGGAGCCTCCATAAATGTAATGCCCTATTCTATTTTTGAATCACTTAACGCAGGTTTTTTGACAAAAACAGGTGTTATTATTCAATTGGCAGACAGGTCCATTGTGCACCCCGAAGGAGTCCTTGAGGACGTGTTGGTAAAAGTCAACGAACTTATTTTTCCAAAGCAGATTTCTACGTGATAAAAATGGAGGAGGACTCGGGGATCTTGAGATCTCTTGTTGAGGCGACCATTCCTTAAATACAAATAGTACTAAAATTGACGTTCGACGGAACTCTCACGATGGAGTTCGATGGGGAGATCGTGAAATTTAACGCTCATTTATGCCATTAGCCACCCCAAAGAAATTTTGAGCGTGAATTGTGTCGATATAATCGACTCATTAGTAGAAGAAAATTTTGAATCCATTTATGATTTTAATTACGATTTTGATAAATTTGAATCTGTTAATGAGTTGTTATCTGCAGTACTAAGCTTTTGCCCTCTGCTTTTGCGAGCACGAATTGGAATTGAAATCGCTACTGAACATTTGAAGTATGCATTTTAGGTGACTGGCGATACCTTACGATCATAGTCTCCAACCGCTCTCTTCCCATGAGGAGGAAAGTCGGTTCGTGTGTTGAAAAGTCACAAGGAAGCAATTGGTTGGAGCATTGCGATTTGAAGGAATAAGCCGTTGACATGCACACACGGGATCTACGTGGAGGAGGGCACAAACCGAGGCGAGAAGCGCAAAGACGGCTAAATCCGAATATAATGGAGGTAGTAAAAAAAATAATCAAACTTTTGAAGTCGACGTAATCTACCCTATTTCGGATAGCGATGGGTAAGTCCCAGTACAAGTCGTGCCCAAGAAAACAGGCGTGATAAAGAAAGAAAAATACCGAGGCGATTTGGTACCAATTCGAGTGCAAAATGGGTGGCGTTCGCATAGATTACGTGAAGTTGAACTCCTACACTAAAAGACCATTTTCCTCCCTTTATAGACCAAATGCTTGAAAGGTTAGTGGGAAAACTCACTTTGTTGTCTTGATGGCTATTCGTGTTTCTTTCAAATACCGGTTGCACCAGAGGACCAAGAGAGACCACTTTTACGTGCCTTTTGGTACATTTGCGATAGAAGGATGCCGTTTGGTCTTTGCAATGCACCACTACTTTTCGGAGATGCATGATGAGTATATTTTCTCGAATATGTGGAAAAGATTATTGAAGTTTTTATGGATGATTTTACTGCTTATGGGAATTGTTTTGATGAATGCCTTAAAACTTAACGATAATTTTGAGCGGTGTATAGAATTCAACCTTGTCTTAAATTATGAAAAGTGTCATTTTATGGTAGACAAGGGTTTAATTCTAGGGCACATAGTTTCTTCTAGGGAATTGAGGTCGATAAGGCCAAAATTGATGTTATAAGTTCTTTACCTTATCCCTCTACTGTTAGGGAAATTCGCTCCTTTCTTGGCCATGCAGGGTTCTACAGGCGCTTCATAAAAAATTTTTCCAAAATAGCGGAACCACTCTGTGAGCTATTGCAGAAAGATAAGCAGTTCGAGTTTAGTCAGAAGTGTAAGGAGGCTTTTGATACACTTAAATGTAAGTGGTCTCCGCTCCTATAGTCACCACTAATTGGAAATATCCATTTGAAATTATATGCGATGCAAGTTTAACGTAGTGTAGGAGCGTGTTAGGACAAAAGATAGATAAGGAACCCCACGTCATTTGCTATGCCTCGAAAACCTTGGATGCGACGCGAGCAACTACACCACTACCTAAAAAGAACTTTTAGCCGTAGTATTTGCTTTAGATAAATTTCGATCTTATTTATTGGGATCTAAAGTAATTATTTTTTCGATCATGCGGTACCGGTACTTGATCGCAAAGAAGGATGCAAAACCTGTGCTCATTAGGTGGATTTTGTTGCTCCAAGAGTTTGATGTCAAATTCGAGACAAAAGGGATGTGAGAATTTAGTGGTGACCACTTGAGCGAAATTAAAGTACCTCTTAACGATGTCCCCATTAAGGAAGAATTCACCATTTAAAGTCTATTTTCAATGTACACGCCTCCATGGTATGCGGATATGGTAAATTTTCTAGCCACGTGGTCGTTACTCACCGAGTTAACACGCTCCATGAAGGATAAGCTTAGACGAAGCTCGATATTACATATGGGACGATCCATACTTATGGAAACACCGCTCGCACTGTATGATTCGACGATGTGTCCCGAAAATGAGGTAAATTCTATCCTTAATTTTGTCATCTTTGAAGCTTGTGGAGGCACTTTGGCCCTAAGAGGACCCGCCATAAGGTGCTCGAATGTGGGCTATATTGGCCCACCATTTTCGAGATGCTTACAACTTCAGAAGTCCCGCGAAAGGTGCCAACGTCTGAGTAACATCACTAAACGAAATCGATGCCTTTGTCCCCATTCATGTATGCTAAATCTTTGATGTTTGGGGCATCGACTTCATGGGCCCATTTATTTCTTCGTTTAACAATACGTACATAATTCTTGCGATGACTATGTTTCTAAATGGATTGAAGCAAAGCCTACCCGCAATGATAATGCCAAAACCGTTGTAGAATTTCTAAAACGAACTATTTTTTGCAGGTTTGGCACACCTCGAGCCCTGATTAGTGATCGCGGCACCCACTTTTGCAATAAAATCATGGAGGCACTGTTGGCAAAATATGGAGTCCATCACCGTATAGCTACGGCATACCATCCCCAAACAAATGGACAAGCTGAAGTCTCAAACAGGGAGATAAAAACTATTTTGGAAAAGACAGTTAGGCCCAACCGAAAAGATTGGAGTCTTCGACTTAATGACGCGTTGTGGGCTTATCGGACGACATATAAAGGACCAATTGGAATGACCCCATACAGGCTCGTTTTGGCAAGGCTTGCCATCTTCCAAAGGAGTTGGAGCATAAAGCCTATTGGGCAATCTGACGATGGTAATATGGAGCTAGACCATGCGGGAGAAGCGAGGAAGTTAGATATCCAAGAATTGGAGGAAATCCGAACGATGCTTATGAGAACGCTTGTATTTATAAAGACAAGACCAAATTGTTTCATGATAGGAAAATAGCTCAAAAGCATTTTTCAAGAGGGACAACGGGTTTTACTTTATAACTCGTGTTGAAATTGTTTCCGTGTAAGCTTCGATCACGGTGGCAAGGACCTTTCATTATTCTTGAGGTGTTCTCTCATGGTGCCGTTGAAGTAGAAAGTGAAGAGTCGGAACGACGATTCATAGTCAATGGCCAGCCGATCAAACCATTTTACTTAAAATTTTCAGTTTCGCTTCAATCGGAAAAGTCTATTTGGAACCTCCAGTAAAACCATTTGATTCATCGAGCTAATGACGTAAAACAAGCGCTTGTTGGGAGGCAACCCAATATTTATTTTTCCTTTCTTTTATTTTATTTTATTTTATTTTATTTTATTTTAATTCATTGTGTTTATTTATTTATTTATTTATTATTTATTATAATAAAAAAAAATTTTCTTCTTTGATCAGATAAAACGGAGCGAAGATTTAGCAAGGAAGGGGGGATAAAACAAAGCCAAACAGCCTTATCCAAGATACCAAACAACCTCTATTCCGTGTTTTATTCTGTCCGAACTCTATACCCTCGCAACCAAACAGACTTATTCCACTTAGAACCCCTAACCTGCACCAAACAACCCTATCATTAATTAAAACATCAAAACCTAATCATTTTTTTTTCCCATTTCTTTTCTTCCCCATTTTCTTAGCCTTAAGTAGCCTCCTCCACCCTTCACCCGACGCCCACACGCTAAGCACCGCCATTGCTCGACCAAGATGGTCCGTGACCAAGTCGCCGCCATCGAACCCCTGTTAGCCATCAACTCGCATGGCGGACGCCTATCCGCGCCAAACCTTTGACCTCACCAACGCCTTCGTCCTCCTCAACACCATCATCGCCTGGCCCCATCTCCTCTTCCGTCCCCTTTTCTTCTCCTTCTTCCCCCTCCGCACCTTCCATGGCCGAACACCAAGCCGACGAACCACCACCATCACCCGAGCACAACACGGATGCCACGGATCCAATCGCTCGGCAAGGCCAGCTCGACCCACCGTCGGTCTCCTCTGGCTTCGCCTCCACGCCGCCGCCCGCAAACACGAGAACACCCGCACCAGCGTCACCATCGCACCAATCGGCGTCTCCACCGCCAACACCCACGAGCCGAATCGCCAGAGTGGTGGCTCGTAATCGACCACATACGCGCCTCCAAAGATCACCACCGATCAAAGCACCAGGTAAGAAAGGCCAAGCGTTGCCACCACGACGGCAAAGACGTCGCCCCTAACAACCACGACGTCGACCAACCAAGAATAATGGCGACCTCGCTTCTCCCTCTAGCAATGCGCCCACTCGTCTGCTCCGATCGATTTAACACCACGCGATACCTTCTCGTGGCGAACATACCGTTCTCGCGTTACCATTTTACCTCGGAGGGCCATTTGCACGTAACCTTTCCTTCACATCCTCTACTGCTCGGAACAGGTATGATTTCCTTCGCCATAAAGCAATTGTGCCTTGTAAGTGTCATCGACTCTGCTCGGGCCGCACCAATATTGAAATCTTCTTGTGAATGATTATTTTAAAATATTGGTGGGTTGGAAATTTTGATGTCCCTTATTCGCATATTATGAGCTCGTTTTGAATTCTATTCCACCTTTCAATTTAATCGACGCAATCCTGTTTCGATTGACACACCTGGTGTTGTCAAATTTCGGCTGTTAGGTACGATGCATAGTTTATCTCTTATTGATTTTAATATTGCTTTATCTTTTGTAACTGAAGAGTATGCTATGTCTCAGGATTTTCAAAACAGTTTGTGCACATTTCCTCCTGCTTTCAAAACTGTTGAGGCTTTTTCTTTGTTAACTAATAATGTCGAAACCACATATAGCCCAAAACATCAAAAGATTTATGGTTTGAGACCTGCTTTATGTTACATACACCGTTATTTAGCTTATAATTTTTCAGCCGTCGAGACGCTCCGGCAAACGTCTCAAAGACAGAGCTCCTCTTTTTATGGTGCCGATCTATTGGATGCCCGTTGCCTCGACTCCATGGGACTACTACTTGGCACTCCGTCTTGCTTCCACTTTGTTCCCCCGGGTGTTCGTTTACACCATCCGAACGCGTCTTTCGACAACGCCAACAACTCGACGCCATAAAGACTGCTTCCACCCCAACCACCATCATCTCATTGAACAACGCTCACAGCAGCATTGAGGCTCGACTCGACATCGCTGCTGCGAGCAGCTCACCAACTCATCACTCTCATCCGTAATCAACAATAGCTCGGTAGCTTAACGGGGAGTTCTCTAAACTTTTCTTCCTATTTACTTCTTTTGCATCCACATTGAGGACAATGTGTTTTAAGTAGGGGGGATTGATTAGGTACTCTTCATTTTCTGCTATGATTTGTGTTTGCTGCTTGAGGCCCTTTTAGGTTGTCCTTATTTTTTTTAGAACAGTCTGTTGCTTTTCATGCCCAAGAATTTGCCCATGACTTGTCACTGTTTAATCCGCATGCATGATTCTTGGCCACTGGGTTAATTCTGATTCTGTCTGTTTGATTTTATCTCCATTGTTTTATTCTTATTAGGCCAATAATATTTATGATTAATAAGTTAACTTTATCTTGCTTTTCGTAAAATTGATCAAGTTTAATATCAAGTGGACACTCAATATATTTGCATTTCTAAGTTATGTTCATGACTATTAGGTGGTTACTAAAACTTATTTTTGACACTTGATTAGTTCTCTTAGGTCCTCTTAAAGTTTATATTTCGCGAAAATTGTGATCAATAAATATTTCCAAGGTTATGAGTCTGACCAGAACGTGACCGATCGAGTAACCGGGTAGGGTGCTTGGGTTGTCATTCTACTTGCGTAAAAGGTTTTGTGGCGTAATAGGTAAAACTCCGCTAGCCAAGGTTATGAGTACTGTTTCGAACGTGACTAATCGAGTAACCGGGTAGGGTGCTTGGGTTGTCATTCTACTTGGCGTAAAGGTTTTGTGGCGTGATTTGAGTAAAACTCCACTAACCTAAATAAATAATTTTAAGAATATGTTGAAATGAATGTAACCGGTGGGGTGCTTGGGTTGTCATCTCCCTTCGCGTAAAAAGGTTCGATATATTCCGAAGTAAAAAAATTATTATTATAATTTAAAAAAAAAAAAAAGAGAAAAAAGTACTAATAAAATTACAGTTGGGGACTAAGGGAGGAAATAAATAAAGTGTCTTGGTAGGTTTGGTAATTTACCTAAATAGCATGAAATAATTCAAGACGATTTTAATTTTTGTGTGTGATAATTAGAAAACCTTTTTCTATTTTACTTAAAGTGAGCTTTGAAGTTCTCTTATTTTTCATATGCATTTTTGACTAATCTTTATAAAACTTTGGAGTAGAATTTCTTTCAGGATCTAATTTTCACAATGGATAGGAACCATACTTGAGGGCAAGCATGGGCTAAGTAGGGGGATTTGATAACACTTTAGAACGACATGTTTTTATGTGCTAATTATATATTAATTTGAATGTGACTCTACTAATTTGGGCTATTTATGGACTTTTATCTCATGAGGACTAAATTGCAGACCAATGCAAAGTTGAGGGCCAAAATCGTGAAATTAAAGAAATAAATGGACCAGTGCAACAAAGGGAAAAGATTGTGCCAAAAGTGCAAACATGGAGGCGGAGGGGACCAAGTGCAAAAGAAGAAACTTTGCTCTATCAAACTCTATTTTAAATTAGGATAATTAATTTTTTAGGATTATTTTGATTTCTTTATTTATTTATCTCTATTTATCTTTAGTTAAATTATAATTATCTTTGAGAGTTTGAATAGAATTAGGCTATCTACTCTAAACACTATAAATAGGGGATGGAGTAGCTCATTTGGGGCATCATCTTTTCTGTACACTCCTCTCCCACAAAATTTTTGTCCTTCATTTCTTTCAATACAAATCTTTTTTTTTCCATACTTTCATATTTACTTTCTTTCCCACCACAATTATGAACTACTAAAGTTCCATCTAGCTGAAGGTTGTTGAATTCCCCAAGGGGTTCTTAAGGCTTAGAATCCGCGCTCAACTTTCTCACTCGGGTATTCATTGTTTCTCTGTAATACGGGGCTGACGCTTCCGTCCAGGCCCCTTTAAAAGTAACCCTTTCAACGTATGCAAAGGCGGCCGCTTTGTGTGTTTTGGAAGGATTACACAGTCGGTTCGTGAGCTTCTCATATCGAGGTTAGCGAGCCCAAGAGACAAAATGGCGTGGGATTCGCCATTGAGAAACCTTGATCTAGCGTAAATGGCTCCACAAGAGCAACAAAGCAAGCGAGTCTGCTCCCTAAATTGTAGTGTAAAACTCTTGGAGTTGGTGGTCGAGGCGTCCTCTTCCACTATAACCGCTTACTCGAAGCGGAGAAGGGTCATCCAAAAGTCAAGATTGAACCCAAGGAGGAACGAGACAATCGGAGGCTAGAATTTTGCCAAATAAGAAAACTCATATTCTTTAAACTCTTATTTTCCTTTCTATTTTCGCAATTACTTTCACAATTTCAATTTATTTAATATTCTGTTTTTATTATTATTTTTCCAGATCGAAAATTATTAATTCTGTTTTTTTTATTTTTCAGGAACGCAGGTTTTCTTGGGCACGATTCTGCCCAGGATCTCGAAAAACAGACATTTGTATAATCCGATCCCTGTGGATTCGACCCTACTTCCCTTTCTTCGTTATCTTCATTATTTTACAGGGAGTAGGATATATTTTGGTGTATTCAACGACGCACTCAGAACACCTTTTCTCAGTAGCTTAGTCAATGACGCTGCAATCAAGGAAAAGTTTTCCACAAATCTCCTACAATATCTGGCCAATCCTAGAAAACTCCGAATTTTCGTAACAGACTTGGGTGGTTTCCATTCCAACACTGTCTCAATCTTACGGGGATCCACCCGATTCCTCACCGAAACAACATGTCCTAGAAAAGTCACCTCCTTGAGCGAACTCACATTTCTTTGAACTTAGCGTGACAAATTGCTTCTCCTTAGAACTTGTAGAACCATATGAAGATGTGCGTCATGCTCCTCCTCAGACTTCGAGTACACCAAAATGTCGTCTATGAAGACCACGACGAACTAATCCAGATAGGGTTGGAAAACCCGGTTCATCATGTCCATAAATGCTGCCGGTGCATTCGTCAAACCGAAGGGCATTAGCAGAAACTTGTAGTGTCCATACCGAGTACGGAATGCCATCTTATGAACATCAGCCTCCTTCACCTTGAGCTGATGGCACCCTAACCTAAGGTCGATCTTAGAGAACACCGATGCCCCTTTAAATTGATCGAATAGATCGTCAATCCTGGGCAAAGGGTACCTATTCTTTATCGTCAACTTATTCAGCTGCCGATAGTCGATACACATCCTCATTATCCCATCCTTCTTTTTGACAAATAGCACTGGAGCTCCCCACGGCGATACACTTGGTCGGATAAACCCTCTATCCAACAGTTCCTGAATCTGCGCCTTCAACTCTACCAATTCTTTCGGTGCCATTCGATATGGAGCTATAGATACTGGAGCGGTTCCGGGCAATAGATCTATCCCAAATTCAACCTCACGGTCCGGAGGTAGACCCAAAGTTCCTCTAGAAACACATCGGCATAATCCCTTACAATTCGGACATCTCCCACAGCGACATCCTTAGCTTCCAAGGCACAGACATGCACTACATAAGCTTCACAACCCTTCCTCACCATCCTTTTCGCCTTTAATGCCGAAACCAAGTTAGATAGGTAATCTCTCCTTTTACCTATCATCACCACCTCTTCTCCTTCCTCGGTCTTTAACACCATGCGCTTAGCCGAGCAATCCAAGCTAGCCTGATACTTCACTAGCCAATCCATCCCGAGAATTAGGTCAAACTCCTGGAACAGTAGTTCCATCAAATCAGCCAAGAATACGACCCCTTGGAGTTCTAGGGGTACGTCCCTATGAAGTTTACTTAATTCTACAGAGTGACCTAGAGGGCTTACTACAGTCATCTTCCTAGAAGCAAGTTCAGAGTCTAGATGCAAAGTTTCCACTACGCTATTAGCAATGTACGAGTGGGTTGAGCCAATGTCTATCAAGGTATTATAAGGCACACCAAAAATCAAGAACAAACCGGTTATGACGTCTGCTGCGTCGCCCTCCTCTTGACACCTCGCGGCATAGACCAAACTAGGTTGTCTAGCCTCAGTACCACTGGTATTTCCCCTCGGTGCCCCACGACCTCTGCCAGCACCATTACCTCCTCTACCTGTACCACGACCCCTCTGAGGCTGTTGGTTATCCCTTCTATTCGGTGCACGATCCTGACCTTTCGTTCTCAGCCTAGCTGCCTTCTTCGGACAATCTCTTACCCGATACTCCATAGACCTACATTCGAAGCATCCACGATTACCGTTCCAACACTCCCCCTTGTGAGACTTTCCACACCGATCACACCGTGGCGGCCATTGAGAATTAGCAGCAGCAGGCCTAGCAGCTTGATCAGACCCACCAAACCTTGTCCTCTTTTGCTGATTACTAGAAAACTTTGAAGGTTCCGAGCTCCTCTTATTCCAATTTCGATCTTGGTTCCGTCTGACGGACTGTCTTACTCCTTTAGCAACCTTAGATTTCTCTACTAGGACAGCAAACTCCCTTTCCTATTGTGGAGCTATCATCATTCTCAGCTCATCTCTTAGGCCATCTTTAAACCTAACACAGCGTTCATGCTCGGTACCCACAATACCACGAGCATATCTACTCAATCGGAGGAACTCAGCCTCATACTCAGCCACCGTCTTATTTCCCTGAACCAAGTTCAGGAAAGCTTTCGATGTGCATCTACGTAACTAGTTCCGATATATTTCTTCTGGTAGGCATCCCTGAAGAATTCCCAAGTAAGATTTTCGCCACTGCTCCATCTCTCACAAAGAGCCACCATCGGTAAGACTCATCTCAAGCAGAGAGATGATACCTTCACTTCTCCTCGGCGGTGAAATCCAAATCACCCATAATCCTTTCAAGGATTCCAACCAACACTCACTGATCGGCGCTACTCGGATACTCCTCTGAATACTTCGCTCGTTAGCCCGAGTCGTTCACCACGATTTACGGGTTCCTACACCCGCCCGACCTCGGTACCCATTCTAACACTCGTAGCACTTGCCGATACTACGTCGTTACCACCGTCGATCCTCGAACTCGGTTTTAACACGGCAGATCCGGCATCTCATTTTTGGACCCATGACCAGACCTCGCGGGCTCTGACAGGGTCATCCTACCTCTACCACGACCACGTGGTGGACGTCCACGACCTCTTGAACTCATTCTAATGATCGCGTTTATCTGTTTAAGAATTTTATGCATTAGTATTTCACTTGGTTATCCGCGAAGAAATTTTATGATAGGAGTTTTAGAAGAGGTTCTTTCGTAATCAAACAAGCACACAGTCTTTCATTCATTCATTCCAAAGAGATGTTGTAGTTTCGTTGTGATTGTTTTTCCACTACCCAGGGGTATTTTCGTAATTTGTCCTATAGGGGTATTTTCGTAATTTTTTCAAAAATAAAATTTTCGGATGATTTTGTCAAAAAGCATTTTGAAACTCTTAAATTTTTGGTGTATTTTGAAAATTTTTAAAATCCGGGGGTATTTCGGTAATTTCAAAGTTTAGGGGCATTTTGGTAATTTTTCACAAATCAGGGTAAATTTGTAAAATTTATCAAATCAGGGATATTTCAAAAGTTGTAAAATTTTGAGGCCTCTTTTTGATAATTGTATTTTCCAAAATAGTGATGTTACAAAATTTTGAAAGTCAGGGGTATTCTGGTAATTTTGTAGGTTAGGGCAATTTTGTAATTTTCTAAAATTATGACTTTTTGCAATTTAAGGTTTTGAGCACTTTTATGTGATGAAATTTTTATTAAAACTGTGGGTATTTTGGGAATATCATAAATCAAGTTTTAGTAATTTTTCCCTTAGGGGTATTTTTGGTAATTTCACAAAATCAGGGCATTTTCACAAAATGATTTCCAAAAAATTGGGTTCTAAGTGATTTTACAAGAGAAGGATATTTTGAAAATTTCTTTTTGAAAATTTTTCATATGGAGGGTATTTTGGTAGTTTACAAGCTAGGGTATTTTGGTCATTTTCAAACTGAGGGTATTTTGGTCTTTTTCTTTTTTTTTAAAACTAAAGTTTTAATTATTTCCAAAAGCAAAATGGCTAATCCTTTTCGGGTTTTAGTTATCAAGTTCAGCCTATGAGTGTGTCGTCTCAGCTAGGATGAACCGTTACTACACACCAGGTAGGATTTGAGTGAGTAGGATGTGAGTCACGAGGACTGCTTAAATACCAGGCCCCCACCGAATCCCATCCTAGACATGCGTATAACGATTGCCACATCCTTTTCTTAGTGACAACTCATAGGGTTGTTTAGGTAATTATTAAATCTTATGCATAGTTGAGGTATACTAGCCCTAGGGTTCAATAGTTCTACTCTAGTAGTCTCGTTCCCATTTCTCCTTCTACCCCTCATCAAAAGAATTCACGAAATTGATAGAAGTACTTACAGGCGGATAGGTGCTTGGGAGACTCGGTGCCATCTTTGTTCAAGCCAAAATAGTTTCTCAAAACACCATAATAAGGCCTACTATCCAAAACTAAACATTTTGGGCCTTGGGCCCCCACAAAGAAGTTTTGAACACGGCTCGATACCAAAATGTAACACCCCAAACCCGACCCACGAGTCCCGACCGATCTAGTATGTTCTTGGTAAAATAATTTGAGTCAATTTGAAAGTTTGGTGAAATTTCGATAAAATTTGGCTAAGGTGTAAAAAGGGTGTTTGAAAATTCAATGGGCTTTTTATAAATACAGATTGGGTTGATAAATCCTTTGAAAACATCTCGATCATGTGACATTTAATAAATCGAGGTTATAATTGACTTGGTATAGTTTGTTTCCGATGGTAACATCTTTTAAAAACCCGTAGAAGTTTATTAAGTTTGAAAAATTACTTTTAACCGGCTCATTTAATATTTATAAAATTCCATTTTGTAACATAACATAAGTAAAATAAAAATAACATCCACATAATAAATAGCGGCCTTATTACAATCCCAAAATAAAAACTCAGAAATTAATAATTTTAACTAAAACAAAGTAAAAATAACTCCAACGACAAGCATGGTCGCCTCGAGTCCTTTCTGGCTCCATCTCCGCGATCTACTCATCTGCAAAATGTTAAGGGAAAGGGGTGAGTCACCAAGACTCAGTGTATAAATCCCCCACCCGGAAAAGCACTCATACACAAGATATTAATTAACATGAAAATATGCAACCCAACCTAACCATCCATACTCCTTAACTACCCCGTGTGGTCAAAACCACTAATGACTTAGAGTCACAAATTAAATGATGGGGCCAACCCATTGTGTGGTCAAAACCACTGATGACCATAGGTTACAAATAATCAAGTGTGGTCAAAACCACTGGTGGTACCAAACCTGTAACAGACCGATTTTGACCCTAATCGGAACGGTGGTTTCGGGACCACGAATCCTAGCCCGAGAAATATTTTAATATTATATTTTGAGTCAGTTATATGTGAATTAATGTGTGTGAAAGTTTCAGTATAAAAATTTAAACTGCTTGTGTGTTCAATTAGTTAAAAGGACTAAATCACAGAATCGGTAAAAGTGGCCTTTTATTTGATTTATGGCTAAATTGATGTGGCTTTATTTTAGTGAAGTCCTTAAAGGGTAATATACCCATTTTAAGTTATAGTGGACTGCAATGTGGTCTTATAACATGTTTTTAAGTATTATTTTATATGTTAAAGATTATATTATAATTGTTTTATAATTTATAACTATATTATAATAAAACCAATATGAAAGTGGGATTTTATTCATCCTTTCTTCCACCGAATAACAAAGAAAAGAAAAGAGTGTTGGAGCTTTGTACATTCGGCCATTTGCTAGCTAAATTAAAGGTTAGTTTTTAATCGGTTTTCGATAATTTCTACGTTTTTATAATCGTTGCTTCGAATACTTCAAGACCCATGCTTGAAATTTTGATTTTGATGAATATTTTGAAATGTGCCATTGATGAGTTCATGAGTTTTATGATGATGGTTGATGAATTATGAAAGATTTGTGTTAGATTAATATGTTTTGTATTGAGATTTTTGGTGATTTTGAGTGAATAGGGCTAAATTGAGAAAATAAATTTTAAGGGTTAAAATGCAAAATAAATGAAATGCATGGACTTATATGGCTATGTGGAAGATTCGGCCTAGCTATAGTGTTGGGAGATTTTGCATATTTTGTGTTTTGTGCAAATAGGACAAATTTGTAAAAAATGGGAAACATTAGGGGCGAAATGGTAATTTGCCTATTTAAGTGTTTTTGGATTAAATTGAGATTAAATGTGCTTGAATGAGCTAAATTTTAATGTGTTTAGATCAAGAACAAAGAAAAACGGGAATTGGATCGAGGAAAGACAAAGGTTCTCGAATAGCATTTTTACGACCTGCCTATCGACAACCGAGGTAAGTCCTTAAGCAAATATCGTTAAAGATTTATTTATGACTATGATGAATGATGGAACTTAAATATTTAAAGTATAATTATAGATAATAGCGAATGTAGAAGTATGGTATTGAATTGAATTTATTTTGTAAAACGAAAAATGTATAAAATGTTTTGGTTAGTACGTGAAAGTAATATGATCTATATGAGTTGTTTGCATTGTTGAGGTTATGAAATGAGTGTTGAATTGATGATCATGTCTATATCGGGCTTTAAGCCTAGTAGGCTTCGTCTTTGTTATTTATCGGGCTAAATGCCTAGCGTGCCTTGTCTGCAGTGATGTAATTCGGCTATGAGCCTAGCGTGCCTTGTGCTAATGATGTAATTCGGGCTATGAGCCTAGCTTGGTGCCTTGTCCTTGGCCTTGTGCCGTGATGTATATCGTGCTTATTGCCTAGCGGGCTTAATGCTTGGTGATCAAATTCAGACCTTGGGTCTAGCGGGCTTAATCTTGGGTGATGTGTTATAAATTCTTTACAAGGTGAGATGTAAATACTTCAATAAACAAAATGCTCGGGTAAAAATAAAGGTTTATAGATGCAAGGAACAAGGTAAGTAATTATCTTTCCTTTCAAATTACATAAGTGATAGAATAATTAAAGTTTTTGATAATGAGTCTTTATAATATGTGCATTTGAATTACTCATTAATAAGTGTGATATGTGTATTGAATATAAGCTTGGTGATATCTTTGAGATTCGGTCAAAGGTAAAAATGTCCAAAGTGATAGTTATTGAAAATGCATATCCATATATATATATGATTAATCGTATATAATTGTGATATATGTTATACTTGTTAATAAAGTAATATCACGAATATTGAAGGCTTAAAGTCTTTGGAAGGGTTGTATACCTTCAATGAGGAATAATAAATGATAAGTTACGAGATGGTCGTTCAACCATATTGAAATTATTAATTGTTAAATTACTAGGATTTATAGGTATATTTATATATGTATGTGTGCTAAATGTTGGAATATTTGACCGTTGTTTCAGTAAATGCTTAAGACTTACTAAGCTAGTGAGCTTATTTCATGTGTGCTCTTTGTTACATTTTATAGATTTTCCATTAAGCTACGGGCATCGAGGATCGTCGGCAATGTCAACCACACTATCACCCCCTTTTGGTACTAAATTTTAGTTTTGAATCGAAGGCATGTATAGGTTAGACTAAGGTTTAGATTAATGATATTCGGTCTTGTATATATATGAATAGCCTTGCGAAAATGGCTATTTCCTTTGATCAAGTTTAATTCCTATGTTCTTGATATGATGGATGTGATTATATTATTAAGGGATGTGAAATTCGGCCATGGTTTAATCATTTTGGAATGTGGTCAAATAATATGCCTATTATATATATAGGTGATGCATATTGAATAAGCATGATATTGAGATGTTTTGCATTTGTTATTATGACGTAAAAGTTGCATGGAATTGTTTACCTCATATTCGGTTATGGTATAGACTAATATAGTTATTATAGATAAATGTTGTGGGTGATGACATTAGTTATACGGAATAGGTGTGATTTGTTCAGTTATGTTTTATGACTAATGAGGAAAATGGTGATGATGCTTAATGATTCATGTAGGTAATCTATTTATATATATATATATAGTAGTTATGTAATAATCTTGTACTATGTTTGGATTAATATACCTAGTTTTGAATTATATATGCAAAACGTAGTTGTTGCATTGTATGTATAATTTTGTCCAAAGTTTATTCGTGAGTTACTCGTAGAATATCCATTACTAATGATAGTCTTGAGTTAACATGTGCTTTGGCATTATATTAAATGATGTATATTTAAGGTAGTAAGGGTAAGAAACATCCCGTTTAGGCAAGAATCCAAATGGTAAATAAAAAAAAAAAAAAAAAAAAATATGGTTTGATTTCAATAATTGAACCACAGTGATTAGCTTATGATATTAGTAATGGTATGACCGAACCTTTGGTTAATAAATTGCAAAGTTTAGGTACACTAATAAACATATTAATATTTGGTGTATGATGTATGAATAATCATGTGCAAGTATAAATGTGACCTTTGTTATAAGGAAATGCATGCGATATATGTTCGTAACAATAGATGTATGTTCGGTCGGGATGTAACTTTGATATGCTTATATATGCAATTGTTACGAAAATGCTATAAATGGTTCTGTTGGTTTAATATGTATATGTATTAAAGTATTATGAGTACATATTATATTATATTATATGATGTGATGGAGATCACATTGCTCGTATTGAATTCAATTGAATGTCTATTCAGAATTTAGCTTAGTTTGGTAATGCCTCATAACCCTAATCCGGCGACGGATACGGGTTAGGGGTGTTACATTTGATTGGTATCAGAGCTTACGGTTTAGTCGATTCTAGGACTACCGTAGCGTGAGGTCTAGCTATACATGCCTTTATCATATATCGATAGTGTGGTGACTTCGACATTACGAGCATGTTTTATATAATAAATGGACACCGATCTGAAAGAGTCATGGCGGATGATGTAGAGAGTGTAGCACCGACCGTACACGGATCGATCTTTGTTAGACTCTCGACCGGTTTGGGTAGCCATGAGGGGAGGCTAAACAAGCCTTCTATCGATGATGAGCAGTGGTTTACCCAGGTTTATCGAGACTAACTCGGTGTACACCAACCTCCACCCCGAATAATCCAACTCGATTCCTTGATTTTCTCCGATGATAGATCCGATGAGATCTAGTAGGCCTCCAGATTGATAAAATCAAGAAATTTGGGGTAAGAAGAATTGAGGCCAATGATGATGATGACGTAAGCGAGCGAAATGTGGCTTGACAACATTATTCGGGTATTAGATGAGCTATCTTGTACTCTAGATGAATGCACGAAGTGTGCTATATCCTTACTTCAAGACCTTTGCATATCACTAGTGGAATACACTAGTATCGATGGTCCCGAAAGAAAAAGTGACATGAAATTTCTTTCGAATGAATTTCACAAGAAATATATCGATCAAAGATTCATTGATCAAAAATGAAAAGAATTTCTTAAACCGAAATAGGTCGAATGAATGTGATGAATATGAGCGAAAATTTGTCGGGCTCGAGAAATATGCTAGAGAGTGTGTTTCTCTTGAAGTCATTGTGTACAAAAGGTTCAAGATGGTTTGAATGAAGATTTAAAGTTGCTTGTAGGCATTCTTGAAATTAAAGAGTTTGTGACACTAGTCGAGTGAGTTTGCAAAGCTAAAGAGCTCGGGAAAGAGAAAAGAAAGGCTGAGACAGAAGTTAGAGACACTTGTAAGAGATCGTCGGGTAAGAATTTCCATTCCACATCTAAGAAGTTTAGAGATGACTTCAGCTGACATAAAGCTACTTCAGATTTACCTAGATGTGATAGACCTCTAGTGGGCTCTCGAGCTACCTCGATGGCCAGTGTTGGTAACGTTCCACAGAATCGAGTTGAATGTAAGCACTGTGGAAAATGGCATTTTGGGAGTTGTAGATTCCATGACCGGTCTTGCTTTAAATGTGGAGCGTCAGATCATTTTATTAGAGAATGTCCGATGTTAGTTGAGCAGAATACGGTTCAGAACATTAAGTCTAGCAACACGTCAGCGCGAGGCAGGCCACCCAGACATTCAGGCAATGTAGGTGGTAGTCAGAGAGGAACGAAGAACACTGCAGTTTGATCTGAGGCTAGAGCTCCAGCTAGAGCTTATGCCACACGAGCCAGAGAGGATGCTTTCTCCCCCGATGTCATTACTGGTACTTTCACCCTTTATGATATTACTGTGATTGTATTGATTTATCTTGGTTCAACTCATTCATATGTGTGTGAAACTCTAGTATTCGGTAAGACTCTGCCAGTTGAGTCTAATGAGTTTGTGATTCGTGTGTCCAACCCTTTGGGTAGATGTGTGCTTGTTAATAAAGTGTGTAGAGGTTGCCCATTGATGATTCGAGATTCTTACTTCCCACCAATTTAATGTTGTTTCCCTTGATGAGTTCGATATAATTTTGGGAATGGACCGTTAACTTCATATGATCAATGGTGAATTGCAAAATGAAGCTTATCGATTTGAGATGTCGAGCAGGAAGATCATCAGAATTGAATCTAGCGATTTAAGTGGGTTTCCTACAGTAATATCTTCAATGTTAGCCCAAAAATTTGTGAAAAAAAAAGGTATGAAGCTTATTTGACCTATGTACTAGATAATAAATTGTCTGAGAAAGCAGTTGAATCTGCATCTGTTGTTTGTGAATACCAGATGTGTTTTCTGAAGAACTACCGGGTTTACCACCAGTACGAGAGATTGAGTTTGGTATTGAATTAGTACCGGGAATGACTCCAATTTCGATAGCTCCGTATCGGATGGCACCTACCGAGTTGAAAGAGTTGAAAGCACAGTTACAAGAGTTGACAGATAGGGGCTTTGCACGACCGAGTTTCTCTCCTTGGGGTGCACCGGTTTTATTTGTGAAAAAGAAAGATGGGACTATGCGAATGTGTATCGACTATGGCAAAGTTATAGCCTACGCTTCGAGACAATTGAAGCCGCATGAAAGAAATTATCCGACTCGCGATCTGGAATTAGCAGCCATTGTTTTCGCATTGAAAATTTGGTGTCATTACTTATTTGGCGAGAAATGTCTCATTTATTCGGATCATAAAAGTCTAAAGTATCTGATGACTCATAAAGATCTAAATTTGAGACAACGCAGATGGCTAGAACTGTTGAAAGACTATGATTTGGTGATTGACTACCATCCGGGAAAAGCTAATGTTGTTGTAGATGCGTTAAGTCGTTGTAGATCAAGTCGAAAATCATTTTGCTCTTCGTGCAATGAATGCACGGATGGCTATGTCTGGTGATGGTTCGATCATAAGCGAGTTGCAAGCAAGACCGATGTTTATTCAAAGAAATTTGTGATGCATAGAAAGTTGACAAAGATTTGATTGCTAGTCGAATTCGGTAGTGTGAAAAAGATGCAGAATCAGATTTTCAAATTTATGCAAATGACTGTTCGAATTCTAAAAGCCGAATGTGTGTTCCGAAGAACTCAGATTTGATTTAGATGATTCTGAGTGAGGCTCATAGTGGTCGACTGTCGATTCATCCGGGTAGCACAAAAATGTATAATGATTTGAAACAGTTCTATTAGTGGCCTGGCATGAAACGGGATATATCTGAATTTGTTTCCGAGTGCTTAATTTGTCAGCAAGTAAAAGCTGAGCATCAAATGCCATCTGGACTACTTCAACCAATCATGATTCCTGAATGGAAGTGGGATAGACTTACAATGGATTTTGTATCCGGTCTTCCTATGACACCGAGTAAGAAAGATGCCGTCTGGTTATAGTTGATAGACCGACTAAATCACTCATTTTGTGCCAAGACGTCATGGACTATTCACTTGATAAACTTCTTTGAATTGTATGTATCACAGTTGTAAGGTTGCATGGTGTATCAAGTTCCATTGTTTGAAACGAGACACGAGATTTACATCGCGGTTTTGGAAGAAGTTGCAAGATGCATTAGGTACTAAACTTCATTTTAGTCTGACCTTTCATTCATGCAGACAATACGATCGGTCGAGCGAACTATTCTGATATTTGAGGACATGTTGAGATGTTGCGTTCTCGAATTTGAAAGTACGTGGGAACGATATCTACCTTTGATTGAATTTGCTTACAATAATAGCTTTTAATCTAGTATCAAAATGGCGCCTTATGAAGCCTTGTACGGTGAAAATGTCGAACATCGCTATACTGGACTGAGCTCAGCGAGAATAAGATACACGGGGTTGATTTGATTAAAGAAACAGAACAGAAGGTAGCTATTATTAGAGGCAATTTGAAAGCTGATTCGGATCGTCAAAAGTCCTATGCTGATTTGAAACGTAAAGACATTGAATTTCAGGTCGGAGATCGTGTATTCTTAAAAGTTTCTCAGTGGAAGAAAGTACTCCGATTTGGTCGGAAAGGCAAGTTGAGTCCGAGATTTATTGGACCGTATGAAATCATCGAAAGTATTGGGCCTGTTGTTTATAGATTGAATTTTCCCTCTGAGTTAGAAAAGCTACATGACGTATTTCACGTTTCGATGCTTCGTAAATACAGATCAGATCCGTCTCATGTGATCACACCGTTAGAGATTGAAATCCAATCTGATTTGACGTATGATGAAGAACCGATCCGCATCTTAGCTCGAGAAATGAAAGAGTTGAGAAATAAGAGGATTCCATTAGTAAAAGTATTATGGAATAGACACGGAGTTGAAGAGGCTACGTGGGAACCTGAGGATTCAATGAGGCAGCAATATCCGAACTTGTTTAACGGTAAGATTTTCGAGGACGAAAATCCTTAAGGGGGGAGAGTTGTAACAGACCGATTTTGACCCTAATCGAAACGATGGTTTCGGGACCACGAATCCTAGTCTGAGAAATATTTTAATATTATATTTTGAGTCATATGTGAATTAATGTGTGTGAAAGTTTCGTATAAAAATTTAAACTGTTTGTGTGTTCAATTAGTTAAAAAGGACTAAATCGCGTAACTGGTAAAAGTGGCCTTTTATTTGATTTATGGCTAAATTGATGTGGCTTTATTTTAGTGAAGTCCTTAAAGGGTAATATACCCATTTTAAGTTATAGTGGACGGCAATGTGGTCTTATAACATGTTTTTAAGTATTATTTTATATGTTAAAGATTATATTATAATTGTTTTATAATTTATAACTATATTATAATAAAACCAATATGAAAGTGGGATTTTATTCATCCTTTCTTCCACCGAATAACAAAGAAAAGAAAAGAGTGTTGGAGCTTTGTACATTTGGCCATTTGCTAGCTAAATTAAAGGTTAGTTTTAATCGGTTTTCGATAATTTCTACGTTTTTATAATCGTTGCTTCGAATACTTCAAGACCCATGCTTGAAATTTTGATTTTGATGAATATTTTGAAATGTGCCATTGATGAGTTCATGAGTTTTATGATGATGGTTGATGAATTATGAAAGATTTGTGTTAGATTAATATGTTTTGTATTGAGATTTTTGGTGATTTTGAGTGAATAGGGCTAAATTGAGAAAATAAATTTTTGAGGGGTTAAAATGCAAAATAAATGAAATGCATGGACTTATATGGCTATGTGGAAGATTCGGCCTAGCTATAGTGTTGGGAGATTTTGCATATTTTGTGTTTTGTGCAAATAGGACAAATTTGTAAAAATGGGAAACATTAGGGGCGAAATGGTAATTTGCCTATTTAAGTGTTTTTGGATTAAATTGAGATGAAATGTGCTTGAATGAGCTAAATTTTAATGTGTTTAGATCAAGAACAAAGAAAAACGGGAATTGGATCGGGGAAAGACAAAGGTTCTCGAATAGCCGATTTACACGGTCTATCGACAACCGAGGTAAGTCCTTAAGCAAATATACGTTAAAGATTTATTTACAACTATGATGAATGATGGAACTTAAATATTTAAAGTATAATTATAGATAATAGCCGAAT
The DNA here is from genome assembly GCA_025506655.1 of Gossypium rotundifolium. Classification (NCBI taxonomy): domain Eukaryota; kingdom Viridiplantae; phylum Streptophyta; class Magnoliopsida; order Malvales; family Malvaceae; genus Gossypium; species Gossypium rotundifolium. The sequence continues at coordinate 27,519,639 of CP106730.1, forward strand.
GTAGAAGTATGGTATTGAATTGAATTTATTTTGTAAAACGAAAAGTGTATAAAATGTTTTGGTTAGTACGTGAAAGTAATATGATCTATATGAGTTGTTTGCATTGTTGAGGTTATGAAATGAGTGTTGAATTGATGATCATGTCTATATCGGGCTTTAAGCCCAGCGAGCTTCGTCTTGGTGTTATTTATCGGGCTAAATGCCTAGCGTGCCTTGTGCCTTGATGTAATTCGGGCTATGAGCCTAGCAGGCCTTGTACCGGTGATGTAATTCGGGCTATGAGCCTAGCAGGCCTTATGCCGGTGATGTAATTCGGGCTATGAGCCTAGTAGGCCTTGTGCCGGTGATGTATATCAGGCTTATTGCCTAGCAGGCTTAATGCCGGTGATCAAATTCAGACCTTGGGTCTAGCAGGCTTAATGCCGGTGATGTGTTATAAATTCTTTACAAGGTGAGATGTAAATACTTCAATAAACAAAATGCTCGGGTAAAAATAAAGGTTTATAGATGCAAGGAACAAGGTAAGTAATTATCTTTCCTTTCAAATTACATAAGTGATAGAATAATTAAAGTTTTTGATAATGAGTCTTTATAATATGTGCATTTGAATTACTCATTAATAAGTGTGATATGTGTATTGAATATAAGCTTGGTGATATCTTTGAGATTCGGTCAAAGGTAAAATGTCCAAAGTGATAGTTATTGAAAATGCATATCGTATATATATATGATTAATCGTATATAATTGTGATATATGTTATACTTGTTAATAAAGTAATATCACGAATATTGAAGGCTTAAAGTCTTTGGAAGGGTTGTATACCTTCAATGAGGGAATAATAAATGATAAGTTCTGAGAGATGGTCGTTCGACCATATTGAAATTATTAATTGTTAAATTCTGGATTTATAGGTATATTTATATATGTATGTGTGCTAAATGTTGGAATATTTGATGTTGTTTCAGTAAATGCTTAAGACTTACTAAGCTAGTGAGCTTATTTCGTGTGTGCTCTTTGTTACATTTTATAGATTTTCCATTAAGCTACGGGCATCGAGGATCGTCGGAAATGTCAACCACACTATCACCCCCTTTTGGTACTAAATTTTAGTTTTGAATCGAAGGCATGTATAGGTTAGACTAAGGTTTAGATTAATGATATTCGGTCTTGTATATATATGAATAGCCTTGCGAAAATGGCTATTTCCTTTGATCAAGTTTAATTCCTATGTTCTTGATATGATGGATGTGATTATATTATTAAGGGATGTGAAATTCGGCCATGGTTTAATCATTTTGGAATGTGGTCAAATAATATGCCTATTATATATATAGGTGATGCATATTGAATAAGCATGATATTGAGATGTTTTGCATTTGTTATTATGACGTAAAAGTTGCATGGAATTGTTTACCTCATATTCGGTTATGGTATAGACTAATATAGTTATTATAGATAAATGTTGTGGGTGATGACATTAGTTATACGAAATAGGTGTGATTTGTTCAGTTATGTTTTATGACTAATAAGGAAAATGGTGATGATGCTTAATGATTCATGTAGGTAATCTATTTATATATATAGTAGTTATGTAATAATCTTGTACTATGTTTGGATTAATATACCTAGTTTTGAATTATATATGCAAAACGTAGTTGTTGCATTGTATGTATAATTTTGTCCAAAGTTTATTCGTGAGTTACTCGTAGAATATCCATTACTAATGATAGTCTTGAGTTAACATGTGCTTTGGCATTATATTAAATGATGTATATTTAAGGTAGTAAGGGTAAGAAACATCTCGTTTAGGCAAGAATCCAAATGGTAAATAAAAAAAAAAAAAATATGGTTTGATTTCAATAATTGAACCACGTTGATTAGCTTATGATATTAGTAATGGTATGACCGAACCTTTGGTTAATAAATTGCAAAGTTTAGGTACACTAATAAACATGTTAATATTTGGTGTATGATGTTTGAATAATCATGTGCAAGTATAAATGTGACCTTTGTTATATGGAAATGCATGTGATATATGTTCGTAACAATAGATGTATGTTCGGTCAGGATGTAACTTTGATATGCTTATATATGCAATTGTTACGAAAATGCTATAAATTTGCTGGTTTAATATGTATATGTGTTAAAGTATTATGAGTACATATTATATTATATTATATGATGTGATGGAGATCACATTGCTCGTATTGAATTCAATTGAATGTCTATTCGGAATTTAGCTTAGTTTGGTAATGCCTCATAACCCTAATCCGGTGACGGATACGGGTTAGGGGTGTTACAAAACCACTGGGACTTAGTCGCAAATAATCAATCGATGTGGTCAAAACCACTGATGACCATAGGTCACAAATAATCTGATGGGGCCAACCCATCTTGTGGTCAAAACCATCGACGACGATCCATAAAATCATCCCCCTCCTCTCATCAATCCCACCATCACATGCTTATACATCAATTATTATTTATCATGTCATAGCATTTAACATACTGTGATGGTATGCAAATCGTATATCAAAAATCACAAGTTAGGGGACTTACCCGGATACCGTGATTATGCCACAAGCTAATCACAACCAGAAGATTAAAGGCAAACAATTAAGTCATGAAATTAATATAGTGTGTAGTGAGATCTTACACACCTGTTACTATCGAAATTCCTAGATCCCGAAAAACCGATCTACGATGCTAGAACTTGACCCTACATTCGGCCAATTGTCAGTATTAGTACCAAAGGCCTATTCGGCCATATCTACTCAATACCAAAAGTTCTTACCTTGAACAGATTTGATTTCCAAACAAATCCCAAAGCCTTAATTAGTCCCTAAATCATGGCACTCATTAGTTTCGGCATTTAACAATAGACTTTTTAATAGATGGCCCTTGGCCGAATGATGTATAAGCCCTACCATCACTTACCAAAACCGATTACTAGAGGGTTGGATTGAGTACATCAAAATCCAAAAGTACCTTATAGGAAATCGGTTCCTAAGAAGAGAAATAGTTAACCACACCATCAATAATGTCGGATTTCGGCTAGCCATAACAAGAACAAAGATTTAACACAAGAGAATCCCTTACCACACTATGAAAATCGGCAGCACCTTATTGGGGATGTGAGATTCGGCCTAAGCATAATTGGAAGGGCTGGAATTTTAGTGAAGGAGGAGGGTTGGTTCGGCTAATGGAGGAAGAAAAAGGAGAAGGAAAAGAGGTAGGGGATTTGCTGGAATGAAAGAGAGCTTCAGCAGCACAATGAAAGAGAGAAAGAAGAAAAGAATTTGCTGGAATTTTTGACACTTCTTTGCTGTAGCAAAATCAAATATGGACAGCCCCCAAGGAGTCCAAATTTTGGCAAACACTCTCCCTTTTAGGTGATAATTCCAGCTTTGAATTATCAAAGATAATGCATGATTTATCTTCCAATTAATCTCTTAATCTCCTTCAACAATTCAAAAGCAAATAAACCACTAATAACTCCCCCTCTTCCAGCCGAATATGAGCAAAAAAATAAGCTCAATCTTATCACTTGAAGAGTCCAAATTGCAGCCATCACTCCCCTCTCCACTCGCCAGCCTAAAAAAAAAAACCCAATTTGCTGCTGCTTCTAGGGTTCGAAACCAAGACCCACTGCCGCAGCCCCCTTAAGCGCCCCTGACCAACTCTCCCAATTGACTTTCATGTCAATTTACCCCACCATTTAATTATAAGGCCTTCTTCCTGGTCTTCTTAATGCCAAAAAGCCCCAAAATAAAATGCTCCTTGCGTCCCTTGTGTCTCGAACCCGAGACCTTATACCAAGGCCCTTAAGCCACGCCCCAAGCCACTCCACCGAACCTATCTTTCATGTCACAAACCTCCTTCATTTAATTATAAAGCCTTCCTAGCCCTAACGCCCAAAAAGCCCACAAGGAAAAAAAACATTTCCCCCTTGTTACTGCCGAGGCTCGAACCTCCTCCCTAGCAACCCCCTTAGGCGCACCAAGCCACTTGTGCCAAGCCTATTCTTTGTGTCATAATTCGCCCAAATTTCCCTTAACCCCTTTCTCACCTAGCTCCCTTCTTTTAAGTACTTTAAAAGAGAGATTTTTAATTCCAAAGCTGACCTAATTCGGGGTTATTTCTAGACCCTAAATCATGCCAAATAAAGTCATATTATTTATTTCTTTAAGCACACATGGGAAATTAATTGAATTACAAGCAACCCCTAAGTCAGGGTGTTACACTAATGGATATAGTAAGTGAGTTATACACTGAGTTTTGAGTAACTCACTCCCTTAAATTTTCCATCTCAGGTAATGGAAATTGACGTGGACTTGGGCCGAGGTTGACTTCGTGGAGGCCATACTACAAACATGGGTTTATAAACCTTGAACTTTTATTTAGTACTTTCTTTAAATTATTATTTTGGATATGATGTAATAAGGCCTCTATTAATATTTTATGGATTTTATGTGTGGATGGATTTAAATCTTGCTTTGATATTTAATATGGGTTTATGTTAATCCTAAAATGTTTCCTTAAAATACTTTGGGTTTTCAAACATATGAGATTCTTTATCTATTCTTATTTTCAAATCCTTTTGAACTCTTTAAAAACTACTTTAACTTTTTGATAATTAAATACTAAATGATAAGATTTCAACTAATGTTTCTCAAATTCATTGAATTTAAATTATTTCTCTTGGTTTTTATTAAACTTTATTTTCAAAAAGTTTTGTAATACCAATTCACCTAAACCATTAGATAGATTAAAAGAATGTTTGATTTGTGTGACAAACCAAATCTCGTCTCGATGCATAGACCTGGTTTGGGGTGTTACATCTTCTGTATTCCTATTCATCCAATTAGAATTACCACAAACATGACAAAACTATTGGTTTTTTTGATCACCCCAATACAACATGCAGTCATTTGGGTAACAATGAATTTTTTCGTCCCCAAGGCCTAAATCTTTTATCAGTTTCTTCATATCTTTGCATGAATGAGGGATTTTTGCAAACGGAAACATATCTCTCAAAAACTTTAACAACATTGTAAAAGAGTTTTCGGTCTACCATGTAACATCCTAGATTAGGGGTTATGCGTTTGTGCATAATTCATGAGTAGTAGGTTTTGGCAGTGTTTGGAAGTGAATTAAGGGTTTTTAAAATCCTAGGATGGAAGAAAGCTTTGGACAATTATTGGTTTTAAGTTAAAAACAAGAAGTGATGTGGAAAAGTGGCAAGGGACGCCACCTAAGGTGCAAGGGTTATGGCAACAAGTGAAGTACTTTGAAGAGGTTCGAATCCCATTGTGTGCATTTTTGCTTAATAGCATGTTTACTGTGATATGTGGTGTGCATTTTTAGAACCTTGGAAATGTAAGGAAATGTATGGAAATGTATGGAAATGTATGGAAATGTAAGGAAATGTATGGAAATGTATGGAAATGTATGGAAATATAAGGAAATGTATGGAAATGTATGGAAATGTATGGAAATATAAGGAAATGTTAAGTCCAAAGTGAACATTTTTGGAAACTAGGAAATGTAAGGAAATGATTTAGAAATGATTCAAAAGAGGAAAGTAAACATTTTGGAAACTTGAAAATGTTAAGTTAAAATAGGAAAGTGAACATTTTGGAAACTTGGAAATGTTAAGTTAAAATAGGAAAGTGAACATTTTGGAAACTTGGAAATGTAAGGAAATGTCCCGGAAATGTAAGGAAATATCCTAGAAATGTAAGGAAATGTCTTGTCTTGGAAATGTAGGGAAATGTCCCGAAAATGTAAGGAAATGTCCTGAAATGTAAATGTCTTGTCTTAGAAATGTAGGAAATGTCCGAAAATGTAAGGAAATATCCTGGAAATGTAAGGAAATGTCTTGTCTTGGAAATGTAGGGAGATGTCTAGGAAATGCTTTAGAAATGTTAAGTTTAAAAGAGGAAACTAAGGCAAGGTGGCCTTAAGAAAATTAATAGGAGGAATTTTGACACACAAACAGGCTTGGAAAAGTGGCCTGAAGATATCACTTGAGGCCCAGGTAGGTGACGCCACATACAAGGGTATTGGGCCTAGGTTCGAGTCACTTGGGGAGCAAATAAAGGAGTTTTATTTTTGCTACAAAGAGCAGGGAAGTGGACGGCACTAAGGAACCCCAAGGGAAGAGTTTTATTCTCTTTAAATTTCGTCTAAATAGGAGATAAATAATAGATTTAATTATCATTATTTTAGGAGATAATTGTTGGATTAATTCTTTTAATAAAGTGATAATTCAAAGGATAAAGTTATCAAAATAGAAGAGTGGTGGCCAAGTAAGGGATTACGAGTAGTAAATTCGGCTATAAAAGGAAAAGAGAGGCCATTCAGCATTATTTTCTCTTCCTTGATAACCTCTCGTGAATTCTCTTAAGAAACTATTCTTTTCTTCTTCATTCTTCTCCTCTCAATATTCCAAAAGCGAAACTTGTGTGACTACTCTCTAGGTCTTAAGCGAATCTTGAGGACTCAATAAAAGGGGCATCGATTACAAAGATTAAGGGTAAGGTCGAGTTATCGATTTTCATTCTTTTCTTCTAAGATTAAAGCGAAACTAGGAAATCTAACCCCATTATGGTGTTAGTCGAAATTTGGAAAGAAGGCTCTTGGGATTTACTAAGTGTCGACTACAAGGAAGGAGAAGTTCTTTTCACGAAGGTACACCATAGGCCGCGTGTTTCCTAGTTATTCGTTGAATTTTGGGATTTAAAATCCACAAGGTAAGACATGCGAATATTTGGTCAAGGCCTATTTTTGGTGTTTTAGATCTAGTTCATATTTATTCAAAAGTCGAAACTAATTTGTTAAAGTGATTTAAAGCTTTGCCGAATACAAGAAAGAGTATAGTGAAGATTTTGGGATTTGGCACCAAGGTAAGTTTTAGTGTACTAATCCTACTAGGATTTGGATTTATGGCCGAATGGCTTACTAAGTATTAAATGATTGATTAAATGTAGAGATTTAAGATCTAAGGCATTAGATCAAGCTTTTGGATTTGGATTGGAAACCTTAAGCGAATCAGGTGTGTACCCCACACTAAATCTCAATAGATTTACTTGTTTTAGTTCATTATATGTGATAATATGAAAGTGTAAGAATATGGCTAAGGTACCCTACACTATTTCTTAATAAGTTTTATGGCAATGTTTAATATAAGTATGTGTATAAGAATGTGAATATGGCTAAGGTACCATGTTATGGTACAAAGTACTCAGTTACGTTTCCTACTCCTACTAGGATTATGAATATATGTTATTTTTAACATGTGAAAAGTGATAAGAATGTGAACTAAGGCATGACTTTGCATATTGTGTATGAAATATGGGGGCATATGGGTTATATGAAAAGGGAAGTGAATGTGGTGACCTAAGACCACAAACACGGTGACCTAAGACCGTGATATCTGAATGTGGTGACCTAAGACCACGATGAATCTGAATGTGGTGACCTAAGACCACAGAAATCTAAGCGTGGTGACCTAAGACCACGAATGCGGTGACCTAAGACCGCGATATGGAGTGTAGCGGAAGGAGGGTCGACTTAGTAGTCCCACTTGTGCGAGGATGGTGCAATTGGTGTGTAGCGGATGGCTTATAGGTTTGGGTTGGGTTGCATCATATTGTTTAAATGCTTTTTTGAACATGAATGATATTGTATGCCTGAAATATTAAATTTTAGTGTTGGTTACACATTGAGTCTTGACTCACCCGTTGTGGGATTACTTTTCGTGTGACGACCGGTGATGGACCAGGCCGCGGATGATTAGTGGAGGCCATGTGAAGTTGATTTCTTTTATTTGGAATATTTTACTTTAAGTATTTTGAATTTCAATTTTGGGAATTATTTGATGTAATAAGGCCTTAGTAGAATTATTTCATTCTGTTTTTATTTATTAAGCTTACAAACTTTTACTTATTAAAAGGTTAAGTAATTCTATTTTTAAAACAAAGCCCAAACGTTTTGTCACTTAAAGTAAAGGATTTTTAATAATGAAATAAACTTGTTTTCATCTCAAGCCCAACCCAAAACAATCTTTCTTCTAAATCACACAAGTTTTTCCTAAGTAAGAAAAGAATTTGAAACGGTTTACACCGGGGAACATACCAGATCCGGTCAAGGCTCGTGGGCCGGGTTTGGGGTGTTTCATACCATCCCAAATATTTTAAGTGAAATAGACGAATGCAGAAGGACAATTTTGAATATTTTGATCCCTCGTAAAGTTATTCATTCATTTCATTAAGTAACTTGTAGAACTTCACCGCTTCTCCATTTGGCTCTTCATCAAATACACTTCTTCCTATTTCGATAAAAGCATTTCCACCAATATTAAAATCATCGGATGCAATAAAGTTGGGTGGAAATGATTGCAAACTATGACTGTGCATATTAAATGCATCCTGGAACATACCTTCCATGTCATCTTCTCTAACAAACTGATGGTAAGCACTATGATGATAAGCCAGATTAATCGTTGAAGAGGTTCTACTAGGTGTACACTCTCCATGGAAAATCCATCTTTTATACCCCTGAATAAAGCCATCAACAATTAGATGTTCGTAGACAACTTCACGAAAATGCCAATTAATGTTGCCACACTTCTTACATGGGCAAAGAATCATATTCTCTTGGCTTGCATTTTGAAATGCAAAATTAAAAAAAGTTTGTACTCCATTTCGATAGTCGTTGCTTACCCTTGACAAATTCATCCAACTCTTATCCATTTCGTAGTTCTTGAAGTCTAAAGTTGACAATAAATTACACGGGTAAATTGTTTATTTATAAGTATAATTATTATGTAAGTTATGACATGATATATATTTATGTATGTAAGTTATGTAAGTTATGCCATGATATATATTTATGTATGTAAGTTATGTAAGTTATGATATGATATATATTTATATAAGTTATGTAAGTTATGACATTTATGATATGATATATATTTATATATTATATAAGTTATGTAAGTTATGTAAGTTATATATGTTATGTGAGTTATGTAAGTTATGATAATTTATATATTTATGTAAGTTATGTAATTTTAAAGAAATAAAAATGAATTCATCGTTTGATCTTAAAAGTTCATACTAGTTGAATTAAGATTACAATATTTGGACTATCAACATTTGAATATCTTGTAATATGTGCTTTGCATAAAATAAACATACGCATACAATAACTTCCACAAAGTGAAAAATTAAAACAAGTTAAAATCAAAATATTTACATAAATATTGGCACAAAATATTTGTTTTAAATATAATATTCAAATAATTTCATATTTAAGATTGATTTCATTAAAAGGCGATGAAGTAAATGATATTATTTTAATAATTTCCCTTTAAAACAGCATGCAAATATTGCTTACATATTTTAGTTAGTATTTTTATAAGACTTTATAATATGTATTTTAATCATTTAAAATTAATGTACTAACATTATAAAATATTTTGAGATGGATGGATTTTTTAAAAGTAGAATTCAAGTATTAAAATTATAAAAGAAAATCAAATTTGGGGTAGAAAGTTTTTGGTTTGTTTAGATTAGGGTGAGCGTTCGATCGAATCGAATCGAATCGAATGAAAAATTTCGAGTTAATCGAGTTGATTTAATCATATTTTATCATCCTAATTTGATTTGAAATTTTCTCGAATCGAGTCGAGTGAGATGGAATTGAATCGAATCGAATCGAATATATTTGTTCGAGTTAAATTTTAAAAAATAATTTTGGGTCCTTGTAACCACTATCACCCATCGTAATAAAATTTGTCCACCTTAATAAAATTTTATTAACTTTCATCACCTCATAATTTATTTATTAATCTTTTATATATGGGTTAGCTTCTTTGCTTGCTTAGTTATTTCAATTATCTTGATTCTTGTCACTATGTATTTTGGAATTAAAATATATATTAAATGTAAAATGTGATTTTTAATAAAAGTTATTTTAAAGATAAAATATGAAATTGATACCAATATAAAATTTTAATACGAATATTTTATGGCATAATTAATAATTCGATTTTAATATAAATATTCAATATGACTAAACAATTCAATAATATAAATAATATAAAATGTGAAATTTAATTTAATAATATAAATAGTAGATATAAATAAAATTATTGCTATTTATGTTTAGTGATTTTTTGGATAATTTTGATTTTTATTTGAGGGTAAAAGGTGAGAAGTAAAAGTTTAGGGGAAAATAAAAGTTTTGGGGAATAAAAGTTTGAGGAAAAGTAAATAGGGAGTAAAATTTTGGAAGGAAAATATAAAAAAAATAATTGGGGGATGGGTTTGGGGTAGATGGGGAGTGGGATGGGAAGGGAGTAAAAGTTTTAGGGAAATGTGGGAGGAGTAAAATTTGGGGGAAATAAAAAGTTTTGAGGGTTTTTGGAGTAAAATTTTGAGAAAAGTAAATGGGAAAGTAAAATTTTGGTGGGAAATGGATTTTGGGTAGATTTGAGGTTGGGATGGGAGGGAATAAAAGTTTTGGGGAAAAGTGGGAAGGAGTACAAATTTTGAGGAAAAGTAAACTGCTTTGGGAGTTTGGGGTAAAATATAAAATATTATATTTTAATATTGAATTATTGAATTATTCGAGTTATTCAATTGAAAACTCAACTCGATTCGAACTCAAAATTGAAAAAAATTGAGTTGACTCGAATAACTCGATTAACTCGAATAATTCGATTCGTTTAACTCGAAATTGAATTTTTTCGATTTTTCGAGTCGAATCGAGTTTTCTCACCCCAGCTTAGATATCATAAAAGAGTTTTGAATGGTAAAATTAGGCCATCAAAATGTACTTTTCAGGAAGCAAAAATCAATGCTAAACAAGCCCTAAGTTTGGGCAATCTTGAAGACCCTAATTACATTTTATAATGTCATTCATAATTATGTAGGAATCCACCACTTATAATTGTGGCCTCAATCAAATATTTTGATGGACCCACAATATATATATATATATATATATATATATATATATATAGGTAAGGGTTTATTTTAAGTTTTTAAAACACGTTTGAATATTTTATAACTTATTATTTGATATATAATTTGTGAAATTTTTATTTTTATAAATAGTGTTTAAAATTGATATCTTGTTAAGTTGTATTTAAAAATTAAATAAACAAGGCATGTAATAAAATTTCATCCTTGTTTTATGGAGTTAAAATTTTTACCACTATGTATCGAATAATAGTCCATATTTTATTACTATACCAATAACATTTTCAAATAAATAAACAATTATATTATAAACAATTATATATAATGAGAGAATAGTAGAAAGGTTTACAAACAAAGAGAACAAACCCCCAATATTATGTCAATTAACTTTCAACCTACGTAATTTTGATATTCAACCAGTGACATGGCTACTATACTAATTATAAGCTGCACTAAATTACATTCAAAGGAAAGAATCATTCTTTAACTTTAAGGGAATAGATTGGAAAAGCGTAATTTCCATTAAAATAAACAATAGAAAGCCTTAACAGAGGGATATAATAATCATTCAAATCAACCTTAAATAGTTCGAATGAGTATGACTGTATCAAAATTGATATTAAGAAAAAAATTGTAAACTAAAATTAATTCTATCACTAATTGAGGACTAATTTCCAAGACAACTCTAACCTTAATAAGATTCCCAAAACAGTAGGTTCAACACCAAGCTTCAATCCACTAACTTCTCTTCACATTTGATACTCCTTTAACCCTTGTTCTCTTCTCTAGCTTCAAGCGTATACCTAACATTTTCCATGATAAAAAGTTGCTATAAAACCAGTAATTATTAAAACCCAAACGTTAAATCTAGCCATGTTTAAAATCGGAAAAGTGTTGACAGAGGAGTGACATTTACCGATTGGCTGTGGCAGCGGAGATCGATGGCGACAGTAACGCAGCAAAGGGGTTAGTCGAGGGTGATGCAGTATGTGGTCCGGTCGGCATCTTCAGCGGTAGATGGGTTGGGAATTTTATTTAGGGAAAATTTAGGGATTAGGGGAGAATTGCAGGAATTGGGGAAATTTTGTTAAGGGGAAAAAGAACAACTATCGGGGGAGTACTTGGGATAAAATGGATGAAACCAAAGACGATTGCGGTGTTTTTTAAAACGCGTTGCTAATGTTGATCTATTTCGCATTTATAACATAGCGCCGCTAATTCCACTAAACCACCACTCAAAACGATGACGTTTTAATTCAATTAAATTTTTTTATAGCGTTTTTTAAAAAGTGCCGCTAATGATGATCTATTACGGTGTTTATAAGCTAGTGCCACTAATTCCACTAAAGCGTTTCATACAATCATAATTTTTTTGCGGTGTTTTTTTAAAAGCGCCTCTATTTGTGGCGCTTATAACCTAGCGCTGCTAATTCCACTAAAGCATTAAAACGAAGACGTTGTCATTCAATTAAAAAGTTTTTTGCAGCATTTTTTAAAAGGCAGTTGAGCTACTCGATGACATTTTCATACAATTAAAATTCATTTGCGGCATTTTTATCATAAACACTACTAATGCTTGACCTTTTGCGGTGTTTTCTCATAAACGCCGCTTGACCTTTTTGCTGTGTTTTCTTATAAATGCCGCTATTGCTTGACCTTTTGCGGCGTTTTTATCATAAAAGCCACTATAGCTCTAACCTTTTGCAGCGTTTACCTATTAGCGCCACTAATATATAACTTTTGCGGCCTTTTTGGTCCAAATGCCACTAAAAATGCCGTTAAAAACCAATTTTGCTGTAGTGTCGATTTGTTGAGAGACATTTATTTTAATATTTTTAGTGTATTTTATATATAATATTTTTTAAACTTTTTTATATAAAAAATAATCTAAAAAAATTAATATGGGCGGGTCAAGTCGGGTTGGATTTAGCATTTTTAATTTAGGTCAGACTTGAAAAATAAATTAGATCCATTTTCTAGGTAGAACCTGGACTTAAAATTTTTCATTGATCTAACTTAAACTTGACCCGATTTGACTCATAATCAGGTCTAATTCAACCCAAAATCATGGTAAAAAATTGAATAAAAGTTTGGAAAATTTCAAAATTTTGTTTTTAGTTGAACTAAGTCCAATCATATTAAATAATTTAGAATTGGAAATTAATAATATAAAATTGTTATAAAATTGTTGTAAATAGAAGAGAAAAGAAATATATAAACATATATGTTTTTAGTAAGTATAATTCTTTATCAACTAGTTATACTATTAATCTATACTATTATTTTAAATGTTTTATTAAGTTGGTGTCACCCTTAACAAGGTCATTAATTCAGGTTGTTAAATTACGAAAATGCTCTTTTATAATTAAAATAAGTTATAAACTTTTAGGGTACTTTAGTATTTTCATTTAAAAACCCAATAAAAATATGCATATGATGTTATTTAAACACAAACCAATTACATTAATAAAACCTTTATATCACTCAACTAAAATTTTATTTTGATTTTTATACATTTTAATTTTATTATGCACACTTTATTACTTCCATCAATTTTATATCTATACTTACTATTATTTAAGTGTTTCTTGAGTTGGTGTCACCTTCAATTGGGTCATCAACTTAGTTGTTAAATTAAGGATATGTCATTTCGTCATTAAAATAAGTTATATTATTCAAGGTATTTTAGTCTTTTTCATTAAAAAACAAATAAAAATATGCATATAATGGGTTTCGAACTCAAACCAATTAGATCGGTAAAACCTTTAATTTACCATTTAGCTTAAACTTTATTTTGATATTTTTATATATTTTAATTTTAATTATGCATACATTATTACTTATATTATTTTTAAACACACATTTGTGTTCTATATTTATGGTTTTCACACGCATACATGTGTGATAGGATTTCTGAAACACCCTATACCCAGCTTGGTCGCCAAGCCCGAATATCAGGATGTCACACCACCGTCTCATGTCATACTCATAGTAAATTATCACATTATTCAGAAATTATTCTCTTTATCAGTGATCTTATAATTTTTTAGTCAAACATATATCAATCATCATTAGAACATGTCAAACATACTTTAAATAAACTTATAGCAATAATTGAACAAGCATTAGGACCACTTAGCAAAATTTTCAAGACAATCACGTAAGTATCGATACTAGGATAAGGGTATTAATATTTTCCTGATACTGTAACCTCCCAAACCCGGCCTAAAAGTTATGGCTAGATTGAGAAGGCTACATTAGCCACCGAAATGGCTAAGCTAACTTATGTTACTTTTTAAGACATTAAAAAAAACTCATTTTAGAGAAAACCATAGTTGTACTTTGAGTTAGCTTAAAAGCATTCATTCATTAGGTTGTGTATGCTTAGGATCCATTTTATTATTGACAGTGTTGTTTTAGAAAAACTGTTTGCTTGTCGCTCTTCTTTAAAAAAACTCAAAGTTAAACTAATGCAGCAGAAAAATCATTTTTCAAGTTATTTTGAAAAATTAGTTGCCTTATCGATTTGTTTTTCAAAAACAGTTCATTTGCAATGTAGTGGAAACTAGGGAACAATATCAAATTTTACTTAAGCCTGATATAATGCATTATCCGTTATTATGCTTGAGTAATTCATGCATGCAAAAATTCCCAAAAGAAAAGTTACCAAGCCACAGATTAGAGATAATTAAAAATAACAAGCCAAAACCAAAAAAGACTAAATAATACTTATTAAGAATAGTGTAAGGTACAAAGTGATTCTCTGAATGCCAAGCCCGGTCCTAATTTTGAGATTTACTTGAAAAGTTAAACACTATTAGGGGTAAGCTTATGAAAAGCTCAGTGTGAGTCGAATAATTATTTAAACAGGCAAAAACATTAAATACAGTGAAACATATTAGCATTACCAGAAGAAAACAGAACAATCATAGGAATTTCATGTCATTACATAACCATTATCAAATTTATGTCAAATGGTGTACGAGCATAGGTCATCATTCATTCGATTAACAATAATTAATTTTGATACCATTCAATGCAACAAAGTATAATACGTAGCATAAATCAATAACATTCGAATATGCCGTGCACATGATGCAATGCAAAAAGGTTCCTACCCATACCATCTGCTACACACCACGAGTTCCCTAGAACCCGTCTGCCAAACTCCAAAACATTACGATCATAGCTCGATGTGGTAAAACCACTGAATAATCAATAATGCAAAAAATATGTCAGATATCAAATAGTGAGATACAATCGCCAATAACATATAAT
Organism: Gossypium rotundifolium; assembly: GCA_025506655.1. Lineage (NCBI taxonomy): Eukaryota > Viridiplantae > Streptophyta > Magnoliopsida > Malvales > Malvaceae > Gossypium > Gossypium rotundifolium. The sequence goes on from CP106730.1 coordinate 27,534,909, forward strand.
ATGCGACAAAATTGCCAATACCCTCAGTAATCCAAGTGCAGTGCACTGACTACGAATAATGCGAACTTAATATGTAATAGTCCGATTTAGACCCTAGTTGGAATAGTGGTTTCGGGACCACAATGACGAGTTAGAAAAATATTTTATTATCATTTTCTGTGTTTACAGTACGTTATTAAGCATGTGTGAAATTTTTGTGAATTAATTTTGTCATTTGTGTGCTTAATTTGAGAAAAGGACTAAATCGCATAAAATGTAAAAGTAGCATTCTATTTGATTAAGTACCTAATTGATGTGTCTTCTTATATATGAGGCCTTATGTTGTAAATTGGCCATTTAGCAATGTAGTGGACATTTATGTCCATATTATACATAATTTTTATAAGGTTTAATAAAGGTTAAATTTGTAAAATGTTTAATAAGTTAATTAAAACATTAAATAAAACAATTGTTTCACTATTTGGTATCATTCACCACCGAAAACAAGAAAAGACAAGAAAGTCTAAAGCTTTGAACATTCGGCTAGCTAGAAGCAAAAATTAAGGTATGTTTCGGTTTTGGTTTTTGATAATTTCTACGTTTCTGTAATCGTTGATTCATGTTCTTCAAAACCCATGTTTCAATTTTGTGAATTGATGAATATTTTGAGAAGTGTCATTGATGAATCCATGAGTTTTGTGATGTTTAATTATGAAATATGAAATATATGTGTTAGATTAACATGTTTTGTCTTTGGAGTTTCGTTGATTTTGAGTAATTTGGACTTAATTGAGAAAATAAAATTATGAGGGACTAAATTTTAAAATAAATGGAATGTATGGAATTGAATGAGCATGGGTAATATTCAGCTAAGCATGGGAATATTGAATTTGGTATATTTTGTGATTTTGTGAAATAGGGACTAAAATGTGAAAATGTGAAAATATGGGGGCTAATTTTTAAATTACCCTAAATATGTGTTTTTGGATAGAATTGAATGAATTAGTGAATAAATGAGTTAAATTTGAATATGTATAGATCAAGAACCGAAGAAAACGGACTTAGATCATGGGAAATCAAAAGTAATTGAGTAGTCGAGTTCGTTTCTGTTTATCTGAATTCGAGGTAAGTCGATATACAAATAAATGTATTTATTTTGATATATGTATGTTCATATGAAAAATTTATGATGATTAATTATATGAGATGATGAGTACATGAAATCCGAGATAGTATCGACATGGTGTCAACATCCGTAAAAGTCTCGTATGAACCTAGGAATACATAGGATTGCGTATGTCATGACATAGGTGTCCGATATGTGATATCATGTAAGATCATGTAACACCCCAAACCCGGCCCATGAGCCTCAACCGGATCTGGTATGTCACAAAGTAAAAACGTTTTGAAAGATTTTGATTATCGATAGAAATCTAAAAGATTTCTTTGATTATAAAGCAAAGTCTATTAAAACTCGTGGAATTGTTTTTTTTTTTTTTAAACTTGGTTGAGTTGAAACCTTTGAAAACATTTGATCATTTAAATTTTAGAACCTTGAGTTATTATGTACTTGGTGAATTTTGCTACCCGATGGTAACATCCTTGAAAACTCGTAAAATTTCCCATTTGAAAACATCACTTTTAACCAATTTACTTAAACAATTTATGACTTCATTAGTAGCATAGTACGAATGAATTAAAACAACTACTTAAACACCCAAAATAATTATTAGCGGCCTTATTACAATCCAAACCAAAAATTTAGTAATTAATAAACTTACACTGTACTAAATAAAATTCCAAATCCAAGGAACAAGCATGGCGCCTCGAGTCCTCTCCACTCTGTCTCATGATCTACTCATCTGCAAGATGATATGGGAAGGGTGAGTCACCAAGACTCAGTGTATAAATCCCCAACCCTGAAGTACAAACTCATACACAAAATATTAGTAAAACATGCAAACATGCAACCCAAAACTAACCATCCATCTCCTTTAACTACCCCGTGTGGTCAAAACCACTGGTGGTCAAAACCACTGGTGACCGGAGTAACAAATCAAGTCATGGGGCCAACCATCGTGTGGTCAAAACCACTGATGACCATAGGTCACAATTATCAATATGTGGTCAAAACCACTGGTGGTACCAAACCACTGGGACTTAGTCACAATTTATATCAACGGTGTGGTCAAAACCACTGGTGACCGAAATCACAATTAAACTGATGGGGCCAACCCATCTTGTGGTCAAAACCGCTGGTGACAGTCCATAAAGAATATTCCCCCTCCTCTCTTCAATCCCATTACCAACATGATCAAAACATGCTTGACATAATATCATAAATAATGCATATAAGTCATGGCATAGCATCTCACCCACCATATCATTCATGTAACATATTTAAAATCACAAGCGACTTACCCGAGATCCATGCACAAGCCCACAAGGCAAATCACTATCAAAATAGTTAAGTGTAACATAATAAGCAATGCCAACTAATAAGTGTGTAAGAGTTTTACACACCTGTTTAACCGAAGATCTAAGGAGAAATCCCGAATCTATGCGATATCACAAAATCTCGAAACATATTCTATAGGTTAGTATCCAAAAAGCCTTATTCAGCTAAATCTAATAATCCCGAAGGACTAATCGTGCCCATAACCAAAATATGGCCCTAGGCCAAATCTTTATTATCACTTACCAAAGCGAATTGAAATCCCGAAAACCTCTATTTTCCTTTATCGATTAGCCCCTAAAACCATAGTGCACATTCGGTTATACATAGATACCAAAAATGGCCTTTGGCCTAATATGTCTAACCACTTACCAATCTTACCGAAATCTCGAAATTGTCACTTGACTTGTCGAGATCCCTACCAAAACATTTGTTAGAATCGGCTTGCACACTTATATCCATAATCAAGGCCCTTGGCCGAATAGTATATATGCCTTACCTTGAAGAATCAAATCCCGATGGGCTCCTTCAACGCACCTTATGAGAAATCGATTTCAAAAGCAGTTAGCCAAACCATCAACAAATGCCGGATTTTGGCTTTCCCTTCATATAAGTCGACAGAGAAAAAAAATAATATGGAAGGAAGGTTTCGGCAATCACTTACCCTTACAAACCGATTTGAAGAAGAAATCCCAAAGAGATTCTATGCCCACCTGATATTCGGCCAAAGTGGATCTAATAGGAGAAGGGAGATTTAGGCAAAAGAATGGAGTAGATTCGACTTACACAAGATGGAAGAGGAAGTTTGAGTAGAAAAGGGGTGATAGATTTGGCCAAGTAGGAAGAAAAGAAGAGAGGGATTTTGGAGATTTTGGGCAAGGTGGACTAGAGAGAATTCGGCAAGGAACAAATTGGGAAGAAAAAGTAACACAAGTCTAGATGAATTTCGGCACTAATTTGCTCCCTAAAGAACCTTTTGGCCGGCCACCACCTTCCCTTCAATCCAATCCCGAAATAATCTCCTACCTAATCTCTTTATCACCCGCTTAAACTAAATAAAAAAAACAATACTTATCTTCATCCATTTGAGAGTCCATGTGCAGGCCACCAGCTCTCTCCCCTCATGCCAGCATGCCAAAAAAATAAACCTCCCATAAGCTGCCCATGCTACTCGAACATGGGACCCCATTGCCGCAGCCCCTTATCACGTCCCAAGCCACTTTACCTGTCCAACTTTCATGTCCATAATCCCTACCATTTTATTTTTAAGGCCTTCTTAGCCCATCACCCTATACATAACACAAAAAGTAAAACTCCCAAGCGCCACTCCAGCAGCTCGAACCCAAGACCTGCGCCAGGCGTCACTTCCAGGCCCTTAAGTGGTACCCAACGCCACTTCTACCAACCAGCTCCTTGTGTCATGCTTCTCCCGAAATTTCTCTTAACCCCTATCTCACCTAGCTCCCTCCTCTTAAGCACTAAAAAGAAATTTCAGCCCTAAGTCAGACCTAGCTCGGGGTTATGACTAGACCCTAGAATATATCAAGCAATCAAGCATACACATTTCTTCAAGCACACTCATGGGAAAAATGATTAAATTACAAACAACCCCTAATTCAGGATGTTACAGTTCTACCCCCTTAAAAATAATTTTGGCCTCAAATTACGGATCGGATCAAGAGTTGGGGGTATTTGCACGATCACATCCTCGGGTTCCCACGTGGCCTCCTCCGTACCATGGTTTTGCCATAGCACTTTTACCAACGGTACTGACTTCCTCCTCAGAACCTTGACATCTCAATCCAAAATCTGTACCGGCTCTTCCTTGAAAGATAAGTCCGAGTTCACTTCAATTTCCGCAACCGGCACTACGTGTGATGGATCCGATCGATAGTGCCTCAGCATCGAAACATGGAAAACGTCATGGATCTGGCTCAATTCTACCGGCAACTCAAGCTGGTAAGCTACCAGTCCCACACGTTTCAACACCGTGTAAGGCCCGATGAATCTAGGGCTTAGCTTGCCCTTCCGTCCAAACCTCAGCACCTTCTTCCAAGGTGATACCTTCAAGAAGACCTTATCACCTACTGCATACTCCACATCCCTGCGTTTAAGATCGGCGTAGGATTTCTGCCTGTCTGTCGCCTCTTTAAGACGAGCCCGAATTACTCTAACCTTACTTTCTGTCTCTGCCACTAACTTCGGACCCAACATCCAATGTTCTCCCAGCTCGGTCTAACACGTAGGAGTATGGCATTTCCGACCATACAGCACCTCATACGGTGCCATCTGAATACTTGCTTGATAACTATTATTATAAGCAAATTATGCCAAGGGTAGGTACTCCTCCCAACTACCACGGAAGTCCAAAACACAGCCCCTTAACATATCCTCCAACACCTGGATTACCCTCTCAAATTGTCCATCAGACTGCAGATGAAAAGCCGTGCTGATATTCAACTTCGTGCCTAACTCCTGATGTAAGGCCTTCTAGAATCTTGATGTGAACCGGGGATCCCGATCTAAGATAATGGACATTGGTACTCCATGTAACCGCACTATCTCTGCTATATACAGCCTGGCTAACCTTTGAAGCGAGTAGTCAACCCTTACCGGTATGAAATGGGCCGACTTAGTTAACCGATCTACTATCACCCATATCGCATCTTTCTTACTGGGCGTAAGGGGAAGCCCACTTACGAAATCCATAGTAATCCCCTCCCACTTCCACTGTGGGATCTTTATCGACTGTAACAGCCCTGATGGCAACTGATGCTCAGCCTTAACTTGCTGGCATGTCAGACACTTGCCCACTAACTCGGTTACTTCTCGCTTAAGACCCGGCCACCAAAACTGCTCCCTTTATCCAGATACATCTTACTGCTTCTCGGGTGCATAGCGTACGGACTTCTATGTGCTTCTCTAAGGATTCGCTGCCTCAAATCATCATCCTTAGGCATACATACTCTCCCCTGAAAATACAACACTCCATCACTACCCAAGCTGAACCCTTTGGCCTCACCGCTCTGTACTTGCAACCTTCGAGTACTCAAAACTTTGTCGGTCATCTGCCTCTCTTTGACCTCATCAATCCAAGACGGCTTCACTTGCAACTCTCCCAAAAGGCTCCCATCCTCATAGAGACTTAAGTGAGCAAACATTGCTTGCAAATTCGCTACCACCTTATGGCTCAATGAATCAGCTACCACGTTAGCCTTACCCAGATGGTATTTGATTGAGCAGTTGTAGTCCTTCAGCAACTCAATCCACCTCCACTGCCTCAGATTTAAATCCTTTTGAGCCAAGAGGTACTTCAGGCTCTCGTCATCCGTGTACGCTACCGACTTCTCCCCACATAGATAGTGCCTCCAAATCTTCAAGGCAAAAACCACAGCAGCCAATTCCAAATCATGTGTCGGATAGTTACCTTCGTGAGGCCTCAACTGCCGTGATGCATAAGCAACCACCTTCCCTTCTTGCATCAACACACACCCTAAATCAGTATGCGATACATCACAATACACAGTGAATTCCTTTCCTACCTCAGGCTGAATCAAGACTGGTACTTCTGTCAAAATCCTCTTCAGCTTGTCGAAACTCTCTTGCTGCTTCTCAGACCACTCAAACAAAACTCTTTTACTTAGCAACTTATCAACGGTGCTGCGATTAAGGAGAAATTCTCCACGAATCTCCTATAATATCCTGCCAACCCCAGAAAACTCTGAATTTTCGTAACCGACCTCGGTGGTTTCCACTCTAACACTGCCTCAATCTTACGGGATCCACCACGATTCCTCAACAAAACAACATGCCCTATAAAAGTTACCTCCTTAAGCCAGAACTCACACTTGCTGAATTTGGCGTACAACTGTTTCTCTCTTAGAACTTGCAGAACCACATGAAGATGTGCGCCATGCTCCTCCTCAGACTTCGAGTACACTAAAATGTCGTCTATGAACACCACGACGAACCGATCCAGATAGGGTTGGAAAACCCAATTCATCATGTCTATAAATGCGGCTGGTGCATTTGTCAAACCAAAAGGCATTACCAGAAACTCGTAGTGCCCATACTGAGTACGAAATGCCATCTTGTGGATATCAGCCTCCTTCACCTTAAGCTGATGGTACCCTGACCTAAGATCGATCTTAGAAAACACCGATGCTCCCTTGAATTGGTCGAACAAATCATTAATCCTGGGCAAAGGATACCTGTTCTTTATTGTCAGCTTGTTCAGCTGTCGATAGTCTATGTACATCCTCATTGTTCCATCCTTTTTCTTGACAAAAAGCACTGGAGCTCTCCAAGGCGACACACTTGGTCGGATGAACCCTCTATCCAACAATTCCTGGATCTGAGCCTTCAACTCTACCAATTCTTTCGGCCCGATCCGATATAGAGCAATAGATACTGGTGCGGTTCCGGGTAACAAATCTATACCAAATTCAACCTCACGGTCCGGAGGTAGACCCGGGAGTTCCTCTGGAAACACATCAACATAGTCCCTTACGGTCTGGACATCCCTCACAGCTGCACCCTTAGCTTCCAAAGCATAGACATGCACTACATATGCTTCATAACCCTTCCTAACCATCTTTTTCGCCTTTAATTCAGAAACCAGATTAGATAGGTAATCTTTCCTTTTACCTATCATCACCACCTCATCGCCTTCCACGGCCTTTAATACCATGCGCTTAGCTGTGCAATCTAGGCTAGCCTGATACTTTACTAGCCAATCCATCCGGAGGATCAGATCGAACTCTCAAAACAGTAGTTCCATCACGTCAGCCAAGAACACGACCCCTTGGAATTCTAGGGGTACATTCCTATAGAGTTTACTTACTTCTGCGGAGTGACCTAAAGGGCTTAACACAGTCATCTTCCTAGGAGTACGCTCAGAGTCTAAGTGCAGAGTTTTCACTACGCTACTAGCAATGTATGAGTGGGTTGAGCCAATATCAATTAAGGTGCTATAGGGCACCCCAAAGATCAAAAACATACCGGTTATGACGTTCGGTGCGTCGCCCTTCTCTTGACACCTCGCGGCATAGACCAAACCAGTTGCCTAGCCTCGATACTACTGGGTACCTCCCTCGGTGCCCCATGACCTCTGCCAAAGACCATTACCTCCTCTTCCTCGCACCACGACCTCTCGGTGGCTGTTGGTTATCCCTCCTATTCAGAGCATGATCCTGACCCTCAGACCTTAGCCTAGCTTCCTTTTTCAGACAATCCCTAACTCGATGCTCCATGGACCCACATTCGAAGCATTCCCGATTACCACTCTAACATTCCCCCGTGTGAGACTTCCCACACCAAGCACACCATGGCGGCCATTGAGGATTAGCAGCAGCAGGCCTAGCAGCTTGATCTGACCCACCATATCTCATCCTCTTCTGCTGATTACCAGAAAACCTCGAAGATCCGGAGCTCTTCTTATTCCAACTCCTATCCTGATTCCGCCTAACAGACTGTCTTACCCCTTCAGCAACCTTAGTCTTTTCCACTAGGACAGCGAACTCCCGTTCCTGTTGTGGAGCTATCATCATTCTCAGCTCATCTCTCAGCCCATCCTCGAATCTGACACAGTGTTCATGCTCAGTACCCACAATACCACGAGCATACCTACTCAACCGAAGAAATTTCGCCTCATACTCTGCCACCGTCTTATTACCCTGAACCAGGTTCAAGAAAGTCTTCCACTGTGCATCCACGTAGCTAGTTCCTATATATTTCTTTTGGTAGGCTGCCTTAAAGAATTCCCATGTGAGATCCTCTACCATTGCTCTATCCCTTACGGTGAGCCACCACTGGTATGACTCATCCCGAAGTAAAGAGATTATACCCTTCAGCTTTTCCTCAACTGTAAAATCCAGGTCATCCATGATCCTCTCAGTTGATTCCAACCAATACTCTGTCGCACTGGGTGCCACACCTCATACACCCCGGAACACCTCCGCTCCATTGGCTTAGAGTCGCTCGGGTACAGATTTTTGAGCTCCCAAACCTCCACCAGCTCCAGCCACTAACTCAAGAACTCACAGCACTGCGATACCACCTCACCCCCCGTCTGATCCTGCTGCTCAACACCAAAAGTTGGGGGTGGTGGCGGTGGTATCTCATTATCAAACCCTTGACCCGACCTAATGGGTTCTGACATGGTTATCCTTCCTCTACCGCGTCCACGACGCCCACGTCCTCTAGAACTCATTTCCAACGATTGCGCTTTAATCTGATTAAGAACTTTTATGGATTAGTACTTGTTCCACTGGTTATCCGCGAAGAAATTTTATGAAGAGAGCTTAATAGGGATTCTTTCGATCATTCAAAGTTCAAGTTTTCTATCCTAATTCACAGAAAAACACATCCATACCTTAGTATCTCCCATACACATTCACTCTTCGGACATTTACATCTGCTCCTATCCTGTGGGTATTTTTGTCATTTGTCCTACAGGGGTATTTTTGTAATTTGTCAAAATAAAATTCCTTGATGATTTTTATTAATAAGGGTATTTTGGAAATTCTAAAATTTTAGGGGTATTTCAGAAATTTTGAAATTTTGGGGCATTTCGGTAATTTTCTCGGGTAAATTTATAAATCTTAATAAATCCAGGGTATTTCAAGATTTGTAAAACTTGAGGGCTCTTTTTGGAGAATTTGTTTTCCAAATTGATAGTATTGCAAAAATTTTGAAAATCAAGGTCATTTTGGTAATTTTGTAAGTTAGGGGCAATTTCGTAATTTTCCAAAATCATGAATTAAGGTTTTTGGACATTTTATAAGTAATGAAAATTTTGATTGGAACTGTGGGTACTTTGGGAATTTCATAAACCAAGGGCATTTTTGTAATTTTACCACTAGGGGTATTTTTGTAATTTTCATAAATTGAACATTTTTCGAAAAATTTTGTAAAGTAGTTTTCGCAAGTTAAAAGGGTAATTTTAAGAGTTTTAAAACTAGGGTTTTTTTTTTCAACAATACGGCTAGTTCCCTTTCGGGTTTTAGTTATTGGGTTTAGCCTATGAATAAGTCCTCCTAGTTAGGGTGAACCGAAGCTACGCACCAGGTAGGATTCCTGCGAAGAGGAGGTGAGTCACTAGGACTGCTTAAGTACCAGGCTCTTTTGGATCCAATCCTAGACATGCGCACAATGGTTACCACACCTTAACCCGGCGACTTAGTCATAGGTTTATTTAATTAAGCATTTAAAGTCTTATGTGATTGTTGGGGTATGCTAGTCCTAGGGTTCATATACTTATCATACTATCTACGTTCCATTTCTACCCCTCTATAGATAATAGTTCATACAAGAGTTAAAAGTACTTACCTGGGCGAATAGGTGCCGGAGACTCGATGCCATGCTGTTCAAACTAAAAACCATCTCATAATATTTCACAGAGGCCTATCAAAACATTTTGGGCCCTGGGCCCCCACAGCCGAGTATTGAATCGGGCTCTAATACCAAAAATGTAACACCCCAAACCCGGCCCATGAGCCTCAACCGGATCTAGCATGTCACAGAGTAAAAACATTTTGAAAGATTTTGATTATCTAATAGAAATCTGAAAAGATTTGCTGAAATTATAAAACAGTGTCTATTAAAAACTCAGGTGGAATTGTTTTTTTTTTAAACTTGGTTGAGTTGAAACCTTTGAAAACATTTGATCATTTAAATTTTTAGAACCTTCAGAGTTATTGTGTACTTGGTGAATTTTGCTACCCGATGATAACATCCTTGAAAACTCGTAAAAATTTCTCATTTTGAAAACATAACTTTTAACCGGTTTACTTAAACAATTTACAGCTTCATTAGTAGCATAGTAGGAATGAATTAAAACAACTACTTAAACACCCAAAATAATTATTAGCGGCCTCACTACAATCCAAACCAAAAATTTAGTAATTAATAAACTTAAACTGTACTAAATAAAATTCCAAATCCAAGGAACAAGCATGGCCGCCTTGTCCTCTCCGGCTCTGTCTCCGCGATCTACTCATCTACAAGATGATATGGGAAGGGGTGAGTCACCAAGACTCAGTGTATAAATCCCCAACTCGAAAGTGCAAACTCATACACAAAATATTAGTAAAACATGCAAACATGCAACCCAAAACTAACCATCCATACTCCTTTAACTACCCCGTGTGGTCAAAACCACTTTGTGGTCAAAACCACCGTGACCGGAGTCACAAATCAAGTGATGGGCCAACCCATCGTGTGGTCAAAACCACTGATGACCATAGGTCACAATTATCAATATGTGGTCAAAACCACTGGTGGTACCAAACCACTGGGACTTAGTCACAATTTATATCAACGGTGTGGTCAAAACCATTTGGCGACCAAGTCACAATTAAACTGATGGGGCCAACCCATCTTGTGGTCAAAACCACTGGTGACAGTCCATAAAGAATATTCCCCCTCCTCTCTTCAATCCCATTACCAACATGCTCAAAACATGCTTAACATAATATCATAAATCATGCATATAAGTCATGGCATAGCATCTCACCCACCATATCATTCATGTAACATATTTAAAATCACAAGCGACTTACCCGGGATCCATGCACAAGCCCACAAGGCAAATCACTATCAAAATAGTTAAGTGTAACATAATAAGCAATGCCAACTAATAAGTGTGTAAGAGTTTTACACACCTGTTTAACCGAAGATCTAAGGAGAAATCCCGAATCTATGCGATATCACAAAATCCCGAAACGTATTCTATAGGTTAGTATCCAAAAAGAAATCTAATAATCCCGAAGGACTAATCGCGCCCATAATCAAAATATGGCCCTAGGCCAAATCTTTATTATCACTTACCAAAGCGAATTGAAATCCCGAAAACCTCTGTTTTCCTATGCCGATTACCCCCTAAAACCATAGTGCACATTCGGTTATACATAGATACCAAAATGGCCTTTGGTAGAATATGTCTAACCACTTACCAATCTTATCGAAATCCCAAATTGTCACTTGACTTGTCGACATCCCTACCAAAACATTTGTTAGAATCACTTGCACACTTATATCCATAATCAAGGCCCTTGGCGAATAGTATATATGTCTTACCTTGAAGAATCAAATCCGATGGGCTCCTTCAACGCACCTTATGAGAAATCGGTTTCAAAAGCGGTTAGCCAAACCATCAACAAATACCGGATTTCGCTTTCCTTCATATAAGTCGACGAGAGAAAAAATAATATGGAAGGAAGGTTTGCAATCACTTACCCTTACAAACCGATTTGAAGAAGAAATCCCAAGAGATTCTATGCCCACCTGATATTCGGCCAAAGTGGATCTAATAGGAGAAGGGAGATTTATGCAAAAGAATGGAGTAGATTCGACTTACACAAGATGGAAGTGGAAGTTTGAGTAGAAAAGGGGTGATAGATTCGGCCAAGAGGAACAAAAGAAGAGAGGGATTTTGGAGATTTTGGGCAAGGTGGACTAGAGAGAATTCGGCTAGGAACAAATTGGGAAGAAAAAGTAACACAAGTCTAGATGAATTTCGGCACTAATTTGCTCCCTAAAGAGCCTTTTGGCCAGCCACCACCTTTCCTTCAATCCAATCCCGAAACAATCTCCTATCTAATCTCTTTATCACCCGCTTAAACTAAATAAAAAAAGCAATACTTATCTTCATCCATTTGAGAGTCCATGTGCAGCCACCACTCTCTCTCCCTCACGCCAAAGATGCCAAAAAATAAACCTCCCATAAGTTTGCCCATGCTACTCGAACATGGGACCCCATTGTCACAGACCTTATCACGTCCCAAGCCACTTTACTGTCCGATTTTCATGTCCATAATCCCTACCATTTTATTTTAAGGCCTTCCTAGCCCATCACCCTATACATAACACAAAAAGTAAAACTCCCAAGCGCCACTCCAGTAGCTCGAACCCAAGACCTACGCCAGGCATCACTTCCAGGCCCTTAAGTGGTGCCCAATGCCACTTCTACCAACCAGCTCCTTGTGTCATGCTTTTCCCGAAATTTCTCTTAACCCCTATCTCACCTAGCTCCCTCCTCTTAAATTTCAAAGAAATTTCAGCCTAAGTCGACCCTGGCAGGGGTTATGACTAAACCCTAGAATATGTCAAGCAATCAAGCATACACATTTCTTCAAGCACACTCATGGGAAAAATGATTAAATTGCAAACAACCCCTAATTCAGGATGTTACAGATCACTTCTGTGATGTTGGCATCAATATGAGACATCGTGTAAGACCATGTCTGGGACATTGGCATCGATTTGAGATTTACATGTAAGACCATGTCTGGGACATTGGCATTATATTTTATTCGTGTAAAACCCTATCTGGGACAGTGGCATCGATATCTAAATACATGTAAGACCACGTCTAGGACATTGGCATTGTATGACTATTTCAAGCATTGTGAGTATCCTATTAGATTCTGAATGGTTCAACAGGCAAAATCGAGAAACGAAAAACTACTTGAAATGTATGAAAGATAAGTATATGTATAAATTTACCAAGGTGAAATATGTGTATAGAATTGATGAGGAACATATGATATATGTATGGATGTGAAATGAGCAAAAGTGGTATGTGAGATATGATATGTAGGTGAGCAATGGCTAAGCAAATGAGCTAAAGAAAATCATATGAATTTGCAATTGGATAATATATTAATGACATTATATTATTGTGTTTATATGCATTTATGTTAAGTTTATTTGTATATGGCTCACTAAGCTTTCAGAAAACTTATTTTGTGTGTTTTTGCTCTATTTTATAGATCGTCAAAGCTACTAAGGGCTCGAGAATTGTCGAGGATTGTCATCACACTACTCAAATCACATTTTGGTACCTTATGATCATGTATATGTTAAATATGGCATGTATAGTCTAGTTGGAGTAGATTATGTTTATGATATGTAAATAGCCATGTGATATGGCTAGATAAATGTTGGTGATATGAATGAGTGATTTTGGTATGGTATGTTGGCTAATAAGATGATCAAGATTGTGGTATGTTTAAGAAGCAAAGTTGGTATCATATTGATGGGAAGATATTATATCGTAATGGTAAGATTGTGGATGAAACTTGATTAGAAATGGTTGTTCTATAGTTGAGCTAATTGTTGTATAAGTTGTTGTGTTTGAGATGCCTTTGAATGCTTGGAAAAGTTGGTTAATTTGGCATGAATTAAATTGATATGATTCTTGTAGGGATTGCCCAAAATGTGGGTGGTATTTTGGCCTTGCAAATGGCCTATATTTGCCCACATGGTTGAGCATAAGGGTGTGTGGCTCGACCGTGTCCTTCGAGGTTGCAATGCAAAAAAAGTCAGACTCGAACACGGGTAAGACACACGGGCATGCGACTGGCCGTATGCTGCAAGTCAGTGTTGACCATGGGTGAGGCACACGGGCATGTCTCAAGCCATGTGGACAAGTCAGTATGTATGCCCTATTTTGACACGGCTTAGAAACACGGGCGTGTCTGAGGCCATGGGAGGCATACGGCTTGCCCACACGGGCGTATGACCTCTGTAACTTAGAAAAAATTTTAAATTTCTGAGAATTTTTGTATGTGTTCGGTTTAGTCCCGGCACTATTCTAAAGCATGTTAAAGGTCTCAAAGACCTATTTAAGGGACGCTTTGATGTGATTTGTCAAATTAAGATATGAATGTCCGTAAAATTTTCTGATTGTTTAATAATGCCTCTTAACCATAAACTAAAATGATTATGGGTTAAAGGTGTTACATAATATGTCACTGGTACTCCATGGAACTCCTCCGTCAACCACAAAATCCCAACCCAATGCATATTCAATATGTCACACAATCTCATACATAATCATATCTCAATACTTTTCACATTCATTTGACATGCTCAGCATGTCCTTAATAATCACATACTTTCAGTAAATGGAAACAGTGTTCCAATCTTTCAAATTACCATTGTGTTGGTATCAATCAATATAGTTCAATTTCACATACTTTACGAATTTTCATTGTGCATAAATAGCACCCTTTATAACAAATATCTCATGCATTTAAATCATACATAAGCTTAATATCTCAACACATTGTATCATTCAGTCAATCATTCTCATATCTCTTAATTCAAATATGCAACTACAAACTCAATCAAACATTCATACTAACAAACTAGCAATTTTGCCAACATGTCAGTTTTTTGAAGCTCGTAACATACCTGGTTCGGCCACTCAAAACATGAATAATTTGACTATTAAGCCAATCCAATCAGCAAGCTAATTTATCAAATATAACATGATATTTAACATTTTCAAACAATTTTATGAGTTTAGGACCCGCACCTTATTTTTCACTTCCCTACAACGCACTAGCGAATCTTCCAATTTTCCTTAATAATTCCTTAGACGAACCTAAACCAAAATTCAGTACGAATTCAATAAATTTACCATTAAACCAACCCCCAAACATCCACTTGTGAGTTCAAACCAATTCTTGAAATTATAACTATGTTATGAATCCAAACTAGTTAGATTCCTTAACTATATCGATACAAACTGTACGTACAATTGTTATTCAACTTTACGGATGATTTGAGGCGTTTGGGTCGGCACCTAATTAAATAATATACTGGAAAATTAGTAGCTAATTAATGATTAAATTCCTTCATTTAATCAAATCATAACCTTTACTGTAACACCCTAAACCCAGCCTAGACGTTACGACTGGATCTAGCATGTCACATGAAAGTGTTGTTGGAAGACCGCGCGTTTGATAAAACTTTGTATCCTTTTGAAAACTTCGAGTTCGGACGTTTGTTTATAAAGACCCGTTTTATGCACTGACCATTTTAGAAAAAGTTATAATTAATTTTGAAAACTGTATTTGTTATGAAATTCGAATTTGAACATTTGCAGGGATGTGATATTTTGGAAAAACGGTTATCAAAGTTTTAAGGAAAACATCCGTTTTAAACATTTAAAAATTAACAGTAACGGAAATGTAAGTTTTAAGAAAAGTTATACCAATGGCCTTATTACAACAATAATCCCAAAATAAATATTATCCTGAAATTTAAAACGTAATGGAAGTTTACTAGAATTTACGATGTATGGCCTCCTCAAAGTTCTCCTCAGCTCCAAATTTATTAACGCTAGGGATCACCTGCAAGGTTGAAACAACGGGGTGAATTATGAGAACTCAGTGTGTAATCCCCTAAACAGTTATTACTGGGACTGAGCCCATAAGAAATCCCAATTGGGCTAAAGCCCCATCCAGCAACGATCTAGGCCGTAGCCCTATACAGTATCAATCTAGCCTACGGGCCCAAAATCATGGTAAAGCAAACATAACATGCAACCCTCCCCGAACCTAACGATCCATCCGCTACACTCCACCCATACCAACCCTACACACCTGTGGGGATTTCTAAATCGACCTAACCATCTGCTACACTCCAAAAATGCGTCAAAGTTTGGCAATATAATCACAACAAAGTCATCGGTGTCGATGAAATTGTAGTATAGCCACCAGTATCATTATTGTAGCGGAGCTGCCAGTAACAGTACACTTCCTCCAACATATACATAACCCAACCCCGTGCATCATGTCATGGCATAATAATCTCGTGAATGCAATAGTGTGTCATCATGGCAAATTAATCAAGTACACACAACATAGCATAACTACCCCTCAGGGCATAACAGTCATTTACCCAACAAGGGCATTTCAGTAATTTACCCTCTAGAGCTATTCCGATAAATTTTACCCACCGCAAGTATTTCAGTAACTTCGCATTAATTGCTCACTCTAGAGGCCCATGGTTGCCTCGAGCGACTCGACCACCATTTTTAATCGTTACCGGACTGTTGGGCCTAAAATTTGATTTCGGCCCATTCGGGTCTACACGCTCGTATGGCTCGTTTCGTGAGGTTTCAATCACATATTTCTAGTTTTCCACAACCGTACTTACTCTTGAAAACTTTTTGCTATCTTCGCGCATGTGGGCCAAAAAGCCCATTGGGCCTATTAAGACCATATCGGCTCGGGCCCGTTACAGCCCAAATGATGCGAGAGCACTCGTGACGCTCTCAATGAATTATCGTCACTACTCGTATCATGATTTACCACTACAAACGCTCACACGCTCGAGTGGCACAGATGCCGGTTTTTCAGCTTTTTGGCTTTTGGCCGATTTGCAAATCATCACATACAAACATTCTAAGGGTGTAATATTACACACCTGAAACGAGCGTAGATTTAATCCTCGAAATTACGCACCTATGAATCCATACACTTAAACCATTAGTCTTAATCTCAATAAGTCGTATCCACAGATTGAAAACGACAACCCAATTCACATCACTTACCAAGAACGTCAACAACTCTTTGTTACGATTGAGAGTTTGGTACACTTTCTCTGATCACCAACCGAGTCCCTAAGAAGGAGTAGGAGTCAATTATGTTATCACAAATTGATGAAGAAACGACCTTTTGACCTAAATATACTTAGAAAACAAAACATCCAACCACCCCCTCCATTCAACCAAAACTATCTTACCAATGAACTTTCGGAGACCAAGGTTAAAAGAATGATGAGCGGTAGCAAAGGGTGATTTGATTCGGCCCTTACCCAAAAGAGAACAAAAGAGAGTTTAGAATAAAACAAGTGATTGCATTCGACTTAACCAAGAGAAGAGAACAATAAGAAAGGAAGATATCATGCATTCGGCCAAAGGAGAAAGAATTAGCACGGCAAGAAAAGAAAAAGAAGACCCAATGGCATTGAGAACTTACCTAATCGACCGCTGTCCAGAGAAGGGAATGATAGAGCAAGAAATATCTGGCACTTGCAAATAGGAAAGGTAAAAGATTGAAGAAGAGGAAAAAGAAGAGTAATAGTGGTTTCGACTATGTGCAGCAAAGAACAAATGGGAAAAAGAAATGGAAAGGTTTGGCCAAACTGTTAAGCACAACAAATTAAGAAAACAAATGGGAAGAAGAAAAGAAACAAAATGAGAGAACACAAGAACAGAGTTGAAGTTTCGGTATCCCAAAAATTGAAGCACTATTACCCAAAAATGCAAAGAAAACAAAACACCCACCAAAGAATTTCGGTTTACTACTTTCACAAATGATCGAAAATGCACTCACTAAAGACCCTTGGCTGAAACACCCCTATCCCCATTGGCACTCTCTCACACACGGCACAACTCCCCCACATAACCCACATTCGGCCAACCATCACCTACTCCCCCAAATCCCTTGATCCACTCCTTGTTTTACTCCTATACTCACTCCCCATCACCCATTCAAAATATTTGACCAGGTCTTCCCTCTCTCCTCCAAAGTTTGAACTCCACTCAACCACCTCCCTTGCCTGAGTACAAAAATAAAACCCCCAAATTCTTCTTGTGAGATTCGAACCTCACTTCCCTTGCTTCACAAGTGACACCAACTCTACCCTTACAGTTGCTCAACTTATGTTAGCATTCTACCAATAATTTCTCTTGAGCCCTGCCTCCAATAGTCCTCTCCCCTAAAATGCCCAAAAACCAAAATTTTACCAGGGCCCAAACTTGACCCCAGGCCTCCCTAGGACCCCTATACACCCCTAAACCACATACAAAACCAGCAAAACATGCAAAAGACCAAATTTTACAGACCCCTAGATTTTAGGATGTTACATTTACCCAGCAACTATGTCAAAATAACAAACTAGTTACCCTTAATTGCACTTACGTTTCACGGTTTGTGGGATCCGAATGACCAATCGATCAAGAAAATTTTTCCCTAATTGAAATGGGTTTAAAAGCTGATTAGAAGGGTTCAAGAACTCAAATTAATTCTGGAAAAATATTGGCAAGAACCAAGAAACAAAACAGCCCCTTTTCTTGCTTATAGGTACACGCACCATTACTCGTGGTGGCCAAAATTGGGGCTAAATTTTAAAACAGATTGAGATCTTATTAAAATCTGGAAAAATAACTTTGAAATCATTTAAAATCGCCCAAATTACAGGTTTGTAAATTTAGGTTTTTAATGGACAAGATTAATAAAGAAATTGAAGAGAGAAGAGACCTTACCCAAGTTAGTCGAGAGAAACGACAATGACACTTTCTTGGCAATGTTTGAGATCAATCTTAGAGTTCAAGATTTCAGATTTGGAGCTGATTTCAATGAGGAAAATGACAGCAATATGGTGGAGAATATTTTAACAAATCTTGTGGCAAAAAGAAAAAGAAGGAAGAGATGGTAAAACTAGGTGTAGGTGACGACAACAATGGGAGAAAGAAAAAAAATTGAAGAGAAAAGAGGAGCGGAAGAGGGTGAACGGCTTGGGTAGGTAAAAGTTGAATTAAAGGCTGAAAAATACAACAAAAAGTTATATTTATACCTAGGGTTCAAGGGTATGGATGGCACACACATTAAAAAAATAAGGGATTTTGCAAAATTTAATTATTTCGCAAGGGAAGGGATTCAAACTTGGGACTTCATTTAATTTCCATGCTTTCTCATATTTCTTTTAACCATTGGGCTTTTTCCTCCTTCTTGAATTAATTTTTCAATATTTATTTTAAAAACAAGACATGTCACATACTAGGGTTTAAGGCAAAATTTGCAAAATGATAAAAATGGTGAGAGAAAAGGGATTTGAACTTGGGTTTCAAGGAACGTTTCACTAACAATTAACCAACACACCAATACCTTATTTATTTCCTAAAAACACATAGATAATTTTAAAAATTAAGGCATGACCACTCTCTCTTGATTCACAAACCTGATTCTACTAACCCCCGATTTTTGGGATGTTACAATAAAATGTAACACCCCAAACCCAACCTAGAAGTTTAAACCGAACTCAAGATGCTACATTGATCATCGAAGTGATCATGGGAAAATTTTACAAAACCAGTCAATCTTAGTCTCATTTCCAAAACCATTCATATCTATACGCACCAAAAATATTTAATCGTTAAAAGTCCTTACGAAAAAGTTACCGTTAAGTAAAATAAATCACCAGAATATATGTACGAATGAAAATCTAAAGTGAAAATTGTACCACAATCTTATAAAACCTTACAGTTCAACATTTAGCTGAATAATAAAGTCATGATAGAAAACAAAATCTGACATTCCATAGTGCTGAAACCGTCCGAGACCTCCACCTACTAAGTCTAGCATCCAAAATCCCGAAATGTACCTAAGAAGGGGATACAGAAGAGAGGGTGAGCTATTTGAGGTTAGTGTGAGTTCAAAACCAACTACTATAGAATCAAAAACAGAAAACCCACAGCATTTTAGAAGAGGGACATACTTATAGAATCTGACGATAACTTCAAGACAGAAGTCTCAAACAGGTAATCATAGTTCACAATTGAGTCACCAGTTCTATTCAATCAGTCAGATACAATTGAAGTTACAAAGCACGTAGAACCGTAAAAGTTCTTTTTAGTCAAATAGTACAATCAAATATCCTAATGCAGAGAACAGTCAAACAGATGCTTATAAATGCAATTAAGTTATAAAACCCACCCATCCAACGAACACACCACTCCGTCCCCCATCACTCCTCATAAGAGCTATTTGAGCTCATCCAACCAACCACACCACATAGGACCTCGTAGGGCCTATCCATCCCTGCACTCCAATAATGTCCACGACCCTCAGGGTATTAGGGACGACCCACGACCCTCTGGGTATTAGGGGCTAACGGTAAACTATACAGTGCCATGTGGTAAACCGCAGTACAGACATGCAGTATGAACTGCCATATCAGATAGTGATGATACGCAGCAAAGTTGACGTATAAGCGATACAGTGCAATGCGATAAACCTCTATACCGGTAAAGTATAGTTAAACTACCAGATCAGATAAATACACGCAGTAAGGCTGACATATGTGTTGTACGGTGCAATACGGTAACCCGCTAACAGCATAGTCCACAACCCTCTAGGTATTAGGGGCTAACAACCTACAGATCGGCTGCCAGTTCAGTTCAATTTCAATCTTCCTTCTCTTCACAATCCCACCCAAAAACATTATATGCGTATGTATGTGTCCAAACAGATGAACAGAAATAGAGTCCAAGATTACAGATATTCATTCACATCCAGTCAGTCAAATTCAGATAGGAGTATACTTAATTACCCATATTCAGATTCAATGGCTATTTAAGCTCACAAAACAATGACTCCAAGTCAGACAATTGAACAGAAACATGTTGCACACACGTACACCCCGTTAGTCGGGTTCAGAAACAAACATGTTATGCAACCAATCACGAATCTCACCTAAACCTAAGTCAAAACAGAGTCATAATTACCCTTACTAAATCTTAGCCAAGGGTTGAAACACACAGAGTCACAAATACGTTTAAATTGACCTAGAACCAAAATCTGGCCAGATATGGTCACAAGCCCGTGTACTCCGGCCGTGTGGGGGTCCAAACTTTCATGTGAAGGGTAGCACAAGGCCGTGTGACAAAGGCACATGCCCGTGTGGTGCAAGGACACGATCGTGTGAACAGGTGGTGTAACTCACTGCCCAATTTTGATAAAGTCAAGTGCAGAGTAGACACGACCATGTGAGGGTCTCGCATGCTCGTGTGCCACCAGACACGGCTGTGTGTTCCGAAACACACGCCTGTGTGGGATCCCTAAATCCCTAAATTAGCCACACGGTCGTATAGCCAGGCTGTGTGACACCAAATCTCTGAAACCCTAATTCACAAATGCATACGCCCGTGTGCCTAGGGGACACAGTCGTGTGAAAATTAAAAAATCTCAAAATCAGCCACAAGGCCGTGTGGCACCAATTTGGCTTGAAAACCCTAACGCCCAATTTCACACAGTCGTGTGGGTCACCACAAGCCCGTGTGGCCGTCGAGGTAGTCACAAAACCACCCTAAAATAACCCCAAAACCACCATTTCAGCTGCCTAATCCGTCCCCAACCTTTGCCGTATCAACATGTATCAAAAGTGACAATTTCTCATCACTTCCATCGACTAAAAACCTAAAACCAACGGTTTAGCCTAAAGTCAAGAGAAGCCGACATAAAATTTGCAAAGAATAAAACAATGTTATCGAAACCATGTTTTGGGAAAAACGGGGATTGAATTTAAAAATATGGAGTCGCCACCAATTTGTTTTTAAGTGTGATTGGGTCACCTTATAAAACATTTTGATTTACGAATCTTAAGAAACAAGGTTTTGGAGTCGGTTACGCACGAGGAAGGATTAGCACCCTCGCAACACCCAAAATTGGTACCTTATTGATTGATTAATGTCCTAATATCGAAAATTGGAAGAGATTTTGAAATACGAATCCTTTAGAAAATGTTTGGATAATACGAATTGGATATCGAAATTCTCTTGTTCCGAAAGAATGAAATATCACATCCAGCACATTAGGATATGATGTTTCAAACCCTTGACACCAAGATCATTTCATGATTTCCAAAATTCATGCATTGCAATTTTAGAAGGGTATTCCGTTTGTAACACCCCAAACCCGACCTAGAAGTTAGGCCCGAATTTGGTGTGTCACACTAAAAAGTTTTTCGATAACGTATAGAGAAAACATGTCAAATGAGATAAAAAAATGTTAGATCCTTTTCTATTCATACAAAAATAGATGTTGATTTGTTAAAATCAAGAAAATCAAGTTTGACTTGAGATATTTAATAAAATACTACTAATTTCTAAGATTTATCGATTAAATTTGAAGTAATAATTTTATAAAAGCGTGACTTTTGGAAATATCGTTGATAGTTAGAGGAAATTTCCGTATTAAAATATTTGTAAAAGTTTATTTTGAAATTCATTTGTTAATCGATTTTGGAAAACCTTTATTATGATTTTAGAAAATCCCATTTAAAATAATTTGAGTAAAATATAAACACGTCAAACATAAAGCAAAATAAAATAATCTAGAGGCCTTATTACAACACATAACCCAAAATAGTAAAGTAATAAAGTAAGCAAGTAAGAAACTAAAGTCCAAATAAAACCATTTCGAAATATGGCCTACAAGAGTCATCTATGGCCCCAAGTCCTCGTCACTGAGCATTACCTACAAGGGTTAATAGAAAAGAGGGGTGAGTTACAAGAACTCAATGTGAAATCCCCTTACCATCATCCACTGGGTTGGAACACACATAGCAATATTTTGGGCCTAAGCCCATTTACAATAACAATAATGTATCAAATATAACATGTGTATGAAATGCAATTTCCCAACCAAACCTAGTTTTCCATCCGCTACACACCACCCGTACCAACCAACACACCTATGGGGAGCTTTAGTCACCCACCCCGCCAACACACCAACTAGGCAATTAAGCCATATTAAACTGGGCAATTAAGCCATTAAACTGGGCATAAAGCCATTAACTGGGCACAAAGCCATTAACTGGGCACGAAGCCATTAAACTGGGCACGAAGCCATTAAACTGGGCACAATGCCATTAACTGGGCACGAAGCCATTAACTGGGCATGAAGCCATTAAACTGGGCATGAAGCCATTAAACTGGGCACGAAGCCATCTTCTCTTCGTCAAATATCCCAACCCATGTAAATCATGTATGCATATTCATTTACAATAATTCATTCATATAATTATTACAAACATACGGCCCATTATAAAAAAATTTAAATAATCTGACCCATATCACATTTTGGCTCATATAGCAAATATCACATTTGGCCCATATATCAAATATCACATTTGGCCCATATAGCAAATATCACATTTGTCCCATATATCACTTTTATCGATTTAGTCCATTGAGGGCAATTCCGTAATTTAGCCCATAAGGGCATTTTCGTAATTTGGCCCATAAGGGCATTTTTGTAATTTTTCCCGTCAAGGGTAATTCGGTAATCTCGCAACCCAGGGGTATTTCAGTAATTTACCCTCTAAGGGTATTGTGGTAATTTTGTAACCTAGACTTAACTACTAATTTGGGGCATAAAATTTTGAAATAGTCCATCTGCGTCATACTGACTAAATTGACTATAACTCTTGTTAGGAACCTCAAAATCTAAATCTGTAAATTTTCCTTGAAACTAGACTCATATCTCTTCTTACTATAATTTTTCCAGAATTTTTACCTTAACCATTTAGTACATTTTATTCCTTAAAGTTTCCCTTGTTTCACTGTCCAACAATTCTAACCTCTCTTACCCAAAATCCAAATATCTCACTATACAGTTTTCATATACTTCTCCCACTTGTCTCTACTAATAGTATGCTCACTAAGGAATCCATACATGTAAATTATGTCCCATAATTCACTTTTTACAATTTTATATGATTTTTCTAAGACAGAACAGAATACCCCAAAGTCATTCAGAACCAGTCTCACTAAAATTAACATATCTCAGAATATAATATTCCTTTTCCTTCTCCGCTTCTTCCATATTAAAGTAGACACAGTAAGATTTAATCGATATCTTACTCACTTTGTAACCTTTTATCCAATTTTTCATGATTTTTCAAATACCGTCACTATTTACGATCAAAGCTGTTTTATTACAAAACATGATTACCACTACGAGCATACGCGTCCGAGTGATCACGGATGCCGCTTATCGGTTTTCTTGGTATGTTCTACCGAATCACGAATATTTCATGTAAACTTTCAAAGAGATGTGAGACTTACTCACCATTTCAAACATATATTCGGAAGGGTATGGGATTACACACCTTAATTACGAGTTGTGCTTTCTACCGATTTCAACACCTATAATGATAGTTGATAGAAGGTTAGTCTCAACTTTGATAATCATAACTAGAAACACTTTATTAGGCTAACCCCACTTACCACGACTGTGATCTCCTCGATGCACCAAGAATTGATCCTACCAACAATATCAATTAGCCAACCTTCAATCCGATTAACTCAATAACCAAATGGAGATATCGAATGGACTATGAAAGATCTTCCTTACCTTAATCGATTATAATCCGTTTCTCACGATCATCCTATGACTAGAGATGATTAGGCGATGTTCGGTATTCACCTCCTCTATATCACTACAAAGAAGAAAACGATCTCGTATGAGAGAAAGTAAGGTGATGGTCTAGGTCAAAATGACCATCCAAAAACCAAAGTATGGATTCGGTCATAAGAGGAGAAAATAAAACATTGGAAAGAATACTTATCGATTGCTTAAGGAATGAGAAAGAAAGAATGATGGAAAGGTTTCGGTTATGGAGGAGAATGAACAATAATATTCAGCTATCAAGGAGATTAGACAAAAGATGAATATGTGACCAATTCAAGAGAAGAGAAAATGCACTATTGTGTTAATATGTTTCGGCAATGAGAGTTGCAAAATGGGAGCGATGACACAAAGTTGTCAAAGGGAAATTTTGCCAAAACAAAACCAAGACCTTACCAAATGCCAAGGTGAAATTGTCAGCCACCTATCTACCTCAAAACCACATGCATCCCCCCTTAGGATAAGAGTTTGGCCACCCAAGCTTTCCAAAACACCATCCACAAAATAAGCCTCTTGTCCCCCTTACTTACCTATTTCTCTTAATTCCTTTCCCCAACTTCAACCTTGCCTTATTCTTATAGCCACCTTACCAAAAATAATGAAGTTCACCCTTGCCATAAATAGTCCTTGGCGACACTTAAGGAAAGAGTGCAAAAATATTAGCCAAACATTGCACAAAAAGGGATTTGAACCTCTTCCCTTAAGGTACTTCACTTAATGCCATAACCTCTTTACTAATTGCTCACTTGTGCTAACCATTTATTCATTTATTTCAATAAGCATTGAAGCTACTTACCATGAAACACCCTTAAACCCGGCCCACGAGCCTTAACCGGATCTGGTATGTTCCTCGGTGTAAATCGTTTCAAATTCTTTTGTTACTCAGGAAAAACTTGTGTGTTTTGAAAGAAAGATTTTTTGGGTTGGGCTTGAGTTGAAAACAAGTTTATTTCATTATTAAAATCCTTTACTTTAGGTGACAAAATATTTAGGCTTTGTTTTAAAATAAATTTTTGCTTTAGGTGACAAAACGTTTATGCTTTGTTTTAAAATAAATTTACTTAATCTTTTAATAAATAAAAGTTTGTAAGCTTAATAAATAAAAGCAAAATAAAGTAGTTCTACTATGTCCTTATTACATCAAATAATTCCCAAAAAAAAAATTCAAAGTACTTAATAAAATAGAGATCCAAATTAAATAAATTCCTTGCTGTGCATGGCCACCTTTAAGCTCCTGCCGACCCGGTCCATTATTGATCGTCACCTGAAAAAGGTTTCCCACAGGGTGAGTCATGCACTCAATGTGTAACCACAACACTAAGTCATAACAAATTCAAACATTTCAGAGCATACATAATTTTATATCATTAAAATGATGCAACCCGAACCCAAACCTAGATAGCCATCCGCTACATGTCCTCCGTACCAACCGCACACCATGGGGATTACTAAGTCAACCCTCCATCAGCTACACACCATCGAAGGCAGTCACTGCAGTCGACGTGCTCATCGCCCTTATAAAATTCGTGGTCTTAGGTCACCACATTCAGATATCGTGGTCTTAGTTCACCACATTCGGATATCGTGGTCTTAGGTCACCACATTCGGATATCGTGGTCTTAGGTCACCACGTTCACTTCCCTTTCTCATAATATCCCATATGCCCCATATCATACATATCATGCATATCATGCTTTAATTCACATTCTCATCACTTTTCACATGTTAAAAATAACATATATTCATAATCCTAGTAGGAGTAGGAAGCGTGCACAGTACTTTTGTACCATAGCATGGTATCTTAGCCATATTCACATTCTTATAAACATGCACATATTAATTATTGCCATAAATCTTATTAAAAAGTAGTGTGGGTACACACGATTTGCTAACAAATTCATTGAATCCAGAAAATTTGATCTAAAGCCTTAGATCTCAAGTCCCTACATTCGACCAACCTTAATATGTTAGCATAAAGCCTATTCAATTGTAAACCAAATCCTAGTAGGATTTGTACACTTAAAACCTACCTTGTTGCCGATTGACTTAAGAATCAAGTCTCGAAACTTTGTTGTATTCCTTCTTGCATTCGGCCAAACATTAAATCACATCATAAGTTAGTTTCAATTTTTTTTAAACAATAAGAAATAGATCTATGTACTAAAATAAGGCATTGGCCAAATGTTCATAGTCACTTACCTTGTGGATTTTAAATCCCGAAACTCACCGACTAACTAGGGAACACGCGGCCTATGGTGTACCTTTGGGAAAAGAATTTCCCCTTCCTTGTAGTCGACTAATCCTTAGATCTATTAACTTGTTAGTTTCGGCTATGTTGAATAAATATGAACTAGATCTAAAACACCAAAAATAGGCCTTGGTCGAATATTCACATGTCTTACCTTAAATCTTTAAATCCCGAAAAGTAGTCTCTTTTCCACCGGTAGTCGACAATAGACAAAATCCGAAAGATCCTTTGTAGTTTTACCAAGGGATACAAATAGCATTAGAATCTTAATCTTGGTCTTGAAGAAAAGAAACATAATGATAATAATAGATCCTTACCCTTACTTACGAAGTCATTGTTCTTTGTTGCACCTCAGAGATTGACTATGGACTAAGCGGATATTTGATGATTTGACTTTTGTCAATAATGAGAAAAGATTGGTCTTGGGGTAGATGATGATTCGAATGAACAGAAAAAGAAAAGAACAAGGCTATAGGGTTCGGCTAATCAAAAGAAAGGAAGGTGGTGGCTTTGAAGAGAAAGAAAAGAAAATGAGAAAGAGGCTTAATTGCTTTGTAAAGGTTCGGCTAGAGAAAGCGATGAAAAGAAAACAAAGTAAAAATATGGACACTTCTTGCTTAGAATTTCGGCACAAATGAAAAAGATGAGAAGAGAATGAGTTTTCGGCTAACACTCAAACACTAGCCTTTCCTAGCTTTTCTCTTTATCTCTTCACTTAAAATTATTAAGAATAATCCACCACTTATCCATCTTATTTGCCAAATTTTAACAAAAATAAAACACCTCCCTTTTAGTGCCTTATTGCCGTCCACTTCTACCTATCTTGTAGCAAAAATAAAACTTCTTTTTGCTTTCCCTGTGGCTCGAACACAAGCCCAATTGCATATGTAGGTGGCGTCACTTACCTGGGCCTTAAATGGTGCCTCCTAGCCACTTCTCCAAGGCCATTCTTATGTCATATTTCTTCTATTAATTTTCTTAAGGCCACCTTGTTTTAGTTTCCTCTTTTAAGCTTAACATTTCTAAAAGATTTCCTTACATTTCCAGGACATTTCCCTACATTTCCAAGACAAGACATTTCCTTACATTTCCAGGACATTTCCTTACATTTCCAGGACATTTCCTTATATTTCCAGGACAAGACATTTCCTTACATTTCCGGGACATTTCCTTACATTTCCAAGTTTCCAAAATGTTCACTTTCCTCTTTTTGAAACTTAACATTTCCAAGTTTCCAAAAATGTTCACCATGCATTCATAATACATAAGACATGCCATTTCGTGTAATTAAATAAAAAATGCATAGGCCCATTTTCAGGATGTTACATACCATCTCCTTAAAGTGCTGAAGTACCAAATTTTTCCTAAGGCCCAATTAAACCCGAGACTTCATAGAAACCCCGTAAACTCTAAATTCACTTAACTAACAAGTCCAATTTGTAATAATGCCATTCTCTTGTTCTCAAAATTTTAAACATTCCTACGCCCAAGGCCCATTGGGCCCAATCCTACTAGGCCCAATTTCGGGATTTACATCGTTATTTGGCCAAACGAAAAATTGAAACCCAACACGTTAAGGCACGATTCCTCGAATTTCCAAACATGAAATATTGCCTTATTTTTGAAGTTAAGAAAACACGGTCAAAATATTAAAAGGATATTTAGTTATTTGGACGAACGGAAAACCAAAATCTAGCACGTTAGGGCACAATTCCTCAAAACTTCCAAACACGAAACATTGCCTTGTTTTCAAAAGCTCTTAAATAAGCTATTATGAAATTGACCGAGAATGCATTTATTCGATTTGTTTGGGATAAAAGTTAAATAACCAATATCGGCCAAACGTTGGAGTTTAAACCATAATGTAATAATAAGAACCACACAGGCATAATATCGAGCATGAAATAAAAATACATGGCACTAATACTACACAGAAAAAATAATACATATCAACCCAAATAAACAACGTACATGAAATGAAAAAAAATTATTATAAAAATATATAAAAGTAATAATATATAAAAATGTTTGAAATAAACAAAACTACATAATAAAATAAGGACTTTAAAAGAAAAAAAATTATATAATAGATTTTAAGAATATATGTACATAAATAGATTTAGTAGAAAATATATACAAAAAAAAAACATGAAATCAATTATATATACATAAAGTAAAAACTATTTAGTATGGATAACATATACATAAAAAATGATAATAATAAAATAATACTAATAATACAAATGAATATAGTAATAATAATGAAGTTAATTAAAAAGTAATAATAATATTAAAATAATAAAAATGATAGTAACAGAATGATAAATAGTAATAATAGTACTAGTAAAAATAAAAATAATAGAAGTACTAATAATAATAATTATAATGCTAATAATAACTATAATCATAATAACGATAAAAATGGTAATAATAAAAAAAATAATGAGTATAAAAATAATAAAGTGAAACTAAAAAATAAAACAAAATAATAGTAGCACCACCGAATTAATAATAATAATAATAATAATAATAATAATATAATAATAATAGTAAGAATTAAAATTAATAATAAAAATGATAAAATTAATAATAGAAATCACAAAAAGAAAAATAGGATGAAATTGCACTCAAAATAAAAATTTGGGGAAAAAATTAATTAAAAATTAAAAATAAGGGCCTGTTTGAGTGCACGAATAACATGGAGGGATTGAAGGGGACAATATTCCCTTCCCTCCAAAACGCTGCATCTCATAAGGGACCTGATTGAAATCAAAATAACTTAAGGGCCAAAATTAAAAATAATAGAAAACCTAATTAAAAACAAATAAAATCCGGTAAATATCCCAAAAGTCACAAAATCAGGCGAATCCTTAGTGGAGGGGTCAGTCGATGGGCCATTTCGATGCAGCCGATTTTGGGCAAAAAAGCACCCAAGTAAAACGACGTCGTTTCTTGGGTGCTATATAAGTAAGATTTTTTTTAAAAAAAATTCACCTTTTCCCTTCCTTCTTCAAAAAAACAAAATAAAAACTTTTTTTTTACTCTCTCTGTAGCTCTCTTGATCGGGCCAGGCTTTCGGCGAAGCTCTGGCGTTGACGCCACCCTCATCGGCTACCATGCACAGTGGCCAAAACTCCTAATATAAGTAAAAATTTCCCTGTTTATATTTTAATATATATATTTTATAGGTTCAAAAATAGAACAAAATAAAAAATATCAAAAACAACAATATTCGAAAATGAGAAGAAATAAAAAAAATAAAACCTCTACTGATTTGGGATTCTGACTTTGTATTGATTTTGTGTATAAAGTACTTTGTATTATTTTTTCCTGTCCAAAAAAAAAATCCCTCTTTTTACAGATTACATTAGGGTTTTTATAGCCCCAAAATAAATCGAAAAAATAAATACAAAGATCCTATACTGCTATATTTGCTGCCTTTGCTGTGATTTTCTTTCCATTTTGCAAGTGAACGGCAAAGATAGGGGCAGGATTCACGTGCTGATGGTGGCTTGATGTCCAACGGTGAGGGGCTGGTATAGAGGTGGCGGCGCAAGTTAGCCCTAGGGTTAGGGTTTGCTAAAAATTGTTTATGTTTTGGGCCAAATGGGCTGTGAAATTTGGGTTATGTAAATGGACTGTGGACATTTATTTGGTTTGTTATTTTTTTATTTTTTGTATTTATTTGTTTGTATGGTTTGTGGGCCCGGCAAATTGGGCCTATTAAGCCGCCCCTCTTTGCTCATTGTCGTGTAACGGGAATAGAGCAAAAACTATAGAAGGACAAATTTTGCCCGGTCTTACCGAGTCTTGACTTCTTGGTCCTCGTCTTCTCCAAATGGCTTCCAACTCAACTGCAACTTCAAGGGTATTGGAATTTCAACTTAACTTTACTTCTCTAGCAACTGCTGCAACTTCAGAAGTATTGGACTATCTGTTCTACTGCTTTTTCATAGAAATAAGTCTGACGGCTTCAATATGCTTCACTGCAACTTCAGGAAAATAAGATTTGCTTTCTTCGCTCTGCTCTACTACCACTTCAGAGAGGTAAGACTAGTGTCTACTATCTGCTTCGTTGTAATTTTGAGAAGACAAGATATGCAATGTTTTAGCCTACTCCACTACAAACTCAGGGACACCAGGCTGATGCCTTCGATCTACTTCATTGCAACTTTAGGAAGTTAAAATCTGCTATCTTCGGTCTGCTTTGCTGCAAACTCAGGGATGCTAGACTAGTATCTTCTATCTGCTTCACTGCAATCTCAGGAAGATAAGATCTACTATATTCAGTCTGCCCCGCTGCAAACTCAGGGACGTTAGACTAGTATCTTCGATCTGCTTCACTACAATCTCAAGAAAAGATCTGCTATCTTCAGTCTGCTGCAAACTCAGGAATGCCAGACTAGTATCTTTGATCTGCTTCACTACAATCTCAGGAAGACAAGATCTACTATCTTCAGTCTGCTCCACTGCAAACTTAGGGACGCCAGACTATTATCTTCGATCTGCTTCACTGCAATCTCAGGAAGACAAGATCTGCTATCTTCAATCTACTCCACTGCAAACTCAGGGATGTCATGCTAATGTTTTCAATCCGCTTCACTGCAAACTTAGAAAGACAAGATCTTATCTTCAGTCTGCTCCACTGCAAACTCAGGGATGCGAGACTGGTATCTTCGATCCTCTTCACTGCAAACTCAGGAAAGTAAGACCCGCTATCTTCGGTCTACTCCACTGAAAACTCAGGGATGCCAGACTAGTATCTTTGATCTGCTTCACTACAATCTCAGGAAGACAAGATCTACTATCTTCAGTCTGCTCCACTGCAAACTTAGGGATGCCAGACTAGTATCTTCGATCTACTTCACTGCAACTTTAAGAAGGCCAAATATGTTGTCTTTAGCTTTGCTCATGTAAACTCGTGGATGCGATGATATCTTTGATCCGCTTCACCGCAACTTCAGAAGGCAGATATATGCGTCTCATGCGCTCCCACGCAAACTCAGGGATGCTAGACTGATATCTTTGATTTGCTTCACTTCAACTTCAGGAAGGCCAGATCTGTTGTCTTCAGTTTGTTCCGCTACAAATTTAGGGAGACAAGGCTGAAAGTGTCAATTTATCCTACTACATTGTCCTATAGAGGACATGACCTGTAGAATGGGTATATGCTTATGCCGAATGATTAGGATGCCTTGATCGAAATGAATCAAATGCTCCTAATTAGATGCGCTATGGTATATGAATGCAGAAATGTTATGAGCATGATTCCTACTCAAGGTGTCATCACTCATTTTTTCTTCATTCTCATTCCTCTCGAAGTATCAATCATATTCTGCTCAAATAATTTGCCTCATGGTAATTTTAGAGTCCGCTCTACTTGAACCTTAGGGACACAAGGCTTGTATTGCCTTCAAGGCATCCCACCACGATTTATAGGAATCGAAACTTTTTCAGTCCGTCCCTACTGCAATTTAAGGATACAAGATTTGTTTCAACTCCAATCCATTCCACCCAATTTTGGGTTTTGAATGTTTCTCCACCAATTTGGTTTGTCACACCATTCCCTGAATATTATGACCCGATGAATATGCCTGTAAAAAGACATTGCTTATTTTCTGTCGGATTTGTATCACCGATGCAATATCTAATCATTTGATCAACCAATGTCCTTGACAGAAAATCTGAAAAGATAAACTCACTTTGGGCTCAAATATTTCCAAACCTTAAGCTTGGTGAGTTCTAAACAATAGTCCTGTTTCAGATTTCTCATATTATTTAGAAGCTTCTAGAGTAATATGTAAAACTCCTTTTATGAAAGTATTATTAGTGCATCAATCGTTATTTCAATATAAAATGCTTGAAAAAAATCACAATAATGGACGAGAAAGAAATTAATCAGGAGCATAGCTCAAAACAACTAAGTTAATCAAAGATAACCAAGGCAAAAAAAAGGAAAATTGATTGGGGTGTATCTTGAAAAGAATAAAGTAATCAAAGATAGCAAATTCAAAATAGGTAAGATAGAAGATTTGTTTCAACTCCAATCCATTCCACCCAATTTTGGGTTTTGAATGTTTCTCCACCAATTTGGTTTGTCACACCATTCCCTGAATATTATGACCCGATGAATATGCCTGTAAAAAGACATTGCTTATTTTCTGTCGGATTTGTATCACCGACGCAATATCTAATCATTTGATAAACCAATGTCCTTGATAGAAAATCTGAAAAGATAAACTCACTTTGGGCTCAAATATTTCCAAACCTTAAGCTTGGTGAGTTCTAAACAATAGTCCTATTTCAGATTTCTCATATTATTTAGAAGCTTCTAGAGTAATATGTAAAACTCCTTTTATGAAAGTATTATTAGTGCATCAATCGTTATTTCAATATAAAATGCTTGAAAAAAATCACAACAATGGACGAGAAAGAAATAAATCAGGAGCATAGCTCGAAACAACTAAGTTAATCAAAGATAACCAAGGCAAAAAAAAGGAAAATTGATTGGGGTGTATCTTGAAAAGAATAAAGTAATCAAAGATAGAAAATTCAAAATAGGTAAGATAGAAGCTAGGTGCCCCAGATATCGCAGCCTGAGCTTCTCTATACAAACTTCTTGAGGACCATTTTGAGCTCAATACGTGTTTAGAGGATCTGGAATATTTTGTTAATGCCCTAAGACGTAGCATACTTCCTTATTGTTAATTCAGTCATAGCAAGACTACCACATGCCCTATCTTTGATCAAAATATGAGCTGCCCTTTTTGAGTTTTCAGCTCAAGACCCATTTGGTTTCAAAGCGCCCTTTGCGGGTTTTTGCCTTGGCCTCTCATCTTTTTTTTTTTTTTTTTTGATTTTGAACTCAATGCGCTTTTGCATGTTTTCACCTTGGCCTTTCCCTTTTAGGTAAAATACTTCCTGACTGAACCTGAATTCACTAGATTAGGCAAGCCTTCTCGGTCAATATTAATGCTCCTCCAAAATAGGCCTTTTTTACAACATAAGGTCCTTCCCAGTTTGGCATCTGCTTTCTTATGAAATCCTTTTGTATAAGAAAGATATTTTTCAACATCAAGTTCCCCTCGTGGAATTCTCTAGGATGAACCTCTTTGTCATAAGCTTGTATCATCGGCCTTGATGGATAACTTTTAACCTTTTCTTCAATTAAGTTCAATTGGCAAAACTGTTTCTATTCCAATGTGTTGCCCCAGCGAAGGTTCTAGCCGACGTTCGATAAGACAGAGAGTAAATGGTAACTTCTTTATGTCAACCTTTACAATTCTCAGTCATCTTTCCCATGATTCTTGTTTTGTTATTTTTGTTTTTATTTTTTCCTTTTTTTTTGCTGCCTTTACTGCACTGTGATATGGTGTCTGATCTTTGAACAAACTTTCAAACTTTTGTCATTGTTCTTTTTAGCACTCTTTGTCCGCACCTGATCTTCTTCTTTTTTTTTTTTAAGAATTTGATGACTATCAACTTTTTAACATTGGCATATGAAGCTACTTCCACCCTCTTAGTGAAGTAAACGACAACCACGATGATGAATCGATGTTGACTAGAAGCTTTTGATGAGATCGGCCCCATAATATCCATTTCCCACATATAGAAAATCTATGAAGAAATAGATGATGCACATAAGTCTTGTCTTCCTCAATTTGGCATTTACAACATAACTGAAGCAATCTCCCTTTTATGGTGGACCAATAGTACCCGAACGTTATGATTATCCTGGCAATTGTAAAACTATTATCATGTTCTTTAAACACCCTTATGGATCTCTTTTAAGATTTTCCCAGGCGTGTCTTGATATGATCGTGTGAAAACATATTTGAATTCTTAAAAATAACTCAATGATGTCTTACCTTATTTCTGTGGTGAGTTAGGCTTCGATCTTTACCCCTTTTCTTGGCTCGCAATGTCCACTAACCCTATGTAAGGTAGGATCTATTTTTCATCTTGTTCTACCATTCTTAATAAATCATAAGATAGGTTACAATCTCTGTCATCTTCAAAGTCCTGAGATCCCTCTAGACAAATATTTTACTCAAAAGGAGACTTTGAGTTAGTAGCAGCGTTACTCACATCGTTGATATCTGGAGACCTATTGTAAGTTCAAAGGAATATTCCAAAGAATAAATGATTCAAAGAATGGTTATTTGTATGGTCATGAATGAAGAATGAAAGAATACTTGAAAGAAAGTCCAAAGAACAAACAAAAGAAAAAAACTAAGAACAATTGTTTGTACAGTATGAAATAGAAAAAATAAAAGAATATTTGCTCAAAAAGATGCATTTATTGAAATAAAAAATTCCAGACCCAAGCCTATTTCGTAAAAGGGTTCTTATTGCCTCTAGGCTTAAGGCAACAAGCGTGTTTTGAATATTACTCTAGATTAGCTCTAAAAATACAAGGATCTTTGCCACAGTCCCATTATTCAAAAAATTCCTAAGTATGCAAGCGCTTGGGAACTTTGTTCCCTGGTTCCCTCTTGGCTTTCGACTCTTTCAAGGAGTTGCAACTTTCTTGTCTCCTCCTTCAATTATCGCATTTACTACCTCGTCAAAGTGATCAGGTTATAATGAAACGTCTAACTTCACAATTCCCATTTTAATGAACCTGTTGACCAACTTTTTAAACGTAGTACAGTTTTCAATTGAGTGACATGTTATTCCTGTGTGGTGCTCACATTGGGCATTCTCATTATACCATTTCGGGAATGGAAGTTGAATGGGTTCTGAGTAGGATGGAGACACCACATGCACATTAAAAAGATTCTGATACAGCTCCTTATATGCCATCGGCATGGGTGTGAGCTAGAGCTTTTCTGTATTTGGCCTCGAATTAGATTCCTACCTTGAAGAGCCTTGATAGCTAGTGGTTACTTTTGGTTGACTGACAGTAATTGACTTTGAGTACCCTTTGTTTTATGTACTCGTATTATTCACCTCGTTCTCTTTTTTCCTTGAAGTTGACATTTTGGTGTTTTCCCCTGTTTCTATTTTGCCACCCCTTATGCCATTTTCAATCATTTCTCCTGCCATTACTATATCCACAGAGCTCTTTGTGGTACTTCCTATCATGTGAGTAATGAATGGGGTCTTTAAAGTGTTGATAAAAGCATTGTAGTTTCCTTTTCTAGGAGCGGTGGCTGAACTTGCATGGCAACTTCCCTCCATCTTTGTGCATACTGCCCGAAGCTTTCTTTCGGCTTCTTCTCCATATTCTACAAGGTAATTCTATCAGGGGTCATGTCTGTTACGTGGCTATACTGCCTCATAAATGCTTGCGCTAGGTCCTTCCACGAACTAATCTTAGCACGGCTTAGTTGATTATACCATTTTGATGCTACCCCCACCAAACTATCTTGGAAACAGTGAATCAGCAGTTGGTCGTTGTTAACATACCCAGTCATCCATCTGTAAAACATGGTGATGTGAGCCTCGGGACAATTAGTCCTCTTATATTTCTCAAATTCCAGCATTTTTAAACTTATGGGGAAGTATCAAGTCTGGGACTAAACTCAAATCCTTAGCATCAATTTCACGATGATTATCCATGTTTTCCAATACCTTGAACATTTCTTCTAACCATCTATAAAGGTCCTCTAACTCCCTTGGTAATTCAATTCTCGTCACTTCCATCTCCGCTATATCTAAATTAGGGATAACAAGATTAGCAGGATTATCTCCTGGGTTAGATCCTGGGCCAAGTTGGAAATTCATGGGCACCCCAGTGTTAGCTTGACCTTGTTGAGGCCTAATTGTAACAGATGGCCTTCGAGGATATGTTTTAGGTTGTGTTTGTGTAAGCGGTGGGGTAAAACCCGGAGGATAATCCTTATTATCTTCTCCAGCATTAGTCATGGGGCCCATTCCTTTGTCCATTGCCCCTTTCAGTAGCTGAGTCATTTGAGCCACCATATTCCTTTGGGCTTCCATCATTTGTTCCCTCATATCTTGTTGGATCTTTTCCAACTGCTCTTGCAGCTGGTCTTGCATGTCTCTTTGGAACTGTTCAAGTCTTTGATACATATCTTTCGTCTTAGCACAAGTACCGTAACGATGTTTAGTTTCCAGATTAACTTTCTCTCTTTTTCTAAAGTAACTTCAACTAATTAGGGTCCTTCTATGGATTTTAATTCATATGATGCGATGTAATGCAGATGCATGGAATGAATGCAAAAGAAAAAAAGGCGTTGATTTTGAATTCAATTCCATTAGAACAACTTTTCTAGAAAGCAAATTTCTTTACACAAAACGGATTACATATGCGGCCTTGCCGTCCTATTCCAAGAAAAAACATCAACCCCTTTATTTGCAAAGGTCAAATCTTGTAAACTTCTAATAGATGTCTCCACTAGCTCCTTTTTGCTTGGGTCGCGACTCACTGCTCACTTATTTTTGCAATGCTTGTTAGAAAATCGAGACGTGGTGGCTCTCGAATAATCTTTGCCAGCTTGAATCCTCAGGTAATAAAATCTTGTATTCTTTCATGGACTATCAATCTTCTCTCGTTGTGTTTACTTGGACCATATTCGGACGGCCGTATTATAATCCACTTTATCAAGAAATCCATTTTCTCATGACAAACTCTTCTATTTAGCAATTGAATTTGAATCAACACCTCTTTTCTATGACGTGAATGCAATGCAATCAAAACAAAAGAGAACACGTTAGCACAAGAGAAATAAATAACAAAATAGGACACCTATCTGGGTGACCACTAGGGTTTGGCATAGTTCCACCTAGGGTAAGCCCTTATGTTTTCTACATGTGGTTTAGCTCTAAAGTTGAGGTACCCAAACTAGCAGATTCCTAGATCCTCACCCATCATAGGCTCATACGAACCGAGTTTAGTTCAGGGGAATACATTTCCCTATGGCCATGCGAAAGTGAAAACCTCACGAAGACATAGGTACAGATGTATCCCGGAAGCAATCCACTAGCCCATGTGGAAGTGATAACCTCACGAAGACATAGTTTCTCACTCCCACTTAAAGGTGCGACCACAACGGTCATGCAATGAAATGTGCGTAAGAAAGTAACAATCATATGCAATTACAAAAACAAATGCAACAAAAGGATCGTAATTTTCAAATCAAATTTTCAAATTTTCAAATTAAATTTTCAAATTTCTGACAAAGGGCAGAAAACAATCAATTTTACGGCTTGACTCTCTTATGTCCCTAGTAGAGTCGCCAAGCTGTCGAAATAATTTTTTTTGGAAAAACGGGGATCAACTTTAAAGACATGGAGTCGCCACCAATCTTTTTTGAAGTGTGATTGGGTCACCTTATAAAACATTTTGCTCTACGAATCTTAAGAAAACAAGTTTGGGAGTCGGTTACGCACGAGGAAGGATTAGCACCCTTGCAGCGCCCAAAATTGGTACCTTATTGATTGATTAATGTCCTAATATCGAAAATTGGAAGAGATTTTAAAATACGAATCTTTTAGAAAATGTTTGGATAATTTGAATTGGATATTGAAATTCTCTTGTTCCAAAAGAATGAAATATCACATCCAGCACGTTAGGATACGATGTTTCAAACCGTTGACACCAAGATCATTTCATGATTTCCAAAATTCATGCATTGCAAT
Organism: Gossypium rotundifolium; assembly: GCA_025506655.1. Taxonomy (NCBI): domain Eukaryota; kingdom Viridiplantae; phylum Streptophyta; class Magnoliopsida; order Malvales; family Malvaceae; genus Gossypium; species Gossypium rotundifolium. The sequence continues at coordinate 27,573,187 of CP106730.1, forward strand.
TTTAAAAGGGTACTCCGTTATTTGGCCAAACAAAAAACCAAAACCGAGCACGTTAGGGCATGATTCCTCGAATTTCCAAACATGAAATATTGCCTTATTTTTGAAGTTAAGAAAACACGATGAAAATCTTAAAAGGATATTTAGTTATTTGGACAAACGAAAAACCGAAACCCAGCACGTTAGGGCACAATTCCTCGAAACTTCCAAACAAGAAACATTGCCTTGTTTTCAAAAGCTCTTAAATAAGCGATTATGAAATTGACCGAGAATGCATTTATTCGATTGGTTTGGGATAAAAGTGAAATAACCAATATCGGCCAAACGTTGGGGTTTAAACCATAATGTAATAATAAGAACCACGCAGGCATAATATCGAGCATGAAATAAAAATACATGGCACTAATACTACACAGAAAAAAGTAATACATATCAACCCAAATAAACAACGTACATGAAATGAAAAAAATTATTATAAAAATATATACAAGTAATAATATATAAAAATGTTTGAAATAAACAAAACTATATAATAAAATAAGGACTTTAAAAGAAAATTTATATATAATATATTTTAAGAATATATATACATAAATAGATTTAGTAGAAAATATATACATAAAATAACATGAAGTCAATGATATATACATAGGGTAAAAACTATTTGGTATGGATAACATATACATAAAAAATGATAATAATAAAATAATACTAATAATACTAATGAATATAGTAATAATAATGAAGTTAATTAAAAAAGTAATAATAATATTAAAATAATAAAATGATAGTAACAAGATTGATAAATAGTAATAATAGTAATAGTAAAAATAAAAATAATAGTAGTACTAATAATAATAAATATAATGCTAATAATAAATATAATCATAATAATGATAAAAATGGTAATAATAAAATAATAATAGTATAATAATAATAATAATAATAATAATAAAGTGAAACTAAAAAATAAAACAAAATAATAGTAGCAACAAGAATTACTAATAATAATAGTAGTATTAATAATAGTAAGAATTAAAAGTAATAATAAAAATAATAAAATTAATAATAGAAATCACAAAAAGTAAAAAGGGATGAAATTACACTCAAAATAAAAATTTGGGGCGAAAATTAATTAAAAAAATAAAAATAAGGGCCTGTTTGAGTGTGTGAATAACATGGAGGGACAGAAGAGGACAATATCCCCTTCCCTCCAAAACGATGATCTCATAAGGGACCTGATTGAAATCAAAATAACTTAAGGGCCAAAATTAAAAAGAATAGAAAACCTAATTAAAAAAGAAATAAAATGCGGAAGGGCCAAAAGGGTAAATAACCCAAAAGTCTCAAAAACACGCGGATCCTTAATGGAACGGGTTGGGTCAGGCAGGCCAGCCCGGTACGGCGCCATTTTGGCGCAAAAGCACCCAGGTGAAATGACTTCGTTTCCTGGGTGCTATATAAGTAAGATTTTTTTAAAAAAAAAATCACTTTTTCCCTTCCTACTTTAAAAAACAAAAAAAAATCTTTACTCTCTCTGCAGCTCTCCTGATCCGGCCAAAGCTTAAGAAAGCTCCAGTATTGTCAGCCACAGTGCCTGTGGTGAAACTCTCAAAACAGGTAAAAATATCCCTTTTTTATATTTTAATATATATATTGTATAGTTTCAAAAATAGAACAAAATAAAAATATAAAAAATAATAGTATTCGAAAATGAGAAGAAATTAAAAAAATAAAACCTCTACTGATTTGGTATTCTACTTTGTATTGATTTTGTGTATAAAGTACTCTGTATTGTTTTTTCCTGTCCAAAAAAAAATCCCTCTTTTTACAGATTACATTAGGGTTTTTATAGCCCCAAAATAAATTGGAAAAATAAATACAAAGATCCTATCTTTGTTATATTTCTTTGCCTTTGCTCGTTTTTTCTTTCCTTTTGCGGTGAACAGCAAAAAGATAGGGAGGATTCACGCGATAGCGGCGTGATGTCCGGCGGTGAGGGGCTGATATGGAGGCGGCGACGCAAGTTAACCCTAGGGTTAGGGTTTGCTGAAAATTGTTTATGTTTTGGGCCAAATGGGCTATGAAATTTGGGTTATATAAATGGACTGTGGACATGTATTTGGTTTTTTTTTATTTTTGTATTTATTTGTTTGTATGGTTTGTGGGCCAGGGCAAATTGGGCCTATTTCAAGTGTAGTAAAAGTTTGAACCCCACACCTGTTTTGCAATCGGAGATGACGACGGAGGAGCGAGATTCTCGAGATTAGCCAGCGAAACCCGTATTCAAAAGAAAAAGACAGGAAATAGGAAGAAGAAGAAGAAGGAACCAAAAATGTTCCAGAAAAACAAAATAAAACCAATATAGAAAATGCCAAATAAAAATAAAGAAAAAAATAATTTAACTTAAAAAAATTTACTATTTTATAAACAAAACAAATTAATAACACTTTTCCAAAAACACTCTCACAGGGGCTTGAACCCGGAACCCAAAGGTTCCCTAAGACTCATTCAACCACTAGACCAGCAGGCCCATTCTGCCATTTAAATGCACCACTAAACACAAAAGCGCAACCTCTTCACTATCCCTAACCACAAACACCCTAAACTTTCAGGCCCAAAATTCAAGGCGTTACAGGTACGATATTGATACCGTTTGTAAAATCAGTACTAAATTAGTATTCTATTTCTTGTCCTAAAATCAAAACCTAAAAATATCGATAAAATTGAAAAGTATTGATAAAATCACCTCGAGTATCGATACTCGTGATAAGTTATCAAAACCAATTTACAATTCTAGCTTCCTGCACATTTAAAAATCACAGAGGTATCATTTTTGAAACCCGAATATCGATACCTCTACTCTAGATAGTAAAAATTCAGCATATTTAAGCCTATAAACTGTTCCAACACGAATATATTTAACAGGCATCTTTTACCGTATCAAATAAATGCCAAAACGACTATAATCACAACTTCAAACATTGAGTATAAGTTCAAATGATAATTGACATAATACAATTCAATTCTCAAAATCTTATGAGCAATTAAGCTATGGAACTTCCAAAACATCATGACAAGTATCATTTAAAGCCTATCGCATTGCCTTATTCCCAAAACGAAAACAAATTACAATAACACCTATGAAATAATGGAAAAGGACTTGCTTGGATCACCATTCGGAACCACACTGCTCAGACCGGCACACTACTAATCTACAATGGTTTAAGAAGGGGGTGGGTGAGCTTAACAAGCTTAGTGAATGCCTAGAACAACTACCATACAAACAATTCATCAAGCATCAATGAAACAACCATATAACACAATGTTAACAGTTCCAACTCTAGTATCATAATATATTTACTCGTGCATTATTAATAGTTATTTACATGGTAATCATATTCACTTTTAAGCATATATATCATATTACATATATAATCACGTAACATTCAAGCATATCTCATAATACTCATATAATCACATAACATTTAAGCATATATCACAATACTCAAAATCATGTTTATAGATAAATTGCATAATGCTCACATCTCATATAAACACATATCACAATGCACATATTCATAATTTAAGATAATTTGACACTTGAGCTATGAAGCATAAAAGTGAGCTCTATCATCACTCATCAGATACATGGATCTCCAACACACCACATAGACTCATAGAGTCAAACATGTCCTAAAAGTGAAGCATAAAGCTAACACTCTCATTATTTCCCCTCATATGTCCCATTGAATGGAGCTTTGCTCGCATTCCCTTATCCCTCCAACATGTGTCAGGCCCTCAATGCCCAAAATCACTATACATATAGGTGAGTACTCACAATCCTATGGCATGCCAACTATATCCAACAGTTTTAAGATCACAAGGCCAAAATATCCTAAACAAACACATATCACTTATCGATTATCCATGCACTATCATTGTTGTAGAGCCCAATTCTTGCTCGGGCCTTAAACAAAAAATAAGGCAAAATATAAAAAAATAAAATCCAATAAAAACCAATGTCCATTTACAACCCTTTTACAAATCCTAGCCTGAAACATTAAGCCCAATTTACACTACCCAAAGTTCAGCCCAAAATAATAAAAATCATCCCAAAATTACATGACCCAAATGGCCCAAACATTTTAGGGTTTCAGAAAACCCTAGGGAAGCTTCCAGCATTGCCCAGTGCCGCAGCAGCCTCCCTGCACGTGCATCCACGCGCACCACTGCTTGTGTCTCCGCACGCCCCATGCGCCTCCGTACGTCACATCTACACCATCCATACCTGCAAACAGGGCCTCCAATAGTAGAGAAATAGTAAAAAATATAGCAAAAATACAATAAAAACTTGTATTTCGATGGCTATAAAAAGCCATCAATATTATGTATTTTTTTACAAACACTATTTTTACACATATTGAATACAGAAAATTACAGAGAAATCATAAAAACAATTCTGAAAGGTGATTCTCAGCTTTCAATACTCTTTTTCTTTCGCTCTTTGTTTTTTCTTTTTGAATCTTTGTTTTTGTTTGTTCGTGTGAAAATCTAAATGGAAAGGAAAGGTTTTACCTTTGTGAATGAACTGACGGACTGCTTTCTTCATCAAAATCGAAGTAAAGATGGCCGTCGAGGTCAGAGATGATGAAACATTCAGGATCAATTTAAAAGGGATTTTGTAAATGACCAGAATCTACCACTAATCGTCGATTACCATGGCGCTTTAGTGGTCAGATGTCCTTTCAATGCGGCTGAGAGAGAGAGGTTAGATTTCAACTGAGAGTTTAGAAAAAGGGGGGCTGAGGTTTCGTCTTAGGAGAAATTAGTAAATGTTTAATTTTGTTTTTAAGGGGTTGGTGTTCATTAAGAAAACGACGTCATTTGGGCTCATTTCAATAGCCTCAAAACATCATCGTTTTGGGCGACCCGATTTGACCCGATCCAGCATCTATAGGATCTGCGCATTTTTGCGATGATGGATAATTGCGCGCTCAATCCCTCTCTTTTTGCGCCGCTATCCGATTAGGCCCCTTTTATTTATTGTCATTTTTTAAATTTAGCCCAGTAATTTTGTGCATTTTTAATTTAGATCCTATTTAAACGCTGTGTTTAATAACTCGAGTAAATTGCACTTTTAATCCTCCTTTGTTTACGCGCATCGTGTTTTAGTCCTTAATTTTGTTTCAATGTGTTTTTATATTTCTTAAATTTCCCTTTTAGTTTATATTTATTTCAATTGAGTCTCCTTATTTTAATTTTTTGTAATTCTTTTATTATTTTTACTTTATTTGTTGTTCATTACGCTTGAAATCGTTTTAATATATCATTTTATATTATTTCATCTATTCTTATACTTTCATTTGTAAAATATATTTTAAATTGATTCATTTAGATTTTATTCACGTAATTTTATACATCTTTTGATTCAAGATTTACATGATACTTATTTTAATACATTGCTAATTCCTAATTATTTCATGTATATATTTTAAAATCCATTCATATTTTTATATTTTCTATTTAATCCTTTAAAATCTTTTTGTATTAAAAACTTCGTTTCAAATCACTTTTTGTTTATTTCAAATATATTTTACATGTATTATACTTGTATGTATTTTATTTTTCATTTTATATATTATAGTTTTTAGACTAATGCATTTTATTTTAAATCATTTTGTCTATCATTAATTTTACGTTCGGTGATTATTGCTATTATGTGTATTGTAATTCTCATTTTATATTTATTTGTCATTTGCGATTCAATAGTGTAGCATTTCACTTGTAAATAATTATTTCTTAGCTTTGTATGTTATTACTCCATTGCATTTTATTTGTTAAAAAGATCATGTTTTAATATCTTTTAAATTTTAAAATTTGTTCCATTCAAAGGTCTTTAAAATAAGTAAAATTTCGTGTTTGGAAATTCGAAGAATCGTGCCCTATCATCTTGGGGTTCGATTTTTCGTTTGACCAAATAACCAAATATCCTTTTAAATTTTGACCATGTTTTCTAAAAAATAAGCCAATATTTCGTGTTTGGAAATTCGAGGAATCATGCCCTATCATGCTGGGTTTCAGTTTTCCGTTTAACCAAATAACCAAATACCCTTTTAAAATTTTGCCCATGTTCTCTAAAAAAACAAGGCAATGTTTTATGTTTGGCAATCCGAGAAATCGTACCCTACTGTGTTGGGCTTCGTTTTTTTCATTTGTCCAAATAATGGAATATCCTTATAAAAATCTCAATGCATGAACTTTGGAAATCATGAGAGGATCTTGGCATCGAGGGTTTGAAATGTCATATCCTATCGTGCTAGATGTGATATTTTATTCCTTCGGAACAAAAGAATCTCAATATCCAATTCGAGTTGCTTAAATTTCTTTAAAAGGAATTGTATTTTAAAATCGTTTCAAAATTTCAACATAGGGACATTAGTTAATCAATTAGGTACCAATTTTGGGCGTTGCGAGGATGTTAATCCTTCCTCATGCTTAACCGACTCCCGAACCCATTTTTCTTGGAATTCGTAGACCAAAATTAATTTCTTTTAAATATAATAAAATATTTTTATAGGTGATCCGATCACACCTAAACAAAAAGGATGGGTGGTGACTCCATTTTCTTTTTAAAGTCGATCCTCGTTTTTAAAAAAACATAAAAAAATAGTTTTGACAGCTAGGCGACGCCACTGGGGAAAAGGTTGAGATTCAGACCATAACTTGATTAATTTTTGTCCTTTTGATTGAAAATTTAGAAAATTGTTTTAAAAATTCATGTTTCTTTTGATGCATTTGTTTGTTCTATGATTGAAATAATGTCGAATCTCATAAAATACTTTGGCATTGCATTGCATGACTGTTGTGGTCACATCTTTAAGTGGGTGTAAGAAGCTATGCCTTCGTGAGGTTTTCACCTCCCCATATGCTAGTCGATTGCTTCCGGGATACATCCGTACTTATAATTTCGTGAGATTTTCATCTCCGTATGGTCATAGGGAAATGTATTCCCCTGAACTGAAATCAATCCATATGAACATATAATGGGTGAGGATTGAGGAGTCTGCTAGTGCAGGTACCTTTTTCTTTAGAACCCCACCCCATATAGTGAACCATAGGAACTCGCCAGATGGAGTAATGCTAAAATTTAGTGGTTATCCATATAGGTGTTTGATTATTTTCCGTTTTCCTTAAATCTTATTATTTGATACTAACTTGTGTTTTTTTTTTTTTGACATTGCATATTTAAGGAGGATTCGATTCGTGTTCGGTTACTAAGTTAGAAGGCTCTACATGGAGAATGAATTTCTTGATAGAGTCGAGCATAATGCGGCCGTTTTCGCATGGTCAGAAAAGTTACAACTAGAAAAGGGGGATAGCCTAGCTAAAGGATATACATCGGAGCTGTGGGACTTCACCCACATTAGTGTGATGCAAAATGAGCTGCAAGAATTGAGAGACATATGGGCCCATTGGGACGAGGGAACTAAGCAGTTGTTCTATCGAAATTATGGAGATATACCCTATTTGCTAGATGTCAAGGTAGACAAGCATTTGTTTCAAGCTATGGCTCAATTTTGGAATCCTATGTATAATTGTTTTAGTTTCGGGAAGGTAGACTTGGTGCCCACTATGGAGGAATATATGACCTTTCTTCGTTGCCCAAAGATCCAAGTCGATAGAGCTTACTCAAAGGCTGCTAATGCCATGACTTTTCTGAAAGAAATTAATGAGTGTTACTGGGATGAGCGAACCTTGAGTTACAGCTCAAATTCAGCATAAAGTGGATGGTAAATGTGTTCTTTGGGTGATTATCAGAGATTTGATCTTAGCACATCTGGATATAAAGAAGAAATTTAATATCTCTGCCTTGAGCATTTATGGTTTGGTGATTTTTCCTAAAGCTCTAAGGCATATAGATGAAGCAGTCACTGATTTATTTGATCGCCTTGATAAAAGATTCACACCTGTACCTACGATTCTAGTTGAGACTTTCAGATCTTTAAGCCTATGTCGGAGGGCAGGTAAAGGTAGGCTTATTGGATGTGCATAGCTGTTACTGGTATAGTTTCATGGACATTTTTGGAAGGTGGACAAGGTCTCTTAATGGGTCTTCTCTGACAGTTATTCCCCATTAAAAGAGGAAGTTGCTATGAAAAGGAGAGGTGATATTTCAGAAGAAATGTGGATGGCGATTCTTCAAACTCTCAAAGAGGAAGACATTGAATGGAGAGCCTTTTGGATGATTCCTAACGAGATCCTTTATCGGTGCGAGAATTTCGATTACGTACCTTTTCCTGGAATTTGGGGGGCCACTAGATACACTCATTTACTTGTATTAAAGTAGTATAAGTCGAGGCAATTTATACCGGTAGCTTACATGCTTGCTCAATGTGAGTTCTCATATAAAATGGACAATTATAAGAAAAAGGTTTGAGAGATTTATGAGGCTTGGAACCAGACTCGTCGGATGAAGAGATTAGCTATTGGTTCTACGATGACGCCTGAATATAATGATTGGTTTAGCTGAAGGATTAATGATAATATTCTTGGGCCAAATTTAGAAGGTGCTCGATCAATGGAAGAATGCTTGCAAGTTGTCCCGTCAGAGATAGAGATTATAAGATAAGACTTTGAAAAGAAGAGTCTCGAGTTTAGGAAAAAGATTGAGCAGCTAGAGGAAGAGAAAATGCACTTGAGATTAGACGTGGAAGTGCAAAAGGTAGAGGCTAAGAAGTTAAGAAAAGGAAAGAATAGGGTTGAAGAAGATCTGGATAGTTTAAAGATAGACTATAAAAAGATGCGTCTATCGATGAGGACTGCTGGTTTAGGAAAAACTCTAGAACAGTGGCATCAGGAGGTTCAAGAAGAAAGGACTAAAGTGAATCAATGGGAGGAGAAATTCTGAGAGGCACAGGTACGGAATGAATTTGTGGAAAAAAGCCTCTCAGAAAGCTGAAATGAATAAAGCGAGTTAAAGGCTAAAGTTACGGAACTCGAGAGATCTCTTCATCATCATCGAAACCGCAATTCTATGAAAGAATTAAAAGCAAGCTTTAGTATGATAGAAAAAATGAAAGGGAAAATAGAAGAATTAGAGGCAGCACTATAGAGCTATGAAATGCAGATTGAGTCCTTCAAAACAAGTGAAGAACGGTGGAAGAAGCAGCTTCATCAGTCACAGAGTCAAGTCAAAAATAGGGATTACACTATGGGAGAAGCTATAACCCAAATTCAAGAGATAGCTGACTATTTACAAAATTTGGCAGTACAAGAAGATATACTGAGTGTGAACTATTAGTTGCAGTTAGATTAGGGACAAGAGCTAGCTTCACTACTTAGGAAAGTTAAAGCTTTAGGTGATAGGGCAAGGCCTTATTTGTAACTAGATTTTATGTAAAGGACTTTGTTTTCTAGTAAATTTTTCTAAATGAAATTGAATCAGAATCGACACCTTCTTTGGATTCATGCATTTGCATTCGTTTTCATTTCATTCATATGCATTAAAGGTCATTAAAAGATTCTAATTGATTAAAAATTATTTCAATAACCTAGAAATCGACAAAAATCAACCAAATATGCATCCTTACGGTACACGAAGGAAAACTAAAGCAATGGATAAAAGACTAGAGAAGTTGGAACATATGCAAAAAGAGATGCAAGAACAAATGCAAGCACAAATGCAAGAGCAGCTAGTTAAGATCCAGCAGGATATGATGGACAAAATGATGGAATCGCAGAGGAGTATGATGACTCAAATGACTCAGATGATGCAGCTGTTAAATGGACTTATGGATAAAGGAAAGAGCCCCATGGTTAATGTTGAGGAGAATACTGAGTATCCTCAATGTCCCCCTCGTTTTACTCCACCACATGTGCAAACACGACCTAAAAGGCCATCTGTCATGATCAGGCCTCAACAATTCCAAGCTGGTGCTTCAATGAACCTCCAAACTAGATCAGATTCAAGAGATAATCCAATCAATGCTAATGTCCCTGATTTGGATGAAATAGTGGAGGGAGAAAGGACAAAAGTAGAATTACCAACAAAAGTAGAATTACCAAAGCAGCTAGAAGATAGATGTAAATGGTTGGAGGAGAAATTTAAGGCGATAGAAAGTGCTGATGGCTATTATGGAATTTATGACAAGGATTTAAGCTTGATCCCAAACTTGGTGCTCCCATACAAATTCAAAATGCCTGAATTCGAGAAATATAATGGGACAAGTTGCCCGAAGCTCATATTACTATGTTTTGTAGAAGAATGATGGGGTATATTAATGATGACCAACTGTTGATCCACTACTTCTAAGATAACTTGATGGGAGTAGCAGCCAAATGGTATAACCAGTTGAGACATGCCAGAATTGGATCATGGAAAGATTTGGCTCAAGCATTCATAAAACAATACAACCACATGACAAACATAGCACCCGAAAGGATTACACTACAGAACATGGAGAAAAAGACAAACAAGAACTTCAGTAGTATTCCGAGCGATGGAGGGAGGTGGCGACGCAAGTCCAACCACCACTCTTAGAGAAAGAGACGACCATGATCTTCATCAGTACTTTGGAAGCTCCATTTATCAATCACATGTTGAGAAGTGCTACTAAAAGCTTTTCTGATATCGTAATGTCTGGGGAGATGATAGAAAACACGATAAGATGTGGGAAGATTGAAGCAAGGGAAGGCACTAAGAGATTACCCCCGAGAAGGAGGGAGAATGAGGTGAACAACACGAGTACGTATAATAAGGGTCATTCGAGAGCAATCACGGTGAGCCAGCCAAAAGCAACAACCACTAATCATCAGGGTCCCCCGAGATAGGAATCTAGCACAAGGGTAAACAACGAAGGATACAGTTCACACCTATACCCATGACGTATAGAGAGCTGTACCAGAACCTCTTCAATGCACATGTGGTGTCCCTTTCTACTTAACACCGCTGCAACCTCCGTTTCCCAAGTGGTATGACGCAAACACCTAATGCAAATATCATGCTGAAATCGCGAGGCATTCAATTGAAAATTGCATCGTGTTCAAGAAAGTAGTCGAAAAGCTAATAAAAATGGGGATCGTAAAGTTTGACGACCCACCTGTATCAAATGTAGCAGGAAACCCCTTGCCTAATCATACTTATCAAGGAGTAAATGGAATAAATGTAAGTGGGGGTAGGAAAGTCAAATATGAGGTTGCAAAGTCAAAACCCCATTGAGACAAGTTTGGAAGGAGATGGAGAGAGGATTGATCAAATTGGATTCAGAAGAGAGGTCTGAAGGAAAGAGGAACCATTGCGAGTTTCATAATAGAGAAGGGCATGGAATCCAGGAATGCACTGAGTTCAAAGCCATAGTGCAAAATTTGATGGATAATAAAGAAATGGAATTTTATGAGGAGATTGAAGGATCAGAAGGATGAGAGGTTTATGCTTCAGATGAAGGATCAATGGAAAGGGTCCAAAAAAGCAGCCGCCTAATAGTGATCATCGCGAAGCCAAGAGTCAATAAAGCCAAAACATAAATAGTACCGCGAGTCATAATCCAAAAACCTGTAATGTTCATTACAAGGATAGCAAAAGGGTTCCTTGGAACTATGACTGTAATGTGACGATCCCAAGAAAGGAGAACCTGATCAGTGCTTCAGAAGAGGGATAGGAGATGGGTTTTTACACGCGCAGTGGGAAGCGCTATGATACACCAGTTGCAAAAACCAAGTTTATTAAAGGAAAATCTATGATAGAGAACAAAACTGAGTCTAAATCGCCTATCAATGAGCCGATAACCCAGAAAGAGGCTAAAGAGTTCCTGAAGTTTCTAAAGCATAGCGATTATAGCATCGTGGAGCAACTGCACAAACAATCAGCTCGCATATCCGTACTAGCCTTGATTTTAAGCTCGAAAACCCACCGTAATGCATTAATGAAAGTATTGAACGAAACCTATGTCACGGGGGAAATCTCCGTCAATAAGCTCGATCATCTGGTTAATAACATCACTGCTGATATTTTCATCTTCTTTAATGATGAAGAAATACTGCCTGGAGGAAGGGGATCTACAAAAGCCCTGTACGTTACCACTCGATGCAAGGGATACACATTACCGGGAGTCTTGATTGACAATGGTTCAGCATTAAACGTCTTACCCCTATCCACATTATATAGGCTGCCACTGAATAGTTCTCACATGAAGCCATGCCAGAATATAGTGAGGGTTTTATGGCACAGAGAGAAGGGTAATGGGCAGAATTGAAATACCACTTTTGATCGGGCCTAACACATACAAGGTGGATTTTTGGTAATAGATATCAAGCCTTCCTATAACTGCCTATTGGGGAGGCCATGGATTCATCAGTGGAGACCATTCCATCTACGTTGCACCAAAAGCTAAAATTGGTAACAAAAGGCCGGCTAGTAACCATAAACGCAGAAGAAGACATTATTGCAGTCGTGACCAGTAACGCGTCATATTTAAAGACAAATGACGAAGCCATCAAATGTTCTTTTCGATCATTGGAAATTGTAAATGCCACATTCATCATCAAAGGAAATAAGGTTTCGATGCATAAAATATCCAAGACTATAAAAATGGGTCTGCAGCTAACTGTTGGAAAAGGAGCCTTACTAGGGAATGGACTCGAGAGATACCTTAAAGGAAAGGTTGAGGTATTGTTGCTAAAGGACAAATGAGACTGCTTGACTTAGGGTTTAAGCCAGACGCGAGACAAAGAAAGAAGGAACTCAAAAAGAAGCAGGAGAAGAAAAGAGCGCGGTTGACCAAGGAGGAAATCAAGTAGGAGCCAATGATTTTTCCCCACATATCCAAGACCTTTGTATCAGGAGGAATCATTCACCCTAAGCGAGGAACACCAAGAAAAGGAACCATGGGGGGTACGTTGTAAAACTCGTACATCAATGCCATATTCGAGGAGGGAACCGGAGAAGAAATTTATCAGACATCCACCCTTTTAAGCCAAGGAACGTTCTAGACAAATGGATTGCGAAAAGATTCTCATAGTGTTTAAAACTATTTTAGAGTAATGTCTCAGAACACTTATTGCTCTAGGCCTAGGAGTAATAAGCACACTTTTTGAAATAGGCTTATGGCCCAAAAAATCTTTAATTCAATGAAAATGCATCTTTTGAACAACTATTATTTATTCTTTCCAATTCATCCATAATCATAAAGACAATTATTCTTTATTTTATTCTTCATTCATGATCATACTATACAAATAATTATTCTTAAATTTATTCGTTCTTTGTATATTCCTTTGTACCTATGACAGGGCCCCGGATATCAACGACATGAGTGATGCTGCTACGGAATCAGAATCCCTTTTTGAGCAAGACATGTGTTTAAAGAGATCTCAAGACTTTAAAGATGACATAGATTGTGGCTTATCTCCAAACTTGTTAAGAATGGTAGAACAAAAGGAAAACAAATTCTACCTCATGAAGAGGCAGTAGAGGTCGTGGCCTTGGAAGAAGGAAAGGTGGTGAAAATTGGAACGTGCATAACCGAAGAAACGAAGCGAGACCTTGTAGATTTCCTTCAAGAATTCAAAGATGTCTTTGCATGGTCATACCAAGATATGCCAGGATTAAACGCTGACATTGTTGTGCACGCCTCCCCATAAAAGAAGATTGCAAACCAGTCCAACAAAAGCTCCGAAGGATGAGGCCGGATATTGTGCTAAAAATAAAGGAGGAAGTCAAAAAGCAGTTTGATGTCAAATTCTTGCAAGAAATCAAATATTCAGAATTGGTAGCCAACATCGTGCCTGTTCCTAAGAAAGATGGGAAAGTGCAAATGTGTGTGGATTATAGAGACCTAAATAAGGCTAGCCCAAAGGATAATTTTCCGTTACCCCACATTAATACTCTGGTGGATAATACGATAGGCTATTTGTTGTTTTCATTCATGGATGGGTTCTTGGGGTACAATCAGATAAAGATGCATCATCAGGACATGAGAAAAACTACTTTCATTACATTATAGGGTACATTCTGCTATAAAGTGATGTCGTTTGGGTTGAAAAATGCAGGAACTAAATACCAAAGGGCCATGGTAACTTTGTTCCATGATATGTTGCATAAAGAAATTAAAGTTTATGTTGATGATAGGATTGTGAAGTCTAGAACAGAAGAGGAACACATACGAGTTTTGAGGAAACTATTCCTAAGGTTGAGAAAATTCCAGTTAAAGCTCAATCTGAAAAAATGTACTTTTGGAGCTAGATCTGGAAAATTGCTGGGCTTCATAGTCAGCAAGAAGGGAATCGAGATTGACTCCGACAAGGTCCAAGCTATACAAGAATTGCCCCTACCGTGCACTCAAAAAGAAGTCTGAGGTTTCTTGGAAAGGTTAAATTACATTGCTCATTTCATTTCACAATTGACTGAAAAATGTGATCCCATATTTCGTCTTCTGAAGAAACGCAATCCAGGTGTATGGGATGATGAATGTCAAAATGCTTTTGATAGGGTCAAACAGTTTTTGTCAAGTCCTCCAGTATTGTCTCCTCTACGCCCAGATAGGCCATTAAGATTGCATTTGACAGTGTTTAACAACTCCATGGGATATGTGCTGGGTCAACATGATGAGTCAGGACGAAGAGAAAAAGTAATATATTACCTCAGTAAAAAAAATTCACTGAGTGTGAGATAAGATACTCACCAGTTGAGAAATTGTGTTGCGCCTTGATTTGGACAACTCGGAGGCTAAGATAATACCTGTTGTACCACACAACTTGGTTGATATCGAAATTAGATCCTCTAAAGTATATGATGGAGTCAACTGCTGTAAATGGAAGGATGGCCAGATGGCAAATCCTACTTTCTAAATTTGACATCGTCTATATGAGTCAAAAAGCTGTGAAAGGGAGCGCAATAGCATATTTTCTAGCTAGCAGAGCTTTAGAGGATTATGAGCCATTGAATTTTGATTTCCCCAAAGAGGACCTAATGTATGTAGCGAATGTGAAGGAAGACACCCTAAAGGATCATCTTTGGAAGCTAAATTTTGATAGAGCATCAAATGTTGTCGGTAATAGAATTGGGGCAGTGTTAATATCCCCAAATGGAGATCATTATCCATTCACTTGCAAATTGGATTTTGATTGTACAAATAATATGGTAGAATATGATGCGTGTATCATGAGACTCCGGGCAGCCATAGAGTGCAAAATCAAAGTGCTAGAAGAATATGGAGATTCTGCACTAGTGATCTACCAGCTAAAAGGTGAATGAGAGACAAAAGACCCCAAATTGGTCAATTATCAAAGGATAGTTCTGGGGTTGATTGAAGAGTTTGATGGCATTACTTTCAATTATCTCCTGCGAGACGAAAACCAAATGGATGATGCTTTGGCTACTTTGGCTTCCATGATTAAAGTGAACAGGAAAGAGGACGTAAAACCCATTCAAATGAGTATTTACGAGGTGTAACATCCTGAAAAAGGCCTATGCATTTTCGGGTTAATTGTACGAAGTGACATGTTTTATGTGTTAAGAATAAATTTTGAACATTTTTGGAAAACCTGAAAAATGTATGGAAATGCTAAGTTAAAAAGAGGAAAGTGAACATTTATGGAAAGTAGGAAAAATGATTTAGAAATGATTCAAAAGAGGAAAGTGAATATTTCTAGAAACTTGGAAATGTAAGGAAATGCCAAGTTTAAAGAGCCAAACGAAAATTTTTGGAAACTTAGAAATGACTTAGAAATGTCGAGTTTTAAAGTTTAAAAGAGGAAATTAAGGCAAGGTGGCCTTAAGAGAAAAAGTATGTGAAATTTGACACACAAACAGGCTTGGAAAATTGGCTCAAGATGCCACTTAGGGCCTCGGAAATGGCGCCACATGCAAGGGTGTTGGGCTTGAGTTTGAGTCACATGGGAAGCAAATAAAAGAAGTTTTATTTTTGCTTCTAGAAGCACAGAGGTGGACGGCACAAGGCTTGCAAAAGAGGAGTTTCATTCTCTTTAAATTCGCTAATTAGGGGATAAATAAAGGATTTTGTTTTGGATTATTTCTAAGAGATAATAAGGATTATTCTTTATTTTTTTTTAAATTAAAGAGATAAAGTTATCACATAAGGAAGAGTGGTGGCCAAGCAAAGGATTCTTGGCCTAGTAATTTCGGCTATAAAAGGAAGAGAATAGGGCTACTCATCAAATTTTCTTCCTCCTCTTCTCTCTAAATTTTCCCTAGCAAAATCCTCTCCTCTCTTTTATTTTGTCAAACCGAATATACCAATAGTCTCTAGTGAAATCGATTTCTTTTAAGCCTCAAAAGCTGAATCTTTGTGACTCCAATCAAGGGTGCAGTCGACTGAGGTATTAAGGTAAGAACAATGGATTTTGTTGTTCAGTTTCTTTTTATATCGAGATCTAGAAACTGATCCCCTTGTTGTCTCTTGGCCGAATATTAAAGGAGGAACTCCGAGATTTTTGATAGTTGTCGACTTCAAGAGAAGGGATTTTTTGGGATTTAAAGCTTCAAGGTAAGACATCTAATATTCGGCCATAGGCCAATTAGTGATGATTAAGTGTTAGAATTCAATCTAACATGTGCTTATAGGATTTTTGACAGCATTAAGAAAGCAAGGATCTATTTCTGGATTTAAGATTTGAAAGGTAAGCATATAGGTATGTTCAGCCAAGGCTTGATTTGGTATTTAGATCTATTCTTTAATTTGTTTAAAAAGTCAAAACTAACCCCTGATGAGATTTAGTGCTTGGCTGAATACAAGAAGAAGCATAGCAGTAATTTCGGGATTTGAATAATCATCAAATCGGCACCAAAGGGATTAAGGATCTAAGCATTAGATCAAGCTTTTCGGGATCTCAAGGAATTGCTAAGCGAATCAGGTGTGTACCCCACACTATATCATAATATGTTTTATGGCTACGTTTAATTAATATATGTGATATTAAGAATATGAAAGTGGCTAAGGTACGATGTTATAGTACAAAGTACTCAGGTACATTTCCTACTCCTACTAGGATTATGAAATATGTTAATTGTAACATGAGAACAAGAATAAGAATGTGAACTCTGGCATATTTATGCATATTACTATTATATGGGGCATATGGGTTTATTTTTGGGAAGTGAATGGTGACCTAAGACCACAAACACAGTGACCTAAGACCGTGATATCTGAATGTGATGACCTAAGACCACGAAATCTAAACGTGGTGACCTAAGACCACGAATGCGGTGACCTAAGACCGCGATATGGAGTGTAGCGAAAGGAGGGTCGACTTAGTAGTCCCCACGGTGTATGAGGTTGGTGCGGGGAGTGTAGCGGATGGCTTAATAGGTTTGGGTTTTGGGAATGCATCATAATTTGTATGCCATGATATGAATGTGTAATAATTGTTATGCCCGATTCGATTATGATTTAGTCTTGTGTACACATTGAGTCTTTGACTCACCCGTTGTGGGACCATGTTTGGTGATGAATAAAGATGGACCGGACGGTAGAACTTGTGGTGGCCATGCTCAACTTGGAAGTTTTATTTTAATGGACATTTTATTTCATTTAATTACTTTGAACTATTTGGATTTGTTTGATGTAATAAGGCCATAAGGCCATGGTGAACCATTTTATTTACATTTATTGTTTAATTATGTTACAAATTTTATTGAGTTAAAGACTAAGTAATTCATTTTTTTAATATACTCTATATGTTTTATCACTTAATATTAAAAAGGGGTTTTCAAAATAAAATTTAATCCATTTCAACACAAGCCCAACCCAAAACAATATTTTTTTTTAGAATCACACAAGTTTTCTCTAAGTTACAAAAGAACTTGAAACCAGTTTACTTGAGGAACATTCCAAATTTGGTCAAAGCTCGTGGGCCGGGTTTGGGGTGTTTCAGTTTGGTATCAGAGCCCAGTTTTAAACTCTCGGCCTATGGGCTAAAGCCCAAAACGTTTTCAAATCGAGCCCAAATAAGATTTACAAAGTATCTTATAAAATAAGCAGGTTTTTCTGGCATGGCACCTAAGTCTCCGACCCGCAGTCCACCAGGTAAGTACCCCTAACTATCTGTGTGATTATGTGACTTATAGAAGGGTAGAAAAGGAATGGAACGTAGAATAGAATGATAGGTACTTGAACCCTAGGACTAGTCTACCCCAACTACTACATAAAACTTAAATGCCTAACTAAACAAACCTATGGCTAAGTCAACCGAGTTAGGGTGTGGTAACCACTGTGCACATGTCTAGGATTGGATCCGAAAGAGCCTGGTATTTAAGCAGTTCTAGTGACTTACCTCCTCTTCGCAGAATCCTACAGTGCGTAGCTTCGGTTCACCCTAACCCGGAGGACTTAGTGGGTGTGGCAACCTGTCGCATGCCTAGGAATGGTTTCAGTGGGAGCTAGGTATTTAAGCAGTCCGTGTGACTCACCTCCTCTCCACTCGAATCCTACATGGTGTGTAGCTTTGGTTCACCCTGACCAAGAAGACTCAGTCATAGGCTAAACCCAATAACTAAAACACGAAAGGAACTAGCCATGTTTTTTAATAAGAAC
This sequence comes from Gossypium rotundifolium, assembly GCA_025506655.1. NCBI lineage: Eukaryota > Viridiplantae > Streptophyta > Magnoliopsida > Malvales > Malvaceae > Gossypium > Gossypium rotundifolium. The sequence continues at coordinate 27,591,735 of CP106730.1, forward strand.
CCTAATTTTAAAACTCTTAAAATCATTTTCTTTAATTTGTGGAAACTATCTTTTCTACACAATTTTCCGAAAAAAATTTTGATTTATAAAATTACAAAAATACCCCTAGCGGTAAAATTACAAAAATGCCCTTGGTTTATAAAAATATCTAAAATACCCACAGTTTTAATCAACATTATCATTATTTTATAACAAGTCCAAAAACCCTTATTTGCAAATTATCAAAAATACCTTGATTTTTGGAAAATTACAAAATTGCCCCTAACTTACCAAAATTTCCAAAATGACCCTGATTTCCAAAATTTTTGCAACTTCATCGTTTTGAAAAATAAATTTCTCAAAAAGAACCCTCAAAGTTTTGCAAATCTTGAAATATCCCTAAATTATTAAACTTTACAAATTTACCCTAGTTTATTACCAAAATACCCCAAAATTCAAAATTACCAAAATACCCCTGGAATTTCCAAATTTATTGAAAAGCCCCGGATTTTAAAATTTTGAAATACTTTTTGACAAAATTACCAAGAAACCCTATTTGAAAAATTATGAAAATACCCCTATAAGACAAATTACGCAAATACCCCTGGGTAGTGGAAAAACAACAACAATGAAAACTACAACGTTTCTCTGAATGAATGAAGGTTCATAATTATTTGATGGATGTATGAATGAATGAAAAGACTGTGTGCATGTTTGAATACGAAAGAACCACTCCTAAATTCCTTTTCATAAAATTTCTTCACGGGTAATCAAGTGAAACAAAAGTACTAATTCATAAAACTTCTTAATCAGATCTCGACGTTAGAAATGAGCTCTAGAGGACGTGGTCGTCGTGGATGCGGTAGAGGAAGAATGACTAGGTTAGAACCCGTTAGATCGGGTCAAGGGTTTGATAATGAAGTACCACCACCACCACCACCCCTAGCTGTTGGTGTTGAGCGACCCGATTCAGACGAGGATGATCTTTGTGTCGCATGACGATCTTTGCGAGTTTTGAAGTTGGTGGCTGGTGCAGGAGGGAATTCGGGAAATTGAAAGTCTGTGCCTGAACGGCTTCGAGCTAATGGAGCTGAAATGTTTCGTGGAGTATCTGGTGTGGCACCAGTCTGAAAAATCTTGGTTGAAGCAACCAAGCACATCATGGATGAGCTTGATCGACCCCGAGGAGAAGTTGAAAGGAATGGTGGCATTTATTACGCGATGAAGCGTATCAATGGTGGTTAACTGTCGGGATGGTGCCACAACCGAGGACCCGACACAGGACTATGTTAAAGAAGCTTATCAAAAGAAGTATGTTGGAACCAAGTATCTTGATGAGCAAAGGAAAGCATTTAAAATTTGGTTCAAAGGAACAAGTCTGTGGCGAAATATGAGGTCAATTCACGAGGTTGAGCCAGATGCTCGAGGAGTAGTGGCAATCGAGCATGGCGTTATGTCCATTTGAGGACGGACTAAGAGATGATCTGAGATTGTTAATAGCACCGCATCAGGAGCAGAAATTTTCTGCTTTGGTGGAAAAGGCTAAAGTGGCTGAAGGAATCAATGATTCTACAAAGCAGACTATAGATCGGAATAGGCCCAAAAGAGGTTTTGGATCGTCTGGAAAGGTTCATAAGAGGCCTAGAGTTGATGGGCCACGAGGTCAGCAAGTTGGTTCTAGAGGGCAGTATCGTCCTTGTGATGTGTATGGAAAGAAGCACTTAGGAGAGTGCTAGAAGAAAATCGAGGATGTTTTAGGTGTGGGTCCAAGGACCATGTGATCAAGGATTGTCCTAAGCAAATAGATGAAAGTCGACCAGCAGCTCAGAATGTTAGTCAGGCTGGTAGAGAAGGACAGCAACTTCAACAAGGTCGTGGCTCGAGTAATAGAGGTAATGGTGCTGGCAGAGGCCGCGAAACACAGGGCAGAGGTGCTGCTAATGCTGAGGCAAGGCAACCGGGTTTGGTTTATACGGTTCACCGGAGGGCGGATGGAGACGCGCCGGATGTTATAATCGGTACGTTTTTATTTTGGCAAGCCCTATTTTACTCTAATTGATGTGGGCTCGACCCATTCTTATGTTGCATGTAGTATAGTGGAAACATTAGGCCTAGACTCTAAACTTTCTGATAGGCAGATGACTATAGTAAGCCCATTAGGCCAAACTGTAGTGGTTGATAAGATCTTTCGGAATGTACCCCTAGAGATTCAGGGAGTGAACTTTCGGGCTGACTTAATGGAACTACCCTTTGGAGAGTTTGAACTAATACTCGGAATGGACTGGCTAGTAGAGCACCAAGCCGTGTTGGATTGTGTGGCTAAATGAATGGAACTAAGGACCCCAGAGGATAAAGTAGTAGTAATGATCGGAGAAAGGAGAAATTACCTGTCTAACGTAGTGTCGACGTTAAAGGCTGAGAAAATGGTTAGGAAAGGGTGCAAGGCATTCTTAGCCTTCGTAAGTGCGTTGGGTGGAAAGGAAGAAGGTGTTAATAGAGTTAGACCGGTAAAGGATTTTAAAGATGTGTTTTCGGAGGAATTACCAGGAATACCCCCAGATAGGGAAGTGGAATTTGGAATAGATTTGTTGCCGGGAACAGCTCCTGTGTTAATTGCCCCGTATCGAATGGCACCAAAGGAGTTGGTTGAGCTCAAGGCTCAAATCCAGGAATTGTTGGATCGTGGGTTCATTTAACCCAGTGTGTCTCCATGGGGAGCACAGGTTCTGTTTGTGAAGAAGAAGGACGGAACTATGCGTATGTGCATAGATTACCGTCAGTTGAACAAGCTGACCATCAAGAACAAGTATCCTTTGCCAAGGATCGATGACTTGTTCGATCAGCTGAAGGGAGCCACAATATTCTCGAAGATAGACTTAAGGTCGGGATATCATCAATTAAAGGTGAAGGAGGCAGATATCCATAAGATAGCTTTTAGGACAAGGTACGGCCATTTTGAGTTTATCGTAATGCCATTTGGGTTGACCAACGCTCCAGCCACGTTCATGGATATGATGAATCGAGTTTTTCAACCCTACTTGGATAGGTTCGTCATGGTGTTTATCGATGATATTTTGGTGTACTCTAAGTCTGAAGAGGAGCATGACGAGCATCTCCGAGTTGTCTTTAAAGTATTAAGGAGAAGAGCTCATGCCAAATTCAGCAAGTGTGAATTTTGGCTTAAGGAGGTGGCATTCTTAGGGCATGTGGTATCCGCAGAGGGAATAAGAGTGGATCCTAGGAAGATAGAAGCAGTGTTGGATTGGAAACCACCTAGGTCTGTAGCTAAGATCCGAAGCTTCTTAGGTTTGGCAGGCTATTACAGAAGGTTTGTGGAAGGGTTCTCGTCTATAGCCGCGCCTTTGACAAAGTTGTTGAGGAAGGAAGTACCCTTTGTATGGTCGGATAAGCAGCAGGAGAGCTTTGAGAAGCTTAAGAAGGTCTTAACGGAAGCTCCAGTATTGATTCAGCCAGAGGTAGGAAAGGAATTCACGGTGTATTGTGACGCTTCCCATACAGGTTTGGGATGTGTATTGATGCAAGACGGAAAGGTAGTCGCATATGCATCTCGGCAGTTAAGGCCGCATGAGGTTAACTACCCAACCCATGACTTGGAATTGGCAGCAGTGGTTTTCGCCCTTAAGGTGTGGAGGCACTATCTCTATGGTGAAAGGTCAGTGATCTACACAGACCACAAGAGCCTTAAGTATTTGTTGACTCAGAAGGAGTTGAACTTGAGGCAGCGAAGGTGGGTAGAGTTGTTGAAGGATTATGACTACTCGATAGAGTACCACCACAGCAAGGCAAATGTAGTGGTGATGCCCTAAGTCGAAAGGTTGTGTCGGACCTAAGTGCTATGTTCGCACACTTGAGTCTCAGATGATGATGGAGTCTGCTGGCGAGTTGCAAGTCAAGCCCACATGGCGAATGAGGTGAAAAGGGACAGCTTGGCTATAAGGACCTAAGTGCTAAGTTACGACAAGTCTTGAATGGAGAGTTAAAGGATTATGGCGTTGATGATGAAGGAGCATTGTGCTACAAAGAAAAGGTCTCAGATGCCAAGAGATGAGAAGTTAAGATAGAGGATTCTTCGGGAAGCGCATAGTAGCCCTTATGCTATGCACCCCGGAGGCATTAAGTTGTACAGAGATCTAAGAGAACAATTTTGGTGGCCTGATCTTAAACGAGAAGTTACTGAATTCGTGGGAAAATGTCCGACGTGTCGCAAAGTTAAGGTGAACACCAAGTTCCATCAGGATTACTTCAACCAATTGAGATTCCACAGTGGAAGTGGGAAAGAATTACCATGGACTTCATTAGCAGGCTTCCCCTTACGCCTACTAAGAAGGACTCGGTATGGGTGATCGTGGACCGTTTGGCCAAGTTCGCACATTTCATTCCTGTAAGAGTTGACTATTCTCTTCAGACGTTGGCCAAGTTATATGTAGCAAAAATTGTAAGGTTACATGGAGTACCGGTATCGATCATCTCTGATAGAGACCCAAGGTTTACGTCTCGGTTTTGGAAAGCACTTCATCAAGCTTTAGGCACTAAGTTAGACTTCACTACGGCTTTTCATCCACAATCAGACGGGCAGTCTGAACAGGTTATTCAAGTGTTGGAGGATATGTTGAGAGGCTATGTGATGGATTTTCGAGGAAGTTGGGAAGATTACTTGCCTTTAGCAGAGTTCGCCTACAACAACAGCTATCAGGCTAGCATTCGGATGGCACCATATGAAGCGTTGTATGGTCGGAGGTGTCGAACTCCTAGTTGTTGGACTGATTTAGGAGAACGTCGAGTTTTGGGTCCAGAGTTAGTGGCAGAAATTGAAGAGAAGGTTGAGATAATTTGGGCACAGTTAAAGGAAGTCGCTGATAGGCAGAAGTCATACGCAGACCTTAAGCGAAAGGAAATAGAGTTTGAAGTGGGAGACCAAGTGTTTCTGAAAGTCTCACCTTAGAAGAAGGTGATGAGGTTTGGTCGAAAAGGGAAGCTAAGCCCAAGGTTTATAGGGCCCTATCGAGTACTGAAGTGAGTTGGACCAGTGGCATACTAGTTAGAGTTGCCACCAGAGTTGCAGCAGATGCACGACGTATTCCATGTATCCATGCTACGTCGTTACCGATCGGATCCGTCTCATGTGGTACCAGTTGAGGAAGTGGAGCTAAGGCCAAACTTATCCTACGAGGAAGAGCCGATTCAGATATTGGAACGTGATGTGAAAGTACTACGAAGGAAGTCCGTTCCTCTAGTCAAAGTGTTATGGCGCAGTCATGGATCGGAGGAAGCTTTGTGGGAGCGGAAGAAGCAATGCGACAAAGAATACCCTCAATTATTTTAGTTAGGAAATTTCGGGACAAAATTATTTTAAGGGGTAGAATCGTAACATCCCGAAAAGGGCCTATGCATTTTCGGGTTAATTGTACAAGTGATATGTTTTATGTGTTAAGAATAAATTTTGAACATTTTGGAAAACCCGAAAATGTATGGAAATGCTAAGTTAAAAGAGGAAAGTGAACATTTATGGAAACTAGGAAAATGATTTAGAAATGATTCAAAAGAGGAAAGTGAACATTTCGAAACTTGGAAATGTAAGGAAATGTCAAGTTTAAAGAGCCAAACGAAAATTTTGGAAACTTAGAAATGACTTAGAAATGTCGAGTTTTAAAGTTTAAAAGAGGAAATTAAGGCAAGGTGGCCTTAAGAGAAAAAGTATGTGAAATTTGACACACAATAGGCTTGGAAAAGTGGCTGAAGATGCCACTTAGGGCCTCTGAAATGGCGCCACATGCAAGGGTGTTGGGCACGAGTTCGAGTCACATGGGAAGCAAATAAAAGAAGTTTTATTTTTATTCTAGAAGCACAGAGGTGGATCAGCACAAGGCTTGCAAAAGAAGAGTTTCATTCTCTTTTAAATTCGCTAATTAGGGATAAATAAAGGATTTTGTTTTGGATTATTTCTAAGAGATAATAAGGATTATTCTTTATTTTTTTTAAATTAAAGAGATAAATTTATCACATAAGGAAAAGTGGTGGCCAAGCAAAGGATTCTTGGCCTAGTAATTTCGGCTATAAAAGGAAGAGAATAGGGCTACTCATCAAATTTTCCTCCTCCTCTTCTCTCTGCCGAATTTTTCCCTAGTAAAATCCTCTCCTCTCTTTTATTTTGTCAAACCGAATATACCATTAGTCTCTAGTGAAATCGATTTCTTTTAAGCCTCAAAAGCCGAATCTTTGTGACTCCAAGCAAGGGTGCAGTCGACTAAGGTATTAAGGTAAGAATAATGGATTTTGTTGTTTAGTTTCTTTTTTTATCGAGATCTAGAAACTGATCCTCTTGTTGTCTCTTGGCCGAATATTAAAGGAGGAACTTCGGGATTTTTGATAGTTGTCGACTTCAAGAGAAGGGATTTTTTGGGATTTAAAGCTTCAAGGTAAGACATCTGATATTCGGCCATAGGCCAATTAATGATGATTAAGTGTTAGAAATCAATCTAACATGTGCTTATAGGATTTTCAACAGCATTAAGAAAGCAAGGATCTATTTCGGGATTTAAGATTTGGAAGGTAAGCATATAGGTATGTTCGGCCAAGGCTTGATTTGGTATTTAGATCTATTCTTTAATTTGTTTAAAAAGTCGGAACTAACCCCTGATGAGATTTAGTGCTTGGCCGAATACAAGAAGAAGCATAGCAGCAATTTCGGGATTTGAATAATCATCAAATCGGCACCAAAGGGATTAAGGATCTAAGCATTAGATCAAGCTTTTTGGGATCTCAAGGAATTGCTAAGCAAATTAGGTGTGTACCCCACACTATATCATAATATGTTTTATGGCTACGTTTAATTAATATATGTGATATTAAGAATATGAAAGTGGCTAAGGTACCATGTTATGGTACAAAGTACTCAGGTACGTTTCCTACTCCTACTAGGATTATGAAATATGTTAATTGTAACATGAGAACAAGAATAAGAATGTGAACTCTAGCATATTTATGCATATTACTATTATATGGGGCATATGGGTTTATTTTTGGGGAAGTGAATGTGGTGACCTAAGACCACAAACACGGTGACCTAAGACCGTGATATCTGAATGTGGTGACCTAAGACCACAGAAATCTGAACGTGGTGACCTAAGACCACGAATGCGATGACCTAAGACCGCGATATGGAGTGTAGCGAAAGGAGGGTCGACTTAGTAGTCCCCACTTGTATGAGTTGGTACGGGAGTGTAGCGGATGGCTTAATAGGTTTGGGTTTTGGGAATGCATCATAATTTGTATGCTATGATATAAATGTGTAATAATTGTTATGCCTGATTCGATTATGATTTAGTGCTGTGTACACATTGAGTCTGTTGACTCACCCCGTTATGGGACCATGTTTCAGGTGATGAACAGTGATGGACCGGGACGGCAGAACTTGTGGTGGCCATGCTCAACTTGGAAGTTTTTATTTTTAATGGACATTTTATCACATTTAAGTACTTTGAACTATTTGTATTTGTTTGATGTAATAAGGCCATAAGGCCATGGTGAACCATTTTATTTCATTTATTGTTTAATTATGTTACAAATTTTATTGAGTTAAAGACTATGTAATTCATTTTTTTAATATACTCTATATGTTTTATCACTTAATATTAAAAAGGGGTTTTCAAAATAAAATTTAATCCGTTTCAACACAAGCCCAACCCAAAACAATATTTTTTTTTTTAGAATCACACAAGTTTTCTCTAAGTTACAAAAGAACTTGAAACCAGTTTACTTGAGGAACATACCAAATCTGGTCAAAGCTCGATGGTCGGGTTTGGGGTGTTTCACGAGCCTCAGCTCATTGTTGCAATGTTGAGGAAGAAGAAAGAGATGATCACCCTTGGTACCAAGATATATTGCGATATGTGACAAATCATGAATATCCTGAACAAGCGATCGAGAACGATAAGAGGACGTTGAGAAGATTAGCCTGTGACTATGTCTTAGACGGGGAGATCCTGTATAGAAGAAGAAAGCATCAGATATTGTTGAGATGCGTGGACATTGCTGAAGCTAAGAAAATTCGGAAGAAGTCCACGAGGGTGTTTGCGGAACACATGCCAATGGTTTCACAATGGCTAGATAAATTATGAGATTTGGATATTATTGGTCTACCATGGTAGGAGACTGCATCAATTATGCTAAAACATGTCACAAATGTCAGATCTATAGAGACAAAATTCATGTACCTCCTTCGACTCTACATGTTATGACTTCCCCGTGGCCTTTTTCTATGTGGGGCATAGATGTCATCGGGCTGATCTCTCCAAAAGCTTCCAATGGGCTTCGATTCATCTTTGTAGTAATTGACTATTTCACCAAGTGGGTAGAGGCTGCCTCATATGCCAGTGTTACTAAATTGGCAGTCAGCAGATTCCTAAAAAAGGAAATAATATGTCGATATGGAATGCCTGAAAGGATCATATCTGACAATGCATTGAACTTGAACAACAGCACAATCGCAGAGGTCTGCAGTTAATTCAAAATCAGGCATCACAATTTGTCACCGTACCATCTGAAAATAAATGGTGCGGTGGAAGCAGCCAACAAAAACATTAAGAAGATTGTGGGGAAAATGGCTGAAACCTATAAAGATTGGCACGAGAAACTACCATTTGCTCTCTATGCTTATCGAACATCAGTCAAGACCTCCACCGAGGCAACGGCTTTCTCATTGGTTTATGGAATGGAGGCAATGTTACCCATCGAAGTTGAAATTCCTTCCCTTCGACTCTTGTCAGAGCTAAAAGTAGATGAAGTCGAATGGATCTAATCTCAATACGATCAGTTGAACTTGATTGAGGAAAAGAGGCTAAGGGCTATCCATCATGGTCAGATGTACCAAAAGAGAATGATGCGGGTTTATGAAAAAAAGGTTCACCCAAGAGAATTTCACGAGGGAGACCTGGTTTTAAAAAAGATCATCCCCATGCAAAAGGATTTCAGAGGGAAATGGATGCCAAATTGGGAAGGACCTTATGTGGTGAAAAAGGCTTTCTCCGGAGGAACACTGATCTTGGTTGAGATAGATGGGAAAAACTTATCCAATCTTAAAAACTCGGATTCAGTCAAGAAATACTATACTTGAAGAAGAAAATAAGCCAAAGTGAAAACCCGAACAGGGCACTTTGAGACCTTCTCAAAAAAAATTCCAAAAATGATGAAAATGAAAAACGGAGAGGCCAAGGTGAAAACCCGCAAAGGGCGCCTTGAGAACAAAGGGGTTTTGGGTCGAAAACCCTAAAAGGGCGGCTCAAATTGCAATCAACGATGGGGCATGCGGTAATCTTGTCATACCTGAATTAAGAAGGAGGAGAGATGTTACGTCTTGGACCATCAGCAGAGTACTCTCGATCTCCTAAACACATATTGAGCTTAAAATGGTCTTCAAACAATCCGTACAGAGAAGCTCAGGCTGCGATATCCAGGATATTTATATTTTCCCCCAATCATTTTGTATTCTAGTAATGTTTGCTTTCTTTAAATAACTTATTCTTTTCAGATTTCCCTTCTGATAAATTCTATTTTGTCTGTTATTTATGATTATTTTCAAGCATTTTGTATTGAAGTAATGATTAATGGACTAATAATACTTTCGCAAAAGGAGTTTTGCATATTACTCTGAAAACTTCTAAATAATACAAGAACCTAAAACAGGACTTTTATTTAGCACTCACCAAGCCTAAAGGTTGGAAATATGTAACACCCTTACCCATATTCAACGCCGGAATAGGGTACGAGGCATTACCAAAACACATACACTTGAAAACGTATTAAACTGAGTCATAAAATTTCATCCAAATTATACAAAATAAACTGCTAAATATTAAAGGCCAACATTTTAGGCCAAACCAATTATGATATATACAAATGACTAAGTCTCCTATACATGCCATAAACTTAAGAGGTTTGTATTCACTTTTACCCCTCGATGATAGCTTGATAGTGTGATTACATCTCCGGTGATCTCTAACTCGATACTTTCAGAAACACTCCATCATCGATCTGAATCCTAATAGAACTCAGTGAATTCTGTCAAACAAAGAATCGATACATATTGAAATTATTATGCTAATTCTATCAAACGTTCAAAACAACCCACTAGCATTTCTATTGGCTTCCCACAGATCAATCGATAATCACTCATAATCTTTCAATAGCTTAATTCATAACCACTATCTTAAACTCAAATTTTGCTATGCCATCAGATATATTAAACTCTCGAAACCAAGAAACATATGAAAATCCTCGTTAACAAACAGTGTCATCAAATTTTTCAATACAGACATAATAATAACCATCTCTAAATCACTAGTAGAATAGTTCTTTTTAATGTGACATTAACCTTATGAAAACATGAACCATCACTTTATATTCTAGCAATAAAACTCATTCTAATCCGTTCACTAGTGCATCACTGAAAAAAATCATAAACTCGTTACTCAATTCCAACTGAACTCAAAACTAGAGCTTCGGTTAATAATACCTTCAATTGCTTTAACTCTGTTAGTATACCAAGACCATTCAAACTTTCACATATATGATAACTTTTCCAATCAAAACAACTTTAACTTATAATAACATCATCCGGTTAGAATAATCCAATAAGCATATCTCTGTACTATGCTTTCTAAAATATAATTTCTTTATTCTGACTATCCGTCTTCATACTCGTGAATACACAAAATTTATAGTTGAGGCATGTTTAAATATACATAACTCAAATCATATCTCAACAAATCAGTTCACTCATATAAAAACAACTAAGTTGATTTCAGCTATCGAATAATAAAATATCAATATACTCTTTTCTTCATGCTGAGGATACAACTCAAATATACAATCTTTCAAAATTATTTTAGAATGCAAATCAAAGATCTTTTAAACCATATTAGCTCGAGGAAATAGATATCCTGATTGAACTCATTAACTTTAATGAAACTTACCTGAGGAAAGAAAACTGCTATATAATTTAAGCTTGTGTTCTTACCATTTATACCCTTGCCACTATCAATTTCTTCCACAAAAATTTGAGAAACCTTGATACCAGAATCACCACATTCCTATTATCGGATCCATAAATACAATCATACTAAACATAGCCATCATAGACCAAAGAACATACTTTAAGGATGAGCCATGTTCAATAATTTGCACAATAAAGGCGATAAGAAAACCCTAAATACGATACCATTCCAGAAGTTTGTGAACATAACTCACAAGAAAATAACAGAGATCCTGATAATTCGTCAGAGAAACCCAGCAGAAAAACAATGCTTACCGACTCTGGACTTCTATCATAACAGAGATAATATATTTCCAGTATATATAAAACAAAACCATAATCAGTAGAAATATAAGAATAGTCTCACATAAATTTTTACCATCGACTTCATTCCAACATATTTAAATAGAATTCCGAAAAAGATAAAGAAATACTAATCATAAACCGACTGCACCAACAGGCATTCGCCTAACATCATAGTTAGCTTCTCACAACATAAGAACTCCATCGAAACCGAACAATCACACACATATCTCGAGGATAAGAGAATATATAGAATACACAGAAAAGATCATCATATTTATTTCAACTATAACTGTCACACACACAGACATCTTTACTACTCAAATATCATTTCTTTGATTAATCCTGTCATCATGAACTCCGTATTATTCCACTCACTAACAAAAATCAATTCGGGAAAAATTTCAGCAAACACATACTTTAGACATCATATCTGAATATGTCGATTAGCCGAGACTAACTTCTCCTTTATCCGTGACATTGCATAATCTATATAATCTTTAAAACATTCTAATATCCTTCCAAAATTGTTTCCACTTTCCAAACTATTCTTATCTCTATATGCATTACTAAGTACCACTAAACTTTTTAGTTTCACATTTATGGACTTATTTCACATGGTTCTCGTGAATTTTTGTTATAAAACAACACTAGTAAAGGGGTGAGGTTGTAAAGCTTCTGATTTAACTCTCATAAATACATACATATGGCTTTGTATTCATCACCAACATCATATAATCACAATTACATAATTCACTTCAAGCTAATTAACATACATAGTCATGTTACACGAACTTTTTCGAATACCTTATTCAAACAAGTGTACATAAACACACATCCTGTCAATTTGAGAAAATTTACTTATTGTATTTACTTAATCAAATATGTTGGGCACATAACATCATATGCATGCCAAACAAACATGGATGGGCTTATCACCATATAAACTTTCATTTCATTTCACTTTTCACATTTCTCAACTTGTGGTTATCTCATTTCGTACATTAACACATATATATCGTGAACTTCTATTCATACCTTTCCAAATTTTGACACATCATAAGCACGTCTCAATCATTTCAATATCATTATCAGCATTATCGAAAAATAGCTCAGTTAGAAGTCATCTCTGACTCAACAAAACAATTTCGTCAGAGTCGGGAGATATCACACTATCACGAGTAGTAATATGGCATGTATAGCTAGACTCACATACGCTATGTTAGTCTGAGAATTGACTAGACCATAGCTATGATACCACTAAATATAACACCCCTTACCCATATTCAATGTCGAGATAAAGTACGAGGCATTACCAAAACACATACACTTGCAAACGTATTAAACTGAGTTATAAAATTTCATCCAAATTATACAAAATAAACTGCTAAATATTAAAGGCCAACATTTTAGGCCAAACCAATTATGACATATACAAATGACTAAGTCTCCTATACATGCCATAAACTTAAGAGGTTTGTATTCACTTTTACCCCTCGATGATAGCTTGATAGTGTGATTACATCTTCGGCGATCTCCAACTCGAGTTAGCATACAACCCTATAAGATATGGGAAATGAAGGGAAGTAAGCTACAAAGATTAGTAAGTAAGTATGTAAATAACAAGTGATTTATTAGCAGGCTTTTATAAATCTTCACAATATGTTCTAAAGATAATACAATCATAATTGAACATAGTTCCACTTTTTATTCATGTTCATCTCAAGCTATCTACTCGAGTCACAGACACTTAATTATTTATATCTAGAGCTACGGAACTCCAAATTAAGATCCGTTAATTTTAAATGAAACTAAACTCACATATCTCCTTACCATAAAATTTCTAGAATTTTTGGTATTGCCAATCAATACAGTTTATTCATTAAAGATTCACCTTTCTTACTATTTGACTATTCTGACCTCTCTTCACTACGAATCAATTTTCTCCTCTTTCAGAGTTCATATGACATTATTATTTAGCTTATACTCATTCAGGATTTTATAATATAATTTATATCCCACATTTATTTTTGTATAATTTTTAATGATTTTTACAAGGCAGAACAGGGGATCACATAATCATTCTAAACTAGTCTCACAGAAATTCAAATATGTCAAAATATACGAATCATTTGTTTGCTATGTTTCTTTTATATGAAAATAGACTCAATAAGATTTAAATCAATATCTCATAAAACTTATAATTCAATCTCTACTATTTTTAGTGATTTTTCAAACTCATGTCACTGCTGCTGTCCAAACAGTTTTATTGTAAATTTTTGCTCTCTCTTTCACTTTAGTTGTGTTCATCACTTGCTTATACCAACCTTTCCAATTTCCGATTACATATCGAACATATTGTTCATACGTACATTTTCCAAATTTCTCAATTAGTCACATTCACACTTGCACTTATTCATAACATGGTCGTTCTAATGAAGAAGGACATATTTGGCATTTAAATTTTGTTTTTAATTCATTTAATTCACTAAATTACCAAAATGCCCCTTAAAAAATCTTTTGAAACATACCCATCCATGTCCATTTTTGTCCACCAACTTAAATAATGGTCTAATTATCATTTAAGGACCTCTAATTTAAAATTTCATAACAATTGGACACCTCTAACTTGTAGAACTCAACTTTTTCACTTTTCACAATTTAGTCTTTTTGACTAAATTGAGTGCCCAAACGTCGAAATTTTCGAACAAAATTTTCACAAAATATTTCTGTGAAATCGTAGACCATAAAAATATAATAAAAATAAATTTTATTACGTCAAATTTGTGGTCCCGAAACCACTATTCCGACTAGGCCTTAATTCGGGATGTTACAAAATATTTGAGAAGGAAACTCTAAACAGTGACCATTTCTTCGAATTTGCTGTCAAAAAATGTCGGTTGAACAAGAAGACAGGATATTACATCAGTGATGCAACCTAGAAGAACAATGAGCAATGTCAATCCTAAGCTTTTAAAATGGATCATTCTTATGAAATTCTGCATTCGTGCAAAACACGTATAGTTAGGAGCATTTGGTTCAATCTGATCATTGCATCCTAATCATTCTACAAAGGATCATTCTCATGACATTCTACATTAATGCAAATGTCATCCATAATACATTCAGCTAGGAGCATTTGATTCATTCCGATCATGGCATCCTAATCATTATGCATAAGCATAATTCCATAAATCGATTCTACATGTCATGTTCCCCAAAGGATGGTGTAACAAGATCAGCAAATCCACAAATCTTATCTCTCTGAAGTTGCAGTAGAGTAGATCAAAATAAACCTTATCTTCCTAAAGTTGCAGTGGAGCAGGTTGAAGTCACAAGTCTTATCTCCCTAAAGTTGCAATAGAGCAGACTGAAGACAGTTAATCCTATCTCTCTGAAGTTGCGGTGGAGCAGATTAAAACGCCGAACCCTATACCTCTGAAGTTGCAGTAGGTCAGATTGAATTTACCATACAAGTCTTATCTCCCTGAAGTTGTAGTGGAGTAGATTGAAGATAGCGAATCTTATTTCCCTGAAGTTGCAGTGGAACAGATTGAAGTTATAAATTACAGATTTTATCTCTCTGAGATTGCAGTAGAGTAGATTAAAACAAACATTATCTCCCTGAAGTTGCAGTGGAGCAGGTTGAAGTTATAAGTCTTATCTCCCTGAAGTTGCAGTGGAGTAGACTAAAGATAGCAAATCTCATCTCCTCGAAGTTGCAGCGGAGCAGATTGAAGCTACAAGTCTAATTTCCTTGAATTGGATCGAAGCGCTAGTTCTTATACCCCATGAGATGCAGTGGGATGGAATGAAGCTACTTGAAGAAGAGAAGCACCAAAGAAGGAAAGATTCAGCAAGACTGGGCAAAATTGGCCCTTTTAAAGTCTTTGCTCCATTCTCGTTACACGACAATGAGCAAAGAGGGGCAGCTATACAGCCCAATTCTTACCCGGGCCTTAAACACAAAATAAGGCAAAATATAAAACAAATAAAATCCAATAAAAACCAATGTCCATTTACAACTCGTTTACAAATCCTAGCACGAAACATTAAGCCCAATTTACACTACCCAAAGTTCAGCCCAGAATAATAAAAATCATCCCAAAATTACACGGCCCAAATGGCCCAAACATTTTAGGGTTTTAGAAAACCTTAGGGAAGCTTCCAGCATTGCCTAGAGCCGCAGCAACTTTCCCCGTGCGTGCATCCACGCGCACCACTACTTGTGTCTCCAACGCCCCATGCGCCTCCGTACGCCACATCCGCTCCATCCGTACCTGCAAACAGGGCCTCCAATAGCAGAGAAACAACAAAATATACAGCAAAATATACAATAAAAACTTGTATGTCAATGGCTATAAACAGCCATCAATATTATGTATTTTTTTACGAACATTATTGTTACACATACTGAATATAGAAAATTACAGAGAAATCAGAAAAACAATCCTGAAAGGTGATTTTCGGCTTTCAATACTCTTTTTCTTTCGCTCCTTTTTTTTTCTTTTTGAATCTTTGTTTTTGTTTGTTCGTGTGAAAATCTAAACGGAAAGGAAAGGTTTTACCTTTGTGAATGAATCGACGGACTGCTTTCTTCGTCAAAATCAAAACAAAGATGGCCGTCGAGGTCAGATATGATGAAACATTTGGGATCGATTTAAAAGGATTTTGTAAACGACCAGAATCTGCCACTAATTGCCGATTACCATGGCGCTTTAGTGGTCGGATGTCCTTTTGATGCGGCTGAGAGAGAGAGGGTTAGATTTTGGCAGAGAGTTTAGAAAAAAAGGGGGCTAGAGTTTCGTCTTAGGAGAAATTAGTAAATGTTTATTTTGTTTTTAAGGGGTTGGTGTCCATTAAGAAAACGGCGTCGTTTGGGCTCATTTCAATAGCCTCAAAATGACATTGTTTTAGGCAACCCGATTTGACCCGATCTAGCATCCATAGGATCCGCGCATTTTTGCGATGATGGGATAATTGCGTGCTCAATCCCTCCCTTTTTGTGCCGCTATCTGATTAGGCCCCTTTTATTTATTGTCAATTTTTTTTAAATTTGGGCCAATAATTTTGCGCATTTTTAATTTAGCTCCTATTTAAACGCTGTGTTTAATAACTCGGGTAAATTGTGCTTTTAATCCTCCTTTGTTTACGCACATCGTGTTTTAGTCCTTAATTTTGTTCAATGTGTTTTAATATTTCTTAAATTCCCCTTTTAGTTTATATTTATTTCAATTGAGTCTCCTTATTTTAATTTTTTAATTCTTTTATTATTTTTACTTTATTTGTTGTTCATTTCGCTTGAAATCGTTTTAATATATCATTTTAAATTATTTCATCTATTCTTATACTTTCATTTGTAAAATATATTTTAAAATTGATTCATTTAGATTTTATTCACAAAATTTTATACATCTTTTGATTCAAGATTTACATGATATTTATTTTAATACATTGTTAATTCCTAATTATTTCATGTATATATTTTAAAATCCATTCATATTTTTATATTTTCTATTTAATCCTTTAAAATCTTTTTGTATTAAAACTTCGCTTTAAAATCACTTTTTGTTTATTTCAAATATATTTTACATGTATTATACTTGTATGTATTTTATTTTTCGTTTTATATATTATTGTTTTTAGACTAATGTATTTTATTTTAAATCATTTTGTTTATCATTAATTTTACGTTCGGTGATTATTGCTATTATGTGTATTGTAATTCTCATTTTATATTTATTTGTCATTTGCGATTTAATAGTGTAGCATTTCACTTGTAAACAAATATTTCTTATCTTTGTATGTTATTACTCCATTGCATTTTATTTGTTAAAAAGATCATGTTTTAATATCTTTTAAATTTTAAAAATTGTTCCATTCAAAGGTCTTTAAAATAAGACAATATTTCGTGTTTGGAAATTTGAGGAATCGTGCCCTATCGTGTTGGGTTTCGGTTTTCCGTTTGACCAAATAACCAAATATCCTTTTAAATTTTGTCCATGTTTTCTAAAAAATAAGGCAATATTTCGTGTTTGGAAATTCGAGGAATCGTGCCCTATCGTATGGGTTTCGATTTTTCGTTTGACCAAATAACCAAATACCCTTTTAAAATTTTGTCCATGTTCTCTAAAAAAACAAGGCAATGTTTTATGTTTGGAAATCTGAGAAATCGTACCCTACTGTGCTGGGCTTCGCTTTTTTCGTTTGTCCAAATAATAGAATATCTTTATAAAAATCTCAATGCATGAACTTTGGAAATCATGAGAGGATCTTGGCATTGAGGGTTTGAAACGTCATATCCTATCGTGCTGGATGTGATATTTTATTCCTTCGGAACAATAGAATCTCAATATCCAATTCGAGTTGCTTAAATTTCTTTAAAACGGAATTGTATTTTAAAATCGTTACAAATTTTCAACATAAGGACATTAGTTAATCAATTAGGTACCAATTTTGGGCGTTGCGAGGGTGCTAATCCTTCCTCGTGCGTAACCAACTCACGAACCCATTTTTCTTGGAATTCGTAGACCAAAATTAATTTCTTTTAAATATAATAAAATGTTTTTATAGGTGATCCGATCACACCTAAACAAAAAGGATGGGTGGCGACTCCATTTTCTTTTTAAAGTCGATCCCTATTTTTTAAAAAAAATAAAAAAAATGGTTTCGACAATTGCAACTTTGCATTTTTAGCAATACACTGTCACTATCATTTAACATATACATAACATGTACACATTTGCACTTTCACAACAGTTATCATAACCATATATCACATGTTATAGCATCTCATCCCAATTCACATATTCACATTCACATAAGTACATTATTCACAAGATAAACATAGGTATGAGAAATTTTACACTCGAAATTTAGAGTAGGGGCTTAGGCTACTACTAAATTCCAAAATAACGCATTTAATCATGTCCACAAGCAATTATTCCAAACACTCACCCATACATTTTCATAGAAAAGTCGAAAGATCAAACTAGCTTTACCTTGTCTTTATCTCTACTCGTAGAAGGTCCTAATGAATTTGGAGCTTCAACATAATAATTCACACAACAATACATTAAAAAATCAGCTAAGGACTCACCACAAGCAATCAAAAACTTAAGCCTAAGCTATGTTCTCATGTAGCTAAAACCTTTAACATAACCAACTTGAAATCCAAATATCTCGATCTGCACTTAATCTTTTAGCCTAAAATGAGTTTCATTCATCAAATTATTCATCAACAACTAATTCCCAACCTTTAAATTACATAAAACTACTCAATTCATGGTATTGACTTTTTCAACATGTTTTTGGCTATTTTCACGAAAATTCACTAAAACTCAAAAAATCTTTATCGAAACTTCAAAACAAGTTTAGAAACCTCTTAATCATGTCAAAAATAATTAAAAACACTTTGAAATCACGTTTTTACTCAAAATCCTGATAATACAAGTTTAGAAACCTCTTAATCATGTTTTTGGCTCAGAGACTAAATTGTAAAACTTTAATTGTAACACCTCTAACCCGTCTTCGTTCCTGGATTAAGGTTACTGTATATTGTGGCATAACCTATCAACCCCGTACTGCGCGCAACATAACTTATTGGCATGCCAACCATACCCTATCCTACGTTCATCAATTCAAAGCATTCTAACACAAAATAATATATGAATAACTCACTATCTCATATTCTATATATAGGCATTAGTTCAACAACCAAACATTCATCAACTCAGAATATCTCGTTAGTGCTCAATGCTACAATGATCCACTATTTCATTACTCACATACATAGCATTATTATAATGTTCAAATCAAAACAATTTAATTCATTTAATATGCATTTAAATGTATTAGAAAAAAATCGAATGAACTTACAGGATTGATTTGCAGTAACGGTCTAGAGTAGCTCAGTCAGTGATCGACGTTATGTCAATTCATTATTTCCATTTTCAATTACACACATCAATATAATCCAACATTTATGCAATTAGGTTCATATAATACACTTCAAATGTACTAAAATTATATCGTATGAACTTACTAAACTAAACTGCAGCAATGACAAAGTATAGGGGCTATTTGGTAATTTTCTCTTTTCCACGGTTTTCCACTCATTTAGGATCTCCTAAATCGAAGAACCCTAGTTGGCCAAAAGTTTCTTCTCCCTTCTCACATGGCTATACGGTTTTTGTAAGAAGAAAATCTAAAAGATGATAGTTTATTTAGCTTTTATTTTATTTACATTATGTTTAATTATCCAATTACCATTTTACCATTTTAATTTCCATTCAATTTTAACAATTTCAAGCCCATTACTGTCGAAAATCATCACCTATGGTATATTTACCATTCAAGAAGGGCTTAATTGCACAGTTATTCCTTCAATTATAATAAATCCCAAAAAAACAAACTTAATTTCTATTTAACACTAAACTAATTAGGACTAAATGAGAAAATAGCCCAAAAGTTAGTTTATTTAATCATGTCACCACCGCTTGGACTTTTTTACCATGGTTTAATTACCATTTTGGTCCTTTTAGCATTTGAAATCTATAGAGATTAACTTTTACCTCTTTTACAATTTAATCCTTTTACCTTAATTAAGTAATCAATCACCAAAATTACCAAACCAAACTTCAATTCACCTATAATATGACTCTATAAATATTAAATAAAAATATTTACAAACCTAAATTATGGAAATGAGGTCTTAATACCTCGTTTTCAATAACCACTTGACTTTTAAACCGAACCACTTATACTAACTTTTAATTCAATTAGTTAAATTTATCAAATCAAAATTCAATATAAAAATTATTATTGACTCATATAATTTAAATACAAATTATACGAACTTACTCATCGAATTTGTGGTCCCGAAACCACTGTTTCTTACACCACTGAAAAACTGGCTGTTATAGTAGCATCCCAATCGTTTGGCCAATCGACTAGCCAAACCGGAGATGCTACAATAATATTTCTGGTTTGAGACTTTAACATGTGAACTAATGATAATTAACAATAATAACTTTGTTAAATTGAAACAATCAACCTATGTTGAAAAATTACAATGTTGTTCAAACTCCGTTACAAAAATTTCTGATCCTGAGGCTCAGCCCACAGGTCTCCCCCACTATATGCATGTTACAGATGAGAGGAACAAGCTCACACAGGCTCGAAAGATTCTAGCTTAGTCCCTCTCTAGCGTCTCATATAACCTACTTTACCTGAAAAGCATAACAAGAAGCTAGGTAAGTTCAAAATAAACTTTGTGAACTTTTAATATAACACACCCAATTAAGATATTATCGTATGATATGACTTCAATGGTTGGGTCTCATGTTTGACATCACTTGCACAAGGGCAGATTGCATGTCTTCTAGGTGCACACTTGACATCATTCACGTTGGTACAACTTGCAAATTGGCTCTTTTCTACACATTGACTCGGTTCTTCACTTTCATTGTTCGTGCACTAGTATATCTTTTAGGATGATTCCGCTTGCGCATATGTATTGAATTCATACATGTGGATTCATATATACGGATTCATACATGCGAATTCATAGATGCAAATTCATACATGCAAATTCATATATGCGAATTTGTGCTTGCGAACTCATTCTTGGTGGAATTAGATTAACAGAAATATACTTTGACGACTTAGACTTGAGAATTCATATTCATTAGTTAGTTCTTGAGGATTCTTGCTTAAAAGATAGTCCATGTGAACTCTTGCTTAAGAGATAGTCCATGCGGACTATTGCTTGAGAGATAGTCTATGCAGACTCTTGCTTGAAAGATAGTCCATGTGGACTATTGCATGAAGGTTCTTACCCAAATAGTGTTTCCATCATAAAATACTTGAGAAACGACCAAATTACCATTTACGACAAAATAACTATTTTGCCCATTTTTAACTTTTATACAATTTCTTCCTATAATAGATAATTATCAATCTCAAATCTCATAATTCACTTATAATATTTAATATAAATACATAGATATTGAAAATTACATCCTTTCCTTCTTCCCATAGAATTGGAAAATCTACAATTTAGTCCCTATACTTTTGAATTTCTTCCATTTTAGTCCAAAAGTGATTTTTACCATACTAACATATAATTCCATATGTTTCCATTCCAAATAATCATTAATAGTTTTTTTTCCATTTTGGTCAAATTTGCACTTTAGTCTTTAAACTTTTAAATTTTCTAATTTGGTCTCTCTCTTTTTCCATATTTTCATTTTTTGAAATTCTTTGCATTAATTCCCAAATCCATAATCAACTTTATTCTCATAATAAATCTTTTCTAACCTTTTTTTCCAAATTTTTTTATAAATTTACTTATTCGACATCGACATGGCACCACATGCCAAATAAAAAATTTTGTGGTGCTACATTAATTGTAAAAATATTTTCTATCATGAAGAACTATTTGAATAGTATGATGTCACCCTTCATTATATCAATTTTTTTTTTACAAATTATATCATTTTAAGAAATAAAATAGATAATAAACATAAAATATGCATGATATATTTAGTCATATAATATGTGATAACATAAATATAAATATATTTTAAATTTAATGGAAGAAAGCATTTTTTTTCACAATGGTCTATGAAAGGGATAAGAAACATCATAACCAGATTTTCAAAAGATTGATTACCATAAAAGAATCAATAAGTTGAGACAAATAATATTTTAGTGTCATGTAAAGACCATTTAAATGGTTTTGGAATAATACATATTTGAGACCAATGATCATTACTGTCATTCCTAAAGAAAATATTTTGTTAATTCCAAAGATAAAAATCACCAATTCAATACTTTTTTTTTATCATGACCTCTTTTATCATTATGATTTTTTATGAAATTAAAAAATGCTACATTCACTTCAGGAACGGTATTAAATTAGTCGAATAAAATTGACAATATAAATTCATATTGTAAATAAGGTTGATATATTTTCACTTAAAATTTGAAGTCTTACTATCTTTTTTTTGAATGGGAAGTCTTACCATCTTAAATGTATTAAATTATAACAAGCTTTTGGAAAAATTAATGATTTTTGTGTTCATATTATTCCTTTAAATTATTTCAAAGATATTTATAATAAGTTTGGACGGATAATGCAGTGCGGTACGTTTAGCTTACTTTTTATCTCATGCTACAATATCTAACCTCATTGTCACCGCTATTTTTACACTAACTGTAGATAAAGACACCGTCTATCTAAACTCATCCTTAATTTTCTACTTTAATAGTGTCACAAATCATCGTAGCATTAAGATGAATCAAAGTATTCATGTCGGATCATTTCATTCAAAGATCTCATGGGGTATGAATTTAAACTTACAAGATTTGACAAAATATGTCCAATGTAACGTACATACCATGTACCATATAAATACATGAATTTCATAAAAGCATACTAATTATCCTTTATGTATCTATTCATCCACATGTAAAGTGCCTCAATTTCCATAACAACAACAAAATATTTATAAAAAAAAAAAAAGATAAAAAAGAAGAAAAAGCATTATTGTTTAAACCAGATCGAACTAACCGGTTGGATTGGAAATTGATCGGGGCACAATTCGATGAGAGGTATAAAATCGATTGATCTGTGAACCGGTACGAATCTCTTGAATCGATTATTATAAATTTTTAGTAATTATTTTTTAATTTTAAATAATTTATTTCTTTTGAACGGCTTGGATTGATCGAACTGAGAATTAGTAGATCAGTTCAACCACTAATCTGATTCCAAAAACATTAACAAAAAAACTGATATTTTTATTATAAAGATTTTCAAAATTAATAATAAAAAATCTAATTTTATGAATTTTCAATTTTTTTACCAACTCTCTAATTTTTTAGTTTAACTTGTATAATTAAATGGGTCTAGGATTGAATTGATGAGTTCGATTTTATTTTTATTAATCTTATTATAGGTTCTGCTATTTTTATACAATATCTAAAATTATTTATAGCCCCTCCCCAACTCATAAATAGGAGGATAATGCGCTTCAATGCACTCGAATTCATGTCTTCCTATATTGACAACAATAATCATACCAATCAAATTAAGACTCAATCAATGAATGTCGAAAATTAAAAAGAGTCAGCCTGCGGAATTCTGTTTTGAGTTGAGACAAACCAATGTAAGGAATAATTGTGTTGGCCAGTTACAGATTATAGAATTGAAAGTTTTCTCAAAGTAGCAGAATTGCTTTTATACACAAGGAATGTGCAAAACCTGTCATGGGACCATATGTGTTTAGGCGTGCAAGTATATAATCTAGGAATGACTTTTGAATATAAAATGTTTCCCCTTTAATTGAAATTAACTTTTAGGATCTAACTTTTGCCTTAGATAAATTAGTTAACCCATCAACTGCCACCTCTTCTTCCTTCAAATTTTCTCACTATAAGTCTTCTTCTCCTTAATTTTGATGATTTTTTTATACAATTCACAGGATGCTTGTAATTGAGTTGAATTCAAAATTTAAAGCAGTTTAATATCAATTCAATATAAAAATCGAATTTCTTGAGCATAGATTAGGCTTGTGTACCTAGTATTTACGATTATTTATGCCTGAGTTCAAATTAGAGTTTCGGTGATAATTAAAAAATATTTCAATTAGGTTCGTAAGTTGTTTGAGTTAAATTCAAAATTTAACTTACTTGATAGTTTAGATTTTATTTGATAATAATGGAATTGAACTTAAATAACTATAAAAGGAAGAGAAATATGAGTAAAAATATTATATAAAATTAGAAATAACATATTTTTTATAATAAAATCATTACAAACGAGGAAAGGGATGCTATTTTCAGAACTTGAATCCTAGATCTTAAATACCTTCGTATAGCTACTCTGGTTGTTAGCTATAACCATATTAAACTATGGAAAACTATGTGGCAATGCATCTCACTTTCCTATTGAATTATATGTAGCTTTTTAATACAACCCAAGTCCCTAATCTAATCAAAGTGAAACATTGAAAAAGATACATTCACCCATAAATTTAGCACTTTCTTGGCGGTTAGCGAGTAGAAATATTTTGGTTGTTTTTAATCAGAGTCATACACTTATGGTGCAATATGGAGTGCCAATTTGTTGGGTTCCTGCCAATCTATGAAGCTTCTTCATTTCCTTAATGGCTGGATCTTCAAGCAAAAGCACTTTATCTTTGTCTTTGACCCCAACCATGTGTAAATATTCATCATCTTCCCTTTCTTTCCCTTTGAATAATAGCCTTTGCTCTCTTGGCTCCAAGCTTGTTATCAATGACAAAATCATCTTCAATTCCCCTGGGAAATTTTCCCAAAATTTTTTAAGGACTAAAAATTCAAAATCTTAATCCAGGATTTTTTTTTTTAAATGAGGTATATGTTGAATGTATATAAGAAGGGCTTACCAAAAGTGGAAGTTGATTCAATGGAAACATCATGGCATTCAGAAACAGTTGAGACTCTAACAGTGATCATCCCTTCTCCAACACTTGAACCACTGGTTTCTCTCTTTTGAACAAGCATCCCACCAGGCCTAAGTTCCCACTTGATTTCACTTATAATAGTATTATCATTGTTTCCGCATCTCTTTTCACCACCTTTTACACTATTTCCACCATTGCCAAACTTAAAGCTGCCTCTGCAAAACCTCTTTGACTTCAACTTCATCATTTGTGTTTTTGTCCCTTTTTTCCCCAAGCTGATCACTAGCTATTAATGTCTCTCCAACAAAAGATGAAGCAGGTATTATATAATAGTGGGAAAGCATAGGTTGAGGGAAGAAAAGAAGTGAATTAAAAAAAGAAAAAAGAAAGCCACCAAGGGCTAAAATGCATTGGCCAAAAACGAAAGATAAATGAGAAGAAGACAAATGGCGAGAGTTATAATATGGACGTGGGTTTAGTTTGCTGCTTTTATGGGAGGCTAAAGCACATGGGGCGTGGTTGCCATGGACATGCTTGCTTGATTGGCGGGCCAAAAACACTCAATCATAAACAGTGTCGGCTGACAATTTTTGCTCATAAAATTGATGGATTGGATGGAAGTTTTTTTTTTTCCTTGGATGACTTTAGGGAACTTATTAATTTTATGATCTATTCAAATTGGGATTAGACTTATGCTCTATTTATTTTATTGAAAATAATTTTAAAAAATAATTTTGAAAAATTATTTATTTTTAGAAAAGTTAATATTTTTGGTGTTTAGATGAATCTGAGTAAAATATTTTACATTGTTTAGTAGATTTCTTAAAAATATTTTATAAAAATTGTTTTCAATTAAATAAACATACATTTAAGATTTTCTTATTTTTCATTGTTTAATTGAATTTATTTTTATCTATAATTTTATATTTTATATTATTTTTGCATATATTAAAAATATTATATTAAATTGATTCATTACAACGTCATTTTTTAATTATATGACTACTAAGTGGGTATTTTTACTTAAAAATATGATATCAACAAAATTGACAAAAATTAACGATGTCAACAATTTGACTTGATTTTCAAATTTGAAAAGTAAATGGACTAAATTCTTGAAAATAAAAGTACAAAACTAAATTACAAATCATGAAGTGTACATAGACTTATGACATATTTTAACCTTTATACTACAAAACATTTATTATTAACATATTTATAATTGTAATAAATATTTATTATTAAAATATTAATATTGAATATTTTCAATAATATGTGAATAATATTATTTAAAATTATTATTTTTAAAATTTATTATTAAAATAAAATTGAAATATTAAATAATTTATTAAAATAATAAATTATATTTTTATATTACTAATTTATTATATGACTAAATATAAATAATTAAATATGTATTGTAATACCCTAGATTTAGGGGTTATGCGGTTAGTGCATAATCCATGAAAGAGAAGGCTTAGTATGTAGTTGAGTGTGTTTTAGGGGTTTTGAGAACCCAAGGATATGGAAAAATGCCTTAGGAAATTTTTAGAATTTAAGTCTAAAGAGGGAAGCTTGGTAAAGAAGGCTTAAGGAAATTTATGTGGAGTTTGGGATATAAGAATAGCCTTGGTAAAGTGGCTGCAATGCGCCACTTAGGGCCCTGGTATGTGACGCCTTGGTTCGAGTTGCGGAGGAAGCGAATGGGAGTTTATTTTTGCGTCAAGTAGGAGCTTGGTTAGGGAGGTTTTAAAAGGAATTCGGGGTGAAACATGTCACAAAAAGCACCTTGGTAGAGTGGCTTGGGACGCTACCATAGGGGCTTGGAGTGTTACATCAAAGGGGACTCAAGTTCGAATCACGTTGGCGGCATGGGAGTGTGTTTTATTTTTACTCTTTGCGTCAAGAAGGGAAACTGGGCCAAGGAGGCTTTAAGGGGAATTCGTGAGGGATTTATGCCACAAGAAATCATGTGGTAAAATGGCAATGGAGCGCCTGGGTGCAAGGAGAAAGGTGGCGTCAGCAAGGGATGGGGTTCGGATCTTGGGGGCAGCAAAATGGGTGGCTTTTATTTTGGCTTTTGGCACCAAGAGAGTTGGAAAGAAATTGGATGGCTTTGGACTTTTAATTAGGTAAGGATAAGCTTGGTTTTTTATTTTAAATTTTACCTAGAAGAGTGGGATAAGTATGGTTTTATTTTATTTATTTTAAAGGGTAAGATAAGAGATATTATAGAGGTGTGATAAGGGATTATGTGATGGATTATTTTATTTTATTATTATGTTTTAAGGTGGATTGATGATTAAGTTAATATTCGGAATGTTTCTTTTAAAGAGTAAATTTATATTTTGATAAATTATTTTAAAGTTTTAAATTTAATAACTTAATTTTATTTTGGAATTTTACATACCCAATATTTTATTAAAGGCATAAAAATTTTATGTTTTACTGATGAAGTCAAAATATTTTTCAAACGTTTTCATGAGTGGCATTTCAAATTGATCGTGGTGAATGGGTTGGGTTTGGGGTGTTCTGATTTGGTATCGAGCCCAGTTCAAAACTCGACTTTGAGGATTTGGGCCCAAAACATTTTTTAAGATGGGCTTTCATAGATTTTTCAGTATTCGGCATGGCACCTATATCTCAATTCAAGTCCACTAGGTAAGTACCTCTGACTATTGAAGTGATTTATATGTGAAATGTTATGGGCTTATTAGGGCTATTGAACCCTAGGACTAGTCTACTCAAACACAAGTACATAAGACTTAAGGACCATTAAACAAACATGTGATTAGGTCACCGAGCTAGGGTGTGGTAACTATTGTGAGCATGTCTAGGAGTGGATTCAGTAAGAGCTTGGTATTTAAGCAGTCCTAGCGACTCACCTTCTCTTTACTCGAATCCTACCAGTGCGTAGTTACTTGTTCACCCTAACCAAGAGGACTTATTCACTGCTAAACCCAATAACTAAAACCCGAAAGGAACTAGCAGTAAATTTTATAAAACCCTAGTTTTAAAACTCTTAAAATTACCCTTTTGATTTGTACAAACTATTTTGAAGACATTTCTCAAAATATTTTCGATTTACAAAATTACAAAAATACCCCTGTGCTGTAAAATACCAAAATGCCCTTGGCTAAAAAAAATTCATATTACCCTTGACTTTTATTAAAATATTCTTATTTTACAAAATATCAAAAAATTCTATTTTGCAAAATATTAAGATTCCCAGATTTGGAAATTTACAAGAGTATCCCCCGACTTGCAAAATTACCAAAATAACCCCCAATTTTTGAAATTTCTGCGACACTTTTAAATTGAAAATTTTCAAAATACCCTTAAGTTTTGAAAATTTTGAAATGCCTCTGATTTGTGAAGATTTTCAAATTGACCCCAATTTATTACCAAAATACCCTTGTAAGGAAAATGACGAAATTACCTCTGGGTTGGGAATGGTCAAAAATGCCAAAGTAGTGAAGTGAATGTTGTGGATGAATGTGAATGTGATTCTCTGAATTAGAATAGTGAACTTAAACTGAAATTTTGATTGATCGAAAGAACTACTTCTGGAAACTTCTTATCATAAAATTTGCTCGTGGATAAACAGTGAAACAAAATTTCTAATGCATAAAACTTTTTAATCAGATTAAATCGCGATGTTAGATATGAGTTCTAGAGGACGAGGTCGTCGTGGATGCGGTAGAGGAAGAATGGCTGTATCGGAACCCGTTAGATCGGGTCAAGGATCTGAGAATGAGGTACCACCACCCCAGCTTTTGGTGTTGAGTAGTAAGACCAGACGAGAGATGATGAAGTATCACAGGCGGTACTGAGGGTTCTTGAGATGGTGGCTAGAGTAGGTGGAAATATGAGAGCTAGAAAGTCTGTACCTGAGCGACTCCGAGCCAATGGAGCTGAAGTGTTTCGTGGAGTATCTGGTGTGGCACCCAGTACTGTTGAGTATTGGTTGGAGGTGACTGAATGAATTATGGATGAGTTGGATCTGACCCCTGAGGAGAAAGTGAAAGGAATGGTGGCGTTACTACGCGATGAAGCGTATCAATGGTGGCTCACAGTTTGGGATAGTGCCACAGCTGAGGATCTTACCTGGGATTGTGTTTAAGGCGGCGTTCCAGAAGAAGTATATTGGTACCCATTATATCGATGCGCAAAGGAAGGCATTTCTGGGGCTGGTTCAAGAGAACAAGTCCGTAGCGAGTCTGGTTGAATTCACGAGGTTAAGCCGATATGCTCGAGGAGTAGTGGCTACAGAGCATGAGCGATGTGTCCGGTTCGAGGACAGATTAAGGGATGACCTGAGGTTGTTGATAGCTCCACATCAAGAGCGGGAGTTCACTGTGCTAGTAGAGAAGGCTAAGGTAGCTGAAGGGATTAAGGACTCTGTGAGACAGAACAGAGATAAGGAGATGAATCGGGATAAGAGAAGTTTTGGATCGTCAGAATCATCTGAGAACTTTCAGAAAAGACTGAGGGTCGAGAATTCTGTTCGTGGCGCTAAGCCAGCTACTAGAAATCCGGACCGTCCATGTGCTCAATGTGGGAGGTATCATGTTGGCGAGTGCTGGAATCGGAATCGAGAGTGTTTTAGATGTAAGTCTAAGACACATTTGATTAAAGACTGTCCTCAGGATCCGAATAGGGCTCGGACAGAAGGTCAAGGAGGAGTGCAACAAGCGGGAATGGTCGATAGCGACAAGGGGTCGTGGTCCGAACCATGGAAGACATGGCTCTAGCAGAGGTCGTGGAACACCAAACAGAGATGCTGAAGGTGCAGACGCGAGGCAACCAAGGTTGGTTTATGCAGTTGGCCGTTGCGAGGAGGAAGATGTGCCAAATGTGACAACGGGTACGTTCTTTATTTCTGGAATACCCTTAATTGCTTTGATTGTTGTAGAGTTTTCTTGTATCGCTAGTGAAAGTGTTCGAAGCCTTGCATGTGAACTTAGAGATTGTGCATAGGAAGCATGATAGTTTTATAAGATTAGAGTGCGCAGCGTAAGCATAGTGTGGTAAGTAGGAGTGCAATTAGCTAAGTAATTTCGAGGACGAAATTATTTTTAAGGAGGTAGAACTATAATACCCTGGATTTAGGGGTTATGCGGTTAGTGCATAATCCATGAAAGAGAAGGCTTAGTATGTAGTTGAGTGTGTTTTAGGGGTTTTGAGAACCCAAGGATATGGAAAAATGCCTTAGGAAATTTTTAGAATTTAAGTCTAAAGAGGGGAAGCTTGGTAAAGAAGGCTTAAGGAAATTTATGTGGAGTTTGGGATATAAGAATAGCCTTGGTAAAGTGGCTGCAAGGCGCCACTTAGGGCCCTAGTATGTGACGCCTTGGTTCGAGTTGCAGAGGAAGCGAATGGGAGTTTATTTTTGCGTCAAGTAGGAGCTTGGCTAGGGAAGTTTTAAAAGGAATTCAGGGTGAAACATGTCACAAAAAGCACCTTGGTAGAGTGGCTTGGGACGCTACCTTAGGGGCTTGGAGTGTTACATCAATGGGGACTCAAGTTTGAATCACGTTGGCGGCATGAGAGTGTGTTTTATTTTTACTCTTTGCGTCAAGAAGGGAAACTGGGCCAAGGAGGCTTTAAGGGGAATTCGTGAGGGATTTATGCCACAAGAAATCATGTGGTAAAGTGGCAATGGAGTGCCTGGGTGCAAGGGGAAAGGTGGTGTCAGCAAGGGATGGGGTTCGAATCTTGGGGGCAGCAAAATGGGTGGCTTTTATTTTGGCTTTTGGCGCCAAGAGAGTTGGAAAGAAATTGGACGGTTTTAGACTTTTAATTAGGTAAGGATAAGCTTGGTTTTTTATTTTAAATTTTAGCTAGAAGAGTGGGATAAGTATGGTTTTATTTTATTTATTTTAAAGGGGTAAGATAAGAGATATTATAGAGGTGTGATAAGGGATTATGTGATGGATTATTTTATTTCTATTTAGGTGATAAAAGAAAAATATGAGGGATTTGATAAGGAGTTGATAAGGTGGCCAGCCAAGGGACTCTCTTGGTGAGCATTTTTGGGTTTGAAGCTTTATAAGGAGGGTGTGACGAAATTTAGTACCTCTTTTCCCATTTGTGCCTTTTTTTCCCTTATGCAAAAGCCATTGGTGTTTCATTCCTCTTCTCTATTTGTTCTTGGCCGAATCTATATCCCTTTCCCAATTCTCTTCTTTTATTTTTGTTAGTCGAATCCTCCCTTTGCCACCATTGCCGTATTGCTAAACTCCTTCTTCTCTTCCTTTCTTTCATAATTCTTTTAAAAGCTGAAATATTTTGGTGAACCATAGCCGAATCCTCTGAGCATTCAACCCTCTCCATTTTGGCGTGATCTTTTCTCACCATTAAAGTGCCGAAATCTTTCTCTTTGGGGTCTAGAAGTCAATTCTCTGAGAGTGACTTGATGGTGGTAAGTGTTCTTTCATTATCTATCGGTTTTAGGCTCTTTAGTTGGGGTGCCGAATCTAATGGATTAAGCCTTGGTTGTAGGCATGGCCGAATGGCATAGTGCTATGCTAAGTGTTTCTTTTGTATAGTGCCAACGTTAAGCAGGATCAAAGGAGGTTCTTGGGTTCGATTTTCCAAGGTAAGCCAATAGGGTATTCGGTCAAGGGCCCTTTTTCATGGATTTGTGTGGTAGGCCGATTCTAACATTTGCTAAACAGGGATTTCGATAGTTTCAAGAGCAAGGAGTGGCTTTTCGGGATTTGGATAAGTGAGGTAAGTGGTTGTGGTATTCGGCCAAAGGCCATTTTATGGGTTTAAGAACTGACAGATTGTGATCATGGCTTTTAGAGGCAAATCAACAGGAATAAAGAGTTTCGGGATTCTAGATTGTGTTAGATCTAAATAGATCGGGATTTCGCTAACAGTCAGGTGCGTAGTTATCGCACTATTCTCCTGATATTTGTTTGTTGTTATGTATGTATGTTTATGATGTGTATGTTAGCCGAAAATAATGGCTAAGACGGTGGATACCCGTAGTGGGTAATCAATTAATCAGGTCAGTGCTCTATTTTACCTATGATATATGTGTGATATTTGTGGTGAGCATGTGATGAATACTTACTCTAAATGTTAATCTGACATGATACACATATATGCATGGGACTTGGGATGTGAAAATCGAAGGAAAGCGTGTACATATTTATGTACGTGGTCTAATGTTAGCCTTGTGCTACATTAGCGCTTGATGTTAGCTATGTGCTTCATCAAGGGAGGTGTTGGCTAGGTGCCCATCTCGGCGGTTGATAGCTGTGTGCATCACCGTGGACTGATTGATATGTGGGATCACTTATGTGATCGGTGGCCTAGCCATGGCCTTGAACAGCAGGACTGCCAGGGTGAGATATATGGGATCACTTGGTTGATCGGTGGATTAGCCACGGCCTTGGGCAGCGGGTTTGCCGAGGTAGGGGTAATGGATGGACACTAGGTTGGGTTGGGCTTTATAAATGCATAATTTATATGGACTGTGTGGATATGGGCCAAGCCCATATGGGGAACATGTGAAATAACTATGCACTGAGTCTGTTTGACTCACCCAAATTTTTTCCAACATCGCAGGTGATGCATAAAGCTTGGACCGGGTTGGAGTGGATACGAGGTGGCCCATGCAGAAGAAGTTTTACTTGTTTTAAGTTATTTTATAATTCAGTACTTGGAATATTTAATTATTGTAATAAGGCCACTATAAGTGTTTAATTTTTATTATTATGTTTTAAGGTGGATTGATGATTAAGTTAATATTCGGGAATGTTTCTTTTAAAGAGTAAATTTATATTTTGATAAATTATTTTAAAGTTTTAAATTTAATAACTTAATTTTATTTTGGAATTTTACATACCCAATATTTTATTAAAGGCATAAAAAATTTTATGTTTTACCGTAAGTCAAAATATTTTTCAAATGTTTTCCGCAGTAGCATTTCAAATTCGGTCATGGTGAATGGGCCGGGTTCGGGGTGTTAATGTATGTTTAATAATATTGAAAAATATAATATTTTAAATATTTTTAAAAATAAAAATAAAATTTATTATCAATATAATAATATTAAGATTGATTTAAGTTAATTTTTATATAAAAATAAAATTATCTATAGATGAGCTCTTTTCCGAAAAATGATTTACACTTTTCAAAAGGATAAGTCATTTTATAGGAAAAATGGCTTATTTTACCTTGACCTATAACTCATTTTCTGTTGACCAAACTATATTCTGTGGAATAAACACAGAAAAATGCAGAAAATATTTTCCGTAAAACCTTTTACATGTAAACGAAGGGACCCTTATTCGAAACCATTTTTGATATTTTATTATGATTTTTGTCTCTATACTATATTTAATTTGCATATTTATTTGTTATATTTCAATTTGGTATAATTTATTTTTATTAATATTATTTTTATTTTTTGATAAGGATTTTTTAAACCTCAAACATGATTTTTCAATGCCATTTAGAGGGAAATTAAAAAATTAGGGTTAGAATTGAATAATAAATTTTTAGAGGTCAAAATATAATTTTATCATGATTATCAAAATATCCACTTTGATATAAATTCTAATTTTCATCATTCTACTTTACAAATATTAAGAAGTTAATCCTCTAATTTATCATAATTTGATCATTATACTTTAAAAAATTAACGAGTTAATCTAGTTGTTCATAAACATATGAACTTAAACTACTATTTTTTCTATTTGTTGCATATAAATTGTTAAACTGTCTATTTTAAATAATTCTTTATATATAAATTATTGAAGTATTTATTTTATTGATTCTTTTCATATAAATTATTGAATTGTTGATTTTCAAGCCATCGGTTTAACATGAAGGTCTAGTAGTGGTATCGAATTGGACTAACTTCTCACTTTTCGTAAAGTATAGAGATGAAATTTACAATTAGACATTATTATTTTCCACAAATTATTCATTAAAAATTTTTCTTCCTCAACCTCATAATTTAAGCTATTTTATTTATTTTTAAAATTTTTCAGATTAGCTGATTAATAACTTTTTTTAATAGTGTTATGATATGAATTAAAATATAGCATTAATAATAGTAGAAGATAAAATTCTCAAATTAAATATATAATAAAATGAGAATCACTATTACAAATATATGCTCGAGCAATTATAACGTAGAACAAAAATAAACTAAATGAACACATTTATGATAAACACATGATAAAATTGAAAATTCATATATAGTAATTACAAATTATGAGACTCGAATATGAATAAACTCAAAATCATAATTTGTTAGCTTTTTATTGACATAGAAAAGAAATGGTGTATCATACATCATGCATTCTTTCCTTGTCCAATTTGTAGAAACAATTGAGGGAAAATTGCATGGGTATTGTTGTCATTCAAGAACAAAAAATGAGAAATTTCCCTTTTTTTAGCTAAATTAACCTCTTTTGGAAATAATTACTTCTTTAAAGAATATATTAAATTCTGTCGACTATGAAAAAACATCACTCACAAACTATATGTTAAACCAAAACTTGGTTATTCAACAATTAATCATAAATATATCATGTTTCTTCGCTTTTACTCTTTTGTATTAGTGTCAACAATATATTATTATCTATCAACCTTTCTATTAAACATAAAGATAAATTTAAACTAGGACAAAACCTCTGTCTTGGCAAAACACAAAACCAGCAAATCAAAGGTCCAGATAAAACCTGAACTTCACCACTAAGTTAAGAATAGAATCAATAAATTCATTCTAAATTAAGTTACATATTATTATTTATTATCATAAAAGGTTAAATCAAATTTAAAGTGATCTAATATGGTTAAGGTTTATTATTGACATTCATATATGAGACAAATATATATAGATATTCTTACTCAATTCAATCTCTTTTCCTATCATGCGATAAGCTAGATAAAAAATATATTAACAACATATCAAAACTCTATCACCAAAATTGCTTCAAGTCAATTGTTAAGTCTCCTTCTGTAACACCTTAAACCCAACCTAGACGAGAAAACCAAGTTTAGAACGCCACATTATCTTACCAGAACACAGTCATACTTAAAGCGAGCCTTTCAACCACTGTTAAGTTGTGAAAACATTCATTATCGAAACATAGTTAAATCTTAAAAGCTTAAAATACGAAATCAAAGACATAGGTCCACACACGCACACAAATACACATATAATAAGTCTAATAGATGACCGATTCCTACGTCCGCCGGCCGCTTAGTTCTGTGAGTTCCCTGTTAAACATTCAAATAGTTAGTGTGTTGCAATGTAGAATTTAACATAAATAGACTAGCCTATGTATAAAAGCTCAAATGTTATTGAGTGTTCAGATAACAAGTCGGTCTCATCAGTCAAATAATAACCTAAAATAGATTCGGACACAAACAATCCTGATACGTAGTAGATCAATTATAGACGCACGTATAACACAAATACGATGGAAAATAGAGATGTCATACTGGCACAAATACAGATGCAATTCCCTATTCCAACCACCCTACACACCAATAGGTATATAATACACACCATTTCCATCCACCCTACACACCAATAGGTATATAATACATATCCATCCCTACACACCTCATAATGTCAGTATGACATGTTGCAGTGTTTACAGTCTCACTGCTAGTTTAGACATAATTATGGGTGGCTTGACCATCAATTCAATACAGAACACTTCCTTCAATACATAACTTCCACCCCATGTAGTTGCAGAACAAATAACGGACATGTATATGTAATGCAGTTGCAGATACAATCACACATTTCTAATATGACAAAATGTCAATATCATTAATATCTAACTAATACCGATATCCAGAATCAACTAATATTCATGATAAACTAGCTTATACAATTCAGTTCAATTCATACTCATCCTACGGATGGCTTACTCCCGCCTTGCACATCAACTACAACACTAACAGAATTTCGGTATCCAGGCTCACACGGTCCACCACACAACCATGTGTGTAGTTGACAATCCCGTATCTGACGAAGAAAATTGTAGGAAAAAAAGGAGGTTTCGATACCCACCTGTTACACGACGTTGTTGAAGCACCACAATGCAAATTCTAAGCCTAAAACAAGTTGCAAACATCCAATTCAATAAAACATTCATAAATAAGCAATTGAAAACAATCGACTTTTCGCCGAAACCTTCAACTCACTACACAAAATGAATGGAAGTCAACTTATAGCGAATTCCCAGTACACACTCGGTCTATAAGTAAAACGAGAAGCGTGAGGTGTCTCTTAAGTTCCCTCTAGCACATAAGAACACAACAAACAACAAAATTAACAACTCAAAATTTTGTCAAATTTTCCCCAATTCGCACAACAACACAATATAACAAAACAATCGACCCAATTTACCTTAAAGCGCACCGGAGCAAACAATATTGCAATCCAACATATCAATTTCACATGATGGACAGAACAAAAAGAGAATTTCAAAAGAACGCAAAACAAATAAAAAAATGAAAAGAATGAAAAAAGAAACGTCTACACAGTAGAGACAATGAGCATTTAAATTCAGATCAATTTTTACGGAATGGTGCAAAAACATAATTCCTTGATGCATACGTATAGACTTGAACACAAAACCAAAGAATAGACAAATTCTTAACCAGCGAACCAGCAAGCTCATTCTTAACACAAAAAGGCATAGAATTAAACTTAAGCAAGAAATCCTAAGCTAAGGTTCAAATAAGGAAATTAACAAAATTCCAAAATTTAAGTGACTCAAACCTCAGATCTCAAGTAACAAACAGAACACACAACCACAGAACCAGATACATATTCATCAACACAACTTAATAATAAAACTCAAGTTTTGGGCGTTACACCCTCTTTGACTAAAAATCTTCCAAGCATGTCGATTACTTCTTGGACTCTCAAAACCATGAAACATAAGTTCTTAGTTGATTTAGGGCTCCTCCCAAACTTGATTCTTGCGGATCGATGTTTTTTGCAACTATATATAATAATTAAAATGATAATGATAAGCATAAAGTTAAAAACTACAACATTAAAAAAATATGCATAGACTGCTTGAGAGATATGGAATGAGATATGTTAACTCCAAAGAAATGCAAAGTCTGGTAGTGAGGTATGATAAGTGTAGTGTTGGAAAATATAGACGTCAAATATATATAATAAGAAAATTATTTATTATTTATTATTACAAAAGGTTAGCCCAAATTAAAAGTGATCTAATATGGTTAAAATTTATTATTAATATTCAGTTATTAAATAAAGTATCGGTTAAATATGTTTAGATATTCTAGTAACTAATTTTAATTGATGATGGGTGATTAGAAATTCATGTTAACGTGGAAAAGTTATATATTAGGGTTATAATCCCTAAATTTCACATATGTAACTTTCTTGACATCCTATCTTTAGATAAAAGAGATTTACTTTCTCTAAAGTACTTATGTGTTAATTTGGAACATCAAAACCACAAGAATTGAAATCAAAAGGTCCAAGTTCACTTTAGCATATAATTTTGTTCTTAATTATTTGAGATGACAAATCTTGGTTTGTTAAGTTGTAACGCCCCAAAATTTTAGTTTTTGAATTGTTAAAACTTGTGAAGTAATTTATTCTGGTTCAGTGGTTAAGTGTTGTGAGTAGTGTGTATGAGGTTTTGGGTTCAAATTAAAGTTCAATTAAATTTTGTTAATTTTTGCCCAACCACTAGCTTTGGATATTAGGGTTATATATTGTTTCCTCTAAACTAATGATAGAATTAGCTTCTTGGTATGGTGGTAAGGTTTTAGCTTACCCTTTGGTCCTGTATTTGAATCCCTGTGCATGTTAACGAAAATATTTTTTGTTAATTCCCCTGCATATGCCGCCCATGTAGTGGAGGTTGGGTAGAATTTGAACTCTAGGGAAAAATATGATAAGATAACTAAATAGAATTAGTGGAGCTATGGGTAGTTTTTTTTTTAATTCCTTTTTTTGAAAATTTTCTCAAAAATTCTCCTAAAATCCCTCACACTTTCTACTGTCCCTCTTTTCCACTTTTTCCATATTATGGTTGGGTTGTTCTTCCTTTTCTCTTTTGTTGGCCTCCAAAAATATAATTTCAGTCTTTGTTATTCTATTGTTGTTTCTCTGTTATTTTTTTCCGATGGGTAAATCTTGCAAGTGGGTTATTCGGTGGTAAGAATAATTAGTTTGTTTCCGCATGTCGATTAGGGGTATAGTATTTTGTAATCGTCGTTATTGATCGTTTTGGTTTTCCAATAGGAGAGGAAGGTGGTGCTTATGAAGTCTCTCCAGTGACCTAGGCACCATTTTAGGCTATTATTTTCTCAAGGGTAAGTGATCGATTTGGTGTTAAGCCGAGTGCCTATTTGTTTAGGCATAAATTGTAACACCCCTAACCCGTATCTGCCGCCAAAATACGGAGAATTACCGAAGTTTTCAAATCAAACAAACACAAATTTCCAACTTTTAAAATCATCAAAAAACATATTAAAATCAATTCAAAACATTCATATCGTCCCTTAAACAAGCCCTCAAAGCCCAAATTACGCATTAGAAACAAGTCGGGACTAAATCAGAAACTCAGAGAATTTTTCAGAAAACAATGAAAACTTTCAACACTACAGGGGTCACACGCTGTGTGGCTAGGTCGTGTGACTCACACGGCCGTGCCCCAACCTGTGTTCGTGCCCATGTAATTCATTGACTTGGGTCACACGGCCAAGCCACACGCCCGTGTGTCAGGCCGTGTAACTGCCTAACTTACAACCCATCGAAAGTTACATGGGACACACGACCATGTCACCTAGCCATGTGTCACACACGATTAAGATAGATGCCTATGTCTCTTCCCGTGTGGACAAAAATAGGCCATTTTATAAGCTATTTTTCTCACCCAACTCACCATGTACCCATAACCAAAAATACACATATACACAAGCCATAACAAGGCACCAAATTCATGCACAACCAAGTCATATACATATAGTACATTATCATACGACCAATATGCCCTTAGGCACCTCAAAATAACAATATGTAAACATGTACAATCATGTAATCAACTTGGCCAAAGAAATCAACTAACTTACAATCAAGATTTCATCAATTCAAACTATTGAATTAATTTACCATAACCTATCAAATAGTACCAAATATGCCATTCAATCATTAACATTATTAGACATATATGCCTTTCATAACAAGATATCAATTCACAACCATTAACTAGACTTATGCAATATGCATATTCAACTATCATTTCATCTTCTATCATTCAACTATATTAAATCATTCATCAACCATTATGAAGCTAATATTTACATACCAAAATATACCATTTCAACAACAAAATGCCAAAACACAAGTCAAGAAAAATGACTATTTCAACAACCAAAATGCATGACCAACATTAGCCAAAATACCTATACATGCCATTATAACTGCACTTAAAAACATCCTTAGGTACCGATAAAGTTGATAGATAGTGTGATAGATCTCTGGTGACTTTCCAACCCGAGTGAGCTTCCGAAAACTACAAACAAAAAAAAAAAAATAAACACAAAGAAAGCATGTCATGCTTAGTAAGTTTGTAACAAGTATAGTCTAAATTTGTCAATACATTAAACAACCACAAACCATGTATATCCCAAATCAACATGAGCACAACTAATTTGAAAACTCATATATCTATACATTCTTACTTTTAATTTCCACAAAGGTTCACATTATCTACCTTTCATCATATTAATTTAATTTACATTGAAAGCTCTTACCGAAGCTCACACGAGGTAATAATACGATGGTTGACACATCCCTTTTTGTAATTCGATAATCGAAGTTATCCCTCTTCATAGTTTGACAGCCAAAGCTATCCCTTTACATAATTTGATGGTCGTTACCATCCTTTTCATAGTTTGATGGTCGTCACCATCCCTTTTCATAATTTGATAGCCGAACCTATCCCTTTTTAGAGATTGATAGCTGAAGCCATCCCTTTTCATAGTTTGATGGTCGTTTCCATCCCTTTTCATAATCGATAGCCAAAGCTATCCCTTTCCGTATTCGATAGCTAAAACTATTCCTTTTCATTCATCGATTATCACCATTATGCCATTGGATTTTTTCGTCAACACTTAATTTAATATTATACAATAATAGCATTCAACTCATAAAATAAAAATGAAACTTAAAAGTACAAACATACCTCGACGATAAACATACCTCGATCTAAAGCCGTATGTGGTTTATCTTGATCTAAATGAATAATTTCAACTCAATTCAATAATCATTTTATTCAATTTAACTCAAATTCATATTTTAGAAAAATTATAATTTTGCCCCTACACTTTTGATTTCTTTACAACTTAGTCCTTAGACTCATAAAATGAAATTCATGCAATTTTACCCCTATCCAAGCCCAACCAAATTTTTACAAGCTTATAAAAGCCCACAAATTTCATTATTTTATAATTTACACCAGGAATGTTTCATATTTTTCAATTTAATCCCTAAACGAAAAATTCATCAAATATCACTTAATAAAAGTTGTCTATCTAACAAAATAGATTTATTTTCTATCATCAAACTTCACAAACAAAATGAATTCCCTCATGGAAAAAGTTTAATATTTTAACAATTTTGCAAATTAGTCCATGGGCTAGCTAGATTAAGCTACGACGACTTCAAAAACATAAAAATCATTAAAAATGGGATAAAAATTACTCACATGCAAGCAAAAGGGTGTTGACCAAATCTCAAGCTCCTTCCATGGTGTTTCTAAACTTAATTTTCAGTGGACTCAATTAGGTTGAAGATGAGAACTTGTTTTCTTTTAATTTTTACTTAATGTATTTACTAATTTACATAAAAAACCTTATCATTAACCTTTAATAATCATTTAAAGACATCCATAAAAGTCCACTCAACATTCTAATGGTCTATTTACCATATAAAACCCTCAACTATTTAAAAGCATAACCATTAGATTCTTTTAACTTATAGAACTCAATTTTTGCACTTAATGCAATTTAGTCCTTTTTTATCGAATTAAGCATGCAAACGGTAAAATTTCTTAACGAAATTTTTATATGATACTACTATCATGTTGTAGACAATAAAATATTAATTAAATAAATATTTCAACTTCATATTTGTGGTCCCAAACTATTATTCTGATTTCACTAAAAATGGTTTGTTACATAAATTTTAGGGAGGCAGGGGTCCCATCTCGAATTGGTTCCTAATAAATTAAGTTGAATGTCAATTTTAGGTAAAGAAATTACGGTTTCTAGTTTTGCATTGGGAAACGACCAGGTGTGTAATAGAAACCTTGAAAAATAGCAAATGATGCGATGCCAAAAAGCCCACTGTTGACGTCACACAACTGTGTACCAGGCCATGTGACAGACCATGAAAACCACACGATCGTGTGACAGGCTATGTGGGCCACACGAGTTTAGTCATTTGGGTCATGTGGGCCATACAGACATGTGTTAGGCCTTGTGCCAAGCCGTGTGGACTACAGGGGCTGGGTCAATTAGGTCATGTGGGCCACATGGACGTATTGGCCCAATTTTTGTAAAATTTAGTTAGGGTCGTATTTGAAGTGTGATTCAAGATTAGTCACTTCGTAAGCTCCAAAATATGTTATGTATGATTTATAGTTATGAAATTTGATATTTTGTCTCTGTTTATATGATTTCTAAAAGCATGATTTTATAATCGGATGTGTTAGCATGTATAACATGTATGTATCTGATATCTTATTAGTATTGCATGAGCATTGGGGTGGGATATTGATAAGACAGAGGAAATGTTGGCAGTTTAATAATCTGCCTTATTTAGTGGCCTAGTCCACATATTTGTTCTGGTGGCATTGCCACAATTATCTGTTTCTGGCAGCTTGATTGCACTTTTCTGAAAAGTGACATACTCTCACTTATAGGTGTGTGGGATTGAATGGGTTTTTATTATCCTAATTGGTGTATAGGGTTGGACGAAGATAATATGTAGCGGATGGGGGTAAGATCTAAATATGTATCTAAAATTTGCATCTGATTTTATATCTGAACTACAATTGTATATGTATTTGTTATTTTATATGCATCTGATCTATTGCGTAGGTTAAGTGATACATTGGGCTCGTAATCTCACCCTTTTGTTTTATCCTCTCAGGTAATCAGCAAATAATCTCACCTTTTATTTTATCCTCTCAGGTAATCAGCAAACCTTGGATCGAACAACATGCGAAAACTCGGGTATGGATTCATACGATAAACAGTTTAAATGAACTTTATGTTTTAATTTGAACTTTTCGAACTTATGGACTGTAAATTGTTGTGGACTTTTCATTTCGTTTATTTTTTACTTTTTTTTGGGGGGGCTAAAAAGTATTATAATTTCATCTAGAAAATGATCTGTTACAAATTAAACCACGATTTTCAAAACCTTATAATTTAGTAAATTTTTTTGCATAACAAGATGATCTCTTAAATGGTTTCTTGTAATAAAATAATGATTTTAGTGAGGTTTTTTTCCTAAAAACTGGAAAACAGTATATCAAAGTTAACACTAATTTACCACACGATTTCAAGTTCAATTTTTTGGTTTTCAAATGAGTTAATGTAGTTCCTCAAGATTCAACCATAACTTCAAGGTCAGGTGTGAGATGTTATATTTGGTGATATTAGAGCCTAGGTTCAAAATTAGGACTGTGATTTTTGGGTTCAAATTTTTTTATGGAATTTGTTTTAAATATTTCTATTTTTTATTTTTTATTAATTCTAATAAATGGGTTTATAAAAAGTGAATCCAAGTCTTTATCGTCGATCCAAGTAAGTATTTTTAGTTACTTTATTCAATTGAAAACTATTAAGACTGTAGAGTAAAACTCTTCTACTTTAGAAAAGAGACTGTGATAACTATGATAAAACTATAGACTTAGGGTTTTAAATAATAAACTTAAACTAATGCATAAAATTATGAATTGTAGATAATTAGTCATAATGAGTACTTGAGGAATTCGTGGACGTGGTACCTGAGGGCGTTGTGTGCGTCGTAGAGAGGCTCGAGCTGAGATATCATCTATAGGCAGTATGCCCAATTTAGAGATTAGTGAGACGATAAAGACACCTACTGCTGAGACTGAGTCCCAAACACAGAATGTAGGGGACGACGCACTGTCCCAAGCTATGCTAAGGGTATTGTAGAGGGTCACTGTGGCCCAATCTGAATCTTGGAATCAAGGTCAGTAACTAAACGACTTTGGTCCAATGGGGCTAAATTATTTAGAGATGCCGTTGGGGATACCCCTACTGTTGTTGAATACTAGTTGAAAACCACCGGGAGGATTCTGAATGATTTGGACTACACCCTAGAGTAGAAACTGAAAGGTGCAGTGTATTTGCTTTGCGATGAAGCATATCAATGGTGGTAGTCAGTTGAGCGGGGTACTCAACCTGAGCGTGTGACTTGGGCTTTCTTTCAGAGCACCTTCTAGAAAAAGTACACAAGGGCATTGCCATTATGGTGAGAGGTGTATCTTCTACACTGATCACAAAAGCCTCAAGTACCTCCTCACTAAAAATGAGTTAAATTTTAGGCAACATAGATAGATAGAATTGCTTAAAGACTATAACTGCATCAAAGAGTATCATCTTAGTAAGGCCAATGTTGTGGCTGATGCTCTTTGTAACAGCCCGATTTAGGGCTAGTTGGAATAGTAATCTCGGGATCACTATTTTGAGATCGGAGAAATTATTTTCATGATATATTATGAGTTAGAGCATGATAGCA
The DNA here is from genome assembly GCA_025506655.1 of Gossypium rotundifolium. Lineage (NCBI taxonomy): Eukaryota > Viridiplantae > Streptophyta > Magnoliopsida > Malvales > Malvaceae > Gossypium > Gossypium rotundifolium. Next base: position 27,635,329 of record CP106730.1, read on the forward strand.
TATGAGCATTAAAATTTTGGTATTTTAATTTTAACGTTTTCGTGTTAAATTTGCGAAAAAAGACTCAATCGCATAAAGTGCGAAAGTTCCATTCTATATGCTAAGAGTACCAAATGGCTATGAATTGTTAAATGGGGGTATTAAAAAGGCAATTTCACCTTTGAAAGAGGCTTGGCCGACAATAAGAGAGCATGGGAGACAAAATTTTCAATTAGTGTCAAAGTTAGTGGTAGTAGGTGGACTAATTTGACTTTTAATAATAGAATTAAGGAGAGAAAAGTTATCATCTTCCTCTCCTATCATTCTCCACTGAAAATTTGCAGCAAATAAGGGGTATATACCTTCAAAAATTTCAACAAACTCTCATCCATTCAAGTAAGTGTTCTAGTGAACTTTTCTTGAAAATAATTGTACTTTTGAGATCCCTAAAGCTTAAGCTTTCAAATGAGGGGACTATTGTGCAATGTTGTGAAAGGTTTAGAGTTTTACCATGAGAGCTACTTTAGTTGTTTGTTGCATTTTTAAGGAAGAACTTGAGTCTTAGTTGTTAGATGAACAACATTTAAAAAGGGTGTTAGCATGAGGACACTAAATAGGACCTTAATAAAAAGGTTATGAACTTGGTAGTAAGTATGTGAAATATTGATTGTTGATGATAGCATTAAGAGAATTAAATGTTTGCCTAGGCTTGTTAAAGATAAAAATATGATTAGAATTAATTTTTGAGCCTAGGGGCAAAACGACTATTTTTGCCAAAATCTAGGGGTAAAATGATAATTTTGCCTAAGTAGGACTATTGAGATTCTTATATTAGTAAAATGATTAAAATGAGCTAATTTTCTATTATAGAGCAAGAGGAGACAAGAATTCACCTCAATCGTGGAAAGGATAAAGTCGTGGACTAAACCGAAGAACTAACTCATTTTGAAAATGAAGTAAGTTTGTATGATTTCTAAGCTTTATGATCACTATCATTGAATTGCTTAGTATAATATACATTGTTATTTTGTAATGCCTATCATTTTTGTGAACAAATAGATTAAACATAAGCAAGCCCAGATTGAATATGAATTCCCAGATACCGATATACCACACAAGATATCTTGTAAGTCAAGGCAAGCTTGATCAAGATATCATGTAAGTCAAGTCTTGGCATTGATCAAGATATCATGTAAGTCCAAGTCAAGCTTGGCATTGATCAAAATATCATGTAAGTCCAAGGCAAGCTTGGCATTGATCAAGATATCATTTAAGTCCAAGGCAAGCTTGGCATTGAGTAAGTTATCAAGGGCAAGACTTTATGTAAGTCCATGTCAAAACATGGCCTTGAAACCAAGATGAGAAATTCCATGTAAGACCATGCCTAAGATATGGCTTTGGTGGCATGTTAAGTGGGAAGAGATCTAGTATCCCCGGGTATTCGTAAAAGTTCATTAGGCAAACAAGTAAGGTTAATAATGAGGTCACAAGAGGGCTAAGAAAGCAAAGCTAGCATCAAAATGAATTAAATGTTACTCATGTTATGAATGAAGAATTAGAGATCATAATGATTATTGTTTAAGTACACTGATCAATGTGATCAAGTGACACAGGTATCATGTCTACTTTACAAAAATGAGTATAGTGAGCATCATGAGACTTGTAAGAACCAAGTATGAGTAAGTAAGCTTTAGAGCTGAAATTACGACACTATTTTTATGCTAAATGGTTTTTATTAAGTAAGCTTATTGACATGTGCTTTACATGCAAACTTACTAAGCTAAATGCTTACGTATTTGATAGTTTCTTTCTATGTAGTCCCGCCAAGCTAATTTGTGGATCATCAGAGTCGAAGCTCGTAGCACACTATCAACTCTTATTTTAGTATAGCCAAGTTACTTTACTAAGTATGGCATGTATAGGAAACATTCATTTTTGTGGACATGTTGTTAGAAGGGCCTTTGTAAAAGCTATCAAGTTTATTATTCTTTTGTACATGGCTAAGTGATTGGCCGAATTTGACTAAGTATTTATGTTTATTGAGATCAATGATGTATGTAGTATTATTCATAAAATTGGGTTGTTATTGCATTGTTGAATTGGGAATGGATATGATCATCATTTCAGGGTGGCTAATGGCTTGGTAAATAGCCTATAAATGCCCACACGATTGGACGCACGGGCGTGTGTCAAGGCTGTGTTAACCCTGCACCTTAGTATTATGAATCAGAATAGGCCACAGGTAAATTCCACGGTCGTGTGTATAGGCCGTGTTATACACACGGGTTGGACATGGGCGTGTGCCCAGACCGTGCTGATTTAGTCAGTATATCAAGGATTAGCACATGATCTAAGCCCACGGGCATGTCGTGGCCGTGTGAAATTAGTCAGTAGCTTCCCACGGTTTGAAGGTATGGGCATTCTTAAGGGTACACGGGCGTGTTCCAAGTCACACGGGCGTGTGAACCCTGCTTCAAAAATGAATTATTTGATTTAGTTTCGCAAGTTTTCAGACACGAGTTTAAGGCCTCGTAGGCCCTTGTATTGTATGTGTTGACTAAGAAAGTGAAATTTTTAAGTCGAATGAAATTTTATAGCTCGTAAGTACATGTTCAAGTGAGTTCAAGCATAGTAATGTCTCGTATCCAGATCAAGTATCGGTCTTGGGTGCGGGGTGTTACATTTAGTGGTATCAGAGCTACGATTTAGTCAGTTCTAGGACTAACGTAGCATGAGCATGAATCTAGCTATACATGCCGTACATAAGAATGTTTCTATATTGATAGTGTGACGACTCCTAATGATTTTAAATTATGTTTATACATCTAGAAATGGATTTCGAAGGGAATGTGGTGGATGACGTAGAAAGTAATGCGCCGGCTCTCGCTGAAGGGACAATGTCGAGCAAAAATGAGAATAGACCCATTACAGTGAGTCAAATGGGAGGATAAGAGTCTAGGGAAGCCTTCCTCCACATGATGAACACATGGTATACAAAGTTCATTCAGGCGAACCCGAACGAACAACCCCCTCCACCCCCACCTATTCCACAAGCTACTTCAGTGGCCCCTCAAATAGTAGAGGTGGTAAGAGGAGGTAAACCCCCAATTGATAGGATCAGGAAGCGTGGGGCAGAAGAATTCCGGGCCAGAAAAGAGGATGATCCAGAAAGAGCTGAATTCTGATTAGAGAATACCATCAGGGTATTTAATGAGTTGTCATGTACCTTTGAAGAATGCATGAAGTGTGTAATTTCTCTCTTAAGAGATTCTGCTTACCAATGGTGAAACACCCTTGTGTCAGTTATACCGAGAGAAAGGGTCATATGGGAATTCTTCCAAGAAGATTTTAAGAAAAAGTATATCAGCCAGAGGTTTGTAGACTAGAAGAGAAAGGAATTCCTAGAGCTAAAGCAAGGCAAGATGTCGGTGACAGACTATGAGCGTGAGTTTGTACGACTTAGCAAGTACGCTCTCGAATGTATATCCACAGAGGCTATTATGTGTAAAAGGTTTGAATATGGGTTGAATGAGGACATCAAACTGGTTGTTGATGTCCTAGAATTAAAAGAATTTGTCGTGTTAGTGGAAAGACCTTGTAAAGCCGAAGAGCTAATAAAAGAGAAGAAAAAGTCTGAAATAGAGTCCCGTGCTCTCGAAAAATACCGTGGAATAAGTCATTCCAATATTCACACAAGAAGTCAAAAGATTTCCCTACCCAATCGGCTACTTCCACCAGGTTTTCCAAGAAGGACAAAACTAAACAGTATTTAGGGAACAAAGCACAGACGACTTCAGTTGCAAGTGTCAAAAATTTTAGATCCGACAAATCTGAATGCTCACAGTGTGGCAGATGCCATCTAGGAGAATGTCGGGCACATGAAAATGCATGTTTTAGATATGGTTCGCAAGACCACTATATAAAAGATTGTCCCGAGATGACGAAAGAAAGAAGAGCTCAGGACCCAAAATCTGGGAGTATGGTCAGAGGGAGATCGCAGAGAAACTCGAGAAGTGGGGCAAGTGGAAGAGGTAACCCGAGAGACCCGGCCATGAGACCCGAGGGTAGAGCGCCTACAAGGACTTATGCCATCCGCGCTCACGAAGAGGCGTCTTCTCCTGATGTTATTACGGGTACCTTTTCTTTTTACAATACTAAAGTTATTGCTTTAATAGATCCCGGATCCACGCACTCTTATATTTGCATAAAATTAGCATCCAGTTTGAGCGTGCCTATAGATACCACCGAATTTGTAATTAAAGTGTCTAATCCATTAGGCAAGAGTGTGTTAGTTAATAAAGTTTGTAAAGATTGTCCATTGATGATTAGAGGTCATTGCTTTAAAGCAAATCTTATGTTATTACCATTTGATGAATTCGACCTCATTCTTGGAATGGACTGGTTGACTACTCATAATGTAATTGTTAATTGTGGGAAGAAATGTATTGAGATGAGATGTGAGAATGGGGATACTCTTCATGTTGAATTAGATGAACAAGATAAATTGCCAGTGATAATTTCCCACACGATGGCACGGAGATGTTTAAGAAAAGGTATGAATCATATTTGGCCTTCGTGTTGAATGATAAGGAGACAGAGCTAAAAATTGAGTTAGTACTAGTAGTATGTGAATACGTGGATGTATTTCCCGAAGAATTACCCGGACTACCGCCAGTTAGAGAGATTGAGTTTAGCATTGAACTAGCTCTCGGTACTGTACCGATATCCATTGCTCCTTACAGAATGGCTCCAACAGAGTTGAAAGAATTGAAGTTACAGTTGCAAGAGTTGACAGATAAGGGCTTTGCAAGATCAAGTTGTTCGCCATGGGGTGCCCCGATTTTATTTGCAAAAAAAAGATGGTACCATGAGATTGTGCATAGATTAAGGTCAGCTTAATAAAGTAACAGTAAAGAATAAGTACCCATTGCCTAGGATCGATGATCTGTTCGATCAATTGAAAGGAGCGACTATGTTCTCCAAAATAGACTTGAGATCAGGGTACTACCAGTTGAGAGTGAAAGACTCAGATGTATCCAAGACGACCTTTTGAACGAAGTACGGGCATTATGAACTTTTAATCATACACTTTGGGTTGACCAATGCTCCTGCGGTGTTCATGGATTTAATGAACCGCATCTTTGAACCATACCTCGACAGGTTTGTAGTCATTTTTATTGACGACATACTGATTTATTCCTAAGAAGAGAAAGAGCATGCTGAACACCTACGGACAGTTTTACAGATCCTGCGAGAGAATCAGCTGTATGCCAAATTCAGTAAAAGTGAATCTTGGCTCAAGGAAGTAGGACTCCTGGGACATATTGTCTCGAGGGATGGAGTCCAAGTTGATCCCAGTAAAATCTCGGCCATAATGGACTGGAAGTTGCCTAAGAACATTATTGAGATTAGAAGTTTTCTGGGCCTAGCCGGCTACTACAGATGATTTGTCAAGGGGTTTTCTATGATCGCAACCCGATGACTAAACTGTTGTAGAAAAATGTGAAGTTTGAGTGGACAAAGCGATGCCAACAAAGTTTTGAGAAGTTAAAAGTAGTGTTTATAGAAGCTCCAGTCTTAGTACAACCCGAATTAGGGAAAGAATTTATAGTCTATAGCGATGCATCCTTAAATGGATTGGGCTGTATACTCATGCAAGAAGGCAAGGTGATTGCTTATGCCTCTAGACAGTTGAAGCCTCATGAGAAGAATTATCCGACGCATGATCTAGAATTGGCCGTCATAGTCTTCACTTTGAAGATCTGAAGACACTATTTATATGGTGAAAAATGTCAGATTTTTACCGATCACAAAAGTCTGAAGTACTTGATGACCCAGAAAGAATTGAACTTAAGACAAAGAAGATGGTTAGAGTTGATAAAAGACTATGAGTTGGTCATCGACTACCATCCAAGAAAGGAAAATATAGTCGTCGATGCTTTGAGTAGGAAGTCTCTATTTACTTTAAGAGCATTGAATTCAAGGATATCCTTATCCTACAATGGCTCCCTTTTAGTTGAGTTGAGAGCTAGACCAATGTTTCTTCAAGAGATCTTTGAGGCTCAGAAAGAAGATAGTGAGCTGCAATTCAAGAGAGCTCAATGCGAATCGATCTTTGAATCGACTTTTGAATTAATTCTGATGGATACTTGATGTTTAGAGATAGAGTTTGTGTCCGAGAAAAGAAGGGCTTATTCAGATAATTTTGTACGAAGCACATAACGGATGTTTGTCTGTACATAGTGACTTGAAGCAACAGTATTGGTGGCCGAATTTTAGAGTTCATTTCAAGATGTCTTATTTGTCAACAAGTAAAGGCAGAATACCAAGTGCCTTCGGGTTTACTTCAGCCTATCTTAGTCCCCGAATGGAAATGGGACCGTATCACCATGGATTTTGTAATGGGTTTACCGTTGTCTCCGAGCAAGAAAGATGTGGTTTGGGTAGTGGTTGATAGACTCACGAAGTCAGCCCACTTTATACCTGTACGAGTAGATTACTCGCTAGACAAGTTGGAAAACTTGTATGTTTCAGAAATAGTAAGACTTCACGGAGTTCCCTTATTGATCATATCGGATAGAGATCCGAGATTCACGTCTAGATTTTGAAAGAAGCTGCAAGAAGCTTTGGGTACAAAATTGAGTTTCAGCACAGCTTTTCACCCTCAGACTAACGATCAGTCATAAAGGTTAATTCAAGTGCTCGAGGACATACTCAGATGTTGTGTTTTGAAATTCCAAGGCAGCTGGAAAAAGTTTCTTCCATTGGTAGAATTTGCCTACAATAATAGCTTTCAGTCGAGCTTAAAGATGGAGCCTTATGAGGCTCTATATGGGCGTAAGTGCAGAACCCCTTTATTTTGGACTGAACTCAAGGAAAACCAAATTCATGGAGTTGATTTGGTTAAAGAAGCTAAAGAAAAAGTAAAAGTGATACAAGAATGTTTAAAAACTACATCAGACAGACAAAAATCCTATGCGAATTTAAAGAGGAAAGAGATCGAGTACCAAGTTGGGGATAAAGTCTTTTTGAAAGTATCACCATGGAGAAAAGTTCTCGATTTGGTCAGTAAGGAAAATTAAGTCCACGCTTTATTGGACCTTACGAGATTACTGAGAGAGTTGGGCCGGTAGCTTACCATTTGGTGTTGCCATCAGAATTAGAGAGAGCACATGATGTTTTTCACGTGTCAATGTTGCAACGCTACAGATCAAACCCTTCACATATAATTGCTCCATCAGAATTAGAGATCCGCCCTGACATGACTTATGGTGAAGAACCAGTCAAAATATTGGCCCGTGAAATCAAACAGCTTATGGCAAAGGCACGGAATAGAAAAGGCTACATGGGAGTTCAAGGAAATGATGAGAAATAAATACCCCAATCTTTTCACTAGGAAGATTTTCGAGGACGAAAATCCTTAAGGGGGAGAATTGTAACAGCCTGATTTAGGGGCTAGTCAGAATAGTGATCTCGGGATCACTATTTTGAGATCGAAGAAATTATTTTCATGATATATTATGAGTTAGAGCATGATAACATATGAGCATTAAAATTTTGGTATTTTAATTTTAACATTTTCGTGTTAAATTTGCGAAAAAGGACTAAATCGCATAAAGTGCGAAGTTCCATTCTATATGCTAAGAGTACCAAATGGCTATGAATTGTTAAATGGGGGTATTTAAAAGGCAATTTAGCCTTTGAAAGAGGCTTGGCTGACAATAAGAGAGCATGGGAGACAAAATTTTCAATTAGTGTCAAAGTTAGTGGTAGTAGGTGGACTAATTTGACTTTTAATAATAGAATAAGGAGAGAAAAGTTATCATCTTCTTCTCCTATCATCCTCCACCAAAATTTGCAGCAAATAAGGGGTAGAAACCTTCAAAATTTTAGTAAACTCTCATCCATTCAAGTAAGTGTTCTAGTGAACTTTTCTTGAAAATAATTGTACTTTTGAGATCCCTAAAGCTTAAGCTTTCAAATGAGGGGACTATTGTGCAATGTTGTGAAAGGTTTAGAGTTTTACCATGAGAGCTACTTTAGTTGTTTGTTGCATTTTTAAGGAAGAACTTGAGTTTTAGTTGTTAGATGAACAACTTTTAAAAATGGTGTTAACATGAGGACACTAAATTGGACCTTAATAAAAAGGTTATGAACTTCGTAGTAAGTATGAGAAATATTGATTGTTGATGATAGCTTTAAGAGCATTAAATGTTTGCCTAGGCTTGTTAAAGATAAAAATATGATTAGAATTAATTGATGAGCCTAAGGGCAAAACGGTCATTTTTATCAAAATTTAAGGGTAAAATGGTAATTTTACCTAAGTAGGACTATTGAGATTCTTATATTAATAAAATGATTAAAATGAGCTAATTTTCTATTATAGAGCAAGAGGAGACGAGAATTCACCTCAATCGTGGAAAGGATAAAGTCGTGGACTAAACCAATGAACTAACTCATTTTGAAAATGAAGTAAGTTTGTATGATTTCTAAGCTTTATGATCACTATCATTGAATTGCTTAGTATAATATACATTGTTATTTTGTAATGCCTATCATTTTTGTGAACAAATAGATTAAACATAAGCAAGCCCCAATTGAATATGAATTCCCTAGGATACCCGATATACCATAGAAGATATCATGTAAGTCCAAGGCAAGCTTGGCATTGATCAAGATATCATGTAAGTACAAGGAAAGCTTGGCATTGATCAAGATATCATATAAGTCCAAGGCAAGCTTGGCATTGATCAAGATATCATTTAAGTCCAAGGCAAGCTTGGCATTGATCAAGATATCATATAAGTCCAAGGCAAGCTTGGCATTGAGTAAGCTATCAAGGGCAAGACTTCATGTAATTCCATGTCAAGACATGGCCTTGAAACTAAGATGAGAAATTCGATGTAAGACCATGCCTAAGATATGGCTTTGGTGGCATGTTAAGTGGGAAGAGATCTAGCATCCCCGGGTATTCGTAAAAGTTCATCGGGCAAACAAGTAAGGTTAATAATGAGGTAACAAGAGGGCTAAGAAAGCAAAGCTAGCATCAAAATGAATTAAATATTACTCATGTTATGAATGAAGAATTAGAGATCATAATGATTATTATTTAAGTATGCTGATCAATGTGATCAAGTGACACAGGTATCATGTCTACTTTACAAAAATGAGTATAGTGAGCATCATGAGACTTGTAAGAACCAAGTATGAGTAAGTAAGCTTTAGAGCTGAAATTATGACACTATTGTTATGCTAAATGGTTTTATTAAGTAAGCTTATTGACATGTGCTTTACATGCAAACTTACTAAGCTAAATGCTTACGTATTTGATTGTTTCTTTCTATGTAGTCCCGCCAAGCTAATTTGTGGATCATCAGAGTCGAAGCTCATAGCACACTATCAACTCTTATTTTGGTATAGCCAAGTTACTTTACTAAGTATGGCATGTATAGGAAACATTCATTTTTGTGGACATGTTGTTAGAATGGCCTTTGTAAAAGCTATCAAGTTTATTATTCTTTTGTACATGGCTAAGTGATTGGCCAAATTTGACTAAGTATTTATATTTATTGAGATTAATGAAGCATGTAGTATTATTCATAAAATTGGGTTGTTATTGCATTGTTGAATTGGGTATGGATATGATCTTCATTTCAAGGTGGCTAATGGCTTGGTAAATAGCCTATAAATGCCCACACAGTTGGACGCACGGGCGTGTGTCAAGTCCGTGTTAACCCTGCACCTTAGTATTATGAATCAGAATAGGCCACGGGTAAATTCCATGGCCGTGTGTATAGGCTGTGTTATACACACGGGTTGGACATGGTCGTGTACCCAAACCGTGCTGATTTAGTCAGTATATCAAGGATTAGCCCACGGGCATGTCATGGCCGTGTGAAATTAGTCAGTAGCTTCCTACGGTTTGAGGGTATGGGCGTGCTTAAGGGTACACGGGCGTGTTCCAAGTCACACAAGCGTGTGAACCCTGCTTCAAAAATGAATTATTTGATTTAGTTCTGAAAGTTTTTAGACACGAGTTTAAGGCCTCGTAGGCCCTTGTATTGTATGTGTTGACTAAGAAAGTGAAATTTTTAAGTCGGAACGAAATTTTATAGCTTGTAAGTACATGGTCAAGTGAGTTCAAGCATAGTAATGTCTCGTATCCAGATCCAGTATCGATCTTGGGTGCTGGGTGTTACACTCTTAGTCGAAGATTGATGTTTGAGTTGAGGGTGATGTTTTCTCGCGTAAGTCTATTTGAGGATAGTGGTTTCTTAGCTGAGTTGCAAGTTAAGCCAACATGGATTGATCATATTCGAGATAAGCAATTGCTAGATGACTCTTTAGTTCTTTGGGTTCAGTAGGTTGATGAGGGTAAGACCATAGACTTTGGGTTTAATAACGAAGGTGTGTTGTGCTTCAAATGTCGAATTTGTGTGCTGAATGACACCAATTTGAGGCAGTCTATCTTGTGGGAAGCGTATAGTAGCGCTTATTGTAACAACCCATTTTCAGTGAAATCGGAATAGTGGTTTCAGGACCACAAATCCAAGATCAGAAGAAAATTTATTTTAATATTATTTTATGGTCTATAGTATGATAGAAATATTGTATGAAAATTTCGTTAAGAAATTTTATCGTTTACATGTCTAATTTGATAAAAATGACCAAATTGCATAAAGTGCAAAAGTTGAATTCTAGTAGCTAAAGGTATCAAATAGCTATGGAATTTAAAATTAAAGCTCCTTATATGGAAAATAATCCATTCAGAGGAGTTAGCAGATAAGGATGATTATTCATCATTAAAGTTTAGTAAATTATTAAGGTTAATTTTGGAAAGTAAATGATAAAATGATGATAAATAAATAAAATAAATAAATTTTCATCATTTTCATCATCTTTCCTAAAACAAAAAACATGGAAACCCTAGTCATGAAAGTTGAGTTCTAGCAAACTTATTTGGCTTAAATAGGTATGTATTCTTATCCCTTTTTTAATCATTTTTATGTTTTCGAGATTGTAATAGCTTAATCTAGCTATCTCGGGGATTAATTTACAAAACTATTAAAGTATTAGGGTTTTTCCATGGATGAGTATATTTGAATTTTAAAGTTTTATGGTAGAAAATGAAAGGTTGTTGTTAGATAAACAACTTTTGTAAATAGAATTTTGATGAAATTATGATTTACGGACTAAATTGAAAAGATGAAAAATTTATGGAAAAATTCTAAATTTTGTGAAAAATATGGGCTGCTATTTATATGTATGAAAATTTATTAGGCTTGAAATAAGGATTAAATTGTATGAATTTCATTTTCCGAGCCTAGGGAAAATAGTAATTAATTAAAAGTATAGGGGCAAAATAGTAATTTTGCTAAAGATGTGTATTGGATTGAATTGAATATGGATTATATTAAATTGAGCTAAATTCATTCGTATAGATCCAGATAGACCTAATACAGAGTTAGATCGAGGAAAAGAGAAAGTATTAGATTAGTAGCCTACGAATTTTCGTACACTTGTCGAGGTAAGTTCGTGTAATTAAATTGTATATTTGTAAGATTTGAATTGAATATTGTTGTGCATGTGATTTGTATAAGTTTCCATGTATATTGTTGATCACAAATCTAACAAGTACCGAGTCCATTTGAACCTTAAAAATTCAAAGGATACAAATGACATGTCATTAGGGTTCCCGGATTGGTTGTGGCCTTGCATGTGTTACGGACACACCACAGCTCTTATGAGCATCCCGATATTTGGCTCTCATGAGCTTCTCGATTAATGGCTCTCTTGAGCTTCTCGATAATTGGCTCGCATGAGTGTAATGCCCTAAAATTTCTAATTTCGTTATTGTGAAAATATGACACAAATATCTGTCAGCTTTAATGGTTATGTGTTCTAGGAGTGTTTGGGAGGTCCTAAGTTCAAGCCTTCGCTTGGTCAAATTTTGGTATTTGGAATGAATTAGGCCTTACTCTTGTTCAATAGGCTTTTATTTGATTGTTGGTAAAAATATATCATAATGGGTCTGTTGGTCTGGTGGTTAAGCGGAGTGTTAGTGTGTAGGAGGTCCTGTGTTCGAGTCCCTGCGCAAGTAGGGGAACTAATTTTTGTTTAAGGCGTGTGGCGTGGTGGAGCTCAAATTAAACTGGACTGCTGAGTAGTTGTGTTTTAGTGGGTTAATAGGGAGTGTTTTTAGGAGATAATTGGGAGAAGTTATCAAAATAAGATTTTCTTCTTATCAGTTTTCTATTTTCTGACGTTAGGCTTTTGTTTCTTTGTCGTTTCTTCTCCCTTCTTGTTCACTTTTGATTTTTGTTCCCCTTTGGCCGAATCTTATTTCTTCCCTTTCCCTTCTCTTTTCATTTCTGTATTTTTTTGCGAGTCATCTCTTTGGGTGCAACTTTTGACTTCATTTATTTCGGTAAGTGGAATTTTTTCCCTTAGTTATTGTATTTCGAGTAGGCAATTAACAAAGGGTTCATTTTACTCTCGTTTAGGTGTTGTTCAAATGTTTTTAGCGGATATTCCAATGTGTGGAGACAACTGGTTATCGGATTCGTCACGGTAAGTTTTCAAATCGTCGTTGGTTTAGTTTCTTGAGTTTTACGTTGTGGGTATTTGGTTTGATTGAAGAATCAAGTGATTAATTAAGGGATATATTGGTCAAATATTGGTTTTTGAAGGCTTGGGTTACTTTGCATAGCGAATCAATACCAGGTGTGCACTCGAAACGTAGAAAATGGGATTTAGCGAAAAGCCAAAACTTCTTACTGTCGAGAAATAAGAGAAAATGATGCAAAAAAATGTAGAGAAAGGAAATAAGGGTGTTATAAACTTCGAAATCAACATTTTGCACTAAAATAGTTTTGGACAAGAGCAGTAGTTTAACTTTGAAAAATTATCAAAAATAGTGGGAATTGAGTTAGAGGTTGAATAAAATATGAAATTAAATTTTATTGAGTCTGGTTTTTCATGAAAGAAATAGTGTAAGCAATGAAAATGTAAATCATGAGATATAATAAATTTTGTGAGACAAGGTCAGAATGATTTCGAGTTCCTCTATTCTGACTTAGAAAAATCATCAAAATTTTAACATAATAATTATGGGTTTAAATTTATATATCTAAATTCTTAATGAGTTTATTTTCAAGAGAAACAAACAGAAATATCATCTAAATTTCGTACTAAGAGATAAATAATTTTTAGTAAGGAAAGGATGAAGCTGTCAAACAACAGAATAGGGATAACTTTAAAGATTTTACTGTACTTATTTAATAAACTATAAATTCTGAAAATTTTATTGTAGAAAGGTATATGAGTCTAGTTTCAAAAAAATCAAGCGGATCGTAATTAGGAATTCTGTAGCTCAAGATATAAATAATTTAGTGATAATGACTCAAGTAGACAGCTTTGAATGAACATATAAATAAATAGTGAAAACATATATGAGTATTGAACTAGCACGGGTTACTTTAAAAATGGATCACACGGCCAAGGTCAATTTGGACCGAGTGGGCCTCACGGACGTGTAGGACCACACGGGTAGATCACATGGGCATGTAGGCCCATTTTTACCGAAATTTTTTTAAAGTTGCACGGATCACCCAAGTTGACTATGAACCTACTGTAGGGTCGGTAAGTGCTACTTAGACCCCTAAATGTGACTGAATGATATCTGTACTGAGCATGTTAATATCTGAACTAAATATATGTACTGAAATTGCATAATAGCATGTCATCCATTGTATGTTGCATTGCATTGGGTTGGGGTTGTTATTCGAAGGAAGTGTATTGAAAGGCTTTAAGCCTAATTTATTGGCAGCTCAGCTGCAAACCACTATTTTGTGCCGCATTCGGTACTACTTGGAGTGTAGGGATGGGTGGGTTGATTATATCCCCACATGGAGTCTATGGTTGGATAGAGATGGTGTGTAAAGGCTAGTTGGGTAGGATTTTTCTACTGCATAATCATATCGCTATCTATCTTGTGATGGGCTAAGGCCCAACTGTATTTTTGAAACTGTACTGAAATGGGCTAAGGCCCAAACTGTCACTGATGTTACTATTCAACTGTGCACTGTGAATACTGATTGTTTGTTTGTTTCTGTGGGGTTACACACTGAGTTTACGTAAACTCACCCTTTTTGTTTAATATGCATAGGTAATCCCCAAACTTAGACGGATTAGTGCGACGGAGGACTCAGCGGTGACCACAGTAATTTTTGGACTTCATGGTTTTCAATTTACAATTTATGATTTGATTATTATTGATTATTTGGGTTGTAATTTAAGGACCCTCTGGGACTTTGGTTTTAAATTTGGGTTTTATTTATTTATTTTATTTTATGGATTTAAACCTACTGGTCGTAGGAAATTTGGTTTTTAAAAAGTTAAAGTAATTTCTAAACGCATAATCACCTAGACTATTTTATTAAAGCTTCTGCAATGAGGGATGTTTCAAAACAAATGTTTTAAATGAATAAAGACAACTTCCTAAGTTCTAACAAAGGTTTACTAAAGATAATAACATAGAATGTTTTCATCGTAACAATGAGGTTTCAAAAACACTATCGTGTTACATTGCCATATATGGCCATAACGTCTAGGCTGGGTTTGGGGTGTCACATTTAGTGGTATTAGAGTCAGGTTACAAAACTCAGCTGTGGATTATGGGTTTTATAAAAAAATTTGGCTTTCAAAAAATTGATTTATTTCCAAATGATTTGAAATATTTTTACTGAGTAAGTGGTACACCGAGTCTCCGGCACCAATCCTGTAAGTATTACGAATCGTGATTTATTTTAAATCAAATCATTATGGATAGTATATTCGAAACTACTATAGGTAGTAAACTATCTTGAAAACACTCTAGTTAGTGTATACCAAAATTGTAGAAAACCGAAAACTGCCGTGAGATTACGATTCTGAAAAAGAACCTGAATAATTGATCTTGTTTTACATAAAACATTTGTTAATAAACACTGGGCTCAGAATCGATTCATAAAATTGTTAATACAGATAAACATGATTAGACAATGAGCGCACGAGGTATCCGAGGACGGGTACTAGAGGCTGAGGTAGAGGCCGCAGAGAGCTCAAGCTAAGTCCTCTTTACTGGGTAGCATACCGAATTTCGATACGAGTGAGACGCCAGTGTCACCTGCTACTGAGACTGGGTCTTAAGATTGCATGGCTGGGGATGACGCATTGTCCCAGGCTATGCTAAGGATTTTGGAGAGGGCTGCTGGGCCCAATACTGGATCTAGGGGCCAAGGGTTTGATTCTGAGCGACTCGGTCTAATGAAGATTAGCTCTTCAGAGGTGTCACTGGAGTTGCCCCTAATGTGGCTGAATATGAGGCCGAGTTCCTACGACTGAGCAGCTATGCGCAAGGTATGGTGGCCTTTGAGTATGAGTGATGTATTCATTTTGAGGATGGGTTCAGAGATGATTTGAGAGTCCTGATAGCTCCACAGAGGGAGCGTGATTTACTGCACTAGTGAAGAAGGCGATGATGGCCGAGGAGGTTAAGCGTCGCTGAGCGCCAGAATCGAGATCTCGAAAGGGGTAGGAACAAGAGGGATTCGGAGCCCTCGAGTTCTTCATAGAGACCTAATAAAAAAGCCAAAGCTGATGGGCCGGTTAGAGTTGGGCCCCCTTGTTATTGTTACTGGACTGCAGGCATGTACTGATTATGGTAGACGCCATCAAGGTGAGTGTCGGAGAAAGATTGGGCGTGCTTGCGGTGTGGGTCATTGAAGTACCGTATTAGGGAGTGTTCGCTGAAGGGCTGCTCAGATGTAAGCTCTAGATACTAGTATGACACAGCTACAAAAGGTAGTACAGCAACCACCGAGAGGCCGTGGACAGGCCAGAGGTGGTAATGGTATGGGTCGTGGGCAGATTGCACTGGGTAGAGGTGCTGGACAGGCTGAGGCGAGGCAGCTGACCCTAGTTTATGCTAATCATCACCGAGATGATGGACATGCTCGGACGTCATCACGGGTACATTCTTTATTCTTGATGTACCGTATATTACCTTGGTAGACATAGGGCCTACTCACTCATTCATAGTTAGCAATATATCTGGAAACTTGAGGATTTTAGTTGAGAGCACTACATGTGAGGTTACGGTACTAAGTCCATTAGGGCAATCTGTTAGAGTTAGTAAACTGTATAGGGACGTTCCTTTAGAGGTACAAAGGGCAATCTTCCTAGCTGATTTGATGGAGCTTTCATTTGAGGAATTCGACCAAATTCTAGAGATAGATTGGTTGGTCAAGCATCATGTTAACTGGACTGTGCGACTAAGAGGGTCGTGCTAAGGACTAAGGAGGATAAGGAGGTAGTTATGATTGGAGAACGCCAAAATTACTTACCTAATATGATCTCTGCACAGGTGGCAGAGAAGATGGTTCGTAAGGGATGTGAGGCATTCTTGGCCTACATAAGTGTTTCGGATTCTGGGATTCTACAGTTAAGGATATTAGAATAGTAAAGGATTTTCCAAAAGTTTTTCTGAAGAGCTACCGGGTTTACCTCCGAATTGTGAAGTGGAGCTTGGGATTGAGTTTCTTCCTGGTACAGCTCCGGTGTCTATCGGCCTACCGAATGCCACCGAAAGAGCTTAGGAAGCTTAAGGCTCAAATTCGGGAGTTGTTGGATCGTGGATTCATTCGTCCCAGTGTGTCTCCATGGGAGCACCTGTGCTGGTTGTGAAAAAGAAGGATGGGACGATGAGGATGTGTATAGACTATCGGTAGCTGAATAAGCTAACGATTTAGAATAAGTACCCACTTTCGAGGATTGATGATTTGTTTGACCAGTTTCATGGGGCTTATGTGTTCACCAAGATTGATCTACGTTTTGGATATCATCAGCTGAGGGTTAATAAGGCTAATGTATTTAAGATGGCATTTAGGACTTGTTATGGATACTACGAGTTCCTAAGGATGCCTTTCTGGACTGACAAATGCACCGGCAGCTTTCATGGACCTGATGAACCAAGTATTCGAGCCCTATCTAAATTGATTTGTGATGGTGTTCATCGACGACATACTAGTTTATTCAAAACCGATGATGAGCATGATGAGCACCTTAGAGTTGTCCTTCAGACTTTGAGGGAAATACAACTCTATGCTAAGTTTAGCAAGTGTGAGTTTTGATTTTCGTGGTAGCTGGGAGGAGTATTTGCCGTTAACGGAGTTTTCCTATAATAATAGCTACTAGTCTAGCATCCAGATGGTACCTTACGAGGCACTGTATGGTCGTACGTGTCACACTCCCTTGTATTGGACTGAGTTGGGTGAACAACGTGTTCAGGGTCCTGAGTTAGTTACTGAGAGTGAGGATAAATTTAGACTGATTAGGGATCGTCTAAAAGTAGCATCTGACAGATAGAAATCCTATGTAGACCTAGAGTGACATGAGATTGAGTATTCTATGGGGGACTTCGTATTTCTCAAGGTCTTGCCATTGAAGAAGGTTCTGAGATTTGGTCGTAAGGGCAAGTTGAGCCCTAGGTTTATTGGACCGTACAAGATTCTGAAACGAGTAGGATTGGTCGATTATCAGTTGTAGCTACCTCTAGAGTTTGATCGGATTCATGACGTGTTTCACGTCTCTATATTGAGGCACTATCGCTTTGATCCTACACATGTTGCTCCGGTAGACGAGATTGAGGTTAGGTTAGATTTGACCTTTGAGGAGGAGCCGGTTCAGATTCTAGATCGCGACATAAAGGTTCTGATAGGAAGTCTATTCCTCTGGTAAAGGTTCTGTGGTGTAATCATAGCACCAAGGAGGCCACGTGGGAGCCTGAGGATGCAATGCATCAACAGTATCCTCACCTATTATGATCAGGTAAATTTTGAGGACAAAATTTTCTTTTAGGGGGTAGAATTGTAACGCCCCAAAATTTCTAATTTCGTTATTGTAAAAATATGACACAAATATCTGTCAGCTTTAGTGGTTGTGTGTTCTGAGAGTGTTTAGGAGGTCTCAAGTTCAAGCCTTTTATTTCATTGTTGGTAAAAATATATTAGAATAGGCCTGTTGTTTGGTGGTTAAGCGGAGTGTTAGTGTGTAGGAGGTCTTGTGTTCGAGTCCCTGCGCAAGTAGGGGAACTAATTTTTTTTTTTGAGGTATGCGGCGTGGTGGGGTTCAAATTAAACTAGACTGCTGAGTAGTTGTGTTTTAGTGGGTTAATAGGGAGTGTTTTTAGGAGATAATTGGGGAGAAATTATCAAGATAAGATTTTTTTCTTATCATTTTTTTATTTTCTTTTTTCCCAAAAAATTTTTTGACGTTGGACTTTTGTTTCTCTGCCGTTTCTTCTCCCTTGTTGTTCACTTTTGGTTTTTGTTCCCCTTTGGCCGAATCTTATTTTTCTCTTTCCCTATCTTTTCGTTTCTATATTTTTTTGCGAGTCATATTTTTGGGGGCAACTTTTGACTTCATCTATTTCGGTAAGTGGAATTTTTTCCCTTAGTTATTGTATTTCGAGTAGGCATTTAACAACGGGTTCGTTTTACTCTAGTTTAGGTGTTGTTCAAAGGTTTTAAGCAGATATTCTAATGTGTGAAGACTATTGGTTATCGGATTCGTCGCGGTAAGTTTTTGAATCATCGTTGGTTTAATTTCTCGAGTTTTATGTTGGGGATATTTGGTTTGATTGGCGAATCAAGTGATTAATTAAGGGATATATTGGTCAAATATAGGTTTTTGAAGGCTCGAGTTACTTTGCACAGCGAATAGATACCAAGTGTGTACCTGAAATGCAAAAAACGGGATTCTGTTAAAAGCCAAAATTGCTTGCTGTCGAGAAATAAGAGAATTAAGAGAAAATGATGCGAAAAATTGTAGAGAAAGGAAATAAGGGTGTTATAAACTTGGAAATCAACATTTTACACTAAAATAATTTTGGACAGCAGCAATATTCTATGTAAGACCCAATTTTCACCCGGCCCATACCAAAAACAAAAAAATACAAAATTAAAAACCATTAAAACCAATAAAAAAACATTAATAAAAGTCCCTTTTATAATAGTACAAATACAATATTAAAACCCAAAAATTAAAACCAAATCCAAAATAAGATAAAGCCCAGAGTCCATTAGATTACAACAAGCCTAAAACCGATAAAACCCAATCAATTTACATCAGAGCCCAAAACCCGAATGGCCCAATGATAGAGATAGCCCTAATGGCCCAAAACTTTGGAAATATTCGAAAAACCCTAGAGCTTCCAGAGGGTTCCAGCGCCGTTTTAGCTTCCATCGCGTGTCCCCACGCGCGCCCAGCCAGGCGTTTGGACTGGCACACTCCACCACTCGCACACCACACGCGAGTCATCACCAAGACCTCTGTCATCGCCTCAAGACCAAGATCGTCTGACCTCCGTGCCCCAGCCACGTCCGCCTTTCATACCTGCAAACCAGCAGTAGAGAATCAACAACAAGAAAAACAAAAGGAACGATTGTATTATTATTTTTCATTAATTTTCGATTTTGGCCTTTAAATGGACGAAAAAAACAAATGTAAGGGGGCCCGATTCTTTTGTATCAAGAACACACAAAAAGATTTAGAGAAATAGAGAAAAAAAAAAGAAAAAAGAAACAGAAATCCAAAGGTTTTTTTCGTTTTCAATATCTTTCAATTTCGCAGATCCAGTTTTGGCTAGTTTTCGATTCATTTTTTGCATGTTTGAATAAACGAATAAGGGAAAGAGTATTTACCTTTTTTTACCATCGTCGGATTCCTATCTACTTCGTCGAAATCGAAGCCGGAATGGGGATTCGGGAGTGAAATATTTTAGCGTATAAACACCGAAGAGGGTTATACTCGGCCTCCATTCGACGTCGTCGCTAACCTTTGAAGCAACGCATTCGAATGATTTAGTTTTGGAGGTGGCTGAGAGCAAAGGTTGAGAGGGTTAGGGTTTCATTAGTTTAAAAGAAAGAATCAGTTTAGTTGTTTTTTGTTTAATTTCCTGGTTTATAGGGGTTATTATTCGCCAAGAAACGTCGTCGTTTCGGGCTCACTCCCATAGCCTCAAAACGACGTTGCGTTTGATGCCGACCCGAGACTGCAACCCGACCCTACTTTAGGATCC
Organism: Gossypium rotundifolium; assembly: GCA_025506655.1. Classification (NCBI taxonomy): domain Eukaryota; kingdom Viridiplantae; phylum Streptophyta; class Magnoliopsida; order Malvales; family Malvaceae; genus Gossypium; species Gossypium rotundifolium. The sequence continues at coordinate 27,655,427 of CP106730.1, forward strand.
GCGCGTTTTATGGAATTGGGTTATTTACCCTCTTAGTCCTTCCGCATTTTGTGTCTTTTCTAATTAATTTCTATTTTATTTTACTTTCGCTTTTAATTTTGTTCTGTCTTAATTTAGTCCCCATGTACACGCATGCGTTTGGGGTTGGAATATTTTCTAGTTTAATCCCTAATATTTCATGCACTTTTTAATTCAGATCCTTAACTCTGTTTAAATTTTTATAATATAGCTTGTTAATTTTATTTTTACCTCAATTATATTTTTTAGTCTATAAAATTTATTCATTATTTATTTTCAAAATCTGTTTGGGTAAATTATTTTAATTATTTCATTGATTTTAATTAGTTTTAAACTTTCATTTATATATTTATATATTTTAATTTAAATATTCTATTTCAAAATCTTCATTTATATGCTTCTTCTTTTTTAAATTTGATTTAAATACCAATATATATCTCTAATTCACACACACACACACACACACACACACACACACACACACACACACACACACACACACACACACACACACATATATATATATATATATAATTTGTATTAGAAATTATCTTATTTTATGCATATATTATTAATTTCATATTATTTTATATATATTTATCTATTTATATGTATAGGTATATTTTTCTTTAAATTTATCTATTTATTTAACTTATTTCCATTTTATTCCTATTTTATTATACACATATATATTTTGTCTATTTTAATGACCTTAATGTATTATTTTCATGAATAAATTATTAACTTGAAATTTTATTTTCTTGTATATTATCTAATGTTTGTACATCTTGTACCATAGCATGCTTCAAAATTTTAATACATGTATGCCTTATATAAAATATTTTGTATACATTAATTTCACGTACATAAATTTCTTTTTATGATAAGGCAATGTTTGTGTGTTTAGAAGTACAAAAAATTACATCCTAACGCGCTGGGTGTCGATTTTTTCGTTCAACTAAATAACCAAATACCTTTTTCATATGTTTTGAAGATCAAAGGTGATCTCGACGTCAGAGTATAAAGGTATTATATCCTAACGTGCTGGGTATGATACTTTTATTCCTTTGAAACGAGTTAATCTTGATATTCAATCCCAATCTAACTAATTTATTTTTAAAATCCTTTTTTACCCTAAACATTTTCAAGTTTTCAACGCAAGGATATTGATTAATCAATTTGGTACCGATTTTGGGTGTGACGAGGGTCTAATCCTTCCTCTCACGTAACTGACTCCCGAACCCATTTTCTCGAATATTCGTAGACCAAAAACACCGTTTTAGTAAACTAAAATGTTTTATTAAAACAATGGTGATCCGATCACACCAAATAAAGATTGGTGGCGACTCCATACCTTTTAAAGTTGATCCCCATTTTTTCAAACACAAAAAAATGGTTTCGACAGCTTGGCGACTCCACTGAGGACTGGTTGAGAGTCAGGCCATAGATTGGTTAATTCTTGTCCTTTGATTGAAAACTTGAAAATTTGTTTTAGAAAATCATGTTTTCTTTAAAGCATTGGTTCATGTTGTAACTGCAATAATGTCGAGTCTTATAATACTTGCATTTGCATTACATGAGTGTTGTGGTCGCACCTTTGAGTGGGAGTGAGAAACTAAGCTTTTGTGAGGTTTTCACCTCCGCACGGGCTAGTGGACTGCTTCTGGAATACATCCGTACCTATGTCTTCGTGAGGTTTTCACCTCCTCATTGGCATAGGGAAATGTATTCCCCTGAACCGAACTCAATCCATATGAGCCTATAATGGGTGAGGATTGAGGAATCTGTTGGTTCAGGTACCCCCTCTTTATAACCAAACCACATGTAAAGAGACCTAGGAGCCCACCTTAAGTAGAGTCGCGTCAAACCCGAATGGTCACTTATTTAGATAATCTATTTTGGTTGTTTATGTTTCTTGTGCTACCGTATTTTGTGTTTATGTTTACATTACATTGCACTGCACTGCATTGCATTGCATCATTATAGAAAGGAGATGTTGATTAGTAATTCGATTGCTAAATAGAGGAGTTTGTCATAAGGAAATGAATTTCTTGATAAAGTGGATTATAATACGATTATCCGGACATGGTCTGAGTAAACATGAAAGAAGAAAGTTGATAGTCCATGGAGGAATACAAAACCTTACCCGCAAGATTTAAATTGACAAGAATTGTACAAGAGTCATCATGCCTCAATTTTCTTAAAGAAGCTAATCAATATCGCAAGGGATAAGTGAGTAGCAAATCATGACCCGAATCAAGCCAAGTGGAAATAAAAGAGATATCTTTTGGGAGGATTTGAAGGATTCGACTGCAACGTCCGGATATGAAGGAGAAGATCGATGTTTTCACCTGGACTATGAGGACAAAGTCACATACGTAATCCATTTTATGTAAAGAAATCTGTTTTCTAAAGAAGTTTTTCTAATGGAATTGAAATAGGAATCAACATCACTCTGTCTGTTTGCATTCATACCATGCATTCGCATTGACATAGCGTTACATCATATACATTAGATTTCATGAGATGACCCTGATTAGGTGGAATTATTTCAATTAACCCGAAAAACATGGAACGAAGGTTGAAGAGATTAGAGAAAAGACAAATACAAATGCAGGAGCGATTGGCTGAAATCCAGCAGGATATGCAATATCAGATGAATATGATGCGCCAGTTAACCCAACTACTAGTCGGGGAGTTTGAAAAAAAGAGTTGCCCAGTGGTCAGCAGTGTGGATGATGATGAAGACATCGTTTATTCCCCGATAAGTATCCCAACTCAATCAAACATGAATTCACATTGGAGACCCGTCATTATTGGACCTCAATGTCAGACTGATGCTTCGGCCCCGTTCAAACTCTCGATAGGTTTAGGTTTTAACCCGAAAGATAATCGAGCCAGACCGGTAGTAACAGAAACGAAGGGAAAGGGAGATTGGGCTTCAAAGGCCCCAAAATAGGAAAAATAAAGTGAACAGCTTGAACAAGCGTTCCAAATTAGTCACTATAGGTCAACCGAGAGTTGTGACTACTGATCATCAGGGCTCATCAAGACAAGAATCCAGTGCGAAGTAACTCCAACTTACACCAATTCCAATGACATACAGGGAGATGTATCAAAGCCTATTCGATGCACATATGGTGGCTCCTCATCACATGGAACTAATACAACCCCCATACCCCAAATGGTATGATTCGAATGCTCAATGCGAGTATCACACGGGGATAACGGGTCATTCAATTGATAATTGCATTGCATTTAAGAAAATGGTGGAGAGGCTTATTAAAATAGGGGTTTTGAAGTTTGATGAGTCGACTAGAGCAGTAATTTGTGATAATTGAATGAGGGGGCAAGAGAGTTACGATTCCTTAAAGAAGTCATCAGAAGCCTAGAAATTGGTAAGTCAAAACACCAATGGCATATTCAAAGAGTGAACCAAGGAATAAAAGTTTTCCAAGCATCGGCGTTTATATACTCGAGAGTGTTTTGAGTAATAGGACTCTGGAAGAGACATGTATTTTAAGGCTAATCTAGAGTAATATTCAAAACATGCTTATTGCTTTCAGCCTAGAAGTGATAAGAATCATTTTGTGAAATAGGCTTGTATTCAGAATCCTTATTTCAATGAGATGCATCTTTTTGTTTATAGATTCTTTCGTATTTTGGATTTCTATGAAAATATTATTTCATTCTTTATTCGTGATCATATCATATAAATATTCATCCTTAGAATCGTTCATTCTTTGGAATTTGCCTTCGTACCTGCAATAGGTACCCAGATATCAACGACAGGAGCGACTTTGTTACAGACTCCCTTTTTGAATGAGATATGAGTCTAGGGGATCTAAGGACTTTGAAGATGGCAGAGATTGTAGCCTATCATTTGATTTGGTAGAGTAAGTGAAAATAGACTCTAGTTTACAAAGGGTCAGGAGACGCTGCGAGCTTAGAAAAAAAACCTAACTCACCACAAAAATAAGACGAGACATCATTGAGTTAGTTTCAAGAATTTCAAGATGTTTTTGCATGATCATATCAAGGTGCGCCAGACTACTGAAACGTTAGGATGTTGCTAAGTTTGGAACCCATGTTGATGGTTCTACAATGGCCAGGCTAATCAAGAGGTTCGAGCTATTGGTCTACCAAGAAAAGGAAATTGCATCAAATGCCAAATTGGGGAAGACAAGACTTATGTGCCTCTTCCATTCCTTCTATAGGTGGGGCATAGATGTTATGGGACAAACCTCCTCAAAAGCTTCTAGTCAACATCGATTTATTTTTGTGGATGTCGATTTCTTCACTAAGAAGGTGAGGGTCACTTCATATGCTAATATTATAAAGTCGATAGTCATAAAAAAAAGAAAAGAAAGAAAGAAAGAAAGAAAGAAAATATTGACAAAAATGTCGAAAAGATCATATTTAACTGCACAATGTCAAAAATTTGCAGTCTGTTCAAAGATCAGATGCCACATCACAGTAAAAGCAGCCAAAAAGAAAAACAAAAGATCAAAAAAGGACCGAGACTTGTAAAGATTGGATACAAAAGTTACTATTTACCATCTATGCTTATCAAACATTGGCCAGGACGGTCACCGGGGTAGCATATTTCTCATTGGTTTCGCCCATTAAAGTCAAATTTCCTTTTTTTGAGTCTTATCAAAACTAAAGTTGAATGAGGCAGAACGCGTTTAATCTTAATATGATCAGTTGAATTTGAAGATAAAATGCTAAAAGCTATCTATCATGGTCAGATGATGCGAGCTCATAACAAAAATGATTCGTCCTAGAAAATTTCATGATAGGGCTTTGAAGAAGATTCTTTCCCATGCAAAACGGACTTCAGAAGAAAGAGAATGCCAAACTGAAAAGGACCTTAGGTAGCAAAGAGGGCCTGTTATAGGGAAGCATGGATATTGTCTTAGATAGATGAAAAGGACCTACCCAATCTGGAGAATTCAGATTCAATAAAAAGAATTCAAAAAAAAAAAGAAGAAAGAAAGAAAGAAGAAGAAGAAGAAATTTTTAGCAAAAAAGAAGAAAGAAAAAGAAGAGGCCAAGGCGAAAACCCGCAAAGGGCACTTTGAGACCAAAGGGGATTTGAGTTGAAAACCCGAAAAGGGCAGCTCGAATTTTGATCAAAGGGGGCATACAGCAGTCTTGCTATGCCTGAATTAATAATGAATAAGTATGCTACGTCTTGGGGCATCAAAAAAGTATTCCGGATCCCCTAAACACATATTGAGCTTAAAATGATCCTCAAGAAGTTTGAACAGAGAAGCTCAGTTGCGATATCTGGGGCACCTAGTCTCCATTTTACCCATTTTAAATTTTTTATTTGTGATTATATTATTCTTTTCAAAATATGTTCACAATAAATTTCCTTCTTGATTACTATTGCTATCTCTACTTAGCTCATTTGTTTCAAGCTATGCTCTTAATCATTTTTCTTCTTGTCCATGGTTACGATCTTTTTCAGGCATTTTGCATTGGAATAACGATTAGTGGACAAATAATATTTTCATAAAATAAGTTTCGCATATTACTTTGGAAGCTCATGAATGATACAAGAACTCGAAATAGGACTATTGCTTAAAACTCAACGAGCTTAAGGAAGAGTCTAAATTGAGGCTATCTCTTTGGATTTTCTGTTAAAAAATAGTTAGTGATACAATCTCGACGAAAATGGGCAATGTTAACCCAAGTGTAAAAGGGGAATCATTCGCAAGAAAAATAATATTCTACATCTATGCGAGCATCATGCATATGGTTGGGTCACCCGATGAGTGATCAGTTGACGGAACAAGCTACAGGCCCTATACCCTCAAGTTATAATGGGATAGATAGGAGATAATATAGATCTCATACCTTTGAATAGCAATGTGATGGATTGAAGAAGAAAAAATCCTACATTTCAAGGTCGCAGTGGGATAGATGGGAAGAGATTCAGATCATATACCTCTAAGTCATAATAAGATAAACCCTGAAGTTACAGCGGGGTAAATCAGTTGAACAGCTATATTTATTTCCTCTAGTTTTCTGTCAAGAATACCAGCCGAACAAATTGGCAGCATAACACATCAATGATAGAGACCTGATAAACGATGAGTGATGACAACCTTAAGCAGGGATCATTCTCATGAAATTCTGCATTCATGCAAAACATATTTAGTTAGGAGCATTTGATTCATTCTGATCATTACGTCCTAATCACTATAAGAAATCATTCTCATGACATTCTGCATTCATACAAATGTCATCCATAAGACACATCTATTTAGGGGCATTTGATTCATTCCGATCATTGCATCCTAATCTTTGTAAATAGACCATTCTCATGACATTCTGCATTCATACAAATTTCATCCATAAGACACATCTATTTAGGGGCATTTGATTCATTCTGATCATTGCATCCTAATCTTTGTAAATAGACCATTCTCATGACATTCTGCATCCATGCAAATGGCATCCATAATACATTTAGTTAGGAGCATTAGATGTATTCTGATCACTGCGTGCTAACCATTTTGCATAAGCATAAACATAAAACTGATTTTACAGGATAGGCCCCCTAGAGGACGTTGTCGCAATATCGGTGAATTAGAAGATCTTGCCTTCTTGAGTGAAGCAGATGAAAGATATCAGATCTTGTCTCCCTGAATTTGCAGTAGGGCGGATTGAAGATAGCAAGTATGGCAATCCTGAGTTTATAAGAGCAGATTGAAGATAGCAACGGCAATCCGAGTTTGCGAGCAGATTGAAGATAGCGGATCCGCAATCCACGAAGTTGCGAGCAAATCGAAGATATCGATCTTGTCTCCACGAGTTTGTAGTTGAAGATAGCAAGTCCGGCAATCCGAAGTTGCGAGCATTGAAGATAGCAAGTCCGGCAATCCACGAAATTGCGGGCAGCAGATTGAAGATAGCAAATCTAGCAATCCCGAGTTTGTAGGAGTAGATTGAAGATAGCAAATCGGCAATCCACGAGTTTGCGAGAGCAAGCCAAGATAGCAAATCTGGCAATCTTGAGTTTGCAGGAGCAGATTGAAGATAGCAAATCTGGCAATCCTGAGTTTATAGGAGCAGATTGAAGATAGTAGATCTGGCAATCCTGAAGTTGCAGGAGAGATCAAAGATATCAGATCTTGTCTCCCTGAGTTTGCAGTGGAGCAGATTGAAGTTAGCAAGTCTGGCAATCCTGAGTTTGCAGGAGTAGATTGAAGGTAGCAAGTTTGTTTCCCTAAGTTTGTAGTGGAGTGGATTGAAGATAGCAAGTCTGCAATCCTGATTTTGTAGGAACAGAGTGAAGATAGCAAATCTATAAATCCTAAGTTTGCAGGAGCAGATTGAAGATAGCAGATCTGACAATTCTGAAGTTGCTGAAGCAAATTGAAAGTACTAATTTCCTTGAGTGGATCAAAGCGTTTGTTCCTAGGCCCCTGAAGATGCAGCGGGATGGAACGAAACTACTCGAAGGAGAAAAGCACTGAAAGAGGCATGATCGAACAAAATTGGCCCTTTTTGAAGTCTTTGCTATATTCTCGTTACACGACAATGAGCAAAGAGGGGCAGCTGTAAGACCCAATTTTCGCCCGGCCCATACCAAAACAAAAAATACAAAATTAAAAACCATTAAAACCAATAAAAAAACATTAATAAAAGTCCCTTTTATAATAGTCCAAATACAATATTAAAACCCAAAAATTAAAACCAAATCCAAAATAAGATAAAGTCTAGAGTCCATTAGATTACAACAAGCCTAAAACCGATAAAACCCAATCAATTTACAACAGAGCCCAAAACCCGAATGGCCCAATGACAGAGCAAGCCCTAATGGCCCAAAACTTTGGAAATATTTGGAAAACCCTAGAGCTTCCAGAGGGTTCCAGTGCCATTTTAGCATCCATCACGCGTCTCCCCATGCACGCCCAGCCAGGCGTTTGGACTGCCATGCTCCACCACCCGCATGCCACGTGCGAGTCATCACCAGCACCTCCGTACCGCCTCCAGCGCACCAGTATCGTACAGCCTCCGTGCCCTAGCCACGTCCGCCTTTCGTACCTGTAAACCAGCAGCAGAGAAACAACAGCAAGAAAAACAAAAGGAACGATTGTATTTTTATTTTTCATTAATTTTCGATTTCGGCCTTTAAATGGACAAAAACAAACAAATGTAATGGGGGCCCAATTCTTTTGTCTCAAGAACACACAAAAAGATTCAGAGAAATAGAGAGAAAAAGAAAAAAGAAACAGAAATCCAAAGGTTTTTTTTTGTTTTCAATCTCTTTCAATTTCGCAGATCCAGTTTTAGCTAGCTTTCGATTCATTTTTTGCATGTGTGAATAAACGAATAAGGGAAAGAGTATTTACCTTTTTTTACCGTCGCCGGATTCCTATCTACTTCATCGAAATTGAAGCCGTAATGAGGATTTGGGAGTGAAATATTTTAGCGTATAAACACAGAAGAGGGTTATACTCGGCCTCCATTCGACGTCGCCGCTAACCTCTGAAGCATGGCAGTCGAATGGTTTAGTTTTGGAGGCGGCTGAGAGTAAAGGTTGAGAGGGTTTGGGTTTCGTTAGTTTAAAAGAAAGAATCAGTTTAATTGTTTTTTGTTTAATTTCCTAGTTTATAGGGGTTATTATTTGGCGAAGAAACGTCGTCGTTTGGGGCTCACTCCCATAGCCTCAAAACGACATTGCGTTTGATGTCAACCCGAGTGCGCAACCCGACCCTACTTCAGGATCCACGCGTTTTATGGAATTGGGTTATTTACCCTCTTAGTCCTTCTGCATTTTGTGTCTTTTCTAATTAATTTCTATTTTATTTTAATTTCGCTTTTAATTTTTGTTCTGTCTTAATTTAGTCCCCATGTACACGGTGCGTTTTGGGGTTGGAATATTTTCTAGTTTAATCCCTAATATTTCATGCACTTTTTTAATTCAGTCCTTAACTCTGTTTAAATTTTTATAATATAGCTTGTTAATTTTATTTTTACCTCAATTATATTTTTTTTAGTCTATAAAATTTATTCATTATTTTTTTTCAAAATCTGTTTGGATAAATTATTTTAATTATTTCATTGATTTTAATTAGTTTTAAACTTTCATTTATATATTTATATATTTTTAATTTAAATATTCTATTTCACAATCTTCATTTATATGCTTCTTTATTTTTAAAAATTTGATTTAAATACTATTATATATCTCTAATTCACATATATATATATATATATATAAATTTGTATTAGAAATTATCTTATTTTATGCATATATTAGTAATTTCATATTATTTTATATATATTTATCTATTTATATGTATAGGTATATTTTTCTTTAAATCTATCTATTTATTTAACTTATTTTCTTTTTATTCCCTATTTTATTATACACATATATATTTTGTCTATTTTAATGACCTTAATGTATTATTTTCATGCATAAATTATTAACTTTAAATTTTATTTTCTTGTATATTATCTAATGTTTGTACATCTTGTACCATAGCATGCTTCAAAATTTCAATACATGAATGCCTTATATAAAATATTTTGTATACATTAAGTTCATTTTAAAATTTCACGTACATAAATTTCTTTTTAAGATAAGGCAATATTTGTGTGTTTAGAAGTACGAAAAATTACATCCTAACTCGCTGGATGTCGATTTTTTCGTTCAACTAAATAACCAAATACTCTTTTCATATGTTTTGAAGATCAAAGATGATCTCGACGTCAGAGCATAAAGGTATTATATCCTAACGTGCTGGGTATGATACTTTTATTCCTTTGAAACGAGTTAATCTTGATATTCAATCCCAAATTTAACAAGTTTGTTTTTAAAATCCTTTTTACCCTAAACCTTTTCAAGTTTTCAACGCAAGGACATTGATTAATCAATTTGGTACCGATTTTGGGCGTGACAAGGGTGCTAATCCTTCCTCGCACGTAACCGACTCCCGAACCCATTTTCTCGAATATTCGTAGATCAAAAACACCATTTTAGTAAACTAAAATGTTTTATTAAAACAATGGTGATCCGATCACACCAAATAAAGATCGGTGGCGACTCCATACCTTTTAAAGTCGATCCCCGTTTTTTCAAACACAAAAAAAAATGGTTTCAACATTCTAAATTTGAAAAATCATCAAAAATAGTGAGAATTGAGTTAGAGGTTAAATAAAATATGAAATTAAATTTTATGGAGTTTGATTTTTCATGGGAGAAATAGTGTAAGCAATGGAATTGTAAATCATTAGATATAATAAATTTTTTGAGAAAAGGTCAGAATGATTTTGGGTTCTCTTGTTCTGACTTAGGAAAATCATCAAAAATTGTAAAATAATAATTAAGGGCTTAAATTCATATTTTTAAATCCTTAATGAGTCTATTTTCAAGAGAAACAAATGGAAACATCATCTAAATTTTGTGCTAAGAGATAAATAATTTTTAGTAAAGAAAGGATGAAGCTGTCAAACAGCAGAATAGGGATAACTTTAAAGATTTTACTGTACTTATTTAATAAACTATAAATTCTGAAAATTTTATGGTAGAAAGGTATATGAGTCTAGTTTCAAAACCATCAAGCGGATCGTAATTAAGAATTCTTTAGCTCAAGATATAAATAATTTAGTGATAATGACTCAAGTAGACAGCTTTGAATGAACAAATAAGTAAATAGCGAAAACATATATGAGTTTTGAGCGAGCATGGGTTACTTTAAAAATGGATCACACGGCCAAGGCCAATTTGGGCCGAGTGGGCCACATGGACTTTGTGGGACCACACGGGTAGATCACATGGGCATGTGGGCCCATTTTTACCGAAATGTTTTTAAGGTTGCACGGGTCACCCAAGTCGATTATGAACCTCTGTAGGGTCGGTAAGCTCTACTTAGACCCCTAAATGTGTGAAATTGATGAATGATATCTGTACTGAGCATGTTAATATCTGAACTGAATATATGTACTGAAATTATATAATAGCATATCATCCATTGTATGTTGCATTGCATTGGGTTGGGGTTGTTATTCGGAGGAAGTGTACTGAAAGGCTTTAAGCCTAATTTACTGGCAGCTCAACTGCAAACTACTGTTTTGTATCACATCCGATACTACTTGGAGTATAGGGATGGGTTGGTTGATTATATCCCCACATGGAGTGTAGGGTTGGACAGAGATGTTGTGTAGAGGCTAGTTGGGTGGGATTTTGCTACTGCATAACTATTATCACTCGACATCTTGTGATAGGCTAAGGCCATCTGCATTTTGACATCAGATTGAGAAGGGCTAAGGCCCAAACTATCATCGACATCTTGAAAAGGGCTTAGGCCCAAGACATTCTCAACTGCGTAATCGTGAATATTGATTGTTTGTTTGTTTCTGTGGGATTACACACTGAATTTACGTAAACTCACCTTTTTTGTTTAATGTGCACAAGTAATCCCCAGACTTAGGCGGATCGGTGTGACGGAGGACCCTTTTTAAATGAATAAAGACGACTTCCTAAGTTCTAACAAAGGTTTACTAAAGATAATGTTTTCATCGTAACAATGAGGTTTCAAAAACACTATTGTGTGACATTGCCAGATACGGCCATAACGTCTAGGCAAGGTTTGGGGTGTTACAATGAGCTTCCAAATTTTTTGCTCTTATGAGCTTCCCAATATACAACTCGATTAAGCTTCCCGTTATACAACTTACATGAGCTACCTATTATATGGCTCGAAAGAGCTTCCTGTTTACATGTTTGTATAAACATACATGTACATAAATTGACAGATTACAGTTTTGTACACTTAGTGTGTACTACCCGTGTATCTAACGATATTTTAAATGGTTCAACGGGTAAAGTTTTGATATGAGATATTATGAGTTCGAAATGAACTATTACCCGTATATACATGAAATACTTGGAAATGATATTACCTGATATATTGGTGCATGAATTGGTTGTTACTGGAATGTGGAACTTGCTTAATGACTTTGTTCATCTATGATTAAAGGCTATTATATGTGATTACTTGGCTAAGATGATGAGGATATGTGTTTAAGCTTTTGGCCAAGTTGGTTTGGATAATTTTTGTATGTTTACCTTATATGTGAAATAATGGTAAGTTAAATTCCATGTTATACAAACTTACTAAGCTTAAATGCTTACTCTGTTTTATTTTCCTATTTTATAGTAATTTGGAAGCTCGATTTGGTTGGAAGCTGGTCGGAGTTACTTCACACTATCCATCGGCCTATTTCAGTGTATATAGTAAATCAATTTTGGTTATAATGGCATGTATAGGTTAACTTGGCCATTAATGTCATATAAATGTTTTGATGAAACTAGCTATTTGAATGGCTTATGTTAGTATATTTTGATGTGTATATAAGTGGTTTTATCATGTTTGAAATGTGAGTTTGATTATGCATATATATGCATTTGGTTATCTAGATAAATATGAATATTTGTTTGGCATGTCTTTAAATTGTCATATAAGGTGCCTAAGAGCACATTGGTTGTATGTGGTAATATGTCATGTTTAAGAAATGATTTTGGCTTGTTTTGATTGATTTGTTATGGCTTGATGGTGTCCAAAAATGTTGATTTAGGTGGATGACAAATTGTGTAAGAAATATGGCTAGGAAAATGGCCTATTTTTGTCCACACGGGCATGTGTCTTAGCCGTGTGTGACATATGGCCAAGTGATATAGCCTTGTGTCCCTTGTATCTTAAATTAGCACAAAATAGAATGCTCACACGGCCTAGCACACTGGCGTGTGGCTTGGCCATGTGACCCAAGTTAGAGAGCTCATAAGTTTAGACACGGGCTGGGACACAGCCGTGTGTCTCTATTTTGAATGCCCACACGGCTTGAGACATGGGCGTGCCTCTTGACCGTGTGAGACACATGGCTTGGCTACACGGGCTTGTGTCCCCTGCACTTTTGAAAAATTTTAATATATTTCGAAAAATTCTTTAAGTACCTAATTTAGTCCCGACTTGTTTCTAATATGTATTTTGGGCCTCGAGGGCTCACATACGGGACATTATGCTTGATTTCAATTGGTTTCTGATATGAATGCTATATGATATGAAATATATGTTTATTTGTTATATAGATTTCGATAATGCTCTATAACCCTATCTAGGCGACGGAATACAGGTTAGGGGTGTTACACTATGCTATGCATCCCGGTGGTAATAAGATGTAACGTGATCTCCAAGAATTTTATTGGTGGCTGAGGTAATCGACTTCGTGTCACGTTGTTTAACGTACGAGCAAGTTAAGGCTGAGCACCAACTTCTTTTTGGTTTGCTTCAACCCGTTAAGATTCCACTATGGAAATGGGAATAGGTAACTATGGACTTCGTTATTGGGTTGCCCTTGACACCCACTAAGAAGGATTCTGTTTTGGTCGTCATGGATCGATTAACCAAGTCTGCTCATGTCCTTCTAGTTTGAACTGGCTATTCTCTGCAGAAGCTAGTGAAACTGTACATTTCTGATATTGTAGGACTTCATGGGATTCTGGTGTTGATTATATCAAATAAAGACCCTCGATTTATGTCTCAGTTTTGGAAACTGTATGAGTCTTTAGGTACTCGGTTAAACTTTAGTACTATGTTCCATCCATAGACTAATGGACAATCCGATAAGGTGATTTAGGTATTGGAGGATATGTTACGAAATTGTGTTATTAACTTTCATGGTAGTTGGAGGGAGTTTCTGCCACTAATTGAATTTGATTATAATAATAGCTTTCAGTCCAATATTTAGATAGCATCGTATAAGGCTCTTTGTAGACGTAAGTGCCTCGTTCTATTGTGTTGGACTGAGTTGGGTGAGAAGGATTATGGGTTCGGACATGGTTTTTAAGGCTGAAGATAAGGTCAAATTGACTCAGGATCGTCTTAAGCCAGCTTCTGACATACAGAAGTCTTATATAGATCTTAAGAAGAAAGATATAAAATTTATAATGGGAGATCAGGTTTTCCTCAAGGTGTCTTTGTGGAAGAAGGTCCTCAAGTTTGGTCGTAATGGCAAATTGAGCCCTAAGTTTATTGGGCCTTATTGGATTTTGAAACGAGTGGAATCAGTCACCTATCAGTTAGAGTTACCTCCAGAGTTAGATCGTATCATGATGTTTTCACGTCTCTATGTTAAGACGGTATTGGTCTAATCCATCTCACATTGTGTCTGTTGAGAAGATCAAAGTAAGGCCAGATTTGACTTTGAAGATGGAGCCGGTGCATGTTCTAAATCGGGAGGTTAAGGTCTTGAGGAAGAAGACTATTCTGTTGGTTAAGGTTTTGTGGCAAAAGCATGGTACGAAAGAAGCCACCTAGGAACCAGAGGATTTGATTCGACAACAATACCCACATCTGTTTAAGTCAGGTAAATTTTGAAGTCGAAATTTCTCTAAGAAAGGGAGAGTTGTAACGCCCTAAAATTTTACTTTTTGAATTGTTAAAACTTGTCAAGTACTTATTCTGGTTTAGTGGTTAAGTGTTGTGAGTAATGTGTGTGAGGTTCTGAATTCGAATCATTTTCCTTTAAATTTTGTTAATTTTTTCCCAACCCTTAACTTTGGATATTAGGGTTATATATTATTTTTATTCAACTAATAACAAAATGAGTCTACTGGTTGGGTGGTAAAGCTTCAGCTTCCCTTCGGTCATGTGTTCGAATCTCTGTGCGTATTAATAAAAAGAATTTTGCTAATTCCCCTACCTGTGCCGCCCATGCAGTGGAAGTCAGGTACAATTTGAACTCTATGGAAAAAATCTAATAAGATAACTAATCAAAATTAGCGGAGATATGGGTAGTTTTTTTTTAATTCTTTTTTTTTTGAAAATTTTCTAAAAAATTCTCCTAAAATCCCTCACACTTTCTACCATCCCTCTTTTCCATTTTTTCCATATTCTGGTTGAGTTGTTCTTCCTTTTCTCTTTTGTTGGCCTTCAAAATTGTAATTTCAGTCTTTGTTATTCTATTGTCACTTCTTTGTTATTGTTTTTTTTTATGGGTAAGTCTTGCAAGTGGGTTCTTTGTTGGTAAGATTAATTAGTTTGTTTTCGCATGTCAATTAGGGGTATAGTATTTTGTAATCTTCGTTATTGATCGTTTTGGTTTTTTGATAGGAGAAGAAGGTGGTGCGTATGACATCTCTCGACGAATTAGGCACTGATTTTATACTGTTGTTTTCTCAAGGGTAAGTGATCGATTTGGTGTTAGGTCGAGTGCCTATTTGTTTAAGCTTAAATTTTATGAATGCAAGGGTCGTATCTCGGATTTGGTTGCTAATAAATTTAGTTGAATGTCGATTTTAGGTACTGAAATTACGGTTGTTGGTTTTGCATCCAAAAATGACCAGGTGTGTAACAGAAACCCCGAAAAATAGCGAATGGCGTGATGCCGAAGAGCCCACTATCGATGTCACACAACGGTGTGCCAGGCCGTGTGACACACCGTGTGAGCCACACGATTGTGTGCCAGGCTCTATGGATCACATGAGCTGGGTCATTTTGACCATGTGGGCCATACGGGTGTATGTTAGGCCTTGTGGAGCACACATGCTAGGTCAGTTAGGTCGTATGGGCCTAATTTTCGTAAAATTAAGGTAGGGTCGTATTAGAAGTGTGATTTGAGATTAGTCACTTCGTACGCTCAAAAATGTGTTATGTAAGATTTATAGTTATGAAATCTGATATTTTGTCTCTGTTTATATGATTTCTGAAAGCATGATTGTATATTCTGATGTGTTAGCATGTATGACATGTATGTATTTGATATCTTATTAGTATTGCATGAGCATTGGGTTGGGATATTGATAAGACGGAGGAAGTGTTGGCAGTTTAATAATATGCCTTATCTGGTGGCCTAGACCACATATTTATTCTGGTGGCATTGCCACACTTATCTATTTTTGGCAGCTTTACTGCACTATTCTGAAAACTGACATACGCTCACTCATAGGGGTGTAGGGTTGGATGAGTTTTTATTACCCTAATTGGTGTATATGGTTGAATGAAGATGGTGTGTAACGAATATGGGTAGGATCTGAATATGTATTTGAAATTTGCATCTGATTTTGTATCTAAAATGTAAGTATCTATTATTTTATATGCATCTAATCTATTGCGTGGGTTGAGTTATATACTGGGCTTGTAAGCTCAGCTTTTTGTTTTATCCTCACAAGTAATCAGTAAACTTAGGATTAGACAGCGTGCGAGAACTTAGGTTTGGATTCATACGATAAACAGTTTAAATGAACTTTATGTTTTAATTTGAACTTTTCGAACTTATGGGCTATAAATTGTTGTAGACTTTTCATTTTGTTTATTTTTTACTTGTTTTTCCGGACTAAGTAGTATTATAGTTCTATCTGCAAAACGATTTGTTACAAATTAAACCCTGATTTTTAAAACGTTATAATTTAGTAAAATCCGTTGCATAATGAGATAATCTCTTAAATGATTTCTTGTAATAAAGTAACTTTCCCAATAAAAACAATAAATTTTATTGTTTATTTTGAAATGGTTGAACTATAGATCGTTATATGCATAGTATGAGATAATTTATTTTCAGTTTATAAAATAATTTTTATTTTATTTATTTTGAGTTTGTTTAATAATGAATTGTATTTATATAAATATTTTTATATAGATATACAAAATTTTTCAAAAATAGCAATAAATATGAATCTAAACATGTTAATATCAGTGGTTTCAGTGGAAGACCTCAAGAATTTGATGGAAGGATACGAAAATTTGTCTTGACTTTGTAACATGTTTTTAATGGTTTAGTTAGGTTAGTTTGGTGGGTCTTGTCTTGTCTTTTGACATGTCTTTGGGGTACTTTCTGTATGAGTAGTTAGGAAATAGCAATTATTTTTGGTAAAAAGAACAACAATATTTGAATTAAAATAAGAGAAAGTTTTATTAAAATAATACTGAACTTAAAACTTTTTTAAACATAAATTTTTTATTGGTGTTAGTTATTGGCTATAGCTCAAAGGCAATGGACACATTAAATAAAAATATTTGTTAAATGCTATTTTCTCAATAAATGAGGTAACTTAAATTTCACACTCACAAAAAGAAAAAAAACAAATATTCGAGATGTAATATTATAAAGGAAAAAGTAATAAGTTAACTTTGATAAATTTTATCAATTTAATCCTTAGATTTAACAAATTTTTAAATTTAACCTTAAATTAGATTCTTTTTAAGGCATGATGATATCACATCATCTATATATGACTAAATGTTAAAAATAATATGCCATGTGGGGGATATGGTGATTCTCTCCGTTCTCTCATACTTAAAAGTCTCAACTCTCATTAAATCAAGGCATAAACATCCCATTTTTGACACAAGATTCCTTAAAACTTGATAAGTTTTTTTTTTTTGTGTCTCCCAAATTTGAAATAATGGAACTCAAAGCTTATAAAAGAATATTTGATGAATGCACCACAATACTTTGATTATTGTGGTGATTAACAATTATTATATCAAATCTGAGTTGTTTTTTTTTTTAAATTGAAGGTCCAATCAATTATTTTATAACATGATTAAATATCAACAACACCCCCCACATGTATAGCAAGAAAGAGACATAGACACATAATAACATAGGTGGTGGTTAGCCACGACCAACGACCGAATACAGTGGCCCTCTATTTCAAAGACATATATTCCTCATATTTTCCATGCATGAATCTTATTATTATACCCAAAATTTCCTAAAATTCATTAAAACTTAATAATAAAAGAAACAAGAAGTTTTAACAATAGAAGATTAAATCAAAATATGTTAAAAATGAAGTAAATTTAAGTTCGCTTAGGTAAATGGATACGTCTATACTTGGTCATATTTATTAAACTTGGTGATTTAATTATATAATAATAGAATCTACATTCAAGTGCAACTATTTAATTTGTTGTTGTTGAGTGTGTTGGTACAAGATTTAGTTGGTTGTTCCATTAGTCAGTTCATCTTTTTTTTCTGGTATAGATGATTAGACTAGGGAGGAAGAACACTAGTGAAAAGAAAAATAAAAACATGATTGTCTGGAGAGCTGATCCCATTAAGAGGGTCTTTAAAATGTGTATAAAGAGAAATTTTTGTGTATAAAGAGAATTTTTTGAGTTGGATTAAAATATATTTTATTATAATTATAGAATAGAGTGTTATATGAATGTCATAATTGATTATAGAAAAATTTGTGACAATTCATAGAATGGTATTTCTAGATCTAAACATTGTTGATTGCTACAAACATTTGACATTTATGATTATATTTATGGTAAAGATTGTTTAATTGTTTCATGCCATTTTTTTTTTTGGGTGAATTTTCATGCCATTATTTTTACCATGATATTCACTTGAGTTTGAATATTAATATTTATTAGTGTCAACCCATTTTCCTACTTTTAATCTTCTCCTTTTTTAAAATAATAATTATATTAATAGTCCTCTAATTATTAGTATTTTTCTTGTTAATAAATTTGAAAGTTACAAAATGAGCACACAACTATTAATATTTTTTTAATCGCTCAACTATGAAAAGTTATAAAATGGTTACTCAATTATTTAATTTTGTCTTTTTAATCACCTAACTATCATGAATTTTTTTAGATGTTTTTATTTTTATGTTAACTAGTTGATGATAAAAAGTAAAATTAAATAGTTGAGTAATTACTTTATAATTTTTATAATTAAATTATAAAAAATACCAATTAATAGTTGAGTGACTACTAATATAATTTAGTTTATAAATAATTACATTTCATATATATATATATATACACACATGCATATAATATTATCCCCAAGAGATGATATAATAGTAAAGAAGAATGGGTTACCTTTAGCTAGAAACTTGTGAAGATAGGGAGGCATGCCCATAGAAAGGGAAAAGGAAGCACAAGGAAGATACTCTCACACCTCCCATAAGATATGCTTCTTGTTGGCATTCCCAAGCCTGAGATTTTATGCGCATGGAAACTGATTTCAAGCTTTCAAATCAATCACAGAGTTGCATTGTCTTTATAAATCCTAGAAACATGCATGCATGTATTGATATCATTTCATTCTTGTTTTCTTCTTCTTAATCACAAGTAGAATAATATTTGAAATATATATGGTCCATTGTCTTCTTCATTAATTATTGACGCTTTTGTTCTTTTTAGAGAGAGATTTTTTAAATCCTATACATATATAGAGAGAGAGTATAATATATTTCTTCCTTATAGCCAGATAAACCAGGATTTATATACAATAATTAATGACCCTGAGAACCTTCTCTATATGGAATATAGAGATCAGCTAGCTAAGATGTTTAGTAAATTCAGAAGAGAATATTTTTCTTTCATAGATCCAACTAAGAACTCAGTTTTTTTTTTTAAATAAAGAAAAACAAAGATCGCATATTGATGAACAAATATTACATCTTTTATTTAAAATAAACTTAAAAGATTATTTTCCAAAAATAAGATTAAGCGTGTAAAAATAATAGAGTAATATTTGATGTGATATCTGTACATAAATTCTATGTATAAATAATAAGATTAAGCGTGTATAAAGATTTTTCCTTGAAAGTTGAAACTACAGAAGATTAATATAATATGTATATATGTATAAAGGGTAATTTATAGGTTATCGACTTTAACATGAAGTTTTATATAAATATTAAGATTTTAACTTCATCAAACTATATCTTCAAACTTGTATAATTAACAAATTAAATCATTTATGCCAACTTCATTAAATAATTTTAAAGCTAAAGTTACCTTAGCATGCATACATATTATATCAACAAATGCTAAGTGTATGAAAAACACATTATGCATTCAAACAAACAACATAAATTGAATTTTTGATACGAGGAAAGAATATTAAAGAAAAGTATTCATGCATATTATATATAATAATAGAAGTTAATATATACATATGATCGCATTTGTTAATAATAGAATTTCAGCAATAAAATTAAAAGTATATATGAAATTTGGTGTTAAATTAAGTAGTCTAAACTGCAAATTACCCTATGGAAATGCTATGGGCTCCATTTCTTTGGTACCTTTACAGTGGATTTGCATGATCAGGCTTGGGCTAAATGCTTTTCTAATTGTCCCTTTTGAGAGCCCATTAATGAGACAAAGCCTAGGCTTTTTCCTCCTAATGCTGGTTGCTCTCTTCCCATCTCTTCTTGCGCCAATGAAGAAAGAGTTCAAGAGACAACACCAAGAGAATCAAATTAACCTCTAACTTCAAGAGGTTTCATCTTTTTAAAGTCTTATCTTAGCCGACCACCTTATTCGAACCATATTTAGATTTTGATCAGAATTATAATCCTTTTAAAATTTATTTGGTTGAGTAGAAAATCAGAAGGATGGAAAGAGGGGGTAAAAAAGTGAAAAAAAATTTGAATTTATTTGATAGGAAAAAAAGTAAGAGAGATTATTATTTTTTATCTTAATGTATAAAAACTAATCCTTCTATATCGGAATGATGAGATGAGAGAGAGATGTATGTCAATTCAAAATTATGCTTTTTTCAAATATTTTAGTTTTTCCTTTTATTTTTTCCAACTCTACCAATGAATAATTTTTCCATCTTTCCTGTCAAGCACACCTATGAAGAGAAAATTTATATTTCTCATCTTTTAATTTTTACCTTTTCAAGTTTTTGATCTTTTCAATTTATTTTCCACTTTACTAAATAAAACTTAAATAGATTCTGTACTCCCACTAAATTGGGATTTAAGTAATTAATTACAAAAATTAATTTAATTTTATTAAATAAGTCTTTTTTAAGGAAATATATAAATAAGTCTTATTTAAATATTTTAATATTTTAATATTTTATGTAAATAATTTAAAATTAATACATTCGGTAAAGATTTAAATATAAAATTGAGCCTCAAATTATAATGCTTCTCTTACGTAGGAATCTAAACTTCTTTTGGTCAATAGTAGCATCTAAATTATTAGTTTTGTCTCATTTTACTTTAAGAGTATGCTATGTGTCATATTTTTATTAGAGGTTATATGTTTTTAGATAGAATGAGACAAAATTGATGGTTAAAATATTCTTCTTAACAAAAAAAAAAAAAAAAAAAAACTTTAACTAGTTAAGTAAGAAAAGTTGTAAATTTTGAGGGCTAACTTTGTAGTTAAGCCTTATGCAAAATATGAGATAATTTGGGATTGACAAAGGTACAATGTGACCAATAGTGACAGCCAAGAATTTATTTTAGTGACAAGATTAAATTATATTTTTAAAGGGTTAAAGTATAATTTTATCATATATTAATATATTATTTTAAAAAATTAAGGGATTAAACTCAATTTTACCATCTTAAAGGAGTCAAAGTGTAATTTAACTATTATATTAATTTAAAAATTCAAAAATCTGTTTAGAAAAATTATTGTGATGGAGTTAAAACATGACATGCTGTTAGAATGTATGCACTAATCCATTTAAATAACATTTTGATTTTAAAATTAAAACAATTTAATAATAAAATATTTCTCTAAATTGTAATTACTAAGATAAATTACTTACATAATTAAAAATCAAATCATTATAGATCATGAACACAAACATATATTTTTTCTTCAAATTGAATCATAATAATATACTAAACGCAACATTAAATAATTAATACATGATATAAATATAATATAAGATAAATAATTACAAAGTAATACATAAAATAAAACAAATATGAATAGAATGATTATGACAAAAAAAATATAAATTATTAATGCATAATATATATTTAAAATAATAAATTTATAATATTTTAAACATATTTGAAAATAACACAAATTTTTTCTCTTCACTTTATTTTTCTTTCTTTCTCTTCTTTCTCTCCTGTTTCTTTCCCCACCCTAACCTCCCACAACCCATAACCCAAAGAAAAAGAAGAGGCCAGGTGTCAAAAGCCCAAGTCCTTACATCTACAATAAATCTATGTATACTAACTTTATATATGGTTATAGATAAATACTAATTTGCATGTTCATTGCATGTTCATATAATCTTGTATATATCAATTAAAATATATTTAATTATTTTATAATTTTAAAATAGAGTTTTAAATAAATATTAGCTTTAAATTTTTGAAACAAAATTTTTGTTTGAATAATATATAAAACCGCTTAAAATTAACACACAATATAATTATTTTTATAATCTTTTAAATACTTGTTTATATAGTTTTCAAATTTTAAAATTGTTTTGGAAAAAATTTGAAAACATATTTGTAAAGATAAATAGTTTTAATTTTGTCGGAAAATGTAGTACTTTAATTATAATTGTCAAATTTTAATTAACAAATAGTAATATGAGTGATGTCCATTAAGATAAGAAATTTGATGTACTTTAGGATTCTAATGTTTATTAGAAGTAGAATTTTATATCATTTATACTTACTTCTATAAATAGATTTTAGAGAAGCATTATAAATACCCTGATTGATAACAAAATACAAGATTCACTCTTCATCTGTAAAACCTCTCACCTGTCTTGACATACAGTATGAGTGGGAGCTGCACTTTTAGACTTAAACTAATAATTTTCTTTTATAAAAGTATCTGTTTCACAATATATTAGTATTCCTTAGAACAAATTAACCAAGTTTTGAAAAATTCAATATGGTTAAAAATCGATTTGGGCCATCAAATATCAATAGGACCTTTTCCCAATCATAAAACAAGTGTCCGATGTTCTTTGGCTTAAACTGAGGTCATCCGGATTGAAAAAAAATAGGAGTTTTACTATAATGTAAAATTAAAAACAATTTAAATAAAATCATAAAATTTGATACAAATCATTTTGAAGACCTTAAAATAATCTTTGAATCATCTAAAAAATTTCCACGAGTGATTGAAGTCGTTTGGGGTCAAATACGAGCTTCAGAGAGCTCAAAATGATCAAAACAATGCAAAGGGACTTGTCCAAGGGCTAGGTATCAGTACCTAGGCCTAGAACTGTAGTATTTTAGCTACTGATTTGTTACGATCCGATACTTATTGTATGGGTACCAGACCTTGGGCCCTTAAAGCTAAAAATTAAGCTAAAAATACTTAAAATCATGCCTAAACACATATATATTATATCCATAAAGTATCAAATCATTATGACACAATTCCTAAACTCATAAAGACTTTAAATACAAGCCTTAAATACGTTCGAAGTGAACAATGAAAGAAAAGCTTATAAAAGAGTTGTCAAATGAGTTGAAATTTACAAATAACCTTACAAATTCTATTCCAATTTACATGCCAAGATTCAAAACTAATTAAAACTAAATTAAGGAACTACAACCTTAAGCTCAAACGACGATTCGATGCTCCCAAGTTAAAAACATTATCTTCTCAAAAAATTCAAAATCTATGCATTTAAAACAATTAATACGTGAGCTCGATAAGTGCTCAAATATAAGCCTACTTATCCTCTCCTATTATTAATGTTGAACAACTCTTTAGTCATGTCTATTACATAATGTACTCATCAAATTTTAAGGTTGCCAACAAATTTATTTTTATTACCAAATTTTAAAGGCTCAGTTTACCTATTAATAATCTGTTAGTCATCCACAAATTCGTGTTCGAAACTCTTATTACGGGTACCAATATTGTTTAATCCAAACTTTATTACCTTTTTGGCCTTAGCTTTCTAACATATTCACATGTGAGTTCCAATTATGGCCATTAGTACATTATGCAAGTCATATATTCCCTTGTTCATTTGTCTATTTAGAATCATAAGTTTTAATATCAATTTTATGTACATAAGAGTGTGCTGCTACCCCTTAGCATTCTATTTAGAGCAGCAGTTGTATTTAATATCAAAATATTATTATTTAATTTAGTTTTATTCTAATAGAATTCTTGTTTTAATTTACACACTTCATATACATTATTTTGACAAAAAAATAGTGAACATTTATAAATCTATTTTTTTGGAAAAAAATTGCATGCTTCTGGTTATAGAGAGAATTAACTTTCCTAATGAAAGTTAATAAAGTTTTTCATTCTATGCAATTGGTTTGATAAATTTGTGGTTCGAGAATATTGGAGAAAACCATTTGGTAGAAAGTCGAGATCAACTTTACACCACCTCGTACAAAGCACGAGTATAATTTTAGTTAAGTTTATTTCTATAAATAACACAACGGCCCGATTTCAAAGAAAAAATTCAAACTTCTTTAGTGCTTAGAGACATTGTTTTCTAAACTGATTTTTCCAGCATAAATGCGCGTTATACTCTTTTTCCCCTAGTCAAGGTTTTGTTCCAATAGGTTTTTGCAGTAAGGTTTTTAATGTGGCAGCATGCCATGCGTATCATAGATATATTTATTCTTTTTTTCTTCACTAAGAATTTTTTCAATAGAGTTTTTATCTTAATAAGGTTTTAACAAGAGACATTATTTATTGATGGACATCCAAAATGGAGTGTTATAAATATATTATTATTATAAAGTGGATGTCCATTAGGAAAAGAAGTATAATGTACTTTACGACTCTAATGTACATTAGAAGTTGAGATTTATATAATTTATACTTCTTATGCCTATAAATATAAACTTTAGAGAAGTATTGTAAATATCCTATTGATGAATAAAATACATACTACTATTTTTTTATATTTTCTTATTCATTTAATTTCTTCTTTCTTTCTTTTTTTTTTTTTTGGTGAATAAAACAGATAAATAACATCAATTACATAACACAACCATTGTCTTTATCTTTCTGTAAGAAATCTATTACTTCCTTAGGGGCCTCATCAAGGACTTGTAGACTAGATTTCTAGCTTAAGCTAAGTTTAGCAAGACAATCTGCTACCAAGTTTTGACTTCTTGGAATGTGTTTAATCCTCCATCTACTTTCCTCCCTCATGATTCTCTAAGTCCTTCTGAGCACAGTAATCCCGGAGTCTTCCATATTCAAGTCGGTCAAGATTTGGGAGACTTCAAGATTATCAGTCAAGATAATGGCTCGTCTATACCCCTTATTTAAAAGAATAAGAATTCCATCAAGGATGCTCCAAACTTCAGCCTCAAAAGGTGTACAAACTCCTAAGAAGTGGGTGAAGCCCACAATCCAATTTCCATCTTGATCTCTTACCACACCTCCTGTAGCAGCATATCCGGAATATCTAGCCACAGCTCATCCGTGGATAAAAAGACGCATGTATCATTCGATATAATAACTGGAATCGAGCTGGGGTTAGTCTTCTTGCTACCACCAATCTGTGATTCGTACTGTCGGGCCCAGAACTAGAGACTTTAAGTACTTCAGTTGCAGTCTAGGAAATATTCTGAAAGATAAAAAGGTTTCTATTCTTCCAAAGACGCCAAGCAATTCCAAATAAGCACGACCAAGTGAAACCATTACCCTGCATTCTTTCATGAAAACAAAGGTTAAGTAATAACCAATCTAAAAAGGATATAGAAAAGAACCTTTGTTTTAATTTTTCAGGAAGCACAAGATTCCACGCATCCTTCACAGCCGAGCAATCACGAAAGACATTTGTTTTATAATTTAAATATTAATTATAATTTAAAAGAATTGGATGTGAATCGTTAGTAAAGTGCTTAAATATGTTGGAAAAAAATGGATATTTTGGAACTTCGAGACATATTATTTTATTGATAAAATTGAAGATTTGAATAATAAATTATGGATTTATATTCTATATGATATGCTCAAAATTGTTCAATGATGAATGATAAATAGATACTCAAATTAAACAATAGTTCTATCGCTTGATGAACAGTTGTATATTTTGAACAATTGTATCTCTTGGTGAACAGATTCATTGTTTTTGGTTTAATATTGCATCTTTTTATTCATTGTGTCTGTTCACTTATATCTATTAACTTTTCAAAAAACTCTTCATGAATTGTTCTAAATCTCTTCATTCATTTCCTCTCCTCTATATAAAGCCAAGTTATGAGCCTTCCAAAACATATCATCAAAAACCATCAATATAAAAATTTATTCTAAATTCATTCCTCCTAGTGATAAAAAAAGACAAGACTGTGTTCGATTGATCACTGTTGTTGTGCTACCACTGTGATAGTTTGTTCTTGTATCTTGGGAGACATATATCTAACGTTACTCAAAGTACCGAGGAGAGGTCGAATCTGTCTTGAGGAAACTGTTCATACAGGCCTTAACAAAATTCTTCTTCTAATTTTCAACTCTGCCTGATTACAGGTATTCCGTTGTGTTACTACTACTGCATTGTATTACATTATTATTGTTACTGACATATTAATACTACATACTATATTATATTTTTTTTACATTCATGAGACAGATTATTTGTTGTAGTTTTAATCTAAGGCATACAGATTACCATCATAACTTATTTAGGTTGGTTTATACTTCTGTTTCAAATTTTCATTTATTTACGGATTCTGGTTCTTCATTTTGAATATAGAAAAATGTCTCATACGTCAAACAACTCATCCAATTCAAAGGCTGAGGCGATTGTCGGTGCTCAGGCTCAGGCTGCAAGCCAAATGTTACCTATGACTATGAGTCACAATGAAAAGTCTGCGAAATTCACTGGAGAGAATTTTAAAACATGGCGACAAAAAATGTTGTTCTATTTGACCATGTCGAATATGGAAAAATTTCTGAAGGATGATCCTCCTATTTTTAGAGAGGATGAGAAAGATGTTATTACCGCTTTCAACATTGCCGAATCATGAAACACATCTGATTTCCTATGTCATAACTACATTTTGAACGGTTTATCTAATGAACTTTATGAAGTATATAGTATCAAGAAAACAACAAAGGGATTATAGGAATCGCTGGACCATAAATACAAAACTAAAGATACTGGTGCTAAGAAATTATTAGTTGCCAAGTTCTTAAACTTTGTAATGGTTGATTCTAAAGCTGTTGTAAATCAAGTACAGTAATTCCAACTGATCATTCATGGTATTCTCACAGAAGGAATGGTTATAAGTGAATCATTTTAGGTGGCGGCCATTATTGAAAAACTTCCACCTACTTGGAATGGCTTCAAGAACTATCTTAAGCATAAGAGAAAGGAAATGATAGTGGAAGATTTAATTGTTAGACTTTGAATTGAAGAAGACAATCAAAGTGCGGCTAAAAGGCTAAAGAAAACAACCAATCCTAAATTTGCTAAGGTAAACGTAATGGAAGTCAAGAAGGACTCCAAGAAAAGAAAACATTCTTAGACTGGGTCTAAACTGGGACCAAAAGGTGGTGTCTTCAAGAAAACAAAATTCTAAGGAAAATGTTGTAATTGCAATAAGATGTGACACAAGTCATCTAATTATAGACTTCAAAAGAGGGTCAGAACAAACGAGGCCAAAACTGTGGAAAATATTTAAGGAAGTATCTGATCTTGACCTCTGCACTATGATTTCTAAAGTCAACTTAGTTGATTCATATCCAAGAGAATGGTGGCTTGATCCTGGTGTAACACCCAAAACCCATTTTCATCGTCGAAATAAGGTTACGGAGTATTATCATACAAGTCGAACATTTCATAACAAATAGTATTCAATTATTAATTTAATTTCATAAATACATATAACATTCATAATGAAATAAAAAATTCTATTAGGCATTAAATAGAGCTTTCGAAACCCTAAAAATAAGTTATAGACATTCAGAGACCAAATTGGAACAAATCAAAACCTTTAGGAAAAATTCAAAAATTTTCAAGTCAGGGGTCATACGTCCATGTGGCTATCCTACACGCCCATATGTATGGACAGAGGCAAAGCCAAGACAATTTTTTAGGGGTGAATGAAATTTTAATTTTTTATAGTTTATATCTTTCTAATTTGTAAAGGATTAAATTGAATTTTTATAATTTTAGGGGGGCAAAGTGCAATTTTACCTTTACTAATTTAAAATTTTTAAAAAATTTTAAGGGCCTAAATAGAAATTTTACCTTTTAGGGGGGCCCGGGGCCCATGCCAGCCCCCTGGCTTCGCCACTGTGTATGGACCGTGTAACTCTCTGATTTGGATCACACGGCCGTATTGCAGGCTATGTGTCTGCCCGTATGAAAACATCACCTAAAGTGTTTTTAAACACGCTCCAGACACACGCTCGTGTGGGCTGCTCATGTGCTTCACACGGCCGTGTGATAGCCCGTGTCCTAGGCCGTGTGAGCCCAAAAATGTCCTACTTCAAGCTAAAATTTCACCCAATTACATAGGTACATAAACCAATACATAACATGTGATCAAAATGCTTCAAACACATACAAGAACATCCAAAACATGTTAATTCAATCCATTTAAGACCTAACCAATAGGTCAATAATGACACCTCATCTCAATTACCCAGCACGTCATTACTTTAGTTTCATCACACAAGTCTCAACATACTCATATTTAACTTATCTTCAATTCACTTATATCATACCTAATTCAAGTCACACTTACATTTTCATAGTTGTTCACTTATACTATAACATGGAATTAAACATACACACCACATTTAAACTACCATACCACAACATCAAAATGCACCATCAAACACAATACATGTACTTATGAACATTACAGAACATAACCGGATTTCCTATTACATGCCATATAAGCCAAGATAGATTCAAGGGTTACCGATAATTCCCTGGATAGTGTGATTTCTTCATGCTGATCCAATCTCCCGATCCACAAAATGTATCTACAATTAAACAAGACAAACACACGAGTAAGCTTTTCTAAAGCTTAGTAAGTTTGTTGATTGAACAGTAAATCTTACTATATTATGCATAATAATTCAATTAATAAAATTTATAAACAATGTTTTCGACAATGAAGTCCTTAACAGAGTTCTTGGCGATAAGGTTCTTAATAAAGTTCCTATCAATCACAGCTCACAACAGGTGAGTAATGCTCAAAACATTGGTACAAATTAATTTATTTCAATAACATTTAGAGATCATTAAAACATAACCTGATGAACGATAAATGGATACGAGTACACAATTAACCATCCAACACACCAGATGCTCGTATGAGCTAATCCATCCAGCACACCAAATGCTCGTATGAGCTAATCCATCCAGCACATCAAATAACACTGTAATATATATCGTTAGTCTGCAATAAATACAGGACCTAGACATATCCAACGAATAGAGAGTCTACTGTAATAATCTCCATTGTCCCCATCAATCTTGTACCACGTGCAACATAACATATTAGCATGTTAATCGTACTTTATCATACGTTCATCGATTCAGATTATTCCAAAAAAAATTGATATATGAATAATTCACTATCTCATATTCCATATATAGGCATTAGTTCATCAACCAAACATTCATTGGCTCGAAATATCTCGTTAGTGCTCAATGTTATAACGATCCATTACTTCATTACTCATATACTTAACGACATTATAATGTTCAATCCAAAACAATTTAATTCATTCAATATACATTTAAATGCATTAGAATTAAACCAAACAAACTTACAAGACTGATTTGTAGTAACGGTCCAGAGTAGCTCAGTCAATAATCGACATTTTGTCAATTCATTATTTCCATTTTCAATTACACAAGTTAACATAATCCAACATTATGCAATTAAGTTCATATAATACATTTAAAAATGTACTAAAGTTAAACCGTACGAATTTACCAGACTAAACTGCAGAAACAATAAAGTTTAGGGGCTATTTGATAATTTTTTTTCCTCGATTTTTCACTCGTTTAGGATCTAAAATAATAATTTCATTCAATTCACTAATTCTAACAGAAAAATTAAATCATTTTATGCAATTAATTCATTTTTAACATTTTTACAAAATTACCCCCAATAATTTTCTTTTATACAATTTAGTCCCTAAGCCCAAAACATGCAATTTAACCATTTTATTTAATTTCAAGTTTAGCCTTGGAACCCTATTACAACCCATATTTTCCATTATTTCACATTAAGTCCTTATACTTTTACTAATTTCACATTTTAGTCCTTAAACATTAAAATTACCAAAAAATATTTTACAAAATAGTCCTATCTAGCAACCAAGCTTAATATCTACCCTAAAATTTCAAGAACATCTCAATTCATCAATGACACAATCCATAACATTTGACAATTTTACAAATTAATCCTGGCGTTAGCTAGATTAAGATAATACGAACTCAAAAACATAAAAATTACTAAAAACGGGCGATGTTTACCTCCTAAATTGAAGACCCCTAGTTGGTCAAGGTTTCTTCCTTCTTCTCCCATGGATATATAGATTTTGAAAGAAAGAAATAAGAAGATGATAACTTTAATTTAACATTATTTTAATTTTAACTTTTTATTTTCTTAATTTACTAATTTAACCTTTACAATATACCTATAAAAATATAAAACATGTCCATATTTGTCCATCAATTGAAAATATGGTATAATTTCCATCTAAGGAAGGTTTAATTGCATAATTGGTCCTTCAATTAAATTAAATTCCAACTAAATAAACTTAATTACAATTTAATCCTAAACTAATAAGGACTTAAAGAGAAAATAGCCCAAAAGCTAGTGGATTAATCATATCCATCACCGCTTGGACTTTTTGACCATGGTCTAATTACCATTTTGGTCCCTTTTTATTTTAAATCTATAGCAATCAACTTTTACCTCTTTTACAATTTAGTCCTTTTGCCTAAATTAAGTAATAAATCGTCAAAATTATCGGTCCAAACTTCAAGTCACCTATAATACGACTTTGTAAATATTTAATAAAAATATTTATGGGACCTCGTTTTCAATAACCACTTGAATTTTGAACCAAACCACTTGTACTAACTTTTAATTCAATTGTTTAAAATCATCAAATCAAAATTTAATATAAAAATTACTATCAGCTCATACAATTTAAATACTAATTCTACGAACTTACTCGTTGGATTTGTGGTCTCGAAACCATTATTTTTGACACCACTGAAAAATGAGTTGTTACAATTGGTGTCACACGTCATATTTGTTGTGACAATGACTCCTTTGTTGAATTAGTTCTTTGTGAGAAAAGGAGAATTTCTATATGGGCAACACTGCAACTTCCAAGATCAAGGGGAAAGGCACTATGATTTTGAAGATGACTTTTACTTCAAAATGTGTTGTATGTGCCTGACATACACAAGAACTTTGTCTGTAGAACCCTCCTAAGCATGCATGGCTTTAAGATGGTATTTGAGTCCCAAAATTTACTTTTGTCAACAGGGGGAACATTTGTGGGAAGGGGATATGTATTAAATGATACGTGGAAACTCAATGCTATCTCTGTAAAAGCTAATACTATGAATAAGAATGATGCTTCTTTTTTATTTATATGCTTGAGTCATTTGATTTATGGCATGGTCGGTTCGGACATGTTAATTTTGATACTTTACTTATATTAATTAACTTAGAGCACATTCCTTCATTTTACATTAATTATAATCATAAGTGTGAATCGTGAGTTTAGGCAAAACTAACAAGGTATTCATTTCAATCTGTTAAAAGAAATACTTAACAACTTAATCTAATACATAGTGATAATTGTGACTTAAAGTTTATTCAAACTAGAGGAGGAAATAATATTTTATTACCTTCATTGATAATAGCACAAAATATTGCTATATATATTTGCTTAAAAGCAAAGATGAAGCTATAGAAAAATTTATTCTTTATAAGCAGAAAATTGAAACACAACTTAATAAAAGAATTAAGAGGGTGAGAAGTGACCGTGGTGGTGAATATGTTGAACCATTTTGTAAATTTTGTGCACAACATGGTATTATTCATGAAGTGAGACCACCATACTTTCCTCAATCCAAAGGAGTAACAGAGCGGAAAAATAGAACCCTTAAGGAAATGATGAATGCAATGTTAAGAAGATCTGGGTTGTCACAGAACATGTGGGGGGGAAGCTGTTTTATCAACGAATTACCTTTTAAATAAAGTGCCCCACAAGAAAAGGACAAGACACCATATGAGTTATGGAAGGCCAGGAAACCTTCCTACGACTACATGAAAGTGTAGGGGTGTCTTGCAAAGGTAATGGTTCCTTTACCCGGACCAAATGAAAATAGGTCCTAAATGGTGGATTTTAATTTCATTGGTTATGCACGCCACAACAATACATATCAGTTTCTTGTGAATGAATCAAATAATCTTGAAATTCACAAGAATATGATATTGGAATCTAAAAATGCCTCATTTTTTCAAAATATATTCCCTTGTAAGACTAGGGAAGTTGGGTCAAGTTCAACAAAACAAACTTTAGAGACTATTAATAGTCAAGACTTTCAACAAAAGGTTGAAGTAGAGGTAGAGCCAAGAAGAAGTAAAAGGGAAAGGGTGGAAAAGTCCTTTGGATAAGATTTTCTAACCTATATGTTAGAGATTGAGCCTCAAACTTATGACTATGGTTAATGCTATGTTTATGTCTTATGGGTTATGCAAATTAAAAGGCAAGTGTTCAATATGAATTAAGATATGTATGCATGAAACTCATTAAAATAGTGATACATGGAAAAACATGATATGTCATGAGATGGATGATAAATCCTATTGAATCATGCTCTAGTATAATGGTTATCCATGTCAAATTTATATGAATCATGTTTAAATGAACTAACATGTGTTGTTGATGTGCTTAGGCTTATGCCAAGCTTGTGGATGCGATTGATGTTATGATTATGCTTTTATTATGCATATAAAACGGGTAAAAAAAGGGAATGAAATGGTAAGTACGTAATTGGAATGTTTGATGATGTATTTAGATGTGAGAAATTTTATGTATACTTTTAATGAATATACTTATAACATGGATAAATACACTGAGTTGGGAATTAATAATGTTGTCTAGGATTATGATAAGCATTGGAGACGGATTGGAAAGTAAGTAAATAGAAAGATATATAATCTTAAAAAAAGGTTGATGATTACATATTATGTCTCATGAAATCCTATCATGTTATGAATGGTCAATAAGTACGCGACATTAAGGAACTTACTCATTTGTGAGTTGATGATTATGATTTAATAAATCTTGAGACATTAGTATATGTTTACTTTTTAACCTATAAATTTCATTATTGAAATGTAATATTATGCTTATGTTTTATATGAGCTTACTAAGCATTCATTGCTTACATAGTTATCTTTTTTCTTACTTTACAGATTATCAGAAGCTCGATTGGGTTGGAAGTTAGTCGGAGATCCATCACACTATCTATCAATTTTATCAGTAGATTTTCATGTTTTGGTCGTGGTTATAATGGCATGTATAAGTGGACATATGCCTAATGTTTAGTTAATGATATCGGTATGTAATGTTGCTTTGAATTTTTGAAGGTTATGAAATTTGATACCTTGATGATTGGTATGCTTTTGGCACTTTGATGTTTAAAGGTTGGTGATTATAAGATCAAATCGATGCATGTTTTATTGCCAAAGTGGTAAGAGTTGGCATGTTTGCAAAGTGATCATTTAGGGCATGTTTTGATATGAAATTTAGTAAAGTCTGTTTGTTTGAATTATGACCATTTGGACATAATTTGGTATGTATTTATGTTGGTTATTGGAACCATTTGGAATTGGTTAGAATGGTGACATTTAAATAGTTGTGATGCATGTGAGAAGTTGTCCCAATGGTAAGGTCATTTTGATATGTTTGATATAGAAACAAGTTAATCAAAAATGGTTAAATATGCACATGTATAGGTGTTTTGTGCTTGATGGTATAGCCCATATATCACATTTCAAGCATACATATATAACTAACTAGACATATTCATGAGCAATGTACTTAAATATACTTGTTTACTATGCCGAATTAACCTGTTTAAGAATCATGCAAAAAG
The DNA here is from genome assembly GCA_025506655.1 of Gossypium rotundifolium. Taxonomy (NCBI): domain Eukaryota; kingdom Viridiplantae; phylum Streptophyta; class Magnoliopsida; order Malvales; family Malvaceae; genus Gossypium; species Gossypium rotundifolium. Next base: position 27,689,306 of record CP106730.1, read on the forward strand.
ACCAAATACAAACAAACTAAAGCACCATAATTTGATCATTTCATCATCAAATCACCTCATTTGAACTTAAAAAGAAATACACATACCCAATATCTTTTATAACCTAACATTACTAACCTATGAACAAAACACAACGATGGTTCAATATAATCGAGTATACAATTAATTATTCATACCACATTACCCAACTCATATTTGCATTTCTCAATCACATATCTCCTTACCATATTCGAATTAATACTTGATTGGGTTTGCACAAACATTAACGATATAAACTGACTATTATATCCAAAAGCTTGATAAACATACTTAACCAAAGTTTAGCCATATTCGCATGGCTATTTTATACATGAACCAAAAAGTTTTCAACAACAAGGTCAAGTCTTTCCTATACATGCCTCTATCCAAAACCAAAATGAAAGAGTACCAAAATTAGATCGATAGTGTGGTTGACCTGCCTTGACGATCCGTTGAGCAGGTAGTCTTTACCTAATCTATAAAACAGAGGAGAACATTACACACAAATAAGTTTACTAACTTAGTAAGTCCCAAGCTCAAAATGATACTACATTCAATTACTTAAACATTTAAATCATTCATCTCAACCATGTTATCATATTAAAATTTCTTTCACCTTTAGCACTATTATTTGAAAATCGAATCTCCATGATAGTACATTCAAGCTCAAACTCAATCATATAATACTTGTGCACATCAATCGTAATCTCAAATATACATATCACTTGTATCGTAATAACTTAACTCTAGTAACATTAAACATATCAAACCTTACTTACTTACCTGAGCCTTTAACTAAACACATTAGCTACGATTTACCTTGAACAACAATTCGGTTTCTCCTTTGTAAAACACATCACCCATAGAGCCCGCTAGGCATTAAAGCCCAAAATAAATCATCGACACATGGCACGCTAGGCACGAAGTTCGAAATAAATCACTGCATGAAGCCCGCTAGGCATTAAAGCTCGAAATAGATCACCCAAGACGAAGCCTCTAGGCAATAAGCTCGAATAGATCACCAAGACGAAGCCTACTAGGCAATAAGCCTGAACATGTCACCGGCACTAGGCCTGCTAGGCATTTAGCCCGAATTCAACACATTTAACATTTCAATACACTTTACTTAATACCGAAATCACCACAACTTATATACTTCATACAACTTTCATTTATCAAACCAAACTCACTTACTTATATCACATTTAACAAATTGAACTCATTATCAATTTATACTACCACATTCGGCCAACATACATTTTTATGCTTTAAATTTCCTAACTTTATCATATGCAATGTTCATAAATATTCCTTTAATATACACTTGTTAAGGACTTACCTCGGTTGTCGATGTATCGCGTAAATCTCGGCTATTCGAGAACCTTCGTCTTCCTGATCCAAACCCGTTTTTCTTTGCTCTTGATCTAAAACACATTCAAATTTAGCTCATTCAAGTACATTTCATCTCAATTTAGTCCCTAAGCACATAAATAGGAAAATTACCATTTTACCCCTATTATTTCAATACTTTGCAATTTAGTTCTATTTGCATAAAACTCAAAATACATCAAATTTCCCCATACTCCTTAAGGGCCGAATATGTATAAGGACTATACAAGTCCATTTCTTTCATTTATTTTGCAATTAAGCCCCTCTAAAATTTTATTTTTACAATTTGGCCCTAAAACACAAATTCACCAAAACTTCCAACACATAATATATTAATTTTTAACCTATCTATCATCTAACATCATCAAGCATCATAAACCTCAAGAATTCATCAATGGCCGATTCATACATACACAATAATCTTAGAAATTCTAGCATGGGTCGGGTAATATACTAAGCAACGATCTCAAAAACGTAAAAATTAACAAAAACCGAGCTAGATTTCTTACCTATTTAAGCTTGAATAAGGCCGAATGTTTCAAAGCTTTTCTCCCCTTTTTCTTTTGTGTTTTTTGGCCAAAGATGAACAAGACATGGCTTTTTAATTGTTTGTTTTATTTACATATATTTATTAGTTTATTTTTAACATATAATGTAATATTATATATTATAAAAACTCAAACACTATTACATGCATCAAGGTGGCTTCATTATTAACCTAAAAATGGGCTAATTGCCCTTTTAATACCTCACATTAAAACCCATGCTCAATTTAACACATTACACTTTAGTTGGCCACTTTTACTTTTTACGATTAAGTCCTTTTATCAAATTCAATACTTAAACGATAAAATTTTTCTCTTAAACTTTCCCACACATAAATTCATATATAATAAGCACTAAATATAATATTTAAATATTTCTGTTCGGATTCGTGGTCCCGAAACCACTGCTCGATTAGGGTCGATTTGGTCTCATATAACTCTCCCCCATAAGGATTTTCGTCCCGAAAATCTTACCGTTAAACAACGCTTGATATTGTTGCCTCATTGAATCTTCAGTTCCCATGTAGCCTCTTCAACTCCGTGCCTTTTCCACAACCTTCACTAATGGGATTTTCTTGTTCCTTAACTCTTTATCTTCCCGAGCTAAAATACGGATCGGTTCTTCCTCATACGTCATATCAGTTGTAACACCCCAAACCCCGACAAGACACCACGTCCGAACTGGTATGTTACGGAAAACAGTTTGTGAGAGGTTAAATTTTCGTTAAAAGCCGAAAGTGGAAACACGGTGTATTTTGGGAGACAATTTGAGTAGCCTTATTTGGAATCGATGAAGTATTTGAAACCCGAGATTTTGAAATCTTAACTGTAATGTGTGGTTAAACGAGTTTAAACCATTTAAACCTTAATAGTTCCTTAGTGTTACTTGAAACCCTTTTTTTTTTTTTTTAGACTTAGGGTCATACAAGTTTGATTTGAAAATCATTTGAATTTGCTTATCAGAAAGACATAGTGTAATACCCGATGGTATGGTTTAAAACACATTATGCTATAATTTTGAAACCATTATCTTTCCAAGTTTTAGTAAAATTCATACCAACTTGTGTTGTTAAGGCATATTAAAATCTAATTAAAACATAAACATCACCAAAACATAAATTAAAGGCCTTTACAAATCCAATATAAAACCCAAGTAAAATAAATAAGCTAAAGTACCCAAATTCAATAGTCCTTTATTAAAGCTGGCATGTGCACCCCGAGTCCATCCCGGCCCATGTCCGCGTTCACGAGTCACCGAAATGTCAAAGGAGAGGGTGAGTCGAATGACTCAAGATGTAAACCCGCTCCCAAAAACAACATGCTAACACACATCATACAAAGCAACATAATTAATGCAACCCAATCCTAACCATTCATATCGCTTTTCTACCCCTGTGGTACCAAACCACCGGTGGTGCTAAACCACCGTGACATATAGTCACAATGTGTTACCAAAACACCGTGTCCCAAAGACACAATATCCGCCAATGTGGTGCCAAACCACCGGTGTCCCAAAGACACAATTGTGCTACTAAAGCACCGTGACCAAGTCACAACTCGATGATGGGGCCAACCCATCGTGTGATACCAAATCACTAGCGACGATCCCATATCTCAAGTGGGGCCAACCCACTGGTAAAACCACAGGACAAGTCGCAATGAGGTGCCAAACCTCCGTGACCCAAAGTCACAAAGTGTGCTACTAAAGCACCGGTGCTCACAAGACAAAATATCACCGCTTCCTCCACTCAGATCACCCATCAACATACCATACTCATGTAATCATGTATATCATATAATCATGCATATCATGCTATTATGTGTAACCTCATATCCCATGTCACATATATCCACAGCCATGGTATCACATAGATCATCAGTAAACTCATAATAATAATACTGACTTACCCGAGTCCAGAGTCATACCCATTAGGGTATCACATCAATCATCACTGTTTCATTAATCATCACACAGGTTATTAATCATATTACTAAAATAGAAGTGTGTTAGTTTACACACCTGAATTAAGGGAGATTCTAATACCAAGAACCGATCTAAGACCCTCGACCACCTTGGCAACTTGATCCTAAAATCGACCAACCAACGGGTTAGCACACATATCAATCGGCCATAACCAAAGAAATCAAAGGTATATCGGGCCACCTTATTTTATCCTCGGATTTGGTTTCTACCAAATCCAAACCCAACAGGGTTCTCTCGTAAACCGCCTTCAACAATAGTGTCTCTTACACAATCGGATACCTCGATAAACGAAAGCGCTTAATCCTTAACAATCGGTCTTAAAGAAAACTAAATGCAATCGAACATAGCACTCGCCTTACCACTACTCCTCGCCGCTACTGAGAAAGAAAACTCCTTTAGCACGCTCCTTAGATCCGGATGTCCTATAATAAGAATTGGTTTATAAACGATTAGCACCTTCCAACAATCACAATCGGCCATCAACATAACAAGAATCGGCAAGGTGAGAGAAAGAAGAGGAATGGCCATTCGCCTAGTACTTACCCACTACCAAACGATTGAACCAAGCTCCCAACACCACCAAATATTCGCCAACACAAGGAGGATTCGCTTAATCGGTTTTGGAAAAGAGATGAAACGAAGAGAGATGAGTGGAGGGGTCACTTTCGGTTTTGAAAGGAAAAGAAATGAATACGTGGGTTTAGAAGAAGAACTAGTTTCGCTACTATCTTTAAGGAAAAGAGAAAGAACATGCTAGGTTCTACTCACGATGATGAAGAACAAAGGCTGGTTTTTGTTTAAAAGAGATGGTATGGAACAAAGGAAATCGGACAAGGTTGTGAAAGCACAAAGAAAGAAAATGAGAAGGAATCGACCAAAGAAATGAGAAGGTTCGCTTGAGTGCTTAACACCCTTACTTTCGCTTTGTACAATTAAAGAAAGAGGAAGAAAATGTGAGAAGAAGGGATATAGGTTTTGGCCACACAAAGGAAAGAAGAAGGAAGAAATAAGGTTTACTTTCAAATAAGGTGCTAGAGGTTTCGGTTTAACAAAGTTGAAAAAGAAGCAGAGGGTGGGAGAGGCATTCGACTTCTAAATGAAACAAAAGAAAACAAAAGAGCTACAAGTGCATTCTTGCAATACCCAAGCTTTGGGTTTTGCCCAAGAAGAGAGAATATGGGCAAAAGAAAGAGAGTTCAAGTTTCGCCTTAAGCTACCAGCATATGACCGAAAACACACACACACACATGCACAAAGGAGATTTCGGCACTTCCCAAGCTCCCCCAAACACTCCTCCAAACCGGCCAAATCCCCCACAATACTCCACACCACTCAATTCAAATGAGCTTACCAAGTCTTCCTCCTACTTTCACTCTCCATCCACCGTTTGAATAAGTTGACCAAGTCCATGGTAGAGTTCAAGTTGCCCACAACCTCTTCCTCCATGCCGTCCAAAATGAGAGCCAAAAGGGGTGGGATTCTCGCGACTTGAACACTGCACTCCCTTGTAGATGACGCCACACACACCTTCCTTGTGGCGCATGCTTGCCACTTTGCTAGCTCCTTATTTGTGTTATAATTCCACTTAATTAAAATATAAACCCCAACACCTTCTGCTTCTATCCCCTAAAGCCCAAAAACAAGCATTTCACCACCTACCAAAGCTCACACCTAGCCTACAACTAAATCCCAAAACACCAAAACAACATCATAGCAAGCAATAAACATGCAACAATTGCGAAATAAATTAACCCCTTAACCCGGATATTACGCTTCTACCCCTTAAAATAATTTCGACCTCGAAATTACACGTCAAGAGTTGCGGTATCGCTGTCTCATCATATCCTCGGTTCCCACGCCGCTTCTTCCACGCCATGATTCCGCCTAAAGAACCTTAACCAGAGGCACGCACTTCCAAGCGTAACCTTCACATCCCGATCCAAAATCTATACAGCTCTTCCTCTATGGACATATCCGGATTTACTTCGATCTCCTCATCACATTACATGTGATGGATCGGAACGATATCGCCAAGCATCGAACGTGGAACACGTCGTGAATTTGACTTAACTCACCGGCAACTCGAAATGACACGCAATCGTCCCACTCGTCTTAGTACCTTATATGGCCCAATAAACCTCGGACTAAGCTTGCCTTTCTTCCCGAACCTTAATACTTTCTTCCACGGTGAGACCTTCAGGAAAACCCGATCTCCCACAAAGAAACTCAATATCTCTCCGCTTAAGATCAAGATAGGACTTCACGGCCGAAGCTTCCTTCGATCGAGCCTAATCAACTTAACCTTGTCTTCGGTCTCAAAGAACCAACTCGTCCCAATAACTGACGTTCACTTAACTCTGTCCAACAAGTCGGTGAACGACACTTCCTACCGTACAACGCCTCATAAGGTGCCATCTTAATGCTCGCTTGGTAGCTGTTGTTGTAGGCGAACTCAGCCAACGGTAGATACTCCTCCCAACTACCCCTGAAGTCCAATACACAACCTCGAAGCATATCCTCCAATATCTCAGATAACCTTTCGATTGCCCGTCGATCATGGATGAAATGTCAGTCTTGAAATCTAACTGTACCCGAGCTCGATGCAAAGCCTTCCAGAACCTTGACGTGAATCTGGGGTCCCTATCCGAGATGATCGATACGGGCACCCCGTGCAGTCTCACAATCTCTGACACATACAGCTTTGCCAACCTCTGAAGTGAGTAATCCACCCTCACCGGAATAAAGTGAGCTGATTTAGTCAGCCGATCCACAATTACCCAGACTGAATCCTTCTTGCTCGGTGTAAGCGGTAATCCACTGACGAAATCCATAGTTATTCTTTCCCACTTCCACTGTGGAATCTTCACTGGCTGAAGCAACCCGGACGGCAACTGATGCTCAGCCTTGACCTGCTGACAAGTCAGACACTTTCCTACAAACTCTGTCACCTCCTTTTTCGCATCTTACCACCGTAATCGCTCCTCGAGATCCTTATACATTTTGCTACCTCCGGATGCATAGCGTAGGGGCGCTATGTGCATCCTGAAGAATCTTTTGCCTCAATTCAAGATCTCTCAAAGATGCAAGCCCTCCCCGGAAACACGAACCCCATCACTAGACAAGCTATACCCTTCAACCCATCACTGCACCCGAAGTTTTCAGCGCTCAAAACCTCATCTAACAACCGCTTTCTCGATCCGCTCAACCCAAGTAGGTTTAACTGCAGCTTCGCCAAAATACTCCCGCCGTCAGACAAACTCAAGTGGGCAAACAACGCCTTAAATCAAAACAACCTTACGGCTCAACGCGTCGCCACGACGTTAGCCTTGCCCGGATGATACTCAATTGAGCAATCGTAGTCTTTCAAAGACTCAATCCATCTCCACCGCCTCGATTCAAGTCTTTCGAGTCGAGGTACTTCGGACTCTTATGGTCCGTGATAGACTATCGATCTTTCTCCGCATAAGTAATGCCTCCATATCTTTAAGGCAAATACTACACCGCAAGCTCCAAATCGTGCGTGGGATAATTGACCTCATGTGGCCTCACCGTCGGGGATGCGTAGCCACAACCTTCCTTCCCAGATCAAGACACAACCCAAGCCCAGATGTGATGCATCGCAAGACATCAGAATTCCTTACCACCTCAAAGTTGAATCGAACCAAGAGCTTCACAAAATCTTCTTTAACTTATCGAAGCTCTCCGCCGCTTCTCGGTCCAAACAAATGGAACTCCCTTTCAATAATTTGGTCATCAGTGCGCAATTAACGAGAACCCTCTACAAACCTTCTAGTATCCCGCCAACCCCGAAAACTCCGAATCTCCGCTATCGACTTAGGCGGCTTCCAATCCGAATCGGCCTCTATCTTCCGAGGATCCACTCTAATCCCTCACCGACACTACATGACCCAAGAATGTCACCTCCACGAGCCGAACTCGATTCTTGAACTTCAGATAGAAATGCTTTCTCCTTAGAATCTGCAATACTACCCGCAAATGAGCATCATGCTCCTCCTCGCCCTTGAATATACCAAGATGTCGCCGATAAAACTACCACGAACCGATCTAGGTAATCGTTGGAACACCTGCTCATCGATCCATGAAAGCTACGGCGCGTTAGTCAACCCGAACAGCATAACCAAGAATTCAAAATGCCCATACCGAGTAATGCGAAATGCCGCCTTACGATATCCGCCTCTTTTACCTTCAACTGGTGATACCTGCATCTTAGGTCGATCTTCGAGAAAACCGACGCTTCTTCAAATTGATCAAACAAGTCATCTATCCGAGGCAAGGATACTTGTTTTGATCGTCACTTATTCAATTTAGCGGTAGTCTATGCACATCCGCATAGTACCGCTTTTCTTCTTTACAAAGAGTACCTAAGGCTCCCCAAGGCGTAAATACTTGGCCCGATAAAACCTCGGTCTAATAACTCCGGATTTGAGCCTTAAGCTCCACTAATTCTTTAGGTGCCATCCCAGACGGAGTAATGGATACCGCGCAGCTCCGCAATGATCAATCCCGAACTCTACCTCCCGATCCGGTGGCAAACCCAAGCTCCTCAGAAACACATCCACAAATTCCTCGATCGTCCGAATAGTCTCCACAGAAGACTCCTTAGCCTCCAAGGCATACACATGCACCATATATGCTTCGTAGCTCTTCGACCATTTTCTGGCCAGAGGCAGATACCACATTGGATGAGATAGTTTCTCCTATTACCGATCGTAACTACTTCATCACCTCACCGTGTGCTCAGAACTATGCGCTTAGTCAGCAAATTCAACTTCTACCGATGCTTACTCACCATCTATCCCCAAAATCGATCGAACTCCCCAAACCAGCTCCATCGATCGCCTCAAAAGATACCCCTGGAGTTCTAGAGGTATCGCCTCTATACGTTTATCTACCACTACAGAGTGACCTAGAGGGCTTATTACGGTCATCCGCCTAGAAGATATCTCGAGTCTAAATCCATTGTCTCTACTATACTATCGGCAACATAAGAGTCGTAGAACCCACATCAATTAAAGCAAGATAAGGAGAACCAAAATCAAAACGCACTCTGGTTATGACGTCCGGTCGCCGCCTCCTCGGCGCCGCAAAGATATACCAATCCGGCCGTCGGCCTCGAACTACACTGCACCTCGCCTGGTGCTCCACGGCCCCACCGTAACTATTACCTCCTCTGCCATTACCTCGGCCCCTCCATGGTGGTCCATTATTTCAGATCGATTACGGCCCGATTCTCCGATTGAATCCTAGCTAACTTACGCGACAATCCCTCACTCGGTGGTCCAATGAGCCACACTCAAAATGTACCTCGCCTTCTGGTCTAACATCCTCCCCAATGAGCCTTCCCATAACGGTTACAATGCGGCGGTCCTCGCTTAGCAAAGAACAAACCTACCCGATCGATTCGCCCACTCGGTCTAGCCCTTTTCTCATTGATTACCCGACGACCCGAAGATCCAAAACTCCGCTTATGACGGTTTCTATCCATACTCGCCTCACGACTCTTTAATGCCCTCGCAACCTTTGCCTTTTCAACTAGAACGCAAATTCACGCCCTGCTGGCGCAATCAACAATCTTAACTCGCCTCGCAGCCATCCTCAAACGAACGCACCTTTCCTCTTCAAGAGCCACCATACCCACGGCATACCGACTCACCTTTCGTAAACTTCGGCCTCATACTCCGATACAGATTTGCTCCCCTGGACTAACTTCAGAAATGCTTTCCGTTGCTCATTTATGTAGTTAGCTCCGACGCATTTCTTCCGATAAGCGGCCAAAAATAATCCCATGTCGATCTTCACCGCAATATCATCACGGACCGTGAGCCACCACCGGTATGACTCATCCCGAGAAGTGATACGATCCCCTTTAATTTCTCCTCAGCCGTTAGGTCCAGATCGTCCATAATCCGCTCGCCGCTTCCACCAAGACTCAACAGGTGCTAGGAGCAACACCAGAGACACCTCGAAGAATTCAACCCCATTTGCCCAAGTCGCCAGCACGCATTTCCTAGCTCCCACGCCCCCACCCGCCCACCTACCCTCTCTAAAACCCGCAAAGATCGTCAGGATATCGTGATCATCGCGGCTCTGTTCACGAACTCACCACCTCCACTGGTGGCGAAACCAGATCTCATTCTCTCAACCCCGCCTAACCTACGGGCTCAAACATCATCCTCTGCGACCACGTCCACGACCACGTCCACCTCGGGTACTCATGACTAAATCTCGTCTGAATTAAAGAATCTTATGTATCAGTCATTATTCCACTGTGTTTAAAGCAAAGTTTTATGAATTTTAAAGAAGCTTTGTTTTCGCGAGTCCACAGAGTCCTATTAGTTTCAGTCTCTAAAAGTAATCTTACTATCACTAGCCATTCAATCATATCAATTAATATCACAACAAATAGTACGGGGTACTTACCTGGGCGAACTGGTGCCGGTGACTCGGTGCCATGCCCTTCAACCCATACTTTAAAAACAGAATACTTGAAAATTATAGTTTTAAAACATTTTGGGCCCCGGCCCACAGTAGAGCTTTTGAACTTGGCTCTGATACCACAAATGTAACACCCCAAACCCGGACAAGACACCACGTCCTAACTCGTATGTTACGGAAAACAGTTTGTGAGAGGTTAAATTTTTCGTTAAAAGCCGAGTGGAAACACGGTGTATTTTGGGAGACAATTTGAGTAGCCTTATTTGGAATCGATGAAGTATTTGAAACCCGAGATTTTGAAATCTTAACTGTAATGTGTGGTTAAACGAGTTTAAACCATTTAAACCTTAATAGTTCCTTAGTGTTACTTGAAACCCTCTTTTTTTTTTTTAGACTTAGGGTCATACAAGTTTGATTTGAAAATCATTTGAATTTGCTTACAGAAAGACATAGTGTAATACCCGATGGTATGGTTTAAAACACATTATGCTATAATTTTGAAACCATTATCTTTCCAAGTTTTAGTAAAATTCATACCAACTTGTGTTGTTAAGGCATATTAAAATCTAATTAAAACATAAACATCACCAAAACATAAATTAAAGGCCTTTTACAAATCCAATATAAAACCCAAGTAAAATAAATAAGCTAAAGTACCCAAATTCAATAGTCCTTTATTAAAGCTCGGCATGTGCACCCCGAGTCCATCCTGGCTCCATGTCCGCTTCACGAGTCACCAAATGTCAAAGGAGAGGTGAGTCGAATGACTCAAAGTGTAAACCCCGCTCCCAAAAACAACATGCTAACACACATCATACAAAGCAACATAATTAATGCAACCCGATCCTAACCATCCATATCGCTTTTCTACCCCGGTGGTACCAAACCACCGGTGGTGCTAAACCACCGGTGACATATAGTCACAATGTGTTACCAAAACACTCGTGTCCCAAAGACACAATATCCGCAATGTGGTGCCAAACCACCGTGTCCCAAAGACACAATTGTGCTACTAAAGCACCGTGACCAAGTCACAAATCGATGATGGGGCCAACCCATCGTGTGATACCAAATCACTAGCGACGATCCCATATCTCAAGTGGGGCCAACCCACGGTGGTAAAACCACAGGACAAGTCGCAATGAGGTGCCAAACCTCCGTGACCCAAAGTCACAAAGTGTGCTACTAAAGCACCGGTGCTCACAAGACAAAATATCACCGCTCCCTCCACTCAGATCACCCATCAACATACCATACTCATGTAATCATGTATATCATATAATCATGCATATCATGCTATTATGTAACCTCATATCCCATGTCACATATATCCACAACCATGGTATCACATAGATCATCAAGAAACTCATAATAATAATACTAACTTACCCGAGTCCGAGTCATACCCATTAGGGTATCACATCAATCATCACCGCTTTCATTAATCATCACACGTGTTATTAATCATATTACTAAAATAGAAGTGTGTTAGTTTACACACCAATTAAGGGAGATTCTAATACCAAGAACCGATCTAAGACCTCGACCACCTTGGCAACTTGATCCTAAAATCGACCAACCAACCAAGTTAGCACACATATCAATCGGCCATAACCAAAGAAATCAAAGGGTATATCGGCTTACCTTACCTTTATCCTCGATTTGGTTTCTACCAAATCCGAACCCAACAGGGTTCTCTCGAAATCGCCTTCAACAATGGTGTCTCCTTACACAATCGACACCACGATAAACGAGCGATTAATCCCTTAACAACCGGTCTTAAAGAAAACTAAATGCAATCGAACATAGCACTCGCTCTACCACTACTCCTCACCGCTACTGAGAAAGAAAACTCCTTTAGCACGCTCCTTAGATCCGGATGTCCTATAATAAGAATTGGTTTATAAACGATTAGCACCTTCCAACAATCACAATCGCCATCAACATAACAAGAATCGGCAAGGTGAGAGAAAGAAGAGGAATGGCCATTCGCCTAGTACTTACCCACTACCAAACGATTGGAACCAAGCTCCCAACACCACCAAATATTCGCCAACACAAGGAGGATTCGCTAACTGGTTTTGGAAAAGAGATGAAACGAAGAGAGATGAGTGGAGGGGTCACTTTCGGTTTGAAAGGAAAGAAATGAATACGTGGGTTTAGAAGAAGAACTAGTTTTGCTACTATCTTTTAAGGAAAAGAGAAAGAACATGCTAGGTTCGGCTCACAGACGATGAAGAACAAAGGCTGGTTTTTGTTTAAAAGAGATGGTATGGAACAAAGGAAATCGACACAAGGTTGTGAAAGCACAAAGAAAGAAATGAGAAGGAATCGACCAAAGAAATGAGAAGGTTCGCTTGAGTGCTTAACACCCTTACTTTCTTTTGTACAATTAAAGAAAGAGGAAGAAAAATGTGAGAAGAAGGGATATAGGTTTCGCCACACAAAGGAAAGAAGAAGGAAGAAATAAGGTTTACTTTCGGCAATAAGGTGCTAGAGGTTTCGGTTTAACAAAGTTGAAAAAGAAGCAGAGGTGGGAGAGGCATTCGACTTCTAAATGAAACAAAAGAAAACAAAAGAGCTACAAGTGCATTCGGCAATACCCAAGCTTTGGGTTTTCGGTTCCAAGAAGAGAGAATATGGGCAAAAAGAAAGAGAGTTCAAGTTTCGGCTTAAGCTACCAGCATATGACCGAAAACACACACACACACATGCACAAAGGAGATTTCGACTTCCCAAGCTCCCCAAACACTCCTCCAAACCGCCAAATCCCCACAATACTCCACACCACTCAATTCAAATGAGCTTACCAAGTCTTCCTCCTACTTTCACTCTCCATCCACCGCTTGAATAAGTTGACCAAGTCCATGGTAGAGTTCAAGTTGCCCACAACGTCTTCCTCCATGCCGTCCAAAATGAGAGCCAAAAGGTGGGATTCTCACTTGAACACTGCCTCCCCTTGTAGATGACGCCACACACACACCTTCCTTGTGGCGCATGCTTGCCACTTTGCTAGCTCCTTATTTGTGTTATAATTCCACTTAATTAAAATATAAACCCCAACACCTTCTCGCTTCTATCCCCTAAAGCCCAAAACAAGCATTTCACCACCTACCCAAGCTCACACCTAGCCTACAACTAAATCCGAAAACACCAAAACAACATCATAGCAAGCAATAAACATGCAACAATTGCGAAATAAATTAACCCTTAACCCGGATATTACATGTGTTGTATCTCAATCTCGACGGAGCAATCACATGTGACGGATCCGATCAGATTCACAGAGCATAGAAACATGAAATACATCGTATCTTTTTAATTCAAGGGTAGCTTCAATCTATAAGCAACAGCCCAACACGCTCAATGATTTCATACGGTCCAATGAACCTCGGGCTCAACTTGCCTTTCCTACCAAAACGGAGCACTTTCTTCCACGGAGAAACCTTTAAAAATACTCGATCTCCAATCTAAAATTCAATGTCTTTACGTTTCATATCAAGATAAGACTTTTGACGATCCGAAGCGACTTTCAAATTGTCTCTAATAATAGCTACTTTCGCCTCAGCTTCTTTAATCAAATCAACCCGTGTATCTTATTCTCACGAGCTCACCAAAGATAATGGTGTTCGACACTTTCTACCATACAAGGCTTCATAAGGTGCCATTTTGATACTAGATTGAAAACTATTATTATAAGCAAATTCAATCAAAGGTAGGTATCGTTCTCACGCACCTTCAAACTCGAGAACGCAACATCTCAACATGTCCTCAAGTATCTGAATAGTTTGCTCGGATTGACCATCCGATCGGATGGAAAGTCAGACTAAAATGAAGTTTAGTACCTAAAGCATCTTGCAACTTCTTCCAAAACCGCGATGTGAATCTCGAGTCTCTCGTCTAAACAATAGAACTCAGTACACCATGCAATCTCACAACTGTGATACGTATAATTCAAAGCAAGTTTATCAAGTGAATAGTCCGTATGTATTGGCACAAAATGAGTGATTTAGTCACCTATCAACTATAACCAGACAAAGATCTTTCCTACTCGGAGTCATAGGGAGACCGGATACAAAATCCATTGTAATTCTATCCCATTTCCATTCGTATCATGATTGGTCAAGTAATCCAGATGGCGCTGATGCTCAACTTTTACTTGTCGATGATTAAGCACTTAGAAACAAATTCAGATATATCCCGCTTCATGCCGTGCCACCAATAGAACTGTTTCAAATCGTTATACATCTTCGTATACCCGGATGTATCGATAGTCGACCACTATGAGCCTCACTCAAAATCATCTCAGATCAAATTTGAGTTCTTTGGAACACACATTCGCTTTTTAAAATTCAAACAATCATTTGCATCAATCAAAATCTGATTCTGCACTTTTCACAATGAATTCGACTAGCAATCAAATCTTCATCAACTTTCTGCATCGTAAATTTGTTGAATAAACATCGGTCTTGCTCAGAACTTCTGCTATGATCGAACCATCACTAGACATAGCCATCTGTGCATTTAGTGCACGAAGAGCAAATAATGATTTCGACTTAACGATCCGCAACGACATTAGCTTTTCCCGGTGATAGTCAATCACCAATTCATAGTCTTTCAACAGTTCTAGCCACCGCGTTGTCTCAAATTCAGTCTTTTTGAGTCATTAGATACTTTAGACTTTTATGATCGTAATAAATGTGACATTTCTCGCCAAATAAATAGTGACGCCAAATTTTCAATGCGAAAACAATGGTCGCAAGTTCTAAGTCATGCGTCGGGTAATTTCTTTCGTGCGACTTCAGCTTGTCTTGAAGTTTAGGCTATGACTTTGCCTTCCCGCATCAAAACGCAGCCCAAACCATTCAAAGAAGCATCGAATAAACAACAAATTCTTTACCCGATTCAGCTGAACTAACACCGAGCTTCATCAAAAGGGCTTTCAACCGATCAAAACTTTTCTCGCACTTTTCCGACCACTCGAACTCGACATCTTTCTACAATAACTTTGTCAACGGGTAGCTATCATAGAAAATCTTTCACAAATCGTCGACAATAACTCCGTAAGTCCCGTAAAACTTTGAATCTCTAAACATTTTTCGTGGCTTCCAATCAAGTATAGCCGAGATTTTGTTCGGATCAACTCGAATGCCCGATGTTGAAACCACATGTCCCAAAAAGTCAACCTCTTTCATCCGTAACTCACACTTACTAAGCTTCGCATACAAATTGATGATCTCAAAGTTTGTAGCACTAACCTCAAATGTTCAGCGTGTTCAATTTCATCTTTGGAGTAGATCAATATGTCATCAATAAACACCACCACAAATCGATCTAAAACCGCCTAAAACCCGATTCATCAAATCCATAAAATAGCAGTGCATTAGTAAGCCCAAAAGGCATAACCAAAAACTCAAAATGTTCGTACCTTGTCCGAAATGCGCTTTGGCACATTTGTATCTCGATCAAGAATCGATAATAACCCGATCTCAAATCTATCTTCAAAATATCAAGCCTCTTTCAACCGATCAAACAAATCATCAATCCGAGGTAACGGTACTTATTCTTTATAGTTACTTTATTCAATTGCCGATAATCAATACACATTCGCATCGTTCCATCTTTCTTTCTCACAAAAAGAACTGGTGCACCCCAAGGAGAGAAACTTGGTCGCGCAAAGCCCCTATCTGTTAACTCTTGCAACTGTGCTTTTAACTCTTTTAGCTCAGTCGGTGCCATCCGATATGGAGCTATTGAGATCGGAGTCGTTCTCAGAGCTAATTCAATGCAAAACTCAATCTCTCGTACTGGGGGTAAACCTGGTAGTTCTTCAGGAAACACATCTGGGTATTCACATACAATCCAGACGGATTCAATGCTTTCGACAATTTATTATCCAAGACATAAGCCAAATAAGCTTCGCACCCTTTTCTCACATACTTCCGGCTAACATCGAGGATATAATTGTAGAAACCCACTTATATCAATCGGATTCAATTCTAATGATCTCACCGCTCGATGTCTCAAATCAATAAGCTTTCTTTGCAATTCACCACCGCGTCATGCGGTTAACCACCCATTCCCAAAATTATATCAAACTCATCGATAGGCAACAACATTAAATCGACTGGGAAGCAAAAATCCTGAATCATCAATGGGCAACCTTTACACACTTTATTAACAAACACACATCTACCCAAAGGGTTGGATACACGAATCACAAACTCAAGAGACTCAATCGAAGAGTCTTATCAATACCGTAGTTTCACATACATATGAATGGGTCAAACCAGATCAATCAATGCAATTACGTGAGTATCATAAAGGGTGAAAGTACCAGAATGACATCTCGAGAAGCAAGATCCTCTAGCTCGAGTAACATAAGCTCTAGTGGAGCTCTAGCCTCGATCGAATCGCCGTGTTCTTAGTCCTTTTGACTACCACCTACATTGCCGTAATGCCTAGGTGGTCCGCCTGCGTCGATGCACCGCTTGGTCTAGAGTTCGTGGTCGATTCGCCTTAACAACATCGCACTCTCGAATGAAATGGTCCGAGGATCCACATTTAAAGCGGGACCGATCACGAACTCTACAGATCCTGTAATGCCATTTTCCACAATGCTTGCTTTCCACTCTATTCTCGTGGAACATTACCAACACCGGCTATTGAGGTAGCTCTCGAGTCCACAGGAGGTCGATCCCGCCTAGGTGGATCCGTAGTAGCTTCATGTCGGCTGTAGTCATCTCCGAACTTCTTGGATGTGGAATGGAAGACCTTACCAAGACCTTTTACGAATGTCTCCGCTTCAGACGCCTTTCTCTTCTCTTTCCGAGCTCTCGACTTTTGCAAGCTCGCTCAACTAGAGTCACGAACTCTTGAATTTCAAGAATGCCAACAAACATCTTTATATCTTCATTCGTGCCATCTTCAAATCTTTTACACATAATAGCTTCAAGAGAAACACACACTCTAGCATATCTGCGAGCCTCGACAAATTTTCTTTCATATTCCGTTACGGCCATTTGCCCCTGCTTTAGTTCAAGAAATTCTTTACGCTTCGGGTCGATGAACCTCTCGACCGATATATTTCTTGCGAATTCATTCGGAAGAAATCCCACGTTATTTTTCTTTTGAACCACCGATACTAGTGTATTCCACTAGTGATAGGCGGTCCGTAAGTAATGATATAGCACATTTTAAACATTCATCCTGAGTGCGTGATAACTCATCAAGTACCGAATAGTGTTATCGAGCCACATTTCAGCTCGCTTTTGCATCATCATTATCATTAGCCTTGAATTCCTCAAATTTCAAATTTTTGATTTTATCAACAGGGGCCTACTAGATCTCATTGATCTATCATCGGGGTTGTTAAAGGTACCAGAGTCGAATTATTCGGGGGTGGAGGTTGTTGTACAACCGGATTATTTTGAACAAATTGGGTAAACCATTCATTCATCATTTGATAGAAGGCTTGTTTAGCCTCTCCCTCGTGATTAACGGTAACTGGTTGAGAGTCTAATGGCGCTGATCCATGTGCGAGACCAGGTGCAACACTCTCCACATCATCAGCTACAGCTCTCTCGGGATCAGAATCCATTTACTATATAGAATACAATTGAAATTGTCAGAAGTCACCACACTATCACATATAAAATTCAGAGGCATGTATAGCTAGACTCTTATGTACTACGGTAGTCCTAGAATCGACTAAACCGTAGCTCTGATACCAATAAAATGTAACACCCCTAACCCATATACGTCACCGAATTAGGGTTACGGGCATTACCAGATAATCATTACTTTCATTCAATCAATTCAATTATATTTCAATAAGCTTATATAATAATACACATATAAGCAAACAATTACATATGCATAAAACATATTTATTCCACTAAACCAAATCATATATGGCACAAACATTGACAAACATAAGCTGAACATGCAAAATACATTTTATGAAAATCACAAAATAATGCAAGTATCGTAAGCCTCAATTGCTATGTCCTTATTTACTTATAAAATACTCAAGCAATTTAACCCATTCGTATCTATGTGATTGAATAACATAATTCAATTATCATTTTATACTAACCCACTTAAAAGGGCCGAATATACCAACATAAAATATATTAGCAGATGTCCAAACTTACAAACTCAATAAACATCATATAAATACATATCTACTTGACCAAATATACATAGACACATATAGGCAATTATATGTATCTAGCTCATACCAAAGTTGAAATAGATCCAAATAATCAATCGATCAATGTTCACATGAATTCGCTTACATGCACATAGTTGAACCTAAATAACTATATGGTATATACATTATTTTGTAATAGTTAGATTCATATACAAGCATTTATTATAATTTAATAATATCATATCAACTCATGCACTTTTATCATTTCCAACAAATCATATTATCTAGTTATCCAAATACCTATTCGGCCTATAATCATCTTCTATCAAAATTTTTATCAATTTCCTATTCTTTAGCAAAAATTCTATTACATCCGAATATGCACAAACATATATCACATTTCAAGCATACATATATAACTAACTAGACATATTCATGAGCAATGTACTTAAATATACTTGTTTACTATGCCGAATTAACCTGTTTAAGAATCATGCAAAAAGACCAAATACAAACAAACTAAAGCACCATAATTTGATCATTTCATCATCAAATCACCTCATTTGAACTTAAAAAGAAATACACATACCCAATATCTTTTATAACCTAACATTACTAACCTATGAACAAAACACAACGATGGTTCAATATAATCGAGTATACAATTAATTATTCATACCACATTACCCAACTCATATTTGCACTTCTCAATCACATATCTCCTTACCATATTCGAATTAATACTTGATTGGGTTTGCACAAACATTAACGATATAAACTGACTATTATATCCAAAAGCTTGATAAACATACTTAACCAAAGTTTAGCCATATTCGCATGGCTATTATATACATGAACCAAAAAGTTTTCAACAACAAGGTCAAGTCTTTCCTATACATGCCTCTATCCAAAACCAAAATGAAAGAGTACCAAAATTAGATCGATAGTGTGGTTGATCTGCCTTGACGATCCCGCTGAGCAGTAGTCTTTACCTAATCTATAAAACAGGAGAACATTACACACAAATAAGTTTACTAACTTAGTAAGTCCCAAGCTCAAAATGATACTACATTCAATTACTTAAACATTTAAATCATTCATCTCAACCATGTTATCATATTAAAATTTCTTTCACCTTTAGCACTATTATTTGAAAACCTGAATTCCATGATAGTACATTCAAGCTCAAACTCAATCATATAATACTTATGCACATCAATCGTAATCTCAAATATACATATCAATCGTATCGTAATAATAGTTAAACTCTAGCAACATTAAACATATCAAACCTTACTTACTTACCTGAGCCTTTAACTAAACAGATTAGCTACGATTTACCTTGAACAACAATTTGCTTTCTCCTTTGTAAAACACATCTCCGGCATAGAGCCTGCTAGGCATTAAAGCCCGAAATAAATCACCGACACAAGGCCTGCTAGGCATGAAGCCCGAAATAAATCACCGGCATGAAGCCTGCTAGGCATTAAAGCCCGAAATAGATCATCGACACGAAGCCTGCTAGGCAATAAGCCTGAAATAGATCACTGGCACGAAGCCTGCTAGGCAATAAGCCTGAACATGTCACCGGCACTAGGCCTGCTAGGCATTTAGCCCGAATTCAACACATTTAACATTTCAATACACTTTACTTAATACTGAAATCACCACAACTTATATACTTCATACAACTTTCATTTATCAAACCAAACTCACTTACTTACATCACATTTAACAAATTGAACTCATTATCAATTTATTCTACCACATTCGGCCAACATACATTTTTATGCTTTAAATTTCCTAACTTTATCATATGCAATGTTCATAAATATTCCTTTAATATACACTTGCTTAGGACTTACCTCGGTTGTCGATAGACCGCAAAATCGGCTATTCGAGAACCTTCGCTCTTCCCCGATCCAAACTGCTTTTCTTTGCTCTTGATCTAAAACACATTCAAATTTAGCTCATTCAAGTACATTTCATCTCAATTTAGTCCCTAAGCACATAAATAGGAAAATTACCATTTTACCCCTATTATTTCAATACTTTGCAATTTAGTCCTATTTGCATAAAACTCAAAATACATCAAATTTCCCCATACTCCTTAAGGGCCGAATATGTATAAGGACTATACAAGTCCATTTCTTTCATTTATTTTGCAATTAAGCCCCTCTAAAATTTTATTTTTACAATTTGGCCCTAAAAACACAAATTCACCAAAACTTCCAACACATAATATACTAATTTTTAACCTATCTATCATCTAACATCATCAAGCATCATAAACCTCAAGAATTCATCAATGGCTGATTCATACATACACAATAATCTTAGAAATTCTAGCATGGGTCTGGTAATATACTAAGCAACGATCTCAAAACGTAAAATTAACAAAAACCGAGCTAGATTTCTTACCTATTTAAGCTTGAATAAGGCCGAATGTTTCAAAGCTTTTCTCCCTTTTTCTTTTTTGTTTTCGCCAAAGATGAACAAGACATGGCTTTTTAATTGTTTGTTTTATTTACATATATTTATTAGTTTATTTTAACATATAATGTAATATTATATATTATAAAAACTCAAACACTATTACATGCATCAAGGTGGCGGCCATTAACCTAAAATGGGCTAATTGCCCTTTTAATACCTCACATTAAAAACCCATGCTCAATTTAACACATTACACTTTAGTTGGCCACTTTTACTTTTTACGCGATTAAGTCCTTTTATCAAATTCAAGATTTAAACGATAAAATTTTTCTACTAAACTTTCCCACACATAAATTCATATATAATAAGCACTAAATATAATATTTAAATATTTCTCGTGTTCGGATTCGTGGTCCCGAAACCACCGTTCCGATTAGGGTCAGATTCGGCTCATTCATACGGATAGCCATTATATTTGGCTTGTAACTATGGTATTTGGAATGACGCATTAGTTGTTATGTTGGCATGTATATGTAGTCTTAAAATGGTTTATATTTTGGCATGTGGGTGCTTAAAGGTTGGGATTTGGAATGGTACATAAAATGCATACTATGAAATGTTGTTTTGATATTCTTAAATGTGATCATTGAGGTATGGAAATTGATAGTGAACATTGAGTTAATAAATGTCTATTTTGGTAAGTTTGGATGTGGTTGGCATATAGCCAAGTTTACTAGGGTTTAGTGATGATAGTTGTTGAATGGTCAAATTGTTATATTTGAGTATGATTGGTATGTGAACATTGTGGTAAATGTTGGTATAGAATTTTCTCCAATGGTTGGTTGATTTATGGCTAAACTTAGCAAATGTATAATCAAGTTTGATTATTGTGATTGAGGTGCCTTTTAGGCATATTGGTTGTATGATTAAATGCTATGATGATCTAGCTTGAATATGCATGTCTTAGGTACAATTTGGATGTATGAAAATAGGTGCATTTGGCTTGTGTAACTGACCAAGTTTCGAGTGAGGAAAATGACTTGAAAATGGTCCATTTTTCATTCACACGGCCTAAGACATGGGCATGTGTCTCAGCCGTGTGTGACATACAGTCACACGTCCCCTGTAGGTTTTTAAAGGTTACATTTTAAGAGTAACACGGCCTGGCACATAGGCGTGTGACTTGGCTGTGTGACCCAAGTCAGAGTGTTACACGGGAATGGACACGGGCTGGGAGACGATCGTGTGTGTAACCGCCTATTTTTTAGTGAAATCAGAACAGTGGTTTCGAGACCACAAATCCGAGGTCAAAAAGTTTATTTTAATATCTATAGCATGATAGAATGATAGAATAAAAAATTTGTTAAGAAATTTTACCGTTTGTATGTTCAATTTTTGAAAAATGACTAAATCGCATAAAGTGCGAAAGTTGGGTTCTATTAGCTAAAGGTGTTAAATAACTATAGAACTTTAAAGAGGAGGTCCTTATATGGTAATTAGACCATTAAAGGTGATAGTGGATGAGCATGGGTTGGAAATTTTGTTATTTTTAAAGTTAGGTAAGGTTAAAATGGTAACCAGGTAATAAATGAATAAAATTAAATAACACAAAATGGCCATCTTCTTACTTCATTCTCAACCAAAATTTAAAGAATAGGAGAGCATTGGAAAATCTTAAAATTTTGCAAATAAAGTCCCTTGCATGTCAGTATTTTCTTGTCCCGTTTTTAATGATTTTTATGTTTTCTGGATCGTTGTAGTTATACCTAGCTGACTAGGGGACTAATTTGCAAAACTATTGAATAGTTTGAGTTTTTCCATGGATGAATATGATAGGGTTTTGAAGTTTTATGGAAAAAAATGAATCTTTTTTGTTAAATAAACTACTTTTGTTAAGTAAGTTTTGTTGAAATTGCCAATTAGGGAATAATTTGTGAAATATGAAAATTATATGGTAAATGCATGAAATTGTGAAATGTATGGGCTTTTATGAACACATAGAATATTCAGATAGGCTTGGGTGAGGTGAAATTTCAAGAATTTAAATTTTATGAGTTTAGGGACTAAATTATAAAGAAGTCAAAAGTATAGAGGCAAAATAGTAATTTTTAAAACTTGAATTTTGGATTAAATTGAATAGAATAAAGATTAAAGTGGTTAAATTTGATTATATAGATAAAAAAAAGCAACGTACGGAATTAGATCGAGGGAAAGACAAAGTTATCGATTAAACAATCATTTTCTGTCATACGAATTCGAGGTAAGTTCTTGTAATTAAAATTGAGTATTTACATGCTTTAATGAAAATATATGTATGTGAATGATTTAATTATTATGTAAAATTATCGAGAGCATAACCGATGATGTGTAAGGAATATCGAGCCCCGTTTGAACCTTAAGAATTCATAGGATACAAATGACATGTCATTAGGGTTACCGTTTTGGTTGAAATCCGGCATGTGTTGCGGACTCACCACATCTCGCATGAGCTTACTGATTTACAGCTTGTGAGAGCCTACCGATACTTAGCTCGTATGAGCTTACCATATTTTAGCTAGGAGGAGTTTACCGTATTTCAGCTCGGAGGAGCTTACCGATTATGGCTCGAAAGAGCATACTTGTATAGGGATTGATGGACTTACAGTTCATTACTGTAACACCCCTTACCCGTATGCAACGCCAGAACAAGGTACGAGGTATTACTGGACTTACAACACAAGCATTCACACGATTCCGAGTCATAAGTTTGCGTCCAAATTAAAACCATTCATATTCAATTATAAAGTCCCTAATACGAGCCTACGATGCCCAAAACATGCATTGGAAGTGGTTTGGGACTAAACCGAGAACTCAGCAAATTTTTACAAAACTTAGAAAATTTTTACTAACTGCAGGGCTCACACACCCGTGTGGTCCAAGGGACACGCCTGTGCTTTAGACCGTGTTCAATTTAGGGTGCTCTATAACTTGTGCCACATGGTCGTACGACACGCCATGTACTAGGCCAGTGCTTATTTAATTTAATTCGAATTAGGTGCGGGTTTCACACGGCCAAGACACACGCCCGTGTCTCTGCCCGTGTGCTCAATTATGAGCATTCTATTTCTCAAAATTAAGGTGCAGAGAACACACGGCCAATACACTTGCCCATGGGGCAAGCCGTGTGGACAAAATATGGCTATTTTCCAAGCCTTTTGCCACTCTTCCATGCACATACCTACACAACATCATATAATACCAATTCAAGCATACTTAGGCAACCAAAACATCCGCAACCAAGGCATTAACATCACATCCACATGCTAACATTTAACATGCTTTAACATCATAATTTATCAACACAAATCATGCAAGTTTCCACATTCATGAATGGTATCAACATATAATGATACTCATAACCAATATTAGCCAACTTTCATGGCCATATACAAAATGAAATCATTAACCATTATAAGCCAATACATTTGGCCACATTATAATGACACATATAACAAAATGACCAAGTCCCTATACATGCCATAACTCAAATTATTGACATTTCAATGGTACCCAAAATAATGATTGATAATGTGAATGGACCTCCGACGATCTCCGATCCTGAGCTAGCTTGGTGACTCTATAAGAAAAGGGAAAGAAAAGAAAGTAAGCTATATAGCTTAGTAAGTTCATATGCAAATAATAAACTACATTAATTATACATTTGACATATGAATAGCATAGCATATATCATAAATGTCATTAAAACTTCATGAGCATAACTTACTCAATCACAATCTTACCAATAGTACATCATATACCGAATCTATTTCATTTGAGTTTTTCGTAAATACCTATACCAACTCGTAACATAATCACATACTTTCGTGACTTGGAATACTATAGGATACACGGAAAGATTTTCACATAAGTGCCACATATGTAGCCAATGCTACCACAAATCTCATCACATATAGGCTCGCTCTCGAGCTATCCACTGGCCTGCTCACACAAGTAGTCAGTCGAGACGTAGTTACGCAGTGCTGTTCACACAAGCTGTCAGGTATCCGCAACATGTGTTGGTATACCCAGCCACCAAAAAGATGAACAGGACCAGCACTCGGGTTACATAATCACATAATCACATGGGTTCCTAGTGACATGTCACTTGCATCCTAATCTATTCCCAAGGTTCAACCGGGATTTTCTCGCTTGTCGAAACTTCGTCAATTACACCTATAGAGTCAATCATACAATTATGCATCATTAAAACATTATAAATACAATTATAACGTTGCATTCTTAACATACAAACTTACCTCGGTACAAAAATAGTGAAAATGGACCTAATTGTCAAACACTTTATTTTTCCTCCAATCTAGGTCCGAACTTCATTTTTCTTGATCTATAATAGAAAATTTAAATCATTTAATATTCAAATTATTCAATCCAGTTCAAAAATCACATTACGGCAAAATTAATTTTTGCCCTTAACTTTTCAACATTTTACACTTTAGTCCTTAGGCTCGTAAAATGAAATATAGTCAATTTCTTCAAAACCCAAGCCTAGCCGAACCATTTTCATACTCATAACAGCCCACATTTTTCATTAAATCACACTTCTACTATAAATTTTACAACTTTTACAAATAGGTCCATTTTAGGCATTTTCATCAAAAATCACTTGGTAAATGTTGTTTATCTAACATCAAACATACATTTCCTACCATTAAACATCAAAATATAGAAATATCTAACATGAGTAAAATTTTAGACTTTGAAATCTTTTCAAATTAGAACTTGAAATCGCTAGATTCAGTTGCAAGGATCTCAAAAACATAAAAATCATTAAAAAGGGGGCTAGAATGGACTTACAATCGAGCTTGGAAGATGAAAAACCCTAGCTATGGTCTCCCTTGAAATTTCGGCACTAAGGGACTCAATTGAATAAGATGACATCTTTTTATTTGTTTTATTTTGTCTTTATTTACCAAATGACCAAAATGCTCTTTCTTTAAACCATCCAAATTTCACCTAATTCATGTCCATTTTTGTCCACCAACTTAACCAATGGTCTAATTACCATATAAGGACCTCTAATTTGAAATTTCATAGCAATTAGACACTTCTAGCTTCTAGAACACACATTTTGCACCTTTCGCAATTTAGCCTTTTTAACTAAATTGAGTGCCCAAACATCAAAATTTTCGAACGAAATTTTCAAGAAATAATTCCATAAAATTGTAGATCATAAAAAATATAATAAAAATAAATTTTATTGCATCAAATTGTTGAAACACCCCCAAACCTCGCCCAAAAAGCCTCGATTTGATTTGATATGTTCCTAATAAAACTTTAGCAATTTCTCGCTTTGTTTCGAAAAACTTGATGAGTTCAGATAAAATGATTAACTTAATATTCAAAGTTGAAATCGAATTTAAATAAATTTGTATCTTCTTAAAACATTATTTTTTAAAAGAAATTTATAAGTTAAAAGAAAACCAAATTTAATGAAAATTTTACTTATTATTGTAAAAACATATATATATATTAGTGTCAAAAAGCAGTTTAAATTATTTATCGAAAACCATTTAGTTATTTAATAAATATTGTTCGTGGCAAAATAAAAATCCAAACGCAAAAAAAAATAAAAAGCAGTTCATAGAGGCCTTATTACAAAAATAACAAAACCCATAATAAATTCTAAGTAATAAAAATAAGCTTAATAAGTTTAATTAGGAGAAACTCCAAATACTTTGTTGAGTAATGGCCACCACGTAGTCCTCACGACCCGATCCATCACGCTAAGAGTCATCCAAAAATTATCCCACAAAAGGGGTGAGTCATAGACTCAATGTGTAACAAAAACACTAAAAGCCCAATTGATCATGGCCTTTAAGCCCATCTAATAACACATATAGCCATAAGCCCAATTAAGTTATATTTAGCCATAAGCCCATTTTTATAGCAAATCAAATAAAATCATTTAGAAATCACATGGATATATATATAATGAAATGCAAACCCGGGCCCACCTAAATATCCATCCGCTACACACCACCCGTACCAACCAATCACACCGTGGGGATTACTAAATCGACCCTCCATCCGCTACACACCATCGAAGGCGCTGTCGCACCAACATGCACATCGCCTTATAATTTTGTGGCAAGGCCACAGATAATTGTGACCAAGTCAATGGATTCAAATATGTGACCAAGTCACCAGATTCACATATGTGACCGAAGTCACCAGATTATGTGGTAAAACCACCTAACACTTCCCTTATCAATAACACCCATATGCCCATGCACATACATATTATTTAGTTTTCATGCCATTTACCCCAAAATCATAGCAAAATCATACTTATTTCACATTTATGCATATAGCAAAATTAGCTAAGTATTAGGGGTAAACATACCGAATATCGCATACCACCGAATGGTACCCACAATCATTATCAAACATATTTTCATATAAATCTTATTTATTTTAGATCTATGAGGAATTTAGTATAATGTTACACACCTTATGACAAAGGAGAACGATACCTTCCCGCCGTCAACACCTAGTTAATTATCATACTTGATTAGAACACACTAATACTTATAATCTACACTATTGATGAGAGATCTAAATCCTTACCCTCGGAATCTTAGACAACCATTATATGTGGTTTCTCCGATAGATGGATCAAAACTCGATGACAACCCACTAACAAAAAGTGGCTCGTGTATGCATCGACTTCAAATAACCGATCTTCGTTAGCGGAGGGTCCACAACCCTATGGAAAATCTCGTATCCCCGATATAGCCCTTCGCTTGAAGTTTGAGGGTATAACAGAGCCACCCCTCTTCCAAACACTCCTTACCGCTCTTTTCGAACCTATCCTGTTTGTCCCAAACTCTCCCTAAAATAAAGTCGATTAGTAATCTATCTAAAAGAAACGATATAACTGAAAATGATAATCCTTACCTTGGATGATTCGTAATGATCTCTCCTAAAACGTTGGCTACCAAAAAGAATCCTTAAAATCCCCTTCAAAGATTCGGCCTAGGAGAAAATGTGAGAATTAAATTTCTAAATCGGCTATTCTAAAAGAAGATAATGAGAACAATTGATAAAAATCCTTACTTGAATTATTGGGAGATTCGGCCTTGTCAATATAGAAGAAAAGGAATGATGATTTTGGCTTGGATAAAAAGAGAAGAGAAAAGATAGTATTTTTGGCTATGGTGGTTTCGGTTTGTAATAAGAGAAAAGAAATAAGAAGATGAAAATGGAAAATAGTTCGGTTTGACAAAAGAGAAGAAAGAAAATGGTGGTTTTGGTTTTGGTAGAAGATGGTTTCGGTTGAAAGTGAAGAAGAAGATGATGATGATTTTTAAAAGAAAGAGATGAGTTTGGAGACTATGTGCATTCGGCCATGAGGGAAAAAGAGAAGAAAAATGATCTTTGATATTTGGTATTTTCGGTTACAAAGAGGAGAGAAAGGAAGTATGATTTGGAGAAAAGAAAATAAAAGGACTACTCAAAACCGAAATGGTAAAGTATCAAATGACTAAAAGAAAAGAAAAGGTTTCTCTTTTGTGTAATATGCAATCAGCTAAGAAACAAGGTTTAGAGAAAAGGAAAAAGATGCACAAATTGGTTAAAATTTTGGCCAACATACACCCCAAATGCTAATGCAAAATTCGGCCAACACCTTGCCAACATGATCCTCCTTTTTCCTCCTCAATTCTTCTCCATCAATCCCTTGATTTTATCACAATTAAACCATCCCCCTTAGCCCCTTATGCCGTCTAGGTTCATGGTCAAATGACCATGAAAAAGCTTCCAAAACATCATCCCCTCTTCAAGCCCTTTGTCCCCTTATCCTACCATAACCTCATAACTTGCCTTTTTCCTAAGGTCTACTAACCAAAAATAAAAAGATGTCCATCCATTCTAGATAAGCTTGGCTGACACTATAGGAAATAAATTAAAAAAATAAAATCCTTCCACTTGTTAGCTAGGGATTCGAACCTCTCTCCTTATGCATTCACCCATGCGCCATTACCACTAAATGACTTATTATGCTTAAAACCTCTTGTCAATATTTCTTAAAGCCTATCTTGCTTAGCTCCATCTTAAGTCTTAAAAATTTAATATTTCTCTAAGCATTCACTTACATACTGAAGTTCCTAAAACTTCCAAAGCTCACTTAGCTACACATAGACAATGTAACAACATTCAATTAAGTAAAATGCATAACCCTTTATTCGTAATGTTACGCTTCTACCTCCTTAAAATAATTTCACCTCAAATTACCTCGCTAGAACAAGTGAGGGTATTGCTGTCGCATCGCTTCCTCTGGCTCCCACGAAGCTTCTTCTGATCTATGATTATGCCATAACACTTTGACGAGAGGAACCGATTTTGTCTGTAAAACCTTTACATCCCGCTCCAGGATTTGAATTGGCTCCTCTTCATAATACAAATCTGGTCTTAATTCCACCTCCTCAACTGGCACTACATAAGATGGATCCGACCGGTAACGACGTAACATTGAAACATGGAACACATCGTGCATTTGCTTCAACTCCGAATGCAATTCTAACTGATATGCCACAGGTCCGACCGACTTCAAAACCCGATAAGGTCCAATGAACCTGGGACTTAACTTTCCTTTGTGACCAAATCTCATCACCTTTTTCCAAGGTGAAACCTTCAGGAATACTTGATCCCCCCACAGCAAACTCTATTTCTTTCCGCTTAAGATCTACGTACGACTTTTGCCTGTCAGATGCTTCTTTTAACCGAGCCCGAATTACCTTAACCTTTTCTTCGATTCACTACTATTTCGACCCAAAATATGGTGTTCCCTAGTTCATCCAACACGTAGAGTGCGACACTTTCGTCCATATAGTGCTTTATACTACGTGCCATCTGAATACTGGCTTGGTAACTATTGTTGTACGCAAATTCTGCTAACTGTATGAACTCCTCCCAGCTTCCTCTGAAATCCATCACACATCCCCTTAACATATCCTCTAAGACTTGAATTACTCGCTCGACCGGGGCCGCCGATTGTGGATGAAATGTTGTACTGAAGTCCAATCTGGTGTCCAAAGCCTGATGCAATGCTTTTCAAAATCGAGACGTAAACCTCGGGTCTCTATCCGAAATAATCGACACCGGCACTCCATGCAATCTTACAATCTCAGCCACATATAACTTCACCAATTTTTGCAAAGAGTAATCAACCCGAACTGGGATAAAATGTGCAGATTTCGTCAATCGGTCCACTATCACCCATACCGAGTCTTTCTTAGTAGGCGTAAGAGGAAGCCCACTAACAAAATCCATGGTGATTCTCTCCCACTTCCACTGCGAAATCTTTATCGGCTGAAGCAATCCCTAAGGTTCTTGATGTTCAGCCTTGACTTGCTGACACGTTAAACACTTTCCTACGAATTCTATAACTTTCCGCTTAAGACCAAGCCACCAAAATTGATCTCGCAAATCTTGGTATGACTTACTTCCTCCAGGATGCATAGCATATGGGCTACCATGCGATTCCTGAAGAATCTTTTGCCTCAACTCCTGATCCCTCGGCATACAGATTTTACCTTTGAAACACAATGCCCCATCGTTGTTAATACCAAAATCTTTTAATTCCTCATTCTGTACCTGCCGTAGCTTTGCACTCAGATCTTCGTCTACCAATTGTCTCTCTTTCACTTGACTCAACCATGTCGGCTTATCTTGTAATTCTGCCAGCAAGCTTCCGTTATCATAAAGACTAAGATGTGCAAACATCGCCCTTAGATCTAACACCACTTTCTGACTTAGAGCGTCTGCCACCACATTCGCCTTGCTCGGGTGGTACTCAATAGAACAGTCGTAATCTTTCAACAACTCTATCCACATTCGTTGCCACAAATTCAGTTCTTTCTGAGTCAGTAGATATTTCAGACTTTTGTGGTCCGTGTATATCACTGACTTTTCCCCCTATAAATAATGTCTCCAAACTTTAAGAGCAAAGACCACCGTTGCCAACTCCAAGTCATGCGTCGAGTAATTAACCTCGTGTGACCTCAACTACTGAGACGCATACGCAACTACCTTCCCTTCTTGCATCAGAACACATCTTAATCTTGTGTGAGAAGCGTCACAATACACGAAAAAATCCTTTCCTGCCTCAGGCTGAATCAAAACCGGAGCTTCAGTCAAAACTCTCTTAAGCTTCTCAAAGCTCTCTTGCTATTTATCAGCCCACACGAAAGGTACTTCCTTTCTCAACAATTTCGTTAAAGGTGCAGCACAATAGTTCTTAATGACATCCGCTTAGCAGCACAATCCACATTTGCACGATATTTCACTAGCCAGTCCATGCCTAAGATCAGGTCGAATTCTCTAAATGAAAACTCCATTAAATTAGCCGAAAATTACGTCCCTTGAACTTCTAAAGGCACTTCCTTAAAGAGTTTGTCTATTACTACTGTCTCATCCTAAAGGACTAAGTACGCTTATCTTCCTAGGTATGCCTCGGTTACATGCGAGTTTCGAGATACTTCACTAGCGATGTATGAATGAGTTGACCCTATATCTATCAAAGCAATAAAGGGAAACCCGTAAATCGAAACGCACTCGTGATAACATCGTGCATCACCGTTTTCTCCGCGATTTAATCGCATATACCGCATCTAGCATGTCTCACCTCGAGCTACCACCGCCTCTCAAGTCCCGCGACCTCTACCAGAACCATTACTTCTTCCATTTAGACCACGACCCCTTATTGGTCATTGTCTACCTCACCGATTAACACCACGACTGTTGGGGTTCTTATCTGAATTCATCGGGTAATCCTTGATCATATGATCTTTAAACCCGCACTTGAAACTTCCCCTGGTCTTTTTCCAACATTCTCCCGGGTGCATCTTCCCACATTGAGCACAAGTACGATGTTGTCCTCCCGTAGCGGTTCGCTGACCTCGCGGCCCATCAACTCTTGATTTCTTTTGAAAATTCCTGGATGACCCTGAAGACCCAAAGCTCTTCTTATTCCTATTCTGGCCTCTGTCCCGGTTCTGTCTCTCAGTCCGCTTAACTTCTTCAGCTATCCTTTCCCTTTCTACTAAGACTGCAAAGTCTCTTTCTCGGTGCAGAGCAATTAACACTCGCAGCTCATCTCTCAGTCCATCCTCAAATCTGACACACCGCTCATATTCAGTAGCTACTATCCCTCTAGCATATCGGCTAAGTCATAAGAACTCTGCTTCATACTCAGCTATCGACTTATTTCCTTGCACTAAATTCAGAAACGCCTTCCTCTGAGAGACGATGTAGCTAGCTCCAACATATTTCCCTTCAAATTTAACCTTAAAATACCCCCAATCCACTCGATACACAGGAGTACTCTCCTTGACAGTGAGCCACCACTGGTAGGCCTCATCACAAAGTAGTGAAATAGCACCTTTCAACTTTTCTTCAAGAAGGCAAACCAAATCATCCATGATCCTCTCGATTGCCTCCAACCAAGATTCGCTACATTCGGAGCTACTCCAGATACTCCCTAAAATCTCAGCTCCATTTGATCTAAGTCTCTCACCATCGACTTTCGAGACCCATTTCTCAGATTAGCTTACGCTACTGCTCCAAAACTCAAAAGACAAACTTGTGATATCTGCGTCACCTCCTTCATTTTGCTCTTGAAATTCCACCCAACAAATTAGGTGATTTGAGCTTCATTCTCAAACCTTAACCAGATCTAACTGTTCTCGACACGACCATTCTTCCTCTACCACGTCCCACGATTTACCACGTCCCCTAGAACTCATATCTATTACGCGTCTTATCTGCTTTTATGAAAAAGTCTTGTGCATTAGAGTCTTTTCACTTCTTATTAAAAGAAAGTTTTATGCAACAAATATTTATTCAGTGGTTTTTCCGTAGTAGTACACATACACCTAGGGTCCATGTCTCTAAAGTATAGTTTCCTTAGGCTTATCATACATTCTTATTACTTTATCAATAAAAGTACTTACCGATGGACTGGCCGAGAACTCAAAATTATGCTTTTATAAAACCATTTAACTTAAAAAGTCATTTGGGCTAAATTTTTGAAAATGTTGTGGGCTTCAAAACCCAAGGTCGAGAGTTTAAAATCGGGCTCGATACCAAGTTGAAACACCCCCAAACCCAAATTTCAAAAAGCTCCTAATCAATTTGATATGTTCCTCGAATAAAACTTTAGCAATTTCTCGCTTTGTTTAAGAAAACTTGATGAGTTCAGATAAAACAAATTAACTTAATATTCAAAGTTGAAATCGAATTTAAATAAATTTGTATCTTCTTAAAACATTATTTTTTAAAAGAAATTTATAAGTTAAAAGAAAACCAAATTTAATGAAAATTTTACTTATTATTGTAAAACATATATATATATTAGTGTCAAAACAGTTTAAATTATTTATCGAAAACCATTTAGTTATTTAATAAATATTGTTCATGGCGTAATAAAAATCCAAACGCAAAAAAATTAAAAACATTTCATAGTGGCCTTATTACAAAAATAACAAAACCCATAATAAATTCTAAGTAATAAAAATAGGCTTAATAAGTTTAATTAGGAGAAACTCCAAAATACTTTGTTGAGCAATGGCCACCACGTAGTCCTCGCTGACCCGATCCATCACGCTAAGAGTCACCTGAAAAATTATTCCACAAAAGGGGTGAGTCATAGACTCAATGTGTAACAAAAACACTAAAAGCCCAATTGATCATGGCCTTTAAGCCCATTTAATAACACATATAGCCATAAGCCCAATTAAGTCATATTTAGACATAAGCCCATTTTTATAGCAAATCAAATAAAATCATTTAGAAATCACATGGATATGTATATATATATAATGAAATGCAAACCCGGCCCACCTAAATATCCATCCGCTACACACCACCAGTACCAACCAATCACACCTGGGGATTACTAAATCGACCTCCATCCGCTACACACCATCAAGGCGCTTCTTGCATCAACATCGCATGACGCTCTTATAATTTTGTGGCAAGGCCACTCAGATAATTGTGGATCAAGTCACCGGATTCAAATATGTGACCAAGTCACCAGATTCACATATGTGACCGAAGTCACAGATTATGTGGTAAAACCACCTAACACTTCCCTTATCAATAACACCCATATGCCCATGCACATACATATTATTTAGTTTTCATGCCATTTACCCCAAAATCATAGCAAAATCATATTTATTTCACATTTATGCATATAGCAAAATTAGCTAAGTATTAGGGCAAACATACCGAATATCGTGATACCAATTAATGGTACCCACAATCATTATCAAACATATTTTCATATAAATCTTATTTATTTTAGATCTATGAGGAATTTAGTATAATGTTACACACCTTATGACAAATGAGAACGATACCTTCCCGCCGTCAACACCTAGTTAATTATCATACTTGATTAGAACACACTAATACTTATAATCTACACTATTGATGAGAGATCTAAATCCTTACCCTCTAATCTCGGACAACCGTTATATGTGGTTTCTCTCCGATAGATGGATCAAAACTCGATGACAACCCACTAACAAAAAGTGGCTCTCGGTGTACGCATCGACTTCAAATAACCGATCTTCGTTAGCAGAGGGTCCATAACCCGGTGGAAAATCTCGTATCCCCGATATAGCCCTTCGTTTGAAGTTTGAGGGTATAACAGAGCCACCCCTCTTCCAAACACTCCTTACCGCTCTTTTCGAACCTATCCTATTTGTCCCAAACTCTTCGCTAAAATAAAGTCGATTAGTAATCTATCTAAAAGAAACGATATAACTGAAAATGATAATCCTTACCTTGGATGATTCGTAATGATCTCTCCTAAAACGTTGGCTACCAAAAAGAATCCTTAAAATCCCTTTCAAAGATTCGGCCTAGGAGAAAATGTGAGAAATAAATTTCTAACCGGCTATTCTAAAAGAAGATAATGAGAACAATTGATAAAAATCCTTACTTGAATTATTGGGAGATTCGCCTTGTCAATATAGAAGAAAAGGAATAATGATTTTGGCTTGGACAAAAAGAGAAGAGAAAAGATAGTATTTTTGGCTATGGTGGTTTCGGTTTGTAATAAGAGAAAAGAAATAAGAAGATGAAAATGGAAAATAGTTCGGTTTGACAAAAGAGAAGAAAGAAAATGGTGGTTTTGGTTTTGGTAGAAGATGGTTTCGGTTGAAAGTGAAGAAGAAGATGATGATGATTTTTAAAAGAAAGAGATGAGTTTGGAGACTATGTGCATTCGGCCATGAGGGAAAAAGAGAAGAAAAATGATCTTTGATATTTGGTATTTTTGGTTACAAAGAGGAGAGAAAGAAAGTATGATTTGGAGAAAAGAAAATAAAAGGACTACTCAAAACCGAAATGGTAAAGTATCAAATGACTAAAAGAAAAGAAAAGGTTTCTCTTTTGTGTAATATGCAATCAGCTAAGAAACAAGGTTTAGAGAAAAGGAAAAGATGCACAAATTGGTTAAAATTTTGGCCAACATACACCCCAAATGCTAATGCAAAATTCGGCCAACACCTTGCCAACATGATCCCCCTTTTTCCTCCTCAATTCTTCTCCATCAATCCCTTGATTTTATCACAATTAAACCATCCCCTTAGCCCCTTATGTTGTCTAGGTTCATGGTCAAATGACCATGAAAAAGCTTCCAAAACATCATCCCTCTTCAAGCCTTTTGTCCCCTTATCCTACCATAACCTCATAACTTGCCTTTTCCTAAGGTCTACTAACCAAAATAAAAAGATGTCCATCCATTCTAGATAAGCTTGGTGACACTATAGGAAAGAAATTAAAAAATAAAATCCTTCCACTTGCTAGCTAGGGATTCAACCTCTCCCTCATGCATTCACCCATGCCCATTACCACCTTGCCAAATGACTTATTATGCTTAAAACCTCTTGTCAATATTTCTTAAAGCCTATCTTGCTTAGCTCCATCTTAAGTCTTAAAATTTAATATTTCTCTAAGCATTCACTTACATATTGAAGTTCCTAAACTTCCAAAGCTCACTCACTACACATAGACAATGTAACAACATTCAATTAAGTAAAAAATGCATAACCCCTTTATTCAGGATGTTACATTCGTGGTCTCAAAACCACTGTTTCGACTAGACCTAAAATCGGGCTGTTACAATTACACCTCGTGTGTACAACCCGCGTATCTAACAATATTCTAAGTGGTTCAATGGGCATAGTGTTATTATGAGATTATAGAAGTTTGATACGAACTAATACAAGTAATTACATAGAGATAATATATATATAATATACAGATATAAGGTATAGAAGTTACATGTACATGGAATTCTAATAATTGTTGAATTCATATATGATTCCCGATTTTTACATGTATACATGGCTAACTTGATAAATGGTTATGTGATAGGATTTGGCTAAATTGATTTGAGTGATGATTTGAGATTACTTACCTAAATTGTGAATATATGGTAAGTTTAAATTCTATGTTTTCATGAACTTACTAAGTTTAAGTGCTTACTCAGTTTTAATTTTTGTGTTTTATAGTGGTTTAGAAGCTCGCTCAATTTGGAAATCATCGAGATCTAATCATTCTATCAAACTCTCATTTTGGTACTTTGGAGTTTATATTTTGGGTTAAATGGCATGTATAGTGATCACTACAAAACAGTCTAATTTTAATATTTATAAAAGAGTGATCGAACTCAGAGATCGATCATGACAACGATAGAGTCAAGCGTACCTATCGAACAGTAGTATAGCTCAGGCAAGAATATCTTATCGAACCCAAAGAACCTAAAAGTACTACTACTCACTTTCTTCCTACTATTTAGCCTTAAATATGGTGTGATTAATTAACTTATCTAAGACTAATGAAATACTTAAACTAAATGCAAAGACAAAAGAATAAATCGGAAAAGACTTTGGAAAACTCGGTTGATAAAGATGATACCCTCGGGAAGAATCCACCTATGACTTCACTTATTATCTAACTTTCAATTCATATGATTTCTTTTACTTAGCTTGATCCGTGAGACTCCCTAACCTATATTAAACCTTCTCTTGAAGCGAATAACGTCTAACCTTAGGTTAATTAGTGGAACTCTCTTTCTCTTATAATAACCCCTAAGGAAATAGTAAATCGATCAATGGACTCCTATATTAGGTTTCACCCTAATTCGATAAAATCTTGTAACCCTATCTCTAGGCACCCAATCAACTCCACTTAATTATGCTAGATCTACTTTTAGGCATGGTCTATTCCTCCTCCACCTAAGCACATCAAATTAAATTAAGCCACATAATTAAGAACAAATTAAGTATTTATCATATAAACTAATAAATCAAATAACAAAATCCATCATAGGTTTCATCCCCTTCAGGTATCTGAAGGATCTAGTTCATAATAAAATAAGAAAACATCTCAAGAGAAAAGATAAAACAAAACATAAGAAATCCCTAAAACCCCCTGAAGGAATTGAAGGAGAGATCCTCCGTCTTGAGTAGAATTCCAACTCTTCGAGATGGATCAACTGGCTATCTTCGAGTAATTCCCTAAACGAGTAAAGATCTGGCAGAAAACTCTGCTAAAACCCTGATGATCTTGAATTGCTGCCTTGGATTGTTTATATAGACATTTGGGATGCTTTACTTGGCTCCTAAGTACTCGTAATTCAAGTGAAATTTGTCCTAAGTGTTTGAGTGGACTTAGGATTGCGTTTCTTGGGCTCCAAGCATCCAATTCCGAGTGAAATTGCTCTTTCCCACGGTAGGGGCACGGCTAAGGCACGCCCGTGTAAATCGTGGTCCAGCCCGTGTCTCCATTTTGTTGATTTAGGCACGGCTATGACACGCCCGTGCAATATCTGGGTAGAGGCCGTGCTTTAGGTCTGCCAATTGGGGCATGGCCATGTACATCAGGGTTAGGCCGTGTTGGGCTTTTTGTTGACGAGGCACAGTCATGTAAATCAGGGTGTGACCGTGTGCAATCTAAATATTGGGACACTACGTGTGGCATGAAGTCCGTGCCGTGCCAACTTCTTGGTTGGCCCGATTTGGTCCGTTTTAAACCTGCTTTTGCGTCCTTTTATCCTTGGGTGCTTTCCTAAGTATAAGACATGAAAAGAAAGGATTAAGAGCACCTTTTACATAAATTAAGGATAAATTCATCCAAAAGCATTCTAAATGTGGGATTGAAATATGTTACTTTTACGGTTTATCAAATACCCCTACACTTAAGCTTTTACTTGTCCTCAAGCAAAATTCTCAATTTACAATTAAAATGAACTTTCCAAAATTCATAATTCCCATTGACAATGCCTCATCATAATTCATAGATAATTTATACATGGATCATTTAGCTCGAAGTGCCCTAAAGATTCAAACGAGATAAGTCATGATTTTGTAGCATGAAAACATAGGTGTCTCCCTTATTTAAATAATTACCTTTGATTCAAAATCAAGGATTGACATCCTCACTAAAGATTCACTCAAAGCACTCAAAGTGTTTAAGGATCAAGAAAAAGCGCTCAAGTCGAACTCGAAAAGCTAATCCCATAGGCTTGCTCAAATCTCCACCATTAGGAGATGATAAGCAGATCAAAAGGTCTTTATTAGGGTTAAACGAGGCTTGAGTTAAAAGGTATGGATAAAGGTGAATTAGAGAGTTAAAATCGAGATTGAATTGACTAATTATCTTAAAAAAATAATGAACTAAATATGAATATTTACATCGAATGAAAAGTAACAATACCACTATTGATAATTACTCTATAATAAAGAGTATTTTCTTCACTTTAAAATTAGATAATACTTTAATACGAGTTTTTCTTCAAAATTGGAGTTTAATTGCTCTAAGCTATTTTATTGAATAAACTTGGATTTTTTTTAAGAACAAACTAAGTAAAACTTAATAGAAGGAACTTTGATAATTGAAATAACCTAATTTGGCAATTGATCAAGTCAATTCTCGATAGAAGGGTAGTCAAAAGAATGTTGATAACAAATACAAAGGGATTTTGGGTTAATATTAGTGGGTGAGTCAATAAAAAGGTTGTTAAGATTCAACAGGGTTTACTAGGGGTTAATTTGTTTAGGTAGGCTTTTTAGTGGAGTGAACGGGTTAAAACCTAGGTGCCTTTATCATCTCAGTATATCAAATCATTATTGTGGTCTCGACATGCATAAACGAGGCAAGTTCTAGAATAACAGTTCAAAGTTGACACACTCAATATCAATAAAAGTGAGCATGAAAATAATATATGCTCTATAAGGCTCAATATCTCACGAAATTATGGGTGTTTTGACATCAATCCCTATAGATTTCAAATTCAAAGTAATACTCGATTTAGTTCAACAACCTATCAATTTTTATTTTGAAAAATAGACTTATCATGCTTGATTCTCTAGTATTCTTCAAATTTAATCATCAATGCATAATTAACTATGATTTTTCTAAAACATATCAATAAAAATTATAAATCATTAGAAATTTCATCCTAATTAATATTATGAGAATAATACTTAAGATAAAGACTAATTTAAAGGTTTTGAGAATTATGCAAAAAGTTACACTATTACCCCCACACTTAAGATGTACATTGTCCTCAATGTACAAAGATAGATAATGAAATTTATGTGCCAAATCAAGAAGATAAGTGGGGAAAGTAATACTCCCTGAAATCTGGATGATCCCGAGCGTCTTTGGTGGCGGTGATGGTGTTTTCTATGGGCCCGATAGAGTGGCTACCGAGAAGCAATTTACTAGATGAAGAAATTGGGTAGCCTATGAAGATATAGCCAAGAGATCTAGAGAAATAATAACAATATACTAATAATAAATTTAAAGATTAAGGAAATAAAAAGAAGGAAACTAAGAAGAAAACTGAAATTGAAAGAAAAGATTAATGGACTAAGATATCCTTATTGTTGGATGGTTTGCGAAGTGGGTGTGACCTCGAAGGCTGTGGTGTGTGATTCCCTAGCAGCCTTTAAAACCCTTGGCGGCATGAACTCATGTTGGGGTCTCCTCTAAGGAGATAATGCTTAGCTTTCTTGACATGATCTTTGTGTTGCTCAAGTGTCTTGGATCTTTTCCATGAATAGGAGAAAATTTTGAAAGAAAAGAAAAAAGGAATAAAAAGAAGATGGGACAAAGAGGATGAGTGTGGGGATTTAAATTGGATTTCAAATTTGCACGTTCCACGCACTGTGTCTTAAGCGTGTGTCGATTCACACTACCGTGTCACAGCCGTGTTGTGGGGTGTGTTGCTCTTCTACACCTGCTTTGTTGGTTTGCATGCCTGCTCCTAAAAAGCCAAAGATAGGAGCATGGTTGGAATGCACGGGCATGGTCCGCCTGCTAAATAAGTCGATATCTTAGCACGACTGTGAGGCACGGTCGTGCTATTTTTGTCGGTGCCCATGCTGTGGGTGGTTAGATTCGTGACGTTGGGGGTGGTTGGACTAACTTGCACGGCTTTGCTCTGCCAGTGTGGTAGTTCTGGTGGTCCACACGGCCACGAGCACGGCCGTGTGTAAGGCCATGTGGCCTGAAAATCTGCACTTTTATGTTAGTTTTCAATGAAATAATTAGGACAGAAAGATGGAAAGAAAAGAAATTGAAAATAAAAATTGTTAGTGTTAGGGTTGCCTCTCGAAAAGCGCTCGTTTATAGTCTTGAGCTAGACTATTCTTGTGTTGAAGATTTCAAGGAGGTTTAAAGGTTTGAATATCTTCCCTCATGTCTGTAGTTCTTCTTTCATGAAAAAATTGGGGTCGGGAAGTGTTTACCTTGGAATTTATGAATATTGGATTGCTTACATCAACCGTGTTGTGGGGGAAGATTTCGTGTACGTCATCTTTCATTTTAAAGTGATTCGATGTCCCTATGAGCTGTTCTGGCAGTCTCTTTGACTTTACTTCATCTGGATCCGTCTTTGCTTGTGTCTTCTGCTCTTCTAATTTGTCGACCTTAAATGTACGTGATTCTTCCGTGTCAACTAAGATGCTATGGTTTGACCTTCATTTGATGTCGTGTGGTGTTTCTGCAATAAAGGTTGAATAATTTGATTATCGACTAGAGTAATTTCCGTACCTTCATCATTCATGGCTCTGGCTGAGTTGAGAGCTTGAAGATTTATTTATTCAACTCCCATGCGAAGTATGAGTTCTCCTGTGGCAACATCAAGCTTAGTTCTAGCAGTTGCTAGAAAAAGGCCTTCCTAAAATCAAGGGGATTAAATTATCCTCATCCATGTCTAAAACAACAAGGTCTACTGGGAAAATAAATTTATCGATTTTAACTAAAACATCTTCAATAATGCCCCTAAGGATTCTAACAATTTTATAAGCTAGTTGAATACTCATCCTAGTTTGTTTAGGCTTCCCTAGACCTAGTCGTTTAAATAGTGCATAAGGCATAACATTTATACTTGCCCCTAAATTAGCTAATGCATTATCAATAGTCAAACTACCAATTAAGCATGGAATCGTAAAACTCCCTGGATCTTTTAGTTTTTGTGGTAGCTTGTTCTGTAGCATTGTTGAGCATGTTGTGTTTAATTCCACATGGTGCTATTCATCTATTTTGCGTTTGTTCGTCAAGAGCTTGCTTAAGAATTTCCTTGCATCGGGCATCTAAAAAAGAGCTTTAAGAAGAGGTAAGTTAATATGTAATTTCTTCAAGAGTTTTAGAAACTTACCGAATTATTCCTCTGAATCATCTGTTTTCAATACTTCGGGATAAGGTATGCGAGGTTGGTATTCTTTGATTACCGATTTTGGCTTTTCTTGAGCTACCTCGGTCTTATCCTTGCTTTCTTGCGCTGATGTGGGTCTATCTACTTCTGTACCCTCTTAAGTTGTAATGGCTTGGATTTGCTCTTTTGGGTTTATTTCTGTGTTGCTTAGTAGACGTCCTTGTTGGCGTTCAGAAATTAGCTTTGTGAGGTGTCCCACTGACCTAGTAAGTTCTCCAACTTGATTCTC
The DNA here is from genome assembly GCA_025506655.1 of Gossypium rotundifolium. Lineage (NCBI taxonomy): Eukaryota > Viridiplantae > Streptophyta > Magnoliopsida > Malvales > Malvaceae > Gossypium > Gossypium rotundifolium. The sequence continues at coordinate 27,731,312 of CP106730.1, forward strand.
GAGTCCTTTCATCGACTTCTGTTGTTCATCAAGGTTTGTATTAGTCTTTTAAAGACAAGATTCTGCGGCTGCCATGAATTTTGTCAGCATCTCTTCAAGGCTTGATTTTCTTTCCGTGGGTAGGGCTGATTTTGATAATTTGGAGGAGGTTCTTTGCCTTTGAATTCCTTGATTTCCTTGTCCTCCCACGAAAAATTTGGTTTCTGTAACACCCCAAACCCGGATGGAGACTAGATTTGGTTTGTTACATGATTCGAACTATTCTTAAATCTTTAATGAGTTGAAAACTACATTTTATACAGGGTTTAAAATTTGAAGAGTATTTGATTTTGATAAATATTTGAAACATTAGTTGAAAATCATTGTATTATTAAAAACCGTTAAGAGATTTGTTAAAGAGTTAACAATAAAAGAATTATTTATAAAAGAATTTCATATACTTGAAAACCCCAAATTTATTTTTATAAAGCATCATATAATCATAGCCCATGATTAAAAGTCCAAAATAAAGTTTAAATTCCAAACACACATAAAATCCATAAGTTATTTATAGAGGCCATTTATTACAACATCCCAAAATAGTAAAAATAATTATTAAAAGTTCGAGTTTTAAATAACCCATATTTAGCAAGATGGCCTCCACGAAGTCATCCTCATTGAAGTCCACATCGGTTTCCATTACGAGATGGAAAGAAATTAAAGGGTGAGTTACTTAGAACTCGATGTGTAACTCACTTACCACCATTATTGGGCAGATTGTCAAGATATTATCTTGGGCTTGAGCCCAATTCAGAATTCAACAATATATCATGAATTTAAAATAATTAATAATGCATGAAAATGTAATTCCCAACCCAAACCTAATATCCATCCGCTAACACCCCTGTACCAACCATCACACCTGGGGATCAAGTCAACCCACCCCGCCATCACACCAATCGTAGGCATTGAGCCTTTTTATAATTGTGGCATAGCCACCGAACTAGAGGCAATAAGCCGATATTGTGGCGAAACCACCGAACTAGAGGCAATAATGTCGATATTGTGGCGAAACCAACCGAACTAGAGGCAATAAGCCGATATTGTAAGTAATGGCCATTCTTCTCTTCATATATCCCACCCATGCAATTATACATGTACTTTAAAATATAAAATTTATTAACAATACATAACATGGTGGGTTTAACAATAATATTTTATTTGGCCCATAATTATAGCAATTTGTCTATTTAGCAATTTAGTGGGCTTTGACCCATTTAACAAACTAGAGTATTTTGGCTAAATTTTAACGAACTAGAGTGTTTTGGCCCGATTTATCGAACTAGAGTATTTTCGCCCATTTTCACGAACTAGAGTATTTACGCCCATTTTCACGAAACATCCAATTTTCATAATAACAATTAATATCTCGAGGCATTTTCGTAATTTTTACGATTTTGTCATTTTACGTATTTTGTCATAATAACATTTTTGCACGTTTTTACCGATCTAATCGTTTTACGATTTACCAACATATCGAAATTTGACATCCAACCGAGACAATAATGAGTGTGAAAATTACACACCTCGATATCGTGAGTATTAACCCTCTCGCTCCTCGGCACCTAAAATATATTTTGATTCGTTAGTCAACTAACTCGTAAAATAAATCTTAATCGATAATGGATCCAAAATCTTACCCTCTTGATTTTGAATCACTTGATTTTCGGTTTTACCTCGCTTATCGATTCACTAGCACGAGAATCCACCAACGATATACTTGACTCAGAGGTTCGTACTACTTGAATAATGGACTTCTTTGGAAGATGGCCCACAACCCGTGGAAAATCCGGATTTGCGAAACCGCTCTTCGTTTGAATGGGGATTTACAGATCCACCCTCTTACGATAACTAAACACCGCCCTTTTCTTCCCTATCTTGGCATCTTCAAGATCCAAAAGAATTTAGTTAGATCTAAAATAATATCAATAATACTAGAGATTTAAAGAGTAGGATTTCCTTACCAAAATGAAACGTTTCCAACGTTTCCACGATTCTCCGATCACTTGAATTCCAATCTCCGTTATTGCACTAAATAATAACGAAATAAACGTTATTAGTATGAATGCTATATCAATCCAAAAGACTCTCAATAATCCTATGATATTCGGCCATAATATCACTAATCAATAAATCAAAATGGAGAGAAACCCTTACCTACTTCCCACTACGAAAAGAAAGATTAAGAATGATGTTTAATTGATGGAAGATTCGCTATAAATGATTAAGAATGGAAAAATAATTTTTTTTGCTTATAGGCACAATAACATTCGGCCAAGAGAGTGAAGATGGAGAGAATTTTCGATTGAAAAGAAGTAGTATAAGAACAAAAGGATGATGGTGATGTTGTTTAGATTTCAAGGAGATTAGAAGAAAAGAAAAGAAAAATATGAACTTTAGGTGCTTTGGTATATTCTACCATGGCAAAGAAAAAAGAAAGAGATTGATTTTGGTATAGGTGATTTCGCACAAGAAGAAAAGGCACAAAGAATTGGCTATCAAGATAGGCAAAAGGAATGACCAAATGGTCACAAAATTTTGGCTTTACCAAATGCAAAATTCGGCCAAAAGGGTGTTGATAGGAGAGGAAAATAAAATTCTGCACAAAGTGCAAAGAACAACCAAAGAGAAAAGAATGAGATTTTGCCAAACTAACAAAATTTTGGCTCTTCCCCTTACCAATATTGCCGTCAAAGATATGGTCAAATGGCCATTAATTCTTTCCAAATTTTCCCTTGGTATGTGCCTTATGTCTCCCTATCTTTCCTTAAACTTTTGATTCCATACCATATGTTAGTTGTTACCTTAATCCATTGATACACTAACCAAAAATACATGGTCAACACCTTCCTTATATGTCCCTTGCCGACACTTCCTAGACATGAGCGTAAAATTAAAACAAAAATTTTATCTAGGTGCTATACAAGGGATTCGAACCTCTTCCCTCATACTTGAACCCATGCGCCAATCTCCACCATGCCATATGCTTATTTTATGACACTTTTAGCACATAATTTAGCTTAAGTCTTAATCACCTTTGTTTCACTTCAATAAATTCCCAATAATAAATTTTATTCTTCTCCAAATTATGCTTTACCCTCTCTAGGACTTTAATAAACACTAAAATAAAAGTAAAAATTTTTCCTTTAAAATCTAAACACCAAAATCATGCCAATTTAAATACTCAGATTTTTAGGGTGTTACAACTCTACCCTCCTTAAAGAAAATTTCGTCCTCGAAATTTACTCGGTTGAAAAAGGTGAGGGTATTGTTGCGAATTGCATCCTCTGGCTCCCACGTAGCTTCTTCCACTCGTGGTTCGCCATAGAACTTTGACTAACTGTACGGTTTTCTTCCTTAGTACCTTGACATCTCGGTCTAGGATTTCCACCGTTCTTCTTCAAAGGACAAATCAATTCACTCAATTCTTCTACCTGGGATAATGTGCAAAGGATCCGACCTATAACGCCTCAACATGGAAACATGAAAGACATTGTGAATTTGATCCAACTTCGAGGTAACTCAATCGATATGCCATCGGACCAACACGCTTGAAAGACACGATAAGGTCCAATATATCTAGGACTTAGCTTGCCCTTCCTTCCTAATCAAGATCTTTTCCAAGGAGATACCTTCAAGCAAACCCGATCTCCCACACTATACTCGATGTCCCTCCGTTTGGATCTGCGTCGACTTCATCTATCTGAGGCTTCTTTCAACCGTGCTCGAATAACTTTTACCTTATCCTCGGTCTGAGATATCATCTCAGGACCTAACATCTGTCTTTCGCCCAACTCAGTCCAACAAATAGGAGAGCGACACTTACGACCATACAATGCCTCGTAAGGTGCCATCTGAATGCTAGGCGATAAGTATTTGTTATCATAAATTACGCGATGGTAGATAATCCTCCCAACTACCCACAAGTCGATTACATCCTCTTAACATATCTTCCAATATCTGAATTACTCTCTCCGACTGACCATCAGACTGAGGATGAAAAGCCGTACTGAAATTCAACTTTGTTCCCAAGGCTTCATGCAGAGCTTTCCAGAATCGTGATGTAAACCTAGGGTCCCTATCCGATATAATAGATACTGGTACCCATGTAACCTCACAATTTCGGATCGTAAAGTTTTGCCAATTTACGCAATGAATAATCCGTCTGGTGGCAAGAAATGAGCTTCGTCACAACCGATCAACAATTACCCAAACGGAATTTTTCTTAGCGGTGTTAACGGTAACCCACTAACAAAATCCATAGTTATCCTCTCCCATTTCCAAAGAGGAATCTTTATCGGTTGTAACAATCCGACGGTAATTGGTGTTACGCCTTCACTTGCGACAAGTCAAACATTTTCCCACGAACTCGTAATCTCACGCCTCAACCACAGCCACCAATATCGTTCACGGAGATCTCGATACATCTTATTTCCTCCGGATGCATAGCGTAAGGGCTACTATCGCCTCCGTAGAATCAGTTGCCTCAGATCTAAATCCTTAGGCATGCATACTCTTCCTCGAAAGCACAACACACCTTCCGTGTTTATTCCAAAATCCTCAATTTCGCCATTTTCAACTTGTCGCAGTAAAGGTCCCAACTTCTCATCTGATGTCTGTTTTTCCTTGATTTGTTCCAACCACGTGCTTCACGAAGTTACGCTAACAAACCGCCATCCTCATACAGACTCATATGGGCAAACAGAGCTCTTAATTCAGATACCGCCTTACGGCTTAACGCGTCAGCTACCACGTTAGCCTTTCCAGGATGGTATTCAATGGAGAAATCGTAATCTTTCAACAATTCTACCCATCTTCTTTGTCTTAAATTCAACTCCTTACGGGTAAGGAGGTATTTAAGACTCTTGTGATCCGTGTAGATTATGGACTTCTCACCATAGAGATAGTGCCTCCAAATCTTTAGAGCAAAGACAACGGCACTAACTCCAAATCATGAGTAGGGTAGTTTACTTCGTGTGGTCTCAATTGACGAGAAGCATAGGCCACCACCTTTCCATTTTGCATCAACACACAACCTGACCCGTGTGAGGCGCGCCATCGAATAAGCAAAGAATTCTTTTCCACCTCGGGTTGAATTAAAGCTGGAGCTTCATGGGATCTTCTTCAATTTCTCAAAACTCTCTTCTTTGCTTTTAGGTCCGGATATCTGAACTCCTTTACGCAACAATTTAGTTAGGGTGCGAAGAATCAACGAAAACCCCTCTACAAAGCGTCCTATAGTATCCACCAAGCCTAAGAAACTCAAATTTCACTCATCGATGTTGGTGGTTTCAATCCAGAATAGCCTCAATTTTCAGAGATCCACCTTATTCCTTGGTGATACTACATGACCAAGGAAAGTCACCTCCTTTAGCCAAAATTCGCATTTACCAAATTTGGCATACAATTGCTTATCACGAAGTAATTGTAATACTATCCGCAAATCTTGGTCATGTTCCTCCTCATTTCTCGAATAAACTAATATGTCATCTATGAACACTACCACAAACCGGTCTAAATATGGTTGAAAGACTTGGTTCATCATGTCCATAAATGCAATGGTGCATTGGTTAATCCAAGCGGCATCACTACAAACTCATAGTGTCCGTAACGTGTCCAAAATCTTTGTCTTATAGATGTCCGCTTCTTTCACCTTAAGTTGGTGATAACCCGACCTTAAATCAATTTTGAGAAAAGCAAGCTCCTTCAATTGATCAAGCAGTCGTCAATTCTCGGCAGAGGATACCGATTCTTGATCGTCAATTTATTCAACTGTCTGTAGTCAATGCACATACGCATCGATCCATCCTTCTTCTTGACGAACAAGACGGTGCTCCCACGGGACACACTTGGTCGAATGAATCCCGATCCGACAATTCTTGAATTTGAGCTTTGAGCTCGACCAACTCCTTGATTGCCATTCTATAGGGAGCAATGGACCTTTGGAGCCGTCGAGCAAAAGCTCAATGCCAAATTCTACTTCCCGATCCGGAGGTATGCGAGAAGTTCTTCGAAATACATCGGAAATTCCTTCACCGTCCTCACATCATTCACGGATAATTCCTTGGCATCCACAAAGACAGATAAAGGCTAGGAATGCTCCGTATCCTTTCCGCACCAACTTCTCGACTTTTAATGCGTAAACCACATTTGCCGATAGTTCTTTCGTTCACCAATCATTATGACTTCCTTATCATCCGAGGTCCTTCATCGACATTCGCTTTTCAGCACAATCCAATTGCGCGATGTTTGACCACCAATCCATGCCCGAATGAGATCGAACTCGCCAAAGGTAGTTCCATCAAATTTGCTAAGAATACTTCCTCTTGGATTTTTAAGGCACGTCTTTAAATATTTTATTAATATTCTTGGATGTCTAAAGGACTGATTCATCACATCTCATTTTCGATAATTTGATTCTAAATTGATTTCCGATATGGCACTAGATACATATGAATGAGTAGAGCCAATATCTATTAAGGCAATAACAGTACATCAAAATGAAGAACGTACAGTTATCACATCAGTGCATTGCCGTCTTGCTGCGTCTAACCGCATAAACCGACCCAGTTTGTCTTGCATCCGTGATTTCCTCTATTACCATTGCCTCGACCGGTGCACCTTGACCACGACCAGCCCCATTACCACCACGACTGGTCCACGACCTCTCGGTGGTGCTTGATTACCCTCGCCGGTGTGCATCATTATTACGGACTTCTTGAGTCGTATCCAATCGTCGAGGACAACTTTTGTACCGATGTTCCATTGAACCGCATTTGTAGCATGCACTGTTTTCCTCCAACATTCCCCAAAATGCCTTTTCCCACACTCAAGGCAATCTCGACTTCGATTATTTGCTACCGAGGTTACGCTTTGAACGATTCATCATTCCGGTTTCTTCCGAATCTCTTGGAAGAACAGATCATTGTGGTCTCTCTTGTTTGGGATCTTTCTCGGTTACTGCTCGAGTTCTTAGCCTCTTCGGCTATTTTAGCCTTCTCCACCAGAGTGGAAAAATTTCTAACTTGTTGCGAGCAATCGAACCCTCGACTCATCATTAAGTCCATCCTCAAACGCGTACAACGTTCATGATCTGTTGCTACAATTGTCCGGCATAACGGCTCGACGTAAAACTCGACTTCATATCTTGCCACGGTCTTACTTCCTTGGACAAGATTGAAATTCCTTCCTTCGAGCATCAACATAGCTCGTTCCGACGATTTTCCTTGGAAGGCGCCTTTAAAGAATTCCCGATTAATCGGTGCGGCAAAGGCCTTCTCGAACGATAAGCCACCGACGTCGCCTCATCTCTCAATAAGGATACAGCTCCTCTCGCTTTTGCTCACCGTGCATTCCATATCATCCATGATCCGTTCCACGACTTGAGCCAAGATTCGCCACATTCGAGCTACACGAGACTCCTCCGAAAACTTCGCATTATTTGCCTTAAGTCGCTCTGAAATTGACCCACGAGTTGTTGGCCCAATTCTAGTTCCAATGACCCTTTCCAAGACTCGTAGCATTGCTTGAGTCAATGCATGATCTTCTTCCATGTGATCGCGTGATCCGGTCTCACTTTCTATTGACGGGTCGTCCACTTCTGCATATGATTTGGTGCTTGGTAGTAGAGCCTCGGCCTCTACCACTACCACGCCTACTGCGCCCACGACCACGTCCTCTTGTACTCATGATTGCTTGTTCGTTTATCGATTACAAGTTTTATGAATCGAAATTTTGTTTCGGTGTTTATTAACGATATTTTATGAGATTTGAGATATAAGGTTGTTTTTCATAGCGTGTCCTATAGTCTCAATCTCTACGCTTTTCTCATCTAACACTAGAAGTTCTAGAGTATTCCTATGATCATATCATAGTAATCATTTAAGCGATAAATACTTACTTGACTTGTTGCTTGGATGCTTGTGGTGCCATCTTGATCTTTAAAATACCATTGAGCATTTTCATACGTAAATTATTTTTGAACCCAAACCACGGTAGAGTTTTTGAAACCGGCTCGATACCACTAAATGTAACACCCCAAACCCTGGTCTATCGTCGAGACTAGATTTGGTTTGTTACATGATTCGAACTATTCTTAAATCTTTAATGAGTTGAAAACTACATTTTATACATGTGGTTTAAAATTTGAAGAGTATTTGATTTTGATAAATATTTGAAACATTAGTTGAAAATCATTGTATTATTAAAACCGTTAAGAGATTTGTTAAAGAGTTAACAATAAAAGAATTATTTATAAAAGAATTTCATATACTTGAAAACCCCAAATTTATTTTATAAAGCATCATATAATCATAGCCCATGATTAAAAGTCCAAAATAAAGTTTAAATTCCAAACACACATAAAATCCATAAGTTATTTATAGAGGCCATTTATTACAACATCCCAAAATAGTAAAAATAATTATTAAAAGTTCGAGTTTTAAATAACCCATATTTAGCAAGATGGCCTCCACGAAGTCATCCTCATTAAGTCCACATCGGTTTCCATTACGAGATGGAAAGAAATTAAAGGGTGAGTTACTTAGAACTCGATGTGTAACTCACTTACTACCATTATTGGGCAGATTGTCAAGATATTATCTTTGGGCTTGAGCCCAATTCGAAATTCAACAATATATCATGAATTTAAAATAATTAATAATGCATGAAAAATGTAATTCCCAACCCAAACCTAATATCCATCCGCTAACACCCCTGTACCAACCATCACACCTGGGGATCAAGTCAACCCACCCCGCCATCACACCAATCGTAGGCATTGAGCCTTTTTATAATTGTGGCATAGCCACCAACTAGAGCAATAAGCCGATATTGTAAGGCGAAACCATCGAACTAGAGGCAATAAGTCGATATTGTGGCGAAAGCCACCAAACTAGAGGCAATAAGCCGATATTGTAACAATGGCCATTCTTCTCTTCATATATCCCACCCATGCAATTATACATGTACTTTAAAATATAAAATTTATTAACAATACATAACATGGTGGGTTTAACAATAATATTTTATTTGGCCCATAATTATAGCAATTTGTCTATTTAGCAATTTAGTGGGCTTTGACCCATTTAACAAACTAGAGTATTTTGGCTAAATTTTAACGAACTAGAGTGTTTTGGCCGATTTATCGAACTAGAGTATTTTCGCCCATTTTCACGAACTAGAGTATTTACGGCCCATTTTCACGAAACATCCAATTTTCATAATAACAATTAATATCTCGAGGCATTTTCGTAATTTTACGATTTTGTCATTTTACGTATTTTGTCATAATAACATTTTGCACGTTTTTACCGATCTAATCGTTTTTACGATTTACCAACATATCGAAATTTGACATCCAACCGAGACAATAATGAGTGTGAAAATTACACACCTCGATATCGTGAGTATTAACCCTTCGCTCCTCGGCACCTAAAATATATTTTGATTCGTTAGTCAACTAACTCGTAAAATAAATCTTAATCGATAATGGATCCAAAATCTTACCCTCTTGATTTTGAATCACTTGATTTTCGGTTTTGCCTCGCTTATCGATTCACTAGCCGAGAAATCCACCAACGATAACGGCTCAGGGTTCGTACTACTTGAATAATGGACTTCTTTCTAAGATGGCCCACAACCCTGGAAAATCCGGATTGCGAAACCGCTCTTCGTTTGAATGGGGATTTACAGATCCACCCTCTTACGATAACTAAACACCGCCTTTTCTTCCCTATCTTGACAGCCTTCAAGATCCAAAAGAATTTAGTTAGATCTAAAATAATATCAATAATACTAGAGATTTAAAGAGTAGGATTTCCTTACCAAAATGAAACGTTTCCAACGTTTCCACGATTCTCCGATCACTTGAATTCCAATCTACTGTTATTGCACTAAATAATAACGAAATAAGCGTTATTAGTATGAATGCTATATCAATCCAAAAAGACTCTCAATAATCCTATGATATTCTACCATAATATCACTAATCAATAAATCAAAATGGAGAGAAACCCTTACCTACTTCCTACTATTGAAAAGAAAGATTAAGAATGATGTTTAATTGATGGAAGATTAGATATAAATGATTAAGAATGGAAAAAATAATTTTTTTTGCTTATAGGCACAATAACATTCGCCAAGAGAGTGAAGATGGAAGAATTTTCGATTGAAAAAGAAGTAGTATAAGAACAAAAGGATGATGGTGATGTTGTTTAGATTTCAAGGAGATTAGAAGAAAAAGAAAAGAAAAATATGAACTTTAGGTGCTGGTATATTCGGCCATGGCAAAGAAAAAAGAAAGAGATTGATTTTGGTATAGGTGATTTCGGCACAAGAAGAAAAGGCACAAAGAATTGGCTATCAAGATAGGCAAAAAGGAATGACCAAATGGTCACAAAATTTTGGCTTTACCAAATGCAAAATTCGGCCAAAAGGGGTGTTGATAGGAGAGGAAAATAAAATTCTGCACAAAGTGCAAAGAACAACCAAAGAGAAAAGAATGAGATTTTTGCCAAACTAACAAAATTTTGGCTCTTCCCCCCTTACCAATATTGCATTCCGACATATGGTCAAATGGCCATTAATTCTTTCCAAATTTTCCCCTTGGTATGTGCCTTATGTCTCCCCTATCTTTCCTTAAACTTTTGATTCCATACCATATGTTAGTTGTTACCTTAATCCATTGATACACTAACCAAAAATACATGGTCAACACCTTCCTTATATGTCCCTTGCCGACACTTCCTAGACATGAGCGAAAATTAAAACAAAATTTTATCTAGGTGCTATACAAGGATTCGAACCTCTTCCCTCATACTTGAACCCATGCGCCAATCTCCACCATGCCATATGCTTATTTTATGACACTTTTAGCACATAATTTAGCTTAAGTCTTAATCACCTTTGTTTCACTTCAATAAATTCCCAATAATAAATTTTATTCTTCTCCAAATTATGCTTTACCCTCTCTAGGACTTTAATAAACACTAAAATAAAAGTAAAATTTTTCCTTTAAAATCTAAACACCAAAATCATGCCAATTTAAATACTCGATTTTTAGGTGTTACAGTTCCTCCGACACAGGTTATAAGTATTACTATAAGGATTATTATTGGATCTGTAATTGTTACCTATATAGTTTGTCCGCTCATTTTCGCTCGCTCTGGTTGGTAGGGTGGGTACTCAAGATTCGCCACATTCTCGCTTGCTTCGCATTGCATTCCTGGATGTACATGGGAAGAACATAAATTATCAAGCTTTTTATTCATTAACTCCACCTCTGTTAACAGCATTGTCACTGCGTCTATGTTGAAAACTCCGACTGATTTTGTCGGTTTTGCCCTTGTGATTTGCCATTGATAAGTGTTCAATGACATCTCCTCAATAAAATTGTAGGCCGCTTCAGGATTTTTGTTGTTCAGAGTTCCACTGGCTGATGAATCAATTATTTGCCTTGTTGAAGAATTCACACCATTGTAGAAAGTTTGGACTTGAAGCCGCAAAGGTAATCCGTGGTGTGGGCATCTTCTTAGGAGATCCTTGTATCTTTCCCATGCATTATATAATGTTTCTGCGTCATTCTACACAAAAGAAGATATGTCATTCCTAAATTTGGCCATTTTGGCTTGTGGAAAATACTTTAAAAGAAATTTTTTGGTTATTTGGTCCCATGTGGTGATTGACCCTCGTGGTAACGAGTTCAACCACTGTTTTGCTTTATTCCTTAATGAAAAAGGAAATAACCGAAGATGTATAGCATCATCAGAAATGCCATTTATTTTGAAAGTATCACAGAGCTCTAAGAAATTAGCTATATGAGTATTTGGATCTTCGTCCTACAATCCATCAAATTGAACAAACTGTTGAATCATTTGTATTGTGTTAGGTTTTAATTCAAAATTATTAGCGCCTATAGCGAGCCTAACAATACTAGATTCTGCTCTGTCAAATTAGGTTTAGCATAATCATACATAGTACGCGAGCATTCGATCTTCGCATTAGGCGGATTATTTTCTACCATCCCTTGATGAGGATTGGATCATCTTGTTGTTCTTCTCTTTGGTAGTCTAGAGCTCGTCTAGTTTCTCTGCGATTTCATGCAGTGGTAGCTTCAATATCACTATCATATTCTAATGGTCCTCTAGGGTTTCTTCTAGTCATAAACTAGAAGTACCTTGCAAGTTTAATAAAGAAAGAGGATTAGTAAAATTAGAAATTTAATAAAATTAGAAACAATGGCTAAAGTAATAAAAATAGAGCTTTCGTAATATTTTAGAATTCCCGGAAGCGGCGCCAAAAACTTGATCATTTGCAAAATAGTCTAGTTTTAATATTTATAAAGAGTGATCGAACACAGATCGATCATGACAACGATAGAGGCAAGCGCACCTATCGAGCGATGGTATAGCTCGAGCAAGAATATCTTATCGAACCCAAGGAACCTCAAAGTACTACTACTCACTTTCTTCCTACTATTTAGCCTTAAATATGGAGTGATTAATTAACTTATCTAAGACTAATGAAATACTTAAACTAAATGCAAAGAAAAAAGAATAAACTGGGAAAAGACTTTGGAAAACTCAGTTGATAAAGACGATACCCTCGGGAAGAATCCACCTATGACTTCACTTATTATCTAACTTTCAATTCATATGATTTCTTTTACTTAGCTTGATCCGTGAGACTCCCTAACCTATATTAAACCTTCTCTCGAAGCGAATAACGTCTAACCTTAGGTTAATTAGTGGAACTCTCGTTCTCTTATAATAACCCCCTAAGGAAGTAGTAATTGATCAATGGACTCCCATATTAGGTTTCACCCTAATCTGGTAAAATCTCGTAACCCTATCTCTAGGCGCCCGATCAACTCCTCTTAATTATGCTAGATCTACTCTTGGCGGGGTCTATTCCTCCTCCACCTAAGCACATCGATTAAATTAAGCCACATAATTAAGAACAAACTAAGTATTTATCATATAAACTAATAAATCAAATAACAAAATCCATCATAGGTTTCATCCCTTCGGTATCTCAAGGATCTAGTTCATAATAAAATAAGAAAACATCTCAAGAGAAAAGATAAAACAAAACATAAGAAATCCTAAAACCCCTCAAGGAATTGAAGGAGAGATCCTCCGTCTTGAGTAGAATTTCGACTCTTGAGATGGATCAACTGCTATCTTGAGTAATTCCCTAAGCGAGTAAAGCTCGCGTAAAACTCGCTAAAACCCTCGATGATCTTGAATTGTTGCCTTAGATTGTTTATATAGACGTTTGGGATGCTTTACTTGGCTCCTAAGTACTCGTAATTCAAGTGAAATTTGTCCTAAGTGTTTGAGTGGACTTAGGATTGCGTTTCTTGGGCTCTAAGCATCCAATTCCAAGTGAAATTACTCTTTCCTGCGGCAGGGGCACGGCTAAGGCACGTCCGTGTAAATCGTGGTCCAGCCCGTGTCTCCATTCTGTTGATTTAGGCACGACTATGACACGCTCGTGCAATATCTTGGTAGAGGCCGTGCCGGAATTACGCCAATTGGGGCCTGTTAGTGTACATCGAGGTCGGCCGTGTTGGGCTTTTTGTCAACGAGGCACGATCGTAAATCGGGTGTGATCGTGTGCAATCTAAATATTGGGGCACGTAGTGTGGCATGAAGTCCGTAGTGCCAACTTTTTGGGTTGGCCCACTTTGGTCCGTTTTAAACCCGTTTTGCGTCCTTTTTATCCTTGGGTGCTTTCCTGAGTATAAGACATGAAAAGAAAGGATTAGAAGCACCTTTTTACATAAATTAAGGATAAATTCATCCAAAAGCATACTAAATGTGGGATTAAAATATGTTACTTTTACGATTTATCATATAGGTATTTTGGCTAAGGTGGCGTATATGTTTTATTGTGTATTTAGCCAATTGATTTGGCTTGAGAATGGTAAATGTTTTAATATGTGAATATGTATATATGGCCTTATGTTATGTGGTGTTTAGTTGTTATGTGAATGCCTTGTTATGAATTGGTAATTTGGGTGCCACGTGGTTGGAATTGAGATGTGGTATGCATATTGTATTTGGGCACAATGTTTCATATGTAAGTTTGACCATTTAGGTATATTTTGGAAGTATAATTGGTATGTTTTAAAGTGGTCAATTGATGTACTTATGAGTATCATGTTGTATGTGAGGATAGTACATGATATAAACTTGATATTGGTTGTTTTTGAGTGCCTATTTATGTCATGGTTGTATGTGCGTTGATGAGCTTAAGTCGGTATCATTTTGGGTGAGAAAGATGGCTTGGAAAATAGCCTATTTTTGTCCACACTGGTAGAGACACGGACATGTGTCTCAGCCGTGTGTGACACAAGGCCAAGTGACACGGCCGTGTGTGACACATGGCCAAATGATACAGGCCGTGTGTCCCCTGATGCTTCTTTAAAATTCAAGTCAGTAGCCTGACACGGCCTAGCACACGGGCGTGTGGCTTGGTCGTGTGCCACAAGTCAGTATACGCACTAGCTTCCATACGACCTAGCACATGGCTTGGCACACGGGCGTGTGGTCTGGCCGTGTGACCCAAGTCAGTAAGTTACACGGGGTCAGACACGGCCTGAGGCACGGGCGTGTCCCATGGCCACACGGGCGTGTCCCTTGGCCATATAGGTATGTGTCCCCTACACTTTGAAAATTTTCCATGTTTTCTTAAAATTTCATAAAGAACTTCGGTTTAGTCCCGAACCACTTCTAATTTCTATTTGAGGCCTCAAGGACTCGTATTAGGGATTGTATGAATGTATTTGAATGGGTTTTGATTTGAATAATAATTGTATATGAAATTTATGATTGTTTGAGTTATAAGTTTGGTAATGCTCCGTAACCCTATTTCAGTGTTGGATAATGGTTAGGGGTGTTACATTTATTAGTATCAGAGCTACGATTTAGTCGATTCTCAGACTAACGTAGCGTACTTGATTCTAGCTATACATGACATTTATTAACCTATGATAGTGTGATATCTCCTAATAGTTTAAAATCATGTTTTTTATTAGCAATGGATCCCAATCGAGCAGATTCTAATGATATTAAAAGTAAAGCGCCGACCTCAGTTCGAGCGGCGGCATCGTCTGGGTCTATACCAATATCTGAGAGTCGTGGAGGAGAGGCTAAGGAAGCCTTCTTCCAAATGATGAATGAGTGGCTCAATGAGTATGTTCGAGTGAATTCGACTGCTCAGCAACCTCCACCCCACTATTTCCCTAACCAATCCCCATAGCTTCTCAAGTCTTAGAATCGGTACGTCTGAGCAAACCACCTGTTAATAAAATTTGAAAATATGGGGCTGAAGAGTTTAGGGCTACAATTGATGACGATCCTAAGAGAGATGAGTTCTGGCTAGAGAATACAATATGGGTATTTGATGAGTTGTCATGTACACCATTAGAATGCATTAAAATGTTGTGTCTCTTCTGAAAGATACCGCATATAAGTGGTGGAACACATTAGTATCTATGTAATCCCGAGAGAATGAGTCACATGGGAATTTTCCAAGCCAAGTTCAGAAAAAAGAACATAAGTCAACGGCTTCTTGATCAAAAGCAGAAGGAATTCGTAGAGTTGAAACAGGGTCGAATGACCATATCTGAATATGGAAGAGAATTTGTGAAACTAAGTACGTATGCATGTGAGTGCATTCCAATTGAAGCGGTTATGTACAAACATTTTGAAGACAGGTTGAATGAATACATTAAGCTTCTAGTTGGAATACTTGAATTGAAAGATTTTGTGGTGTTAGTCGACAGAGCATACAAAGTTGAGGAGCTTAGCAAAGAAAAGAGAAAGGTCGAATTTGAAGCTAAAGATTCAAGAAGAGATTTACGAGGAAGTCTCATCAATCAACGTCGAAGAAATCTAAATAACATCACTACCGTCCTACTATTTCTACGGGAGATTCTAGTCAAGATAGAGGTGCGAGATACTCCAATCCTTGGAAACACGGAAATTTATACACTTTTTCATGCCCTTTTTAACCAAAATTCATGCAGTTTTGAGTAAATTCTTGTCGGAAAATAATTAAATACTATAAAATAATTAAATTGTGCTAAAAATATGAACATGATGAATTTTAATTAATTTTATAGTTAATTTTGATTTATTTTGACTATTTTTGACAGATTCGCATAAAGGGCGAAAATTGTCTTGGCAGACACTGCTCGACAAATAAACCCGAGTAGCAATTTAAAGTATCAAGGTGAATTTATTTCCAGCCCAAGATGGTCCAATATGAATATTTAATCATAATATAATTATTTTTAAATTATTTCTAATCTAATTTGGGTTAAATAAATTAATCTTAATTAATTATGAAAAAGGCCCAGTTGAACCGCACCAGTTGAACCAGATCGGTTGAACCGAACCAAGCAAAGAGTTGGGCAGCCCAATCCGTCCATAGGCTGGTCCAAATCAGCTTATTAACTGATTAATTAAGCTGCAAAGAAGCCCTTGAAGACTTATCAAAGTTGCATTCAAACCCCTCCAAATTTTGTGGCTTTGTAGATTTGCCCCATGCTAATTTTAGCAAAGTTGAATCCATCAACTTTGCCACATAGATGGCTGGTCAAGGGAGGTCTCTTTGGCTGTTACTATTTTATATTTTTAGAAGCCACAATCATCTATAAATACACCCCCTTGCTGATCATTCAAATCATCCCTCAAGCCTCCAACATTCTCCTCTCTCACTTTCTCTCAACTCCCATTTTCCATTTTCCCTCTTTGTGTTCTTGTGCCAATTTCTCCTCTTGGAAAAGAGGTGTTTTCCCAGCCATTTGGAGCATCAATTGGAGTGTTCATAAGCCATCTTGATAGCCGAGGACAACGGAGAATGAAGAATGGAGCAATCAGTCAAGCCACGGAGAAACACCGGATTTGCTTCTTGTTCCCTATCTCTTTAAATTTCGTTGTTGTTTTGACAAACATGTTTACGAATATTTATGCTATTGAAATGGTTAATTTAATCAACTTAGCTTGAATTTAATTCGTGTTGGGTTGAATGTGTTTCGTCCTCTTAAATTATTTAAATTATTTAAATTATGTTTATGCTGTTATAGGCCTCGATAAAATGCTTGATTAAGTAAAATCATGTTAAGTTATCTGGCATTATAATTGTTTACATAGCTATTGAATTAATTATTTAAATGCATTGGAATTATAATTAATGGACACAATACTTAATCTGTGCATGTTTAATCCTTCATGTTTAATCCTTCTAAGGCAGCTGAAGATTAAATTAGCATTGTATTTAGTGATACATATGCCTTGCATAGCTTGCAAGATTTTTGTGATTAACTTGTTTCAAGGTAAAAATACTTTGTTATCTCACATGATCTTTTATATGCTTATTAGGTTGAATTAATCAGTTGAATCACATAGGAATATGCGAGAGATTGTTTAGTTTAATAAGTATGTATGTGCAATAACATGTTTACTTCTAAGTCTATTTAATCGGTACATAGAAATGTGTACAAGAGCCGAATAAGATTTTTTAATTTGTAAATATGTTCATAAGTTAGCAAATTCTTCGAAATGCTTGTGAATTTATTCGTAACAAGTATAAGCATAAGTTTAATAATTCTAAGGTAAGAAATGCAATTAATCCAACACAATTATATCATCTTGATTAAAATTAGTTTTTGAAATCGTGCGTTAGAACTTGGTTTATTTTATTTTACTTTGTTTTATCTTTGTTTTTAAATATTTCTCAAATCCAAATATTTTTCCTTCACAAAGTGTTTGAAAACATTTTCATAGATAATTCTTTTAAAGTCCCTGTCGGTACGATAACTCGACATTTACTTGTCACTTTATTACTTGTTACGATTGTGTACACTTGCACATTTCCATCGTTCCAAGTTTTTGGCTCCGTTCAAAACCATTATTTGGACAGTTTTCAAAACCTAAAACACCCCAAACCCTACCCACGAGCCTTCACCGGATCTCGTATGTTTCTCGTTGTAATCCGGTTTAAAATTTGAGGCACAACAATTGTTGAAGCCGGTCATGTTCCGGATGCTTGATCGTGGGCCAATTCGATGGAATACCTACTAAAGATCCTCAACCGCACTTAAGACTATTCATGGAAGTGAACAATTCTTTCAAGTTAGCCGAGTACCAAGATGCCTTACGATTAAATTTTTCCCATAATCATTAAGGATGAGCTCATGCCTAGTTGAACTCATTTCCACGAAATCCATTTCTACATGGCAAGAATTAGCCGAGAGATTCCTCACAAGTAAAATTCTTTTATTAAGAGGATTTACGCAACAATTATCAATGTCTTTGGAAAAATGATGTGTTTTGAAAGAAAGATTGTTTTTGGGTTGGGCTCAAGTTGGAAACAAGTTAATTTTATACTTGAAATCCCTTGATTTTAGGTGACAAAACATTTAGAGTTTAATTTATGATAAATTTACTAAAGTCTTTAAAAAAATATTTTGTAGCATGATAAATGGAAGTAAAATAAAATAATTCAACTATGGCCTTATTACATCAAATAATTCCCCAAAAAAAATTCAAAGTACTTAAAATAAAAAGAGTCCAAAACAAAGTAAAATCAACTTCATATGGCCTCCACTAAGCTCCCGCCGACCCTACCATCACCGATCGTCACCGGAAAAAATGTTCCCCACCAATGGGTCAAACAGACTCAATGTGTAACCAACACTAAAATTTAACAATTTAGGCATACATTATCATACCACATACATATTCATATAATTGATAGGAAATAATGATGCAACCCAACCCGAACCCAAACCTATATGCCACCGCTACACATCACCCGTATCATCCTCGCATAATCGTGGGGACTACTAAGTCAACCTCCATCTCACTACACACCATCGAAGGCGATCGCTTGCGGTGACGTGCTCATCGGCCTTATAAAATTCGTGGCATAGCCACCAGATTAAATAATTGTGACCAAGTCACCACATTCGAGATAATGTGACCAAGTCACCACATTCGATATCGTGGTATTAAACCACCACATTCACTTCCCCTTTTACAATAACCTGTATGCCCATGTCATACAAAACATGCCAAATTCTTAATTCACATTCTTATAGTTTCATATGTGTGCCATAACAGATATTTATTATAATCCTAATAGGAGTAGGAAAATGTACCTGAGTACTTTGTACCATTGCATGGTACCTTAGCCATATTTTACACATTCTTATAAACATATATAATAATCTTAATGCCTTAAACCTAATAAATCTTAGGAAGGGTACACACCTGATATTCTTATCGATTCACTGATTTCTCGATCTAACGCTTTAGATCCTAAGTTCCTTGCTGCCGATTTGACTATCACTCAATTCCCGAAACTTTGCAGTGTTTTATCCTTGTAATCGGCTAGCACCAAATCTCCTCATTGGCTAGTTTTCGACTTTTGAACATGTAAGAAATAGATCTAAGTACTAACATAGAGTTTGGCCGAATACTCATGTACACCTACCTTGCGATTTTAAATCCCAAAAAGTGACCTTGGACCGTAGTATCTATCGAAATACGTAAGAGCTTATGTTAGATTAATTTCTAACATCATAATAAATTGCCCTTGGTCAATACTTGCCTTACCTTAGATCTTGATACCAAGCTCTCCTCCTTGTAGTCGACTACACACAAAAGACACATTATTATGACACCATACACATTCGCCATGCTCTAAAAATCAAGACCAACCATTGATTTCGCACACCCATGAAGAAAGAATAAAACCGATTGCTTTAAGGGGAGATCACTTACCACTATGTCGCTTGAAGAGGCTACAAGAGAAAAGTCGACAGCCCCTCCTTTAGAGATTCGGCTTTTGAGAACAACAATGGTGGTTCGGCACATTATGATATCAAGAGAAGAAAGGAGAAGAAGAAAGCTATAAGATTGACTAAGGCTTTAAATCACAAGAAATATTCACTACAAGGGAATTTGGGGTTGGAAGAAAGAAAAGATGAATAAGAGAAAAGTAGAAGAATTTCGACAATGGAGATTAAAAGATGAACAAACAATTTGAAGACTTAGAAAATTCAAGAAGGAAAGAAATATCAAAGATGATCACTCCCTATAAAAACGTCACACACACACACACACACCTAGAGTCCTATATTCGGCCATCTCATTCCCACTTATCATATCTCATATTTTGCCCCTCTTTTCTCTTTTCAACACATATTCAAAATAAATAAAATAAATTAATATTTATCCTACTCTTTTAGCCGAAATTTGAAAAAGAAAAACAAGGCTTTATCTTATCCTTCCAAAGTCCCTATGCCGTCCAACTCCTCTCCCCACACTTGACGCCAAAAGCAAAATAAAAACCTTAAAATTTTGCTTCTCACGCGACTCAAACACAAGTCCTTCCCCTAGCTTATGGCGTCATTTCTAGAAGCCCTAAGTGGCACCTCCAAGCCACTTTTCCAAGCCCAATTGTGTGTCATATTTCACCTTTAAATTTTCTTAAGGCCACCTTGCTTAGCTTCCTATTTTAGACTTAAAATCTAAAAATTTTCTAAGGTATTTCCTATTATTCTAAAGTTCACAAACATTCATAAAGACACATTCATACATACAAAGGCATGCTTTCACACTCAATTAAGCAATTATGCATAAGCCATAATTCGGGATATTACAGTTCTACCCCCTTAAAATAATTTCATCCTCGAAATTACCTGACAGAAATAGGTGAGGGTATTGCTGTCGCATCGCTTCTTCTGGCTCCCACGAAGCTTCTTCCGATCCGTGATTGCGCCATAACACCTTAACTAGAGGAACTGACTTCCTCCTTAACACTTTCACATCACGTTCCAGAATTTGAATCGGCTCTTCCTCGTAGGATAAATCTGGCCTTAGTTCCACCTCTTCAACTGGTACTACATGTGATGGATCCGATCGATATCGACGTAGCATGGAAACATGAAATACGTCGTGCATCTGCTTCCACTCCGGTGGCAACTCCAACTGATATGCCACTGGTCCAATTCGCTTCAAAACCTTATAAGGTCCTATATACCTCGGACTCAACTTCCTTTTGCGACCAAATCGCATCACCTTCTTCCAAGGTGACACTTTAAGGAACACTTGATCTCACACACCAAATTCTATCTCTTTCCGTTTGAGATCTGCATACGACTTTTGTCTATCCGATGCCTCCTTCAACCGTGCCAGAATTATCTCAACCTTCTCTTTAGATTTTGCCACTAATTCTGGTCCCAAAATTTGACGTTCCCCTAATTCCGTCCAACACGTCGGAGTACGACACTTCCATCCATACAACGCTTCATATGGTGCCATCCGAATACTAGCTTGATAGCTGTTGTTGTAGGCAAATTCCGCTAAAGGCAAATATTCCTCCCAACTTCCCCGTGAAATCCATCACACGACCCTCAACATATCCTCCAACACTTGATTACCTGCTCAGATCGCCTCCCAACTGTGGATGAAAAGCGTAGTGAAATCCAATTTAGTACCTAACGCCGATGTAGGGCTTTTCGAACCGAAAGTAAACCTTGGATTCCTATCGAGATAATTGACACCGCACTCCATGCAACCTTCGACTTACTCGCCACATACAACTTTGCCAACTTCGCAAAGAATAATCGACTCTCACCTAATAAAGTGCGCGAACTTGGTCAAACGGTCCACTATTACCCATAAGGAGTCCTTCTTAGTAGGCGTAAGGGGAAGCCCACTAACGAAGTCCATGGTAATTCTAATCTTCCAACCCTCCATTCTGTACTTGCTGTAGCTTAGCACTTAGGTCCTCATCAGCCAACTGTCCCTCTTTCACTTCATTCAACCACGTCGGCTTGACTTGCAACTCTGCCAGCAGGCTTCCATCATCATACAAACTCAAATGTGCGAACATTGCCCTTAGATCCGACATAACTTTTCGGCTTAGAGCATCCGCCACTACATTCGCCTTGCCCGGATGATACTCTATCGAACAGTCATAGTCCTTCAGTAATTCAACCCACCTTCGCTGCCTCAAGTTTAACTCCTTCTGAGTTAGCAAATACTTAAGGCTCTTGTGGTCTGTGTAGATCGTCGACTTTTTGCCATAAAGATAGTGCCTCCATACCTCAAGAGCGAAGACCACTGCTTCTAGTTCCAAGTCATGTGTCGGGTAGTTCACCTCATGTGGCTTCAACTGTCGAGACGCATATGCTACTACCTTCTCGTCTTGCATCAATACGCAACCCAAACCTATATGGGAAGCGTCACAATACACCGTAAAATCCTTTCCCCGCCTCAAGTTTGAATCAACACTTTGGAGCTTAGTCAATATCCTCTTAAGTTTTTCAAAACTCTCCTGTTGCTATCCGCCCACACAAAGGGTACTTCCTTCCTCAACAACTTTGTCAAAGGCGCCGCTATTGACGAGAACCCTTCTACAAACCTTCAGTAATAGCCACAATCCCAAGAAACTACGAATCTATGCTACCGACTTAGGTGGTTTCCAATCCAACACTGCTTCAATCTTTCTAGGATCCACCCTTATTCCTTCAGCAGACACCACGTGCCTTAAGAATGCAACTTCCCAAAGCCAAAATTCACACTTGCTGAATTTGGCATAGAGCTTCTTCTCCCTTAACACTTGCAGCACAATCCGAAGATGCTCATCATGCTCCTCCTCAGTCTTGGAGTATACGAGGATGTCGTCGATGAACACAACGATGAACCGATCCAAGTAAGGTTAAAAAACCCAGTTCATCATATCCATGAACACGGCTGGGGCGTTTGTCAACCCGAACGGCATTACCACAAACTCATAGTGGCCGTATCTTGTCCTAAAGGCTGTCTTATGGACATCCGCCTCCTTCACCTTCAACTGATGATATCCTGACCTTAAGTCGATCTTTGAGAACATCGCCGCCCTATAAGGTGATCGAACAAGTCATCAATCCTTGGCAAAGGATACTTGTTCTTAATGGTCGACTTATTCAATCGACGATAGTCTATGCATATACGCATAGTTCCGCCCTTCTTCCTCACAAACAGACCGGTGCTCTCCATGGAGACACACTGGGTCGGATGAACCCACAGTCTAGCAATTCCTAGATTTGGGCCTTGAGCTCAACCAACTCCTTTGATACCATTCTGTATGGGGCAATGGACACAGGAGTCTGCATGCTTGCAACAAGTCAATTTCGAACTCAACCTCCCCGTCTGGGGTATTCCGTAATTCCTCCAGAAAAATATCTGTAAAATCCTTTACAGCTCTTACTCCACTAACTCTCCCTTCTTTTCCATCCAACGCACTAATAAAGGTCAAAAAGGCCTTGCACCCTTTACAAACCATCTTTTCAGCCTTTAGCACCGAAACTACATTAGACAAGTAGTTTCTTCTTTCTCCTATCATAATGACCACCTCATCCTCTGGGGTCCTTAACTCTATTCGCTTAGCTGCACAGTCCAACACAGCCCGGTGGTCCACTAGCCAGTCCATACCAAGTGTGAGATCGAATTCTCCGAAGGAAAGTTCCATAAAGTCAGCAGAAAATACTATGCCTTGAATTTCTAAAGGTACACTACGAAAGAGCTTATTCACCACTACAGTTTGACCTAATGGGCTTACTACAGTCATCTCCCTATCAGAAAGTTCAGAGGCTATGTCTAGAGTTTCAACTACTCTACATGCCACATAAGAAAGGGTCGAGCCCACATCAATTAAAGGAACATAAGGCTTGCCATAAATAAGGAACGTACCGGTTATAACGTCGATCGTCTCCATCCTCCCTCCGTGAACCGATAAACCAAACCCTTGCCTTTGCCTCAATATTAGCAAGACCTCTACCGATGTTCCACGCCCTCTACGGTACCATTTCCTCTCATTATTCGGACCACGGCTCACGAGGTCATTATCCACCTCTACCACCGATTAACATTCGAGCTCATCGGTCGATTCCCATCCGGTCTCATCGGACAGTCCTTAATCATATGGTCCTTTGACCCACACTTGAAACATCCACTGCCTTCTTCCAAAGATTCACCTAAGTGTTTCTTCCCGACCGCTCACAAGTACGATATTGCCTACCAAAGATCGGTTTATTAACCTCACGCCCATCAACCCTAGGCCTTTTCTGAGCATTCCCAGATGATCCAGATGACCCAAAACCTCTCTTATTTCTATTTCGATCAGAGATCTGCCTTACAGAGTCCTTAATTCCCTCGGCTACCTTAGCCTTTTCTACTAATGCGGCAACCTCCCGCTCCTGTGTGGGGCTATCAACAACCTCAAGTCATCCCTTAGCTCGTCCTCAAATCGGACACACCGCTCATGTTTCGTAGCCACTACTCCTCGAGCATACCGGCCAAATTTCGAAATTCAAATTTTGTACTGTTGCATGACTTATTCCCTTGAACCAAATTTCAAAAATGCCTTCCTTTGCTCATCAATATATCCGGTTCCCACATACTTCTTCCGATACGCGCCTTAACATACTCCTGTGTTAGATCCTCGGTGGTGGCACAATCTCGAATCAGAAGCCACCATTGACACGCTTCATCGCGTGCGAGCCACCATTCCTTTCAATTTCTCCTCGGGGTCGATCGAGCTCATCCATAATTCGCTTCGATACGCCTCCAACCAATATTCACCAGACTTGGGTGCCACGCCAGATATTCCACGAAACACTTCAACTATGTTGGCTCGGAGTCACTCGCGTACAGATTTTTGAGCTCCCATATTCCCTCTAGCACCAGCCACCATTTCAAGAACTCGCAAACACGACTGCGATCACAAAGATCTTCTCCGTCGATCTTCTTGCCAACACCAACCGGTGGTGGTAGTGGTGGCGGTGGTACCTCATTCTCAGATCCTTGACCCGATCTAACAGGTTTCGACACGGTTATTCTACCTCGACCTCGTCCTCGTACATTGCGACCACGTCCCCTAAAGCTCATTTCTACTACCGCGCTTTAATCTGATTAAGAAATTTTATGCATTAGCCATTGTTTCCCTGATTATTCGCGAAGAACTTTTATGAAAAGAGTTTAGTAGCAGTTATTTCGATCAATCAAAGTTTCAAGTTTTCTATCCTAATTCACAGAAAAGCACATCCACTCCATAGTATCTCCCATACACATTCACTCTTCGGACATTTCTGTCCGTTCCTATCCCAGGGGTATTTTCGTAATTTGTCATACAAAGGTATTTTCGTAATTTGTCAAAATAAGGTTCCTTGGTGATTTTGTCAATAAGGGCATTTTGGTAATTTTGCATTCTCGGGGGTATTTTGGAAATTTTAAAATCTGAGAGTATTTTGGTACTTAGCCCGGGTAAATTTATAAATCTTAATAAATCAAAGGTATTTTGGATTTTACGAAACTTGGGGGTTGTTTTTGAGAATTTGTTTTCCAAATCACTGTTGCTGCAGAAATTTTTGAAGATCGGGGGTCATTCTGGTAATTTTGTAACTCAGGGGTATTTCGGTAATTTGTAGATTAGGGGTAATTTTCGTAGTTTTTTTTTTCCAAAATCAAGGTATTTTGATATTTTGTAAATTTAGGGTTTTTGAACAAAGTAATGAAATTTTGATAAGAACTGTGGGTAATATGAGTATTTTATAAACCAAGGGCATTTTGGTAATCTTACCACTAGGGCATTTTAGTAATTTTGCAAATAGGAAATATTTTGGAAAAATTTTCACAATAATCTTTTGCTACACTTAAAAGGGTAATATAGAGATTTTAAAGCTAGGGTTTCCATAAAATACTACTAGTCCCTTTCGGGTTTTAGTTAGGGTTTAGCCCGTGAATAAATCCTCTTGGTTAGGGTGAACCGAAGCTACGCACTGTAGGATTCGAGTGGAGGAGGTGAGTCACACCTGACCGCTTAAATACCAAGCTCCCACCAAATACCAATCCAAGACATGCACAATGATTGCCATACCCTAACTCGTGACTTAACCACGTGTTTGTTTAGTTAGGCATTTAAGTTTTATGTATTTTTGTTGGGGTAACCTAGTCCTAGGGTTCAAGTACTTATCATGCTAATCTCGTTCCTTTCTACCCTTCTACCATTCATATCGAAATCACACAAGAGATAGGGGTGCTTACAGTGGACTTGGTAGGAAACTTAGTGTGCCATGCCGTAAAAACTCGCTTAATTCACAAAATTCCTTTTGGGCTTAACTTTAAAACATTTTGGGCCTTAAACCCAAGGTTGAGAGTTTAAAATGGGCTCGATATTAAATCGAAACACCCCAAACCCAAATTCTGAGTCTTCACTGGATCCGGTATGTTTCTCGTTGTAATTCGGTTCAAAATTTTTTGTGACTTTGGAAAACGATGTGTTTTGAAAGAAAGATTATTTTGGGTTGGGCTCGAGTTGGAAACAAGTTAATTTTATACTTGAAATCCCTTGATTTTAGGTGACAAACATTTAGAGTTTAATTTATGATAAATTTACTTAGTCTTTAAAAAAATATTTTGTAGCATTATAAATGGAAGTAAAATAAAATAATTCAACTATGGCCTTATTACATCAAATAATTCCCAAAAAAAATTTCAAAGTACTTAAAATAAAAGAGTCCAAAACAAAGTAAAATCAATTTCACATGGCCTCCACTAAGCTCCTGCCGACCCACCCATCACCGATCACACCGAAGAAAATGTTCCCAACCAGGGTGAGTCAAACAGACTTAATGTGTAACCAACACTAAAATTTAACAATTTAGGCATACATTATCATATCACATACATATTCATATAATTGATAGGAAATAATGATGCAACCCGAACCCAAACCTATATGCCAGCCGCTATACATCACCCGTACCATCCTGCACACCGTGGGGACTACTAAGTCAACCCTCCATCTGCTACACACCATCGAAGGCAGTCGCTGCAGTCGACGTGCTCATCGCCCTTATAAAATTCATGGCATAGCCACCAGATTAAATAATTGTGAACGAAGTCACCACATTCAGATATCGTGGTATTAAACCACCACATTCACTTCCCCTTTTACAATAACCCGTATGCCCATGTCATACAAAACATGCCAAATTCTTAATTCACATTCTTATAGTTTCATATGTGTGCCATAACAGATATTTATTTTAATCCTAATAGGAGTAGGAAAACGTACTTGAGTACTTTGTACCATTGCATGGTACCTTAGCCATATTTTACACATTCTTATAAACACATATAACAATCTTAATGCCTTAAACCTAATAAATCTTAGGGAAGGGTACACACCTGATATTCTTATTGATTCACTGATTTCCCGATCTAACGCTTTAGATCCTAAGTTCCTTGCTGCCGATTTGACTATCACTCAATTCCCAAAACTTTGCAGTGTTTTATCCTTACAATCGGCTAGCACCAAATCTCCTCATCGGTTAGTTTTCGCTTTTAAACATGTAAGAAATAGATCTAAGTACTAACATAGAGTTTGGCGAATACTCATGTACACCTACCTTAGATTTTAAATCCCAAAAAGTGACCTTGGACCGCAGATTCGCCGAAATACCTAAGAGCTTATGTTAGATTAATTTCTAACATCATAATAAATTGCACTTGGCGAATACTTGCCTTACCTTAGATCTTGATACCCGAAGCTCTCCTCCTTGTAGTCGACTACACACAAAAGACACATTATTATGACACCATACACATTCGGCCATGCTCTAAAAATCAAGACCAACCATTGATTTCGGCACACCCATGAAGAAAGAATAAAACCGATTGCTTTAAGGGGAGATCACTTACCACTATGTCGCTTGAAGAGGCTACAAGAGAAAAGTCGACAGCCCCTCCTTTAGAGATTCAGCTTTTGAGAACAACAATGGTGGTTCGCACTTTATGATCTCAAGAGAAGAAAGGAGAAGAAGAAAGCTATAAGATTCGCTAAGGCTTTAAATCACAAGAAATATTCTACACAAGGGAATTTGGGGTTGGAAGAAAGAAAAGATGAATAAGAGAAAAGTAGAAGAATTTCAAAGAATGGAGATTAAAATATGAACAAACAATTTCGCACTTAGAAAATTCAAGAAGATCAAAGCGATCACTCCCTATAAAAACGTCACACACACACACACCTAGAGTCCTATATTCTACCATCTCATTCCCACTTATCATATCCCATATTTTGCTCCTCTTTCTCTTTTCAACACATATTCAAAATAAATAAAATAAATTAATATTTATCCTACTCTTTTAGCGAAATTTAAAAAGAAAAACAAGGCTTTATCTTATCCTTCCAAAGTCCCTATGTCAGTCAACTCCTCTCCCACACTTGACGTCAAAAGAAAAATAAAAACCTTAAAATTTTGCTTCCCACGACTCAAACACAAGTCCTTCCCTAGCTTATATGCGTCATTTCAGAAGCCCTAAGTGGCACCTCCAAGCCACTTTTCCAAGCCCAATTGTGTGTCATATTTCACCTTTAAATTTTCTTAAGGCCACCTTGCTTAGCTTCCTATTTTAGACTTAAAATCTAAAAATTTTCTAAGGTATTTCCTATTATTCTAAAGTTCACAAACATTCATAAATACACATTCATACATACAAAGGCATGCTTTCACACTCAATTAAGCAATTATGCATAAGCCATAATTTGGGATATTACAAAACCATTATTTGCGAATCTGTGTTACATTTTGGTTTATTTATTTTCATATTGAAATTTTTACTTAATTTTTTTCTGTGATTATTTCAGGTGTTTATGAGTATTGACCAGATTATTGACTTACTCCCTGTGGACCTTGAAATAGAACGAACCTTTCGACAACGAAGAAGACAAACAAACCTGAGAAAGACCGAAGAAATGAAATTCAAGAATATGAACCAAGGAAACGGAGCAAACCCTACTCAGAATCCTATCCTTATTGTTGATGATAGGGATAGAGCCTTAAGACAATATGCCGAGCCGCTTTTAACGATCTTAATCCGGTATTAGGAGACCAAATTGAGGCACAACAATTGAATCAAGCCGGTCATGTTCCAGATGCTTGATCAGGCCAATTCAGTGGAATACCTACTAAAGATCCTCACCTGTACTTAAGACTATTCATGGAAGTGAACGATTCTTTCAAGTTAGCCAGAGTACCCGAAGATGCCTTACGATTAAATTTTTTCCCATATTTCTTAAGGGACAGAGCTCATGCCTCGTTGAACTCATTGCCACCGAACTCCATTTCTACATGGCAAGAATTAGCCGAGAGATTCCTCACGAAGTATTTTCCTCCAAGCAAGAATGCTAAGCTGAGGAATGAGATCACTGCCTTCCACCAAATGGATGATGAGTCCTTGTATGAGGCATGAGAAAGATTTAAAAAGTTATTATGAAAATGCCCTCATCATGGAATCCCACATTGTATTCAACTTGAGACATTCTATAATGGTCTCAACGCCCACACAAGAATGGTAGTGGACACCTCTGCTAATGGTGCTCTCCTTTCTAAGTCTTATAACGAGGCTTATAAAATTATTAAGAGGATTTCTGGCAACAATTATCAATAGGCAACCAGTCGTGCAACGTTAGGAAGACGAGTAGCTGGAATTCATGAAGTAGACACTCTCATTTCACTCGCATCTCAGATATCATCAATATCCTCAATGCTTAAAAATCTTACTACTAACAGGTCTAATAGTTTTGCAGCACAACCTCCTAATCAATTTGAAAATATAGCTTGTGTTTATTGTGGGGAGGGACATTTGTTTGAAGAATGTCCATCGAACCTAGAATCTGTATACTACATGGGTAATCAGAACCAAAACCGAGGAAGGTAAGGGCTGCAATCAAACTTTTATAACCATCGTGGAAAAACCACTCGAATTTCTCCTAGAGTAACCAAGGGGCTAGAACCAGTACCATTTACACCCAACCCAAACCAACCCAGCCGCCTAATTTTTCGTAACAAGTTCAGAAACCAGTTCAAGCTGAAGCATCCAATAGCTTAGAGAGTTTGATGAAGGCATACATGGCAAAGAATGATGCCTTAATCCAGAGCCAAGTAGCTACATTGAAGAATTTGAAGAATCAAGTGGGTCAGCTTGCTACTGAACTCAAGAGCCGACCACAAGGTGCTTTACCCAGTGACACAGAAAATCTAAGAAATCCGAGGAAGGAGCATTGCAAAGCGTTGACATTGAGGAGTGGAAAGATAGTAGAGCCTAACACAGTCGAAGTTGAAAAGGAGCAAGCTCATGCTCAAGACTCAGAAGAAGTTCAACCCAGTGTTGAAACCCCAGTTTCACTAGAACCAAAATCTACAAAACCCGACAAAGTAACCTCAGGACCAATCAATTCTGATCAACCAACAACTTCATTAGATGCAGAATTACCACCAAAGGCAAATCAACTAGAATCAGTTCCAGTAATGAAACCACCACCACCCTACCCTCAAAGACTTTAGAAGCCGAAGCAGGAGATTCAATTCAAGAAGTTCCTTGATGTACTCAAGCAACTACACATCAACATTCTGTTGGTCGAAGCACTTGAGTAAATGCTGAACTACGTCAAGTTCATGAAAGATATCCTATCTAAGAAACGAAGACTTGGAGAATTTAAAATGGTAGCTCTAACGAAGGAATGCAGTGCATATCTTCAGGACAAACTACCCCTAAAACTGAAGGATCCTGGATGTTTTACCATACCGTGCAACATTGGAGAAACATATTGTGGTAAGGCTTTATGTGACTTAGGTGCAAGTATCAACTTGATGCCTATGTCAATATTTAGGAAGTTAGGGATAGGAGAAGTCAACTACGGTTACACTTCAACTAGCAGATCGATCCTTAGCGCATCCAGAAGGAAAAATCGAGGACGTATTGGTATGTGTAGATAAATTTATCTTTCCTGGTGACTTTGTAATTATAGACTTTGACACAGACAAAGAAGTTCCAATTATCCTAGGAAGACCATTCTTAGCAACTGGAAGGACCCTTACTGATGTGCAAAAGGGCGAGCTGACTATGCGTGTTTAGGATGATCAGGTAACATTTAATGTTTTTAAGTCAATGCGATTTCCTGACATAATGGATGATTGTTCTGCAGCATCCGATTTAGAGGAATTAATAGTAGAGAATGAACTTAACTGTGTTGATGATCCACTGGAAAGAATTTTGACATCGGATCCCCCAAATGATGAAGAGGAGGATGAGTACTTAGTTGTACTAGAAGCTAATCAAAAGGAATTTAATTCGCAATCCCGTTTTGAATATTTGGAATTAGAGAAAAGAGATTACATCCAGCCAAAAGCATCAATCGATGAGCCACCTAAGTTAGAACTCAAGGTATTACCTTCACACTTAAAATATGTTTATTTAGGCAATACCTCTACCCTGTCTGTGATTGTTTCAGCAGAATTAACTACTGAACAAGAATAGAAACTTATCATAGTTTTGAAACAATTTAAGAAGGCTATCGAATGGACCATAGCTGATATTCGCAGTATTAGCCCATCTGTATGCATGCACAAGATCATATTAGAAGATGGCGAAAGAGGAATGATTGATGGACAACGGAGACTAAACCCCATCATGAAATATGTAGTAAAAAAGGAAATTATCAAGTGGTTGGATGTAGGTATAATTTACCTTATCTCAGACAGTTCATAGGTGAGTCCAGTCCAGTGCGTGTCGAAGAAAAGAGGTATCACGGTCGTGGAGAATGAGAACAACAAGTTGATACCAACTAGAACAGTTACGGGATGGAGAATCTGCATCGATTACCGGAAGCTAAACAAGGTGACTAGGAAAGATCACTTCCCTCTGTCGTTTTTGGACCAGATGTTGGATAGACTCGCAGGACGAGATTACTAATGTTTTCTCGACAGATACTCAGGGTATAATCAGATTACAGTAGCACTGAAAGATCAACACAAAACGACATTCACCTGTTCGTACGGTACATTTGCATTTAGACGTATGCCATTTGGTTTATGTAATGCACCAGCTACATTTCAAAGATGTATGATGTCTATTTTTACTGAAATGGTTGAGAAGTACTTGGAAGTTTTCATGGACAATTTCTCAGTATTTGGAGATACTTACGATGATTGCTTAGCCAATCTAGCTAAGGTATTGAGGCGATGCGAAGAAATGAATCTCGTGCTCAATTGGGAAAAGTGCCATTTTATGGTACGAGAAGGAATTGTTCTAGGGCATCGAATAATGAGACATGGGATCGAGGTGGACAAAGAAAAAGTAGACGTTATTGAGAAACTCCCACCTCCAACATTTATAAAAGGTGTTAGGAGTTTTTTGGGCCACGCCGATTTTTATCGAAGATTTATCAAGGACTTCTCCAAAGTGGCTAAACCCTTATACAAGCTATTGGAGAAAAACTCGGTATTCAAGTTTAATGAGGAATGCTTAAAATCCTTTAACGACCTGAAGAGTCGATTAGTCACGGCACCTATAATCGTCACACCAGATGGGATTTGCCATTCGTGTTGATGTGTGAGGCAAGTGACTTAGCTATTGGAGCTGTCTTGGGCCAGCGAAGGAACAAAGTTTTTCATCCCATCTACTACGCAAGTAGAACTCTAACCGGAGCTCAACTAAACTATACGATAACAGAAAAAGAGTTACTTGCTATTGTGTTTTCTTTTGACAAGTTTCAATTTTATCTTGTAGGTACCAAAGTGATTGTCCATACGGACCACTCCGTAATTAAGTACTTATTGACCAAGAAAGATGCTAAGCTGAGATTGATATGGTGGGCGCTTCTACTTCAAGAGTTCGATCTAGAAACCCAAGATCGAAGGGGAGTAAAAAACCAAGTAGTAGATCACTTATCCAGATTAGAGCTGTAAGAGGGAAATTCTCTACTTTTACCGATCCAAGAGACATTTCCAGATGAACACATACTGAAGGTAAATCATGTCCATAATATACCTTGGTTTGCTGATTTTGCCAACTATTTAGCTTGTGGTTTGATGCCGATTGATAAAATGTATCAGCAAAGGAAAAAGTTTCTTCACAATGTGAAGTACTATTTCTAGGAAGAGCCATATTTGTTTAAAAAGTGTGCAGATCAGATGATTAGGAGATGTGTGGCAGAAGATGAAATACCGAAGATTTTATACCACTTTCATTTAGCTCCGAGTGGAGGACACTTCGGAGGTACTCGTACAGCGGCCAAAGTATTGCAAGTCGGATTCTTTTGGCCAACACTATCCAAGGATGCATACGCTTACGTAAAGAGCTATGATCGATGTCAGAGGATTGGAAATGTCACCAACAGAAATGAGATGCCTCGAACAAATATCATTGAGGTAGAATTGTTTGATGTTTGGGGCATTGACTTTCTTGGTCCCTTCCTTCAGTCTTTCGATCACAAATACATATTAGTAGCAATAGATTATGTGTCCAAGTGGGTCGAGGCTGAAGCTTATCCGATGAACGATGCTAAAGTTGTGATAAAGTTCTTGTAGAAACATGTGTTCAAAAGGTTTGGAACCCCAAGAGCTATTATCAGTGATGAAGGAACCAACTTTGTGAACAAGTGGCTAAAATGGTTGTTAGACAAACATGGAGTGAAACACAAGGTTGCTACAGCTTACCATCCATAGAAAAATGGGCAAGCTGAGCTAGTGAATAAGGAGATCAAAGGCATACTTGAGAAGGTAGCTTGCTCGAATCGACGAGATTGGTCCAAGAGACTAGATAATGCTTTATGGGCTTACAGAACAGCATACAAGACACACTTAGGAATGTAACCTTATAGGTTGGTCTTTGGGAAAGCTTATCATCTACCTCTGGAGATAGAGCACAGAGCTTACTGGGCTCTTTGACAACTCAATTTGGATCTCAAGCTTGCTAAAGAGAAACAAATGCTCCAACTCAACAAGCTAGAGGAATTTCGAATGTTCTCATATGAAAATGCCAAATTACTCAAAGAAAGACTCAAGAAATGGCATTACAAGCATATTCGAGTTCGAGAGTTTGAAGCAGGTCAGCAAGTCTTGTTATTTAATTCAAGATTGAAGTTCTTCCCAGGTAAGCATTTACGATTCATCGCGTCTATCCATACGGAGTTGTTGAACTCCAAGGTAAAGGAGGTAATTTTCAAGTCAACGCTCAGCGTTTGAAACATTTCTATGGAGAAAAACCTGAACGGGATCAAATCTTGTTTAGTTTATCTGATCTTTAAATTTTCTTGCTTTCAATAAATTATTTAGGGTATATTTTTGAGTTTATTATGTTTAAATAAATTCTATCTAGGAGATTGGAACTTAAGCGGGACCGCTTGTGACCCCTCTAATCTTTCCTGGGAATTGATTTCTACATAATTTTCCAAGAATTTAGCCCCTAAATGACAAAATAACTTTTTTTTGTTTTCCAAATAAAAGGTCAATTTTGACCCAAGTCTTAAATTGCAACTCAATTTCAAATTTTCATTAAGTCTAGGGACTTAATTGAAGTATTTTCAAAATTTGGTTGCTATTTTAGTAAATAATAAAACCGTGCCTCTTTTTGTAAATAGTCTTTTAAAGCATCTAGAATTATTATTTTTTTAATATCATATTTATAAATTATTGATAAACTTTAATATATAATTATATCTATTATAATTTATATATTAATTTTTATCAACTTAGCTTAGGATTAGAATTAATTTTATTTTATATTTATCTTAGTAATTTAATAGCAATTGATAATTTCATATGTGTATATTTAATTATTAATTGTTGTTAATCTTGAGTAAAATTAGAATTGGACGCTTATTTTTAATATTTTAGTTGTTCTAAGAGTTCTTGAGTAATTTCATATGTGTATATATTAATTGTTGTTAATCTTGAGTAAAATTGATAATTGCACCCTTGTTTCTCCCCATTCATTCATCACTCAAAACTTCCATCACCAACCCCTCAAAGTGCCGTTTAGGTTGAAAGCCATAGTGCTAATACCTTAGCCATATGTATGCCATTCTTTTGAATGTGAGAAGCATGATGTGAACAAATAATCACCAACCCTCAAAATGCCACAAGCCCCAGCCATAGCCACCATTTGGCCTGTGTCTCTAGCACCGTCACGCCTCACCCTTCCGTCTGCCTGCCTCCTTATTGCGCACCATCGCCCCACACACCAGAGCAGCCCGTGGCCTACCTGCCGCAAGACCTTGCGTGCCACCTGCTTGCAACCCCCTCCCGCATTTCTACTCGCTCCAGCTCCATCAGTCATGTGCCTTGCTACTTTGTGCATCTAGGCGCACACTCCTCCTTCACCCAACTTAAGCCAAAAGCCTTTTCTTTAAATTTCCCTCTTTTGTTCATTAGTATATTTTTATTTTAAGAGTTCTTAATTTTTACGAGGAAGGTGGTAAGAAAATTTTTCTTTCTTAAGTTTAATTTTTATTCAATGATTTAATTTTACAATTTATTGAAATATTAGTAATTTTTATTAATTAAATTTTTAAGAGACTAATTTTTTTTATTTTTCTTTCCATCTTATGTTCAGGTTAATCATGACTCGAAAAAGAACTCGTGCCTCTGCCCAAATTGACAAAACACAAAGCAAATTTCACTGTGAAGAAGCCAAAGAAAGATACAAAAGTATCTTCAAAAATCAACAGATGCATCCAGAGAAAGGCTTCACATTGAAGGAAAGCAACTACAGAGACTTTATGGCACGTATTCGTCAAGTTGCTGAAGCCCTCAATTGGGAATTGTTTTGTGAAAAGAGACCAAGTGTGGATGAGGAACTAGCTCGAGAATTCTACGCGAACTTACCTCAAGCAAATTGACCGAAGTTCCAGTCGCGGAATCAAGGTACCAATAAATTCAAATGCTATTAATGAGTTCTTTGAATTACCTAATTTTGACAACGATGAATATTCTTCTCTGTTAAGCAACATTAAGCCTAAAAATTTGGAAGAAATTCTCGAGGAACTCACAGTTCTAGGTTCTAAGTGGACTGTGTCAAAGCAAGGAACCCACACATGCTGAAGAGAGTATTTGACACCACTTGCGAAGGTTTGGTTCTATTTCATCCGTTTTAGCCTTATACCTAGTTCGCATGGGACTACAATCTCATTAGAGCGAATGGTCTTATTATACTCGATTCTAACTGGAAAGACCATTGATGTGGGAAAAATCATCTTAAGAGAAATGCGGAATTGTGCCATTAGACGTTCTGGCCCGACCTATTTCCCCTTCACAATAACAATTCTGTGATTAAAAGCAAAACTCCTTGCAGACGTGAAGAAAATAGCATATAGTCAAGGCACAATCACTGATTGGGACCTCTACCGAGTAGCCGAGATTTTGTTCTTTAATAATAAATTGAAGAGAGCGAGGATCCCAAGAAGCAGAGGATGAACCCACAAAAATCCTACCAGAGCCATCAAATGAAGTCCCTAGTGAGGCAGAACCAATGGAACCAGAAGCTGAACCTGATATCGAGCCCTCAATGTTTAGAGCTCCACCGCCTAGCCCAGATCGTCATGATAAGCTGTTGAAGCTAATGGACTTAATGCAACACATACAATGGCAACAACAAGCCCACTGGCGATACTCAAAGATAAGAGATGACTCGATGAGGAGTGCCCTCAAGAAAATCTATAATGACCCATTTATTTTTGTGCCTAAGTTTCCAGATTTCATATTTGAGCCATGGATTTCATCATCAAAGAAGGAGCAAGGCGATTCATGCAAAAACAATACTAACGGAGCAAAAGATGAGTCGAATTCGGAAGGATCGGCAAACAAATAAAAAAGGGGAGGACTTCAACTCTAGTTTATTTTTATTCTTAAGTTATTCTAGGATTAGGTTAATTAGGAATTTTTTATTTTTGCACAATAAAACAAGAGATAGGAATCATGAATAAAATCTGAACAAGTCACAAAAGCTAAAGTGTAGCAATAGATATATATATGTCTAGGATTGGATTTTAGAGAGAGCTTGGTACTTAAGTAGTCAATTTGACTCACTTCTTCTTTTCTAATTATCCTACCTGGTGTATAGTATCTATTTACTCTAAACAATAAGGAAATTGTTCATCTTAAGTAGGGGGACCAAAAATTTGAATTAATTCCACTCAGAATAAAATTCTCTTTTAAGTATGATTAGGATATATTTTGTTCAATAATTTGAAATTTTGTTAAGTATGCTAAAATTCAGTATTAATAAAGTTCTATTATTTCAATAAGTTATTATGTTAGCTTAATAATGATATGAATGTTTTTTAATAAAGCATGTAAATTCATACCATAAAATTTTTAATTCCCTACGAAAAAAATTAAGCGTGCATGAAAGTTTAAGTCTTTAGAATTGACTTAGGAATTTCTTGAGGCAAAATCATAGGAAGCATGGAACATTGAAAATGATTTAGGTAACTATTGTTTGGACCATTTGAGCCTTTTAAGCTGACCCTAATGAAATTATCCTTTGAAACCCAATTTTGAGACTATATGGCCTAATTTCATTCGGACCTATGCATTATTTAGCCATCAATTTTCTCTTCATTACTTCTAAAATTATCCCAAACATTAGACTCAAGACTATTCGAAATATCATTCAAAATAAGTTTGGGGAGTTGAAAAGAAGTATCAATTGCTCAAAAATTGCAGTACATGAAGCAAGTGCTCGAATTTTAAAAAAACATGTACTCGAAAGGGAAGAGCATAAGTTGGGTATCGAGGGTGAGAATTCCGAAGGTTCAAATTTAAGTTGAGTCTAGGGTTCTTAAGCCAAAAATTTGTCTATCTTTTACCTACCCCTAAGCCCAGCCACGTTACAACCTTACGAAAGACCTATTGATTCAAAGTTCCAATGTTACCTACATTAGTGGAGAGAAATTGCTCTGTTCAACATATGAAGACATCAGTTAAGCTTAATGATTGCAGTTTAATTTTGAATAAGGAATTAAAATCAAATTGGTAGTGAGTAACATGTCTTTATTAAAGAAACATTTAGTCTGATTTTGCTAGTATAATAATTGTTGGAGGTAATTTGAACGATATGTATACTTAAGTAGCATAACTATCAAATTTCTTATTTTTTGAGCCTAAGTATATTCAATTCATAATTTTGAGAAAAAGTTGTTCTGAAGGAGTTTTTTCAAAGGTGTTTCCGAGAAATTTATTTTCAAATTTGAGCATTGCTCAGGACGAGCAATAAATTAAGTTTGGGGTGTGGAAACACGAAAATTTATACACTTTTTCATGCCCTTTTTAACCTAACTTCATGCAATTTCAGTAAATTCTTGTTGGAAAATAATTAAATACTATAAAATAATTAAATTATGCTAAAAATATGAACAAGATGAATTTTAATTAATTTTATAGTTAATTTTGATTTATTTTGACTATTTTCGATAGATTCACACAAAGGACAAAAATTGGCTCGGCAAACACTACTCGAAAAATAAACCCGAGAAGCAATTTGAAGTATCAAGGCTAATTTATTTCCAGCTCAAGACGGTCCAATTATGAATATTTAATCATAATATAATTAATTTTAATTGAACCGAACCAAGCAAAGAGTTGGGTAGCCCAAGCCGTCCATAGGCTGGTCCAAATCAGCTTATTAGCTGATTAATTAAGCTGCAAAGAAGCCCTTGAAGACTTATCAAAGTTGCATTCAAACCCCTCCAAATTTTGTGGCTTTGTAGATTTGCCCCATGCTAATTTTAGCAAAGTTGAATCCATCAACTTTGCCACATAGATGGCCAGCCAAGGGAGGTCTCTTTGGCTGCTACTATTTGCTATTTTTAGCAGCCACAATCAGCTATAAATACACCCCCTTGCTGATCATTCAAATCATCCCTCAAGCCTCCAACATTCTCCTCTCTCACCTTCTCTCAACTCCCATTTTCCATTTTCCCTCTTTGTGTTCTTGTGCTAATTTCTCCTCTTGGAAAAGAGGTGTTTTCCCAGCCATTTGGAGCAGCAAGTGGAGTGTTCATAAGCCACCTTGATAACCGAGGACAACGGAGAACGAAGAATGGATCAATCAGTCAAGCCACGGAGAAATACCGGATTTGCTTCTTGTTCCCTATCTCTTTAAATTTCGTTGTTGTTTTGACAAACATGTTTATGAATATTTATGCTATTGAAATGGTTAATTTAATCAGCTTAGATTGAATTTAATTCATGTTGGGTTGAATGCGTTTCGTCCTCTTAAATTATTAAAATTATGTTTATGCTGTTATAGGCCTCGGTAAAATGCTTGATTAAGTAAAATCATGTTAAGTTATCTGGCATTATAATTGTTTAGATAGCTATTGAATTGATTATTTAAACGCATTGGAATTGTAATTAATGGACACAATACTTAATCTGTGCATGTTTAATCCTTCTAAGGCAGCTGAAGATTAAATTAGCATTGTATTTAGTGATACATATGCCTTGCATAGCTTGCAAGATTTTTGTGATTAACTTGTTTTAAGGTAAAAATACTTTGTTATCTCACATGATCTTTTATATGCTTATTAGGTTGAATTAATCAGTTGAATCACATAGGAATATGCAAGAGATTGTTTAGTTTAATAAGTATGTATGTGCAATAACATGTTTACTTCTAAGTCTGTTTAATCGGTACATAGAAATGTGTACAAGAACAGAATGGACTTTTTTTAATTTGTAAATATGTTCATAAGTTAGCAAATTACCGAGTTACTGCGAATTTATTCGTAACAAGTATAAGCATAAGTTTAATAATTCTAAGGTAAGAAATGCAATTAATCCAACACAATTATATCATCTTAATTAAAATCAATTTTTGAAATCATGCGTTAGAACTTGGTTTATTTTATTTTACTTTGTTTTATCTTAGTTTTTAAATATTTCTCAAATCCAAATATTTTTCCTTCACCAAAGTGTTTGAAAACATTTTCAAAGATAATTCTTTTACAGTCCCTGTGGGTATGATAATTCGACATTTACTTTTCACTTTATTACTTGTTACGATTGTGTACACTTGCACATTTCCATCGTTCCAATCCTAAACCCCAGGCTACATCTGTAGCTAGCATGGGTAGTGTTAGAAATACTAGACCTGTAACACCCCATACCCGAGTCCGATGCTAAGACTGGATACAAGACATTACCATGCTTGAACTCACTTAAAACATGTACTTACGGGCTATAAAATTTTGTTTCGAATTAAAAACTTCTCTTTCTTAGTCTAATCATACATTTCATGGGCATACGAGGCCTTAAACACGTATCTGGAAACTTTCGAAACTCAAATGAAAACTTTTCTTTAAAATAGGGGTCACATGCCCATGTGACTTGGGACACACCCGTGTACCCCTAACACATGCCCATGTCTTCCACCCGTGGTCGACACTGACTAATTACACATGGCCTTGACATGCCCGTGGATGTAAACCGTGTACTATATCTTGATATACTGACTTATTCACACGGTCTAGGACACACGCCCATGTTCTGACCGTGTATCACACAAGGCCTAAACAAACGATCGTGGGATTTGCCCATGGCTTATTCTGACTTAAAACACGAAGGTGCAGGGTATGTACGGCCTAGACACACGCCTATGTGTCTAACCATGTGGGCATTTAGAGGCTATTTACCAAGCCTATTGCCACCCTAAAATCAAAACCAAACTCATGCTCAATTCAATACATTTTTTATAAACATTACTACATACTTGATTGATCTCTATAACATACATACTTAGTTAATTTTGGCCAATCACTTAGCCATATACAAAAGAATAATAAACTTAATGGCCAACACTTTGGCTCATTTTAGAACATATTCTCAAAATGAAATGCTTCCTATACATGCCATACTTAGTAAAATAACTTGGCTATACCGAAATAGAGATTGATAGTGTGCTACGAGCTCTGACTCTAACGATCCACAAGTTAGCTTGGCGGGACTACATAGAAAGAAATAATTAAAGACGTAAGCATTTAGCTTAGTAAGTTTGCATGTAAAACACATATTAATAAACTTGTTTAATATAAACCATTTGACATAACAATGGTATCATAAATTTTAGCTATAGAGTTTACTTACTCATACCGATTCTTACAAGTCTCATGATACTTACTATTCTCATACTTGTAAGGTAAACATGGCACCTGTGTCACTTGATCACATTGATCAACATACTTTAACATAATAATCATGATCTCTAATTCATCATTCATAACATAAATGATACTCAATTTCAACTTGGTAATAGCTTTGCTTACCTAGCTTTCTTGTTAACTCATTTTAACTTTACTCATTTGCCCGATGAATTTCTGTGAATAACCGAGGATATTAAATCTCACCCCACATATCTTGATGCCAAAGCCATATCCTAGATACGGTCTTACATGGAATATCTCATCTTGGTTTCAAGGCCATGTCTTAACATGGACTTATATGAAGTATTTCTTGTTCTCACCAATGCCATGCCTTGGCTTGGGCTTACATGGGATTTCTTTCTCTTGATAGCTTTTCAATGCCAAGCTTGCCATGGACTTACATGATAACTTGTTCAATGCCAAGCTTGCCTTGGACTTACATGATAACTTTCTCAATGCTAAGCTTGCCTTGGACTTACATGATAACTTACTTGATTGCTGATGCCATGCCTTGGCTTGGTCTTATACGGACTTTCTTATCTCAGGTGGTAGATCGAGTATCCTGAGAAATTCATCTTTAATCGGGACTTGCTCATACTTAATCTCATTGATTTCTTTGTATAACAAAACAATAAGCATTCCATGATAATAATGTACATTATACTAAGCAATTCAATAATAGAAATCATAAAGCTTAGAAATCATACAAACTTACCTCAATATACAAAATGTATGTAGATATGCAATTTAGTCCTCGATTTTGTTCTTACCTCGGTTTCGATCCGGGCTTCATTTTCTTGATCTATAATCATAAATAGATCATTTAATAATCACATTGACTAAATTAATCCATTACTCATTCACATTGACTAAATTGATTCATTACTCATACTTTGACAAAATTATTATTTTGCCCCTATACTTTCTCATATTTGCACTTTGGCCCAAAGGCTCGTAAAATAATTCTCATTAAACTTTCTTAAACTTCATGCTTAGCTAATTCATTTTCTCTACTATAACAATCATTAATTCTCACTATTTCTAGTATGTATGACAAATTTTCATAACTATTACAAATTAGTCCATACTATCATTGTTCATGAAATTCACTTAGCAAAAGATGTTTATCTAACATCAAACTCTCATAAACTTCCATAAAACATCATTTAACATGCATTTCATTCATGGGTAAATTTTTAAACATGTATCCTATCTCATTTTATAGCTAAAAATAGCTAATTCATGATACGAGAACATCAAAAATACGAAGAATATTAAAAATGGGGCTAAAATGAACTTACTAGCAAGCTTGAAAAAAATGAAGAACCCTAGCTATGGAGTCTTCAATTTTTCGGCAACAAGGGGAAGAAGATGAATAGATTTTTATCATTTTTTTCCCATTTTAATCATTTAAATTGATTAAATGACCAAAATGCCATTCTCTTTAAAAATTTCTATTTTACTAACTCATGTCCAATTTTGTCCAAAATTTATAATTTGGGAAATTTTCTACTTAAGGACTTCTAATTGATATTCTAAAGCTATTTCATACAAAAAGCTTCTAAAAATTCATATTTTGCAACTTTTGCAATTTAGTTCTTTTGGACCATTCAACCTCAATTTAACAAAATTGCTTCATGAAACTTTCACACTAGCATACAAACATGACATAAACCTTAAAAACTCATAAATTCACCTCGGATTCGTGGCCTCGCACAACTATTCTAACTAGGCCCTAAATTGGGCTATTACAAGACCCTAATGTAAACACTGCAACAAGCCACATTATAGCGAGTGTCGGATGAAAAGCGGAGCATGTTTCAGGTGTGATTCCTTAGACCACTACCTTAGAGATTGTCCTATGAAGTATGAGAAAGAAAAAGCTCAAACTATGAGGTGAGCAATACAGCTACTAGAGAAAGACCACCTCGAAACACGGAAAATATGAGTAGTAGTCGAGGTGCTACGAGGGATTTTGCAGTGAGATCTGAGGCACGGGCGCCAGCCAAAACTTGTGCCATTCGCTCCCGCGAAGATGTGTCAGCTCTAGATGTTATTATCGGTACATTTTCTATTTATAACATTGATGTAACTGCTTTGATTGATCTCGGATCAACCCATTCATATGTATGTACAAACTTAGTGTCTGTAAAAGTTTACCTGTTGAGTCCACTAAATTTGTGGTTAAAGTATCGAACCGTGGGCCAGTATGTCCTAATTGATAAAGTTTGCAAGAATTTTCCTTTGATAACTCGGGGTTAAAGTTTTCCAGTCGATTTAATACTTTTACCGTTTGATGAATTTGATGTGATTTTGGGTATGGATTGGCTAACTATGCATGATGCAGTTGTGAATTGTAGACAAAAGATTATTGTATTAAAATGTCCAAACGGTGAGACTCTTCGTGTTGAATCTGATGATTCGAGTAGTTTGCCTATTGTGATATCGACTATGCTAGCACATAAATATGTGAGAAAGGGTTGGAACACTTATCTTGCGTATGTACTGGATACAAAAGTGTCTAAACTGAAGATTAAATTAGTGCCAGTGGTTTGTGAATATCCAGATGTGTTTCCTAAAGAGTTACCCGGATTACCACCGATCAGATAGGTTGAGTTTGCTATTGAGTTAGTACCGGGAACATCACCGATATCGATAGCTCTGTACAAAATGGCTCTGATAGATTTGAAAGAGTTGAAAGCTCAATTGCAAGAATTAATGGGTAGAGGTTTTGGACGACCGATTTTCTCGCCT
Source organism: Gossypium rotundifolium (assembly GCA_025506655.1). Classification (NCBI taxonomy): domain Eukaryota; kingdom Viridiplantae; phylum Streptophyta; class Magnoliopsida; order Malvales; family Malvaceae; genus Gossypium; species Gossypium rotundifolium. The sequence continues at coordinate 27,775,154 of CP106730.1, forward strand.
TGGGGTACACCAATTTTTTTTTTTTGTGAAGAAGAAAGATGGATCAATGAGATTGTGTATCGATTATTGACAGTTTAACAAGGTTACGATTAAGAATAAGTATCTTTTGCCAAGAATTGATGATTTTTTGAAAGAAGCAACAATATATTCAAAGATTGATTTGTGGTCTGGTTATTATCAATTGCGGGTTAAAGATTCAGATGTGCCAAAAATTGCATTCAGGACCAGGTACGGGCACTATGAATTTCTTTTTATGCCATTTGGGTTAACTAATGCTCCTGTAGTTTTTATGGATTTAATGAATAGAATTTTCAGGCCATTTTTAGACAGATTCGTCGTTGTATTCATTGATGATGAGTCTGAACATGCTGAACATTTGAAGGTTATGTTAAAAACTTTGAGAGATAAACAAATATTTTTAAATTCATCAAATGTGGGTTTTGGCTCCGAGAAGTTGGATTGTTGAAACACATTGTTTCATCGGAAGGCATCAGGATGGACCCGAGTAAGATTTCAGCAGTTGTTGACTAGAAACTATTGAGAATCACATCCAGGTCAGAAGCTTTCGGGATTAGTGGGTTATTATCGGAGATTTGTAAAAGGTTCTCAATGATAACTACACCGATGACTCGGTTATTGTAAAAAGATGTAAAGTTTGAGTGGTTCAAAATTGCCAATAGAGTTTTAATTAGTTGAAAGCATTGTTAACCGAACACCAGTTTTAGTTTAGCCTGATTCAGGTAAAGAATTTGTGATTTTCAGTGATGCGTTATTGAACAGTTTGGGTTGCATTTTAATGCAAGAAGGCAAAGTGATAGCTTATGCTTCCAGATAGTTAAAGTCGCATGAAAAGAATTATCCGACACACGACTTGGAATTGGCTACAATTGTGTTTGCATTAAAGATTTGGCGAAACCATTTATTCATTGAGAAATGCCACATATTTACTGACCACATGAGCTTATGCATTTAATGTCACAGAAAGATTTGAATTTGAGATAGCTTAGATGGCTTGAATTGTTGAAAGATTATGAGTCAGTAATTGATTATCACCCGGGAAAAGCAAATGTAGTCGCGGATGCTTTGAGTAGAAAATCTTTTTTTTCTTTGCAAGCGATGAATATGCGATTAACCTTGTCTGATGATGGTTCATTCTTAGCTGAGTTAAAAGCTAAACCAATGTTTCTTTAGCAAATCTGCCATGATCAAAATATGATAATGATTTCCAAGCTAAACGACTATAGTGTAAGTCGACTTCTAATTCAGAGTTTCAAGTCAAACCCGATGACTGTTTATTGTTCCGAGGTAGAGTTTGTGTACCGAAGAATCCTGAGCTTATACTATTAATTTTGCACGAAGCACACAGTGGTAGCTTGTCTTTTCATCCGGGAAGTACTAAGATGTACAGTGATTTGAGACAGATGTATTGGTGGTTGGGTATGAAACGAGACATTTATGACTTTATGTCGAAATGTTTGATTTGTCAACAGGTCAAAGCCGAGCATCAAGTGCCTTCAAGACTGTTACAGCCAATAATGATACCGAATGGAAATGGGATGGAGTTACGATGGATTTCATATCGAGATTACCCCTATCTCCGAAAAAGAAAGATGTTATTTGGGTTATGGTTGATCGTTTGACGAATTCTACACATTTTATTCCGGTATGTATAGACTTCTCACTTTTACAAATTAGTTGAGTTGTATATTTTTGAGATCGTCATATTGCATAGAGTGCTAGTTTCTATTATTTTGGATAGAGATCCGCGGTTTACATCACGATTTTGGAAGAAATTGTAAGAAGCTTTAGGTACTCGGTTGCAATTTAGCACCTCATTTCATCCTCAAACCGATGGTCAGTCTAAGAGAGTGATTCAGATTCTTGAAGATATGTTTCGTTGTTGTGTTTTGGAGTATGAAGGTAATTGGAAAAAATATTTACCTTTGGTTGAATTCGCGTATAACAATAGTTTTCAATCGAGTATAAAGATGGCACCGTATGAAGCTTTATATGGTCGTAAATGCCGAACTCCATTGTACTGGACCGAGATCAGTGAGAAAAAGATACACGGGGTTGATTTAATTTGAGAAACCAAAGAAAAGGTGAAAGTGATTCATGATAGTTTGAAAGTCGATTTAGATCGACAGAAATCACATGCGGATTTGAAACGTAAAGATATTGAATTTCAGATCGGCGATAAAGTGTTTCTGAAAGTATCATCTTGGAAAAGAATTTTCTGTTTTGGTCACAAGGGAAAGTTAAGTCTAAGATTTATCGGACCATATGAGATTATCAAGAGAATTTGGCCAGTGGCTTATCGACTTGAATTACTTTCAGAGTTGGAAAAGATCCATAATGTGTTTCATGCATCTATGTTATGATGATACAGATCGGATCCTTCACATATAATTTCTTCGACCGAAGTTACGATTCAGCCCAACATGTCGTATACTGAAGAAATTATCAAAATTTTGGCATGAGAGATCAAAGAATTGAGAAATAAAAGAATAGTCTTAGTGAAAGTTCTTTGGCATAGTCACGGGATTGAGGAGGCTACTTGGGAACCCGAGGAAACCATGAGAAAACAATACCCTAACCTATTTTCTGGTCAAAAAATTTATTTTAATATTATTTTAATATCTACAACATGATAGAATGATAGTATAAAAATTTCGTTAGGAAATTTTATAGTTTGGATGTTCAATTTGTGAAAAAGGACTAATTCACATAAACTGCGAAAGTTGGGTTTTATTAGCTAAAGGTGTTAAATAGCTATAGAACTTTAAAATGGAGGTCCTTATATGGTAATTAGACCATTAAAGGTGATAGTGGATGAGCATAGCTTGGCAATTTTTTTTTAAAGTTAGGTAAGGTTAAAATGGTAATTAGGTAATAAATGAATAAAATTAAATAACACAAAATGGCCATCTTCTTGCTTCATTCTCAACCAAAATTTACAGCATAGGAGAGCATTGGAAAAGCTTGAAATTTTGCAAATAAAGTCCCTTGCATGTGAGTATTTTCTTGTCCCGTTTTTAATAATTTTTATGTTTTCGGGATCGTTGTAGCTATACCTAGCTAACTAGAGGACTAATTTGCAAAAATATTGAATAGTTTGAGTTTTTCCATGGATGAATATGATAGGGTTTTAAAGTTTTATGGAAGAAAATGAATCTTTTTTGTTAAATAAACAACTTTTTTTAATTGAGTTTTGTTGAAATTGCCAATTAGGGATTAATTTGTAAAATATGAAAATTGTGTGGTAAATGCATGAAACTGTGAAATGTATGAGTTTTATGAACACATAGAATATTCGGCTAGGCTTGAGTGAGGTGAAATTTCATGAGTTTAAATTTTACGAACTTAGGGACTAAATTATAAAGAAGTCAAAAGTATAGGGGCAAAATAGTAATTTTTCAAAACTTGAATTTTGGATTAAATTGAATAGAATAAAGATTAAAGTGGTAAAATTTGATTATATAGATCAAGAAAAGCAATGTACAGAATTAGATCGGGAGAAAGACAAAGTTATCGATTAAATAATCATTTTCCATCATTCAAATTCGAGGTAAGTTCGTGTAATTAAAATTGAGTATTTACATGATTTAATGAAAATATATGTATGTGAATGATTTAATTATTATGTATAATTATCGAGAGCATAACCAACGATGTGCAAGGAATACCGATCCCCATTTGAACCTTAGGAATTTCGTAGGATACAAATGACATGTCATTAAGGTTACTGTTTTGGTTGAGATCTGGCATGTGTTGCGGACTCACCATAGCTCGTATGAGCTTATCGGTTTACAACTCATGAGAGCCTACTAATACTCAACTTGTATGAGCTTACCATATTTCAGCTCGGAGGAGCTTATCGTATTTCAGTTCGAAGGAGCTTACCAATTATGGCTTGTAAGAGCATACATGTACAAGAAATGATGGACTTACAGTTCAGTACACCTCGTATGTACCACCCTCATATCTAACGATATTCTAAGTGATTCAATGGGCATAGTGTTATTATGAGATTATACTAGTTCGATACGAACTAATACAGGCAATTATATGGAGATAATATATATATATGGTATACAAATATACGGTATAGATGTTACATGTACATGGAATTCTAATAATTGTTGAATTCATATATGATTCCTGATTTTTACATGTATACATGGCGAACTTGATGAATGGTTACGTGATAGGCTTTGGCTAAATTGAATTGAGTTATGATTTGAGATTACTTACCTAAATTTTGAATATATGGTAAGTTTAAATTCTATGTTTTCACGAACTTACTAAGCTTAAGTTGTAACACCCCTTACCCGTGTCTAACGCCGGGATAGGATACGAGGCATTATCAGACTTAAACATAAACATTTATACAAAATCGGGCTATAAAATTTCATTCAATTTAAAATCACTCATTCACATGCAAATTGTCCCTTATATGGGCCCACGAGGCCCAAAACAATCATTAGGAACTGTTCGGGACTAAATCGAGAACTTAGGAAACTTTAAGAAGACTTAAAAAATTTTCATCAAAACAGGGGTCACACGCCCGTGTGGCTTGGTACACGCCCCGTGTAGGTAGGCCGTGTGGTCACACATGCCCATGTCCTCAGCTCGTGTAACTCTCTGTTTATGACATCATCAACAAAATAGGGCCACACGGCCAAGTCACATGCTCGTATGCTTAGGCCACGTGGCAAATTAAATTCCAAAAAATAAATGTAGACTTCACATGCCCTGGGCACACGCCTATGTCCCGGGCCGTGTCCTCCACACTGAAGATACACGGCTATTTACCAAACCGTTTTGGCACCTTCATTTGCATATACTTATACACAACTTCAATGGCATCTTTCATGGCATAATTGAGCACTAAAACATCATTAAACAAGTCATGATCATAGAGAATTCATATAATCTTATTCATGCATAAGGCACCATAGTTTGCCTAGCTTAAACTTATCAAAATTTCATGCCATTATTATCATCAACACATCCTCAATCCATCTATACCAAACACACATAACCACATCACATGAAACTTTTAGTATAAGCACACACATATAAATAGGCATTACAACTCATTAACCAATATGAGCCACATCTCATGGCCATATACAAAATGAATCATATTACCATCGTGAACCAACACATTCAGCCAAATCAAATGACACATACACAATTGACTAAGTCCCTATACATGCCATAAACTTAAGAGGTATGTATGCACTTTTACCCCACATTTATAACTTGATAGTGTGATAGCATCTCCAACGATCTCCAACTCGAGCTAGCATAAAACCCTATAAGATATGAGAAAGGAAGGGGAGTAAGCTACAATTCTTAGTAAGTTTGTATGCAAATAATAAGCAACTTATTAACATGTTTTTCACTAATTCTCACAATTCATTTATGTTCATCTTGAGCTGTCTACTCGCATTACAGTCACTAAATTTTTTTATCCAGAGCTACGGAACTCCAAATTAAAATCTGCTAATTTTCCTTGAAACTAGACTCACATATCTTATTACCATAAAATTTACAGAATTTTTAGTTCAGCCAATCAGTACAGTTTATTCTTTAAATTCTCCCATGTTTCGCTATTTGACAGTTTTGACCCCTCTTCACTTAAAATTTATTTTCTTGTGGTACAGAATTTGAATGATGTTCCTGTTTGCTTATCTTGAAAATATACTCATTAATAAATTCAAGCATATAAATTTTATATCTTGATTATTTTTTAAAAATTTTAATTAATTTCCCAAGTCAGAATAGGGGATTACAATATCACTCTGCCCTGTCTTATAAAAATTTAAATATCTCATAATATGAAATTATTTTGCTTAAACCGCTTATTTTATACAAATATAGACTCAATAATATTTAATTTCATATCTTATTCAACTTCTAATTCAATTTCCACCATTTTTTGTGAATTTTCAAAGTGATACAACTGCTGCTATCCAAACTATTTTGTTGCTAATTTTACTCCATCATGTTTTCTTGGTATTAATTCTCATTTACATACATATAACATGTAACAGCCCGATTTTTACCCTAATCAAAATAGTGGTTTTAAGACCACAAATTTGAGTCCAAAAAATATTTTAATATTATTTTCTGTGTTAATTATGTGTGAATTTACATGTGTGAAAGTTTCATGAATTAATTTTATTGTTTGTGTGCTTAATTTGATAAAAGAACTTAATCGCGTAAAATAAAAATTTGATGGTTAGTTGTGAAAGTTCCTAATTGTTATTGTATTTATAATATGGAGGATTTATGTTGCAATTAGGCCATTTTATTAAGTAGTGGTGGCAACATGCATATATTATATGTTTTTATATGTTAAATTTTATAAGTAAAATTTATATTAATATAATATAATGTTATAATATATATATAATAAACAAAACATAAAATGAAAGCCATTATATTCCATTTTTGACCGAAACAAAGAAAAGTAAAAGAAAGAAACAAGAGCTAGGTATTCGGCCATTGTTGAGTTCGATTAAGGTATGTATCTAGCTCGGTTTTTGATAATTTTTACGTTTTTTGTAATCGTTGCTTCGAAATGTACAAGACCCATGCTTGAATTTTTGAAATTGATGATGATTTGTGTTATGCCATTGCTGATAATTTGTGATTTTTGTTGTTTGATGATAGAAAATGGAAGATATGTTTTGAATTAACATGTTTTGTCTTTGGATTTTTGATAATTTTGAGTTATTTGGACTAAATTGTGAAAATAAATTTTTGAGAGATTAAAATGTGAAAAAAATGAAATATAAGGACTTGTATGGAGCTAGTGAATATTCAGCCTAAGCATAGTATATGCAAATTTTGTGTATTTTGTGTTTTCTGCAATAGGGACTAAATTGCAAAAAGTGTAAAAATCAGGGGCAAAATGGTAATTTGCCCATTTATGTGTTTTTGGATTAAATTGAATGAATATATGGTTAAATTAGTTAAATTTGAATTTATTTAGATCAAGAATGGAAGAAAACAGAATTAGATCGGGGAAAGTTGAAAGTAGTCGAGTAATCGATTTCGTCCGTTGATATCCGAGGTAAGTCTATAAGCATTTGAATGTTGTTAAACTTGAGAATATATAAATGTTATGTAACAGCCTGGATTAGACCTTAGTCAGAACAGTGGTTTCGAGACCACAAATTCGAGGTCGTAAAAAATATTTTAATGATATTTTCTGTGTGAAGGATATGTGACATAGCCTGTGTGATGATTTGATCGTTTTAGTGTCAAATTAATAGAAATGACTTAATTGCATAGAGAGTAAAATGTTGTGTACTGATTTGTGAGTACTTAGATGTTGTTGGCTTTTTAAGGAGGAGGTCTTATGTTGTTAATAAACCATTTTCAAGTTAGTGGATGGTTAAAAGACAAATTAGCCTTAGATTATATTTGTTTTATATGTTTAATGGAAGGGCAAAATGGTAAAATATGTGTTAATGTTATTATAACAAATACAAAAAGAAATTAAATGGCCATTTTTATCATCTTCTTTGGCCGAATGTAACTAAAGAAAGAAAAGAAAGAATTGAGCTAGGTATTCAGCACTTACAAGGCTAAATTCAAGGTATTTTTTATCGGTTTTCGATAATTTCTACGTTTTCGTAATCATTGCTTCGAGCTCTAGCTAACCCATGTTGTAATTTTGCGAATTGATGATATTCTTGTGATGAGCCATTGATGAACACTTGAGCTTTGTGATGTTAGTTGGTGAAATATGAAAGCTTGATGTTGGGTTAACATAGTTTGTATTTGAATTTTTGGTGAAATTGAGCATTTTGGGCTAAATTGTGAAAAGTGTATATTGAGGGACTAAAATGTGAAATAAATGAAATGTGTGGGTTTGTATAGACATTAGTAAAATTTGACTAAGCTTGTGCTAGGTGGAATTTGGTGGATTTGATGATTTTGTGAGATAGGGACTAAAGTGTCGAAACGTGAAAATATGAGGGCTAATTTGTAAAATGCCCTAAATATGTGTGTTTGGACTAAAGTGATTAAATTGATGATTGAATGGATTGAATTTAAATGTGTATAGACCAAGAACGGAGAGGTTCGGATCAAGATAGAGGCAAAGACAAAGTGCTCGATTAATCGACTATTCGGTATTTTAACATCCGAGGTAAGTTCGGATATAATACTAGTTGTAAACTTTATCTATGTGATATAAATTGAATGGATGCATAAGTATCTATGAGATTTGAAATGCTATGTTCTGAATTGAGATAAAGAGGCACTAAGTGTGTGAAATTTGAAACGAGAAAGAGATGATTGGCACTGTGTGTGCGAAAAGATAGAAGCTTCGGCTTATCGACTTGGCACTGTGTGTGCGATACCGATATAAGTTTGGTTTAATGTATTGGCACTAAGTGTACGGTGATGATTATGTTTCAGTTATGAAATTGGCACTAAGTGTGCGAATAAACCAATGGAATAGCAAGGGTTGGATGAGAGGTAATATTGAACAATTGAGTAGCATAAAAGGGTAAGTAACTATGTGTTGATCAAGGTACGTTCGAACCTATGTGGTTGATGATAGATTTAAAGTTGAATGAATAATAATTGGGTATGTGGTTGAGATTGATAATGTTCCTAGTTGTGCCTTTATCTATGGGATGGTACATATATATATATATATATATATATACATATCGATGTTGTTATATTGAGTAATATGTATTATATTACAAACTTACTAAGCTTTGGAAAGTTTACTGTGTGATTTGTTTCTCTGCCTTGCAATGTCAGTAAAGCTAGCTCAGATCTGGGATCGTCAGCTTCTCAGTCACACTATCGGCATTCTATTTTGGTACCTTTGGAAAGATGTATATAGCTAGGATATGGCATGTATAGGCTAGTTAATTGAATTATGTTTGAGATTGTAATTAGCCATGAGATGTGGCTAGATATGTGATAGGTTTGGCGTGATTTGTGGATTGATAAATTTGCTATCAAGTGGTAACTTTGTGTTATAAATGCTAATAGGGGTTAGTGAAATTGGGAATGAATTATGCTTGTGATAGAATAAGTATTGGTATTGAATTTAGTATAAATAGAGTTAAAATTGAAGCATGAGTGGAATGACAATATTGGTATGTTTATGGTGATAATATGAGCATGAGATGTTTAGCTTGTATGGCTTGTAGGTTGGACCCTTATGGGTGGCATTTTGACTTTGCAAAGTGGCCTATAATGTCACACGGTTGAGGCACACGGGCGTGCCTAAGACCGTGTGTAAATTAACAGAATGTGGATTAAATTATACACGGTCTTGGCACGGGCGTGCCTTCAGGTCGTGCGAGAATTGGTAGTATACTACCACGGAGAGGACACACGGGAGTGTCAAGTAGCTGTGGGTGAGGCACGGCCTACCCCCACGGCCGTGTGTCCCCTATATTCTAGAAAAGTTTCAATTTTTCATGAAATTTTATATGTGTTTCAGTTTAGTCCCGACTCGGTTTATAAGCATGCTTAGAGTCTCGATGACTTATTTAAGGGACACTATGATTTTATATGAATGTGTTCGATGATGATTGACTTTGTGTCGTGAATGCGATGTAAAATGATCCTATTGTTTGGTAATGTCTCTAAACCCTATTTTGATGACGGTCTTAGGTTAGGGGTGTTACATTTTATTAGTATCAGAGCTACAGTTTAGTCGATTCTCGGACTAACGTAGCGCGTGTGAGTCTAGCTATACATGCCATATTATGAAATTGCGATAGTGTGATGAAATCTGATAGTTGAAATGTGTTTTAATATAGTAATGGATCCCAATCGAGTAATTGCTAATGACATAGAGAGTAATGCGCCTGCTTCCACTCAAGGGACAGCACCGGCCACATCTGGGCCGACTAATAGTGGTGAGGGAGGTGAGGCTAAGCAAGCCTTCTTCCGTATGATGAGTGAATGCTTTTTGGAATTTGTTAGAACAAATCCGACAGCTCCACAACCTCCACCCCCGCAAGTACTTGTTGTGCCACAAGTTGTAGATCCGATCAGATTGAATAAACCTCCTGTGGATAAGATTCGCAAGTATGGGGCCGAAGAGTTTAGGGCCACATCTGATGACGATGCTGAGCGAGCCGAGTTTTGGCTTAAAAGTACAATCAGAGTATTTGATGAGATGTCGCTGAACCCTGAAGAGTGCATTAAGTGTGCAATTTTCTTATTGAGAGACACGGCTTACAATTGGTGGAAAATGTTAATATCTGTAGTTCCGAAAGAGAGAATAACCTGGGATTTCGTTCAAGTTGGGTTTAGAAAGAAGTATATCAGTCAGCACTTCATTGATCAGAAACATAAAGAGTTTTTAGAGCTAAAACAGGTCGCTTGTCTGTTACTGAGTATGATCTAGAATTCGTACGATTGAGTCAATATTCTAGAGTGTGTGTTTCTACTGAAGCTACCATGTGCAAACATTTTATAGAGGGATTGAATGAAGACATTAAGTTGTTGTTTGGAATACTGGATATAAATAAATTTGTTGTATTAGTTGAAAGAGCATGTAGAGCTGAGGAGCTCAGTAAAGAAAAGAAGAAAGCTGATTCTAAGGCTCGTGATGAAAGAAAGAGATCAATGAATAAGTTCTCTCAATCTTCAGCAAAGAGATATAAAGATGCAAGCAATCGTTCAAATGCCTCGTTTGGACATCCAAATAGAGATCGTTCGAGACAGAGTATTGGTTTACGAATTCAAGCTCCGAATGAGTCAAGTGTGGGTAGTGTTGAGAACAACAAGCCTGAATGTAAACAATGTGGGAGGCGACATGTGGGAGAATGTTGGGGCAAGTATAACAATAGAACATGCTATAAGTGTGGATCTCGAGATCATCTCATTCTAGATTGCCCAAAGACGGTCGAAGAAGAAAATGTTCAGAATGAAAGACCGAGTAATGTGACAATAAGGGGTAGACTACCCAGAAACATCAAAAATATGAGCGAAAGCCAGAGAGGAACAACTGACACAGCTGTGAGGTCAGAAGCGAGAGCACCTGCCCGAGCCTATGCTATATGTGCACGAGAGGAAGCATCATCTCCAAATGTGATCACTGGTACTTTCACTTTATTTAATACTGATGTCATTGCATTGATAGATCCTGGATCAACTCATTCCTATGTGTGTATGAATTTAGTATCGAATAAGACTCTACCTGTTGAGTCTACTAAATTTGTGATTAGAGTATCGAACCCCTTAGGCAAGTGTGTTCTGGTGGATAAGGTGTGCAAAAATTGACCGTTGATGTTTCGTGATTTATGTTTCCCGGTCAATTTGATGTTGTTACCATTTGATGAATTCCACATAATTCTGGGTATAGATTGGCTTACTTTGCATAACGCCATCGTGAATTGTAAGAGAAAGAATGTTAAATTGAAGAGTCAGAATGGTGAGATAGTTCGAATTGAGTCTAGTGATATGAAAGGATTACCAGCTGTTGTATCTATGATGAAAGCTATGAACTATGTGAGAAAGGACTGTGAAGCTTATTTGCGTACGTGATTGATACAAAAGTTTCGGAAAGGAAAGTTGAATCTGTGCCTGTGATATATGAGTTTCCAGATGTGTTTTCAGAAGAGTTATCGGGGTTACCTCCGATTAGAGAAGTTGAATTTGGTATTGAGTTAGTGACGGGAACTGCTCCTATTTTGATAGCTCCATACAGAATGGCACCAACACAATTGAAAGAGTTGAAATCTCATTTGCAAGAATTGACCGACAGAGGATTTGCACGACCTAGTTTTTCACCCTAGGGAGCTCATGTATTTTTTGTGAAAAAGAAAGATGGAACTATGAGAATGTGTATTGATTATCGAAAATTAAACAAAGTGACAATAAAGAACAAATATCTGTTACCTCGGATTGATGATTTGTTTGATCAGTTGAGAGGAGCTATAGTATTTTCTAAGATAGGTTTGAGATCGGGCTACTATCAGTTGAGAGTTAAAGAATCTGATGCGCCAAAAACTGCATTCAGAACGAGGTATGGACATTATGAATTCTTAGTGATGCCCTTTGGACTAACAAATGCCCCTGCAGTGTTTATGGATTTGATGAATCGAATATTCAGACCGTATTTGGATCGCTTCGTGGTGGTGTTCATTGATGATATTTTGATTTATTCGAGTGATGAGACGTAACATGTTAATCATTTGAGAATCGTGCTACGAACTCTGCGTGAGAAACAGTTGTATGCAAAGTTTAGCAAGTGTGAATTTTGGTTGCCTGAGGTCAGTTTTCTGGGGCATATTGTATCCGCTGCTGGGATACGAGTCGATCCGCATAAAATCTATGCTATTTTGGAATTGAAGCCTCCGAGAAATGTGTCTGAAATTCGTATTTTTCTGGGACTAGCGGGATATTATAGACGATTTGTGAAAGGCTTCTCAATGATTGCGACTTCTTTGACAAAGTTGTTACAGAAGGATGCTCGATTCGAGTGGTCAGAAAAGTGTCAATAGAGTTTTGAACAGTTGAAGGTGTTGTTAACATAAGCACCAGTGTTGATTCAACCTGAATCAGGCAAAGAGTTTATAGTTTATAGTGATGCATCGTTGAATGGTTTGGGCTGTATGCTGATGCAAGAAGGAAAAGTCATCGCTATGCTTGAGACGCTTAAAACCGCATGAAAAGAATTATCAACGCATGATCTTGAATTGGTTGCCATTGTATTTGCATTGAAGATTTGGCGTCACTATTTATTCGGTGAAAATGTCATATTTATTCTAATCATAAGAGTTTAAAGTATTTGATGACTCAGAAAGATTTGAACTTATGACTGAGAAGATGGTTAGAATTGTTGAAAGACTACGAACTTGTGATAGATTACCACCCGAGCAAAGCTAATGTTGTAGCCGATGCCTTGAGTCGAAAATCATTATACGCTTTGCGAGCTTTGAGTAATCAGAAAGATCTATGTGATGCAAATGCGGTTGTAGCTGAATTGAAAGTAAAACCATTGTTTATACAACGGATATGTGAGACTCAGAAGATTGATAATGAGTTGTTAGCAAAAAGAGTTCAACGTAATTCGAATGCGAAATCAGAATTTCGAGTTGATAGTAATGATTGTTTGAGATTCAGAGATCGGATTTGCATTCCGAGAAATTTAGAGTTGATTCAAATGATTTTGACTGAAGCTCACAATGGTCATTTGACTGTACATCCGGGGAGTACGAAAATGTATAATGATTTGAAACAGTTCTATTAGTGGCATAGTATGAAGAGAGATATTTCTGACTTTGTGTTGAAATGTTTAGTTTGTCAGCAAGTTAAGGCTGAACATCAAGTTCCATCCGATTAATTTCAACCGATTATGATTCCTAAGTGGAAATAGGGAGAGGATCACGATGGACTTTGTGTTGGGTTTGCCCTTATCTCTGAGCAAGAAAGATGCGATCTGGTTGATAGTTGATAGATTGACGAAATCAGCTTATTTCATTTCGGTGAGAACCTATTATTCTTTAGATAAGTTAGCTGAATTATATATTGATGAGATTGTGAGATTGCACGGAGTACCATTATCTATAGTGTCTGACAGAGATCCAAGATTTACCTTACGATTTTGGAAGAAATTGCAAGATGCTTTGGGCACGAAATTGCATTTCAGTACTACTTTTCATCCACAAACGGATGGTCAATCCGAACAAATTATTCAGATTCTTGAAGATATGCTAAGATGTTGTATACTCAAATTTGAAAGCACATGGGAAAGGCATCTATCATTGATTGAGTTTGCGTATAACAATAGTTTTCAGTCTAGTATTAAAATGGCACCATATGAAGCTCTTTACGGTCGAAAGTGTCAAACTCCATTGTATTGGACCAAGTTGAGTGAGAACAAGATTCATGGGGTTGATCTTGTTAAAGAGACTGAGTAGAAAGTGAAAGTAATTCATGATAGTTTGAAAACAGCCTCAAATCGTCAGAAGTCTTATACAGATTTGAAACGAAAGGATATTGAATTTGAGGTTGGTGATAAAGTGTTTCGAAAGTATTTCCGTGGAAGAAAATACTTCGATTTGGCAAAAAGGGCAAGTTGAGTCCGAGGTTCATTGGATCGTATGAGATCGTTGAACGAGTTGGACCGGTTGCTTATAGATTGAGATTGCCATATGAATTAGAAAAGATCCATAATGTGTTTCATGTGTCAATGCTTCGACGGTACAGATCAGATCCATCTCATGTGATTACTCCTACTGAGGTTAAGATTCAATCAGACTTGTCGTATAGTGAAGAACCGATCCGAATTTTGGCATGAGAGACTAAAGAGTTGAGAAATAAGAAAATTTATCTAGTGAAAGTATTATGGCACAAACACGGAATTGAAGAGGCTACGTGGGAGCCTGAGAACGTTATGAGAGAGCAACATCCACAACTATTCACTGGTAAGATTTTCGGGGACGAAAATACCTAAGGAGGGAGAGTTGTAAAAGCCTGGGTTAGACCCTAGTCGAAACAGTGGTTCGAGACCACAAATTCGAGGTCGTAAAAAAATATTTTAATGATATTTTCTGTGTGAAGGATATGTGACATAGCCTATGTGATGATTTGATCGTTTTAGTGTCGAATTAAGAGAAAGGACTTAATTGCATAAAGAGTAAAATACTGTGTGCTGATTTGTGAGTACTTAGATGTTGTTGGCTTTTTAAGGAGGAGGTCTTACGTTGTTAATAAACCATTTTCAAGTTATTGGATGGTTAAAAGACAAATTAGCCTTAGATTATATTTGTTTTATATGTTTAATGGAAGGGCAAAATTATAAACTATGTGTTAATGTTATTATAACAAATACAAAAAGAAATTAAATGGCCATTTTTATCATCTTCTTTGGCCGAATGTAACTAAAGAAAGAAAAGAAAGAATTGAGCTAGGTATTGGGCACTTACAAGGCTAAATTCAAGGTATGTTTTTGGACGGTTTTCGATAATTTCTACGTTTTTGTAATCGTTGCTTCGAGCTCTAGCTAACCCATGTTGTAATTTTGCAAATTGATGATATTTTGTGATGAGCCATTGATGAACACTTGAGCTTTGTGATGTTAGTTGGTGAAATATGAAAGCTTGATGTTGGGTTAACATAGTTTGTATTTGAATTTTTGGTGAAATTAAGCATTTTGGGCTAAATTGTGAAAAGTGTATATTGAGGGACTAAAATGTGAAATAAATGAAATGCGTGGGTTTGTATAGACATTATTAAAATTCAGCTAAGCTTGTGCTAGGTGGAATTTGGTGGATTTGATGATTTTGTGAGATAGGGACTAAAGTGTCGAAACGTGAAAATATAAGGGCTAATTTGTAAAATGCCCTAAATATGTGTGTTTGGACTAAAATGATTGAATTGATGATTGAATGGATTGAATTTAAATGTGTATAGACCAAGAACGGAGAGGTTCGGATCGAGATAGAGGCAAAGACAAAGTGCTCGATTAATCGACCATTCGGTATTTTGACATCCGAGGTAAGTTCAGATATAATACTAGTTGTAAACTTTATCTATGTGATATAAATTGAATGGATGTATATGTATCTATGAGATTTGAATTGTTATGTGCTGAATTGAGATAAAGAGGCACTAAGTGTGCGAAATTTGAAACGAGAAAGAGATGATTGGCATTGTGTGTGCGAAAAGATAGAAGCTTCGGCTTATTGACTTGGCACTGTGTGTGCGATACCGATATAAGTTCGGTTTAATGTATTGGCACTAAGTGTGCGGTGATGATTATGTTTCAGTTATGAAATTGGCACTAAGTGTGCGAATAATCCAATGGAATAGCAAGGGTTGGATGAGAGGTAATATCGAACAATTGAGTAGCATAAAAGGGTAAGTAACTATGTGTTGATCAAGGTACGTTCGAACCTATGTGGTTGATGATAGATTTAAGAGTTGAATGAATAGATAATTGGGTATGTGGTTCAGATTGATAGTGCCTAGTTGTGCCTTTATCTATGGGATGGTACATATATATTGTAACAGACCAAATTTGACCCTAATCGGAACGGTGGTTTCGGGACCACGAATCTGAGCCCGTGAAATATTTAAATATTATATTTAGTGTTTATTATATGTGAATTTATGTGTGTGAATTTGATAAAAAGGATTAAATCGCGTAAAGCGTAAAAGTTGCATTCTTTAGTGTAAAGTGCTACAATGATGATGGCTTCTTAATTTGAGGTATTGGTGGGTAAATATTCCATTTTATAAGTTAGTGGATGGCTTTTGACTAATATGCCATTATTATATGTAATAGTTTATTTTATATTAAAGGTTATATTAGTAAATTAATTAAATAACCTATTATATACATAATAAAATAAAATGAAAAAGCCATTATCATCTCATTTTGTTCTTTGGCCGAATGTGGGAGAAAGAAAAAGGGTTTTTGTTCCTTTGAATTTCGGCTATTAGAAGCACAAAATCAAGGTTAGTTTGATTTCGGTTTTTGTTAATTTTCACGTTTTTGAAATCGTTGCTTTGAACCGTAGCTAACCCATGTCCTAATTTGTAAATCTATGCATTATTGATGTTCGGCCATTGATAAACTTATGTGGTTTATGATATTTGATGATTGGAAATTTAAGATAGGTTAAAGATTGATATGTTTTGTATTGGAAGTTTTAGTGAAATTGAATAAATAGGGCTAATTTGTAAAAATAAAATTTTAGAGGGACTTAATTGAAAAATAAATGAAATGAGAGGGCTTATAAAGTCCCTAGGAATATTCGGCCCTTGTATAGTCTTGGCAAATTGTGTGTATTCTGTGTTTTGTACAATTAAGACTAAATAGTAAAAATGTGAAACTTTAAGGGTAAAATGGTAATTTGCTTAATTATGTGCCTAGGGACTAAATTGAGATGAAATGTACTTGAATGAGTTAAATTTTTATGTGTTTAGATCAAGAACAAAGAAAAACGAGCTTGGATCAGGGAAAAATGAAAGTTGTCGACTAGCCGATTAACGTTGTCCGTCGAAAGTCGAGGTAAGTCCTTAAGCTGAAATATGTCAAAGAATTATTTATGAATATGTTAAATGATGATGTTCGATAAATTTGAAGGTAAATTATTGTAGTGGCCGAATGTATATGGTTAAATTGGTTTGAATGCATAAATTGATAATGTGATATGAATATGTATCTTTGATATATTATTTGGAAAAAAAATGTGAAGTATGTGATCGGTTATGAATTATTTCGGGCTTATTGCCTAGCAGGCCTTGTGCCGGTGATTTGATTCGGCTTCGTGCCTAGCAGGCTTAGTGCCGGTGATATATTCGGGCTTTGTGCCTAGCAGGCTTAGTGCCGGTGATATATTCGGGCTTTGTGCCTAGCGGGCTTAGTCTTAAGTGACATATTCGGGCTTCGTGCCTAGCGTGCTTAGTCTTGCAGGTGACATATACTTGCTTCGTGCCTAGCGAGCTTAATGTGGTGGTACTTTAAAATGAAGAAACCATAAAGTTTTCGAGTGTAATATAGTGAACTTATTGAGTTAAAAACTCAGGTAAGCTTCAATCTCAGTGAATATCATCAGAAGTAAGGTAAGTTGTGATTAATGTTACTTGGGTTGAAGTATCATATTAAGATTAGTGTTTTGTGTGATTGAGTTTGTTAAGCGATATGTATGATTGGTATAAGGTAGAACTTGAGCTTAAACATGTTATTTTTGGGATGTTCGGTTACTAGTAGAAATGCTAATAGTGGAAAGACTTTGAGTATGATGATATATTTAATATGAATGTTGCACATATGTGTCGAGAAGCATGTGATTTATGTAAAATACGTTTATACTATGGTTTGATGAATTATAGGATTTTGTAATGAAGTGTAAATGCTATGATTAACAAGTTGATAATGTTCGGCCAAGCATAAATATATATGTTATAAGTTTAAAGAAAAAAGAAAATTAAATTTTTCGAATGTTATAATAAAGTTGCTTAAGACTTACTAAGCTATTGAGCTTACTCTGATATGTTTGTGTTTCTATTTTATAGATCGTTAATTCAACTACTGGGCTCGGGGATCAGCAAGAAAGTCGACCACACTATCACTCTCTTTGGTATAATTATGTTTTGTAAACTTTTTAAATCAAAGGCATGTATAGGCTTTATTTTGATAAGTAATGAATGATGTTCGGATTGTAAATATAAATATGGCCTTGCAAATAAGGCTGTTGTTGTTGGTTAAGTTTAGGTTTTACATTTTGATTTAATAGCTTGCATTATAATACCATTAGATATGTGATTTCGGTCATGCTTTAAATCATATACGGAAGATGATCATATGATATATGTATATATGATGTATTGTTGAGATATGCATTTAGCTAATAAGGAAAAATGATGGATGCTAGATGATTTAAAGCATGTAATATGTTAGCTAGGTAATATGTTGCCATATATGTGTGTGAAGTCTTGGTTTAAGCTTAGAATTGGTAGGTTTTGCATTATTGATGCGGTTCAAATTAAGCAATCATGGTTGAAAGAGGAGATGTATATGTATATATATTTTGGTTGTGGCATGATTTAGTTTATTTGAACAGTACGATATGTATTATGAAATAGTATGAGTTAGAAAGCTTATTACGAAGTATGTATATACACTGTGATATTGATACATGATCTAGAAACATGATAATGATAAGCATATTGTATATTCGGTTATGTTGCATTAATGTTGGATTCGTCCATAGGGTAATAGTATTAAGATTGCATATGTACTTGATAAATGTATAGGTATGATTTGGCTAACCGTATAAATATGGTATGAGTAAATATATATACATATTTGTTCATGGATAGTTATTAGTAGTTGAGTAAAGTATGCTTATAAAAAGAAATTTGTTTGGTATTTCAATTGCGAGTCGAATTGGATACGAAACATATGGTTAAGAGTATACATGTTGCGAATTAATAGTTAGTTCGAAATAGTTTAGAAAGCATAAAACTTTGTGATTAACTATAATATGGATTTGAAATTACAGTGGTTGCTTGTGATTATTAAGTCATACATTGGTATATACAAAACTTAAAGCAAAGTGTTTAAATTTTGTTAAGCAACACCTAGTGGTTTTCTTAATACTTTAAATAAATTGACTGTTGTAATAGGATTATTTTATTAATTAGTTAAGTATGATTTACTTGTTTCTAAATTTCATATGTTAAGATTAATTTGTTGAGTGTGGTATATGGAATCGGGATTGTTGTATGACTTATCCGGTAATGCCCGTAACCCTAATCTGGCGATGGGTAGGGGTTAAGGGTGTTACATTTTATTGGTATCAGAGCTACGGTTTAGTCGATTCTAGGACTACCGTAGTATGTAAGAGTCTAGCTATGCATGCCTTTGAATTGTATATATGATAGTGTGGTGACTTCTGACAATTTCAATTGTATTCTATATAGTAAATGGATTTCGATCCCGATAGAGCCGTAGCTGATGATGTGGAGAGCGTTGCGCCTGGTCTCGCACGTGGATCAGTGCCATTAGACTCTCGACCAGATACGGGTAGCCATGAGGGGGAGGCTAAACAAGCCTTCTACCAAATGATGAATGAATGGTTCACCCAGTTTGTTCAGAATAATCCGGCTGTACAACAACCTCCACCCCCAAATAATCCAACTCCGGTACCTTCAGCACCCCCGATGATAGATCTGATGAGATCTAGCAAACCTCCCATTGATAAAATCAGGAAATATGGGGCCGAGGAATTCAAGACCAATGATAATGATGATGCAGAACGAGCCAAGATGTGGCTTGATAACACTATTCGGGTACTCGATGAGTTATCTTGTACTCCAGATGAATGCCTAAAGTGTGCTATATCTCTACTTCGGGACACTGCCTATCACTGGTGGAACACACTGGTATCCGTAGTTCCGAAAGAAAAAGTAACTTAGGACTTCTTCCAAATTGAGTTCCGTAAGAAATATATCAGTCAGAGATTCATCGATCAAAAACGAAAAGAATTTCTTGAACTAAAACAGGGGCGAATGACTGTGACAGAATATGAACGGAAATTTGTCAGACTTAGCAGATACGCTAGAGAGTGTGTTTCTACTGAAGCCATAATGTGCAAAAGATTTGAAGACGGTCTGAATGAAGATATAAAGTTGCTGGTCGGCATTCTTGAAATCAAAGAGTTTGTGATACTAGTCGAGCGGGCTTGTAAGGCTGAAGAGCTCGAAAAAAAGAAAAGAAAAGCTGAAATAGAAGCTAGAAATACTCGTAAGAGATCAATGAGTAAGACTTACCATTCGGTGCCTAAGAAATTCAGAGATGACTCCAACCGACATAAAGCTACTTCAGACTTACCTAGACGTGATCGACCTCAGGGGAGTTATCGAGCCACTTCGAGCGCTGTTGGTAACGTTCCACAGACCGGTCGAGTGTAAACATTGCGGAAATGGCATTACGGAAGTTGTAGGGTTCGTGATCGGTCCTGCTTTAAATATGGGTCGTCGGACCATTTTATTCGAGAGTGCCCGATGTTAGCCGAACAGAATATGGTTCAGAACACTAGACCGAGCAGCACGCCAGCATGGGGACGACCACCCAAACATTCTAGTAAAGTAGGTGGTAGTCGAGAGGACAAAAGACACACGTAGTTCGATCGGTGGCCCGAGCACCTATCGAGCTTATGCTACACGAGCGGAGAGGATGCTTCTTCCCGATGTCATTACTCTAGTACTTTTACCCTTTATGATACTCTTGTGATTGCATTGATTGATCCTGGTTTGACTCATTCATATGTGTGAAACTCTAGTATTCGGTAAGACTCGGCCAGTTGAGTCTACTGAGTTTGGGATTCGTGTGTCCAACCCTCTAAGTAGATGTGTACTTGTTAATAAAGTGCGTAGAGGTTGCCCGTTGATGATTCGGGATTATTGTTTCCCATCCGATTTAATGTTGTTGCCCTTCGATGAGTTTGATATAATTTTGGGAATGGGCTGGCTAACTTCACATGATGCAGTGGTGAATTGTAAAAGAAAGCTTATTAATTTGAGATGTCGAACGCAATGAGATCATCGAATTAAATCCAGTGATTTAAGTGAGTTTCCTACAATAATATCCTCGATACTGGCTGGAAAGTATGTGAGAAAAGGGCGCAAAGCTTATTTGGCTTATGTATTGGATAATAAAGTGTCCGAAAAGCATATTGAATCAGTCTGGGTTGTGTGTGAATACCCGGATGTGTTTCCTAAAGAATTACCGGTTTACCCCAATACGAGAAATTAAGTTTGGCATTGAATTGGTAAGGGAACGACTCCGATCTCGATAGCTCCATATCGGATGGCACCTCTTGAGTTAAAAGAGTTGAAAGCACGCTTGCAAGAATTAATGATAGGGGCTTTGCACGATCGAGTTTCTCTCCTTGGGTGCACTAGTTCTTTTGTGAAAAGAAAGATGGAATGATGCGAATGTGTATTGCTTATCGATGAATCGAATAAGGTAACTATAAAGAATAAGTACCGTTACCTCGGATTGATGATTTGTTTGATCGGTTGAAAGGGCTTGAGATTTTCAAAGATAGATTTGAGATCGAGTTATTATCGATTCTGAGTCGAGATACGGATGTGCCAAAGACGCATTCAGACGAGGTACGGACATTTGAGTTTCGGTTATGCTTTTGGGCTTACTAATGCACTGCTTTTTTATGGATATGATGAATCGGGTCTTGAGCAATTTTAGATCGGTTTGTAGTAGTGTTTATTGATGATATACTAATCTACTCTAAAGATGAAACCGAGCATGCCGAAGCGTTTGAGATTAGTGTTACAAACTTTGCGAGATCAACAGGTTGTATGCAAAGTTTAGTAAGTGTGAGTTTTGGATGAATGAAGTCGGTTTCTTGGGTCATGTTGTTTCAAAGATCGGTATTCGTGTTGACCGAACAAAATCTCGGCTATACTTGATTGGAAGCCACCAAAAATGTTTTCGAGATTCAAGTTTTCGGGACTTATACTACTACAGACGGTTTGTGAAAGGTTTTTACGTAATAGCTACACCTTTGAAAAAGCTACTACGTAAAGATGTCAAGTTCGAGTGGTCGAAAAATTGTCAGAAAAGTTTCGATCAGTTGAAAGCCCTTTTGACTGAAGCTCTAGTGTTAGTTCAGCCTGAATCGGGTAAAGAATTTGTTGTTTATTTTGATGCTTCTTTGAATGGTTTGGGCTGCGTTTTGATGCAGGAAGGCAAAGTTGTAGCCTACGCTTCAAGACAATTGAAGTCGCATGAAAGAAATTACCCGACGCATGATTTAGAACTTGCAGCTATTGTGTTCGCATTGAAAATTTGGCGTCATTATTTATACGGTGAGAAATGTCATGTTTACTCGGATTACAAAAGTCTTAAATATTTGATGACTCAGAAAGAGTTGAACTTGAGACAACGCAGATGGTTAGAACTGTTGAAAGACTATGAGTTAGTGATTGACTACCATCTGGGGAAAGCTAACGTTGTTGCCGATGCGTTAAGTCGAAAATCATTGTTTGCTCTTCGTGCAATGAATGCACAGATGGTTATGTTTGGTGATGGATCAATCCTAGCCGAATTACAAGCAAGACCAATGTTTATTCAGCAAATTTGTGATGCACAAAAAGCTGACAAAGATATGACTGTTAAACGGGTTCAGTGTGAAAATAATGCAGAGTCAGAATTTCGAATTGATGAAAATGACTGCTTGAATTGATGAAAATGACCGCTTGAAATACAAAGGCCAAATGTGTACCGAGGGACGTGGATTTGATTCGGATGTTATTGAAAAAGCTCATAATAGTCGGATGTCGATACATCCGGGTATACGAAAATGTATAATGACTTGAAGCGCTTCTACTAGTGGCACGGTATGAAGCGAGATATATCTCGAATTTGTTTCAAAGTGCTTAATTTGTCAGCAAGTAAAAGTCGAGCATCAAGTGCCTTCTGGGTTGCTTCAGCCAATCATGATACCTGAATGGAAATGGGATAGAATTACAATGGATTTTGTATCCGGTCTCCCTATGACATCGAGTAAGAAAGATGCTGTCTGGGTTATAGTTGATAGACTGACTAAATCAGCTCACTTTGTGCCAGTTCATATAGATTATTCACTCGATAAACTAGCTAAATTGTATGTATCACAGATTGTGAGATTGCATGGTGTACCGAGTTCCATTGTTTCAGACAGAGACCCGAGATTCACATCGCGGTTTTGGAAAAAGTTGCAAGATACTTTAGGTACTAAACTTTACTTTAGTACAGCCTTTCATCCACAGACAGACGGTCAATCTGAACGAACTATTCAGATACTTGAGGACATGTTGAGATGCTGCGTTTTTGAGTTTGAAGGTACGTGGGAAAGATACTTACCTCTGATTGAATTTGCCTATAATAACAGTTTTCAATCTAATATCAAAATGGCGCCATATGAAGCCTTGTACGGGCGAAAGTGTCGAACACCATTATATCGGACTGAGCTCAGCGAGAATAAGATACACGGGGTTGATTTGATTAAAGAAACTGAACAGAAAGTAGCTATTATTAGAGACAATTTGAAAGCTGCATCGGATCGTCAAAAGTCCTATGCTGATTTGAAACGTAAAGACATTGAATTTCAGGTCGGAGATCGAGTATTTTTAAAGGTTTCTCCGTGGAAGAAAGTACTCCGTTTTGGCCGAAAAGGCAAGTTGAGTCCGAGATTCATCGGACCATATGAAATCATTGAACGTGTTAGGCCTGTTGCTTATAGGTTAAAACTACCCTCTGAATTAGAAAAGATACACGATGTATTTCACGTTTCTATGCTCCGTAGATACAGATCAGATCCGTCACATGTGATTGCTCCATCTGAGATTGAAATCCAACCTGATATGACGTATGAGGAAAAATCAATCCGTATCTTAGCTCGGGAAATGAAAGAGTTAAGAAACAAAAGGATTTCCTTAGTGAAAGTACTATGGAATCGACGCAGTTTGAAGAGGCTACGTGGGAGCCTCAAGACTCAATGAGGCAACAATATCCGACGTTATTTAACGGTAAGATTTTCTGGGACGAAAATCCTTAAGAGAGAGTTGTAACAGATCGAATTTGACCCTAATCGAACGGTGGTTTTGGGACCACAATTGAGCCCAAGAAATATTTAAATATTATATTTAGTGTTTATTATATGTGAATTTATGTGTGAAAGTTTTGTAGAAAAATTTTATCGTTTAAGTATTGAATTTGATAAAAGGACTAAATCGCGAAAGCGTAAAAGTTGCATTCTTTAGTGTAAAGTGCTACAATGATGATGGCTTAATTTGAGGTATTAGGTGGGTAAATATTCCATTTTATAAGTTAGTGGATGGCTTTTGACTAATATGCCATTATTATATGTAATAGTTTATTTTATATTAAAGGTTATATTAGTAAATTAATTAAATAACCTATTATATACATAATAAAATAAAATGAAAAAGCCATTATCATCTCATTTTGTTCTTTGGCGAGTGTGGGAGAAAGAAAAGGGTTTTTGTTCCTTTTAATTTCGGCAATTAGAAGCACAAAATCAAGGTTAGTTTGATTTCGGTTTTTGTTAATTTTCACGTTTTTGAAATCATTGCTTTGAACCGTAGCTAACCCATGTCCTAATTTGTAAATCTATGCATTATTGATGTTCGGCCATTGATAAACTTATGTGGTTTATGATATTTGATGATTGGAAATTTAAGATAGGTTAAAGATTGATATGTTTTGTATTGGAAGTTTTAGTGAAATTGAATAAATAGGGCTAATTTGTAAAATAAAATTTTAGAGGACTTACTTGCAAAATAAATGAAATGAGAGGGCTTATAAAGTCCCTAGGAATATTCGCCCTTGTATAGTCTTGGCAAATTGTGTGTATTTTGTGTTTTGTACAATTAAGACTAAATAGTAAAATGTAAAACTTTAAGGGTAAAATGGTAATTTACTTAATTATGTGCTTAGGGACTAAATTGAGATGAAATGTACTTGAATGAGTTAAATTTTATGTGTTTAGATCAAGAACAAAGAAAACGAGCTTGGATCGGGGAAAAGCGAAAGTTGTCGACTAGCCAGGTTAACGTTGTCCGTCGAAAGTCGAGGTAAGTCCTTAAGCTGAAATATGTCAAAGAATTATTTATGAATATGTTAAATGATGATGTTCGAAAAATTTGAAGGTAAATTATTGTAGTGGCCGAATGTATATAGTTAAATTGGTTTGAATGCATAAATTGATAATGTGATATGGATATGTATCTTTGATATATTATTTGGAAAAAAATGTAAAGTATGTGATCGGTTATGAATTATTTCGGCTTATTGCCTAGCAGTGCCTTGTCTTTGGTGATTTGATTCGAGCTTCGTGCTTGGCGAACTTAGTGTCGGTGATATATTCGGGCTTTGTGCCTAGGAGGCTTAGTGCCGATTATATATTCTAAGCTTTGTGCCTAGCGGCTTAGTCTGGGTGACATATTCGAGCCGTGCCTAGCGAGCTTAGTCTTATGACATATCGGGCTTCGTGCCTAGCGAGCTTAATGCAGTGGTACTTTAAAATGAAGAAACCATAAAGTTTTCGAGTGTAATATAGTGAACTTATTGAGTTAAAAACTGTAAGCTTCAATCTCGGTGAATATCATCGAAGTAAGGTAAGTTGTGATTAATGTTACTTGGGTTGAAGTATCATATTAAGATTAGTGTTTTGTGTAATTGAGTTTGTTAAGCGATATGTATGATTGGTATAAGGTAGAACTTGAGCTTAAACATGTTTTTTTGGGATGTTCAGTTACTAGTAGAAATGCTAATAGTGGAAAGACTTTGAGTATGATGATATATTTAATATGAATGTTGCATATATGTGTCGAGAAGCATGTGATTTATGTAAAATACGTTTATACTATGGTTTGATGAATTATAGGATTTTGTAATGAAGTGTAAATGTTATGATTAACAAGTTGATAATGTTCGGCCAAGCATAAATATATATGTTATAAGTTTAAAGAAAAAAGAAAATTAAATTGTTCGAATGTTATAATAAAGTTGCTTAAGACTTGCTAAGCTATTGAGCTTACTCTGTATATGTTTGTGTTTCTATTTATAGATCGTTAATTCAACTATGGGCTCAGGGGATCAGCAAGAAAGTTGACCACACTATCACTCTCTTTGTTATAATTATGTTTTGTAAACTTTTTGAATCAAAGGCATGTATAGGCTTTATTTTGATAAGTAATGAATAATGTTCGGATTGTAAATATAAATATGGCCTTGCGAATAAGGTCATTTGTTGTTGGTTAAGTTTAGGTTTTACATTTTGATATAATAGCTTGCATTATAATACCATTAGATATGTGATTTCGATCATGCTTTAAATCATATCTGAAAGATGATCATATGATATATGTATATATGATGTATTGTTGAGATATGCATTTAGCTAATAAGGAAAAATGATGGATGCTAGATGATTTAAAGCATGTAATATGTTAGCTAGGTAATATGTTGCCATATATGTGTGTGAAGCCTTGGTTTAAGCTTAGAATTGGTAGGTTTTGCATTATTGATGCGGTTCAAATTAAGCAATCATGGTTGAAAGAGGAGATGTATATATATTTTGGTCGTGGCATGATTTAGTTTATTTGAACAGTACGATATGTATTATGAAATAGTATGAGTTAGAAAGCTTATTACGAAGTATGTATATACACTATGATATTGATACATGATCTAGAAACATTATAATGATAAGCATATTGTATATTCGGTTATGTTGCATTAATGTTGGATTAGTCCATAGGGTAATAGTATTAAGATTGCATATGTACTTGATAAATGTATAGGTATGATTTGGCTAACTGTATAAATATGGTATGAGTAAATATATATACATATTTGTTCATGGATAGTTATTAGTAGTTGAGTAAAGTATGCTTATAAAAAGAAATTTATTTGGTATTTCAATTATGAGTCAAATTGGATATGAAACATATAGTTAAGAGTATACATGTGGCGAATTAATAGTTAGTTCGAAATAGTTTAGAAAGCATAAAACTTTGTGATTAACTATAATATGGATTTGAAATTACAGTGGTTTCTTGTGATTATTAAGTCATACATTGGTATATACAAAACTTAAAGCAAAGTGTTTAAATTTTGTTAAGCAACACCTAGTGGTTTTCTTAATACTTTAAATAAATTGATTTGTTGTAATAGGATTATTTTATTAATTAGTTAAGTATGGTTTACTTGTTTCTAAATTTCATATGTTAAGATCAATTTGTTGAGTGTGGTATATGGAATCGGGATTGTTGTATGACTTATCCAGTAATGCCCGTAACCCTAATCTGGCGATGGGTAGGGGTTAAGGGTGTTACATATATATATACATATCGATGTTGTTGTATTGAGTAATATGTATTATATTACGAACTTACTAAGCTTTGGAAAGCTTACTGTGTGATTTGTTTCTCTGCCTTGCAGTGTTAGTAAAGCTAGCTCGGATCTGGGATCGTCAGCTTCTCAATCACACTATCGGCATTCTATTTTGGTACTTTTGGAAAGATGTATATAGCTAGGATATGGCATGTATAGGCTAGTTAATTGAATTATGTTTGAGATTGTAATTAGCCATGAGATGTGGCTAGATATGTGATAGGTTTGGCATGATTTTTGGATTGACAAATTTGCTATCAAGCGGTAACTTTGTGTTGATAAATGCTAATAGGGGTAAGTGAAATTGGGAATGAATTATGCTTATGGTAGAATAAGTATTGGTATTGAATTTAGTATAAATAGATTTGAAATTGAATGCATGAGTATTGGTATGTTTATGGTGATAATATCAGCATGAGATGTTTAGCTTGTATGGCTTGTAGGTTGGACCCTTATGGGTGGCATTTTGACTTTGCAAAGTGGTCTATAATGTCACACGGTTGAGGCACACGGGCGTGCCAAAGACCGTGTGTAAATTGGCAGAATGTGGCTTAAATTATACATGGTCTTGGCACGGGCGTGCCTTCAGGTCGTGCGAGAATTAGCAGTATACTACCACGGGGAGGACACACGGGAGTGTTAAGTAGCTGTGGGTGAGGCACGACCTACCCCCACGGCCGTGTGTCCCTTGTATTTTAGAAAAGTTTCAATTTTTCATGAAATTTTATATGTGTTTTGGTTTAGTCCCGACTCAATTTATAAGCATGCTTAGAGTCTCGATGACTCATTTAAGGGACACTAGATTGTATATGAATGTGTTCGATGATGATTTACTTTGTGTCATGAATGTGATGTAAAATGATCCTATTGTTCAGTAATGCCTCTAAACCCTATTCCGGCGACGATCTCGGGTTAGGGGTGTTACATGTTATGTAATGAAATGAATTATTCGATTATATATGTGTTTGGCCAAATGTGATTTGAGATAGGGAACTATGTTTCGAGCTTGTTTTGATCGAGATTTAATGTTCGAAAGTCGCGTACAAACCCTAGGAATAGATAGGATACATATGTCATGACATAGGATTTTCGATATGTGTTATCGTGTAAGACCGCGTCTGGGACGTAGGCATCGCCTTGTGTTTACGTGTAAGACCATGTCTGTGACATTAGCATTGTATTTGATTCGTGTAAGACCATGTATGGGACATTGGGATGGTGAAATAAAGGTCGAATGTGAAATCGAATTAAAAGGCTCAGGTATGTGTTAATTAGTTGTTTATATGAAACAAGGTAAGTTGATTACTTGAAATGATATTAAGTTTTGTGAATATAGATTTCGGGTTAACATTTTTGAACATACAAGTGTTTCGGTTTACTTATGTATTTGTGATCATAAAAGTGAACAAATATATGTGTATATGATTGATTATGTTCGGCCTTATGGTATATGTATGAGAGGTTATAATGTGATCTGGTAGTAAATGACAACTTATAAATGATAATGTGCATATTCGGTTTGTAAATAAAATGTTAATGTGCAATTGTTGTTATATATGTTTTTGCTTAAGACTTACTAAGCTCAAATAGCTTACTCTGTGTGTGTTTTTGTTTACTTCTGTTTTATAGATTTTGGAGTCACGTTACGAGCTCAGGGATCTTTAGCAAAGCCTATCACACTATCGACAGTTTTTTGGTATTTTACTAAGTTGAATTTGGGCTTATGGCATGTATAGCATAGATGGAATGTTTAGGTTTGATTTTTGGGCATGTATATATATATAGCCATACGAAAATGGCATAATCTTAATATTAAGATTTATGTGTACTCAGTCATGGCATTAGCTTACTATAGAAGTAAATTTCATGGTGTGTTTATGCATGGTATTTAGTTTTATGGCTTGTATTTGATCTTTAGGATTTGGCTTGATTTTATGAGTTCTTGATCAAGTGTTTAAGGTGTTTTGATTTAGCAATTCGGTTATGGATATTTATATGTGGTATATGGTTGCTATGTTTCGTTAATAATGAGGTGAATGAGTTGATATATGTACATGATATGTGTAGTATGTATGGATTTGATATTTAAGTAAGCTTAGTTAAGTTTTATAAAATGAACTAGGTATATAAAGGATAGAAACTTTTTAAATGTCCTAATATGTATAGGTTGAATGATTATAAGTCCTAATGTGTATAGGTTATAATGATTAACTTTGTTTTGGAAAAGTGAAGTTATGTATGATTTTATAATGTGGAATATGTATTGAATGTGAATTTGGCTATTTAGGTTTAGTATTTAATTGACAATTGAGGAAAGTATTTCAGGAATTAATTTTGTTAGCCAAATTGATAAGAAGCAAGTTGGTTTTGTTTGACATTTTGGTACAATGCATAATATGTGTAACAAATATAATTTAATTCGCAATTGTACTTAATAAATAGGATGAATTGGTCTGATTTCATGATTATATATTATAAACATGTTGTATTGGTTTTATGATTTGTTTATAATTGAATTTAAAGTAGGTTAATATTCGACTAGTAATAGAATTAGTTAATAATTTATGCTTATGAGTTAATTGACTATGAAATGTTCAACTTTGTTATGTTTAGGAAATAGCATAATTTATACTATTGATGTGCTTAACCTTGATAGCCGAATAAGCAAGGAAATGAAATTGTTAAGTGTGTATAAATTTTGATATGATGGTTAGCCTATAATGTTAATATGGATAGGTTTGTATTGGAATTTATTATAGCTATGTTTTTTTTTTTATAGTGACTTGTGCATATTACAATAAAGCTAAATGTATATAGAAATTTTTATAATGATAGTTGAAGTTTTACAAGTTAATGATTATAAAATCATGTGTTACTTAATTGGTATGGTTAATTATGTGCTTAGTTTATAAAAGGAAACATACATAGTTTTAAGTAAATTGTTCGAATATCATGAATTTACTGGTTATAATGTTATGATTTTAAAACTCAATAATTGATTAATTTGTGAGCTTGATATGATTGAATTCCGAGCTATGTAATGAAATGGTTTTCTATATGGACTGTGATATGACCGGTAATGCCTCGTAAACCCAATCCAGCGACAGATACGGGTTAGGGGTGTTACATAACACTAAATTATATCCATAGTTAGCCATGCCAATAGCTAGTCATCATCAAATATTTACAAGCCATTCATTGGCCAATTTAACCTATACATCAACAACAAAGACTTGAACATTTCATATCTCAATTTAATTTGGCTTTAAAGCCTCAACATGATCATCAATCACATTTCCCACTTATTCATACATCATAAGCATGGTCTTATAATCACAAGGTCATTCTCATAGGTATAACTTACTCGTTTACCTTCTTACCAAAATCTGATCACATCCTGAGCACATTGCTCATGAGTGTATACATACATATACTTGCACTTTATCGTCACATATCACATATCGGACTCATTTCTCGTGAGTTTCTCATATGTACATGTATCACTTCATCACATAACTTTAGCACTTTTTCCTTATTGAACATAAACTTAGCTCTTTACCCCATTGAACCACTTGGAATATCGAAGGATACCCAAACTCGTCATACACGTAATAAGATGCCAATGCCATATCCCAAATATGGTCTTATACGGGATCTCATATCGATGTCGATGTCATATCCTAGATATGGTCTTATACGAGATCGTATATCGATGCCATGTCCCAGACATGGTCTTACACGATTTCATACCGAAGCCAGGTCCCAGACGTGGTCTTACACGGAGTCTCTCTTTGATGTCGATGCCATATCCTAGATATGGTCTTACACGAGATCTCAATTCGGTGCCGAGGCCATGTCCCAGACATGGTCTTACACGGGACCTTAATAATCTCATGTCGTGACAATGGTATCCTTTTTATTCCTAAAGTTCAAACGGGACTTCAACATAATATAACTTCATCATATTCATGATCGATACCTTATTAATCAACTTCATAGAAATAATATACATTTCACGAAATGTCAAACATTTAAAAGCATAATAACATGATGTTGAATTATTACACACAAACTTACCTCGACTTAAAATGGCGAAAGGGACCGAGTCGTCCAATATTCGTCTTTCCCACGTTCTAAGTCTAAAACTCATTTTTGTTATCTAAAATATCACATTTGACTTATTAAGTTATTATACTATTCAATTCAGTCCAAAAATCATATTATGGAATAATTATATTTTTGCCTCTAAACTTTATCCTATTTACACTTTTGCCCCTAGGCTTGTAAAATGATTTTTATTCAATTTCTTGTATTTTAGGCCTAGTAAAACCATTTTCATAACTATATCAGTCCACAATTTGCATTCATTCACACATTTCATATATTTTCAACTTTTACAAATTAGTCCTTTTATGCTATTTCATCGAAAATCACTTAGTAAAAGTCATTTACTAGCATTCATATTCTACCATTAGAAATCAAAGCACATGCATGTCTTCCATGGGTAAATTTTTAAACACAAACCCTAGCTCAAAATAATGGTAGAAATAGCTAAATCGAGTTACAGGGATCTAAAAAATGTAAAGAACATTAAAAACGGGGCTTGAATGCACTTACTATGGAGCTTGAAAGCTTGAAAAACCTAGCCATGGCTTCCCCCATGCTAAATTTGGTCAAGCAAGAAGATGGACAAGGGTTTTTGGCTTTTATTTTGTCTTTTAGTCCATTTAATTACCAAATTACCAAAATGCCCCTAACTTAAAAATATCCTATTTCACTTATCTCATGTCTATTTTTGTCCAAAATTTAACCAATGGTTTAATTACCATTTAAGGACCTCCAATTTTGATTTCATAGAAATTGGACACTTCTAACATGTGGAACTCAACTTTTGCATTATTTACAATTTAGTCCTTTTGACTAAATTGAGTGCCCAAACGTTAAAATTTTTGAACAAAATTTTAACAAAATATTTTCGTGAAATCATATACCATAAAAATATAATAAAAAAGATTTTTCTTGTCAAATTTGTGGCCCCAAAATCGGGCTGTTACATAATTTGAATTCATATATGTAAAAAATAGCCGTGTGTCCCCTGATACTTCTTTAAAATTCAAGTCAGTAGCTTCACATGGCCTGGCACACGGGCATGTGAGGCCATTTAGAAGGGTACACGGCCTGGCACACGGGCGTATAGTCTGATCGTGTGACCTAAGTCAGTGAGTTACATGGGGCCGGACACGGCTTGAAACACGGTATGTCCCATGCCCATACGGGCATGTGTCCCCTACAGTTTGAAAATTTCCCATGTTTTCCTAAAAATTTGTAGAGAACCCGATTTAGTCTTGAACCACTTCCAATGTCTATTTGGGGCCTTAAGGGCTCGTATTAGGACTGTATGAATGTATTTGAATGGGTTTTGATTTGAATAATAATTGTATATGAAATGTATGATTGTTTGAGTTATAAGTCCGGTAATGCTCTATAACCCTGTTCTGGCATCAAATACGGTTTAGGGGTGTTACAGTGTGTCCTTACTTTGAATGCCCACACAGCCTGAGACATAGACATATGTCTCTATCGTGTGAGTCACACAATTATGTGAGCCCTGTAGTATGAATTTTTCTATATTTTTCCATGAAGTTCTAAATGTTTTCAATTCAGTCTTGAATCGTTTCTAAAGTGTTTCTAAGGCCTCGAAGGCTCGAAAAAGGGACGTTATGCATGTGTTTGAATGGAATATAATGTGTTTTATAAATGATTGTGATCGAATGTTTTAAGTTAAAAGTTTCTGGTAATGCTCCATAACCCTATTTCGACGACAGATACGGGTTAGGGGTGTTACACTTAGTGGATCTACTTTAGGGAATCAAACCACTAAATTCTAAATGGATTCTCAAATGAAAAACGAAAGCAAATGGAACAATTGATAAGTAAAAGGCCAGATTGGTTATAAAAAGTTAAAGATAAAAAGAAAGGGCTTAATTACTTTGATATATTTTCTCCTGTATCAAGAATAACTTCTATAAGGATGATACTTGCTATTGACGCTTTGTGGAATCTAGAAGTTCATCAAATGGATGTTAAGACAGCTTTTCTAAATGGAGATCTTGATAAGGAGATTTACATAAAACAACTTGAGGGTCATGTAGCTCTAGAGCAAGAAAGAAAAGTCCGTAGATTGGTGAAGTCTTTGTATGGACTTAAGCAAACACCAAAGTAGTAGCATGAAAAGTTTGATAGTGTCATGATATCAAATGGATTTAAAATTAATGAGTGTGACAAATGTGTGTATGTCAAAACCATTGTTGTTGGATATGTAATTCTATGTTTATATGTTGACGACATACTCATTGTTGAAAGTAACAATGAAATGGTAAAATGTACCAAAAACTTGTTAAATTCAATATTTGACATGAAAGTTATGAGATTTACTGACATTATTTTGGGCATCCAAATTAAAAGGTCATCTAAAGGTCTCGTATTGACTCAATCACACTACATAGACAAGATTATTAAGAAATTTGGCAAGGATGATTTTGGTGTAGCCAGAACTTCGATAGATATAAGTCAACATCTATCCAAAAACAAAGGTGAAAGTGTTGACCAAGTGGAATATGCAAGAGTCATAGGCAGTCTAATATACCTTATGAGTTGCACTAGACCTGATATTGCTTTCATTGTAAGTAGTTTAAGCAGATTCACAAGCAATCCAAGGGGAACCACTGGAAAGAGATTGTGAGAGTATTGAGATATCTCAGATATACTCGAAACTACGGATTACATTATTCCAGAGATCCTGCTATGTTAGAAGGATTCTCTGATGCTAGTTGGATATCTAATATTCAAGATACCAAGGCACAAGTTATTTATATTTTCACATTGGGAGGAGGAGTTGTGTCATGGAAATCTTCAAGGCAAACGATTATAATTAGATCCACAATGGAATATGAGTCTGTAGCTTTAGACAAATTTGGGGAACAAAAAGAATGGCTACGAAACTTTTTAAAGGATATTCCTGAATGGCCAAAGCTTGTGCCCATAATATGCATATATTGTGATAACCAAGCAACAATTCGTAGAGCATAGAATGTAATGTATAATGGTAAGTCGAGACATATGCGTCGTTGACACAATACTGTTAGACAACTGATCTCAAATGGAGTTATCTCTATTGATTGTGTAAGATCAAAAGATAACACTATAGATCCACTAACCAAAGGGTTAAACCGAGATCAAGTTGATAAAACATCGAAAGGAATGAGATTAAAACCTATGAATATTTATGGCGCTATGTGAAGGAAAATCCAACCTAGTTGATTAGAGATCCCAAGATCTAGGTTCAATGGGATAACCTATTTGCATAAACCTTGTGAGGTCATTGTGGGGTTCTTATCCCAAGTCCATTCCTATGATGAAAACAATGATTAAAATGTGGAAAAGGTTAAGCAATCCTTTTAATAACCATTGTGTGTTTCGGTGAAACGAACAACATAAGCCACCTATGTGAGAGTGAAGTGGGGCCACTTTAAGGAGACTATTGGGGCATAGTTCTCTAAGCTCTTGCAGAACCAAGAGGATGTTCACGGCCATATGAACATAACCATGAAAACCAAAATCTTGCCAGAGAGGCATTTGTGTGAGGAATATCATCGTTTACACAAACGACAAAACAGTTCAAAGACATCGTGTCTGACTGGTCAGCTAGTAAAGTAAATATACTTTTACAAAGGAAGGCTTAAGGGCTTATGCCTACCTATCCTATGCAAATATCGAATATAGAATCTGTCACCTCTTTAAGTCTTTGAGTCTCGTTGATCCATCAATTTCATTCATGTAGGGGATTGTTGGAAAATAATGGATATTTTGGAACTTTGAGGCATATTATTTTATTGATAAAATTTAAAGTTTGAATAATAAATTATGAATTTATATTCTATATAATATGCTCAAAATTGTTGAGTAGTGAATGATAAGTTGATGCTCAAATTAAACAATAGTTATGTCGCTTGATGAACAATTGTATCTTTTGAACAATTATATCTCTTAGTGAATAGATTCATTGTTTTTGGTTTAATATTGCATATTTTCATTCATTGTGTCTGTTCACTTATATCTATTAACTTTTCAACAAAACTCTTCATAAATCGGTCTAAATCTCTTTATTCATTTACCCTCCTTTATATAAAGCCAAGTTAGGAGACTTCTAAAACACATCATCAAAAACCATCAATATAAAAAATTCCTTCTAAATCAATTCCCCCTGGTGATAGAAAAAGGCAAGATTATGTTCGATTGATCACTGTTGTTGTGCTACTACTGTGATCGTTGGTTGTTGTATCCTGAGAGACAAACGTCCAACGTCACTCAAAACACTGAGGAGAGGTCAAATCTATCTTAAGAAAACTATTCATACAGGCCTCAACAAAATTCTTCTTTTAATTTTTAACTCTATCCAATTATAGGTATTCTATTGTGTTACTGCTACTACATTATGTTGCATTATTATTGTAACTAACATATTAATACTACATACGATATTATATTTTCTTACAAAATATACATAAATATTAGATATACAAATAATATTGGTGTCAACTTAACTCGTGATATCGAATCAATCACACATTTAAATCATAGTATAAATATTCCCAAATTCAAGTAACATAGATTTCCTAATTTCGTTGAACTGAAAACATATATATATTTCTCACATCGCGTTTTATTTTCAAGTTTATGTAATTTTAGGGTTATATTATTATTCTCTATCATTATAACAGGATCGAATTTTAAAATTAGCAAATTTTATTTAAATATTATTTTAATATGAATAAAATTATTTTAAAATTGTAAAAGGGATGAAGAGATTAGAGGTGTGCATGGGCTGTGTGAAATGGGTTTGGTAGGCCCAAAAATTTTCGGCCCGATTGGTAGGCTCGAGCCACTGCCCTACCTAAAATATGGGCTGAAAATTTGTCCAGCCCTACCCTTTTAAAATTGGTAGGCTTGAGCCCGCCCGAGCCTGGCCTCGACTAGTATAAATTTTTTATTTTATTAAAAATAAAATATAATAAATTCAATACATTTTAAAAATAAAAATAAATATTAAAACAAAAATAAATGAAAAATAATAAATCAAATACATTTAAAAATATAATAAATCAAATACAAATAAAAACATTTAAAAATAAATCAAATACAATTAAAATATAACAAATAAAATATTTGGTAGGTAAGGCTGCCCGCCAAAAAATCATACCGAGGTCTGCCCGCTTTCTAAATAGGCCTCGTTTTTTTTGCCCAAGCCCATTTTTTGGGCCTATATTTTTGTCCAAATCCTCCCATATTTCGAGGGGCCGACAATGGGCCCGGTCCGCCTTACCATGCACACCTCTAGAAGAGATGTAGAAAAAGTTATTTTTGTGCCTATCA
Source organism: Gossypium rotundifolium (assembly GCA_025506655.1). Classification (NCBI taxonomy): domain Eukaryota; kingdom Viridiplantae; phylum Streptophyta; class Magnoliopsida; order Malvales; family Malvaceae; genus Gossypium; species Gossypium rotundifolium. The sequence continues at coordinate 27,812,028 of CP106730.1, forward strand.
TGACATAGAATCCATGTTTTCAGACTTTAACCAATGAATTAAGATACAATTTGATAGAATGTGAAAGGGAAATGACTTAAAAAAGATGAAAATGGAACGGAAAGTGGTGTTATGAGATAATTCCAAGGAATAAAATGTGATATGTACAAGTCCACTTAAACTTTACTTTTTCTGACTTGGGAATATATCAAATCATATCCTATACCTACAATTTTCATATACTTCAACAATCTCAACTTGGATTGCAACACTTCTACCCTGTATAACATTCCTTTTCCCTAAACTAAAACAATGACGTGATTGCTGACAATTAGAGGTGTTCATAGTTAGACGGTTTGTCTCGGCTTGAAGGTCCGACTGAAATTTGAGAGGATTTTAATAAAAATATAAATCTAAAAAATAGGCTTGGATAAAAAATAATACCCGTTTAAAAATGAGCAGGGCCCGGATGCCTCGAGTAAGGTATTTTTAACCCGGGCCAGGCCCAAATTTACTAAATGACAAAAAAATTTGCTATTTTTTTTATTTTTGAATGTTATTTTCTTGTTGTTTTCTCTTTATTTTGCTATCATATTACTATTATGTTGCTACTATTTTGTTGTTATTGATTGAATATTGTATAAAACTTATTTTATTGTTAATTTTGTTATTATTTTAAAGGTATTTTTAATTTTATTATTATTTTAGAGGTATTTGCTTGTTAAGTTACATATATCTTAGTGTTATTTAAGTCTAAATATTTTTTAAAATTTATTTTCAATTTGTTAGGAAATATTTACTTTTATTTTTTAGTATTTTTATGTATTATATATATTTAAAATTATATAAAATAATATAAAAATTTAATACTGAATTGGTAAATTCGGGTTGGTCGGGCCGGGGTGGCCAGATTTTAACATTTTATATGGGTTGGGCTTGGAAAAAAATTTAGGCCCATTTTTGGGCTCGACCCGGCCCGGGCCCGATAATAGGCCTAAATTTTTAGTTGAGCCCACCAAACCCGGCCGAATTCGCCCATGAACACCTCTACTCGCAACAATTACATCATACCTTTTTCTATTAATTTTCTATTCACTAACATTATTAATAAAATATTTATTATCATATTAAAATAAAATCATACTTATAGATTTAATTTTTAGTACTTATAGCTTGATAATTTATTATCATATTTAAAATAAATCTTATTTATATATAAAAGTATATTTTTAAATTAAAACTTGTAACCAAAAACTTGAGTTTTATTATTTTAATTTATCTAATTATATTTAATGATTTTTTAATTTCATTAATTAATAATATATTATGTTATTGTTTTGTAAAACTTTTAAAAGATATGACCAAATTAATTAATTTTAAGTTAATATATTATTATATTAATTAATATTACTTTTACTATAATAAAATAATACTATAAATTATCTTTAATGTCAATTTAGTAATATATTTAACATTAAAGGGTACATCTTTAATGTCAATTTAGTAATATATTTAACGATTAAGGGTACTCTCGCCGATTAAAATGTTTTTTTTAAACTTATTTTTATATATATATACTAGCTTTTAATGCCACATGAGTTGTATGTGATTTTACATGTTTAATACTTAATTAGTTTTTAAATATTATATTTTTAATTGCAATAATTAGTAGAAGATATTATTTCTTATGTCAATTATTGAATTTAATTAAAATATATTAACTTATTAATTCAAATATTATAATAGAAAATTTTCAAATAGTAATTAAAGCATTTTTAACATCTTCAACATACATTATAGTTTTACTTTTATTTAATTAATGTAAAGTAACAATTATTCAAAATAACAACTAATTAACCTAATTAACTCTAATGTTAATTAAGTGATAATTAATATGCTTAAAATTCTATTCAAATAATAACTCTATTTTACATCAATAAAATTAACACAATATAATTATTTCAAACCCACCCAAACACTTCAATCAATTTGGTTTGCTACGGAGAAAACCTTTGAAATCTTTTAAAAACGGTTTAAGTTTTTGATAAAAGATAGCGTTTTGTTAAAAAAAAAACAGTTGAGGTGTACAAATCTTATACTTGGATTTATTTTGAAAATATTTGTTAAGTCAAGTTATTATGTATATTTTATATGTACCGATGGTACTTGAAAACCCTTTTCGATTGCTTTGGAAAACATGTGAATTCATCCTTATAATCATAAAGTTTGAAACGAATACTCAAGCATATCACGGTAATAAAATAATTTTTAGGAGGCCTTATTACAACCCAATTAAAATCAACCAAAATAAAGAAAATGTAAAGAACCAAATTCAAAGTCTAATAAATTTAAAACTCCACCGCATGGCCACCTCAAGTCCCTCCGGCCCATATCCGCGAACTATGTGTCACTGAAAAAGATAAAGGAGAAGGTGAGTCACCAAGACTCAAGATGTAACCCTTCCCCGTAAATACCACATCATACACACTATATAACACATTAATCATGCATTAAGACATATACCCAACCTAGCCAACCAAGCGCCTCTGTCTACCCCATTGTGGTACCAAACCACCGGTGGTGCCAAACCACCGGTGACGTATAGTCACAGATGTGATGCCAAATCACCGGAGGTGCCAAACTTCTGGTGTACGAAGACACAAATCGGTTGATGGGGCCAACCCATCGCGTGATACCAAATCATTGGCATCAATCCCATATCTCAAAGTGGGGCCAACCCACGGTGGTGCTAAGCCACGTGGACGAGGCGCTATGAGGTGCCAAACCTCTGAGGTACCAAACCTCGGTGACCGTAGTCACGGTGTGTTACTAAAACACGGTGTCCGTCGACACAATATAAGCGCCCTCCACTCATCAACCATGTCAAGCAGATTATGAACGAGTTTAAGTCAACATACATTTATTACATGTATCAAATAAGCCATGCTTCCCAAAAGCATATTTAACAATCACTTATTGATGAGAGACTTACCGAGATCCTCGCTTGTACCATCAAGGTACTAATTCAGTATCTACATAAAGCGATTTACACATAGCATGCATTTAATTAATTATTATAAGTGTGTATGTACACACTGTCACCCACGAATAATCTAAATCCCGAATGGAGGAGTCGGTCACACTAGATCTACTTGTCCCATATTCGCCAAATACATGGGTTAGTATATTCGCCAAATCAAATAATTTAAAGGGTCATCTTTTGGAACCCGAATCCTTACCTTCTCGCTTTTGGATACTAATCACAACACCGATTCGAATCGCTTCACCAACTACCATCGGTTAATAAATAAAGCTAATAACCTTCGACTTTAAATCCTTGAAAGCTAAATCTTATGAAAATCAATCCTTACCACCACTTACCACCCATTTGATCCCGAATGACGGCTTGCTTTGTCGATCTCCAAAATCCGGAACACCTAGATGATTCGATTTTCAAAATGATACTTAGCACCTTGTAAATAAATTTCGATATCGGCCTTAATCCTTAAAAAGTCGACAAAGATAGGAAAGGAACATAGGCATTCGCCAACCTTACTTACCTTCACAATTGATTGAATACTAGCGAAATCCCAAGTGTCTATGCCACTATACTATTCGACCAAAGTGAGTAAATAGGAGGAAAGGAAATCGGCACTTCCAAGGGAGTGTATTCGCCAAGGGAGAAAGAAAATAATGGAGAAGAAAGGTGTTAAAAGTTTGACAAGGGGATTTTGAGAAGAGAAGGTGTAAAGAGAAGGTGTTTTCGGTTTGGCAATAATGAAGAAGGAGAGAAGAGAAAGGAAAGAGTAGGTGTTTTGGTCGAGATCAAAAGTAGAAGAAGAAAAGATGGTGATGTAGAAATCGGTTTTGAGAAGGAAAGAAAGAAGAATGGTAATTGATAGCCGAAAATTAAGAGCAAATTCGGCACTATCCCCCCCTTTTACTTGCCGTCCACTCCTTCCAAAGGAGTTCAAATTTATCCCACTACCTTAATTTACTCTAGCCACTTGTTTGATTCAATTCAAAAATAACTTGAATTAATCCCCATAATCGACTAATAATCCAAATAATATCCCTTTTATCTACTATTATCTTGTTATCTAAATAATAATAATATTATCCTTGATTATCTCTTATTATCTAATACTAATAAATAAAAAGAGTTTAAAGAGAAAGAACTCTCCTTCCTATGCCGTCAAAATAAAGAGTAAAAGGGAGAATTGTGACTCGAACCAAGGCTCTCCTTCCCTTGTGGCGCCACATGTAACTCCCAAGTAGTCCCCTTTGCCACTTTTCCAAGGCTCATTTTGTGTCAATAAATCCTCTATTTAATCTTGTAACCCTACTTGCTAGAGCTCCTTACCTTTAAAGTTTCCAAATATAATTTTCTACTAAACCGAGCCAACTTAAGACCCTTAATTAAATTTTATCACTCCATAAATAATACCATAACAATTCAAACACTAAGAAAAACATTTAATCACAAAAGCCCGTTTTAGGATGTTACAGCTTCTACCTTTAAAAGAATTTCGTCCTCGAAATTACCTCGGTCGAAGAGGTGGGGTATTGTCGCCATATCACATCCTCGGGTTCCCACGTAGCTTCCTCGCACCATGGTTTCGCCATAGCACTAAGGGCATTGACTTCCTACGCAGAACCTTCACATCCCGATCCAAAATCTGAACCGGTTCTTCCTCGAAAGATAAGTCCGAGTTGACCTCAATTTCTGCCACAGGCACCACGTGTGATGGATCTGACCGATACCGCCTAAGCATCGACACATGAAAGACGTTATGGATCTGACTTAACTCCATCGCCAGTTCAGTGATAAGCTACCGGTCCTACTAAACTTCAATCAGATATGGGCCAATGAATCTTGGGCTTAGCTTCCTTTTCGCCCAAATCTTAATACCTTTTTCCAAGGTGATACCTTCAGAAAACCTTGTCTCCTACATCATACTCCATTTCTTTGCGCTCAGATCAAGATAAGACTTCGCTATCTGATGCTTCCTTAAGACGAGCCCAATCACCTTCACTTTATCCTCGGTTTCCATTACCAATTCGACCCAACACTTGTCGTTCACCCAACTCATCCAACACGCTCGGAGTTTGGCATTTCATCCATCTGATTAGCTTCAGATGGTGCCATCTGAATACTCGCTTGGTAACTATTGTTGTAGGCGAACTCGCTAATGGTAAAATTCCTCCCAACTACCTCAAAATTCCAAGACACAACCCTCAAAGATATCCTCTAAAATTTGTATGATCCTTTCATTGATCGTCACGATTGCGGATGGAAAGTCAGATCAAATCCAATCGCGTACCCAAAGCTTGATACAACGCTTTCCAAAACCTCGAAGTGAACCTTGGGTCCCTATCTGAGATAATTGATACGGGTACACCATGCAATCTGACTATCTCGGCCACATATAACTTTGCTAGCTTTTGGAAGGAGTAATCCATTCTCACCGGTATGAAGTGAGCTGATTTAGTCAGGCGGTCCACAATTACCCAAACTGCATCTTTCTTGCTGGGCGTAAGGGGTAGCCCGCTAACAAAATCCATAGTGATCCGCTCCCACTTCCATTGAGGAATCTTTACTGGTTGAAGTAACCCTGATGGCAATTGATGTTCAGCCTTAACCTGCTGACATGTCAGACACCTTCCTACGAACTCAGTCACCTCACGCTTCAACCCGGGCCACCAGAATTGTTCCCGTAAATCTCTATACATCTTGCTTCCTCCCGGATACATAGCGTATGGGCTGCTATGTGCATCATGGAGAATTCTTTGTCTCAGTTCTACATCCTTCGGCATACAGGGCCGTCCTTGGAAACATAACACACCATGATCAGACAAACTATACTCTTCCAAACCACCATTTTGGACTTGCAATCTCTTTGCATTCAATCCCTCGTCTACCAACTGCTTATCCTTAATCTCCTCGATCCAAGTTGGCTTAACTTGCAGCTCCGCCAAAAGACTTCCATCATCGTATAGGCTCAAATGAGCAAACATCGCCCGTAAGTCCGCCACGACCTTCCGACTCAACGCATCAGCCACCACGTTAGCTTTGCCCGGATGGTACTCAATTGAACAGTCGTAGTCTTTTAACAGTTCAATCCACCGTCGTTGCCTCAAGTTCAAGTCCTTCTGAGTCAAGAGATACCTTAAACTTTTGTGATCCGTGTAGACTATCGACTTCTCCCCATACAAGTAATGCCTCCATATTTTCAAGGCGAAGACTACCGCTGCTAACTCCAAGTCGTGAGTTGGGTAGTTAACCTCATGCGGTCTTAGCTGACGGGACGCATAGGCTACTACCTTCCCTTCCTGCATCAATACACATCCCAACCCCGTATGGGACGATCACAAGAACTCGTAAACAACTTCCCGCCTCAAGTCAGCACCAAGACCGGAGCTTCGCCGTAATCTTTCTCAACTTATCAAAACTTTCTTCTTGCTTTTCGACCAAACAAATGGTACTCCTTCCTCAATAGCTTAGTTAATCTGCAAAGAATTAACGAGAATCCTTCTACAAACCTTCGATAGTACCGGCTAGACCCAAAAGCTTCGAATCTCTGCCACCGACTTAGGCGGTTTCCACTCCAACACCGCTTCAATCTTGCGGGATCCACTCTAATCCCTTCCACTGACACCACGTGACCTAAGAAAGCCACCTCCTTAGCCAAAATTTGCACTTCTTGAATTTGGCATATAACTGCTTTCTCCTCAAGATTTGCGAACTATTCGCAAATGCTTGTCATGCTCCTCCTCCGTTTTTGAGTAAACCAATATGTCATCTATGAACACTACGACAAATTGGTCCAAGTACTATTGAAATACCCTATTCATTAAGTCCATAAACGCCGGCATTGGTCAACCCGAATGGCATCACTAGGAACTCGTAATGCCCATACCGAGTTCAAATATTGTCTTGTGAACATCAACTTCCTTCACCTTTAATTGATGATAACCCACCTAAGGTCAATCTTCAAAATACCGACGCACTTTTCAGTTGGTCAAACAAGTCATCGATCCGAGGTAACGGTACTTATTTTGATCGTTAACTTGTTTAATCGGCGGTAGTCGATGCACATCCGCATAGAATCGTCCTTCTTCTTGACAAACAATACAGTGTGCTCCCCACGGAGATATACTAGGTCTAATAACCCTCTCCAAGAGCTCCCGAATTTGAGCCTTCACCCACCAATTCCTTTGGTGCCATTCGACACGGTGCTATAGATACAAAGCTGCCTGTAGCAAATCTATACCGAATTCGACTTCCGATCTGGAGGCAAACCGTAAGTTCTTCCGGAATACATCGATGAATTCCCTCTCGTTCGGACCTTTTCAACGTGACTCCTTAGCCTCCAAGGCACAAATTGAACTATAAACGCCTCGCACCCTTTCCTAACCATCTTCTCACCTTCAAAGTGACACCATATTAGACAGGTAATTTCTTTGATTACCGATCATGACCACTTCATCCCTTCTACCATCTTAAGAACCATGCGCTTAGCGCAAATCCAACCTCGCTTTGGTACCTAACCACCGGTCCATTCAAGGATCAAATCGAACTCCCCAAGCGGTAGTTCCATCGATCGACCACAAACACGACCCCTGAAGTTCTAGGGTACATCCTATAAAGCTTGTTCACAACTATGAATGGCCTAAAGGGCTAATTACGATCATCTCCCTAGCAAGAATCTCGAGTCTAGGTTCATAGTCTCTACCACACTACTCGCCACGTATGAATGCGTGAGAACCCACATCAATTAATGCAACATAAGGAAGACCAAAATTAGAAATGTACGGTTATGACATCCGGTCGTCACCCTCCTCATGACGCCTCACAGCATAAACTAAGCCAGTGCCTTGCCTCAGATTGCTCGTGCCTCCGCCTCGAGTTCCACGACCACGATTAGCACCATTTCCCTCTACCATTACCACGACCTCTCTGTGGTCCCACACTTTATCCCGAGTACGATTACGCCCTCCGACCGATTCTCGAGCTCGCTTTTGGGGACAATCCCTCACGGTGTTCCAAAGACCCACATTCAAAGCAACCTCGCCACCAATCCAACAACCTCCCCAATGGGCTTTTCCACAACGATTACATCGAATCGGTTTCGATTAGCGATCATGGGCCTTGTCACCGACTTGGCCCACTCGCCTAGCCTTTTTACATTCATTACCACGACCCGGATGGCCTAAAACCTCTCTTCGCTTGAGCCTATCATAGTTTTGCCTCATAGTTGCCTTGATACCCTCGGCTACCTTAGCCTTTTCTACTAGGGACGAAAACTCACGAACTGTCTGGAGCAATCAAGACTCAAATCATCTCTCACTCGTCCTCAAATCGGACACAGCTCATGTTCCGTAGCCACGATGCCTCTCGATATCTACTCACCTTTAGAAACTCCGCCTCATACTCATTACGCACTTAGTTCCTTGTACTAACCCCTGAAAAGCCTTTCTCTGCGTCGGTGTAGCCGGTACCCACGCATTTCTTCCAAAAGCAACTCTAAAGTATTCCCATGTAAGATCCTCTCGCTGTGGCACCATCTCGCACCGTGAGCCACCACGATATGCTTCATCCTTCGAGCGACACGGCCCTTTCAGACTTCTCCTCGTTAGTCGGTCAAGATCGTCCATGATCCTTTCCGTTGATTCTAGCCAAGATTCCACAAGACCGGGTGCTACTCCCGACACACCCCGAAACACCTCAGCTCCGTTAGACCGAATTCTCTTGGGAATCGATTTTCGAGCTCCTAAATTTCCACCAGCCCCATCCACTAACTCGAGAACTCGCAACACGACTATGACATCGCCTCTCTTCCCGTCTGATCTTGCTCCTCGGCTCCAAAAGTTGGGGGTGGTGGTGGCAGTGGTACCTCATTTTCAGAACCATGTCCTGACCTAACGGGTTCAGATATGGTCATTCTTCCCCTACTACGACCACGTCGGCCACGTCCTCTAGAACTCATTCTATCTAACGCTTTTAATCGATTAAGAAAAATTTTATGGATTAGTAATTTGTTCCGCTTGATTATCCGCGAAGAATTTTATGAAAAGTTTAATAAGGATTCTTTCGATCAAACAATGTTTTAAGTCTTCTACCCTAGTTCACACAAAAGGCCACATTCATTCCCTAATACTTTCCATACTTATTCACTCCTCGGACATTTCTGTCCTGTTTCTAACCCATGGGTATTTTCGTCATTTCCCTACAGGGGTATTTTTGTAATAGAATCCGAGAAATTTCAAACTTTAATAGAGCAGGTCACTTTGAAATTCCCAAACCTGAGGGTATTCTTGAAAATTTTGTAAAATTTATTGATATGGCATCATTTTGGAAACCGGGGTATTTCAAGAATTTGTCAATCGGGGTAATTTTATAATTTTAAACAAATCGAGGTTTTAACGGTTGTAAAACTCGAGGGTTCTTTTATGAGTTTCCTTCTTGAAACGATGATGTTGCAAAATTTTAAATTCGAGGTCATTATGGTAATTTTACAAGTTGAGGCATTTTCAAATTTTCCAAAATGTAAGTATTTTATTGATGATTTGCAAAGTAGAGTTTTTGGATATTTCTAAAAATAATAAAATTTTGGGCAAAACCATTGAATTAATATTTTATGAGTCAGGGCATTTTAGTAATTTCACCTCAGGGCATTTCGTAATTTTCACAAATCAACTTTTTCGAGAAAACATTGTAAAAATGGTTGTTCTCATAACTTTTTTCAAAACATGGTTAGTTCCTTCGGGTTTTAGTCGTTATGTTTAACCTATGACCGAGCCCTCTTGGTCGTGGTGAACCAGAGCTACGCACTGTGGCGGATTCGTGTGGAGAGGAGGTGAGTCACGCTGATCGCTTAAATACCAAGCTCCCACCGAACCTTTCTAGACATGCGCAGAGGTTGCCACACCATCGAGCCCTCCGAGTTAGGGTGAACTGGCTACGTGCTGCAGGATACCTGCGAAGAGGTGGTGAGTCACTCGGACTGCTTAAATACCAGGCTCTTCCGGATCCAATCCTAGACATGCATACAGGGGTTACCACACCCTAGCTCAGTGACTTGGTCATAGGTTGGTTGAGTTCATTAAGTCTTATGCTCCGTTTATGTTTGAGTAGTCTAATCCTAGGGTTCAAATTCCTATAAGTCTATTCTACATTCCCTGCTTCCTACCCTTCTACAGAAAATAAGTCATACAGAAGTTAGGAACACTTACCTGGGCAGATAGGTGTCGGAGATTCGGTGCCATGCTGTTCAAAAACCCAAAATAACTCAAAGAGGCCTACCAAAACATTTTTGAGCCTTGGGCCCAAAACATTGAAGCCTTGGCCTCAATTGAGCGATACTCGATTTAATAATAAATTTCAAACTCACCCAAACACTTCAATCGAATTTGGTTTGCTACGAGAAAAACCTTTTGAAATCGTTTAAAACCGGTTTAAGTTTTTAATAAAAGATAGCGTTTTGTTAAAAAAAACAGTTGAGGTGTACAAATCTTATACTTGGATTTATTTTGAAAATATTTGTTAAGTCAAGTTATTATGTATATTTTATATGTACCATGGTACTTGAAAACCCTTTTCATTGCTTTGGAAAAACATGTGAATTCATCCTTATAATCATAAAGTTTGAAACGAATACTCAAGCATATCACAGTAATAAAATAATTTTTAGGGGGCCTTATTACAACCCAATTAAAATCAACCAAAAATAAAGAAAAATGTAAAGAACCGAAATTCAAAGTCTAATAAATTTAAAACTCCACTGCATGGACACCTCAAGTCCCTCCGGCTCCATATCCGCGAACTATGTGTCACCTGAAAAAGATAAAGGAAAAGGTGAGTCACCAAGACTCAGTATGTAACCCTTCCCCCGGGTAAATACCACATCATACACACTATATAACACATTAATCATGCATTAAGACATATACCCAACCTAGCCAACCAAACACCTCTGTCTACCCCATTGTGGTACCAAACCACCGGTGGTGCCAAACCACCGGTGACGATAGTCACGATGTGATGCCAAATCACCGGAGGTGCCAAACCTCTGGTGTATGAAGACACAAATCGGTTGATAGGGCCAACCCATCGCGTGATACCAAATCACTGGCGTCAATCCCATATCTCAAAGTGGGGCCAACCCACGGTGGTGCTAAGCCACGTGGACGAGACGCTATGAGGTGCCAAACCTCTGAGGTACCAAACCTCGGTGACCGTAGTCACAAGTGTGTTACCAAAACACGGTGTCCGTCGACACAATATAACTACCCCCTCCACTCATCAACCCATGTCAAACAGTTATGAACAGAGTTTAAGTCAACATACATTTATTACATGTATCAAATAAGCCATGCTTCCCAAAAGCATATTTAACAATCACTTATTGACAGAGACTTACCGAGATCCTCGCTTGTACCATCAAGGTACTAATTCCGTATCTACATAAAGCAGATTTACACATAGCATGCATTTAATTAATTATTATAAGTGTGTATGTACACACCGTCACCCACTTAATAATCTAAATCCCGAATGGAGAAGTCGGTCACACTAGATCTACTTGTCCCTATATTCGCCAAATACATGGGTTAGTATGTTCACCAAATCAAATAATTTAAAGAGGTCATCTTTTGGAACCCAATCCTTACCATCTCGCTTTTGGATACTAATCACAACACCCGATTCTTAATCGCTTCACCAACTACCATCGGTTAATAAATAAAGCTAATAGCCTTCGGCTTTAAATCCTTGAAAGCTAAATCTTATGAAAATCAATCCTTACCACCACTTACCACCCGTTTGATCCCCAATGACGGCTTGCTTTATCGATCTCCAAAATCCCGGAACACCTAGACAGATTCGGTTTTCAAAACAGATACTTAGCACCTTGTAAATAAATGCCGACATCGGCCCTTAATCCTTAAAAAGTCGACAAAGATAGGGAAAGAGAACATAGGCATTCGGCCAACCTTACTTACCTTCACAATTGATTGAATACTAGCGAAATCCCGAAGTGTCTATGCCACTATACTATTCGGCCAAAGTGAGTAAATAGGAGGAAAGGAAATCGGCACTTCCAAGGGAGTGTATTCGGCCAAGGGGAGAAAGAAAATAATGGAGAAGAAAGGTGTTAAAAGTTTCGGCTTAAGGGGGATTTTGAGAAGAGAAGGGTGTAAAGAGAAGGTGTTTTCGGTTTGGCAATAATGAAGAAGGAGAGAAGAGAAAGGAAAGAGTAGGTGTTTTTGGTCAGAGATCAAAAGTAGAAGAAGAGAAAGATGGTGATGTAGAAATCGGTTTGAGAAGGAAAGAAAGAAGAATGGTAATTGCTAGTCAGAAAATTAAGAGCAAATTCGACTATCCCCCTTTACTTGTCAGTCCACTCCTTCCAAAGGAGTTCAAATTCATCCCACTACCTTAATTTACTCTAGCCACTTGTTTGATTCAATTCAAAAATAACTTGAATTAATCCCCATAATCGACTAATAATCCAAATAATATCCCTTTTATCTACTATTATCTTGTTATCTAAATAATAATAATATTATCCTTGATTATCTCTTATTATCTAATACTAATAAATAAAAAGAGTTTAAAGAGACAAAGAACTCTCCCTTCCTATGCCGTCCAAAATAAAGAGTAAAAAGGGAGAATTGTGACTCGAACCAAGGCTCTCCCTTCCCTTGTGGCGTCACATGTAACTCCCAAGTAGTCCCCCTTTTGCCACTTTTCCAAGGCTCATTTTGTGTTAATAAATCCTCTATTTAATCTTGTAACCCCTACTTGCTAGAGCTCCTTACCTTTAAAGTTTCCAAATACAATTTTCTACTAAACCGAGCCAACTTAAGACCCTTAATTAAATCTTATCACTCCATAAATAATACCATAACAATTCAAACACTAAGAAAAACATTTAATCACAAATAGCCCCGGTTTTAGGATGTTACAACAACTTTTAAAAATATAAAATTATCACAACTTTTTTCCTCCTGCCTTCTATGCTTAGAGTTCTATTCAAGTAATAGCTTTATTTTTAAAATTAGCACAATTTTTAAAATTAGTAATTATAACTTAAATTCTAATTATTTTAATTGTGTAATTATCACAACTTCTATTAAATTATAATTATTTTAAATGTACAATTATCAAACTTCTATTTTATTTCAACTTTTTAACTAATAATATTAAATTAAATACTATAACTATTTTTAAATATGAATTTAGTAATAAGATGGAAAATAAAGTGTATTCTCGCTTCAAAAGTTTTTCCAAATTCGTTCTTTTATATATACTAGTTTCTAAGGTTACATGAGTTGCATGTAAATTTATGTGTTTAACTTTTAATTAATTTTTAAATAACATGTTTTTAATCATTGTTACTTATCATTAATAATAATAATTTCTTTTAGTTTTTAAATAATATATAAATTTATAACTATGTAAGAAAGTAAACTAAAAAAAAAAAAAGTAAAACAACATATAGCAATTATAATAATAGTTCACCATAAAGAATAAAGATATTTAAATTAAATTAAGTATTTAATAATAGTGATTAAAAATAATTGTTGAAGTTTGACTTTGTTTTTAAAACAAACCCACAAAACATTTTTCACATCCACCAAACAATTAACAAATAGATTTAAAAAAAAAACTATTTTAAGAGTGCTTGCTTCACTTAATATAAACTTATAGAAAAATTAAAAAAAATCATATCATAATATCATATTACCTCATCATCAAATTAATATAATATTCGATCACTCTTTGATACTATTTGTAACACCCCAAACCCGGCCTAGAAGTTTAAGTCGAACTTGGACAAGTTACACCAACGCATTGAAAACTGATTTCTTTTTGGAGTTTTAACTTTGAAAACAAGAAATTCAATTTTGTCGATTTAGGTAGTTTTGTAGTTTCGTGTTAGAAATTAATAGATACAGAAGAGATTATCAAAAGGAAAGCAAGGCAAACCCAAAGACAATTTACAATCCCAAAAGATCAAATCGCAGTTATTTCAGTGCAAAACAATCCGAGCTCACGTAAGCCGTCCGATCCTAAATCAGATATTTTCTAAACAGATAAAGGTAAGACAAAGGGTGAGTTACCAAGCACCACGTATAACCAAACTCAAATACAATAAGTAGAGTGTCGAAACCATTTTTAAAATCGGGTTTTGAAAAGATGGGGATCGACTTGAAAATAAAATAGGAGTCGCCACCAATCTTTTTTTTACTTAGGTGTGATTGGATCACCTTGTAAAACGTTTTATTTTAAAACATTTAATTTTGGTCTACAAAAAAAGCAAGAAAACGGGTTCGGGAGTCGGTTACGAACGAGGAAGGGTTAGCACCCTTGTAACACCCAAAAATTGGTACCTAATCGATAAAATCATGTCCAAATGTTTGAGATTTAAAAAGGTTAAAAATGATCCTTTTATTTGAAGGTAAACCAAGACTACCTATCTCAAAGAAATAAGAATACTACACCCAATAAGTTAGGATATAGTATCTCATAACTTCGAAGCTAGATACATCTTTTTAGAAAATTCTTACCTCGAGATACAAAACATCACACTCAATAAGTTAGGATACAACATTTTGAATTCCCAAAAATAAGGTTTTTTTTTTATTTGATTTAAAATTTTGAGATTTCTTTATTCCGAAAGAATATAAACATCACATCCAGCACGATTGGACACGACATTTTTAAACCCTCGTAATTAAGATCATCTCATAATTTATGAAACTTGTTAAAAGGATATTTAGTTACTTAACCAAATGATAAATCGCACCCAACACGTTAGGACATTATTTCCCGATTTTCTAAATACCAAATCATTGTCTTATTTTAAAAACTTTTAAAAAGATAATGGTTTTGCAAAAAAAAAATGGATTTTATAATAAATAATAACCATGTAACAACATTGCATTAATCATCGAACACAAATATTAAAAGCAAATATACTAACGTTTAAGATAGGTAACAAAGAAATGATAATACAAAATATGTCAAGTAATAATTCTTACACTAAGGCAATAGTGAATACATGATGAAGTATAAACAAATACAATAAATAATAAAACAAATATGAACATATTACATGCAAGATTAATAAATAAAATAAAAATATTACATACATATATGATATAAATAATGCAAACAATGTATAAATAAAAAGAATAGTATATAATGATTTTGAATAAATAAAATAAAATAAATGAAACATAAATATATTTTGTATAAAATAATATAATAACTAATTTATGAAAATAATATATAATTAAAATAATATTAAACAAAATAAATGATGAAATATATATATATATATATATAATACACTAATCATAAATTTACATACATAATATAAACAATAAAATAGATTAGATAATATGAATAAATTTTATAAAAATAAAGTTTTAAAATAATATATAAATGTAACATAATAATATATAATGTACAAAATATAAATATATATAAATTATTAAACAAGTAAAATAATACATATAGTAATAACTAAATATATAATAAAATAATACATATAAAATATACATATATGAATTTCACAATATTAATAAATAAATATAGGAAAATAATATAGAATATAATATAATAAAATAGTTTAACATACTATATAATAATAAAAATAAAATAAAAAGATAAAAATAAAATAAAACCAAGAAACAGAGGTCAAATAACAATTAAAACATATTAAAAGGACTAAATCAAAATATGCGTTAAATCTCAAGGACCAATATGGAAATTAAATCTTTTTAAAAAACGGTGTCGTTCCAATTTTACCTTTAAAACATACCGGGGGACTAAATTGGAACCCAAAACAAACTTTAGGGCTAATTTTAAAATAAATAAAAATGCGAATTGGGCTGAATTAAAATTAATGAAATAGCGGAGGGACTAAAAGGGTAAATTTCCCTTTTTTAAATAAAACACGCGGATCCTGGTGGCCGAGTTGGGTCAACGTGCTGGTAAAAGCTAAACGGCGCCGTTTTGATGCTTATTGCTTTAAGCCAAAACGACGTCGTTTTGGTATTGCTATATAAATTAGAATTTTTGCAAAAAAAAAAAAAAACATTTCTCCCTCATTCTTAAAAAAAAAATAAAAAAAAAAAAAAACTGAGAGCCACTCTCTTTTCTCTCTTGCTGTGAGATTTCTGGCAATGCTCCAGGGGATTCCGACCGTCGTCTGCCGCCGTCGCCGACCACCTCTAAAAGGTTAGTTTTTCTTCTTTTTTATATTTTAACATGTATATTATAAATATTTTATATATATGGTTTTGAAAAAAATAAAACTAAAAATAATAGTACTCGAAAATAAAAAATAAATAAAACAAAACACTTGCTTGATTTGATATTCTCTATGTAAAAATCGTGTTTTTTTTGTATATCTCTGTATCCTCCGTGTTACAGTGTTCTCCTCCTCCTTTACAGATTCTCTGTAAGGCTTTTTATAGCCTTCGAAGCAAAATAAAAAAAAAAAGAAACACAAAAATGTTGCTATATTGGCTATCGATTTTCTTTCCTTTCGCAGGTGATTGCCGGAGAATCAGGCAAAGATGGTGGGATTCAGACGCGCTGATGACGACTTGGACGAGGGTGAGCGCGAGGCTCCTGTTGAGGCGGCGTGACACTCGGGATACTCCTGCATCACCTAGGGTTTCAGAAAACCCTAGGCCTTCTGACTTCTGTTCAGGGATTTGGGCCTTTTGGGCCGTGTATTTGCTTGGGCTAATGGGTCACAAGCTTAGGTATTGGGTCTGGTTTGAGTGTTTTGGCTGATGGGTTTAGGAATTGGGCCACGAGTATTGGGCTTGTATTTGGGTTTTTGTAAAAAAAACTGTGTAAATGGACTATTTAAGGATATATTTTTATTTTTGATTTATTTCAAAGGCTGGGCAAAATTAGGTACTTACAGCTGCCCCTCTTGCTCATTATCGTGTAACGAGAATAGAGAAAAGACTATAAAAGGACCAATTTTGCTCGGTCTTGGCCGAACTTCGACTTCTTGATCCTCATCCTCTTCAAATGGCTTCCAATCCGAACTGCATCTTCAATGGTATTGGAACTTCCTCTTGATTTGAGTAAGTTTGATAGCTTCAACTTCATGAAGGCAGTATCCACTATCTTTTGATCTAATCCGCTGCATGCTTAGGGAGACCAGATCTGATATTTTCAATCTGATCCTTGCAAACTCAGGGGTTACCAGACTGATGTCTTCAATCTGTTTCCTGCAAAGCTCAAGAATGCCAGATTTGCTATTTTCGGTCTGTTCCACTGCAAACTCAGGGATGCCAGACTGGTGGTTTAAATCTGTTCCACTACTACTTAGGGAGACAAGATTTGTCGTTCGATCTTGGTCCATTATTGCTTAGGGCTACAAGATCTACAATTTTTGACCTATTCCACTGCTGGTCAGGGAGATAGGGCTAGAGGCTTAAATCTGTTCCACTACTGCTAAGGGAGACAAGATTTGCCATTCGATCTTGGTCCTCACCGCTTAGGCGACAAGATCTACAATTTTTAACCTATTCCATCGCTGGTCGTGGAGATAGGACCGATGGCTTAAATCTGTTCCACTACCGCTAGGGAGACAAGATTTGCCGTTCGACCTTGGTCCTCTCTTGCTTAGGCGACAAGATCTACAATTTTTGACCTATTCCACTCGCCGGTCGGGGAGATAGGACCGGTGACTTAAATCTGCTCCACTCACCGCTAGGGAGACAAGATTTGTCGTTTGATCTTGGTCCTCTTCGCTAGGGCGACAAGATCTACAATCTTTGACCTATTCCATCTTGATCGTGGAGATAGGATGATGTCTTCGATCTACTTCCTTGTATCTTCGTGGAAGAGTTCATTCTTCGATTTGCTCCACCAACATCTCTAGGAACAAAATCAACCTTTTGGTTTGCTTCCTTATCATCTTCGTGAAGACTTCAATCTTCCACTAACATCTCTAGGGAACAAAATCACTAACAATCTCTAACATCTCTAGAACAAAATTTGAACCTTTTGGTTTTGCTTCCTTACTTTCTTTAGGAAGACTTCAATCTTCATCGCTTCCACTACCATCTCAAGGGAACAAAATCTGAACTTTTGGTTTGCTTCCTCAGGAAGACTTCAATCTTTAGTTTGCTCCACTAACATCTCTAGGGAACAAAATCTAAACCTTTTGGTTTGCTTCCTTACTATCTTTAGGAAGACTTTAATCTTCAGTTTGCTCCACTAACATCTATAGGGAACAAAATCTGAACCTTTTGGTTTTGCTTCCTTACTTTCTTCAGGAAGACTTCAATCTTCAGTCTGCTCCACTACCATCTCAAGGGAACAAAATCTGAACTTTTGGTTTGCTTCCTCAGGAAGTCTTCAATCTTCAGTTTGCTCAACTAACATCTCTAGGGAACAAAATCTAAACCTTTTGGTTTACTTCCTTACTATCTTTAGGAAGACTTTAATCTTCAGTTTGCTCCACTAACATTTCTAGGGAACAAAATCTGAACTTTTTGGTTTGCTATATCGTCCTCTGAGGGACATATCCTGTAAACCTGAATGTATTATGGATGACTTTTGCATGAATGCAAAATGTCATAAGAATGATGATTAGGATGTATGATTGGAATGAATCCGATGCTCCTAACTAAATGATATTAGGGATGACATTTGCATGAATGCAGGATGTCATGAATTTTTTTTTATACAACGGTTAGGACACAATGATATGCATGAATCAAATGCTACTAATTTGAAATGAGAGAATGATCTCTATGGGTTGTCATTGCTCATAGTTCACCAAGGTTCTATCACTAATACGCTACCATGCTTTCTCATTCAGCTGGTATCTTGGACAAAAACTCAAAGAAACCATCATTCAGCTCAGCAAGCTTGCCTCGCTATAATTCCAGAGTCAGCCATTGCAACTTCAGGGGAATGACATTTGGTTTCTTTCATATTTCTATTACCATTCAAAGGTACAGAACTTGTATCACTTTCAATCTGTTACACCATTCCTTGGGTGTAATGACCAGATGTATGTGTCTGAATGGATGCAGGGTATCCCGACAATGATCCCCTTTTACACTTGGATTGACCTTGTTCATCATTTGCCGATATGGTATCACCAACGAAATTGTCTTATCTAATGAGAATTTGAAGAGATAATCATTTTCCAATGTTTCCAGCCCTCAGGCTTGATGAGTTCTGAACAATAGTCATGTTTCAGATTCCTCATATTATTCAGAAGCTTCTAGAGTAATATGCGAAACTCCTTTTATGAAAGTGTTATTAGTCCATTAATCGTTATTTCAATATAAATGCTTGAAAAAGAACACAAAAATGGATGAGAAAGAAATTATTCAAGAGCATAACTTAGAAAAATAATTTAATCAAAGATAACCCAGGCAATAAAAGAAAATTGATTTGAGTGTATCTCAAAAAGAATAAAGCAATCAAAAAATAGGAATTCAAAAATGAGTAAGATAGATGTTAGGTGCCCCAGATATCGCAGCCTGAGCTTCTTTGTTCCAACTTCTTGAGGACCATTTTAAACTCAATATGTGTTTTAGGGGCTCTGGAGTACTTTGTCAATGCCCCAAGACGTAACATACTTCCTCATTGCTAATTCAGACGTAGCAAGACTACTGTATGCCCCACTTTTATTCAAAATTTGAGCAGCCCTTTTCAGGTTTTCAACTTAAAGCCCCTTTGGACTCAAAGCGCCCTTTGCGGGTTTTCGCCTTAGCCTCTCCTTTGTCTTTTTTTTCGAGATGCCCTTTACGGGTTTTCACCTTGGTCTTTTTTCTTTCAAGTAAAATATCTCTTGGCTAAACCTGAATTCGCCGAATTGGGCAAGTCTTCACCATCCATCTCGGTCAATATCAATGCTCCTCTAGAACAGGCCCTACATAAGTCTTTCCTAATTTGGCATATGCTTTCCTTTAAAATCATTTTGTAAAGGAAAAAATCTTCTTCAACATCAGGTTTCTTCGTAAAATTCCCTAAGATGAAATTTTTTAATGTGAGCTCGCATCATTTGGCCGTGACGAATAGCTCTTTTCTTTAATTAGATTCAATTGGCAAAACTGTTTCTATTTCGATGAGAAATGTGTTGCCCCAACAAAGGTCCTAGCCAACGTTTGATAATCATAGAGAGTAGTGATAGCTTCTTATGCCAATATTTACAAGTCTTAGCCACCTTTTATTTCTTCTTCTTTTTTTTTTGGCAACTTTTGTTGCACTGTGATATGCTGCCTGATCTTTGGATAAACTGTAGACTTTGACTTTGTACAATTATGCATTATATGCTGGCATCTGATCCTTTCCTTTATTCTTCATTTTTAATTTTTGATTTTTTTATTTTTGATTTTTTTTTTGAAATTTAATGACCTCGACCTCGTAACATTGGCATATGAAGCTACTTCCACCCTCTTAGTGAAGTAAACGAGGACCACGACAATGGATCAATATCGATGACAACTTGAAGCATTTGACGAGATTGGACCCATAATATCCATACCCCACATAAGGAAAAGTCACGTGAATCTCATTTTCTTTAATTCAGCATTTACGGTATGACTGATACAATCTCCTTCTATGGTAGACCAACAGTGCCCCATCCTCTTATTTCATGAGAAAGCGTCTTTGAATTCTCGAAGATAATGTCTCGCCTTATTTTTGTGATGAGCTATGCTACAATCTTCACTTCTTCCCTAGTCTCGCAATATCCAATGACCCTTTGTAGAATAAGGTCTATTTTTCATCTTGTTAAACCATTCTTAACAAGTCAGAAGACATGTCACAATCTCTGTCATCTTCAAAATCAAGAGATCCCCAAGACTCATAACTTGTTCAAAAAGGAGTCAAGAATAATGTCGCCATGACGTTGATATCCCTAGGTACGTAAAGAATAAATTATTCTAAGGATGATTACTTGTATGATATGGTCATGAATATGATAAAAGAATATACAATAGAAAGAATAAAAGAATATTTGCTTAAAAATGCATTTCATTGAAATAAAAATTTAGGACACAAGCCTATTTCACAAAAGGGGTCTTATTGCCTCTAGGCTTAAGGCAACAAGCATGTTTTGCACACTATTCTAGATTAGCCCTAAAAGTATAGGGATTTCTTACACACTGTCATTATTCAAAACATTCTCAAGCACACAAGAGCTTGTAAACTTTGTTCTCTGATTCCCTCTTCACTTTCGACTTCTTCAAGGGATCATAACTTTCTTGTCTCCATAATTGGGTAATGGGTTCTCCACACTAGGTGTATCATCAATCTTGACAACTCCCATATTAAGAAGTCTTTCAACTACCTTTTTGAAAGCAGTGCAATTTTCTATTGAATGCCCCGTTATTCTGCGTGGTATTCACATTGAGCTTTGGAATCATACCATTTAGGATATAAGGGTTGTAACAGCTGAAGATAATATGGAGACACCACATGCGCATCAAATAAACTTTGATATAGCTCCTTATACATCATCGGGATTGGTGTAAATTGGAGTTTTTCAGAGTTTCGCTTTGAAAAAACCTGATCGTTGGTAACTACCATCATTGGTTGATTCATTGCAATTGACTCCGAATGATTCATTTTCTTTTCCTTCTTCTTCAAGGCTTTTGAGGTCCCTTCTCCTCTTTCTTTAATTTCTACCAGAGCAACCGGTTTGGCTTGATCCCTGTTCGAGTTAACACCCATTGGAGAGTAAACGATATCCTCATCATCATCTTCACTATTGTCCACTAAGCCATTCCTTTTTCCGAGTCCTCCGGCTAGTAACTGGGTTAGCTGGCCTATCATATTCCTTTGGAATTCCCGTATTTCTTGTTAAATCTCAATCAATTACCTATGCATCTGTATTTGCATTTGCTCCATTCTTTCCAACCTTTGCTCCATGTTTTCTAGGTTAACTGAAATATTTTTACCGAATTAGGATTCTATTGTAAAAGTCTAATGCAAATGATGCAATGTAATGCAAATGCATGAATGCAAAAAAAGAGAGGAGTTGATTCTGAATTCAGTTACATTAGAAAAACTTTTCTAGAAAACAAATTTCTTTACATAAAACGAATCGCATACACGACCTTATCCTCATAGTCCAAGTGAAAATGTGAATCCCTTCTTCGCAAAAGTCAAGTCTTCTAATAGATGCCTCATCTAGCTCCTTTTTGTTTGATCTGGGACGCGACTCACTGCTCCATAACACTCGTTAGCTTCTTCAAGAAAGTCAAGACGTGGTGATTCTTGATTTGTCTTTGTCAGCTTGAATCCTTGGGTAATAAAGTCTTGTATTCCTTCACCGGCTATCAGTCTTCTTTTTTTGTGTTCACTTAGACTATATTCGGACAAGACCGTATTATAATCCACTTTATCAAAAAACTCGTCCTCTTATGAAAAACTTTTCTATTTAGCAACCGAATTAGAAATCAACACCTCTTTTCTATGATATGAATGCAATGTAATCAAAACAAAAGAGAACACGTTAGCATAAGAAAAATAAATAACATAGAACCTATCAGGGTGACCACTAGGGTTTGACATGGTTCTACCTAGGGTAGGCCCTTAGGTTTTCTACTTGTGGTTTAGCTCTAAAGCTGAGGTACTCGAACTAGCAGATTCCTCGATCCTCACCCATTATAGGCTCATATGGACCGAGTTCGGTTCAGGGGAATACATTTCCATATAGCCATGCGGAGGTGAAAACCTCACGAAGACATAGGTACGGATGTATCCGGAAGCAGTCCACTAGCCCATGCGGAGGTGAAGACCTCACGAAGACATAGTTTCTCAATCCCACTTAAGGGTGTGACCACGACGGTCATGCAATGCAATGCAAAGAGATATATTTTAAAACCACATGCAATAAAAGGATCATATTTTTTAAAATCAGACATTTAAATTCGAACAAAAGGACATGAAATTATCAATTTTACGGCTTGACTCTCTTATTGTCCCCAGTGGAGTCGCCAAGCTGTCGAAACTATTTTTAAAATCGGGTTTTGAAAAGATGGGGATCGACTTTAAAATAAAATGGGAGTCGCCACCAATCTTTTTTTTTACTTAGGTGTGATTGGATCACCATGTAAAACGTTTTATTTTAAAACATTTAATTTTGGTCCACGAAAAAAGTAAGAAAATGGGTTCGGGAGTCGGTTACACACGAGGAAGGGTTAGCAATCTCGTAACGCCCAAAAATTAGTACCTAATCGATAAAATCATGTCCAAATGTTTGAGATTTAAAAAGGTTAAAAAATCATCCTTTTATTTGAAGGTAAACCAAGACTACCTATCTCAAAGAAATAAGAATACTATACCCAATAAGTTAGGATATAATATCTTATAACTTCGAAGCTAGATACATCTTTTTAGAAAATTATTACCTCGAGATAAAAAACATCACACCCAATAAGTTAGGATACAACGTTTTGAATTCCCAAAAATAAGGTTTTTTTATTTGATTTAAAACTTTGAGATTTCTTTATTCGGAAAGAATATAAACATCACATCCAGCACGATTGGACACGACAGTTTTTAAACCCTCGTAATTAAGATCATCTCATAATTTATGAAACTTGTTAAAAGGATATTTAGTTACTTAACCAAACAATAAATCGCACCCAACACGTTAGGGCACTATTTCCCGATTTTCTAAATACCAAAGCATTGCCTTATTTCAAAAACTTTTAAAAATATAATGGTTTTGCAAAAAAAAGAAGGATTTTATAATAAATAATAACCATGTAACAATGTTGCATTAATTATAGAACACAAATATTAAAAGTAAATATACTATCGTTTAAGATAGGCAACAAAGAAATGATAATACAAAGTATGTCAAGTAATAATTCTTACACTAAGGTAATAGTGAATACATGATGAAGTATAAACAAATACAATAAATAACAAAACAAATATGAACATATTACATGCAAGTAGAGGTGTACATGGGTCGGGCTCGACTGTTTCTGCCGCCCAACTAAAATCTAGGCCCGCTTTGCAAGCCAGTAAAGCCCTACCAAATATGGGCCTAAAAATTGTCCAAGCCCTACCGACATGAAATGGATAAACCTGAGCCGGCCCGGCTTGGCAGATTATTTTTATTTTATTAAATAAAAATAAAAATAATGAATCAAATACATTTAAAAAATAGATACTTATTTTCTACTTTGAATCTCATAATGATACTATTCTACCATTTAATTTTCTACTTTACTAAAATAAATGCTTAATTTGTTTAGCTTAATTTATTAATAATTTTTCATATTCTCAAAATTTTAATTTTAAAAAAATTAAATATGGAATAAAATAAACACACGTCCTAATTTGGTAACAAAATCAAGTGACATTTTAACATTTGCAAGTAACAAATACTAAAGTTAAAATTTTATTAATAAAAATAAAAATAATACTAAAATATTTGGTCAGCCCGGCCAAAAAAATCATGTCTGAGGTCTGCCCGCTTTTTAAACGGCCTCATTTTTTACCCAAGCCCATTTTTCGGGCCTATATTTTTGTCCAAACCCTCCCACATTTCGGACGGGCCCCGGCCTACCCATGTACACCTCTACATGCAAGATTAACAAATAAAATAAAAATATTACATACATATATGATATAAATAATGCAAACAATGTATAAATAAAAGAATAGTATATAATGATTTTGAATAAATAAAATAAAATAAATGAAACATAAATATATTTTGTATAAAATAATATAATACACTACTCATAAATTTACATACATAATATAAACAATAAAATAGATTAGATAATATGAATAAATTTTATAAAATAAAGTTTTGAAAATAATAAATAAATGTAACATAATAATATATAATGTACAAAATATAAATATATATATAAATTATTAAACAAGTAAAATAATACATATAATAATAACTAAATATATAATAAAATAATACATATAAAATATACGTATATGAATTTCACAATATTAATAAATAAATATAGGAAAATAATATAGAATATAATATAATAAAATAGTTTAACATACTATATAATAATAAAAATAAAATAAAAAGATAAAATAAAATAAAACCAAGAAACAGGGTCAAATAACAATTAAAACATATTAAAAGGACTAAATCAAAACATGCGTTAAATCCAGGACCAATATGGAAACTAAATCTTTTTAAAAATGGCGTCGTTCCAATTTTTCCTTTAAAATGCAGAATGGGACTAAATTGGAACCCAAAACAAACTTTAGGGCTAATTTTAAAATAAATAAAATGCTAATTCAATGAATTAAAATTAATGAAATAGCGGAGGGACTAAAAGGGTAAATTTCCCTTTTTAATAAAACACGCGGATCCTGGTGGCCGGGTCGGGTCGACGCGCGGGTAAAAGCTAAACGGCGCCGTTTTGATGCTTATTGCTTTAAGCCAAAACGACGTCGTTTTGGTATTGCTATATAAATTAGAATTTTTGCAAAAAAACCATTTCTCCCTCATTCTTTAAAAAAAAAAAACTGAGAGAGCCTCTCTCTTTTCTCTCTTGCTGTGAGATTTTCGGCGATGCTCCAGGGGATTCCGACCGTCGTCCGCCGCCGTCGCGCGGTGGCTAGGAGTTCTAAAAAGGTTAGTTTTTCTTTTTATATATATATTTTAACATGTATATTATAAATATTATATATATATATATGGTTTCGAAAAAAATAAAACTAAAAATAACAATACTCAAAATAAAAAAATAAATAAAACAAAACCTTTACTTGATTTGATATTTTGTGTAAAAATCGTGTTTTTTTGTATATCTTTGTATCCTCCGTGTTACAGTGTTCTCCCCCTCCTTTACAAGTTCTCTGTAAGGCTTTTTATAGCCTTCGAAGCAAAAAAAAAAAAAAAAAATACAAAATGTTGCTATATTGGCTATCGATTTTCTTTCCTTTCGCAGTGATTGCCGGAGAATCGAGCAAAGATGGTGGGATTCGACGCTACCGATGACGACTTGGGCGAGGTGAGCGAGGCTCCTCGCCGAGGCGTGACACTCGGGATACTCTGTGACGCCTAGGGTTTCAAAACCCTAGGCCTTCCGACTTGCTCGTGGATTTGGGCCTTTTGGGCCGTATATTTGCTTCGGCTAATGGGTCACAAGCTTAGGTATTGGGTCTGGTTTGAGTGTTTTGGCTGATGGGTTTAGGAATTGGGCCATGAGTATTGGGCTTGTATTTGGGTTTTTATAAAAAAAAACTGTGTAAATGGACTGTTTAAGGATATAGTTTTTATTTTCTGGTTTATTTCAAAGGTTGGGCAAAATTAGGTACTTACACAGAGCATAATACATAAATCGTAGTAATGCAAAGAACTTAAGAGCAGTTGTATAACTAGTACAGACAAATCTAGAGTATCACAAAGATTTGATCAAAGGTAGTACAACAGAACAAAGCAAAACAGAATAAAGCATAACAAAATAAACTAAACAGAATAGAATAGAATGGTATAGAGCAGAGTAGAACTGGACGGAAGTGAACGGAGCAGAGTAGAACGAAAAAGAGCAGAAAAGAGCATGTATATTTATGCAGATGCAGTATTTTCAAACAGATCAGAATGCAGCTTTATCATAAACAATCTACCCAAACTCCGCTACATACTAAAATAGAGTTCTCCCCCGAACTCATCCATCCAAAACACACCAACAAAGTCATTCCGGGTTACCCGACAACGATTACCCACCATCTCGAGTTTTCGACAACAATGGCTTATCAATATGTAGTTAAACTGTCGATCAAATATATGTGGTCAAGCCACTAAATACGCAGATCATTAATTGCTAGTACAAAATCTTCCTCCTTTAACATCAACCCAAGTCCCATGCACTAAGTCATGGCATGCATATGCAGAATCAGAGTAATGAGCATGTAAGACATAATATCTTTCAATAACAGAATAAGTAAACATAAGAATGCATGTTTTGTAAAATAGATTTGTCAAATCATAACAGATCATATCAGATTTTCCATGAAGTCACGTGCATGGTTATAAATTAAAATCAGTAACAATCAATCTAACATATTCATATATTGCATATTATCTATCAACAGAATAATGTAAAGGCATTCCCCAGTAAACTTAACAAAATACAGATCGTACCTGGATAATTCGCACACATCAGACACTGCACATTACATTTTGACAGATCCTATTCACTTAGATTCAAACATAGCAGACATACGTACAGATTACAAATTGTTCATCATCAGATCTTCAGATATCAAGTTATATAGCCTAATTCAGATCGTAGGGACCCTACAGTAGGCCTGCGTTCGTTTTAAACGACGCTTGTGGCCCCAATAAAAATTTCAAATATTGCTTCACACGCCGTGTGGTTTCACATGGCCTGGAGGACTGGCTTGTGACACTCCACACGGTCTGGCACATGCCTCTGTGCTTTCTTGTGTGTCCCACATGCCTGGCACACGCCCGTGTCACTTGCCCGTGTGGTCCTAATTCACAAACAGTGAGTTACACGGCCTAGAAACATGCTTGTGTAACTCTAATATGAATTTAGTGAGTTACACGGCCTGGACACATGCCCTTGTGTCTCACCCATGTGATTCCTGCATCTCATTATGCAAACACGACCGACACACGCCCGTGTGGTTTGCCCGTGTGTCCACAAATTCTAAGTCATGGAGTTACACAAATGCCACATGGCCTTCCACATGGCCATGTGGCTCACACGACTAGTACACACGCCAGTGTGCCGTCGACAGTTCCGGTTCTGGCGAAGAAAAACGCAAAAAAAGAAGGGTTTCGACACCCACCTGATACGGACTCAATGAAGGAGCAACAAGGATGAATTCTCGTTCCTAAACGACAAGCAATTGCCCAACAATACAATTAATTCGCAATCAAATCGCTAAAAACTAACATTCCAAAATCAAAGTTACGTCAAAGAACTTTTGACACCAAAACTTTAAATCGAACTTATCGGCCAGCGAATTAACTAGAAGGAGAAGTCAGACCCCGCACAAAATCGGTGTAATGTAACATAACAAAAAGAATAGTCACTTGAAAATAAGGAACCAAAATTTAGAAATTGAGAATGCAAACAAAATGACAGAAATCATCCTAGAAAAAGAAAGAACAAAATGAAAATAAAAGCGTCGGAGGTTTTAAATAACCAACCGAAACTAACTACCTTTTAACGAAATTAAAAAAATAAAACATTTCTTATTGTTTCCACAGGGATTTAAGCACAAGACCAATGATTATACAAAAACTTAACCATTAAGCCACTAGGCTCATTATTAACATTAATTGACTGAATTTAACTTATAAGCCAAACGTTCAAGGGTAAGGGTTTAAGCAAAATAACAAAATTTCCAAAAACAAGATTTGAACCAAAACCTCACACACATACCTAGAACACTTGACTACTAAACCAAATCAATTTACTTATTAAAATTTCCAAGATCTAAACTCATAATCGAGGGATGACCACTCTTAGTTTCAAAACCTCATTTCTTCTAACCCGGTTTTTGGGATGTTACACCATTATTGTTCAATCACTTTTCGATGTCATTGCTTTTTGAATATGATTCAGTATTACCTCTTCGAAGAACCATGACTTTAATTCTTCATTTTTTTATAACTCTAACTTATTAATGCTAAAATTCTCTAATTTTTTACTGATAATTTTTCTTAGACGCTACTTGATTGAATATGCCTAATTATTGAATGTTATTTAAAGCTAAACTTAAATTTTAATTGTTATATAACTTTAATATTCATTAAGTCAAAATTAATATGATTAGAGTTCTATTTAAGTAATAATTTTATTTTACATTAATAAACACAATTTTTAAAAAATAAAATAAAATAAGGCAATTGAGTCTTAGCTTAATTGGCATGGGCATTATTGCCAATGCAGGAGGATATGAGTTCGAGTGCGTTAAAACATATTATTCTCCTATTTATGAGTTTGGGAGGAATACAACTTTTTAACGTCAATTTTTTAACTAATAATTATAAATGAAATTATAATTACAGTTATCATAATTTTTCCTATTTTTATGCTTAGAGTTCTATCCAAGTAATAACTCTATTTCAAAATTAACACAACTTTTAACTAATGGTTCTAAATTAAATTATAATTATTTTTAGAGTTAATTAGTAATATGATAGAAAATAAGGTATTATTGTCGGTTCAAAAGTTTTTCAAACTCGTGTTTTTATATATATTATAGATTATAGATAATTGTAATTTCAATTCTAATTATTTTTAATTGTGTAATTATCACAACTTCTATTTTATTTTAACTTTTAAACTAATAATCCTAAATTAAACATTATAATCATTTTTAAATGTAAATTTAGTAATATGTCAGTTTAAATTTTTTCAACTCGTATTTTAATATATTATCTTATAACCTACATCTAATTAAAATAAATTTCGTCCAAAAAATAAAATAAATTATATATAATTTAAAGAATTAATTTATTCATATTTATTATATCTAACACAAAATCATTATACTCCATTTCATAAACACAAAACAAGACCCAAACCGAAATCCTAGATTAAATCCAACCAATTGATTTGACTAAATAATTTTAATACCTTTGTACAAGGTTCAATTGATTTGGTATAATATTTCAAATTGGATCACTTTATTCCATTTCTAAACTTTGAAAATAAAATATTCGGTAAAATATTTCAGTCTTTAAAATTTCATTTTCCCACATTTATTTTGTGCATAAAAAGTTACTAAACTATTTTTACAACAACCGAACCTTGATTAAGATCAATTTTCCACATGCATTGTATCATATAAAGTTTTTCTTAATATAGAACGCATCGGAAACGTCATTAAACTAACTTACAAACCGAAAATGAAATGATAGGAAATAACTTCCACAACAGCATTTTTTACTGCCAACAAAATGAGTTACATCAATTTACTTAAAATTTAAATTAAAATCACTATAAAATGAAGGAAGAAATATTTAATTTTTTTCTAATTTTAATAAATCAAAAGAAAATAATTGAATCTCATGTTTCAAAGTAAGCTACTACTTAGCTATTTCTATATTGTTTAAATTATATTTTAGTAATCATAATTTAAAAAGTTACAATATAATTACTAACGGTATGGATTTGCTATATTTTGATTATTAAATTTATTAATAGTGTAACAACAAATTGATGTGATCATTAATATTATTTGTTTTTTCCCTTCCTCCCTTTCACATTAACTTTCTTTCATTCTTTTTCTCTTTCTTCCTTTTTTATCTCCTTATTCCTCTCATAGTCTTCTCAAAGCCTTCCTCAATATCTTTTTAGATCATTTATCATCTGAAGATACATCTAGAAAGATGTTAAAGAAGGCTTTGAGAAGAAGAGAAATGGAGATTGGGAGAGGGATATAAGAAGAAGAAAAGGAAAGAGAGAAAAAAAGAAAAATGACGAGAAAAGGAAGGAAAGGAAAAAAAAAATAATAAAAATATTATTAACAATTGTTAACGAGTATTAACAGTTCAATGATCGAATATTACAAATCGTTAATATTAGTATCATATAATAAAATTTTAAAGTTTGGTGACCAAAACGTATTTTAAACCATACATAAGTGATTAAATTTATAGTTTACCTTTTTTTATCATTAACTATGTACATTTTAATTATTTTATATAAATAATTGGATTATGTCTTTATTACTTTATGAATAAATGTCACACTAGGTTAAAAAAATACCTTTTTAAATAATAATTTCTAAAATGAAAAATAATTTATAGTTTTTAAAAGTTTGAGAAGTTTTTTTTTTAAAATGATTAGTTTTTATAACAATATAACATATAATAATTAAACTTCGTGATCATCCTTAGTTGTCTTACAATTTAAATGAGTATTTTTTAGTACATTCAATAAATCGTGACATTAAATTTAGTCAAAAATTTATAATAGTAATGGTTATTAATTTTTAAAATAATTACTAATTAAATTTTATTTTTATATTATTATTATATTTCTAGACATAAATGAGTGTGTTAAAAGATTGATTTATACAAAATTAATTAAATTTGATATCACGAGTTAATTAAACACCAAATAGCCTGAATACATCAATTAACTTCAACCACTCAACTACCAAATGGTTATTATTGTTTTGTGTCAAGAAGGTTATAAAACCATCATCGCATAGAGAAAAAAAGAAAGAAAGAAAAAGTAGACAAGAAGAGTGAACTTGCGCTTTATGGGCTTTGGCAATGTTTTAAGTCAATCAACTACTTCAAAGTTTTTAAGCTTTTTGCATCGAGATAATTATAAACTCTAATAGATTTATTCATTCAATGATTAAAGATCAAATTTATTCTCTAAGATTTGATCTCAACATTAATTTTGGTTCTTAATCTTGGGCTTATCGAGCAAAATTTAAATTGGTAAAGAGCTTTGAAATATTTATAATTGAGGTATGATTGTGATTATTATTTGTTTTACATATGATTGAATTATCACAATAAATTTTTGTGATTCTAGTTCTTTTTATTAGGACATTTAGAAATTCATTATATTAGATTTGTTGCATTCTCTGAAGTGAATGCAAGCCAATAAAAATAAATTAAGGATATAATTATTGACGTGATAAGTGACATAATGTAACCGCTAGAAGTGGAAACATAGTAATAAATAAAAGAACAATAAGAGTTCTCAAGATAACCTTTCAAAAGATAGATATAATTTATGTTATCAATGTGATATGAAATATCATTGATCACATACTTTTGTATACCCAAATATTTTGTTCAAAATCTATTAATTTTCTTTGAGAAAGAAAATATGTCTTGCTGACAATGTAATAATGAATATTATCCTTATAGGTAGAAAAACAAACCAATATTAATTAATACATACACGGATAGAGTAAAATTTATTAAATTTCATTCACCGAAAGCTGTCAATTTTCAAGTTTGAAAAATCAGTCGACTTAACTCTAAGTACATCCATATACAATCAAAAGAGGACTTTACTACCATTGGTAGGTTGGTGAAACTCTTTGTAACACCCCATATGTAATGCCCAAAATAATTCATTTCTGCTTCTGTAAATATCTAACACAAATCTATATCTACTTTAGTGGTTGAGTGTTTTGAGTGTGTGTGAGGTCTTGGGTTCAATTCTCATTTTTGGCAATTTTATTATTTTTTATCCAAGCCTTACCCTTGTTGAGTGGGCTTATAGAAAATTATCTATTGATTCATATTAGAATGAGCCTATTGGTTTAAGTGGTAAAAGGGTTGGTGTGTTAAAGATCCTGTGTTCAAATCCTCGTGCAAGCGTGGATATTAATTTTTTGCTTAGTTGACTGATAGAGTTCGGTGGTTCTTGGATTCTAAGGTAGTTGAGTTTGAGTGGTTAGTGGGGAGTTGAGATTTGATAATATATTGTATTTTATTTTTATTTTTTCTTTTTCAAAGTTTTCTCTCTCTTTCAAAATAATTCTAACATTTTTTTCTTCCTTTTGGGTTCTTTGCCAATTTTCTTTGTCCTCATCTTTTCTTCGATCCTGTCACTTTCGTTTTTATGCAAATCATCTTGTGTCAATTTTTTCGGTGTTCTTTATGCATTTCTGGTAAGTGTGGTAAGTTTGGTTATTGTTTTGGTTAGTGAATTGTTGATTAATGGGGCTCATTTTGTGCTTAGGGGAAGATCAAAGGGCTAGAGGTTTCCAATCGGCACTCTAGTTGTGCGAAATCATTGCTTTTCGTTCGAAGGTAAGGGATTAGGGTAGAATAAAGGGTTGTCTATCTCGATGTAGTTCGGTTTAGTATCGTTTTAAACGACTAATTCAGTGATTTGTTGGACAATTTAAGGTGCTGTGTGGTTCAGGGGTATTTTTCGTATCGAAATAGTACCAAGTGTGTTCCCAAAACGCAAAAAACGAGTTTCGGTGAAAGCCAAAAACCTTACTATCAGTGCCACACGGGCGTGTGGCTGGCCATGTGCAAGACACGGTCGTGTGATTGACGAGGCATGGTCGTACGCATGATACGGACGTGGTGTGAGTGTGGCTATATGGGCCCACACGGGCACGCCACACAGGCGTATGGGCCACACGGGCAAGGCCAAATCTGGGCGTGTGGGCCATACGGGCATGTGGGCCTACACGGGCATTGAGCCCAAATTTCTAGAATTTTCCCTAGGGTGGCACATGTCGTTCCGATCGACTGTGGGCTAGGGGTGAGTATTCGATTAAGTCGAGTCAAATCGAGTCAAAAAAATTCGAGTTAGTCGAGTTGACGAATCATATTTTAGCAACTGAACTCAATTTAAAATTTTTTCGTATCGAATCGAATCGAGTGAAAAATTTGAGTTAAGTCGAGATGAGTTAACGAATCATATTATTTATACTCAATGTTGCGTTTAAATGGACTGATTATTTAACTAGTAGATGAAGTACAAGATTATTTAACTACACAAAACAATATAATTGTTTTACCTTTTAACTTAATGAGTAAATATTTATCAAAACAACATAATTTTGTCTTTTAACTTAATAGTTTTGACTTTTTAACTTTAGAATAGGTTAACATTTATCAAAATGACATAGTTTTGCCTTTTTTATTCGAATTTTTGGATAACTTGAATTGTGTAATTCATATTCGAGTTAAACCAAAAAAACTTAATTTTTTATTCAAGTTGATCCAAATAACTTGATTAACTCAAATAACTCAAAACTATTTAATTCAAAATTTGAATTTTTTATCGAGTTTTTCAAATCGAATCGGATTTTACTCACCCCTACTGTGGGCCTACCGTAGGGTCGGTAAGGGCTAACCAAACCCTAGATTATGTGATTTTATATTCTGACAGTATGCTTTGAGTAGGATACTTTTATGTATGTCTGGTTATTCTGGTATTTGTACACAAGCATGATAAGCATGTTATATTTGTATCTGAATTTGTATTCTGTATTTGTTTTTGGGGTGATATTGTATATATGGAGGAGGTGTTCGAAGGCTGACCCTCGCCTATATTTTGGCAGTTTGGCTGCATATTATCTGATTCGTGTCGTAATGACACAACACGGTGTGTAGGGATGGGTGGGAGTTTTTAACCCCACATAGTGTGTTGGGATGGTCGAAATGGTGTGAAGAGGATGGGGTGGGATTCTACATATTTGATTCTGTTATCTATTTCTGTAAGGGACTTAGGTCCGATCTGAATCTGAATGTATATGTGATTTTCGTATAAATCGAATGTCTATTTTTGTTGGGTTACACACTGAGTTTATGAAAACTTACATCTGTTTGTCTGTTCTGTTTAGGTAATCCACAGACTTAGACGGATCGGTGCAGTGGAGACTCAGCGGTGACCACTCGACTGTAAACTGTTTAAACTTAGTAATTTATGGTTTATTTAAAATTCTGGATTCATTTGAGAGTTTGTAATTTCCAAGACTCTTTGGACTATATGGTTTTTAATTGTTGATTTTTGGTATGTTTGATAATTTGTATGCTTCGATAAAATGTTTTATGAAAACGATGGTTTTATGCAAATAAAGGTTTTTCTAAAAATACAAACTGGATTTCCAAAACATATCGATTTTATTTAACCCCACTATAATATGTGTCTTGGCAAATGAACTAACTAAATGACGTTTTCAGTAATAATCATGACGGAACATGAGTTATAAAAGTTGAACGGTTTACCGAAACAACTCAGTTTTCAAAACCCATTCCTTGTGACATTTCCAGATTCGACAATAACGTCTAGGCCAGGTATGGGGTGTTACACCATACCCAATCCGGTCACCATAACTGAGCTACGGAATGCCACATTAGCCACCTAAGTGATTCTCCATTAACACCCAACCTATCCTCCAACACACCACAATTTAAAGCTTGTAATATGTCTAGTTTGCAGCGGAATGTCATAGAGGTATTCATCATCAAAATTAAAAATAGCTCGCATACAAGTAGGGTTCGTATATTTATGGGGTTTCTCATACATAATAAGTTAAGGGTTCACATATATATGTGCAAGTAAAGTATGCACAATCTAAGACAACACAAATTCGCAAACTCAATTCGCAAGCTTTAATGTTCGCAATGGCAGAATTATGCGAACTTACTTCGCAAGAATTAACTTAACAACTTTTTTTTCCTGGAAGTAGATAAGATTATAGAAAAAGGAATTATAACATGTGAATTCTAAGTTTTTGTGAATTAATGCACTTCGTGAAGCACCATAGTTCGCCTACCTAACATACGGGTTTGCACCCTTGCATAGCTCACACATTCAAAGTCTCTTAGGGGTAAATTATGTAAGCAGGGTAGGTCTCGAGAGCTACCTATGAGGACTAAGGTTTTGCGAGCTCGAATCACAAGGTTTTTGAAACTCAAAGGCATTATGTGTTCATAGATAACAGTTCGCCAATCGATGGGGTTCGCACTCTAGCAAAGCTAACCCCTATCATTTCACAACAACCTTGGCAAACTCTATAAATTTATCAGTTTTAAATATTCATGCTATTGCCTTTGGTGAACTCAAAGTTTAGAAATTAGTGCTTAGTTATGAATTCATCACTCAAGAAAACATCAATCAAACTTGGATTAAAATCTTATACTTGAAATGCATAGGTGTTTATAAAATAATCTTATACTTGAAATATAGAGGTGTTTATAAAATAATATTGGTTTGCAAATAAAATATAAAGACAAACATAAGAAAACATTAAGAAAACTATTGGGTCCTAAGACAAGCAATGAAGTCATCAGAAAGATATCTCTAAGCCCAAACAAAAACTCACATTGCCTTTAATCAAAAGTTTGCTTGTTCTACCTTTCCAGAGTTTATGCTCAAGATCACTCGCCTCGCTCGTGACTTACCTTGCAATATAGTTATCTGTAATGTAACACCCTTATCCCATATCCGTCGCTAGATTAGGGTTAAAGGCATTACCAGATAGATCAAAAACATTTACAGAGATTTTATACAACTATTCATCATTCTCAAACATAGAGCCCTTTAAATAGGTCATCGAGACCTTAATCATGCTTATAAACTGGGTCGGGACTAAACTAAAACACATACAAAAATTCTCAAAAATTTAAAACTTTTCAAAGTTTCAGGGTTACACGCCCGTGTGGGCAGGTCGTGTGCCTCCCACAGCTGCTAGACACCCCCGTGTGTCTACCCCATGGTCGAACTTGCTTAAACACCACGGCCACCAAGCACGCCCGTGTTGCCTGGCCGTGGTCTATTCTGACTTGGCTCCACGGTTACTAAACACCCCGTGAACTAAGGCCGTGTCATTCTTAGGCCATATACTGACTTTTTCACATGGCTACTAGACACGCACATGTATCTTGGCCGTGTGCTCCTAAGCAAGCTACTGACTTTACCCCACGATCATTAGGCATGCCTATGTGCCACAACCGTGTGACATTATAGGCCATTTGCAAGGCCAAAATGCCAGCACTTAGGGTCAAACCTACAACCCAATCACTAACACTTCTCATGCATATATGGAAACCTAAAACATACCAAAATAACCATTCAACCTATACATTCAATACCAATTTCAACCATGCCAACTTTCAAGACTAAAGCATATACATCATAAGCATAATTCATCCAAATACTTACCTAACAACTTAACCATTTCATGTGCTTTAAACCATATCAAGATATGCATCATATAGCACATTCATTCAAGCATAATGCCAACATATAAATAGCCAATTCACATGGCTAAGTTCACATTTCATACTTATCCCAATAACTAGCCTATACATGCCATATCTATTTATATATACATCTTTCAAAATGTACCAAAAATAAGTTGAGTAGTGTGATGACAATCCTCGATGGTCCCGAGCCTTCATTAGCTTTGACGATATATAAAACAGAGAAAACACACACACAAAGTAAGCTTTCCAAAAGCTTAGTAAGTTATATACAAATAAACTTAATATGTAAATCATATAAACATTTATAAACATTGGCCATATTTACCACATTCATCATTTACCAAGACCACCCTTTGGTTTCCAAGAGGAGAGATGTGTTTCTGCTAAGAGTGCATTCGATTTTGATGGAATAAGAGAAGAAAAGGAAAGTTGATTGGGCTTAAAGAGGTTCGGCTATTGATAGGAAAAGAAGAGAAAGCAAGAGATGTTCAAAGGAGAAAGGATTCGAAGAATGTAGAGGTAGTGTTTGAAATAAGAAAAGGTGAAGGTTTTAGGAGAGCAAGCCAAAATTCGCTAAAGGAAGCTCACCATCCCTTAAATAGAATTCTACCACTCCCCCAAACCTTCATGGTAAAAATATCCTCATGAGAACCCCTAGCCGTCCAACTCCTTTTCCTTTCACCCAATCACTTGATTTTCTCCTAGTTCCACTCTACACCCTTCTTTCAAACCATTTCAAACAAAAGCCAACCCATCTCTTCTCCTAGCCACACATTCAAAACAATTTGAAATAGTCAAATCCTCCTTTTTAGGTGCCAAACCCAAAACCAACTCCTCCCCTTCTCATGACGCAAAACAAAACCAAAATCTTTGCTTTAAATGAACATGAGACCCTTCAACTCCTTGAGGCGCCACCTTCCAAGCCTCTAAGTGGCGTCTCCCCGCCACTCTTCTAAAGCAATTCTTGTGTCTTAACCTCCCAAATATTTCTCTTAAGACCCCTATAGCCAAGCTCCCCTTTTTAACACTAAAAACCAAAAATTTCCTAAGGCATCACTTACCTTCTAGGGTTCTCCAAACCCCTTAAAACTCATCCAACTTCACCATAAGCCTACCATCACTTGAGTTATGCACTAAATGCATAACCCCTAGAACCCAATGTTACAATTCTACCCTCCTTAAATTCAAGAATCATATATATCTAGGCACGCTTCCTAAGTCCATACTCAAGGTTCTAGATATTTTACTAGCAATAAAAACAAACAGCCACCATAGCGAACAAAATAAAAAGAATACCCCAAACATAAGAACTTACCACGACACATCCGGCACATTATTATCCTCCTTCCGATTTAATCTGATATACTAGCCACAGGCAGTCTTACCTCAGTGCCACCATTACCACTACTAATGCTCCACGACCTCAACCGAGCTATTCCTCCATGGCTCGGACCACGACCCTCGTCACCTGCCGACCACCTCTCGCTCTGTCACATAACCTTGGCCTAACGTCCGAGTCCTATTCGGATTCGGGACAATCCTTAATCGATGAGACTTGGCCATTTACCACATTCATCATTTCAAGAATCATATATATACATAGGACGATCCGGATTCTCAAGACGGCGAATTATCAATCCTCGGTCTTTTCAAGACTCCAGCACAATTCGACGGTCCATAACTCCTCTTATCCCGCCCTTTCTCTATCTCTATTCTACCTCTCCCTCCTCGACCTCCTCACTATCCGAGCTTTCCACTAAGATGGCAAAGTCTCATTCTCGCTATGAGCAATCGAACCCGCACTCATCCCGCACCCATCATCTTCAACGACGATCTCTCATAATCGGTAGCCACGATGCCCCAAGAATACCGGCTCAAATGTAGAAACTCACCTCAGACTCGCTATTGACTTGCCACCTTGCACCAAATTGAGGAACGCCTTCCTCGGCGGCCCACATAACTCGCTCGACATACTTCCCTTCAAACTTGATCTTAAAGTAACCCCACCCACTCGATCCGAGGGTACCTTCCTTAACCGTGAGCCACCATTGGTGGGCTTCATCCGTGTAGCAACGAGACAAAGACCTTAAGCTTTCTTTCATAACCATTCTTGTATCTCATTCACAATTTCATATTCATTCATACATTTCTTCAAATCAAAGTCAATTTGAAAATAATTTTTCAAATTAAAGACATTTCAGAATTTTACCAAATCTCGAGAGTCATCTTGAAAATTTATTTTTCAAATTAGTGGTGTTGCAAAAATTTTCAGAAATTGGGGTTGTTTCAGTAATTTTGTAAGTCGGGGGTATCCTTGTAAATTTCCAAATTTGGGTATCTCAATATTTTGCAAAATAGAATTTTCTTGATATTTTGTAAAATAGGAATATTTTAGTAAAAGTCGAGGATCATATGAAAATTTAAAACCAAGGGCATTTTGGTAATTTTATCAACTGGGGGTATTTTCGTAAATTTCCACAAACCAGAGTATCTTAATATTTTGAAAATTTGAGATTTTGGTATTTTTGTAAGGTAAAATCATTTTGACAAATGTTGAGGGTAGTACTGTAATTTTACAATATAGGGGCATTTTTGTAATTTTGCCACAGGGCATTTTGGTAATTTTGTAAATCGAGAAAATATCTTTCAAAATCAAATTTAGGTTCACAACATAGGTACCCTTTTATACACACTTAGTGTACATACCAAATGTACTGAAATGAATATACTTTCATGTAAGTTTTCATAGCTTTCGGACTTTACCCGTTGAACCGATAGGAATTTAATAGGACACTTAGAAAGCTTGGATTAGTCGATACAATGCCAACATCCAGATGAGGTCTTGCGTGTACTGATATCGATGCCATTGTCCCAGGCGAGGTCTTATACAAATCAATACGATGCCAATGTCCAGTATATGGTCTTACACGTAAAGCTCATATCGATGCCAACATCCCAGACGTGGTCTTACACGAATCTCAAATCAATGCTGACGTCCCAGACATGGTCTTACATGATAAAATGCAATGGATACCTATGTCATGACATAGCTAATCCTATGTATTCCTAGGTTAGTACGGACTTATCTGACATCGACACTAAGTCAACCTTATCTCAGAAATTCATATACGAATCATCTCATAAACATTCATAGTTAATAATAGTCATATGAATATGCACAATTCAATACAAATACGCTTATTTGCATAATGTCTTACCTCGGATTCGATTTTAGCTACTCAGTTATTTTCGTTTTCCCGCAATCTAAGTCCGTTTTTCCTTGATTCTTGATCTATACATATTTAGAATTAACTCTTTTATACACTAACTCATCCAATTCAATCCAAGGACACACATTTAGGGCTATTTATAATTTAACCCTTACAATTGCACAATTTATCAATTTAGTCCATTTTTCTCAAAATATCAAATTCACAAAATTATCAAATACTCATGCTTAGCCGATTATTCATACATCTCATACAAGCCCATATTTTCCATCAAACTTGCAATTTAGTCCCTCAAATTGCTATTTTCTCAATTTAGCCCTAATTAGCTAAATTCATCAAAAATTCAAGAACAAAGTATGTTCATCTAGCTCAAAACTTTCATTTAACAACTAAACTCATCACAAAGCTCAACATATCATCAATGGCACATTTCACAAACATCATCAATACACAAAATTGAGACATGGGCTTGATAGTAGACTAAGCAACAATCTCAAAAATATAAAAATCATCAAATTCTAAAATAAAAACATACCTTAATTTGAATCAAAAGCTTGCCGAAAACCTAGCTCTTTCTTATTTTCTTTTTCTTTCTTTTCTTTGGTAAATTCGGCACTAATGGATGATAATGGCTTATTCATGCCTTTGTTTTATTATAAAATCTTATAATATAAATATAATATTTACATAACTTTTAAAATATACATATATAAGCATAATATATACATGTTACCATCCATTATCTAAGGTTTTGGCTTAATTGCCACATAAAACCTTCTCCTTTTAAAACCATCACAAATAGGTACTTTTCATAAAGTATACTCATTTTGCATTCAATGCTATTTAATCCATTTATCAAATTAAACATACGATGGACAAATTAATACTAATGAAATTTAGCACATGCTTAAACACATATCAAAAGTATAGAAAATAATATTAAAATATTATCTGACTCGAATTTGTGGTTCCAAAACCCTTCATTTCGACTAGGGTATCATGGGACTATTACATGTAATGTATGGGAAAGAGTGTGTGAGTTCTTGTGAACTTAGTGAATATACAATAAATAATAATAGCATTGCAAAGATCTGAAACATAAGTTCACAAAACATAGGCTTGGTTACTAAATTGCGAACAGGGTTCGCAATACTTGTGCGAAGTCTGGTTCGCGTGCATTTATAGACAAATAGCTTAGTAAAACATAATAATTCAAAAACACAATCTTATTTACTTTTTTGTTTATGTTGGATAAGTGGATCTCCTTATAATGCCTCATATTGACTCAATAAGTCCATAACATGTCCTATAAGTGTAGCACAAGGCTAAGTACTCTCCAAAACACCAACATGTCTTATTGAATGGAGCTTAACTCAACATTTCCTTATGTTTCCAACTTGTCTCAGGGCCTCAATGCCCAAACAGAAAACATAAAGGTGAGTACTCACAATCCTATGGCATGTTATTATATCCAACAGATTTAGAAGGTTATCTTGTCAAAACATTTACTTTACATAGATCTCACAAATCACAAGGAGCATGCAAAACATAAAATCATATAGAGCTCATCGTATAGATCTCGTCGTATAGAGCTCGCATGTCACTATTCATAAAAACACATATTCGAAACATAAACACTGAAATAGAGTTTTAGAGAAAGCTTACTCTCGAAACTTCGGTAAAAAACCTAAGCTCCTGATTAACATTATGGTTCGCATATACAAGTGGCAATCCTTAAACACTCACCAATTTGCTGCAAACCTAGGCAAACTTCTCTTTTCCTTTGTTTTTGCTCATAGATGGTTATGTTGGGTTCGCAATAGACATACATAAGTTACAAACAACACCTTCAAACTACAAACATAAACATAAGCGAACCTATCTTCCTTTGTTGCAAACTCTTCTAAATATCAATAGAAGAACAGAGTCTTACCTTAGGTCCCGAAGGCTTAAATTTTGGGTTCTTGAAACTTGGTATGAGAATAATCGACGAAGAATTTTAGGGAATAATAGAATGTGAACTTTCTAATAGCAATAGGCTTAATTTATAGGGATTAAGTGTCCTAATACTCTTAGGATACTCTAGTTGTAATAGAGGTAGGCAATAGTTACGTGCATGAACGGTGGTGTAATACATGTTGTCTTCCTAATTCGCATGTGGCTGAAATTGGTGACCTTAATTTTCCAACCTATTGGCACACCCTTATTTGCCAGACCTACTAGCGAACCCATGTTCGCTAATCATATTGGTGATCTCATCTTGCTAGGCTTAAACCAATATTTACAATTCGCTAGACCCTCTTGGCGACCTTTGCTCGCCAAATCTTCTAAGCAGATACATGTTAAGCCAAACATCTTGGCAAACTCTCGTTTACTTAACATTTTTGCAAACTCATGCTCACTAGGCTCCTAACTCCTAGGCCCTATCTTAGAGTGTTATAGATCTTCCCCTCTTAAGAAATTTCATCATTGAAGCGCCTATGTTAAGAGCAGGATGGGGATATCGACTCCCATTACTTCCTCTTTTCCCAAGTAACCCATTTGGTCTTGTGGTTTTCGCTTATAGTACCTTGACTAAAAGAATTTCTTGTTTCATAGGACTTTCTCGTCATGAGCCATAATTTGCACTTGCTCTTCATCCTATGTTAAATCTGGTTGCACTTCTACCTGTCTATTGATACAATATAGGATGGGTCCACACAACATTTCCTTAGCATGGACAAATAAAAAATCATGGATTCACCAAGT
Source organism: Gossypium rotundifolium (assembly GCA_025506655.1). Lineage (NCBI taxonomy): Eukaryota > Viridiplantae > Streptophyta > Magnoliopsida > Malvales > Malvaceae > Gossypium > Gossypium rotundifolium. The sequence goes on from CP106730.1 coordinate 27,854,680, forward strand.
TCGGGTAGCAACTTAAGACAATAGGCCATTGGACCAATCCTTTTAACTACTTCATAAGGACCAATGAATCAAGATTCAATTTTCCTTTTCACCCAAACCTTAAGACTTTCTTGCATTGTGAGACCTTTAAGAACACATATTACATTTTACTTGATGTCTCATGTCTAGTAGTCACAAATTGATAGGATTTTGTCTATTTGATGCGACCTTTAGCTTTTTGTATCATTTGACCTTATCCTCTATTTTGCGAACTAGTTTTGGTCCAACCATTTTCTTTTCATCTAACTTCGCCCAAGGCAAATGGGTTCTATTTTCTTCCATCTAACTGAAGAGTGACATTTGGATGCTTGTCGATAACTATTGTTATACGAACTCGGCAAAGGCATGTATTGCTTCCAACTTTGCCAACATATAAATAGCCAATTCACATGGCTAAGTTCACATTTCATACTTATCCCAATAACTAGCCTATACATGCCATATCTATTTATATATACATCTTTCAAAATGTACCAAAACAAGTTGAGTAGTGTGATGACAATCCTCGGCGGTCCCGAGCCTTCATTAGCTTTGACGATATATAAAATAGAGAAAACACACACAAAGTAAGCTTTCCAAAAGCTTAGTAAGTCATATATGTAACATCCCCAAACCCTACCCATTCACTACTAATCGAATTTGGAATGCCACTGTGGAAAGACGGTTGAAAATCTTTGTGACTTTAGAATAAAACCTTAGAATTTATTAACTTCAAACCATGTCCATTTAAAATAATATGAAAACCCTAATGTTTAAAATGTTTGAATTAAAACTTTATTAAACACATATATATAATTTGAAAAAAAGTTGCTAAAAATAAAGCCATCTTCACATAAGTAATTTAATTTAAACAAGCCATCTTACTAATAATAATAACATAATACCAAAATAATAAAAAGGCCCTTATTACAACTCATACTTAAACAAAATACTTAATATTAAAAAGGCTTAGAATAATTTAAAATATCTTCTTCAGATGGGCCACCTTGTATCCTCTCCAACCCGGTCCAAACTCATGAATCACCGAAAGGGCTAGAAAAAAAATAGGGTGAGTCCACGACTCATGCATAATCATTACACATGTTCCACACGTATGGACCTAACCCATACCCACACAACACGTAACAAGTCATGCAAACATGCATCCCAAATTTCAACCTACAATCCATCGTAACACCAACCTTAGCGCACTCTCGCCTAAAGTCGTGGCTAATCCACCGATCACAACCGAAGTGATCCCACATATCCTACCTTGGCGCACTGTTTGCTCAAGGTATGCAGAGCCACCGATCACATCGTGATCCCAATAGTAATCTGTCTACGGTGATGCATTCACTATCAACCGCCAAGATGGGCACCTAGCCAACATCCCCTTGATGAAGCACATACTAATCATCAAGCGCTAATGCAAGACGAGGCTAACATTAGACCACGTACATAATATGTACTCCCGTCCCTTCATTGCTCAAATCCAATCCCCATGCACATATGTCCATATAACATGTTAAAACAACATATAGAGTGAGTATAATCACATGCTCATTACCATATCAAACAGCACCATAATAATTGACTATCACAAATGACTAACTCATAACCGATTACCCCAAACATGGGTATCCATCACTTTAGCCTTTATTGTCGGCTACCACACATCATACATAGGTATATACGTTAATAAACAATTAACCGGAGAAACAGTGCGATGATTACGCACCTTATCACTTGAAGTTTTAGACCCTCGATCTTAATGCTATCACTAAACGAAACTACGGCGATCGCTTAAATCGCTTTGCTTGACGCCGCCCACACCTTGGCCAATCTCAAACCGCCGAGATAGCTCTTTTCTTGAACTTCGGGATAGGGACTTTCCCCTGCTCCCCTTGACTGGTAGTTGCCTCCATCAAAACGCTTAATCAGACCAAACAGTTAATCCTCCAAACCATAAATCTAACAACGAATCTTACCAAAATTGCTTACCAAAACCAACTTGAATCCGGAGGCTACTAAATGCTTCATCGATCGACCCTTTACCTTATGCAATCAAGCCTTGAAAAATCCTCGCCGCTTCCTTCCTTTGGCTACACATGAAAGAAATACCATATTAAGACCTTAAGAACATTCTACCAACTCCAAATACCAAGACCACCCTTTGGTTTCTGACCCACAAGAGAAAGAAACAAAACCGCTACTAGGAAGAGCTTACTTACTACCACACGCTTGCAGAGACTGAGAGAGAGTGCTTGACGGCCTCAAGAATTGGCTTTAGCAAGATGGCAAGAGGAGAGACAGTGTTTCGGCTAAGAGTGCATTCGATTTTGATGGAATAAGAGAAGAAAAGGAAAGTTGATTGGGCTTAAAGAGGTTCTGGCTATTGATAGGAAAAGAAGAGAAAGCAAGAGATGTTCAAAGGAGAAAGGATTCAAAGAATGGTAGAGGTAGTGTTTGAAATAAGAAAAGGTGAAGGTTTTAGGAGAGCAAGCCAAAATTCGGCTAAAGGAAGCTCACCATCCCTTAAATAGAATTCGGCCACTCCCCCCAAACCTTCATGGCCGAAAATATCCTCATGAGAACCCCCTAGCCGTCCAACTCCTTTTCCTTTCACCCAATCACTTGATTTTCTCCTAGTTCCACTCTACACCCTTCTTTCAAACCATTTCAAACAAAAGCCAACCCATCTCTTCTCCTAGCCACACATTCAAAACAATTTGAAATAGTCAAATCCTCCTTTTTAGGTGCCAAACCCAAACCAACTCCTCCCCTTCTCATGACGCAAAAACAAAACCAAAATGTCAGCTTTGCAAATGAACATGAGACCCTTCAACTCCTTGAGGCGCCACCTTCCAAGCCTCTAAGTGGCGCCTCCCCGCCACTCTTCTAAAGCAATTCTTGTGTCTTAACCTCCCAAATATTTCTCTTAAGACCCTATAGCCAAGCTCCCTTTTTAACACTAAAAACCAAAAATTTCCTAAGGCATCACTTACCTTCTAGGTTCTCCAAACCCCTTAAAACTCATCCAACTTCACCATAAGCCTACCATCACTTGAGTTATGCACTAAATGCATAACCCCTAGAACCTGAATGTTACAATTCTACCTCCTTAAAAATAATTTCGTCCTCAAAATTACTTGGCTAAACGAAGCAGAATTATCACAAGACTCGATCTTAAAGAACCATCATATTTCTAGGCACGTTCCTAAGTCCATACTCAAGGTTCTAGATATTTTACTAGCAATAAAAACAAACAGCCACCATAGCGAACAAAATAAAAAAGAATACCCCAAACATAAGAACTTACCCACGACACATCCGGCACATTATTATCCTCCTTCCGATTTAATCGCATATACTAGCCTCGGCAGTCTTTACCTCAGTGCCACCATTACCACTACTAATGCTCCACGACCTCAACCGAGCTATTCCTCCATGGCTCGGACCACGACCCTCGTCACTGCCGACCACCTCTCGCTGGTCAGACATAACCTTGGCCTAACGTCCGAGTCCTATTCGGATTCTGGGGACAATCCTTAATCAGATGAGACTTGGACTTTCATCTGAAGCATTCTCTATCCCAATTTCAGCACTCGCCAATATGATATCTTCCACACCGAGCACATGGACGATCCGGATTCTCAGTACGGGCAGAATTATCAATCCTCGGTCTTTTCTGAAGACTCCCAGACAATTCTGACGGTCCATAACTCCTCTTATCCCGGCTCCTTTCTCTATCTCTATTCTACCTCTCGGTCCTCTTGACCTCCTCAGCTATCCGAGCTTTCTCCACTAAGATGGCAAAGTCTCATTCTCGTTGCGGAGCAATCAGAACCCGCAGCTCATCCCGCAGCCCATCTTCAAATCTGACGCATCTCTCATAATCGGTAGCCACGATGCCCCAAGAATACCGGCTCAAATGTAGAAACTCAGCCTCGTACTCCGCTATTGACTTGCCACCTTGCACCAAATTGAGGAACGCCTTCCTCTGAGCGTCCACATAACTCGCTCTGACATACTTCCCTTCAAACTTGATCTTAAAGTAACCCCAGTCCACTCGATCCGCAGGGGTACCTTCCTTAACCGTGAGCCACCATTGGTGGGCTTCATCCCGTAGCAACGAGACAGCACCCTTAAGCTTCTCCTCTGCAGTTAAATCCAAGTCGTCCATAATCCTTTCCACTGCCTCAAGCCAATATTCTGCCACGTTCGGAGCTACCTCAGACACTCCTCTGAAAACCTCGGCTCCATTCGACCTAAGTCTTTCAGCCACTGACTTCCGAGTTCCATTGTCCACATTGGCTCTTGCCACTCTCTCGAGCACCCGCAACATAGCCTGCGATACTGCATCGTCTCCTTCTGTCTGATCCTGATGTTCAACCTCAACAGCTGGTAGCGGCACATCGCCCTCTGACCCATGGCCAGACCCAATCGGTTCCGATACTGACATCTTGCCTCTACCACGTCCACGAGCATTGCGACCTCGCCCCCTGGAACTCATATCTAGCGTCACGACTTAATCTGCTTAGAAAGTTTTATGCATTAGAAATTTTTGTTCCAATTGCTTATCCACGAGCAAATTTTATGAATAACAGCTTCGTAAGTAGTTCTTCGATCAATCAAAGTTTCATCTAAAGTTCTCTATTCTAATACAAACATTCACATTCTTCACTAAAGACACATACATTCATCCATGTCACTTTCTTGAGCATTCCCAACCTGGGGGTAATTTCGTCATTTTCCTATAGGGGTATTTCTTAATAAATCAAGGTCAATTTGAAAATAATTTTCAAATTAAAGACATTTCAAATTTTACCAAATCTCGAGAGTCATCTTGAAAATTTATTTTCAAATTAGTGGTGTTGCAAAATTTTTTAAATTGGGGTTGTTTCAAGAATTTTGTAAGTCTGGGTATCCTTGTAAATTTCCAAATTTGGGTATCTCAATATTTTGCAAAATAGAATTTTCTTGATATTTTGTAAAATAGGAATATTTTAGTAAAAGTCGAGGATCATATGAAAATTTAAAACCAAGGGCATTTTGGTAATTTTATCAACTGGGGTATTTTCAGAATTTCCACAAACCGAGTATCTTAATATTTTGAAAATTTGAGATTTTGGTATTTTGTAAGGTAAAATCATTTTGACAAATGTTGAGGGTAGTACGGTAATTTTACAATATAGGGGCATTTTTGTAATTTTGCCACAAGGCATTTTGGTAATTTTGTAAATCGAGAAAATATCTTTCAAAATCAAATTTAGGGTTCACAACCCAAGAGTAAATTTGAAGATTTTAATACTAAGGGTTTTAAAATAGTAAGGCTAATCCCTTTCGGGTTTTAATAACTGGTTTAGCCTATGAACAAGTCCTCTTGGTTAAGGTGAACCGTAGCTACGCACCAGGTAGGATTCGAGTAAAGAGGAGGTGAGTCGCTAGGACTGCTTAAATACCAAGCTCTTACTGAATACCACTCCTAGACATGCATACTAGGGTTGCCACACCTTAACTCGGCGACTAACTTCACAGGTTTGTTTAGTGATCTTTAAGCCTTATGCATATGTTTGAGTAAACTAATCCTAGTGGTCCAATAGCCTTAATATTACAGTCTACGAGCCCAAACAATCCCATAACAATTCATATCAACAAGTCACTTCAAAAGTCCGAAGTACTTACCTGGTGGACTTCGGGCCAGAGGTACAGGTGCCATGCCAGAATAACCTGAAAAATTTCTTAAAAGCCCATATTTTCTAAAAGCCCATTCTTGAAACCATTTTTGGACCCAAAACCCTCAAAGTCGAGTTTTGAACCGGGCTTTGATACCAATTTGTAACATCCCCAAACCCGACCCATTCACTACGACCGAATTTGGAATGCCACTGTGGAAAGACGGTTGAAAATCTTTGTGACTTTAGAATAAAACCTTAGAATTTATTAACTTCTGAAACCATGTCCATTTAAAATAATATGAAAACCCTAATGTTGTAAAATGTTTGAATTAAAACTTTATTAAACACATATATATATATATAATTTGAAAAAAAGTTGCTAAAATAAAGCCATCTTCACATAAGTAATTTAATTTAAACAAGCCATCTTACTAATAATAATAACATAATACCAAAATAATAAAAAGGCCCTTATTACAACTCATACTTAAACAAAATACTTAATATTAAAAAGGCTTAGAATAATTTAAAATATCTTCTTCAGATGGGCCACCTTGTATCCTCTCCGAACCCGGTCCAAACTCATGAATCACCTGAAATGGTTAGAAAAAAAAAAATAGGGTGAGTCCACAGACTCAGTGCATAATCATTACACATGTTCCACATATATGGACCTAACCCATACCCACACAGTTCACGTAACAAGTCATGCAAACATGCATCCCAGCCCAACCTACAATCCACCGTAACACCAACCTTAGCAGACTCCCTGCCTAAGGCCGTGGCTAATCCATCGATCACAACCGAGTGATCCCACATGTCCTACCTTGGCAGACCTGCTGCTCAAGGCCGTGGCAGAGCCACCGATCACATCGTGATCCCAATAGTAATCTGTCTACGGTGATGCATTCAGCTATCAACCGCCAAGATGGGCATCTAGCCAACATCCCCCTTGATGAAGCACACAGCTAATCATCAAGCACTAATGTAGCACGAGGCTAACATTAGACCACATACATAATATGTACTCCGCGTCCTTCATTTCTCAAATCCAATCCCCATGCACATATGTCCATATAACATGTTAAAACAACATATAGAGTGAGTATAATCACATGCTCATTACCATATCAAACAGGCACCATAATAATTGACTATCACAAATGACTAACCTGTTAATCGATTACCCCAAACATGGGTATCCATCACTTTAGCCTTTATTGTCGGCTACCACACATCATACATAGGTATATACGTTAATAAACAATTAACCGGAGAAACAGTGCGATGATTACGCACCTTATCACTTGAAGTTCTAGACCCTCGATCTTAATGCTATCGCTAAACAAAACTACAGCGATCTGCCTAAACTGCTGCTTTGACGCTGGCCCACACCCCGGTGGCCAATCTCGAACCGTCGAGACGACTCTTTTCTTGAACTTGGATAGGACTTTCTCTTGCTCCCCTTGACTGGTAGTTGCCTCCATCAAAATGCTTAATCAGGCCAAACGGTTAATCCTCCAAACCATAAATCAAACAACGAATCTTACCAAAATTGCTTACCAAAACCAACTTGAATCCCGGAGGCTACTAAATGCTCCTGTCGATCTGCCCCTTACCTTATGCAATCAAGCCTTGAAAAAAATCCTCAGCGTTTCCTTCCTTTGGCTACACATGAAAGAAATACCATATTAAGACCTTAAGAACATTTGGCCAACTCCAAATACCAAGACCACCCTTTGGTTTCGGCACCCCACTAGAGAAAGAAACAAAACCGCTACTAGGGAAGAGCTTACTTACTACCACACGCTTGCAGAGACTGAGAGAGAGTGCTTGACGGCCTTAAGAATCGGCTTTAGCAAGATGGCAAGAGGAGAGATAGGTTTCGGCTAAGAGTGCATTCGGTTTTGATGGAATAAGAGAAGAAAAAGGAAAGTTGATTGGGCTTAAAGAGGTTCTACTATTAATAGGAAAAGAAGAGAAAGCAAGAGATGTTCAAAGGAGAAAGGGATTGAAAGAACAGGTAGAGGTAGTGTTTGAAATAAGAAAAGGTGAAGGTTTTAGGAAAGCAAGCCAAAATTCGGCTAAAGGAAGCTCACCATCCCTTAAATAGAATTGACCACCCCCAAACATTCATGGCTGAAAATATCCTCATGAGAACCCCTAGCCAGTCAACTCCTTTTCCTTTCACCCAATCCCTTGATTTCCTCCTAGTTCCATTTTACACCCTCCTTTCAAACCATTTCAAACAAAAGCCAACCCATCTCTTCTCCTAGCCACACATTCAAAACAATTTGAAATAGTCAAATCCTCTTTTTTAGATGCCAAAACCGAAACCAACTCCTCCCCTTCTCATGACGCAAAAACAAAACCAAAATATCGCTTTTGCAATCGAACATGAGACCCTTCACTCCTTGAGGCGCCACCTTCCAAGCCTCTAAGTGGCGCCCCCGCCACTCTTCCAAAGCAATTCTTGTGTCTTAACCTCCCAAATATTTCTCTTAAGACCCCTATAGCCAAGCTCCCTTTTAACACTAAAACCAAAAATTTCCTAAGGCATCACCTACCTTCTAGGGTTCTCCAAACCCCTTAAAACTCATCCAACTTCACCATAAGCCTACCATCACTTGAGTTATGCACTAAATGCATAACCCCTAGAACTCGGATGTTACAATATACAAATAAACTTAATATGTAAATCATATAAACATATATAAACATTGGCCATATTTACCACATTCATCATTTCAAGAATCATATATATACATAGCTCTTTCATAACCATTCTTGTATCTCATTCACAATTTCATATTCATTCATACATTTCTTCAAATCAAAGTCACATAGGTACTTACCTTTTATACACACTTAGTGTACATACCAAATGTACCTGAAATGAATATACTTTCATGTAAGTTTTCATAGCTCGGACTTTACCCGTTGAATCGATAGGAATTTAATAGGACACTTAGAAAGCTTGGATTAGTCGTACAATGCCAACATCCCAGATGAGGTCTTACGTGTACTTAGATATCGATGCCACTGTCCCAGACAGGGTCTTATACAAATCAATACGATGCCAATGTCCCAGATATGGTCTTACACGTAAAGCTCATATCGATGCCAACGTCCCAGACGTGGTCTTACACGAATCTCAAATCAATGCTGACGTCCCAGACATGGTCTTACATGATAAAACAGAACAGATACCTATGTCATGACATAGCTAATCCTATGTATTCCTAGGTTAGTACGGGACTTATCGGATATCGACACTAAGTCAACCTTATCTCGAAATTCATATACGGATCATCTCATAAACATTCATAGTTAACAATAGTCATATGAATATGCACAATTCAATACAAATACGCTTATTTGCATAATGTCTTACCTCTGATTCGATTTTACGGGAATGGAAATGGCTACTCGGTTATTTTTGCTTTCCCACGATCTAAGTCCGTTTTTCCTCGATTCTTGATCTATACATATTTAGAATTAACTCTTTTATTCACTAACTCACTCAATTCAATCCAAGGACACACATTTAGGGCTATTTATAATTTAACCCTTATAATTGCACAATTTATCAATTTAGTCCATTTTTCTCAAAATATCAAATTCACAAAATTATCACATACTCATGCTTAGCCGATTATCCATACATCTCATACAAGCCCATATTTTCCATCAAACTAGTAATTTAGTCCCTCAAATTGCTATTTTCTCAATTTAGCCCTAATTAGCTAAATTCATCAAAAATTCAAGAACAAAGTATGTTCATCTAGCTCAAAACTTTCATTTAACAACTAAACTCATCACAAAGCTCAACATATCATCAATGGCACATCTCACAAACATCATCAATACACAAAATTAAGACATGGGCTTGATAGTAGACTGAGCAACAATCTCAAAAACATAAAAATCATCAAATTCTAAAATAAAAACATACCTTAATTTGAATCAAAAGCTTGCCGAAAACCTAGCTCTTTCTTATTTTATTTTTCTTTCTTTTCTTTGGTAAATTCGACACTAAAGGATGATAATGGCTTATTCATGCCTTTGTTTTATTATAAAATCTTATAATATAAATATAATATTTACATAACTTTTAAAATATACATATATAAGCATAATATATACATGTTACCATCCATTATCTAAGGTTTTGGCTTAATTGCCACATAAAACCTTCTCCTTTTAAAAACCATCACAAATAGGTACTTTTCATAAAGTATACTCATTTTTCATTCAATGCTATTTAATCCATTTATCAAATTAAACATACAGATGGACAAATTAATACACAAAAATTTAGCACATGCTTAAACACATATCAAAAGCATAGAAAATAATATTAAAATATTATACGGACTCGAATTTGTGGTCCCAAAACCACTGTTGCGACTAGGGTATAAACCGGACTGTTACATGTAATGTATGGGAAAGAGTGTGTGAGTTCTTGTGAACTTAGTGAATATACAATAAATAATAATAGCATTGCAGTACAAAACATAAGTTGACAAAACATAGGCTTGGTTACTAAATTGCGAACAGGGTTCGCAATACTTGTGCGAAGTCTGGTTCGCATGCATTTATAGACAAATAGCTTAGTAAAACATAATAATTCAAAAACACAATCTTATTTACTTTTTTGTTCATGTTGGATAAGTGGATCTCCTTATAATGCCTCATATTGACTCAATAAGTCCATAACATGTCCTATAAGTGTAGCACAAGGCCAAGTACTCTCCAACACACCAACATGTCTTATTGAATGGAGCTTAACTCAACATTCCCTTATGTTTCCAACTTGTCTCAGGGCCTCAATGCCCAAATAGAAAACATAAAGGTGAGTACTCACAATCCTATGGCATGTTATTATATCCAACAGATTTAGAAGGTTATCTTGTCAAAACATTTACTTAGCATAGATCTCACAAATCACAAGGAGCATGCAAAACATAAAATCATATAGAGCTCATCGTATAGATCTCGTCAGATAGAGCTCGCATGTCACTATTCATAAAAACACATATTGAAACATAAACACGAAATAGAGTTTTAGAGAAAGCTTACTCTCGAAACTTCGGTAAAAAACCTAAGCTCCTGATTAACATTATGGTTCGCATATACAAGTGGCAATCCTTAAACACTCACCAATTTGCTACAAACCTAGGCAAACTTCTCTTTTCCTTTGTTTTTGCTTATAGATGGTTATGTTGGGTTCGCAATAGACATACATAAGTTACAAACAACACCTTCAAACTACAAACATAAACATAAGCGAACCTATCTTCCTTTGTTGCAAACTCTTCTAAATATCGATAGAAGAACAGAGTCTTACCTTAGGTCCCGAAGGCTTAAATTTTAGGTTCTTGAAACTTGGTAGGAGAATAATCGACGAAGAATTTTAGGGAATAATAGAATGTGAACTTTCTAATAGTAATGGGCTTAATTTATAGGGATTAAGTGTCCTAATACTCTTAGGATACTCTAGTTGTAATAGAGGTAGGCAATAGTTACGTGCATGAACGGTGGTATAATACATGTTCTTCCTAATTCGTATGTGGCTGAAATTGGTGACCTTAATTTTCCAACCTATTGGCACACCCCTATTTGCCAGACCTACTAGCGAACCCCTGTTCGCTAATCATATTGGTGATCTCATCTTGCTAGGCTTAAACCAATATTTACAATTCGCTAGACCTACTGGCGACCTTTGCTCGCCAAATCTTCTAGCAGATATATGTTCGCCAAACATACTGGCAAACTCTCGTTTCGCCTAACATTTTTGCAAACTCATGCTCACTAGGCTCCTAACTCTTAGGCCCTATCTTAGAGTGTTATAGATCTTCCCCTCTTAAGAAATTTCATCATTGAAACTGCCTATGTTAGAACAGATGGGGATACTGACTCCCCATTGCTTCCTCTTTTTCCCAAGTAGCTTCGTTGGTCTTGTGGTTTTCGCCATAGTACCTTGACTAAAAGAATTTCTTGTTTCATAGGACTTTCTCATCGCGAGCCATAATTTGCACTTGCTCTTCATCCTATGTTAAATCAGGTTGCACTTCTACCTCGTCTATTGATACAATATAGGATGGGTCCACACAACATTTCCTTAGCATGGACAAATAAAAAAATCATGGATTCGACCAAGTTCAGGTAGCAACTTAAGACAATAGGCCATTGGACCAATCCTTTTAACTACTTCATAAGGACCAATGAATCACAGATTCAATTTTCCTTTTCACCCAAACCTTAAGACTTTCTTGCATTGTGAGACCTTTAAGAACACATATTCGCTTACTTGGTACTCAATGTCTCGGTCGTCTTAGGTCAGCATAAGATTTTTGTCTATTTGATGCAGCCTTTAGCTTTTACATATCATTTGACCTTATCCTCTATTTTGCGAACTAGTTTTGGTCCAACCATTTTCTTTTCATCTAACTCTGCCCAAGGCAAATGGGTTCTACATTTTCTTCCATACAGCACTTTGAAGAGTGACATTTGGATGCTTGTCTGATAACTATTGTTATACACGAACTCTGGCAAAGGCATGTATTGCTTCCAACTTTCTGCGAGCTCAATACACAACTTTGTAGCATGTCTTCCAGTACTTGTGTCACCCTTTCTAATTGGCCATCTGTTTGTGGATGATAAGTAGTATTAAAGTTCAGTTTCGAACCCAAGGCTTCTTGCAAACTTTTCCAAACTCTCAAAGTGAATTGAAGATCTTGATCGGAGGTAACTATCTCTTCGATTTATAGCTCTGTCAGTTTCTACAAAGTGTAATTTGTGTGAACGGCTAGGAAGTGCGAACTCTTCGTAAGGTAATCCACAATCACCTATATAGCATCTTTCTTTGTCGAGGTCAGAGACAAGTATGTCACAAAGTCCATTGTGATTATTTCCCACTTCCATTCTGGAATTTTGAGTGGTTGTAGCAAGCCCGAGGGGAATTGATGCTCTGCTTTCACCTTCTGACAGACTAGGCACTTCGCCATAAAATTTGTGACAGCTTGCTTCAAACCAAGCCACCAATACAGTTCACGGAGGTCATGGTACATCTTGTTACTTCCTAGGTGCATTACGTAAGGAGTACCGTGAGCTTCACTAAGGATCGTATGTCGAAGCTCTTCGTCACAAGGTAGGTAAAGTCTTCCACGAAAACAAAGTACTCCTTCATTCAGTGTGAAGTCCCCTTGCACTCCCTATTCTAATTGTTGAAACTCTTAAAGAGATCAAAATATATTTCCCCAAAATTCTTCTTCACTTATGACTTTTGAAAGAATATCAAATCTATTTAAGTGATAATTTGAAATGTTACTATTCAATATTGGGATACTTAAAATATGAGATATCATATGATGTTGTCATGAATGGGAGTAAATACGTGTTGTACTCTTTTTTCTTTAACCGAGGTTTTGTCCTATTGAGTTTTCTTATAAAGTTTTTAATGAGGTAGCATGTTATGTGTATTATTAATATATGTGTACTATTTTTTCATGCACTAGGAATTTTTTTCACAAGGTTTTTATCTCAATAAAGTTTTAACGATGCAAATTCTTTACCAATAAACATCTAATGTAACACCTTTAACCCACCTCCGTTGTCGGATTAGGATCACAAGCATGTCATAGCAGGCTTTGAAAAAGAGGCAACTGACAAGATGCCATCTTGCTCTCGACAAAGGGGTCACAACATTCCTATCGAAGTCATAGAGTTCACAGCTATGTTCGAGAAAGAGGTACTTGCCTTCAACATATATAACACTCTCAAATGACCCATGATCGAATTTAGGCTTTTCTTTAGGAACATAAGAGTTGAAAGCAAAAATAAAATCAAGGGAAAATATAATAAACTTTAAATACAATTTATAATTGCTAAATAATTTTAATACATATATAATTTTTAATTTTTAATAAAAATTTAATATTTTTTCAAAAACTTTAAAAGAAATTTCACAAATGCCATAACAGTGACATAACACGTGATTGAAAACTCCAAAAGGTAGAAGTTTAATTGATTTCTTTAGAAAAGTTTGATGATTTTTCAAACCCATAAACTTAATTTAAATAATAAATATTTTTATTAAAAATAAAAAGAAATAGATGGACGAATTCTTCAAAAATTAGGAAATTTTGGCTTTTTTTGCAAGAATTATTTTTACTATGTGATCACCACCTATAAAATCTGATTTTCAAAGAGAAAATTTTAGTTTTTTTTTTGAAAAAGATCATTTTAATTAAAAACTAGAAAAAATTTTGAGTTTAGGATTAGATTAGAGTGAAGAAAATTTTAACATCCTTGTGATGCTAAAAATAATACCTTATTAATCACGTGTTATCTTAATTTACAAAAGAAATTTAATAATAATCCAAAGAAATGAAAATTTATTTTTTAGAGCAAATCACTTTTTATTTAAAAGTGAAAATATCTTTGAATATTCTTCAATTAACACAAAAATATTAAATTTTATTTTAAAGATAAAAATATATTCGGTTTACTTTATTTGAAAGGTGCATTCCATTTTAACAAATATGAATGAAATCTCACCTAACGATGAATCACTATTTATATTAAATGGGATTGTTGCCTTATTATTAGAAAACTCAATAAACAATTTTAATGATGATTAATCTCAAGTAAGCAACCACTTGAGTAATATTAACAACACGAGCATACAAAGTACAATAAAATTAGTACATGTATGATCAATCAAACATTACATCACAATCCCTAAAAATATATACAAAGTACAACAAAATGATTTATAATTATATACAATTTAACTGTAAACATATTTATGATTAACTAAATTTTTAGTGTCAAAAGTCAATCAAACATCAATTCGATTAAAGAAATTATTAAATATCAACTCAATCAATTAAAAGTTACTAAAACACCCTTTAATATACAAAATAATGAAATATTAATAGATGATTTCTTTTTTTTTATGTTTTAAATAAATAATACTATGATGAGTTTTAACTTTGAACACAAAGTATCAAACCTTTAATTTTATTATTTTAATTAAAGAATCATTTAATTTTATATGAATTTTTAATAAGTATATTTGTTATATAAATTATTTTCACTGCATCTTGAGCATGTCATAAATCTAGTTTATATTTAAATCTTTAATTAAGTTAGTGTCACAAATTAATGGAGCACCAATTTAATTGAAAATTTATTAAAATATCCTTCTATGTACAAAGTAAGTGACATCACTATGAGCGTGTTTTTTTTTGTCTTTTATTTATTTAATGGTATTTTTTGTCCGTTTCGATTTATGTTTAAGGTTTATGCTTGTCCATACTAATAATGTTGTTTTCAAAATTTGAACCTACATTTTGTTATTCACTACACCAAAACAGACTTTTTGCGGCGTTTTTTTTGCTTTTAGCGCTTTTAAGCGCCACTAATAGTGTTTGACGCTTTTAAAGCGCCGCAAAAAACGCCGCTAAAAACACGCCATTAAAAGTTAGCGGCATTTATTGTGAAAACGCTATAAGTCTTGACTTTTAGCGTATTTTTATAAAAAACGCCGCTAAAGGTGGGGACCTTTAGCGCTTTTCTAAAAATACTAAAAGTGCGGACCTTTAGCGCGCTTTTATAAGAAACGCCAAAAGTGGGGACTTTAGCGCTTTTACATAACGCCAAAAGTTATGACTTTTAGCGCGCTTTTACACAAACGCCAAAGCCATGATTTTAGCGGCGCTTTTTTCAAAAACGCTAAAAAAATCCTAAAAATAAAAAAATTAAAAATATCATACTTTTAGCGGTGTTTTTTAAAAATGCCGCTAAAGGTTATAAAAATAAAAAATTAAAATATTATAAAACACTAAAAATCTAATTTAGAATATAATTTAATTTGAAGACATATTAAAATAAAAATTATAGAAGAATACAAATTTCTATAATTACATCTAATAACCGCATTCTATATATCAATGCAAACAATGATTTAAGAGTTCCATGCAAAGACTTAATTATAACTATAAAAAGAATACAAGAGGAGAAAGAAAAACGATTCACCAATTTTCGCACTTCTGCAGCAGGGTCATTAGCAAGGACAAATAAACCTCAAGGAATTTATCCATGGATGTATACAAAGCCCGCAAGATATTAATGTATAGTATCAAGTCTTGCCCACAAGTATCAAGCAAGAATACAAAATTTCAAGATAAAACTTACTAAGGCATCAACATAATGTATTGGTTTACGAATCCAATGAAAGCTTTCTCGAGAAGTATGTGGAGATTGAAAAAAGCGCTCATAGAAAATAATAATAATAATTAGCAACAAAAATAGAGTATTGATAAATGCATAATGGAATTTTAATACAAGGAGCTACATTTAACTTTGAAATAAACGAGGAAGGAATGTTTTGATAGGCCTTTCACTAACCTGAGCACATCTGAATCTAGCACTTGTGGTGTATCCTCACAAATCATCTTACAAAACAATGGATGATGAATTAAGTGTAATTAGTATGGTATATACTTAGTATTGAAACATGTCTTTCTTTGTAGGAGCTTTTCTTAGCTAGATTAAAAGTTTGATCAAGGAAAGCGAGAACTGTGGTTCGTAGCTTCTTGTATTTGAGTGACAAAAGAACCTTAGTACTTGAAACAGGTTTCCAATATTTAGAATATCATGGATTTTCATAAGGAAACTTTGTGTATAAGCCATAAGCATCTTAAGAAGAGAAGACCAAACTAGGAAAATAAATAAGTAGAACTTGTAGGCACCAACTCTGGTGCAATGTAAGATCAATAATCTTGTTCCACTGACAAGACATATTTATATGCAAGTGAATCTAGCTCTAAAAGGTCAAAGCATCATCTACTACATTGCTAGATGCTGAATATTTTCAAATAGCTTATAAACTAAATTACAGTGACATGCTTTTATTGATTTCAACGAAGAATCCAACAAATAGATCTTTCTTATATGTTATCGCTTCATCACTGCAATATAAAACCCTCAAACAAATTTAAATTCAAAGGCCGGGCAACACCATACCAGTTAACAATCATTCAAGTTAACAATCTAACAAGTTTTAACAGTTAATTTCTTTAAAAATACCTCGAAATTGACAGAGAATGGAATGGAAGATTAAAGATTTCGAAACATGATTTTTCATCTTAAAATGCATTTAGTCAATACTGATTTCTCCCCCTCTTTTATCTTGAGAATTTCGAACCAATCAGGATCATCACATAACTAATTAGGTTGTCTTGTAACCAATCAATTGCAAGAAAAAGTTTTAATAAATAAGAAAACTCGTGAAAAGTACCTGGTATGTATCGTAATAGTTAAAACACGCAGAAACCCATGTAATCCCTAGCAAGGAGAACTCCAAGATGAACGCATTAGGTTCCTCGGGCTGTTGTATATTATCCATGTTCTTGACACTTTTCCTGCAAAAGCTTAAAATGCATCACATAATAATCCCAAACTAGCAAGCATCGTAAACCACATAATATATTAGCACAACAACCGAGCAAGAGAAAAGAAAATTAGAAAACATAAATGGCAACATACTGATCTCAAATTTTGCGAGGTACTTTTAATCAGATATTCATAAATAAATAAAAAATAAAAACCAGCCAACATAAGCAATTTTCAAAGAATAAATTCATGAAGAAATAGGAACTTTTGGCCCATCAGAAAACTAGTATTGTACTTCCAAAAGATATCATATAAACTGAAGTGGGGCCAATCTTAACTCAAGAACAATCGCATTGTGGAACTCGAGGCCATGACTTGAGTTCTTGAATGTTCCTTATGCTTGGATCAAGATTAACCTATCAGCACAACAATTGTAGAAAATAAATACAAAAGGAAAAAAAAGCTGAAAATGATGCAAAGGAGATAAATGGGAGAATGTTTAAAAGAAAGAACAAGAAGGAGAAGAACAGAATTACAAATGGTTTCGTGGCTAAACACGTAATTCTTAACCCAAGCTTCCTACGCTTTAAAAAATAGGAAATAAATCTTGAAAACATAGAGCAAGAATTGTACGCCATATATAATAATATCTTGCTAAAAGCTTTCTAGTTCAAATTTTCCATAAATGATAATACTGATTGCTCACTCATGAGGAAACTTGATAAGATATATGATATCACCCAAAGAACAAATGCATGTTAAAAATAAAAAAAAAATAGCAAAAGAATTATTGGTGGACCTACAAAGTGGCATTTTGTTGGGTTGGCAACCACCTGCTAAAATAAGCTTTGGGACGGTAAAGGCCGCATAAAGTGGCAAGAGATTCCATCAGAAAAAAGTGGCATGCATCTTAATGTAATCAATCTCATAAGAAAACAATCAATTGATGAAAATAAATGTAAAAATCCAAACGAGCGAGTACCTCATTAATAGAGTATATATGGTTGCTAAAGTAAATGCCCCACGGCCAAGAGGAAGCACATGATCCTTTGTGCAAGCCGCCACAGTTGAGCCTGAACAAACAAACAACATTAATGTATGCCATCTGCGTTGAGTTATGTGTAGAGCAAACTATAATCATCATATTACTACTCTTCTAAAATGACAGCTAACATGTTAGATAGAAGAGACTACCAAACTAAATGAATCTCATCATGTAAGTTGTTTGCATATCCTGTCAGATATTCATGTTAAAATCTCAAGGGTATTTTGCAAGCCCTCAAACATTATCACTATCTCCTTGTAAAGAAACTATCAAGGGCATTATCAAAGGAAGGAGGAAATTGTAGGCTAATGCATCCAGTGTGTTTTAAGAATATTGATCTAAGCATATATAGATATACATGTGGTAACATACATTGTCAGACCAATTTATTAGAAAATAATAACAACTTAAGCTACAATGTGCTAAAGGGAAAAGAGGTGACTATACAACATTCAAATCAAGCAACAAAAGAAGCATACTTGTTGGAGATCCTAATCGAGGCACTTGGATTGGTGATGTTTGGATAGCCACAGTCTTCATGCAGAGCATAAAAGCGCCTAACCTAGTACCAAAGACAATAGCAAGTAGGAAAAGACAAGGAATTTCAACAACGATATTTCCATTTTCCGCAATAATTAAAATATACATAAACATGCAACAAAAATTATAAACAATGTAAGGAACACTAAAGATGAATGTCCAATCTTATTTCAAATGTAAAAGGGAAGCATTTCCTAATTTAATTCTAAATCTAAGGATGTATCGGTGAAGATCATAGAGTAGTTACTTCTAAACTCAACATAAAGCCTTGGACATTATTGTTTAAAAGATTGGACTGCAATTGACCTCATTTAATCTTAAATCCCACCATATCTCAACTGGGTGCAACAAATTGAATATGTTCTCCATGCCATCTGCCATTGATCCATCAATGGAATCAGATCCTCGAACTTGGTGCTTTCCAAACCAACGATGATCGAGATATTGTTGAAGGAATTGTCACAGGATGCAAATGTAGCATGTAAGGTGTAGACATAGAGACCAAATTCATATTTTTTGTGTTTCTAGTTCCTTAAATGTAATGATCAAATTTGACCCTAATCGGAACGGTGGTTTTGGGACCACGAATCTGAGTCTGAGAAATATTTTAGTATTATATTTTTTATTTATTATATGTGAATTAATGTATGTGAAAGTCTCGTACAGAAATTTTATCGTTTGTGTGTTTAATTTAGAAAAAGGACTTAATCGCGTAAAAAGTAAAAGTAGCAAACTATAGTGTAAAGTGCTTGAATGATGATGGGTTTTTAAAGTGGGGTATTAAAAGAGTAAATAGACCAATTTTAGATGTAGTGGGTGGCATATGTCTAATCCACCCTTAAGTTATATGTTATGAAATTTTATGACATAAGGTTAAATAAGTAATTATTTAAATAACATGTTATATGTTAAAATAACATAAAAAAATAAGCCATCATCTTTATGTTCTTTCATGGCCGAATGTAGCTAAGAAAAAGGGGTTGAAGAAGCTTTGAAATTTCGGCAACTATTTGGTTCAATTAGGTATCGTTGCTTAGAGTACTAGCTGACCCATGTTGAAATTTTTGAATCTAAGCATGTGTGATATTCGGCCATTGACATGATCTTGTGGTTTTTGATGTTTGATGTTTTTAAATTAAAGATATGTTTAAGATTAATATATTTGGTATTGGAAATTTTGGTGAATTTGAGTATTTAAGGGCTAATTTGTAAAAGTAAATTTTTAGAGGGGCTTATTTGCAAAATAAATGAAAGAAATGGACTTATAATGCCCTTGTGAACATTCGGCCCTTGTATAGTCTTGGCAAATTTTGTGTATTTTGTGTTTTGTACAATTAGGACTAAATAGTAAAAATGTGAAATCTTAGGGGCAAAATGGTAATTTGTATGTTTATGTGTTTTGGGACTAAATTGAATTGAAATGTACTTGAATGAGCTGAATTTAATGTGTTCTAGATCAAGAGCAAAGAAAAACGAAATTGGATCGGGGAAAGACGAAAGTTCTCGAATAGTCGGTTTAAGTTGTTCGTCGACAGTCGAGGTAAGTCCTTAAGCTGAAATATGTTAAAGTATTATTTACGAATCTGTTAAATGATAATGTTCGATAAATTTGAAGGTAAATTGTTGTGATAGCCGAATGTATATGGTTAAATTGGCTTGAATGCATAAGTTGACAATATTATATTAATATGTATATTTGATGTATTATTTGGGAAAAATGTGAAGTATGTGATTGGTTTATGAATTATTTCGGGCTTATTGCCTAGCAGGCTTTGTGCCGATGATATATTCGGGCTTAGTGCCTAGCAGTGCTTAGTCTTGGTGACATATTCTAAGCTTCGTGCCTAGCGAACTTAGTGCTTGTGACATATTCAAAGCTTAGTGCCTAGCGAGCTTAGTCTTGGTGACATATTCTAAGCCGTGGTGCTTGCGGTGCTTAATGCCGGTGAATTGCTATAAATGGAAAATTTGAGAATCAAACAAGGTAAGTTACATATAATGCTTTGTGTTAAAAGCTCGGGTGAGAGTTAGCCTACTATGTTTGTAAGGAATGAAGTGAGCAAATTTCTTATCGTTTTGATTAAATACGATGTCTTTGAAATGGACAATTCCACAAGTACTTTATTTTATAATGTTGAACTTATCATTAATGTGTATGTACATTGCTTATATGTGAAGTTGATAAAGTATATGTTCATGATGACATAGTGATAATAATTAATACAAATGTGACACTAGTATTCTAACTAAGTGTATTATATATATATATATATATATATAGAAATATTTATGTACAATATTATAAGCTTGAAGATTAAAATGTTTACATGTATGTTCATTACAATTATATGTGCTTAAGAGTTACTAAGCCAGTGAGCTTACTTTGTGTGTTTTCGCTGTTCGTTTTATAGATTTTGGTTAAGCTACAGGCTCGAAGGATCATTGGTGAAGTCAACCACACTATCATCTCTTTTTGGTACTATCCAGTTAGTTGATTTTGAATTTAAGGCATATATAGGCTAGATCAACATTTGAATGATTTTCTAACATCTATATATATGTATAGCCATGCGAAAATGGCTTGATTTTTATGCTTGAGTTCTATTATGTCTAATCATGGTTTAAGCTCATTTTGGTAAATATGCTATATGATGTGCATGAATGGTATTTTGATTATACAATGTGATTTGTATTCATATATGTGATTGATGATTTATGATTTTGACTTAGACTATAATGTAGATGATTAATGCTTGATGAATTATGACAAGTGACATATAAATTGATTAAGTAATGTTTATGTTATATGTTCATGTAATTGATTCGGTTATTTGTGAGATAATTAGTAGGTTGTTCAATGTATGAGTATATTCAGCTATACTTAATTATATATATATACATGTGCTTATGATATGTTCTCTCATGGGATAGCTATTGAGATTATGAAAGTATTGTATAGACATGATCATAGTACTTGAATTAGGCATGTATGGTTTAATATGAATGTTTGAAAATGACTCAAATGGATATGGTCATATATACATAAAATATGTAATAAGAAAAGATGTATATTTGGTTTAGTCTTAAAGTCACTTTATGTGTATTATATAGAATAAGTGTATATGTCTTGTATACCGTGTATGTGTAAGTAAAATGTTAGTAAACTAGGTATATTATGAACCTATTTATTGGGACCGAATATGGTGGTTGGTATAATAGTCATATGGATGTGAATTAACGGTTAAGTTGATGGTTACTTTAGTATATAGTAAATGGTTAATGATGGGCATGATTGTGGTTAAAATTTGGTTGGTGTTTTGATTATGCATTTGTAATTTGAGTATGGTAAGTTGGTATGTGAATTGAGTGTACTTTTACTTATGATTTGTGCATCAAAATGATTTAAATTAATATAGTCATATGCGAATGGTCTTATAATTAGGAGCGAGGTATGTTTAATCTTAAATGATAATTGTTTACGTGTAGCACATGTAAATGTATGGCTTTTTCCGTGTGGACGTTTTAACTTAAAATAATGTACCAATCATGTTTGCTCATATTGGTGATATCAATGTTGCATATGTAAGAGGTATTTAAGTCATGTAATATGGCTCATATAGTTTTGAAATGAGCATGTCTTTGAGTTAAGAAATAGTACATTGATATTTGATGATGCAATAGATATATTGGTTCATATTAGTTATATGAAATGTATTAATATTTGTTTGCATGTTTTAATGTATGTGCATATAATTTGTAGAGTAATAAGTCGTCGAAACTTTGATTATTGAATGTTATATGAGAAGTATTTTTATATATATATGATTGAATGGTGAAGTTTTAAAACATGTGAATTATGACTGTTCTGAGATGTGCTTTGGTCGGTAATGCCTCGTAACCCAAGTCCGGCGACAGATATGGGTTAGGGGTGTTACATTAAATTTGCATGAACGTGCCAAACAGGACAAAGCCAAATCCTCACGACCAATGAGTACATATGCACAATGCAGCCGGTCGAAGAGGAGGAGACTCGCGACACTTATCCAAAGCCTAAGAAGCAAATGCATAAGCAATCATGATTCATGACTAAAGCATCTTTGTAAAGATACCTCGAAATTGACAGAGAATGGAATGGAAGAACAAAGTTAGGGTTTCAAAATTGGGAGGATTTTTTGCTTAATTGGGGAAGACCACCGATTGAAGAAGACCTAAAACCTTAAAATTGATTTTCCAAAGCATTTCACATTGGTGAGTTCTCTTCGAGGTAGCAAATGGTGAGAATTTTGTGGGGAAGATCGGTGGGGAAAAGCGATTTGGGGATTTTGGTTTGAGGATTTTGGGAGGAAATTTTGGAACTTAGAAATTTTGGTTTTGGGGAAACGATATCAAGCTTTAAAAATTTATGGCGTTTTATTAAAAAACGCCGGTATAGTTTATTTTTTGCGGCGTTTTTATTAGAAACGCCTATTATAGCTCTATTTTTTTGCGGCGTTTTTTTAGAAACGCCACTATAGCTCATTTTTTGCGGCGTTTTTATTAGAAACGCCACTATAGCTCATTTTTTGAGGCGTTTTTGCTAAAAACGCCACTATTACATAATTTTAATTTTTTTCTCTTTTTAACCTATATTTTTTCTATGTTGTTTAATCATATAATAATTTCTTACGGCGTTTTTTTTTAAAACGCCACTAAAAATCAAAATGAAATGGTATTTGTAGTGCTCTCTCTTTGTGCCTTTTATTATTTTAATTGTTATTGGATGATTTTTATTTGTATGTGAAAATATATTATATGATTATTATTGTAACTATCAACAAATAAAAACAAAGTATATCGTAGTAGTGAATAAACTATAATATTTAAAAAAATTTACTATTAATATTATTATATACTCCAATATTTTTATTTGTAATATACATATTTTAGTCAATGTAAGGGTAATGTATTTAAATTTGTATAATATTTTCATTTTAATACTTATTTTAATTTTAGTTAATGTTCACTTCAATTTTTAAATAGTTTAATTTAAATTATTAATTTAAGAAAAACAATATTAAACTGTTATTTTATAAACGAAATAATGACGACTTAAACTTTTAAATTTTTAAACATTACAACTTGTATGACAATTTCCATGTATTTCATTTTTTATTTTTATAAACTTTTTGTTTTTGAGTTTTATTTTTCTTTATTTTTATATTTCAAATAATTTAATCATTTTACAAATCTCAATTAAACCTTAAAACCTAAACCATTTAATATATATAAAGTTTATCTATTTATCTATTAAATAATTTAAACTATATATAATCATAATATTAATATATTAAAATTAATTTTATCTCTTTTACGATTAGATAATAAATTATTTAATATATAAATTAAAAGACACTAGTTACCCTAAACCCTAAACCCTTCTTTTGTACCACTAGTCCTTGAACCTTAAACCCATAACCTTTAACCCTTAAACCCTATAACCATTAACCCTTAGATATTAAACTTTAACCCTTAAACCCTATAACCATTAACCCTTAAACATTAAACCACAACCCTGAAACCATATAATCCCTAAACCATATAACCCCTAAATTATACATCTTAACTCATATATATATTACATTGCAAAAGTAATTAAAGAAATAATCTAATCTAAAACCTAAACCCTAAAATAATATAATTTTTATCTATTTTATCAAAATCCCTAATACTTAAATCCCTAAACACTAAGACTTTAACTTTATTATTCGATATGGTTTAAGCACTAAACCCAAAACCTCATAACTCTAAAATAATAAACCCTAAACTATAAACTCGGCCAAACCCCCTAACCTAACCCTTAATATTAAATCCCTAAATCATGAACCCTAAAACATATATAATAAACTCCCGAACCTAAACTATAAAGATTAATCTATAAACTATATACCCTAAATTAAGCCGTAAACCCCTAATTATCATGAGAATTAATTCAATATTTTATATATGTGCAAAAAAACTTTAAAATTATTTGCGGCGTTTTTCCAGAAGCGCCGCTAATGCCCAGACTTTTAGCGGCGCTTTTCGCCACTTCGAGGCATTTTTCGAAGCACTCTTTTTAGCGGTGTTTTTACGAAGCGCTTTTAGCGGCATTTTTACAGAAGCGCCGCTAATGCCAGACTTTTAGCGGC
Organism: Gossypium rotundifolium; assembly: GCA_025506655.1. NCBI lineage: Eukaryota > Viridiplantae > Streptophyta > Magnoliopsida > Malvales > Malvaceae > Gossypium > Gossypium rotundifolium. The sequence continues at coordinate 27,879,531 of CP106730.1, forward strand.
GTTTTTCCAGAAGCGCCGCTAATGCCCAGACTTTTAGCGGCATTTTTCTAAAAGCGCCGCTAATGCCCAGACTTTTAGCGGCATTTTTCCAGAAGCGCCGCTAATTCTCAGGCTTTTAGCGGCGTTTTACGAATAAACGCCGCTTTTGATCCTTTTTAGCGGCGTTTTTTAAATAAAAGCCGCTATTGCTCCTTTTTTTTTTTTGCGGCGTTTTATTTCAAACGCCGCTAGTGTATAATATTTGCGGCATTTTTCTTTAAACGCCACTAAAAACGCCGCTAAAAGTCTATTTTAGTGTAGTGATTGAAAATGTAAATTGTCTAATTATTATATCTAATACTTGATTGTGATTTTTATATTTCATAAATTAATAAAATTTTATCCACCATAAATTTTATATAAAAACATACTATAACTTTTAATTTCATAATTACAATAGCAACATCTTTTTAATAATTTCTTTTTAACTTTTGCGAGTGTGCCATTAACCTAGTTATATGGCATATGACACCACACATTACACCTATTTTCATATTTAAAATACAAGACGCAATAAACTAATTTGCATGGCGCCCAAATGTCTTAGCTCCTTTGTCTCAAGAAAAGGACCATTTTCATGCAAGAAATCCACGTGTTACTTGAGATCCCATGCCAAAAGATCAATTTTCATGCGACTACCCAAAAAATCATATGAATATTAAAAAAAAAAAAAACAATTGTACAAACTTTCTTTCATATTATGAATCCGATATAATTTAATATCTTACCTCGTTCCTTAATATCTCACCGTGGTTAAAAAGTTTGATATTTACTCATAAGAATAAAGTATATTTTATAGTTTATCGTTTATCTTTTTAAAAAATCTATCATAAATAGATTAATTATTACTATCCGTGATAGATATTTTAATTATGATAAATTTTTAATATAAAATATTTTATATGAGGTTGCTTGAAAAACTAAACTATATACCTTACTTATTCATGCTTCAAACTTCCAACCTCATTGGGATTAGGAAGTTTCATTGATGAAATGAAAATATATGAAGTCTTCATTTATACTCTTTTGAAGCTTTCGGTTCAAAATTTAAAGTGCGCATTCGAATCTTCCTTCATCATTTTCATACCCAATAATTTTATTATATTTCGTATTTTAATAAAAAAATTGATATATTGTTAATGGAGTTTTTAAATTTTACAAGTTAAACAAGGAATTAATAAATATTTTATAAAAATATAATAAAATATTAAAAAACACATGACATTTAAAACTATTTATAGATTAAAAAATATACTATTGATATATTAAATACTAACTCTTAATAAAATATGATTAATTTCATATTTAAATACTTATTTTCATCTATAATTAAATAAATATCCTTTTAAATATAACATGCATTTATTTCATGGTTGATTTAAGATTCATATTCTACCTTTTTTTATATATATATAATTTTGAATGATATATTTGAAAGATCTATAAACACATTTACTTGTTAATAATTCAAAATTGTATATCCATAAATTTAATTATTGTAAGCACATGAACATTAATTTATTACAAATATAAGAAAGTAAATAAAATATTATGAAAGAGAAATTATTGTGTTAACCCTTTATATTAATCTGATTGTCCAAATATTCATCACCACAAATATAACCTATATTCGATTTGTTCTAATCACATTATTCTTAAGATTTTACCCTCTCTTAAATAAAAAGTAGTGTGCAAACGAAAAGAAATAATACTCAAGCCATATAAAAAAGAATAAATATATGTGGTCCATAATTAAAAAACCAAAAGGATCAAAAAAAAAAAGTTTGGTAATAAAGCAAACACATAATTTTCTGTTATTGTTCTCAACATTTTCCAAGATTTTTCGGACAGCAAAGATATCGACAAATCGTGGACCAATTTGATCAACCTTAAAACCCACGCGCCTTTAATCACTTTCAAATCCATTAGAATTACTTTGCAACGTGTCATCACATTAATAAAGCGTGTGATTCACCTATATACTCACGTTTGCTTTTAAAATCTTACTTCCGTCCTTGTCACCATATTGAAGATATGATTCTGACTAAAAGCCAGAGTTGTATTGCAGGTTTTTAACTTAAATTACATTTATAAGACGGCAAATGTAGTTTTAAGTTAATTTTTCTTGTAAATATATGCTGGTTGAATTAATGGTGTAATAAAACCTTAGATGAATAGCATCCCCACCTAAGTTATTTTTTCCTAATAAACATTTTTCCTAAATATTTTGTGTTTTTTTGTTGAATTTAGCACAGTATCCCAAGATTGCTTAATTCCAGTTGAGGCCAAAAAATAAGATAGCGAAAAGAAAAGTGAAAAGAATAAAGAAAACCAGAGAAAACTAAAGAATTCTTTGCTTATTCCAAGCTCTGGATAGTAACTGATTTATCCACAAACCACGATTCCCTCTCAAAACTTGGGGTCTTTGAAGGAAAAAAAACGGTTTATTAACTTCCATATTTGCTCAAAAACCGCAAATCCCATGTGATATATTCCCCCAAATATTTTCTATACAATCAAAGTTCCTTCAAAGTTCAAAGCTTATTAAACCAGGGTCTAAGAATTTCTTTAATGGTTTTTAATGTTGGGTTTTGAAGCAAATTAGTATTAGGTGAACTGGGTTTTTGTTTTTGTATTTGCCTTCTTTTTTATTTCTATTATCTTTTTTGGATCTGGGATATGATAAAAGTTTGGATTTTAGAAGTATTTTCCAGGGAAAATTCTGGGGTTGAGTTCTAGGATGGGATTGTAGTGAATTTTATGAAGATCTGGAAGGTAAAATATTAGGCGAAACATGGAGCCTCCCAAGGGATTTTTAGCTACTTTGTGGAACTTTATATGCTTTCTTCCTTACTTCATTGGCTTGCTTCTTTTAGGCACAATTAAAGGTTAAGTGTTCTTAAATTGATTTTCTTGCTTTTATGTTCCCTAAATTGGTGTTTTAAGGATATATTTTCCATTTGATTGTTATTTAGTTGCACAATTATACTGTTAATGTATAGCTTTTGGGGTTTTAATTGGATTTCCAATTTTCAAGTTATTAATAGGTTTTTTTCCCTTTGTAAACTTAAATGGAAATTTGGTAATTGGAACTTCCCCTGCCTGATAGTGGTGCGGTTTAGTGATTAGATGCAATGCCAGTGCTTATATCATTTGGTCATGTTTGTAGAAACCGATTAAGAACGTTGAACATCGGTACTGAGCTAACTAATTCAAGCCTTGGATTGCACTGTTATCTTCAGGAATCATTTTCTGCTCTCCGATATGCCTTATCATGACGATTGGAAACTCGTCCGTCATATTAGGCCTTCTGCCCTATCATTGTTACTTCACTTATTATAGCATTGTGAGGTGATTTTCTTGATCCTTGACTTCCCCATTTTGCTTTGCCTCATTATCGTTGTATTCGGTTTCTTATTCTCTTAATTTCGTTAAATGTCAGCACTAAACTATTAGGGCCATTTCTGAAGCTCGCTGTCTGCATATTCCTACCAGTTGTCTTGATATTGTGGGTGGTTGTTGGTATTGTTGGAAGTATCTTAGGGGGAATATTATACGGCTTTCTTTCACCAATGTTTGCCACTTTTGATGCTGTGGGCGAAGGAAAGACCAATGTGTTTATGCACTGTTTTTATGTATGTCTTAAATGTACACATTGTTATATTCTTTTTTTACGTATAGTAGCTTCTCTTGTATAATGAGAAGGAGACTTATATATTGGCCTGTTTTTTAGGATGGTACTTGGAGCACTATCAAGGGCAGTTTTACTGTTGTCAAGGATTTCAAAGATGTTTGTGTCCATTCCTACTACTCGTTTATGGAAGAACTACGACAGAAAGATGGACAATACTATGAGATAAGGTTAGCTGTAAAGTTCTCGTTGCCCATTTTAAGTCATGTTGCTGTCATGGCCAAGAGCATCATTTACTTGATACAGAAATCCTTTATTACCAAAGAGCATTACGGATTATCAAACCCTTAGCCAACCCGTATGTTGATTTTAGAACTTAGCTTCGAGCTTTTTGACGTATAAGTTTAAATCCATGCATCATTCTATTCCCAATTGACTTGTTCCATTTAAACTTTTTATGCGTACTAGAATTATAATCTTAGGATCATGGACAAGATCGATAGCTGCATCTGGCTAGTGTCTTTATTTCATTATTTAGGTGGCTTACAAAGAATATGGCAATGTTATGATAGTTTTTATCTGTTCTTTTATTTGCTTAGAGATCAGCAATATTGTGTTCGCTAAATGCTTTCAATTGGCTTAAAGTATACATGACGAAACACTGTCCGTGAGCTAGTTGGTTTAAAGTTTAGACTGTAGAAGAAATTTGGTGAGCTATGCTATGAATGAAGAGTGTTGTACTAGTATGCTTGCCCATTTAGGTTCCTATATGGTAGGCACTTAAGCTTTGTGGGGTTTTCAATTTTTTCAGAATATAAATCCCATTTTGATTCAACTGAGGTTTCTATGAACTTAATTGCAGATTCCTTTATCTGCTTCCGGCTCTTATAGCTGCAGTGCTTGGTTTTCTGGTTGATTTTCCAATGATCTCACTTATTGCCTTATGCAAAAGTCCTTACATGCTCGTTAAAGGGTGGCATCGATTATTTCATGACCTTGTAGGTCGAGAAGGCCCTTTCTTGGAGACAATATGTGTACCATTCGCAGGCCTTGCCATCTTACTCTGGCCACTCGCTGTCATTGGAGCAGTGTTGGGCTCAATGGTGTCTAGCATCTTCCTTGGTGCCTATGCCGCGGTGATTGTTTACCAGGTTTATATCTTCTATGTAATTTTAGTTCCTTTTCTTAGTGTTCCAATGTAATATTGTTGTCCGTTGATTTTCATTCAAATATGGATGTGGAACTTCATAAATGCAGCATTTAGCTATATAAGTTCATATGCTTGGTCCCACTTAATTGGTTGATATTTTCATTACGAGATCTTATAGACAATCGGCAATGTTGTTGTTGTACTACCCACGGTTCTACTTAATTTCAAATTTATTGAGATCCATTTTCTTCTCCGACCTTTGTACTTTATTGAATGCAACCAAGTGTTTTAGAGTAATGGAACCTCAACCTGCAGCATGATGATGTCAGACCGGTATTTTCTTTGTCCTTATTTACATTCAACATATAACTTGCTTTTTTGTGATTTGATTTGCAGGAGTCCTCGTTTTGGTATGGGCTTTGTTATATCGTTGCTTCGTTGTCCATATATGATGAATACAGCACTGATGTCCTTGACATGCCTGAAGGATCTTGCCTTCCCAGGTTTCATTCAGCATTCTAATGATTTGTTCTTATGATATTATATGCCTTAGCAAACTTTTTATGAATTTTTTTTTTTTTTTTGAATAAACAGGCCTCGGTATCGTAGGCACAGAAATGAATCCTTCTCTAAATCTGACTCCTTCCGTCCTCCTGCTCGCATTGATTCACTTACAAATGAAAGGCTTGATTTGAACCCACTCGAGGTGACTTGTTTGCTTGTGGTTTTTTTGCCTTTGGAATAAAACAAGCATTTCGTATTTGATTGTAGTCGGGTGCTAAAATAAGTTCTCTAATGATTTATGCAGCTACTCAAGGGCTTATTTAAGGAGTGCCATGTCCATGGTGAGAAAATGGTGTCTAAAGGGCTCATAACTTCTAAGGACATCGATGATGCCAAGTCTATCAAAGGAAGTAGAGTGGTCAGCATCGGCTTACCGGCTTATTGCTTTCTTCAGGCACTCTTTCGCTCTGTGGATGCGAATAGACTGGGCATATTACTAAGTAAATTTGTTTCCTTATTGAGCCCCCAAAAAAGAGTTACTTGTGAAAGATTATGACTTATGAGCTTTCAAATGGCTTCAACAGCATCTGAGGAATTGCTTTTATGTAGGTGACAATACAGAAATAACGGCCACGAACCAACCAAAAGATGCATTCTTTGATTGGTTTCTTAACCCCTTTTTGATACTGAAAGAGCAAATCAGAGCGGAGAATCTTTCCCCAGAGGAAAAGGATTACTTAGGCAAATTAGTGTTGCTGTGTGGTGATGCAGCACGGTTGAAAAATATTGGGTCTCCGCCAGAATCAGAGCGTAAACGAGCTGAACTTGATGCATTAGCCCGACGGTGAGAATGCAACTAATATATATTTTTCTTTCTCAACACTGCTGTATGCTTGTAATCTGACTGCATCACTTATACTTTGTAATGAAGGTTACAAGGTATTACTAAATCAGTGTCGAGGTATCCAACTTTCAGGCGACACTTCGAGGAATTTGTTAACAAACTATCCGAGGATCTCTCAAAGAAGGACAGTGGCAGCAGCAACAGCAGCAGATCTACTAATAGGTCTCATCAATCGAAGAGCACCGTTCTGCGGTTTTTTAGCAGCAGATCTTTCAAGCGGAGTACAAGCCATAACATGTCTGATCAAGAATCACAATCAGTTCTTGCCGGAGATGTAGAAATCGAATGATGTAGGAATAGGATGTCGATCAAGAATCACAATCAGTTCTTGCCAGAGATGTAGAAATCGAATGGTGTAGGACTAGGATGTCGATATTTGTCCATAGTTGTCAGATTTTGGACATAAATGCAACGGCCGGCCGCCTTTGTTCATTCATTTCGAGTTAATGTTTCCAAATGTTTGGTTAACAAGCAAAAGTAACCATGCATGAATGTAATTCACTAAATCACTTGGACTTGACTGCTTCACTGCTTTTAAGTTGCAAAATTCTTGAGCATTCAAGTCCTTTATTGGTGTGATAATTATGCATTGCTTTTTGTTTGGCAAAAGCATTAAACCAATTGGTTGATGAAACAATACTACTTTTAAAAGGAATGTGCAAGTTTTAACATTTGCATTTTTGTTTTTAAACAAACATCTTTGTTAATAATATAATAATACCAATAATTTTATTTTTAAAATAAAAAATCCAGCAAATCAATAAAATAAACATAATAAATATATTTTATTTTATATAACAAAATATAAGTTAACTTTGATATGCACTTTACTTTTTACTAGTGACAAATAAATATATTCCCGTAAAGCACGGGCTATATGTTTTGCACGTGAGCTAGGGTTGATAAAAAAAAAAAACCTGGCTGCGTGCTGAACTTTGAGGGAAAAAAATCAAAGAAAAAGATGGGAAGTTATGAAGAACGCTCACCAGTACTGCGGGAAACCCCAAACGAAACTCAAGCAGAGTCTCTTTCAGGGTTTAATTCGAACACCCTTTTGTCTAATCTTTACCCTGGAAGGGAGAAACAACAAGAAAGTATTGTTAGGGACCTTAGAAGTGTGACCTTGGAAGAGAATGACTGGAATGGCTATGCAGACAACAACAACAATAGCAATGAAAATCTTCAAGTGGAGTGGCAAAATGGGAAGAATTATCAGTACCCTTTAAGGCCTTACGCTGAAAATTGTAGCTTTTATCTTAAATCTGGCAATTGCAAGTTTGGTTCTTTTTGCAAGTTTAACCATCCAGTTCCTAGAACTATTAAGGTTTAAGTTTTTTCTTTTTTTCTTTTTTACCATTTTTTAATGTAAAAGACTTTTTTTTTTAAAAAAAACTTTCATTTTTTTTTTTTTTTTTGTGTGTGTGTGTGTTTTTATGGTTGTTGAAGGATAAGGAGAATCATCTGGGATTGGCCACTGATCAGAAAAGGCAAATTGAATGCAAGGTTGGGGTACCTTGAAATTTTATGTTGCAATTCTTTATTTACCATAACGCATGTAAGGATAATAGTGTATTTGATGGTGGCATCAGCCATGTATTATTCAACCAAGCATTATTATTATACACAGACACGAAGGAAGTAGTTGAGTTCCTCTGTGTTGTTATGTTTACTCTGTGATTTGATGTGTGTAGTATTACCGAGCCACTGGAGGGTGCAAGTATGGAAATGCTTGCAGATATAGGCACTCTAATGAAGATTATGTATTAGCTCCCTTAGAAGTCAATTCCTTAGCTCTTCCATTTCTAGTGGTACATTCTTTATGAACATTTTCAATACTATTTTAGGTTGTAGCTTGCTACCTTATTGATTATCCCTGAACTTCATTGGCTTCTTGCCATTTGTGGGTGTCACTTGAAGGATATAAATGAAAAGAGCGAAAAGGATGGCTTCGCGGAACAGACAGGGGAGATTGAATGCAAGGTTTGAGCATTATTAGTACGCACGGCAATGGTTTCAAACTTGTTATTAAGAATCTTGATTTGTCTATTGTTATTTTGGCAGTATTACCTAAGTCCGGGAGGATGCAAGTATGGAAAAGCTTGTAGATATAGTCACTCCAAAGAGAAGTCCAGATACCTCGAAAAGTCCGAGTTACCTCCACCTGAACTTAACTTTCTAGGCCTGCCAATTCGAATGGTAAGGATTTTATGATTTGGGGTGCTATGTTTTGTTTTCTCACTTGGTTTTTGAACATATCTACCTTCTCCCGGTGCACAATGTGAGCTAATTCTATGTTCCTTTCAGCTGGAGAAAGAGTGTCCGTATTATATGCGTAATGGTTCTTGTGCATATGGATCTAGCTGTAGGTTTAACCATCCGGACCCTACTGCTGCTGAAGGATCCAGCACTTTCCGCTTGGACCCTTCTGGTTCTGGAGACCATTCTCCAGGGAATTATAATGGTGGATCTGATGCTTTGCCATCAACTGAACCAACTGCCCCTTCGTTGTCTTTGAATATGATGTCAAATGAGCATCTTAAATGCTTGAATCAGAATTCAGTGTATGCTCACGGGATGCATGCAAATTCTGAATGGAGTGGACATCAGGTAGCTTGTCTCTCACTTTAGTCAACCAATGTGTTTTTATCCACTACTGTTTTATCTAGCTTTCTTTCAAGAAATTTTGGTTTTCGAACTTCCCAGGAAAATATGATACGATTCATAAGAACTTTATACTGAAAATGGATGGAATATGATAGTTAAGGCTTCTATAAATAGTATAAATGTTAGAATCGGCTACCTGCCATGAATTGGGAACCGTGGAGCCTATGCCATTTACTTGATTTATGAAGTTTTAAGTTTCTTCAGTTTGCACTGTGCGCAACTCGTGCTTGGCATTAGCTGGCCATTGTTGGTCGATTCTATTAATGAGGTCTGCTGTTATCATGAAACTTTGTTTGTGTTAGTTTTCTTATAGAAGGTCTTTTGTTACTTACTTTGACCATTAATACCCAGGAAAAAACAAGTGATCCGTATTTAGCTCCATCAATAGACAAAGTAATAAAGACTGTGGATGTCTCCGAACTTCATCAAGAGCAAATACAAGTTCATGAATTCCCTGAACGACCTGGGGAACCTGAATGTCCTTACTTTATGAAAACTGGATCTTGCAAGTATAAATCCGCCTGCAGGTTTCATCATCCCAAGACTCGGCTTCCAAAGCCTATCCTCAGCAATGCAGGCTTGCCTCTAAGACCTGTAAGTCCCCATCATTTTCCATTCATACACAAAGAGAGAATTTTTTTTGAGCAATGGAAAGGGGTTATTCCGGGTCGATAACTGCTTTGGAAAATCAGCAAAATCAATCACATTGGTGCATCCTTTTGGATAATTTGTTTACCTATCATAGTATACTGCTGTGCAGGATAGAAGAATATGTTGGAACTATGAAAAATCTGGGATCTGCAAGTATGGAAGCATCTGTTATTTTCACCATCCAGAGAATCTCTTCTAATGAAACTGTCACGGTTGACTCTATTCCTTTTAGTCTCCATTAGGCTTCCATGGTTCCATGCTAACTTGAAAGGATTAAAGTAGTGGACTTTGGTATATTTGGCTTTTTATGCAGCAGCTCCTTATGGCATGCTTGGTTAGATTTGTAATTGAATGTTATTTTGTGGAAATGAAATAGAGGTGAAATGTAATGGAATCTATATAACAGCAGTTTGATTGGGTCGAATGGAATAAAGAATGTAATAAATAATAGGGCTTTATTAGTGAATTGGCTCTTAAATTATACATGTATTTGGAAAGTCACTTAGTAATTGGATTACACAAAAGTGACATGGTTAGATAATCATTATAATTGGTGGTTCTATCAAATTGGGTGTAATTAGATTACTTCTTAGGGGTAATTACGTAGGACATTAAACTCAATTAATTTTAAAAAATATTTTTATAAATGTTATAAAAATTATATTATAAGTATGAATACATATTAGTGTTTGGGATTGTTATAAGGAAAAAATATTATAAATATTAAAAATTATATTATAAAAATAATGTGTATTTTATAAAATTATAATAAAAATTATATTATTTAAATCATAAATTTTTTGAAGTTATTGGGAAAAATTATTATATATATTTTTACATTTTATAAAAGTGCCATAATATATTTGTTTATAAATTGTTATGGCCAAATATCGACATAAGAATATTTATTCATAAGAAAAATGTTATAGGTTTCTTATTTATAATTTTTTAAAATTATGACAATAATATATATTATTTATAAAAATGTTATGAAGGTGTTGGTTAATTTACAAAACTTTTTCTTTATGAAGGTTATATATTATAAATTTTATATTATTATTATTATTTTATCTAATTTACATATTATAAAAAGATTTAACCTAAGTCATTCTCTAAATCAAAATTTTATAATTAAAGCTATAGATTATTTAGATTGTGAAACTAAATATTATAAAGCTAATGTTGATACAATATGAGAGAATAGTGCTAGACATAAGTACCATAGATAACTTATGAACTCTTTAATTTTAGACATCTAATGCTTTGAAATGTAATTGAGAATACATTTGTTGTTTTAAAAAATCTTTTTTATATTAACTTCACATTAGTATAGCATTATAAAAAGTTGGATCGTACTGGCATATTGCATATTTAATGACTTCAATCATAGGTGCAATTGAGATGATTCATATTTCGTAAAGTACATGGAAGAAGGAGATCTTGATAATATTAATGATGTAGATTCAAATTCAGATAATTATAAACTCAGGACAAAGACCAACAAATGATAAAGAGCATATGTTAAAATTACCGAGTAAATAATCCAACAAGCATGTACTATAACAATTAGATAAAATTGCATATAATATTTTTTAATTACTATTTTATTAGTAATTGTGCTATCAACTACTTTTTCAACATATGATGATTTGATTTTAATTTTTATTACTTGTTTAGAAATTATTTTATCATAATAATAATTTTTATATTTATCAATATATTTTTAAAAATATAAATTATATAATTGTATAATTATAATTTGTACTACCAAACATGATATAAAATTACGATATAATTACACTATATCAACTAAACATGTCTAAAAAATTACAAATTTTTATAATTATAAGAAAGTGTAATAACGATCCAAATAATTAAACTTTCATTCAATTACTGTTAAACCTCTCAACATACCTGTTTTATTCCCTAAAATGAGCTGTTACTTAACATTGTTGTTTTAAGCTTGCTCCACACGTAGGAAGAAAAAAAAATGAAGGAAAAAGCCGCTTGCTGCCGAAGCATGTCCCTATAATAAAAGAAACATATAAAAAGGGTCAAAATCCAAGCCTTTCTTCTTATCTTATCCCCATCAATTATCTTTCCTTTTAGCCAAAAATGAAGAGGGAAGGCCGTCAGCATGGTATGGTTAGGACCTACCGAATCCTCCCCTCTCCATGGAACCCCAACCCTGATTCTCGTTTTGTTCAACAAGTCGATTCGCCCCCAACCGCCGGATTATTCACCAAGGTGCCGCTGAAGCCGACTAATCATTCCAAGTTTACGGGACGATGCGGCAGACCACGGTGGTTAGGGTGTCACATGCATCCTACTTGTAAGTCCAAAGATAAGAGTAAGGGCAGTCATAAGTTGAGGTCAAGGGAGATGGTCACTAGCTATAGATTGATCACTTGGAGAGTTGTTGATGGGAGGAATGGTTTGAAAGATTCTGAGTTTTCAGCTTCAAGGATTTTGGACCATTTGTCTAATCACTATGATGATGGTGATGATGGGTTCAAGGTGAATTCTCAAGAACCCTTGGGAGAAATGGAACACTATAGAGGTGAGACTGAAGAAAATATTAGTGTTGACCATAATAAGGATGATGATGATGATGTGAGATTTGTTTTGGATCAAGATTTGGAAGAGGAAGGTTGGTGTTTAGTTGGGGATGATTGATGATCAATTTCTATTTCTTTTATTAATTATGTTTGGGTTTGAATGTTTGTGAATGTGGTTGAATTTGGATTGTGGGTTGGGTCATAATTTAATACTAAATGTGTGTTTCTTCTCAAACCATTTGAGTTGTATTTCCAATCTAAATATATTACTTATTTAATCTTATCTCTTTGGAATATTGATTCTAATCAACATTCAACTTTTCACATAACAATATATAACAAATTATTATACCAACTTCATCCCTATATGCTCTTCTTTTCCCTAAAATTAACAAATACAGTATAAATATTTTAATTAATTTATATTTTTAGACAATATTAATACAAATCCTTAAAAAATTAAGATTAATTGTTTGTATAATCTAGTATTTCTTGAATATAGATTAAAATTAATATTTTTGTTTAAAATTATTGTTACTTGTGTAACTTTGTGCATTTTGTGTTTGTGTTCCTATTGTATTTTACATATTGCATTTTCATGACACCAAAAAGTACTTAGTAATTTTTATTGTTGTGAAAAGAATTATATTTTATCTTGTAACTGTTGATGATAATTTTTTTATATCTTAGCTTTTATAAATCACTATTAATCTAATATTAATAATATAATTCGTTTTATAAAAATGTTTTGTATTTAGGAATTAGATTTAGGTATAATGGATTTTTTGTCTTCTAAATAAAAAAAGTTATTTTAGCCATTCATTTAATTTTTATATTTTTAACGAATCTACGTGTATGCCACGTCAAAAAAATTAAAAAACGTTAATTTTTCATCTATTTTGAGGTAATTTGACAAAAATACAAGTTTAAGGGCTCAAAAAAACCAAAAATTAAATAGGAGACAAATAATTTTTTATAAAGTTGGAGGACAAATAAATTATTATGTCTTTGATTTATTTAGTTACTTTTAAATAGTTTTGTAAGATTCTTACATTTAATCTTGTTATGTATTAATTTATATGAATTTTTAAACATTTTAAGTTTTCAAAATTTAACCTCACAATCAAAATATTCTAGCTCCGCCCCTATGAAGATCTATATATATAATTGTACATAATAAGTCTCGAACCTAGGTACTTTGAACACAATACCTCCACTTTTGCTAACCAATCCAAGACCTCATTCATTAATGATAAAATTTTCAAATTTCACAAATAAATTTTTTAAAAATTTATTATATCCCTATATTACATTTGTCAACCCCTAACCATGTAAAGTTTAAAAATTCTATTGACAAGATATTAAATTTTTCCTTAAAATAAAAAAATATAAATTATTCTTGTAAAATTTTTAAAAAATTTGTCGATAAGTGTTGAATGTTGTCTTTCCACAAGTGTTGGATGTAATAGTAAAACATATTACACTATCATGAAAAGAATACAAGATTAAGTGTTAGAAATAACATTAATAGGAGGGATAACAATAAATCTTGAACATGGATGGTAAGACAAACATTGTTAATATATATATAAATAATTCAAATTTATTTTCTCTAAGAAACATTTTCTTTTAAAATAAAATTTAATCACTAGAGAAAATAAATTACTCTTAACATTTTGTTTTATAATCTGCTTTTACTATTTTATTCTTATTCTTGTCGAAATCATTTTTGTTTGAAAACGGACCGACTTTAAAATATAAAAATGGAGTCGCCATCAATTTTTTTTAAAGTGTGATTGGGCCACCTTTTAAAACATTTTGGTCTACAAAAAAATAGGTTCGGGAGTTGGTTACGCACGAGGAAGGATTAGCACCTTGTGACGCCCATAATTGGTACCTAATTGATTAATTAATGTCCTAATATCGAAAATTTGAAAGATTTTAAAATAAGATTCTTTTTATTTTAAAGAAAAAACTTGAATAAAATATGAGCAATCAGACCCTCTTATCTCGAGGAAGTAAAATGTCACGCCCAGTGAGTTAGGGTACGACATTTCAAATACCTGAAATTGAGATTGTCCTTTGACTTTCAAAATTAATGTGTTTAAATCTAATAAGGATACTCAGTTATTTAGGGTCTAATGAAAAATCGGAACCCAATAAGTTAGGGCTCGTTTTCCCAAAAAACCAAACACGGAATATTGCCTTTGTTTTTTGAAATCCTTATCTCGAGATAACAAAAAGTCCCATCCAGTGAGTTAGGACACGACGATTTTGAATTCTCGAGAATAAGTTTTTATTCAACTTTTAAAAAGAAAGTAATAGGTTCTTTAGACTCAAAAAGAGAAATCGAAACCCAGTAAGTTAGGGTACGACTCCTTTCGAGCCTTAGAACATGGAGGGTTTGCTTATTTTGAAAGGGGAACTGTAATGTATCACATAAAATAAGATATGATTTGAAATAAAATGTAAAACAAGTTGCTATGCTAGTTTATACAACAACATTACGATGATCGAATATGAATAACAATAATAAAGGTAAAAATAAAATATGATAAAAAGTAAAATAAACAAACAAAATGAAATAAAAGAAAATAGTAACGAAAAGGCAATGATAATAATAACTATGAAATATACTAATAAACAAATAATAATAAAAAAAATAATAATAATAATAATAATAATAATAATAATAAGTTTAAAAATATATTAATAATTAAAATAATAATAATAGTAGTAGTAGTAAAAATAAAAGTAGTATTAGTAAAAAAAGATAAATAACAATTATGAAAAATAGTAATAATAATAATGAAAAAGTTTAAAATAAAAAGAATATAAATATTGATAATAAAAATATAATAGAAAAAATAATTTTAATAATAATAATATATGTAAAATAGGGGCAATAATAAAATTAAAAATTAATACTAGCGAATATAATAATAATAGTGTTAAATTTAATAATAATAGTAGTAATAGAGAAAATAAAAGTAATATTAATAACAAATATGAAAGTAATAATAAAGTTAATTGTAAATAAAATAATAGAATAAAAGAAAAATAATAGTAATAACACTAAAATAAATAACTATAATAGTAAAAATAATGGTGACAAAGAATATAAAATTTTATAATAATAAGCGAAAGTAAAAGTAACATAAATTGTAAGTTAATGATAATTAAAAAAATTATAAAGCTCAAATTAATTAATTTAATAGTAAAAAAACAAAAGCTATTAAAAAAGGACTGAATTAGATTAAAATCAGAAGTTTTGGGGTAAAATCAGAAAAAGGACCGAATCGCGATGCGCACAACATAGAGGGACCAAAGGAGCAATAAATCCCACCCTCTGAAACGGTGCGTTCAACAAGGACCAAATTGAAATGACAGGTTAGATTTAGGGTAAGATTAAAAAATAAAAAACTAAAATAGGACGCAATTAAAACAGGGCGCGAGTAGGGAGGACTAAACGCGCAATTTACCCATTTAGGGTAAATGCGAGCGGATCCAGTGATGGATCGGGTCGAGCGCGCGGAGCTCCCCCCTTTGTTTACACGGCGCCGTTTTTAATGTTTTAAAACATAAAAAAAATGATTTCCTTCATTTCTCTTCTCTACTTCAAAACAAAAATCCAAAACTCCCCCATTCTTCTATACATTTCATTAGGGTTTGAGTTTCTTTTTTGTAGCGAGCCCGCCATGCGCGCACCCTCAGCGACGGCCGGAGGGACCATGGTGAGATCCTCTCGTTCTCCTTCTTTTTTTAAAAAAAAAACTTATTTGTTTTTCGAAAGTTAGTGGAATTGATCGGTGAAAATCAGAAAGGTTTTTAACAACCTCTCCTCCTATTTTCGCATGCAATAGCAGAGCAAAAGGGAAAAGTAAAAACGAGACTCAGAAATCCGAAGATAGAACAATAATCACCTTTATTTTTCACTGACTTTCTATTTCAATCTATACGTAAAATCTCTTTTTCTGTTTACTTGTGTTTGTATATGTGGAAATCGTGTGTACTCTTTTCTCTCTTCAAAAAAAAAACCCCCTTTTACATTCGATTATTCTCTGCTTTTATAGCCTAAAAAGTCCTCCAAAAATAGGATAGGATAAAATCCCAACTACAATCCCCTTTCCCCTTACTGTGTTTGCTGTTTCCTGTTTTGTAGGTGCAACCCTCAGAAGCGTGGAGGCGCACGATGCGCAGGGCATGGCATCGTGGCTAGATGGGGATGTTGGTGAGGGGTGTGCAACTTGAGGACTCCCATTACTGACCTAGGGTTTTTGATTGGGCTATTTGGGCTACTAACTTAATTGGGCCCCAGTATTTATTTGTAATGGACTATTTTTGAATTCATTTCTGGTTTGCTTTTGGGCTGGGCTAAAAAATTAGGCCCTACAACTGCCCATCTTTGCTCGTTGTCATGTAACGAGAATGAAGCAAAGACTTTAAGAGGGCCAAGTTTGCCCGGTCTTGCTGAATCTTGATTCCTTAGAGCTTTTTCTCTTCAAGTAGCTCTACCTTAACCCATTGCATCTTCAGGGTATAGGAATTTCGTTTCAGTCTAATTCACTATTGCTCTGTGGGATAAGATCTATTGTCATTACCCTACTCCACTCCTTACTTAGGGAGATAAGGCCAGTGGCTTAAATATGCTCCATTGCCTATACATGGAGATAAGATTCGCCATTTTTGATCTGCCCCACTCTGGCTCAGTGGGGACAAGATATGCACTCTCCAGTCTGCTCCATTATCGATACATGGAGATAAAACTTATTGTATTCGATCTACTCCACTCCTGCTCAGTGGAGATAAGATCTGCTATCTTCAGCCTGTTATCCTACTGCTTAGGGGATTAAGGCTTATCGTCTTCGATCTGCTCCATTTCTGCTCAGTGGAGATAAGATCTGTAATTTCCAACCTGTTACCCTACTGCTTAGGGGATTAAGGTCTGTAATTTTCGGCCTGTTACCCTACTGCTTAGGGAATTAAGGCTCATCGTCTTCGATCTACTCCACTCCTACTCAGTGGAGATAAGATCTGCTATCTTCAGCTTGTTACCCTACTGCGTAGGGGATTAAGGTTCATTATTTTCGATCTATTCCACTCCTGCTCAGTGGGATAAGATCTGTTCTCTTCAGTCTTTTACCCTACTGCTTAGGGGATTAGGCTAGTGGTTTGAATCTGCTCCATTGCCGATACATAGAGATAAGATTTGCTATCTTCGATCCGCTCCACTCCTGTTCAGCGGAGATAGGATTTTCTATCTTCGATCTGCTCCACTCCTGCTCAATGGAGATAAGATCTACTATCTTTTGCCTGTTCCACTCCTACTCAGTGGAGATAAGGCTTCAGTCTTCTCTATTGTCGATACATGGAGATAAGACTTGTTGTCTTCGATCTACTCCACTCCTGCTCAGTGGAGATAAGATCTATTTCTTCAGCCTGATACCCTACTGCTTAGGGAATTAAAGCTCGTGGCTTGAATCTACTCCATTGCCGATACATGGAGATAAGATTCATCATTTTTTATCTATCTCACTCCTGCTCAGTGGGGATAAGATATGCTCTCTTTAGCCTACTCTATTACCGATACATGGAGATAAGACTCGTAATTTCTGATCTACTCCACTTCTGCTCAGTAAAGATAAGATCTGCTAACTTCTGTAACTCCCATCAATTTTGCTACATTGTCCTATGGGAACCTACCTGTAGAATTGATTTCATGGAGTCTATGCTTATGCCAAATGATTAGGATGTCATGAAAAATGCTCCAAACCATATGTATTATGAATGTTATGAATGGATGCAAAATGTCATGAGGATGATACATTTTTAACACTTAGGCTGTCATTGCTTGCTGTTTATTAAGGTGATCCCTGATGTATGTCTTCTTTGTTCAACTAATACTTCTAACAGAGAATCTGAAGATGTCGTCACTACTTAGACCTTTATCTCAAGTGCTCCGAGCCTTTTAAACCTGGTGAGTTCTAAATAATTATCCTATTTTGGATTCTTGCATTATTTAGAGACTTTCAGAGTAATACGCAAAACTTCTCTTGGGAAAGCATTATTAGTTCAGTAATCATTACTTCAATATGAAATGCTTGGAAAATGATTATAGAGATGAATAAAACTGAAATTTATTCGGGATAAAACCCGTGAAGAATGGATTGAGCAAAGGAAATAAATTCTACTAAGGTACAAAATGAGTAAGAGTGGAATTGGTGCCCCAGATATCACAGCCTGAGCTTCTCTATACGTACTTCTTGAAGACCATTATGAGTTCAACATGTGTCTAGGAGATCCGTGGTACTTTGTCTATGCCCCAAAGATGTGGCAAATCTCCTCATTGTTAATTCAAGTATAGGATGACTAGCACATACCCTATTTCCCCCAAACATTTGAATCGCCTTTTACGGGTTTTCAATTTAAAGCTCATTTGGTCTCAAAGTGCCCTTTGAGGGTTTTCACCTTGGCCTCTCCGTGTTTTTTTTTAGAACCCAAGACGCCCTTTGCGGGTTTTCACCTTGGCCCATTTTTCTTCTCAAGCGAAGTACTTCTTGGCGGAGTCAGCATTAACTGGATTTGGCAGACTTTTGCCGTCCATCTCAGCTAGTATCAATGCCCCACCAGCATTAAGTCATGATTTAAAATGATGTTAAAGTATGCTTCATGGTTGTATTCCTGAAATGGTTGGTTTAGGTCGATTTCAAGTAGAAAAAGGTTAAGGTTGTTTGACCTTGTAAATGATTTATTTGGGATTTACATTTTAAGTATGGTTCATGTGATGAAATATAGGTTATGGTTATAAGCTATTTATGATTCAACAATGGTGCTAAAATCATGTCATTAAATGTTTAGTATATGTTAATGTTAAAATTATGGTATTGGACTTGTGGACTAAGTTAGGTTATCAAAATTGATTAAAGAATGTGCTTTTTATGTCTGATTGAAATGGCAAGCTTGCATGAGTATTTTAGTTTAGAAATGATAATTGTGATTATACTATTTGAATGTTTTGGTCGGTTTATTTAGGTAGCTAAAAGGTTAAGTTGATGGTATATTAAGCATATGCTAGTAAAATATTTATATACATATCTCGTGATATGCTTTCTTTGTGGTAGGTATACAAATGTCATAATGATAGGTTTAATTAGCTAGCTGAATAAATAGTGAGATGAAAGGTTAGATATATGTAATCTGGTTTGGTAATTGAGTGCACTAAGGTTGCATATGAGTTTAAACATTAGTTGGTGTGAAATGATTGAATGATTTTTTAATATACTCATGTCTTTGTGATAAAAAATTGGTACGTTAATATTTGACTGATGAAATAGACATATTGATATATATTAGCTATATGAAATGAAATGATATATATTTGAAATGAAATAGACATATTGATATATATTAGCTATATGAAATGAAATGATATATATTAGCTAGCATTAACTGGATTTTTACAACGTAAGGTCCTTCCCAATTAGGCATCCACTTCCCTATGAAGTCCTTTTGTATAGGGAGGATCCTTTTCAATACCAAGTCTCCTTCATGGAAAACTCTAGGGAGGACTTTTTTGTTGTAAGCCCGCATCATTCGCTTCTGGAACATTTGACCATGACGGATGGCTCTTAACCTTTTTTCTTCGATCAGATTCAGTTGATCATATCGAGATTGAACCCATTCATTCATTCAGCTTCAGCTCTGACAAAACCCGGAGAGAAGGAATTTTGACTTCAATGGGCAAAACTGCCTCCATCCCATAAACTAATGAAAAAGGTGTTGCCCGGTGGAGGTTTTAACAGATGTTCGATAGGAATAGAGGGCAAGCGGTAACTTTTCATGCCAATCCTTGTAGGTCTCAGTCATTTTCCATACAATTTTCTTGATATTTTTATTAGTTACTCAATGGCGCCATTCATTTTCGACGATATGGCGATGAGTTTGGTGTTTAATGTTGAACTGACTGCAGACTTTTGCTATCGCGCTATTGTTCAAGTTTAATGCATTGTCAGATACGATCCTTTCGGGCATACCGTAACGATATATGATCTCATTCTTCAAAAACTTGCTAACTTCCATCTTCACGACATTGGCATATGAAATTGCTTCTACCCATTTGGTGAAGTAGTCAATGACCACGAAAATGCATCGATGTCCATTAGAAGCCTTTGGTGAGATCGGCCCAATGACATCCATTCCCCATATTGAGAAAGGCTATGGAAAAGTCATAATATGAAGAGGTGAATGAGGCACATGGATTTTGTCTCCATAAATCTGGCATTTGTGGCACTTCTTGGAGTAACGGATGGAATCTCCTTCCATCGTGGACCAATAATACTCAAATCTCATGATTTTCCTGGCCATTGTAAACTCATTGGTATGCGTCCCACAAACACCCTCATGAACTTCCTCCAGGATTTTCCTAGCCTCAACAGCATCGGCACATCTTAACAACACCTGATCTTTCCTCTTTTCTATAGGATCTCTCCATCTAAGACATAGTCATTGGCCAGTCTTCTCAATGTTCTCCTATCATTTTCTGTTGCTTGATCAGGGTATTCCCGGTTCTTCACGTATCGCAGAATGTCATGATACCAAGGATGATTATCTCTCCCCTCCTTTTCGTCGATATTGTAGCAATGTCGGAGCCTCACAGATACTCATTTGGATGGGCTTCATACCTTCTTGCTCGTTTACTCTGATCATAAAAGCTAATGTCGCCAAGGCATCAGCCATCTAGTTTTTATCACGCGGGAGGTAAAAGAATGTGATATCATCAAACTCTTCGATTAACTCCAAAACCAATTTGCGATAACTGATCAATTTGAGATCTCTCGTTTCCCATTCTCCTTTGAGCTGATAAATCATCAGTGCAGAATCTCCGTATACCTCTAGTACCTTGACTTTGCAGTCTATGGCTGCTCGAATTCTCATGATATATGCTTCGTATTCTGCCATATTGTTTGTGCAGTCAAAATCCAACTTGCAATTGAATGGATAATGATCTCCATTTGGGGATATCAGGACTGCCCTAACTCCATTACCAATGGCATTTGACGCTCCGTCAAAGTTTAGTTTCCAAGGGTGATCTTCTAGGGAATCTTCCTCAGTAACCACTACAAACATCAAATCTTCATTTGAAAAATCAAAGTTCAAGGGCTCGTAATCATCTAGCACTTTGCTGGCTAGAAAATCTGCTATTGTACTCCCCTTCGCAGCCTTTTGGTTCACATAGACTATGTCAAATTCGGAGAGCAAAATTTTTCATCGGTCATTCTTCCATTCAGGGCGGTTGATTCCATCATGTACTTAAGAGGGTCTAGTTTCGAGATTAACCAATTCGTATGATATAACATGTACTGCATCAACCTCTGAGTTGTTCAGACCAAAGCACAACATAACTTTTCAATCGGTGAGTATCTCATTTCACACTCAGTAAATTTCTTGCTGAGGTAGTATATCGCTCTTTCTTTCTTCCCTATCTCATCGTGTTGGCCGAGTACACATCCCATTGAATTATCGAATACCGTTAAATATAAAATCAACGGTCTATCAGGACTGGGTGGCATTAACACTGGAGTATTGGACAAGTATTATTTAATCTTGTCAAAAGCCTTCTGGAATTCGTCGTCCCAAACACTGGGTTGTGTTTATTAAGAAGATGAAATATGGGGTCACATTTCTCAGTCAATTGCGAAATGAATCGGGCAATATAATTCAGTCTTCCTAGAAACCCTAGGACTTCCTTCTGAGTGCGTGGCGGAGGCAATTCTTGTACAGCCCTGACTTTATCTGGGTCGACCTTAATTTCTCTTTCACTTACCACAAAACCAAGCAGTTTCCCTGACCTAGCCCCGAAAGTTCATTTGGTTAGATTGAGCTTCAGCTGAAATTTCCTCATCCTCAAGAACAGTTTCCTCAAAACCTGCACATGTTCCTTTTTCATTTGGGATTTCGCGATCATGTCATCAACGTAGACATCAATCTCTTTGTGTATCATGTCGTGAAACAGGGTTACCATGGCTCTTTGGTATGTTGCTCCCGCATTATTTAACCCGAATGGCATCACTTTGTAACAAAAAGTTCCCCAAAAGGTTATGAACGTGGTCTTTTCCATGTCTTCAGGATGCATCTTGATCTGATTGTATCCAGAGAAACCATTCATGAAGGAGATCAATGAATAACCTGCCGTGTTATCTACCAAAGTGTTAATGTGGGTAGTGGGAAATTGTCCTTTGGGCTGGCCTTGCATATGTCTCTGTAGTCTACACACATCCGTACTTTCTCATCTTTTTTAGGCACGGGGACGACATTGGCTACCCACTCGAGTAATTCACCACTTGTAAGAACCCAACGTCAAATTGCTTCTTGACTTCTTCTCTTATTTTTACCGCCACATCAGGTCTCATCCTTCGGAGCTTTTGTTGGATCGGCTTGCATTCTTTTTTTATGGGGATACCGTGTACCACAATGTCAGCATTCAACCCAGGCATGTCTTGGTACGACCATGCGAAGACATCCTTGAACTCTAGCAGAAGTCTAACAAGATCCTGCCTTGTTCCCTTAGTTATAAGGGTTCCAATTTCACCTTTTTCCCCTATTCTAGAATCACATTCTCAATTGTCTCTTTGTGAGGTATGATTAGCTTCTCTTCCCGTTCTACCATTCTTAACAAATCTGGGGATACACTACAATCTCTCTCATCCGTAAAGTCCTGAGGTCCTTCTAGACACATGTCTTGTTCATCAGGGAATTCTGGGTCCGTAACAGCGTTGCTCATGACATCGATATCTAGGGACCTATGGTAGGTATGAAAGAATATTCAATGAAATGAATTTAAGAATAACTTATTTATGCGTTATGATTATGAATGGAATGGAAAAGAAGTAACAGAATAATTTGCACGGCATGAAAGGAAAATGCACTTTTATTGAAAGTAAAGATGCTTGAACATGAGCCTATTTCACAAAAGATTCTTATTGTTCCTAAGCTTGAAACAACAAGTGTGTTTTGAACATTACTCTGTGTTAGCTCTAAAAACTACAGGAATTTCCTCCGCAGTCCAGCTGTTCAGAACACTTCCAGGCTCATAGGGGCGTGTGCCCGCTAAGTTTCCTTCCTTCGATCCCTTTTCAAATACGACGTTGATGCTCACAGTTTTCAACATGTCTTCAGCCGTTTTTTCATTTTTCTGACCCTGGATGGCTAATTCCTCTCGACACAAATGTATTAGATATATGGGGAAAAGTCATTGATCCCCATTTAACCTCGGCACCATTCAATCGTGCCATTCGTCTCTCACACTTTCTTTTTAGTTCTTCCCTTCTCTGCTGGGCGTCTGTCCTATGCCCCAAGCCAAAACGATTGCACTTGTCAACCAAACCTTTAACACCCCTTACCCATGTCCAACTCCGAAACAGGGTTTGAGGCATTACCGTACTTCGACATTCACAATCATTCAAAATCGGGTTACCAAATTTCACCCAAAATTAAAACTTTTCAAACACATGCTAATATTCCAAGGATAATGGCCCGATAGTGTGATGCTGCCTCCGAAGATCTCCAACCCTGAGCTGACCTGACACAACTAAAAGAAATGGAAAGGAGGGAGTAAGCTTTACGCTTAGTAAGCTCGCATGAAAATAATAAGCAATGCTATAACATGCTATTTTCATATTCTTCCTATTTATTCAAATTCAAGTTAAGCTATTTTCTTGAGTCACAGTCAATAAATTATTTATATATGGAGCTACAGAACTCCAAATTAAGATCCATTAATTGTCCCTGAAACTAGACTCATTTATATTTTTACCATAAAATTTTCAGAATTTTTGGCTTAGCCAATTAGTACAGTTTATTCATTAAAGTTTCCCCTGTTTCACTGTTTGACTATTCTAACCTCTCTTCACTACAAATCAATTTTCTCCTTGTACAGAATTTATATGGCCTCCTTGTTTAGTTCATTTAAAACTAGACTTATTTAGGATTTCAGGCATATAAATTATATCTCATAATTATTTTTTTACAACTTTTAATAATTTTCTAATGCAGAATAGGGGATCACATAATCATTCTAAACCAGTCTCACAAAAATCTTAATATCTCAAAATATAGAATTTCTTTGCTTTATATGTTTCTTTCATTTGAAAATAGACTCAATAAGCTTTAATTTCATATCTTATTCAAATTCTAATTCAATTTTCACCATTTTTGGTTATTTTTCAAAGACATATAACTGCTGCTGTCCAAATCTGTTTTAATTCTAAATTTCACTCTTTCATGTTTTCTATATAGTAACTTTCATTGTAACACTTACTCCGTATCAATCTTACCAAAGTTCTATCACATATCGAGCACATTGCTCATAAGTTTACGCACATATACCTACACTTATTCATCACATAATCACAATCATTTACACTTAGTCATTTCCCGTTGAACACATCGGAATATTGCACATAGTGTCACACTTGTAGCCAAAGCTACTTCACATCACTTATCGCACATAGACTCATTCTCGAGCTATTGACATTCGCGGGTCTACTTACACAAGCTGTCAGTCATACGTAACTACTCAGTGCTTCTCACACAAGCTGTCAGGTATCCGCAACACATGCAGGATTACCCAGCCACTGATAGAACTTATAAGACCAGCACCCGTTTCACATAATCACAATCTTGGGCCTGCTCACACAAGCTATCGGTCAATACGTAACTACTCAGTACTGCTCACACAAGCTGTCGAGTATCCGTAACACATGTTGGATAACTCAGCCACCGGTAGAACGTACGGACCAGCACCCGGATCACTTATTTCACTTACATTTCACATAGGTTTCTAGTGAACATGTCACTCGTATCCATTCTTATTCCTAAGGTTCAACCGGGAACTTTCTTACTTTTCAACACTTTACCAATTCATCTATAATCAATCACAATTCATAATTTACACATATAAATTATAACATTATTGCATTATTAATATCAGACCAACTTACTTATCGAAATCTCATCAAGTATAACTGTGTAGCAACTCACACAACCCATGTAATATTAATTTAATATTCAATTCATGTAACATTAATTTGCCATTCAATTTCACATGGCACAACAAACATCACATTTTCCATACCATACATACCATCCATCAACTTCTCCTAAACATATTAAATCATACAATTTATGTCATATCAATAGAGAATTACAATTCAAGCATGCTATTGCATTATTATTAACACACGAACTTACCTCGGATCGAGAAACGGCAATTTACCAACTTTTCTGATTTTTAATTTTCCTCCCATTCTAGGTCCAAATCTCATTTTTCGGGGTCTAAAACATCACATTTTACTTATTTAATTAATGTATTACTCAAAACAGTCCCTAACTCAAACTTTGGAAAAATTACAATTTTACCCCTAAACTTTTCAAAAATTACACTTTACCCCTAGGCTTGTAAATTAAACTTTATTCCTTTTTATTATGTTTTATGACATGCTGAACATTTTTCCCTTCTATGGCAACATCAAATTCTCACTCTAACATGTACTTATGAACATTAGGTATTTTTGCTGATTATGTCGTTTTACTCGTTTTCACTTAAAATAGCTTAGTAAAAGTTGTTTAACATAATTCTAAGCTTCATATTCTGCCATCAAACATGAAAATAAACACATCTCACCTATGGGTATTTTTCCAAATATGAACCCTAGGTTAAATTATTGCTAGAATAAGCTAAATCAAGTTATTGGGACTCCAAAAACGAAAAGAACATTAAAAACGGGGCTTGGAATCACTTACTATGGAGCTTGGAAGCTTGAAACAAACCCTAGCTATGGAGAACCCTTGTAATTTCGTCCTAATGAAGAAGATGGACATATTTGGCATTTAAATTTTGTTTTTAATTCATTTAATTCACTAAGTTACCAAAATGCCCCTTAAAAAATCTTTTGAAACATACCCATCCACGTCTATTTTTGTCCACCAACTTAACCAATGGCCTAATTATCATTTAAGGACCTCCAATTTAAGATTTCATAACAATTGGACACCTCTAACATGTAGAACTTAACTTTTTCACTTTTTACAATTTAGTCCTTTTGACTAAATTGAGTGTCCAAAAGTCAAAATTTTCGAATGAGATTTTCACGAAATCATTCCGTGAAATTTTAAAACATAAAACTATAAATAAAATAAATTTATCAACATCGAATTTGTGGTCCCGAAACCACTATTTCGTTTAGGTATTATTTCGGATGTTACAAAACCTGGTACTTTGACCGGTCCCTGAGGTATTTTTCGAGTCCCCTCCTAGGCACTGCTCCTCTTCCTACCATCAGTCATAGGCTCATCCACGTAGCTTCGGATATTTTTGGCACTGGGACCTTGCCATCCTCACTGATGAAAGTCGTATTTACGAACTCTAGTGATCGAAAGGAACACTTTATCGCCTCAATATCATTCTCTATGTACAGCACACCACTAGTGACAGATGCGATGATGTCCTCCTCCACATTTATGGTTATCAGCCGACCCTCTATCACCAACTTTAGCTTTTGGTGTAACGATGATGGTACGGCTCCCGTTGACTGGATCTAGGGCCTTTCCAATAAACAATTATAAGAAGACTTGATGTCCATCACAAGAAAATCTACCTCGTACGTATTTGGCTCGATCAGGAGGGATATCTCAATCCTTCCCATCACTTTTCTTTCGTGCCATCGAAGGCTCTCACTATGTTTTGGCATGTTTTCATATTAGAGCTGTCTATAGGCAATCTGTTCAGCATAGATAGGGGCAAGACATTCAGCGCCAATCCGTTATCAATTAATACCCCCAGTAGTGTATACCCTTTGCATCGGGTAGTGATGTGCAAAGCCTTGGTGGATCCCATGCCCTCTGGTGGCATTTCATTGTCACTGAAAGATATGAAATTGTCTGCGCTTATGTTACTAACGAGGCGGTCTATCTTGTTCACCGAAATATCACTGATGACATAGGTCTCGTTTAACACCTTTATCAACGCATTTTGGTACATCTCCGAGTTTAAAAGTAAAGCCAGTACCGATATACGTGCATTCTGTTTGTGTAATTGTTCCACCACACTGTACTTAATGTGCTTCAGGAACTTCAAAAACTCCTTGGCTTCATTTTCTGTTACTGGTTCATTAACCAGTGGCTCTGACTTCTCGTCTCCCTCTCTGATCATGGAGGATTTCCTTTCAATGTGTTCGGCTTTCGAGTTTGACATGTCGGCCGAACTCTCCTTCCCTAAAACTGTCACGGTGCAATTATAATCCCAAGGTACCCTCCTGTTATCTTTATAAGGAAAGGTCACGGGTTTTTGAATTACAACTCTAGTGTAGTTTTCGCTCCTGCTTCATTAATCCTCGATCGTGTGATAACCACTACCGGGTGATTGACCCTAAGGACCTTCTCTGTAGACCCTCCTTCTGTGGCGCATACGTCATCTCTTTTTACAGAGTTAAAGAACTCCAGCTCTTTATTAACTATTAACCCTTGTACCAGGGCTCTAAATTCGTTGTACTGCTGGATCTCATGGTCTTCCTTGTTATGGAACTCACAGTAGTTCCTTGCATCAAGAGGGTTTGCTCCCCAACTCTTGCAGAACTAGGCCTCTTTTTCGCATTTCCTTCTAAACCTCCCTCAATGGGGTTTTTACTTCAGCAATATTCGATTTGATTCTCCTTCCCATGCACTCGATTATCACGTTTGCCCCTTTCTCGATATGGCTGGGCAATGGATTTCCCACACCTGGTGCATCATCGAATTTCACAACACCCGCCTTAATAAGCCTTTCGACTAGCCTTTTAAATGAGGTACAGTTTTCTATCGAGTGACCTACTATTCTCGTATGGTATTCACACTGAGCATTCGTGTCATACCACTTAGGATATGGGGTTGCAACAGTTTCAGGTATAAATGGGATACGACGTGCCCATCAAACAGAGTTTTATACAACTTCCTATAAGTCACAGGTATAGGAGTAAACTGAAATTTCTAGACATTTTACCTCATGTTGGGCTCTTGTCTTGGTAGGGCCTGCTGATCCGCAGCTACCGCTCTCAGTTGATTGATAGTAACGGGTGTTGGATAGCCCAAGCTTACATTACCTACTTCATTATCCCTTTTCTTTAGAGCCGATCTTCTTATGCTCTCTCCAGCCTCTATTTTCCCACACCTGATCGCGTTCTCTACATTTCGTTGGACATCACTACGTCTCAAAACTCTTAGTCATGCTCCCTAACATATGATTGATGAAAGGTGCTTTCAGGGTATTAATGAAGAGCATGGTTATTTCTTTTTGCAGCAGCGGTGACTGGACTTGTGTAGCGACTTCCCTCTACCTCTGGGCATATTTCCTGAAACTTTTACCCGATTCCTTCTCCATGTTTTGTAGCGTGATCCTGTCGGGCGCTATATCAGTCACATAGCCATAATGCTTCATAAATGTCTGTGCTAAATCCTTCCATGATTTGATTTGGGTACAACTCAGCTGATTGTACCATTTTGCTGCGACCCTAGTCAAGCTATCCTGGAAATAGTGGATCAACAACTGGTCGTTGTTGACATATCCCGTCATTCTCTAACAAACATTGTAATGTGGGCCTCAGGGCAGCTGGTCCCATTATATTTTTCAAATTTCGACATCTTGAAATTTGGTGGGAGTACCAAATCAGTGACCAAACTCAACTTCTTAGCATCTACCTCGCATTGGTAATCAGCACTTTCCAATTCTCTGAACTTCTCTTCTAGCCATTTGTATCGATCCTCAAACTCTTTTGGGAGTTCTGCCCTTGCTTTTTCCTCTTCTGTTGCGTCATCAAAATCAGGGACCATCGGTTTTGCCAAATTGCCTCCAAGGTTGGAGCTCGAGCCTATTGGGAAGTTTACCGGTGCTGAGATACCAGATTGATACTGAGGTCTGATATTGACAGACACTCTTGGTGGTTGTACTTGGAAATTTACGGGGCCAATCCTGGAGGATATGCAGAGTCTTCAATATCGCCTTCAGTGTCACCCATAGGGCCTTTTCCTTTATTCTGCCCTCCAGTCAACAATTGTGTCAACTAGCTCATCATGCTTCTCTGGGATTCTAGCATTTGATCCCTCATATCCTATTGGATCTTGGCCAACTGCTTTTGCATCTGAGTTTGAAGTTGGTCCTGCATCTCTTTCTGCATCTGCTCTAACATCTCTAACCTTTGATCCATGACTTTCATTTTTCTTCGAGTGTAGTAGTGATGTTCCAGGATAACTATAATATGATCTTTAGTTAATAGGTTTTTTATGATATTGAGTGGATATGATGTGATGCAATGCAGATGCATGATATGAATGCAAAAAATAAGAGGAGTTGATTCTGGTTCAATTTCTTTTAGAATACTTATTTAAAAAACAAAATCCTTTACATAAAATAGAGTCACATATATAACCTAGCCTTTATGCCTAAAGCTTTAACTTTCTTAAGAAGCGAAACTAACTCTCGATCTCAGTCTGACTTTGGCTCATATACTATACTTAACACATCAGCCTGAACCACTAAGGTTTGTAGATGATCGGACCACTTCTCGTATCTGAACCACCGCTTCGCCCATAACATAGTCTCTTTCTCTGACTTGGTTCTGAGATCGTTGAAGTTGTTCTTCCTATCTCTCGTTGTTTGCCTCCAATAGTTGGATTCGGAGCTCACTATTTTGCAGCGCTGTTTCGAGCTCTACCACCTTTCCTTTCAACTCTTCAATCTGATTTAGGCTTGATTCCAACTTCATCGTAGAGTTGCGGCTTCGACACAATGCCCTCTCTAGTTCTGCTACTCGAGCTCTTAACATCCCATTTTCGCTTTGGCTCTCACCCACTGTCTTTTTCAGAGTATTTTTTTATTCTTGAGCCTTATGAAACCTCTTCTTCCACTGATCGACCTTGGCCTTCTCTTTTTGAATTTCTTGATGCCATCGTTCTGAGGTTTTATCCAACCCAGCAGTCCTTATCGATGAATGCAATTTTTTGTAGTCAGTCTTCAAGCTGTCCAAATCTTCTTTGGCCTTCCTTTTCCTTTTCTCAGTTTCTCAGCCTCCGACTTCTAGACATCAATATCTAACCTCAAGTGTACTTTTTCTTCTTCCAGTTGCTCTATCTTTTTCCCTAACTCTGAATTTTTACTTTCAAAGTCTTGTTTCAAGATTTTTAACTCGGAAGGATTACTTGCAGGTATTCCTCTATCGGTCGAGCACCATCTTGTGTAGGTCTGGGGACATTATCATTGATTCTCCTAATCTGCCAAACATTATATTCGAAGGTCGTCATGGGACCTATAGTAACTCTTTTCATCCAGCGAGTCTGATTCTAAGCATTAAAAATCTCTTTAACCCTTTTCTTGTACTTATTTCCTTCATACGTAAATTCACACTGAGCTAGCCCATGCGTCACCGTTATAAATTGCTTTGATCTGTATTGCCTCAACATAAGTAAAGGAGCATACCCAACGGCTCCCCAGATTTTCAACAGAGGGACCCAATCAAAATTACCACATCGGTAAAGAATTTCGTCGGGAACCAACCAAGGAGCTCTCCACTCAACATCCTCCTCCTGTAGATTTTAAAGAAGCGCGATCCAATTTTCTTATGATATGTCATCTCTTCTGGGCGTGACTGCTAACTCCTTTAACGGAAAGTAATTCTTTGAAAAAACCCGATAAGAAACTTTATCCACCTTCTAGAAATGGCTATGAAACCAAACCAATAATAACTGCGCACATCCTATAAATCTTCCTTCACCTGCCCTCCGACAAGCGCTCAAAGATCTGAATGTTTCGACAAGGATTGTAGGAACGAGTGTGACCTCTTTGTCAAGTCGGTCGAAAAGATCCGGACCGCCTCATTTACATACCCTAATGCCTTAGGGAAAACCATCAAACCATAGATGCTCAAAGTAAAAACGTCAACTCTCTTCTTCATATCAGGATGCACTAGAATCAAATCCTTTAAAATCCTCCATGAGATGCATTTATACTCACCCTTTTTCTTGACCTTCACTGCAATCCATTGCTCACTCATCCCTGTAATATTCATCAACCATTTCAAAAAGGTTGGGACACAAGTGACTCTTGAATAGGCCTTGGCAACTTGGACTCTCGGGCAATGAAGTAAAGCTGTATATTCTTTTACAGTGGATACCAAATCTACCCTCCCAAAGGTAAAACAACTATAGGCAGGATTCCAATACTGAGAGAGGGCCCGGAATAAATGCTCGTCTACCTTGATGTCGAGTAAGTAAGGCAAATCCCCATAATTACCATAGAACAACTACTTAGCCTCTTCATCCCACAGGTCCAACATCTTTTTAATTCCCAAAGTTTATTTTGCGTCATACTAATGTGGGTGTAGTCACATGACTCTGATGTATATCCCTCGACTATACTGCCCATTTTCTCAAGTTGCATCTTCTCTGACCATATTCGGATGGCCACATTATCCTCTACTTTATCAAGGAATTTGTTCTCCATAATAAGCTTCCTAAATTAGTAACCGAACGTGAACCAACACCTCTTTTAAATGAAATGACATGCAATCACAATAAAACGTAACAAATCAGTATCATGTAGCAACAATAAAATTGAAGGTATGCGAAAAATAATACAGCACCTATCTGGGTGATTGCTAGGGTTTGGCATAGCTCTACCTAGGGTAAGTTCCTAGGGGTCTTTATATGTGGTTTGGCTCTAAAGCAAGGGTACCTGAACCAGCAGATTCCTCGATCCTTACCCATTATAGGCTCATATGGATCGAGTTCAGTTCAGGGGAATACATTTCCCTATGGCTACACGGAGGTGAAAACCTCACGAAGACATAGGTACAGAAGTATCCCGAAAGCGATTAACTATCCTGCACGGAGGTGAAAACTTTACGAAAGAGTAGCTTATCACTCTCACTTAAAATGTGTGACCACAACGGTCATGCAACATGATGCAAAAGTACCCTAGACACTTAAATCACAACAAACATAAGACACAACCCAAATTCATGCAAAGAAAGAAACAAAATCAAATTTTAATTTTCGATAAAAGGACAAAAACTAATCAATTCTACGGATTGACTCTCTTATTGGTCCCTAGTGGAGTCGCCAAGCTATCGAAACCATTTTTGTTTGAAAACGGGCCGAATTTAAAATATGAAAATGGAGTCGCCGCCAATCTTTTTTGAAGTGTGATTGGGCCACCTTATAAAACATTTTGGTCTACGAATTTTAAGAAAATAGATTCGGGAGTCGGTTACGCACGAGGAAGGATTAGCACCCTCGTGACGCCCATAATTGGTACCTAATTGATTAATTAATTTCTTAATATCGAAAATTTGAAAGATTTTAAAATACGATTCTTTTTATTTTAAAGTAAAAAACTTGAATAAAATAAGAGCAATTAGATCCTCTTATCTTGAGGAAGTAAAATGTCACGTCCAGTGAGTTAGGGTATGACATTTCAAATCCCCGAAATGGAGCTTGTCCTTTGACTTTCAAAATTAATGTGTTTAAATCTAAGAAGGATACTCAGTTATTTGGGGTCTAATGAAAAATCGAAACCTAGTAGGTTAGGGCTCGTTTTCCCAAAATACCAAACACGTAATATTGCCTTTGTTTTTTGAAATCCTTATCTCGAGATAACAAAATGTCCCATCCAGTGAGTTAGGACACGATGATTTTGAATTCTTGAGAATAAGTTTTTATTCAACTTTTAAAAAGAAAGTAATAGGTTCTTTAGACTCGAAAAGAGAAATCGAAACCTAGTAAGTTAGGGTACGACTCCTTTCGAACCTTAGAACATGAAGGGTTTGATTATTTTGAAACGAAAACTGTAATGTATCGCATAAAATATGATATAATTTAAAATAAAATGTAAAACGAGTTGCTATGATAGTTTATACAACAACATTACGATGATCGAATATGAATAACAATAATAAAGGTAGAAATAAAATACGATAAAAAAGTAAAATAAACAAACAAAATAAAATAAAAGAAAATAGTAACGAAAAGGCAATGATAATAATAACTATGAAATATACTAATAAACAAATAATAATAAAAGAATAATAAGAATAATAATAATAGGTTTAAAAATATATTAATAATTAAAATAATAATAGTACTAGTAAAAATAAAAGTAGTGTTAATAAAAAAGATAAATAGCAGTTATGAAAAATAATAATAATAATAATGAAAAAGTTTAAAATAAAAAGAATATAATATTGATAATAAAAATATAATAGAAAAAATAATTTTAATAATAATAATATATGTAAAATAGGGTTAATAATAAAATTAAAATTAATACTAGCGAATATAATAATAATAGTGTTAAATTTAATAATAATAGTAGTAATAGAGAAAATAAAAGTAATATTAATAAAAAAATATGATAGTAATAATAAAGTTAATTGTAAATAAAATAATAGAATAAAAGAAAAATAATAGTAATTGTCGAAACCATTTTTTTGTTTGGAAAACGGGCCGACTTTAAAAAGAAAAACGGAGTCGCCACCAATCATTTTTGAAGTGTGATTGGGTCACTTTAGAAAATATTTTGGTCTACGAATTTTAAGAAAATGGGCTCGGGAGTCGATTACGCACGAGGAAGGATTAGCACCCTCGCGACGCCCAAAATTGGTACCGTGTTGATTGATTAATGTCCTTAATATCGAAAATTAGAAAATATTTTAAAATATGAATCTTTAAAAATGTTTGGATAACTCGCATTGGATATCGAAACTCTCTTGTTCTGAAAAGATGAAATACCACATCTAGCACGATAGGACACGATGTTTCAAACCCTCAATACCAAGATCGTTCCATGATTTCCAAAATCCATGCATCCGATTTAAAAAAGGGTATTCCGCTATTTGGTCAAACTAAAAGTCGAAACCCAAAGACGATTGGGCACGATCCTCAAATTTCCAAACATGAAATATTGCCTTATTTAAGAAAACACGATAAAGAATCTTTGAAGGATATTTAGTTGTTTGGATTTAATAGAAAATCGAGACCCAAAGACGATTGGGCACGAATCTCGAACTTCCAAACACGAAACATTGCCTTATTTTCAAAAACATGATCAAAATCTTTAAAGAATATTTAGTGATCCGCATTTAACGAAAAATCAAAGCCCAGCACGATTGGGCACAATTTCTCGAACTTCCAAACACGAAATATTACCTTTGTGAAACCCCTTTTTTATGAATTTTGAAAAAAGCAAAAATAAAAATATTAATAAGAAAATAATAGTAATAATATTAGAATTAATAGTGGTAATAATAAAAATAATGGTAGTAGTAAAAATAAATGTAATTATAATAAGTATAATTGTAGTAATAATATATATGTAATAATAGTGATAAAAATAATAGTAATGAAAAATAGGAATAATAAATAGTAATATAAAAAATGATTTTTATAATAATAATACATGTAAAATAGTGGCAATAATAAAATGATGCTAATAATGCTAACGAACCTAGTAATAGTAATAAAGTAAAAGGAAAAAATATTAAAAACAATAATAGTAATGGCCACATTAAAGCAAAGAAGTACAATAATATATATTTAGAGATAATTGATTTGAAAGTAAAGTAGAATAGGGACTAAATTGAATTTAAAACAAGCATCCTGGGCAAAATCGAAATAAAATTAAAAGATGGACCAATTAGAACTTACGAGTAACGAGGAGGGCTAAAGGGAAAATATCCCCACCCTCCAAAATGGGTCAACTGCAAGACTGCAAAGACACTGCAATGAAACTAAAAAGCTTCTTTTTCGAAATCTCAAAATGGGCAGCTTCTTCTTTTTCCATATTTTCGCTTTATTCTTAAAAACAAGTGTAAAAATTGAATAAAAGAACAAAATAAAAGAACACTTGAATATTTTGAATCATCTCAAAATTCTTTTCTTTTGTGTACTTGATTTCTCGTGTATTCGTAACTATCCAAAAATGGAAGAAAAAAAACCCTTTACAATGGTTTTGAATGGCTTTTATAGCCAAATTCTACAACTTATGCATGCAAGTAGGGTGATGGAGTTAGTGGGATGGTGGAGTTAGTGGAGTGGTGGAGTTAGTGGTCGGTTTAGTGGGGTGGTGGAGTTAGTGGTTAGGGTCTAGTTGGGTTAGGGTTACTTGGGCTTGGTTAATTGGGT
Organism: Gossypium rotundifolium; assembly: GCA_025506655.1. Classification (NCBI taxonomy): domain Eukaryota; kingdom Viridiplantae; phylum Streptophyta; class Magnoliopsida; order Malvales; family Malvaceae; genus Gossypium; species Gossypium rotundifolium. The sequence goes on from CP106730.1 coordinate 27,914,834, forward strand.
TTGGTTTGATTTTTTTTTTTGGTTTGTTGTTTGGGCTTTGGTTGGGGTAAAATTGGGTCATACAGCTGCCCCTCTTTGCTTGCTGTCGTGTAACGGGAACAAAGCAAAGATTCTAAAGAGCCAATTTTGCCCCATTTTACTGAGTCTTGATTTCTTGGCGCTTCTTCTCTTCAGGTAGCCTTGCTTTGACCCATTGCATCTTCAGGGGTATAGAAATTTTGTTCCGATCTATTCCACTCCTGCTCAGTGGAGATAAAATCTGCTATTCTTTAGCCCGTTACCCTACTGCTTAGGGAATTAGAGCTCATCGTATCCGATCTGCTCCACACCTGCTCAGTAGAGATAAGATCTGCTATCTTTAGCCTGTTACCCTACTGCTTAGGGGGTTAAGGCTCATCGTCTTCGATCTGTCACCCTACTGCTTAGGGAATTAGGATCTGTAATTTTTGGCCTGTTACCCTACTGCTTAGGGGGTTAGGCTAGTGGTTTGAATCTGCTCCATTGTCGATACATGAAGATAAGATTCATCATCTTCGATCCGCTCCACTCTTGCTCGGTGGAGATAGGATCTGCTGTCTTTAGCCTGCTCCACTCCTACTCAATGAAGATAAGGCTAGGATCTTCAGTCTACTCCATTGTCGATACATGGAGATAAGACTTGTAATTTTCAATCTGCTTCCTTTCAACCTGATCCACTCCTGCTCAGTGAAGATAAGGCTGGGATCTTCAGTCTGCTCCATTGTCGATACATGGAGATAAGACTTGTAATTTTTGATCTGCTTCACTCCTGCTCAATGAAGATAAGATCTGTATATTCAGCCTGCTCCACTCCTGCTCAGTGGAGATGAGGCTATAAACTTCAGTCTACTCCATTGTCGATACATGGAGATAAGACTTGCTGCTTTCGATCTGCTCTACTCCTGCTTAGTAGAGATAAGATCTGTATCTTTGGCCTGCTCCACTCCTGCTCAGTGGAGATAAGGCTCATTATCTTCGATCTGCCCCACTCCTGCTCAGTGGAGATAAGATCTGTTGTCTTCGATCCGCTCCACTCCTGCTCAGTGAAGATAGGATCTGCATCTTTAACCTGCTCCACTCCTGCTCAGTAGAGATAAGGCTTCAGTCTTTCGATCTGCTCTACTCCTGCTCAGTAGAGATAAGATCTGTTGTCTTCAATCCGCTCCACTCCTGCTCAGTGGAGATAGGATCTATATCTTTAGCTTTGCTCCACTCGTGCTTTCGAGAGAGATAAGGCTTGATCTTTCGATCCGCTCTACTCTCCTTTCAGAGAGATAAAATCTGTTGTCTTCAATCCGCTCCACTCCTACTCAGTGGAGATAGGATCTATATCTTTAGCCTGCTCCACTCTCGCCAGAGAGATAAGGCTTGGTCTTCGATCCGCTCTACTCCCTTTCGATAGAGATAAGATCTGTTGTCTTCAATCCACTCCACTCCTGCTCAGTGGAGATAGGATCTATATCTTTAGCCTACTCCACTCTTGCTCAGTAGAGATAAGGCTTCATCTTTCGATCCGCTCTACTCCTGCTTCCAGAGAGATAAGATCTATTGTCTTCAATCCGCTCCACTCCTACTCAGTGGAGATAGGATCTATATCTCTAGCCTGCTCCACTCCTGCTCAGTAGAGATAAGGCTTCAGTCTTTCGATCTGCTCTACTCCTGCTCAGTAGAGATAAGATCTGTTGTCTTCAATTCGCTCCACTCCTGCTCAGTGGAGATAGGATCTATATCTCTAGCCTGCTCCACTCCTGCTCAGTAGAGATAAGGCTTCAGTCTTTCGACCTGCTCTACTCCTGCTCAGTAGAGATAAGATCTGCTTCTTTAGCCTGTTACCCTACTGCTTAGGGAATTAAGGCTCATCGTCTTCGATCTGCTCCACTCCTGCTCAGTGGGATAAGATATGCTATTTTCGGCCTGCTACCCTACTGCTTAGGGAATTAAGGCTCATCGTCTTCGATCTGTTCCACTCCTGCTCAGTGGGATAAGATCTGCTATTTTCGCCTGTTACCCTACTGCTTAGGGAATTAAGGCTCATCGTCTTCGATCTGTTCCACTCCTGCTCAGTGGGATAAGATCTGATTCTTTAGCCTGTTACCCTACTGCTTAGGGAATTAAGGCTCATCGTCTTCGATCTGTTCCACTCCTCGCCAAAGGATAAAATCGCTTTTTAGCCTTGTTACCCTACTACTTAGGGAATTAAGGCTCATCGTCTTCGATCTATTCCACTCGCCAAGCATAAGATCTCGCTTCTTTATTAAGGCTCATTAAGGCTTCGCCTTCGACTGTTCCACTCCTTTCCAAGGGATAAGATCTCGCTTTAGCCTGTTACCCTACTGCTTAGGGAATTAAGGCTCATCGTCTTCGATCTGTTCCACTCCTGCTCAATGGGATCAGATCTACTTATTTAGCCTGTTACCCTACTGCTTAGGGAATTAAGGCTCATCGTCTTCGATCTGTTCCACTCCTGCTCAGTGGGATCAGATCTGCTTCTTTAACTCCCATTAACTTTGCTACATTGTCCTCTAGGGAACCTACCTGTAGAATTAATTTCATGGGGTATATACTTATGCCAAATGATTAGGATGTCATGAAAAATGCTCCTAACCATATGTACTATGAATGTTATGAATGAATGCAAAATGTCATGAGAATGATCCAATTTTAACACTTGGGCTGTCGTTGCTTGCCATTTATTAAGGTGACATCTCTGACGTATGTCTTTTTGTTCAGCTGATACTTCTAACAGAGAATCTGAAGATGTCGTCACTGCTTAGGCCCTTATCTCAAGTGCTCCGAGCCTTTTAAGCCTGGTTAGTTCTAAACAATTGTCCTATTTTTGATTCTTGTATTATTTAGAAACTTTCAGAGTAATACGCAAAACTTATTTTGCGAAAGCATTATTAGTTCAATAATCATTATTTCAATATGAAATGCTTGGAAAAGATCATAATAATGGATAAGAAAGAAATTAATTAGGAGCATAGCTCGAAATAAATAAGATAGCAAATGCAATCAAAAAGGAAATTTATTGGTAATGTATCTTGAAATGAGCAAATTTAGAATAGGTAAGATGGAAACTAGGTGCCCGAGATATCGCAGCCTGAGCTTCTTTGTTCAAACTTCTTGAGGACCATTTAAGCTCAATATGTGATTAGGGGATTCAGAGTACTTTGTCAATGCCCTAAGACGTAACATACTTCCTCATTGCTAATTCAAGCGTAGCGAAACTACTTATGCCCCATCACGATTTGATCATAATTTGAGCTGCCCTTTTTTTTGGGTTTTCGACTCAAAGCCCCTTTGGTCTCAAAGTGCCCTTTGCGGGTTTTCACCTTGGCCTCTTCGTTTTTTTTTTTGCGAAAAACTTTAAAGCGCCCTTTATGGGTTTTTGCCTTGGCCTATTTCCGTCATAAGCGAAGCGTTTCTTGACTGGGTCCTCATTAATTGGGTTTTACTGACTTTTGCCGTCCATCTCGACTAGTATCCATGCTTTTCCAAAAAAACCCTTTTTTCAACATAATGTCCTTCCCAATTAGGCATCCACTTTCCCCTGAAGCCCTTTTGCATAGGGAGGATCTTTTCAATACCAAGTCTCTTTCATGAACCTCTCTGAGGTGGACTTTTTGTTGTAAGCCCGCATCATTCGCTTCTGGTACATTTGACTATGACGGATGGCTCTTAATCTTTTTCCCCGATCAGATTCAATTGATCATACCGAGATTGAACCCATTCCGCTTTATCCAACTTCAGCTTTGACAGAATCTGAATAAAAAGAATCTCAACTTCGATAGGCAAGGCTGCATCCATCCCATAGATCAATGAGAAAGGCGTTGCCCCGGTGAGGGTCCTGGCCAACATTCGAGTAGCATAGAGGGTAAATGGTAACTAGTCTATGCCAATCTTTACAAGTTTCAACCATCTTTCAAAATCTTTGGATAGCTTCTTTCTTTTCTTTTCCCTTTCTTTTTTGAACTCGAACTTGCATTCAAAATTGAAATTGAATTTGATGACGGTTGTTTTTGTAACTTTGCCATAAGAACCGTCCTTCACCCTCTTAGTGAAATAATTGACAATCATGAAGATGAATAGGTGTCGACTAGATGCTTTTGATGAGATCGTCCCCGTAACATCTATGCTCCACGTATAGGAAAAAAATAAAGGAAGCATATAAGTCACGCCTTCTCAATTTGGCATTTACGACATAACTGACGTAACCTCCCTTTCATGGTAAACCAGCAATACCCGAACCTTATAATCAACCTGGCTATCATAAATCTCCTAGCATGTGTCTTTCCGAACACTCCATAGCCTCCTCGTGCCTAGGCATATCTTGATGCGGTCATGCAAAGACATCTTTGAATTCTTGGAATAACTCGATGGCGTCTTGCTTTGTTTCGGTGGAGGGCAAGGCTTCAATCTTCACTCATTTCCTAGACTCACAATGTCCACTGACCCTTTGTACGATAGAGTCTATTTTCATTTCGTTTTACCATCCTTAACAGATCAATGGGTAAGTTGTAATCTCTGACATCTTTAAAATATTCAGATCCTTTTAGACCCATATTTCACTCAAAAGGGAGTCCGTAACAGCGTTGCTCATGTCCCGATATCTGGGTACCTATTGTAGGTACGAAGGCAAATTCCAAAGAATAAATGGTTCTGAAGATGATTATTTATAATCATGGATGAAAAATGAAAGAACATTCCAAAGAACAAAAGAATATATAGTATGACATGGAAAAAAATGAGAAAATATTTGCTCGGCATGAAACACAAAATGCATTTTATTGAAAATAAAGATGTTTGAACAGAGCCTATTTCACAAAAGATTCTTATTGTTTCTAGGCTTAAAACAACAAGTGTGTTTTGAACATTACTCTGTTAGCTCTAAAAACTATAGGAGTTTCCTTCACAGTCAGCTTATTCAAAACACTTTCAGGCTCGTAGGGCGAATGCCTCCTAGGTTTCCTTCATTCGATCTCTCCTCGAATCTGGCGTTGATGCTCAAAGTTTTCATTATATCCTTAATGCTTTTACATTCGTTTGTAGTAATGATGTTCCAAGGTCACTATAATATAATCTCCGAAATAGGTTCTTTTATGACATTTAATGCATATGATGTGATATGATGCAAATGCATGATATAAATGCAAAAATAAAAGGCGTCGATTCGTTCAATTTCTTTTAGAAAACTTATTTAAAAATAAAATCCTTTACATAAAACAGTCACATATACTGCCTATCCTTCTCAAGTCGACCATGTACACACTGGCATTATCCTCTACTTTATTAAGAATTGTTCTCCATAACAAGCCTCCTAAATTAGTAACCGAACAGATTCGACGCCTTTTAATATGATATGATATGCAAACATGGCAAAAAAATAGGTTAGTAATGAATAATAGCAACCAAGCAAGTAAAAATGTCAAACCACGATATGGGTAACCACTAAGGTTTAGCATGGCTCTATCTAGGTAGGCTCTTAGGGTTCACTATATGTGGTTTAGTTCTAAAGGAAAGGTACCGAACAATTTCCTCGATCCTCACCCATTATAGGCTCATATAGATCGAGTTCGGTTCGGGGAATACATTTCCCTATGGCCATGCGGAGGTGAAAACCTCACGAAACCATAAGTACGGATGTATCCGGGAAACGGTCCACTAGCCCATGCGGAGGTGAAAACCTCACGAAGGAATAATTTCTCTCTCCCACTTAGAGGGTGTGACCACAACGGTCATGCAATATGAATGCAGAAATATCCTATGGGTTTCAAACCACGACAAACATATGACGCGACACAAACTTATGCAATGAAAGAAACGAAATTAAAATTTTATTTTGATAAAAGACATTAATCAATCAATGCTACTACTTGACTCTCTTATTGGTCCCCGATGGAGTTGCCAAGTCGTCAAAACCATTTTTTGTTTGGAAAAGCAGCCGATTTTAAAAAGAAAAACGAGTCTCCACCAATCATTTTGAAGTGTGATTGGGTCACTTTAGAAAATATTTTGGTCTACAAATTTTAAGAAAATGGGCTCGGAGTTGGTTATACACGAGGAAGAATTAGCACCTCATGACGCCCAAAATTGGTACCGTGTTGATTGATTAATGTCCTTAATATCGAAAATTAGAAAATATTTTAAAATATGAATCTTTAAAATGTTTGGATAACTCGCATTGGATATCGAAACTCTCTTGTTCGAAAAGATGAAATACCACATCTAGCACGATAGGACACTATGTTCCAAACCCTCAATACCAAGATCGCTTCATGATTTCCAAAATCCATGCATCCGATTTAAAAAGGGTATTCCGCTATTTGGTCAAACTAAAAGTCGAAACCAAAGACGATTGGGCACGATCCTCGAATTTCCAAACATGAAATATTGCCTTATTTAAGAAAACACGATAAAGAATCTTTGAAGGATATTTAGTTGTTTGATTTAATAGAAAATCGAGACCCAAAGACGATTGGGCACGAATCTCTCGAACTTCCAAACACGAAACATTGCCTTATTTTCAAAAACATGATCAAAATCTTTAAAGAATATTTAGTGATCCAGACGAACGAAAAATCGAAGCCCAGCACGATTAGGCACAATTTCTCGGACTTCCAAACACGAAATATTACCTTTGTAAAACCCTTTTTATGAATTTTGAAAAAAGCAAAAATAAAAATATCAATAAGAAAATAATAGTAATAATATTAGAATTAATAGTGGTAATAATAAAAATAATGGAAGTAGTAAAATAAATGTAATTATAATAAGTATAATTGTAGTAATAATATATATGTAATAATAGTGATAAAAATAATAGTAATGAAAAATAGGAATAATAAATAGTAATATAAAAAAAACAATTTTTATAATAATAATACATGTAAAATAGTGGCAATAATAAAATGATGCTAATAATGCTAACGAACCTAGTAATGTAATAAAGTAAAAGGAAAAAATATTAAAAACAATAATGGTAATGGCCACATTAAAACAGTAAGTACAATAATATATATTTAGAGATAATTGATTTGAAAGTAAAGCAGAATAGGGACTAAATTGAATTTAAAAACAAGCATCTGGGGCAAAATCAGAAATAAAATTAAAAAGATAGACCAATTAGAACTTGCGAGTAACAAGGAGGGGCTAAAAGGGAAAATATCCCCACCCTCCAAAACGGTCATTTCACTGCAACACCGCGATGACACTGCAATGAAACTAAAAAGCTTCTTTTTTCGACGATCTCAAAATGGGTACGCTTCTACCTCTTTTTCCGTATTTTCGCGTTTATTCTTAAAAACAAGTGTAAAAAATGAATAAAAGAACAAAATAAAAGAACACCTTGAATATTTTGAATCATCTCAAAATTCTTTTCTTTTGTGTACTTGATTTCTCGTGTATTCAGAATTATTCAAAAATGGCAGGAAAAAAAAACCCCATTTACAATGGTTTTGAATGGCTTTTATAGCCAAATTCTACAACTTATGCATGCAAGTGGGGTGATGGAGTTAGTGGGATGGTGGAGTTAGTGGAGTGGTGGAGTTAGTGGTCGGTTTAGTGGGGTGGTGGAGTTAGTGGTCGGTTTAGTGGTCTAGTTGGGTTAGGGTTGCTTGGGCTTGGTTAATTGGGTTTGGTTTGATTTTTTTTTTTTGGTTTGTTGTTTGGGCTTTGGTTGGGGTAAAATTGAGTCATACAGTAATAACACTAAAATAAATAACTATAATAGTAAAAATAATGGTGACAAAGAATATAAAATTTTATAGTAATAAACGAAAGTAAAAGTAACATAAATTGTAAGTTAATAATAAAAAAAAATTATAAAACTCAAATTAATTAATTTAATAGTAAAAAAACAAAAGCAATTAAAAAAGGACTGAATTAGATCGAAATCAGAAGTTTTGGGGTAAAATCAGAGGAAGGACCGAATAGCGATGCGCGCAACATAGAGGGACCAAAGTAGCAATAAATCCCACCCTCTGAAACGGTGCGTTCAACAAGGACCAAATTGAAATGACAGGTTAGATTTAGGGTAAGATTAAAAAATAAAAAAACTAAAATAGGACGCAATTAAAACAGGGCGTGAGTAGGGAGGACTAAAAGCGCAATTTACCTATTTAGGGTAAATGCGCGTGAATCCAGTGATGCATCGAGTCGAGCGCGCGGAGTTCCCCCCTTTGTTTACACGGCGTCGTTTTTAATGTTTTAAAACATAAAAAAAAAAAGATTTCCTTCATTTCTCTTCTCTGCTTCAAAACAAAAATCCGAACTCCCCCCTTCTTCTATGCATTTCATTAGGGTTTGAGTTTCTTTTTTGTCATGAGCTTCTTTGTCTGCGCAAGACCTCTCGATGATGTGGCGGAGAGACCATGGTGAGATCCTCTCGTTCTCCTTCTTTTTTTTAAAAAAAAACTTTGTTTGTTTTTGAAAAGTTAGTGGAACTGATCGGTGAAAATCAGAAAGGTTTTTAACAACCTCTCCTCCTATTTTCGCATGCAATAGCAGAGCAAAAGGGAAAAGTAAAAACGAGACTCGGAAATTGGAAGATAGAACAATAATCACCTTGATTTTTCACTGACTTTTTATTTCAATCTATACGTAAAATCTCTTTTTCTGTTTACTTGTGTTTGTATATGTGAAAATCGTGTGTACTCTTTTCTCTCTTAAAAAAAAAAAACCCTTTTACATTTAATTATTCTCTGCTTTTATAGCCTAAAAAGTGCCCCAAAAATAGGATAGGATAAAATCCCAACTACAATCCCCTTTCCTCCTACTTTGTTTGCTGTTTCCTATTTTGTAAGTGAAACCCTCAGAAGCGTGGAGGCGCACGATGCGGAGGGCATGGCGTCGTAGCTCGATGGGCCTGTTGGCGAGGGGTGTGCGGCTTGAGGACTCCCATTGCTGACTTAGGGTTTTCTGATTGAGTTATTTGGGCTACTAACTTAATTGGGCCCCAGTATTTATATGTAATGGATCGTTTTTGAATTCATTCCTAGTTTATTTTTGGGCCCGGGCTAAAAAATTAGGCCCTACAATTCTAATAAAAATGATATTTAGATAAAACCTCTCAATAATGTCGATTCCATAATTCGAACATAGTCCAAATGTTTGGACAAGAATTCTCCTTCCAAAGTCATTTTAAATAACGAATTAAAGGCAGCCATCTCAACAGTGTTGCCACGTGGATAGATTAAATCTTCTTTCTCTCCTGCAGTATTTTCTTTTCTTTTGCCTACTATTATTCCAGCAACCAAACAGCCCGAAAGAAATAGCAAAGAAAAAAAAAAAAAAACCCTAATCTCTACAATTCTTCCAATTCCTAGCTCAATCTGTGCAAAGCTCTCTTTTTTAACTTCATAATCTCTCCCGCCATTTCTTCTAATCATCAGCGAATCTCAGCCGTTGATCTCTTGATTGCGTATCACTCTGTTTTGCACCTTCTCTTCTCACTGTAATTTCCTGTTGCTCTCTTCTTCTGTATTCAGTTGGGATTCTTTTGGAATAAAAGAATCCATACCCAAGCAAGTATTGATGATTAAAGTTTGATTTTATTGGTGCATTTTGAATGTAATTTAGTAATTTTTTTAATATTTGGACTTCTTTTTCCCTCTTTTAGTTTCTGGTTTATGGATGCTTGCTAAGAGCTTTGAGTAATTTAGACTGCAATTTGCTCATTGGTTTGTTAAACTTCATTCATAAAAGAAAAAGTTAATTGTATATGTATCACTTTTGCTTTTACATGTATTTATGCATCTATATTTATATAAGTTCCTGGTATGATATATGCATGTAAGCATGCATGTGGATATAGCTTTTGATATTTTATTTTGTAGGATAATTGATTTTGTTAAGTTTCAAGTTATTGGGGAGCGGTTTATAGAAATTGGGATATGTGAAATTAATATTGAATGTGTGTAAATTTATGTTAAATTGATAATAGAAAAGCTGGTTTTAATATAACTTCTTGTTTTATGATGCTATATGTATCCATTTGCTGCTACATGTTCTTATTTCCACTCTTTTTTATTCCCCTCATTAGCTGAATGTCAATGGATAGGAGTGGCCATGACATACTAACACATGGAAAGGATTCAGAATTTCAAAACGAGCTGCACGAATCAAATCGAGCCGATGTTGATATGGGTGAAGCATGTAAATGCTCTGAAACCTCCTCTCCTGAAAAGAGTCGAGAAGCTACTGAAAGCGAGAGTGATAGTTGGAGTGGAAGTGCTTCTTTGGTCGAGAAGAGTGCGGTGGAAACTAATGGGGACGAATGCCAGGCACCCCCTGAAATTCCCTTAGTCAACAAGTATGAGATGAATGTTGATAGTGAACAAGAGTCTGAGAGTCTGAATACTATATCTGTTGACGTGTTAGGTCCCGGAGTCCCGGTAAAAGATGGCCAAGGTTTATTTATGGTGCTGTTGTATCCCGAAGATTCACCTGTTACAGACAAGGTTATAGCCCTAGCAAGCATACCATGAATACGAGGAAGCCCCTCAAAGAGACGAGAACTGGTTGCTTGGCTCATATGACTATTGCATGGCAACCTTATGGAAAGTTTCGTGTCACTAATTTTGAAAACAAACACAACCATGAGTTTGTGAACCCGTCAACAGCTCATCTGTTACCATCACAGAAGAGGTTAGCCTTTGCTGAAGCAGTTGAAGCTGACTTAGCTAGTAGTTCAGGAGTGGACGGGGTACCTAAGCTTGGAATGGGGTTCGAATCAGAAGATCATGCATATGAGTTTTACAATTCATATGCAGGACAAGTTGGTTTCAGTGTTCGAAAAGATTATGTGAATAGGAGTAAAATAGATGGTGCTGTGGTGTCAAGGCGGTTTACTTGCTTCAGAGAAGGGTTTTGCCAGAAAGATAAAAGGGATTTGAATATAAAGAGACCTCGAAAAGAAACAAGAATTGGTTGTTTGGCGCAACTAGTCATTTCTCGTCAGTCTGATGGTAGCTACCGTGCCACTAATTTCGAAGAAAAACACAATCACGAGCTTGTTGCAGCATGTCGGATTAGAACGTTACGATCACAAAAGCGGTTGGTTGCAGCCCAAATTGCCAAAGGCAATGCAATTGAGGGTCGTAAGATAGAACTAAAATCAGCATATGAAGTATCATGTAACTCGACTGGAGATTGTGTCGACCATGAAAATGATTCAGTAGATCGAAGAAGTAAATTGATTTCCAAACGTACTCGAGAAATGAGAGATGGAGAAGCTGAAAAGATACAACAATATTTTCAGAGTAAGAAAGTGAAAACCCATCTTTTTTCTATGCCATCCAACTTGATGCTGACAATCAAATAGCTAATATTTTCTGGAATGATGCAAAGATGGTAATGGACTACAGTGACTTTGGTGATGTACTTTGCTTCGATACAACCTACAGGATAAACGAAGATTGTCGTCTATTTTCCCCGTTCGTTGGGGTGAACCATGTGATCTTTGGTGCTGCACTTTTATATGATGAAACTGTTGATTCTTTCAAGTGGCTGTTCCAAAAGTTTTTGGAGGCAATGTCTGGTAAGAAGCCAAAGACAATCCTCACTGATCAAGATGAAATAGTGTCTGAAGCAATTAGTTCCATATTACCGGACATAAACCAACGAGTATGCGTTTGGCATGTGTACCAAAGGGCACTCAAGCAACTGAGTCATATGTTTATAGGTTCTCCTCCTTTCGTGAATGACTTACTCAGTTGCTTTTTCGATCACGAGGAAGAAGAAGACTTAAATGCTTCATGGAACCATATGATGGATCTACATGGTCTTTGGGATAATGAATGGTTGAACAAGATTTTCGAAACCAGGGAGTAATGGGCCATTGCATACAAACGGCACATCTTTTGCGCGGACATAAAATCCGTGCAACTGCGTGGAAGTTTTATACTTAATCTAAAGAAATACTTAAAGTCTGATTCTGATGTGCTTTCATTCCTCAAGCAACTTGGGAAAATGGTGAATGATTGGCACTTCAAAGAGTTGGAAGCTAATTATGATATGTCCCAAAACATGCCAAAACTAATGGGGGATGTGATTCTCTTGAAGCATGCAAGAGATGCCTACACACCAAGGATATTCGAATTGTTTCAGCAAGAATATGAAACATGTCTGAATATTGTTGTTAAACAATGCATTGAGAATGGTTCGCTGCTCGAGTATAAAGTCAGCATATACGGCCAACCTAGAGAGTACACAGTAAGTTATAACTTGTCTAACAACACCGTTTGTTGTAGTTGTATGAAATTCGAGTTTATAGGAGTATTATGCAGTTATGCATTAAAAGTGCTAGATTATAGTAATATTAGGTTGCTCTCAAGCCAATACATCTTAAAGAGGTGGACAAGAGAGGCTAGAGTTTAGAGCTTGGTTGCTGTATCTGACAAGCAATTAGTAATGTAATGAAAGAGCAGTATTTTGATATGCAAAAGTTTGTGATCTCATTTCATAAGATAAAAGAGTTATGTTTCACAATTCGAGAAACCAAAAATTTGAATAAAATAGCATGTCAAAACTTGTCTTTCTTGGTTGGAGTTTCAAAACCGAAGTATATGCAACGAAAAGAACTACAATGTTAACCAATGATCCCATCTGCCAGTTAGAAAACAAGAGAAACCTAGTATTTTTCTAATCTCCAACTACGTCAATGGCATTCACTTCACCATATTTGTCTTGGAACTCTTTATCATGCTCAGGCTTGCTCCACTTGTTATCAGAATATGTATTTTTTGTCTTTAGAAGCAACTTGTGATGTTACAATGATGCGTCTGACTTGTGACCTTGCCGATCACGACCATTGGTTTTTAAAAACCCTGTATAAGATCTTCTCCTGCTTTTGTTACTTTTCCCTTTTGATGACCCCTTGCTTGTATAACCTGAACACATTGCTAACATGACTAAAATAAAACCCAATCCAGAAAACACCCATAGAAGAATGATCCAGAACCTTAAAGTACTGAATAGCCCATCTCTAACTTTAGGTTCAGATGATTCCTGAGAATGATTTCTGGGCATGGGATTGCTTTCTATATCTTCAGTCTTGGAAAACCTACCGACTTTCCTTGAATTTGCAGTATCCTTCGTTGTATCCAATGCTGGATTTGATAAGGCAGTAGGGTTGGGGCAGTTTCTCCTCTTGTGATGCAAACGCAGTGCTTCATTTAGTGTTCTTGCACATTCTATGCTAAGCAGGTCTCGTTGAAGTTCGTTCTCATCGGTTTGTTCAAGGGTTGAAGGATCTGGAGGGTCTGGAAATGTAGCCCAGCATTTGTTGACCATGTCAACCTCTCTCCACTTCGCTTTATCAAAGCTCCAGTTCCCAACTTTAAATTCCAAGCCGTAGTGGAAAACTCTGTACTTGACATCAGGTTCAGGAACATATCCGGGATATATTAATATCTCATTGCTTATGAGATGCCGTAATTTCAACTGCATGATATAAGAGGAACATACAAAAAAATGAACTTCATTTAGTGAGAATACCATAAATAATAAACTCAAACAGCAAATCAATCCCTCAAAAAATGCTATTGCCTTTACCACATAATCTCACAACCAGGAATTTGTAGGACATTAAAGATTTACAATCTAGTTTCTAAAAAGTAGATGGAAAACATTACCTCTGCCGCACCAAATGAGTAACCGTACATTTCACTGATCCAACCAGATTCATATATATCTCCAGTGATGTTTGTTGCATAATGAGCTTTGTCAGCTCGGACCTCCTCGGTTTTAAGCAACCATAGCAGTGCAAATTCCCGGAGATCATCAATATGCATGATAATGACACCACCAACTTTGTCACAAGCCTCAGGATGGCGAGTATGAAGTTTAGCAAGCTCATTGTCACAACCAATAAGGTATCTATCAAGCACAGCAATAAAATAAGGTCATTAAATAAGAGAAGAGTGAGGGAGATAAGCTGCAGCTTGAGTTAGGTAAAAAGAATTTGAATGACATTAATCCTTGTTCTCCTTGACTTACTCATACGGGGTTGAAACTGGTCGGCCACGTGCTGCTTTGAACTCCCATGGTGTAATTGGGCCTCTTAAGATCATGTCGGCATCAAGGATAACTATGTACTCAGCATCAACATTTACATGGTTGAGCCAATGAACAACAGCAGCTGGTTTATTAATTGCCGGATACCTGAAATGAATCAAGCAACGGTAAGAGTTTGTGGTCTGCCTTCTAGTTCACAAAGCTTGGGCATATTAACGTTTTGTTAATCTCTTGCTTTATGTTGCCTAAGAGTTCTTTTATCTGGAGCAAAAGTAAATAACAATAACTTGAGAATTACCAGTCGCCTGTTAGCGGATGGCGGCTCATTGAAGGGACATAATGAGTGGGTGCCAGGTCATGGCCTTTGTATTGCTTTAAGTCCTCATCTGTACAGCTGAGAAGACGTGTTATATTTCCGGGCTGGCCGCTGAGGTGGAAACTGTGCATGAGCCCTACAGTTTGCCAATCAAAATAAGTACTACATTCGGTCGAAAATAATGTATGGATTTTCGGGTATGGTCTTATAGGTTCATCGATTTCCTTCACCTCCTTGGCCACCTCAGTTTGCATCCTAGGAGGAGTAAGAAGCTTCGGTTGAGTTAGTTTGGCAAAAGTTTTGCTTTTCAAAAAGCTTAGATATTTTGACCACTTTGGCTTCGGGCATCCATTTCTGGCATGTTGTAACAGAAGGCCCTCATTCATGGTATTAATACACTCAATATTCAAGAACAAGCCACGCCTTTTATTCGGATCAGGTTCCATCAATTTAATCTGCGTAAGGAAAGGATATACTAAGTCAAGTCTCACATGTAATTCGTAATTATGAATAAAACAGATGCTATATGCAAGCAGCATTAGTAATAATCATGATGTTTAGTTCATGAATGGAACCAATCTCATGTCACAGGTTTTTTTTCTTTTTCCTTTTTGGTAAGAGAAAAATGCATCACATGCAAATAAATGAGCATTTTACAAAGGCATTTCTTAGTGCAAGGTTTAGAACTTAACTTACTTCTCTAGGATAAGGAGGCTCGGGAAAGAGTCGCCCACACTCATAAACAATTCCATCTTCATGGTGTTCTAATTTACTGAAAGACCAGTTTCCCACACTAAATGGCAAGCCATAATGTAGAAGAATAGGCTCAACACCCGGTTGTGGAGTATAGCCCGGGTAGATCATCAAGTTGTCATTAATCTTGTGCCTAAGTCCAGCCTGAAAAGAAAAGAACATAACCAGAATTAAAAGATGGACATAAAAATATCGCACACAGAAAGGCTGAAGGAATGTTTTCTTTTATACTCTTTGTGGTAGTAAACAAAATAACATACTTCTGCTGCCCCAAACGAATAACCATACATCTCGCTAATCCAGCCTGTCCCATAGATGTCACCGGTTATATTAGTCCCCCAGTGAGCTCTGTCTTCTCGTACTTCTTCCGTCTTTGAAAGCCACAAAGGTGCTAGAACTCGAAGATCATCTATGTGCATGGCTAAGAGCCCACCAACCTTGTCACAAAGTTCTGGGTGCTTTGTATGAATTTTAGCCAAAATATTATCACATCCTATCAAGTACCTGGAGTACCAAAAAAATTATGAATATCTAAGTGCAAAATTCAAAAATGATCGTACCCAATATGCACAATGCATCTAAAGTTTGCAACAATGCATAGAAATATAAATTTCTTTCTCAATATCAGCCTTTGGGCATATAATAATTGTGAAACCAGAAAAAGTATCCAATGACAGAATGTTGAAGCATTATCACAACTACATGTAAAAATAGTCCTAAGTTTTGGCATACTTCAAAAAAAATAATGAAAGTTTCATACCCATAATAAGCAGCAACAGGGTGGCCTTTCTCTGCCCCAAGTTCCCAAGGTATAATCGGACCTCGGAGGATCATGTCCGCATCCAAAATCACTACCCAGTCGGTGCTCTGGGCGTCTTTACTATGTTTTAGCCAGTGGACAATTCCAGCAGGTTTGTTAATTGCAGGATACCTACATAATCAAAATAAGTGTCATCCATGAAGTTTTTCCAGACTCCTATGATCTCAGTTGTATCAGAACTCCGATAAAATTGTTAAAAAACGATAACACGATGAAAGCTACAATGAGAGAGTTTAATCAGAAAGGACACAACAATAGACTCTATGCCTGAAGGAATGGGAAGTAAGCGTGAAACAATGCAAGATGTTCATCATTCTTGAACCATTAAATATATGAAAAAGAAGTTTAATGAACATTCTTTCATAAGGTAAAGAACTTTGGTATTTTGATTTTTAATCCTTCTACTTTATTTAGGTTGACAACAACAACAATTCATAAACTTGATCAATTCCAAGAGCAATACTTTAATCAGAACAGCATACTTATTTGAATCATGATAGTTTTAGATCAAGGAAATTGAAATTAGACAATGAAGAAGCAAAGGAACCATTAAAGAACTTCAAACCCAAAAAAGAGATAAAAGAGAGGGAGGAACTTTACCAATCACCAGTTTTAGGATGTCTACTCATAGAGGGAACTTCTAGAGTTGGAGCCAAATCCATCCCTTTATAATTCTTCTTCTCTTCCTCCGTACAGCTCAGTAACCGGGTCACTGGTCCGGGTTGCTGGGCCTTCTTGAAGCTGTGCATGAATCCGACGGTTTGCCAATCGAAGTAGTTCTGGCATTCCACCGAGAACAAAGTGTGGATCCTATAGGGAGCTTCAAGACCCGGGTTTTGACCCGAAATGAAACTAACCCAAAAGCTAACTAGCATAAGAAAAGCTAAGAAATTGGCCATTGGAAGTTGAATTTTCAAGGCCTGATTTGAAATGGGTAGTTTCTAAAAGATCTGGATTTCATGAGGGTGAAGAGATTGTAAGAAGTCAAGACGTTGAAAAATTCTAAATTTTTATAGGTAACATATATAAACAGGGAGATGGTGCCAAAGAAATGCTATAAAAAAATAGTTTTTGAGATTTGTATTAATTTAATTAAAAAAATGGAACGATTCTTTTTAACTATTGAATTGATAAAAAGAAAAAAAGGATAAAAATCTAAATTGAACAACTGTGTACGTCTAATAGAGGAAGGAGCCGCCTGAGTTCGTGAGACAGTTAAAATCAACCTTAAACGACACCAAGTGGTTGTCGTTCTCGACAAAAATCAATACCACACGACAAACTAAACTATTCGTAAGGAAAAAGAAAAATCAATTACCTAAAGAGTAGTTTTGATTTCTGAAGGTATTTTTTATTTTTAATTTTTTTTTAAAAACATACACATATTTAAAAACAGTTGGAAAAAGGGAATTTTCTTTATATAACTTTAAACCAAAGTTAATTCATAAATTAAAACTCTTATTTTCAACTTTAATTTTACAAAACATTGAAAATAAGTTGTTATTATTATTATTTTAAAAATTTCTACATATTTTCATTCAAACACATTTTCACGATAGATTTCATTTTCTATCACATGTGTAGGTACATGAAAATCACAAATTTAAAATAGATATATCTGTTTAAATGTAACATATGAATAAATAACGAAACATATGGTTTGAAACTAATTAATCATAATAATACATGATATATGTATGATATTAAAATAAAAAATAGATTAAATTAGGAGTAAAATAAAATTTAAACACATAAATACATCGATAAATAATACTAAATGCACTACAATTATTTATCATGGTTTTGTCATCAATTATGAATTAATGTCTAGTTGATTTGTGATACCAACTCAATAAACAACATTATTAATATATACAATTAATGAATATAATAAATTGTGTATATTAAAACAAAATTGTATAAAATGCGTCAAAATGAAGCTTTGGTTGAATGTTAAATTTAAGGTTTTAATAATACAATTGATGTGGGTTTAATTCTTACTATATGCATGTTTTAATTGGTTTTGTTAAAATAAAAGACTAAAATACCTAAAATAATATAACATTTTTAATTATAAAATAACATTTTGTAATTTCTTGACTAAGTTAATGACCTAATTGAGGTTGGCACCAACTTAAGGCCTTAATAAATATTAGAAATTTTATCATATGTGTATATGTGTGAAACCACAAATTTAAAACACATATTCTTGTTTTAATGTATGGTTTGAAACTAATTATACAAATGATGTAGATAATAAATTGTCTATATTAAAACAAAAATATATTAAATATATTAATATGAAGGTTCGGTTGAATGTTAAACTTAAACTTCTATAAATCTAATTTGTGTAGTTTCAAATCCCACTATATGCATATTTTGATTGGTTTTTGTTGGAATGAAAAAACTAAAATATACACCAACTCGATCGGGGCTTAATAAATAGTAAGTATAAATATAAGTTTTGTATATTAAAGCGAAAAATGTATAAAATATTAATTCATTTAGCGCAAGTTCGGATCTCAACATATGCATATTTTAATTGTTTTTGTTAAAATAAAAAACTTGTTATGAATATCTTATTAAGTGGATGTCCATCAAGATCAAGATAAGTTTTTATATACTTTAAATTCTGATAGTCATTAGAAGTAGATCTCTACTTCATTTATATTTCTTATACCTATAAATAGAGAGTTTGGAGAAGCTTTGTAAATATCCCGATTTATCAATAAAACACGCTCTCTTTGCTCTCCCATTCTTTTTGTTCTTTATTTTCTGTCTTTTATTTTATAACACATTATTAGCACAATTCTCTTTTAATTATCTTATTTGTGGATTAAATTAGCGACAACTTTGCGAACCATTAAGCCTCATCCATAATACCAAAATTCAGCCTCCGACAACTAAAATTACTCTTATTTTTCTATTTCGTTGGCTCATTTGCTTCTTCAAATGGCTATTTATTGCTGTCGGTTGCTATTCAAATTGAGTGCTTACTTCCTTTATTCTCCATTACTTGATGCCTTTCGCATGTTGCTGTTTGCAACTCTTTGCAGGAAGTTTTTATCTATTTGTGTTTTATATCTAAATTAATTTTCAATTAAATTAAATTAATTTGAGATTATTTTAATTAACTTGTTTTACTTCTTATTAAAGTTGGTAAAAGAGTATTATTGTAACATCCTGGAATTAGGGGCTTTGCATTTTTATGGTTGCTGTGTGTTTGGCATGTTTTGTTTGTTAATTTGGTGTGTTTGGGGGTCCCGAGAAGGCTCGGGGCTAAGTTTGAGCCTTGGTGAAAATTTTGCTTTTGGGCTCTTTAGAGGGGAGCTAGCTGAGGCAAGCCTTAAGGGTAAATACTTGTGCTTGTTGACACAAGAAGTGGTGTGGTAAAGTGGCAAGGAGACGCCACTTAGGATGCAGGGAAGTAGCGTCACAAGGGAGCATCTGTAGGGAAGAGGTTCGAACCCTATAAGCCTCACTTTAGAGCTTTATTTTTGGCACTTGGATGGGAAGAAGGTGGATTCGGCAGGGACTCTCCAAGGTGGTTGGTTGAATGGGTCAAATGAGTTTGAATGGATGGACATAAGGAGCTTGGGGAGGTTGAAATGGTCAAACAAATTCGAATGGGTGATGGGGAGCATTTGGTGGAGAAAATCAAGGAGGAGGGTTGGTGGTTATGTGTTGGCCGAATATTGGAGAGTGGGGAGGGGGAGTTGCGGCATTTGGTGTGGGTTGACAAAACCAAGAGCTCTTAGTGAGGGTGTGCCGAATTCGTGAGCTTTTGTTTCACTTTGGTGTTGCTTAGCCTTTGTGTGCTAAAATTCCCCAAGATTATCTAAGGGTTCTTCTCTCTTTGGTGTTTTTTCAACTCTTTTTCTCATCTTTTTCCTCTAGATTACAAACCTCCCATTCATGCACTTCTTTTCTTGAGGGTTATCAAACCACCTTTGGTCAAATATCCCCTTGCCATCCACCCTTCACATTTCTTTTGCTATCTTCTTTACAAGTCAATCTCTTGAAGTCACATCCCTTATCGAATCTCTTTCCCCTTCTTTGCTCTTCTCTTAAACACCATAACCAAACCTAGTTCAACTCTCATCCCCTCTCTTGTCAAGCCGAAACCCCTTTTCTCCTCTACTTCTTCTCCTTCCAACCGAAATCTACTTCTCATCCCTTTCTCTTTGTGTATTCGTTTCTTCACCTTTCACTATAGTCGAACCATCTTGTGTGGCAATCGGTATCTCTACTTAAGGTAAGGTTCTTCCTTCTATTTTCCTTTGGTCATGCTCTACATTCTTTCTTTTTAAGGTAAGGTTGAATCTATTCTTGAAGGCAACTAAACCCGTTTCTCTCGTTTCGTGCCTGTTAGCCGAACATCGCGAAGCAAGGTGCTAGAAATCTGTTCCCAAGAAGTCTTTTCAATTGATTCTGTCGTTTAAGGTAAGGGGAGTTTCTGTTGCCTATTTCTTTTCTTTCTTTGGTTTATGTGGCCAAAGTTGAATGGCTAGTTGGCTTGGCATTCACGTTTCGGTTAACCCCCTCTTACTCTTCTTCTTTTCTCGTTTGGGACACTTACTCCGGAGAAATCCTTTAGCCGAGTGTTCGTAGTCTAAAGTCGAAGAGTTGTTGGTTTCTGAATCGAATCATTCTATTCGGGTCCTTGAGGTAAGGGATCATCTTGTGATTTCTTGATTATTCATTCCTTGCAATTGTGATATGCATTAACCAAATCCCGTTATTAATTAATCTATGCCTCCTTGTGTACTGATCAAAGATTCTCCATGTATGCAAGTGTAAGTCAAACTAAGGAGGGGAGTGTGTCCATAATCCCTACCCCTAAGTTTAAGAGGCGTGCTGTGTCGGCGGTTCGAGATTTTCTACGGGCTGTGGTAGAGAGCCAACGTCTGCTTGGGATAGGCAAATAGCTATCGTTCACTAGTGAAAGCGTCAACATAGAAAGCTTAGTGTTACGTGTTATCAGGTGTGTATTACTCACACATTTCTTGTTGTTGTGTTATTAATTGTATTGGCTAAAAGCCGAAATGACTAATTTGATAGTCGAGATACCCTTGCGGGTAAGGTTGGAGAAACCGAGTAAGTTCTTCTATGATGATATTTCTGATTATATGCCTGTATGTAATAATTAACTATTACACATTGAGAGCATGTTGCATTCATATTTAGCATGATGAAATGAGCAAGGGCTAGGGATTGGATAAAAAGGGAAGTGTGAATTAAGTGACTATGGCGATGGTGGTCTAAGAACCACAGTGGTTGAAACCATGTATATACTTCAGTGACTTGTCTCGGTGGTTTAAGACCATAGTGGACTGGCCCCACGTAAGCATAAATTTATCAGAGACCGTCACGGTGGTCTAAGACCACAGTGGGTTGGCCCCCGATTACATATGTATTTCAGTGGCTTTCTCATGAGTGACTATTGTCACGAGTGGTCAAGAACCACGGTGGTCAAGAACCACAGTGGCATAATGCCATGGGTGTTTGAATGGATAGTGAGATTGGGCTGGGCTGCATAGCATACAAGTGACATATGCCACATTAAGTGGGCTAAGGCCCAAAGTGCATCTGAGGCTTAAGGCCTAGTTTGCGTGATACGGAGATTTACACACTGAGTCTCGATGACTCATCCCTCTGCTAAATGTTGCAGGTAATCAGTAGATTGCGGGTTTGGAGCCGGGGCAGACTCGAGGTGGCCATGCGTTACTATTGCTTTCGTAAATTTCATACTTTAATTTGAACTTACTTTTAATTTGGGATTTTATTTTGTAATAAGGCCACTTTTGATTAAATGCTGATTTTATATATGTTATGAACTGCCGAAAAATAGGGTTTTCTTAAAAACGTAAGTAAAGGTTTTCCAAAATATCAACGTATGGAACACAAGCATGAAATAATTTAACTTGGGGTTTTCTTAATACTACAAATACTACTTTAAAAAAAAATCATGAATCTCAACATTGATCTCAATTGTCACCTTATAAAATATTCCAAGACCGGCTTTTACAGTAAACCCGTTTTCAACTCTAAGTTGTTCTGATATAAAGTTGGTAGAATATTCTCAACAAAATTTTAAATAGCTCGTAACATGGATTTACCAAACAAAACATTTTCCCAAATTACGATTTGCCTGAATTTTCAAAACTACCCTTCCTGTAACAATTCGGATTTGGTCGTAGCATTTTGACTGGGTTTAGGGTGTTACAATTACTCCGAATGGAAGGTTTGAGTATACACTAAGAGGCTCAACGTCAAGATGGACACTGCACCGTTGCTTTGGATGGTGAAAATTTTTTTTGAACTCAGCATAGATTTTGGATTTATAGAGCACAATTTAAATTGTACTCGTAATAGTGCTTGTGATAATAGTCAAGGTGACGATGATGGTGTTAAAGATCTTCAGGTATATTTTACAATGATTCATTTATTATATCATGTTTATTATAATTGGAGACTAATCATGACAAACATGAATAGATAGATTCTGATTTAAAATTTACGTATGTTTGTGATGGTGATTATGAAATAAAGAACCAATAGAGGTGTGTAAAGGTTTATCCTATTAGATTTGTTGCATTCCCCGAAGTGAATGCAAACATAAAGAAAATAAAATATATAATCATGGACCACTAAAAGTGGGAACATAGTAATAAATAAGAGAACAATGAGAGTTCTCAAGATAACTCTTCAAAGGATAAAGTGTTATCAATGTGATATGAAAGATTATTGGCCACATATATGCCCAAATATTTTGTTTCTATTAATATTCTTTGAGGAAAGACATGAGAATGTAGTAATGAATTCTATCATTATAGATAAAAACATATATTTTATTTTGTCTTGAAACAAACAAATATTATTCTAATATTTGATAGTAGAAAATTAGTTGAAAGCTTCGGAAGAGCTAATATATCAATATCTAAAAAACACAAAATTTGTGATGGTTAATGAATTAGTTTTAAAAGATATTCACTATAATGGATATCATATTGAGATTGTGAATGAAGAAAGATTATATTTCATATGAATCACTATTATCATAAATATCTATTTTGAAAGGATGAAAAAGAGAGAGGATTGAGTTATTGATTACTCTTGTTATGAAATTGAGTTACCTGTGACTATTTTTGTGATCGTTTTTTGTCATCATCTCCATTAAGAGATTGAAAGCAAACTATTTAACTGTGAAAGATCTACTTATGAGCAATAGAATATGATAATTATATCTAAAGCTCGTTATGGTTGGATGCACTTGAAGTTGCAAGTTTTTTTTTTTAAAACTATGAGTATAACTCTACAGTATCCAAAATAAGTTATCAATTATAATTACGTGAAAAATATTACTAATAAGAACTTGCAAGAGAAAAAACTTATGTATGAAAAGTCATTGGTTATGTACCTATTGTACACCTGGAAATAAGATCCCCTATCAAAGTTTAATAAATTTTGATTGGATTCAAAGTCCACTACTGGAGTTTAATTTTCTTGCTTCTTAAAAAAACTGTCAAGACTCAACGTAGAAAAAAATGTACATCTTTAAATATTAAATCAACTTGATATAAGATTTAAATATTTGAGATGGTTTCTTTTTAAGTTTTGATGACATGGGTTACATATTGTTTTAAACATCTCAATTGTTCATGAAAATGAATATTAACTAATTTATTTATGTCGTTATAGTAGGTTTTATAATTAAATAATATATTTGATTAAAACATATCTAGTATGCAAATTTGTGTTAATAAACTAATGAATTTTATGGTTATTCGGATTTGATTTAGTTCAAAGAATTGTTAAAAGTAGTAGTCCGTACGGTTTATATTATTCCATTTGTTAATTATTTAGAAAAATGACATGAGCAATTGGAAATGAAAAGTTCTATGAGCATGAATGGCTAGATTTGGAATTAAATTTCATGTATGTTTGTAACACCCCAAACCCGGTCAACACGCCACGACCGAATCTGGTATGTCACTGAGGAAAATATTTTGAAAAAGAATCGAATAACAATTAAATCTTTGTGAAAAACTCTTTGAAATTCTATATTTGTAGAAATCAGATGTTTAATAAGTTAAAATTAAAAATTTACTTTGAAATTCCATAATAAAGCTTTTATTACTAAGTGGATAAATCATAGGTTAGAAAACATTTGTTTCATTTTAAGAAAACTCGAATTAATACTTTGAAAACCATTTGCATTTTGAATGTAGAAACTTAATATTTGGAAATCATTAAAATTGTAGAAAACACTTAATCTATATTTTACTATCAAACTATTTATATTACCCGACGATAAGATTTTAAAACCATTGCGTTTTATTATTTTAGAAAAACTTTGGGCTCAATTATTAAATTAACCAAATAATTTATAAGCCATATTTAAAACATATCCAAAGCATATAAATAATCCAAAAACATAATTAAAGAGGCCTTATTACAAACCCAAAATAAAACCAAAACCAAATTAAAATAAACTAAAGTACCCCAAATCGTAGTTCATGTAAAATCAAATTTTATCGCATGGCCTCCTCGAGTTCATCCGGCTCCTCATCCGCGATCTCACGAATCACCGAAATGATAAGGAGAAGGTGAGTCACCAAGACTCGATGCATAAATCCTTCCCCGATTAATGCAACATACTTACACAATTTATAATCAAGTAACATATATAATTATATAATGCACCCAACCTAGCCATCCTTAACTCCTTTTCTACCCGTGTGGTACCAAACCACCGGTGGTGCCAAACCACCGGTGACCCAAAGTTATGATATCCAATAATGTGATACCAAATCACTTTGGTGACCAAAGTCACGAATAATCAAGTTAATGGGGCCAACCCACGTGTGATACCAAATCACTGGCGGCGATCCCATATCTCAAAAGTGGGGCCAACCCACGGTGGTGCTAGACCACGAGGGCGAGGCGCTATGAGGTGCCAAACCTCCGGTGTCCCAAAGACACAAATGTGATACCAAATCACTTGGAGGTGCCAAACCTCTGGTTTCCAAAGACACGGATATCAAATCCTTCCCCCTCCACTCATATTCCCAAACCAATATATATATGAAAAGTATAAATCATGCCATCATACTTTGATATGATCATATTATACATAAAATCGTAAATCATGATATCAATCGACATATATTAATATCATATCGAAATGGACTTACCCGAATCCTCATTCATACCATCATGGTATCATATCAAGATTTCATTATTTTCCACTTTGATAATATGATTAGTAAATTATTATTATATAAATATATACATAACCGAATTATAAAGTGTGTAAGGTACACACCTTTCACCAACGCAAATACTAACTTCCAACGATCCGATCTACCGCACTAGATCACCTTGTCCTACATTCGGCCAAACCACAACACTTTAATCAAGACCATTTGACCAACATCATATCTTAATCCCAATAGTCTTAGGCTTTTCATCCTCAAAAAGAATAATGAATCATGAATCCTTACCACTTGACTTACCAACTTCGATTGCTAGAGAAGTAAGGCTTAGGTCGATTGCTTCCAAAATCCCAAAGAGCCTAAAAGAATGATCGATTCCTAATAATGGTTAGAACTTTGCAAACAAATGCCCAAGGATTCGGCCTTTGTCCAAGAAAACGATTTAGAAAAAAAAGAAAGAAATAAAGAAGATACGGTCATGAATACTTACCTATCCTCCAAAATCAATTGAAGAAAACCAAAGAGAATCTACCCTTGATAATATTCGGCCAAATAACCCCAAAAGAGAGAAAGAAGATTCGGCTATGGTGGAGTAAAAAGAAAAGAAAATGAAAGTGAAAGTGAAAAATGAAATAGGAGAAGGATGATTCGGAAATGGAAGAAAGAAGAAAATAGAAAAAGAAAATAGAATGGAAATGGATGTTTCTAACTTTGAGCAAATGCAAAAGAAATGGAATTTGGGAAGGAGGAAAATTTGGCCAAGAGGAAGTGAAAAGGAAATGTGGTTTTGAGTAATTGCCAAAAGAAAGAAAAGAAAGAGATGGGAGAAAAAAGGTTCGGCAAGCACCTAGTTTGCCTAAAAGAAAAGTGCACAAAAATGCAAAATATGGTTTTGGTTTCAAAAGGAAAAAATGAGAGAAAGAAAATAGTATTTGGTTCAAACACAAATGAGAGCTAAATCAAAAGCAAAATTGCACAAAATGCCTAAGGTACATTCGACCAAAGAGGAGTTTTTGAGAGGAAGAAAAATACCAAATGATGCACAAAATGCTTAAGTTGGCCAACTATTCCCCCCCAAACTTCCTATCAACATTCGGCCACCCCCTAGCCACACATGCCGTCCACATTCATGCACTAATGGCCTTGGAATAGTTTCCAAAACAACTTCCTTAAGCCAAGCCTTATGTCCCCTCCATCCTTCCATAAACCTTAAGATTCCTTTCCCAAAGTTCAAGCTTGCCTAAACTATCATTCAACTTGCCAAAATTTTAAAGTCCAACTTACCAAATGCATATCTTGGCCGACACTTATATCAAAGGTGCATAAAAATAAAGTCTTTCAAATGCTATCCATGCTACTCGAACCACTTCCTCAAGCAACCATCCATGCACCTTAGCCACCTTGCCACTAACTCCTCATATGCTAGAATTTAATACTTATATCATCTTAAGTGTCAAGTTCACCTTATCCACTTCACTAAATTTTTAATACTCACAATTATTCTAGCTTCATTAATAAAAACAAGCCTACACCATACTATGCTAAACACAAAATTCATACCCAAGCCAACACAAATAATAAAATAATATTCTAATTTTTTAGGATGTTACAATTCTACCCCCTTAAGAAAATTTCGTCCTCGAAATTACCTGATCAAAAGAGTTGAGGGTACTGCTGTCTCATAACATCCTTCGGTTCCCACGTAGCTTCTCTTTTGCCATGGTTCCGCTATAAGACCTTCACTAAAGAAACTGACTTCTTACGCAAAACTTTTACATCTCGATCTAGAATCTGCACTGGTTCTTCTTCCACTGTCAAATCTGGACTTACCTCTAATTCCTCCATTGACACAACATGCGATGGATCAGAACGATAGCGTCTAAGCATGGAGACATGGAACACATTGTGAATCGACTCATTCTCTCTTTGTAATTTGGTGATAAGCTCTGGTCCCACTCGTCTCAACACCTTAAACGCCCAATAAACCTTGGACTTAACTTGCCTTTTCTCCTAAATCTTAACACTTTCTTCCATGGCGAGACCTTCAAAAAGACCTGGTCACCCACGGTAAACTCTATATCCCTCCGCTTGAGATCGGCATAAGACTTCTGCCTATCCGAAGCTTCCTTCAAACGAGCCTAAATCATCTTAACCTTATCCTCAGTCTCTGCAACCAACTCTGGTCTTAACATTTGATGCTCACCCAACTCCGTCCAGCATGTAGGTGTACGACACCTCCTACCATACAACGCCTCATATGGTGCCATCTTAATACTTGCACGATAACTATTGTTGTATCTGAATTCACTAATGGCAAAAACTCTTCCAGCGCCGCTCAAGTCCAAAACACAACCTCTCAACATATCCTCTAAAATCTGAATGACCCTTTTCGACTGCCCGTCAGACTGTGGATGAAATGCGGTACTGAAATCCAACCGCGTACCCAAAGCCTGATGTAACGCTCTCCAAAACCTCGACGTAAATCTAGGATCTCTGTCTGAGATGATCGACACTGGTACACCGTGCAACCTCACTATCTCCGCCACATACAACTTAGCTAACTTATGAAGTGAGTAATCCACCCTTACCGGAATGAAATGAGCTGACTTAGTCAGACGATCCACAATCACCCAAACTGAGTCCTTCTTACTAGGCGTAAGAGGTAATCCGCTGACAAAGTCCATAGTGATCCTTTCCCACTTCCACTGTGGAATCTTCACCGGCTGAAGTAATCCAGACGGTAACTGATGCTTAGCTTTGACCTGCTGACACGTTAGACATTTACCCACAAACTCAGTTACCTCTCGCTTTAGACCTGGCCACCAAAATTGCTTTTTTAAATCCCGATACATCTTGCTACCTCCAGGATGCATAGCGTATGGGCTGCTATGTGCGTCCCGAAGAATCCTTTGCCTCAACTCAACATCTTTCGGCATACAAGCTCTCCCTTGAAAACACAACACTCCATCACTGGACAAACTATAATTCTCTAAACCACCATTCTGAACCTGCAACCTCCGATCATTCAAACCATCATCCTCTAACTGTTTCTTCTTGATCTGCTCTAACCAAGTCGGCTTGACTTGCAGTTCTGCCAAGAGACTCCCATCGTCGTATAAACTAAGTCGAGCAAATATTGATCTTAAGTCCGATACAACCTTACGACTCAACGCGTCTGCCACCACGTTAGCCTTGCCCGGATGATACTCAATCGAACAGTCGTAGTCCTTCAATAATTCAATCCATCTGCGCTGCCTCAAATTCAAATCCTTCTGAGTCAAAAGATACTTTAGACTCTTGTGATCCGTGTAGACTATCGACTTCTCTCCGTACAAATAGTGTCTCCAAATCTTCAAGGCGAAAACCACTACACTAATTCCAAGTCATCGTCGGATAATTAACTTCATGTGGTCTCAACTGTCGAGATGCATAAGCCACTACCTTCCTTCCTCATCGGACACATCCCAAACCAAGTATGTGATGCATCACGATGAAAGTGAATTCTTTGCACGCCTCGGGTTGAATCAAAACCAAAGCTTCAATCAGAATCTTCTTCAACTTGTCGAAACTTTCTTCGCTTCTCGGTCCACACAAATGGAACTCCTTTCCTCAACAACTTGGTCATCATCTTTGCTATCAAAGAAAATCCTCTACAAATCTTCGGTAATACCCCGCAGACCTAGAAACTCGAATCTCAACCATGACTTAGGCGGCTTCCAATCCAACAACTTCTTCGATCTTTCGAGGATCCACTCTAATCCTCGGTGATACAACGTGACCCAAAAAGTCACCTCCCTAAGCCGAACTCGCACTTACTAAATTTAGCAAAAAGTGCTTTTCCTCGAATCGCAACACTACTCAGTAAATCGCATCATGCTCCTCCTCGACTTAGAGTATACCAAAATATCGCCTATAAAAACTACGACAAATTGATCTAAAACTACTGAAATACTCGATTCATCATGTCCATGAATCTTTGCCGGGCGTTAGTCAACCCAAACGGCATTACGAAACTCGTAGTGCCCATATCGAGTGTGAAATCTTGTCTTATGGATATCGACCTCTTTCACCTTTAGCGATGATACCCGGACCTTAAATCAATCTTGGAAAAATCGCGCCCTTTAAGGTGATCAAACAAGTCATCTATCCTCGGCAAAGGATACTTGTTTTGATCGTCGACTTATTCAATGGCGATAGTCAATACACATCCGCATCGTACCATTCTTCTTCTTGATAAAAAGTATCGGCGCTCCCAAGGTGAAACACTTGGTCGAATGAAACCTCGATCCAACAACTCTTGAATCGAGCCTTCAATTCCACTAATTCCTTGATGCCATCCTATACGGAGCTATAAACACCGGCGCCGTTCTGTAATGATCTATACTTGAATTCGACTTCACGATCCGGAGGCGATCCGGAAGTTCTTCCGAAATACATCAAGATATTCCTTTACGGTTTGGACATTCGCCACGAGAGACTCCTTAGCTTCCAACGCACACATGGACTACATATGCCTCACAAATTCTTCTTGACCATCTCACAGCTTTCAACGCAGATACCACATTGGATAGATAATCTCTTCTATTACCTATCATAACCACCTCTTCACCCTCAGCTGTTTTTAAAACCATACGCTTAGCAGCACAATCCAAACTTGCACGGTACTTAACCAACCATCCATCCCAAGAATCGATCGAACTCCCCAAACGGCAGTTCCATCAGATCAGCTACAAACATTACCCCTTGGAGTTCTAGGGGTACATCTCTATACAGCTTATTTACTTCTACAGAGTGACCTAGAGGGCTAAGTACTGCCATCCTCCTAGAAGTAGTATCAGAATCTAAGTTCAAGGTCTCTACTATGCTACTAGCAACATACGAATGCGTCAAACCCACATCTATTAAAGCAGTATATGGAACACTAAAAATTAAGAACGTACCGGTTATTACGTCCGGTGCATCGCCCTCCTCTCGACGTCTCGCAGCATACACTAAACCAGGTTGTCTTGCCTCAGTGTTACTTGCACCTCTGCCCGATGCTCCGCGGCCTCGACCAGAACCATTATTTCCTCTACCATTACCACGACCTCTCTGTGGTGACGGTCTCTCCTTTCTAAACTGAGCACGATCTTGACCCTCAGACTGATTCCTGGCTTGCTTACGTGGACAGTCCCTCACACGGTGATCCAGCGAGCCACACTCGAAACATCCTTTCCCTCCGATCCAACATTCGTCCCAATGATATTTTCCACATCGGTTACATTGTGCTGGTCCTTAATTAGCAGTAACAGGCCTCCCAGATTGATTCAGCCCACTCTGCCTAGCCCTCTTTTGAGAATTACCGGCTCACCTGGATGATCCAAAACTTCTCTTATGTTTGTTCCTATCGTGATTCTGCTTTACAGATTCCTTTATTCCTTTAGCAATCTTAGTCTTTTCAACCAACGCAGCAAACTCTCGCTCTTGATGTGGAGCAATCAGCAACCTCAGCTCATCTCTTAAACCATCCTCGAATCGGACACATCGCTCGTGCTTCGATGCCACAATACCTCCAGCATACCGACTTAATCTTAAGAACTCAGCCTCATATTCTGACACGGACTTACTCCTTTGGACCAAACTCAAAAATGCCTTACGCTGCGTATCAACGTAACTGGACCCAATATATTTCTTTTGATATGCTGCCTTAAAATAGTCCCAAGTGAGATCCTCCGTCGCAGCACTGTTCCTCACCGTGAGCCACTCTCGATATGACTCATCCCAAAGAAGTGACACTATCCCTTTCACTTTTCCTCGAAGATTCAGTCCAAGTCATCCATGATTCGCTCAATCGCCTCTAGCCAATATTCGGTACCTTGGGGAGCTACACCAAACACCTCAAAATACTTCGGCTCTATTGGTTCGGAGTTGCTCAGGTACAGATTTCCGAGCTCCCGCTCCTCCTCCTATTCTAGCTACTCTCTCAAGAACTCGCAACATTGCTTGAGACACTGCGTCGTCCCCCATTTGATCCTGAAACTCAACTCCAACCGCTGGTGGTGGGGGTGGTGGTACCTCATTCTCGGATCCTTGACCCGACCTTACTGGATCAGACACAGCCATCCTACCACTACCGCGTTCACGCATTACACGACCCCGACCTCGAGTGCTCATGTCTAAAATCTTGACTTAGCTGATTTAAAAGTTTTATGAATTAGTCATTATTCCACTATCTTTAAAACACAGTTTTATGAAAAATTTTAATAAGAGGTTGTTTCGCGAGTACATCCAACCTATAGTTTTGAGTCTCTAGAGTAATTCCTACGACTATACAGTCATACCATCATCATCATATCATCAAAATCAACAGTTTGAAGTACTTACCCGGGCGGATCAGTGCCGAAAACTCGGTGCCATGCTTTTCCAACCATATAATTTTAAACAAAACATTTTAAAACTATACTTTAAATCATTTTGGGCCTCGAGCCCACAATCGAAACTTTTGAACTTAGCTCGATACCAATTTGTAACACCCAAACCCGATCAATACGCCAAGATCGAATCGGTATGTCACCGAGGAAAATATTTTGAAAAAGAATCGAATAACAATTAAATCTTTGTGAAAACTCTTTGAAATTCTATATTTGTAGAAATCGGATGTTTAATAAGTTAAAATTAAAATTTACTTTGAAATTCCATAATAAAGCTTTTATTACTAAGTGGATAAATCATAGGTTAGAAAACATTTGTTTCATTTTAAGAAAACTCAATTAATACTTTGAAAACCATTTGCATTTTGAATGTAGAAACTTAATATTTGGAAATCATTAAAATTGTAGAAAACACTTAATCTATATTTTACTATCAAACTATTTATATTACCCGATGCTAAGAGTTTAAAACCATTGCGTTTTATTATTTTAGAAAAACTTTGGGCTCAATTATTAAATTAACCAAATAATTTATAAGCCATATTTAAAACATATCCAAAGCATATAAATAATCCAAAAAACATAATTAAAGAGGCCTTATTACAAACCCAAAATAAAACAAAAACCAAATTAAAATAAACTAAAGTACCCCAAATCGTAGTTCATGTAAAATCAAATTTTATCGCATGGCCTCCTCGAGTTCATTCGGCTCCTCATCCGCGATCTCACGAATCACCTGAAATGATAAGGGAGAAGGTGAGTCACCAAGACTCAGTGCATAAATCCTTCCCCCAATTAATGCAACATACTTACACAATTTATAATCAAGTAACATATATAATTATATAATGCACCCAACCTAGCCATCCTTAACTCCTTTTCTACCCCGTGTGGTGACCCAAAGTCACGATATCCAATAATGTGATACCAAATCACTGGTGACCAAAGTCACGAATAATCAAGTTGTGGGGCCAACCCACGTGTGATACCAAATCACTGGCGACGATCCCATATCTCAAAAGTGGGGCCAACCCACGGTGGTGCTAGACCACAGGGACGAGACGCTATGAGGTGCCAAACCTTTGGTGTCCCAAAGACACAAATGTGATACCAAATCACTGGAGGTGCCAAACCTCTGGTTTCCAAAGACACGGATATCAAATCCTTCCCCCTCCACTCATATTCCCAAACCAATATATATATATGTAAAGTATAAATCATGCCATCATACTTTGATATGATCATATTATACATAAAAATCGCAAATCATGATATCAATCGACATATATTAATATCATATCGAAACGGACTTACCCGAATCCTCATTCATACCATCATGGTATCATATCAAGATTTCACCGTTTTCCACTTTGATAATATGATTAGTAAATTATTATTATATAAATATATACATAACCGAATTATAAAGTGTGTAAGGTATACGCCTTTCACCAACGCAAATACTAACTTCCAACGATCCGATCTATCGCACTAGATCACCTTGTCCTACATTCGGCCAAACCACAACACTTTAATCAAGACCATTTGGCCAACATCATATCTTAATCCCAATAGTCTTAGGCTTTTCATCCTCAAAAAGAATAATGAATCATGAATCCTTACCACTTGACTTACCAACTTCGATTGCTAGAGAAGTAAGGCTTAGATTGATTGCTTCCAAAATCCCAAAGAGCCTAAAAGAATGATCGATTCCTAATAATGGTTAGAACTTTGCAAACAAATGCCCAAGGATTTGGCCTTTGTCCAAGAAAATGATTTAGAAAAAAAAGAAAGAAATAAAGAAGATACGGTCATGAATACTTACCTATCTTCCAAAATCGATTGAAGAAAACCAAAGAGAATCTACCCTTGATAATATTCGGCCAAATAACCCCAAAAGAGAGAAAGAAGATTCGGCTATGGTGGAGTAAAAGAAAAGAAAATGAAAGTGAAAAATGAAATAGGAGAAGGATGATTCAAAATGGAAGAAAGAAGAAAATAGAAAAGAAAATAGAATGGAAATGGATGTTTCTAACTTTGAGCAAATGCAAAAGAAATGGAATTTGGGAAGGAGGAAAATTCGACCAAGAGGAAGTGAAAAGGAAATGTGGTTTTGAGTAATTGCCAAAAGAAAGAAAAGAAAGAGATGGGAGAAAAAGGTTCGCCAAGCACCTAGTTTGCCTAAAAGAAAAGTGCACAAAATGCAAAATATGGTTTCGGTTTCAAAAGGAAAAATGAGAGAAAGAAAATAGTATTTGGTTCAAACACAAATGAGAGCTAAATCAAAAGCAAAATTGCACAAAATGCCTAAGGTACATTCGGCCAAAGAGGGAGTTTTTGAGAGGAAGAAAAATGCCAAATGATGCACAAAATGCTTAGGTTGGCCAACTATTCCCCCAAACTTCCTATCAACATTCTACCCCTAGCCACACATGCCGTCCACATTCTTGCACTAATGGCCTTGGAATAGTTTCCAAAACAACTTCCTTAAGCCAAGCCTTATGTCCCCCATCCTTCCATAAACCTTAAGATTCCTTTCCCAAAGTTCAAGCTTGCCTAAACTATCATTCAACTTGCCAAAAATTTTAAAGTCCAACTTACCAAATGCATATCTTGGCCGATACTTATATCAAAGGTGCATAAAAATAAAGTCTTTCAAATGCTATCCATGCTACTCGAACCACTTCCCTCAAGCAACCTTCCATGCACCTTAGCCACCTTGCCACTAACTCCTCTTATGCTAGAATTTAATACTTATATCATCTTAAGTGTCAAGTTCACCTTATCCACTTCACTAAATTTTTAATACTCGCAATTATTCTAGCTTCATTAATAAAAACAAGCCTACACCATCCTATGCTAAACACAAAATTCATACCCAAGCCAACACAAATAATAAAATAATATTCTAATTTTTTTAGGATGTTACAATGTTTATGATGATGGTTATGAAAAAAATTGCTAGTTTTTCATTATGTCATATTTCTATGTTTGAGATGTGACTTTTATTGATATATTTAATATACGCTTGTTTCTATACATGACCTAGGCAATTATTCTTAATAGTTAATTGATTATGCAAAACTCTTGTTAAAATGGTTTTAAAAGTATTTTGAATCAAGCTTGGAAACTCTCGCACCCGAAGCAAGAATTATACCACTAGACCAAATGCCTTACATTTGAAGATTTTGACATATTCCCTGAAGCGAATATTTCATATAATTATTTGGAAATTATATTTTATTGGCTTAGTGGCATTATAGACTTCACATTGATTTAGACATTTCCAATAGTAAATGCCATAATAGTGCTTATATGTGGATACAAAGTAAAAGAAATGATAGTAAAAGTATCAATTTGTTACAATTTAGTATAATTGAAACGCATATTAAAGTAAACCAAAATTTTACAGATACAAATACATTTATTACTTGGTGTGACCAGTTAGACCATCCTGGATCATATATGATGTGAAAATTAATTGAGAATTCATATGGACAATCATTAAAGAGCCAGAAGATTCTTTAATTTAAAAAAAATTCTCATTTGTTGCTTGTTCTCAATGAAAATTGATTGTTAGAAACTCACTAGCTAAAGTTGAGATTTAATGTTTTGAATTTCTGAAATGAATATGGGC
Source organism: Gossypium rotundifolium (assembly GCA_025506655.1). NCBI lineage: Eukaryota > Viridiplantae > Streptophyta > Magnoliopsida > Malvales > Malvaceae > Gossypium > Gossypium rotundifolium. The sequence continues at coordinate 27,950,019 of CP106730.1, forward strand.
CTATTCATCCACCATGTGGATGGTTTTGGCATTATATGATTTTGGTAGATGCACCTACAAAATAATCACATATGTGTTACCAACTTGCAACTTATCGTTTGCAAGATTGCTTGTTTAAATAATTAATTTCAGATCATGTAATAAAGACAATTCATCTTGCTGATATTGATGAGTTTATATCTCAATCTTTTATTGATTGAGTTTGAAAAACTTTTGTAAAAGTTTGTTATTTATGTGCATAATGGTTTAGAGTAATTATTGATTGAATGCTTCTGGTTAATGTCTAAACCATACTTATGATAACTAAACTTTCTATTTCAACATGAGATTATGTTTATTTACGTGTTGTACGCATCAAGCCAATAAGTTATAAATACTCCCATTACTATTGATTTTTGGTCAAGAGCTAAATATTTCTCATCTTTGAATTTTTGTATGTGCGTATATGTTTCAATTGCTCCACCACAACAAAAATGAGTGAATACTCAAAGAAAGTTGAGAATATATATATTAATTATGAGTCTCCTGGTATTATTATATGTTTTAAACGTATTGGAGATTCAGTTATGACATGATTTGTGATTACTATTTTGATTTGATAGTTTTCCCGACATTAGGGTGAGAAAAATAATAACTTGTAATGAGTTAGGGGGAGAGTAATTTGAACTAGAAGTTTAACAAGGATAACTCATTACAAGTTCCAAATATGAAAATTCTTATAAAAGAAAATAATAAATCTAGATGGTCACATAGTGAAGGTGGGTGCTTCAAAAGAGACCTAAGACATAACTAATAAGTAAAACTTTAGAAGAGATTTAGGTACCTGAAACTGAAGATTGAAATGGTGAAAAAAAGAGATCTCGATAAGTTATGTCAATTTGAGAAAATGTCAAACTGATAATAAAAGTGGTCGATAATGATTTTGCATGCAATATTATTGTTGAAATAATGAAATAAATGGAGGATTTTGAATAAATCCATTGAGAAAATAAATTGGTCAAAATAGAAAGACACAACTCAAGTACAATTAAATTTGTGGAGTTTTTGGACTAGTAGTCCAAATATCTAAAGGTATAAAGCCAGTGAGGGTGCAAATGAAGTATTTTGCAAAATGGAATAAAATATGAAGTTTTTGTTAAGCCCTGGCATTAATTATGAAAAGATATAATATTCTTTTGTAGTGGATGCAATAACCTTTAGATATATTATTAAACTAACATTTCATTAAAGATTTAACTTGCGTCTAATAGTTGTTGTTACAACCTTTTATGAATCACTAAATACTAAAGTTTATATTAAAATCCTTGAAGGATTTAGAAAGCGAAACATATTGAAATTATCGGAAATTGTTCATTTATATGAATTAAAATAATTGAACCTATGTGGTAAATTTGACTTAGTCAATAGTAGTTGAAAGAGGATTATAAAATGATCCAAAATACCTATTTGTATTTTTATAGAGGATCATGACTAAAATTTGTTATGATTATTGTTGAAACTCATGAAGAGATTAAAATATAATTCCCCAAATTTTCTCTCACTCATGACTTTCAAAGAATGTTGATATAAATGCTTAGCAAATACGTTTAAATGGGCATTTGAAAAGCTAGTATTCAAGATTGAATACATAGAATATGAGATATTATATGATGTTTTCATGAGAGGGAGTAAATACGCGCTGTACTCTTTTTCCCTTAACCGAGGTTTTTTCCCATTGGGTTTTCCTGGTAAGGTTTGTAGTAAGTTAGCATATTATATGTATTATAGATATGTGTATTCTTTTTTCTTCATTAGGAATTTTTTCCCACAAGGTTCTTATCTTCGTAAGATTTTAAAGAGACATATTTTTACCAATGGATATCCAAGGGGGAGTATTATGAATATATTATTAAGTGGATGTCCATCAGGATCAAGATAAATTTCATGTACTTTAAATTCTAATAGTCATTAGAAGTAGATCTCTACTTGATTTATACTTCTTATACCTATAACTAGAGACTTCGGAGAAACTTTGTAAATTTCCTGATTGATCAATAAAATACGCTCGCTCTTTTCTCTCCCATTCTTTTTGTTCTTTATTCTCTATCTTTTATTTTATAAAAAAAACTAAAATACTCTAAAATAATATAACTTTTTTAATTATAGAAGGATATTTATGTAATTTTCTAACCGTGTTGGTGATTCAGTTGAGAGTTAAACTTTCATATACTATTTTTCAAAATTGTAAATTCCCAAATAATGTAAATTAGTCCTAAAACTCAAGTTTTGAAATCTTTACAAATTAACCCTTATAGTTTCAATCTTTACTATTTTATACTCAACTTTCCAAATTTTCATATTTCATAATCATATAATTTAGTTACTAGATCAACATTTTAGATTTCACTACTCAAACCCTTAGAATTAAAAATTTACAAATTTTACAATTTGGTCATTACTTCAATTTTATCAAATTAAACCGTTTTCAACTTACTCGTACAAATATATTAAAATAAATATTTACAACTTTCAACTTAATTAAATATAAATTTATATTCCTTAATGTACGAAATTAACAATTAAGCTTAATTAAGTAAATTAAGATTAATTAAAACTAAAAGATGATTAATTAAAATATAAATAACCTTTATGAAATAAACTCAATTAAACAATGAAAAGATAATAAAATTTCAAATGTATGTTTGTTTCATTGAAAACAACTTTTATAAAATATTTTCGTGAAATCATTAAACAACAAAAAATATTTTATACAAATTCATCCAAACACCGAAAATATTAACTTTTTCAAAATTTATTTTTCGAAATTATTTTCAATTGAAATAAGCGGAGCCTTAAGCTTTTTCTTTTTGTTTTTAATAAACTTAAGCTTTAAGTTCTTAGTACAAACTTTTTAATACAACATTTATTACATTAATCAATGTATTGTTGAGTACAAAATTGTTTATGAGAAATAAGTAAAAAGGGTTTATCTATACGATTATTTAAGTGTTATTGAATCGATATTACAAGTTAATTCGATATTAATTTAGTTAAGAAAATTATTAAAATAATTATATATATCTTGAAAAAGTTATATTATTACGAGGGTATTTTTATTTTTTATTTAAAAATTAATAAAAATAGTTACAAATGTTGAGATTTGAACCTATACCACTAGGGATGGTAAAAATTTACGAATTTATGATTCGACCTAACTTTGATCCGTTAGGGTCGAGTTTTTTTTTAAAAATCGAGTTCAGGATAGGTCAAGTGAAATTATAAAAAGAAAGTCGGGTTAGATTGAGGTTGGGTTCGAGGTAAATCCACCTCCACCCCAAGATATTTACAAAATTGTTGTATATATATATATATATTAATTTTTTGCCTTCAATATATATATATATATATATTATGTTTTAATTCTAAACTAAAAAATAACTTTATTTTCTTCAAAATAAAAAAATAAATAATTAAAATTAAATTCAGATCGGGTCGGAGTCAGATCTCCTATTAAATTTTGGGTTTGGGCATAATTTTATTTAAGAATTAGGGTCAGACAGAATATCGGGCTCAGGGCAGACAAAAATACGCCCCGCCCCATTGCCATACCTATATGCCACCAACATCTATAATTTTTTTTACCACTTCAACCAAAACTCTTTTAATATTTTTATACATTTCGAATTAATTACACAAATTGTTTCACCCACATTATTTCTATATATTGATAATATCGTTGATTGAGTTAGTGTCACAAGTCAACTCGATATTAACTCAAGAAAAATGACCATATTATGTTAAACAATTGAAATGCTTTTAATATTTTTAATTAGATGTACTTACATACTTAAATTTCCTTTTACTCATAATTTAAATTATTTTTATTTAGTTCCGTACATATTGCATGTGTGTTAATTATTATTAATTTCAAACCTTAGATTTCGTCATTTATTGTAACTTATTTTTAAATATATGCTTGTATTTTAAATATGTAATTTCTTCGTATATACTTGTAAAACCCAATTTTGCCCGGGCCCATGTCAATAAAACAAACCAGTTTTAAAAAAAAACAAAATAAAGTGTCCAGTCCATTTACAACCCAATAAAACAAAAATTCCAAGATTAAAACCCAAACCAACTCATTACCCTTGGCTCAACTATACCTAGACCCAAACCTATGCGGCCCAAAAGGGCCCAACACCCAAACAAGCTTGCAGCCTCAGGAAACCCTAGGTTTCCATTCTTATAACACCAATGAGGCCCTCGTCAAGCCGAAATCGGCGCACGGATCGCGCCCCATCGCCGGACTTCTCGTCGTTTGCCTACAAAAAGGAAAGAAAAGCCAGAGAAACAAACATATGGCAAGAAATGGAAAAATACCAAAAATTGTATTTTGATAGTGGCTATAAAAAGCCGAATACATTTGATGTAAAAGGGGTTTTTTTTATACAGCATATAGACAATACAATAGACAATGATTTTGAGAGAATCTGACGAATCTGAAACCATCAAGGTTTTTACGCATTTTTTATTCTTTGGTTCGAAACTGTTTTACATGCCTAAAGATCTTCTTTTATTTTTTTAAGATTATATACACGCATATAAATACACTGCAAAAAAGGAAAAAATACATTTTTTGAATTAAAGCGCACTGCAACAGCAGTGAGTAATGATCGGTAGGGAGTTTTCTTGAGTCCTCGTGAAAATTGCCGGAGAGGAGAGCATTTTGTTTTTTTAGAACAGAGAAAATGAAAATTTTTAGAAAAAATGCTTTTATAAACATCTAAAACGATCTGCTTTTGGGGCTGGCCTCAATAGCCCAAAACGACGTCGTTTTCTCTCCCAGACCCTCGCGTTGACCCGATCCGGGGAAGGATCCGCGCGTTTTGTAATGGAAGGGCCAATTGCGCCTTTAGCCCTTCTACTTTTTTATTGTTTTGCAATTGAGTCCTTTTTATTTTTAATTTGGCCCTGGATTAGGGTCTTTGTTTCAATTTGCCCCTAAGGCCATTTCAAAGGCAGAAGAGGGAACGTCGTCGTTTAGGAGATATGGTGTGACGCGCGTTCTAGTCTAGTCCTTTTACATTTTTATTCGGATTTTTATTTCTAATTTGATCCTTGTTTCTTTGATTTTTAATTCTTTTTATTTTATTTTTATTCTTTTTTAATTATTTTAGTATTATATATGTATTAAATATCAATTATTTATACTAGGTTATTTTATTAAATTCAATATTATTTATATATTACATATCCTTTTAAAATTTGTATATTATTTATTATAATATATATTTTTAATTTTGTATATTATATATTATTATATTATATTTTATATAACATTTAAATTGTTTTATTCTTAATATTGTATAAAATTTTATATATTGTATAACATATATTATGTTTAAATATGTAGTTTTTATACATATATGTATTAAATTATTGTATTATAAATATATTTTTATTTAAAATTATATATTATTTTTTATTAAAATGCGCTTAACTATTTTCTCATGAATATATATATTATTTTTATAATTTGTTTTATTATTATTATTATAATATTTCTTTATATATATATATTATTTACCTTATTTTTATATATACATTTAATCTTGTGTAAAATTTTCATGTTTATTCCTTAATTTTTTTATTATCTGCATGCTATCTTTTAGTTGATCATTTATATTTTTAAGAACAAATTTATAATCTTTATTTACTTAGTATAATTGTTATATTGCTTGCATTATTTGTTATTATTTTTACTTAGTAAAATACCCTTTGAAATTTATGTTTGGTAATATACTAATGCCACGTTTCATTCAAATCTTTGTTTTAGAAAATGTATTTCATTTTAATTGTAATTATTTATCCGAAAGTACTTACTTAAATAAAATAATATGTGCATTTGGAAGTCTCGAGGAAATTGTGGCCTAACTTACTGGGTTTCAATTTTCTTCGTTGAATTTACATAGCCAAGTATCCTTTTTGAAATAAAAAATTACAAATTTTAAATAAAAACTTATTCTCGGGAACTCGAGATATTATGTCCTAACTTATTGGATATGATGTTTTGTGACTCGAGGTAATGATTTTCTACAAATAAAGATAAGCTTAGTTTCGAAATTTTGAAATGTTGCATTTTAACTTATTGGGTGTGGCATAATATTTCTTTGAGATAAGCGAGTCTTAGCTTTCTTTCGAATAAAGAATCGTATTTTTTAAATTTTCAACATTAGGACATGAGTTTATCAATTTTTAGGCGTTACGAGGGTGCTAACCCTTCCTCGTACGTAACCGACTCCCGAACCCGTTTTCTTGAATTTCGTAGGCCAAAATCAATGTTTTGATATAAAACGTTTTATAATGTGATCCGATCACACTTAAGCAAAAAGGAATTGGTAGCGACTTCTATTTTCGTTTTTAAAGTCGATTCCCTTTTTTTCAGAATAATTTTAAATACATGCTTGTATTTTAAATCTGTGATTTCTTCATATATACTTATGTCATATAATTTTTAATGTTTTATTAAAAGAAGTTGTAAAAACACATAAAGAAGTGGGAAACATGTGAAAAAAAAAATAGTAGAAGAAAGTCAACGGAGTTGGTGGACTTAACGTAGCACTGGCATCTTCCAAATGGGTAGTAGGAATTAGTTATAAGAATGGAATAGTGCGGATTTAGATGCTCATGAGTATTTGATTTGTTATTTTTATATTTGAATATTGTAAATTCAAATGATATTTGAATTATAGATATTTTAATAATTATTTGTAATGAATGCACTTGCATTTTTATTTGAATTTGTTTTACTTCTGTAAATAATAAAATTAAAATTCAAATATTTGTTATCCAAATCTAATTTATATTTTGTAAATAATATATTCACATCATCAGCATGGTTTATATGCATATGTAGACGGTATGAGCCCATTGTTTAGGTTGCTGCGATACTGGCTAAGGAGACAATAGGAAGTTAGGCTATTGCATGTGTTTCATGAAGGAAATCATACTGCTGATACGATGGCCAAATGGTCGACTGGTCTCTCACTAGATATGCATGTGTTTAACGACCCTCCTACTGTTATAAACCGACTGTTACTAGATGATCTACATGGGAAGAAGGCTCCCCATATAACTTCAGCGTAATTGGTTAGCTTTGCTTTCTCTTATATATATATATATATATTCACATCTAGATACCAAAATTCATTATCCATTTTATTTTTTAATTTTTTTTAGGTACATGCCACTCGTGAAGTCCTAATATCCGATTCTTGTTTTTAAGATATGATATTGAAAGTAAATTTTGAATGAGTAAGGTATTAGTTTTGACTAAGTACAAAATTCTGTGAATGCACCAATAGGCGAAACTTATGTTTGGCGAGCTCGGTGGTTTGGCGAACACTCCTGTGGAGTAGCTGCCACACCTGTTGTTTAGGCGTTTAAGTTAAGTTCTTAATTGATAGAATTATTTATTATTTTTGGTGAGACGATTTAGTTAGTCTAATGAGGACTGGTTAAAATGAATCTAAGTTACTGTAGTTAATAAGACTAAAATTATTATGAGAGTACTTAGTCACGGGTATCGAGAGAGGGTTAGGGGGATAATTTGACTTTTCCACTAAACCTTGCTTCCATGCTTAGTTGTATAAAGTTAGTAGTGACTTCTTGGACAAGCTTTACGTCTTCATTGTATCCATTTTTCCTTCCAAATTTCTCTGCTCTCACTCTCTCTGAAAACTTAAGACCAGAAACTTGCTTGAAGTTGGTTTGCTATATTCAACCAACTCCTTTGTTCGTTTTTAGCACTCTGGTAACTATCGATAAACTCTATGTTATTTTCTTGGTTATTTACATGATTTTTAGCACTGCGTCCATTGGTTTCAGAGTAGTATGCAAGGAAGGAAAGTTCTGGTTCTAGGTTTTAGTAATGCTTCTTGCAAGCATGTTCAGTTTATGGTATAGCGATATGATAAGTTTAACCATCTATATTATAGCACAAGACACTCCTAAAGGATCCCGTGATACAGGCAAAGGTCCTGCTGTTTAGACTTGCTTCACTTTTTGGTGAGTTCTTTCTTACTTCTATGTGTGTACTGTTTTTGTTTATATTTTGCTTAAGGTAAGTATTCATACTTTGTAAAGATGAAATGTTTGTATATGAAGGATGGTTGTTTGGAGTTGTTAGTCTGGTTTTGGTCTGGCTGTGTTAAGGCGTAGGAACTATTCTTCATGTTTAAGCCACTACCTTCTATTTTTGGAAAGGATAATATGGATTGAAAAATGGAAACAAATTCATGGCGTTGCCTTCGATGGAATAAACATTTAACTGGCAGATCGCGATACATGAAAATGGTTGTGTAGCCTTTGGTAGGACAATAATATGTTGCAAACCAGATTGGCATATCATGACAAAGGAATATAAATGAAGTGCACAATATGACTCTGACTATGGACCTGAGTATGTGGCAAACGTGAAGAAGGTTGTCTGTATGGTCGTATGGATGTAATGTATATGCCAAAGGAATAGTAGACTGGCATATAGTCTATCTATGATCGGTACTCGCCAACTAGTGAACTGTGAAACTGTGTTCGAGTTTGAAAGAATTTGTTTGAAAATTTGATAACTATTGTAATGCCTTCTTCTGGAACTAATTAAGTTCTTTGAACTTACTTAGTTACTTTCCTTCTCAATCTTGCTGTTGAAGTAAAGGAATTTTTAAAGACTATGTCAGAGGACAATTGCTGTTGTGAGATTTCTAGTGTTTTGTATTATGCATGACATGGGGGTGATGTCATGATGTTTAATTTTGAGGAATGAATATTGTATTTGAACTTATGTTCATGAAAGTATGATTCTAATGAAATTACAGTGAAGTATTTATGTTTTCTTTTTAAAATGTACTACTTTATGTAGTCCTGTACAATAATGTGTTTATATTTCATAACAACCTACACTATAGTTTAATTCATTTGCGCTAGAAATAAATTTAAATATAATGGTTTTAAAGTAGTGACACGACGTTCTTGGATCCTCCTTAAGGATTGAGTTTTGAATGTTACAAGTTTTGGTATTAGAGCAAAGGTTTAGTCGATTCTCGAAAAAATCAAAGGCAGTGTTATACCCTTATCATGCATAGTATGCCTCTGGCTTAGTCCTTAATGCTTTGTACTAAGATAAATCTTCTTTTGTAGTGAGATAAGAAAATGTTTGATAGTTCTAGAGAAGCTACTGGTGAGGAAACAAAAAGTCATGTGCCTACCCAAGAACAAGCTACTACTGTCAAAAACATGGGTAATATAGAGAATGCATTTAGAAATGTGTTTTTGGCGATGATGGCTCAACTGTTTGATCAGTTTATGGGAAAAAACCAACAACTTCAACCATAATAACCACAGTAACCTTATCAACCATAGCCTGTAGTGGTTTGTTCGGCTCAACCTGTTCCGCCTATACCTACTATAACTCAACCTAAGGTTGATCTTGTCAGAGAGATTCAGAAAATAGGAGCCAAGGAGTTTCTTAGTGATAAAGGAAAGGACCCCACTGTGGTTGAGCAATGGTTATCTCGCTTGTGCAGGGTTATTAAAGAGCTAAAATGTACCCCTGAAGATAGTCTAAGGAGTATTTTAGTCTTTGAACATGCCACAAAACTTGCTCTATATGCATAATAGCCTAATACGCCACTCTTTGGGTGTAGTCATGAAATCGTCCCTCCTGGCGTAGACTCATATCAATTCGCCCGTAACAAAACACACACCTATATAAGTTCGTAGGAACTTAGTGAGACAAACATCATTTACCTCTGTCATTTTTGTAGTTATCAACTAGTTACTTATTTAGATGATTTTATCATTTTGAACCTTTAACTTAATCACCGGCGAATACTCCTCAATTTCTATCCCCATTTACATGCGGAATCAGATGCGTTGCTCAAAACTCATTTATTACCTATCAACATCTTGATCGCCACTTACCTCTTGCATTCTAATCTTTCATAGGTAGACTGTTTCATGGGTCGGCCACCCGATACCTTCAAAGGTCCACTTTGAAATGTGGGAGGGTTTGGGCAAAAATATAGGCTCGAAAAATGGGCTTGGACAAAAAATAAGACCCATTTAAAAAGTGGGTCGGGCCTCGGGCAAGACATTCTTGGCCCCGGGCTCGGTTGAATCCATTAAAGGACAAAAAATATCTAATTTTTTTATTTTTTAATGTTATTTTCTTGTTGTTTTCTCCTATTTTACTACCATTTTACTATTATGTTGCTACTATTTTGTTATTATTGTTTGGATATAGTAGAAAACTTATTTTATTGTTAATATTGTTATTATTTTAGAGACATTTGCTTGTTAAGTGGCATCTATCTTAGTGTTATTTAAGTATACATATTTTTTAAAATTTATTTTCAATTTGTTGGGAAATATTTATTTTGATGTTTTAGTATTTTGATGTATTATATATATTTAAAATTATATAAAAATTAACACATGCGGTAGAGTCGGGCCGGGTTTTAGCATTTTTATTCAGGTCGAGCTTGGGCAAAATTTTAGGCCCATTTTTCGGGCTCGGGCCTAGCAAACGGGCCTAAATTTTTAGTTGGGCCCTGCTCGAACCCGGCCCGACCTAGCCCTTGAACACCTATATTCATAAGTCTTTATTTTTTTCCTTTAGAAAGGTCCATATGATCGAAAGACTATTACTTTTGCATATGTAACTTTAACCTATCGTTCCACAATCCATGTTTGATAACATATACAAACAACATGTACATTCCTTTTGATGTTCAATTAGAAAAATCCTTATTCAAAATACGTTTCTTTTATGTTTACCTAAGAACTCTTCTATATCTCATCGTTTTATTATTCACAGTTGAATCATGGTATTGTAGAACATTTTATCATAGCCCATAGATACACTGTGCCTTTTTGATCTTCTAAGCACATCTACAAGCCATACTGAACATTCCAATGCAACTTAATACAAAATCTACCGCAAGAAGCATTCCTTTAAGTTACGTCATTACGAGCCTTACTAGGATATGCCACAAGGGAACCACTTTCAGATTTCACCATGTATGTCGTTCTTCCAGGTTTTCACCATAAGGGCGATTCTTAAGAGTGTGCCACCAAGGCGTTCCTTATGAAGTTTTCCACAAAGGCATTCCTTTCATACTCCGCCACAAAGGCTTTTTTTCATATTATGCCACAAAGGCTTTTCTTTCCAAATGTGTTTAAGATATGGATTTGCCTAAACTCACATTATGTGAGGTTTTCCCATCATTGTCACGGGACACGCAGGGAACCCTATTGGGTAATAACCTTTCTTTAGTTCCTCTTTAAAGGTGCTATGGCCATGGACTTTTCCTTTCAGAATTTGTGTTTAAAGTCTCGATGGACCCTTTTAAACAATACCATAGAGACAAACACAAACTCACTTCACAAACCATTCATACATTGACACAATTCACCTTCATCTTTAACTCCACAACTTACTCTTAACAAAGCATACCTATAGCATATATCTAGGACACACATATATGACCAAACCTACTTCTCAGATTCTATACCATAACATGCATTCAATCATATAGTTGCATGACCATTGTACTATACTTTTCTAACTTTGGTTTCATCGCTCAATTGGTTTCTACAGGGATATCTCATGTAAATAGTATACATGCAAGAGTCGGTACAAAGACTCACCTGACAACCATGAACAACAACTTGAACTCTAGATCCAACTAGGAATTGCAACAACCACTGCTTATAAATTAGAATAACACCATTAAAACTCATTCATAATCTTTACCATCATCACAAACCTAGATAACCCTCATACTAAGGCTTAATTCTTCATCTTACTTTTCACGCACTCTTACAAACCTACTCTTTCATAGCACAACATACAGAGTTATAAAACTTACCTTGACATGGAGCAATCACTGATAAAATCTGGGATCTCAACTTTTGGCTTAGAGAAATGCCTTCAATTCCTCAAGCCTCAAATAACCTTGTCTTAGAATAAAGAAGAAGAAAATGTCCCTTTCCCAAACTTGAATATCTATTATTATAATCTAATTTCTTATTGGAACTTGACAAATGTCACCTTATTACTTAATTATCTTATAAAAAATTCTAAAACTTCTGAGAAACCTAACTGAGTATTCCCTTATATTTTGGCTATTCTTTTAACACCCCTAACCCTTATCCGTCGTTGGAACAAGGTTACGGAGCGTTATCGAACTTTACAGATTAAATATGACTATACATATCAAGAACCAATCATAAAACACTCACAGAGTCACTTATATGGGCTCTCGAGGCCCAAAACACACATTAGAAATAAATAGGAACCAAATTGGAAAATTAGAGAATTTTTCCCAAAATTTCAAAATTTATCCTAGGTGTAAGGGAACACGCCCGTGTGGCCAGCCATGTGGCTCACACGGCCAAGAGACACGCTCCTGTCTTAGGCTGTGCAGGCGTTCTATGTGAGGCACACGGCTGTGTCCCAGCCCGTGTCCATACCCGTGTAACTCTCCGACTTAGGTCACATTGAAACACCCCAAACCCGACCCACGAGCCTCGACCAGATCTGGTATGTTCTTCGAGTAAAACAGTTCAAATTCGTGGGTTCTTAGAAAATCTTTAAGTGATTTTGGGAGAAAACTCGATTTGGGTTGGGCTCAAGTTGGAAACTAGTTCGTTTTTGTGAAATATAAGTTTTTGTGAAAACTTTAAGTAAAAGATATGCCGATTTAATTTTAAAGATTTTGCCTTTGAAAACATTTGTATTTAGATGTTGTAATATTTATGAGTTTATTTTAAAATATTACTTAACTTTAATTTTGATAACATTGAAACATAATATCGTAAATTTAAATGCATGCATAATTAGTCCATACTATAGCCTTATTACAACAAAATATACCCAAAATAAATTGAAAGTACTTAAATAAAATAAATGTTAAAATCGTAGAATTCCTTCTTTGAGCATGGTCACCACTAAGCTCACTCGGCCCGATCCATTCTTGATCATTACGAAAAATGATCCCTAACAGGTGAGTCGACAGACTCAATGTGTACACAAACACTAGGTCCAAATAGATTCAGGCATATCAAGTCATACATGTTCATATCAAAATATACAATTAATGATGCATTCCCAAGCCCAAACCTAGTTACCAACCGCTACACATCACCCGTACCAACCTGCACACCGTGGGGACTACTAAGTCAATCCTCCATCCGCTACACACCATCGAGGCGATTCTTTGCGATCGACGTGCTCATCGCCTTATAAAATTCGTGGCATAGCCACCAGATTAAATAATTGTGACCAAAGTCACCACATTGAATAATGTGACCGAAGTCACCACCTTCACTTCCCCTTTTCATAATATCCTATATGCCCCCATCTATCATACACATTATGCAATATTATGCCTTAATTCACATTCTTATCATACTCACATTCATGGCATAACAACCATATCATACTCATAGTAGGAGTAGGAAAACGTACCTTAGCACTTTGTACCATTGTATGGTACCTTAGCCATACTTTTCACATTCTTAATATCACATATATATGTATATATTAAACATGCCATAAAACTTATTAAGAAATAGTGTGGGGTACACACCTGATACACTTAGCGGTTTACTTAAATCCCAAAAAATCTGATCTAAAGCCTTAGATCCTTTAGTTCCTATAATCGGCCATTAGTAGACATATTAGCAAAACGTATTCGGCTAGATTATTAAACCCCGAAGGACTTTTGAAACCAAACTTACCTAGTTGCCGATTGGGTTATCAAATAAATCCTGAAAATGTTGTGTTGGTTCTTCCTGCAATCGGCCTATACTAGATCACCTAAAGGATTAGTTTCGGCTTTTTAATCAAATAAGAAATAGACTTAAAACATCAAATATGGCCTATAGCCGAAAGTCACTACTGCCTTACCTTACGGATCTAAATCCCGAAAACCACCACTTGCCTTAGAAGCTATCGAAATCCCTATACCACATGTTAGATTCGGCTTTAAACAACAATCCATAAAAATGGCCCTTGGCCGAAATATTATAGTTGCTTACCTTAAATACTTCAAATCGAAAGGCTCTCTAGTGCTTCCTCCTTCGACTAAACACCAAAAAACACATAATAAGGCTTAATGGACATTCGACCATCCATAAAAATCAAGGCCTAATCCCTTGATTTCGGCACCAAAAAGGAAAGAATCCAAAAACCGATTTCTAAAAAATACTTACCACTATCGTTGCTTACCACTAACGATCGACTTCGAATCACCCTCCTAGGTTCAAACACAACCAAGAAATAGAACTAGATCTCCAACTTTCAGCTTTGAAGGGAACAAAAGAAGAAAAGAAGTGATGAGGGGTTCCCAATAGATATTCGGCTATGGCTTAACAAATGGTGATTGCACATTCGGCTATCATAGAGAATAGGTAGGGGGTTGAAGTTATAAGAAAGAATAGAAAATAAAAATGGAAGAGGCTTGGAAGAATTCGGCAATGAGAACAATGGTGGAGGGGTCTCGGCTTCAAGGAAAAAGAGAGGAAAAAGAATGAATTTGCTTGACTAAAATTTTCAGCAATGAAGACTAGAGAAGAAAATAAATAATTTTGGCACTCTTTCCCCCTTCACTTGGCCGAATATTGCCTACCAAAGAGACCCATACTTGGCCACCACCTCAGCTCCCATAATAATCTCCTAATTTTCTTTTATCACCTTAACAAATAAAATAATCCATCACTTTATCCCTTATCTTACCTTTAAAAAAAATAAAATAAAACAATAATTATCTTACTCTTCTTAGCCGAAAATTAAAAGAAAAACTAAGCTTATCCCTTCCTTCCAAAGTCCCAAAACTGTCCATCTCTTCTTTCCAACTTGACACAAAATAAAATGCTCCTTCTTGCCTCCTTCGCAACTCGAACCAAGGCCCCTTTTCCCTTTGCTCATGGCGTCACTTGCCCAAGCTTTAAGTGGCGCCTTGCAGCCACTTTACCAAGGTGATTCTTATGTCACAAATCACGCATGAATTTCCCTTAAAGCCTCCTTAGCCCAGTTCCCCTTTTTGGCGTAAAAATAAAAGTCTCCAATGCTTCCCACGTTGCTCGAACCCTGGCCCAACTGCACCTGTATGTGGCATCACGTGCTAGGCCCTTAAGTGGTACCTTGTAGCCATTTTTTTCCAAGCCCAATTGTGTGTCATGCTTAACTTTTAAATTTTCTTAAGACCACCTTGCTTAGCTTCCTATTTTAGACTTAAAATCTAAAAATTTTCTAAGGCATTTCCTATTATTCTAAAGTTCACAACATTCATAAATACACATTCATACATACAAAGGCATGCTTTTACACTCAATTAAGCAATTATGCATAAGCCATAATTCAGGATATTACAGTTCTACCCCCTTAGAATAATTTTGTCCTTGAAATTACCTGGCTAGAATAGGTGGGGGTATTACTGTCGCATTGCTTCTTCTGGCTCCCACGAGGCTTCCTCCGATCCATGATTTCGCCATAATACCTTGACTAAAGGGACCGATTTCCTTCGTAGCACTTTCACATCTTGTTCTAGAATCTGAATCGGCTCCTTCTCATAGGACAAATTCGGCCTTAGCTCCACCTCTTCCACTAGAACTACATGAGATGGGTCCGATCGGTATCGACGTAGCATGGAAACATGAAACACGTCGCGCATCTGCTTCAGTTCCGGTGGCAACTCTAACTGATATGCCATTGGTCCAATTCGCTTCAAAACCTTATAAGGTCCTATAAACCTTGGACTTAACTTCCTTTTTCGACTAAATCTCATTACCTTTTTCCAAGGTGAAACTTTAAGAAACACTTGGTCTCCCACATCAAATTCTATTTCTTTCCTTTTAAGATCCGCATACGACTTCTGTCTATCAGATGCTTCCTTTAACTGTGCCCGAATTATCTCAACCTTTTCTTTGGATTCTTCCACTAACTCTGGACCTAAAACTCGACGTTCTCCCAATTCCGTCCAACATGTAGGAGTCTGACACTTTCGACCATCTGATTGGCTTCGTGCGGTGCCATCCGAATCTTGGCTTGATAGGCATTGTTGTAGGCAAATTCGCTAGAGGCAAATGTTCCTCCCAACTTCCTTTGAAATCCATCACACAGCCCCTTAACATATCCTCTAACACTTGGATTACCCGCTCGGGCCCTGTCCATTGTGGATGAAAAGCCATAGTAAAATCCAACTTAGTGCCTAAAGCCTGATGTAACGCTTTCGGGCGAAAGTAAACCTTGGGTCCCTATCGGAGATAATTGACACCGATACTCCATGCAACCTTACGACTTCCACCACATATAACTTTGCCAACTTCTGCAAAAAATAATCGACTCTCACCGGAATAAAGTGTGCGGACTTGGTCAAACGGTCTACTATTACCCATACCTAGTCCTTCTTAGTAGGCGTAAGGGGAAGCCCACTAACGAAGTCCATGGTAATTCTTTCCCACTTCCACTGCGGAATCATGATTGGCTGAAGCAATCCTGACGAAACTTGGTGTTCAGCCTTAACTTGCTGACACGTCAAACACTTGCCGACAAATTCTATAACTTCCTTTTTCAGACCAGGCCACCAAAACTCTTCTCTTAAGTCTCTGTACAACTTAGTGCCTCCAGGATGCATAGCATAAGGGCTACTATGCGATTCCTGAAGAATCCTTCACCTAAGTTCCTTATCCTTAGGCATACAGACCTTGCTCTTGAAACACAACACTCCTTCGCCATTAATGCCATAATCTTCCAACTCTCCATTACAGACTTCTTGTGTAGCTTAGCACTTAGGTCCTCATCATAACCGTCCTCTTTCACTTCATTCAACCACGTCGGCTTGACTTGCAACTCTGCCAACAAGCTTCCATCATCATACAAACTCAAGTGTGCGAACATTGCCCTCAGATCCGACACAACTTTCCGGCTTAGGGTATCCGCCACTACATTTGCTTTGCCCGGGTGATACTCTATAGAACAGTCATAATCCTTCAGTAATTCCACCCACCTTCGCTGCCTCAGATTCAACTCCTTCTGAGTCAACAGATACTTGAGACTCTTGTGATCAGTGTAGATCGTCGACTTTTCGCCATAAAGGTAGTGCCTCCATACCTTAAGAGCGAAGACCACTACTGCTAATTCCAAGTCATCGTCGGGTAGTTCACCTCATGTGGCCTCAATCATGGACGATATGCAACTTCCTTCCGTCTTGCATCAATCGCAACCCAAACTCAGTATGGGAGCGTCACAATACAATAAAATCCTTTCCCCCTCAGTGAACCAACACCGGAGCTTAGTCAATACCCTCTTAAGCTTTTCAAAGCTCTCTTGTTGCTTATCCGTCCATACAAAGGTACTTCCTTCCTCAACAACTTTGTCAAAGGCGGCTATTGACGAAAATCCTTCCACGAACCTTCATAATAGCACTCGCCAATCCCAAGAAACTATGAATCTACCGCCAAACTTAGGTGGTTTCCAATCAACACCGCTTCAATCTTTCTAGGATCCACCCTTATTCCTTGGCAGACACCACATGCCCTAAGAATGCAACCTCCTTAAGCCAAAATTCACACTTGCTGAATTTGGCATGAAACTTCTTTTCCCTTAGCACTTGCAGCACAATCTGGAGATGCTCATCATGCTCCTCCTCAGTCTCGGAGTATACAAGGATGTCGTCGATGAACACAACGATGAACCAGTCCAGATAGGGTTGGAAGACCCGGTTCATCATGTCCATAAATGCGACTGGGGCATTTGTCAATCCAAATGGCATTACCACGAACTCAAAACGGCCATACCTTGTCCTAAAGGCTGTCTTATAGATATCCTCCTCCTTCACCTTCAACTGATGATATCCTGACCTTAAGTCGATCTTTGAAAACACTGCCGCCCCCTTAAGCTGATCGAACAAGTCATCAATCCTTGGCAAAGGATACTTGTTCTTGATGGTCAGCTTATTCAACTGACGATAGTCTATGCACATACGCATAGTTTCGTCCTTCTTCTTCACAAACAGGACCGGTGCTCCCCGTGGAGACACACTGGGTCGGATAAACCCACGATCCAGTAATTCTTGGATTTGAGCCTTGAGTTCCACCAACTCCTTTGGTGCCATTCTATAAGGGGCGATTGACATAGGAGCTGTTCCCGGTAGCTAGTCAATTTCAAACTCCACCTCCCTGTCTGGGGGTATTCCTTGTAATTCCTCCAGAAACACATCTTCAAAATCCCTTACCGTTCTAACTCCACTAACACCTTCTTCTTTTCTATCTAACGCACTAACGAACGCTAAAAATGCCTTACACCCTTTACGAACCATCTTTTCAGCCTTTAGCACCGAAATTACATTAGACAAGTAGTTTCTTCTTTCTCCTATCATAATGACCACCTTATCCTCCGGGGTCCTTAACTCTATTTGTTTAGCTGCACAGTCTAACACAGCTCGATGTTCCACTAGCCAGTCCATACCAAGTATGAGATCGAATTCTCCGAAGGGAAGGTCCATCAGGTCGGCAGAAAATACCACACCTTGAATTTCTAAAGGTACACTTCGAAAGACCTTATTCACCATTACAGTTTGACCTAGTGGGCTTACTACAGTCATCTCCATACTAGAAGGTTCAGAGGCTATGTCTAGAGTTTCAACTACTCTACATGCCACATAAGAATGGGTCGAGCCCACATCAATCAAAGCATAATAACGCTTTCCAAATACAAGAAGCGTCTGATTATGACGTCCGGTGCGTCTCCATCCTCCCTACTAAGAAACGCATAAACCAAACCATATTGTCTTGCCTCAAGATAGCGACACCTCGGCCGGTGTTCCACATCCCTGCCAGTACCATTTCCTCATTTGGGACCACGGCCCGTGAGGTCATCCATCACCTCTACCGATCGATTGGCATTACGAGCTCTGGTCGATTCCCATCTGGTCTTATTAGGCGATCCTTAATCATGTGGTCCTTTAACCCACATTTAAAACATCCACTGTCTTCTTCCAAGATTCACCTAAGTGTTTCTTCCCACACTGCTCGCAAGTACGATATTGCCCTCTAGTACCAGTTTGCTGACCTCGTGGCCCATCAACTCTAGGCCTTTTTTGAGCATTCCCAGATGATCCAGATGACCCAAATCCTCTCTTATTTCTATTCCAATCAGAGTTCTGCCTCACAGAGTCCTTAATTCCTTCCACTATCTTAGCTTTCTCTACTAAAGTGAAAAACTCCCGCTCTTGATGTGGAGTGACTAACAACCTTAGGTCATCCCTTAGTCCGTCCTCAAACCGGACACACCGCTCATGCTCCGTAGCCACTACTCCTCGAGCATCTTGGCTCAACCTCGAATTGACTTCATACTACCTTTCGGACTTGTTCCTTGAACCAAACCAGAAAAGCCTTCCTCTACTCATCAATATATCTGGTTCCCACATAATTCTTCTGATACGCTGTCTTAACATACTCCCAGGTTAGATCCTCAGCTGTGGCACCATCCCGAACTGTTAGCCACCATTGATACGCTTCATCGCGTAATAGTGCCACCATTCCTTTCAACTTCTCCTCAGGAGTCAGATCGAGCTCATCCATAATGCGCTCGGTTGCTTCCAACCAATATTCAGCTGTACTGGGTGCCACACCAGATACTCCACGAAACACTTTAGCTCCATTGGCTCGGAGTCGCTCGGGTATAGATTTCTGAGCTCCTATATTCCTAAGACCCGACCACCATTTCAAGAACTTCATGACCTGACCTACGATACATTATCTTCTCCCGTCTGATCTTGCTGCTCAACACTAACAGCTAGTGGTGGTGGCGGTGGCGGTGGTACCTCATTCTCCGATCCTTGACCTGATCTAATGGGTTTCGACACGGTCATTCTACCTCGACCGCGTCCTCGTACATTGCGACCACATCCCCTGGAGCTCATTTCTACTACCGTGCTTTAATCTAATTAAGAAATTTTATGCATTAGCCATTGTTTCACTAATTATTCGCGAGGAAGTTTATGAGAAGAGTTTAGTAGCAGTTCTTTCGATCATTCAAAGTTTCAAGTTTTCTATCCTAATTCACAGAAAAGCACATCCATTCTATAGTATCTCCTATACACATTCACTCTTGGACATTTACATGCATTCCTATCGAGGTATTTTCGTAATTTGTCCTACGAGGTATTTTCGTAATTTGTCAAAATAAGGTTCCTTGGTGATTTTGTCAATAAGGGTATTCGGTGATTTTGCATTCAAGGGTACTTTGGAAATTTTAAAATCAGGGTATTTTGGTAATTAACTTGGGTAAATTTGTAAATCTTAATAAATCAAGGGTATTTTGGAATTTACAAAACTTGGGGTTGTTTTGAGAATTTGTTTTCCAAATCGGTGTTGTTGCGAAATTTTTGAAGATCGGGGTCATTCTGGTAATTTTGTAACTCAGGGGTATTTCGATAATTTGCAGGTTGGGGGTAATTTCATAATTTTTTCCAAAATCAAGGTATTTTGATATTTTGTAAATTGAGGGTTTTGAACATTTTATAAAGTAATGAAATTTTGATAAAAGTGTGAGTATTTGGAAATTTTATAAACCGGGGCATTTTGTAATTTTACCACTAGGGGTATATTAGTAATTTTGTAAATTAAAAAATATTTCTGAAAAATTTTATAGAATAGATTTTACAAAGCAAAGCGGGTAATTTAGTAATTTTAAAACTAGGGTTTCCATAAAAATACTGCTAGTCCCTTTCGAGTTTTAGTTAGGGTTTAGCAGTGAATAAGTCCTCTTGGTTAGGGTGAGCCGAGGCTACGCACCGGTAGGATTCGAGTGGAGGAGGTGAGTCACGCGATTGCTTAAATACCAAGCTCCCACCAAACCAATCCTGACATGCGCACCATGGTTGCCACACCCTAACTCGATGACTTAACCACATTTGTTTAGTTAGGCATTTAAGTTTTATGTATTTGTTGGGGTACACTAGTCCTAGGGTTCAAATACTTAATCTCTATTCTACGTTCCGTTTCTACCCTTCTACAAATCATAATATAAATCACACAAAAGATCAGAGTACTTACCTGGTGGACTTCGGGTCGAAGACTTAGTGTGCCATGCCAGTAAAACCTGCTTAATTCACAAAATTCCTTTTGGGCTTAACTTTGAAAACGTTTTGGGCCTTACACCCAAGGCTGAGAGTTTAAAACTGGGCACCCCAAACCTGACCCACGAGCCTCGACCAGATCTGGTATGTTCCTCGAGTAAAAACAGTTCAAATTCGTGGGTTCTTAGAAAATCTTTAAGTGATTTTGGGAGAAAACTCGATTTGGGTTCGGCTCAAGTTGAAAACCAGTTCATTTTGTGAAATAAAAGTTTTATAAAAATTCTTTATTGAGTCCCAAAACTTTAAATAAAAGATATCTTGATTTAATTTTAAAGATTTTGCCTTTGAAAACATTTGTATTTAGATGTTGTAATATTTATGAGTTTATTTTAAAAATATTACTTAACTTTAATTTTGATAACATTGAAACATAATATCGTAAATTTAAATGCATGCATAATTAGCCCATACTATAGCCTAATTACAACAAAATATACCCAAAATAAATTGAAAGTACTTAAATAAAATAAATGTTAAAATCGTAGAATTCCTTTTTGAGCATGGTCACCACTAAGCTCCTGTACTTGGGTCCATTCTTGATCATTACGAAAAATGATCCCTAGCAGGGTGAGTCAAGCAGACTCAATGTGTACACAAACACTAGGTCCAAATAGATTCGGTCATATCAAGTCATACATAACATCCTAGATTAGGAGTTATCGTTTGTGCATAATTCATGAGTAGTAGGTTTTGGCGGTGTTTGGAAGTGAATTAAGGGTTTTAAAATCCTAGAACTAAAGAAAGCTTTGGACAATTATTGGTTTTAAGTTAAAAACAAGAAGTGATATGGAAAAGTGGCAAGGGCGCCACCTAGGGTGCAAGGGTTATGGCATCAAGTGAAGTACTTTGAGGAAGAGGTTCAATCCCACTATGTGCATTTTGCTTAATTTTATGAAATAGCATGTTTCTTTGTGATATGGATGTGTGGTGTGCATTTTTAGAACCTTGAAAATGTATAGAAATGTATGGAAATGTAAGGAAATGTATGAAAATGTAAGGAAATGTATGGAAATGTATGGAAATGTATGGAAATGTATGGAAATGTAAGGAAATGTATGGAAATGTATGGAAATGTATGGAAATGTAAGAAATGTATGGAAATGTAAGGAAATGTAGGAAATGTAAGGAAATGTAGGGAAATGTCTTGGAAATGTAAGAAATGATTTAGAAATGTTAAGTTTCAAAAAGAGAAAAGTAAATATTTTGGAAACTTGGAAATGATTAGCTAAAAGAGGAAAGTAAACATTTTGGAAACTTAAGTTAAAGAGGAAAGTGAACATTTTGGAAACTTAAGTTAAAAGAGGAAAGTGAACATTTTGGAAACCTAGGAAATGTCAAGTTTAAAGAGCCAAACGAAAATTTTTGGAAACTTAGAAATGACTTAGAAATGTCGAGTTTTAAAGTTTAAAAGAGGAAATTAAGGCAAGGTTGCCTTAAGAGAAAAAGTATGTAAAATTTGACACACAAACAGGCTTGGAAAAGTGGCCTGAAGATACCACTTAAAGCCTAGTGAGTGACGCCACTTAGGTGGATAATTTGGGCCTCGTATGGCCACAAGGAGCCCAATAAGAACAAGTTTAAATTCAGCTCATCAAGGGAAGGGGGTGGACGGCATCTAGCTAAGGATTTAAGTGATTTTTTATTTAATTACTTAAAGAGGAAGCAATGGATGGCAATAAGGACTCTTAAGGGAGGAGTTTAATTCTCTTTAAAATTTGGCTAAATAGGTGGATAAATGAAGAATTATTCTTTAATTAGGAGAATGAGCGAAGAGTGATGGCCAAGTAAGGGATTCTAAGTTAGTAAATTCGGCTATAAAAGGAAAAGAAGGCCATTCATTGATTCACTCTTCCTTTGCCGAATTTCTTAAGCATATTCTCCTCTCTCTGCCGAAATTCCTACACTTTATTCTTCTTCTTTTATTTTTGCCAAGCCAAAATACCTTGTGTTCTAACCGAATCCTCTATCTTTATTCTTCCTTCTCTTTTCTTTCTAAACCCTCCAAAAGCCGAAACTTGTGAGAGCATCATTTAGCCATAGCCAAATCTCTGAAGGTTGAAGTAAAGGTGCAATCGATTCCTTCAAATAAGGGTAAGATCCAAGTTTGGTTTCCATTCTTTTATATTTTAGACTTATCAAAATTTAGGGACTAATTCCTATTATTAATATTGGCGAATCATGGAAGGAGAAGTTCTTTTCAGAAGGTACACCATAAGGTGCGTGTTCCCTAGTCATTTGGTGAATTTAGGATTTAAGATCCTTAAGGTAAGTGACTATGAATATTCGCCAAGACCCTATTTTGTAGTAGATCTATTATTATGTGTTTTAAGCTAAAACTAACCGATTCAAGGGATCTAGTGATTAGCCGACTTCAAAGGAGAAGAATATAAGTTTTGATTTGATTTTTAATTCAATCGGCAACAAGGTAAGTTTTAGTGCACAAATCCTACTAGGATTTGGATTTATGGTGAAATGGCTCTTTACTAAGTATTAAGTGATTGAATAAATGTGAGATCTAAGATCTAAGGCATTAGATCAAGCTTTTCGGGATCTCAAGGAATTGCTAAGCGAATCAGGTGTGTACCCTACTCTAAGTTTTAATACGTTCATGGCTATGTTTTAAATTAAATGTGTTAATATGAAAGTGTAAGAATGTGGCTAAAGTACCATGTTATGGTACAAAGTACTCAGGTACGTTTTCCTACTCCTACTAGGACTATGAAATATGTTATACTTAACATGTGAAAAGTGACATGAATGTGAATTTAAGCATGATATGCATGATATGAATAATATGGGGCATTCGGGTTATTTGAGAAAGGGGAAGTGAATGTGATGATTTCGGTCTCACTATCTGAATGTGGTGACTTTGGTCACATTATCTGAATGTGGTGACTTCGGTCACATTATTTGAATGTGGTGACTTTGGTCACATTATCTGAATGTGGTAACCCGGTTACATTATCTGAATATGGTGTCTCATGACACAATTATCTGGTGGCTATGCCACGAATTTTATATGGGCGATGAGCACGTCGATTGCAATGATCGCCTTCAAGGTGTGTAGCTGATGGAGGGTTGACTTAGTAGTCCCCACGGTGTGCGGGGATGATGCGGGTGGAGTGTAGCGGATGGCATATAGGTTTGGGTTCGGATTGCATCATTATTTTGAATCATTAAATGTGAAAATATGATACGTATGAATATGATTTGTTATGCACGAATTAGTTAAGACTTAGTGTTTGTGTACACATTGAGTCTGTTTGACTCACCCTGTTAGGGAACATGTTTGGTGACGATCGATGATGGACCGGTTCGCAAAAGCTTAGGGATGGCCATGCAATAATAAATTCGACTTGGACTTTTATTTTATTTAAGTAATTTAAAGTTTATTTTGGTTTTAATTTTGGGAAATTATTTGATGTAATAAGGCCGTAGTAGCGATTACCTTACTTTTATTTATTGAGCATACAATCTTTATATTTATTAAAAGATTAAGTAAATTTAATTTAATTCAAAGCCCAAACGTTTTGTCACCTAAATCAAAAGGATTTTAATAACGAAATAAACCAGTTTTCAACCCAAGCCCAACCCAAAACAATCTTTCTTTCAAAACACACAAGTTTTTCCTAAGTAACAAAAAGAATTTGAAGCAGTTTACAGGGAACATACCAGATCTGGTCCAGGCTTGTGGGCCGGGTGTGGGGTGTTTCAATACATGTTCATATCAAAATATACAATTAATGATGCATTCCCAAGCCCAAACCTAGTTACCAACCGCTACACATCACCCGTACCAACCTGCACACCGTGGGGACTACTAAGTCAACCCTCCATCCACTACACACCATCGAAGGCAGTCGCTGCAGTCGACGTGCTCATCACCCTTATGAAATTCGTGGCATAGCCACCAGATTAAATAATTGTGACCGAAGTCACCACATTCAGATAATGTGACCGAAGTCACCACCTTTACTTCCCCTTTTCATAATATCCCATATGCCCCCATCTATCATACACATTATGCAATATTATGCCTTAATTCACATTCTTATCATACTCACATTCATGGCATAACAACCGTATCATACTCATAGTAGGAGTAGGAAAACGTACCTTAGCACTTTGTACCATTGTATGGTACCTTAGCCATACTTTTCACATTCTTAATATCACATATATATGTATATATTAAACATGCCATAAAACTTATTAAGAAATAGTGTGGGGTACACACTTGATACACTTAGCGGTTTACTTAAATCCCAAAAAATTCGATCAAAAGCCTCAGATCCTTTAGTTCATATAATCGGCCATTAGTAGACATATTAGCAAAACGTATTCGGCTAGATTATTAAATCTCGAAGGACTCTTGAAACCAAACTTACCTAGTTGCCGATTTGGTTATCAAACAAATCCCGAAAACATTGTGTTGGTTCTTCCTACAATTGGCCTATACTAGATCACCTAAAGGATTAGTTTTGGCTTTTTAATCAAATAAGGAATAGACTTAAAACATCAAATATGGCCTATAGCCGAAAGTCACTATTGCCTTACCTTACGGATCTAAATCTCGAAAACCACCACTTGCCTTAGAAGCTGTCGAAATCCCTATACCACATGTTAGATTTGGCTTTAAACAACAATCCATAAAAATGGCCCTTGGCTGAGTATTATAGTTGCTTACCTTGAATACTTCAAATCCCGAAAGGCTCTCTAGTGCTTCCCTCCTTCGACTAAACACCAAAAGAACACATAATAAGGCTTAATAGACATTCAGCCATCCATAAAAATCAGGGCCTAATCCCTTGATTTCGGCACCAAAAAGGAAAGAATCCAAAAATCGATTTCTAAAGAAATACTTACCACTACCGTTGCTTACCACTAACGATTAGCTTCCTGAATCACCCTCTTAGGTTCAGCCACAACCAAGAAATAGAACTAGATCTCCAACTTTTGGCTTTGAAGGGAACAAAAGAAGAAAAGAAGTGATGAGGGGTTCCCAATAGATATTTGGTTATGGCTTAACAAATGGTTATTGCACATTCGGCTATCATAGAGAATAGGTAGGGGGTTGAAGTTATAAGAAAGAATAGAAAATAAAAATGGAAGAGGCTTGGAAGAATTCGGCAATGAGAACAATGGTGGAGGGGTCTCGGCTTCAAGGAAAAAGAGAGGAAAAAGAATGAATTTGCTTGACTAAAATTTTCAGCAATGAAGACTAGAGAAATTTCAGCACTCTTTCCCCCTTCACTTGGCCGAATATTGCCTACCAAAGAGACCCATACTTGGCCACCACCTCAACTCCCATAATAATCTCCTAATTCTCTTTTATCACCTTAACAAATAAAATAATCCATCACCTTATCCCTTATCTTACCTTTAAAAAAAAAAATAAAACAATAATTATCTTACTTTTCTTAGCTGAAAATTAAAAGAAAAACTAAGCTTATCCCTTCCTTCCAAAGTCCCAAAACCATCCATCTATTCTTTCCAACTTGACGCAAAATAAAATGCTCCTTCTTGCCTCCTTCGCAACTCGAACCAAAGCCCCTTTTCCCTTTGCTCATGGCGTCACTTGCCCAAGCTTTAAGTGGCACCTTGCAGCCACTTTACCAAGGTGATTCTTATGTCATAAATCCCTCATGAATTTCCCTTAAAGCCTCCTTAGCCCAGTTCCCCTTTTTGGCGCAAAAATAAAAGTCTCTAATGCTTCCCACGTTGCTCAAACCCTGGCCCAACTGCACCTGTATGTGGCGTCACGTGCTAGGCCCTTAAGTGGCACCTTGTAGCCATTTTTTTCCAAGCCCAATTGTGTGTCATGCTTCACCTTTAAATTTTGTTAAGACCACCTTGCTTAGCTTTCTATTTTAGACTTAAAATCTAAAAATTTTCTAAGGTATTTCCTATTATTCTAAAGTTCACAACATTCATAAATACAAATTCATACATACAAAGGCATGCTTTCACACTCAATTAAGCAATTATGCATAAGCCATAATTCGGGATATTACACACATGGCGAAGCCACACACTTGTGTGCTAGGACGTGTGCAAAAACCTGAGAATTTTGTTTCTAAATTGTAAGATGCAGGGGACACACGGCCAGTCCACACGCCCATGTGACACACGGATAAGACATACACCCTGTAACATCCTGAAATTCAGAATTTTATGTTTGTGCATTATACCATGCGATAGGTTAGTTAAAATATTAATTGTGTATGTTTAGGGGTCCTAAGGAGGCTCGGGGATGAATTGGGCCTTAGCAAAAAATTTCTATGTTAAAGTAATTTAAGGAGAGAAGGTAAGTGGCATCAAGGTTTAAGGAAATAAGTGAATAATTGGCTAGCATAAATGAGCATATGGTAAAGAGGATATGGCGTCACATAAAGGGCTTTAGGGGAAAAGGTTTGAATCCCACTTGGTACAAATTTTGATTATTTTTTTCTTCTATTCAACCATAGTGTCGGCAATGGATGAATTTAAGGCAAGGAAGACTTTTTAATTTTGGAAAGGTGGCTAAGGAAATAAGGTAAGGATGAGGGTAAAGAAAGAAATGAAAGAAAATGAGTAAGAAAATGAGCAAGAAGGGGGATATGTTGGCCGGTTTTGGGGAGAATGTTTGGAAAATTTTTATGGTCAATTTTTGATTCTTTTAGTATGGTATACACGGTTTGGGAGGGTTTTGTGGTAGTCAATTTTCATTAGACTTTTGATAAAATTTTGGTGCTTGTTAGGCCTAATTTCTTTTAGCATTCTTTTGTGTTCTTTTATCCAATTTCTTCTATTATTGTGAAACTCTAAAGCCAATAGTGAGTATTTTTCTTTTTTTGTTTTGCGAAACCACCTAGCCATTATGTCCAAATCATTTTCACTTATCTCCCATTTGAGAACTGAAACTAGATAGCACCCTTTCTCCCTCTTTTCTTTTCTTTCTTTTCACAAAATCTTCAACCCTTCTTCCTTCCTCTTTAATTCATAGCCGAATCTTCTTGCTTAATTTCTCTCCACAGTTGAACTTTTGAATTCTTCATTTCTTCTACGTTATTTCTTTCTCGTTCGTATTGGCACTCACTTCTTTGATCGAATAGGTAAGTGGTCTTATTCTTTTCATTTCAGTTTCTTTTTCTTCCTAGCCGAATATGTGTGTTCATCGTTATTCAGCTAGTCTATCTTGTTTCTTATCGAAACATCACTCTCTTCATCACTCTCATGTTGTGATCAATACTTTTTTGTAGTGTTATAGTGGGTGGCCAAATACCACATCATTGACGATTCAAATCTAGCCATAAGTCCAATCGGTGAAAGTTGGATCTACTATTGTCAATGTAATGGATTTCTTTAAAGTTCATCTCGATATCTCTCAATATTTGGTTATTTCATTAAAATGGAATGATAGATTTGTCTAATCAGTTGTTATAGGGACTAAATCGCCCGTTATTTTTCACTCGTTGATTTCACAAAAATAGTGGTAAGCCAAACCCTTTTTCCTTAGACAATCGATATATTGTAATATTGTTTTTGATTATGATTTTTCCTATGGAGGCAAGTGGAATCGATTTGAAAGGGAAAGCGATTGGAGATCACAAAAAGAGCAGATTTGGGTTTCCTACTCCTAAATTCAAACGAAGGGCGGTATCGGCGGTTTGAGACTTTCCACCGGGTTGTGGACCATCATTCGGTGAGAATCGACAAATCGTGGTCGTTCACGATTTTGAGAGTAAGTATTTAGATCGTGATTTAAATTTGGACTAAGAAAAATCCCTTACGTTAGTTAATTGAGTATTATGTTGTCTTAGGTGCCGAAGCGATCAAGACGGTTTAATCCTTCCGTAATCGGTGTGTAATCTCACACGTTATCCTGTAAATTTAAGATTCGATATTATATTGGAAATAGATCGTTATTGTAACACCCTAAAAATCTGAGTATTTATATATTGCTTGATTTGGTGTTTAGATTTTAAAGAAAAATTTCTTACTTTTATTTTCGTGTTTATTGAAGTCCTAAAGAAGAGTATAGCATAATTTGGGTAAGGAATAAATTTAATATTTGAGAATTTATTGAAGAGAAGCAAGTGTCATTAATACTTAAGTTAAATTAAGTGTTAATGAGTGACATAAGTTGAGTACATGGCATGGTGGTGTTGGCGCATGAATTGTAGCATGAGGGGAGAGGTTCGAATCCTTGTTTAGCATCTAGATGAATTTTATTTTTTAATTTTACGCACATGTATAGCAAGTGTCGGCCAAGTGCATATATGGTAAGTGTTGACCATGATATTTTGGTTAGTATATCAAAGGATTAAGGAAATTGTTAACAAGGAAGGAAATCAAGAATTTAAGGAAAGGTATGAAGTTATGGGGCAAGTATCAAGGAAATTATTATGGAAACAATATCATGGCCATTTGACCACGCATAGGGACGGCAATTTGGACTATAGGGGGAGCCGAATTTTTGGTGATAGTTTGGCTAAGAATTGAAGTTTCTTTTTTGTCATTCCTAGCAACTTTGTGCAAAATTTTGCAATCCTCTTCTCAACTTTTTCCTTTGGCCGAAATTGAACTTTGGTAAAGCTCTAATCTTTTGACCATTTGGTCATTTTTGCTTATTGCTTTAGCATTTGTTTTGTGCCTTTTCTTTGAGTGCCGAAATCACCTATACCAAAAGCCATTCTTTTTCTTTTCTTTTTACCATTGTCGAATGTACCTAGCTCCTAAAACCATCTTTTTCTTCTCTTCTCTTTGAAATCAAAACAACATCATCACCATCTCTTCTTTAATCTTTTCTTTCTTTTCACTCAAAGTTTCTCCATTAAACTCTCTCTTGGCCGAATGCTAGAGTGCCCATAGCCGAACCTTTCTTTCTTTTCTTTGATCATACATAGTCGAATCTTTCTTTAATCACAAACATCTTTATCAATCGATTCTTTTCAACCGTGGAAATATAGGTAAGGGATTCTTTTTCATTTTCGATTAGTTAATAGTGATATGGTCGAATATTGAATGGTGTCATGAAGGACCATTTGGATCGAAATAAACGTTTGTTCTATTAACATTTTATTCGTTATAATATAGTGCAATAACGGAAGATCGAAACTTAAGTGTTCGAGAGAATCGTAGAAACGTTGGAATCGATTTATTGTGGTAAGGAAATCACATCCTTAAAACCTTTAGTATTATTTCGATATTATTTTAGATTGGATTAATGTTCTTTTGATCTTGGCGGCTTTCAAAATAGGGAAGAAAAGGGCGGTGTTTAGTTATATTAAGAGGCGGATCCACTATTCCCCTAAGTTTAAGCGAAGAGCGGTTTGACGATCCGATTTTCCATAGGGTTGCGGACCATCTTAGAAGGAAGTCAACTATTTGAAGTAGTAAGAACTTCCAAGCCTTTGTATGTTAGTGGATTCTCGGCGACTAACGAACCAATAAACGAGGAGAAACCAAAAATCGAAGTGATTCAAAATCAAGAGGGTAATACAAAATAGTGTTCTAACGGATCGAAATATGTTTTAGGTGTCGAGGAGCGAGAAGGATTAGTACTCTCGATATCGAGGTGTGTAACTTCACACTTTTTCTCGGGTTGGATATCAAATTTGGCATTGAAGTAAAATCGTAAAACGACTAGATCGGTATGAAGCGTAACAAGCGATATTTCGACGAAAATACATGAAAACGACTAAAATCGTGAAAATTACGAAAATGCCTCGAGAAATCACTTGTTAATTTGTAAGTTGTATGTTTCGTAAAAATGGGCGTAAAATATGCTAGATCGATAAATGGGCGAAAACTCTGTTAGATTGATAATCGGGTGAAATCTATGTTTGATTGTAAATTGGTATGAAATCCTGCTAGATCGATAAATGGGCGTAAACTCTATTAAATTGTTAAGCGGACTAAAATACTTGCTAGATCGATAAATGGGCCGAATTCTTGCTAGATCGTAAATTTGGGCCCTAGTTGATAAATAGTTAGTTAGGCCAAAGTGTTATTTATGGGCCTTATTAAAGATTTGGAAATATTAACTCTTGTTAATGGGCCTTTTAAATAAAATTATTGTATGACCATAGTTTACTATTGCATACATATTGCATGGGTTGGGAAATGATGAAGAGAAGAAGGCCTGTTGCCAAAATCTAGTTCGGTGGCTCTGCCACAAAAGCAATAAATGGCTATTTGCCTCTAGTTCGGTGGCTCTGCCACAAAAGCAATAAATGGCTATTTGCCTCTAGTTCGGTGGCTCTGCCACAAAATAAAAATTGGCTCAATGCCTCTAGTTCGGTGACTTTGTCACAATCTAGTTCGGTGGCTCTGCCACAATTATAAAATGGTTTAAAGCCTACATTGGTGTGATGGCGGGGTGGGTTGACTTGATCCCCAGGTGTGATGGTTGATGCAGGGTGTGTAGCAGATGGAATTAGGTTTGGGAGGAAAAATTCATTTTACATGCATGTTATTAATTATGTATTCATTATCTGTTATTAATTATGTGTTAATTCTGCTTAAGGGCTCAAGGCCCAAATCCATAATTTGAAAATATGGCCCAGTGAACAAAGTAAGTGAGTTATACACTGAGTTCTAAGTAACTCACCCCCTTAAATTTTCCATCTCGGGTAATTAAAATTGGCGTGGACTTGGGCGGGGATGACTTCGTGGAGGCCATCTTGCAAAACATGGGTTTATTAAACTCGAACTTTTAATAAGTATTTTACTATTTTGGGTTAATGTAATAAGGGCCTCTATAAATAATTTATGTATTTTTATGTGTGTTTGGTTTTAAACTATATTTTGGACTTTTAAATATGGACTATGGTTATATGATGTTTTATTAAAATAAATTTG
Organism: Gossypium rotundifolium; assembly: GCA_025506655.1. Classification (NCBI taxonomy): domain Eukaryota; kingdom Viridiplantae; phylum Streptophyta; class Magnoliopsida; order Malvales; family Malvaceae; genus Gossypium; species Gossypium rotundifolium. Next base: position 27,982,046 of record CP106730.1, read on the forward strand.
GGTTTTCAAATATATGAAATTCCTTTGTAAATATTTTATTATTGTTAACTCTTAAACAAATTACCTAAGGGTTTTTGATAATACAATGTTAATAATGTTTTTCAACTAATGTTTTCTAATATTCATCAAATTAAAATACTCTTACGATTTTTATTAAACCCGTAATTAAAAATAATATTATAGTTTTAACTTATTGAAGATTTTAAGATAGCTCGATTCATGTAACAAACCAAATCTAGTCTCAATGCATAGACCGGGTTTGGGGTGTTACATTTAATGGTATCAGAGCCAGTTTTAAAAACTCGACTGTGGTTTGGGTTCACAAATAATTTTTGTATGAAATCGTTCAATTATATTTAAAGATCGGTATGGCACCACAAGCATCCAAAGAACAAGTCAAGTAAGTATTTATTGCTTAATAATTACTATGATGATCATAGGAATACTCTAGAACTTCTAGTTTTAGATGTGAAAAATCGTAGAGATTGAACTATAGGATATGTTGCGAAAAACAACTTTACCTCTCAAATCTCATAAAATATCGTTAATAAACACCAAACAAATTTTACGATTCATAAAACTTGTAATCGGATAAAACGAACAAGCCATCATGAGCACTAGAGGGCGTGGTGGGGATGCGGTGAGCGTGGCGTGGTAGAGGCCGAGGTGCTACAATCAAGCACCAAATCATATCTTTGAAATGGGCGCACATGTCGTCAATTGAGAGTGAGACGGGATCACGCGATCACATGGAAGAAGATAATGCATTGACTCAAGCAATGCTGCGAGTCTTGGAAAGGGTCGCTGGAACTAGAATTGGGCCAACAACTCGTGGGTCAATTTCAGAACGACTTAAGTCCAATAATGCGAAGTTTTCAAAGGAGTTTTGGTGTAGCTCGAATGTGGTGAATCTTGGCTCGGTGTGGAATGGATTATGGATGATATGGAATGCCTTTGTTGAGCAAAAAGCGAGAGGAGCTGTATCCTTGTTAAGAGATGAGGCGTATCAGTGGTGGCTCACTGTTCGAGAAGGCACCGAAGCTGCACTGATTAATTGGGAATTCTTTAAAGCTGCCTTCCAAGGAAAATACGTTGGAACGAGTTATGTAGACGCTCGAAGGAAAGAATTTCTAAATCTTGTCCAAGGAACTAAGACCGTGGCAGCATATGAAGCTGAGTTTTTACGTCTGAGCCGCTATGCCCGGACAATTGTAGCAACAGATCATGAACGATGTGTATGTTTCGAGGATGGGCTTAATGATGAGCTGAGGGTTTTGATTGCTCCACAGCAAGTTAGAAATTTTTCCACTCTTGTGGAGAAGGCCAAAATAGCCGAAGAGGCTAAGAATTCAGAATGGCAGAATCGAGAAAGATTTCAAAATAAGAGAGAGACACAGCAGTCTGTTTCTTCAAAGAGATTCCAGAAGAGACCTCAGAATGATGAACCAGTTCAAGGTAGAACCCCGGTAGCAAATAATCGAAGTCGAGATTGCGTTGAGTGTGGGAAAAGACATTTTGGAGAGTGTTGAAGGAAAAGCGCGCATGTTACAAATGCGGTTCAATGGATCATCGATACAAAAATTGCCCTTGGCGTATGGATCGACTCAAGAAGTTCGTAATAATGATGCACATCGGTCGAGAGGTAATCAAGACCACCGAGAGGTCGTGGACCGGTCGCGGTGGTAATGGGGCTGGTCGTAGTCAAGGTGCACCGGTCGAGGCAATGGTCCTAGAGAAATGCGGATGCAAGATGACTGGACTAGTCTATGCGATTAGGCGCCATGAGGACGGCAATGCACCGATGTGATAAGCGCACGTTCCTCATTTTTGATGTACTGTTATTGCCTTAATAGATATTGGTTCTACCCACTCATATATTGCTAGCGCCATATCTGGAAACACGAATTTAAAACACGAAATTACCGATAGTGGGATGGCGATAATTAGTCCTTTAGGACGATCGGTGATGTAAATAAAATGTTTAAAGACGTGCCTTGAAAATTCAAGAGGAGGTATTCTTAGCAAACTTGATGGAACTACCTTTCGTGAGTTCGATCTCATTACGGGCATGGATTGGTTGGTTAACCATCGAGCGCAATTGGATTGTGCTAAAAAGCGAATGTCGATAAGAACCTCGATGATAAGGAAGTCATAATGATTGGTGAGCGAAAGAACTACTTGGCAAATGTGGTATCGCATTAAAGCGGAGAAGTTGGTTCGAAAAGGATATGGGGCATTCCTAGCCTTTATCGTGCTTTGGATGCCAAAGAGTCATCTGTGAATGATGTGAGGACGGTGAAGGAATTTCCCGATGTATTTCCCGAAGAACTTCCTGGTATACCTCTAGATCGGGAAGTAGAATTTGGCATTGAGCTTTTTCCTGGGACAGCTCCAGTGTCCATTGCTCCTTATAGAATGGCACCGAAGGAGTTGGCTGAGCTTAAAGCTCAAATTCAAGAATTGTTGGATCGGGGATTTATTCGACCAAGTGTGTCTCCGTGGGGAGCACCAGTTTTGTTCATCAAGAAGAAGGATGGATCGATGCGTATGTGCATTGACTACAGACAATTGAATAAATTGACGATCAAGAATCGGTATCCTCTGCCGAGAATTGACGACCTGTTTGATCAATTAAAAGGAGCTTCAGTTTTCTCCAAAATTGATTTGAGGTCGGGTTATCACCAGCTCAAGGTGAAAGAAGCGGACATTTATAAGACGGCATTTTGGACACGTTACGGACATTATCGTTTGTAGTGATGCCATTTGGATTAACCAATGCACCAGCCGCATTTATGGACATGATGAACCGAGTCTTTCAACCATATTTAGATCGGTTTGTGGTAGTGTTCATAGATGACATATTGGTTTATTAGAAATGAGCGGGAGCATGACAAGCATTTGCGGATAGTATTACGACTACTTCGTGATAAGCAATTGTATGCCAAATTTAGTAAATGTGAATTTTGGCTAAAGGAAGTGACTTTCCTTGGTCATGTGGTATCGGTAGAAGGAATAAGGGTGGATCCTTGGAAAATTGAGGCTATTCGGATTGGAAACCACCAACATCGAGGCTGAAATTGAGTTTCTTGGGTTTGGTTGATACTATAGGCGTTTTGTAGAGGGTTTTCATTGATTCTTTGCCCTAACTAAACTGCTGCGGAAGGGAGCTCCGTATATTTGGATGGCGACAAGAGAGTTTGAGAATTGAAGAAAATCTGACGGAAGCTCAGCTTTGATTCAACCGGAGGTGAAAAAGAATTCCTTGTTTATTGTGATGCATCTCACACGGATGCAGGTTGTGTGTTGATGCAAAATGGAAAGGTGGTGGCCTATGCTTCTCGTCAATTGAGACCACATGAAGTAAACTACCCTACTCATGATTTAGAGTTAGGCTGCTTTGTGGTCTTTGCTTTAAAGATGTGGAGGCACTATCTCTATGGTGAGAAGTCAATAATCTACACGGATCACAAGAGTCTTAAATACCTCCTTACCCAAAAGGAGTTAAATTTGAGACAAAGAAGATGGGTAGAATTATTAAAGATTATGATTTCTCAATCGAATATCATCCTGGAAAGGCTAACGTGGTAGTAGACGCGTTAAGTCGTAAGACGATGTCGATTTGAGAGCATTGTTTGCCCATTTGAGTCTGTATGAGGATGGCAGTTTGTTAGCAGAACTTCACGTGAAGCCTCTGTGGCTGGAACAAATCAAGGAAAAACAGACATCAGACGAGAAGTTGGGACTTTTACTTCGACAAGTTGAAAATGGTGAAATCGAGGATTTTGGAATAAACATGGAAGGTGTGTTGTGCTTTCGAGGAAGAGTATGTATGCCTAAGGACTCAGATCTAAGGCAAATGATTCTATGAGAGGCGATAGTAGCCCTTATGCTATTCATCCGGAGGAAATAAGATGTATCGAGATCTCCGTGAGCAGTATTGGTGGCGGGGTTGAGCGTGAGATTTCAAAATTTGTGGGAAAATGTTTGACTTGTCGACAAGTGAAGGCGAACATCAATTCTTTATGCGGATTGTTACAACCGGTAAGGATTCCTCTTTGGAAATGGGAGCGGATAACCATGGATTTTGTTAGTGGGTTACCTTTAACACCTACTAAGAAAAATTACGTGTGGTAATTATTGATCGTTGATTGAAGACCTTATTTCTGCCGGTTAAATACGGATTATTCATTGCGAAGTTGGCAAAATTATGCGTATCCGAAATTGTGAGGTTGCATGGGGTACTGTATCTATTATATCGACGGGGATCGGTTTACATCACGATTTTGGAAAGCTCTACATGAAGCCTTGGGGACAAAGTTGAATTTCAATCGGCTTTTCATCCTCGGTCGATGGTCGATCGGAGAGGGTAATTCGAGATATTAGAAGATATGTTAAGAGGATGTGTAATCGACTTGAGGGTAGTTGGGAGGATTATCTACCAATGGCGAAATTCGCGTATAACAACACTATCGGTCTAGCATTGGATGGCACCTTGCGAGGCATTGTATGGTCGTAAGTGTCATTCTCCTATTTGTTGGACTGAGTTGGGCGAGCAACAGGTGTTAGGTCCTGAGTTGATATCTGAAACAGAGGATAAGGTAAAAGTTATTCGAGCACGGTTGAAAGAAGCCTCAGATAGACAGAAGTCGTATGCAGATCTGAAGCGAAAAGATATCGAGTACGATGTGGGGGATCAGGTTTTCTTGAAGGTCTCTCCTTGGAAAAAGAACTTCAGGTTTGGAAAGAAGGGCAAGCTAAGTCCTAGATACATTGGACCTTATCGTGTGCTGAAGCGTGTTGGTCCAGTGGCTTATCAGATTGAGTTACCTCCGGAATTGGATCAAATTCATAATGTTTTTCATGTTTCCATGTTGAGGCGTTATAGATCGGATCCTTCGCACATTATACCGGTAGAAGAATTGGAGTTGAATTCAGATTTGTCATTTGAAGAAGAACCAGTGGAAATCTTAGACCGAGATGTCAAAGTGCTAAGAAAGAAAACCGTGCCGTTGGTCAAAGTTCTATGGCATAACCACGGAGTGGAGGAAGCTACGTGGGAACCTGAGGATGCAATTCGCAACAATACCTCACCTCTTTCAACCGGGTAAATTTTGAGGACGAAATTTTCTTTAAGGAGGGTAGAGTTGTAACACCCTAAAAATCAGTATTTATATATTGCTTGATTTGGTGTTTAGATTTTAAAGGAAAATTTCTTACTTTTATTTTCGTGTTTATTGAAGTCCTAAAGAAGAGTACTGACATAATTTGGGTAAGGAATAAATTTAATATTTGAGAATTTATTGAAGAGAAGCAAGTGTCATTAATACTTAAGTTAAATTAAGTGTTAATGAGTGACATAAGATTAAGTACATGGCATGGTGGTGTTGGCGCATGAATTATAGCATGAGGGAGAGGTTCGAATCCTTGTTTAGCATCTAGATGAATTTTATTTTTTAATTTTACGCACATGTATAGCAAGTGTCGGCCAAGTGCATATATGGTAAGTGTTGACCATGATATTTTTGGTTAGTATATCAAAGGATTAAGGAAATTGTTAACTTAAGGAAGGGGATTAAGAATTTAAGGAAAGGTATGAAGATATGGGGTAAGTATCAAGGAAATTATTATGGAAACAATATCATGGCCATTTGACCATGCATAGGGACGACAATTTGGACTATAGGGGGAGCCGAATTTTTGGTGATAGTTTGGCTAAGAATTGAAGTTTCTTTTTGGTCATTCCTAGCAACTATGTGCAAAATTTTGCATTCCTCTTCTCAACTTTTTCCTTTGGCCGAAATTGAACTTTGGTAAAGCTCTAATCTTTTGACCATTTGGTCATTTTTGCTTATTGCTTTAGCATTTGTTTTGTGCCTTTTCTTTGAGTGCCGAAATCACCTAAACCAAAAGCCATTCTTTTTCTTTTCTTTTTACCATTGCCGAATGTACCTAGCTCCTAAAACCATCTTTTTCTTCTCTTCTCTTTGAAATCAAAACAACATCATCACCATCTCTTCTTTCATATTTTATTTCTTTTCACTCAAAGTTTCTCTATTAAACTCTCTCTTGGCAATGCTAGAGTGCCCATAGCGAACCTTTCTTTCTTTTCTTTGATCATACATAGTCGAATCTTTCTTTAATCACAAACATCTTTATCAATCGATTCTTTTCAACCGTGGAAATATAGGTAAAGGGATTCTTTTTCATTTTCGATTAGTTAATAGTGATATGGCGAATATTGAATGGTGTCATGAAGGACCATTTGGATCGAAATAAGCGTTCGTTCTATTAATGTTTTATTCGTTATAATATAGTGCAATAACGAAGATCGAAACTCAAGTGTTCGAGAGAATCGTAGAAGCGTTGGAATCGATTTATTGTGGTAAGGAAATCACATCCTTAAAACCTTTAGTATTATTTCGATATTATTTTAGATTGGATTAATGTTCTTTTGATGTTGAAGACTTTCAAAATAGGGAAGAAAAGGCGGTTTTAGTTATATTAAGAGGCGGATCCACTATTCCCCTAAGTTTAAGCGAAGAGCGGTTTGGCGGTCAGGGATTTTCCACCGGGTTGCGGACCATCTTCGAAGGAAGTCAACTATTTGAAGTAGTAAGAACTCCACGAGCCTTTGTACGTTAGTGGATTCTCGGTGACTAACGAACCAATAAGCGAGGAGAAATCGAAAATCAAGTGATTCAAAATCAAGAGGGTAAGGTTTGGATCTAATATCGATAATGTAATTTTTATACAAAATAGTGTTCTAACGGATCGAAATATGTTTTAGGTGTCGAGGCGAGAAGGATTAGTACTCTCGATATCGAGGTGTGTAACTTCACACTTTTTCTCGGGTTGGATATCAATTTCGGTATTGAAGTAAAATCGTAAAAACGACTAGATCGGTATGAAACGTAACAACTGATATTTCGACGAAAATACATGAAAATGACTAAAATCGTGAAAATTATGAAAATGCCCTCGAGAAATCACTTGTTAATATATAAGTTGTATGTTTCGTAAAAATGGGCCGTAAAATATGCTAGATCGATAAATGGGCCGAAAACTCTGTTAGATTGATAATCGGGCCAAAATCTATGTTTGATTGTAAATTGGGCCGAAATCCCTGCTAGATCGATAAATGGGCCGTAAACTCTATTAAATTGTTAAACGGACTAAAATACTTGCTAGATCGATAAATGGGCCGAATTCTTGCTAGATCGTAAATTTGGGCCCTAGTTGATAAATAGTTAGTTAGGCCAAAGTGTTATTTATGGGCCTTAATAAAGATTTGGAAATATTAACTCTTGTTAATGGGCCTTTTAAATAAAATTATTGTATGACCATAGTTTACTATTGCATACATATTGCATGGGTTGGGAAATGATGAAGAGAAGAAGGCCTGTTGCCAAAATCTAGTTCGGTGGCTCACGCCACAAAAGCAATAAATGGCTATTTGCCTCTAGTTCTATGGCTCTGCCACAAAAGCAATAAATGGCTATTTGCCTCTAGTTAGATGGCTCGCCACAAAATAAAAATTGGCTCAATGCCTCTAGTTCGGTGACTTTGTCACAATCTAGTTCGATGGCTCGCCACAATTATAAAATGGTTTAAAGCCTACGACCTTGGTGTGATGGCGGGGTGGGTTGACTTGATCCCCACAGGTGTGATGGTTGATGCGGGGTGTGTAGCGGATGGAATTAGGTTTGGGAGGAAAAATTCATTTTACATGCATGTTATTAATTATGTATTCATTATCTTTGTTATTAATTATGTGTTAATTACGCTTAAGGGCTCAAGGCCCAAATCCATAATTTAAAAATCGGCCCGATGAACAAAGTAAGTGAGTTATACCTTGAGTTCTAAGTAACTCACCCCCTTAAATTTTCCATCTCAAGTAATGGAAATTGGCGTGGACTTGGGCGGGGATGACTACGTGGAGGCCATCTTGCAAAACATGGGTTTATTAAACTCGAACTTTTAATAAGTATTTTACTATTTTGGGTTAATGTAATAAGGGCCTCTATAAATAATTTATGTATTTTTATGTGTGTTTGGTTTTAAACTATATTTTGGACTTTTAAATATGGGCTATGGTTATATGATGTTTTATTAAAATAAATTTGGGTTTTCAAATATATGAAATTCCTTTATAAATATTTTATTATTGTTAACTCTTAAACAAATTACCTAAGGGTTTTTGATAATACAATGTTAATAATGTTTTTCAACTAATGTTTTCTAATATTCACCAAATTAAAATACTCTTGATTTTTATTAAACCCGTAATTAAAAATAATATTGTAGTTTTCAACTTATTGAAGATTTTAAGATAGCTCGATTCATGTAACAAACCAAATCTAGTCTCAATGCATAGACCGGGTTTGGGGTGTTACAGTTATTATTTTTATTATTAGAATCATAATATGGCATAAACTGGGAAATTGGCCTAAACTACACTATTTTGATAGATTTGTCAAAATCGGTATTAAAACTGTGAGAATTACGAAAATGCCCTTATGAGACAATTACGAAAATGCCCTTATGGGTCAAATTATGAAAATGCCCTTATGGGCCGAATTATGAAAATGCCCCTATGGGCCAAATTATCGAAATGTCCTTATGGACCGATTTATCGAAATGCCCTTATGGGCCGATTTGTTAAGAATGCCATAGTGGACCGAAGAACAAAGTTCTATAATTGGTCGATTTATCGTAACAAATTTCTGGACTTATGATTGTTATTTATATTTGTAAATATTATGCTTTATTATGTAGCATTTACATAATTTTGCATGGGATGGAAAAAAGATTGAAGAGAAGTGTAGCTCGGTGGCATTGCCACAAAAATGTTTGCTATTATGATTCAATATGATTCCGGTGGCTTGGCCACAAATAGAATATATTATAAATGACAACTTGCCTGTGATTGGTGTGTTTGGTGGGGTGGGTTGACTTGATCCCCACAGGTGTGATGGGATGGTACGGGAGGTGTGTAGCGGATGGATTACTAGGATGGGTTGGGTTGCATATATTTTTAATTCATTTAAACATTGTTTTGTATATGGGTTTAGGCCCAAGATATGGCTAAATGGGTTTAGGCCCAGTGGACAACGGTAAGGGAGATTATACACTGAGTTCTAGTAACTCACCTCGTTTCCTTAACCTTTGTAGGTAATGCTCAGTGATGTGGACCTGGGCCATGGATGACTCGGTGGAGGCCATACTTCAGAAATGATGTTTTATTTTGAAACTTTAGACTTCTATTTCCATTCACTTTACTATTTTAGGTTTTTATGTTGTAATAAGGCCTCGGAATATTTTATTTTTGTTTTGTGTTTGACGTGCTTATATTTTGCTTAAATTGTTTTAAATGAGATTTTTTCTAAAACTTAAATAAAGATTTTCTAAAATAGATTAACAAATAGATCTCATAACAAACTTTTACAAATATTTTAACTCGGAAATTTTCTCTTGAATTATCAAACGATGTTTTCAAAAGTCATGGTTTATAAGATCTTTAGTTCAGATTATCAATTTATCAATCAACCTTCAAGGATGGTAGTACTTTATCAAATATTTCAAATCAAACTTGTTTTCTTGGTTAAAACAAAATAATATCTATTTTAGTACCAAAAAAAAAAAAGATTTAACATGTTTTTCTCATGTGACATGTCGGATTCGGTTATAACGCATGGACCGAGTTTGGGGTGTTACACGCTCGTGTCTCTACCCGTGTGGACAAAAATAGGCCATATTATGGCCTCTTTCCTCACCTATTCATGCCTTCAACCTAAACAACTCAAATTGCATATTTATAGGCCACAACGAGATCTTCAAAAAAACCAATTCTTCACTTTAATATGGTTATTTTATCACATATATTCAAACATTACGAACTAGAACATAAATTAATTTTCACATGTAACTACCTACATTAACATATTTTACCAATTAGTTCACTACTATGCTTAGGAATTATTCATCTATTAACCACATTAACACTTATACCAAACATGAAAAAACCATATATATATATAAGTTGACTTGAAACATAAACAAAATATAATTCTTAACATTTACGCAATCATTTCAATCCCTATACATGCCATATAAACCAGAGTATGTATAGCAAAATCTACCGGAACAAGTTGGATAGTGTGATCCGAAGTGTTGATCCGACCTCTTGATTTTATGTTAATCTACAAAGACATTAAACAAACAAGTAAGCTTAATGAAGCTTAGTAAGTTCGTTGGCTTTTAAACATAAATCTTACCTAACATACTATTACAATTCATTTAAGTAAATCATTCAATATACTATTCTTGCCAAACACAACTTTAATCGATGAATTCACTTATTTCGGATCGATATCAAAATAACTTTAAATCTTCAGAAATTAATTCCATATATCACTTACCAACCTTGTCAAATCAGAGAATGTCTTACAAATATGAGTACATTGTATACAGAAGCCCGAAGGCTTCACAGAAGCACATAAGTGCTAACGGAAACCCGTAAGGGTTGAACAGAAGCTCGTAAGAGCTAAATGAAAACCCATAATGGTTAAATTGAAGCTCAAAAGAGCTAAATGTAAAGTAACCATGAGAGTTCGCAACAAATGTTAAACCTCAGTTTACTTGGGTAATTTGCCGTCAATTCCTCCTTTGCACTGAACGACTATACTCAATCTCGCGTTCCATTCGTTTCGAACATTCAATTCAATTTCATAACTTGAAAAATAATTTTATTTTCAACAATGCCATGAATAAATAAAAATTACTATTCATAAAATTTAACAAATAACATTAAGTTTAACCATACAAACTTACTTGGGTTAAATTGCGGAATTTGAAGTAGGTCAGGGATTATTTGGCTATTTTCCCTTTTTCACGTTTGTCTATGGGTTCTTGATCTATAATGTAAAATTATTCATTCATTAGCATATATTTCAGTTTAAATTCACTTCACAATTAATACTCCTCAACTTTTAAAATTATGCAATTACCTTAACTTTTATAATTTTTACAATTTAGTCCCTCTCCAATTAGGATATCAAATGAGCTAATTTTTCTTAATTGACAATTTATCTAAATATTCTAAACTATCATACAACCTTTGATCAACAGAATTTTAGTATTAAACCCTAATATTTAATCTTTTCACAATTTAGTCCTAAAATCAATTTCTATTGAAATCACTTGATAAAATCATCATATAACAAAATTAAAGTCCTAAATCCATGTTAATTAATCACAAACATCCAACACTCATCAATGGTAACTTTCAAAATTACCCATAAAATCAAAAACTAATGAAATAGATAGTTGGACCTAATTGTAAAAGAATTAAAAACACAAAAACTTCAAGAAAAGAGCAAGAATTGAGCTCACATGATGTAAAAATATGAAAAACCAGCTTATGGAGACTCTTCTATGGTGTTTTTGGCTGAGAATTATGAATAAATTCTCTAGAATTCTCTTTTAATTTCAATTTGTAAGTTAAATTTTTACAAATTTTCCAATTTTACCCTTATTTCACCTAATTCAATGATTCTTCTATAATTATGCCACCCAAGCCATCCTCTTTCGGCTAATTTTCCCTTTAAGTCCTCCCTTATTTATCACTTGAGCTATTTACTAATTATTTCTTTAATTAACAAGTTTTGCATCTCTTTCAATCTAGTCCTTTTTATTAATTAACTATCAAAATGTTAAAATTTCCTAATGAAACTTTAATGCTAACTTAATAACTCTCCGTAAATATTTATAAAAATATTTACAGCTCAGTTTATGAAATCAAGGTCTTGATACCTCATTTTTGAAACCACTTAACTTAATAATTTCTTTTAAAACATAATCACTATTTCAAAAGTCTTCTTAAAATTACACTTAACTCATAAATAATTATGAATAAAATTTTTGAACTCACTTGTCGGATTTAGTGTTCTCGAACCGCTATTTCTGAGACCACTAAAAAATTGGGTTGTTACAACTCTCCCCCATTTAGAAAATTTCATCCTCGAAATTTGTTACTTGAGAATAAGTTTGGATACTATGATCCCATTGATTCTTTTGTTTCCCAAGTAGACTCTTCCGAACCATGATGGTGCCATAATACTGTAACTTAACTAACAGTACTTGTTTATTCTGTAATTCTTTAACCTCCCGAGCCAAAATCCTTACTTGTTTTCTGAGTACGTCATATCCGGTTGTAGCTCAATTTCACAATAAGGAATCACGTGTGAAGGATTTGGTCTGTACCATCCCAGCATCGATACATGGAACACGTTATAAATCTTTTGAAGTTCTGGAGGCAAAGCTAATCTATAAGCTACAGGGCTGATTCTTTCAATAATTTCATACGGTCCAATAAATCTTGGACTCAGTTTTCTTTTTCTACCAAACCGCAATACTTTCTTCCACGGTGAAACTTTTAGGAATACTCGATCACCCACCGCGAATTCTATCTCTCTTCTTTTCAAATCTGCATATGATTTTTGACGGTCAGAAACAGCTTTCAAACTATCCCAGATGATTCAAACTTTTTCTTCAGTTTTTCGAATCAAGTCGACTCCCACTAGCATGGATTCACTCAATTCAGACCAATACAATGGAGTATTACATTTCCTTCCGTAAAGAGCTTCAAACGGCGCCATTTTGATATTGGATTGATAGCTATTATTATATGCAAATTCAGCCAAAGGTAAATACTTTTCCCAACTACCTCCAAATTCAAGTATACAACATCTCAACATATCTTCCAAAATCTGAATTACTCATTCTGATTGCCCGTCAGTCTGAGGATGAAACGCTGTGCTAAAATTTAACTTTATACCCAGCAGAGCTTCTTGAAATTTACTCCAAAATCTTGATGTAAACCTTGGATCCTAATATGAAATAATGGGTGTGAGAACCCCATATAACCTCACAATTTCTGATATATACAATTCCGCTAACTACTCAAGCGAAAAATCTATTCTGACCGGGATAAAATATGCCGAATTAGTTAATCTATCAACAATCACCCATATTGAATCTTTCTTTCTAGGAATCACATGTAATCCGGATATAAAATCCATCGTAACATGCTCCCATTTCCACTTAGGAATCATGACAGGTTGTAACAAACCCGTTGGTACCTGATGTTCTGCTTTCGCTTTGTGAAAAATCAAACACTTTGCTACAAATTCACAGATTTCCTGTTTCATACCTGACCACCAATACATCCGCTTCAAATCACAATACATTTTCGTACTACCTAGATGGATGGAATACATACTACTGTAAGCTTCAGAAAGAATATCATTTTTCAAATCTGAATTATTCGAAACATAAATTCTATTACGATAATGCAACATACTACTATCATCAATGCTATACTTTGAACTGAGATTGTCCTGAACCATCTGTCGTTTAAGCACTAATTTTGGATCTTCATCTTGCAACTCCTGAATTCGCTGAAAGAACAAATGTTTCATTCTCAATTCTACTAATACAAAACCATTTTTAGTAAGAGATAAATAAGCGTTCATCGCTCGAAGTGCAAACAATGACAACTTTGGACTGAGTGCATCCGTAACCACATTAGCCTTTCCCGGGTGGTTGGCAATAACCAAATCATAATCTTTCAGCAATTCTAACCACCGCCTCTGTCTTAAATTTAGCTCTTTCTGAGTCATCAAGTATTTCAAAATTTTATGATCTGTGTACACATAACATTTCTCACTATATAAATAGTGTCTACAAATTTTCAAAGCAAATACAATTGCAGCCAATTCAAGATCATGTGTAGGATAATTCTTCTCGTACGATTTTAATTATCGAGATGTAATATTCGGGGTCTAGGTGTTATGCATTTTCACTTAAATGTATGTGGTAGCATGCTTGTGTGTGATTTAAATGTGTTTTGGGGGCTTCAAGAACCTTGGGATGTAGGTAGAAGCCTTAGAAAAATATTTGATTTTAAGCCTAAAAAGGGGAACTAAGGGAGCTAGGCCTTAAGGAGTTTATTGTATGTCTTAGGACACAAGTACTAAGCTGGTAAGGTGGCAAAGAGGCACCACTTAGGGCCTTGTGAGGTGACACCACAGGGAGTGTGAAGGGACCTAGGTTCGACCAGCAAGGGAAGCATTTTGGAGCTTTTATTTTTCGGCAAGGAGGTGCAATGGTGGACAGCACAAGGACTCTAAATGGATGAAGTGTAGATTGGGTCTGACAGCTTAAAGATTCGGCTAAGTAGGAGTGAAAAGGGGGATTTGGATGAGGGAAGAAGAGTTGGCCGGCAAAAGGACTTTGGAGGGGGCATATTCGGTCATGTATAGGGGAGTTAGTGCTGAAATTTCTTAATTCCTTTTTCTCATCTTTAGACCGAACCCATCTCCCTCCTTTCTCTTTTAGTTTGCTTTGGCCGAAAACTCTCTCTCAATTTTACCATAGCCGAACCTTAACTTGAGCCTCACCATCACTTTTTCTCTTCTTCTTCTCACAAGTTCTTCTGTCATCAAAAGCCGAAAGAACCTTTTTCATTTACTGAAATCATAGCCGAAACACCATAAACCCTCAACCCTTTCTTTTATTTTCATTTTCTTAGAAGCCAAATAATCCCTCTTATTTCCTTGAGTGTTGGCCGAATATCAACTAAGCAGAGATCTCCCTTGATTTCTTCTCTAATCGATTTGGAATAGGTAAGTCTGTCATGACCGAATCTCCTCTATTCTCCCTTTCTTTTCTCTATCGACATGTGTAGGACAAAAGCCAAATCTCTGGGACTTTGAAGCAGTAGATCAGAGTCATCTTCTCCCTGTCAATCGTTTCAAGTAAGTTAGTGGTAAGGATTCATGCTGATTCAATTAGTCTCTTAGTTATTTGAAAAGCCGAAGGCTATAAAGATTAAGTGTTAATGTTGGCCAATTGTAGGGGGAGATCAGTCTCGCATATCTCGGGTTGTGGCTAGTATTCGAAAGGCGTTAAGGTAGGATTATGGTTGTGCGTTAACCTTCCGGGATTTTTTTGTATAGTCGAATAGCCTTTTTGCTAATGATCTTAGTGTTGGCCAAATGTAGGAAAGGGGATCTAGTGCGTTAGATCGGGATTTTCAGGATTCGATAATCGTGTTAGTAACCAGATGTGTAACCCACCCTAAATTTTCGATTAATAATAATATTGTTATGTATATGTTAATAAGGTAATGAATGAATATGGCTAAGGGTACCATTCAATGGTACAGTGCATTCAGGTACGTTACCCCTAACTCTCAGTTAATAAAGTTTGTGAACATTGATATGGAAATATGAGAAATATCGTTACGGCCATGGGGTGAGGTATATTGCATGATATTTGTATGATATGTATGTTGCATGGGCATATGGGTGATAATGATAAAAGGGAAGTGTTCTGGTGGTTTTTACCACATTATCCAGTGACTTATGTCACATATTATGAATCTGGTAACTCTGTCACATTATCTGGTGGCTATGCCATGATTATAAGGGCGATGTGAAGTTGACTGTAGCGACTGCCTTCAATGGTGTGTAGCAGAAGGGGGGTCGATTTAGTAATCCCCACGGTGTGATTGGCAGGTACGGGTGATGTGTAGAGGTTGGATATCTAGGTGGGTTTGGGTTGCATCATTGCCTAAATTTGCTATATGCGATCTAATATGCCTTAATTGTTTGGGAGTCTACGTTGTTTGTTACACACTGAGTGTGTTGACTCACCCTTCGTGGGCTAAAATTTTGCAGGTGATACTCGATGAATTGGACCGGATCGACGGGGACTTAGTGGTGGCCATGCTCAGCTCAGCATTTTTCTAGTTTCTTATGATTAAATTTATCGCGTTTTCTTATTAAGTTATCTTTTTGAGATTTATTTTGAGTTTTGTTTTGTTGTAATAAGGCCATTACTATTTAACTGTTTTAAGTTTACGTTTTAATTTTTATTCTGATACGATCAACATTAAACAAACGGTTAAACGATTTTTCATAAAACAACTTCAAATGTTTTGACACCTAAACACCTACGATTTTCAACTTAATGTTAAGCTCTAAAATTCGACATTTCTTTAAACTTGTAATTTCTAAAATATGAAGATAACGTTTTAATACAAAATTAAATTACAACACGATTTTCAATTTAAGAATTTTAATACAAAATTAAATTACAACACGGTTTTCAATTTAAGAATAATCCAAATCTATTTTCTTCAAAACCACCAAGTTTTTCAAGATGACATAATGAGATTTAACTACGTTTTACTCAAGGAGCATGCCAGATCCGGTCAGGGCTTGTGGGCCAGGTTTAAGGTGTTTCAATTTGGTATCAGAGCAGGTTCAAAACTCAGCCTTGAGGGCTTTTGGGCCTAAAATGTTTTTTTAAAATTGAGTTTTACTAAAGGATGAAGCGGGTTTTCGGCATGGCACCGAGTCTCGGCAAAGTCCACGGTAAGTACCCCTAACCACTGTGTGATTTGTATGTGGGTATTACGGGATCGTAGATTAGTAGATTAGGAGCTATTAAACCCTAGGATTAGCTTACACCAACACAGAATTACATAAAATTTAAAGCCTAATCAAACAAACCTGTGAGTGAGTTCTTGAGTTAAGGGTGTGGCAACCGTTGTGCACATGTCTAGGATTGGATTAGGGGAGCTTGGTATTTAAGCAGTCCTAGTGACTCACCTCCTCTTCACTCGAATCCTACACGGTGCTCGGTGACGGTTCACCCAACCAGAGGACTTATTCATAGGCTAAATTCAATAATTAAAACCCAAAGGGACTAGCTACCTTTGTTTTATAAAAACCTTAGTTTTAAAATCACGAATTACCCTTTGATTTGTAAAAACTATTTTAGATTTTGAAAAAATTTTCGAAATATCCCGGTTTACAAAAATTACCGAAATACCCCTGGTTTGTAAAATTACTAAAATACCCTCAGTTTATAAAATTAGCATACTACCCTCAACTTTTATCAAAATATTCCTATTTTGTAAAAATACCAAAAACCTTATTTTGTAAAATATCAAGATTCTCTAATTTGGAAAATTACCAAAATACCCTATAGGACAAATTACGACAATACCTGCAGGTTGGAGCAGACGAAAATGTTGAATGGTGAGTATGTAGTAGATACTATTAAATGAATGTGATTCTCGAATTAGGGTAGAAGATTTGAAGCGAAAACCACAGAAATGATCGAAAGAACTACCATTAAACTTCTTTACATAAAACTTGTTCGTGGGTAATCAGTGGAACAAAAACTGATGCATAAAACTTTTTAAACCACATTAAATCGCGATCGTAGGCATGAGTTTTAGGGGATGTAGTCGTAATGTGCGAGGGCATGGTAGAGGCGGAATGACCAGTATTAGAACCCGTTAGGTCGGTCAAGGTGCGAGAATGAGATGCCACCACCACCAATTTCTTTGGTGTTGAATATCGAGGATCGACGGGGATGATCTTGATGTCGCGGTGTTGTCTGCGAGTTCTTGAGAGGGTGGTGGGCGGTGGAGGTATGGGAGCTCAAAAATCATCCCGGCGACTCAGAGCCAATGGAGTTGAGGTATTTAGGAGTATCGGTGTGGTGCCCAATCTGGTGAGTATTGGTTGGAAGCGATAAAGAATCATGGATGATTTGGATCTGAATCTTTGAGGAGAAACCGAAAGAGGTGGTGTCACTTCTTGGGATGAGTCATACCAGTGGTGGCTCACGATTCGGGATAGTCTGACGAATGGATGATCTCACTTGGGAGTATTTTAAGCGACATATCGGAAGAAGTATTTTGGGACTAGCTATATTGATGCGCAAAGGAAGGCGTTTACGAGGTTTGGTTCGAGGGAATAAGTCCGTAGTGGAGTACGAGGCAAAATTCTTACGGTTGAGCCAGTATGCTCGAGTATCGTGGCCACGGAGCATGAGCGATGTGTCGAGTTCGAGGGCGGATTGAGGATGACACGAGATTCTGATTACTCCACAGCAGGAGTAGGAGTTTACCATGTTGGTAGAGAAGGCTAAGGTAGCCGAATGGGTTAAGGAATCTGTGAGACAGAAGTAGCAGGAGAGCTTCGAGAAGCTTAAGAAAGTATTGACAGAGGCTCTGGTTTTGATTTAGCTGAAAGCAGGGAAAGACTTTGTCATATATTGTGATGCTTCTCACACAGGATTGGGTTGTGTTCTAATGCAAGATGGGAAGGTGGTCGCTTATGCGTCATGGCAATTGAGGCCACATGAGGTTAACTATCCGACGCATGATCTAGAGTTGGCGACGGTAGTTTTCGCTCTAAAAGTGTAGAGGCACTATTTATATGGAGAAAAGTCAGTGATTTACACGGATCACAAGAGTCTGAAGTATTTGCTGAATCAGAAGGAGCTGGATTTGAGACAGCGAAGATGGGTGGAGTTATTGAAAGACTACGACTGTTTAATAGAGTATCACCCTGGTAAGGCGAATGTTGTGGCAGATGCCCTAAGTTGAAAAGTAGTGTCGGATCTGAGGGCGATGTTTGCACACCTTAGTCTTTATGAGGATGGAAGTTTGCTAGCGGAGTTGCAAGTGAAGCCAACATGGCTAAGTCAGGTAAAGGAGAAACAATTGGTAGATGGTGAACTTAGTGCTAAGCTGCTACAAGTACAAAATAGGGAGTTGGAAGACTATGATGTAAACGGTGATGGAGTGCTATGTTTTCGGGGTAAGGTCTGCATGCCGAAGGATGAGGAATTAAGGAAAAAAATTCTTCAGGAATCGCATAGTAGCCCTTATGCTATGCATCCTGGAGAAAGTAAGTTATATAGGGATCTACGGGATCAGTTTTGATGGCCTGGTCTTAAGCGGGAAGTTTCAAAATTTGTAGGGAAGTGCTTAACGTGTCAGCAAGTCAAGGCTGAACACCAAGTACCGTCAGGATTGCTTCAACCGATAAAGATTCTGCAATGGAACTGGGAGAGAATTACCATAGACTTTGTTTGTGGGCTTCCCCTTACACATACTAAGAAGGACTCGGTATGGGTGATAGTAGATCGGTTGATGAAGTCAACACATTTCATAGCAGTGCGGATGGACTATTCCCTGTAGAGATTGGCAAAATTGTATGTAGCAGAAATTGTGAGGCTACACGGAGTGCCAGTGTTGATTATCTCGAATAGGGATCCGAGGTTTATGTCTCGATTTTGGAAGGCACTACCTCAAACATTGGGCACCAGGTTGGACTTCAGTACGGCATTCCATCCGCAGTCGGACGACCAATCTGAGTGGGTAATTCAAGTGCTAGAGGATATGTTGAGGGATTGCGTGATAGATTTCAGAGGAAGTTGGGAGGAGTTCTTGCCTTTAGCAGAATTTGCATACAATAATAGCTATCAAGCAAGTATTCGGATGGCACCGCATCTGAGTATTTGTATGGAAGGAGGTGTCGCACTCCTACGTGTTGGACAGAATTGGGGGAACGTCAAGTTTTGGGTCCGAAGATTGTGGCAGAATCAGAAGAAAAGGTTAAGGTAATTCATACACAGTTGAAGGAGGCATCGGCGGAAAAAGTCATATCACGAGATCTTAAGCGGAAGGAGATAGAGTTTGTTGTGGGAGATCGGTGTTTCTCAAAGTTTGGCAGTGGAAGAAGGTGATGAGATTTGGTCGCAAGAAAGTTAAGTCCTAAGTTTATAGGACCTTATCGGATTTTAAGCGGGTTGGACGATAGCATATCGATTAGAGTTGCCTCTGAATTGAAGCGGATGCACGATGTGTTCCACGTTTTGATGCTATGTCATTACCGATCAGACCCATCTCATGTAATACCTGGTTGAGGAGGTGGAGCTAAGACCAGTTGTCATATGAGGAGGAGCCGATTGATTCAGAGCAGGATGTGAAGGTGCTTTGGAGGAAAGCAGTTCCTCTAGTCAAAGTGTTGTGGCGTAACCATGGAGCGGAAGAAGCTTCATGGGAGCCGGAGGAAGCAATACGATAGCAATACCCTCACTTATTTTAGCGAGGTAATTTTGAGGTCGAAATTATTTTAAGGGGTAGAACTATAATATTAGGGTTTAGGGGTTATGCATTTTCACTTAAATGTATGTGGTAGCATGCTTGTGTGTGATTTGAATGTGTTTTGGGGCTTGGGAACCTTGGGATGTAGGTAGAAGCCTTAGAAAAATATTTGATTTTAAGCCTAAAAAGGGGAGCAAAGGGAGCTAGGCCTTAAGGAGTTTATTGTGTGGCTTAGAACACAAGTACTAAGCTGGCAAGGTGGCAAAGAGGCACCATTTAGGGCCTTGTGAGGTGACGCCACAGGGAGTGTGAAGGGACCTAGGTTCAAGCAGCAAGGGAAGCATTTTGGAGCTTTTATTTTTTGGCAAGGAGGTGCAGTGGTGGACGGCACAAGGACTCTAAATGGATAAAGTGTAGATTGGGTCTGACAGCTTAAAGATTCCGCTAAGTAGGATTGAAAAGGGGGATTTGGATGAGGGAAGAAGAGTTGGCCGGCAGAAGGACTTTGGAGGGGGCATATCCGGTCATGTATAGGGGAGTTAGTGCCGAAATTTCTTAATTCCTTTTTCTCATCTTTAGATGAACCCATCTCCTCCTTTCTCTTTTATTTTGCTTAGTAGAAAACTCTCTCTCAATTTCACCATAGCCGAACCTTAACTTGAGCCTCACCATCACTTTTTCTTTTCTTCTTCTCACAACTTCTTTTGTCATCAAAAGCCAAAAGAACCTTTTTCATTTACTGAGATCATAGCCGAAACACCATAAACCCTCAACCCTTTCTTTTATTTTCATTTGCTTAGAAGCCAAATAATCCCTCTTATTTCCTTGAGTGTTGGCATAATATCAACCAAGCAGAGATCTCCCTTGATTTCTTCTCTAATCGGTTTGGAATAGGCAAGTCTGTCATGACCAAATCTCCTCTATTCTCCCTTACTTTTCTCTGTCGACATGTGTAGGACAAAAGCCAAATTTCGGCATTTGTCTTGACTTTTAATCAACCATGCAATCGGTTTCTTTTAGGATCTCCGAGACTTTGAAGCAGTAGATCAGAGTCATCTTCTCCCTGTCAATTGTTTCCAGTAAGTTAGTGGTAAGGATTCATGCTGATTCAATTTGTCTCTTAGTTATTTGAAAAGCCGAAGGCTATTAAGATTAAGTGTTAATGTTGGCCGATTGTAGGGGGAGATCAGTCTCGCATATCTCGGGTTGTGGCTAGTATTCGGACGGCATTAAGGTAAGGATTTTGGTTGTGTGTTAACCTTTTGGGATTTGTTTGTATAGCCGAATAGCCTTTTTGCTAATGATCTTAGTGTTGGCCGAATGTAGGAAAGGGGATCTAGTGCGTTAGATCGGTATTTTCGGGATTTGGGAATCGCGTTAGTAACCAGGTGTGTAACCCACCCTAAATTCCCGATTAATAATATTGTTATGTATATGTTAATAAGGCAATGAATGAATATGGCTAAGGGTACCATTCAATGGTACAGTGCATTCAGTTACGTTACCCCTAACTCTCAGTTAATAAAGTTTATGAACATTGATATGGAAATATGAGAAATATCGTTATGGCCATGGGGTGAGGTATATTGCATGATATTTGCATGATATGTATGTTGCATGGGCATATGGGTGATAATGATAAAGGGGAAGTGTTCCGGTGGTTTTTACCACATTATCCGGTGATTTATGTCACATATTATGAATCTGGTGACTCTGTCACATTATCTGGTGGCTATGCCACAATTATAAGGGCGATGTGTAGTTAACTGCAGTGACTGCCTTCGATGGTGTGTAGCGAATAGAGGGTCGATTTAGTAATCCCCATGGTGTGATTGGCAGGTACGAGTGATGTGTAGATGTTGGATATCTAGGTGGGTTTGGGTTGCATCATTGCCTAAATTTGCTATATGCGATCTAATATGCCTTAATCGTTTGGGAGTCTATGTTGGTTGTTACACACTGAGCATTTGACTCACCCTTCGTGGGCTAACATTTTGCAGGTGATACTCAGTAATTGGACCGGGTCGGCAGGGACTTAGTGGTGGCCATGCTCAGCTCAGCATTTTTCCGGTTTCTTATGATTAAATTTATCGCATTTTCTTATTAAGTTATCTTTTTGAGATTTATTTCGGGTTTTGTTTTGTTGCAATAAGGCCATTACTATTTAACTGTTTTAAGTTTACGTTTTAATTTTTATTCCGATACGATCAACATTAAACAAACGGTTAAACAATTTTTCATAAAACAACTTCAAATGTTTTGACACCTAAACACCTACGATTTTCAACTTAATGTTAAGCTCTAAAATTCGGCATTTCTTTAAACTTGTAATTTCTAAAATATGAAGATAATGTTTTAATACAAAATTAAATTACAACACGGTTTTCAATTTAAGAATAATCCAAATCTATTTTCTTTAAAACCACCAAGTTTTTCAAGATGACATAACGAGATTTAACTATGTTTTACTCAAGAAGCATGCCAGATCCGGTCAGGGCTTGTGGGACGGGTTTGGGGTGTTTCACAAGAAGCATAGGCCACTACCTTTCTGATCGCATCGATACACAACCCAATTAATTTAAAGACGCATCACTATATACAACATACAATACACCTGATTAAATTGGGTTAATACTAGATCTTCTGTAAATTTTTCTTCAATTGATCAAAACTCTGCTGAAACTAATCAGACCAAACAAATTCAACATTATTCTGTAGTAATTTGGTCATCGGCGAAGCAATCATTAAAAATTTCTTAGCAAAATAGAAGTAATATCCTGCTAGACGCAGGAAACTTCGCACTTCTGTAATATTCTTTGGAGTTTTCCAATTCACTACTGCAGATACTTTGCTCGGGTCCATTCAAATCCCTTCAGCTGATACAATGTGACCCAGAAATCCAACCTCGTGAAGCCAGAATTCACATTTACTAAATTTTGCATACAACTGCTTTTCTCTCAAAATCTGTAACACAATTCACAAGTGTTGTGCATGCTCGGATTTTGTCTTGGAATAGATCAGTATATCATCGATAAACATAACCACAAATCTATCCAAATAAGGTTAAAAAATTTGATTCACTAAATCCATGAAAGCAGCATGGGCATTGGTTAAACCGAATGGCATTACCAAAAACTCATAAAGACAATATTGAGTTCTAAAAGCTGTCTTCGGCACATCACACTTTTTAACCTTCAACTGATAATACCCTGATCTAAGGTCTATCTTTGAAAACACTGTGACACCTTTAAGTTGATCAAATAAATCATCTATACGAGGCAAAGATATTTATTTTTAATTGTAACCTTATTCAACTGTCTGTAATCAATACACATTCTCAAGGAGCCTTCTTTCTTGTTCACAAATAAAACAAGTGCACCCCAAGGAGACATACTCAGCTTGATGAACCCTTTGTCTAACAACTCTTGCAACTGTGTCTTTAATTCCTTTAACTCAGCTGGTGCCATATGATATGGTTTTACTGATATCAGAGCTGTTCTCGGGATTACATCAATTATAAACTCAATTTCACGATCAAGTGGTAAAACCAGACAATTCCTCAAGAAACACATCAACAAACTCATTAACAACTGGTAACTATTCTAACTTCAATTTAGAATCCCGAGTATCAAGAATGTAGGCTAAAAATGCCTCATTTCCTTTACACAACAATTTTTGAGTAGAAAGAGCTGAAATAATTCTAATAGTATCATTCAGATTCTCTGACTCGATCGAAATTATCTCACCTGACTGACATTTCAGATCAATCTGTTTCTTTCAAAAATTTACCACAACATTATGCTTCATTAACCAATCCATTCCCAGAATAACATCAAATTCCCGAAAGGGTAGCAACATCAAATCAGCAGGGAATTTATAGCCTTTTACTTTCAGTGGACCATTTCGACACACTAAATTAACTATCACACTTTAACCTAATGGATTGGTTGACTTGAATATCATAATCAGTAGACTCAATAGGAAATTTCTTTTCTGTTACTAATGTAGTGCAAACATAAGAATGTGAGGACCTAGGGTCAATCAATGCATATACAGTAACATAAAAAATATAGAATATACCAGCAATAATGTCCAGAGCTGTAGCTTCTTCCCTGGCTCGAATGGCATAGGTACGTGTAGGTGCCTTAGCCTCTGACTGGGTAACAAAATCTTTCATATCCGAACGAGCTGTTCTAGTATCACTGTTTTGGCCCGAACGCCTACTTCGTTGAGAAGTGGCCAACTGTTTCTTTTTTTGCTCTTCCTCTTCTCTTTGCAATTGAGGACAGTTTTGAATAAAATGGTCAGTGGCTCCACATTTGTAACAAGCCCCCACTTTACCTCTACATTCACCTGGATGGCATTTTCTACAATATTTGATTTGGGCCTAGGAGTATTCTGTACACAGCCCACACTAACAGCAGGTTTAGTAATTACCTCGTAATCTTGTTGAGCAGCCTTATTCTTATTTGATCGTTCCGACATTGAAGTGGCTCGACTAAAATCATCTCTCGACTTTTCACAAGTAAAGCTAAAAATGACTTGGAGGAACTTATCTTGTAGGATTCTTTATTCCATTTATCACGTTGCATTTTTCTATTGTATATCTCTTCCAATTTCTGAGCACGATCTGAAAAAATGACCAATTCCCATATTTTTGTGCCCCCAATCATCATTCTGATTTCATAATTTAACCCTTCTTCAAACTGAATACACATTTCTTCTTTGATTGGTACAATTTCTTTGGCATATCTACTGAGTATACGAATTCCCTCTCGTATTCGACTATTGACCGGTTTCCTTATCGCAAGTAAAAAAATTCCCTCTTCTTTTTTATCTAAGTATCTCTTGTTGACATATTTCTTTTTAAATTCACTCTAAAAGAAATCACAAGTAATTTTCTCTTTTGACACCATAGCCACTATAGTCATCCACCAATTATTTCTTCAAAAACTCTTCTCGTATTCTGAAGCTGGTATTCAGCTTTCATAGGATCATCATCTGACCTTCCCTGGAATTCTTCAGCCCCACACTTTTTAAGTTTTTTGATCAGAGTTCATTTATTGGATTCAGTCATCGGAGGAGGTGGAGGTACAACCAATGACACTTCAGACGGTGCAGTAGGGGGAGGAGGTTGTTGAGTCTGATTTCTCTTTTGCATAAATTCATTAAATCATTGATTCATAAACCCATAGAACATGTTTTTAAGTTCTTATTCTTGAGCCATGGGAATTGGGACATTACTACTTGTCCCATGTTCAGATGTTTGTATTCTACTATTAGCCTCATCATGTTCTGCATGTTCAGATCTATCCGACATCTTTATAATCTATGAGAAAAACAAGGGTTAGATCAAATCATACACATCACACTATCACAGATTTATATGGCATGTATTTTGAGACATTTTACTCTCTACATTCATTCTGAGAATTAGCTAAACCAAACTCAGATACCACTAAATGTAACACCCCTAACCCTTATCCATTGCTAAAATAGAGTTACGGAGCATTACCAAACTTTACAGATTAAATACGAACATTTTACAACATTTAATATACATGTAACATCCCAAAATTGGGCCTAGAAGAATTGGGCCCATTGGGCCTTGGGCGCAGGAGCGTTTAAAATTTTTAAGAATAAGAGAACGGTATTAGTGCAAGTTGGACCTATTAGGTGAGTGATTTTGGAAGGTTAGAGGGCTTCTATGAAGTCCCGGGTTCAAGTTAGGTCTTAGGAAAAAAATTGGTTTTAGGTGAATAAAACCCTGAGAGTTAGTAGTAGGCTTTAAGAATGAAATGTGGAGAAAAATGACACAAGTGGAGTGTGTGGTGTAGTGGCAAAGTGACGCCACATAAGGGACAAGGGGGTGACGCCATAAGGAAGGAAGGAGGTCCAAGGTTCAAGTCTTGGCTCTTGCATTTTGGTCTTCTTTTTAAATGGACTCTAGAATTTTTCCATAGGGTTATATTTAGTCGCGTATGATTTTAGACACAAGAAAGTGAGTGGTCCAGTGGCAAGGCGTCATTAAGGGTGAAAGGGAGCCTGGGTTCGAATCTCATGACAAGCAAGGGAGTATTTATTTTGCGGATTGGACGAAAAAAGTTTGAGTTGGATTTAAACTCTGCTAATGGAGGGATCCCACATCGATAAGATACAAAGAAGGAAGGTGAGAAGCTAGCTATATATAGAGCATTCTATGAAGAGAGTTAATATACCTTGTTGGGCGTTTGGGTGCAGACCTAGAGGATAATCGCCAATAGTAGCGAAGGAAGGGCTACTATAACGTGAGGTGCATGGTAAGGTTACGGTGAGGTTTCAGTTTTCGATAAGTGTATATTAAGT
Source organism: Gossypium rotundifolium (assembly GCA_025506655.1). NCBI lineage: Eukaryota > Viridiplantae > Streptophyta > Magnoliopsida > Malvales > Malvaceae > Gossypium > Gossypium rotundifolium. The sequence goes on from CP106730.1 coordinate 28,008,366, forward strand.
TATGATTAATCGTTAGGTGATGTCGATTGTAGGTTCATGACTAAAGGGCTTGCAGCGCGTGTGGTTACCAGGTGTGTACAAACACAACACACACGATATTGGCAATGCCGAAAAGCCAAAAAGTCAAAAGTGGCTAAATGGGCCCGGTGGGCCCTAAGGCTAAGTTTGATAAAATAGTTTGGTTTGTTATATGAATTGAGTTAGTCACGCATGATACACGATTTGGATTTATTTTCGGCCTAATAGACCATTTAATAAGATTCAGGCCTAATGGGCCGTAAGGTTGGAATTTGAGTTTGATGGGCTTATGGGGACGTAGACATGTATGTTAGGGTTTATGAACCTTAGGCCTAGTTTTGAACAACTCTTAAATTCCATAAGACTTAATTTTAATTAAACATGTCTGTGAACAAGTCGCAGGGTTGGAGTGTGGCAACAGGTGTACGCATGTCTAGGATTGGATCTAGGGAGAGCTTGGTACTTAAGCGGCCCCAGTGGCCCACCTCCTCTTCTCTGGAATCCTACCTGGTGCGTAGTGTCTGTTCACTTTAGCAGCGAGGACTTGTTGATGGGCCAAAGTTCATAGCTAAAACCCGAAAGGGACCTAAGTACCCTCGATTTGCAAAATTACCAAAGTACCCCTGATTTGTGAAATTACCAAAATACCCTTGATTTGTAAAATTACCAAAAAACCCCCGGTTTGTAAAATTACCAAAGTACCCTTGATTTGTAAAATTACTGAAATACCCGATTTGTGAAATTACCAAAATACCCCCAATTTTTGAAATTACCGAATATCCACGATTTGTGAAATTACCAAAATACCCTTGTAGGGTAGAATTACAAAAATACCCTTGGGTAGTGAAATGACAAAAATAACCCTATGTGACGAATATGAGTTTGTGGATGTTACTTTTGTGTTTGATGCATTCATATGATATTCTGCTTAGGATGCATATGGGTGGGAATTATGGTACGGAGGAAGATTTGAGGATCGCATGGCCGTATGGTATGGATCAACCTCAGGCTTTTAGCCACCGAGTAGCCATGCTGCACCGATAACTTTACCAAGGGCTGTGTGCCATTAATATGGGCTTCATACCGTAATTATGGGCTTTGTGCTATTCTTATGGCTTTGTGCCAATCATATTTACCGTGGCTATGTGCCTAACATATATATATTGATAACTCTGTGTCAATATTTGAGGACCGCATGGCCGTATGGTATGGATCCAGGATCGCATGGCTGTATGGTATGGATCCAAAGGAGGCTTTAAGCCCAATATATGTGATTAAGCAGCTTTGTTGCAATGTTTGGTAGTACTTAATAACGGGCTACCCTTGGTGTGTAGCGGAGGGGTGAGTCGAGCTATAATTCCCCATAGGAGTCATAAGGTTGGAAGGGAAATGGTGTGTGTAGCAGATGGATTTTTGGGGTGGGTTTTGCATTATTTGTTTATGAATGATACGATATGATATGATATGAGGTCATTGTGGGATAAGGCCCAAGACCACCAATTTTGATAGGGCTTAGGCCCAACATGAATAATTTTAAGTGATTTGTTTGCCAAGGGTTGTGCACACTGAGTTTCGAAACCCACACCCCTTTAATTTAATGTTTCAGGTAATCCCGAATAGACGACTCGACGTGGGAGAGGACTCGGAGATGGCCACATTGATCGGACCTTTCGATTTTACGTTAATCTACAAAGACATTAAACAAACAAGTAATCTTAATGAAGCTTAGTAAGTTCATTGGGTTTTAAACATAAATCTTATCAAACATACTATTACAATTCATATAAGTAAATCATTCAATATACTATTCACCTTAAACACAATTTCAATTGATGAATTCACTTGTTTCATATCGATATCAAAATAACTTTAAATATTTAGACATTAAACGTCTTACAGATATGAGTACATCATATACAGAAGCCCGAAGGCTGCACAAAAGCACATAAGTGCTAATAGAAACCCATAAGGGTTGAACAGAAGCTCGTAAGAGCTTAATGAAAACCCATAAGGGTTAAATAGAAGCTCATAAGAGCTAAACAGAAAGTAAACACAAGAGTTCGCAACAAATGTTGAACCTCGATTTACTTGGGTAATTTGCCGTCAATTCCTTCTTTGCACTGAACGACTGTACTCAATCCCGCGTTCTATTCATTTCGAACATTCAATTCAATTTCATAACTTTAACAATAATTTTATTTTCAACAATGATTTGAATAAATATAAATTACTATTCATAAAATTTAACAAATAACATTAAGTTTAACCATACGAACTTACCAAGGTTAAATTGTGGAATTTGTAGTAGTTCAAGGATTATTCGGCTATTTTCCCTTTTTCACGTTTGTCTATGGGTTCTTGATCTATAATATTCATTCATTAGCATATATTTCAGTTTCAATTCACTTTACAATTAATGCCCCTCAACTTTCAAAATTACACAATTACCCTAACTTTTACAATTTTTACAATTTAGTCCCTCTCTAATTATCCTGTCAAATGGGATAATTTTTCTCAATTGAAAAGTTATCTAAATATTATAAACTATCATACAACCTGTGATCAATAGAATTTTAGTATCAAACCCTAATATTTAATCTTTTCACAATTTAGTCCTAAAATCAATTTCTATTGAAATCACTTGATAAAATCATCATATAACAAAAATAAAGTTCAAAATCCATGTTAATTCATCACAAACCTCCAGCACTCATCAATGGTAACTTTCAAAATTACCCATAAAATAAAAAACTAATGAAATACATAGTTGTAAAAGTCTTAAAAACATAAAAATTTCAAGAAAAGAGTAATAATTGAACTCACATGATGTAAAAATATGAAAAACCAGCTTTTAAGATTCTTCTATAGTGTTTTTGGCTGAGAATTATGAAGAAATTCTCTAGAATTCTTTTTTAATTTCAATTTATAAGTTAAATTTTTACTAATTTTCCAAATTTACCCTTATTTCACCTAATTCAATGATTCTTCTCTGCTTATGCCGCACAAGCCATCCTCTTTAGTCTAATTTTCCCTTTAAGTCCTCCATTATTTATCACTTGAGCTATTTAATAATTATTTCTTTAATTAACAAGTTTTGCACCTTTTTCAATCTAGTCCTTTTTAATTAATTAACTATCAAAACGTTAAAATTTGCTAAAGAAACTTCAATACTAAATTAATGACTCTCCGTAAATATTTATAAAAATACTTACGGCTTAGTTTATGAAATCAAGGTCTCGATACCTCGTTTTCAAAACCACTTAACTTAATAATTTCTTTTAAAACACAAATCACTATTTCAAAAGTCTTTCTAAAATCACACTTAACTCATAAATAATTATTAATAAAATTCTCAAACTCACTCGTTGGATTTAGTGGTCTTGCATGTTGTTTCTGACACCACTGGAAAATCGGGCTGTTACAATTCTAGTTCACATTCATTTGGTTCCTAACCAGCTTACCTTGTAACTTATCTTGTACAGTACCACAATTAATAGGGGCACTATCCCTCATGTGAACTCATATTCTTGGTACCAATTTTACTTGGTCACTGATCTTATTCCAACTAACATAGAAACATGACAATAAGCCTTTATTAACTTAACCACATAATTGTACATGCCCACTCTACGTCGAAACATGCACTTGGGTGAAGCCTACCCTGCCAATCCAACTACCTTAGGACTATACGCCAAAACTTTTACTCACCAGAACCGAGGTATTACACTATGCCTAATATTTTTCTATTGTTTTCTAGCCACTTTGCTGATTATTTTAACCTCTAAAATAGACCTTTTGGTTGCCCTAAAACCCTCCTCATTGCCACTCTTTTTAGACCTCTTTGTTGTCCATAGTCACCCCTCTTCTCCACTCGTAGTGGTTTAGGTAAGTTATCTTTTTCTCCTCTTTTCCTTCCCTTTTTCGTGCCAAAAAACTAATGTTTCTAGCCCTAAAAATCATCCTTTTTGTTGTCCCAAATCAACCCTTACTTTGTAATAGCCCATTTTCAGTGAAATTGGAATAGTGGTTTTGGGACCACAAATTTGACAAGTAAATTATTATTTTATTATTATTTAATGTCTATGGATTGTTAGTAAGGTAGTATAAAAATTTCGTTAAAAAATTTTGACGTTTGCATGTTTAATTAAGGAAAAATGACTAAATCGTAAGAAGTACAAAAGTGGAGTTTTATTAGATAAAGGTGTCAAATAGCTATGGAATTTTAAAGTGAAAGGGCTTATGTGGTAATTAGGCCATTCATAAGGTTAGTGGATGTATATGGCCATGTATTAATGAAATTTTGCTATTAAATAAAGGTTAAATATGTAAATTAATAAATTAACTTAAAACAAAAATAATGTAAAACAAGGTATCATCTTCCTCAATGCTTTTCATCACCGAAAATAAAGAAGAAAACCTCCATTTTAACACCTTGAGGATTCATCTAGCAATATTCTTGCATGTGATCATTTTTTTGAGGTTAGTTTTTAATGTTTTTTATGTTTTCGGGATCATTGTAGTTTAATCTAGCTAGCATGGGGATTAATTTGTAATATTTTTAAAGGTTTAGGGTTGTGACATGAATGATTTTTGAATGGTTTTGATGTTTAATGATAGATTATGAGTCCTTGTTGATAAATGAACAAGTTTTGTAAAGTGATTTTTAATGAAAATGACATTTAGGGACTTATTTGTAAAAGTAGTAAAAGTTCAAGTTAAATTCATGAAATTATGGTTTGTATGAGTTGATATAGGTCTTTAATGAAATCAATTAGCTTGAGTGATGGATGAAAAAATTGAAATTTCAATTTATGAGCTTAAGGACTAAATTGTGAAAAGTCAAAATATTAAGGGTAAAATAGTAATTTTTAAAAAATATGAAACATGAAGTGAATTGAATAATAGAAGTATTAAATGGATTGAATTTGCCTGTTTAGATCAAGATAGATCTCGTACGAATTTAGATTAGGGAAATGCCAAAGCCTTAGATGTATCAACTTTGTTTTTACGCTCTAATTGTTGAGGTAAGTTTGTATGAATAAGTATCACTTCTAATGCTATTTTTAATTATATATTATTATGTTAATTGTTATATAATTGAATGGTCCAATAATGCCATGACGGTTATCGAGCCCCGTTTGAACCTTAGGAATTCGTAGGATACAAATGACATGTCATTAGGGTTTTCATGTTTCAGTTGCTGATCTTAAATGTTCTATCAATGGCTGAGGTCATGCATTTGTTGTGGATACTCCACAGCTCGTGTTAGCAACAATGTAAAGGAAATTCTATGGTTATATGTTTAGCACATTTTGTGTGAGCTTTCCCGAGTATCCGATGATATTCTAAATGGTTCAATGGGCATGAAAAGGAAAGGAACAATAAGTGTTCAAATGAACAAAATCATGTATTTATGAAATGGATTGAAATGGTAATCTTCAATGGAAGTATACTTATGTTCATGAAAATAATGAGTTCAAATGAAGTATATTCATAAATAATGACTCACCTTATGTTAGTTCAAGTGAATTATGTTTGAATGCACTAACATGTGTTGTTGATGGTGCTTAGGCTTGTGCCAAGCTTGTGGTTGGATTATTTTGTATTTAATCTTAATGTTATGTATTGAAATGGTAAGTTATGTTCATGTTTTATGAACTTACTATGTGCTTATGTAGTTTTCTTTCTTATGTTTTATAGATAATCGGAAGCTCGATCAGTTTGGAAGCTCATCGGAGATCTATCACACTATCCAACGAATATATTAGTAGTTTTTGATGTTTTGGCCAAGGTTATAATGGCATGTATAGGTGGACTTGTGTTTGATGTCACAATAGCAAAATAGACTTTTAGCGGCGTTTATAAGCGCCACTAATAGTATTTGCGACGCTTTTTGAAGCGCAGCAAAAAACGCCGCTAAGACAAACGCCGCAAACTATAGCGGCGTTTATGAGGAAAAAACGCCGCTAAAGGTCATGACTTTTAGTGGCGCTTATCCCACAAACGCCGCTAAAAGTCATGACCTTTAGCAACGCTTATCCTACAAACGCTGCTAAAGGTCATGATCTTTAGTGGCGCTTATCCCACAAACGCCGCTAAAGGTCATGACCTTTAGCGGCACTTATCCCACAAACGCCGCTAAAGGTCATGATCTTTAGCGACGCTTCTCCCAAAAACGCCGCTAATGTCATGACTTTTAGTGGCGCTTTTCACACAAACGCCATTAATTTGTACAGATTTGCAATGTACAATTTGTCCAATACCATACCCCTCCTGCACTAAAACCAACCAATAACAGTAAATGTAGCATATAATTCAAACCCAAAACAGCAAATGTAGCATAAAAATCACACCAAATACATTAATTCTAAATGATACTTCAAATTCAATAAAATATATGTGATATAAATTAATAACTAAATTATAACTGAAAATATTCTTACACTAATGTTAAATGTAATAATATTAAAAATATTCTTACAACGAGAAACTAAATGTCTAAGATGGCGACTTCTGCGATTGCTGAAACATCTACATCATATGCTGAAGCTATAGCTGGAGCTCATCGTACTTTTTGTTCTGCTCTGCTAGCATCGCTGCTGCCTCTACCTCTCTCGCAGCGACTGTTGCTTCCCTTGCTGCTGCTGCTTCCACATCTGCTGTAAGCTGTTGTTGGAGTTCTTCATATTTTCTTTGAACATCAGCAATTTGCTCAACCGTGCTCGCTTGCATCTGAGCCATCTGGTCTTTTAGCCTCTGAACTTCAGATCGAGATTGACTCCCAGAAGGCATGTATTGTTGGGAGTTGGATCCAAAATATTGGGTCGGGGTAACACCAGATCCTTGAAATCGAACCCGACCATACCTTTCAGGACCCAAAACATCAGTAATAAAAAACAGCAAGTGTAGCATATAATTCCAGCCAAAAAAAAATGTAGCATAAAATTCCAACCATACCTTTCAGGACCTAAAACATCAAGAATAATTACATTATCGATATCCTCAAGATTAACAGAACTATCGATCAAGCGACCGCAATACTACCTTCTTCTCTTTTAGTTTCTCCTAATAAATCAATTAAGCAGTTAGAAATGAAATATACAATAAGAAAGAATGGAACATAACTTAACATTATTAATTTATAACTACTAACGAAGAATTAAACTATTATAATTAAACATTATAAATATTTCTAATAAATCAAATATTATTAAGTAAATATACCATAATCTCTCCAACTTGGATGTCATCGAGACCCATCCTTCTTCCTATGCGTAATTGCAAAAAGTCGAACGCGTCCAAGTTTTTGACCAGATAAGGCTTCCTACAGTGTAGTAGTAAAAATATAATTTAATAGTATGAAGTCATTAATATTTGATGAATGAATAAATTATAATACCTCGGCCTCGATTCATGAAGCAAAACTTCTCGACCTGCCGGTAATGCGTGAATTTTTGTTTCGCCATCGCTTGCTTCCAACACGCTTACGGTTCTACATAATGAAATTATTATTACGTATATAGTAAATACTATAAACCAAAAAATTTATAAGAGTTTAGAACTAGGTAATACCTCTCCTTTCTTTGAGTTCCAAAATCTAACCGCATCTTCCCATTGATACCTCAACATTCCCGGTAGGACATTTTGCAATTTATCCTCGAGGCTTATTTCTTTCTTAAAATATTCTTTTTTCAATGTGCTTTTATGGTCTCTCCATTTTTTTCCCAATGTCTTCTTTATATGGTCATCGGAGACCTCCAAAGCAAATCTCTCCTAAAAAAACATAAGTTTAGAAAGTAAATATAAATGAAACTTCAACCAAAGTGTTATAAATTAAATTCATGTTTTGTTACCTTAATGTTATCGAGAGCCTGATTTTTGTTTCCATCAGTCATGTGATGCCATGACTCATAATTTATGGGCAACATATTTTCATTTCGTGCAATAATACCCAAATAGTCTGCTAGAAGTCGAGCTTGAGGCCAACAGTGGCCATGGCTGTTTCTCCTTACTTTCACACGCTTGATGTGATTTAATTCAGATAAATCTCTAAGCGGCGTCAGACGTCGACTTCTCTGGCGTCCCACCACTCTCAATGAACAATGATATATTATTATATTAAAATTGAAAATGAATCAATAATAAAAGTCAACATGCATGTAAAATAAACTTAACATTACTTTGTAATTACAGAGGCTCATCATCTATGTCGCATATTCGAGGATCCAACAAGCGCTTGTTGCTTCACTATTGCCCTCTTCCGAATTTACGTATTCTACAATATTTAAATATCGTAATCTTCTTCTACTCATTTTTCCCGCAATACACATAAAAGAGTTGAAATTTTAGTAACAAATAACAACAATAATGGTACACATAAAATAGTTAAATTATATAAAATGACCAAGATTATAATTATAATATTACATATAAATAAAAATCGTAAAATCTTACTACATCATAATTCGTAAATATCTTCGTCCACGTCCTGACAAACCCATTGAAATTGTGTACTAGTACTAGGGATATTTTCATTTAAGTTTTGTTCTGGAAAAGATAAAGTTTCTTATCTTTTGAAGATGTCTACTTCCATTGTCCATGTCGAACAAGTCTCTAGGGGTGTTTTGAAGTACAACGTATGAACCTTTATCAGTTGGATCTTTTGAGTAAAAAACTTGTTTCACTGGAGAAGAAAATACATACGGCTCATCTATCAGGTGTTCTCCAGTGTGAAATCGAGAGAAATTGACTATTGTAAAACCATATTGATCGTTTTTAATTCCGTGAGCCGTATTCACATCAGCCCAATCACCTCGAAATAAAACAACTTTCCATTTGCCGTAATAATCCAACTCAAATATGTCAGTAAGAAGTCCGTAATACTCTAGATTCTCCTCGACAGGATTACTGTCCCTAGCACTAGCATAACTTGTAATTGAAGAATTAACAACAATTCCACAATTTTGGGTTCTCCTCAATCTCTCGCGATACCTTGTATGAAATTTGTATCCATTGATGAGGAAGGCACTATATCTTTTCACTATTCTATTTGGACCTTGTGAAATCCATTTAACTTCTAAATTTACTTCATTTCGACTCCAAACCTATTGAATCGAAAGTAAATTGAGTAATTGTAAATGTTATGAGAAAACATTATTACTTGTCAATGAAAACTTGAATTAAATATCATTTGGCTTAACCATTCATGAAATGATTCTGTGAACAACTTATTAATTTCTCGTAGATGTAATCTTCAAGACCGTGAACGAGCTCTCAATATTTGTTTGTACTCACTATGCTAAAAAAAGGTTTACTTTGTTAGAAGACAAACAAATTATAATTGATGAATATTTATCAAATTCTAGAACTTACTTGCATAATGATTCCATTGAATCGTGATGAAAAAGAATGTATCGATGTGCTTGGACCCACGATCTATCGTCTAATTCTACAATTTTGACTTTGCCGATCGGTTCTCCGAAACTTTGAAATAAATAAGTTTCGACCAAGTTATGATCTCATGAGCCCAAAGATTTCTACTTGGTCTACTCATTCTTGTTTCAACATCTACCAAATACCTTGAACAGAAAGTCATACATTCCTCTGCCAAGTAGCCTTCAGTAATTGATCTTTCCGAATAACGCTTATTGTGACAGTAAGACTTCAATTTGGATAGGAACCTAAACACGATATACAACATTATCAAAAGTTACGACTAAAGGCATTGAGGTGAATAAAGAAATAATTTTCAAATAAAGTAAGACCTTTCTATGGGATACATCCATCGATAGAAAATGGGTCCACCAAGTATTGCTTCACGAGGGAGATGAATTAACAAGTACACCATAATAGTGAAGGAAGAAGGCGGGAAGATCTTCTCCAGATTGCATAAAGTCAATGCAGCTCGATCTTGTAGTGTCTCAAGTTCTTGAACATCCAAAACTTTGCCACAAATGCCTTTGATTATATTGGACAGTTCAATTACACAAGACGTCACCTTTTCGACATAAAACACCGTGATAGCAATTTGGCGAGAAGTCTTGCATCAAGATGTGATAGTCGTGCGATTTTAAGCTATATAGTCTTCGATCTTTAAGACTCACACATCGAGATATATTTGATGCATACTCATCCGAAACCTTTATATCCTTCAACACCATATAGAACACTTCTTTCTCCATCTTCGACATTGAGAAAATAGCAGGTGGCAATCGATATTTCATATTCGGAATTGCTTGAGGGTGAAGCTCACGCTGAATTCCCATGTGAACTAAAACCAAGTCGACTCTGAAGATTGTCTTTCGATTTTTTATCGACATTCAAAATAGTCCCAATGATGTTCTTGCAGACATTTTTCTCAATGTGCATGACATCAAGATTATGTCGTAAAATCTGATGCTCCCAATAAGGCAACTAAAAAAAATACTTCTTTTTCTCCATAAATCCGCCTCATTAGGATCATCCTCTTCATCAGATTTATCATCAGATTCATCCTTTAATCTTCTATTTCTTTGCATGTTGGCCGATTGATTCATCATCCCATAAATAAAATTCATATATTTTAATCGAACAATATTTCAAATCCACTGGTCTGCGAAGGAACTTCTCTGAACTCTTCAGTACCGTCAAACTGAGCACTCTAAAATCTAAATCTATGATTTTCTGGTAGCCACTGACGATGCCCCATGTAAGAGAACTTCTTCCCATTATATAACCATTGCGAACATGTCTACGCAACACAACAAGGACAAGCATAACATCCCTTAGTACTCCAACCAGATAAATTGGCATAAGCCGGGAAGTCATTAATAGTCCACATCAAAGCTGCACGTAAATTAAAGTTCTCCTTTCTCATTACATCGTATGTCTCAACACCAGCCCATAATTGTTTTAATCTTCAATAAGTGGCTGCAAATATATGTCAATATCATTCCCGGGCCCTTTCTCTCCAGGTATAATCATAGATAAGATAAAGGATGATTGTTTCATGCAAACCCATGGAGGCAAATTGTAAGGAACAAGCACCATAGGCCAAGTACTATATGCTGTGCTCATGATTTTGTAAGGGATAAATCCATCAGATGCTTGCCCAAGCCTCACACTCTGAGGATCGCTTGCAAATGTAACATCCCGAAATTGGGCCTAGTAGAATTGGGCCCAATAGGCCTTGGGCGTAGTAGCGTTTAAAATTTTTGAGAACAAGAGAACGGCTTAAGTGCAAGTTGGGCCTATTAGGTGGGCAATTTTGGAAGGTTAGGGGGCTTCTATGAAGTCCCGGGATAAAACTTGGGCTTAGGAAAAATTTTGGTTTTAGGTGAATAAAACCCTGGGAGCTAGTAGGTAGGCTTTAAGAATAAAATGCGGAGAAAATGACACAAGTGGAGTGTGTGGTGTAGTGGCAAAGTGACGCCACTTAGGGAGCAAGGGAGTGACGCCACAGGGAGGTAAGGAGATCCAAGGTTCAAGGCATGTCACTTGCATTTCTTTTTGGTTAATATTTTTAGAAATGGATTTAGACCTTGGCCATAGACTTATCTTTAGTTGCGCATGGTTCTACACACAAAAGAAAGCGAGTGGTCTAGTGGCAAGGCGTCATTAAGGGTGCAAGGAGCACAGGTTCGAATCTCATGACAAGCAAAGGAGTATTTATTTTACGGATTGGATGACAAGAGTTTGAGTTAGATTTAAACTCTACTGACGGAGGGATCCCACATTGGAAAGATACAAAGAAGGAAGGTGAGAAGCTAGCTATATATAGAGCTGTCTAGGAGGAGAGTAACCATACCTTGGTGGGCGTTTGGGCATAGGAGCATTCGGAGCGGGGATTAGCTTCAGATTCCTATCAGGTGTGTATCTCGCCCTACTCTAGCTGTAGAGCGGCAAATGCTGAAATGCCGGTCACACGGTAATGGTAGCCACACGAGCGTATATATTGGACTAGACTAGGTGAATCTCATATATGTAGCTAGATTAGTGTTAGATGGGCCTTACGAGCGTGTGGGCCCGAATGGGCCAAAGTCGGGTTTTAGGCCAAATATTATGGTGACGATAAAAAATGGTAGCCATGTCGCTCGAAGCGACAGTGGGCCTTCGAAAAGGCCGTTATAAGGGTAAATTATCGAAATACCTCTAGTTTGCAAAATTATCGAATTACCCCTAGTTTGCAAAATTACTGAAATACCCTTAGTTTGTAAAATTACTGAAATACCCCTGGTTTGCAAAATTACTAAATTACCCCTGGTTTGCAAAATTTCCAAAATACCCCTGGTTTGCAAAATTATCGAATTACCCCTAGTTTATAAAATTACTAAATTACACCTGGTTTGCAAAATTATCGAGTTACCCTTAGTTTACAAAATTATCGAGTTAACCCTGGTTTTTGAAATTACCAAAATACCCCTAGTTTTTGAAATTACTGAAATATCCTCAGTGGGTAAAATTACCGTTATACCCTTAGGGGTTGATTAGTGTGATTGTGTGTAACTCCCACACCTTCTTTCGTTTGTTTGTAATAAGTATATGCATTGTTTGAAAGTTGAAACCTCGATAATGGCTGTTGAGTTACCTTTGGAGGGTAAAATTGAGATTTTAGGTTAGTTATTTTCTGACTATGCCGTATATGTACGTTAGCATGACTATACATATGCTCTGAATATTCTATGTATGCTGATATATGTTACTTCCATTTCACTATGATTATATGTTGCAGGGGATTGGGGATATGATATTGTTGAAAGGGGCAGTGTAATTCAGTGGCTTTGCCACACATTTCGGTGATGGTGTCACATTATTTCGATGGCTATGCCACATATTTCGGCGATGGGCAGCTGACTGCAGCACGACTGCCATCGATGGTATGTAGCGGTGAGGGTCGATTATAGAAATCCCTACTGGTGTGTTTGGCAGGAATGGGTGGTGTGTAGCAGATGGATATCTAGGTTGGGTTGGGTATTGCATCATATTGCATACATCATGTGTAATACTATGCTAATAGGGCTAAGGCCCAGTCTGATTCTGAATGGGCTTCGCCCAAGGTGATTTTGTAAGGGCTAAGGCCCAGATGGTATTTGAATGGGCTCAGGCCTAGTTATGGTTCATGTGGGGTAATTGCACACTGAGTCTTCTTGACTCACCCCCTCTGCTTAAATTTTTGTAGGTAATTCTTAGACCAGCGGATATGGGCCGGAGTGGACTCAGTGGTGGCCATGCACGGTTTTAGTAAATTAAACTTTTTTATCTTTGAATTTTCTTTAATTTGGGATCCTGTTATGTAATAAGGCCACTAGTATTTTCAATTTGGATTTTAAATGCTTTAATTTATGATTTAATTAGTATGGGGTTTTCCTAATAAAATGTAAATAACTATTTTCCAAAACTTAACGAACGAATTACAAACGATAATGGACAACACCTTGGTTTCACTTAAAGCGATAATAAGTATTTTTAAAATATCACCTAACCACAATAGTGTAAGTTCAATTTTCCCAATAAAGGCAGTTTTTAAGTTAATTACAAGTTTTCAAAGATGAATACTGAGTTTTCAAACAACCACCTTAACTTGGAGTTTTAAAAAGAGATTCAAATATTTTTAGACGATTGCAAAGATTCACGAGAAACCTTTTTATGTGATGCACCAAATCCGATCGTGACGTTTAGGCCGGGTTTGGGGTGTTACAGCAAAGCTTGGAAATTTAGAGTCAAACGATTTCAAAGCTAAAGAATCTGCAGGATGCCTTAACAATCCATCATCGGTTCGTCCATCATGGTGCCACGTCATTGACTCGACTATCTGCGACGACATGAAAAGCCTTTAAAGCCTTGGTATTAGCAAAAAATACCGTAAAATCTTAACTGGATACTTCCTTGACTGTGCATCATTTTCATCATCGTTACCATCTTTTGTATTTCTATTCATCCAACGGGATTGACCGCATACATGACAGCACTGTTGATTTTTCCGATCGCCCCAATACTACATGCATTCATTTGGGAAACTATGAATTTTGTTGTAGCCAAGGCCCAAATCTTTGATCAGTTTCTTTTTGTCTTTGGAAGATTGAGGGATTTTTGCAAACGGGAATATTTCTTGCAAAAACTCTAACAGCATTGTCAAAAAGTTTTTGGTCCACCCTCCCAAACATTTTAAGTGAAAAAGACGAACACAGAAAGACAATTTGGAAAATTTTGATCCCTCATACAGTTCTTCATTCATTTCACCAAGTGATGTGTAGAACCTCGCCGCTTCTTCATTTGGCTGTTCATAAGGTACACTTATTCCCCATTCGGTGAAAGTATTTCCACTAAAATTATAATCATCGGTTGCACCCAAGTCAGGTGGAAATGATTGTAAACTATCACTGCGCATATTAAAAGCATCCCGCAACATGCCTTCCATGTTATCTTCTCTAACATTCTGATTGTACGCACAATGAGGATAACCCAGATTCATTGATGAAGAGGCTCCATTAGATGTACACTCTCCATGGAAAATCCATCTTTTATACCCCCAGACAAAGCCATCAATGACTAGATGCTCGTAGACAACTTCACGATAATGCCAATTGATATTGCAACACTTCTTACACGTGTGAAGAATCATATTCTCTTCGCTTGCATTTTGAAATAAAAAGTTTATAAAAGTTTCTACTCTATTTCGATAGTCGTTGCTTACCCTTGACAAATTCATCCAAGTCCTATCCATTTCGTAGTTGTTGAAGTCTAAAGTTGACAATAAATTACACTGCTAAATTGTTAATTTATAATTTATGTAAGTAATGATATGATATATATAACTGAGTACTATGTAAGTTATGAAGTTTGATCTTAAAATTATGTAAGTTATAAAGTTTGATCTTAAAATTATGTAAGTTATGTATGTATTCTTTACGATTAATCATACATGGCATTGTTACACTTAGGGAGGATCCATTATATCTAACAGTGAGATATAAGGCAACTCGTCAGGTTTCCAGCTTATATACTTTGAATCTTTTTTTTAAGTTATGTAACATCCTGAAATTCAGAATTTTATGTTTGTGCATTATATCTTGTGGTAGGTTAGTAAATGATGTTAATTGTGTATGATTAAGGGGTCTTAAGAAGGCTTGGGGTTGAATTGGGCCTTAGTAAAAATTTGGTGTTTAAGCACTTTAAGGAGAGATAGTAAGTGGCATAAATACTTATGGAAATAAGTGAGTAATGTAACACCCCAAACCCGGCCCATACATTACGATCGGATTTGGTTTGTCACATGAAGAAAATGTTTTGAAAACTTATGAATGTACTAAAGAATGACAATAATATAATATAGTTAAGAAAGCAAGTTTGATTTATAACTATTCTATAAAATACAAATTTCAAGAAGTTGATTGATGTATCGAAAACTGAACTATTGAACTTTAAAACCATGAGGAAAACGTAAAACATCATGTGATTCTTACTAAAATAGGCGTTACTTGGTTGTGTTTAAGTAAACAAGTTTTGGATGTAAATATTTGATAAAATACAGCTATTTTTGAAAAGTTGAATGATGAGTCGAAAATCGAAGTAGTGGACTTTAAAATCAGGACTTTTGAAAATGACGTTGAGATTTTGAAAGAGAATCTGAGTTAAATTATTTGTAAAAGTTTGCTATTAAATCCATTTATTAATCAATTTTGAAAAACCATTATTTATATTTTTAGAAAATTCCTTTTTAAACAATTTAAGAAAAATAATAAAAATGTCCCAAACATAAAGCAAAATAAAAATAGTACAGAGGCCTTATTACAACTTAAAAACCTAAAATAGTAAAGAAGTAAAGTAAACGGAAATAGAAACCTAAAGTTTAATAACACCATTACTGAAGTATGGCCTCCACCGAGTCATCTATGGCCCCAAGTCTTCGTCACTGAGCATTACCTACAAGGGTTAAGAGAAAAGGGGGGTGAGTTACAAGAACTCAGTGCATAATCCCCTTACCATCATCCACTAGGTCGGAGCCCAATTAGCAAAAACTTGGGCCTGAGCCCATAAAGCATAATCTTGGGCTTGAACCCATTTAGTAATACTTTGGGCCTAAGCCCCTTTAAAAAATAATGTATCAATTATATCATGAGAATGTAATGCAACTCCCAAACCAATCTTAAAAATCCATCCACTACACACCACCCGTACCAACCAACACACCTGTGGGGATCAAGTCAACCCACCCAGCCAACACACCAATCGTAGGAATTTAGCCATTTATAACATATTTGATTTGTGCACAAGCCACCAGAATAACAGAATATACGTGGCATAACCACTATACAAATTGTGGCAGAGCCACTAAAATATGTGGCAGAGCCACCAGAACTTCTCTTCAACATTTTCCCATCCCATGTAAAATTATGCATATGTAACATACATAGTAATTGGTATTACAATTATAAACAACAATTAATAACTCAGAGATTCATTACAAACAATTTGGCCCATTAACACTTTGCAAAATCGGCCCATTAAGGCAATCTTATCAAACCAGCCCATTAAGACAATCTTATCAAATCAGCCCATTAAGACAATCTTAGCAAATTAGCCCATTAGGGCATTTTCATAATTTGGCCCATAAGGGCAATTTTGTAATTCGACAATCAACCCACTAAGGGTAATTCGGTAATCTCGCAACCCATGGGTATTTTGGTAATTTACCCTCCAAGGGTATTTTGGTAATTTCGTAACCTAGGCTTGACTACTAATTTGGGCGTAGAAATTTAAACTGTCCATATGCGTCGTACTAACTAAATTGACTATAACTTGAGTTAGGAATCTCTAAATCTAAATCCGTAAATTTTCCTTGAAACTAGACTCATATATATTCTTACTACAATTTTTCTATAATTTTTTGGCTTAACCATTTAGTACAATTTATTCCTTAAATTTTCCCTTATTTCACTATCCAACGCTTCTAACCTCTCTTACCCCAATTTCAAATATCTCACTGTACGGTTTTCATATATTTCTCCCACTTATTTATAATGAAAATAGGCTCACTAAAGAATCTATAAAGTATAACCCATAATTAACTTTGTACAATTTTATATGATTTTTCCAAGATAGATCAGGGAACCACGAAGTCTATCAGAACCAATCTAACTAAAATTTGAATATCATAGAAAATAAAATTCGTTTTCCTTCTCCGTTTCTTTCATATCAAAATAGATAGAGTAAGATTTTATTCGATATCTTATTCACTTTCTAATTCCATTTCTGCTATTTTTCATGATTTTTTGAAGTCACATCACTGCTACTGACCAAAACTATTTCATTGTAAAATATTGTCACTATTACGAATATACGCACTCCCGAGTGATCACGGATGCCGGTTTCCAGTTTTCTTCGGTATTTCGACCGAATCACAAAACATATCATACTAACTTTCAGAGAGATGTGAGATTACACCCCATTTCAAACATGTATTTGGAAGGTACGAGATTACACACCTTATTCGGAATCCGTAACACAATATTCTCCGCGGCACCTAAAGATACAATCGGTCAACAATTAGTCCAGAACCCAATTTACAACTTCATCCAAGTATTGCGATTGATTAACAATCTATATCACTTACCAACAATCCGAGTCTCTTATTACGACAGATAGGTGTTCGACTTTACCATTATTTCTGAAAAATCCACAAGTAGACAGTATCGAGTGATTTCGTGCCTAACAACATAATCGATTAGCCAAACTTTCAATCCGATTAACACCATAACCGAATATCGATATCGAATGGACTATGAAAAGACTCCTTACCTTAATCGATGATAATCTTGATTCCCACTAATTGGCTTATGACTACGAATGAATCAACAAGGATTTGGTATTAGGCCACCCACTAGACCTCTGATTCAACCAAGGAGAGATGTCCAACACATAAAAATGGGGAAGATAGAAGATGATAGAAATTGACCATCAAGAGAAAATAATAAAGAAGATTTGATCATATGGTAATGTCGATTTAGGAAAATGGAAGAAAGGTTAAAGGAATGATAAAAAGAAGAGAAGAGATATGAGAAGAAATGTTAGATAATTTGGCTAACACAAAGGAAAAAGGTTGGAAAAGAGTACCAAAAATGTTCAAAAGAGAAAATAGGCTTTTCAAGCACAAACTTGCAAATAGGCTAAAGGAAGAATGTTGACCACAATTCTATCCTAGGCCACTCCACATGTTTGGCCAACATGTCCCCCTATTCCTTCCCTTTTCTTTTACTCCTTTCCATCCATTCTTCCTTACCATATTTCCTTAGCCACCTTGCCAAAATTAAAAAGTCCACCTTACCAAAAATACACCCATGGCCGACATTTAGGGAAGGAATACAAAAAAAAAGTGAAATTTTTGCACTTGATGGGATTTGAACCTCTTCCCTTAAAGTCCTTCACTTGATGCCATAATCTCTTTACCAATAGCTCATTTATGCTAGCACATTACTTATTTATTTCCATAAGCTTTGATGCCACTTACTATCCCTCCTTAAAGTGTTAAAACACCAAATTATACTAAGGCCTAACTTGAACCCGGAGCTTCCTAGAAACCCCGTAACCTTCCAAATTCACTTAACTAATAAGTCCAATTTGCTACAACGCCATTCTCATATTCTTGAAAATTTTAAACATTCTTACGCCCAAGGCCCATTGGGCCCATTCCTACTAGGCCCAATTTCAGGATGTTACAAGTAATTTGCTAGCATAAATGAGCATATGGTAAAGAGGATGTGGCGTCACATGATGGGCTTTAGGGGAAGAGGTTCGAATCCCACTTGGTTCAAACTTTGATTTTTTTTTTTGTGCTATTCATCCATAGTGTTGGCCATGGATGTATTTAAGGCAAGGAAGACTTTTTAATTTTGGAAAGGTGGCTAAGAAAATAAGGTAAGGATAAGGGTAAGGAAAGAAATGAAAGAAAATGAGCAAGAAGGGGGATATGTTGGCCGGTTTTGGGGAGAATGTTTTGGAAAGTTTTTGTGATCAATTTTTGATCCTTTTGGTATGGTATTCATGAATTGGGAGGGGTTTTGGGTAGCCGAAATTTTCATTAGTCTTTTGGCAAAATTTTGGTGCTTGTTAGGCCTAATTTCTTTTACCATTCCTTTGTGTTCTTTTCTCCAATTTCTTCCCTCTTTTCCGAGAACTCCAGAGCCAAAAGTGAGCATTTTCTTTTCTTTGTTTTGACCGAAATCTCAATGAATTTTGGTCATTCTTTCTTTGACAGCCGGAACACCTAGCCTAATTGTTTGTCTTATTTCTTTGTTTTGCCGCAACACTCAACCCACTATTGTTCATTTTTCTTTTGTTAGCCGAAACTAACAAAGCACTCCTCCTTCATCTTTTCTTTTCTTTTGATCATTTCATTAACCCTTTTTTTTTCTATTCAAAAGCCGAATATTGATCATTTTCTTTGTAACAGCCTGATTTAGGGGCTAGTCAGAACAGTGATCTTAGAATCATTAATTCGAGGTTTGATAAAATTATTGTCATGTTATGTTATGGGTTATAACATGTTTATAAAGATGTATGAAAGTTTTGGTGTTTTAATTTTAGCGATTTCATGTTAAATCGCAAAAAAGGACTAAATCACATAAAGTGCGAAAGTTCTATTTTATTTGCTAGGGGTGCCAAATAACTTTGGATTATAAATTGGAGGTCCCAAAAGTGCAATTTGGCCTTGTTAAGTGTGTTGGCCGGCCATAGAAAGTTAAGGAGACAAGGGCATTAAATGTTGGACATATTAGGTGATTAAAAAGAATAAAATAAGAGGAAATAAGCAAAAGTTGTCATCTTTTTTATTTCTTCTCTTCTTCCATCGAAAATATCAACTATGAAGGGGTGTTTGAAAGCTCAGAATTTTATCAAGCTTCATTCCACTCTAGTAAGTGATTTTGATGACTTTTCTTAATAAAAATTGTACTTTTGGAGTCCTCAAAGCTTAAGCTAGCTAATGAGGGGACTATTTTCAATATGGTTGAAAGTCTAGGGACTTTCCATTATAGAGTTCATGCTGGTTGCTGAATTTTTATGGAATAAAATGAATGATAGGATGATGAGAAACAACTTTTGTGAAAGATGTTGTCATGAAAACACCTAATTAGGACTAAAATGCAAAAGTTGTAAATTATTCATTAAGGCATGAAATAGTTGGAATTGTGGATAGTTGTAAGAGGATTAAATGATCAGCTAGGCTTGTTTACTATAAAAATGTGATGAAAATTTATTTACAAGCCTAGGGGCAAAATTGTAATTTTGCCAAAGTAAAGGGGCAAAATGGTCATTTTTGCCTAAGTAGATATTATGTTGTAATATGATCATTAAGTGATTAAATGAGTAAATTTTATTGTTATAGATCGAGGAAAACAAAATTCGGACCTAGAACATGATAAAGAGAAATATGGGCAAAAAGTCCTTTTCGGGCCTTTTCGTTATCGAGGTAAGTTCATGTGTGCATGTGGTAATTACATATGAGTTAATTTGATACTCTAATGTGGAATGGTATGTATGGAATGTATGAAATCTATTTAATGAGATATCAAGAGAATCAAGTCTAAGAGTAATGATAATTGTAAATAGCATGATCTGATGATAATTAAGATTCCGTGTAAGACCATATTGGAATATGGCCTTAGTGATAGATATTAAATAAGACCATATCAAGGACATGAAAATGATGTGAGAATTCGTATAAGCCCACGTCAGGGACATGGCATCGATATGTTGATGCAAGTGGCACTATGTATATGAGACTTCGGAGAGTCATTTAGCGAATTGAGTGTTTTAACAAGAGAATTAAAAATGAAAATGTATGGGATTGTATCATGGGAAACACAAGGGTGTGTTAGAATGGAATTGAGGTGATTTCAGTATATAATGAACCCTAGTGGGTTATGCGTAAACAATGCACTTTAGTTAATTGAGATAGATTTATTATTGCATTTTGTGAATGCAAATGAGTATCATAGAAAGTTAAGTAAACGTAGTAGTGTGTGAGAAGGTTCCTGGACGAACATTCGAATTAGAGAAATGTACATGGATAGATATTTGTGGATATATTATAATCGGTGGGCTGTGTGCGATACCATCGCTTACAAATGGATGGTGGGCTGTGTGCGATACCACCCGAGATATCATTAATTGATGGGATGTGTGCGATACCATCAACCGTAATATTATCGGTGGGCTGTGTGCATTACCACCTGATTGAATTAGTAATCGATGGGTCAGGTAATGCTACTATCGCTTATAAATGATTGATGGGCTATGTGCGATACCATCAACCGTAATACTATCGGTAGGTCGTGTATGCGTTACCACCGATTGAATTAGTAATCGATAGGTCGTATGCGATACTATCGCTATAAATGATTGGTGGGCTATAAAGTATACCACCACGTAAGAGATTCTACAATGGGCTAAGTGCGTAGCTACGGAGAGTTTAGTAGTATGAGTGGCTTAGCGAAAATATTTGATATGTTATATATATGATCTTATGGTGGTTAGTGCGATTGTGTACTAATTGAACAAGCAATTGGCTTGTGGCATGGTGATAATGTGGTAAGAGATAGGATAAGTAAGCTTCATGAGTGGTTAGAAAGTAACCTTGAGTTAAGAGAAGAAACTCGGTATAATACTATATGGTTATCTATATTTAATGAATAGCAACATTTGTTAGATTTACACAGATGAACTTACTAAGAAATGTTACTTACTCATCTTCCTTTCTCATCTCTTATAGGTTAATTTAGCTAGCTCGGGTTGGAGATCACCGGAGATAATTTTATACTGTTGAGCGGACACATGTTATGAGGTATCAAGTCCTTATGAGTCATGGCATGTATAAGGCTAGTAATTAAGGTTGATTAAGTCCTTGTTGATATAGCCAAACTGGGTTGGCCCAAGATAGCTTATGTCTCATTTATGTATAGCCATAAATGATGGCTTAAGTTGTTGTAATTATATGGGAATTAGTCTCCCTAGTGTATGGGATGAAAACCTTGATCTTTTTTTTTTTATCAAATGTCTTTAATTCAAGAGTAATGTTGGTGCTATGTGAATTTATATGATAAGGTATGAATGTATGCAAGTGTGAATGGCATAAGGCTTGGTAAATAGCCTTCATGTGCCACACGGGTAGACACACGGGCGTGTGTCTAGGCCGTGCTAACCCTGTACCTTATTATTATTAATTAGAATAGGTTACGGGTAAATCCCACGGCCGTGTGCATGAACCGTGTAAGACACACGGTAGGGACATGGGCGTGTGCCCAGGCCATATGGGTTAAGTCAGTAGTTCCCCACGGTTTGAAACACAGGCATGCCTCGAGGGTACATAGGTGTGTCCCATTCCACATGGGTGTGTACCCTAGCCGTGGGAGTTTTGGCAGAATGCTGGGGTTTTTGGGCACGGTGTAAGCACATGGGCGTGTGTGACTACACACGGGCGTGTGTGTCATCTAACACGAGCGGGTACTCCCTGTGTAGAAGGGAAAGAAATTTTATGGACTGTAAGGTTTCCTATATAGTCTCGAGAGATCTCGTAGGTGCGATTGAGGTCTCATAGGTCAAATGTAAAGTCGTTGAAGTGACACTCGAAGAGTAGTCACGGAGCCTAGGTGGCGATCGGTAGAGTTGTTCAGAACGCCGCACTTGACCGATAGGGATTATGGGTAAGAGGTGTTACATTTAGTGGTACCAGAGCATGGTTTAATCAGTTCTCAGACTAACCTAGCGTGAGTAAGAGTCTAGCTATACATGTCATAGGTGGACTGTGGCAGTGTGATATCTCCCGGCACTAACAAAATTATTTTGTTGAGACAGGGATAGTTCCCAACCGAGCTAAACCCAATAATTTTGTAAGAGATAATGAGGTAATTGGAATACTCTTATGCATTGATGAGATTCAAAGAGGTATGAATACAAGTATATGACATGTGTGTGAAAATGCATTAAATGAGAGCTATAAAGTGATAAGCTTATCCATATTGGCTTGATATGCATACAGTGTTATATACTCAACCTATTGGGTTAGGTGCATAAAGTGAGTAAATTTACCCAGGGAACGGGGTACACGTGTATGTATGATTATTTGAATGATGTATTATAAATATGTCCACATGGTTAAATTTTACATATGAATGCGAAAGTGGATGATTGTATAACGTTTTATTTCGTGACTTTGTATGAAACTACGAGTAATATGGTGTGAGAGTTAAACCGAAAAGCTTGACTAAGTAGAATGCAGGGATGAGTATGGTTGTTCAATGATAAACTGATGAATAAGACCATGGTTGGACCATGGCGATACATGTGATCCCATGTAAGACCATGTCTGGGACATGGCATTGGTGACAACATGAGAGCTAGTGTAAGACCATGTTTGGAATATGGCATCGGCGTTGATACGTGTGCTAGTGTAAGACCATGTCTAGGACATGGCATTAGCCTCGATATGTAAACCAGAGGAAGACCATAGTTAGACTATGGCAATCAAGAAAATGATGTGTTCAAACCCATAAGACATTCTTTAATTGATTAGTAATAGTAAGAGAAATTAGAGTGAAGTGTTGAGTACTCGAGTAGAGATTAATGTGGGACATGAGTATGTGGAAGTCTCGATTGAAATTGAAATTTCCTAGGATACTCAATTACTCACATGAGATGAGAGAGTCCGTATAAGACCAAGCTAAGGCATGGCATCGACAAACAGTCAGAGATACTAGGTAAGTCCATGTCAAGACATGGCGTCGAGGGCGAGTTAAAACCTCCCATGCAAGACTATATTTGGAATATAGCATTGGCATTGAGATATATGTGAGATGAGATTCAGTATCCTCGATCATTCATAGTAATTAATCAAGAAAAAGAGTGAAGATTGAATGAGAGAGCAAGGAAGTCAAGTGAGTAAAGCTGTTATCAAGCTATGTTAGTTAAGGCTGGCTAAGAGTATTGCGTATGTTATGAATGATGAAGTTGAGATTATGTTTACCATATCAGAGTATACTGATGTAAGTGATAGCAACAATTGTAGTAGTGAAAACTCACTTGGAGTGAGATGTGTGACTAGGATGATATTTCATTGATGATAAATGTTAAATCACATGTATGTGGTCATGAGAGTCAAGCTATGGGGCGCTACGATCTCACCCCCTTACCACCGTGGAATTATGATAAGGTGCTATGAGAGTTAAGTTGAGTAAGTTTGCATTTGAATAATGCAATAATTATGTTAGCATAATTGAGAATGCCTTGTATCACATTGATACATAATACTCTATTAGATAGAGCAATTATTGTTAAACATGAGGTTGAAGTCGTAGAGAGCTAAAATAAAAAGGTTATTTGTGAGATATGGAATATGATAATCGTATAAGACCATATTCGAAATATGGCATCGATACTTGATGTGGCAGTTCATATAAGACCATATTTTAAATATGACATTGGCATTGGAATTTAGAAGTGATTCCATATAAGATCACCTCTAGAATGTAATATTGGCTCTGAACTTGTTTGAATAATGATATCATGCTTTTTTGAGTATCCCTAATGATCATTGGGACTGATAGATGAGCCTAGAGGTAGAAAGGAGGAATGTACTAAAGTCATAGGAATGAGTGAATACAGGCACTCATGAATGAGTCGTAAGGAAATGAGTACGGAGTGTGGCACGATATGTGCTCATTAGAGGCAATTGTAAGTGAGTATGTCTGAGTGCTTTGACGATTGTATTGTTTATACAGTGTTAAGAACAAAAAGAAAGTTAGCCTAGGCTATTTGACTCAAGTGATTAGGAAGCCTGAGGTGTATGTTTATTGAGACCTTCTTAATCTGATGTTCATTAATAAAAGAAATTGTTAAGGAGTTGAGGACGAAATGGTTAAAGAAACAATGTTTGAACTGTGAGAGTGTTCAATTATGATAACCATAGTTGTATGGGTTATAATGACCTCTTTATGTATTATGCGTTAATATCTTTTGCCTTCCAGGAGCGATGTAGTTGTTTATTTCACAAATCGAGATCGTACGAGAATATTAGCTAATTGTGAAATTAGATTAAACGTTTGTCAATTTGGTAATTGGAATTGACATTCTTTTATCTCCTTGTAACCTTATTCGGGTACCTTGAGAAGGAAGTTGGTGATGATTCTCGTACAAGGAGTGAATTCTTGAGTTTCACATTGTGG
Source organism: Gossypium rotundifolium (assembly GCA_025506655.1). Lineage (NCBI taxonomy): Eukaryota > Viridiplantae > Streptophyta > Magnoliopsida > Malvales > Malvaceae > Gossypium > Gossypium rotundifolium. The sequence goes on from CP106730.1 coordinate 28,033,577, forward strand.
GATGAGTTTTTGGGCAAGCCGAATAGAGTTAACGAATTCGATTGAGATATCCACATTCATAGTGAGGTGTGACGATAGTAAAGCTTTTAATCTAGCATAGAAAGAGGAAATCAGATAAGAGTGTGCTTAAATGCTATTCTCAGTATGGAGAAAAGAGGAGATTAGTGTATTGAGATATGATTCGAGTTCTGTATATATTCATGAATGAGTCAGTAAAGAGAATAAAAAATTACGCGTAAAAGCGTGAGTAGGAAGCATAATACAAAGATATACTCATGAAATGTTCAAACCATGATGGTTGAGTTGAAAGCTATAGAAGGAACTACTAATTGAAAGTTCTAGTACTAAATTCAGTCTAAATTGAGAAAAAGAGTTGATCGATTGGTGACCCAAAGACGAATCACTTTTATGTCTGTGTTGTGGGTTAGGTGTTATGAAATGATTCATGGGAAAATTGATGTCTATTTTCTAAATTTTATTGAGTGGGAGTGTCTTATGCTGCAAAAGATTTGAAATAGAATAGTGGAATTGAACTATTACAATGGTGTGTATAGTTAGTGTAATGCTTCTCAGGTAATAGACGCAGCACAGATGTCTGGATGAAAGATCCATGTTGGATAAAATTTCTGTTGTTGATGTTTCCTTAAGATAGAACTTGAAAATTGATGAATCTAGAATTTGTACAGAAGTTTTGGTGTGAGACTTAGTAATAGCATATCTACTAGTGTAAGAATAAGGAAATGTAGTTATGTTCATAAATGTTTGACAGTAGAGTGCATTTCATGATACGAACGAGTTTATGGCCAGAAGTAGTTGACCACTAAAAGCTGAGTATTCAAAGTGTTCAAGTCAAGACTATTACAGTTGGTGAATGCTTTAATGAGAAAGTGAGATAAAATCTTATAAATTTCAAATTTAGCTTGACAAGATTCCCAAAGAGAGGGATGTCATTTGAGTTGTGGTGAATCAACCAGTAAAGATCTGAATGATCATCTGGACACATATGGAGTTTCAAATTAGTAAATTTCTGGATATAGTATATGCCCTAGAGGGAGAGTAACCTAGGTCTCAAGTTATGTTTCGACCTTAGGTGTCACAGCTTAAGAGTTATTGGAAAGAGAAACTTGAGGATAAGTGGATTCGTGATTTGAAAGAGTAGTATGGAAATGTTTTAAGAATGTTGATAACAACTCCTCCTGATAAGATTTTCGGGGACGAAAATCCCTAAGGGGGGAGAATTGTAACAGCCTGATTTAGGGGCTAGTCGAAACAGTGATCTCGGAATCATTAATTCAAGGTTTGATAAAATTATTTTCACGTTATGTTATGGGTTATAACATGTTTATAAAGATGTATGAAAGTTTTGGTGTTTTAATTTTAGCGATTTCAAGTTAAATCGTGAAAAAGGACTAAATCGTATAAAGTGCGAAAGTTCTATTTTATTTGCTAGGGGTGCCAAATAGCTTTGGATTATAAATTGGAGGTCCCAAAAGTGCAATTTGGCCTTGTTAAGTGTGTTGGCTGGCCATAGAAAGTTAAGGAGACAAGGGCATTAAATGTTGGACATATTAGGTGATTAAAAAGAATAAAATAAGAGGAAATAAGCAAAAGTTGTCATCTTTTTTATTTCTTCTCTTCTTCCACTGAAAATATCCACCATGGAGGGGTGTTTGAAAGCTCAAAATTTCAGCAAGCTTCATTCCAATCTGGTAAGTGATTTTGATGACTTTTCTTAATAAAAATTGTACTTTTGGAGTCCCCAAAGCCTAAGCAAGCTAATGGGGGGACTATTTTGCAATATGGTTGAAAGTCTAAGGACTTGCCATGATAGAGTTCATGCTGGTTGCTGAATTTTTATGGAAGAAAATGAATGATAGGATATGAGAAACAACTTTTGTGAAAGGTGTTGTCATGAAAACACCTAATTAGGACTAAAATGCAAAAGTTGTAAATTGTTCATTAAGGCATGAAATAGTTGGAATTGTGGATAGTTGTAAGAGGATTAAATGATCAGCTAGGATTGTTTAATATGAAAATGTGATGAAAATTTATTTACGAGCCTCGGGGCAAAATCGTAATTTTGCCAAAATGTAGGGGCAAAATGGTCATTTTTGCCTAAGTAGATATTATGTTGTAATATGATCATTAAGTGATTAAACGAGTAAATTTTATTGTTATAGATCAAGGGAAATGAAATTCGGACCTAGAACGGGATAAAGAGAAATATGGGCAAAAAATTCTTTTCGAGCCTTTTTCGTTATCGAGGTAAGTTCATGTGTGTATGTGGTAATTACATATGATTTTGTTTGATACTCTAATGTGGAATGGAATGTATGTTTATACTATGAATGTATGAAATCTATTTGATGAGATATCAAGATAATCAAGTCTAAGAGTAATGATAATTGTAAATAGAATGATCCGATGATAGTTAAGATTCCGTGTAAGACCATATTGGAATATGGCCTCGATGATAGATATTAAATAAGACCATATCAAGGACATGGCAACGATGTGAGAATTCGTATAAGCCCACGTCAGGGACATGGCATCGATATGTTGATGCAAGTGGCACAATGTATATGAGACTTTGGAGAGTCATTTAGCGAATTGAGTGTTTTAACAAGAGAATTGAAAATGAGAACGTATGGGATTGAATCATGGGAAACACAAGGGTGTGTTAGAATGGAATTGAGGTGATTTCAGTATATAATGAACCCTAGTGGGTTATGTGTAAACAATGTACTTTAGTTAATTGAGATAGATTTATTATTGCATTTTGTGAATGCAAATGAGTATTATAGAAAGTTAAGTAAACATAGTAGTGTGTGAGAAGGTTCCTGGACGAACATTCGAATTAGAGAAATGTACGTGGATAGATATTTGTGGAGATATTATAATCGATGGGCACCACACTAGATATACCTCAGAATACCTCAGCTCTATTGGTTCGGAGCCGCTCAGATACAGATTTCCGAGCTCATGTACCTCCACCTGCTCTAGCCACTCTCTCAAGCACTCGCATGACATCGCTTGACACTTGCATCATCCCCGTCGATCTCGGTACTCAACACCAGCAACTGGTGGTGGTGGTATCTCATTCTCTGACCCTTGACCAGACCTAACTGGTTCCGATACGGTCATTCTGCCTCTACCACGCCCTCGCACATTATGACCACGTCCCCTAGAACTCATGTCTATAATCGCAATTTAATCTGGCTATAAAAAAAAATTTTATGCATTAGTTTCTGTTCCACTGATTACCCACGAATAAATTTTATGCAAAGAAATTTAGTAGTGGTTTTTTCGATCATTACAAAGTTTTCGTTTCCAGTCTTCTATCCTAATTCAGTGAATCACATTCATTCATCACTAACATTCTCCACTCACACTCCACTCGTAGAGGTATTCTCGTTATTTCACCACCCGGGGGTATTTCCATAATTTAACCTATTGGTGTATTTCAGTAATAAATCAGGGTTAATTTGGAATCCTTTACAAATCATAGGTATTTTAGAAATTCCAGAGATCGGGGGTATTTTGGTAATTTCATAAACCAGGGGTATTTTCGTAATTTTCCAAAATATGGTTCCAGGTGATTTTACGAAATAGAGGTATTCTGGAAATTTTCAATTCGGGGGTACTTTAGCAATTTTTCATACCGAGGGTATTTCGACAATTTTCCAAGTCAGGGGTAATTTGGTCAATTTGCAAAGTCAGGGGTATTTTGGTCATTTTTCAAATCCAGAATTTTTTTCGAAGCAAGAGTGCTTTGGAAATTTCAAAACCAAGGTTTACTTTAAGGGTTGTAGAAAACAAGGTGGCTGTTCCTTTTCGGGTTTTAGTTATTGAATTTAGCCTGTGAATAAGTCGTCTCGGTTAGGGTGAACCGTTACTACGCACCAGGTAGGATTCGAGTGAAGAGGAGGTGAGTCACTAGGACTGCTTAAATACCAAGCTCCCTTTGAATCCATTCATAGACATGCGCACAACTGTTACCACATCCTTAACTCAGTGACGTACTCACAGGTTTGTTTAGTTGATCTTTAAGTCTTATGAAATTTTGCGTTTGAGTAGGCTATTCCTAGGGTTCAATAACTCCTAATCTACTAATCTACGATCACAAAATACCCATTTCTCCCACATACAAATCACACAATGGTTAGGGATACTTACCTGGAGACTCGGTGCTAGAGACTCGGTGCCATGCTGTTCAAACCATGTACATTTCCCACAAAACTTTTCAAAACCCTACTTTTAAACATTTTGGGCCTTGGGCCCGCAGCCGAGCTTTTGAACTTGGCTCTGATACCAAAAATGTAACACCCCAAACCCGGTCCACACACCACAACCGAATCTGGCATGTTACGGGGTGAAAATGTTTGAATAAACAAGTTCCCCGGTTTATCTTTATTGGAAACTCTTTTATCGTTCTTAAAATTTAGAACCTTAAGCAAAGTGATATTGGAAATGTTTTTGTGTTGCTTTAAAATCCAAAGAACTCATGCTTGAAAATCCGTTTGTTGTTACTAGTTTGTTTGAAAATTCAGGTTTGAAATAATCTTTGTTAACTTTTTCATTACCTTGTGAATAATGTCACCCGATGGTAACATTGAAAAACCCGATATAGAGTATAGTTTTGTAAACTTTGATTTAATTTCGGTTGATAAAGCAAATCAAGTTATAAAATATATGCGTAAGATAATTGAAATATAATCTAGAAATAAAAACCCAAATTAACACTTAGCGGCCTTATTACAAAACCAAAACCGAATTGAAGCAAATAAATAAAACTAAAATAGTAATTTAAAGTCACAACCCAAAACAAGCATGCATGGCATTTGAGTTCACCGCGGCTCCATATCCGCAATCTACGCCTCATCTGCAAAATATAAGGGAAGGGGTGAGTCACCGAGACTCAGTGTATAATTCCCAACCCGATAGTGCAAGCACTTACGCAAATCATCAGTATAACATGCAAATCATGCAAACCCTATAACCTAACCATCCAATCTCCTTTATCTACCCCGTGTGGTCAAAACCACTGGTGGTCAAAACCACTGGTGACCGTAGTCACAAATATATATGTATCGGTGTGGTCAAAACCACTGGTGACCGTAATCACAAATCAAGTGATGGGGCCAACCCATCGCGTGGTCAAAAGCACTGATGACAATCCTGTAATTAATCATGTGGGGCCAACCCACTGTGGTACCAAACCACTGGGATGAGTCACAATATTCATATGTGGTCAAAACCACTGGTGGTCAAAACCACTGGGACTTAGTCACAAATTATAATATCAAAGACGGGGCCAACCCGACGTGTGGTCAAAACCACTAGTGACAGTCCAAATAATTCTTCCCCCTCCTCTCAACAATCCCACCATCATGTCCATAACATTCGTGGCATAATAACACATGATGATGCAAATAACACATGGCATAACATTAAACAGTGACATGATAGCATATAATGAGATCCATAGTCAGGGGACTTACGCGGAGTCCATGCTCATGCCCACATGGCATAACTACCAGTTTCAATGGCTAAAACAGTAACACAATGAACATATTATACTAACGAAGTGTGTAAGCGTTACACACCTGACTATTTGTGAATCTACCGAAATCCCGAAACTACATCTATTCCCAAACCAATAGAACCCAAAGATCCCGAAACGTTTGCCTCCTCCCTTCTTGTATTCGGCCAACATCTTGTTAATGAACAAAAGCCCATTCGGCTTATCCAGAAATCCCGAATGATGAAATAGCGCATAAGACCCTTACCAAGAACGATTACACCCGAGCCTTTAGGCTTAAATCGCAAGCCAACAAATCCCAAAAATCAACTGAACACGGCTACCCTCCTTCCTTAGTCGACAAATCCTGAAGATCTAGAAGATCCAGATCCAAGTCACGATCCAAACGAATCCCGGGAACCCACACGTTGTCGTCACCCCTTCCTACAATCGGCCAAGTACCACTATTATTGGATTAAAGCCTTCGGTATGAATCACAACAGGAGATATCGAAACCGTAAAACACTTACCCCCTAACCTTACTGACAGATTCGGCCACCAATCACCAAAGTTTGGCACACCCTAGTGATATTTGGGGATTTCGGCTACCTCACTGATATAGAACAAGAAAAGAGTTTAAGATCCCGATTTATAACGAATGGAGAAATAGGAAAAGAGAATGGCAAGTGAGATCCGGAATGAACCGAATCAATTGGGAAAAAGAAGAATAAGAAGTTATACTTACCAGGAGATTCGGCTATAACCCAAAAAGGAAGAGATAGATTCGACAAAGAAGAGAAAACGCAAGAGAAGAGAAACTGAGGAGCAGAGTATTCGACTTTTCAAGAAGTGGAAAGATGAAGAAGAAAGTGTAATAGGAATGAATGAATTCGGCAGAGGGGAAGTGAAAGTGATTTCGGCACAAGGAGATTGGAAGAAAGAAAAGATGAAGTGAAAAGAGTTGCTTTCGACTTTTTATCAAAACAACAAGAGTGGTCCAGTCAACAAGTAGCAAAGCCGAATGAAAGAAGTCACCTAGAGGAGGTTTTGGTTTTGACTAAGAAAAGAGAAAGACTCCCCAAAGCTAGTCGATTTAGCTATTTCCCCAAAGCACATTCGACCACCCTCCAAAGAACCCAAAACCGATTGCACTCCTCCTCCCCACAGTCCAACTTTCAGCCAACAGCTCAAGACTCTCCCATCCACTCATTCAAATCAGTTTGAATGAGTCAAACTCCATAATTTTCTCCTCTCTATCCAATTCAAATTTGATGATCCAATCCTCATCCATTCAAGAGAGTCCAACCTGAGCACACCTCTTCCTTGCTTGAGGCATCAAAATAATAAGCAGAAATTGAGATTTCTACTGCTCGAACCTGAGCACACCTTCCCTGCATATGGCGTCACCAACCAAGGCCCTAAGTGACGCCTCCTTTGCCACTTTGCCACCTTAGTACTTTGTGTCACAACACACCAAGAATATCTTTTAACCCCTAACTCCCTTAGCTCCTTATTCCTAAGTGCCAAAACAAAAATTTTAGCCATGACTTAGGCCTAACCCGAGGTCATGCCTAGGCCCCAAAACATGCTAAACTAGCACAGTAGGCATATCATCACATGCAAACACACAAAATACAGAGACCCCGATTTAAGGATGTTACAGTTCTACCCCCTTAAAAATAATTTCGGCCTTGAAATTACCTGGTCAGAAGAGTTGAGGGTATTGCTACCGCATCACATCCTCTGGTTCCCACATGGCCTCCTCCGTACCATGGTTCTACCATAACACTTTCAGCAAGGGAACTGACTTTCTACGCAAGACCTTGACATCCCGATCCAAAATCTGTATGGGTTCCTCCTCGAAAGACAAGTCCGAGCCCACCTCAATCTCCCCAACTAGCACAACATGTGACAGATCTGATTGATAGCGCCTAAGCATAGAAACATGAAAGACGTTGTGAATCTGACTCAATTCTCTGGCGCACTCGAGTGATAAGTCACGGTCCCACTCGCTTCAACACGTGTATGCGGCCCGATAAACCTAGGGCTTAGCTTCCTTTTCGCCCAAATCTCAAAGACCTTCTTCCACAATGATACCTTCAGAAGACCTCACACCGATCGCATCTCTATATCCTGCGCTTAAGATCGGTAAGAGTTACGCTGTCGACACTTCCTTAAGACGAGCCCAATCACCTTAACCTTATCCTCAATTTCTGCCACCAACTCCGGACCCAAAATCATCGTTCACCCAATTACATCCAACATGTTGAGTACGACATTTTCGTCCGTCTGATTACCTCATATGGTGCCATCTTGATACTACTTTGATAACTATTGTTATAAGTGAACTCCGCCAATGGTAGATACTCCTCCCAACAACCACTGAAATCCAGAACACAGCCCCTTAGCATGTCTTCTAAAATCTGAATTACTCTCTCAAACTATCCATCAGATTGCGGGTGAAAAGCTGTGCTGAAATCCAACCTCATACCCAAAGCCTAATGCAAAGCTCTCTAGAACATCGACGTGAACCTAGAATCCCTATCCGAGATAATTGACACTGGCACTCCATGCAACCTTACCATCTCGGCCACATACAACTTGGCTAACCTCTGGAGTGAATAATCGACCCTCACCAGTATGAAATGAGCCGATTTAGCCAAACGGTCCACAATCACCCAGACTAAGTCCTCTTGCTAGGCGTAAGGGGTAGCCCACTGACAAAGTCCAAAGTGATCCTTTCCCACTTCCACTGAGGAATCTTTACCTATCAAGTAAACTCGACTACAACCGATGTTCACTTTGACTGTGACACGCCGACACTTACCCACAAACTCGCCACTTCGCCTTGCACACAGCTACGAATCGCTGCATAAATCCGGTACATCTTGCTACCTCTAGGATGCATCGTATGGGCTGCTATGCGCATCCTGAAGAATCCTTTGCCTCAACTCGATGTCCTTCGGCATACAAGCTCTCCCTTTAAAACACCACACTCCATCGTTGGTCAAGCTGTAACCCTCCAAACCACTACTCTGTACTTGCAACCTCCAAGCATTCAAACCCTCATCTACCAGCTATTTCTCTCTAACCTCATCAATCCAAGTCGGCTTTACTTGCAATTTCGCCAACAGACTCCCATCGTCATATAGACTAAGGTGAGTAAACATCACTTGCAAGTCTGCTACCACCTTACGACTCAACGCATCAGCCACTACGTTAGCCTTACCCAGATGGTACTCAATCGAGCAGTCGTAGTCCTTCAACAACTCGATCCACCTTCGCTGCCTCAAATTTAAATCCTTCTGAGTCAAAAGATACTTCAGACTCTTGTGATCTGTGTAAACGATCGACTTTTTCCCATACAAATAGTGCTTCTAAATCTTCAAGGCAAAAATCACTGCAGCCAACTCTAGGTCATGCGTCGGGTAGTTACCCTAATGCGGTCTCAACTGTCGAGACGCATATGCCACTACTTTCCCTTCCTGCATCAGCACACATCCTAAGCCAGTATGTGATGCATCACAATAGACCGTGAATACCTTTTTTGCCTCAGGCTGAACCAGAACCGGAGCTTCCGTTAGAATCTTCCTCAACTTGTCGAAACTTTTCTGTTGTTTCTCTGACCACACAAATGGAACTCCCTTCCTCAACAACTTGGTCAATGGCACCGCGATCAGAGAAAACCTTTCCACAAATCTCCGGTAATACCCTGCCAGACCTAGAAAACTCCGAATCTCCGCAACTGACCTAGGCAGTTTCCAGTCCAACACTGCCTCAATCTTACGAGGGTCCACTCTAATCCCTTCAGCTGATACTACGTAACCTAAGAAAGTCACCTCCCTAAGCCAAAACTCACACTTACTGAACTTGGCAAATAATTGCTTTTCCCTCAGAATTTACAAAACTACCCGCAAGTGCGTATCATGATCCCCCTCCATCCTTGAGTACACCAATATGTCGTCTATAAATACCACGACAAATTGGTCCAAGTACTGCTGAAACACCTAATTCATCAAGTCTATGAATACTGCCGGTGTATTAGTTAACCTGAACGGTATCACCAGAAACTCGTAATGCCCATACCGAGTACAGAATGCCATTTTATGAACATCAGTCTCCTTCACTTTGAGTTGATGATATCCCGACCTAAGATCTATCTTAAAGAAAACCAATGCACCCTTAAGTTGATCAAACAAGTCGTTAATCCTAGGCAATAGATACTTGTTTTTGATCGTCAACTTGTTCAGCTGGCGGTAGTCTATACACATCCGCATTGTACCGTCTTTCTTCTTAACAAAGAGCACAGGCGCTCCCCAAGGAGATATACTCGGTTGGATGAAACCTCTGTCCAGCAATTCCTGAATGTGAGCCTTCAGCTCCACCAATTCCTTTAGCGCCATTCTATATAGGGTAATATACACTGGCGCAGTTCTGGGTAACAGGTCTATACCGAATTCAACTTCGCGATCAGGAGGCAGACCTGAAAGTTCCTCTGGGAATACATTAGCAAATTCTCCTACGGTTCAGACACTCTCTAGAGCTGCATCCTTGGCTCCCAAAGCACAAACATGCACCATGAATGCCTTACAACCCTTTCTTACCATTTCCTCGCCTTGAGCAGTAGACCACATTGGATAAGTAATCTCTTACATTACCTATCATCACCACCTCCCACCTTCCATTGTCCTCAACATCATGCGCTTAGTCAGCATAATCTAAACCGGCACGGTACCTCACCAGCCAACCCATCCCGAGAATCAGGTCAAACTCCCCGAATGGTAGTTCCATCAAATCAACCAAAAACACGACCCTTAAAGTTCTAGGGGTACATCCCTATATAGTTTACTTACTTCTACAGAGTGACCTAGAGGGCTTATCACTGTCATCTTCTTAGAAGTAATCTCAGAGTCTAAATTCATAGTTTCCACTATGCTTCTGGCTATATATGAGTGCATCGAACCCACATCTATCAAAGCATTATAAGGTAGTCCAAATATTAAGAACGTACCGGTTATGACATTCGGTGTGTCGCCCTCCTCTTGACGCCTCGCTGCGTAGACCAATCCAGGCTGTCTTGCCTCTGTACCACCTGCACCTCTGCTCGATGCTCCACGGCCTCTACCGAGCCATTACCTCCTCGGTACCGCACTAACCCTCTGTAGTCTGTGACCATCCCTTCCGATTTGTGTACGATTTTGATCCCCAAACTGCAACCTAGCTGACCTCTATGGACAATCCCTCACTCGGTGCTCCATCGATCCGCACTCAAAACATCCTCTATTTCCAGTCTAACATTCTCCGTGTAAGACTTCCCACACCGAGCACATCGTGGTGGCCATCGAATATTAGCGCAGAGGGCCTAGCGACTTGATTCATTTCCACTATACCTACCCCATTTCATTGATTCCCGTGAGGCCCGGATGATCCGAGTTCCTTTTATTCCAACCCTTGTCCTGATTCCGTCTTACTGACTGTTTCACTTCCTCTGTAACTTTGGCCTTTTCCACTAAGACCACAAACCTCTTTCCTACTGCGGAGTAATCAGCAACCTCAGATCATCCCTCAATCCATCTTCGAAATTGACACATCGCTCATGCTCCGTAGCCACGATGCCTCGAGCATACTGGCTCAACCTTAAAAATTCTGCCTCGTACTCCGATACGGACTTATTCCCCTGAACCAGCCTCAGAAACACCTTCCTCTGCGCATCAATATAACTGGTCCCAACATACTTCTTCTGATAAGCTGCCATGAAATAATCCCAAGTGAGATCATCCATTGTAGCACCATCCCGAACCGTGAGCCACCACTGGTATGACTCATCTCGGAGAAGCGACACTACCCCTTTTAGTTTCTTTTCAAGTGTTAGATCCAAATCATCCATGATTCGTTCCGTCGCCTCTAACCAATACTCAGCCGTATTGGGCGCCGCACCAGATATACCTCAGAATACCTCAGCTCCATTGGTTCAGAGAGTCAGAATCTGATTTTGAGCTCCGTACCTCCACCGCTCCACCATTCTCTCAAGCACTTTCGCAAAGATCGCCAGACCTTTGCATCATCCCCCGTCTGATCCTGGTAGTCAACACCAGCAGCTGGTGGTGGTGGCATCTCATTCTCTGACCCTTGACCAGACCTAACTAGTTTCGATACGGTCATTCTGCCTCTACCATGCCCTCGCACATTATGACCACGTCCCTTAGAACTCATGTCTATAATCACGATTTAATCTGGCTATAAAAAAAATTTTATGCATTAGTTTCTGTTCCACTGATTACCCAGGAACAAGTTTTATGCAAAGAAATTTAGTAGTGGTTCTTTCGATCATTACAAAGTTTTCGTTTCCAGTCTTCTATCCTAATTCAGTGAATCACATTCATTCATCACTAACATTCTCTACCCACACTCCACTCGTAGGGGTATTCTCGTTATTTCACTACTCGGGGGTATTTTTATAATTTAACCTATTGGTGTATTTCAGTAATAAATCATGGTTAATTTGGAATCCTTTACAAATCATAGGTATTTTAGAAATTCCAGAGATCAGGGGTATTTTGGTAATTTCATAAACCAGGGGTATTTTCGTAATTTTCCAAAATATGGTTCCAGTGATTTTATTAAATAGGGTATTTTGGAAATTTTCAATTGGGGTACTTCAAGAATTTTTCATACTGAGGTATTTGGTAATTTTCAAGTCGGTAATTTGGTCAATTTGCAAAGTCGAGTATTTTGGTCATTTTTTAAATCGAGAATTTTTTTCGAAGCAAGTGTACTTTGGAAATTTCAAAACCAAGGTTTACTTTTAGGGTTGTACAAAACAAGGTGGCTGGTCCCTTTCGGGTTTTAGTTATTAAATTTAGCCTGTGAATAAGTCGTCTCGGTTAGGGTGAACCGTTACTACGCACTGTAGGATTCAGTGAAGAGGAGGTGAGTCACTAGGACCGCTTAAATACCAAGCTCCCCTAATCCATTCATAGACATGCGCTGGCAATTGCCACACCCTTAACTCAGAGACGTACTCACAGGTTTGTTTAGTTGATCTTTAAGTCTTATGAAATTTTGCGTTTGAGTAGGCTATTCCTAGGGTTCAATAACTCCTAATCTACTAATCTACGATCCCAAAATACCCATTTATTCCACATACAAATCACACAATGGTTAGGGATACTTACCTGGGCGTATTGGTGCCGGAGACTCGGTGCCATGCTATTCAAACCATGTACATTTCCCACAAAACTTTTCAAAACCCTACTTTTAAACATTTTGGGCCTCAGGCCCACAGCCGAGCTTTTGAACTTGGCTCTGATACCAAAAATGTAACACCCTAAATCCGATCCACACACCACAACCAAATCTGGCATGTTACGGGGTGAAAATATTTGAATAAACAAGTTCCCTGGTTTATCTTTATTTGAAACTCTTTTATCGTTCTTAAAATTTAGAACCTTAAGCAAAGTGATATTGGAAATGTTTTTGTGTTGCTTTAAAATCCAGAGAACTCATGCTTGAAAATCCGTTTGTTGTTACTAGTTTGTTTGAAAATTCAGGTTTGAAATCATCTTTGTTAACTTTGTCATTACCTTGCGAATAATGTCACCCGATGGTAACGTTAAAAAACCCGATATAGAGTATAGTTTTGTAAACTTTGATTTAATTTCGATTGATAAAGCAAATCAAGTTATAAAACATATGCGTAAGATAATTGAAATATAATCTAGAAATAAAAACCCAAATTAATACTTAGCGGCTTTATTACAAAACAAAAACCGAATTGAAGCAAATAAATAAAATCAAAATAGTAATTTAAAGTCACAACCCAAAACTAGCATGCATGGCTGCCTCGAGTTCTCCCCGGCTCCATATCTACAATCTACGCCTCATCTGCAAAATATAAGGGAAGGGGTAAGTCACTGAGACTTAGTGTATAATTCCCCAACCCGATAGTGTAAGCACTTACGCAAATCATTAGTATAACATGCAAATCATGCAAACCCCATAACCTAACCATCCAATCTCCTTTATCTACCCCGTGTGGCCAAAACCACTGGTGGTCAAAATCTTGACTGTAGTCACAAATATATATGTATCGGTGTGGTCAAAACCACTGGTGACTGTAGTCACAAATCAATTGATGGGGCCAACCCATCGCGTGGCCAAAACCACTGATGACAATCCCGTAATTAATCATGTGGGGCCAACCCACCGTGGTACCAAACCATTGGGATGAGTCACAATATTCATATGTGGTCAAAACCACTGGTGGTCAAAACCACTGGAACTTAGTCACAAATTATAATATCAAAGATGGGGCCAACCCGTCGTGTGGTCAAAACCACTGGTGACTGCCCAAATAATTCTTCCCCCTCCTCTCAACAATCCCACCATCATGTCCATAACATTCGTGGCATAATAGCACATGATGATGCAAATAACACATGGCATAACATTAAACAGTGACATGATAGCATATAACGAGATCCATAATCAGGGGACTTACCTAGAGTTCATGCTGATGCCCACAAGGCATAACTACCCGTTTCAATGGCTAAAACAGTAACACAAAGAACATATTATACTAACGAAGTGTGTAAGCGTTACACACCTGACTATTTGTGAATCTAGCGAAATCCCAAAACTCCGATCTATTCCCAAACCAATAGAACCCAAAGATCCCGAAACATTTGACTCCTCCCGTCCTGTATTGGCCAACATCTTGTTAATGAACAAAAGCCCATTCGGCTTATCCAGAAATCCCGAAGGATGAAATAATACACAATAAGACCCTTACCAAGATCGATTACACCTGAGCCTTTAGGCTTAAATCGCAAGCCAACAAATCCTGAAAATTTACTAAACACGGCTACCCTCCTTTCTTAGTCGACAAATCCTGAAGATCTAGAAGATCTAGATCCAAGTCACGATCCAAACGAATCCTGGGAACCCACACGTTGGCGTCACCCCTTCCTACAATTGGCCAAGTACCACTATTATTGGATTAAAGCCTTCGATATGAATCACAACAGAGATATCAAAATCGAAAACACTTACCCTTACCTTCTTGATGATTCGCCACCAATCACCAAAGTTTGGCACACCTAGTGATATTTGGGGATTTCGGTGCCTCAACGATATAGAACAAGAAAAGAGTTTAAGATCCTGATTTATAACGAATGGAGAAATAGGAAAAGAGAATGGCAAGTGAGATCCGGTATGAACCGAATCAATCGAGAAAAGAAGAAGAAGTTATACTTACTAGGAGAATCGGTTATAACCCAAAAAGGAAGAGATAGATTCAGCAAAGAAGAGAAAATGCAAGAGGAGAGAAACTGAGGAACAGAGTATTTGGCTTTTCAAGAAGTGGAAAGATGAAGAAGAAAGTGGAATAGGAATGAATAGATTCGACAGAGGGGAAGTGAAAGTGATTTCGGTACAAGGAGATTGGAAGAAAGAAAAGATGAAGTAAAATGAGTTACTTTCGGCTTTTTACTGAAACAAAAAGAGTGGTTCGGTTAACAAGTAGCAAAGCCGAATAAAAGAGGTCACCTAAAAGAGGTTTCAGTTTTGACTAAGAAAAGAGAAAGACTCCCCAAAGCTAGCCGATTTAGATATTTCCCCAAAGCACATTCGGCCACCCTCCAAAGAACCCAAAATCGATTGCACTCCTCCTTCCCACAGTCCAACTTTTGGCCAACACCTCAAGACTCTCCCATCCACTCATTCAAATTAGTTTGAATGAGTCAAACTCCATAATTTTCTCCTCTCTATCCAATTCAAATCTGATGATACAATCCTTATCCATTCAAGAGAGTCCCACCTGAGCACACCTCTTCCTTACTTGAGGCGTCAAAATAATAAGTATAAAATAAGATTTCTACTGCTCGAACCTAAGCACTTCTTCCTTGCATATGGCGTCACCAACCAAGGCCCTAAGTGACGCCTCCTTTGCCACTTTGCCACCTTAGTACTTTGTGTCACAACACACCAAGAATATCTTTTAACCCCTAACTCCCTTAGCTCCTTATTCCTAAGTGCCAAAACAAAAATTTTAGCCATGACTCAGGCCTAACCCGAGGTCATGCCTAGGCCCCAAAACATGCTAAACTAGCACAGTAGGCATATCGTCACATGCAAACACACAAAATGCAGAGACCCTGATTTAAGAATGTTACAGATATGTTGATGTAAGTGGCACTATGTATATGAGACTTCAGAGAGTCATTTAGCGAATTGAGTGTTTTAACAAGAGAACTCAAAATGAGAACGTATGGGATTGTATAATGGGAAACACAAGGGTGTGTTAGTATGGAATTGAGGTGATTTCAGTATATAATGAACCCTAGTGGGTTATGTGTAAACAAAGCACTTTAGTTAATTGAGATAGATTTATTATTGCATTTTGTGAATGTAAACGAGTATCATAGAAAGTTAAGTAAACATAGTAGTGTGTGAGAAGGTTCCTGGATGAACATTCGAATTGGAGAAATGTTCGTGGATAGATATTTGTGGAGATATTATAACCGATGGGCTGTGTGCGATACCATCGATTATAAATGGATGGTGGGCTATGTGTGATACCACCTGATATATCATTAATTGATGGGCTATGTACGATACCATCACCCGTAATACTATCGGTGGGCTGTGTGCGTTACCACCTGATTGAATTAGTAATCGATGGGCTGTGTGCGATACCATCACTTATAAATGATTGATGGGCTGTGTACGATACCATCAACCGTAATACTATCGGTGGGCTGTGTGCGTTACCACCTGATTGAATTAGTCACTTATAAATGATTGGTCGGCTGTGTGCGATACCACCCCGTAAGAGATTCTATGGTGGGCTAAGTGCGTAGCCACCGAGAGTTTAGTAGTATGAGTGGCTTAGTGAAAATATTTGATATGCTGTTATATATATATATATGATCTTATAGTGGTCAGTGCAGGATTGTGTACTAATTGAACGAGCAATTGGCTTGTGGCATGGTGATAATGTGGTAAGAGATAGGATGAGTAAGCTTCATGAGTGGTTAGAAAGTAACCTTGAGTTAAGAGAAAAAACTCGGTATAATACTATGTGGTTATCTATATTTAATTAATAGCAAGATTTACATAGATGAACTTACTAACCAATGTTGCTTACTCATCTTCCTTTCTCATCTCTTATAGGTTAATTTAGCTAGCTCGGGTTGGAGATCGCTGGAGATAATTTCACACTGTTGAGCGGACACTTGGTATGAGGTATCAAGTCCTTATGAGTCATGGCATGTATAGGGCTAGTAATTAAGGTTGATTAAGTCCTTGTTGATATAGCCAAACTGGGTTGGCCCAAGATAGCTTATGTCTCATTTGTGTATAGCCATAAATGATGGCTTAAGTTGTTGTAACTATATGGGAATTAGTCTCCCTAGTGTATGGGATGAAAACCTTAGTCTTTTTTTTTTTATCAAATGTCTTTAATTTAAGAGTAATGTTGATGCTATGTGAATTTATGTGATAAGGTATGAATGTATGCAAGTGTGAATGGCATAAGGCTTGGTAAATAGCCGTCATGTGCCCACATGGGTAGACACACGGGCGTGTGTCTAGGCCGTTCTAACCCTGCACCTTATTATTTTTAATTAGAATAGGCCACGGGTAAATCCCACGGCCGTGTGCATGAATTGTGTAAGACACACGGTAGGGACATGGGCGTGTGCCCAGGCCGTATGGGTTAAGTCAGTAGTTTCCCACGGTTTGAAACACGGGCATGTCTTGAGGGTACACAAGCGTGTCCCATTCCACATGGGCGTGTACCCTAGCCGTGGGAGTTTTAGTAGAATGCTGGGGTTTTTCGGCACGGTGTAAGCACATGGGCGTGTATGTGTCATCTAACACGGGCGTGTACTCCCTGTGTAGAAGGGAAAGAAATTTTATGGACCGTAAGGTTTCCTATATAGTCCCGAGAGCTCTCGTCAGTACGATTGAGGTCTCATAGGTTGAATGTAAAGTCATTGAAGTGACACTAGAAGAGTAGTAACATTGAGCCTAAGTGGCGGTAAGGTATATTTGTTCGGTAATGCCTCGCACCCAATTTCGGCGGGGATTACGGGTAAAGGCTGTTACATTCTCCATCTTACAAGTTGGACTTTTCTTTCTTGATTAAACCAGGTAAGTGTTTCATTCAAACCTTTTCATTTTCTTCTCTTTTTAGTCGAATGAGTATTCCTCATCATTTGGTTATTTCATATTGTTTCTAAACCGAAATGGAGTTTTTCCATACTCATACCTTAATTGTTATCTTTTTGTAGTGTAATAGTGGGAAGGCCCAATCTATTACCTTTGATTCATTCGTAGCCATAAGTACAATCATTGGGAATCGATTTTATAATCATTAAGGTTCATTATGATCTTTTTCGTTGACCGGTTAGTTTGCTAAACAAAATAGTGGTTGTGACTAATCGTTTATTTTTAGGGACTCAATCGCTCGATCTATCCACTTGTTGATTCTACAGAAATAGTGGTAAGCCAAACCCTTTCTCCTTAGACAATCGATATATATTGTAATATCATTTTAATTAAGACTTTTTCTAATGGAGGCAAGTGGTACCGAATCGAAAGGAAAAGCGATTGGAGAACTCAAAAGGAGTGGATTTACTATTCCTACTCCTAAGTTCAAACGAAGGGTGGTATCGGCGATTCGAGATTTTTCACCGGGTTGTGGACCATCATCCGATGAGAATCGACAATCGTGGTTGTTCACGATTTTGAAAGTAAGTATTTTAGATCGTTGATTTGATTTGGATTAAGAAAAATCCCTTACATTATTAATCGAGTATTATGTTGTCTTTTATTAAAAAAAAAAGAGTATTATGTTGTCTTAGGTGTTAACGATCAATACGATTTAATCCTTACCGTAATTAGGAGTGTAATCTCACACCGTTATCTCGTAGATTTAAGATTCAAATCATATTGGAAATAGATCATTATTAATTTTATGATTAAAATCGTAACATAGCATAAACGAGAAATTGGCCTAAATTACATTATTTCGATAGATTTGTTAAAATCGATATTAAAATTGTGAGAATTACAAAAATGCCCCTATGAGCCAAATTACGAAAATGCCCCTATGGGACGAATTACGAAAATGCCCCTATGGGCCAAATTACGAAAATGCCCCTATGGGCCGAATTATGAAAATGCCCTATTGCTAGAATGCTTTAGTGGTCGAATTACAAAGTTCCATAATGGGTTGATTTGCCGTAATAAAATATTGGATTAATGATTATGGTACATTTATGTGAATATTATGTTTAATTATGTATGTTGCATGTTACATATTGCATGAGATGGGAAAATTGAATGAAGAGAAGTGTAGTCTGGTGGCACTGCCACAAATTCTGATAATGGCTATGTGCCAAATTTAATATGGCTTTGTGCCATCGTGATTAAGGCTATGTGCTGATTATATTACCGTATATGATTTTGGTGGCTCAGCCACAAATATTATAAATGACAACTTGCCTGTGAATTGGTGTGATTGGCGGGGTGGGTTGACTTGATCCCCACAGGTGTGATTGGCTGGTACGGGGGTGTAATTGGATGGATGGGTTGGGATGCATACACTGCACTTATAAATATTCTGTTATGTAAATGGGCTTTGGCCTAAGATTATGCTATATAGGCTCAGGCCCAAGTTATTGCTAAATGGATTCAGGCCTAGTGGTCAACGGTAAGGGGATTATACACTGAGTTCTAGTAACTCACCCCTTTTCCTTAACCCTTGCAGGTAATGCTCAGTGATGTGGACTTGGGCAATGGATGACTCGAGTGGAGGCCATACTTCAGAAATGGGGTTTTATAATGAACTTTAGATTTTTAATTCCGTTGACTTATTACTTTTACTATTTTGGGTGTTTTTTTATGTTGTAATAAGGCCCCTGGAAAATTTTATTTTTTCTTTATGTTTTACATACTCATTATCTTGCTTGATTTGTTTAAAATGGGGATTTTTCTAAAAACTTAAATAAAGGTTTTCCCAAAATAGATTAACAAATGGATTTCATAACAAACTTTTACAAATATTTGTAACTCGAAAATTTTCTCTCGAATTATCAAATGATGTTTTCAAAAGTCATGGTTTATAAGATCTCTAGTTCAAATTATCGATTTATCAATCAACCTTCCAGGTTAGTAGTACTTTATCAAATATTTCAAATCAAACTTGTTTAGTACAAATAAAAAAGGATTTGACACGTTTTTCTCATGTGACATGTCAGATCTGGTCATAGCACATGGGCTGGGTTTAGGGTGTTACAAGTTAAAGAAAACTTTTAAAAGCGGAACTAAAAATAAAGTATATATCATCAAAAGATAATGAGCAATAAAACTTGTGTAAATGTTTTGAAAACCTTATAATTAATAATTTACAATATTGTTTCTTTAATTTTTACTAAATTGTTAATTTAGAATTTATGTAAGTGATGGTATGATATATATTTATGTACTATGTAAGTTATGTAAATTATGTAAGTTATGAAGTTTGATCTTAAAATTATGTAAGTTATGTATTCTTTAAGATTCATCATACATGGCATTGTTACACCTAGGGAGGATCCATTATATCTAACAGTGAGATATAAGGCAACCCGTCAGGTTTTCAGCCTATATACTTTGAATCTTTTTTTTTTAAGTTAAAGAAAACTTTTAAAAGCGGGAACTAAAAATAAAGTATATATCATCAAAAGATAATAAGTGATAAAACTTGTGTAAATGTTTTGAAAACCTTATAATTAATATTTTACAATATTGTTTCTTTAATTTTTACTAAATTGTTAATTTAGAATTTATGTAAGTGATGGTATGATATATATTTACGTACTATGTAAGTTATGTAAATTATGTAAGTTATGAAGTTTGATCTTAAAATTATGTAAGTTATGTATTCTTTAAGATTCATCATACATGGCATTGTTACACCTAAGGAGGATCCATTATATCTAACGGTGAGATATAAGGCAACCCGTCAGGTTTCCAGTGTAACATCCTCAATTTATGGATCTATGCGTTTAGTATAGGAATATGTTTAATATGGTGAAAGGGGTTTAAATTTGGCCTTAGAATTAGGCAAAGGCCCATATTAAATTATTTTAGGGTGGCATCATTAACAATTAAAAAGGAACAAGTTTTGGGTCACAAGGAGCCCATGTTTTTAGGCCAATTTCGGCACTTTAAATGAAAATAGGGTGACGCCACATACAAGGAATTAAGGGCCTAAATATTAAGTTTAATGAGGCCCAAATCTTTTAATTTAAGTAAGTTAAATTTTGGCATTAGGGTTAGTAGAGGTGGATGGCTACAAGGCTCAAAAATAGGAGAAATTATGTGGATTTTATAAGTATAATATCATAGATAAAAAGGAGAAAAGTTAGGAGCTTATCTTCAAGGGAAGTGTTGGCCGAAAATTCGGCTACTGCATGGTAAAGAGGGTGCCGAATTTCCCCTCTCTTTTAGCTTGAATTTAATGGCGTTTTTGGTTTCTAGCAGTAGGTGCCGAAATATCTATAAATAGGAGGGGCTAGCTCCTTGTTTCTGACACTGAAAACCCTAAATTCCTCTCCCATTGTGCCGAATTTCCATAGCTTCTCCTTCTCCAATTTCTTTTCTCCAATTTCTTCAAAAGCTGAAACTCTTCTCCACCTTTTCCTCCTTGTGCCGATTTCTCTAAAAAGCCGAAGCATCCATAGTCTTCTCTTTTATTCATCTTATTTGAGAATTAGTTCTATACTTCCGGCATTTAAATCTTCCATTTGCATTGCCAAATCCTCTTTCTAGTGCTAACCGAATCTCCTATGCTAAGGTAAGTGTCGATTTTTGATTAGTTCTCATGATCTATTCTCGGTTTTTGAAAGGCAAAAGCCAAAAGCTAATAGTTTAATGGTTTTATGATGGGCGGCAATTCGGGATTTGAAGGAAGCTTGGTCAATTAGATCTAAAAGCTGAAAATATCTAGTCTCCACTTTCGGGATTTTTAAGCTGAAATCACCATTATCATTTTCTTCTCCTCTTTCTCTTTACTTCCTTCTCTTTTCATTCTCTTTCTTCTTTCCCTTCAAAACCGAAACCATCATATTGAAACCACCATTTTATTCTTTTATTTTGTGAAGGCCAAATCATCATATTCTTTTCTTCTTTTCAAAGTCGAACCTCCAAGTGATCAAAGTAAGATGCTATCAATTATTTTCATTATTCCTTTTATTTTAGCAAACTTAAAATCATAATCTTTTATTTCTCTCTTAGGTCGAATCTTTTGAAAAGATTTATCAAAATCCTTGTTGAAGACAACCTTTAAGTGACCATTCAATCATCAAGGTAAGACTACTAATTTAAATTATATCAATTTTTTTTGGCGGATCACTAATCTAAGTTATTTTAGGAGCGATCTAAGATCATCAAGATAGGTAAGAAAAGAGCCGTTCAAGTGTTTGGAAGAGAGAGGTATTCCTTTACCATCGAACTACAAACGAAGAGCGATGATCGGGGTTAGAGACTTTCCACCCGGTTGTGGACCCTCCGCAAATGAGGATCGATTATTCAAGTAGTGCATAACCGAACCACTTTACGTTGGTGGAATATCGGCGGGTTTTGATCCATCTAGTGGAGAAAAACCGCAAATAACCATATTCGTGAATCTGAGGGTAAGGATTTAGATCCATCGTTTATAAGTATAGTTTTTGCTAACAATAGTTTATACTAACCGAGTGTGTTAATCATCTAGGTGTGGACGAGCTAGAGAGTATTGTTCTCATTTGTTACTAGGTGTGTAACCATACATTAAAATTTCCATAGATTTATATTATTAAAAAGTGATTATATGATAATATGTTTGTTTACGGATACCAATCATTGGTATACAAAATTCGTATGTTACCCAATATTAGTTTATTTTGATATATGCATCAATATCAAATAAGCATGACTATATTATGATTTGTGGGTACATAGCATAAAAATCTGATTTGATATGTATGTGCATGGGCATATGGGTATGTTTAATAAAGGAGGAAGTATTCTGGTGGTTTTACCACGATTCTGGTGACTTCGGTCACATATGTGAATTTGGTGACTTCGGTCACATATTTGACTCGGTGGCTTGGTCACATATTTGACTCGGTGGCTTGGTCACATATTTGACTCGGTGGCTTCGGTCACATATTTGACTCAGTGGCTTCGGTCACATATTTGACTCGGTGAAGCGGTCACATATTTGACTCTGGTGGCTTCGGTCACATATTTGGCTCTGGTGACTTCGGTCACGTATTTGAAATTTGGACTTCGGTCAGGTGACTTCGGTCACATCTGTTTTGGTGGCTTTGCCACAATAAGGCGATGTGCATGTTGACTGCACAAGCGCCTTGATGGTGTGTAGCGGATGGAGGTCGATTTAGTAATCCCCGGTGTCTTTGGTTGGAGCAGGGGTGTGTAGCGGATGGATATTTAGGTTGGTAGGGCTTGCATTTCATTTCATATACATATCCATGTAACATTGTATGATTATTATTTGATCTGCTATGAAATTGGGCCTTTGGGCTAAATATGAACTAAATTGGGCCTTTGGGCTAAATTTGAACTAAATTAGGCCTTCGGGCCAAATATTTGATTAAATGGGCCTATGGTCATATGTGAAATTTTTGGGTTTGAAAGCATTTTATAAAATGGGCTTTTTAGTGTATGTGTTATACATTGAGTTTATGACTCACCCATTTTTATGGGATAACTTTTCAGATAACTCGTAGTGCGATGGATTGGGACAGCAAAGATTTCGAGGTGGCCAGTGCTAGTAATAAGTATTGTGGAGATTTTCCAACTTAAACTCTTTAAGTTAAATTTTATTACTTAGACTTTAATTTGGGTTGCCAATATTATGTAATAAGGCCATTATAAACTATCTTTAATTTCGTGTTTGGATTTATTTTTATTTTGCTATGAATAAATATCCATTAAATAACTAAATTGGTTTTTAATAATTATTTAAAAAGGTTTTTGCCTCTAATATGTAAATGTTTTCAAGGAAATTTTCTTAAGTTTGGTTTCCTTTTGATTTTATATTAAATCCTCCTAAGAATAATGTTTTAAAGGACAAAATTTCTTTACAATGGAATTCGCTAAAGTTTTACTCGAGAACATACCAAATCCGGTTAGGCTTTTTGGTAGGGTTTGGGGTGTTTCAACTTGGTATCAGAGCCATTTTAAACTCTCGGCCTTGGGTTTTGAAGCCCACAACGTTTTCAAAATTTTGGCCCAAAAGACTTTTTGAAAATTTTCTTAAGTTAAATGGTTTTATAAGAGCATGGCACTTGGAATCCTCGGCCCAGATCCATCAGGTATGTACTTTCATTTGATAAATGATATGAATGTTTGATAAGTCTAAGGAAACTTTAGAGACATGGACCCTAGGTGTATGTGTACTACTACGAAAACCACTGAAGATCTGTTTCATAAGACTTTCTTTTAATAAGAAGTGAAAAGACTCTAATACATAAGACTTTTCAGTAAAAATAGATAAGATACGTAGTAGACATGAGCTCTAGGGGCGAGGTCGTCGTGGACATGGAAGAGGAAGGATGATTGCTTGAACCAGTTCAATCTGGTCAAGGTTCCAGAATGAAGCTCCACCACCGATCGTTGGGGCGGACTTCCAAGAACAAAATGAAGGTGGTGACGCAGATCATCTGGTGGCTTTGAGTTTTGGAGCAGTAGCGAAGCTAGTTCGAAATGGATCTCGGAAGTGCATGAATGAGAGACTTAGATCGAATGGAGCTGAGGTTTTCAGAGGAGTATCTGGAGTAGCTCCAAACGTAGCTGAATATTGGTTGGAAGCAGTCGAGAGAATCATGGACGATATAGACTGCACTGACGAAGAGAAATTGAAAGGAGCTATTTCACTTCTTCGTGATGAAGCCTACCAGTGGTGGCTTACTATCAAGGAAAGTACCCCTGTGGATCGTCTGGATTGGGGGTATTTTAAAGTGAAATTTGAGGGAAAATATGTCGGAGCTAGCTACATCGACTCTCAGAGGAAGACATTTCTGAATTTGGTACAAGTAAACAAGTCGATAGCTGAATATGAAGCAGAATTTTTGCGACTTAGTCGTTATGCCAGAGGGATAGTGGCTACGGAATATGAACGGTGTATCAGATTTGAAGATGGACTTAGAGATGAGCTAAGAGTGATGATTGCCCCACATCGTGAAAGAGATTTTGCAATCTTAGTGGAAAGGGCAAGAATTGTCAAGAGGCTAAACGGACCGAGAGAGAGAACTGGGACAGAGGTCGAACAAGAATAAGAGAAGCTTTGGGTCTTGAGGTCGTCCAGGAAACTTTCGAAGAAATCAAGAAATGATGGACCGCGAGGTCAACAGACTACTACGGAGTGCAAAGTCGTACTTGTTCTCGGTGTGGGAAAATGCACTCGGAGAATCTTTGAAGAAAACCGACGGATGTTTTAAGTGCGGTTCAAGGATCACATGATCAAAGATTGTCCGATGAACTCGGAGAAGAACCGTCCAGCAAGTCAGGGTGCTAATCAAGCTGATAGAAGTGGACAGCAACCGATAAGAGGCCGTGGTCCCAATGGAAGGGGCAATGGTTCCTAGTAGAGTCGCAGAACTTGAGCAGAGGCGTGGAAACTCGAGGTGAGACAACCGGGTTTGGTGTATCTTGTTAAATCGCGCAGAGAAGACAATGGCCTTTGATGTTATCACGGATGCGTTTTTGATTTCAGGTTGCCCTTTATTGCTTTGATAGATATAGGGTCAACTCATTCCTATATTGCTAGTGAAGTATCCGGGACTTTGCATGTGACTTTTGAAGCTGTACCTAGGAAGATGATCGTACTTAGTCCTCTAGGATGAGACAGTGAAATAAACAAACTTTTAAGGAAGTGCCTCTAGAAGTCCAAGGATACAGGTTCACCGTGATTTAATGGAGTTGCCATTGGAGAATTGACCTAATCTTAGGCATGGGTGGCTTGTGAAGCACCGTGCAAATGTGGATTGTCTTTGCTAAGAGAATGTCCTTAAGAACTTTTGATGACAAGGAAGTTGTAGTGATGGGCGAGAGACGAAACTACTTATCTAATGTAGTATCCGCTCTTAAGGCGGAAAAGATGATTAGGAAAGGATGCGAAGTTTTTCTGATGTTGGTGAATGCTTTGGAGGCTAAGGATGTAACTGTTAATGAAGTCAGGACGGTGAATGAATTTGTAGATGTTTTTCCGGAAGAACTTCCAGGTTTGCCTCCGGATCGTGAGATAGAATTCGGGATAGACTTATTGCACGAACGGCGCGGTTTCTATTGCTCCATATAGAATGGCACCAAAGGAATTGGTTGAGCTTAAGGCTCGATTCGAGAATTGCTTGGCGTGGATTCATCCGACCTAGTGTGTCTCCATGGGAGCACCGGTTCTATTCGTGAAGAAGAAGGACGGATCGATGAGGATGTGTATAGACTACTGGCGCTTGAATAAGTCGCTATCAAGAACAAGTATCCTTTACCCGGATCGACGACTTGTTCGATCAGCTTAAAGGAGCTGCGGTATTCTCTAAAATTGATCTAAGGTCGGGGTATCATCAGCTTAAAGTGAAAGAAGCGGATATCCATAAGACGGCTTCCGAACCAGATATGGCCACTATGAATTTCTGGTAATGCCATTCGGATTGACGAACGCATGGTGCGTTTATGGATATGATGAACCGGATTTTTCAACCTACTTGGATCGGTTAAATCGTGGTATTCATAGGCGACATCTTGGTGTATTCTAAGTCGAAGTGGAACATGATGAGCATCTCGGATTGTGTTACGAGTTTTAAGGGAGAAGAAATCGTGCACGCCAAATTCATAAGTGTGAATTTTGGTGAAAGAGGTTACATTTTAGGACATGTGGTATCTGCGGAAGGGATAAGGGTGGATCCTCGGAAGATTGAGGCTGTGTTAGATTGGAAACCACCTAAGTCCGTAACTGAGGTTCGCAGTTTCTTGGAATTAGCCAGATATTATCGAAGATTCGTTAAAGGATTTTCATCGTTAGCCACACCTTTAACGAAATTATTAAGAAAGGAAGTACCTTTTGTGTGGCCGATAAGCAAAGAGAGTTTTGAGAAGCTCAAGAAAGTTTTGACTAAGCTCTGTTTTGATTCACTTGAAGCGTGAAAGGATTTTGTTGTGTATTGCGATGCTTCTCACGGGATTAGGATGTGTTCGATGCAAGGCGGAAAGGTAGTTGCGTGTGCGTCTCGCGATTGAGACCGCGAAGTTAATTACCCGACGCATACGACTTGGAGTTAGCAAATGTAGTCTTTGCTCTTAAGGTTTGGAGACATTACTTATACGGAGAAAAGTCGGTGATATATCGGACCACAAAAATCTGAAATATCTCACGACTCGTAAAGAACCGAATTTGAGGCGAGAGAAGGTGGATAGAGTTCTTTGAAAGACTACGATCGTTCCATCGAGTACCATCCGCAAGGCGAATGTGGTGGCGACGCTCTAAGTCGAAAAGTGGTGTCGATTGAGAGCGATGTTTGCACATCTTAGTCTCTACGATGATGGAAGCTTGTTGGCGAAACTTCGAGTTAAGCGACATGGTTAAGTCAAGTAAAAGAGATCGCTTTGGTGGCACGGTCTTAAACGAGAATTCTGAAATTTGTAGGAAAGTGCTTGACGTGTCGACAAGTCAAGGCTGAACATCAAGTACCATCGGGCCGCTTCAACCAATAAAGATTCCGCAGATGGAAGTGGGAGAGAATCACCATGGACTTTGTTAGTGGGCTTCCTCTTATGCCTACTAAGAAAGACTCCATTTGGGTGATAGTGGACCGATTGATGAAATCTGCACATTTATCGATTCGGGTTGATTACTCTTTGCGAAATTGGCAAAGTTATATGTAATGAAATTGTGAGATTGCATGGAGTGCGTTGTCGATAATTTGACACGGAGATCCGAGATTTACGTCGCGATTTTGGAAAGCATTGCATCGGGCTTTGGGCACCAAATTGGACTTGATCGGCATTTCATCCTCGATCGGAAGGTCGATCGAAAGAGTAATCCAAATCTTAGAAGATATGTTAAGGGGTTGTGTGATAGATTTCAAGGAAGTTGGGAGGAATTCTTACCATTGGCGAATTTGCGTACAACAACGATTTCCAATCGATATCTGGATGGCACCGTATGAAGCACTATATGGATGGAAGTGTCGCACTCCTACGTGTTGGACAGAATTAGGGGAACGTCAGATTTTGGGTCCAGAGATAGTGTCTGAATCTGAAGAAAAGGTTAAGGTAATTCGGGCTCGGTTAAAGGAAGCGTCTGACAGACAAAAATCGTACGCAGATTTAAAGCGGAAAGAAATAGAATATGCAGTGGGAGACCAAGTTTTTCTAAAGGTTTCACCGTGGAAAAAGGTGATGAGATTTGGTCGCAAAGGGAAACTAAGTCCCAGGTTCATTGGACCTTATCGGATTGTGAACTGGGTCGGATATGTGGCATATCAGTTGGATTTGCCTTCGGAATTGAAACAAATGCACGATGTGTTTCATGTTTCAATGTTACGTCGTTACCGGTCGGATCCATCTCATGTAGTGCCAGTTGAGGAGGTGGAATTAAGATCAGATTTGTCATATGAGGAGGAGCCAATTCAAATTCTGGAGCGAGACGTAAAGGTTTTACGGAGAAAATCAGTTCCTCTCGTTAAGGTATTATGGCGAAATCATGGATCAGAAGAAGCTTCGTGGGAACGGAGGAAGCGATGCGACAGCAATACCCTCACTTATTCCAGACAGGTAATTTCGGGGACGAAATTATTTTAAGGGGGTAGAACTGTAACATCCTGATATTTAGGGGCTAAGCATTTTACATAATTGAATGATGTTGCATGTTTAATCATTAGTAAGTGCAATTTTGGAAGTTATTTGAGCTTCATTTATTAAGTGAATGCTTTGTTAAACTTTTAATTTCTATTAATTAGAGAGAACTAAGCTAATAAGGCCTTAAGAATTGATGATGAGAAGTTCTAGCATAAGTTAAGTAATTGGCAAAATGGTTAGGATGCATGGATGTGTGCTTGAGGTGTAAGGTTGAATCTCTAGCTAACATTAGGGAGATTTTAATTTTTTGTTTTCTTCCTTGTAAGTGTCGGCCAAGAATATTCTAGAGTGGATGAGCTTTCATCCATTTTGGCTTGTTGACCATGTGAAAAGGAAGTTAAAAACTTAAGGCATGAAATCATAAGTTGGTGATAAGATGAAGGGACAAAGGCTTGATATTTGGCTATGTTTTGGGGATGTGTCCATGGTCATTTGACCATGAACCTAGACAACATGGAGGCTAAAGGAGAGGTTTATTTCTTTGATAGCAAATCAAGAGTGGATAGGGAAGAAACAAGGAGGAAAAAGGGGATATGTTGGCATTGATGTGGTAGAATTTATGCTTTGCCATTAGGGGAAAAGTTAGCCAAAAGTTCTTGTTGTCCATCTTTTCTCATTTTCACCAAAAGCTCTCTCCTAGCCGAAATTGCCATAGAGTTTAGGTAAAAACTCTCTTTTGTTTTAGCTTTCATCTTTTTGACCAATTTTCTTCATTTTGGTCGAATGTACCTTAGCCATTTTGGTACATTTTCACTTTTGATTTAGCCTCAATTGCTTGAACCAAACACAACCTTTTTTTCTCTCATTTAGTTTTCATTTTGAAACCAAAACCACAAAGATTAAGCACCATTATTCTTCTTCATTTTCTCTCCTCTTGCCGAATGCATCTAAGTTCCATAGTCAATCTCCTTCTCTTTGACTTTTCTTTTCTTTTCATCTTATTTTCTCTTATCTTTCTCTCATTGCCGAAATCACCATTATCATTTTCTTCTCCTCTTTCTCTTTACTTTCTTCTCTTTTCATTCTCTTTCTTCTTTCCCTTCAAAACCGAAACCATCATATTGAAACCACCATTTTTATTCTTTTATTTTGTGAAGGCCAAATCATCATATTCTTTTCTTCTTTTTCAAAGCCGAACCTCCAAGTGATCAAAGTAAGATGCTATCAATTATTTTCATTATTCCTTTTTATTTTAGCAAACTTAAAATCATAATCTTTTATTTCTCTCTTAGTAGAATCTTTTGAAAAGATTTATCAAAATCCTTGTTGAAGACAACCTTTAAGTGACCATTCGAATCATCAAGGTAAGACTACTAATTTAAATTATATCAATTTTTTTTTAGACGGATCACTAATCTAAGTTATTTTTAGGAGCGATCTAAGATCATCAAGATAGGTAAGAAAAGAGCCGTTCAAGTGTTTGGAAGAGGAGGTATTCCTTTACCATCGAACTACAAGCGAAGAGCGATGTCGGGGTTAGAGACTTTCCACCGGTTGTGGACCCTCTGTAAACGAGGATCGATTATTCAAGTAGTCGTACAACCGAACCACTTTACGTTGGTGGAATATCGTGGGTTTTGATCCATCTAGTGGAGAAAAACCGCAAATAACATCATTCGTGAATCAGGGTAAGGATTTAGATCCATCGTTTATAAGTATAGTTTTTGCTAACAATAGTTTATACTAACCGAGTGTGTTAATCATCTAGGTGTGGACGAGCTAGAGAGTATTGTTCTCCTTTGTTACTAGGTGTGTAACCATACATTAAAATTTCCATAGATTTATATTATTAAAAAGTGATTATATGATAATATGTTTGTTTACGGATACCAATCATTGGTATACAAAATTCAGTATGTTACCCAATATTCCGTTTATTTTGATATATGCATCAATATGAAATAAGCATGACTATATTATGATTTGTGGGTACATAGCATAAAAATCGATTTGATATGTATGTGCATGGGCATATGGGTATGTTTAATAAAGGAGGAAGTATTCGGTGGTTTTACCACGATTACGTGACTTCGGTCACATATGTGAATTTGGTGACTTGGTCACATATTTGACTCGGTGGCTTGGTCACATATTTGACTCCGGTGGCGGTCACATATTTGACTCGGTGGCTTCGGTCACATATTTGACTCGGTGGCTTGGTCACATATTTGACTCCGGTGGCTTGGTCACATATTTGACTCGGTGGCCGGTCACATATTTGGCTCTGGTGACTTCGGTCACGTATTTGAAATTTGGACTTCGGTCAGGTGACTTCGGTCACATCTGTTTTGGTGGCTTTGCCACAATAAGGGCGATGTGCATGTTGACTGCAGCAACTGCCTTCGATGGTGTGTAGCGGATGGAGGGTCGATTTAGTAATCCCCACGGTGTGCTGGTTGGAACGGGGGTGTGTAGCGGATGGATATTTAGGTTGGGCCGGGCTTGCATTTCATTTCATATACATATCCATGTAACATTGTATGATTATTATTTGATCTGCTATGAAATTGGGCCTTTGGGCTAAATATGAACTAAATTGGGCCTTTGGGCTAAATTTGAACTAAATTAGGCCTTCGGGCCAAATATTTGATTAAATGGGCCTATGGTCATATGTGAAATTTTTGGGTTTGAAAGCATTTTATAAAATGGGCTTTTTAGTGTATGTGTTATACATTGAGTTTATGACTCACCCATTTTTATGGGATAACTTTTCAGATAACTTCGTGAAAAGCGATGGATTGGGACAAGAAGGATTTGAGGTGGCGATTGCTGTCGTAATAAGTATTGTGGAGATTTTCCAACTTAAACTCTTTAAGTTAAATTTTATTACTTAGACTTTAATTTGGGTTGCCAATATTATGTAATAAGGCCATTATAAACTATCTTTAATTTCGTGTTTGGATTTATTTTTATTTTGCTATGAATAAATATTCATTAAATAACTAAATTGGTTTTAATAATTATTTAAAAGGTTTTTGCCTCTAATATGTAAATGTTTTCAAGGAAATTTTCTTAAGTTTGGTTTCCTTTTGATTTTATATTAAATCCTCCTAAGAATAATGTTTTAAAGGACAAAATTTCTTTACAATGGAATTTCGCTAAAGTTTTACTCGAGGAACATACCAAATCCGGTTAGGCTTTTTGGGCCGGGTTTGGGGTGTTTCACCCCTAACTTGTGATTTTTGATATATGATTTGCATGCCATCACATGATGTTAAATGCTATGATATGATATATGAAAATTGATGTAAAAGCATGTGATGGTGGGGTTGAATGAGAGGAGGGGGAAGTGATATTTGTGTCGAGGGACACCAGTGGTTTGGTACCACATTTCGTGACTACGGTCACCAGAGGTTTGGCACCTCCAGAGGTTTGGCACCTCATAGCGTCTTGTCCCAGTGGCTTAGCACCACAGTGGGTTGGCCCCACGGATGATATTAT
The DNA here is from genome assembly GCA_025506655.1 of Gossypium rotundifolium. Taxonomy (NCBI): domain Eukaryota; kingdom Viridiplantae; phylum Streptophyta; class Magnoliopsida; order Malvales; family Malvaceae; genus Gossypium; species Gossypium rotundifolium. The sequence continues at coordinate 28,065,447 of CP106730.1, forward strand.
GGGATCGACGTCAGTGATTTGGTATCACACGTGGGTTGGCCCCACAACTTATTATATGTGAATTTGAGTCACCAGTGGTTTGGCACCACCAGTGGTTTGGCACCACAATATTGATGGATATCGTGACTTAAGGTCACGGTGGTTTAGCACCACCAGGTGGTTTGGTACCACACGGGCGCTTAAGGAGTATGGATGGTTAGGTTGGGTTGCATGTGCACGTTTATTAATAAATTGTGTATGAGATGTAATTTTTCGGTTGGGGGATTTACACACTGAGTCTTGGTGACTCACCCCTTCCCTTAATATTTTGCAAATGAGTAGATCGCGGAGATGGAGCTGGAGGGGACTCGAGGTGGCCATGCTTATTATTGGATGTTAAATTTATTTTCGTTAAGTTTAATTATTTTATTTACTAGGTATTTTTAATTTGGGATGTAATAAGGCGCTATTATTATTTAGGATGTTTATTTTACTTTTATTTTACTTATAAGGTATTACAAATGAAATTTACAAATGTTAAAATAAACCGGTAAAAGTAACCTTTTCCAACTTAATAACTTTACGAGTCTTCAAAGACGTTACCATCGGGTAACCAAAAATAAACTTAGTCAACTACAACTTGATGATTTTAAAATGTTCATGATCAATTGTTTTCAAAAGGGTTTATAAGGCCCAACTGAGTTTTCAAACCCCGTTTTAATACCTTAGCCAAATTTTATTAAACTTTCTCCAAACTTTCAAATTGGCCCAAAATATTTTATCCAGTGACATACCAGATCCGGTCAGGACTCATGGGCCGGGTTTGGAGTGCTACATTTTGGTATCGAGCAGGTTCAAAACTCATTGTGGGGGCCCAAGGCCCAAAATGTTTGGTTTTGGATAGTAGGCCTTATTATGATGTTTTGAGGAACTGTTTTGGCTTGAACAGCATGGCACCGAGTCTCCGGCACCTATCCGCCCAGGTAAGTACTTCTATCAACTTTTGTGAATTCTTTTGATGAGGGGTAGAAGAGTAAAATGGGAACGTAGACTATTAGAATAGGAATTATTGAACCTAGGGCTAGCATACCTCAACTATGCATAAGATTTAATAATTACCTAAACAACCACGTGAGTTGTCACTAAGCAAAGGGTAGGGCAATCGTTATCGCATGTCTAGGATTGGATTCGTGGAGGCTTGGTATTTAGCAGGTCCTCGTGACTCACCTCCTACTCACTCGAATCCTGCAGTGCGTAGTAATCTGTTCATCCTAGCCGAGACGACACACTCACAAAGCTAAACTCGATAACTAAAACCCGAAAGGGACTAGCCGTTTGTTTTTGAAGTAATTAAAACCTGTTTTAAAAAAAAGGAAAAAAATAAAAAAATAACCAAAACACCCCTCAGTTTGAAAAATGACCAAAATACCCCTGGCTTGTAAATTACCAAAATACCCTCCGAATGAAAATTTTTAAATGGAAAATTTTCAGAATATCTTTCTTTTGTGAAATCACTTAGAAACTAAATTTTTGGAAATCATTTTGTGAAATGCCCTGATTTTGTGAAATTACTAAAATGCCCCTGGGGGTAAAATTACGAAAATACCCTTGAATTATGAAATTCCCAAAATACCCACAGTTTTAATCAAAATTTTCATTTCATAAAAAGTGCTTAAAAACTTTAAATTTCAAAAACATCATGATTTGAGGAAATTACAAAATTGCCCCTAACCTACGAAATTACCAGAATACGCCTGACCTTGAAATTATGCAACATCACTATTTTGGAAAATACAATTATCAAAAAGAACCCTCAAAGTTTTACAACCTTTGAAATACCCCTGATTTCTTAAAAAAATATTTACAAATTCACCCCGCTTTGTGAAAAATTACCGAAATGCCCCTGAGTTTCAAAATTTCTGAAAGACCCCCAGATTTCAAAATTTTTCAAAATACCCGAGAATTTAAGAGTTCCAAAATAAATTTGACAAAATCATCCGAGAACACGTATTTTTGAAAAATTACAAAAATACCCCCGTAGGACAAATTGCGAAAATACCCCCGGGTAGTGGAAAACAACCACAACGAAATCTACAACGTCTCTCTAGAATGAATGAATGAAAGACTGTGTGCTTGGTTGATTACGAAAGAACCACTTCTAAGTTCCTATCATAAAATTTCTACGTGGATAATTAGTGAAACAAGTACTAATACATAAAATTCTTAATCGATAAGCATAATGACAAGAATGAGTTCTAGAGGTCGTGGACGTCAAATCACGTGGCCGTGGTAGGGTAGGATGGCCTTGTCCGAACCAACGGGTCCTGGACATGGGTCGAGAAATTAGATCTTGGTTTTCGTCGGCGGTGGAAATCAATTTCAAGATCGAATGGTGGTAATGATGTCGTGTCTCAAGTCAGATTACGGTATTAGAATGGGTTCTTTGAGGCAGTGCGACACGGAGCCCGTAAATCACGTGGTTGAGCGACTCAAGACTATGAGTGAGGTGTTTAGAGGAGTTTTGGAGTGGCACCAGGTCTGATGAGTACTAGTTGGAAATGTGAGAAAGAATTATGGATGATTTAGATTTCACAGTTGAGGAGAAGTTACTTCGGGATGAGTCATATCAGTGGTGGCTCACCGTAAGGGATGGAACGGTGGCAGAAAATCCCACTTGGGAATTCTTTATGGAGGCCTACCAAAAGAAGTATATTGGAACTAGTTACGTAGATGCACAGCGAAAAGCTTTCCTGAACCTGGTTCAAGGAAATAAAACAGTGGCAGAGTCGTGGCGAGAGTTCCTCCGATTGAGTAGATATGCTCGTGGTATGGTAGGTACCGAACATGGTATTTGTCGATTGAAGATGGCTTAGAGATGAGTGAGGATGATGATAGCTCCTAGCAGGAGCGAGTTTGCGGTTCTAGTGGAGAAGTCTAAGGTTGCCAGAAGGAGTAAGGCAATCGGTTAGACAGAGTCAAAATAAGTATTTGAATAAGAGGAGATTAGGACCCTAGAGTTTTACGGTAATGAGCAAAAGAGGCGAGGTTTGATGGGTGGATCAGTGCTAGGCCTCATCTTCTTTCAAATCCTCAATGGCCGCAATTGTGCTCGGTGTGGCAAGTCTCACACGGGGAATGTTGGAAGGGTAATCGGGGATGCTTGAGTGTGGGTCCTTGGAGCATCGAGTTAGAGAACTGTCAAGAAAGCGGCTTGGTGAGATCGAGGATCGAGATCGTACCAAACAGGAGGATAACCAACACCACAAAGGGTCGATGTGCGATTAGGGGTAATGGAAATGGTAACGAGGCGTGCCGAGGTCTTTGAAGGTGCTGAGGCGAGGCAACCAAGGTTGGTTTATGCAATTGGCCAAGGCGAGGAGGAAGATGTGCGGATGTGACAACGGTATGCTCCTTATTTCTGGAATACCCTTAATTGCTTGATTATTGTAGAGTTTTCTTGTTTCACTAGGGAAGTGCCTGAAACCTTGGTTGTGAACTTAGAGATGGTGCCTAGGAAGTAAGATAGTTTCATTAAGATCAGAGTGCGTAGCATAAGCATAGTACGGTGAGTTAAGATGTACGACTATTCGTTAGTAAGTAATTTCGAGGACGAAATTATTTTCAAGGGGGTAGAACTGTAACACCCTAAATTAGGGGTTATTAGTAATTTAAATATTTTCCCATGTGTATGCTTGAAGAATTAAATTCTAGGATTTATTTGACATGTTTAAGGGTCTAAAAATAACCCGAGCTAGGCCTGACCCAGAATTAAAAATCTCTTTTTAAGTACTTAAAAGAAGGGAGCTAGGTGGAGATAGGGTTTAAATAAAAATTGGGAGAAGCATGACACAAAAAAAGTAATTGGCACATTGGCTTGGTGCGTCTAGGGATTAAAAAGGGGTCTTGGGTTCGATCCATGGGAGATACAAGGAGGAAATATTTTTCCTTGTGGGCTTTTTGGGCGTTAGGGCTAGGGAGGCCTTATAATTAAATAAAGGAGGTTTGTGACATGAAAGTTAGGTGCGGTGGAGTGGCATGGGGCGTGGCTTAAAGGGCCTTGGTATGAGGTCTCGAGTTCGAGTGGCTAGAGGAGCGTTTTGCATTTTAATTTTTATATGGGGTGACGAGCTCAAGTAGGGAAGCTTTAAAATAAAAAAGGTGAGGGTGCATGACATGAAAGTCGGGTTGGAAGAGATGGCAAGGGGCGTTGTAGGGGGCTGCATTGGAGAGGTCACTGGTTCGAATCAAGGAAGCAGCACCTTGATTTTATTTTTTTCTCTTTTTGCTGCTGGCGTAAAGGAGGGGGATGTTGGCAGCATATAGGACTCTTCAAATGTTAAGATAAGGATTATTTTTTTCTGCTTAATTTCGGCTGGAAGGGGGGAGTAATTAGTAGTTTAATTGCTCTTAAATTGTTTAAGAAAAGGATATGAGATAAGTGGAAGATAAGTGTTATTCTTATGAGTGATAATTAAAAGCCAAATTATCACAAGTGGGGGGAGGAGTGTTTGCCGAAAATTGGAGACCTTGGGGGGGCTATCCATATCTGTTTTGTACAGCAAAAAAAAATGCCAATGTTCATTCAATTTTCTTTTCTTCTCCCCAAATTTTGCTACTGCCTAATTCTCAATTGTTTCCTAGTCAAAACTATTTAAAACTTCCAGCTTTTTCTTGCTTCTTTTAGCCGAATATACCTCCCATCTTTAAGAGAAAATTTCCAGCAAATTCTTTTCTTCTTTCTCCCTTCATTGTCTTTGAATTCTCTCCTACTCTTAGCCAAAATTTGCTCAGAAATTTCCAGCATTGTTGTTTCTTCTTAGCCGAATACCCCTTCTTCTTTTCTCTAAAATTCCAGCCCTCCAATTGTGCTTAGTCGAATCTCCCTTAAGGAAAAGGGTCTTAGATTTTCAATAAGTGTGGGAAGCCATAGCCATTAAGGAAAGCTTTCGGGATTTATTCCCCTAAGGTAAGTGGTGGTAAGGATCTATTTTAATAAACAATATTTTTAGTGATCGAAAAGTCCAAGGCTACTAATATGTATGGTTGGCGATTGTAGGGAAGTGAAACGGTTTACATATCATGAGGTGGTTAGTGTTCAAAGGACGTGTAGGTAAGGTTTGGGTTCGTGTGAAACCCTTTGGTACAATCTTGGTTTGGCGAATAGGGTTTTGATACTAACAAAGATGATTGGCGAATGTAGGGTCAAGATCTAGCGTTGTAGATCGGAGTTTGAGATCTAGGAATTACGATAGTAACAGTGTGTAAGATCTCACTACACACTTTATTAATTCCATGACTTTATTGTGTGCTCTTAATCTTTTGGTTGTGATTAGCTTGTGGCATAATCATGGTTTCCGGTAAGTCCCTAACTTGTGATTTTTGATATATGATTTGCATGCCATCACATGATGTTAAATGCTATGATATGATATATGAAAATTGATGTAAAAGCATGTGATGGTGGGGTTGAATGAGAGGAGGGGAAGTGATATTTGTGTCGATTTTACACCAAAGTGGTTTGGTACCACATTTCGTGACTACGGTCACCAGAGGTTTGGCACCTCCAGAGGTTTGGCACCTCATAGCGTCTTGTCCCAGTGGCTTAGCATCACAGTGGGTTGGCCCCACGGATGATATTATGGGATCGACGTCAGTGATTTGGTATCACACGTGGTTGGCCCCATAACTTATTATATGTGACTTGAGTCACCAAAGTGGTTTAACACCACAATATTGATGGATATCGTGACTTAAGGTCACAGTGGTTTGGCACCACCAGTGGTTTGGTACCACAGGGCGATTAAGGAGTATGGATGGTTAGGTTGGGTTGCATGTGCACGTTTATTAATAAATTATGTATGAGATGTAATTTTTCGGTTGGGGGATTTACACACTGAGTCTTGGTGACTCACCCCTTCCCTTAATATTTTGCAGATGAGTTGATCGCGGAGATGGAGCCGGAGAGGACTCGAGGTGGCCATGCTTATTATTGGATGTTAAATTTATTTTCGTTAAGTTTAATTTTTTTATTTCCTAAGTATTTTTAATTTGGGATATAATAAGGCCGCTATTATTATTTCGGATGTTTATTTTACTTTTATTTTACTTATAAGGTATTACAAATGAAATTTACAAATGTTAAAGTAAACCGGGTAAAAGTAACCTTTTCCAACTTAATAACTTTTACGAGTCTTCAAAGACGTTACCATCGGGTAACCAAAAATAAACTTAGTCAACTACAACTTGATGATTTTAAAATGTTCATGATCAATTGTTTTCAAAAGGGTTTATAAGGCCCAACTGAGTTTTCAAACCCCGTTTTAATACCTTAGCCAAATTTTTTCAAACTTTCTCCAAACTTTCAAATTGGCCCAAAATATTTTATCCAGTGACATACCAGATCCGGTCAGGACTCATGGGCCGGGTTTGGGGTGTTACATTGTGTGTTTTGAGATTTATACACTGAGTCTTGGTGACTTACCCTTTCCTTTTCTCTACTCTTCCAGGTGAGTAGTAGATCGTGGACATGGGAGCCGAGATGGACTCGACGGGCCATCAAGTTTTATTTATACAAATTATTTTTGGGATTTCTTTAAATTTTTTATTTTATTTGGGAATATTTATGTAATAAGGCCCTAGTTTTATTCAACTAAGAAGTTTTTAATGTTATGCAACTTATGAATTTATGATAATGTTTCTTTATACTTAATAATAGTAATACAAGGATTTTAAATTTTAAAATGTCACTTATTTATCCAAATAATGTCCAATTGACTTACGATTTCCATAACGAGCAAAGCAAAAGTTTTCAATGTACAACTCGTAGCATACCAGATCTGGTCAAAACGCATGGGCTGGGTTTGAGGGTGTTACATTTTGGTATCAGAGCCCAGTTCAAAACTCGGGTTGTGAAATGGGCTTAGAGGTGTTTTGGAAAAAAAAATTTTTTAGAAAAATGTTTGGTTTGAGGATATGGCTTTCGAGTCTACCATCACCCGATCCACACAAGTAAGTATTCTGAACTCTCTCTGTGTTATATATCTATGTGGGCTTGATGGGCTTTATGGGACGTAGACTAATTAGATCTAGAACTTGATGGGCTCTAGGCTTGGTGAAACAACTCCTTAAATTTCATAAGACTTAACCTCACTAAACAAAACCCATGAACGAGTCGCAAGACTAGAGTGTGGAAACAGAACATCGCATGTCAGGAATAGATCCTAAGAGCTTGGTATTTAAGCAGTCCTAGTGACTCACCTCCTCTTACTTGGAATCTTACAGTGCGTAGTGGTATTCACTCTAATTATGAGGACTTGTTGGTAGGCCAAACCTATAATTAAAACCCGAAAGGACCAGCCACCCTATTTTGCAAACAAAAACCCTAAGTTTTGTAAATTTCAAAGAAATACACTTGATTTGTGAAAATTTCAACCAACAGTGAATTTGTAAAATGCCTATGTTTTGAAAATTTACCCAAAAACTGTATGTTTATAAGAGTAACTAGATTTTTTTTTCAAAATACCCCATCGAAAAAAATAATAAAAAAAATGTAACGACAACAACAACATCAAAATATCCCTGATTTGAAAAATTACCGAAATACCCCTGGATTGCAAAATTACTAAAATACCCTTATTTTACAAAATCATCAAGGAACCTTATTTTGAAAAATTATGAAAATACCCTGTAGGATAAAATTTGGGTAGTAAAATAACAACAACAACAACACTTTTACGTGATGAACGTAAGTTCATGGATGTTGATGATTGAATGTATGTGTTTCTAGAGGATATGAACTTGAGGCGTATTGTGAATACTGAATTGAAAGAACTACTTTTAAAACTATTATCCATAAGACTGCTCGTGGTTAATCGGTGGAAGAAAACTAATAGTTCATAAAATTTCTAATCAGATAAACGTGAAGTGGTAGAATGAGTACAAGGGGTAGAGGACATCCGCCACATGGTCGGGGTAGGGTAGGATGACTGTGTCGGAGCCAGTAGGATCTGGCCATGGATCTGGGAATGAGATACCAGTTCCATCTGTTGCAGAGGAGGAATTTCAAGATCAGACTGCCGGAGACGATGTAGAATCTCAAGCGATGATGATAAGGGTTTTAGAGAGGGTTGCTGAGGCTGGTATTGGCATAGGAGCCCGAAAATCTGTGCTGGAGCGGCTTAGGGCCAATGGGACAGAAGTGTTTAGAGGAATTTCTGGTGTAGCCCCAAGTTCAGCTGAGTATTGGTTGGAGGCGGTAGAACGCATAATGGATAATTTAGACTTCACGGAGGAGGAGAAGTTGAAAGGAATTATATCTCTCCTGCGGGATGAAGCCTACCAATGGTTGCTTATGGTTAAGGATGGAGCGATGGTATCGACCGTATTACTGTGAATCTCTTTAAAATGGCGTTTGAATAAGTATATTGGATCAAGTTATGTGGATGCAGAGCGCAGAGCATTTCTAAATCTGGTGCAAGAGAGTAGGTCAGTGGCTGCGTATGAAGCTGAATTTTTACGTCTTAGCCATTATGCTCGTGGGATGGTAGCCACGGAGCATGAACGTTGTGTTAGGTTCGAAGATGGCCTGAGGGATGGTTTGCGTGTTTTGATAGCCCCACATTGGGAGAGGGAATTTGCTGTTCTAATGGAAAAGGCTAAGATAGTCGAGGAGGTAAAGTGAATCAAAAAATTAAACCGGGATAGAGATAGAGGTGGAAATAAAAGGAATTTTGGGTCATCCGGAGCAACTAGGCGTACTCAGAAAAGGCCCAGGTCTGAAGGACTGAAACGAAAAAAGAAACCTACCGCTGCTAACCAGACACCAAAGTGTGCTCTATGTGGCAAATTTCATGCCGGTGTGTGTTGGGCAGGCAGTGGGAAGTGTCTTAGGTGTGGATCTACGGATCACCAAGTTAAAAACTATCCATAGTAACGGGACGATGAAGGGACCATGGGTTGAGGGAATGCTCAGCCAGCAGAGAGGTCAAGAACCACAAAGAGGTCCCGTGTAGCCGAGGTGGTAATGGGGCTGGTCGAGGTCGTGGAGCATCGGTCAAGGCGGAAACACCGAGGCAAGATGGCCGGGGTTGGTCTATGTTTGTCGGGGCGTCGAGAGGAGGCTGATGTACCGGATGTCATAACCGGTACGTTCCTAATCTTTGGCTTACCTTACACTACATTGATTGACATTGGGTCGACGCATTCTTATGTAGCTAGTAGCGTATCTGGAACTTTAAAGTTAGAATCTAAAATTACCCCTAGGGCAATGACTGTAGTTAGCCCGTTAGGATAATTTGTAGCAGTGGACAAACTCTATCGGGAATTACCTCTAAAAGTTCAGGGGATAGTCTTCTGAACGGATCTAATGGAATTACCGTTCGAGGAGTTTGATTTAATTTTGGGCATGGATTGGCTTGTGAAGTATCAAGGTAATCTAGATTATGCGGCCAAGCGTATGGTGTTGAAAACCCCGAAGGTGATGAAGTGTTGGTGATAGGAGAAAGGGGAATGCGTAGAATGTAATAACCGCCTAAGAGTAGAAAGGATGGTGAGGAAAAGGTGCGGCGGTTTATGGTTTGTACGGCTCTGGAAGCCAAGGACCGATGGTTGGGGACGTCGTGACGGTAAAAGAATTTTCTGATGTTTTCCCTGAAGAGCTTCCAGGATTACCCCCAGAGCATGAAGTGGAGTTTGGTATCGATCTTCTTCTGGGAACAGTGCCGGTATCCATTACTTCGTATAGGATGGCACCAACAGAGTTGGTGGAGTTGAAGGCACAGATTCAGGAGTTACTGGATAGAGGGTTTATTTAACCAAATGTGTCATCTTGGGGAGCGCCAGTATTATTTGTTAAGAAGAAGGATGGATCAATGCGTATGTGCATTGATTATCGTCAGTTGAATAAGCTAACAATTTAGAACAAGTATCCGTTGCCAAGGATCGATGACTTGTTCGATCAATTGAAGGGGGCCTCAGTCTTTTCAAAGATAGATCTGAGGTCAGGATACCATCAGCTTAGGGTCAAGGAGGAGGATATTCATAAGACGGCTTTTAGGACTTGCTACGGTCACTATGAATTTATGGTTATGCCGTTTGGATTAACCAACGCACTAGCAGCGTTCATGGACATGATGAACTGAGTGTTCCAACCCTACCTAGTTCAGTGTGTCGTGGTGTTCATCGACGATATCTTGGTTTATTCAAAGTTGGAAGAGGAGCATGATGCTCATCTACAAATAGTTTTGCAGATTCTAAGGGAGAAGCATTTGTATACCAAATTCAGTAAATGTGAATTTTGGCTAAGGGAAGTTACGTTTCTAGGGTACGTTGTGTCGGCAGAAGAGATTAGGGTTGACCCTCGAAAGATTGAAGCAGTGCTAGATTGGAAGCCACCCAAGTCTGTGGCTAAAATTAGGAGTTTTCTTGGTTTAGCTGGGTACTACCGAAGGTTTGTTGAAGGATTTTCTTTGGTAGCGGCCCCGTTGACTAAGTTGCTATGGAAAGGAGTTCATTTTTTTGGTCTAACAAGCAGCAGGAGAGTTTCAAGAGGTTAAAGAGGAATTTGACGGAGCCTCCGGTGTTAATTCAGTCAGAGGCGAGGAAAGAGTTCGTAATTTACTGTGATGCATCACACACAGGATTAGGATGTGTGTTGATACAAGAGGGAAAGGTGGTTGCATATGCATCTCGGCAGTTAAGACCGCATGAATCGAATTATCCCACTCATGACTTGGAATTGGCGGCCGTGGTATTTGCCTTAAAAATATGGAGGCATTATTTGTATGGGGAGAAATCTGTCATTTACACAAATCATAAGAGCTTAAAATACCTTTTGACTCAGAAGGAGTTGAATCTAAGGTAGAAAAGGTGGATCGAGTTGCTAAAGGATTATGACTGCTCAATCGAGTATCACCCAGGAAAGGCTAATGTGGTGGTGGATGCTCTAAGTCGTAAAGTGGTCTCGACTTAAAAGTAATGTTCTAGCACCTCGGTTTGTATGAGGATGGAAGTCATTAGCTGAACTTCAAGTGAAACCCTCTTGGATCGGTCGGTGAAGGAGAAGCAACAAACCGATGAGTTGCTGAAAGGGAAATTATAGTTAGTCTCAAGGGATGGGCCAGCGGAATTCAGTATGAATGAGGAAGGGTTGTTATGATTTCACGGGAAAGTTTGCATGCCAAGAGATCCGGAGTTGAAGAGTAAAATTTTGCATGAGGCGCATGGTGGTACATACGCTATGCACCCTAGAGGAAGTAAAATGTTTCGGGATTTGCGAAATCAGTTCTGGTGGCAAGGGTTGAAGTAAGAGGTAACTGAATTAGTGGGTAAGTGTTTGACCTGTCAGCAGGTCAAGGCGAAACATCAGTTACCATCAGGATTATTATAGCCAGTAAAGATTCCACAATGGAAGTGGGAAAGAATTACCATGGACTTTGTTAGTGGGCTTCCCCTTACACCCACTAAGAAAGATGTGGTTTGGGTAGTTGTTGATTGTTTGACAAAGTCTGCACACTTTATACCCATACGTGTTGACTATTCCTTGCAAAAGTTAGCCAAGTTGTACATAGCGGAGGTAGTGAGGTTGCATGGAGTACCAGTTTCGATCATATCCGATAGAGACCCTAGGTTCACCTCACGATTTTGGAAGGCGTTGCATCAAGCATTGGGTACGAAGTTGGATTTTAGTATAGCATTTCATCCTCAGACTGATGGACAATCTGAGCGAGTGATCCAGATCTAAGAAGACATGTTGAGGGGATATGTTATTGATTTTAGAGGTAGTTGGGAAGAGTTCTTACTGTTAGCAGAATTTGCTTACAACAATAGCTACCAGTCAAGTATTCAGATGGTGCCCTATGAAGCTTTGTACAGGTGAAAGTGTCGTATTCCTATCTGTTGGACAGAACTAGGGGAATGTCAAATTTTAGGTTCGGAGTTGGTGGCCGAGACAGAAGAGAAAATTAAATTGATTTGGGTTCGATCAAGGAGGCGCTCGATGTACGTAAGTCCTATGCTTGATTTAAAGCGTAAGGACATAGAGTTTCGATGAGTGATAAAGTATTCCTAAAGGTGTCGCCGTGGAAGAAGGTACTAAGGTTTGGTCGAAAGGGTAAATTAAGTCCCAAATTTATCGGACCATATCGGGTGATGAAGCAAGTAGGACTAGTAGCCTATCAGCTGGAGTTACCTCCGGAGTTAAGCCAAATTCACGATGTATTTCATGTTTCCATGCTAAGACGTTACCGTTCGGATCCGTCTCATGTTGTGCCTGTGGTGGAAATCAAGGTGAGACCTAATCTATCCTTCGAAGAGGAACCGGTAGAAATTCTAGATCGTGATGTCAAGGTGTTGCGAAGGAAAACGGTTCCATTGGTTAAGGTGTTATGGCTGAATCATGGTTCGGAGGAGGCTACATAGGAACCTGAGGAAGCAATGAGGCAGCAATACCCTCATCTTTTCTGATCAGGTAATTTCGAGGACGAAATTTCTTTAAGGGGGTAGAACTGTAACATCCTGAATTTATGGGTCTATACGTTTAGTATAGGAATATGTTTAATATGGTGAAAGGGGTTTAAATTTGGGCTTAGAATTAGGCAAAGGCCCATATTAAATTATTTTAGGGTGGCATCATTAACAATTAAAAAGAAACAAGTTTTGGGTCGCAATAAGCCCATGTTTTTAGGCCAATTTCGGCACTTTAAATGAAAATAGGGTGACGCCACATACAAGGAATTAGGGGCCCAAATATTAAGTTTAATGAGGCCCAAATCTTTTAATTTAAGTAAGTTAAATTTCAGCATTAGGGTTAGTAGAGGTGGATGGCTACAAGGCTCAAAAATAGGAGAAATTATGTGGATTTTATAAGTGATAATATCATAGATAAAAGGAGAAAAGTTAGGAACTTATCTTCAAGGGAAGTGTTGGCCGAAAATCCATTGCCTAGAGGAGTGTAAAATTTGGCTACTGCATGGTAAAGAGGGTGCCAAATTTCCCCTCTCTTTTAGCTTGAATTTAAGGGCGTTTTCGGTTTTTAGCAGTAGGTGCCGAAATATCTATAAATAGAAGGGGCTAGCTCCTTGTTTCTGACACTGAAAACCCTAAATTCCTCTCCCATTGTGCCGAATTTCCCTAGCTACTCCTTCTCCAATTTCTTTTCTCCAATTTCTTCAAAAGCCAAAATTCTTCTCCACTTTTTCCTCCTTGTGCCGATTTCTCTAAAAAGTTGAAGCATCCATAGTCTTCTCTTTTATTCATCTTATTTGAGAATTAGTTCTATACTTCCGGCATTTAAATCTTCCATTGGCATTGCCGAATCCTCTTTCTAGTGCTAGCCGAATCTCCTATGCTAAGGTAAGTGTCAATTTTTGATTAGTTTTCATGATCTATTCCCGGTTTTGAAAGGCAAAAGCCGAAAGCTAATAGTTTAATGGTTTTATGATGGGCGACAATTCGGGATTTTTAAGGTAAGAAGATTTCCCTAGATTTCTATTAGATTTGATCATTATATGCAAGATCTTAAGGTTATTATGAGAATTAACGATTAAATATTGTGATAGTAATTGTGATAAGGACTTGTGATGGAATTAAATATGGATCTGGAAAAGGAGAAAATACCTAAGTTTAAGAAAAGAGCAGTATCTGCCATTCGAGATTGGCCACTTGGTTGTGGATCGGCTTCTGAACAACACCTTAGGCAGATAGCAGTAGTGTCGACAAAGGATAGCGTCGACATAGAAAGCATCGTCTTATCGGTAATCGTGTGTAGATCTCTAACACACTAATAAACTGTATGTATGACTATATATATGTTATGGGCTTAAAAACCGGAATGAGGCTGTATAGACAGTTGAATGGAACCCTAAAAGGGTTAGGCAAGGATGCCAGGTACGTAAACATAGAACTCCCTATGTGTATCGGAAAATATATATGACTGCACGATGTTTTCTTTATGTGTATGCATAGGGTGGGAATATGATATTGAAGGGGAAGTGCATGATAGGTCACTTGGTGATCGGTGGTGGAAATCCCACATAAACAAATGTTAGGTCACATAGTGATCAGTGGCTATGCCACATTCAATGATTCCTAATTAATAGGAATAGGCAGTGCGGCTGTCGTTTTGGTGTGTAGCAGATGGAGGGTTGATTGTAGAATTCCCAAGGTGTGATGGTTGGTACGGGTTGGTGTGTAGAGGATGGAAACCTAGGATAGGTTGGGTTATTCATTATTTATCGTTTACCATGTGATTATGATTGTAACCTTCATGTATGGGCTAGGGCCCATAATGTGTTTGTGGGCTCGGGTCGTTGTGTGTTTTGAGATTTATACACTGAGTCTTGGTGACTCACGCTTTCCTTTTCTATACTCTTCCAAATGAGCAGTAGATCGTGGACATGGGAGCCGAGACAGACTCGAGGGGCAATCAAGATTTATTTCTACAAATTATTTTTGGGATTTCTTTAAATTTTATTTTATTTTATTTGCGAATATTTATGTAATAAGGCCCCTAGTTTTATTCAACTAAGAAGTTTTCAATGTTATGCAACTTATGAATTCATGGTAAGGTTTATTTATACTTAATAATAGTAATATAAGGGATTTTAAATTTTAAAATGTCACTTATTTATCCAAATAATGTTCAATTGACTTACGATTTCCATAACGAACAAAGCAAAATTTTTCAATGTACAACTCATAGCATACCAAATCTGGTCGAAACGCACGGGCCGAGTTTGGGGGTGTTACATCCAGCCTATATACTTTGAATCTTTTTTTTAAAAAGAATTTGATTTTTTAAAAAATATTTTTAATGCCATATATATATTTTAGAACTCCTTTTTTTAAAATTATAATTTAACATTTTATATAATTTTTAAGTTATTTATATTTTATTAAATTTTGAGAAAAATACAAATTGTATATATTTTTAGAGGCAACAATTTGTTTATTTTAAAAAGTTGACAAGAAATTAAAAGGTATTTAAGTCAATATGTTATTTGAGTTGTAAACTACAAGTCGACTAGAAATCGACAAATCAAACCACTTATTCGAATTGATTAAAAGAAAAATTAAATAAGTCAATTCAATTAATTCAAATTCAAAAAAATTTTAAAGTACTTAAGTGATAAAAACGATATAGTTAGAGGCTAATTTTGTAGTTAAAGAATTATAATAGAAACAATTATCATAAGCACCAAATATAATAACCAATTTTAATTGTTCGCCAAAGGAAATGAGTATCTTATGTCCCTTTTTGCATGCAAAAGCCATTCATTTTAGTCAAAAACAAAGTAAACAATAATTAAATAATATCATGCATTAATCAAAACCCTTAAAAGAAAAAAAAATAAAGTAAAATCAAACTACTTATTATTTGTAAAGGTTAAAAAAAAAAAAGAGACCAAATGAGAATCAAATCTCATTCTCATTAAATAAAATAATGACAAACTCATACCTTTTTGGCTTTTCCTTTGTTTTGATGATAGTGTTTCTTCGGGCCTTTGGCTATAAATTTTCAAATTATATCGACTTTGTCTCTGTTAATAATTCAGTAAATTTGCAGCAATTTAAAGACCTCCATTAACAACATTTTTAGGCCTCAATTACAGCAATAAAACATCTCAATTTCCAGCAAATAAACAATTCAAATTACAGTACCTGAACAGGGCTTCAACAGTTTAAAAAAGTAACAGTAAAAGCAGCCAAATGTACTTTGCTTGAGCAATTGGAAATTCTTTAAGTCATTGGACAGACCCTAAATATGAAATAATTTAGAAGTGGATAAATCAAAATATATGAAAATATAAAAAGCATTACCCATGAAATCAACTATACTCACTCTTTCAAACCAATTCTACTTGTTGCTCGAAGAAGTTCAGATACTTAGGAAAGTAAGAAAAGATGTGCACAATATCTGAAGTAGAAACCAATTTGCAATCAGTATGATTGCTAAAACATGCGTAGCTAAAGTTGCATCTTAAGAGAATCCAAAATCTACAGTTGATGCAGATGCAACATACCTAATATCAATGACTTGTAGTTCACTGAGGGGAAAATCAGCAGGAAATTGTGTATGTCAAGGAAAAATAGTAGTTATCGATGGTATACAGACCTTAAATAAATGAAGGATTAAAACATCAATAAGACTTTGGTACAAGCGTTATAATACAAGCGTTCTTCATTGACACCAACCAAATGCCAAATTGTAAATTAAACTGCACATTTCAATCTTACTCAATTCTTTATTGACACCAAAAAATATTGGATGTAATGCTAAGATACATTGCACTCTAAAAAACACACACATTCGAATTTTCACGATATCCAAACATAAACAACAAAACGAACAAGAATGATAAAAAATTCTTTAGCCGCAGAGTATAATCCACATTTGTAACATCTCGAAATTGGGCCTAATAGGATTAGGCCCAATAGGCCTTGGGCGTAAGAATGTTTAAAAATTTCGAGAATATGAGAATGGTGTTGTTGTAAATTGGACTTATTAGTTAAGTGAATTTGGAAGGTTACTGGGTTTCTATGAAGTCTCGGGTTTAATTGGGCCTTAGGAAAAATTTGGTATTTTAGAACTTTAAGGAGAGATGGTAAGTAGCTTCAAGGCTTATAGAAATAAATGAGTAAATTGTTAGCATAAATGAGCAATCAGTAAAGAGGTTATGGCATTAAGTGAAGGACTTTGAGGGAAGAGGTTCAATCCCATTGTGTGCAAATTTTGACAATTATTTTTGCATGCTTTCCTTAAGTGTCGGCCAAGAGGTATATATGGCAAGGTGGACTTCTTTTTTTTTGGTAAGGTGGCTAAGGAAATAAGGAAAGGTTGAGGTTGGGGAAAGGAATCAAAAGAAAAAGGTAAGTATGGGGGACATGTTGGCACAAAAAGGGGAGAATGTTATGGAAAGTGTGGTTGGCCAAATGTTTGACCAATATTGTAATGCATGTGGACGGTTTTGGGGGTAGATAGGTAGCTGAAATTTTTACTTTGGCATTTGGTAAGGTCTTGGTATTATTTTGGCCAAAAATCCTATTTGCAACTTTTGTGTCATCTTCTTCCAGAAACTCCTAGCGCAATTGTGCATCTTTCTTCTCTTTTGTTTAGTCAAATATTCATCTTTTGTTCATCTTCTTTTGATAGCCGAATTTCTATCATCTTTCATCTTCCCCATTTTTGTGTGTTGGACATCTCTCCTTGGTTGAATCGGGTAAGGGCTTCATTTCTAATCCTTTCATTTCTTCTCTTTCTAGTCAATATGTATGTTCATCACTATACTGGCTATTCCACTTTGTTTCTTATCGAAATATCACTCTCTCCATCACTCTCATATTTGATCAACTCTTTTTCTAGAGTTCTAGTGGGTGGCCTAATACCAAATCATTGTCGATTCATTCTTAGTCATAAGCCAATTGGTGGGAATCGAGATTATCATCGATTAAGGCGCGAAATCACGCAATACTCTCTACTTGTGGATTTTTCAGAAATAGTAGTAAAGTCGAACACCTATCTCTCGTAATAAGAGACTTGGATTGTTGGTAAGTGATATAGATTGTTAAATCAATCACAATACTTTGATGAAGTTGTAAATTGGGTTTTGGACTAATTGTTGACCGATTGTATCTTTAGGTGCCGCGGAGAATATCGTGTTACGGATTTCGAATAAGGTGTGTAATCCCGTACTTTCCGAATATATATTTGAAATGGTGTGTAATCTCACATAACTCTGAAAGTTTGTATGATATGTTTTGTGATTCGGTCGAAATACCGAAGAAAATCGAAAATTGGCATCCGTGATCACTCGGGAGTGTGTATATTCGTAGTAGTAACCATATTTTGTAATAAAACAGTTTTGATTAGAAACAGTGATGTATATTTGAAAAATCACAAAACTAGGATAAAGAGAATTAGAAAGTGAATGAGATATCAAATTAAATCTTGCTGTGTCTATTTTAATATGGAAGAAACATAGAAGGAAAAGGAATTTTATATTCCGAGATATATTAATATTAGTGGGACTGGTTCTGAATAACTTTGTGGTTCCCTGATCTGTTTCAGAAAAATCATATAAAATTGTAAAAAGTGAATTATGGGTTATAATTTATATGTATGGATTTATTAGTGAGTCTATTTTCAATATAAATAAGTGGGAGCAGTATATGAAAACCGTACAATGAGATATTTGAAATTAAGAAAAGAGAGGTCAGAATCATTGGACCGTGAAACAAGGGAAAATTTAAGGAATAAACTGTTCTAAATGGTTAAGACAAAAATTCTGGAAAAATTTTAGTAAGAAGATATATGAGTTTAGTTTCAAGAAAAATTTACGGATTTAGATTTCGAGTTTCCTAACCCAAGTTATAGTCAATTTAGTTAGTATGACGCAGATGGACAGTTTCAAGTTTTATGTCCCAAATTAGTAATTAAGTCCGGGGTTGCAAAATTACAAAAATACCCTTGAAGGGTAAATTACAAAAATACCCCTGGGTTGTGAGATTACTGAATTACCCTTAGTGGGTAAAATTATCGAATTACGAAATTTCCCTTATGTGCCGAATTACAAAAATACCCTTATGGGTCGAATTACGAAAATGCCCCTAATGGGCCGATTTGATAGATTGCCTTAATGGGCTGATTTTGATATATTGCTTAATGGGCCAATGTGATATATGGCTAAATGGGCCGAATTTGATATATGGCATAATGGGCCGAATTTGCAAAGTGTTAATGGGCCAAATTGTTTGTAATAAATCTTTGATGTTGTTAATTATCGTTGTTCTATTGTAAATATCATAATTTGCTATGAATGTTGCATTCACATAATTCTGCATGAGTTTGGGATATTGATGATTGGAGGAAGCTATTTGGTGGCTCGCCACATATTTTGGTGACTCTGTCATAACTGTCGGTGGCTATGCCACGATATTTTGTTATTCGTGGCTTTGCCACAAATTCGATATTATAAATGGCTAAATGCTGCGATTATAAATGGCCATTAGCCTGCTAATTATTATTATAAATGGCAAATTGCCTGCATTTTGGTGTGGTGGCGGGGTGAGTTGACTTGATCCCCATAGGTGTGTTGGTTGGTACGGGTGGTGTGTAGCGGATGGAATACTAGGTTTGGTTTGGGATTGCATTACATTCATTTGATTCATTTGATATATTCTGTTTTGTAAATGGGCTTTGGCTCAAGATTATGCTTAATGGGCTTCAACCAATGTTATTGTTAGATGGGCTCAGGCCTAAATTTTTGCTAAATGGGTTCAAGCCGAGTGAAAAACGGTAAGGGGATTTCACACTGAGTTCTTGTAACTCACCCCCTTTCTTTCTTAACCCTTGTCGGTAATGCTCAGTGACAAGGACTTGGGGCCATGGATGACTCGGTGGAGGCCATACTTGTAAATAGTGTTTTACTTTGGAACTTTAGATTTCTATTTTCGTTCACTTTACTATTTTGGGTTTTATGTTGTAATAAGGCCTCCTGAGTATTTTATTATTTTCTTTATGTTTGATATACTTATTATTTTACTTAAATTATTTTAAATGGGAATTTTCTAAAACTTAAATAAATGTTTTCCAAAATCGATTAACAAATGGATTTCATAATAAACTTTACAAATATTTTTAACACGGAAATCTTCTTCGAATTTTCAACGTCGTTTTCAAAAGTCACGTTTTATAAGATTATTAGTTCAAATCTATCATTTATCAATCAATCTTTGAGGTTTGTAGTATTTTATCAAATGTATCAAATCAACCTTGTTTTTAACAAAACTTATTTTAGTGCAAATCACAAATCCTTTATACGTTTTCTTCAATGTGACACACCAGATTTGGGCCTAACTTCGAAATTTGGTTTTGGGGTGTTACAACATTTTTCAACATCTTTTTGAAATTACATGTAAGATTTCCTAATGTTTTAATAAAATATACTTTCAAAAAAAATATCCAAAGTTATTGAAAATACAATACCTGTATCATTTAGATTTACCTCAATTAGTACGTACAGGCTGAATGAACGGCAGCTTATGGTACCAAACACCAGAGTTTAAAGGATAAAACCTTATATGCAACATAAAAAACAAACATGCCATTGAAGTAGTAACTCAAAAACAAGTGCCAAAAATATATTACTTATTAAAGGCAGTTGTAAACAATTGAATAAAAATAGCTCACCACTGAATATAAACAGTTGTAAATGTTAAATATTTTTTTTAAACACTTGCTTATTGTTTGCAGCAGAATTATAGCAATGGAAGCCTGCAACCATGAGAAAGATAGACAAGATACAGAAAAGGGTTATGAAGTAATGGTTGTAATTATAATTAGAGAACAATCAAGATATATTCAATGATAATTCAAGCTTGAAATATCATTGACAGAACAAAAATGCAATAATAAATAAAATAAGCCATTTAGGGTTAAGAAAAATCTTTTTTATTTAAATAAAGAAAGAAAGGAAACAATTTATCTCCCTTTCACAGGCAAATCATGTCAAAGAAAAACTTAAACTGAGTGCATCAAAAAATCTTAAAGTGGATTAGATAGACAAAAGAGAGACAGAGAGAGAAAGGGTAAGATGAAATCAGAGAAACACTGCAGGTAGCACTTATACTGCAAGTTCTCATGCATTTTGCTGCAGGTAGACAAGCAATGTGCCCACTTTTAACGATAAACGATGAACAAGCTGAGTGTGGGATTGTTGTTAGGGTAACTTCAACAGCACAAAGCAAAGTCAAGGTGTATTATATGTGAAAGCTTTCTTTGTACATATTTGTGTTTTGTTCAAATTATGGTTCGGCTATTTGCTGACTCTTAACTTCTCCTTTATGGAGCCCTTTTCTGTGTGTTTCTATGTATGTGCATGTCTATCATGCATGAGCGTGAATCTTTTCTATGTGGGCCCTATGTCAACAATCTATAATAACTCAGTGCTACTGTATTTGTTTCTGTCACTTTATGTTTCCACCCATATCACTAGAATGATATAGCAAAGACCATCAAACAACAAATAAATGTAATAAAACTTTAGTTCTTGATCACAGTAGAACTTAAACATTTCCTACAGAATCAAAGAGAAGAGCTTAGTACCTGTAAGGCCAAACCGTAGCCACCATTGACGTCGTGCTCGAAATAGAGTAACTAAAAGTTTACATAAGGAAACACTGAGTTATTAGAATGACCTAATCAATATAACCTCAATAATTTGGGAATGTAATTAGAATGATTTGAAGTTTATTAACCAATTTTAAATGAAAATAGTAGTTTGGGAATATTTGAAGCAATTAACTCAAAGTATTTTATATAATATATATTTTTAAAAATTAAATCTAATTTAAAAATAAAAATTAAATCCAAATTCAAAGCACAAGCATATGAAAAATTAGTTAAAGAAAAGCATAGCTTATAATGTAAAAACCCATCTAATCTAATCGCTTCAGTTAACTAGTGTTCCAAAGGAGAAATGTTGCAACAAACAGGCCATCAACGGCACTCAATTATTAAAATAAACAACCATAATTACCTCATTGATGTAGACTATTCAACAAGTAATTAGTTACAACAACCAACAAATAAATCATCACTAATTGGGTTGGAATACCGTAATTAATTAATTAGCTTGCATATTGAATGTTAATAGCAACTATTTCTATAAGAGAAAGAAAAGTGAAATTTTAACAAATATTTCTCATTATAACATTTATCGAGATGATTTATTACATACCCAATCGTTTAAAACATAGTCAATAAATAATATACTAATAGTACAACTCGTTGAAAATTTTAGAACCCTAAAACAATGAAAAGCATGGACAAACTGGATGATGAAATCCACAACTCCCAACCGGCTTTCATTATTAATAAAAACATTTGAAAATTTTGACAAACTGGAATGATAAATTAATACCTCAACAAACTGAATGTCCTTGCCTTGTATGAGTCTTCAGAATGAAAAACAGTAGATGGAAGACGATGTATAAACTTAACCAAAACTGGAATAGAACTCCATGCCGAGAATCAAGAAAAGAAAATTTGGGGGATGACATACAAAATGCTAAAAAACAAAAAATAAATACCTGATGGGGGAAGTAATCAATTTGGGGAAGTATAATCGAAGAAAAAATTAGGGATTCGGAGGGGAATGCTAAAGGGGGATGAAGAAATTAGGGATTTCGGGAGTTAGAAGAAATGGGGGAACAGACGAAATGGCTTAAAGTTTTTGAGTAATTAAAATGGATGTAACAAGAACGACGCCATTTCTGTAAAAATTTATCCCTATTGCGGTGCTTTTAAAAAAATGCCACTAAATAAATTATAAAAAATGTAGTCGTTTTTTCTCAAATTTGTGGCATTTTAGGCAAAAATGCCAGTAATAACATTAGTAAAACGAACATATTTGTGGCGTTTTATTAAAGGCGCCACTAATGAGAACGGAAAACGGTGCCATTTCCTTAATGCGTAATACATATTTGCGACGTTTTTACTAAAATGCCAGTAATAACAAATCAGCAAAACGACGTCGTTTCGAAACCCTTGATATATATTAGCGGCGTTTTTTGACTAAAACACCGGTAAAACACAACCTTTTGCGACGTTTTTATGAAAAATTCCACTGAAACACCCCAAACCCGGCCCACGAGCCTTGACCGGATCTGGTATGTTCCTCGATGTAAACCGGTTCAAAATTCTTTTTGTGGCATTGGAAAAAAATGATGTGTTTGAAAAGAAAGATTGTTTTTGGGTTGGGCTCGGGTTGAAAAACAAGTTAATTTTTATATTTGAAATACTTTGATTTTAGATGACAAAGCGTTTAGGGTTTGTTTTTAAATGAAATAAACTTAGTCGTTAATTTAAGCAAAAGTTCGTATCATAATAAAATAATTTAACGTGCATGCATAAAATAAAATTCACACTATGGCCTTATTACATCAAATCAAACCCAAAATAAATTAAAGTGCTTAAATAAAAATTTAAAATGTCTAAATAAATAATTTCCTTGCTGTGCATGGCCACCTTTAAGCTCCTGTCGACCCGGTCCATTACTGATCGTCACCTGAAAAATAATCCAACAAGGGGTGAGTCAAACAGACTCAATGTGTACCAACACTAAAATTTAACAATTTAGGCATAAGTTCACATATTACATGCATATTCATATAACATATAGGAAATAATGATGCAACCCAACCCAAACCTATATGCCATCCGCTACACATCACCCGTACCATCCTTGCACACCGTGGGGACTACTAAGTCAACCCTCCATCCACTACACACCATCGAAGGCAGTCGCTGCAGTCGACGTGCACATCGCCCTTATAAAGTTCGTGGCATAGCCACCAGATACATATTTTGTGTCATGAGACACCATATTCAGATATCGTGGTCTTAGGTCACCACATTCAGATATCGTGGTCTTAGGTCACCACATTCACTTCCCCCTTTCCATAATATCCCATATGCCCATGTCATGCAAAACATGCCAAATTCTTAAATCACATACTTATAGTTTCATATGTGTGCCTTAACAGATATTTTTCATAGTCCTAGTAGGAGTAGGAAACGTACCTGAGTACTTTGTACCATAGCATGGTACTTTAGCCATATTCACATTCTTATAAACATGCTCATATTAAATTTCAACCATAAATCTTACTAAAAGATAGTGTGGGGTACACACCTGATTTAATTAGTGCTTTAATGAAGATCCCGAAAATCTCGATCTAAGCTTTAGATCCTTAACTGCCTATATTCGGCCAACATATAGTTAATTTACTAAGACCCATTCGGCCATGAAACCAAATCCCACTAGGATTATAACTCAACACTTACCTTGGTGCCGATTTACTTATCACTCAAATCCCGAAAACTTTGCTATACTCCTCCTTGTATTCGGCCAAGCACTACATCTCTACATAGGTTAGTTTCGGCTTTTTAACATGTAAGAAATAGATTTGAGTGTCAAAATAGGCATTGGCCAAATGTTCACATGTCTTACCTTGAATCTTTAAATCCCGAAAAGTAGTCTCTTCTCCCTGGTAGTCGACAATAGACAAAATCCCGAAAGATCCTTTGTAGTTTCGGCCAAGAGATACAAATAGCATTAGAATCTTAATCTTGGTCTTAAAGAAAAGAAACATAATGATAATAATAGATCGTTACCCTTACTATAAGAGTCGACACACCCTTGCTTGAAGTCCCACAAATATTCGACTATGGAGACTAGATAGTGATCAAAAAGGTTTTGGCTTTTGGTGTTAATGGACAATCGGCTAGGCCTAAGAGAACCTGCTTTCGGCTTTTGGAAGTTTGAGAGAAAAGAAAAAGGAAGAGAAGTAAGGTGAAGAAATCAGCTTGCTTTGCTAGAGTTTTCAGTTTTGGCAAAATAGCAGAGAAGAGAGGATTTTGCTAGGAAAATTCGACAGAGAGAGAGAAAAGGAGAAAGAAAGAATGATGAATGGCCTCTCTTTTCCTCCTATTGCCAAAATTACTAGGCCTGGTGTCCCTTACTTGGCCATCACTTCTCTTATCTTTATCACTTTATTTAAAAAATTAAAGAATAATCCCTCAATTATCTCTTTGAAAATAATCTAAAATAAATCATCATTTATCTACCCCTTAGCCAAAATTTTAAAAGAATTTAAACTCCTCCCTTAGTGCCTTAATGCCGTCCATTACCTCTTTTCCATGGCGCAAATTAAAACTTTCATTCGCACCCCTCGCGACTCAAACACAAGCCCTCCTTGCACTATGTATGGCGTCATTCCCAGAGCCTTAAGTGGCATCTCCAAGCCACTTTCCAAGCCCAATTGTGTGTCAAATTCCCTCTACTAATTTTCTTAAGGCCACCTTGTTTTAGTTTCCTCTTTAAACTTAACATTTCTAAAACATTTCCTTACATTTCCAAGTTTCCAAAATGTTCACTTTCCTCTTTAAACTTAACATTTCCAAGTTTCCAAAATGTTCACTTTCCTCTTTAAACTTAACATTTCCAAGTTTCCAAAATGTTCACCATACATTCATAACACATAAGACATGCCATTTCAGATAATTAAATCAAAATGCATAGGCCCATTTTCGTGGATGTTACAATACCACGATGCTAACTTATTACTATTTCTTATTTATTATATTTATTCTTTAATAAATAAATTTCATGTTAGAAAATTGAAAAATAGATATTCATTTACTTATAAATATTTTTTAGTTTTGTATATATTTTTATAAAATTAAACATTCAAATATATATATTTTCAAACTTTTTAGGTTTTAAGAATAAAGATTAAATTAATGTAATGTGTAAAGTTATGGGTTAAATTTGTTGAATTTTTAAAATTAAGATTAAATTGATAGAATCTACAAAATCAAGTGTCACAGGCCGTGTGGACATTCAAAAAGGGAGCACATGGCTGTGTCCCAGCCCGCGTCCAAACAAGTGAGCTTACTGACTTGGGTCACATGGCTAGTCACACGCCCGTGTGTCTAGCTAGTGTGCCCTTCGAAGTGGCCACACACGCCCAAGTGTGAGGCCGTGTGCTAGGCCGTGCCAAACCTGTAGGGTATAGACTTATGCAACACTGCCAAATCACACACCCGTGTGCAAATTAGGGGGTATACTGATTTGTACCACACGGCCGATCACATGCCTATGTGTGAGACCGTGTGGAGGATACTAAATTCATTTCAATTTCAGCACCAGGGGACACACGATCGTGTAACATAACCGTGTGTCAGGCACGGCTGAAACACATTGTAACAACCTGATTTTGGGCCTAGTTAGAATAGTGGTTTCGGGACCACAAATTTGACATAAGAAAATTTATTTTTATTATATTTTTATGGTCTATTATTTCACAAAATGAATTCTTGAAAATTTCGTTCGAAAATTTTGACGTTTGGGCACTCAATTTAGTCAAAAGGACTAGATTGTAAAAGTGCAAAAGTTGAGTTCTACATGCTAGAGGTGTCCAATTGTTATGAAATTTTAAATTTGAGGTCCTTTTACGTTAATTAGACCATTGTTTAAGTTGGTGGACAAAAATGGACATGGTTAGGCATGTTTCCAAAGTTTTTCATTAAGGGCATTTTGGTCATTTAGTTATTAAAATGAATTAAAAACAAAATTAAAAGCCAATTTTTGTCCATCTTCAACCCTTTAGCCAGAACTTGCATGTAAAAACCATGTCTAGGGTTTTTCAAGCTTCCAAGCTCGATTGTGAGTTCGCTCTAGCCTCGTTTTTAATGATTTTTTCGTTTTTGAAATCCTCGTAACAAGATATATCTATTTCTACCACTAATTTGTGATATAGTTAAAGCCTAGGGTTTTTAAACATGATGAATATGTGTGTATTTTGATGTTCAATGGTAGAAAATGCATGTTTATGGTTAGAGAAATGACTTTTACTAATTGATTTTCGGTGAAAATGCCTAAAAGGACTAATTTGTAAAAGTTATAAAATATGTCATAAAAGTGTGTTTTAATGGAAACTGTGGGCTGTTATAGTTATGAAAATGGTTCGGCTAGGCTTAAAGTACAAAGAAATTGAATGAAAATCATTTTACGTGCTTAGGGGAAAAAGTGTAAATATGATAAAGTTTAGGGGCAAAAATGTAATTTTTCCAAATATGATTTTTGGGTTGATTTGATTAGTATAATGATTAAATAAGTTACATGTGATGTTTTAGATCAAGAAAAAATGTTCAGATCTAGATCGAGGAAAAACAAGTAATTGACGAATAAGTCCTTTTCACCAATTTTGCTTTCGAAGTAAGTTTGTATGTAAATAATGCATCGTTTTTACTTATGCTTTTATGTTTTGATATATTTTATGAGATGTGGCTGAATATTGAACAAAATTGAAAAAGTATCAAAATGTGAGAAATTTACCGGTTGAACCTTAGGAATAGAATAAAATACAAGTGACATGTCACGAGGGACCTATGTGAAATCTATGTAAAATTGTGACTAAGTGAATCCGGGTGCTGGTCTTAAGTTCTACCAGTGGCTGGGTATATCAGCATGTGTTGCGGATACCTGATAACCTGTGTGAGCAGACCTGTGAAAGTGAATAGCTCGAGAACGAGCCTCTATGTGAAAAGTGATGTGAAGTAGCTTTGGCTACAAGTGTGGCACTTATGTGCAAACTTCCGATGTATCCAATAATATTCCAATGTGTTTAACGGGAAGATGACTAAGTGTAATTGGATGTGATTATGTGGTGAAAAAAGTGCAGGTACATGTGTATATATATTCATGAGCAATGTGCTTGATATGTGATTGAACTTTGGTAAGGTTGATATGGAGTAAGTGTTACAATGAAGACTTGTAAATATTTGATGATGACTAGCTATTGGCATGGCTAACTATGGATATACTTTAGTGTTATATGTGTGTAAATGAGAATTAATACAAAGAAAACATGATAGAGTAAAATTAGCAATAAAACAGTTTGGACAGCAGCAATTTTATCACTTTGAAAAATCACCAAAAATGGTGGAAATTTAGTTAGAGGTTGAATAAGATATTAAATTAAATCTTATTGAGTCCACTTTCACATAAAAGAAACGGTGTAAGCAAAAGAGTTTCATATTCGAGATATTTGAATTTTGTGAGATATAGTTAGAATGATTTTGGAATCCTCGTTCTAAATTGGGAAAATAGTTTAAAATTTAAAAAAAAATAATTATGGGTTTTATTTTACATGATTAAAATCCTTAATTAGTATATTTTCAAAAGAAACAAATGGTAACATCATACAAATCTTGTACGAGGAGATAATTAATTTTTAGTGAAGAGGGGTCAGAACTATCAGATAGCAGAATAGGGGTGAATTTAATGAATAAAATGAACTTACTGGCTAAACCGAAAATTCTAAAAATGTTATGGTAATAATATTTGTGAGTATAGTTTCAGGAAAAAGTAACGGATCTTAATTTGGAGTTCCTTAGCTCAAGATATAAATAATTTAGTGACTGTGACTCAAGTAGACAGCTTGAGATGAACATAAGTAAATACTGAAATTTTGTGCAATTATGATTGTATTACCTTGAGAACATATTATGAGAACTGGTGAAAACATGTTAATAAATTGCTCATTATTTTCATACGGGCTTACTAAGCTATATTGCTTACCCCCTTCCTTTCATTTTTCCTATAGTGTCACAGAGGCTAGCTAGGGTTAGAGATCGTCGAAGATTCTATCACACTATCAGGCTTTTGACTGTTATCAATGCCTTAAAGTAATTTAAGTCTATGGCATGTATAGGGACTTAGTCTTTTTGTGTATGTGTTGGCCAAATGTATTGGCTTGTAATGGTTAAAGGTTATTGTAGTATGTAGCCATGCTAATTGGCTTATATTGGCTAATTCATTGTAAGCCTATATATATTATTTATATGCCAATGTCTTGTGATGTGAGCTATGTTTGCATGATACATGATGAGTTGTGGGTTATGGCCTAAATACCTAATGGTTAAATGTTCTTGATGTCAAATGGCTAAGCTTGGCTCAACAGTATGGTATGATAATTAGATATAATTATGCATGTATAAGAGTTGTTAAGGATGCATATTGAGTGTGACCTGTTTTGAAGAAAATTTTTCTAAGTGTTGTGAAATTTTCCAAAGTTCTCGGTTTAGTGTCAAACCGTTTCCAAAGCATGTATTGGGCCTCGTAGGTCCATATTAGGGACTCTATGATTGAATATGAAAAGTTTTAAATTTGGATGCAAATTTATGACTGGAAAATGATCGGTTATAGGTAATTAAGTCCGGTAATGCCTCGACCTATTCTCGTGATGATATGGTAAGGGTGTTACACACATGCTCAGTGTCTCACTGTGGACAAAAATAGGCTATTTACCAATCCATTTTGCCACTCCATTTGGTACACATCTTCACTGAAACACCCCAAACCCAGCCCACAAGCCCCGACCTGATCTGACATGTTCCCCAAGAAAAATTAAGCTTAATTTCGTTTCATCATCTTATAAAATATGACGATTTTAATAAAAACAGGTTTGTACTCTTATCAAGTTGAAAACCAAGTTACCGTTCAAGTTTGGATTTCATTAAACGCTCTCTTTATATTTCAAAATTAAAAGATTTGTTGGATTCTAGAGCTCCTCAAAGTTGAAAACCGTAAGTTGAGTAGGTGATAAAACATTTGAAGTTACATTAAGAAAAATGTTTAATTACTTGTTTGCTGATTATCGCATGGAAATAAAATTTAATACGCGAAATTAAACAGTTAAGTAATGGCCTTATTGCATATTAAAAACCAAAAATAAATCTCGAATGAAAACATACTAAAGAAAAACGAAAAGAGATCCATTATTCGAAAACCCAAAATTTTTCTAGCATGGCCACCACATAGTCCCTACCGACCCGGTCCATTTCACTGTGCATCACCTGCAAAATGTTAGCCCACGAAGGGTGAGTCAACAGACTCAGTGTGTAACAACCAACACAGATTCCCAATCGATTATAGCATATTAAATCACATATATATATAAGCAATGATGCAACCCGAACCTACCTAGATATCCAACCTCTACACACCACCTATACCTGCCAATCACATCGTGGGGATTACTAAATCGACCCTCCATCTGCTACACACCCTTGAAGGCAGTCGCTGCAGTCAATTGTACATCGCCTTTAATACATGGCATAGCCACCAGATAATGTGACAAGGTCATCGGATACATAATATTGTGACATAAGTCACCGGATAATGTGGTAAAACCACCAGAACAC
Source organism: Gossypium rotundifolium (assembly GCA_025506655.1). NCBI lineage: Eukaryota > Viridiplantae > Streptophyta > Magnoliopsida > Malvales > Malvaceae > Gossypium > Gossypium rotundifolium. Next base: position 28,095,193 of record CP106730.1, read on the forward strand.
TTCCCCTTCACATTATCACCCTCATGCCCATGCAACATACAAAATATACAGATATCATGCGATACACCTTACCCCAAGGCCATAGAGAAATTACACATGTTTTCATATCAATGTTTGTAACCATTGTTTAACAGAGTGTTAGGGGTAACGTACCTGAATACACTGTACCATTGGATGGTACCCTTAGCCATATTTATTCATAGCCTTATTAACACATATTTAACATTATTATCAATAATCGAGAATTAGGGTGGGGTTACACACCTGATAACACTGAGAACCATGCTTTTGACACTAACACTTTCACTTGCAGGGATCACAGCAATTTGCTTATCCCTTTCTGATGCTAGCCCACAACCCGGTGGCTAATCCTGCATCGCAGTAAATCGAAGTTTCTTAAATCTAGGGTAGGAACTACCCTTTCTCCTCCACTAGTACTGCATCCATCGAATATCACTTAATCGAAACTCTGTTAATCGACACGTAAACATATAAACGAAAACACATCTATAACTTATCTAAATACTCTTACCGACATAGATCTAAATCCTGAGACTCCTCTTTTATCTCGATCAAACTCCCCCTTACTCGATTAAATCCCGAAAATCATCACCTATCCTTAAAAGTTGTTGGAATCCCTATATGAACCATGTTAGATTCGATTCTAACATTAATAGACAAAAGTAAGTGGCCTTCGGCCTAAAGTCATGCTTTGCTTACCTTGAATATCCAAATCCCGAAAGATCTCCTTCTAATCGTCAGCTACAAAGATCGCGAAACCCACCCTCATGGTTTCGGCCAAAAGAATAAAAGGGATTAGTGTCCTTGATTTCGGATAACCAAAGAGAAAAGAAGGAGAGATCGAATGACAATTAACCCTTACCGTAATATTGATATCAATCGAACACCTTTGCTGGAAACACAAAGAGATCCGGCCACAATAGAAGATTGATCGGCTTTGAGAGGGAAATAGAAAAGGAATCGGTTTCAAAAGGGGTAAAGATGAAATCGGCTATGGAGAGTGATGGCAAAAGATGTGGGAGTCGGCTTTAGTGACAAGTGAGCAATCGGCTAGGGTCTTAGCAAATGGAAAAAAAAAAGGGTTTCTTCGGCTTTTGAAGATAGAAGATTCGATCAAAGAAGAAGAAAAGAGGTTGAAGTCTTGTATGGTTTCGGTTCTAGTGGGAATGAGAGGGTAGGTTTCGACTTTTGGTCAAAAGAGAAAAAAAGGGTACAAGATTTCGGCAAAAGTAGAGATGAGAAGAAAGCTTTCGAAAGGGAGAAAAAATGGCCACTCACTCACCTTATTTTGGCACCTAAAGCCCCTAGCATAGACACTCCTCCCCTTGGCCAAAAATGCCACACCAAGACCCCTCCATTCGGCCAACTCTTCTTCTCTCTATCAGATTCTTTCTTTTCCTCCTATTTCTTCTCTTTTCCACTCATTCAAATGAGTTTGAATGAGTCAACACTTATCTCCCTTCTTAGCCGAATTTTCAAGTGCCTTGACCAGGTCTAATGCTCATCCATTCAGAGTCCCTGTGCCGTCCAACTTTGCACTCCCCTTGACGCAAAAGAACCTCCAAAAAAAACTTCCCTTACTTCTCGAACCTAGGCCCCCCTTTTCACTCCTTGAGGCGTCACTCTCTTGTGCTCTAAGTGGCGCCTCCCCTGCCACTTTACCAGCTGAGTTCTTGTGTCATAACCCACATGCAAATTTTCTTAAGGCCTAGCTCCCTTAGCTCTCCCTTAAAGGTTTAAAGTCTAATATTTTCCTAAGGCTTCTACCTACACCCTAAGGTTCCCAAAGCCCCAAACACACACAAACAGCACACTAAGCATGCTACTACATAAATATGAGTTAAAACGTATAACCCCTAACTCCCGGATATTGCATTCACCTACAAAAATGACAATAAACCATAGCATAATATACCATCCAAAACAACCAAGCCAAGTCTAAATCTTACCATTTCAATACTAACCAATTCAAGGCGCATAAGTACCACAATATGCTATCTAAATTCATACCAACCCTTATAATCTCAAATCATCAAAATGACCATTATCAAAGATGCATTATTTGGCCTAATTTCACAAACATAACTATATCCATAAATCATCAATTTACCATTTATAGTACATATTATCATCAATCATCATACAACCATCAACCAATTCAATTCACAAGAATTAACTACACATATATGTACCTTATTCAAACATACCAAACAAACCAAAATGGTCCATCACACATGGCTATATATTTACATACCAAACATAAACATTTACAAGCCAATTCATTTGGCCAAAGTCATTACCAAAACATAACTAACATGACTCAAAGTCCCTATACATGCCATATGACCCAAAACATAGTTTCAAAAGTACCAAAGTATTCGTGGATAGTGTGATGAAGTCTCTAATGATCCTCGAATCTGAGCTAGCTTTGAAATCACTATAAAACATGGAAAAACAACAAAATAAGCTATATAGCTTAGTAAGCTCGTATGTTAACAATGAGCAACTATCACCATTCATTAATCATTCAAATAATAGAAAACAATTTACAACAATTCTATTAAATCTCAAAGCTATCAAATGATTGTTCATATAACTTACCAAGAAACTCATCAATTCTATAGTTTTCAATACTCAATTCATTTCTGTATGTACCTGTACTATCTCGTATCAATCTAAAACTCAACCACATTTTTGTTTTACCTGTTGAACCATTTGGAATAGAAGTCAAATACTCAAAGTCTCACACTATAAGTACCTATATCATAGCCTGAAACCAAATCAAGGTAACTTATCCGAAATTCTGATATCATGGCCCGAAGCCAAATTAGCAGATATGCATGGCCCGAAGCCAAATCGGTATGTCTCGCACTCGAAATGCTAATAACATGGCCCGAAGCCAACTCAAAGTATACCTAATGACATGTCACTAGCATCCTAAACTATTTCTAAGGATCAACCGGGATTCCAACTGTCAAATCTTCATCAAATCATTTCCAAACTCGTCCGTAATCACATAATCACAATTCATGCTATATCAAAGCATATAAAATACATTTGAAACAAAATTATAACATAGGAACTTACCTCGGATGTTAAAATGGCGAATCGAGTCGATTAGTCGATAACTTTAGTTTTTCCCCGATCTAAATTCGAATTCCACTTTTCTTGACCTAAATGTATTCAAAATTAACTTATTTAATCAACTATTCATTCAATTTAGTCCAAAACACACTTCTAAAACACATTTATACTTTTACCCTACATATTTCACATCTTTCACAATTTAGTCCTTATTTCATAAAATCACAAATTAGTGAAATTCCAAATATACCCATGCTAGCTGAATTACCATTATGCCCCTAACAACCCATATTTTTCATTTATTTCACATTTTAACCACTAACTTTACACATTTCACAATTTAATCTCTATTTTGCATTTTCACTAAAAATCACTTAACAAAACTTCTATATCTATCAACAAGCATTCGTAATCTATCAAGAAACTTCAAAAACATGATTATTAATCAATGGAAACATCTAAAATCTTTAACAATTTTAAAAATTAGTCCCTGGGCTTGCTAGACCTAGCTGCAACGTCTCAAAAATGTAGAAATCATTAAAAACGGGACAAAAACCCTACCTTAATGAGCAATTTAACCAAGGCCGAATGTAAAACCTAAAAGAATGGATTTCTTCTCTTTAGAACTGGTTGAAGATGATGATATTAGGTAATGGTTTCATTTTGTTTTATTTATTTTAACTTAATTTATCAAATTACATTTTTAACCTTAATTAATAAACATATAAATCACTTAATGCTTGCCCATCTTTGTCCACTCATAATTAAAATGGTCTAATTACAATATAAGGACCATAAATTTAAGGTTCTATAGCTATTAGACACCTTTAGCTATTAGAACTCAAGTTTTACTCTTTATGCGATTTAATTCTTTTTATCGAATGAACCAATCAAATGACAAAATTACTGAACGAAACTTTCACACAATAATTCAATCATGCTGTAAACCTTAAAATAATAATAAAATAAATATTTTGATATTGAATTTTTGGTCCCAAAAACACTGTTTCGATTTGACCAAAAATGAGCTGTTACAACTCTTCCCATCAGGGATTTTCGTCCCCGAAAATCTTACCAGTGAATAGGTTAGAGTACTGCTTTCTCATAGCTTTCTCGGGCTCCCACGTAGCCTCTTCAACACTGTGTCATTTCCAAATTCATTTCATGAGAGCTATGCTTTTATTTCTTAACTATTTAACCACACGTGCTAGAATTCTGATCGGTTCTTCGATATACGTCATATCAGATTGAATGTCAATCTCTGTCGGAGAAATCACATGTGATGGATCAGATCTATATCGGCTAACATCGACACATGGAATACGTAATGAATCTTTTCTAACTCTGATGGTAAGGCAAATCGATATGTTATTGGCCCTATTCTTTCAATGATCTCATATGGCCTGATGAATCGCGGACTCAATTTCCCTTTGCGACCAAAATGAAGTATTTTCTTCCACGGAGATACTTTCAAGAACAATTTGTCACCGATATGGAATTTAATGTCTTTTCGTTTCAAATCCACATACAATTTCTGAAGAATCTAAAGCTGCTTTTAAACAGTCGTGAATTACTTTCACTTGCTCTTCGGTTTCTCTAACCAAATCAACCCTGTGAATTTGTTTATCACTTAGCTCGGTCCAATACAATGGAATTCAGCATTTGCGACCATATAAAGCTTCATACAATGCCATCTTTATGCTCATTTGAAAACTGTTATTATATGCAAATTCAACCAACAACAAATATTTCCCCCAATTACCTTTGAACTCTAAATCACAACATCTGAGCATATCTCTGAGAATTTGAATTACTCTCTCAGATTGACCGTCAGTTTGTGGATGAAAAGTTGTACTAAAATTCAACTTTGTACCCAGTGCTTCTTGCAATTTCTTCCAAAATCGTGATGTGAATCTCGAATCTCTATCTAAAATAATCGAAACTGGCACCTCATGCAATCTAACGATCTCAGCAATATACAATTCAACTAATCTATTGAGTGAATAGTCAGTACGTACCGGAATAAAATGTGCTAATTTTGTCAGTCGATCAATGACAACCCAAATCGCATCTTTCTTTTTCGGAGATAGGGGTAGTCCCGATACAAAATACATAGTCACTCTATCCCATTTCTACTCTGGTATCATTACAAGCTGAAGCAAACCTGAATGTACTTGATGCTCGGCTTTCATTGCTCACAAATCAAACACTTTGATACAAACTCAGAAATGTCTCGTTTCATACCCGACCACCAATACAATTTTTTCAAATCATTGTACATTTTAGTACTCCCAGAATGAACAGATAAACAACCACTATGTGCCTCGTATAAAATTTTCTGAATCAACTTTAGAATTTTTGGTACACAGATTCTATCTCGGAACATTAAAAAATCATCGGATTTGATTTGGTACTCTGAATCACTAGTCGACTGCATTGCACTCTTTTAGCTTGGAATTCACTATCACATTTCTGAGCTTCGCAAATTTGATGAAAAAATACTGGTTTAGCTTTTAACTCAGCTAAGATCGAAGCATTTTCAGATAATGTCAACTGTGTATTCATTGCTCTCAAAGCAAACAACGACTTTCTACTCAAAGCATCAGCGACTACATTCATTTTCCCCGGGTGATAATCAATTACTAACTCATAGTCTTTTAGTAACTCAAGCCATCTCCGTTGTCTCAAATTCAAATCTTTCTGAGTCATAATATACTTTAAACATTTATGATCAGTAAAGATGTGACATATTTCACCATACAAATGATGTCACCAAATTTTCAATGCAAAAACTATAGCAGCCAACTCTAAATCATACGTCAAATAATTCTTAGGTTTCAACTGTCTGGAAGCATAACCTATTACTTTTCCTTCTTGCATCAATATGCAACCCAATCAGTTCAATAACGCGTCGCTGTAAATCACAAAATCTTTACCCGATTCAGGTTGAACCAACACTGGTGCCTCAGTTAACAATGCTTTCAATTGATCAAAGCTTTGTTGACATTTTTCAGACCATTCAAACTTTACACTTTCTGTAGCAGTTTGGTCATCGTTGTAGCAATCATCGAGAATCCTTTAACGAAGTGTCGAGAGTAACCAGCCAATCCCAGAAAGCTTCTAACCTCGGATACATTTTTAGGTGGTTTCCAATCAATAACTGCAGAAATATTATTCTGATCAACTCTTATACCTTCCTAAAAAACAATGTGTCCCAAAAATCCAACTTCCCAAAACCAGAACTCACATTTGCTAAATTTAGCATACATTTGCTTATCTCTCAATGTCTGTAATACAATCTTTAAATGCTCGGCATGTTCAGACTCATCTTCTGAATAGATCAGAATATCATCAATGAACACAACAACAAATCTGTCTAAATACGGTCTAAAGATCCGATTCATCAAATCCATAAAGATGGAAAGAGCATTAGTTAGTCCAAAAGGCATAACAAGGAATTCATAATGTCCGTACCTCATTCTAAAAGCTATTTTCGACACATCTGGGTCTTTAACTCGTAACTAATAATAACCAGATCTCAAATCAATCTTTGGAAACACTGTTGCACCTTTCAGCTGATCAAACAAATCCTCTATTCTTGGCAACGGATACTTATTCTTTATCGTAAACTTGTTGAGCTGACGATAATCAATACACATTCTCATTGACCCATCTTTTTTCTTTACGAACAATACTGGTGTACCCTAGGGCGAAAAACTCGGTCGTGCAAAACCTCTATCTTGTTAACTCTTGCAACTGAGTTTTCAATTCTTTCAACTCTGTCGGAGCCATTCTGTACGGAGCCATTCTGTACGGAGCTATAGATATTGGCAAAGTTCTCGATACTAACTCAATGGCAAACTCAACTTCTCTGACTCGTGGCAACCCAGACAATTCTTCTAGAAATACATCCAGATATTCACAAACTACAGGTATCGATTCAATCTTCTTTTCAGACACCTTGGCATCCAAAACATATGCTAAGTACGCGTCACAACCTTTTCTCACATATCTCAAAGCCGACATCAATGGAATCACTGTTGGCAATCCATTCGACTCATCATATTCAATCCAAAGAATTTTATTATTCTGACACTTCAATTCTATAGATTTTCATCTACACCACAATGTAATCATGTAGAGTCAACCAATCCATACCTAGAATCAAATCAAACTCATCAAATGGTAAAAGCATCAAGTCAACTGGAAAACAATAGCCCTGGGTCATTAAAGGAAAGTTCTTGCATACTTTGTCAACTAGAACATAATTTCATAAGGGGTTCTGATAAACCATAATTTATACATATTTTAAACACATGCTTGGCTTATTTTTGGATTAATTTTCATTAGATTTGATGAATTCGATGCTCCTAATCCCTTAATTTCATGTTTTATACTCAAGAGAGCTTAACGAGTTGAAAAGAATGAGAAACGAGCCAAAACAGGACAAAATGGGCATACCTATGAAATCAACACGGCCTGGAACAATGAACATGGCCGTGTGTTACGAGCAAGATCAAACACGACTTGGATCAACGTACATGGGCAGACACACGGCCGTGTGTGGCGAGCAGAAGTGAGCACGGTCTAAGAAATCAAGCACGAGTGATCATGTTTGTCGAGTCTTAAAAATTTATAAAAAGAATGATCAAACCTGGAAACTAACTAAGACAATGATGGAGGCAAGTGCACCTATCGAACAATAGTATAGTTAGTGGCAAGACCGGATTGTCGAACCCAAAGGAACCAAAAGTACTAATATTAACTCTCTTTCTATTATTTAGCCTACGAATTAAGGAGATTTTTATCTAATCTAAATTTAACTAATCAACTAAACTAAAGATGCTAAGACAAAGAAGAAATTGGGGAAGGATTTGAGGAAAAATCGATTGATTTAGACAATACCTGAGGAAGAATCCACCTAGACATCACTTGTTATCTAACTCAGAATCGGATGATTTATTCACTTGACTTGATCCGTAGGATTCCCTAATTTATATTAATACCTCTCTTCAAGGCTACTAACGTCTAACCCTAGGTTGATTAATTGAAATCTCTTTCTAATTAAAACCCCTAGAATTTTATTAACTCGATCTATGGACTCCCATATTAGGTTTGACCCTAATCTAGTAGATTTTTGTCACCCTATCCCCAGGCATGAGAGCAACTCCGCTTAAATATGCTAGATTTACTCATAGACAGGGTCTCTTCCTCCTCTGCCTAAGAACATCGCACTTGAATCAATATTTCAGAAATACCAAAATAAGAATTAAGAACACATAGTTAAGAACAAATCAAGTATTTAGCATACAACTCAGATAACAATAACAAGATCCATCTTAGGTTTCATCCCCCTCAAGTATCTCGAGGTGTAGTTCATAATTGTAAAAGAAAACATCTTAGAAGAAAAGATAAAACAAAACATAAAAAATTCCTAAAACCCCTTGAAGGAATTGAATGAGAGTTCCTCCGTCTTGAGTATGATTCTGGCTTCTTGAGATGAATCAACTGGCTTTCTTTGAGTAAATCCCTAAAATTAACTGCTCTGGCTCGGCTCTTTTGCCTAGCTGAATGCCCTCCTAAAGGTTGGCCTCTAGGGTCTTTATATAGGCTTTTGGAATATTTTTCTTTGCCTCTAAGTACCCTAATCCGAATAGAATTCTTCTTTTCTGTGGCAGAGACACGCCCATGGAACACGCCTGTGTAAATCGTGGCCAGGTCGTGTTCAAACCTGTTGATGAGGGACGACTGTGTTTTTTGGGGTCCAGGCCGTGGTCTACTCTTCTTACGAGGCACGATCGTGTGGTCTTGGGCCCAGGCCGTGTGGATTTCATGTTTTGGCCTATTTTATCCATTTTCAGCCCGCTATTCGTTCTTTTCATCCTCCGATGCTCTACTGAGTGTAAATCATGAAAACAAAGGATTAGAAGCACCTATTTCCATAATTAAAGGGATAAATAATCCAAAAACGTGATAAATGTGGGATTAAAATATGTTACTATTATGGTTTATCAAATACCCCCACACTTAAGCTTTTGCTTGTCCTCAAGCAAAATTCTCAACTCATAATTAAAACAAACTTCCTCAATTCATAATATTCATCTATAATGTCTCATCATAATTCATACATAATTTATACATGGATAATTCAACTCAAAGAGTCCTAAAGATTCAAACAATCAAAGTCATGAGTTTGTAGCACGAAAAAGATAGGTGTTTCCCCTTACCTAAATAATCACCTTTAATTCAAAATCGACAAAACTTGACATCCTCACTAAAGATTCACTCAAATCACTCAAGGTGTTAAAGGTTCAAAAATTAAGCGCTCAAAAGTCAAACATGAAAAGTTAATCCCATAGGCTTGCCTGAAAATCAAATCTCCACCACTGTAAAATGAGATGATACACAAATCGAAAGGTCTTTTAAAGGTTGTAACGGGGCTTAAGTTAAAGGTGTGGATAAAGGCTGAATTAGAAGGGTTAGAATTGAGATTGAATTGACAATCACCTAACTAGAAAATGACTAATAACCTGAATAATTACATCAACTGAAAACTTGTAATACTAATAAAACGAGCTTCTTTTTCACGATGTAGAAATTAAACATATAGGCTCGCTTTAATCACATAACTAATAATGAATATACTTTGATTTTTGATTGATTTTTTTTAGAACAAATCAATATGAAATAGAACTTTAACAACTAAATAATCTAATTAGGCAACTAATCAAAATAAATCTCGATAGAAGGGTAGTCAAAAGGAATGATGATAACAAATACTAGATGGGTTTCGGGCTAATATTAGTGGGTTGAGCCAATAAAAAGGGTTGTTAGGATCCAAGGGGTTCATTAGGGGTTAATTGTGAGGGTAGGCTTTTAGTGGAGTAAGTGGGTTGAATCCTAAGTGCCTTGATCATCTCTGTATATCAGCTCAATAGTGTGGTCTCGACATGTATAATCGAAGCAAGTTTTAGAAGAACAAATCAATGTTGACACACTCATAATCAATAAAGTGAGCATGAAAAAAATGTATGCTCTGAAAGGTTCAAAATCTCGCAAAAATTATGGGCATTTTGATGTCAACCTCGTAAATTTCAAACTTCAAGGTAACAATTTAGATTCAAGTAGACAACCTAACAAAATTTTAATTTTTGAAAATAGACTCATCATGTTTGATTCTCTAGTATCTTAAAGTTTAAATCATCATTGCACAATTATCAATGAATTAATCTAAAACATATTAATAAAAATCATGAATCAACAAGAATTTCATTCTAATTAGTAATATGAGAAAATTACTTTAAGACAGAATATCATTCAGGGATTTGAGAATAATGCAAAAAGTTAGGCACTTTTTCTAATAAACTTTCACCCTCCCACACTTAAGATGTACATTGCCCTCAATGTACAAAGATATATAAACTAACAATATAGTGATAAAATCAAAAGATAGGGAGAGAAGTGAAACTTCTTGAATTTTGGATGGAGTTGAAGAGAAACGTAGGGAGTGCCTCGAGCCATTTGAACTTGAATCCTCAAAGTAGCCGGACGAATTTTATTGTATCCTAAGCTAAATCTAAATGTCATAAAGAATAAGAAGAAAACAAAAAATAAAAATAAAAATGAAAATAAAAATAAAAGTGAATAATGGAAAATAAAAGAGGAAAGACAACTAGAAAAGAAAAAGGAAGAAGGGGGTTTAAATAGAGATATAGCCCGTGATTTGGGAAAAATTTTTTCCTGTTGCTACACGTCTATGGACACGCCCTTTTACCTACCTGGGGTACCCACACGGCCACGACCACGGCCATGGCCTTGTGCTAGACCGTGTGAGTATGGAAACTGGCGCCTAAACATGAAAATAAATAAAACTAAACTAATTAGCAGGGTTAGTGCTCAGGTTGCCTCCCGAGAAGCGCTCGTTTAAAGTCTTAAGCTAGACTTACCTCTCATTCGCACAATCTTGGTGGTTTGAGGAGGTGGAAATGTAACACCCCAAACCCGGTCTATGCATTAAGCCTGGATTTTCACATGCCACACAAAATAAACACACATTCAAATCATTTAACGAAGTAGAAATCAAATTCCAAAATCATTTAGAGAATGACTTTATCGAAAAATCGAGGTTTATTTGAAATCCTTGATTAAAAACACAATAGATTATCATTGGATATATAGAGTAGCATTTGATTAAAATTTTAAAATTTATTTAATCAAAATATTCTAACGAAGAGTTGAAGGATTTCGAGTTTTAAAGATATTTAAGAAAACCTTTATTTTATACGAAAGTTTTAGAAAACCATTTATGAAAAACTAAATCAAACCAACTTAATAAAACTAGAACATAATAAATCGATCCACATAATAAAAATCCATAGTTAAAAAGGCCTTATCACATCGCCATTAAAAATAGTACTAAATAAAAATTATAAAAGAAATCTTAAAGTTTTATAAACCACCATTTGTAGTATTGCCTCCCCACGAAGTCATCTCCGACCCAAGTCTCCATCAATTGTTATTACCGAGAGGGTAAAAAATGGGGTGAGTTACTTAGAACTCAAGTGTGTAACTCACTTACCATAGTCCACCGGGCCAAGACCACTTAAAAATTTATTTGGGCCTAAGCCCATTTCAAAATATAATAATTTAGCATTTTTAAAATAATGAAAATGATATGCGATTCCCAAAACCAAACCTAGATTTCCATCCGCTACACACCCCCGTACCCAACAAGCACACCTGTGGGGAGATTTTGTCACCCACCCCGCCAACACACCAAAGTAGGCTTTAAGCCCAATATAATATTTGTGGCAACGACCATTTAAATAATTGTGGTAGAACCACCGATCTAGATTTTAGTAACGCCATCGTGATGAGTCACCTATCTAGAATTCGCATCAAGCCTTTCTTCTCTTCATCATTGATCCCAACCCATGCAATCATGTTTATGCATTACAAAATATTTGTAAAGAAAACCATATTATAATTTATGAATTTTGTCCCATTAAAACACATATTACATATAGCCCATTTACCAATTATCATAAATGGCCCAATTATCGAATTTCACTTATGACCCATTTATCGATTATCACATATGGCCCAAAGTCTCAATTATCACATATGCCCCAAATTTGCCAAATATCACATATGGCCCAAATTTATCAAATATCACATATGGCCCAAATTTGTCAAATATCACATATGGCCCAAATTTACCAAATATCACATATGGCCCAAGTTTATCAAATATCACATATGGCCCAAATTTGCCAAATATCACATATGACCCAAATTTACCAAATATCACATATGGCCCAAATTTACCAAATATCACATATGGCCCAAATTTATCAAATATCACATATATGGCCCAAATTTGTCACTTATTACCGTTTTAGCCATTCAGGGTGATTTCAAAATTTTCACGATCTTAATATCGATTTCATGATCTTAACACTAAAGAGTCGATAATACCATATTTTTCGATTCCACCAACTTTGCGATTTTTAATCCGACTTTTACTACTGTATAGTCATCTAACCCATGAGATGTAGTGTGAGATTACACACCTGATTACGGTGAGAACTACACTCTCACGCTCATCAATATCTAAACACACATTACGAAGGATTAGAACACTAAATTTAATATTAAACTATTATAATATTGAGCGATCTAAATCTTACCCTGAGAATCTCGAACAACCACTATTTACGATTTCTTTCCGATCAACGGTTCAGAACCACTAGTAAACAATGGTTCGGGGGTACGTACGACTTCGAATAATTGATTTTTGCCAGATGAGGGTCCACAACCAGGTGAAAAATCCCGAATTCTCAAAAACTTAGGGGGAATAACGGAACCACCCCTCTTTTGAACACTATTTACTGCCCTTTTTTGTCCCTATCTTGATTGTCTTTAAAGACAAAGAATCATTAGTCCTAACAATATATCGAAAATCTTAAGACTAAACACTTAAAGAGTGTAATCGGTTTACCTTAATAATCCTTTACCTTTAACACCTTAAATCCGATTTCAACGATCTACAACGTTTATGAACACTTGAGTTTCAGCCCTCCACTATGTTTCTATGATAGAGAAAAGATTAGAATTAGATATGGTATGATGATGATCTCAATCCAAAAAGATCATCCCACACCACATAGATTCGGCACAAAAGAAAGGGAAATAACAACTTCCAAAATATTGTACTAGCCACTTACCGATTGATTAAAGTGTAAGTAGGAAGAAGAATGACTGAGAAGGAAATGTGTGAGTTGTAGAAGATTCGGTTATGAAGGAAAATTGAAGGAGATAGTGCTTAGCAACATTCGACCATGGTGAAAATAAAAAGGAGAAAATGAGATGTTTGAGTGTTCTTTACAAGAAGAAAGAAAGGAGAAAAAGAGTAAAGAGAGAGTGTTTATGCGTCGATTTTCCAAGCATGGAAGATGAACAAAGATATGGTCTTGGGGTCAGTGTATAATCGGCCAAAAAGAAGAAAAGAAAAAGAATTATGCTTCTTCAAAGTTGCATGTTTTCGGCACAAAAGAGAAAGAAAAGAAGATGATACTAATTTGGTCAAAAAGAAATGGCCAAACAACCAAAAATTTTCCTATTGCTTCAACTACATTCGGCTAGGGAAAAGGATTTTGGAGAGAATGGAAAATAATGCTCATGTTGCTAAAGAAATTGACCAAACTAGCTCCTACTCCCTATCAAGCTACTAAAAAAATTTGACCAACCTCCCTAGCCCCAAAACCATCCAAGTTCATAGCCAATTAGCCATTCAAAGCTTTCCAAAACAAAGCCCTTGATCCATGCCTTATGTCCCATTATCAACTTAATTCATGAGATTCTTTTCCTTAAACCTTACCTTTTTCCTTTAGTTTTCTTGCCAAAAATGTTGTCCAACTTATCCTTTAATCTTATCCATGGCCGACACTTGCTAAGGAAAGCAAAAATAAAAGCTTTCAAAATGCATGCTAGGAGATTCGAACCTCTCACCTCAAGCAAACATGCATGCGCCAACACCACCTTGCTACTAGCTCATCTTATGCTAGTTTTTAACACTTAAATTTACCTAAACCTCAAAGTCACTTGATCCACTTCAATTAAATACTCCTTACTAAAATTTATTCTAATTCTGAATAGTTCTCAAGTCTTCTCAAGACTATACTAATCATGAAAAATTTATTATACACAAGTTAAGCACTAAAACATGCATCAATTCCATACTCAAATTTTAGGATGTTACAACTCTACCTCCTTAAAGAAAATTTCGTCCTCGAAATTTACCTCGCTAAAAGAGATGAGGATATCATTGTCAAATTGCATCCTCAGGCTCCAAAGTAGCTTCCTCCACTCCGTGATTGCGCCATAAAACCTCGACCAATGGTACGCCTTCTTTCTTAACACCTTAACATCTCGGCCTAAGATTCTCACCGTTCCTCCTCGAAAGACAACCGCCTTAATTCCACTTCTTCTACCGATACTATGTGTGATGGATCCGATCTATAGCGTCTCAAAGATAGAAACAGGAAAACACTATGAATCTGACTCAATTCTGGAGGTAAATCAAGTTGATAGGCCACTGGTCCTACACGCTTCAACACACTGTACGGCCCAATGAACGTAGGGCTCAACTTGCTTTTCCTTCCAAATTTGAAAATCTTTTTCCACGGTGAAACTTTCAAAAAAACCTAATCTCCCACCACAAACTCGATAACTTTACGCTTCATATCCGCGTACGACTTTTGTCTATCCGAAGCTTTCCTTTAACCATGCTCGAATAACTTTTACCTTTTCTTCCGTCTCGATATCGTCAGACCCAACAACCGTCGCTCCTCAATTCACCCAACAAGTAGAGTACGACACCTACGACCATATAACACTTCATAGGTGCCATCTCAATATTGGATTGATAACTGTTGTTATACGAAACTCGCCAACGGTAGAAAATCCTCCCAACTACCTCTCGAATCAATCACACAACCTCTTAACATGTCTTCCAAAATCTGGATTACTCTTTCCGATCGACCATCCGATCGAGGGTGAAAAGCCGATCAAGTTTAACTTTGTACCCAGAGCCTCATGTAAAGCTTTCCAAAATCGTGATGTAAACCGAGGATCTCTCGCTCGATATGATAGACACCGGTACCCCATGCAACCTCACGATTTTAGATACATACAGTTTAGCCAACTTCTGCAACGAGTAATCCGTACGAACTGGTAGAAAATGAGCAGTCTTC
The DNA here is from genome assembly GCA_025506655.1 of Gossypium rotundifolium. Lineage (NCBI taxonomy): Eukaryota > Viridiplantae > Streptophyta > Magnoliopsida > Malvales > Malvaceae > Gossypium > Gossypium rotundifolium. The sequence continues at coordinate 28,110,552 of CP106730.1, forward strand.
GTTAATCGATCTACTACCACCGAGATAGAATCATTCTTAGTAGGTGTTAAGGGTAACCCACTAACAAAATACATCGTTATCCGCTCCCATTTCCATAATGGAATCTTTACTGGTTGTAACAATCCCGACGGTAATTGATGTTTTGCCTTTACTTGTTGACAAGTCAAACACTTTCCCACAAAATCAGTAACTTCCCGTTTTAACTTTGGCCACCAATACTGTTCACGGAGATCCCGATAGATCTTATTTTCTCCGGGGTGCATAGCATAAGGGCTACTATGCACTTTAGAAGAATCATTTACCTTAAATCTGAGTCCTCGTGCATACAAACCCTTCCACGAAAACACAGTACACCATCTTTGTTCAAACCAAAATCTCCTATTACACCACTTTCAAATTTTGTTGTATTAAAGGACCCAACTTTTATCTGGATAATTGCTTTTCCTTGATTTGTTCCAACCACGAGGCTTTATCCAAGTACCGCTAACAAACCGCCATCCTCATATTAAACCGAGATGAGCAAACATTGCTCTTAACTCCGATACAACCTTTCGACTCAAAGTGTCTGCCACAACGTTAGCCTTTCCAGGATGATACTCGATTGAGAAATCATAATCCTTTAACAGCTCCACCCATCTTTGTTGTCTTAAATTCAACTCCTTTTGGGTAAGGAGATACATAAGACTCTTATGGTCCGTATAAATGATTGACTTCTCACCGTAAAGAAAATGTCTCCAAATCTTTAATGCAACCGCAGCCAACTCCAAATCATGAGTAGGATAATTACTTCATGCGGCCTCAACTGTCGAGAAGCATAAGCTACCACTTTTCCACTTTGCATCAGTACACATCCTAAACTCGTGTGTGATGCATCACAGTAAACAATAAACTCTTTTTTGTCCTCTAGTTGAATCAGTACTGGTACTTCCATTAGAATCTTCTTCAGTTTCTCAAAACTTTCTTATTGTTTATCGGTCTATACATACGATACTTCCTTCCGCAACAACTTAGTTAGGGGTGCAACAATCAATGAAAACCCCTCAATAAAGCGTCTATAATAACCAGCCAAACCCAAGAAACTTCAAATCTCAGCTACTGACTTTGGCGGTTTCCAATCCAACACAGCCTCTACCTTTCGAGGATCAACTCTTATTCCTTCAGCTGACACTACATGACCCAAGAAAGTCACTTCAACTAAAATTCACACTTACTGAATTTGGCATAAAGTTACTTATCTCGCAAAATTTGTAACACAGTGCACAGATGAAAGTCATGCTCTTCTTCATTCCTCGAATATACCAAGATGTCATCTATGAATACTACTATGAACTGGTCTAAATAGGGCTGAAAGACTCGGTTCATCATGTCCATAAATGTAGCTGGTGCATTAGTCAAACAAAACGGCATCACTAAAAACTCATAATGTCTATAGCGAGTTCAAAATGCCGTCTTATGAATATCTGCCTCCTTCACCTTGAGTTGATGATAACCCGAACTCAAATCAATCTTGGAAAAGACTGAAGCTCCTCTTAATTGATCAAACAGTCGTCAATTCTGCAATGGATACCTATTCTTAATTGTAACTTTATTCAATAGCCTATAATCAATGCATATACGCATCGACCCATCCTTCTTCTTGACAACAAAACCAAAGGTTCCCACGGAGACACACTTGGTCAAATAAATCCCGATCTAGCGCTCTTGAATTTGAGATTTAAGCTCGCTAACTCCTTCTTGCCATTCTATAAGAAGCAATAGACACCGGAGCCGCTTTCATGTAAGCTCAATGCCAAATTCTACTTCCCGATCCGAGGTAGACTCGAAGTTCTTCGGAAAGACATCTAAAAATTCTTTCACCGTTCTCACACGTTCTCATCGATAAATCCTTGGCATCCAAAGCATCGATGAATGCTAGAATGCTCTATTCCCTTTTCGCACCAACTTTTCTGTCTTCAAAGCGGATACCACATTTACTAAAAAGTTTCTTCGTCACTTATCATTATTATCTCCTTATCATCTACGCCTTAATTGACATCCGCTTTTGGCACAATTCAATTGCGCCGATGCTTCACCAACCAATCCATGCCTAAAATAAGATCAAACTCGTCGAAAGGTAATTCCATCAAGGCTGCTAGAAGTACCTCTCTTTGAATCTCTAAGGGCACATCTCTGAATAATTTATTCACTATTACCAACTATCCTAAAGGACTAATTATCCTCATCTCTCTATCAGTAGTCTCAGATCTAATATTTAGGTTTCCAGTTATAGCACTAGCAATATACGAGTGGGTAGATCCGATATTTATCAAATCAATAACAAGTACATCAGAGATGAAGAACGTACCAGCTATCACATCAGGTGCATCGCCGTCCTCACGACGCCTGACAGCATAGACCAATCCTGGCTGTCTTGCCTCCGTGTTACCTCTAACACCATTACCTCGACCTGGTGCACCTTGTCCACGTCCGTTACCATTACCACCACGACCTGGTCCACGGCCTCTAGATGGCTACTAAGTACCTCTAGCTGGCTGAGCCTCAGGGTTACGAGCTTCCTGAGTTATTTCAGTCCGTCGAGGACAATTCTTAAACTGATGATTCTTGGATCCACATTTAAAATAGGCTCCAGCTTTTCCTCCAACATTCTCCGGATGTCGCCTACCACACCAAGACATTCTCGAATCGATTGGTAGTCACAGTGCCCTAACTTGAACTCGCTCATCATTCCGTGACCTCTTTTGAAACCTTTTTGAAGAACCAGAATACTTAAAATCCCTCTTGCCTCTTACTTTTTCCCAGTTCTCGCGTTCTGAACTCTTAGCCTCTTTGGCTGTCTTAGCTTTCTCTACAAGCGAGGTAAAGTCTCGCACTTGTTATGGGCTATCAAGACCAGAACTCATCATTCATCCATCCTCAAAGCGCATACAATGGTCATGATCACCGCACTATAGTACGAGCATAACGACTCAAACGAAGAAATTTTTCCTCGTAGGTTGCCACAGTCTTACTTCCTTGAACCAAATTTAGGAATTCTTTCCTTCAAGCATCTACATAACTGGTTCCGACGTACTTCCCTTGGAAAGTAGCTTTAAAGAAATCCCAATTAACCATCGCGACCTCGGTGCCTTCCCAAATAGTAAGGCACCATTGAAATGCCTGATCTCTTAGCAAAGACATGGCTCCTCTCAGTTTCTGCTCGACGGTACACTCTAAATCATCCATAATTCATTCTATAGCCTCAAGCCAATATTCTGCCACATTCGGAGCTACACCAGAGACACCTCTAAAAACTTCTATACTACTAGACTTGAGTCGTTCCGATATTGATCCGCGAGTTACTGGCCCATTTCTGGCTCCAGCTACTCTTTCTAAGACTCGCAACATTTCTTGAGCCAAAGCATTATCCTCATTCACATGATCATGAGATCCAGCTTCGCTCTCAAATGACGCAGATGCATCCATTTTTGGTATGTGACCCGTAGCTTGATGCAAAGACTGCCCTCTACCACTACCACGCTCTGGCGTCCCACGACCACGCCCTCTAGTGCTCATATTGACTAATTCACTTTAATCTAATTACAAGTTTTATGAATCGAATATCATTTCAGTGTTTATTAACGATATTTTATGAGATATAAGAGATAGAGTTGTTTTCACAATCACATCCTATAGTCTCGATCTCTATCATTTTCAACACCTAAAACTATAAGTTCTAGAGTGTTCCTTAGATCTCATCATAAAAATAAACATTAAATAAACAAATACTTACTGAACATACTTACTTGACTTGGTGTCGGATGCTCATGGTGCCATACTACCTTTAAAACATAAAGTCTAGAATTTAAGTGGTTTTTATACAAAATCATCGTTAAACCCAAACGACAGCTGAGTTTTGAAACTGGGCTCTGATACCATAAAATGTAACACCGCAAACCCAGCCTATGCATTAAGCCCGGATTTGGCATGCCACACAAAATAAACACACATTCAAATCATTTAACGAAGTAGAAATCAAATTCCAAAACGATTTAGAGAATGACTTTATCGAAAAATTGAGGTTTATTTGAAATCCTTGATTAAAACACAAGAGATATCATTAGATCTATAGAGTAGCATTTGATTAAAATTTTAAAATTTATTTAATCAAAATATTCTAACGAAGAGTTAAAGGATTTCCGAGTTTTAAAGATATTTAAGAAAACCTTTATTTTATATGAAAGTTTTAGAAAAATCATTTATGAAAAACTAAATCAAACCAACTTAATAAAACTAAAACATAATAAATCCATCCACATAATAAAAATCCATAATTAAAAAGGCCTTATTACATCGCCATTAAAAATAGTACTAAATAAAAATTATAAAAGAAATCTTAAAGTTTTATAAACCACCATTTGTAGTATTGCCTCCCCACGAAGTCATCTCCGACCAAAGTCTCCATCAATTGTTATTACCTGAGAGGGGTAAAAAAAATGGGGTGAGTTACTTAGAACTCAGTGTGTAACTCACTTACCATAGTCCACTGGGCCAAGACCATTTAAACATTTATTTGGGCCTAAGCCCATTTCAAAATATAATAATTTATCATTTTAATAATAATGCAAATGATATACAATTCCCAAAACCAAACCTAGATTTCCATCCGCTACACACCCCCGTACCCAACCAGCACACTTGTATGGAGCTTTAGTCACCCACCCTGCCAACACGCCAAAGTAGTCTTTAAGCCCAATATAATATTTGTGGCAACAGCAATTTAAATAATTGTGGTAGAACCATCGATCTAGATTTCGGGCAATGGCCATCGTGACAGAGTCACCTATCTAGAATTCTGGCATCAAGCCTTTCTTCTCTTCATCATTGATCCCAACCCATGCAATCATGTTTATACATTACAAAATATTTGTAAAGAAAACAATATTATAATTTATGAATTTTGACCCATTAAAACACATATTATATATAGCCCATTTATCAATTATCAATTATCATAAACGGCCCAATTATCGAATTTCACTTATGGCCCATTTATCGATTATCACATATGGCCCAAATTTGTGAAATATCACATATGGCCCAAATTTGTCAAATATCACATATGGCCTAAATTTACCAAATATCACATATGGCCCAAATTTATCAAATATCACATATGGCCCAAATTTGCCAAATATCACATATGGCCCAAATTTACCAAATATCACATATGGCCCAAAATTTGCCAAATATCCCATATGGCCCAAATTTATCAAATATCACATATATGGCCCAAATTTGTCAGTTATTATCGTTTTAGCCATTAAGGGCGATTTCAAAATATTCACGATCTTAATACCGATTTCATGATCTTAACACTAAAGTGTCGATAATACCATATTTTCTGATTTCACCAACTTTGCGATTTTTAATCCGACTTTTACTACTGTATGTCATCTAACCCATGAGATATAGTGTGAGATTACACACCTGATTACGGTGAGAGCTACACTCTCCCGCTCGTTGATATCTAAACACACATTACGAAGGATTAGAACACTAAATTTAATATTAAACTATTCTAATATTGAGCGATCTAAATCTTATCCTCGAAATCTCGAACAACCACTATTTGCAATTTCTCTCCGATCAAAGGTTCAGAACCACGAGTAAACAATGGTTCGGGGGTATGTACGACTTCGACTAACTGATTTTCGCCGGATGAGGGTCCACAACCCGGTAAAAAATCTCAGATTCCCGAAACAATCCTTCTCTTAAACTTAGGGGGAATAGCAAAACCACTCCTCTTCCGAACACTATTTACAGCCCTTTTTGTCCCTATCTTGATTGTCTCTAAAGACAAAGAATCATTAGTCCTAACAATATATCGAAAATCTTAAGACTAAAGACTTAAAGAGTGTAATCGGTTTACCTTAATAATCCCTTACCTTTAACACCTTAAATCTGATTTCAACGATCTACAACGTTTATGAACACTTGAGTTTCAGCCCTCCACTATGTTTCTATGATAGAGAAAAGATTAGAATGAGATATGGTATGATGATGATCTCAATCTAAAAAGATCATCCCACACCACATAGATTCAACACAAAAGAAAGGGAAATAACAAATTCCAAAATATTGTACTAGCCACTTACCGATTGATTAAAGTGTGAGTAGGAAGAAGAATGATTGAGAAGGAAATATGTGAGTTGTAGAAGATTCAGTTATGAAGGAAAATTGAAGGAGATAGTGCTTCGCAACATTCGGCCATGGTGAAAATAAAAGGGAGAAAATGAGATGTTTGAGAGTTCTTTACAAGAAGAAAGAAAGGAGAAAAAGAGTAAAGATAGAGTGTTTATGTGTCAATTTTCCAAGGATGGAAGATGAACAAAGATAGGGTCTTGGGGTTGGTGTATATTCGGCCAAAAAGAAGAAAAGAAAAAGAATTATGCTTCTTCAAAGTTGCATGTTTTCGGCACAAAAGAGAACAAAGAAGAAGATGATACTAATTTGATCAAAAAGAAATGGCCAAACAACCAAAAATTTACCTATTGCTTCAACTACATTCGGCTAGGGAAAAGAATTTTGGAGAGAATGGAAAATAATGCTCATGTTGCTAAAGAAATTGACCAAACTAGCTCCTAATCCCTATCAAGCTACTAACAAAATTTGGCCAACCTCCCTAGCCCCAAAACCGTCCAAGTTCATAGCCAATTAGCCATTCAAAGCTTTCCAAAACAAAGCCCTTGATCCATGCCTTATGTCCCATTATCACCTTAATTCATGAGATTCTTTTCCTTAAACCTTTACTTACCTTTTTTCCTTTAGTCTTCTTGCCAAAAATGTTGTCCAACTCATCCTTTAATCTTATCCATGACCGACACTTGCTAAGGAAAGCAAAAATAAAAGCTTTCAAAATGCGTGCTAGGAGATTCGAACCTCTCACCTCAAGCAAACATGCATGCGCCAACACCACCTTGCTACTAGCTCATCTTATGCTAGTTTTTAACACTTAAATTTACTTAAACCTCAAAGTCACTTGATCCACTTCAATTAAATACTCCTTACTAAAATTTATTCTAATTCTGAATAGTTCTCAATTCTTCTCAAGACTATACTAATCATGAAAAATTTTATTATACACAAGTTAAGCACTAAAACATTGTAACAGACCGAATTTGACCCTAATCGAACGGTGGTTTTGGGACTACGAATCGAGTCTGAAAAACTTTTAAATATTATATTTTGTGTTTATTATATGTGAATTAATGTGTGAAAGTTTCAGAGAAAAATTTTATCGCTTAAGCGCTTAATTTGATAAAAGGACTAAATCGCGTAAAGCGTAAAAGTTGCATTCTTTAGTGTAAAGTGCTAGAATGATGATGGCTTCTTAAATTGAGGTATTAGGTGGGTAAATATTCCATTTTATAAGTTAATGGATGGCTTTTGACTAATATGCCATTATTATATGTATATGTTTATTTTATATTAAAGGTTATATTAGTAAATTAATAAAATAATCTATTATATACATAATAAAATAAAGTGAAAAGCCAATATCATATTATGTTGTTCTTTGGCTGAATATGGGAGAAAGAAAAGGGTTCTTATTTCTTTGATATTTCGGCAATTAGAAGCACAAAATTAAGGTTAGTTTGATTTGCTTTTGTTAATTTTTACATTTTTGAGATCGTTACTTCGTATATTATCCGACCCATGCTTGAATTTTTGAGAATCATGTGTTTATGAGGTTCGGCCATTGATGAATTCTTGAGGTTTTTGATGTTTGATGATTTTAAATTAAAGATATGTTAAGGATTGATATGTTTTGTATTGGAAATTTTGATGAATTTTTGTTTTAGGGCCATATTGTAAAAAAATAAAATTTTAGAGGGACTTATTTGCTAAATAATTGAAAGAATAGGGCTTATATAGTCCCTATACATATTCGGCCCTTAAGGGGTATTGAAAAATTTGGTGTATTTTGTGTTTTAGGCAAATAGGACTAAATTGTAAAAATTTAAAATAGTAGGGGTAAAATGGTAAATTGCTTATTTATGTGCTTAGGGACTAAATTGAGATGAAATGTACTTGAATGAGCTAAATTTTAATGTGTTTTAGATCAAGAGCAAAGAAAAACGGATTTAGATAGGGGAAAGACAAAGGTTCTCGAATAGCCGATTCGCACGGTCTATCGACAGCCGAGGTAAGTCCTTAAGAAAATATACGTTAAAGATTTATTTACAACTATGATGAATGATGGAACTTGAATATTTAAAGTATAATTATAGACAATAGCCGAATGTAGAAGTATGGCATTGAATTGAATTTACTTTGTAAAATGATAAGTGTATAAATATGTTTTGGTTGGTATGTGAAGGTAATATGATCTACATGAGTTATTTGCATTGTTGATGTTATGAAATGAGTGTTGAATTGATGATCATATTTATATCGGGCTTTAAGCCTAGCAGGCTTCGTCGTCGGTGTTATTTATCGGCTTTAAGCCCAGCGTGCTTCGTCTTGGTGTTATTTATCTGCTAAATGCCCAGCGTGCCTTGTCTGTTGATGTCATTCGACCTATGAGCCTAGCGTGCCTTGTGTCGATTGATGTATATCAGCTTATTGCCTAGCAAGCTTAATGCCTTGATCAAGTTCGGACCTCGAGTCTAGCGGTGCTTAATACCTGGTAATGTGTTATAAATTCTAAACAAAATGCTCTGATAAAAATAAAGGTTTATAGATGCAAGGAACAAGGTAAGTGATTATCTTTCCTTTCAAATTACATAAGTGATAGAATGGTTAAAGTTTTTGATAATGAGTCTTTATGATATGTGCATTTGAATTACTCATTAAAAGTGTGATATGTATATTGAATATAAGTTTGGTGATATCTTTGAGATTCGGTCAAAGATAAAAATGTCAAAAGTGAAATTTATCGAAAGTACATATTTGTATATATATGGTTAATCGTATATAATTGTGATATATGTTATACTTGTTAATAAGGTAATATGCGAATACTTAAGGCTTAAAGTGCTGGAAGGGTTGTATACCTTCAATGAGGATTAATAAATGATAAGTTACGAGACTACCGCTTGACCATATTGAAATTATTATTTGTTAAATTACTTGGACTTATAGGTATATTTATATATGTATGTGTGCTAAATGTTGGAGTATTTGATTGTTGTTTCAGAATGCTTAAGACTTACTAAGCTAGTGAGCTTATTTCGTGTGTGCTCTCTGCTCGCTTTTATAGATTTTCCATCAAGCTACAGCATCCGAGGATCATCGAAAAGTCAACCACACTATCTCCCTTTTGGTACTTAATCTAAGTTTTAAACCGAAGGCATGTATAGGTTAGACTAAGGTTTAGATTAATGACTTTTGGCCTTGTATATATATGAATAGCCTTGCTAAAATGGCTATTTCTTTTGATTAAGTTTAATTTCTATGTTCTTGATATAATAGATTGATTATGTTATTAAGGGATGTGAAATTCGCCATGGTTTAATCATGTATGGAATATGGTCAAGTAATATGCATATTATATCTAGATGTGATGCATTCGGGTTAAGCATGACATATTGATATGTTTTGCATTCGCTTTGTTTTGGTTCGAATGAGGTGGATGTAGTTGAGATGATGTTCTTTGGGTTGTAAATAAATTTGGTCTATTTGGATTATTAAAGATGCCATGTTAATGTTGATAAGTAGTAAGTTATTCGACCTATATTCGCCATGGTACATATATATTTGATAGGTATGGTTTGGTTTTGTGGTTTATGGCATTTTGGGCTTAGATGATGATTTGATAAGGTATATTTGGTTTAATAGACGCTCATGTTATGTATAATATTTCACAAGATATATATGTGCAATGTTTGATGCGTAAAAATATATTTATAATAATGATTTTACTAGTATATTTTGCTATAGGGATTCGATGTATAATGGTAAATAATAAAGTGGTACATAAAACATATTTGTACGTGGATTGATGTAAAAAAAAAAAAAGAGAAGAATATGGTATGTGCTAATTTGGTGTTTATAAATATTACGTATATATATATATATATATGGAATGCTTTAAGATTTTATTTGATTAAATATGTAAGTAACAATTAGATTTTTGTTTGTGTTCGTGTTATAGGCTAATAAATGTCTAAATATTATATACTTATGTCATTGTTATTTTTAAATGACCATGTGATTTTATCATGCAAGTTGTTGTATTAAGACCAAAGAATATATACATATATATATATATTCATTTTAATAGCATGAAATGATATGAATTTATCAAGTATTAGTCTGGATGGAGTGCTTGAACTTGGTAATTGTTATAGTAAGGCCTCGTAACCCTAATCCAGTGACGGATACGGGTTAGGGGTGTTACAAACATGCATCAATTCCATACTCAAATTTTAGGATGTTACAGGAAATCCTTTCTCATGCGATCAATTCGGTTATTGATATATAGTTTGAGTCGAGTAGTTTTTACCTTAAAAGTGCTAAATTTAGGATTAGTTACTTCGACTGTTCCATCTGGGAAGATTTTGAATACCTGATCTCCTATATTAAGCTGGGTTGTCTCATCGTTAAGTTTTTCGTGGATTTGCCTCGTTTTTGCTTTGTGTATTTTTAGTTTTTCTTTGAAGTGTGCCTTCCACTCGTCTAGTTCATTGATCAAAAGCCTTCGTTTCTCATGAATTTCTTCTTTATCGACACGAGGTCTAGGATCTAGCATCTGTGTAAGAGCTTCAAGAAACGACAAGTTAATATGTAATTTCTTTGGAGGTTTAAGAAATTTACCAAATTGTTCCTCTGTGTGGTCTTTCTTTATCGCATTTGGGGATGACACACGTGGTTGGTACTTTGTAATTACCGGGTTTGGTTTATGATGGCTTACCTCAACCTTACCTTTCTATACCACATTCTCTTCCGTCAATGTTGGTACATCTAACCCTTCACTATCGCGAGTAGTTATTGCTTGAGGCTGCTCTCTAGGGTTAATTTCGGTGTTGCTAGGCAAGATACCTTGTGGTCTTTCTAGATCAGCTTAGCAAGTTGCCCTAATTGGTTTTCGATCTCTTGAAATGATGCTTCTTGATTTTTGAGTGCTATTTCGGTGTTTTGGAAATGAGTTTCTGACACCGTTATAAATTTTGTCAGCATCTCCTCAAGGTTCGACTCCTGTTCCTATTGGTGAGGTGATTGTTGAAAATCTGGAGGGAGTTTCGGTCTTTGACTACTTTGATCATCCCACGAGAATTTGGGATGGTACCTCCAACCTGCATTATAAGTGTCACTATAAAAATTATTTTGAGTTCTAGAATAGTTACCCATATAGTGGACTTGTTCGTTCTCTGTGCTAGGGTTGTAGGATAGATATTCTATGTTGTTTACCCCTCTTCCATTCATATCGTACTGTATTATCGGATGTACATGCAAAGGATTACATATGCCATCAATCTTTTATTCATCATCTCTACCGATTTGATAGCATGGTGACAAGGCAAGGTTGAAGACACCGGTCGCTTCAAGATGCTTTGTCCTCATGAATTGCCACTGATAATTATTCAATGCCATCTTCCTCTATAAACTAAAATTGTCTGCCAAAAGCAAATAAGGGAAAATTAGTAAAGTAAAAATAAAAACAATAATGAAAATAAATTACAAGAATATGAAAAAAATAGCTAAAGTAATAAAAATTAAGTGTTCTTAATATTTCAGTTCCCTGGAAACGGCGCCAAAAACTTGATCATGTCTCATTTAGTCTTAAAAATTTATAAAAAGAATGATCGAACCTGGAAACTAACTAAGACAATGATGGAGGCAAGTGCACCTATCGAACAATAGTATAGCTAGCGGCAAGACCGAATTGTCGAACCCAAAGGAACTAAAAGTACTAATATTAACTCTTTTTCTATTATTTAGCCTACGAATTAAGGAGATTTTTATCTAATCTAAATTTAACTAATCAACTAAACTAAAGATGCTAAGACAAAGAAGAAATTGGGGAAGGACTTGAGGGAAAACTGATTGATTTAGACAATACTTGAGGAAGAATCCACCTAGACATCACTTGTTATCTAAATCTGAACCGGGCGATTTATTCACTTGACTGGATCTGTAGGATTCCCTAATTAATATTAATAACTCTCTTCAAGGCTACTAATGTCTAACCCTAGGTTGATTAATTGAAATCTCTTTCTAATTAAAACCCCTAGAATTTTATTAACTCGATCTATGGACTCCCATATTAGGTTTGACCCTAATCTGGCAGATTTTCGTCACCCTATCTCTAGGCGCGCGAGCAACTCCACCTAACTATGCTAGATCTACTCTTAGACAGGGTCTCTTCCTCCTCTACGTAAGCACATCGCACTTGAATCAATATCCCAAAAATACCAAAACAAGAATTAAGAACACATAGTTAAGAACAAATCAAGTATTTATCATACAACTTAGATAACAATAATAAGATCTGTCTTAGGTTTCATCCCCCTCAAGTATCTGAGGGTTTAGTTCATAATTGTAAAAGAAAACATCTTAGAAGAAAAGATAAAATAAAACATAAGAAATTCGTAAAACCCCTGAAGGAATTAAATGAGAGTTCCTCCATCTTGAGTATGATTCCGGCTTCTTGAGATGAATCAACTGGCTTTCTTCGAGTAAATCCCTGAAATTAACTGCTCTGGCTCGGCTCTATAATAGCCCAGTTTAGACCTTAGTCGAAACAGTGGTTTCGAGACCATAAATCTAAGGTTGAAATGTTAATTTAATATTATTTTTTTGTGTGAATAGTATGTGACATAGTCTGTGTGAAAATTTTGTGTGATGATTTGATCGTTTTAGTGTCGATTAAGAGAAAAGACTTAATCGCGTAAAGAGTAAAAGCTGTGTGCTAATTTTTAAGTACTTAAATATTGATGGATTTTTGAGGAGGAGGCCTTATGTTGTTAATGAACCGTTTTTAAGATAGTAAAGTGTTAAATGACAAATTGGCCTTAATATATATTTGTCTTATATGACTAATGAAAGGGAAAATTGGTAAAAGGGATTATTAAGCTAATATTAAACAAAACAAAATGATGAAACACGTTCATCTTTGTTCTTCCAACCGTAAATAGAGAGGAAAGAAAGGGTTAAGAGCTTGGCTTAATCAAGACCAAGAGAGGAGAGGTTCAGATTGAGATCGATGCAAAGATGAAGTGCTCGATTAATCGACCGTATCGATAGTTCGACGTTCGAGGTAAGTTTGGATATAATAAATGTATTTGAGATGTGTTTTAGCAATATGAAATGAATATGCATATGTGTATAAAAGTGAGTTTCTATGTGCACGATTTTAGTTGATGGCACTAAGAGTGCAAAATTGAAATCGAAATAGAAGTGAATAGCACTATGTGTGCGATAATATGAAAGCTTTGGCTTATTGAATTGGCACTGTGTGTGCGACACTAAGACGAGTCAGTTAAAAGAATAAGCACTAAGTGTGCGATAACGATTATGCTTCAAATATGAATGTGGCACTGAGTGTGCGGTTAAATTGAACGAATATCAAAGGATGATCGACAGATAATATCGAGCATTGAATAGTTTGGAAGTTGGATAACTAAGTGTTAGCTAAGGTATGTGTTGAACCTTTATGGTTGATGAGTTATAAACAAGCTATGATTGAATGAATGAGTATTTTAGTTATAGATGAGATGATATGAATATGAGATAAGTAATCTACGTGATTGTTTATTATGTACATTGGCTAGATTAATGAGATAATTGTATTGTGTATTGAACTTACTAAGCTTTGAGAAGCTTACTGTGTGATTTGTTTTTCTGCTTTGTAGTGTCAGTAAAGCTAGCTCGAATCTGGGATCGTCTGCTTCTCAATCACACTATCGGCATTCTATTTTGGTACTTTTGAAAGGATGTATATAGTTGAAATATGGCATATATAGGCTAGTTATTTGAATCATGTTTGAGATTTGTAATTAGCCATGAGATGTGGCTAGATATGTGATAGTTTTGGCATAAATGACTTTAGTATATATTTGATGCATATTTTGGTATGGATTGTGAGTTGACAAATTAATTTATGGATGGAAATTCTGTAATGATATGATACTAGTAGGAGTAAGTGAAATTGGGAATGAATTGTGCTTGTGATAGGATAAGTATTGGTATTGAATTTGGTATGACTGGAAATTGGTATTGAATGCATGTTTTGAATGACTATTTTGGTATGTTTTTAGTGGTAATATGTGCATAAGATGTCTTGGTTAATTTGGCTTGTAGGTTTGACCCTTATGGGTGGCATTTTGGCCTTGTAAATGGCCTATAATGTTACACAGTTATGGCACACGGACGTGCCTAAAGACCATGGGTGAATTGGTAGAATGTAGCTTAGTAGCAGATGGCCTCAACACGGGCATGCTTGGTGGCCATGTGAGAAATGGCAGTATATGATCTAGTAGTACACGGCCTTAGCACACGGGTGTGCTTGGTGGCAGTGTTAATTTTGGCAGTATATGACCACGGGAAGGACACACGGGTGTGTCAAGTAGCCATGGGTGAGGCACGGCCTACCATTACGGGTGTGTATCCCCTGTATTTTTGGTTAAGTTGTATGTTTTCAAGAACTTCTGTATGTGTTTTAATTTAGTCCCGATCCTTCTCTAGCGAGTATTTGAGGTCTTATATATTTCAATAAGGGACTATATGTTATGTTTTGATGAAATATACTGATGATTGGCTTTGTGTAGTAAATTTAGATGTTAAATGTTTCGATTGTTCGGTAATACTTCTTAACCCTATTTCGGCGATGGTCTCGGGTTAGGGGTGTTACATGCTCTTTGGCCTAGCTGAACGCCCTCCTAGAGGTTGGCCTCTAGGGTCTTTATATAGGCTTTTGGAATATGTTTCTTTGCCTCTAAGTACCCTAATCCTAATAGAATTCTTCTTTCCTGCGGCAGAGACACGCCCATGGCGCACGCCCGTGTAAATCATGGCCAGACTGTGTTCGAACTTGTTGATGAGGCACGGCTATGTTTTTTAGGGTCCAGGCCGTGGTCTACTCTTCTTACGAGGCACGACCATGTTGTCTTGGGCCCAGGCCGTGTGGATTTCATGCTTTGGTCCATTTTCTCCGTTTTCGGCCCGTTATTCATTCTTTTCATCCTCTGGTACTCTACTGAGTATAAAACATGAAAACAAAGGATTAGGAGCACCTATTTCCTTAATTAAAGGGATAAATCATCCAAAAACATGCTAAATGTGGGATTAAAATATGTTACTATTATGGTTTATCAAATACCCCCACACTTAACCTTTTGCTTGTCCTCAAGCAAAATTCTCAACTTATAATTAAAACGAGCTTCCTCAATTCATAATATTAATCTATAATGTCTCATTATAATTCATAGATAATTTATACATGGGTGTGTCCCTGTCGTATCAAAGTTTAATTTTATTCGGAATAGACCACTTGGGGGCCAAGAGAGGTGTTCCAAAGCCTATATAAACACCTTAGGGGCAACCTAAAGGCGGAGGCCGAGTAGAGGGCATAAAATACTCGAAGACAACCATCAGGAGAAGCTCGGAAGAAGGATCTCCATCAAGACTGAAGATCTCCCATCAAGTTATTTAGAATCTTTTGGGTTTTCTTAAGTTTTGTTGTTTTCCTAAATTTAAGATGTTCCCCTCTATGAGTATGAACTAAATGCCTTAGATACTTAAGGGGATGAAATCTAAGATCGATCTTATTATTATTTGATTTATAAGATAAGTACTTGTTCTTATTCTTAATTGTGAGTTTTTATTCTTGTTTTGATAATTCAGGTTATTGATTCAAGCCGAATGTGCTTATTTAGAGGAGCAAAAGTCCCTGTTTAATAGTAGATCAACACAATTAAGCGGAGTTGATTGCAACCCTAGAAATAGGGCGACGAAAATCTGCCGGATTAGAGTCAAATCTAATAAGGGAATCCATAGATCGAGATAATGTAAAAATAGGGGTTTTAATTAGAAAAAAAATTCAATTAATCAACCTAGAGTCAGTTGTTTTTAGTCTTGAAAGAGATATTAACATAAATCAGAGATTTCTACATATTAATTCAAGTGAATAAATCGTATGAATCAGAAGTAATAAGTGAAGTCTAGGTGGATTCTTCCTTAGGTATTGCCTATCTCATATAAGTTGTCTAAAAGTATTTCCCTAATTCTTTCGTTGTCGTGTTTAATTAGTTTTAGTTTAAAAGAAATCACTTCAATTCTTAGGCTAGATAATAAAAAGATAGTAATTACTAGTACTCTTGGTCCTTGTGGATATGACATTCTGGCCTTACCACAACTATACTATAAATGATAAGTGCGCTTGCCTTTATTGACATCATAGTTAGTTTTAGAAACATCAAGTTTTTGGCGTCGTTTCCAGGGACTAAGATATTAGGAACACTAAATTTTTATTACTTTAGCCATTTTTACTTTATTTGCAATTTTTTTCATTTTCTTTACTAATTTTTCCTTTTATTTGCTTCTGGCAGCTAACTCTAGTTTATGACTAGAAGAAACCCGTCAAGACCATTACTTTACGATAGTGATATGGAAGGTACTGCTCGCAGAAACCGAAGAGAAATAACGCAAAGTCTACAATACATAGAAGAAGAGCAAGAAGACGAAACCAATACTACCAAGGAGATGGCCTACAATAATTCACTACTGTAATATCCCGAGATAGGGGCTATTTTGCTATGGCATTTTTTGCATGTTATTGGCCTGCTATGTTGTTGTTCTTGATGTTTTGGGGCTTAGTTGTAAGCTAGGTGTAAGCCTGAGAGGTAGGAAAAATTTTAGTTTTTAGGCTTAGGTGAGGGGAGCTGAAGAAGCTAGGGTTAATAAGTATTCTTTGGTGAATTTTAGCACAAGAAAGGAGCTGGTGGAGTGGCAAGCTGGGCGCCACTTGGAGTTTGAGTTGGCGTCACTTGCAGGGGGAGGAGGTCCTGAGTTCAAGTTGCAGAAGTCCCACTTTTTGCTTCCATTTTGACGGCATGGAGGAGGAGAAGTTGTTGGCAGTTCAAACTCTGCGATGGACCAAGTCAACCCACTTGAATGGTGGGTGGAGAGTGATTTGTGGAGGTGGACTAGTTCAAACTTGTTTGAATTGGTGGTTGGGAGTGCTTGGGGGTGATGGCCAAATAGTGGAGAGTGTTTGGGGGAGGGAGTGGACGATTTTGGGTTAGTGAGTGGAGAGGAGTGCCGAAATGCACTTTGCATTTTGTGCATTTTCATTCAATTGGTGTCAAAAACCAAATTGATTTCTTTTGTCTAACTAGCCGAATTTCAAAGGAGATTCTTTCATTTTCTACTCCTTGAAACCGAAAGTCCAAGCAACCTTTGCCGAATTTGTTCTGTTTTCTCTCAATTTTCTTGGTAGCCCAATGTTCTTTGCTCCCTCTTTTTCCTCTTTATTTGTGTAAACTGAAACTAGCTTCTTTCTTCCTCTCATACTCTCTTTTTCTTCTTGAAATCTCCTTAGTCGAAACTCCATTCTCCAAAATACCTTCCTCCATTTCTGTTTCTTTTCAAAAACCGAAAGCATCTTTCTTCTTCTTTTTCCCATTTTTGTTGTGGCCGAATAGTAACCCCTTTTTCTTTACAACTTTCTCTTGTGTTTTCTTTCTTTGTGTAAGGCCGAATCTTGGTGGTTGTTATTAGCAATCATAGCCGAAACTTTTCCTCTCCTAGTAGTTATCTTGTGGCCGATTTTTGTGTGTGGTGATAATCTCGTTTGGTTGTTCAATCATTAGAGAAGGTAAGTACATGGCCGAATGGTTATTTCCTTTCTTCTTGTTCTTTGTCGACTTTGGTTTGGTTAGAGCCGATTTTGGCTCTTGATGTAAGGAGTTAACCCCTTGTGATTAAACCGATTTCATTATAGGACATCCGAATTTTGGAAAACAATCGAGAGGAGCCTTCTTTCTCTGTTAAGCAATTGGTAAGTGGTGGTAAGAGTTGGCTCTTTTAGTCTATTAGTTTAGTTTTCACTAAGCCAAGTCACTAAACGATTAACCGTTTTCTTGTTAGGGTGTGCCGTTTTCTTAAAGAGGAACCATTGTTTGGTTCGATTTGGTAGGAAACCAAATCAAGTGTAAGGTAAGGGTTAGCGTTAACCTCTTGATTTATTTGGTTTTGGCGAATGATATAAGTGACTAATCTATGTTTGGTCGATTTAGGAGCAAGGTAATCGAGGATTTAGATCGACCGCTTTGGATTAAAGCTTGTGTTTGAACAGGTGTGTAAACTAACACACTTTTTACTTAGTAATATGTTTAATAAACCTGATTGTCTATTAAGATCAAAATAGTATGATGATTGATATGGTACCCAATAGGGTATGTGCACGGATTCAGGCAAGTCCGTTTCTTTGCGAGCTTTGTCAGTGATATATGATATCATGATCTGCGATGTATGTTTTATGGGATGCACTATGAAACTTGTTTAGCATGATTTGTATGACTTGCACGATTTGCATCAGTATGATATGTTATGGGTGATATGAGAGGATGGGGAATATGATATCCGTGTCTTTGGGACACCAGAGGTTTGGCACCTTCAATGGGTTTGGTACCACAGATTGATTATTGTGACTTTGGGTCACGGAGGTTTGGCACCTCGGCGTCTCGTCCAAAGGCTTAGCACCACAAAGGGTTGGCCCCACGGTTGATTTTACGGGATTGACGCTAGTGATTTGGTATCACACGATGGGTTGGCCCCATCATTTGATTCGTGATCATGGTCACCAGTGATTTGGTATCACACTTGTGTCTTTGGGACACCGGAGGTTTGGCACCTCATCGCGACTTATCCTCGTGGTTTAACACCACCGTGGGTTGGCCCCACTTTTGAGATAATGAGATTGTCGCCAGGTGATTTGGTATCACACGGGGTTGGCCCCACAGATGGATTATTCGTGACTTTGGGTCACTAGTGGTTTGGCACCACATTGATGGATATCGTGACTTTGGGTCACCGATGGTTTGGCTCCACCAAAGGTTTGGTACCACACGGGTAGAAAAGGTGTTGCGGATGGTTAGGATCGGTGCATTAATTGTATTGCTTTGTTATGATGTGTGTTAGTATGTTGCATATACCGGGAGGGGGATTTATGCACTGAGTCTTGCGACTCACCTTCTCCCTTATCTTTTCAGGTGGCACTTAGTTTGCGGACTTGGAGCCGGGGTGGACTCGAGGTGCCCATGCCATGAATAAAATTTGGGGTTGCACTGATTTTAAAAACTTGGTATTTTTTTTTACGTTTACTTTCATTTGGTTTTGTTGGGATTGTAAAAGGCCCTTTTAAACTTATGTTTGCTATGTTTATGCTTAGATTTGTTTTTAAATATGCCTTAACAAATTATTGGGTTAAAATTTGCTAAAACTTGGAAAGATAATGTTTTCAAACTACAAAGCGATATGTTTTAAACGTTACCATCGTATCACATCGTAATTCAAAATAAATGAAACTCAATTGTCTTCCAAACTTGAATTCAATTTCTTATTAAGTCAAAAAAATGTTTTAAGCAACAACAAGGATTACTTGAATTTCTAAATGAGATAAACTTGTTTTACTTACACATCTGACTAAGTTTTCAAAATTACCGGGTTTTCAAATGCACCATCGATTTTTAAACAGTCGTGCCCAAGATTTTCTTCAAGTACAAAATATAGCAAAGTGTTTTTATCAAACTTTTAAACGAAAACCTATCCTCTCAAATAGGATTTTCCCCGTAACATGCCAGATTCGGTCGTGGTGTATATACCGGGATTGGGGTGTTACAACTACCTCCAGTGGTTGTCGCAAATCCAGTGAATCAAAATCTTACTCCTCGTACTTGTATGATTATGCTAAACCTAATTTAACAGGAACCGAATCAAGTATTGTTAGACCTGCTATTGCTGCAAATAATTTTGAACTGAAACCTAACACTATACAGATGATTCAGCAATTTGTTCAGTTTGATGGTCTGCAGGATGAGGAACCAAACAATCACTTGGTAAATTTTCTAGAATTCTGCGACATTTTTAAGATTAATGGTGTTTCTTTTGATGCCATTCGTCTTCGATTGTTTCCCTTCTCGTTGAATAACAAAGCTAAACAGTGGTTGAACTCGTTACCATGAGGATCAATCACTACATGGACCAAATGACTGAAAAATTTTTACTTAAATATTTTCCACCGGCTAAAATGGCTAAGTTGAGGAATGATATCTCTTCTTTTGTGCAGATGGATTTAGAGACACTTTACAATGCATGGGAGAGATACAAGGATTTACTGTGCCCTCACCATGGGTTACCTTTGTGGCTACAGGTTCAAACTTTTTACAATGGTGTGAACCCCTCAACCAGGCAGTTGATTGATTCAGCCACCAATGGTACGCTAAACTATAAGACACTTGAGGCTGCTTACGAATTTATAGAAGAGATGTCACTGAATAATTATCAGTGAAAAGTTATGAGGACAAAGCCAACGAAGGCAGCCAATGTCTTCAACTTCGACACAGTGATCATGCTATCAAACCAGGTAGATCTTTTAAGTAAGAAAATTGATGGTTTGTGCGGTTCTTCGCAGGTACATCTAGTTATGCAGTGTGAGACGAATGGAAGAGGAATGAATAACACATAATATCCATCCTATAACCCTGGCATTGAAAGCGAATAGAAGAAGTATATGGGTAATAATTCTAGACCTTAAAATAACCCTTATAGTAATACTTACAATCCAAGTTGGAGGAACCACCCAAACTTCTCATGGGGTGGCTAAGGAAATCAGAGACAACAACCACCTCCAGATTTCCAACCACCATACCAGCAAGAAAAAAAGCTGAACCTTGAGGATATGCTAGCAAAGTTTATTTCGATGTCAGAAACTCATTTTCAAAATACCGAAAAGGCATTAAAAAATCAGCAAACATTAATCCAAGGGATTGAGAATCAAATTGGACAGCTGACCAAGTTAGTTTCCGAAAGGCAATCAGGTAGTTTGCCAAGTAACACCAAACCTAACCCAAAAGAGCATGTGAAGGCAGTTATGCTAAGGAATGGGAGGTATTGGTTGAAGCTAAAAAGGAGATGTAACACCCAAAACCCAGCCTAGACGTTATGGCTGGATCTAGCATGTCACATCAAAAGGTAGTTGAAATGATAAGCGGTCGTCAAAAATGTTGCATCTCTTTTTGAAACTCCAAGTTTCGTTATTTGTTTTTAGAACACGATTTACTTAATGTTTGTTTTTGTGAAGTTGCAATTATTTTTCAAAAACTATTTTGTTGTGAAAATTGAACTTAAATAGTTGAAAACATGATATTTTGTAAAACAGCTTTTAACATTTTAAGAAAATCCAAGATTTAAACATTTAGCAATTTAATAGTAGCCGAAATGAAAGTTTAAAAGGAAAGATAAATCCAATGGCCTTATTACAAAATATAAAATGAAAGATAAATCCAATGGCCTTATTACAAAATATTAACCCCAAAATAAATAATCTTAAAATAAAGTAAAGACTAGATTTACTATGTTTCACGAGAAATAATTCCGATGTATGGCCACCACCGAGTCCTTCACAGCTCTAAATCCTCTAACGCTAGGGATTACCTGCAAGATTAAGAGAAAGGGAGTGAGTTACGAGAACTCAGTGTGTAATCCCTTAAACGGTCACTAACTGGGCCCGAGCCCATACAACATCAATCTGGGCCTAAGCCTTATAATCTTGATAGTGCAGGTAATGTGATGCAGCCCAACCCAATCCAACCAATCATACCCCCATACTAACCAATCGTCACTAGTGCGGATCAAGTCAACCCACCCCGCCAATCACACCAATATAGCAGACCAGTTGCTAATAATGTATTTGTGGCTGAGCCACCGAAATAGTAACTTATATATATGTGGCATAGCCACTAAAACAATATGTGGCAGAGCCACCAGGCTACACTTCCTTCGATCATCAAACCCAACCCATGAACATGGTATAAATGCAAAATAACAAACATATAAAAATGTAACCAGAATCATATAAACAATATTCAACCCTAAACGAGGGTATAACGGACATTTTCACCCCTTTAGGGGTATTTTGGTAATTTTGCAACCCAGGGGTATTTCGATAATTTACCCTTCAAGGGTATTTTAGTAATTTTGTAACCCAAGGGTATTTCGGTATTTTACCTTCCAAGGGTATTTCGATAATTTTGTAACCTAGGGGTATTTCAGTAATTTTGTCATTTAACGGCCTTTCCGAAGGCCTACTGTCGCCTCGAGCGACTCGGGACCCCTTCTTTTTTTGGGTCTCTAAGGTACTATTGGGCCGAAAATCCATTTCAGGGCCAAACGGGCCTACACACTCATGTGGCCTATTTGACACATTTTCGGTCTTGAATTTGTAAACTTCGCAGTCGTATCAATCGTTTAGTATTTCTCCATCGATTTTACCCCTGTGGGCCCGTAAGCCCATTGGGCCCATTTAGCCCATTTCAGTTCAATCATGCCCGACAGCCTTAGTTTTGCGAGAGTGCTCATGACACTCTCAACGATCCATCTTTATCATTCGTGTCTCGGTTTACCACCACGAGCATTCATATGCTCGAGTGGTCATAGTTGTCGGCTTTTTGGCTTTTGGCTGATTTATAAAAATCACATGTATTCATAAAGATTGGTGTGAGATTACACACCTGTTTTGGATTGCCGAAAGAACTACTCTTCATTGCCCCCTAGAATAACAACGATCAAAAGTTAGCCTCAACATCTCACAAGATTTCATAAACTTGAATTCATTACACCACTAGAATCACTTACCACGAAACGTGATCTCCCTTACAGAGTTCTAAAATTCGGCCTTGCTTCCTGGCTAACACCACAAGTTCCTAAAAGAGACAATTGATGCACCAAAGAAGTTAGCATCCAAGCAAAATTCGTCCCTCCTATAAGAAAGAAAGAAACCAATGCCAAATTCACAAAATAGGATCACATGAATACAATTAACATCAAATTAAAAGGTAAACGAATAACTTCACCTTTACCCAAGACCAACGTTAACAGCCTAAGCCCGTTGTTTGCTAAAGAATTTTGTCTACACCGTAGGAAGAGTTTCGGTTTGACTAAGTAGAGAGGGAAGAAAGAATAATGACTGTGAGAGTGTGGCATTCGGTCAAAGAAAGAAAGATGATGCAAAGAGAAAAAGAAATAACATGGGAATATAGGCTTACCAATTAAAGAACACAAGATGAAAAGTGCATTTAGAAGGGATTCAGCTACTGTAAGAAAAGTGAAAAGAAATTTTTTTGAAGAACTAAGAAGAAGAAAGAATAGAAAGCTTGGGGTTTCGGCAAAGAAAATTGAAGCAATAACTCCCAAAATGCTATAGCCAAAAAATGCGAAAGGTAAAAATCTCTCAAAAGAACACTTGAGAAAAATTGGCACTCCTACCACTCAAGGCTGAATATGCTACCCAAAGTGACCCCCTTTGACCGAAATTATCATCCCCACACACTCCTAAATTCGACCACTACCACCTCTCACCCCAATCCCTTGATTCTCTCCATGATATTCTCCTTGAATTCCTCTCCTCCACCCATTCAAAGTGTTTGACTCATTCTCCAATCCCATGGCAGAGTTTTATCCCAACTCTGCTTCTTCCTCTCCTAAGCACAAAATAGTAGCTACCAAAATGCAGCTTGTGAGACTCAAACTCTCCCCCCAGCTTCCATTGTGACGCCACACCACTGTGCTACTTACTCACTTGTGTTAGCAAACACATTTAATTAAACTTAAGCCCAGCTTCTGCTAGCCCTCCTCCCTAAAGAGCCAAAAACCAAAATTTTCCCAGGGCTTGGAATCGAACTCGAGCCTCCCTAGGACCCCCAATCACACCTAAATAACAAGCTAAACAAGCTCAATACACGAAATAGTGCAAAAATTCTAGACCCCTAATTTTAGGATGTTACAGTTCTACCCCCTTAAAGAAATTTCGACCTTAAAATTTACCTAATCAAAAGAGATGGGGGTATTGCTGTCGTTTTGCCTCCTCAGGCTCCCACATGGCTTCCTTAGTATCGTGATTACGCCATAACACTTTGACCAACAAAACAGATTTTCTCCTCAACACTTTAACATTACGGCCTAAAATCTACACTGGTTCTGCCTCAAATGTAAGATCAAGTCTTACCTCGATCTCCTCCACTAGTACTACATGAGAAGTATTTGGACGGTAGAACCTTAGCATAAAAACATGGAATATGTTGTGTATCTGATTCAATTCAGTGGGTAGCTCAAGCTGATATGCGACTAGTCTAACATGTTTTATCAGTCGGTAAGGTCCAAAGAACCTAGGGCTTAACTTGCCCTTTCGTCCAAATCTCAAAATCATTTTCCACTGTGAGACCTTTAGGAAAACATAATCTCTCGCTGAGTACTCAATTTCTTTATGGTTAAATTTTGCATAAGACTTTTCCTGTCAGAAGCTTCCTTTAACCGACCCTGAATCAACTTCACCTTCTCCTCATTTTCTAAAATTAATTCTGGACCCAACAACCGTCGTTCACCCAATTCCGTCCAACAAGTAGGGGTACGAAACCTACGGCCATATAATGTCTCGTATGGTGCTATCTGAATACTGGATTGGTAGCTGTTGTTATATGCGAATTCTACCAAGGGTAAATAATCTTCCCAATCGCCTCGAATCAATCACACGCTTCTTAACATGTCTTCCGTAATCAGACACTCTTTCTAATGACCATCAGTCTTTGGATGAAGCGCTGTGCTAAAATCTAGTCTTGTACCCAAAGCTTCATGTAATACCTTTCAGAATCGAGATGTGAATCTAGGGTCCCTGTCTGATATGATAGACACTGGTACCCCATGTAGCCTCACAATTTCTGCCACGTATAACCTGGCCAACTGCTGTAACGAGTAGTTAGTGTGAACCGGTATGAAGTGTGCGGACTTAGTCAAACGGTCAACAATTACCCACACTGAATCTTTCTTAGTAGGTGTTAGGGGTAGCCCACTAACAAAATCCATTGTTATCCTCTCCCACTTCCAGAGTGGAATCTTTATAGGTTGCAATAGTCCCGAAGACAGTTGATGCTCAGCCTTCACTTGCTGACATGTTAAACACTTGCTTACGAAGTCGGTAACCTCACGTTTTAGTTCTGGCCACCAGTACAATTTACGTAGGTCTCGGTACATCTTGTTTCCACTGAGATACATAGCGTATGGGCTAGTATGCACCTCCCGCAGAATCATCTGTCTTAACTCAGAGTCCTTCGGCACACAAACTCTTCCACGGAAACATAACATCCCTTCACTATTCAGCCCAAAATCCATCGTCCCTGCACTTTTCACCTGCTAAAAATGAGAACCTAAAGACTAATCTAATAACTACTTCTATTTAATCTGATTAACCCACGTCGGTTTCACCTAAAGTTCTGCCAACAAACTACCATCCTCATATAGGCTGAGACGAGTAAACATGGCTCTCAAATCAGATACCACCTTACGACTTAGTGCGTCTGCCACCACATTAGCTTTACCCAGATGATACTCAATTGAGCAATCGTAGTCCTTCAGTAACTCAATCCATCTCAGTTTCTTAAGATTTAACTCCTTTTGGGTAAGGAGATACTTAAAACTCTTATGGTCGGTGTAGATGATCGACTTTTCCCCGTACAAGTTGTGTCTCCATATCTTTAGTACGAACACTACTGAAGCTAGTTCCAAGCCATGAGTGGGATAGTTCACCTCGTATGGCTTAAGTTGACGGGATGCATACGCCACCACTTTCCTCTCCTACATCAGCACACAACCCAAACCCGTGTGCGGCGCATCACAGTAGACAACGAATTCTTTCCCAGCCTCAGGCTGAATCAATACCGGTGCTTCAGTAAAAATCTTCTTCAGCTTCTCAAAACTCTTTTGCTGCTTATTAGTCCAAACAAACGGTACCCCCTTACGCAATAACTTAGTTAAGGGTACGAAAATCAAAGAAAACCCCTCAACGAACTGCCTGTAGTATCTGGCCAATCTCAAAAAACTTCGGATCTCTGATACTAACTTCGGTGGCTTCCAATCCAATATAGCTTCAACCTTTTGAGGATCAACCCTAATCCCCTCGACAGACATGTGACCCAAAAATGTCACTTCCTTCAGCTAAAACTCGCACTTACTAAATTTGACATAAAGTTGCTTTTCCCTTATTATCTGCAGAACAACCCAGAGATGTGAATCATGCTCCTCCTTAGTTCTTGAGTACACCAGAATATCATCTATGAATACCACCATGAACCGATCTAGAAAGGGTTGGAAGACCCGGTTCATCATATCTATGAAAGTAGCTGGTGCATTCGTTAATCCGAATGGCATAACTAGAAAATTGTAATGCCCATAACAAGTTCGGAATGCAGTCTTGTATATATCCACCTCCTTGACTCTTAGCTGATGATATCCCGATCTTAAATCTATTTTTTCAGAAAACTGAAGCTCTTCGCAGCTGATCGAACAAGTCGTCTATCCTTGGTAACGGGTATTTATTCTTAACCATTAACTTGTTCAACTGACGATAGTTAATACACATACGCATTGACCCATTCTTCTTATTCACGAACAATACCGGCGCTCCCTACGGAGATACACTTGGTCTAATAAATCCTTGATCCAATAGCTCTTGAATCTGAGCCTTTAGTTCTACCAGCTCCTTTGGTGCTATCCTATTAGGGGCGATAAACACCGGAGCCGTTCTCAATGCCAAATTTGACCGCACGATTTGGAGGCAACCCCAAAAGCTCTTCAAGAAATACATTCAAAAATTCCTTCACAATTTTGACATCCTGAATAGACAATTTCTTAGCATCAGATGTGCTGACAAAAGCTAGAAACGTCTCGCACCCTTTTCGCACCAACTTATCGGCCCTTAACACTGAGATTACATTGGACAGATAATCTTTTCTCTCTCCTATCACCATCACTTCCTCATCCTCTGAGGTCTTTAATACCTTACGCTTAGCAGCGCAATCTAAGCTCGCACGATGTTCCACTAACCAGTCCATACCCAGTATAAGATCAAACTCGCCGAACGGCAGTTCCATCAAATTGCCAAAAATACCACCCTTGGACTTCTAGAGGCACATTTGTAAATAGCTTATTCACTACCACAGATTGTCCTAAGGGACTAATTACCGACATTTCTCTATCAGCAAACTCAAATTGTATATCTAGAGTTCCAGACACAGTACAAGCAACATATGAATGTGTAGACCCAATATCAATTAAAGCTATAAATGGCACATCATATATAAGAAACATACCAGTTATGACAGCTGGTGCGTCGCCATTCTCTCGACGTCGAGCAGTATAAACCAGACTCTACTACCTCACCTCTGTGTTAGCCACATTACCGGTACCCCTGCCCGGTGCTCCACGACCACGTCCTATCCTATTTCCCCTTCGGAGCGAACCACGACCTCTCGGTGGTTGCTGACCACCTCTCCCTGGCTGCACGAATCTTTGACCTACTACTTGCGTCTGAATGGGCTCCCGAGGACAGTCTCTGAACCGATGATCTTTAGACCCACATCTGAAACATCCACCAGTTTTTCTCCAGCACTCTCCTGCATGTAAATTTCCACACTCCACACTGGGTTGCGATCGGCCCACAACAACTGGAACTCCAACTCGGACTGGCCCATCAAACCTAGGCCTCTTATGAAATCCCCCTGAAGGACCTGAAAACCCAAAATCTCTCTTGTTCCTGCCTCTTTCCTTGTCACGATTTTGTCTCACAGAACGTTTCACTTCCTCGGTAATCTTTACCTTTTTTACTAGGGTAGTGAAGTCTCTTTCTCTCTGTGGGGTTATCAATACCCATAACTCATCCCTTAAACCATCCTTAAATTGTACACAACGTTCATAATCAGTCACAACTATACCTTGAGCATATCGGCTCAAGCGCAGAAACTCTGTTTCATATTCTGCTATGGACTTATTCCCCTGGACCAGATTTAAGAATTCCTTTCTCTGGGCATCCACATAACTTGCCTTGACATACTTTCCCTAGAAAGACACTTCGAAAAAATCCCAAGTTACCAGTTAGCTAGTGTTCCTTCCCTTATTGTAAGCCACCACTGGTACGCCTCATCTCGTAGTAGAGACACTGCTCCTTTTAGTTTCTGTTCTACTGTGCAGTCCAGATCATCCATGATTAGCTCCACAGCCTCTGGCCAGTGTTTTGCTACATTTGGGGCTATAACAGAGATGCCCCTAAAGACTTCGGCCCTATTTGATCAGAGTCGCTCAAAAATATACCCCCGAGCTACCGATCCAGTACTCGCTCCAGAAACCCGTTTTAAAACCCGCATCATTGTTTGGGACAAAGCATCGTCCCTCCAATTGGCCATGAGACCTGTTTGATCCTCGGCAATGTGGGCCTCTCTTTCCAAAGATATGCCCGATGTCAAGATTCAGCCCTAGTACCTCGGCCTCTACCACGGCCGCGTGTACCTCGTCCACATCCTCTTGTACTCATATCAATGTCATGCGTTAATCTGATTAAGAGTTTTATGAATCAGTCTACAATTCCCATGATTATTAACAAGTGTTTTATAGAAAACTGTTATAAGAGTTGTTTTTGCAGATCAAATTTCCTGATGTTTCAGTCTCTATAGTCTTAATTCCTATAGCTAAAAGTTTCAGTATGCTACCACTATCTCAAGTAGGTTTCTCTCTATAGTCATTTCATCATATAATCAGATATAGAGTAAAGGAAACTTACGGATTTGGTGCCGGATATTCAGTGTGCCATACTTCTGATAACACTATCACTTTTTTAAACCACGTTTTAAACAAATTTGGAAAAATTTTCAAACCCATTCCACAGTCGAGTTTTGCAACCAGGCTCTGATACCATAAAATAGAACACCCCAAACCCAGCCTAAACTTTATAGCCGGATCTAGCATGTCACATCAAAAGGTAGTTGAAAAGCTAAGCGATCGTAAAAAATGTTGCATCTCTTTTTGAAACTCCGAGTTTCGTTGTTTGTTTTCAAAACACGATTTGCTTAATCTCTATTTTTGTAAAGTTGCCATTATTTTAAAAAAAAATTTATTGTGAAAATTGAACTTGAATAGTTGTGAAAACGTGATATTTTGTAAAACAGTTTTTAACATTTTAAGAAAATCTAGTATTTAAACATTTAGCAAATTAATAGTAGCCGAAATGAAAGTTTAAAAGGAAAAATAAATCCAATGACCTTATTACAAAATATTAACCCCCAAATAAATAATCTTAAAATAAAGTAAAGACTAGATTTACTATGTTTCACGAGAAATAATTTCGATGTATGGCCACCACCGAGTCCTCCATAGCTCCAAATCTTTTAACGCTGGCGATTACCTGCAAGATTAAGAGAAAGGGGGTGAGTTACGAGAACTCAGTGTGTAACCCCTAAACGGTCACTAACTGTGCCCAAGTCCATACAACATCAATCTGGGCCTAAGCCTTATAATCATGATAATGCAGATAATATAATGCAGCCCAACCCAATCTGACCAATCACACCCCTGTACCAACCAATCGTCACCTGTGGGGATCAAGTCAACCCACCCTGCCAATCAAACCAATATTGCAGACCAGCTGCTAATCACATATTTGAGGCTGAGCTACCGAAATAGTAACTTATATATATGTGGCAGAGCCACCAGGCTGCACTTCCTCCGATCATCAAACCCAAACCATGCAACACGATATAAATGTAATATAACAAACATATAAAAATGTAACTAGAATCATATACACAATATTCAACCCTAATCGAGGGTATAATGGACATTTTCACCCTTTTAGGGGTATTTTGGTAATTTTGCAACCTAGGGGTATTTCGATAATTTACCCTCCAAGGGTATTTTGGTAATTTTACAACCTAGGGTATTTCGGTAATTTTATCATTTAATGGCCTTATCAAAGGCCTACTATTGCCTCGAGTGACTTGGGACCTCTTCTTTTTTTGGGTCTCTACGGTATTATTGGGCCTAAAATCCATTTCAGGCCCAAACGGGCCTACGCGCTTGTGTACCCCATTTGACACATTTTTGGTTTCAGATTCGTAGACTTCCCAGTCGTATGAATCGTTTAGTATTTCTCCATCGATTTTTCCCCTATGAGCCCGTAAGCCCATTGGGCCTATTTAGCCCGTTACAGTTCGATCAGTCCCGTTGCAGCCTTAGTTTTGCGAGAGTTCTCGCGACACTCTCAATGATCCATCTTCATCATTTGTGTCTCGGTTTACCATCACGAGCGTTCATATGCTTGAGTGGTCATAGTTGTCGATTTTTTGACTTTTGGCTGATTTACAAAACATCACATGCATTCATCAAGATGGGTGTGAGATTACACACCTATATTGGATTGCCGAAAGAACTACTTTTTGTTGCCCCCTAGAATAACAATGATCAAAAGTTAGCCTCAACTTCTCAAAAGATTTCATAAACCCGAATTCATTATACCATCAGAATCACTTACCATGAAACGTGATCTCCCTTACAGAGTTCTAAAATTTGGCTTTGCTTCCTTGCTACCACCACAGGTAACATCCTAGATTGGGGGCTCTACAGTTGTGATGCATTGTGTGTGCATGCCATGATGTGTGTGTGTTTGGTGTGTTTGAAGTTTTTAGGAAGGCTTGTGGTTAAGCTTGAGCCTAGGTAGAAATTTCATTTTTAGACTCTGCAAGGGAGAACTAGGTAAAGTGGGCCTTAAGGGTACTTGAATGGGAAAGTTAACACAAAAATCTAGTTGGTAAAGTGGCAGGGAGGTGCCACTAAGGGCATAGGAAGGTGACGCCACAAGGGATTTGAAGGGAGTAGGTTCGAATCCGATGTTAAGCAAAAAGGAGTATTTTTTTTTAATATATCTGCCTGAGGAGTGAGTGGTGGTTTCAACTGGGACTTTGAGGGAGTAAGTGTGGATTAAGTTAAAAGATAGGAAGATGAGGATAAGAAGAAATTGAGGGATAGGATAGAAGGGGAAGAGGTGGCCGAATGTGGGACTGTATGCAAGGGGGAAATCAGTTGAAGTGGCTAAGGGCATGCCAAAATTTTCATTTGGTTAAGGGTGTGCTGAAATTTCTTTTTTTTTTCCCGAAGCATAGTTTTTTTCTTCTTCTTTTCTCCTCCTATTTTTGGCGTAGATGATTTCCTCTTCTCTTCTTCCGCCAAAACCAAAACTCCTAAGTCACTGTATGGAGTATCTTTGTTTTTCTTTCGACTTTCTCATCCAGTTCTTTTCTACCTTATTCATTATCAAATCTACCTAGCCTCTTTTCTGTTCATCTTCTTTCGAATTTTACTTAAAAGTTGAAAACTCCTAGATCTCATTTCTGGCTTGGTTTTATTGCTTTCAACGTTTCAATCTTCTTCTTTAATTACTGAATCTCATTTCTGGCTTGGTTTTATTGCTTTTGAGGCCAAAGCCGAATGGTTAGTTGGTTGTTAAGGCCATCTTTAGTTTGACGTTTTCTCTGACCTCGTGTACTTTTGGGCGACATTCTGGGATTTGAAGGAGATCTAATCGCCTAGGTTTCTAAGTTAGAAATTGGTAGTATTTGAATTATATTATTTCTTTAAGGATTTCAAGGTAAGGATTTCAATTCTCCCTAAGTTGATCAATTAGTTTCTTTTCGTTATTCATGCCTTAACCTAATGTTTTGTTAAGCAATCATCATAGTACCTTCTGACCAAGATCGCTCATGGACTCGAATGTCAGCATATCAAAGGAAGGGGTTGGATATGTAGTCCCAGCCCCAAAGTTCAAGAAACGCGTAGTGTCTGCTGTTCGTGATTGGCCACCAGGTTGTAGGATGGCTTCTAAGTAGAAGAATAGGCAGATAGCGGTAGTTTTGGCTAGCGATAGTGTCAACATAGAGAGTGTCGTCTTACGTGTTGTCAGGTGTGTAAACTTTCAAACACACTATACTATAACTGTACTAACGTTTGTATGGACTAAAAAGTCGAAAAAAGTACTGTGTAGACAATCGTGATGCCCTTAGGGGTAAGGCTAGAATTGCCAGGTACGTGACTATATCGTTCCTTTGCATAGCCGAATGTATGTGTGGCAGACTGATGTGTTATGAATAGTATGTTGCATTGTTATGTTTTGTATGTAGATCATGGGTATGGGATTGATATGAAGGGGGAAGTGCTTAATTGGTCACGTAGTGACCAGTAGCTTTGCCATGATATATATACATATGTTCATACATTATTCTTGGTCACATTGTGATCAGTGGCGCTGCCACGATGTATATATATTTATTTGGTCACATAGTGATCGGTGGTCCAGCGAAATAATATTTGGTCACCTAGTGATCTTGTTTAATTAGCGACATGATATCATGATGGAGTGTAGCGGATGGAGGGTTGATTGTAGAAATCCCACGGTGTGATTGGTTGGTACAAGTTGGTGTGTAGCGGATGGAAAAACTAGGTTTGGGATGGGCTTATTGCATTCATATGTGTATGATGATATGTGGGCTAAGGCCAATGTGTGATTGTGGATTGGATGCAGTATGTATAATGTAGGAGATTTTTACACACTATGTCTTGGTGACTCACCCCTTTTCCTTAACTTTTTAGGTGAGCGATGGCTCGTGGATGCAGAGGCCGAGGCGTACTCATGAGGCCATAATTTTGATTTCTTTTCTTTATAGTTTTGGCATTACTATAAGTTTATATATTTTTTTTAAATTTGGGCTTTTCGTTATGTAATAAGGCCTTTCAAGGTTGTACTTGGGTTTTTTTTTTGTGTTTACTATTTATAGCAAACTTGACACCTCGGCACTTTAAATATTAAAGTAAAAATGGAGTTTCTTTAATCAAAACATCAATGTTTTCAAAAGACTACGAAATACTTGGAAAAAGTTTTCTTCCAACTTACCGATTTTTCTAAGATTTAATTAAGACTTGATTACACTTCACCCTGTGACATACCAGATTCGGTCGTAACGTATGGGCCGGGTTTGAGGTATTACATTTTTAGTATCAGATCACGGTTCAAAACTTGGGCTGTGAAATGGGTCCAGTGGTGTTTTATAGTTTGATGTGACTCATAAGATGGATTTTACTCTTACAGGAATTTGATTTGGAAATTCAGGATAAGAAAGGAGTCGAAAATCTTGTGGCAGACCATCAATCTAGGCTTGAAAATCCACATATCAAAGAACTCGATGAGAGTGAGATAAATGACTCATTTCCTAAAAAACAACTCTTTGCTATATCCAACTTCGAGGTACCTTGGTTTGCAGATATTACGAATTGCTTAACTGCTAACATCCTACCAAAAGGGTTAACACATCATCAAAAGAAGCGATTCTTTGCTGATGTGAAAAACTATTTTTGGGAGGACCCTTTTCTTTTTCATATATGTGCAAATCAAGTAATTCGAAGATGTGTTACAAAGGCAGAAGCAAGCAAATCCTAGAACATTGCCATTCAAGACCTACGGGAGGTCATTACAGTGGGACTAAGACAGTACATAAAATGCTCGAATCATGTTTTTATTAGTCCACGCTGTTCAAGGACGCTAACAGGTATGTTACTTTGTGTGATAGATGTCAGAGAATAGGTAATATCTCTAAACGCGACAAAATGCCTCAAACGTATATGCTATCATGTGAAATATTTGATGTATGGGGTATTGATTTTATGGGTCCATTCCCTAACTCATTCGGGAATAAATACATCTTAGAAGCGGTTGATTATATGTCAAAATGGGTGGAAGCTCAAGCTTTACCTACTAATGATGCTAGAGTGGTAGTGAGATTTCTTAAGAAACTCTTCTCTCGATTTGGAACACCTAGAGCAATTATTAGTGATAGGGGTACTCATTTTTGTAATACTCAATTTGATAAAATCTTAAAGAAATATGAAGTACACCACAGAACAGCTACTTCTTATCACCCTCAAACAAGTGGACAAGCTAAAGTAGCCAATCGAGAGCTTAAGTGTATTTTGGAGAAAATCGTAGAATCAAACAGGAAAGATTGGGCATTAAAAGTAGACGATGCTTTATAGGCTTATAGAACCGATTTTAAAACTCCCATAGGAAAATCCCCATACAGACTTTTCTACGGGAAGAGTTGTCATCTACCATTTGAATTAAAGCACAAAGCATTTTGGGCTATAAAATTCTTAAACTATGATTTTAAGCTTGCAGGTGAGAAAAGAAAGATGCAGTTGAACGAGCTAGATGAGTGGCGAGCTAATGCCTATGAGAACTCACGTTTATATAAGGAAGTAGCAAAACGACACCATGATGCTCGTTTGAAGCAACCGAAATAATTTAAAGTTGGAGATCTTGTTCTATTATGCAATTTGAAGCTCAAACTATTTCCTAGAAAACTGAAATCAAGATGGTCAGTTCCATTCGTAATCAAAACCATTTTTTGCTATGGCAAAATTGAGGTAACTTATCTGACTTACGGCACATTCAAGGTAAACGGACAACGACTTAAAATATATATTGGTGAAGATTTTAGGGATATGAGAGAGAAGCTTCAACTCCATGAGCCTTCATATAGAGATAAAAATAGGGTAAGTCTAGCTTAAGACTTTAAACGAGTGCTTCTCGAGAGGCAACCTGAGCACTAATCTTACTAATGTCCATATTTTTGATTTCTAACATTTAACTAAAAACAAACCAAATTAATAAGTTCAGGTTTCCATGCCCACACGACCTTGCACACAGGCGTGGATGTGGCTTTGTGGACACCACAAGCAGGTACATGGGTGTGGCAGAGATCGTGTGGAAACATGATGAAAAATTTCCCAAAAACACGGGCTCCGACTAAATGCGACAGCTGTGCGATGCGACCGTGGTCGATATTGAGTAAATGGCACGGGAGTGCGACACGCCCGTGCCTTTAGATCGTGGCCGGTACTGAATAATTACCACCGGCGTGTGATCTAAAACACGGGCATGGGATAAACGAGTGAAGCATCACACGGCCGTCCGATTAGGACGTGTGACCCAACACGCCCAGGGAACACAGGAGTGGGACAAGAATCAGATGCGCCCTAAATCAAAATTTTAAAACACATGGGCTAAATAAAAGGCACACGGTCGTGGGCCTCGACCGTGTGCCCCAATTTCTATTTAAACCACCCTACTGTTCATCTTCTCCCTAAATTTCCCTCCAAAAACCCTAGCCGTTCTCCACTCTCTCTACTTAATCCCCCTATTCTGGCCACCACCACCAACTCTCTCTCCTCCTTCTGCATTCCCTTTCTCCTATTTCCCTCATATTTCCCTTTCCTCCTTCCCCTTCTTCTCCACGCGTACCGCGCACAGACCACACCCGTGTAAATTCACCACGCCCGTGTGCCACCGCCACGTCCGTGCCACTACTTCAACACCTCCATTGGTACGTAATAACTCCTCAACGCATCAAAAAGACCGTTGTCCCCGCATTGAAAAAGAGGAAAGGACCCAGTGTGACATCCTCGAGTGCCTCTGTCGAAGTACGCCTCTCATTCCTACAGTTTCCTTTGGAACCCCAAGAGGAACTCCTTCAGTTACTTTGTGCGCGACCCCTCAGCGTGGGGAGATGCATCGATTGGACCACCCTGAAGCAGGTCCAGCTAGCTGATAAACCGTAAAAGTAACATATTTTAATCCCACATTTAGTATGCTTTTGAATGATTTATCCCTGATTTATGTAAAAAGGTTCTCTTAATCCTTTCTTTTCATGTCTTATACTCAGGAAAGCACCTAAGGACAAAAAGAACGAAAAATGGGCTTAAAACGGGCCAATTTGAGCCAAAGAGGAAATCGACACGGCCTGTACTTCAAGCCACACGGTCGTGCCTTGCCATTTTCTTCACATAGCCATGCCACGATTTACACGGTCGTGCCCTAATCGACAGAATCGAGACACGGCCTGAAGACGATTTACACGGCCATGTGCCATGGGCGTGCCCCTGCCGCGGGAAAGAGCAATTTCCCTTGGATTTGGATGCTTGGAGGCAAAGAAACACATTCCTAAGTCTACTTAAACATCCTGGGAAGAATTCTACTTGAATTAGGATACTTAGGAGCCAAGTAAAGCATTTCAAAGCCTATATAAACACCCAAGGTAGCACCTAAAAGGGAGTTCGATGAAGCGAACAGGACATTTTTTTGGCGAGGCTTTTGTCAAGCTTTCATCTTTAGGGAATCACTTGAAGATAGCCGTTCATCCATCTCAAGAAGCCGGAACTCTATTCAAGACGGAGGATCTCTCCTTCAATTCCTTCGGGAAGTTTTAGGGATTTCTTATGTTTAGTTTTATCTTTTCTCTTGAGATATTTTCTTATTTAGTTATGAACTAAAACTTTCAGATACTTGAAGGGGATGAAACCTATGATGGATTTTGTTATTTGATTTCCAAATTATATGATAAGTACTTGGTTTTTTCTTAATTATGTTGCTTAATTTAATCTGATGTGCTTAGGTGGAGGAGGAATAGACCCTACCTAAGAGTAGATCTAGCATAATTGAGAGAAGTTGATCGGGCACCTAGAGATAGGGTTATGAGATTTTGTCGGATTAGGGTGAAACCTAATATGGGAATCCATTGACCGATTTACTACTTCCTTAGGGGGTTATTCGCCTCGAGAGAGGGTTTAATATAGGTTAGGGAGTCTGATGGATCAAGCTAAGTAAAGAAATCATATGGTTTGGGGAATAAATAATAAGTGAAGTCATAGGTGGATTCTTCCTGAGGGTATCGTCTTCATCAACTGAGTTTTCCTAAAGTCTTTCTCCAATCCATTCGTTTGTCTTTGCGTCTAGTTTAGTTTTTTTTTCATTAGTTTAATAAACCAATCACTCCATATTTTAGGCTAAATAATAAAAAAAAAAAGTGAGTAGTAGTACTTTTAGGTTCCCTTGGGTTCGATAAGATATTCTTGCCTAAACTATACTGCTGTTCGGTAGGTGCACTTGCCTCTATCATTGTCATAGTTAGTCTACAGGTTCAATCATTCTTTTTATAAATATTAAAACGTGACCGTTTGACACGATTAAGTTTTTGGCACCCTTGTCGGGGAACACTAAAATATTATGAAAGCTCTATTTTTATTACTTTAGCCAATTTTTTATTACAATTTTTTTTATTATTATTTTTTATTTTTACTTTGCTAATTTTTTCCTCTATTTACTTTTGGTAGAAAATTTTAGTCTACGGAAAAGATGACACTGAATAATTATCGGTGGCAAGTCATGAGGACAATTCCAACTAAAACAGCCAGTGTCTTCAACTTCGACGTGGTCACCAGGTTATCTAATCAGTTAGAGATGATGAATAAAAAGATTGATGATTGGTATAGTCCAACGTAGGAACATCCATAAATACAATATGATTTGAATCTAGGAGGTGTGGCGAATCCTGAGTACCCACCATATGGATATGGCATGGAAAACGAGCAAGCTCACTATATAGGTAACTATTCTAGATATCAAAATAATTTTTATAGTGACACTTATAATGCAGGTTGGAAGTACCATCCCAATTTCTCGTAGGATGATCAAAATAGCCAAAGATCAGAACTTCCTCTAGATTTTCAACAACCAACTCACCAACAAGAAGAGGAGCCGAATCTTGAAGAGATCTTGTGAAATTCATGGCAGCCATAGATTCTCGTTTCCAAAAGACTGAAGCGGCACTTGATGAACAACAAAAATCGATCAAATGGATCGAGAAACAAGTTGAAGAACTTACTAGGTCAGTGGGACATCTTGCAAAGCTAATGTCAGAACGATCGCTAGGACGTCTACCAAGTAACACCGAGGTTAACCAAAAGGAACAAATTCAAGCCATCTCGACTTAAGGCAAGAAGGGATAGATGAACCAAACTCAATACAAGAAAACAAGGAGATGAAGGTAAGGTAGAGGTAACACAAGAAAAGCCGAAATCGGTAATCAAGGAGTACCAACCTCACATACCTTATCCCAAGCAATGAAAAGAGACGATTGGAGGAGCAGGTTTGATAAGTTTCTTAAACTCTTAAAGAAATTACATATTAACTTTCCTCTCCTTGAAGCTCTTTTTCAAATACCGACTCGAGGAAATTTTAAGACGACTCTTGACTAACAAACGCAAATTAGACGAAGAGCACCACGTGAGCTAAACGCAATGTGCTCAGCAATTCTACAAAATAGACTACCATGAAAGCTAAAAGATCTAGGGAGTTTTACAATTCCATGTTTAATTGGTAGTTTATCTATTAATAATGCATTAGCGGGTTTAGGGGCAAGCATCAATGTTATGCCTTATAAAATGTTTAAACAACTAGGTTTAGGGAAACCCAGACAAACTAGGATGAGCATTCAATTAACTGATAAAACTATAAGAATTCCTAAGGGTATAATAGAAAATGTTCTAATCAAAATTGATAAATTTGTATTCCCAATAGACTTTATTGTTTTAGACATGGATGAGGACAACACGATTCCTTTAATTTTAGGAAAACCCTCTCTAGCAACGGCCAGGACTAAAATTGATGCTGGTATAGGAGAACCCATTCTTCGTGTAGGTGACGAATCAATCAGCCTACAAGCTTTTGAATCGGCTAGGACATTAAGTGATGAAGGTGAGAAAGTAAATTTAGTTGATAATCAAATTGTTCAACTTTCACCACAGGTAACACCATAAGGCTACAAACTTGAGCCAAATCATGGGCCCCAAGCCGTAAAGCTCATAACAGTGAATTGTCAGTGGAACCAAGCCCAAGGGAAGAACCTGTGGCAAGAAAAGGTAAGGTTGAGGTGTGCCATGATTTACCAAAATCGGTAATTACAGAGTACCAACCTCGTGTGCCATATCCTGATGCAATAAAGAAAGACCACACAGAGGAAGAATTCAGTGAACTCACACTTCGTGTAGACGATGAAACAATCACTCTTCAAGCTCTTAACTCAGCTAGGATATCGAGTAATAAAGGTACGAACGTTAATTTTATTGATAATCATTTGGTTTAACCTTCTTTATAGGAAGCATCATGAAATCACTTAGCTGAGCTAGATCTTAGACCTCGTGCCAACAAAAAAGAAATACATAAGGAACAAAGCCTTAGGGTTGACAAACTAAAAGAGCAGGAAACACAAATTAAAGAGGAACAAGAACCGCACTAAGTGAAACCGAAGGAGCCCCCAGACGAGCTGATAGGTACAACGAATCACTTCAAATTAGGAGATCAGGTATTGTTGAATAAAGAAGACCCTCGAATCACCAATTCAGACCTCAAGACAAACGAAGAAATCACTTTTGAGGTACATGGCACAGTCGAGGTCAGCAATCCTAAATTCGACACTTTTGAGGTAAATATTACTCGACTTAGACTATATATCCATAACTGAAGTGATCGCATGAGAATTGATTTTCAACTCTTCAAACAACCATGACCATATGAATGAGAGGTAAAGTCTAGCTAAGACTATAAACGAGCGCTTCTCCGGAGGCAACTCGAGCACTAACCCCATTTTTACATTTTTTTATTTTTTTCTTTTCTTTTTTCTTTTTTCGCACCTAACCATAAACTAACCAAAGAGCAGACTTCTAGGCCACACGGCCCTACACACGGGCGTGCCCGTGGCTGTGTGGAAGCCAAGGGATGAACCATGGGCGTGCCAGTAGCCGTACAGGACATAAAAAAATTCTTTTCCCAACACGAGTGGTGATAATAGTCCACGCCCGTGCCGACGCCCCGTGCGAGGTTATTGACTTGTCAAGCATGGGCTAAACATGGCCGTGCCTTTCAATCGTGCCAACATTCTGACTTATCGAACACGGGAGGAGCACACCTGTATTAAATGATCGTGTGAAGAAAGACACGGGCGTGCCATGACACCTACGGCCATGCCCGAACACCCTGAATGTGTTCAAAATTCAAAATCCCAAAACACGGGCTACATCTCTATTTAAACCTCATTCCCTATTTTTCTAGTTGTCTTTCATTTTCCATTATTTATTTTTGTTTTTATTTTATTTTATCTCATCATTATTATTTTAACTTTATTTTATTTTCTTCTTCTTATTCTTTATGACATTTAGATTTAGCTTAGGATACAATAAAACCAAGCTGGCTACTTCGAGGATTCAATTTCAAACGGTTCGAGATGCTTCCCCATGTTCACCTCCAATCTTATCCGATTTCTTTTCATAGACTTCATCCAAAAATTTAGGAAGTGTTACTTCTCCCCTTCTATTTTGATTTTATAATTACATAATTGTTTATCTATCTTTGTACATTGAGGGCAATGTACATCTTAAGTGTGGAGGGGGGGAGGGGGTAAAAGTACCTGACTTTTTGCATTATTCTCAGATTTGCATTATTCTCAATCCTAAATTTAGTCTTGTTTTCAAGTATTTTACTCATATTACTAATTAGGATGAAATTTTTGTTGATTTATGATTTGTATTGATATGTTTTAGAGTAAGTCATAGTTAATTGTGCATTGATGATTAAATTTGAAGGATACTAGAGAATCGAGCATGATAAGTCTACTTTCTAAAATTAAAATTAATAGGTCGTTGAACCGAATTTGAGTATTACTTTGAAGTTTGAAATTTATGGGATTGATGTCAAAATACATAAAATTTTTGTGAGTTTTGAGCCTTATAGAGCATATATTCTTTTTCGTGCTCACTTTATTAATTATGAGTGTGACAACTTTGAACTGTTATTCTAGAACTTGCCTCGTTTATACATGTCGAGACCACATTAATGATTAGATATACTGAGATGATAACGGTACCTAGGATTTAACCCACTTACTCCATAAAAAGCCTACCTTCACAAATTAACCCCTAGTGAACCCTTTGAATCCTAACAACCTTTTTATTGACTCACCCACTAATATTAACCCAAAATCCCTTTGAATTTGTTATCAACATTCTTTTGACTACCCTTTAATCGAGGTTTGATTTGATTAAATTATCGAATTATATTAGTTCAAGAGTTACATTTAATATTTATGATGCAATATTTTAGTTTGTTCTTAAAAAAATAATTAAAAAATCCAAGTTTATTCAATATTAGTAGTATATAAAAGAGCTTAGAGCATTTAAACTCCAATTGTTGAAGAAAAAGCTCAGATTAAAATATTATCCAATTTCAAGTGATGAAAATACTCTTTATTATAAAGTAATTATCAATAGAAGGTATTATTAGTTTTCATTCGATGTAAATATTCATATTTAGTTCATTGTTTTTAGTTAGGTAATTTGTCAAGTCAGTCTCGATTCTAACCTTCTAATTCAGCCTTTATCAACACCTTTTAACCCAAGTCCCGTTACAACCCTGATTAAAGACCTTTTGATTTGTGTATCATCTCATATACAGTGGTGGAGATTTTATTCTTAGGCAAGCCTATGGGATTAACTTTTCAGGTTCGACTTATGAGTGATTATTCTTGAACCTTAAACACTTCGAGTGATTTGAGTGAATCTTTTGTGAGGATGTCAATCCTTGTCGGTTTTGAATTAAAGGTAATTATTCAGATAAGGGGAGACACCTATGTTTTCGTACTACAAAGGTATGACTTATCGTGATTGAATCTTTAGGACACTTTGAGTTAAATTATCTATGAATTATGATGAGACATTGTCGATAGGAATTATGAATTATGGAAAGTTCATTTTAATTGTAAGTTGAGAATTTTGCTTAAGGACAAGCAAAAGCTTAAGTGTGGGGGTATTTGATAAACCATAAAAGTATCATATTTTAATCCCACATTTGGTATGTTTTTGAATGATTTATCCCTGATTTATGTAAAAAGGTGCTCTTAATCCTTTCTTTTCTTGTCTTATACTAAGGAAAGCACCTAAGGATGAAAAGAACAAGAAATGGGCTTAAAACGGGCCAATTTGGACCAAAGAGGAAACCGACACAGCCCAGACTTCAAGCCACATGGCCGTGCCTTGCCATTCATTCACATGGCCATGCCACGATTTACATGGCAGTGCCCCAATCGATAGAATCGAGGAAGCAACTAAAAAGGGAGTTCGGCAGAAGCCAAAATAGGGATGGTTTTTTTTTGGCAGAGGCTTTTGCCAAAGCTTTCATCTTTTAGGGAATCACTTGAAGATAGCCAGTTGATCCATCTCAAGAAGCTGAAACTCTATTCAAGACAGAGGATCCCTCCTTCAATTCTTTCAAGAAGTTTTAGGGATTTCTTATGTTTTATTTTATCTTTTCTATTGAGATGTTTTCTTATTTAATTATGAACTAAACCTTTCAGGTACCTGAAGTGGATGAAACCTATGATGGATTTTGTTATTTGATTTCTAAATTATATGATAAGTACTTGGTTTATTCTTAATTATGTTGCTTAATTTAATCTGATATGCTTAGGTGGAGGAGGAATAGACCCTACCTAAGAGTAGATCTTGCATAATTTAGCGGAGTTGATCGGGCGCTTACAGATAGGGTGACGTGATTTTGCCAGATTAGGGTGAAACCTAATTTGGGAATCCATTGATTGATTTACTACTTCCTAAAGGGGTTATTATAAGAGAACGAGAGTCCACTAATTAACCTAAGGTTAGATGTTATTCGCCTCGAGTGAGGGTTTAATATAGGTTAGGGAGTCTCACGGATCACGTTAAGTAAAGAAATCATATGGTTTGGGGAATAAATAATAAGTGAAGTCATAGGTGGATTCTTCTTGAGGGTATAGTCTTCATCAACTGAGTTTTCCTAAAGTCTTTCTCCAATCCATTCATTTATTTTTGAAGCTAGTTTAGTTTTTTTTTCATTAGTTTAATAAACCAATCATTCCATATTTTAGGCTAAATAATAGAAAGAAAGTTAGTAGTAGTACTTTTAGGTTCCCTTGGGTTTGATAAGATATTCTTGCTTAAACTATACTACTGTTCGGTAGGTGCACTTGTCTCTATTGTTGTCATAGTTAGTCTATAGGTTCGATCATTCTTTTTATAAATATTAAAGCATGACTGTTTGACATGATCACTAGCTGGCGCGGTTCGAGCCCTATTATTCACTAACCCGTGGGGGCACTTCTTCGAGATCGTTGAGCCTACTTACTTAGAGCTCACTTTGGAGCTCTATTCCACATTCCACCTCCAGACAGTCATGATGAACTTTGACGACTCCGGCACAATCCAATTCTGTCTTGGAGGCCTCGTACGTGAGCTGAGTGTCCCACAATTCGAAGTCTCCTTAGAACTTTACACCGAGGAGTTTATGGAGGAAGACAACTTCGAGGACCTCCATCGCCACCTCCATTACTCCCCTTTTGCATGTTGGAGAGACTAAGTCCATGGCTCGGCCATCTGTGACCCCAACTGCTCCAAAGAGTTAATTTTTGCCCCATCATTGAGGTACTTGCACGCTATCCGAGCCCATACTTTGACGGGTAGGAGATAGAGCACCACCATCGTCAACACTCACGACGCTTACTTTTTATGGTGCATGGCGAATGGGCACGTCTTTGATTTAGCTTGCTTCATCGCCTACGCATTCAGCATCAGACGGGGCGGCATAGGAGATGAGCCATCTCTGTGGGCCCACACATCACACACCTGGCTCAATATTTTGGGCTCCTCAACACTGCAGCTCAGTCCTCCTCGCTCACCCTTATCGGGCAAATGTCCTCGCCGAGCATCCAGACGATGCTTCACATGAGGATGATTGAGTGTCGACGTGGGTTTCATCCTCCCTAGTACCTACTATTGCAACCCACCCAGCAGGACGATCCAGAGGACATTAATGATGATGTTCCCCCACAGCATGAGATGCCACTGCCTGCACTGCCACTACCGCACCGACCAGTTCATGCGGCAGCTTCACTGACTGACATATCTGAACGTCTCACTTTGTTTGAGCATTACTGTACTCAACAATTTAATGACACCGCTCGACGATTTGACGACATCGAGGGACTCTTCAACAGATTTGTCAGCATTTTCATATACTCCCGCAACCCCTACGTCACGATCCATCTGTGGATGAGGACCTTTAGTCCATTTATTTTTGTTCTTCTTTTTCGTTTCCTTTATTTTATTTAAAATTTTAAACTATTAAAATTTTTCTCTTTATCTTCCTTGTCTTTAAATTATATTAATTATGTTAATTTCTATTTATCTTTGGCTGTTTATTATCGAGTAATCATAACGAAACCCATTTAATAAAACCCCCTAAAACTTTACTGATGACTCCGAAGTTTCAAAAGGCTCAAGGTGCTACTAAGGAATTGGAATATTCTCCCCCACCTTCACTTCTGCTTAGTTCATCATGCTTTTCATGGGCTCCATTTCTACAATTCTCATCTATGTTTCAGGAAGTTTCACTTCTCTCTCTCTCTCTCTTATGATTCTTTTTACTATATTGTCATTATCTATCTGTGTACATTGAGGACAATGTACATCTTAAGTGTAGGGAGATTAACTGTA
Organism: Gossypium rotundifolium; assembly: GCA_025506655.1. Lineage (NCBI taxonomy): Eukaryota > Viridiplantae > Streptophyta > Magnoliopsida > Malvales > Malvaceae > Gossypium > Gossypium rotundifolium. The sequence goes on from CP106730.1 coordinate 28,155,030, forward strand.
GTATTATTTGAAAATTCTTGGGTTATGCCTTTTTCTTAAGTAATTTTCTCATATTACTATTAGAATGAAACTTCTATTGACTTATGGTTTTTATTGATATGTTTTAGATTAAGTCATAGGTAATTGTGCATTGATGATTTAAACTTTAAGACATTAGAGAATCAAACATGATAAGTCTATTTTCAGAATTAAAAATTTGGTTAGATTGTTTCCTTAAATTTAAACATTACTTTGAGGTTTGAAATTTGCAAGATTGACATCAAAAACCATAAATTTTGTGAGATTTTGAGCCTTTAGAGCATATTCTTTTCTTGCTCGCTTTATTGATTATGAGTGTTTCAACATTGATTTGTTATTCTAGAACTTGCTTCGATTATGCATGTCGAGACCACACTTTTGATCTGATGTACTGAGATGATAAAGACACCTAAAATTCAGCACACTCACTCCACAAAAAGCCTACCTTCATAATTAACCCCTAGTGAACTCCTTGGAATCCTAATAAACCGTTTCTTGACACACCTATTAATATTAACCCACAACCAAATTTTTACTTCCCCTACTTTAATTGACTCCCCCTTTTGTCGAGAATTGATTTGATTAGTTGCCTATCTATTTTCTTTATTTTAGTTGTTAAATTCATCTTATATCGTGAACTTGTTCTTATTCTTAAATTAAAAATAGAGTTGAAAGTATTTTCATTATTAGTTCTATGTTTTATGAGCTTAAACGATTAATTTCACATATTTAGAAAGAGATCCTGTTATTTTTCAATTGATGTAATTATTCAGTATTAGTTATTTTCCAAGTTATGGTATATTGTCAATTCAATCTCGATTTTTAACCTTCTTTTTTAGCCTTTATCCACACCTTTAACCCAAGCCCTGTTACAGCCCTTTTTAAAGACCTTTTGATTTGTGTATCATTTCATTTTATAGTGGTAGAGATTTGATTTTCTTGCAAGCCTATGGTAATAACTTTTCATGTTTGACTTTTGAGTGCTTTTTCTTGAATCTTAAACACTTTGAGGATTTGAGAGAATCTTTTGTGAGGATGTCAATTCTTGTCGATTTTGGATCAAAGGTAATTATTTAGATAAGGGGAAACACCTATGTTTTTGTGCTACAAAAATTTGTGACTTTGATTGTTTGAATCTTTAGGACTCTTTAAGTTAAATCATCCATGTATGAATTATCTATGAATTATGATGAGACATTATTGATGGGAATTATGATTTGATGAAGTTAATTTTAATTGTGAGTTGAGGATTTTGCTTGAGGACAAGTAAAGGCTTAAGTGTGGGGATATTTGATAAGCCAAAATTTATACATATTTTAACCCCATGCTTGGCTTATTTTTGGATGAATTTTGATTAGATTTGATGAATTCGATGCTCCTAATCCCTTAATTTAAAGTTTTATACTCAGGAGAGCTTAGGGAGTTGAAACGAACAAGAAACAGGCCAAAACGGGACAAACTGGGCCTACCTATGAAATCAACACGGCTGGACCAAAGAACATGGCCGTGTGTTACGAAAGCAGATCAAACACAACTGGATCAACATACGGCGCCGCACCACATGGCCGTGTGTGGTGAGTGACGACAGCACGTGTGTCACACGGGCGTGTCCCTACCGTATCAAAGTTTAATTTTATTTGGAATAGACCACTTGTGGTCCAAGAGTGGTGTTACAAAGCCTATATAAAAACCTTAGGGGGCAACCTAAAGGGGGAGGCCGAGTAGAAGGCATGAAATACTCGAAGACAGCCATCGGGAGTAGCTCGGAAGAAGGATCTCCATCAAGACTGAAGATCTCCCATCAAGTTCTTTACAAGTTTTTGGGTTTTCTTATATTTTGTTGTTTTCCTAATTTTAAGATGTTCCCCTCTATCAGTATGAACTAAATCCCTTAGATACCTAAGGGGATGAAACCTAAGACGGATCTTACTATTATTTGATTTACAATATAAATACTTGTTCTTATTCTTAATTGTGAGTTTTTATTCCTGTTTTGATAATTCAGGTTATTGGTTCAAGTCGAATGTGCTTATTTAGAGGAGCAAAAGTCCCTGTTTAAGAGTAGATCAACACAATTAAGCGGAGTTGATTGCAACCCTAGAAATAGGGCGCCGAAAATCTACCAGATTAGAGTCAAATCTAATAAGGGAATCTAGAGATTGAGTTAATGCGACAATAGGGGTTTTAGTTAGAAAGAAATTTCAATTAATCAACCTAGAGTTAGTTGTTTTTAGTCTTGAAAGAGTATTAACATAAATCAAGGATTTCTACGGATTAAGTCAAGTGAATAAATCGTAAGAATCAAAAGTAATAAGTGAAGTCTAGGTGGATTCTTCCTTAGGTATTGCCTATCTCATATAAGTTATCTAAAAGTATTTTCCTAATTCTGTCATTGTCGTGTTTAATTAGTTTTAGTTTAAAAGAAATCACTTCAATTCTTAGGCTAGATAATAAAAAGATAATAATTACTAGTACTATTGGTCCTTGTGGATACGATATTACTGGTCTTACCATAACTATACTATAAACGATAGGTGCGCTTGCCTTTATTATGATCATAGTTAGTTTTAGACACATCAGGTTCGATACTTTAATTATAAATTCAAAAATTTCAATAGGAAACTTCTTACTAGACACTAAATTCTCACAAACATACGAATGTGTCGATCCAGGATCAATTAAAGCAATCACATTAGTGTCATAAATAGAGAAGGTACCGGTAATAACATCTGGTGACGACGCTTCTTCATGAAATTGAATAGCATAGGCTCGAGTAGGTGCTCTAGCCTCAGATCTCAAAGTGGAGTTGCAACACCCCTCACCCGTATTCATCGTCAGAATAGGGTTATAGAGCATTATCGAACTTACAACACTTTTAAGCATACATTTCATATATAATTTATCAATTTGAGTACAATTCAATCACAATCAATCATAGTGTCCCTTAAACGAGCCTACGAGGCCTTAAACATGCATTAAGAGTGGTTCGGGACTAAATCGATAACTTAGGAAGCCTTTTCACACTTAAAAAATTTTTCTTAAAATAGGGGACACACACCCGTTTGGTCAGGTCATGTGTCTCACACGACCACCAAACACGCCCGTGTCACAGGCCGTGTGGACATTTGAAATGGGAGCACATGGTCGTGTCCCAGCCTGTGTCCTTCCCCATGTCCAAAGAAGTACGGTTACTGACTTGGGCCACACGGCCAACCACACGCTCGTGTGTCTATCTTGTGAGCCATTCAAAGTGGCCACAGACGCTCGTGTAACAGGCTGTGTGCTAGGCCATGTCAAACCTTTAGGGTATACAGACTTATACAACATGACAAAGTGATACGCCCATTTGCTAGGCCGTGTGCCAATTAGAGGATATACTGACTTGTACCACATGGCTGGTCACACGCCTGTGTGTTAGACTGTGTGGAGCATACTGACTTCATTTTAATTCCAACACCAGGGGACACATGGTCATGTAACATGACTGTGTGTCACACACAGTGGAGACACATGCTCGTGTCTCTGCCCGTGTGGACAAAATAAGCTATTTACCAAGCCAAATTGCCACCCTATTTGTGCACACTTACACCACTCATATTGCACAAAACACATAGCACACCTAATCATCTAAAGCTGCCAATTCAAACATAAATTATGCACATTCCATACTTTTGTTTTACATATATACAAATCACCAAAACATACCATACCAATTGTACCAAACTTTACTTCTTTAAACATCAAAATGGCTAAACTCAAGTATGGATTGTTTAGCCTAATTTCTCAAGCATACTATTATCCACAACAGAACTATTTAACAATCATAGTATCTATAGCTATCAAGCATCACACAACCAACCCCAATTTACATAACAAAAACTAGAAGCACATACACATATACACCAACAAATTAACTCAAATTAAGCCAACTCTCATGGCTATTAGATAGAATCTAAGACATATACATTTACAAGCCAAATCAAATGGCTAAAATCATTACCAAAACACAACCAACAAGACCAAAGCCCCTATACATGCCATATACTCAAATTACCAAAGTTCATAGATACCAAGATATAGGTGGATAATGTGAAGCGATCTCCGATGATCCTCGAATTCAATCTAGCTTTGATATCACTATAAAACACGGGAAAATACACAAAGTAAGCTATAAAGCTTAGTAAGCTTGTATGAAATAAACTTAATGCAATCACATAAATATAAAACACGGGCGTGGGAGAAACGAGTGAAGCATCACACAGCCGTGCAATTAGGACGTGTGACCCAACACGCCCAGGGAACACAGGAGTGGGACAGGAATCAGATGCACCCTAAATCAAAATTTCAAAACACATGGGCTAAATAAAAGGCACACGATCGTGGGCCTCGATCGTGTGCCCCAATTTCTATTTAAACCATCCTACTGTTCATCTTCTCCCCAAATTTTCCCTCAAAAACCCTAGCCGTTCTCCACTCTCTCTACTCAATCCCCCTATTCTGGCCACCACCACCAACTCCCTCTTCTCCCTTCGCATTCCCTTTCTCCTCTTTCCTTCATCTTTCCCTTTCCTCCTTCCCCTTCTTCTCCACGCGTACCGCACGCAGACCACGCTCGTGTAAATTTACCATGCCCGTGTGCCACCGCCACATCCGTGCCACTGCTTCAACACCTCTATTGGTACGTAATGACTCCTCTACGCATCAAAAAGACCACTGTCCTCGCATTGAAAAAGAGGAGGGGACCCGGTGTGACATCCTTGAGTGCCTCTATTAAAGTATGCCTCCAGTTTCTATAGTTTCCTTTGGAACCCCAAGAGGAACTCTTTCAGTTACTTTATGCGCGACCCCTCGGCGTGGGGAGATGCATCGATTGGACCACCCTGAAGCAGGTCCTGCTAGCTGATAAACCGTAAAAGTAACATATTTTAATCCCATATTTAGTATGCTTTTGAATGATTTCTTCCTGATTTATGTAAAAAGGTTCTCTTAATCCTTTCTTTTCATGTCTTATACTCAAGAAAGCACTTAAGGGTAAAAAGAAGGAGAAATGGGCTTAAAACGACCCAATTTAGGCCAAAAAGGAAATCGACACGGCCTAGACTTCAAGCCACACGGCCGTGCCTTTCTATTTACTTCACATGGCCATGCCACGATTGACACGACCGTGCCCCAATCAATGTAATCGAGACACTACTGAAGATGATTTACGCGATTAGGTGTGCCATAGGCGTGCCCTACCATGGAAAGAGCAATTTCACTTAGATTTGGATGCTTGAGGCAAAGAAACACATTCCTATGTCTACTTAAACATCCTGGGAAGAATTCTGCTTGAATTAGGATACTTAGGAGCCAAGTAAAGCATCTCAAAACCTATATAAACACCTAAGGTAGCAACTAAAGGAGTTCGCGGTCAAAGCAGGGATGCTTTTTTTTTGGCGAGGCTTTGTCAAGCTTTCATCTTTAGAGAATCACTTGAAAATAGCCAATTCATCCATCTTAAGAAGCCGGAACTCTATTCAAGACGGAGGATCTCTCCTTCAATTCCTTCAAGAAGTTTTAGGGATTTCTTATGTTTTTTTTATCTATTCTCTTGAGATGTTTTCTTATTTAGTTATGAGCAAAACCTTTCAGATACATGAAAGGGATGAAACCTATGATGGATTTTGTTATTTGATTTCTAAATTATATGATAAGTACTTGGTTCGCTCTTAATTATGTTGCTTAATTTAATCTGATGTGCTTAGGTGGAGGAGGAATAGACCCTACCTAAGAGTAGATCTGGCATAATTGAGAGGAGTTGATCGGGCGCCTAGAGATAGGGTTACGAGATTTTGTCGGATTAGGGTGAAACCTAATATGGGAATCCATTGACCGATTTACTGCTTCCTTAGGGGGTTATTCGCCTCGAGAGAGGGTTTAATATAGGCTAGGGAGTCTGATGGATCAAGCTAAGTAAAGAAATCATATGGTTTGGGGAATAAATAATAAGTGAAGCCATAGGTGGATTCTTCCTGAGGGTATCATCTTCATCAACTGAGTTTTCCTAAAGTCTTTCTCTAATCCATTCGTTTGTCTTTGCGTCTAGTTTAGTTTTTTTTTTCATTAGTTTAATAAACCAATCACTCCATATTTTAGGCTAAACAATAAAAAAAAGTGAGTAGTAGTACTTTTAGGTTCCCTTGGGTTCGATAAGATATTCTTGCCTAAACTATACAACTGTTCTGTAGGTGCACTTGCCTCTATCATTGTCATAGTTAGTCTCCAGGTTCAATCATTCTTTTTATAAATTTTAAAATGCGACTGTTTGACACGATTAAGTTTTTGGCGCCGTTGCCGGGGAACACTAAAATATTATGGAAGCTCTATTTTTATTACTTTAGCCAATTTTTTATTACAATTTTTTATTATTATTTTTACTTTGCTAATTTTTTCCTTTATTTTGCTTTTGGCAGAAAATTTTAGTCTACGAAAAAGATGGCTCCGAATACTTATCGGTGGCAAGTCATTAGGACAATTCCTACTAAAACAGCCAGTGTCTTCAACTTCGACGTGGTCACCAGGTTATCTAATCAGTTAGAGATGATGAATAAAAAGATTGATGATTGGTATAGTCCATCGCAGGAACATCCATAAATACAATATGATTTTAATCTAGGAGGTGTGGCGAATCCTGAGTACCCACCCTACGGATATGGCATGGAAAACGAGCAAGCTCACTATACAGGTAACTATTCTAGATATCAAAATAATTTTTATAGTGACACTTATAATGCAGGTTGGAAGTACCATCCCAATTTCTCGTAGGATGATCAAAATAGCCAAAGATCGGAACTTCCTCTAGATTTTCAACAACCAACTCACCAACAAGAAGAGGAGCCGAATCTTGAAGAGATGCTGATGAAATTCATGGCAGCCATAGATTCTCATTTCCAAAAGACTGAAGCGGCACTTGATGAACAATAAAAATCGATCAAAGGGATCGAGAATCAAGTTGGAGAACTTAGTAGGTCAGTGGGACATCTCGCAAAGCTAATGTCAGAACAACCGCTAGGACGTCTACCAAGTAACACCGAGGTTAACCCAAAGGAACAAATTCAAGCCATCTCAGCTTAAGACATTAAGGGGATAGATGAACCAAACTCAATACAAGAAAACAAGGGAGACGAAGGTAAGGTAGAGGTAACACAAGAAAAGTCAAAACTGGTAACCAAGGAGTACCAACCTTGCATACCTTATCCCGAAGCAATGAAAAGAGACGATTCAGAGGAATAGTTTGGTAAGTTTCTTAAACTCTTAAAGAAATTACATATTAACTTTCCTCTCCTTGAAGCTCTTTTTCAGATACCAGACTTGAGGAAATTTTTAAGACGACTCTTGACCAACAAACGCAAATGATTTAAGAGCACCACGTAGAGCTAAACGCAATGTGCTCAAAGAATTCTACAAAATAGACTACCACGAAAGCTAAAAGATCTAGGAGTTTTACAATTCCATGTTTAATTGGTAGTTTATCTATTAATAATGCATTAGCGGATTTAGGGGCAAGCATCAATGTTATGCCTTACAAAATGTTTAAACAACTAGGTTTAGTGAAAACCCAGACAAACTAGGATAAGCATTCAATTAACTGATAAAACTATAAGAATTCCTAAGGGTATAATAGAAAATGTTCTAATCAAAATTGATAAATTCATATTCCCAGTAGACTTTGTTGTTTTAAACATGGATGAGGACAACACAATTCCTTTAATTTTAGGAAAACCCTTTCTAGCAACGGCCAGGAGTAAAATTGATGTTGGTACGGGAGAACTCATTCTTCGTGTAGGTGACGAATCAATCAGCCTACAAGCTTTTGACTCGGCTAGGACATCAAGTGATGAAGGTGATAAAGTAAATTCAGTTGATAATCAAATTGTTCAACTTTCACCACAGGAAACACCACAAGGCTACAAAATTGAGCTGAATCATGGGCCCCAAGCCGTACAAGCTCATAACAATGAATTGTCAGTGGAACCAAGCCCAAGGGAAGAACCTGTGGTAAGAAAAGGTAAGGTTAAGGTGTGCCATGATTTACCAAAATCTGCAATTACAGAGTTCCAACCTCGTGTGCCATATCCTGATGCAATAAAGAATGACAACACAGAGGAAGAATTCAGTGAACTCACACTTCGTGTAGACGATGAAACAATCACTCTTTAAGCTCTTAACTCAGCTAGGATATCGAGTAATAAAGATATGAACATTAATTCTATTGATAATCATTTGGTTCAACCTTCTTTATAGGAAGCATCACAAAATCACTTAGCTGAGCTAGATCTTAGACCTCGTGCCAACAAAGAAGAAATATATAAGGAACAAAGCCTTAGGGTTGACAAACTAAAAGAGTAGGAAACACAAATCAAAGAGGAACAGGAACCGTACGAAGTGAAACCGAAGGAGCCCCCAGACGAGCTGATAGGTGCAACGAATCACTTCAAATTAGGAGATCAGGTATTGTTGAAAAAGGAAGACCCTTGAATCACCAATTCAGACCTCAAGACAAACGAAGAAATCACTTTTGAGGTACTAAATGCCTTCCTATATGGCACAGTTGAGGTCAGCAATCCTAAATTTGACACTTTTGAGGTAAATATTACTCGACTTAAACTATATATCCATAACTGAAGTGATCGCATGAGAATTGATTTTCACCTCCTCAAACCACCATGACCATATGAATGAGAGGTAAAGTCTAGCTAAGACTATAGACGAGCGCTTCTCGGGAGGCAACTCGAGCACTAACCCTATTTTTACATTTTTTTTATTTTTTTCTTTTCTTTTTTCTTTTTCGCACCTAACCATAAACTAACCAAAGAGCAAATTTCTAGGCCACACGGCCCTACACACGGGCATACCCGTAGCCGTGTGGAAGACAAGGGATGAACCATGAGCGTGCCAGTAGCCGTGCACGACATAAAAAAATTCTTTTCAGAACACGGGTGGCGATAATAGTCCACGCCCGTGCCGATGCCCAGTGCGAGGTTATTGACTTGTCAAGTATGGGCTAAACATGGCCGTGCCTTTCAATTGTGCCAACATTCTGACTTATCGAACATGGGAGGAGCACGCCCGTATTAAATGACCGTGTGAAGAAACACACGGGCATGCCATGACATCAACGGCCATGCCCGAACACCCTGAATGTGTTCCAGATTCAAAATCCAAAAACACAGGCTACATCTCTATTTAAACCTCATTCCCCATTTTTCTAGTTGTCTTTCATTTTCCATTATTTATTTTTGTTTTTATTTTATTTTATTTCATCATTATTATTTTTACTTTATTTTATTTTCTTCTTCGTATTCTTTATGGCATTTAGGTTTAGCTTAGGATACAATAAAACCAAGCTGGCTACTTCGAGGATTCAATTTCAAACGGTTCGAGACACTTCCCCATGTTCACCTCCAATCTTATCTGATTTCTTTTCATAGACTTTATCCAAAAATTCAAGAAGTGTTACTTCTCCCCTTCTATTTTGATTTTATTATTACATATTTGTTTATCTATCTTTGTACATTGAGGGCAATGTACATCTTAACTGTGGGGGAGGGAAAAGTACCGACTTTTTGCATTATTCTCAAATTTGTATTATTCTCAAATCCCGAATTTAGTCTTGTTTTCAAGTATTTTACTCATATTACTAATTAGGATGAAATTTCATTGATTTATGATTTGTATTGATATGTTTTAGAGTAAGTCATAGTTAATTGTGCATTGATGATTAAATTTGAAGGATACTAGAGAATCGAGCATGATAAGTCTACTTTTTAAAAATTAAAAATTAATAAGTCGTTGAACTGAATTTGAGTATTACTTTGAAGTTTGAAATTTATAGGGATTGATGTCAAAAATACCAAAAATGTTGTGAGATTTTGAGCCTTATAGAGCATATATATTTTTTTCGTGCTCACTTTATTAATTATGAGTGTGACAACTTTGAACTGTTATTCTAGAACTTGCCTCGTTTATACATGTCGAGACCACATTAATGATTAGATATACTGAGATGATAACGGTACCTAGGATTTAACCCACTTACTCTATAAAAAGCCTACCTTCACAAATTAACCCCTAGTGAACCCCGTTGAATCCTAACAACCTTTTTATTGACTCACCCACAAATATTAACCCAAAATCCTTTTGAATTTGTTATCAACATTCTTTTGACTACCCTTTAATCGAGGTTTGATTTGATTAAATTATCAAATTATATTAGTTCAAGAGTTACATTTATTATTTATGATGTAATATTTTAGTTTGTTCTTAAAAAAAAAAAAAATCCAAGTTTATTCAATATTAGTAGTATATAAAAGAGCTTAGAGCATTTAAACTCAAATTGTTGAAGAAAAAGCTCATATTAAAGTATTATCCAATTTCAAGTGATGAAAATACTCTTTATTATAGAGTAATTATCAATAGAAGGTATTATTAGTTTTCATTCGATGTAAATATTCATATTTAGTTCATTGTTAGTTAGGTAATTTGTCAAGTCGGTCTCGATTCTAACCTTCTAATTCACCTTTATCCACACCTTTTAACCCAAGCCCGTTACAACCACGATTAAAGACCTTTTGATTTGTGTATCATCTCATATACAATGGTGGAGATTTGATTTTCGAGCAAGCCTATGGGGTTAACTTTTCGAGTTCGACTTATGAGTGATTATTCTTGAACCTTAAACACTTCGAGTGATTTGAGTGAATCTTTTGTGAGGATGTCAATCCTTGTCGGGTTTTGAATTAAAGGTAATTATTCAGATAAGGGGAGACACCTATGTTTTCGTACTACAAAGGTATGACTTATCGTGATTGAATCTTTAGGACACTTTGAGTTAAATTATCCACGTATAAATTATCTATGAATTATGATGAGACATTGTCGATAGGAATTATGAATTATGGAAAGTTCGTTTTAATTGTAAGTTGAGAATTTTGCTTAAGGACAAGAAAAAGCTTAAGTGTGGGGGTATTTGATAAACCATAAAAGTATCATATTTTAATTCCACATTTAGTATGCTTTTGAATGATTTATCCCTGATCTATGTAAAAATGTGCTCTTAATCCTTCCTTTTCTTGTCTTATACTAAGGAAAGCACCTAAGGATGAAAAGAATGAGAAATGGGCTTAAAACGGGCCAATTTGGGCCAAAGGGGAAACTGACACAGCCTGGACTTCAAGCCACACGGCCGTGCCTTGCCATTTACTTCACACGGCCATGCCATGATTTACACGGGCGTGCCCCAATTGACAGAATTGAGGAAGCAACTAAAAAGGGAGTTCAGCAGAAGCCGAAATAGGGACGATTTTTTTTTTGGCAGAGGCTTTTGCCAAAGCTTTCATCTTTTAGGGAATCACTTGAAGATAGCCACTTGATCCATCTCAAGAAGCTAAAACTCTATTCAAGACAGAGGATCTCTCCTTCAATTTCTTTAAGAAGTTTTAGGGATTTCTTATGTTTTGTTTTATCTTTTCTCTTGAGATGTTTTCTTATTTAGTTATGAACTAAACCTTTCAGATACCTAAAGGGGATGAAACCTATGATGGATTTTGTTATTTGATTTCTAAATTATATGATAAGTACTTGGGTTGTTCTTAATTATGTTGCTTAATTTAATCTAATGTGCTTAGGTGGAGGAGATATAGACCCTACCTAAGAGTAGATCTAGCATAATTTAGAGGAGTTGATCGGGAGCCTAGAGATAGGGTTACGTGATTTTGCCAGATTAGGGTGAAACCTAATATGGGAATCCCTTGATTGATTTACTACTTCCGAAGGGGGTTATTATAAGAGAATGAGAGTTCCACTAATTAACCTAAGGTTAGATGTTATTCGCCTCGAGAGAGGGTTTAATATAGGTAAGGGAGTCTCACGGATCAAGTTAAGTAAAGAAATCATATGGTTTGGGGAATAAATAATAAGAGAAGTCATGGGTGGATTCTTCTTGAGGGTATCGTCTTCATCAATTGAGTTTTCCTAAAGTCTTTCTCCAATCCATTCATTTGTCTTTGAGTCTAGTTTAGTTTTTTTTCATTATTTTAATAAACCAATCACTCCATATTTTAGGCTAAATAATAGAAAGAAAGTGACTAGTAGTACTTTTAGGTTCCCTTGGGTTCGATAATATATTCTTGCCCAAACTATACTACTGTTCGGTAGGGGCACTTGTCTCTATCGTTGTCATAATTACACTATAGGTTCGATCATTCTTTTTATAAACATTAAAACGTGACTGTTTGACAGGATCACTAGCTGGCGCGGTTCGAGCCCTATTATTCACTAACCCGTGGGGGCACTTCTTTGAGATCTTTGAGCCTACTTACTTATAGCTCACTTTGGAGCTATATTCCACATTCCACCTCTAGACGGTCATGATGAACTTTGACGACTCCGGCACAATCCAATTCTATCTCAGAGGTCTCGTACGTGAGCTGAGTGTCCCACAATTCGAAGTCGTCTTGGGACTTTACACTGAGGAGTTTATGGAGGAAGACAACTTCGAGGACCTCCATCGCCACTTCCATTACTCCTTTTCTGCATGTTGGAGAGACTAAGTCCCTAGCTCGGCCACCTGTGACCCCAACCGCTCCAAAGAGTCAGTTTTTGCCCCATCATTGAGGTACTTACACACTATCCTAGCCCATACTTTGACGGGTAGGAGAGAGAGCACCACCATCGTCAACACTCACGACGTTGACTTTTTATGGTGCATGGCGAATGGGCACGTCTTTGACTTAGCTTACTTCATCGCCCGCACCATTTAGCATCAAACAGAGCGGCATAGGAGAGGAGCCATCTCCGTGGGCCCATACATCACGCACCTGGCTCAATATTTTGGGCTCCTCAACACCGCAGTTCTGTCCTCCTCGCTCACCCTTATCAGGAAAATGTCCTCGTAGGGCATCCAGGCGATGCTTCACATGAGGATGATTGAGTGTCGACGTGGGTTTGATCCTCCACAGTACCGACTATCGCAACCCACCGAGCAGGACGATCCAGAGGACATTAATGATGATGTTCCCCCACAGTATGAGGCGCCACCGCCTGCACTGCCACCACCGCACAGACCAATTCATGCGGCAGTTTCACTGACTGACTTTTCTGAATGTATCACTTAGTTTGAGCATTACTGTACTCAACAATTTAATGACAATTCTCAATGATTTGACGACATTGAAGCAACTCTTCAGTAGATTTGTCAGCATTTTCATATACTCCCGCCATCCCCACCTCACGATCCATCTGGGGATGAGGACCTTTAGTCCATTTATTTTTATTCTTCTTTTTCGTTTCCTTTATTTTATTTAAAATTTTAAACTATTAAACTTTTTCTCTTTATCTTCCTTGTCTTTAAATTATATTAATTATGTTAATTTCTATTTATCATTGGCTGTTTATTATCGAGTAATCATAACGAAACCCATTTAATAAAACCCCCTAAACCTTTACTGATAACTCCGCAGTTTCAAAAGGTTCAAAGTGCTACTAAGGAACTGAATATTCTTCCCCACCTTCACTTCTGCTCAGTTCATCATGCTTTTCATGGGCTCCATTTCTACAATTTTCATCTTCTAAGGATATCATCTATGCTTCAGGAAGTTTCACTTCTCTCTCTCTCTCTCTTATGATCCGTTTTACTATATTGTCATTATCTATCTGTGTACATTGAGGACAATGTACATCTTAAGTGTAGGATATTAACCATAGTATTATTTGAAAATTCTTGGGTTATGCCTTGTTCTTAAGTAATTTTCTCATATTACTATTAGAATGAAACTTCTATTGACTTATGGTTTTTATTGATATGTTTTAGATTAAGTCATAGGTAATTGTGCATTGATGATTTAAACTTTAAGACATTAGAGAATCAAGCATGCTAAGTCTATTTTCGTAATTAAAAATTTGGTTAGGTTGTTTCCGTAAATTTAAACATTACTTTGAAGTTTGAGATTTGCAAGATTAACATCAAAAACCATAAATTTTGTGAGATTTTGAACCTTTAGAGCATATTCTTTTCTTGCTCGCTTTATTGATTATGAGTGTTTCAACATTGATTTGTTATTCTAGAACTTGCTTCGATTATGCATGCCGAGACCACACTTTTGATTTGATATATTGAGATGATAAAGGCACCTAAGATTTAACACACTCACTCCACAAAAAGCCTACCTTCATAATTAACCCCTAGTGAACTCCTTGGAATCCTAATAAACCGTTTCTTGACACACCTATTAATATTAACCCAAAACCAAATTTTTACTTCCCCTACTTTAATTGACTCCCCTTTTTGTCAAGAATTGATTGATTAGTTGCCTATCTATTTTCTTTATTTTAGTTGTTAAATTCATCTTATATCGTGAACTTGTTCTTATTCTTAAATTAAAAATAGAGTTGAAAGTATTTTCATTATTAGTTCTATGTTTTATGAGCTTAAACGATTAATTTCACATATTTAGAAAGAGATCCTGTTATTTTTCAATTGATGTAATTATTCAGTATTAGTTATTTTCCAAGTTATGGTATATTGTCAATTCAATCTCAATTTTTAACCTTCTGTTTTAGCCTTTATCCACACCTTTAACCCAAGCCCTGTTACAGCCCTTTTTAAAGACCTTTTGATTTGTGTATCATTTCATTTTATAGTGGTAGAGATTTGATTTTCTTGCAAGCCTATGTTAATAACTTTTCATGCTTGACTTTTGAGTGCTTTTTCTTGAATCTTAAACACTTTGAGTGATTTGAGTGAATCTTTTGTGAGGATGTCAATTCTTGTCGATTTTGGATCAAAGGTAATTATTTAGATAAGGGGAAACACCTATGTTTTTGTGCTACAAAAATTTGTGACTTTGATTGTTTGAATCTTTAGGACTTTTTAAGTTAAATCATCCATGTATGAATTATCTATGAATTATGATGAGACATTATTGACGGGAATTAGGATTTGATGAAGTTAATTTTAATTGTGAGTTGAGGATTTTGCTTGAGGACAAGTAAAGGCTTAAGTGTGGGGATATTTGATAAACCATAATTTATACATATTTTAACCCCATGCTTGGCTTATTTTTGGATGAATTTTGATTAGATTTGATGAATTCAATGATCCTAATCCCTTAATTTAAAGTTTTATACTCAGGAGAGCTTAGGGAGTTGAAACGAACGAGAAATAGGCCAAAACGGGACAAACTTGGCCTACCTATGAAATCAACACGGCCTGGACCAAAGAACACGACCGTGTGTTACGAGCAGGATCAAACACAGCCTGGATCAACATACACGGCCAGACCACATGGCCGTGTGTGGTGAGCAGAAGCTAGTACGGGTGTGTCACACGGGCGTGTCCCTGCCGTATCGAAGTTTAATTTTATTTGGAATAGACCACTTGTGGTCCAAGAGAGGTATTCCAAAGCCTATATAAACATGTTAGGGGGCAATCTAAAGGGGGAGGCCGAGTAGAAGGCAGAAAATACTCGAAGACAGCCATCAGGAGCAGCTCGAAAGAAGGATCTCCATCAAGACTGAAGATCTCCCATCAAGTTCTTTACAAGTTTTTGGGTTTTCTTATATTTTGTTGTTTTCCTAATTTTAAGATGTTCCCCTCTATCAGTATGAACTAAATCCCTTAGATACCTAAGGGGATGAAACCTAAGATGGATCTTATTATTATTTGATTTATAATATAAATACTTGTTCTTATTCTTAATTGTGAGTTTTTATTCTTGTTTTGATAATTCAGGTTATTGGTTCAAGTCGAATGTGCTTATTCAGAGGAGCAAAAGTCCCTGTTTAAGAGTAGATCAACACAATTAAGCAGAGTTGATTGCAACCCTAGAAATAGGGCGACGAAAATCTGCCAGATTAGAGTCAAATCTAATAAGGTAATCCATAGATCGAGTTAATGCGACAATAGGGGTTTTAATTAGAAAGAAATTTCAATTAATCAACCTAGAGTTAGTTGTTTTTAGTCATGAAAGAGATATTAACATAAATCAGGGATTTCTACTAATTAAGTCAAGTGAATAAATTGTATGAATCAAAAGTAATAAGTGAAGTCTAGGTGGATTCTTCCTTAGGTATTGCCTATCTCATATAAGTTATCTTAAAGTATTTTCATAATTCTGTCATTGTCGTTTTTAATTAGTTTTAGTTTAAAAGAAATCACTTCAATTCTTAGGCTAGATATTAAAAAGATAATAATTACTAGTACTCTTGGTCCTTGTGGATACGATATTACTTGGTCTTACCATAACTATACTATAAATGATAGGTACGCTTGCCTTTATTGTGACCGTAGTTAGTTTTAGACACATCAGGTTCGATACTTTAATTATAAATTCAGAAATTTCAATAGGAAAATTCTTACTAGACACTAAATTCTCAAAAACATACGAATGTGTCGATCCAGGGTCAATTAAAGCAATCACATTAGTGTCATAAATAGAGAAGGTACCGGAACATCTGGTGATGACGCTTCTTCGCGAGCATGAATAGCATAGGCTCGGGCAGGTGCTCTAGCCTCAGATCTCACAGTGGAGTTGTAACACCCCTCATCCGTATTCATCGTCAGAATAGGGTTATGGAGCATTATCAGACTTGCAACACTTTTAAGCATACATTTCATATATAATTTATCAATTTGAATACAATTCAATCACATTCAATCATAGTGTCCCTTAAATGAGCCTACGAGGCCTTAAACATGCATTGAGAGTGGTTCGAGACTAAATCGATAACTTAGGAACCTTTTTCGCACTTAGAAAATTTTTCTCAAAATAGGGGACACACACCCGTTTGGTCAGGTCATGTGTCTTACACGACCACCAAACACGCCTGTGTCACAGGCCGTGTGGACATTTGAAATGGGAGCACATGGTCGTGTCCTAGCCTGTGTTGTTCCCCATGTCCAAACAAGTGAGGTTACTGACTTGGGCCACACGGCTAACCACATGCCCGTGTGTCTATCCCGTGAGCCATTCGAAGTGGCCACACACGCTCGTGTAACAGGCCGTGTGCTAGGCCGTGTGCCAATTAGGGGATATTCTGACTTGTACCGCATGGCTGGTTACACGCCTGTGTGTTAGACTGTGTGGAGCATACTGACTTCATTTTAATTCCAACACCAGGGGACACATGGTCATGTAACATGGCTGTGTGTCACACACAGTGGGACACATGCTCGTGTCTCTGCCCGTGTGGACAAAATAAGCTATTTACCAAGCCAATTTGCCACCCTATTTGTGCACACTTACACCACTCATATTGCACAAAACAAATAGCATACCTAATCATCTAAACTAGCCAATTCAAACATAAATTATGCACATCCCATACTTCCGTTTTACATATATGCAAATCACCAAAGTATACCATACTAATTGTACCAAACTTTACTTCTTTAAACATCAAAATGGCTAAACTCAAGTATGGATTGTTTAGCTTAATTTCTCAAGCATACCATTATCCATAATAGAAATATTTAACATTCATAGTATCTATAGCTATCAAGCATCACCCAACCAACCTCAATTTACATAACAAAGACTAGAAGCACATACACATATACACCAGCAAATTAACTCAAATTAAGCCAACTCTCATGTCTATTAGATAGAATCCAATACATATACATTTACAAGCCAAATCAAATGGTTAAAATCATTACCAAAACACAACCAACAAGACCAAAGTCCCTATACATGCCATATACTCAAATTACCAAAGTTCATAGATACCAAGATATAGGTGGATAGTGTGAAGCGATCTACGACGATCCTCGAATCCGATCTAGCTTTGATATCACTATAAAACACGGGAAAATACACAAAGTAAGCTATAAAGCTTAGTAAGCTCGTATGAAATGAACTTAATGCAATCACATAAATATAATTCAATAATTTGAATACACCAACATGTAGCTTATATTAGATAACAAACCTTTCAAATACTGATTCACCAAATTATATACTTTCATCACCATTTTCTTGATCCAATGCTAAAATAGTTTATACACATACCTATACCATCTCGTACAAATCTAATACACATTCTTGTTTTTCATTTACCCGTTGAACAATTTAGAATAGAAGTTGGATACTCGAGGTTCTCACATGATAAGTACCTATACCATGGCCCGAAGCCAAATCATGGCAACTTATCCGGAGTACTAATATCATGGCCCGAAGCCAATTCAGTCGATATACATGGCCAGAAGCTAAATCGGTTTATCTCACACACAAAGTGCAATATCATGGCTCGAAGCCAACTCAACTTATCTCACACACGGAGTGCTAAAGTCATGGCCTGAAGCCAACTCCTTGTGTCCCCTAATGACATGTCACTAGTATTCTAAACTATTCCTAAGGTTCAACCGGGATTCCAACTGTCGAATCATCGTTGAATCATTTCCAAACTTGTCCGTAGTCACATAATCACAATTTATACCATATCAAAGCATATGGAATACATTTGACATGAAATTATAACATACAAACTTATCTCGGTTGTTAAAACGGTGAATCGAGTCAACTAATCCGTCACTTTGTTCTTTCACCGATCTAAGTTTGTATTTCTCCTTTCTTGGTCTAAATATATTCAGAATTGACTTATTTAATAATATATTTATTCAATTGTATAAAAAACACACTTTAAAACATATTTACACTTTTGCCCTAAACTTTCACATTTTACAATTTAGTCCTTATTACACAAAATCATAAACTCATGCAAATTTCAAAAACCCATGCTTAGCCAAATTACCATTATACCCTTAACATCCCATATTTTTATTTATTTCACATTTTAACCCCAAAGTTTCAACATTTCTTAATTTAATCCCTATTTTACATTTTCACTAAAAATCACTTAACAAAGCTTGTATATCTATCTACAAGCATTCATAATCTATCAAGAAACTTCAAAATACACATGTATTCATCAATGGCATCATTAAAAATATTTAACATTTTTGCAAAATAGTCCCTAGGCTACCTAGTACTAGTTGCAACGATCACAAAAACATAGAAATCATTAAAAACGGGACAAAAAACACTCGCCAAATTAAGCTTTGAAATGGTCGAACCCTAGCTCATTCCCATGGCTTTTGTTCTTCGAATATTTGGTGGTGACAAGAGAAGATGAAAGCTTTCTCATTTGTTTAACCAATTTTTATCATAATTATTTACTAATTTACTATATTAACCATTTAATTAATAAACAAAATCACTTAAAAGATGTCCATAAAAGTCCACTAACATTAACAATAGTATATTTACCACATAAGGACCTCCACTATTTAATTTCATAGCCATTTAATACCTTTAGCAAATAAAACACAAGTTTTACACTTTACACGATTTAGTCCTTTTATCAAATTGACCATTCAAATAATAAAAATTCTTAATGAAAATTTAAGACAATCATATTTTAATTTCAGAGACATTAAAATAATCATAAAATAATTATTTCAACTTCAAATTTGTGGTCCTGAAACCACGCTTCGATTTGATTTGAAAATGGGTCATATAACTCTCCCCCCTTAGGGATTTTCGTCCCCGAAAATCTTTCTATTAAATAGGTTAGGGTACTATTTTCTTATAACTTCCCCATGTTTCCACATAGCCTCTTCAATACCGTGACGTTGACACAATACTTTCACCAAAGCTATGCATTAATTTCTCAACTCTTTAAACTCTCGAGCTAAAATTCTGTTCGATTCTTCGTTATCTGACATGTCAACTAAATTTCAACATCTGTCGGAGAAATTATATACGAATGGTCTGATTGTAACATAGATAACTGAAATACATTATAAATCTTTTCTAACTTTGATGGTAATTCAAGTCGGTATGTCATTGGCCTTCTCTCTCAATAAACTAATATAACCCAAATAATTACAGAGTCAACTTTTCTTTGCGACCACAACGAAGAATCCTCTTCGAGGGCGATACTTTCAGAAATACTTTGTTGCCGATCTGAAATCCAATATCTTACATTTCAAATCTACATACCCTTTATGTCAATTTTGAAGCTGCTTTCAACTTTCATAAGTCACTTTCACTTTTTCCCCAGAATCACGAATTAATTTAACATCATCTATATTTTTCTCACTGAGTTTCGTCCAATATAACAGAGTTCATCATTTACAACAACATAAAATTTCATACAGTACCATCTTATACTTGACTGAAAATTATTATTATACGTAAATTCAACCAACAGTAAACATTTTTCCCAGTTACCTTTGAATTCTAAAACATAGTAACGAAGCATATCATCACGAATCTAATCACTCTCTCATACTTATTGTAATACCCCATGCCCGAGTTCGAGTTTAAAACAGGATATGAGACATTACCATGCTTGAACCTTCTTAACATGTACGTACGGGCTATAAATTTTTTTTTGTTCGAATTCAAAACTTCTCTTTCTTAATCAATTCATACATTTCATGGGACTACGAAGCCTTAAACTTACGTCCGGAAACTTTCAGAACTCAACTAGAGACTTTTCTCTCAAAACAGGGGTCACACGCCCGTGTGGTTTGGGACACGCCCGTGTACCCATGATTCATGCCCGTGTCCTTCACCCGTGGTCGACACTGACTAATTACACACGGCCTTGACACACCCGTGGCCCTAAACCATGAGCCATACCTTGACATACTGACTTATTCACACAGCTTGGAGCACACGCCCATGTGCTAACCGTGTGCCACACACGACCTATACAAACGGCCGTGGGGTTAGCCCGTGGTCTATTTTGACTTAAGACACTAACATGCAGGGAACACACGGCCTAGACACACGCCCGTGTGTCTATCCTTGTGGGCACTTAGAGGCTATTTACCAAGCCAATTACCACCCTGAAATCAAGATCAATCTCAAGCCAAATTCAACAATTCAAATATTTGGTCTAATATTAACAAAGATGCATACTTAATTGATATAAATATACATACATATCTAGTCACACATAGCCAATCTCTTTAGCCATATACAAAAGAATAATAAACTTGATAGCCCATACTTTGGCCCTTCATAAGACATATTTCTAAAGAAATGCTTCCTATACATGCCATACTTAATATAAACAAAATGAGTATACCAAAATAGTAATTGATTGTGTGCTTCGAGCTCCGACATCAATGATCTACAAGTTAGCTTGGAGGGACTACATAGAAAGAAAGAATTAAAGACGTAAGCATTTAGCATAGTAAGTTTGCATGTAATGCACATAGTAATATAATTGCTTAATCAAAATTCATACATCATAAACAAAAGCATTGCCTAACTCATGTGTTTAAGCTTACTTACTCTTGAAGATTCTTACATAACTCATGATACTTACTAGTCTCATGCTTATGAGGTAAACAAGGTTCTTGTATCACTTGATCTCATTGATCAGCATACTTTACTATGATAAGTATATTCTCAATTTGATCATGCATCACATGTATAATATTCTCAATTAACTTTAACTAGTATGACTTGATGATAGCTTTACTTACTTAACTTATTGCTTTCTCATTCAATCTTTACTCTTATGCCAAATGAATTATTATGAATAACCGAGGATACTAAATCTCATCCCACATGTATCTGGATGCCAATGCTATATCCTCGATATAATCTTACAATGGGATCTCTTACTTGATATCGATGCCATGTCTTGACATGGACTTACACGAGGTCTTCCTTGTAGGTTCCCTTGGGAACTTACCATTGCTATGTCTTGACATAGTCTTACTTGGTATCTTTACTTTGTCAATGCCGAGCCTTGGCTTGGACTTACATGAAATCTTCCTTGATACTCACCAATGCCGAGCTTTGGCTTGGACCTACATGGAATATTTATCTCATGATAACTTTACAATGCCAAGACTTGTCTTGGACTTATATGACATCTTTGCTTTGAGACTCACCAATGCCATGCCTTGGCTTGGGCTTACATGGGTCTTTATCTCATAATAACTCTTCAATGCCAAGACTTTTCTTGTACTTACATGATAACTTTCTTGATTGCCGATGCCATGCCTTGGCTTGGTCTTATACGAGCTTTCTCATCTCATGTGGTAGATCTAGTATCCTAAGTAATTCAACTTCAATCGAGACTTTCTCATGCTTAATCTCATTAATTTCTTTGTTTAACATACCATTAAACAATCTCATGGAATTAAAATATATTCAACATCATATTAAGCAATTTAATGATATTTATAATAAAGCTTAGAAATCAGAAAAACTTACCTCAATATACAAAATGTATGTAGATATTGCAATTTAGTCTTCGACTTTGTTCTTGCCTCAATTTCGATCCGGGCTCCGTTTCTCCTGATCTATAATAATAATTTAACTCATTTAATACTCATATCGACTAAATTGACTCATAACTCATACTTTGGCAAAATTTCCATTTTGCCCCAAAACTTTCTCATAATTACACTTTTGCCCCTGGGTTCGTAAAGTGATTTTCATTCAACTTTCTTAAACTTCATGCTTAGCTGATTCATTTTCTCTACTATAACAATCATCAATTCTCAATATTTCTATCATGATTGACCAATTTCATAACTATTACAAATTTATCCATATTAACATTTTCATGAAATTCACTTAGGATAATATGTTTATCTAACATCAAACTCTCATAATCTTCCATAAAATATCATTTTACAAGTATGTCATGGACATGAATTCTAACTCAACTTATAGCTATAAATATCTAATTCATAATACGAGAACTCTAAAAATACGAAGAATATTAAAAACAAGGCTAAGATGTACTTACTAGCAAGCTTTAAAAATTGAAGAACCCTAACTATGGAGTCTCTCAAATTTTCGGCACAAGGAGGACGAAGACGAATAAGATTTTTGTCATCTTTTTCCTTTTTAATCATTTAATTGATAAATGACCAAAATGCCCTCCTCACTAAATTTTCACAATTTACTAACTCATGTCCATTTTTGTCCAAAAATTATAATTTGGGAAAATTTCTACTTAAGGACTTCTAACTAATAATCCAAAGCTATTTTATACAAAAAGCTTCTAGAATCTCGTATTTTGCAACTTTTGCAATTTAGTCCTAATGGACCCCTTTAATGCCAATTTCATAAAATATCTACATAAATCTTACATAATATCATGCAAACATCTCAAATACCTTAAAAACTCATTTTACTAGCTCGAATTTGTGATTTCGTACCACTATTTCGACTAGGCCCTAAATCGGGCTATTACAATTCTCCCCCTCTTAAGGATTTTCGTCCTCAAAAAATTTACTAGCAAAGTGGTTTGGGTACTGGTTTCTCATGATTTCTTCTGGTTCCTACGTAGCTTCCTCTACCCCATGTCTTTTCCATAATACTTTAACAAGATAGATATTCTTATTTCTCAACTGCCTGACTTCTCGAGCTAAAATCTTAATTGGTTCTTCACCATAAGTCATGTCAGGTTGAATCTCTACTTTTATCGATGTAATAACATGCGAAAGGTCTGATCGGTAGCGTCGCAACATGGACACATGGAACACATCATATATCTTTTCTAATTTAGACGAAAAAGCCAATCGATAACATACCGGCCAACTCTCTTAGTAATCTCATATGGTCTGATGAAACGAGGACTCAACTTGCCTTTCCAGCTGAATCTAAGAACTTTTCTCCATGGTGACACTTTCAAGAAAAAATTATCCCCGACTTGATACTCTATTTCTTTTCTTCTTAAATTCGAGTAGGATTTTTGTCTGTTAGAAGCAACATTTAAACTTTGTCGAATTACCTTCACCTTCTGTTCAATTTCTCTAACCAAATTAACCCCGTGAATCTTGTTTTCTTTAAGTTCAGTCCAATATAGAGGCATCCAACACTTACGCCTATATAGAGCCTCATAAGGCACCATCTTCAAGCTTGAATGAAAACTATTATTGTAGGTAAAATCTATCAATGGGAGAAACTTTTCCCAACTACATTGGAATTCAAGAATACAACATCTGAGCACATCCTTGAGTACTTGAATTAACCTCTCCGACTGACCGTCAGTTTGAGGATGAAAACCTGTGCTAAAACTCAAATTTGTACCCAAGGCCTCTTGCAACTTCTTCCAAAATCTAGATATGAATGTCGGATCTCTATCTGATATGATTGACAATGGAACTTCGTGAATCCTTACTATTTATGAAACGTACAAGTTTGCCAACTTGTCCAGTGAGTAGTCAATTCGTACAGGTATAAAATGGGCTGACTTTGTGAGTCTATCAACCACAACCCATACAGCATCTTTCTTGCTCGGAGACAACGGCAATCCTGTTACAAAATCCATAGTGATACTGTCCCATTTCCACTCGGGAATCATAATTGGTTGAAGTAAACCTGAAGGTACTTGGTGTTCAGCCTTTTCTTGCTGACAAATCAAGCATCTTGAAACGAACTCTAAAATATCTTTCTTCATTCTCAGCCACCAATACTGTTTCTTCAAATCATTATACATCTTGGCACTACCCGGATGTACAGATAAACATCCGTTATGTGCATCCTGCAAAATTCTCAGAATAAGCTCTTCCTTTCTCGGTACACAAACTCTATCTTTAAACATCAGACTTCCATTTGAGGTAATCTAGAAATTGGACTCAACACCTGGCTCACACTGAGTTTTCTTGGCTTGCAATTCACTACCTTCTTTTTTAGCCTTAATGATCTCTTGAAAGAACAATGGTCTAGCTCTCAACTTAGCTAGAATAGAACCATCGTCGGATAAAGTCATCCATGAATTCAATGCCCTTAATGCAAACAGGGACTTTCTACTCAAGGCATCGGTGACCACATTCACCTTTCTGGGATGGTAGTCAATGATTAGCTCATAGTCTTTTATCAACTCTAACAATATCTGTTGCCTTAAATTCAACTCTTTCTGCATCATCAAGTACTTCATACTTTTATGATCGATGAAAATCTAACATCTTTACCATATAGATGGTGTCTCCAAATCTTCAATGCGAAGACTATGGCAGCCAACTCTAAATCATACGTCGGATAATTTTTCTCATGAGGCTTCAACTATCTTGAGGCATAAGCAATTACTTTGCCTTCTTGCATAAGTACACAACCTAATCTGTTTAAAGATGCATCGCTGTATATTACGAACTCTTTCCCTGACTAGGGTTGTACTAAAACTGGAGCTTCTGTAAAAAATGCTTTAAATTTCTCGAAACTCTGTTGGCATCTTTCTGTCCACTCAAACTTCACATTTTTCTATAGCAATTTTGTCATCAGAGTTGCAATAATGGAAACCTTTTGATGAATCGCCTATAATAACCAGCTAGGCCTATAAAACTTCTGATCTCAGAGACATTTCTTGGTGGTTTCCAGTCCGTTATAGCTGAAATCTTACTTGGATCCACTCGTACTCCATCTTTCGAGACAATATGTCCCAGAAATCCTACTTCCTTGAGCCAAAATTCATTTTTACAGAACTTGGCATACAACTGATTTTCTCATAGAATTTGCATAATTGTCCGTAGGTGCTAAGCATGCTCAGGCTCATTACAGGAATAAATCAATATGTCGTTAATAAAAATGACTACATACTTGTTGAGGTATGGCCTAAAAATGCGGTTCATTAGATCCATGAATACTACAGGGGCATTGGTCAAACCAAAGGGCATGACTAAAAATTCATAATGGCCACACCTCGTTCGGAAAGCGGTATTCGACACATCTGAGTCTTTTACTCTTAATTGGTAGTACCCCGATCTCAAGTCTATTTTGGAGAACACAGTGGCTCCCTTCAATTGATCGAACAAATCATCGATTCTAGGCAATGGGTACTTGTTCTTCACCGTTACTTTATTAAGCTGATGGTAATCTATGCACAATCTCATGGTGCCATCCTTCTTTTTCACAAATAAAATAGGAGCACCCCAGGGAGAACAACTTGATCTTGCAAAGCCTTTATCTGTCAACTCTTGCAACTGTAACTTCAACTCTGTTGGAGCCATTCTGTAAGGAGTAATAGATATTGGTACAATATCGGGAGCTAGATCAATGCTGAACTCAACCTCTCTAACTGGTGGTAGTCCTAGTAATTCCTCAGGAAAAAGATCCAAGTACTCATATAATATTGGTACTGACTCAATCTTTATCTCTGTTTCTCTAGTATTCATCACACAGGCAAGATACACGACATACCCTTTTCTTATAAATCTTTGTGCCGTCGTATGAGAAATTATTATATGCGATCTACCCGGTTCATTTGATTCTACATGAAGAGTGTCCCCATTCTCACATCTCATCTCAATGTATTTCTTCCCACAATTAACTATTACATCATGGGTAGTCAACCAATCCTTACAAAGAATGATGTCAAACTCATCAAATGGTAACAACATAAGGTTTGCTTTAAAATAATGACATCTATTCATCAATAGATAGTCTTTACATACTTCATCAACTAAAACACTTTTGCCTAAAGGATTAGACACCTTAATCATAAATTCTGTGACTCTATAGGCATACTCATACTATATACTAGTTTCATGAAAATATAAGAGTGTGTGGATCCGGGATCTATTAAAGCAATAACTTTAATATCATGAAGAGAAAAGGTACCTGTTAGGAGAAGATGCCTCTTCGAGAGCGCGAATGGCATAAGTCCTCATAGGTGCCATACCCTCGGGTCTCGCAGCCTGTTCTCTAGGGTTACCTCTACCACCTGTTGATCGTTGTTTTGTCGAGTTTTAAAATTTATAAAGAGAATGATCGAACCTGGAAACTAACTCTGACAATGATTTAAGGCAAGTGCACCTATCGAACAGTATTATAGCTTAGGCAAGACTAGATTGTCAAACCCAAAGGAACTAAAAGTACTAATACTAGCCTTCTTCTATTATTTAGCCTAACTATTAAGTGGTTGATTGTTTAATCTAAATTAACTAACTACTAAGCTAAAGACGCAAAGACAAAAAGAATGAACTGGTGAAATACTATTGGGAAAACTCAGTTGATTAAGACAATACCCTTAGGAAGAATCCACCTAGACTTCACTAGCTATCTAACTCTGAACCAGACGATTTATTCACTTGACTTGATCGTAAGATTCCCTAATTTATATTAAACCC
The DNA here is from genome assembly GCA_025506655.1 of Gossypium rotundifolium. Lineage (NCBI taxonomy): Eukaryota > Viridiplantae > Streptophyta > Magnoliopsida > Malvales > Malvaceae > Gossypium > Gossypium rotundifolium. The sequence continues at coordinate 28,182,190 of CP106730.1, forward strand.
TCTCTCGAGGCGAATAACGTCTAACCCTAGGTTGATTAATTGAAATCTCTTTCTAATTAAAACCCCTAGAATCGCATTAAATCGATCTATGGACTCCCATATTAGGTTTCACCCTAATCTGGCAAAATCTCGTCACGCTATCTCTAGGCGCGTGATCAACTCTGCTTGATTATGCTAGATCTATTCTTAGACAGGGACTTTTGCTCCACCACCTAAGCACATTCAACTTGAATCAATGTCCCGGAAATATTAACACAAGAATTAAGCACACATAATTAAGAATAAATAAAATATTTATTATATAGTTTAGAAAACAATAACATAATCCGTGTAACACCCCAAACCCCGATCAACATACCACGACCGAATCTGGTATGTTACAGGGAAAAAGGATTTTGAGAAAATAGGTTTCCGTTTAAAAGTTTGATGAAAACACTTCGCTAAATAGTGTGTTTGAGGAAAAACTTGAGTAGGCTTGATTAAAATTTGATGGTGTATTTGAAAAACCCGGAAGCTTTGAAAACTTAATCAGATGTGAAGGTAAACCAAGTTTATCTCATTGAGAAGTTTAAATTGTTTGTTATTGTTACTAAAACACTTTGACTTAGTAGAAAATTGAGTTTAAGTTAGAAAGACATTTGAGTTCTCTTTGTCCCAAATTATAGTGTGATACTCGATGATATAGTTAAAAAATATCGCTTTTGTAGTTTGAAATCGCTGTCTTTCCAAGTTTTAGCACATTTTAACCCAATTAATTTGTTAAGGCATATTAAAAATCTACTTTAAGCATAAACATAGCAAAACATAATTTTAAAGGCCATTTACAAACCAAAATTAATCCCAATAGTAATAAATAAGCTTAAGTACCAAATTCTATAAAAGTCCGAGCAAATCCTTATTTAAGCATGGCATGAGCACCTCGAGTCCATCCGGCTCCATGTCCGCGTCTAAGTGCCACTGAAATGTCAAAGGAGAGAGTGAGTCACAAGACTCGGTGTGTAAATCCCCTCCGATAATACAACATCTCGACACACATCATGACAAAGCAATACAATTAAAGCACCTGCTCCTAACCATCCATTACACCTTCTCTACCCGTGTGGTACCAAACCACCGGTGTTGCCAAACCACCGTGACCCAAAGTCACGATATCCATAACGTGGTGCCAAACCACTGGTGACCAAGTCACGAATAATCCAATGATGGGGCCAACCCATCGTGTGATACCAAATCACTAGCGACAATCCGTATCTCATAAGTGGGGCCAACCCACGGTGGTGTCAAACCACGAGGATGAGTCGCAATGAGGTGCCAAACCTCCGGTGTCCCAAAGACACGAGCAGATACCAAATCACCGGTGACCGCATCCACAAATCCGATGATGGGGCCAACCCATCGTGTGATACCAAATCACGGCGTCAATCCGTAATATCAAGCTGTGGGGCCAACCCACCGTGGTGCTAAGCCACTGGGACGAGGCGCCGAGGTGCCAAACCTCCGGTGACTCAAAGTCACAAAATATCGTTTGTGGTACCAAACCACTTTGGAGGTGCTAAACCTCCGGTGTCCCAAAGACACAAGGTCCCAAAGACACGGATATCATACTCCCCTCCTCTCATATTACCCATACAGTCATCTTGACTCATGTACATTATGCAAATCATGTAATTCATGCCAACATGCCCAATATTGCATCTCATAGCACATATATCATGCATCATAATATTAAATGTATCGCCAATAGAACTCGTAATGCTACGGACTTACCCGAATCAGTGAACATACCCTATCGGTATCAAGACAATTATCAACTGTTTCACTTGTTACAACACGGGTTATTAACTTATTACTAAGAAATCGGTGTGTTAGCGTACACACCGTATAGCGTGGGTTTTAATCCTAAGAATCGGTCTAAACCCCTTGATCACCTCAACAACCCCGATCCTACATTCGCCAACAAGGGTTAACACTTAAACCATTCGGCCAAAAATAGATAACCCAAAGGGGTTGCATTAAACCTTACCTTTGCAAATGGTTCGCTTCAACCAATCTCGAACCAACACCGGTTCCTTCCGATAATCGGCCTCCCTCTAAACACAAACCATTAGTCTCATCAAACTTTGGCTTAACAACTCTAAAGAAACCATTAAGCGACCTTTTCCACCACTTTCCGAGTGCTTAACAGAGTAAGAAGGCTCTCCTTGCTTGATTTCGAACTCCAAAGGCCCCTATCTGGCGATTACCAAAACCGAGCGTTACTCCTTTTAACGGATACCAAAATCGCCTAAAACTCACTAAAAATCGGCAAGGTACAAGAAAGAGAGAAATGGCCATTCGCCAACACTTACCTTCTTGTTAGACCGATTGAACAAGACTCAACAAGGTCACACTCCTCCTTTGATATCTGGCAATAAAGAAACTATAGGAAGAAAGAGCGATTAAGCTAGCACCCTTAATCAAAATGGGAAAGGAGGTTCTACCTAAGAGCAATGAAAGAAAACGATTGGGAACAAACGGCTAAAGGGTTTGGAGAAGAAAAAAAGAAGATAAAAGGATGAATAGAGGGGTGCTTTCGGTTTAAAGAAAAAGAGATGGGGGATAAGGTTTTTGGAAAGATGTGTTACGGTCAAGAAGGGAGAGAAAAGAAACTAGTTTCGGCTTCAACACTTGGAAAAGGAAGGGAGAGAGAGATGAACATTCGGCTACCAAGATTTTCAAATGAGCAAAGAGAAAAAAATGTGGAGAAGAAAGTGTTGTAGTTTCGTCAAGTGTAGGTGCTTTGAGGTTTCGGTTTACACAAGATGCAAGTGGAAAAGGGAACAATATTCGGCCTCACACACTAAGTAAAAAGATGCAAAGCAATTTTGGCAAAATGGTACTTGGACTTTCGGTTAAAGGAGAAAAAGAGAAGAAAGCTTTTGACACAAAGAAAAAATCAGTTTACAAAAAAGAATTTTGACCGAAAATGCCCACTTGCTAAAGGCAAATTCGGCACACCCCTACAACCCCAACCGGCCACTCATTTCTCTCCCCCAAAATCTCTCCAAAACCGGCCAAACTCCCCACAAACACTCCCAAGCCACCAATTCAAATTACCTTGACCAAGTCCTCCTCCACAATTTGCTCTCCACCCACCATTCAAATGGGAAGACTTAGTCCAAGGCGGAGTTTGAGCGCCTACAACTCCTCCCTCCATGCAGTCAAAATGAAACAAAAGGAGCACTCTGCAGCTTGAACTCAGGACCTCTCCCCTTGCACTTGACGCCACACACAAGCTCTAAGTGGCGCATGCTTTGCCACTTTGCTAGCTCTTCACTTGTGCAACAATTCACCAAATAAAATACATAAGACCCACTCCTTCAAATTTCTATCACATAAAGCACAAAACAAAAATTCTCCTACCACTGAGCTTACACCTAGCTTATAACTAAGCCCCAACAACATCGAAATAGCAACATAACACATCAAGCACATGCAGCAAAGCCAAAATAAAATAGCCCTTAACCCGGGATATTACAGTTCTACCCCCCCTTAAAAATAATTTCAGCCTCGAAATTACCTGATTAGAAGAGTTGAGGGTATTGCTGTCTCATCAGATCCTCGGGTTCCCACGTAGCTTCTTCCACGCCATGATTCCGCCAAAGAACCTTAACCAAAGGCACAGACTTCCTTCGTAGAACCTTCACATCCCGATCTAAAATCTGTACAGGCTCTTCCTCCATGGTCAAATCTGGGTTTACCTCGATCTCTTCCACTGCCACCACGTGCGATGGATCTGAGCGATATCGCCTAAGCATCAAAACATGGAACACGTCGTGAATCGACTTAGCTCTGCGGCAACTCGAGTGATATGCTCTTCGTCCCACTCGTCTCAAAGACCTTATATGGCCTAATAAACCTCGGACTTAGCTTGCCTTTCCTCCCTAACCTTAACACTTTCTTCCATGGCGAGACCTTCGGAAAAACTTGATCCCCACAAAATTCAATATCTCTCCGCTTAAGATCGGCATAGGACTTCGCCGTCCAAGCTTCCTTCAATCGAGCTCAATCAACTTAACCTTGTCTTGGTCTCGGCAACCAACTCGGCCCCAACAAGCGACGTTCACTTAACTCATCCAACAAGTAGGTGGCGACACTTCCTACCGTATAACGCATCATAAGGTGTCATCTTGATGCTTGCTTGGTAACTATTGTTGTAGGCGAATTCACTAACGGTAGATACTCCTCCCAACTACCCTCAAGTCTAAAACACAACCTCGTAACATGTCCTCCAAGATCTGTATAACCCTTTCCGATCCCCTCGATCTGCGGATGAAATGCCGTCTTTGAAATCAACCGCGTGCACTCCGAGCTCGATGCAACGCTTTCCGAACCTTGACGTAAATCGGGATCCCTATCCGAGATGATCGACATCGAACCCCGTGCGCCTCACTATCTCTCGACACATACAACCGCCAACCTCTGAAGTGAGTAATCCACCTCACCGTAATAAAGTGGGTGATTTAGTCGATCGATCCACGATTACCCAAAGCGAATCCTTCTTGCTCGGTGTAAGAGGTAATCCACCGACGAAATCCATAGTTATCCTTTCCCACTTCCATCGAGGAATCTTCATTTGGTGAAGCAACCTCGACGGCAATCGATGCTCACTTTGACCTGCCGACATGTCGACACTTCCTCACAAACTCGCACTTCTTTTTTCGACCTTACCACCGTAATCGTTCTCCGAGATCCCTATACATTTTGCTACCTCCGGGATGCATAGCGTAGTCGCTATGTGCATCTGAAGAATCTTCTGCCTTAACTTCGGTGTCTCTCGGCATACAAGCCTTCCCCGAAAACACAAAGACCCCATCACTAGACAAATCAGAACCTCCAAACCATTATTACAGACTTGTGTCCTCTGCGCTCATAACCTCATCCAACAATTGTTTTTCTCTCGATCTGCTCAACCCAAGTAGGCTTAACTGCAGCTCTGCGAATACTCCCGTCGTCATACAAACTCAAGTGGGCAAACAACGCTCTTAAATCAAAACAACCTTACGGCTCAGCGCGTACGCCACAACGTTAGCCTTGCGGATGATACTCAATTGAGCAATCATTGTCTTTCATTTCGATCCATCTGCTACATGCCTCGATTCAAGTCTTTCGAGTCAAAAGGTACTTCAGCTCTTATGATCCGTGTAGACAATCGATCTCTCTCCGTAGAAGTAATGCCTCTATATCTTCAAGGCAAAGACTACAGCCGCTAACTCCAGATCGTGCGTTGGATAATTTACCTCATGTGGCCTCAGCTGTCGGGACGCGTAAGCTACAACCTTCCCTTCTTGCATCAGCACACAACCCAAACCCGTATGTGATGCATCGCGATGACATCGTGAATTCCTTACCAGCCTCAGGTTGAATCAGAACCAGAGCTTCAGTCAAAATATTCTTCAACTTGTCGAAGCTCTCCTGCTGCTTCTCAGTCCAAATAAACGGAACCCCTTTTCTTAATAATTTGGTCATCGGCGCTGCGATTAATGAAAACCCCTCTACAAATCTTCGGTAGTATCCTGCCAAACCCAGAAAACTCCGAACCTCTGCTACTTCCTGACCTAGGCGGCTTCCAACCCAAAACCGCCTCAATCTTTCGAGGATCCACCCTAATCCCTCGGAGATACTATATGACCCAAGAACGTCACCTCCACGAGCGAGTTCGCATTCTTGAACTTCGCAGAAATGCTTTCTCCTCGAAATCTGCAATACCACCCGTAAATGTGCATCATGTTCCTCCTCAGTCCTTAAATATGCCAAGATGTCGTCGATAAAAACCACTACGAACTGATCTAGATACTGTTGGAACACCCTATTCATCATATCCATGAAGGCTGTCGGCGCGTTAGTCAACCCAAACGGCATAACTAAGAACTCAAAGTGCCCATACCGAGTAATTTAAATGCCGTCTTGCGATATCTGCCTCCTTCACCTTTAATCGGTGATAACTAGACCTTAAATCGATCTTTGAGAAAATCGGCGCACCTTCAAATGATCAACCAAGTCATCTATCCGAGGCGTGGATACTTATTTTGATTGTCGACATTGGTTCAGCGATGAGTCTATACACATCCGCATAGTACCATCTTTCTTCTTGACAAAGAGTACCTAAGCGCTCCCAAGGCGTAAACACTTGGCCTAATAAAGCCTCGGTCCAACAATTCTGGATCTCGAGCCTTAAGCTCCACTAACTCTTTAGGCGCCATCACATGCGGAGTTATAGATACGAGCGCGATTACGGCAACAGATCTATCCGAACACTACCTCACGATCCGGTGGCAAACCCAAGCTTCTCGGAAAATACATCAACAAATTCCCTAATCGTCTCAACCGCTCCACAAGAGACTCTTTAGCCTCCAAGGCATACACATGAACCACATATGCTTCACGACCCTTCCTCGACCATCTTCTCGGCTTTGGGCAGATACCACATTGGATGATAATTTCTCCTATTACCGATCGAACTACCTCATCACCCTTAGCTATTTTGAACCATGCGCTTAGCACAATCCAACCGCTGGTACTTAACCAGCCAGTCCATCCAGAATCGGATCGAACTCCCCAAACGGCGGTTCCATCGATCGACCACAAACACTACCCCTTGAGTTCTAGAGGTGCGACTCATATAGCTTATCTACAACTACTGAGTGACCTAAAGGGCTTATTACGGTCATCCGCCTAGAAGATATCTCGAGTCTAAATCCATGGTCTTCACTATGCTACTTGTAACATATGAATGTGTTGAACCCACATCAATCAAAGCGATAAATGGAGAACCAAAGGTTAAAAGCGTCTGGTGATGACGTCCAAAGGCGTCCCCTCTCTCGGTGCCTTCGCATACACTAGCCTCGGTTGTCGGCCTCGAACTACACTGCACTCGCCTGCGATGCTCCACGGCCCGACCGAAACCATTACCTCCTCGCCATTACCTCGGCCCTCTGCGGTGGTGGTCCGTTATTCTGTCTTCGTACGCGGCCTCGACTCTCGGTGAATCCTAGCCAACTTGCGCGGACAATCCCTCACACGATGATCCAAATGAGCCACACTCAAAATAGCCTTTTCCACCGTCCAACATCCTCCCCAATGAGCTTTCCCTAGCGGTTACATGCGGCGGTCCACCGCTTAGCAAAGAACAAACCTACCCGACCGATTCGCCCACTCGGTCTAGCCCTTTTCTACGGATTACCTGATGACCCAGAAGATCCAAAACTCCTCTTGTGTCGGTTCCTATCCATGCCTTGCCTCACAGACTCTTTAATACCCTCGGCTACCTTCACCTTTTCAACCAGAACGGTAAATTCACGCTCCTGCTGAGGCGCAATCAACAATCTTAATTTGTCCCGTAGGCCATCCTCAAAACAAACACACCTCTCGTGTTCAGTAGCCACCATACCCCTGGCATACCGACTCAGCCTCAGAAACTCTGCCTCATACTCTGACACAGATTTGCTCCCCTGAACTAACCTCAAAAATGCTTTCCGTTGCTCATTAATGTAGTTAGCTCCCACGTACTTTTTCTGATAAGCAGCCCTGAAATAATCCCAAGTCAGATCTTCCGCTGTAGCACTGTCTCGAACCGTGAGCCACCACTGGTATGACTCATCTCAGAGAAGTGATACTATCCCCTTTAACTTTTCTTCAGCAGTCAGGTCTAGATCGTCCATGATCCGCTCTGTCGCTTCCAGCCAATATTCAGCAGTGCTAGGAGCAACACCCGAGACACCCCGAAAGAATTCAGCCCCATTTGCCCGAAGTCGCTCAGGCACAGATTTCCTAACTCCTGCACCCCCACCTACTCCAGCTACCCTTTCTAACACTCGCAGCATCGCCTGTGACACTGCGTCATCCCCAGTCTGATCTTGAAACTCACCACCTCCAGCTGGTAGCGGAATCGGTATCTCGTTCTCCGACCACGACTGTAACCTACGGGTTCGAACATCATCCTACCACGGCCTCGTCCACGACCACGTCCACCTCATGTACTCATGACTAAAATCTCGTCTGATTTAAAGAATTTTATGCATCAGTAATTATTCCACTGTTTTAAAGCAAAGTCTTATGAATATTAAAAAAGCTTTGTTTTCGCGAGTCCACTCAATCCTATCAGTTTTAGTTTCTAAAGTAGTCTTACTATCACTAGCCATCCAGTCACATCTCATCAATATCACAAACAATAGTAAGGGGTACTTACCTGGGCGGATTGGTGCCGGAGACTCGGTGCCATGTCTTTCACACCATACTTTTTAAAACATAACACTTAAAACAGACTTTTGAAAACATTTTGGGCCTCAGGCCCACAGCCGAGCCTTTGAACTTGGATCTAATACCACAATTGTAACACCCCAAACCCCGGTCAACACACCATGACCGAATCTGGTATGTTACAGGGAAAAAAGATTTTGAGAAAATAGGTTTCCGTTTAAAAGTTTGATGAAAACACTTCGCTAAATAGTGTGTTTGAGGAAAAACTTGAGTCGGCTTGATTAAAATTTGATGGTGTATTTGAAAAACCCGGAAGCTTTGAAAACTTAATCAGATGTGAAGGTAAACCAAGTTTATCTCATTGAGAAGTTTAAATTGTTTGTTATTGTTACTAAAACACTTTCACTTAGTAGAAAATTGAGTTTAAGTTAGAAAAACATTTGAGTTCTCTTTGTCCCAAATTATAGTGTGATACCCGATGATATAGTTAAAAAAATATCGCTTTTGTAGTTTGAAATCGCTGTTTTTCCAAGTTTTAGCACATTTTAACCCAATTAATTTGTTAAGGCATATTAAAAATCTACTTTAAGCATAAACATAGCAAAACATAATTTTAAAGGCCATTTACAAACCAAAATTAATCCCAATAGTAATAAATAAGCTTAAGTACCAAATTCTATAAAAGTCCGAGCAAATCCTTATTTAAGCATGGCATGAGCACCTCGAGTCCATCCCGGCTCCATGTCTGCGTCTAAGTGTCACCTGAAATGTCAAAAGAGAGAGAGTGAGTCACAAGACTCAGTGTGTAAATCCCCCTCCCGATAATACAACATGCTAACACACATCATGACAAAGCAATACAATTAATGCACCCGTTCCTAACCATCCATTACACCTTCTCTACCCCGTGTGGTACCAAACCACTGGTGGTGCCAAACCACTGGTGACCCAAAGTCACGATATCCATAACGTGGTGCCAAACCACCGTGACCAAGTCACGAATAATCCAATGATGGGGCCAACCCATCGTGTGATACCAAATCACTAGCGACAATCCCAGATCTCATAAGTGGGGCCAACCCACGGTGGTGTCAAACCACGTGGACGAGTCGCAATGAGGTGCCAAACCTCGGTGTCCCAAAGACACAGCAGTGATACCAAATCACTTTGGTGACCGCAAATACAAATCCGATGATGGGGCCAACCCATCGTGTGATACCAAATCACCGGCGTCAATCTCGTAATATCAAGCGTGGGGCCAACCCACCGTGGTGCTAAGCCACTAAGGCGAAGACGAGGTGCCAAACCTCTAGTGACCCAAAGTCACAAAATATCGCTTGTGGTACCAAACCACCGGAGGTGCCAAACCTCGGTGTCCCAAAGACACAAAGGTCCCAAAGACACGGATATCATACTCCCCTCCTCTCATATTACCCATACAGGTCATCTTGACTCATGTACATTATGCAAATCATGTAATTCATGCCAACATGCCCAATATTGCATCTCATAGCACATATATCATGCATCATAATATTAAATGTATCGCCAATAGAACTCGTAATGCTACGGACTTACCCGAATCCGTGAACATACCCCTATCGGGTATCAAGACAATCATCACTGTTTCACTTGTTACAACACATGTTATTAACTTATTACTAAGAAATCGGTGTGTTAGCGTATACACCGGTATAGCGAAGGTTTTAATCCTAAGAAGCTGGTCTAAGCCCTTGATCACCTCAACAACCACGATCCTACATTCGACCAACAAGGGGTTAACACTTAAACCATTCGGCCAAAATAGATAACCCAAAGGGTTGCGTTAAACCTTACCTTTGCAAATGGTTCGGTTTCCAACCAATCTCGAACCAACACCGTTTCTTCGATAATCGGCCTCCCCTCTAAACACAAACCATTAGTCTCATCAAACTTTGGCTTAACAACTCTAAAGAAACCATTAAAGCAACCTTTTTCCACCACTTACCGAGTGCTTAACAGAGTAAGAAGGCTCTCCTTGCTTGATTTCAAAATCCAAAGGCCCCTATCTGAAAAAACGATTACCAAAGCTGAATGTTACTCCTTTTAACAGACATCAAATCGCCTAAAACTCACTAAAATCGGCAAAGGTACAAGAAAGAGGAGAAATGGCCATTCGCCAACACTTACCTTCTTGTTAGACCGATTGAACAAGACTCCAACAAGGTCACACTCCTCCTTTGATATACGGCAATAAAGAAACTATAGGAAGAAAGAGAAGATTCGGCTAGCACCCTTAGTCAAAATGGGAAAGGAGGTTCGGCCTAAGAGCAATGAAAGAAAACGATTGGGAACAAACGGCTAAAGGGTTTAGAGAAGAAAAGAAGAAGATAAAAGGATGAATAGAGGGGTGCTTTCGGTTTAAAGAAAAAGAGATGGAGGATAAGGTTTTTGGAAAGATGTGTTACGGTCAAGAAGGGAGAGAAAAGAAACTAGTTTCGGCTTCAACACTTGGAAAAGGAAGGGAGAGAGAGATGAACATTCGGCTACCAAGATTTTCAAATGAGCAAAGAGAAAAAATGTGGAGAAGAAAGTGTTGTAGTTTGACAAGTGTAGGTGCTTTGATGTTTGGTTTACACAAGATGCAAGTGGAAAGGGAACAATATTGACCTCACACACTAAGTAAAAAGATGCAAAGCAATTTTGGCAAAACAGTACTTGGACTTTCGGTTAAAGGAGAAAAGAGAAGAAAGCTTTTGACACAAAGAAAAATCAGCTTACAAAAGAATTTTGACCAAAATGCCCACTTGCTAAAGGCAAATTCGGCACACCCTACAACCCCAACCGCCACTCATTTCTCTCCCCCAAAATCTCTCCAAAAGCCGCCAAACTCCCCCCAAACACTCCCAAGCCACCAATTCAAATTACCTTGACCAAGTCCTCCTCCACAATTTGCTCTCCACCCACCATTCTAATGGGAAGACTTAGTCCAAGGCGTAGTTTGAACGCCTACAACTCCTCCCTCCATGCCGTCAAAATGAAACAAAAGGAGCACTCTGCAGCTTGAACTCGGGACCTCTCCCCTTGCACTTGACGCCACACACAAGCTCTAAGTGGCGCATGCTTTGCCACTTTGCTAGCTCTTCACTTGTGCAACAATTCACCAAATAAAATACATAAGACCCGACTCCTTCATTTCCCTATCACATAAAGCCCAAAACAAGAAATTCTCCTACCACTCGAGCTTACACCTAGCTTATAACTAAGCCCCAACAACATCGAAATAGCAACATAACACATCAAGCACATACAGCAAAGCCAAAATAAAATAGCCCTTAACTCGGGATATTACAATCCGTCTTAGGTTTCAACCCTTTCAGGTATCTAAAGGGTGTAGTTCATAATGATAAGAGAAAACATCTTAGAAGAAGAGATAAAATAAAACATAAGAAATCCCTGAAACTCCCTGAAAGAATTGAAGGAGAAATCTTTCGTCTTGAGTAGAATTTTAGCTTCTTGAGATGGATCAATTGGCTATCTTCGAGTGATTCCCACAAATCTGACCTTTTTGGCTCGGCTCCTTGGCCTAGCTAACCCCCTCGAAGGTTATGCTTAGGGTGTTTATATAGGCTCTTAGAATGCTTCATTTGGCCCCTAAGTACCCTAATCTGAGTGGAATTCCTACTAGAGTATTTGAATAGGCTTTGGAATGTGTTTCTTTGCCTTCAAGTATCCAAATCCGAGTAAAAATTCTCTTGGCCGCGGCAGGGACACGGCCACGGCACACGCCCTGTGTGAATTAATTTCAGGCCGTGGTCGAGTCTCCTGAAGAGACACGCCCGTGTATTTCGGGGTCCAGGCCATGTTAGAGTAAATTAGGGAGGCATGGCCGTGTGGTTTTGGTCCCAAGCCATGCCAATTTCTTCTTTGGCCCAATTTGGTCCGTTTTCTACCCGTTTTTTGTTCTTTTCATCCCTAGGTGCTTTCCTGAATATAAAACATGAAAAGAAAGGACTAAGAGCACCTTTTTACACAATTTAGGGAATAAATCATCCAAAAGTATGCTAAATGTGGGATTAAAATATGTTACTTTTACGGTTTATCAAATACCCCCACACTTAAGCTTTTGATTGTCCTCAAGCAAAATTCTCAACTTACAATTAAAACGAACTTTCCACAATTCATAATTCTTATTAACAATGCCTCATCACAATTCATAGATGATTTATACATGGATAATTTAACTCAAAGAGTCCTAAAGATTCAAACAATATAAGTAATACATTTTGTAGCTCGAAAACATAGGTGTCTCCTCTTATCTAAATAATTACCTTTGATTCAAAACTGACAAGAATTGACATCCTCACTAAAGATTCACTCAAAGCACTCAAAGTGTTTAAGGTTTAGGAAAAAGCACTCATAAGTAGAACTTGAAAAGTTAATCCCACAGGCTTGCCTGAAAATCAAATCTCCACCACTGTAATATGAGATGATACACAAATCAAAAGGTATTTTAAGGGTTGTAACGGGGCTGATAAACCGTAAAAGTAATAGATTTTAATCCCACATTTAGCATGCTTTTGAATGATTTATCCATGATTTATGTAAAAAGGTGCTCTTAATCCTTTCTTTTCATGTCTTATACTCCGGAAAGCACCTAAGGACGAAAAGAATGAGAAACGAGCTGAAAACGAGCCAATTTGGGCCAAAGAGGAAATCGACACGGCCTAGACTTCAAGCCACACGGTCGTGCCTTATCAAATTACTTCACACGTCCATGCCATGATTTACACGAATGTGCCCCAATCGATAGAATCGAGACACGGCCTAAAGACAATTTACACGGGCGTATACCTTGGCCGTGCCCCTGCTGCGAGAAAGAGCAATTTCACTCAGATTTGGATGCTTGAAGGAAAAGAAACACATTCCTAAGTCTACTTAAACATCCTAGGAGGAATTCTACTTTAATTAGGACACTTAGGAGCCAAGTAAAAGCATTTCAAAGCCTATATAAACACCCAAGGTAGCAAGTAAAAAATGAGTTCAGCAGAAGCCGAAACAGGACGACCTTTTGCAGAGCTTTTGCCGAAGCTTTCATATTTTATGGAATCACTTGAAGATAGTCAGTTGATCCATCTCAAGAAGCGGGAACTCTATTCAAGACGGAGAATCTCTCATTCAATTCCTTCAAGGGGTTTTAGGGATTTCTTATGTTTTGTTTTATCTTTTCTCTTGAGATGTTTTCCTCTTTAGTTATGAACTAAACCCTTTAGATACCTGAAGGGGATAAAACATACGATGGATTTTGTTATTTGATTTCTAAATTATCTGATAAGTACTTAGTTTGTTCTTAATTATGTTGCTTAATTTAATCTGATGTGCTTATGTGGAGGAGGAATAGACCCTACCTAAGAGTAGATCTATCATAATTGAGCGGGGTTGATCATACGCGTAGAGATAGAGTTACGAGATTTTATTGAATTAGGGTGAAACCTAATATGGGAATCCATTGATCATTTTACTCCTTCCTTAAGGGGTTATTATAAGAGAACGAGAGTTCCACTAATAAACCTAAGGTTAGACATTATTCACCTCGAGAGAGGGCTTAATATAAATTAGGGAGTCTCACGGATCAAGCTAGGTAAAGCAATCATATGGTTTAGGGATAAATAATAAGTGAAGTCATAGGTGGATTCTTCCTGAGGGTATCGTCTTCATCAACTGAGTTTTCCTAAAGTCTTTCTCTAATTCATTCTTTTGTCTTTGCATTTCGTTTAAGTATTTCTTTAGTTTTAGATAAATCAATCAATCACTCCATATTTTAGGCTAAATAATAGAAAGAAAGTGAGTAGTAGTACTTTTAGGTTCCCTTGGGTTCGATAAGATATTACTGCCTAAACAATACTACTTTTCGATAGGTGCACTTGCCTCTATCGTTGTCATAGTTAGTCTACAGGTTCGATCATTTTTTTTATAAAAATTAAAATGCGACTGTTTAACACGATCAAGTTTTTGGCGCCGTTGTCGGGGAACATTAAAATATTAAGAAAGCTCTATTTCTGTTACTTTAGCCAAAATTTTATTTATTTATTATTATTTCTTTTTACTTTGCTAATTTTTCCTCTATTTTGCTTTTGGCAGAAAATTTTAGTCTATGGAAAAGATGGCACTGAATAATTATCGATGGCAAGGCATGGGGACAATTCCTACTAAAACGACGGTGTCTTCAACCTCGACGTGGCCACCCAAGTTATCTAATCAGTTAGAGATGCTGAATAAAATTTTGATGATTGGTATAGTCCCTCGCAGGTACGTCCAGAAATATAATATGATTTGAATCTAGGAGGCGTGGCAAATCCTGAGCACCCACCCTACGGATATGGCATGGAAAACGAGCAAGCTCACTATACAGGTAACTATTCTAGATTCAAAATAATTTTTATAGTGACACTTATAATGCAGGTTCGAAATACCATCCCAATTTCTCATGGGATGATCAAAATAGCCAAAAATGGGATCTTCCTCTAGATTTTGAACAACCACCTCACCAACAAGAAGAGGAGCCGAATCTTGAAGAGATGCTGATGAAATTCATGGCAGCCACAGATTCTCATCCCCAAAAGACTGAATCAACACTTGATGAGCAACAAAAATCAATCAAAGGGATCGAGAATCAAGTTGGAGAACTTACTAGGTTAGTGGGACATCTCGCAAAGCTAATGTCAGAATGACTGCTAGGACGTCTACCAAGTAACACCGAGGTTAACCCAAATGAGCAAATTCAAGCCATCTCAGCTCAAGACAGTAAGGGGTTAGATGAACCAAACTCGATACAAGAAAACAAGGGAGACGAACGTAAGGTAGAGGTAACACAAGAAAAGCCGAAATCGGTAATCAAGGAGTACCAACCTCACATACCTTATCCCGAAGCAAAGAAAAGAGACGATTCAGAGGAATAGTTTGGTAAGTTTCTCAAACTCTTAAAGAAAGTACATATTAGCTTTCCTCTCCTTGAAGCTCTTTTTCAGATACCAGACTCGAGGAAATTTTAAGACAGCTCTTGACCAACAAACGCAAATTAGAAGAAGAGCACCATGTGGAGCTAAATGCAATGTGCTCAGCAATTCTACAAAATAAACTGCCATGAAAATTAAAAGATCCAGGGAGTTTTACAATTCGATGTTTAATTGGTAGTTTATTTATTAATAATACGTTAGCGTATTTAGGGGTAAGCATTAATGTTATGCCTTACAAAATGTTTAAACAACTAGGTCTAGGGAAACCCAGACAAACTAGGATGAGCATTCAATTAACTGATAAAACTATAAGAATTCCTAGGCGTATAATAGAAAATGTTCTAATCAAAATTGATAAATTCGTATTCCGAGTAGACCTTGTCGTTTTAGACATGGATGAGGACAACACGATCCCCTTAATTTTAGGAAGACCCTTTTTAGTAATTGCCAGAGCTAAAATTGATATCTATGTAGGAGAACTCATACTTCGTGTAGGTGACGAGATAGTCACTCTTCAAGCTCTTGACTCGGCCAAAACATCAAGTGATAAAGGTGAGAAAGTAAATTCAGTTGATAACCAACTTGTTCAACCTTCATTGCAGGAAACACCACAAAGCTACAAACCTGAGTCAGACCATAACCTCGTGCTAATAAAGAAGAATTACATGAGGAACCACACGAAGTGAATCTGAAGGAAACCCCAGACGAGCTGATAGGAACAACGAATCACTTCAAATTATGAGATCAGGTATTGTTGAATAAGGAATACCCTCGAATCACAAATTCAGACTCAAGACAAACAAAAAAATCACTTTTGAGGTACTAAATGTCTTCCTATACGGTACAGTCGAGGTCAGCAATCCTAAATTCAACACTTTTGAGGTAAATATTACTCGACTTAAACTATAAATTCATAACCGAAGTGATCGCAAGAGAAAGGATTTTCACCTCCTTAAACCACCATGACCATAATGAATGAGAGGTAAAGTCTAGCTAAGAATATAAGCGAGCGCTTCTCGGGAGGCAACCCAGCACTAACCCCATTTTATATTTTTTATTTTTATTTTTATTTTTCTTTTCTTTTCCTTTTAGCACCTAACCATAAACTAACCAAAGAGCAGATTTCTAGGCCACACACTTACACACACGCAGGCGTGCCGTGGCGATGTGGAAGCTGTGGCATGAACCATGGGCGTGCCAATAGCCGTGCGACATAGAAAAATTTCTTTTCCCAACACGAGTGGCGATAATAGTCCACGCCGTGCCAACACCTGTCTGAGGTTATCGACTTGTCAAGCACGGCTAAACATGTACCGTGCCTTTCAAGCTGTGCCAACATTCGACTTATCGAACATGGGAGGAGCACACCGTATTAAATGACCGTATGAAGAAAGACACGGCGTGCCACGACACCCACGGCCATGCCGAACACCCCGATTATGTTCAAAATTCAAAATCCCAAAACACGGCTACATCTCTATTTAACCTCATTCCCATTTTTCTAGTTGTCTTTCATTTTCCATTATTTATTTTTGTTTTATTTTATTTCATCATTATTTTTACTTTATTTTATTTTATTTTCTTCTTCTTATTCTTTATGGCATTTTGATTTAGCTTAGGATATAATAAAACCAAGTGGCTACTTGAGGATTCAATTTCAAATGGTTCGAGACGCTTCCCATGTTCACCTCTAATCTTATCCAGTTTCTTTTCATAGACTTCATCCAAAATTCAGAAGTGTTACTTCTCCCTCTCTTTTGATTTTATTAGTACATAATTGTTTATCTATCTTTGTAGATTGAGGAAATGTACATCTTAAGTATGGGGTAAAAGTACCGACTTTTTGCATTATTCTCAAATTTATATTATTCTCAAATCCTAAATTTAGTCTTGTTTCCAAGTATTTTCTCATATTACTAATTAGGATGAAATTTCTATTGATTTATGATTTGTATTGATATGTTTTACAGAAGTCATAGTTAATTGTGCATTGATGATTAAATTTGAAGGATACTAGAGAATCGAGCATGAGAAGTCTACTTTCTAAAAGTTAAAAATTAATAGGTTGTTAAACTGAATTTGAGTATTACTTTGAAGTTTGAAATTTACAGGGATTGATGTCAAAAACACCCATAATTTTTGTGAGATTTTGAGCCTTATAGAGCATATATTCTTTTTCGTGCTCATTTTATTGATTATGAGTGTGTCAACTTTGATCTGTTATTCTAGAACTTGCCTTGATTATACATGTCGAGACAACATTAATGATTTGATATACTTGAGATGATAAAGGCACCTAGATTTTAACCCACTTTCCCATTAAAAAGCCTACCTTCACAATTAACCCCTAGTGAACCCGTTGATCCTAACAACCCTTTATTTACTCACCCACTAATATTAACCCAAAACCCTTTGTATTTGTTATCATCCTTTCTTTGACTACCTTTTAATCGAGGTTTGATTTGATTAAGTTACCAAAGTATATTAGTTCAAGAGTTACATTTATCATTCATGATGTAATATTTTAGTTTGTTAAAAAATAAAATTAAAAATTAAAAAATCCAAATATATTCAATATTAGTAGTATAAAGAGCTTAGAGCATTTAAACTCCAATTGTTAAAGGAAAAGCTCATATTAAAGTATATCAAATTTTAAGTGATAAAATACTCTTTATTATAGAGTAATTATCAATAGTAGGTATTATTAGTTTTCATTCGATGTAAATATTCATATTTAGTTCATTGTTTCTAGTTAGGTAATTTGTCAAGTCAGTCTCGATTCTAACCTTCTAATTTAGCCTTTATCCACACCTTGTAACCCAAGCCCCGTTACAACCCTGATTAAAGACCTTTTGATTTGTGTATCATCTCATATATAGTGGTGGAGATTTGACTTTCAGGCAAGCCTATGGGATTAACTTTTCAGGTTCGACTCTTGAGTGCCTTATTGAGAACCTCAAAACACCTTTGAGTGAGTTGAGTGAATCTTTAGTAAGGATTTCAGTCCTTGTCATTTTTGAATCAAGGGTAATTATTTAGATAATGGGAGACACCTATGTTTTCATGCTACAGAATCATGACTTATCTCGTTTGAATCTTTAGGGCTCTTTGAGTTGAATTATCCATGTATAAATTATCTATGAATTATGATAAAGCATGATTGATGAATATTGTAAGTTATGGAAAGTTCGTTCTAATTGTAAGTTGAGAATTTTGCTTGAGGACAAGCAAAAGCTTAAGTGTGGGGGTATTTGATAAACCGCAAAGGTAACATATTTTAATCCCACATTTAGTATGCTTTTGGATGATTTATCCCTGATTTATGTAAAAAGGTACTCTTAAACCTTTCTTTTCATGTCTTATACTCAGGAAAGCACCTAAGGACGAAAAGAACGAGAAACGGGCTTAAAAAGGGCCAATTTGGGCTAAAGAGGAAATCGACAAGGCCTGGACTTCAAGCCACACGGCCATGCCTCATCAAATTACTTCACACAACCATGCCACAATTTACAGGGTCGTGCCCCAATCGACAGAATCGAGACACGGCCTGAAGATGATTTACACGGGCGTGTACCTTGGCCGTGCCCCTGCTGTGGGAAAGAGCAATTTCACCCTGATTTGGATGCTTGAAGGTAAAGAAACATATTCCTAAGTCTACTTAAACATCATATGAGGAATTCTAATTGAATTAGGATACTTAGGAGCCAAGTAAAAGCATCTCAAAGCCTATATAAACACCCAAGGTAGCAACTAGAGAAGAAGTTTAGCGAAGTCAAAATAGGACTGCTTTTTGCAGAGGCTTTTGTCGAAGCTTTCATCTTTTAGGGAATCACTTAAAGATAGCCAGTTGATCCATCTCAAGATGTAGGAACTCTATTCAAGACGGAGGATCTCTCCTTCAATTCCTTAAGGTGTTTTAGGGATTTCTTATGTTTTGTTTTATCTGTTCTCTTGACATGTTTTCTTATTTAGTCATGAACTAAACCCTTCAGATACCTGAAGGGGATGAAACCTATGATGGATTTTGTTATTTGATTTCTAAATTATATGATAAGTACTTAGTTTGTTCTTAATTATGTTGCTTAATTTAATCTGATGTGCTTAGATGGAGGAGGAATAGACCCTGCCTAAGAGTAGATCTAGCATAATTGAGCGGAGTTGATCGGTCGCCTAGAGATAGGGTTACGAGATTTTACCAGATTAAGGTGAAACCTAATATGGGAATCCTTTAATCGATTTACTACTTCCTTAGGGGGTTATTATAAAAGAATGAGAGTTCCACTAATTAACCTAAGCTTAGACGTTATTCGCCTCGAGAGAGGGTTTAATCTAAGTTAGGGAGTCTCACGGATCAAGCTAAGAAAAGAAACCATATGGTTTAGGGATAAATAATAAGTGAAGTCATAGGTGGTTTCTGCCTGAGGGTATCGTCTTCATCAACTGAGTTTTCCGAAAGCCTTTCTCCAATTCATTCTTTTGTCTTTGCATTTAGTTTAAGTATTTCATTAGTTTTAGATAAATCAATCAATCACTACATATTTTAGGCTAAATAATAGAAAGAAAGTGAGTAGTAGTACTTTTAGGTTCCCTTGGGTTCGATAAGATATTCTTGCCTAAACTATACTACTGTTTGATAGGTGCACTTGCCTCTATTGTTGTCATAGTTTGTCTACAGGTTCGATCATTCTTTTTATAAATATTAAAACGCGTCTGTTTGACACGATCAGGGGCTTGGGTTAAAGGTGTGGAAAAAGGCTAAATTAGAGGGTTAGAATCGAGATTGACTTGAAAAATTACCTAACTTTAGAAAAAGAATTGAACTAATAATCTGAATAATTAAATCCCATAAAAATACTAATAATACGAGCTTCTTCTTCAAGATATTGAAATTAAACATATAAGCTCACTTAATTACAGAACTAATAATGAATATACTTCAACTCTTTTTTGTTTTAGATAACGCTAGCACAATTACATAAGAAAGAACTTTTATAACTGAAATAATATAATTGACCAACTTATCAAATCAAGTCTCGATAGAAGGGTAGTCAAAGGAATGGTGATAACAAATACGAGCGGGGTTTTAGTTTAATATTAGTGGGTGGATCAATAAAAAAGGTTGTTAGGATCAAAGGGTTCATTAAGGGTTAATTGTGAAGGTAGGCTTTTAGTGGAGCGAGTGGGTTAAAACCTAGGTGCCTTTATCATCTCAGTATATCAAATAAAAAATGATGTCTGGACATGTATAATCGAGGCAAGTTATAGAATAACAAATCAATACTGACACACTCATAATCAATAAAGTGAGCACGAAAAAGAATATATGTTCTATAAGGCTCAAAATCTCACAAAAATTATGGGTGTTTTTGATGTCAATCCTTGTAAATTTCAAACTTCAAGGTAATATTCAAATTCAGGTAGACAACCTAGAATTTTTTTTTATTCTTGAAAAATAGACTTATCATGCTTGATTCTTTAGTATCTTAAAGTTTAAATCATCAATGCACAATTAAATATGACTTAATCTAAGACTTATCAATAAGAATCATAAACCATCAGAAATTTCATCCTAATTAGTAATATGAGAAAAATACTCAAAGTCAAGATATCATTCAGGGATTTGAGAATAATGCAAAAAGTTAAGGTATTTTTCTCCCCCCCATACTTAAGATGTACATTGCCCTCAATGTACAAAGATAGATAAATAATCATGTGATACTAAAATCAAAAAAGAAGGGGAGAAGTGACACTTCCTAAATACAGCCCAATTTGGAGGAGGAGGCGGTGGTGTTGTGGTGATGGCAATAGTCACTGTGCTAGATGAAGAAATTTGGAAACTCGTGACGGATTAGCCAAGAATTATTAAGATACATTTAAAATAAACTAATTATGTATTTAAGGACAAGAAAACTAAAGGGAAAGAAAACAGAAAGTAAGATAAAATTAACATAAAAGATGAATGGACTGAGGAGTCCTTATTGTTGGATGGTTCGCGAGGTGGGTGTGATTCCAAAGGCTATGTTGAGTCGGTGGTCGTGGTTCAGGTGTGATTCCCTAGCAGCTTGAAGAACCTAAAACCAAGAAACTAGAATAAAACAAACTAAATTATGCATAAGAGAGTCAAAGAGAAAGAAATTGAAGTAAAAGAGAAAAGTAGAATAAAAGTTAAATGGTCTCAAAGACCCTTCGCTTGTAGAGTGGATAAAGCGGTCGGCATGAAATTATGTTGATCG
The DNA here is from genome assembly GCA_025506655.1 of Gossypium rotundifolium. NCBI lineage: Eukaryota > Viridiplantae > Streptophyta > Magnoliopsida > Malvales > Malvaceae > Gossypium > Gossypium rotundifolium. The sequence goes on from CP106730.1 coordinate 28,203,656, forward strand.
ATCTCCCTCTAGGAGATTATGCTTGGATTTTTCCGCTTCTTTGGCATGGATATGTATAGGCTTAAGAGTTTAGAGACTTGTTATGGAGAAGAGAGAAATTTGAGAAAAAGAATGAAGGAAGAAGATGGGAAGCAGTGAGAAGGAAGGGAAGAGGGGTGGCTTTAAATATAGTTTCAAGTCTAGTACTTCCCCACGCCCGTGCACCATGGGCATGTTGTTTCACACAGTCGCCTTGCACGGCAGTGTGTCTAGGCGTGTTGGTTCACCCACGCTCGTTTTACAGATTGCACACCCGTTAGTGATAAGTTAGTGTCATCCACGGCCGCATCACACGATCGTGGCATTTTGTCGGTGCCCGTGTGGTGGTGGTTGGAGTCCGTGACTCAAAGATTTGATTATTTTTGACTCGTTCCTCTTCTGCCATTCTTAGTATAGAGATTCTGTACTTTCACATGGCCACTGCCACGGCCGTGTGCAAGGCCGTGTGGTTTGGAAATCTGCACTTTTGGTTAGTTTTAAACTAGGTGTTTAAGACGAAAAGAAGAAAAGAAACTAAAATGAAAATAAATGTGTAAATAAATAAGGTTAGTGCTCGGGTTACCTCCCGAGAAGCGCTCATTTAAAGTCTTAAGCTAGAATTTCCTCGTATTTGGAAAAATCAGGGTGGTCTAAAAGTTTGAATATCTTCCATCATGCTGTAAATTCTATTTTTATGATAAAGTTTAAGTCGAGAAGCGTTTACCTTAAAAGTACCGAATATGGGATTGCTGACCTTGGCTATTCTGTATGGGAAGATATTGCGTGCCTCAAGAGGGATTTCTTTGTTTATATTTAGGTCTGACGTGGTAATTCGTGGATCTTCATTCTTTTACAGTACCTGAGCTCCTATTTTGAAGTGGTTCGACATTCTTGTGATCTTTTCTAGGGGATCCTTTAGTTTTGCTTTGTGAAGATCAGGTTCCTCTTTGCAGTGTGTCTTCCATGCTTCTAATTCGTCGACCTTAAGGCTTCGTTCCTTATATAGCTCTTCTTTATTTGCACGAGGTCTATGATCCGGCTTAGGCCTACGGCTTTGTGGTGGATCCTGTGGTGAAAGGTAAACAAATTGGTCATCAACTGAATTTACTTTCTCACCTTCATCAATTGATGTCTTGGTCGAGTCAAGAACTTGTAGACTGATCAGTTCGTCACCTACACAAAGAATGAGTTTTCCTGTGCCAACATTAATTTTAGTCCTGGCAGTTGTTAAAAAGGGTCTTCCTAAAATTAAAGGAATCGAATTATCCTCATCAATGTCTAAGACAACAAAATCTACTGGTAAAATGAATTTATCAATTTTTTACGAGAACATCTTCGATAATACCCCTAGGAATTGTAACAGTTTTATCAGCTAGTTGAATACTCATCCTAGTTAGTTTGGGTTTCCCTATACCTAGTTGCTTAAACATTTTATAAGGCATGACATTTATACTTGCCCTTAAATCAGCCAAAGCATTATCAATTGTTAGTCTACCAATTAAACATGGAATTGTAAAACTCCCTGGATCTTTTAGCTTCCGTGGTAGTCTATTTTATAGAATTGCTGAGTACATTGCGTTTAGTTCCACATATGGCTCCTCGTCTAACTTACGCTTGTTCGTCAAGAGTTGTTTTAAAAAATTTCATTGAATCTCTCATCTGTGAAAGAGCTTCAAGAAGTGGTAAGTTAATATGTAATTTCTTTAAAAGTTTAAGAAACTTATCGAATTGTTCCTCTGTATCATCTCTCTTCATTGCTTCGGGATAAGGTATGCGGGGTTGGTACTCTTTGATTATCGGTTTTGGCTTTTCTTGTGTTACCTCAATTTTACCTTCTTCTACCTCGTTTTCTTGCATTGAATTGGGTTCATCTAACCCTTTACTATCATGGGCTTTTCATAAATCGTAAAAGTAACATATTTTAGGCCCACATTTAGTATGCTTTTGGATGATTTAGCCCTTATTTATGTAAGAAGGTGCTCTTAATCCTTTCTTTTCATGTTTTTACTTAGGAAAGCACTCGAGGATGAAAAGAACAAGAAACGAGCTTAAAACGGGATAATTTGGGCCAAAGAGGAAATTGACACAGCCTGGACTTCAAGCCACATGATCGTGTCTCATCAATTTACTTCACATGGCCATACCACGATTTACATGGCCGTGTCCCAATCGACAGAATTGAGACACGACCTGAAAATAATTTACACGGGCGTGTACCATGACCGTGCCCCTGCCGCGGGAGAGAGTAATTTCACTCAAATTTTGTAACATCCTGAATTAATGGGTCTATGCGTTAAGTGCAAGGATATGTTTAATATGTTAATTTAAGTGATAGGGGTCCAAACTGGGCTCAGGAATAGGAAAAAGGCCTTGGTTAAATTATTTGATTCGGCATTATAGAGTTAAAAGGTGGTAATTGTGTTTAAAATACCAACGTGGGCTTGTGGCCCAACAATAAGTGGTGCTAGAAGGTGGCATTACTAACAGTTAAAGAGGCTCAAGTTTTGGCCGTAAGGAGCCCATGTTTCTGGGCCATTTTCGGCACTTAAAGGGGAGCAAGGGGAGACGCCACAACAAGGGTGTAAGGGGCCCAAAATTTAAGTTTTAGGGAGCCCAATTCTTTTAATTTAAGTGAGCTAAAATTCAGCATTAGGGTTAGGAGAAGTGGATGGCAACAAGGCTCTAAAATAGGAGGATTTACATGAAATTTACAATTGAGAATATAGAAGATAAAACGGAGAAAAGATATGAGCTATCAAGGAAAGGTGATGGCCGAAAATCCACCACTTAGAGGAGTGAAGAATTCGGCTACTTCATGTAGAAGGGGTGCCGAATTTTCCCTTTTTATTAGCTTGACTTTTAGTAATCAGGAAGGGTACTCTCGGGTTTTTTAAGGTAGGTGCCGAAATCCCTATAAATAGAGGGGAGTAGCTCACCAACTCCGACATTTGAACCCTACTTTTTCTTCTTAACCTGTGCTGAAATTCTTAACTCTTCCTCTCCAATTTCTTTTCTTTTTATTTCTTCAAAAGCCGAACAATCCCTACTCTTTGCCAATTTCTTCCACTAAAAGTTGAAACTATTCAAGATTCCTTCTTGGCATCTTCTCTTTTTGATTTTTCTCAAAAGTCAAAATCCTCAAGATCTCTCTCTCAGTTTTTGAAATGCAAAAGCCGAAATACTAAAAGTCCAATGGTTCTATGTTAGGCGGTAATTCGGGATTTGAAGGAAACTTGGTCGTCTAGATCTAAAAGCTGAAAACAGCTAGTCTCTAATTTTGGGATTTTAAGGTAAAGAGATTTTCCCTAGATCTTTACTAGATTCATTCATTAAATACAAGATCTAAACTTTATGATGAGGATTAACAGTCATATATTGTGATAGTAGTTCTGACAAGGACTTGTGATGGAATTAAATATGGATCAGGCAAAGGAGAGAATCCTAAGTTTAAGAAACCAGTAGATGTCGCCTGCTCGAGATTGGCCACTCGATTGTGGACCGGCTTCTGAACAACACCTTAGGTAGATAGCAGTTGTGTCGACTACAGATATCGTCGACATAGAAAGTATCATTTTATCGGTAACCAGGTGTGTAGATCTCTAACACACACTCTCTAATTGTATTTTATGTGTAGTGGGCTAAAAAGCCAGAAAGTGGTTGTGTAGACAGTCGATTAAAACCCTAAAAGGGTTAGGCACGGGTGCCAGGTATGCAACCATGGAAATCTCTATGTGTATTGAGACTTATGAAAGCCTATATGATGTTCTCTTTGTGTATGTATGCATGGGGTGGGAATATAATATGAAAGGGGAAGTGCAATATGGGTCACATGGTGACCGGTGGTAGAAATCCCACGAATATAAATATGGGTCACATGGTGACCGGTGGTAGAAATCCCACTGATTTAAATGTTAGATCACACAGTGATTGGTGGCTGTGCCACGTGGTGTGTAGCGGACGGAGGGTTGATTGTAAAAATCCCCAAGGTGTGATGGTTGGTACGGGTTGGTGTGTAGAGGATGGAATTCTAGGATGGGTTGGGCCATTCATTATGTATTGTGATTGTTTCCTTTATGTATGGGCCAATGCCTATAATGTGTTTGTGGGCCTTAGGTCAGTGTGTTCAGGATTTATACACTGGGTCTTGGTGACTCACGCTTTCCTTTTCTCTACTCTTTCAGATGAGCAGTAGATCATTGACATGGGAATCGAGACGGACTCGAGGGGCCATCAAGTTATTCGTTTTATACTTTCCGCTTTATTTCAAGTTTTAAATGCTGGAATTATTTGATGTAATAAGGCCCCGTAGCTTAGGTTTAAGCTTATATTTGTTAGTGTTTAGTTCTTCTCAAATTTTATGAACAAGACTTATGTTTTAAAGGAAGTAAAAAGATGAGATTTTCAAATATGATTTCAATAACTTCCATTTTGAAAAAAAAAAAAATTAAATTACAAAGATTTTCTACAAGTGCAACCTATTTAACGAATAGCTACAAGAATCACTAAGTTTTTCAAAACCATTCTAAGTAAAGTTTTTAGCATTAAACCCGTAGCATACCATATCCGATTGTAACTTATGGGCCGGGTTTGGGGTGTTACAGATTTGGATACTTTGAGGCAAAGAAACACATTCCAAAGCCTATTGAAACACCGAGTAGGAAGTATTCTTGAATTAGGACACTTAGAGGCCAAGTAAAGCATTCTAAAAGTCAATATAAACACCCTAAGTGTATCCTGAACGGGGGCGGTTAACTAAGCCAAGGAGTCAAGCCAGAAGGCCAAAATTGTGGGAATTACTTGAAGATAGCCAATTGATCCATCTCAAGGAGCCAAAATTTTTCTCAAGACGGCATATTTCTCCTTCAATTCCTTCAGGGGGTTTTAGGGATTTCTTATATTTTGTTTTATCTTTTCTCTCGAGATGTTTTCTTTATTTGTTATGAACGAAACCCTCCAGATACCTGAAGGGGATGCAACCTAGATGAATCTTGTTATTCTTTCGTGAATTATATGATAAATACTTAGTTTGTTCTTAATTACGCATGCTTAATCCAAATCTGATGTGCTTAGGTGGAGGAGGAATATAACCTGCTTAGGAATAGATCTAGCATAATTAAGCAGAGTTGATCGTACACATAGAGATAGGGTGACAAGATTTTGCCGGATTAGGGTGAAGCCTAATATGGGAGTCCATAGATCGATTTACTGCTGTTCTAGGGGGTTATTATTCGAGAAAGAGTTTTTCGTTAATTAACCTAGGGTTAGATGTTATTCACCTCGAGAGAGGGTTTAATATACATTAAGGAGTCTTACGGATCAAACTAAGTGAATAAATCGTATGGTTCAGTGTTAAATAACAAGTGAAGTTTAGGTGGATTCTTCCCGAGGGTATCATCGTGATCAACTGAGTTTCTCTTCAAGATATTTCCCAATTCATTCTTTCTATCTTTGCATCCTTAGTTTAGTAGTCAGTAATTTAGATTAAAGCTACTTCACTTATTTTAGGCTAAATAATAAAAAGAAAGTTAGTATTAGTACTTTCAATTCCTTTGGGTTCGACAATCTGGTCTTTCCTAAGCTATACTACTGTTCGATAGGTACACTTGCCTTAATTCGTTGTCAGAGTTAGTTTCTAGGTTCAATCATTCTCTTTATAAATTTTAAAACTCGACGAAACGACGATCAAGTTTTTGGCGCCGTTGTTGGGGAACTAAAATATTAAGAAAGCTCTATTTTTATTACTTTAGCCATTATTTTTATTTTTATTTTTTTCACAAATTATTTTATTAATTTTATTTCCTTCTTTTCCTAACAGGTACCTCTAGTTTATGACTAAAAGGAACCCGACAGGACCTCTAGTATACGATAGTGATATTGAAGCCACCGCTCATAAGAATCGCAGAGAAATGAAGCGAGCCCTAAATTACACAGAAGAAGAGCGAGAAGACAAATCCAATCCTACTGAAGGGATGGACGAGAATAATCCACCACGAGATGTGGAAGAAAACAATTCTCCGCGTACTATGTATGATTATGCTAAACCTCATTTAACGGGAGCGGAATCTAGTATTGTTAGGCCTGCTATAGCTGCTAATAATTTTGAATTAAAGTCTAACACAATACAGATGATTCAACAATTTGTTCAATTTGATGGTTTGCAGAACGGAGACCCGAATACTTATATAGCCAATTTTTTAGAGTTCTGTGATACTTTCAAAATAAATGGTGTTTCTAATGATGCCATTCATCTTCGGTTATTTCCCTTTTCATTAAGGAATAAAGCCAAACAGTGATTATACTCGTTACCACGAGGGTCAATCACTACATGGGACCAAATGACCGAAAAAATTTTATTAAAATATTTCCCATCGGCCAAACCGGCCAAACTATGGAATGATATCTCTTCTTTTGTGCAAATGGATTTAGAGACATTATACGACGCATCGGAGAGATACAAGGATCTCTTGAGAAGGTGTCCACACCATGGTCTACCCTTGTGGCTACAAGTCTAAACTTTCTATAATGGTGTAAACCCCTTAACGAGGCAACTAATCGATTCAGCTGTCGGTGGAACCCTGAACAACAGAACTGCTGAAATAGCCTACGAGTTCATTGAAGAGATGTCACTGAATAACTATCAGTGGCAAGTTACAAGGACAAAACCGACAAAATTAGCCAGAGTTTACAACCTCGACGCAATAACCATACTATCAACACAGGTAGAGTTGATGAATAAAAAGCTTGATAGTTTGTGTTCTTCGCAGGTACATCCAGCCATGCAATGCAACATAAGTGGAACTGTGGTGAATCCTGAGTACCCACCTTACCAATCAGACGCAGAGAATGAATAGATGAACTATATAGGTAATAATTTTAGACCCAATAATAATCTTTATAGTAATAACTACAATCCAGGTTGGAGGAATCACCCAAATTTTTCATGGGGAGGCCAAGGAAATAAAGGAAATCAAGGACAAAAACCTCCTCAAAATTTCCAGAATCAGCCATATCCGCAAGATAAGAACCCAAACCTCGAAGAGATGCTGACAAAATTCATGGAAAACACAGAAAATTATTTCCAAGATACTGAGAGAACACTTAAAAATCAACAAGCATCGGTTGGGAAACTTACTGAATCATTCGAGGAGTTCACTAAGTCGATTAGACTACTTACTGAGATGATCTGTGAAATAAGGGCAGAGATTTTTTCTAAAGAAATAGAACAGGTAAAAGCAGTTACAATAAGAAGTGGAAAGGAATTAGTTGAACCAAAGAAACAAATCCCACACGAAGATAACAAAGCAAGAGATGAGGGAGTTGAGGACGTAAATCCAGTACGCAAAGAAAGCAAACCACCAATCCCTTATCTAGCAAAGTTAAGGAAGGAATGATTAGATGCCCAATACGGTAAGTTTCTTGAACTTTTTAATCAAATACATATTAACTTACCTTTTGTTGAAGTTATTTCACAGATGCCGAAGTATGCAAAATTCTTAAAGGAACTCCTGACGAATAAAAGGAAGCTGGAAGAAGTATCGACTGTGGAACTTAATGAAGATTGCTCAGCCATCCTCCAAAATAAGTTACTAACCAAATTAAAAGACCGAGGAAGTTTTACTATTCCTTGTTCAATTGGTAGCTTAAATATTAAGAAAGCATTTGCTGATCTAGGTGCCAGTGTTAATCTAATGCCTTACAAAATGTTTAAACAATTAGATCTTGGGGAACCAAAATCCACTAGGATGAGTATTTAATTAGTCGATAGATCTATTAAATATCCTAGAGGAGTTATCGAAGATGTCTTGGTAAAAATTGATAAATTTATTTTCCCTATTGATTTTGTTGTGTTAGACATAGAAGAAGACATTAATGTTCCTTTAATTCTAGGGCGTCCTTTTTTAGCCACTGTTAGGCCTGTTATTGATGTAGGTGATGGTAAACTTGCATTAAGGATAGGTGATGAAGAAATTATTTTCAAATTTATGACGCCATGCGATATTCTAAACAAAGAAGATGATTCCATTATTTTGTTGATACTATCGATCATATCATTCAAAATTCATTACGCTTAATCATACATGACGACACGATGGAACCGTGCTCGACTCAAGAAGAGGGAAAGCGTATGAAGGCGATGAGATGAATTTGAAACATCGTCAATTAGGCAAATGAAAGGAGAAAGCATTGAAAACAATGACGAAATAAAAGCAAATCTTCCATTGATGAGCCACCCAATTTTGAATTGAAACAGCTACCAAAACACTTAGAATATGCATTCCTGGGGATAATTCTACGCCACCGATAATTATCTCTTTAGAACTAGAACCTAAGGAAAAAGAGGGGTTGATAAAGGTACTAAGAGAACATAAAAAAACCCTTAGCTTGGAAAATCTCTGACATTAAGGGTATAAGCCCCTCGTTCTGCACTCACAAAATTTTAATGGAAGAAGAATACAAGCTGTGTGTGCAGCCCCAGAGACGGCTAAACCCCAACATGAAAGAAGTGGTAGAAGCCGAGGTAATTAAACTTCTAGATGCAGGAATAATTTATCCTGTTTCTGATAGCACTTGGGTAAGTCCTGTGCAGGTAGTTCCAAAGAAAGGAGGTATGACGGTGGTGCCCAATATAAAGAATGAATTAATCCCCACAAGAACAATTACAGGATGGAGATTCTGTATAGACTATAGAAAGCTCAACGATGGCTCTACACTTTATAGATCAAATGTTAGAAAGACTATCCGGGCATATGTACTACTGCTTCTTGGACGAGCTCTCCGACTACTTCCAAATCCCCATAGCTCCTAAAGATCAAAAGAAGACAACATTTACATGCCCATACGGTACGTTTGCTTATCGTAGAATGCCTTTTCGATAATGTAATGCTCCTATTACATTTTAGCATTACATGTTGGCAATCTTTGACGAACTCGTGGAAGACATCATAGAGGTATTTATGGATGATTTTTCAGTATTCGGTAATTCTTTCCATCTTTGCCTTAAAAATTTAAAACAAGTTTTAATGAGATGTGAGGAAACAAACCTTGTTTTGAATTGGGAAAAATGTCACTTTATGGTTAGAGAAGGGATTGTATTATGACATAAGATTTCTAGTAAAGGGATTGAGGTAGATAAAGCAAAGGTTGAAACCATAAAAAAATTACCTCCCCCTAGTTCAGTTAAGGCTATTATAAGCTTTTTAAGACATGCAGGGTTCTGTAGAAGATTTATTAAAGATTTTTCTAAAATAGCTAAGCCTTTGACAAAATTACTAGAAAAAGATGTTCCTTTCAATTTCAATCAGGAATGTTTAGATGCATTTAATGTTCTTAAGGATAAATTAATAAATGCACTGATTATAATTGCACCTGATTGGAACTTACCCTTTGAACTAACGTATGATGCAAGTGATTTTGCAATAGGTACAGTTTTGGAACAATGAAGAGACGAGCATTTTTAGCCAATTCACTATGCCGGTAACAAGAATATTCACGCACAAGAAAACTACACCACCACGGAGAAAGAATTGCTAATGTAGTTTTACTTTTGAAAAATTTAGGCGATTTAATATTGTCTAAAGTTGTCGCTATTACACACCATTCACTCTTCGCTATCTCTTAAACAAACCGATGCAAAACCTCGACTCATACGATGGATTTTACTCTTACAGAATTTGACTTGGAATTACAAGATAAGAAGGGAGCTGAGAATCTTGCGACAGATCACCTCTCCAGACTTGAGAATCCATATATCAGGGAGCTTGATAAAAATGAGATAAACGATTCATTTCCCGAAGAACAACTCTTTTCTTTAACACATTTTGAGGTACCATGGTTTGCAAATATTGCAAATTATTTAGCAGCTAACATCTTGCCAAAAAGACTAACACATCACCAAAAGAAACGATTCTTTGCTGATGTGAAAAACTATTTTTCGGAAGATCCTTATCTTTTCTGCATATGTACAGATCAGATAATTCGAAGATGCGTTACAAAGGTAGAAGCAAGCAAAATCCTGGAACATTTCCATTCAAGACCGTCAGGAGGACACTACAGTGGTATTAAGACAGCACACAAAATACTCGAATCAGGTTTTTATTGGCCCAATCTATTTAAGGATGCCAACAAGTATGTTATCTCGTGCGGTAAATGCCAAAGAACAGGTAATATTTCTAAACGTGATGAAATGCCTCAAACATATATGTTATCCTGTGAACTATTTGATGTATGGGGTATTGATTTTATGGGACCATTCCCTAGTTCATTTGGAAATAAATATATCCTAGTGGCAGTTGATTACATGTCAAAATGGGTAGAAGCAAATGCTTTACCTACCAATGATGCTAGGGTAGTAGTTAAATTTCTCAAGAAACTATTTTCTTGTTTTAGGACACCTAGATCTATCATTAGTGATAGAGGTACTCATTTCTATAATACTCAATTTGAAAAAGTTCTAAAGAAATATTGAGTATACCATAGGACAGCTACCCCATATCACCCTCAAACCAATGGGCAAGTTGAAGTAGCAAACCGAGAACTTAAGTGCATCCTAGAAAAAAAGGTTGAATCGAATAGAAAAGATTGGGCATTAAAAGTAGATGATGCCTTGTGGGCCTATAGAACAGCATTTAAAACCCCTCTAGGGACATCCCCATACAAACTTGTGTATAGGAAAAGCTATCATCTGTCATTCGAGTTAGAAAACAAAGCTTTTTGGGTCATAAAGTTTTTAAATTTTGATCTTAGAATTGCAGGAAAGAAAAGAATGATTCAGATGAATGAGCTAGACGAATGGAGAGCTGAGGCCTATGAGAACTCGAAATTATACAAAGAGGCAACAAAGTGACGCCACGATTCTCGCCTAAAGAAGTCGAAGCAATTCAAAGTAGGAGACTTGGTCCTAGTGTATAACTCAAGGCTTAAATTATTTCCTGGGAAGGTGAAATTTAGATGGTCAGGGCCATTCATGATCAAAACAATTTTTCCATATGGCACAATCGAGGAAACTCACCCAACTAAGGGCACATCCAAGGTAAATGGTCACCGACTCAAAATTTATAATGGTGAAGATTTTAGAGATATGAGAGAGGAGCTTCTGCTCCATGAACCTTCTTTTAGAACCGAAAATAGGGAAAGTCTAGTTTAAGACTATAAAACAAGAGCTTCTCGGGAGGTAACCCGAGCACTAACTTCCTCAACATCATAGTTTTAACCATTCAGTATCTAACTAACCTAAGTGCAGGTTTTAGACCATACGGCCTTATACACGGGCATGCCAGTTGTCGCGTGGAAGCCAGGAGACAAACCACGGGCGGTCCAGTAACTGTGCACGACAAAAGAAGAATTTGCTTTCCCAACACGGCCTGCGATAAGAGGCCACGCCCGTGCCGACTACCCGTGCAAGGTTACTGACTTATTGAGCACGGACGAGACACGATCGTTCCCTCTAATCGTGCAAGGTTACTGACTTATCGAGCACGGGCTAGACACGCCCGTGTTACCTTACTGTGCCAACATATTGACTTATTGAACACGGGCAGAACACGCCCATTCTACAAGATCGTGTGAACAAAACACGGGCGTGCCACATATACCCACGGCCGTGGCCAAACATCTGAACGCGCCTAAAATTGCAAAAAACACGGGTACTTTAAAACAAAACACGGGCGTGGCACTAGCCCGTGTCCCCTCCCTTATTTAGCCAAATTAACCCATCACTTCCCCAAAAACTACCCTAAAAACAACTTTCAACATTCTTCCTCCCAAAATCTGGCCACACCCATATTCCCCACCTTCCCAAAACCTCCTCAACTCTCGTTTCTTCCCTAAAAACACACCACAAACCACCCCATGCCCGTACCACTCATCAGGTCACGAACTCCACGCCCTTGCCACCATTGTGTTCGTCGCAAACTCACACCACCGCCGTGTTTCAAATTTCATGTCCCGATGTAAAACCACCACCATCACCCCGGTTCCTTCCATTATTTCACTTTCCTAACTAAAGTTTGCTAAAATTCATATTATTTTGTTTTATTTATACATTTTGTTTAGTTTTAGGTATGAATTTTATCATGTTCATTACATCATTGTGATAAAGCTTGACTATTATTTTTCAGCTTTTAAGTGTGATTTTCTCATGTTTATTTCAATATTTCATGAATATCATATATATTTGCAATATGATAATGATAGTGTTATTAGTTATTTCTCATTTATGCTATTACAAATTCCTATTTTGAATTGGTTACTTATTCAAATATCTTGAACCCGTATTACATTTTGGTACAAACCTTTTCTTTTTTTTTAGATACCATGTCATCATCACGACCAAAACGATCCATAGCCGCCCCAAGCAAGAAAAAAAAGGGCCTGAATCATCCTTCGCAAGTGCTTCTTCCGAGCTACAACATCAATTCTTACGATTTCCTCAGGAAGCTCAGGAAGAGCGTTAGAACGCAATCTGGGATAGACCCCTTGGTACTGGTAGGTGCATCAATTGGGACGCACTGGAACAAGTCGGGCTTGTAGCCGATACTGGAGCCCTCATCTCGACCGAATTCGTGGAATAATTTTCTCAATCATCGAGCCCACATACTTGGACCTCACACTAGAATTTTGCACCACTTTTACTTTGCGCATGCGGTGATGGCATAGTTTGATGATCCAGGTATAGTCCAGTTCCATTTAGGGGGCACGGTACGTCAACTGAGCGTACCGCAATTAGGCTCGGCAGTTAGACTCCATACGCCAAAATTTATAGAAGAAAATCCACTCATTGACTTAGAATGACAGCTCCACTGCATTCCCCTCCACTGCTGGTGCAACTTACATCCCACCACTAGCGTCTACGACCCCAGTCGCTCCAAGGCGACAGCTCTCACCCCATACTTGAGGTACATTCATGCCATTCTCGCTCACACCATTACAGGTCATCGTGAGAGCATCGGCGTGGTAAATCGACACGATGTATACTACTTATTCTGCATGTCAGAAGGACACGTGGTCGACCTTGCATACTTTATCGTCGGAGCAATGTAGCATCAAACAGAGGCGCACAGAAAGGGAATTCTATTGATGGGCCCATATATAACACGGTTGGCTCGACACTTCGGCCTCCTTAACACCGACGACCAGAGAACCTCCCTTACGATGATTGGGGAGATGGCACCTCAAGGCATCGAGACGATGCTACACATGAGGATGATTAAACATTGTCGAGGGACCGACCCCCCTCAATATCGATTAGTGACACCCACAGATGAGGAGGAGCCCTAGGACATTACTGATGATGTCCCATCTCCATCACAAGAGGCACTGATTCTGAGCCAGCGACCATCCCATGCAGCAACCACATTGGCGGATATCTTTGCACGCCTCAACCAGTTCGAGCAGTATTTTGCTGACAATACTCGACAATTTGATGGGATAGAGGCCACCCTCCAACAGATATGCCAGCACCTCTATATCTCATCACCAGCACCACCACAAGATCCAGCTAATGATGAGGACCTTTGAGTCCTTTTATCTAGATTTTATATTCCTTATTTTAAATTTTTACTTTATTTTCCTCATTATTTTAATATTCAATTTGTCTTACATTTGAACATTTTCCTCATACATTGACAACCTTTATCATGATTATCATCCACATCTAAACCTTCGAGTACTCCTAACATTTATTTAATTACGCCTCCAAGATTTCTCATTGATAAATTAGCAATATCAAAGACATCATTAGGAGCGCTTCACTACTATACAAGCCATCCGTCACCACGATATCTACCATCCTCCATGGAAATCATCCAAAATTCAGGAAGTGTTACTTCTCCCCTTCTCTTTTGATATTATCACATGGTTTTTTATCTTTTTGTACATTGAGTACAATGTACATCTTAAGTGTGGGGGGGTAAAAGTACCTAGCTTTTGCATTATTCCAAAATCTGAATTAAGCCTTGTTCCTAAGTAATTTTCTCATATTATTAATTAGGTGAAATTTCTTATGATTTATGATTTTTATTGATATGTTTTTGAGTAAGTCATTGATAATTGTGCACTGATGATTTATACTTGAAGAATACTAGAGAATCAAGCATGATAAGTCTATTTTTCAAGAATCAAAAAATTTTCTAAGTTGTTGAACTGAATTTGAATATTACCTTGAAGTTTGAAATTTACAGGATTGATGTCAAATACCCATAATTTTTGAGAGATTTGAGCCTTATAGAGCATATATTCTTTTTCATGCTCACTTTATTGATTATGAGTGTGTCAACACTGAATTGTTATTTTAGAACTTGCCTTGATTATACATATCGAGGCCACATTAATGATTTCATATAGTGAGATGATAAAGGCACCTAGGTTTTAACCCATTCACTCCACTAAAAAGCCTACCTTTACAAATTAACCCTTAGTGAACCCATTTGATCCTAACAACCCTTTTTATTAATTTACCTGCTAATATTAACCCAAAACCCTTTGTATTTGTTATCACCATTCTTTTGACTACCCTTCTATCAATAATTGATTTGATCGCTTATCGAATTAGTTTATCTCATTGATAAAGTTTTCTTTATTATGTTCTAGTTTTTCTTAAAATAATAATAATAATAATAATAATAATAAATAAAAAATCAAAGTATATTCAGCATTAGTAGTATAAAAAGTGAGCTTGAACATTTAAATTTCAATTATCAAAGAAAAAGCTCGTAGTATTATTAGTTTCAAAATTACAATTGATATATTATTTTATTTTCAAGTTCATTATTTTAGTTAGGTAATTGGTCGTCAATCTCGATTCTAAACCTTCTAATTCAGCCTTTATCCATACCTTTAACCTAAGCCCTGTTACAAACCTGTCAAAGATCTTTTGATTTGTGTATCATCCCATATTATAGTGGTGGAGACTTGATTTTCAAGTAAGCCTATGGGATTAACTTTTGAGGTTCGACTTATGAGTGCTTTTTCTTGTAACTTAAACACTTCGAGTGCTTTGAGTGAATCTTTATTGAGGATATCAATTCTTGTTGGTTTTGAATTAAAGGTAACTATTTAGATAAGGGGAGACGCCTATGTTTTTATGCTACAAATTTATGACTTAGAATTGTTTGAGTCTTTAGGAGTCTTTGAGTTAAATTATCCATGTATAAATTATCTGTGAATTATGATAAGGCATTGTTAATAGGAATTGTGAATTATGGAAAGTTCGTTCTAATTATAAGTTGAGAATTTTGCTTGAGGACAAGCAAAAGCTTAAGTGTGGGGGTATTTGATAAACCGTAAAAGTAACATATTTTAGGCTCATATTTAGTATGCTTTTGGATGATTTAGCCCTAATTTATGTAAAAAGGTTCCCTTAATCATTTCTTTTCATGTTTTTACTCAAGAAAGCACCCAAGGTTGAAAAGAACAAGAAACGGGCTTAAAATGGGCCAATTTGGGCCAAAGAGGAAATCGACACAGCTTGGACTTCAAGCCACACGACTGTGTCTCATCAATTTACTTCACACAGCCATGCCACGATTTATATGGATGTGTCCCAATCGACAGAATCGAGACACGGCCTGAAAATGATTTACACGGACGTGTACCATGACCGTGCCCCTGCCGTGGGAGAGAGCAATTTCACTTAGATTTGGATACTTTGAGGCAAAAAAAACACATTCCAAAGCCTATTCAAACACAGAATAGAAAGTATTCTTGAATTAGGACACTTAGAGGGCAAGTAAAGCATTCTAAAAGTCTATACAAACACCCTAAGTGTATCCTGAAAGGGGGTAGTTAGCTAGGCCAAGGAGCTAAGCTAGAAGGCCAGAATTGTGGGAATTACTCGAAGATAGCCAGTTTATCCATCTCAAGGAGACAGAATTCTACTCAAGACGGTGGATTTCTCCTTCAATTCCTTTAGTGGGATTTAGGGATTTCTTATGTTTTGTTTTATCTTTTCTCTTGAGATGTTTTCTTTATTTGTTATGAACTAAACCCTTTAGATACCTGAAGGGGATGAAACCTAGATGAATCTTGTTATTGTTTCCTGAATTATATGATAAATACTTCATTTGTTCTTAATTATGCATGCTTAATCCAAATCTGATGTGCTTAGGTGGAGGAGGAATAGACCCTGCTTAAGAGTAGATCTAGCATAATTAAGCGGAGTTGATTGCACGCCTAGAGATAGGGTGACAAGATTTTGTCGGATTAGGGTGAAACCTAATATGGGAGTCCATAGATTGATTTACTACTATTCTAGGGGGTTGTTATTTGAGAAAGAGGTTTCCGTTAATTAGCCTAGGGTTAGATGTTATTTTCCTCAAGAGAGGGTTTAATATACATTAGGGAGTGTTACAGATCAAACTAAGTGAATAAATCATATGGTTCAGTGTTAAATAACAAATGAAGTCTAGGTGGATTCTTCTTGAGGGTATCGTCGTGATCAACTGAGTTTCTCTTCAAGATATTTCCCAATTCATTCTTTCTGTCTTTGAATCCTTAGTTTAGTAGTCGTTAATTTAGATTTAAGCAACTTCACTTATTTTAGGCTAAATAATAAAAAGAAAGTTAGTATTAGTAATTTTAGTTCCTTTGGGTTCGACAATCCGGTCTTGCCTAAGCTATACTACTGTTCGATAGGTACATTTGCCTTAAGTCATTGTCAGAGTTAGTTTCCAGGTTCGATCATTCTCTTTATAAATTTTAAAACTCGACAAAATAACGATCAGCTGTGATGGCTTGGATTTGCTCTTTTGGGTTAATCTTAGTGTTGCTTGGTAGACGCCCTTCTGGTCATTCATAAATTAACTTTACAAGTTGTCCAACTGACTTGGTAACTTTCCCAACTGACTTAGTAAGTTCCCCAACTTGTTTCTTGATCCCTTCAATCGATGTTTGTTGGTTTTTAAGTGTTGTCTCAGTGTCTTGGAAATAGTTTACTATGGCTGCCATGAATTTTGTCAGCATCTGTTCAAGGTTCAGCTTCTTTTCTTGTGGATATGGCTGATTTTTGAAATTTTGAGGAGGTTGTTGTCTTTGATTTCCTTGATTTCCTTGACCTCCCCATTAAAAATTTGGGTGGTTCCTCCAACCTGGATTATAAGTATTGCTGTAAGGGTTATTATTAGATCTGAAATTATTACCTATATTGTTCATCTATTCACTTTCTGTGCCCAGTTGGTAGGGTAGGAACTCAGGATTAGCCACATTTCCACTTGCGTTGCACTGCATTACTGGATGTACCTATGAAGAACACAAACTATCAAGCTTTTTATTCATCATCTCTACCTACGTTGATAGCATGGTTACTACTTATAGGTTGAAAACTCCGACTGATTTTGTTGGTTTTGTCCTTGTAACCTGCCACTGATAGTTATTCAGTGACATCTCTTCAATAAACTCATAGGCTACGTAAGGAGTTCTATTGTTAAGGGTTCCACCGACGGCTGAATAAATTAGTTACCTCGTTAAGGGGTTTACACCGCTATAGAAAGTTTGGACTTGAAGCCATAAGGGTAAACCATGGTGCGGACACCTTCTCAAGAGATCCTTGTATCTTTCCCATGCGTCGTATAATGTCTCTAAATCCATTTGCAAAAAAGAAGAGATATCATTCTGTAATTTGGCCGTTTTGGCCGATGGGAAATATTTTAATAAAATTTTTTCGGTCATTTGATCCCATGTGGTGATTAACCCTCGTGGTAACGAGTTCAACCACTGCTTGGCTTTATTACTTAATGAAAAGGGAAAGAACCGAAGACGTATGGCATCATTAGCTATATGAGTATTTGGGTTTTCGTCCTACAAACCATCAAATTGAACAAATTGTTGAATCATTTGTATAGTGTTAGGCTTTAATTCAAAATTATTAGCAGCTATAGTAGGCTTAACAATACTCGATTCTGCTTCTGTTAAATGAGGTTTAGCATAATCATGCATAGTACGTAGAGCATTGTTTTCTGCCACATCTTGTGGTGGTGGGTTATTCTCTTCCATCCTTTCAATAGGATTGGATCTGTCTTCTCTATAATTTAGGGCTCACCTAATTTCTCAGCGATTCCTGTGAGCGGTAGCTTCAATATCACTGTTGTATTCTAGTAGTCCTTTAGGTTCCTTCTAGTCATAAACTAGAGGTACCTGTGTTGGAAAAAAAAGAAAGAAAATTATCAAGGTTAAAACTAAAATAAAAATAAAAATAAATTGCAAAAAAATAAAAAATAAAAATAATGGCTAAAGAAATAAAAATAGGGCTTTCTTAATATTTTAGTTCTGGCAACGGCGCCAAAAACTTGAACGTTGTTTTGTCGAGTTTTAAAATTTATAAAGAGAATGATCGAACTGGAAACTAACTCTGACAATGATTTAAGGCAAGTGCACCTATCAAACAGTAGTATAGCTTAGGCAAGATCGGATTGTCAGACCCAAAGGAACTAAAAGTACTAATACTAACCTTCTTTCTATTATTTAGCCTAACTATTAAGTGATTGATTGTTTAATCTAAATTAACTAACTACTAAGATAAAGATGAAAAGACAAAAAGAATGAATTGGGAAAATATTGTTGGGAAAACTCAGTTGATTAAGACGATACGCTTAGGAAGAATCCACCTAGACTTCACTTGTTATCTAACTTTGAACTAGACGATTTATTCACTTGATTTGATCCGTAGAATTCCCTAATTTATATTAAACCCTCTCTCGAGACGAATAACATCTAACCCTTGGTTGATTAATTGAAATCTCTTTCTAATTAAAACCCCTAGAATTGCATTAAATCGATCTATGGACACCCATATTAGGTTTCACCCTAATCCGGCAAAATCTCGTCGCCCTATCTCTAGGCGCGCAATCAACTCCACTTAATTATGCTAGATGTACTCTTACACAGGGACTTTTGCTCCACCACCTAAGCACATTCAACTTGAATCAATATCCCAAAAATATTAACACAATAATTAAGCACACATAATTAAGAACAAATCAAATATTTATCATATAGTTCAGAAAAAAATAACACGTTCCGTCTTAGGTTTCATCCCCTTTAGGTATCTGAAGGGTTTAGTTCATAACGATAAAAAAAAACATATCAGAAGAAAAGATAAAACAAACATAAGAAATCCCTAAAACTCCCTGAAGGAATTGAAGGAGAAATTTGCCGTCTTGAGTATAATTCTGGCTTCTTGAGATGGATCAACTGGCTATCTTCGAGTGATTCCCATAAATCTAACCTTTCTGGCTCGACTCCTTGGCCTAGCTAACTCCCCTCGAAGGTTATGCTTATGGTGTTCATATAGGCTCTTGGAATGCTTTATTTAGCCCCTAAGTATCCTAATTTGAGTGGAATTCCTACTAGGGTGTTTGAATAGACTTTGGAATGTGTTTCTTTGCCTTTAAGTATCCAAATTCGAGTAAAACTCTTCCGGGCCGTGGTAGGGACACGGCCATGGCACACGCCCGTGTGAATCGATTTTAGGTCGTGGCCGAGTCTGCTGAAGAGACACGCCCATTTATTTTGGGGTCTAGGCTGTGTTAGAATAAATTAGGGAGGCACGGTCATGTGGTCTTGGGCCTAGGCCTTGTCGATTTCTTCTTTAGCCTAATTTGGTTTGTTTTCGGCTCGTTTTTCATTCTTTTCATCCCTAGGTTATTTCCTGAGTATAAAACATGAAAAGAAAGGATTAAGAGCACCTTTTTAAAGAATTTAGGGAATAAATCATCCAAAAGTATGCTAAATGTGGGATTAAAATATGTTACTTTTACGGTTTATCACCTATCCCACTTCCAGGGTTCTTCTGCGGTCTACCTCTGACCATACCCCCAGATCTAGGGTTCTGAGTTCTCTCTTCTTTCATCATCTCAGGACAATCTTTTATAAAGTGATCCTGGGAACCACATCTGAAACAAACATTTTCATGTGCTCGACATTCACTGAGATGATGTCTGCCACACTGTGGGCATTCAGGTCTATCAGATCGAATATTCCCCACGCTAGCGACCAAACTAGTTTGTGTCTTATTTCTCGAATACTGCTTACCCTTATCCTTCCTTGAAAACCCAGTGGAAGTAGCCGATTGGGTGGAAAAATCTCTTGACTTCCTGGAAGACGATTGGAATGACTTATTCCACTGTCTCTTTTTCGAGTCATGAGACTCCATTTTAGATTTTCTCTTCTCTTTTACTAACTCTTCGGCTTTACAAGCCATCTCCACTAACACCACAAATTCTTTTAATTCTAGGACAGGAACAAACAATTTGATGTCATTGTTTAGTCCATCTTCAAATCTCTTGCTCATGATGGCCTCGGTGGATACACACTCTCGAGCGTATTTGCTGAGTCGTACAAACTCGTGCTCATAATCAGTCACAGACATCTTGCCTTACTTCAGTTTTAAGAATTCCTTTCTTTTCTGATCCACAAACCTTTGGCTAATATACTTTTTCTTAAACACTTCTTGGAAAAATTACCATGTGATATTTTCTCTGGATACAACCGACACCAATGTATTCCACCATTATAGGCAGAATCTCTTAAAAGAGAAACCACACACTTCAAGCATTACTCAGATGTGCATGACAACTCATTAAATACCCTGATGGTATTTTCTAACCAGAACTCAGCCTTTTTTGGATCATCATCTCTTTTAACCCAGAATTCTTCTGCCCCATGTTTCTTGATCCTATCAACTGGAGGTTTGTCTCCTCTTACCACTTCTACTAGTTAAGGGGCTACTGGGGTAGGTTGAGGAATAGGCGGGGGTGGAGGGGGTTGTGCATTCGAGTTCATAAAAACAAACTCTATATACCTTGTGTTCATCATTTGGAGGAAGGCTTCTCTAGCCTCTTCTCCTCCTCTCTAACTCACCGTAGTGGGTCTATTCTCATCCTCATCAGGCACTGTCCCTTCAGCGGGAGCCGACGCATTGCTTTCTACATCATTCGCCACTGCTCTATCAGGATCCATTTACTATATGTATAAACATAATTTAAGTCGTCAGGAGTCATCACACTATCATTATAAAAACATTCTTATGTATGGCATGTACAGTTAGACTCGTGCTCATGCTACATTAGTCCTAGAACTGACTAAACCGTAGCTATTATATCACTAAATGTAATACCCCATGCCTGAGTCCGAGGTTAAAACCGGATATGAGACATTACCATGCTTGAACCTTCTTAAACATGTACTTACGGGCTATAATTTTTGTTTTGTTCAAATCGAAAACTTCTCTTTATTAATCAATTCATACATTTCATGGGCCTACGAAGCCTTAAACTTGCGTCCGAAAACTTTCGAAACTCAACTAGAGACTTTTCTCTAAAAACAGGGGTCACACGCCCGTGTGGTTTGGGACACACCCGTGTATCCATGAGATATGCCCGTGTCTTTCACCCGTGGTCGACACTGACTAATTACACACGGCCTTGACACACACGTGGCCCTAGACCGTGTGCCATACCTTGACATACTGACTTATTCACACGGCTTGGAGCACACGCCCATGTGCTAGCCGTGTGCCACACACGGTCTATACAAACGACCGTGGGGTTAGCCCGTGATCTATTTTGACTTAAGACACTAACATGCAGGGAACACATGACCTAGACACAAGCCCGTGTGTCTATCCGTGTGGGCACTTAGAGGCTATTTACCAAGCCAATTACCACCCTGAAATCAAGATCAATCTCAATCCAAATTCAACAATTCAAATACTTGGTCTAATATTAACAAAGATGCATACTTAATTGATATAAATATACATACATATCTAGTCATACATAGCCAATCTCTTTAGCCATATACAAAAGAATAATAAACTTGATAGCCCACACTTTGGCCCTTTATAAGACATATTTCTAATGAAATGCTTCCTATACATGCCATACTTAATATAAACAACATGGGTATACCAAAATAGTAATTGATAGTGTGCTTCGAGCTCTGACTTCAATGATCCACAAGTTAGCTTGGCAAGACTACATAGAAAGAAAGAATTAAAGATGTAAGCATTTAGCTTAGTAAGTTTGCATGTAATGCACATAGCAATATAATTTTAGTCAAAATTCATTCATCATAAACAAAGGCATTGCCTAACTCATGTGTTTGAGCTTACATACTCTTGAAAATTCTTACATAACTCATGATACTTACTAGTCCCATGCTTATGAGGTAAACAAGGTTCCTGTATCACTTGATCACATTGATCAGCATACTTTACTATGATAAGTATATTCTCAACTTCATCATTCATCACATGTATAATATTCTCAATTAACTTTAACTAGCATGACTTGATAATAGCTGTACTTACTTAACTTCTTGCTTTCTCATTCAATCTTTACTCTTATACGCAATGAATTATTATGAATAACCGAGGATACTAAATCTCATCCCATGTGTATCTGGATGCCAATGCTATATCCTCGATATAATCTTACAATGGGATCTCTTACTTGATATCGATGCCATGTCTTGACATGGAATTACACGAGGTCTTCGTTGTGGGTTCCCTTGGGAACTTACCATTGCTATGTCTTGACATAGTCTTACTTGGTATCTTTACTTTGGCAATGCCGAGCCTTGGCTTGGACTTACATGAAATCTTCCTTGATACTCACCAAAGTCAAGCTTTGGCTTGGACTTACATGAAATATTTATCTCATGATAACTTTACAATGCCAAGACTTGTCTTGGACTTACATGACATTTTTGTTTGGAGACTCACCAATGCCATGCCTTGGCTTACGCTTACATGGGTCTTCATCTCATAATAACTCTTTAATGCCAAGACTTGTCTTGGACTTACATGATAACTTGCTTGATTGCCAATGCCATGCCTTGGCTTGGTCTTATACGAGCTTTCTCATCTCATGTGGTAGATCGAGTATCCTAAGTAATTCAACTTCAACCGAGACTTCCTCATGCTTAATCTCATTAATTTCTTTGTTTAACATACCATTAAACAATCTAATGGAATTAAAATATATTCATCATACTAAGCAATTTAATGATATTTATCATAAAGCTTAGAAATCATACAAACCTACCTCAATATATAAAATGTATGTAGATATTGCAATTTAGTCCTCGACTTTATTCTTGCCTCAGTTTCGATCCGGGCTTCGTTTATCCTGATCTATAATAATAATTTAACTCATTTAATACTCATATTGACTAAATTGACTCATAACTCATACTTTGACAAAATTTCCATTTTGCCCTTAAACTTTCTCATAATTACACTTTTACCCTGAGGCTCGTAAAGTGATTTTCATTCAACTTTCCTAAACTTCATGCTTAGTTGATTCATTTACTCTACTATAACAATCATCAATTCTCAATATTTCTATCATGAATGACCAATTTCATAACTATTACAAATTAATCCATACTAACATTTTTAATGAAATTCACTTAGGAAAAGATGTTTATCTAACATCAAACTCTAATAATCTTCCATAAAACATCATTTTACAAGTATGTAATACATGGGTATTTTTATGGACATGAATTCTAGCTCAACTTATAGTTATAAATAGCTAATTCATAATATGAGAACTCTAAAATGCGAAGAATATTAAAAACAACGCTAAGATGCACTTACTAGCAAGCTTCAAAAATTGAAGAACCCTAGCTATGGAGTCTCTCAAATTTTCAGCACAAGGAAGAAGAAGATGAATAAGATTTTTGTCATCTTTTTCCTTTTTAATCATTTAATTGATAAATGACCAAAGTGCCCTCGTCACTAAATTTTCACAATTTACTAATTCATGTCCATTTTTGGCCAAAAATTATAATTTGGGAAAATTTCTATTTGAGGACTTTTAACTAATAATCCAAAGCTATTTCATACAAAAAGCTTCTAAAATCTCATATTTTGCAACTTTTGCAATTTAGTCCTAATGGACCCCTTTAATGCCAATTTCATAAAATCTCTACATAAAACTTTCTTAATATCATGAAAACATCTAAAATACCTTAAAAACTCATTTTACTAGCTCGGATTTGTGATTTCACACCACTATTCTGACTAGGCCATAAATCGGGCTGTTATATTTATCATAAATCTAAGGATGAATTGTAGCGCAAAAATACAATCGTTTACTCAGAGCTTCTTGTAGATTTTTTCCATAATCACGATATATACCTCGAATCTCTATTCGAAATAGTGAAGATTGGCACTCTGTATAACCTAAAAATCTTAGAAACACATAACTCAGCAATTCTACCACGTGAGAAATATATACGTACTAGAATAAATATGCAGATTCCTCAACCAATCAATAACAAATCAGATAGTATCTTTCTTTTCAGAAATTAGGGTAATCCCGATACGAAGTCTATCATAACTCTTCATTTTCCACTCTAGTATCATCATTGGCTATAATAGTCCTGAATGCACTTGATATTTGACTTTAACTTGTTGATAAATCAAACATCTGAACACAATTAATACTCAACCCAAAAAGTTCAATGACGTCATCAGAATCACAAATTCTTTACCTGACTCAGGTTGAACCAACACTGGTGCCTCAGTTAACAATACTTTCAATTGATCAAAACTTTGTTGACATTTTTCTGACCATTCAAACTTTACATCTTTCAGAAAGCGATCGGTCATCGAGTAGCAATCATCGAAAACCCTTTTACAAAACGTCGATAGTAACCAGCTAATCCTAGAAAGCTTCTAACCTCAAATACATTTCTAGATGTTTCCATTCAATAACTGTATAAATCTTGCTTGGATCAACTCTTATACTTTTTGAAGAAACAATGTGCCCAAAATATCCAACTTCTCGGAGCCAGAATTCACATTTACTGAATTTAGCATACAGTTGCTTATCTCTCGAGGTTTGCAACACAATCCTCAAATGCTCGGTATACCAAGACTCATCTCGAGAATAGATAGAATGTTGTTAATGAACACAACAACAAATCTGTCTAAATACTGTCAAATCCATAAAAATGGAAAGAGCATTAGTAAGTCTAAAAGGCATAACAAGGAATTCATAGTGTCCGTTCCGTATTCTAAACACAGTTTTCGGCACATCTGATTCTTTAACTTGTCACTGATAATAACTAGATCCCAAATCAATCTTTGAAAACATTGTTTCATCTTTCAACTGATCAAACAAATCGTTTATTCTCAGAAATGGATACTTATTCTTTATTGTAACCCTGTGGAGCTGAAGATAATCAATACACATTCTTATGGACCCGTCTTTCTTCTTAAGAAACAATACTGGCACACCCTAGGCCAAAAAACTTGGTCATGCAAAACCTCTATCTGTTAACTATTGCAATTGAACTTTCAATTCTTTCAACTCTGTCAGATCCATTCTATACAGAGCTATAAATATCGATGAAATTCTCGGTACTAGCAAACAACCTCTTTGAATGGTTGCAACCCAAGTAATTCTTCTGGAAATACATCCAAATATTCACAAACTACAAGCATGGATTCAATCTTCTATTCAGATACTTTGGTATCTAAAACATATGCTAGATACGCATCACAACCTTTTCTCACATATCTCTTAGCCGACATCGACAAAAACACTATAAGCAACCCATTCCGCTCATCATATTCAATTCAAAGAATTTTATTATTTCTACATTTCAATTATATAATCTTTTGTCTACAGTTCACAACAGCATTATGTAGATTCAACAAACCCATACCCAGACTCACATTGAACTCATAAAATAGTAAAAGCATTAAGTCAGCTGAAAAATAGTAACCCCGAGTCGTTAAAGGACAATTCTTACATATTTCATCAACTAACACATGCTTGTTTAAGGGGTTCAATACTTTAATCACAAACTCAGTATACTCAATAGGCAAATTCTTACTAAACACTAAAGTCATACAAATATATGATTTGATCTAGGATCAATCATAGCAATCACATTAGTGTCGTGAAGAGAGAATGTACCGGTAATAACTTCGGGTGATGGGTGACAACGTCTCTTCGCAAGCCTGAATAGCATATGCTCTAGCAGGTGCTCTGGCTTTGGATCTTACTGTAGAATCTATTGTAGTACCACGATTACCACTCACATTTCCCACATTTCTTGATGGCTTCCCTCTAGCGGCTATGTTACTCGTTCTTGCATTTTGAAAATTATTTTTCTTAGCTAGCTCATGACAATCCCGAATAAAATGATCTCATGAACCATATTTGTAGCAAACTCTATTATTATTTTTACCCAACATTCCCCAAAATGCCATCTTTCACACTGTTGACACTCAGGTTTATTATTTCTCGCACTGCCAACCCTCGATTTGAATGTAATTTGAGCTTTAGGACTTGAAAATTGCTTTCCACAATCTCTGTTCGAATGCCTGATTGAAACATTTGGACGGGTGAACGAATATCTAGATTTTTTGACGAGGATTGATATGGTTTATTCATCGTTCTTTTCCTCGAATCTCTAGCCTCTGAAACTATTTTTCTCTTTTCTTTACTAAGCTCCTCGGGATCATCATCAATGGTAGCTATGAACTCTTAGGCCCTATACTTTCAAATTTTATCTACTGACAGCTTATTCAATTGTCGAATTTCCACAACTTGAGGGATATGGGAACCGGTAGGGGATTATGTAGGGGTGGAGGTTGTTGAGTAGCCGAATTTGTCTAGACAAATTGTGTGAACCATTCATTCATCATTTGGAAAAAGGCTTCTTTAGCCTCTCTCCCGTGACTACTCGACATAGATCTAGAATCGATTTGAGCGCCTTTAAACGGAGTCATGCATTACTCTCTACATCATTAGCTACAGCTCGATTAGGATCCATTTACTATATGAAAACAAAGTTTAAATTGTAATGAGTCATCACACTATCACATGTTATATATAGCATGTATAGTTAGACTCTCACACACGCTACGTTAGTCCTAGGATCGACTAAGCCGTAGCTTTAATACCAATAAATGTAACACCCATCACCCTTATTCACATTCATAATAGGGTTACAGAGCATTACCGAACATACAACACTTTTAAACATACATTTCATATATAATTTATCAATTTGAATACAATTCAATCACAATCAATTATAATGTCCCTTAAACGAGTCTACGAAGCCTTAGACATGCATTGAGAGTGGTTCGAGACTAAATCGATAACTCAGGAAGCTTTTTCACACTTAGAAATTTTTCTCAAAATAGGGGACATATGCCCGTATGGTCAGGCTGTGTGTCTCACATGGCCACCAGACACGCCCGTGTCACAGGCCGTCTGAACATTCGAAATGGGAGCACATGGCCGTGTCCTAGCCTGTGTCCCTTCCCGTGTCCAAACAAGTGTGGTTACTGACTTGGGTCACACGGCCAACCACATGCCCATGTGTCTAGCCCGTGTGCCATTCGAAGTGGCCACAAATGCCCGTGTACCAGGCCGTGTGCTAGGCTTTGTCAAACTTGTAGGGTATACAGACTTATACAACACGGCCAAGTCACATGCCCATGTGCTAGGCCGTGTTCCAATTACGGGATATACTGACTTGTACCACACGGCCGATCGTACGCCCGTGTGTGAGACTGTGTGGAGCATACTGAATTCATTTCAATTTCAACACTAGAGGACATACGGCCGTGTAACATGACCATGTGTCACACACGGCTGAGACACACCCTCATGTCTCTGCCCTTGTGGACAAAAATAAGCTATTTACCAAGACAATTTGCCATCATATTTGTGCACAGTTACACCACTCATATTGCACAAAACACATAGCATATCTAATCATCTAAACCAGCCAATTCAAACATAAATTATGCACATTCCGTAATTCCATTTTACATATATACAAATCACCAAAACATACCATACCAATTGTACAAAACTTTACTTCTTTAAACATCAAAATAGCTAAACTCAAGTATACATTGTTTAGCCTAATTTCACAAGCATGCCATTATCCACAACCAAACTATTTAACATTCATAATATCTATAGCTATTAAGCATCACACAGCCAACCTCAATTTACATAACAAAGACTATTAGCACATACACATATACACTAGCAAATTAACTCAAATTAAGCCAACTCTCATGGCTATTAGATACAAACCAAGAAATATACATTTACAAGCCAAATAAAATGGCTAAAATCATTACTAAAACACAACCAACATGACCAACATCCCTATACATGCCATATACTAAAATTACCAAAGTTCATAGATACCAAGATATAGGTGGATAGTGTGAAGCGATCTCCAACGATCCCTGAATCCAAGCTAGCTTTGATATCACTATAAAACACAGGAAATACACAAAGTAAGCTATAAAGCTTAGTAAGCTCGCATGAAATAAACTTAATGCAATCACATAAATATAATTCAATAATTTGAATACACCAACATGTAGCTTATATAATCTAACAAACCTTTCAGATACTTATTCACCAAATTATATACTTTCATCATCATTTTCTCGATTCAATGCTAAAATAGTTTATACACATACCTGTACCGTCTCGTACAAATCTAATACACATTCTCATCTTTCATTTACCTGTCGAACCATTCAGAATAGAAGTTGGATACTCGAGGGTTTCACACGATAAGTACCTATACCATGGCCCGAAGCTAAATCAAGGTAAATTATCCAAAGTACTAATATCATGGCTCGAAGACAATTCAGCTGATATACATGGCCAGAAGCCAAATCAGTTTATATTGCACACAAAGTGCTAAATCATGGCCCGAAGCCAACTCACTGTGTCCCCTAACGACATGTCACTAGTGTCCTAAACTATTTTTAAGGTTCAACTGGGATTCCAACTGTCGAATCATCGTCGAATCATTTCCAAACTTGTCCATAGTCACATAATCACATATACGATATCAAAGTATATAGAATACATTTGAAATGAATTTATAACATACGGACTTACCTCAATTGCTAAAATGGCGAATCGAGTCAACTATTTCGTAACTTTGTTCTTTCCCTAATCTAAGTCTATATTTCTCCTTTCTTAATCTAAATATATCCAGAGTTAACTTATTTAATCATCTATTTATTCAATTCTATCCAAAACACACTTTAAAACATATTTACACTTTTACCCCTAAACTTTCACATTTTTACAATTTAGTACTTATTACAAAAAATAAAAATTCATGCAATTAATGAATTACCATTATACCCTTAACAGCCCATATTTTTCATTTATTTCACATTTTAACCACAAAGTTTCAACATTTCTCAATTTAATCCCTATTTTGCATTTTTACTAAAAATCACTTAATAAAACTTGTATATCTATCAACAAGCATTCATAATCTATCATGAAACTTCAAAATACACATGCATTCATCAATGGAATCATTAAAAATCTTTAACATTTTGCAAAATAGTCCCTAGGTTAGCTAGTACTAGTTGCAACGATCACAAAAACATAGAAATCATTAAAAGTGGGTCAAAAATCACTTACCAATTTAAGCTTTTAAATGGTCGAACCCTAGTTCATTCCCATGGATTTTTTTTTTTTGAATATTCGTGGTGAAAAGAGAAGATGAAAGCTTTCTCATTTGTTTAACTTATTTTTATCATAATTATTTACTAATTTACTATATTAACCTTTTAATTAATAAATAAAAATCACTTAAAAGATGTCCATAAAAGCCCACTAACATTAAAAATGGTATATTTACCACATAAGGACCTCTACTATTTAATTTCATAGCCATTTAATAACTTTAGCTAATAGAACACAAATTTTATACTTTATGCGATTTAGTCCTTTTTATCAAATTGACCATTCAAACAATAAAATTTCTTAATGAAAATTTCAAAAATCATAATTTAATTATTTAGACATTAAAATAATCATAAAATATTTATTTCAACTTCAAATTTGTGGTCCCAAAACCACTGTTCAGATTTGAGTAAAAACGGGCTGTTATAAGAGTCCCTTGTCACCCTCGACTACCACTCACATTCCCAACATTTCTTGGTGGTCTTCCTTTAGTCGACATATTACTCGGTCTCACATTCTGAGGTCTATATTTCTCAACCATTTCAGGACACTCTTTAATAAAATGATCCGGCAAGCCACATTTGAAGCAAGCTTTAGTACTTTTATTCTAGCATTCACCAAAATGTTTCCTCCCGTATTAATGTCGCTTAGGTTTGTTATTTCTCACACTACCAACACTCGAGAAAGAAGTACCTTGACCTTTAGAATTTACTGAGTTGATTTCCACGATCTCTATTCGATTCCCCATTGATGCATTCGATCGAATATATGAATCTCGTAATTTCTTTGATGAAGAATGGTAAGTTCATTCATCGATCTTTTCTTCGAATCTCTAGCCTCTGAATCAAATTTCCTCTTTTCTAGGCTAAAATCTTTAGCTTCGCAGGCTTGGTCAACTAACACAACAAATTTTTTCAAATCTAAAATTCTGACCAAAAGTTTAATGTCTTCGTTCTGCCCATCAACAAATCTCTTGCACATTATCGCTTCAGCAGAAACATACTCTCGAGCATATTTACTTAAACTGCATAAATTCTCTCTCATACTCAGTTACGGTCATACGACCTTGTTTCACTTCTAAAAACTCTTTATGCTTTGATCTAGGAACCATTAACTAATGTATTTCGTCCTAAACTCAGTCTGAAAGAACTCACATGTGACTCTCTCCCTTGGCACCACTGATAGTAATGTATTCCACCACTGATATGTGGTGTCTTTTAGAAGGGATATAGTACACTTTAAACATCCAGCCGGTGTGCAAGAAAGCTCATCAAACACTTGGATCATATTTTCAAGCCAAAACTCAACTCTCTTAAGATTATCATCAACATTAGCTATGAACTCTTCAGCCCTGTGCTTACGAATCTTATCAACTGGAGGTTTATTTAATCTTAAAAGATCAACTCCTTAAGGAGCTACGGGTACAGGTTGGGGATTAGGAGGGGTGGATGTTGTTGAGTAGCCACGTTCGTACGAATGTATTGAGTGAACCGCTCGTTCATCATTTGGAAGAAGGCTTATTTAGCCTCTCCTCCCTGGCTACCCATTACGGGTCTAGAATCATATGGCACTATCCCTTGAGTGGAAGTGGGCACATTACTTTCAACCTTATCAGCTATAGCTCGATTGGGATCCATTTGCTATATGAAAACACATTTTAAAATGTCAGTAGTCATCACACTATCACAGTTTATATATGGCATGTATAGCTAGACTCTCACACATGCTATGTTAGTCTTAGAATCGACTAAATCGTAGCTCTGATACCAATAAATGTAATACCTCTCACCAGATTATAACAAATTAATTTTGGGCCTAGTCGAACAAAGGGTTTTGGGGCCACAAATCCGACGAGGAAAATATTATTTTTAGTATATTTTTATGGTATAAAATTTCACAAAAAAATTTTCGTGAAAATTTTGTTCGAAAATTTTGACGTTTGGGCACTCAATTTAGTCAAAAAGACTAAATTGTAAATAGTAAAAAAGTTGAGTTCCACATGTTAAAAGTGTCCAATTTCTATGAAATTTTAAATTAGAGGTCCTTAAATGGTAATTAGACAATTGGTTAAATTGTTGGACAAAAATGGACTTGAGATAAGTGAAATAGGATATTTTAAGTTAGGGGCATTTTGGTAATTTGGTAATTAAATGGACTAAAAGACAAAATAAAAGCCAAAAACCCTTGTACATCTTCTTTCATGGCTTAATTTAGCATGGGGGAAGCCATGGCTAGGGTTTTCAAGCTTTCAAGCTCAATAGTAAGTACATCCAAGCCCCATTTTTAATGTTCTTTACATTTTTGAGATCCACGTAACACGATTTAACTATTTCTACCATTATTTTGAGCTAGGGTTTATGTTTAAAAATTTATCCATATATGAAATGCATGTGATTTGATGTCTAATGGTAGAATATGAATGCTTGGTGTGTAGTAAATGACTTTTAATAAGTGATTTTTGATGAAATCTCATAAAAGGACTAATTTGTAAAAAGTTGAAAAACGTATGAAAAATGTGTGAATGAATGCAAATTGTGGACTACTATAGTTATAAAAATTGTTTGGTTAGGCCTAAAATACAAGAAAATTGAATAAAAATCATTTTACGAGCCTAGGGGAAAAAGTGTAAATATGATAAAGTTTAGGGGTAAAAACGTAATTTTCCATAGTATGATTTTTGGGTCACAATGAGTACTGTGACTAATAAGTAAGCTAAATGTGCTGTTATAGATCAAAGAAAATGAGGTTCGAACTTAGAACGGGGGAAAAAACGTGTAATTGACGATTAAGTCCCTTTTTGCCATTTTGGTATCGAGGTACGTTCGTGTAACACCCCAAACCCGGTCAAAATGCTACGACCGAATCTGGCATGTCACAGGAAAAATAAAAATTCTGAAAATCGAGTTAACGTCATGAGTTGAAAAAAAAAAAGTCTTTGATTGCATAAAAACAAAATTTTCATTGAGTGGTTAATTGAGAACAACTTTGAATCATAGTTTGAAAATTTAGTTACTTTACTACTAAAACCCAAATTTACGTTTAAATGGCCTTATTACATTACCAAAATCCAAATTAAAGCAAAGTAATCCAAATTAACTAATTAAGCTAGATTCATAATATCATGCATGGCCACCTCGAGTCCACCCTAGCTCCATCTCCGCGCTCTAAGGATTACCTGCAAAATTTTAACGGAGGGGCGAGTCACCGAGAATCAGTGTGTAAATCCCCATCCACAAGCATTTACACTCTCGCACAGATTCATATGCAAAATATGTATGCCATGCAACCCAACCAACCTAGATGCCCACCCGCATCTCCTGTGTCTACCCAAATCTTGTGGCACCTAGCCACTGGTGGTACCTAACCACTGGTGGTTCCAAACCACTGGTGATCGAAGTCACAAATAATCATATGTGGGGCCAACCCACTTGTGGTATCTAACCACTAGTGACAATCCCTTAGATCAATGTGTGGGGCCAACCCACTGTGGTACCAAACCACTAGGACGAGTTACAGAAATAATATATATGTGGTACCTAACCACTGGTGGTTCCAAACCACTGAGACTTAGTCACAAATAATGAGATCATGTGGGGCCAACCCACTTGTGGTACCTAACTAGTGGTGACAGACTGAAAGATCATGTTTCCTCCATCTTCATCTCATATCCCAGTCTCATGTTCAATAGTTAAATGTTATGATCATGCTCAATGATTAATTAACATGGCACATTCATGCTTTTAGCATATGCATTCATTGATAGCAAAACATAATAGACTTACCCGGAGTCCTCATTTTTACCCACAAGGGTATTTTAATGACGACAACGTCACTTTAATTTTTAGCCAAACACAACTAATAACATATCTAACATATGAAGTGCGTAAAGGTTACACACCTGATAACTCGTAACATGATAATTTCTACATCGACACTTTCGTTGATAGGCACTACCGCTATCTGTCCACTACTCCGTTCAAATGCGGCCCACAGCCCGATGGCCAATCCCGAACAGTAGACACCGCACGCTTTTTAAACTTAGGGGATGGGTTTACAGATCCGACCCCTCCTATTGCTTGGCTGGCATTTGAGTCCATGAACACACCTTGGTCACTGAACCGCATTAAACAGTGAAATCGAATCAAAAGAGATTAATGCTTAAGGCTAAGGCCCTTACCTAGATCGACAAATCCCAAAGCTTTAAGCTTGGTTTGCAAACCAAACGAATACCAGAGATCTTTAAAAGAAAGTGACACCACTTCCACCTATATACGACCAAACATCCCACCGTTAGGCCAAGTAGTCCTTCGGCTTTGGCATGAAAACCCGAAAAAGATACTACGAAATAAAAGAAATCAGTCTCTTACCTTAACTCAACAGATTCGGTTAACACCTAGCAAGAATCGGCACCACACCACCCTAGAGAAGATTCGACAAAGGCTAAAACAAGAGAGGGTCTAACAAAAAAGCCAAAAATAGGAATACAAACCTTCAAATGGAGGCTTAGGGGTTTTGGTTTCTAAGGAAAAGTGAAATAGGGGAAGAGAGTTTGAGGTTTCGATTTTGAGAGTGCACAAATAGAAAAGGAGAAAAAATAAGAAGCAAGTTTGGGCTCTTAAGGAGATTGAGGGAAAACGCAAGAGAGAATGGCTAGGAAATTAAGCTATGAAGGAAGAAGGTATGGGCAAGGGGTGTTCAGCTTTGATGCTATTGGCAAAGGAAATAAACGAAGATGATGAGTAAAGAGCAATGTAAGTTTCGACCAAACACCAAAAAGTAAAATAAAAAGGAAAAGAAGAAGAGGCTTAGGAGACCATTCGGTTTTGGTATTTGAGAAAGAAGAAAGAACGCAAAATATCAAGTGTTGGACTGATCCAATTTCGGCACAAAAGAAAAAAAAAGAGAAGCAAAAGACCCTAGGTGCTCCTTAACTAGTCGAATATCCAACACCCCCAAAGGTTAACACCAACAGTCGGCGACCCCCCTAAGCTACACTTAAAAATCGAATGCCCAACCCCTTCTAACTGCTTTCAAAATTTGGCTGACACACACCCCTCTTCAATCCCTTCTTTTCCTCCTTCTTTTTATCCTGATCACACATTCAAACTTGTTTGAATGCTTCAAACTCCTTGAATTACTCTCCTCCACTTATTCAAAGATGTTGACCCCTTCAACACTTATCCACTAGAGTCCAAGCTGAGTGCAACTCTCCCTTGTCTTGGCGTTAAAAAAAAAATAGACAAAAGGGGAATTCTCGCAGCTCGAAACAAGTCCCTACCAGCTTCCTTGAGGCGTCACTTCCTTGTGCTTTAAGTGGCGCCTCCTTGCCACCTTACCAAGGCACTTTTTATGTCAAATACTCCCAAGAACATCCCTTAAGTCATATCCCATCCAGCTCTCCCCTAAGGTGCCGAGAAAGAAAAAGATTTGACCAAGGTTCCAGCTTATCCCTGACTTACTCCTGAACCGTAAAGTACCCTAAACTAGCATGACAAACATACTATCTACATGCAATCACACAAAATGCAAAGGCCCCGATCTAGGATGTTACAGTTCTACCCCCTTAAAATAATTTCAGCCTCGAAATTACCTGGTCAAAAGAGTTGAGAGTATTGTTGTCGCATAACATCCTCTGGCTCCCACGTAGCTTTTTCTGATCCATGGTTCTGCCACAACACCTTCACCAAAGGAACTGATTTCCTACGCAATATCTTGACATCCTGATCCAAGATCTGCACTGGTTCCTCCTCAAAAGATAAGTCTGGGCTTACTTTAATTTCCTCTACCGGCACAATATGAGGCAGGTCCGAACGATAATGTCTAATCATCGAAACATGAAATACATCATGGATCTGACTTAACTCTGAGGGTAACTCTAGCTGATAAGCTACTGGTCCCACACGCTTCAACACCCGATAAGGTCCAATAAACCTGGGGCTCAACTTGCCCTTCTGAGCAAACCTTAGTACCTTCTTCCACGGGGACACCTTTAAGAAAACCTTGTCACCCACTGCAAATTCTATATCTTTCCGCTTAATATCAGCATAAGACTTCTGCCTGTCCGAAGCTTCTTTCAAACGAGTTCGAATCAGTTTAACCTTATCTTTCATTTCAGCCACCAACTCTGGACCCAGCAATTGACGCTCACCCAACTCTGTCCAACACGTAGGGGTACGACACTTCTGCCCATATAACGCTTCATACGGCGCCATCTGAATACTTGATAGGTAGCTATTGTTATACGTGAATTCTGCCAACGGTAGAAATTCTTCCCAACCACCTCTGAAATCTAAGACACAGCCCCTTAACTATCTTCCAAGATCTGAATCACTCTCTCTGACTGCCCATCAGACTGTGGATGGAACACTGTACTGAAATCTAACTTTGTACCCAAAGCCTGATGAAACGCCTTCCAAAATCTTGACGTAAATCTAGGGTCTCCGTCTGAAATGATCGACACTGGCACCCCATGCAACCTTATAATCTCTACTATATACAATCTAGACAACTTCTAAAGTGAATAATCCACACGCATAGGTATGAAATGAGCTGACTTCATCAATCGATCAATGATTACCCAAATTGAATCCTTCTTAGTAGGCGTAAGAGGAAGCCCACAAACAAAATCCATCGTGATCTTTTCCCACTTCCACTGCGGAATCTTGACCGGTTACAACAATCCCAAAGGCAACTGATGTTCTGCCTTTACCTATTGGCACGTCAAACACTTACCCACAAACTCGGTTACTTCTCTTTTCAGACCCGGCCACCAAAATTGCTCCCGTAAATCTCGGTACATCTTACTACCTCCAGGATGCATGGCGTATGGACTACTAAGTGCTTCTTAAAGAATCTTCTGCCTTAATTACACATCTTTTGGCAAGCAAACCTTCCCCTGGAAACATAAAACTCCATCACTGTTTAAATGAAACTCCTCTATTCCACCCTCTTGCACTTGTAGAAGTCGAGCACTTAAATCATCATCTACCAACTGTTTCTCCTTAACCTGATCTACCCATGTTGGCTTCACTTGCAACTCTGCTAACAAGCTCCCGTCGTCCTACAAACTTAGGTAGGCAAACATCGCCCTTAAATCTGATACTACCTTATGGCTCAACGCGTTTGCCACCACAATTGCCTTACCCGGGTGGTACTCAATCGAGCAGTCATAATCCTTCAACAACTCGATCCACCTCTGCTGCCTTAAATTCAAATCCTTCTGGGTAAGGAGGTATTTCAAACTCTTGTGATCTGTGTAAACGATCGACTTCTCCCCATACAAGTAATATCTCCAGATCTTCAGGTATAAAACCATCGCACCAACACCGTGTCATCGTCGAATAATTCACTTCGTGAGGTCTCAGCTATCGAGAAGCATACGCTACCACCTTCCCCTCTTGTATTAGCACGCATCCTAACCCTATATACGACGCATCACAATAGACAGTAAACTCTTTTCCTGCCTCAGGTTGAATCAACACTGGAGCCTCTGTCAAAATCCTCTTTAACTTCTCAAAACTTTCTTGTTGCTTGTCTGGCCACACAAACGAAACTCCTTTCCTTAACAACTTGGTTAACGGTGCTGCAATCAAAGAGAATCCTTCCACAAACCTTCTGTAATACCCAGCAAACCCCAAAAAGCTCTGAATTTCTGCCACAGACTTAGGTGGTTTCCAATTTAACATGGCTTCAATCTTTCGAGGATCAACCTTAATCCCCTTAGCTGACACCACATGACCCAAAAAGTTAACTTCCCTCAACCAGAACTTGCACTTACTAAACTTTGCGAATAATTGCTTCTCCCTCAAAATTTGCAAAACCACACGTAGATGTGCATCATGCTCCGCCTCAGATTTTGAGTACACTAGAATATCGTCTATAAATAATACGACAAACCGATCCCAATATAGTTGAAAAACCCGATTCATCATGTCCATAAATGCTGTCGGTGCATTGGTCAATCCAAACGACATCACCAATAATTCATAGTGACCATAACGAGTACGAAACGTCGTCTTATGAATGTCTACCTCCTTGACCTTAAGCTGATGATAGTCTGACCTCAAATCTATCTTAGAGAAGACTGATGCTCTCTTAAGTTGATCGAGCAAATGAACGATCCTCGGCAACAAATACTTATTCTTAATCGTTAACTTATTTAGCTGATGGTAATCAATACACATTCGCATCGATTCGTCCTTCTTCCTCACAAAAAGAACGGGTGCTCCCCAAGGCGATACACTTGGCCGGATGAAACCCCGATCCAGTAATTCCTGAATCTGCTCTTTCAGCTCCACTAACTCCTTCGGCACCATTCTATATGGGGCAATAGATACTGGCACTATTCTGGGTAGAAGATCAATACCAAATTCAACCTCGCGATCTGGAGGCAATCCCGACAGCTCTTCTGGGAAAACATCAAAAAATTCCTTTACCGTTCGGACATTCCCCACAGTTGATTCCTTGGCCTCCAAAGCACAAACATGAACCACAAACACCTTACATCCCTTTCTCACCATTTTCTCGACCTTCAAAGTGGATACCACATTAGATAGGTAATCCCTTCTCTCACCTATCATCACCACCTCTTCACCCTCGAAAGTCCTCAACACCATGCGCATGGCTACACAGTCCAAACTTGCTTGATATTTTACTAGCTAGTCCATACCTAAGATCAGATCAAACTCCCCAAATAGCAGTTCTATTAGATCAGCCGAAAATACTACCCCTTGAAGTTCTAACGGTACATCTTTATACAGTTTATTCACCACTACCGTTTGTCCTAGATGGCTCACTACAGTCATCTTCCTAGAAGAAATCTTATAGTCTAAGTTCAAAGTCCCCGCTATAGAGCTAACAACATAAGAGTGTATCGGACCAATATCAATTAAGGCAGTATAAGGTAACCTATAAATTAAGAACGAACCGGTTATGACGTCTGGTGCGTCACCCTCCGCTCGACGCCTAGCTGCATAGACCAACCCAGGCTGTCTTGCATTTGAACTCCTAGCACCTCTCGCCTGATTCTCTCAAATCGATCAAATCATTACCTCCCTGGCCGACCACGACCCCTTTGTGGTTGCTGACCATTCCTTCTGAGTTGTGCCCATCCTTAACCCTCAGACTGAGTCCTAACTGGCCTCCGTGGACAATCCCTAATCTGATGATCCATTGACCCACACTCAAAGCACCCTCTGCTACCTATCCAACACTCTCTTGAATGAAACTTTCCATATCGAGCACACTGCGGTGGCCATTGAACAGCAATAGGCTTCGCAACTTGACTTGGCCCACCTACTTCAGGCCTTTTCTAAAACCCTCAGTAGACCCTGACGGCCCAAAACTCCTATTATTCCTATTTCTATCTTGATTTTCCTTCTTGGACTGCTTCACCTCCTCGGCTATCTTGGCCTTTTCCACTAGGACAGCAAATTCCCTCTCCCTCTGCGGAGAAATTAACACCCGCATTTATCTCTTAGCCCATCCTCAAACCGAACACCACGCCATAGTCCGTGGCCATAATTCCCCGGCCATATCAGCTTAATCGTAAGAATTCTGCCTTTTACTCAGACACCGACTTACTCCCCTGAACCAGATCCAAGAATGCCTTACGCTACGCATCCACATAACTAGACCCAC
Source organism: Gossypium rotundifolium (assembly GCA_025506655.1). Lineage (NCBI taxonomy): Eukaryota > Viridiplantae > Streptophyta > Magnoliopsida > Malvales > Malvaceae > Gossypium > Gossypium rotundifolium. Next base: position 28,242,796 of record CP106730.1, read on the forward strand.
TGTACTTTCTCTAATATGCCGCTCTGAAGAAATCCTAGGTGATATCCTCAGCCATCGCACCATCCCTAGCTGTAAGCCACCACTGATAGGATTCGTCCCGTAGAAGAGACACTATCCCCTTCAACTTCTTCTCAACCGTGAAGTCAAGATCTCTATTAAGCGCTCAGTCGCTTCTAACAAGTATTCAGCTACGTTGGGAGCTACACCAGAAACACCCCTAAATACTTTCGCTCAATTGGCTTGGAGTCGTTCAGACACATATTTTTGAGCCCCCTACCTATGCCTGATCCAGCAACTTTCTCCAGGACTCGTAGCATTGCCTGCGACACCGCGTTATCACCACTCGTTTGATCCTGAAATTCTATGCCCACAGTCGGCGGTGACGGTACCTCATCCTCTGACCCATGGCCAGGCCCTACTAGTTCTGACACAATAGTCCTACCCCTACCACGACCACAAACATTACGCCCGCGTCCTCTACTACTCATCTCTAACGCTCACGATTTAATCTAATTTAGGGGAAAAAATTTATGAATTAGCTTCTTCCACTATTTATTACAGAATTGTCTTATGAGTATGTATTCCGAATAGTTGTTCTCGCAAACGCACACAGTCCTACGGGCTTCAATCTCTAAGGTGAATTCCCTAATACTAACATTCATCTCACAAAACATTTAAATCATACAATCAGCAATTAAAAGACTTGCCGTCGCGGATTCGTACCGGAGACTCAGGTGCCATGCTTACCGAAAACATGTATTTCATCAAAACCATTTTGGAAATCCTCTTTTGAAAAGTTAATTTGGGCCTTATACCCACAGCTGAGCTTTTGAACCTGTCTCTAATACCAAAATTGTAACTCTCCAAACCTGATCAAAACGCTACGACTGAATCTGGCATGTCACAGAGAAAAAAAATTTTGAAAATTGAGTTAACGTCATGAGTTGAAAAAAAAAGTCTTTGATTGTATAAAAATGGAATTTTCATTGAGTGGTTAATTGAGAACAACTTTGAATCATAGTTTGAAATTTTAGTTACTTTACTACTAAAACCCAAATTTACGTTTAAATGGCCTTATTACATTACGAAAATCCAAATTAAAGAAAAGTAATCCAAATTAACTACTTAAGCTAGATTCATAATATCATGCACGGCCACCTCGAGTCCACCCCGGCTCTATCTCCTCGGTCTAAGGATTACCTGTAAAATTTTAACGGAGGGGTGAGTCACCGAGACTCAGTGTGTAAATCCCCATCCACATGCATTTAGACTCTCGCACAGATTCATATGCAGAATATGAATGCCATGCAACCCAACCAACCTAGATGTCCATCCGCATCTCCTGTGTCTACCCAAATCTTGTGGCATCTAGCTACTAGTGGTACCTAACCACTGGTGGTTCCAAACCACTGGTGACCGAAGTGACAACTATCATATGTGGGGCCAACCCACTTGTGGTATCTAACCACTAGTGACAATCCCTTAGATAAATGTGTGCGGCCAACCCACTGTGGTACCAAACCACTAGGACGAGTCACAGAAATAATATATATGTGGTACCTAACCACTGGTGGTTCCAAACTACTGAGACTTAGTCACAAATAATGAGATCATGTGGGGCAACCCACTTGTGGTACCTAACCACCGTAACAAATCAAAGATCATGTTTCCTCCCTTTTCATCTCATATCCCAATCTCATGTTCAACAGTTAAATGTTCTGATCATGCTTAATGATTAATTAACATGGCACATCCAGGCTTTTAGCATATGCATTCATTGATAGCAAAACATAATAGACTTACCCGGAGTCCTCATTTTTACCCACAAGGGTATTTTAATGACGGCAACGTCACTTCGACTTTTAGCCAAACACAACTAATAACATATCTAACATATGAAGTGTGTAAAGGTTACACACCTGATAACTCGTAACACGATACTTTCTACGTCGACACTTTCGTTGATAGGCACTATCGCTATCTGCCCACTACTCCGTTTAGATGCCATTACGACCGATGGCCAATCCCGACGATGAGACACCACATGCTTTTTAAACTTAGGGCCTGGGTTTATAGATCTGACCCCTCCTATTGCTTGGCTGGCATTTAAGTCCATGAACACACCTTGGTCACTGAACCGCATTAAACAGTGAAATCGAATCAAAAGAGATTAACGCTTAAGGCTAAGGCCCTTGCCTAGATCGATAAATCCCAAAGCTTTAAGCTTGGTTCGCAAACCAAACGAATACCAGAGATCTCCAAAAGAATACTACACCACTTCCACCTATATACGACCAAACATCCCGCCATTAGGCCGAGTAGCCCTTCAGCTTTGGCATGAAAACCTGAAAGAGATACTACAAAATAAAAGAAATCACCCCCTTACCTTAACTCAACAGATTCGGTTAACACCTAGCAAGAATCAGCACCACACCACACTAGAGAAGATTTGGCAAAGGGTAAACAAGAGAGGGTCTAATAGAAAAGCGAAAAATAGGAATACAGACCTTCAAATGGAGGCTTAAGGGTTTCGGTTTCTAAGGAAAAGTGAAATAGGGGAAGAGAGTTTGAGGTTTGGATTTTGAGAGTGAACAAATAGAGAAGGAGAAAAAATAAGAAACAAGTTTTGGCTCTTAAGGAGATTGAGGGAAAACGCAAGAGAGAATGGCTAGGAGATTCGGCAATGGAGGAAGAAGGTATGGGCAAGGGGTGTTCGGCTTTGATGCTATTGGCAAAGGAAATAAACGAAGATGATGAGTAAAGAGCAATGTAAGTTTCGACCAAACACCAAAAAATAAAACAAAAAGGAAAAGAATAAGAGGCTTAGGAGACCATTCGGTTTTGGTATTTGAGAGAGAAGAAAGAATGCAAAATATCAAGTGTGTGAGTGATTCAATTTTGGCACAAAAGAAAAAAAAAAAAGAGAAGCAAAAGACCCTAGGTGCTCCTTAACTAGCCGAATATCCAACACCCCCAAAGGCTAACACCAACAATCGGCCACCCCCTAAGCTACACTCAAAAACTAAATGACCAACCCCTTCTAACTCCTTCCAAAATTTGGCTAACACACATCCCTCTTAAATCCCTTCTTTTCCTCCTTGTTTTTCTATTGATCACACATTCAAACTTTTTTGAATGCTTCAAACTCCTTGAATTACTCTCCTCCACTTATTCAAAGATGTTGACCCCTTTAACACTCATCCACCAGAGTCCAAGCTGAGTGCAACTCTCCCTTGTCTTGGCTTCAAAAAGAAATACACAAAAGGGAAATTTCCACAGTTCGAAACCAGTCCCTACCAGCTTTCCTGAGGTGTCACTTCCTTGTGCTTTAAGTGGCGCCTCCTTGCCACCTTACCAAGGCACTTCTTGTGTTAAATACTTCTAAGAACATCCCTTAAGTCATATCCCATCCAGATCTCCCCTAAGGTGCCCAGAAAGAAAAGATTTGACCAAGGTTCTGGCTTATCCCTGACTCACTCCTTAACCTTAAAGTACCCTAAACTAGCATGACAAACATACTATCTACATGAAATCACACAAAATGCAAAGGCCCCTATCTAGGATGTTATAGTTCGTGTGTAAATAATTTAACATTATATTATATATTTAATATTTTGATATTGCATGAATTATATATTTGTTTCTACGAATTCAATTGATGATAATTTGGTGAAGAATTGAAGAATGAGAATCCCGGTTGAACCTTAAGAATAGAAAGGATACCGTTTTCATGACATTCGATTAAAAAGGTCCCGTATAAGACCATATCTAGGATATGGCCTCATCACCTAATCGAGATCCCATATATGACCATATTTGGGATATGGTATCGGCATCGAATAATGATTCAGTGTAGGACCACGTACGAGACCTGGCTTCGGTATGAAATCTTGTAAGACAATGTCTGGGGTATGGTATCAACCTACGATCTCGTGTAAGACCATATCTAGGATATGGCATCAGTATCGACATGTGATCCCATTTAAGACCATATCTGGGATATGGCATTGGCATCTTACTACATGTATGACAATTTCTGAGTGTCCTGAAATGTTCCAAGTGGTTCAAAGGGATAAAGTATTAAAGTTGATGTTAAAGATGGAAAAAGGGTCAAAGTTATGTGATGGAGTGATACAAGTACATATGCGAAACTCACGAGAAATGAGCTCGGTATGTGATTTCGTATAAGACCACGTCAGGGACATGGCGTCTATATGATATTTCATGTAAGACCATATCGAGGATATGGCGTTGATACGGTACTATATATATGAGATTCTTGAGTATCTTTTGTAGTCCAAGTGGTTCAACGGGTATGTTAAAAACAAGAAAGTAAGTGACTATGTTACGAGAGGTACAAGTATGTACATAGAACTCATGTGAAGTGAATTCAGTATATGATGAATTATTGAGAAGAATGTACACGAATAAGTTATACTTGTGAAATATTGATATCCTTGTGATTAATGATATACATTCATGATGATTGGATACATGATAAGATTTGATGATGATCATGTGTGAGGCTTTTAAGTCAAATTAAATTGAGAAATGAAATGTTCAAGTCTTTTTGTTGATGTATAGGTTAAATTCGCCAATGAGTGTCTTGTAAATATTTATTGATGACTAGCATGTTGGCATGGCTAACTATGGATATATTTTAGTGTTATGTATGTGTAAATGAGAATTAATACAAAGAAAACATGATAGAGTAAAATTAGCAATAAAATAGTTTGGACAGCAGCAGTTGTATCACTTTGAAAATTCACCAAAATGGTGGAAATTGAATTAGAAGTTGAATAAGATATGAAATTAAATTTTATTGAGTTTGTTTTTTATAAAAGAAACAGAAAAAGCAAAAGAATTTCATATGATGAGATATTTGGATTTTAGTGAGGCAGGGTCGAATGATTTTGGAATCCCTATTCTGAATTTGGAAATTCATTAAAATTGTACAAAAATAATCAAGGGATAAAATTTATATTCCTGAATTTCTCAATGAGTCTATTTTCAAGAGAAACAAATTGAAATGTCATTAAAGTTATGTATCATGAGAAAATATTTTTTTAGTGAAGAGGGGTCAGAACTATTAGACAGCGAAATAGGGAGACTTTAAAGAATAAAATGTAATGATTGGATGAACCAAAAATTCTGGAAATGTTATGGTAAGAAGATATGTGAGTCTATGTTCAAGGAAAATTAGTGTATCTTAATTTGGAGTTCCATAGCTCCGGATAAAAATAATTTAGTGACTGTAACTCGAGTAGACAGCTCAAAATGAATATAAATGAATTGTGAAATTTTATGCAATAATGATGGTATTATCTTGAGAGCTTATATTATGGTTTGTTAAAAGCATGTTAATCAATTTTTTATTATTTACATATGTACTTACTCAGCTTTGTAGCTTACTCCTCTTCCTTTCTCATATCTTATAGGGTTTTATGCTAGCTCGAGTTGGAGATCGCCAGACATGCTATCACATTATCAAGCTATCATGTTGGGTATAAGTGAATGCAAAACCCTTTGAGTTTATGGAATGTATAGGGACTTAGTCAATTGTGTATGTGTCATTTGATTTGGCCAAATGTGTTGGTTCATGATGGGAATATGATTCATTTTGTATATATCCATAAGATATGGCTCATATTAGTTAATGAGTTGTAAGGCCTATTTCTATATGTGTGCTTACACTAAAGGTTTCATGTGATGTGGTTTTATGTGTTTGGTATGGATAGATTGAAGTTGTATTAAAGTATGTGCAAATGAGAGTGCCAAATGGTTTGGTAAATAGCCATTTTCTTGGCCATACGGGTAGAGACACGGCCGTGTGTCTCAACCGTAAGGAGGACATTTCCCTGGGACATAGGCATATGCCACGGGAAGGTGAAGTCTGCATCTATTTTTCAGAATTTAATTCATCACATGGCCTAAACACATGGGCGTGTGACTTGGCCGTGTGACCCTATTTTGTTGATGACATCATAAATAGAGAGTTACACAGGCTGAGGAAATGGGCGTGTGTGACCACACGACCTACCCACATGGGCTTGTCCCAAGCCACACAGACGTGTGACCCCTATTTTGATGAAAAATTTTCTAAGTCTTCTTAAAATTTCCTAAGTTCTAGGTTTAATCTCGAACAGGTCCCAATGATTATTTTGGGCTTCATGGGCCCATATAAGGGACGAATTACATGTGAGTGAGTGATTTTAAATTGAATGAAATTTTATAGTTTGGTTTTGTATATATGTTTATGTTTAAGTCCGGTAATGCCTCGTATCCTGTCCCAGCATTAGACACGGGTAAGGGGTGTTACGTATTCAACATCGGATTAGATCAGTCTTAGAACACTTCTAAACACACATTTCACATATAATTTATCAACTCAAATACAATTCAATCACAACCAATTGTAGTGTCCCTTAAACGAACCTACGAGGCCTTAAACATGTTTAGAAGTGGTTCTGGACTAAACTGATAACTCGAGAAACTATTCCACACTTAGAAAATTTTTCTCAAAACAGAGGACACAAGGCCACTAGACACACTCGTGTCATAGGCCGTGTGGACATTCCAAAAGAGAGCACATGGTTGTGTCCCAGCCCGTGTCCAAACATGTGAGCTTACTGACTTTGGTAACATGACCAGTCACACGCACGTGTGCCCTTTGAAGTGGCCACACGCGCCCGTGTGTGAGGCCGTATGCTAGGCCGTGCCAAACCTGTAGGGTATACTGACTTATTCAATACGGTCAAATCACACGCCCGTGTGTTAGGCTGTATGCAAATTAGGGGGTATACTGACTTGTGCCACACAGCCGATCACACGCCCGTGTGTGAGACCGTGTGGAGCATACTGACTTTATTTCAATCTCAACACCAGGGGACACAGAGCCATGTAACATAACCGTGTGTCACACACGGCTGAGACACAAGCTCGTGTCTCTGCCTGTGTGTACAATAATAGGCTATTTACTAAGCCATTTTGCCACCCCATTTGGTACACATTTTCACCTACACAAATGACACTAAACCATAGCATAATATACCATTCAAAACAACCAAGCCAAGTCTAAATCTTAGCATTTCAATACTAACCAATTCAAGGCACATAAATACCACAATATGCTATATAAATTCATACCAATCCTTATAATCTCAAATCATCAAAATGACCATTATTAAAAATGCATTATTTGGCCTAATTTCACAAACATATCTATATCCACAAATCATCAATTTACCATTTATAATATTATCATCAATTATAATACAACCATCAACCAACTCAATTCACAAGACTTAACTACACATATATATACTTATTCAAGCATACCAAACAAACCAAAATGGTCCATCACACATGGCTATATATTTACATACCAAATATAAACATTTACAAGCCAATTCATGTAACGGTTCGGTTTCGACCCTAATTAGAATAGTGGTTTTGGGACCACAAATCTTAGTAAAAAAAGTAATTAAATATTATTATATGTGTTTATACTGTGTGAATTGATATCCGTGAAATTTTCTTGATTTTATTTTATCGCTTGAGTGTCCAATTTAATAAAAAGACTTAATCGTGTAAATGGTAAAAGTTGCTAACTATTTGTTAAAGTGCTAAATTGCTTTGTTCTTTTAATGGGAGGTGTTTATGTTTCAATTGGACCATGAAATATATTGATGGACGGTTATGTACATTATATATATATATATATATGATATTTTATGTTAAATAATAAAGGTTAATGTAACACCCCAAACACGGCCCAAACACCCCGACCGGATCTGTCATGCCACTAAGAAGATTTCTTAAAAACATGTCGCATTTTTTTTTTTGGAAAAGCATGGTTTAAACATTTATACGGGAAAACTTAATAATTTGATAATTTGTAAAAGAAATAAATTTTAATTAATGCCTTAATGAGTAAAAACAAAATCTTGCCTCTGAGTTTTATTACTTGAACACATGCCTTAGTTTCAATTAATCAGAAAGTCTAAGTGTATGAAAACCCAAAATCCGAAAGCATAAAACCAATAAACAATAGCCAATGGCCTTATTACAATAAAATATTGAAAGTATTAAGGGAAAATAATTAAAACAACATCCTTTATTAAGTCGATATAAATCCATGCATGGCCGCTTTCCGCTCCTTTCCAGCTCAGTCCGATGCACTAAGTACTACCTAAAAAATGTTAAACAACGGGGTGAGTCACAAGACTCAGTGTGCAATCCCTCGTGCACCATCAGACTGGGCCTTAGCCCCACATAACAAAATAATGAATATCACATATCGAATTAAGCAAAGCCCATCCTAATCCTAGATCCATCCGCTACACACCACCCTTACCGCCAATCACACCAATGGCGATTTCTCCAATCACCCTCACCGCCACACACCACCGATGGCGCTCATGTCACATTAGCTACTCATCGTCGACGTTGTGACATAGTCACTGTAATGATCGTGGCGGCACACTACAACAGAACACTTCCTCTTTCATATACATCAATTGCCCAAACCCCGAGCAAAAATAGAAAATGGCATGCATGTATATCCTATCAACTCAAAAGAATCATTTTACTTAAAGAAAATCACAGAAATCACAGACCTGATGGGTCGCCCTTACCTTCTACAGGGTTTCAACAACCATGCCGGGATTTTGGCATTTAACAAAATATAAACAGATCTTTGAATATACTAACAGACACAGAGATGGTGTGCAAAATTACACAACTGATTACACTTAACGCTATACTACCGAGGTCGACGCTCTCTCTAGCCAGAATCGCGACTATTAGACCACTGTTATGCTGGACAAAACTCACTAAATTGATTAAATCCCGAAGTTGGCAGACTTGGATTGAAACATTGATTGCACATCTATATCCAAACCAAATGAGATTTGATCTAAAAGAGATTTATATTAGAGGAGATAACCTTTCGGACAACAAGGGATATGGGTCCCTCCTTCACCAATCGGCCAACCACACCAACCACTTACCTTTGACTATCTTCGGGTTCTAAGACAAGCCACAATTTGTGAAGATTTGGCTTTTAAGAGAAGAAGAATAGAACCACTTAACAAAGTTTAAGAGACTATTCTACTAAAAAGGAGAAAAGAAAAGAAAACAGGAAATAATAGAGAACTTACCGAAATATAGAATAGGGGTTAGGCTATGATGAATATTTCGGGAAAAGGAATGAATGGAATGATGTTAAGACTTAGAGATTTCAGCTACTGGTTCAAACAAGAGCATAGTTTCGACTTTTAGTGAATGGGAGAAGAATAACAATGGGGATCAGAAGATTCGGCTAAAAGGGAAATTCAAAGAAAAAGAAAGGGCGAGGAAGGTGGTGATTTTTGGCTTTCGGAAGAGAAAAGATGAGAAAAGAAAAAAAATGAGATGGCCTTCAAAATTTTGACACACCCCTTGCCATACTAAACTGATTCTCCCCCCTCTCCTGAGTTTGATTTTCGGCCAACTCTACAAGCAAATGATAGCTCCTATCTTTCTTCCTTATCTTAATTTACTAACTTCTCCAAAAGAGGCGTAATTAGCACCAACTCATCCCACTTTTATCAGCATAATATCCATATATTTTAAAACATTAAAATCCCCTAAATTCTAGCCTTGATGTCGTCCCCCATTGCTCCTTTTTAACTACCAAAATTGGCCCAAAAGCTTGGTCTCCAGGCGGCCAACCTTGGGCCCCTCTCCATCCACTAGTGGCGCCACCCTCTGCTCCTTTGTAGCACCACCTAACTTTGGGCCACAAGCCCATTTCGAAATTTTAAACACAAATACCTACCTTTAAACCCTGTAGTGCCCCAATAGAAAATTTAACCGAGGCCTCAGCCCAGACTTAAGCCCAATTCTCACCTCTAATTCTCAAACTAACACATTAAACCTACAACACACAAAATGCACAGGCCCACTAATTTAGGATGTTACAATTCTACCCTCCTTAAAGAAATTTCATCCTCGATATTTTCAACTAACTATCAATTATACTACCCAAGTCTCACCACTACGCTTTCACTGCACACTCTAATTCTAAAAATAAACACTCAATATAATATAGTAGGGTACGCACCATTATTTGCATCTGGAGCATCTTTGTCCCCTTTATGATGTGCTGCATAGACCAAAGGTGGCTGCCTCACATCAATGTTCCCTGCACCTCTGCCTTGTGTTGCACTGCCCCGACCATAACCATCACCCCCTCTAGCTGGACCGCGACCCCTCTGCGGTTGTAGACCTCCTCTACCGGGCTGAGCATTTCCCTTTCTTGTGGGTCCTACCTCATCCCATGGTTGAGGACAGTCTCTTATCTGATGGTCCAAAGTCCCACACCTAAAGCACTTTCCACTGCCTGCCCAACACTTACCTTTATGAAATTTACCACATCGAGCACACTTCGTATACATTGGCGAGAGGTGTCTCTCATCCCATCTCGCCCATCCGACCTAGGTCTTTTCCGATCACGCCTACGCCTCGATGATCCAAAATTTCTCTTACTTCTGTTCCTATCTTCATCCCTGTTTAGTCTTTCCGTCTGCTTCACCTCCTCAGCTATTTTAGCTTTCTCGACTAGAATGGCAAAGTCCCTTTCTCGTTGTGGTGTTACCAACTATCTTCAAACCGCATACGCCATAGTCAATCGATACAATTCCTCGAGTGTAACGGCTCAAACGCAGAAATTTTATTTCATATTCAGACACAGATTTTCTTCTCTGCACCAAGTTCAAAAATGCCTTCCTCTGTGCATCCACATTGCTGGCCCCAACGTACTTTCCCTGAAATGACTCCTTAAAGAAATCCTACCAATCCGGCTCACGACGTAACCCTCCTTTACCGTGAGCTACCACTGATAGGCCTCGCCTTGAAGAAGAGACACGACCCCTTTCAACTTCTCCTCCACTGTGAAGTCTAGGTCAACCATTATGCACTCACTCGCTTCTAACCAATACTCAGCTGTGTTAAGGGCTACGCCAGAAACACCCCCAAACATCTTCGCCCCGTTGGCTCAGAGTCGTTCAAAAATAGATTTTCGAGCTCCCGAACCTGTGCCTACCCTAACAACTCTCTCCAGAACCCATAACATTGCCTGAGACACTGCTTCGTCTCCAACTGTTTGGTCCTGAAATTCTCCCTCCACAGCTGGCAGATTCTGCATCTCGTTTCTTGACCTGTGGCCAGACCCTACTGGCTTTGACACGATCATCCTACCCCTACCACGACCACGCGGCGGACGTCTTCGACCCCTTGTACTCATTCTTCCAATTGGCATTTATCTGACTAGAAATTTTATGAATTATTTATTCTTTCCACTGATTATCCACGAACAATCTTATGAGAAGTCATTTCGATAGTGGTTCTTTTGAATTCAGATTTATGTCTACAGGTTCCAATCTCAAGTCTACTCCTCCTAGTTCTGGGAACTACATACATTCAACAATCAACATACAGACAACATCCATGAACCCACATTCAACACATAGGGGTATTTTCATCATTTCACCACCCAAAGGTATTTTTGAAATTTTATCCTACAAGGGTATTTTCATAATTTTTTTTAAAATATGGTATCTTGGTGATTTGATTTTTTTTCAAAATAAGGGTATTTTGGTAATTTCACAAACTAGGGTATTTAGATAATTTTACAAATTTTGATAATTTCCAAATCAAGAATGTTTTGGTAATTTTTCAAATCAATGGCATTTTGGTAATTTTTTTTACAAAACTAGGGGTACTTTAGTAATTTTGTGAAAATAAGGTGGCTGGTCCCTTTCGGGTTTTACTTTGGCCTGTCTACAAGTCCTCATGGCTAAGGTGAATAGTTACTGCGCACCAGGTAGGATTCCAGCGAATAAGAGGTGAGTCCCTAGGACCGCTTAAGTACCAAGCTCTCCCTGGATCCAATCCTAGACGTGCGTATGCCTATTGCCACACCCTAACCTTGCGACTTGTTCACGGACATGTTTAATTAGATTAAGTCTTATGAGGTTTAAGAAGTTTTTTAAGCTAAGCCTAAAGTCTATCAAGTCTTAATTAAGATAATCTACGTCCCATAAAGCCCATCAAGCCCACATACATATATCACACAGTGAGTTCAGATTACTTACCCAAGGACTTAAGCCGAGACGCAGTGCCATGTCGAGAAAACCATCTCAGATTATTTATAAACATGCATGTTTCCGTAACCCATATTTAGAAAATGTTTTGAGCCCAAAACCTCAAAGCCGAGTTTTGAATCGGGCTCTGATACCAATTTGTAACACCCCAAACCCGGTCCAAACACCCCGACCGAATCTGGCATGTCACTAAGAAGATTTCTTAAAACATGTCACATTTTTTTTTGGAAAAGCATGGTTTAAACATTTATACGGGAAAACCTAATAATTTGATAATTTGTAAAAGAATTAAATTTTAATTAATGCCTTAATGAGTAAAAATCGAAATCCTGCCTTTGAGTTTTATTACTTGAACACATGCCCTAGTTTCAATTAATCATAAAGTCTATGTGTATGAAAACACAAAAATCGAAAGCATAAAACCAATAAACAATAGCCAGTGGCCCTATTACAATAAAATATATATAACCAAACAAATTGAAAGTGTTAAGGGAAAATAATTAAAACAATGTCCTTTATTAAGTCGAAATAAATCCATGCATGGTCACCTTGTGCTCCTTTCCAGCCCGGTCCGATGCACTAAGTGCTACCTGGAAAATGTTAAACAACAGGGTGAGTCACAAGCCTCAGTATGCAATCCCTCATGCACCGTCAGACTGGGCCTTAGTCGCACAGAACAAAATAACAGAATATCACATATCAGAATTAAGCAAAACCCATCCTAATCCTAGATCCATCCGCTACACACCACCCTTACCTGCCAATCACACCAATGGGGATTTCTACAATCACCCTCACCGCTACACACCCGATGGCGTCATGCTTTGCAATTAGTCGCTAATCGTCGATTTGTGACATAGTCACCGTAATGCATCGTAAGCGAGCCACTACAATGTAACACTTCCCTTTCATATACATCAATCACCCAAACCCCGATAAAACATAGAAAATGGCATGCATGTATATCCTATTAACTCAACAGAATCATTTTACTTAAAGAAAATCACAGAAATCACTAACCTCATGGGTCGCCCTTACCCTCCACGGGTTTTCAACAGCTTTGCCAGGATTTCAGTATTTAACAAAATATAAACAGATATTTGAATATACTAATAGACAATAAAGATGGTGTGAAAAATTACACACCTAATTATGCTCAACGCTATACTACCGAGGTCAACGCTCTCTCTAGCCCGAATCGGGATAATCAGACCTCTATTCTACCGAACAAAACTCACTAAATCGATTAAATCCTGAAGTTGGCAAACATGGATTGAAATATTGATTGCACACCTATACCGAAACCAAATGAGATTCGATCTAAAAGAGATTTAGATTAGAAGAGATGACCTTTCGGCCAACAGGGGATATGGGTCCCTCCTTTACCAATCGGCCAACCACACTAACCACTTACCTTCGACTATCTTCAGGGTTCGGCACAAGCAGCCACAGCAGTAAAGATTTGACTTTTAAGAGAAGAAGAATAGAACCACTTAACAAGGTTTAAGAGACTATTCTGCCAAAAAGGAGAAGCGAAAAGAAAACAGGAAATAACAGAGAACTTACTGAAATATAGAATAGGGGTTCGGCTATGATGAACACTTCGGGAAAAGGAACCAAATGGAATGATGATAAGACTTAGAGATTTCAGCTACAAGATCAAACAAGAGCGTAGTTTCGGCTTTTAGTGAATGGGAGAAGAATAACAATGTGGATCAGAAGATTTGGCTAAAAGGGAATTTCAAAGAAAAAGAAAGGGTAAATGAGGTGGTGATTTTCGGCCTTTGGAAGAGAAAAGATGAGAAAATAAAACAAATGAGATGGCCTTCAAAATTTTGACACACCTCTTGCCATACTAAACCAAGTCTCCCCCGTCTCCTGAGTTTGATTTTCGGCCAACTCTGTAGCCAAATGATAGCTCCTATCTTTCTTCCTTATCTTAATCTACTAACTCTTCCAAAAGAGGCCTAATTAGCACCAAGTCCTCCCTCCTTTATCAGGATAATATCCACATATTTAAAGAAATTAAAATCCCCTAAATTCTAACCTTGATGCCGTCCCCCCTTACTCCCTTTTAAGTGACGAAATTGGCCCAAAAGCTTGGGCTCCAAGCAGCCAACCTTGGGCCCCTCTCCATCCACTAGTGACGCCACCCTCTGCTCCTTTGTAGCGCCACCTAACTTTGGGTCACAGGCCCATTTTGACATTTTAAATACAAATACCTACCTTTAAACCCTGTAGTGCCCCAATAGAAAATTTAACCGAGGCCTCAGCCCAAACCTGAGCCCAATTCGCACCTCTAATTCTCAAACTAACACATTAAACCTACAACACACAAAATGCACAGTCCCACTAATTTAGGATGTTACAGTTAATTTAGTAAAGTTTAAATTATATGTTAATATAATAAAATATAAAATAAAAACCGCATGCATGTTCATCCTTTAATAGCAGAAACTAGATAAGGAAAAGAAAAAGAAAAAGAAAGCTACATTTGGCCATGGTTAAGCTTGATTGAGGTATGTTACTAGCTCGATTTTTGATAATTTTTACGTTTTTGAAATCATTGCTATGAAATTGATAAAGCCCATGCTTTAATTTTTGATTTTGATGAATATTTTGAGTTAAGCTATTGATGAATTTATTAGCTTTGTAATGTTAGATGACGGATTATTAAAGATATGTTTTGGATTAATATGTTTTGTATTGGAAATTTTGACTAATTTGAGTAATTAGGGCTAAATTGTAAAAATAATAAATTAAGGGACTAAAATGTGAAATAAATGAAATGTATGGATTTGTATGAACATGGGATAAATTTAGCCTAAGCATGAAGCATTGAAATTTTGCATATTTTGTGATTTATACAATAGGTACTAAATTGTGAAAAGTGTAAATGTCAAAGGCAAAATGGTAATTTGCCCATTTATGTGTTTTAGACTAAATTGAATAAAATGGTGTTTAAATAAGTTTAATTTGTATATGTTTAGATCAAGAACCAAAGAAAACGAACTTGGATCAGGGGAAAACAAAAATAATTGAATAGTCATTTTATTCTATCCGTCGATATCCGAGGTAAATTTATAAGCATATAAATGTTGTTAATTTTGAATATAAGTGCATTTTATATGTTGAATTGAATTTTATGAACATGTATATGTGTTTGCCAAATGTCTATAAGCTTAGGAGCTATGTTTACGAGGTTGATTGGATCGAGTTATGATATTCAAATGTCTCGTACGAACTTAGGAATAGCTAGGATACATATGTCATGACATAGGATTCCGTTATGTGTTATCATGTTAGGCCACGTCTAGGACATTGGCATCGATATGTGATTACATGTAAGACCACGTCTGGGACATTGGCATTGTATGAAATATTCGACTATCCAATTATCCTTTTTTAATTCTGAATGGTTCAATGGGAAATGATAAGTTAATATCGTGTGTAAAATCAAGTCGAAAGGATCGTATGTACTCACACTAAGATATGAAAATAAGGTAAGTTGAATGTTTGAATTTATGATATAATGTTATATGTTAATGTGAAATATGTGATAGTATTTGTGAATATATATTTATATATATATATATATAAATATATTTGGCCTAATGATGTAAATGTATTGAAGAAAGTAAAGGTTAAATGTACTAATGTTTGAATAAGTATTCTACCAAAGGATAATTTATGCAAAACTTATATGTTTTGATATATGAAATTATAAGTTGGAAATGTATATGAATTTACGATGGTTTATTTTAGTTTAGCTAGATTAAATTATGTATATGATTAAATGTCTCTTTTGCTTATAACTTACTAAGTTGTAAAAGCTTACTGTGTGTCTTTGCTCTTTGTTTTATAGATTTGGGAAGTTGGTTACGAGCTCGGGGATCGTCAGAAAAGTCTATCACACTATCGACTGTTTTCGGTATTTTATTAAGTTTGAATTCGAACTTATGGCATGTATAGACTAGTTAATATACTTGATTTTGGGGTATGTAAATATGAGCCATACGAAAATGGCTTGAAATAATGTTTATGTTTGTGTGTTTTCGGTCATGGTATTAATTTGTTTTGGCAAGCATGTTTCATGAGGTCATGAAAGGTATTTTAATTTTTTGGTTTGATTGAATATGACATGAATGATTTATTGTAACACCCCAAACCCGGCCTAGACGTTAGGGCCGAATTTGGCGTGCCACATTGAAGTGTTTTTCGAAAACCATGTTTTCGTTGGAAACCCTTCTTGAGATTTAAAACTTATTGCCATTTAAAACTTGTACAAAACCACAATTTACATTTGTTTATTTTCAATCGTGGTTTATTAAAAAGTTATTCCCTTTTAAAATGTTATTACCTTTAAAACCTTATTTGTTGCGGAAGCATAATTTAAAACAAATTATTTACGAAAACGTGATATTAAAAATTGAGTTGTGGAAACGTAGGGTTTGAAAATGTTATTGTTTTGGAAAACCGTGTTTTACTTCTAGCAAATATAAATCACAACCAAATCAAATCCCAAATTTAAATTTTAAAAATTATAAAGGCCTTCTTACAACTCGAACCAACAAGCTCATTCTTAAGTAAATGAGCTAAAAAGAATAAAACTTGTGCAGTTGTGTGGCCCTCTTCGAGTCCCTCGCAGCTCCGAACCGTCAATCACTGGGGATTACCTAAAAGGTTAAAAACGAGGTGAGTTTATGAAAACTCAGTGTGTAATCCCTTTATTAAAGAAACAGTGAGTATACAAAAAAAAAAGAATCGGCCTGGGCTCGAGCCCTTTAATGACCCATTCCAAAGAATCTGTGGCAATTGGGCCTTAGCCTCCATCAGCCTCGGTTGGGCCTTAGCCTATATCAAATGTCACATATCACATCTATCTGGGCCTAAGCCTATCTCAGTATCAAAATTAGTATATGCAATGCATAAATACCCATACCAACCCTACACTCCATCTCCCGTCCAACCCTACACTTCTGTGGGGATTGAATCGACCCAGCCATCCTTACACTCCTTATGTAGCACCAGTTGCGTCACTAACCAATATTGCAGCAGAGCTGCCAATCACATAATTAGCTTAAAGCCATCGATGGGTCCACAGTCGTCTGATGCGACCCGCGCGACCCTCACATATCAATCACTTCCTCCAATACAAGATTCCAACCCCATGCAGTATGTCATCTATGCAGTATGCCATGCTTAGAATCTGTCATATCATTCACAGTTAAGTCAATCTAATCATAGTCATACAATCACAGTCAGATCAGTCAAATAATAGCACAAATAAGTCATGTACCCTCGAGGGGATAAATAGTCATTTACCTTCCAGGGGCATTACAGTCATTTTACCCTACAGGGGCATTACGATCATTCTACGCTATGGGGGTATTTCGGTCATTTACCCTATGGGGGTATTTTGGTCAATTTACCCTATGGGGTACTTTGGTCATTTTACCCTACGGGGGTATTACGGTCATTTACCTTATGGGGGTATTATGGTCATTTACCCTATGGGGGTATTACGGTTATTTAACCTATAGGGGTAATATGATCATTTTACCCTATTAAGGTATTACGGTCATTTACCCTATGGGGGTATTTCAATAATTCTACCCTACACGGGTACTTTGGTAATTTTACCCAACAAGGGTATTTCGGTAATTCTACCCTATAGGGGTATTTTGGTAATCTTACCTTAACAGTCAACAGTGTGAATAGGCCCAAGGCCCATTATGCGACCCATGTGGGCCCACATGCCCAGTAAGCTTAAAAATGACCTTAGCCATGAGGGTGACACAGCCGGGTCTAATAATTTCCACATGTCCTTGATATTTTCCCGTGTAGAGCCCACAAGCCCATTGGGCCCACACGACCCATTTCAGCTCAACGAGGCCCATAACTGCCCAAGAGCATGAGAACGCTCGTGCTGGCCTCTACAATCTATCGCCCATGATTATGGGTTTTGCTTACTACGGAGCCAGACGCCGTGAGGCCTCATATGTCGAGGTTTTAGTTTTTCGGCTTTTGCTGATTCGCAGAGGAGATAGTTTGATTACACACCTTTTGACGGAGTTGTTCCAAGATCTACGAGCACCCAACCTAGATTCATCGAGGTTCAATTTTAGTCCTTAATTGTTAGGGTAACACCCACTTAATAACACTTAATTCGAAATACCCTTCTTACCTTGTTTGAATGGGGTAATCTTAATCCTCAACGAACATTGTTCAAAAATGATCACACGCCTTCGCTACTTTCCTAATGCACAGTCAAAAACCGATTAATAAGTGGTAGGGCATATTCGGCCAACCCCAAAAACATGAGGTAACCTTATTACCTTACCTGACGTTTTGAGAACGAAAGTGTGACTCCTCCAAGCCGTTCACACTTCACCACTCCTTGAGGAAGACCCTAGAATTGCAATGAGTCCAGTACGAGAAGAATGAAATAACAATCGGTTAATGGGGTTATTCAATTTTGGAAAAGAAAGGAAGAGCCTATGTGCATTCAGTTTTTAAAGTAAACCAAAGGATGATTTTGAACACTTACCGGTTGTCAGAACCTTTGTAGAAGATCGACGCAGAGAGGGATTAACAGTAGTGATATTTGGCCAGCAAAGAATAGAAGATGAACATAAGTTAAAATAAGGGAGGGGAAGGTTCGGCTACAAGAGAAAAGAAAATATCAAGGATGAGGAGAAACAATAACACGAATGGTCAGAATGGAAATGACGCGAGTGGTCAGTTTCGTAGTACAGATAAGACTTGAGAGAACCCAAAATGCAAAAAGTGAAAAACCCCAAACTCTCAGCATAGATATTCGGCACTCTCCTATCAACACTCACAAAAATCGAACAGGGAAATCTTAGTGCTGAAAATGCTCCTCATTTCTCCCCTTAGTCGAATTTCACCAAGCCTTAGAGTCACATTCAGCCACAACTCCCCTTACATTCAAATTCCTTGAAAATCTCCACAAATCACTCCGCTTATCCCTCCTTGATATCCTCCATAACCAATTGAAACTTCACCTTATAGAGTTTCAGTCCAACTCTACTTCTCCTGTTGCAAGGTAGTAAAAAAATATTCTTTTGCAGGCCAAGGGATTCGAACCTCAAACCACTAGTACACTCCACACGCCACTTTCCACCTTTGCCAGCAGACTCCTTGTGTCATGATTTCCCAAAAAATATTTATAAAGCCTTTAAGCTAAGGCCAAGAATCACTTAACAACAAAAATAAATAAATCCCAGGTTTGAACCCAGGACTTCTCCAACACTCCCAACTCTCCCTAAATCACTTAGCCACTAAAGTAAACAAGCAAGTTGTCATTTCCTTGCACATATAAATTTTTATGTGTTCCCACGCTCAAGAACTATTTCCTTCTAGGCCCAAATTTGATACATTACATTAATAAGTTACATTAATAAGTTAACTAATGTTTGATATATGCTTGGGATGGATGATCTTATAATTCGGTTTAGTAATGAGATAAGGGATGAATGTATGTTGGTTAATGATAAGTGTTATATTGGTGAAGTAAGAAATCGATATGCTATTAAATTAATTTAGTGAATTGTTTTGGTGTGGTTTTAAAAGCTATGTGATGGCTTCGCTATGATATGTGATAACGTCACGAACTAACTAAAATATGACAAAGGCAAGTGAACCTATCGAACAATAGTATGGCTATGGTGAGTCCGAAATATCGTATCCACAAGGACTAAAAGTACTAGTACTAACTATCTTTCTATTATTTAGCCTAATAATTAAGGGGGTTTGTTTTTAATTTAAAACTAGCTAATTAACTATGAATATGACAGAGAGTGAAGGAAATAATCGTATAAACCAATGATGAAGACAATACCCAAGGAAGAATCCACCTAGACTTCACTTATTATTTTGAGTCTAAATTAAACAATTTATTCACTTGTCTTGATCTGTAGAAATCCCTAAATTATGTTAATATCTCTTTCGAGACTAAGAACAACTGACTCTAGATTGATTAATTGAAATATCTTTCGAATTAAAACCCCTGTTATCGCATTAACTCGATTTATGGATTCCCTTATTAGATTTGACTCTAATCTAGCAAATTTATGCCGTCCTATTTCTAGGGTTGCAATCAACTCCGCTTAATTATGCTAGATCTACTCTTAAATAGGGACTTTTGCTCCACTGAATGACTACATCAAACTTGAATTAATATCCTAAAAATATTAAAGCAAGAATTAAGAACACATAATTAAGAATAAGAACAAGTATTTATCATTTAATTTAGACAATTAAATAATAAGATCCATCGTAGGCTTCATCCTCCCTAGGTATTTAGGAGGTTTAGTTTATAATGTAAAAAGAAAACATCTTAAAATTAGGAAAACAACAAGACATAAAGAACACAAAAAATTCTAATGAAATTGCATGGAGATCTTCAATCTTGATGGAGATCCTGGTTCTGAATTGATTCTGACGGCTTCCTTCGAGTAATATATTTGTTCTACTCTGTGTCCCCCCTTAGGTCCTCTTCTAGTGTGTATTTATAGACTTTAGAATGCTCAAAAACCCTAAAAATTTGGTTTTTTTTTTTTTATGTAATGGAAGTAGGGTGTGAAATCTACACTGCCGGCACATGGGCGAGTGTCCACCTGTGGCTCACATGGGTGCAGCCCACCTGTGGATCCTGAAAACTCGATTTTTGCTCCTTTTTCGCTCCTTTTTTCTCCCAAATGCTCTCCTAAGTATAGAAACATGAATTTAAGGGATTAGGAGCATCAAATTCACTAATTCTCACCATAAATCATCCAAAAATATGCCAAGCATAGAATCAAAATATGTTACATTTATGGTTTATCAAATATCCCTACACTTAAGCATTTGCTTGTCCTCAAGCGAAATCCTCAATTCACAATTAAAATTAAACTTTTTCAATTCATAATTCTCATCAATAATGTTTTATCATAATTCACAAATAATCACACATTGATAGTTCAACTAAAAGAGCACTAAAGATTCAATTAATCCAAGTCACACATTTTTAAAGCATGAAAACATAGGTAGTTTTCCTTATCTAAGTAATTACCTTTAATTCAAAATTGACAACATTTGACATCCTCACTAAAGATTCACTCAAATCACTCAAGGTGTTTACGGTTAAAAAATAAGCACTCAAAAGTCAAACATGGAAATTCATTACCATAGGCTTGAATGAAAATCAAATCTCCACCACTATAAAATGAGATGATACACAAATCAAAAGGTCTTTAAAGGGTTGTAATGGGGTTTGGGTTAAAGGTATGGATAAAGGCTGAAATAGAGGATTAGAATCGACATCGAATTGACAATTTACCTAACTAGAAAAATAAACTAATACTGAATAATTACATCAATTGAAAACTTATCAATAATAACACGAGCTTTTTTTCAAAATGTGAAATTAATCGTTTAAGCTCAAATAACATAGAACTAGTAATAATTAAAATAAATGTACATATTTTTTCACTTTTTTTTTTCACTTTTTTCCACTTTTTTTGAGTTAAGGATAAAAGAGATAATTTAACAACTAGAACAAAAGAACATAGTAGGGCAACTGACCAAATCAAATCTCGACAAAAAAGGGGTCAATACAATAGAAAAAATTCTCAATGAATCAAAAAGAATGAGTTATGGGTTAATATTAAGGGTAGATCAAGAAACGGTTTATTAGGCTCAAAGGGGTTCACTAAGGGTTAATTATGAAGGTAGGATTTTTGGGATAAGTGGGTTAAAACCTAGGTGCCTTTATCATCTCAATATATCAAATCAAAGGTGTGGTCTCAACATGTATAATCGAAGCAAGTTCTAGAATAACAAATCAATATTGACACACTCATAACCAATAATAAAGTGAGCAAGAAAAGTGAAAGATCTAAAGGCTCAAAATCTCACAAAAATTACAGTTTTTGATGTCAATCTCGTAAATCTCAAACTTCTAGGTAATATTTAAATTTAGGGAAACAACCTAGCAATTTTTTATTTTAAAAATAGACTTATTGTGCTTGATTGTCTAATGTCTTAAAGTTTAAACAATCAATGCACAATTACCTATAAATTTAATCTAAAACATATCAATAAAAATCACAAATCGATAAGAATTCATTCTAATAGTAAAATGAGAAAATTATTTGAATACAAGACATAATTCGTGCAATTTCTAATAATCATATAAATAACCTCCCACACTTAAGATATACAATCGCCCTCAATGTATGAATATATGTAATGAAAGTATAAATAGAATATCATAAGAGAGGAGAGAAGTGAAACTGCCCTGATGTTTGGATGAAGTCCTCAAATTAGTGACTAGTAGAATTGTAGAGAGGGCTAAATGTAGTGCATGATTCTGAGCAAGCTATTAAGAAAACAAACATAATTGGTGGAGATGATTAAAGGATTACTCGATTGGGGACAACCATAATAACGAAAATATAGTTCAAAATATATTAGACAAGTATTTAAAAGATAATAAGAAATGTAAAAGAAAAATAAAATAAAATAATAGAAATAGAAATAGAAATAAGATAAAACAAGAAGATAAAATAAGAAAAGAGAAAAGGGATTAGGGTTTTTATGGGGTGACACAGTTGTGTGAAGGTCCCTGTTGGGCTATACGGCCGTGTCACATGCCTGTGTAGCTTGTTTTCAACCTGTGTTCATCGAGGGAAAAAAAATAGCCCAGTTTTTCCATGGCCTCGAACACGCCCGTGTGTCCAAACCATGTGGTTCATATGGCCGAGCCACACTGCCATGTGTACCATCCTTCGCTTCTCCCACGCCCGTGTGACCTCCCACACGTCCGTGTAGCTAGGTCACGTCTCGCACACGGCCATGTGCCTTGCCCGTGTAACTCTCTGACTTGTTTTAAAATTCAAAAATTGTTGTTCCAGGTTTAACACGGCCTAGGACACTCCTATGTGTCCAGGCTGTGTGGTCTACACAGCCATGTGGTTTAATTTAAGGCCTTGTCTCTGTCGATTTTTTGAAAAAAATTAGCCCTGTTTCCATACGGCCAAGGACACGCCCGTGTGTCCAGGCCATGTGGGTCATAAACCTGCATTTAAACATTAAAAGAAGTAAAAATAAACTAATTAGTAGGCTTAGTGCTCGGGTTGCTTCTCGAGAAGCACTTGTTTAGATCTAAGCTCAACTTACCTCATTTTCACTCGGTTACGGTGGTTCGTAGAGTCGAGACTCCTCTTTCTCGTTATCAATTCTATTATCAACATACAATTTGAGCCGAGTAATATTTACCTTAAAAGCGTCATATTTAGAGTGATTTACCTCGACTGTACTAATAAACCCTAAAAGTAACATATTTTAATCCCACATTTAGTATTATTTTGAATGATTTATCACTAATTTATGTAAAAGGTGCTCTTAATCCGTTCTTTTCATGTCTTACACTCAGGAAAGCACCTAAGGACGAAAAGAACGAGAAACGAGCTTAAAACGGGTCAATTTGGGCCAAAGAGGAAATCGACATGGCCTGGACTTCAAGCCATACGGCCATGCCTCATCAAATTTCTTCACACGGCCATGCCACGATTTACACGGCCGTGCCCCAATCGACAGAATTGAGACACGGGCTGAAGATGATTTACACGGGCGTGTACCTTGGCCGTGCCCCCACCGCGAGAAAGAGCAATCTCACTCGGATTTGGATGCTTGGAGGAAAGGAAACACATTCCTAAGTCTAATTAAACATCCTAGGAGGAATTCTACTTGAATTAGGATACTTAGGAGCCAAATAAAGCATCTCAAAGCATATATAAACACCCAAGGTAGCAACTAAAAAGGGGAGTTCGAAAAAAGCCAAAACAGAAGGCTTTTTGCAGAGGCTTTTGCCGAAGCTTTCATCTTTTAGGGAATTACTTGAAGATAGCCAGTTGATCTATCTTAAGAAGTTGGAGCTCTATTCAAGACGGAGGATCTCTCCTTCAATTCCTTCAAGGGGTTTTGGGGATTTCTTATGTTTTGTTTTATCTTTTCTCTTGAGATGTTTTCTTATTTAGTTATGAACTAAACTCTTCAGATACCTGAAGGGGATGAAACCTATGATGGGATTTGTTATGTTATTTCTAAATTATATGATAAGTACTTAGTTTGCTCTTAATTATGTTGCTTAATTTAATCTGATGTGCTTAGGTGGAGGAGGAATAGACCCTACCTAAGAGTAGATCTAGCATAATTGAGCGAAGTTGATCGGGCGCCTAGAGATAGGGTTACGAGATTTTTTCAAATTAGGGTGAAACCTAATATAGGAATCCATTGATCGATTTACTGCTTTCTTAGGGGGTTATTATAAGAGAACGATAGTTCCAGTAATTAACCTAAGGTTAGACGTTATTCACCTCGAGAGAGGGTTTAATATAGGTTAGGGAGTCTCACAGATCAAGCTAAGTAAAGAAATCATACGGTTTGAGGAATAAATAATAAGTGAAGTCATAGGTGGATTCTTCCTGAGCGTATCGTCTTCATCAACAGAGTTTTCCTAAAGTCTTTCTACAGTTCATTCTTTTGTCTTTACATCTTGTTTAGTTTTTTCCATTAGTTTAATAAACCAATCACTCCATATTTTAGGCTAAATAATAGAAAGAAGGTGAGTAGTAGTACTTTTAGGTTCTCTTGGGTTCGATAAGATATTACCGCCTAAACTATACTCTTGCTCGATAGGTGCACTTGCCTCTATCGTTGTCATAGTTAGTCTACTGTGTTCAATCATTCTTTTATAAATATTAAAACGCCAATCGCTTGACGCGATCAAGTTTTTAAGCGCCGCTGTTAGGGAACACTAAAATATTATGAAAGCTCTATTTTATTACTTTAGCCAATTTTTATTATAATTTTTATTATCATTATTATTATTTTACTTTGCTAATTTTTTCCTCTATTTTGCTTTTGGCAGAAAATTTTAGTCTATGGAAAAGATGGCACTGAATTATTATTAGTGGCAAGTCATGAGGACAATTCCTACTAAAACGAACAATGTCTTCAACCTCGACGTGGTCACCAAAGTTATATTATCGCTAGAGATGATGAATAAAAAGATTGATGATGGTATAGTCCCTCGCAGGTACATCCAGAAATACAATATGATTTGAATCTAGGAGGCGTGGCGAATCCTCGAGTACCCACCCTACGGATATGGCATGGAAAACGAGCAAGCTCACTATACGTAACTATTCTAGATATCAAAATAATTTTATAGTGACACTTATAATGCAGTTGGAAATACCATCCCAATTTCTCATGGGATGATCAAAATATCAAAAAAATTAGAACTTCCTCTAGATTTTCAACAACCATCTCACCAACAAGAAGAGGAGACAAATCTTGAAGAGATGCTGACGAAATTCATGGAAGCCACAGATTCTCGTCTCCAAAAGACTAAAGAAACGCTTGATGAACAACAAAAATCGATCAAAGGGATCGAGAATCAAGTTGGAGAACTTACTAGGTCAGCGGGACATCTCGCAAAGCTAATGTCAAAACGACTACTAGGACGTCTCCCAAGTAACACCGAGGTTAACCCAAAGGAGCAAATTCAAGCCATCTCAGCTCCAGACAGTAAGGGGTTAGATGAACCAAACTTAATACAAGAAAACAAGGTAGATGAAGGTAAGGTAGAGGTAACACAAGAAAAGCCAAAATTGGTAATCAAGGAGAACCAACCTCGCATACCTTATCTCGAAGCAATGAAAAGAGACGATTCAGAGGAACAGTTCGATAAGTTTCTTAAACTCTTAAAGAAAGTAAATATTAACTTTCCTCTCCTTGAAGCTATTTTTTAGATTCCAGACTCGGGGAAATTTTTAAGACAACTCTTGACCAACAAACGCAAATTAGACGAAGAGCACCACGTGGAGCTAAACACAATGTGCTCAGCAATTCTACAAAATAAACTGCCACAGAAATTAAAAGATCCAGGGAGTTTAACAATTCCATGTTTAATTGGTAGTTTATCTATTGATAATGCATTAGCGGATTTATGGGCAAGCATCAATGTTATGCCTACAATGTCCGGGAGTTAGGGGTTATACATTTTAACTCATATTTATGTAGTTGCATGCTTAGTGTGCTGTTTGTGTGTGTTTGGGGGCTTTGGGAACCTTGTGGTGTAGGTAGAAGCCTTAGGAAAATATTGGACTTTAAACCTTTAAGGGAGGGCTAAGGGAGCTAGGCCTTAAGAAAATTTGCATGTGGGTTATGACTCAAGAACTCAGCTGGTAAAGTGGCAGGGGAGGCGCCACTTAGAGCACAAGAGAGTGACGCCTCAGGGAGTGAGAAAGGGGCCTAGGTTCGAGCAGCAAGGGAAGTTTTTTTTGGAGGTTCTTTTGCGTCAAGGGGAGTGCATAGTCGAGACTCTGAATGGATGAGCATTGGACCTGGTCAAGGCACTTAAAAATTTGGCTAAGAAGGGAGATAAGTGTCGACTCATTCAAACTCATTTGAATGAGTGGAAAAGAGAAAAAATAGGAGGAAAAGAAGGAATCTGATAGAGAGAAGAAAAGTTGGCTAAATAGAGGGGTCTTGGTGTGGCATTTTCATCCAAGGGGAGGAGTGTCTATGCTAGGGGCTTTAGGTGCCGAAATAAGGTGAGTGAGTGGCCATTTTTCTCTCTTTTGAAAGCTTTCTTCTCATCTCTGCTTTTGCCGAAATCTTGTACCCTTTTCTTCTCTTTTGACCAAAAGCCGAAACCTACCCTCTCATTCCCACTAGAACCGAAACCATACAAGACTTCAAACTCTTTTCTTATTCTTTGCATCAAATCTTCCATCTCCAAAAGCCAAAGAAACTTTTTTTTCCATTTGCTAAGACTTTAGCCGATTTGCTCACTTGTCACTAAAGCCGACTCCCACATCTTTTGCCATCACTCTCCATAGCTGATTTCATCTCTACCCCTTTTGAAATCGATTCCTTTTCTATTTCACTCTCACAGCCGATCAATCTTCCATTAGGCCTAATCTCTTTGTGTTTCCAAAAAGGTGTTCGATTGATATCAATATTACTAGTGGGTTAATTGTCATTCGGTCTCTCCTTCTTTTCCTTTTGGTTAGCCGAAATTAAGGACACTAATCCCTTTTATTCTTTTGGCCAAAACTATGAAGGTGGGTTTCGGGATCTTTGTAGCCGACGATTTGAAGGAGATCTTTCAGGATTTGGATATTCAAGGTAAGCAAAGCATGACCTTAGGCCGAAGGTAACTTACTTTTGTTTATTAATGTTAGAATCGAATCTAACAGGGTTCATATAGGGATTCTGACAACTTTCAAGGACAGGTGATGATTTTTGGGATTTAATCGAGTAAAAGAGAGTTTGATTGAGATAAAGGAGGAGTCTCGGGATTCAGATCTATTTCGGTAAGAGTATTTAGATAAGTTATAGATGGGTTTTCCTTTAGATGTTTACGTATCGATTGACCGGGTTTCTGATTAAGTGATATTCAATGGATGCGAGTACTAGTGGAGGAGAGAAAGGGGTAGTTCCTACCCCTAGATTTAAGAAACGCTTGGTTTCTACAGTACGGGATTAGCCACCGGGTTGTGGGCCAGTATCGGAAAGGGATTAGCAAATTACTGTGATCCTTGCAAGCGAAAGTGTTAGTGTCGAAAGCGTGGTTCTCAGTGTTATCAGGTGTGTAACCCCACCCTAATTCCGATTATTGATAATAATGTTAAATATGTTTTAATAAGGCTATGAATAAATATGGCTAAGGGTACCATTCAATGGTACAGTTGTATTCAGTGCGCTACCCTAACACTCGTTAAACAATGGTTACAAACATTGATATGAAAACATGTAATTTCTCTATGGCCTTGGGGTGAAGTGTATCGATGATATCTCAGATATTTTGTATGTTGCATGGGCATGAGGGTGATAATGTGAAGGGAAGTGTTCTGTGGTTTTACCACATTATCCTGCTACTTATGTCACAATATTATGTATCCGATGACCTTGTCACATTATCCGTGGCTATGCCACGTATTAAGGGTGATGTGCAGTTGACTGTAGTGACTGCCTTCGAGGGTGTGCAGCGAATGGAGGGTCAATTTAGTAATCTCCACGGTGTGATTGGCAGGTATGGGTGGTGTGTAGAGGTTGGATATCTAGGTGGGTTCCGGTTGCATCATTGCTTATATATATATATATGTGATTTAATATACTATAATCGATTGGGAATCTGTGTTGGTTGTTACACACTGAGTCTGTTGACTCACCCTTCGTGGGGTAACATTTTGCAGGTGATGCACAGTGAAATGGACCGGGTCGGCAGGGACTATGTGGTGGCCATGCTGAGCAAAATTTTGGGTTTTTGAATAATGGATCTCTTTTCGTTTTTCTTTAGTATGTTTTTGTTTGGGATTTATTTTTGGTTTTTAATATGTAATAAGGCCATTACTTAACTGTTTAATTTCGCGTATTAAATTTTATTTCCATGCGATAATCAGCAAACAAGTAATTAAACATTTTTCATAAAGTAACTTCAAATGTTTCATCACCTACTCAACTTACGATTTTCAACCTAAGGAGATCTAAAATCCAAAAAATCTTTTAATTTTTGAAATATAAAGAGAGCATTTTAATGAAATCCAAACTTGAACGGTAACTTGGTTTGCAACTTGATAAGAATACAAACTTGTTTTTATTAAAATTGTCATATTTTATAAGAAGATGAAACGAAATTAAGCTTAATTTTTTTTTGAGGAACATGTCAGATCCGGTCGGGGCTTGTGGGCCGGGTTTGGGGTGTTTCAATTTTGGTATCAGAGCCCAGTCCAAAACTCAGCTTTGAGGGCTTTTGGGCCCAAAATATTTTTTCGAAAGTGAGTTTTACCAAAAGATGATCAGGTTTTCTTGCATGGCACCTGAGTCTCCGGCACGAAGTCCACCAGGTAAGTATCCCTAATCATTGTGTGATTTGTATGTGAAGGAAATGGGTATTATGGGATCGTAGATTAGTAGATTAGGAGCTATTGAACCCTAGGATTAGTTACTCCCACACAGAATTACATAAAATTTAAAGACCAATCAAACAAACCTGTAAGTAAGTCACCGAGTTAAGGGTGTGGCAACAGCTGTGTGCATGTCTAGGATCGGATTCGGGGAGCTTGGTATTTAAGCAATCCTAGTGACTCACCTCCTCTTCGTCAATCCTACCAGTGCGTGAGTGACGATTCACCCTAACCAAGAGGACTTATTCACAGGCTAAATTCAATAATTAAAACCCGAAAGGGACTAGCTACATTGTTTTATAAAAACCCTACTTTTGAAATCACTGAATTACCCCCTTGATTTGTAAAAACTACCTTAGATCGGAAAAAAATTATCGAAGTACCCTGATTTGTGGAAATTAATAAAATACCCCTAGTTTATGAAATTACCATACTACCCTCAATTTCTTTTACCCAAAACATCCCTATTTTGCAAAAAAAAAAAAAAAACCAAAAACCCCTATTTTGCAAAATTACAAGATACCCCTAATTTGGAAAATTACCAAAATGTCCCTATAGGACAAATTACGAAAATACCCCTGGATTGGGAACGAACGAAAATGTTCAGAGTGGTGAACGTGTGTAGGGGATACTATTGATGAATGAATGTGATTCTCTGAATTAGGGTAGAAGACTTGAAATGAAAACTTTGAATGACCGAAAGAACTATTATCAAATGCCTTTACATAAAAATTACTTGTGGGTAATCAGTGGAACAATAAGTAATGCATAAAATTTCTAAAACAAATAAGACGCGACGGTAGATATGAGTACTAGGGGATGTGGTCGCAATACGTGTAACACCTCAAACCCAGCCCAAACACTACCACCGGATCTGGTCTGTCACTAAGAAAAATTTTGTAGAACCAATTGTGTCGACAGAAAACCCAAATGAAAATTATATAAAATGTGCCTTAATAAGCAAAAGCCCAAAACTTAATTACATGTCCTTGAAAGAAAATTAATGTGAGAATAAAAACTAAAGGCCCATTTTAAGTCTAAAGTGTAAACATATGGCCTATGGCCTTATTACAATGTAGTTTAAACCCATAATATAAAATACTAAAAAAAAAACTAATATGAGGACTTGTCACCGGATCCACCTTCTTATGCATGGCCACCTCGCGCTTTACTCCAGCCCGGTCCGATGCACTAATCGTCACCTGTAAGGTTAGTTTAAAGGGGGTAAGTCGCAAGACTCAGTGTGCAACCCTCATGCACCACTAGATTTGGGCCTCATTATACATAATAATAAATTCATTCACATAATTAATGTGTAATATACAAAGCCCAACCCATTTGCCTAGGTTTCCATCCGCTACACGCCTGCACCATCCAACACACCATTGGGGATTTCTACAATCAACCCACTCCACTACTCTCCAAGATGGCGCTATGTCATCATCAACATATATGGCCAAAGCCCTTATAACATATAATGGCGAAGCTCAGATAATAGCCACAAAGATTAGTCGCTATAGTAATTCACAAGAAAATCAAGTACTCATATACATGTACATATAACTTCCTCCTTTATCACCCCCATGCAACATGCACAATAACTTTAAACATGTACAACAGTTTACTTGTAACATATAGTAAGATTATTTACTAACCTGAGGGTCCGTCGTTTAAATTTGATATTTCGGCTTTTAGTGTAACATATAAATCTTATGAACACATATACATATACATACATTTATTAATAATCAGATCTAGATGGTGGGGAACTGTTACACACCTGATTCGTGTACTAAGGCTTTCTTGAAACAACTACTATTGGCCCACGATCTGACTTTGATTTTGGCCCACACCACGTTTGCCAATCTCGCACTACCGAAACAGATCGCTTCTTGAATTTGGGTGACGGTTTTACAGATCCAACCTTTTCTGCTTGACTGTTAGTTGAGTCCATATCAATCCCTTAATCACTAAACCAAATAACAATGAGATCTAACTCATTAGTTAAATGTAACTTTTAAAACGAACACTTACCTAGTTAGCCAAATCCCGAATATCCTTTCAAAATTGTCACCACCAACCTTCCTACATTCGGCCATCAACCAAATGTCAAACCAATCGTCACACATATTTAATCTAACCCCACATAGTATTCGGCCATAGGATAAGAAATCATGGAAGACCATTCGGCCATACTTACCACTTCTTACCTTCGATTTTCTACCAAATCGACTTAAATGGGATAGTTTCGGCTTCTAGGAGTAGAGAGTATAATTGGAAACAATGGTTTAGATTAGGAGTTTGATAAAAATAAGGGAATCACAAAAAAGGAAAAATCCCAAAACTTACTAGATTACTAAGGAGTATACGGCTTACAGTGCACCTTCGGGAAAACAGAGATCTCACTTGTAGATTTGACTATGGGAGATGAGGGTATGAACAAAGGAATTCGGCTATTAGAAAAAGAAAAAGAGAAACTGTAGAAAAGGCTTGGAAATTTCAGCAGAGAATGAGAGAAGAATAGGGTTTCAGAATACCGAAATTGAAAAAATACTACTCCCTATTTATAGAGAAATTTTCGCATACCCACACACATAGAGTTGGAATTTCGGCCAACTCTCCCCTCTCCTGATAGCCTTTAACTTTCCTGATAACTCAATCCTTATCTTACTTTTAGGAGAGCCCACCTTAAAACAAAATCCTCCTTATTAATTATCAGCTTTTTAACATGTAAAATAAAAGAAATAACTCTTAAAAGGTAGCCTAATTACCGTCCACCCCCTTCCCATTTAAGTGCCGATTTTGACCCATCTTTTAAGGCCCAATCGGCCACGCAAGGGCGCAAATTCCTCCTCCTTTATGGCGCCACCTTATGCCCACTTTATGTACTTTAATTCTTTGGGTCACAAGCCCAACTTGTCACTTAATTATCCATCTTCTTAAATTGTAAGCTAACACCATTTATTAGCCACCTAACCCAAATTTTTAGAGCCCACTATTTCACTTTAAATTATCCAGAGCACTAACCTTAATCCAAATATTTAATCAAAAAGTCAGCCCAACCTTTAAAATCTTAATTTAACATATTAGACTATCATATAAATGCGTAGGCCCACTTTTAGGATGTCACAATACGCGCGGACGTGGCAGAGGTAGAATCACTATGTCTGAACCAGCGGGATCTAGGCATGGGTTCGAGAATGAAATACCGTTACTACCGATTGGAGAAGCAGAATTCCAGGACCAAACCGGATGAGATGACGCAATATCCCAAGCGATGTTGCAAGTGTTGGAGAGAGTTGCTGGAGCAGGTCTAGGTGGAGGGCTCGGAAGTCAGTGCCTAAATGACTGCGAGCAAACGGAGCTAAGGTGTTCAGGGGGGTCTCTGGGGTGGCCCCAAATGTTACTGAATATTGGTTGGAAGTAGTCGAAAGGATTATGGACGACCTTGACTGCACGGTTGAAGAAAAATTGAAAGGGGTAGTGTCACTACTTCGGGATGAGGCGTATCAGTGGTGGCTCACTGTTAGAGAGGGCACCCAGGTGGACCGGATTGATTGGGAGTATTTCAAGACGATGTTTCAAGGGAAGTACGTAGGAGCAAGTTATGTGGATGCTCGAGAGAAGGTGTTCTTAACTGGTACAAGGGGCAACCAGAGTGAATATGAAGCGTAATTCTTTCGTTTGAGCCGATATGCCCGGGGAATTGTGTCGACCGATTATGAGCACTACGTACGGTTCAAAGATGGGCTTCGAGATAAGTTGAGGGTGTTAATAGCTCCACAGTGAGAGAGGGACTTCGTGGTATTGATTGAAAAAATGATAATAGCCGAGGAGGTGAAGCATACCGAGAGGCAGAACTGGGACAGAGGTCAAGGTAAAAATAAGAGGGGTTATAGATCATCGGGGTCATCCAGAAGTTTCCAGAAAAGACCTAGAGTTGATGGGCCGCGAGATCGGCAGGTTACTGTGGGAGGTCAGTATCGTACATGTGCTCAATGTGGAAAGATGCACCCAGGGGAGTGTTGGAAGAAGACAGAGGGATGTGTTAAGTGTGGGTCCAAATATCACATGATTAGGGACTGTCCCGTGGAAACAGTAGGAATCGACCAATAAGTTAGGGTTTTAATCAGACTAGAAGAGGTGGTCAGCAGCCACCGAGGGGTCGTGGTCCAATTGGTAGAGGTAATAGTACCGGTCGAGGTCGCAGGACATCGGGCAGAGGTGTTAGTAATGCAGATGCGAGGCAGCCTGGTCCAGTGTATACAGTTCATCGGAGGGAGGATGTAACGCACTAGACGTCATAACCGGTACGTGTTTTATAGCTGACAAGCCTTTCTTTGCTTTAATTGATGTTGGCTCGACCCACTCATATGTTGCATGTAGAATAGCTGAAACATTAGGTGTAGCATCTGAATTGTCTGTTAGGGAGATGACTGTAGTGAGCCCGTTAGGTCAAACGATAGTGGTGAATAGGATATTCTAGAGTGTGCCTCTAGAGATTCAAGGAGTGGTATTTCTTGCCGACTTGATGGAACTACTTTTCAGGAAATTTGATCTCATTCTAGGCATGGATTGGCTAGTGGAACATCGTGCTAAATTGGATTGCGCAGCTAAGCGAATGGAGTTGAGGACTCCGGTGGATGAGGAGATAATTATGATAGGAGAAAGAAGGAACTATTTGTCTAACGTAGTCTCCGCGTTGAAGGCTGATAAGATGGTTCGAAAAGGGTGCAAGGCATTTCTGGCCTTCATTAGTGCTCTGGATGTAAAAGAAGAGAGGGTTAGTGGAGTTAGAACAGTAAGAGAATTTGTGGATGTCTTCCCGGAAGAGCTGCCAGGGTTACCCCTTGATAGGGAGGTGGAGTTTGGAATTGATTTACTGCCAGGTACAGCTCCCATGTCAATTTCTCCGTATAGGATGGCGCCAAAAGAGTTGGTAGAGCTTAAAAATTAGATCCAAGAGCTGTTTGATCATAGGTTTATTCGACCCAGTGTGTCTTCATGAGGAGCACCGGTCCTATTCGTAAAAAAGAAGGATGGGACTATGCGCATGTGCATAGATTACCGACAGTTGAATAAGCTGACGATCAAAAAACAAGTACCCGTTGCCGAGGATTGATGACTTGTTTGATCATCTCAAGGGGGCTGTTATATTTTCAAAGATAGATCTAAGGTCGGGATATCATTAACTTAAGGTGAAAGAAGTAGATATCCATAAGACAACTTTCGGACTAGATACGGACATTATGAGTTTTTAGTAATGTCGTTCGGATTGACGAACGCCCTGACTGCGTTCATGGATATGATGGATCGGGTTTTCCAACCCTACTTGGATTAGTTCGTCGTTGTGTTTATAGACGACATTCTAGTTTATTCCAAGTCTGAGGAAGAGCATGATGTGCATCTCCGGGTAGTATTACGGGTGTTAATGGGGAAGAAGTTATATGCCAAGTTTAGCAAGTGCGAATTTTGGTTGAAGGAAGTTGAGTTTTTGGGTCATGTGGTGTCTGCAGAAGGGATAAGGGTGGATCCTCGGAAGATTGATGCGGTGCTAGATTGGAAACCACCTAAGTCTGTGGTGGAGGTTCGTAGTTTCTTGGGGTTAGCAGCTACTACAGGAGATTTATCGAAGGGTTCTCGTCAATAGCAGCACCTTTGACGAAGTTGTTGAGAAAAGAAGTACCTTTCGTGTGGGCGGATAAGCAGCAGAAGAGTTTTGAGAAGCTTAAGAGAGTATTGACAGAGGCTCCAGTTTTGATTCAGCCTAAAGCAGGGAAAGACTTTGTGGTATATTGTGATGCTTCCCACACAGGGTTGGGATGTGTTCTAATACAAGACGGAAAGGTGGTCGCTTACGCGTCTCGACAATTAAGGCCACATGAGGTTAACTATCCGACGCATGACCTGGAGTTCGCTGCGGTAGTATTCACTCTAAAAGTGTGGAGGCACTATTTGTATAGAGAAAGGTCGGTGATCTACACGGACCACAAGAGTCTGAAATATTTGTTGGTCGGTGCTCTACACGGACCACAAGAGTCTGAAATATTTGTTAACTCAGAAGGAGCTGAATTTGAGACAGCGAAGGTGGGTGGAGTTGTTGAAAGACTACGATTGCTCGATAGAGTATCACCCAGGTAAAGCGAATGTGGTGGCAGATGCCCTAAGTTAGAAAGTAGTGTCGGATCTGAGGGCGATGTTTGTACACCTTAGTCTTTATGACGATGGATGTTTGCTAGCGGAGTTGCAAGTGAAGCCAACGCGGTTA
Source organism: Gossypium rotundifolium (assembly GCA_025506655.1). Classification (NCBI taxonomy): domain Eukaryota; kingdom Viridiplantae; phylum Streptophyta; class Magnoliopsida; order Malvales; family Malvaceae; genus Gossypium; species Gossypium rotundifolium. The sequence continues at coordinate 28,278,195 of CP106730.1, forward strand.
AGTCAGGTAAAGGAGAAACAGTTGGTAGATGACGATATGAGTGCTAAGCTACTGTAAGTTCAGAATAGGGAATTGGAAGACTATGGTGTAAATGATGACGGAGTGCTGTGTTTTTGGGGCAAGGTCTGTATGCTGAAGGATGAGGAGTTAAGGCAGAGAATTCTTCAGGAATCTTATAGTAGCCATTATGCTATGCATCCTTGAGGAAGTAAGTTATAGGGATCTACGGGATCAGTTTGGTGGCCTGGTCTGAAACGAAAAGTTATAAAATTTGTAGGGAAGTGCTTGACGTGTCACAGGTCAAAGCTGAACACCAAGTACCTTCGGGGTTGCTTCAACCAATAAAGATTCCGCAGTGGAAGTGGGAGAGAATCACTATAGACTTCGTTAGTGGGCTTCCCCTTTACGCCTACTAAGAAGGATTCGGTATGGGTGATAGTGGATCGGTTAACAAAGTTTGCACATTTCATACTAGTGCGGGTTGACTATTCTCTGCAGAGATTGGCAAAATTGTATATGGCAAAAATTGTGAAACTGCACGGGGTGCCAGTGTCGATTATCTAGGATAGGGATCTGAGGTTTACGTCTCAGTTTTAGAGAGCATTGCATCAGGCACTGGGCACCAGGTTAGACTTCAGTATCGCATTTCATCCGCAGACAGACGGCCAGTCTGAACGAGTAATTCAAGTACTAGAGGACATGTTGAGGGGTTGCGTGATAGATTTCAAAGGAAGCTGGGAGGAGTTCTTTCCTTTAGCGGATTTTGCATACAACAATAGCTATCAAGCAAGTATTCGGATGGCACTGTATGGACGAAAGTGTCGTACTCCTACGTGTTGGATAGAATTGGGGGAACATCATGTTTTGGGTTCAGAGATTGTGGCAGATCGAAAGAAAAGGTTAAGGTAATTCGGGCACGGTTGAAGGAGGTATCAGACAGACTAAAGTCGTATACAGATCTCAAGCGGAAGGAGATAGAGTTTGCAGTGGGGGATTTGGTGTTTCTGAAAGTTTCGCCGTGAAAGAAGGTGATGAGATTTGGTCACAAGGGTACGCTAAGTCCCAGGTTTATAGGGCCTTATCGAATTTTGAAGCGGATTGGACCAGTGGCGTACCAGTTGGAATTTCCTTTAGAATTAAAGCAGATGCATGATGTGTTTCATGTCTCGATGCTATGACATTACCGATCAGATCCATCACATGTGGTACCAGTGGAAGAAGTAGAGTTGAGACCAGACATGTCTTACGAGGAAGAACCAATTTAGATTCTGGAGCGAGATGTGAAGGTACTTCGGAAGAAGTTAGTTCCTCTGGTCAAAGTGTTATGGCAGAACCATGGGTCGGAAGAAGCTTCATGGGAGCCGGAGGAAGCAATGCGATAGCAATACCCTCACCTATTTAAGCCAGGTAATTTCGAGGCCGAAATTATTTTTAAGGGGGTAGAACTATAATATCCGGGAGTTAGGGATTATACGTTTTAACTCATATTTATGTAGTAGCATGCTTAGTGTGCTGTTTGTGTGTGTTTAGGGGCTTTTGGAACCTTGGGGTGTAGGTAGAAGCCTTAGGAAAATATTGGACTTTTAACCTTTAAGGGAGAGCTAAGGGAGCTAGGCCTTAAGAAAGTTTGTGTGTGGGTTATGACATAAGAACTCAGCTGGTAAAGTGGCAGGGGAGGTGCCACTTAGAGCACAAGAGAGTGACACCTCAGGGAGTGAGAAGTGGGGCCTAGGTTCGAGCATCAAGGGAAGTTTTTTTTGGAGGTTCTTTTACGTCAGGGGGAGTGCAGAGTTGGATGGCACAGGGACTCTGAATGGATGAGCATTAGACCAGGTCAAGGTACTTGAAAATTCAGCTAAGAAGGGAGGTAAGTGTTGACTCATTCAAACTCATTTGAATGAGTGGAAAAGAGAAGAAATAGGAGGAAAAGAAGGAATCTGACAGAGAGAATAAGAGTTGGCTGAATGGAGGGGTCTTTGTTTGGCATTTTTGGCCAAGGGGAGGAGTGTCTATGCTAGGGGCTTTAGGTTCCGAAATAAGGTGAGTGAGTGGCCATTTTTCTCCCTTTTGAAATCTTTCTTCTCATCTCTACTTATGCCGAAATCTTGTACCCTTTTCTTCTCTTTTGACCAAAAGCCGAAACCTACCCTCTCATTCCCACTAGAACTGAAACCATACAAGACTTCAACCTCTTTTCTTCTTCTTTGCATCAAATCTTCCATCTTCAAAGGTTGAAGAAACTTTTTTTTTTCCATTTTCTAAGACCTTAGCCGATTTGCTCACTTGTCACTAAAGTCGACTCCCACATCTTTTGCCATCACTCTCCATAGCCGATTTCATCTCTACCCCTTTTGAAACTGATTCCTTTTTCTATTTCCCTCTCAAAGCTGATCAATCTTCTGTTGTGGCTGAATCTCTTTATGTTTCCAGCAAAGGTGTTCGATTGATATCAATATTACGGTTAGGGTTAATTGTCATTCGGTCTCTCCTTTTAATTGTCATTCAGTCTCTCCTTCTTTTCCCTTTGGTTAGACAAAATCAAGGACACTAATCCCTTTTATTCTTTTGGCCGAAACCGTGAAGGTGGGTTTCGGGATCTTTGTAGCCGACAATTAGAAGGAGATCTTTCAGGATTTGGATATTCAAGGTAAGTAAAGCATGACCTTAGGCTGAAGGCAACTTACTTTTGTCTATTAATGTTAGAATCGAATCTAACATGGTTCATATAGGGACTCCGACAACTTTCAAGGACAGGTGACGATTTTTGGGATTTAATCGAGTAAGGGGGAAGTTTGATCGAGATAAAGGAGGAGTCTCGAGATTCAAATCTATTTCGGTAAGAGTATTTAGATAAGTTATAGATGTGTTTTCATTTAGATGTTTATGTATCGATTAACCGGGTTTCTGATTAAGTGATATTTGATGGATGCGAGTACTAATGGAGGAGAGAAAGGGGTAGTTCCTATCCCTAGATTTAAGAAATGCTCGGTTTCTATAGTGCGGTATTGGCCACCGGGTTGTGGGCCAGCATCGGAAGGGGATAAGCAAATCGCTGTGATCCCTGCAAGCGAAAGTGTTAGTCTCAAAAACGTGGTTCTCAGTGTTATCAGGTGTGTAACCCCACCTTAATTCTCGATTATTGATAATAATGTTAAATATGTGTTAATAAGGCTATGAATAAATATGGCTAAGGGTACCATTCAATGGTACAAAGGTATTCAGTATCGCTACCCATAACACTCTATTAAACAATGGTTACAAACATTGATATGAAAACATGTGTAATTTCTCTATGGCCTTGGGGTAAGGTGTATCGATGATATCTCAGATATTTTGTATGTCGCATGGGCATGAGCGTGATAATGTGAAGGGAAGTGTTCGTGGTTTTACCACATTATCCGTGATTTATGTCACAATATTATGTATCCGTGAGCTTGTCACATTATCTCGGTGGCTATGCCACGACAAAAGCGATGTATGCTTGATCGCAATGACGCTTTGAGGTGTGTAGCGGATGGATTGTCGATTTAGTAATCCCACGGTGTGATTAAGGTATGGGTGGTGTGTAGAGGTTGGATATCTAGGTGGGTTCGGTTGCATCATTGCTTATATATATATGTGATTTAATATGCTATAATCGATTGGGAATCAGTGTTGGTTGTTACACACTGAGTCTGTTGACTCACCCTTCGTAGGCTAACATTTTGCAGGTATTGCACAGTGAAATGGACCAAGTCGGCAGGGACTATGTGGTGACCATGCTCAGCAAAATTTTGGGTTTTCAAATAATAGATCTCTATTTGTTTTTCTTTAGTATGTTTTCGTTCGAGATTTATTTTTGTTTTTTAATATGTAATAAGGCCATTACTTAACTATTTAATTTCGCGTATTAAATTTTATTTCCATGTGATAATTAGCAAACAAGTAATTAAACATTTTTCTTAAAGTAACATCAAATGTTTTATCACCTACTCAACTTACGGTTTTCAACCCAAGGAGCTCTAGAATCCAACAAATCTTTTAATTTTTGAAATATAAAGGGAGCGTTTTAATGGAATCCAAACTTGAACGGTAACTTGGTTTTCAACTTGATAAGAATACAAACCTGTTTTTATTAAAATCATATTTTATAAGAAGATGAAACAAAATTAAGCTTAATTTTTCCTGAGGAACATGTCGATCCGATCGTATGCAGGGCTGGGTTTGGGGTGTTTCAATGCCTTACAAAATGTTTAAACAACACGGTCTAGGGAAACCTAGATAAACTAGGATGAGCATTCAATTAACTGATAAAACTATAAGAATTCATAAGGGTATAATAGAAAATGTTCTAATCAAAATTGATAAATTTGTATTCCAATAGACTTTGTCGTTTTAGACATGGATGAGGACAACACGATCCCCTTAATTTTACGAAGACCCTTTTTAGCAATTGCCAAAGCTAAAGTTGATATCTATGCAGGAGAGCTCATACTTCGTGTAGGAGATGAGATAGTCACTCTTCAAGCTCTTGACTCGGCCAGAACATCAAGGGATAAAGGTGAGAAAGTAAAATCAATTGATAACCAACTTATTCAACCTTCATTGCTGGAAACACCACAAAGCTACAAACCTGAGCCGGATCATAGGCCTCGTGCTAATAAAGAAGAATTACATGAGGAACCACACGAAGTGAAACTGAAAGAAACGCCAGACGAGCTGATAGGAACAACAAATCACATCAGAATAGAGGATCAGGTATTGTTGAATAAGGAAGACCCTCGAATTACCAATTCAGAACTCAAGGCAAACAAAGAAATCACTTTTGAGGTACTTAATGTCTTCCTATATGGCACAGCCGAGGTAAGCAATCCTAAATTCAACACTTTTGTAACATCCCAAAATTGGGCCTAGTAGGATTGGGCCCAATGGGCCTTGGGCGTAGGAATGTTTAAAATTTTGAGAATAAGAGAATGACATTTTAGACTTATTAGTTAAGTGAATTTGGAAGGTTACAAGGTTTCTATCAAGTCTCGGGTTTAATTGGGCCTTAGGAAAAATTTGGTATTTTAGCACTTTAAGGAGAGATGGTAAGTAGCTTCAATGCTTATTGAAATAAATGAATAAATGGTTAGCATAAATGAGCTATTCGTAAAGAGGTTATGGCATCAAGCGAAGTACCTTGAGGGAAGAGGTTCAGATCCCTTTGTGTGCAATTTTGACTTTTATTTTTGCACTCTTTCTTTAAGTGTCGGCTAAGAGGTAGTTATGGCAAGCTTGACTTTATTATTTTTGGTAAGGTGACTATAAGAATAAGGCAAGGTTGAAGTTTGGGAAGGGAATAAAGAGAAATAAGAATGAAAGGGGGACATGAGGCTTAATTCGTGGGTGATGTTTTGGAAAGCTTGGGTGGCCAACTCTTATCCTAGGGGGGATGCATGTGGATGGTTTTGGGGAGATAAGGTAGCTGATTTTTTATTTTGGCATTTGGTAAAGACTTAATGGTCTTTTGGCAAAATTTCCCTTTGACAACTTTGTGTCATCTCTCCCATTTTGAAACTCTCCTTGCCGAATCATATTAGCACAATAGTGCATTTTCTCTTCTCTTGAATTTGTCACATATTCATCTTTTGTCTAATCTCCTTGATAGCGAATATCATTGTTCATTCTCCTCCATAACCAAACCTTTCCATCGCTCTTTTTTCTCATTCCTTAAGCAATCGTGATATAGAGGGAGGTCAATACCACAACATCGCCTAATCATCTCTAGTCATAGGACGATCGTGAGAAACGGATTATAATCGATTAAGGTAAGGAAGATCTTTCATAGTCCATTTGATATCTCCATTTGGTTATTGAGTTAATCGGATTGAAGGTTGGCTAATTGATATTGTTGGTAGGATCGATTCTTGGTGCACCGAGGAGATCACAAATGGGTAAGTGGAGTTAGCCTAATAAATCTGTTTCTAGTTACGATTATCGGTTGAGACTAACCTTCTATCAACTATCAATATAGGTGTTGAAATCGGAGAAAGCACAACTCGTAATCAAGGTGTGTAATCCCGCACCTTCCGAATATATTTTTGAAATGGTGAGTAAGTCTCACATCTCTTTGAAATTTTACATGAAATATTCTGTGATTCGTAGAAATACCAAGAAAATTGATAACCGCATCCGTGATCAAATGGACGTATGTGATGCTCGTAGTGGTAATCATGTTTTGTAATAAAATAGTTTCAATGTAAACAATGACGTGTATTTAAAAAATCACAAAAATCGGATAAAAGGAATTACAAAGTGAGTGAGATATTAGATTAAATATTATTGTGTCTACTTTAATATGAAAGAAACGAAGGAGGAAAAGGAATATTGTATTCTAAATATATTAATTTTAGTGAGACTGGTTCTCAATGACTTTGGGTTATTCTATTCTATCTTGGTAAAATCATATAAAATTGTAAAAGTGAATTATGGGACATAATTTATATGTATGGATTCCTTAGTGAGCCTATTATTAATAGAGACAAGTGGGAACAGCATATGAAAGCAGTACATTGAGATATTTCAATTTTGGGTAAGAGAGGTCAGAATTGTTGAACAGTGAAACAAGGGAAATTTTAAGGAATAAACTGTACCAAATGGTTAAGCCAAAAATTCTTGAAAAACTGTAGTAAGGAGATATATGAGTCTAGTTTCAAGGAAAATTTACAGATTTATATTTCGAGATTCCTCACTCGAGTTATGGTCAATTTAGTCTGTATGACGCAGATGGATAGTTTCAAACTTTTATGCCCAAAATTAGTAGTTAAGCCTTGGTTACGAAATTACCATAATACCCTTAGAGGGTAAATTACCGAAATACCCCTGGGTTGTGAGATTACCGAATTACCCTCGATGGGTAAAATTACCAAAATGCCCTTATGGGCCAAATTATGAAAATGCCTTTATGGGCCGAATTATGGAAATGGCCTTATTGGGCTGATTTGAAAAGTGTTAATGGGCCGAAATATGAAATTGCTTAATGGACTGAATTGACATATTGTCATATTGGCCGAATGGACATATTGATTAATGGGCCAATTTGATATATTTTGCTATGTGGGCCAAATCGATATATTTTGTTATATGGGCCGATTGATAATTTGCTATATGGGCCAAATGTGATATTTTTATATGGGCCAAATGTGATATTTGCTATATGGGCCAAATGTGATATTTGATATATGGCCCAAATGTGATATTTGCTATATGGGCCAAATGTGATATTTGCTACATGGGCCAAAATGTGATATGGGCCGATTGTTTAAATTTTTATAATGGGTCATATGTTTGTAATAATTATATGATTGAATTATTGTAAATGAATATTCATACATGATTTGCATGGTTTTGGGGTGCTACAACTTTTAAGGTAAACATTACTCGACTTAAACTTTATATTTATAACCGAGTTGATCACATGAGAAAGGATTTTCGCCTCCTCAAACCACCATGATCGTGCATACAATAGGTAAGTCTAGCTCAAGACTTTAAACGAGCGCTTCTCGGGAGGCAACTCGAGTACTAACCATACTAACCCCATTTTTACATTTTTTTATTTTTATTTATTTATTTATTTATTTATTTTTCTTTTTTAGCACCTAACCATAAACTAACCAAAGAGCAGATTTCTAGGCCACACTACCCTACACACAAGCGTGTTTCGTGGAAGTGTGGAAGCTAGGGATGAACCATGGTGTGCCAAGAGTGGCACGTGCGACATAGAAAAATTCTTTCCCTAACACGGTGGTGATAATAGTCCACACCCATGACGACGCCTGCATGAGGTTATCGACTTGTCAAGCACTAAGCTAAACACACCGCAGCGTCCCAACGGTGCCAACATTCTGACTTATCGAACACGGGAGGAGCACGCCAATATTAAATGACCGCGTGAAGAAAGACACGGGCGTGCCACGATACCCACGGCCATGCTCGAACACCCTGAATGCGTTCAAAATAAAAAAATCCCAAAACACAGGCTACATCTCTATTTAAATCTCATTCCCCATTTTTCTAGTTGTCTTCCATATTTTCCATTATTTATTTTTGTTTTTATTTTATTTCATCATTTTTTTACTTTATTTTATTTTATTTTTTTCTTCTTGTTCTTTATGATATTTACATTTAGCTTAGGATACAATAAAACCAAGCCGCTACTTGAGGATTCAATTTCAAACGGTTTGAGAGGCTTCCCATCGCTCACATCCAATCTTATCCGGTTTTTTTCATAGACTTCATCCAAAAATTTAGGAAGTGTTACTTCTCCCTTCTCTTTGATTTTATTACTACATAATTGTTTATCTATCTTTGTACATTGAGGGCAATGTACATCTTAAGTGTGGGGGGGTAAAAGTACCTGACTTTTTGCATTATTCTCAAAATTGCATTATTCTCAAATCCTGAATTTAGTATTGTTTTCAAGTATTTTTCTCATATTACTAATTAGAATGAAATTTCTATTGATTTATGATTTGTAATGATATGTTTTAGAGTAAGTCATAATTAATTGTGCATTGATGATTAAATTTGAAGGATACTAGAGAATCGAGCATGATAAGTCTACTTTCTAAATATTAAAATTAATAGGTCGTTGAACTGAATTTGAGTATTACTTTGAAGTTTGAAATTTACAGGATTGATGTCAAAACACCCATAATTTTTGTGAGATTTTGAGCCTTATAGAGCATATATTCTTTTTCGTGCTCACTTTATTGATTATGAGTGTGTCAACTTTGATCTGTTATTCTAAAACTTTCCTTGATTATACATGTCGAGACTACATTAATGATTTGATATACTGAGATGATAAAGGCACCTAGGTTTTAACCCACTTTCCCCACTAAAAAACCTACCTTTACAATTAACCCCTAGTGAACCCCGTTGATCCTAACAACCCTTTATTTACCCACCCACTAATATCAACCCAAAACCCTTTGTATCTGTTACCTTATATCAAGATTTGAGCTTGATCTATTGCCTAGCTATGATCTTTATTTCAAATAGTAGATTCATCCTTTATTATGTAATTTTTAGTTTGTTCTTGAAAAAATAAAGAAAAAGCTTTGAGCATTTAAATTCCAATTGTTGAAGAAAAGCTCAGATTAAAGTATTATAAAATTTTAAGTGATGAAAATACTCTTTATTATAAAGTAATGATCAATAGTGGTATTATTAGTTTTCATTCGATGTAAATATTCATATTTAGTTCATTGTTTCTAGTTAGGTAAGTTGTCAAGTCAGACTCAATTCTAACCTTCTAATTCAGCCTTTATCCACACCTTATAACCTAAGCCCCGTTACAACCCTGATTAAAGACCTTTTAATTTGTGTATCATCTCATATACAATGGTGGAGATTTGATTTTCAGGCAAGCATATGGGATTAACTTTTTAGGTTCGACTTAGAGTGCTTATTCTTAAACCTTAAACACTTCGAGTGATTTGAGTGAATCTTTTTTGAGGATGTCAATCCTTTATTGGTTTTGAATTAAAGGTAATTACTTAGATAAAGGGAGACACCTATGTTTTCGTACTACAAATGTCTTATCATGATTGAATCTTTAGGACTCTTTGAGTTGAATTTTCCATGTATAAAATTATCTATGAATTATGATGAGACATTGTCGATAGGAATTATGAATTATGGAAAGTTCGTTTTAATTGTAAGTTGAGAATTTTACTTGAGGACAAGCAAAAGCTTAAGTGTGGGGGTATTTGATAAACCGTAAAAGTAACATATTTTAATCCTACATTTAGTATGCTTTTGAATGATTTATCCCTAATTTATGTAAAAAGGTGCTCTTAATCCTTTCTTTCCATGTCTTATACTCAGGAAAGCACCTAAGGATGAAAAGAACGAGAAACGGGCTTAAAACGGGCCAATTTGGGCCAAAGAGGAAATCGACACGGCCTGGACTTCAAGCCACACGGTCGCGCCTCAGAAAATTACTTCACACGGCTATGCATGATTTATACGGCCATGCCCCAATCGACAGAATCGAGACATGGCCTGAAGATGATTTACACGGGCGTGTTCCTTGGTCGTGCCCCTGCTGCGAGAAAGAGCAATTTCACTCAGATTTGGATGCTTGGAGACAAAGAAACACATTCCTAAGTCTATTTAAACATCCTAGAAGGAATTCTACTTGAATTAGGATACTTAGGAGCCAAGTAAAGCATCTCAAAGCCTATATAAACACCTAAGGTAGCAACTAAAAAAGGGAGTTCGACAGATGCCGAAACAGAAGGTTTTTTGCAGAGGCTTTTGTTGAAGCTTTCATCTTTTAGGGAATTACTTGAAGATAGCCAGTTGATCCATCTCAGGAAGCCGAGCTCTATTCAAGATGGATAATCTCTCCATCAATTCTTTCAGGGGGTTTTAGGGATTTCTTATGTTTTGTTTTATCTTTTCTCTTGAGATGTTTTCTTATTTAGTTATGAACTAAACCTTCTGAGATACACGAAGGGATGAAACCTATGATGGAATTTGTTATTTGATTTCTAAATTATATGATAAGTACTTAGTTTGTTCTTAATTATGTTGCTTAATTTAACTGATGTGCTCAGGTGGAGGAGGAATAGACCCTACCCAAGAGTTGATCTAGCATAATTGAGCGGAGTTGATCGAGCACCTAGAGATAGGGTTACGAGATTTTGTCGAATTAGGGTGAAACCTAATATGGGAATCCATTGATCGATTTACTGCTTCCTTAGGGGGTTATTATAAGAGAATGAGAGTTACACTAATTAACCTAAGGTTAGACGTTATTCGCCTCGAGAGAGGGCTTAATATAGGTTAAGGAGTCTCACAGATCAAGCTAAGTAAAGAAATCATATACTTTGGGGAATAAATAATAAGTGAAGTCATAGGTGGATTCTTCGTGAGGGTATCGTCTTCATCAACTGAGTTTTCCTAAAGTCTTTCTCCAGTTCATTTTTTTGTCTTTGCATCTAGTTTAGTTTTTTTTTCATTAGTTTAATAAACCAATCACTCCATATTTTAGGCTAAATAATAGAAAGAAAGTGAGTAGTAGTACTTTTAGGTTCCCTTGGGTTCGATAAGAAATTATTGCCTAAACTATACTACTATTCGATAGGTGCGCTTGCCTCTATCATTGTCATAGTTAGTCTATAGGTTTGATCATTCTTTTTATAAATATTAAAACATGATTGTTTGACGCAATTAGTACTATATGGGAAAACATCCAGTACTGTAAGAGGAGTTGCTCTGTTTTGAATAAGCTCTGAAGTGGCAATTCGAAGGTCCTTTTCATCTAATAAAACCTGGTCCCCAATCTTAAATTGGTTTGTTCCATCCTTATGTTCCTCATGCCTTTGTTTCGATTCTATATCGTGTATTTTTGGTCTCTCCTTGACATGTGTCCGCCATTCGTCTAGTTCATTGATCTGAAGCCTTCGTTCTTCATGAGTTATTCTATTTTTGTTAGTTGAGCTAGGCTGTGGCTCTATCACCTTCTTCTGAGGAATTTCCAGCAAAGAAGGTTAAGCCGCAAGGTTACTCACATCAAAAGAACTTGCAATATTATCTCGATTACTAGATATCCTAACAGAATCATGAGCTTGGATTTTAATCGTGTCATCACCTACTCAAAGTATCAATTCACCTATGCCAACATCTATAATAGTTCTAGTAGTTGCTAAAAAGGGTCGTCCTAAAATTAAAGGTACGTCACTATCCTCATCCATGTCTAGAACAACAAAGCCAACTGGGAATATGAATTTATCAATTTTTACGAGTACATCTTCAACAATACCCCTAGGAAATCTAAAGGTTTTATTTGCTAATTGAATGCTCATCCTAGTTTGTTTGGGTTTCCCAAGACCCAACTGTTTAAATATTTTGTAAGGCATGACATTAATACTTGCCCCTAAATCAGCTAAAGCATTATTTACATTTAAACTACCCATTAAACAAGGAATAATAAAACTCCCTAGATCCTTTAATTTGTTGAGTAGTTTATTCTGTAAAATAGATGAGCATACTGCATTTAGCTCCACGTGCGACGTATCATCTAACTTCTATTTGTTTGCTAAAAGCTCCTTTAAAATTTAACTGAGTTGGGCATCTGCGACAGAGCTTCAGTAAGTGGTAAGTTAATATGTAATTTTTTCAAGAGTTTAAGAAATTTACCAAATTGCTCATTGGTATGGTCTTTCTTCGTTGCGTTGGGGCATAGCACGCAAGGTTTATATTCTTTACTTATCGGTTCTATGCACTATGGCTCACTTCAACCTTACTTTTACTTATAATAATTTCTTGCTTCGGTTCAGATTCAAATTCTACTAGCCCTTATTCATCGCGCACAGTGATGGCATGGAGTTGCTCCATTGGGTTAGTTTCAGTGTAACTCGGTAAGCTACCTTGTGATTTTTCTGAGATCAGCTTAGCAAGCTGACCTATTTGGTTCTCGAGCCCTTGAATCGACGCTTGTTGATTTTTGAGCACTATTTTGGTGTTTTAAAAATGGGTTTCTGACACCGAAATAAACTTCGTCAACATCTCCTCAAGGTTTGGCTTCTTTTCCTGCTGGTAAGCTGGTTGTTGAAAGCCTGGAGGGGTTGTGGTCTTTGATTTCCTTGTCCACCCCAAGAGAAGTTAGGATGATTCCTCCAACCTTCATTATAAGTGTTACTATAGGTAATATTCTAAGGTCTAGAATTATTACCCATATAGTTGACTTGTTCATTGTAACATCCTGAAATGAGGGCTGTTGTGTTTAAATTGTTTTTGCATGGGTATGACTTGATTGTGGTAGTAATTAAGGTGTTTTAAGATCTAAGTATAAGCCAAGGGTAGGCCCGAGCTGTAGGAAAATTATTGTTTTTAAGTTCTAGTTAAAGAGGGTTGAAGGAGCTAGGGGTTAAGTGTAATTCATGGGAAATTTAAGCATAGGAATGGGCTTGGTAAAGTGGCAAGGAGGCGCCACTTAGAGCCTTGAGGGTGACGCCACATACAGGGAAGGGAGAGCTCAGGTTCGAGCAGTAGGAATCCCATTTTCTGCTTTGCATTTTGACGCCAAGGGGGAGGAGTTGTGCTCAGCACAAACTCTGTCAGGTAAGCTTGGAATAAGTCAAATTAATTTGAATTGGTGGCAAGGAGAGAATTTAGGAGTTTGAATAATTCAAACTTATTTGAATTTGTGGTCAGGAGGAATTTGAGGTGTCTGCCGAATTTTGAACTCTTGTTGGCAGAGGAGTAATCGGTTGGGAAGCTGAGTAAGGGGGGTGTCGAAATTCCTTAGTTGGCTAGGTGGTCGATTTCTCCCTTAGGCATTTGGCCAAATCTCTATTTGAGCCCTTTCTCATCTTTCATTTTCTTTATCGCCGAAAAATAACCCTTTGCCCTTCAGCTTTTTCTTCTTCTCAAGTGCTTGGCTGAATCTTCTTAAGCCATATCTTTTCTCCTCATTCTCTTTTGTGCCGAATCTTCTTCTTCTTCCCTCTACTTGTCAAAGCCTCTCTCTCCCCTTTCACTTTCTTTTCCGTTCTCTTCTTCCACTCTAGCTGAATCCTATTGGGTTGTCTTCAATCAACCATAGCCGAATCTCCCTTCTTCTTCTTGTTTTGTTTTGGCCGAATACCAATCAAGTCTAGATCTTCTTTGGTTTTTCTCCAATCGGTTTTGGAAGTGGGTAAGTGTTCTTGGCCGAAATTTTTTATTCCTTTTCTCTTCTCTCTGTTGACTCTCATGAGAGCAAAAGCTGAATTTCGATATTTGTTGATAAGTAATGCTAATCTTCTATAGGGACCGATTTCTTTTAGGATCCTCGGGGTTTTGAAGCAGTAGATCTGAGCCCTCTATTCTCTGACAATCGAATTCGGTAAGTCAGTGGTAAGGATCCATGTTAGTCAGTCTTTCCATTAGATATTTAAAAAGCCGAAGGCTATTGAAATGAATGTCAATGATTGCCGATTGTAGGGGAAGGCTCAATCTCACATACTTTAGGTGGTGGCTAGTATTCAAAGAGCATCAAGGTAAGGTTTGGGGGTTCCATGCATTAACCCTTCGGGATTTGTTGGTGTGGTCGAATGGCCTTGTTACTAATTTTAGGTTTGGCCAAATGTAGGATCAAGGAGTTTTGGTGCAGTAGATCGGGTCTTTGGGATTTAATGATTGCGTTAGTAATAGGTGTGTAACGCTTACACACTTTATTAGTATAATATGCCTATTATGTTACTGTTATAGCCAATAAAATCGGTGATTATGCGTTGTGGGTATGAGCTTGGATTCCAGGTAAGTCCCCCTGTTATGTGATTTTTGATATACATTATCATGTCACTATTAAATGTATGCCATGTGTTATTTGTATCACTATATGTTGTTATGCCATGATTGATATGGACATGATGGTGGGATTGTTGAGAGGAGGGGGAAGAGATATTTGGACTGTCACCAATGGTTTTGGCCACACGACGGGTTGGCCCCGTCTTGATATTATATTTGTGACTAAGTCCCAGTGGTTTTGACCACCAAAGGTTTTAACCACATATGAATATCGTGACTCGTCCAGTGGTTTGGTACCACAAAGGGTTGGCCCCACATGTTGATTATGGATTGTCATCAGTGGTTTTGACCACACAATAGGTTGGCCCCATCACTTGATTTGTGACTTTGGTCATCGGTGGTTTTGACCACACGTTATATATTTGTGACTACGGTCACCAAAGGGTTTTGACCATCCGGGGTAGATAAAGGAGATTGGATGGTTAGGTTATGGGTTGCATGATTTGTATGTTTTCTGATAATCCATGTAAGTGCTTGCACTATCGGGTTGGGGATTTATACACTGAGTCTTGGTGACTCACCCCTTCCCTTATGTTTTACAGATGAGGCATAGATCGCGGATACGGAGCTGGGAAGGACTCGAGGCAGCCATGTATGCTCGTTTGGGTTTTGATTTCTTTTAGTTACTATTTCAATTTTGTCTATTTACCTAAAGTTGGTTTTGGTTTGTATTAAGGCCGCTAAGTATCATTTTGGGTTTTTATTATTTACTTTTATCTTGATTATATTATACATATGTTGGATATACGGACTTGTGAAATTAACCGGTAAAAAGCAATGTTTCAAAGGTATAACTCCTCCGGTTTTCTAAACGTCGCCATCGGGTAACATCACTTAAAAGATGATAACAAAGGTAACTTGTATGTTTTCTAAAACTTGCAACAATAAGCGAATTTTCAAGCATGGGTTTTAAAGCAGCCATCACACAATTTCAAAATAATCTTAAACGAGGATTTCTAAACTTTTCATACTACAAAAGGGTTTTCTAAAAAAATTATCCGACAAACTTTGGTTTAAAAAGGATTTTCACTCCGTAGCATGCTAGATTCGGTCATGGTGTATTGACTGGGTTTGGGGTGTTGTAATTTTAGTATCAGAGCCAAGTTCAAAATCTCGACTGTGGGGCCAAGGCCCAAAATGTTTTAAAATAGAGTTTTGAAAAGTTTGTGGAAAAGGTACATGGTTTGAACATCATGGCACCGAGTCTCCGGCACCAATCTGCCCAGGTAAGTATCCCTAACCATTGTGTGAATTATATGTGGGGGAAATGGGTGTTTCTGGATCGTAGATTAGTAGATTAGGAGATATTGATCCCTAGGAATAGCTTACTCAAATACAAATTACATAAGACTTAAAGATCCACGCAATAAACCTTTGAGTACGTCGCCAAGTTAAGGTTGTGGCAACCGTTGTGCGCATGTCTAGGATTGGATTCAGGGGGAGCTTGGTATTTAAGCCATCCTAGTGACTCACCTCCTTCTCACTAGAATCTTACCTGGTGTGTAGTGACGGTTCACCCTAACTGAGATAACTTATTCACAGGCTAAATTCAAAAACTAAAACCCGAGAGGGACCATCCACCTTGTTTTGTACAACCCTAAAATTAAACCATGGTTTCAAAATTACCAAAGTACCCTTGATTTGAAAACTGACCAAAATACCCCTAGTTTATGAAATTACCAAAATACCCCCAATTTCTAGAAATTCTGAAATACCTATAATTTGTAAAGATTTCCAAATTAACCCTGATTTATTACTGAAATACCCCGATAGGTTAATTAGGAAAATACCCCCGGGTAGTGAAATGATGAGAATACCCCTACACGTGGAATAAGGGTAGAGGATCTGAAATGAAAACTTTGTGATGATCGAAAGAACCACTACCAAATCTCTATTCAAGAAACTTATTTGTGGGTAATCGGGAATGTAAGCTAATTCGTAAAATTTCTTTAAGCAGATAAATTGCGATTATAGACATGAGTACTAGGGGACGTGGTCGTAATGTGCGAGGGCGTGGTAGAGGCAAAATAACCATATCAAAACCCGTTAGGTCTGGTCAAGGGTCCGAGAATGAGATACCACCACCACCAACTACTGGTGTAGAGTATCAAGATCAAACGGGGGAAGATGCGGTGTTACAGGTGATGCTGCGAGTGCTAGAAAGAGTGGATAGAGCTGATGGAGGTACGGGAGCTCAGAAATTTGTATCTGAGCAACTCTGAACCAATGGAGCTGAGGTATTCCGAGGTGTATCTGTGTAGCGCCTAATACTACCGAGTATTGGTTGAAGCAACGTAACTAATCATGGATGATTTGGATCCGACTACCGAGGAGAAATTAAAAGGAGTAGTGTCGCCCGAGATGAGTCATACCAATGGTGGCTCACGGTTCGGGATGGTGCTATAGCGGATGATCTCACTTGGGATTATTTCAAGGCAGCTTATCAAAAGAAGTATGTTGGGACCAGTTATATTGATGTGCAGAGGAAGGCGTTTCTGAGGCTGGTTCAGGGGAGTAAGTCCGTATCGGAGTACGAGGCAAAATTCTTATGGTTGAGCCAATATGCTCAAGGCATTATAGCTACGGAGCATGAGCGATGTGTCAGATTCGAGGACGAATTAAGGGATGATTTGAGGTTGCTGGTTGCTCCACAGTAGGAGAGACAGTTTGCAATCTTAGTGGAAAAGGCCAAAGTTGCGGAGAAAGTGAAACAGTCGGTTAGATAGAATCAGGACAAGGGTTGGAATAAGAGGAATTTCGAATCATCTGGGTCTATCGGGAATCAACAGAAAATGGGGTAGATATAGTGGGTCGAATCAAGCTGCTAGGCCTACTACTGCTAATACTCAGTGGCCGTCACGATGTGCTCAATGTGGAAAGTCTCACAAAGGAGAATGTTGGACTGGAAATAGGGGATGCTTTGAGTGTGGATCGATGGGGCACCGAGTGAGGGATTGTCCACATAGGTCAGCTAGGTTGCAGTTTGGGGATCAGAATCGTACTCAGAACAGGAAGGATGGTCAGCAACCACAGAGGCGCCGAGGTGCTACTGGGGGAGGTAATGGCTCTAGTAGAGGCCGTGAAGCATCGGCAAGGGCAATGCAGTGGTGGTGCAGTGGACGTGACCTAGATTGGTCTATGCGATGAAGGCGTCGAGAGGAGGGCGACACAACGGACGTCATAACCCAGACGTTTAATCATTGACTACCTTATAATGCTTTGATAAATGTGGGTTCAACGATTCATATGTAGCCGAGTATAGTGGAAACTATGGACTTGAACTCCGAGATTACTTCTAGGAAGATGACAGTGATAAGCCCTTTAGGTCACTCTGTAGAAATAAGTAAACTATATAGGGATGTCAAGGGGCCGTGTTCTTGGTTGATTTGATGGAACTGCCATTTGGGGAGTTCGATCTGATTCTCAGGATAGATTGGCTGGTGAAGTACCAGGCCAGTTTGGATTACGCGGCTAAGCGCATACTGTTGAGGACGGTGGAAGGTAGGGAGGTGGTGATGATAGGTAATAGAAGGGATTACTTATCCAATGTGGTCTCTGCACTGAAGGCGGAGAAAGTGGGAAGGAAGGGTTGTGAGGCATTCATGGTGCATGTTTGTGCTTTCGGAGCCAAGGATGTAGCTATAGTGAGTGTCCGAACCGTAGGGGAATTTACAGATGTATTCCCAGACGAACTTTTGGGTCTGCCTCCGGATCAGGAAGTAGAATTCGGTATAGACCTGCTACCCGAAACTGGGCCAGTGTCTATAGCCCCGTATCGAATGGCGCCAAAAGAATTGGTGGAGTTGAAGGCCCAAATCCAGGAGTTGTTGGACCGAGGTTCAATTCGACCAAGTATATCTCCTTGGGGAGCACCTGTGCTCTTTGTTAAGAAAAAAGACGGCACAATGCGGATGTGTATAGATTACTGCTAGCTAAAAAGTATCCGTTGCCTAGGATGGACGACTTGTTTGATCAACTTAAGGGTGCATCAGCTTTCTCGAAGATAGATCTCAGGTCGGGGTACCATCAACTCAAAGTGAAGGAGGCTGATGTTCATAAGACGGCATTCCGTACTCGGTATGGGCATTACGAGTTTTTGGTGATGCCGTTCGGGTTAACCAATGCACCGGTAGCATTCATGGACTTGATCAATTGGGTGTTCCAGCAGTACTTGCACCAGTTTGTCGTAGTATTCATAGACGACATATTAGTGTACTCAAGGACTGAGGAGGATCATGATACGCACTTGCAGGTGGTTTTGCAAATTCTGAGGGAGAAGCAGTTATTTGCCAAGTTCAGTAAGTGCAAGTTCTGACATAGGGAAGTGACTTTCTTAGGTCACGTAGTGTCCACCGAAGGGATTAGAGTGGACCCTCGCAAGATTGAGGCAGTGTTGGATTGGAAACCGCCTGGGTGGCTTCTGTAAATTGAGTTTTCTAGGTCTCAAGCGGGGTATTACAGGAGATTTATGGAAGGATTTTCTCGATCGCGTTATCTGTAACCAAGTTATTAAGGAAAAGAGTTTCATTTGTGTGGTCGGAGAAACAGCAGGAAAGTTTCGACAAGTTGAGGAAGATTCTGACGGAAGCTCCGATTCTAGTACAACCTGAGGCAGGAAAGGTATTCACGGTCTACTGTGATGCGTCACATACTGGCTTGTGATGTGTGCTGATGCAGGAAGGGAAAGTGGTGGCGTATGAGTCTCGACAACTGAGACCGCATGAGGTTAACTATCCGACACATGATCTGGAGTTGGCGGCAGTGGTGTTCGCCCTGAAAATATGGAAACACTATTTGTACAGAGAAAAGTCGATAGTCTACACGGACCACAAGAGTCTGAAGTATCTTTTGACGTAGAAGGATTTAAATTTGAGACAGCGAAGGTGGATTGAGTTGTTGAAGTACCACGAATGCTCGATTAAGTACCATCCGGGTAAGTCTAACGTAGTAGCTGATGCATTAAGTCGTAAGGTGGTCACAGACCTGCGAGCGATGTTTGCTCACCTTAGTCTGTATGACGATGGGAGTTTGTTGGCGGAATTGCAAGTAAAGCCGACTTGGGTAGAGCAGATTAAGGAGAAACAGTTAGTGGATGAGGGTTTGAAAGCTCGGAGGTTACAAGTATAGAATAATGGTTTAGAAGGTTACAGCTTGACTCACGATGGAGTGTTGTATTTCCAAGGGAGAGCTTGTATACTGAAGGATGTTGAGTTGAGGCAAAGGATTCTTTAGGATGCACATAGCAGCCCATACGCTATGCATCTTAGAGGTAGCAAGATGTACCGAGATTTGTGAAAGCAGTTCTGGTGGCCAGGGCTGAAGTGGGAAGTAACTGAGTTTGTGGGTAAGTGTCTGACGTGTCGATAGGTCAGAGCTGAACATCAGCTGCCGTCAGGTTTACTTCAGTTGGTGAAGATTCGTCAATGGAAGTGTGAAAGGATTACCATGGACTTTGTCAGTGGGCTACCCCTTACGCCTAGTAAAAAGGACTCAGTCTGGGTGATTGTGGACCGTTTGACTAAATCAGCTCATTTCATACCAGTGACGGTTGATTATCCGCTTCAAAAGTTAGCTAAGTTGTATGTGGCCGAGATAGTAAGGTTACATGGTGTGCCAGTGTCAATTATCTCGGATAGGGATCTGAGGTTCACGTCGAGGTTATGGAGAGCTTTGCATCAGGCTTTGGGAACAAGGTAGGATTTAAGCACAGCTTTTCACCTGCAATCTGATGGACAGTTTGAAAGAGTAATTCAGATTTTAGAGGATATGCTAAGGGGCTGAATTCTGGATTTCAGGGGTAGTTGGGAGGAGTATCTACCATTGGCAGGGTTCGCTTATAACAATAGTTATCAAGTGAGTATCCAGATGGCACCATATGAGGCACTGTATAGACGAAAATGTCGCACTCCTATGTGTTGGACAGAATTGGATGAATGGCAGATATTGGGTCCGGAATTGGTGGCCGAAACTGAGGATAAGGTTAAGGTGATCTGGGCTTATCTTAAGGAAGCGTTTGATAGGCAGAAGTCTTACGTCGATCTTAAACGCAGGGATATAAAGTATGCAGTGGGTGATAAGGTCTTCCTGAAGGTATCGCCCTGGAAGAAAGTGTTGAGATTTGGGCGGAAGGGCAAGCTAAGCCCTAGATTTATTGGGCCGTATACGGTGTTGAAGAGAGTGGGACCTGTAGCTTATCAGCTTGAGTTGCCAGTAGAATTGAGTCAAATTCATGACGTCTTTCATGTGTCCATGCTTAGGCGCTATCGATTAAATCCGTCACATATGGTACCAGTTGAGGAGATAGAGGTGAGCCCAGATTTGACTATGGAGGAGGAACCAGTGCAGATTCTAGATCGAAATGTGAAAGTGTTGCGCAAGAAGTTAGTTCCGTTAGTGAAGGTATTATGGTGAAATCATGGCATGAAAGAAGCTACATCAGAACCAGAGGATGTGATCACAAGAATACCTCAACTCTTGACTGTGTAATTTCGAGGTGAAATTATTTTTAAGAGGTAGAACCGTAACATCCCGAAATGGGGTTTGTTGTGTTTAAATTATTTTTGCATGGGTATGGCTTGATTGTGGTAGTAATTAAGGTGTTTTAAGATCTAAGTATAAGCCAATGGTAGGCCCGAGCTGTAGGAAAATTATTGTTTTTAAGTTCTAGTTAAAGGGGGCTGAAGGAGCTAGGGGTTAAGTGTAATTCGTGGGGAATTTAAGCATAAGAATGGGCTTGGTAAAGTGGCAAAGAGGTGCAGCTTAGAGCCTTGAGGTGACGCCACATCTGGGGAAGGAGAGCTCGACTTGAGCAAAGAAATCCCATTTTCGCTTTGCATTTTGACGCCAAGGGGGAGGAGTTGTGCTAGCACAAACTCTGTCAGATAAGCTTAGAATAAGTCAACTTAATTTGAATTGGTGGCAAGGAGAGAATTTAGGAGTTTGAATAATTCAAACTTATTCGAATTTGTGGTCAGGAGGAATTTGAGGTGCCTGCCAAATTTTGAACTCTTGTTGGCAGAGGAGTAATCGGTTGGGAAGCTGAGTAAGGGGGTGTCAAAAATCCTTAGTTGGCTAGGTGGTCGATTTCTCCCTTAGGCATTTGGCCGAATCTCCATTTGAGCCCTCTCTCATCTTTCATTTTCTTTGTAGCCGAAAAGTAACCCTTTGCCCTTCATCTTTTTCTTCTTCTCAAGTACTTGGCCGAATCTTCTTAAGCCATATCTTTTCTCTTCATTCTCTTTTGTGCCGAATCTTCTTCTTCTTCCTTCCACTTGCCGAATCCTCTCTCTCCCCTTTCACTTTCTTTTCCTTTCTCTTCTTCCACTCTAGCCGAATCCCATTGGGTTGTCTTCAATCAACCATAGCCGAATCTCCCTTCTTCTTCTTGTTTAGTTTTGGCCGAATACCAATCAAGCCTAGATCTTCTTTGGTTTTTCTCCTATCGGTTTTGGAAGAGGGTAAGTGTTCTTGGCCAAATTTCTTTATTCCTTTTCTATTCCCTCTGTCGACTCTCATGAGAGCAAAAGCCAAATTTCAGCATTTGTTGATAAGGAATGGTAATCTTCTATAGGGACCGATTTCCTTTAGAATCCCCGGGGTTTTGAAGCAGTAGATCTGAGCCCTCTATTCTCTGACAATCGAATTCGATAAGTCAGTGGTAATGATCCATGTTAGCCAGTCTTTCCATTAGATATTTGAAAAGCTGAAGGCTATTGAAATGAGTGTTAATGATTGCTGATTGTAGGGGAAGGCTCAATCTCACATACTTTTGGTGGTGGCTGGTATTCAAAGAGCATGAAGGTAAGGTTTGGGGGTTCCATGCGTTAACCCTTTGGGATTTGTTGGTGTGGCCGAATGGCCTTGTTACTGATTTTGGGTTTGGCCTAATGTAGGATCAAGGAGATTTGGTGCAGTAGATCGGGTCTTTGGGATTTAGTGATTGCATTAGTAATGGTGTATACTACACACTTTATTAGTATAATATGCCTATTATGTTATCGTTATAGCCAATGAAATCGGTGATTATGCATTGTGGGTATGAGCTTGGATTCCGGGTAAGTCCCCCTATTATGTGATTTTTGATATGCATCATCATGTCACTGTTAAATGTATGCCATGTGTTATTTGCATCACTATATGTTATTATGCCATGATTGATGTGGACATGATGGTGGGATTGTTGAGAAGAGGGGGAAGAGATATTTGGACTGTCACCAGTGGTTTTGACCACACGACGGGTTGGCCCCGTCTTGATATTATATTTTGTGTCTAAGTCCCAGTGGTTTTGACCACCAGTGGTTTTGACCACATATGAATATTGTGACTCGTCCCAGTGGTTTGGTACCACAGCAGGTTGGCCCCACATGTTGATTACGGGATTGTCATCAGTGGTTTTGACCACACGATGGGTTGGCCCCATCACTTGATTTTTGACTTTGGTCATCAGTGGTTTTGACCACACCGTTATATATTTGTGACTACGATCACCAGTGGTTTTGACCACCAGTGGTTTTGATGACACGGGGTAGATAAAGGAGAATGGATGGTTAGGTTTTGGGTTGCATGATTTGCATGTTTACTGATAATCTGTGTAAGTGCTTGCACTATCGGGTTGGGGATTTATAAACTGAGTCTTGGTGACTCACCCCTTCCCTTATATTTTACAGATGAGGCATAGATCGCGGATATGGAGCCGGGAAGGACTCGAGGCGGCATGCATGCTCGTTTGGGTTTTGATTTCTTTTAGTTACTATTTCAATTTTGTCTATTTACCTAAAGTTGGTTTTGGTTTGTATTAAGGCCGCTAACTATCATTTTGGGTTTTTATTATTTACTTTTATCTTAATTATATTATACATATGTTGGATATACAGACTTGTTAAATTAACCAGTAAAAAGCAATATTTCAAAACTATAACTCCTCCAGTTTCCTAAACGTTGCCATCGGGTAACACCACTTATAAGATGATAACAAAGGTAACTTGTATGTTTTCTAAAACTTGCAACAATAAGCGAATTTTCAAGCATGGGTTTTAAAGCAGCCATCACATGATTTCAAAATCATCTTAAACGAGGATTTCTAAATTTTTCATACTACAAAAGGGTTTTCTAAGAAAATTATCTGACAAACTTTGGTTTAAAAAGGATTTTCACTCTGTAGCATGCCAGATTCGGTCGTGGTGTATTGACCGGGTTTGGGGTGTTACATTCATCTTCTGCGCTAAGGTTGTAGGATCGATTTTCTAAATGGTTCCCTCTTCAACTTGCGTCTCATTGCATCACCGGATGCACCCTCGTAGAACCATATAAACCATCAATCTTTTTATTTAATAGCTCTACCTGATTTGATAACATGGTGACCGCATCAACATTAAAAACATCGGTTGCTTTCATAGGCTTTGTCCTCACAACTTACCACTGATAGTTATTCAGTGACATCTCCTCTATAAACCCATAAGCCGCTTCAGGTGTTTTGTTATTCAGAGTCTCACTGGAGGCTGTATCAATCAGTTGCCTAGTTGAGGGGTTCAAATCGTTGTAAAAAGTTTAAACCTGTAACCATAGTGGTAACGCATGGCAAGGGCACCTTCTCCATAAGTCCTTATACCTCTCCCAAGTATCGTAAAGAGTTTCTAAATCCATCTTCACAAAAGAAGAGATATCATTCCTCAACTTTGCCATTTTAGCCGGCAAAAAAAATTTTTAATAGGAACTTTTCAGTCATTTGTTCCCAAGTAGTGATGGAACCTCATGGCAATGAGTTCAACCACTGTTTAGCTTTATTCCTTAATGAAAAGGGAAATAATCGTAAGTGAATGACATCATCAGAAATGCCATTAATTTTAAAAGTGTCGCAAAATTCTAAGAAATTAGCCAAATGAATATTTGGGTCTTCGTCCTGTAAACCATCAAACTGAACAAACTGTTGAATCATTTGAATAGTGTTAGGTTTCAGTTCAATATTATTTGCAGCAATAGTAGATCTAACAATACTCAATTCAGCCCCAGTTAAATTGGGCTTAGCATAATCATACATAGTACGAGGAGCAGGATTTACGGTAACCACAGGAGGTAGATGATTATTCTGATTTTTACCCATCTTCTTAGTAATAACAATAACTTCCTCTTACTCTTCTATTGTACTCTGTCAACTCTGCCTTGCTTCTCTACTGTTTCTGTGAGCTGTACTTTCGATCACTTTCGGATACTAGAGGTCTTGATGGGTTTCGTCTAGTCAAAAACTAAAGGAACATACTAGAAGCAAATAAAAGAAAAGTTAGTAAATTAAAATAAAAACAAAAATAAATTGCTATAAAAATAAAAAAATGGCTAAAGTAATAAAAATTAAGTGTTCCTAATATTTTAG
This sequence comes from Gossypium rotundifolium, assembly GCA_025506655.1. Taxonomy (NCBI): domain Eukaryota; kingdom Viridiplantae; phylum Streptophyta; class Magnoliopsida; order Malvales; family Malvaceae; genus Gossypium; species Gossypium rotundifolium. The sequence goes on from CP106730.1 coordinate 28,302,886, forward strand.
TCCCCAACAACAGCGCCAAAAACTTGATGACATCACAAACTAACTAAAATACGACAAAGGCAAGTGCACCTATCGAACAATAGTATAGCTATGGTGAGTCTGAAATATCGTATCCACAAGGACTAAAAGTACTAGTAATAACTATCTTTCTATTATTTAGCCTAATAATTAAGGGGATTTGTTTTTAATTTAAAACAAACTAATTAACTATGAATGTGACAGAGAGTGAAGGAAATAATCGAATAAACCAATGATAAAGACAATACCAAATGAAGCATCCACCTAGACTTTGCTTATTATTCTGACTCTGAATTAAATGATTTATTCACTTGTCTTGATCCGTAGAAATCCCTACATTATGTTAATATCTCTTTCGAGACTAAGAACAACTGACTCTAGGTTGATTAATGATCATGTCAAACAATTGTGTTTTAATATTTATAAAAAGAATAGTCGGACCTGTAGACTAACTATGACAACGATAGAGGCAAGTGCACCTATCGAGCAGTAGTATAGTTGAGGCAAGAATATCTTGTCGAACCCAAGGGAACCTAAAAGTACTACTACTCACTTTCTTCCTATTATTTAGCCTAAAATATGGAGTGATTGGTTTATTATCTAAAACAAATGAAATACTTAAACTAAATGCAAGACAAATGAATGAATTGGAGAAAGACTTAAGGAAAACTCAGTTGATAAAGACGATACCCTTAGGAAGAATCCACCTATGACTTCACTTATTATTTAACCCTAAACCATATGATTTCTTTACTTAGCTTGATCCGTGAGACTCCTTAACCTATATTAAACCCTCTTTCGAGGCGAATAACGTCTAACCTTAGGTTAATTAGTGGAACTCTCGTTCTCTTATAATAAACTCCTAAGGAAGCAGTAAATCGATCAATGGATTCCCATATTAGGTTTCACCCTAATCCGACAAAATCTCGTAACCCTATCTCTAGGCGCCCGATCAACTCCGCTCAATTATGCTAGATCTACTCTCAGGTAGGGTCTATTCCTCCTCCACCTAAGCACATCAGATTCAATTAAGCAACATAATTAAGAACACACTAAGTACTTATCATATAATTTAGAAATCAAATAACAAAATTCATCATAGGTTTCATCCCCTTCAGATATCTGAAGGGTTTAGCTCATAGCTAAATAAGAAAAAATCTCAAGAGAAAAGATAAAACAAAACATAAGAAATCCCTAAAACCCCCTGAAGGAATTGAAGGAGAGATCCTCCATCTTGAATAGAGTTCTGGCTTCTAGAGATGGATCAACTGGCTATCTTCAAGTGATTCCCTAAAAGATGAAAGCTTCGACAAAATCCTCTGCCAAAGACACCCATTTAGTGTCTGCCTTGTGTTGTTTATATAGGTTTTGGGATGCTTTCCTTGGCTCCTAAATACCTCATTCAAGAAGAATTACTATTAGGGTGTTTGAGTAGACTTAGGAGTATGTTTCTTTGGCTTCAAGCATCCAACTCCGAGTAAAATTGCTCATTCCCGTGGCAGGGGCACGGCCATGTCACATGCTCGTGTAAATCGTGGTTGGGCAGTGCCTTGATTCTGCTGTTTTGGGCACGGCCGTGCAAGTCGGGATTCAAACCGTGCTTGGTCTGTCGATTGGGACATGGCCATGTAGATCGCTTAACACGCCCGTGTGTGGTAATGAGATGATGCGCGGTCGTGCAACTCATGAGTTGGGCCGTCCTTAGGTAATCGTCGAGACACGATCGTGTAGGCTTTGTGCCAGGCCGTGTTGATTTCTTGTTAAGGCCCAATTACTCCGTTTTAAGCCCGTTTTGTGTTCTTTTTATCCTCAGGTGCTTTCCTGAGTACAAACATGAAAAGAAAGGATTAAAAGCACCTTTTTACATAAATCAAGGACTAAATCATCCAAAAGCATATTAAATATGGGGTTAAAATATGTTACTTTTACGGTTTATCAAATACCCCCACACTTAAGCTTTTGCTTGTCCTCAAGCAAAATTCTCAACTTATAATTAAAACGAACTTTCCATAATTCATAATATTCATCAACAATGTCTCATCATAATTCATAGATAATTTATACAAGGATAATTTAACTCAAATAGCCCTAAAGATTTAATTATGATAAGTCATACATTTTTAGTACGAAAACATAGGTGTCTCTCCTTATCTGAATAATTTCCTTTATTTCAAAACTGAAAAGGATTGACATTCTCACTAAAGATTCACTCAAATCACTCAAGGGTGTTTAAGGTTCAAAAATAAGCACTCTAAGTCGAACCTGAAAAGTTAATCCCGTAGGCTTGCCTGAAAGTCGAATCTCCACCACTGTATATGATATGATACACAAATCAAAATATCTTTATTAGGGTTGTAACGGGGCTAGGGTTAAAGGTGTGGATACAGGCTGAATTAGAAGGTTAGAATCGAGATTGACTTGACAAATTACCTAACTATAAACAATGAACTAGATATGAATATTTACATCGAATGAAAACTCAATAATACCATTATTTATAATAATTACTTTATAATAAAGAGTATTTTCATCACTTAAAATTTTATAACACTTTAATCGAGCTTTTCTTTAATAATTAGAGTTTAAATGCTCTAAGTTCTTTTATATACTACTAATATTGAATAAACTTGGATTTTTTTAAGAACAAACCAAAACAAATATAATTGAAGGAACTTTGATAATTGAAATAACCTAATTTGACAATTGATCAAATCAATTCTCGATAGATGGGTAGCCAAAAGAATGTTGATAACAAATACAAAAGGTTTTAGGTTGATATTAATGGGTGAATCAATAAAAAGGTTGTTAGGATTCAACGGGGTTCACTAAGGGTTAATTTATAGGTAGGCTTTTTAGTGGAGTGAACGGGTTACAACCTAGGTGCCTTTATCATTTTAGTGTATCAAATCATTAATGTGGTCTCGACATGCATAGACGAGGCAAGTTCTAGAATAACAGTTCAAAGTTGGCACACTCATAATCAATAAAGTGAGCATGAAAGAGAATATATGCACTATAAGGCTCAAATCTCACAAAAATTATGGGCATTTTGACATCAATCCCTATAAATTTTGAACTTCAAGGTGATACTCAAATTCAGTTCAACGACCTATCAATTTTTAATTTTTAGAAAGTAGACTTATCATGCTCGATTCTCTAGTATCCTTCAAATTTAATCATCAATGCACGATTAACTATGACTTGTTCTAAAACATATCAATAAAAATTATAAATCATTAGAAATTTAACCCTAATTTATAATATGAGAAAAATACTTAAGATCAAGACTAAATTGTGGTTTTGAGAATTATGAAAAAAGTTAGGCACTATTACCCCACACTTAAGATGTACATTGCCCTCAATGTACAAAGATGAATAATGATAATTAGTTGCCAAATCAAAAGATAAGTGGGGAAGGTAATATTCCCTAAAATTTGGATGCTCCCAGAGCTTGTGGTGGCGGGATGGTGTTTTCTATAGGCCTGGTGGTGTGGCTACCGAAAAGCAATTTGCTAGATGAAGAAATTGGGTAGCCTGTGAAGATATAGCCAAGAGATGTAGAGAAATAATAATAATATACTAATAATATATTTAAAGATTAAGGAAAAAAAAGAAGGAGACACAGAAGAAAACTGAAATTGAAAGAAAATACTAATCGACTAAGGAGTCCTTATTGTTGGATGGTTCGCGAGGTGGGTGTGACCTCGAAGGCTGTGGTGTCTGATTCCCTAGCAGGCTTTAGAACCTAAAACCAAGAAACTAATATAAAATAAATTAAATTAACTAGAAATGAAGTATAGATAAGGAAAATAAAGGAGACGAGAAAAGAAGAATAGAACTGAAAAGGTTTCGGAGACCCTTGGCGTTTCAATTAGCTAAAGCTGCCGACATGAAATCATGTTGCGGTCTCCTCTGAGGAGACGTTGCTTTCCTTCTTACGTTTCTTCGGCATGATATTTGTGTTGCTCAAGAATCTTGGACCTTTTCTATGAGCAGAGAAAATTTGAAAGGAAGAGAAGGAAGAGAAGATGGGAAAAAGGGAAAAGGTGGGGATTTAAATAATATTTCAAATCGGCACATTCCACGCCGTGTATCGAGTGTGTTGTTTCTGCAGTCGCATCACAGTGTGTGTTGTGGAGTGTGTTGTTCTTCCATGCCGTTTGTCGATTAGCACGCCTTTTTAGAAAGCCGATATGTGAGCACGGTTGGAATGCATGGGCGTAGTGCCGTGCTCAATAAGTCAGATCTTAGCACGGCCGTGTGGCACTACTGTGCTATTTTTGTCGGTACCCGTGCTTTGGGTGGTTGGCTCCGTGACGTCGGGGGGTGGTTGGACTGACTTGCACGGCTCTACTCTGTCGGTGTTGTAGTTCTGATGGTCCACACGGCCACGGGCACGGCCGTGTGTAGGCCGTGTGGCCTGGAAACCTGCATTTTTTTGTGTTAGTTTAAATGTGGAAATAAGAGAGAAGGAACGAAAAGAAAAAATAATTTTGAAAATAAAAAGTGTTAGTGCTCGGTTCGCCTTCCAAGAAGCACTCGTTTATAGTCTTAAGCTAGACTGTCCTGGACTTTGGAAATTTTAGAGAGGTTTAACGGTTTGAATATTTTCCCTCTTACCGACAGTTTTATTTTCGTAACAAAGTTTAGGTCGAGAAACGTTTACCTTGAAATTGCTGAATATTGGATTGCTTACCTCGACTATTTCGTGTGGGAAAACATCGTGTACCTGAAGGAGTATTTCTTCCTTTTTTTTCAGGTTTGTTGAAGTGATGTGAGGATCGGCTTTGTCTAACAGCACCTGTCCTCCTATTTTAAAGTGATTTGATGTCCCTATGAGCTCTTCTGGTGGTTCCTTAGGTTTTACTTCGTGTGGATCTAGCTTTTCTTTGTTGTGTATCTTCTGCTCTTCTAAATTGTTGATCTTTCGGTTTTGTTTCTGGTGTGATTCTTCTGTGACGACTTCATCTTCCGTTGTTTTGGCTGAGTCGAGAGCTTGAAGATTGACCTATTCTTCTCTTACACGAAGTATGAGTTCTCCTGTGGCAACATCAATTTTAGTCTTGGCAGTCACAAGGAAAGGTCTTCCTAAAATTAAAGGGATTATATTTTCCTTATCCATGTCTAAAACAACAAAATCTACTGGGAAAATAAATTTATCGATTTTTACTAAAAAGTCTTCAATAATGCCCCTAGGAATTTTAATAATTTTATCAGCTAGTTAAATACTAATCCTAATTTGTTTGGGCTTCCCTAGACCTAGCCGTTTAAACAGTGCATAAGGCATAACATTTATACTTGCCCCTAAATCAGCCAACGCATTATCAATAGTTGAACTACCAATTAAACATGGAATCTTAAAACTCCCTGGATCTTTTAATTTCTGCGGTAGTCTGTTCTGTAGCATTGCAGAGCATGTTGCGTTAAGTTCCACATTGTGCTCTTCATTTATTTTGCGTTTGTTCGTCAAGAGCTGTCTTAAAAATCTACTTGAGTCAGGCATCTGAAAAAGAGCATCAATTAGAGGTAAGTTAATATGTAATTTCTTTAAAAGTTTTAGAAACTTATCGAATTGTTCCTCTGAATCATTTTTTTCAATGCTTCGGGATAAGGTATGTAAGGTTGGTATTCTTTTATTACTGATTTTGGCCTCTCTTGTGCTACCTCTATTTTACCTTTGTCTTCCTTGGTTTCTTGTACTGAGGTGGGCTCGTCTAATTTTGTACCCTCTTGAGCTGTGATGGCTTGGATCTGCTCCTTTGGGTTCACCTCGGTGTTACTTAGTAGACGTCCTAGCGGTCTTTCTGACATTAGCTTTATGAGATGTCCCACTGACCTAGTAAGTTCTCCAACTTGATTCTCGATCCCTTTGATCGTTTTTTGTTGTTCATCAATTCTTGCTTGACCTTTTGGAGCGAGAATCTGTGGCTACAATGAATTTAAATCGACATCTCTTCAAGATTTGGCTCCTCTTCTTGTTGGTGAGGTGGTTGTTGAAAATCTGGAGGAAGTTCTGATTTTTGGCTAATTTGATCATCCCACGAGAAATTGGGATGGTACTTCCAACCTGCATTAGAAGTGTCACAATAAAAATCATTTTGATATCTAGAATAGTTACTTTATAGTGAGCTTGCTCGTTTTCCATGCCATATCCGTACGGTGGGTACTCAAGATTCGCCACACCTCCTAGATTCAAATCATATTGTATTTCTAGATGTACCTGCGAGGACTATACCAATCATCAATTTTTTATTCATCATCTCTCCGATTAGATAACTTTGGTGACCACGTCGAGGTTGAAGACACTTTTGTTTTAGTAGGAATTGCCCTATGCCTTGCCAATCGATAATTATTCAATTCCATCTTTTTAATAGACTAAAATTTTCTGCCAAAAGCAAAATAGAGGAAAAAATTAGCAAAGTAAAAAAAATAAAAAATTGTAATAAAAAATTGGCTAAAGTAATAAAAATAGAGCTTTCATAATATTTTAGTGTTCCCCAGCAACGGCGCGAAAAACTTGATCGTGTCAAACAGTCGTGTTTTAATATTTATAAAAAAATGATCGAACCTGTAGACTATACAACAATACAGGCAAGTCCACCTATTGAATAGTAGTATTGTTGAGGCAAGAATATCTTGTCGAACCCAAGGGAACCTAAAAGTACTACTACTCACCTTCTTTCTATTATTTAGCCTAAAATATGGAGTGATTAGATTATTAAACTAACGAAATACTTAGACTAAATGCAAAGACAAAAGATTGAATTGGTGAAAGACTTTAGGAAAACTCAGTTAATAAAGGCGATACCCTCGGGAAGAATCCACCTATGACTTCACTTATTATTTATTCCCCAAACCATATGATTTCTTTACTTAGCTTGATCCGTGAGACTCCTAACCTATATTAAACCCTCTCGAGGTGAATAACGTCTAACCTTAGGTTAATTAGTGGAACTCTCATTCTCTTATAATAATCCCTAAGGAAGCAATAAATCGATCAATGGATTCCCATATTAGGTTTCACCTAATCCGGTAAAATCTAAGTAACCACATCTCTAGGCGCTTTGATCAACTCTGCTCAATTATGCTAGATCTACTATCGGTGAGGTCTATTCCTCCTCCACATAAGTACATCGATTAAATTAAGCAACATAATTAAGAATAAGCTAAGTACTTATCATATAATTTAGAAATCAAATAACAAAATCCATCATAGGTTTCATCCCTTTCGGGTATCTAAAGGGTTTAGTTCATAACTAAATAAGAAAACATCTCAAGAGAAAAGATAAAACAAACATAAGAAATCCTAAAACCCTTGAAGGAATTGAAGGAGATCCTCCATCTTGAATAGAGTTTGACTTCAGAGATGGATCAACGGCTATCTTCAAGTGATTCCCTAAAAGATGAAAGCTTCAGCAAAAGCCTTTGCCAAAGACACCCCTTTAATTGCTGCCTTGGGTTGTTTATATAGGCTTTGGGATGCTATCCTTGGCTCCTAAGTACCTTATTCAAGAAGAATTACTATTAGGGTGTTTAAGTAGACTTCTTTGGCTTCAAGCATCCAATTCGAGTGAAATTGCTCATTCACGTGGCGAGACGCGGCCATATCCTGCGCCGTGTAAATCGTGGTTGGTAGTGCCTTGATTACATTATTTTAGGCACGGCCATCCAAGTCGGGATTCAGTAGTGCTTGAGTCATCAATTGGGACACGGCCATGTAGATCGCTTGACACGCTGTGTGTGTTAATGAGATGATGGGAGGCCATGCAACTCGTGAGTTGGGCGTGCTCTAGGCAATCGTCGAGACACGGTCGTGCAGGCTTTGTGCCAGGCCATGTTGATTTCTTGCTAAAGCCCAATTACTCTATTTTAAGCCCGTTTTGTGTTCTTTTTATCCTCAGGTGCTTTCCTGAGTATAAACATGAAAAGAAAGGATTAAAAGCACCTTTTTATATAAATCAAGGGCTAAATCATCCAAAAGAATATTAAAAATGGGGTTAAAATATGTTACTTTTATGGTTTTTCAATTAATTTAAATCTCTTTCTAATTAAAACCCCTATCATCGCATTAACTCGATTTATGGATTCCCTTATTAGATTTGACTCTAATCCAGCAAATTTATGCCGTCCTATTTCTAGGATTGCAATCAACTCTGCTTAATTATGCTAGATCTACTCTTAAACAGGGACTTTTGCTCCACTGAATGACTACATCAAACTTGAATTAATATCCTGAAAATATTAAAGCAAGAATTAAGAACACATAATTAAGAATAAGAACAAGTATTTATCATCTAATTTAGACAAATAAATAATAAGATCCATCGTAGGTTTCATCCTTCCTAGGTATTTAGGAAGTTTAGTTTATAATGTAAAAGGAAAACATCTCAAAATTAGGAAAACAACAAGACATAAAGAACACAAAAACTTCTAATGAAATTGTATGGAGATCTTCAATCTTGAAGGAGATCCTGCTTCTGAATTGATTCTGATGGCTTCCTTCGAGTAATATATTTGTTCTACTCTGCGTCCCCCCTTAGGTCCTCTTCTAGTGTGTATTTATAGACTTTAGAATGCTCAAAAACCCTAAAAATTTGGTTTTTTTGCGTAATAGGGAAGCAGGGTGCGAAATCGACACGGGTTGGCACATGGGTGAGTGGCTAGCCTGTGTGGCTCACATGGGCATGTGCCCAGCCCCTATAGATCCTGAAAACTCTGATTTTGGCCACTTTTTTGCTCTTTTTGCTCCCAAATACTATCCTAAGTATAGAAACATGAATTTAAGGGATTGGGAGCAACAAATTCACTAACTCTCATAATAAATCATCTAAAAATATGCCAATCATGGAAATAAAATATGTTACATATATGGTTTATCAATATGTGAAATTAGTATTTGGTTACGGCTAATTATAGGCTTATAGATGGATATATAATTGACTTATAAATAGGGTTAAAATTAGTAAATGATGCACATGCATGATTGTCTAAACTTAGGTAAATTGAATATATATACATTTGTCATGTTAGCACATAGATGTATATATCTATGATAAGATAAATTTTGGTTCGGATATCTTGATTAGGTTTGTGAAGATAAATATATGCACAAATTGTGCTTGTATGGTTAGTTATTTAAGTTCGGATTAGGAAGGCAAATAACGATTATAGTTTAAGTGTTTTGTATGGAAGTTATTATGGTTGACCAAATATTTATATGTAATTAATTGATTGGTTAAGTTTATATATATTTTTGGGCATATTAATTAGCATATGAATTGGGTGAATTTTTAGTTATTATTTGTACTCAAAAGGATTCAATTGATATGGTCATATCATATACTTGTGATAAGAGAAAAGGTATATTTGGTTTTGAAATGATGCTTGTCCATGTATAATATATATCTATTTATATGTCAAGTATGTCATGTGGATAATTCAAATTGAATAATGTGTTTGCCGAATAGTTCATGAGATGAATGGCTAAGTATATGAGGGTTGGCTTGGTTAATGAATTTGCAAGTTGAGTATAATATGATTTGAATTATGCATTTTCTTTAAATGGTTCATAATGATTAGGTATAATGCGCACATAACTTTGATATTTAAAATTTTATGCTTGACCATTTAGTGAAGTTGCTATTTAGAATGTTTTTTGGTTTATAAGTTGTGTGATATTGATTATTAAGTTTAATATACGCATGTATTGATGTGATTGATTTACTAAGCATGAAATGCTATGAATGCCTATTTTGGGCTGTATTACATTCGATGAACGCCTTGCAACCCTAATCAGCGGCGGATATGGGTGAGGGGTGTTACAATTCATTTGGCCAAAGTCATTACCAAAACTTAACTAACATGACTCAAAGTCCTTATACATGCCATATGACCTAAAACGTAGTTTCAAAAGTACCAAAGTATCTGTGGATAGGGTGATGAAGTCTCTGACGATCATCGAATCTGATCTAGCTGTACAAATTAGTCCCTAGGCTAGCTAGATCTAGTTACAACAATCTCAAAAACATAGAAATCATTAAAAACGGGACAAAAATCATACCTTAATGAGCAATTTAACCAAGTCTGAATGTAAAACCAAAAAGAATGGCTTTCTTCCCTTTAGAACCGAATGAAAATGATGATATTAGGTGATGGTTTCATTTTGTTTTATTTATTTTAACTTAATTTACCAAATTACATTTTAACCTTAATTAATAAACATATAAATCACTTAATGTTTGTCCATATTTGTCCACTCACAAGTAAAATGGTCTAATTACAATATAAGGATGTAACTTTAAGGTTCCATATCTATTAGACACCTTTAGCTATTAGAACTCAAGTTTTATGCTTTACGCGATTTAGTCCTTTTTACCGAATTAACCAACCAAACGATAAAATTATTGAACAAAGCTTTCACACAATCATTCAATCATGCTATAACCCTTAAAATAATAATAAACTAAATATTTTAACATCAGATTTATGGTCCCAAAACCACTGTTTCGATTTGACCAAAAATGGGCTGTTAAACCATCGTTAGGTTTATTCTAGTCCATAACTTCTTTTAAGTCCAAATTTTGGCAGATGCACTGTAGTAAACACCACCTATCTACCTTTCTTTATCCCTACTTTTGGTTGATAGTCCCGAAATTAGTAGGTTCATTAGGACACTTATCCTACCTAACCAATGGGTTAATTTCTTCCTATCACAGACTAGCTAGTCTTGCCGACTAAATGTTTTCACCTTCACCTTGGCGAGGTATCGAGGTCAACGCTTGTATTTTGGAGTTCTACTCCAATAGTGATGAAAGGTTATGAACCTTTCTTAAAAATACTTGTCGTTGAACAATTTTATGGTTTGTTCCTTTGGGCAATGACTGGTTGATATTCCCGCCTTGGGAATTCTAAAAGGTTTCTCTTTTTCCTGTGCAAACAGGTGTTCTTCACACATTAGTAGTTCCGAACGATCACTTACCATCCATTAAATCTTTGTAACTTCCCTTACACGCTTTTGGGCTATAAATAGAATAAAATATCAAGAGGGGTATTCATAAGACCACCTTTTCTTGACTCGTTCAGATCTTCTTATTACCTTTTACCTCTTTCCCTCATATATTCCTTTTCCTTGTCCATATACATTCCTAAGGTATAGTTCCTTCATTATTCTAGCGTTAAGTTCTCGAAAGTGACCCTTCCATCTTCTTGCCTTCTATGTTGGTCCACTAACTAAATCCTTAATAGAAGGCACATGCGAGGAAATAATTTTTGGCTTATAGGGGTATGCCCACTGGTTACATCATGGTGGTTTACTTGCTATCCCGGGAGGTACGTTTTCCTAAACTTACATTTGTTCTCAGTGTGGGTTAAAAGAAAGGTCGCCTAGGCAATGTTAATAACTACTTCATTTGCCATTAGATGAAATGTTTTATTGTAGGAGATTATATGTCTCTGTCTTTAATCATCCTAGAACAAGGTAGTTTATAGCCTCAAGAACTAGAGAAGGTCCTTTTCTCAACTTCCTAGTTTCTCTTAGGGCCAGACTTATCATGACTCCTATTGTAAAATCATGGGGAAGCCATGTCAGTATCGCTCACATCCTATTGAAGACTTGTGAATAAGGGGCTAGCGGATGCGGTATCCTGATAAAGAGACATGGCGGCAGGATGGTGAGTCACCCAATCCTTGGTAGTCACCAATTCTGACATCCATGCATCCCTTCCTTCACAACTATTTCATGTGTTCCTAGACCAAACCATCACAAGGGTCTTCATTGTCTTGTTTCAAATTCACAGTCATTCTTACATTCTCTCAGAAAGCATATGCACTCATTCAGTGGATTACAATATTTTACCTTTGTTCTATCTCTATAGTAATATCTTTACTTTTACTGTACTTGTACGTTCTAATTAAAGTATCTACTACTTCTTACTTTTCTTGTATTCCTTTCCAGAATCATCTATTTCTACTGTCATCACCATTCACCAATTCGGGTGAATTCATCAACTCATATCACATGCCAACTTAACAAAACAAGGACTAGTGGGACTCAGCCAGATCAATCATCTTGCACAGAAAGGGTACTTCTCCCAATTACTTTGTCCAAAGGACCGGCTAAACCATGCTTTGATACCACTAAATTGTAACACTCCAACTCGACCCATTCACCGAATCTTAGTACGAGGGTCACCAGTGAATCGAGTTAATGTACATACTAGTACACTACTACACTTTGGATGAACTTACAACAGAGACAAAATTTCTAAATAAAGCTTGCTATCACTACTCCACTCTAAGGGAACTATATAAATACAATATATTCACCCTTATCGAGTTCTTAAGGGTGCCCCCTTCCTATTTTCATGACTCTACTAAAATAAATCCTTGATTCCACCCGATTTGGCTTGGCCTGTAACACCCTGAATTAATGGGCCTTTGCATTTATGTGTATTACATTCAATGTGATAATTAGAGTATTTAAGGGGCTCCGATTGAGCCGAGGCCTTGGTTAAATTTTCTGTTTGGACACTAGAAGGTTTAAAAGATGTTACCTATGTTTTAAACACAAGTGGGCTTGTGGACCAGTGGCAAAATGGCACCACTTAGAGAGCAAGGAGGTGGCGTCAACTAAGAAGGCCCAAACTCAAGGGCCATGAGGCCCAATTCCTTTAATTTTAATTAGCTAAATTTCGGCATATAGATGGGTAAGGTTGGACGGTAATAAGGCTTAAAAATAGGGAGATTTATTTGTTGAATAATATAGATAATTTGCTAATATTAATTATGAGTAGATTAAGAAGAAAAGATGGGAGTTATCTGTTGTAGGTAGAGTTGGCCAAAATTCCAACTCTAAGGGGAGGAGTTGGCCAAAATTCCAACTCTGAGGGGAGGAAGAATCGATTTTGATGTGGCATAAGGGGTGCCGAAATTCCCCATGTTTGTCAATTAGTCTCGATTTTTAGAAGAGAGCAATTCCGGCATTTGATAGGTAAGTGCCGAAATTCCCTATAAATAGGAGTCTTTCCCTTCAAATTTCGACATTTGGACCGTATTCTTTGCGCTGAAATTATCAGTCCTTCTCTACAATCTCTATTCTCTTTTCTTTTCCAAAAATTGAAACCTCTCAACTTTCCTCTCATCTCCATAACCAAATACCTTTGTCTATTCCTTTTTCTCTTTGTTGATTTCTCTACTAGAAGCTGAAACCTCTTAATTCACTTTCTTTTTCCATTCTTTTCCTCTTGTGTCGATTTCTCCATAGATCGAGATTTTCTTGAAGTCTCGATTTCTTTGTAAAGGTAAGAACTGAATTCTTTTCTCTTTTGATTTTAAGACTATAGTCGAATGGCTAGTAGATTGATAGGCTATCTTTAGTTTGACTCTTTCATTAATCGCATGTTCTTGTGGGTGGCACTCCAGGAAATTGTGGTAGATCGAATCATTCAGATATCAAAAAACCAGAAACCATTAATCTCTAGTATCCTACCGATCTCAGGATCACAAGGTAAGGGATTTCTTTATATTCCTATTAAGATTTGCTATCATAATTGAGATAGTAACTCATATGATATGGTTTAACCCTATTTCGCTATAGTAGTCTAACAAGGACTTTTTTGGATGGAATCAAATATGGATCAGGCAAAGGAGAGGGTTGGGTCCGTAAACCCAATCCCTAAGTTTAAGAAATGAGCAGTGTCCGCTGTTTGAGATTGGCCAACGGGTTGTGGACCGGATTCTGAACAACATCTTAGGCAGATAGCAGTCGTATCGGCTTCTGATAGTGTCGACATAGAGGGTGTCGTCTTAACAGTAATAAGGTGTGTAGAATCTTAACATATAAGCATTTATATATTATATGTATACTAAGGGCTAAAAGCTAGAAAGAAAGGCTGTATGAATAGTCGTATTACCCAGAAGGGGTAGGCATGGGATGTAAGGTACGTACCCATAGAAACTTTTCTATGTGATTCGTAGCATGTGAAAGTATGAGATCTGTTTGATGGCTTGATGACTTTTTTCTTGTATGTGTGCATGCATGGGATGGGATTGATTGATGGATTTATGGTAGGGGAGCAGGGTCGCGAGGCAATCGTGGCTTTGCCACAAACAGCATGGCTATCGAATACTATAATGTATTTCTGAGGTTCGCATAAGCAATCGGTCTATATGATGATGACATAGTTGTCGAATACAATAATGTATTTCTAATGTTTGCGTGGCGATTGGTTACATATAATGACGGACACCTGTTTGGAGATATGAATAATAGCGGATGGAGGGTTGTTTGTAGAAATCCCATGATGTAACGATTGAATGCAGGGGTGTTTAGAGGATGGACTCTTAGGTTTTGGGATGGGCCATGATGCATGACATAATCTGTTACCATCTTGCATGCGGGCCAAGGCCCATCTTGTGTTTGTGGGCCCTAGGCTTTACGTGTTTTAAGTTTTGCTTTGAGTCTTGGTGACTCACCCTTTTATTTTTCCACTCTACAAATGAGCGATGAGCCGTGATCACGGGCCGAGGCGAGTCGAGGGGCCATCAAGACTTTCATTATCATTATGGATTATTATTATTTTTTTGGAATATATTTTTGTAATAAGGCCCCATAACTTAGGTTTCCAATTTATTTGTTACTTGTTTTACTCTATTCTACTTTAATATGTCACATGTTCATAAACCTATGTGTGGCCAAAGTCTTATTGATAAAATGGAATGATAAATGGGCTTTTCAAATCCACTCAACATAAAAGTTTAAGTTTCTAATATTTTTTTTAAAAAAAATAAGGACTAAATAAACTTTTAATCTTTTTTTAAACCCATCGAGGCACAGTTTTCAAGTATTAAGCCCGTAGCATACTAGATCTGGTAATGACGTATGGGCCGGGTTGTGGATGTTACATTTTTGGTATTAGAGCCTAGTTCAAAACTCGGGCAGTGAAATGGGTCCAGTAGGAATTTATGAAAGTAATATAAGTTGAGAAAAGTATTGGAAGATGTGGCCTTTGTGTCTACCGGCACCCGATCCACCCAGGTAAGTATTCTAACCTTTAATGTGACATGTATAATGGGTTTGATGGGCCTTATGGATGTAGACTAGTATGATAGTGATAATGGACCTTAGGCTTAGATTAAACGATACTTCAAACTTCATAAGACTTAATTTTCCTTATTAAACATATCTGTGGACAAGTCACAAGGTTAGGTGTGGTAACAAGCATACGCATGTCTAGGATTTGATCTAGGAAGAGCTTGGTACTTAAGCAGTCCTAGTGACTCTGTAACATCCCGAAATTGGGCCTAGTAAGATTGGGCCCAACGGGCCTTAGGCGTAGTAGCGTTTAAAATTTTTGGAGAACAGGAGATCGGCTTAAGCGCAAGTTGGACCTTTTAGATAAGTGATTCTGGAAGGTTAGGGGGCTTCTATAAAGTCCCAGGATCAAATATTGGCTTTGGGAAAATTTTGGTTTTAGGTGAAAAAAAACCCTGAAAGTTGGTAGGTAGGCCTTAAGAATAAAATATGGAGAAAAGTAACACAAGTGGAGTGTGTGGTGTAGTGGCAAAGTGACGCCACATAAGAGACAAGGGGCTGACGCAACAAGGAAGGAAGGTGGTCCAAGGTTCAAGTCTTGGCTTTTGCATTTTGGTTTTCTTTTTACTTGGATCTTAGAATTTGGCCATAGTTTATATTTAGTTGTGCACGGTTTAAGACACAAGAGGAGCTTGTGGCTTAGTGGCAAGTGGCTTGAATTGGCTGAGGGGAGAGCTTGGGTTCAAATCTCATGAGGAGCAATGGAGTATTTATTTTACGGATTGGACGGTAAAAGTTTCAGTTGAATTTAAACTCTACTGACGAAGGGATCCCACATCGAAAAGATACAAGGAATGAAGGTGAAGAGCTAGCTATATAAAAAGCATGCCAGGAGGAGGGTTATCATACCTTGGTGGGCGTTGGGCACAGGAGTGGTCGCAGCGCGGTTTAGCACCAGAGTCCAATTAGGTGTGTAACTCTCTCTACTCTAGTTGTAGAGCAGCAAATGCCGAAGTGCCGATCACGGTAATAGTAGCCACATGAGCATGCGAGCGCACGTGTGGGGCTTCGACGGGATAGTTGAGGCAATCACTAGTATTCTTGTGGGTTGGGCTATTTGGGCCGCGATAGGCCGAAGTGGGCCTAATGGGCCTGTGGGCCCAATAGGAATAAATTGTATGATGATATAGTATATAGTGAACTAGACTAGGTGGAACCTATATACGTGGCTAGATTTGTGTTAGGTAGGCCACACGAGCGTGTGGGCTCGAATGGGCCAAAATTGGGTTTTAGCCCCAATAGTCTGGTGACGATCGAAAATGGTAGCTGAGTCGCTCAGGGTAACATTAGACCTCCGAGAGGGCCATTGCAGGTGCAAAATTATGAAAATACCCTTGGTAGGTAAATTACGAAAATACCCTTAGTGGGTAAATTACGAAAATACCTTTGGTGGGTAAATTATGAAAATACCCTTGGTGGGTAAATTAGAAAATACCCTTGGTGGGTAAATTACAAAAATACCCTTGGTAGGTAAATTACGAAAATACCCTTGGTGGGTAAATTACGAAAATACCCTTAGTAGGTAAAATTACTGTTATACCCTTAGATGTTGGTTAGCTTGATTATGTTGTATATCATTATTCTGATTATGACGGTAATTCGTTTCATACGTTATCTCATATATGATTTCATACATGTCATACTGCATACACGAATTATTATAACATGTTGCATATGCATGGGATCGGGATGTTACAACGAAAAGGGGAAGTGTTCCGATGGTTTTACCATATTATTCGGTGACTCATGTCACAATATTATGATTCGGTGACGTTGTCACATTATCCGGTGGCTATGCCACGTATTAAAGCGATGGCGAGTTATTGCGGCGATTGCCTTCGAGGTGTGTAGTGGCTGGAGGGTCGATTTTGTAATCCCCTGGTGTGTAATAGTTGGTACGGGGGTGTGTAGAGGATGGATTCTAGGTTGTGTTGGGTAACATATTTGCATCATCATGTATGGTATGTGGATTGTGTGGTTTGGTCCAAGCCCATTTGGGAAACACGTGATTTAATTGCATTGCACTAGTTATTGATATGCCATGGCATTGGGCTAACATATTACTGTAGGCTTAGGCCGGTTATTGTGGTAAAGGGAATTGCACACTGAGTCTCGATGACTCACCCCTTTGTTTAAATCTTACAGGTAATCATTAGATCGCGGATTTGGGGGAGGAGGCAGACTCGAGGTGGCCATGCTTAAGATTTCGATTTTATTTTAATATTTATCATGGGAGTTGTTTTACTATAAGTTGGTTTACAAATTTGTAATAAGGCCTCTACAAGCGTTAATTTTGATATTTTGGTTGGTTTAAGCTTTTAATTTAACTCGCCTACTATTATTAAGCTGTTCAATATAGAATTTCCTAAACCCTTAATAACCATTTTCCAAAATATCAATAAACCGTTTCTTTTTCAAAATTACTTAAACTTGGCTTTTAACAACAAACATAAAGAACACGAACTTTTTAGTGAGCGCATAGTTTTTAGACATTCCTTTCATGTTACATGCGATTAAATTAAATAACGTTAAATGGGTTTAGGGTGTTTCAATTTTGGTATCGAGCCCGATTTTAAAAACTCATTGTGGGTTTGGGTTCAAAAATGCTTTCAAAGGATGGTTTAGAAAATATATATATCTCTTTTACGTAAGTATGGCACCCGAGTCTCGATTACCAAATCAAGTAAGTTTCCTTTTTCCTATATTACATTATATGTTAATGATTGTATTTATTCTCGATGTGTGGATGTGATATAGGAATTGTATGTACGTGTGAAAAATATCTGTTTGCTTGATGGCGGTAGTTGGTTATGTGAAGGGTTCAAGATTTAGTTAGAAAGTATATTAGTTTTATTAAGATCGAGTCTTAACAAGAGCGTAGTGTGGTAGGTGAGGATGTGTATTTGTTAGTTAGTTGGAAATTTTGAGGACGAAATTTCTTTAAGGAGGTAGATTTGTAACGATCACGAAATTAGGCCTAGTAGGATTAGGCCCAATGGGCCTTAGGTGTAGTAGCGTTTAAAATTTTTGGAGAATAGGAGATCGGCTTAAGTGCAAGTTGGACCTTTTAGATAAGTGATTCAGGAAGGTTAGAGGGCTTCTATGAAGTCCCGGGATCAAATATTTGCTTTGAAGAAATTTTGGTTTTAGGTGAAAAAAAACCCTAGAAGTTGGCAGGTAGGCCTTAAGAATAAAATACGGAGAAATGTGACACAAGTAGAGTGTGTGGTGTAGTGGTAAAGTGACGCCACATAAGAGACAAAGGGGTGACGCAACAAGGAAGGAAAGAGGTCCAAGGTTCAAGTCTTGGCTTTTGCATTTTGGTTTTCTTTTTACTTGGATCTTAGAATTTGGCCATAGTTTATATTTAGTTGTGCACGGTTTAAGACACAAGAGGAGCTTGTGGCTTAGTGGCAAGTGGCTTGAATTGGCTGAGGGGAGAGCTTGGATTCGAATCTCATGAGGAGCAATGGAGTATTTATTTTGCGGATTGGACGGTAAGAGTTTCAGTTGAATTTAAACTCTACTGATGAAGGGATCCCACATCGGAAAGATACAAGGAATAAAGGTGAAGAGCTAGCTATATAAAGAGCATGCCAGGAGGAGGTTATCATACCTTGGTGGGCGTTGGGCACAGGAGTGGTCGCGGTGATTTAGCACCGAGTCCTATCGGTGAATAACTCTCTACTCTAGTTGTAGGCGGCAAATGTCGAAGTCTTTGGTCACGGCAATAGTAGCCACACGGCGTCTGCGAGTGCGATGTCAGGACTTCGACGCGATAGTTGAGGCCATCGATAGTATTCTTGTGGGTTGAAATTTTGAAACATAATGAGTGAAGTGGGCCTAATGGGCCCGTGGGCCCAATTAGAATAAATTGTATGATGATATAGTATATAGTGAACTAGACTAGGTGGAACCTATATCGTGGCTAGATTTGTGTTAGGTGGGCCACACGGCGTGTGGGCAGAATGGGCCAAAATCGAGTTTTAGGCCCAATAGTGCGGTGACAATGAAAATGGTAGCCGAGTCGCTCAGGGTAACATTAGACCTCCGGGAGGGCCATTGCGGGTGCAAAATTACAAAAGTACACTTGGTGGGTAAATTACGAAAATACCTTTAGTGGGTAAATTACGAAAATACCCTTGGTGGGTAAATTATGAAAATACCCTTGGTGGGTAAATTATGAAAATACCCTTGGTAGGTAAATTATGAAAATACCCTTGGTGGGTAAATTACGAAAATACCCTTGGTAGGTAAAATTACTGTTATACCCTTAGTAGGTAAAATTACTGTTATACCCTTAAAGGTTGGTTAGCTTGATTATGTTGTATATCATTTTTCTGATTATGATGGTAATTCGTTCCATATGTTATCTGATATATGATTTGCATACATGCCATCTTATATACAATTATTATAACATGTTGCATATGCATGGGATCGGGAAGTTACAACGAAAAGAGGAAGTGTTAGGTAGTTTTACCATATTATTCGGTGACTCATGTCACAATATTATGATTCGGTGACGTTGTCACATTATCGATGGCTATACCGGTATTAAGAAGCGATAAGCGATTGATGCAATGACGCCTTCGAGGTGTGTAGCGGTTGGAGGGTTGATTTAGTAATCCCCTGGTGTGTAATGGTTGGTACAGGGGTGTGTAGAGGATGGATTCTAGGTTGGGTTGGGTAACATATTTGCATCATCATGTGTGGTATGTGGATTATGTGGTTTGGGCCAAGCCCATTGGGGAAACATGTGGCTTAATTGCATTGCACTAGTTATTGATATGCCATGGCATTGGGCTAACATATTGCTGTGGGCTTAGGCCCAGTTATAGTGGTAAGGGGAATTGCACATTGAGTCTCGATGACTCACCCCTTTGTTTAAATCTTGCAGGTAATCATTAGATCTCGGATTTGGGAGCGGAGGCAGACTCGAGGTGGCCATGCTCAAGATTTCAGATTTATTTTAATATTTATCATGGTAGTTGTTTTACTATAAGTTGGTTTACAAATTTGTAATAAGGCCTCTACAAGCGTTAATTTTGGTATTTTGGTTGGTTTAGCTTTTAATTTTACTCGCCTACTATTATTAAATGTTCAATATAGAATTTCTTAAACCCTTAATAACCATTTTCCAAAATAATAATAAACCGTTTCTTATTCAAAATTACTTAAACTTGGCTTTTCACAACAAATATAAAGAACACGAACTTTTAACGAATGCACGATTTTTAGACATTCCTTTCATGTGACATGCAAGATCCAATTAAATAACGTTTAGGTAGGGTTTGGGGTGTTCAGACTCACCTCCTCTTTTCTGGATCCTACAGTGCGTAGTATTTGTTAGCCTTAGCCACGAGGACTTGTTGACAGGTCAAAATTCATAACTAAAACCCAAAAGGGATCAGTACACTATTTTTGTAAAATGACTTGCATGTCCCTGATTTTGGTAAAATTAACCGCAATACCCTAGGTTAAGAAACTTTACTGAGATACCCTTGATTTTACAAAATGACCAAAATATCCTTGTTTGAAAAATTACCAAAGTACCCTGTTTGAGAAATTATTGAATTACCCCTAGTTTACAAAATTACCGAAATACCTTAATTTGTGAAATTACCAAAATACCCCTATTTTGAAAAATCACCAAGAAACCTTATTCTAGAAAATTACAAAAATACCCCAGTAGTATAAAATTACAAAAATACCCCTGGGTAGTGAAGTGATGAAAATACCCCTAGGTGATGAATGCAAGTTCGTGGATGTTTACTTGTGTGTTTGATACGTGTATGTGGTGCTCTGCTGATGTTGATTGATGTGAACTCTAGAATTAGAAAATATAGACTTAAGAATTGAACTTGTAGATAGAATGCGAATTGGAAAGAACTACTGTTAAAACTACTTTCCATAAGAGTTTCCGTTATTAATCAGAGGAAGAAAGAATTATTAATTCATAAAAATTTTAATCGGATAAATCGCGAGCTGTAGAATGAGCACTAAGGGACGTGGTGTGCGTGGCTGAGGTAGAGGCAGGATTGTTGTGTCAGAACCCCCAAGGAAGGTGAAATGTTGTTGATAGGAGAACGGGGAAATTGCCTGTCAAACGTGGTAACTACCCTAAGAGCGAAAAGAATGGTGAGAAAAAGGGTGCAAGGCAGTTTTAATGTTTGTACAGGCTTTGGAAGCTAATGACCTAACTGTTAAGGACATTAAGACGGTGAAGGAATTTTCTGATGTCTTCCCCAAAGAGCTTCTGGGATTACCTCCGGATCGAGAAGTGGAGTTTGGAATTGATCTTCTTTTGGGAACAATACCGGTATCTATTACTCTATATAGAATGGTGCCGAAGGAGTTGGTGGAATTGAAAGCGCAAATCTAGGAGTTGTTGGATAGAGGGTTTATTCGACCAAGTGTGTCGCCTTGGGGAGCACTAGTGTTATTCGTTATGAAGAAGGATGGTTCAATGCGTATGTGCATTGGCTATCGTCAATTGAATAAGTTAACCATCAAGAACAAATACCCGTTGCCGAGGATCGATGACTTGTTCGATCAGTTGAAGAGGGCCTCAATCTTTTCAAAGATAGATCTGAGGTCCGGGTATCATCAACTTAAGGTCAAGGAGGCGGATATTCATAAGATGGCTTTTAGGACTCGCTATGGTCACTATGAGTTCATGGTGATACCATTTGGGTTGACTAACATACCAACAATGTTTATAGATATAATGAACCAAGTGTTCCAACCCTACTTGGATCAGCTTATCATGGTTTTTATTGATGACATCTTGGTTTACTCAAGATCGGAAGAGGAGCACGATTCACATCTACGCGTGGTTCTATAGATTCTGAGGGAGAAGCAGCTTTATGCCAAATTCAGCAAGTGCAAATTTTGGCTGAAGGAAGTTACTTTTCTAGGTTACGTGGTGTCAGCAAAGAGGATTAGGGTTGACCCTCAGAAAATTGAAGCAGTCTTGGATTGGAAGCCGCCTAAGTCGGTGGCAGAGATTCAGAGTTTCCTTGGTTTAGTCGGGTACTACAGAAGATTTGTGGAAGGATTTTCTCTGATTGCGGCACCGTTGACTAAGTTGTTATGAAAAGGAGTTTCATTTGTACGGACTGATAAGCAGCAAGATAGTTTCGAGAAGTTAAAAAGGATATTAACGGAGGCTCCACTGTTGATTCAACCGGAGGCTGGGAAGGAATTCGTGATTTACTGTGATGCATCACACACGGGATTGGGATGCGTGTTGATACAAGATGGAAAGGTGGTTGCGTATGCATCACGGCAGTTGAGACCGCACAAAGTAAATTATCCCACCCATGATTTGGAGTTGGCGGCGGTGGTGTTTGCCTTGAAGATTTGGAGGCATTATTTGTACAGGGAGAAATCTGTCATTTACATGGATCATAAAAGCTTGAAGTACCTTTCGACTCAGAAGGAGTGGAATCTGAGGCAGAGAAGGTGGATCAAGTTGTTAAAGGATTATGAATGCTCGATCGAGTGTCATCCGGGTAAGGCCAATGTGGTGGCAGATGCTCTAAACCGTAAGGTGATCTCTGATTTGAGAGCAATGTTTGCTCACCTTAGCTTGTATGATGATGGAAGTTTACTAGCTAAACTTCAAGTGAAACCCTCATAGGTTAGTCAAGTTAAGGAGAAATAGCAGAGCGATGGATTGCTTAGGGGAAAGTTGCAGTTGATCTCAAGTGATGAGCCAACAGAATTCAGTATGAATGAGGAAGAATTATTATGTTTCCAAGGGAGAGTGTGCATGCCAAAAGACCCTGAGTTGAGGCGAAGGATTTTGCAAGAAATGCATGGTAGTCTATATGCTATGCATCCTGGAGGGAGTAAGATGTATTGAGATTTACGGGAGCAGTTTTGGTGGCCAAGCTTAAAACGAGAGGTGACTGAATTAGTGGGGAAGTGTTTAACCTGTTAGCAGGTAAAGGCGAAGCATTAGTTACCATCAGGATTATTGCAGCCGGTAAAGATTCCTTAATGGAAGTGGGAAAGGATCACAATAGACTTTGTTAGTGGGCTACCTCTCACGCCAACTAGGAAAGATTCAGTTTGGGTGATCGTTGATCGGTTAGCGAATCCGCTCATTTTATGCAGTTGGTCGATTATTCCTTACAAAAGTTGGCTAAGCCGTATATAGCAGAGATTGTAAGGTTGAATGAAGTACCTGTGTCGATTATCTCAGATCGAGATCCTAGGTTTACGTCAAGGTTTTTGAAGGCGTTGCATCAAGCGTTGGGTACGAAGTTGGATTTGATCTGACGTTTCATCCTCGGTGATGGACGGTCGGCCGAGTGATTCAAATCATGGAGGACATGTTAAAGGGTTGTGTCATTGATTTCAAAGGTAGTTGGGAGGAGTTTCTACCATTGGCAGAGTTCGCTTACAACAACAACTACCAGTCTAGTATTTAGATGGCGCCCTATGAAGCATTATACGGGCGAAAGTGTCATACTTCTACCTGTTAGAACTTCTCTATTGGTCAAGGTGGTGGCCGAATCTCCAACTCTAAGGGGAGGAGGAATCGATTTTTGTTATACTATAGGGGTGCCAAAATTTTCCCTCATTAGTTGATCAATTTTAAGTTATCGGAAGGGGAATCTTCAGTTTTTAAGAAGTAGGTGCTGAAATTCTGTTTAAGTGAGGGGAATATCTTTTTATTTTTGACATTAAGGTTTCTCTATTCTCCCATTCTCTGTAAAAGCCAAAATTCCTAAGCCTATTCTCTCATCTTCACTTCTATGTAAAAGTCGAAAGTCGATGATTCTTTCTCTACTTTCTTCTACAAAGCTGAAATCACCCAATTCTTCTCAACATCTTTCCCTTCAAAAGCTGAAATTCTCTCTATAGCCGAATACCTCCTATTCTCTTGTGCCGATCTCTTTACTAAAAGCCAAATCTATATAGATTTCTTCCTATCCTCTTCTCTTTTTGATTTTTTTTGCAAGAAGCCAAAAACTCATAAGGGTAGCCGAATCTCCTATGATAGGGTAAGTGCCGATTTCTTCTGTTCCCTTCTTTCTCTTTTGGGTTTTAGGAGAAAAGGCCAAAAAGCTAATGGATCGTTGGCTTCTTGTGTTTTCTTTTTGGACGACATTTGGGAATTGAAGTAGATCGTCTAGATCTAAAAGTCAAAAATCACTAGTCTCTAATTTCGAGATTTCAAGGTAAGGGGTTCTCTTTAGATTTTTGTTAGATTCACTATCGTAATCGTGATCTTAACCATATGTTGATGGTAGCAACTGATAAGGTCTTTTGATGGAATCAAATATCGATCAGGCGAAGGAGGGGATTGGATCTGTTAAACCAATCCCTAAGTTTAAGAAGCGAGCAGTGTCCATAGTTCCGGATTAACCACCGGGTTGTGGACCAGCTTCAAAACAAAATCTTAGACTGCTAGCGGTCCTAGCGGTTACTGATAGTGTCGACATAGAAAGTATTATCCTGTTGGTAATCAGGTGTGTAGATCACTATCACACTCATTAATCTGTATTATATGTATGTTGTAGGCTAAAAGCCAGAAAGAGTGGTTGTGTGAACAGTCGTATTACCCAGAAGGGGTAGGCAAGGGATGCCAGCTACGTAATCATATAAACTTCTCTATGTGTATCGAAGTATGTGAAAGTCTGAGATCTGTTTAGATGGCTTAATGTTTTGATTATTGCATGTATGTATGCATGGGATGGGATTGATTGATAAAAGGAAGGGGAGTAGGTCACGAGGCGATCGGTGGCTTTGCCACATAGGTCACATAGTGATCGGTCTTCTGACGAGCAACATAATTTGTCGAAATACTATAATGTATTACTGAGGTCGCATAGCGATCGGTGGCTTTACCACGTCGTCACATAGTGATCCGTCTTTATAATGAAAAGACCTGGTTATCGATATGGTGTGTAGCGGATGGAGGGTTGATTGTAGAAATTCCTACGGTGTGAAGGTTGGTATGGGGGTGTGTAGAGGATGGACTCTTAGGTTTGGGATGGGCCATGTTGCATGAAATATTCATTGCCATTGT
Organism: Gossypium rotundifolium; assembly: GCA_025506655.1. Classification (NCBI taxonomy): domain Eukaryota; kingdom Viridiplantae; phylum Streptophyta; class Magnoliopsida; order Malvales; family Malvaceae; genus Gossypium; species Gossypium rotundifolium. The sequence continues at coordinate 28,328,040 of CP106730.1, forward strand.
GGGCCAAGGCCCATAATGTGTTTAATGGGCCCAAGGCTTTTATGTGTTTTGAGATTTGCATATTGAGTCTTGGTGACTCACCCTATTATTTTTCCCCAACTTTTCAGATGAGCAGTAGATCGTGGACATAGGAGCCGAGTGGACTCGAGGGGCCATCAAGATTATTATCTACATAGATGCTTTTTGGATTTTCATTTGAATTTTAATTTTAGGAATATTTTTATAATAAGGCTTCCACAACTTAGGTTTTCGATTTATTTTTTTTGTTAAGTTAAGTTTTATAAACTTATGTTTTTTTTAAAAGTCTTAATTATAAAATGAAATGATAAATGGGCTTTTCGGACACAATCAACGCGAATGCTTAAAGTTGTTTCAAAAATTTCACAATTATTTTATTAAACATTTATAATCAACTAAGATCTTCAAAACCGTTCAAGGAAAAGTTTTTCAAGTTTCAACTCCTTGCATACCAGATTTGGTCATGACGTATGGGTCGGGTTTGGGGTGTTACATTTTTGGTATCGAGCCCAGTTCAAAACTCGGGCTGTGAAATGGGTCCAGTAGGGGTTGGTAAAATTGAAATGTACTTGAGAAAAGTTTCAATTGAGATATGGCCTTCGAGTCTACCGGCACCCGATCCACGCAGGTAATTATCTTAAACTCAGTGTGTGATATACATGTTGGGCTTGTTAGGCTCCATAGGGACGTAGGCTAGTATGATTAGAGCTTGATGGACTTTAGGTTTAGTATAAACAATTCTTCAAATTCCATAAAACTTAATTTCTAATTAGACATGTCTCCAGACAAGTCACATGGTTAGGGTATGGTAACCTGCGTACGCATGTCTAGGATTTGATCCAGGGAGAGCTTGGTATTTAAGCGACCCTAGCACTCACCTCCTCTTCACCGGAATCCTACAGTGCGTAGTGACTATTCACCTTAGCCACGGGACTTGTTGATGGCCAAAATTTATAACTAAAACCCAAAAGGACCATCACCATGTCTTTGTAAAATTGCTTATATACCACTAATTTTGGAAATTACCCAGAATACCTTAAGTTTGAGAAAATTACCTAAATTCCCTTAATTTGTGAAAATTTTTTAAAATACCCTTAGTTTGCAAAATTACTAAAATACCCTTGGATTTCAAAATTATCGAAATACCCCTATTTTATAAAATCGCCAAGGTACCTTATTTTGGAAAATTACAAAAATACCCCTATAAGATAAAATTACAAAAATACCTTGGGTAGTGAAATAATGAAAATACCCCTAGGTGATGAATATAAGTTCATGGATGCTGCTTGTATGTTGATATGTGATGGATCTTGATTGAATGTGTATTCTAGAATTAGGAAATACAGACCTGAGAACTGAACCTTGAAGATAAAATTTGAATTCGAAAGAACTACTGTTAAAACTACTTTCCATAAGACTGTCCATTATTAATCACTAGAAGAGAGTATTAATAATTCATAAAATTTCTAATTAGATAAATCGCGAACGGTAGAATGAGCACTAGGGGCGTGGTGTGCGTGGTCGAGTAGGGCGGGATTGCGTGTCGAACACAGTAGGGTTTGGTCACGAGTCGAGGAATGAGGTACAGTGCCACCAAGCGTGGAGGCGAAATTTCAAGATCGAATGACTAGAGATGATGCTGTATCTTAGGCAATGTTACGAGTTTTAGAGAGAGTTGTGGGAGCAGGCATGGGCACAGGAGCCCGAAAGTCTGTGCCGGAGCCACTTAGAGCCAATGGGTCAGAGGTGCTTAAGGGAATTTTTGGTGTAGCTCCTAGCACAACAAAGTATTGGTTGGAAGCAATGGAGCGTATAATGGATGATTTTAACTTCACAAAAGAGGAGAAGCTGAAAGGAGTAGTGTCCCTTCTCGGAACGAAGCCTATCAATGGTGGCTTGCAATTAAAGAAAATCTTGTGGCTAACCGTATCACCGGGGATTACCTCGAGTGGCGTTCGAGTAAGTACATTGGAACAAGCTATGTGGATGCATAGCGTGAGGCGTTCTTGAATCTGTTCGGGGAAGTAGGTCGGTGGCGGTGTATGAAGTAGAATTCTCACGCCTTAGTCGTTATGTTTGAGGGATAGTGGCCACAGAACATGAGCGATGTGTTTATTTTAAGAATGGCCTGAAGGATAACCTACGTGTTTTGATAGCTCCACAGCGGAAGAGGGAATTTGCTGTGCTTGTGGAGAAAGCTAAAATAGTTGAGGGGGTGAGACAGACAGAAAAATTGAACTGGGATAGAGATAGGGGTGGAGGTAAGAGAAATTTTGGATCATCAGGGACAGCCGTGTGTACTCAGAAAAGACTTAAGTTGGATGGACCGAGATGAGCTGAGAGACCTATTGCTTCTAGCCAAACACGGAAGTGTGCTCGATGTGGTAAGTTTCATGTAGGTGAGTGTTGGGCGGTGGGAGGTGCTTTAGGTATGGATCTCGAATCATCGGATAAGAGACTATCCTCGACCACGGGATGAGGTAGGACTGTAGAGGCGAAATGCTCGGTAGGGTAGAGGAGGTCGGAAGTAGAGGTCGTGGTCCGGCCCGGGTGGTAGCAGGTTTGGTCGAGTCGAGGAGCACCGGTCGAGGGGTAGAAAACACCGGCGAGGCAGGTGGGTTGGCCTATGTTGCGGACTTGAGAGGAGGTGATGCACCGATGTTATAACCTAGGTACATTTTAATATTTGGTTTGCCTTACACCGCATTAATTGACATTGGGCGGCAGCATTCATATGTTTCTAGTAGTGTATGCGGAACTTTAAGTTTGGATTCTAAGATTACCCTAGGCGATAAGCGTAATTAGCCCATTAGGACTATCTGTGGTAGTTGAAAAACTTTATTAGGAGGTACCCTTAGAAGTTCACGGAATATTTTTTGAGACGGATCGATGGAATTACCATTCGGGAGTTCGACTTAATATTAGGCATGGATTGGTTGATGAAGTACAAAGCTAACCTAGATTGTGCGACCAAGGGTATGGTGTTAAGAACCTCTAAGGGAGGTGAAGTGTTGGTTATAGGAGAAAGAATTGTTTGTCGAATGTGGTGACTACCCTAAGAGCGAAAGAATGGTGAAAAAGGATGTGAGGCGGTTTTAATATTTATACGGGCTTTGAAAGCCAAGGACCTACTTGTTGGAAGCGTTAGGGCGGTGAAGGAATTTTCTAATGTTTTCTTAGAAGAGCTTTGGGTACCTCCGGATCGAAGTGGAGTTTGGAATCGATCTTCTTACGGGAATAGCGCGGTATCTATTACTCCTTATAAAATGGCAAGAAGGAGATGGTGGAATTGAAAGCACAAATCTAGGAGTTGTTGGATAGAGGTTTATTCAACCAAGTGTGTAGCCTTGCAGGGAGCACCGGTGTTATTTGTTCGGAAAAGGATGGTTCAATGCGTATGTTCATTGACTCTTGTCGGTGAGACAAGTTGACTATCAAGAAGAAGTATCCGTTGCCAAGGATTGATGACTTGTTCGATCAACTAAAAGGGGTGTTAGTGTTCTCAAAGATAGATCTGAGGTCAGGATACCATCAGCTTAAGGTCAAGGAGGCGGATATTCATAAGACAGCTTTTAGAACCCGCTAGGGACATTATGAGTTCATGGTGAGGCTATTTGGGTTGACTAATACACTAGCGGCATTTATGGATATGATAAACCGGTGTTCCAACCCTACTTGGATTGGTTTGTTGTGGTATTTATTGATGACATCTTGGTTTACTCAAGATCGGAGGAGGAGCATGATTCACATCGTGAGTGGTTACTGCAGATTACGAGGGAGAGCGACTTTATGCCAAATTCAGCAAAGTCGAATTTTGGCTAAAGGAAATTACTTTTTCAGTCACCTTGTGTCGTGAGAGGGATTAGGGTGGACCCTCGAAAAATTAAAGGGTGTTGAATTGGAAATCGCCTGGTGCGTGGTGAAAATTTGGAGTTTTCTTGGTTTGGCGGAGTACTATCGAAGGTTTGTTGAGGATTTTCTTTAATCGCGCACCATTGACTAAGTTATTCGAAAATGAGTTCTATTTATGCAGTCTAATAGGCGTAAGATAGTTTGAGAAGTTAAAAAGATTTTAACGGAGGCTCGATATTGATTGACTGAGGCTAGAAAGGAATTTGTAATTTCTTGTGATCGTCACACGGGACTAGGATGCGTGTTGATCTGAGGATGGAAAGGTTGTTGCGTATGCATCTCGACAATTAAGACCTTGAAGCAAATTATCCCACCATGATTTGGAGTTGGCGGTGGTGGTTTTTGCCTTAAAGATTTGGAGACACTATATCATGCGGGAGAAATTAGTTATTTATATAGATCATAAAGCCTAAAATACCTTTTGATCCGAAGGAGTTGAATTTAAGGCGGAGAAGGTGGATCGAGTTGTTAAAAGATTATGATTGCTCGATTGAGTATCATCCGTAAGGCTAATGTGGTGGCGGATGCTCTAAGTCGTAAAGTAATCAACGGCTTGAGCTATGTTTGCTCACCTTAAGTTGTAACGATGATGGGAGATTATTGGCGAACTTCAAGTGAAACCCTCATGGGTCGATCGAGTTAAGGAGAAGCAGCAGGCAGATGAGTTGCTAAAGGAAAAGCTTCATGTAGGATCAAGTGATGGATCGACGGACTTTAGTATGAATGAGGAAGGATTGTTATGTTTTAGAAAGAGTATGCATGCCAAAGGATGCAGGATTGAGTCATATGATCTTGCAAGAAGAACATGGAAGTTCATCGCTATACACCGGAGGAGTAAGATGTATCGGGATTCTGAGGATCGATTACGGTGGCGGGCTTGAAGCGTGAAATGGCGAATTGGTGAGTAAGTGTTTGACTGTCGGTAAAAAGTAGAACATCGATTACCATCGAGGTTGTTGCGACCGATAAAGATTCCACAACGGAAGTGGGAAAGGATCACAATGGACTTTGTTAGTAGGCTACCTCTCCGCCTACTAAGAAAGATTTGATTTGGGTGATAGTTGATCGCTTGAAGAAGTCGCTCATTTCATACCGCAGTGCGAGTCGATTACTCTTTCTGAAATTGGCTAAGCTATACATAGCGGAAGTGGTGAGGTTGCATGGAGTACCATGTCGATTATATCGGACGAGACCTAGGTTCACATCACGATTTTGGAAAGTGTTGCATCAAGCGTTGGAGTGCAAGTTGGATTTTAATCTGGCGTTCCATCCTCGGTGATGGTCGGTTTGAGCAAGTAATTCAGTCTTAGAGGACATGTTAAGGGTTGTGTCATTGATTTGAGGTAGTGGGAAGAGTTTTTATCGTTGGCGAAATTTGCTTACAACAATAGCTACCGTCTAGTATTCGGATGTGCCCTATAAAGCATTATGCAGGCGAAAGTGTCGATACTCCTACTTGTTGGATAAAATTAGGGAGCGTCAAATTTTGGGTTCGAGTTGGTTCTGAGAGACAGAGGAAAGGTTGAGTTAATTGAGCTCGACTAAAGGAAGCCTTGGATAGACAAAAGTCCTATGCTAATTTGAAGTGTAAGGACATAGAGTTTGCGATGGTGACAAGGTGTTCTTGAAGGTGTAAGCCATGAAAGAAATCTGAGGTTTGGGCGGAAGGGTAAATTAAGTCCCAGTTTATCGGACCATCTAGGGTGTTAAAACAAGTCGGGCCGATGGCCTATCGTTTCTAATTAGATAAATCATGAACGGTAGAATGAGCACTAGGGGACGTGGTGTGCGTGGTCGAGGTAGAGGCAGGATTGCTGTGTCAGAACCCATAGGGTTTGGTCACGAGTCAGGGAATGAGGTACCAGTGCCACCAAGCGTGGGCGTAAATTTCAAGATCGACGGCTAGAGATGATGCTGTATCTTAGGCAATGTTACGAGTTTTAGAGAGAGTTGTGGGAGGCGAGGCATGGGCACGGAGCCCAAAAGTGCGTGCTTTGAGCCACTTAGAGCCAATGGGTCGAGGTGCTTAAGGGAATTTTGGTGTAGCTCTAGCACAACAAAGTATTGGTTGGAAGCAATGGAGCGATAATGGATGATTTTAACTTCACAAAAGAGGAGAAGCTGAAAGGAGTAGTGTCCCTTCTCCGGGACGAAGCCTATCAATGGTGGCTTGCAATTAAAGAAAGTATAGTGGCTAACCGTATCACCAGGGATTACCTCAGAGTGGCGTTCCAGAGTAAGTACATTGGAACAAGCTATGTGGATGCGCAACGTAGAGCGTTCTTGAATCTGGTTCAGGGAAGTAGGTCGGTGGCGGTGTATGAAGTAGAATTCTCACGCCTTAGTCGTTATGTTCGAGGGATAGTGGCCACAGAACATGAGCGATGTGTTTATTTTAAGAATGGCCTGAAGGATAACCTACGTGTTTTGATAGCTCCACAGCGGAAGAGGGAATTTGCTGTGCTTGTGGAGAAAGCTAAAATAGTTGAGGGTGAGATGTATGAAAAATTGAACGGGATAGAGATAGGGGTGGAGGTAAGAGAAATTTTGGATCATCGTGGGACGTAGTGTGTACTCGTAAAAGACTTAAGTTGGATGGACCGAGATGAGCCGAGAGACCTATTGCTTCTAGCCAAACACTAAGTGTGCTCGATGTGGTAAGTTTCATGTAGGTGAGTGTTGGGCGGTGGGAGGTGCTTTAGGTATGGATCTATGAATCATCGGATAAGAGACTATCCTCACCACTGGATGAGGTAGGACACAGAGGGTGGAAATGCTCACCGGGTAGGGAGGTCGGTGGTAGAGAGGTCGTGGTCCAAATGAGGTGGTAACGGGTTTGGTCGAGGTCGAGGAGCACCAGGTCGAGGGGTAGAAAACACTGAGGCGAGGCAGCTGGGGTTGGCCTATGTTGCCAGACTTCGAGAGGAGGCTGATGCACCAGATGTTATAACCGGTACATTTTTAATATTTGGTTTGCCTTACACTGCATTAATTGACATTGGGCCGACGCATTCATATGTTTCTAGTAGTGTGTCTGAACTTTAAGTTTGGATTCTAAGATTACCCCTAGGGCGATAACTGTAATTAGCCCATTAGGACTATCTGTGGTAGTTGAAAAACTTTATTAGGAGGTACCCTTAGAAGTTCACGGAATATTTTTTCAGACGGATCTGATGGAATTACCATTCGGGGAGTTCGACTTAATATTAGGCATGGATTGGTTGATGAAGTACAAAGCTAACCTAGATTGTGCAGCCAAGGGTATGGTGTTAAGAACCTCTAAGGGAGGTGAAGTGTTGGTTATAGGAGAAAGGGGGAATTGTTTGTCGAATGTGGTGACTACCCTAAGAGCAGAAAGAATGGTGAGAAAAGGATGTGAGGCAGTTTTAATATTTGTACGGGCTTTGAAAGCCAAGGACCTAACTGTTGGAAACGTTAGGACGGTGAAGGAATTTTCTAATGTTTTCTTAGAAGAGCTTTCGGGGTACCTCCAGATCGAGAAGTGGAGTTTGGAATCGATCTTCTTCTGGGAATAGCGCCGGTATCTATTACTCCTTATAAAATGGCACCGAAGGAGATGGTGGAATTGAAAGCACAAATCTAGGAGTTGTTGGATAGAGGGTTTATTCAACCAAGTGTGTCGCCTTGGGGAGCACCGGTGTTATTTGTTCAGAAAAAGGATGGTTCAATGCGTATGTTCATTGACTACTGTCAGCAGAACAAGTTGACTATCAAGAAGAAGTATCCGTTGCCAAGGATTGATGACTTGTTCGATCAACTAAAAGGGGTGTTAGTGTTCTCAAAGATAGATCTGAGGTCAGGATACCATCAGCTTAAGGTCAAGGAGGCGGATATTCATAAGACAGCTTTTAGAACCCGCTAGGGACATTATGAGTTCATGGTGAGGCTATTTGGGTTGACTAATACACTAGCAGCATTTATGGATATGATAAACCGAGTGTTCCAACCCTACTTGGATTGGTTTGTTGTGGTATTTATTGATGACATCTTGGTTTACTCAAGATCGGAGGAGGAGCATGATTCACATCTATGAGTGGTTCTGCAGATTCTGAGGGAGAAGCAGCTTTATGCCAAATTCAGCAAGTACGAATTTTGGCTAAAGGAAATTACTTTTTCAGGTCACCTTGTGTCAGCAGAGGGGATTAGGGTGGACCCTCGAAAAATTAAAGGGGTGTTGAATTGGAAGTCGCCTAGGTCTGTGGTGAAAATTTGGAGTTTTCTTGGTTTGGCCGAGTACTATCGAAGGTTTGTTGAGGGATTTTCTTTAATCGCGACACCATTGACTAAGTTGTTATGAAAATGAGTTCTATTTGTCTGGTCTAATAGGCAGCAAGATAGTTTTGAGAAGTTAAAAAAGATTTTAACGGAGGCTCTGATATTGATTCAGCCTGAGGCTAGAAAGGAATTTGTAATTTACTGTGATGCGTCACACACAGGACTAGGATGCGTGTTGATACAGGATGGAAAGGTTGTTGCGTATGCATCTCGACAATTAAGACCGCACGAAGCAAATTATCCCACCCATGATTTGGAGTTAGCGGTGGTGGTTTTTGCCTTAAAGATTTGGAGACACTATCCGTGTACGGGGAGAAATTAGTTATTTATATAGATCATAAAAGCCTAAAATACCTTTTGATCCAGAAGGAGTTGAATTTAAGGCAGAGAAGGTGGATCGAGTTGTTAAAAGATTATGATTGCTCGATTGAGTATCATCCAGGTAAGGCTAATGTGGTGGCAGATGCTCTAAGTCGTAAAGTAATCACTGGCTTGAGAGCTATGTTTGCTCACCTTAAGTTGTACGATGATGGGAGATTATTGGCCGAACTTCAAGTGAAACCCTCATGGGTCAGTCAGGTTAAGGAGAAGCAACAGACAAATGAGTTGCTAAAGGAAAAGCTTCATGTAGGATCAAGTGATGGATCGACAGACTTTAGTATGAATGAGGAAGGACTATTATGTTTTCGAGAAAGAGTATGCATGCCAAAGGATCTGGGATTGAGTCATATGATCTTGCAAGAAGAACATGGAAGTTCATACGCTATGCACCCCGGAGGGAGTAAGATGTATCGGGATTTGCAGGATCAGTTCTGGTGGCCGGGCTTGAAGCGTGAGGTAACTGAATTGGTGAGTAAGTGTTTGACCTGTCAGCAGGTAAAAGTAGAACATCAGTTACCATCAGGGTTGTTGCAGCCAGTAAAGATTCCACAACGGAAGTGGGAAAGGATCACAATGGACTTTGTTAGTAGGCTACCTCTCACGCCTACTAAGAAAGATTTGATTTGGGTGATAGTTGATCGCTTGAAGAAGTCTGCTCATTTCATACCGGTACGAGTCGATTACTCTTTACAGAAATTGGCTAAGCTATACATAGCGGAAGTGGTGAGGTTGCATGGAGTACCAGTATCGATTATATCGGACAGAGACCCTAGGTTCACATCACGATTTTGGAAAGTGTTGCATCAAGCGTTGGGTACGAAGTTGGATTTTAGTACGGCGTTCCATCCTCAGACTGATGGTCAGTTTGAGCAAGTAATTCAGGTCTTAGAGGACATGTTAAGGGGTTGTGTCATTGATTTCAGAGGTAGCTGGGAAGAGTTTTTTATCGTTGGCAGAATTTGCTTACAACAATAGCTACCAGTCTAGTATTCGGATGTGCCCTATAAAGCATTGTACGGGCGAAAGTGTCGTACTCCTACTTGTTGGATAAAATTAGGGGAACGTCAAATTTTGGGTTCAGAGTTGGTTACAGAGACAGAGGAAAAGGTTGAGTTAATTCGAGCTCGACTAAAGGAAGCCTTGGATAGACAAAAGTCCTATGCTAATTTGAAGTGTAAGGACATAGAGTTTGCAGTGAGTGACAAGGTGTTCTTGAAGGTGTCGCCATGAAAGAAAGTACTGAGGTTTGGACGGAAGGGTAAATTAAGTCCCAGATTTATCGGACCATACCGGGTGTTAAAACAAGTCGGGCCAGTGGCCTATCAGCTTGAGCTACCTTCAGAGTTAAGCCAGATTCACAATGTGTTTCATGTCTCTATGCTGAGACGATACCGTTTAGATCCGTCTCACGTGGTGCCTATGCAAGAAATTGAGGTGAGACCTGACCTCTCTTTTGAAGAGGAGCAAGTGGAAATCTTGGATCGTGATGTCAAAGTGTTGTGAAGGAAGACGGTTCCATTGGTTAAGGTTCTATGGCAAAATCACAGTTCTAAGGGGGATACATGGGAACCAGAAGACGCGATGCAGCAGCAATACCCCCATCCGTTCGGATCTGGTGATTTCGAGGCCAAGATTTCTTTAAGGGGGTAGAACTGTAACATCCTGAATTAATGGGCCTATACGTTCAATGTGTGGTTATGTTAGTATGAGTATTTGAGGCCTAGGATGGGATCAGGAATTGGGCCAAGGTCTTAGTTTAATTTTCTGCTTGAGCACTTTAAAGGGAAACCTGTTAGAATGAGGATTAAAAGATATTATCTGTAAAATTAAGACATAAATGAGATTGTGGCCCAGTGGCAAAATGGCGCCACTTAGAGGGCAGAGGAGTTGGCGTCAATTGTGGAGGCTCAAGTTCGAGTCACATGTGGCCCAATTATTTTAAATTAATTTAGCTTATTTTTGGCAATTGAATGGAAGAGGTTGGACGGAAACAAGGCTTAAAAAATAGGAGATTTAATGAATGGGATAATGTAGGTAATATAGCTGATAATGTGGCAGATAAAGGGAGGAGGAGGTGGTGATATTTGGGTCACTTGTGGATGAGAGATCAGGTAATGATAAGGGAGAAAAGTTAGGACTTACCTATTGGTCAAGGTGGTGGCCGAATTTCCAACTCTAAGTGGAGGAGGAATCGATTTTTGTTGTACTATAGGGGTGCCAAAATTTTCCCTTATTAGTTTATCAATTTTAAGTTATCGAAAGGGGCATCTTCAATTTTTGAGAAGTAGTTGCCGAAATTATGTTTAAGTGAGGGGAATACCTTTTTATTTTTGACATTAAGGTTTTACTATTCTCCCATTCTCTGTAAAAGCCGAAATTCCTAAGCCTATTCTCTCATCTTCACTTCTATGCAAAAGTCGAAAGTCGATGATTATTTCTCTACTTTCTTCTACAAAGCTGAAATCACCCAATTTTTCTCAACATCTTTCCCTTTAAAAGCCAAAATTCTGAACTTTCTTCTCATCTCCATAGCCGAATACCTCCTATTCTCTTTTGTCGATCTCTTCACTAAAAGCCAAATCTATATAGATTTCTTCCTATCCCCTTCTTTTTTTGATTTTTTGCAAGAAGCCGAAAACTCCTAAGGGTAGCTGAATCTCCTGTGATAGGGTAAGTGTCGATTTCTTCTGTTCCCTTCTTTCTCTTTCGGGTTTTGGGAGAAAAAGCTGAAAAGCGAATGGATTGTTGGTTTCTTGTGTTTTCTTGTTGGACGACATTCGAGAATTGAAGTAGATCATCTAGATTTAAAAGCCAAAAACTATTAATCTCTAATTTCAGGATTTCAAGGTAAGGGGTTCTCTTTAGATTTTCGTTTGATTCGCTATTGTAATCATGATCTTAACCATATGTTGTTGGTAGCAACTGATAAGGTCTTTTGATGGAATCAAATATCGATCAGGAGAAGGAGGGGATTGGATCTATTAAACCAATCCCTAAGTTTAAGAAGCGAGTGGTCTCAGCAGTTTGGGATTGGCCATTGGGTTGTGGACTGGCTTCAGAACAAAATCTTAGACTATTAGCGGTCGTAGCGGCTATTGATAGTGTTGACATAGAAAGTATTGTCCTGTCGGTAATTAGGTGTGTAGGTCTCTATCACACTCATTAATTTGTATTATATGTATGTTGTGGGCTAAAAGCCAAAAGAGAGGTGTGAGCAACATATTACCCGTAAGGGTAGGCAAGGGATGCTAGGTACGTAATCATAAAAACTTCTCTATGTGTATTGAAGTATGTGAAAGTCTGAGACCTGTTTAGATGGCTTAATGTTTTGATTATTGCATGTATGTATGCATGGGATGGGATTGATTGATATGAAGAAGGGGAGTAGGTCGCGAGGCGATCGGTGGCTTTGCCACATAGGTCACATAGTGATCGGTCTTTACGATAGGCAGCATAGCTGTCGAAATACTATAATGTATTACTGAGGTCACATAGCGATCGGTGGCTTTGCCACATAGATCACATAGTGATTGATCTTTATGACAGACAGCACAGCTGTCGATATGGTGTGTAGTGGATGGAGGGTTGATTGTAGAAATCCATACGGTATGAAGGTTGGTACGGGGGTGTGTAGAGGATGGACTCTTAGGTTTGGGATGGGCCATGTTGCATGAATTATTCTATTGCCATTGTGTGGGCCAAGGCCCATAATGTGTTTGTGGGCCTAAGGCTTTTATGTGTTTTCGGGATTTACACACTGAGTCTTGGTGACTCACCATATTATTTTTCCCTAACTTTTAAGATGAGCAGTAGATCGTGGACATGGGAGCCGAGGCGGAATCGAGGGGCCATCAAGATTATTGTCTACATAGACTATTTTTGGATTTTCATTTGAATTTTAATTTTGGGGAATATTTTTGTAATAAGGCTTCCACAACTTAGGTTTTTGATTTATTTTTTTTTAACTTAAGTTTTTATAAACTTTTTTTTTAAGTCTTAATTATAAAATGAAATGATAAATGGGCTTTTCAAACACAATCAACGCGAATGCTTAAAGTTGTTTCAAAAATTTCACAATTATTTGATAAAATGGTTATAATCAACTAATATCTTCAAAACCCTTCAATGCAAAGTTTTTCAAGTTTCAACCCGTAGCATACCAGATCCGGTCATGACGTATGGGTCGGGTTTGGGGTGTTAGACATAGTGCTTATCTTTGGCCGAATATCAAAAAGAAAAAAAAAAGAAGAAGAAGGTTAAGTTTCAGTTATGTTCAAGCAAAATTGATGTATGTATTAGTCTCGATTTTTGATAATTTCTACGTTTCCGTAATCATTGCTTTGTATACTTCAAAACCCATGTCCCAATTTTATGAATTGATGTTCTTAGTGAGATGTGACATTGATGAAATGGTAAGCTTTGTGATGAGTTTTGGTGTTAAATGAAAGATATGTGTTTAATGAACAAGTGTTGTTCTTGAATTTTTGATGAATTTAGCTAAATAGGGCTAAATTGTAAAAATAGTTTTTTTGAAGCACTAATTTGGGAAATAAATGAACTGTGATGACTTATATGAGCATGGGTGACATTCAGCTAACCATGAGTAAAATGAAATTTGGTATATTTTGTGATTTTGTGTAATAAGGACTAAATTGTCTAAATATGAAAATGTAAGGGCTAAAGTGTAAATTCCCCTAAATATGTGTATATGGATTGAATTGAATGTTTTGGTAAATAAAAAAGTTAAATTTGTATATGCATAGATCAAGAACAGAAAAAAACGGGCTTAGATCGCGGAAAAATGAAAGTAACCGAGTAGTCGTATCTGTTTCCGTAAAAATCAAACTCGAGGTAAGTCATATTGCAAAAAAATGTAATTGTATTGAATTGAGTTTATTTACATGACTAAAAGAGATAATGACTGCTTATGAGATGCTATGTATATGAATTTTGGGATAAGGTTGATATAGTGATAAGTCTGAGAAGTCCCGTATGCACTTAGGAATACAAAGGTATCTGTTTTGTTTTATCATGTAAGACCATATCCGGACGTTGGCATTGATTTGATTACGGGTAAGACCCTATTTGGGACAGTGGCATCAATATCTTATTACGTGTAAGACCCTGTCTGGAGCAGTGGAATCGATATCGGATTAAGTGTAAGACCCTGTATGGGACAGTGGCATTGATATCTGATTACGTGTAAGAACCTGTCTGGGACAGTGGCATCGATATCTGATTATGTGTAAGACCCTATCTGGGACAGTGGCATCGATATTTGATTACATGTAAGACCCGGTCTAGGATAGTGGCATCGATATCCGATTACATGTAAGTCCCTATCTGGGACAGTGGCATCGATATCTGATTACGTGTAAGACCTTGTTGGGATAGTGGCATCGATATCTGATTACATATAAGACCCTTTCCGGGACAGTGGCATGGATATCTGATTACGTGTAAGACCCTGTCTGGGACAGTGGACATCGATATTTGATTTTATATAAGACCACGTCTGGGAAGTTGGTGTTATATGACTATTTTGAGCACTCTGAGTATTCGATTTAGTTCTGAATGATTCGATGGGCAAGCCCAAAAAATGAATAACTATGTGAGTTATATACCCATTTTAGGTACATTTGGTATGTACACCAAGTGTGTACAAAAGGTAAGGACCTATATGACTTTGATTTGAAGAAAAGTATGTTTGAATATGAGAATTTGAATGAGATATAAGAATGGTTATGAATGTGGTAAAAAAGGCCAAGAATATGGATCAAAGCATATAAGTGAGAAATTTACTATGAATATGAATTGTACCAATGTTTTTACATGCTTATATGCTCTACATATTAAGTTTATTGTATTATGACTTACTAAGCTTTTGGAAAGCTTACTCTGTGTGTGTGTTTTCTTTGTTTTATAGGTCGTCAAATCTATTGAAAGCTCGACATTCAAGGATTGTCGTCACACTACTAAACTTATTTTGGTACCTTTGTGAAAGTGTATATAGCTAATTATGGAATGTATAGGCTAGATATGTGTATATGTTTATGAAGTGAACTTAGCCATGTGTTTTGGCAAGTTTTAAATTGATAAAATGCTTGAATGAATGGGGTATGTGAAGCATGTTTTGGTATGGTTTGATGCATATGAAATGGTTAAGTTTTGGCTAAGCAAATGGATGATCTATGCTTGTAATGATATGAGTTTTAGTTTGAAATTTTGCATGAATGAGATTGGCATTGAATGTATAGATTGAATGGTCAATTTGGTATGTTTTTGATTTCCATATATGCATGATAGGTGATGGAAAATGTTGCTTGTAGGTATGACCCATTTGGGTGGCATTTTGGTCTTGCAAGTGACCTATAATGTCACACGGCCATGGCACACGGGCGTGCCTAGTGACCGTAGGGTAAAGTCTATATATGGTCTAGTGGGACACGATCAAGGCACATGGCCGTGCCTGGTAGCCGTGTGGTATTTGGTAGGATCGACCATGGCCAGGGTACACGGGCGTGCCTAGTGGCTGCGATACACAAGTCAGTTTCAACCACGGAGAAGACACATGGGTGTGTCTTGTAGCCATGGGTGGGGCACGGCCTACCCCCACGGGCGTGTGTCCCATTTATTATAGAAAAGTTTTTAATTTTCCATGAAATTTTGTATGTGTTTCATTGTAGTCCTGATTCGGTTTATAAGCATGGTTAGGCTCTCGGTGAATCACTTAAGGGACATTATGTGTATGATAGATGAATGAAATGCATGAAAAGTTATAAATGTTTCTAATCTATCCGGTAACTCTTTTGACCCTATTCCAGAGATGGTTTCGGGTTACGATTGGTATCAGAGCTACGGTTTAGTCGATTCTCGGACTAACGTAGCAATGGATCTCGAAATCTAAAATGTGAGCCGTAAAATGTGATTTACGATAGCAATGGATCTCGAAAAGCAGAGATGACGTAGAAAGTAATGCACCTGCTCCCGCACAAGGGACATTGCCCTCTAATTTGGGACCGACTACGAGTGGTCAAGAGGGATAAGCTAAACAAGCTTTCTTCCAAATGATGAGTGAATGGTTCACTCAATTTGTAAGGAATAACCCGACTATTTCGTGACCCCGCCCCCGGTTAATCCCCCTCAGACATCAATTGTGCCTCCGGTGATGGGTATAAATATGTTGAGTAAGCCTCCAGTTGACAAAATTCGTAAGTATGGAGTTGAAGAGATCCGGGCTACTAATGATGATGATGCTAAGAAAGCTATGTTATGGTTAGAAAACACTATCCGATATTTGATGAGATGTCACTGACTCCTGAAGAATGTATAAAGTGTGTTGTTTCTTTGTTACGAGATGCAGCCTATTGGTGGTGGAAAACTTTGATTTCGGTTGTTCCTAAAGAACGGAACACATGGGATTTCTTTTAGTCCGAGTTCAAAAAGAAATATATTATTCAGATATTCATTGATCAGAAACAAAAATAATTTTTGGAATTGAACCAAGGTCACATGTCTGTCACTGAAAATAAACGAGAGTTTGTAAGATTAAGTCAGTATGCTGGGGAATACATTTCGACTGAAGTGATAATGTGTAAAAGATTCGAAGATGGCCTAAATGAAGATATCCAATTGCTAGTTGGTACTATAGAGATATAAGAGTTTGTAGTGCTAGTTGCACGAGCATACAAAGCTGAGTATGAAGCTAGAGATATGAAAAAGAGATTTATGAGCAAATCATTTGATCGCCTTGAAGAAATTTTGAGATGAACATAGTCATTCAAAGGCTAATGTGAGGCATTCGAATAGAGATCGAGCTAGATCATAGTTAAGCTCCAAAGCTCCAGCAACTTCAATGACTAGTATTGTAAATGTCAAATTCAAGCGACCTGAATGTAAACATTGTGGAAAAAGGCATCCGAGAAGCTGTAGATTAAATGACAGAGCTTGCTTTAGATATGGATCACTTGACCATTTTATCCGTGATTGTCCTGAGTCCATCGAGCCAAGGAATGTTTAGAATCAAAACCTGATAATGCACATATAAGAGGTAGATCTTCAAGGAATGAAAGAAATGTCTCTGGTAGTCAGAGAACTACGAGAGACACTGCTGTGAGATCTAAAGCTAGAGCGCCTGCCAGAGCGTATGCTATCCGAGCTCGTGAGGAAGCTTCATCACCTGATGTTATAACAGGTACTTATATACTTTATGATACTTATGTGATTGCATTGATAGACCCTGGTTCTATGCATTCATATATATGTATGAATTTAGTTTACAGTAAGACTTTGCCTGTAGAGTCTACTGAGTTTGCTATAAAAGTATCGAACCCCTTGGGTAAAAGTGTCTTAGTTGACAAAGTATGCAAGAAATGTCTTTAATGTTTGGAAATAATTGTTTTCCTGCTGATCTGATGATTCTTCCATTTGATGAGTTCAATATTATTCTAGGTATGGATTGGTTGTCTTAACATGATGTTGTTGTGAACTATAAGAGAAAGACTATAGATTTGAAGTGTTCAAATAATGAAATTGTACGAGTTGAGTCTAATGATTTGAATGGTTTGCCTGCTATGATATCAGTTTTGAAAGCTCAGAGTTATGTGAAAAAGGGATATGAGACATATTTTGCTTATGTAATTGATTCAAAAATGTCTAAAAGGAAAATTGAGGTAGTACCTATTGTATGAGAGTTCTCTGATGTTTTCCTGAAGAATTACCGGATTGCCTCCGATTTGCGAAGTTGAATTTGGTATAGATCTGTTGCTTGGTACGACCCCTATTTTAATAGCTCGTATGGAATGGCACCAATGGAATTGAAAGAGTTAAAGTCACTATTGCAAGAATTAACCGACAGAGGGTTCGTAAGATCGAGTTTTTAACCTTTGGGTGCTCCTGTTCTATTTGTGAAAAAGAAAGATTTGAATCTGCGACGGCAGAGAAGATGGTTAAGGTTATTAAAATACTACGAGCTTATAATATATTATCACCCAAGTAAAGCTATTGTAGTTGCCGATGCGTTGAGTTGAAAGTCACTGTGTGCATTACGTGCTATGAATGCTCAATTAGATTTGTTTGATGATAGTTCAGTGTTAGCTGAATTGAAAGCAAAATCGTTGTTTTTACAGCAGATATGTGATGCTCACAAAGTTGATAATGAAATGTTAGCAAAACGAGCTCAGTGTGATTCAAATTCTAATTCCAAGTTTCGAGTTGTTGATGATTGCTTGAGATTTTGAGTTCGTATCTGTGTTTTGAGAAACCCTAAGTTAATCCAGTTGATTATGAACAAAGCACATAATAATTGTTTATCCGTTCATCCATGTAGTACAAAGATGTATCATGATGTGAAACAACACTATTGGTGGTCTAGTATGAAACGAGATATTTCTGATTTCGCAATGAAATGTTTAATCTGCCTGAAAGTTAAGGATGAACATCAGGTTCAATCTAATTTTTTACAACCAATTCTGATTCCCGAGTTGAAATGGAATAGAGTAACAATGGATTTTGTTTCAATATTACCTCTGACTACGAGAAAGAAAGATGCGATTTGGGTTGTAGTTGATCGTTTGACTAAATCGCCATTTTATCCTGGAGCGATCTGATTACTCATTTGATAAATTAGCTGAGCTTTATATTTTTGAAATTGTGAGATGGCACGAAGCACCACTATCTATTATGTCAGATATAGATCCGAGGTTTACATCACAATTTTGAAAGAGATTGCAAGAAGCTTTAGGCAAGAAATTGCATTTCAGTACAGCTTTTCATCTACAAACGGATGGTCAATCCAAGCGAATCATTTAGATTCTTGAGTATATGTTGAGATGCTGCATTCTTGAGTTTAATGGTACGTGGGAACCGTATTTATCACTGATTGAATTTGCTTATAATAATAGTTTCAAGTTAAGTATCAAAATGGCGCCATATGAAGCTTTGTATGGACGTAAATTTGTACACCTCTGTATTGGACTGAGCTCAGTGAAAATAAGTTAATGGGGTTGACTTGATAAAAGATACTGAACAAAAAGTAAAAGTAATCCGTGATAGTCTAAAATAAGCATTTGATTGTCAGAGTTCTTATGCAGACTTAAAACAAAAAGATATAGAATTTGAGATCGGAGACAAAGTATTTTTGAAAGTGTCTCCATGGAAAAAGGTACTCCTATTTGGACGTAGAGGTAAATTAAGTCCGAGGTTCATCGGACCGTATGAGATCATTGAACGTGTCAAGCCTGTTCATATAGATTAAGGTTGCCCTCTGAATTAGAAAAGATCCACAATGTATACCATGTCTCGATGCTCCAAAGATATTGACCAGATCTATCACATATGATTGCCCCATCTAAAATTGAAATTCGATCTAACATGTCATATGAAGAAGAACCGATTCGTATCTTAGCTTGTGAAGTGAAGAGTTGAGAAACAAGAAAATTTCATTAGTGAAAGTATTGTGGAATCAACACAGAATAGATGAGGCTATATGGGAGCTTGAAGATTCAATTAGACAGCAATATCTGAATCTGTTTAATGGTAAGATTTTCGGGGACGAAAATCCTTAAGAGTGGGAGAATTGTAATAGTCCAGTTTAGACCCTACTCGAAACGAGTGGTTTCGAGACCACAAATTTGAGTCAGTAAAATATGTTAATATTATTTTATGTGTCTACAGTATATTATTAAGCATGTGTTAAATTTCCTTGAATTAATTCGTCTGTTTGTGTGTTTAATTTGAGTAAAGGACTAAATCGCATAAAGCATAAAAGTGACCCATCATTTGATTAATGGCTAAATTGATGTGGCTTTTTAAGGTGGAGGCCTTAAATTGTAAATTGGCATTTTACAAATGTAGTGGACGGCACATTAATTTGATAAATGGCTTATTTTATTTGATAATGGTTTATTAAATAATAAATATTATAACATAAGTTATATTTTATAAAAACAAACATGAAAAAGAAAGCCATAATGCTTATCTTTGGCTGAATATGAAAAAGAAAAAGAAAAGAAGAAGAAGGTTAATTTCCGGTTATGTTCAAGCAAAATTGAGGTATGTATTAGTCTCAATTTTTGATAATTTCTATGTTTTTGTAATTGTTGCTTTGTATACTTTAAAACCCATGTCTCAATTTTATGAATTGATGTTGTTTGTGAGATGTGCCATTGTTGAAATGGTAAGCTTTGTGATAAGTTTTGTTGTTAAATGAAAGATGTGTTTAATGAACAAGTGTTATTCTTGAATTTTTGATGAATTTAGCTAACTAGGGCTAAATTGTAGTATTTTTGAAGGACTAATTTGCAAAATAAATGAAATGTGAGGACTTATATGAGCATGGGTAACATTCGGCTAAGCATGAGTAAAATGAAATTTGATATATTTTGTGATTTTATTTAATAAGAACTAAATTGTCTAAATATGAAAATGTAAGGGCTAAAGTGTAAATTTTCCTAAATATGTGTATTTTGATTGAATTGAATGTTTTGGTAAATAAAAGGGTTCAATTTGAATATGTATTGATCAAGAACAGAAAAAAACGGCTTAGATCGCGAGAAAATGAAAATAACCGAGTAGCCGTATTTGTTTTCGTAAAATCGAACTCGAGGTAAGTCATATTGTAAATAAATATAATTGTATTGAATTGAGCTTATTTACATGACTATCAATGATAATGAATGCTTATGAGATGCTATGTATATGAATTTTGGGATAAGGTCGATATAGTGATAAGTCTGAGAAGTCCCGTATGAACTTAGGAATACAAAGGTATCTATTCCATTTTATCATGTAAGACCACGTCTAGGACATTGGCATTGATCTGATTACGTGTAAGACCTTGTCTAGGATAGTGGCATCGATATCTAATTACATGTAAGACCATGTCTGGGACAGTGGCATCGATATCTGATTACATGTAAGACCCTGTCTGGGACAATGGCATCGATATCTGATTACATGTAAGACCCTATCTGGGATAGTGGCATCGATATTTGATTACGTGTAAGACCCTTTCTAGGACAGTGGCATTGATATCTGATTACGTGTATGACCCTATCTGGGACAGTGGCATCGATATCTGATTACGTGTAAGACCCTGTATGGGACAGTGGCATCGAAATCTGATTTCATATAAGAGCATGTCTGGGAAGTTGGCATTATATGACTATTTTGAGCACTCTGAGTATTCGATTTAGTTCTAAACGGTTCGATGGGCAAGCTCAAGAAATGAATAACTATGTGAGTTATATACCCATTTTAGGTACGTTTGGTATGTACACCAAGTGTGTATAAAAGGTAAGTACCTATATGACTTTGATTTGAAGAAAAGTATGTTTGAATATGAGAATTTGAATGAGATGTAAAATGGTTATGAATGTGTCAAAAATGGCCAAGAATATGGATCAAAGCATATATGTGAGAAATTTACTATGAATATGAATTATACCAATGTTTCTACATGCTTATATGCTCTACATATTAAGTTTATTGTATTATGACTTACTAAGCTTTTGGAAAGCTTACTCTCTGTGTGTGTTTTCTCTATTTGATATGTCGTCAAAGCTACTGAGGGCTCGGGACCGTCAAGGATTGTCTATTTTGGTACCCTTTTGAAAGTGTATATAGCTAATTATGGCATGTATAGGCTAGATATGTGTATATGTTTATGAAGTGAACTTATCCATGTGTTTTGGCAACTTTTGAATTGATAAAAAGCTTGAATGAATGGGGTATGTGAAGCATGTTTTGGTATGGTTTGATGCATATGAAATGGTTAAGTTTTGGCTAAGCAAATGGATGATCTATGCGTGTAATGATATGAGTTTTAGTTTGTAATTTGGCATGAATGAGATTGGCATTGAATGTATAGATTGAATGGTCAATTTGGTATTTTTTTATTGCCATATATGCATGATAGGTGATGGAAAATGTTGCTTGTAGGTATGACCCATTTGGGTGGCATTTTGGTCTTACAAATGACCTATAATGTCACACGGCCATGGCACACGGGCGTGCCTAGTGACCGTGGGGTAAAGTCTATATATGGTCTAGTGGGACACGGCCAAGGCACACGGACGTGCCTGGTAGCCGTGTGGTATTTGGTAGGATCGACCATGGCCAGGGTACACGGGCGTGCCTTGTGGTCGTGATACATAAATTAGTTTCAACCACGGGGAGGACACACGGGTGTGTCTTGTAGCCGTGGGTGGGGCACCTACCCCCACGGGAGTGTCTCCCCTACATTATAGAAAAGTTTTTAATTTTCCATGAAATTTTGTATGTGTTTTGTTTTAGTCCCGATTCGATTTATAAGCATGCTTAGGGTCTCGATGACTCACTTAAGGGACATTATATGTATGATAGATGAATGAAATGCATGAAAAGTTATAAATGTTTCTGATCTATCCGATAAAGCCTTTGACCCTATTTCGATGATGGTTTCGGGTTAGGGGTGTTACACGGACTGCTTAAAGCCGCGTAATCTAATTATGGCTCTGTGCCAACCTAAATATGGCTTTGTGCCATCTTGAATATGGCTTTGTGCCAATCGTATTTACCGTGGCTATGTGTCTAACATATATATTGATGACTCTGTGTTAATCATAATTACCCGTGGTTGTGTGTCGATTATATTACCGTCGCTGATGGCTATGTGCAAACCTCATTACAGTTACCGATAGCCTTGTGCCATATTGATTATGGCTCTGTGACATCCTGATTATGGTTTGTAACTATTCAGTTTATGGCTCTTGGCCATTCTGTTTACTAGCAGCTTTGTTGCGATTTTGGTTAGTGCCGCAACCGATGCTAACATTGGGAGTGTAGGGATGGTGTGGGTGATTTATTCCTTGGTATGTAGTGCAGGGTTGGATGAGATGGGTTAGCATGCATAACACATTAAGCATATGGAATTGATTTTGATATGGGCTAGGCCCAATTGATTCTAATAAGGGCTGAAATCCAAGTGAAATTGTACTGGGCTTAGACCCACACACATTGTTCTGTTACTTTATTGGGCTTCGGCCCAGGCTGATTCTAAATTTTGTCTGTCTTACTAACTATTTTTAGTTATGAGGGGATTACACACTGAGTTTTTGCAAACTCACCCCGTTTTTAAACTGTGCAGGTAATCCCCAACATTAGGAGGATCGGTGCTACGAGGGATTCGGAGATGGCCACATGACTGCATTTGGACTTTATTTATGCTTTAGATTCCATTTTGGGTTTTAATTTTTTAAATAAGGCCTCTTTAAGGTTCTGGGTTTTAACTTGGGGTTTTTATTTACTTTGAATTATACCCATTAGAAGTAAATCACGGTTTTCCAAAATGTTAACTGTTTTTAGAACAACATTACGTTTTCGCAACATTTTCGAAATGGTTTCACGACTTAATCTTTTTCACAAATCGATTACTCTCAAAATTAGTTTCCAAAACTAAAAAGATATTTTGGGAATAAAATCAATAATTTTTCAATGGACCAAATTTTAAAAATAAACTAAGATAAATGGGATTTTACTAAAGTTTTTAAACAAGAAGGGATTTCAATGAAAACATGGTTTTCAAAAAACACTTCACTGTCACACTCTAGATTCGGGCCCAACTTTTAGGCCGGGTTTGGGGTGTTACAATTTTTCCCACATCAATGGTCTTTCCAGTTAAAATCGAGTATAATAGGACCATTCGCTCTAATGAGATTGTAGTCCCATGCGAATTAGGCATAAGATTGAAACGGGTAAAATAGAACCATACATTTGCTAGTGGTGTCGAATATTCTCTTCTACAAGTGTGGATTCCTTGCTTTGACATAGTCCACTTAGAACCTGGAACTATATGTTCCTCAAGTATTTCTTGCAAATTTCAGGCTCGATATTGGTCATTAAGGAAGAATATTCATTGTTTTCGAAATTAGGTAATTCAAAGAACTTATTAATAGTATTTGAAGTTATTGGTACCTTGATTCCGCGAACTGGAACTTCCGTCAACTCACTTAAGGTTAAATTCGCATAGAATTCACGCACTAACTCTTCATCCACACTAGATCTCTTCTCACAAAACAACTCCCAATTGAGAGTTTCAACAACCTGACGAATACACACCACAATATCAATATAGTTGCTTTCTCTCAACGTGAAGCCTTTCTTTGGACGCATCTGTTGATTCTTGAAAACACTTTCTTATCTTGCTTTGGCTTCTTCATAGTGGAATTTGCTTTTTGATTCGTTAATTTGACCAGAGGCACAAGTTCTTTTGCTAGGCATGATTAACCTGAACATAAGATGGAAAACAAATTCTCAAAAATTTAATTAATATAAAATATTAATAATTCAATAAATTGAAAATTAAATGATTAAATAAAATTTAAAATTTAAAATAAAATTTTGTCTTATCACCTTTTTATAAAAATTAAAAACTCCTAAAAAATAATTAGAAAACAAAAGAGGTTGATTTAGGGTAGGTTGGAGGGTTGTCGGCTAAGGATGTTGGTGCGAGGCTGGTGTGCCTCACAAATCTGCGTGGGAGGAGGCAAGCAGTGTGGGAGCAAGCAGCACTAGGTGCGCGGATCCTTGCGGGCATGTCGAGCAGGACTGACGAGTGCTAGAGCTAGACGTGCGTAGGTGTGGCGCCAAGGAGTAACTGCTGGGTGCGCATGGTAGGCGTGGGACTGCTGGCCGATTGGGTAAGGGTGCCGAGTAGCTAGCAGTGTTGGAAGCTTGCAGCACTAGATGATTCGGTATTTGGAGGGAATGGATTTTTAGTGATGAGTGATGAGTGATGGAGAAGGTTGGTGGTATTTATAATGAGAGAAGTAGGAATTAAAGTAGAATTCTTAGAGTAATTTAATAATTAAATTATTCTATGTTCTAATCCTATACAAAGTTAATAACATTTAATAATTAATATATGGCATATTAAATTATTATTTTTCTTAATTTATTAAAGATAAAACTGATTAAAATAAAATATGATTAAATTAAAACTAATCCTAGCTCTATGTAAAGTTGATAATAATTAATAGATATTATAATAGATATAATTATATATTAATAATTATGATCTTTTTATTAAATTAAAAATATTTATTCTAGAAGCCTCTTGAAAATATTTACAAAAGAGGCATCTAATTTTAATATTTACAAAAAGAGCAACCAAATTTTTAAAATAGTTCAATTAAGTCCCTAGACTTAAAGAAAATTTGAAATTGAGTTGCAATTTTAAAACTTGGATCAAAATTGACCCTTTTATTTGAAAATTTAAAAATTTATTTCACCATTTAGGGAATAATTTCTCAGAAAATTATGTCAAAATCAATTTCTAAGAAAGATTGGAGGGGTCACAAGCGGTCCCGCTTATGTTCCAATCTCCTAAACAGGATTTATTTAAACATACTAATCCCTAAAATACATCCTAAATCATTTATTTAAAAAGAAAACAAGAAAATTTAATCATTTGATAAAATGAGCTAGATTTGATCCCATTTAATTTTATCTCCCCAGTAATGTTTCAAGCATTGAGCATTAACTTTAACATTACCTCCCTTACCTTGAAGTTCAACAACTCCATATGGATAGACTCGATGAATCAGAAATGGATCGGACCAACGTGATTTTAACTTACCTAGAAAGAACCCTTAATCAAGAATTGAATAATAAGACTTGTTGACCTGCCTCAAATTCTCGAACTCGAATGTGCTTGTCATGCCATTTCTTGAGTCTCTCCTTAAGTAATTTGGAATTCTTGTATGAAGACATTTAGAATTCTTCTAACTTGTTAAGTTGAAGCATTCGTTTCTCTTTATCAATTTTAAGATCCAAGTTGAGTCATTGGAGAGCCCAGTAAGCTTTGTGCTCTAACTCCAAAGGCAGATGACAACTTTCCCAAAGAACAACCTATAGGGTGACATCCCTAAAGGAGTCTTGTATGCTATCCTGTAAGCCCATAAAGCATCATCCAGTCTTTGGACCAATCTCGTCAATTTGGGAAAACTACCTTCTCAAGTATGCCTTTGATCTCATTGTTTGCTAGTTCAGCTTGCCCATTCGTTTGCGATGGTAAGCTATGGCAACCTTGTGCTTCACTTCATGTTTGTCAAGGAACCATTTCAACCACTTGTTTACAAAATGGGACCCGTCATCACTAAGGATGGCTCGTTGGGTTCCAAACCTTGTGAACACATGATTCTAAAAACTTCATTACAACCTTAGCATCATTTGTCGGATATGCTTCAGCCTCAATCCACTTAGACACATAGTCTACACCTACCAATATGTACTTGGGACCAAAAGATGGAGGGAAAGGTCCGAGAAAGTCTATAACATCCTAAAATTTGGGGTTTTGTATTTTGCACTATTTCATGCATTTGGCTAGCTAAGCTTGTCATTTGGTTATGTTCGGGGGTCTTGGAAAGGCTCGGGGTTGAGCCGAAGCCCTGGTGAAATTTTGGTTTTAGGGCACTTTGTGAGGGGGAGCGAGTGGAGGCAGGACTTAAGTATAAAAGTTAGTGTTGTGTTAACAAAAGGAAGTAGAGTGGCCTAGTGGAGTTGGCGTCACAAGGAAAGTAAGGGAAGAAAGGTTTGAATCCCATCTGTTGCACTATGGAGTTTAATTTTTATGCTCAAGGTGGGGAAGAGGTGGCATTTGGCTAGGACTCTACCCTAGTGGTTGTTGAATGAGTCAAAGGTTTTCAAATGGATGGAGAAGAGGAGCTTGGGGAGTTTGAAGGGGTCAACTAATTCGAATTAGTGGATGGAGAGTGAGTGGATGAGAGAATCAATAGGTTTGGTGTGTGGAAGGAATTGGCTAAAATTGGGAAGCGTGTGGGAAAGTAAATTCAATCAAAGAAGAGAATGAGAGAGGAGTCTTTTGGGAGCATTTTCGATTTGGTTGGTGTGAGTGTGCCATTTTCTTTCAAGTGTAGCTAGTGTGCACTTTTGGTCTTAGTATTTTGGAAGACATTCTTTTTTTTTTTACAGAAACCTTTAGTGGTTACTCTCATTGTTCATTCTTTTTCCTCTTGTACATTCAAGCCAAAACCCCTTTTTGTTCTGAGGTGTCTCTTCTATTCATCTCCTTCTTCAATTCTTCAAAAGTCAAACACTCTTCTTCTACTCTTCTTCTACTCTTCTCCTACTTCTTTTTCTTTTCTTCTTTTTACCTCTATTTCTTTCTTCTCTTGACCAAACCATATTCTTTAACGCCCTTCCAACATTCCTTGCTTTCCTTCACCTTAGCTGATTGCTTAATCTCCCTTCTGCTACAACTTCTTCTTCTTCTATCTTTAGGCGACTGTTTCTTTTCTTAATCTTTTTGGCTATCTCTGGAACCTCATCTCTTTTAGCCTTCATAGCCGAACTTGGAGCCTCTATTATCATTACTGCAATCACGAATCTAACCATTCCATTCAGCTCATCCTTGGAATTTTCGTAAGGGTTCTTCTTCCTCTATTTCCTTTCGTTCTTCTCCTCTTCTCTCGTAGTCTTGTTAAAATCAAAACCTTAACTTTATTTCTTTTTGGTCTAGGCCGATTGTAGAAGGGATTGATCTTACCTTCTCCTATTCATTCAACATTCAATCGGGAAGCATTTGGTAAGTTTTGATAATGGTCGAATGGGGGGAGAATGAATGGAGGGTCTCCTTTATGTTTCAGTAAGGCCGAAAGGCCTTTTTTATTATTTTGTTTGGAGCACCATTTCTAACTAGTGAGTTATTTAGGGTCTCATTTGGAATCACAAGCCAAATCTGTTGGTGTTCGATTCTCTATTAATCAAGGTAATGAGTTCTCTCTGATTTTTGCTTGTCTATTCTCTCTTCACTCTCTCTGCTATAACCGAACTTCCTTATTAGACAACCATCATTTCTCTCTAGAAATACTGTTCTGATCGAACTCTCTTCATGGATGCAAGTGCTAGCCGATCTAAAGAGGCATCGGCAAGGGGGCCTAAAGGGAGTGGGCTTGCAGTGTTCGCTCCTAAATTCAAATGGCGTGCAGTGTCAGTAATCGAGATTTTCACCGGGTTGTGGTAGAGAGCTGACATCTATTTGGGATAGGCAAATCGTTGTTATTCCTGCGAGAGAGAGGGACGACAATCAGGAGTGTATAGTCCTTCTCGTAATCAGGTGTGTAAACCACACACCTTCATCTGTCTATTTTGCATTAATATGTATATTGGCTAAAAGCCAAAATAACTGTAACGTCAATTGAGATATCCAGTGGGTAAGTTGGAGATACCGGGTAAGAAACACTAATGACTATGCCATTCGAATAACTTAGCATGACTATATGTGTGTTTTGATTATCTGACGTACATAGAGATATGTATTGCATTCATAACATTATGATAATATGTTGCATGGATTGGGATATGATATTGATGAAAATAGGCAGTGTATTTATGTGACTCTGTCACATTGTTTCGATGGCATTGCCATAATTTTGGCGATGAGCAGCATGACTGCCATCGATGGTGTATAGTGGATGAGGGTTGATTATAGAAATCCTCACCGGTGTGTTTTGGTTGGTTGGGTGATGTGTATCGGATGGATTACTAGGCTGGGCTAGGTTACATTGCATTGCATTCATTATCTACTATGCCATGTTAATAGGGCTAAGGTCCAGTTCGTTTCTTTATGAGCTTCGCCCAATTTGATTTCGTTAGGGCTAAGGCCCAGTTAGTATTTGAATAGGCTTAGGCTTAGTTTTGTTCGTATGTGGAATTACACATTGAGTTCTCATAACTCTCCTCTTTGCTTAATCTTGTAGGTAAAACCCAACAGTGAGGATTTGGGGCCGATGTGGACTCTGTGGTGACCATACATCGTTATTTTAATAATTTCCTTTTTATTTTGCATTAGATGATATTTTAATTTGGGATTATGTTCTATAATAAGGCCACTAGGATTTTAATTTGGTTTTTGTTTTAATTCAGCTATTATCTCTCATGAAACGATCAAACGTGGTATTCCAAAATTTGAATAACTATTTTCCAAAATATTAACAACAAACCACAAACTATCAATAAATAAACTCGGGATTTTCTTAAAGCTTCAATGGTTATTTCCAAAACGTCATCCTATAGAAAACCACTGAGTTTGATTTCTGTTATAAAACAAGTTTAAGTAGCTAGTAATATTAACAACACTTTGCAAGAAAACCTTAAAGTCAAATTTGATTTTCAAATTTAAACCAAAACTTGAAAGTTTTAAAACGATCTCGAATTAACTTTAAAACCCTTTCCATGTGACATGCTAGATCCAGTTGTAACGTCTGGGCCGAGTTTGGGGTGTTACATTTAGTGGTATTAGAGCCCAGTTGTAAAACTCGACTGTAAAATGGGTTCAAAAACATTTTCCAAAAATTAGTTTGAAAATATGGTTTAGAGAAATATACGTTTTTCTAAAAGTATGGCACCCGAGTCTCTGGCACCAAATCCGTAAGTCTTCTAACTTTGTTTGATATTATGAAATGATTTTAGAAGGAATTCTTAAAATTGGTACTTTTATGACTACTTAAGACTTTAGAGACTGAGACCTTAGGAAATTCGATTTACGAAAACAACTACTATACTCACTTCGCATAAAACATTGTTAAAAACATTGAAATGATATACTAATTCATAAAATTTTTAATCAGGTTAATTCAATCTAGCGAACATGAGAACAAGAGGATGGGGACGTGGTATACTTGGTCGAGGCAGAGGCCAAGGTGCTAGGGCTGGATCTAAGGCATCGAGGCACATGCCTGAAATGGAAGCACCTGCATCACCGGTGACCGAGGTGAGGTCCCATGATCGAGTGGGAGGGGATAATGTCCCAAGTTATGCTGCGAGTCTTGGAATGGGTTGCTGTGGCAAGTACTGGATCGGTGGCCCAGAAATCTATCCCTGAGCGACTTGGGAAATGGGGCTGAGATATTTAGGGGTATTTCTAGTGTGGTCCCAAATGTAGCTGAATACTGGTTGAAGGCTATTGAGCGAATAATGGATGATGTAGATTGTACAATAGAGGAAAAGTTGAAAGGAGCGGTGTCCCTTCTACGGGATTAGGTGTACCAGTGGTGGCTTACAGTGAGGAAAGGTACTCCAGCGGACAGTATTACTTGGGACTTCTTTAAGACAGCATTCTAGGGAAAATATGTTAGGGCGAGCTATGTGGACGCCTAGAGAAAGGCATTTTTGAACTTGGTCCAGGGGAATAAGTCCGTGCCTGAGTATGAGGTAGAATTCTTATTCCTAAGTCGTTACGCTCGGGGTATCGTCACAACTGATTATGAGTGTTGTGTTCAGTTCAAGGATGGTTTGCAGGATGACCTATGAGTATTGATAGCTCCACAGCTGAGAAAGAGGTTTTACCATTCTGGCTGAGAAAGCAAAAATAGCTGAAGAAGTGAAGCAATCTAAGAGGCAGAATAGGGATAAGAATAGAGGTAAGAATAAGAGAAGTTTTAGGCCAGTAGGATCATCTGGGGGTTTCCAAAAGAGGCCTAGGTTTGATGGGTCAGTTCAAACTATGATGCCAATTATTGCAGGTTAGCTGCGACCTTGCACATAGTACGGGAGATCGTATCTGGGAAAGTGTTGGAGAAGAACTGGAGGATGCTTCAAGTGTGGATCTAGGGATCATTTAATAAAGGATTGTCCACAAGAGGTGACTAGGGTGCGGATGGTAGGTGAGGGAATTGTTCAAGTAGGGAGAGGTGGTCAGCAGCTGCCGAGAGGTCGTGGTCTAACCAGAGGGGGAAATGGTTTTGGTCGAGGTCGTGAGCACCGGGCAGAGGTGCTGGTAAAATGCAGATGCAAGACAGCTTGGACTGGTTTATACGATTAGACATCGAGAGGATGGTGACGCACCGGACGTCATAACCGGTACGTTTCTTATATCTGATGAACCGTTTATTACTTTGATAAATATTGGATCTACCAATTCTTATGTTTTCGTGCTATATCTGGGACTTTGGGATTCAAATCTAAAATTTCCACTAGAGATATATCTGTGATTAGCCTTCTAGGACAATCTGTGGTAGTGAACAAATTATTTAGGAATGTGCCTTTAGAAGTGCAAGGGATTGTTTTCTCGGTAGACTTGATGGAGCTACCGTTCGGCGAGTTTGATCTGATCTTAGGCATGGATTGGCTTAGTTAAGCACTGTGCGAATTTGGATCTTGCCACTAAGTGCATGATATTGAAGTCTCTCGAGGCTAAAGAGGTGATTGTGATAGGAGAAAGAAGGGATTACCTGTCCAATGTGGTGTCGGCACTAAAGGCTAAAAGGATGGTGCGAAAAGGGTGTGAGGTGTTCTTAGCTTTCACTAGTGCTTTGGATGCCAAAGAGTTGTCGGTTGAGAATGTTAGAACTGTAAAGGAGTTCTCGACGTATTTCCTGAAGAGCTTCTAGGGTTACCTCCGGACCGTGAGGTGGAATTTGGCATTAAGCTACTTTCGGGAGCATCTCCGGTGTCCATCGCCCATATAGGATGGCGCCGAAGGAGCTGGTAGAACTTAAGGCTCAGATCCAAGAGCTATTGGACCGAGGGTTTATCTGACCAAGTGTGTTTCGTGGGGAGCACCGGTTTTGCTCGTCAAGAAAAAGGATGGGTCGATGCGAATGTGCATTGAGTACCGTTAGTTGAACACGTTGACTATTAAGAACAAGTACCCATACCAAGAACACCTATTCGATCCCATTACTTGAAGATAGATTTGAGATATGGGTATCATCAGTTAAAGGTCAGGAAGGCGGATATTCATAAGAATGCTTTCTGAACGTGTTATAGGCATTATGGGTTTCTAGTGATGCCGTTCAGATTAATGAATGCACCAGTTACATTTATGGATATAATGAACCGAGCATTTCAACCCTACCTAGACCGATTTGTCATGGTATTCATAGATGATATCTTGGTGTACTCAAGGACTGAAGAGGAGCATGATTCGCATCTTCGGGTTGTTCTGCAGGTATTAAGAGAAAAGCAATTGTATACCAAATTCAGCGAAGTGTGAATTTTGGCTAAAGGAAGTGACATTTTTTGGGGCATGTTGTTTCTACTGAGGGTATTAGGGTTGATCTTCAAAACATTGAAGCTGTTCTGGACTAGAAACCGCCAAAGTCTGTGTTAGAAATTCAAAGTTTTCTTAGTTTGGCTAGGTACTACAGAAGATTCATTGACGGGTTTTAGTTGATTGCTGCACCTCTAACCAAGTTGTTATGGAAAGGAGTGCCATTTGTCTGGGCGAACAAACAGCAGGAAAGTTTTGAAAGGTTGAAGAAGATTCTGAATGAGGCATTAGTGTTGGTTCAACCTGAGGCTGGGAAGGAGCTCGTAGTTTATTATGATGCGTCGCACACAAGGTTAGGATGTGTGTTGATGCAAGAAGGGAAGGTAGTAACATATGCGCCTCGATAATTAAGACCACATGAAGTGAACTATCCCACTCATGACTTGGAACTAGCAACTGTGGTGTTCGCTTTGAAGATATGGAGGCATTATCTATATGGAGAAAAGTCAGTTATGTATACAAATCATAAGAGCCCGAAATATCTCCTTACCCAGAGGGAGTTGAATTTAAGGCAACAGTGGTGGATAGAATTACTAAAGACTATGATTGCTCAATCGAATATCACCCGGGTAAAGCTAACGTGGTGGCAGATGCGTTGAGTCGTAAGGTGATAGTAGATTTGAGGGCAATGTTTGCTCATCTTAGTCTGTATGAAGATGGTAGCTTGTTTTTCGAACATCAAGTGTAGCCAACATGGGTAAGTCAGATTAAAAGGAAGCAATTTTTAGATGAATCGTTGGGTTCTTAGATTCAACATGTAGAAAGAGGAGAGGCAGTGGATTTTAGGTTGAACAATGAAGGGGTATTATGTTTTCGTGGAATAATTTATATGCAGAAAGACTCTGGGTTGAGGTAGATGATTTTACGGGAAGCGTATAGTAGCCCATACGCTATGCATCCCGGTGGCAGCAAGATGTATCAAGATTTACACGAATTGTAGTGGTGGCCAGGGCTGAAGTATGAGGTTACCGACTTTGTGAGTAAATGTTTGACATGCCAGTATGTGAAGGCGGAACATCAGTTGCCATCGGGGTTGCTACAACCGGTGAAGATTCCACTTTGGAAGTGGGAGAGGATAACGATGGACTTTGTTAGTGGGCTGCCCCTAGCACCTACTAAGAAAGATTCAGTGGGTGATTGTCGATCGATTGACGAAGTCCGCTCACTTCATACCGATTCGTATTGACTATTTATTACAGAAGTTAGCCAAACTGTAGGTTGTAGATATTATGAGGTTGCATGGGGTACCTGTGTCTATCATATCAGATAAGGATCCTAGGTTTACATCGCGATTCTAGAAGGCGTTGCATTAAGCATTGGGTACAATGCTAGATTTCAGCACAGCGTTTCACCTACAAACTGATGTTTAGTCGGAAAGGGTAATTTAGATTTTGGAAGACATGTTAAAGGGTTGTGTGATTGAATTCAGAGGTAGTTGGGAAGATTACCTGCCGTTGGTTGAATTCGCGTACAACAACAACTATTAGTCCAGCATTCAGATGGCACCCTACGAGGCATTTTATGGTTGTAAGTGTAGTACCCTACCTGTTGGACTGAGTTAGGTGAACGATAGTTGTTGGGTCCAAAATTGATTTTAAAAATAGAGAAAAAGGTTAAGTTGATTTGGGCTCGGTTGAAGGAAGCTTCTGATAGGTAAAAATCATATGCAGATCTAAGCGTAGAGAAATAAAATTTTTAGTGGGGGATTGGGTCTTTTTGAAAGTCTCACCCTAAAAGAAGGTTTTAAGGTTTGGACGAAAGGGCAAGCTGAGCCCCAGATTCATCGGGCCTTACAGAGTGTTGAAATGTGTGGGACCAGTGGCTTATCAGCTTGAGTTACCTCCGGAGTTGGGTCAGATACATAATGTATTCCATGTTTCGATGCTTAGGCACTATCGTTCAGATCCATCTTACGTAGTGTCAGTGGAAGAAATTGAAGTAAGACCTGACCTATCTATTGAAGAGGAGTCAGTGCAGATTCTAGATCAGGATGCTAAGGTGTTGAGAAGGAAATCTGTTCCATTGGTCAAAGTGTTATGGCATAATCACGGTTCATAGGAAGCCACATGGGAGCCGGAAGAGGCAATTCGACAGCAATACCTTCATCTCTTTTCATCAGGTAAATTTAGGGCCAAAATTTCTTTAAGGGGGTAGAACTGTAACATCCTAAAATTTGAGGGTTCTACATTTTGCACTATTTCATGCATTTGGCTAGCTAAGCTTATCATTTGGGTATGTTCGGGGGACTTGGGAAGGCTCGGGGTCGAGCTGGAGCCCTGGTGAAATTTTGGTTTTAAGGTACTTCGTGAGGGGGAGCCAGTGGAGGCAGGACTTAAGCATAAAAGTTGGTGTTGTGTTAACAAAAGGAATCAGAGTGGCCTAGTGGAGTTGTCGTCACAAGGAAAGTAAGGGAAGAATGGTTCGAATCCCATCTGTTGCACTATGGAGTTTAGTTTTTATGCTCAAAGTGGGGAAGAGGTGGTATTCGGATGGGACTCTACCTAGGTGGTTATTAAATGAGTCAAAGGTTTTCAAATGGATGGAGGAGAGGAGCTTGGGGAGTTTGAAGGGGTCAACTAATTTGAATTAGTGGATGGAGAGTGAGTGGATGAGAGAATCAAGGGTTTTGGTGTGTGGAAGGAGTTGGTCGAAATTGAGAAGTGTGGGGGGGAGTAAATCCAGTCAAAAGAAGAGAATGAGAGATGAGTCTTTTGGGGGAGCATTTTCGGTTTGGTTGGTGTGAGTGTGCCATTTTCTTTCAAGTGTAGCTAATGTGCACTTTCGGTCTTAGCATTTTAGGAAGACATTCCTTTCTTTTTCTTTACCGAAACCTTTAGTGGTTACTCTCATTATTCTTTCTTTTTTCTCTCTTGTACATTCAAGCTAAAACCCCTTTTTGTTCTGAGGTGTCTATTCTATCCATCTCCTTCTTCAATTTTTCAAAAGTCGAATCACTCTTCTTCTACTCTTTTCCTACTTTTTCTTTTCTTCTTTGCACCTCTATTTCTTTCTTCTCTTGATCAAACCATTTTCTTTCACACCTTTCCAACTTTCTTTGTTTTCCTTCACCTTAGTCAATTGCTTAATCTCCTTTCTGCTACTACTTCTTCTTCTTCTTCTAGCTTTAGGTGACTGTTTCTTTTCTTAATCTTTCTGGCCATCTCTGGAGCCTTATCTCTTTTAGCTTTCATAGCCAAACTTGGAGCCTCTGTTATCATTACTGCAATCACCTAATCTAACCATTCCATTTGACTCATCCTTGGAATTTCAATAAGGGTTCTTCTTCCTCCATTTCCTTTCGTTCTTCTCCTCTTCTCTCATAGTCTTGTGAAAACCAAAAACCTTAACTTCATTTCTTTTTGGCCTAGGCCGATTGTAGAAGGGATTGATCTTACCTTCTCTTCTTCGTTCAACATTCAATCGGAAGCATTTGGTAAGTTTTGATAATGGCAGAATGAGGGGGAGAATGAATGGAGGGTCTCCTTTATGTTTTAGTTAGGCCGAAAGGCCATTTCTTATTATTTTTTGGAGCATTATTTCTAACTCGTGAGTTATTTAGGGACTCATTAAGAATCGCAAGCTGAATCCATTGGTGTTCAATTCTCTATTAATCAAGGTAAGGAGTTCTCTCTAATTTTTGCTTATCTATTCTCTTTTCACTCTCTCTGCCATAACCAAACTTCCATGTTAGACAACCATCGTTTCTCTCTGGAAATACTGTTCTGATCGAACTCTCTTCATGGATGCAAGTGCTAGCCATTCTAATGAGGCATCGACAGGGGAGCCTAAAGGGAGTGGACTTGTAGTCTCTGCTCCTAAGTTCAAACGGCGTGCAGTGTCAGCAATCTGGGATTTTCCCCGGGTTGTGGTAGAGAGCCAACATCTGTTTGGGGTAGGCAAATCGTTGTTATTCCCGCGAGTGAGAAGGATGGAGATCAGAAGTGTG
Source organism: Gossypium rotundifolium (assembly GCA_025506655.1). Classification (NCBI taxonomy): domain Eukaryota; kingdom Viridiplantae; phylum Streptophyta; class Magnoliopsida; order Malvales; family Malvaceae; genus Gossypium; species Gossypium rotundifolium. The sequence goes on from CP106730.1 coordinate 28,363,643, forward strand.
TAGTCCTTCACGTAATCAAGTGCATAAACCACACACCTTCATCTATCTATTTTGTATTAATATGTGTATTAGCTAAAGGCCAAAATAACTGTAACGACAATTGAGATACCCACTGGGTAAGTTAGAGATACCAGGTAAGTAACACTAATGACTATGCCATTCTAATAACTTACCATGACTATATGTGTGCTTTGATTATCTGATGTACATTGAGATATGTATTGCATTCATCACATTATGATAGTATGTTGCATGGATTAGGATATGATATTGATGAAAAGGGGCGGTGTATTTCATGACTCTGTCACACTTTTTTGGTGGCTATGCCACATATTTCGGTGACTCTGTCACATTGTTTCCGTGGCACTACCATAATTTCAGTGATGAGCAGCATGACTGCCATCAATGGTGTGTAGCGGATGAGGGTTTATTATAGAAATCCCCACCGGTGTGTTTTGGTTGGTCGGGTGGTGTGTAGCGGTGGATTACTAGGCTGGGCTAGGTTGCATTGCATTGCATTCATTATCTTCTATGCCATGTTAATAGGGCTAAGGACCAGTTCATTTCTATATGGGCTTCGCCCAATTTGATTTCGTTAGGGCTAACGCCCAGTTAGTATTTGAATGGGCTCATGCCCAGTTTTGTTCGTATGGGAATTACACACTGAGTTCTCATAACTCACTCCTCTGCTTAATCTTGCAGGTAAAACTCCGCAGTGAGGATTTAGGGCCGAGGTGGACTCTGTGGTGGCCATACATCGTTATTTTAGCAATTTCCTTTTTACTTTGCATTAGATGATATTTTAATTTGGGATTATGTTCTGTAGTAAGGCCAGTAGGATTTTAATTTTGTTTTTGTTTTAATTCGGCTATTATCTCTCATGAAACGATCAAACAGGGTATTCCGAAAATTTGAATAACTATTTTCCAAAATATTAACAATGAACCACAAACTATCAATAAATAAACTCGAGATTTTTTTAAAGCTTCAATGATTGTTTCCAAAACGTCACCCTATAGAAAACCACTGAGTCTGATTTCTGTTATAAAACAAGTTTCAGTAGCTAGTAATATTGACAACATTTTGCAAGAAAACCTTAAAGTCAAATTTGATTTTCAAATTTGAACCAAAACTCAGAAGTTTTAAAACGATCTCGAATTAACTTTAAAACCCTTCCATGTGTCATGCTAGATTCGGTCTAACTCCTAGGTCGGGTTTGAGGTGTTACAAAGTCAAAACCCCAAACATCGAACAATTCTACCTCAACGATGTTTGTTCGAGGCATCTCGTTTCTGTTAGTGACATTTTCGACCCTTTGAAATAAATCACAACTCTTTACGTAAGCATATATGTCTTTAAATAGTTTTAGCCAAAAGAATCCAGCTTGCAATACTTTGGCCGCAGTACTTGTTCCTTCGAAGTGTCCCCCACTCGGAGCTGAGCGACAATGATATAAAATCTTATATAGTTCATCTTCTGCCATGCATCTCCTGATCATTTGATCTGCACACTTTTTAAACAAATATGGTTCTTCCCAGAAATAGTACTTTACATAGTGAAGAAACTTTATCTTTTGATGATATGTCTTATCAATTGGCATCAAACCACACACTAAATAGTTAGCAATATCAGCAAACCAAAGGGTATTATGGACATGATTTACCTTCATTATGTGTTCATCTAGAAATGTCTCTTGAATTGGTATGAGTGGAGAATTCCATTCTAGCGGCTCCAATCAGGACAAGTGATCAGCTACTTGATTTTCTACTCCCTTTCGATCTTGAATTTCTAGATCGAACTCTTGAAGTAGAAGTACCCACCGGATTAGTCTCGGCTTAGCGTCTTTCTTGGCAAGTAAATATTTAATTGTTGAGTGGTCCGTATAGACAATCACTTTGGTACCGACAAGATAAGATCAAAACTTGTCAATAGAAAACACAATAGCAAGTAACTCTTTTTTTTTGTTACCGTGTAATTCAATTGAGCTCCTGTCAAAGTCTGACTCGCATAGTAGATGGGATGAAAATTTTTTTCCTTAGTTGACCCATGACAGCTTCGATCACAAAGTCACTTGCATCACACATCAATTCAAATGGCAAATCCCAGTCTGGTGTGACTATTACGGGTGCTGAGACTAACCGACTCTTCAAATCATTGAAAGCTCTTAAGCACTCCTCATAAAATTTAAACATTGTGTCCTTCTCCAATAATTTGCATAAGGGTTTAGCAATTTTGGAGAAGTCTTTCATAAATCTTCGATAGAAACTGGCATGGCCCAAAAAGCTCTTAACACCCTTTATAGATGTTGGAGGTGGGAGTTTTTCAATAACATTTACCTTTGCTTTATCTACCTCGATTCCATGTCTTATTATCCAATGCCCTAGAACAATACCTTCTCGTACCATGAAATGGCACTTTTCCCAGTTAAGTACAAGGTTTGTTTCTTCGTATCGCCTTAGTACCTTGTTTAGATTGGCTAGGCAATCATCATAAGTATCTTCGATTACTGAGAAATCATCCATAAAAACTTCCAAATATTTCTCAACCATGTCAGTAAAAATAGACATCATACATCTTTGAAATGTAGCAGGTGCATTACATAAACCAAATGGCATGGGCCTAAATGCAAATGTACTGTACGGATAGGTGAATGTTGTCTTGTGTTGATCTTTTGGTGCTACTGTAATTTGATTATACCCCAAGTATCCATCAAGAAAATAGTTATAGTCTCGCCCCACGAGTCTATCCAGCATCTGAACAAAAAATGGCAAAGGAAAGTGATCTTTTCTAGTTGCCTTGTTTAGCTTCCGCTAATCAATGCAAATTCTACATCTTGTAACCGTTTTAGTCAGTATCAACTCGTTATTCTCATTCTTAATGACCATGATACCTCTTTTCTTCGGTATGTAATGGATCGGACTTACCAATTAACTGTGTGAGATGGGGTAAATTATACCGCATCTAACCACTTGATGATTTCTTTCTTTACTACGTCATTTATGATGGGGTTTAGTCTTCGTTGTCCATCAATGGTCCCTTTCCGCCATCTTCTAATATGATCTTGTGCATGCATACAGATGGACTAATATCGTGAATATCAGCTATGGTCCATCTGATAGCCTTCTTGAATTGTTTCAATACAAGGATGAGTTTCTCTTCTTGCTCATTGGTTATTTCTGCTAAAACAATCACAGACAAAGTAGAAGCGTTACCTAAATAAACATATTTTAAATGTGAAGGAAGTACCTTGAGTTCTAATTTAGGTGGCTCCTCGATTGATGCTTTTGGTTGGGCATAATCCCTATTCTCTAACTCCAAAGATTCAAAACGGGATTGCGGATTAAATACCCTTTGAGTAGCTTCTAGAAAATTTAAGTATTCATCCTCCTCTTCATCATTTGGAGGATCTGATGTAAAAATTTGTTCTAATGGGTCCCCAACATAGTTGAGTTCCTTCTCCACAATTAAATCCTCTAAATCAGACATTGTAGAACAATCATCAATTGTATCAGGAAATCGAATAGACTTAAAAACGTTAAATGTTACCTGATCATCCTATACACACATAGTAAGCTCACCCTTCTGTACATCAATAAGGGTCCTTCCGGTTTCTAAGAACGGTTTTCTTAGGATATGTAAGACCGGATCTGGTATGTCACAAGGAAAGGTTGTTTAAAAGACTTTAGAATATTAAGGAAACATTGTAATTTTGAAAGTTTTTTGTTTCGTGTTTCTATCTTGAAAATAACATTCAATTTAAGGGTTTCTTACCAACTCTTATTTAAAAGAGTTATTGTCAAAAACGATTTTGAGATACGAAAATCAAAAACTAGTGGTATTCCAAAATGTGTTATTTAAAAAAAAGTGTTTGTGGTTTTAAATAAATTTCTAAATTGAGTTATTAATTAGCATGTTATCCGCTTGTTAGTATTTTGGAAAACGTTTATTTAAATTTTTAGAAAACTTTGTGTTTAGCATATCATAATATAATAGTAACAACATTAAATCAAAAACCCAAAATTAAAGTTACGGAGGCCTTATTACATAACAAAATCCCAAATTAACATAAGTTTAAATAAAGAAAATGAATTTACGAAAGAAGTAATGCATGGCCACCTCGAAGTCAACCTCGGCTCCAATTTCGTGACTAAGAGTTACCTGCAAGAATAAGTAGAGGGGTGAGTCACCAAGACTCAATGTGTAATTTCCCATACAAACACAATCTGGGCCTAAGCCCACAAAACATATTGGGCCTTAGCCTCCACAACCTAACATAATAAAAGTGTATGCAAAGCAACCCAGCCCCACCTAGTTTTCCATCCTCTACATCACCTGAACCAGCCGAACACCTGTGGCACCAAGCCGCTGTGGTACCAAACCACTGTGGTTCTTAACCATTGTGATAGAGTCACTGATAAATCTATATGTGGGGCCAACCACTTTGGTACCAAACCACTGTAATAGTCACTGATAAGTATATGTAGGGCGAACCCACTATGGTACCAAACCAATGTGACAATCACTAATAAAACTATATATAAATGTGGTGCCAAACCACTGTGAGATAGTCAATGGTAAATATATGTGGGGCCAACCCATTGTGGTACCAAACCACTGTGACACTCACTGTTTCACACTTCCCCTTTCAAGCATATCCCAAAGTTAATGTAAGCATATTATAAATATGTGATGTATGCAATCATATTTCTAATGTAAGCAGATAATTAAATTATACATATATTTAGATTATGCAATTCGTAAAACCAAGTCATATAGGTACTTACTTGGTATCTCCAACCTTACCCACAAGGGTATCTCGACTGTCTATACAGTCGTTCGGGCTTTCAGCCAACACAGTTATTATCGCAAGATAATAAAGAAAAGTGTGAGCATTACACACCTGATTACGCGAAGAACTAGACACCATATATCGTCAACACTCTCACTAGCAGGAATAACCACGATTTGTCTATCCCAGACAGACGTCGGCTCTCTACCATAACTCGGTGGAAAGTTTTGAACCGCCGACAATGCACATCGTTTAAACTTTGGAGCAGAGATTACAGGTCCACTCCTCCTTAGATTGACTAGCACTCGCATCCATGGATACACTCTTTACCAATACAGTACTATAGCAAAACAACATTTTCCCCAACAAGGGGTTTTGTTATGGCAAAATAAAATGAATAGAGGCTGATCACACAAATCAAAAGAGGAACTCCTTACCTTGGATAACAAGAAGTCGCACCACACCAGATTTGGATATGGATCAAACCAAAGAGAATCCTAAAGTCAGCTGAATAGATTCGGTTATAGATTAATCCGAAACAAACACGCCATGTTGAGAGTAGGATAGAAAAGATTAGTTGTAAACTACTATTATAAACAAGGTAACCACTTCGGCTATGAAAACGTAAGAGCGAAACAAACAATACAAAAAGAAGAATACCAAAATCTAAATGTCCCATAGATGCCCAACGAGTCCCCTTCTTGCCAATCGTTAAATCAAAATGGCTAATCTAGCACTATGGAGTATTTGGCCTAGAAGGAGAAGATCACTATTTGAGAGAGTTTTATGTTCGGCTAAGGATGAGAAAAGACTAAAAGATGGTTCGGCTAGGGTATTTCGATAATGGAAAAAGGAAGTGTTTGCCAAGAGAAAAGAAAAGAAAGCAAATGGAGAGAAAAAATGAGAAGTAGCAAGGTTCGACTAGAGAAGCAAGAAATAGATAAGAAGAGATGAAGAAAATAGAAGAAGTGTAGAAAAAGGAAGAGAGTTTCGGCTCAAGATGTGCACAAAAGTAAAGATGAGAAGAGAAAAAGAAGCAAAAAGATTGGCAACTAAAGGTTTCGGCGATGAGAGCAACAAAACACTTGGGATGCTTCAAGTCAAAATGCATAGGAGTCAAAAGAATCACCTCTCCATTGAACACTCAAGAAACTGCACTCTCCCTATTAACCGAAAATGCTAAGATGGAAATGCCTAAGACTAAAGAGAATTTTGACACACCCCTCTACTAACTAGAGCCAAAAATGCTCCCATAGCACAACCCACATTCAGCCAAACTCTCCTTCTCTCCCCCTTCCACGATTTTCTCCTCCATTCACTCACCATCACCAATTTGAATTGTATGACCAATTCAAACTCCTCCAAGCTTTCTTATCCATCCATTTGAATTTGTAGACTCATTCAACAACCACCATGAAGAGTCCCAGCCAAATGCCACTTCTTCCTCTTTTGAAGCACAAAAAAAAAGTTCCTCATGCTACAGATGAGACTCGAACTCCTTCCCCCCTCCTGCTCCCTTGTGACGGCACTCCCTTGCTCCTTAAGTGGCGTCACCTTGCAACCACACCACACTCTTCTTTTTGTCAACAACCACAAGCAAATATTCTTAAAACCTTCTTCAACTAGCTCTCCCCTAAAGTGCCCAAAAAGCAAAATTTTTCTAAAGCTCTGGTTCAACCTCGAGCCTCCCCAGGACCCCCAAACACACCAAAGTAACATGCTAAATAAGCCAAACACATACAATATCATAAAATGCAGAACCCCTAATTCTAGGATGTTACAGTTCTACCCCCATAAAGAAATTTCAGCCTCAAAATTTACTTGGTCAAAAGAGGTGAGGGTATTGCTGTCGCATCCCATCTTCTGGCTCCTACGTGGCTTCTTCTGCATCGTGATTATGCCATAAAACTTTGACTAGAGGAGCTGACTTCCTTCTCAACACCTTGACATCTCGATCTAAGATCTACACTAGTTCCTCTTCAAAAGATTAATCGGGTCTTACTTCAATTTCCTTTACTAGCACTATGTGAGATGGATCCAAACGATAACGCCTTAACATTGAAAAATGGAATACATCATGTATCTGACTCAACTCCGAAGGTAACTCAAGTTGATAAGCCACTGGTCCTACACGTTTCAACACCCGATAAGGTCCGATGAATCTTGGGCTCAACTTGCTTTTTCGTCCAAATCTTAGGACCTTCTTCCAAGGTGAAACTTTCTAAAAAACCCGATCACCCACTGAGAACTCTATTTCTTTACGCTTCAGATCTACATATATTTTGCCTGTCAAAAGCTTCCTTCAACCGAGCTCAATCAACTTAACCTTTTCCTCCATCTCTGTGACCAATTTTGGACCCAACAACTATCGCTCACCCAATTCTGTCTAGCAGGTAGGAGTACGACACTTATGACCATACAACACTTCGTAGGGTGCAATCTAAATACTAGATTGATTACTATTATTGTAAGAAAATTCCGCTAACGGTAAGAAATCCTCCCAACTACCTCTGAAGTCTATTACACAACCTTTCAACATGTCTTCCAGAATCTGTATTACCCTCTTTGATTGACCATCAGACTGTGGATGAAACACCGTACTGAAATCCAATCTTGTACCCAATGCTTGATGTAACGCCTTCCAGAATCACGAAGTAAACCTAGGGTCTCTGTTTGATATGATAGACATTGGTACCCCATGCAACCTCATAATCTCTTCCACATATAGTTTGGCTAACTTCTGTAATGAATAGTAGAAATGAACGAGTATGAAGTGAGCAGACTTTGACAACTGATCGACAATCACCCACACTAAATCTTTCCTAGTAGGTGTAAGAGGTAGCCCACTAACAAAATCCATCGTTATCCTCTCCCATTTCCAAAGTGGAATCTTCACTGGATATAGGAACCCCGAAGGCAACTAATGCTCTGCCTTCGCTGGTTGACACGTCAAGCATTTACTCACAAACTCGGTAACTTCTTTCTTCAGACCTGGCCACCAAAACTATTCACGCAAATCTTGGTACATCTTACTCCCACCGGGATGCATAGCGTATGGGCTACTATACGCCTCACAAAATCCTTTGTCCCAACTCAGTATCCTTTGGCATACAAACCTTTCCACGAAAGCATAATGCACCATCACTGTTCAGGCCAAAATCTTCTCTCTCACCACCTTCTACTTGCTGAAGTCGAGAACTTAACAATTCATCCAACGACTGATTCTCTTTAATCTGACTTCCCCATGAAGGCTTCACTTGAAGTTCAGCTAACAAGCTTCCATTTCCATACAATTTGAGATGAGCAAACATCGCCCTCAGATCCGATATCACCTTATGGCTCAATACATACGCCACTACATTAGCTTTACCCAGGTGATACTCAATCGAGCAGTCATAATCTTTCAACGATTCAATCCACCTCCGCTTCCTTAAATTCAACTCTTTCTAGGTAAGGATATATTTTAGGCTCTTATGATTGGTGTAGATAATTGACTTTTCTCTATACAAGTAGTCTCTAAATCTTCAAGGTGAAAACTACCGCAGCTAAATCCAGATTGTGAGTGGGATAATTCACTTCATGTGGTCTTAATTGTTGAGATGTATATGCCACTACCTTCCCTTCTTGTATGAGCACACATCCTAACCCTGTGTGTGATGCATCAGAGTAGACGATGAACTCCTTCCCAGCCCTAGGCTGAATCAACACCGGTGCCTTAGTCAAGATCCTCTTTAGCTTCTCAAAGCTTTTTTATTGTTGATCAGCCCAAAAAAAATGGTACCCCTTTCCGTAACAACTTGGTTAATGGTGTAGCTATCAACGAGAATTCCTCAATGAACCTTTCGTAATACCCAGCTAACCCAAGGAAACATCAAGTTTCTTCTATTGACTTTTATGGCTTCAAATCTAAAACAGCTTCAATCTTTAGTGGATCAACCCTAATTCCCTTGGCAGACATAACATGCCTCAAGAAGGTAACTTCCTTCAACCAAAATTCACATTTGCTAAATTTGGAATACAGTTGCTTCTCTCTCAAAATCTGTAGAACTACCCGAAGATGCGAATCATGCTCCTTCTCAGTCCTTGAATATGCCAAGATATCATCTATGAACACTACGACAAATCGATCTAGGTAGGGTTGGAATACCCGGTTCATCATATCCATAAATGCAGCTGGTGCATTCGTCAACCCAAACGGCATCACTAAGAACTCATAGTGACCATAATGAGTTTGAAAAGCAGTCTTATGAATATCCGCCTCCTTGACCTTTAGATAGTGATATCCTGGCCTACTGACCGCTCTCTGTCTTGCTCTTGTGGATAGTCCATTATCCGATGATCCATAGATCCACACCTGAAGCATCCTCTATTACTTACCCAGCACTCCCCCGCATGAAATTTCCCACATCGAGCACACTGTTGAGACTGACCAACAGCAACAGGCTTCACAACTCGACTCGGCCCATCAAACCTAGGCCTCTTTTGAAACCCCAGCAAGATCTTGACGACCCAAAGTTCCTCTTATTCCTATCCCTATCCTTATTTTGATTTTGCCTCTCAGATCGCTTCACCTCTTTGGCTATATTTGCCTTCTCAACCATATTAGCAAACTCTTTTTCCAGTTGTGGAGCTATCAATACCCGCAGCTCGTCCCTCAGACCATCCTCAAACTAAACACAACGCTTGTAATTAGTTACAATGATACCCCGAGCATAGTGACTTAAACGAAGGAACTCCACCTCATACTCAGCCACCGACTTGTTCCCCTGGACCAAGTTTAAAAATGCCTTCCTCTGAGCGTCCTTATAACTTGACCCAACATACTTTCCCTAGAATGTTGTCTTAAAGAAATCCTAGGTAATACGGTCCGCTGATGTACCCTCCCTTACCGTGAGCCACCACTGGTATGCCTCATCTCGAAGGAGGGACACTACTCCTTTCAACTTTTCCTCTACCGTGTAGTCAAGATCGTCCATGATTAATTCAACAGCTTCTAGCCAGTACCCAGCTATGTTAGGAGCCACACCAAAAATACCCCTAAATATCTCGGCCCCATTTGCTCGAACTCACACAGGAATAGATTTCCAAGCTACTGATCCTGTTCTAGCTCCAGCAACCTGCTATAAAACATGCAGCATAGCTTGGGATAGAGCATCGTCCCCTCCAGCTCGATCCTGAGACCCCGCTCGCATCGGTGATGTTGGCACTTCACCTTCTGGCCCATGCCATGATTCTGAGGGTTCAACCTCAACACTCCAGCCTCTACTATGGCCACGCATACCATGTCCACATCCTCTAGTGCTCATGACTACGGTATCAACTTAATCTGATTACAAGTTTTATGTATTAGTATATCTTCCAATGTTTTATTATCGAAAAATCTTATGAAAATATAATTAGAAGTAGTTTTTCGCAAAACATATTTCTAAAGGTCTCAAACTCTAAAGTTGAATCTCTTACAACTACCAATCACAACATAATATAATCTTTCCATAAGAAATCAAGCAACAATCAGAAAACTTATAGTATGAATTGGTGCCGGAGACTCGGGTGCCATATGTCCAGAAAATATGTATTTTCCTAACCATATTTCAAACCAACTTTGAAAACATTTTTGAACCCCTGCCACAACCGAGTTTTGCAACTCTACTCTGATACCACAATTGTAACACCCCAAACTCAGCCTAGACGTTACGACCAGATCTGGTATGTCACAAGGAAAGGTTGTTTAAAAGAACTTTGGAATATTAAGGAAACATCGCAATTTTGAAAGCTTTTCGTTTCGTGTTTCTATCTTGAAAATAACATTCAGTTGAAGGGTTTCTTACCAACTCTTATTTAAAAGAATTATTAGTCGAAAATAGTTTTGAGATACAAAAATCAAAAACTAGTGGTATTCTGAAACATGTCATTTAAAAAAAATGTTTGTGGTTTTAAGTAAATTTTTGAATTGAGTTATTAATTAGCATGTTATTCGTTTGTTAGTATTTTGGAAAACGTTTATTTATATTTTTAGAAAACTTTGTGTTTAGTATATCATAATATAATAGTAACCGCATTAAATCAAAAACCCAAAATTAAAGTTACGGAGGCCTTATTACATAACAAAATCCCAAATTAACATAAGCTTAAATAAAGAAAATGAATTTACGTAAGAAGTAATGCATAGCCACCTCGAAGTCCACCTCGGCTCCAATTCCACGACTAAGAGTTACCTGCAACAATAAGTAGAGGGGTGAGTCACCAAGAATCAGTGTGTAATTTCCCATACAAATGCAATCTGGGCCTAAGCCCACAAAACACATTGGGCCTTAGCCCCCACAACCTAACATAATAAAAGTGTATACAATGCAACGTAGCCCCACCTAGTTTTCCATCCTCTACATCACTTGAACCAGCCGAACACTTATGGCACCAAGCCACTGTGGTACCAAACCACTGTGATAATCACTGATAAGTATTTGTAGGGCCAACCCACTGTGGTACCAAACCACTGTGACAATCACCGATAAGTATTTGTGGGGCCAACCCACTGTGATACCAAACCACTGTGATACCAAACCAATGTGACATAATCACTGATAAATATATGTAGGGCCAACCCACTGTGACAGTCACCGAATACACTTCCCATTTCAAGCATATCCCAAAGCTTATGTAAGCATATTATCAATATGTGATGTATGCAATCATATTTCCAATATAAGTAGATAATTAAATTATACATATATTTAAATTATGCTATTCATAAAACCAAGTCATACAGGTACTTACCTGGTATCTCCTACCTTACCCACAAGGGTATCTCAACTGTCTATACAGTCGTTCCAGCTTTAAGCCAACACAGTTTTTAACGCAAGATAATAAAGAAATGTGTGAGCATTACTCACCTGATTACTCGAAGAACTAGACACTCTATATTGTCAACACTCTCACTAGAAGGAATAACTGTGATTTGTCTATCCTAGATAGACGCCGGCTCTCTACCACAACCCAGCGAAAAATCTCGAACCACCGACACAGCACGTTGTTTAAACTTTGGAGCACAGATTACGGGTCCACTCCCTCCTTAGATTGACTAGCACTCGCATCCATGAATACAATCTTGATCAATATAGAACTATAGTGAAACAACATTTTCCCCAACAAGGGGTTTGGTTATGGTAGAATAAAACGAAAAGAGGCTGATCACACAGAACAAAAGAGGAACTCCTTACCTTGGATACCAAGAAGTCGCACCACACTAGATTTGGCTATGGACCAAACCAAAGGGAATTCAAAAGTCGACTGAAGAGATTTAGCTACAGATTAATTTGAAACAAACACGCCATGTTGAGAGTAGGAGAAAAAGACTAGTTGTGAACTACCATTAAAGACAAGGTAGCAACTTCGACTATGAAAACGTAAGAGTGAAACAAATGAAAGAAAAAGAAGATTACCAAGATCAAAATGCCCAATAGATGCCCAACGAGTCCCCTTCTTGCCAATCGTGAAATCAAAATGGCTTATCTAGCACTGTGGAGTATTTGTTCTAGAAGGAGAAGATCACTATTTGAGAGTGTTTTATGTTCGGCTAAGGATGAGAAAATACTAGAAGAGGGTCCGGCTAGGGTATTTCGGCAATGGCAAAAGAAAGTGTTTTCCAAGAGAAAAGAAAAGGAAGCAAATAGAGAGAAAAAATGAGAAGTAGCAAGCAAGAAATAGATGAGAAGAGATAAAGAAAATAGAAGAAGTGTAGAAGAAAGAAGAGAGTTTTAGCTCAAGATGTGCACAAAAGTAAATATGAGAAGAGAGAAAAAAGCAAAAGAGATTGGCAACTAAAGGTTTCACAAGGAGAGCAACAAAACACTTGGGATGCTTCAAGTCAAAATGCATAGGAGTCAAAAGAATCACCTATGCATTAAACACTCAAGAAACGACACTCTCCCTATATGACCAAAAATGCTAAGATGGTAATGCCTAAGACTAAAGAGAATTTCGACACCCCTCTACTAGCTATAATTGAAAATACTCCTATAGCACCACCCACATTCAGCCAAACTCTCCTTCTCTCCCCCCTTCCATGATTTTCTCCTCCATTCACTCACCATTACCAATTTGAATTGTTTGACCAATTCAAACTCCCTCAAGCTCTCTTGTCCATCCATTTGAATTTGTTGACTTATTCAACAACCACCATGAAGAGTCCCAGCCAAATGCCACTTCTTCCTCTTTTGAAGCACAAAAAAAAGATAAACTTCCCCATCCTGCAGATGAGACTCAAACTCCTTCCCTCCTCCTGCTCCTTAAGTGGCGTCACCTTGCCACATAACACACTCCTCTTTTTGTCAATAACCACAAGCAAATATTCTTAAAACCTGCTTCAACTAGCTCTCCCCCCTAAAGTGCCCAAAAAGAAAAAATTTTCTAAAGCTCTAGCTCGAACCCAAGCCTCCCCAGGACCCTCAAAGACACAAAAAATAACATGCTAAACAAGGAAAACACATACAATAGAATAAAATGCAGAACCCCTAATTCTAGGATGTTACATTTCATTAAGTCGAAACCATCTTACCTTGTTCCCTAACCTTCATTTTCTTTTCTCAATACCATCTTGTCAAACTATACTCTCAGTCCACATCTTTTCTTTTCTCTTTTTACTCAAAGCCAACATAGGTCGGGTTGTGCACCTATAGAATCTTCCCTTCTTCTTTTGGGTGCATCTTGGCCAAATCCTAGGAGGTGGTCATCTTGTTGGGGCACTTGTTGTCAATCGGTGGGAAGGTAAGAGTTTGGCGAATGGTTATCTTCTCTCTCATGTTCTTATTCGGTTTGGGTTTGTTTAAGTGGCGATTTTAGGCTTTTGTTGAAGGAGTTAATCTCTTGTGTCTAAACCGATTTCGATGTAGGACATCCAGTTTTGGGAACGATCGTGAGGAGCCTTCTTTCTCTGTTAAGCAATCGGTAAGTGGTGGTAAGAACGAGTTCTTTTAGTCGGTTTCGTTTAGTTTTCTTTAAGCCAAGTTATTAAGAGATTAACCGCTTTTCATTTTTAGGGTGTGACCGTTTGGTAAGGGAACCATTGTTGGTTCGGGTTTGGTGGGAAACCAAACCATTTATGAGGTAAAGGCTTAACGCAAACCCTTTTGGTTTATTGGTTTTGGTAGAAAGTTATAAGTGACTAATCTAGTGTTTGGCCACTTTTAGGAGCAAAATAATCGGGGTTAAACCGGTTCTTTGGGATTAGCGTGCGTTCTATCAGGTGTGTAAACTAACACACCTTCTTAACTGAGTAATGTGTTAATAACCTGATTGTGTAAGTGAAACGGTGTGGTTGGTGATATAATACTCAATGAGGTATGGATACGGATTCGGGAAAGTCCGTTTCATTACGAGATATATGATGATATGTGATAGCATGATTTATGGTGTATGTATTTTGAGATGTCATATTAAGCATGTATGCATGATAGCATGATTGCACGTTTTGCATTAGTATGATATGATATTGTGTGATATGAGAGGAGGGGGATATGATATCCGTGTCTTTGGGACACCAAAGGTTTGGCACCTCCAGTGGTTTGGTACCACAGATTGACTATTGTGACTTTGGGTCACCAGAGGTTTGGCACCTCCGCGTCTCGTCCCAGTGGCTTAGTACCACAGTGGGTTGGCCCCACGGTTGATTATACGAGATTGACACTAGTGATTTGGTATCACATGATGGGTTGGCCCCATCATCTTAACCGTGACTACGGTCACCAGTGATTTGGTATCACACTTGTGTCTTTGAGACACCAGAGGTTTGGCACCTCATAGCGACTCGTCCCTGTGGTTAACACCACCGTGGGTTGGCCTCACTTTTGAGATACGGATTGTCGCCATGATTTGGTATCACACGTGGGTTGGCCCCACAAATGGATCTTTTCGTGACTTTGGGTCACCAGTGGTTTGGCACCACATCTATGGATATCGTGACTTTGGGTCACCAAGGTTTGGCACCACCAAGGGTTTGGTACCACACGGGGTAGAAAAGGTGTTATGGATGGTTAGGATCGGGTGCATTACTTGTATTGCTTTGTTTTGATGTGTGTTAGCATGTTATACCGGGAGAGGGATTTATGCATTGAGTCTTGCGACTCACCTTCTCCCTTATCATTTCAGGTGACACTTAGATCGTGGACATGGAGCCGGGTGGACTCGAGGTGACCATGCCAAAAATAAAATCAGACTTGCACTGATTTTCAAACTTGGTACTTTACCTTATTTAATTTCATTTGATTTTGTTGGGATTGTAAAAGGCCTTTTTAAAATTTTAAACTTATATTTTGTTATTTACATGCTTAGATTGGATTTCAAATATGCCTTAACAAATTATTGGGTAATATTCGATAAAACTTGGAAAGATAAGGTTTTCAAAACTACAAAGCGATATGTTTTAAACTTTACCATCGGGTATCACGCTGTAATTTAAGATAAATGAAACTCAAATGTTCTCCAACTTGAATGTATCCTCGTACTAAGTAAAAATGTTTTTAGGCAACAACAAGGATTACTTGAATTTTAAAACGAGGTGAGCTTGTATTACTTGCATATCTGAATAAGTTTTCAAAATTATTGGGTTTTCAAATGCATCATCGATTTTCAAATCAGTCAACCTCAAGATTTTCTTCAAGTACAAAATTTAGCTAGATGATTTTAACAAACTCCTAACTTAAACCTAAACCTCTCAAATACATTTTCCCTGTAACATCTTGGATTCGGTCGTGGTGTATGAACCGGTTTGGGGTGTTACAATTGTGGTATCGAGCCAAGTTCAAAGGCTCATTGTGGGCCCGGGTCCAAAATGTTTTAAATTCGGTTTTAAGTGTTATGTTTTAAAAGCATGGTTTGAAAGGCATGGCACCGAGTCTTGGCACCAATCCGCCTGTAAGTACCCTTACTATTGCTTGTGATAATGATATTGATGAGATGTGACTGGATGGCTAGTGATAGTAAGACTACCTTAGAAACTGAAACTGATAGGACTCGGTGGACTTACGAAAACAAGCTTCTTTAATAATCATAAGACTTTGCTTTTAAGGGGGTAGAACTGTAATATCCCGGGTTTTGGGCTATTTTATTTTGGCTTTGTTGCATGTGCATGGTGTGCTATGTTGTCATTTTGATGTTGTTGGGGCTTAGTTATAAGCTAGGTATAAGCTGAGTGGTAGAAAGAATTTTTGTTTTAGGCTCGGGAGGGAGGAGCCAAGGAGGGGGGTTTATAAATATTTTAGGTGAATTTTTAGCATAAGAAAGGAGTTGGTGGAGTGGCAAGCAAGGCGCCACTAAGAGCTTGGATTGGCGTCACTTGCAGGAGGGAGGAGGTCCTGTGTTCAAGCTGCAGAGTGCTCCATTTTGGTTTCTATTTTGACGACATGGAGGGGAGGAGTTGTAGGTAGTTCAAACTATACCTTGGACCAAGTCAAAAGTTCAAATGGTGGGTGGAAGTGATTAGAAGTGGACTAATTCAAAGTGATTTGAATTAGTGGCTTGGAGTGGTTGAAGGTGTTTGGCGGATTTTGGAGAGGTTTTGGGGAGTGGACGGCTTGGTAAGTGTAGTGGGGGAGTAATTTAATTTTCATTAGTCAATTTGTGCATTTTCGGTCGTAGTTAGTGTCAAGCAAGTTCTTTCCTTTTGTCAATAACCTAAGCCAAATTTTGGGAAGAAAAGTCTTTCTTTTGGTCTTTTGGTAAGCCGACTTTCGGGAAAAACTCTCCCATTTTTGCTTCTTGAACTGAAACCTCAAGCACCTTTACTTGCCGAAATTTGCCTTGTTCTTCTTGATTGTGTACTTGTGGTCGAATGCTCCTTTCCATGTGTTTTTCTTTTTCATTTGAGTGTCAAAACTACTACTCTTTCTCTCCATACTTTTTCCTTATTTGAAAACCTTGGTAGCCGAATGTTCATCTCTCTCCTTTCTTTTCCAATTGTTGAAGCGAAACTAGTGATCCTTCCTTCTCACATTTTCTTTTTACAACTCTTGTGCCAATTCACATTGCCTTCTTAGCGAATTTTCCATTTGTTTCTTACCATTTCATTAAGTCAAACCATCTTACCTTGTTCCCTAACCTTCATTTTCTTTTCTCAATACCATCTTGCAGAAACTATACTCTCACCACATCTTTTCTTTTCTCTTTTACTCAAAGTTTAACATAGGTTGGGTTGTGCACCTATAGCCGAATCTTCCCTTCTTCTTTTTGGGTGCATCTTGGCCAAATCCTAGGAGGGTGGTCATCTTGTTGGGGCACTTGTTGTCAATCGGTGGGATAGGTAAGAGTTTGGCCGAATGGTTATCTTCTCTCTCTCATGTTCTTATTCGGTTTGGGTTTGTTTAAGTGGCCGATTTTTGGGCTTTTGTTGAAGGGAGTTAATCTCTTGTGTCTAAACCGATTTCAGTGTAGGACATCCGGATTTTGGGAATGATCGTGAGGAGCCTTCTTTCTCTGTTAAGCAATCGGTAAGTGGTGGTAAGAACGAGTTCTTTTAGTCGGTTTCGTTTAGTTTTCTTTAAGCCAAGTTATTAAGAGATTAACCGTTTTCATTTTTAGGGTGTGACCGTTTGGTAAGGGAACCATTGTTGGTTCGGGTTTGGTGGGAAACCAAACCATTTACGAGGTAAAGGCTTAACGCAAACCCTTTTTGGTTTATTGGTTTTGGCCGAAAGTTATAAGTGACTAATCTGGTGTTTGGCCGCTTTTAGGAGCAAAATAATCGGGGGGTTAAATCGGTTCTTTGGGATTAAGCGGGCGTTCTATCAGGTGTGTAAACTAACACACCTTTTTAACTGAGTAATGTGTTAATAACCTGATTGTGTAAGTGAAACAGTGTGGTTGACTGATATAATACTCAATGAGGTATGGATACGGATTCGGGTAAGTCCGTTTCATTACGAGATCTGTGATGATATGTGATATCATGATTTATGGAGTATGTATTTTGAGATGTCATATTAAGCATGTAAGCATGATAGCATGATTGCACGTTTTGCATTAGTATGATATGATATTAGGTGATATGAGAGGAGGGGGATATGATATCCGTGTCTTTGGGACAACAGAGGTTTGGCACCTCCAGTGGTTTGGTACCACAGATTGATTATTGTGACTTTGGGTCACCAAAGGTTTGGCACCTCTGCGTTTCGTCCCAGTGGCTTAGTACCACAGTGGGTTGGCCCCACGGTTGATTATACGGAATTGACACTAGTGATTTGGTATCACACGATGGGTTGGCCCCATCATCTTAACCGTGACTACGGTCACCGTGATTTGGTATCACACTTGTGTCTTTGGGACACCGAGGTTTGGCACCTCATAGCGACTCGTCCTCGTGGTTAACGCCATCGTGGGTTGGCCCCACTTTGAGATACTGGATTGTCACCAAGTGATTTGGTATCACACGGGGTTGGCCCCACAAATGGATCTTCGTGACTTTGGGTCACCAAAGGGTTTGGCACCACATCTATGGATATCGTGACTTTGGGTCACCAAGGTTTGGTACCACACGGGTAGAAAAGGTGTTATGGATAGGATGATTGGCATCTTTTTTTAAACTTTACCATCGGGTATCAAAATGTCTAGAATCACCTCGCAGGCAAAACAATAAATTTGTCTACACTTGCATATCCTAATACATCCTCAATTTTTCCTCTAAATGTGCTAAGGATCGATCTTTTAACAAACTAATTGAATTCTCAAATACATTTTCCTAATCGGTGTAGTCGATCTAACGTGATTGGCACCTATCCCTTCAACTTCCTAAATATTGACATAGGAATCAAGTTGATACTAGCATCTAATGTCAAGTCACATAGTGCCTTACCACCCAAGTCAATATGTTGTTCCAATGTTGCAAGGTATGGTAAAACATTCAGGATCTTTCAACTTTGGGGGTAGTTTGTTTTGAAGATATGCACTGTATTCCTTTGTCAAGGATACCGTCTCAAACTCTCTAAGTCTTCGTTTTTTAGATAGAATATCCTTCATAAAGTTGACATAGTACATCATTTGTTCAAGTGCTTCAACCAACGGGATGTTGATATGAAGTTCCTTGAGTACATCTAGGAACTTTTTGAATTGAATTTCCTGCTTCTACTTCTGAAGTCTTTGAGTGTAGGGTGGTAGAGGTTTCTTTACTAGAACTGGTTGATTCATCTTTTATGGTAATTATGCATCTAACGAAGTTGTTAGTTGATCAGAATTAGGTGGTTCTAAAGTTAGCTTATCAAATTTTGCAGGTTCTGGTTCTTGTGAAATTAGAATTTTAACACTTGGTTGAACTTCCTCTGAGTCTTGAGCGTTAGTTGGCTCCTTCTCAACTTCGACAGAACTTGGCTCTAAAGTCTTTCCGCTCCTCAATGTTAATGCTTGACAATGCTCCTCCATTGAATTCATCAAATTCTTCATATCACTAGGTAAAGCACCTTGTGATCTGTTCCTGAGTTCTGTAGCAAGCTGGCCCATTTGGTTTTCTAGAGTTTTCAATGTACTTACTTGGCTTTGAATTAAGGCATCATTCTTCACCATGTATGCCTTTAACATATTTTATAAGCCATTGGATTGTTCAGCTTGGGTTGGTTTCTGAACTTGTTGGGGAAAACTTTGTGGCTGGGTCGATCTAGGTTGGATGTAATTGTTACTGGTTCTAGCCCCTTGGTTACTCCAGGAAAATTTTGGGTGGTTTTGCCATGATAGGTTATAGAAATTGCATTGCAATCCTTGCCTTCCTCAATTTTGGTTCTAGTTACCCATGTAATATATGGATTCTGGGTTCGATGGACATTCTTCAAACAAATTTCCTTCCTAAAATAGACATAGGATATATTTTCAAATTGATTTGGTGGCTATGCTACAAAACTATTAGACCCATTAGTAGTAAGATTTTTTAACATTGAGGATATTGATGATACCTAGATGCGAGTGAAGTAAGGCGTCTACTTCATGTATTCCAGTAACTCATCTTCCTGACAATGATCGATTGGTTGGCCATTGATAATTGTTACTGGCAATCCTCTCAATGATTTCATAAGCCTCATTATAAGACTTAGAAAGGAGAGCACCATTAGCAGAAGCGTCCACTACCATCCTTGTGTGAGCATTGAGACCATTATAAAATGTCTCAAGTTGGATGCAATGTGGGATTCCATGATGAGGTAACTTCTATAATAATTCTTTGTACCTTTCCCATGCCTCATACAAGGACTCATCATCCATTTGTTGGAAGGTAATGATCTTATTCCTCAACTTAGCATTCTTACTAGGCAGGAAATACTTCATGAGAAATCTTTCTGTGAACTCTTGCATGTGGAAATTGAATTTGGTGGCAATGAGTTCAACTAGGCTCAAGCTCTGTCCCTTAATGAATATAGGAACAACTTCAATTATAATGCATCTTCGGGTACTCTGGCTAACTTGAAAGAGTCACTGACCTCCATAAATAGTCTTAAGTGAAGATGAGAATCTTTGGTAGGCATTCCACTAAATTGGCCCACAATCTGAAGCATTTGGAACATAACTGGCTTTAGCTCGAATTGTTGTGCCTCAATTTTGGATCTCCTAATACCCGGATTAAGATCATGAAACACTGGCACAGCATACTAACTTAAAGCTCTATCCCTATCATCAGCAATAAGGATAGGATTTTGAGTAGGGTTTGTTCCATTTCCTTGATTCAAATTTTCAAGGTTCATCTCTTCGATCCTTCTCTGACTTGTTTGTCTTCTTCGTTGTCGAAAAGTTCATTCAATCTCAGGGTCTACAGGGAGTAAATCGATAATTTGGTCAATACTCATAAACATTTGAAATAATCACAGATAAATTAATTAAGTTAAAATTGAACAGAAAAATAAACCAAAATGCAAAACTAACAAATTCACAAATAATGACTTTTTAAAATAGTCCCCGACAACTACGCCAAAACTTGGAACGACGGAAATGTGCAAGTATACACAATCGCAACAAGTAATAAAGTGACAAGTAAATGTTGAGTTATCGTACCCACAGGGACTGCAAAAAGAATTATTTATAAATGCTATTTAAAACACTTTGGTGAAGAAAAATATTTTGTTTGAAGAGGGTGATTAAAACTAATATTTTGAACTAAGTAAACTAAATAAATAAATCTCAAATGCACTATTTCAAAATACAATTTTAATCATGATGACATAATTGTGTTACATTAATTACATTTCTTAACTTAGAATTATTAAACTCATGTTTATATTGTTACAAATAAATTCTCGACAACTCGATAATTTGCTAACTTATGAACATACTCACCTACCAAAATCCATTCATCTATTGACTATATCCCTATGTCAATTCAACCGATTAAACAAATCTTAATAGGTAAATATGTTATTGCACATACATACTTATTAAATCGAAATAATCTCTTGTACATATCCATATGTCAATTCAAACGATTAATTAAATCTAATAAGCACATAAAAGACTACGTGAGATAACAAAGTATCCCTACCTTGAAATAGTTTAACCACAATAATCTTCCAAGTTATACAAGGCAAATGTATCGTTAGATACCATTGCTAATTTAACCCTCAGCTACCTTAGATGATCAAAGATGCCCTGATTAAGTACTGTGTCCATTAATTACAATTTCAATCTATTTAAATAATTAATTCATTAGCTACCTCACAATTGTAATGCAAGAATAACTTAGTCATGATTTAACTTAATCAAGCATCTTATCGAGGCCTATAACAACATATACACAATTTTAACAATTTTAGCAAATGAAATGCAACCAACCTAACACGAATTAAATTCAATATAAATTGATTAAATTAACCATTCCAACAACATAAATATTCATACATATGTTCATCATAACAACAACAAAAATTAAAGAGATAGGGAACAAGAATCAAATCAGGTGTTTTTCCGTGGCTTGACTAGTTTGCTCTATTCTTCCTTCTCCGTTGTCCTCATCAACCAAGGCTGCTATGAGCACTTAATTTCTTCTCCAAATGGCTGATGAAAGTCCTTTTTCCAAGAGGAGAAATCGGCAAGAGAGCAAGGGAATTTAGAGTGGAAAAGAAGATAAAAAGTGGAGAGAAGAGAGAAAAGACGTGAATGCTTGAGACGCGTTTCAAATAACCTGACTAAGGGGGTTTTTATAGCTGAAGAGGGCTGCTAAAAATAGCTAAAGTTATTTGCCAAAGAGCCCTCCCTTGGTAGGCCACACATGTGGCCAGGTTGAAAGTTTCAACTTTGCTAATTTAGGCTTGGGGCAAATTTATAAAGCCACCAATTGTGGAGGGTTTGTTAGCAACTTGAACAAGTCTTCAAGGGCCTCTTTGCAAGCTAAATAATCAGCCAATAAGCTGATTTGGGTCAGCATATGGATGGTTTTGGGCTGTCCACTTCTTGGTCGGTTCAGTTCACTCGGTTCGGCTGAACTGGACCACTCTTTTCATAATTAATTAATAATAATTTATTTAATCCAAATTAAATTGGATATAAATTAAAATTAATTATATCATGAATTAATACAAATAATGGGACCGACTTAGGCTGAAAATTAATTTGCCTTGATACTTCAAATTGCTTTTCAATTTTGAACTTTTAGCAGTGTCTACCGAGTCATTATTTTCCCTTTGTGTAAATCTGTCGAAAAATGATGAAAATTAATTAAAATTCAACATGTTCATAATTTAAGTGCAATTTAATTATTTTATAAAAATTAATTATTTTTCGACAATAATTTTGCTAAAACTACATAAATTTGAGTTAAAAAGAGCATGAAAAAGTGTGTATATTTTCGTGTTTCCAATATACCCATCTACTGTGGACCATTTTGGCCTTCAAAATTAGTCAAATACCACTAGAGGCCCTCTCGGTTCATGGTTTATTTCTCATCTAGCATCCCCGCCTAACTAGCCATTTTGATGGTACTTCTTCGATAGTTTTCTCCTAAATAGGAATAGTCCTGATAGTCATTCCTTTCATTCATCATATCTTTTTTTATCGATGGGTTTTAGCTCGCCCCTCTTTTCCTTATGATCTAACTGCCATATGTATGACAAGCCACTAACTTTTAGGGTTTCTCAAAATGCCCATGACTTTCTTTAATGGAAGATCCTTACTTATGATCCTTGGTTATACCAACTTTCGTTCACCTTTATACCAAGCATCACTAATGCTTCAACTACCATGACTATTCTTGCTGAGTTACCACCCCAATTCTCTACTAGCTTTTACAATTGTTTTCTAGTAGTATTTTCCCTCTTTATATTTTGCCTTGTTATTGGTGGATTCCTTCGACCCGATGGCTATCTAATGCTTGCCCATACTTCCATTCTCCTTATAGCTTATTTCCCTTAATAGTGGGATTTCCTACAATTACTCTCTTGGTTTTCCACCCATGATTTTTGTCTCGGCAGGCTACCTTTATGCTTCCATAGCCAAGCTACGATCTTACTCATATAATCCTCACATTTACTATCCTTGTAGTCTACCCCGTGTTTAGTGTCTCGACGAATTATCCTGTATTTAATGTCATTTAACATCTCATTGGACTATCCTGTGTTTAATGTCCCATCAGACTATCCTATGTTTAGCATCCCGTCAGACCACTATGATGCCGTAGCATCCTTCAACTATATTCTTACATAATATAACCCTATGTTTACTGTCCCCGTGAACTACTAGGATGACATAGAGTGTTTTAGCTATGGTCTTACTCCTGTTTAACATGATGCCATAGTGTATTTTAGCCATGGTCTTACTCATTTATATCATGATGTCATAGCATCTTTCAGCTATGGTCATACTCATTATAGGTGTATAAACTTCGACCGGTTCCATGGCCTAGCCATGATATTTTGTTCCCTTTTTCCCGTTGTATCCCATCCATTCCTCCATTCTCCATCCTATACCTTGATGTCGAACATCATAGTGTCCCTTTGTAAGATCCAGAGCTTCGCTCATCACGGGTGCACCCAACAACACCGTATGGTAGTATCTAACAAAATTAGCCCTTTTCCCATTCCTAACTTTGTCTAACTGATTGTACTAGAAAGAACATATGTTTTCTCTCTACTTATTGGTTAATTTGTTTCCATTTAGTTATCTTTAGCATAAATTTTAGCATTTTTAGTTTAGTAAATTGCATTTTATAACCTCGTGAATCCTAGCCTATTTTATCCTTAATTTTGCTATCTTTCTGCACTAATGTCACTGCATTAGTTAATTCCAGATTGCATCCAGAATTGTTATCACAATTGAAAGCTGTTTGAATAAAAAACCAAAATATGTGAGTTGTCCAGTCCGGTGTAACGACCCTGTACAAACAAGGATAGAAGAATCCAGAGGGAAGGAAACCTGTACTATTGAGGAAAACATAAAAGGCTAACATGAGAAGAATAGAGGGACAAATTATTTTGACCACTATTTTTCCTTACCCTATTTTTAAAGCTTACGACTATGGCATCTTAAACCTTCCTTGGGTGAGCCAACGTGAAGATTGATGTAGATCCATTCCCGACGAGGAGTTCTAAGTTTGAGACAAGAGAAAATCAAGAGATTCAGTGAAGTTAACTAGGAATAGTCTTCTCCACTCGATTCTTTCTTATTTCTTTGGAAATACTGGTGATTAATCTATATTTTCAATTGTATGGAAGTACAATGAATTCTTGGCTAAATGTTATCTTATTAAATCTATTTTGTTGTTTAATCTTGGGGGTTTGAATGTTTTAAACACTGAAGTGTTATTACAATCACTAACACTGAAAGGTGCAATGACAGTTTGTGCTAAAAAGCATTACAGTGGAAGTTGAGTAAGGGCTAAAGGAATTTAGTCCACTTGTTCTTAATAATGCTACATTGCCCTGATCGGAAGGTGAGGTTAATGTGCATGGTTAAGTCCCAGACTAAATAGAAGAGTGGCGTTTGGTAAGACATACATTGAATTTTATTGTGTCGACAATCACCCATCTTTTATAACTTGCGAATACTTAGTATTCTGCTAAAGATTCACATTGAGGATCCCAGTTTATCCATAGAATACTTTATCTTATTGTTTTCGAATTATTGCTTTGACAACTATCCTTACAATTTATCTCATTTCTATCTAGTTATTGCACTAACATTAATAGACAAAAGACAACCATCCTTGTGGGATCGATATCTGATGACTCACATCTGTCTACTATACTTGCATTGATAGTGTGCGCTTGTACATTATTGCTGTGATGCCAATAGCCCATCACTAGCCCATCATTTATCCCCTATTGCTTAATTCCTTATATAATACACATATTTTATACATAAATCATCATGGAATCATGCATGCTGAACTAAATTGGCAGATTCTTATAGGCCCATGCAAACTTTCAACATATTTAATGTTTTAGGTTAGACTGCAAAAACTCACCTAACGCTTCTTCATCTTATCAACTTAGCCTTTTGAAACACCAGAGCTTCCATTCTTCTAGCAGTTAACCAAGACAACCAGTTCATAGGTTAAGTTAAGTAATCCTAGTTTAAAACTCAACTTTCAAGAAACATGTAGAATCCTTAAAATGGTTTCTGGAAGCTCTTAACTTCAGTTCCTAAATCCTACGTATACTAAAGTATTTAGAATCTTACTAGCTTTTGGATTCTCAATTTTTCAAACTTAGACCTCATGATCATTGCTCCATGCAGAGCTTTGTTTAATCATCGTTTCCTCAAAGTGACAAAGGAAGAAGATGAAGAAGGAAAGAAATGAAATAGATTGAAGAATAATTCTTGTAACACCCTTAACCCGACCCAATTTGCTGGGTTCGAATCTCAGGTGTTACTACACAAAATACTTAACAGAATTACCAAAACAATTGACAAATACTCCTTACTAAAAACATTTTTTCTCATTAATTTAACTAAGAAGCTAAATATCTAAAAAAAAGGAAATTATTTAAAATAAAATATTAAAATAGGATTTTTTTACAAATCATTACAGTATAAAAGTTTGTTAAAGATAGAATCCTAGGATGTAACCCTAAAGTATCCATTATCCCACTGTGTGCATAATAAACCACTTCACCGCTATCTTAGCTTACACCTGGTGTTGTCTTTCTTGGCGCATTCTCTTACCATACATATAAAACAACAATAAACATTGCAAGTGCAAAAGAACTTGGTGAGCTTTATCATAAAAATACCTTGGCAGATAGTTTTTAAGATTAGAAGAACATTAGTGCGCCGACTACCCTTCTGAACCACTTATTTCCATTTTGGGCAGATACTATCACAATTTCGGCATACACTTCCTTACTAACAATCGTACTCTTAACATACCAATTATTCCTTAACTATTTAACTGAAGATCTTTCTGGACATTTTATAAATCATACGTACTTCTCAAAAGAATATACCTTCAGAGCCTAATTTCAAATCATCTCTTAACACACAAACTTACTCTAGAATAGTTGTTCAGATATATTAATTACTCACGTATACATACACAGTTGGTGAATGCTTACATAGATTTGAATACCATCAAACTACTAATCAAATCATACCTTGGCTCGATACCATACAAACTCTTACTGATAGTGTACTACACAGATTATTTAAATGAATTCCACATCACTTTATTTTGGAACCCTAAATACTCAAGATAACAATAACTCAGATTCCATATGATTTTAGAAGAATGCATTATACAACTTAGATATAGAAAATTCCAGATAACTCAGACTCAACCATTACTTAACTTAGACAAACTTGAATTGAAAATTTCTTATGTCTTTCTGATCTTCTGTAATTCAGTGTAGCAGATTAAACTAGTTTTCACATTTAAGGAGCTTGAATACAAGCATTTTTGTTATGTTTTAGTTATGCTTTGAAAGTTTTATTTACATTCAATAAAATGTGCAAATTGAGTCCTTTATTGGCCTTAGAGGTTGAATGAGGCTTAAGGGTGAGCTAACACACTTTATGAGTGTGTAGAAGACCATTAGAAGGTGCACTAAATAGATGTTGGTCTTTATATCACAACACGGATGACTCAGTGTCGCAACATAGGGAGTAGAATGGAGAAAATTAATACTGCCTTCGATGTTGCAACATAGGTTGAGGGTGTCATGACATACCCTTAAAGATAGCTACGAGGAGTATACTGATTGCTATGTCGTGACACAATTATTTTTGTGTTGCAACATCGACTCTGTGGCATAAAAAAGCATGAAGCAGGGACGTTTTGGTCTGGACAATCAAACTTTAAGCTCAGAAATGTAAATTAATCTATGGTTAATGATGACGGCCACCTGAAGGCTGTAATTAGGCTCATCTATCACCTATTTTGGACATCATTCCTTTATCCTAGATTCTCTCTTGTAAATTTAGTTTAGCTTTCTTTCTTTCTTAGGGTTTTCAAATTTATTTCAATTATTTTTGCTGATTTGAAGAGATCTGATTTGTGAAGCATTCAAATTCTGTGGATTCATGCTTAATTTCAATATAATTAGGCTCCCTCATTTACTATATCTTGTTATTTTAATTAGCATGCTTTCTCTTTACATCGATTATATATTTTCTATAGAAGCCATGGGGAACTAATCCTTCTATGGGGGATTAGTGAGTGGAGGTATGATTTGTTAACTGTTTTATAGGGTTACTAAATGAATCAACTATTTGGGAAGGGAAAAACATGAAACAAACCCTAGGCCTGACAACCCCAAGAAGTCATCAATATGGGAATTAGCCCAAAATTGGTATTGCCCAATTGTGAGCACTTTAACCCTAAACCAACCTAAACTATGAGGTCGGAAGATAAGATGTTCTTGTTGACTCGTTATGTTAGTGGAAGGCCGGAAGATCTTGCTAGGGTAGTGACTATTTGATTGACGAGGAACCCGAAACGACATTTGATGGAGATTACCAAAGCAAGCTAATCACCCATAATCAGATTTGATTTATTGTCCCTTTCTAATATCTTAAATTTTATCTTTTTATGTTATTTTGTTTTTATTACTATTATTAGAAAGCCCTAAAAATCCTTTATTTCATATTGTTTACAATATAACTGATTCAAAAGTATTAATAGATCTTTTAGTGTTTAGGATAGAATTGATTTGGCACTCTCTTCCCTTGGGTACGATCCTCAGAGTACTCACCTACTTCGTTGTAAAACTATATTACAACTTGACCCGTATACTTGCGAATACTGTCTTGTCTTTCTATATTTAATTACATTACTCACACTCTGAACGTTAGTACGTCCGGAGGTGGTCAAGTTGTCAGCGCCGTTCCCAGGAAGACAACATCACTAGATTGATTTTAATTTTTTCACTTTAAAAGAATAATCAGGAAATTTGTAGGTTATATTTACGACTTTCAATTTATTTTGTTAATTAACTTTTCTAACATTTGTTTATGTTTTTGGAATCTCAGGGACCATTAACCAAATAATCAGTCAGCACAAAGTCATGGATAACTTTTATTATATCTGGTGCAATGAAGACTTCGATTATTATAAACATATTTACGAAAGAGTCTATGAAGATTGGGAGATCTGGGAGAACCAAGATTACTAATGATTGAGTTAAGTCAACTTAGAGGATAAATCCTAGTTCTACCTTAAGGTGATAGTGACCACGATGATATGCCATCAGAAAGGTACCAATAGGCGCTAAGCCCGCAGGTGAGTAGAGAGGATAATGTTATCATAGACATTTGTGAAGAAGAAGAACTCTCAAACTATTATCTATCTTAGCAAACAAAAGAGCATTTAGATGAATCAGATGCACTTTTAGAAAGAGAAGATATATAGGTAGTGGAGGAATGAAAAAAAGAATCAAATAGACATGGAACTCATCGTTTGAAAAATCTCCTGTAATGTTGACCAGGCTGAACTACAAGAACAATATAATATAGACCCAGCAATAGAGACAATGATAGCTAGGATTGAGTTAATAGAAGAATGTCTGTCAATTCAAAAGTTCACAGAACAGAAAGGAGAGAAGCTAGCAGTCCTGAAGGATAAACCTAAATTGACCATCCTTTTCACATCCTTATTTTTAAACCAAGTACCCCAAAATTTTATAGATACAGGAATTTTCCAAATATTTAAAAGGGTGGGAAAAATATATATTGATAGAACTTACGATAATATAGCAGATTTCAGTCGAATTGAACAATCAGTGTGTATAATCATCAAGTTACGGCCGTTATGGAGTGTTCAATTCTTCTGAGAACCAGCTAAAGGAATTACCTGTAGGACAATGAATGAACTCAAAAGCCCGCAGAGCAAGAACTTCAGTAGTGCAATACAATATTTTTTTTCTCAATCCCTATACTAATTTTATTACAAGGTACTCTTGGAAAGCCGCACCCAATCAATAAAAAGGACAGAAACATCATAGGCAACAATTGTGAAACACAATTGTTAAATTTCTTCCAAAGCTCGAATGTTGAATACCAAGTAAAATAGCTGTGCGGGTATATGGCTTTGCAAATCACCAGGAGTTATGACATACAAAAAGAGTTTTGGTCGTTAAAGTAGGTCGAAAAGGTAAATTCAGAGAAGGATACAATTATGAATGAATAGAGTGGCATGACTGTGTTGAACTAATACAGATAGAAACAAATTACAAAGTTTTCTAACTATACTAACTGCATTTTCTACTAACTAAGTTTTAAATGTATTATAGGTTAGTCAAGGACGGTCTAACAAGCGCATGCCAATGTTCGAAAATGTGAGAAACAAGGTCAATGTAGCAACACAGACAATTATGTGTCGCAATATCGTGGGTAGTAACAAAAAAGTTTAAAACTAAACTTGATGTGTGACATAGAAGACATTTTCTCAAAATTTCAAAACTGCAGGGTACATTGCGGCAACGAACCCCATTGTCACAACATGAGTAGTTAGCTAGGGATGTCATGACACAAAACCCCTATGTCACAACATTGTCACAAATTTTTGCAAGGTTAACTTGACCTGGTTGCACAACCGAGTGGAATAACCCCTATTATATCCAATTTTAAACCCTAAAAACCCTTTTTAAACATAAAAAATACAATTCTAATACAATCTAACTTCATTGTAATATCAAAACACCTCTAATACCTCTTAAAAACCTTTACCCTTTTAAAACCTTTTTTCTTCTCAAAGACCCTAAATCCAAATCCTTTATTCCAGATTCATAGAAGCTACATTGGAGGGAGTTGTCCTCCACAATACTAAGTGAAAGCACAAATGAGTTCCATAAGAGTTGAGGTTTAAGTATTCTCAATCTTCTCTTACTGTTATATTAAATATCTTGATTATCTTGCTTATAAATATTAGTAAGGATTCCTTCTAGAAAGAATAAGCGAGCTATGGCCCAAAAACATTGAATATTTTGAACTCATTGGGATTTCATAATACTAATACGGAAAAAATATTTTCTTGAGTTACAAGGGAGACCACTAATCTAAGAATGAGGGTTTGAACCCTCAATGATTCAATGTAAAGAAATCTGGACTGTGGTCTATTGCCATCAATGTGAACAATTTTGTGTTACTCCCACGAATAATGCAAACATACCTATGGTCCAATAATTTTACATGTCACTTAAGGATTTGGTGATTAAACGAGGCTATAATGCGGTAATAATTGATGTTGAAGTACAAGGGGAAGATATTTTGATCTCTTTTAGTGATATCTATGAACTTTATAACATCCTATGCTATGTGAAAGATTTTATTGATAATAAAAATCTAGAAAATATTCACATGGAAAATGTTATAAAATATTTAACATAAGGAAGGGGTTGTTGGAACAACAGGTCATACATTGAACTTCACACAAATTGTAATCAGGTTATTATGTTTCCTGTTGTTAAAATGTGGATGCAATTCATTTGGCACTAATATTACACCCGCACTAAATGTCTCTAATGTTAATTTTTTTGAGCAGTTTTTTATATGGTATTTTGCAGCATAAATAGGTTTGCGTAGGCCACTATATCTTTCGAGAAATGAAACGATGTGTACAAAGCTAAAAAGCTAAACCTTTCTTCCCCTATCTCGTAATGACACTATGCCGCCATGAAAAAGTGCCAATGAGCAAAAATAAATAATTTATGAAACCTACGAAGAGTATCATCAAAGATACATTATATACCCAGTATGTTGAGCTTCAGCAGAACCAAATTTCTGAATAGAATCAAAGAAGGAAGAAGAAAATGGACATACCAACATCACTTAAACAAAAAGATCAATCAAATGTTAGAAAGGGAGCTCGCGAAAACATAGATGCAATACTTGACGGAATGATTAGATGGATGTATGAAGTAGAAGCAGTACTTCAAGTATTCACAAGTATGAATAGGTTACGTGCTCCAAATTATCCCCAAACATATTCAGGCCAACTTCGACTAATTATGATAAGGGGCTAGTCTTGAGAAGGAATGTGCTGCTCAAGAGTACTCTCGAATGGAGGACAAATACAAAGCGACATTTCAGCCACAATTTTCTACACCAAAAGGGCTTGTCATATGAAGCCCAACTCACCATGCGCCTTCAACGGGTGGGAGCTCCCATTGAACATATATCAAAGGAAAGGGAAAGCCCTTATGTAGCAGAGACGTTCTTATCCCCTCAACGATTCGGAGGAGGATTGAAGATTTTTTTATTTTGCTTTTAAAAGACTTGTATTAATTCCTGATTAATTTTAAACTTCAATTTGTAGGAGTAGGTGATCTACCGTAATTCGGTGTAGCTGATTAAACTAGTTTTCGCATTTAAAGAGCTTAAATACAAGCATTTTTGTTATGTTTTAGTACAATTTACTTAGTTTTTTTTTTACATTTCAATAAAATATGCAAATTGAGTCTTTTATTACCTTAGGGGTCGAATGAGGCCCAAGGGCAAGCTAATAGATTTTTCAGTGTGAAATCATTAGAAGGCGTATTAAATGAATACTTGTTGCTATGTCGCAACACGTATGACTCTATGTTGCAACATTAGGAACAAAATTAAGAAAACTCAATTTTACCTTCGCTATCGCAACACAGACTGAGGATGTTGCAACATACCCCTGAAGACATCTCAAAGAGGAGCATACTACTACCTTTTTCATGACACAGGTCTTGGTGTGTTGCAACATAGACTATGGGACAGAAAATAAACACGAAGTAGGGGCATTTTGGTCTGCACAATCAAACTTAAAGCTTGAGAATTTCAATTGATCTAGGGTTAAAGATGACGGTCACCTGGAGTCCATAAATAGGCTCATTTGGCACATGTTATACACACCATTCCATTAGCTTAGATTATTTCTTTAGATTTAGTTTTTTTTCTTGCTTTCTTAGTTTTTCTAGAGTTTAGTTTATTTGTATTTGTTTTATTTCAAGAGATCTTAATTGTGAAGGAGATCAACTTCTTTGGGTTCACACTCATTATCAATATCAATCAGGCTTTTCTTAAACTATCTATTTCAATTCATTCATTATGATTACTTCTTCCATCTATTCTATATTGTTTATGAAATCCATGAGGAGCTAATCCCTCTGCGGGGATTAACGAGTGGAGGTATGATCTGTTAACTATTTTGTAGGGTTACTTAATGGATCATTTAATTATCATAGAAGTATGTATTACAAAACAATCAAAATTTACCCAGAACACACCAAAAAGTAGAAATGCATATCTTACTAAATAGACTTAGTAGAGTACACCACAATGGAGAAATAGAATACACCATAAATGCATAATAAAGAGTCACGTGTTTAATGTCCTGGTGGACATTTACAGAAGGTGCCATGTAACATCCAGGGTTTAGGGGTTTTGCATTCTTCTTAAGTTATATTTATGTGGTGGTGTGCTCTATATGCTGTTTGTATGTGTTTGAGGGTTTCGGGAAATCTTGAGACTAAGTTTAGACCTTATGTAAATTTTTGGTTTAGGGCCTTTAGGGGAGAGCTAGGGGAAGATAGGCCTTAAGGGTTTTTATGTGGAGTTTAAGACACAAGAAGAGAATTGGTGAATGGCAAGGGTAACGCCTAGGAGCAAGGGGAGTGTTGCGTCCCAAGGGGTGTCAAGGGGGGAGAGAGGTTCGAATCACATCAGCTGCAAGGTAGCCTTGTTTTATTTTGCATTTTGCGTCAGGGAGAGGGAAGTGTTGGACGGCAAGCAAACTTTGGGGGAGACTTGGTCAAGGTTTTTGAATGGGTGGTGGAGAGTGGTGCATGGAGTTTGAATTATTCAAATGAATTTGAAGTAGTGGAAGAGAGGGGTTTAAGGAAAGAATTAAGGCAAGGAGTGGGGGTAAGGTGAGAGAGTGTGTTAGCCGAATTTGTGGGTGATAGGGTGGCTAGGCATTCGGTTGGTTTAGGGGGTCTTAGGTGTCGAATTTAGGTGTGCTTGTAGCTTGGGGGTGGATGCATTTGTGTTGTTATTTTTTGTCTCTCTTCTTTTGTCTCTTTGTCGTGGGGTGTTAGTTAAAAAGCCATTCATTTCTTTTCTTCTTTTTCCTATGATCAGAAGCCAAAACTGAGGTGATCATTTATGCATTCTTGCTCCATCTTCTTTTTCTCTCTACTCTTTCTCCAAAACATTTCAACTGCAAACATCACACCCTTCTTTTGGCAACCTCTTTGTTTTCCCTTCTTTCCTACTTACTCTCTAAGGCCGAACCTTGTCTTTAATTCCATCTCTGAAGTTTTCGGTTCCCATTCTTTCCAAGCTGAATACTCCTTTCGGGTGGTGGCTCTTTCGGTTGATAATCTCTAGAGGGAGTGTCGTCACTAATCTCCTATCAATCCCTCTCAACCGATTCTTTGTGTTAGCGGTAAGGGGGTCCTCTTCTTCACGAATCTTTTCTTTTCTCTCTTTGATTTGCCGTAACCAAAAAGCCTAACTTTGTTCTTAAGTGTTGGCCAAACATGTAAAGGGCTTGGTTCTTGTTTCTTTGTTTATAGTCAGTGTGGTGAGGGGTAGTAGGGATCCATTGGTTTCGATTAACCAAGGTAAGGGGGATTATAACTTTCATTCAGTCGAAGGACACTTCGTTTAGACCACAACATGTTAGGCCGAATCTAATATGGGATATGTAGGTACTTCGATGATCTTTTAGTCCAAGTGTAGACCTTTCGGTTTTGTCAATTTCGATAAGGAGTATTCTATCTCTTAGTATTTTATGGTTGTCGCTATTATTTGATTTAATGTGTTAACCGGGTCTTCTGACCAAGACTTTGTCTCATGTAACCGAGTACTAGCCTAGTGGAGGAAAGGGTTGGACACGTGGTCCCTACCCCTAAGTTCAAGAAACGTTCGATTTCTACTATTTAGGATTGGCCACCGGGGTGTGGGCCAGCATTGAAATGAGACAAGCAGATCACTATAGTCTCTTCGAGTGAAGACGTTAGGGAAATCGAGAGTCTAGTACTTCAAGTTATCAAGTGTGTGGTTAATTCACTGTTTCCTATTAGTCAATTAATTATATGTGTTATGTGTGTGATAACCGGTATAGTGGTTGTGGGGGAATTGTTACCCTTAATTGGATATTTCGGTAGCTAGGTTAGTACCCTATCTAAGGTGAAATTGTGGTTGACTACTAGGGATATTTGTGATCATGCCGTATGTCTACCTATTATGATCATGCATTATTCTATCATATCATTATAACATGTTGCATATGCATGGGATTGGTATATATATGTTAAAAGAAGGACAGGGTGTACATTTATGTACGTGGTGATGATTGGCTATATGCCATATCATGACTTCATGTCGGCTATGTGCCACATCGAGAGATGATGCTAGCTTTGTGCTTCATCGTGGTTTGATGATGACCATGGGTCACATCGTGGATATTGAGATTTGGTCACATGGTGATTGGTGGCTAGGCCATGTTATATTTGGTCACACGGTGTTCGGTGGTTAGGCCACGTTATATTAGCTTTGAGTAGCTTGACTGTCAAAGAGGTGTGTAGCGGATGGAAGGTCGATTTAGTAATCCCTAGTGTGTGTGGCAGGATACGGGGGTGTGTAGCGGATGGATATTAGGTTGGGGTGGGTAACATTTTGCATCATCATGTGTGGTTTGTGGATTGTGTGGTTTTGGGCCAAGCCCATTTGGGAAATATGTAGAATAATTGCACACTGAGTCTATTCGACTCACCCTATTTTCTTAAACAATTAGGTGATACGTGATATATGGACCGGGCTGGAGTAGATTCGGGGTGGCCATGCAGAAGTTGTTTTAATTCTTTATGCACTTGGATTTTTAATTGCTTTTGGGTTAATTTCTCTTTCATGTAATAAGGCCATTTTAAATATTTGGGGATTTTTACTATATTTAGTTAGATTGACTATCGATTAATAATTGGAAACAGTTTTGGAAACAATTTACAACCTAAAGACTTTCATTAAAGTTTTAAAACCCGGATACTTATAACAACTCGATTTCTCTTAAGTTTCTAAACGAACGATGGTTTTAAATTGCACACGACCTTCAAATTTTTTCATTACCTGTGGCAACGTATTTTCAAAACGATGAACATATTATAGACCCGTTATCTTTTATAAAATTAAGGAAAATATTTTAAACTCAAAACATGTTTTCACCCTTAAATCAAATTCTTTTTAAATATTTTTCCTAGTAGCATTTTGAATTCGACCGTGGTGTTTTGGGTCGGGTTTGGGGTGTTACAGTTTGGTATCAGAGTCAGGTTTAAAACTCGGCTTTGAGGGTTTTTGGGCCCAAAACATCTTTTTAAGATGGGTTTTACTAAAATAGGTATTTTTACAAGCTGATCAGGTTTTTCTGGCATGGCACCTTAGTCTCCGGCCCGATGTCCACCAGGTAAGTACTTCAAACCATTGCGTGATTTGTATGTAAGAATGAAGGGTGATATGGTATCATAGATTAGTAAGTTAGGAACTATTGAACCTTAGGATTAGCCTACTCCAACATTAAATTTCATAAGACTTAACTTACTTCACCAAACCTAGGAATAAGCCGCAGAGTTCAGGTGTGGTAACAAGCATGCGCATGTCTAGGCATGAATTCCGAATGAGCTTGGTATTTAAGCAGTCCTAGCGACTCACCTCCTCTTTTCTGGAATCCTACCTGGTGCGCAGTGATTGTTCACATTAACCATAAGGACTTGTTAATGGGTCAAACCAATAACTAAAACCCGAAAAGGACCGAATCCCCCGATTTTACAAAATAATCAAATTATTCCTGATTTTAAGAAAAAAATTTTCATACTACCCTCGATTTATTACCAAAATACACCTGTTACCAAAATTACCAAAATATCTCTGATTTGTAAATTACCAAAATATCCTTATAGGATAAATTACAAAAATCCCCCTGGGTTGGGAACAAACGAAAATGCTCAAAGTGGTGAACATGTGTAGTGGATAGTGTTAATGAATGAATGTGATTCTCTGAGTTAGGGTGGAGGACTTGAGACAGAAACTTTGGAATGACCGAAAGAACTATTAAATGTCTTTACATAAAATTGCTTGTGGGTAATCAATGGAACAATAAGTTAATGCATAAAATTTCTTAAACAGATTAAAACGCAGTGATAGATATGAGTTCTAGGGGACGAGGTCATAGTATGCGTGGACATGGTAGGGTAGAATGTCAATATCGGGACCAGTTAGGTCTGGTCATGGATTGAGGAATGAAACGATGCCGCCTGCAGTAGAAGCTGAGTTTCAAGATCAGACGGGTGGAGATAATGGCGTAGTATCTCAGGCGATGCTACGTGTTTTGGAAAGAGTTACGGGAGCAAATGTGGGCACCGGGGTCCGAAAGTCCGTTTCTGAGAGACTTCGAGCGAATGGAGCTGAGATATTTAGAGGTGTCTCGGGGTAGCTCCGAATGTGGCAGAGTATTGGTTGGAGGCAGTCGAGAGGATCATGGAAGATTTGGACTGCACTGCTGAGGAAAAGCTGAAGAGCGTTGTATCTCTACTACGGGATAAGGCTTATCAGTGGTAGCTTACCGTCAAAGAGGATACTCTAATAGATCGAGTAGATTAGAGTTACTTTAAAGTAAAGTTTGAGGGGAAGTATGTCGGAGCTAGTTACGTGGATGTACAGAGGGAGGCATTCTTGAATTTGATACAAGAGGATAAGTCAGTAGTAGAATATGATGCAGAATTTTTGAGATTATGTCGGTATGCCAGAGGGATTGTTGCTACTGATTACGAGTGTTACGTGAGGTTTGAGGATGGGCTACGAGATGAACTGCGGGTGTTGATAGCTCCTCAGCGTGAGAGGGATTTTACCACTTTTGTGGAGAAATCTCGGATCGTCGAGGAAATTAAGCAAATCAAAAGGCAGAATAGAGATAGAGACAAAGGTCGTAACAAGAGGGATTTTAGATCGTCAGGGTCTTTGGGGGGTTTCCAGAAAAAGCCTAGGGTGGACAATTCTACTCGTGCTGTTATGCTAGCTGTTGGGAATCAGGTCCGTCCATGTGCCCAGTGTGGGAGGACTCACATAGGTGAGTGCTAGGGAAGGATTAGAGAATGTTTCAGGTGTGGGTCCAAGGCTCACTTAGTGAAGAATTATCCTCAGAATGCGGATAGGGCTCAATTAGTGGGTCAAGGGTATGTGCAGCTAGGAAGGGGTGGTTCACAGATGTCGAGAGGTCATGGCCCGAATCGTGGAGGAAATGGTTTTGGCCAAGGTCGTGGAGCACCGGGTAGAGGTGCTAGGAGCTCAGATGCGAGGCAGCCAGGGTTAGTGTATGTAGCCAGACGTCGTGAGGAAGGGGACGCACCAAATGTTATCACAGTATGTTCCTTATTTATGGATTACCCTTTATTGCTTTAATTGATGTTGGGTCAACACATTCGTACATTGCTAGCATGGTGTCTGGAACCTTGAATGTGAACTCTGAGACTGTCTCTAGGAAGATGGCTGTACTTAGTCCTTTAGGGCAATCTGTGGTAGTAGATAAACTCTTTAGAGACGTGCTTTTAGAGGTTCAGGCGGTGGTATTCCCAGCTGACTTGATGGAGCTGTCGTTCGGGGAATTTGACCTAATCCTAGGGATGGATTGGTTAGTAAGGTATCGTGTGAATCTAGACTATATGGCTAAGTGCATGTCAATAAGGACTACCGAGAATTATGAGGTTGCAGTGATAGGTGAGAGGAGAGACTACCTGTCTAACGTAGTGTCTACTCTTAAGGCGGTGAAGATGGTGAAGAAGGGGTGCTCAGCTTTTTTGATGTTGGTTAGTGCCTTCGATGCTAAGGAGGCAACTGTGGGGAGGTCAGGACAGTAAAAGAGTTTGTGGATGTTTTTCTAGAAGAACTCCCAGGGTTACCTCCGGATCGAGAGGTGGAGTTTGGAATTGACCTGTTGCCAGGAACAGCGCTAGTGTCCATCGCTCCTTATAGGATGGCACCAAAGGAGTTGGTTGAGCTAAAAGCCCAAATCCAAGAGTTACTGGATCATGGGTTTATTCGACCCAATGTGCCTTCGTGGGGAGCACCGGTGTTGTTCGTAAAGAAGAAAGACGATTCTATGCGTATGTGCATAGATTACCGCCAATTGAATAAACTGACGATCAAGAATAAGTACCCATTACCGAGGATAGACGACTTGTTTGACCAGCTCAAAGAAGTTGCGGTCTTTTCAAAGATAGATTTGAGGTCGGGGTATCACCAGCTTAAGGTGAAGGAGGTTGATATCCATAAGACAACGTTTTAGACTCGATACGGGCACTACAAATTCCTCGTAATGCCATTCGGGTTGACTAACGCACCGGTTACATTTATGGACATGATGAATAGGGTTTTCCAACCTTACTTGGATCAATTTGTCGTGGTGTTCATAGATGACATTCTGGTGTATTCCAAGTCGGATGGGGAGCATGATGCACATCTTCCGGTGGTGCTGAGAATTTTAAGGGAAAAGAAGTTGTATGCCAAGTTTAGCAAGTGCGAATTCTGGTTGAGTGAAGTTGCTTTTCTAGGTCACGTGGTATCCGCGGAGGGAATAAGGGTGGATCCCGGAAGGTTGAGGCAGTACTGGAGTGGAAGCCACCTAAGTCGATAGCAAAAATTCGAAGTTTCTTGGGGCTAGCAGGGTACTATAGGAGGTTTGTTGAGGGTTTCTCTTCTATAGCGGCACCGTTGACTAAGCTATTGAGAAAGGAGGTACCTTTTGTATAGTCAGATAGGTAGCAGGAGAGTTTTAAGAAGTTAAAGAGAGTCTTGACAGAAGCTCCAGTCTTGATTCAGCCTATGGCGGGAAAAGATTTTATGGTGTATTGTGATGCTTCCCACACGGGGTTAGGTTGTGTACTGATGCAGGAAGGGAAGGTGGTTGCTTATGCATCTCGGCAGCTGAGACCGTATGAAGTTAACTATCCGACGCATGATCTGGAGTTGGCAGCAGTAGTTTTCGCTTCAAAAGTGTGGAGGCATTATCTGTATGGAGAGAAGTCGGTGATATATACGGACCACAAGAGCCTGAAGTATCTGTTGACTCAGAAGGAGCTGAACTTGAGGCAACGAAGGTGGGTGGAACTGTTAAAGGATTACGACTATTCGATTGAATACCACCCGGGTAAAGCAAATATAGTGGCGGATGCATTAAGCCAGAAGGTAGTATCAGATCTGAGGGCTATGTTCGCACATCTTAGTCTCTACGACGACGGGAGTTTGTTAGCAGAGCTACGGGTAAAGCCGACGTGGTTAAGTCAGGTAAGAGAAAAATAGTTGGTGGATGAGGTTCTGAGTATTCAACTTCAGCAAGTTTAGAGTGGGGAGCTAGAGGACTACAGTGTGAACAGTGACGGAGTTTTGTGTTTCTGTGGTAGAGTGTGTATACCGAAGGATGTGGAATTAAGGCAGAAGATTCTGCAGGATTCGTATAGTAGCCCTTAGGCTATGCATCCTAGAGGAAGTAAGTTGTATAAGGATCTACGGGAATAGTTTTGGTGGCCCGGATTGAAGCGAGAAGTTACAGAATTTATGGGGAAATGCTTGATGTGTCAGCGGGTCAAAGCTGAACACTAAGTACCTTCGAGGTTGCTGCAACCAGTGAAGATTTCGAAATGGAAGTGGGAGAGAATCATAATGGATTTCATTAGTGGGCTTCCTCTTACGCCTACTAAGAAGGACTCGGTATGGGTGATTGTGGATCGGTTGACAAAGTGTGCGCATTTCATACCTGTTCGGGTTGATTACACTCTACAAAGATTAGCAAAGCTGTATGTAGCAGAAATTGTGAGACTGCAAGGAGTGCCGGTGTCAATCATATCAGATAGGGGTCCTAGATTTACGTCGAGGTTTTAGAGGGCGTTGCATCAGGCTTTGGGTACCAGGTTGGACTATAGCACGGCATTTCATCCACAGTCAGACGGTCAGTCTGAAAGGGTAATCCAGGTGCTAGAGGAAATGTTGAAGGGTTGCATTATTGACTTCAAGAGTAGCTGGGAGGAATTCTTGCCTTTGGCGGAGTTTGCATACAACAACAGTTACCAAGCAAGTATTCGAATGGCACCGTATGAAGCACTGTATGGGCAAAAGTGTCAGACTCCTATGTGTTGGACAGAATTAGGTGAACGTCATATTCTGGGTCCAAAGATAGTGGCAGAATCAAAGGAAAAGGTTATGGTAATCCAACCACGATTGAAAGAGGCATCTGACAGACAGAAGTCGTATGCAGATCTTAAGCAAAAAGAGATAG
Source organism: Gossypium rotundifolium (assembly GCA_025506655.1). Lineage (NCBI taxonomy): Eukaryota > Viridiplantae > Streptophyta > Magnoliopsida > Malvales > Malvaceae > Gossypium > Gossypium rotundifolium. Next base: position 28,404,106 of record CP106730.1, read on the forward strand.
AATTTGTTGTGGGTGATAATGTATTCCTGAAAGTTTCACCGTGGAAGAAGGTGATGAGATTTGGGCGCAAGGGTAAACCGAGTCCCAGGTTTATAGGACCTTATAGAGTTTTGAAGCGAGTGGGGCCAGTGGCTTACCAGTTGGAGTTACCGTCAGAATTGAAGCAGATGCATGTGTTCCATGTGTCAATGCTACGTCGTTACAGATCAGATCCATCTCACGTAGTTCCAATTGAGGAAGTTGAGTTGAGGCCAAGTTTGTCCTACGAAGAAGAACTGATTTAGATTTTAGAGCGAGACGTGAAGGTACTTCGAAAGAAATCAGTTCCTCTAGTTAAAGTATTGTGGCGTAACCATGGTTTAGAAGAAGCTTCATGGGAGTCGGAAGAAGCTATGCGATAGCAATACCCTCACTTATTTTGATCAGGTAATTTCGAGGCCAAAATTATTTTTAAGGGGTGGTAGAACCGTAACATCCAGGGTTTAGGGGTTTTGCATTCTTCTTAAGTTATATTTATGTGGTGGTGTGCTCTATATGCTGTTTGTATGTGTTTGGGGGTTTCGAGAAACCTTGAGACTAAGTTTGGACCTTAGGTAAATTTTTGGTTTAGGGCCTTTAGGGGAGAGCTAGGGGAAGATAGGCCTTAAGGGTTTTTATGTGGAGTTTAAGACACAAGAAGAGAAGTGGTGAATTGGCAAGGGTAACACCTAGGAGCAAGGGGGAGTGTTGCGTCACAAGGGGTTTCAAGGGGGGAGAGAGGTTCAAATCACATCAGCTGCAAGGTAGCCTTGTTTTATTTCACATTTTGCATCAGGGAGAGGGAAGTGTTGGTCGGCAAGCAAACTCTGGGGGGTGACTTGGTCAAGGTTTTTGAATGGGCGGTGGAGAGTGGTGCATGGAGTTTGAATTATTCAAATGAATTTGAAGTAGTGGAAGAGAGGGGTTTAAGGAAAGAATTAAGGGAAGGAGTGGGGGTGAGGTGAGAGAGTGTGTTAACCGAATTTGTGGGTGATAGGGTGGCTAGGTATTCGGTTGGTTTAGGGGGGTCTTAGGTGCCGAATTTAGGTGTGCTTGTAGCTTGGGGTGGATGCATTTGTGTTGTTGTTTTTTTCTCTCTTCTTTAGTCTCTTTTCCGTGGGGTGTTAGTTAAAAAGCCATTCATTTCTTTTCTCCTTTTTCCTATGATCACAAGCCGAAACTGAGGTGATCATTTATGCATTCTTGCTCCATCTTCTTTTTCTCTCTACTATTTCCCCAAAATATTTCAACTGCAAACATCACACCCTTCTTTTGGCAACCTCTTTGTTTTCTCTTCTTTCCTACTTACTCTCTAAGGCCGAACCTTGTCTTTCATTCCATCTCTGAAGTTTTCAGTTCCCTTTCTTTCCAAGCCAAATACTCCTTTCGGGTGGTGGCTCTTTCGGTTGATAATCTCTAGAGGGAGTGTCATCACTCATCTCCTATCAATCCCTCTCAATCGGTTCTTGGTGTTAGCGGTAAGGGGGTCCTCTTCTTCACGAATCTTCTCTTTTCTCTCTTTGATTTACCGTAACCAAAAAGCCTAACTTTGTTCTTAAGTGTTGACCGAACATGTGAAGGGCTTGATTCTTGTTTCTTTGTTTGTAGCCAGTGTGGTGAGGGGTAGTAGGGATCCATTGGTTTCGATTAACCAAGGTAAGGGGGATTATAACTTTCATTCGACCGAAGGCCACTTCGTTTGGACCACAAGATGTTAGGCCGAATCTAATATGGGATATGTAGGTACTTCGACGATCTCTTAGTTCAAGTGTAGACCTTCCGGGTTCTATCAATTTCGATAAGGAGTATTTTATTCTTAGTATTTTATGGTCGTCACTATTATTTGATTTAATGTGTTAACCGGGTCTTCTGACCAAAACTTTGTCTCATGGAACCGAGTACCAGCCAAGTGGAGGAAGGGGTTGGACACGTGGTCCCTACCCCTAAGTTTAAGAAATGTTCAATTTTTGCTATCGACATTGGCCACCCGGGTGTGGGCCAACATCGAAAATAGACAAGCAGATCGCTGTAGTCTCTTCGAGTGAGGACGTTAGGGAAATCGAGAGTCTAGTACTTTGGGTTATCAGGTGTGTGGTTAATTCGCTGTTTCCTGTTAGTCAATTAATTATATGTGTTATGTGTGTGATAACTGGTACAGTGGTTGTGGGGTAATTGTTACCCTTAATTGGATATTCGGTAGCCAGGTTAGTACCCTTTCTAATGTGAAATTGTGGTTGATTATTGTGGATATTTGTGATCATGCCATATGTCTACATATTATGATCATGCATTATTCTATCATATCATTATAACATGTTGCATGTGCATAGGATCGGTATATATATGTTAAAAGAAGGACAGGGTGTACATTTATGTACGTGTTGATGATTGGCTATGTGCAATATCATGACTTGATGTCGACTATGTGCCACATCGAGGGACGATGTTAGCTTTCTGCTTCATCGTGGTTTGATGATGACCATGGGTCACATCGTGGATATCGACATTTGGTCACATGGTGATCGGTGGCTAGGCCACGTTATATTTGGTCACACGGTGATCGATGGCTAGGCCACGTTATATTGGCTTTGAGTAGCTTAACTACCAAATAGGTGTGTAGTGGATGGAGGGTCGATTTAGTAATCCCCTGGTGTGTGTGGTAGGATACGGGGGTGTATAGCAGATGGATATTAGGTTGGGGTGGGTAACATTTTGCATCATCATGTGTGGTTTGTGGATTGTGTGGTTTTGGGCCAAGCCCATTTGGGAAACATGTGGAATAATTGCACACTGAGTCTGTTCGACTCACCCTATTTTCTTAAACAATGCAGGTGATACGTGATATATGGACCAGACTGAAGTAGATTTGGGGTGGCCATGCAGAAGTTGTTTTAATTCTTTATGCACTCGGATTTTTAATTGCTTTTGGGTTAATTTCTCTTTCATGTAATAAGGCCATTTTAAATATTTGGGGATTTTTACTACATTTAGTTAGATTGACTATCGGTTAATAATTGGAAATGGTTTTGGAAACAATTTACAACTTAAAGACTTACATTAAAGTTTTAAAACCCGGATACTTATAACAACTCGATTTCTCTTGAGATTCCAAACATACGATGGTTTTAAACCGCACACGACCTTCAAATTTTTTCATTACCCGTGGCAACATATTTTCAAAACGAAGAACATATTATAGACCCGTTATCTTTTATAAAACTAAGGAAAATATTTTAAACTCAAAACGTGTTTTCACCCTTAAATCAAATTCTTTTCAAACATTTTTCCTAGTAGCATTCTAATTTGGCATGCACTTCTCATTCCTTTGCATGCACTTCTCAATGTCCCTTGATTCCTATTCTTTCTCATCAACAGAGACATGCACAATTGGCAGGGATGCCACCGATCTATCTTGGTCCTCTAAGTAATCATCCTTGGATAAGAGCTCATAATTTCAAATGATCAGTGGGAACACTAGAAATTCTAGGGGTGGGGCCCAGCTTAACTGACTTAATGCGGCTGCAATAGAGTTGTTCCAATCCTTGATATAAGCATAGAACAAATTTTGTGATCTGTATATATCGTCTATTGTAGCGAAAAGCCTAATTACTTATTGTTGATGGAATTGGCCAACTTCTCGATATCCTTCATTTTGCACAAAAATGATGTCTTTGCAGTCAGGTTTGCTCCTTTGTTTTCTACCTTGGTTTTTCCCTTCCTCCTTGCTTGTCTCTACCTCCTTTATTTTTGCGTAACTTTTCCATGAGTCATTCTTTCAATAGAGGCTTCATTGATCTGGCCTTTATTATCCAGGACTTCTTCATCATCATGGGGCACGATCCCTATTTTTTGACACAATAGCATTACCAACGATAGGAAATGTAATAGCTCGACTTAGGGCCTAGTCAGAATAGTAGTGCGAGACCACAAATCTAAAGAAGAAATATGTGTTTAAATGATTTTATAAGGCTTATGAGTTATTTGCATGGTTGTGTGAAAATTTCATAAAGGAATTTTATTAATTAGTGAACAAATTGTCCATTAGGACTAAATTGCAAGGATTAGAAAATATGAGATTCTAGAAGGTTTAAGTATGAAATAGAATTATAAAAATTATTAGAAGCCTTATTTAGCAATTAGACCATTATATGTTGAGATGGACAAAAATGGACATAGGAAGGAAAAATCTTAAGAAATAATCATTAAGGGTATTTTTGTCATTTGGTAAATTAAAGAATTAAAAGGGAAAAAAGGCAAAAGTTTGTGTCAATCTTCCTCCCCCTTGGCTGAAAATCACAAAGAAGACATAGCTAGGGTTTCTTCATCTTCCAAGCTTGGTAGTAAGTGCATTCTAGCCTTGTTTTTAATATTATTCATATTTTTGAGATCCTCGTAGCTCGGTTTAGCTATTTCTAGCTATATTTTGAGCTAGAGATTATGTTCAAAAATTTTCCCATGTATTACATGCATGTACTTTGATGTTTTATGGAAGATTATGAAAGTTTGATGCAAGATAAACATCTTTACCTAAGTGATTTTCTTGAAAAAAAAATCCATGTAAGGACCAAATTGCAAAAGTTATGAAAATGGTCATACATGAGTAAAATAGTGGAAATTGAATGTTGTTATAGTTAAGAATATGATTTGTCTAGGCTTGAAATGCAAGAAAGTTGAATAAAAATCATTTTATGAGCCTAGGTGAAAAAGTGTAATTTTAAGAAAGTTTAGAGGCAAAAATGTAATTTTTTCCAAATTATGATCTATGAGTCAATTTAGTCAATGTAAGTATTAAAAAAATTAAATTGTTATTATAGATCAAGAAACACGAAGCCCAGACCGAAATCGAGGCAAAAACAAGGTTGAGGACTAAATTGCACAACTCTACACATTTTGAGTACCGAGGTAAGTTTGTATAAATTTAAAGCTACATATTGCTTTTACAATTAAATTAATTACTATGTCGTACAATGTACATTATTTTCATGAAGTTGATTGATAATGCCTAATAAGGAAATTAATGAGAATAAGTAAGTGAAAGTCTCGGTTGAATATTCGGAACAAAGAGGATACCTATGTCATAACATGAGACAAGGAAAGCCCGTGTAAGACCATATCTGGGACATGGCACCAGCACCGAACGTAGATCCTGTGTAAGACCATGTCTGGGACATGGCATCAGTATCGAATAAGGCAAGGATATGTAAGTCCATGTCAAGACATGGCATTGATAATTTAAAGGCAAGGATCTCATATAAGACCATGCCAAGGCATGGCATTGGTGATTTCATAAGGCAATGATACCACGTAAGACCATGCCAAGACATGGAAATGGTATGTTTCAAAGGAAACGTATAAGGAAGATCTCGTATAAGACCATGTCTAGGACATGGCATCGACATCAAGTTACGGAATCCCGTATAAGACCATATTTGGGATATGGCATTGGTATTTTACGGTGATCCCATGTAAGACCATATTTGGGATATGGAATTGGCATCAAGATACATGTTTGACGAGATTGTGTATCCTCCGACATTCCGAGTAATTCAATGGGTAAAAGAAACAAGTATGAAAGAAGTAACAAGAAAGCTATGTAAGAAAAATAACACAAGTTAAGTTATTCAAGAATAAAAAGGAATTCTACCTAAGTTAAGGAAGATAATGATTTGATGTTCATGTTATATTAGCAAAAGTGCTAATCTATGTGATTAAGTGGTACAGGTACCCTAATTTAATTACAAGTATGAAATTATAATGTGGTAAGTGATGAGAAAGAATAAGTAAGGGTAAGTAAGTTCAAGCACTTAAGATTTATGTTGCTTTAGACTTATGAGGGATGAGTTTAATTATAAGCTATTATATTGCTGATCGTGTCAAATAGTTGAGTTTTAATATTTATAAAGAATGATCAAACCTGTAGGCTAACTATGACAACGATTGAGGCAAGTGCACCTATCGAACAATAGTATAGTTAGGCAAGATTATTTTATCGAACCCAAAGGAACCTAAAAGTACTACTACTCACTTTCTTTCTATTATTTAGCCTAAAATATGGAGAGATTGGTTAATTAATCTAAAACTAATGAAAAAAAACAACTAAACTAGATGCAAAGACAAAAGAATGAAACTTTGGGAAAAGATTGTGGAAAAACTCAGTTGATTACGACGATACCCTAAGGAAGAATCCACCTATAACTTCTCTTGTTATCTAACTTTTAATTCATATGACTTCTTTACTTAGCTTGATCCGTAAGACTCCCTAACCTATATTAAACCCTCTCTCAAGGCGAATAACGTCTAACCTTAGGTTAATTAGTGGAAATCTTATTCTCTTATAATAACCCCCTAAGGAAGCATTAAATCGATCAATGGACTCCCAATTAGGTTTCACCCTAATCCCAAAAATCTTGTCACTCTATCTCTAGGCATGCGATCAACTCCACTTAATTATGCTAGATCTACTCTTAGGCAGGGTCTATTCCTCCTCCACCTAAGCACATTAGATTAAATTAAGCAACATAATTAAGAACAAACTAAGTACTTATCATATAATTTAGAAATCAAATAAAAAAATCCATCATAGGTTTCATCCCCTTCAGGTATCTGAAGGGTTTAGTTCATAACAAAATAAGAAAACATCTCAAGAGAAAAGATAAAACAAAACATAAGAAATCCCTAAAACCCCCTAAAGGAATTGAAGAGGAGATCCTCTGTCTTGAGTAGAACTCCGGCTTCTTGGGATGGATCAATTGGCTATCTTCGAGTAATTCCCTGAATAAAAGCTCTAGCAGAAAACTCTGCCCAAAACATGATTATCTAGAACGGCTACCTTGGGTTGTTTATATAGGCTCCTTAGATGCTTTACTTGGCTCCTAAGTACCTCCTTCAAGTAGAATTACTATTAAGGTGTTTAAGTAGGCTTAGAAGTATGTTTCTTTGGCTTCAAGCATCCAAATTCGAGTGAAATTGGTCATTCCCGTGGCAGGGGCACGCCCATGGCACAAGCCCATGGCACACGCCCATGTAAGTCGTGGCCAGACCATGTTGGACTTTTTTTGACGAGGCACGGCCGTGTGACTTGAAGTCTAAGCCGTGTCGATTTCTTGGATTGGCCCGATTTGGTCCGTTTTAAAGCCCGTTTTATGTTCTTTTTATCCTTATTGCTTTCCTGAGTATAAGATATGAAAAGAAAGGATTAAGAGCACCTTTTTACATAAATCAGGGATAAATCATCGAAAAACATACTAAATGTGGGATTAAAATATGTTACTTTAATGGTTTATCAAATACCCTCACACTTAAGCTTTTGCTTGTCCTCAAGCAAAATTCTCAACTTACAATTAAAATGAACTTTCCATAGTTCATAATTCCTGTCGACAATGTCTCATCATAATTCATAGATAATTTATACATGGATAATTCAACTCAAAGAGTCCTAAAGATTCAATCACGATAAGTCATACCTTTGTAGTACGAAAACATGAGTGTCTCCCCTTATTTGAATAATTACCTTTAATTCAAAACCGGTGAGGATTGACATCCTCACTAAAGGTTAACTCAAATCACTCAAAGTGTTTATGGTTCAAGAATAAGCACTCATAAGTCGAACCTGAAAAGTTAATCCCATAGGCTTGACTGAAAATCAAATCTCCACCACTGTATATGAGATGATACATAGATCAAAAGGTCTTTATCGGGGTTGTAATGGGGCTAAGGTTAAGGGTGTGGATATAGGCTAAATTAGAGGGTTTAGAATCGAGACTGGCTTGACAAATTACCTAACTAGAAACAATGAACTAAATATGAATATTTACATCGAATGAAAACTAATAATACCACTATTGATAATTACTCTATAATAAAAGTATTTTCATCACTTAAAGTTTGATAATACTTTAATACGAGCTTTTTTCTTCAAAATTGGAATTTAAATGCTCTAAGATTTTTTATATTCTACTAATATTGAATATACTTGGGTTTTTTTAAGAACAAACTAAAATATTACATCATAAATGATAAATGTAACTCTTGAACTAATATAATTTAGCAACTTAATCAAATCAAACCTCGATTAAAGGATAGTCAAAAGAGGGTGATAACAAATACAAAGGGTTTTGAGTTAATATTAGTGGGTGAGTCAATAAAAGGTTGTTAGGATTCAACAATGTTCACTAGGGGTTAATTTGTGAAGGTAGGCTTTTTATGGAGTAAGTGGGTTAAATTATAGGTTCCTTTATCATCTCTATATATCAAATCAAAAGTGTGGTCTCGACATGTATAAACGAGGCAAGTTCTAGAATAACAGCTCAAAGTTGACACACTCATAATCAATAAAGTGAGCATGAAAAAGAATATATGCTCTATAAGGCTCAAAATCACAAAAATTATGGGTGTTTTTGACATCAATCCTTATAAATTCCAAATTTCAAGGTAATACTCAAATTCAGTTCAACGACCCATCAATTTTAATTTTTAGAAAGTAGACTTACCATGCCTAATTCTCTATTATTCTTAAAATTTAATCATCAACGCACAATTAACTATGACTTAATTTAAAACACATTAATAAAAATCATAAATCATTAGAAATTTCATCCTAATTAGTAATATGAGAAAATACTTTTGAATCAAGACTAAATTAATGATTTTGGGAATAATGAAAAAAGTTTGACACTTTTACCCCCCACACTTAAGATGTACATTGCCCTCAATGTATAAAGACGAATAATGACAATTATGGGATAAATCAAAAGATAAGGGGTAAAGTGACACTTCCTAAATTTCGGATGGCTCCGGGAGTTGGCAGTGGTCGCGGTAAAAGGTAGTTGGAGGAGGCAATGGTGGTGTTTTCTATGGTCCTGGTGGGGTGGCTACCAACGATCTCTACGCTAGATGAAGAAATTGGGGAGCTTGTAGAGAATTAGCCAGGGATTATTAAGACATATTTAGAATCAACTAAGTATATATATGACGATAAGAAAGAAGACGAGAATTAAAATAGAAAACAATCTAAAGTTAAAATAAAAAATAAATGGATTGTTAAGTCCTTATTGAAGGATGGTTCGCAAGGTGGGTATGGCTTCTAGGGCAATGGAGGTGCTGGTGGTGGTCGTAGTGGCGTGATTCCCAAGCAGCCTTTAGAATCTAATACTAAGAAACTAAATTAAAATAAACTAAACTAAGCATAAGATTGTTAAAGAGAAGGAAATTGAAGCAAAAGAGAAAAAGAAAATAAAAACTATATGGTCTTAAAGACCCTTGGCTTCTTATTTAAATGAAGTGACCAGCATGAACTTATGTAGATTGGTCTCCCATGGGAAGATTATGTTTGCCTTCTTTCGCTTCTTCGGCATGGTTTCGGTGTTGCTCAAGAGTCTTGAAACTTTTTCTAAAGGAGGAAATAAAATTTTGAAGGAAAAGAAAGAAGAAAGAAGAAATAGAATGAGAAGAAGAGGAAGGGTGTGGGGTTTAAATAGTATTTCAAATTTGGAATTGGCATCAAGATACATGTTTTGAGAGGTTATCCTCATTCATTAGGAAGTAATTCAATGGGTAAAAAAACAAGTATGAAAGAAAAGTAAAAGAAAGCTATGTAAGAAAAATAACACAAGTTAAGTTATTCAAGAATAAAGGAATTCTACCTAAGTTAAGGAAGATAATGATTTGATGTTCATGTTATATTAGCAAAAGTGCTAATCTATGTGATTAAGTGAATGCAGTACCCTAATTTAATTACAAGTATGAAATTATAATGGCAGTAAGTGATGAGAAAGAATAAGTAAAGGAGTAAATAAGTTTCAAGCAACTTAAGATTTATGTTGCTTTAGACTTATGAGGATGAGTTTAATTATAAGCTATTATATTTACTGATCGTGTCAAATAGTTGAGTTTTAATATTTATAAAGAGTGATCAAACACATAGACTAACTTATGAAACTGCTTGATTGAGGCAAGTGCACCTATCGAACAATAGTATAGTTAGGCAAGATTATTTTATAGAACCCAAAGGAACCTAAAAGTACTACTACTCACTTTCTTTCTATTATTTAGCCTAAAATATGGAGAGATTGGTTAATTAATCTAAAACTAATGAAAAAAACAACTAAACTAGATGCAAAGACAAAAGAATGAAACTTTGGGAAAGATTGTGGAAAACTTCAGTTGATTCTGACGATACCTAAGGAAGAATCCACCTATAACTTCTCTTGTTATCTAACTTTTAATTCATATGACTTCTTTGCTTAGCTTGATCCGTAAGACTCTAACCTATATTAAACCCTCTCTCAAAGGCGAATAACGTCTAACCTTAGGTTAATTAGTGGAAATCTTATTCTCTTATAATAACCCCCAAGAGAAGCATTAAATCGATCAATGGACTCCCAATTAGGTTTCACCCTAATCCCATAAAATCTTGTCCTCTATCTCTACAGCATCCGATCAACTCCACTTAGTTATGCTAGATCTACTCTTAGCGAGGGGTCTATTCCTCCTCCACCTAAGCACATTAGATTAAATTAAGCAACATAATTAAGAACAAACTAAGTACTTATCATATAATTTAGAAATCAAATAAAAAAATCCATCATAGGTTTCATCCCTTGGTATCACGAAGGGTTTAGTTCATAACAAAATAAAAAAACATCTCAAGAGAAAAGATAAAAACAAAACATAAGAAATCCCTAAAAACCCACGAAGGAATTGAAGAGGAGATCCTCGTCTTGAGTAGAACTCCGCTTCTTGGGATGGATCAGCTGGCTATCTTGAGTAATTCCACAGAATAAAAGCTCGCGAGAAAACTACGCCCAAAACATGATTATCTAGAGCAGGCTGCCTTGGGTTGTTTATATAGGCTCCTTAGATGCTTTACTTGGCTCCTAAGTACCTCCTTCAAGTAGAATTACTATTAAGGTGTTTAAGTAGGCTTAGAAGTATGTTTCTTTGGCTTCAAGCATCCAAATTAGAGTGAAATTGGTCATTCCGTGTAGGAAACACGCCCTTCTTTATATTTTAACACTGCATACATGTAAGTGATGGCCGAACCGTGTTGGACTTTTTTTGACGAGGCACGGCGGTGTGACTTGAAGTCTAGGCGTGTGTCGATTTCTTGAGTTGGCTTGGAATTGGTCCGGTTTAAAGCCCGATTTATGTTCTTTTTATCCTTATTGCTTTCTGAGTATAAGATATGAAAAGAAAGGATTAAGAGCACCTTTTACATAAATCGGGATAAATCATCGAAAAACATACTAAATGTGGGATTAAAATATGTTACTTTAATGGTTTATCAAATACCCTCACACTTAAGCTTTTGCTTGTCCTCAAGCAAAATTCTCAACTCTGAATTAAAATGAACTTTCCATAGTTCATAATTCACATCGACAATGTCTCATCATAATTCATAGATAATTTATACATGGATAATTCAACTCAAAGAGTCCTAAAGATTCAATCACGATAAGTCATACCTTTGTGATGCACGAAAACATGAGTGTCTCCCCTTATTTGAATAATTACCTTTAATTCAAAAGCCGGTGAGGATTGACATCATCACTAAAGGTTAACTCAAATCACTCAAAGTGTTTATGGTTCAAGAATAAGCACTCATAAGTCGAACCTGAAAAGTTAATCCCATAGGCTTGCCTGAAAATCAAATCTCCACCACTGTATATGAGATGATACATAGATCAAAAGGTCTTTATCAGGGTTGTAATGGGGCTAAGGTTAAGGGTGTGGATATAGGCTAAATTAGAGGGTTTGAATAAAGGCAGCTTGACAAATTACCTAACTAGAAACAATGAACTAAATATGAATATTTACATCGAATGAAACTAATAATACCACTATTGATAATTACTCTATAATAAAGAGTATTTTCATCACTTAAAGTTTGATAATACTTTAATCTGAGCTTTTTTCTTCAAAATTGGAATTTAAATGCTTTCTAGATTTTTTATATTCTACTAATATTGAATATACTTGGGTTTTTTTAAGAACAAACTAAAATATTACATCATAAATGATAAATGTAACTACGAACTAATATAATTTAGCAACTTAATCAAATCAAACCTCGATTAAAGTGGCGATCAAAGAGGTGATAACAAATACAAAAGGGTTTTGAGTTAATATTAGTGGGTGAGTCAATAAAAAGTTGTTAGGATTCAACAATGTTCACTAGGGGTTAATTTGTGAAGGTAGGCTTTTATATGGAGTAAGTGGGTTAAATTATAGGTTCCTTTATCATCTCTATATATCAAATCAAAAGTGTGGTCTCGTACATGTATAAGCGAGGCAAGTTACAGAATATGACTCAAAGTTGACACACTCATAATCAATAAAGTGAGCATGAAAAAGAATATATGCTCTATAAGGCTCAAAATCACAAAAATTATGGGTGTTTTGACATCAATCCTTATAAATTCCAAATTTCAAGGTAATACTCAAATTCAGTTCAACGACCCATCAATTTTAATTTTTAGAAAGTAGACTTACCATGCCTAATTCTCTATTATTCTTAAAATTTAATCATCAACGCACAATTAACTATGACTTAATTTAAAACACATTAATAAAAATCATAAATCATTAGAAATTTCATCCTAATTAGTAATATGAGAAAAATACTTTTGAATCAAGACTAAATTAATGATTTTGGGAATAATGAAAAAGTTTGACACTTTTACCCCACGCTTAAGATGTACATTGCCCTCGAATGTATAAAGAGCGAATAATGACAATTATGGGATAAATCAAAAGATAAGGGGTAAAGTGACACTTCCTAAATTTAGGATGGCTCAAGGAGTTAGCGATAATTACAGCGGTAAAAGGTAGTTGGAGGAGGCAATGGTGGTGTTTTCTATGGTCTGGTGGGGTGGCTACCAGCGATCTCTCTGCTAGATGAAGAAATTGGGGAGCTTGTAGAGAATTAGCCAGGGATTATTAAGACATATTTAGAATCAACTAAGTATATATGTAGCGATAAGAAAGAAGGCGGAATTAAAATAAGAAAACAATCTAAAGTTAAAATAAAAAATAAATGGATTGTTAAGTCCTTATTGAAGATGATGGTTACTTGAGGTGGGTATGGCTTACAAGGGCAATGGAAGTGTGAGGTGGTGGTCGTAGTGGCATGATTCCCAAGCGACCTTTAGAATCTAATACTAAGAAACTAAATTAAAATAAACTAAACTAAGCATAAGATTGTTAAAGAGAAGAAATTGAAAGCAAAAGAAAAAGAAAATAAAAACTATATGGTCTTAAAGACCATTGGCTTCTTATTTAAATGAAGTGACCGACGCATGAACTTATGTAGATTGGTCTCCCATGGGAAGATTATGTTTGCCTTCTTTAAGCTTCTTGGCATGGTTTCGGTGTTGCTCAAGAGTCTTGAAACTTTTCTAAAGGAGGAAATAAAATTTTGAAGGAAAAGAAAGAAGAAAGAAGAAATAGAATGAGAAGAAGAGGAAGAGGCTGTGGGGTTTAAATAGTATTTCAAATTTGGCGCGTTCCACGCGTAGTTCAAGGGTATGTCGATTCCTACGGTACCTCGCCGCGGCAAGTAGTGTGGAAGCGTTTGCATTACCACTCCGTTCTTGATGTGCCATGCAATGTAAAGTAGTCAATATGCGATACGGCGCGTCGCATGGCCAGTAGAATGCAATGCGTGTTGAGTTTCCGTGCCTATTTCTCGATCGGCCACGCTTGTTGGGAGATAGTCGGTAACTTCGCACGGTTTAGGGAACACGGCCGTGCTTGATCTGTCGGTGCCCATAGGGAAGGGTGGTTGGACGCGTGACATCCGGCGATGGTTGGCCTAAATTACACGGCCTCCTCTCTGCAGTCGGTCACGATGGTTCGATGGTCCACTGACCCACGAGACACGGCCGTGTGTAAGAGCCATGTGGCCTAGAAATGCAATACTTTGTGTTAGTTTAAAAATAAATATTTAGAAGAGAAGATGAAAAGAAAAGACGAAAATAAATTTGAAAATAAATTGAGTTAGTGCTCGGGTTTGCCTCCAGAAAGCGCTGCGTTATAGTCTTAAGCTAGACATCCTCGTATTTGAAAATTTTAGAGAGGTTTAAAGGTTTGCATATCTTCCTCATGCTCACACAGATTCTATTTTATTATAAAGTTAAAGTCGAGAAGCGTTTACCTTGAAATTGCCAAATATTGGATTGTTTACCTCGACTATTTCGTATGGGAAGATATCGTGTACCTTAAGAAGAATTTCTCCCTTTGCCCACAGGTTTATTGAAGTGATGTGGGGATCGACTTTGTCTAACAATACTTGGTCTCCTATTTTAAAGTGATTTGATGTCACTACAAACTTTTCTGGCGGTTCCTCTGGTTTTATTTCGTGTGGATCCGGCTTTTCTTTGACTTGTATCTTCTGCTCTTCTAAATCGTCGACCTTAAGGTTTTGTTTCTTGTGTGATTCTTCTTTGTCGATTTGGGGGCTATGAGTTGGCTCAGGTTTGATGCCTTGTGATGTTTCCTGTAGTGAAGGTTGAACAATTTGATTATCTATTGAAGTGACTTTTTTACCTTCATCATACATTGTTACGGGTGAAAGGAGAGCTTGAAGTGTAATCGATTTATCTCCTACGTGAAGTATGAGTTCACCAATTAAGCATGGAATCGTAAAACTCCCTAGATCCTTTTTGTTTACTGTAGGTAGTCTATTACACGTAGATTATGCGACCATGTTGTGTTTAGTTCACGTGGTGTTCTTCGTCTATTTTGCGTTTGTTTCTCAGAGTTGTCTTAAAAATTTCCTCGAGTCTAGCATCCGGAAAAGAGCTTCAAGAAGGTTAAGTTAATATGTAATTTCTTTAAAAGTTTAAGAAACTTACAAAGCCATTCCTCTGAATCATCTCCTTTCAATGCTATGGGATAAGGTATGCAAGGTTTGTATTCTTTGATTATTGGTTTTGGCTTTTAGTGTGTTTACCTCTATTTTACCTTTTTCTTTCTTAGTTTCTTGTCTTTGTGGTAGGCTCGTCTACCTTTGTACCCTCTTATTTGTAGATGGCTTGGATCATTCTTTGGGGTTTATTCGGTGTTGCTTAGTAGGCGTCCTTGTTGGTGTTCAAAAATCAGCTTTGTGAGATGTCCCATTGACCTAGTAAGTTTTCCGACTTGATTCTCAATCCTTTTGATCAATTTTCTTTGTTCATCCGGTCTTTGGTTCGATCTTTTAAAGCGAGAATCTGTGCGGCGCCATGAATTTAAATCGGCATCTCTTGAGGCTTGATTTCTTCTCTTGTGGATATGGCTAATTTTGATAATTTGGAGGTTGTTCTTGCCTTTCATTTCCTTGTCCTCCCACGAAAAATTTGGGTGGTTCCTCCGACTGCGTTATAAATGTTACTATAAAGATTATTATTGGATTTGAAATTGTTACCTATATAGTTTATGCGCCCTGTTACGCTCACGATTGGTAGGGTGGGTACTGGAGTTAGCATACATTCCCACTTGCTTCGCATTGCATTCTTGGATGTACTGCGAAGAACATAAATTATCAAGCTTTTATTCATCATCTCCACGTGTTGGCAGCATTATTCTGCGTCTAAGTTAAAAACTCCAGCTGATTTTGTCGATTTAGCCCTTTTAATTTGCCATTGATAGGTATTCAACGACATCTCTTCCATAAATTGGTAAGCCACTTCAGGAGTTTTGTTATTCAAAGTTCCACCGGCTGATGAGTCAATCATTTGCCTCGTTGAAGAATTCACACTGTTGTAAAAACTTTGGACTTGAAGCCATAAGGGTAACCTGTGGTGTGGACTTCTTCTCAGGAGATCCTTATATCTTTCCCATGCATCATATAATGTTTACCGTCATTACGCTTGCGATGAAGATATGTCATTCCTAAATTTGGCCATTTTGTTTGGTGGAAAGTATTTTAAAAAGAAATTTTTGGTCATTTGATCCCATGTGGTGATTGACCTCGAAGTAGTATGAGTTCAACCAACTTTTGCTAACTGCTTCTTAATGAAAAGGAAATAGCAGAAGGCGTATGGCGTCGTCGAAACACCATTTATTTTGAAGGTATCACGGAACTCTAAGAAATTAGCTATATGAGTATTAGGATCTTAGATCACCTGAAACCATCAAATTGAACAAAGCTGTTGAATCATTTGTATTGTGTTAGGCTTTAACCCAAAAATGTTAGCGACTATGATGGCTTGATAATACTAGATTATGCTCCTATCAAATTAGGTTTAGCATAATCATACATAATCTGTGAACATTTGTTCTTGCACATTTGGCGATGGATTGTTTTAATCCATCCTTGATAGGATTGGATCTGTCTTGTTTTTCTTCCCTTTGGTAGTCTAGAGCTTTTCTAGTTTCTCTGGGATTCTTACGGCGGTAGCTTCAATGTCACTTTCATATGCTAAAGGTCCTCTCGGGTTCACTTATAGTCATAAACTAGAGTACTGTTAGGAGAAGAAAAAAAGAAATTTAGTGTAAATAAAATTTAACCTAAACTAAAAATAAAAGTAAATTGCCAAAAATAATAAAATAATAGCAAAAGTAATAGAAATAGAGCTTTCTTAATATTTTAGTGTTTCCACGACCAGGCGCCAAAAACTTGACCAGGTGTCAAACAATCGAGTTTTGATATTTATAAAAAATGATCGAACACGTAGACTAACTATGACAACTTGATTGAGGCAAGTGCACCTATCAGAACAATAGTATAGTTAGACAAGATTATTTTTACGATGGTAAAGGAACCTAACGATTACTATTACTCACTTTCTTTCTATTATTTAGCCTAAAATATGGAGTTATTGGTTTATTAATCTAAAACTAATGAAAAAACTAAACTAGATGCAAAGAAAAAGAATGAAACTTTGGGAAAAGGCTGTGGAAGAACTTCAGGTTGATTACGGCGATACCACAGGAAGAATCCACCTATGACTTTTCTTGTTATCTAACTTTTAATTCATGTGACTTCTTTATTTAGCTTGATCAGTAAGACTCCCTAACCTATATTAAACCTCTCTAGAGGCAAATAGTTTTTAACCTTAGGTTAATTAGTGGAACTCTCGTTCTCTTATAATAACCCCTAAGAAGCGATGCGTCGATCAATGGACTCCCATATTAGGTTTCACCTAATCCAGAAAAATCTCATCACCCTATCTCTCAATGGAGATCAACTCCGCTTAATATACTAAATCTACTTTTAGAGGCGAGATATATTCCTCCTCCACCTAAGAACATCGAGTTAAATTAAACAACATAATTAAGAACAAACTAAGTACTTATCATATAATTTAGAAATCAAATAACAAAATCCATCATAGGTTTCATCCCCTTCATGTATGCGAAGGGTTTAGTTCATAACAAAATAAGAAAACATCTCAAGAGAAAAGATAAAACAATGCATAAGAAATCCCAAAAACTCCTGAAGAAATTGAAGAGAGATCCTCATCTTGAGTAGAACTCTAGCTTCTTGAGATGGGTCAGCTGGCTATCTTCGAGTAATTCCTGAATAAAAGCTACGAGACTTCTACGCCCAAAACTTGATTATCTAGAATGGTGCCTTGGGTTGTTTATATGGGCTCTTTAGATGCTTTACTTGGTTCCTAAGTTCATCCTTAAAGTAGAATTACTATTAAAGGCGTTTAAAGTAGGCTTAGGAGTATGTTTTCTTTAGCTTCAAGCATCCAAATTCGAGTGAGAATGCTCATTTTCGTGGCGAGGGGACATGTGCATTGCTGCTTGCAGTGTAAGTCAAATAAATGCCGAGATCGTGTTGGACTTTTGTCGACATGGCACAACCATGTAAATCGGGGTGGTAGGCCGTCTAAATAAATAGCAAAAACGCAGTAGGTGTGGCTTAAAGTCGAGCCGTGTCGATTTCTTGGGTTGGCCCAATTTGAGTGCATTTTAAAGCCGTTTCACGTTCTTTTTATCCTTAGGTGCTTTCTGAGTATAAAGAAATGAAAAAAAAGGATTAAGAGCACCTTTTTACATAAATTAAGGATAAATCATCCAAAAACATACTAAATGTGGGATTAAAATATATTTCTTTACGGTTTATCAATTGCTTTGTTAAATCCTCTTGCAAACTTACTAAGTTATATGTTTAACTCTCTTCTTTCCTTTTCCATGTGGGTTAGCCAAGTTAGCTCAGGGATTACTGAGACGTCGGAGCCTGGATCACACTATAATCCACTAATTGGGTATAGTAAAGTTAAATAAATTTTGAGTATGGCATGTATAGGAGTTTGATCATTTGGTCATGACATGTTGTGAGCTAAAGGCTTGGTTATTAAGATTATACATTCTTTTGTATATAGGCCGTTAGAAATTGGTCAATATTGGTTAGTTATATGCCCTTTCATAATGATAACTTTATGCATTTAAGTTTATGCAATGGATGGAATAATTGAATATTTGGAGATAGATATAAGTGTGTTTATGTTTTAGGGTGGCAATTGGCTTTGAAATATAGCCCTATAATTGTCCTGCGGGTAGACCTGCAAGGGGTGTGTCTAGGCTGTGTGTGACTGCAGTTTGACCCATGGGTGTGTTGATGCAGAGCGTGTCCCTGCATTAGTTTATGAAAATATGATTCATCACATGGGCGGACACAAGGGCATGTGCCATGGCCGTGTGCTATGTAAAAAATGTGATGACGTCATAAACAAAGAGCTCCATGGGTAGAGGACAGGCGTGTGCTCGGCCGTGTAAAATAAGTCGATTAATGGACTACAAGTGCCGAACACGGGCATGTCTTGGAGCACGTGGGCGTGTGACCCATGTTTAGGCAAAAATTTTCAAGGAGTGCCAAAGTTTCCGGATGAATCACGAAATCTTTCAGATGTACGTTTAAGGCCTCGATGGCCTATGAAAAGTATGTTACAAGTAAGAAAGAAAAGTTTTAGGATGGAAAGAAATCTTATAGCCCGGTAATACATGTTTAAGTAAAGTCAAGTATGGTAGTGCCTCAGTATCCTATCACTGGCGTCGGACTTGGGTAGAGGTAATTATTCACGGAAAACCATAATTCTAGTTTGCCTTACAGCGGTGTCATTAATTTCCTAGTGAAGTATTTATTAGGCATCAATCTTTATGCCTTTGACAATTGAATTTATCAGGCACATTATATCGAGGGTAGCTGTGATGCTTTGTGAGTAGAGGCTATAATTACGATTGACAAAATGAAACTAGATTTTTCTTTGCGGTGTTAGAAAACATCGATGCATCATATAATTCCCTTGATGTTTACCCGTCAACGATTGCTCCTCGACACATAAATTATTCACCAACATGTCTCTTTTTATCGTTTGTGATATCCTTAATGAACTCGGGTGTTCATCTACATAAATTTTAGTGTTGCACAACTAATTGATATTTTAGCATCCCATAGGATTAAGCCTTCTCGAACAAAGATGAACACTAACTCATGGTCATTATGGCATTCCTAACGTGTCTGTCACCAAAATAGAGATTCTGACATTACTAAAAAATTTAGAACATTATATAATGTTTCGCGTCATTACGCACGATGAAGATATGTCATTCCTAAATTTGGCCATTTTGTTTGGTGGAAAGTATTTTAAAAGAAATTTTTTGGTCATTTGATCCCATGTGGTGATTGACCCTCGTGGTAACGAGTTCAACCACTGCTTTGCTTTACTTCTTAATGAAAAGGGAAATAACTGAAGACGTATGGCATCGACAGAAACGCCATTTATTTTGAAGGTATCACAGAACTCTAAGAAATTAGCAATATGAGTATTGGGATCTTCGTCCTGCAAACCATCAAATTGAACAAACTGTTGAATCATTTGTATTGTGTTAGGCTTTAATTCAAAATTGTTAGCAGTTATAGCAGACTTGATAATACTAGATTATGCTCCTGTCAAATTAGGTTTAGCATAATCATACATAGTACGCAGAGCATTCTGTTCTTGCACATTTGGCGGTGGATTGTTTTCGTCCATCCCTTCAGTAGGATTGGATCTGTCTTGTTTTTCTTCCCTTTGGTAGTCTAGAGCTTGTCTAGTTTCTCTGGGATTCTTGCGAGCAATAGCTTCAATGTCACTTTCATATGCTAAAGGTCCTCTCAGGTTCCTTATAGTCATAAACTAGAGGTACCTGCTAGGAGAAGAAAGAAAGAAATTTAGTGTAAATAAAAATTTAACCTAAACTAAAAATAAAAGTAAATTGCCAAAAAATAATAAAATAATGGCAAAAGTAATAGAAATAGAGCTTTCTTAATATTTTAGTGTTCCCCAGCAACGGCGCCAAAAACTTGATCGTGTCAAACAGTCGAGTTTTAATATTTATAAAAAATGATCGAACCTGTAGACTAACTATGACAACGATTGAGGCAAGTGCACCTATCGAACAATAGTATAGTTAGGCAAGATTATTTTATCGAACCCAAAGGAACCTAACAGTACTACTACTCACTTTCTTTCTATTATTTAGCCTAAAATATGGAGTTATTGGTTTATTAATCTAAAACTAATGAAAAAAACTAAACTAGATGCAAAGACAAAAGAATGAAACTTTGGGAAAAGACTATGGAAAAACTCAGTTGATTACGACGATACCCTAAGGAAGAATCCACCTATGACTTTTCTTGTTATCTAACTTTTAATTCATATGACTTCTTTACTTAGCTTGATCCGTAAGACTCCCTAACCTATATTAAACCCTCTCTCAAGGCAAATAACGTTTAACCTTAGGTTAATTAGTGGAACTCTCGTTCTCTTATGATAACCCCCTAAGGAAGTAGTAAATCGATCAGTGGACTCCCATATTAGGTTTCACCATAATCCGAAAAAATCTCATCACCCTATCTCTAGGCGTGCGATCAACTCCGCTTAATTATGCTAGATCTACTTTAAGGCAGGGTCTATTCCTCCTCCACCTAAGAACATCAGATTAAATTAAACAACATAATTAAGAACAAACTAAGTACTTATCATATAATTTAGAAATCAAATAACAAAATCCATCATAGGTTTCATCCCCTTCATGTATCTAAAGGGTTTAGTTCATAACAAAATAAGAAAACATCTCAAGAGAAAAGATAAAACAATACATAAGAAATCCCTAAAACTCCCTGAAGAAATTGAAGAGGAGATCCTCTGTCTTGAGTAGAACTTTGGCTTCTTGAGATGGGTCAACTGGCTATCTTCGAGTAATTCCCTGAATAAAAGCTCTGGCAGAAAACTTTGCCCAAAACTTGATTATCTAGAATGGCTGCCTTGGGTTATTTATATAGGCTCTTTAGATGCTTTACTTGGCTCCTAAGTTCATCCTTAAAGTAGAATTACTATTAAGGCGTTTAAAGAGTATATGTTTCTTTGGCTTCAAGCATCCAAATTCGAGTGAAATTGCTCATTCTCGTGGCAGGGACATGCCCATGGCACACGCCCGTGTAAGTCGTGGCCAGATCGTGTTGGACTTTTGCCGACATGGCACAACCATGTAAATTGGGGTGAGGCCGTGTTCTAAATAAATAGCAAGGCACAACCGTGTGGCTTGAAGTCCAGCCCGTGTCGATTTCTTGGGTTGGCCCAATTTGGTCTATTTTTAAAGCCCGTTTTACGTTCTTTTTATCCTTAGGTGCTTTCCTGAGTATAAGAAATGAAAAGAAAGGATTAAGAGCACCTTTTTACATAAATTAGGGATAAATCATCCAAAAGCATACTAAATGTGGGATTAAAATATGTTACTTTTACGGTTTATCAATTGCTTTGTTAAATCCTCATGCAAACTTACTAAGCTATATGTTTACCTCTCTCCTTTCCTTTTTCCATGTAGGTTCGCCAAGTTAGCTCGGGGATTACAGACATTGGAGCTCGGATCACACTATCATCCACTAATTGGGTATAGTAAAGTTAAATAAATTTTGAGTATGGCATGTATAGGAGTTTGATCATTTTGGTCATGACATATTGTGAGCTAAAGGCTTGGTTATTAAGATTATACATTCTTTTCTATAAGGCCATTAGAAATTGGTCAATATTGGTTAAGTTATATGCCCTTTCATAATTATAACTTTATGAATTTAAGTTTATGCAATGAATGGAATAATTGAGTTGTTTAAGATAGTATAAGTGTGTTTATGTTTCAAGGTGGCAATTGGCTTTGAAAAATAGCCCTATAATTGTCCACACGGGTAGACACACGGGAGTGTGTCTAGGCTGTGTGTGACACACGGTCAGCCCCATGGGTGTGTTGATAGGCCGTGTGTCCCCTGCATTAATTTATGAAAATATGATTCGTCACATGGGCCAGCACAAAGGCATGTGCCATGGCCGTGTGCTATTAAAAGTATGATGATGTCATAAACAAAAAGCTCCACGGGTAGAGGACACGGGCGTGTGCTCAGCCGTGTGAAATAAGTTAGTGTCGACCACAAGTGTCGAACACGGGCATGTCTTAGGGCACATGGGCGTGTGACCCATGTTTAGGCAAAAATTTTCAAGGAGTGCCAAAGTTTCCGGATGAATCCCGAAACCTTTTAGATGTACGTTTAAGGCTTCGATGGCCTATGAAAAGTATGTTACTAGTAAGAAAGACAAGTTTTAAGATGGAAAGAAATCTTATAGCCCGATAATACATGTTTAAGTAAAGTCAAGTATGGTAGTGCCTTGTATCCGGTCCTGGCGTCAAACACGGGTATGTGGTGTTACAGGAAAACCATAATTCTAGTTTTCCTTACGGCGGTGTCATTAATTTCCTAGTGGAGTATTGCACCGGCATCAATCTTTATGCCTTTGACAATTGAATTTATCAGGCACATTATATCGAGGGTAACTGTGGTGCTGTGAGTAGAGGGCTATAGTCGGCAGTTGACAAAATGAAACTAGATTTTTCTTTGTAGTGTTAGGAAGCATCGATGCATCGTATAATTCCCTTGATGTTTACCCGTCAACAGTGCTCCTACGACACGTAAATTATTCACCAACATGTCTCTTTTATTGTTTGTGATATCCTTAATGAACTCGGAGTGTTCATCTACATCTATTTTAGTGTTGCACAACTAATTGGTATTTTTAGCATCCCATGGGATTAAGCCTTCTCGAACAAAGATGAACACTAACTCATGGTCATTGTAACGCCCCTAACCCGTATCTGTCACCAAAATAGAGTTACGAAGCATTACTAAAAAAATTTAGAACATTTACAGACATTTCAAGATAATCACTATTCATTCACCGAGATTATACATAACGTCCCTTAAATGGGCCCTCAAGGCCCAATACGAGAATTAGAAATGAATCAGAACTAAATCAGGATCTCAGGGAATTTTTTTTGAAATTCCAAAATTTTTCTTAAATATAGTGCCCACACACCCCTGAGGTCTAGGGACATGCCCATGTGGTCAGGCTGTGTGACTATACACATGTGTCCTTAACCCATGTAACTCTCTGACTTCTAAGGCATGAAGAAACTGAAGTCACACGGCTAAGTCACATGCCCATGTGCTAGGCCGTGTGGCGAATTTTTATTTTTGAAATTAGGTGCAATTTTCATACGGCCGTGTAACACGCCCATGTTCAAGGCCGTGTGGCACACACGGCTGGGACAAAAGCCCATGTCCCCGCCCATATGCTCAATTCTAAGCATTCTGTTTCTCAAAATTAAGGTACAAGGGACACATGGCCTGACTACACGCTATGTACTCAACCGTATGTCACACACGGTCTAGACACATGCTTGTGTGGACAAAAAAAACCATTTCTAGCTTTATTTTTCACCCAAAATTACACACAATACATGTACTTGAAAAACACATCCAATACCAACCAATTCAAGCATTCAAATTAAACAAATTCCATCTTTCACCAAGGCATACCATTACAAACTCAAGTGTTTATAACCTTACCTTGGTTTAACTTATGCAATAGCAACATTCGATCACATATACTTAACATAACACATGTGTATATAGATCATAATAACCTACTTAGTCATAGCAAAATGAACCATTACTAGCCATTCCAATGGCTAGGTTACAAAACATCATTTTCAAGCCACCTATGGCCAACTTTCCCTCTACATGCCATTATACCAAAAATGTTTTTACTAAGTATACCCAAAATGACTAGTTGATAGTGTGATGTTGCTCCAATGATCTCCAGCCTTCACCAGCTTCCGAGCACTATAAAACAGGGAAAATAAATGGAGTAAGCATTACATGCTTAGTAAGTTGGTATAAAGGAAACTAAACTTACCAAAATCACGTTTATTATGTTTAAGCATATAATATCATGTTTTCCATCCATTAGCAATATTGCCTAAACACATGCATTCAATCAAACATGTTAGCCACAAAAATCTTCATATCAATCAAGTAATCATAGATGAGCTCATCAAGCAATATTCTTTCAAGTTATTACATTCCATCTTAAAATTCTCATACTAGGTCAAGAGTTATGTCCATTGAATCATTAAAGTTTCGATAGATGCTCAATTAGTACATTCGAGGTGTACAATTTGATAATCCGTCAATTCTTATTCAGGGGTACCAATTTGGGCACTTAACCAAGGAACACACTCTCAAGTCACATTTGGTATAACATGATTATCAATCTAGGCTAAATCTTATATATAACGTATGCTCAGAAGAGCTCGATTAGGATTACCAATCCAGGCTAAACCCTAATCATAACGTATACTCGAGAGGTATTATATCAGGATTACCCGTCTGGGCTAAATCCTTTCTATAATGAGGTCAATAGGATTACTCATCTGAGCTAAATCCCATCCACAACAATTGACGGACCTCATCCATTTCAGAAAGCGCGTATAATCATCGAAATTCAATATTCAATCGACTTACCCCTTTTTCACCATTACAAGCATGTATCAAATTTTCCACCATAGCATACAAGTAATGCACATAAATATAAATTAGATTACTCACCAACACAACATTCAAGTAACATAATTACATTCCAAATTGAGTTCCACGAACTTACCTCGACACTTGTTCTCGTATTAAATCTACTAATCCAAAACCTTTTCCTTTCCTCGATCAAACCTCTAATTTGAGTTGTTTGGATCTATATAAATAGCTTTAATCATCAATTTTGTACATTTTATACTCATTGCGACTCAATTTATGTAGTAGGCAAAATTACCATTTTGCCCCTAACTTTTCCATAAATTCTATTTTTGTCCCTAGGCTCCTAAAATGAAATTTGTGTAATTTACTCCTTATTCCAAATCTAACAAAAATCCCATTACAAAATTTACAGCCCATGTATTCATAAAATTTAGAATTTTCATCAAATTTCACAACTTTACATTTTAGTCCCTAAATCATGTTTTCATCAAAAATCACTTTGTAAAAGTTGTTTATCTATCAATAACCTTTCATTTTCTGTAATATCTCAGGTTAGGGGCTATTTTTTTCTGTTTTGACCTTGTTTGCATGTGTCTGGTGTGCTATGTTGCTGTTTTGATGTTTTAGGGGCTTAGTTGTAAGCTAGGTGTAAGCTTTGTGTAGGTGGGGAAATTTTGGTTTTAAGCTTTATGTGAGAGGAGTGAAGGAGTTGGGGTTAATAAGCATTCTTTGGTGAATTCTAGCACAAGTGATGAGCTGGTGGAGTGGCGGTTAGGCGCCACTTAAGGCTTGTGTGGGGGACGCCACTTGCAGGGGTGAGGTCCTGTTCAAGCCGCAGGATGCTCACTTTTTGTCTCCATTTTGATGCCAAGGTGGTTGAGGTTGGACCAATTCTACCATTTTGAATGGTGGGTGGAGAGTGATTGTAGGAAGTGGACTAATTCAAAGTGATTTGAATTAGTGGCTTGGAGTGGTTGAAGGTGTTTGGCCGAATTTTGGAGAGGTTTTGGGGGAGTGGACGGCTTGGTAAGGGTAGTGGGGGAGTGTGTCGAATTTTTATTTTGTCAATTTGTGCATTTTCGGTCATAGTTAGTGTCAAGCAAGTTCTTTCTTTTTGTCAATAGCCTAAGCCAAATTTTGGGAAGAAAAGTCTTTCTTTTGGTCTTTTGGTAAGTCGAATTTCGGGAAAAACTCTCCCATTTTTGCTTCTTGAAACCGAAACCTCAAGCACCATTACTTGCCGAAATTTGCCTTGTTCTTCTTAATTGTGTACTTGTGGCCGAATGCTCCTTTCCATGTGTTTTTCTTTTTCATTTGAGTAAGCCGAAACTACTACTCTTTCTTCTCCATACTTTTTCCTTATTTGAAAACCTTGGTAGCCGAATGTTCATCTCTCTCCCTTTCTTTTCCAATTGTTGAAGCCGAAACTAGTGATCCTTCCTTCTCACATTTTCTTTTTTTTTTTACAACTCTTGTGCCGAATTCACATTGCCTTCTTAGCCGAATTTTCCATTTGTTTCTTACCATTTCATTAAGCCGAAACCATCTTACCTTGTTCCCCTAACCTTCATTTTCTTTTCTCAATACCATCTTGTCAAACTATACTCTCACCCACATCTTTTCTTTTCTCTTTTTACTCAAAGTGAACATAGGTTGGGTTGTGCACCTATAGTCAATCTTCCTTCTTCTTTTTGGGTGCATCTTGGCCAAATCCTAGGAGGGTGGTCATCTTGTTGGGGCACTTGTTGTCAATCGGTGGGATAGGTAAGAGTTTGGCCGAATGGTTATCTTCTCTCTCATGTTCTTATTCGGTTTGGGTTTGTTTAAGTGGTCGATTTTTGGGCTTTTGTTGAAGGAGTTAATCTCTTGTGTCTAAACCGATTTCAGATAGGACATCCAGTTTTGGGAACGATCGAGAGGAGCCTTCTTTCTCTGTTAAGCAATCGGTAAGTGGTGGTAAGAACGAGTTCTTTTAGTCGGTTTCGTTTAGTTTTCTTTAAGCCAAGTTATTAAGTGATTAATCGTTTTCATTTCTAGGGTGTGACCGATTGGTAAGGGAACCATTGTTGGTTCGGGTTTGGCAGGAAACCAAACCATTTGTGAGGTAAAGGTTTAACGCAAACCCTTTTGGTTTATTGGTTTTGGCCGAAAGTTGTAAGTGACTAATCTGGTGTTTGGCCGCTTTTAGGAGTAAAATAATCGAGGGGTTTAAACTGGTTCTTTGGGATTGAGCGTGCATTCTATCAGGTGTGTAAACTAACACACCTTCTTAACTGAGTAATATGTTAATAACCTGGTTGTGTAAGTGAAACAGTATGGTTGACCGATGTAATACCCAATGAGGTATGGATACGGATTCGGGTAAGTCCGTTTCATTACGAGATCTGTGATGATATGTGATATCATGATTTATGGAGTATGTATTTTGAGATGTCATATTAAGCATGTGAGCATGATAGCATGATTACACGATTTGCATTAGTATGATATGTTATTTGGTTATACGAGAGGAGGGGGATAGGATATCCGTGTCTTTGGGACACCAGAGGTTTGGCACCTCCAGTGGTTTGGTACCATAGATTGATTATTGTGACTTTGGGTCACCAGAGGTTTGGCACCTCCACGTCTCGTCCCAGTGGCTTAGCACCACAGTGGGTTGGCCCCACGGTTGATTATACGGGATTGACGCTAGTGATTTGGTATCACACGATGGGTTGGCCCCATCATCTTAACCGTGACTGCGGTCACCAGTGATTTGGTATCACACTTGTGTCTTTGGGACACCAGAGGTTTGGCACCTCATAGCGACTCGTCCCTGTGGTTAACGCCACCGTGGGTTGGCCCCACTTTTGAGATACGGGATTGTCGCCAGTGATTTGGTATCACACGTGGGTTGGCCCCACAGATGGATCTTCCGTGACTTTGGGTCACCAGTGGTTTGGCACCACATCTATGGATATCGTGACTTTGGGTCACCAGTGGTTTGGCACCACCAGTGGTTTGGTACCACACGGGGTAGAAAAGGTGTTATGGATGGTTAGGATCGGGTGCATTACTTGTATTGCTTTGTTATGATGTGTGTTAGCATGCTGCATATACCGGGAGAGGGATTTATGCACTAAGTCTTGCGACTCACCTTCTCCATTATCATTTCAGGTGACACATAGACCGCGGACTTGGAGCCAGGATGGACTCGAGGTGCCCATGCCATGAATAAATCCGGAGTTGCATTTATTTAAACTTGGTACTTTATTTGACTGGTTTTCATTTGTTTTATTTGGATTGTAAAAGGCCTTTTTAAACTTATGTTTTATTATTTATATGCGTGGATTGGATTTCAAAATATGCCTTAATAATTTATTGGGTTAAAATTTGGCTAAAATTTGTAATGATAAGGTTTTCAAAATACAAGCGATATGTTTTAAACTTTACCATCGGGTATCACAATCGTAATTTAAGATAAATGAAACTCAAAGGTTCTCCAACTTGAATGTATCCTCGTACTAAGTAAAAATGTTTTTAAGCAACAACAAGGATTACTTGAATTTTAAAAACGAGGTGAACTTGTATTACTTACATATCTGAATAAGTTTTCAAAACTATCGGGTTTTCAAATGCATCATCGATTTTAAATCAGTCAACCTCAAGATTTTCTTCAAGTACAAAATTTAGCTAGATGATTTTATCAAACCTTTAAACCTAAACCTAAACCTCTCAAATACACTTTTCCTCAGAGCATACCGTATTCTTGGTGGTGTATTGACCGAGTTTGGGGTGTTACATTTTCTACCATAAATTTCAAATTTTCAGCATATACAT
This sequence comes from Gossypium rotundifolium, assembly GCA_025506655.1. Lineage (NCBI taxonomy): Eukaryota > Viridiplantae > Streptophyta > Magnoliopsida > Malvales > Malvaceae > Gossypium > Gossypium rotundifolium. The sequence goes on from CP106730.1 coordinate 28,432,775, forward strand.
CCATGACCCATTTTCCATACTTTGATAACTTTTCAAATTGATCCCCCAAATAGATAGATTATACTATACCGGTTTCAAAAATATCAAAATTACTAAAAAGGGGACAAGGAAACATACCCAATTAGGCCTTGAAAGTTTCTTCTCTCTCTACTAGGGTTTCTATGTGTTTTTAAGGTTGAAGATGACAAAATAAGATGATATTTCTTTTTATCATCTTTTAATTAATTAAATTATTTCAATTTCTGATTTAGTCCTTGCCCTCTTTCTATATTTCCATGGATGAGTCACCAAGAAAATCTACATACTTTTTTAATGGTCTAATTACCATATAAGGACATCTAGTTTTGAATTCTGTAGCTTTTTAATCCTTATAGGTACTAGAATTCAACTTTCGTATTTCATGCAATTTAGTCCTTCTCTAAATTAAGTAGTTAATCATTAAAATTTTCGTATCAAAATTTTCATAGACATGTCTATCATAATACAGATCGTATAATAAAATAAAAATAAACTTTATTTTCGGATCGGATTTGTGGTCCCAAAACCACTGTTCAAATTTCACTGAAAAATGAGTTGTTACAACTCTCACACTTAAGGATTTTCGTCCTTGAAAATATTACCAGTAAAAGGTTTGGGTATTGCTTCCTCATAGTATCCTTCGGTTCCCAGGTAGCCTCTTCAATATTGTGTCGTTGCCTAAGAACTTTTACTAAAGCTACCTTTTTATTTCTTAACTCTTTTGTTTCCCAGGTTAAGATTTTGATTGGTTCTTCACCATATGTCATATCAAGCTGGATCTTTACCTCTGTTAGAGAAATAACATGTGAAGGATCAGATTGGTACCGTCATAGCATAGACACATGAAAAACATTATGAATCCGATCAAGTTCTGGTGGTAAAGCAAACTGATATGCAACTGGTCCAATCCTTTCTGTATCACATATGGTCTAATGAACCTTGGACTTAGTTTTCCTTTATGACCAACCCAGAGAACTTTTTTCCAAAGCGATACTTTCAAGAATACCTTGTCACCAACTTGAAATTCTATTTCTTTTCATTTTATATCAGCATAAGACTTTTGATGATTAGAGGCTGCTTTCAAACTGTCTCGGATTACCTTCACTTTTTCCTCGGTCTCTCGGACTAAGTCAACTCCGTGTAACTATTTCTCACTAAGTTCTGTCTAGTACAATGGAGTTCTACATTTTTTACCATACAAGGCTTTATACAGTGCCATTTTAATACTAGACTAATAACCGTTATTATAAGAAAATTCAACCAAAGGTAAATACTTTTTCTAGTTAACTTCAAACTAAAGTATACAACACTGAAGCATATCTTCCAAGATCTGTATTACTCGTTCAGATAGACCATATATCTGGAGATGAAATGCAGTACTAAAGTGCAATTGAGTACCCAGAGCTTCTTGCAGTTCGCTCCAGAATCGAGATGTAAATTGAGTATCTCTATCTAAAATAATAGAGAAAAGCACTCCGTGCAAACTGACAATCTTAGAAACATATAACTCAGCCACTCTATCCAAGGAAAAATCCATACATATCGAAATAAAGTATGCCAACTTTTTCAACCGATCAACAATTACCCAAATGGCATCTTTCTTCTTTGGGGACATGGGTAATCGTGATACAAAGTCCATGGTAATTCTTTTCCATTTCCATTCTTGTATCATAACTGGCTGTAATAGTCTAGAAAGCAACTGATGTTCAACTTTTACTTGCTGACATATCAAACATTTAGATACAAAATCAGAAATATCTCATTTTATTCTCAACCACTAGTACATATTTTTTAGATCATTATACATTTTATTGCTATCAGGATGAATAGACATGTTACCATTATGAGCTTCATTCAAAATCTTCTGTACGAGTTCTGAACATTTCAGTACACACTCTACTCCTGAATAACAAACAATCATCGGTCCCAATCTGAAATTCTGAGTCATGAGTTAATTCACTCTATATCTGTTTTGCTTGCAGCTTACTATCATTTTTATGAGCTTCAAAGATCTACTGCAAAAACGTTGGTCTAGCTTTTAACTCAGCTATAATTGCACCATCATCAGACAACAACAATCGGGTATTCTTTGTTCGCAAAGTGTATAGGGATTTTCTACTCAAAGCATCTGCCACTACATTGGCTTTCCCAAATAGTAATCGATAACAAGATCATAATCTTTCAGTAACTCAATCCATATACACTGTCTCAAATTCTAATCTTTTTGCAACATCAAATATTTCAAACTTTTATGATCAGTGAATATGTGACATTTTTCACCAAACAAGTAATGCCGCCATATTTTCAATGCAAACACAATGGCTGCCAACTCAAGATCATGTGTCGAGTAGTTCTTTTCATGCGATTTCAGCTATCTTGAAGCAGAGGCTACTATTTTACCTTTTTGCATCAAGACACAACCTAAACCATGCAATGACGCATCACTATAAGCTATATATTTCTTACCTGATTCAGGCTGAACTAACACTGGTTCTTTTGTCAATAAAGCCTTTAATCTATCAAAACTCTAATGACATTTATCAGACCACTCAAAAATTACATCTTTTTATAGTAAACGAGTCATCGAGAAGCTATCATTGAAAAACTTTTACAAACCTCAAATAATAACCAACTAGTCCCAAAAACTTCAGACTTTTGAAACATTTTTCATTGGCTTCCATTTAAAAATAGATGAAATTTTTTTGGGTCTACCCTGACACCTTCCACGCAGATACTATATTCCCTAGAAAATTAACTTTTTGTAACAAAAATTCACATTTACTGAACTTGGCATACAGTTGTTTCTCTCGCAGAGTTTTCAACACTATTCTCAAATGCTCAGCATGTTCATTTTCATATCGAGAGTAAACCAAAATATCATCTATAAATACTACCATAAACCTATCCAAATATGGGCTGAAAATTCTATTCATCAGATCCATAAACACTGCAAGTGCATTTGTCAAGCCGATGGCATCACAAGAAACTCATAGTGTCCATACTTGGTTCTAAAAGTTGTCTTTGGCACATCTGAATCATTTACCTGTAGTTGATAGTAACTAGAATAGAGATCGATCTTCAAAATACAGTGACACATTTTAACTGGTCAAACAAATCATCAATACGAGGCAATGGGTACTTATTATTTATTATAACCTTGTTGAGTTGTCTATAATCAATACACAGCCTCAACGATCCATCCTTCTTCTTTACAAATAGAACCAGAGCTTTTCAAGGTGAGAAATAGGATGAGCAAATCCTCTGTCAATCAACTCTTGCAACTGTACTTTCAGCTCTTTCAAATCAGTAGGAGCCACTCTATAAGGTGCTATGGATATAGGTGTGGCTCCTAGAACAAGATCTATAGAGAATTCCACCTCTCTACCCAGTGGTAAACCATGTAATTCTTTCGGGAATACATTAGGAAATTCACACACAGTACTGATTGAATCTTTGACTCAGATACCTTAGTATCCAGCACATATGCAAGGTAAGCATCATAACCCTTTCGGATATATTTCTGTGCCATTATTACTGAAATCACATTAGGTAATCCATCCAGTTTATCAGATTCAACATAAAGTAATTCACCATTTTCACATTTCAATACAATATATTTCTGCTTACAATTCACCACTGCATCATATTGGGTTAACCAATCCATTCCTAAAATCACATCAAACTCATCAAATGGCAATAACATCAAGTCAACCAAAGAGCAATAACCTTTTACCATTAACGGACAATTCTTACAAACTTTATCCACCATAACACATTGGCCCATGGGGTTTAAAACTTTAACCACAAATTTAGTGAATTCAACAGATGAATTTTTAATAGTCACAAAGTTCGTATGTGTGTATGAATGTGTGGAACCAGGATCAATCAAAGCAGTAATAATAGTATCAAGTAGAAAAATGTACCAGTAATGATGTTTGGTGCAGAGGCATTTTCTATAGCACGAATAACATATGTTCTTGCAAGTGCTCATGCCTCAGATCTAACTGTTGCATCCTTGATAGTACCTCGACTATGACCAACATTGCTAGGATGACGGGGTTGTCTTCCTCTCGAGGCAGGATTTTGGAGCTGGTTCTATCTATCTTTTGGCTCGTTCGGGACAATCCCTAAGAAAATGGTCAAGTGAACCACATCCAAAACAAGCTCTACTTCTAGACTGACATTCCTTATGATGAAATTTGTTACAATGTTTACATTTTGGTTTGGGATTACCAATACTACCCACATTAGTCATCGATGGAGATGAAGACCTCGGGGTAGAACGTTAAGAGCCCCATTCTCTTCTAGAATATCCCATAGAGGTAGTCACACGATCATAATATTCCTTTAATTTCGTAGAGGATTGTGACTTACTCATTGTTCTTTTTCCAGAAACCCGAGCATCTCTTTCAGCTTGTTTCTTTTCTTTACTCAATTCTTCAACTTTGTGCGCTTGATCGGCTAACACTGTAAATTCCCTTATTTCGAGAATTCCAATCAATAACTTGATATCTTCATTTAAGCCCTCCTCTAAGCGTTTACACATCTCAGCCTTGGTTAGAACCCATTCTCTGGCATATTTGCTCAACCGAACAAATTCTCGTTCATATTCGAATACAGTCATTGTTTCCTGCTTGAGTTTTAAAAATTCCTTCTTTTTCTGATCCATAAACCTCTGACTAACATATTTTGTTTCTTAATTTAGTTTGGAAAAATTCCCATGTCATGCTCTCTCTCGGTACCACCAGAGTTTTGGTATACCACTAATGATAAGCTGTATCATTTAGTAAAGACATTGCACATTTCAAACATTTAGCAGGCGTACAAGATAACTCATTAAAAACCCGAATGGTATTTTCCAACCAAAATTCAGTCCTTTTTGGATCATCATCTACGATAGCTCTAAATTCTTCCACCCCATGCTTGCGAATTTTATTTATCAGAGGCTTACCATTTCTAGTGGGTTCAGCACCCTGTGGTACCTCAGGAACCAGTTGAGGAGTAGGTGGGGGAGGTCGTTGTACAACGGGGTTTGTTCTCAAGTACTCGGTAAACCACTCATTCATAAATTGGAAGAAAGCTTGTTTTGCCTCCTCACCTTGGCCTTCAGACACAAACCTTTCACTACCAGACGCAGATGCAACTCTTTGAATTGAAGCTGAAACATTGCTCTCAACTTCCTCGGATTCAGCTCAATCTCGGTTGGATGATATTACTATATGAAAAACACATTTAAAATGATCAGGAGTCATCACACTATCACAAATTATATAATGGCATGTATAGCTAAACTCATGTTTTCTACGTCAAATCCGAGAATCGACTAACCGTAGAGTTGATACCACTAAATGTAACACCCTTAACCCGTATCCGTCACCAGAACAGGGTTACAGAGCGTTACTAAAAATTTTCAGAACATTTACAGACATTTCATGATAATCACCATTCATTAACTGAGATTATACATAACGTCCCTTAAATGGGGCCTCGAGGCCCAATACGAGCATTAGAAATGAATCGGGACTAAATTGGGAGCTCAGGGAATTTTTCATGAATTTTTAAAATTTTTCTTACATACAGTGCCCACACGCCCGTGTGGTCTAGGGACACGCCCGTGTGGTCCGGCCATGTGACTACACACACCCGTGACCTTAACTCGTGTAACTCTCTGACTTCTAAGGCATGAAAAAATTGAAGTTACATGGCCAAGTCACACACTCGTGTGCTAGGCTATGTGGCGAATTTTTATTTTCCAAATTAGATGTAGTTTTCACACGACCGTGTAACACGCCCGTGTTCAAGGCCGTGTAGCACACACGGTTAGGACACACGCTTGTCCCCTTGCCCGTGTGCTCAGTTTGAGCATTCTATTTCTCAAAATTAAGGTCCAGGGGACACACGACCTGACTACACGCCCATGTACTCGGCTGTGTGTCACACACGGTCTAGACACACGCTCGTGTGGACAAAATAAAGCCATTTCTAGCTTCATTTTTCACCAAAATCACACACAAGACCTGCACATGAAATACAAATCCAATACCAACCAATTCAAGTATTCAAATTAAACAAATTCCATCTTTCATCAAGGCATACCATTACAAGCTCAAGTGTTTTTAAACTTACCTTGGTTTAAATTATGCAATAACGACATTTGATCACATATACTTAACATAACACATGTGTGTATATATCATAATAACCTACTTAGTCATACCAAAAAGAAGCATTACTAGCCATTCCAGTGGCTAGGTTACAAAACATCATTTTCAAGCTACCTATGGCCAAGTTTCCCTATACATGCCATTATTCCCAAAATAACTAGTTGATAGTGTGACGATGCTCCAATGATCTCCAACCTTCGCAAGCTTCCAAGCATTATAAAATAAAGGAAAATAAATGGAGTAAGCATTACATGCTTAGTATGTTCGTATAACGAAAACTAAACTTACCAATCCCGTTTATTAAGTCTAAGCATACAATATCATGTTTTCCATCCATTAGCAATATTGCCTAAACACATGCATTCAATCAAACATGTTAAGAGTTATGTAAGTTGAATCATTGAAATTCCGATGGATGCTCAAGTAGTAAACTCGAGGTGTACAATTTGATAATCCATCGATTCTTATTCAAGGGTACCCATTAAGGCACTTAACCAATGAACACACTCTCGAGTCACATATAGTATAACAGGATTACCAGTCCAGGCTAAATCCTTTATATAACATATGCTTAGAAGAGCTCGAGTAGGATTACCAGTCTAGGCTAAACCCTAATCATAATGTATACTCGAGAGGTATTATATCAGGATTACCCATTTGGGGTAAATCCTTTCTATAATGAGGTCAATAGGATTACTCATTTGAGCTAAATCTCGCCTGCAACAATTGTTGGACCTCATCCATTTTGAAAAAGCGCGTATATTCATTGGAATACAATATTCAATCGGGACTTACCCTTTTTTCACTGTTACAAGCATGTATTAAATTTTCCACCATAGCATACAAGCAATGCACATCAATATAAATTACATTACTCACCAACACAACATTCAATTAACATAAGTACATTCCCAATTGAGTTACACAAACTTACCTCGACACTTGTTCGCGTATTAAATCTACTAATTCGAAACCTTTTCCTTTCCTCGATCTAACCTTGAATTTGAGTTGTCCAGATCTATATAAATAGCTTTAGTCATTAATTTCATGCATTTTATACTCTTTGGGAATCAATTTACATCCTAAGAAAAATTACTATTATGCCCCTAACTTTTCAATAAATTCCATTTTCATCCTGCAAGCTCGAAAAATTAAATTTGCGCAATTACTCCCTATTCCAAGCCTAGCTAAAATCCCATTACAAAATTTACAGCACATGTATTCATAAAAAATTAGAATTTTTCGTCAAATTTCACAGCTTTACATTTTAGTCTCTAAATCGGGTTTTCATCAAAAATCACTTTGTAAAAGTTGTTTATCTATCAATAACCTTTCATTTTCTACCATAAATTTCAAATTTTTAGCATATACATCCATGACCCATTTTCCATACTTTGATAACTTTTCAAATTGATCCCCTAAATAGAATGATTAGACTATCTTGGTTTCAAAAATATCGAAATTACTAAAAACAGGACAAGGAAACTTACACAATTAGGCCTTAAAAGTTTCTTCTCTCTCTCCTAGGGTTTCCATGTGTTTGTAATGTTGAAGATGACAAAATAAGATATTTCTTTTTATCATCTTTTAATTAATTAAATTATTTCAATTTCCAATTTAGTCTTGCCCTTTTTCTATATTTCCATGGATGAGTCACCAAGAAAGTCTACATACTTTTCTTAATGGTCTAATTACCATATAAGGACATTCTCAAAATTAGGCACTTAATCGATAAAGTTTTCATATCAAAATTTTCATACGACATGTCTATCATAATACGAACCGTATAGTAAAATAAAAATAAATTTTATTCTCGGATCGAATTTGTGGTCCCAAATCCACTGTTCTGATTTCACTAAAAAATGGGCTGTTACTGTAACACCTAAACCCGGCCTAGAAGTTAGGCCCAAATCCGTAATGTAACATTAAAGGCACAATTCAAAATAGTCTTGCTAAATAAAAGTTTAAGGCCTAAAAGCCCCAAAATCTATAGGTCTTATTAAGTAAAGACAAAAACCCATTTCATTGTTTTAAGTATTTGAAAACCAAGTTTAAACATAAGAGCTTACTTAGGTTTAATAATTAAATAAACAATTAACCTCAAAACCCAAAATTAATCTGAAGTCAAAACGAAGTACAAGGCCTTATTACATCGACCGAAAATTAAGTAAATAAAAACATGTATTTTGAAACAAATAAATGAAATTCAAACATCTTGTAGTGTGGCCATCTTCGAGTCCTCTCCCACGTCGAGCCGTCTATTCGGGATTACTTGAAACATTAAATTAAAGTGTGTGAGTTTCAAAACTCAGTGTGTACAACCCTTGGCAATCAAATTACATACAAATATTCACATTGGGCCTAAGCCCTATCAAAATTGGTGGTCTTAGGCCTTAGCCAACAATGACCTCATATCATATCATAACGCATCATATTCACACAAGATAATGCAAAACCCACCCCAAAATCCATCCGCTACACACATCATTTCCCTTCCAACATTATGACTCCTGTGAGGAATTTTAGCTCAACCCACCCTTCCTCTATACACCAAGGGTAGCCCAGTTGCGGTACTACCGAATGTTGCAGCAAAGTTGCTAATCATATTTTGGGCTTAAAGCCTCCGGTGGATCCATACCATACGACCATGCGATCCTCAAATCTTCCTCCGTACCATAATTCCCACCCATATGCATCTTAAATAGAATATCATATGAATGCAGGAACACATAAGTAACATCCATAAAAACTCATCCTCATCACATAGGGGTATTTTAGTTATTTCACAGTCAAGGGTATTTCCATAATTCTACCCTATATGGGTATTATCATAATTCTACCCTACAGGGGTATTATCGTAAATTTCCAAATCGGTGGTATTTTTGTAATTTTACAAATTAAGGGTATTTTGGTAATTTTATAAATCGAGGTTATTATGGTAAATTTCCAAACTAAGGGTATTTTACAAAACAGGGAGTATTTTAGTAATTTTATAATTTAGGGGTATTTTAGTAATTTTACAAATTTAAGGATATTTCGGTAATTTCCAAATCAAGGGTACTTGATCCCTCTCGAGTTTTAGTTATAGACTTTGGCCTATTAACAAGTCCTCGCGGCTAAAGCGAACAGACACTATGCACCAAGTAGGATTCCAAAGAAGAGGAGGTGGGCCACTAGGACCGCTTAAGTACCAAGCTCTCCTTAGATCCAATACTAGACATGCATATGTCCGTTGTCACACTCTAACCCAACGACTTGTTCTCAAACATGTTTAATTAGACTAAATCTTATGAAATTTAAGAGTTGTTGAAACTAGGCCTAAAGTCCATTAACCCTATCATACTTATCTCCGTCCCCATAAAGCCCATCAAGCCCATTTCATATCATATAGCCCATTGGGCTTAATTACAAACCAATCATGCAATTGATCATACCAATACATTATTCATGTTACATATCAACCCTTGCCATTTTGGGCCCATAAGTTTCGCAGGCCCATTTAGCCACTCTCACCTTTTTAGCTTTTCAGCATTGCCAATATCGTGTGTGTAGTGTTTGTACACACCTGGTAACCTCGCGTGCTGTAAACCCTTTAGTCACGAACCTACAATCGGCATTACTAGCGATTAACCAAAGTTTTAACACATACTGATAAAAAACTAAAACCTCACCATACCCTTATCGTGTACCTCATGTTCTAGTAGCCCTTCCTTTGCTACTATTGGCATTTATCCTCTAGATCTATACCCAAACACCTATATCGTCAAAACCAAGTGACCCATATTGATCATAAGTCACCCGTATGAGCCATAATATATCCAACAATTTACTAAACCATGACTGAGTCAAGAATACTTTCTACCTTGATAATAATCCTTACCTACCATGCTTGCGATTGTTGAGCCACACCCATGTTAATACACGTTAACGGTAAAGAGGGGGTTAGATATGTAACAACTTGATTTAGGGCCTAGTCAGAATAGCGGTGCGAGGCCACGAATCTGATGTGAATTTATGAGTTTTGAAGGTTTATGCCATGTTTGCATGATAGTGTGAAAGTTTCATGAAGAAATTTTGTTAAATTGAGGTTGAATGGTCCTAAAAGGACTAGATTGCAAAAGTTGCAAAATATGAATTTCTAGAAGCTTTTTGTATGAGATAGCTTTAGAATATCAACTAGAAGTCCTTAAGTAGTAATTTTCCCAAATTATAAATTTTGGACAAAATTGGACATGATTTAGTAAAATAGAATTTTTTAAAGAGAAGTGCATTTTAGTCATTTGTCTATTAAATGATTAAAACAGGAAAAAGATGATAAAAATCTATTCATCTTCTTTCTCACATTGCCGAAAATTTGGAGACTCCATAGCTAGGGTTCTTCATTTTTTTTCAAGCTTGCTAGTAAGTTCATTTTAGCCCCAATTTTAATATTATTCGTTTTTTTGAAGTTCTCATATTATGAATTAACTATTCTTAGCTATAAAATGAGCTAGGATGCATGTTCAAAAATTTACCCATGAATGTCATGCATGTTAAATGATGTTTTATGGAAGTTTATGAGAGTTTGATGTTAGATAAACATCTTTTTCTAAGTGAATTTAATGAAAAATGATAGTATGGACTAATTTGTAATAGTTATGAAAATTGGTCATACATACTAGAAATAGTGAGAATTGATGATTGTTATAGTAAAGAAAATGAATCAGCTAAGCATGAAGTTTAAGAAAGTTTAATGAGAATTATTTTACGAGCCTTTAAGCCAAAGTGCAAATATGATAAAGTATAGGGGAAAAATAATAATTTTGCCAAAGTATGAGTAATAAGTCAATTTAGTCAATGTGATTATTAAATGATCTATTTATGATTATAGATCAAGAAAAACGAAGCCCAGATCGAAACCAAGGCAAGAACAAAGTCGAGGACTAAATTACATATATACATACATTTTGTATATTAAGGTAAGTTTGTATGATTTCTAAGCTTTATGTTTTCTATCATTGAATTGCTTAGTATAATGTACATTATTGTCATGGAATGCTTATTGTTTTGTTAAAAAAAAAGAAATCAATGAGATTAAGTATGTGTAAGTCTTGATTAAAGATAAATTTCTCAGGATACTCGATATACCACATGAGATAAGAAAGTCCGTATAAGACCAAGCCAAGGCATGGCATCGACAATCAAGCAAGTTATCATGTAAGTCCAAGGCAAGCTTGGCATTGAATAAGTTATCATCTAAGTCCAAGGCAAGCTTGGCATTGAACAAGTTATCATGTAAGTCCAAGGCAAGCTTGGCAGTGAAAAGTTAACAAGAGAAAGAAATCCAATATAAGTCCAAGCCATGGCATGGCATTGGTGAGAACAAGAAAGACTTCATATAAGTCCATGTCAAGACATGACCTTGAAACCAAGATGAGATATTCCATGTAAGACCGTATCTAGGATATGGCTTTGGCATCAAGATATGTGAGATGAGATTTAGTATCCTTGGTTATTCGCAAAAATTCAATGGGCAAATGAGTAAAGTTAAAATCAAATGACAAGAAAGATAAGTAAGCAAAGCTATTATCAAGTTGGAAATGAGTATTATTCATGTTATGAATGATGAAGGAAAGATTATGATTATCATGTTAAAGTATACTAATTAATGTGATCAAGTGACATAGGTACCTTATTTATCCCACAGGGATGAGACTAGTAAGTATCATGTGATATGTAAGAATCAGTATGAGTAAGTAAGCTTTATAGATGAAATATATGATACGATTGTTTATTTCAAATGCTTATGTCTTTTATTCTTTCTTTCTATGTAGTTCTGCCAAGCCAATCTCGTGGATCATCGTCATCGGAGTTCGGAGCACACTATCAATCGCTATTTTGGTATAGCCAAGTTATTTTACTAAGTATGGCATGTATATGAAGAATTCCATTTTGAGAATATGTTCTAAGAAGAGCCAAAGTGTTGGCTATTAAGTTTATTATTATTTTGTATATTGCTAAGTGATTGGCCAAAATTGACTATGTATGTTTATTAAGATCAATGAAGCATGTAGTAGTGTTTATGAAAAATGTATTGAATTGAGCATGAGTTTGGTCTTGATTTGAGTGGCAATTGGATTGGTAAATAGCCTCTAAGTTCCCACACGGTTAGACAGACGGGCGCATGTCTAGGCCGTGCGTACCCTGCACTTTAGTGTTTTAAGTCAAAATAAGCCACGGGTAAATCCCACGATCGTTTGTTTAGGCCATGTGTGATACACGGTTAGAACATGGGCGTGTGCCCCAAATCGTGTGTGTAAGTCAGCATATCAAGGTATAGCACACAGTATACATCCACAGGCGTGTCAAGGTAGTGTGTAATTAGTCAGTGTTGACCATGGGTGGAAGACACGGGCATGTGTTAGGGGCACACGGGTGTGTCCCAAGTCACATGGGTGTGTGACCCCTGTTTTAAGGAAAATTTTTCATTTGAGTTTCGAAAGTTTCCAGATATGTATTTAAGGCCTCGTAGGCCCATGCAATGTATGATTAGACTAAGAAAGAGAAGTTTTTAATTTAGAACAAAATTTTATAGCCCGTAAGTACATGTTTTAAGTGAGTTCAAGCATGGTAATGTCTTGTATCCAGTCTTAGCATCAGACTCAAGTGTGGGGTGTTACATTTAGTGGTATCAGAGCTACAGTTTAGTCAGTTCTAGGACTAATGTAGCACAAGCACGAGTCTAGCTATACATGCAATATGTAAGAATGTTTTCATAATGATAGTGTGACGACTCCTGACGACTTAAATTATGTTTATACATATAGTAAATGGATCCCAAAATAGTTAAGGCAGATGTTGTAGAAAGTAACGTCGTCGGCTCCTTTTAGAGGGACGATGCCTAATAAGAATGAGAATAGACCCACTACGGTGAGTCAAGAAGGAGGAGAAGAGGCTAGAGAAGCCTTCCTCCATATGATGAATATGTGGTACACGAAATTCGTTCGTACGAAACCGAATGTACAACCCCTTCCACCCCAACCTGTTCCACAACCTATCCTCGTAGTTCCTCAAGTAGTAGAGGTGGTAAGAGGAGACAAACCTCCAATTGATAGGATCAAGAAATATGGGGCAGAAGAATTCTGGGCTAAAAAGATGATGATCTGAAAAAGGCTGAGTTCTGGATAGAAAATACTATCACGGTATTTAATGAGTTGTCATGCACACCTGAGGAATGTATAAAGTGTGTAGTTTCTCTTTTAAGAGATGCTGCTATCAATGGTGGAACACCCTTGTGTCAGTAGTACCGAGGGAAAATGTCACATGGGAATTTTTCCAAGAAGAGTTCAATAAAAAGCATATCAGTCAAAGATTCCTGGACCAAAAAAGGAAGGAATGTAACACCCCAAACTCGGCCCAAACATTTGACCGAATTTGGTTTGCTACAGAGAAAACATTTTGAAAACCATTTTAAAACTGATTCAAAATTTTGTTGAGATGCCTTTCTTATTTTCAATTCCCTTTGTTAAAAACCATACTTAATTTGTTTAAAAATATTTATTGAATCGAATTGTTTACAGACTTCAAATGTACCCGATGGCACTTTAAAACATTTTGCGTTTAATTTGAGAAAACATGTGCATCCGTTTTAACATCATCAAATAGTTTAAACAAAACATTCAAAACATGCAGCAATAACAAAAATAATTCTAGAGGCCTTATTACATCTTAAATAAAACAAACCAACAGAAAAATAATTAAAATGAAGTTCATTTATATCAAATGTCCACTGCATGGCCACCTCGAGTCCATCCGGTTCCTCATCCGCAATCTACGAGTTACCTGAAAAATTAAAGGAGAAGGTGAGTCACTAAGACTCAATGTGTAACCCTTCCCTGATTTAGTACAACAACATACACAAATCATAACCAATTAACATGCATAAGTTTAAGATGCACACATCCTAACCATCCAAACGCCTTTCTCTACCCCGTGTGGTACCAAACCGCTGGTGGTGCCAAACCACTGTTGACGTATAGTCACAAATGTGATACCAAATCACTGGAGATACCAAATCTCTGGTTTCTGAGGACACAAATCGAATGATGGGGCCAACCCATCGTGTGATACCAAATCACTGACGTCAATCCCATATCTCAAAGTGGGGCCAACCCACGGTGGTACTAAGCCACGTGGACGAGACGCTATGAGGTGCCAAACCTCCGAGGTACCAAACCTCCGTGAACGTAGTCACAATGTGCTACCAAAACACCGTGTCCGTCGACACGAATATCATCGCCCTCCACTCATTAGATCCCACATGAATCAATAATATTTAATTAACAATTGTCATGCCAATGGATTTATTAATCAATATCCAACAGATCTATCATGAGCCATATATTATAAGCCACATACCAAATGTATCATGCTTCCCAAAAGCATCAAATAGTAATCTCATAGCAACAAGGACTTACCCAATCCTTGTTTATACCATGATGGTATTACATCCGTATCTACACAAACCGATTAAACATACATATAATACTTAGCATATTAAATAGTTATAAGATGTGTATGTACACACCTTTCACCCATGATAGTCCTAATCCTCAAAGAGTCAGTTGGCCACACAAGATTTCTTACTCCTATAATCGGCCAAACACAGGAGTTAGGGACATGGACCATTCGGCCAAACCAAATAATTCTACGGGGTTATCATATGAACCCGAAACCTTACCTAATCGCCTTCGACTACTAACTACAGCAACCGGTACGCAAATCTGCTTCACTTCCCTACAATCGGCAACCATTAAAATAAATAATAGCCTTCAAATTTAGAATAATCAAAAGAATAATCCCTTAAAATAAATCCTTACCACCTTCAATATTCGGCCAAGATACTTCTAATTGGAAGAAGAGAGTTTCGGCACACCCAAAAGAGTATATTTGGCCAATAAAGAAATTTTTGAGAAGAAAAGAGAAATAAGGGATTCAGTTTTGAAAAGAAAAGAAAAGTGGTAGATGAAAGAGAATGGTGTAGGAGATTCACCAAAGTTTAGAAAAAGAAAGAATGGTTTTGGTTTTGATAAAGGTTGAAAAGAGAATGGAAAGAATTGATCAATGGAAGAAAGAGAGAGATAGAAGAAATGATATTCATCACCACAACTTTACTAAAGAAGAAAATGCACAAGATGCAAAAGAAAATGTAGTTTGGTTCAAAAGACAAATGAGAGAAAGAAAGTGGTATTTTGTTTTCAACAAAATGAAGTTGTCTTCAAAAGAAATTTTGAACTAAAACACCTAGACATTCGCCAAAGATGAGAGCTTTTGAGAGGAAAACAAACAAAAATGATACACAAAACAAAAGTTTGGCCAACATCCCCCCTCCAAGCTACCTATCACATTCGGCCATCCCCCTTTTCCATACATGCCGCCCACATTCAACCATTAAGGCCTAGGAAAACATTCTCCACCTTTCATGCCCTTATCCCCTCATAATACCATAAACTCAAGATTCTTATCCCTATCTTCAAGCTTTCCTTAAGCAAAAATTCAACTTACCAAAAGATGAAAGTCTTATCATAAACATAGGTTGATCGGCCATTAATGTTAAAATACAAAAATAAACTTTCAAATTGCTAAACATACTACTCGAACCTCTAACCTCAAGTAACCTCTCAAGAGCCTTAACCATCTTTCCACTTATTCCTCTTGTGCTTTAATTTAACAATTAAATTAACTTAAGTGCTAAGCTCACTTAATCCACTTCATTAAATAAACCATACTAAAAACTATTCTAATTTCCTAAAGCTCAAGGCCCAATCCTACTAGGCCCAATTTCGGGATGTTACAAATCTACCCTCCTTAAAGAAATTTCGACCTCGAAATTACTTACTATCGTCCAATCGTGTAAGCTTAACTCATCACCCCACGCCATCATTGCGCACTCGATCTTAAAGATCTATCATACTCTCTAGAAACATTCCCTACGTCCATAATCCAAGTCCCATACACTTTACTAGCTACATAAGAGCGAACTAACATAACCACAAACAAGACAATTGAGGTATTTCGAAATAAGAAACTTACCCGTTGTCATATCCGCACATCTTCCTCCTCATGACGCCAACCGCATAAACCAACATTGGTTGCCTCGCCTCAGACGTTCAAGACCTCGGCCACGCCTGCTACCATTACTTCTAGTTGCACCTCGACCCTCTGTGGTGGTCCTTCATTTCTAACCCGAGCACGGTTCGCCCTCCGGGTGATTCTTAGCTAACTTCGAGGACAATCCCTTACACGGTGATCCAACGATCCACATTCAAAGCACCTCTACTTCCACCA
Source organism: Gossypium rotundifolium (assembly GCA_025506655.1). Lineage (NCBI taxonomy): Eukaryota > Viridiplantae > Streptophyta > Magnoliopsida > Malvales > Malvaceae > Gossypium > Gossypium rotundifolium. The sequence goes on from CP106730.1 coordinate 28,449,283, forward strand.
AACATTCTCCCGAGTGGGATTTCCGGCATCTAGCACACTGAGGTGGCCTCTGAGTAGGCTTTGTGGCTCTTTCTGATTCCCCAAATCTAGCCCTCTTCTCCACATTACTACCCAATCCAGGCGATCCAAAGCCTCCCCTCTGTTTATTCTTTTCGTGATTCTATCTTACGGACTCCTTGACCCCTTCGGCTACTTTAGCCTTTTCCAACAAAACAACAAACTCACGCTCCTACTGTGGAGCAATTAGCAGTCTCAAGTCATCTCTCAGTTCGTCTTCAAAATGGACACACCGATCGTGCTCCGTTGACACAATTCCCTGAGCATAACGGCTCAGTCTCAAGAATTCCGCTTCATATTCTGACACAAACTTATTTTCTTGTACCAACCCCAGAAAAGCTTTTCTCTGAGCATCAGTGTAGCTGGTGCCCACATATTTCTTCTGAAAAGTAGCTTTGAAGTAATCCCATGTAAGATCGTCTGCCGTAGCACTATCTCGAACCGTGAGCCACCATCGATATGACTCATCCTTGAGAAGCGACACCGCCCCTTTCAATTTCTCCTCATTTGTCAAATCTATCTCATCCATGATTCTTTCGGTCAATTCAAGCCAATACTCAGCCGTATTGGGCGCTACACCGATACACCTCGAAAAATTCAGCTCGTTAGCTCAAGTCTCTCGTGCATCGATTTTGAGCTCCTCCACCTCCACCCATTCCAGCATACCCTTTCCGAACCCGCACGCCGCTTGTGACACTGCGTCATCACCCGTCGATCCTGCTCTTGGCTCCAAAAGTTGGGGTGGTGGTGGTATATCGCTCAGATCCCCGACCGACCGACGAGTTCGACACGGTCATCCTACCCTTCCGTGTCCACGACGGCCACGTCCTCTAAAGCTCATTCTAACTATTGCGCTTTTAATCTGATTAGAATAATTTTATGGATTAGTAATTTGTTTCACTTGGTTATTCGCGAAGAAGTTTTATGGAAAGCTCAATAGGGATTCTTTCGATCAATCAAGGTTTTAAGTTCTCTATCCGAGTTCACACAGAGAAGAACATCCATTCCCTAATACCTTCCATACTTATTCACTCTTCGAACATTTCTGTCATGTTTCTATCCCAGGGGTATTTTCGTCATTTTCCTACAAGGGTATTTTCGTAATAAATTGGATAAATTTTAAAACTTTCGTAATTCAAAATATTTTGAAATTTCTAAAACTAGAGGGTTCTTTTCAGAAATTTCTCAAATTAAAGGTATGGTAAAATTTTGGAAACCAGGGGTATTTTGGTAATTTTGTCAATCAGGGGTAATTTTGTAAATTCCAAAAGTCAGTGTATATATTTTGAAATACAAGATTTTCGGCTACTTTTGCAAAGTAAGAAGATTTTATTGAAATCGAGGTAATTCGGTAACTCTAGAACCAAGGGCATTTTCGTAATTTTGCCACTAGGGGCATTTTGGTAATTTTGGTAAACCGGGAATATTTTGAAGATTTTTTTTTTCAAAATAAATTTTTCCTAATATCTAGAGAGTACTTAAACAATTTTAAAACTCGAGTTTTCATGAAAACATGGCTAATCCTTTTCGAGTTTTATTTATTGTTTCGTCTATGACCGAGTCCTCTTGGTTAGGGTGAACCAAAGCTACGCACCAGGTAGGATTCATGCGAAGAGGAGGTGAGTCACGAGGACTTCTTAAATACCAAGCTCTTCTGGATCCAATCCTAGACATGCGCACCAGGGTTACCACACCCTAACTCGGCGACTAGGTCGTAGGTTTGTTTAATTAGGCTCTTAAAGTCTTATGTCTTTGTTTGGGGTAACTAGTCCTAAAGTTTAAAGTACTTATCACTATCTACGTTCCATGCTTCCTACCCTTCTACAGAAAATAAATCATACAAAAAGTTAGAGGTACTTACCTGGGCGGATTGATGCTGAGACTCGGTGCCATGCTGTTCAAAAACCAAAATATTTCAAATAGGCCTACTAAAAACATTTTTGGGCCTTGGGCCCCACAAATGAAGCTTTGAACTGGCTCGATATCAATTTGTAACACCCCAAACCCGCCCAAACGTTACTTAATCGAATTTGGTTTACTCTGAGAAAACATTTTGAAAACCATTTTAAAACTGATTCAAAATTTTGTTGAGATGCCTTTCTTATTTTCAATTCCTTTGTTAAAAACCATACTTAATTTGTTTAAAATATTTATTGAATCAATTGTTTACAGACTTCAAATGTACCGATGGCACTTTAAAACATTTTGTGTTTAATTTGAGAAAACATGTGCATCCGTTTTAACATCATCAAATAGTTTAAAGAAAACATTCAAAACATGCAAAGAATAATAAAAATAATTCTAGAGGCCTCATTACATCTTAAATAAAACAAACCAACAGAAAAATAATTAAAATAAAGTTCATTTATATCAAATGTCCACTGCATGGCCACCTCGAGTCCATCCGGTTCCTCATCCGTAATCTACGAGTTACCTGAAAAATTAAAGGAGAAGGTGAGTCACTAAGACTCAATGTGTAACCCTTCCCCGATTTAGTACAACAACATACACAAATCATAACCAATTAACATGCATAAGTTTAAGATGCACCCATCCTAACCATCCAAATGCCTTTCTCTACCTCGTGTGGTACCAAACAGCTGATGGTGCCAAACCACTGTTGACGTATAGTCACAAATGTGATACCAAATCACTGGAGATACCAAATCTTTGGTGTCCGAGGACACAAATCGAATGATGGGGCCAACCCATCGTGTGATACCAAATCACTGACGTCAATCCCATATCTCAAAGTGGGGCCAACCCACGGTGGTACTAAGCCACGTGGACGAGACGCTATGAGGTGCCAAACCTCCGAGGTACCAAACCTCCGGTGACCGTAGTCACAATGTGCTACCAAAACACCGGTGTCCGCTCGACACGAATATCAACGCCCCTCCACTCATTAGATCCCACATGAATCAATAATATTTAATTAACAATTGTCATGCCAATGGATTTATTAATCAATATCCAACGGATCTATCATGAGCCATATATTATAAGCCACATACCAAATGTATCATGCTTCCCAAAAGCATCAAATAGTAATCTCATAGCAACAAGGACTTACCCGAATCCTTGTTTATACCATGATGGTATTACATCCGTATCTACACAAACCGATTAAACATACATATAATACTTAGCATATTAAATAGTTATAAGATGTGTATGTACACACCTTTCACCCACGATAGTCCTAATCCTCAAAGAGTCAATTGGCCACACAAGATTTCCTGCTCCTATAATCGGCCAAGCACAAGAGTTAGGGACATGGACCATTCGACCAAACCAAATAATTCTACGGGGTTATCATATGAACCCGAAACCTCACCTAATCGCCTTTGAGTACTAACTACAAGAACGATGCACGCAAATCTGCTTCACTTCCCTACAATCGGCAACCATTAAAATAAATAATAGCCTTGACTTTAGAATAATCAAAAGAATAATCCCTTAAAATAAATCCTTACCACCTTCAATATTCGGCCAAGATACTTCTAATTGGAAGAAGAGAGTTTGGGCACACCCAAAAGAGTATATTTGGCCAATAAAGAAATTTTTGAGAAGAAAAGAGAAATAAGGGATTCGGTTTTGAAAAGAAAAGAAAAGTGGTAGATGAAAGAGAATGGTGTAGGAGATTCAGCCAAAGTTTAGAAAAAGAAAGAATGGTTTTTGGTTTTTGATAAAGGTTGAAAAGAGAATGGAAAAGAATTGATCAATGGAGGAAAGAGAGAGATAGAAGAAATGATATTCGGTCACCACAACTTTACCAAAGAAGAAAATGCACAAGATGCAAAAGAAAATGTAGTTTGGTTCAAAAGACAAATGAGAGGAAGAAAGTGGTATTTTGTTTTCAACAAAATGAAGTTGTCTTCAAAAGAAATTTTTGCACTAAAAACACCCTAGACATTCGGCCAAAGATGAGAGCTTTTTGGAGAGGAAAACAAACACAAAATGATACACAAAACAAAAGTTTGGCCAACATCCCCCAAGCTACCTATCACATTCGGCCATCCCCTTTTCCATACATGCCATTCCACATTCAACCATTAAGGCCTAGGAAAACATTCTCCACCTTTCATGCCCTTGTCCCTCATAATACCATAAACTCAAGATTCTTATCCCTATCTTCAAGCTTTCCTTAAGTAAAAATTAAACTTACCAAAAGATGAAAGTCTTATCATAAACATAGGTTGACCGGCCATTAATGTTAAAATACAAAAATAAACTTTCAAATTGCTAAACATACTACTCGAACCTCTAACCTCAAGCAACCTCTCAAGAGCCTTAACCATCTTTCCACTTATTCCTCTTGTGCTTTAATTTAACACTTAAATTAACTTAAGTGCTAAGCTCACTTAATCCACTTCATTAAATAAACCATACTAAAAACATTCTAATTTCCTAAAGCTCAAGGCCCAATCCTACTAGGCCCAATTTCGGGATGTTACAAAGAATTTCTAAAACTGAAACAAGGCAAGATGTCAGTGACTGATTATGAGCCAGAGTTTGTACGACTCAGCAAATACACTTGAGAATGTGTGTCCACTAAAGCCATCATAAGTAAGAGGTTTGAAGATGGACTAAATAATGATATCAAGTTATTTGTTGCTATCCTTGAGTTAAAAGAATTTATGGTGTCGTGGAAAGGGCTTGTAAGGCCGAAGAATTAATAAAAGAGAAGAAAAAATTTGAAATGGAGTCTCGCGACTCTAGAAAGAGACAGTGGAATAAGTCATTCCAATCTTCATTCAAGAAGTCAAGAGATTTCCCTACTCGATCGGCTACTTCCACTGGGTTTTCAAAGAAGGACAAGAGTAAGCAAAATTTGGGGAATAAAGCACATACTAGTTCAGTTGCTAGTGTGGGGAACATTCGATCTGATAGACCTGAATGCCCACAGTGTGACAGATGCCATCTCGGTGAATGTCGAGCGCATGAAAATGCTTGGTTCAGATATGGCTCCCATGATTACTTTATAAAAGATTGTCCTGAGATGACGAAAGAAGAGAGAACTCAGAGCCCAAGATTTGGGGGTATGGTCAGAGGTAGACCGCAGAGAAACCTGGGGAGTGGAGCAAGTGGAAGAGGTAACCCTAAAGAGCAGGCTGCGAGACCCAAGCGTAGGGCAACTGCGAGGACTTATGCCATTCGCGCTCGCGAAGAGGCATCTTCTTTTGATATTATTACGGGTACCTTTTCTCTTTACGATATCAAAGTTATTGCTTTAATAGATCCCGGATCCACACACTCTTATATTTGTATAAAACTAGTATCCAGTTTGAATATGCCTATAGATGCTATAGAATTTACGGTTAAGGTGTCTAATCCTTTAGGCCAGAGAATGTTAGTTAATGAAGTATGTAAAGATTGTCCATTAATTATTAGAGGTCATTATTTGAAAGCAAATCTTATGTTGCTACCATTTGATGAGTTTGACATCATTCTTGGTATGGACTGGTTGCCTACCCATGATGTAATAGTTAATTGTTGGAAGAAATACATTGAGATGAGATGTGAGAATTGAGACACTCTTCATATAGAATCTGATGAACAGATTAGGTCATCGGTAGTGATTTCTCATATAATGGCATAGAGATACTTAAGAAAAGGGTATTAAGCATGTCTAGCCTTTGTGATGAATGATAAAGAAAAGAGATAAAGATTGAGTTAGTACTCGATAGTATTTGAGTATGTGGATGTTTTTCCCGAGCAATTACCAGGACTACCACCAGTTAGGGAGGTTGAGTTCAATATTGAGCAAGCTTCCGATACTGTATTGATATCTATTACTCCTTATAGAATGGCTCCAACAGAGTTGAAAGAGCTGAAGATACAGTTGCAAGATTTGACACATAAAGGCTTTGCTAGGATGAGTTGTTCTACCTAGGGTGCTCCAGTTTTATTTGTGAAAAAGAAAGATGGCAGCATGAGATTGTGCATAGATTATCGTCAACTTAATAAAGTGACTGTGAAGAACAAGTACCCATTTCCTAGGATCAATGATTTGTTCGATCAAGTGAAAGAAGCTAATGTGTTCTCCAAAATAGACTTCAGGGTATTATCAGTTAAGAGTAAAGGATTCAAATGTGTCCAAGATAGCTTTTTGAACAAGATATAGGCATAATGAATTCTTAGTCATGCCCTTTGGTTTGACCAATGCTCTTGTGGTATTCATGGACTTAATGAACCGCATCTTTAGACCCTACCTCGATAAGTTTATAGTCATTTTAATTGATGACATATTGATTTATTCTCGGGATGAGAATGAGCATGTTGAGCACCTACGGACAATTTTGCATATTCTACGAGAAAATCAGTTGTATGTCAAGTTCAGTAAAAGTGAATTTTGGCTCAAGGAAGTAGGATTTTTCGGAGATATTGTCTCCGGAGATGGAGTCCGAGTGGATCCAAGCAAGATTTCGGCTATAATGGACTGGAAACCACCGAGTAATATCTCTGAGATTAGGAGTTTCTTAGGCCTAGCTGGCTATTACCGACGATTTGTGAAGGGGTTTTCTATGATCGCAACCCTGATGACTAAATTGTTACAGAAAAATGTGAAATTTGAGTGGATGGAAAGATGCCAACAAAGTTTCAAGAAATTGAAAGCAATGTTGACAGAAGCTATGGTTTTAGTACAACCCAAGATAGGGAAAGAATTTGTGATTTACAGCAATGCATCCTTAAATGGATTAGGCTGTATACTTATGCAAGAATGCAAGGTTATTGCTTATGCCTCAAGACAGTTGAAGCCTCATGAGAAGAATTATCCGACGCATAATTTAGAGCTGGCTACCATAGTCTTCGCCTTGAAGATTTGGAGACACCATTTATATGGTGAAAAATGTCAGATTTTTACTGATCACAAAAGTTTGAAGTACTTGATGACGCAGAAAGAGTTGAACTTAAGGCAATGGAGATGGTTAGAGTTGATAAAGGACTATGAGTTGACCATTGACTACCATCCAAGAAAAGCAAATGTTGTTGTCGATGCTTTGAGCAGGAAATCCCTTTTTGCATTAAGGGCAGTGAATTCACGGATGACCTTATCTGACGATGGTTCTATTCTAACTAAATTAAAAGCTAGGCCAATGTTCCTTCAAGAGATCACTGAAGCTCAACAAGAAGATAAAGAGTTGCAAGCCAAGAGAACTCAGTGTGAGTTAGATGTTGAATCTGACTTTTGGATTAATTCTGATAGATATTTAATGTTTAAAGATAGAGTTTGTATACCAGGAAAAGAGGAGCCTATTAAGTGAATTTTGTATGAGGCATGTCTATCTGTACATCCGGGTTGTACCAAGATGTATAATGACTTGAAGCAATTGTATTGGTGGCCAAGAAGGAAGAAAGATATTTTAGAGTTTGTTTCAAGATGTTTGATTTGTCAGCAAGTAAAGGCTAAACACCAAGTACCTTTGGGTTTGCTTCAACCAATTGCTAAACACCAGATTTTGGAAGAAGTTGTAAGAAGCCTTGGGTACAAAATTGAGTTTTAGCACAACTTTTCATCCTCAAACTAACGGTCAGTCAGAAAGGTTGATTCAGATACTCGAGGATATGCTTCGATTTTGTGTTCTAGAATTCCAAGGTAGTTGGGAAAAGTTTCTCCCATTAGTAGAATTTGCCTACAATAATAGCTTTCAGTCGAGCTTAAAGATGGTGCCTTATAAGGCTCTATATGGGCATAAATGCAGAACGCTTTTTTTTTTTTGGACCTGAACTCAAAGAAAATCAAATTCACGGGGTTGATTTGGTTAGAGAAGCTGAAGAGAAAGTGAAAGTGATACGAGAATGTTTAAAAGCTATATTAGACAGACAAAATATTATTCGGACCTAAAGAGAAGATAGATAGAATATCAAGTCGTGGATAAAGTTTTCTTGAAAGTGTCACCTTGGAGAAAAGTTCTTTGATTTGGCCGAAAAGGCAAGTTAAGTCCACGTTTTTTTGGACTATTTGAGATTACCGAGAAAGTTGGGCTGGTAGCTTACAGATTGGCTTTGCCATCAAAGTTAGAAAAGATACATGATGTGTTTCACGTATCAATGGTGAGACGCTACCGATCAAATCCTTCCCATGTAATTACCCCGTCAGAGATAGAGATTCATCCCGACATGACTTATGATGAAAAACTATTCAAGATTTTATCTCGGAAAGTCAAGCAGCTAAGAAATAAAAGTATTGTAACAACCCGATTCAGGGGTTAGTCAGAACAATGATCTCTAAATCACTAATTCGAGGTTAGAGAAAATTATTTTCATGTTACGTTATGTGTTATAATATGTTTATAAGGATACATGGAAATTTTGGTGCTTTAATTTTAGCTATTTCATGCTTAATCGCTAAAAAGGACTAAATCACATAAAGTACGAAAGTTCTATTTTATTTGCTAGAAGTGCCAAATAGCTATGGATTGATATTTAGAGGTCCCAATTGTGTAATTTAGCCTTGTTATGTGGCTTTGCCGGTCAAAGAAGTTAAGGGGACAAGTGCATTTATTGTGATTAAAAGTTAGTGATATTAGTTGGAGAAAATGAATAAAATAAGATGATATAAGAAAAAGTTATCATCTTTCTATTTTGTCTTCTTCTCCAATTGAAAATATCAGCCATGGAAGGGCTTTGAAAGCTTAAAATTTCCAGCAAGCTTTTCTCCATTCAAGTAAGTCAATTTGATGGTTGTTTTGATGATTTTTGTATATTTGGAGTCCACAAAGCTTAAGCTAGCTGATGGGGGGACTAAATTGCAACATGGTTGAAAGTCTAGAGACTTACCATGAGAGAGTTTGTGTTGTTTGCTGAGAAGAAAATGAATGTTAGGAAGATGAGAAACAACTTTTGTGAAAGATGTCATGAAAACACCTAATTGGAACTAAAATGCAAAAGTTGTAATTTGTTCATTAAGGCATGAAATAGTTGGAATTCTGAGTAGTTGTAAGAGGACTAAAAGTTCAGATAAGTTTGTTTAACAAGAAAATGTGACAAAAATTAATTTACGAGCCTAGGGGAAAAATCATAATTTTGCCAAAGTGCCTAAAGTGTAATTTATGGTGAATTTATGAATTATAAGTGATTAAATCAAAAAATTTAGTTGTTCCAGATTAAAGAAAATGAGATTCGGACCTTGAACGAGTGAAAAGAGAAATGTGGGCAAAAAGTCCCTTTCGGCCATTTCGACATCGAGGCAAGTTAATGTGTGAATGTGACAATTATGTATGAGTTAATTTAGTATTCCAATGTTGTATGGAATGTATATTTACTCGATGAATGTATGAAATATCTTTTAATGAGATGCCAAGAGAATTGAATTTGGGAGTAGTGGGAAATGGATATAGCATTATATGATGATAGTTATAGTTTCGTGTAAGACCATATTGGAATATGGCTGTAACACCCCAAACCCGGTCAACACACCACGACCGAATCTGGTATGTCACAGGGAAAAAGGATTTTGAGAGGTTTAGGTTTAAGGTTAAAAGTTCGAGGAAAACACTTTGCTAAATTGTGTATTTGAAAAACTTGAGTAGGTTTGACTGAAATCTGATGTATTTGAAAACCCGGAAATTTTGAAAACTCAATCAGACATGTAGGTAAAACAATTTTATCTCGTTAGGAGGTTTGAGTTGTTTATCATTGTTACAAAACATTTTGTATTAGTAGAAAATCGTGTTTAAGTTAGAAAACATTTGAGTTCTTCTTTATTCCAAATCTTAGTGTGATACCCGATGGTATAGTTTAAAATATCGCTTTTGTACTTTGAAATCGTTGTCTTTCCAAGTTTTAGCACATTTAACCCAATTAATTTGTTAAGGCATATTATAAATCTACTTTAATCATAAACAAAACATAATTTTTAGAAAGGCCATTTACAACCCCAAATAAAACCAAATAGTAATAAAACTTAAGTACCAAATTTCATAAAAGTCCGAGCAAATCCTTATTTAAGCATGGCATGAGCACCTCGAGTCCATCCCAGCTCCATGTCCGCGTCTAAGTGTCACCTGAAAAAGTCAAAGGAGAGAGTGAGTCGTAAGACTCAGTGTGTAAATCCCCCTCCCGATAATACAACATGCTAACACACATTATAGCAAAGCAATACAATTAATGCACCCGTTCCTAACCATCCATTACACCTTCTCTACCCCGTGTGGTACCAAACCACTGGTGGTGCCAAACCACTGGTGACCCAAAGTCACGATATCCATAATGTGGTGCCAAACCACTGGTGACCCGAAGTCACGAATAATCCAATGATGGGGCCAACCCATCGTGTGATACCAAATCACTAGCGACGATCCCATATCTCATAAGTGGGGCCAACCCACGGTGGTGTCAACCACAAGGACGAGTCGCAATGAGGTGCCAAACCTCTGGTGTCCCAAAGACACAGTGTGATGCCAAATCACTGGTGACCGCAGTCACAAATCCGATGATGGGGCCAACCCATCGTGTGATACCAAATCACTAGCGTCAATCCCGTATAATCAATTGTGGGGCCAACCCACCGTGGTACTAAGCCACTGGGACAAGACGCTGAGGTGCCAAACCTCTAGTGACCCAAAGTCACAAAATACGTGGTACCAAACCACTGGAGGTGCCAAACCTCTGGTGTCCCAAAGACACAGTGTCCCAAAGACACGGATATCATACTCCCCCTCCTCTCATATCACCCAATCACATATCATACTAGATGCAAAATCATGCAATCATGCTATCATGCTCACATGCTCAATATGGCATCTCAATGAATATACACCCATAATCATGATATCGTAGATCATCACATATTTCATAATGAAACGGACTTACCCGAATCCGTATCCATACCTCAATGGGTATCGAAATAGTCAACCACACTATTTCATTTACACAAATAGGTTATCACATTACTTAGTTAAGATAGTGTGTTGGTTTACACACCTGAAATAGCGAAGATATTAATCCTAGAATCGGTCTCACGCCTTGCTCGCCGACAACCCCGATCCTACAATCGCCAACAAAGGATTAGTCACTTAACCTATTCGGCCAAAAATAGGTAACCCAAAGGGGTTGCGTTAAACCCTACCTTTGCGAATGGTTCGGTTTCCAACCAAATCCGAACTAATAATGCTTCTTTACCAAACGATCACACCCTAGAAAAGAATAACGGTTAATCTCCTCATGACTTGACTTAAAGAAAACTAAACGAAATCGAATACAAACACCCATTCTTACCACCACTTACCTTTTGACTTCTCCAATCGGCTGCTTCAAAATCCAAAGGCCCTATATGAAAACGATTACCAAAATTAAACGTTACTCTTTTTTAACAGATACCGAAATCGGCCCTTCAACATACTAAAAATCGGCAAAGTACCAGAGAAAGGAGAAATGGCCATTCGGCCTAGCACTTACCTTCTTGTTAGGTCGATTGAGCAAGATTCCTAACAAGAGGAATAGGTTTGGCTAACACCTTGATCAAGAAAAGAAAAGTTTAAAAAAAAAACAAAGAAAAAATCGGCAAGGGTTGTAGTAAGGTTCGGCTAAAAGGTTTTGGAAAAAAAAGAAAAATAAAAAAATGAATGGAGGGGGTTACTTTCGGTTTTGTAAAGGTAAGAAATGGAGAAGGTGTTTTTGGAGGATGAGTTTCGGCTACTAATGGTTCCAAGAGAGGACAATTACGAGCAGAGAAAAAGAGAGTACAAGAGACTAGTTTCGGTTCAATGTTGAAGAGAAAGCAAAAGCTGGTTTCGGTTTAACACAAATGAAAAAGGAGAAGAAAGGGAGAGGGATACACATTTGGCTACCAAGGCTTTTCAAAAGAGAAAAGATGAAAGCAAAAGTGGAGAAGAGAGTGTTGTGGTTTCAGCAAGTGTAGGTGTTTTGAGGTTTGGTTTACACAAAATGCAAGTGGGAAAAGAAGCAATATTCTACCTCACACACTAAGTAAAAAGCTTGAAAGAAATCTTGGCAAAACAGTACATGAACATTCGGTTGAAAGAGAGAAAAGAGAGAAATATTTTGAAGTTTTGCTAGCTTGATACAAAGAAAAATTGGCTTGTTTGACACAATGAAAAAAAACTTAATTGCTATTCCCCCTATGACCGAAAATGCACCCAAAAGTCCAAAGGAATTTCGGCACTTCCCCACTCCTCACAACACTTACCAACCGCCAACCTCCCCAAAATCTCCTCAAACCGCCAACCTCCCCCAATCACTCCCAAGCCACCAATTCAAACTACCTTGACCAAGTCTCCCTCCTACATTTGCTCTCCACCCACCGTTGGAATGAGTTGACAAAGTCCAAGGTAGAGTTCAAACTTCCACAACTCTACCTCCCATGCCGTCAAAATGAAGCAAAAAGGTGGGATTTTGCAACTTGAACACAAGACCTCCTCCCTTGCACTTGACGCCATACACATGCTCCAAGTGGCGCATGCCTTGCCACTTTGCTAGCTCATCACTTGTGCTCAAAAACACCAATAAAAATATAAAGACCCAGCTCCTTCACTCCTATCACAAAAAGCCCAAAACTAAAATTTTCCTACCTACTCGTGCTCACTCCTAGCCTATAACTAAGCCCAAAACCACACAAACAACAACATAGCAAGCCAATAACATGCAAGAAATGCCAAAATAAAATAGCCCTTAACCCGGGATATTACAATAGCCTCGGTGTAAGATTTCATATAAGACCATGTTAGGGACATGGCATCGACATGTTAATGTATGTAAGACCCTATTGGGTTATGATGTCAATGAGAACTAAGTGTATGAGACTCAAGAGAGTTATTTAATAATTTGAATGATTCAACGGATATGTTGAATGTATGTGATTGTACCACGAGAAGCACAAGTATGTGTTAGAACTGAATTGATACGAATTCAATATATGATGAACCTTAGTGGGATATGTGAAATTAATGCACTTTAGTTTCATGAGATAGATTTGTTAATGCATTGTGCAAATGAGAATGAGAATCATAGAAAGTTAAGCAAGAATGATGGTGAGTGAGGATGTTTAAGGATGTACATTTGAATTAGACAAATGTATGTAGATAGATATTTGTGAATGTAAAATATTGGTGGGCTGTGTCCGATACCACCTAATATATTATTAATTGATGGACTTTGTGCGATACCATTAATTATATTAATGTTGGTGGGCTGTGTGCGATACCACCTATATATTATTAATTGATGGGCTATGTGCGATACCATCAACTATATTACTATTGGTGGGTTGTGTGCGATACCACCTGATATATTATTAATTGATGGGCTGTGTGCGATACCATCAACTATATTAATATTGGTGGTGTAACATCCCAAAATTGGGCCTAGTAGGATTGGGCCCATTTGGCCTTGAGCACGAAAGTGTTTAAAATTTTTGAGAACAAGAGAATGGTATTATTTCAAGTTGAACTTATTAGACGATAATTTTGGAAAGTTATGGGGTTCTATGAAGTTCCGGGTTCAAGTTAGGCTATAGGTAAATTTTTGTGTAAGCACTTTAGGGAGAGAAGGTATGTGGCATTAAGACTTAAGGTAATAAGTGTGCTTTTTGCTAGCATAAATGAGCTATTAGTAAAGAGGCTATGGTGTCACTTATGGCACCTTGAGGGAAGGAGTTCAAATCACCTTGTGTACATATTGGCTTTTATTTTTTTTTTTTTTATGCTTCCCTTCTTTATTGTGTCGGTCAATGAATAATTTTGGCAAGTGTGGACTTCATTATTTTTGGTAAGGTGGCTAAAAGAATAAGGCAAGGATGAAGTTAGGGAAAGGAATCAAAAGAAAAAGGGAAAGTAGGGGGAACATGTGGCATATTTCAAGAGAAAGGTTATAGAAAGGATGGTTGGCAAAGTTTTTGACCTTTAGAGATGTATGTAGAAGGTTTTAGGGGCGATAGAGTGATAACTGAAATTGCTTAGTCTTTTGGTAGGATTTTTCTTGTTGATTAGGCCAAAAATCACTTTTGCACAATTTGGTGTTTTTCTCTCAATCCTTTCTTTTGCTTTGTGCCGAAATTCCTAGCCTTGGTGACCATATTTTTCTTCTTTCATTTTACTTTGGCCGAAATCTTCAAGCACATTTGTGCATTTTCTTACTCTTTTGTTTGATCAAGATTTTCATCTCTAGTTTATCTCCCTCTTGATAGCCGAATCATCTATCATTTATCCAACCTTCCATCTTCTTTTTCTTTCAACTATTTCTCTAATTCTTTCTCTTCTCAAAACCGGCACCATCTTTTTATCACAAACTTTGGTATAATCATTTCACATAACCGAATATTCATTTTCATTTTCTTTATAAACCGAACTCTCACTTCCTTTTTACCTTTCTTCTCATCTGTACTTACATTCAATCTTAGATCAATCGGTAAGCATTCTTCCAACATTTATCTTGTTTTCTTTCTCTTGGTGCTGAATATAAGTTTTGATTTGGGAGGAACCGAATCATCATATTTTATAATCGCTCCAATAAGATCATTTCTTTCTTTGTAGTGGTATAAAGGAGTGCCAATTTTCTACCACATCGCTTAATCGACCTTAGCCATAGGAAGATCGTGTGAAACGGGAATTTCATTGTTCAAGGTAAGGAAGCTCTCTCATAGTCTTTTTCAATAACTTCCTTGGTTATTGTATTAATCGAATTGAAGGATAATTAATCTACTATATGTTTTAGGTAATTAATCGCTCGATCTATCCCTCGTAATAAGAGACTCATATTTCTGATAAGTGATATAGATTTTTAATCAATCAAAATATTGGTTGAAGTGGTAAATTGAGTTTTGGACTAATTGTTGACCGATTGTATCTTTAGATGCCGCGGAGAATATCGTGTACAGATTCCAAATAAGGTGTGTAACCCCTTACCTTTCGAAAACATGTTTGAAATGGTGTGTAATCTCGCATCTCTTTGAAAGTTTGTATGATATGTTCTATGATTTGGTCGAAATACCAAAGAAAACTAGAAATTGGCATCCGGGATCACTCGGGGGTGCGTAGGTTCATAGTGGTAACCATGTTTTTGTAATAAAACAGTTTTGGTCAGTGGCAATGATGTGATTTTGAAAAATCATGAAAAGTAGGATAAATGGAATTAATAAGTGAATAAGATAACAAATCTAAGCTTACTGTGTCTATTTTGGTAAGGAAAAATCAGAGAAGGAAAAGGAAATTTATATTCTGAGATATGTTAATTTTAGTGAGATTGGTTCTGAATGATTTCGTGGTTCCCTGATCTATCATGGAAAAATTGTATAATATTGTACAAAGTGAATTAAGAGATATAGTTTATATTTAAAGATTCCTTAGTGAGTCTATTTTCAATAGAAATAAGTGAGAACAATATATGAAAACTATACAGTGAGATATTTCAATTTTGGGTAAGGGAGGTCAGAATTGTTGGACAGTGAAACAAGGGAAATTTTAAGTAATAAACTGTACTAAATGGTTAAGCCAAAAAATTCTGGAGAAATTGTAGTAAGGAGATATATGAGTCTAGTTTCAAGGAAAATTTACGGATTTAGATTTAGAGATTCGTCACTCGAGTTATGGTCAATTTAGTCAGTATGACGCAGATGGACAATTTCAAACTTTGACGCCCCAAATTAGTAGTTAAGCCTTGGTTGCGAAATTACCATAATACCCTTAGAGGGTAAATTACCAAAATACCCTTAGTGGGTAAGATTACCGAAATACCCTTAGCGGGTACAATTGCCAAATTATGAAAATGATCTTATGGGCCGAATTATGGAAATGCCCCTATTGGGCCAATTTGTAAAGTGTTAATGGGCCGAAATACGAAATTGCTTAATTTGCTGAATTGACATATTGCCTTATGGGCCGAATGGACATATTAATTAATGGGCCAATCTGATATATTTTGTTATGTGGGCAAATTTGATATATGATTATATGGGCCGATCTGAAAATATGCAAAATGGGCTAAGATGATCTTTGCTTAATGGGCCATAAAATTTGTAAAGAATATCTGGATACATCATTGTGAATTGTTATGCATTATATACATTATTTGAATGGGTTGGGATAATGATGAAGAGAAGTTCTAGTAGCTTTGCTACAAAATTGTGGTGGCTTGTCCACAAATTGATATATGGCTTAATGCCCAGATTGATATATGGCTTAATGCCCAGTTTGATCTATGGCTTAATGCCCAGTTTGGTGTGTTGGCGGGGTAGGTGACTAAAGCTCCCCACAGGTGTGTTGGTTGGTACGAGTGGTGTGTAGTGGATGGAAAACTAGGTTTGGTTTGGGAATTGCATATCACATGCATATTATATACATGTTATTATGTTATGTTTGTAAATGGGCTTTGGCCCAATAAATGCTTAATTGAATTTTTGGCCCAGTGACAATGGAAAGTGGGTTACACACTGAGTTCTTGTAACTCACCCCCCTTTCTTTCTTAACACTTGTAGGTAATGCTCAGTGACGAGGACATGAGGCCATGGATGACCCGATGGAGGCCATATTTCAAAAATTGGTGTTTCGAACTTTATTAAATTACATAGTCCATTTTATTACTTTCGCTATTATGGGTTTTATTTGTAATAAGGCCTCGAGTATTTTATTATTTGCTTTATGTTTGATTTACTTATATATTTTGCTTATATTACTTTAAAATGGGATTTTCTAGAAACTTAATTATAAGTTTTCCAAAATCGATTAACATATGAGTTTCAAATAAACTTTTTACAAATATTTGTAACACAAAATTTTCTCTTGATCTATCAATGATATTTTCAAAAGTCACAATTTTATAAGATCATTGCTTCAAAGTTAGTAGTATTTTATCAAATGTTTCAAATCAAATTTGTTTTTCTTGATTTTAGCCAATCAACACCTACTTATGTACGAATAAAAAGGATTTAACATGTTTTTCTCATTTGACATGTTTTCTTTATATGTTATCGAAAAAATTTTTAGTGTGACACGCCGGATTTGGGCCTAACTTTTAGGTCGTGTTTGGGGTGTTACAAGTGGGTTGTGTGTGTTACCAACTGATATATCATTAATTGATAGGCTGTGTGCGATACCATCAACTATATTACTATCGGTGGGCTGTGTGCGATACCACCTGATATATTATTAATTGATCGGTTGTGTGCGATACCATCAACTATATTACTATCGGTGGGCTGTGTGCATTACCACCTGATTAATTAATAATCGATGGGCTGTGTGCGATACCATCGCTTATAAATGATTGGTGAGCTAAGTGCGAAATCACCATAAGTGTAAATGATTGGTGGGTTGCGTTCGATACCACCCTATAAGAGATTCAATGGTTAGCTAAGTGCGAAACCATCTAGAAATTAGTAGTATGAGTGACTCATTGAAAATGCTTAATATGTTGTTTATATGATCATGTTGTGATCACTACAGGAATGCATGCTAATTAAAAGAGTAAATGGCTAGTGGCATGGTAAGAATGTGGTAAGAGATAGAATGAGTAAGTTTCAAAAGTGGTTGAGTAAGCAACCATGAATTTATGAGAAAATTTATTATAATACCATGTAGTCATGGATATTCGATGAATATTAGAAATTATCAGTTATATGCAGATGAACTTACTAAACATATTGCTTACTCATTTTCTTTTCCCATCTCTTATAGGTTATTTTAATTAGCTCGAGTTGAAGGCTGCGGAAGATGTTTTCACACTATTGAGTGGACTCCTGGTATGGTGTTTCGAGCTCTTATGAGTCATGGAATGTATAGGGACTCTGTTAAAGTTGATTAAGTTCTAATTGATGTAGCCAAATTGTGTTGGCCTAAGAGATCTTATAGTTGTATGTGTATAGCCATAGATGATGGCTTAAGTTGGTTGTAATTATATAGGAAATAGTTCCCTTAGTGTATGGGTTGAAGACTTTATTTCTCTTATGATTAAATCTCTTTAAACCAAGAATTCTAATGATAATACTAGAAGTTATGTGATGATGAATGAATGTATGCAAATGAGAGTGGTGATTGGCTTGGAAAATAGCCTTCATGTGCCTACATGGGTAGACACACGAGCGTGTGTCTAGGCCGTGCATACCCTGCATCTTAGTGTTTTAAGTTAGAATAGACCACGAGCTAACCCCACGGCCATTTGTATAGGTCTTGTGTGATACACGGTCTAAGGCCACGGACGTGTCAAGACTGTGTGTGAATTGGCAGTGTCGACCACGAGTGGAAGACACGAGCATGTCTTGAGGTTACACGGGCGTGCCTCATTCGACATGGGCATGTGTCCTAGTCGTGAGAACTTTTACAGATTGCTGGGGTTTTAGGCACGGTTTGGGCACATGGCGTGTGATACTACACACGGGCGTGTGTGTCATCTAACATGGGCGTGTAATCTCTATTTAGATGGGAAAGAAATTTTACGGATCGTAAGAGTTCCCGATATAGTCTCGATAGCCCTCGCATGTATGAGTGAGGTACCATAAGTCAAAAAGAATAAAATTGTTGTAGTGACTCACGGAGAGTAATCGTGTTGAGTTTAAGTGGTGATTAAGTAGTTTTATACGGTAACGCCTCGTGCCCGATTCTAACGGGGATTATGGGTAAGGGTGTTACATTTAGTGGTATCAGAGCTATGATTTAGTCGGTTCTCAAACTAACCTGGAGTGAGTAAGAGTCTAGCTATACATGCCATAGGTAGACCATGATAGTGTGATATCTCCTAGCTCTAACAAAATTGTTTTGTTAAGACAGAGATGGTTCCCAACCAAGCTAAATCCAATAATGTTGTAAGTGAAAATGAGGTAATTGAAATGCTCTTATGCATTGATGAGATTCAAAGAAGTATGAATAGAAGTATATGACATGTGTGTGATAATACACGAAATGAGAGTTATAAAGTGACAAGCTTCTCTGTATTCGCTTGATGTGTATAAGGTGTTATACATTTAACCTATTGGGTTAGGTGTATATAGTGAGTAAATTTACCCAGAGAATGGGGTATATGTGTATGTACGATTGTTTGAATGATGTATGATCAATACGTCCACATAGTTGAATCTCATGTGCGACAGTTAAAGTAGATGATGTATAATGTTTTATTTGACTTTGTATGAAATTACAAGTATTATGGTGTGAGAGTTAAACTAGGAAGTTTGACTAAGTAGAATGTAGGGAATGAGTACGGTCGTTCAGTGGTAAGATGATGATAAGACCATGGTTCGACCATGGCGGTATATGTGATCCCATATAAGACCATGTCTGGGACATGGCATAGGCATCTATACATGATCCCGTGTAAGACCATATCTAGGACATGGCATCAGTATCAATATGAGTTTCCATGTAAGACCATATTTGGGATATGGCATTGGTGTTGATATGAGATTTCGTGTAAGACCATAGCGAGGCTATGGCATCGTGACGACATGTAAAGCAATAGCTGGGCTATAATGTTGTGATATGAGTAAGACCATAGCGAGGCTATGGCATCGTGACTACATGTAAAGTAATAGCTTGGCTATAATGTTGTGATATGAGTAAGACCATAGTTGGACTATGGCAATCAAGTAAACGACGTACTCAAACCCGTAAGACATCCTCTAAATTGATAAGCAATGATAAAAGAAATTAGAGTTAAATGTTGAGTACTCGGGTATATATTAATGTGGAACCTGAGTATGTGGAAGTCTCGATTGAAGTTGAATTACTTAGGATACTCAGTCACTCACATGAGACAAGACAGTCTGTATAAGACCAAACTAAGGCATGGTATCGGCAAACAGGCAGAGATATCCGGTAAGTCCATGTCAAGACATGGCATCAAGGGAGAGTTAAGAAATCCCATGTAGGAATATATGTAGGATATAACATTGGCATCGAGATATATGTGAGATGAGATTCAGTATTCTCGATCATTCATAGTAATTCATTGAACAAAAGAGTGAAGATTGAATGAGGAAGAAAGGAAGTCAAGTGATTAAAGTTGTTATCAAGTTATGCTAGATAAATCTATCTAAGAGTATTACGCATGTTATAAATGATGAAGTTGAGATTATGTTTACCATATCAAAGTATGCTAATGTAAGTGATAGCAACAATTGTAGCATGATAAACGTGAAAACTCACTTGGAGCGAATTGGGTAACTATGATGATATTCCATTAATGATGAATATTAAATCATATGTATATGGTCATGAGAGTCAAGTTATGGGGCGCTACGGACCTCACCCCTTACCATCTTTGAATTAGGATGAGATGTTATGAGAGTTAAGTTGAGTAAGTTTGCATTTGATTAATGCAATGATTATGTTAGCATAATTGAGAATGCTTTGTATCACATTGGTACATGATATTCTACTAAATAGAGTAATTGTTGTTGAACATGAGATTGCAGTCCTAGGGGACTATAGTAAAAAGGCTATCATTCAGCTATGAATAAATAAGGTCCCGTATAAGACCATGTTCAAGACCTGGCCTCGGCACCAAGTTGAGAATCATATAAGACTATATTTGGAATATGGCATCGATACTTGACATGGAAATCCATATAAGACCTTATCCGGGATATGGCATTGGCATTTAGAGGTGACTCCATATAAGACCCCCTCAGGGATGTGGCATTGGTTTTGCACCTACTTGAATGACAATTAATATGGTTCTTTGACTGCCCCTAGTGATCAATAGGACATGTAGATAAGTTAGAAGTAGAAATGAGTTTACTACTAAAGTCATATGAAGGAGTGAATTCGGATACTTGTGAATGAATCACGAAGAGATGATTACGATATGTGGCACAAAATGTGTTATATAAGAGAAAGTATGAGTAAGTTGGCTCTAAGCACCTGTAGTCTGTGCATGGTTAGTTGATGCCATGGATGGATTATAATAATCTCCTTGGGTATTATGTACAAATATTTGTTTCCTTTCAGGGACAATGTAGTTGTTCTTTTCATAGACTGTGATTGTGTGAGAATGTTAGCTGATAGTAAAAATCAAACAAATTGGTTGCCATTTTAGTTAATTGAAATTGACATTTTTTATTTCCTCGTAACCCTATTCGGGTACCTAGAGGAGGAAGTCAATGATGATTCTAGTATAAAGAGTTAAATAATGAGTTTCACGTTGTGTGATGAGTTTTTGAGCAAGCCGAATAGAATTTTTTATTAGATCATGATTGACCCTGATATCATAAGATGTGACGATGGAAAAGGTTTTAGATTAGTATAGCAAGAGAAACTCAGATGAGAGTGTACTTGAAATATGATTTCAGTTTGGAGAAAAGAGTAGATTAATGTATTGAGATATGTGTATGAGTGAGGTCTCGTAAGTCAAAAAGAAAAAAAAAGTTGTTGTAGTGACTCACGGAGAGTAGTCGCGTTGAGTTTAAGTGGTGATTAAGTAGTTTTATATGGTAACACCTTGTGCCTAATTCTGACGTGGATTACGGGTAAGGGTTATTACAAGTATTACTCTAGTGAAAGTATTTTGGCAAAGCCATGGGATAGAGGAAGCTACATGGGAACCAGAAAAGAGCATGAGAAATCAGTACCCGAACTTATTTGCCGATAAGATTTTCGAGGACGAAAATCATTAAGGGGGAGAAGTGTTATAGCTTGATTTAGGGCCTAGTCAGAATAATGGTGCGAGGCCATGAATTTGAGGTGAATTTATAAGTTTTTAAGGTTTATGCCATGTTTGCATGCTAGTGTAAAAGTTTCATGAAGCAATTTTGCTAAATTAACGTTGAATCGTCCCAAAAGGACTAAATTATAAAAGTTGCAAAATATGAATTTCTAGAAGCTTTTTGTATGAAATAGCTTTAGAATATCAATTAGAAGTCCTCAAGTAGCAATTTTCCCAAATTATAAATTTTAGACAAAATTGGACATGATTTAGTAAAATAGAAATTTTTAAAGAGAAGGGCATTTTAGTCATTTGTCTAATAAACGATTAAAATAGGAAATATGATAAAAATCTATTCATCTTCTTCCTCACATTGCCAAAAATTTGGAGACTCCATAGCTAGAGTTCTTCATTTTTTTCAAGTAAGTTCATTTTAGCCCCATTTTTAATATTCTTCGTATTTTTAAAGTTCTCGTATTATGAATTAGCTATTTTTAGCTATAAAACGAGCTAGGATGCATGTTCAAGAATTTACCCATGAATGACATGCATGTTAAATGATGTTTTTATGGAAGTTTATGAGAGTTTGATGTTAGATAAACATCTTTTTCTAAGTGAATCTCATGAAAAATGATAGTATGGACTAATTTGTAATAGTTATGAAAATTGGTCATACACACTAGAAATAGTGAGAATTGATGATTGTTATAGTAGAGAAAATGAATCAGCTATGCATGAAGTTTAAGAAATTTTAATGAGAATTATTTTACGAGCCTTTGGGCCAAAGTGCAAATATGAGAAAGTACAGGGGCAAAATAATAATTTTGCCAAAGTATGAGTAATGAGTCAATTTAGTCAATGTGATTATTAAATGATCTATTTATGATTATAGATCAAGAAAAATGAAGCCCAGATCAAAACCGAGGCAAGAACAAAGTTGAAGACTAAATTGCATATCTACATACATTTTGCCTATTGAGGTAAGTTTGTATGATTTCTAGGCTTTATGATTTCTATCATTGAATTGCTTAGTAGAATGTACATATTATCATGGGATGCTTATTGTTTTGTTAAATAAAGAAATCAATGAGATTAAGTATGAGCAAGTCTCGATTAAAGATGAATTTCGCAGGATACTCGATCTACCACATGAGATAAGAAAGTCCATATAAGACCAAGCCAAGGCATGGCATCGGCAATCAAGCAAGTTATCATGTAAGTCCAAGGCAAGCTTGGCATTGAACAAGTTATCATGTAAGTCCAAGGCAAGCTTGGTATTGAACAAGTTATCATGTAAGTCCAAGGAAAGCTTGGCAGTGAAAAGCTATCAAGAGAAAGAAATCCCATGTAAGTTCAAGACAAGGCATGGCATTGGAGAAAACAAGAAAGACTTCATATAAGTTCATGTCAAGACATGGCCTTGAAACCAAGATGAGATATTCCATGAAAGACCATATCTAGGATATGGCTTTGGCATCAAGATATGTGGGATGAGATTTAGTATCCTCGATTATTCGCAGAAATTCAACGGAAAATGAGTAAAGTTAAAATTAGATGACAAGAAAGATAATTAAGCAAAGCTATTTTCAAGTTGGAAATGAGTATTATTCATGTTATGAATGATGAAGGAAAGATTATGATTATCATGTTAAAGTATGATGATTAATGTGATCAATTGACAAGGTACCTTATTTATCCCATGGGGATGAGACTAGTAAGTATCATGTGGTATGTAAGAATCAGTATGAGTAAGTAAGCTTTATAGCTGAAATCTATGATACCATTGTTTATGTCAAATGGTTTATATTAATCAAGTATGTTGCTATGTGCATTATATGCAAACTTACTAAGCTAAATGCTTATGTCTTTTATTCTTTCTTTCTATGTAGTTCTGCCAAGCCAATCTCGTGGATCATCGTCATCGAGTTCGGAGCACACTATCAATCGCTATTTTGGTATAGCCAAGTTATTTTACTAAGTATGGCATGTATTGAATTGAGCATGAGTTTGGTCTTGATTTCAGGGTGGCAATTCGCTTGGTAAATAGCCTCTAAGTGTCCACACAGTTAGACACACGGGCGTGTGTCTAGGCCATGCATACCCTGCACTTTAGTGTTTTAAGTTAGAATAGGCCACGGGCAAATCCCATGGCCATTTGTTTAGGCCGTGGGTGATACACGGTTAGAACATGGGAGTGTGCCCCAGACCATCTGTGTAAGTTAGTATGTCAAGGTATAGCACAGGTTTACATCCACGGGCATGTCAAGACCGTGTTGAATTAGTCAGTGTCGACCACGGGTCGAAGACACGGGCATGTGTTAGGGGTACACGTACGTGTCCCAAGTCACATGGGCATGTGACCCTTTTTTTAAGGAAAAGTTTTCATTTGAGTTCCGGAAGTTTCCAGGCCCATGAAATGTATGATTAGACGAAGAAAGAGAAGTTTTTAATTCAAAACAAAATTTTATAGCCCGTAAGTACATGTTTTAAGTGAGTTCAAGCATGGTAATGTCTCATATCCAGTCTTAGGATCGGACTCGGGTATGGGGTGTGACAAGATAGCCTTTTGGCTTTTAACAAAACACACTAAAATGTTCAACTAAGCACTTACCAAAATTCTCCTTTGACCCTACGACTTAGATATCTACTGAAAAAGATTCGGCTTCCAAACATGACTAAGAGTAGATAACAAATGATTGAGGTGAAAAACAACAACAAGGGTTTGGCAAGAGTAGAGATTCGGAAAAGAAGGATGATGGTAATTTGGCAAAGAAGAGAATTTGGCTATAAGGTAATTTGGCTTTCAGATAAAGAAGAAGAACACAACTCTAATAGGAATTTTGGCAAAAAGAATGATGGGTTTTCTTTTCGGCAAACAAAAGAATTCGGTTGAGGGAGAAAAGGAAGAAATAATAGAACCCAAGGAACCCTTCAATAAATTAGGTAAAGAAAAGAATGACTAACCTATTTGCAAAACTCTCCAAATGCCGAAAGCCACAATGAAAACTCGTAATACCCCCTAAAAGACCCAAAAACGACACTCATCTACCCTCCTAAGCTGAATTTATACACTCTGCACTTCCCAAAATGGCACCAACTCTGCACACTTCTCAACTCGTAACTTTTCTTCCTGATAACACCTTAGCCTTATCTGAATTTCCCTCCATTATTAGTTCACAAGATCAAGTCAAACACTCCAACAAAAGAGTTCTGATTCCCCACAACTCTGGCCATCCACTATGCAAAATAAACACTCTAGAATGCCTTACCTCTGCTCGAACCTTGGACCTCTTCACGCCACCTTATAGCTCCCCAAGTGATGCCACTTGCCACTGGACCACAAGCCCATTTGTGTCCTATTTCTTCTTCATTTATTAAAAAGACCTACTAACTGAAGTCACTGTTCCCTTAGGGCTAAAACCAAAATTTTTCCTATACCTTTACTTGACCCTAGGACATCTCCAACACCCCTAAACACTCCAAATTCATTAACCGTCAAAGCCCACATGCCAATTGTCATTTTCTCGTTCACTTAAAATTTTTATGAGACCTAAAACCCAAAGTCCAATGGGCCAAATTCTTCTAGGCACAAATTCAGGGCGTTACAGCTACAGTCATAAAGGTTAGCATAAAACTCACGTACCAATGAAGGAGAATAGCTTCTAGGATGAGTGCAGATAGTTTCCCACTTCAACTTAAAGATGGTTTAGTAGACTTTCTTGCCCATGTTTTGCTATTGCAAAAGGAGAAAGCCCTGTTTTAGGTGGATGTTTCGCTTCAAAATGTTTTTTTGAAACCTGTCCTTGGCTGTTTTCATTAAAAATATCATCGGCTCCTTTTTCTCCATTTGCGCGGAGGATTCGGTTCACGAACTGCAGTTGTAGAGGACGAGTGTTCTTCAACAAACTTGGTGGTTTTCTTAACTAATCTTCTCGTTCTTGCCATATTTTTTTGAGTGAAGACAGTTTAAGTTGTAAAGGTATGAGCTTGGGGAAGAGAAAGTGAATAAAAATGGTTGATTTGTATGTGTTATAGTCGGCATAATGGATGGGGTTTATAGCGAGTGAAAGAAGAAGATAGAAAGGTGATAAACCATAAAAGTAACATATTTTAATCTCACATTTAGTATGATTTTTGATGATTTAGCCCTTGATTTATATAAAAGGTGCTTGTAATCCTTTCTTTTCATGTCATATACTCAGGAAAGCACTCGAGGATAAAAAGAACACAAAACGAGCATAAAATGGAGTGATTGGGCCGTAGCAAGAAATCAACACAGCCTAGCACAAAGCCTGCACGGCCGTGTCTCGTCGATTACCTAGAGCACGGCCTAACTCACGATTCGCAAGGCCGCGTATCATCTCATTACCACACACGGGAGTGTCAAGCGATCTACATGGCTATGTCCCATTTGACAGACCTGAAGCACGGCCTGAATCCCGACTTACATGGCCGTGCCCAAAACGACAGAATCAAGGCACGGCCCAACCCCAAATTACACGAGCGTGTACCATGGGCGTGCCCCTGCAGTGGGAAAGAGTAATTTCACTCAGATTTGGATGCTTGAAGGTAAAGAAACACATTCCTAAGTCTACTTAAACATCCTAGGAGGAATTCTACTTGAATTAGGATACTTAGGAGCCAAGAAAAAGCATCTCAAAGCCTATATAAACACCCAAGGTAGCAACTAAAAAGGGAGTTCTATGAAGCCAAAATAGAGCGGGTTTTTAAGCGAGGCTTTTCTTTGAAACTTTCATCTTTTAGGGAATCACTTGAAGATAGCCAGTTGATCCATCTCTAGAAGTCAAAACTTTATTCAAGATGGAGGATCTCTCCTTCAATTCCTTCAAGGAGTTTTAGGGATTTCTTATGTTTTGTTTTATCTTTTATCTTGAGATGTTTTCTTATTTAGTTATGAACTAAACCCTTCAGATACTTGAAAGGGATGAAACCTATGATGGATTTTGTTATTTGATTTCTAAATTATATGATAAGTACTTAGTTTGTTCTTAATTATGTTGCTTAATTTAAACTAATGTGCTTAGGTGGAGGAGGAATAGACCCTACGTAAGAGTAGATCTAGCATAATTGAGCAGGGTTGATCGGGCGCCTAGAGATATGGTTACGAGATTTTGTCAGATTAGGGTGAAACCTAATATTGGAATCCATTGATCGATTTACTGCTTCCTTAGGGGGTTATTATAAGAGAACGATAGTTCCACTAATTAACCTAAGATTAGATGTTATTCGCCTTGAGAGAGGGTTTAATATAGGTTAGGGAGTCTCACAGATCAAGCTAAGTAAAGAAATCATATGGTTTAGGGATAAATAATGAGTAAAGTCATAGGTGGATTCTTCCCGAGGGTATCGTCTTCATCAACTGAGTTTTCCTAAAGTCTTTCTCCAATTCATTCTTTTGCCTTTGCATCTAGTTTAGTTTTTCATTAGTTTAATAAACCAATCACTCCATATTTTAGGCTAAATAATAGAAAGAAAGTGAGTAGTAGTACTTTAGGTTCCCTTGGGTTCGATAAGATATTCTTGCCTAAACTATCTTCTTTGTTTGATAGGTGCACTTGCCTCTATCATTGTCATAGTTAGTCTCTGAGTTTGATCATTCTTTTATAAATATTAAAATCATTCTTTGACACGATCAAGTTTTTGGCGCCGTTGTCGGGGAACTCTAAAATATTATGAAAGTTCTATTTTTATTAATTTAGCCAATTTTTTATTACAATTTATTATTATTATTATTATTTTTACTTTGGTAATTTTTTCCTCTTTTTTTCTTTTCGCAGAAAATTTTAGTCTACGGAAAAGATGGCACTGAATAATTATCAGTGGCAAGTCATGAGGACAATTCCTACTAAAATAGCCAGTGTCTTCAACCTTGACGTGGTCACTAGGTTATCTAATCAGTTAGAGATGATGAATAAAAGATTGATGATTGGTATAGTCCTTGCAGGAACATCCAGAAATACAATATGATTTGAATCTAGGAGGCGCGACGAATCCTGAGTACCCACCTTACGGATATGTCATGGAAAACGAGCAAGCTCACTATACAGGTGACTATTCTAGATATCAAAATAATTTTTATAGTGACACTTATAATGCAGGTTGGAAGTACCATCCTAATTTCTCGTGGGATGATCAAAATTGCCAAAGATCGGAACTTCCTCCAAATTTTCAACAACCACCTCACCAACAAGAAGAGGAGCCGAATCTTAAAGAGATGCTGATGAAATTCATCGCAGCCACAGATTCTCATTTCCAAAAGACTGAAGCGGCACTTGATGAACAACAAAAATTGATCAAAGGGATCGAGAATCAAGTTGGAGAACTTACTAGGTCAGTGGGACATCTCGCAAAGCTAATGTCAGAATGACCGTTAGGACGTCTACCAAGTAACACTAAGGTTAACCCAAAGGAGCAAATTCAAGTCATCTCAGCTCAAGCCAGTGGGGTTTAGATGAACCAAACTCAATACAAGAAAACAAGGTAGACGAAGGTAAGGTAGAGGTAACACAAGAAAAGCTGAAATCGGTAATCAAGGAGTACCAACCTCGCATACCTTATCCCGAAGCAATGAAAAGAGACGATTCAAAGGAACAGTTCGGTGAGTTTCTTAAACTCTTAAAGAAATTACATATTAACTTTCCTCTCCTTGAAGCTCTTTTTAGATACCGGACTTGAGGAAATTTTTAAGGCGACTCTTGACCAACAAGCGCAAATTAGGCGAAGAGCACCACGTGGAGCTAAGCGCAATGTGCTCAGCAATTCTACAAAATAGACTACCACGAAAGCTAAAAGATACAAGGAGTTTTACAATTCCATGATTAATTGGTAGTTTATCTATTAATAATGCATTAGCGGATTTAGGGGCAAGCATCAATGTTATGCCTTACAAAATGTTTAAACAACTAGGTCTAGGGAAACCCAGACAAACTAGGATGAGCATTGAATTAACTGATAAAACTATAAAAATTCCTAGGGGTATAATAGAAAATGTTCTAATAAAAATTG
The DNA here is from genome assembly GCA_025506655.1 of Gossypium rotundifolium. Lineage (NCBI taxonomy): Eukaryota > Viridiplantae > Streptophyta > Magnoliopsida > Malvales > Malvaceae > Gossypium > Gossypium rotundifolium. The sequence goes on from CP106730.1 coordinate 28,477,960, forward strand.
ATAAATTCGTATTCCCAGTAGACTTTGTTGTTTTAGACATGGATAAGGACAACATGATTCCTTTAATTTTAGGAAAACCCTTTATAGCAACTGCCAAGACTAAAATTGATGTTGGTACAGGAGAACTCATTCTTCCTGTAGGTGACGAATCAATCAGTCTACAAGCTTTTGACTCGGCCAGGACATCAAATGATGAACGTGAGAAAGTAAATTCAGTTGATAATCAAATTGTTCAACTTTCACCATAGGAAACACCACAAGGCTACAAATTTGAGCCGAATCATGGGCCCCAAGCCGTACAAGCTCATAACAATGAATTGTTAGTGGAACCAAACCCAAGGAAAGAACCGGTGGTAAGAAAAGATAAGGTTGAGGTGTGCCATGATTTACCAAAATCGGCAGTTACAGAGTACCAACCTCGTGTGCCATATCCTGATGCAATAAATAAAGATCACATAGAGGAAGAATTCAGTGAACTCACACTTCGTGTAGACGACGAAACAATCACTCTTCAAGCTCTTAATTCAGCTAGGACATTGAGTAATAAATGTACGAACGTTAATTCTATTGATAATCATTTGGTTCAACCTTCTTTACAGGAAGCATCACGAAATCACTTAGCTGAGCTAGACCTTAGACCTCGTGCCAACAAAGAAGAAATACATAAGGAACAAAGCCTTAGGGTTGACAAACTAAAAGAGCAGGAAACACAAATCAATGAGGAATAGGAACCGCATGAAGTGAAATCTAAGGAGCCCTTATGAGCTGATAGGAACAATGAATCACTTCAAATTAGGAGATCAGGTATTATTGAATAAGGAAGACCCTCGAATCACCAATTCAGACCTCAAGACAAATGAAGAAATCACTTTTGAGGTACTAAATGTCTTCCTATATGGCACAGTCGAGGTCAGCAATCCTAAATTTGACACTTATGAGGTAAATATTACTCGACTTAAACTATATATCCATAACCAAAGTGATAGCATGAGAAAGGATTTTCACCTCCTCAAACCACCATGACCATGCGAATGAGAGGTAAAGTCTAGCTATGGCTATAAACGAGTGCTTCTCGGGAGGCAACCCGAGCACTAATCCCATTTTTACATTTTTTTATTTTTTATTTTTTACTTTTTTCTTTTCTTTTTCTTTATAGCACCTAACCATAAACTAACCAAAGAGCAGATTTCTACGCCACACGGCCCTACATACGGGAGTGCCCGCGACTGTGTGGAAGCCAGGGGATGAACCATGGGCGTGCCAGTAGCCGTGCACGACATAGAAAAATTTCTTTTCCCAACACGGGTGGCAATAATAGTCCACGCCCGTGCCGACGCCTCGTGCGAGGTTACTGACTTGTCAAGCACGGGCTAAACACGGCTGTGCCTTTCAATCGTACCAACATTCTGACTTATCGAACACGGGAGGAGCACGCCCGTATTAAATGACCATGTGAAGAATGACACGGGCGTGCAACGACACCCACGGCCATGCCCGAACACCCTGAATGTGTTCACAATTCAAAATCCCAAAACACGGGCTACATCTCTATTTAAACCTCATTCCCAATTTTTCTAGTTGTCTTTCATTTTCCATTATTTATTTTTTTATTTTATTTCATCATTATTTTTTACTTTATTTTATTTTATTTTCTTCTTCTTATTCTTTATGATATTTAGATTTAGCTTAGGATGCAATAAAACCAAGCCGGCTACTTCGAGGATTAAATTTCAAACGGTTCGAGATGCTTCCCTACGTTCACCTCCAATCTTATGCGGTTTCTTTTCATAGACTTCATCCAAAAATTCAGGAAGTGTTACTTCTCCCCTTATCTTTTGATTTTATTATTACATAATTCTTTATCTATCTTTGTACATTGAGGGCAATGTACATCTTAAGTGTGGGGGATAAAAGTCCCTGACTTTTTGCATTATTCTCAAATTTGCATTATTCTCAAATCCTGAATTTGGTCTTATTTTCAAGTATTTTTCTCATATTACTAATTGGGATAAAATTTCTAATGATTTATGATTTTTATTGATACTAATTGGGATGAAATTTCTAATGATTGATGATTTTTATTGATATGTTTTAGAGTAAGTCATAGTTAATTGTGCATTGATGATTAAAATTGAAGAATACTAGAGAATCAAGCATGATAAGCCTACTTTCTAAAAATTAAAATTGATAGGTTGTTGAACTGAATTTGAGTATTTCCTTGAAATTTGGAATTTATAAGGATTGATGTCAAAGGCACCCATAATTTTTGTGAGATTTTGAGCCTTATAGAGCATATATTCTTTTTCGTGTTCACTTAATTAATTATGAGTGTGTCAACTTTGAACTGTCATTCTAGAACTTGCCTCGTTTATACAAGTGGAGACCACATTAATGATTTGATATACTGAGATGATAAAGGCACCTAGGTTTAACTCACTTACTCCATAAAAAGCCTACCTTCACAAATTAACCCCTAGTGAACCCCGTTGAATCCTAACAACCTTTTTATATCCCTTTGAATTTGTTATCACCATTCTTTTGACTACCCTTTAATCGAAGTTTGATTTGATTAAATTCTTAATTATATTAGTTACGTAGTTTCATTTATTATTTATGATGTAATATTTTAGTTTGTTCTTAAAAAAAACAAGTATATTCAAAATTAGTAGTATATAAAAGAGCTTAGAGCATTTAAACTCCAATTATTGAAGAAAAAGCTCATATTAAAGTATTATCAAATTTCAAGTGATGAAAATACTCCTTATTATAGAGTAATTATCAATTGTGGTATTATTAGTTTTCATTCGAAGTAAATATTCATATTTATTTTAGTGTTTCTAGTTAGGTAATTTGTCAAGTCAGTCTCGATTCTAACCCTCAAATTCAGCCTTTATCCACGCCTTTTAACCTAGCCCCGTTACAACCCTGATTTTAAGACCTTTTGATTTGTGTATCATCTCATATACAGTGGTGGAGATTTGATTTTCAGGCAAGCCTATTGGACTAACTTTTCAAGTTCGACTCTTGAGTGCCTTATTGTGAACCTTAAACACCTTTGAGTAATTTGAGTGAATCTTTAGTGAGGATGTCAGTCCTTGTTGATTTTGAATCAAGGGTAATTATTTAGATAAGGGGAGACACCTATGTTTTTATGCTACAAAATCATGACTTATCTCGTTTGAATCTTTAGGGCTCTTTGAGTTGAATTATCCATGTATAAATTATCTATGAATTATGATAAGGCATGATTGATGAATATTGTAAGTTATGGAAAGTTCGTTCTAATTGTAAGTTGAGAATTTTGCTTGTGGACAAGCAAAAGCTTAAGTGTGGGGGTATTTGATAAACCATAAAAGTAACATATTTTAATCCCACATTTAGTATGCTTTTTGATGATTTAGCCCTTGATTTATATAAAAGGTGCTTGTAATCCTTTTCTTTTCATGTCATATACTCAGGAAAGCACCAGAGGATAAAAAGAACACAAAATGGGCTTAAAACAGAGTAATTGGGCCTTAGCAAGAAATCAACATGACTTGGAATAAAGCCTGCATGACCGTGTCTCACCGATTACCTAGAGCACGACCTAACTCATGAGTCACACAGCCGTGCATCATCTTATTACCACACACGGGCGTGTCAAGCGATCTTCATGGCCGTGTCCCAATCGACAAACCTGAAGCATGGCCTGAATCCCGACTTACATGGCGTGCCACGGCTGTGCCCAAAATGACAGAATCAATGGACGACCCAACCCCGAATTACACGGGTGTGTGCCATGGGCGTGCCCTGCCTTGGGAAAAAGAAATTTCACTCAATTTGGATGCTTGAAGGTAAAGAAACACATTCCTAAGTCTACTTAAACATCCTAGAAGGAATTCTACTTGAATTAAGAAACTTAGGAGCCAAGTAAAAGCATCTCAAACCCTATATAAACATCCTAGGAAGATTTCTACTTGAATTAGTGGAACTCTCGTTCACTTATAATAACCCTCTAGAATAGTAGTAAATCAATCTATGGATTCCCATATTAGGTTTCACCCTAATCTAGCAAAATCTCGTCACCCTATCTCTAGGCATGCGATCAACTCCGCTTAATTATGCTCAATCTACTCTTAAGCAGGGTCTATTCCTCCTTCACCTAAGCACATCATATTTGGATTAAGCATGCAAAATTAAGAACAAACTAAGTATTTATCATATAATTCAGAAATCAATAACAAAATTTATCTAGGTTTCATCCCCTTCAGGTATCTGAAGGGTCTAGTTCATAACAAATAAAGAAAACATCTCAAGAGAAAAGATAAAACAAAACATAGAAAATCCCTAAAACCCCCCGAAGGAATTGAAGGAGAAATTCGCTATTTTGAGTAGAATTCCAACTCTTCGAGATGGATCCACTTGGCTATCTTCGAGTGATTCCACAAAACGTGATCTTCCTGGCTCGGCTCCTTGACCTATCTCACCGCCTGACGCCCCCTTTTAGGTTACACTTAGGGTGTTTATATAGACTTTTAGAATGCTTTACTTGGCCTCTAAGAGTCCCAATTCAAGTATACTTCCTACTCGGTGTTTGAATAGGCTTTGGAAAGTTATTCTTTGGCTCTAAGTATCCAAATCTGAGTGAAATTGCTCATTCCCGTAACAGGGGCACGGCCATGGTACACACCCGTGTAAATTATTTTCAGGCTGTGACTCAATTCTGTCGATTGGGGCAAGGCCATGTAAATCGTGGCATGGTTGTGTTTTAATTAATTGTCGAGGCACGGCTGTGTGGCTTGAAGTCCAGGCCGTGTCGATTTCCTCTTTGGCACAAATTGGCCAGTTTTAAGCCCGTTTCTTATTGTTTTCATCATCGGGTGCTTTCCTAAGTAAAAACATGAAAAGAAAGGATTAAGAGCACCTTTTTACATAAAAAAAAGGCTAAATCATCCAAAAGCATACTAAATGTGGGCCTAAAATATGTTACTTTTACGGTTTATCAGACTACACCATGAGGAAATACTTCGACAACTTCTAAAGGTCCAGACCAATGTGACTTCAATTTACCCGGATGCAATTTAAATCTAGAAATGAATAATAAAACTTGTTGACTCGAGATAAATTGTCGCTGCAAAATAATTCTATCATGCCATCGTTTGATCTTTTCCTTATAAATTGCAAAGTTTTCTGATAAACCGTAATATATACATATTTTAATCCCACATTTGGCATACTTTTGGATGATTTATCCCTTGAATTGTGGAATTTGATGCTCCTAATCCTTTAATTTCTTATTTTATACTTAGGTGAGCATAGGAGGATGAAAAGAACGAGAAATGTTCCAAAAATAGAGAAATTGAGCCAAAGTGAGAAATCAACACGGCCTGGAGTTCACCACATGGCCGTGCCACTTTAGCAGACTCAAACATAGCCTGGGCTCGATTCACACGGGCGTATGACATGGGTGTGTCCCTACTGTGACTCGTTTTAATTCTACATGGAAAAGGTTACTTAGAGGCGAAGAAAGACATTCTGAAGCCTATATAAACATCCTAAGTGTGACCATAAAGGGGGAGCCCAAGGAGGCGAAGCCAGAGAGGGCTAAATACAGGGAATTACTTGAAGACATCCAGTTGATTCATCTCAATAAGTCGAAATCATACTCAAGACGGAAGATCTTCCTTTTAATTTCCTTTAAGGGGTTTTAGGGTTTTTCTTATGGTTTTTTTTTTATACTTTCTTTTGAGATTTATTCTTTTATAAACATGAACAAAACCCCTTTAATACCTAAGGAGGATGAAATCTAAGACGGATCTTGTTATTATTTTCTGAACTATATGATAAATATTTGATTTGTTCTTAATTATGTGTCCTTTATTCTTGATTTGATATTTCAGGATATTGATTCAAGTATTGATGTGCTTATACAATGGAGCAAAATTCCATGTTTAAGAGTAGATCTAGCATAGTTAAGCGGAGTTGGTCGCACTCCTAGAGATAGGATGATGAAAATCTGCCGGATTAGGGTCAAACCTAATATGGGAGTCCATAGATCGAGTTAATGCAACTCTAGGGGTTTGAATTAGAAAGAGATTTCAATTAATCAACCTAGGGTTAGATGTTAGTAACCTCGAGAGACCTATTAGTATAAATTAGGGAATCCTACGGATCAAGTTAAGTGAATAATTTGTCTGGTTCAGAGTTAGATAACAAGTGAAGTATTCTCCCTCGGGTATTGTCTCGATCAATTGGTTTTTCCAAAAGTATTTCCCCAATTCATTCTCTGTGCCTTAGCATCTTTAGCTTAGTAATTAGTTAATTTTAGATTAAACATCAATTCCCTTAATTCTTAGGCTAAATAATAGAAAGATAGTAATTACTAATACTCTTGGTCCTTGAGGATATGATATTTTCGGTATTGCCATAGCTATACTATCAAATGATAGGTGCGCTTGCCTTATTAGTTGTCATAGTTAGTTTGGACACGATCATTTTCATAGGCATTTCACCTAATCTCCTCTAGTTCAGTGATATCCAACAACCTTTTCTTTCTTGGAGCTTCATAGTCTATGTTCACTTGCTTAATTGACCATATTGCTTTGTGCTCTAGTTCAACTAGCAAGTGACATGCTTTCCCAAAAACCAATTGATACAGTGACATCCCTAATGAAGTTTTGTATGTTGTCCACAATGCCCATAAAGCATCATCTAGTATAGAAGACCAATCTTTCCTCGAAGGGCTCACAACCTTCTTAGGAATGTTTTTAATTTGTTGATTCGATACTTCGACTTCTCCATTAGTTTGTGAATGATAAGTAGTAGCCATTCTATGATTAAATCCATATCTTCTCAGTCGGCTACCACTTGGTTGCAATGAAAGTGTGTACCCTGATCACTAATCAATGCTTTTGGTGTGCTAAAGTTGGGTGAGTATATACTTATAAACAAATTTAAGCACTGTCTTTGCATCATCCTTTGGTACTGCAATAGCTTCAACCCACTTAGAGACATAGTCAACAGCTACTAATATATAAAGATTTACAAATGAACTTGGAAATGGTCCTATAAAATCCATACCCAAAACATTGAACAATTCAACCTCTATAATTGGCTGCTGCAACATTTGATTGCATCAGGATATAGAACCAGTGCGCTAACACCTATTCCATTGGTTCACAAAATTGTGGGCGTCTTTGAATACTGAAGGGAAGTAGAATCCTGATTGGTGAACCTTAGCAGTAGTTCACATGCCACCGAAATGACCTTCATATGGAGCATCATAGTAGTGCTTTAGGATTGAAAACATCTACACTTCTGGAACATAATTCCGAATGATGTTGTCATTTACTTCACTACTTCACAAAGAAATCTTTCTTTTTTATGGCTTGTGACACCCAATGGGAGCTTTCCACACACTATATAATAATCCAAATCTACATACCAAGGGGTTGCATATATAGCAAGTAACTTCTCATCTGGGAATGCCTCAACAATTTGAAGTATGATTCCATCTGTGCTGCCAACTTCCAATCAAGACAGATGGTCTGCAACTTGGTTCTTTGAACATTTGCGGTCTTTTATCTCAATGTCTAATTCTTGCAACAGTAAGATCCATCGTATCAGTCTTGGTTTTGCATCCTTCTTCACGAAAAATATATCTCAACGTCGAGTGATTAGTACATATGGTAACCTTTATGTAGACAAGGTAAGAACGAAACTTGTCAAAAGAAAAGATTGCAACTAACAATTCTTTCTCTATAGTGGTATAATTGATTTGAGCCTCTGTAAGAGTTTTGCTAGCATAATAGATGGCGTGAAATATTTTTCCCTTGCGTTGTCCTAGAACAACACCCACAGCAAAGTCATTTGCATCGCACATAACTTCAAAAGGTTGAGACCAATTTGATGTAATGACAATGGGTGCATTTACTAGCTACTTCTTTAATTGAATAAATGCATCCAGACATGCATCGTCAAAGAATAATTTTTTATTTTATTCCATCAATGAGCATAAGGGTTTCATAATTTTTGAGAAATCTCTAATAAATCTTTGATAAAACCCAGCATGCCCAAGAAAACTGTGAATACCTTTTAGATTTTTTGGTGGAGGTAATTTCTCAATAATTTCCACTTTAGCTTCATCTACTTCAATGCCTTGACTAGCGATGTGATCGCCTAACATAATGCCTTCAATTTCCATGAAATGACATTTTCCCAAATTTAGAACAAGATGTGTGTCTTCACATCGCTTCAATACTTTATCCAAATTGTCAACGCAATGATCAAAATCATTCCCATAGACTGAGAAATCATCCATAAAAATATCTAAATAATCTTCAATCATATTTGAGAATATTACCATCATGCACCTTTGAAATGAGGTTGGTGTGTTGCAAAGGCCGAAAGGCATATAACGAAAATAAAAAGTATCAAAGGGACAAGTGAAAATTGTTTTCTCCCAATCCTCCGGTGCAATAGCAATTTGATTGTACCAAAAATAACCATCTAAGAAGCAGTAATAGGCTCTTCCGGAAGCCTAGCCAACATTTGGTCAATGAAAGGAAGTGGGAAGTGGTCCTTCCTTGTGGCAGCATTAAGTTTGTTATAATCCATACAGACTTTCCATCCAGTAGGAATGCCTGTAGGAATTAATTCGTCTTTGTCATTGCTAACCACAGTGCTGCCATTCTTTTTAGGAATGCATTGCACAAGACTTACCCAATTGCTATCAGAAATAGGGTAAATAATTCTAGCATCAAGCCATTTTATAATTTCTTTCTTAACAACTTCCTTCATCTTCTCATTTTATTTCATTTGTTGCTCAACTGATTGCTTGCCTTCATCTTCCAACTTGATCTTGTGCATGAAAAGAGATGGACTAATGCCTCGAATATCGACAATACTCTAAACAATATCTCGTTTATGCTACTTAAGAATGTGGACCAATTTCTCTTCTTGAGTTACGTCCAATGCTGCAGAGACAATAGTTGGGAGAGTATTGTTAGCACCAATAAAGACATATTTATGATGAATAGGTAGTGGTTTCAATTCCAGAGTAGGACCTTCGTCAATAGATGGCTTGAAAATTAGAGCTGCTCTATTGGCTAAGTCTAAGGATTCAATCTGCCATCCATGCCTGAGTTCAATATTATCAACTTCAACCATGCTATCACAATCATCTAAGAATTCATCATCAGATGTCACTGCAAACTCCTTAGAAATAATTGTGCTTTGGTCATTAAATTCTTCCTCAATTAGATATCTAGCACATTTGCATTGAATAGATTCAAAAACTGTAACACCCCTCACTAGTATTCACGGTCAGAATAGGGTTACGAGGTATTACTAACCAATACATATCATTTAACATACAAAACTCATACATTTCTACATCCATTTTCAAACACCATTCAATCATAATCACATTGTCCCTTATAAGGGCCTACGAGGCCTTAAACATGCTTTAGAAGTGTTTCGGGACTAAACTGATAACATACAAAAAGTTAGGAAAATTAGAAAATTTTCTAACATACAAGGGTCACACGCCCGTGTGAACAGGTCGTGTGCCTCACACGGATCCAAACACGCCCGTGTCTCAGGCCGTGTAAAAATAGGACATACATACTGACTTGGTTCACAAGGCTAGCCACATGCTCGTGTGCCTTTCGAAATGGCCACACACTCCCATGTGCCAGGTCATGTTTCGGGCCGTGCCAATCCTGTAGGGTATACTGACTTATGCAACATAGCCAAGCCACATGCCTATGTGCTAGGCCATGTGCCATTTAGGGGGTATACTAATTTGTGCCACACGACCGGTCACATGCCCGTGTGTGAGGCCGTGTGGAGCATACTGACTTCATTTCAATTTTAACAATAGGGGACAGACAATTGTGTAACATGACCATGTGTCACACACAGCTGAGACACACGCCCGTGACTCTGCCCTTGTGGAAAAAAATAGGCCATTTGCAAGGCCAATTTGCCACTATTTTATCATGCTCACCTAAACAACCAAAATGGTACCATTTCATCATACAATAGGCAACCAAAATCATCAGTCAAATGCATGATAAACCATAAAAGTAACATATTTTAATCCCACATTTAGTATGCTTTTGTATGAATTATCCTTGATTTATGTAAAAAGGTGCTCTTAATCCTTTCTTTTCATGTCTTATACTCAAAAAAGCACCTAAGGACAAAAAGAACGTAAAATGGGCTTAAAACGGGCTAAATTGGGCCAACCCAAGAATTTGACACGGCCTGGCCCAAAGCCCACACGACCGTGCCTCGCCAATTACTTAGAAACACGGCTTCAACTCAAATCACACTGCCGTGCACCATCCATTTACTATACACGGACGTGCCTGGTGATCTACATGGCCGTGTCCCAATCGACAGACCTGAAACACGGCCTAAATCTTAACTTACACGGCCGTGCCTAAAATGACAGAATAGAGACACGGACCAACCCTGAATTACACGGGCGTTTGCCATGGGCGTGCCCCTGCCACGGCAATGAGCAATTTCACTCGAGTTGGATGCTTGAAGCCAAAGAAACATACTCCTAAGTCCACTTAAACACCCTAATAGTAATTCTATATGAAAGAGGTACTTAGGAGCCAAGTAAAGCATCTCAAAAGCTACATAAACAACCCAAGCCAGACATTAAAGGGACGGCTTTTTGCAGAGGCTTTTGCCGAAGCTTTCATCTTTTAGGGAATGACTTGATGATAGCCAGTTGATCCATCTCAAGAAGCGGGAACTCTATTCAAGACGGAGGATCTCTCCTTCAGTTCCTTCAGAGAGTTTTAGGGATTTCTTATATTTTGTTTTATCTTTTCTCTTGAGATGTATTCTTATTTAGTTATGAACTAAACCCTTTAGATACTTGAAGGGGATAAAACCTATGATGGATTTTGTTATTTGATTTCTAAATTATATGATAAGTACTTAGTTTGTTCTTAATTATGTTGCTTAATTTAATCTGATGTGCTTAGGTGGAGGAGAAATAGACTCTACCTAAGAGTAGATCTAGCGTAATTGAGCAGAGTTGATCGGGCGCCTATAGATAGGGTTGCGAGATTTTGCCGAATTAGGGTGAATCCTAATATGGGAATCTATTGATCGATTTACTGCTTCCTTCGGGGTTTATTATAAGAGAATGAGAGTTTCACTAATTAACCTAAGGTTAGACATTATTCACCTTGAGAGAGGGTTTAATATAGGTTAGGGAGTCTCACAGATCAAGCTAAGTAAAGAATTTATATGGTTTAGGGTTAAATAATAAGTGAAGTCATAGGTGGATTCTTCCTGAGGGTATCGTCTTCATCAACTGAGTTTTCCTAAAGTCTTTCTCCAATTCATTCTTTTGTCTTTGCATCTAGTTTAGTTTTTCATTAGTTTAATAAACCAATCACTCCATATTTTAGGCTAAATAATAGAAAGAAAGTGAGTAGTAGTACTTTTAGGTTCCCTTGGGTTCGATAAGATATTCTTGCCTAAACTATACTGCTGTTCGATAGGTGCACTTGCCTCTATCATTGTCATAGTTAGTCTACAGGTTTGATCATTCTTTTTATAAATATTAAAACTCGACTGTTTGACACGATCAAGTTTTTGGTGCCATTGCCGGGGAACACTAAAATATTAAGAAAGCTCTATTTCTATTACTTTAGCCATTATTTTATTATTTTCGCAATTTACTTTTATTTTTAGATTAAATTTTTATTTTTACTACTTCTCTTTCTTTCTTTCTTTTCCTAGCAGGTACCTCTAGTTTATGACTAGAAGGAACCCGAGAGGACCACTAGAATACGAAAGTGACATTGGAGCTACCACTAGCAAAAATCGTCGAGAAATTAGACGAGCTCTAGACTATCAAGAGAAGAACAACAAGAAAGATCCAATCCTACTGAAGGGATGGACGAAAACAATCCACCGCCAAATGTGCAAGAAAAGAATGTTCCACGTACTATGTATGATTATGCTAAACCTAATTTGATAGGAACATAATCTAGTATTGTTAGGCCCGCTATAGCTGCTAATAATTTTGAATTAAAGCCTAACACAATACAAATGATTCAACAGTTTGTTCAATTTGATGGTTTGCAGGATGAAGATCCAAATACTCATATATCTAATATTTTAGAATTCTGTGATACCTTCAAAATAAATGGCATTTTTGATGATGCCATACGTCTTTGGTTATTTCGGTTTTTATTAATGAATAAAGCAAAGCAGTGGTTGAACTCGTTACCACGAGGGTCAATCACCACATGGGATCAAATGACCGAAAAATTTCTTTTAAAATATTTTCCACCAGCCAAAATGGCTAAATTTAGGAATTACGTATCTTCTTTTGTGCAGAATGACGCAGAAACATTATATGATGCATGGGAGAGATACAAGGACCTCCTAAGAAGATGTTCACACCATGGATTACCTTTGTGGCTTCAAGTCCAAACTTTTTACAACGGTGTGAATTCTTCAACGTGGCAAATGATTGATTCATCAGCTGGTGGAACTTTGAATAACAAAACTCCTGAAGCAGCTTACGATTTTATTGAAGAGATGTCATTGAACACCTATCAATGGCAAATTACAAGAGCCAAACTGACAAAATCAGCCAGAGTTTTCAACATAGACGCAGTGACAATGCTGTCAACATAGGTTGAGTTAATGAATAAAACACTTGATAATTTATGTTCTTCACAGGTACATCCGATAATGCAATGCGAAGCAAGTGGGAATGTGGCGAATTCTGAGTACCCACCCTACCAACCGAGAGCAGACAACGAGCAGACAAACTATATAGGTAACAATTTTAGATCTAATAATAATCCTTATAGTAACACTTATAATGCAGGTTGGAGGAACCACCAAAATTTTTCGTGGGGAGGACAAGGAAATCAAGGAAATCAAAGGCAACAACCTCTTCCTAATTACCAAAATTAGCCCTATCCACAAGAAAAGACATCAAACCTTGAAGAGATGCTGACAAAATTCATGGCATCTACATATTCTCATCTCCAAAAGACTGAAGCAACACTTGATGAACAACAAAAATGGATCAAAGGGATCGAGGATCAATTTGGAGAACTTACTAGGTTAGTGGGACATCTTACAAAGCTGATTTCTGAAAGTCAACAAGGACGTCTACTAAGCAACACAGAAATAAACCCAAAGGAACAGATCCAAGCCATCACATCTCAAGAGGGTACAAAGGTAGCCAATCCCACATCAGCACAAGAAACTAGGGAAGAAAAAGGTAAAACAGAGGTAGCATACGAAAAGCCAAAATCGGTAATCAAAGTGTACCAACCTCGCATACCTTATCCCGAAGCATTGAAAAAAGATGATTCTGAGGAACAATTCGATAAGTTTCTAAAACTTTTAAAGAAATTACATATTAACTTACCTCTTCTTGAAGCTCTTTTTTAGATGCCTGACTCAAGGAAATTCTTAAGACAACTCTTAACGAACAAACGCAAAATAGATGAAAAGCACAATATAGAATTGAACGCAACATGCTTAGCAATGCTACATAATAGACTACCACAAAATTTAAAGATCCAGTGAGTTTTACAATTCCATGTTTAATTGGTAGTTTAACAATTGAAAATGCGATAGCCGATCTAGGGGCAAGTATAAACGTCATGCCTTATGCATTGTTTAAATGACTAGGTCTAGAGAAGCCCAAACAAACTAGGATGAGTATTCAACTAGCTGATAAAACTATTAGAATTCTTAGAGGCATTATTGAAGAAGTGCTTGTAAAAATCGATAAATTTGTTTTCCCAGTAGATTTTGTTGTTTTAGACATGGATGAGGATAATTTAATCCCCTTAATTCTAGGAAGACCTTTTTAGCAACTGCTAGAACTAAAATTGATGTTGCCACAGGTGAACTCATACTTCGCGTAGGAGATGAATCTATTAAGCTTCGAGCTCTCGACTCTGCCAGAACAATAGATGATTAATGTAAGAAAGTCACTTTAATAGATAATCAAATTGTTCAACTTTCATCCCAGGAAACACCACATCAAGACCAACTTGAGCCGACTCATAAGTCCCAAAACAACAAAGAAGAATCCTACAAGGGACAAGACCTTAAACTTGATAAGTTTGACAAGAAAATCCAAATCCACACAAGTAAAACCAAAGGAACCACTAGAAGAGATCATAGGGACATCAAATCACCTTAAAATAGGAGACCAGGTGCTGTTAGACAAAGCCGATCCTCGCATCACTTCAACAGACATGAAGAAAAAGGGAGAAATACTCCTTCAGGTACATGATATTTTCCCACATGAAATAGTCGAGGTAAGCAATCCAATATTTGGTAATTTCAAGGTAAACGCTTCTTGACCTAAAATTTATCACAAAAATAAAACTGTTAGCAAGAGGGAAAATATTCAAACCTTTAAACCTCCCTAAAATTTTCAAAGTTAAGGACAGTCTAGCTTAAGACTATAAACGAGCGCTTCTCGGGAGGCAACCCGAGTACTAACACTATTTACTTTCAAATTTATTTTCTTTTCTTTCCTTCTTTCTTCTCTCAACATTTAAACTAACACAAAAATACAGATTTCCAGGCCACAGGGCCTTACACACGGCCGTTCCCGTGCCCATGTGGACCACCAGAACCACCACACTGATAGAGCAAAGCCGTGCAAGTCAGTCCAACCACCCCTCGTCACGGACCCAACCGCCCATGGGCCACAAAAAAACACCTCACGACCGTGCTAAGATCTTGATTTGAAACCTTTCCATTTAAATCATGGCCTTTTAGGAGCGGGCATGCCAATCGACAAACAGGCGTGGAAGAGAACACACTCCACAGCAGGTCATGCGATGCTGAGTCAACACACCCTCGGTACACGGGCATGGGAACGTGCCAGATTTGAAACCTTATTTAAATCCCCATAATCATTTCCCTTTTTTCCCATCTTCTTTCTTCTTTCTTCTTTCTCTTTTCTTTCAAATTTTTCTCTGTTCATAGAAAAGGTCCAAGACTCTTGAGTAACATAAAAATCATGCCGAAGAAACATAAGAAGGTAAGCATCGTCTCCTCAATGGAGACCTTAACATGAGTTCATGCCAGCTACTTCACTAATTAACAAACAAGGGTCTCCGAAACATTTTTGTTCTATTTTTCTTTATTCGTCTCCTTTATTTTCCTTATCTATACTTCTTTTCCGCTTAATTTAATTTATTTCATATTAGTTTCTTGGTTTTAATTTCTAAAGGATGCTAAGGAATCACGCACTACAGCCTTCAGGCCACACCCACCTCGTGAACCATCCAATAATAAGGACTCCTTAGTCCATTAGTCTTTTCTTTCAATTTCAGTTTTCTTCTTAGTCTCCTTCTTTTTATTTCCTTTATCTTTAAATAAATTATTAGTAGTATATTATTATTATTTCTCTAGATTCTTGGCTATATCTTCACGGGCTACCCAATTTCTTCATCTAGCAAATTGCTTTTCGGTAGCCATACCACCAGGCCCATAGAAAACACCATCACTGCCACCAAAGACTCCAAGGATCATCCAAATTTCAAGGAGTATTACTTTCCCCACTTATCATTTTGATTTGGCATCTAATTATCATTATCTATCTTTGTACATTAAGGGCAATGTACATCTTAAGTGTGGAGTAATAATGCCTAACTTTTTGCATAATTCTCAAAACCCTGAATTTAGTCTTGATCTTAAGTATTTTTCTAATATTATTAATTAGTGTGAATTTTCTAATGATTTATAATTTTTATTGATATGTCTTTGAATAAGTCATAGTTAGTTGTGCATTAATGATTAAATTTGAAGGATACTAGAGAATCGAGCATGATAAGTCTACTTTCTAAAAATTAAAATTGATAGGTTGTTGAACCAAATTTGAGTATCACCTTAAAGTTCAAAACTTATAGGGACTGATGTCAAAAACACCCATAATTTTTGTGAGATTTTGAGCCTTATAGAGCATATATTCTTTGTCGTGCTCACTTTATTAATTATGAGTGTGTCAACTTTGAACTGTTATTCTAGAACTTGCCTCGTTTATACATGTCGAGACCACATTAATGATTTGATATATTGAGATGATAAAGGCACCTAGGTTTTAACCCATTCACTCTAATAAAAAGCTTACCTTTATAATTAACCCCTAGTGAACCCATTTGATCCTAACAACCTTTTTATTGAATTACCCATTTGATATTAACCCAAAACCCTTTGTATTTGTTATCAACATTCTTTTGACTACCCCTCAATCGAGAATTGATTTGATCAGTTGCCGAATTAGGTTATTTCAATTATCAAATTTCCTTCTATTATGTTTCTTTTAGATTGTTCTTAAAAAAACAATCCAAATATATTCAATATTAGTAGTATACAAAAAGAGCTTATAGCATTTAAACTCCAAATGTTGAAAAAAATGCTCGTATTAAAGTATTATCAAATTTCAAGTAAGAGAAATACTCGTTATTATAGAGTAATTATCAATTGTAGGTATATTGGCTTTCAATTGATGTAAGTACTTATATTAGTTCATTGTTTCTAGTTAGGTAATTTGTCAAGTCAATCTCGATTCTAACCTTCTAATTCAGCCTTTATCCACACCTTTTAACCCTAGCCCCATTACAACCCTGATTTAAGACCTTTTGATTTGTGTATCATCTCATATACAGTGGTGGAGATTTGATTTTCAGGCAAGCCTATGGGATTAACTTTTCAAGTTCAACTCTTGAGTGCCTTATTATGAACCTTAAACACCTTTGAGTGATTTGAGTGAATCTTTAGTGAGGATGTCAGTCCTTGTCAGTTTTGAATTAAAGGTAATTATTCAGATAAGGGGAGACACCTATGTTTTCGTACTACAAAGTTATGATTTATCGTGATTGAATCTTTAGAACTCTTTGAGTTAAATTATCCATGTATAAATTATCTATGAATTATGATGAGATGTTATCGATAGGAACTATGCATTGTGGAATGTAACACCACAAACCCAGCCCATACGTCATTATCGGATCTGGTATGCCACGGTTTGAAACTTCAAAACTTAGCTCTGTAGGGTTTCAAAAATCTTAGTTTATTATGGCCATTTAATCAAACAATTGTGAAATTTTTTAAACAACTTTAAGCATTTGTGTTGATTGTGTTTGAAAAGCCCATTTATCATGTCATTTTATAATTAAGACTTTGAAAGAGAAAAACATAAGTTTATAAAGACTTAACATAAAAAAATAAATCAAAAACCTAATAATCTTGTTGGCCCCTCGAGTCCGCCTCGGCTCCCATGTCCACGATCTACTGCTTATCTGTAAAGTGGGAAAAATGAAAGGGTGAGTTACCAAGACTCAGTGTGCAAATCCCGAAAACACATAAAAGCCTTGGGCCTACAAACACATTATGGGCCTTGGCCCATACACAATGGCAACAGAATATTTCATGCAACATGGCCCATCCCAAACCTAAGAGTCCATCCTCTACACACCCCAGTACCAACCATCACACCATGGGGATTTCTACAATCAACCCTCTATCCGCTACACACCATATCCATCACTATGTGACATATGTGGCAAAGCCACCGATCGCTATCGACCTCGAGAATACATTATAGTATTCGAAACTATCTTTTGTCATAAAGACCGATCACTATGTGACCTATGTGGCAAAGCCACCGATCGCCTCACGACCTACTCCCCTTCTGTAAATCAATCAATCCCATCCCATGCATACATGTAATAATCGAAACATTAAACTATCTAAATAGATTGCAGACTTTCACATACTTCGATATACATAGAGAAGTTTCTATGATTACGTACTTGGCATCCCTTGTCTACCCTTTCTGGGTATACAACTGTTCATACAGCCTCTCTTTTCGGCTTTTAGCCCATAGCATACATTCAATACAACAAAACTTATGTGTTAAGAATCCACACACCTGGTTATGGTTAAGACGACACTCTCTATGTCGACACTATCAGAAGCTGATACGACTGCTATCTGCCTAAGATGCTGTTCAGAAATTGGTCCACAACGCGGTGGCCAATCTCGAATAGCAAACACCGCTCATTTCTTAAACTTAGGGATCGAGTTTTCAGATCTAGTCCTCTCTTTTGCCTGATCGACATTTGATTCCATCAAAAAGGCCTTATTAATCATAACATATGGTTAAGATTGTGATTTCGATATCGAATCTAACGAAAATCTAAAGAGATCCCTTACCTTGAAATTCCCAAAAAGTGATATGAGATTCAGAGACTAATCGGCTTTTAGATCTAAGAGATCTACTTCAATTCCTGTCGTCGCCCAAAATAAGAACATGAAAAGAGTGGAAATGTTAGACCGAACCTTAATAGCCTCTTGGCTTTGATTCTCAAAAACTGAAAGAGAAAGGAATAGATATTAGGAAATCGGTTCTTACCTTCACAGGGAAATCGGCAACTCCAAAAAGATCTCAGTTTTATGGAAAAATCGGCACAAAAGGAAAAGAATGGAAAAAGAAAGTGAAGTGAGAGGTTTCAGCGATTGAAGAAATCAAAAGAAAAGAAATTGTAGAGAATGACTGAGAGTTTCGGCACATAGAATGAGGAAAAGAATAGGGCTCAAATGTCGGAATTGAAGAGATACCACCCCTATTTATAGAGAATTTTGGCACTTACTTATCAAAACCCGAAAGTGCCCTTCCTGATAACTAATAATTAATCAAATAGTAGGGAAAATTTTGGCACCCCTTTGCCATAAAGGAACCGATTTCTTTCCCCCTCTAGGAGATGGAATTTTGACCAACACTACATTGAGCAGATAGCTCCTATCTTTTCTCCTTTATCTTAATCTATTCATACCTTTAGAAGAGGCCTAAATAACACCACCTCTCCCTTCTATTATCAGCACAGTATCCACATTATCCCAATCATTAAATCCCTCCTAAATTAAGCATCATTACCGTCCCCCTCTTTGCTCCTTTTAAGTGCCAAAAATGGCCTAAAGACATGGGCTTCTTACGGCCAAAACTTGGGCCTCACCTCCTGCCATTGGCGCCAACCTATAACTCCTCTACAACACCACATACTACTGGGTCACAAGCCCATTTTGCAACCTAAAGCACCGATACCATCTTTTAAACCCCATGGTACCCAAACAAGAATTTTAACTAAGGCTTCGGCCCAATCCTGGGCCCAATTTAAACCCCTAAAACTCAAATTAACACATTGGACATACCCCTACTAAACGTATAGGCACAATAATTCAAGATGTTACAGTTCTACCCCTAAAGAAAAATTTCATCCTCGAAATTACCTGATCAGAAAAGATGAGGGTACTACTTCCGTATTGCTTCCTCCGGTTCCCAAGTAGCCTCCTCAGAACCGTGATTCCACCATAGAACTTTAACCAATGGTACCATCTTCATACGCATCACCTTGACATCACGATCCAAGATCTCCATTGGTTTCTTTTCAAAGGATAGATTAGGTCTTACTTCGATTTCCTCTACTGACATCACATAGGACGGATCCGAATGATAACGTCTTAACATAGAGACGTGAAATACATCGTGGATCTGATTCAACTTAGTAGGTAGCTCAAGCTGATAGGCTACCGTCCCACTCATTTCAACACCCAAAAAGGTCCGATGAATCTGGGACTTAATTTACCTTTTCATCCAAATCTTAGCACCTTTTTCCACGGCAACACCTTTAGAAATACCTTGTCTCCACTTCAAACTCTACACCCTTACGCTTTAAATTAGCATAGGACTTTTGTCTATCCGACGCCTCTTTTAGTCGAGCCCAAATTATCTCAACCTTCTCCTCCGTCTTGGTGACCAAGTCCGAACCCAAAATCCTACGTTCCCCCAATTCCGTCCAACAAGTAGGAGTACAACACTTTCGTCCGAAAAATGCTTCAAGGGTGCCATTTGAATACTAGATTAGTAACTATTGTTGTACGCAAACTCTGCCAATAGTAAAAACTCTTCCCAACTACCCCTAAAATCAATGACACATCCCCTTAACATGTCCTCTAAGACTTGAATTACCCGCTCAAACTGTCCATTGGTATGAGGATGGAACACCGTACTAAAATCCAACTTTGTACCTAACGCTTGATGCAATGTCTTCCAAAATCGCGACGTGAACCTAGGGTCCCTGTCCAATATAATTGTTACTGGTACTCCTTGCAACCTTACTACCTCCGCTATGTATAGCTTAGCCAATTTCTGTAAAGAGTAATTGACTCGTATCGGTATGAAATGAGCAGACTTCATCAAGCGATCAACAATTACCCAAACCGAATCTTTCCTAGTAGGCGTGAAAGGTAGCCCACTAACAAAGTCCATTGTGACCCTTTCCACTTCCACTGTGGAATCTTCACTAGCTGCAACAACCCTGATGGTAACTGATGCTCTGCTTTTACCTGGTGACAGGTCAAACACTTACTCACCAATTCAGTTACCTCACGCTTCAAGCCCGGCCACCAAAACTGGTCCCGCAAATCTCGATACATCTTACTCCCTCCGGGGTGCATAGCATATGGACTACCGTGCACTTCTTGCAGAATCCTATGCCTCAATTCAGGATCTTTCGGAATGCACACTCTCCCTTGAAAACATAATAGCCCTTTCTAATTCACACTAAATTCCGTTGATTCATCACTTGCTCCTACCAACAACTTCTCCTTTAGCAACTCATCAGTCTGCTGCTTCTCCTTAACCTGACTGACCCATGCGGGTTTCACCTAAAGTTCAGCGAATAAACTCCCATCATCGTATAGACTAAGGTGAGCAAACATTGCTCTCAAGTTAGTGATTACCTTACGACTTAAGGCATCTGCCACTACACTAGCCTTAGCCGGATGATACTCGATCGAGCAATTATAATCCTTTAACAACTCGATCCACCTTCTCTGCCTTAGATTCAACTCCTTCTGGGTCAAAAGGTATTTTAGACTCTTATGATCTGTATAAATAACAGATATTTCCCCGTACAGATAATGTCTCCAAATCTTTAAAGCAAAAACCATCGCCGCCAACTCCAAGTCATGGGTGGGATAATTTGCTTCATGCGGTCTTAACTGCCAAGATGCATACGCAACAACCTTTCCATCTTGTATCAACACACATCCTAGTCCCGTGTGTGAAGCATCACAATAAATCATGAACTCCTTCCCAGCCTCCGGTTGAATCAACACCAGAGCCTCCGTCAATATCCTTTTCAACTTCTCGAAGCTCTCTTGCGGCTTACTAGACCAAATAAATGGAACTCATTTCCGTAATAACTTAGTCAGTGGTGCCGTAATCGAAGAAAATCCTTCAATAAATCTTTTATAGTACCCCGCCAGACCAAGGAAACTCTGAATCTCTGCCATCGACTTAAGTGGCTTCCAATCCAACACCACTTCAATTTTTGAGGTCCACCTAATCCCCCATCTTGACACAACGTGACCTAGAAAAGTAACTTCCTTCAGCCAAAATTTGCACTTACAGAATTTGGCATACAACTGCTTCTCCCTCAGAATCTGCAAAACCACTCGCAGATGTGGATCATGCTCATCCTCCGATCTTGAATAAACCAGGATGTCATCTATGAATACCATGACAAACCGATCCAAATAGGGTTGGAACACTCGGTTCATCATATCCATAAATGCTTCTGGTGCGTTAGTGAACCCAAATGGCATCACAATGACCTCGTAATGTCCATAGTGAGTCCTAAAAGCCATCTTATGAATGTCTGCCTCCTTAACCTTAAGCTGATGGTACCCTGACCTTAGATCTATCTTTGAAAAGACTGAGGCCCCCTTCAACTGATCGAACAAGTCATCGATCCTCGACAATAGGTATTTGTTCTTGATTGTTAGCTTATTCAATTGGCAATAGTCAATGCACATACGCGTTGAACTATCCTTCTTCTTAACAAATAACACTAGCGCTCCCCAAGGCAGCACACTTGGTCGAATAAATCCTTTATCCAACAAGTATTGTATTTGAGCTTTCAATTCCACCAACTCCTTTGGTGCCATTCTGTATGGAGCAATAGATACCGGCGCTATTCTCGAAGAAGATCAATTCCAAATTCCACTTCTCAATCTGGGGGTAATCCGGAAGCTCTTTTGGGAAAACATCAGGAAATTTCTTCACCGTTCTAACATCCCCAACAACTAGGTCCTTGGCTTCCAAAGCCCAAACAAACATCAAAACTGCCTTGCACCCTTTTCTCACCATCCTTTCTGCTCTTAGTGCAGTTACTACATTCAACAAACAATTCCCCCTTTCTCCTATCACCAACACTTCGTCACCCTCAGGGGTTTTAAACACCATCTGCTTGGCTGCATAGTCTAAATTGGCTTGGCACTTCACCAGCCAATCCATGCCTAAAATCAAATCAAATTCCCCAAATGGTAATTCCATCAGATCCGTCAAGAAAACTATTCCCTGAACTTCTAAACGTACCTCCCGAAAAAGTTTATCTACTACCACAGATTGTCCTAATGGGCTAATTACTATCATTGCCCTAGGGGTAATTTTGGAATCTAAACTTAAAGTTCCAGACATACTACTAGCAATATATGATTGTGTCGACCCAATATCAATCAATGCAGTATAAGGCAATCCAAAAAATTAAAAACGTATCGGTTATAACATCTAGTGCATTAGCCACCTCTCGACGTCTGGCAGCATAGACCAACCCCTGCTGTCTCGCCTCAGTGTTTCTTGCCCCTTGGCCTGGTGCTCCACGATCCCGACCGAAACCATTACTATATCTGGCCAGACCACGACCTCTCTACGGCCGTTGACCTCCTCTACCCGGCTGAGATTTCCCTACCCTGCGGGTCCTACCTCATCTCATGGCTGAGGACAGTCCCTAATCTGATGGTCCATAGATCCACACCTAAAGCACTTCCCACTACCTGCCCAACACTCACCTATATGGAATTTATCGTATCGGGCACACCTCTGTGTTTTATTAGCAGTAAGTCTTTCCACCCTATTCTGTCCATCTAACCTGGGTCTTTTCTGAGTATGCCTAGCTGCCCCTATAGATCCAAAATTTCTCTTACCTCTACCACTATCTCTATCCCGATTTAGCTTTTTCGTCTACTTCACCTCTTCAGTAATCTTAGCTTTCTCCACAAGCACAGTAAATTCCCACTCTCGTTGTGGAGCTATCAACACACGTAAATCATTCTTCAGGCCATCTTCAAATCGAACACACTGTTCATGTTCCGTACCCACCATCCCTCGAGCATAATGACTAAGGCATAAGAATTTCGCTCATACGCCGCAACCGGCCTACTTCCCTGAACTAGATTTAGGAATGCTCTGCGCTGCGCATCCACATAGCTTGTTCCAATGTGTTTACTCTGATCGCCGTTCTGAAGTAATCCCAAGTGATATGATCAGCTACGGTACCATCCTTAACTATAAGCCACCATTGATAGGCTTCATCCCAGAGAAAGGACACTACTCCTTTCAACTTCTCCTCTTCTGTGAAGTCAAGATCATCCATTATATGCTCCATTGCTTCCAACCAATACTCTGTTGTGCTAGGAGCTACACCAGAAATTCCCTTAAACACCTCTGCCCCATTGGCTCTAAGTCGCTCCGGCACAGACTTTCGGGCTCCTTTGCCCATACCTGCCCTAGCTACTCTCTCCAAAACCCTTAACATAGCCTGAGATACAGCATTATCCCCGACCATCTAATCTTGAAGTTCTGCTTCCACAGCTGGTGGCACTAGTACATTATTTCCTGACTCGTGACCAGACCCTACGGGTTCTGACACAGCAATCCTACCTCTACCTCGACCACGCACACACGTCCCCTCATGCTCATTCTACCGTTCGTGATTCATCTGATTAAAAATTTTACAAATTAATACTTTCATCCACTGATTAATAATGGACAATCTTATGGAAAGTAGTTTTACCAGTAGTTCTTTCGAATTTGAATTTTATCTACGAGGTTCAGTTCTCCGGTCTGTATTTCCTAAATCTAGAATACACATTCAATCAACATCCATCACACATCAACATACAAGCATCATCCATGAACTCACATTCATCACCTAGGGGTATTTTCGTCATTTCACTACCCAGGGGTATTTTTGTAATTTTATCATACAAGGGTATTTTCATAATTTTTCAAAATAGGGTATCTTGGCGATTTTACAAAATAGGGGTATTTTGGTAATTTTGCAACTCGGGGGTATTTTGATAATTTTGTCAATCGGGGGTATTTCGGTAATTTTACAAACCAAAGGTATTTTGGAAAATTTTCACAAATCAAGGAATTTCAAAAATTTTACAAAACTAGGGATAATTTTACAAAAATAAGGTGGCTAGTCCCTTTCGGGTTTTAGTTATAAGTTTTGGCCCGTCAACAAGCCCTCTCGGGTAGAGTGAATAACCACAACGTACTAGGTAGGATTCTAGAAAAGAGGAGGTGAGCCACTAGGGCCGCTTAAATACCAAGCTCTTCTTGGATCCAATCCTAGACATGCGTATGTCTGTTACCACACCCTAAACCTGTGACTCGTTCACACACATGTTTTATTAGAAATTAAGTCTTATGAAATTTGAAAAATGGTTTATATTAAACCTAAAGTCCATCAATTCTAACATACTAGCCTACGTCCCTATAAAGCCCAACAATACAAACCACATCAAGAGTTAGAATACTTACCTACGTGCTGGTAGACTCGAAGGCCATATCTCAACTACATTTTTCTCAAACTTACATCATTTTCACAAATCACCACTGGACCCATTTCACAACTCGAGTTTTGAACTGGGCTTTGATACCAAAAATATAACACCCTAAACCCACCCATACATCATTAGTGAATCTGGTATGCCACGGTTTGAAACTTGAAAACTTAGCTCTGTAGGGTTTTGAAAATCTTAGTTTATTATGGCCGTTTAATTAAATAATTGTGAAATTTTTTAAACAACTTTAAGCATTTGCGTTGATTGTGTTTGAAAAGCCCATTTATCATGTCATTTTATAATTAAGACTTTGAAAGAGAATAACATAAGTTTATAAATACTTAACATAAAAATATATAAAAGACTTAACATTAAAAAAAAATAAATAGAAAACCTAGGTTATGGAAGCCTTATTACAAAAATATTTCCAAAAATTAAATGAAAATCCGAAAATAGTCTATGTAGATAATAATCTTGTTGGCCCCTCAAGTTCGCCTCGGCTCCCATGTCCACGATCTACTGCTCATTTGTAGAGTGGGGAAAATGAAAGGGTGAGTCACCAAAACTCAATGTGCAAATCCCAAAAACACATAAAAGCCTTGGGCCCACAAACATATTATGGGCCTTGGCCCATACACAATGGTAATAAAATATTTCATGCAACATGGCCCATCCCAAACCTAAGAGTCCATCCTCTACACACTCCCGTACCAACCATCACACCGTGGGGATTTCTACAATCAACCCTCCTCCACTACACACCATATTGATCACTATGTGACCTATGTGGCAAAGCCACAGATCGCTATGCAACCTCAGTAATACATTATAGTATTCGACAGCTATGCTTTCTGTCATAAAGACCAATCACTATGGGACCTATGTGGCAAAGCCACCGATCGCCTCGGGACCTGCTCCCCTTTCATAAATCAATCAATCCCATCCCATGCATACATGCGATAATCGAAACATTAAACTATCTAAATAGATCACAAACTTTCACATACTTCAATACACATAGAGGAGTTTCTATGATTACGTACCTGGCATCCCTTACCTTCCCTTTCTGGGTATAAGACTGTTCATATAGCCTCTCTTTCTGGCTTTTAGCCCATAGCATACATTCAATACAACAAAACTTATGTGTTAAGAATCCACACACTTGGTTACGGTTAAGATGACACTCTCTATGTCAACACTATCAGAAGCCGATACGACTGTTATCTGCCTAAAATGCTGTTCAGAAGTCGGTCCACAACTCGGTGGCCAATCTTGAACAGTAGACACCGCTCATTTCTTAAACTTAAGGATCGAGTTTTCAAATCTAGTCCCCTTCTTTGCCTGATCGACATTTGATTCCATTAAAAAGGCCTTTTTAATCATAACATATGGTTAAGATTGTGATTTCGATATCGAATCTAACGAGAATCTAAAGAGAATGCCATACCTTGAAATTCTTGAAAAGTGATATGAGATTCAGGGACTAGTGTTTTCAGCTTTTAGATCTAAGAGATCTACTTCAATTCCCGCCGTCGTCCAACACAAGAATATGAAAAGAGTGGAAACATTAGACCGAACCTTAATAGCCACCTGGCTTTGATTCTCAAAAATTGAAAGAGAAAGGAATAGATCTGAGGAAATCGGTTCTTACCTTCACAGGGAAATTGGCAACTCCAAGAAGATCTTGGTTTTATTGAGAAATCAGCACAAAAGGAAAAGAATGGAAAAAGAAAGTGAAGTGAGAGGTTTCGGCTTTTGAAGAAATCAAAAGAAAAGAAATTGTAGAGAATGATTGAGAGTTTCGGCGTAGAGAATGAGGAAAAGAATAGGGTTCAAATGCCGGAATTGAAGAGATACCACCCCTATTTATAGAGAATTTCAGTACTTACTTATCAAAACCCGAAAGTGCCCTTCTTGATAACTAACAATTAATCAAATAGTAGGGGAAATTTTGGCACCCCTTTGCCATAAAGGAACAGATTTCTTTCCCCCTCTAGGAGATGGAATTTCGGCCAACACTGCACTCAGTAGATAGCTCCTATCTTTTCTCCTTTATCTTAATCTATTCATACCTTTAGAAGAGGCCTAAATAACACCACCTCTCCCTTCTATTATCAGCATAATATCAATATTATTCCAATCATTAAATCCCTCCTAAAATTAAGCCTCATTGCTATCCCCCTCCTTGCTCCTTTTAAGTGCCAAAAATGGCCCAAAGACATGGGCTCCTTGCGGCCAAAACTTGGGCCTTACCTCCTACTATTGGTGCCAACCTATAACTCCTCTGTAACACCACATACTACTGGGTCACAAGCCCATTTTGCAACCTAAAGCACCATACCATCTTTTAAACCCTATGGTACCCAAATAGGAATTTTAACCAAGGCTTCGGCCCAATCCTAGGCCCAATTTAAACCCTTAACACTCAAATTAACACATTAAACATATCCTCTCACTAAACACATAGGCCCAATAATTCAGGATGTTACATGGAAAGTTCGTTTTATTTATAAGTTGAGAATTTTGCTTGAGGACAAGCAAAAGCTTAAGTGTGGGGGTATTTGATAAACCATAAAAGTAACATATTTTAATCCCACATTTAGTATGCTTTTGGATGAATTTTCCTTGATTTATGTAAAAAGGTGCTCTTAATCCTTTCTTTTCATGTCTTATACTCAGGAAAGCACCTAAGGATAAAAAGAACGTAAAATGGGCTTAAAACGGCCTAGCCAAAGCCCACACGATCGTGTCTCACCAATCACCTAGAGCACGGCCTCAACTCAGTCACACATGGTCGTGCATCATCCATTTACTATACACGGACGTGCCTGGTGATCTACATGGCCGT
Organism: Gossypium rotundifolium; assembly: GCA_025506655.1. Classification (NCBI taxonomy): domain Eukaryota; kingdom Viridiplantae; phylum Streptophyta; class Magnoliopsida; order Malvales; family Malvaceae; genus Gossypium; species Gossypium rotundifolium. Next base: position 28,505,510 of record CP106730.1, read on the forward strand.
GTCCCAATCGACAGACCTGAAGCACGGCCTGAATCCCGACTTACATGGCCATGCCCAAAATGACAGAATTAAGACATGACCCAACCCTGAATTACATGGGCGTGTGCCATGGGCGTGCCCCTACCTCGTGAATGAGCAATTTCACGCAGAATTGGATGCTTGAAGCCAAAGAAACATACTCCTAAGTCCACTTAAACACCCTAAGAGTAATTCTACTTGAAAGAGGTACTTAGGGGCCAAGTAAAGCATCTCAAAAGCCTATATAAAGAACCCAAGGCAGACATTAAAGGGATGGCTTTTTGCAGAGGCTTTTGTCGAAGCTTTCATCTTTAAGGGAATGACTTGAAGATAGCCAGTTGATCCATCTCAAGAAGCGGGAACTCTATTCAAGACGGAAGATCTCTCCTTCAATTCCTTCAAGGAGTTTTAGGGATTTCTTATGTTTTGCTTTATCTTTTCTCTTGAGATGTATTCTTATTTAGTTATGAACTAAACCCTTCAGATACTTGAAGGAGATGAAACCTATGATGGATTTTGTTCTTTGATTTCTTAATTATATGATAAGTACTTAGTTTGTTCTTAATTATGTTGCTTAATTTAATCTGATGTGCTTAGGTGGAGGAGGAATAGACCCTACCTAAGAGTAGATCTAGCATAATTGAGCAGAGTTGATCGGGCGCCTAGAAATAGGGTTACGAGATTTTACTAGATTAGGGTGAAACTTAATATGGGAATCCATTGATCGATTTACTACTTCCTTATTGGGTTATTATAAGAGAATGAGATTTCCACTAATTAACCTAAGGTTAGATGTTATTCACCTCGAGAGAGGGTTTAATATAGGTTAGGGAGTCTCATGGATCAAGCTAAGTAAAGAATTCATATGGTTTAGGGTTAAATAATAAGTGAAGTCATAGGTGGATTATTCCTGAGGGTATCGTCTTCATCAACTGAGTTTTCCTAAAGTCTTTGTCCAATTCATTCTTTTCTCTTTGCATCTAGTTTAGTTTTTCATTAGTTTCATAAACCAATCACTTCATATTTTAGGCTAAATAATAGAAAGAAAGTGAGTAGTAGTACTTTTAGGTTCCCTTGGGTTCGATAAGATATTCTTACCTAAACTATACTGCTGTTCGATAGGTGCACTTGTCTCTATCATTGTCATAGTTAGTCTATAGGTTCGATCATTCTTTTTATAAATATTAAAACTCGACTGTTTGACATGATCAATGCATCATTTATACCTTATCCAATTCACCAAATTCAATATTCAAGTCAATGCCAAATACATATTCAAAACTTATATCCTCAACCATTCATTCACAAGCACATGACTGCTCAATTTATCAACATCAATCACACCATATAGATCATTTACCAAACTCAAAATATAACCATTTTAACAATTATATTACTTTAGCCACATTTATACCAAAACGTACCAAAATAAGCCATCATTCATGGCTATATATACAAAGTAAACATATTTATTTACAAGCCAATTCTCATGGCTATATTCACAACCAAAATACTATAACTAGGCTATACATGCCATATACCATATATATATAACTCAAAAGTACCAACTTAGGTATTTGATAGTGCGATGATGTTCCCAACTACTCTTAGATCCGAGCTAGCTTTGATACATTATAAAACATAGAAAAATAACACAAAGTAAGCTTCATAGCTTAGTAAGCTCATAAAGTGAGTAATGCAATACATTGAATAAATGTAATTCAATCAATTACACATATCAAAGTCATAAACACAATACTAAAAACCTTTCTCATGTCTCAAAACATGATTAATACCATTTCATCGAACTTTCTCTAATTAATATTCAAATGGGTTCTATACGCACCTATACCATCTCGTACTAACCATTTTCTTAACCATACTATTCGTTTACCCGTTGAGCCATTCAAAGTAGAAATTGGATACTCATGTGTCTCATACAATAAGTTCCTATATCATGTCCCATAGCCAAATCAAGGTAACTTATCCGAATAACTATTTTTCATGGCCCGAAGCCAATATATCCAATATACATGGCCCAAAGACAAATCGGTATAAATCGTACCCAAAGTGCCAATATCATGGCCTAAAGCCAACTCATCTGATATGCATGGCTTGAAGCCAAATCAATATGTTATCTTACAACACATCATAAGTATCCAAATATATTCCTAAGGTTCAACCGGGATTTCACACTTTCCATTTCCATCATCGAATGCATTCGTAGAGTCGTTTTCACCATTCGAACATCCACAATGCATAATCACAGTTATGTAATAACAAAGCTTTTAACATACTTTTATAATGAAATTACCAAATATGAACTTACCTCGTATTCGAATTGTCGAATCAAATCGATTACTCGATAACCTTTCTTTTCCCCCGATCTAAATCTGAATTCTTTCTTTCTTGATCTATATGTATTCAAAACTAACTCATTTAATCAACCACTCATTCAAATTAATTCTTAAACACATATTTGGGCATTTTTACACATTAGCCCCTAAACTTTCACATTTATTCAATTTAGTCCCTATTTCATTAATACACAAAATTCACATAATTGAACAAAACCCATGCTGGGCTGAATTTCATATAGGTCCCTAGCAGCCCAAAACATTCATTTATTTCACATTTTAACCACACAATTTTCACATTTTACAAATTAATCCCTTTTTGACATTTTTGTCAAAAATCACTTTACAATACATTTAAATCTATCAACAAATAGTCATTTTCCATTATCAAACATTCAAAAGCTCAAATATTCATCAATGGAAATTCAAAACATCATGAACAAATTCAAAAATTAAGGCATAGGCTAGCTAGAATACGTAGCAACGATTACAAACACATAAAAATCATCAAAAATTGAGCAAAGAACATACCTTAATCAAGAACAATAAGGGCCGAACCCGAAAGCAACACCTTTGTCTTATTTTATTTTGATTTTTGGTTATAGATGAATAAAATAAAGATGAAAATGGTGTTTGTTTTATTTATTATACTTAATAACCAAATTACCATATTAACCCTTAATAGTAAAACATTTAAATCATCTAATATAAGGCCATCTATGTCAAACTCCACTATCAATGATCTAATAACTTAATAAAGGCCTTTCATTTAATAAATCAAAGCAATTAGACACTTTAACAAGTAGAATGCAACTTTTACATTTTACGCGATTTAGTCCTTTTTCTCAAATTGAGTTATTAAACGATAAAATTAGCTCACAAAATTTTCACACATACATGCTGTCATGCTATAAACACATAAAATAATATTAAAATAATTTTCTAACATCAGATTTGTGGTTTCAAAACCACTATTCTGATTTAGCTAAAATCGGGTTGTTACAAAAACGCTGAAAGTAACATGTTCATCATTAAGGCATGGTCAATAAGAGCTCGTCTGGTGCCTAAAAATAGTGGTCCCAATATTATGGGAACCTCCTTGTCTACCTCGGAGTTAAGTATGATAAAATCAGCTAGAAAAAATAACTTTATCCACATGAACTAAGTTGTCATTGATTTGCTCTTCAGGTTGAGCCAAAGATCGATTTGCTAGTTGCATTGTTACTACAGTAGGTTTCATGTGACTAATTCCCAACTTTCTAAAAGGAGATAGTGGCATTAGGTTAATGCTAGCTCCCAAGTCGCATAAAGCCTTGCCCAAATAATGGTTGCCAATTGAACACGGGATAGTAAAGTTATCAGGATCTTTCATTTTGGGAGGCAACTTATATTTCAAAATAGCACTACAACCTTCTATGAGTGCAATAGTTTCAATATCACTAAGCTTCTTCTTCTTAGACAAGTGCTCCTTCATAAATTTCCCATAATTCAGAATTTGCACAAGAGCGTCTACTATAGAAATATTGACCTGAAGTTGCTTCAGTGTGTTCAGGAACTATTGGTACTACTTATCTTGCTCATTCTCCTTGAAACTTTATGGAAAAGGTAAAGATAGAGATACATCTAATTGCACTGACACCTTTGATTGTCATCGACAAGCTCTTTAGATTTAACCTTCTCACCAAGTATCACTTCACCAGTATCTTGAGGTGTTATAGTAGAGTTTGTAGCTGGCTCACCAGTTTGTTTACCATTCCTAAAAGTGATAAACTTGTAGTGTTCTTTCCCCCTTAGACTGGGATTTTACATGTCACTAAGTAGTGTGTTCTGTGGTCTAGTATTTAGATTCAAAGCAAGTTGTCATAATTGTGTAACACTCCTTACCCGTATTCGACGCCGAATAGGGTACGAGGCATTATTGGAACACATACACTTGTAAACGTATTAAACTGAGTCATAAAATTTCATTCAAATTTGTACTTTTCAAATTTTTATCTTTGAGTCCCTAAATAGGGCCTATGAGGCCCAAGACATACTTTTGAAGTGGTCTGGGACTAAACCAAGAACTTTGGAACATTAGAAAATTTCTTGAAAAATAGAGGCACACGCCCGTGTCCAAGGCCATGTCCTTCACACAGCTAAGATACATGCCCATGTGTTAGGTGTGTGGCATTTTGAATTTCCAAAAATCAAGTGCAAACTTCACACACCCTGGGCACATGGCCATGTGGCTGCCCATGTGGCCACAAGTAAGGCTATTTACCAAGCCCCTTGCCTCCCCAAAACACTTATACAAATTTATCATCACACGACATGGTATTATTAAGCGTTCAAACATCCACACTAAGACATCCACATACCATTTACAAACCACATTAATCATGCGTAACCACACACACACACACTTAACCATTCACATCATGCAACTTACACAATCAATCACATTTACCACTCATAATTATCACACATTTACTCATCCAACATGTGTAAGCATACGCATTCTTGAAATGCATCATCATAGACTTATAACATAACAATTATTAGCCACATTAAACAGTCTTATTCAATAATAACCTTCTAATAACATAGGCCAACATTCTAGGCCAACTCATATTAACATATACACACATAATCAAGTCCCTATACGTGCCATAGACTTAAAAATACTTGAAAATCATTAATACAATACCAATCAATATCTTGTTAGTGTGATAGAATCTCTGATCACCTCCAACTCGAGCTAGCATCTATGACACTATAGGAAAAAGGAAAGGAAGGGGGTAAGATATATAGCTTAGTAAGTTAACATGAAAATAATAAACAATTAATTAATATGTTTTTACCAATCCTCACAATATGTTATCAAGATAATACAGTCATTGTTGTACATAGTTCCACTATTTACTCATGTTCATGTTAATCTGTCTACTCGAGTCACAGTCACTAAATTACTTATATCTTAAGCTACAGAACTCCAAATTAAGATCTATTAATTTTCCCTGAAACTAGACTTACATATATTCGTACCATAAAATTTTCAGAATTTTTGGTTTAGCCAATCAGTACAGTTTATTCTTTGCTATCTTATAGTTTTGACTCTTCTTCACTAAAATTAATTATCTCTTTGTACGAGATTCGGATGATGTTCCTATTTATTTCTATTGAAGGTAGGCTCATTAATAAATTTAAGCATATAAATTATAAACCATAATTATTTTTATACAATTTTTAGTGATTTTCCAAAGTCGGAATAGGGGATTATGAAATCATTCTGATCCTATCTCACAAAAATTCAAATATCTCGGAATATGATATTCTTTCACTTACATATTTTCTTTTATGCGAAAATAGACTCAATAAGCTTTAATTTCATATCTTATTCAACTTCTAATTCAATTTCCACCATTTTTGGTGATTTTTCAAAGACACATAACTGCTGCTGTCCCAAAACTGTTTTATTGCAAATTTTACTCTTTCATAATTTCTTTGTATTAACTTTCATAGTAACACTTACCCGATATCAAACTTACCAAATTTTGATCACCTATTGAGCACATTGATCATAAATTGACACACACGTACTTGCACTTATTCATCACTTAGTTATATTCGTTCATACTTAGTCATTTCTCGTTAATCGCATCAAAATAATAACGGATACACGAAATTTGCACATAAGTGCCACACATGTAGCTAAAGATACTTCATATCACACTTTTCACATAGGCTCGCTCTCGAGCTAATCATATTCACGTGTCTACTCACACAAGCTATTGGTTATACGTAACTACTCAGTGCTGCTCACACAAGCTGTCAGGTATCCGTAGAACATGCCAAATTACCCAACCACTAGTAGAAATTATAAGACCAGCACTCATTTCACATAGTCACAATCTCGGGTCTACTCACACAAGCTATCGGTTAGGACGAAACTACACAGTGCTGCTTACACAAGCTGTCGAGTATCCGTAACACATGTCGGATAACTTAGCCACCGGTAGAACGTATGGACCAACACTCGAATCATTTATTTCACTTAGATTTCACATAGGTTTCTAGTGAACATATCACTCGTATCCATTTTATTCCTAAGGTTCAACCGAGAAATTTCTCACTTGTCGATATTTTGTCAATTACATCAAATATTCAGCCACAATTCATACCATTTATCAAAATATGAAAACGAAAGTAAAAATGTTGCATTATTTACATACAAACTTACCTCGATAGTACAATCGGTGAGAAGGACTTATTCGTCAATTTCTCATTTTTCCCTCGTTCTAGTTCCAAACCTCGTTTTGCTTGATAATCGAGCTTAGAAGCTTGAAAAACCCTAGCCATGGTTTGCCCTTGTGAAATTCGGCCATGGGGTTGAAGATGGACAAAAATTGGCTTTTAATTTTATTTATTTAATCATTTAATCACTAAATGACCAAAATGCCCCTAACTTAAAAATATTCTATTTCACCTATTTCATGTGCATTTTTGTCCAAAAAATTAACCAATGGGCTAATTACCATTTAAGGCCCCCAATTTAAAATTTCATAACAATTGGATGCCTCTAATATGTAGAGCTCAACTTTTTCACTTTTTATAATTTAGTCCTTTTGACTAAATTGAGTGCCCAAACGTTGAAATTTTTGAACAAAATTTTCACCAAATCATCCCGTGAAATTGTAGACCATAAAAATATAATGAAATTCAATTTTTCCTCATCGTATTTGTGGTCTCAAACCACTATTCGACTAGGCCCAAGTTCAAGCTGTTACAAATTATGCCTCCAACGGCCCAATAGAAGATGAATTCCCTTGCATAATAGCTTCTGTGCGAGTAATATGCTCTCGCATTAAAGCCTCAAGAGATGGTAATGGGTCAGAAGGAGAAGCTCGCTTATACTGTTGTTGTCGATGTCCTTGAACATGCTAACTCAACATTGAAGAGTGTTGTGGCTGCATCTAATTCTGGTTTGGATGTATCTGAGTGTGTTGATTGTTGTTGATTGTAATTCCCTTGTATTGGATTATAATTTCCTTGAGTAGATATATTCCTGTATCAGAATGTCGCAGCATTTTGTCCAACAGTTTGAAATTCCCAAGATTGTTGATTGTGTGCAGAATTATTATACGAGTTGCCATAAGAATTGTTGCGGATGTTCCTGACATAGAAGGCATTCTCTACATGTTGTGGACAATCTTCATAGCTATGTTTGTCACTGCAAAACTCATAGTAAAAGGTAGGAACATCAACTTGTTAAGCAACTTGTATAGGTGCAATGTCACTATTCCCTTGCATATTTTTTATCATATTTGCAAGAGAAGAAACTTGAGCACTAAGTGCAAATATTGCATCCAATTCAATAACTCTGGAGTAGCTTTTTCTTTTGCAACTCTAGAGATAGGATATTGATAATCATTCTGAGCAATTATTTCTAGAATTCCAATAACATCATTATAAGTACAATCCAGCAAAGGACCATTGGCTGATACATCAACAAGATTCCTTGTGTGTGAATTTAGCCCATTATAGAAAATTTCAATTTGTGTTTCCTGTCGAATGTTGTGCATGGGGCAATGCCAAATCAAATATTTATAACGTTCCTATGTAGTGTGAAGATTCTCATAATCTAGCTGATGATACACTACAATATCATTTTAGAGACGAGCATTCATTGTCGGTGGGCTAAAGAGAAAAACAAACTGTGTTGCTAGTGCATTCCAAGAAGTAATTGATTAGGCAGGTATCCCAAAGAACCAAGTACGAGCTCCTACCTGCAAGGAATAAGGAAATAATTGCATCTTCAAAACGTCATCAGGGACTCCTTGTTGACTAAAGGAAGCACAAATCAATAAAAATGATTTAAGATGTTCTCATACATCTTTATGTGGCAGTCCAACATATTGCCCATTAGAATTCAACATTTGAAACATTACTGGATTGAGTTCAAAATTCCTAGCTTGGATTGCTTGCCTAACAATTCTTGGTTGTAAGTCATCCAAGACAGGTACTACAAAGTCTCGTTTAGTCTTGGTTTGCATTTGAGCATCTTGCAGCAACGGTTGGTCATTAGCATTTTGGTGTTGCACCTGGAGTATTGTAACACCCTTATCCCATATCTGTCACTGGACTAGGGTTAGGAGGCATTACTAATCATTTTCGAACATTTCATATCATTTTACATCACAAAGTCAATCATCATTGAAACATATCACAACAAAAACATATAGTCCTTTAATGAGGTCTACGACACATTAAACACATGCTAGAAAGAGGTCGGGACCAAACCGAACACATGCAAAAATTTTTAAAATTTTAAAGATTTTTCAAAACTACAGAGGCCACATGCCCGTGTGGGTAGGCCGTGTGCCTAACACGACCTCGACACGCCCGTGCATCCAAACCGTGGCAAAATAGGGCATATATATTAACTTGTCCACACAACCTTAGACTCGCCCGTGGTCGACACTGACTTGCACCACACAGCCAGTCACACGCCCATATGTCTAGCCTGTGGTCGAGTCTGACTTATTTTGAAACACAACCTCAAAGGACATGGTCGAGACACATGCTCGTGTGCTCAACCATGTGGGCAATTATAGGCCATTTTCAAGGCCAAACTTGCCATCCACACATAAGATCACCTATATCCTCAAATCACATGCATTTATATCCCAATTGGCAACCTAAACATACCATCATATACCCCAATTTATCATCAACTACATCATTTATTATCATACTCAATTTCCATTCAAATAAGTCTATTCAAAATACCAATTTTAGCATACCAAAGCATATAAGTCTAGCATCATATAATTCATACCACAAAATCACATTCAAACCACAATTCACATAACTAATTAAGCATGAAACATACCTTACTCATCACTCACATAATTCCACACATATGTACTAACATTATTCAACATTCAAGCCATATTACATGGCAAAGTTTATACACTTCAACACATGCCTTATTAACTAGCCTATACATGCCATATTCAATTATACACATTTTTGAAAAGTACCAAATAGATAGCCGATAGTGTGATTGAGTCGTTGACAATCCCCGAATCTGAACTAGCTTTAATGACACTGTAAAACAAAGAAACATCACACAATAAGCTTTTAAAGCTTAGTAAGTTTGTATTATAATACATTTAGTTCAATAATACAATTACAATATACAATGATAATCCATCACATAGATCAACTCATAAATACAAATACCATATCATCCATAGCTAATATTCTCACTTACCATCCATAAATCCATTTACGATTTCATCAACCACATAGGTTTCATACATACCTTAGTTAACACTTAGTTATCGATCACTCATGCTACTCAATGCTCAATACTTCAATTTGACCAACCTTCATTATTCATTCGATTTATTTGCACACTTAGTGCCAAATTCATAGCCGAAGCTTAAATGATATTGCACACTTAGTGCCTTTACATTAAACCAAATTCATCTCGGTATCACACACACAGTGCCAATAAAAAGCCGAAGCTTTTATTATTTTGCACACACAGTGCTAATCACCTCTGTCTCATTTCTGATTACGCACACTTAGTGCCATCTATCTCAATTACACACATAGCATTTCAAATCCAATAATCACATAATTATTCATTCCATAGTACTTAAACATAAATTAACAACACGTATTATATCCAAACTTACCTCGGACGTAGAAATACCGAGACTAGTCGATCAATCGAGCACTTTGTCTTCACCTTGATCTCGATCCGAATCTCTCATTTCTTGGTCTATACATAATCAAATTTAGCTTATTCAATAAACAAATCTTTCAATTTAGTCCAAACACACATATTTAGGGCATTTTACAAAATAGCCCTCACATTTTCACATTTTTACACTTTAGTCCCTATTTCACAAAATCACAAAATACACAAAATTTGCACACACCATGCTTAGGCTAAATATTACCCATGCTTATATTTCACATTTTAGTCCCTCAAAATTTTATTCTCAATTTAGTCCAAATTACTAAAATTCATCAAAAATTCAAAGATAAACTATGTTAATTTATCATATATCTTTCATATTTCATCCTCAAACATTGCAAAGCTTGCAAAATCATCAATGGCATATTACACATTCATCATCAATTCACATAATTAAGGCATGGGTTTTGAAGAACACTAAGGAACGATTATAAAAAATGTAGAAATTATCAAAAACGGATCAAAAACACATACCCGATTGAAGCTTAGTCTATGGTCGAATGTTAAAAGCTCAAACCCTTGATTTTTTCTTTCAATTTCGGTGGAATAGGATGATAAGAATGGCCATCAAATATATTGTTTTAATTATATTAACATTAATGCACCATTTACCATTTTGCCCTTTATTATTTCATTTAAATTTCCACCAACTAAAGCCCATTTTTGTCCATTTATCCTTTTAATGGTTTATTAACATCATAAGGACTTCTTATTTAGAATGCCATGATAAATAAACACTTTAACAATCAGCACACAGCTTTTATATTCTATGCTATTAAGTCTTTTTTCATAATTAAGCACACAATCGATAAAATTTTCACACAGAACTTTTACACATGCTCAATCACATATTTTAAACACCTAAAATAATATTAAAATATTTTTTTGACCTCGAATTTGTGGTCTTAAAACCACTATTCTACTAGGGTCTAAATCGATATGTTACAACTCTTCCCTTTAGGATCTTCGTCTCCGAAAATCTTATCAGTGAATAGGTTCAGATATTGCTCTCTCATAACATCTTCAAGCTCCCACGTAGCCTCTTCAACTCTATGTTTGTTCCACAACACTTTCACTAAGGAAATTCTCTTATTTCTCAACTCATTAGTCTCTCATGCCAAAATTTGAATCTATTCCTCACTATATGATAAATCTAACTGAATCTTAACCTCAGTAGGGGCAATAACATGCGGTGGATCAGATCTGTATCTTTGACGCATCGATACATGAAATACATTGTGAATTTTCTCTAATTCAGATGATAAAAATAATCTATAAGTAATCGGCCTAACTCATTCAATGAACTCATACGGTCCGATGAACCTTGGACTTAACTTGCCTTTTTAGCCAAATCTGAGTATCTTCTTCCATGGCTAGTGTAACATCCTGAAATTCAAAATTTTATGTTTTGAAGTATATCTTGCGTCAGGCTAGTTAAAAATGTTAATTTTGTTTGTTTAGGGGTCCTAAGAAGGCTTTAAGTTAAATTGGGCCTTAGTAAAAAATTTTGTGTTTAAGCAATTTAAGGAGAGAAGGTAAGTGGCATCAATGCTTAAGGAAATAAGTATGTTTGTTGCTAGCATAAGTGAGCATTTGGCAAGGAGGTTGTGGCATCACATGAAGGGCTTTAGGGGAGGAGTTCGAGTCCCACCTAGTGCAAAATTTTGATTTAAACTTTTGTGCTTCCCTTCCTAGTGTCAGCCATGGTCTTAAATAAGACAAGGAAGACTTTTTATTTATGGAAAGATGGCTAAGGATTATGGTAAGGAGGAAAACAAGGGAAAATGAAGGAAAGAATCAAAAGAAAAAGGTAAGAGAAGGGAACATGTTGGCCTATTGTGTAGAGGATGTTTTGGAAAGAATATTTTGGGTCAACACTCATCTTTTGGTAAAAATTATACACGGTTTTGGTTAAGGGAATAGGGAGAGCCGAAATTCCTATTGCATTTTGGCAAATATTATGCATGAAAAGTTTTGTTTCTTCTTAACATTTTGGCATTTTCTTTTTCCAGCTTCTTTTCCTTTGTTTTGGCCGAATCACTATAGTCTTTTGTTCTTTTATCCTTTCTTTTGTTTTGCCAAAACACTCCATCCAATTCAGTTCATTTTCTTTTGGTAATAGCCGAACCTCTATACCCTTTTGTCAATCAATTCTTTTCTTCTTCACCATCTCCTCAACCATTCTCCCTTTCTCTTTAATCGACATAACTTTGTTTGGCTAAATCTTATTTATTCATTTCTCATCAATAGCCGAATTTCTATCATCCTATCTTCTCCATCTTGCAAGTTGAGCATCTCTTCTTTGATCGAATCGGTAAGTGGCTCTATTCTATCCTTGCTTTTTTTTCTTCATACCAAATATGCACCTTCTCTTTGGATGATTCTCTAAATCGAAACATTCCTCTCATCTACTTTATCATTTTGTGATCATCTCCTATTTTTTTAGTATTCTTGTGGGGTTGGCCGAATCTTTTATTTTTTTGATTCATCCGTAGTCGTAAGCCCAATCAGTGGAAATCAAATTTATCATCGTAAGGTAAGAAGTTTCTTTGTGGATGATTTCGATCTCGCTCATTGTTTGATTAGTTTGCTAAACGGAATGATGGTTGTGACTAATCGGTTATTATAGGGATTATATTGATCATTTTTATTCTCTTGTTGATCCTACGGAAATAGTGGTAAGCCAAACCTTTTCCTTAGACAATCGATTTATATCATCGTAATATCATTTTGATTAAGACTTTTTCCAACGGAGGTAAGTGGTACCGATTCGAAAGGAAAATGATTGGAGAACTCAAAAGGAGTGGATTTGCTATTCCTACTCCTAAGTTCAAGCGTATAGCGGTATCCGTGATTCGAGATTTCCCACTGAGTTGTGGACCATCATTTGGTGAGAATAGACAAATCGTGGTCGTACACGATTCTAAGGGTAAGAACTTTATTAGATCGTTAGATTTAAATATTTGGATTAAGAAAAACCTCTTTGTTGGTTAATCGAGTGTAATGTTGTTTTAGGTGCCGAAGATCAAGAAGGTTTAGTCCTTACAGTAATCAGACGTGTAATCTCACACCAAAATCCCGTAGATTCATGATTCAATATCTTGATGGAGAATAGATCGTTATTATTTACAAGGCTTAAATCTTAATATGGCAAAAATTAAGTAACTTGTGTAAATTACAATATTTCTAAATATCTGACAAAATCGGTATTTATTTGCAAAAAATTACAAAAATGCCCTTATGGGCTAAATTATGAAAATGCCCTTATGGGCTGAATTACGAAATGACCCTATGGGCCGAATTGCTATAATGGCCCGATTCACCAAAATTGTTCATTAAATTGATAATTTTTACTTATGTGGATATATTTTTATCATGTTGCATCTGTACATATTGCATGGGGTGGGATAATGAATGAATAGCAGTGTAGCCTGGTGGCATTGCCACAATATAAATATATGATTACATAATTCCGATTCCAGTGGTTCAGCCACAAATGTTCCGTGATTAGCAGCTTGGCTACGAATTTGGTGTGAGCGGCGGGGTGGGTTGACTTGATCCCTATAGGTGTGATTGGCTGGTCGGGGTTGTGATTGGATGGATGGGTTGGGTTGCATTCATATCATACAATTGTTGTTATGTAAATGGGCTTAGGCCTAAAATGATACAAAATGGGTTCAGGCCCAGTGAATGATGGTAAGGGGATTATACATTGAGTTCTTGTAACTCACTCTTTTCCTTGACCCTTGCAAGTAATGCTTAGTGATGTGGACTTGGGCCTTGGATGACTTGATGGAGGCCATACTTCAGAAATGGTGGTTTTTTTTTTTTTTACTTCAGATTTCTATTTACATTTACTTTATTACTTTTGCTATTTTGGGTTTTAAGTTGTAATAAGGCCTCTGGAATATTTTATTTTTGCTTTATGTTTGACGTATTTATTATTTTGCTTGAATTATTTTTAAATGAGGATTTTTTAAACGCATAACCTATGGTTTTCCAAAATTGACTAATAAATGGATTTTATAACAAACTTTTACAAATGATTTCTTTCAAATTATCAACGACATTTTCAAGAGTCACGGTTTTAAAGTTCACTATCTTGATTTTTGATTCACCAAACAACCTCTCAATAATAGTTGTAATTTTATCAAATATTTACATCCAAACGTATTTTCTTAACCATAACCAAATAACACTTATTTTAGTACAATCACAAGGACTTTATACGTTTTCCTCAAGTGACATGTCAGATCCGGTCGAATCATATGGGCTGGGTTTGGGGTGTTACAATGAGACTTTCAAAAACACTTTATCCCCGAGCGAAAACTCAATACCCTTACGTTTTAAATATGCGTATGACTTTTGACGATCTAGTGCAGCTTTCAAACTATCGCAAATCACTTTCACTTTCTGTACAGTCTCTTTTATCAAATTGACCTCGTGTATCTTACTTCCACTGAGCTCAGTCCAATACAATCGTGTACGAAATTTATGACCGTACAAAGCCTCGTAAGGTGCCATTTTGATACTCGATTGAAAGCTGTTATTATACACAAATTTAATCAAAGGCAAGTATTGTTCCCACATACCTTCAAACTCGAGAATGCAACATCTCAACATGTAACAGCCCGATTTTGACCCTAATCAGAATAGTGATTTGAGGACCACAAATCCAAGTCCAAAAAATTTTTTTAAAATTATTTTTCGTGTTTAATATGTGTGAATTTTTTTTTAAATTTTTGAGTTTTAATTTTGTCATTTAGGTGTCCGATTAAATAAAAGGACTTAACTGCGTAAAATGTAAAAGTTACAAAATAATGTGTAAGTGTTAATTTGTTAATGGCTTTTTAATATGAGGTCCTTAAAGGGAAAATAGCCCATTTTCAAGGATAGTGTACGGTATATTCCAATGATGACCTTAATTTATATGTTATGTTTATTTAATACAAAAGGTTAAAAGGTAACTTAATTATAACTTAATATATGTTAAAATTAAAACAAAAATAAGCCATGTTCATCTTTTTTTTTAGCTAGCTGAAACTTAACAAAATAAAAAGAAAGAAAACCTAAGCTGCATTTGGCCATTTTGAGCTTCATTCAAGGTGAGTTTTAACTCTGTTTTTTATAATTTTTATGTTTTTGAGATCGTTGCTTTGTGTACTTCAAAACCCATGTCTCAATTTTTGATTTTGAAGATGATTTTGTGTTTTTGCCATTGATTTATGGTTGATGATGAAATATATGTGTTAGATTAACAAATTTTGTCTTTGTATTTTTGATGAAATTGAGTAATTTGGACTAAATTGCAAAAATAATATTTTTAAGGACTAAAATATGAAATAAATGAAATGTATGGGCTTGTATGAATACTCAGAATAGTCGGCCCTTAAGCTGTATAGTCAAATTTTGTGTATTTTTTATTTTGTGCAAAAAAGGCTAAATTGTAAAAAGTGTGAAATGTTAGGGGAAAAATTATAATTTGCCCATTTATGTGTTTTTAGGCTAAATTGAGTGTAATGGTGTTTAAATAAGCTTAATTTGAATATGTTTAGATCAAGAATTAAAGAAATTGGGTTTGGATCGGGGAAAGACGAAAGTGGTCAAGTAGCTGATTTAACAGTCGACGACATCCAATGTAAAACAGTCGACGACATCTGAGGTAAGTCAATTAGCATTTAAATGTTGAAATAACTATGGATGTGTATTATTTAAGTATCAAAATGAGTTATTTGAATTTATGCATGCTATGGTCGAATGTGGGTATGGTACTTTGGCTAATTTTCGAGCTTGATTCGACCGAGGTTCGACGTCTATAAGCCCTGTACAAACCTTAGGAATAGATACGATACATATGTCATGACATAGGATATCCGATATGTGTTATCGTGTAAGACCACGTCTGGGACGTTGGCATCGACTTGTGATTACATGTAAGACCCTGTCTGGGATAGTGGCATCGATATGTGATTACATGTAAGACCACGTCTGGGACGTTGGCATTGTACGAGCTTCTGACTATTCGCGTATCCTTTTTAATTCTGAATGGTTCAATGGGCATGTGTAAGTGAAGGCCAATGTGATATGTGAATTAAAAGAACTCAGATACGAATATATATCTGTGTTGAGAAGTGAAAGGTGAATTATATGTTCATTACATTGTACAGAAGATAATGCGTAAACATGTGAATGCTGTATAAGCTTCAACTATGTGTATTCGGCCAAAGAGTAAATTATGTGACTTTGATTTGAGATTTGAGTAATTCTTTGTTATTGTGTATAAAGTGTTACTTGATATAAATTTTGTATATGTGATTGATAAACCGTAACAGTAACATATTTTAGGCCCACATTTAGTATGCTTTTGGATGATTTAGCCCTTGATTTATGTAAAAAGGTGCTCTTAATCCTTTCTTTTCATGTTTTTACTCAAGAAAGCACCCGAGGACGAAAAGAACAAGGAACGAGCTTAAAACGAGCAAATTTGGGCCAAAGAAGAAATCGACACGGCCTGGACTTCAAGCCACACGGCCGTGCCTCAACAATTAACTAAGACACAACCATGCCACGATTTACACGGCCTGTAACACCCCAAACCCGACCCAAACACCACGACCGGATCTGGTAAGTCACTAAGGAGATTTTATAAAACTTGTGGCACTTTGGAAATCAATCATCAGGTTTAAACATTTATACCAAAAACTTAATAATTTATTAATTCATATAAGATATGAAGTTATAAAATGCCTTGGTGTTTTTTTTTTAAATGAAACCGAGATTTAATACATGTCTTAGCTTAATTTAAACATAAAATTTAAATACCTAAGAATAAAAAAAACCAACATAAAGCCCCCAAAATAAATATAAGTCTAGTGGCCCATGGCCTTATTACATTGAGACTTAAAATCCTTAATAAAAAAATATTAAAAATAAAATTCCAAGAAAAGAAATTCACGGATCGAGATACTCTCTTGCTTGGCCACCTCGCACTCCTCTCCAGCCTGGTCCGATGCACAAGGTGCTACCTAAAAATATTAAATAATGGGTTGAGTCGCGAGACTCAGTGTGCAACCCTCATGCACCATTAGATTTGGGCCTTAGCCCCACAGAATAGAATAACAGAACATATTATATATGAAAATATGCAAAGCCCAACCCAAATCCTAGGTTTCCATCTGCTACATGCCTCCCTTACCTTCCAGTCACACCATTGGGGATTTCTACAATTAACCCACACCGCTACATGCCATTGATGGCAGTCATGTTGCTCATCGTCAGATCATGACCGTAACCACTACAACAGGTCACGGTAAAAACCACTACAGTAGGTCACGGTAAAAATCGCTACAACAGGTCACGGTAAAAGCCGCTACAATAAAACACTTCCGCTTTCATCAAACCCACCCCCATGCAATAACAAAAATCGACATACTTATCACACATGTCATCTTAACAGGAACATTCACTTAGGAATGACAGAGATCACTAACTTGGTGATTTGCTTTTACCCTCTTTGGGTTTCAATCGTTATGTCGAGATTTCGGCATTTATCAGAACATATTAGATTTATATACATGTATTTTGCAAACAAATCTAGATGGTGTGGAAAGTTACACACAATCACGCTAATCAACCCCAAAGGGTATAATGATAATTTTACCTACCGAGGGTATTTTAGTAATTTACCTACCAAGGGTAATTCGGTAATTCTACTCATAACTAATCCCTGTATGCAGTGCATCTCAAGCATAATCAATCATACAATTAACACAGACAACATTAGTACAACCACGAGGTTACAACAGTAATTTGTCGTTTAGGGGTAAAACGGTAATTACACACTAAGGGTATTTCAGTAATTTTGTAATCTAGGGGTAATTCAGTAATTTTGCAAACCAGAGGTAATTCGGTAATTTCGCAAACTAGGGTATTTTGGTAATTTTACAAATTAAGGGTATTTTGTAATTTTACAAATTGAGGGTACTTTGGTAATTTCATAAACTGGGGGTATTTTGGTAATTTCATAAATCGAGGGTGTTTTGGTAAATTCACAAGTTAGGGATATTTCGATAATTTTACAAATCGGAGGTATTTTTGTAATTTCGCAAATTGGGGGTGTTTTGTTAATATCACAAATTGAGGGTATTTCAATAATTTTGCAAACTAGGGGTATTTCGGTAATTTCATAAATTGGGGGTATTTTAGTAATTTCACAAATCGAAGGTATTTTGGTAATTTTACAAATCGAGGGTATTTTTGTAATTTCACAAATTGGGGGTATTTCAATAATTTGCAAAATAGGGACATTTCGGTAATTTCACAAATCGAAGGTATTTTGGTAATTTCGCAAATCAGGGGTACTTCGGTCCCTTTCGAGTTTTAGCTATGAACATTGGCCCATCAACAAGTTCTCGCGGCTAAAGTGAACAGACACTACGCACCAGGTAGGATTCCAAAAAAGAGGAGGTGGGCCACTAGGGCCGCTTAAGTACCAAGCTCTCCCTAGATCCAATCCTAGACATGCGTATGCCCGTTATCACACCCTAACCTAGCGTCTTGTTCACAGGCATGTTTAATTAGATTAAGTCTTATGAAATTTAAGAGTTGTTCAAACTAGACCTAAGGTCCATAAGCCCATCAAGCCCATATCGCACCTTTACGACCCATTAGGCCCAAATCTTATAATATGGCCTATTAGGCCCAAAACAAATCCAATTCATGTATCATGCATGACTAATTCAATTCGTATAACCCACCAAACCATTTCATCAACTCTTAGCCTCAGGGCCCATCGGGCCTATTTAGCCACTTTCGGCTTTTCAGCTTTTTGGCATTGCCGATTTCGTGTGTGTAGTGTTTAATTATATTAACATTAATGCACCATTTACCATTTTGCCCTTTATTATTTCATTTAAATTTCCACCAACTAAAGCCCATTTTTGTCCATCTATCCTTTTAATGGTTTATTAACAACATAAGGACTTCTTGTTTAGAATGCCATGACAAGTAAACACTTTAACAATCTATGCTATTAAGTCTTTTTTCATAATTAAGCACACAATCGATAAAATTTTCACACAGAACTTTTACACATGCTCAATCACATATTTTAAACACCTAAAATAATATTAAAATATTTTTTTGACCTTAAATTTGGGGTCTTAAAACCACTATTCTGACTACGGTCTAAATCGGTATGTTACAACTCTTCCCCTTTAGGGATTTTCGTTTCCGAAAATCTTATCAGTGAATAGGTTCAGATATTGCTCTCTCATAACATCTTCAAGCTTCCACATAGCCTCTTGAACTCTATGTTTGTACCACAACACTTTCACTAAGGAAATTCTCCTATTTCTCAACTCATTAGTCTCTCTTGCCAAAATTCGAATGGGTTCCTCACTATATGATAAATCTGACTGAATCTCAACCTCAGTAGGAGCAACAACATGCGGTGGATCAGATTTGTATCTCTGATGCATCGATACATGAAATACATTATGAATTTTCTCTAATTCAGATGATAAAAACAATCTAAAGCAACCGGCCCAACTCGTTCAATGAACTCATATGGTCCGATGAACCTCAGACTTAACTTGCCTTTTCAGCCAAATCTGAGTATCTTCTTCCATGGCGAGTGTAACATCCTGAAATTCAGAATTTTATGTTTTGAAGTATATCTTGCGTTAGGCTAGTAAAAAAATGTGAATTTTGTTTGTTTAGGGATCCTAAGAAGGCTTTAAGTTGAATTGGGCCTTAGTAAAAAATTTTGTGTTTAAGCAATTTAAGGAGAGAAGGTAAGTGGCATCAATGCTTAAGGAAATAAGTATGTTTTTTGCTAGCATAAGTGAGCATTTGGCAAGGAGGTTGTGGCGTCACATGAAGGGCTTTAGGGGAGGAGTTCGAGTTCCACCTAGTGCAAAAATTTTGATTTAAACTTTTGTGCTTCCCTTCCTAGTGTCAGCCATGGTCTTAAATAAGGTAAGGAAGACTTTTTATTTATGGAAAGATGGCTAAGGATTATGGTAAGGAGGAAAACAAGGGAAAATAAAGGAAAGAATCAAAAGAAAAAGGCAAGAGAAGGGAACATGTTGGCCTATTATGTGGAGGATGTTTTGGAAAGAATTTTTTGGGTCAACACTCATCTTTTGGTAAAAATGATACACGGTTTTGGTTAAGGGAATAGGGAGAGCCAAAATTCCTATTGCATTTTGGAAAATATTGTGCATGAAAAGTTTTGTTTCTTCTTAACATTTTGGCATTTTCTTTTTCCAGCTTCTTTTCCTTTGTTTTGGCCGAATCACTATAGTCTTTTGTTCTTTTCTCCTTTCTTTTGTTTTTTCCAAAAAACTCAATCCAATTCGGTTCATTTTCTTTTGGTAATAGCCGAACCTCTATACCCTTTTGTCAATCACTTCTTTTCTTCTTCACCATCGCCTCAACCATTCTCCCTTTCTATTTAATCGACACAACTTTGTTTGGCTGAATCTTCTTTATTCTTTTCTCATCAATAGCTGAATTTCTATCATCCTCTCTTCTCAATCTTGGGAGTTGAGCATCTCTTCTTTGATCGAATCGGTAAGTGGCTCTATTTTATCCTTGCATTTTTTTTCTTCATACTGAATATGCATCTTCTCTTTGGATGATTCTCTAAACCGAAACATTCCTCTCTTCTACTCCCTTATTTCGTGATCATCTCCTATTTTGTAGTACTCTTGTGGGGTTGGCAGAATCTTTTATTTTTTTGATTCATCCGTAGTCGTAAACCCAATCGATGGAAATCAATTTATCATCGTAAGGTAAGAAGTTTCTTTGTGGATGATTTTGATCTCGCTTATTGTTTGATTAGTTTGCTAAACGGAATGATGGTTGTGACTAATCGGTTATTATAGGGATTATATTGATCATTTTTATTCTCTTGTTGATCCTACGAAAATAGTGGTAAGCCGAACCTTTTCCTTAGACAATCGATTTATATCATCGTAATATCATTTTGATTAAGACTTTTTCCAACGGAGGCGAGTGGTACCGATTTGAAAGGAAAAATGATTGGAGAACTCAAAAGGAGTGGATTTGCGATTCCTACTCCTAAGTTCAAGCGTAGAACGGTATCCGCGATTCGAGATTTCCCACCGAGTTGTGGACCATCATTTGGTGAGAATAGACAAATCGTGGTCGTACACGGTTCTAACGGTAGGAACTTTATTAGATCGTTAGATTTAAATATTTGGATTAAGAAAAACCTCATTTGTTGGTTAATCGAGTGTAATGTTATTTTAGGTGCCGAAGATGAAGAAGGTTTAGTCCTTACAGTAATCAGGCGTGTAATCTCAGACCAAAATCACGTAGATTCATGATTCAATATCTTGATGGAAAATAGATCGTTATTATTTACAAGGCTTAAATCATAATATGGCAAAAATTGAGTAACTTGTGTAAATTACAATATTTCTAAAGATCTGACAAAATCGATATTTATTTGCAAAAAATTACAAAAATGCCCTTATGGGCCAAATTACAAAAATACCCTTATGGGCTGAATTACGAAATACCCCTATGGAACGAATTGCTACAATGGGCCGATTCACTGAAATTGTTCATTAAATTGATAGTTTTTACTTATGTGGATATATTTTTATCATGTTGCATCTGTACATATTGCATGGGGTGGGATAATGAATGAATAGCAGTGTAGCCTGGTGGCATTGCCACAATGTAAATATACGATTACATAATTCGATTCCTGGTTCACCACAAATATTCCATGATTAGCGACTTGACCGCAAATTTGAAAGTAGCGGGGTGGGTTGACTTGATCCCTATAGGTGTGATTATGGTCGGGTTGTGATTGGATGGATGGGTTGGGTTGCATTCATATCATACAATTGTTGTGATGAAAATGGGCTTAGGCCTAAAATGATACAAAATGGGTTCAGGCCCAGTGAATGATGGTAAGGGGATTATACATTGAGTTCTTGTAACTCACTCTTTTCCTTAACCCTTGCAGGTAATACTTAGTGATGTGGACTTGGGCCTTGGATGACTCGATGGAGGCCATACTTCAGAAATGGTTTTTTTTTTTTTTACTTCAGATTTCTATTTACATTTACTTTATTACTTTTGCTAGGGTTTTAAGTTGTAATAAGGCCTCTGGAATATTTTATTTTTGCATTATGTTTGACGTATTTATTATTTTGCTTGAATTATTTTTAAAGAAGGATTTTCTAAAAGCATAACCTACGGTTTTCCAAAATTGATTAATAAATGGATTTAATAACAAACTTTTACAAATGATTTGACTCGAACTTTCTTTCAAATTATCAACGACATTTTCAAGAGTCACGATTTTAAAGTTCACTATCTTGATTTTTGATTCATCAAACAACCTCTCAATAATAGTTGTAATTTTATCAAATATTTACATCCAAACTTATTTTCTTAACCAGAACCAAATAACACTTATTTTAGTACAATCACAGGGACTTTATTCGTTTTCCTCATGTGACATGTCAGATCCGGTCAAATCGCATGGGCCGGGTTTGGGGTGTTACAGTGAGACTTTCAAGAACACTTTATCCCCAAGCTGAAACTCAATATCCTTACGTTTTAAATCTGCGTATGACTTTTGATGATATAGTGTAGCTTTCAAACTATCGCGAATCACTTTCACTTTCTGTACAGTCTCTTTGATCAAATCAACCCTGTGTATCTTACTTCCACTGAGCTCAGTCCAATGCAATGGTGTATGAAATTTATGACCGTACAAAGCCTCGTAAGGTGCCATTTTGAGACTCGATTGAAAGATGTTATTATACACAAATTTAATCAAAGGTAAGTATTGTTCCCACATACCTTCAAACTCGAGAATGCAACATCTCAACATGTAACAGCCCGATTTTGACCCTAATCGAATAGTGATTTCAGGACCACAAATCCGAGTCCAAAAAATATTTTTAAAATTATTTTTCGTGTTTAATATGTGTGAATTTGTTTTTTTTTTTAATTTTCGAGTTTTAATTTTGTCATTTAGGTGTCTGATTAAATAAAAAGACTTAACTACGTAAAATGTAAAAGTTACAAAATAATGTGTAAGTGTTAATTTGTTAATGGCTTTTTAATATGAGGTCCTTAAAGGGAAAATAGCCCATTTTCAAGGATAGTGTACGGTATATTCCAATAATGACCTTAATTTATATGTTATGTTTATTTAATATAAAAGGTTAAAAGGTAACTTAATCATAACTTAATATATGTTAAAAATAAATCAAAAATAAGCCATGTTCATCTTTTTTTAGCTAGCTGAAACTTAACAAAATAAAAAGAAAGAAAACCTAAGTTGCATTTGGCCATTTTGAGCTTGATTCAAGGTGAGTTTTAACTCTGTTTTTTATAATTTTTATGTTTTTGAGATCGTTGCTTTGTGTACTTCAAAACCCATGTCCCGCTTTGTGATTTTGAAGATGATTTTGTGTTTTGCCATTGATGATACCTTGTGGTTTTTTATGTTTGATGATGAAATATATGTGTTAGATTAACAAATTTTGTCTTTGTATTTTTGATGAAATTGAGTAATTTGGACTAAATTGAAAAAATAATATTTTTAAGGACTAAATTATGAAATAAATGAAATGTATGGGATTGTATGAATACTAGGAATGTTCGGCCCTTAAACTGTATAGTCAAATTTTGTGCATTTTTTATTTTGTGCAAAAAAGGCTAAATTGTAAAAAGTGTGAAATGTTAGGGGAAAAATTATAATTTGCCCATTTATGTGTTTTTAGGCTAAATTGAGTGTAATGGTGTTTAAATAAGCTTAATTTGAATATGTTTAGATCAAGAATTAAAGAAATTGGGTTTGGGTCGGGGAAAGACGAAAGTGGTCGAGTAGCTGATTTAACAGTCGACGACATCCAAGGTAAAACAGTCGACGACATCGGAGGTAAGTCAATTAGCATTTAAATGTTGACATAACTATGGATATATATTATTTAAGTATCAAAATGTGTTATTTGAATTTATGCATGCTATGGTCGAATGTGGGTATGGTACTTTGGCTAATTTCTGAGCTTGATTCGATCGAGGTTCGACGTCTATAAGCCCCGTACAAACCTTAGGAATAGATACGATACATATGTCA
The DNA here is from genome assembly GCA_025506655.1 of Gossypium rotundifolium. Classification (NCBI taxonomy): domain Eukaryota; kingdom Viridiplantae; phylum Streptophyta; class Magnoliopsida; order Malvales; family Malvaceae; genus Gossypium; species Gossypium rotundifolium. Next base: position 28,529,772 of record CP106730.1, read on the forward strand.
TGACATAGGATATCTGATATGTGTAATCATGTAAGACCACGTCTGGGACGTTGGCATCGACTTGTGATTACATGTAAGACCCTGTCTGGGATAGTGGCATTGATATGTATTACATGTAAGACCACATCTGGGACGTTGGCATTGTACGAGCGTCTGACTATTCGTGTGTCCTTTTTAATTCTGAATGGTTCAACGGGCATGTGTAAGTGAAGGCCAATGTGATATGTGAATTGGAACAACTCAGGTACTAATATATATCTGTGTTGAGAAATGAAAGGTGAATTATATGTTCATTACATTGTACAGAAGATAATGCGTAAACATGTGAATGCTGTATAAGCTTCAACTATGTGTATTCGGCCAATTAGTAAATTATGTGACTTTGATTTGAGATTTGAGTAATTCTTTGTTATTGTGTATAAAGTGTTACTTGATATAAATTTTGTATATGTGATTGATAAACCGTAACATTAACATATTTTAGGCCCACATTTAGTATGCTTTTAGATGATTTAGCCCTTGATTTATGTAAAAAGGTGCTCTTAATCCTTTCTTTTCATGTTTTTACTCAAGAAAGCACTCGAGGACGAAAAGAACAAGGAACGGGCTTAAAATGGGCAAATTTGGACCAAAGAAGAAATCGACACAGCCTGGACTTCAAGCCACACTGCCGTGCCTCGACAATTAACTAAGACACAACCATGCCACGATTTACACTACTGTAACACCCCAAACTCAGCCCAAACACCATGACCGAATCTGGTATATCACAAGGAGATTTTATAAAACTTGTGGTACTTTGGAAATCAATCATCGTGTTTAAACATTTATACCAAAACTTAATAATTTATTAATTTATATAAGATATGAAGTTATAAAATGCCTTGGTGTTTTTTTTTTTAAATAAAACCGAGATTTAATACATGTCTTAGCTTAATTTAAACATAAAATTTAAATACCTATGAATAAAAAAAAAAACCCAACATAAAACCCCAAAAATAAATATAAGTCTAGTGGCCCATGGCCTTATTACATTGAGACTTAAAATCCTTAATCAAAAATATTAAAAATAAAATTCCAAGAAAAAGAAATTCTGCTGGATCAGATACTCTCTTGCTTGGCCACCTCGCGCTCCTCTCTAGCCTGGCCCGATGCACTAGGTGCTACCTAAAAATATTAAATAATGGGTTAAGTCGCGAGACTCAGTGTGCAACCCTTATGCACCATTAGATTTGGGCCTTAGCCCCATAGAACAGAATAAAAGAACATATTATATATGAAAATATGCAAAGCCCAACCCAAATCCTAGGTTTCCATCCGCTACACGCCTCCCTTACCTTCCAGTCACACCATTGGGGATTTCTACAATCAACCCACACTGCTACATGCTATTGATGGCAGTCATGCTGCTCATCGTCAGATCATGGCCGTAGCCACTACAACAGGTCACTGTAAAAACCACTACAATAGGTCACGGTAAAAACCGCTACAACAGGTCACGGCAAAAGCCGCTACAATAGAACACTTTCGCTTTCATCAAACCCATCCCCATGCAATAACAGAAATTGACATACTTATCACACATGTCATCTTAACAGGAGCATTCACTTAGGAATGATAGAGATCACTAACCTGGTGATTTGCTTTTACCCTCTTTGGGTTTCAATCGTTATGTCGGGATTTCGACATTTATCAGAAGATATTAGATTTATACACATGTATTTTGCAAACAAATCTAGATGGTGTGGAAAGTTACACACAATCACGCTAATCAACCCCAAAGGGTATAACGATAATTTTACCTACTGAGGGTATTTTAGTAATTTACCTACCAGGGGTAATTCAGTAATTCTACTCATAACTAATCCCTGTATGCAGTGCATCTCGAGCATAATCAATAATACAATTAACACAGACAACATTAGTACTACCACGAGGGTACAACGGTAATTTGTTGTTTAGGGGTAAAACGGTAATTACACACTAAGGGTATTTCAGTAATTTTGTAATCTAGGGGTAATTCAGTAATTTCGCAAACTAGGGGTAATTTGGTAATTTTGTGAACCAGAGGTAATTCGGTAATTTCGCAAACTAGAGGTATTTTGATAATTTTACAAATTAAGGGTATTTTTGTAATTTCACAAATCGAGGGTACTTTGGTAATTTCACAAACTGGGGGTATTTTGGTAATTTCATAAATGGAGGGTGTTTTGGTAAATTCACAAGTCAGGGGTATTTCGATAATTTTGCAAATCGGGGGTATTTTGGTAATTTCGCAAATTGGAGGTATTTTGTTAATATCACAAATCGGGGGTATTTCAATAATTTCGCAAACTAAGGGTATTTTGGTAATTTCATAAATTGGGGGTATTTTAGTAATTTCACAAATCAAAGGTATTTTAGTAATTTTACAAATCGAGGGTATTTCTGTAATTTCACAAATCAAGGGTATTCCGGTAATTCGCAAAATAGGGATATTTTAGTAATTTCACAAATTGAAGGTATTTTGGTAATTTCGCAAATCAGGGGTACTTCGGTCCCTTTCGGGTTTTAGCTATGAACATTGGCCCATCAACAAGTTCTCGCGGCTAAAGTGAACAGACACTACGTACCAAGTAGGATTCCAGGAAAGAGGAGGTGGGCCACTAGGGCCGCTTAAGTACCAAGCTCTCCCTAGATCCAATCCTAGACATGCGTATGCCCATTATCACACCCTAACCCAAATGTGACTGCTCACAGCATGTTTAATTAGATTAAGTCTTATGAAATTTAAGAGTTGTTCAAACTAGACCTAAGGTCCATAAACCCTAACATAATGTCTACATCCCCATAAGCCCATCAAGCCCATATCACACCCTCATGACCCATTAGGCCCAAATCTTATCATATGGCCTATTAGGCCCAAAACAAATCCAATTCATGTATCATGCATGACTAATTCAATTTGTATAACCAAACCAAACCATTTCATCACCTCTTAGCCTCAGGGCCCACCGGGCCTATTTAGCCACTTTCGGCTTTTCAGCTTTTTGGCATTGCCGATTTCTTGTGTGTAGTGTTTGTACACCCTTGGTAACCACGCGCGCTGCAAAACCCTTAATCACGAACCTGCAATCGATATTACTAGCGATTAACCAAAGCTTTAACATGTACTTATCAGAAACTGAAACCTCACCGTACCCTTACCATGTACCTCACGTCATAGTAGCCCTTCCTTCGCAACTATTGGCGATTATCCTCTAGGTCTGCACCCAAATGCCGACCAAGGTATATTAGCTCTCCTCATAGAATACTCTATATATTGCTAGCTTCTCACCTTCCTTCTTTGTATCTTACCGATGTGGGATCCCTCCGTTAACAGAGTTTAAATCCAACTCAAACTCTTCTCGTCCAATCCGCAAAATAAATACTCCCTTGCTTGTGATGAGATTCGAACCCAGGCTCCCTTGCGCCCTTAATGACGCTTGCCACTGGACCACTCACTTCCTTCTGTCTAAAATCATGCGCAACTAAATATAACCCTATGGTAAAATTCTATAGTCCATTTAAAAAGAAAACCAAAATGCAAAAGCTAAGACTTGAACCTTGGACCTCCTTCCTTCCTTGTGGTGTCACCCCCTTGCCTTTTAAGTGGCATCACTCTGCCACTACACCACACACTCTACTTGTGTCATTTTTTTCCACATTTTATTCTTAAAGCCTACTACTAACTCTCAGGGTTTTATTCACCTAAAACCAAAATTTTCCTAAAGCCAAAGTTTGAACCCGGGACTTTATAGAAGCCCCTAGCCTTCCAAAATCACTCACCTACTAGATCCAACTTACAATAGAGTCATTCTCTTGTTCTTAAAAATTTTAAACGCTCTTGTGCCCAAGTCCCAATGGGCCCAATCCTACTAGGCCCAACTTTGGGATGTTACACAGCCATGCCCCAATCGACATAATCAAGACACGGCCTGAAAATGATTTACATGGGCATGTACCATGGTCGTGCCCCTACCACGAGAGAGAGCAATTTCACTCGAATTTGGATACTTTGAGGCAAAGAAAGACATTCCAAAGCCTATTCAAACATTGAGTAGGAAGTGTACTTGAATCGGGACACTTAGAGGCCAAGTAAAGCATTCCAAAAGTATATATAAACACCCAAGTGTAACTTGATAAAGGGAAGTTAGCTAGGCCAAGGAGCCGAGGCAGAAAGGCCAAATTTGTAGGAATTACTCGAAGATAGCCAGTGGATCCATCTCAAGGAGCCAGAATTCTATTTAAGATGGCGGATTTCTCCTTCAATTGCTCTAGGGGGTTTTAGGGATTTCTTATGTTTTGTTTTATCTTTTCTCTTGAGATGTTTTCTTTATTTTTTATGAACTAAACCCTTCAAATACCTAAAGGGATGAAACCTAGATGAATCTTGTTATTGATTTCTGAATTATATGATAAATGCTTAGTTTGTTCTTAATTATGCATTCTTGATCCAAATCTGATGTGCTTAGGTGGAAGAGGAATAGGCCCTGCTTAAGAATAGATCTAGCATAATTAAGCGGAGTTGATCGCACGCCTCGAGATAGGGTGACGAGATTTTTTCGGATTAGTGTGAAATCTAATATGGGAGTCCATAGATCGATTTACTACTATTCTAGGGGGTTATTATAAGAGAATGATAGTTCCACTAATTAACCTAGGGTTAGACGTTATTCACCTCGAGAGAGGGTTTAATATATGTTAGGGAGTCATACAGATCAAACTAAGTGAATAAATCATATGGTTCAGTGTTAAGTAACAAGTGAAGTCTAGATGGATTCTTCCTAAGGGTATCGTCGTGATCAATTGAGTTTTCTTTAAGTTATTTTCCAAGTCGTTCTTTTTGTCTTTGTGTCTTTAGCTTAGTAGTCGTTGATTTAGATTAAATCAGCCAATCACTCCATATGTTAGGCTAAATAATAAAAAAAAGTGAGTATTAGTACTTTTAGTTACTTTGGGTTCGACAATCCGGTCTTGTCTAAGCTATACTACTATTCAATAGGTACACTTGCCTTAACTCGTTGTCAGAGTTAGTTTCCAGGTTCAATCATTCTCTTTATAAATTTTAAAACTCGACAAAACAACGATCAAGTTTTTGGCGCCATTACCGGGGAACTAAAATATTAAGAAAGCTATATTTTTATTACTTTAGCCATTATTTTTATTTTTATTTTTTATTTCAAATTTATTTTATTTTATTATTTTTGCTAATTTTATTTTTTTCCTTTTTTTTCCTAGCAGGTACCTTTAGTTTATGACTAGAAGGAACCCGACAAGACCTCTAGTATATGATAGTGAAATTAGGTGAGCCCTGAATTACAAGGAAGAAGAGCGAGAAGACAGATCCAATCTTACTGAAGGGATGGGCGAGAATAATCCACCACGAGTTGTGGAAAAAACAATGCTCCACGTACTATGTATGATTATGCTAAACCTCATTTAACAGGATCTAAATATAGTATTGTTAGGCCTGCTATAGTTGCTAATAATTTTGAACTAAAGCCTAACACAATACAAATGAGTCAACAATTTGTTCAAATTGATTGTTTGCAGGACGAAGACCTAGACACTTATATACCTAATTTTTTAGAGTTCTGTGATACTTTAAAAATAAATGGCATTTCTAATGATGCCATTCGTCTTCGATTATTTCCCTTTTCATTAAGAAATAAAGCCAAACAGTGGTTGTACTTGTTACCACGAGGGTCAATTACTACATGGGATCAAATGACCGAAAATTTTTTATTAAAATATTTCCCACTGGCCAAAACGGCCAAATTACGGAATGATATCTATTCTTTTGTGCAGATGGATTTAGAGACATTATACAACGCATGGGAGAGATACAAGGATCTCTTTAGAAGGTGTCCACACCATGGTCTACCCTTGTGGTTACAAGTCCAAACTTCCTATAATGGTGTAAACCCCTCAACGAGGTAGCTAATCGATTTAGCTACCAATGGAACCCTGAACAGCAGAACTCTTGAAGCAGCCTACAAGTTCATTAAAGAGATGTCACTGAATAACTATCAGTGGCAAGTTACAAGGACAAAACTAACAAAATCAGCGGAGTTTATAATCTCAATGCGGTGACCATGCTATCAACACAGGTAGAGATGATGAATAAAAAGCTTGATAGTTTGTGTTCTTTGCAGGTACATCCAGTCATGCAGTGCAACGCAAGTGGAACTGTGATGAATCCTGAGTACCCACCCTACCAACCGGACTCAGAGACCGAACAGATGAACTATATAGGTAATAATTTCAGATCCACTAATAATCCTTATAGTAATACTTACAATCCAGGTTGGTGGAACCACCCAAATTTTTCATGGGGAGGCAAAGAAAATCAAGGGAATCAAAGAAAACAACCTCCTCAAAACTTCCAAAATTAGCCATATCCGCAAGAGAAGAAGCCAAACCTCGAAGAGATGCTGACAAAATTCATGGAAAACACAAAAAATCATTTCCAAGAAACTGAGAAAACAATTAAAAGCAACGAGAACCGAATCAGGGAACTTACTAAGTCGGTCAAGGAAGCCACTAATGCAATCGAACAACTCGCAAAGATAATGTTAGAAAGACCGCAAGGGCGTCTACCAAGTAACACCAAGATTAACCCAAGGGAGTAAGTTCAAGCAATCTCAGCTCATAATAGTAAGGGGTTAGATGAACCCAATCCAATACAAAAAAACAAGGTAGATGAAGGTAAGGTAGAGGTAACACAAGAAAAGCCAAACCGGTAATCAAGGTATACCAACCTCACATACCTTATCCCGAAGTGATGAAAAGAGACGATTCGGAAGAATAGTTCGGTAAGTTTCTTAAACTCTTAAAGAAATTACATATTAATTTACCTCTTCTTGAAGCTCTTTTTTAGATGCTAGACTCGAGAAAATTTTTAAAATAGCTCTTAACTAACAAACGCAAATTAGATGAAGAGCACCACGTGGAATTGAATGCAGCATGCTCAGCAATGTTACAGAATAGACTACCACGAAAGCTAAAAGATCTAGGGAGTTATACAATTCCATGTTTAATTGGTAGTTTAGCTATTGATAATGCGTTAGCTGATTTAGGGGCAAGCATAAATGTCATGCCTTACACATTATTTAAATGACTAGGTCTATGGAAGCCCAAACAAACTAGGATGAGTATACAATTAGCTAATAAAACTATTAGAATTCCTAGGGGCATTATCGAAGATGTTCTTGTCAAAATCGATAAATTTGTTTTCCAATAGATTTTGCTGTCTTAGATATGGATGAGGATAATACAATCCCCTTAATTTTAGGAAGACCTTTTCTAGCAACTACCAAGACTAAAATTGATGTTGCTAGAAGAGAACTCATACTTTGTGTAGGTGACGAATCAATCAATATTCAAGCTCTTGACTTGGCTAGGACAATAATCGATGAAGGTAAGAAGGTCAATATAGATGATAAACAAATTGTTCAAACTTTATTGCAGGAAACACCGTAAAGACACAACCCTAAGCTAACTCATAGTCCCAAATCGATAAAGAAGAACCAGAACCGCACGAAGTAAAATCAGAGGAACCACCAGAAGAGCTCGTAGGAACATCCAATCACTTTAAAATAGGAGACCAGGTACTATTGGACAAATCAAATCCGCACATCATCACAACAGGCCTAAAGGAAAAGAGAGAAACCCTTCTTAAGGTATACAATATCTTCTCACATGGAATAGTCGAGGTAAGCGACCCAACATTCAACACTTTTGAGGTAAACACTTCTCGACTTCAACTTTGTCAAGAAAATAGAACTTTAAGCAAGAGGGGAGATATACAAACCTTTAAACCTCCCTGATTCAAGTACAAGGAAAAGTCTAGCCTAAAACTATAAACGAGCGCTTATCAGGAGGCAACCTGAACACTAACCCTACTCCTTTTTACATTTGTTTTCTCCTCTTTCTCTTTCCCATTGTAGCATAACCAAAAGTGAAAATTTCTGGGACACACGTCCTTACACACGGTCGTGTCCTTCACCGTGTGGACCACTAAAATCTCTATACTAACATAGCGAAGGCCGTACGAATTAAATCCCGGCCACTTTTCGATGTCACAGATCAAACCACTCCCCCACGGGCACCAGTAAATTTGCACGGCCGAGCTCCACAACCATGTAATTCAACACACCTTCGGTCCACGGACGTAAGAATGTGCCAGATTTGAGACCCTATTTAAACCCCACAGCCCTCCTCTTTCTCCCCTCATTCTTCTTCCTTTTTTTTTCTTTCTTTCCTTAGAAAAAGTGTCAAGAATCTTGAGCTACACTAGAATCATGCCGAAGAAGCGTAAGAAGGCAAGCATTGTCTCCTTAAAGGAGACCCCAACACATAAGTTCATGCTGGCCACTTCATCCAAACACCAAGCCAAGGGTCTTTTAGACCATTTAAATTTTTCTTTATGTTTATTTTCCCCTTTATCATACTTATCTATAATTCTCTTTTGCTTAATATATTTTAAATTCTTTTAGTTTCTTGGTTTTAGGTTCTAAAGCCTGCTTGGGAATCACGCACAACAGCCTTAGAGGTCACAGCCACCTCGCGAACCATCCAACAATAAGTACTCTTTAGTCCATTAGTCTTTTCTTTTAATTTCAGTTTTCTTCTTAGTCTCCTTCTCTTTATTTCATTTGTCTTTAATTATAGTATTAGTATATTATTAATGTTTCTTTAGATTTCTTGGCTATATCTTTGCGCTACCTAATTTCTTTATCTAGTACAAAGCTCATCGATAGACACCCCACCAGGCCCACAGAAAATGCCACCACCGCCTCCTCCACCCACCTTTCACCACGACCTCTGCCAACTTCCAGAATCATCCAAATTTTAGGAAGTGTTACTTCTCCCATTCGCTTTTGATTATTTTATTACATAATTGTTTATCTATCTTTGTACATTGAGGGCAATGTACATCTTAATTGTGGGGGTAAAAGTACCTAACTTTTTGCATTATTCTAAACTCCAATTTTAGTCTTGTCCTTAAAAATTTTCTCATATTATCAATTAGGGCAAAATTTCTAATGATTTATGATTTTTATTAATATATTTTTGAATAAGGCATTGATAATTGTGCATTGATGATTTATACTTGAAGAATACTAGAGAATCAAACATGATAAGTCTATTTTTCAAGAATAAAAATTTCCTAGGTTGTTAAACCGAATTTGAATATTACCTTGAAGTTTGGAATCTACAAGATTAATGTCAAAAACCCATAATTTTTGTGAGATTTGAGCTTTATAGAGCATATATTGTTTTTCATGCTCATTTTATTGATTATGAGTGTGTCAACACTAAATTGTTATTCTAGAACTTGCCTTAATTATACATGTCGAGACCATATTAATGATTTTATATACTGAGATGATAAAGGCACCTAGGTTTTAACCTATTCACTCCACTAAAAAGCTTACCTACATAATTAACCCCTAGTGAACCCATTTGATCCTAACAACCCTTTTTATTGAATTACCCACATAATATTAACCCAAAACCCTTTGTATTTGTTATCACCATTCTTTTTTTACTACCCTTCTATTAAGAATTGATTTGATCAGTTACCGGATTAGTTTATTTCAGTTGATAAAGTTCTTTCTTTATTATGTATTTACTTAGTTTGTTCTTCAAAAAAACCAAAGTATATTCAAGCATTAGTATATGATTAACGGAGCTTATGCATTTAAATTCCAATTGTTGAAGAAGAGCTAGTATTAAAAGTATTATCAATAGTAGTATTGCTAGTTTCAAAGCAATCATTTATTTTCTAGTTCATTATTCTTGTTAGGTAATTGGCCAAGTCAATCTGAATTTCAAACCTTCTAATTCAGCCTTTTATCCACACCTTTAACCTAAGCCCCGTTACAACCCTGTCAAAAGACCTTTTGATTTGTGTATCATCTCATATTACAGTGGTGGAGATTTAATTTTCAGGCAAGCCTATGGGATTAACTTTTCAGGTTCGACTTATGAGTGCTTTTCTTGAAACTTAAACATTTCGAGTGATTTGAGTGAATCTTTAGTGAGGACGTCAATCCTTATCGGTTTTGAATTAAAGGTAATTATTTAGATAAGGGGAGACACCTATGTTTTCGTGCTACAAAATATATGACTTAAAATTGTTTGAATCTTTAGGAGTCTTTGAGTTAAATTATCCATGTATGAATTATCTATGAATTATGATGAGCCATTGTTGATAGGAATTTTGAATTATGGAAAGTTCGTTTTAATTATAAGTTGAGAATTTTGCTTGAGGATAAGTAAAACCTTAAGTGTGAGGGTATTTGATAAACCGTAAAAGTAACATATTTTAGGCCCACATTTAGTATGCTTTCGGATGATTTTGCCCTTGATTTATGTAAAAAGGTGCTCTTAATCCTTTCCTTTCATGTTTTTACTCAAGAAACCACCCGAGGACAACAAGAATAAGGAACGGGCTTAAAATAGGCTAATTTGGGCCAAAGAAGAAATCGACACGGCCTAGACTTCAAGCCACATGGCCGTGCCTCGACAATTAACTAAGACACGATTGTTCCATGACTTACACGGACCGTGCCCCAATCGATAGAATTGAGCCACGGTCTGAAAATGATTTACACAGACATGTACCATGGCCATGCCCCTACCGCGAAAGAGAGCAATTTCACTCGGATTTGGATACTTTGAGGCAAAGAAACACATTCCAAAGCTTATTCAAACACCGCGTAGGAAGTGTACTTGAATCGGGACACTTAGATGCCAAGTAAAGCATTGCAAAACTATATATAAACACCCTAAGTGTAACCTGATAAAGGGCAGTTAGCTAGGCCAAGGAGCCGAGCCAGAATGGCAGATTTGTGGGAATTACTTGAAGATAGCCAGTGGATCCATCTCAAGGAGCGAAATTCTATTCAAGATGCCAGATTTCTCCTTAAATTCCTCTAGGGGGTTTTAGGGATTTCTTATGTTTTGTTTTATCTTTTCTATTGAGATGTTTTCTTTATTCATTATGAACTAAACCCTTCAGATACATGAAGGGGATGAAATGTAGATGAATCTTGTTATTGATTTCTAAATTATATGATAAATGCTTAGTTTTTTCTTAATTATACATGCTTAATCCAAATCTGATGTGCTTAGGTCGAGGAGGAATAGACCCTTCTTAAGAGTAGATCTAGCGTAATTAATTGGATTTGATCGCACGCTAAGAGATAGGGTGACGAGATTTTGTCGGATTAGGGTGAAACCTAATATGGGAGTCCATAGATCGACTTACTGCTATTCTAGGGGGTTATTATACGAGAACGAGAGTTCCACTAATTAACCTAGGGTTAGACATTATTCACCATGAGAGAGGGTTTAATATACGTTAGGGAGTCTTACGGATCAAACTAAGCGAATAAATCATATGGTTCAGTGTTAAGTAACAAGTGAAGTCTAGGTGGATTCTTCCTGAGGGTATCGTCATGATCAATTGAGTTTTCTTTAAGTTATTTTCCAAGTCGTTCTTTTTGTCTTTGTGTCTTTAGCTTAGTAGTCATTAATTTAGATTAAATCAGCCAATCACTCCATATTTTAGGCTAAATAATAAAAAGAAAGTGAGTATTAGTACTTTTAGTTTCTTTGGGTTCAACAATCCGGTCTTGCCTAAGCTATACTACTGTTCGATAGGTACACTTGCCTTAAGTCGTTGTCAAAGTTAGTTTCTAGGTTCGATCATTCTCTTTATAAATGATTGATTATGTTATAAATTTGAGATAGGTTTTAGATGTGATGTGAATGATTTTGGTTTTATTATTATGGTATGAAATTTGTATTGACAGAATTTGAAAATTACTCTGTTTAAATGTTTCAAAATATATCTGCTGGTTATTATTGGTAAGCAAAATATGTGTACATGAAATGTTAAATAAAAACAATATATGCCTTTTTTGAGTTGTGTCTTCTTAGGTAATGCCTCGTAATCCTAGTTTGGCAACAGATACGGAGTTAGGAGTGTTACATTTGATTGGTATCAGAGATATGGTTTAGTCGATTCTAGGACTAACATAGCGCATAAGAGTCTAGCTATACATGCCATATTTTATATTGCGATAGTGTGATGACTTCTACTTCTGAAAATGTGTTTTTATATAGTAATGGATCCCGATCGAGCCGTAGCTAATGATGTCGAGAGTGTAGTGCATGGTCCCATGCAATGGGCAACACCGATTGATTCTTGACCTACTTCGAGTAATCCAGAGGGAGGCTAGACAAGCCTTCTACCAAATGATGAATGATTGGTTTACTAAGTATATTCGGACTAATCCGGCTACACAACAATCTCCACCCCGATTAATCCATCTATAGTGCCTTCTATACCTCCTGTGAGTGATCCGATGATATCGTCAAAGCCACCTGTTGACAAAATAAGAAAAGATGGAGCCAAAAAATTCAGAGCCACCGATGATGATGATGCTAAGAGTGATGAGTTTTGGCTCGATAATACCATTCGAGTATTTGATGAACTATCCTGCACCCCTGATAAGTGTTTGAAATGTGCTATATCTCTACTATAGGACACTACATATCACTGGTGGAATACCATAGTATCAGTGGTTCCGAAAGAACGAGTGACTTGGGAATTCTTTCAAACTTAATTTTGTAAGAAATATATCAGCCAGAGGTTTATCAATCAGAAACATAAAGAATTTCTTGAGCTGAAATAGGGGCGGATGACAGTGACAGAATACGAGCAAAAATTTATTAGACTAAGCATATATGCCAAAGAGTGTGTTTCATCTAAAGCTCTTATGTGTAAGAGATTTGAAGATGGGCTGAATGAAGACTTTAAATTGTTAGTTGGCATACTAGAGATAAAAGAGTTCGTGCTACTTGTTGAGCAAGCCTACAAAGCTGAAGAGCTTGGGAAAGAGAAAAGAAAAGATGACTCTGAAGCTAGAGATTCACACAATAGATCATTCAGTAAGCCATTTCAGTCGACCTCAAAGAAATTCTGAGATGATACTAGTCGTTCGAGGAATACTGCAAGTCATTTCAGACGGGATCGAGATAGACCACCTTTGAGTTCAAGAGCCACCTCTGTAGCAAGTGTGGGTGATGTTAGATCAAACCAACCTGAGTGTGAACACTATGGTAAATGACATCCCAGCAGTTGTAGATTGCATGATAGAGCCTGTTTTAGATGTGGATCGAAAGATCATTACATTCGGGAGTGCCCAAAGATAGCTAATCAAAATCTGGCTTAGAACACTAGATCGGGTAATACGGTACTTCGAGGTAGACCACCCAGAGCTTATGCCATACATGCACGTGAAGAAGCTTCATCCTCAGATGTCATTACTAGTACTTTTACAATTTATGATACTACTGTTATTGCCTTGATTGATCTTGGTTCAACTCATTCCTATGTGTGTGAGACTTTGGTGTTCAGTAAGACTTTACCTGTTGAGTCTACCGAGTTTGGAATTAAAGTATCAAACCCCTTAGGCCATGTGTCTTGGTTGATAAAATATACAAGAATTGTTAGTTGATGATTCAAGATTCATGTTTCTAGCTAATTTGATGTTGTTTCCATTTGATGAGTTTGATATAATTCTAGGTATGGACTAGTTAACTCTGTATGATGCTATCGTGAATTGTAAACGGAAGACTATTGAATTGCGATGCCAGAATGATGAGATTATTCGATTGAATCTAATGATATGAATGGGTTACAAACAGTGATATCTTCTATAACAGATCAGAAATATGTGAGAAAGGGGTTATAAAGCTTATTTTTCTTATGTGCTTGTATCTAAAGTGACGCAGAAAAGAAAATTGAATCAGTACCTATTGTATGTAAGTATCCAGATGTGTTCCCTGAAGAATTACGGGTTTGCCACCTATTCAAAAGTTGACTTTGGGAATGAATTAGTGCCGGGGACAACTCCGATTTCGATAGCTTCGTACAGGATGGCACCTACAGATTAAAAGAATTGAAAGCACAGTTGCAAGAGTTAACAGATAAAGGATTTGCATGACCGAGTTTCTATCCTTGGGGCGTACTTGTAACACCCCAAACCCAGCCCATACGTCATGACCGGATCTAGTATGCTACGGGTTGAATGTTGAAAACTTTGCTTTGAAGGGTTTTGAAAATCTCAGTTTATTTTAACCGATTAATCATTAGTTGTGACATTTTTGAATAAACTTTAACATTTGCGTTGAACATGCTGGAAAAACCTATTTTCCTTTCACTTTATAATTAAGACTTTGAAAACATAAGTTTATAAGACGTAACATAAAAAAAATATAGTTCGATACCCTAAGTTATAGAGGCCTTATTACAAAAATAATCCCAAAATTGAAATGTAAAGAAAAACCGAAAATAGCCTATGATGATAAAAGACTTGATAGCCCCTCGAGTCCGCCTCGGCTCCTATGTCCACGATATACTGCTCATCTGAAAAGTTAGGAAAAATAAAAGGGTGAGTCACCAAGACTCAGTGTGCAAATCTAAAAAATACATAAAAGCCTTGAGGCCCAAAAACACATTATGGTCATTGGCCCATACACAATGGTAACATAATATTTACATGCAACATGTCCACTCCCAAACCTAAGAGTCCATCCTCTACACACCCCCGTACCAACCATCACACCGTGGGGATTTCTACAATCAACCCTCTATCCGCTATACACCATATCGATAGCTGTGCTGCCTGTCATAAAGACCGATCGCTATGTGACCTATGTGGCGAAGCCACCGATCGCTATTTAACCTTAATAATATATTGTGGTATTTCGACAGTTGTGCTGCCTGCCATAAAGACAGATCACTGTGTGACCTATGTGGCAATGCCACCGATCGCTATGCGACCTTCTTCCCCTTCATCATATCAATCCCATCCCATGCATACATACATGCAAGAATCAGAACATTATACTATCTAAACAGAACACAAACTTTCACATACTCCGATACACATAGAGAAGTTTTTATGATTACGTGCTTGGCATCCCTTGCCTACCCTTTCTGGGTAATATGACTTTTCATACAGCCTCATTTTTCGGCTTTTAGCCTATAACATACATATAATACAAATTAACTAGTGTGATAGAGATCAATAGACCTGATTACTAACAAGACGATACTATATAAGTCGACACTATCAGTAGCCGCTACGACTACTAATAGTCTAAGGTTTTGTTCGATGCCGTCTACAACTTGGTGGCCAATCTCGAACTACTGACACCGCTCACTTCTTAAACTTAGGGATTGGTTTAACAGATCCAATCCCCTCCTTCGCCTGATCGATATTTGATTCCGTCAAAAGACCTTATCAGTTGCTACCATCATAACATATGGTTAAGATCACAATTACAATAGCGAATCTAAAGGAAATCTAAAGAGAACCTCTTACCTTGAAATCTCAAAAGAGAGATATGAGGCTAAGAGACTAGCGGTTCTGGCTTTTAGATCTATACGATCTACTTCACGTCTTGAATGTCGCCCAACATGTAGACACAAGAAACCAACAATGCATTAGCCTTTTGGCTTTGTCTTCTAAAAATTGAAAGAGAAAGAAAAAAAAAAAAAATAGATCAGAAGAAATCAGCACCTACCTTTACAGAGAATTTGGTAACCCTTAAAATTTTGGCTTAATTGAGAAATCGGCACAAGAGGAAAAGGAATGAACAAGAGAGTGAAATAGGAGGTTTCGGCTTCTGAAAAAATAAAAAAAAAGATTACAGAGATTGACTGGGGTTTTGGCTTGTAGAAGAGAACATGGAATGAGAGAAGAGATTAAGAGAATGGGGTTCAAATGCCGAAATTGAAGAGATACCCCCCTAATTAAAGAGAATTTTGGCACCTACCTCTCAAAAGCAAAAAATGCCCCTTCCTCGAACTAAAAACTAATCAATTAATGAGGAAATTTCGGCACCCCTCTGGAATATTAAACCGATTTCTTCCCCCTCCAAGAGATGGAAATTCGGCCACCACTGGCTGTTCAGCAGATAACTCCTATTCTTTCTCCCTTATCTTTATCCATTCACACCTCCAAAAGAGGCCTAAATAACACCACCTCTTCCTTCATTTATCAGCACATTATCCATATTATCCAAGTCATTTAATCCTTCGTAATTTTAAGCCTTATTGCCGTCCCACTTGCTCCTGCTTCAAGTGTCGAAAATGGCCCAAATACATGGGCTCTAAGCGGCCATAACTTGGGCCTCTTCACCTGCTAATGATGCCACCTTATAGTTCCTTTGTAGCGCCCCTTGCTAATGGGCCACAAGCCCATTTTGAAATTTAAACCACAGATACCATCGTTTAAACCCTATAGTGTCTAAATAGAAAATTTAACCAAGGCCTCGGCCCTATCCTGAACGGCCCAATCTGGACCGCTAACACTCTAATTAACACATTACACATAACCACACATTAAACACATAGGCCCTTTAATTCAGGATGTTACAGTTCTACCCTCTTAAAGAAATTTCGGCCTCGAAATTCTGGTCAGAATAGATGCAGGTACTACTGTCGCATCTTCTCCTCTGGTTACCATGTAGCCTCCTCATAACTGTGATTCTTCCATAAAACCTTAACCAATGGAACCGTCTTCCTTCGCAACACTTTGACATCACGATCCAAGATTTCCACTTGTTCCTTTTCAAAGGATAGGTCAGGTCTTACCTCGATTTCCTTCACAGGCACCATATGAGACAGATCTGACCGATATCGTCTCAACATAGAAACGTGGAATACATTGTGAATCTGGCTTAGGTTAGAAGGTAACTCTAGCTGATAGGTTATCGGCCTCACTCGTTTCAACACCCGATAAGGTTTGATAAATCTGGGACTTAATTTACCCTTCCGTCCAAACCTCAACACTTTATTCCATGGCGACACCTTCAAGAACACCTTGTCACCCACTTCAAACTCTATGTCCTTACGCTTCAAGTCTGCATAGGACTTCTGTCGGTCCGACACTTCCTTTAGTCGAGCTCAAATTAACTCAACCTTCTCTTTATCTCGGTAACCAACTCCGGACCCAAAATCGGCGTTCCCTAATTACATCCAATGGTAGGAGTACGCCACTTCCACCGTACAATGCTTCATAGGCGCCATCTGAATACTAGATTGGTAGTTGTTGTTGTAAGCAAATTCCCATGTGGTAAAACTCTTCCCAACTACCCCAAAATCAATGACACATCCCCTTAACATGTCCTCCAAGATCTGAATTACCCGCCGAATCGTCCATCTATCGAGGATGAAATGTCAGTACTAAAATCCAATTTCGTACCCAACCCTTGATGCAAAGCCTTCTAGAATTGCGACGTGAACCTCGGGTCCCTATCCGATATGATTGATACTAGGTACCCCATGCAACCTCACTACCTCGCTATATATAACCTAGCCACTGCCGAGAGAGTAATTGACCCGTCTTGGTATGAAATGAGTAGATTTAAATCAAGCAATCAACAATCACCAGATGAATCATTCTTAGTAGGCGTGAGGGTAGCCTACTAACAAAGTCCATTGTGATCCTTTCCCACTTCCATTGTGGAATCTTCACTTTGGTTGCAACAACCGATGGTAGCGATGCTCGCTTTTACTGGCGACGGGTCAAACACTTACTCACCAATTCGGTTACCTCACGCTTCAAGCCCACCACCGGCGATCCCACAAATCACGATATATCTTACTCCTCCGGGGTGCATAGCGTATGAACTTCCATGCGCTTCTTGCAAAATCCTATGCCTCAAATCTAGATCTTTTGGCATGCAAACTCTCCTTGAAAACATAACGATCCTTCCTCAATCATCTTTGAAGTCCTTCAATCCATCACTTGATCCTACATGAAACTTCTCCTTTAACAACTCATCGATCACTACTTCTCCTTAACTTTGGACCGACCCAAGAGGGTTTCACTTGAAGTTCACCAATAAGCTCCCATCATCATACAAACTAAGGTGAGAAAATATTGCTCTCAAGTCAGAGATTACTTTACGACTTAAGGCATCTGCCCCCACATTAGCTTTACCCGGATGGTACTAGATCGAGTAATCATAATCCTTTAACAACTCGATCCACCTCCTCTGCCTTAAATTCAACACCTTCTGGGTCAAAAGGTATTTTAGGCTTTTATGATCTGTATAAATAATAGATTTCTCCCCGTACAGATAACGTCTCCAAATCTTTAAAGCAAAAACCACCGCTGCCAACTCCAAATCATGGGTGGGATAATTTGCTTCGTGCAGTCTTAACTGCCAAGATGCATATGCAACAACATTTCCATCTTGCATCAACACGCATCCTAGTCCCGTGTGTGATGCATCAGAGTAAATTACGAATTCCTTCTCAGCCTCTGGTTGAATCAATACTAGAGCCTCCATCAAAATCCTTTTCAACTTCTTGAAACTCTCTTGCTGCTTACTAGACCAAATAAACGAAACTCCTTTCCATAATAACATAGTCAATGGTGCTGAGATTGAAGAAAATCCTTCAACAAACCTTTGATAGTACCCGGCCAGACCAAGAAAACTCTGAATTTTTGCCACAGACCTAGGCGGCTTCCAATCCAACACCGCTTCAATTTTTTAAGGGTCAACCCTAATCCTCTCTGCCGACACAACGTGGCCTAGAAAAGTAAATTCACTTAGCCAAAATTCGCACTTACTGAATTTGGCATACAAATCTACAAAACCACTTGCAGATGTGAATCATGCTCTTCTTCCGATCTTGAGTAAACCAAGATATCATCTATAAATACCATGACAAACCGATCCAAGTAGGGTTGGAACACTCGGTTCATCAAATCCATAAACGCCATTGGTGTGTTAGTCAACCCAAATAGCATTACCAAAAATTTGTAATGGCCATAATTGGTCCTCAAAGCTGTCTTATGAATATCTGATTCTTTGACCTTAAGCTGATGGTATCCTGATCTCAAATCTATCTTTGAGAACAACGGCGCCTTTCAGTTGATTGAACAATTCATCAATCCTTGGCGGCGGATACTTGTTCTTAATAGTCAACTTGTTCAATAGTCAATGCACATCGCATGGCGGTCAATGCAAATAAATCATCTACGCATTGATCCATCCTTCTTCTTAACAAATAACAATTAAGGGTTTTAAAATCCTAGGATGGAAGAAAGCTTTGGACAATTATTGGTTTTAAGTTAAAAACAAGAAGTGATGTGGAAAAGTGGCCCCAGGTGACACACTTGGTCAAATAAATCCTTTATCTAACAACTCTTGTATTTGTGCTTTTATGAAAACTAGAAAATGATTCAACTCTACCAACTCTTTTGTCTAGTTTTAAAGTTTAGGAAATTAAGGCAAGGTGGCCTTAAGATAAAAGTATATGAAATTTGACACACAACAGGCTTGGAAAAGTGGCTGAAAATGCCACTTAGGGCCTCTAGAAATGGCGCCACATGCAAGTGTATTTGGGCGGGATCGAGTCACTTAGGAAGCAAATAAAAGAAGTTTTATTTTGCTACAAAGAGCAGAGAGGTGGACGGCATCTAGCTAAGACTTTAAGTGATTTTTATTTAATTACTTAAAAAGGAAGCAATGGACGGCAATAGGGACTCTTAATGGAAGAGTTTAATTCTCCTTAAAACTCGACTAAATAGGTGGATAAATGGTGATTTATTTTAGATTATTTTCAAAGAGATAATTGAGGTATTATTCTTTAATTTTTAATTAAAGAGATAAATCTATCAAAATAGAAGAGTGATGGCCAAGTAAGGGATTCTAAGTTAGTAATTTCGGCTATAAAAGGAAAAGAGAGCCATTCATTCTTTCTTCTAACTCTCTCTCTGCCGAATTCTCTCTAGCAAATATCTCCTTTCTTCATTGTTTTGCCAAGTCAAAAATACACCTTATGTAGTCGAATGTTCGCTAAAATCAAGGCCATAGCCAAATAGTTTTGAAACTTCAGACAAGGGGTTGTCGACTTCTGTATTAAGGGTAAGAACTAGTTATCATTCGATTTTCATCCTTTTTCTTTTAAGATTTGCTGAAATCTAGGACTAACCCCATTAATATCTTGTTGCCGAAACTTTGAAGATATCTTTTGGGATTTGTTTAAGTCAACTACAAGAAGGAGAAGTTCTTTTCCAAGGTACACCATAGTCATGTGTTCCCTAGTTATTCGGTGAATTTCGGGATTTAAAATCCTTAAGGTAAGTGACTATGAATATTCGCCAAGACCCTATTTTAGTAGTAGATCTATTATTATGTGTTTTAAACGGAAAAACTAATCGATTCAAGGAATCTAGTGATTAGCCGATTTCAAAGGAGTAGAATACAAGTTTCCGGGATTTGATTAATCATCTAAACGGCAACAAGGTAAGTTTTAAGAAGACAAATCCTACTAGGATTTGGTTTTATAACGAATAGGCTTTATGCTAATATATTAAGGTTGGTAGAATGTAGGAATTGAGATCTAAGGCATTAGATCAAGCTTTTCGGATTTAAGTGAATCGCTAAGCAAATCGGTGTGTACCCTACTCTAAGTTTTAACATGTTCATGGCTATGTTTTAAATTAAATGTGTTAATATGAAAGTGTAAGAATATGGCTAAGGTACCGTGTACCTACACTAATCTTAATAGATTTATGGCTTAAACTTGATATATGTGTTAATATAAAAGTGTAAGAATGTGGCTAAAGTACCATGTTATGGTACAAAGTACTCGTGCACGTTTTCCTACTCCTACTAGGATTACGAAATATGTTATACTTAACATGTGAAATGTGACATGAATGTCAATTCAAGTATGATGTGCATGATATGAATAATATGGGGCATTCGGGTTATTTGAGAAAGGGAAGTGAATATGATGACTTGGTCTCACTATCCGAATGTGGTGACTTGGTCACATTATCTCGAATGTGGTGACTTGGTCACATTATCCGAATGTGGTAACCGGTTACATTATCTCGAATGTGGTGTCTCATGACACAATTATCTAGTGGCTATGCCACGAATTTTATATGGGCGATGAGCACATCGATTGCAATGACGCCTTCGATGGTGTGTAGCGGATGGAGGGTTGACTTAGTAGTCCCCACTGTGCGAGGATGATGCAATTGGAGTGTAGCGGATGGCATATAGGTTTGGGTTCGGGTTTGCATCATTATCTTGAATCATTAAATGTGAAATTATGATACGTATGATTATGATTTGTTATGCTGAATTTGTTAAGCCTTAGTGTTTGTGTACACATTGAGTCTGTTTGACTCACCCGTTAGGGAACTTGTTTGGTGACGATCGTTGATGGTAGGGTTCGACGAAGCTTAGGGATGGCCATGCACAAATTGAAAGTTTTATTCAATTTGGACTTTTATTTTATTTAAGTACTCTACAATTTTATTTTGGGTTTTATTTTATGTAATAAGGCCATAGTGATGATTTTATTGATGTTTTAATTACTATGTTATATATTTATGTTATTCTGATTAAGTCAATTTAATTTAAAATAAACTTTAAATATTTTGTCACCAAATAAATGGGTTTTCACTATAAAAATAAACTTGTTTTCAACTCGAGCTCAACCCACAAACGATCTTTCTTCCAAATCGGACAAGTTTTTCCTAAGTAAGAAAAGAATTTGAAGCGGTACCATCCTATATGGAGTGATTCAAACCTTTTTACGCCATGCTATTCTAGGAAGAAGATCGATAACAAACTCCACTACACGATCTGGAGGTAATCCCGGAAGCTCTTTTGGGAAAACATCAGAAAATTTCTTCACCGTCCTAATGTCCCCAACAGTTAGGTCCTTGGCTTCTAGAGCCCGAACAAACATTAATACCCTCGCATCCTTTTCTTATCATCCTTTCTACTCTTAGGGCAGTCACCACATTTGACAATCAGTTCCCCCTTTCTCCTATCACTAACACTTCACCACTTTTGGGGGTTTTTAATACCATACGCTTGGCTGCACAATCTACATTAGTTTGGTACTTCACCAGCCAATCCATGCCTAAAATTAAATCAAACTCCCCCAACGGTAATTCTATTAGACCAGTCAGGAAGACTATTCCCTGAACTTCTAATGGTACCTCTCGATAGAGTTTATCTACTACCACAGATTGTTCTAATGGGCTAATTACTGTCATCGCCCTAGGGTAATCTCGAATCTAACTTAAAGTTCTAGACACACTACTAGCAACATATGAATGTGTCGACCCAATGTCAATCAATGCAGTGTAAGGCAAACCAAATATTAAAAATGTACCAATTATAACATCCGGACGTTAGCCTCCTCACGACGTCTGGCAGTATGGACTAATCCCGGCTATCTTGCCTTAGTGTTTCTTGCCCCTCGGCCTGGTGCATACCCCTCATCCAAACCGAAAACACCCTCCAAAATGACCAAACCCCCTTAATTGAAACTCCCCTATGCACGTCCCTATTTTCAGCCAACTCCTCCACTCCACCATATCTCATGATTCTCTCTTGAATATGCTCCACTATTCACTCTCCATCACCCATTCAAACATTTTGACCAAGTCCTTCCTCTCTCCTCTAGTGTTTAGTCTCCACTCAACTACCTCCCTTTCTTGAGCACAAATTAAACTCCCTTTTGAAGCTTGTGGGATTCGAACACTCTCCCCCTCCATGCTTCCTTTGTGATGCCACCCACTAGGCCACCTTGCTTCTTGTGTTAACAAGATACAACCAATTAAACTTAAGTCTTGCCTCTACTAGCTTACCCCACTAAAGTGCCCAAAAACTAAACTTTCACTAGGGCCTAGGCTCGAACACGAGCCTTCCCAGGACCCCATTCACACCCAAATAACAATCTTATCAAGCACAACACATGCAATAACACAAAAATACTAGACCCATATTTTTAGGATGTTACAGGCTCAAAACTAACTATTATTTTGACAAAGGCAAGCGCACCTATCGAACAGTAGTATAGTTATGGCGAGTCCAAAATATCGTATCCTTAAGGACTAAAATTACTAGTAATAACTATCTTTTTATTATCTAGCTTAATAATTAAGGGGATTTATTTTTAATCTAAAATAACTAACTAATTTAACTAACTAAATGACTATGAATGTGACAATGAGTGAATTGGGAAAATACTTTTGGACAACATATATGAGATAGGTAATACCTAAGGAAGAATCCACCTAGACTTCAGTTATTACTTTTGATTCATATGATTTATTCACTTGACTTAATCCATAGAAATCCTTGATTTATGTTAATATCTCTTTCAAGACTAAAAACAACTAACTCTAGGTTGATTAATTGAAATCTCTTTCCAATTAAAACCTCTATTTTCGCATTAACTCGATCTATGGATCCCCTTATTAGATTTGACTCTAATCCGATAGATTTTTATCTCCCAATTTCGAGGATTGCAATCAACTCCGCTTAATTATGTTGATCTTTTCTTAAACAGGGACTTTTGCTCCACTCAATAAGCACATTCAACTTGAATCAATAACCTGAATTATCAAAATAAGAATAAAAACTCACAATTAAGAATAAGAAGAAGTATTTATCTTATAAATCAAATAATAATAAGATTCATCTTAGGTTTCGTCCCCTTAGGTATTTAAGGGGTTTAGTTCATACTAATAGAAGAAAACATCATAAAATAGGGAAAACCACAAAACATAATGAAAACCAAAAAAATTCTAAAGAACTTGATAGGAGATCTTTAATCTTGATGGAGACCCTTCTACTAAGTTGTTCTCGACGGTTATCTTGGAGTATTTTTGCCTCCTATTCGGCGTCTCTTCAACGTCCCCTTTTAGGTTACCCTCTAGGGTGTTTATATAGGCTTTGGAACACCTCTCTTGGCCCATAAGTACCCTATTCTGAATAGAATTAAATCTTATGCTATAAACAGCATGCCTATGTGACACACCCGTGGTGGACTCCTTCGCTCGTGGTCGATTCTGCTCCCCACACGGCCGTGTGATCTACCCATGGTCGATAGTCCAGGCCGTGTGATTTTTATGTAGGCCCATTTTGTCCCTTTTTGGCCCGTTTCTCGTTCTTTTTTACTCCTTAAGCTCTCCTGAGTATAAAACATGAAATTAAGAGATTAGGAGCATCAAATTCATCAAATTCAATGGGAAATCATCCAAAATTAGGCCAAGCATGAGGTTAAAATATATGCAAATTATGGTTTATCAAATATCCCCACACTTAAATCTTTGCTTGTCCTCAAGCAAAATCCTCAACTCACAATTAAAATTGACTTTCTCAATTCATAATTCTTATCAATAATGTTTCATCCTAATTCATAGATAATTTATACATGGATAGTTTAACTAAAAGAGTCTTAAAGACTTAAACAATCTAAGTCATCAATTTTTGTAGCACAAAAACATAGGTGTTTCCCATTACCTAAATAATTACCTCTGATTCAAAATCGACAAGGATTGACATCATCACTAACGATTCACTTAAATCACTCAAAGTGTTTAAGGTTCAAGATAAAGCACTCAAAAGTCAAACATGAAGAGTTATTACCATAGGCTTGCATGAAAATCAAATCTCCACCACTATAAAATGAGATGATACACAAATCAAAAGTCTTTTAAAAGGGTTATAGTGGGGCTTGGGTTAAAAGTGTGGATAAAGGCAGAACTAAAGGGTTAGAATCGAAATTAAATTGACAATTTACCTAACTAGAAACAATGAACTAATAATTACTAATTACATTCAAATAATACGAGCTCCTTCTCAAAATGTGAATAAGATAGAGTTCTGCCTTTATCCACACTTTTAACCCAAGCCCCACTATAACCCTTTAGTTAGGCAACTGAAACAATGAACTAATAATTAAATTGACAATGAACTAGTAATAGATATATTTCCATCTTCTTCTTTTTTTAAGAATAAGAACATACAATAATAAGATAGAGTTTAACAACTGAAATAAAGAACATAGTTAGGCAACTGCTCAAATCAAACCTCGACATAAGGGGAGTCAAAGTAGGGTAAGTAAAAAATTGGTTTTGGGTTAATATTAAAGGTTAAGTCAAGAAATAGTTTACTAGGATCAAAGGGGTTCACTGGGGGTTAATTATGAAGGTAGGCTTTTTATGGAGTAAGTGGGTTAAAACCTAGATGCCTTTATCATCTCAGTATATCAAATCAAAAGTGTGGTCTCGACATACATAATCAAAGCAAGTTCTAGAATAACAAATAAATGTTGACACACTAATAACCAACAATAAAATTAGCACGAAAAGGATATGCTCTTAAAGGCTCGAAATCTCACAGAAATTATGGTTTTTGATGTCAACCTTGTAAATTTTAAACTTCAAAGTAATATTTAAGATTAGAGGAATAACCTAATAAATTTTAATTCGAAAATAGACTTGTCATGCTAGATTCTCTAATATCTTAAAGTTTAAACTATCAATGCATTATTATTTATAACTTAATCCAAAACATATCAACAAAACTCATAAATCAATAGAAGTTTCATTTTAATTAGTAATATGAGAGCATCACTTTAAGAGCAAGACATAATTCAGGGATTTTTCTAATAACCAGTTAAATAACCTCCCCACACTTAAGATGTACATTATCTTCAATGTACAAGGATGGATAATAACAATATATTAAGAAATTAAAGAGAGGGAGAGAAGTGAAACTTTCTGAATTATGGATGAAATCCTTAGGGAGATAAGCACGATTGACTAGGTAGAGGTGGATGATAGGGAATGCTTCGGTGGTGTAGTCATTCCTTATTAGTGCCCTGAATGCATAGAAACTGCAGGGTCAAAGAAAAGAAATGGAAGCTAAGCATAGATGAATGTATTGGAAGTGAATACTCCGGTGGATGTGTGGTGATTCCCTAACAGCTTTTTGAACCTAAAATAAAGAAATCAAAATATAATAATATAAATTAAGCACAAGAAAGGTAAAGAGAAGGAAAATAAAGGAGAAGACAAAAGAAAAAGAAAAAATTAATGGATTTAAAGGTTCTTATCCTGTTAAGGTAATGAAATGGCCTGCATAAATGGAGATTGGTCTCGTACAAGGAGACTGTGCTAGGGTCCGTTCACTTCTTCGACATGGGGATGGTGGCGTAGAGAAAGAGTGAGGGAAAGGGAAAAAGGAAATGAAAGGGGAAAGATAAAGAAAAAGGGAAGAGGTGTGGTGGTTAGGGTTTGGAAGAAGAAAAAATTGGGGAGAAAGTGAGAAGAAGGGGGTTTAAATAGGAATCATGGATCTGGTGGCTGCCCACACCTGTGTGCCATGGGCGTAATAGGTAACACGGCCGTATCACAGGCCGTGTGGTGTTTTGTTCATTTCTCCCATGCCTATGTAGAGGTTGCCATGCCCATGTTGATTAATCAGTGTCAGCAATGGCCTCGGGACACGGCGTGTCACACACCCGTGTTACTTTCTTAGTGTCGACCACGGCCGTATCGTACGACCATCGCATTTTATTGTCGTCGTGGTTTGGGGATGTTTAGTCCTTGGTTCGCTCTGTCTTGGTCATCGCCGATGTGCCTAATCGTGGTGTCTACATGGCCACGGCCAACCCGTATGCAGGGCCGTCTGGTAGGGAACCTGTGCTTTTATTGAATTTGTTAGTTTTTGGTTAGGTGCTAAAAATCAAAATATAAAAATTAATGGGGTTAGTGCTCAGGTTGCCTCCCGAGAAGCGCTCATTTAAAGTCTTAAGTTAGACTTACCTCTCCTTCGAATAATCATGGTGGTTTGAAGAGTTGAAACTCTTTATTCTTGCTATTAGTTCGGTTATTGGTATATAGTTTAAGTTGAGTGGTGTTTACCTTAAAAGTGCTAAATGTAGGATTAGTTACCTCGACTGTTTCGTATGGAAAGACATTCAATACCGTGAAAGGGATTTCTTCGTTTGTATTAAGGTCTGAAGTGGTAATTCGAGGGTCTTTTTTATCCAACAATATCTGATCTCCAATCTTAAATTGGTTGGTCCCATTCTTAAGTTTGACGTGATTTTTCTTTCGTTCATCGTGTTTCCCAATTTCTCCTTGTCATGTATCTTTCACTCGTCTAGTTCATCGATTTGAAGCCTTCGCTCCTCATGAGTTATTTCCTTGTTAGCATGAAGTTTAGGATCTGGCTCAGTTGTGTAATTTCGTGGTGCATCCTGAAAAGAAGGTTGAACCAAATGGTCATTAATAGAATTTATGTTCTCACCTTTATTACTTGATGTCCTAGCCGAGTCAAGAACCTAAACAGTGATCGTTTCGTCACCTGCACAAAGTGTGAGTTCACCTGTACCAACATCAATTCTAGTTTTAGCAGTTACTAAAAAGGGTCTTCCTAAAATTAAAGGAACATTATTGTCCTCATCCATGTCTAAAACAACAAAGTCTACTGGGAATATGATTTTATCAATTTTTACTAGTACATCGTCAATTATACCCTTAGGAACTCTGATAGTTTTATCGGCCAATTGAATGCTCATCCTAGTTTGTTTGGGTTTCCTGAGACCTTGCTGTTTAAACATTTTATAACGCATAACATTAATACTTGCCCCTAAATTAGCTAAAGCATTGTTAACAGATAAGCTACCAATTAAGCAAGGAATCGTAAAACTCCTTGGATCTTTAACTTTTGCTGTAGTTTATTTTGTAAGATTGCTAAGCACATTGCACTTAGATTCACATGCGACGCCTCGTCTAACTTCCATTTGTTTGTCAAGAGCTCTTTTAAAAATTTCCTTGAATTTGGCATCTGCAAAAGAGCTTCAAGAAACGGTAAGTTAATATGTAATTTTTTCAAGAGTTTAATAAATTTACTGAATTGTTCATCTGTGCGGTCTTTCTTCATTGCATTGGGGTATGGCACACGAGGTTGGTACTTTGTAATTACCGGTTTGGTTTATCATGGCTTACCTCAACCTTACCTTCCTCTACCATATTCTCTTGCCTTAATTTTTGCTCATCTAACCCTTCACTATCGTGAGCAGTAACGGCATGAAGTTGCTTATTTGGGTTAATTTCAGTGTTGCTTGGCAAGCTTCCATGTGGCCATTCAGATATGAGCTTAGCAAGTTGCCCTAATTGGTTCTCGATTCCTTGAAACAATGCTTGCTGATTTTTGAGTGTTGTTTCAGTGTTTTGGAACCGGGTTTCTAACACTACGATAAATTTTGTTAGCATCTCCTCAAGGTTCGGCTTTTTCTCTTGTAGGTAAGGTTGCTGTTAAAAGCCTAAAGGTGGTTGTTGTCTTTGATTTCCTTGGCCACCCCATGAAAATTTTGGGTGATTCCTACATCCTGGATTGTAAGTGTTACTATAAGGGTTATTTTGGGGTCTAGAATTGTTACCCATATAGTTCATCTGTTCGTTTTCTATGCCCAGGTTGTTGGGTGGGTATTCTGTATTGTTCATCCCTCTTCCGTATGTATCGCACTGCATCACTGGATGTACCTACGAAGAACCACACAAACCATCAATCTTTTCATTTAACAGTTCTACCTAGTTTGATAGCATGGTTACTGCGTTGAGGTTGAAAACACTGGCGGTTTTTGTTGGCTTTATCCTCACAACTTGCCACTGATAGTTATTCAGTGCCATCTCTTCTATAAACTCATAAGCCACTTTAGGGTCTTGTTATTTAGGGTTCCACTAGCGGCTGAATCAATCAACTACCTAATTGAGGGGTTCACACCGTTATAAAAGGTTTGAACCTGTAGCCACAAAGGTAACCCATGGTGAGGGCATCTACTTAGTATATCTTTATATCTCTCCCATGCATTGTAGAGTGTTTCTAGAACTATCTGCACAAAAGAATAAATATCGCTCCTCAACTTAGCCGTTTTAGCTGGCAGAAAATATTTTAACAAAAATTTTTCGGTCATTTGGTCCTATGTAGTGATTGATCCTCGTGGTAACGAGTTCAACCACCATTTACCTTTGTTCCTTAATGAAAAAGGAAACAACTAAAGGTGAATTGCATCATCAGAAACATCATTAATTTTGAAAGTGTCGCAAAACTCTAGAAAATTTGCCAAGTGATTGTTTGAATCCTCATCCTGCAAACCATCAAACTGAACAAACCATCTGTATAGTGTTAGGATTTAGTTCAAAATTATTTACAGCAATAGTAGGTTTAACAATACTTGATTTGATTCCTTTTAAATTAGGTTTAGCATAATCATACATAATCCGAGATGGCTGATAATACCAAATGAAGAATCCACCTAGACTTCACTTATTACTTTTGATTCATATGATATATTCACTTGACTTAATCCATAGAAATCCATGATTTATGTTAATATCTCTTTCAAGACTAAAAACAACTAACTCTAGGTTGATTAATTGAAATCTCTTTCTAATTAAAACCCCTATTGTCGCATTAACTCAATCTATGGATCCCCTTATTTGATTTAACTCTAATCCAGCAGATTTTAGTCGCCCTATTTCTAGGGTTGCAATCAACTCCGCTTAATTATGTTAATCTTCTCTTAAATAGGGACTTTTGCTCCACTCAATAAGCACATTCGACTTGAATTAATAACCTAAATTATCAAAACAAGAATAAAAACTCACTATTAAGAATAAGAACAAGTATTTATCTTAAAAATCAAATAATAATAAGATTCGTCTTAGGTTTTATCCCCTTAGATATTGAAGGGGTTTAGTTCATACTAATAGAAGGAAACATCATAAAATAGGGAAAACCACAAAACATAATGAAAACCCAAAAACTTTTAAAGGGCTTGATGGGAGATCTTCAATCTTGATGGAGATCCTTCTCTTAAAGAGTTCCCGACGGCTGTCATGGAGTATTTTTCACCTCCTATTCGGCGTCTCTTCAACGTCACCTTTTAGGTTACCCTCTAGGGTGTTTATATAGGCTTTGGAACACCTCTCTTGGCCCACAAGTTCCTTATTCCAAATAGAATTCGTCTTTGCTATGGCAGGGACACGTCCGTCGTGGACTCCTTCGGCCGTGGTCGATTCTGCTCGCCACACACGATTGTGTGATCTACCCGTGGTCGATAGTCTAGGCCGTGTGATTTTTGATGTAGGCCTATTTTGTCCCTTTTTGGCCCGTTTCTAATTCTTTTCGACTCCGTAAGCTCTCTTGAGTATAAAACATGAAATTAAGAGATTAGGAGCATCGAATCCATCAAATTTAATGGGGAATCATCCAAAATTAGGCCAAGCATGGGGTTAAAATATGTGTAAATTATGGTTTATCAGTATCAATCACATATGCAAGAGAAGCTTCAGAACTCTTTTTCACATAGTTCAGAGCTTTCATCAAAGATATGACACCCGGTAACCTATTCAAATCACTAGATTCAATGCGAACTATCTCACCATTCTGAATTCTAAAATCAATACTCTTCCGTTTACAATTCACAATAGCATTATGCAAAGTGAGCTAACCCATACCCAGAATGTTATCAAATTCATCAAAACGTAGCAACATCAAATTAGCCAGAAAGCAAATATCCCAAAACATCAACGGCGCAGTTCTTGCACACTTTATCAACCAAGACATACTTGCCTAAGGGGTTCGATACTCTAATCACGAATTCAGTAGACTCAGCAGGTAGAGTCTTACTTGATATTAAATTCATACACACATAGCAATGAGTAGATGCTGGATCTATCAATGCAATCACATTAGTATCAAATAAAGTAAAAGTACCAGTAATGACGTCTAGAGGTGACGCTTATTTAAGAGCACGAGTAACATAGGCTCGGGCAGGTGCTCTCGCCTCTGATCTCACAGCTATATCGGTAGTCCCTATTTGACTACCACTCACATTCTCGGTATTTCTGGGTAACTACCCCTAGCTGTCGTATTACTCAGTCTCGCACTCTGAACATTGTCTTTCTCAGCTAATTATGGGCAATCTCGAATGAAATGGTCTTGTGATCTGCATTTATAACAAGTTCTGTTGTTGTACATGCCCCAGCATTCTCCAACATGTCGTCGTTCACATTGTCTACACTCATGCTTGTTACTTTTGACACTTTCAAAACTTGATTCAGTCGAAATTTGAGTTATTGAACCAACACTTTGTCTCACACGATCTCTACATGAATGTCCAAACGAAGCATTTAAACGATTTCTTGCATATTTAAATCTCTTCATCGAAAGTTAAGACAACTTAAACATCAATCTTTTTCTTTTATCTCTAGCCTCAAAATCGGTTTTCTTCTTTTCTTTGCTAAGCTCCTCAACTTTGCAGGCTCTTTCAACTAACACAACAAATTCATTCAAATCAAGTATTCCAACCAGCAATTTAATGTCTTCATTTTGAGCATTCTGTTTCTCAAAATTAAGGTGAAGGGGACACACGACCAAAATACATGCCCAATGGATAGGCCGTGTGCCACACGCCTAAAACATCCTAAATGTGGGCATGTCCATTAATATGTTAGTTTAACATGTTAGTTCAAGAATTTAAGGCTCGGGCTGAGACCTTGATTAAATATATTGATTAGAGTTTAAATTAATGTTCTGAGTAGTTTAAGTGATATTTTGGGCTTTAAAAAAATTGGGTTAGGTGGCTAATAAATGGTGTTTGCTTATAATTTAAGAAGATGGATAATTAAGTGACAAACTGGGCTTGTGGCCCAAAGAATTAAAGTGCATTAAGTGGGCATAATGTGGCGCCATAAGGAGGGGAGGAAATTGGGCCCTTGTATGGCCGATTGGGCCTTAAAAGATGGGTCAAATTCGACACCTAATGGGAAGGGGGTGGACGGAAATTAGACTACCTTTTAGGAGTTATTTCTTTTATTTTAAGTGTTAAAAAACTGATAATTAATAAGGAGGAGTTGGTTTTAAGGTGGGCTCTCCTAAAGGTAAGATAAGGATTGAGTTATCAGGAGAGTTAAAAGCTATCAGATGACAGCAGAGTTGGCCGAAAATCCAACTCTGGGAGGGAAGAGTTGGCCGAAATTCCAACTCTAAGTGTGTGGGTATGCCGAAATTTCTCTATAAATAGGGAGTAGTATTCTTCAATTTCGGTATCTTGAAACCCTATTCTTCTCTCATTCTCTGCCAAAATTTCCAAGCCTTCTCTACAGTTTCTCTTTTTCTTTTTTTAAGAGCTGAATTCCTTTGTTCATATCCTCATCTCCCATAGTCGAATCTACAAGTGAGATCTCTATTTTCCCGAAGGTGCACTATAAGTCGTATACTCCTTAGTAATCCGGTAAGTTTTGGGATTTTTCCTTTTCTATGATTCCCGTATTTTTATCAAACTCCTAATCTAAACCATTGTTCCAAGGTCCTTTCGATTATACTCTTTACTCCTAGAAGCCGAAACTATCCCATTGAAGCCGATTTGGTGGAAAAATAGAAGGTAAGAAGTGGTAAGTATGGCCGAATGGTCTTCCATGATTCTTTCCATTTAGCCGAATAGCATATGGGTTAGAATGGTTGTGATTTTGATTCGCTTAATATTTGGGGAATGGTAGAATGTAGGAAGGTTGGTGGTGACAATTTCTAAAGGATATGCGAGATTCTACTAACTAGGTAAGTGTTCATTTTAAAGGTTACATTTAACTAATGAGTTAGATCTCATCGTTATTTGGTTTAGTGATTAAGGGATTGATATGGACACAACTAACAGTCAAGCAGAGAAGGTTGGATCTGTAAAACTGTTGCCCAAATTCAAAAAGCGATCTGTTTTGGTAGTACGAGATTGGTGGGCCAAAATCAAAGTTAGATCGTGGGCCAATAGTAGTTGTTTCAAGTGATAGTAACGTAGATATAGCAAAAGCCTTAGTACACAAATCAGGTGTGTAACACTTCCCCACCGTCTAGATCTGATTAATAATAAATCTATATATATATGTATATGTGTTCACAAGATTTATATGTTACATTAAAAGCCGAAATCTCAGATTTAAACGACGGACCCTCAGGTTAGTAAATAATCTGATGATATGTTACATGTAATATCCCGAATTATGGCTTATGCATAATTGCTTAATTGAGTGTGAAAGCATGCCTTTTGTATGTATGAATGTGTATTTATGAATGTTGTGAACTTTAGAATAATAGGAAATGCCTTAGAAAATTTTTAGATTTTAAGTCTAAAATAGGAAGCTAAGCAAGGTGGCCTTAAGAAAATTTAAAGGTGAAGCATGACACACAATTGGGCTTGGAAAAAATGGCTACAAGGTGCCACTTAAGGGCCTAGCACGTGACGCCACATACAGGTGCAGTTGGGCCAGGGTTTGAGCAATGTGGGAAGCATTGGAGACTTTTATTTTTGCACCAAATAAGGGAACTGGGCTAAGGATGCTTTAAGGCAAATTCATGAGGGATTTATGACACAAGGGTTGGCTTGGTAAAGTGGCTGCAAGGCACCACTTAAGGCTTGGGCAAATGGCGCCATATGCTAGGGGGAAAGGGCTTGTGTTTGAGCCACAAGGAAAGCAAAAAGAAGTTTTATTTTATTTTATTTTATTTTTTTTGCTACAAGGTAGATAGTGTTGGACGGCAAGTAAGCTACAATTTAGGAGCTAAATTCTTTTGATTTTAAGAGATAAATGGGGATAATTAATCAAAGTAAGGATTTATGGAAAAGATGAAAGGATAATTAAAGGATAAAGTTATCAAGATATGGAGAGTTGGTCGATTGAGGGGCTCCTTGGATAGTAATTTCGGCTGAAAGGGGAAAATAAGGCCATTCATTCATTCTTTCTTTCTTCTCCTTTTCTTCTCTAGCCGAATTTCCTTCCCAAAAATCACCATAGCTGAATTCTTCCAAACAACTCTTCTTTCCTTCTTTTATTTTGATTAAAACCGAAATACCATGTGCTTCCCATCATCAATTCTTCTTCTTTTGCAAACCCAATCAAAAGCCGAAGATAAGTTTGGAGACCATAGCCGATTGTTCATCAAGTCTCTAAGCTGAATCTCTGTGGTGTCAGGAAGAAGGTGTAACCGATTTCATCATTAGGGGGTAAGAGCAAATTCGATTTTTTATTCCTTCTCTTTTAAGACTTTTCGAAATCTAGGACTAATCCCATTAATATTTTGTTGCTGAAATTTGGAAGGATCTTCCGGGATTTTTCAGTAAAGTCGGCTACAATAGGGGATCTTCGGGACTTTAAGAACCCAAGGTAAGCCATAAGTGAGATTCGGCCATAGGCCATTCTATTATGTATTAGTGTTAGATTAAATCTAACATATGTGTATAGGGCTGTCGACATCTCCATAGTCAACGGGTGTTTTTGGGATTTGGAAATCGCAAGGTAAGTGCATAAGTACAATCGACCAAGGCCATATTTGATATTTTAAGTCTATTCCTTATTTGATTAAAAAGTCGAAACTAATCCTTTAGGTGATCTAGTATAGGCTGATTGCAAGAAGAACCAACACAACGTTTTTGGGATTTGTTTGATAACCCAATCGGCAACAAGGTAAGTTTTGGTTTCAAAAGTCCTTCGGGATTTAATAATCTAGCCGAATACGTTTTGCTAATATGTCTACTAATGGCCGATTATAGGAACTAAAGGATCTAAGGCTTTAGATCAGATTTTCGAGATTTAAGTGAACCGCTAAATGTATCAGGTGTGTACCCCACACTATTTCTTAACAAGATTTATGGCAATGTTTAATGAATATAAATATATGTGTCATTAAGAATGTGAAAAGTATGGCTAAGGTACCATACCATGGTACAAAGTACTCAGGTACGTTTTCCTATTCCTATTGGGATTGTGATATGATCTGTTAAAACACGTATGTGAATCTATAAGAATGTGAATAGAGAATATGGCATGATAATGCATGATTTTGTATGACATGGGCATTTGGGTGAATATGAAAGGGAAATGAATGTGGTGAACTGAAAAATGGTGACTTAACTTATGTTCTTAATATTTAATTGCAAAAGAAGTTCCATCTACACGAAATCGCAACTGCTCATTCCCAAAATTATTCCAAAATCTCACCATTCAAACGGCACACAACACGATCCTCACACTTTTCTTCCCTTTCTTCATTCTAGGCTTTAGAAGCAATTTTCTAACTTCTTCTCCCAAAATCGCCCCCAAAATATTTTCCCTTCGTTATTCTCCAAATCCCTAAAAACCCCAAAACCCTATAACCTAAAACAAGGCTAAAATCTAAGCTTGTTTCATTAGATTTGGAGGAATAAAAGAAAAGAGTAGAAAGGGGGAATGGATTTAGATCGAGGAAGTCGTTTATTGGAGGGATATCATGGGAAACAAGTGAGGATAGGCTAAAGGAGTACTTTGGCCAAGACGGCGACATCTTGCGATCGTTGTTATGAGAGATAAGGTCACGGGAGACCTCGTGGCTTTGGATTTGTTGTCTTTCAGATCCGTCTGTCATCGAGCATCGTTCTTCAAGAAAAGCACACCATTGATGGTAGAACGGTAAGTTTTTTTTAATTTTCTTAAGATGATTTTCTAGGTTATTATTATATGCGCAGGTGTTTTCCTTTTAATACTAACTCTAGGCAAGGAATTAATTTTGGGTGTTTTTATGTTATTTTCTCTTGATTTACTATTTTATGATTGCTTGGTTCCATGTTTTCCTTTTTTACATATTGTAAGTTTTCTTTCTAAGCACGAGAAGGTACTTGGATTTCTTAGTGTATGCTATATTCTTTTGGTGCCAATTTTGCGCTTTAAGGTGTTTTTAATTTTAAACTATATGTATATTTTTAAAGATTATCCGACTTTTTGTATTTTATCTCTATTCATCTGCTCATTGGTTTAGGGTTTACAAAATGGCGATGCTCAAGTTCGTGGACAAAGTGGCCTACAAAATGGTCTATCATTGCTAAATCTTTGCCCGACGAATAGGGAAACAATGCCGTGAGAGGTAATTCATTTTTACTTCCTTTTATGTTTGATTCCTAAGAGTTCTTAAAAGTTCCGAGATTTGCATATGATTTTCTCGTCATTCCAAATGATGCCTACCATTTATGTTTATTCCATGCTCAATCAATGTTCTGCAGATGGCACAATCATTTGAACTCGATATAAAGAAGGATGCTTGGACGTTAGAGGAGGAATTGGCCCTTATGAATGCGATCGGATATATGGGAACAAGTGGGCTAAAATAGCTAAAGTTTTACCTGAAGGTATCATTCCTTTCTAGTCAACACTTCCTACATAGTTCAGATTTGAAAGCTTCAGTTGGTTTGAAAATTCAATGCACAAAAAAATAAATTATAAAATCAGTTAGCTCTAATCTAAATGTTCATGTTAGCAGCTCTCAAGCTTCAGCTTGTTTTGGCCTTCTTGGATTTTCGACAACATCGAGAGCGGTGCCAATGTTGATGGCTTGTCCTCCTTGGTGCCTTATTCAACAAACTGCAATTTTGGTCTTCCTAGTGGAGTTCTTCTCATGATGATTAGCTTTGAATTTCTAGAACTTTGTTTATACATTTTCTAACATTTCTTTAACTCTTTGTGTTACGGGATTTTGACCCTGTTGGTGTAGACATCTATAATGGACTCACACATAGAGAACCATATCCATATTGTGGATAAGAATAAAATTTTTTATTTAAAAATAAAAATTAAATTGCACTAGGCAATTACATGTTAACCACTTAAAAGGGCTTACTCTCAATATTTTGAGAGAGAGTGGACCCACATTCTATAAAAAGAAAAAGGGAAACTAGATTTTTCCATGTTCTTTTGGTTAACACAAAAGAAAATATCAGTGGTCATTATTATTATTATTATTTAATTTTAAGTATTCTTTCATTCTATATTTTGGGAAGATTAGAGCTGTGATATGTGAATAATTTTCGTTGTGATTTTATTCCTCATTAGTATATTGAACCTCTGTTACACGATAATTCGGTATATGCGCTTCCTCTACTATTTGCTCTATTATTACTTGTTATATATATTCACATTAATTATAATTGATATCAGAGCTAACTGATTTTATAATTTATTTTTTGTGCATTGAAATATATATATATATATATTAATGAATAAATGTTCATGTTAGCGACTCTCAAGCTTCGGTGATGTTTTCGTGTAATAAATGAATTTTATCGATTTTTGGGTTGTTTTCTTAGTAATGCAAGATGAAAGGGACATTGCTCATTGAAGTATTGCAACATACCTATGGAAAGCCCTCTAATGATGGTAATTAAACAATCCATATATATATTTGATAACCTTAAATACCATAGTTGTAAAATTTCATTGATTGTATAGGTGTTGATGATATTGCTTTATACGATGCTCGAGACGAAATCACCGTCTATTTCACGTCGTGAAGCTTCGCAACACATTCGATAAGACTTCTAATGATGCAATGAGTGCAAAAGTTAACAAGCCTCCTTCAAAACCAGGTTTTGCTTTGTTTTTAAACATGTTTTTCATGTTGCACAAATATTGTTTGCATTGACCAACCTATACAAGCTTACAATTAATCATATATATATATATATCGAGTGCTTTAATTGAATTTTTTCTTTGAAATTCTTTTTCCTGGTTTATGTTCTTTGAACGAAATGAAGCCATTAACCCCATGTTTAAACCGTAATTTGCAAAGAAAACTCAGTGCAAGACCGGTGAAAGGTGGAACAGATTCAACAAAGGGAGCATCTCGTGGAAAGAACAAGTTTTTTCGCAAAATGGTTTGGTTTTGGATCAAAATGAATTGAAAATGGAAATTGTCTTCATCTTTTGGCCTGAATTTCCAATCATCCAAACTTATTCTTCTTCTTAGGTATTATTCTTTGGTGGCTTTACATTTTTGAGTGGTAGAGTACCATAAATTAAGAATGTATTAAGGAAAATATGACATGTGTTATCTGAATTTTTTAAATTTTTTTTAAAATATGTATTAGTATGATTTTTAAAAAGAATTATATTAATTAGTATGATTATGAAAATGGTATTTAAATTAAGTTTAATTAAACAATATCTTTCATTTAATTCCATGAGTAGTAAGCTTGAAATTATTTATCAATTATAATTTTATAAATTAAATTCCATTTTTAACATCTATAAAAACAATATGTAATTCATAGAAGAAAAACGGTTGCTTCATTGTCATTCCCGAGTTTAGAAATTGGCATGTGCATGCAATTTGAATGTAATCTATAAGAGTTAAGGGTTCCATTTGGTTTGCTAACTTGTCCTCTTTGTTGAGTCCAAAGTTCATCTTTTGGATTTTAGGCTTATGTTCAAACCTTTCTAGCATTTCATTGTTATACTACTTGATAAGTTGGATCCGCTGCTTTTTCTTCTGCAGAGCTCAACAACTTAAAGCCTCAAATATATTCAATTGCAAAATACAAATGAAAAGTCGTTCTTGCCAAAGGAATCAAGCGGATGTGAGGTCGCACCTTTTCACGTTAAATTTTGTTGCTTATATATACTATCGGTCACATTATCGAATGTGGTGTCTCATGAGATACACAAAATATTATCTGACAAAATTAGCAAATGGCTATGCCACAAATTTATAAGGCGATGAGCACGCCATGCTTTTAGCGCAAAAAAGCGCCGCTAAAGTCATGATCGCCTTTGATGGTGTGTAGCGGATGGAGGGTTGACTTAGTAGTCCCCACTCATGACACAAAATATTATCTGTGGCTATGCCACGAATTTATATAGAGTTTTGATGGTGTGTAGGGTGATTAGTGTAATGGTTGGTAATTAGGCTTGGGCTTAGGAATGCATCATTAATTGTATATTTTATATGAATGTGTATGACTTGATATGCCTGAATCTACTTGGACTTAGTGTTTGTGTACACATTGAGTCTTTTTGACTCACCCCGTTGTGGGATCATTTTTTAGGTGACGACAGTAATGGACCGGGCCGGCAAGAGCTTAGTGGTGGCCATGCTCAGCAAGGAATTTTTATGATTTGACATTTACTTTTATTTAAGTACTTTCAATTTATTTTGGGTATATTTTGATGTAATAAGGCCATAGTATGAACTAATTATGCATGCATTTAAATTTACGATATTAGGTTTCGAATGTTATTAAATTAAAGTTAAGTAATATTTTTTAAAATAAACTCATAAATATTATGACATCTAAATACAAATGTTTTCAAAGGCAAAATCTTTAAAATTAAATCGACATATCTTTTACTTAAAGTTTTGGGACTCAATAAAGAAATTTTATAAAAACTTATATTTCACAAAAACGAACTAGTTCCAACTTGAGCCCAACCCAAATCGAGTTTTCTCCCAAAGATTTTTCTAAGAACCCACGAATTTGAGCCATTTTTACTCGAGGAACATACCAGATCTGGTCAAGGCTCGTGGGCCAGGTTTGGGGTGTTTCAGCTTGGTATCAGAGCCCAGTTTTAAACTCTTGGTCTTGGGTTTAAGGCTCAAAATGTTTTCAAAGTTGAGCCCAAAAGGAATTTTTGTGAATTAAGCAAGTTTTTTCTGGCATGGCACACTAAGTCTCCGACCCGAAGTCCACCAGGTAAGTACTCCGATCTCTTGTGTGATTTATATTATGACTTGTAGAAGGGTAGAAATGGGATGGAACGTAGATTAGCATGATAAGTACTCAAACCCTAGGACTAGGTTACCCCAACAAAAATGCATAAAACTTAAATACCTAACTAAACAAACCTGCGGTTAAGTCGCCGAGTTAGGGTGTGGCAACCATGGTGCGTATGTCTAGGATTGGTTTGATGGGAGCTTGGTATTTAAGCGATCTGCGTGACTCACCTTCTCTCCACTCGAATCCTACCTGCTGCATAGCTTCGGTTCACCCTAACCAAGAGGACTTATTCACGGGCTAAACCCCTAGCTAAAACCCGAAATAAACTAACCGTATTTTTTATGGAAACCCTAGTTTTTTCTTAAAATTACTAAATTACCCTTTTGGTTTGTAAAAGCTATTCTATAAAATTTTTCTGAAAATTTTTTTAAATTTACAAAATTACTAAAATACCCCTAATGGTAAAATTATAAAAATGCCCTTGGTTTACGAAATTTCCAAAATACCCACAGTTCTTATCAAAATTTCATTACTTTGTTTAAAAACCCTAAATTTACAAAATATCAAAATACCTTGATTGTGGAAAAATTACGAAATTACCCCTAACCTACAAATTACCAAATGCCCCGAGTTATAAAATTATCAAAATGACCCCCGATCTTCAAAAATTCCTTCAACAACACTGATTTGGAAAACAAATTCTCAAAAATAACCCGTAATTTGTGTAAATTTTGAAATACCCTTGATTTATTAAGATTTACAAATTTACCCGGGTTAATTACCAGAATACCCTTGGATTTTCAAATTTCCCAAAATACCCCCGAGGATTGCAAAATTACCAGAATACCCTTATTGAAAAAATCACCAAGGAACCTTATTTTGACAAATTACAAAAGTACCCCTGTAGGACAAATTACGAGAATACCCTTGGGATAGGAACGGACAGAAATGTCCAAAGAGTGAATGTGTATGGGAGATACTATGGAATGGATGTGCTTTTCGTGAATTAGGATAGAAAACTTGAAACTTTGAATGATCGAAAGAACTGCTACTAAACTCTTCTCATAAAACTTCCTCGCGAATAATCAGTGAAACAATGGCTAATGCATAAAATTTCTTAATCAGATTAAAGCGCGTGTAGAAATGA
Source organism: Gossypium rotundifolium (assembly GCA_025506655.1). Classification (NCBI taxonomy): domain Eukaryota; kingdom Viridiplantae; phylum Streptophyta; class Magnoliopsida; order Malvales; family Malvaceae; genus Gossypium; species Gossypium rotundifolium. Next base: position 28,570,385 of record CP106730.1, read on the forward strand.
GCTCCATGGGACGTGGTCACAATGTACGAGGACACGGTCAAGGTAGAATAATCATGTCAAAACCCGTTAGATCGGGTCAAGGATCTGAAAATGGGGTACCACCGCCACCACCACCACCAGCTGTTTGTGTTGAGCAGCAAGATCAGACGGGAGAAGATGCTGTATCGTAGGCTGTGCTGCGAGTTCTTGAAATGGTGGCTGGTGTTGGAGGAAATATGGGAGCTCAAAAATCTGTACCCGAGCGACTCCGAGCCAACGAAGCTGAAGTGTTCCATGGAGTATCTGGTGTGGCACCCAGTATAGCTGAATACTGGTTGGAAGCAACCGCGCACATTATGGATGAGCTCGATCTGACTCTTGAGGAGAAGTTGAAAGGAATGGTGGCACTGTTACGCGATGAAGCGTATCAATGGTGGCTAACAGTTTGGGATGGTGCCACAACTGAGGATCTGACCTGGGAGTATGTTAAGGCGGCATATCAGAAGAAGTATGTCGGCACACGATATATTGATGAGCAGAGGAAGGCATTTTTGGGGCTGGTTCAAAGGAACAAGTCTATAGCAGAGTATGAAGCTGAATTCCTGAGGTTGAGCCGGTATGCTCGAGGAGTAGTTGCTACGAAGCATGAGCGGTGTGTCTGGTTTGAGGACGGACTAAGGGATGACCTGAGGTTGTTAGTCGCTCCACATCAAGAGCGGGAGTTTTCTCCTTTAGTAGAGAAAGCTAAGATAGCGGAAGGAATTAAGGACTCTGTGAGGCAGAACACGGACCAAAATAAGCAGAAGAGAGGATTTGGGTCATCTGGATCATCTGGGAATGCTCAAAAAAGACCTAGAGTTGACGGGTCGCGAGGTCAGCAAACTGGTACTAGAGGGCAATATCGTACTTGTGAGCAGTGTGGGAAGAAACAATTAGGCGAATACTGGAAGAAGATAGGTGGATGTTTTAAATGTGGGTCAAAGGACCACATGATTAAGGACTGCCCAATGAGACCAAATGGGAATCGACCAGTAGCTCAGAATGTTAATCAGACTGGTAGAGGTGAACAGCAGCCTCAGTGGGGCCTTGGTCTGAATAACAGAGGAAATGCTGCTGGTAGAGGACGTGGAACACCGGGCCGAGGTGCTACTAATAATGAGGCAAGGCAGCCAGGTTTGGTTTATGCGGTTCACCGTAGGGAAGATAGAGACGCTGGACGTCATAACCGGTACGTTCCTTGTATTTGGAAAGCCTTATTATGCTTTGATTGATGTGGGCTCGACCCATTCTTATGTTGCGTGTAGAGTAGTTGAAACTCTAGACATAGCCTCTGAACCTTCTAGTAGGGAGATGACTGTAGTAAGCCCACTAGGTCAAACTATAGTGGTGAATAAGGTCTTTCGAAGTGTACCTTTAGAAATTCAAGGCGTAGTATTTTCTGCTGACCTGATGGAACTACCCTTTGGAGAGTTCGATCTCATACTTGGAATGGACTGGCTAGTGGACCATCGAGCTGTGTTAGACTGTGCAGCTAAGCAAATGGAGTTAAGGACCCCGGAGGATGAGGTGGTCATTATGATAGGAGAGAGAAGAAATTACTTGTCTAATGTAGTTTCGGCGCTAAAGGCTAAAAAGATGGTTCGTAAAGGGTGCAAGGCATTTTTACCCTTCCTAAGTGCGTTAGATGGAAAGGAAGAAGGTGTTAGTGGAGTTAGAACGGTAAGGGATTTCGAAGATGTGTTTTCGGAGGAATTACTAAGAATACCCCCAGACAGGGAGGTGGAGTTTCGAATCGACTTCTCGCCGGAATAGCTCTCGTGTCAATCACTCCGCATGTAATGGCACCAAGGAGTTGGTTGAACTCAAGGCTCAGATTCAAGAATTACTCGATCGTGGGTTTATCTGACCCAGTGTGTCTCCATGGGGAGCACCGATATTGTTCGTGAAGAAGAAAGATGGAACTATGCGTATGTGCATAGATTATCGTCAGTTGAATAAGCTGACCATCAAGAACAAGCATCCTTTGCCAAGGATTGATGACTTGTTCGATCAGCTTAAGGGGCGACAGTGTTTTCAAAGATCGACTTAAGGTCAGGATATCATCAGTTGAAGGTGAAGGAGACAGATATCCATAAGACAGCCTTTAGGACAAGATACGGCCACTATGAGTTTGTGGTAATGCCGTTCGGGTTGGCAAATGCCCCAACCGCATTCATGGATATGATGAACCGGGTTTTTCAACCCTACTTGGATAGGTTCATCATTGTGTTCATCGACGACATTCTAGTGTACTCCAAGACGGAGGAGGAGCATGATGAGCATCTCCGGATTATGCTGCAAGTGTTAAGGGAAAAAAAGCTCTATGCCAAATTCAGCAAGTGTGAATTTTGGCTTAAGGAGGTTGCATTCTTAGGGCACGTGGTGTCTGCTGAAGGAATAAGGGTGGATCCTAGAAAGATTGAAGCAATGTTGGATTGGAAACCCCCTAAGTCAGTGGTGGAGATTCGTAGTTTCTTGGGATTGGCAGGCTATTATAGAAGGTTTGTAGAAGGGTTCTCGTCAATAGCCGCGCCTTTGACAAAGTTGTTAAGGAAGGAAGTACCCTTTGTATGGGCGGATAAGCAACAGGAGAGTTTTGAAAAACTTAAGAGGGTATTGACGGAAGCTCCAGTGTTGATTCAGCCTGAGCCAGGAAAGGATTTTACGGTGTATTGTGACACTTCCCATACATGTTTGGGTTGCGTATTGATGCAAGACGGGAAGGTAGTCGCATATGCGTCCCGACAGTTAAGGCCACATAAGGTGAACTACCCGACGCATGACTTGGAATTAGTAGCAGTGGTCTTCGCTCTTAAGGTATGGAAGCACTATATTTATGGCGAAAAGTCGACGATCTACACAAACCACAAGAGTCTCAAGTATCTATTGACTCAGAAGGAGTTGAATATGAGGCAGCGAAGGTGGGTGGAATTACTAAAGGATTACGACTGTTCTATAGAGTATCACCCGGGCAAAGCAAATGTAGTGGCGGATGCCCTAAGCCAAAAAGTTGTGTCGGATCTGAGGGCAATGTTCGCACACTTGAGTTTGTATGATGATGAAAGCCTGTTGGCAGAGTTACAAGTCAAGCCGACATGGTTGAATGAGGTGAAAGAGGGACAATTGGCTGATGAGGGCCTAAGTGCTAAGCTACAACAAGTACAGAATGGAGAGTTGGAAGATTATGGAATTAATGGCGAAGGAGTGTTGTGTTTCAAGAGCAAGATCTGTATGCCTAAGGATAAGGAACATAGGCGAAGGATTCTTCAGGAATCGCATAGCAGCCCTTATGCTATGCATCCTGGAGGCACTAAGTTGTACAGAGACTTAAGAGAACAGTTTTGGTGGCCTGGTCTGAAAAAGGAAGTTACTGAATTCGTGGGGAAGTGTTTAACGTGTCAGCAAGTTAAGGCTGAACACCAAGTTCCGTCAGGATTGCTTCAGCCAATCATGATTTCGTAGTGGAAGTGGGAGCGAATTACCATGGACTTCGTTAGTGGGCTTCCCCTTACGCCTACTAAGAAGGACTCGGTATGGGTAATAGTGGACCGTTTGACCAAGTCTGTGCACTTTATTCCGGTGAGAGTCCATTATTCATTGCAGAAGTTGGCAAAGTTGTATGTGGCGGAAGTCGTAAGGTTGCATGGAGTGCCGGGTCGATTATCTCGGATAGGGACCCAAGGTTTACTTCTCGGTTCTAGAAAGCGTTATATCAGGCTTTAGGCACTAAATTGGATTTCACTACGACTTTTCATCCACAGTCGAACGGGCAGTCTGAACAGGTAATCCAAGTGTTGGAGGATATGTTGAGAGGCTGTGTGATAGATTTCAAAGGAAGTTGGGAAGAGTATTTGCCTCTCGCAGAATTTGCCTACAACAATAGCTATCAGGCCAGTATTCAGATGGCACCATATGAAGCGTTGTATGGACGAAAGTGTCACACTCCGATGTGTTGGACGGAATTAGGGGAACGTCAAATTTTGGGACTAGAGTTAGTGGCAGAATCTGAAGAAAAGGTTGAGATAATTCGGGCACGGTTAAAGGAAGCATCTGATAGACAGAAATCGTATGCGGATCTCAAAAGGAAAGAAATAGAATTTGATGTGGGAGACCAAGTGTTTCTTAAAGTTTCACCTTGGAAAAAGGTAATGAGATTTGGTGGGAAAGGAAAGTTAAGTCCGAGGTTTATAGGACCTTATAAGGTTTTGAAATGAATTGGACCAGTGGCATATCAGTTGGAGTTGCCACCAGAATTGAAGTAGATGCACGACGTATTCCATGTGTCCATGCTACGTCGTTACTGATCGGATCCATCTCATGTAGTCCCAGTTGAAGAGGTGGAGCTAAGGCCAGACCTGTCTTACGAGGAAGAGCTGATTCAGATTCTAGAATGAGATGTGAAAGTGCTACAAAGGAAATCGGTCCCTTTGGTCAAGGTATTGTGGCAAAATCATGGATCGGAGGAAGCCTCGTGGGAGCCGGAAGAAGCAATGCGACAGCAATACCCCCACCTATTCTAGCCAGGTAATTTTGAGGACGAAATTATTTTAAGAGGGATAGAACTATAATATCCCGAATTATGGCTTATGCATAATTGCTTAATTGAGTGTGAAAGCATGCCTTTGTATGTATGAATGTGTATTTATGAATGTTGTGAACTTTAGAATAATAGGAAATGCCTTAGAAAATTTTTAGATTTTAAGTCTAAAATAGGAAGCTAAGCAATGTGGCCTTAAGAAAATTTAAAGGTGAAGCATGACACACAATTGGGCTTGGAAAAAATGGCTACAAGGTGCCACTTAAGGGCCTAGCACGTGACGCCACATACAGGTGCAGTTGAGCCAGCGTTCGAGCAACGTGGGAAGCATTGGAGACTTTTATTTTTGCGCCAAAAAGGGGAACTGGGCTAAGAAGGCTTTAAGGGAAATTCATGAGGGATTTATGACACAAGGGTTGGCTTGGTAAAGTGGCTGCAAGGCGCCACTTATGGCTGTGGCAAATGACACCATATGCTAGGGGGAAAGGGCTTGTGTTCGAGCCACAAGAAAAGCAAAAAGAAGTTTTTTTTTTTTGCTACAAGGTAGATAGTGCTGGACGGCAAGTAAGCTACAATTTAGGAGCTAAATTCTTTTGATTTTAAGAGATAAATGGGGATAATTAATCAAAGTAAGGATTTATGGAAAAGATGAAAGGATAATTAAAGGATAAAGTTATCAAGATATGGAGAGTTGGCCGATTGAGGGGCTCCTTGGATAGTAATTTTGGTTGAAAAGGAAAATAAGGCCATTCATTCATTCATTCATTCTTCTCCTTTTCTTCTCTAGCTGAATTTCCTTCCCAAAAATCACCATAGCCGAATTCTTCCAAACAACTCTTCTTTCCTTCTTTTATTCTGATTAAAACCGAAATGCCCTGTGCTTCCCATCATCAATTCTTCTTCTTTTGCAAACCCAATCAAAAGCCGAAGATAAGTTTCGAGACCATAGCCGATTGTTCATAAGTCTCTAAGCTGAATCTCTGTGGTGTCAGGAAGAAGGTGTAACCGATTTCATCATTAGGGGGTAAGAGCAAATTAGATTTTTTATTCCTTCTCTTTTAAGACTTTTCGAAATCTAGGACTAATCCCATTAATATTTTGTTGCCGAAATTTGGAAGGATCTTCCGGGATTTTTCAGTAAAGTCAGCTACAATAGGGGATCTTCGGGACTTTAAGAACCCAAGGTAAGCCATAAGTGAGATTCGGCCATAGGCCATTCTATTATGTATTAGTGTTAGATTAAATCTAACATATGTGTATAGGGCTGTCGACATCTCCATAGTCAAGGGGTGTTTTCGGGATTTGGAAATCGCAAGGTAAGTGCATAAGTACAATTGGCCAAGGCCATATTTGATGTTTTAAGTCTATTCCTTATTTGATTAAAAAGTCGAAACTAATCCTTTAGGTGATCTAGTATAGGCCGATTGCAAGAAGAACCAACACAACGTTTTCGAGATTTGTTTGATAACCCAATCGGCAACAAGGTAAGTTTTGGTTTCAAAAGTCCTTCAGGATTTAATAATCTAGCCAAATACGTTTTGCTAATATGTCTACTAATGGCCGATTATAGGAACTAAAGGATCTAAGGCTTTAGATCAGATTTTCGGGATTTAAGTGAACCGCTAAGTGTATCAGGTGTGTACCCCACACTATTTCTTAACAAGATTTATGGCAGTGTTTAATGAATATAAATATATGTGTCATTAAGAATGTGAAAAGTATGGCTAAGGTACCATACCATGGTACAAAGTACTCTGGTATGTTTTCCTATTCCTATTGGGATTGTGATATGATCTGTTAAAACACGTATGTGAATCTATAAGAATGTGAATAGAGAATATGGCATGATAATGCATGATTTTGTATGACATGGGCATTTGGGTGAATATGAAAGGGGAAGTGAATGTGGTGACTTCGATCACATTATCTGAATGCGGTGACTTCGGTCACATTATCTGAATGTGGTGTCTCAGGACATAAAATATTATCTGGTGGCTATGCCACAAATTTATAAGGGCGATGTGCACGTCGAATGCAGCGACTGCCTTCGATGGTGTCTAGCGGATGGAGGGTTGACTTAGTAGTCCCCACGATGTGCAGGTTGCTACGGGTGATGTGTAACGGTTGGTAATTAGGCTTGGGCTTGGGAATGCATCATTAATTGTATATTTTATATGAATGTATATGACTTGATATGCCTGAATCTACTTGGACTTAGTGTTTGTGTACACATTGAGTCTGTTTGACTCACCCCGTTGTGGGATCATTTTTCGTGACGACAAGAATGGATCGGGCCAAGAGCTTAGTGGTGGCCATGCTCAAGAAGGAATTTTATGATTTGACATTTACTTTTATTTAAGTACTTTCAATTTATTTTGGGTATATTTTGATATAATAAGGCCATAGTACGAACTAATTATGCATGCATTTAAATTTACGATATTAGGTTTCGAATGTTATTAAATTAAAGTTAAGTAATATTTTTAAAAATAAACTCGTAAATATTATGACATCTAAATACAAATGTTTTCAAAGGCAAAATCTTTATAAAGTTTTGGGACTCAATAAAGAAATTTTACAAAAACTTATATTTCACAAAAACGAACTAGTTCCAACTTGAGCCCAACCCAAATCGAGTTTTCTCCCAAAGATTTTTCTAAGAACCCATGAATTTGAGCCGTTTTTACTCGAGGAACATACAGATCTGGTCAAGGCTCGTGGGCCGGGTTTGGGGTGTTTCATTATAAGTAAATTGTTGTACATGTTTTAAATTATTGTGCATGTTGCATGGGGTGGGTGATGAAAGGAGGAAGTTATATGTACATGTATATGAGTAATGGTTTTTACCGTGAACTACTGTAGCGGCTAATGCCGTGAACTATTACACGGGCTTCGGCCATTATATGTTATAAGGGCTTCGACCAATATATGTTGATGAGCAGCTTGACTGCCATCTTGGAGAGTAGCGGTGTAGGTTGATTGTAGAAATCCCCAATGGTGTGTTGGTTGGTACGGGGGCGTGTAGCTAATGGAAACCTAGGCAAATGGGTTGGGCTTTGCACATGTAAATGAATTTATTATTATGTTTAATGAGGCCCAAATCTAGTGGTGCACGAGGGTTGCACACTGAGTCCGCGACTCACCCCCTTTAAACTAACCTTTCAGGTGACGATTAGTGCATCGGACCGGGCCGGAGTGAAGTGCAAGGTGGCCATGCAAAAGAAGGTGGATCCGACGACAAAGTTTCCCCATATTAATTTTTTTAAGTACTTTATGTGATGGATTTAAAATACATTGTAATAAGGCCATAGGCCATTTGTTTACATTTTAGATTTAAAATGGGCCTTTAGTATTTATTCTCATTTTAATTTCTTTCAAGGACATGTAATTAAGTTTTAGGCTTTTGATTATTAAGGCACACTTTATGTAATTTTCTATTTGGGTTTTTGTCAACACGATTTGTTTTACAAAAATTTCCTTAGTGACATATCAGATCCGGTCGTGGCGTTTGGCCCGGGTTTGGGGTGTTACAAATTGGTATCAGAGCCCGGTTCAAAACTCGACTTTAGGATTTTGGGCCCAAAAGATTTTCTAAAAATGGGTTTTTAAAACATGGATTTTTATTAGTAAAGGTTTATTAGCTCAGCATGGCACCTGCGTCTCCGGCCAAGTTCGCCAGTTAAGTACTCTAAACCATTGTGTAATATAAATGTGGGCTTAATGGGCTTATGGGACGTAGACTATTTAGGTTAGAACTTGATGGACTCTAGGCTTAGACAAACAAATTCTTAAAATCCATAAGACTTAACTTCATTAACCAAAACCTGTAAACAAGCCACAAGACTAAATTGTGGTAACAAGCATATGCATGTCTAGGAGAAGATCTGGAAGAGCTTGGTATTTAAGCAGTCCGAGTGACTCACCTCGTCTTCACAGGATTCTCACCTGGTGCATAGTGATTGTTCACTTTAGCCATGACAGGGTGTGGTAATAGGCATATGCATGTCTAGGAGTGGATTCGTGGAAAGCTTGGTACTTAAGCAAATCCTAGTGACTCACCTCCTTTCCACTAGAATCCTACCAGTGCGTAGTGACTATTCACCCTAGTTACGAAAAGCGTGTTGACAGCCAAAACTACAATTAAAACCCGAAAGGAACAACCACTGCTTTTTCTCACAAAATTTTTAGAATATCTTTGAAAAAAATACCTATGGTTTGCAGAAATACCCCGATTTACAAAGTCAACAGAATCTTTCCATAGGAAACAAAAACAACAACAACAACATCAAAATATCCCTGAGTTGTAAATGACCAAAACACCCCTAATTTGCAAAATGACCAAAATACTCCTGATTGGCAAAATTATCAAACACCCCTGCACTTCAAAATTTACAAATATCCTAGATTTTATAAATTACCAAAATAACCCTAAATTTGCAAAATTACCGACATACCCCCAGATTTGCAAAATTATCAAAATACCCCTGAGTTAGAAAATTACCAAAATACCCTTACTTCGCCAAATCACCCAGAACCTTATTTTGGAAAATTACGAAAATACCCCTGTAGGATAAAATTACGAAAATACCCTTGGGTAGCGAAATGACGAAAACACCCTTAGGTAATGAATGTTACTTGTATGAACGTTGTGTGTGCATAATTCCTAGAAATGGAAGACTGAAAACTGCAGATAGGTTCGAATTCGAAAGAATCACTTTTAAACTATGTTTCATAATACTGTTCGGGGATAATTAGTGGAAACAATTAATGACTCATAAAATTCTTAAATCAGATAAACGTGAATTAGAAGAATGAGTACAAGAGGTCGAGGACGCCCCACGTGGACGCGGTAGAGGTAGGATGACCGTGTCAGAACCCGTAGGATCGGGTCATGGGTCCGAAAGTGAGATACCGGATTCCACCAGCTGCTGAGGTGGAATTTCAAGACCTGACAGGAGGAGAGGACGTGGTGTCCCAGTGTCAGATCGAGGGTTTTAAAAAGAGTGGCCGAGGTATGGGTGGGTAAAGGAGCCTAAAATCATCAGCCTTCAAAAGGTTGAGGAGTAATGGGGCCGAAGTATTTAGGGGAGTCTCTGGCATATCCCCAAGTTCTTCTGAATATTGGTTGGAGGCAATGGAACGTATAATGGATGACTTAGACTTCACGGTGGAGGAGAAGCTGAATAGGGTCGTGTCTCTTCTTAGAGACGAGGCCTACCAATGGTGGCTCACGGTGAAAGAGGGTACGGCTGAGGACCTGATTGACTGGGATCTCTTTAAGGAGTCATTCCAGGGAAAGTACGTTGGGGCTAGTTACATGGATGCTCAAAGGAAAGCATTCCTAAATTTTTAGCAGGGGAGTAAGTCTGTGGCTGAGTATGAGGCTGAGTTTCTATGCCTGAGTCATTACGCTTGAGGAATGGTAGCAACGAGTATGAACGATGCGTTCAGTTTGATAATCGGCTATGAAATGAGCTAAGGATTTTAATCGCGCCACAACGAGAGAGAATTTTCGCGGTTCTAGTGGATAAAGTTAAAATAGCTGAGGAAGTGAAATGGGCTGAGAGATAATAAAGGGATAAGGATCGGGGTGAGAATAAGAGAAGTTTTGGGCCATCGAGAGCATCTGAGAATTTTTAGAAGAGGCCTAGAACTGATGGGCCAGCTCGTGCTCCATCGGTCCAGAGTCAAGCATGTTTTATATGTGGGAGAACCCATTATGTGGAGTGTAGAGTGAAAATCGGTGGATGCTTTAGGTGTGGATCCACAGAACATCTGATGAGGGACTGTCCCCAGATGGATCGGGGATAGCCAATGGGCCAAAGTTTTGATCAGGCTAGGAGAGGTGGTCAGCCTGGATCAAGGGGTCATGGTCAAGCCAGAGGTGGCAATGGTGCAAGAAGTGGTCGTGAAGCACCAGGTGGAGGTGCAGGTTATGTTGAGGTAAGGCAGCCTACTTTGGTCTATGCAGCACGTCGCCAAGGGGACGGAGACACTCCAGATGCGAATCATGATGCGTACCTTACCATAATATACTAAGTGTTTATTTTGGCTTTAGAATTAGAGTGCGCAGCGAAAGTCTAGTGGTGATACTTAAATAGTATGATTTCTAGTTAGTTGGAAATTTCGAGGACGAAATTTCTTTAAGGGGGTAGAACTGTAACATCCTAAATATGGGCCTGTGCATTTATATGTTAGTTTAACATGTTAGTTCAAGAATTTAAGGCTCAGGCTGAGACCTTGATTAAATATATGGATTAGAGTTTAAATTAATGTTCTGAGTAGTTTAAGTGATATTTTGGGCTTTAAAAAAAATTGGGTTAGGTGGCTAATAAATGGTGTTAGCTTATAATTTAAGAAGATGGATAATTAAGTGACAAGCTGGGCTTGTGGCCCAAAGAATTAAAGTGCATTAAGTGGGAATAAGGTGGCACCATAAGGAGGGGAGGAAATTGGGCCCTTGTATGGCCGATTGGGCCTTAAAAGATGGGTCAAATTTAGAACTTAAGTGGGAAGGGGGTGGACGGCAATTAGACTACATTTTAGGAGTTATTTCTTTTATTTTAAGTGTTAAAAAGCTGATAATTAATAAGGAGGAGTTGGTTTTAAGGTGGGCTCTCCTAAAGGTAAGATAAGGATTGAGTTATCAGGAGAGTTAAAAGCTATCAGATGACAGCAGAGTTGGCCGAAAATCCAACTCTGGGAGGGAAGAGTTGGCCGAAATTCCAACTTTGTGTGTGTGGGTATGCCGAAATTTCTCTCTAAATAGGGAGTAGAATTCTTCAATTTTGGTATCTTGAAATCCTATTCTTTTCTCATTCTCTGACGAAATTTCCAAGCCTTCTCTATAGTTTCTCTTTTTCTTTTTCTAAGAGCCGAATTCCTTTGTTCATACCCTCATCTCCCATAGCTGAATCTACAAGTGAGATATCTATTTTCCCGAAGGTGCACTATAAGCCGTATACTCCTTAGTAATCCGGTAAGTTTCGAGATTTTCCTTTCTGTGATTCCCTTATTTTTATCAAACTCCTAATCTAAACCATTGTTCCAAGGTCCTTTCGATTATACTCTTTACTCCTAGAAGCCAAAACTATCCCATTAAAGCCGATTTGGTGGAAAAATCGAAGGTAAGAAGTGGTAAGTATGGCCGAATAGTCTTCCATGATTCTTTCCATTTAGTGGAATGGCATATGGGTTAGAATGGTTGTGATTTTCAATTCATTTAATATTTGGGGAATAGCCAAATGTAGGAAGGTTGGTGGTGATAATTTCTAAAGGATATTTGGGATTCGACTAACTAGGTAAGTGTTCGTTTTAAAGGTTACATTTAACTAATGAGTTAGATCTCATCGTTATTTGGTTTAGTGATTAAGGATTGATATGGACTCAACTAATACCAAGCAGAAGGTTGGATCTGTAAAATCGTCGCCCAAATTCAAGAAGCGATCTGTTTCGGTAGTGCGAGATTGGCCAACGGGGTGTGTGCCAAAATCAAAGTTAGATCGTGGGCCAATAGTAGTTGTTTCAAGTGATAGTAACGTAGATATAGCAAAAGCCTTAGTACGCAAATTAGGTGTGTAACACTTCCCCACCGTCTAGATCTGATTAATAATAAATGTATATATATATATATATGTGTTCATAAGATTTATATATTACATTAAAAGCCAAAATCTCGTATTTAAACGACGGACCCTCAGGTTAGTAAATAATCTGACGATATGTTACAAGTAAACTGTTGTACATGTTTTAAATTATTGTACATGTTGCATGGGGTGGGTGATGAAAGGAGGAAGTTATATGTACATGTATATGAGTAATGATTTTACCATGAACTATCAGAGTGGCTAATGTCAGAATCGTTATATGGGCTTCGGCCATTATATGTTTTAAGGGCTTCAGCCAATATATGTTGATGAGCAGCTTGACTGCCATCTTGGAGAGTAGCGGTATGGGTTGATTGTAGAAATCCCCAATGGTGTGTTGGTTGGTACGGGGGCGTGTAGCGGATGGAAACCTAGGCAAATGGGTTGGGCTTTGCATATTATATGTTTCCATGTAAATGAATTTATTATTATGTTTAATGAGGCCCAAATCTAGTGGTGCATGAGGGTTGCACACTGAGTTTCACGACTCACCCCCTTTAAACTAACCTTTCAGGTGACGATTAGTGCGTCGGACCGGACCGGAGTGAAGTGCAAGGTGGCCATGCAATATAAGGTGGATCCGGCGACAAAGTTTCCCCATATTAGTTTTTTTTTAAGTACTTTATATGATGGATTTAAAATACATTGTAATAAGGCCATAGGCCATTTGTTCACATTTTAGATTTAAAATGGGCCTTTAGTATTTATTCTCGTTTTAATTTCTTTCAAGGACATGTAATTAAGTTTTGGGCTTTTGATTATTAAGGCACACTTTATGTAATTTTCTATTTGGGATTTTTGTCAACACGATTTGTTTTACAAAAATTTCCTTAGTGACATACTAGATCCGGTCGTGGTGTTTGGGCCGGGTTTGGGGTGTTACATGCCTGTGTGTCTATCCATGTGGACAAATATACAGCTATTTACCAAGCCATTTGCCACCCATCCATGTACATACCGACACAACATCATATAACACCAATTCAAGTGTAACAGCCCAAATTTGACCCTAATCGAAATAGTGGTTTCGGGACCACGAATCTTAGTCCGAAAAATTTTTAGATATTATTTTCGTGTTTATTATATGTGAATTAATGTGTGTGAAAGTTTCAGAAGAAAATTTTATCGCTTTGAGTGTTTAATTTGATAAAAGGATTAAATCGCGTAAAGTGTAAAACTTGCTTACTATAGTGAAAGGTGCTAGTGTGATAGTGGCTTTTTAATATGAGGTACTAAAAGGGCAATTAGCCCATTTTTACTTATAGTGGACGGCAAAATGATTTTGCACCATACTTTTATATGTTATTTTATTTAGATTAAAGTTATATTATATATCATAATTAATAAAAAAACAACATTGGTTTTATCATCTTTTGTAATTGTTTCTTCCAATCGAATAACAAGAAAAGAAAAAAAAGTTGAAGTTTGATCATTTCGCACTTACAAGCTTAAATTGAAGGTTAGATTTTGTTTCGTTCTCGATAATTTCTACGCTTTTGTAATCGTTGCTTGAGAACTTCAAAGCCCATGTCTTAATTTCATGAATTGATGATGTTTGTGTAAAATGCCATGAATGTTATGTTGAGTTTCATGGTGTTTTATGGTGTTAAATGATAGATATATAATTAATGAACATACTTTGTTCTTGAATTTTGATGAATTTGGCTAAATAGGGCAAAATTGAGAAAATAAATCTTTGGAGGGTTAAAATGAAAATTTATGAAATATAGGGACTTATAAGACCATGGGGAAGATTCGGCCCTTAGGGATTGATTTCAAATTATGTGTATTTTGTGTTTTGTGCAATAGGGACTAAATTGTAAAAGTTGTAAATATTAGGGGTAAAATAGTAATTTGCCCATTTAAGTGTTTTTGGATTAAATTGAAATGAAATGTGTTTGAATGAGCTCAAATTGAATATGTTTAGATCAAGAACAAAGAAAACGGACTGGATTAGGGAAGGCAAAAGTTATCGAATAGTCGGTTGTTATCGTCTCAAAATTTTCGAGGTAAGTCTGAAGCAATTTAATATCGATAATGTCAATTATAATTTTGAATACATTTTGAATTATGGAATTTTAGTTATGAATTTAGTGAAAGTCGAATGTGGATAGACATTTTATTAAGAAGTGTTGTTAAATTTTAATTAAATTGATAGTGATTTTAATAGTGAAATGTAGTTATATTTAATTGAAGTTGATATGTGAAAGTGATATGAATTATGTGTAAGATGTGATATTGGTAATATGTACTGTATGAAATGGTTTATTTATATTGTATCGGGCTTATTGCCCAGCGTGCCTTGTGCTTGAGAAGTGTATCGCTTATTGCTTATTGCCTTGTGCTTAAAAAGTGTATCGTGCTTATTGCCTAGTAGGCCTTGTCCTGGTGAAGTGTATCGCTTATTGCCCAGCGTGCCTTGTGCCTGAAGTGTTGCCCAGCAAGCCTTGTCGAAGTGTATCGCTTATTGCCCAGCGTGCCTTGTGCTTGGTGAAGTGTATCGAGCTTATTGCCTAGCAGCCTTGTGCTATATGTATCGATCAATTGCCTAGCAGGCTATATGTCTGATCAAATTCAGACCTTAGTGTCTAGCGGTGCTTATTTTGTATTTCGGCTTGGATGTTCTAGCAGCTTAAACCGGTGATGTAATGTAAATAGAGAATTCATGAATCGCTTACAAGGTGGAAAATAATTACTACAATATGCCAAATGCTCAGGTAAGTATAAAATTTCATAGTTCCAAGGAATAAGGTAAGCTATCATATTTCCATTTGAATTAAATAAGATGTGTTGTAGTTGAAGCTTTCAAAGAGATGCTAATATGTGAATTTGATTTTACCAATAATGAGTATGATATATTTCTTGAATTTAAGCTTGGTTATGCCTTTGAGATTCGCCATATGTGTAAATGTTAAATGTGAGAATGATTGGATATGTTTATATATGTGTATAACGATTTCATTTGTGGTTAAGATGTATGTTATACTTAATTGGGTTGGAATGTGCAAATGCCTATCGTGTTTAGGTATTTATATATGTGTATAACTGATTCATTTGTGGTTAAGATGTATTTTATACTTAATTGGGTTGAATGTGCAAATGCCTATCGATTTAGGTATTTTGGAGAGTTGCATGCTTACTAAGAAGAAATGATAATTGTTAAATTAAGTAAGGTAATGGCATTCGCTATAAGGAACTTATAAGTTAAATTATTTATACTCAAAGTAATAAACTAATTGTTTTAAAAGCTTGAATGTTTGAATGCTATATTATAATTGCTTAAGACTTACTAAGCTAGAAAGCTTACTCGTGTGTGTTCACTGTCTATTTTATAGATTCAAATCAAGTTACGAGTTCAGGGGATCGTCATTGAAGTCATTCACACTATCGGCTCACTTTGGTATCTTTAAAGTTTGGACTTTTGAACTTAAGGCATGTATAGGCTAGTTAAATTTTTGAATGATATTTTGTTAATGTATAAAAGCCATGCGAAATTGGCTTATTTTAAATGTTAATGTTTGATGGTTTATTAAATCTTTGGTATAATATGCGTTTGTGTTATGCTTGGGAGATGAATGTGGCTTTGATGCTCGTTCTTCATGATTATATGATTTGGTAATGAATAATGAAAATGTTTGAGATTATTTCGAGTTGAACATTGGAGGGTTAAATTGAGAACCAATTATATGGTAAAGAATCAGTTGCACATATGTATTTTGGATTAGTTATAGAGCTTGTGTGTTTGGTACGTTAATTAATGATCCCGTGGTTGTGAATCTTCAATTTGGCTATAGTAAAATGAGCGTAAATTAGAGATTATTCAATTGTATGTGGTTATTTGAGATATTATTTATGTGTAATATATATATAGGTATGCCTATTATGTCGTGTGGATTTCTTAACATAGATTAACATGCATAATTTATGAATTGGCATAGTCACAAAAACTTATTAATAAAATATGATAATATTAAATTGATATTCACGGTTTGATATGGCTTTTGTTTTAGAAATTTTACACATGTTATATAGCATTAGGAGCATATTCTGCTATGCTATAATGTTCTAATGTCATATATGTGAATAGATATTTAACAGGTATCATGAGTCTATATGTTTTGATATACATATGTGCATAATTTATGATATGATGTGCTGATATTCAACTAATGAAATAGATGTATCGGCACGTATTTGAAATATAGATAAAGTGATTGATATAGACCTGGATATGTTTAAATGTTTGAATGTTTTAGATTCAATGGTTAGATGGTTAGATGGTTTTGATTTTAGAAGTATGAAATATGTATAATTTGGTTTTAGTATTCAAAACTTGATCTGAAACCGATATAAGTTGAGTAATGATGTAATTGAATTACGAGCATGATTTGTAAGGTAAGTCTTGATTAGTATGAAATAAGAGTAATGGGTTATGCATGAGCTATTTGTTGGATATTGAGAATTAAATATACATATTTGGTTTGATAATTAAATGAATCGTGAATGTGTATGAGATTGAAATGTTAAAGATTTATAATTATAACCTGTTGTATAAATAATTATGAATGAATGTGATGAACTGAGTTTAGTTCGATAAAACCCGTAACCCTAATCCGGCGACGGATATAGGTTAGGGGTGTTACATCAAGCATATACAAGCAACCAAAACAATTACAACCAAGGTATTAACATCACATCCACATGATAACATCTAACATGCTTTAACATCATAATTTACTAAACACAAACATACCACAAGCACATCCAATTTAACTAGGATAGGCCATGTTTCAAGGCGTTATACAAAATAAACATATATCAATTACAAGCCAATACTTTTGGCCAAATCATAATGACACATATAACAAAATGACCAAGTCCTTATACACGCCATACATTCAACATGCTAAGACCATTAATACCCAAAATGAGAGTTTGATATTGTGATTCGAATCTCCGATAATCTCTAATTCTGAGTTAGCTTGACGACACTATAAAAACATGAAAAATAATTGGAGTAAGCTATATAGCTTAGTAAGCTCATATGTAAGAAATAAGCAACCTTATCATGCAAATAACATTCAATTATTATAACATAATTAAATGTAGATTTACCATGGTCTCATGATCATAATCTATTCCATCATAAAAACTTACCTCATATTCATCATTTCACACATTTATTAAACATGAGCTTTATGTACATACCTGAGCCATCTCGAAACGAACTTACACATATTCTCATCTTTGACATACCTGTGAACCACTCGGAATAACAATGTCGATACTGGAAAATTTGCACACTAAGTGCCACATATGTAGCCAAAGTTACCTAAGTCTCATATCACATAATAGCTCGTTCTCGAGCTATTTACGGGATAGCTCACACAAGTTGTCATTCAAGGTGTGGCTATACAGTACTGCTCACACAAGCTATCAAGTATCAGCAACATATGCCGGTATACTCAGCCACTGGTATGACGTATGAGACCAGCACCCAGATCATATAATCACATAACACATAATGACCCTAGTGACATGTCACTTGTATCCTAACCTATTCCTAAGGTTCAAACGGGATTTCTTGCTTGTCAATTCGTCTTTGGACTCATTCATAGGATTATACTCATTCACAAAATCAAACATACAGTTCATGTAATATTAAAGCATTTAAATACCATTATTCTAAAGCTTATTTTTAACATACGAACTTACCTCGGCACAAAATGGATAATTGTTCGATTTACTCCACAATCTTGTTCTTTCCCCACTCTAAGTCAGAACCTCGCCTTTATTGATCTATAATATCAAATTTAGATTATTCAATTTATTATCAAAAACACCTTATAGCAAAAATTACATTTTCCCTAACTTTTTAACTTTTTACATTTTAGTCCCTAGGCGCGTAAAATAATTTTTATGCAATTTCATTACACCCTAGCCTAGCCGAACCTATTTCATGCTCACAACAGCCTCCGCATTTTTCATTTATTCATATTTTTACACACATTTTACAACTTTTACAAATAGGTCTATATTTAACATTTTCATCAAAAATCACTTAATAAATGTTGTTTATCTAACACCAAACATTCATTTTCTACCATTATACATCAAAACACACAAATATCTAACATGGGTAAAATTTTAGACTGTGATTTTCTTTCAAATTAATCCTTGAAATAGCTAAATCAAGTTACAACATTCACAAAAACGTAAAAATCATTAAAAATAAGACAAGGACGGACTTACAATCGAGCTTGGAAGATTGGCCAAAAACCCTAGCTATGGTGACTCTTCAAATTCGGCACAAGGGGACTAAATTGGATAAGATGACATCTTTTTATTAGTTTTATTTGTCTTTATTTACCATTTTACCAAAATGCCTTTAAAGCCAAACTTTGAACTTTCACCTAACTATGGCAATTTTTGTCCAACTTAAAGTATAATGGTCTAATTACCATTTAAGGACCTCCAATTTAAGAATTCATTATAGTTAAACACCTCTAGCTTCTAGAATACATATTTTGCACCTATTGCAATTTAGTCCTATTAGTCAAATTGGACACCCTATCGATAAAATTTCTTAACAAAATTTTCACACAATAATTTAATCATACTATAGACCTTAAAGAAATAATAAAATTAACATTTCTACTTCAAAATTGTGGTCCTGAAACCACTATTCTAATTTGACCTAAAAATAGGCTGTTACAACTTTCCCCCTTTAGGGATTTTCGTCCCCGAAAATCGTATCAAAAAGAGGTTTAGGTATTGTTTTCTCATAGCTTCCTCGGGTTCCCATGTAGCCTCTTCAACCCCATGTCCTTTCCATAAAACTTTCACTAGGGCTATACTTTTATTTCTCAACTATCTAACTTTTCGAGCCAAAATCTTGATCGTTTCCTCACCATAAGTCATATCAGGTCAAATCTCAACCTTTGTCGGTGAAATTATGTGCGAAGGATCTTATCGATAATGGTGCAACATTGACACATGAAACACATTGTGGATCCTTTCTAACTCTGTCGGTAAAGCTAACCGATGTGCCACCGGTCCTATTCTTTCAATAACCTCATACAGACCAATAAAATGTGGACTCAGTTTACCCTTATGAACAAACCTAAGGATTTTCTTCCACGGTAACACTTTCAAGAATACCTTATCACCAACTTGAAATTCAATCTCCTTTCATTTCAGACCCGCGTACGACTTATGTCTATCCGAAGCCACTTTCAAACAATTACGAATTACTTTCACTTTTTCTTCGATTTTTCTAACCAAATCAACCTCTTGAATCTGTCTCTCATTGAGCTCAGTCCAGTACAATGGAGTTCGATACTTGCAACCATACAATGCCTCATACGACGCCATCTTCATACTCGTCTGAAAACTATTGTTATAAGCAAATTCGACTAAAGGTAGATATTTTCCCCAACTACCTTCGAAATCTAATACACAACATCGAAGCATATCTTTGAGTACCTGAATCATTCTCTCAGATTGACCGTCGGTTTGCGGATGAAATGCAGTGCTAAAATTCAACTTTGTACCCAAAGCTTCTTCCAACTTTTTCCAAAATCGAGACACAAATCTCGAATCTCTGTCCAAAATAATAGAAATAGGCACTCCGTGCAATCTCACAATTTTAGCAATGTACAATTCAGCTAGCCTATCAATTGAATAGTCAGTATGTACTGGAATAAAATGAGTCGATTTCATCAATCGATCAACAACGAACCAAATGGCATTTTTCTTCATCAGAGTTAGAGGTAACCTGGTTACAAAGTTCATCGTAATACTATCCTATTTTCAATTAGGAATCATCACAGGCTAAAGTAAACCCAAAGGTACTTGGTGTTTGGCTTTCACTTGTTGACAAATCAAACATTTTGATACAAATTCAAAGATATCTCATTTCATACCTGACCACCAATACAGTTTTTTCAAATCATTGTACATCTTTGTACTTCTCGGATGAATAGACAAACAACCACATGTGCTTCATGAAGAATTTTTTGAATAAGCTCAGCATCTCTCGATACACAAATCCTACCTCGAAACATCAAACAATCATGTAACGCCCTGAATTTTTAGGCCTAGTATAATTGGGCCTATTGGGCCTTGGGCAAGGGAGCGTTTAAAAATTTTTGAAAGCAAGAGAATGGCACTAATGCAAGTTAGACGTATTAGGTGAGTAATTTTGGAAGGTTAGGGGGCTTCTATGAACTCCCGGGTTCAAACCTAGGCTTTAGGAAAATTTTGGTTTTAGGTGAATAAAACCTGGAAGTTAGTAAGTAGGCTTTAAGAATAAAAATAAGGAGAAAATGACACAAAAAGAGTTGTGGTCTAGTGCCATATGGCGCCACATAGGAGACAAGAAAGTGACGCCATAGAGGAAGCAAGGGGTCCAAGGTTCAAGTCTTGGCGATCGAAATTCATTTTGATTTCTTTTTAAATGAACTTAGAATTTGGCCCATAGGCTTATATTTAGTTGTGCATGTTTTAAGTCACAAAAGAAGCTTGTGTTGTGGTGGCATGTAACGTCTAGAGCATAGGAGAGGGCAAGGGTTCGAATCCCATTGCAAGTAAAAAGGGATATTTATTTTGCTAAGTTGGGGCGATAGGTGGTTGTGATGGAATAAAACTCTACTGAAGGAGGGATCCCACATCGAAAAGCTAGCATGAGGGAAGGTGAGAAGATGGCTTTATGTAAAGCAATCTATGAGGAAAGTAAGCATACCTTGGTTGGCATTTGGGTATAAGAGTGTTCGGAGCGCAGATTAGCTGCAGATTCCTATCAGGTGTGTATTTCGTACTACTCTAGATGTAGAGCGACAAATGCCGAAAGGCCAGTCACATGGTGATGGTAGCCACACGAGCGTATGAGTGCACGTGTGGTAGTTTCAACGCGATAGTTGAGGCCATCATGAGTGTTCTTGTGGGTTTAGGCTGGTTGGGCCACAATGGGCCGAAAGGGACTATGTGGGGTCAATGGGCTCTGGGCCCAATCGATCAGTTGTATAATTGGGTAGTAAATATTGAACTGGACTATACGAATCTCATATCTACGGTTAGATTTGGGCTAAATGGGCCACACGAGCATCGTTATCTTGTTTCTTCCTGTTAGGGTGATTGGTTACTTTGTGGTTATAATTTAAGCATTCGTGTTGATTTAAGATCATGTTCTTGATGAGCAAAAGGGATTCTAGCCTTAGGGGTAGTAAAGGTGCCAGTCGAGACTGTGCACATAGCCTCCAACCCAAAGTTTCAGCGGCGTAGGGTGTCAGCAGTTCGGGACATTCCGCTTGGATGCGAATGGCATCCTCCTCAAACTTTGGTTTAACTAGGCAAATCGCGGTTGATCGTTCTAGTGAAGGTGAAGGCGCTTGTGATTATTTAATACTCTACGTGATAAGGTGTGTAATCTCACACCTATATTTATTCTGTTAATTCGATGTTCTATGAATCGACTAAAAGCTAAAATACCGATAAGCTAGAATATCAGCATCTGAGATCACTCGAGCTTGCAAGCGCTCATAGAGACAAATCGAGCCACAAGTGTTGGCGATAGACTATTGGGAGTGTCACGAACGCTCTCGTGGGACTGAGGCTATAATGGGACCTGTTGAGCCGAAGTGGGCTAAGTGGGCCCAATGAACTAATGGGCCCATAAGGGCAAAATCCATGGTAAGTGCTTGAAACACCCCAAACCCGGCCCACAAGCCTTGACCGGACCTGGCATGTTCCTAGGAAAAACCGTTCAAATCTTGTTTGAAACTTTGCTAAAATTTGCGAGTTTTTGAAAACAGTTGATTTGGGTTGGGCTCAATTTTAAAACCCGTGTTGATTATGTACCAAAACGTTTAATATTTATACTTAAGAAAAATAGACTTTAACCTTGTATTATTAAAATCGAGTCATACTTAGATAATTAAATATGCATGCATAACAGTTCAAACCAAGGCATTATTACCTCAAATAAAACCCCAAATTAAATCAAAAATACTTAAAATATTACAAGTCCAAAATGAAATAAAATCCCGAACTGTGCATAGCCATCACTGAGCTTCAACCGACTCGGTCCATCACTAAGTGTCACCTGAAAAATTAGTCCCACAAAGGGGTGAGTCAAAAGGACTCAATGTGTACAACCATCACAAGTTTCAATTAATTTTAGGCATATCAAATCATAATAACACATATAAATCATGATGCAAACCCAAACCCAAGCCTAGATAACCATCCGCTACACATCACCCGTACCAACCATCACACCGTGGGGACTACTAAGTCAACCCTCCATCCACTACACACCATCGAAGGCAGTCGCTGCAGTCGACGTGCTCATCGCCCTTATAAAATTCGTGGCATAGCCACTAGATAGTTATTTTGTGACATAAGTCACCACATTCATATATTGTGACATAAGTCACCACATTCGGATATTGTGACATAAGTCACCACATTCAAATATTGGGGTATTAAACCACCAATTCACTTCCCCTTCACATATCACCCATATGCCCCATGTCAAACATATCATGCAAAAACATGCTTTATTTCACATTCTTATCACTATTGTCATTTTTATCATACTCATAGTAGGAGGAGTAGGAAAACGTACCTGAGTACTTCGTACCATTACATGGTACTTTGGCCACATCATAACATATTCTTGTACATATTAACTAAAACATAACCGTCAATTAATTAAAGCTTCGTCAATTAATTAAAGGTTAGTGTGGGGTACACACCTGATATACTTAGCAAATTCACTCCAAATCTCGAAAATCCAATCCACTTCATTAGATCTTTACTTTCTATATTCGGCCATTATATTAGCAAAGCCTATTCAGCTAATTAATTAAATCCCGAAGGACTATCGAAACCAAAACTTACCTTGTGGCCGATTGGATTAAAGATCAAATCCTAAAACTTTACTACGTTTCTTCTTGTAATCGGCCAAGCACTAGATCACTTCACATGTTAGTTTTCGGCTTTTAACCGAAGTAAGAAATAAATTTAAGTTCCTAAATAGGCCTTGGCCGATTGTACATTAGGACCTACCTTGCGATTTGAAATCTCGAGATCCTTGTATACCCCTGTCGACTGCCCCTAAATGTCCATAGTTAAATTCGGTCATAAAGAAAAGAACAAAAAAGGGCCATTCGGCCACCTACCATCAACCACTCACCTTCGACTTTTCCAAAATCGGCACTTCTGGCTATTGTAAAATAGGATTCGGCTTCTAGAGATAAAGAGAAGGAATTGATAGGCATAGGTAATTGATTCGGGTTAGATCTTGATGAAAATAAAGGAAGAAATCACAAAGGAAAGAAATCCCGAAACTTACCGAATCACTAAGGAACATGCGGCCTATGGTGCACCTTCGAGAAACTAAACCACCTTTGTAGATTCGGCTTTGAGGCTTAGAGAGATTCGACTATGGGGGTTTTTGATTAACAATCGGCTATTGCTAGAAAAAGGCTTACCTTCGGCTTTTGGTGAGTTGTGAAAAGAAAAAGAAAGTTGATGATGAAGATTCGGCTAGAGGAAGAGTTGAAAGAAAGAATTTGAGAGAAGGTAGGAAGGATGATAAGAAATTCGGCAATGGCTTAAGAGGAACTTGCTTTCGGCTTTTGACAAAATAAGAGAGAAAGAGAAGAGCACTAGAGAATTCGACAGAGGCTTCAAAAGAGAAAAGAATAATAACCTTACTTTTCCTCCTTTTGCCGAAATTACTAAACCTAGAGCCCCTTGGCCAGCCACCTCTTCCTCTCACTATCAAATCCCTTAATTCACTCTTCCTTACCCCTCTTCCTACCTTAGCCGAAACTTCTAAGAGAATTGGACCTCATCTTAAACTCCTCCCATAGACTCCCCTTGCCGTCCAACACTTCCTCTTGTTGCCGTAAAAATTAAAGCTCCATTTAGCTTCCTACACAACTCGAACCTTGGCCCATTTACCCTGCTGGTGGCGTCATTCCCAGAGGCCTTAAGTGGCGCCTCCGAGCCAATTTTCCAAGCCCAATTGTGTGTTTTATTTTCTTCATTTATTTTCTTAAGGCCTATCAGGCTTAACTCCCTCTCTTAGACTTAAAATTAAATAATTTGTAAAGCGTTCACCTACTCACTAAGGTTCACAAATTTCACAATACACATTCACAACATACTCAAGCATGCTATTTCATATAATTTTGCAATAGTGCATAAGCCCTAATCCGGGATATTACAGTTCTACCCCTTAAAATAATTTTGTCCTTGAAATTCCCTAGCTAGAATAGGTGGGGGTATTACTGTCGTATTGCTTCTTTCGGCTCCCACGAGGCTTCCTCCGATCCATGATTTCGCCACAATACCTTGACCAAAGGGACCGATTTCCTTCGTAGCACTTTCACATCTCGTTCCAGAATCTGAATCGGCTCTTCCTTGTAGGACAGGTCTGGCCTTAGCTCCACCTCTTCAACCGAAACTACGTGAGATGGATCTGATCGGTATCGACGTAGCATGGAAACATGGAATACGTCGTGTATCTGCTTCAATTCAAGAGGTAACTCTAATTGGTATGCCACTGGTCCGATTCACTTCAATACCCGATAGGGTCCTATGAACCTTGGACTTAGCTTCCCTTTTCGACCAAATCTCATCACCTTCTTCCAAGGCTATACTTTAAGGAACACTTGATCTCTCACATTAAATTCGATCTCCTTCCGTTTGAGATCTGGGTACGACTTTTGTCTATCAGATGCTTCCTTCAATCGAGCTCAAATTATACTAACCTTCTCCTCAGATTTTGCTACTAGTTCTGGACCCAAAATTTGACGTTCTCCCAATTCCGCCCAACACGTAGGAGTCCGACAATTCCTACCATACAATGCCTCGTACGGTGCCATTTTAATACTGGCCTGATAGCTATTGTTGTATGCGAATTTCGCTAGAGGTAAATATTCTTCCCAACTCCTACTGAAGTCTATCACACAGCCTCTTAGCATATCCTCTAGCACTTGGATCACTCGTTCAAACTGGCCGTCCGACTGAGGATGGAAAGTCCGATCTTGAAATCAATCTGTGCCTAAAGCTGATGTAGTGCTTTCCAAAACCTAGATGTGAACCTCAGATCTCTATCCGAGATAATTGACATTGGCACTCCATGCAACCTTACAATCTCCACCACATACAATCTTGCCAACTTTTGTAGGAAGTAGTCAACCCGTACTGGAATAAAATGCGCGGACTTTGTCAGCCGATCCACTATCACCCATACCGAGTCCTTCTTAGTAGGCGTAAGGGGAAGCCCACTAACGAAGTCCATGGTAATTCTTTCCCACTTCCATTGGGGAATATGTATTGGCTGAAGCAATCCTGACGGAACTTGGTGTTCAGCCTTAACTTGCTGACATGTCAAGCACTTCCTAATAAATTCGGTCACTTCCCGCTTAAGGTTAGGCCACCAAAATTGTTCCCTTAAATCTCTGTACATTTTACTACCTCCGGGATGCATAGCATAGGGGCTACTATGCGATTCCCAAAGAATTCTTTGCCTAAGTTTCGCATCCTTCGATATACAGACCTTACCCTTGAAACACAATACTCCTTCATCGTTAATACCATAATTTTCCATCTCTCCATTCTGCGCTTGTCACAACTTAACACTTAGATCCTCATCCACCAACTGTCCCTCTTTCACTTCATTCAACCACGTTGGCTTAATTTGTGGCTCTGCCAGCAGACTTCTATCATCATACAAGCTTAGATGTGCGAACATCGCCCTCAGATCCGTCACTACCTTCCGACTTAAGGCATCCGCCACTACATTTGCCTTGCCTGGGTGATATTCTATGGAACAATCGTAGTCCTTCAATAATTCCACCCACCTTCGCTGTTTCAGATTCAACTTCTTCTGAGTCAGCAGATACTTAAGGCTTTTATGGTCTGTGTAGATCACCAACTTTTCTCCATAAAGATAATGCCTCCACATCTTAAGGGCAAAGACCACTGCCGCCAATTCCAAGTCGTGCGTCGGGTAGTTAACCTCGTGTGGCTTCAGTTGTCGAGACGCATACGTAACTACTTTCCAATCTTGCATTAATACGCATCCCAATCCTGTATGGGAAGCGTCACAATACACCACAAAATCCTTCCCTGCCTCCGACTGAATCAAAACTGGAGCTTCGATCAAGACCCTTTTAAGCTTCTCAAAGCTCTCCTGTTGCTTATCGGTCCATACGAAAGGCACTTCCTTCCTTAATAACTTTGTCAGTGGCACAACTATCGACGAGAACCCTTCCACAAAGCGTCTATAATAGCCTTCCAATCCTATGAAACTCCAAACTTCCGCCATAGACTTAGGGGGTTTCCAATCCAAAACTGCCTCAATCTTTCATGGATCCACCCTTATTCCTTCAGCAGATACTACATGTCCCAAAAACGTAACCTCCTTAAGCCAAAATTCACACTTACTGAATTTGGTGTAGAGCTTCTTCTCCCTCAACACTTGCAACACAACTCGAAGGTGCTCATCGTGTTCTTCCTCCAACTTCGAGTACACCAAGATATCGTCTATGAACACAATGACAAACCAGTCTAGATAGGGTTGGAAAATTTGGTTCATCATGTCCATAAACGCGACTGGGGCATTAGTCATGCCGAACGGCATTACCAAAAACTCATAATGCCCGTACCTTGTTCGGAAAGTCGTCTTATGGATATCAGCCTCCTTCACCTTAACCTGATGATATCCATACCTTAGATCGATCTTTGAGAATATTGCGGCCTCTTTAAGCTAATCGAACAAGTCATCTATTCTTGGCAATGGATACTTGTTCTTGATGGTCAGCTTATTCAACTGACGATAATCTATGCACATGCGCATAGTTCCGTCCTTCTTCTTCACAAATAAGACCGGTGCTCTCCATGGAGACACACTGGGTCGAATGAACCCACGGTCAAGCAATTCCTAGATCTGAGCCTTGAGCTCCACCAACTCCTTTGGTGCCATTCTGTACGGGGCAATGGACACAGGAGCTGTACCTGGCAGTAAGTCAATTCCAAACTCCACCTCCCTGTCCGCGGGTATTCCGGGTAATTCCTCCGGAAAGACATCCTCATATTCCCTTACAGTTCTTACTTCACTAACTCCCCTTTTTTCATATCCAAAGCACTAATGAAGGCTATAAATGCCTTACACCCTTTCTGAACCATCTTATTAGCCTTTAAAGCCGAAACTACGTTAAACAAGTAGTTTCGTCTTTCTCCTATCATAACTATCACTTCATCCTCTAGGGTCTTTAACTCCATTCATTTGGCTGCACAATCCAACACAGCCCGATGCACAACTAGCCAATCCATTCCAAGTATGAGATCGAATTCTCCAAAAGGTAATTCCATTAAATCGGTTGGAAGTACCGTTCCTTGAAGCTCCAAAGGTATTCTTTGAAACATCTTATTCACCACTACAATTTGACCTAGTAGGCTTACTACGGTCATTTCCCTACTAGAAAGTTTAGAGACTATTTCTAGAGTCTCAACTATTCTACCTGCAACATAAGAATGGGTCGAGCCCACGTCGATCAAAGCAAAATAAGGCTTGCCATAAATAATGAACATATCGGTTATGACGTCCTATGCATCACCATCCTCCCTACGGCAAACCGCATACACCAACCCTGGCTGTCTTGCCTTTAAATTACCACCACCTTGGCTCGGTGTTCCACGTCCTCTTTCGGCACCATTTCCTTTATTATTTGAACCACGACCCCGCTGAGGCTGCTGTCTCCTTCTACCAGCCTGATTAACATTCTGAGCTACCGGTCGATTCCCATCTGGTCTTATCGGACAGTCCTTAATCATATGGTCCTTTGACCCACACTTGAAACATGCCCCTATCTTCTTCCAACATTTGCCTAAGTGCTTTTTCCCACATTGATCACAAGTAGGGTACTAGCCTCCAGTAGCAGCTTGCTGACCATGCGGCCTTTCAACTCTAGGCCTCTTTTGCTCATTCCTGGATGGCCTTGACGATCCAAATCCTCTCTCCTGCCTATTTTGATCGGAGTTCTGCCTCACGGACTCCTTGATACCTTCGGCCACTTTGGCCTTTTCCACCAACACAGCAAACTCTGGCTCCTATTGCGGAGCTATCAATAACCTCAGGTCATCTCTTAGTCCGTCTTCAAACCAGACACACCACTCATGCTCGAGAGACACTATACCCGAGCATAACGGCTCACCTTAAGAATTTAATCAGATTTCACCACGGACTTGTTTCCTTGAACCAGTCCTAGAAAAGCCTTTCTCTGGGCATCAATATAATGAGTACCCACGTACTTCTTCTGGTATGCCACCTTAGCATACTCCCAAGTGAGTTCCTCAGCGGTAGCACCATCCCGCACCGTGAGCCACCATTGATATGACTCATCGCGGAGAAGCGACACCAACCCTTTCAGCTTTTCGTCGTCAGTTAGGTCAAGCTCATCCATAATCTTCTCAATCGCCTCCAACCAATATTCAGCGGTATTGGGTGCCACACCTGACACGCCATGGAACACTTCAGTTCTATTGGCTCGGAGTCACTCAGGTACCAACTTTCGAGCTCCCATGCCTCCACCTACTCCTGCCACTCTTTCCAAGACCCACAGCATCGCTTGTGACACTGCGTCATCCCCCGTCTGGTCCTAATATTCCACATCAGCGGCTGGGGGTGGGGTGGCATTTCATTTTTAGATCCTTGACCTGATCTAATGGGTTCAAACACAGTCATTCGGCCTCTTCCACGGCCACGCATGTTAGACCACGTCCCCTTGAATTCATACTTCCGCTTAGCATCTATCTGATTTAAAGAATTTTATGTATTAGTTTTGTTCCACTAATTTATCACGAGCAGTCTTATGTTTAAAAGTTTTAAGTAGTTCTTTCGATTCATACACATACAGTCTCACATCATTCATTTAGTCACACACATGAACTTGCGTTCATTACAGAGAAATGTTGTAGTTGTCGTTGTTTGTTGTTTTCCACTACCCATGGGTATTTCTGTAATTTTATCCTACAGGGGTATTTTGGTAATTTTTCAAATTAGGGCATTTGAAAATGTTGCAAAATAGAGATTGTTGATATTTTACAAAATTAAAATTACTTGTTGGAAAAATTTCAAGGATGAAATGGTAATTTTATACATTAGGGGTATTTTTGTAATTTTACAAGTCAGGGTCATTTCGGTAATTTTTTGCAAAAATATGGTTCCTGGTGACTTTCAAAACAAGGGCATTTTTAAAGGTTTTTAATTTGAGGGTACTTCGTTGATTTTCCTTATTGAGGGTATTTTGGTCATTTTGCAAATCAGGGGTAATTCCGTAAATTTTCCAAATCAGGGTGTCTTGATATTTTGTAAAGTCTTTGGATATTCTTGCAAAGTAGGGAAATTTTATTGAAATCAAGGGTAATATGGAAATTTTAGAACCAAGGGCATTTTAGTAATTTTACCACTAAGGGTATTTAGGTAATTTTATAAATCAAAAATTCTTAAAAAGTTTGTTCCTAGGAAAAACCGTTCAAATCTTGTTTGAAACTTTGCTAAAATTTTGTGAGTTTTTGAAAACAGTTGATTTGGGTTGGGCTCGAATTTTAAAACCCGTGTTGATTATGTGTCAAAACGTTTAATATTTATACTTAAGAAAAATAGACTTTAACCTTGTATTATTAAAATCGAGTCATACTTAGATAATTAAATATGCATGCATAACAGTTCAAACCAAGGCATTATTACCTCAAATAAAAACCCAAATTAAATCCAAAATACTTAAAATATAACAAGTCCAAAATGAAATAAAATCTCGAACTGTGCATGGCCATCACTGAGCTTCTGCCGACCTGGTCCATCACCGAGTGTCACCTGAAAAATTAGTCCCACAAAGGGGTGAGTCAAACGGACTCAATGTGTACAACCATCACAAGTCTCAATTAATTTCAGGCATATCAAATCATAATAACACATATAAATCATGATGCAAACCCGAACCCAAGCCTAGATAACCATCCGCTACACATCACCCGTACCAAGCATCACACCGTGGGACTACTAAGTCAACCCTCCATCCACTACACACCATCGAAGCGATCATCGCAATGATGTGCTCATCGCCCTTATAAAATTTGTGGCATAGCCACCAGATAGTTATTTTGTGACATAAGTCACCACATTCATATATTGTGACATAAGTCACCACATTCGGATATTGTGACATAAGTCACCACATTCAGATATTGGGGTATTAAACCACCAATTCACTTCCCCTTCACATATCACCCATATGCCCCATGTCAAACATATCATGCAAAAACATGCTTTATTTCACATTCTTATCACTATTGTCATTTTTATCATACTCATAGTAGGAGTAGGAAAACGTACCTGAGTACTTTGTACCATTACATGGTACTTTGGCCACATCATAACATATTCTTGTACATATTAATTAAAACATAACCGTCAATTAATTAAAGCTTAGTGTGGGGTACACACCTGATATACTTAGCAAATTCACTCCAAATCTCGAAAATCCAATCTACTACTTTAGATCTTTACTTCCTATATTCGGCCATTATATTAGCAAAGCCTATTCGGCTAATTAATTAAATCCCGAAGGACTATCGAAACCAAAACTTACCTTGTGGATGATTGGATTAAAGATCAAATCCCAAAACTTTGCTACGTTCCTTCTTGTAATCGGCCAAGCACTAGATCACTTCACAGGTTAGTTTTCGGCTTTTAACCGAAGTAAGAAATAAATTTAAGTTCCTAAATAGGCCTTGGCCGATTGTACATTAGGACCTACCTTGCGATTTGAAATCCCAAGATCCTTGTATACCCCTGTCGACTGCCCCTAAATGTCCATAGTTAAATTCGGTCATAAAGAAAAGAACAGAAAAGGGCCATTCGGCCACCTACCATCAACCACTCACCTTCGGCTTTTCCAAAATTGGCACTTCTGGCTATTGTAAAACAAGATTCAGCTTCTAGAGATAAAGAGAAGGAATTGATAGGCATAGGTAATTGATTCGAGTTAGATCTTGATGAAAAGAAAGGAAGAAATCACAAAGGAAAGAAATCTCGAAACTTACCGAATCACTAAGGAACATGCGGCCTATGGTGCACCTTAGGGAAACTAAGCCACCTTTGTAGATTCGGCTTTGAGGCTTAGAGAGATTCGGCTATGGGGGTTTTTGATTAACAATCGGCTATTGCTAGAAAAAGGCTTACCTTCGGCTTTTGGTGAGTTGTGAAAAGAAAAAGAAAGTTGATGATGAAGATTCAGCTAGAGGAAGAGTTGAAAGAAAGAATTTGAGAGAAGGTAGGAAGGATGATAAGAAATTCGGCAATGGCTTAAGAGGAACTTGCTTTTGGCTTTTGACAAAATAAGAGAGAAAGAGAAGAGCAGTAGAGAATTCGGTAGAGGCTTCAAAAGAGAAAAGAATAATAGCCTTACTTTTCCTCCTTTTAACAAAATTACTAAACCTAGAGTCCCTTGGCCGGCCACCTCTTCCTCTCACTATCAAATCCCTTAATTCACTCTTCCTTACCCCTTTTCCTACCTTAGTCGAAACTTCTAAGAGAATTGGACCTCATCTTAAACTCCTCCCATAGACTCCCCTTGCCGTCCAACACTTCCTCTTGTTGCCGCAAAAATTAAAGCTCCATTTAGCTTCCTACACGACTCGAACCTTGGCCCATTTACCCTGCTGGTGGCGTCATTCCCAGAGGCCTTAAGTGGCGCCTCCGAGCCACTTTTCCAAGCCCAATTGTGTGTTTTATTTTCCCCATTTATTTTCTTAAGGCCTATCAGGCTTAACTCCCTCTCTTAGACTTAAAATTAAATAATTTCTAAAGCGTTCACCTACTCACTAAGGTTCACAAATTTCACAATACACATTCACAACATACTCAAGCATGCTATTTCATATAATTTTGCAATAGTGCATAAGCCCTAATCCGGGATATTACAGTGTTGGTTGATAGATGCAGCTGCAAAGTCTACAAAACCGTGATCAAAAGTTGGCTAAATTGGCCACACAAGTGTGTGGGCTCGCTTAGGTCAAAATTGGGCTTTAGGCCCAATTGCACCATTTTGATTAAAAAAGGGTATCCGTGTCGTTCGAAGCGAAAATGGGCCTTCAAAGAGGCCATTAGAGGGGTAAAATTATCGAAACACCCTTCACGGGTAAAATTACCAAAATACCCTTTATGGGTAAAGTTATCAAAATACCCTTTATAGGTAAAGTTACCGAAATACCCTTTGTGGGTAAAGTTACCGAATACCCTCTATGGGTAAAGTTACCAAAATACCCTCTATGGGTAAAGTTACCAAATACCCTTATAGGATAGAATTATCAAAATAGCCCTGAAGGGTAAGATTATCAAAATACCCTTATAGGGTAAAATGACTGTATTGCCTTTCGGGTAGATGACTGACTTAGATTATGTGTTGGACTGATTTGAATGGGATTGTATGACTGTGTTTTAAGTGACTTGATGATGGTTGTATGACTGGTATGCCTTTAAATTATGTTTAAATGTCTATTACTGAGCATGGCCATTTTGCATAAACGTGTAATGATTGAGCATGACATACATGACATACTACACTGGGTTGGGTTTTGTCTGATTTGGACGAAGTACTGTTATAGTAGCATCACCACGTTTTTAATTATGGTGGTTTAGCCACGTATACCGTTGTTAGTAGCTAGGCTGCATTATTAGAGAGTTTGGCTGGGTTGGTCGACATGGTCCCCACATGGATAGATGGTTGGTACGGGTAGAGAGTTTGGCTGGATCGGGTTAGGTTACATGTCCATTGCATTGATATGATTTTGGGGCTTAGGCCCAGATTATTACCGAATAGGGCTTAGGCCCGAATTTCTACCGAATAGGGATTAGGCCCAGGCTGATACCGTATGGGCTCAAGCCCAGTCTGTGACCGTAATAGGGGATTACACACTGATTTCTCGTAACTCACCCTTTGTCCTTAACTGTGCAGGTAATCCCCAGTCGTAGAGGATTTGGAGCTGCGAGGGACTTAAAGGTGGCCACACGATCGACATTCTTTAAAGCTGAACTTAGCGACTTTATATTTACTTTATTTTATTATTGGGTTAATAATTTTTGTAATAAGGCCATTGGGATTTTCTTTTAACTTTTAATTGGTATTTCTTTTAATTACAAACTGCTAGTCTTTTAACACGGGTTTTAAAATAATAAATCCTGTTTTCAAAATATCACGTTTTCGCAACTGTTTAAGTCAGACTTCCGTAACAAACAAGGTTTTTAAGATAATAAAATTTTTGCAAGGGAATGACTTTGAGCAAATCTTGTTTTGTGAATAAGCAACGAAAATCAAGGTTTTAAACGGTTGGAAGTTTTACACTGAAGAAGGGTTTTCAATTAATGCATAGTTTTCAAACAACACTTTGATGTGACACGCTAGATTAGGCCATAACTTTTAGGCCGAATTTGGGGTGTTACATTTAATGGTATCAAAGCCAAGTTGCAAAACTCAGCTGTGGATTGTGTTTTCAAAATTGAAGTTCTGAAGTATTGTATTGACCATTTTTCTGAAAGTGTGGTACACCGAGTCTCCGGCGCCGAATCCGTAGGTTTTCTGAATACTTTTGTCTATTTAGAAATTGAAATACAGTGAGTTAGAAATACGGTGGTTTCTTTAGATATTGGACTCTATTTTTGGTATTTATTTTGTGTGTGTTTTGTTTGGATGTGTGATAAATATTGATTTGCTTCTGTGGTTAGATGTTTAGTTGTGTGTAAAAGCTTTCAAGATTAAGTTAAAAGTGTATTAGTGTTATTAAGATCAGAGTGCGCAACGTGAGCGTAGTGTGGTAGGTTAGGATGTGCGACTGTTCCTATAGTTGGAAATTTCAAGGACAAAATTTCTTTAAGAAGGGTAGAATTGTAACGCCCTGAATCTTTTGGCCTAGTAGAATTGGGCCTACCGGGCCTTGGGCAAGAGAAAGTTTAAATTTTTTTAGAGCAAGAGAACGACATTAATGCAAGTTGGACCTATTAGGTGAGTGATTTTGGAAGGTTAGAGGGCTTCCATGAATTCCCGGGTTCAAACCTGGGCTTTAGGAAAATTTTGGTTTTAGGTGAATGAGCCACACAAGTGTATGGACCCGCTTGGGCCGAAATTAGGCTTTAGGCCCAATTGCACCGTTTTGATAAAAAAAAGGGTATCCATGTCGCTCAAAGTGACAGTGGGCCTTTGGAGAGGCCATTAGAGGGGTAAAATTATCGAAATACCCTTTAGAGGTAAAATTACTAAAATACCCTTCACGGGTAAAATTACCGAAATACCCTTTATGGGCAAAGTTATCGAAATACCCTCTATGGGTAAAGTTATTGAGATACAATTGTAGGATAGAATTATCAAAATACCCCTAAAGGGTAGGATTATCGAAATACCCTTGAAGGATAGATTTATCGAAATACCCTTATAGGGTAAAATGATTGTATTGCCTACGGGTAGATGACTGACTTATATTATGAGTTGGACTGGTTTGACTGGATTGTATGACTGTGTTTTAACTAACTTGATGGTGGTTGTATGACCGGTATGCCTTTAAATTATGTTTAAATGTCTATTACTAAGCATGGCCATTTTGCATACACATGTAATGATTAAGCATGACATACATGACATACTGCACTGGGTTGGGCTTTTCTGATTTGGAGGAAGTATCATTATAGTGGCATCGCCACGTATTCTGATTCTAGTGGCTTAGCCACGTATGCCGTTGTTAGTAGCTAGGCTACATTATTGGAGAGTTTGGCTGGGTGGGTCGACATGGTCCCCACATAGAGAGATGGTTGGTATGGGTGGAGAGTTTGGCTGGATCGGGTTGGGTTACATGTCTATTATTTTGATATGATTTTGGGGCTTAGGCCCAAATTGTTACTGAATTGGGCTTAGGCCCAGATTGCTACCGAATAGGGATTATGGCCAGACTGATACCATATGGGCTCAAGCCCAATCTATGATCGTAATAGGGGATTACACATCGAGTTCTCATAACTCACTCTTTGTCCTTAACTGTGCAGGTAATCCCCAGTCATAGAGGATTCGGATTTGCGAGGGACTCAGAGGTGGCCACACGACCAACATGCTTTAAAGCTGAACTTAGCGACTTTATTTTACTTTATTTTAATTATTGGGTTAATAATTTTTATAATAAGGCCATTGGGATTTTCTTTTAACTTTTAATTGGTATTTCTTTTAATTACAAACTGCTAGTCTTTTAAACACGGATTTTAAAACAATAACTCCTGTTTTTAAAATATCACGTTTTTGCAACTGTTTAAGTCAGGCTTCCGTAACAAACAAGGTTTTTAAGATAATAAAATTTTTGCAAGGGAATGACTTTGAGCAAATCTTGTTTTGTTAATAAGCAACAAAATTCGGCGTTTTTAAATGGTTGGAAGTTTTACACTGAAGAAGGGTTTTCAATGAATGCGTAGTTTTCAAACAACACTTTGATGTGAGACGCTAGATCCGGCCATAACTTCTAAGTCGTGTTTGGGGTGTTACAAATCATCAGCCCCAATTTGAATATCTGAATCACTAGTCGATTCGCACTGAGCTCTCTTAGCTTGAACTTGTTGGTCACACTTTTGAGCTTCACAAATTTGCTGAAGAAATACCGGTCTAGCTTTTAACTAAGCTAGAATTTAACCATCATCGGATAAAGTCAATTGTGTATTCATTTCTCTCTAAGGAAACAAAGATTTCCTACTTAAAGCATCAGCGACTACATTTGCTTTTCCCGGATGATAATCGATTTCCAACTCATAATCTTTTAATAACTCGAGCCATCTCCATTGTCACAAGTTCACATCCTTTTGAGTCATCAAATACTTCAAGATCTTGTGGTCGGTATAGATGTGGCACTTCTCCCTGAATAAATGGTGTCGCCAAATCTTTAGAGCAAACACAATGGTAGTGTAACATCCCGATTTAGGGATTAGTCAGAACAGTGATCTCAGAATCACTAATTTGAGGTTAGAGAAAATTATTTTCATGTTATTTTATGTGTTATAATATGTTTATAAGGATACATGGAAATTTTGGTGCTTTAATTTTAGCGATTTCATGCTTAATCGCTAAAAAGGATTAAATCGCATAAAGTGCAAAAGTTCTATTTTATTTGCTAGAAGTGCCAAATAGCTATGGATTAATATTTTGAGGTCCCAATTGTGTAATTTAGCATTGTTAAGTCGCTTGGCCGGTCAAAGAAGCTAAGGGGACAAGTGCATTTATTGTGATTAAAAGTTAGTGATATTAGTTGGAGAAAATGAATAAAACAAGATGATATAAGCAAAAGTTATCATCTTTTTATTTTGTCTTCTTCTCCAACCGAAAATATCAGCCATGGGAGGGCTTTTAAAGCTTAAAATTTCCAGCAAGCTTTTCTCCATTCAAGTAAGTGAAATTAATGGTTGTTTTTGATGATTTTTGTATATTCGGAGTCCCCAAAGCTTAAGCTAGCTAATGGGGGGACAAAATTGCAACATGGTTGAAAGTCTAGAGACTTACCATGAGAAATTTTGGGTTGTTTTCTGAGTTTTTATGGAATAAAATGAATGTTAGGAAGATGAGAAACAACTTTTGTGAAAGGTGTTGTCATGAAAACACCTAATTGGGACTAAAATGCAAAATTTGTATTTTGTTCATTAAGGCATGAAATAGTTGGAATTGTGAGTAGTTGTAAGAGGATTAAATGTTCAGCTAAGTTTTTTTAACAAGAAAATGTGACAAAAATTCATTTACGAGCCTAGGGGCAAAATCATAATTTTGCCAAAGTATAGGGGCAAAATAATCATTTTTTCCTAAAGTGTAGTTTATGGTGAATTTATGAATTATAAGTGATTAAATCAGTAAATTTATTTGTTTTAGATCAAAGAAAACGAGATTCAG
Organism: Gossypium rotundifolium; assembly: GCA_025506655.1. Taxonomy (NCBI): domain Eukaryota; kingdom Viridiplantae; phylum Streptophyta; class Magnoliopsida; order Malvales; family Malvaceae; genus Gossypium; species Gossypium rotundifolium. The sequence goes on from CP106730.1 coordinate 28,607,569, forward strand.
ACCTAGAACGGGTGAAAAGAGAAATGTGGGCAAAATGTCCCTTTTGGCCATTTCGACATCGAGGTAAGTTCATGTGTGAATGTGACAATTATGTATGAGTTAATTTAGTATTCCAATGTTGTATGGAATGTATATTTACTCGATTAATGTATCAAATATCTTTTAATGAGATATCAAGAGAATTGAATTTGGAAGTAATGGGAAATGGATATAGCATTATATGATGATAATTATAGTTTCATGTAAGACCATATTGGAATATGGCCTCGGTGTAAGAATTTGTATAAGACCATGTCAGGGACATGGCATCGACATGTTAATGTATGTAAGACCCTATTGGGGTATGGTGTCAATGGAACTAAGTGTATGAGACTCAAGAGAGTTATTTAATAATTTGAATGATTCAACGGATATGTTGAATGTATGTGATTGTACCACGAGAAGCACAAATATGTGTTAGAACTGAATTGATACGAATTCAATATATGATGAACCCTAGTGGGATATGTGAAATTAATCCACTTTAGTTGCATGAGATAGATTTGTTAATGCATTGTGTGAATGAGAATGAGAATAGTAGAAAGTTAAGCAAGAATGATAGTGAGTGAAGATGTTTACGGATGAACATTTGAATTAGAGAAATGTATGTGGTTAGATATTTGTGAATGTAAAATATTGGTGGGTTGTGTGCGACACCACCTGATTTATTATTAATTGATGGGCTATGTGCGATACCGTCAACTATATTACTATCGGTGGGCTGTGTGCGATACCACCTGATATATTATTAATTGATAGGCTGTGTGCGATACCATCAACTATATTACTATCTGTGGGCTGTGTGCGATACCACCTAATATATTATTAATTGATGGGCTATGTGTGATACCATCAACTATATTACTATAGGTGGGCTATGTGCGTTACCACCTGATTAATTAGTAATCGATGGGTTGTGTGCGATACCATCGCTTATATATGATTGGTGAGCTAAGTGCAAAATCACCATAGGTGTAAATGATTGGTGGGCTACGTGCGATACTACCCTATAAGAGATTTAATGGTGAGCTAAGTGTGAAACCACTGAGAAACTAGTAGTATGAGTGACTCATTAAAAATGCTTGATATGTTGTTTATATGATCATGTGATGATCAGTGCAGGAATGTATGCTAATTAAATGAGCAATTGGCTAGTGGCATGGTAAGAATGTGGTAAGAGATAGGATGAGTAAGTTTCAAAAGTGGTTGAGTAAGCAACCATGAATTTATGAGAAAATTTATTATAATACCTTGTAGTCATGGATATTCGATGAATATTAGAAATTGTGAGTTATATGCAGATGAACTTACTAAGCATATTGCTTACTCCTTTTCTTTTCCCATCTCTTATAGGTTATTTTAATTAGCTCGGGTTGGAGGCTGCGGAAGATGTTTTCACACTACCGAGTAGACTCCTGGTATGGTGTATCGATCTCTTATGAGTCATGGCATGTATAAGGATTCTTTTAAAGTTGATTAAGTTCTAATTGGTGTAGCCAAATTGTGTTAGCCTAAGAGATCTTATAGTTGTATGTGTATAGCCATAGGTGATGGCTTAAGTTGGTTGTAATTATATGGGAAATAGTTCCCTTAGTGTATGGGTTGAAGACTTTATTTCTCTTATGATTAAATGTCTTTAAACCAAGAATTATAATGATATTACTAGAAGTTATGTGATGATGAATGAATGTATGCAAATGAGAGTGGTGTTTGGCTTGGAAAATAGCCCTCATGTGCCCACACTAGTAGACACACGGGCGTATGTCTAGGCCGTGCGTACCCTGTACCTTAGTGTTTTAAGTCAAAATAGACCACGGACTAACCCCACGGCTGTTTGTATAGGTCATGTGTGATACATGGTCTAAGGCCACGGACGTGTCAAGACCATGTGTGAATTGGCAATGTTGACCACGGGTGGAAGATGCGGGCATGTCTTGAGGGTACACGGACATGCCCCGTTCCACATGGGCGTGTGTCCTAGCCATGGGAACTTTGGCAGAATGATGGGGTTTTTAGGCACGGTTTGGGCACATGGGCGTGTGATACTACACACGGGCGTGTAATCTCTGTTTAGGTGGGAAAGAAATTTTACAGATCATAACAGTTCCCGATATAGTCTCGAGAGTCCTCACATGTATGAGTGAGGTCTCGTAAGTCAAAAAGAGAAAAAAGTTGTTGTAGTGACTCACAGAGAGTAGTCACATTGAGTTTAAGTGGTGATTAAGCAGTTTTATACGGTAACGCCTCGTGCCTGATTTTGACGGGTATTACGGGAAAGGGGTGTTACAGGCAGCCAATTTTAAATCGTGCGTCGGATAATTCTTTTCGTAAGGTTTTAACTTCCTCGAAGCATAAGCTAACACTTTACCCTCTTGCATCAACACACAACCAAGACAGTTCGATGATGCGTCGCTGAAAATTACAAACTCTTTTCCCGACTCAGGTTGCACTAACACTGGCGCCTCAGTCAACAATGCTTTCAACTTTTCAAAACTCTTTTGACATTTATCAGTCCATTCAAACTTAACATCTTTCTGTAATAGTCTTTTCATAGGTGTAGCAATCATCTAGAATCCCTTAACAAAACATCGATAATACCCGGCTAAGCCCAAAAAGCTTCTAACCTCATTACATTCATCGGTGGTTTGCAATCAACAATTGTCAAAATCTTACTCAGATCAACCCTTATACCTTCTGCTGAGACAATATGCCCCAAAAATCTAACTTCTCGGAGCCAAAACTCACTTTTGCTGAACTTAGCAGACAATTCTTATCTCTCAAAGTCTGCAACACAGTTCTTAAATGTTCGGCATGCTCAGACTCATCCCGAGAATAAATAAAAATGTCATCAATAAATACAACTACAAACTTATCCAAATACGGTCGGAAGATCTGATTCATCAAATCCACAAAAATAGTAGGAGCATTAGTTAATCCAAAAGGCATAACAAGAAATTCATAATGCCCATACCTCGTTCTGAACATGGTTTTTGGCACATCCGAGTCTTTAACTCTCAACTGATAATAGCCGAATCTCAAATCTATCTTCGAAAATACTATTGCCCCTTTCAACTGATCGAACAAATCATCAATCCTCGTTAAGGGATACTTGCTCTTTATCATAACCTTATTGAGCTGACGATAATTGATACAAAGTCTCATGGATCTGTCTTTTTTCTTGACGAATAACACTGGTGCACCCTAGGGAGAAAAACTCAGTCTCGCAAAACCCTTATTTGTTAAATCTTGTAATTGAGACTTCAATTCTTTCAATTCGGTCAGAGCCATTCTATATAGAGCTATCGATATCAGTGCAATACTCAGTACCATGTCAATAGAAAACTCTACCTCTTTGAACGATGGTAACCTAGGCAACTCTTCTGAGAACACATCCGGATATTCACAAACTATCAGTACCGATTCAATCTTCAATTTAAACACTTTCATATTCATTACATACACAAGAAATGCTTCACAACCCTTTCTTAAATACCTCTGAGCCGACATAGACGAAATCACAACAAGCAATTCACTCGACTCATCTGATTCAACCCGAAGAATTTCTTTTTTTGACATTTCAATTCAATAACTTTTCATCTAAAATTCACTACTACATCATGTAGTGCCAACTAATCCATTCAAAGAATCACATCAAATTCATCAAATGGAAAAAGCATTAAGTCATCCGAAAAATAGTGACCCCGAATCATCAAAGGACAACATTTGCAAAATTTATCGACTAATACATATTTTCCTAAGGGGTTCGACACCTTAATCATTAACTCAGTAGACTCAATAGGTAATTTTTTACTAGATACCAAATTCATGCAAATATAGGAATGAGTCAATCTAGGGACAATTAATGCAACTACATTAGTACCATAAAGAGAAAATGTACCAGTGATCACATCAGGGGAGGATGCATACTCGCGTGAGCACGAATGACATAAGCTCTAGCAGGTGCTCTAGCTTTCGATCTCACAGTTGAATCTTTGGATACACCTCTTCTATTGGTCCCATTTCCCGTATTTCTCACTGGTCTCCCTCTAGCAATAGTGTTACTCGATCTTGCATTCTGAAAATCATCCTTTTCAACCATTTCAAGGCAATCCCGAATGAAGTGATCTTGGGAGCCACATCTAAAACAAGCCCTGTTGTTCATCCTACATTCATCGGGGTGTCGCCTACCACAGTGTTGGCATTCAGGCTTATTAGACCTAGTGTTACCAACACTTGCTATAGACGTAGTCTGAGACTTAGAACCCAAATATTGCTTCCCATGATCTCTATTGGAATACCCAGCTGAAGCATTTGAACGAGTATGCATATCCCTCGATTTCTTTGACGAAGACTAAAATGACTTATTCATTGGCCTCTTTCTCGAGTCTCTAGTCTCAATCTCAGCTTTTCTCTTTTCTTTGCTCAACTCTTCGGCTTTGCAAGCTCGCTCAACTAGCATAGCAAATTCTTTCAGTTCCAAAATCCCAACTAATAGTCTGATATCCTTATTCAAACCATCTTTGAATATCTTACATATGATAGCCTCTGTTGAAGCACATTCTCGAGCATACTTATTGATTCTAACAAACTTTCGCTCGTATTCAGTCACAGTCATTCGACCTTGTTTCAGCTCTAAGAACTCTTTACGTTTTTTATCAATAAACCATTCACTGATATATTTCTTTCTAAACTCCTCTTGGAAAAAGTCCCAAGTAACTCTTTCCTTAGTACTACCGATACTAAAGTGTTCTACCAATGATATGTCGAATCCCTCAAGAGTGATATAGCACATTTCAAGCACTCCTCCGGTGCGCATGAAAGCTCATCAAATACCCAGATAGAATTCTCAAGCATGAATTCTGCCCTCTCAGGATCATCATCGACATTTGCTCTAAATTCTTTAGCCCTTTGCTTTCGAATCTTATCGACTGGAGGATTGTTCAATCTTACCATTTCTACACCTTCAGGAGCTACGGGAACCGGTTGAGGGTTAGGTAGGGGTGGAGGATGTTGGGCAACCAAATTTGTCTGAACAAACTCGGTAAGCAACTCATTCAATCTTTAGAAGAAGGCTTCCCTAGCCTCTCTTCCTTGACCAATTGTCACAAGTCTACTTTTGAATGGCGCAGTCTCTTGGGCGGGAGCCGGTGCATTACTTTCAATGTCATCAGCCAATTCTCTATCAGGATCCATTTACTATATGAAAACACAGTTTAAATTGTCAGGAGTCGTCACACTATCAAAATTCATATATGGCATGTATAGCTAGACACTTACACATGCTACTTTAGTCTGAGAACTAACCAAACCGTGGCTTTAATACCACTAACTGTAACACCCCTTACCCGTATTTGACGCTGAAATAGGGTACGAGTATTACCAGACTCACATCATAAGCAAGCATACAATTTTGAGTCGTAAAATTTCATCCAAATTAAAACCATTTGAGATTAATAATAAAGTCCCTAGTATGAGCATACGAGGCCCGAAAAATGCTTGGGAAGTGGTTCGAGACTAAACCGAGAACTTTAGAAATTTTTACAAAACTTAGAAAATTTTTCCACTAAAAAGGGATCACATGCCCGTGCAGTTAGGTCGTGTGGTCACACACACCCATGTCCCAACCCCGTTTAACTCTCTAACTTGGTAACTCATGAACAAATTGATATCACACAGCCAAGTCACACGCCCGTGTGCTAGGCCATATGGAAAATTAATTTTCACAAAATAGGTGCAGACTTCACACGGCCAGGGCACACCCTCGTGTTTGAGGTCGTGTCGTCCACACGGCTGAGACATACGCCCGTGTTTCTACCCATGTGCTCAATTCTGAGCATTCTGTTTCTCAAGATTAAGATGCATGGGATACACGGCCAAAACACATGCCTAAGGGATAGGCCGTGTGTCACACGCCCGTATGTCTACTTGTGTGGACAAATATATGACTATTTACCAAGCCATTTTCCACCCATCCATACAGATACCTACACAACATCATATAACACCAATTCAAGCATATACAAGCAACAAAAACAATCACAACCAAGGTATTAACATCACATCCACATGCTAACATCTAACATGCTTTAACATCATAATTTACCAAACACAAACATACCACAAGCATATCCAATTTAACCAGGATAGGCCATCTTTCAAGGCCTTATACAAAATAAACATCTATCAATTACAAGCCAATACTTTTGGCCAAATCATAATGACACATATAACAAAATGACAAAGTCACTATACATGCCATACATTCAAAATGCTAAGACCATTAATACCCAAAATGAGAGTTTGATAGTGTGATCCGAATCTCCGACAATCTCTAATTCCAAGTTAGCTTGGCGACACTATAAAAACATAGAAAATAAACGGAGTAAGCTATATAGCTTAATAAGCTTGTATGCAAGAAATAAGCAACCTTACCATGTATATAACATTCAATTATTATAACATAATTAAATGTAGATTTACCATGGTCTCATGATCATAATCTATTCCATCATAAAAACTTAGCTCATATTCATCATTTCACACATTTATTAAGCATGAGCTTTATGTACATACCTAAGCCATCTCGAAATGAACTTACACATATTCTCATCTTTGACATACCCATGAACCACTCGAAATAACAATGTCGGATACTCGGGAAAATTTGCACACTAAGTTCCACATATGTAGCCAAAGCTACCTAAGTCTCATATCACATAATCGCTCGCTCTCGAGCTATCGACAGGCATGCTGACACAAGCAGTCAAGTATTCGCAACATATTCCAGTATACTCAACCATCGGTAGGATGAACGAGAATAGCACTCGGATCACATAATCACATAACACATAATGATCCTAGTGACATGTCACTTGTATCCTAACCTATTCCTAAGGTTCAAACAGGATTTCTTGCTTGTCGGTTTATCTTCGGACTCGTTTGTAGGATTATATTCATTCACAAAATCAAACATACAATTCATGCAATATTAAAGCATTTAAATACCATTATTCTAAAGCTTATTTTTAACATAAGAACTTACCTCGGTACAAAATGAATAATTGTTTGATTTAGTCCACAATCTTGTTCTTTCCCTTGTCTAGGTCAGAACCTCGTCTTTCTTGATCTATAATATCAAATTTAGCTTGTTTAATTATCACATTATTCAATTTAATCCCAAAAACATATTATGGTAAAAATTACATTTTTGCCCTTAACTTTTCAACTTTTTACATTTTAGTCCCTATGCTCGTAAAATGATTTCCATTCAATTTCATTACACCCAAGCCTGGCCGAACCTATTTCATGCTCATAATAGCCCACATTTTTCATTTATTCATATTTTTACACACATTTTACAACTTTTACAAATAGGTCATTATTTAATATTTTCATCAAAAATCACTTAGTAAATGTTGTTTATCTAACACCAAACATTCATTTTCTACCATTAGACATCAAAACACACAAATATATAACATGGGTAAAATTTTAGACTTTGATTTTCTTTCAAATTAGCCCTTAAAATAGCTAAATCAAGTTACAACATTCATAAAAATGTAAAAATCATTAAAAATTGGACAAGGATGGACTTACAATCAATCTTGGAAGCTTGGCCAAAAACCCTATCTATGGTGACTCTTCAAATTTGGCACAAGGGGACTAAATTAGAGAAAATGTCATCTTTTTATTAGTTTTATTTATCTTTATTTACCATTTTACCAAAATGCCCTTAATGCCAAACTTTGAAATTACACCTAACAATGTCCATTTTTGTCCAACTTAAAGTATAATGGTCTAATTACCATTTAATGACCTCTAATTTAAGAATTAATTACACTTAAACACCTCTAGCTTCAAGAAGACATATTTTATACTTATTGCAATTTAGTCCTATTAGTCAAATTGGACACCCTATCGATAAAATTTCTTAACAAAAGTTTCACACAATCATTCAATCATACTATAGTCCTTAAAGAAATAATAAAATTAATATTTCTACTTGGATTTGTTATCCCAAAACCATTATTCTGTTTGACCCAAAAACGGGCTGTTATAGGCATCTTTGAGGCCGTGTAAACACTAGGCTTCAATTTTGAACTACATACGAGCTGAGGAAGCTCGCGCAAAAGGTGTGTGACACGGGCCTAAATGCAACTGTGTCCCCCTTTAAAACCCTAACCCTCATTTGTTTTTGTCATTTTCCTATCCCAAAGCCCCCACATTGCCTCTCTGTCTTTACCCACATTGACCCCCATTCCAACCATCATCGTCCTTGCCCCCTTCTTCTCTCATTTCCATACTTGTCAATCACCGCCGCTACCCCACCTTTGATTCCCCTCCTCCCATCAGCTCGTCGTTCCCCTACATCCCGCACCACCGCTCACAGCTCACTTCATCCCCTCCATCTTCGAGCCCCTACCTCCCTTCCTCTTTCGACAAAATGTGTCCAAATCGTTCGTGCATGAACAACTTTTCCCCCTCTTCCTTTTCCCCTCATTATCGACCCAAACACCCTCACCCCGACCCCGTTTTCCCTTTCCTTTGTTGCACCAACCGTTCGCCCCCTCCACTACTCCTTTTCCCTGCATCCTCCAGTAACCAACCACTGTGCGCACCCCTCCAACCATTGTCGATCGATGATGTGCTCCACCGTTTACCCTTTTTTTCTTATTATTGTTTATTTCTATTATTTTTGTTATTTATTTCTATTATTATTTTTACTACTATTTTTATTATTTTTAGTTTTTTTCTTTCTTTTTTATTATTGTTTATTATTCTTATTATTCTTATTATTATGATTAGTATCAAATTCATCCAATACTTTTTTTAGTTTGATTTTCTATTCGTTTATTAGGATTAGTTGTTCTGATTATACGTTTGTCATTTTCGTATTGTTTTACATATTAAATTTCATTTTTATTTGTATTACTCCGCTCTTCATTTTTATTCTCATTCGCATTGTCTCATTCTTTTATTTATTATGTGTTTCTATTTCATTAAGATTCATTGTTCGTTTAAGTTCAGTAGTCATGTTTTTTATTGGACTACGTTATTGTGTTTATTATGATTGTTGTGTTTCGTCCATCTTATTTCCTTTGATTTAGGGGATTACCCTTTATTTCAAGTACGTCATGACGAACATGAGAGGAAAATTTAAGGTCATCGTCCCCGCTTTGAAAAAGCGAAAGAATCTGGCGTGACTTCTTCTTCATGCCCTTCCGTCGAGGCACACCATCCGTGTCTATGATTTTCACAAGGTCCTTGATAAACCATAAAAATCCCACATTTAGTATGCTTTTGGATGAATTATCCTTGATTTATGTAACAAGGTGCTCTTAATCCTTTCTTTTCATGTCTTATACTTAGGAAAACACCTAAGGATAAAAAGAATGTAAAACAGGCTTAAACGGACTAAATTGGGCCAACCCAAGAATTCAACACGACCTGGCCCAAAGCCCACACGACCGTGCCTCACCGATTACCTAAGAGCACAGCTTCAACTCCATCACACACGGCCGTGCTTCATTCATTTACCACACACAGACATGTCTGGTGATCTACACGGCCGTGCCCAAAATGATAGAATCAAGGCACGGCCCAACCCCGAATTACACGGGCGTGTGCCATGGGCGTGCCCCTGTCGCGGGAATAAGCAATTTTACTTAGAATTGGATGCTTGAAGCCAAAGAAACATACTCCTAAGTCTACTTAAACACCCTAATAGTAATTCTACTTGAAAGAGGTACTTAAGAGCCAAGTAAAGCATCTCAAAAGCCTATATAAACAACCGAAGGCAGACATTAAAAGGATGGCTTTTTGTAGAGGCTTTTGCCGAAGCTTTCATCTTTTAGGGAATCACTTGAAGATAGCCAGTTGATCCATCTCAAGAAGTCAGAGCTCTATTCAAGACGGAGGATCTCTCCTTCAATTCCTTCAGGGAGTTTTAAGGATTTCTTATGTTTTGTTTTATCTTTTCTCTTAAGATGTTTTCTTATTTAGTTATGAACTAAACCCTTTAGATATCTGAAGGGGATGAAACCTATGATGTAATTTGTTATTTGATTTCTAAACTATATGATAAGTACTTAGTTTGTTCTTAATTATGTTGCTTAATTTAATTTGATGTGCTTAGGTGGAGGAGGAATAGACCCTACCTAAGAGTAGATATAGCATAATTGAGCGGAGTTGATCAAGCGCCTAGAGATAGGGTTACGAGATTTTACCGGATTAGGGTGAAACCTAATATTGGAATCCATTGATCGATTTACTGCTTCTTTAGGGGGTTATTATAAGAGAATGAGAGTTCCACTAATTAACCTAAGGTTAGACGTTATTCGCCTCTAGAGAGGGTTTAATATATGTTAGGGAGTCTCACGGATTAAGCTAAGTAAAGATATCATATTGTTTGGGGAATAAATAATAAGTGAAGTCATAGGTGGATTCTTCTTGAGGGTATCGTCTTCATCAACTGAGTTTTCCTAAAGTCTTTCTCCAATTCATTCTTTTGTCTTTGCATCTAGTTTAGTTTTTTCATTAGTTTAATAAACCAATCACTCCATATTTTAGGATAAATAATAGAAAGAAAGTGAGTAGTAGTACTTTTAGGTTCCTTTGGGTTCGATAAGATATTCTTTCCTAAACTATACTATTGTCCGATAGGTGTTCTTGCCTCTATCGTTGTCATAGTTAGTCTACAGGTTCAATCATTCTTTTTATAAATTTTAAAACTCGACTGTTTGACACGATCAAGTTTTTGGCGCCGTTGCCGAGGAACACTAAAATATTAAGAAAGCTCTATTTCTATTACTTTAGCCATTATTCTATTATTATTTAAATTAAATTTTTATTTTTACTAATTCTCTTTCTTTCTTTCTTATCCTAGCAGGTACCTCTAGTTTATGACTAGAAGAAACCCGAGAGGACCATTAGAATACGAAAGTGACGTTGAGGCTACTGCTTGTAGGAATCGCAGAGAAACTAGACGAGCTCTAGACTACCAAATAGAAGAACAACAAGAAAGATCCAATCCTACTGAAGGGATGGACAAAAACAATCCATCGCCAAATGTGCAAGAACAGAATGCTCCGCGTACTATATATGATTATTCTAAACCTAATTTGACAGGAGCAGAATCTAGTATTGTCAGGCCTGTTATAGCTGCTAATAATTTTGAATTAAAGCCTAACATAATACAAATGATTCAATAATTTGTTCAATTTGATGGTTTGCAGGATGAAGATCCAAATACTCATATCTCTAATTTTTTAGAATTCTGTGATACCTTCAAAATAAATGGTGTTTCTATGATGCCATACGTCTTCGGTTATTCCCTTTTCATTAAGGAATAAAGTAAAGTAGTGGTTGAACTCGTTACCACGAGGGTCAATCACCACATGGAATCAAATGATCGAAAAATTTCTTTTAAAATATGTTCCACCAGCCAAAACGGCCAAATTTAGGAATGACATATCTTCTTTTGTGCAGAATGACGCAAAAACATTATATGATGCATGGAGAGATACAAGGACCTCCTAAGAAGATGTCCACACCATGGGTTACCTTTGTGGCTTCAAGTCCAAACTTTTTACAACGGTGTGAATTCTTCAACGTGGCAAATGATTGATTCATCAGCCGGTGGAACTTTGAACAACAAAACTCCTGAAGCAACTTACGATTTTATTGAAGAGATGTCGTTAAACACCTATCAATGGCAAATTACAAGAGCCAAATTGACAAAATCAGTCGGAGTTTTCAACATAAACGCAGTAACAATGCTGCCAACACAGGTGGATATGATGAATAAAAAGCTTGATAACTTATGTTCTTCGCAGGCACACCTAGTCATGCAATGCGAAGCGAATGGAAATGTGGCGACTTCTAAGTATTCACCCTACCAACCAGGAGCAGAAAATGAGCAAACAAACTATATAGGTAATAATTTTTGATCTAATAATACTTATAGTAACACTTATAACGTAGGTTGGAGGAACCACCCAAATTTTTCATGGGGAGGACAAGGAAATCAAGGAAATCAAAGGCAGCAACCTCCTCCAAATTACCAAAATCAGCCCTATCCACAGGAAAAGAAATCAAACCTTGAAGAGATGCTGACAAAATTCATGGCAGCTACAGATTCTCGTCTCCAAAAGACTAAAGCAACACTTGATGAATGACAAAAATTGATCAAAGGGATCGAGAATCAAGTTGGAGAACTTACTAAGTCAGTGGGACATCTCACAAAGCTAATTTCTGAACGCCAACAAGGACATCTACCAAGCAACACAGAAATAAACCCAAAAGAGCAGATCTAAGCAATTACAGCTCAAGAGGGTCCACGAGTAGACAATCCCACATCAGCATAAGAAACTAGGGAAGAAAAAGGTAAAACAGAGGTAGCTTATGAAAAGCCAAAATCGGTAATCAAAGAGCACCAACCTCTCATACCTTATCCCAAAACATTGAAAAAAGATGATTCTGAAAACAATTCAGTAAGTTTCTAAAACTTCTAAAGAAAATACATATTAACTTACCCCTTCTTGAAGCTCTTTTTCAGATGCCCGACTCAAGGAGATTTTTAAGACAGCTTTTGACGAACAAACACAAAATACATGAAGAGCACCATGTGGAACTCAACGCAACATGCTCAGCAATGCTACAGAGTAGACTACCACAGAAACTAAAAGATCCAAGGAGTTTTATGATTCCATGTTTAATTGGTAGTTTAACTATTGATAAAGCATTAGCTGATTTAAGGGCAAGTATAAACGTCATGCCTCATGCATTATTTAAACGACTAGGTCTAGGGAAGCCCAAACAAACTAGGATGAGTATTCAACTAGCTAATAAAACTGTTAGAATTCCTAGGGCATTATTGAAGACATTTTAGTGAAAATCGATAAATTTGTTTTCCCAGTAGATTTTGTTGTTTTAGACATGGATGAGGAAAATTCAATCCCTTTAATTTTAGGAAGACCTTTTCTTGTAACTGCCAAGACTAAAATTGATGTTGCCTGATCATGTCAAACAGTCGAGTTTTAAAATTTATAAAAAGAATAATCGAACCTGTAGACTAACTATGACAACGATAGAGGCAAGCATCTATCGAACAATAGTATAATTTAGGCAAGAATATCTTGTCGAACCCAAGGGAACCTAAAAGTACTACAACTCACTTTCTTTCTATTATTTAGCCTAAAATATGGAGTGATTGGTTTATAAAACTAATGAAAAAACTAAACTAGATGCAAAGACAAAAGAATGAATTGGAGAAAGACTTTAGGAAAACTCAGTTGATGAAGACGATACCTTCAGAAGAATCCACCTATGACTTCACTTATTATTTAACCCTAAACCATACGATTTCTTTACTTACCTTGATCCGTGAGACTCCCTAACCTATATTAAACCCTCTCTCGAGGTGAATAACGTCTAACCTTAGGTTAATTAGTGAAACTCTCATTCTCTTATAATAACCCCTAAGGAAGCAGTAAATCGATCAATGGACTCCCATATTAGGTTTCACCCTAATCTGGCAAAATCTCGTAACCTAGCTCTAGGCGCCCGATCAACTCCGCTCAATTATGCTAGATCTACTCTTAGGTAGGGTCTATTCCTCCTCCACCTAAGCACATCAGATTAAATTGAGCAACATAATTAAGAACAAACTAAGTACTTATCATATAATTTAGAAATCAAATAACAAAATCCATCATAGGTTTCATCCCTTCAGGCATCTAAAGGGTTTAGTTCATAACTAAATAAGAAAACATCTCAAGAGAAAAGATAAAACAAAACATAAGAAATCCCTAAAACACCTGAAGGAATTGAAGGAGAAATCTTTCGTCTTGAATAGAGTTCCGACTTCTTGAGATGGATCAACTAGCTATCTTCAAGTGATTCCCTAAAAGATGAAAGCTTCAGCAAAAGCCTCTGCAAAAAGTCGTCCCTTTTAATGCCTGCCTTGGGTTGTTTATATAGGCTTTTGAGATGCTTTACTTGGCTCCTAAGTACCTCTTTCAAGTAGAATTACTATTAGGGTGTTTAAGTAGACTTAGGAGTATGTTTCTTTGGATTCAAGCATCCCATTCAGGGTGAAATTGCTCATTCCCACGGTAGGGGCATGGCCATGGTGCATGCCCGTGTAATTTGGGGTTGGGTCGTGCCTTGATTCTACCATTTTGGGCACGACCGTGTAAGTTGGGATTCAGGCCGTGCTTCAAGTCTATCGATTGGGACATGACCATGTAGATCACCAGGCACATCCGTGTATAGTAAATGGATGGTGCACAGCCGTGTGTGACGGAGTTGAGGCTGTGCTCTAGGTAATCGGTGAGGCACAGTGTGTGGGCTTGGGGCCAGGCCATGTCGAATTCTTGCTACGGCCCAATTACTCCGGTTTAAGCCTGTTTTGCATTCTTTTTATCCTTAGGTGTTTTTATGAGTATAACACATGAAAAGAAAGGATTAAGAGCACCTTTTTTACATAAATCAAGGATAATTCATCCAAAAGCATACTAAATGTGGGATTAAAATATGTTACTTTTATGGTTTATAAAATACCCCCACACTTAAGCTTTTGCTTGTCCTCAAGCAAAATTCTCAACTTATAATTAAAATGAACTTTCCATAATTCATAATTCCTATCGACAATGTCTCATCATAATTCATACATAATTTATACGTGGATAATTCAACTCAAAGAACCCTAAAGATTCAATCAAGATAAGTCATACCTTTGTAGTAGTACGAAAACATAGGTGTCTCCCCTTATCTAAGTAATTACCTTTAATTCAAAACTGACAAGGATTGACATCCTCACAAAAGATTCACTCAAATCACACGAAGTGTTTAAGGTTCAAGAATAAGCACTCTAAAGTCGAACCTGAAAAGTTAATCCTATAGGCTTGCCTGAAAATCAAATCTCCACCACTGTATACGAGATGATACACAGATCGAAAGGTCTTTATCAGGGTTGTAATGGGGATAGGGTTAAAAGGTGTGGATAAAGGCTGAATTAGAGGGTTAGAATCGAGACTGACTTGACAAATTACCTAACTA
Organism: Gossypium rotundifolium; assembly: GCA_025506655.1. NCBI lineage: Eukaryota > Viridiplantae > Streptophyta > Magnoliopsida > Malvales > Malvaceae > Gossypium > Gossypium rotundifolium. The sequence goes on from CP106730.1 coordinate 28,622,668, forward strand.
GAGACACTGAACTAAATATGAATATTTACTTTGAATGAAAACTAATAATACCGCTATTGATAATTACTCTATAATAAGGAGTATTTTCATCACTTAAAATTTTGATAATACTTTAATACGAGCTTTTTCTTCAACAATTGGAGTTTAAATGCTATAAGCTCTTTTATATACTACTAATATGGAATAAACTTGGATTTTTTTTTAAGAACAAACTAAAAATTACATAATAAAGGATGAATCTTCTATTTGAAATAAAGATCATAGCTAGGCAATAGATCAAGCTCAAATCTTGATATAAGGGTAGTCAAAAGGAATGGTGATAACAAATACAAAGGGTTTTCACTATACCAAAATAGACTTTTAGCGGCGTTTTTAGTGGCATTTCAATGAAAAACGCCACAAATATTATCTATTAGCGGTGTTTGAAATAAAACGCCGTAAAAAGATGAGCAGTAGTGGCGTTTATCTCAAAAACGCGCTAAAAAGGATACATAGTGGCATTTTTTTCCAAACGCCGCTAAAAACCTGAGCATTAGCGGCGCTTCTACAAAAACGCCGCTATAAACCTGAGCATTATCGGTGCTTCTACAAAAATGCCGCTAAAAACCTGAGCATTAGTGGCGCTTCTACAAAAACGCCGCTAAAAACCTGAGTATTAGCGGCGCTTCTACAAAAATGCCGCTAAAAACCAGAGCAGTAGCGGCGCTTCTAGAAAAACAGCGCTAAAAGTTTTTCACATTTTTTTCTTATTCTTTCTTTGAATTATATTTTATTTTGATGCATTCACTTATAAGCAATGAAAAGTTACAAATTGCTAACTAAACAATTTAGAAGTTTTCATTGAAGTTACAAATTAAGCTATTAAAATTAATTTAGGGTTTAATGTTTAGTATGGTTAATTTCATGGTTTAGGTTTTGTTATTTTAATGTATGGGTTTAGTGTTTTAAAGTTTGTTGTCTGGGTTTATTGTATAGTGTTTACCGGTATTAAGGTTTAAGTGTTAGTGGTTAGGGGTTATGGTTTAGTGGTTAAGGGTTTAAGGGGAAATGGTTAATGGGTTAGTGTTTTGGGTTTAGGGTTTATGGTTTATGGGTCGGCACTATAGGAAAACAGGGCTTTAGCGGCATTTTTAGTGGCGTTTATGGTTTATGGGGTTAAGGTTCCCGACTCCGTAGGTGGGGGACTTGGTGTAAGGAGTTAGTTAAACAGTTGGCCGTGCCGCCCCCTCGGGGAACATGACACAATGGGGGCCGTGGTGGTGTGGGTGGGAGCTCCCAACTTTTGGTGGCTCCGGGCACTTGTTCAATTTTATACCGTGCGATGGCATCCCATGCCATGCATCATGCCATATTTCATTCGGCTTCTAGGTTAAGGTTAAGGTTAAGGGTTTATGGGTTTAGGGATTAAGGGTTATATAAGTGCTTATGGGTTAGGATTAGGGTTAATATTTAGAGTTTGGGGTTTAGGGTTTAGGGTTTAAGGAAAATTCAAAACCAAAATCCCTCAAATCAGTTTTTAGTAATTCAAACCCACAAAATACCTAGAATCATATAACCCAGCTCGAAGTTGTTGGATCGAACCATCGTTTACCGATCCTTCTTTTTATTGTGAAACTGTCTTCCCAGAACCCCAAATGGTATATATATATCCATTATCCGAATGTTTATTCGTTTAAAATAGATTAAAGTTTTTAACCTGAATTTATATATTAAATAATTTATAATTTAATTGTAAAATAGATAATATGATTTTTAATATTAAAATTTTATCATTATATAGTTTGTGGTTTGGGGTTATGTGTTAGAGATTAGGGTTTGAAGGTTGGAGTTGGGGTTATCTACTGGGGTTTGTGGTTAAGTATTTAAATTTATATATTCAATATATAATTTATTATATAATCGTAAAAGTGATATTATGAAATTTTTATATAAAATTATCATTATATATATATAGTTTTTAAACCTTCTTTTATTTCATATTTGGAAATTTTCTGCTTTTATTTTCTTACATAAAAATTTATATAAAAACTATGTCAAGTATTTATTTGTTTTAAATATTACTCAAAGTTTCCAAAATTATTTATTTAAAATTTAGGTGAATTATGTAATAATTAAATATAAAATTGTAATAAAAGTCAAGCACTATATCATCCTCTTCTTATAATTATTTAATTAACTTTGTATTAATTAAAATGTAATTTTTAATTTTATATTTAAATTATTTATAAAACATTAATAAGACATAGAAAAAATTGAAACAAATTATAACATAGATAAATATATGTTAAAATTAGAAAAAAATAAAATACTATGATTTAAATAATTTTAAAGATTTATGGGTATATGAGTGATATATTTTAAATTTATATATTTAAAATAATTTTTAAATTTGGTTTTAATGGTTTAATGTTGATTGTTTAGATTAATTAGGGTTAATAATATTAAGTAATTGGAGTAATTAATAATAGTATAAAAATATATATTTTAAATGAAATTAAAAATTATCGGCGTTTAATAAAAAACGCCACAAAATCCATCCAAATATATCAAGACGGAGTCGTTTGAAACATTGTTGTATGATTTAGTGGCGTTTTTTGAGTGAAACGCCACAAAAATATATCAATAGAATGCAGGACGTCGTCCTTTGAAGCTATTCTGTTAGTGGCGCATGTTTGAAACGCCACAAAAATCTGTCAAGTCTTAGTGGCGCTAGTCCAAAATGCCGCAACATCCTATACTTAGTGGCGTTTTATAAAAACGCCACAAATATGTATGGACATTAATCTTCACGTCGTCGTTTTATCAAGAGTATAATGTGCAATAAGGTGGACGACATCGTTTTACAAACAATTAGTGGCGCTTTTTAAAAACGCCGCAAAACATAAACTGAGTTTGAGCAAAACGTCGCCGTTCTACTGTGCTCGGTGTTATCGCCCTTCATCCCCGAAATCCCTAAGTGTTTCTCCTAAAACTTTTCCCTCATTTTGTTTTCTGGTTCATTTTTTCTTCTCAAAGTACCTCTCCCCGAAATTCCTTACTCCCTAAAATTTTCTTGTCAAACTTTTCCCTAAGTTCTATCGGCCTTTGTTTGCTCATATTTCCCAATATCCCAGCATTCAACAAACAACGAGGGTATGGAATTTGTAAAAATAAACTTTTTTGATTTAGGGATTTTGTTTATTTATTTTCATTTAACTTCTTTTTTTTTGTGATGCTGGTGAATTTGGTGGCATGTAGGGTCATCTTCAGCAAAGGTACGAGGTTGGTTCTCTTTGTCTTCCCTGTCAAGTTAGAGATTAGAAAAATCTCATTAATTCTATTTTGGTTTTGTTCTACCTTTCTTAATTTTTATTTTTATTTTGCTGTGAATTGGGTTTCTCTGTGTCGATTGAAATCGTAAAGCAAGGAGGCCTCTGTTTGTAATTTGGGTTAGGTTGCAGAAAAGGTAAGCACACTCTTTTTATCTTATTCTTGGATCTAGGCATTCAATTTTGGTAATAACTTAGCCCCAATAAGTCAATTGAATCCCTTATTTACAGTTTGATTTCTCTTGGTATTGGAATTCAGTTTGCTTCATAATCCCAATTGCATTCGAACATGAAATTGCAGTTCTGACTAATTTTCCTTTTGTTTTATTGTTATGACTAATTTCTATTAGAACCTTGGCTGTAAAACTTACAATGTTACAAAAAATTGTAAGGTGATAATTTCATCAAGGCCGAAGATGTAGGTTGTTTAACTGAACTGCATAAACAACCTCTAGTCTCCGTTACCATTTATGCTTTACTATTATTTATTACATTTCTGCATTGTCATATCATACTCTTACAATATTAGTTATAACATTCAATTGGAACAGTCTTTAACATAAGACATTTCTAGTTTCTCTATGTAGAAACTATGTACTCTAGTTTCTTATTCTATCATCTAATTTAAATTTTCACCCAAATAAATTAAAAAGTTAAAGCACTAAACAGAAGAGGAGAGACTAACCTTATGACTGAAAAAGGGTGTCTGTTCTCTGCCAACTACCTCTATATCCTCTTGCTCCCTTGTAGATGCCATTGCATACATCTTTGGGCAATCATCTACTGCAATTTTAAGCAAAGATGAACATTGCAGGGTAATACTTCCCACACAAAAACTTGTCAACCTTGAACATGACTCAAGTCTTATCCACTTAAGCATGGGTAACAAGAGTGTATCCATTTCAGTTTCCTCTGCTCCTTTTTTAAATTGTTTTTGTACTTAAATTGGGTTTCCATGTTTTTGTACTTAAATTATCATACTTAAATTGGGTTTCTCTGTGTTGCTAAAAATTTTTTTGTGTTCCTTTTTGTATAAAATTGTTTTGTGTTCCTTTTTGCATAAAATTGCTGCAAATTGTAGTGTGTTCCTTTTTGTATAAAATTGTTTTGTGTTGCTGCAAATTGTAGTGTGCTTGAATATGAAGTTTTGTTTTGCTGCAGGGTCGTTGTGTACTTGTCTGTATTGGGACTAATTAGTAGCGGACCCAATCAGATTACGATAACAATTGTTGAAGGAAACGAAATCGCATTTTAACCTTCTTCACCTATGGATTTATACTACCGAAACCCAAGCGGCTTTATCTTTTCATCCGAGGTGAGTTGATTGAGTTTAAATTTTAAATGTTTTACATCCTTTAATATTAATTTGATTTGATTAGATTTATTATAGTTCGAAAAAGATAGTTACTAAAATGATTTTTAAAACCGTAAAATTGACATGTTATTGGAGCTAAGGTCATTAAAACTATTTGTTCATGTTACTTGAGTTTTACTAAAAAACATAATTTTAGTTCAATAATTATTAATTTTAGCTTAATCAATTATACTATTGAGAGAGTCGAAATTGATTATTATGATTCTTGAGTTGAAAAAATCATATAAGCGGTTTGATATATTATTTAGTGTGATATTTGTATTATTTTTAGTTCAATATGGTAGTAAAAATTTTTATCTTTTGGTACTCAAAATCAACTCTAAAATTGAATTGAAAAGTAAAAGTTAATTAAAATTGTTTAATTATTTTTTTTAAAAAGATTATATTTGTTTAATAATTCATTGTTATTTTTCTATAATTGTTTTATATTATTAATATTTTAAAAATTAAGTACTTTTAATTTTAAAATTTATTGTAATTTTAAATTTTTAATAAGTTATATATATTTTGTATTTTTATATTTTCATTTCAAAACACCAAACCCGAAACTTTAAATCCCAAACCCCAAACCCCAAAACTCAAACCACAAACCCCAAACCTCAAACCACAAACCATAAACCTTAAACCCTAAACCTTAAACCCTAAACACTAAACTCTAAACCCTAAACCCTAAACCTTAAACCATAAAACCCTAAACCCTAAACCTTAAACCCTAAAAACCTAAAAACCTAAACCCTAAACCCTAAAACCTTAAAATCATAAACCTTAAACCTTAAACCCTAAACCCTAACACACTAAACCTTAAACCATAAACCCTAAAATCTTAAAACCTTAAACCTTAAATCCTAAAACCCTAAACCCTAAATCCTAAACACTAAAACTTGAAACCCTAAACGATCAACTTTCATAACTAACATAATTTTAAGTTAAGATCAAATTTCATAACTTACATAATATTTGTATAGAAAAAAAAGGATTCAAAGTATATAGGTTTGAAACTTTGACAAGGTTGCCTTATATCTCACAAATGATATAATGGATCCTCCCTAGGTGTAACAATGCCACGTATGATGAATCTAAACGAATACAAAACTTATCTAATTTTAAGATCAAATTTCATAATCGACATAAGTTTACGATCAAATTTCATAACTAACATAATTTTCCTTAAGATCAAACCTCATAACTTACATAATACTTGTATAGAAAAAAAAAGGATTCAAAGTATATAGGTTTTGAAACTCGACGGGTTGCCTTATATCTCACAAATGATATAATGGAACCTCCCTAGGTGTAACAATGCCACGTATGATGAATCTAAACGAATACAAAACTTCTCTAATTTTAAGATCAAATTTCATAACTGACATAAGTTTACGATCAAATTTCATAACTAACATAATTTTCCTTAAGATCAAACTTCATAACTTACATAATACTTGTATATATAAAAAAGGGATTCAAAGTATACAATTTGAAACTCCGACGGTTGCCTTATATCTCACAAATGATATAATGGATCCTCCCTAGGTGTAACAATGCCACGTATGATGAATCAAAGCAATTACCAAATTAAATATAGAAATAATATAACATTTATTAAATACATAATTGGCTAATAATATTAATAATTAAATTTCATAAAACTAACCTTTAAAACTTGAATTAAATTGCATTCATCATATTGTATTTGACAAATTAAAAGTAAAATAATAATAACTTCACAATTTATTATTAATTTATTCTATTAAAAATAATAAAAATTTAAACTTAATAATATTAACCATTATTTTTAATCAAATGAATTCTAAAATCAATTAAACATTAAAAGATAATAATAATATTTATAAATACCAAAATATATAACATTTATTAAATACAAATACCAAATTAAATATCGAAATAATATAACATTTATTAAATACATAATTAGCTAATAATATTAATAATTAAATTTCATAGAATTAACCTTTAAAACTTGAATTAAATGCATTCATCATATTGTATTTGACAAATTAAACGTAAAATAATAATGACTTCACAATTTATTATTAATTTATTCTATTAAAAGTCATAAAATTTAAACTTAATAATATTAACCACTATTTTTAATCAAATCAATTTTAAAAATCAATTAAACCTAAAACCTTAAACCCCAAATCTTAAACCCTAAAATCATAAAACCCTAAAACCCTAAACTTTAAAACATTAAATCATAAACCCTAAACCTTAAACCCTAAAATCCTAAACCTCAAACCTTAAACCTTAAAACCATAAACCCTAAACACTAAACCCCTAAACCCTTAAACCATAAACCCTAAACCCCTAACCCCTAACCCCTAACCCTTAACCCTTAAACCCTAAACCCTAAACCATTAAACCCCTAAACCTTAAACCCATAACCCCTAACCCCTAATTTTAAGTTAATATCAAACTTCATAACTTACATAATACTTGTATAGATAAAAGAAAAAGATTCAAAGTATATAGGCTGGAAACCTGACGGGTTGCCTTATATCTCTCTGTTAGATATAATGGATCCTCCCTAGGATGGATCTTAAAGAATACATAACTTACCTAATTTTAAGATCAAATTTCATAACTTACATAAGTTTACGATTAAATTTCATAACTTACATAATACTTATATAGAAAAATAAGATTCAAAGTATATAGGCGAAACTGACGGTTGCCTTATATCTCACCGCCGATATAATGGATCCTCCTAGGTGTAACAATGCCACGTATGATGGATCTTAAAGAATACATAACTTACCTAATTTTAAGATCAAATTTCATAACTTATATAAGTTTACGATTAAATTTCATAACTTACATAATACTTGTATAGAAAAAATAAGATTCAAAGTATATAGGCTGGAAACCTGACGGGTTGCCTTATATCTCACTGTTAGATATAATGGATCCTCCCTAGGTGTAACAATGCCACGTATGATGGATCTTAAAGAATACATAACTTACCTAATTTTAAGATCAAATTTCATAACTTACATAAGTTTACGATTAAATTTCATAACTTACATAATACTTGTATAGAAAAAATAAGATTCAAAGTATATAGGTTTGAAACTTTGACGGGTTGCCTTATATCTCATCATTAGTGTAACACCCCAAACCGGACCATGAGTTCGACCGGATCGGTATGTCACGGAGTAAAACAATTTGAAACATTTTGAGTGTCGGTGAAAACTTGATAAAATATGGCTAAGGTATTAAAACAAAGGTTTGATAAAACTCGATTGGGTTTATTTTATAAACATGATTGTATTGATAAACCCTTTGAAAACATTTGATCATGTAAAATTTTAAAATCATCAGGGTTATAGTTGACTTGGTGTATTTTGCTACCCGATGGTAACATCTTTGAAAACTCGTAAAAGTTACTTAATTTGAAAATGTTGCTTTTAACCGATTTACTTAACATTTATAATTTCATTTTGTAATATAGTATAAGTAAAGTAAAATGACTATGTAAACATCCAAATAATAATTAGCACCTTATTACAACCCAAATTAAAATGTAGAAAATAAATAAACATGAACGAATCAAATAAAATTCTAAAACTAAGGAACAAGCATGGCCGCCTCGAGTCCTCTCTGCTCCATCTCCGCGATCTACTCATCTGCAAAATAATTTGTGAAGGGTGAGTTATCAAGACTCGGTGTGTAAATCCCCACCAAAATGCAACTCATACACAAATTATTGATAAACATGCAAACATGCAACCCCACTAACCATCCGTACTCCTTTAACTACCCCGTGGTCAAAACCACCGGTGGTCAAAACCATCGTGACTAGAGTCACAAATCAACCGATGGGGCCAACCCATCGTGTGGTCAAAACCACTGATGACCATAGGTCACAATTATCATAATGTGGTCAAAACCATTTGGTGGTACCAAACCACCGGGACTTAGCCACGATTTCTCAATGGTGTGGTCAAAACCATCGTGACCAAGTCACAATTAAACCGATGGGGCCAACCCATCTTGTGGTCAAAACCACCGTGACAGATCCATAGAGATCATCCCCTCCTCTCATCAATCCCACCGTCATCATGCTTACATAACAAATATCATAATCCCATATATCATGCATTTATGTATAGCATAGCATTCAACAGCATATGATGGCAACACATACATCATAGATCATGTAATAGGGGACTTACCCGAAATCCATGCTCATGTCCACGAGCAAAACTACCACAATGATTAAAAAGGCAACAATATAGTCATGTTAACTAATAAAGTGTGTAGTGAATTTTACACACATTACTAACGAAATTCCTAGATTCAAGATCCGATCTCTTGTGCTAGATCCTTTGACACTATATTCTACCAACAACAAGATTTGTAACATAGGCCTATTCTACCATAACAACATAATACCAAAGGCTCATTTATGCACTTACCTTGAGCGGTTTGGTTTCCAAACAAATCCAAAACGTCACTTGATTAAGACTCTACCAAATTCCTTAAACAACCCACAATAAAAATCGGTCACCACTTAAAATACATAACATGGCCTTTGGCGAATGTCAACCTACATACCGTGCTTACCTTAAATCCCGAAAGACCTCTCAATTCCCTTAACGCGACTTCCAAAAGGGTTACAAATCCAAGTCCTTGAATAGGTTCGGTCATACACAAAAATACAGGGTTAAGCCTCATGGTTTCTACCGCCAAAACAAGAATAAAAGATTTAAACACAGAGAGAGTCCTTACCACACTATTGAAATTGGCAGCACCTTAGTTAGGGGGATTCGGCCTATGCCCTTTATAGTAGGGAATATTCGGCTAGCAACACCAATGGAAGGTGAAATTTTAGTAGAAGAGGGGTAGGTTGACCAAGTAGAAGAAAAGAAGAGAGGAATTTTGGAGAATTTTGGCAAATGAGGCTAGGGAGAATTCGGCCAGCAACTATAGAAGAGAAAAAGAAAAGAAACTTTCATGAATTTTGACACCTCCCTACTTTATCAAAACCGATTATGGATGGCCCCAAGGAGTCCTATATTCGGCCATCTCCCCTCTTTTTGTGATAATTTCCAGCTTTTAATTATCACCCAAAAATAACATTTATCTTCCATTTAATCTCCTATCCACCTCTTCAAAATAAAAGGAAAAAAAACAAAACTAATACGCTACTCTTCCAGCCAAAAATATGTGCAAAAATTTAAGCTTATCCTTATCACATTAAGAGTCCAAAATCGTGCCATCGCTCCCTCTCCCATTCACGCCAGTTTGAAAAAATAAAATACCAATTCTTGCTCCTTGGTTTGAACATGGGACCTTAAGAGCAACCGCCGCACCCTTTCAACGACCCAAGCCACTCTTCCAAATCGACTTTCATGCCTCAAAACCTCGCCATTTATTTCTTAAGGCCTTCTTACTTTAGCCCCTTTCTTAAACGCCCAAAAGCCCAAAACAAAATGCATCTCCTTGTAACTCCCACGACTCGAACCTCTCCCTTGAAAACTCCCTTTGACGCACCAAGCCAATCACGCCAATTAAATCCTTGTGTCCAACTTCTCACAAAATTTTCTCTTAACCCTATCTCACCTAGCTCCTTCCTCTCAAGCGCTAAAATAAATTTTTAGCCCTAGGTCGAACCTAGGTCGGGTTATGACTAGACCCTAAAACATGTCAAGTAATCATAGTATTCATTTCTTCAAGCACACACATGAGAAAAATAATTAAATTACAAACAACCCCTAATTCAGATGTTACAGTTCTACCCCTTAAAAAAATTTGACCTCAAAATTTCCTAGATCAAGAGTCAGGGTATTGTCACGATCACATCCTCGGGTTCCCACGTGGCCTCCTCCGTACCATGGTTTCGCCATAGCACTTTTACCAAAGGCACTGACTTCCTCCTCAAAACCTTGACATCTCGATCCAAGATTTGTACTGGCTCCTCCTCGAAAGACAAGTCTGGGTTCACCTCAATTTCCGCGACCGACACCACGTGTAAGGGATCTGATAGATAGTGCCTCAGCATCGAAACATGGAAGACGTCATGTATCTGGCTCAATTCCGCTGGCAACTCAAGCTGGTAAGCTACCGGTCCCACATGTTTGAACACCGTGTACGGTCCGATGAATCTAGGGCGTAGCTTGCCCTTTCGGCCAAACCTCAGCACCTTTTTCCAAGGTGATACCTTCAAAAAGACCTTATCACCCACTGCATATTCAACCTCTCTTCGCTTAAGATCGGTACAGAGATTTACGCCTATCCGACGCCTCCTTAAGACGAGCCCGAATTACTCTAACCTTATCCTCCGTCTCTGCTACTAACTTTGGACCCAACATCCGTCACTCTCTTAGCTCATCCAACATGTAGGAGTACGGCATTTTTCGACCATCTGACGCCTCATACGGTGCCATCTAAATACTAAACGATAACTATTGTTATAAGCGAACTCGCCAAAGGTAGGTACTCCTCCCAACTACCACTAAGTCAAAACACGCCCTTTAACATATCTTCCAACACTTGGATAACCTCTCGATTGTCCATCTGATCGGATGAAAAATCGTCTTTGAAATTTAACTTCGTGCCTAACTCCTAATGTAAAGCCTTCTAGAATCTCGACGTAAACCGGGGATCTCGATCCGAGATAATGGACACTGGTACTCCATGCAATCGCACTATCTCGGCTATATACAGCTTGGCTAACCTTTGAAGCGAGTAGTCAACCCTTATTGGTATGAAATGGGCCGACTTAGTCAACCGGTCTACTATCACCCAAAGCGCATCTTTCTTCATCGGGCGTGAGGGAAGCCCACTTACTAAATCCATAGTAATCTCCTCCCACTTCTATTGTGGGATCTTTATCGATCAGAACATCCTCGATGGAAATTGATGCTCACCTTAACTTGCGGCATGTCAGACACTTGCCCACAAACTTGGTTACCTCTCGCTTAAGACCCGCCACCAAAATCGCTCCCTTAAATCCCGATACATCTTCTTTGCTTCGGTGCATAAGCGTCTGATCGCTATATGCTTCTTTAAGGATTCATTGCCTCAAATCATCATCCTTAGGCATGCATACTCTCCCGAAAGTACAACACTCCATCACTACCAAGTGAAACCTTGGCCTCACCATTACTGCCTTGCAACTTTCGAGTACTCAAAGCTTAAGTCGGTCATCCGCCTTTCTTTGACCTCATCAATCCAAGATGGCTTCACTTGCAATTCGCCAAAAGGCTCCCATCCTCATAGAGACTTAGGTGAGCAAACATTGCTCGCAAAATCCCACCACCTTCGGCTCAATGCATCAGCTACCACATTAGCCTTACCTGGATGGTATTCGATTGAGCAATCGTAGTCTTTCAGCAACTCAATCCACCTCTGCTGCCTCAGATTTAAATCTTTCTGAGTTAAGAGGTACTTCAGACTCTTGTGATCATTGTATACTACCGACTTCTCCCCATACAGATAGTGCCTCCAAATTTTCAAGGCAAAAACTACTACAGCCAATTCTAAATCATGTGTCGGGTAGTTACTTTCGTGAGGCCTCAACTGTCGTGACGCATAAGCGACCACCTTCCCTTCTTACATTAACACACACCCTAAACTAGTATGCGATGCATCACAATACACAGTGAATTCCTTTTCTGCCTTAGGCTGAATCAAAACTGGTGCTTCCGTCAAGATCCTCTTCAGCTTATCGAAACTCTCTTGCTGCTTCCCAGACCACACAAATGGAACTCCTTTTCTCGATGGTTTAGTCAGCGGTCTCATGCGATTAAGGAGAAATTTTCCACAAATCTCCTATAATATCCTGCCAACCCCAGAAAACTCTAAATTTCCGTAATTGACTTTGGTGGTTTCCACTCTAAAACTGCCTCAATCTTACGGGGATCCACCCTGATGCCCTCAGCTGAAACAACATGCCTTAAAAAAGTTACCTCCTTAAGCCAGAACTCATACTTACTGAATTTGGCATACAACTGCTTCTCCCTTAGAACTTGCAGAACCACATGAAGATGTGCGTCATGCTCCTCCTCAGACTTCGAGTACACCAAAATGTCGTCTATGAACACTACGACGAACCGGTCCAGATAGGGTTGGAAAACCCAGTTCATCATGTCCATAAACGCGACCGGTGCATTCGTCAAACCAAAAGGCATTACCAGAAACTCGTAGTGTCCATATCGAGTACGGAATGTCGTCTTGTGGACATCAGCCTCCTTCACCTTAAGCTGATGGTACCCTGACCTAAGGTCAATATTAGAGAACACCGATGCCCCTTTGAGTTGATCGAACAGATCGTCAATCCTGGGTAAAGGGTACCTGTTCTTTATTGTCAACTTGTTCAGCTGTCAATAGTCTATGCACATCCTCATTGTCCCATCCTTCTTCTTGACAAAAAGCACTGGAGCTCCCCAAGGCGATACACTTGGTCGTACGAACCCTCTATCCAACAATTCCTGGATCTGAGCCTTCAACTCTACCAATTCTTTCGGCGCCATTCGATACGGAGCTATAGATACTGGCATGGTTTTGGGTAACAGATCTATACCAAATTCAACCTCAAGGTCCGGAGGTAGACCCGGAAGTTCCTCTGAAAACACATCAACATAGTCCCTTACGGTCCAAACATCTCTCACAGCAACATCCTTAGCTTCCAGAGCACAGACATGCACCACATATGCTTCACAACCTTTCCTCACCATCTTTTTCGCCTTCAACGTAGAAACCAGATTAGATAGGTAATCTCTCCTTTTACCTATCATCACCACCTCATCACCTTCCACGGTCTTTATTACTATGTGCTTAGCTGTGCAATCCAGGCTAGACTGATACTTTACTAGCCAATCCATCCTGAGGATTAGGTCAAACTCCCAAAATGGTAGTTCCATCAAGTCAGCCAAGAACACGACCCCTTGGAGTTCTAGGGGTACTTTCCTATAGAGTTTACTTACTTCTACAGAGTGACCTAAAGGGCTTAATATAGTCATCTTCCTAGAAGTAAGCTCAGAGTCTAAGTGCAGAGTTTCCACTACGCTACAGCAATGTATGAGTGGGTTGAGCCAATGTCAAATGTCAATCAAGGTACTACAGGGTACACCAAAGATCAAGAACATACCGGTTATGACGTCCGGTGCGTCGCCCTCCTCTTGACGCCTCAAAGATAGACCAAACCAGGTTGTCCGGCCTCGGTACCAAGACCTCCCTCGGTGCCCACGACCTCTGCCAGCACCATTACCTCCTCTTCCTGCACCACGACCTCTCGATGGCTGTTGATTATCCCTCCTATTCGGTGCACGATCTCTGACCTCAGCCTAGCTACCTTTTTCAGACAATCTCTAACTCGATGTTCCATGGACCCACATTCAAAACATCCTCGATTACCATTCCAACACTCCCCCGTGTGAGACTTCCTACATCGAGCACACCGTGGCGGCCATTGAGGATTAGCAGCAGCAGTAGGCCTAGCAGCTTGATCTAACCCACAAAACCTTGTCCTCTTCTGCTGATTACTAGAGAACCTCGAAGATCCAGAGCTCCTCTTATTCCAACTCCTATCCTGATTCCGCGTAATCATTTGTCTTAACCCTTGACAACCTTAGATTTCTCCACTAGGACAAATGAACTCGTTCTGTTGTGGAGCTATCATCATCCTCACTCATCTCTCAGCCCATCCTCGAATCTAACACAGCGTTCATGCTCAGTACCCACAATACCAAGAGCATACCTACTCAATCGGTGAAATTTGGCCTCATACTCTGCCACTGTCTTATTACCCTGAACCAGGTTTAAGAAAGCCTTCCGCTGCGCATCCAAGTAGCTAGCTCCTATACACTTCTTTTGATAAGTAACCTTGAAGAATTCCCACGTGAGATCCTCTGCCATCGCTCCATCCCTTACGGTGAGCCACCACTGATATAACTCATCCCGAAGCAGAGAGATTATACCCTTCAACTTCTCCTCACCAGTAAAATCCAGGTCACCCATGATCCTCTCGGTTGATTCCAACCAATACTCGCCGACTTTGGGTGCCACTCGAAACTCCTCTAAACACCTCTCGCTCCATTAGCACGGAGTCGTTCAACCATAGATTCTGAGCTCCCTTTTGCGTACTCGCCTCGACAACTCGTTTCAACACTGTAATACGACTTGGGATACTACATCGTTACCACCGATCCGATCCTCGAACTCGGTTTCCTCGCCCGATGATTCGCATCTTATTTTCGACCCATGACTAGACCTGTTTGGCTCGGACAAGGTCATCCTACCCTACCACACCATGCGTGGGACGCTCACGACCTCTTGTACTCATTATTCTCGTTTATTTATCGATTAAGAATTTTATGCATCAAGACTTGTTTCACTAGTTTATCCACGAAGAAATTTTATGAAGAGAGCTTAATAGGGATTCTTTCGATCATTCAAAGTTCAAGTTTTCTATCCTAATTCGCAGAAAAATACATCCATTCCTTAGTATCTCCCATTCACGTTCACTCAATGGATATTCCTGTCCGTTCCTATCCTAGGGGTATTTTGGTCATTTTTTTAAACCAAGGTTTTAATTACTTTAAAACAAAACAGCTAGTCCCATTCGGGTTTTAGTTATCAAGTTTAGCCTGTGAGTGTGTCATCTCAGCTAGGATGAATCGTCACTACGCACTAGGTAGGATTCGAGTGAGTAGGAGGTGAGTCACTAGAATTTGCTTAAATACTAGGCCCCAATCGAATCCAATCCTAGACATGCGTATAACTATTGCCACATCCACCTTAGTGACAACTCACGGGGGTTGTTTAGGAAGTATTAAATCTTATGCATTGTTTGTTGGGGTTCGCTAACCCTAGGGTTCAACAATTCCTATTCTAATATTCTACGTTCACAATTTACCCTTCTACCCTATCAAATATTCACAAAGAAAATAGATAGAATTACTTACAGGCGGATTGGTGCTTAGGAAACTTCGGTGCCATCTTTATTCAAACCATAAACAGTTTCCCAAAACATTTCAATAAGGCCTATTAATAAAAATAAAACATTTTGAGCCTTGGGCCCCCACAGTTGAGTTTTGAGCCTGGCTCGATACCAAAATGTAACACCCCAAACCCGGACTATGAGTTACGGCCGATCTCGGTATGTCACGGAGTAAAACAATTTGAAACATTTTGAGTGTCTGGTGAAAACTTGATAAAATATGGCTAAGGTATTAAAACAGTGTTTGATAAAACTCAGTTGGGTTTATTTTTATAAACATGATTGTATTGATAAACCCTTTGAAAACATTTGATCATGTAAAATTTTAAAATCATCAGGGTTATAGTTGACTTGGTGTATTTTGCTACCCGATGGTAACATCTTTGAAAACTCGTAAAAGTTACTTAATTTGAAAATGTTGCTTTTAACCGATTTACTTAACATTTATAATTTCATTTTGTAATATAGTATAAGTAAAGTAAAAATGACTATGTAAACATCCAAATAATAATTAGCCGCCTTATTACAACCCAAATTAAAAATGTAGAAAATAAATAAACATGAACAGAATCAAATAAAATTCTAAAAACTAAGGAACAAGCATGGCCGCCTCGAGTCCTCTCTGGCTCCATCTCCGCGATCTACTCATCTGCAAAATAATTTGTGAAGGGGTGAGTTATCAAGACTCAGTGTGTAAATCCCCCACCCGAAAATGCAACTCATACACAAATTATTGATAAACATGCAAACATGCAACCCCACTAACCATCCGTACTCCTTTAACTACCCCGTGTGGTCAAAACCACTTTGGTGGTCAAAACCAGCAGTGACTAGAGTCACAAATCAACCGATGGGGCCAACCCATCGTGTGGTCAAAACCACGATGACCATAGGTCACAATTATCATAATGTGGTCAAAACCACCGGTGGTACCAAACCAATCGAGACTTAGTCACGATTTATCAGCGGTGTGGTCAAAACCATCGGTGGCCAAAGTCACAATTAAACGATGGGGCCAACCTATCTTGTGGTCAAAACCACCGGTGACAGATCCAGAGATCATCCCCCTCCTCTCATCAATCCCACCATCATCATGCTTACATAACAAATATCATAATCCCATATATCATGCATTTATGTATAGCATAGCATTCAACAGCATATGATGGCATACACATACATCGTAGATCATGTAATAGGGGACTTACCCGAAATCCATGCTCATGTCCACGAGCAAAACTACCACAATGATTAAAAAGGCAACAATATAGTCATGTTAACTAATAAAGTGTGTAGTGATTTTTACACACCTGTTACTAACAAAATTCCTAGATTCTGAAGATCCGATCTACTGTGCTAGATCCTTTGACCCTATATTCGACCAACAACAAGATTAGTAACATAGGCCTATTCGGCCATAACAACATAATACCAAAGGCTCATTTGTGGCACTTACCTTGAACGGATTTGGTTTCCAAACAAATCCCGAAAATGTCACTTGATTAAGACTCTGCCGAAATTCCTTAAACAACCCACAATAAAAATCGGTCACCACTTAAAATACATGACATAGCCTTTGGCCGAATGTCAACCTACATACCATGCTCACCTTAAATCCCGAAAGACCTCTCAATTCCCCTTAACGCTGGCTTCCAAAAAGGGTTACAAATCTAAGACCTTGAATAGGTTCGGTCATACACAAAAATACAGGGTTAAGCCTCATGGTTTCGGCTGGCCAAAACAGGAATAAAAGATTTAAACACAGAGAGAGTCCTTACCACACTATTGAAATCGGCAGCACCTTAGTTAGGGGGGATTCGGCCTATGCCCTTTATAGTAGGGAATATTCAACTAGCAACACCAATGGAAGGTGAAATTTTAGTAGAAGAGGGGTAGGTTGGCCAAGTAGAAGAAAAGAAGAGAGGAATTTTGGAGAATTTTGACAAATGAGGTAGGAGAATTGACCAAGAACTATAGAAGAGAAAAGAAAAGAAACTTTGATGAATTTGGCACCTCCTGCTTTATCAAAACCGATTATGGATGGCCCTAGGGAGTCCTATATTCGGCCATCTCCCCTATTTTTGTGATAATTTCCAGCTTTTAATTATCACCGAAAAATAACATTTATCTTCCATTTAATCTCCTATCCACCTCTTCAAAATAAAAGGAAAAAAACAAAACTAATACACTACTCTTCCAAATTAGAAAATAAGTGCAAAAATTTAATCTTATCCTTATCACATTAAGAGTCCAAAATCGGGCCATCGGCTCCTCTCCCATTCACGCCAATTTGAAAAAAAATAAAATACCAATTGTTGCTCCTTGGTTCAACATGGGACCTTAAAGAGCAAGCCGCCGCAACCCTTTCAACGCCCCAAGCCACTCTTCCAAATCGACTTTCATGCCTCAAAACCTCGCCATTTCTTTCTTAAGGCCTTCTTACTTTAGCCCCTTTCTTAAACGCCCAAAAAGCCTAAAAACAAAACGCATCCCCCTTGTAACTCCCACGACTCGAACCTCTCCCCTTGAAAACTCCCTTTGATGCACCAAGCCAATCACGCCAATTAAATCCTTGTGTCAAACTTCTCACAAAATTTTCTCTTCACCCCTGTCTCACCTAGCTCCTTCCTCTCAAGCACTAAAAATAAATTTTTAGCCCTAAGTCAGACCTAGCTCGGGGTTATGACTAGACCCTAAAACATGTCAAGTAATCATAGTATTCATTTATTCAAGCATACACATGGGAAAAATAATTAAATTACAAACAACCCCTAATTCAGGATGTTACAGTTAGATATAATGGATCCTCCTAGGTGTAACAATGCCATGTATGATGGATCTTAAAGAATACATAACTTACCTAATTTTAAGATCAAATTTCATAACTTACATAAGTTTACAATTAAATTTCATAACTTACATAATACTTGTATAGAAAAATAAGATTCAAAGTATATAAATTTGAAACACGACGGGTTGCCTTATATCTCATCATTAGACATAATGGATCCTCCCTAGGTGTAACAATGCCATGTATGATGGATCTTAAAGAATACATAACTTACCTAATTTTAAGATCAAATTTCATAGCATTATTTACATAAATTATTAATTAACAATTTAGCCAGTATAATTTATTGTCAACTTTAGACTTCAACAACTACTGAAATGGATAGGAGTTGGATGAAATTGTCAAGGGTAAGCAACGGCTATCGAAATAGAGTAGAAACTTTTACGAATTTTGCATTTCAAAATGCAAGCCAAGAGAATATGATTTTTGCCCGTGTAAGAAGTGTTGCAATATTAATCGGCATTATCGTGAAGTGGTCTCTGAACATCTAGTTGTTCATGGCTTTGTCGGGGTACAAAATATGGTTTTTCATGGAGAGTGTACATCCGATGGAGCATCTTCATCGATGAATCTGGGTATCCTCATAGTGCTTTCAATCGGAATGTTAGCGGCGATAACATGGAAAACATGTTATGGGATGCTTTTAATATGCGCAGATGATGGTTTGGTCATTTCCACCGACTTGGATGCAATCGATGATCATAATTTTGGTGGAAATACTTTCACCGAAGGGAAAGAAGTGTCTGGATGAACAACCAAATGAAGAAGCGGCGAGGTTCTACCGTTACTTGGTGAAATAAATGAAGAAGCGTATGAGGATTAAAATTTTCCAAACTGTCATTTGTATTCGTCTATTTCACTTGAAATGTTTGGGGGGGTGGACCGAAAACTCGTTGACAATGCTGTTAGAGTTTCTACAAGAAATGTTTCCGTGTGCAAAAATCCCTCAATCATCTAAAGACATGAAGAAATTGATAAAGGATTTGGGCCTTGGATACAACAAAATTCACAGTTGCCTAAATGACTGCATGTTTTATTAGGGTGATCGCATAAACCAACAGTGCTGTCATGTATGCGGCCAATCCCGTTGAATTAATAGAAATACAGAGGACGGTAACGATGATGAACATGATACATAGTCAAAGAAGCAGCCAGTTAGGATTTTGTAGTATTTTTCGCTAATACCAAGGCTTCAACAGGTTTTAATGTCGTTGAAGACAGCTGAATCAATGACACGGCACCGTATGGACGAACCGATGATGGGTTGCTAAGGCATCCTGCAGATTCTTTAGCTTGGAAATGTTTTGATTCCAAATTTCCAAGCTTTGCAAGCGATCCTCGGAGTGTGAGGCCTGGGCTAGCATCCGATGGATTTAACCCTTACAAACTCATAAGCACAACGTCTGATGCCAGCTTTGTGGTGCTTGTTCCTACAATTTGCCTCCATGGGTTTGCATGAAACAATCTTCTTTTATCTTGTCTATGATTATACCTGGAGAGAAAGGGCCGGGGAATGATATTGACGTCTATTTGCAGCCACTTGTTGATAAGTTAAAACAACTATGGGCTAGTGTTCAGACATACGATGCAATGAGAAAAGAGAACTTTAATTTACTTGCGGCTTTAATATGGACTATTAACGACTTTTCAGCTTATGCTAATTTATCTGGTTGGAGTACCAAGGGACGTTATGCTTGTCCGTGTTGTGCTGCGCGGACATGTTCGCAATGGTTATATAATGGGAAGAAGTTTTCTTACATGGGTCATCGTCGGTGGTTCTTTGGAAAATCATACATTTAGATTTCAAAGTGCTCGGTTTGATGGTATCAAGAGTTCGAACCGACTCCTTCGTGAGCCCATGGATCCAAATATTGTTAATGTTGAAAGATATGAATTTCATTTATGGGAAGATGAATCAACCGGCAAACCCGCATAGAAATAGAAGATCTAGGGATGAATCTGATGATGAATCTGATGAAGAGGATGATCCTAATGAGGCAGACTTGTGGAAAAAAAGAAGTAATTTTTTTGAGTTGCCTTATTGGGAGCATCAGATTTTACGCCATAATACGCCATAATCTTGATGTCATGCACATAGAGAAAAATGTCTGCGAGAAATCATTGGGACTATTTTGAATGTCGATGGAAAATCGAAAGATAACCTTCAGAGTCGACTTGATTTAGTCCATATGGGAATTCGGCGTGAGCTTCATCCTCGAGCACTTTTGAATATGAAATATCGGTTGTCACCGCTATTTTTTCAATGTCAAAGACGGAGAAAGAAGTGTTACATACGGTGTTGAAGGATATAAAGGTCCGGATGTGTATGCATCAAATATATCGTGATGTGTGAGTCTTAAGGATCGAAGATTATATGGCTTAAAATCGCATGACTATCACATATTGCTACAAGACTTCTTGCCAGGTTGCTATGCGGTGTTGTATGTCAAAAAGGTGATTAGCTCTCAGAATTGAACTGTCAAATATAATGAAAGGCATTTGTGGTAAAGTTTTGAATGTTCTACAAGATCGAGCCGCATTGACTTTATGCAAGTGGAGAAGATATTCCGCCTTCCTTCTTCACTATTATGGTGCACTTGTTAATTCATCTCTCGCGTGAAGCACTTCTTGGTGGACCCATTTTCTATCGATGGATGTATCCCATTGAAAGGTCTTACTTTATTTGCAAAATATTCCTTCATTTAGCTCAATGCCTTTAGTTGTAACTTTTGATAATGTTGTATATCGTGTTTAGGTTCCTTTCCAAATTGAAGTCATCTTCGCCACAATAAGCGTTATCTGGAAGGATCAATTCTTGAGGCTACTTGGCGGAGGAATGTATGACTTTACATTCGAGGTATTTGGAAGATGTTGAAACAATAATGAATGTACCAAGTAGAAATCTTTGGGCTCATGATCATAATTTGGTGAAAGTTATTTATTTCAAAGTTTGGAGAACCGATCGACAAAGTCAAAATTACAGAATTATATGATAGATCGTGGGTCCAAGCACATCGATACGTTCTTTTTCATCACGATTCAATGGAACCATTTTGGAAGTAAGTTTTACAATTTGATAAATACTCATCAATTATGATTTATTTGTCTTCTAACAAAGTAAAACCTTTTTTTACCATAGTGAGTACAAACAAATATTGAGAGCTCGTTCACGATCTCGAAGATTAAATCAACGAGAAAGTAATAAGTTATTCGCAGAATCATTCCATGAATGGTTAAGCCAAATGGTATGCAATTTAAGTTTTCATTGACAAGTAAAAAGGTTTTCTCATAACATTCATAATTACTCGATTTACTTTCGACTCGATAGGTTTGGAGTCAGAATGAAGTAAATGACGACGTTAAATGGCTTTCACAAGGTCTAAACAGATTATTTAAAAGATATAGTGGCTTCCTTATCAACGGATACAGATTTCATACAAAGTATCGCGAGAGATTGAGAAGAACCCAAAATTGCGGAATTGTTGTTAATTCTTCGATTACAAGTTATGCTAGTGCTAGGGACAATAATCCGGTTGAGGGGAATCTGGAGTATTACAGACTTATTACTGACATCATTGAGTTGGATTATTACGAAAAATTAAAAGTTTTCTTATTTTGAGGTGATTGGGCTGATGTGAATACGGCTCGTAGACTTAAAAACGATCAATATGGCTTTACAATGGTGAATTTCTCTCGATTAATTCACACCGAAGTACAACTGATGGACGAGCCATATGTGTTTTCTTCTCAATTTAAACAAGTATTTTACTCTAAAGATCCAATTGATGAGGGTTGGTACGTTGTACTTCGAAACACCCCTAGAGACTTCTTCGACATTGGCAGTGGAAGTAGAGATGACATAGTCGAAAGATCAGAAACATTGCCTTTTCCAGAACAAAACATAAATGAAAATATCCCTAGTACTAGTCAACAATTTCAATGGGTTCTTCAAGATGTGGACGAAGATATTTACGAAATATGATTGTAATATCTGAGATCTAGGGGTTAGGCATTTTTAACTTAATTGTATGTGGTAGCGTGCCTATCTGTGGTTTGAGTGTGTTTTGGGAGTTTTGGGAATTTTAGAATGTAGGAGAATGTAACACCCTAAATTAGGGGTTGTTTATAATTCAATTAATTCCCCATGTGTATGCTTGAAGAAATGAATTTTATGTTTGCTAGACATGTTTTAAGGGTCTAGTCATAACCCCGAATTAGGTCAGATTTGGAATTAAAAATTTCTTTTTGAGGGTTTAAAAGGAAGGAGCTTGGAGATAGGGGTTAAGGGGAATTTTGGGCGAAACATGACTCAATGAATTAAGTGGCAAAGTGGCTTGCTTGCGCTAGTTAAAAGTTAGGGGTGACGAATGGGAGGTCTTGGGTTCGATTCTTGGAAAGGAAGATTGTGTTTTGTTTTGGGTTTTGGGGGCGTTAAAGGAAGGGGCCAAGTAAGGAAGGCTTTAAGGAATTTTGAGGGTGAGTTTGGGCATGAAAGTCAGGTTGGAGGAGTGGCTTGGGGCGCCACTTAAGGGTGTTGGAAAAAGGTCTCGGGTTCGAGACATGAGGGACGCAAGGAAGGTGTTTTATTTTTGAAACACATGCGTTAAAAGAAAGAGGGCAGGAAGAAGGCTTTAAAATTAAATGGAGAGGGTTCATGACATGAAAGTTAAATGGGAAAGATGGCAAGGGGCATTGGAAGAGTGGGCTGGGGCATGAGGTTCCAGGTTCGAACCACAGAAATAGCATAAGGTTTTTATTTTTATTTTTCTTTATGCTGGCGTGTATGGGAGAGTATTGGTGCATGTTGGACTCTTAAAAGTGATAAGGTTGAGCTAAATTTTTGCTCTAAATTATTTGGAGTAGTAGTAGGTGTTAGTAGCTTATTTTCATTTAATTTGCTTAAGAAAAGGATAGGAGATAAGTGGAAGATAAGTGTTATTTTCTTGAGTGATAATTAAAAGCTAAATTATCACAAAGAGGAGAGGTATTGGCCGATTATAGGACTCCTTGAGGGTCATCCACTTTCGGTTTTATCACCTAAAGGAAGTGCCAAAATTCTTCAATAATTCTTTTCTTTTTCTCTCAAGTTGTTGTTCTTAAATTTCCCTAGCCTTTCTTGCCAAAATTCTTCCAAAAGTTCTCTTCTTTTCTTCTTCTACTTAATAACCTACCCTCCTTCACTAAAATTTGCACTTTCCAATTGTGTTGGCGAATCCTCCCCCAACCAAGTCTTCCGATTTCAATAGTTGGTAAGTGTAATCTTTTCTTGACCGATTTTGTGTAGTGACTAGACTTACTACACTTCTTTTTTCATTCTAGATCTTAGTATTAAAACCCTGTTTTTGTTCTTTGAAGGAGCCAAAAGCTATTAACATTAATAAGGGGGTGCCGAATATTGGTGTGACTTGCCGAGTCCATCATTAAAGTAAAGAGCCACACTCTCTTTTAGGATTAAGATTATGGCCGATTGGCCTATGTCTTTTAATGATGTACTTAAATCAATTGTAGGGAAGCCATAGCCAATTGAGGGAAGCTTTGGTTTTATTTTCCAAAGGTGAGTTGGTAAGCACATTCACCAAGGGCCTTTTGATAAAAGTTTATGTTCAAATGCCGAAACTAATATGTGCCATGGATTTAGGGGCTAATTAAGGTTTCGGGATTTGTTTGGAAATCAAAACCATTCAAGGTAAGTGCCGCAAGAGCCCTTGGTAATTCTTTTGGTTTGGCCGAATGTTCCATAGCACTAACTTTGGTAATTGGCCGAATATAGGGTCAAGATCTAGCACTAAAGATTGAAAACTTCGGGATCTGGGGATTTGCTAGTAAATAAGTGTGTAAGAACTCACTACACACTTTATTAATTTACATGATTATTGTTGTTGCTATTCACCTTTTTGGTAGTGTTTTGCTTATGGCTAAGCATGGATTCCGGGTAAGTCCCCTAACTTGTGATTTTTGATATATGATTTGCATGCCATCACATGATGTTAAATGCTATGACATGATATATGATAATTGATATATAAGCATGTGATGGTGGGATTGATGAGAGGAGGGGGATGATTTTATGGACTGTCACCAGTGGTTTTGACCACAAGATGGGTTGGCCCCGTCAGATTATTTGTGACCTATGGTCATTAGTGGTTTTGACCACAAGATGGGTTGGCCCCATCAGATTATTTGTGACCTATGGTCATCAGTGGTTTTGACCACACCGATTGATAAATCGCGACTAAGTCCCAGTGGTTTGGTACCACCAGTGGTTTTGACCACACTTGATTATTTGTGACCTATGGTCATCAGTGGTTTTGACCACATGATGGGTTGGCCCCATCATTTAATTTGTGACTCTAGTCACCAGTTGTTTTGACCACACGGGGTAGTTAAGGAGTATGGATGGTTAGGTTGGGTTGCATGTGCATGTTTATTAATAAAATGGGTATGAGTTGTATTTTCCGGGTGGGGGATTTACACACTGAGTCTTGGTGACTCACCCCCTTTCCCTTAACATTTTGTACATGAGTAGAACGCGGAGATGGAGCCGGAGAGGTCTCGAGGCTGCCATGCTTGTCGATGGATTTAAATTCATTTTATTAAAGTTAATATTATTCATTTTCTAAGTTTTTATTTTGGGTTGTAATAAGGCCGCTAGTTATTGTTTGGATGTTTATTTTATTGTTTTTTTTATTCATGTCATATTACCAATAGAATTTTATAAATATTAATTAAACCAGTTAAAAGCAACTTTTTCAACTATGTAACTTCTACGGGTTTTCTAAAGACGTTGCCAACGGGTAACAAAAATAAACCAAGTCAATGATAACTTTAACGATTTTTAAATTTTACATGATCAAATGTTTTCAAAGGATTTACCAACCCAACTATATTTATAAAAGGCCCAACTGAGTTTTCAGACACCGTTTCCATACCTCAGCCAAATTTTTATCAAGTTTTCACCAAACATTCAAAATGATTCAAATTATTATACTCTGTGACATACCAGATCCGGTCAGGACTCATGGGCCGGGTTTGGGGTGTTACATTTTAATATCGAGCCCAGTTCAAAACTTCATTGTGGGGCCCAAGGCCCAAAATGTTTTGTTTTATTAGTAAGCCTTTTTAAAATGTTTTAGAAAGTGGTTGTGGCTTGAACAGCATGGCACCGAGTCTCCGGCACCAATCCGCCTAGGTAAGTACTTCTATCCATTTTGTGAATCTTTGATGAGGGTAGAAGGGTAAAATTTGGAACGAGACTATTAGAATAGAATTTGTTGAACCTAGGGCTAGCATACCTCAACTATGCATAAGATTTAATAATTACCTAAACAACCCTGTGAGTTTTCACTGACCAAAGGATGTCACAATCGTTATACGCATGTCTAGGATTGGATTGATTGGGGGCACTGGTATTTAAGCAGTCCTCGTGACTCACCTCCTACTCACTCGAATCCTACAGTGCGTGTAGTAATCTGTTCATCCTAAATGAGACGACACACTCACAAAGCTAAACTCGATAACTAAAACCCGAAAGGGACTAGTCGTTTTGTTTTGAAGTAGTTAAAACCTTGTTTAAAAAAAAAAGAAGAAGAAAAAAAAACGAAAATACCCCTCAGTTTGAAAAATGACCAAAATACCCCTGGCTTGAAAATTTTCAAAATACCCTCCGAAAACTTCCAAATAGAAAATTTTCAAAATAACTTTCTTTTGTGAAATCAATTAGAACCAAATTTTGGAAATCATTTTGTGAAAATACCTTGATTATGTGAAATTACTAAAATACCCTTAGGAGTAAAATTACAAAAATGCCCTTGAATTTTGAAGTTTTCGAAATTCCCACGGTTTTAATAAAAAATTTCATCACATAAAAAGTGCCCAAAAACCTTAAAATTCAAAAACGTCATGATTTTAAAAAAATTACAAAATTACCCCTAACCAACAAATTTACTAGAATGACCCTGATTTTCAAAACTTCGCAGATCACTGTTTTAGAAAATGCAATTCTCAAAAAGAGCCCCCAAAGATTTACAACTTTTAAAATATCCCTAATTTATTAAATTTTACAAATTCACCTCGATTCTGAAAAATTACCAAAATGCCCCAACTTTAAAATTATCGAAATACCCAAAATTTAAAATTTTTCGAATACCCCAGAATTTAAGAGTTTCAAAATAACTTTTTGAAAAAAATCATCCAAAAATTTTTATTTTTGAAAAAAATTATTACAAAAATACCCCTGTAGGATAAATTACGAAAATACCCCCGGGTAGTGGAAAACGATCACAATGAAAACTACAACGTCTCTTTGAATGAATGAATGGAAAACTGTGTGCATGTATGATTAAGAAAGAACCACTCCTAAACTTTTATCATAAAATTCCTTCGCGGGTAATCTAGTGAAATAAGTACTAATACATAAAATTCTTAAACAGATAAACGCAATTGTTAGAATGAGTTCAAGAGGTCGTGGATGCCCGCTGCGTGGCCGTAGTAGAGGTAGGATGACCTTGTCCAAGCCAGCAAGGTCTGGTCATGGGTCTAGAAATGAGATGTCAGATCTTCCGGCGGCAGAAACTGAGTTCTAGGATCAGACTGGTGGTAACGACGTAGTATCCCAAGCGGTACTACGAGTGTTGGAACGAGTTGCTGAGGCTGGCGCGGGTGCAGGAGCCCATAAATCTGTGGTTGAACGACTCTGAGCTAACGGAGCAGAAGTATTCAGAGGAGTTTCTGGAGTGGCGCCCAGTGCGGCGGAGTATTGGCTGGAATCCACTGAAAGGATTATGGGTGACTTGGATTTCATAGCTGAGGAGAAGTTGAAGGGTATCATTTCTTTGCTTCGGGATGAGTCATATCAGTGGTGGCTCACTGTAAGGGATGGAATGGTGGCAGAAAATCTCACCTGGGAATTCTTCAGGGATGCCTATCAAAAGAAGTATATCGAAACCAGCTACGTGGATGCACAGCGGAAGGCTTTCTTGAACCTGGTTCAAGGTAATAAGTCAGTGGCCGAATATGAGGCCAAGTTCCTCTGGTTGAGTAGGTATGCTCGTGGTATTGTGGGTACCGAGCATGAATGCTGTGTGAGATTTGAAGATGGGCTGAGAGATGAGCTAAGAATGATGATAGCTCTACAGTAGGAACGAGAGTTTGCTGTCCTAATGGAGAAATCTAAGGTTGCTGAAGGAGTAAGACAGTCGATTAGACAAAATCAAGATAGAAATTGGAATAAGAGGAGCTCAGAACCTTCAAGGTTCTCAGGTAATGAGCAGAAAAGGATGAGGTTTGATGGGTCAGATCAAGTTGCTAGCTCTTCTTCTTGCTAATCCTCAATGGCCGCCACGGTGTGCTCGGTGTGGCAAGTCTCACAGGGAATGTTGGAATGGTATTCGGGATGCTTGAGTGTGGGTCCTTGGAACATCGAGTTAAAGATCGTCGAAAAAGGCAATAGGCGATATTAGAGGTCAGGATCGTGCAATCAACAGAGGGATAACCAACAGACCACGAGAGGGTCGAGGTGCGGTAGGGGTAATGGAAATGGTAACAGGCGTGGTAGGTGTTTGAAGGTACAGAGGCGAAGCAACCAAGGTTGGTTTATCAATTGGCCGTCATGAGGAGGAAGATGTGCGGATGTGACAACGGTATGTTCCTTATTTCGGAATACCCTTAATTGCTTTGATCATTGTAGAGTTTTCTTGTTTTACTAGGGAAGTGCCCAAACCTTGGTTGTGAACTTAGAGATTGTGCTTAGGAAGTAAGATAGTTTTGTTAAGATCGAGTCTTGTGACATAAGCGTGTCTGGTGAGTTAAGATGCACGACTATTCGTTAGTAAGTAATTTAGAGGACGAAATTATTTTTAAGGGGTAGAAGCTGTAACACCCTAAATTAGGGGTTGTTTGTAATTCAATTAATTCCCCATGTGTATGCTTGAAGAAGTGAATTTTATGTTTGCTAGACATGTTTTAAGGGTCTAGTCATAACCTAATTAGGTCGATTTGGAATTAAAATTTCTTTTGAGGTTTAAAAGGAAAGAGCTTGGAGATAAGGGTTAAGGGAATTTTGGTAAACATGACTCAATGAATTAAGTGGCAAAGTGGCTGCTTGCGCCACTTAAAAGTTAGGGGTGACGAATGGGAGGTCTTGGGTTCGATTCTTGGAAAGGGGATTGCGTTTTGTTTTGGGTTTTAGGCGTTAAAGGAATGGGCCAAGTAAGGAAGGCTTTAACGAATTTTGAGGGTGAGTTTGGGCATGAAAGTCGAGTTGGAGGAGTGGCTTGGGGCGCCACTTAAGGTGTTGGAAAAAGGTCTCGGGTTGAGACATGAGGGACTAAGGAAGGTGTTTTATTTTTTGAAATTTGGCGTTAAAAGAAAGAGGGCCGGAAGAAGGCTTTAAAATTAAATGGAGAGGGTTCATGACATGAAAGTCAAATGGGAAAGATGGCAAGGCGTTGGAAGAGAAATTTGGGGCATGAGGTTCGAGTTGAACCACGTAAACGACATAAGGTTTTTATTTTTATTCTTCTTGGCGTGTATGGGAGAGTATTGGTGCATGTTGGACTCTTAAAAGTGATAAGGTTGAGCTAAATTTTTTGCTCTAAATTAATTTGGAGTAGTAGTAGGTGTTAGTAGCTTATTTTCATTTAATTTGCTTAAGAAAAGGATAGGAGATAAGTGGAAGATAAGTGTTATTTTCTTGAGTGATAATTAAAAGCTAAATTATCACAAAGAGGGAGGTATTGGCGATTATAGGACTCCTTGAGGGCTGTCCACTTTTGGTTTTATCACCCAAAGGAAGTGCCAAAATTCTTCAATAATTCTTTTCTTTTTCTCTCAAGTTCTTTCTTTTGAATTTCCCTAGCCTTTCTTTCCAAAATTCTTCCAAAAGTTCTCTTCTTTTCTTCTTCTACTTAGCCGAACTTACCCCCTCCTTCACTAAAAATTTGCACTTTCCAATTGTGTTGGCCGAATCCCCTCCCCAACCAAGTGCTGCCGATTTCAATAGTTGGTAAGGGTAATCTTTTCTTGACCGATTTTGTGTAGTGACTAGACTTACTACACTTCTTTCTTCATTCTAGATCTTAGTATTAAAACCCCGTTTTTGTTCTTTGAAGGAGCCGAAAGCTATTAACATCAATAAGGGGGTGCCGAATATTGGTGTGACTTGCCGAATCCATCATTAAGGTAAAGAGCCACACTCTCTTTTAGGATTAAGATAATGGCCGAATGGCCTATGACTTTTAATGATGTACTTAAATCAATTGTAGGGAAGCCATAGCTGATTGAGGGAAGCTTTCGGGTTTTATTTTCCAAAGGTGAGTTGGTAAGCACATTTGGCCAAGGGCCTTTTGATAAAAGTTTATGTTTAAATGCCGAAACTAATATGTGCCATGGATTTAGGGGCTAATTAAGGTTTCAGGATTTGTTTGGAAATCAAAACCGTTCAAGGTAAGTGCCGCAAGAGCCCTTGGTAATTTTTTTGGTTTGGCCGAATGGTCCATAGCACTAACTTTGGTAATTGGCCGAATATAGGGTCAAGATCTAGCACTAAAGATTGAAAACTTCAGGATCTAGGGATTTGCTAGTAAATAGGTGTGTAAGAACTCACTACACACTTTATTAATTTACATGATTATTGTTGTTGCTATTCACCTTTTTGGTAGTGTTTTGCTTATGGCTAAGCATGGATTCCAGGTAAGTCCCCTAACTTGTGATTTTTGATATATGATTTGCATGCCATCACATGATGTTAAATGCTCTGACATGATATATGAGAGGAGGGGGATGATTTTATGGACTGTCGCCAGTGGTTTTGACCACAAGATGGGTTGGCCCCATTAGATTATTTGTGACCTATGGTCATCAGTGGTTTTGACCACAAGATGGGTTGGCCCCATCAAATTATTTGTGACCTATGGTCATCAGTGGTTTTGACCACACCAATTGATAAATCGCGACTAACTCCCAGTGGTTTGGTACCACCAGTGGTTTTGACCACACTTGATTATTTGTGACCTATGGTCAACAGTGGTTTTGACCACACGATGGGTTAGCCCCATCATTTAATTTGTGACTCTAGTCACCAGTGGTTTTGACCACCAGTGGTTTTGACCACACGGGGTAGTTAAGGATTATGGATGGTTAGGTTGGGTTGCATGTGCATGTTTATTAATAAAATGTGTATGAGTTGTATTTTCCGGGTGGGGGATTTACACACTGAGTCTTGGTGACTCACCCCCTTTCCCTTAACATTTTGCAGATGAGTAGAACGCGGAGATGGAGCCGAAAAGGACTCGAGGCGGCCATGCTTGTCGATGGATTTAAATTCATTTTATTAAAGTTAATATTATTCATTTTCTAGGTTTTTATTTTGGGTTGTAATAAGGCCGCTAGTTATTGTTTGGATGTTTATTTTATTGTTTTTTTTATTCATGTCATATTACCAATGGAATTTTATAAATATTAATAAGACCGGTTAAAAGCAACTTTTTCAACTAAGTAACTTCTACGGGTTTTCTAAAGACGTTACCAACGGGTAACAAAAATAAACCAAGTCAATGATAACTTTAACGATTTTAAATTTTACATGATCAAATGTTTTCAAAGGATTAACCAACCCAACTATATTTATAAAAAGCCCAACTGAGTTTTGGACACCGTTTCCATCGTCAGCCAAATTTTTATCAAGTTTTCACCAAACATTCAAAATGATTCAAATTATTATACTCCGTGACACACCAGATCCAGTCAGGACTCATGGGCCGGGTTTGGGGTGTTACAGAGAATGCCTTAGAAAAATATTAGATTTTTAATTCTTAAAAAAGGAGCTAGTCAAGATAGGCCTTAAGAAAATTTGTTGGAGGATTTAATCACAAGAATTCAGTTGGCAAAGTGGTAAGGAGGCGCCACTTAGTGCCTTGAAAAGTGACGCCACAAGCAGTGTGAGGGGGGCTTAGGTTTGAATCCCATGGATAGACTTAAGGTGACTTTTATTTTGCACTTGTTTGGCATGTGTTGGTCAAACTTTAATTAAGGTAAGGTTGGACTTTATCTTTTATGGATAGTAGACTAAGGGAATAAGATAAGTGTTAACTTAAGGTATGGAATCAAGAAAATTTGGTATGATAAGGGACATAAGGCATGAATCGAGGGCTTTGTGGATAGAATTGCTTGATGTTGGGGATAGAATTTCTTAAAGTTTGGGAAAGTAGAGGATTACAAGGCATGTATCAAGGTGGATGTTTTGTAAATTATTTCATGGCCATTTTGACCATGAATGTGGACTGACATTATGGACGGGGGGTGGCGAATTTTGTTGTTGATTTTGGTAAGGATGAGTGGTTGGGTGTATTTCCCATTTGGCCATTTTTGTACTTCCAAAACACCTTTCCTTTTGTAGCCGATTTTGCATAGGAGGTTTAGGCATTTCCTTGTGTGATTTCTTTTGTAAAAGCTTTTGTGTTCTTTTTCTTTTTGAGACCGTAAACCAAGTAAGTGACCTCTTGTGCACCTCTTTCTCTTTTGATCATCTTTCTCCTCTCTTTATTTTGTTTAGGCCGAACCTCTCATCCCTTTTATTTCACCTTTGCCGCAACTTCTAAGCCTCACACTCCCTCTCCATTCTTTTGTTAAGAGCCAACCACTCCATCATTCACTTCTTCTTTTCATAGTTCTTTCAAAAGCAATCCCCTATCTTGTGGCCATAGCCGATTGCATCTCTACCCCTGCCGATTTATTCATTAGACCAAAAGCCTATCATCTTTCTCATCTGAACCGATTTCTCCACTTCAGGTTCTTCTTGTCGATTTCTTGGAGTTTAGTGACCATTTGCGTTTTGGTCATTAATTTTTGATAAGAATCTCTTCTAGGTGATTTCTTTTCCTCTTTCTTTTTCGACGGTTGAAAAGCAAAACTCTAATCTCTTATATTCTCTTTGGATGAAACTATGAAGGAAAGTTTCGGGATTTCTTTTGTAGCCAACGTGAAGAAGCATTAAAATATTCTTTTGGGTTTGATTACTCAAGGTAAGGGTATAGTGTTCGGCCAAAGGCCACTCTCATGAGTTCTATGTTAGAGCTGAATCTAACATAGTTGTGTAGGAGGAATTCATCAAATCGCAAGGTGCAAATCGTTTAGGCTTTGGGTTTTGGGATTTAGTCATTTATCTTGAAAAGGTGTGCGATTATCGACCGATCTCCTGTTGTTTGGATTTGTTGTTATGTATATATATCGATAAGATGTGTATGATAGCTGAAAATAATGGCTGAGATGGTGGCTACCGATAGTGGGTATTCAGTTAACCAGGTTAGTTTTATGATATTATTTTACCATGGTATATGTGTGGAATTGTGGTAAGCATGTGATGTATGCTCATTAGAATTTTACTATTATTTGGCCATGACACTGACATATGCATAGGGATTGGGATATGATTATTGAAGGACTGGGTGTACATTTATATACGTGGTTTAATGATGGCTACGAGCCTCACGTGGATTGATGATCGGCTCTGTGCCTCATCGTGGTTGGTATCGACTTTGTGCCATATCATGGTTGGTGATGGCTATGTGCCTCATCGTGATTTGATGTTAGCTACGAGCTACATCGTGGATTGACGTTGATTGAGGTCGCGTTGTGGATTATCTTGTGATTTATTTCGGTGGACTAGTGGCTTGACCACTTGGTGGATGGCATTGCTTGCCAAATTGGTGTGTAGAGGTTGGAGGTTGATTTAGTAATCCCACGGTGTGTGGTGGTTGGCTACGGGGTGTAGAGGATGGACCCTAGTGGGTTGGGTGCATTTTGCATTATTATTTGATATGTGGATTGGTGTGGTTTGGACTAAGCCCATGTGTGGAAATCGTGGACTAATTACACACTTTGAGTCGGTTTGACTCACCCAATTTTTTACCAAACAATGCGGGTGATACATGATTCTTGGACCAATGGAGCGGATCTGAGGTGGCCATGAAAGATGTTTTTTCATTGTTTTATGCACTTTATATTTTCAGTATTTTGAGTAAATATTTATTGTAATAAGGGCCATTTAAAGTATTTGGGGACTTTTATTGTGTTCGAGTTGGATTGACGATCGAGATGATATTTGGATTGTTTTATTTTAGAAAGCGATTTACATCATCAAAACTTATATTGAAGTTTTAATTGAAATTGTACCAACATAATTTTACTTAGAATTTTAAATATGCAATGTTTTTATAAATGATAGAAAATTTTATGTTTTCACCCTTATGACAAATTCTTTTCAAACTTTTTCCTCAGTAGCATTCTAGATTCGGCTGTAGCGTTTGGGCCAGGGTTTGGGGTGTTACAATGATTTAGTAAGATTTTACGATTTATTATTTATATGTAATATTATAATTTTAATGTTGGGCATGTTATATAATTTAACTATTTTAAATGTCCTATTATTGTTGTTATTTGTTACTAAAATTTTGAACTATTTTATGTGTATTGCGGAAAAATGCCTAGAAGACGATTCTTAGATTTAAATATTGTTCGTGGTACTTCAAATCTAGAAGAAGCTAATAGTGAACAGCAAACAGTTGGTGGATCTTCTACTCTGCCGGACATAGATGACGAGCCTGGAGAATTTGAAAGTAATGTTAAGTTTATTTTACATGCAAGTTGAATTTTATTATTGATTCATTTTCAATTTTAATATAATAATATATCATTTTTAGTGAAGGTGGTGGGACGCAGAGAGGCCGGGACGTACATTACTTAAAGATTTATACGACTTAGAGCCTACCGATCGTGTTAAAGTAAGGAGAAACAATCGGAGGCCAACTTGTTAGATCTGAAGCTCATTCGTTAGGAGGCTATTTGGGCATTATAGCACGAAATGCCAATATGTTGCCCATTAACTACTGAATCATGGCATCACATGCCCGATGCCAACAAAATCGAGCTCTCGAAAATATTAAGGTAACAAAACGTGAATGTAATTTATAATACTTTAATTTAATTTTCATTTATATTAACTTTTATACTTTTTTCTTTAGGGTAGATTTAATTTAGAGGTCTCATGACTATGTTAAGAAGACATTGGGTAAAAATGGAGAGACAATAAAAGCACGCTCAAAAAACAATATTTTAAGAAAGACATAAACCTCGACGAAAAATTAAGAAATGTTCCACCGGGAATGTTGAGGTACCAATGGGAAGATCAAGTTAGATTTTGGAATTCAAAAAGGAGAGGTATTACGTACTTCTAAAATCTTATAAATTATTTGGTTTATAGTATTTACAATATATATAATTCAAATTGCATTATCTGAGGACCGTAGCGAGTTGGAATAAGCGTGACAGAAAATGTAAATTCACGCATACAGTGGGTTCTAGAAGTTTTGCTTGTGTAATGAGGCCGAGGTATTATAATTTATTAATTCTATCAAATATTAATTACTTTATACTATTAAATTATATTTTTCGCTAAAATGTAGGAAACTTATTTGGTCAAAAAGTTGGACGCGTTCAACATTTTGACATTACGCATAGAAAGAAGGATGGATCTCCGATGACATCCAAGTCTGCGAGAATTTTGGTATATTTACTTAATAAAATTTTATTTTTATAAATACTTCTAATGTTTAATTATAATAGTTTAATTCATCGTTTATAGTTTTAAATTTATAATGTTAAATTATGTTGCATTCTTTCTTATTTATATATTTCGTTTCTAACTCTTTCATTGATTTATTAGGATAAACTAAAGGAGAAAAAGCGGAGTATGAAGCGGTACTTCGATTGATAGTTCTGTTAATCTTAAGGAGATTGATAACAGAATTATTACAGATGTTTTGGGTCCTGAAAGGTACGACTGCTTCGACTGATAGTTCTATTAATCTTTAGTATATTTTTAATAGAATTATCGTTGATGTTTTTGGTCTTGAAAGGTATGGTCGGGTTCGATTTAAAGGATCTGTGTTACCCGGCCCAATATTTTGATCCGCCTCCCAGAAGACATGCCTTTCGGAGGTCAATCTCGTCTTTGAAGTTCGAGGCTACAAAACCAGATAGCTCGAGATGCAAGAGAGCACGGTTGAGCGAGAGCGGAATTGCGATGTTCAAAGAAAATATGAAGAACTCCAAAGAATACTTAGAGCGGATGCAAAAGCGGCGAATGAGGAGGCGGCGATAGCGGCGAGAGAGCGATGGCACCGCGAGGGGCAGAGGTAGCATCGATGCTAGCGAGCGAGCAAAGTACGAAGAGCTCCAAGCACCACTTGACATATGATCACGAGATGTTTCAGATCATGAAACCGCCATCTTAGACATTTAGTTTCGTTGTAAGAAGTTTTGACATTATTACATTTAACATTATTGTTACAATATTTTCGATTATCATTCATTTAATTTATTAAATTTCAAGTATCATTTACAATTAATGTATTTGGTGTGATTTTTATGCTAAATTTGCTGTTTTGGGTTGGAATTATATACTATTATTGGTTGGTTTTAGTGCAGGAGGGGTATAATATTGAAAAAATTGCACTTCGAAAATCTGTACAAATTAGCGGCGTTTGTATAAAAGCGCTAAATGTCAAGACTTTTTAGCAGCGTTTTCTTTAAAAATGCCGCTAAAAGTCATGGCTTTTTGCGGAGTTTTCTGGAAAAGCGCCGCTAAAAGCCATGACCTTTAGCGGCGTTTTTTGGGAAAGTACTGCTAAAAGCCATGACCTTTAGCGGCATTTTTTTGGAAAGCACCGCTAAAGGCCATGACTTTTAGCGGCGTTTTTTTGGAAAGCGCCGCTAAAGGCCATGACTTTTAGTGGCATTTTTTTGGAAAGCGCTGCTAAAGGCCATGACTTTTAGCGGCGTTCTTTTGGAAAGCACCACTAAAGTCCATGGTCTTTAGTGGCGCTTTTCTCACAAACGCCGCTAGAAGTCATGGTCTTTAGCGGTGTTTTTTTCTCATAAACGCCGCAAAAAATTTCGGCGATTGTATTGGAAGCATTTTTTGTGGCGCTTAGAAAAGCGCCGCAAACACTTTTAGTGGCGCTCATAAACGCCACTAAATGCAAAGAAAAACGCCGCTAAAAGTCTATTTTCTGTAGTGTTTGGGTTGATATTAGTGGGTGAGTAGATAAAGGGTTGTTAGGATCAACGGGGTTCACTAGGGGTTTAATTGTAAAGGTAGGCTTTTTAGTGGGGAAAGTGGGTTAAAACCTAGGTGCCTTTATCATCTCAGTATATCAAATCATTCATGTGGTCTCGACATGTATAATCAAGGAAAGTTTTAGAATAACAGATCAAAGTTGACACACTCATAATCAATAAAGTGAGCACGAAAAAGAATATATGCTCTATAAGGCTCAAAATCTCACAAAATTATGGGTGTTTTTGACATCAATCCCTGTAAATTTCAAAATTCAAAGTAATATTCAAATTCAGTTCAACGACCTATTAATTTTTAATTTTTAGGAAGGAGGCTTATCATGCTCGATTCTCTAGTATCCTTCAAATTTAATCATCAATGCATAATTAACTATGACTTACTCTAAAACATATCAATAATAATCATAAATCATTAGAAATTTCATGCTAATTAGTAATATGAGAAAAATACTTAAGAACAAGACTAAATTCAGGATTAATGAAAACAATGAACTAATTTGAGAATTATGCAAAAAGTTAGGCACTTCCCCACACTTAAGATGTAAATTGCCCTCAATGTACAAAGATAGAGAACGATAATTATGGGATAAATCAAAAGAGAAGGGGTAGGGTGACACTTTATTTTAATTCAGCATTTTTTTTTCTAGTTTGGTAATTTATCAACTCAATCTCGATTATAACCAACTTTTCTAGCTTTTTTCCGCACCCTTAACCTAAGCCCTATTACAACCTCTTAAAGACCTTTTGATTAATGTGTCATATCATTTTATAATGGTGGAGATTTGATTTTCAAGCAAGCCTATGATAATGACATTTCTTGTTCAACTATTAAGTGAATATTTATTGAACCTTAGATACTTTAAGTGCTTTTAAGTGCTTTGAGTGAATCTTTAGTGAGAATGTCAATTCTTATTAATTGTGAATTAAAGGTAATTACTTAAATAAGGAAACAATTTCGTACTTTAAATAAATTAACTTTATTAAATATATATATAATTTATGTTTTTATGAGGCAAAATTGAATTAATTTTATAATAAAACTATTAAATTAATCGTAGATACTTAAAAGTTCATTATTTAAAGGATAAATATTTGGTACAATCGACAATATACTTTTATAAGACACTTGTCAACCTCTAACCCTAATTATGTATCAATTTACCAAATAATATTCCTTGTTTAATTTATTTTTTTTGAAATTTCTAAATCTCACTTATCAAAGAAACTTTAGAGTTAACAAAAAGGAGGCATGTATACATTAAAAAAAAAAGCATGCATGTAATCGTTTTAGTTTAAAGCTTTCTAAGATTTTGAACAAATCTTATGTAATTAAATTTTAAATAGAATTACTTAATCTTTTATATTAAAATGATCAAAATTAACCATGTGTTTTTAAAATTTTAAATATTACTAACTTAATTATTATTATTTTTTGAATAAATGTCGATTGGGCTTATATTAAAAACAAAAACCAATTACAAAAACAAAAGTCCAAAAATATATCAACAGATAAAAAGAAAACAACCCAAATGTAAAGAGGCCCAAAATAAAGCAAAGAAAAACGGAAGAAAAATCTAGATATTTTAAAAATAGCTAGAGACTATTCTTGAAAAAATCTTTTCATTTCTTTAGCTTCCATTTCCAAAGCCTTCTGCCGAAATCATCCCTTTTAGTCTGGTTCGCGCACCCATTCCAGTAACCTTTGATTCTCAACGTACTCCTGACTTTCTTTTCCAAGTAAAATTCTTCTTTCCTCTTTAAAGTTTCTGTTGCAATTTTATGGGCAAGGGCGTTTGCAGTTCTCGGAATATGCTTGAACACAAAATGCTTAGATTTATTTACCTTTTGTTGAATATCCGAGATGTAAGCTCCTATCATTGATTTGTCCTAATCTTTACTATTGCACTTTTTGTGTAACACCCCAAACCCGGCCCATACGTCATTACCGGATCTGGTATGCTACGGGATTAATACTTGAAAACTTTGCTTCGATGGGTTTTGAAAATTTCAATTTATTTAGTCATTATTTGAAAAAAAAATAAAAGAAACTTAAACTTTTATGCTGAGTGGATTTGAAAAGCCCATTTATCACTTCATTTTATTATTAAAACTTTGGGCACACATAGGTTTATAAACATGTGACATATTAAAGTAAAATAAAGTACAACAAGTAACAAATAAATTGGAAACCCAAGTTATGGGGGCTTATTACAAAAATATATTCCCAAAAACAATAATAATAATTCATAATGATAATGAAAGTCTTGATGGCCCCTCGAGTCCACCTCAGCTCCCGTGTCCACGGTCTACTGCTCATCTGTAAAGTGGGAAAAATAAAAGGGTGAGTCACCAAGACTCAGTGTGCAAAACTTGAAAACACATAAAAGCCTAGGCCCCACAAACACATTATGGCCCTTGGCCCGCATGCAATGGTAACAAAATATGTCAAGCATCATGACCCATCCCAAAACCTTAGAGTCCATCCTCTACACACCCCCGTACCAACCGTTACACCGTGGGGATTTCTACAATCAACCATTCATTCGCTACACACCACATCGGCAGCTGTACTGCCTGTCATATAGACCGATCGCTTACGTGAACCTCAAAAATACATTATAGTATTCGATAGCTATGCTGCCTGTCATATAGACTGATCGCTTATGCGAACCTCAGAAATACATTATAGTATTCGACAGTTATGCTGCCTGTGGCAAAGCCACGATCACCTCGCGACCCTGCTCTCCTACCATAAATCCATCAATCAATCCCATCCCATGCATGTATACATACAAGAAATAAGTCATCAAGCCATCTAACATATCTCATACTTTCACATGCTACGATTCACATAGAAAAGTTTCTATGGTTACGTACCTGGCATCCCATGCCTACCCCTTCTAGGTAATACGACTGTTCATACAACCTTTCTTTTCAGCTTTTAGCCCTTAGCATACATATAATATATCAATCCTTATGTGTTAAAAATCTACACACCTTATTATGGTTACAACGACACCCTCTATGTCGAACCTTTGTCGATACGGCTTCTATCTGCCCTAAGATCTTTGTTCGGTCCAGTCGGTCCACAACGGACACTTTGCTCGTTTCTTAAACTTAGGGATTGGGTTTACGAACCCAACCCTCTCCTTTGCCTGATCCATATTTGATTCCATCCAAAAGGTCCTTGTCAGGACTACTATAGCGAGATAGGGTTAAACCATATCATATGAGTTAATATCTCAATTATGATAGCAAATCTTAATAAGAATCTAAAGAAATCCCTTACCTTGAGATCTCGAAATCAATAGGATACTAGAGATTAATGGTTTCTGGCTTTTTGAGATCTAGATGATTCGATCTACTTTACAGAGAAATCTGCACTTCAAGAAAATCTCGATTTATGGAGAAATCGGCACAAGAGGAAAAGAATGGAAAAAAAAAGTGAATTAAGAGGTTTCGGCTTTTAGTAGAGAAATCGACAGAGAGAAAAAGGAATAGACAAAGGTATTCGGTTATGGAAATGAGAAGAAAGTTGAGAGGTTTCTGCTTTTGGAAAAGAAAAGAGAATAGAGAGTGTAGAGAAGGACTGAGAATTTCGGCACAAAGAATAGGGTTCAGATGCCGGAATTTGAAGAGACGCACTCCTATTTATAGGAAATTTCGGCACTTACCTATCAAATGTCGGAATTGCCCTCTTCTAAAAATCGAGACTAATTGACAAACATAGGGAATTTCTGTATTCCTTATGCCGCACCAAAATCGATTCTTCCTCCTCTCAGAGTTGGAATTTTGGCCAACTCTGCTTACAGCAGATAACTCCCATCTTTTCTCCTTAATCTACACATAACTAATATCAGCACAATTATCTAATTATTCAACAGATAAATCTCCCTATTTTTAAGCCTTGTTGCCGTCCAACCTTACCCACCTATATGCCAAAATTTAGCCAATTAAAATTAAAGGAATTTGGCTTAATGCCCCTTGAGTTTGGGCCTCCTCAGTTGACGCCACCTCCTTGCTCTCTAAGTGGCGTCATTTTGCCACTGGGCCACAAGCCCACTTGTGTTTAAAACACAGATAACATCTTTTAAACCCTCTAGTGTTCAAACAGAAAATTTAACCAAGGCCTCGGCCCAATCTAAGCCCCTTAAATTCTCTAATTAACACATTAAACGTAATACACATCGAATGCAAAGGCCCATTAATTTAGGATGTTACATTTTGATTACTACGAGGAATCGCCTTCGACAATAACTTCCAGCCTTGTGTTTTCCATTCCCATTCTGACCGCTTTCCGGCATGCAAGTGCTTCGGCGACAAAGGCTGAAGTGACCTCCTTATGGGTTTCAAAGCATGATAAAAGAATAATCCCTTCATCATTTCTTGCTACAATTCTTGAGGCTGAAATATTATTTTGTCCGTCGAACGCTCCATCAAAGTTTATCTTAAAAATTCCCGAGGTGGGCGCCACCAACTCCTTGTTTCTTTTATTTTTGCTGATTTCCTTCTTTCAAGACCATCAAGTTCTGCAATATAATTGTTTATGAAATTTCCTATTTCCTTGTATGTACTAAACTTTTTATTGTGTATTCTTGAGTTTCTATCTCCCCATATTGCCCAGAGTGCACAATTGAAAATGCGACATTTATGGGGATTAAGCTATTCAAAAACCCAGGTAAGCCACTATTTGAAATCCATATTAGCAGCTATGAGCACATTCTGGAGTAACAATGTTTACCACACTTCCACTATAACAGGACACTCCCGAAATAAATGGTCGATCATTTCAGCTCTTTCTCCACACCGAGGGTAAATTGAATCATTAACTAGCTTCCTATGTTGCATGTTTACTTTCCTAGGCAGATAATTCCATGAAATTCTCCATATTATAATCTTTATTTTTGTTGGTAGTTTCAGGAGCCATAATTTTTTTATAGAATTTCCTATAGATGGTTTGTAAAGCATAAGCTCTATGATTTTCATCAGCAATTTGTAATAGTTTATAGGCACTACGAACCAAAAATTCTCCTGAAGCTTCACCTCCCCTATGCCAAGAAGTCATCGTGTAGAACGCCTGCCAAGGGGATTCAGAGGATTCGTTCAGCATCTTCCTCTGCAAAGGTATACTTGATCAACTCCATTCTCCATTTTCTTTCATTATTATCTATCAATGCATGAACTTTAAGATTTCGCATCGAATCAACCTCTGATGATAACCTGAAATTTATTGCATCTGGGATCCACGCATCACTATTAATAGAAATATTAGTGCCTGTGCCAACTTGCCAAAATAAAACTTTTATCAAAATCTCTTTTGCTGCCCATATGCTTTTCCAAGTATAAGAACTTGAATATCCCAGTGGAGTTTAAAAATTGATCATTTGGATAATATTTAACTTTCAGAACTCGCGTAACAAGAGAATCCTCATTATTAACGATCCTCCATCCTTGCGTCGCTAGAAAAGAGATATTAAATTGAGACATATTTCTAAAGCCCATATCCTCTTCCTCTTTAGACGAAACATAAATTTCCATTGGTACCAATGTATCCCTTTCTTCTTCTTTCCATGCTGCCAGCAGAATTTCGCAAAAAATGTTTTCTAATTCCTCACATAGAGACTTTGGTAGAAGAAAGCATGTCATAGCATAATTTGGTATTGCTTGAAGTACTGACTTTATAAAAACCTCCTTCCCCCTTGTGTTAAAAGCATTGTGCTCCACTGCTTGATTCTTTGATTGACCTTGTCTTTTAGCTTCCGAAAGGACTCTTTCTTCCTTTTGCCCACCACATTAGGAAGTCGTAAGTATTTTTCCATATTTGTTGAACATCTCACACTCAATACGTCTGATATTTCTTCTTTGACCCCCTCTAATGTGTTAGAGTAAATGAAAATTGTCAACTTGCTAAAATTCACACATTGACCGGAGTATTGTTCATAATCTTTCAATATGTCTTTTAAAAATGCCGCTCGTTCTTTTGTGGCTTCTCCAAATAAAATACAATCATCTACAAACAAAAGGTGTGATATCACCGGTCCCCTCCTCGCCTTGACTCTTTTTAGAACTCCTCCCTAACTACCAGTCTAATTAGAGTTGAAAGTCCCTCACTAAAAATCAAAAAAGGTAGGGGC
Organism: Gossypium rotundifolium; assembly: GCA_025506655.1. Taxonomy (NCBI): domain Eukaryota; kingdom Viridiplantae; phylum Streptophyta; class Magnoliopsida; order Malvales; family Malvaceae; genus Gossypium; species Gossypium rotundifolium. Next base: position 28,665,431 of record CP106730.1, read on the forward strand.
TAAGCGGATCGCCTTGTCATGGGCTAAGCGGATCGCCTTTTTGTAATCTTCTAGTAGGTTGAAAATTCCTACCTCTATTTCCATTAATACTCACAGCATAGGAGACGGTTGAGACGTATTTCATGACTAATGTTACCCATTCCTCTGCAAATCCCATTCAAGCATTACATCTTTTAAAAAACCCCATTTAACTCTATCATAGGCTTTACTCATATCTAGATTAACCGTCATAAACTCCTTTTTCCCAGTACGCTATTGGCACAATGTATGAAGAATTTCATAGGCAATCAGCACATTATCCGAAATTAATCTTCCTGGAACAAAAGCGCTTTGAGCACTGTCAATGCATCTTCCAATATAGTTTTAAAGTCTATTTGCTATTGTTTTTGCCACTGTTTTGTATAGAACTGTACATAAGCTAATGGGTCTAAAATTAATAAGGTTTTCAGGGTTCGGAGTTTTTGAAATAAGCACTATATCTGTACTGATGATAGATTTGAAATCCTTACCATCATTTAAAATTTCTAGACAAAAAACTTCAACATCTTTACCCATAATGTGCCAGTACCTATGGAAAAATAAAGTTGGAAAACCGTCACAACTTGGTGCTTTAGTGAGCCCCATCCCTTGTAACGCTTGATGAACTTCTTCCAACGTATATGTTGATAGCAAAGCTATATTAATTCCAGAGAAAATATTAGTACCAATACTCGTTAATGAGTATGATGAATTTCCCACACCATTAGATGAAAATAAATCTTGAAAGTAGTTTGAGGCTATTTCGTTAATTCCTAGATCATCAGCAATTTCCCGCCTTTCCACTGATTCCAGCCTATTGATTGTGTTGATCCTTCTACGGGTTGAGGCATATTTATGGAAAAAGGCTGGGTTTTTATCCCTTAATTGAGGCCAGTTAGCCTTTGCTCTCTGCTCCTAATACATTTCATCTTTATCGATCTCCATATTTAATCTAATTTTGGTATCAATTAGCTTTGCCATTGTATCATCATTCCTCTCGCTTTCCAATAGAGTTCCCAGTTCCTGTATGGGTTTCCTTTTCAAACCATCTCTACCTTTTTTAATTAAACTTACCCACCTTATCAAGCTAGTTTGTAGCCTTTCTAACTTTTCAGAAATCGACCCGTTTGATGATTCCTATGTCTTTTTAATCTCACACTCAAATGAGTCTTCTAAGGTCCACCGTGCCTCAAATTTGAATCGTGGGCTTCGTTTTAAAAATTTTTCATTGTCTGTGTTAGTAAGGAGAGGACAATGATCTGATATCAAATGAATTAAATGATAAACATTTCCCTCTAAGAAAAGCTGCATCATTTTCCATTGGCCACACCTATCCAGTCTCTCTTTTATATTCGTTTCCGGTAAATTTTCCCTCTCCCACGTAAACCATGTTCCCTGGAATCTCATATCCAGTAATTGACATTCATCCAAAACCTCGCAAAAGGCTGCCATTTTCCTCTCCTCCCTTGGTTGGCCTCCACTCTTTTCAAAAGAGTACAAAATTTCATTAAAATCACCACTAACTAACCACGGGTAGCCCTGTTCTTGACCCAATGTCTTTAAAAAATTCCACGAAGCATTCTGATCACTAACATAAGGCGACCCATAAAATCCTGTAAATCTCCACTCTCTATTAACATTGCTTTCTTGATTAGCACATCAATATGATTTTTCGAGAAGGTTTTGAGACTGTTTTAATTTCTTCTCTCCATGCTAGACAAAGTCCACCTCTCGAGCCCTCTGCTCCTGCGTCTATTCCAACCACAAAACCACATCTTCTTTTGATCTTATCCATACACTTGTCATCAATTTTGGTCTCTATAAAAAAACCATATCGGGGTTATGTTGCTTGAGCAAGAACCGAAGCCTTCGTACTGCCCGTGGGTTCCCCAAACCACGGACATTCCAACAAATGATTTTCATTGTGTCCGGTCGGCTTGCCATCTGGCAGCTTGTCGATCTACATTGGTTAGGAGAATCTTCTTTTCCCAAATTTTCTGCTAAGAATTTTGAACCCGCCTTACTTTTTGGATCTTGGGAGTCATACTTCGTTCTTTTGATTGCATCTTCAAAGATTCTTTCCTCATCACAATCCCCAACATCGAACTCTAACAATTTCCTCTTGCATTATGCTTTCTTCATTATACGGACCCATCTCTCTCATCGAATTAATTCTTTTCCAGCTGGTTTTCCTGGCTGATTTCAAAATTCCTTCCTCTACACCGTCTCGTTCATGATCTTACTCATCTACAATCATCTATTTTTCTTGAGAATTCAGTGCTTTCTCTACTTCTAATAGTTGTAGTTCATCTGTTTGTCTCAAATCGCAATTATCCTCTCCTTGTAGCTCCATCTCTCGGCTTTCCTCCAACAGACCCGTGTACGAACATTGATACTTTTTCTTTTTTGAGAAGGCATTTAACTTTAGACTTTCTCTTCCAAATAAACTTAATTCTGCATTTAATGTTAATGAGAAAGATGGGTCATCTCTGATTTTGTCTCTTTTTACAGGTTTTATCACCTCACAGCTTGGAAGAGCGTACCCCATTCTACCACATCCAAAACAGAAATTGATAACTTTTTATATTTAAAAGAAATCCAAAAAATTTGGTCATCTGTGGATACAAATATACCCCGGAATGGGTTTCTGCACATCTAACTTAACTCTAATCCGACAGAATTCACCATTTATTTCAGATCTAATAATTCCTAGGAAGGTCACCCCAATAGCATGCATCAGGTCTTTCTTATCAAATTCTTGTAAACATAGCCCAATTTTAACCCAGAACAAGGACGAAACAAGCTTAATTCTACTCCTTTCCATTGATCTAATCAATCTGTCAAAAATAACTAACTACTTTTTGAATAATCATGGCTGACCTTCTAGGATTGTCTCTAGTTCTTCTTCAGACTCAAAGTTAATCATGAAAAGATTTTGACCTGCTAATTGGATCTCAAATTTTTTCTTTGTTTTCCAGATACTTTTCATTTGTGCCCTAAAGCTATCCGGATTATAAGACTTCTCTGTCCATACAGTGCAAGATCAAAGTTGGCTTTTCGCTTGGTTTCACTGCCTAACCCTTCATTGATAGATGAATGAGCTATTCTACCAAAAGGGAGACCTCTTCCTCTTTCAACCCTTCATTGCCATCACTTTCCTGCATCCCAAGCCGCAACAGAGGCTGGTTTCGCTAAGATACTAAGCAAAGCACTCTTGGCTCCTAGGGTTCTACTTTGGTCATTGTCGAAACCATTTTATAAGTTTTTGTTATAAAAATGGGGGTCGACTTTAAAAACGAAAATAAAGTCGCTACCAATCTTTTTTCGAGGTGTGATCGGGTCACCTTGAGATTAATCATTTTAATAAAATATTTGATTTATTAAAATAATGATTTTGGTCTACAGAATTCGAGAAAAATGGGCTCAGGAGTCGGTTACGCACGAGGAAGGATTAGCACCCTCGTAACGCCCAAAAATTGGTACCTAATTGATTAATTAATGTCCTAATGTCAAAAATTGGAAAAGATTTTAAAACACGATCCTTTTGATTTTTAAAACTTATGTCCTTTAATTTTAAATGGACATTCAATTATTTGGATTTTAAAAGAAAAATCAAAATTCAGTAAGTTAGAGCACGATCTTTAGAATTTTCCAAACACCGAATATCCTTTGCTTTTTAGAAATCCTTGCCTTGAGATGACAAAACATCGCATCCAGTGAGTTAGGACACCACATCTTAAATTTCCGAGATAGGTTTTTTATTTGAAATCATATATTTTAATTCCAAAAAAGGTATTTGATCATTTAGACTTAATGAGAAAAATCGAAGCTCGATGAAGTTAGGGCAAGATTCCATCAAAACTCCAAATGTCAAATATTGCCTTATTTTAAGAAATAATTTTTGGATAAAAGTGGCAATTAAAATAAATGAATAAATAATGATTAAACAATTAAATGGATAAATAAAAAAGTTAAAAAAAGCATAAGTCAACCTAACTCCCACAATATGAGGATTCGACAAAATTTCTCCACCAAAAACTAACTCGAACGGAAGCAACTCAAATATAAACGAAGATGAGCGAAGAACAAAATAAGAACAAGCAATAGAAAATAAGAATGCAAAAGAGAGAGAAATTTGAGTGAATGCTCTCAAGAATTTTTATCACTCAAAACTCAAGTGTGTTTTACAATGAAGGGAGAGGCCTCTATTTATAGTTGAGCTTCTCAAATCCAACGGTACAGATAAATTACATCAAAGGCTAAGATTAAAAGGTATCTACAAATTAAGTCTCTAATATTGCATACCATATCTTCTAAGGTTGCATACCAAATCTTCTAAGATTGCATATCATATCTAAGATTGCATAACATATCTTTTAGGATTGCATATCATATCTAAGATTGTATACCATATATTCTAGGATTGCATATCATATCTAAGATTTGCATATCATATCTAAGATTGCATATCTTTAAAAATTGTGTTCTCATATACGTCAAGCTTGTAGATGGACCTTCAATCTTTTAATGGGTCATTCCGATCGGGCAAAATGATATATTTTGGACTGGACTTAGACTTTGTTTTATTATTTTGTATGGGCCCGAGCTAAATTGGCCTATTACAGACATTAATTTTAAAACTTTTTTTTTTTTGCTCACTCACTTAATTATTTCTTTATTTTTATCGGTAACATAACTTTTTTTCTTTTTCTTTTGTTAACATAATTATTTCTTTATTTGAAAACTCTAAGTTGCTTTTATTTATTTAGATTACAATAAATCTTATAACAAAGAAAAAATCAAAATATTTCATCAAAGAAAAAGTTTAGAAAACTGTTAACCAATAAAATTTAGACAGAGATAACAATAATTTTTAAAATATAGATAACCTATTAATTTTTTTATTTTTTATAAGGACAAGTATAGTGCATAACCGATTGAATAAAGTCCTATGTAGTGGGAGTATTATAAACAAAAAAATGAATTGAATTAACGGTTTAGGGAAAGATTGTATGAAACAGTGACGCCATGTCATATGTATCCCTTTTCAATAGATTTATGCCACATAAGTATTTTTATCCTGAATTTCAGTATTTTTATCTTGAAAAAATTCAATCCAAATTAAAATCCTGAAATTCAGGTTAAAATGCTGAAATTCAAGATAAAAATGCTGATGTGGCATAAATCTATTGAAAAGGGATACAGATGACATGGTGTCACTGTTTCATTCAATCCTTCCTCCCCTCCGTCCTCTCATCGTAATGTAAGAAGTACACATAATCTATACACCTACGTGTATGTATAGATATACAAACATATCATCAATGCATATTTTTTTTTTAGACTAAAGTAGTCACCTAATTATTAATAAGATTTATTTAGTCACTAAATCATGAAAAATTACCAAATGATTATTCAATTATTTGATTTTGTCAATTTTTATTAACTACCATTGATTGGGTGACAAAAAGATAATATGACACTCTTAAATTTGGCATGATAATAAATTTAATCCTCAGCATTTGCATATTGTAAATGTATCCAATTAACTACAATTAATGAAACTTGATAACTTTCTCAAATTGGCTTCTAGATTTTTTTATCACATTGATCCTCATGGTTATCAACGTTAGTTTCTAAATATTTGGATGATGTGGCTAAATTAGGATGTGACACACGGACAAACAAGAAAATAACAAGTGTCTTCTTATATAATTATTTTAAAATTGTAGAAAAAACTTAAAACTTTTTAAAAAATTGTTTTAGGAAAATATAAGAAATATATGTTATAAAAATTCAAAAATATTTTAAAAATTCAATAAAAGAGAACATATTGTTAAAATTTTATAAAATTTTAAAATAAATTACAAAAATATTGATCAGTCAATTTTTCAATCGTTAAATATTTTTCATTTTTTGTAATTTTCTAAAATTTTAACTATATTTTATATTATTTTGTAAATTTGAACTGTTTTTAATTTTATATATATTCAATTTTCTTAAATCTTATATGTTGCATGTATTACTTATATTTTGAAACTTATTTACATTTTTGAATATATATATTAGAATAATTAAATAGGAAGAAACATGTTGCTCCCTATTTGTTTATGTATCATCATCGTGTTTAGTCATGTCACTCAACTGTTAAAAATTAATTGTGTTAATCATAAGAATCAATTTGTATAATGAATACTATTTTTAGAGGTTAATGTGATTTAAGAAGAATTAAAGAGTAATTTGAAAAAATTTACCAAGATTATGAGCCAATTTAATATTAACCTAGTTATTTTTTCATATATACTACCTTTTAGAGTGCAAAAGTAAATGATAAAGGAGAGATAAACCGTATACTATGAGATTTGGTTACTACATGGTTAAAATTCATGCGTTTACATGTGCGGAATAGAGGGTCGATCAATAATCTTGCTATTAAGTCTACTGCCACTCTACTTATGATTTACTAGATGTGAACTAAAGTACTTTAGTTGTCAAATAGACCTGACAGTTCAACTTAATCCGAATAACTATTTTTAATTAAAAATTCTTCATATTTATATTAATTCTAAAATACATATTGATAAAATATTTTAAAATTTTAATATTAAATGAATGGCGAAATTGGATAAATAAATTAAGACAAATTTAAAAAGAAATTATTAAGAAAATATTAAACTATGACTTAACTCAGGGACAAGTCGATTGTAATATAATAATAATAAAACAAAACTCTTCTAATATCTAATTTTTACCCTTGAAAAATGTCTAACTTCTAAAATTGAAAAGTAGCAATGGAAAAAAGAAGAAGCCAATATTATCATTAAAATTATTGGGAGTTAGCTCAATAGCTAACTATTACTTAGCTTAGTGCATGTTGTCTTAGAATCCCTAAAGATTTTATGTTTGTTTGAGAGAGATGAACTACTCTATGGCCTTAATGTACAAGACAAAAGAAGAAGGTCCCTTTTTGCTTACCAAAATGAAGAAAAGTCAGTTTCGTAAATGATAGAAACACTTCAAAATCTTATCCCATAAATAATTTAGTAATAAGTAAATAAATAAAAACCCATGAAAAGGTTTTTATATAAAATAGTACCACTTCTCCCATTTTGTGGGGCTTATGAAGTTTGAAAACTCCTAATGAAATGTCCCACATAGATATGGCCATAGCTGTGCCATTCAGTCATATGGTTTTGGTTGTTTCCTCCCATACCTATAGTCATTTTTCTTTCCTTTTTTAAATCAAAACCATACCTTTTTTTTTTATAAGGCAATACCAAAGAGAAAATAAAAAGGAAAGCACCTAGATCAAGTCATCAAGTTTACCGGATACACTCAAATTTAGCTTCCCTCGTTCTCATAGAAAACATAAGAACAATCATCATCTAAGATATCATGGATAGAAAAGAGACAAGTAACAAATTCAAAGTAATTTAACTGAGATAAAATTGCCCACTCTAAAATGTGAATTACTTTATATAAATCCAACGAAAAAAAAATTAATTGAAAATTAAAATTAATGTGAAGACACACTTATCAACAACCCTGAATCCGATATATCCAAAAAACTATTTGAAAAAACATACCATAGTTGTTTGCAATCAATTACCAACACAATATCATCTACATGCAACAACTTAAGCTAAGAAAGAGTCTCACCAACCTAAAATATGCCTATATATATATTTTAAATCTTTATGTTTCCTTCAAAATCCAAATATTATGCCTATATATTTTAAATCTTTATGTTTACTTCCATTTACGTGTGAAAGAACGAAGGGACAAAGGCCTGCCCTGGCAGCTTCTGATTTGCTCCATAGATATATTCTTCAATAAAGAAAATGAAAACATATATTATATTATGTTGAAGACATAAAAGTTAACCCATCAAGAAACGACTTCTCTCCGTGACCTAAAATTTCCAACTCTTTCTCATAGGTGTCATTAGAGTGCTTCGAATAAGTTAAAATATTTTTCGAATTATTTGGATTTGATTTAATAAGTAATACTAAACTCAAGTATTTTATTAACAATTTTGTACTTAAATATTTGTCATGTCCTGGGTTTAATTTTTTTTAATTTGATTTTTTTAATGGTCAAAGAATAATGGACAAGGCAATGCAAAGAACACAAAAAAATGTATATAGAAGAAAACAATATGGTAATGCTTGGCAACGGAAATTTCTTTTATTTCTATTTTTCAATTTTCTAAAGGAAAAAGACAAATTATTATAGCTGTCAAGAGTGGTATTTTATTTGCAACAGCGAAGCAATTAGTAGTTATTAGATATTATCATATTAAAAACGAAGAGTGCTGCGTATACTTTATAAAAATATGTATATATATTTTTCTGCTAAAAGTTGGGAAAAGTATAGTTAATTTCATAAAATGTCCTTGAATTATTATTCAAATTTTAAATTGGCCCCTAATGAAAAATATGGGAAGACTAAAGAAGTTCCTAAAGGAAAGAAGTGTCTAAAGGAGTGCCTACTCCTTGAACCCTTACGTCAGAATGACTTGTTTCTATATTTGTGTTATTGGAAACTTATTGAACCAAATATTTGGGATGTGTTAAGATTGTGGATCGTATTTAGCTTATCAATGGATATCATATCATTTGAGGAAACTTATATAGAGGATCGGATCTCACTTATCGAGCCCCTTAGATCAAGGAAGTAGAATTGGATTGGATCGTTGAAGACTTAGCTACAACAATCCTTGTTTAAATTGATTGCTATTTTTATATTGTATTCAACTTATCTAGTTGCTTTTTATCAAGGATTATGATAGATCTTCTTTATGTTAGCATGTCTCAAAATATTCTATATAATTGAGAGACTTGTATATGTTATTCTACTGAGAGAAATAACACTTAATCTGTAGTGAGGAACTTTATTTTATGAGTGCATTGTGATAGTAAAACCTACTGAGTTGTGGTTTTACTTGCTAAGTTCACAAGGGTGAATTTAGTGGGAAGAGTATCAATCTTCAAGGTACAAATGTGAGAAAATTGACACGAGTGTATGATAGATTTAGGTTCGCTTATTGTAAGTGTTGAAGATAGTGAATATTTCTCACTAAGCTAGGCTCCACGAATGTAGGCAAATTTAACTCTGTAAATGATCTTTAAGTCTCTTATTTTATTCTTGTTACCTCATGTGAAGAAGTTCCCACTACCTTAGCCATACATTCCAAGTACCTAGCTTATTCTTCAACAAACATAAAGGTTAACAATTTGTATCATAGCCTACCACTTAATGCAACTAGTGGAGGTTGTTGGTGTTGATAGATTCAAGCTATGGAAGGTTTGTTTGCTTCACATCCTCTTATGCTAGAGGTTGGTAATTATGCATACTGGAAAACATGTATGAAGGCGCACATAAAGTCCATTAATGAGAAGGCCTAGAGTGCAGTGTTTACTGGATGGGAACCACCCAAGATGGATACTGAGGATGAAAGAATGAATAAGCTAAAGGTTTAATGGACCACCAAAGAAGAAAATCTTGCTAATGCCAACTCTAAAGCTTTACACGCTATCTTCTTTGGAGTAGACTTGCAAGAATTCAAAAGGATCACAAAGTGTTCTATGGCCAAATTGTCATGGGGTATTTTGGAGATAGTTTATGAATGTACCTCCAAAATTACACAATCTAAGATACAGATGCTGACATCCAGGTTTGATAGCTTAAGAATGCAAAAATCAAAGATTGCTAGAGAGTTCTATGCAGAGTTGGATGATTTTTCAGATTAGGCATTTGCATTTGGAGAGTAATACTTTCCAATGTCGAACTGGTCAAGAAGGTGTTGAAATCTCTTCTTAAGAGATTTTCATCAAGGTTACAACTATTGAGGAGGCCAAGGATCTTGAAAGGTCAGCTGTTGATGAACTTATTGACTTTTTACAGACATTTGACATTAACTTTGATGAGGCTAAACACAATAGAGAAAAAGAAGATAGGAACATTATTATTCAAGTGGCTAAGGAAGTGCTAACTTCCCAGAATGCTGCTATTGAATATCTCTAAAAGTAGATTGCCTTACTCACACAAAACTTTAATAAGTCTCTCAAGAAGTAGAAAAAGGAGGTTCAAGAAGTTTAAAATAGTGCCATTGTCCCTAGAAACAAATAAAAAGGAATAGTAATAAAGGAGGAACTTGAGAATGACAAGAATAAAGGTATCCACTGCTATGATTGTCAAGGATATGGTCATATCTAATCTGAATGTGCTAACACTCTAAAGGAAAAAAAAAAAGCCATTCTTTGTAACTTTGAGTGATGAGGATTCATATAGTTGATCTGATTAAGAACATATTCATCATAATTTTATTATTTTTGCTACAAGTACTGACAAAGGAGATGATGAAGATTTTAATGGAGATTCAATTATTGGTTTGGATGAAGAATTTCTGAAAACTTACAAGGAAATGTTAGGAAATTAGGGGCAAGTATTTGAAATCAACTCTCAGTTGTCATAAGATAATAAGCTATTAAATAATGAAAATACAATCTTAGATAAACAAGTAGATACAAAGGAGTTTCTTTTAGCAGATGAGCTTGATAATCTTGTAAAGTTCAAGACGGAACTTGTTGAAACTAAAGTCATGCTTTAGCAATTCACCTCTAGTAGCAAAAAACTTGATGAAATCTTACAAGTTGGAAGGTGAGATTCAGGAAGGGGAGGCTTAGGGTATCTTGACAAAGGGAAGGTTATGATCTAGAGTCCTACGATCTTTGTGAAGGCCTCAAGTTCTAGTGTTACTAATGAAAGCTCAAAGCTTGTGTTGATCAAGAGTGCCAAAAAGGAAATCACTTCACACGAAGTGATTTCGCGTTATTATGGAGCCTCTAGACATGTAAGGCATAGATGTTTCAAGAAGCCACACGATCTAAGGTGGAGATGTGTAGTTCATAAAGAAGTGTCTACTCCTTGTGGGACATCAGGAGTGAAACAACAAAAAACAAATGTGAGTGAAGATGGAAAAAAAGTGTATGCTAGCTGCAAATGAATCACTAAAGTCCAATATTAATGGAGTATGGTATTTTGATAGTGGTTGCTCTTAGAACATGAAAGGTAATCGGTCTTATCTGACTTGTTTTGAGGAGTCTCCTATTAGAAGGGTGACTTTGAGTGATGGAAAGAAAGGACAAAACTCGGTAAATAGATTGTGAATGTTCTTGACATGCCTTGATTGAAGAACTTATTCTTGGTGAATGATCTTAAAGCCAATCTTGTAAGAATCAACCAAATGTGTGACAAATGTATGCTTGTTAATTTCACTAAAGAAAGTGTATAGTTACCATTGGATCTAATGAAGTGGTCATGGAGGGTGATTGTACTTTTGATAATTGTTACAAGGTGATGCTATCTGTCAACTGCAATAGTGTTGCAACCCTAGAATTAGAGTTATGAAAAGAGAAGATTGGTCATATCCACTTTAAGGGTCTATAGAGATTGGTTAGATATAAGGGAATTTGAGAAATCCTAAAGCTTTTAGGAACCATTCCTAAGGTGTGTAGCAATTATATGAAAGGTAAATTATATTGCCCCTAAAATTATTATGCTATAAAATAGGCATTTAGTTGAGATCATACATAGTGGGTTTCTCTTCTTCTTCTTTTTTTTTTTCGACAAAAATAGACCTGAAGGCCACTACCTCAATTAACATGAATAATAAATTACACAATTATGGATATCATTTGGATAATCCATATCGAAAAACAAATTACACTAATTTTTTAGAGTAAGATAACAAATGAGGTTCATAAATTTATTTCTACCACGCCTAATCCATTTTACTTTGACATTGGTGAATGACTCAATCATGCCTCTCACTTCATAGATTCAATGGTCGAAGATTGTAATGTCCTCTTGGTGCTTCCTAAAATGGTTGGCTAAGCTCGCACAATCGGACTCGAAAATAAGCTTACTATAGTTATGGGATAGAGCCCAATTGATACCCTCAATCAACGCCCTTAGCTTATCCCACTCCACATACATATATTCCCCTTTATAGCCCGTACTGCCACTAAAAACAAAACCATCGCTATCTCGAGCAATCACGCGAATTCCTATTTATTGTTAACGACGGTGGCATCCACATTGATCTTGATAAATGTAATCGGGGGCTTTTCTCACTTTTGGGGCCTTGGTGACATGGGAATAATTATCTTGTTTATTAGGTTGTGTATGTAACACCCCTAACTTGTAACCGTTGTCGAAATAGGGTTAAAAGGCATTACTAATCATACCAGAACATTTCCAATCATTTTACAACCCAATGTCTATCATCGTCAAAACATATCAAAATATATGCATATAGTCCCTTAATGAGGTCTACGAGACCTTAAACACGTTTTAGAAATGGGTCGGGACTAAACCAAACACATACAAAATTTTTGGAAAAATCAAACATTTTTCAAAGCTATAGAGGTCACACACCCGTGTGGGTAGATCGAGTGCCTCACAGGGCCTCGGACACGCCCATATGTCCAAGCCGTGGCAAAACAGGGCATATATACTGACTTGTCCACACAGCCTGAGACACGCCCGTGTGCCTCACCCATGGTCGACATTGACTTGCACCACACGGCCAGTCACATGCCCGTGTGTCTAGCTCATGTGCAAGCCTGACTTGTTTCAATTTTCAAACTCAAATGACACGGCCAAGCCACACACCCGTGTGCTCAACGGTGTGGGCAATTATAGGCCATTTGCAAGGCCAAATTTGCCATCCCCACTTAGGATCATTTACAAGCATCAAACCAACACAATTTATACCACAAATGGCAACCAAAACATACCAATATATGCACTAACTGATCATCAACCACACCATTTATTTCCATACTCAATTTCAACTCAAATAAGTCCATGTAAAATATCAATTTCTCATTTCAAACCATATAATCTACTCATCATTCAATCCAACCAAATCTATTATGAAACATACCATTTTCATTATGCTAATTTATACCATCATGACCACTCATATAGAACATACTCATACACATATAAGACATTCTTTTCATATGATCAAACATATACCAACCATCAAACTACCAATCCAACTCACATAGCTAAGCTTATACACTTCGAAACATGTCATAATCACTAGCCTATACATGCCATATACCAAATATTTACAACTTTCAAAGTACCAAAATAGATATCCGATAGTGTGATTGAGTCTCTGACGATCCCTGAATCTGAGCTAGCTTTACAGACATTGTAAAACAGAAAAACATTTCACATAGTAAGATCTAAAGCTTAGTAAGTTTGTCATATAATACATTTAACTCAATAGTTCAATTACAATACATAAATTAAATCATCACTTAGATCAATTCACAAATATACACCATATTATCCATAGCTAATATGCTCACTCAATAATCCATATATCCATTTACAAAATCATCAACCACATAGGTTTCATACATACCTTAGCCAACACATAGTTATTGACCATTGTTGTAACATCCTAAATAATTGAGTACCATGATGTTGCTAAATGTTAGTTCGGGTTTACTTGGAGTTAGAATAAAATATTAGTTAAGTGTATTTTAAAGTAAAGAAATTAGGTGATCTTGAGACTTAAATTAATTAATTACTAAAAGATGGCATAAGATGAGTTAAGGACATAGTGGTGATGGCGCCATGAGTTAGACATGAGGGAAGAGGTTCGAATCTCCTAGCTTGCAACTTGAAAATTTTTATTTTTTTGCTTTCATCTATCAAGTGTCGGCCAAGAAGCAAACATGGAAAGTTTGACTTTTTATTTTTGGTATGATGGCTAAAGGATTAAGGAAATATTTAAGTTGAGGAAAGAAATCAATAGGATAAGGTAAGTAAGGGGAACAAATGGCTTAAATTGGGGAGTGTGCTATGGAAAGAAAGGGTGGCAAAAGTTGGCCTTTGATAGCCAAGTACTTGGACGGTTTTTGGGCAAGGGGCTGGCCGAAATTTTGAGGGCATTTAGATGAATTAGGGGCTAGTTGTGCACATTTTTCCTCTTTTGGTCATTTGTTAATTTTTTCTTTTTCCTCTCAAAGCTTGTTTCTCTCAAATTCCCTCCCCTTAGCCGAATGCTTTTTGGACAAAGGTAAACAATATTTTTGTTCTCTTTTCTTTTGGTCATTCGGGTTTTAACCATTTAGGTCTTATTTTACATATTCCTTAAAAATTTTTCCCCTAGTGCCGAAACCATCATAACAAAGAAAGCTAATTTTTTTTTCTTTTTCTTTCACCCTTGTCGAATGCACACAAGTCTCCAATTTCAATTCTTTGTTCATCTTTCGTTCTTGAAAAGAATCCAAACATAAACACCATATGTTCTTTTAACCTTCTTCATCTCTTTCTCTTTACAAAAAGAATTCTCAAACAAACTTTTCCTTTTATTTTATCCATGGCCGAATGTTAACCCATTCTTGTTCAAAAATTTCTTTCATTTTCTTTGATCACAACCAATTTCCTTTAATCATAACTGAATTCTTCTTACTCAATTTCTATTTCAATCGTGGATATTAGTGAGATTTTGGAGGGTAGAAACTCAAGGTGATCTTTAGAATTTTGGAACTTTGGAATCGATTTCAAGAATCAAGGTAAGGAGTTTTTCTTTTAAGGATTTATATTTATTATATTAGTATAATTAGTATTAATCGATTTTGTTTTAGGGACGCAATCGCTCGATCGTTTCTCGAGGAACGAAGATAAATCGTGGTAAGCCAAATCTCAAACCTTACAAATCGTTAGCCATATTTCAATATTTATAGTCGGACTAATGATCGTATATCTTTAGAGACTTTCAAGATAGAGGCGTAAAAGGGCGTCCATAGTCTTGAAAGAGGCGGTTCATAAATCCCCTAAATATAAATGAAGGGCTGTTTTGGGAATCCAGGATTTTCTACCGGGTTGCGGACCATCAACCGAGGAGAATCAATTATTTGAAGTAGTTCGTACTCCCGAGCCTTTGTACGTTCATGGATTCTCATCGAAACGAATCAATAAACGAGGTGAAACCCAAAATAGAAGTGGTTCAAAATCAAAGGGGTAAGGATTTAGATCGAATACCAATAGTGTATCTTTGATAAATGATAGTGTTCCAATGGTTCGTATTACGTTTAGGTGTTGACGAGCGGGAAGGTTTAGTACTCACGATATCAAGGTGTGTAACTTCACACTTTTCTCGGGTTGGATGTCATTCGTGGTATTGAGTAATATCGTAAAAAATGATAAAAGTATAATACGTAATAATTGGTATTTTGGTGAAATTACATGAAAATGATTAAAATTATGAAAATTACGAAAATGCCCTCAATGAGTTAGTTGTTAATATGTAAAATTTTATGTCTCGTGAAAATTGTCCGAAAATGTGCTAGATCGTAAAATGGGGCAAAAAGTATGCTAGATAGCTAAGTGGGCGAAATCTAATCATTAGATCAAAATGGGTCAAATCTAGATCAAAATTAGATCGAAAATGGGCGAAATCTACATCGAAGATCGAAAATGGGATTGAAATCTAATCTCTGTTAAATTGTTAAATGGGCCAAAATCTATGCTAGATCATTAAATGGGCCAGAAATTTGCTAGATCGTTAAATGGGCAAGAAATTTTGCTAGATCGTTAAATGGGCCAAAGATGCTAAATTGTTATATAGAATAAATGATATTTTATATTATGGGCCTTAAGAAAAACCTGAAATATTGACTCATATGTATGTAGATTATTTTGCATACATGTTGCATGGGTTGGGATTAACGATGAAGAGAAGAAAGGCCTGTTGCCAAAAATCTAGTTCGGTGGCTCCGCCACAAAATATGTTAATGGCTCATTGCCTCTAGTTTGGTGGCTATGCCACAAATAATTTAATGGCTCAATGCCTCTAGTTCGGTGACTTTGTCACAATCTAGTTCGATGGCTTTCCCACAAATAACAAATGGCTTAATGCCTACGATTGGTGTGTTGGCGGGGTGGGTTGACTTGATCCCCACAGGTGTCATGGTTGGTACGGGTGGTGTGTAGCGGATGGAAATTAGGTTTGGGTGGGAATATTTCATTTTCATGCATCTCATTATTTATATTGATAATCCTGCTAATGGGCTCAAGCCCAATGTAATGACTTGATGATCGGCCCAATGGATAAAGTAAGTGAGTTATACACTTGGAGTTCGAATAACTCACTCCTTCAAATTTTTCATCTCAGGTAATGGAAATTGACGTGGACTTGGGCGAGGATGACTTCGTGGAGGCCATACTACGAATAAGGGTTAATTAAACTTTGAACTTTTAATAAAGACATTTCTATAATTTACTATTTTGGGTTTGATGTAATAAGGCCTCTATTAATGTTTTATGGATTTTTATGTGTGGATGGATTTAAATTATGTTTTGGACTATTAATATGGGCTTATAATTATTTTGTTTTCTTAAAATAATTTGGGTTTTCAAATATATGAAATTCCTTTATCTATTTTTTTAAAATTTTAAATATTTGAAACTCTTATAAAATTACTTTAAAGATTTTGACAATTTAATATTAATGATATTTTCAACTAATGTTTTCTCATATTCATCAAATTTAAAATACTCTTTTGGTTTTTATTAAACTTTATTAATAAAATGATTTTGAAATTTTCGATTCACCTTAATTATTAAGATAGTTCAATCTATGTAACAAACCAAATCTCATCTTTACGCATAGACCGGGTTTGGGGTGTTACAATTGTTGCTACTCAATGCTCAATATCACATTTCGTTCAATCTTCGTCAATCATTCAATTTACTCGCACACTTAGTGCCAAATTCTTAGTGAAGCTCTAATATCACCGCACAGTTAGTGCCTTTATATTAAACCAAATTTAACTCGGTATCACACACACAATGTCAATCGATATAGCCGAGGCTTCCTTTCCTTTGCACACATAGTGCTATTCACCTCTATCTCCAATCTAATTACGCACATTTAGTGCCACATTTCTCAATTCCACATATAGCATTTCTAATTCAATAACCACATATTCATTCATTTCAAAACACATATATATGAATTTAAATGACTCGTATTATACACGAACTTACCTTGAACGTAGAAATACCGAAACTAGTCGATCAATCGAGCACTTTGTTCTTGCTTTCTTTTCTTAATCTATACATATTCAAATTTAGCTCATTCAATCACCAAATCATTCAATTTAGTCCAAACACACATATTTAGGGAATTTTACAAAATAGCCCCCATATTTTCACATTTCGACACTTAAGTCCCTATTTCACAAAATCACAAAATACACACAATTTCATTATTCCCATACTTGGCCGAATATTCCTCACATTCATACAAGACCACATATTTCATTTATTTCACATTTTAGTCCTTTAATTTCTTATTTTCACAATTTAGTCCAAAATAGTCAAATTCATCAAAAATCCAAAGACAAAATATGTTAACCTATAACATATCTTTCATATTTCACCAACTATCAACACAAAGTTCAAGCATTCATCAATGACACTTCTCAAAGTCACCAACAATTTCAAAAATTAAAGCATGGGCTAGCTAGAACACTAAGCAACAATCACAAAAACGTAAAAATTATCAAAAACAGAGCTCGAAACATACCTAAACAAAAGACAACAATAGCCGATACCTTAAAAGTTCATAAACCCTCCTTTATTTTCTAATTTTGGTGGAAATAAAGATGATAAAAATGGCCATCAATTTTTTGTTTTATTTATAATAACATTTATATAACATTTACCATTTTACCCTTAATATATAACATTTAAAATTCCACTAACTTAGCCCATTTTTGTCCATCCAAGTCATTAATGGTCCATTTACAACATAAGGACCTATCATTTAAGAAGCCATGCCAAATAACCACTTTAATAATTAGCACATAGATTTTGTATTTTATACAATTAAGTCCTTTTTGTAAATTAAGCACACAATCGATAAAATTTTCACACAGAATTTTCACACATGCTTAATCACATACTGTAAACACATAAAACATTATTAAAATATTTTTTTGACCTCTGATTTGTGTCTCAAAACCACTATTCCAACTAGGGTCTAAACTAGGCTTTTACAGTGTATCCGAAAATCATCCCCAAGAATCTTTGCCCATTCCTAAATGGCCCTAACATCCTCATTTTTACCTAAGAAGATAGCATTGTTACAAATATTCCAAACATTCCAAAGAATCGTAATCAAATCTTTGAATACCTTTTTGTCCAATAAACGTATAGCCTCCTCCAACCAATCAATGCATCTTTCATGGACACTACTGAGAAGCCTACCATCGAGCCTTCTGAGAGCAAGGATCGCGCAGGCCTTCGGGCACTCCTTAAGAGTGTGAAAAGTAGTCTCTTCTCCACTATTGCACCTCAAGCATCCCTTACCAAAGCTTTGGTTAATGGAAGAGATTTTAACATTTGTCAGGAGTAAATCATGGTCCAATCTCCACGCAAATATGTGAATTTTAGGAAGTATCCAAAGCTTCCAAATGATCCTCCAAAAGAGCCGATGTGGACTAAAGCCAGCCTTCTTGAGGATAAGCCACGAATAGGTCAATTTCGTAGTGTAACTCCCATTTTGTTATGAAACCAAATAACTCTATCAGTTGGCCCATTGGGGATGATAAGAAGCTCCCAAATTCATTTCCCCACCATCTCACCAAAAGCTCGCGGACTCGAACACCATCCCAAGCAAGGTGATTAGGTTTCCATAAGTCTCGCACCACTCTTTCCTGGATGTCAACACTAGGATCACTTAAAGAATTACCATCAAGACCTTTAAAACCCAACCTATCCAATCCAATCCTCACTTTTTTATCCTCCTCAATTTTCCAATTGAATCTAGCCTCAAGGGCTTTAGCTGCAGTCAAAATACTCATCCAAGTGAAAGAAGGCTTATTGACTATATTAGGATGAAGCACATCTCCATCCAAGAAATATTTGGAGTTAAGGACATGATAGCACAAGGTATATTTGTGGTTAATAAGGCACCAAACTTGTCTCCCTAGAAGTGCAATATTGAAAAGCCTAAGGTCTTTGAATCCGAGGCCGCCCATTCCTTTTGGCTTGCACAACGGGTCCCAAGCCACCATCACCCATCCACATCTTTTGGTTTTTCTAGCCCACCAATAGCTTCTCATCCTAGAAAGCATCTCATCAGTCGTACCCTTGGAAGCAAGAAAAACTAAAAGAGCATAAGTAGGCAAAGATTGTAATATAGCTTTAATAAAAATATCTTTACCATCATAGGTTAAAACCCTTTTTGATCAACAATTTATCCTATTAGAGAACCGATCAAGAATGTGTTGAAAAGCCCTATCTTTTTTTGCCAATGATAATCGAAAGACAACGATAATAGTCTATCGTCTCAACCACCCGCATCCCCAACGCATCACTAAGGTGCTGCCTTTGATTTCTAGGGGTGTTGGGGCTAAAATACACCATAGACTTAGAGAGATTAACCTTCTAAGAATTTCCAAATCCATCAAAAAGGAAAAGTGAAGTAGATATCCTAGAGAATTCAATTATCATGATGAAAGTGAGAAATTAGAGTTGGAAGTGAAGAAAGTTGAGAAATGAAGAAGAGATTAAAGAGACAATGTAAGATATCAAGTGTTTTCTTATGAAATTTATGTTTAGTTAAAGTATAGATATGAGAAAGTGATTTCTAATAAAGAAATTGTTTATGTTTTAACATGTCTATAAAGTGAGAAAGAAAAAGAAAGTGATGAAAATATTATAGACAAAGGAGAGCAAGTGACAAAAGTGTGAAAGGATTAGGAGAGAAGTAAGGAAATGAAATCTATCAAAAGAAAGGTAAGCACTCATATTAACTCTATTTATTTTTCAAAGAATGAAATTGTAACATGTTGCAAATTAAGCATGAGAACGAAAAATAAATTTAAAACACTAATTAATGTGAAATTGATGCATAGGAATCATATTTAGAAACATTTTAATGTTTAAAATAAGTAAATTGACATATATGTGACATGATAAGTGAAAGTGGAAATAATTATGATATGTACAAGACATGTTAGAAAGTGAGACTAAATTGAATAATATTTGAAAGTGTAGCGAAAGATGTAAATAAGTATTATTGAGTTAGAAATTACAAAGTGAGAAGTGCTTTAACTAGTAATGAAATGAATTATTTAAAGTGGGTATAGTAAGTGATATTAAATCATGAATAAAAGATAAAGAGTAAATAAGTGACAAAGTACTATAAAGTGATATTAAGTGACCATAAGTATGAATTTCATAAATAAATATTAATGTGTAAAAGATTTAAAAATTTATATTCAAATGAATAAAATAATGAAAGAACTAAGTAATATGTGTCAAGTGCAATTATTAAAAAGTGAAAAATTAGTGAAATGAGGTATAGTAGATTACTTTAGAGTATGAAGAAGTGTAAACATAATTGATAATACGTGAATGTCATAAGAAATCATACATTATATGAAAAGTGAAAATTTAAGTGATTGAAAATGAATATGAAAGTGTTAAGTGAAGCTAAAGGAAGATTATGAAATAATTTTTAGTGGACTTAAATGAAGTGTTATATGGTAGTGAGTTAAATTCAAAGTGATATTGAAGTGAATTTATAAGGGTTATTGAATTATATGTTAGCAAGGACTAATTTGGAAAGATTGTAAGGTTTAGTGTAATGAAATTGATGCAAAGAGGACAAATTTTCAAAGAGTGTAAAAATTAGAAGTGTGCAACTAAAATGTTGAATTTAATTCGAAGTGATATTAAAGTGATAATTTAGTGAATATTGATTTTCATGAAAATAAAGATTAAATTGTAAAGAGTGTAAAGTTTATGTCATTAATTGATAAGTGATGGCGATGAAAATGACAATATAAATTCCCAAGTAGATAAGATATGGAAATGTTTGATATAGATTGTAACATCCAAAAATTTGAGTATTTATATGATGCATGTTTTGGTACTTAACTTGTGTATAATTAAAATTTTGCATGTTTAGCATAGTCTTGAGAAGACTTGAGAATTATTCAGAATTTGAATAAATTTAATAATGAGTACTTAATTGAAGTGGATCAAGTGACTTTGAGGTTTAAGTAAGTTTAAGTGTAAAAAACTAGCATAAGATGAGCTAGTAGCAAGGTGGTGTTGGCGCATGTTGTTTGCTTGAGGGAAAAGGTTTGAATCCTTAGATGTGCATTGAGTTTTGTTTTTATTTTGTTTCCTCTTTCAATGTGTCGGTCATGGGTAAGGTTAAAAGATGAGTTGGGTAACATTTTTGGAAATAAGACCAAAGGAAAAACGTAAGTAAAAGTTTAAGGAAAAAGGACCTCATGATTTAAGGTGATAGGGGGACATAAGGCATTAATCAAGGGCTTTGTTTTGGAAACTTTGGATGGCCAATTGTCCATGAACATGGACGGCATAGGGGGCTAAGGGGGATGGCCAGGTTTTGGTGATTGGTTTAGTAGGATTAGGTGCTTGATGAGCACACTTTTCCATTTACCAATTGGTGTTTTAGCAAATTTTCTCTCCAATTTTTCCCTCTCCCTAGCCGAATGTCCCATGAGCATTGAGAAAACAATTGTTGCTTATACCATTTCTTCTTTTTGACCATTTCGATCTTAATTTGGTCACTCTCTCTAAAACTTTTCTCTTTTCTTTGTGACCGAAACCATTTAGCCATCGAAGACCATTTCTTTTCTCTTTTTCTTTTCATTGCCGAATGCACAATTTTCCCTAAACTTCTCTCTTTCTCTTCTCCCTATTCTCTTCCTCTCCATTTTAATTATCATTCAAACACATATTTTTCTTTCATCTATCTTTTATGGCCGAATGTTTGTGATCATCATAGCCGAATCTTCCATTCTTTATATCATCTATTTTCAATCATTTTCTTCTATTCAAACTTTGGATCATCGGTAAGTATCATTTCTTTGTCTTTTCTTTTGTTATTTGGTCACCATGGCCGAATGTTAGAATGTCTTTGGAAGAGACTTTTTAACCGATTAACCGATCATTTCTTCAAACGTTTTTTTCATTATTCTTAGCGAAATAGTGGAAGGGTCGAATCATCATCTTTTCGGAGAAATCTTGAAGTTCATTTAAGATTTGATAATAACGTACAAAGGATTCTCTTGAGATCATTCGGAATATTAAGGTAAGCCGACTTCACTCTTTTAAATCATTAGTCTTAAGATTTTCGATATATTGTTACGACTAATGATTCTTTGTCTTTGAAGACAATTAAGATAGGGACGAAAAGGGTCGTTAATAGTGTTCGGAAGAGGGGTGGTTCCATTATCCCCCCTAAATTCAAGAGAAGGACTGTTTCGGGAATCCGAGGCTTTCCACCTGGTTGTGGACCCTCATCCGTGAAAATCAATTATTCGAAGTCGTATGTACTCCCGAGCAATTGTTTACTCGTGGTTCTGAACATTTGATCAGAGAGAAATCGCAAATAATTATTGTTCGAGATTTCGAGGGTAAGGATCTAGATCGATAATCATTAGAATAGTTTTATATTCAATATTAGTGTTCTAATCCATCGTGATGTATGTTTAGATATCGACGAGCGGGAAAGTGTAGTTCTCACCGTAATCAGGTGTGTAACTTCACACTTATCTATTGGGTTATACCATATTGTAAGCATTATAATAAAAATCTTAAATCCGGTGAGATTGAAAAATACGTTATACAAATTCTTTTATGAGAAGGCATGAAACCAAAAATTGAGGATGTGGAAAATTACGGATTTGCCCTTAATGGGTCATTTTGTGAAAGAAAGTGATATTTTGGGCCATGTGAATATTTTGAATAATTGGCCAAGTGTGGAAATTGTGAAAAGGCCTTATATGTTAAATGGGTCAAATTATGAAATGTCCCGATGGACCGAATTACGAAGATACCCTTTTATAGGCCAAATTGAAATATGTGATTTTATGGGCCAAATTGAAATATGTGATTTTATGGGCCAAATTGATAAATTGTAATATGGGTTTTTATAAAAATTTACCTTACAAGTATTTTTGTTATGCATAAACACGATTGCATGAGTTGGGATAATTGATGAAGAGAAGAAAGGCCTGATGCCAAAATTCTAGATAGGTGGCTCTGTCATGATGGCCTGTTGCCCAAAATCTAGATCGGTGGTTCTACCACAATTATTTAAATGGCTTGTTGCCAAAAATATTATAAATGGCCTGTTGCCACAAATATTATAATTGGCTTAAAGCCTACTACTGGTGTATTGGCGGGGTGGGTTGACTTGATCCCCACAGGTGTGATGGTTGGTACGGGTGTTGTGTAGCGGATGGAAAATAGGTTTGGTTGGGAATTGCATATCACATGCATTATTATTTTCATATACTTTATCTATAAATATTTACATTTGCAAAATGGGCTCAGGTCCAATTATATGTTTATATGGTTTTGGCCCAGTGAATCCGGTAAATGGGTTACACATTGAGTTCTAAGTAACTCACCCCATTTTTTTCCTACCCCTCTCAGGTAATAATAATTGATGGAGACTTGGGTTGGAGATGACTTCGTGTGGAGGCTATACTACAAATGGTGGTTTATAAAACTTTAAAACTTCTTTAATATTTTTTATTAAGTACTATTTTAATTGCGATGTAATAAGGCCTTTTTAATTATGGATTTTATTATGTGGATGGATTTATTATGTTTTAGTTTTACTAATTTGGATTGATTTAGTTTTCATAAATGTTTTTCTAAAACTTTCGTATAAAATAAAGGTTTTTCTTAAATATCACCTGAAACTTAGGAAATTATTTTAAAACTTTTCGATGAAATATTTCGACTAAATAAATCCAAAGATTTAATCAATTACTACTCTATAGATCAAATGATAAACTCTTGTATTTTTATTTATGGTTTTCAATGAACTTCAATTTTTCGATAAAGCCATTCTCTTAATCGTTTTAAAGATTTCATTCCTACATCGTTAATGATTTGAATGTACATTTAATTTGTGTGGCATGCCAAGATCCGGGCTTAATGCATAGGTCGTGTTTGGGGTGTTACATAGATGGTATGTCATTAAGAAACTTTCAGTGTGCATAGTGATAGTGGCACTTCGGTGCAACTCAATGATAGTCACACTATGGTGGAACGTAGTTATAGTGGCACTTCAGTGTAATTAAATGACAGTGGCTCTTAGGAGCATTTCAATGATTCAGCACTTCAGTGCATTTTAGTTTTATTTCCACATATTCTACTTGTTCAGGGGAATTTACTATGGACTATCGACTCAAGAGAAAAATAAGTGGTAAGAGGTATAAGTTGTGAGCATTATTATATCTAACGCATTATACCAAATATAAATTGACATATTATAGTGCATTAATGAAGTGAAGGCAACTTAAATTAAGAGCTAGTGATATTAATTATATTTATAATGCTTGATTAGAATTATGATTCATATGGGTACCTACTAAGCTTCTATCAGGCTTAATGTGCTTTTTTAACACGTAGCGTGCAGATTATACTCAGGAGCTCAAATAAGCTAGATGGATTACATTACATCTTCAATAAGGTATGAGTTATGAATTGTGAAGTTAAATCATGTTATTAGAGTGGCATGTAGATAAGTAAATTGTTAGTATTTTAAGTGACAGAAATGTTGTGATGAAAGTGAAACTCGAATGGAAATTGTTTTAGAATTAAGTGGGCAATAGTTATAGGGTCAACTTATGATGTTTAGGTTAATAGTAAAAGTATTTTAAGGTTTGGAAATATTCATGAACGAATGGAAATGAATAAGGAACGTTTTGACATGTTCATGGGGTGTTTCAAGCTTGATTTTGGGTCTCTTGCACCCTTGTATTGGTACAAGTACTCCAGAGATAAAAAAAATGAATAGTGTCAGGCGAGTTGTATCAATACTCGAAATAGTGATTATTAATACCAGTGCCCTGTTTTACCCTATTCTTGCTCAATTTGTCCTGAACAAGCCCTAAACAGCCTCTGATTGTAACCAAACTTTAAAAGAAGCTTAGAAACGCTTCAAATTACTTTTAAAAAATTCTAATGAAGTTTAGATGAAGTGTTTAATATTATTTATAAAGTTGCTGAAGTTAGTGAACTTAGTGCCCAAGTGTGGCATCCTTTGCTCTAATTATCAATTTAAATAGAGTAAGAGGTGTTTGATTTTTCATAATTTGTATGAAAAATTAGGCTCTCCATTACATTTAAAGCGCTTATTTTGAAGCAATTTAAGTTTCTTTTATATGTATATATAATTTTATTTTTAGTTTTTAGTTAATAAATTGTGTTTATTAGTTTTAAGCCATTTTTTAGACCCAAATTGGCTAATCATGCCATGGGGAACCTAACAAGTTGATTGAATGTTGTAGGGGGTTGACAGTGGCTCAAACATGAAGAAAATATCACCTAAAAGGGGGGTATCGTGATATTAAAGCATGGAAGTCGTAATTACCCTTGACAGTGTTGAAATGAGGAGAAAGAGGTCATCTATAGTGGTATAGCAATACTAGACTATGAGTATCGTGATATTGAGACCCCCAAGACTCCAAATCTCAATATTGTTGTGGGTATTACTATACCCAAGCCTGACAAGTGAAAAAATTATAGGGGCAATTTTTCATCCAAAGAAGCTTATGTCTTCGTTTTACTTAAGGGCAAAATGGTCAATGTTAGGTTAAATGTTAGTAGGCTATAAATACAACTTTATAAGCCTTTCATTTCATATTTTTGTGGCTAAATAGGTTCTTTAGGGTTTATATTTTTTAATTTAGGTTTTTTTTTTTCTCTTTTCCTTTCCTTTCCTTTTCTTTTTCTTTTCATTTTTAGTTTAGGTTTTCTCTTTTCTCTTTAGAGTATATTTTATTCTTGTAGTTTTCTTTCTTCTTTCTTGTAAAAGACTTTGTAAATGTAGATTAATGAAGCTTTTGGGTGCCATTGATTTCACATCTAAATGAGCATTTCTTATCCTTATCTCTATATTATGCTTATTAGTTGTTTGATGAAATGTCTATTTGGATGTTAAGCTTTCTCATATGCTAAATTGTTATATGGTTGGTTGATTGGTTGTTTATAAGCTTAAGTTAATATATATTCTTGATTAATTGGTTGTTAGATTATATCAAAATGCTTAATACGCTAGGATTGTTGCCTCTAGCGGAAAACCTAGATAAATGAAACCGAGGGTAGGTTATCCTTAGATAGTTTAATATAATCGTGCCAAGTAGTGAGATCGAGAGGTAATCTTTGGTGGTATCTTTTAGTGTAGGGTGAGACCGAGAGGATATTCCTAACTAAGAGTGGAAACCAATATAATTGGTTTAGGTTCATTAGTTTAATTAGCACTTAACTAATCAATTGACCATCCTTTAATCATTTACATTAACTAAAACATTAGGAAGAAAGTTTAGCCTAGTTAGTTTAGTTAAGAGTATAATTTTAGTTTATACATAATTTTATTTAGACTTGCACAAATAATTTCTAACTCAATTAGATTAGTAATTGCTTAACTTGTAATTAACTTGATAAAAACATTTACCCACTTGAAAATCCTTTGGGTTTGACCCCTTGGAATACTCCGATGTTCCATCGGATATTATAAATATTACAATTGACACTGTATGCTTGCAGTTAAAACCATACTTTAAATTTGTTTTTTAAATTCATTTATTTTATGTGCACGCGCACATACAATCAGTGTTACACAAAAACATCAAGAGAATCACCAAAAGATGAATCATATCAAGACCAAAGCACTACTTGAGCTTTTGCACATTGATTTATTTGGTTCTATGCAGAAAGAAAGGCTAGGAGGGAAAAGATGTGTACTCATTTTTGTGGATGACTTTTCAAGGTAGACTTAAATTAAATTTCTTAGAAACAAATTAGATGATTTTGGTGAGTTTAAGAGATTGTGTAGGGGGTTGATGAATGAAAAAGGTAGATTTACTGGCATGATAGGAAAGATTTGTAGTAACTGTGGGTGTGAGTTTGAGAATAACGGATTTGCTGAGTTTTGTAATAAGGAGGGGATCAAACATGATTTCTTAGCACGAAGACACCTCAATAAAATGGTGTGGTGGAAAGGAAAAACAAGATAGTTTAAGAAATGGCCAAGGTAATGCTTAATACCAAAGGCATTTGATCTTTCACGATTTTTTTTTTTTGGAAAATTAGGGTATTTTTGACACTTAATGTCTTTATTTTCTAGCTATTTTAGTCCATTTTTTTATGTTTTCCATTTCTATTAGCTTATGTTTAATTTTAATAAAATAAACCTTTTTACACATTTTGGCAATGTAATGGCCTAATGGGCCAATATAGGCCTAAGGAAGGACTCATAAGTAGATTTAGTGTGTAGAACAACGTTTTTCAAGCCAAGAACATCAAGGATGACGACAGCGTCGCGACATCAGTCTTGTGGTGTTGCAACACCGAAGCCACGGAAAGCAATTTTAAGTCAAGGGTGTTTTCGCTTGCACAATAATTTTTTTTAGTGTTATGGCTTGTATTTGACCTAGTTAGGGCAAGAAACATTTATATATATATATATATATATATATATATTCATATTTAGGTTAAGTTTAGGAGGTCATTGGTTAACGAGCTGTTTAGATTAGACTTTTAGGATATAATTTCAGTTTTAGTATGATTTCAATTTAGTCTTTTATTTTCAAAAACAAAACTTTTCTTCTTGTTCTTTCATGGATTCGATTTGGATCCAAGCTTTCATTTATTTAGTTTTCATAAACTTCTTCTTGGTTTTCAATTACAATCGATGTTACCTTCATAACTATCAAAGGAATTTTGGCTTGCGCGTACAACTTGATATCGAAACATATAGATTTCTTTATTCCCTTTTCTTTATTTAAATATTTCTCTGCATGTTTAATTTGAGTTTAGGGAAAATTGCATCTAAATCCATGAGCGCCTAATTTCCTTTGGGAGATTGATCGTGTCAAACAGTCGAGTTTTAATATTTATAAAGAATGATCGAACCTATAGACTAACTATGACAACGATTGAGGCAAGTGCACCTATCGAACAATAGTATAGTTTAGGCAAGATTATTTTATCGAACCCAAAGGAACCTAAAAGTACTACTACTCACTTTCTTTCTATTATTTAGCCTAAAATATGGAGTGATTGGTTTATTTTATCTAGTTTAACGACTACTAAGCTAAAGACAAAGAAAAAAAGAACAAATTGGGAAATAACTCGAAGAAACTTAATTGATTACGATGATACCCTCAGGAAGAATCCACCTAGACTTCACGTGTTATCTAACTTTTAATTCATATGAATTCTTTACTTAGCTTGATCCGTGAGACTCCCTAACCTATATTAAACCCTCTCTCGAGGCAAATAACGTCTAACCTTAGGTTAATTAGTGGAACTCTCGTTCTCTTATAATAACCCTCTAAGGAAGCAGTAAATCGATCAATGGACTCCCATATTAGGTTTCACCCTAATCCGGAAAAATGTTGTCACCCTATCTCTAGGCGTGCGATCAACTCCGCTTAATTATGCTAGATCTACTCTTAAGCAGGGTCTATTCCTCCTCCACCTAAGCACATCAGATTAAATTAAGCAACATAATTAAGAACAAACTAAGTACTTATCATATAATTTAGAAATCAAATAACAAAATCCGTCATAGGTTTCATCCCCTTAAGGTATCTGAAGGGTTTAGTTCATAATAAAATAAGAAAATATCTCAAGAGAAAAGATAAAACAAAACATAAGAAATCCCTAAAACCCTTAAAGGAATTGAAGAGAAGATCCTCTATCTTGAGTAGAACTCTGGCTTCTTGAGATGGATCAACTGTCTATCTTCGACTAATTCACTGAATAAAAGCTCTGGCAGAAAACTTCTGCCTAAAACTCTCCTCTTTAGAACGGCTGCTTTGGGTTGTTTATTTAGGCTCCTTAGATGCTTTACTTGGCTCCTAAGTACCTCCTTCAAGTAGAATTACTATTAACGTGTTTAAGTAGAGTTAGAAGTATGTTTCTTTGGCTTCAAGCATCCAAATCCGAGTGAAATTGCTCATTCCTGTGGCAGGGGCACGGCCATGGTACACGCCCGTGTAAGTCGTGGCCAGACCGTGTTGGACTTTTGTCGACGAGGCACGGTCGTGTAAATTGGGGTGAGGCCGTGTTCTAAATAAATGGCAAGGCACGGCTTATAGCTTGAAGTCTAGGCCGTGTCGATTTCTTGGGTTGGCCCAATTTGGTCGTTTAAGCCCGTTTTACGTTCTTTTTATCCTTAGGTGCTCTCCTGAGTATAAGACATGAAAAGAAAGGATTAAGAGCACCTTTTTACATAAATCAGGGATAAATCATCCAAAAGCATACTAAAGGTGGGATTAAAATATGTTACTTTTACGGTTTATCAAATACCCCCACACTTAAGCTTTTATTTGTCCTCAAGCAAAATTCTCAACTTATAATTAAAACGAACTTTCCATAATTCATAATTCCTATCGACAATGTCTCATCATAATTCATAGATAATTTATACATGGATAATTCAACTCAAAGAGTCCTAAAGATTCAATCACAATAAGTCATACCTTTATAGTACGAAAACATAGGTGTCTCCCCTTATCTGAATAATTACCTTTAATTCAAAACTGAAAAGGATTGACATCCTCTCTAAAGGTTCACTCAAATCACTCAAAGTGTTTAAGGTTCAAGAATAAGCACTCATAAGTCGAACCTAAAAGTTAATCCCATAGGCTTGCTCGAAAATCTAATCTCCACCATCAGATATGAGATGATACATGATCAAAAGGTCTTTATCGAGGTTGTAATGGGGCTAAGGTTAAGGGTGTGGATACAAATGAGTTAGAGGTTAGAATTGAGACTTACTTGACAAATTACCTAACTAGAAACAATGAACTAAATATGAATATTTACATCGAATGAAAACTAATAATACCACTATTGATAATTACTCTATAATAAAGAGTATTTTCATCACTTAAAATTTGATAATACTTTAATACGAGCTTTTTCTTCAACAATTGGAATTTAAATGCTCTAAGCTTTTTATATACTACTAATATTGAATATACTTGGTTTTTTTAAGAACAAACTAAAATATTACATCATAAATGATAAATGTAACTACTGAACTAATATAATTTGGTAACTTAATC
Organism: Gossypium rotundifolium; assembly: GCA_025506655.1. NCBI lineage: Eukaryota > Viridiplantae > Streptophyta > Magnoliopsida > Malvales > Malvaceae > Gossypium > Gossypium rotundifolium. The sequence goes on from CP106730.1 coordinate 28,695,625, forward strand.
AAATCAAACCTCAATTAAAGGGTAGTCAAAAGAAAGGGTGATAACAAATACAAAGGGGTTTTGGGTTAATATTAGTGGGTGAGTCAATAAAAAGGTTGTTAGGATTCAACGGGGTTCACTAGGGGTTAATTTGTGAAGGTAGGCTTTTTATGGAGTAAGTGGGTTAAAACCTAGGTGCCTTTATTATCTATGTATATAAAATCAAAAGTGTGGTCTCGACATGTATAAACGAGGCAAGTTCTAGAATAACAGTTCAAAGTTGACAAACTCATAATCAATAAAGTGAGCATGAAAAAGAATATATGCTCTATAAGGCTCAAAATCTCACAAAAATTATGGGTGTTTTGACATCAATCCTTATAAATTCCAAATTTCAAGGTAATCAACACCCCAAACCGGTCAATACACCACGAATAGAATAATGCTACTGGGAAAAAGGTTTTGGGTGGTTTAAGTTGAAGTCTAGAAGTTTGGTGAAAACACTTAGCGAAATTTTGTATTTTGAGGATAACTCAAGTAGGTTTTGATTGAAAATCTGATGATGTATTTGAAAACCCAGAAAGTTTTGAATATTTATCCGGTGTGTAGGAAAAACTAGTTTATTTCGTTTTGAAGCTTAAGTTATTTCTTATTGTTACTAAAACATTTATGACTTAGTAGAAAATCATATTTAAGTTAGAAAACCTTTTGAGTTCACTTTATCCCAAGTTATAGTATGATACTGGTATAGTTTAAAATATCGTAAATTTTGAAGGTTGTCTTTCCAAGTTTTAGCACATTTCACTCAATTAGTTTGTTAAAGCATATTGAGAATCTACTTAAACATAACATACCAAAAACATAATTTAAGAGGCCATTTACAAACCCAAATATAACAAAATAGAAATAAACCAATAGTGTACCTAATTTTATAAAAGAAGTCCGAGCAAATCTTTATTTCAAGATGGCATGAGCACCTCGAGTCCATCCCGACTCCATGTCCGCGTCTAAGTGTCACTGAAAAGTCAAAGGAGAGAGTGAGTCAAGACTCGTAAATCCCTCTCCGTATAACATGCCAACACATATATCATAACGAGAATAATGCAAATCATGCACCTGTTCTAACCAACCATATCGCCTTTTCTACCCGTGTGGTACCAAACCACTGGTGGTGCCAAACCACCGTGACCCAAAGTCGCGATATCCATACTGTGGTACCAAACCACCGGTGACCAAGTCACAAATAATCCAATGATGGGGCCAACCCATCGTGTGATACCAAATCACTACCGACGATCCCATATCTCATAAGTGGGCCAACCCACGGTGGTGTCAAACCACGGGACAAGTCGCAATGAGGTGCCAAACCTCGGTGTCCCAAAGACACAATGTGATACCAAATCACCGTGACCGTAGTCACAAACTGATGATGGGGCCAACCCATCGTGTGATACCAAATCACAAGGCGTCAATCCCATTTAATCAACTGTGGGGCCAATCCACTCGGTACTAAGCCACCGGGACGACGGTGAGGTGCCAAACCTCTGGTGACCCAAAGTCACAAAACACGTGGTACCAAACCATGGAGGTGCCAAACCTCCGTGTCCCAAAGACACAAAGTGTCCCAAAGACACGGATATCAAATTTCCCCTCCTCTCATATCACCCAATCACATATCATACTAGATGCAAAATCGTTGCAATCATGCTATCATGCTCACATGCTTAATATGACATCTCAATGAACATGCACCCATAATCATAATATCATATCACATAGCTCATATCGAGCGGACTTACGAATCCGTATCCATACCTCAATGGGTACCAAATCACCAATCACACTGTTTCATTTACACAACAAAGTTATTACATTACTAAGTTAAGATAGTGTGTTGGATTACACACGAATTAGCGGAGGTTTTAATACTAAGAACCGGTCAAGACCCTCGACCACCACGACAACTTTGATCCTAAAATCGACCAACCAAAGGGTTAGCACACATATCATCCGGCCATAACCAAAGAAATCAAAGGGTATATCGGTTTACCCTTACCTTAACCTGAATTTGGTTTCCTACCAAATCCGAACCCAACAGTGGTTCTTTCAGAAACCGACTTCAACAATGGTTTCTCCTTACACAATCGGCACACCCTGATAAAAGAACAGTTAATCCCTTAACAACTGGTCTTAAAGAAAACTAAACGAAATCGAATATAGCACTCGTTCTTACCACTACTCACCGCCTGCTTACCAGAGAAAGAAAACTCCTCAAGAACGTTCCTTAGATCCGGATGTCCTATTATAAGAATTGGTTTGCAAAAGATTAGTACCTTCCAACAATAACACATTCGGCCAACAACGTAATAAGAATCGGCAAGGTGTGAGAAAGAAGAGAGATGGCCATCTGCCAAGAACTTACCCTCTTAGAAGACCGATTACCCCAAGAATCTAACAGGAGGAATAGATTAAGCTAATGTGTTTTGGAAAAGAATTGAAATAAAGAGAGATGAGTGGAGGGGTCACTTTCGGTTTGAAAGGAAAGAGAAGAATAAGGTGTGTTTAGAAGAAGAACAATTTTCGGCTACTATCAAAGTTGACACACTCATAATCAATAAAGTGAGCATGAAAAAGAATATATGCTCTATAAGGCTCAAAATCTCACAAAATTATGGGTGTTTTGACATCAATCCTTATAAATTCCAAATTTCAAGGTAATACTCAAATTCGAATCAATTTTAATTTTAGAAAGTAGACTTCAAAATTTGAATTTGACACTAATCGGAATGGTGGTTTTTAATCATGGACCACCCTTAACCGACAAATACTCAAATTCAAAGTCAATTTTAATTTTAGAAAGTAGACTTCACTGTAAAAATTTGACACTAATCGAATGGTGGCTTTGGGAAATATTATTTTAAATATTATTTTGTATTTATTATATGTGAATTATTATGTGGGAAAGTTTAGTATAAAAATTTGATTGTTTGTGTGCTTAATTAGACAAAAGGACTTAATCGCGTAAAGTGTAAAAATTGCAAACTATAGTGAAAGGTGCTAATATGATAGTGGCTTTTTAATATGAGGTCCTAAAAGGGCAATTGGCCCATTTTACAAGATAGTGGGCGGAAATGGTCTAAAATGACCTTAAGTTATATGTTATACAATTTATTATATAAGGTTAATAAGGTAAATTAGTAATAAATATATATGTTAATAAAATAAAACACAAAATGCGTGCTATCATCTTTATTTTACTTAGCCAAAATTAATAAATAAAAGAAGAACAAAGCTTTACATCCGGCCAAGGAGAAATTTGATGATTTAAGGTTAGTTTTTGATCATTTTTTGATAATTTTTACGTTTTTGTAATCATTGCTTCGAGAGCTTTAAAACCCATGTCTTAATTTCATGAATTGATGATGTTTGTGTAAAATGCCATGGATGCAATGTTGAGTTTCTTGATGTTTTATGGTGTTAAATGATAGATATATAATTGATGAGCATACTTTGTTCTTGAATTTTTAATGAATTTGGCTAAATAGGGCTAAATTGAGAAAATAAATTTTTGAGTGGTTAAAATGAAAAAATGAATGAAATGTAGGGACTTTTAGGAGCATGGGGAAGATTCGGCCCTAAAGGAGTAGTTCCAAATCATGTGTAGTTTGTGTTTTGTGCAATAGGGACTAAATTGTAAAAATTATAAATATCAGGGGTAAAATGGTAATTTTCCCATTTAAGTGTTTTTGGATTAAATTGAGATAAAATGTGCTTGAATGAGATTATTTTTATTATATTTAGATCAAGAACAAAGTAAAACGGACTTGGATCGGGGAAAGGCGAAAGTTAATGAATAGCTGGTTATCGACGTTCGATGATATCCGAGGTAAGTCTTTAAGCGATTATATGTCAGAAATCATTTATGTAATATAATAAATGTTGAAAGTTGGAAATTTTGGGAGCATAAATGTGGAATGGCCAAATGTTAGTAGTATAACCATGAATTGAATTTTTATTTGATGTAAAGTGATTAAGTTTATCCAAGTGTGATATGTGATAGTATTATGAAATATATATTTATGTGTGTTATATGTGATTGTGTAATAATAACTGTGCACGGAGTGGTTAATGATGTTGATATTCAGGCTTCGAGCCTAGCAAGCCTTGTGCCGGTGATTTTTATCGGGCTTAATGCCTAGCAAGCCTTATGCCGGCGATCTTTATCGGGCTTAATGCCTAGCAGGCTTTGTGCCGGTGATCTTTATCGGGCTTAATGCCTAACAGGCCTCATGCTAGTGAATTATATCGGGCTTATTGCCTAGCAGGCTAAATGTTGGTGTTCGAACTTCAGACCTTGAGTCTAGCAGGTCTAGTGCCAGTATGTGAGATTCGGGCAAATGCCTAGCACGTTTTATACCGGTGAGTTGAATTTCCAAGCTTAGATTATGTATTAGTAAAGCCATGAAATGAATCAAATGAGCCTAAGCATTTGAAAATGAATTTGTTAATTCGGTTACAAGGTATGTACTATTCAAATTCATGTATTATACATATATATATGTGATGATAATAAGTAAATGAATTGGTGAAGGAAATGTGATATACAATTGGTAGATGCAATTTGTGTGTAAACTATGCCGTAAGAAAATTGGTTATATGAAAGCTTAAAGTGGTTAAAGGTATTCATATAAGTATTTTGATATGAATGATACTAATTGATCCTGTATATTCGGCCTTATTCTTATGTTTACGTGATATATTGGGATTACTTTCATGCCATGTATACGAATGTATGAAATGTCAAATGGATATATATATGTGGAATTACTAAGAGTAAAGTATATACTTATTTTATATACATATATATGTGATCCTATTGAATTATGTGGATCGAAAATATGAGTAGTTGAAAAGAGAATTTAATCTATATGTGAACTATATGATGAGATTATAAATTGAAGTCTGAAGGTAAAATAGTGATGATGGTTAAGCTAAATGAGCTTTAGCATTTGACATTAATAGATCATTTAAGTACTAAGCTTTGAAATATTGATATTAGATGCTTAGATATATGAGAGTTTGAATGAAGATGTGTTTATGTCATTAAAGAGGTAATTCGGATGTACACGGCCCTTTACTTGTTCAGATATTTATGTGAACTTATTGAGTTTCATGTATGTGTACTACGATTATATTATAAAGAAAGGATGTTTTATATCTTGAATTTGAGGCTGAGTTGGTAAGTTCTATACCAATGGTAAAGAAATGATAAGTGTTATGTTAAGTGAGGTAAAAGTATTCGGTTTTGAAGGACTTTCGAGTTAAGCTTTTTTATTCAATGTTATTACTTGATTGTTTTAATATTTTAGAATGTCCAATTGGTATATTATGATTGCTTAAGACTTACTAAGCTAAATTAGCTTACTCCGTGTGTTCATCGTTCAGTTTTATAGATTTTGATCAAGCTAAGAGCTCAGGGGATCATCATCAAAGTCATCCACACTATCAACCTAGTTCGGTACTTTTGAGTTTGGATTTTAAACTAAAGGCATGTATAGGCTAGACTAAGTTTTGAGCTATGAATTTGTGCTTGTACATATTAGCTATGCAAAAATGGCTTAACTTGAATCATTAGAATTAGACTTTGCTTTATGAGTTCATGATTGAGTGTTTAATGTGTTTGGTTATATCAATTTGATTATGACTTAATTATATGTAGTATATGATTGCTATATTTCATAAAAATGTGGTGTATGAGTTGATATATGTATATGATGGAAATGGCAAGTATGTTCTAATTAGTTGAAATAGATAGTTAAAAGAATATGATATGAAGTTCAGTTATACTAATATGTATATGCGACTTAGGTGTACAATGAGATGTTGTTTGTGTTTTAATGTTTCTTTTAATTTAATAGCTGAATTATGGTATTTTGGTCATTATTGCTTTCGGCCATGGCATTTAATCACCATGGTAGTGTATTTCATAATTAGATTGTACGTATGATAGTAGTATGATTGATTTATGTTAAACATGTCAGGCATATGATCAAGTATTTAGCTCACCTTAGAAATATATCTTATTGTATATCACGTGTGTGTTGGATGTTAATATGACTTGACCGAAATGTTGAGGTGGTTGACAAGTGTGGTTTTATTATGCATGTTCTAATAAATCATGAATGGAAAGTTCATTATGTAGTAGTTGGTTATATTTATGTAATTTGAAACAATAAGGTTGAAGTTGGGAAATGATTAGTACCATATACGAATGTGTTTGGATTAATGATTGATGAGGATTTACTGTGAAGTGATTAAATGAAACATGAATTGAGAAGATAGTATTATAATGAAATTGCATATTCGGTTATGTTCTTATAAATAAATTGAGATGTACTTTGCTAGGATGAGTTTATTCAATTTATTTGAATATGATTGAACAAGATACCATGCAACTATACATATGTATATTATATTTAGCGATTTCTATTTATTTTAAGAAAAGCCATTACATGCATGTGTATATTCGGCTAATGTGGTTTAAAAGATCAAGTGGACAGTATTCACTGTTAATTATATTGATGAGTTATTTGTGAATATCATTAAAGGGATTAAATTTTTGTATGTTATTATCTAAGCATGTTCATGTTGTTTAATTTGCTTTGGATGAGATTATGTGAGCAGTAATTGTCTATGGCTACTTGTGTTTTGTTCAATAATGCCTTACAACCCAATCCGGCGACGGAAAGGGGTTAAGGGTGTTACATTTCATTAGTGTCAGAGCTTATGGTTTAGTCGATTCTAGTACTATCGTATCACGTGTGAGTCTACATATACATGCCTTAAATTATAATGTGATAGTGTGGTGACTTCTGACATTTGAATTGTGATTTTATATTGTAAATGGATCCTAATAGAGTCAGAGTGATGATATTGAGGCGTGGCGCTGATCCCTTACATGGGTCGTGGCAGGTAAACTCTCGACCTATTTCAAGTAGCCATGAGGGGGAGGCTAAGCAAGCCTTCTACTAGATGATTAACAAATGGTTTACTCAATACCTGGACTAACCCGACTGTGCAATAACCTCCACCCCCGAATAATTCATCTTCGATACCTACAGTACTTCTAATGATAGACCCGATGAGATTTGGCGAGCCTCCTGCTGATAAAATCGAGAAAACATGGGACGAAGAGTTTAAAACTAATGATGATGATAATGATGTTTGAATGGCTGAGTTGTGGTTTGATAATACTATTTGCGTGTTCGACGAGCTATCTTGTACTCTGGATGAATGTTTAAAGTGTGCCATACCTTTGTTAGTAGACAATATTGTCATATCTGAAGCTAGAGTGCCAGTCAGAGCGTAGGCTATTTGAGCTCTAGAGGATGCCTCATCACCTAATGTCATAACCGGTACATTTACTCTTTATGATATTTTTGTGATTATTTTGATAGACCCTAGTTCTACGCATTCATATGTATGCATGAATTTAGTATCAGCATGACTTTGACTGTAGAATCTTCTGAATTTGCTATAAAAGTAAAGAATTCCTTGGTAAAAGTGTTCTGGTTGATAAAGTATGCAAGAACTGTCCGTTAATGTTTCGAGATATTTGTTTTCTGCTGTGTTGATGCTTTTACTGTTTGATGAATTTGATATTATTTTGGGAAGGGGTTGGTTGTTCATGCTTGATGCTGTTGTGAATTGCAAAAGAAAGACTATAAATCTGAGATGTCCGAAAGATAAGAAAATACGGATAGAGTCTGATGATTTGAGTGGATTGCCTGTTGTAATATTTGTTTTGAAAGCTTAGAGTTAAGTGAAAAAGGGTTACGAGGAATATTTTGCCTACATGATTGATTTGAAAGTATCTAAGAAGAAAATTGAACCAGTGCCTATTGTTTATAAGTTTTCTAATGTGTTTCCTAAAGAGTTACCAGGTTTGCCTCTAATTCATGAAGCCGAATTTGTTATTGATTTGTTGTGGTGATTGTAGATGACATTTTGATTTATTCACACGACGAAAAAGAGCATACAAAACCTTTGAGAATTTTGTTGCAAACTTTGATATAAAAATGATTATATGTGAAATTCAGCGAATGAGAATTTTGATTGTATCAAGTTAGTTTTCTGAGACATATTGTGTCAGCCTTTGGACTCTGAGTAGATCCGAGTAAGATTTCTGCTATTTTGAGTTGGAAACCTCCGAAAAATGTGTCTATAGTTATTAGTTTTCTGGGCTTAGCTGGTTATTACTACAGGATGATAAATGGTTTTTCAGTGATAGTTACTCCGTTGACTAGACTGCTTTAGAAAGATCTCAGAATTGAATGGTCAGAAAAGTTCCGATCAGTTGAAAGCCCTTTTGACTGAAGCTCCAGTGTTAGTTCAGCCTGAATCAGGTAATGAATTAGCTGTTTTTAGTGATGCTTCTTTGTGTGTTGTGTTTTGATGCAAGAAGGCAAAGTCATAGCCTACACTTTGAGACAATTCAAGCCACATGAAAGAAATTACTCGACACATGATTTGGAGCTAGCAACTATTATATTCGCGATGAAGATTTGGCGTCATACTTGTTCGGAGAGAAATGTCATGTCTATTCGGATCACAAAAGTTTAAAATATTTGATGACTCAAAAAGATTTGAACCTGCATCAGAGAAAATGGTTTGAGATATTGAAAGATTATGAGCTAGTTTTAGATTATCGTCTAGGTAAAACAAACGTTGTGGCTAATTTGGATGAGTAGAAAGTCATTTTTGCATTAAAGTCTTTGAATACTCAGTTTGATTTGTCTGATGATAGTTTTATAATAGAGGAATTGAGAACAGAACCGATGTTTTTACAATAGATATATGAAGCTCGGAAGTCTGATAATAAATTGCTAGCGAAATGAGCCCAGTGGGAAATGCAATTTGAATCTAAATTTTTAATTATGGATGATTGTTTGAAATATTGGGATATTATCTGTGTTCCGAAAAAATCAAGGATTGATTCAATTGATTTTGAAAGAAACACATAATAGAGGTTTATCTGTTCATCGGGGAAGGACTAAAAATGTACCATGATTGGAAGCAACATTACTAGTGGTCTGGTATAAAACAAGACATTTCTGACTTTAGTTTGAAATGTTTAATTGTCAGCAAGTGAAAACTGAACATCAAGCTCCGTATGGATTGCTACATCCGATCTTGGTTTTGAGTGGAAATGAAATAGAGTAACAATGGACTTTGTTTCTTATTGACCTTGACTCTAATAAAGAAAGATGCTATATAGATTGTAATTGACCGATTAACTAAATCTGCTAGTTTTATTCCAGTTAGGTCTGATTTCTTACTTGAGAGATTGGCAAAGTTTTATATTACTGAGATTGTGAGATTACACGGGTTGATTTGATAAACGATACAGAACAAGAAGTGAAATTGATCCGAGATTGTTTGAAAGCAGCATCTGATCTTCAATAGTCCTATGCAAACTTGAAACAAAAAAATATAGAATTGGAGATCGACGATAAAGTATTTCATGTTTCAATGTTTCGTAGATATCGATCCGACCCGTCACATGTGATAGCCCCATCTGAAATAAAAATCTGATCTAATATGACATATGAATAAAAGCCGATCCGTATCTTAGTCGTGAAGTAAAGGAGTTGAGAAATAAGGAAAGGCAGCTTGAAGATTCAAGAAGACAACAATATCTGAAATTGTTCAGCGAAAAGATTTTCGAGGATGAAAATCCCTAAGGGGGAGAGTTGTAACAGACCGAATTTGACCCTAATCAGAACGGTGGTTTCGGGACCACGAATTCGAGTCCAAAAAATTTTTAAATATTATTTTCGATGTTTATTATATGTGAATTATTATGTGGGAAAGTTTCGAATAAAAATTTGATTGTATGTGTGCTTAATTAGACAAAAGGACTTAATCACGTAAAGTGTAAAAGTTACAAACTATAGTGAAAGGTGCTAATATGATAGTGGCTTTTTAATATGAGGTCCTAAAAGGGCAATTGGCCCATTTTACAAGATAATGGGCGGCAATGGTCTAAAATGACCTTAAGTTATATATTATAAAATTTATTATATAAGGTTAATAAGGTAAATTAGTAAAAAATATATATGTTAATAAAATTGAAACACCTCAAACCCAGCCCACAAGCCCCGACCGGATCTGACATGTTCCTCAAGAAAAATTAAGCTTAATTTTGTTTCTTCTTCTTGTAAAATATGACGATTTTAATAAAAATAGGTTTGTATTCTTATCAAGTTGACAACCAAGTTACCGTTTAAGTTTGGATTTCATTAAAACGCTCCCTTTATATTTCAAAAATTAAAAGATTTGTTGGATTCTAGAGCTCCTTAGGTTGAAAATCGTAGGTTGAGTAGGTGATAAAACATTTGAAGTTACTTTAAGAAAAATGTTTAATTACTTGTTTGCTAATTAATTCATGGAAATAAAATTTAATACACGAAATTAAACAGTTAAGTAATGGCCTTATTTCATATTAAAAACCAAAAATAAATCCCGAATGAAAACGTAATAAAGAAAAAACGAAAAGAGATCCATTATTCAAAACCCGAAATTTTGCTGAGCATGGCCACCACATAGTCCCTGCCGACCCTGTCCATTTCACTGTGCATCACCTGCAAAATGTTAGCCCACGAAGGGTGAGTGTACAGACTCAGTGTGTAACAACCAACACAGATTCCCAATCGATTATAGCATAATATATATATATAAGCAATGATGCAACCCGAACCCACCTAGATATCCAACCTCTACACACCACCCATACCTGCCAATCACACCGTACGGGTTACTAAATTGACCCTCTATCCGCTACACACCCTCGAAGGCATTCGCTACATTCAACTACACATCGCCCTTAATACGTGGCATAGCCACCAGATAACGTGACAAGGTCACCAGATACATAATATTGTGACATAAGTCACCGGATAATATGGTAAAACCACCAGAACACTTCCCCTTCACATTATCACCCTCATGCCCATGCAACATACAAAATATACAGATATCATGCGATACACCTTACCCCAAGGCCATAGAGAAATTACACATGTTTTCATATCAATGTTTGTAACCATTGTTTAAAAGAGTGTTACGGGTAACGTAGCTGAATACACTGTACCATTGAATGGTACCCTTAGCCATATTTATTCATAGCCTTATTAACACATTTATAACATTATTATCAATAATTGGGAATTACGGTGGGGTTACACACCTGATAACACTGAGAACCACGCTTTCGACACTAACACTTTCGCTATGGGGATCACAATGATTTGCTTATCCTTTCCGATCTTTGCCCACAACCGGTGGCCAATCCGTCTTCAAAATCGAAGCGTTTCTTAAATCTAGGGTAGGAACTACCCTTTCTCTCCTCCACTAGTACTCGCATCCATCGAATATCACTTAATCAGAAACCCGGTTAATCGATATGTAAACATCTAAACGAAAAAACTTCTATAACTTATCTAAATACTCTTATCTAAATAGATCTGAATCCCGAGACTCCTTATTTATCTTGACCAAACTCCCCCTTACTCGATTAAGTCTCAAAAACCGTCACCTATCCTTGAAAGTTGTCGGAATCCCTATATGAACCATGTTAGATTCGATTCTAACATTAATAGACAAAAGTAAGTGGCCTTCGGCCTAAGGTCATGCTTTGCTTACCTTGAATATCCAGATCCTGAAAGATCTCCTTCTAATCGTCGGCTACAAATATCCCGAAACCCACCTTTATGGTTTCAGTCAAAAGAATAAAAGGGATTAGTGTCCTTGATTTCGACTAACCAAAGGGAAAAGAAGGAGAGACCGAATGACAATTAACCCTTACCGTAATATTGATTCCAATCGAACACCTTTGCTGGAAACACAAAGAGATTCGGCCACAACAGAAGATTGATCGGCTTTGAGAGGGAAATAGAAAAGGAATGGTTTCAAAAGGGAAGAGATGAAACTGGCTATGGAGAGTGATGGCAAAAGATGTGGGAGTCGACTTTAGTGACAAGTGAGCAAATCGGCTAAGGTCTTAGTAAATGAAAAAAAAAAAAGGTTTCTTTAGCTTTTGAAGATGGAAGATTCGATGCAAAAAAGAAGAAAAGAGGTTGAAGTCTTGTATGGTTTTGGTTCTAGTAGGAATGAGAGGGTAGGTTTCGGCTTTTGGTCAAAAGAGAAGAAAAGGGTACAAGATTTTGGCAAAAGCAGATATGAGAAGAAAGCTTTCAAAAGGGAGAAAAAATGGCCACTCACTCACCTTATTTTGGCACCTAAAGCCCCTAGCATAGACACTCCTGCCCTTGGTCGAAAATGCCACACCAAGACCCCTCCATTTGGCCAACTCTTCTTCTCTCTATCAGATTCCTTCTTTTCCTCCTATTTCTTCTCTTTTCCACTCATTCAAATAAGTTTGAATAAGTCAACACTTATCTCCCTTCTTAGCCGAATTTTCAAGTGCCTTGTCCAAGTCCAATGCTCATCCATTCAGAGTCCCTGTGCCATCCAACTCTGCACTACCCTTGACGTAAAAGAACCTCCAAAAAAAACTTCCCTTGCTGCTCGAACCTAAGCCCCCCTTCTCACACCCTGAGGCGTCACTCTCTTGTGCTCTAAGTGGCGCCTCTCCTGCCACTTTACCAGCTGAGTTCTTCTGTCATAACCCACACGCAAATTTTCTTAAGGCCTAGCTCCCTTAGCTCTCCCTTAAAGGTTTAAAGTCCAATATTTTCCTAAGGCTTCTACCTACACACCAAGGTTCCCAAAGCCCCCAAACATACACAAAAGCACACTAAGCATGCTACTACATAAATATGAGTTAAAACATATAACCCATAACTCCCAGATATTACAGTTCTACCCTCTTAAAAATAATTTCGGCCTCGAAATTACCTGGCTAAAATAGGTGAGGGTATTGCTATCGCATTGCTTCCTCCGGCTCCCACGAAGCTTCTTCCGACCCATGGTTCCGCCATAACACTTTGACCAGAGGAATTGACTTCTTCCAAAGTACCTTCACATCTCGCTCCAGAATCTGAATTGGTTCTTCCTCGTAAGACAAGTCTGGTCTCAACTCCACTTCTTCCACTGGTACCACATGCGATGGATCTGATTGGTAATGCCGTAGCATTGAGACGTGAAACACATAATGCATCTACTTTAATTCTAAAGGCAATTCCAACTGGTATGCCACTGGTCCAATCCGCTTCAAAATCTGATAAGGCCCTATAAACCTAGGACTTAGCTTACCCTTGCCACCAAATCTCATCACCTTTTTCCACGGTGAACCTTTCAGAAACACCTGATCCCCCACTGCAAACTCTATCTCGTTTCTCTTGAGATCTGCATACAACTTTTGTCTATCAGATGCCTCCTTCAACCGTGCCCAAATTACCTTAACCTTTTCTTTCGATTCTGCCACAATCTCTGGACCCAAAACATGACGTTCCCCCAATTCTGTCCAACACGTAGGAGTGTGACACTTTCGTCCATACAGTGCTTCATACGGTGCCATCCAAATACTTGCTTGATAGCTATTGTTGTACGCAAACTCCGCTAAAGGCAAGAACTCCTCCCAGCTTCCTCTGAAATCTATCACGCAACCCCTCAACATGTCTTCTAGTACTTGAATTACTCGTTTAGACTGGCCGTCCGTCTGCTGATGAAATGCCGTACTGAAGTCTAACCTGGTGCCCAGTGCCTGATGCAATACTCTCCAAAACTGAGACATAAACCTCGGATCCCTATCCAAGATAATCGACACCGGCACCCCGTGCAGTCTCAAAATTTTGTCACATACAATTTTGCCAATCTCTGCAGAGAATAGTCAACCCGCACTAGTTTGAAATGTGCAGACTTTGTTAACCGATCCACTATCACCTATACCAAATCCTTCTTAGTAGGCTTAAGGGGAAGCCCACTAATGAAGTCCATAGTGATTCTCTCCCACTTCCACTGCGGAATCTTTATTGGTTGAAGCAACCCCTGAAGGTACTTGGTGTTCAGCTTTGACCTGCGGACACGTTAAGCACTTCCCCACAAATTTTATAACTTCCTGTTTCAGACCAGGCCACTAAAACTGATCCCGTAGATCCTTGTATAACTTACTTCCTCCAGGATGCATAGCATAAGTGCTACTATGCTATTCCTGAAGAATTCTCTACCTTAACTCCTTACCCTTCGGCATACAGACTTTGCCCCAAAAACACAGCACTCCGTCATCGTTTACACCATAGTCTTTCAATTCCCCATTTTGAACTTGCAGTAGCTTAGCACTCAGATCGTCATCTACCAACTGTTTCTCCTTTACCTGACTTAACCACGTTGGCTTCACTTGCACCTCCGCTAGCAAACTTCCATCGTCATAAAGACTAAGGTGTGCAAACATCACCGTCAGTTCCGACACTACTTTCTGACTTAGGGCATCTACCACCACATTTACTTTACCCGGGTGATACTCTATCGAGCAATCGTAGTCTTTCAACAACGCCACCCACCTTCGCTGTCTCAAATTTAGCTCCTTCTGAGTTAACAAATATTTCAGACTCTTGTGGTCAATGTAGATCACCGACCTTTCTCCATACAAACAGTGCCTCCACACTTTTAGAGCGAATACTATCGCAGCCAACTCCAGGTCATGCGTCGGATAGTTAACCTCATGTGGCCTTAATTGCAGAGACGCATAAGTGACCACCTTTCCATCCTGCATTAGAACACATCCCAACCCTGTGTGGGAAGCATCACAATACACCACAAAATCTTTCCCTACTTTAGGCTGAATCAAAATCGGAGCCTCTGTCAAAACTCTCTTAATCTTCTCAAAACTCTCCTGCTGCTTATCCGCCCACACGAAAGGTACCTTCTTTCTCAACAACTTCGTCAAAGGTGCTGCTATTGACGAGAACCCTTCGACAAATCTCAACCCCAAGAAACTATAAACCTCCGCCATAGACTTAGGTGGTTTCCAATCTAGCATCGCCTCAATCTTCCGAGGATCCACCCTTATCCCTTCTGCAGACACCACATGACCCAAAAATGTAACTTCCTTCAACCAAAATTCGCACTTGCTAAACTTAGCATATAACTAGAATGTCGTCTATAAACACAATGATGAACTGATCTAAGTAGGGTTGGAAAACCCGATTCATCATATCCATGAATGCAGTCGGGGTGTTCGTCAATCTGAACGGCATTACTAAAAACTCATAATGTCCGTATCTAGTTCAAAAAGCTATCTTTTAGATATCTATTTCTTTCACCTTAAGCTGATGATATCCCGACCTTAGATCTATCTTTGAAAATACCGCAGCCCTCTTGAGCTGATCAAACAAGTCATCAATCCTCAGCAATGGGTAGTTATTTTTTGATCATTAGCTTATTCAACTACCGATAATCTATGCACATGCGCATAGTCCCATCCTCCTTTTTCACGAACAGGACAGGTGCTCCCCATGGAGACACATTGGGTCGAATAAACCCACGATCCAATAGCTTTTGGATCTAAGCTTTAAGCTCTACCAACTTTTTTGGCGCCATCCTATACGGAGCAATTGACACGGGAGCTGTACCTGGCAGTAAATCAATTCCAAACTCCACCTCCCTATCCGGGGGTAACCCTGACAGCTCCTCCGAAAGACATCCATAAATTCTCTTACTATTCTAACTCCACTAACCCCCTCTTCTTTTGCATCCAGAGCACTAATGAAGGCCAGAAATGCCTTGCACCCTTTTTAAACCATCTTATCAGCCTTCAACGCGGAGACTACGTTAGACAAATTGTTCCTTCTTTCTCCTATCATAATTATCTCCTCATCCTCCGAATCCTCAACTCCATTCGCTTAGCTGCGCAATCCAATTTAGCACGATGTTCCGCTAGCCAATCCATGCCTAAAATGAGATCAAATTCCCTGAAAGGTAGTTCCATCAAGTCGGTAGGAAATACCACTCCCTGAATCTCTAGAGGCACACTCCGAAATATCCTATTCACCACTACCGTTTGACCTAATGGGCTCACTATAGTCATCTCCCTAATAGACAATTCAGATGCTACACCTAATGTTTCAGCTATTCTACATGCAATATATGAGTGGGTCGAGCCAACATCAATTAAACCAAAGAAAGGCTTGTGAGCTATAAAACACATACCGGTTATGACGTCTGGTGTGTAACCATCCTCTCTCCGACGAACTGCATACACTAGACCAGGCTACCTTGCATCTGCATTACTAATACCTCTGCCCGGTGTCCCGCAACCTCGACCAGACTATTACCTCTGCCAACCAGACCACGACCTCTCGGTGGCTGTTGCCTATCTCTTCCAATCTGATTAAAACCCTGACTTGCTGGTCGGTTCCTATCTGTTTCCATAGGACAGTCCCTAATCATGTGATCTTTGGACCCACACTTAAAACATCCCCATGTCTTCTTCAAACACTCCCCCGGTTGTATCTTTGCACATTGAGCACACGTACGATACTGACCTCCGATAGTAACCTGCCGATCTCGGGGCCCATGAACTCTAGGTCTTTTCTAAAACCTCAAATGACCTCAATGATCCATAACCCCTCTTGTTTTTACCTTGACCTCTATCCCGATTCTGCCTCTCGATAGGCTTCACCTCCTTGGCTATTTTTGCATTTTCAACCAATATCGTGAAGTCCCTCTCTTGCTATGGAGCTATTAACAACCTCAACTCATCTCGAAGCCCATCTTTGAACCGTACACAGCGCTCATAATCGGTCGACACGATTCCCGGGCATATCGACTCAAACGAAGGAATTAGGCTTCATACTTAGCTACGGATTTGACCCATTGTACCAGATTCAGGAACACCTTCATCTGAGCATCCATATAACTTGCTCCTATGTACTTCCCTTGAAACATCGTCTTGAAATACTCCCAATCAATCTGGTCCACCTGGGTACCCCTCTAACAGTGAGCCACCACTGATACGCCTCATCCCGAAGTAGTGACACTTTGCCTTTCGCTTTTTCTTCACCGCACCCGTGTCATCCATAATCCTTTTGACTACTTCCAACCAATATTCAACAACATTTGGGGCCACCCCAGAGACCCCCCCTGAACACCTCAGCTCCGTTTGCTCGCAGTCGTTCAAGCACTGACTTCGGAGCCCCTCCACCTAGACCTGCTCCAGCAACTCTCTCCAACACTCGCAACATCACCTGAGATATTACGTCATCTCTTCCAGTTTGGTCCTGGAATTCTACTTCTCTAATCTGTGGTAACGGTATTTTGTTTCTAAACCCATGTCCTAATCCTCCGGTTCGCACCACGATTCGCCTCTCGCCATGTCCGTGCGTATTGCGACCACGTCCCCTAGTACTCATATCTACCATCACGTCTTATCTGTTTTAAAAATTTTATGCATTACTTATTGTTCCACTAATTACCCACAAGTAATTTTTATGTAAAGGCATTTGATACTTGTTCTTTCGATCATTCAAAGTTTTCGTTTCAAGTTTTCTACCCTAATTCAGAGAATCACATTCATTCATCAATAGTATCCCCTAAAGACGTTCACCACTCTGAACATTTTCGTTTGTTCCCAATCTAGGGCTATTTTCGTAATTTGTCATATAGGGGCATTTTGGTAATTTTCCAAATTAGGAGTATCTTGTAATTTTGCAAAATAGGGGTTTTGGTATTTTTTTTGAAAAAAAAAAGGGATATTTTGGGTAAAAAAATTGAGGGTAGTATGGTAATTTTGTAAACTAGGGGTATTTTAGTAATTTCTACAAATCGGGGTACTTCGGTAATTTTTTTCATATCTAAGGTAGTTTTTACAAATCAAGGGGGTAATTTGGTGATTTCAAAACTAGGGTTTTTATAAAAAATATAGCTAGTCCCTTTCGGGTTTTAATTATTGAATTTAGCTTTGTGAATAAGTCCTCTTGGTTAGGGTGAACCGTCACTCGCACTGTGGAAGGATTCGACGAAGAGGAGGTGAGTCACTAGGATTGCTTAAATACCAAGCTCCCCGAATCCAGATCCTGACATCGCACAACTGTTGCCACACCCTTAACTCGTCAACTTACTCACAGGTTTGTTTGATTGGTCTTTAAATTTGATGTAATTCTGTGTGGGAGAAAGCTAATCCTAGGGTTCAATAGCTCCTAATCTACTAATCTACGATCCCATAATACCTATTTCTTCCACATACAAATCACACAATGATTAGGGATACTTACCTGGTGGACTTCAGGCCAGAGACTTAGATGCCATGCCAGAAAACCTGATCATCTTTTAGTAAAACTCACTTTCGAAAAAAATGTTTTGGGCCCAAAAGCCCTCAAAGCTAAGTTTTGAACCGGCTTTGATACTAAAATTGAAACACCCTAAACCTGGCCCACAAGCCCCGACCAGATCTGACATGTTCCTCAAGAAAAATTAAGCTTAATTTCGTTTCATCTTCTTATAAAATATGATGATTTTAATAAAAATAGGTTTGTATTCTTATCAAGTTGAAAACCAAGTTACTGTTCAAGTTTGGAGTTCATTAAAACGCTCCCTTTATATTTCAAAAATTAAAAGATTTGTTGGATTCTAGAGCTCCTTAGGTTGAAAACTGTAAGTTGAGTAGGTGATAAAACAGTTGAAGTTACTTTAAGAAAAATGTTTAATTACTTGTTTGCTGATTATCGCATGGAAATAAAATTTAATACGTGAAATTAAACAGTTAAGTAATGGCCTTATTACATATTAAAACCCAAAAATAAATCCCGAACGAAAACATACTAAAGAAAAACAAAAAGATCCATTATTCGAAAACCCAAAATTTTGCTGAGCATGGCCACCACATAGTCCCTGCCGACCCAGTCCATTTCACTGTGCATCAGCCGCAAAATGTTAGCCCACGAAGGTTGAGTCAACAGACTCAGTGTGTAACAACCAACACAGATTCCTAATCGATTATAGCATATTAAATCACATATATATATAAGCAATGATGCAACCCGAACCCACCTAGATATCCAACCTCTACACACCACCCATACCTGCCAATCACACCGTGGGGATTACTAAATCGACCCTCCATCCGCTACACACCCTCGAAGGCAGTCGCTGTAGTCAACTGCACATCGCCCTTAATATGTGGAATAGCCACCAGATAATGTGACAAGGTCACCGGATACATAATATTGTGACATAAGTCACCGGATAATGTTGTAAAACCACCAGAACACTTCCCCTTCACATTATCACCCTCATGCCCATGCAACATACAAAATATACAGATATCATGCGATACACCTTACCCCAAGGCCATAAAGAAATTACACATGTTTTCATATCAATGTTTGTAACCATTGTTTAACAGAGTATTAGGGGTAACGTACCTGAATACACTCTACCATTGAATGGTACCCTTAGCCATATTTATTCATAGCCTTATTAACACATATTTAACATTATTATCAATAATCAAGAATTAGGGTGGGGTTATACACCTGATAACACTGAGAACCACGCTTTCAACACTAACACTTTCGCTTGCAGGGATCACAGCGATTTGCTTATCCCTTTCCGATGCTAGCCCACAACTCGATGGCCAATTCCGTACTACAGAAACTAAGCATTTCTTAAATCTAGGGGTAAGAACTACCCCTTTCTCTCCTCCACTAGTACTCGCATCCATCGAATATCACTTAATCAGAAACCCGATTAATCGATACGTAAACATCTAAATGAAAACACTTCTATAACTTATCTAAATACTCTTACCGAAATAGATCTAAATCCCGAGACTCCTCCTTTATCTCGATCAAACTCCCCCTTTACTCGATTAAATCCCAAAAATCGTCACCTATCCTTGAAAGTTGTCAGAATCCCTATATGAACCATGTTAGATTCGATTCTAACATTAATAGACAAAAGTAAGTGGCCTTCAACCTAAGGTCATGCTTTGCTTATATTGAATAACCAAATCCCAAAAGATCTCCTTCTAATCATCGGCTACAAATATCCTGAAACCCACCTTCATGGTTTCGACCAAAAGAATAAAAGGGATTAGTGTCCTTGATTTCGGCTAACCAAAGGGAAAAGAAGGAGAGATCGAGTGATAATTAACCCTTACCGTAATATTGATATCAATCGAACACCTTTGCTGGAAACACAAAGAGATTCAGCCACAATAGAAGATTGATCGACTTTGAGAGGGAAATAGAAAAGGAATCAGTTTCAAAAGGGGTAGAGATGAAATCGGCTATGGAGAGTGATGGTAAAAGATGTGGGAGTCGACTTTAGTGTCAAGTGAGGAAATCGGCTAAGGTCTTAGCAAATGGAAAAAAATAGGTTTCTTCGACTTTTAAAGAACAATGCAAAGAAGAAGAAAAGAGGTTGAAGTCTTGTATGGTTTTGATTTTAGTGGGAATGAGAGGGTAGGTTTTGGCTTTTGGTCAAAAGAGAAGAAAAGGGTACAAGATTTTGGCAAAAGCAGAGATGAGAAGAAAGCTTTCAAAAGGGAGAAAAAATGGCCACTCACTCACCTTATTTCGGCACCTAAAGCCCCTAGTATAGACGCTCCTCCCCTTGGCCAAAAATGCCACACCAAGACCCCTCCATTGGGCCAACTCTTCTTCTTTCTATCAGATTCCTTCTTTTCCTCCTATTTCTTCTCATTTCCACTCATTCAAATGAGTTTGAATGAGTCAACACTTATCTCCCTTCTTAGCCAAATTTTCAAGTGCCTTGACCAGGTCCAATGCTCATCCATTCAGAGTCCCTGTGCTGTCCAACTCTGTACTCCCCTTGACGCAAATGAAGCTCCAAAAAAACTTCCCTTGCTGCTCGAACCTAGGCCCCCTTCTCACTCCCTGAGGCGTCACTCTCTTGTGCTCTAAGTGGCACATCCCCTGCCACTTTACCTGCTAAGTTCTTGTGTCATAACCCACACGCAAATTTTCTTAAGGCCTAGCTCCCTTAGCTCTCCCTTAAAGGTTTAAAGTCCAACATTTTCCTAAGGCTTCTACCTACACCCCAAGGTTCCCAAAGCCCCTAAACACACACAAACAACACACTAAGCATGCTACTACATAAATATGAGTTAAAACGTATAACCTCTAACTCCCGGATATTACAAAAATAAAACACAAAATGCATGCTATCATCTTTATTTTACATAGCTGAAATTCATAAAGAAAAGAAGAACAAAGCTTTACATTCGGCCAAGGAGAAATTTGATGATTTAAGGTAAGTTCTTGATCGATTTTGATAATTTTTACGTTTTTGTAATCGTTGCTTCGAGAGCTTTAAAACCCATGCCTTAATTTCATGGATTGATGATGTTTGTGTAAAATGCCATGGATGCAATGTTGAGTTTCTTGAAGTTTTATGGTGTTAAATGATAGATATATAATTGATGAACATACTTTGTTCTTGAATTTTTAATGAATTTGGCTAAATAGGGCTAAATTGAGAAAATAAATTTCTGAGTGGTTAAAATGCAAAATGAATGAAATGTAGGGACTTTTAGGAGCATGGGGTAGATTCGGCCCTAAAGGAGTAGTTCCAAATTATGTGTAGTTTGTGTTTTGTGCAATAGGGACTAAATTGTAAAAATTGTAAATATTAAGGGTAAAATGGTAATTTTCCCATTTAAGTGTTATTGGACTAAATTGAGATGAAATATGCTTGAATGAGATTATTTTTATTATATTTAGATCA
The DNA here is from genome assembly GCA_025506655.1 of Gossypium rotundifolium. NCBI lineage: Eukaryota > Viridiplantae > Streptophyta > Magnoliopsida > Malvales > Malvaceae > Gossypium > Gossypium rotundifolium. The sequence continues at coordinate 28,717,312 of CP106730.1, forward strand.
AGAGCAAAGAAAAAGGGACTTGGATCAGGGAAAGGCGAAAGTTAACAAATAGCCGATTATCGACGTCTGACGATATCCGAGGTAAGTCTTTAAGCGATTATATGTCGAAAATCATTTATGTAATATAATAAATGTTGAAATTTGGAAATTTTGGGAGCAAAAATTTGGAATGGCCGAATGTTAGTAGTATAACCATGAATTGATTTTTTATTTGATGTAAAGTGATTAAGTTTATCCAAGTGTGATATGTGATAGTATTATGAAATATATATATATATATATGTGTGTGTGTGTTATATGTGATTGTGTAATAACAACTGTGCACGAAGTGGTTAATGATGTTGATATTCAGACTTCGAGCCTAGCAGGCCTTGTACCGGTGATTTTTATCGGGCTTAATGCCTAGCATGCCTTGTGCCGGTGATCTTTATCGGGCTTAATGCCTAGTAGGCTTTGTGCTGGTGATCTTTATCGGGCTTAATGCCTAGAAGGCCTCGTGCTGGTGAATTATATCGGGCTTATTGCCTAGCAGTGCTAAATGCTTGTTCGAACTTCGACCTTGAGTCTAGCAGGTGTAGTGCCAGTATGTGAGATTCGGGTAAATGCCTAGCAGGTTTTATACCGGTGAGTTGAAATTCCAAGCTTAGATTATGTATTAGTAAAGCCATGAAATGAATCAAATGAGCCTAAGCATTTGAAAATAAATTTTTTAATTCGATTACAAGGTATGTGCTATTCATATTCATGTATTATACATATATATATATATGTGATGATAATAAGTAAATGAATTGGTGAAGGAAATGTGATATACAATTGGTAGATGCAATTTCTGTGTAAACTATGCCATAAGGAATTTGGTTATATGAAAGCCTAAAGTGGTTAAAGGTATTCGTATAAGTATTTCGATATGAATGATACTAATTGATCCTGTATATTCAGCCTTATGCTTATGCTTATGTGATATATTGGGATTACTTTGATGCCATGTATACGAATGTATGAAATGTCAAATGGATATATATATATATATATATGAATATATTTCCTTTTATGTAAAATTACTAAGTGTAAAGTATATACTTATTGTATATACATATATATGTGATCCTATTGAATTATGTGTATCAAAAATATGAGTAGTTGAAAAGAGAATTTAATCTATATGTGAACTATATGATGAGATTATAAATTGAAGTCTAAAGGTAAAATAGTGATGATGGTTAAGCTAAATGAGCTTTAGCATTTGACATTAATAGATCATTTAAGTACTAAGCTTTGAAATATTGATATTAGATGCTTGGATATATGAGAGTTTAAATGAACATGTGTTTATGTAATTAAAGAGTTAATTCGGATGTAAACGACCCTTTACTTGTTCAAATATTTATGTGAACTTATTGAGTTTCATGTATGTGTACTATGATTATATTATAAAGAAATGATGTTTTATATCTTGAATTTGAGGCTGAGTTGGTAAGTTGTATACCAATGGTAAGGAAATGATAAGTGTTATGTTAAGTAAGGTAAAAGCAATCGATTTTGAAGGACTTTCGAGTTAAGCTATTTTATTCAATGATATTACTTGATTGTTTTAATATGTTAGAATGTCCAATTGGTATATTATGATTGCTTAAGACTTACTAAGCTAAATTAGCTTACTTCGTGTGTTCATCGCTTACTTTTATAGATTTTATCAAGCTAAGAGCTCGGGGATCGCCATCAAAGTCATCCACACTATCAACCTATTTTGGTACTTTTGAGTTTGGATTTTAAACTAAAGGCATGTATAGGCTAGACTAAGTTTTGAGCTATGAATTTGTTCTTTTACATATTAGCCATGCGAAAATGGATTAACTTGAATCATTAGAATTAGACTTGGCTTTATGAGTTCGTGATTGAGTGTTTAATGTGTTTGGTTATATCAATTTGATTATGACTTAATTATATGCAGTATATGATTGCTATATTTCATAAATAATGTGGTGTATGAGTTGATATATGTATATGATGGATATGGCAAGTATGTTCTAATTAGTTGTAATGGATAGTTAAAAGAATATGATATGAAGTTTAGGTATACTAATATGTATATGCGACTTAGGTGTACAATGAGATGTTGTTTGTGTTTTAATGTTTCTTTTAATTTAATGGCTGAATTATGGTATTTTGGTCATTATTACTTTCGGCCATGGTATTTAAGCACCATGGTAGTGTACTTCATAATTAGATTGTGCGTATGACAGTAGTATGATTGATTTATGCTAAACATGTCAGGCACAGGATCAAGTATTTAGCTCACCTTAGAAATATATCTTATTGTATATCACGTGTGTGTTGTATATTAATATGACTTGACCGAAATGTTAAGGTGGTTGACAAGTGTGGTTCTATTATGCATGTTCTGATATATCATGAATGGAAAGTTCATTATGTAGTAGTTGGTTATATTTATGTAATTTGAAACAATAAGGTTGAAGTTGGGAAATGATTAGTACCATATTCGAATGTGTTTGGATTAATGATTGATGAGGATTTACTGTGAAGTGATTAAATGAAACATGAATCGAGAAGATAGTATTATAACGAAATTGCATATTCGGTTATGTTCTTATAAATAAATTGAGACGTACTTTGCTAAGATGAGTTTATTTAGTTTATTTGAATATGATTGAACAAGATACCATGCAACTATACATATGTATATTATATTTAGCGATTTCTATTTATTTTTAAGAAAAGCCATTACAAGCATGTGTATAATCGGCTAATGTGGTTTAAAAGATCAAGTGGACAATATTCACTGTTAATTATATTGATGAGTTATTTGTGAATTTCATTGAAGGGGTTAAATTTTTGTATGTTATTATCTAAGCATATTCGTGTTGTTTAATTTGCTTTCGGATGAGATTATGTGAGAAGTAATTGTCTATGGCTACTTGTGTTTTGTTCGGTAATGCCTTACAGCCCAATCTGGCGACAGACAGGGGTTAAGGGTGTTACACTTACCATGTCTGATTCTCTATTATTCTTCAAATTTAATCATCAATGCAAAATTAACTATGACTTACTCTAAAACATATCAATAAAAATCATAAATCATTAGAAATTTGATCCTAATTAGTAATATGGAAAAATACTTTCAAATCGAGACTAAATTCAGGATTTTGAGAATAATGCAAAAAGTTTGACACTTTTACCCCCCACACTTAAGATGTACATTGCCCTCAATGAACAAAGATGAATAATGACAGTTATGGGACAAATCAAAAGATAAGGGGTAAAGTGACTTCTTGATTTTTGATGGCTCTGGGAGTTGGCAGTGGTCGTGGTAGAAGGTACTTGGAGGAGGCAGTGGTGGCATTTTCTATTGTCATGGTGGGGTTTGTACCAACGATTCTGCGCTAGATGAAGAAATTGGGAGCTTGTAGAGAATTAGCCAGGGATTATTAAAACATATTTAAAATAAACTAAGTATATATATGAAGATAAGAAAGAAGATGAGAATTAAAATAGAAAACAATCTAAAGTGAAGATAAAAAATAAATGGACTATTAAGTCCTTATTGAAGGATGGTTAGCAAGGTGGGAATCAACACTAAGGTTGGGGATGTGATGGTGGTGGCAGATGTGAAGAGGTTATCGTGGTGGTTGGTGTGATTCCCAAGTAGCCTGGTGAACTTGACACTAAAAAATTGAATTAAAATAAACTAAACTAAGCATAAGATTGCAAAAGAGAAGGAAATTGAAGCAAAAGAGAAAAAGAAAGTAAAAACTATATGGTCTCAAAGACCCTTGGCTTAGTGTTTGAATGAAGCGGCCGGCATGAACTTATGTAGATCGGTCTCCCATAGGGAGATTATGCTTGCCTTCTTCCACTTCTTCGGCATGATTTTAGTGTTGCTCAAGAGTCTTGGACACTTTTCCTACGGAGAAAGAAAATTCTGAAAGAAGGAAGAAGAGAAAAGATGGGAAGAAGGGGAAGGGATGTGGGGTTTAAATAGTATCTCAAATCTGGCATGTTCACACGCCCATGGTCCAAGGGCGTGTCGAGTTACACGGCCGCCTCGCAACCGTGGTGTGTAGCGTGTTGCATTACCAACGCCCATTCTTGATGTGCCATGCCTATGTCTGAGTAGTCAGTGTTGACCACGGCCACGTCGTACGGCCGTGGGTATAGGCATGTTGAGTCTCCCATGCCCGTTTCTCAGTCACCACGCCCGTTGAGAGATAGTCAGTAGCTTCACATGATTTTAGGGGCACGGACGTGCTAATCTGTCGGTGCCCATTAGGAAGGGTGGTTGGGTCCGTGACGTCTGACGGTGGTTGGCCTAAATTGCACGGCCTCTCCTCTGTCAGTGTGGTGGTTCGGTGGTCCACAAGGCCACGAACACGGCCGTGTGTAAGGCCGGGTGGCCTGGAAATCTACACTTTTGTGCTAGTTTACAACTAATTATTTAGGAAAGAAGAATGGAAAGAAAAGAAACTGAAAATAAATTTGAAAATAAATTGAGTTAGTGCTCGGGTTGCCTCCCAATAAGCGCTCGTTTATAGTCTTAAGCTAGACTGTCCTTGTATTTGAAATTTTAGGGAGGTTTAAAGGTTTGAATATCTTTCCTCATGCTCACAGTTCTATTTTTGTGACAAAGTTGAAGTCGAGAAGCGTTTACCTTGAAATTGCCAAATATTGGATTGCTTACCTCGACTATTTTGTGTGGGAAGATATCGTGTACCTTAAGAAGAATTTCTCCCTTTGCCCTCAGGTTTGTTGAAGTGATGTGGGGATCAGCTTTGTCTAATAGTACCTGGTCACCTATTTTAAAGTGATTCGATGTCCCTACGAGCTTTTCTAGTGGTTCCTCTAGTTTTACTTTGGGTGGATCTGGCTTTTCTTTGACTTGTATCTTCTGCTCTTCTAAATCGTCGACCTTAAGGTTTTGTTTCTTGTGTGATTCTTCTTTGTCGACTTGGGGGCTATGAGTTGGCCCAGGTTTGATGCCTTGTGATGTTTCCTATTGTGAAGGTTGAACAATTTGATTATCTATTGAATTGACTTTCTTACCTTCATCATCTGTTGTTCTGGCCTAGTTGAGAGCTTGAAGATTGATTGATTCATCTCCTATACGAAGTATGAGTTCACCTGTGGCAACATGAATTTTCGTCTTAGCAGTTTCTAGGAAAGGTTTTCCTAGAATTAAGGGGATTGAATTATCCTCATCCATGTCTAAAACAACAAAATCTACTAGGAAAACAAATTTATCAATTTTTACAAGAACATCTTCAATAATGCCCCTAGGATTTCTAACAGTTTTATTAGCTAGTTGAATACTCATCCTAGTTTGTTTAGGCTTCCCTAGACCTAGTTGTTTAAGCAATGCATAAGGCATGACATTTATACTTGCCCCTAGATCAGCTAACGCATTATCAATAGTTAATCTAACAATTAAGCATGGAATCGTAAAACTCCCTAGATCTTTTTGTTTCTACGGTAGTCTATTTTGTAACATTGTCGAGAATGTTGCTTTTAGTTCCACGTGGTGCTCTTCGTCTATTTTGCGTTTGTTTGTTAAGATTTGTCTTAAAAATTTCCTCGAGTCTGGCATCTGGAAAAGAGCTTCAAGAAGGGGTAAGTTAATATGTAATTTCTTTAAAAGTTTAAGAAACTTACCGAACTATTCCTCTAAATCATCTCCTTTCAATGCTTCGGATAAGGTATGCAAGGTTTGTATTCTTTGATTATTAGTTTGGGCTTTTCGTGTACTACCTCTATTTTACCTTTTTCTTCCTTGGTTTCTTGTGCCGTGGTGAGCCGTCTACTTTTGTACCCTCTTGAGCTGTGATGGCTTGGATTTGTTCTTTTGGGTTTATTTCTGTGTTGCTTGGTAGACGTCCTTGCTGACATTCATAAATTAGCTTTGTGAGATGTCCCATTGACCTAGTAAGTTCTCCAACTTGATTCTCGATCCCTTTGATTGATTTTTGTTGTTCATCAAGTGCTGCTTCAGTCTTTTGGAAACGAGAATCTGTGGCTGCCATGAATTTAGTCAGCATCTCTTCGAGGTTTGATTTCTTCTCTTGTGGATATGGCTTATTTTGATAATTTGGATGAGGTTATTGCATTTGGTTTCCTTGATTTCCTTGTCCTTCCCATGAAAAATTTGGGTGGTTCCTCCAACTTGGGTTATAAGTGTTACTATAAGGATTATTAGATCGAAAATTGTTACCTATATAGTTTGTCTGCTCATGTTCTGCACCTGGTTGGTAGGGTGGGTACTCAGAATTCGCCACATTCCCACTCGCTTCCTATTTCATTACCGGGTGTACCTGTGAAGAACATAAATTATCAAGCTTTTTATTCATCATTTCCACTGTGTTGTGACATTATTCTTATCGTCTATGTTAAAAACTCCGGCTGATTTTGTCGATTTGGCCCTTGTAATTTGCCATTGATAGGTATTCAACGAGATCTCTTCAATAAAGTCGTAAGCTACTTTAGGAGTTTTGTTATTCAAAGTTCCACCGGCTGATGAGGTAATCATTTGCCTTGTTGAAGAATTCACACCGTTGTAAAAAGTTTGGACTTGAAGCCACAAAGGTAATCCGTGGTATGGACATCTTCTCAGGAGATCCATATATCCTTCCCATGCATCATATAATGTTTCAGATCATTCTGCACAAAAGAAGATATGTCATTCCTAAATTTGGCCGTTTTGGTTGGTGGAAAGTATTTTAAAAGAAATTTATCGGTCATTTGATCCCATGTGGTGATTGACCCTTGTGGTAACGAGTTCAACCACTACTTTGATTTATTCCTTAATGAAAAGGGAAATAACCGAAGACGTATGGCATCGTCAGAAATGCCATTTATTTTGAAGGTATCATAGAACTCTAAGAAATTAGCTATATGAGTATTAGGATCTTCGTCCCGCAAACCATCAAATTGAATAAACTGTTGAATCATTTGTATTGTGTTAGACTTTAATTCAAAATTGTTAGCAGCTATAGGAGGCATGACAATACTAGATTCTGCTCCTGTCAAATTAGGTTTAGCATAATCATACATAGTACGCGGAGCATTCTATTCTTGCACATTTGGCGGTGGATTGTTCTCGTCCATCCCTTTAGTAGGATTGGATCTGTCTTGTTGTTCTTCTCTTTGGTAGTTTAGATCTCGTCTAGTTTCTCTGCGATTCCTGCAAGCGGTAGCTTCAATGTCACTTTCGTATGTTAAAGATCCTCTCGGGTTCCTTCTAGTCATAAACTAGAGGTACCTGTTAGGAGAAGAAAGAAAGAAATTTAATGTAAATAAAAATTTAACCTAAACTAAAAATAAAAGTAAATTGCAAAAAAAAAATAATAATAATAATAAAATAATGGCTAAAGTAATAGAAATAGAGTTTTCTTAATATTTTAGTGTTCCCCGGCTACAGCGCCAAAAACTTGATTGTGTCAAACAATCGAGTTTTAATATTTATAAAGAATGGTCGAAACTGTAGACTAACTATGACAACGATTGAGGCAAGTGCACCTATCGAACAATAGTATAGTTTAGGCAAGATTATTTTATCGAACCCAAAGAAACCTAAAAGTACTACTACTCACTTTCTTCCTATTATTTAGCCTAAAATATGGAGTGATTGGTTTATTTTATCTAGTTTAATGACTACTAAGCTAAAGACAAAGATAAAAAGAACAAATTAGAAAATAACTCGAAGAAACTTAATTGATTATGACGATACCCACAGGAAGAATCCACCTAGACTTCACTTGTTATCTAACTTTTAATTCATATGACTTCTTTACTTAGCTTGATCCGTGAGACTCCCTAACCTATATTAAGCCCTCTCTCGAGGCGAATAACGTCTAACCTTAGGTTAATTAGTGGAACTCTCATTCTCTTATAATAACCCCCTAAGAAAGCAGTAAATCGATCAATGGACTCCAATATTAGGTTTCACCCTAATCCGGCAAAATCTCGCACCCTATCTCTAGGCATGCGATCAACTCTGATTAATTATGCTAGATCTACTCTTAGGCAGGGTCTATTCCTCCTCCACCTAAGCACATCAGATTAAATTAAGCAACATGATTAAGAACAAACTAAGTACTTATCATATAATTTAGAAATCAAATAACAAAATCCATCATAGGTTTCAACCTCTTCAAGTATGTGAAGGAAAACATCTCAAGAGAAAAGATAAAACAAAACATAAGAAATCCCTAAAATCCCCTGAAGGAATTGAAGAGGAGATCCTCTGTCTTGAGTAGAACTCCAGATTCTTGAGATGGATCAACTGGCTATCTTTGAGTAATTCCCTGAATAAAAGCTCTGGCAAAAAATTTCTTCCTAAAACTCTCCTCTTTAGAACGGCTGCCTTGGGTTGTTTATATAGGATCCTTAGATGCTTTACTTGGCTCCTAAGTACCTCCTTCAATTAGAATTACTATTAATGTGTTTAAGTAAACTTAGGAGTATGTTTCTTTGGCTTCAAGCATCCAAATCCGAGTGAAATTGCTCACTCCCGTGGCAGTGGCACAGCCATGGTACACGCCCGTATAAGTCGTGGCCAGACCGTGTTGGAATTTTGTCGACGAGGCATAGACGTGTAAATCGGGGTGATGCCGTGTTCTAAATAAATGGCAAGGCATGGCTATGTGGCTTGAAGTCCAGGCCATGTCGATTTCTTGGGTTGGCCCAATTTGGTCCATTTTAAGCCTATTTTACATTCTTTTTATCCTTAGGTGCTTTCCTAAGAGCACCTTTTTACATAAATCAGGGATAAATCATCCAAAAGCATACTAAATGTGGGATTAAAACATGTTACTTTTACGGTTTATCAGAGATTAATGATCAGATGTGGGAATAATTAATAGAAGAATTATGGTTTAATTCTGAATTAGTTGGCTTAAACCCTAGGATTGACGACCCTAGGAAGTAATCTAGGTAATGAGGTCCATAATTTATCCTGGTTTAAATGGAAAGGTCAAGAGATAAGTTTTCTTTTTTGATTAATTAATTAATTAGTTAGAGTCTAAGAGGTAATAATTAGCTAGTTAATTGATAATTCAATAAAACTCGAGTTCTGCAGTTATTTAGGAACACTAACGTGAGTTAATGTTCTTCTTGTTTATTAGAGTTAATTTTGATTGTTAGATTGTATTCCTTATTTTTAGTTAATTTATGCCATTTTTTATTTAATTTTAATTTTGTTTTTTGTACTATTGTAACACCTTGATAAACTGTAAAAGTAACATATTTTAGGCCCACATTTAGTATGCTTTTGGATGATTTAGCCCTTGATTTATGTAAAAAGGTGCTTTTAATCCTTTCTTTTCATGTTTTATACTCAGAAAAGCACCCGAGGACGAAAAGAACGAGGAACAAGCTTAAAACAAGTCAATTTGGGCCAAAGTGGAAATGGACATGGCCTGGATTTCAAACCACACGGCCGTGTCTCGTAAAAATTACTTCACATGGCCATACCACGATTTACACGGACCGTGCCCCAATCTACAGAATCGAGACACGGCCTGAAAATGATTTACACGAGCGTGTACCATGGCCGTGCCCCTGTCATGGAAAAGATGAATTTCATTCAGATTTGGATACTTTGAGGCAAAGAAACACTTTCCAAAGCTTATTCAAACACCTAGTAGGAAGCATTCTTGAATTAGGACACTCAGGGGCCAAGTAAAGCATTCGAAAAGTCTATATAAACACCCTAAGTATATCCTGAAGGAGGGCTGTTAGCTAGGCCAAGGAGCCGAGCCAAAAGGCTAGATTTGTGGGAATTACTCGAAGATAGCCAGTTGATCCATCTCAAGGAGCCAAAATTCTACTCAAGACGTCAGATCTCTCCTTCAATTCCTTTAGGGGGTTTTAGGGATTTTTTATGTTTTGTTCTATCTTTTCTCTTGAGATGTTTTCTTTATTCATTATGAACTAAACCCTTCAGATACTTGAAGGGGATGAAACCTAGATGAATCTTGTTATTGTTTTCTGAATTATATGATAAATACTTAGTTTGTTCTTAATTATGCATGCTTAATCCAAATCTGATGTGCTTAGGTGGAGGAGGAATAGACCCTGCTTAAGAGTAAATCTAGCATAATTAAGCGGAGTTGATCGCACGCCTAGAGATAGGGTGACGAGATTTTTCCAGATTAGGGTGAAACCTAATATGGGAGTCCATAAATCGATTTACTACTATTCTAAGGGGTTATTATTCGAGAAAGAGATTTTCATTATTTAACCAAGGGTTAGATGTTATTCGCCTAGAGAGAGGGTTTAATATACGTTAGAGAGTCTTACGGATCAAACTAAGTGGATAAATCATATGGTTCAAGTGTTAAATAACAAGTGAAGTCTAGGTGGATTCTTCTTGAGGGTATCGTCGAGGTCAAATGAGTTTCTCTACAAGTTATTTCCCAATTCATTCTTTCTGTCTTTGCGTCTTTAGTTCAGTAGTCGTTAATTTAGATTAAAGAAACTTCACTTATTTTAGGCTAAATAATAATAAAAAAGTTAGTATTAGTATTTTTAGTTCCTATGGGTTCGATAATCCTGTCTTGCCTAAGCTATACTACTGTTCGATAGGTACACTTGCCTTTAATCATTGTCAGAGTTAGTTTCTAGGTTCGATCATTCTCTTTATAAATTTTAAAACTCGACAAAAACAAAGATCAAGTTTTTGGCGCCGTTGCCGGGGAACTAAAATATTAAGAAAGCTCTATTTTTATTACTTTAGCCATTATTTTTATTTTTATTTCTATTTACGCAATTTATTTTATTTTATTATTTTTGCTAATTTTATTTCTTCCTTTTCCTAGTAGGTACCTCTAGTTTATGATTAGAAGGAACCCGACATGACCTCTAGTATACGATAGTGATATTGAAGATACCGCTTGTAGGAATCACAGAGAAATTAGGCGAGCCCTAAATTACACAGAAGAAGAGCGAGAAGGCAAATCCAATCCTACTAAAGGGATGGACGAGAATAATCCACCATGAGATGTGGGAGAAAACAATGTTCTGCGTACTATGTATGATTATGCTAAACCTCATTTAACAGGAGCTGAATCTAGTATTGTTAGGCCTGTTATAGCTGTTATAATTTTGAATTAAAGCCTAACACAATACAAATGATTCAACAATTTGTTCAATTTGATGGCTTGTAGGACGAAGATCCGAACACTCATATAGCTAGTTTTTTAGAGTTCTGTGATACTTTCAAAATAAATGGCATTTCTGATGATGCCATCCGTCTTCAGTTATTTCCCTTTTCATTAAGGAATAAAGCCAAACAATGGTTATACTCGTTACCACAAGGGTCAATCACTACATGGGACCAAATGACTAAAATTTTTTATTAAAATATTTCCTACTAGCCAAAACGGCCAAATTATAGAATGATATCTCTTATTTTGTGCAGATGGATTTAGAAGCATTATACGATGCATGGGAGAGATACAAGGATATCTTGAGAAGGTGTCCACACCATGGTCTACCCTTATGGCTACAAGTCCAAACTTTCTATAATGGTGTAAACCCCTCAACGAGGCAACTATTCGATTCAAACCACCGGTGGAACCACGAACAATGTAACTCCCAAGCGACTTATGAGTTCATTGAAGAGATGTCACTAAATAACTATCAGTGGCAAGTTACAAGGACAAAACTGACAAAATCAGCCGGAGTTTGCAACCTCAACGCAGTAAGCATGCTATTAACATAGGTAGAGTTGATGAATAAAAAGCTTGATAGTTTGTGTTCTTCGCAGGTACATCCAGTCATGCAATGCAACGCAAGTGGAATTGTGGCGAACCTTGAGTACCCATCCTAAAAATCGGACGCAGAGACCGAAGAGATGAACCATATAGGTAATAATTTTAGATCCAATAATAATCTTTATAGTTATACTTACAATCCAAGTTGGAGGAACCACCCAAATTTTCATGCGGAGGTCAAGGAAATCAAGGAAATAAAGACAACAACCTCCTCAAAATCTCCAAACTCAACCATATCCACAAGAAAAGAAACCAAACCTCGAAGAGACGCTGACAAAATTCATGACAGACATAGAAAACCGTTTCCAAGATACTAAGAGAACACTTAAAAATCAACAAGTGTCAGTTGAAAAACTTACTGAATCATTTGAGGAGTTCACTAAGTCGATTGGACTACTTACTGAGATGATTTGTGAAATACGGGCAGAGATTTTTTTCTAAAGAAACAGAATAGGTAATAGCAGTTACACTAAGAAGTGGAAAGGAATTAGTTGAACCAAAGAAACAAATCCCACACGAAGATAACAAAGCAAGAGATGAGGGAGTTGAGGATGTAAATCCAGTACGCAAAGAAAGTAAATCACCAATCCCTTATCCATCAAAGTCAAAGAAGGAATGATTAAATGCCTAATACGGTAAGTTTCTTAAACTTTTTAAACAAATACATATTAACTTACCTTTCATTGAAGCTATTTTACAGATGCCGAAGTATGCAAAATTCTTAAAGGAACTCCTAACGAATAAAAGGAAGCTTGAAGAAGTATCGTCGGTAGAACTTAATGAAGAATGCTCAACCATCCTCCAAAACAAGTTACCAACCAAATTAAAAGACCCAAGAAGTCTTACTATTCCTTGTTTAATTGGTAGCTTAAATAGTAAGAAAGCATTAGCTGATCTAGGTGCTAGTATTAATTGAATGCCTTCTAAAATGTTTAAACAATTAGATCTTGGGGAACCAAAACCCACTAGCATGAGTATTCAGTTAGCCGATAGATCCATTAAATACCTTGGAGGAATTATCGAAGATGTCTTGGTAAAAATTGATAAATTTATTTTCCCTATTGATTTTATTGTGTTAGACATAGAAGAAGACATTAATGTTCCTTTAATTCTAGGGCATCCTTTTTTAGCCACGCTAGGGCTGTTATTGATGTATGTGATGGAAAACTTGCATTAAGGATAGGCGATGAAGAAATTATTTTTCAAATTTATGATGCCATGCAATATTCTAAAGAGCAAGATGATTCCAGTAGTTTTGTTGATACTGTTGATCATATCATTCAAAATTCATTACAGAAATCATATATGGCGACACGATGGAACTGTGCCTGACTCAAGAAGAGGGGGAGAAGATGAAGGCGATGAGATGAATTTGAATACATCGTCATTCAGGCAAATGAAAGAAAAAATCATTGAAAACAACGACGAAATAAAACAGAAATTCTCCATTGATGAGCCACCCAGTCTGGAATTGAAACAGTTACGAAAACACTTAGAATATGCAATCCTCAAGGACAATTCTACGCTCTCGTAATTATCTCTTTAGAAATAGAACCCAAGGAAAAATAGGAGTTGATAAAGTGTAAAACCCCAAACCCGGCCCATGAGTCCTGACCGGATCTGGTATGTCACGGAGTAAAATAATTTGAATCATTTTGAGTGTCTGGTGAAAACTTGTTAAAATGTGGTTAAGGTATTAAAATAGGGTTTGATAAAACTCAGTTGGGATTATTTTTATAAACATGGTTGTGTTGATAAACCTTTTGAAAATGTTGGATCATGTAAAATTTTAAAATCGTCTAAGTTATAGTTGGCTTGGTGTATTTTGTTACCCGATGGTAACGTCTTTGAAAACCCGTAGAAGTTATTAAGTTTGAAAAAGTTATTTTTAACCGGTTCACTTAACATTTATAATTTCCATTTGTAATATAACATAAGTAAAATAAAACGATAAAATAAACATCCAAATAATAATTAGCGGCCTTATTACAACCCAAAATAAAAAGACTTAGAAAATAAGTAATATTAACTATAACAAGTAAATTCAAATCCAACGATAAGCATGGCCGCCTCGAGTCCTCTCCGGCTCCATCTCCGCGATCTACTCATCTGCAAAATAATTTGGGAAGGGGTGAGTCACCAAGACTCAGTGTGTAAATCCCTCACCCGGAAAATACAAATCATGCACAATTTATTAGTAGACATGCAACATGCAACCCAACTAACCATCCGTACTCCTTTAACTACCCCGTGTGGTCAAAACCACTGGTGGTCAAAACCACTGGTGACTAGAGTCACAAATTAAATGATGGGGCCAACCCATCGTGTGGTCAAAACCATCGATGACCATAGGTCACAAAATATCATAATGTGGTCAAAACCATCGGTGGTACCAAACCACCGGGACATAGTCACAATTTAACAACAAGTGGTCAAAACCATTTGTGACCGAAGTCACAATAAATATGATGGGGCCAACCCATCTTGTGGTCAAAACCATCGTGACAGATCCATAAGATCATCCCCTCCTCTCATCAATCCCACCATCATCATGCTTACATATCAATTATCATATATCATGCATTTAACGAAGATATGATGGCATACTCAATCATATTTCATAGAAAAAGTAATATGGGACTTACCCGAATCCATGCTTAAGCCCACAAGCAAATCACTACCATAATTAACAAGGCAAAGTGTGTAAAGAGTTTACACACCTGTTACTACCGAAATTCCTAGATCCCGAAGATCCGATCTACGATGCTAGATCCTTGACCCTATAATCGGCCAACAACAGGGTTAGGGACTTAGGCCTATTTGGCCAAACCAAAAATCCTGAAGGATATGTGGTACTTGAAATATGGCCTTTGGCCGAATGTGCTTAACCACTACCAAACTTACCAAAATCCTGAATTTGTCACTTGAGTCCTCGAGATCCCTACCAAAACACATGTTAAAATTGGCTTGCACACTTATACATAATCAAGGCCTATGGCCAAATGTTACTTACCACCTTATCTTAGGAAAACAAATCCCGAAAGCTTCCTTGAATCGGCTATAGTCCTTTCCTACAATTGGTTTAATCACTTCATTAGAGTTAAAGGCCATTCGGCCATAACTTAAATCCCAAAAGAAGCAAAGTTACCGCACCCTTACCTTAATGATGGATTCGGCATTGCCCACAAAGAAACCTTGATTTCGGCACTTTAGGATGGTGAAGAGATAAACTCAAAGGGAAGAGAGATTGTGAGCCTATGAATTCGGTTAAAGCTCTTGTTGAAATTGACAGAGAAATAATGGCTTTCGACTTTTGAAACAAAATAGAAAAAAGGGAGAGGAGGGTGTAGGGAGATTCGGCCAGCAACCATGTTGGAAGAGAAAAGAATTTTTATGAATTTCGGCCCCTCTCTCTAGGTGATAAAACTGATAGTGAATGGCCCCTAAAAAGTCCCATAACCGGCCATCACCTTTCTTTTGTGATAATTTCAGCTTTTAATTATCACCCAACATTTATCTTCCATTTATCCATTAATCTCCTCAAACAAATTAAATGAAAATAAGCTACTAACACCTACTCCTCCAAATTAATCTTAGAGCAAAATTAAGCTCATCCTTATCAAAATAAGAGTCCAAAATCAAGCCATTACTCCCTCCCATTCACGCCACCGCATAAAAAAATAAAATGCCCTCTTTGCTTTTTGGTTCGAACTCAGGACCTAAAGGAGCAATCGCCGCATGACCCTTATAACGCCCCATGCCTCTCCACCATTTTGGCTTTCATGTCATAAAACCTCACCATTTATTTATAAGGCCTTCCTAAGCCGATCACCGAAAATAAAAATAAAATGCCAAAACGCCACTCCAAAGAAATAACCCCAGGACTGCGCCTCTTCTCCTCCAAACTCTTAAGTGGCGACGGTAGCCACTTTGTTTGTTGCCTTATTTCGTGACATGCTCCCTTACAATCTCTTTTAAACGCTCCTTCCCTAACTACTTTTTTTTCTTAACGCTAAAGGGAAAAATAAAACTTACTTGCGCTTCCATCGGGACTCGAATGTGAGTCCTCCCTCCAGCACTCCCTTGCACCTTGACGCCTCAAGCCACCATGCCACTTTGTTCCTTGTGTCCAATTTCACCCAAAATTTCTCTTAACCCCTATCTCCTACTTCCCCTTGGTTATTCCTTCTATTCAGTGCACGATCCTGACCCTCTGATCTCAGTCTAGCTGCCTTTTTCGGACAGTCTCTAACTCGATGCTCCATGGACCCACATTCAAAGCATCTCCGATTACCATTCCAACACTCCCCCGTGTGAGACTTGCCATACCGAGCACACTGTGGCGGCCATTGAGGATTAGCAGCAGCAGCAGGCCTAGCAGCTTGCTCTGATCCACCAAACCTTGTTCTCTTCTGCTGATTACTAGAGAACCTTGAAGGTCCAGAGCTCCTCTTATTCCAACTCCTATCTTGATTCCGCTCTAACCGATCGTCTTACCCCTTCAAAGAACCTTTGATTTCTCCATTAGGACAAATAACTCCGTTCTGTTGTGGAGCTATCATCATCCTCATCTCGTCTCTCAGCCCATCTTCGAACCTAACACAAAGTTCATGCTCGGTACCCACAATACCACGAGCATACCTACTCAACCGGAGGAATTTGGCCTCATACTCTGCCACTGTCTTATTGCCTTGAACCAGGTTCAAGAAAGCCTTCCGCTGCGCATCCACGTAACTAGTTCCGATATATTTCTTTTGATAAGCATCCTTGAAGAATTCCCAGGTGAGATTTTCTGCCATCGTTCCATCTCTCACGGTGAGCCACCACTGGTATGACTTATCCCGAAGCAGAGAGATGATACCCTTCAACTTCTCCTCAGCTATGAAATCCAGGTCGCCCATAATCCTCTCAGTGGATTCTAACCAATACTCCGCCGCACTAGGTGCCACTCCAGAAACTCCTCTAAATACTTCTACTCCGTTAGCCCGGAGTCGTTCAACCACAGATTTACGGGCTCCTGCACCCGCGCCTGCCTCAACAACTCGTTCCAACACTCGTAGCACCACCTGGGATACTACGTGGTTACCACCAGTCTGTTCTTGGAACTCAGTTTTCACCGTCGACAGATCCGGCATCTCATTTCCAAACCCATGACCAGACCCTACTGGCTCCAACAAGGTCATCCTACCTCTACCACGGCCATGGGGCGGACGTCCACGACCTCTTGTACTAATTACTCTCGCTTATGCGTTTATGCTTTAAGAATTTTATGCATTAGTACCTTTGTTTCACTTGATTATCCGTGAAGAAATTTTATGATAGGAGTTTTAGGAGTGGTTCTTCAGATCATACATGCACACAAATCCTTCTATTCATTCATTCAAAGAGACATTATAGTTTTCATTGTAGTTTTCATTTTTTCGTAATTTGTCCTATAGGGTATTTTTGTAATTTTTCAAAAATAAAAATTCTCAGATGATTTTGTCAAAAAGTATTTTGGAACTCTTAAATTCCCGGGGTATTTTGAAAATTTTTGAAATCCGGGTATTTTGGTAATTTTCACAAATCGGGGTGAATTTGTAAAATTTTAAGAAATCAGGGATATGTCAAAAGTTGTAAAACTTTGATGGTTGCTTTTTGAGAATTGCATTTTCCAAAATAGTGATGTTGTAAAATTTTGAAAATAGGGGTTATTTTGGTAATTTTGTTGGTTAGGGGTAATTTTGTAATTTCTCCACTAAGGGTATTTTAGTAATTTTCATAGTCAGGGCATTTTCATAAAAAGATTTCAAAAATTTAGTTCTAAGTGATTTCACAAAAGAAGGACATTTTGGAAAATTTTTCTATTTGGAAATTTTTCATATGGAGGGTATTTTGGTAATTTTTCAAGCCAGGGGTATTTTGGTCATTTTTTATTTTTTTATTTTTTTTCTTTTTTAAACAAGGTTTTAATTACTTTAAAAACAAAACGGCTAGTCCCTTTCGGGTTTTAGTTATCAAATTTAGCATGTGAGTGTGTCGTCTCAGCTAGGATGAACCGTCACTACGCACTGGTAGGATTCAAGTGAGTAGGAAGTGAGTCACTAGGACTGCTTAAATACCAGGCTCCCACCGAATCCAATCCTATACATGCGTATAACGATTGCCACATCCCTTGCTCAGTAACAACTCATAGGGTTGTTTAAGAAATTATTAAATCTTATGCATGGTTTGTTGGGGTATGCTAACATTAGGGTTCAACAATTTCTATTCCAATGTTCTACGTTCCCAATTTACCCATCTACCCGTATCAAGTATTCACAAAAATAGATAGAAGTACTTACCGGGTGGATTGGTGCCAAAGACTCGGTGCCATGCCGTTCAAGCCAAAAATAGTTTCCCAAACATTCTAATAAGGCCTACTAACATAAACAAAATATTTTGGGCCTTGGGCCCCCACAGTCGAGTTTTGAACCGAGCTCTGATACCAAAAATGTAACACCCCAAACCGACCCATGAGTCCTGACCGGATCAGGTATGTCACGGAGTAAAATAATTTGAATCATTTTGAGTGTTTGGTGAAAACTTGTTAAAATGTGGTTAAGGTATTAAAATAGGGTTTGATAAAACTCAGTTGGGATTATTTTTATAAACATGGTTGTGTTGATAAACCCTTTGAAAACGTTGGATCATGTAAAATTTTAAAATCGTCTAAGTTATAGTTGGCTTGGTGTATTTTGTTACCCGATGGTAACGTCTTTGAAAACTCGTAGAAGTTATTAGGTTTGAAAAAGTTATTTTTAAACGGTTCACTTAACATTTATAATTTCCATTTGTAATATAACGTAAGTAAAATAAAACAATAAAATAAACATCCAAATAATAATTAGCGGCCTTATTACAACCCAAAATAAAAAGACTTAGAAAATAAGTAATATTAACTATAACAAGTAAATTCAAATCCAACGATAAGCATGGCCGCCTCGAGTCCTCTCCGGCTCCATCTCCGCGATCTACTCATCTGCAAAATAATTTGGGAAGGGGTGAGTCACCAAGACTCAGTGTGTAAATCCCCACCGAAAAATACAACTCATACATAATTTATTAGTAGACATGCAACATGCAACCCAACTAACCATCCGTATTCTTTAACTACCCCGTGTGGTCAAAACCACTTGTGGTCAAAACCACCGTGACTAGAGTCACAAATTAAATGATGGGGCTAACCCATCGTGTGGTCAAAACCACCGATGACCATAGGTCACAAAATATCATAATGTGGTCAAAACCATCGGTGGTACCAAACCATCTTAGTTTAACAACAAGGTCAAAACCATCGGTGACCGACAAGAACTGATGGGGCCATCTTGTGGTCAAAACCACCGTGATCATAAGATCATCCCTCCTCTCATCAATCCCACCATCATCATGCTTACATATCAATTATCATATATCATGCATTTAACGACATATGATGGCATACTCAATCATATTTCATAGACAAAGTAATAGGGGACTTACCCGAAATCCATGCTTAAGCCCACAAGCAAATCACTACCATAATTAACAAGGCAACAATATAGCAAAGTTTACTAATAAAGTGTGTAAAGAGTTTACACACCTGTTACTACCAAAATTCCTAGATCCTAAAGATTCGATCTACGATGCTAGATCCTTGACCCTATAATCGGCCAACAACAGGGTTAGGGATTTAGGCCTATTCGGCCAAACTAAAAATCCCGAATGATATGTTGTACTTGAAATATGGCCTTTGGCCGAATGTGCTTAACCACTACCAAACTTACCGAAATCCCGAATTTGTCACTTGAGTCCTCGAGATCCCTACCAAAACACATGTTAAAATTGGCTTGCACACTTATACATAATCAAGGCCTATGGTCGAATGTTACTTACCACCTTATCTTAGGAAAACAAATCCCGAAAGCTTCCTTCAATCAGCTATAGTCCTTTCCTACAATTGGTTTAATCACTTCATTAGAGTTAAAGGCCATTCGACCATAACTTAAATCCCGAAAGAGGCAAAGTTTCCGCACCCTTACCTTAATGATGGATTCGGCATTGCCTATAAAGAAACCTTGATTTCGGTACTTTAGGATGGTGAAGAGATAAACTCAAAGGGAAGATAGATTGTGAGCCTATGAATTCGGTTAAAGCTCTTGTTGAAATCGACAGAGAAATAATGGCTTTCGACTTTCTAAACAAAATAGAAAAGAGGGAGAGGAGGGTGTAGGGAGATTCAGCCAGCAACCAAGTTAGAAGAGAAAAGAATTTTTATGAATTTTGGCCCCTCTCTCTGGGTGATAAAATCGAAAGTGAATGGCCCCTAAGGAGTCCCATAATCGGCCATCACCTTTCTTTTGTGATAATTTTAGCTTTTAATTATCAACCAACATTTATCTTCCATTTATCCCTTAATCTCCTCAAACAAATTAAATGAAAATAAGCTACTAACACCTACTCCTCCAGCCGAATCTTAGAGCAAAAATTAAGCTCATTCTTATCAAAATAAGAGTCCAAAATCAAGCCATTACTCCCCCTCCCATTCACACCAGCTGCATAAAAAAAAAAAATGCCCATCATTGCTTTTTGGTTCGAACCTGGGACCTAAAGGAGCAACTGCCGCAGCCCCTTATAACGCCCCATGCCTCTCCACCATTTCGACTTTCATGTCATAAAACCTCACCATTTATTTATAAGGCCTTCCTAGGCCGATCACCGCAAATAAAAATAAAATGCCAAAACGCCACTCCAGCAGCTCGAACCCCAGACCTGCGCCCCTCTTCTCCTCCAAACTCTTAAGTGGCGCACGGTAGCCACTTTGCTATTGCCTTATTTCGTGACATGCTCCCCTTACAATCTCTTTTAAATGCTCCTTCCCTAACTAGTTTTTTTTCTTAGCGCTAAAGGCAAAAATAAAACTTTCTTGCGCTTCCATCGGGACTCGAACGTGAGTCCTCCCTCTAGCACTCCCTTGCACCTTGACGCCTCAAGCCACCATGCCACCTTGTTCCTTGTGTCCAATTTCTCCCAAAATTTCTCTTAACCCCTATCTCTTAGCTCCCTCCTTTTAAACACTTAAAAAGAATTTTTTAGTTCTAAGTCAGACCTAGCTCGGGGTTATAACTATACCCTAAAATATGTCAAATAATCAAAATGTTCATTTCTTCAAGCACACATATAGGAAAAATAATTAAATTACAACAACCCCTAATTCAGGATGTTACATAAAGGTACTAAGAGAAAAAAAACCATAGCTTGGAAAATCTCTGACATCAATGGTATAAGCCCCTCGTTCTGCACCTACAAAATTTTAGTGGAAGAAGAATACAAGCCGTGTGTGCAGCCCCAGAGACGGCTAAACCCCACATGAAAGAAGTGGTCAAAGCCGAGGTAATTAAACTTCTAGATGCATGAATAATTTATCCTATTTCTGACAACACTTGGGTAAAACCTGTGCAGGTAGTTCCAAAGAAAGGAGGTATGACGGTGGTGCCCAATGAAAAGAATGAATTAATACCCACAAGAACAGTTACAGGATGGAGAGTCTGTATAGACTATAGAAAGCTCAACGATGCCACCAGAAAAGATCACTTCCCTCTAGCCTTCATAGATTAAATGTTAGAAAGACTATCCGGGCATATGTACTACTTCTTCTTGGACGGACTCTCCGGCTACTTCCAAATCCCCATAGCTCATGAAGATCAAGAGAAGACAACATTTACATGCCCATACGGTACGTTTGCTTATCGTAGAATGCCTTTTGGATTATGTAATGCTCCTGCTACTTTTCAGCGTTGCATGTTGGCAATCTTTGACGAACTCGTGGAAGACATCATGGAGGTATTTATGGATAATTTCTCGGTATTCGGTAATTCTTTCCATCTTTGCCTTAAAAATTTAAAACGAGTTCTTATGATATGTGAGGAAACAAACCTTATTTTGAATTGGGAAATATGTCACTTTATGGTTAGAAAAGGGATTGTATTAGGACATAAGATTTCTAGTAAAGGGATTGAGGTAGATAAAGCAGAAGTTGAAACCATAGAAAAATTACCTTCCCCTAGTTCAATTAAGGCTATTAGAAGCTTTTTAGGACATGCAGGGTTCTATAGAAGATTTATTAAATATTTTTCTAAAATACCTAAGCCTTTGACAAAATTACTAGAAAAAGATGTTCCTTTCAATTTCAATTAGGAATGTTTAGATGCATCTAATGTCCTTAAGGATAAATTAATAAATGCACCGATTATAATTGCACCTGATTGGAACTTACCCTTTGAACTAATGTGTGATGCAATTGATTTTGCAGTAGGTGTAGTTTTGGGACAACGAAGAGACAAGCATTTTCAACCAATTTACTATGCTAGTAGAACATTAACACCCGCACAAGAAAACTACACCACCACAGAGGAAGAATTGCTAGTTATAGTTTTTGCTTTTGACAAATTTAGGCAGTATTTAATATTGTCTAAAGTTGTCGTTTACACTGACCATTCAGCTCTTCGCTATCTCTTAAATAAACCTGATGCAAAACCTCGACTCATACGATGGATTTTACTCTTACAGGAATTTGACTTGGAAATACAAGATAATAAGGGAGCTAAGAATCTTGCGGCAGATCACATCTCCAGACTTTAGAATCCACATATCAGAGAGATCGACAAAAATGAGATAAACAGTTCATTTCCCGAAGAACAACTTTACTTTAACACATTCTAAGGTACCATGGTTTGCAAATATTGCGAATTATTTAGCAACTAACATCTTGCCAAAAAAACTAACACATCACCAAAAGAAATGATTCTTTGTTGATGTGAAAAATATTTTTGGGAAGATCCTTTTCTTTTCCGCATATGTGCAGATCAGATAATTCAAAATGCGTTACAAAGGTAAAAGCAAGCAAAATCTTGGAACATTGCCATTTAAGACCCTCAGGAGGACACTACAGTGGCATTAAGATAGCATACAAAATACTCAAATTAGGTTTTTATTAGCCCACTCTATTTAAAGATGCCAACAGGTATGTTATCTCGTGCGATAAATGCCAAAGAACAGGTAATATTTCTAAACGTGTTGAAATGCCTCAAACATATATGTTATTATGTGAATTATTTGATGTATAGGGTATTGATTTTATAGGACCATTCCTAGTTCATTTGGAAATTAATACATCCTAGTGGCAGTTGATTACATGTCAAAATGGGTAAATGGAAGCTTTACCTACCAATGATGCTAGGGTAGTAGTTAAATTTCTCAAGAAAACTTTTTCTCGATTTGGGACACCAAGAGATTTCATTAGTGATAGGGGTACTCGTTTCTGTAATACTCAATTTGAAAAAATTCAAAAGAAATATGGAGTATACCATAGGACAGCTCACCCCCAAACCATTGGGCAAGTTGAAGTAGCAGACCAAGAACTTAAGCGCATCCTAGAAAAAATAGTTGAATCGAATAGAAAAGATTGGGCATTAAAAGTAGATGATGCCTTATGGGCCTATAGAATAGCATTTAAAACCCATCTAGGGACATCCCCATACAAACTTGTATACGGGAAAAGCTGTCATCTACCATTCGAGTTAGAATACAAAGCTTTTTGGGCCATAATGTTTTTAAATTTTGATCTTAGAACTGCAGGAAAGAAAAGAATGATTCAGATGAACGAGCTAGACGAATGAATAGCTGAGGCCTATGAGAACTAGAAATTATACAAAGAGGCAACAAAGCGAAGCCACGATTCTTGCCTATAGAAGTCGAAACAATTCAAAGTAGGAGACATGGTCCTACTGTATAAATCAAGGCTCAAATTATTTCCTCGGAAGCTGAAATCTAGATGGTTAGGCCAATTCATGATCAAAACAATTTTTCCATACGGCACAATCTAGGCAACTCATCCCAATAAGGGCACATTCAAGGTAAATGGTCACCGACTCAAAATTTATAATGGTGCAGATTTTGGAGATATGAGAGAGGATCTTCTACTTCATGAACCTTTTTTAGAGCCGAAAACAGGGAAAGTCTAGCTTAAGACTATAAATAAGCGCTTATTGGGAGGCAACTCGATCACTAACTCCCTAACATCATACTTTTAACCGTTCAGTATCTAACTAACCTAATAAAGTGCAGGTTTTAGACAACATGGCCTTATACACGGGCATGCCCGTTGTCGTGTGAAAGCCAGGAGACAAACCATGGGCGGGCCAACAACCGTGCACAACAAAGGAAGAATTTGTTTTCCCAACACGACCTGCGATAAGAGGCTACGCCCGTGCTGACTACCCATGCGAGGTTACTGACTTATTGAGCACGGGCGAGACACAACCATTCCCTCTAACCGTACATGCTTACTAACTTATCGAGCACCGGCTAGACATGCCCGTGCCTGATGATGTGTAAAGATACTGACTTGCCACACACAAGCTACACACGTCCGTGTTACCTCACCGTGCCAACTTACTGACTTATTGAACACGGGTGGAACATGCCCATTCTACAGGATCGTGTGAACAAAACACGGGCGTGCCACATATAGTCACAGTCATGGCCAAACATCTGAAATAGAGCACGGGTGTGGCATTAGCCCTTGTCCCCTCCCCTATTTAACTAAATTAACCCATCACTTTCCCAAAAGCTACCCTAAAAACAACTTTCAACATCATTCCTCCCAAAACCAGCCACACCTATATTCTCCACCTTCCCAAAGCCTCCTCAACTCTCGTTTCTTCCCTAAAAACACACCACAACCCACCCCACGCCCGCACCACCGCCAAACTGCCAAACTCCAAGCCATTGCCACCACCGTGTTCATGCTGCAAACTCACGCCACCGCCATGCTCAGCACGTGTCCGGTAGAAAACGACCACCATCACCCTTGGTTCCTTCCATTATCTCACTTTCTTAACTAAAGTTTGCTAAATTTCATATTATTTTGTTTTAATTATATTTTTGTTTAGTTTTAAGTGTGAATTTTCTCATGCTTATTACATCATTGTGATAGTGCTATTTAGTAATTGACTGTTATTTTTTTCAATTTTAAGTGTGATTTTTCTCATGTTTATTTCAATATTTCATGAATATCATATATATTTGCAACATGATAATGATAGTGTTATTAGTTATTTCTCATTTATACTATTACAAATTCCTACCTTAAATTGGTTGCTTATTCAAATATCTTGAACCTAGATTACATTTTGGTACAAACCTTTTATTTTTTTCAGGTACCATATTATCATCACGACTAAAAAGATCCACAGCCGCCCCAAGGAAAAAAGAAAAGGGCCCGGATCATCATTCGCAAGCGCTTCTTCCGAGCTACAACATAAATTCCTATGATTTCCTGAGGAAGCTCAAGAAGAGCATTACAAGGAAATATGGGATAGACCCCTTGACACTGGTAGGTGCATCGATTGGGACGCACTAGAACCAGTCGAGCTCGTAGCCAATATTCAAGCCCTCATCTTGATCGACCCGTGGGAACAATTTTTCTGAATCATCGAACCCACATACTTGGAGCTCACACTAGAGTTCTGCACCACTTTCACCTTGTAGATAGTGATGGCACAGTTTGACGACCAGTACAATCCAATTCCATTTAGGGGGCACGGTACTTCAACTGAGCGTACCACAATTTGGCTCGAAACTTTGGCCTCATTAACACCGACGATCAAAGATCCTCCCTTACGATGATTGGGTAGATGGCACCTCAAGGCATCCAGACGATGCTACACATGAGGATGATTAAACATCGTCGAGGGATCGGCCCCTCTCAATACCGATTAGTGATACACCAGACGAGGGGGAGCCTGAGGACATTACTGATGATGCCCCACCACCATCACAAGATGCATCGATTCTGAGCCAGCGGACATCCATACAGCAACCCCATTGGCAGATATCTCTGCATGCCTCGACCTGTTTGAGCAGTATTTCATTGACAACACTCGACGTTTTGATGGGATAGAGGCCACCCTCTAACAAATATGCCAGAACCTCCATATCTCATCACTAACACCATCACAGGATCCAGTCGATGGTAAGGACCTTTGAGTCCTTATATCTAGATTTTCTATTCCTTATTTTAAATTTTTACTTTATTTTTCTCGTTATTTTAATATTCGATTTGTCTTATGTTTGAACATTTTCCACATACATTGACAACTTTTATCATGATTATCATCCAGATCTAACATTCTAGTATTCCTAACATTTATTTAATTACGCCTCCAAAATTTCTCATTGATAAATTAGCAGTATCAAACACATCATTAGGAGCACTTCACTACTATACAAGTCATCACGTCACCACGACATCTACCATCCTCCAAGGAATTCATCCAAAATTTAGGAAGTGTTACTTCTCCCCTTCTCTTTTGATTTTATTACATGATTATTCATCTATCTTTGTACATTGAGGACAATGTACATCTTAAGTATGGAGGGGGTAAAAGTACCTAACTTTTTGCATTATTCCAAAATCCTGAATTTTAGTCTTGTTCCTAAGTAATTTTCTCATATTATCAATTAGGGTGAAATTTTTAATGATTTATGATTTTTATTAATATGTTATTGAGTAAGTCATTGATAACTGTGCATTGATGATTAAATTTGAAGAATACTAGAGAATCAAGTACGATAAGTCTATTTTCAAGAATAAAAATTTTCTAGGTTGTTGAACTGAATTTGAATATTACATTGAAGTTTGAAATTTACAAGATTGATGTCAAATACCCATAATTTTTGTGAGATTTGAGCCTTATAGAGCATATATTCTTTTTTATGCTCACTTTATTGATTATGAGTGTGTCAACACTGAATTGTTATTCTAGAACTTTCCTTGATTATACATATCGAGACCACATTAATGATTTGATATACTGAGATGATAAATGCACCTAGGTTTTAACCCATTCACTCCACTAAAAAGCCTACCTTCACGAATTAACCCTTAGTGAACCCATTTTGATCCTAACAACCATTTTTATTGATTTACCTGCTAGTACTTAACCAAAACCCTTTGTATTTGTTTTCACCATTCTTTTGACTAACCTTTTATCGAGAATTGATTTGATCAATTACTGAATTAGTTTATTTTAATTGATAAAGTTTTCTTTATTATGTTTGTTCTAAAAAAAATCAATCAAAATCAAAGTATATTCAGCATTAATAGTATAAAAAGTAAGATGTACATTTAAATTTCAATTATCAAAGAAAAAAGCACGTAGTATTATTTGTTTTAAAGTTTCAACTGATGAAATCATTTATTTTCAAGTTCATTATTTTTAGTTAGGTAATTTGTCAGGTCAAATCTCGATTCTAAACCTTCTAACTCAACCTTTATCCACACCTTTAACCTAAACCCCATTACAACCCTGTCAAAGACCTTTTGATTAGTGTATCATCTCATATTACAGTGGTGGAGATTTGATTTTCACGAAAGCTTATAGGATTAACTTTTCAGGTTTGACTTAAGAGTGCTTTTTCTTTAACCTTAAACACTTCGAGTGCTTTGAGTGAATCTTTAGTGAGGATGTCAATCCTTGCCAGTTTTAAATTAAATGTAATTATTTAGATAAGGGGAGACACCTATGTTTTCATGCTACAAATATATGACTTAGAATTGTTTGAATCTTTATGAATCTTTGAGTTAAATTATCCATGTATGAATTATCTATGAATTATGATGAGGCATTTGATAAACCATAAAAGTAACATATTTTAACCCCATATTTAGTATGCTTTTAGGATGATTTAGCCCTGATTTGTGTAAAAAGGTGCTTTTAATCCTTTCTTTTCATATTTATACTCAGGAAAGCATGTAACACCCCCAAAACACTACAACCGGATCTAGTATGTCACTAAGAAAATTTTTGTAAAACCAAACGTGTTTACGTAAAGCCCAAATGAGAATTATATAAAATGTGCCTTAATAATCAAAAGCCCAAAACTGAATTACATGTCTTTGAAAGAAATTAAAATAAGAATAAATAATAAAGGCCCATAATAAAACTAAAATGTAAACTAATGGCCCATGGCCTTATTACAACGTAGTTTGAATCCATAACATAAAATACTTTGAAAGAAAAAAATTATTAAGTGGAACTTTTCACGGATCCACATATTCTTTGCATGGCCACCTTGCGCCTACTCCGCCCGATCCGATGCACTAATTGTCACCGAAAGGTTAGTTTAATTGGGTGAGTCGTGAGACTCAGTGTGCAACCCTCATGCACCACTAGATTTGGGCCTCATAAAACATAATAATAATTTCATTTACATGGATAACAAATAACATGCAAAGCCCAACCTATTGGCCTAGGTTTCCATCTGCTACATGCCCCCGTACTAACCAAACACACCATTGGGGATTTCTACAATCAACCCACACCGCTACATGCTAAGATGGTAATCATGCTGCTCATCAACATATTATGGCCGAAGCCCTTATTACAGATCACGGCATTAGCCGCTACAGCAAATCACGGTATAAATCGCTACGCATATACATATACATATAACTTCCTCCTTTCATCACTAAACCCATGCAAACATGTACAACAATTTACTTGTAACATATAATTAGATTATTTACTAACCTGGTGGTCCGCTGTTTAAATTTGAGATTTTGGCTTTTAACGTAACATATAAAACTTATGAAAAAATATATATTAATAATCAAATCTAGATGGTGGGAAGTATTACACACCGATTCTCAGATAATGCATTCTACGCTCACGCTACTATCACTCGAGACTACCACTATCGGCCCACGATCTAACTTCGATGTCGGCTCACAATCTAATGGCCAATCTCACACTACCGAGACAGATCACTTCTTGTATTTGGGTATTGGTTGTACAGAACCAACCTTTTCTGCCTGACTGTTATTCGAGTCCATCCTTAATCACTAAATCATTTAAATGAATAGATCTAATTACTTAACAACTATAACACTTAAATCGAATTCTTACCTAGTTAATTGAATCCCGAATGTCGTTGAGAACTCGTCACCTCCTTTCCTACATTCGGCCATCACCAAAAATAGTTAACCAAACCGATGATCGAAAGCCACCTAACACCTTATGTCATTTTGCCGAAAATAAAAGAACAAGAAAGTGGCCATTCGGCCGAACCTACCCTTGACCACCTACCTTTGGCTTTTCACAAATCGGTACTTCAGATCTCGGCAAGAAAAGATTCGGCTTCTAAGATTAGAGAGTGAAATTGACAAGGCTTTAGACAATCGATTTGGATTAGAAACTCGATAAAAGGAATTGAAGAATTTAAAAAGAAGCAAAATTTCGAAACTTACCAATTTAGAGGGGTGTATTCGGCTATGGTACACCTTCGGGAAAACAAAACTACCCTTGTAGATTCGGCTATAGGAGATGAGGGTATGAACAAAGAGATTCGACTAAAGTGTTTTGAAAAGAATAAGAAAAGTGTTGTTAGAGTATTCGGCCAACTAGAAAAAGAAAAGAAAGAAAACTTAAAGGGAGAATGGAGTGGAGATTTCCGCAGAGAAAAGAAGAGATGGAGAGAATTGTTAGTAGAATTTTGGCTAGCCTATACTAAACCGATTTCCCCCCTCCTGTAGTTGAGTTTCGGCCAACTCTCTCCTCTTTTGATAGTCTTTAAATCTCATGACAACTTAATCCTTATCTTACCTTTAGGAAAGCCCACATTAAAGCCAACTCTTCCCTATATAATTATCAACTTTTATCACATAAATTAAAAGAAAAAGACTCCTAAAAAGAAGCCTAATTACCATCCAACCCCCTTCCCTTCTTAGTGCCGAAATTTTGCCCCAACACTTGGGCTTCAAGTGGCGATACATGGCCCAAGAACCTTCCTCCTTGTGACGCCACCATTAATGCCCACTTAGAGCACCTTTTTTCTTCGGGCCACAAGCCCAGCTTCCTACTAATCTAATTATCTAACTTAAATTATGAACTAACACCATCTATCAACCACCTAACCCAAATTTTAAAGCCCAACCTATCACTTAAACTACCCAAAACATTAATTTAAACCCTAATCCATATATTTAATCAAGGTCTCTACCCGAGCATATTAAACCACCATCTCATAAAAATACACAAGCCCATATTTAGGATGTTACAGTTCTATCCCCTTAAAATAAATTTCACCAAAATTTACCCGTCGTAAAACATGGGGATATCACATGATAACATCCTCTGGCTCCTATGTCACTTCTTCTGTACCATGATTTTGCCACAAGACTTTGACCAAAGGAACAGACTTCCTTCTTAACACTTTTACATCTCGATCCAGAATTTGCACTGGCTCCTCTTCAAAAGACAAAATTGGCCTTACTTCTATCTCTTCTATCGGCACTACGTGCGATGGATCAGATCGATACCATCTCAATATCGAGACATGGAACACATCATATATTTGCTCTTATTCCGAAGGCAACTCCAACTGATAAGCCACTGGACCCACACGTTTTAGTACCCGATAAGGCCTAATAAACCGTGGACTTAACTTCCCCTTTCGACCAAACCTCATTATCTTCTTCCATGGGGATACCTTTAAGAAGACTTGATCACCTACCGCGAATTCCACCTCTTTCTGCTTTAGATCCGCGCAAGACTTCTGTCGATAAGATGCTTCCTTTAATCGAGCCCATATTAACTTCACTTTCTCCTCGGCTTCTGAAACTAATTCTGGACCTAACACCTTACGTTCACCCAACTCCATCCAACATGTTGGAGTATGACATCTCCTTCCATATAACACTTTATAAGGCGCCATCTGAATGCTAGCTTGATAACTATTATTGTATGCAAATTCTACCAAGGGTAAATACTCTTCCCAACTACCTCTAAAGTCGATGATGCAACCCCTTAGCATATCTTCCAAGATTTGAATTACACTCTCAGACTGACCATCAGTTTGTGGGGGGAAAGTGATACTAAAGTCTAACCTTATTCCCATTGATTGATGAAGAGCCTTCCAAAATCGTGACGTGAACCTAGGGTCCCTATCTAATATGATCGACACCGCACACCATGCAATCTTACAACCTCAGCCACATACAATTTAGCCAGCTTTTGTAAAGAAAAGTTCACTCAAACCGGTATGAAGTAAGTAGAGTTCGTCAGCCAATCTACAATCACCCAAATTGAATCCTTCTTAGTGGGTGTAAGGGGTAACCCACTAACAAAATCCATTGTGATTCTCTCCCATTTTCATTGGGAAATCTTCACCGGCTGTAACAATCTCGAGGGCACTTAGTGTTTAGCTTTGACCTGCTGACACGTCAAACATTTTTCTACGATATTCGTTACCTCTTTCTTTAGACCTGGCCACCAAAATTACTCTCGCAAATCACGGTACATCTTGACTCTAGGATGCATAGCATAAGGGCTACTATGCGATTCCCAAAGAATCATCTATCTTAACTCATCATCCTTAGGCATGTAAATCTTCCCATGATAACATAGAACTCCATCATTGTTCAGACTATAGTCCTCCATTCCACCATCCCTCACTCGCAACAGTCGAGCACTCAGGTCTTTATCCCCTAACTATTTTTCCTTAACCTGACTTACCCATGTTGGCTTTACTTGCAACTCAGCCAGCAAACTCCCGTCGTCGAATAGACTCAGATGAGCAAACATGGCTCTTAATTCTAATACTACCTTACGGCTTAACGCATCCGCCACCACATTCACCTTACCAGGGTGGTATTCGATTGAACAATCATAATCCTTCAAGAGCTCGATCCTCCTACGTTGTCTCAAATTTAGCTCCTTCTGGGTAAGGAGGTACTTCACACTTTTATGGTCAGTATAAATTACTGACTTCTCCCCAAATAAGTAGTGCCTCCAAATCTTTAAGGCAAACACTACCGCCGCCAACTCCAAGTCATGCGTATGGTAGTTCAACTCATGCAGTCTCAACTATCGTAACGCATACGCCACCACCTTTCCTTCTTACATCAGTACACACCCTAAACCCGTATGCGACGCATCACAGTAGACAGTAAATTCCATTTCTGCCTTTGGCTGAATTAATACCGGCGCTTCCATTAGGATTCTCTTCAACTTCTCAAAGCTCTCTTGCTATTTGTTGGTCCATACAAACAATACTCCCTTCCTCAACAACTTAGTTAGAGGAGCAGCTATTAGAGAAAACCCTTCAACGAACCTTTGGTAATACCTTGCCAAACCTAAGAAACTCTGAACCTCTGCCACAGACTTTGGTGGTTTCCAATCCAATACAGCCTCTATCTTTCGAGGGTCCACCCTGATTCCCTAGGTTGAAACCACATGTCCTAAGAAAGTCACTTCCTTCAGCCAGAACTCACACTTACTGAACTTTGCAAACAACTACTTCTCCCTCAGAGTTTGCAACACCATGCGAAGATGTTCGTCATGCTCCTCCTCCGACTTAGAGTAGACCAGGATATCATCGATGAACACCATGACGAACCGATCAAGATATGGCTGGAACACCCGGTTCATCATATCCATAAAGGTCATTTGGTGCGTTCGTCAACCCGAACGGCATTACCAAGAACTCATAATGCCGTGACGAGTTTGAAATATCGCCTTATGAATGTCTCCTTCTTTAACTCTTAATTGATGATACCTGCACCTTAAGTCAATCTTAGAATAGACCAAGCTCCTTTGAGCTGATTGAATAGGTCATCGATTTTCATAATCGGATACTTGTTTTTAATCGTCAACTTGTTCAATTGACGATAGTTCACGTACATACGCATGTATCCGTCCTTCTTCTTAACGAACAGGACCGGCGCTCCCCATGGAGACACACTCGGTCGAATGAACCTACGATCCAATAGTTCCTGAATCTGAGCCTTGAGCTCCACCAACTCCTTCGGCGCCATCCTATAAGGAGCAATAGATACTGGAGCTGTACCTGAAAGTAGGTCTATTCCAAATTCCACCTCGCGATTCGGGGGTAATCCTGGCAATTCCTCTGGAAAGACATCCGCAAAATCCTTGACTGTTCGAACCTCATTAATAGTCACCTCCTTAGCATCCAACGCACTTGTAAAAGCTAGATATGCACTACATCCCTTCCGAATCATCTTAATAGATTTTAAGGATGATACCGCGTTGGACAAGTAATTCCTCCATTCTCCTAACACAACCACCTCCCCACCTTCCGGGGTACCTAACACCATACACTTGTTCCCACAGTCCAACTTGGCACGATGCTTAGTTAATCAATCCATTCCCAAAATAAGGTCAAACTCTCCAAACGGTAATTCTATTAAATCAGCTGGGAGTACTACCCCTTAAGTCTCTAAAGGTACATCCCTAAATAGTTTGTCCACTACCTTAGATTGTCCTAGTGGACTAACCACGATCATCTTCCTAGTGGTTATCTCATAATCTATACTTAGAGTCTCAGATACTGAACATGCAACATAGGATTGGGTTAACCCAATGTTAATTAAGGCAAATAAAAGATTATCAATAACAAGAAACATACCGGTTATAACATCTGGTGCGTCACTGTCCTCCCTTCGACGAGCCATATAAACTAAACCTAACTGCCTTGCATCCGTATTACCTGTACCTCTACGAGATGCTTCATAACCCCGTCCGAATCCATTTCTTCCTCTAGCTGCACCTCTACCCCTTGATCCAAGCTGATCACCTCTCCTAGCCTGATCAGAACCTCGGCCCGTTGGCTACCCACGATCCATCTGAGGACAGTCCCTCATCAAATATTTTGTGGATCCACACCTAAAACATCTACCAATTTTCACTCTGCACTCCCTATAATGGGTTCTCCCACATATAGGACATGCTTGACTGTGGCCCGATGGGGCACGAAATGCCCATCGCCTAGGCCTCTTCTAAAAATTTCCAGTTGCTCTGGAGGGTCCAAAACTTCTCCTACTCCTTCCTCGATCCTTATCCTTCTCTTGTCTCTCCACCCGCTTCACTTCCTCAATTATTTTGACCTTATCCACCAAAACCGTGAATATTCTCTCTCGTTGTGGTGTAATCAGAACCCTTAGCTCATTCCGTAGCCCATCCTCAAATCAAATGCATCGTTCATACTCCGTTGCAACCATTCCCTGAGCATAACAACTTAGGCGTAGAAACTCAGCCTCATACTTAGCCACAGACTTACTCCCCTGCACCAAATTTAGGAATGCTTTCCTTTGAGCATCCATATAACTAGCCCCAACGTACTTTCCCTGGAATGACTCCTTAAAGAAATCCCAGTCAATCAGGTCTGCGGCCGTACCCTCTTTTACCGTGAGCCAAAATTGGTAGGCCTCATCTCGAAGAAGAGACACAACCTCCTTCAGCTTCTCCTCCACCGTGAAGTCTAGGTCATCCATTATACATTCAACTACCTCCAACCAATATTCAGCAAACCCGGGGATACGCTAGAGACTCCCCTAAATACTTCGCCCCCATTGTTCCTCAAATTCTTTGGCACAGATTTTCTGCTCCTATGCCCATACCAAATTTCAACCACTCTTTCCAAAACCCTCAAGATGCAGTTTGAGACACCACGCCCTCTCCATCATGTTCGTCCTCAAATTCCACCTCAAAGAATCGGTGGAACCCAGATCTCACTTCTAGACCCATGACCCGATCCTATGGGTTTTGACACGGTCATCCTACCTCTACCACGTCCACGTGGCAGACGTCCTCAACCTCTTGTACTAATTCTTCTAGTTCATGTTTATCTAATTTAAAAATTTTATGAGTCATTAGTTGTTTCTACTAATTATCCCCGAACAATCTTATGAAACATAGTTTTAAAAGTGATTCTTTCAAATTCGAACCTATCTATAGTTTTCAGTCTTCCTATTCTAGGAATTATGCACACACAACGTTCGTACAAGTAACATTCATCACCTAAGGGTATTTTCATCGTTTCGCTACCTAGGGGTATTTTCGTAATTTTATCCTACAAGGGTATTTTCGTAAATTTTTTTCAAAATATGGTTTCGGGTGATTTTGCGAAATAAAGGTATTTTGGTAATTTTTTTAAACTTAGTGGTATTTCGGTAATTTTACAAATCTGGGGTATTTTAGTAATTTTAAAATTTGAGGGTATTTCAGAAATTTTGAAATACGGGATATTTCAGTAATTTTGCCAAACAGGGGTATTTTGGTCATTTGCAAATTAAGGGTATTTTGATGTTGTTGTTGTTGTTTTGTTTTCTATGGAAAAATTCTATTAACTTTGTAAATCGGGGTATATTTGCAAATCATGGGTACCTTTTTCAAAATAAGAATATTTTAACAATTTTGTGAGAAAAGCAGTGCTGGTCCTTTCGTGTTTTAATTATAAGTTTTGTCCTCATCAACACGCATCAGAACTAGGGTGAATAGTCACTATGCACCAGGTAGGATTCTAGTGGAAAAGAGGTGAGTCACTAGGACTGCTTAAGTACCAAGCTTTCCTTTAATCCACTCCTAGACATGCATATGCTTATTGCCACATGCTGTCATGGCTAAGGTGAACCATCACTATGCACCAGGTAAGATTTCACGAAGAGGAGGTGAGTCACTCAAACTACTTAAATACCAAGCTCTTCCGGATCTATTCCTAGACATGCATATGCTTGTTACCACACTTTAGTCTTGTGACTTGTTTACAAGTTTTGTTTAATGAAGTTAAGTCTTATCGATTTTAGGAGTTGTTTGTCTATGCCTAGAGTCCATCAAGTTCTAACCTAAATAGTCTACGTCCCATAAAACCCATTAAGCCCACATTTATATCACACAATGGTTTAGAGTACTTACCTGGCAAACTTGGCCGGAGACGCAGGTGCCATGCTGAACTAATAAGCCTTTGCTAAGAGAAATCCATGTTTTAAAACCCATTTTTAGAAAATCTTTTGGGCCCAAAACCCCAAAGTCGAGTTTTAAATCGGGCTCTAATACCAATTTGTAACACTCAAAACCCGGCCCAAACACTAGAACCGGATCTGTATGTCACTAAGAAAATTTTTGTAAAACCAATTGCGTCGACAGAAAGCCCAAATGAGAATTATATAAAATGTGCCTTAATAATCAAAAGGCCAAAACTGAATTACATTTATTTGAAAGAAATTAAAATAAGAATAAATAATAAAGGCCCATAATAAAATTAAAATGTAAACTAATGGCCCATGGCCTTATTACAACGTAGTTTGAATCCATAACATAAAATACTTTGAAAGAAAAAAAAAACTATTAAGTGGAACTTTTCACCGGATCCACATATTCTTTTGCATGGCCACCTTGTGCTCCACTCCGGCCTGGTAAGATGCACTAATTGTCACATGAAAGGTTAGTTTAATTAGGTGAGTCGCGAGACTCAGTGTACAACCCTCATGCACCACTAGATTTGGGCCTCATAAAATATAATAATAATTTCATTTACATGGATAACAAATAATATGCAAAGCCCAACCCATTTGCCTAGGTTTCCATCAGCTACACGCCCCCGTGCTAACCAAACACACCATTGGGGATTTTTACAATCAACCCACACCGCTACACGCTAAGATGTCAGTCATGCTGCTTATCAACATATTATGGCGAAGCCCTTACAATGATCACGGCATTAGCCGCTCTGAAGAAATCACAAGATAAATCGCTACACATATACATATACATACAACTTCCTCCTTTCATCACCCAACCCATGCAAACATGTACAACAATTTACTTGTAACATATAATTAGATTATTTACTAACCTAGTGGTCCACTGTTTAAATATGAGATTTCGGCTTTTAACGTAACATATACAACTTATGAGAAAATATATATTAATAATCAAATCTAGATGGTGGGGAAGTATTACACACCTGATTCTCGTATTAATGCTTTCTCTACGTCTACGCTACTATCACTCAAGACTACCACTATTGGCCCATGATCTGACTTCGATGTCGGCCCACACCCTGATGGCCAATCTCACACTACTGAGACAAATCGCTTCTTGTATTTGGGTGTTGGTTGTACAGATCCAACCTTTTCTGCCTGAATGTTATTCGAGTCCATCCTTAATCATTAAATCATTTAAACGATGAGATCTAATTACTTAACAACTATAACACTTAAATCAAATTCTTACCTAGTTAATTGAATCCCGTATGTCATTGAGAACTCGTCACCTCCTTTCCTACATTCGACCATCACCAAAAATAGTTAACCAAACCGATGATCGAAAGCCATATAACACCTTATGTCATTCAACCAAAAATAAAAGAATAGGAAAGTGGCCATTCGGCCGAACCTACCCTTGACCACCTACCTTCTGCTTTTCACAAATCGGCAGTTCAGATCTCGACAAGAAAAGATTCAGCTTCTAAGATTAGAGATTGAAATTGACAAGGCCTTAGACAACCGATTCGGAATAGAAACTCGATAAAAAGAATTGAAGAATTTGAAAAGAAGCAAAATCTCGAAACTTACCAAATTAGAGGGGTGTATTCGGCTATGGTGCACCTTCGGGAAAACAAAACTACCCTTGTAGATTCGGCTATGGGAGATGATGGTATGAACAAAGAGATTCGACTAAAGTGTTTTGAAAAGAATAAGAAAAGTGTTGTCAGAGTATTCGGCCAACTGGAAAAAGAAAAGAAAGAAAACTTAGAGGGAGAATGGAGTGGAGATTTTGGCAGAGAAAAGAAAAGATGGAGAGAATTGTTAGCAAAATTTCGGCTAGCCTATACTAAACCGATTTCCCCCTCCTGTAGTTGAGTTTCGGCCAACTCTCTTCTCTTTTGATAGTCTTTAAATCTCATGATAACTCAATCCTTATCTTACATTTAGGAAAGCCCACATTAAAGCCTACTCCTCCCTCTTTAATTATCAACTTTTATCACATAAATTAAAAGAAAAAGACTCATAAAAAGAAGCCTAATTGCCGTCCAACCCCCTTCCCTTCTTAGTGCTAAAATTTTGCCCCAACACTTGGGCCTCAAGTGGCTACACATGGCCCAATAACCTTCCTCCTTGTGACGCCACCATTAATGCCCATTTAGAGCACCTTTTGTCTTCATCCACAAGCCCAGCTTACTACTAATCTAATTATCTAACTTAAATTATGAACTAACACCATCTATCAACCACCTAACCTAAATTTTAAAGCCCAACCTATAACTTAAACTACCCAGAACATTAATTTAAACCCTAATCCATATATTTAATCAAGGCATCTGCCCGAGCATATTAAACCAACATCTCATATAAATGCACAAGCCCATATTTAGGATGTTACAAAGCACCCGAGGATAAAAAGAATGAAAAATGGGCTTAAAACGGGCCAATTTGGTCAAAAATGAAATTGGCACGGCCTGGACTTCAAGCCACATGGCCGTGCATAGATGGAAACACTCCACACAATCTTACCAATGATTTACATGGCCTTGTCTCATCAAATTACCACACACGAGCATGTCTAGCTATTTACACGGCCGTGTCTAAAATGACAGAATCGAGACACGGCCCAACCACGATTTACACGGGCGTGTGACATGGTCATGCCCCTGTTACGGGAGAGAGCAAAATTCACTCGGGTTTGGATACTTAGAGCCAAAGAAAAACTTTCCAAAGCTTATTCAAACACCAAGTTAGAAGAAGACTTGAATTAGGGCACTTAGGGACCAAGTAAAGCATCCTAAGAATCAATATAATCACCTTAAGCGCATCCTGAAAAGGGGCGGTTAGCTAGGCCAAGGAGCCGAGCCATAAGGATCGCATTTGTGGGAGTCACTCAAAGATAGCCAAGTGGATCCATCTCAAGAAGCCGGAATTAAACTCAAGATGGCAGATTTCTCCTTCAATTCCTCCAAGGGGTTTTAGGGATTTTCTATGTTTTGTTTTATCTTTTCTCTTGAGATGTTTTCTTTATTTGTTATGAACTAAACCATTTGGATACTCAAAGGGGATGAAACGTAGATGAACCTTGTTATTTATTTTCTGAATTATATGATAAATACTTAGTTGGTTCTTAATTCTGTTGCTTAATCCAAATCTGATGTGCTTAGGTGGAGGAGGAATAGACCTTGCCTAAGAGTAGATCTAGCATAATTAAGCGAAGTTGATCGAGCGTCTAGAGATAGGGTTACGAGATTTTGCCGAATTAAGGTGAAACCTAATATGGGAATCCATTGATCGATTTACTGCTATTCTAGGGGGTTATTATAAGCGAACGAGAGTTCCACTAATTAAACTAGGGTTAGACATTATTCACCTCGAGAGAGGGTTTAATATAGGTTAGGGAGTCCTACGAATCAACCTTAGTAAAGAGATCATATGATTCAGTAATAAGTAACAAGTGAAGTCTAGGTGGATTCTTCCTGAGGGTATCATCGTAATCAATTGAGTTTCTTTGAGTTATTTCCCAATTTGTTCTTTTTTCCTTTGTCTTTAGCTTAGTAGTCGTTAAACTAGATAAAGTCAACCAATCGATCCATATTTTAGGCTAAATAATAAAAAGAAAGTGAGTATTAGTACTTTTAGTTCCTTTGGGTTTGATAATCCGGTCTTGCCTAAGCTATGCTACTTTTCGATAGGTACGCTTGCCTTTAATCGTTGTCAGAGTTAGTTTCAAGGTTTGATCTCATTCATTATAAATTTTAAAGCTCTGATTTTAGCGATCAAGTTTTTGGCACCGTTGTCGGGGAACTAAAATATTAAGAAAGCTCTATTTTTATTACTTTAGCCATTATTTTTATTTTTATTTCGTAATTTATTTTATATTATTTTTTACAAAATTTTGAATTTTCCCTTTTTCCTAGCAGGTACCACTAGTTTATGTCTAGAAGGAACCCGACAGGACCTCTAGTATACGATAGTGAAATTGAAGCTACCGCTCGGAGAAATCGTAGAGAAATTAGGCAAGTCCTGAATTACACAGAAGAAGAGTGAGAAGAGAGATCCAATCCTACTGAAGGGATGGACGAGAATAATCCACCATGAGATGTGGCGGACGCTCTGAGCACTATGTATGATTATGCTAAACCTAATTTGATAGGAGCAGAATCTAGTATTGTTAGGCCAGCTATAGCTGCTAATAATTTAGAATTAAAGCCTAATACAATACAAATGATTCAACAATCTATTCAATTTGATGGTTTGCAGGACGTAGACCTGAACACTCATATAGCAAATATTTTAGAGTTCTGTGATACTTTCAAAATAAATGGCATTTCTGATGATGCCATTCGTCTTCAGTTATTTCCCTTTTCATTAAGGAATAAAGCCAAGCAGTGGTTGAACTCGTTACCACGAGGATCAATCACTACATAGGAACAAATGACCGAAAAATTTTTATTAAAATATTTTCCACCGGCCAAAACGGCCAAATTTCGGAATGATATTTCTTCCTTTGTGTAGATGGATTTAGAGACATTATACGATGCATGGGATAGATACAAGGATCTCTTGAGGAGATGTCCACACCATGGATTACCATTATGGCTTCAAGTCCAAACTTTCTACAATGGTGTAAATCCCTCAACGAGACAATTAATTGATCCAGCCGTCGGTGGAACCTTAAATAATAAAACTCCTGAAGTAGCTTGCGAATTCATTGAAGAGATGTAGTTGAATAATTACGGTGTCAAGTTACAAGGACAAAACCGATTTAAATTAGCCGAGTCTACAATATTGATGCAAGAACTATGTCACAAATCGTAGAGTTGATGAATAAAAAGCTTGATGTTTATGTTTCTCGCGGTACACCCATTCATGCAATGCAATGAAAGTGGAACTGTATGAATCTGAGTACCCACCCTACCAACCAGACGCAAAAAGCGAACAGATGAACTGTATAGGTAATAATTTTAGATCCAATAACAATCCTTATAGTAACACTTACAATCCAGGTTGGAGGAACCACCCAAATTTTTCATGGGGAGGCCAAAGAAATCAAGGAAATAAAAGACAACAACCTCCTTCAAATTTCCAAAATCAGCCTTATCCCCAAGAAAAGAAGCCAACCCTCAAAGAGATACTGATAAAATTCTCGTCAGACATAGAAAAACGCTTCTAAGAAACTGAGAAAACAATTAAAAACAACGACCAGTGAATGGGGGAACTCGCGAAGTCAGTCAAGGAAGGCACAAATGTAGTCGAACAACTCGCAAAGCTAATGTCAGAACGACCTCTAGGACATCTACCAAGTAACATTGAGATTAACCTTGTAACACCCTAAATTAGGTGTTGTTTGAAAATTTAATTATTTGTTCCCATGTGTGTGTGCTTGAAGAAATAAATATTATGATTTATTTGGCATGTTCTAAAGGTCTAGAATTAAACCCGAGCTAGGCCTGACTTAGGGTTAAAAATTTCTTTTTAAGTACCTAAAAGGAGGGAAGCTAGGAGATAGGGGTTAAGAATAAATTTGGGAGAAACATGTCACGAATTAAGACAGTAGCAAGGTGGTAACCGAGCGCCCTTAAAGAGTTGGAGGAGGGACTGAGCGCAGTTGCGAGTTCTGAGTGGTGGAGGCGTTTGTGTTTTATTTTTATGCGGTGATAGGCTTAAGTAGGAAGGCCTTAAAACTAATTGGTGAAGGTTCATGGCATGAAAGTCCAGGTGGTTGGAGTGGCTTGGGTCGCCACTTAAGAGTTTAGAAGAGGCAGGTCTCGGGTTCGAGACACAAGGGACGCAAGGAGCATTTTTATTTTGGGCTTTCTGCGTTAGAAGAAAAAGGGCCAAGAAAAAGGTCTTATAAATAAATGAAAGGGTTAATTGACATGAAAGTCAATTGGGAGAGTTGGTGCAGGCACTTAAGGGAGGTTGCGACATGGGTCATTGGTTCGAACCAAGAAGCGAAATGGCATTTTTTATTTTTTTTACCTTGAGGCCATGTGATTGGGAGAAAGAGATGGCTGCATGAGGGCTCTTAAGGTGATAAAGATAAAGCTTTATTTCTTTTAATTTTTGGCTGAAGGGTAGCATTATTAGTAGTTTTTTTCAATTAAATTGTTGAAGGTGAGTAGGAGATTAAGTGCAAGATAAATCTTGCATTATCTTGGATAATTCAAGGCTAGAATTATCACCCAAAAAGAGGGTGTTTACTGATTTTGGGACTCCTTGGGAAGGGGCTGACCATAATCGATTTTAGGTAGTAAAGAAGTGCCAAAGTTCTTCAAAATTCTTTTCTTTCTTCTCCAAATTGTTTGCTTAGAATTTCCTCTTGTTGCTTTGCCTACATTGCTAAAAATTCCAAATTTCTTTTCTTCTACTTAGTCAAAACCACCTCTTCCCCTACATCTTTTCTTTTTCTTCTTCTTTCCCTAGTAGCCGAACCTATCTTCTTCTCTTCTCAAAATTCCAGCCCCTCAAACTTGAGTTAGCCGAATCCCCTCCTCCCTATTTGGTGTAGCTTTGGCCTAACATCAAAGCAAAGGGTGCTCTTTTCTTCTCCAATCGGTTTGAGAGGAAGGTATGTGCTCAAGTCGAATGCCTATCTCTTTTTCTCTCTATTCTCTGTCGACTTTTACAAGGGTAAGAGCCGATTTTGGTATTGTATGGCAAGTGTAAATCACTTGATGTAGGAATCGGTTTGTTGTAGGGCCTTCGAGGTTTTGGAAACGATCTAGTGAAGCCGTCATCTTTTAATTGGTTGGTAAGTGGAGGTAAGGATTTGTTAAATTGTCTAATCTTTTTAGTATTGTAAGCCGAAGGCTATTAATGTGGATGATTACCGATTGTAGGGAAGCAGAAACACATAGTGTGTGGTGGCTGATAATCAAAAGGACGTTTTAGGTAAGGTTTCGGTTCAAGTGTAACCCTTTGGATTTATGTGGTTTAGCCGAATAGGCCATGTCACTAACTTTCATGTATGGCTGAATATAGGGGCAAGGAAGTTTAGTGTGGCCGATTGATTCTTCGGGATTTAGGGCTACTGATAGTAACAGGTGTGTACATACACACTTTATAATTAATTAATGTGATGAATATATTACACTAAATTGGATTGTGTAGAATTGGATTTAATACCATCATGGTATAAGTAAGGAATCAGGTAAGTCCTTGTTGTTATGAGTTTACTTTATGATGCTATTGGGAAGCATGACATATTTGGTATGTTGTTAAATAAATATGTGGGTATGATTCCTGTTATATGCATATCATTGGTTGATGTGGGTTGAATGAGAGGAGGGGGAAGTAATGTTCATGTCGACGGACACCAGTGGTTTGGTACCACATTTCGTGACTACGGTCACCACAGGTTTGGCACCTCATAGCGTCTCATCCCTCGTGGCTTAGCACCACAGTGGGTTGGCCCTACAGATGATATTATGGGATTGACGCCATGATTTGGTATCATGTTGGCCCCATCTTGTTATTTGTTACTTCGGGTCACC
Organism: Gossypium rotundifolium; assembly: GCA_025506655.1. Lineage (NCBI taxonomy): Eukaryota > Viridiplantae > Streptophyta > Magnoliopsida > Malvales > Malvaceae > Gossypium > Gossypium rotundifolium. The sequence goes on from CP106730.1 coordinate 28,760,439, forward strand.
AGTGGTTTGGCACCACAACATTGATGGATATCGTGACTTTAAGTCACCAGTGGTTTGGCACCACCAGTGGTTTGGTACCACACGGGGTAGAAAAAGGTGTTTTGGATGGTTAGGTTGGGTGCATGTTAAACTTGATTGTGATTTGTGTGTATGATGTTGCATTAAACCGGGAAAAGGGTTACACACTGAGTCTTGGTGACTCACCTTTTCCTTTAACATTTTTCAGGTGACTCGTAGATCGCGGATGAGGAGCCGGATGGACTCAAGGTGGCCATGCAGAGAAAATATGGATTAAATGGACTTGAATTGTTTTATTTGATTTTGGTTTTATTTGTTCAGTTGTAATAAGGCCTCCTAAGATTTTTTTTTTTATTATTTTACATGTTTGGGATGAATTATTTAAACTGCTTAATAACTTTAAAATGGTTACATAAGTTTCTTAAATTCAAACGTAAATGATTTTCTTTCGTACCATCGGGTACATTGATAGAATTGATAACAACATGACTTAATAAATTTTAAATAACAAAGCTAAGTGTTGGTTTTTTTATATACACCTCAAATGTTTGAAACAAAACTATATTCTTTTTACCATAAAATTTAAAGTAAATAAAAAGGGGTTTTCAACAAATATTTTCTTTTGTAACATACTAGATTCGGTCGTAATGTTTGGGTCGGGTTTGGGGTGTTACAAAAATTAGTATCAGAGCCCAGTTCAAAGCTCGGCTGTGGGGGGCCCAAGGCCTAAAATGTTTTGTGAGGCCTTTGTGAAACGTTTTTGGTTTTGAATGACATGGCACCGAGTCTCCGGCACCAATCCGCCCAGGTAAGTACTTCTGACTACTGTGTGGATTATTATTTGTAGAAGGGTAGGTATGGAACGTAGTTAGTATGAGAAGTGTTAAAACCCTAGGACTAGTTTACTCCAACAAATCACATAAGACTTTAAATGCCTAATTAAACAACCCTATGATTAAGTCACGAGTTAGGGTGTGCTAATCCTGGTGCGCATGTCTAGGATTGGATCCGGAAGAGCTTGGTACTTATGCAGTCCTCGTGACTCACCTCCTCTTCGCAGGAATCCTACCTGGTGCGTAGCTTCGGTTCACCCTAATCAAGAGGACTCGGTCATAGGCTAAACACAATAACTAAAACCCGAAAGGGATTAGCCATGTTTTATGAAAACTCTAAGTTTTAAAAATCATTACAATACTCCATTAAATAGTAACAAAAATTTATTTCTGGAAAATTTTCAAAATATTTTCAATTTACTAGAATTACCAAAATGCCCCTAGTGGCAAAATTATGAACATGCCCTTGGTTTCAAAAAATTACCGTACTACCCCGATTTCAATAAAATTCTCTTATTTTACAAAAGTATCCAAAATTCTGTATTTCAAAATAATACCCTGACTTTGGAAATTTACAAAATTACCTCTGATGGACAAAATTACCAAAATACCCCTGGTTTCCAAAATTCTGCCATACCTTTAAATTGAAAATTTTTTGAAAATACTCTTCAGTTTTAGGAATTACAAGATGTTTTGATTTACCAAAGCTTTCATAATTTCCTCGATTTATTACAAAAATACCCCTGTAGAAAAATGACGAAAATACCCTTGGGATAGAAACGGACAGGAATGCCGGAAAGAGTGAGTGTGTATGAAAGGTATTAGGGAATGGATGTGCTTTCCTGTGTGAACTAGGATGGAGGACTTAAAACTTTGATTGATCGAAAGAATATCTAATAAACTCTCTCCATAAAATTTTTTCGCTGATAACCAATTGAAACAAGTACTAATCCATAAAAATTTCTTAATCAGATTAAAGCGCAATAGTTATGAATGAGCTCTAGAGGATGTGGCCGCCGTGGACACAGTAGGGGCAGGATAACCGTGTCAGAACCCGTGAGGTCGGGTCAAGGATCGAAGAATGAGGTACCACCGCCACCACCACCCCCAACTTTTAAAGTTGAGGAGCATGATCAGACGGGAGGTGAAGCAGTATCGCAAGCTGTGTTGCGAGTCCTTGAGATGGTGGCTGGGGCGAGTGAAGGTATGAGAGCTCGAAAGTCTATACCCGAGCGACTTCGATCCAATAGGGCTAAGGTGTTTGAGGGAGTATCGGGTGTGGCACCCAAAGTCTGTGATAATCTTGGTTGGGATCGACCGAGAGGATCATGGATGATCTTGATCGATGAATGAGGAGAAGTCGAAAGGAGCGGTGTCACTTCTAAAGGATGAGTCATATCGATGGTGGCTCACGGTTCGAGATGGTGCTACTGGCGGATGGCCTTACTTGGGAGTATTTCAAAGCTTCTTATCGGAAGAAGTATGTGGGCACCACTACATTGATGCTCAAAGGAAAGCCTTTCTGGGGTTGGTACAAGGAAATAAGTCAGTGTCGGAGTATAGAGCGAAATTCTTATGGCCGAGTCGCTATGCTCGGGGAATTGTGTCAACAGAGCATGAACGTTGTGTCCACTTTGAAGATAGACTGAGGGATGATTTAAGGTTGCTGATTGCTCCACAACAGGAGCGTGAGTTTGCTGTCTTAGTGGAAAAGGCTAAGGTAGCCGAAGGGGTCAAGGAGTCCGTGAGACAAAACTATGATAGAAACAAGCAGAAAAGAGGCTTTGGGACGTCTAGATCGGGTAGTAATGCATGAAAAAGGCTAGGCGAGTGGGTCAATCGGCGGAAGGCCCATGACTACTAATCGAGACCAACTCGATTATAATCGGCTGGGGAATCACATTGGAGAGGTTGTTGGACCGGTGAAAGGGGATACTTTGAATGTGAATCTTTGGATCACCGTGTAAGGGATTGTCCTCAGAAGTTGGCAAAGAATCAGCCAGATGGTCAGAACCGTGCTCAGGTTAGAAATGTAGGACCACCACAGAGGGGTCATGGTAATGGTAGGGAAACAATGGTTTTAATCGAGGTCGTGGAACTCCAGGAAGAGGGGCAGGCAACACAGAAGCAAGGCAGCCTGGTTTAGTCTACGTAGCGAGGTGTCGAGAGGAGAGTGACGCACCGGACGTCATAACTGGTACGTTCCTAATTTTTGGTCTTTCATATGTTGCATTAATTGTTCAACGTATTCATACATTGCTAGTAGTGTGGTAGAGACCATGAACATAGACTTTGAGACTACTTCTAGGGAGATGACAGTAGTTAACCCTCTAGGTCACTCTGTTGTTGTAAACAAGCTATATAGGGATGTACCCCTAGAACTCCAAGGGGTAGTGTTTGTGGCTGATCTGATGGAACTATCGTTTGGGGAGTTCGATCTAATTCTTGGAATGGACTGGTTGGTTAAGCATCAGGCAAGGTTAGATTGTGCTACTAAGCGCATGGTTCTAAAGATGGCTGAGGGTGATGAAGTGGTCATGATAGGTAATAGAAGGGATTACCTATCCAATGTGGTGTCTGCTTTGAAGGCGGAGAAGATGGTCAGGAAAGGGTGTGAGCCATTTTTGGTTCGAATATGTGCCTTGGAGGCTAAGGAGTCAGTAGTTGAGAAGGTCCGAATGGTAGGGGAATTCGCTGATGTGTTTCCAGAAGAACTTTCGGGTCTGCTTCCAGATCGGGAAGTTGAATTCGGTATGGACTTGTTACCCGGAATGGCGCTTATATCTATAGCACCATACCGAATGACACCAAAGGAATTGGTGGAGCTGAAGGCTCAAATTTAGGAACTCTTGGACCGAGGGTTTATCCGACCAAGCATATCTCTGTGGGGAGCACCTGTGCTGTTTGTCAAGAAGAAAGACGGGTCAATGCGGATGTGTATTGACTACTGTTAGCTGAACAAGTTAACGATCAACAACAAGTATCCGTTACCTCGGATAGATGACTTGTTTGACCAACTGAAGGGTGCATCGATTTTCTCGAAGATAGACCTTAGGTCGGGTTATCATCAACTTAAGGTGAAGGAGGGTGATGCTCACAAGACGGCGTTCCGTACTCGGTATGGGCATTACGAGTTTCTAGTGATGCCATTTGGGTTGACCAACGCACCTGCAGCGTTTATGGACTTAATGGATATGGTGTTTCAGCAGTACTTGGATCAATTTGTCGTGGTGTTTATAGATGACATATTGGTTTATTCAAAGACGGAGGAGGAGCATGACATGCATTTGCGTATAGTTCTACAAATACTGAGAGAGAAGCAGTTATATGCCAAATTCAATAAGTGTGAATTTTGGCTTAGGGAGGTGGCTTTCTTAGGTCACGTGGTGTCAGTGGAAGGATTAGAGTGGACCTCGCAAGGTTGAAGCGGTGTTGGATTGGAAATCGCCTAAGTCGATGGCGAAATTTAAAGTTTTTGGGTGCAGCGGTACTATCAAAGGTTTGTGGAAGGGTTCTCTTTAATCGCAAAGACCACTAACTAAGTTATTAAGAAAAGGAGTTTCATTTGTATGGTCGGAGAAAGCAGAAGAAAGTTTTGACAAGCTAAAGAAGATTAAGCTCCTGTTACGCATGACTGAGAAGGGGAAGTTGTTCTGATTTCTTGTGATCGCCCTATCTGGGGTTGGGATGTGTGTTGATGCAGGAAGGAAAGGTAGTGGCCTATGCGTCCCGTCAACTAAGACCGCATGAGCTTAACTATCCAACTCATGATTTGGAATTAGCAGCAGTGGTCTTCGCTTTGAAGATACGAAGGCATTACTTGTATGGGAAAAAGTCGATAGTCTACACGGATCACAAAAGTCTGAGGTATCTTTTAACTCAGAAGGATTTGAACTTAAGGTAGCGACGGTGGATTGAGCTATTGAAGGACTACGACTATTCAATTGAGTACCATTCGGGTAAAGCTAACGTGGTAGCTGACGCGTTAAGTCGGAAGGTCGTGGCAGACTTAAGGGTGATGTTTGCTCATTTTAGTCCATATGACGATGGAAGTCTTTTGGCGGAGCTTCAAGTTAAGCCGACTTGGATTGTGGAGATTAAGGAAAAACAATTAGTGGATGAAAGTTTGAATGCATGGAGATTGCAAGTTCAAAATGGTGGTTTAGAAAGGTATAGCTTGTCTGATGATGGAGTATTATGCTTTCAAGGGCGAGCTTGTATGCCAAAAGATGTGGAATTGAGGCAAAGAATTTTTCAGGATGCACATAGCAACCCACACGCTACACATCCGGGAGGTAGCAAGATGTATGGAGATTTGCGAAGACAGTTTTGGTGGCCTGGGTTGAAGCGTGAGGTGACCGAATTTGTGGGGAAGTGTCTGACATGTCAGTAGGTTAAGGCTGAACATCAGTTCCATCGAGTTTACTTCAACCAGTGAAGATCCCTCAGTGGAAATGGGAGAGGATCACGATGGATTTTATTAGCGGGCTACCCCTTACGCCCAGCAAGAAGGACGTATTTTGGGTGATTGTGGACCGTCTGACTAAATCAGCTCACTTCATACCGGTAAGGGTGGATTACTCACTTCAGAAGCTAGCTAAGCTGTATGTGTCGAAATAGTGAGGTTGCATGGTGTGTCGGTATCGATCATCTCAGATAGGGATCCCAGATTTATGTCAAGGTTCTGGAAAGCGTTGCATCAGGCTTTGGGTACACGATTGGATTTCAGTACAGCTTTCCATCCACAGTCTGACGGGCAGTCGAAAAAGGTCATACAAATTTTAGAAGATATGCTAAGAGGTTGTGTTCTGGATTTCAGTGGTAGTTGGGAAGAGTACCTACCGCTAGCAGAATTCACTTATAACAATAGTTATCAAGCGAGTATCCAGATGGCACCGTATGAAGCACTGTATGGATGGAAATGTCAGTACTCCTACGTGTTGGACGGAGTTGGGTGAATGACAAGTTTTGGGTCCAAAATTGGTAATAGAAACCGAAGATAAAGTTAAGGTGATTCGGGCTCGTCTCAAGGAAGCGTCAGATAGGCAGAAGTCTTATGCTGACCTTAAGCGCAAGGAGATGGAATATGCAGTAGGAGATAAAGTTTTTCTGAAAGTGTCGCCTTGGAAGAATGTATTAAGGTTTGGGCGAAAAGGGAAGCTAAGCCTAAGGTTCATCGGGCCATATACAGTAGTGAAGCGAGTGGGACCGGTAGCTTACCAGCTTGAGTTGCCGGTAGAGTTGAGCCAGATCCATGATGTCTTCCATGTCTCGATGTTGAGGTGCTATCGATCAGATCCCTCACACGTAGTGCTAGTAGCAAAAATTGTGGTGAGTCCGGACTTGTCGTTCGAGGAGGAGCCAGTACAAATCCTAGATCGTGATGTCAAAGTTCTTCGAAGGAAGTCAGTGCCTTTGGTGAAGGTGTTATGGCGGAACCATGGTACGGAGGAGGCCACATGGGAACCCGTGGATGTGATGCGGCAACAATACCCCCAACTCTTCTGATCCAAGTAATTTCGAGGCCAAAATTCTTTTAAAGGGGTAGAACTGTAACACCCTAAAATAGGGGTTGTTTGAAAATTTAATTATTTGTTCCCATGTGTGTGTGCGCTTGAAGAAATAAATATTATGATTTATTTGGCATGTTCTAAAGGTCTAGAATTAAACCCGAGCTAGGCTTGACTTAGGGTTAAAAATTTCTTTTTAAGTACCTAAAAGGAGGGAAGCTAGGAGATAGGGGTTAAGAATAAATTTGGGAGAAACATGTCACGAATTAAGACAGTAGCAAGGTGGTAACCGAGTGCTCTTAAAGAGTTGGAGGAGGGAATGAGCGCAGGTCGCAGGTTCGAGTGGCTGGAGGGGCATTTTGTGTTTTATTTTTATGCGGTGATGGGCTTAAGTAGGAAGGCCTTAAAACTAATTGGTGAAGGCTCATGGCATGAAAGTCCAGGTGGTTGGAGTGGCTTGGGGCACCACTTAAGAGTTTAGAAGAGGCAGGTCTCGGGTTCGAGACACAAGGGACGCAAGGAGCATTTTTATTTTGGGCTTTTTGCGTTAGAAGAAAAAGGGCCAAGAAGAAGGTCTTATAAATAAATGAAAGGGTTAATTGACATGAAAGTCAATTGGGAGAGTTGGTCTGGGCGCTTAAGGGGAGGCTGTGGCATGGGTCACTGGTTCGAACCCAAGAAGCAGCAAATGGCATTTTTTATTTTTTTTTACCTTGAGGCCGGCGTGAATGGGAGAGAGATGGCTGCATGAGGGACTCTTAAGGTGATAAAGATAAAGCTTTATTTCTTTTAATTTTCTTTGAAGGGTAGCATTATTAGTAGTTTTTTCAATTAAATTGTTGAAGGTGAGTAGGAGATTAAGTGCAAGATAAATCTTGCATTATCTTGGATAATTCAAGGTGGAATTATCACCCAAAAAGAGGTGTTTGCCGATTTTGGGACTCCTTGGGAGGGTGACCATAATTGGTTTTAGCGAGAAAGAAGTGCTAAAGTTCTTCAAAATTCTTTTCTTTCTTCTCCAAATTGCTGCTGCCGAATTTCCTCTTGTTGCTTTGCCTACATTGCTAAAAATTCCAGCTTCTTTTCTTCTACTTAGCCAAAACCACCACTTCCCCTACATCTTTTCTTTTTCTTCTTCTTCCCTAGTAGCCGAACCTATCTTCTTCTCTTCTCAAAATTCCAGCCCCTCAAACTTGAGTTAGCCGAATCCCTCCTCCCTATTTGGTGTAGCTTTGGCGAACATCAAAGCAAAGGGTGCTCTTTTCTTCTCAATCGGTTTGAGAGGAAGGTATGTGCTCAAGGCCGAATGCCTATATCTTTTTCTCTCTATTCTCTGTCGACTTTTACAAGGGTAAGAGTCGATTTCGGTATTGTATGTCAAGTGTAAATCACATGATGTAGGAATCGGTTTGTTGTAGGGCCTTTGAGGTTTTGGAAATGATCTAGTGAAGCCGTCATCTTTTAATTGGTTGGTAAGTGGAGGTAAGGATTTGTTAAATAGTCTAATCTTTTTACTATTGTGTCAAGGCTATTAATGTGGATGACTACCGATTGTAGGGAAGCAGAAACACATAGTGTATGGTGGCTGATAATCAAAGGATGTTTTAGATAAGGTTTCGAGTTCAAGTGTAACCCTTTGGATTTATGTGGTTTAGCCGAATAGGCCATGTCACTAACTTTCATGTATGGCCGAATATAGGGCAAGGAAGTCTAGTGTGGCCGATTGATTCTTGAGATTTAGGGCTCTTGATAGTAATGTGTGTGTATACACACTTTATAATTAATTAATGTGCTGAATATATTACACTAAACTGGATTGTGTAGAATTGGATTTAATACCATCATGGTATAAGCAAGGAATCAGGTAAGTCCTTGTTGTTATGAGTTTACTTTATGATGCTTTTGGGAAGCATGACATATTTGGTATGTTGTTAAATAAATATGTGGGTATGATTCCTGTTATATGCATATCATTGGTTGATGTGGGTTGTATGAGAGGAAGGGGAAGTGATGTTCGTGTCGACGGACACCAGTGGTTTGGTACCACATTTCATGACTACGGTCACCAGAGGTTTGGCACCTCATAGCGTCTCGTCCTCGTGGCTTAGCACCACAGTGGGTTGGCCCCACAGATGATATTATGGGATTGACGCCAGTGATTTTGTATCACATGTGCGTTGGCCCTACAACTTGTTATTTGTGACTTTGGGTCACCAGTGGTTTGGCACCACAACATTGATGGATATCGTGACTTTAAGTCACCAGTGGTTTGGAACCACCAGTGGTTTGGTACCACACGGGGTAGAAAAAGGTGTTTTGGATGGTTAGGTTGGGTGCATGTTAAACTTGATTGTGATTTGTGTGTATGATGTTGCATTAAACCGAAAAGGGTTACACATCGAGTCTTGGTGACTCACCTTTTCCTTTAACATTTTTCAGGTGACTCGTAGATCGCGGATGAGGAGCCGAATGGACTCGAGGTGGCCATGCAGAGAAAATATGGATTAAATGGACTTGAATTATTTTATTTTATTTTGGTTTTATTTGTTCAGTTGTAATAAGGCCTCCTAGGTTTTTTTTATTATTTTACGTGTTTGGGATGAATTATTTAAACTGCTTAATAACTTCAAAATGGTTACACAAGTTTCTTAAATTCAAACGTAAATGATTTTCTTTCGTACCATCGGGTACATTGACAGAATTGATAACAACATGACTTAACTAATTTTAAATAACAAAGCTAAGTGTTGGTTTTTTATATACACCTCAAATGTTTGAAACAAAACTATATTCTTTTACCATAAAATTTAAAGTAAATAAAAGGGTTTTCAACAAATGTTTTCTTCTGTAACATACCAGATTCGGTCGTAATGTTTGGGCCAGGTTTGGGGTGTTACAAACCCAAAGGAGAAAATTCAAGCCATCTCAACTCAAGACAGTAAGGGATTAGATGAACCAAACTCAATACAAGAAAACAAGGTAGATGAAGGTAAGATAGAGGTAACACAAGAAAAGCATAAATCGATAATCAAGGAGTACTAACCTTACATACCTTATCCCGAAGCAATAAAAAGAGACGATTTAGAGGAACAATTCGGTAAGTTTCTTAAACTCTTAAAGAAAAAATATTAACTTACCTCTTCTTGAAGCTCTTTTTTAGATGCCAGACTCGAGGAAATTCTTAAGACAGCTCATGACCAACAAATGCAAATTAGATGAAGATCACCATGTGGAATTATATGCAGCATGCTCAGCAATGTTACAAAATAGACTACCACGGAAGCTAAAATATCCTGGGAGTTTTACAATTCCATGTTTAATTGGTAGTCTAACTATTAATAATGCGTTAGCTGATTTAGGGGCAAGCATAAATGTCATGCCATAGTCATTGTTTAAACGACTAGGTCTAGGGATGCCCAAACAAACTAGGATGAGTATACAATTAGCGGATTAAACTGTTAGAATTCTTAGGGGCATTATTGAAGATGTTCTTGTCAAAATAGATAAATTTGTTTTCCCAGTAGATTTTGTTGTTTTAGATATGGATAAGGATAATACCATCCCCTTAATTTTACGACGACCTTTTCTAGCAACTACCAAGACTAAAATTGATGTTGCCACATGAGAACTCATACTTTGTGTAGGAGATGAATCAATCAGTCTTCAAGCTCTTGATTCAGCCAGAACAATAATCAATGATGGTGAGAAAGTGAAAACAGATGATAATCAAAGTGTTCTACCTTTATCGCAGGAAACACCACAAAGGCACAACCTTGAGCCGACTCACAGATCCCAAAGCGACAAAGAAGAATCACACAAGGAACAACACCTTAGGATTGACAATTTAGAAGAGCAGAGGACACAAGTCAAAGAACAACCAGCCCCACACGAAGTAACACTAGAGGAACCACCGGAAGAACTCGTAGGAACATCAAATCACTTCAAAATAGGACAACAGGTGCTTCTCGACAAAATCGATCCTCACATCATCACAACAAACCTAAACGTAAGCAAGGAAATTCCTTTTAAGGTACACGATATCTTCCCTCATGGAACAGCCGAGGTAAGCAATCCAACATTCGATACTTTTAAGGTAAACGCTTCTCGACTTGAACCTCATCAAGAAAATAAATTTTTAAGCAAGAAGGAAGATATTCAAACATTTAAACCTCCGTAATTTTTCTAATTTGAGGAAAGTCCAGCTTAAGACTATAAATGAAAGCTTCTCGGGAGGCAACCCGAGTACTGACACTATTTACTTTCAAATTTATTTTCAATTTCTTTCCCTTCCATCTTTATTTCCTCTTAAACTAAATCGGAAGTGTAGAACTTCAGGGCCACACGACCTTATACACGGCCATGTTCATGACCATGTAGACCACTAGAACCATCGTACTGAGACAACAGAGGTCGTGCGAATCAGTCCCAATCACCCCTCAACATCACTGATCCAACCACTCCACCACGGGCACCAGTAAATTGGCATGGTCGTGCTTCACAACCATGTGAAGCCACTGACTTATCAGACACGGGACAAACACACCTATGCCGCCCACTCGTGCCAACACACTGCCTTTTCAGTAACGAGCGTGGCACTTGGAGAACGGGCGTGGGTGAGCAAATATGCCTGAACACATGGCTGTACGATGCGGTCATGTAATTCAACACACCCTTGGTCCACGGGCATGGGAACAAGCCAGATTTGAGCACCTATTTCAACCCCACAGCCCTCACATTTCCTACCATTTTTTTTCTCATTCTTTCCTCATTCTTTCAAATTTCTCTTATTTCTTTAAGATAGTGTCCAAACTCTTTAGCTACACTAAAATCATGCCGAAGAAGCGTAAGAAGGTAAGCATTGTCTCCCCAAAGGAGACCTCAACATGAGTTCATGCCGGCAGCTTCAGCTATTTGACACGCCAAGGATCTCCGAAACCATTTCGGTTCTATTTTTCTTTTCTCTTATCCTTTATTTTCCTTATCTATACTTCTCTTCTACTTAATTTAATTCCCTTCATCCTAGTTTCTTGGTTTTAGGTTCTAAAGGTTGCTAGGGAATCACGACATTTCCACCATCACCAACACTCTGCAGCCTTAGAAATCACTCCCACTTCGCAAACTATTTGTCAATAAGGACTATTCAGTCCATTAGTATTTTATTTTAACTTTAGTTTTCTTCTTAGTCTCCTTCTCTTTATTTTTCTTGTCCTTAATTATATTATTAGTATATTCTTAAAGTTTCTTTAGATTTATTGGCTATATCATCCCAGGCTACCTAATTTCTTTATCTAGCAAAATACTTTTTAGTGGCCACCCTACCAGGCCCAGAGAAAACACCATCACCACCACCAAGGACACCGCCTTCCAAGTTATCCACCATCACGACCACTACCAACTCCCGGAATCATCCAAAATTCAAGAAGTGTTACTTTTCTCATTCTCTTTTTATTACATAATTGTTTATCTATCTTTGTACATTGAGGACAATGTAAAACTTAAGTGTGGGGGGTAAAAGTACCTAACTTTTGCATTATTCTCAAATCTTGAATTTTAGTATTGTCCATAAGTAATCTTTTCATATTATTAATTAGGATGAAATTTCTAATGATTTATGATTGTTATTGACATGTTTTTGAGTAAGTCAGTGATAATTGTGCATTGATGATTTATACTTGAAGAATACTAGAGAATCAAGCATGATAAGTCTATTTTTTCATAATTTTTTAGGGTGTTGAACTAAAGTTGAATATTACCTTGAAGTTTCAATTCTATAGGATTGATGTCAAATACCCATAATTTTTGTGAGATTTGAGCCATATAGAGCATATATTCTTTTTCATGCTAACTTTCTTATTCGTGTGTCAACTTTGATTTGTTATTCTAGAACTTGCCTTGATTATACATGTCGAGACCACTAATAATCGTAAAAGTAACATATTTTAATCCCACATTTTGTATGCTTTTGGATGATTTAGCCCTCAATTTATGTAAAAAGATGCTCTTAATCCTTTCTTTTCATGTCTTATACTCAAGACAGCACTCGAGAACAAAAAGAATGAGAAACGGGCTTAAAACAAACCAAATTGGACCAACCCAAAAAACTGGCATAGCCTAAACTTCAAGTCACACGGCCGTGCCTCGCCGATCATTCAAAAACATGCCCCAAGCATGATTTGCATGGCCGTGTCCCAATCGACAGACCTGAAGCACGGCCTGAATCTCGACTTACATGGCCATGCCTCAATCAATAGAATAGACACACGGCCTGAAGTCGACCTACACGGGCGTGTGCCATGGCCGTGCCCCTACCGTGAGAAAGAACAATTTCACTCGGATTTGAATGCTTGAAGGCAAAGAAACACATTCCTAAGTCTACTTAAACATCCTAAGAGGAATTCTACTTGAATTAGGATACTTAGGAGCCAAGTAAAAGCATCTGAAAGCCTATATAAACATCCAAGGTAGCAACTAAAAGGGGAGTTCGGTAGAAGCTGAAACACGGCTTTTTATAGAGACTTTTGCGAAAGCTTTCATCATTTAGGGAATCACTTGAAGATAGCCAATTGATCCATCTCAAGAAGCCGGAGCTCTATTCAAGACGGAGGATCTCTCCTTCAATTCCTTCAGGGAGTTTTAGGGATTTCTTATGTTTTGTTTTATCTTTTCTCTTGAGATGTTTTCTTACTTAGTTATGAACTAAACCCTTTAGATGCCTGAAGGGGATGAAACCTATGATGGATTGTGTTATTTGATTTCTAAATTATATGATAAGTACTTAGTTTGTTCTTAATTATGTTACTTAATTTAATATGATGTGCTTAGGTGGAGGAGGAATAGACCCTGCCTAAGAGTAGATCTAGCATAATTGAGTGGAGTTGATCGGGCGCTTAGAGATAGGGTTACAAGATTTTGCCGGATTAGGGTGAAACCTAATATGGGAATCCATTGATCGATTTAGTTCTTCCTTAGGGGGTTATTATAAGAGAACGAGAGTTCTACTAATTAACCTAAGTTAGATGTTATTCACCTTGAGAGAGGGTTTAATATAGGTTAGGAAGTCTCACGGATCAAGCTAAGTAAAAAAGTCATATGGTTTAGGGATAAATAATAAGTGAAGCCATAGGTGGATTCTTCCTGAGGGTATCGTCTTCATCAACTGAGTTTTCCTAAAGTCTTTCTCCAATTCATGCTTTTGTCTTTGCATCTAGTTTAGTTTTTCATTAGTTTCATAAACCAATCACTCCATATTTTAGGCTAAATAATAGAAAGAAAGTGAGTAGTAGTACTTTTAGGTTCTTTTGGGTTCGATAAGATATTCTTGCCTAAACTATACTACTACTCTATAGGTGCGCTTGCCTCTATCATTGTCATAGTTAGTCTACAGGTTCGATCATTCTTTTATAAATTTTAAAACTTCATTGTTTGACACGATCAATTTTTTGGCACCGCTTTGGGAACACTAAAATATTATGAAAGCTCTATTTTATTACTTATAGCCAATTTTATTACAATTTATTATTATTATTATTATTATTATTATTATTACTTTGATAATTTTTTCCTTTGTTTTGCTTTTGGCGTAAAATTTTAGTCTACGTAAAAGATGGCACTGAATAATTGTAACATCCTGAATAGGGCCTATGCATTTCGGTTTAATTGTATGAAATGACAAGTTTCAAGTACTATGAATAAATTTTGATACTTTTGGAAACCTAGAAATGCATGAAAATGGAAATGAAAATGGAAATGGACATTTTGGAAACTTAGACATTTTGGAAACTTAGACATTTTGGAAACTTGAACATTTTGGAAACCTGAACATTTTGGAAACCTGAACATTTTGGAAACCTGAACATTTTGGAAACCTAAACATTTTTGGAAATGATCCAAAAATGGAAACTTGAACATTTTAGGAAACTTGGATATGTAAGAGAAATAAAGGAGTTTTATTCACATAAATATGTGAATAATAAGAGAGAAATAAAGGAGTTTTATTCACATAAATATGTGAATAATAAGAGATAAATAAAGGAGTTTTATTCACATAAATATGTGAATAATAAGAGATAAATAAAGGAGTTTTATTCACATAAATATGTGAATAATAAGAGATAAATAAAGGAGTTTTATTCACATAAATATGTGAATAATAAGAGATAAATGAAGAATTATTCTTTAATTAGGAAAATAAGGAAGAGTGGTGGCCAAGTTAAGGATTCTTGGCCTAGTAATTTCACTATAAAGGATGAGACTAGGGCCATTCATTTTCATTCTCCTCTCTCTTTTCTTTTGCGAATATTCTTCTTGAGCATCCATTCTTTTCTTCTTTTCTTTTAGCCTCCTAGCCGATTCCTTCTAAGCCTATTATTCCTCTCTTCTTTCATCTTTGAAATCGAATACATAAGGGAATCATAGCCGATTGTTCATCAAGTCTCTAGTCAATTTACGAAGGTTGAAGCGAAGGTGCAATCGATTCCTTCAAATAAGGGTAAGATCTAAGTTTAGTTTGATTTCTTTTATATTTTAGACTTATCGAAATCTAGGGCTAATCCCATTAATGTTCATGGTTGCGAAACTTTGAAGAGATCTTTCGGATTTACTAAGTGTAGGCTACAAGGAAGGAGAAGTTCTTTTCCGAAGGTACACCATAGGCCACGTGTTCCCTAGTTATTCTGGTGAGTTTTGATTTAAAATCCACAAGGTAAGTGTCTATAGCTTTCGCTAAGGCCTATTTTGATAATTAGATCTAATTCTTGTTTGTTTAAAAGCGAAACTAACCCGGATGAGATTTAGTGCTTGGCCGAATACAAGGAGGAGCATAGCATAGATTTCGAGATTCGATTAGTATTGAATTCGGCAACAAGGTAAGTAATACAAATCCTACTAGGATTTGGTTTTAAGCCAAATAGGTTTGTTAATATGTGAATAATAAGAGATAATATTATCTTAAGGAGAGTGGTGGCCAAGTCAAGGACTCTTGGCCTAGCAAATTTGGCTATAAAAGGAGAACCCAAGGTCTTTTCTCTCATCTTTCCAAGTAACCAAAATCCTTTGCTCTCTCCCTCTGCGAATTTTCTTTCTATCTTTCTTCTTCTCTTTTCTTCATCATCAAGCCAAAACCTTTTCTTTTGATCCCGATTAAATCTCCATAGCAGAAACCACGAGACTCTAGGCAAGGAAGCAATCGGTCAAGGCATTAAGGATCTTTTACAACTATCGAATACAAGGGGAATCTTTCGGAAATCTAAGGATCCGTGGTAAGATATTTTATTCGATTAAAGGTTATGATGTATATGTTAGATTAGATATAACATGAAAATTTAAATGGACATATAGGCAAGGAATTCTCTTGATTTGGAATTTGTATGGTAAGTGATATTCGCCAAGGCTTAATTTTGGTATTTGGAATTATTTTCATTATTTCAAAAGCGAAAACTCACATGGTTACATGATTTAGTATTAGCGATTTAAAGGAAAAAGGATACTAGTAATTTGGATTTGATTTACAATCATCCAATTCGGCAACAAGGTAAGTAATACAAATCCTACTAGGATTTGGTTTTAAGCCAAATAGGTTTGTTAATATGTTTTAATATTTGGCGAATTTAGGAGATAAAGATCTAGATCGGTAGATCGTTCTTCGGATTTCAAGGAAACTATTAAGCGAAAGCAGTGTGTACCCTTACTATCCTTCGATATTATATGGCTAAATATTTTAATATATGATATGAATAATAATGTGAATGTGGCTATGTACCACAAATGTGGCAAAAGTACCAGTGCGTTTCCTACTTCGATAGGATTGTGAAAATGTTATTTAATAACATGCGAATATATGAATATGAACATGAAATTAAGTTATGCAATATGTATGTTTTGGGGCATTGGGATTTATGTGAAAGGGGAGAACAGTGTTGACTTGGTCTCACCAACGAAGGTGTTGACTTGGTCTCACCAATGAAAAATGTTGACTACGGTCACATTGCGAAATTTTGGTAACCGGTTACAATAGTGTCTATTGACACAACGTGGAGAGTAAGCGGATGGAGGGTTGACTTAGTAGTCCCTACGGTGTGTTGGTTGAATGCGGTGGAGAGTAGCGGATGGCATATAGGTTTTGGGTTTGGGTTGCATCATAATTTCATTATTACATGGACTTGATGATTTGAACATGAATGCGATTTATTGAATGATAGTATAGTGTGCACATTGAGTCATTGACTCACCCCATTGTGGGAATTATTTTTCGGTGATGAGGTGGATGGACCATTAGGTAGATCATGAGGAGGCCATGCATCAATTGAGAATTTATTGAATTTGGACTTTATTTAATTTCAATACTTTTAATTTTATTTTGGGTTTATTTGATGTAATAAGGCCATAAGGCCCAGTGGATTATTCTTTGTTTTACTTTACTTTTTAATATTTTGCTAAGAACTATTTTGAACATGTTACATGAATTGGATTTACAAGATTAAATAAGTGGGTTTTCAATCTAAGCCCAACTCAAAATAGTAGTTTTCTAAAATTTTACAAATTTTCTCTAAGTGTGGATGTTTTGAGATCGGTTTACTTTAGGAACATACAGATCCGGTCCCTTCTTGTGGGCCCATAACCCACAGTCCAGGATCGAAACACAGCTCGATATTAAATCGAACACCCCACACCCACGAGAATGGACCGGATCTGTATGTTCCTAAAGTAAACCGTTTCAAACATTTTCGTTACTTAGAGAAAATTTGTAAATTTTAGAAAAACTATTGTTTGAGTTGGGCTTGATTGAAAACCCATTTATTTAATCTTGTAAATCCAATTTGAGGTAACGTGTCCAAAATAGATCTTAGCAAAATATTAAAAGTAATGTAAAAACAAAGAATAATCCATGGCCTTATGGCCTTATTACATCAAATAAACCCAAAATAAAATTAAAAGGTATTAAAATCAAATAAAGTCCAAATTAATAAATTCTTCAAGTGATGCATGGCCTCTCATGGTCTCACCGCCCCATTCAACCGCTCATCACCAAAAATAATTCCCACAATGGGGTGAGTCATCACTCAATGTGCACACAATACTATCAATCAATAATTCAGCATTCACGCTTAAATCATCAAGTCCATATAATAATGAAACTATGATGCAACCCAAACCCAAAACCTATATGCCATCCGCTACTCTCCACCTGCATCAACTGCATAACCGTGGGACTACTAAGTCGACCTCCATCCGCTACTTCCACGCTGTGTCATTAGACACTATTGTAACCGGTTACCAAAATTTCGCAATGTGACCGTAGTCGATATATTTCGCAGGTGAGACCAAGTCAACACCTAAATTTTGCAATGTGACCGTAGTCAACATATTTCGCAGGTGAGACCAAGTCAACACCTTCGCAGGTGAGACCAAAGTCAACACTGCTTCTCCCTTTCACATAAAACCCGAATGCCCCAAAACATATATATTGCATAACTTAATTTCATGTTCATATTCATATATTCGCATGTTATTAAAATAACATTTTCACAATCCTATCAAGTAGGAAACGACTGGTACTTTTTCCACATTTGTGGTACATAGCCACATTCACATTCTTATTCATAATCATATATTAAAATATTTAGCCATAAAATATTGAAGGATAGTAAGGGTACACACCGATTTGCTTAATAGATTCCTTGAAATCTCAAGAACGATCTACCGATCTAGATCTTTATCTCCTAAATTCGCCAAATATTAAAACATATTAACAAACCTATTTGGTTTAAAACCAAATCCTAGTAGGATTTGTATTACTTACCTTGTTGCCAATTCAATACTAATCGAATCCTCAAATCTATGCTATGCTCCTCCTTGTATTCTGCCAAGCACTAAATCTCATCCAAGTTAGTTTCGCTTTTTAAACAAACAAGAATTAGATCTAATTATCAAAATAGGCCTTGGCCGAAAGCTATAGACACTTACCTTGTGGATTTTAAATCCCAAACTCACCGAATAACTAGGGAACACGTGGCCTATGGTGTACCTTCGAAAAGAACTTCTCCTTCCTTGTAGCCTACACTTAGTAAATCCCGAAAGATCTCTTCAAAGTTTCGCAACCATGAACATTAATGGGATTAGCCCTAGATTTCGATAAGTCTAAAATATAAAAGAAATCAAACTAAACTTAGATCTTACCCTTATTTGAAGGAATCGATTGCACCTTCGCTTCAACCTTCGAAATTCGACTAGAGACTTGATGAACAATCGGCTATGATTCCCTTATGTATTCGATTTCAAAGATGAAAGAAGAGAGGAATAATAGGCTTAGAAGGAATCGGCTAGGAGGCTAAAAGAAAAGAAGAAAAGAATGGATGCTCAAGAAGAATATTCGCAAAAGAAAAGAGAGGAGAATGAATAATGAATGGCCCTAGTCTCATCCTTTTATAGCCAAATTACTAGGCCAAGAATCCTTAACTTGGCCACCACTCTTCCTTATTTTCCTAATTAAAGAATAATTCTTCATTTATCTCTTATTATTCACATATTTATGTGAATAAAACTCCTTATTTATCTCTTATTATTCACATATTTATGTGAATAAAACTCCTTTATTTATCTCTTATTATTCACATATTTATGTGAATAAAACTCCTTATTTATCTCTTATTATTCACATATTTATGTGAATAAAACTCCTTTATTTCTCTCTTATTATTCACATATTTATGTGAATAAAACTCCTTTATTTCTCTTACATATCCAAGTTTCCTAAAATGTTCAAGTTTCCATTTTTGGATCATTTCCAAAAATGTTTAGGTTTCCAAAATGTTCAGGTTTCCAAAATGTTCAGGTTTCCAAAATGTTCAGGTTTCCAAAATGTTCAAGTTTCCAAAATGTCTAAGTTTCCAAAAATGTCTAAGTTTCCAAAAATGTCCATTTCCATTTTCATTTCCATTTTCATGCATTTCTAGGTTTCCAAAAGTATCAAAAATTTATTCATAGTACTTGAAACTTGTCATTTCATACAATTAAACTGGAAATGCATAGGCCCTATTCAGGATGTTACAGTTAACTGTAACATCCTAGATTAAAGGTTATCGTCTGCATAATTCATGAGATAGTGGGATCGATGGGTGTGTTGGATGTGTTACGAAGAGTTTCAAGAACCCTAAGATGAAAGAAAATGTAAGGAAATGTAAGGAAATGAAAGGAAATGAAAGGAAATGAAAGGAAATGTAAGGAAATGTATGGAAATGTATGGAAATGTATGGAAATATATGGAAATGTAAGGAAATGTATGGAAATGTGTGGAAATGTAAGGAGATGTATGGAAATGTAAGGAAATGCTTTAGAAATGTTAAGCTTTGGAAACTAAACTAAAATAGGAAAGTGACCATTTTGGAAACCGAAGTAAATTAGGAAAGTGAACATTTTGGAAACCAAGCCAAAATAGGAAACTTGAACATTTTGGAAACTTGAACATTTTGGAAACTCGAACATTTTGGAAACACAACATTTTGGAAACACGAACATTTTGGAAACCTAAACATTTTGGAAACACTGAAAATCTGAGTCATGAAAATTTTAGGAAACTTAAAATTGACCCCGAATGTTGAATTTAAGAGCCCAAAGGGAACTTAGGGCCAAGTGACCCTAAAAATATAAAGCATGTGAAATTTGACCCAACAACGGACTTGGAAATGTGGCTGAAGATGCCACCAAAGGCCTTAGGAAATGGCCCAAATACTGAGGAGGCTTCGGGCTGAGTTTGAGACATCCGGAAGCAAATAATGAAGGCCTTATTTTGCTTCCGTATAATGAGGTGGACGGCATGGGTTTCTAGAAAAGGAAGAGTTTTATTTGCATAAATATGTGAATAATAAGAGATAAATAAAGGAGTTTTATTCACATAAATATGTGAATAATAAGAGATAAATAAAGGAGTTTTATTCACATAAATATGTGAATAATAAGAGATAAATAAAGGATTATTTTCTAAAGAGATAATATTATCAAAAAGAGGAGTGGTGGCCAAGTCAAGGACTCTTGGCCTAGCAAATTTGGCTATAAAAGGAGAACCCAAGGTCTTTTTCTCTCATCTTTCCAAGTAGCCAAAAATCCCTTTGCTCTCTCCCTCCTGCCGAATTTTCTTTCTATCTTTTCTTCTTCTTTCTTCATCTGTCAAGCCAAAACCTTTTCTTTTGATCCACGATTAAAATCTCCACAGTAAAACCACGAGACTCTAGGCAAGGAAGCAATCGGTCAAGGCATTAAGGATCTTTTACAATTGTCAAATACAAGGGGAATCTTCGGAAATCTAAGGATCCAAGGTAAGATATTTTATTCGATTAAAGGTTATGATGTATATGTTAGATTAGATCTAACATGAAAATTCAAACAGACATATAGGGCAAGGAATTCTCTTGATTTGGAATTTGTATGGTAAGTGATATTCGCCAAGGCTTAATTTTGGTATTTGGAATTATTTTCATTATTTCAAAAGCGGAAACTCACATGGTTACATGATTTAGTATTAGCGATTTCAAGGAAAAAGGATACTAGTAATTTGGATTTGATTTACAATCATCCAATTCGACATCAAAGGTAAGTCTTTTACAAATCCTACTAGGATTTGGTTTTGTTTAAAGCCAAATAGGTTTATTAATGTGACTTGTATGATGACCCAATATAGGAATTAATAGATCGAAGTTAGATCGGGATTCTCGAGATATCAAGGAACCTATTAAGCGAAAAAGGTGTGTACCCTTACTATCCTTCAATATTTTATGGCTAAATATTTTAATATATGATTATGAATAAGAATGTGAATGTGGCTATGTACCACAAATGTGGCAAAAAGTACCTGTGCGTTTCCTACTCGATAGGATTGTGAAAATGTTATTTTAATAACATGCGAATATATGAATATGAACATGAAATTAAGTTATGCAATATATATGTTTTTGGGGCATTCGGGTTTTATGTGAAAGGGGGAGAACAGGTGTTGACTTCGGTCTCACCAACGAAATATGTTGACTACGGTCACATTGCGAAATTTAGGTGTTGACTTCGGTCTCACCAACGAAATATGTCGACTACGGTCACATTGCGAAATTTTGGTAACTTCGGTTACAATAGTGTCTAATGACACAACGTGGAGAGTAGCGGATGGAGGGTCGACTTAGTAGTCCCACGGTGTGCGAGTTGAATACGGGTGGAGAGTAGCGGATGGCTTATAGGTTTTGGGTTTGGGTTGCATCACAATTTCGTTATTATATGGACTTGATGATTTGAACATGAATGCTGATTTATTGAATGATAGTATTGTGTGCACATTGAGTCTGTTGACTCACCCCATTGTGGGAATTATTTTTGGTGATGAGCGGTGTGATTGGTAGGTAGACCATGAGGAGGCCATGCATCACTTGAAGAATTTATTCTAATTTGGACTTTATTTGATTTTAATACCTTTTAATTTTATTTTGGGTTTATTTGATGTAATAAGGCCATAAGGCCCAATGGATTATTCTTTGTTTTTACATTACTTTTAATATTTTGCTAAGATCTATTTTGGACACGTTACCTCAAATTGGATTTACAAGATTAAATAAATGGGTTTTCAATCTAAGCCCAACTCAAAACAATAGTTTTTCTAAAATTTACAAATTTTCTCTAAGTAACGAAAATGTTTGAAACCGGTTTACTTTAGGAACATACCAGATCCGGTCCATTCTCGTGGGCCGGGTGTGGGGTGTTTCAATAATTATCAGAGGCAAGTCATGAGGATAATTCCTACTAAAATAGCCAGTGTCCTCAACCTCGACATGGTCACTAGGTTATCTAATTAATTAGAGATGATGAATAAAAAGATTGATGATTGGTATAGTCCCTCAAAGGAACATCCAGAAATACAATATGATTTGAATCAAGGAGGCGTGGCAAATCCTGAGCACCCACCCTACGGATATGGCATGGAAAACGAGCAAGCTCACTATAGAGGTAGCTATTCTAGATATCAAAATAATTTTTATAGTGACACTTATAATGCAGGTTGGAAGTACCATCCCAATTTCTCGTGGGATGATCAAAATAGCCAAAGATCGAAACTTCCTCCAGATTTTCAACAACCACCTCACCAACAAGGGGAGGAGTCGAATCTTGAAGAGATGATGACGAAATTCATGGCAGGCATAGATTCTTGTTTCCAATAGACTGAAGCGACACTTGATGATCAACAAAAATCGATCCAAGGGATCAAGAATCTAGTTGGAGAACTTACTAGGTCAGTGGGACATCTTGCAAAGCTAATGTCAGAATGACCGCTGGGACGTCTACCAAGTAACATCGAGGTTAACCCAAAGGAACAAATTCAAGCCATCTCAGCTTAAGACAGTAAGGGGATAGATGAACCAAACTCAATACAAGAAAACAAGGGAGATGAAGGTAAGGTAGAGGTAACACAAGAAAAGCTGAAACCAGTAATCAAGGAGTACCAACCTCACATACCTTATTTCGAAGCAATGAAAAGAGATGATTTAGAGGAATAGTTAGGTAAGTTTCTTAAACTCTTAAAGAAATTACATATTAACTTTCCTCTCCTTGAAGCTCTTTTTCAGATACCAGACTTGAGGAAATTTTTAAGACAGCTCTTGACCAACAAATGCAAATTAGACGAAGAGCACTACGTGGAGCTAAATGCAATGTGCTCAGCAAATCTAC
This sequence comes from Gossypium rotundifolium, assembly GCA_025506655.1. Lineage (NCBI taxonomy): Eukaryota > Viridiplantae > Streptophyta > Magnoliopsida > Malvales > Malvaceae > Gossypium > Gossypium rotundifolium. Next base: position 28,783,498 of record CP106730.1, read on the forward strand.
AAAATAGACTACCACGAAAGCTAAAAGATCTAGGGAGTTTTACAATTCCATGTTTAATTGGTAGTTTATCTATTGATAATGCATTAGCGAATTTAGGGGCAAGCATCAATGTTATGCCTTACAAAATGTTTAAACAACTAGGTCTAGGGAAACCCAGACAAACTAGGATGAGCATTCAATTAACTGATAAACTATAAGAATTCCTAGGGGTATAATAGAAAATGTTCTAATCAAAATTGATAAATTCGTATTCCCAGTAGACTTTGTTGGTTTAGACATGGATAAGGACAACACGATTCTTTTAATTTTAGGAAAACCCTTTCTAGTAACTGCCAGGACTAAAATTGATGTTGGTACAGGAGAACTCATTCTTCTTGTAGGTGATGAATCAATTAGTCTACAAGCTTTTGACTCGGCCAGGACATCAAGTGATGAAGGTGAGAAAGTAATTTCAGTTGATAATCAAATTGTTCAACTTTCACCATAGGAAACACCACAAGGCTTCAAACATGAACCGAATCATGGGCCCCAAGCCGTACAAGCTCATAACAGTGGATTGTTAGTGGATCCAAACCCAAGGGAAGAACCTGTGGTAAGAAAATGTAAGGTTGAGGTGTACCATGATTTACCAAAATCGGCAATTACAGAGTACCAACCTCGTGTGCCATATCCCGATGCAATAAAGAAAGACCACACAGAGGAAGAATTTGGTGAACTCACACTTCATGTAGATGACGAAACAATCACTCTTCAAGCTCTTAACTCAGCTAGGACATCAAGTAATAAAGGTACGAACATTAATTCAATTGATAATCATTTGGTTCAACCTTTTTCACAGGAAGCATCACAAAATCACTTAGATGAGCTAGATCCTAGACCTCGTGCCAACAAAGAAGAAATACATAAGGAACAAAGCCTTAGGGTTGACAAACTAAAAGAGCAAGAAACACAAATCAAAGAGGAATAGGAACCGCACTAAGTGAAACCGAAGGAGCCCCCAGACGAGCTGATAGGAACAATGAATCACTTAAAATTAGGAGATCAGGTATTGTTGAATAAGGAAGACCTCGAATCACCAATTCAAACCTCAAGACAAACGAAGAAATCACTTTTGAGGTACTAAATATTACTCGACTTAAACTATATATCCATAACCGAAGTGATCGCATGAGAAAGGATTTTCACCTCCTCAAACCACCATCACCATACGAATGAGAGGTAAAGTGTAGCTAAGACTATAAACGAGCGCTTCTCGGGAGGCAACCCGAGCACTAACCCCATTTTTACATTTTTATTTTTTATTTTTATTTTTTTCTTTTATTTTTCTTTTTAGAACCTAACCATAAACTAACCAAAGAGCATATTTTTCGGCCACACGGCCCTACTCACAGGCGTGCCCGTGCTCGTGTGGAAGCCAAGGGATGAACCATGGGCGTGCCAGTAGCCCTGCACGACATAGAAAAATTTCTTGTCCCAACACGGGTGGCGATAATAATCCACACCCATGCCGATGCCCTATGCGAGGTTACTGACTTGTCAAGCATGGGCTAAACACGGCTGTGCCTTTCAACCGTGCCAACATTCTGACTTATCGAACACGAGAGGAGCACGCCCATATTAAATGACCGTGTAAAGAAAGACACGAGCGTGCCATGACACCCACGGCCTTGCCCGAACACCCTGAATCCGTTCAAAATTCAAAATCCCAAAACACGGGCTACATCTCTATTTAAACCTCATTTCCCATTTTCTAGTTGTCTTTCATATTTTCCATTATTTATTTTTATTTTTATTTTATTTCATCATTATTTTTTACATTATTTTATTTTATTTTCTTCTTCTTATTCTTTATGATATTTAGATTTAGCTTACAATACAATAAAACCAAGCCGGCTACTTCGAGGATTCAATTTCAAACGGTTCGAGACGCTTCCCCATGTTCACCTCCAATCTTATCTGGTTTCTTTTCATAGACTTCATCCAAAAAATAAGGAAGTGTAACTTCTCCCCTTTTCTTTTGATTTTATTATTACGTAATTGTTTATCTATCTTTGTACATTAAGGGCAATGTACATCTTAACTGTGGGGGGTAAAAGTACCTAACTTTTTGCATTATTCTCAAATCCTGAATTTAGTCTTGTTTTCAAGTATTTTTCTCATATTACTAATTAGGATGAAATTTTTGTTGATTTATGATTTTTATTAATATGTTTTAGTGTAAGTCATAGTTAATTGTGCATTGATGATTAAAAGTAAAGAATACTAGAGAATCAAGCATGATAAGCCTACTTTCTAAAAATTAAAATTGATAGGTTGTTGAACTGAATTTGAGTATTACCTTGAAATTTTGAATTTATAAGGATTGATGTCCAAAAAACCCATAATTTTTGTGGGATTTTGAGCCTTATAGAGCATATATTCTTTTTCGTGCTCACTTTATTAATTATAAGTGTGTCAACTTTGAACTGTTATTCTAGAACTTGCCTCGTTTATACATGTCAAGACCACATTAATGATTTGATATACTGAGATGATAAAGGCACCTAGATTTAACCCACTTACTCCATAAAAAGCCTACCTTCACAAATTAACCCATAGTGAACCCCGTTGAATCCTAACAACCTTTTTATTGACTCACCCACCAATATTAACCCAAAATCCCTTTGAATTTGTTATCACCATTCTTTTGACTACCATTTAATCAAGGTTTGATTTGATTAGATTACTTGAATTATATTAGTTTAGTAGTTACATTTATTATTTATGATGTAATATTTTAGTTTGTTCTTAAAAAAATCCAAGTTTATTCAATATTATTAGTATATAAAATAGCTTAACATTTAAACTCTAATTGTTGAAGAAAGAGATCGTATTAAAGTATTATCAATTTTCAAGTGATGAAAATACTTTTTAGTATAGAGTAATTATCAATAGTGGTATTATTAGTTTTCATTCGAAGTAAATATTCATATTTAGTTCAATGTTTCTAGTTAGGTAATTTGTCAAGTCAGTCTCGATTCTAACCTTCTAATTCAGTCTTTATCCTCACCTTTTAACCTAAGCCCCGTTACAACCTTGATTAAAGACCTTTTGATTTGTGTATCATCTCATATACAGTGGTGGAGATTTGATTTTCAGGCAAGCCCATGGGATTAACTTTTCAGGTTTGACTTAGAGTTCTTATTCTTGAACCTTAAACACTTCAAGTGATTTGAGTGAATCTGTTGTGAGGATGTCAATCCTTATCAGTTTTGAATTAAAGGTAAATACTTAGATAAAGGGAGACACCTATGTTTTCGTACTACAAAAGGTATGACTTATTATGATTAAATCTTTATCACTCTTTGAGTTGAATTATCCATGTATAAATTATCTATAAATTATGATGAGACATTGTCGATAAGAATTATGAATTATGGAAAGTTTGTTTTAATTGTAAGTTGAGAATTTTGCTTGAGGACAAGAAAAAACTTAAGTGTGGGGGTACTTGGTAAACCATAAAAGTAACATATTTTAATCCCACATTTAGTATGCTTTTGGATGATTTATCCCTCAATTTATGTAAAAAGATGCTCTTAATCCTTTTTTTCATGTCTTATACTAAAGACAACACTCGAGAACGAAAAGAGTGAGAAACGGGATTAAACGGACCAAATTGGGCCAACCCAAGAAATTGGCACGGCCTGGACTTCAAGTCACACAGTCGTGCCTCGCCGATCATTCAAATACACGCCACAAGCATGATTTTCATGGTTGTGTCCAAACCGACAGACCTGAAGCACGACCTGAATCCTAACTTACACGGTCGTGCCTCAATCAACAGAATCGACACACGGCCTGAGGTCGACCTACACGGGTGTGTGGCATGGTCGTACCCCTGCCACGGGAAAGAATAATTTCACTCAGATTTGGGTGTTTGAAGGTAAAGAAACACATTCCTAAGTCTACTTAAACATCCTAGGAGGAATTCCACTCGAGTTAGGATACTTAGGAGCCAAGTAAAAGCATCTCAAAGCCTATATAAACACCCAATGTAGCAACTAAAAGGGGACTTCGGCAGAAGCCAAAACACGGCTTTTTGTAGAGGCTTTTGCCGAAGCTTTCATCTTTTTAGGGAATCACTTGAAGATAGCCAGTTGATCCATCTCAAGAAGCCGGAGCTCTATTCAAGACGAAAGATCTCTCCTTCAGTTCCTTCAGGGAGTTTTAGGGATTTCTTATGTTTTGTTTTATCTTTTCTCTTGAGATGTTTTCTTACTTAGTTATGAACTAAACCCTTCAGACACCTGAAGTGGATGAAACCTATGATGGATTGTGTTATTTGATTTCTAAATTATATGATAAGTACTTAGTTTGTTATTAATTAGGTTGCTTAATTTAATCTGATGTGCTTAGGTGGAGGAGGAATAGACCCTACCTAAAAGTAAATCTAGCATAATTGAGTGGAGTTGATTGGGCGCCTAGAGATAGGGTTATGAGATTTTACTTGATTAGGGTGAAACCTAATATGGGAATCTATTGATTGATTTACTGCTCCATCAGGGGGTTATTATAAGAGAACGAGAGTTACACTAATTAACCTAAGGTTAGATGTTATTCACATCGAGAGAGGGTTTAATGTAGGTTAGGGAGTCTCACGGATCAAGCTAAGTAAAAAAATCATATGGTTTAGGGATAAATAATAAGTGAAGTCATAGGTGGATTCTTCATAAGGGTATCGTCTTCATCAACTGAGTTTTCCTAAAGTCTTTCTCCAATTCATTCTTTTGCCTTTGCATCTAGTTTAGTTTTTCATTAGTTTCATAAACCAATCACTCCATATTTTAAGCTAAATACTAGAAAGAAAGTGAGTAGTAGTACTTTTAGGTTCTTTTGAGTTTGATAAGATATTCTTGCCTAAACTATACTACTGTTCGATAGGTGCGCTTGCCTTTATCGTTGTCATAGTTATTCTATAGGTTCGATCATTCTTTTTATAAATCTTAAAACTCGACTGTTTGACACGATCAACCACATTAATGATTTGCTATACTGAGATGATAAAGGCACCTAGGTTTTAACCCATTCATTCCACTAAAAAGCTTACCTAACCCCTAGTGAACCCATTTGGTCCTAATAACCCTTTTTATTGAACTACCGCTTAATATTAACCCAAAACCCTTTGTATTTGTTATCACCATTCTTTTGACTACCCTTCTATCGAGAATTGATTTGATCGATTTAATTAAGTATTAAAGTTCTACGTAATTAAGTATTAAAGTTCTTATGCGTATTATGTTTCTAGTTTGGTCTTAAAAAACTAAAGTATATTCAAAGTATTAGTATATGGTTAAAATTTGAGCTTATGCGTTTAAATTCCAATTGTTGAAGAAGAGCTCATGTTATTAGTTTCAAAGTTTCAATTGATGAAGGTAATTTATTAGGTCAATCTCGATTCTTAACCTTTTAATTCAGCCTTTATCCACACTAAAGGGAGTGGTTAATGGTGATAGCAAAATTTAACCTAAGTCAATTTAACTTTCACCAAAAGCTTTCTCTCATTTTCTTTTCTTCCTTTTCATTCTATTTCTCTTTTCTTTTCCCTCTCATAGCCGAAACTACCAAATTGCAAAGAACTATCTCTTTTCTTTTTCCCTCTCATAGCCGAAACTACCAAATTGCAAAGAACTATCTTTTTTCTTCATTTCTTCCCCTTGGCCGAATGTGCATAGGTCTCTAAACCTATCTCTTTTTCTTTTCTTCATCATCACCTTTTATTCTTCTCTCTCTTCTTTCATTTTCATTCTCTTTCTTCTTTCTCTCAAAACCGAAACCATCATATTTGAAACCACCATCTTTTCTCTTCTCTTTTGTTAAAGCCGAATCATCAATTCCTTTCTTCTTTTTGTTCAAGGCCAAACCTTCAAGTGAATCAAAGTAAGGTTTTTGTTTGTCAATAGTTTTCATTATTCTTTTCTATTATAATTGATCTAGAAAAATAAATCTTTTATTTTTCTCTCTAGGTCAATCCTTGGAAAGGATTTTTAAGGATCTTTGTTGAAGACAACTTTTAAGAAGTGATCTTCAAATCAGCAAGGTAAGATTATCCCTTTTTGGTTATATCGATTTCTTTAGATAGACTAACAATCGATCGTATTTTTAGGGGCGATTTGAGACTAACAAGATAGGTAAGAAAAGGCGATTCGAGTGTTTGGAAAGAGGAGGTATTCCTTTACCATCAAACTTCAAACGAAGAACATGTCGGTGGTTAGAGACTTTCCACCGGGTTGTGGACCCTCTGCTAACGAGGATCGGTTATTTGAAGTAGTGCGGACAACCGAACCACTTTACGTTGGTGGAATATCAGCGGGTTTTGATCCATCTAGTGGAGAAAAACCACAAATAACTGTCGTTCGAGAATCCGAGGGTAAGGATTTAGATCCATCATCAATAAGTGTAGTTTTGTTAGCAATAGTGTATACTAACCAAGTGTGTTAATTAATTAGGTGTTGACGAGCGAGAGGGTATTGTTCTCACTGTCACGAGGTGTGTAACCTTACATTAAAAATCTCATAGATTTACATATATTTAAATGTGATTATATGACCATGTGTATGATTGTGATTTTGGATACCATTCAGTGGTATACGATATTCAGGTATGTTTACCCCAATATTTTGTTCATTTTGCTATATGCATAAATGTGAGATAAGTATGACTATATTATGATCTGTGGGGTAAATAGCATGAAAATTTATTGATATGTATGTGCATGGGCATATGGGTATATTTGATAAAGGAGGAAGTATTCTGGTGGTTTTACCACATTTCTGGTGACCTCGGTCACATATGTGAATCTGGTGACTTCGGTCAAGTATATTTCAATCTGGTGACTTCGGTCACGTATATGTGAATCTGGTGACTTCGGTCACATATTTGAAATCCGGTGACTTCGGTCACATATTTGATATCCGGTGACTTCGGTCACAATTTTGTCTGGTGGCCTTGCCACAAAATTATAAGGGCGATGTGCATGTTGCCTTGTTAAAACCATATCAAAGACCTTTTGCTTTGTGTATCATCTCATATTACAGTGGTGGAGATTTGATTTTCAGGCAAGTCTATGGGATTAACTTGTCAGGTTTGACTTATGAGTGCTTTCCCTTGATACTTAAACACTTTGAGTGCTTTGAGTGAATCCTTTATGAGGATGTCAATCCTTATTGGTTTCAAATTAAAGGTAATCATTTAGATAAGGGGAGACACCTATGTTTTCGTACTAAAAAAATTCATGACTTATATTGTTTGAATCTTTAGGTGTCTTTGAGTTAAATTATCCATGCATAAATTGTCGGTGAATTATAATGAGGTATTGTCGATAGGAATTGTGAATTATGGGAAGTTCATTTTAATTTTGACTTGAGAATTTGCTTGAGGACAAGCAAAAGCTTAAGTGTGGGGGTATTTGATAAACCGTAAAAGTAACATATTTTAACCTCATATTTAGCATGCTTTTAGGATGATTTAGCCCTGATTTATGTAAAAAGGTGCTTTTAATCCTTTCTTTTCATATTTATACCCAGGAAAGCACCCAAGGATGAAAAGAACAAGAAACGAGCTTAAAATCACAAATTTGGGCCAAAGAGGAAATCGACATGACCTGGACTTCAAGCCACACGGCCGTGCATAGATGGAAACATTCCACATGGTATAACCAATGATTTACACGACTGTATCATCAAATTACCACACACGGGCGTGTCTAGCTATTTATACGGCCGTGTCTAAAATGACAAAATTGAGACACGGCCCAACCACAATTTACATGGGCATGTGACATGGCCGTGCCCCTATTACGGGAGAGAGCAATTTCACTTGGGTTTAGATACTTAGAGCCAAATAAAAACTTTCCAAAGCTTATTCAAACACCAAGTAAGAAGTAGACTTGAATTAGGACACTTAGGGACCAAGTAAAGCATCCTAAAAATCTATATAAACACCCTAAGTGCATCCTGAAAAGGGGGCGGTTAGCTAGGCCAAGGAGCCGAGCCAGAAGGATCACATTTGTGGGAGTCACTCGAAGATAGCCAAGTGGATCCATCTCAAAAAGCCAGAATTATACTCAAGACGGTGAATTTCTTCTTCAATTCCTCTAGGGGGTTTTAGGGATTTTCTATTTCTTGTTTTATCTTTTCTCTTGAGATGTTTTCTTTATTTGTTATGAACTAAACCATTCGGATACCTGAAGGGGATGAAACCTAGATGAACCTTGTTATTTATTTTCTGAGTTAAATGATAAATACTTAGTTTGTTCTGAATTATATTGCTTAATCCAAATCTGATATGCTTAGGTGGAGGAGGAATAGACCCTGCCTAAGAGTAGATCTAGCCTAATTAAGCGGAGTTGATCGAGCGCCTACAGGTAGGGTTACAAGATTTTGCCAGATTAAGGTGAAACCTAATATGGGAATCCATTGATCGATTTACTACTATTCTATGGGGTTATTATAAGTGAACAAAAGTTCCACTAATTAACCTAGGGTTAGACGTTATTCCCCTCAAGAGAGGGTTTAATATAGGTTAGGGAGTCCTACGGATCAAGCTGAGTAAATAGATCATATGTGAGAAACTGTAAAAGTAACATATTTTAATCCCACATTTAGTATGCTTTTGGATGATTTATGTAAAAAGGTGATCTTAATCCTTTCTTTTTATGTCTTATACTCAAGAAAGCACCTAAGTATAAAAAGAACGTTAAACGGGCTTAAAACGGGCCAAAATGGGCCAACCCAAGAAATCGACACGGCCTGGACTTCAAGCCACACGGCCATGCCTCGTCAAAGTATTTCACACGTCCATGCCATGATTTACATGGTTGATCACTGCAAAATAGTCTAGTTTTAATATTTATAAAATAGTGATCGAACCTGTAGATTGACTGTGACAACGATAGAGGCAAGCGCACCTATCAAAAAGTAGTATAACTTAGGCAAGAATATCTTTATCGAACCCAAGGAACCTAAAAGTACTATTACTCACTTTCTTTCTATTATTTAGCCTAAAATATGGAGTGATTGGTTTATTAAACAAATGAAATAATTAAACTAATTGCAAAGACAAAAGAAATGAAACTTTGGGAAAAGACTTTTGAAGAAAACTCAGTTGATAAAGATGATACCCTCGGGAAGAATCAACCTATGACTTCACTTATTATCTAACTTTCAATTCATAATATTTCTTTTACATAGCTTGATCCGTGAGACTCTCTAACTTATATTAAACCTTCTCTCGAAGCGAATAACATCTAACCTTAGGTTAATTAGTGGAACTCTCGTTCTCTTATAATAACCCCCTAAGGAAGCAGTAAATCGATCAATGGACTCCCATATTAGGTCTCACCCTAATCCAAAAAAAAAAAATCTCGTAACCCTATCTCTAGGAGCTCGATCAACTCTGCTTAATTATGCTAGATCTACTCTTAGGTAGGGTCTGTAACACCCCAAACCCGGCCTAGAAGTTAGGCCCGAATCTAGTGTGTCACAATGAAGAAAACGTATAAAGGATCTTGTGATTCGTAATGAAATAGGTGTAATTGAAGAAAACAAGTTTGTTTAGAAATATTTGATGAAAATACTTCTAATCTTTGAAAAGCTGAATGAAGAATTGATATTTGAACTAGTGATCTTTTAAAACCGTAACTTTTAAAAATGCTGTTGATAATTTGAAAGAAAGTCTGAGTTAAATCATTTGTAAAAGTTTATTTATAAAATCCACTTATTAATCAATTTGGAAAATCATTGATTATTCTTTTAGAAAATTCCCGTTTAAAATAAACCAACAAAATAATAAATACGTCAAACATAAAACAAAATAAAATAATCCAGATGCCTTATTACAACATAAAAACTCGATAAGTAAAAATAACAAAGTAGAGCAGAAAAGTAATTTACTAAAGTTTGAAATATTTATTTCCAAAGTATGGCCTCCACCGAGTCATCCATGGGCCCAAGTCCTTGTCACTGAGATTTACCTACAAGGATTAAGAAAGAAGGGGGTGAGTTACAAGAACTCAGTGTGTAACCCCTCATCATCCACTTTGGCCCGAGCCCGCTTAGCAATATCTTGGGCTTGAACCCATTTACATAATCTTGGGCCTAAGCCCACTTTCATGTAATAAATAAATGATATGAATGCAACCCATCCCATCCAGCCAATCTCTCCACCCGTACCAACCAATCTCTCCTGTAGGGATCAAGTTAACCCACCCCGCCAGTCTCTCTACCTATACCAACCAATCTCTCCAGTGGGGTTCAAGTCAACCAACCCATCCAGTCTCTCCAATTTGCAGTCAAGCTACCATTTTTAATATTTGTGGCTGAGCCACCAGAATCATATACAATAATATAATCGGCATATAGCCTTAGTCACGATGGCACAAAGCCATATTTAAATTGGCACAAAGCCATTATCAGAATTTGTGGCAATGCCACCGGTCTACTCTTGTCTTCATTCAAGTTTCCCATCCCATGCAATATGTAAATATGCAATATACATAGCAAATCATGATATTTACAAATATATCAACGATAACTATTTCATACAAAAGTTTAGCCCATTAACACTTTCCAATTCAACACATTAAGGCAATTTATCAAATCGGCCCATTAAGGCAATATATCAAATCGGCCCATTAAGCAATATATTAAATCGGCCCAAGGCTTAACTACTAATTTGGGGCATAAAAGTTTGAAACTGTCCAACTGCATCATACCGACTAAATTGACTATAACTTGAGTTAGGAAACTCAAAATCTAAATCCATAAATTTTATTTGAAACTAGACTCGTATATCTTTCTCTTATAAGTTTTTCCAGAATTTTTAGCTTAACCATTTAGTACAGTTTATTCCCTAAATTTTCCCTTGTTTCATTGTCCAATGATTCTGACCTCTCTTTTCTTAATCACAAATATCTTATTGTACGCCTTTTATCTACTGCTCCCACTTGTTTCCATTGAAAATAGGTTCACTAAGGAATCCATACATATAAATTATGTCCCATAATTCACTTTGTACAATTTTATATGATTTTTTCAAAATAGAACAGAATACTCCAAAGTCATTCAGAACCAGTCTCACTTAAATTAACATATCTCAGAGTATAAAATTCCTTTTTCCTTCTCCGTTTCTTCCTTATCAAAATAGACATAGTAAGATTTTATTCAATATCTCTTTCAATTTCTAATTCCCTTTATCCAATATTTCATGATTTTTCAAATACACGTCACTCTTTCTGACTGAAACTATTTTATTACAAAACATGATTACCACTACGATCATACGCACGTCCGAGTGATCACGGATGCCAGTTATTGGTTTTCTCTGGTATTTCTACCGAATCACAGAATATTTCATGTAAACTTTCAAAGAGATGTGAGACTTACTCACCATTTCAAACATATAATCGGAAGGGCACAGGATTACACACCTTGATTACAAGTTGTGCTTTCTCCGATTTCAACACCACAACGGTGATCTCCTCGATGCACCAAGAATCGATCCTTATCGATTTTGGATCTAATTACCATTGTTTGACTTAGGCTAGAACAATACACGGTATCCCACTTAAAGCACTACAAAAAGAGAGAGTGAATAAAACATGAAGAAGTGGAGGATAACACCATTTTCGATTACGATCATGATTTACAACCGAATAGTGATAATTACTTATTCGGCTAAAGAGGAAAGAATATGATCATAAAAAGAATTCACTTACCGATTGTACATAAATGACCACTCGAATGGAAAGAGAGTTCAATAGAAGGGTGGAAGATTCGGTTATGCAAAAAGGGAGATAGATAAGAGATGAAAATCTTGATCAAACAAAAGAGCAAGAAAGTGCACAAATGTGTTAGGGGAATTCGGCCAAAGTAAAAAGAAACAAGAAGCATATGGTCATCAAGGCTTGTGACTTCGGCACAAAGCAAAGGAAAAAGAAAAGAATTTGAGAGGAAAAAATACACTATTGCTCTATTATTGAGAGAAATTGAGAGAAATGGCACAAAGTTGCCAAAAGGAGTTCTGGGTAAAACAAAGCTAGGATTTTACCAAAAGCCAAAATAAAATTTCAGCCACCTAACTTCTCAAAAACTGTCCACATGCATCCCCCATTAGGATTAGAGTTTGGCCTCTAAGTTTTCCAAAACATCATCCATGGAATTAGCCTCATGTTCCCCTTTCTTTCCTATTTCACTTGATTCCTTTCCTCAACTTCAACCTTGCCTTATTCTTTTAGCCACCTTACCAAAATAATGAAATCTACCATTTCCATATTTATTCCTTGACCGACACATAAGGAAGGGAAGCAAAAGTAAAAGTCAAATTACATACAAAGTGATTTGAACTCCTTCCTTCAAGGTAATACATGTGGTGCCATAGCCTCTTTACTAACTGCTCACTTATGCTAGCTATTTAATTAATTATTTCCATATGCTTTAAAGTCACTTACTCCATCTCCTTAAAGTGCTAAAGTACCAATTTTTCCCTAAGGCCTAATTAAACTCGAGACTTCATAGAAACCTCGTAACCTTCCAAATTCACTTAACTAACAAATCCAATTTGCAATAATTCCATTCTATTGTTCTCAGAATTTTAAACATTCTTATATCCAAGGCCCATTGGGCCCAATCCTACTAAGCCCAATTTCGGGATGTTACAGGGTCTATTCCTCCTCCACCTAAGCACATCAGATAAATTTAAACAACATAATTAAGAATAAACAAAGTATTTATCATATAAACTGAAAGAATTAAATAACAAAATCCATCATAGGTTTCATCCCCTTCAAGTATCTAAGGGGTTTAGTCCATGATTAAACAAGAAAACATCTCAAGAGAGAAGATAAAACAAAACATAGGAAATCCTTAAAACCCCCTGAAGGAATTGAAGAGGAGATCCTCCATCTTGAGTAGATTTTGGCACTTCGAGATGAATTAATTGGCTATCTTTCGGTAATTCCCTAAACGAGTAAAGCTCTGGCAGAAAACTCTGCTAAAACCTACCCCAGAATTGCTGCCTTCGATTTGTTTATATAGACATTTGGGATGCTTTACTTTGCTCCTAAGTACTCGTAATTTGGGTATAATTCATCCTAAGTGTTTGAGTGGACTTAGGATTGCGTTTCTTGGGCTCTAAGCATCCAATTTCGAGTGAAATTGCTCTTTTTTGTGACAGGGGCACGGCCTTGATACGCCCGTGTCTCCATCCTGTCGATTTAGGCATGGCTGTGACACGCCTGCAACAATATATGGGTAGAGGCCGTGCTTCAATTCTACCATTTTGGGAACGACCGTGTAGATCACTAGGCACGCCCGTGCATGGACTTTATCGATTGGAAAGATGGCTATGTGAATCAGGGTAAGGTCGTGGTCTAGATGACTATCGAGGCACGACCGTGTGGCATGAAGTCCAGGCCGTGCTGTCTTCTTGGGTTGGCCCACTTTGGTTCATTTTAAGCCAATTTTGCATTCTTTTTATCCTTGGGTGATTTCCTGAGTATAAGACACGAAAAGAATGGAATAAGAGCACCTTTTTACATAAATTAAAGATAAATTTATCCAAAAGCATACTAAATGTGGGATTAAATTATGTTACTTTTACGGTTTATCAAATACCCCCACACTTAAGCTTTTGCTTGTCCTCAAGCAAAATTCTCAACTTACAATTAAAACAAACTTTCCATAATTCATAATTCCTATCGATATTATCTTATCATAATTCATAGATAATTCATACATGGATGATTTGATTGGAAGTGCCCTAAAGTTTCAATTACGATAAGTCATACCTTTATAGTCTGGAACCGTAGGTGTCTCCCCTTATCTAAGTAATTACCTTTGATTTAAAACCGATAAAGACCGATATCCTCACTAAAGATTCACTCAAATCACTTGAAAAGTGTTTAAGGTTCAAGAATAAGCACTCTAAGTCAAACTTGAAAAGTTAATCCCAAAGGCTTGCCTAAAAGTCAAATCTCCACCACTGTATATGAGATGATAAACAAATCAAAAGGTCTTTATTAGGGCTGTAATGGGGCTAGGGTTAAAGGTGTGGATAAAGGCTGAATTAGAATGTTAGAATCGAGATTGAATTAATCAATTACCTAACTAGAAACAATGAACTAATATAAGTACTTACATCAATTAAAAGCTAATAGGAATACTATAATACCTCAATATGAGCTCTTCTTCAACAATTGGAATTTAGATACATGAGCTCTAAACTTTGATTGATTTTTTTTAGAATAAACTAAAATATTACATCATAAATGATAAATGTAACTACGGAACTAATATCATTTAGTAATTTAATCAAATCAAACCTCAATTAAAGGGTAGTCAATAGAATGGTGATAACAAATATAAAGGAATTTTGGGTTGATATTAGCGGGTGAGTTAATAAAAAGGTTACTAGGATTCAACGGGGTTCACTAGGGGTTAATTTGTGAAGGTAGGCTTTTTAGTGCAGTGAATGGGTTAAACCTAGGTGCCTTTATCATTTCATTTATCAAATCATTATTGTGGTCTCGACATGTATAAACGAGGCAAGTTCTAGAATAACAGCTTAAAAGTTGACACACTCATAATCAATAAAGTGAGCAAGAAAAGAATATATGCTCTATATGGCTCAAAATCTCACCAAAAATTATGGGTGTTTTGACATCAATCCTATAGATTTCAATTTTCAAAGTAATACTCAGATTTAGTTCGACAACCTATCAATTTTATTTTTGAAAAATAGACTTATCATGCTTGATTCTCTAGTATTCTTCAAATTTAATCATCATCGCACAATTAACTATGACTTACTCTAAAACATTTCAATAAGAATCATAAGTCATTAGAAATTTCATCCTAATTAATAATATGAGAATAATTCTTAATATCAAGTCTAATTTCAGGGTTTTGAGAATTATACAAAAAGTTAGGCACTATTACCCCCACACTTAAGATGTACGTTGCCCTCAATGTACAAAGATAGATAATGAAATTTATGTGCTAAATCAAAAAGATAGGTGGCAAAAATAATAATCCCTAAAATCTGGATGATCCCTAGCGTCTTTAGTGGCCGTGATGGTGTTTTCTATGGGCCTAGTGGAGTGGCTACCGAGAAGCAATTTACTATATGAAGAAATTTGGTAGCCTGTGAAGATATAACCAAGAGATCTGGGGAAATAATAATGATATACTAATACTAAATTTAAATATTAAGAAAATAAAAAGAATGTGACTAAGAAGAGAACTACAATTGAAAGAAAAGACTAATGGACTAAGGAGTCCTTATTGTTGGATGGTTTTCGAAGTGGGTGTGACTTCCAAGGCTGTATTGTGTGATTCCCTAGCAGCCTTTAGAACCTAAAATCAAGAATCGAAAAGGTTTCTGAAACCCTTGGCGTGTCAATTAAGTGAAGCTGTGTAACATCCTGAATTAGGGGTTGTTTGAAAATTTAATTTTTTGTTCCCATGTGTGTGTGTGTGCTTGAAGAAATAAATACTATGATTTATTTGGCATGTTCTAAGGTCTAGAAATAAACTCGAGCTAGGCCTCGACTTAGGGTTAAAATTTCTTTTAAGTGTTTAAAGGAGGAAGCTAGGTGAGATAGGGGTTAAGAAAATTTTCAAAGGAACTTGACACAAAGAACTAATTGGTTAAGTGGTTCCATGCGCCACTTAAGTGTTGGAGGTGAAGAGGCGCAGTCACGTGTTCGAGTGGCGGGAGGGCGTTTTACATTTTGTTTTTTTTTTTTGTATATGAGGTGATGGGCTTAAGTAGTAAGGCTTTAAAGTTTAATGAGGGGGTTTTATTACATGAAAGTCTAATGGGAAAAATGGCATGGGGCATTGAAAGGAGGGGTGTAGCATGAGGTTCTAGGTTCGAACCAAGGTAGCTGCAATTTGGTTTTTATTTTTTTTTGTTTTTCTTCAAAACTGGCGTGAATGGGAGAGTAGGTGATGGCTGCTTGTTGGACTCTTGAAGTGATGTGGATGAGCTCTATTTTTGCACATATTCGGCTGGAAGGGGGGATTATTAGTAGTTTATTTACTTTTAAATTGATGAGGAGTGGCTAGGAGATAAAGAAGTAAGATAAACCTTGTTTAATTTTGATAATTAAAGGCTGGAGGTTTATCACAAAAGCAAGCAATGGCCGAAATAGGGACTCTTTAGGGCCATCCTATTTCGGTTTTGTGTTAAGCATTAGAGTGCCAAAAATCATTCAGCAAGTCCTCTTTGTTTTTCTTTCTTGTGCTGGCCGAAATTCCCCCTAGACAATTGCCCAAAATTATTCGAAAATTTCCAGCTTCTCTTTTGCTTCTTCTTAGCCGAACCTTGAATGTTATTTTAATCAACCATAGCCGAATCCCCTCCTCCCTATTTGGTGTAGTTTTGGCCGAACATCAAAGCAAAGGTGATCTCTTCTAGGATTTCCTCCAATCGGTTTGTAAAGGTGGGTAAGTGTCCAAAGCCGAATGCCTTTTATTCTGTTTTTCTTGTTCTCTGTAGACTAGGGTGAATGGAAAAGCCGAAATATACTGATGGTTTGGCTAATCAGTGTTTTGAAACCAATTTTGTCTAGGTACACCGGGGTTTTGAAGTATTCAGTCAAGCCTCCATTCGGTAGCAATCAGCCTTGGTTGTGGTGGTAAGAATTTTGTTAACCATTTATTTGGTATTTGAAAGTCGAAGGCTAATTGTTGAGGATGCTAACGGTTGTCGATTGTAGGGGGTGAAGCAGATTCGCATATCGTGTGCTGTAGTTTGTACTCAAGGGCGTTTAGGTGAGGTTTCGGGTTCATGTGTTAACCCTTTGGATTTATGAGGGTTGGCCGAATAGCCATGTCACTAACTTTCAGGTTTGGCCGAATATAGGAGCAAGAAATCTAGTGTGGCCAATTGACTCTTTGGGATTTAGGGCTACCGATAGTAACAGGTGTGTACATACACACTTTATAACTAATTAATGTGCTGAATATATTGTGTATGCTAAACTGGATTGTGTAGATTTGGATTTAATACCATAAAGGTATAAGCAAGGATCCAGGTAAGTCCTTGTCAATATGAGTTTGATTATGATGCTTGACATATTTGGTATATGTGGCATATAAGAAGATTGGCTTTTGATAAATTCAGTATATGTTATTAAATAAACATGTTTGGCATGATTTATGTTAAGTGCATATTATAAATATGTGGGTTAAACGAGAGGAGGGGGAAGTGATATTCGTGTCGACGGACACCAGTGGTTTGGTACCACATTTCGTGACTTTTGTCACCAGAGGTTTGGTACCTCATAGCGTCTCATCCCCGTGGCTTAGCACCACAGTGGGTTGGCCCCACAGATGATATTATGGGATTGATGCCGGTGATTTGGTATCACACGTGGGTTGGCCCCACAACTTATTATATGTGACTTGAGTCACGGTGGTTTAGCACCACCAAAGGTGGTTTAGCACCACAATATTGATGGATATCGTGACTTTGAGTCACCAAGTGGTTTGGCACCACCAAGGGTTTGGTACCACAGGGGTAGAAAAAGGTGTTTTGGATGGTTAGGTTGGGTGCATGTTAAACTTGATTATGATTTGTGTGTATGATGTTGCATTAAACCGGGAAAAGGGTTACACATTGAGTCTTGGTGACTCACCTTTTCCTTTAAAATTTTTCAGGAGACTCGTAGATCGCGGATGAGGAGCCGGATGGACTCGAGGTGGCCATGCAGAGAAAATATGGATTAAATGGATTTTGAATTGTTTTATTTTATTTTGGTTTTATTTGTTCAGTTGTAATAAGGCCTCCTAAGATTTTATTTTTACTATTTTACATGTTTTGGATGAATTGTTTAAATTGTTTAATGACTTTAAAATGGTTACACAAGTTTCTTAAATTCAAACGTAAATGATTTTCTTTCGTACCATTGGGTACATTGACAGAATTGGTAACAATATGACTTAACATATTATAAATAACAAAGCTAAGTGTTGTCTTTTTATACACCTCAAATGTTTTAAACAAAACTATATTCTTTTTACCAAAAATTTAAAGTAATTAAAAAGGGGGTTTTCAACAAATTTTCTTCTGTAACATACCAGATTTGGTCGTAATGTTTGGGCCGGGTTTGGGGTGTTACAAAATTGGTATCAAAGCCTAGTTCAAAGCTCGGCTGTGAGGGCCCAATGCCCAAAATGTTTTTGGTAGGCCTTTTTGAAATATTGTTGGTTTTGAACAGCATGGCACCGAGTCTCCGGCACCAATCCTCCTGTAAGTACTTCTCGACTTCTTTGTGAATTATTATCTGTAGAAGGGTAGGTATGGAACGTAGATAGTATGATAAGTGCTTTAAACTTTAGGACTAGTTTACCCCAACAAAAGACATAAGACTTTAAATGCCTAAGTAAACAAACCTACGACCAAGTCACGAGTTTGGGTGTGGTAACCCACAATATGCATGTCTAGGATTGGATCCAAAAGCACAGTATTTAAGTAGTCCTCGTGACTCACCTCCTCTTCGCAGGAATCCTACCTGATGCATAGCTTCGGTTCACCCTAACCAAGAGGACTCGGTCATAGGCTAAACATACTGAGTAAAACCCAAAAGGGATCAGCCATGTTTTATGGAAACTATAGTTTTAAAATCATTAGAGCATCTCTTTTTAATAGTAGCGAAAAATCTATTCTTGGAAAATTTTCAAAATATTTTCGACTTACCAAAATTACCAAAATGCCCCTAGTGGAAAAATTACGAAAATGCCCTTGGTTTCTAAAATTACAGCTTACGAAAATGCCATTGGTTTCTAAAATTACCGTACTACCCCGATTTTAATAAAATTCTCTTACTTTACAAAGGTATCCAAAATTTTGTATTTCAAAATAATACCACGACTTTGGAAATTTACAAAATTACCCCTATTTGACAAAATTACCAAAATACCCCTAGATTCCAAAATTCTACTGTACCTTTAATTTGACAAATTTTTAGAAATACCCTCCAATTTTGGGAAATTTCAAAATGTCCTGATTTATTAAAGTTTTAAATTTTTTTTTGGTTT
The DNA here is from genome assembly GCA_025506655.1 of Gossypium rotundifolium. Lineage (NCBI taxonomy): Eukaryota > Viridiplantae > Streptophyta > Magnoliopsida > Malvales > Malvaceae > Gossypium > Gossypium rotundifolium. Next base: position 28,802,577 of record CP106730.1, read on the forward strand.
ATTACGAAAATACCCCTGTAGGAAAATGACGAAAATACCCTTGGGATAGAAATGGACAGAAATGCTCGAAAGAGTGAGTGTGTATGAAAGGTATTAGGGAATGGATGTGCTTTCCTGTGTGAACTAGGATAGAGGACTTAAAACTTTGATTGATCGAAAGAATCTCTATTAAACTTTCTTCATAAAATTTCTTCGCGGATAACCAAGTGAAACAAGTACTAATCCATAAAATTTTCTTAATCAGATCAAGGCACAATAGTTAGAATGAGCTCTAGAGGACGTCGCCGTTGTGTACGCGGTAGGGGCAGGATGACCGTGTCAGAACCCGTTAGGTTAGGTCAGGGATCTGAGAATGAGGTACCACCGCCACCACTACCCCCAACTTTTGGAGCTGGGGAGCAGGATCAGACGAGAGGTGAGGCAGTATTGCAAGCTGTGTTGCGAGTCCTTGAGATGGTGACTGGGGCAAGTGGAGGTATGGGAGCTCAGAAATCTGTACCCGAGCGACTCCGATCCAACGAGGCTGAGGTATTCCGGGGTGTATCGGGAGTGGCACCTAGTGCGGCAAAATATTGGTTAGAATCGACGGAGAGGATCATGGATGATCTCGATCTGACAAGTGAGGAGAAGTTGAAAGGAGCAGTGTCGCTTCTAAAGGATGAGTCATATCAGTGGTGGCTCACGGTTCGGGATGGTGCCATGGCAGATGACCTTACTTGGGAGTATTTCAAAGCTGCTTATCAGAAGAAGTATATAGGCACCAGCTACAATGATGCGCAGAGGAAAGCCTTTCTGGGGTTGGTATAAGGAAATAAGACTGTGTCAGAGTATGAAGCAAAATTTTTTAGGCTGAGCCGCTATGCTTGGGGAATTGTGTCAACAGAGCATGAACGGTGTGTCCACTTTGAAGACGGACTTAGGGATAATTTGAGGCTGTTGATTGCTCCACGCCAGAGCGTGAGTTTTCTGTCTTGGTGGAAAAGGCTAAAGTAGTCGAAGGGGTCAAGGAGTCCGTAAGACAGAACTATGATAGGAACAAGCATAAAAGAGGATTTGGGTCGTCTAGATCGGGTAGTAATGCACAGAAAAGGGCTAGGCAGAGTGGGCCGAATCAAGCGAGAAGGCCCATGGCTACTAATCAGAGACCAGCTCAGTGCAATCGTTGTGGGAAATCACATTGGGGAGGATGTTGGACCGGTGAAAGGGGATGCTTTGAATATGGATCTTTGGACCACCGTGTAAGGGATTGTCCTCAGAAGTTAGCTAAGAACCAGCCAGAGGGTCAGAACCGTGCTCAAGCTAGGAATGTAGGACCACCACAGAGGGGTCGTGGCAATGGTAGAGGAGGCAATGGTTCTAGTCGAGGTCGCAGAATTTTGGGCAGAGGTGCAAGCAACACAGAGGCAAGGCAGCCTGGTTTAGTCTATGCAGCAAGGCATTGAGAGGAGGGTGACGCACCGGACGTCATAACCGGTACGTTCCTAATTTTTGGTCTTCCATATGTTGCATTAATTGATGTGGGTTCGACGCATTCATACGTTGCTAGTAGCGTGGTAGAGACTATGAACCTAGACTTTGAGACTGCTTCTAGGGAGATGACAGTAATTAGCCTTCTAGGTCATTCTGTAGTTATAAACAAGCTATATAGGGATGTACCCTTAGAACTCCAATGGGTATTGTTTGTGGCTGATCTAATGGAACTGCCATTTGGGGAGTTTGATTTGATTCTTGGATGGACTGGTTGGATAAGTATCAGGTAAAGCTGGATTGCACTCCTAAGCACATGGTTCTAAAGATGGCTGAGGGTGATGAAGTGGTCATGATAGGTAATAGAAGAGATTACCTATCCAACGTGGTGTCTGCGTTAAAGGCGGAGAAGATGGTCAGGAAAGGGTGTGAGGCATTTTTGGTCTGAATATGTACCTTGGAGGCTAAGGAGTCAGCAGTTGAGGAGGTTCGAACGGTAGGGGAATTCGCTGATGTGTTTCCAGAAGAACTTCCGGGTTTGCCATCAGATCGGGAAGTTGAGTTTGGTATAGACTTATTACCCAGAATGGCGCCTGTGTCTATAACACCCTACCGAATGGCACCAAAGGAATTGGTGGAGCTGAAGTCTCAAATTTAGGAACTCTTGGACCGAGGGTTTATCCGACCAAGTATATCTCCGTAGGGAGCACCTGTGCTGTTTTTCAAGAAAAGGACGGGTCAATGCGGATATGTATCGACAACCGTTAGCTAAACAAGTTAACGATCAAAAACAAGTATCTATTACCCCGGATTGATGACTTGTTTGATCAACTGAAGGGTGCATCGATTTTCTCAAAGATAGACCTTGGGTCGAGTTATCATCAACTTAAGGTGAAGGAGGGTGATGTTCACAAGACGGCATTCCGTACTCGGTATGGGCATTACGAGTTTCTAGTGATGCCATTTGGGTTGATCAACGCACCGGCAGCATTCATGGACTTAATGAATAGGATGTTTCAGCAGTACTTGGATCAATTTGTCGTGGTGTTTATAGACGACATATTGGTTTATTCAAAGACGGAGGAGGAGCATGACATGCATTTACGTATAGTTCTACAAGTACCGAGGGAGAAGCAGTTATATGCCAAATTCATTAAGTGCAAATTTTGGCTGAGGGAGGTGGCTTTCTTAGGTCACGTGGTGTCAGCGGAAGGGATTAGAGTGGACCCTCGCAAGGTTGAAGCGGTGTTGGATTGGAAACTGCCTAAGTTAGTGGCAGAAATTCGAAGTTTTCTGGGCCTGGCAGGGTACTATCGAAGATTTGTAGAAGGGTTCTCTTTAATCGCAGCACCATTAACTAAGTTATTAAGAAAAGGAGTTCCATTTGTATGGTCGGAGAAACAGCAGGAAAGTTTTGATAAGCTAAGGAAGATTCTGACGGAAGCCCGATTACGCATGCTGACTGAGGCGGGGAAGTTATTTACTTTTTCGTGATGCGTCCCATCTGGGTTAGGATGTGTATTGATGCAGGAAGGGAAGGTAATGGCCTATGCATCCCGACAGCTAAGATCGCATGAGGTTAACTATCCGACTCACGACTTGGAATTAGTGGCAATAGTCTTCGCTTTGAAAATATGGAGGCATTACTTGTATGGGGAAAAGTCGATAGTCTACACGGATCACAAAAGTCTGAGGTATCTTTTAACTCAGAAGGATTTAAATTTGAGGCAGCGCCGATGGATTGAACTGTTAAAGGACTACGACTGTTCAATTGAATACCATCAAGGCAAGGCTAACGTGGTAGCTGACGCTTTGAGTCGGAAAGTTGTGACGGACTTAAGGGCGATGTTTGCTCACCTCAGTCTATACGACGATGGAAGTCTTTTGGCAGAACTACAAGTTAAGCCGACTTGGATCGAGGAGATTAAGGAAAAATAGTTGGTAGACGAAAGTTTGAATGCGCGGAGATTGCAAGTTCAAGATGGTGGTTTGGAAGGGTATAGTTTGTCTGGTGATGGAGTATTATGTTTTCAAGGGCGAGCTTGTATGCCGAAGGATGTTGAATTGAGGCAAAGGATTCTTCAAGATGCACATAGCAGCCCATACGCTATGCATCCTGGAGGTAGCAAGATGTATGGAGATTTGCGGAAATAGTTCTGGTGGCCAGGGCTGAAGCGCGAGGTAACTAAATTTGTGGGAAGGTGTCTGACGTGTCAGCAGGTTAAGGCTGAACACCAGTTGCCATCAGGGTTACTTCAACCAGTGAAGATTCCTCAGTGGAAATGGGAGAGGATCACTATGGATTTTGTCAGTGGGCTACCCCTCACGCCCAGCAAGAAGGACGCAGTTTGGGTGATTGTGGACCGTCTGACTAAATCAGCTCACTTCATACCGGTAAGGGTGGATTACTCACTTCAGAAGCTAGCTAAGCTGTATGTGTCAGAAATAGTGAGGTTGCATGGAGTGCCAGTATCGATCATCTCAGATAGGGATCCGAGGTTTACTTCAAGGTTTTGGAAAGCATTGCATCAGGCTTTGGGTACACGATTGGATTTCAGTACAGCTTTCCATCCACAGTCTGACGGGCAGTCGGAAAGGGTCATACAGATTTTAGAAGATATGCTAAGAGGTTGTGTTCTGGATTTCAGTGGTAGTTGGGAAGAGTACCTACCGCTAGCAGAATTCGCTTATAACAATAGTTATCAAGCGAGTATCCAGATGGCACCATATGAAGCCTCAGATGGATGAAATGCCGTACTCCTACATGTTGGAAGAAGTTGGGTGAACGACAAGTTTTGGGTCCAAAATTGGTATGAACGAAGATAAAGTTAAGGTGATTCGGGCTCGTCTTAAGGAAGCGTCAGATAGGCAGAAGTCTTATGCTGATCTTAAGCGCAAGGAGATGGAATATGCAGTAGGAGATAAAGTTTTTCTGAAGGTGTCGCCTTGGAAAAAGGTATTAAGATTTGGGCGAAAAGGGAAGCTAAGCCCTAGATTCATCGGACCGTACACATTGTTGAAACGCGTGGGACCAGTTGCTTACTAGCTTGAGTTGCCGGCAGAGTTGAGCCAGATCCATGATGTCTTCCATGTCTCGATTCTGAGGCACTATCGATCAGATCCCTAACATGTTGTGCCGGTTGAGGAAATTGAAGTAAACCCAGACTTGTCTTTCGAGGAGGAGCCAGTACAAATCTTGGATCGTGTTGTGAAAGTTCTACGTAGGAAGTCAGTGCCTTTGGTAAAGGTGTTATAGCGGAATCATGGTACGGAGGAGGCCACATGGGAACCCGAAGATGTGATGCGGCAGTAATACCCCCAACACTTCTAATCCAGGTAATTTTGAGGCCAAAATTCTTTTAAGGGGGTAGAACTGTAACATCCTGAATTAGGGGTTGTTTGAAAATTTAATTATTTGTTCCCATGTGTGTGTGTGCTTGAAGAAATAAATACTATGATTTATTTGGCATGTTCTAAGGTCTAGAAATAAACCCGAGCTAGGCCTGACTTAGGGTTAAAGATTTCTTTTTAAGTGCTTAAAGGAGGGAAGCTAGGTGAGATAGGGGTTAAGAAAATTTTCAAAAGGAACTTGACACAAAGAACTAATTGGCTAAGTGGTTCCATGCGCCACTTAAGTGTTGGAGGTGAAGAGGGGCGCAGGTCACAGGTTCGAGTGGCAGGAGGGGCGTTTTGCATTTTGTTTTTTTTGTATTTGAGGTGATGGGCTTAAGTAGTAAGGCTTTAAAGTTGAAAGGGTGAAAGTCTAATGGGGGCGTTGAAAGGAGGGTGTGGCATGAGGTTCGTGTTCGAACCAAAGTAGCGACAATTTGGTTTTTATTTTTTTCTTTTTTCAAACTGGCATGAATGGGAGAGTAGGTGATGGTCGCTTGTTGGACTCTTAAAGTGATGTGGATGAGCTCTATTTTTTGCATATTCGCTTTGGAAGGGGATTATTAGTAGTTTATTTACTTTTAAATTGATGAGGAGTGGCTAGGAGATAAAGAAGTAAGATAAACCTTGTTTAATTTTGATAATTAAAAGTGGAGGTTTATCACAAAAGCAAGCAATGGCCAAAATAGGGACTCTTTAGGGCCATCCTATTTCGGTTTTGTGTTAAGCATTAGAGTGCCAAAATCATTCAAGAAGTCCTCTTTGTTTTTCTTTCTTGTCTTTGGCGAAATTCCCTAGACAATTGCCTAAAATTATTCGAAAATTTCCACTTCTCTTTTGCTTCTTCTTAGCCAACCTTGAATGTTATTTTAATCAATCATAGTTGAATCCCCTCCTCCCTATTTGGTGTAGTTTTGTCCAAACATCAAAGAAAAGGTGATCTCTTCTAGGATTTCCTCCAATCGGTTTGTAAAGGTGGGTAAGTGTCCAAAGCCGAATGCCTTTGATTCTGTTTTTCTTCTTCTCTGTCGACTAGGGTGAATGGAAAAGCCGAAATATACTGATGGTTTGGCTAATCAGTGTTTTGAAGCCAATTTTGTCTAGGTACTCCGGGGTTTTGAAGTATTTAGTCAAGCCTCCATTCGGTAGCAATCAGTCTTGGTTGTGGTGGTAAGAATTTTGTTAACCATTTATTTGGTATTTGAAAGTTGAAGGCTAATTGTTGAGGATGCTAACGGTTGCCGATTATAGGGGGTAAAGCAGATTCATATATCGTGTGCTGTAGTTTGTACTCAAGGGCGTTTAGGTGAGGTTTTGGGTTCATGTGTTAACCCTTGGGATTTATGAGGGTTGGCCGAATAGCCATGTCACTAACTTTCAGGTTTGGCCGAATATAGGAGCAAGAAATCTAGCGTGGCCGATTGACTCTTCGGGATTTAGGGCTACCGATAGTAACAGGTGTGTACATACACACTTTATAACTAATTAATGTGCTGAATATATTGTGTATGCTAAACTGGATTGTGTAGATTTAGATTTAATACCATAAAGGTATAAGCAAGGATCCAGGTAAGTCCTTATCAATATGAGTTTGATTATGATGCTTGACATATTTGGTATATGTGGCATATAAGAAGATTGGCTTTTGATAAATTCAGTATATGTTATTAAATAAACATGTTTGGCATGATTTATGTTAAGTGCATATTATAAATATGTGGGTTAAACGAGAGGAGGGGAAGTGATATTCGTGTTGATGGACATCAGTGGTTTGGTACCACATTTCGTGACTTTTGTCACCAGAGGTTTGGTACCTCATAGCGTCTCATCCCCGTGGCTTAGCACCACAGTGGGTTGGCCCCACAGATGATATTATGGGATTGACGCTAGTGATTTGGTATCACACGTGGGTTGGCCCCACAACTTATTATATGTGACTTCGAGTCACTAGTGGTTTGGCACCACCAGTGGTTTGGCACCACAATATTGATGGATATCGTGACTTTGAGTCACCAGCGGTTTGGCACCACCAGTGGTTTGGTACCACAAGGGGTAGAAAAAGGTGTTTTGGATGGTTAGGTTGGGTGCATGTTAAACTTGATTTTGATTTGTGTGTATGATGTTGCATTAAATGGGGAAAAGGGTTACACATTGAGTCTTGGTGACTCACCTTTTCCTTTAATATATTTTAGTAGACTCGTAGATCGCAGATGAGGAGCCGGATGGACTCGAGGTAGCCATGCAGAGAAAATATGGATTAAATGGATTTTGAATTGTTTTATTTTATTTTGATTTTATTTGTTCAGTTGTAATAAGGCCTCCTAAGATTTTATTTTTACTATTTTACATGTTTTGGATGAATTGTTTAAACTGTTTAATGACTTTAAAATGGTTACACAAGTTTCTTAAATTCAAACGTAAGTGATTTTCTTTCGTACCATCGGGTACATTGACATAATTGGTAACAACATGACTAAATAGATTATAAATAACAAAGCTAAGTGTTGTCTTTTTATACACCTCAAATGTTTTAAACAAAACTATATTCTTTTTACCAAAAATTTAAAGTAATTAAAAAGGGGGTTTTCAACAAATTTTCTTCTATAACATACCAGTTTCGGTCGTAATGTTTGGGCTGGGTTTGGGGTGTTACAAGCTGTCAGCATGAACTCATGTTGAGGTTTCCTTTGAGGATCTGATGCTTACATTTCTTCGGCATGGTCTTTGTGTTGCTCAAGTGTCTTGGATCTTTTCTATTATTAGGAAGAAAAATTTGAAAGAAAAGAGGAAGAAGGAATAAGAAAGAAGATGGGAAAAAGAAGAAGGGTTGTGGAGGTTTAAATAGGATTTCAAATCTGGCATGTTCCCACGCCCGTGTACCGAGGGTGTGTTGATCCACACTGCTGCCTAGCATGGTCGTGGCTAATGGCATGTTGCTTCTGACACGTCCGTTTCTTAGTCAGCCATGCCCATTTCAAGGGAGTTAGTAGCTTCACACGGTTCATAGGCACGCCCGTGCTGTTTTTGTCGATACCCCTGTTTTAGGGGTGTTGGGCTCGTGACGTCGGGGAGTGGTTGGGCTGACTTGCACGGCCCTGCTCCTGTCAGTGTAGTGGTTTCGGTGGTCCACACGGCCAGGACATGGCCGTGTGTAAGGCCTTGTGGTCTGGAAATCTACACTTTTATGTTAGTTTCCAACTAAATACCTAGGAAAGAAAGATGGATAGAAAAGGAACAGAAAACAAATTTTAAAATAAATAGTGTTAATGTTCGGGTTGCCTCTCGAGAAGCGCTCGCTTATAGTCTTAAGCTAGACTATCCTCATGTTTGAAAATTTTCATGGAGGTTTAAAGGTTTGAATATCTTCCCTCATACTCGCGATTTTATTTTCATGACAAGATTGGAATTAAGAAGCATTTACCTCGAATTTGTCAAATTTTAGGTTACTTACCTTGACTGTGTTGTATGGGAAGATTTCGTGTACCTTGGGGAGGATTTCTTCCTTTGCCCTCGAGTCTGTTGAAGTGATGTGAAGACCGATTTTGTCTAACAGCACCTGGTCTACTATTTTAAAGTGATTGGATGTTCATATGAGCTCTTCTGGTGGTTCCTTGGGTTTTACTTCATGTGGATCCATCTTTTCTTTGGTGTATATCTTCTGCTCTTCTAAATTGTTGATCGTATGCTTCTGTGTTGGCTCGGTTTTGATGTTTTGTAATGTTTCCTGTGATGGAGGTTGAATAATTTGATTATCTATTGAAACATCTTTCTTACCTTCATCTTTTGTGGTTCTGGCTAAGTCGAGAGCTTGAAGATTGACTGATTCAGCTCCTACACAAAGTATGAGTTCTCCTGTGGCAACATCGATTTTAGTCTTGGCAGTTGCAAGAAAAGGTCTTCCTAAAATTAAAGGGATTGAATTTTCCTCATCCATATCTAAAACAACAAAATCTACTGGTAAAACAAATTTATTGATTTTGACTAAAACATTTTCAATAATGTCCATAGGGATTCTAACAGTTTTATCGGCTAGTTGAATACTCATCCTAGTTTGTTTGGGCTTCCCTAGACCTAGTCGTTTAAACAGTGCATAAGGCATAACATTTATACTTGCCCCTAAATCAGCTAACGCATTATAAATAGTCAAACTACATATTAATTACGAAATTAGAAAACTCCCTGGATCTTTTATTTTTTTTGGTAGCCTGTTCTATAGCATAGCTAGCATGTTGCGTTTAATTCCACATGGCACTCTTCATCTATTTTACGTTTGTTCGTCAAGTGCTTGCTTAAGAATTTCCTTGCATCAGGCATCTAAAAAAGAGCTTCAAGAAGAGGTAAGTTAATGTGTAATTTTTTCAAGAGTTTTAGAAACTTACCGAATTGTTCCTCCGAATCATCTTTTTTTAATGCTTCGGGATAAGGTATGCGAGGTTGGTATTCTTTGATTACTGGTTTTGGCTTTTCTTGAGCTACCTCGGTCTTATCCTTCTTTTCTTGCACTGATGTGGGTCTATCTACTTTGTTACCCTCTTGAGTTGTAATGGCTTGGATTTGCTCTTTTGGGTTTATTTCTATATTGCTTGGTAGACGTCTTTGTTGGCATTCAGAAATTAACTTTGTCGGTGTCCCACTGACCTAGTAAGTTCTTCAACTTGATTCTCGAGTCCTTTCATCGACTTCTATTGTTCAACAAGGTTTGTATCAATCTTTTGAAGATGAGATTCTGTGGCTGCCATGAATTTTGTCAGCATCTCTTCAAGGCTTGATTTTTTTATTCCTGTGGGTAGGGCTGATTTTGATAATTTGGAGGAGGTTGTCGCTTTTGAATTCCTTGATTTCCTTGTCCTCCCCACGAAAAAATTTGGGTGGTTCCTCCAACCTCGAGTTATAAGTATTACTATAAGGATTATTATTGGATCTGAAATTGATACCTATATAGTTTGTCTGCTCATTTTCTGCTCTTGGTTGGTAGGGTAGGTACTCAGCATTCGCCACATTCCCATTTGCTTCGCATTTCATTACTGGATGTTCCTGCGAAGAACATAAATTATCAAGCTTTTTTATTCATTAACTCTACCTGTGTTGACAGCATTGTCACTGCGTCTATGTTGAAAACTCTGGCTGATTTTGTTGGCTTTGCCCTTGTGATTTGCCATTGATAAGTGTTTAATGACATCTCTTCCATAAAATCGTAGGCCACTTCAAGAGTTTTGTTGTTTAGAGTTCCACCGGCTGATGAATCAATCATTTGCCTTGTTGAAGAATTCACACCATTATAAAAAGTTTGGGCTTGAAGCCACAAAGGTAATCCGTGGTGTGGCCATCTTCTTAGGAGATCCTTGTATCTTTCCCATGCATCATATAATGTTTCTGCGTCATTCTGCACAAAAGAAGATATGTCATTCTTAAATTTGGTTGTTTTGGCTGGTGGAAAATACTTTAAAAAAATTTCGGTCATTTGGTCCCATGTGGTGATTAACCCTCGTGGTAACAAGTTCAACCACTGCTTTGCTTTATTCCTTAATGAAAAATGAAATAACCGAAGATGTATGGCATCATCAGAAATGCCATTTATTTTGAAAGTATCATAAAACTGTAAGAAATCAACTATATGATTATTTGGATCTTCGTCCTGCAATCCATCAAATTGAACAAATTGTTGAATTATTTGTATTGTGTTAAGTTTTAATTCAAAATTATTAGCAACTATAGCAAGCCCGATAATACTAGATTCTGCTCCTGTCAAATTAGGTTTAGCATAATCATACATAGTACGCGGAGCATTCTGATCTTGCACATCAGGCGGATTATTTTCGGCCATTCCTTCAGTAGGATTGGATCTATCTTGTTGTTCTTCTCTTTGGGAGTCTAGAGTTCGTCTAATTTCTCAGCGATTTCTATGAGCGGTAGCTTCAATATCATTGTTGTATTCTAATGGTCCTCTAGGGTTTCTTCTAGTCATAAACTAGAGGTACCTTGCAAGTTTAATAAAGAAAGAGGATTAGCAAAATTAGAAATTTAATAAAAAATAAAAAATTAGAAATAATGGCTAAAGTAATAAAAATAGAGCTTTAAGTAATATTTTAGAGTTTCCACGAAAACAAGTCAAAAACTTGATCATTTGCAAAATAGTCTAGTTTTAATATTTATAAAGAGTGATCGAACCCGTGATCGATCATGACAACGATAGAGGCAAGTGCACCTATCGAACAGTAGTATAGCTCAAGCAAGAATATATTTATCGAATCCAAGGAACCAAAAAGTACTATTACTCACTTTCTTTCTATTATTTAGCCTAAAATATGGAGTGATTGGTTTATTAAACAAATGAATTAAATAAACTAATTGCAAAGACAAAAGAAACGAAACTTTGGGAAAAGTATTTTGAAGAAAACTCAATCGATAAAGACGATACCTTCGGGAAGAATCCACCTATGACTTCACTTATTATCTAACTTCCAATTCATATGATTTCTTTTACTTAGCTTGATCCGTGAGACTCCCTAACCTATATTAAACCTTTCTCGAAGTGAATAATGTCTAACCTTAGGTTAATTAGTGGAACCCTTGTTCTTTTATAATAACCCCCTAAGAAAGTAGTAAATCGATCAATAGACTCCCATATTAGGTTTCACCCTAATCCGGCAAAATCTCGTAACCCTATCTCTAGGCGCCCGATCAACTCCACTTAATTATGCTAGATCTACTCTAGGCGTATCTATTCCTCCTCCACCTAAGCACATCAAATAAATTTAAACAACATAATTAAGAACAAAATGAGTATTTATCATATAAACCGAAAGAATTAAATAAAAAATCCATCATAGGTTTCATCCCTTCCTAGATCTCGAGGGTTTAGTTCATGATTAAACAAGAAAACATCTCAAGAGAGAAGATAAAAAAATCATAGGAAATCCTTAAAACCCCCCGAAGGAATTGAAGAGGAGATCCTTCTTCTTGAGTAGAATTCCGGCTCTTCGAGATGAATCAATTGGCTATCTTCGGGTAGTTCTCTAAACGAGTAAAGCTCTGGCAGAAAACTCTGCTAAAACCTACCCCTTGAATTGCTACCTTCGATTTGTTTATATAGACATCTGGGATGCTTTATTTTGCTCCTAAGTACTCGCAATTCGGGTATAATTCATCCTAAGTGTTTGAGTGGACTTAGGATTGCGTTTCTTGGGCTCCAAGCATCATATTTCGAGTGAAATTGCTCTTTTCTACGACAAGGGCAAGGTCTTGACACGCCCGTGTAAATCGTAGTCCAGTTCGTGTCTCCATCCTGTTGATTTAGGCATGGCTATGACACGCCCGTGCAATATATGGGTAGAGGCTGTGCTTTGATTCTGCCATTTTGGGAACGGCCGTGAAGATCACTATGCATGCCCGTGCATGGACTTTATCGATGGGAAAACTGGCGTGTGAATTGGGGTAAGGCCGTGGTCTAGATGACTATCGATGCACGACCGTCTGGCATGAAGTCCAGGCCGTGCTGTCTTCTTGGGTCGGCCCACTTTGGTTTGTTTTATGCCCGTTTTGCGTTCTTTTTATCCTTGGGTGCTTTCCTGAGTATAAGACACGAAAAGAAAGGATTAAGAGCACCTTTTTACATAAATTAAGGATAAATTCATCCAAAAGCATACTAAATGTGAGATTAAAATATGTTACTTTTACAGTTTATCAATGACTGTGCCCCAATTCACAGAGTTGAGACATGGCCTGAAGACGACTTACACGGGCATGTGCCATGGGCGTGCCCTTGCCACGGGAATGAGTAATTTCACTTGGATTTGGATGCTTGAAGCCAAAGAAATAGACTCCTAAGTCTATTTAAACACCTTAATAGTAATTCTACTTAAAAGAGATACTTAGGAGCCAAGTAAAGCATCTAAGGAGCCTATATAAGCACCCAAGGTAGCAACTAAAATGATAATTTCAGAAGCCGAAATAGGAGTTTTTAGGCAGAGTTTTCTACCAGAGCTTTTATTTAGGGATTTACTCGAAGATAGCCAGTTGATCCATCTCAAGAAGCCAGAGTTCTACTCAAGACAGAGAATCTCCTCTTCAATTCCTTCAGGGGGTTTTAGGGATTTCTTATGTTTTGTTTTATCTTTTCTATTGAGATGTTTTCTTATTTTTTTGAACTAAACCCTTCAGATTCTTGAAGGGGATGAAACCTATGACGGATTTTGTTATTTGATTTCTAAATTATATGATAAGTACTTAGTTTGTTCTTAATTATGTTGCTTAATTTAATCTAATGTGCTTAGGTGGAGCAGGAATAGACCCTGCCTAAGAGTAGATCTAACATAATTAAGCGGAGTTGATCGAGCGCCTAGAGATGGGGTTACGAGATTTTGCTGAATTAGGGTGAAACCTAATATAGGAGTCCATTGATTGATTTACTGCTTCCTTAGGGGGTTATTATAGGAGAAATTAACCTAAGGTTAGACGTTATTCGCCTCGAGAGAGGGTTTAATATAGGTTAGGGAGTCTCACGGATCAAGCTAAGTAAAGAAGTCATATGAATTAAAAGTTAGATAATGAGAGAAGTCGTAGGTGGATTCTTCCTGCGGTTATCGTCGCAATCAACTGAGTTTCTCCACAGTCTTTTCCCAAATTTTCGTTCTTTGTCCTTACATTTAGTTTAAGTATTTCATTAGTTTTCAAGCTAAATAATAGAATGAAAGTGAGTAGTAGTACTTTTAGGTTCCCTTGGGTTCGATAAGATATTCTTTCCTAAATTATACTATTGTTCGATAGGTGCACTTGCCTCTATCATTGTCATAGTTAGTCTATAGGTTCGATCATTCTTTTTATAAATATTAAAACTCGACTGTTTGACACGATCAATATGATTCACTAAAAAGTAATAAGTGAAGTCTAGGTGGATTCTTCCTGAGGGTATCGTCGTAATCAATTGAGTTTCTTCAAGTTTTGTCCCAAGTTGTTCTTTTTGTCCTTGTCTCTAGCTTAGTAGTCGTTAAACTAGATAAAATAAACCAATCACTCCATATTTTATGCTAAATAACAAAAAGAAAGTGAGTATTAGTACTTTTAGTTCCTTTGGGTTCGATAATCCGGTCTTGCCTAAGCTATACTACTGTTCGATAGGTACAATTGCCTTTAATCGTTGTCAGAGTTAGTTTCAAGGTTCGTTCTCATTCATTATAAATTTTAAAGCTCTGATTTCAGCGATCAACATTATTGATAGGAATTATGAATTATGGAAAATTTGTTTTAATTATAAGCTGAGAATTTTGCTTGAGGACAAGCAAAAGCTTAAGTGTGGGGGTATTTGATAAACCGTAAAAATAACATATTTTAGGCTCACATTTAGTATGCTTTTGGATGAATTAGGCCTTGATTTATGTAAAAAGGTGCTCTTAATCCTTTCTTTTCATGTTTTATACTTAGGAAAGAACATGAGGACGAAAAGAACGAGGAATGGGCTTTAAACGGGCCAATTTGAGCCAAAGTGGAAATCGACACGTCCTGGACTTCAAACCACACGGCCATTTCTTGTCAAAATTACTTCACACGACCATACCACGATTTACACGGCCGTGCCCAAATCGACAGAATTGAGACACGGACTAAAAATGATTTACACAGGTGTGTACCATGGTCGTGCCCCTGTCATGGAAAAGAGGAATTTCATTCGAATTTGGATATTTTGAGGCAAATAAACACTTTCCAAAGCTTATTCAAACACCGAGTAGGAAGTATTCTTGAATTAGGACACTTAGGGGCCAAGTGAAGCATTCCAAAAATCTATACAAACACCCTAAGTGTACCCTGAAGGAGGGTGATTAGCTAGGCCAAGGAGCCGAGCCGAAGGCCAGATTTGTGGGAATTAATCGAAGATAGCCAGTTGATCCATCTCAAGGAGTCAAAATTCTACTTAAGACGCGGATCTCTCCTTCAATTCCTTTAGTGGATTTTAGGGATTTCTTATGTTTTGTTTTATATTTTCTCTTGATATGTTTTCTTTATTCATTATGAACTAAACCCTTCAGATACCTAAAGGGGATGAAACCTAGATTAATCTTGTTATTTTTTTTTGAATTATATGATAAATACTTAGTTTGTTCTTAATTATGCATGCTTAATCCAAATCTGATGTGTGTAGGTGGAGGAGGAATAGTCCCTGCTTAAGAGTAGATCTAGCATAATTAAGCGGTGTTGATCGCATGCCTAGAGATAAGGTGACGAGATTTTGTCGGATTAGAGTGAAACCTAATATGAGAGTCCATAGATCGATTCTAGGGCTATTCTAGGGGATTATTATTAACCTAGGAGAAAGAGATTTCCATTAATTAACCTAAGGATAGGCCTTATTTAAATAACGAGTGAAGCTAGGTGGATTATTCTTGAGAAAGGGTTTAATATATGTTAGTTGTTGTTTGTGTGGTCTCGAGTCTTGACGGATCAAACTAAGTGGATAAATCGATGGTCCAAGTGTTAAATAACGGTGTGACGTCAAGTGAAGTCTAGGTGGATTATTCTCCTTTGAGGGTATCAACTCGCTTGGACCAAGTCAATAGGAGGAAGGGATGGCAAGGAGTGAATTGTGGATTTGACTAGTTCAAACTAGTTTGAATTAGTGGCTTGGGAGTATTTGGGGAAGTTACCGATTTTTAGAGATTTTGGGGAGAATGGCGGCTTGTGGTAGGTGGGAGTGCCAAATTCTCTTAGGCTTAGTGATGTTTTGGTCACTTTAGTCTAGTGTGTCAATTTCATTTTTTTTTCTTTTAAAGTAAGTCTCTCATTATTCTTCCTTGAAACCTAAAGCTTCAAGCAAACATACTTAGCCAAAATTGTCTTGTTTTCTTAATTTTGGCTAGTAGCCAAATGTCCTCTTGAATTCTTAAACATTTTTTTCTTCTTTTTTTGTTTTGCTTCTTTCTCTTTGTTTTGGCCAAACTATTCACCCTCCCATATCTCTCTTTCCTTTTCTTTGTGCTGTCGAAACCACACCCTCCTCAAAGAATTGACCGAATATCAACATTCTTCCTTCCTTTCTTTCGATTTTCTTTCTTTGTGTGTCAAACTTCTTCTTCTTGTTGTTATGGTGTTAGCCAATCTCCCTTTAACCTTAGCCGATTGTCACCATCTGCTTTCTTCCCACTTCTCTTAAGTCGAAACCTCTCAATCTCACCTCTACTCTCCCTTTTCTTTCCACTCAAAGTCAAACATAAAGCAGTTAAACACCTTGGCCTAACCCTTTTCTTTTAGTTTTGCACCGTACAAATCTCTTTCTTTCTTCCATAGTTCTTCATTGCCGAATAAGAAAAGGAGTGAGACCTCGTTGAGCCTTGTTCAATCGGCCTAGTAAGAGGTAGGTGTTACCGAATGGCCATTTCTTCCCTTTCTTGTTGCTTTGCCGATTTTTAGCCTTGTTTATGGGCCGATTTTGGCATCGGTTATAAGGAGTTAATGTTTAGTTTGGTAATCGTTTTCGATAGGTCGTTGGAGTTTGGAAGCAAAGAAGGAGCTTTTCTCCGATAGCGATCGGTAAGTGGTGGTAAGTAGGTGTAAGAGGTTATCCTGTTAAGTCTATTCTTTTAGAGTTCTATAAGCCAAAGTTCAATGGATTAACTGTTTTGTAATAGGGTCTCCGATTGTTAAAGAGGAACCATTGTTTATTCGGTTTGGTAGGAAACCAAACGCTTGCAAGGTAAGGGTTAATCGATATACCCTTTGGATTAAATGGTTTTGACCGAATGAGTTAAGTGCTAATCCCTTGTTGGCCAATGTAGGCTCGTGGTTATCGAGGTGATCAAGGACTTAGACCGTTCTTAGGATTTAACCTTCGCTATTTCGTGTGTAAACCAACACACTTTCTTAATCGAGTAATGTGATAACCTCGTTGTGTAAATGAAACAAAGTGGTTGACTATTTTGGTACCCATTGAGGTATGGATACGGATTCGGTAAGTCCGCTTCATTATGAAATATGTGATGATATATGATATCATGATTATGGGTGTATATTCGCTGAGATGCCATAATAAGCATGTGAGCATGATAGCATGATTGCACGATTTTGCATTTAGTATGATGTGCTATTGGGTGATATGAGAGGAGGGGAGTATGATATCCGTGTCTTTGGGACACCGTGTCTTTGGGACACCAGAGGTTTGGCACCTCCAAAGGGTTTGGTACCACATATTTTGTGACTTTGGGTCACCGTGAGGTTTGGCACCTTAGCGCCTCGTCCCCAGTGGCTTAGTACCACGGTGGGTTGGCCCTACGCTTGATTATATGGGATTGATGCCGTGATTTGGTATCACACGATGGGTTGGCCCCATCATCGGATTTGTGATCGCGGTCACCAAAGTGATTTGGTGTCACACCGTCTTTGGGACACCGTAGGTTTGGCACCTCATTGCGACTCGCCCCCGTGGTTTGACACTACCGTGGGTTGGCCCCACTTATGAGATACGGGATCGCCGCTAGTGATTTGGTATCACACGGCGGGTTGGCCCCATCATTGGATTATTTGTGACTTGGTCACCAAAGTGGTTTGGCACCACATTATGGATATCGTGACTTTGGGTCACCAGGGTTTGGCACCACCAAGGGTTTGGTACTACACTGCAGAAAAGGAGATATGGTTGGCTAGGATCGGGTGCATTACTTGCATTATTTTGTTATGATGTGTTTGGCATGATATACCGAGAGGGATTTATACACCTAGTCTTGCGACTCACTCTCTCTTCTTTGACTTTTCAGTGACACTTAGACGCGACATGGAGCCGGATGGACTCGAGATGCTCATGCCATGCTTAAATAAAGATTTGCTCAGACTTTTTATAAAATTTGGTACACTAGCTGATTTATTTCTATTTTGTTATATTTGGGTTTGTAAATGGCCTTTTAAAATTATGTTTTGATATGTTTATGCTTAAAGTAGATTTTAATATGCCTTAACAAGTTAATTGGGTTAAAATGTGCTAAAATTTGGAAAGACAACGATTTCAAAACTACAAAAGCGATATTTTTAAGTCGCACTACCTGCATCACACCATAACTCTGGATAAAAGAACTCAAATGTTTTTCTAACTTAAACTTGATTTTCTACTAAGTCAAAATGTGATAGTAATAATGAGAGACAACTTAAACTTCTTAACGGATAAACATGTTTTACCTACCCATCTGAGTAAGTTTTAAAATTTTCGGTTTTCAAATACATCATCGATTTCAATCAAACCTACTCAATTTTTTCTTCAAATACACAATTTAGCCAAGTGTTTTCCTCAAACTTTTAAACTTAAACCTAAACCTCTCAAAACCCTTTTTCCCTGTGACATACCGATTCTACCGTGGTGTGTTGATCGGTTTTGGGGTGTTACAATTGTGGTATCGAGCTAAGTTCAAAGGTTTCTACTGGGCCTAAGGCCCAAAATGTTTTCAAAAGTCTGCTTTAAGTGTTTTGTTTTAAAAAGTATGGTGTGAAAGGCATGGCACCGAGTCTCCCAGACCAATCCGCCTGTAAGTACCTGTGACTATTGTTTGTGATAATGATATTGATGAGATGTGATTGAATGGCTAGTGATAGTAAGACTACTTTAGAGACTGAAACTGATAGGACTCTGTGGACTCGCGAAAACGAAACTTCTTTAATAAGCAATATTCATAAGACTTTGCTTTTAAACAAGGAATAAATATCGATACATAAAATTTTTAAATCGACGAGATTTAGTCATGAGTACCAGGTGGACGTGGTCATGGACGAGGTCGCAGCAGATGATTTGCTTTCGAACCCGTAGGTTCCGTCGTGGGTCGAGAATGAGATACGGCTCGCCACCACCGGAGGTGGTGAGTTCTAAGAGCGCATCGATGACGCAGGTCACAGCGATGCCGCGAGTGTTAGAAAGGGTAGCTAGAGTAGGTGGAGTGTAGGAGCTAGAAATCGGCTCGAGCGATTTCGTGCAAACGGGTCAATTCTTTCGGTGTCCCGTGTTGCTCTAGCACTACCGAACATCGGCCGAAGCGACAGAGCGGATCATGGACGATCTAGACCTCAACAAGAAAAGTTAAAGGGATCGATTACCTCTCGAGATGAGTCATACCAGGTGGCTCATGGTTCGGATAGCGCCGCAGCAGTAAGATCCGATATGGGACTATTTCGGCCGCTATCGAAGAAGTACGCTTGAGCTAACTACATAAATGAGCAATGTAAAGCATTTCGAGGTTAGTTCTGGGAGCAACTGCGTCGAGTACGAGGCGAGTTTCTCAGCCGAGTCGGATGCTGCCGGTATGGTGGCTATCAACATGAGAGGTGCGTTGCTTTGAGGATGGCTCGTGAGACGCAATTAAGGTTGTTAATTGCGCCAGAGAGCGTGAATTTGCTGCTCGCTGAAAAGGCGAAGGTAGCCGAGGGCATTAAAGAGTCTCGTGAGGCAAGGTATGGATAGGAATCGATACAAAAGGAGTTTTGATCTTCCGGTCATCGTAATCAGCAGGTGGGCTAGACCGAGGGCCGAATCACCGGGTAGGTTTGTGGGTGCTAGGCAAGGACCGCCGCAGCAACCATGCTGGAAAGGCTCACCTGGGAGGATGTTGGATGATGGTAGAGGCTATTTTGAGTGTGGCTCATCTGACCACTCGGTGAGGGATCAGTCTGCAAGTTGGCTAGGATTCACCAGAAGTCGTGTTGTGACTTCAAGACAGAATAACGGACCACCACGAGAGGGGCCGAGGTAATGGCAGAGGAGGTAATGGTTCGGCTCTGGGCCATGAGCATCGGGCGTAGGTGTAGTTCGAGGCCGCATACCGGGTTGGTGTGCGCCGCGAGGCGCCGAGAGGAGGGCGGACGCACCGACGCCATTATCGATACGCTTTTAATCTTTGGTTCTCCATTTATCGCTTTGATTGATGGGTTCAACACATTCATATGTTGCAAGTAGCATAGTGAAGACCATGGATTTAGACTCGAGATATCTTCTAGGCGTATGATCGTAATAAGCCCTCTAGGTCACTCAGAGTTGTAGATAAGTCAGATAGAGACGCACTTCTAGAACCCAAGGGGTAGTATTTGAGGTCGATCTGATGGAACCGCCGCTTGGGGAGTTCACCGATTCTTGGGATGGACCGGTGGTTAAGTACTGGGCGGTTGGATCGCGCTGCTAAGCGCATGGTTTTGAGCACAAATGAGGGTGATGAGGTAGTTCGACGGAATAGGAGGAATTATCTGTCTAATGTAGTATCTGCCCAAAGCCGGAAGATGGTCGAAAGGGTCAGAAGCATATGTGTTCATGTGTATGCTTTGGAAGCTAAGGAGTCTCCAGGAGACAGCTTTGACGCTAGAGAATTTGTTGATGTTTTCTGAGGAGCTTCCTGTTTGCCACCAGACGGGAGGTAGAGTTCGGATAGATCTCATACCCAAAATCGCGCCAAGATTCATTGCTTCGCATGTGATGGCACCTAAAGAGTTAGTGGAGCTAAGGCTCAAATCCAGAGTTGTTGGACCGAGGCTTTATTAGGCCAAGTGTTTCGCTTTGGGAGCGCCTTTGATTTTGTCAAGAAGAAAAACTGCATTATGCGGATGTGTATAGACTACCGCCAATCGAATAAGCCGACGATCAAAAACAAGTATCCGCCGCTTGATAGATGACTTGTTTGATCACCAAGTGGTGCGCCGCTTTTCTCAAGATCGACTTAAGGTCCGGGTATCACCGCTAAAGGTGAAGGAGGCAGATATCCGTAAGACGGCATTTCGCATCGTATGGGCACTTTGAGTTCTTAGTTATGCCGCTTGGGTTGACTAACGCCGGCTGTACCTTCTTCATGGATCCGATGAATGTGGTGTTTCAACGGTATTTGGATT
Organism: Gossypium rotundifolium; assembly: GCA_025506655.1. Taxonomy (NCBI): domain Eukaryota; kingdom Viridiplantae; phylum Streptophyta; class Magnoliopsida; order Malvales; family Malvaceae; genus Gossypium; species Gossypium rotundifolium. The sequence goes on from CP106730.1 coordinate 28,823,271, forward strand.
AGTTCGTAGTGGTTTTTATCGATTTACATCTTAGTATATTCAAGGACCGAGGAGGAACATGATGCGATTTATGGTGGTGTTGCATTTTGAGGAGAAACAAATTATGCTAAGTTCAAGAATGCGAGTTCGCTTAGGAGGTGACGCTTGGGTCATGTAGTATCCGCCGAGGATTAGAGTGATCCTCTAAGATTGAGGCGGTTTTGGATTGAAGCCGCCTAAGTCAAGAGTCGAGATTCGAGTTTTCGGGCTTAAGGTGGTACTACCAAGATTTGTAGAGGGTGATCACAAGTTATTTTCCAATTCATTCTTTCTTTCTTTGCATCTTTAGTTGAGTAGTCGTTAATTTAGATTAAAGCAACTTCACTTATTTTAGGCTAAATAATAAAAAGAAAGTTAGTATTAATACTTTTAGTTCCTTTAGGTTCGATAATCCCCCATCATCGGATTTGTGATCGCGGCCACCACCGGATTTGGTATCACACGTGTCTTTGGAACACCGTAGGTTTGGTCTTGCCTAAGCTATACTCTTACACTAATTGATTTATTTCTTTTGTTATATTTGGGTTTGTAAATGGCGATAGGTACACTTGCCTTTAATCATTGTCGAGTTAGTTTCTAGGTTTGATCATTCTCTTTATAAATTTTAAAACTTGGCTAAATAATAAAAAGAAAGTTAGTATAAATACAAAACAACAATCACATCCTAACTTGACGTAATCGTCACCGAATTAGGGTTAGGAGCATTACCAGATAGATCGAAATCATTTATAGAAATTCATACAATATTTCATCAATCACAATCATAATGTCTGTTAAGTGAGTCATCGAGACCCTAAGCATGCTCATAAACCGATTCGGGACTAAAATGAAACACATAGAGAAATTCTTTGGAACTTAAAAACTTTTCTAAAATAAAGGGGATACTCGCCCGTGGGAGCAGACCGTGAGCCCACCACGATAGCTAGACACATACGTGTGTCCTTCCCGTGGTTGACCCTGCCAAAACTAACACGGCTACCAAGCACGCCTGTGTGCTAAGGCCGTGTCTTACTAGTCCATATACTGACTTTCTCACACGGCTTCTAGGCATGCCCGTGTACTATGGCCGTGTGCTCTTAAGCTAGCTACTGACTTTACCCCACGGTCACTAGGCATGCCCGTGTGCCATGGCTGTGTTACATTATAGGTCATTTACAAGACCAAAATGCCACCCATTTGGGTCTCACCTACATGCAACATTATCCAACACAAATCATGCATATATGGCAACCAAAAACATACCAAATTGACCATTCAGTCTATACATACAATGCCAATCTCATTCATGCCAAATTACAAACTAAAACTCATATCATTACAAGCAAAGATCATCCATTTGCTTAGCAAAAACTTAACAATTTCATATGCATCAAACCATACCAAAACATGTTTCACATACCCCATTCATTCAAGCATTTTAACAACTCACAATTTGCCAAAACACATGGCAAAATTCACTTCATAATCATATACACCTATCTAGCCTATACATGCCATAATTAGCTCTATACATTTTCAAAAGGGTAGCAAAATATGTTTAGTAGTGTGATGACAAATCCTTGACGGTCCCGAGCCTTCAGTAGCTTTGATAACATATAAAACAGAGAAAATAAACACACAAAGTAAGCTTTCCAAAAGCTTAGTAAGTCAATATACAAAAAAACTTAGCATAAAATGCATTTTAAACAAGTAGATACATTTGCACATCCTAATCACTTAGCAAATTATCACATATATGCTTTGATTCATACTTGTGGCCACATTTGCCACATTCATCAATTCAATATTCATAGTCTCACATCTAAGCATACATTTCTCCAAATCCAAGTCATATAAGTACTTACCTTTTATTCACACTTAATGTGCATTCAACGTACCTCAAACAGACATTTGTTCCCTTAATTGATCATAGCTAGGATTTACAATTCGTATCACAGACTTGCCTGTTGGACCTTTAGGAATCTAGTAGGCCTCTTGGAAAACTCAAAATGGTCGTACAATGCCAACATCCCAGATGAGGTCTTACATGCACTCATATATTGATGCCACTGTCCCAGACAGGGTCTTATACGAATCAATACAATGTCAATGTCCCAAACATGGTCTTATACGTAAAGCTCATATCGATGCCAACGTCCCAGACGTGGTCTTACACGTAAAGCTAATATCGATGCCAACACCCGAGACTTGGTCTTACACGTATAGCTCATACTGATGCCAAGTCTAAGACGTGGTCTTACACAAAATCACAAATCAATGCCAACGTCCCAGACGTGGTCTTACATGATTAAACAGAATAGATACCTATGTCATAACAGAACTAATCCTATCTATTCCTAGGTTCGTACTGGACTTCTCGGACTTTGTCACTATATCAAACTTATCTATGAATTCATGAACATAGCATCTCATACACATTCATTATCATTGATAGATATATGGATTTATATATGTTCAGTTCAATACAAATACGTTTAATTGCATAGTAACTTACCTCGAATTCGGTTTATCGAAATGAAAATGGCTACTCGGTTACTTTCGCTTTCCCGCGATCTAAGTCCATTTTCCTCGGTTCTTGATCTAATCAAACCAAAAGCTAGTCGAACTTTGGCTTTGTTTTCTTTCTTTTCTTTCCTTCAAAATTCAGCAATAAGGACGAACAAAACACCACTATCAAATTCTTTTGTTTTATTATAAATGTACTAATAATCATTTTACCAAATTACCATTAATAAAAGCCATTATAATTCATATAATATATGACTATTTTTGTCCTTTATTAAGCCACTAACTTATAAATGGTTTATTTGCCATTTAGGCCTCCACCTTTATAAAGCCACAACACATAAGTGTTTTATCAATTGACATACAAGTTTCACATTTAATACAATTTCATTCTTTTATCAAATTAAACACACGAACAGACAAATTAGCTTATAGAAATTTACCACATGCTTAGTCACATATAAATGGTACAGAAAATAATATTAAAATATTATTCAAACTCAGATTCATGGTCCGAAACCACTGTTCTGACTAAGGTATAAACCGGACTGTTATAATTCTCCCCTCTTAGGAATTTTCGTCCCGAAAATATTACTGTTAAACAGAGTCAAATATTGCTGTCTCATTGAGTCTTCAGGCTCCCATGTAGCCTCTTCTATTCCGTGTCGATTCCACAGTACTTTTACTAACGAAATTTTCTTGTTTCTCAACTTTTTCACTTCACGAGCTAAGATACAGATCGATTCCTCTTCGTATGTAATATCAGATCAGATTTCAATTCCAGACGAGCAATCACATGTGACGGATCGAATCGATATCTACGGAGCATCGAAACGTGAAATACATTATGAATCTTTTCTAACTCAGACGGCAACCTTAGTCTATATGCAACAGGCCCGACACGTTCAATAATCTCATACGGTCCGATGAACCTTTGACTTAACTTTCCTTTACGTTCGAATCAAAGCATTTTCTTCCATGGAGATACTTTCAAAATACTTTGTCATCGATCTCAAATTCTATATCTTTTTTGTTTCAAATCTGCGTAAGACTTCTGACGGTCAGATGCTGCTTTCAAACAATCTCAGATTAGTTTCACTTTCAGTTCTATATCTTTTATCAAATCAACCCCAGGTAACTTATTTCACTGAGTTCAATCTAATACAGAGGTGTACAACATTTACGTCCGTACAAATCTTCATATGGTGCCATTTTGATGCTCGTCTGAAAATTATTATTATACGCAAATTCGATCAATGGGAGATACTGTTCCCATGAACCATGAAACTCAAGTATACAACATCTTAACATGTCTTCAAAAATCTAAATCATTCATTCATACTGACCATTTGTCTGCGGATGAAAAGCTGTACTGCAGTGTAATTTTGTACCCAAAGCTTCTTGCAATTTCTTCCAAAATCGTGATGTGAATCTCGAATCTCTATCTGACACTGGATAATGGCACCCTGTGCAATCTCACAATTTCAGCTATATAAAGCTCGGCTAATATGTCAAGTGAATAATCAAATCTTATCGAAATAAAATGGGCATATTTAGTTAATCGGTCAACTACAACCTATATCACATCTTTCTTTCTCGGAGTCAGGGGCAAACCAGAAATAAAGTCCATTGTCACTCTATCCCATTTCCACTCGTGAATCGTAATCGCTTGTAACAACCTGCATGTAACTTGATGTTTGGCTTTCACTTGCTGACAGGCTAAGCATTTCGAAACAAAGTCAGAAATGTCTCGTTTCATTCCGAACCACCAGTAATGTCGTTTCAAATCATGATACATTTTAGTACTTCCTGGATGAACAATTAGATGACTGTTATGTACTTCATTCAAAATCAACTGAATCAACTCTGGATTTCTCGAAACACAGATACGATCCCGAAATCTCAAACAATCATCAACGATTTGAAATTCAGATTCAGAATTCACTTCACATTGAGCTCGTTTCAATAACAATTCATTGTCAACCTTCTGAGCATCACGTATCTGCTGTAAAAACATCGATTTCGCTTTCAATTCAGCCGTCACAAAACTATCATAAGAAAAATCTAACTGAGCATTTAAAGCACACAATGTAATTGATGATTTTTGACTCAAAGTATCAGCAGCAACATTTGCTTTCCCCGGATGATAATCTATCACAAGCTCATAATCTTTTAACAGTTATAACCGTCTTCTTTGACGCAGGTTCAAATCTTTCTAGGTCATCAAATATTTTAGACTTTTATGATCTGAAAACACGTGACATTTCTCACTATATAGATAATGGCGTGAAATCTTAAGTGCAAACATAATCATAACTAACTCAAGGTCGTGCGTCGGATAGTTCTTTTCTTGAGGCTTCAACTGTCTCGAGGCATAAGCTACAACTTTGCCTTCCTGCATCAAAACACATCCTAGACCATTCAATGAAGTGTCACTGTATACAACAAATACTTTACTCAATTCTAGTTGTACTAACACTGGAGCTTCTGTTAGCAGAGCTTTCAACTGATCTAAACTTTTCTGACATTTCTCTGACCACTCAAATCTAACATCTTTTTGAAGTAATTTAGTCAACGGAGTAGCTATCACTGAAAATTATTTTACAAAACAACAATAATAACCAGCCAGACCTAGAAAACTATAGACTTCAGACACATTCTTTGGAGGTTTCTAATCCAGAATAGCAGATATCTTACTCGGATCCACTCGTATTCCAAAAGCTGACACAATATGTCCCAAAAAACTAACCTCGTGCAACCAGAATTCACATTTGCTAAATTTCACGTACAATTGCTTTTATCTCAATGTTTGCAGCACAATAATCAAGTGTTCAACATGCTCATTTTCATTCCGTGAATAAATCAATATGTCATCTATGAATACTACAACAAATTGATCTAAGTACGGTCCGAAAAATCTGCTCATCAGATCCATAAAAATAGCAGGAGCATTGGTTAGTCCAAATTGCATAACTAAAAACTCATAATGCCTGTACCTCGTTCTGAAAGCAGTCTTTGGAATGTCTAAATCTTTAACTCTCAACTGATAGTAGCCTGATCTCAAATCTATCTTATAAAACACTGTAGCTCCTCTCAGCTGATCAAACAAATCATCGATACGTGGCAACGGATATTTGTTCTTTATCGTCACTTTGTTCAACTGTCGATAATCAATGCATATTCTCATCGCGCCATCTTTCCTTTTCACAAACAAAATAGGAGTACCCCAAGGTGAGAAACTTGGTCGTGCAAATCCTCGGTCAGTCAATTCTTGTAACTGAGATTTCAACTCTTTCAATTTGGTTGGAGCCATTCTGTATGGTGCTATCAAAATAGGTGCCGTACCAGGTATCAATTTAATATGAAACTCAACTTCACGATTCAGAGGTAAATCCGATAACTCTTCAGGGAACACATCAAAAAACTCACATAGAATATGTACTACTTCAATTTTCCTTTCAGATATTTTCAAATCAATTACATAAGCAAAATATGCCTTATATCCCTTTTTCACATAACTCTGAGCTTTCAAAACCGATATCACAACAGACAATCCATTCAAATCATTAGACTCAACCTGTACAATTTCATTATTTGGACATCTCAAATCTATAGTCTTTCTTTTGTAGTTCACGATAGCATCATGTAATGACAACCAATCCATACCCAAAATAATATCAAACTTATCAAATGACAAAAGCATCAGATCAACGAAGAAACAGATATCTCGATACATTAACGGATAGTTCTTGCATACTTTGTCAACAAGAACACTTTTACCTAAGGGGTTCGATACATTTATAGCAAACTCAGTAAACTCTACAAGCAGAGTCTTACTATATACTAAATTCATGCATATATATGAATGCATAGAACCAGGGTCTATCAATGCAATCACATAAGTATCATGAAGAGTAAAAGTACCCATTATAACATCAGGTGATGAAGCTTCCTCACGAGCTCGAATAGCATACGCTCTGACAGGCGCTCTAGCTTCAGATCTTACAACAGTGTCTCTCGTAGTCCTCTGACTACCACGGACATTTTTACATTCCTAGAAGGTCTACCTCACATTGATGCATTATCAGGTCTCGATTCTAACAGTTTCTGGCTTGAGATAAAATGGTCAAGCGATCCATATCTAAAGAAAGCTCTGTCGTTTAATCTATAGTTTTTCGGATGCCTTTTTCCATAATGTTTACATTCAGGTCTATCAGTCTAAACATTACCAACACTGGCCATTGAAGTTGCGGGAGTTTTTGACCTATCTCGAGCCCTGTTCAAATGTCTCACATTATCCTTGGAATAACTTCGTTCATCTCTGAATCTTTTCAGAGCAGACTGAAATGATTTGCTTGTAAATCTCTTTCTCATATCTGGGGCTTCGGTCTCAGATTTTCTTTTGTCTTTCCCAAGTGCTTCTTCTTTGCATGCTCGATCAATGAGTACAACGAACTCTTTTATCTCTAAAATTCTGACTAACAAACGGATATCTTCATTAATTCCATCTTTAAATCTTTTGCACATTATAGCTTTTGATGATATACACTCTCGGGCATATTGACTTAGTCGCATGAACCTCATTCATATTCAAAACAGACATTCAACCTTATTTAAGCTCTAGAAATTCCTTCCATTTCTGATCAACGAATCTCTCACTGATATATTTCTTCTGGAACTCAATCTGAAAGAAGTCTCATGTGACACGCTCTTTCGGAACAACTGAAATCAGAGTTTTCCACCATTGATAAGCTGCATCTTGGAGTAATGATACCACAAATTTAATGCATTCTTCCGGAGTCAGAGACATTTCATCGAACACTCGGATAGTATTTTCAATCCAAAACTCAGCCTTTTCAGCATTATCATCATTAGTATCTCAGAATTCTTCAACCCCATACTTACGAATCTTAACAACCGAGGCTTATTTAACAGATTCGGATACATAATCGGTGGCACAACTATAGTCTGAGGGGGATTAACCAGGAGCGGGGGTTGCAAAACAGTCAGGTTATTTCTTATGAATTGAGTGAACCATTCACTCATCATCTGAAGAAAGCTTGTTTAGCTTCTCCCACTTGATCGCTCGTAGTCGGTCTCGAATCAGAAGGCATTGTCCCTTGTGTGGGAGCAGGCGCATTACTTTCTATGTCGTCAGTTATGGCTCTTTCGTGATCCATTACTATACTAAAATCACATTTTATACGTTAGGATTCATCACACTATCATAATTCAGATATATGGCATGTATAGCTAGACTCTGACACGCTACATTAGTCTAAGAATCAACTAAACCATAGCTCTGATACCAACCAAATGTAACACCCCTAACCCATAACTGCCACCAGATTAGGGTTAGGAGCGTCACCAGATAGATTGAAACCATTTATAGAAATTCAAACTACATTTCATCAATCACAATCATAATGTCCCTTAAGTGAGTCATTGAAACCATAAGCATGCTTATAAATTGATTCGGATTAAAATGAAACACATACAGAAATTCTCGAAAACTTAAAAATTTTCTAAAATACAAAGGATACACGCCCGAAGGAGCAGACCATGTGCCACCACGGCAGCTAGACACACCTGTGTGTCCTCCCCATGGTTGATCCTGCCAAAACTAACACGGCTACCAAGCACGCCCGTGTGCTAAGATCGTGTCTTACTAGGCCATATACTGACTTTTTCACACGGCTTCTAGGCACACCCGTGTACTATGGTCGTGTGCTCTTAAGCTAGCTACTGACTTTACCTTACGGTCACTAGGCACGCCCGTGTGCCATGGCCGTGTGACATTATAGGTCATTTGCAAGATAAAAATGCCACCCATTTGGGTCTCACCTACAAGCTACATTATCCAACACAAATCATTCATATATGGCAACAAAAAACATACCAAATTCACCATTCAGTCTATACATACAATGTCAATCTCATTCATGCCAAATTACAAACTAAAACTCATATCATTACAAGCAAAGAACATCCATTTTCTTAGCTAAAACTTAACTATTTCATATGCATCAAACAATACCAAAACATGTTTCACATACCCCATTCATTTAAGCATTTTATCAACTCACAATTTGCCAAAACACATGGATAAATTCACTTCATAATCATATACACCTATCTAGCCTATACATGTCATAATTAGCTCTATACATTTTCAAAAGGATACCAAAATAAGTTTAGTAGTGTGATGACAATCCTTGACGGTCCTGAGCCTTTAGTAGCTTTGATGACCTATAAAATAGAGAAAACAAACACACAAAGTAAGATTTCCAAAAGCTTAGTAAGTCAATATACAAACAAACTTAGCATAAATGCATTTTAAGCAAGTAGATGCATTTGCACATCCCAATCACTTAGCAAATTATCACATATATGCTTTGATTCATACTTGTGGCCACATTTGCCACATTCATCAATTCAATATTCATATTCTCACATCTAAGCATACATTTCTCCAAATCGAAGTCATATAAGTACTTACCTCTTATTCACACTTAATGTGCATTCAACGTACCTAAAACAGACATTTGTTCAGTTAATTGATCATATCTCAGATTTACAATTCGTATCACAGACTTGCCCGTTGAAACTTTTAGAATCTAGTTGGAGGCTCGAAAACTCAAAATGGTCGTACAATGCCAACGTCCCAGACGAGGTCTTACATGCACTCAGATATCGATGCCACCGTCCCAGATAGGGTCTTATACGAATCAATGCAATGCCGATGTCCCAAACATGGTCTTATACGTAAAACTCATATCGATACCAACGTCCCACACGTGGTCTTACACGTAAAGCTCATATCGATGCCAACGTCCTAGACGTGGTCTTACACGTAAAGCTCATATCAATGCCAACGTCCTGGACATGGTCTTACATGAAATCACAAATCAACGCCAATGTCCCAGACGTGGTCTTACATGATTAAATAGAACAGATACCTAAGTCATAATAGAACTAATCCTATCTATTCCTAGGTTCGTACTGGAATTCTTGGACTTTATCACTATATCAAACTTATCTCAGAATTCATGAACATATCATCTCATACACATCCATTATCATCGATAGACATATGGATTTATATATGTTCAGATCAATACAAATATGTTTATTTGCATACTGACTTACCTCGAATTCAGTTTATTGGAATGAAAATGGCTACTCGGTTACTTTCGCTTTCTCATGTTATAAGTCTGTTTTCCTCGGTTCTTGATCTAATCAAACCAAAAGCTAGCCGAACTTTAGATTTGTTTTATTTGTTTTCTTTCCTTCAAAATTTGGCAATAAGGATGAACAAAACACCACTATCTAATTCTTTTTTTTTTTATAAATGTACTAATAATCATTTTACCAATTTACCATTAATAAAAGCCATTATAATTCATATAATATATGACTATTTTTTCCTTTATTAAGCCACTAACTTATAAATGGTTATTTGCCATTTAGGACTCCACCTTTACAAAGCCACAACACATAAGTGTTTTAACAATTGACAAGCAAGTGTCACATTTAATACAATTTCATCCTTTTGTCAAATTAAACACACGAACAGACAAATTAGCTTACAAAATTTACCACATGCTTAGTCACATATCAATGGCACAAAAAATAATATTAAAATATTATTCAAACTCAGATTCGTGGTACCGAAACCACTGTTCTGACTAAGGTATAAACCAGACTGTTACAACTATAATTTTAAATTATCACTATTTGGCCTAGTTAGTGTAGAGAAGCAAATTTTTGTTTAATTCAATCTCCCTTGGGTATGATCCTCAGAATAATTTTTAGAGTGTTTTGTTGTAACACTCTACTATATTATAATTTGACTAGTATACTTGCAGACACCACTGTCCGCTACTTTATTTGGTATCTTTTCGCTCTAATTTTTCTTGTCTAGGCGTTCGCATGTCTGGAGGCGGTCAGCATTTTCACATCTATTTTGGGTTGAGGTAGTTAACACTACTACTCATGTAGTCAACAGATTGTTGATCAGACCAAAGACTTGTGTGACTCAATATGAGTTGTGGAAGGGTAAGAGGCATAAAATGAAGTATTTTTATGAGTATGTGTTTCATCATGAGAGATAGAGAACTCCAAGGTAAATTTGATATTAAATCTGATAAGGGGGTGTTCTTTGGTTATGCTAGAAATAGTAAGGCATTTAAAGTGTTCAATAAAAGCAATTTGTAGCACTCTATACCTGACCTGAATTACTGAATCTTGATATTGGATGTTGCAACATAAAACGCTTAATAAAAATTTAAACTACTATCGTAAACTATATTTAAACATTTTTTTTGAACTATTCTTTAATAAAAAAAGAGGATATTAAACAATTACATTCTAGTATTAAACAGTGTACAATGTTACAATATAAAACTTTATTAAAAACAAACTCTTTATGGCATAGGATACAAAACGCCATAGTACTATGATGTCCTCTGTATGCATAATATCCCAACTTGCTGCTACCTTGGTGCACTCCTGACTTGGTCCCTTCTGGCATACTCATTCTTACAGCCAAACTTAAGACAAGAGCAAACACTTGTAAGTTCATGCAAATTTAGTGAGTTTTAACCCAAATTACCATCAAACCTTTCCAGTTGAACTTCTCATCCTGAAGATTTTGGATTTCATCTTTGTCTTTGGTGGATACTTTCCTATTTGATGTTTACATATTCATGAACTTCCTTATTGACTAATCTATTCACAAATCATTCTTCGGGCTGATTCTGGATTCCATTAACCAATACAAATCTCATATCCTTCTCAATAATGTACCTCCCCAAAAGGATATCCATACAGAATCTACCACCAAAAAAATCCCCATCAAATAGACATAGAATACATTTTCCTCCAGGATGGGTACTTAGAAACACTTCTCTTGGTGGATAGTAAAACTAAAGGATCTCTTGAGTTGAACTTCATACTGATCTTAGTTCTGGAAATTTCTCATATTGATTTTGGTAGCTATCAGATTACCAATCAAATCATATCTTGAATCAACCCCAAGTTATAACTTATACTAGTAACAAAACATTCTAGATCATCTAGAAGAATTCCAAATGACTATGTTACATAACCCGAGAACACCCAACTTGGCAAAAGACTTAGATTCCAGAGAGTAATATCGAAGGAAGAAAAATCATTTGGGCATTCCCTTCTCACCATATATATATACACTAGTACCTCTTAATGGGTCTTGACAAGTTTCAAATGCATATAGAAGTTGTCCCATTAATGTTTTATAAAAATGGTAAAGAGTAAATAAAGAAGATCCAATGCCGATGATATTGACTAGTAAATCTTTAAGTTGACTTCCAACCAATCATGTTATAGAACCCACCTTGCACACCTTTCAAGTAAACATGGCGTACCATACTCACGGTGATAGCTCATATATGGCGTGGCCTTAAAGACACTTTAGCCCATTACAGCTTTAACATATACCTAGTAGGCGCATCATGCTCAACCAACATTCTGTGGTGTACTCTTTCTTTAATTGAGGAATACTACGACAATAAATCCTTAAATACTTTTTTGGGCGAATACTCTATACATCAAAATTAGTTCCCCAAAAATATGTTACATCGCAGACTACACCACTATAGTACATCAAAAAATTAACTTCATATCTACATGCCTTCTTATTAGACTTGCCAGATTTGGGATGTGACACAGTTCAATGGTCATGGATCATTCAATGTGGTGGTTGATAATGCTGGACTTTAAGAGATCAATATTGATGATGAAGAATGCAAAACTCTTTATGATGTGCATGAGGAAGTGCCCACTTCCCTTGGCACTACGAAACCTGAAGAAGAATTAGAAGCAAAAAGTGGAGGAGTTCAAATTACTGATCAATACAATGATCAACCAATTATTGTTGAGTCAGTCAAACCTTCATAAAGAGTTAGAAAGAATCAAATAGAAACATATACTATTGGTGATGTTCACAATTGAATCAAAACTAAAGGCAGATTGAGACAGAATTATAGAGACGTGGTTCGATTGGCTTGCTACACTTCTTAAATCAAACCTAAGAAAGATGAAGATACACTAAAGGATGCTAATTGGATTCAAGCTATGCAAGAAGAGTTACAGTAGTTCAAGAGAAATAAGGTTTGGTAGCTAGTGCCTAAACCATCTAGTTTCAACAGAATTGGCACCAAATGGATCTTCAAAAACAAAACATGTGAACATTGTAAAAATAACATGCAAAATAATAAGACTTGTGGCTTAAGGTTACATCAATGTGGAGGTTATTGATACTGAAGAAACAGTTTCCCTTATGGCAAGGCTTGAGGCAATTCAATTAATTCTTATTGTGGTTGCAGATCTTAATATAAAGCTGTTCCAAAAGGATGTTAAGAGTGCTTTCGTGTAACATTTCCCAAAGAAACCCCATGGGTTATAAGACAACGTAAATTTAGAAAGAATATGTGATAGAGAAATTTGATTCTTAGTGAAATAATGTGTAAAATCAATAAAAGAGAAATTTGATGAATGAAAAAGGAAGTTGAATCAAGAAGTATGACATGACATATTAATTTAAGGTAGAGACTAGATCATAAAAATGTGAAAAGTGTTTTGGCTTCAGTGTAAATATTCAAAATTCATGGGGTCATAATATAAATATTAAACAATTAAAGGACCAAAAGTGAAAAAATTCTGAAGGAGGAAAAATATTAAAGAGTAAAATAAATTAGTGATTGAGAACCAAAATGAATAAGTGAAAAAATGAAAGATTAAATTGCAATTTTACCAAAAGAGAGTAAAAGGCCTAAAAGTGGATATTGAGATATTTCAATGGCAAAATGATCATTTCTCAAATAAGATAAACATCACATATTTTCATGTTAATAATTAAGGATTGGTGTTGAATAGTGATTGGTTGAATATTTTATTATTATTTCTTTTTAGAATATTTTATTAATTACTTAATGATTAAGTATAATGAGAAAAATAAAAGGAAAAAGTTTTCTCTTTTTTTTTTCACCATACTTTCATTCACCATGGGAGAAAAATAAGTTTTGAGTTTTACTCAATTCGGTCCTTTCCATCAAAATTCATCATTCATCTAGAAATCAAAGGAATTTACATAGCCTCTAAGAGGGAAAAGTAACAAGACGACCATGGTAGTATGAATATCATTATAGATTCAAGAGAAATGAATTTGGAGAACAGAGGAAATCAAGCTAAGGCTTGAAATCAATATGACAAGGTAAGATCATCAAGATTTATTCATGTTTTTAAGCTTGATATTGCTGAAAATGCATGAAAATGGTGTTAAAGTAGAGTTTTCTTATATAAATTTTTGTGTTATTAATATGTTGGTGAAGACAAATAAGAAAAAGTGATAGAAAATATTGTGTAGAACAGAAATGAGATGACAAAGATATAACAACCCAAACCTGGCCTAGACGTTATGGTTGAACCTGGCAATGTCACATGATAGTGCTTTTGAAACCGTAGCCACGCTTAAACCATTTCTCCTTTTTAAAAATGTTTCATTATCTTATATTATTTCTCAATAGTATCATTCGTTTCCAAACTGCTGTCCGTTTTCCAAAACACTTATACTTTGCGGAAGCATTTAAAATAGTTTGCGTATTCGTGGTGTTTTGGTAAAACATTTATTTGTTTTGAAAACCCTCACTTTCCTACTTCTAGCAATAAAACCATAAAACATTTCAAATGCTAAATTTAAACAAAAATCCATAATGGCCATAACTGCATAAAATTTCCTAGATATTATCAAGACCATAATTAAGTAAAAAAAACGTGAATCTATCCTGAAGAATAAGCAGTGGTCACCATTGAGTCCTCCTCTGCACCGATCCATCTAATGCTGGGGATTACCTGAACAGATTAAACAGAAAAGGGTGAGTTTCGCAACTCAGTGTCTAATCCCCACAGATATCAAACATACACAGTAATCACTAGAAATAAGAAATTACAGATTGGGCGGAGGCCATTACAGAAACAGTTTGGGCCTTAGCCTACTCAGATGCAGAATTAGATATATATAACAGGGCCTTAGCCCAATTAGATTCAGGGTCAGAAATATGTTAGGGCCTTAGCCTAATCAGATACATAATGCATATCAGAGTATCAGAATCCTACCCACCAACGTCTACACACCATCTCCGTCAAGCCCTACACATCATGTGGGGATATAATCAACCCACCCATCCCTACACACCATGCTGTACCGAAATGCGGCACATAAATAGAATAATTGTAACACCCTAACCCGTAACTGTCATCAAAATAGGGTTAAAAGGCATTACCAAAAAATTAAAATCATTTACTGACATTTTATAGCAAAGTATGACAAATCACATCAAAGTGTCCCTTAAATAGGTCTACGAGACCTTAATCATACTTTAGAAAAAGGGTCGGGACTAAACCGAACACATACAAAAATTCTTTGAAATTTAAAATTTTTATAAGTTACAAAGGTCATTTGCCCATGTGGGTAGGCCGTGTGCCTCCCACGGCCTCAGTCACGCTCATGTTTCTAAGCCGTGTCAAAATAGGGCATCCATGCTGACTTCACCACACGGCTTGGGACACGCCCGTGTGCCCCACCCGTGGTCGAGCCTGACTTGCACCACACGGCCAATCACACGCCCGTGTGTCTAGCCCGTGGTCGAGCCTTATTTGATTTGAATTGCAACCTCGAAGGACACGGTCAAGCCACATGCCCATGTGCTCAATCGTATGGGCAAATATAGGCCATTTTCAAGGCCAAAATGCCACCCACACTTAGGGTCATTCCTACAAGTACAAATATGCATCAATCCAAACATAATTGGCAACCAAAAACATACCAAATACTCATCATATCTTCCCATTCAATTTCATTTACCATACATACCATCTTATATGCCAAATTTCACAATTAAATCATAAGTATAACCAAATATGAATCATCCACAATTTTACCAGTTCATATAACCATTCCATAGATCAAACATATATACTCATCTTACATCAATATGTTTCCCATAATCTTGACCCCTTCATAAACATAAGTTCATACCAAAACCAACATCATATAGCATGACTCATCATTCATTTACACATCCATTAAACTAGCCATATCACATGGCCATTTCATATCTCAAACATATTCCAAAACAACTAGCCTATACATGCCATATTTAACTATACACTTTCAAAAGGTACCAAATTAATATTGAGTAGTGTGATGATGATCCTCGATGGTCCCCGAGCCTTCAGTAGCTTTGATGATCTATAAAATATAGCAAACACACAAAAAGTAAGCTTTCAAAAGCTTATAAGCCATATATAAATAAACTTAGTATAAAATGCACAAAGCCACATTGTTACAACAACATTAATGCTTCTCATATGCAAATTCATCACATAATCTTTGGGTCATTTGCTTAGCTATAGCTTACCACATTCCTCAACTCAATATCATATATGATCATAACTCATTTAATAATGTATATCACATATCTTCTCATCATTTCAATACACATATTCACCATAATAAGTCCACATATATACTTACTTTTTGTACGCATACTTGATGTACTTTTCACACATACCTGAGTCATTATACATTTCATGTAGCCAATCACATCTCGGATTTGCCGTTGAACCCTTCAACATTTAATAGGATACTCAGAGTACTCAGAATAGTAGTACAATGCCAACGTCCTAGATGTGGTCTTACATGTATCCAGATATCGATGCCACTGTCTCAGACATGGTCTTACACGTAAATCTCATATCGACACCAACATCCCAGACATGGTCTTACACGAAATTTCGACTCAATGCCAACGTCCCAGATGTGGTCTTACATTATATCTCATATCGGACACCTATGTCATGACATACATAATCCTATCTATTCCTAGGTTCATGCGGGACTTCTGGACATTAACAACTTGTCATATAAACATATATCCTAGGATTTCAGATACATTCCATTTCGATTGTTATTCATAGCAATCCAATTTCATATATGCACAAATAACTCAATTCAACTACATTTATTTGTATATCGACTTACCTCGTACGAAAAAAACGGAAACAAGTGACTATTCAATAACTTTCGACTTCTCTCGGTCTAAGTCTATTTTCTTCGTTCTTGATCTATACATATCCAAATTTAATCCATTCATTCATCAATTCATTCAATTTATCCAAAAACACATATTTCGGGCAATTTACAAATTAACCCTCACATTTTCATATTTTGACATTTTAGTCCTTATTTCACAAAATCACAAAGTACATAAAATCTCAATACACCCATGCTTAGCCGAATGCTCAAGTAGCTCATACAAGTCCTTACATTTCATTTATTTCACAATTTAGTCCCTCAAAATTTTATTCTTTCAATTTAATCCAAATTACTCAAAATCATCAAAACTCGAAAGACAAACCATGTTAATCAAACACATATCTTTCATAATTCATCCTCAAACATCATAAAGCTCATGAATTCATCAATGGCTCATTTCAAAACATCATCAATTCACAAAACTGAGACATGGGTTTTGAAGTATACAAAGCGACGATTACAAAAACGTAGAAATTATCAAAAACTGAAGCAAAACATATCTTGAATCAAGATGAACAAGGGCCGATATTCTCAAAGCATAAAACCCTTCTTTTTCTTTTAGTTTTCGATGGATGAACATTAACTAAATGGCTTATTTTAGCCTTTTTTTATTAATAATAACTTATTTATTCATTTCCCATTTTACCCATTTATTAATCATATAAGACAAATAAACATTAAGGTTATTTTTTCATTTAACCATCCACTAATCTAAGTATTGGCTTAATTGCCTCATAAGGCCTTCACATTTAAAATCCACATCAATTAAGCCATTAATCAAATAGAAAGCTACTTTTACGATTTATGCAATTTAGTCTTTTACTCAAATTATACACACAAACAGATAAATTAATTCAAAGAAATTTCACACCTACTAAATCGGGTATCATAGGCACAAAAAATAATATTAAAATATTTTTATGACTTAGAATTGTGGTCCCGAAACCACTGTTTCGACTAGGATCTAAACTGGACTGTTACAATAATTCAGCTGAGCTGCCAAATGACAGGCTTAAAGCCTTTCAAACACTTCCTCTAATATATTATCAACCCTCCCCGATGAAATGCAACATACCAAATATGACATGCAACATGCAAATAACCGATCATACACTTAGGTCAGTACAAATATCATGCTCAGTCAGACACCATATAATTAGATCACATAAATAGGGTCTAAATAATGGTTACCGACCCTACGGTAGGTCCAAAGTCGAGTTGGGTGACCCGTGCAACCTTAAAGATTATTTAAAAAATGGGCTCACATGCCTATGTGGCTAGCTCGTGTGGCCCACACGACTCAAATTGACCTTGGTTGTGTGGATCACACGGCCTGGCCAAAAATTCCACACGCCCGTGTGGCCCACATGGCCCAATAGGTTGAGCTCGTGTGTCGCACACAGCCTTGCCCGACTATCACACGGCCATGTCACTTACGCACGCCTAGCTCACGATTACACTGCCGTGTTGTGGCTCACAGCCTTGCACACGACCTACCACACAGTCGTGTGGCATCGATAGAAACATTTTTTGGCTTTCACCGATTCTCATTTTCTGTGTTTTCGGGTACACACCTGGTACTGTTTTGTGGTGAAACCACTCCGGAGTTTCTTGGAACATTTGACCAAACGATGGTGATTCCATGCACAACAACACCGTTTGGGAAAGACTTTAGCCCCTTAATCCTTTCCAGAATGCACGAAGAACACTGAAAAAATGGAACACTACAAGCAACGCATAGGAAAGTAACAAGAACGAAAAGGGAGAACCAAAGAAGGAGGATTTGGCAAAAGAGAAAATGGAAGAGAGATGGAAAAAAAATGGAACGTCGAATTTTGGGGAAGAAAACCAAAATTTTGAAAAAGGGAACATAAAAAATGATTTGATACTCCTAAATCCGTTAATTATCTCCATTATCCCAATACTCAGAATTCTAATGCCACTCAAACTCCTCCCTATAATAGTGCAAAAACTAAAACCAAAGTAGGGGATCGAACTCAAGACCTTATGCAATCAAACACTCCACGTAACCACTAGACCAGTAGGCCCATTCTGATATAATTTTACCAACATGAACTTGGGACCTCACACACACACCCAGAACCCATAACAACCAAAGTAGACATATATTGTGTCAATTAATTTTAGAAACACATACATATATTTTTTCCTCCAAAATCACATAAGCCAGAATTAAAGAAATTTAGTGCGTTACAAAAGATGAGATAAGAAAGTAGTGAAGTTAGGGAAGTGAAAATTCTAACTAAAAAGAGATAAGTACTCAAATGAATTATAGTTAATTTTAAAAGGACTAAAGTGAATTATGTAATACCCCAAACCCGACCCAAACGTTATTGCCGAATCTGGCGATATCACATTGAAGTGTTTTTCGAAAACATCACTTCTTTATAAAATCCATGCTTATTATTAAACCTTGTTTATGTATCTTGAATAGAAATTAAGGGTAACTTGTTCTTTCAAAACTTAAGTTTATTTTAGTAGAACGTTGATCATATTAGTTTGTTACTATATTTTAAAACCAAGTTTGATGCGGAAGCTTTTATTATAAATTATGAAAACGTGGTGTTTTGAAAACTAATTATCTTTTGGAAAATCGTGTTGTACTACTAATCAAATGTAAATTAAAATAAGTAAAATTCCCAAATTAAAAGTTAAAAATTAAAGAGGCCTTATAACATAACAAAAAGCCAAATTAAATTTATAGGAAATAAAACAAAACCCCAAATTAAATTTATAGGAAATAAACTCAAATAAAGAAATAGGTGCGGTTGTGTGGCCACCTCCGACTCCCTCGCATCACCGATCTGCCTAAGACTGGGGATTACCTGTACAGATAAACAGAGAGGTGAGTTTACGAAAACTCAATGTGTAACCCCACGCAAATAAACAACCAATCATGCCTTTCAGCAAGTATAGTCTGGCCTAAGCCCAAGTCAATGACAATTCATTTAGTTGGGCCTTAGCCCATTACAGTATCAGTATCAGTGTGGGCCTTAACCCATAATAGTATCAGTGTGGGCCTTAGCCCATAACAGTATCAGTAACAGTTTAAGCATGCAAACAGAAGTCTTACCCATCCAGCCTCTACACTCCACTCCGTCCAGCCCATCACTCCATGTGGGGATAAAATCACCCACCCATACCTACACTCCAAAATTAGCACCGGTTGCAGCACTAAACAGTATTTGCAGTAGAGCTGCCAATATAGTACACTTCCTCCAATCATAATAATCCCATCCATGTAACATTCATATATATATCATGGCATGCTCATATATGATCATACATAACATAGGGGCATAGCATTCATTTTATTAGGTTGGGTTCTAGGTGTACTTACCAACCATAAGTAGGTCCACAGTCGTCTCTGGTGACCCGTGCAACCTTAACAGTCAAACAATTGGGCCCATAATGCAGCCGATGTGGACCCACATGCTCTTGTGGCCAACTTAGCCCAAAAATGGGCTCGGCCATATAACTTACACAACTTGGCCCAAAATTCTCCACATGTTCATGCAGTTTACTCGTATGGGGTCCACGAAATGGGGCCCACATGGCCCATTTTGACCTAACATGGCCCAAAATGGCCCAAGACCACAAAATCGCTCACGGTGGCCTCGGTAGTCTAACACTCATGTTTTATGCGTTCAGTTTACCACACAAGCAAGCGCACGCTCATGCAGCGTCAGTGTCATACTTTTTCAGCTTTTGCCAAATTACGATTTGGGCAATGTTACACTTTTCGGCATTTCACCGATGTCGTTTATGAGAGTACTGTTACACACTTAGATTCGAAAAGATGAGCAGATAGTCATCAATCACACCAAAACCTATGTTCACCCATAAGATTCAGTTACTCAGATATCAATTGAATTTAAAACGAACCCAAATCAAAATACATAACCATTTAATCGCCAGCCGCTTACCTTGATTGACAATCGAATCCCTACACACTTTGCTCGCTAGAAATGATGTTTAATAGAACTCGGGATTATTACCTGTAATCCAATCAAAATCCCTTATTAATAAGTATCTACAAGCACGATTTAAGCCCAAAATGAGTATCAACTTACCGAAAGTACCAAACTATAGCCTAGCAAGGAACACTAAATTAGATGAGATCAAGGAAAAAGTCAGTATAATGAGGGTAGGGGTGGAGAGTGCATTCGGCCAAAAGTAGGAAAAAGATAAAAGGAAAGATGAGAAGAAAAGGAAGGGGATGTTCGGCCAATACAAGTAGGGTGTTAGGAGGAGGAATCCAAATTAGCAAAGAACTAGAAGAGCCTGGCGATAGAAAGAGAGAAAAGGAAATAGTTTTGGGGAGAAGAGGGTTACGACAGAGGGAAAAGAAAGAAAAACAAAAATAAGGGGAGAAGAGCTTTTCGGCAAAGGGAAAAGTAACACGAACCAAAATGAGGAAGCCCTCCCTAGCCGAATTCTTGAGTGCCTAAGAGTCCATATTCGGCACACCTCTACCTCTCCCCCCATCCCTCGATTTCCTCTTAAAATCCCTCCTCAAATCTCTCCACCTGATTCACCTTCCCTCAACCACACAATTCGAATTCTCCTCAACTACTTCAGTGTTTCAGTCAGCCTCCATCACCTCCCACAGCACAACAACAAAATAAATATTCCTTTGCCACTACCAAGATTCGAACCATAGTCATCTGGCCTAGGTAGCATGCCACTTACCTCTTAGACCAGCAGGGTTTTTATGTCATGCTTTACCCACATATATTTAAAAGCTTACTAACCAAATGCAAGGGTTTTATTCCCCCAAAACCAAAATTTTACACATGCCCAAGCTCGAACCCAAGACTTCTCAAACACTCCCAAACACACCCAAATCACTCAGCCACTAAAGCAGATAGGTATTTATATTAAAAACATGCAAAAAATAAATAAATACCTAAGTTTTGGGGTGTTAAAACTCTACCCCCTAAAAGAAATTTCAGACTCAAAATTTACCTGTCAAAATAGATGAGGGTATTGTTGACGCATCGCCTCTTCGGACTGCCATGTGGCATCATCTGAACTGTGATTGCGCCAAAGTACCTTGTAACACCCTTAACCCCTACCCATCGCCAGATTAGGGTTACAGGCATTATTGGATAAGTCATACAACAATCCCGATTCCATATACCACACTCAACAAATTGATCTTAACATATGAAATTTAGAAACAAGTAAACCATACTTAACTAATTAATAAAATAATCCTATTACAACAGTCAATTTATTTAAAGTATTAAGAAAACCACTAGGTGTTGCTTAACAAAATTTAAACAATTTGCTTTATGTTTTGTATATACCAATGTATGACTTAATAATCACAAGCAACCACTATAATTTCAAATCCATATTATAATTAATCACAAAGTTCTATGCTTTCTAAACTATTTCAACTAACTATTAATTCAGTCACATGTATACTCTTAACTATATGTTTCAGTATCCAATTCGACTCGCAATTGAAATACCAAACAAATTTCTTTTATAAGCATACTTTACTCAACTACTAATAACTATCCATGAACAAATATGTATATATATTTACTCATACCATATTTATAATGATTAGCCAAATCATACCTATACATTTATCAAGTACATATGCAATCTTAATACTATTACCCTATGGATGAATCCAACATTAATGCAACGTAACCGAATATACAATATGCTTATCATTATCATGTTTCTAGATCATGTATCAATATCACAGATTATATACATACTTAAGTAATAAGCTTTCATACTATTTCATAATACATATCGTCTTCGTTCAAATAAACTAAATCATGCCACAACCAAAATATATATACATATACATCTCCTCTTTCAACCATGATTGCTTAATTTGAACAAGCATCAATAATGCAAAACCTACCAATTCTAAGCTTAAACCAAGACTTCACACACATATATGGCAAGATATTACCTAGCTAACATATTACATGCTTTAAATCATCTAGCATCCATCATTTCTCCTTATTAGCTAAATGCATATCCCAACAATACATCATATATACATATATCATATGATCATCTTCCGTATATGATTTAAAGCATGACCAAAATCACATATCTAATGGTATTATAATGCAAGCTATTATATCAAAATGTAAAACCTAAACTTAACCAACAACAACAAATTTTATTCGCAAGGCCATATTTATATTTACAATTTGAACATCATTCATTACTTATCAAAATAAAGCCTATACATGCCTTTGATTCAAAAGTTTACAAAACACAATTATACCAAAGAGAGTGATAGTGTGGTCGACTTTCTTGCGATCCCCGAGCTCGTAGTTGAATTAACAATCTATAAAATAGAAACACAAACATATCTGAGTAAGCTCAATAGCTTAGTAAGTCTTAAGCAACTTTATTATAACATTCAAACAATTTAATTTTCTTTTCTTTAAACTTATAACATATATATTTATGCATGGTCGAACATTATCAACTTGTTAATCATAGCATTTACACTTCATTACCAAAATCCTATAATTCATCAAACCATAGTATAAACGTATTTTACATAAATCACATGCTTCTCGACACATATGTGCAACATTCATATTAAATATATCATCATACTCAAAGTCTTTCCACTATTAGCATTTCTACTAGTAACCGAACATCCCAAAAATAACATGTTTAAGCTCAAGTTCTACCTTATACCAATCATACATATCGCTTAATAAACTCAATCACACAAAACACTAATCTTAATATG
Organism: Gossypium rotundifolium; assembly: GCA_025506655.1. Classification (NCBI taxonomy): domain Eukaryota; kingdom Viridiplantae; phylum Streptophyta; class Magnoliopsida; order Malvales; family Malvaceae; genus Gossypium; species Gossypium rotundifolium. Next base: position 28,846,715 of record CP106730.1, read on the forward strand.
ATACTTCAACACAAGTAACATTAATCACAACTTACCTTACCTCTGATAAATTCAATGAGATTTGAACTTACCTGAGTATTTAGCTTAATAGGTTCACTATAATACACTCGAACCATTTATAACTTCTTCGTTTTAAAGTATCACCAGCATTAAGCCTGCTAGGCACGAAGCCCGAATCAAATCACCGGCATAAGGCCTGCTAGGCACGAAGCTCGAATCAAATCATCGGCACAAGGCCTGCTAGGCACGAAGCCCGAATATGTCACCGACACTAAGCCTGCTAGGCACAAAGCCCGAATCAAATCACCGGCACAAGGCCTGCTAGGCTAATAGCCCGAGATATCAACATTTTCAACATTTCAATGCACATTTCAATAATACCATAACCAATTAACTCATTTGAATTTCATAATTCTATCACATTTCAAATTCAACTAAGCTTATTCATATTTTCTAAATAAAATCATTACATCATTGTATAATCCGCATATCATATTGATTATACACCTTTACATTGTATTAACAAAACATATCCAACTCAATGTAACATCTTTACATTCGGCTATCAATAAAAATATGCCAAAATTTATCAAACTTTGTCATTAAACACATTCATAATTCATTCTTTAATATAATCTAGCTTAAGGATTTACCTCGACTGTCGACGAACAACTTAAACCGGCTATTCGAGAACTTTCGTCTTTCCCCGATCCAATTTCGTTTTTCTTTGCTCATGATCTAGAACACATTAAATTTAGCTCATTCAAGTACATTTCAATTCAATTTAGTCCCAAAACACATAAACATGCAAATTACCATTTTCCCCCTAAGATTTCACATTTTTACTATTTAGTCCTAATTGTACAAAACACAAAATACACAAAATTTGCCAAGACTATACAAGGGCCAAATGTTAACAAGGGCATTATAAGTCCATTTCTTTCATTTATTTTGTAAATAAGCCCCTCTAAAAATTTACTTTTACAAATTAGCCCTAAATATTCAAATTCACCAAATTTTCCAATACCAAATATATTAATCTTAAACATATCTTTAATCTAAAACATCAAACATAAAAACCACAAGAACATGTCAATGGCTGAATATCACACATGCTTAGATTCAAAAATTTCAACATGGGTCATTAGTACTCTAAGCAACGATCTCGAAACGTAAAATCAACAAAACCGAGCTAAAATTCTTACCTAATTGAACCAAATAGTTGCCAAAATTTCAAAGCTTCTTCAACCCCTTTTTTCTTAGCTACATTCGGCAATGAACAAAGATGAATGGAAAATGGCCTTTTGTTTGTTTTACTTTAACATATATTAATTTATTATTAAATTACCTAACTAGCCTTTATAATAAAATAACCAAACATTATATCTTAAGGACAAACTTGTCCATGACCGGCCACTAACTCATAAAAGGGGTTATTTACCCTTTCAATGCTTCATATTATAAAGCCATGCTCAAATTAGCACATTTCACTTTAGTATGCCACTTTTACCTTTTACACGATTAAGTCCTTTTTCTAAATTAAACACACAAACGATAAAATTTTTCCACTAAACTTTCACACATATTAATTCACATATAATAAGCACAAAATATAAATTTAAAATATTTCTCAGACTCAGATTCGTGGTCCCAAAACCACCATTCTGATTATGGTCAAATTCGGTCTGTTACATACCTTAACTAGTGGGATAGACTTCTTCCTCAAGACTTTCACATCACGATCTAAGATCTGAACCAGTCCCTCCTCAAATGTTAGGTCCAGTCTAACCTCACTCTCCTTAGACCAAATCACGTGCGTGGGATCTAAGCGATAACGCCTCAGCATATAGACGTGGAATACGCCATGAATTTGATCCAACTCTTGGGGTAACTCAAGTTGATAGGCAATCGATCCCACATGTTTCACTATGCGATAATGCTCAATGAACCTAAGGCTCAACTTGCCCTTCCATCCAAATCTCAATACTTTTTTCCACGGTGAGAACTTAAGAAAGACGAAGTCCCCACAGAATACTCAATCTCCTTGTGCTTCAAATCTACATACAACTTCTGTCTGTCTGATGCTACCTTCAATCGATCCCGAATTAATCTGAATTTGTCCTCAGTATAAGAAACTAATTCAGGGCCAAATCCACGCCGCTTGCCCAACTCAGTCCAACACGACGGAGTACAACACCTACGACCATATAACGCCTCGTAAGGTGCCATCTGTATGCTAGACTAGTAGCTATTATTATACGCAAACTCTGCCAATGGAAAATAGTCTTCCCAATAGCCTCAAAAATTTATTACACAACACCTTAACATATCTTCTAGAATTTGAATCACCCTTTCTGATTGACCATCTATCTGGGAGTGAAATGTAGTACTGAAGTCTAGTCTTGTACCGAAAGCCTCGTGTAACTTTTTCCAAAATAGAGACGTGAAACAGGGATCTTTACCTCATATGATGGAAATTGATACCCCATGCATTCTCAATATCTCAGCCACATACAGTTTAGCCAGCTTCTGTAAGGAATAATCAGTCTGTACTGGTATAAAATGGGCTGACTTGGTCAACTGATCCACTATGACCCATACTGCATCCTTCTTAGTAGGCGCTAGGGAAAGCACATTAACGAAGTCCATATTTACTATTTCTCATTTCCAAAGTGGAATTTTAACTGGTTGGAGCAACCCTGAAGGTAACTGATGTTCGGCTTTAACCTGTTGGCAAGTCAGACACTTACTTACAAAGTTGATAACTTCACGCTTAAGCGCTAGCCACCAATGTCTTACGAAGGTCTCGGTACATTTTATTCCCGCTGGGATGTATAGCATAAGGACTACTATACGCCTCTAGCAGTATAAAATGTCTAAAATTAGTATCCCTTGGTACACAGACTCTCCCACAGAAACACAGTACCCCTTCACTATTCAGTCAATAAATTTGAAATTTCCCCATTCTCAATATGTTGGAAACGAGGACCCAAAGACCTATTTTCCAACTGTTTACCCTTAATCTACTCAACCCATATGGTTTAACTTAGATTTTGCCAACAAACTAGCATCATCAAATAAGCTGAGATGAGCAAGCATCGCTCTTAGATCCGTCATAGCCCTATAGCTCAGTGCATCGGCCACCACATTGGCCTCACTAGGATAGTATTCAATCGAACAATCATAATCCTTAAGCAGCTCAACCCATCTACGATGACTGAGATTTAGCTCCTTTTGAATGAGGAGATATTTGAGGCTATTGTGATCAGTGTAAATGATACACTTCTCACCGTATAGGTAATGCCTCTAAATTTTCAGTGCGAATACCATCGCGATCAACTCCAAGTCATGTGTCGAATAATTCACCTCAGAGGACTTAAGTTGGCGAGATGCATATGCCACCACCTTACCCGCTTGCATCAACACACCCTCTTGCATCAGCACATATCCCAAACTAACATGTGATGCATCGCTGTAGATAGTGAACTCTTTTCCAAACTCTAGTTGTATTAAGACAGGGGCCTTCATCAAAATCTTCTTAAGTTTCTCAAAACTCTCTTGCGGCTTATCAGTCCAGAAAACTGGTATCCCTTTACACAACAATTTAGTTAGAGGTGCAGCAATTAACGAAAAACCCTCAACAAAACGTCTGTAATACCCTGCCAAACCCAAAACACTTTGAATCTCAAATATCGTCTTTGGCGGCTTCCAATCCAAAATAGTTTCAAATTTTCAATGATCCACTCTAATCCCTTCAGTAGATACCACATGGCCTAGAAATATTACCTCTCGTACAACTATTTCTCCCTCAAAATCTACAGAACAACTCAGAGATGTGCGTCATGTTCATCCTCATTTCTCGAATACACCAAGATGTCATCTATAAGCACCACTATAAATCGGTCCAAAAAAGGCTGAAAGATTTGGTTCATCAGATCCATAAATGCTGCTAGTGCATTCGTCAATCCAAACGGCATCACAAGGAACTCGTAATGACCATAAGAAGTCTGAAATGCTATTTTGTGAACATCAGCCTCTTTAACTCTCAGTTGATGGTACCCCAATCACAGATCAATCATAGAGAAGATCGAAGCTCCTCAAAACTGGTCGAATAGATCATCAATCCTTGGCAGGGGGTACTTATTCTTAATAGTTAGTGTAATCAGTTGCCAGTAGTCGATGCACATACGCATGGATCCATCCTTCTTTTTCACAGATAACACCAGTGCTCTCCATGGAAACACACTAGGGCAGATGAACCCTCGATCCAGTAACTCTTGAATTTGATCCTTAAGCTCCACTAGCTCCTTCGGTGCCATTCTATAGGGAGTGATGGACACTGGAGTTGTACCCAGTAGGAGCTCAATTCCAAATTCCACTTCACGATTTTGGGGCAATCCAAGTAGTTCATCGAGGGAAACATCCAAAAAATCTCTGACTGTTCTGATATCTTTAATAGATGGAACCTCAGAATCGACACCACTGATGAAGGTTAAATACGTTTCACAACCCTTACGAACTAACTTCTTAGCCCTCAAGGAAGAAATCACATTTGACAAATAATTTCGGCGTTTCCCCTATTACCACCACTCCATCCCTCTCTGCAGTTTTTAATACCACCCGCTTAGTAGCACAATCCAGATTCACTTGATGCTTAACCAGCCAATCCATGCCCAGTATTAAGTCGAATTCACCAAAAGAAGTTCCATTAAATCCACCAAAAAGATGGTTCCTTGAACATCCAAAGGTACACTTTGAACAATTTGTTTACTTTAACTGACTGCCCCAAAGGACTCAACACAGTAATTCACTCGTAGTGGTTTCAACCATTAACCCAAAGTCTCAGACACCGAGCATGCTATATAAGAATACGTATACCCAACATCAATCAGTGTAGTATAAGGTACATTATGAATAAAGAACGTACCAGTAATAACATCTGGGGGATCTCCATCCTCTCGGTGATGTGCAGCATAAACCAGAGCTGGCTGCCTCGCCTCAGTATGACTAGCACCTCTACCCGGTGCTCCATAACCATGGCCTATACCATTTCCATCTTTGGCCTGGCCACGGCCTCTCGGTGGCTACTCAACACATCTCTGCGGCTAGACAGTAGCCTAGCAAGTAGCATGCATCTGATCGAGCCTCCATGGATAATCTTTAATACGGTGCTCTAGTGATCCGCACCTCAAACATGCCCCAATCCTTTTCCAGCATTCACCCTAATGGTGTCTACCACAGTCACGACATGGCTACGGTCCAGTAGTAGCAATTGGGTCCCTAACTCTGACCGACCCATCCATTTTAGCCTTTTTATTTAACCTCTAAATGGAACTTGAGGGCTCCGAATCCCTCTTATTCCTACCCTTTTCTCTGTTCAGACGCTCAATACACTTCACCTCCTCGGCGATATTCTTCTTATCAACTAGTGTGGCAAAATCTCGCTCCCTTTATGGAGCTATCAAAACTCTCAGACTATCCCTAAGGCCGTACTCAAATAGACACACCGCTCATAATCAGTTACCACCAGCCCACGTGCATAGCAGCTTTATCATAGAAATTCAACTTCATATTCAGCCATTGACTTATCCCCCTGAGTCAAATTTAGAAATTCCCTCCTCTAGGCATCCACATAACTAGCACCCACATACTTTCCTTGGAAAGTAGTCTTAAAGAATTCCCATGTCAATCGGTCAGCCTGAGTACCCTCTTTAACTATAAGCCACCACTGATAGGCTTCGTATCGCAGTAAGGACACTACACCTTTTAGTTTCTGTTCAGAGGTCGAGGTCATCCATGATCCTCTCTGTGGCCTCAATCCAATATTCAGCCACGTTAGGGGAAACTCCAATAATATCCCTAATAATCTCAGCCCCATTAGATCAAAGTCGTTTTGTAATTGACCCTCGGCACCCAATACCAGTATTGGTCCCAGTGACCCTCTCCAAAATTCTTAACATGGCTTGGGACAATGCATCGTCCCTAGCTACTCGATAATATGACCCAGTCTCAGTCACAGGTGAAGCCGGTGTCTCACTAGTCTCTAAATTAGGTATATGGTCAGAAGACGAGGACCCAACTCGAGCTCCTCTATGGCCTCTACCACGGCCTCTTGTATCTCATCCGCAAGTACCTTTTGTGCTCATTATCGAATTGTATTTTATCTGAATTAACAGTTTTATGTAGATCAATTTATAGTTTGTAGTTTCAATTATTTATTAGCAAAGCTTTATGTAAATCATTATCAGTGATTTAGAGTTTGATTTCATAGATCGCAGTCTTCCTATAGTTTTCAATTCACACTAACTAGAGTGTTTCAGTGTAATTTTCTACCTATAGTAGTCTCAGTATTTTCTATTATAACATTTCAGTTTAAAACAAATAATAGTTTAAGAAAACTTGCAAGATCGGTACCGATGACTCAGTGTACCACACATTCGGTAAAACATTCCAAAACTTTTTAGATCATTTGGAATAGTTCTTTTTGAATATTCCAATTTTTATAAGAAACCAAAACCACAGTCGAGTTTTTGAAACCTAGCTTTGATACCACTAAATGTAACACCCTAAACCCGACCCAAACATTATGTCCGAATCAGGCGATATCACATTGAAGTGTTTTTCGAAAACATCTTTTCTTTATAAAATCCATGCTTATTATTAAACCTTGTTTATGTATCTTGAACAAAAATTTAGGGTAACTTGTTCTTTCAAAACTTAAGTTTATTTTAGTAGAACGTTGATCATATTAGTTTGTTATTATATTTTAAAACCAAGTTTGATGCGGAATGTTTTATTTTAAATTAAGAAAATGTGGTGTTTTGAAAACCAAATATCTTTTGGAAAACTGCATTGTACTACTAATCAAATGTAAATTAAAATAAGTAAAATCCCCAAATTAGATGATAAAAATTAAAGAGGCCTTATTACATAACAAAACCCAAATTAAATTTATAGGAAATAAACTCAAATATATTAATAGGTGCGGTTGTGTGGCCACATTTGAATCACTAGTAGCACCAATCTACCTAAGACTAGGGATTACCTGTACAGATACACAGAGAGGTGAGTTTATGAAAACTCAGTGTGTAACCCCACGCAAATAAATAACCAATCATGCCTTTCAGCAGGTACAGTCTGGCCTAAGCCCAAGTCAATGACAGTTCAGTTCAGTTGGGCTTTAGCCCATTACAGTATCAATATCAGTGTGGGCCTTAGCCCATAATAGTATTAGTAATAGCTTAAGCATGAAAACAAAAGTCCTACCCATCCAACCTCTACACTCCACTCCATCCAGCCCATCACTTGATATAGGGATAAAATCACCCACCCGTCCCTACACTCTAAAATTAGCATTGATTGCGGCACCAAATAGTATTTGCAGTAGAGCCACCAGTACAGTACACTTCCTACAATCATAATAATCCCATCCCATGCAACATATCACACATGAATGCAAAATACATATATATATAATGGCATGCTCATATATGGTCTTACATAACATAGGGGCATAAAAGTCATTTTCCCATATGGGCATAACAGTTATTTTATCCAGTTGGGGTCTAGGTGTACTTACCAACCCATCAATAGGTCCACATTCATCTTGGGTGACCCGTGCAACCTCAACAGTCAAACAATACAAATGGGCCCAAGGCTCATAATGTGGCCCATGTGGACCCATAAGATCGTGTGGCTCACTTAGCCCAAAAATGGGCTCGGCCATATAACTTACACAACTTGGCCCAAAATTCTCCATATGTTTGTGCGATTTACTCGTGTGGGGCCCATGAGCCCATTGGGCCCACATGACCCATTTCGACCCAACATGGTCTAAAATGGCCCAAGACCATGAAATCACTCATAATGGCCTCAGTAGTTTAACGCTCACATTTTATACGTTTAGTTTGCCACACGAGTAAGCACACGATCTTGTAGCATCAATGTCATACTTTTTAGTCTTTTGTCGAATTACGATTTGGGCAGAGTTTACACTTTTCGACATTTCACCGATACAGTTTATGAGAGTACTATTACACACCTTGATCTGAAAAGATGCACGCAGACAGTCCTTGATCAGTCCAGAACCTATGTTCACCCATAAGATTTGGTTACTCACATATCAATTGAATTTAAAATGAACCCAAATCAAAACACATAACCAATTAATTGCCAGCCGCTTACCTTGATTGACAATCGAATCCCTACACACTTTACTCACTGGAACGATGATCACTAGGGATTATTACCTGTAATCCAATTGAAACCCCTTATTAACAAGTATTTACAAGCACAATTTAAACCCAACACGAGCCTAGCGAGGACACTAAATTGACAGAGATCGAAGAAAAAGTCGGCACAGTGAAAGTAGGGAAGAGAGTGCATTTGGCCAAAAGCAGAAAAAAGGAGAAAAAAATATGAGAAGAAAAAGAAGGGGATGCTCGGCCAACACAAGAAGGGTGTTAGAAGGAGCAATCCAAATTGACAGAGAACTAGAAGAGTGTGGAGGCAAAAAGGAAGAAAAATGAACAGTTTAGGGGAGAAGTGTAATAACCCGACTTAGGGCCTAGTTGAAATAGTGGTGTGGGACCTCAAATATAGAGTAGAAATATGATTTTTATGATTTCTATAAAGTATATGAGATGACCTCATGATTGTGTGAAAATCTCATGAATAAATTTTATTAATTAGTAATTAAATTATCTATTAGGACTAAACTGCAAAGAATGGAAAATATGAGATTCTAGAAGATTTAAGTATGAAATAGGATTATGAAAATTACTATAGGTCCTTATTTAGCAATTAGACCATTATATTTGATGATGGACAAAAATGAACATGGGAAGGAAAAATCTCAAGAAAGGACCATTAAGGGCATTTTGGTCATTTGGTTAATAAATGAATTAAAAGGGAAAAAGAAGCAAAAATCATGTCCATCTTCTCCTACCTTAGCCAAAATTTGCAAGGAGCCATAGCTAGGATTTCTTCAACTTCCAAGCTTGATAGTAAGTGCATCCTAGCCCCATTTTTAATTTTCTTCATATTTTTGAAACCCTCGTAGCTCAGTTAAGCTATTTCTAGCAATATATTGAGCTAGGGTTCATGTTCAAAAATATACCCATATGTGACATGCATGTATTTTGATGTTTTTATGTAAGAACATGAAAGTTTGATGTATGATAAACATTTTTTTCTAAGTGATTTTCAGGGATCACACTATTAGCCGTTCTTTTGGTATAGTAAAGTTAATTCATTTTGAGTATGGCATGTATATGAACTTGATTGCTATGTGTCATGTCACATTTGAAGGCCAAAAGGGTTGGCTACTAATGTTCCACCATTATTTTGTAAATGGCCATGATGAAATGGCCAATATTGAAAAGTTTTTGTCATTAAGTTGATGAGTTTGATGAATCAAAAGTTCATGCAAGTAATTGAGTAAAGTATGGGTGGAATGAATGATAATTTAAGGATTCTTAGTAGTTTGATAATTACCATGTTATGTGCCACATGTGATGAAATGAATGAGCCTATGCTTTAGGGTGATAAAGAGGCTTAGAGAATAGTCCCTAAGTGTCCACACGGGCGTGTGTTTAGGCTGTGTGTGACACACGGGCGTGTGTCTAGGCCGTCTGTGACACACGGTCAACCCATATGCGTGTGTTGATGGGCTGTTTGTCCCCTGCATTTTAATTGTGAAAATTTGAATCATCATATGGGCTAGCACACGAGCGTGTGCTTAGGCTGTGTGCTTCTTTAGGGGCTATTGATGTCACAAATAGAATACCCCTAGTTTCAACACACGGGTAAGGACACGGGCGTGTCTAGGCCATGTGAAGGACATGAGTCATTAACATGGGCATGTGTCCGGACAGTGTGAAAACCCCTGTAGGTCTGAAATAAAAATAAATTCTACACGAGCTAGGCATATGGGCGTGTAAGACTACACGGCCTACCCTACACGGGTGTGTCCCATGTCACATGGGCGTGTGATCCCTACTGAGTAAAAATTTTCAAGGAAAGTAAAAGTTTTGGTTGAACTCTGAAACCTTCTAGATGTATTTTTAGGGCCTTGTAGGCCCAAAAATGTACGTTAATAGTAAGAAAGAAAAGTTTCAAAATGGAACAAAATTTTATAGCCCAAAAATGCATGTTCAAGAAAGGTTAAGTACGGTAATGCCTTTTATCTTGTCCCGACATCGAAGACGGGTAAGAAGTGTTACATTTAGTGGTATCAGAGCTACAGCTTAGTTGATCTAGGACTAATATAGTGTAAGCATGAGTCTAGTTATACATGCCATACGTAAGAGTAATTGTGTAATGATAGTGTGTTTTTATATAGTAAATAGATCCTGATCCTGACCAAGCTGCAGACGATGATGTTGCAAGTAATGCACCGGCTCAATGGGCTACACCAGCAGAAGAGTAGACCCGATACTTTGGGTCTAAGAGAAGAGGCTTGGGAATCCTTTCTCCATATGATGAGTGACTGGTACATCGAGTACATTCGAGCAAATCCTAATGCTCCACCTCCTTCACCCCTGCCTATTCCTCAACCTACCCATGTAGCTCCCCAAGTGGTAGAAGTAGTGAGAAGAGAAAAACCTCGGTTGATAGAATCCAAAACAAGGAGCTAAAGAATTCAGGGCTAGTAAAGATGATGACCTGTAAAGAGTCGAATTTTGGCTTGAAAATACCATCAGGGTATTTGATGAATTATCTTGCACAGCTGAAGAGTGTATGAAGTGTGTGGTTTCTCTTTTGAGAGATTTTGCTTATCACTGGTGGAATACCCTTGTGTCGGTAGTTCCAAGGGAAAGGATCACATGGGAGTTCTTTTAATAAGAGTTTTGAAAGAAGTATATCAGCCAGAGGTTCATTAACCAGAAGAGAAAGGAATTCCTTAAACTGAATCAAGGAAAGATGACGGTAACTTAATACGAGCGTGAGTTTGTGAGACTCATCAAGTACGCTTAGAAATGTGTGTCCTCTAAAGCTATCATGTGTAAAAGGTTTGAGGATGGACAAAATAAAGATATTAAATTGTTTGTTGGTGTCCTCGAGTTAAAGGAATTTGTTGTACTAGTGGACCAGGCTTGTAAATCCAAAAATTAGTTAAATAGAAAAGAAAAGTTGAGATGGAGTCTCGTGATTCAAGAAAGAGACAGTGGAGTAAGTCATTTCAGTCCTCGTCCAAGAAGTCGAGAGAATTCTCTACCCGATCGGCCACTTCAGTCAGGTTCTCAAGCAAATGTAAGAGCAAGCCGTACTCAGGGTCTAAAGCTCAGACTACATCAGTTGCTAGTGTTGGCAACGCTCGACTGAGTAGACCGAAGTGCCCTCAATGTGGTAGACATCATTTCAATGAATGTCGAGCAAATGAGAAGGCTTATTTTATGTGTGGGTCTCTAGACCATTTTATTAGAGGTTTCCAAGAGGGGGATGAGAAATAGAAGCCTCAAGATGCAAGACCGGGAGGCATTGCTAGAGGAAGACCACAAAGAAACCCGGGAAGCGAGGTAAGTAGTAAGAATATACACAAAGAGCAGGCTGTGAGATATGAGGGTAGAGCGCCTGCGAGGACCTATTCCATTCGTGCTCATGAAGAGGCATCATCTCTTGATGATTACGGGTACCTTTTCTCTCCATGATACTAAAGTTATTGCTTTATTAGATCCGAGATCTACCCATTCATATATTTGTACAAAATTAGTATCTAGAATGAGTATGCCCGTAGAGTCCACAGAATTTTTGATAATGGTGTCTAATCCTTTAGGAAAAAGTGTATTAGTTGATAAAGTATGCAAAGATTATGATTAGAGGTCATTATTTTAAGGCAAACCTTATGTTATTGCCATTTGATGAATTCGATATTATTCTTGGTATGGACTGGTTAACTGCTCATGATGTGATAGTAAATTGTGAAAACAAATATATTGAGTTAAGATGTGAAAATGGAGACACTCTTCATGTCGAATCAAATGAACAAGACAGATCACCGGTAGTGATCTCCCATATGTCAGCTCAGAGGTATATAAGAAAAGGGTATGAGGCATATCTTGCTTTTGTGATGAATGCCAAGGAAACTGAATTAAAAATTGAATCAGTTTCGATAGTATGTGAGTACCTAGATGTTTTTCCCGAGGATTTGCCAGGACTACCTCCAGTTAGAGAGGTTGAGTTTGGTATTGAGTTAGCTCCTAGTACAGTACCAATATCGATTGCTCCTTATAGAATGGCTCCAACGGAGTTAAAGAATTGAAGGCACAACTGTAAGAGTTAACAGACAAAGGTTTTGCTAGACCGAGTTGCTCTTCATGGGGTGCTCAAGTATTATTTGTGACAAAGAAAGATGGCTCCATGAGATTGTGCATAGATTACTGACCGCTTAATAAAGTAAAAATGAAGAACAAGTACTCATTTCCAAGGATTGACGATTTGTTTGATCAATTTAAAGGAGCCACTGTGTTCTCCAAGTTAGACTTGAGGTCGGGATACTATCAGTTGAGAGTAAAAGACTCAGATGTGCCAAAAACTGCATTTCGGACGAGGTATGGGCACTATGAACTTTTAGTCATGCCTTTTGGTTTAACTAATGCCCCGGTGGTATTTATGGACCTAATGAACCGCATATTTCAGCCATAACTAGATAAGTTTGTGGTTGTTTTTATTAATGATATATTGATATATTCCCGAGATGAACCTGAACATGCTAAGCATTTAAGGACATTTTACATATTCTACGAGATAATCAATTGTACGCCAAGTTTAGTAAATGTGAATTTTGGCTCAAGGAAATGAATTTTTGGGACACATTTTTCGGGAAATGGAGTTCGAGTTGACTTAAGTAAGATCTCAGCCATTGTTGATTGGAAACCCACCAAAATGTATCTGAAGTTAGAAGTTTTCTAGGCTTAGCTGGCTACTATAGGCGATTCATCAAGGGGTTTTCCATGATAGAAACTCCAATGATGAAACTATTACAAAAAATGTAAAGTTTGAATGGACGAAAAAGTACCAACAAAGTTTTGAGAAACTAAAGGCAATGTTGACAGAGGCTCCAATTCTAGTACAACTTGAGTTAGGAAAAGAATTTGTGATTTACAATGATGCATCCTTAAATGGATTGGGTTGTGTACTTATGAAGAAGGCAAGGTGATAGCGTATGCCTCTAGACAACTAAAGCCATATGAAAAGAATTACACGATGCATGATTAAGAGTTGGCTGCTATTGTTTTTGCATTGAAGATTTGGATACACCATTTGTATGATGAAAAATGTTAGATATTCACCAATCATAAAAGTTTAAAGTATTTGATGACTCAAAAAGAATTGAATTTAAGGCAACGGAGATGGTTAGAGTTGATAAAAGATTATGAGTTGGTCATTGATTACCATCCGGGGATGGCGAACGTAGTCGCTGATGTTTTAAGTAGAAAATCTTTATTTTCTTTGAGGGCTACGAATACAAAAATGACTTTGTTCGATGATGGTTCTATTCTAGCTGAGTTGAGGGCTAGATCGATGTTTGTCTAAGAGATCTATGAGGCTCAGAAAGGTGAAAGCAAATTGCAAGCCAAAAGAGTACAATGTGAGTCGGACATTGAATCTGACTTTCGGATCAATTTAGATGGATGTTTGATGTTCAGAGATAGGGTTTGTTAACTAAGAAATGATGAGCTTATTCATAAAGTTTTGCATGAGGCACATAGTGGATGCTTATCTGTACATTCGAGTAGCACCAAGATGTACAATGATTTGAAGAAATGATACTGGTGGCCGAGTATGAAGAAAGATATTTCTGAGTTTGTTTTAAGATGCTTGATTTGGCAGCAAGTAAAGGCCGAACACTAAGTACCTTCGGGTTTGCTTCAACCTATTATGGTATCCGAGTGGGAGTGGGACCGAGTTACCATGAATTTTGTAACGGGTTTACCATCGACACCTAATAAGAAAGATGCTGTATGAGTTGTAGTCAATAGACTTATGAAGTCATCCCATTTCATACTTGTACATGTTGACTACTCACTTGATAAGTTGGCAAACTTATACATTTCAGAGATAGTAAGGCTTTATGGAGTACTTTTAACAATTATATCGGATAAAGATCTGAGATTTACGTCCAGATTTTGGAAGAAGTTGCAAGAGGCCCTAGGCACAAAGTTGAGTTTTAGTACAACTTTTCACCCCCAAACCGACGGACAGTCGGAGAGGGTAATACAAGTACTTGAAGACATGCTATAGTGTTGTATTCTTGAGTTCTAGGGCAGCTGGGAGAAATATTTACCTTTGGTGGAATTCGCTTACAATAACAATTTTTAGTCCAGCTTAAAAATGTTGTCTAATGAGGCATTATATGGGCGTAAATGCCGAATGCCTTTACATTGGATTGAGCTTAACGAAAACTAGATTCACGAGGTTAACTTGGTTAAAGAAGCTGAAGAAAAAGTAAAGGTGATTCAAGATTATTTAAAAAGCTACTTCTGATCGAAAAAATCCTACTCAAATTTAAAAAGAAAAAAGATTGAGTATCAAGTCTGTGATAGAGTATTCTTGAAAGTGTCTCCATGGAGAAAAGTTCTTAGATTCAGACAGAATGGAAAATTGAGTCTGTTTTATCGGACCGTATGAGATCACCGAGAAGATAGGGCCGATAGCCTATCAATTGGATTTGGCATCTGAGCTAGAAATGATTCATGATGTATTTCATGTGTCTATGTTGCGACGCCACTGATTAGACCCCTTACATGTGGTTGCACCGACAGAGGTTGAGATACAACTCAACATGACTTATGGTGAGGAACCAGTTAAGATTCTAGTCCGAAAAGTCAAGCAATTAAGGAATAAAAGAATAGCTCTCGTGAAAGTCTTATGGTAGAGACATGGGGTAGAAGAGGCTACATGGGAGCCCAAGAAGGCTATGAGGAACCAGTACCCAAACCTTTTCACTGGTAAGATTTTTGGGGATGAAAATTCCTAAGGGGGAGAATTGTAACAGCCCGACTTAGGGCCTAGTCGGAATAGTGGTGTGAGACCACAAATTTGAATTAGAAATATGAGTTTTATGATTTCTATAAAGTATATGAGATGATTTCATGATTGTGTGAAAATCTCATGAAAAAATTTTATTAATTAGTAATTAAATTGTCTATTAGGACTAAATTACAAAGAATGGAAAATATGAGATTCTAGAAGATTTAAGTATGAAATAGAATTATGAAAATTACTAGAGGTCCTTATTTAGCAATTAGACTATTATATTTGATGATGCACAAAATTGGACATGGGATGGAAAAATCCAAAGAAAGGACCATTAAGGGCATTTTGGTTATTTGGTTAATAAATGAATTAAAAGGGGAAAAGAAGCAAAAATCATGTCCATCTTCTACTAACTTAGCCAAAAGTTGCAATGAGCCATATCTAGGGTTTCTTCAACTTCCAAGCTTGATAGGAAAAGCATCCAAGCACCATTCATAATGTTCTTCGTATTTTTGAAACCCTCATAGCTCGGTTAAGCTATATCTAGAAATATTTTGTGCTAGAGTTCATGTTCAAAAATTTACCCATGACATGCATGTATTGTAACACCCCTTACCCGTATTCGAAGCCGAAAATGGGTTTGAGGAATTACTTAACATATCTCACTGAAACATATCACATTGAGCTATAAAATTTAATTTAAGCCCCATCTCTTGCTCGTTCTCGGCCTACGAGGCCCTAAACATACCTCTGAGAGGTTTCAGATTTAACCGGGAACTTTTACGAACTTGGAAAACTTTTCATCAAAATAAGGGCCACACATCCGTGTTGATCTAAGGACATGCCCGTGTGCCCCTAATACATGCCCGTGTTCACTCCCCATGGTCGACACTGACTTATTTCACACGGCCGGACACACGCACGTGTCCCTCACACGGCCTCGACACGCCCGTGTCTTATCTTGTGTGCCAAAACCTTGGCATTTTCTTTATGACATCATCACTTCAATAAGGCCACACGGCCAAGGCACACGCCCGTGTCCTTAGACCATATGTCGAATTAAATTCCACATTTAATGTGCAAACTTCACACGGCCAGGGCACACGCCCATGTCCTAAGCCGTGTCATCCACATGGCTGAGACATACGGCCGTGTCTCTACCCGTGTGTTTACTGCTAAGCACATTGACTTGTAATCCTACCATGCAAGGGGACACACGATCGACTAACACGCCCATGGGGCTGACTGTGTGTCTCACACGACCTAGACATACAACCATGTGTCTACTTGTGTGGACAATTAGATGGCTATCTACCAAGCCATTTGCCACCCTAACAAGAAATTATAATCATACCAAAACATTCCAATCTATAAAATGACCAAAGGTACCTCTAAAACTCAAAAGAATCAAGATATACACAAGGGCATACACTTCATGAGATTCATCTTCATTAAGCATAAGAATTTTTCAAGTATCAGCCTAACTTGTAATACCATTTACAAAATGAATTCAATAACATGCATAACCAACACTTTGGCTAACAATTATAACCTAACAAAATACCCAAGTCATATACATGCCATACCCAAAATAAGTCTAAATTTTTATACCAAAGTGATGTCGATAGTGTGATTTCGAACTCCAACGTTCCATGTTCCTCAAGTTATCTTGGCAATACTACAAGGAAAAAAGGAAATGAAAAGGGGTAAGCATAAAGCTTAGTAAGTTTACATGGAAATAGATAGCAACAATGAGATCATGATAGAATCCATCCATGGCATTAATTTAAACATACAGAATGTATTAGGCTTCTAGCCAACTTACTCATACTTGCCCTTATATAACACATACCGTGTCACATATCGAAATCGTTTCTTCGTGACTCATTCACGAGTACCTGTATTCACTTATTCACATGACTTTAATACAAATCTCACTTCTACTTCTAAACTCATCTACTTGTCACATTAATCACTAGGGATAATCAAAGACGCATATTCATCGTCATTAATGTAGGTGCGAAGCCAATGCCACATCCCCGAGGTGGTCTTACATGGAGTCACCTCTAAATGCCAATGCCATATCCTGGATATGGTTTTATATGGAATTTCACATCAAGTATCAATGCCATATCCCGGATATGGTCTTATAAAATTTTCATATTCATTACCGAAGCCATATCCCATATATGGTCTTCTACGGGATCTCAACTCGGTTGTAAGTCCCAGACATGGTCTTATACGAGACCTTATCCATTTCATATTTCGATGATAGCAATTTCAAATTCAATATGGTCTACTAGGACTTCAACATCTCATTCAACATTAACTACTCAATTTAGTAGAGCATCATGCATCAATATAGTGCCAAGCATTCTCATACATGATAACATAAATGTGAAATCTATCACATACAAACTTACCTCGATTTTGAAATGAGCTAGCTCGTCAGTCTAATCCGAGATTTTGTTCTTTCCACGATCGAGGTGAATTCTTGGTTCTTCTTGCTCTATAATAACAAATTTATCTCATTTTAAGTATCACATACATAAAAGCATTTTCATAATCATGCTTTGGCAAAATTACTATTTTGCCCCTAGACTTTGGCAAAATGACCATTTTGCCCTTAGGCTCAGAAATTAATTCTAATAATATTTCTACCTTCAACAAGCCTAGGTGAACATTTAATACTCTTATGGCTATCATAAAAATCAACTTGTCACATATTTACTACAATTTTTATAACCTTTAATACAAGGTCCAATTAGGTGTTTTTATGGCAACACCCTTCACAAAAGTTGTTCATCTAACAACCAAGACTCATTTTCTCCCATAAAAATGCTGCAAACAACTTAAAAGCTCATATGGAAAATCCATAGACTTTTCACCATAATGCAAGATAGTCCCCTCTTTAGAAAGCTTAAGCTTTAGGGGTCTCAAAAGTACAACTATCTTCACGAAAAACCATTAAAATTACTTAATAGGATGGATGAGAGCTTGCTAAAAATTTGAGCTTTCGAAACCCCTATTTTGTTTGATATTTTCGATGGAGAAGGATGGAGATAAAAGATGATATCTTTTCTTTCTTTATTTTATTAATACTAGTCAAATTAGTCACCAACTATTACCAACTTTGACCAATTTTGTCCATCTTTGTCTCCTATCATCTCATATGGCCAGTCAACTATTTATCAAGGGCTAATTGCCTTTGAAAGACCTCTAATTTACAATCCATGGTTATTTGGTACCTTTAGCCAATAGAATGGAATGTTCGTACTTTATGCGATTTAGTCCTTTTTTTGTGATTAAGCAATAAATTGATAAAATTAAAGCACCAAAATTTTCATGCACTAATATAATCATGCTTTGACTCATAAAATACCATGAAAATGATTTCCTCTAGCCTCGGATTAGTGACCCCAAGATCACTATTTCAACTAGCCCCTAATTTAGGCTGTTACATGTATTTTGATGTATGATAAACATTTTTTCTTAGTGATTTTCATGAAAAAATGCATGTAAGGACCAAATTGTAAAAGTTATGAAAATGGTCATACATGAGTGAAATAGTAGAAATTGAAGGTTGCTATAGTTAAGAATATGATTTGGCTAGGCTTGAAATACAAGAAAGTTGAATGAAAATCATTTTACGAGCCTAGAGGCAAAAGTGTAATTATGTAAAAGTTTGGGGGCAAAATTATAATTTTACTAAAATATGAATTATGAGTCGATTTAGTAAATGTATGAATTTAACAAATGAAATTGCTATTATCGATCAAGAAATGCGAATCACGGATCGAAACCGACGCAAGAACAAAATCGAGGACTAAATCGAGCATCGATACACATTTTGAGAATCGAGGTAAGTTTGTATGAAGTTAGAGTTTCATAATGTTTCGATGTTTGAAACTATTTAATATTATGGTAATGTATGTTTTGCTATGAAAATTCGAGTGATGAAGTCTTGATGGGGTAATAGTGAAATTAAGTTATGTGAAATTTCGGATAAAGATTCAAATAATGAAATTACCCATGTATTAGTATTGAATAGATAAGGTCCCGTGTAAGACCATATCTGGGATATGGCCTCGGCACCAAAAGAAGATCTCGTAGAAGACCATGTGCGGGACATGTCATCGACATTCATGTACGATCTCGTATAAGACCATATCTGGGATATGGCATTGACATCGAGCTATAAGATCTCGTGTAAGATCATATTTGGGATATGGCGTCGAGGGGTGATCCCATGGAAGACCATATCTGGGATATGGTGTTGGCATCAAGATTTATGCATGATAAGTTCAAATATCCTATGATAATCTGATTAGTGTGGGCAAAAGGGCTAAGTATGTAAACTAGTATTGAGCCAAATCTGTTTACGGATGACCTTGAATTTCATTCATGATAAGAATGATGAAGATTTGAGTTTATGTTCATGTTAGCATATGTGCTATGTAACATCCCAAAATTAAGTCTAGTAGGATTGGGCCCATTGGCCCTTGGGCGTAGGAATGTTTAAAATTTTGAGAACAAAAGAATGGCATTATTGCAAATTGGACTTATTAGTTAAGTGAATTTGAAAGGTTATGAGGTTTCTATGAAGTCTCGAGTTTAATTGGGCCTTAGAAAAAATTTGGCATTTTATCACTTTAAGGAGATGGAGTAAATGACCTTAAAGCATATGGAAATAATTGATTAAATAGCTAGCATAAAAGAGCTATTAGTAGAGAGGATATGGTGCCACTTGTAGCACCTTGAGGGAAGGAGTTCGAATCACTTTGTATGCAATTTAACTTTTATTTTTGCTTCCCTTCCTTATGTGTCAGTCAAGGAATAAATATGGCAAGGGTGGACTTCATTATTTTGTCAAGGTGGCTAAAAGAATAAGGCAAGGTTGAAGTTGGGGAAAGGAATCATGAGAAATAGGTAAGTAAGGGGGACAAGAGGCTTATTTTGAGGATGGTGTTTTGGAATGTTTGGGTAGCCAAACTCTTATCCTAGGGGGGATGAATGTGGACAGCTTGGGGCTAGGATGATAGCCAATTTGGTGCTTGATGTTTTGGTAAAAACAAAAGTGATAGTTTTGTACAAAATATCAATACATCAATTGTTTCTTTTTCTCTCAAAACTCCCTCTCCTAACCTATTATGATAATTGGTAATTGGTAAATTTTGGTTATTTTGGCCTATTCTTCATTGACAATTTGGTATCATTTTCTTTTCTTCCCAAACTTCTTTGTCCTCTTTTTGGTGAATCCATGCAACCTTGAAGAGACTTATTCCATTTCTTTTCTTTGTCGAATGCATACAACTTGGAGACCATTTATTTGTTCATTCATCATCCTTGAAAACTGAAACTAATCCATCATCTTTCTTCTTCTTTTGTTTTAGCAAAAATCCTTCAAGCAACACTTTCACTCTAATATTTTCACCATAGTTGAATCTTCCACCTTTCATTGATCTTCTTTCCATTCGAGTTGTCATTCATCTCTTGAACAATCGGTAAGAACCCTTTCAATTCTTTTTTATTTTCTTCTCTCTTTTGCCGAATCTATATAATGGCTTGGGAGGGTTTTTTGACCGGAATCATCATCTATTCTCTTTTAAACAAATCCCTTTATTTTTTGTAGTGCTTTAAGTGGGAGACCGTGTATTGTTCTAGCTGAAGTCAAACGGTGGTAATTGGATCCAATATTGATAAGGTAAGGGGGTTCATTTTTGGATTTTTCGTTATATCTCTATTTGGCTAAGTTGCAAATCGGATTGAAGTTTTGACCAATCGACTATGTGTTTTAGGGACAAATCACTTGATATATTTCTAACTTCGGATATAGTGGTAAGTGATTCAAGTGTAAGTGATATGAAATCTTTTGGAAATCTGAGGCTAACTTTATGTTGGTATTGTTCTAGGTCAACGACAAGTGGTTCGTTAGGAAATTAAAATCAAGGTGTGTAATCCCGTACCTTCCGAAAACATGTTTGAAATGGTCTTTAATCTCACATCTCTCTGAAAGTTTGTATGATATGTTCTGTGATTTTGTCGAAATACCAAAGAAAACTTGAAATCGACATTCGGGATCATTCGGGGGCGCGTAGGTTCATAGTGGTAACAATGTTTTTGTAATAAAATAGTTTTAGTCAGTGGTAGTGACGTGATTTTGAAAAATCATGAAAAATAGGAGAAAGGGAATTAATAAGTGAATAAGATATCAAATCAAATATTAGTGTGTCTATTTTGATAAGGAAGAAATGGAGAAAGAAAAAGAATTTTATATTCTGTGAGATGTTAATTTTAGTGAGACTGGTTCTGAATGATTTTGTGGTTCCCAGATCTGTCTTGGAAAAATTGTATAAAATTGTAGAAAGTGAATTATGGGATATAATTTATATGTATGGATTCCTTAGTGATCTTATTTTCAATAGAAATAAGTGGGAGCAGTATATGAAAACCGTACAGTGAGATATTTGAATTTTGGATAAGAGAGGTCAGAATTGTTGGACAGTGAAACAAGGGAAATTTTAAGGAATAAAATGTACTAAATGGTTAAGCCAAAAATTCTGGAAAAATTATAGTAAGGAGATATATGAGTCTAGTTTCAAGGAAAATTTATGAACTTAGATTTCAAGATTCCTCACTCGAGTTATGGTCAATTTAGTAAGTATGATTCAGATGGACAGTTTCAAACTTTTATGCCCAGATTAGTAGTTAAGCCCTGGTTACGTAATTACCGTAATACCCTTAGAGGGTAAATTATTGAAATACCCTTAGTGGGTAAGATTACCGAATTACCCTTAGCAGGTACTATTGCCAAATTATGAAAATGCCGTTATGGCCGAAGTATGGAAATGCCCCTATTGGGCCGATTTGTAAAGTGTTAATGGGCCGAAATACGAAATTGCTTAATGGGCTGAATTGACATATTGTCTTATGGGCCGAATGGACATTTTTATTAATGGGACAATCTGATATATTTTGTTATGTGGGCCAAATTGATATATGATTATATGGGCCGATCTGAAAATATGAAAAATTGGCCAAGATGATATTTGCTTAATGGGCCAACTTTGAAAAATTGTTATAATGGGCCATAAAATTTGTAAAGAATATCCGAATACATCGTTGTGAATTGTTTTGCATTATATACATTTTTGCATGGGTTGGGATATTTGACGAAGAGAAGTTCTGGTAGCTTTGCTACAAAATTTTGGTGGCTTGTCCACAAATTGATATATGGCTTAATGCCCAGTTTAATATATGGCTTAATGCCTAGTTTGGTGTGTTGGTAGGGTGGGTGACTAAAGCTCCCCACAGGTGTGTTGGTTGGTACGAGCGATGTGTAGCGGATGGAAAACTAGGTTTGGTTTGGGAATTGCATATCACATGCATATTATATACATGTTATTATGTTATAATTGTAAATGGGCTTTGGCCCAATAAATGCTTAATTGGATTTTTGGCCCAGTCTACAATAGTAAGTGGGTTACATACTGAGTTCTTGTAACTCACCCCCTTCTCTTAACCCTTGTAGGTAATGCTCAATGACGAGGACTTGGGGCCATGGATGACTCGATGTAGGCCACACTTCAGGAATGGTTTTATTTGGACTTTAGTTTCTTACTTCGTTTACTTTATTACTTTACTATTTTGGGTTATGTGTTGTAATAAGCCCTCCTAATTATTTTATTTTCCTTTATGTTTGACGTGTTTATATTTTACTCAAATTATTTTAAATGAGATTTTCTAAAATCATAATAAAGGTTTTCTAAAATTGATTAACAAATGAATTTCAAAATAAACTTTTACAAATATTTTTAATACGGAAATTTCTCTCGAACTATCAACAATATTTCCAAAAGTCACAGCTTTTATAAAATTATTACTTAAAATTTAATCGATCAATCTTGAGGTTAGTAGTATTTTATTAAATATCTCAAATCAAACTTGATTTTCTTGATTTTAACAAATCAACATCTATTTCTGTACGAATAAAAAGGATCTAACATTTTTTTTATCTCATTTGTCATGTTTTCTTTATACGTTATCGAAAAACTTTTTAGTGTGACACACCGGATTTGGGCCTAACTTCTAGGCCTGGTTTGGGGTGTTACATGCTAAGTTACATGATTGAATGATACAGGTACCTTGAATAAGTACAAGTTAAGAAATCATAATGTGACATGAGATGGGTAAGAATATGTGGGAGAAAGTATGAATAAATATGCCTAAGCAATTGAGACTTATGTTGCCATTGTTTCATGAAATGGATGAATTTAGTTTGAGCAATTACATTGCTTTAGAATTTCATGCAAAATTACTAAGCTATATGCTTACCCCTCTCTTTTCCCTTTTCCTTGTAGTTTCGCCAAGTTAGCTTGGGGATCATAGAACGTCGGAGCTCGGATCACACTATCATCCATTTTTTTGGTATAGTAAAGTTAATTCATTTTGAGTATGGCATGTATAGGAACTTGATTGTTATGTGTCATGTTACATTTGAAGGCCAAAAGGGTTGACTATAAATGTTCCACCTTCATTTTGTAAATGGCCATGATGAAATGGCCAATATTGCCAAGTTTTTGTTATTAAGTTGATGAGTTTGATGAATCGAATGTTCATGCAAGTAATTGAGTAAAGTATGGGTGGAATGAATGATAATTTAAGGATTCTTAGTAGTTTGATAATTGCATGTTATGTGCTACATGTGATGAAATGAATGAGTCTATGTTTCAGGGTGACAAAGAGGCTTGGAAAATAGCCCCTAAGTGTCCACACAGGTAGACACAGAGGAGTGTATCTAGGCCGTGTGTGACACACGGTCAACCCATATGGGTGTGTTGATAGACCATGTGTCCCCTGCATTTTAATTGCAAAAATTCGAATCGTCACACAGGCCAGACACACGTGTGCCTAGGATATGTGCTTCTTAAGGGGTTGCTGACATCATAAACAGAATACCCCTAGTTTTCACACATGGGTAAGGACACAAGCATGTCTAGGCCGTGTGGAGGACATGCGTCATTGGCATGGGCGTGTGTCCGGCCGTGTGAAAACCCCTATAGGTTCAAAATAAAAATAAATTCTATACGAGCTAGGCACATGGGCGTGTGAGACTGCACGACTTGCCCTACACGGGTGTGTCCCATGTCACACGGTGTGTGACTCCTATTTGAGTAAAAAATTTCAAGGAAAGTAAAAGTTTCCAGTTTAACTCCGAAACCTGTCGGATGTATTTTTAAGGTCTCATAGGCCTAGGAAATGTACGTTAATAGTAAGAAAGAAAAGTTTCAAAATGGAACAAAATATTATAGCCCAAAAATGCATGTTCAATAAGAGTTAAGTATGGTAATGCCTCGTATCCGATCCTGGCATCGGAGACGGTAAGGGGTGTTACAAGGAGAGGGTTACGGTAGAGGGAAAAGAAAGAAAAAATAAAAAAGGGAGGAGAGGTTTTCGGCAGAGAGAGAATTCGACAGAAGGAAAAGCAACATAGAACCGAAATGAGGAACCCCTCCCAAGTGAATTCTTGAGTGCCTAATAGTCCAAATTCGACACACCTCTACATCTCCCCTCATCCCTTGATTTCCTCATAAAATCCCTCCTCAAATCTCTCCATCTGATTACACCTTTCCTCAACCACACAATTCGAATTCTCCTCAACTACTTTAGTGTTTCAGTCAACCTCGATCACCTCCCACAGCACAGCAACAAAATAAATATTCCCTTGCCACAACCAAGATTTGAACCTCAATCCTCTGGTCTAGGTAGCATGCCACTTACCACTTAGACCAACAGGCTTTTTATGTCATGCTTTACCCACATATATTTAAAAGCCTACTAACTAAATGAATGGGTTTTATTCCCCAAAAACCAAAATTTTACACAAGCCCAAGCTTGAACCTAAGACTTCTCAAACACTCCCAAACACACCCAAATCACTCAGCCACTAAAATAGATAGGTATTTATATTTAAAACATGCAAAAAATAAATACCTAAGTTTTGGGGCGTTACAAATTATGCAGTAAATTAAATGTATTGGTATCTAATAAAATTGACAAAACAAATTCTTTCAAGAATATGTAAGCTATTTAGAAAAAAAAAAAGAACAGTTGTCTCAACTTTGAAAATTCACTAAAAATTATGGAAATTGTGTTACAGGTTGAAATAAACTTGAAATTGAAACCCATCGAGTCTAGTTTTGTAACATCCCTAACCTGACCTATACGTTATGGTCGGGTTATTAAGACTACATTGGCCACCAAATTAGCCTAGTAAAATTATCAGAGTTATTAAAACAATCTTTTTAAAAACATTTGTTTATCTTAGAAGAAACTTAGCTTATCATCTCTTTTCACTAAAACTTACTAGTTTCAAAATTGATTGTATTTAATGTTTTCCTTGTAATGGGGACAATTTTTGAAAATTTAGTTGATTTCCTATTTATTTACATTTCAAAATTCTCATTTACATAATATCACAGCGTAAAAGTGATATTCAACATAGTTTTAATGAAAAGCAAGTATTTCATGCATAAATAAATAAAAATCCATGTTTTAATAGCCTAAAATCAATATAAATGTTATGCATGTCAAATAAACCCCGAATTAAAATCCCATGCCACAGTTCATATAAAACACAGTTCCTAAATAATAGAAATTATAAATACTAAGTCTAAGATACTTTTAATGAAAGTAATCCGAATTGAGACCTTCAAATATCGAGTTTATGTCCTATCCTAACCTTAAGGGTTATATGAGAATATTGAAATAATACGGGTGAGTTTAAAGAGCTTAGTGTGAGTCTAACCATAAGAAATATCATTGTAAAAATAGTAGACAAAGCATACAAAATAACAATTCTCACAACAATCACAATTGTATAGCAATATAGAGTTTAACAATTTATTTGAGCATGCTTATGAATGACAATGCAATTCTTGTTTAACAGAAATAGTTCCTACCAATACCCTGCTACCACCATAGTAAGAGTTCCCCAAAACTCATCCATCCCTAAACATCGCATTGTGGATATACGACTAGTAATTGTAGATAAACTACTAGTAAAATGAAAAAGTGGGTAAACCATCATAAATTTTAGATAAAAAGTTTGTAGATAAATTGCAAGTATGTTATTGATAAACCACCAGTGTTTGTAGATTTATAACTGCCAGTACTTCCTCATTTCAAATCGTCCTAATCCCCATGCTATGCAATATGGCATGCTAATAATAGAACATTGTAAAAACAATAGTCATGCTTATCATGCAATCAGTTAACAGTAGTAGTAGGCATGCTAAACATGCAATCAGTAATACAGAAGCAATGACAAAAATAACACATCATGAGTATACAATGAAATTAGACATGTATCACTCATATATAATGCATATAACAGTATGTATTCAATCATTTATATCACAAATTTCAGAGTATACATAATACTAGGGTCTCAATTATGTGCACAAAAATTCTAAAAACAATTGAAGTGTTATACAAGGACTAAACTAAACATTTCACAAGATTCTAGAAAAATTGTAAAACAGGGGTTACATGGCCATGTGGCTAGGCCGTGTGAAAGGTGCAACACCCCAAACCTGGTCAAAACACTACGACCAAATTCGGCATGTCACAGAGAAAGATCGTTTTGATATAACCATTTGTTGACTTAAGTTGAAAAGAACACCTTTTGTTTGATGGAAACCGACGTTAGTTTGAATCAATTGCTTAAACCATTTCGAGATTTGTTCAAAAGAAAACCGAGTTAACTTGTTGATGTTACTCACTTTTTACCCGATGGTAGATTTTGGAAAATCCCAAAAATTCATAAAGGTTTGTGAAAACATTCATTTTATTGATTCTTTCCCATTTTAAACGTGATTTAGTGATTAACCCAAATGCAAAGATATTCAACGAAGTAAATAATCCTGAAATAATAATTTAAATGGCCTTATTACAACCAAAAACAAAATTTAATGAAAATTAAGTCCGAAGTAATAATTCAAAGCAAAAACCAAAATATCGTGCATGGCCACCTTGAGTCCGTCCCGGCTCCACATCCGCGATCTAAGAATCATCTGCAAAATGCAAAAGGGAGAGATGAGTCACCAAGACTCAGTGTATAAATCCCCATCCCACAGATATAAGCCCTTACACAGTTTCATAAGTAATTAAGTATGCCATGCAACCTAAACCTAACCATCCAAACTCATGTGTCTACCCCGTGTGGTCAAAACCATTGGTGGTCAAAACCACTGGTGATCGAAGTCACAATCGATATATGGGTGGTCAAAACCACTGGTGACCGAGGTCACAAATAATGTATGTGTGGTCAAAACCACTGGTGGTCAAAACCATTGAGACTTTGTCACAATATCATAATAAGCGGGGCCAACCCACTGTGTGGTCAAAACCACTGCTGATAGTCTGAAATCATACATTTCCCCTCCTTTCATCACCCATTTTTATGAACATGCTTTTCACGACAAAATAATCATGCTTAATATTTAGATATAACATAACCTAGCATATGCAACCTTAACCGAGGCATTTAACGTTAACCAAATCAGAATGGACTTACCCGGAGTCATCGCTTATACCCACAAGGGTAACACATCGATTTCCACAGTTATTCTGGCTTTTGTTAAATCATAAAATAATATCAAATTAACATATGAAGTGTATAGGAGTTACACACATGATTACTCGTAAGATTACGCTTTCTACGTCGACACTGTCGTTAATCGACACTACCGCTATCTGTCTACTCTCCTGTTTCGATGCTGGTCCACACCTTGGTGGCCAATCACGAACCGCAAATACAGCCCTTTTCTTGAATTTAGGGGCTGGGTTCTCCGATCCAACCCCTCCTACTGCTTGACTAGCCATCGAGTCCATGAACACACCTTGGTTACGAACTCAGGTTAAAGCAATGAAATAAATTGTAAAGAACTAGGACCCAAAGTTAGATCCCTTACCTAGATCAACAAAAACCCGAGACTTAAAACGTGACTCACCACCCAACAAATCCCACAAGTCTCCACAAGATGGCATCACCACACCCCCTGCATTTGGCCAAGCATCAAATAACTCTGGATCTCTGCCTTCGGCATTTAACACAATAGAAGATGTCAAATGGCAGAGAACACATACCACACACTAGCGGATTGATTGAAAATAATGGCAACCCAACGTTAATGATCCACTGCAACAAGAGTCAAACAAGAAAGATTTGAGTGCCAGAGATTTCGGCTTTTCTTACCATAGCAATCAGAATAGAGAAGGGAATAGAGAAAGGAATAGAGATGTCGCAAAGAAATGATAGGGATCTTACAAATGAAATGATCCGGCTATGGAGAAACTTCAAAAAGAGGACTTCGACTGTATGAGGGGAAGAGAGTGTGGTTCGGCTATGGTCAAAAGACAAGAAAGAAAAGAAGCACAAAGAAAGGGAGGAGTGGTGGTTTCGGTTATCACTAACACGGATGGAAGAAAAGAAGAAGAATGATATGGTTTTGGGAAGATTCAGCAACAAAGAGTTTTCGACTACCAAAGTGTCTCAAAAGGGATTTGGTGATTCGACTTTTGAAACGGAGAAGAAAAGATGAGAAAAAGTGACCCTAATGGTCCCCTAGATTTTGGCTATAGATTCAAAAGAAGAGAAAGAAAAGAAGTCAATATAGAGGGAGGGGTAATGGTTCGGTTTTGACACAAAATGAGAGGAAGAGCAAAAGAATTCGGCTATGGCTCTTTAAGGGGAAAGAAAATGAGAAACTACTCAAAAGAGGATGGGAGAAAAGATTTCTAAACGCCTCCCTAACTAGCCGAATATACACACTCCCTAAAGCACATTTGGCCACCCCCCCAAAGCACCCAACCGATTGCTCCTATCCCAACCAGAGTTCATGTTTCGGCCAACTCTAAGCTCCCCATGTCCATCTCCATAAATTCCTCCTGACCACTCATTCAAATCTGTTTGAATGATTCAAATCCCTACATTTTCTCTTCTCCAACAATTCAAATGTGTTGACTCCTTCAACATTTATCCACCAGAGTCCATCCTGAGCACAACTCCCCCTTGGTCTTAGAGTCAAAAAGAACAAGTAGAAAGGGATCTTCGCAGCTCGAACCAAGGCTCCTTCTGCTCCCTGTGGCATCACTCCCTTATGCCTTAAATGACACATTCTTGCCACTTTACTAAGGCATTTCTTACGCCACATCTAGCTACCAATTACCCTTAACACCTACCTCCTTCAGCTCCCCCTTCCAGAAGCCCAAAAATAAAATTTTTGTCAAGGCTCTAGCCTATCCCCAGCCTAAGCCTCGACCCCCAAAACACCCTAAACTAGCATCACATTCATACCATTCTCATGCAAACAATTAAAAAGCAAAAGCCCCGATTTAAGGATGTTATAAAAGGGCTGAGACCATGTGGAAGGGGTATACAGCCGTGTTGCCAGGCTGTGGCAGTGTGGAAAACACTAAAATGCCCTACAGTAAGGACACATTCATGTAACATGTTTTTGGTCGTGTGATTCACAGAGGTACCTCAATATAACAATTGCACATGACCATGTGGTCTATCTGTTTTCCTTGCACACTCGTTTGGTCCTAAAATCAGTCACCATCGATTCACTTAGAAAAGACACACACCTTTTACCATGGGTCCAATTTGCACTCTTCACGATCGATGCTAATCCGATGCTTCAATGACAAAAACACACGAATTAACGGTTGATATCAAGATTATGGGAATATTATCAATGATTTGGCAAGATTCGATAAAAATTGATTACTTGAACTATAACACTCCTAACCCGTATTCGTCACTAGAACAGGGTTACAGAGCATTATCAAAGTTTTCAAATCATACGAACACATATTTATAAACATTTTATATCATATCAATAAACATATTAAAACCAAGTCAAAACATACATATTGTCCTTTATACGAGCCCTTGAGGCCCTAAATACGCATTAGAAACAAGTTGGGACTACATCGAAACTCAGAGAATTTTTCAGAAATATTGAAAAGTTTCAACACTGCAGGGGTCACACGGCTGTGTGGTCAGGCTGTGTGACTCACACGACCAAGAGACACGCCCGTGTCTCAAGCCGTGTGGGTATTCGAAGTAGGGACACACGGCCTTGTCCCAGCTTGTGTCCATGCCCACGTAACTCACTAACTTGCAACCCTTTAAAAGCTACAGGGAACACATGGCTGTGTCACCTAGCCGTGTTTGACACACGGCTGAGAGACACACCCATGTCCCTACCCGTATGGATGAAAATAGGCCATTTTACAAGCCATTTTTCTCACCCAACATGGCATATATCTACAACCAAAATTTCAAATATACACAAGCCATAACAAGAAACCAAAATCATGCATATTCTAGCTAATCAAACATAGTATATAAGCATACAACCAATATGCCTATGGACACCTCAAATGATAACATTCAAACATGTATAACCATACACTCAAATTTGCCAAAATAACCATCTAACTTCTAACTAAGTTTGCAACAATTCAAAA
Source organism: Gossypium rotundifolium (assembly GCA_025506655.1). Lineage (NCBI taxonomy): Eukaryota > Viridiplantae > Streptophyta > Magnoliopsida > Malvales > Malvaceae > Gossypium > Gossypium rotundifolium. The sequence goes on from CP106730.1 coordinate 28,877,231, forward strand.
CATTTGATTTACCTAGCAATCACATACCATTAGGTACCAAATATGCCAATCCATAACTAATAACAAATAACCATATAGGTCCTACATAACAAGTATCAATTTACCACATTTCCAACAATCACAAGAAAATTTTTAACATTTACTTTAGGTTACCATTTCATTTTCAAACATTCAAACTTAACAAGCCAAAACATCAACCAATTCAAGGCCATTCATATACATACCAAACTATGCCATTACACCAACAAAATACCAAAACACAACCCAAATCAAATGGCCATTTTAAAAACCAAAATACCTATACATGCCATTATGACCAAACTTAAAAACATCCAAAAGTACCAATATAGCCGATAGATAGTGTGATAGATCTCCAATGACTTTCCAACCACAATGAGCTTTCGATAAACTACAAAATACTGAAAAATAAATACAGAGTAAGCATGTCATGCTTAGTAAGCACTTAACTAATATGGTTTAAGCTTGTCAATACATTATAAACTCACAAAAAATGTATAAGTCAATTCAACATGATAATAACTAATTCATAAATTTATATATCTACATTCATGCATTTCATTACCACAAAGGTACACATTTCTTACCTTCCATCATAATAATGTAAATTACATTGAAAGCTCTTACAAAAGTGCACATGAGGTAATAATATGATGGTTGACACATCCCTTTTCTTTATTCGATAGCCAAGGCTATCCCTTTTCATAATTCGATAGCCGAAGCTATCCCTTTTCATAATTTGATGGTCGTCACCATCCTTTTTCATTATCGATGGTTGTCACCATCCCTTTTCATAACCAATAGCCGAAGCCATCCCTTTTCATATTCATCAAAGATCATCGTTACATCATTGGGTTGTTCCATCAACACACAATTTAATATTATGCAATAATAGCATTTAAATCGTAATTAAAAACACTATTTAAACATACGAACTTACCTCAACGATAAATGTAGAAAATAAAGTTGACTAATCATAAGCTTTTTCTTTGGCTTGATCTAGAGCCGTACGGGGTTTATCTTGATTTAAATGAATAAATTCAGCTTAATTCAATAATCATTCTACTCAATTTATCCCAATTTCACATTTTAGCAAAATTACAATTTTGCCTCTAATGTTTTGATTTCTTTACAATTTAGTATTTAACCTCGTAAAATGAAATTCATGCAATTTCATCCATACCCAAGCCTAGCTAAATTTCATACAAACTTATAGCAGCCCACACTTTTCATTAATTCACAATTTACACCATCAATATTTCACATTTCTCAATTTAACCCCTAATTGACAAATTCATCAAAAATCACTTAACAAAAGTTCTTTATGTAACAACTATCCATTTTCTTCCATCAAGCACAAAAACCCCTATATTCATTCATGGAAAAACTCTAATCCTTTAATAGTTTTACAAATTAGTCCCCGGGCTAGCTAGATTAAGCTAAAACGATCTCGAAAACATAAAAATCATTAAAAATGGGACAAAAATCACTTACCTATGAGCAAGAGGAGTATGGCCGAACCCTAGATATATTTCTTCCTTGTTAGAATCATTTTGGTGTTCTAATTGTAACACCCCAAACCCGGTCTATGCATTAAGACCAAATTTGACATGTCACACTAAATGAACATACACCTAATGTTTTAAAGATTTAAAGAAAATAGATTTTTAAAAACATTTTAACATGGAGTTATTGAAACTAAGTTTGATTACTAAATCTAATAATTTGGGTCGTAAAAATTTATAAATTTAAACTTAGGAAAAGTTGATTTAATATTTTGAGAAAATTTAAGGAGTTCGAAAGTAATTTGAAAACAAAAATTTAAAAATATTGTTACGTAAAAAAATTACCGAGTTAAACTATTTAAGAATGAAACCCTTTTGTGCGCTTATTTAAGAAAACATTTATTTCTATTTTAGAAAAATAATCCCACTTAAGTACTTAAAGCATATTAAAAAATCCATCCACAAGTAAAACATCCATAAAAATTTAACCAGAGGCCTTATTACAAAATAGCAAAAATAATAACAAGTACATAAAAAGAAATCCGAAATTTAATTAACCCATTATTCGTAGTATGGAGTCCATTGAGTCATCCCCGGCCCAAGCCTCTATCACTGATCATTACCTGAGGAGGGTAAAGAAAACGGGGTGAGTTACTTAGAACTCAGCGCGTAACTCACTTACCCTTGTCACTGGGCCAAAAATTCAATTAAGCATTTATTGGGCCAAAGCCCATTTACAATCATAACATAATATCATATATAACATGCATGTGTTATGCAATATCCCAACCAACCTAGTTTTCCATCCGCTACACACCACCCGTACCAACCAACACACCTGTGGGGAGCTTTAGTCACCCACCCCGCCAACACACCAAACTAGGCATTAAGCCATATATCAAATTGTGGCAGAGCCACCGGTAATTTATTGTGGCAGAGCCACTGGTAATTTATTGTGGCAGAGCCAATGGAAATTTATTGTGGCAGAGCCACCAGAACTTCTCTTCATCAAAAACCCAACCCATGCAAATCATGTATATAATATGCATATCCAATTACAATATTCCATTTATATAATTATTACGAACATTATGGCCTATTTATCACATATCACATTTGGCCCATTTATCACATATCATTTGGCCCATTTAGCATATCACATTTGGCCCATTTATCACATTTGGCCCATTTATCACAATCTTAATATTGATTTTTATAGTTTCTACCAAAATAATGATAATTATGCCATCTTACCCGATTTCACTAACAAGTGACTAAATCAAACGATTTATCATTAGTCACAATATAAATATCTATCCCATGAAATATGTGGTGAGATTACACACCGGCTTACAGTAAGCACTACACTTTCCTGATCGTCAACACCTAAAAATATTTTAACGCTCAATTAGATCATTAACACTTATAATAAATCCATTCTAAGATAAGCGGTCTAGATTTTTACCCTCGAAATCTTGAATAACTACTATCTGTCGGTTCTCTTCGGATGACGGTTCACAACCCGTTGGAAAACTCCGAACAGCTAATGGCTCACCACTGTGAATAACCTCGAATAATTAATTTTCACCAGAAGGGGTCCACAACCAAGTGAAAAGTCTCAAATTACCGAAACGACCCTACGTTTGAATTTAGGACTTGGGATCGTCAATCTATTCCTTTTGAGATCAGCACTAGATTTCCCTTTCAACACATTACTACGAGCCTCCATTCGTTAGATCTTCAATAAATCAATAATCTATTAAAGTATGGACTTAACAAAATGGTATAGATAGGCTTACCACGAAATTTCGAGTGATCCATGAATAAATCCTTATATAAAATAATCGGTTACTCCTTTCCATACTGTTAATCATCTTAATAAATAAATGATGATCATGAAATCCATGAAGAACTCTTACCTTGAAGGTTTTTGATTCAAATTCTAGTGATTACGAAAAAACTTCGAGGAAATGGTAATTTGGCCTTCCTCTATTTCACTATAAAGACGAAAAAGGATTTGTCTAAGGGAGAGATGATGATTTCGGTCAAAAAGACCCTCCCAAGCCAATATATGGATTCGGTAATAAAAAAAAGAAAAATAAAGAATTGAAGAGGATTCTTACCAATTGTCCAAAGTTTGAATAGAAGAAATGATTGAGAAGAATTATTTGAGAAATGGTAGATTCGGCTAAGAAGATGGTTATTAACATTCGGCCATGGTGAAAGATTTTGGAAGAGAAAAAAAAATGTTTAAAAGTTCTTTGCAAGAAGGAAGAAAGGAGAAAAAATTTACAAGAAAGGGAGAGTTTATGTATCGATTTTCAATGATGGAGGATGAACAAAGAAAGGGTCTTACGGTTGGTATATAATTGGCCAAATGGAAGACAAAGAAAATGTCACTCAAATACTATATGATTTCGGCACAAAGATGAATAGAGTTTAGAGAGAAAAGATTATATCAAAATGGTCAAAAATGAAATGACCAAAAGAAACAAAAACTTACCTATTGCTCAAATTCGGCTAGGGAAAGAAATTGTGGAGAGAAAAGAAAAAATAATGCACTAATTTGCTAAAGCACTTTTGGCCAACTAGCTCCTAATCCATACTAATATTTAGCCAACCCCTTCTAGCCCCAAAACCGCCCATGTACATTGGCCAAAAAGTCAAAGTTTAGTCACCCCAAAGTTTCCAAAACATCTCCCTTGTTTTATGCCTTATGCCCCCGTTACATGCCTTTTCTATATGATTCTTTTCCTTTAGTTCACTCTTACCATTTCCCTTAGCCATTATACCATAAAATAAAAGTCCAACATACCAAAAATATGATGCTTGGCCGACACTTACAAGGGAAGGGAAAAATTAATACTCACAAAATGCATACTAAGAGATTCGAACCTCTCCCCTCAAGACCATACATGTGGCGCATAACCTCTTAACCAATAGCTCAATTATGGTAGCTACTTACTCATAATTTTCCATATACCATGAGTTCACTGTCTCCCTCTCTTTAAAGTACTATAAACAAAAGTTTTTCACTAGGTCAAAATAAATCCCAAGCCTTCTCAGGACCTCATCATCAAGCAAAAATTAATAATCTAAATCACCAATTTAATGTAACACATAAAATTCAAATTCTAGGATGTTACAATTCCACCCCTTAAAGAAATTTTGTCCTCGAAATTTACCTGGTTAAAAGAGGTGAGGATATTACTGCCGAATTGTCTCCTCAGGCTCCCATGTAGCTTCCTCCACTCTGTGATTACGCCAAATAATCTTAACCAATGGTACTGACTCTTTTCTTAGCAACTTTACATCTCGATCTAAAATTTGTACTAGTTCCTCCTCAAATGACAAGTCAGGTCTTAACTCAACTTCCTCTACTGGTACTATGTGAGACGGATCCGATCGATATCACCTCAACATAGAGACATGGAAAACACTATGAATCTAACTCAACTCTGGAGGTAACTCAAGCTGGTAAGCTACTGGCCCAACACGTTTCAACACATGATATGGTCCAATAAACTGGGGGCTCAACTTGCCCTTCCTTCCAAATCTGAAGATCTTCTTCCAAGGTGAGACCTTTAAAAAGACTTGATCTCCTACCACAAACTCAATGTCCCTACGCTTCAGATTCGCATACGACTTTTGTCTATCCGAAGCTTCCTTTAATCGAGCCCGAATCACCTTTATTTCTTCTTCCGTCTCTGATATCAATTTAGGACCCAGTAACTATCGTTCCCCCAATTCAGTCCAACAAGTAGGTGTACGACACCTACATCCATACAATGCTTCAAAGGCTGTCATTTGTATACTAGATTGATAACTATTGTTATACACAAACTCTGCTAACGATAGAAAATCATCCTAGCTACCTCTGAAGTCAATCACACAACCCTTTAACATATCTTCTAAAATTTGGATTACTCTTTCTGACAGACCATCTGACTAAGGATGAAAAGTTGTGCTATAGTTTAACTTTGTTCCCAAAGCCTCATGAAAAGCTTTCCAAAATCGTGATGTAAATCTAGGGTCCCTATCCGATATAATAGACACTGGTACCCCATGCAACCTCACAATCTCCGTCACATACAACTTAGCCGACTTCTGCAGTGAGTGATCCATATGAACAGGTAGAAAATGAGCAGTATTTGTAACATCCTGATAATTAGGGGTTATGCATTTCACTTAATTGAATGATGTTGCATGCTTATTTATTAATGAGTATATTTTTGGAAGTTATTTGAGTTTCATTAATTAAGTGAATGCTTAGTTAAACTTTTAACTTCTATTAATTAAGAGAGAGCTAAGCAAGTTAGGCCTTAAGAATTAATGACAAGGAATTTCAAGCATAAGTTAAGTAATTGGCAAAGTGGTTAAGATGCATGGATGTGTGCTTGAGGTGTAAGGTTCGAATCTCCTAGCTAGCATTAGGGAGGATTTTAATTTTTTTGTTGTCTTCCTTATAAGTGTCGGCCAAGAATGTTCTAGAGTGGATGAGAATTCATTTAATTTTGGCTATTTGACCACGTGAAAAAGGAAGCTAGGAACTTATGGTAAGGAATCATAAGTTCATGATAAGATGAGGGGGACAAAGGCATGATATTAGGCTATGTTTTGGGGATGTGTTCATGGTCATTTGACTATGAACCTAGACAGCATGGAGGCTAAAGGGAGTGGTTTAATTTTTTATAGCAAATCAAGAGTTGATGGGGAAGAAACAAGGAGGGAAAAAGGGATAATGTTGGCATTGATTTGGCCGAATTTGTGCTTTGCAATTAGGGGGGAGTTGGCCAAAAGTCTTGCATATTCTTTTGTCCATCTTTCCTCCCTTCTCTAAAACTTTTCCCTAAACCAAAACTATCATTGGCATTGGTGCAAGGATTACTTTGTTTTGGTATTGGTATTTTTGACCAAAGAGGTACCCTTATTCCATCTTTTATTCTCAAAATTCTCTCTCTTTTGTTGACAAAATATTGTCACTTTTGAAGTCACTCTTTTTCTTTCTCTTTAGTGCCGAATTTAGCTATCACCATAAGCCTTCTCTTTCTTTTTCCTTTTCTCTCTTTTTCATTTTATTTCTCTTCTCTCTTTCCCCTCTCATAGCCGAAACCATAAAAGACTAAACACCATTTTCTTCTTCATTTTTCTCTCCCTTAGCCGAATGCATCTAAGCCCTAAAATCAATCTCTTTTCTCTTTGATCAATTCTCCTTTTCTTTTTCTTTTCATTTTATTTCTCTCTTCTCTTTCTCTCATTGCCGAAACCTCATAGGATCAAGAACCATTTGTTACCCCCTTGGCCGAATGTGCAAAAGTTCCTAAACATTCCTTTTCTTTTGAGAAATCACCATCATCATCTCCTTCTCCTCTTTCACTTTTCTTCCTTCTCTCTTTCCTTCTCCTTTCATTCTCTTTCTTCTATTCCTCAAAACTGAAACCATCATACTGAAACCACCATTTCTCTTCTCTTTTTGTTAAAGTCGAATCTTGAAGGACTCAAGTAAGATTTTATCAATTATTTTAATCTTTTCTTTTCACTTTAGGAAACTTAGAATCGTGATCTTTATTTTCTCTTCTAGGCCGATTCATTTGAAAAGAATTTTTCAAAGATCTTGTTGAGGATAACCTTTAAGTGACCATTCGAAATCATCAAGGTAAGATTATTAATTTAGGATCACATCAATTTCCTTAGATGGATCACTAATCTATGTTACTTTTAGGGACAATTTAAGATCAACAAGATAGGTAAGAAAAGGGTCATCTGAGTGTTTGGAAAAGGGAGGTATTCCTTTACCATCGAACTTCAAACGAAGAAGCGATGATCGGGGTTAGAGACTTTCCACCGGGTTGTGGACCCTCTGCTAACGAGGATCGATTATTCAAGTAGTGCGTGCACAACCGAACCACTTTACGTTGGTAGAATATCGGTGTTTTGATCCATCTAGTGGAGAAAACCACAAATAACTGCTCGTTAAGTGAATCCGAGGGTAAGAATTTAGATCCATCGTCAATAAGTATGGTTTTGTTAACAATAGTTTATACTAACCAAGTGTGTTAATCAATTAGGTGTTGACGAGCAAGAGGGTATTGTTCTCACTGTTACTAGGTGTGTAACCTTACATTAAAAATTTCCATAGATCTATATGGTTAAAAAGTGATTATATGATAATATGTTTGTTTGTGGATACCAATCATTGGTATACAAAAATTCAGGTATGTTACCCCAATATTCCGTTTATTTTTGCTATATGCATCAATATGAAATAAGCATGTCTATATTATAATTGTGGGTAAATAGCATGAAAATATGATTTGATGTGTATGTGCATGGGCATATGGGTATATTAATAATGGAGGAAGTATTCGGTGGTTTTACCACATTTTCTGACTTCGGTCACATATTTGACTCCGGTGACTTGGTCACATATATTTGACTCGGTGACTTCGGTCACATATTTGGCTTTGGTGACTTGGTCACATATTTGACTCAGTGACTTGGTCACGTATGTGAATCTGGTGACTTGGTCACGATATGAAATTTGGACTTAGGTCGGTGACTTGGTCACATTCTGCTTTGGTGGCTTTGCCACAATAAGGCGATGTGCATGTTGACTGCAAAGAATCGCCTTCGATGGTGTGTAGCGATGGAGGGTCGATTTAGTAATCCCCACGGTGTCTTTGGTTGATACGGGGTGTGTAGCGGATGGATATTTAGGTTGGGTCGGGCTTGCATTTCATTTTATGTATATAATTATGTAATATTGTATGTTTATTACTTGATACATTATGAAATGGGCCTTTGGGCTAAATATGAGCTAATGGGCCTTCTGGCTAAATAAGAGTTAAATGGGCCTATGGCCATATGTGAAATTTTTGGGCTTGAAAGCATATCATAAAATGGGCTTTTTAGTGTATGTGTTATACATTGAGTTTATGACTCACCCATTTTATGGGATAACTTTTAGATGACTTGTAGTGCGATGGATCGGGCTGACAAGGAATTCAAGTGGCGATGCTCGTATCAAGTATTGTGGAGATTTTCCAACTTAAACTTTTTAAGTTAAATTTTATTACTTAGACTTTATTATGGATTTGCCAATCTTATGTAATAAGGCCACTATAAACTATCTTTAAATTTGTGTTTGGATTTACTTTTATTTTGCCATGAACAAATATCTATTAAATAACTAAATTGGTTTTCGATAATTAATTAAAAGGTTTTGTCACTAATATATAAATGTTTTCAAAGAAGTTTTTCTTAAGTTTGGTTTCCTTTTTGATTTTATTAATTCATCCTAAAAATAATGTTTCAAAAGACAAAGTTACTTTACAATGTGTTTCCGCTAAAGTTTTACTCGAGGAACATACCAAATTCGGTTAGGCTTTTTGGGTCGGGTTTGGGGTGTTTCAGCTTGGTATCAGAGCCCAGTTTTAAACTCTCGGCCTTGGGTTTTGAAGCCCACAACGTTTTCAAAGGTTGGCCCAAATGACTTTTTGAAAATTTTCTTAAGTCAAATGATTTTTTTTAAGAGCATGGCACTCGAGTTCTTAGCCCAGATCCATCAGGTATGTACCTCTATTTGATAGGTGATATGAATGTTTGATAAGCCTAAGGAAACTTTAGAGACATGGACCCTAGGTGTATGTGTGCTACTACGGAAACCACTAAATATCTTTTTCATAAAACTTTCCTTTAATAAGAAGTGAAAGACTCTAATACATAAGACTTTTCAGAAAAACAGATAAGATACGTAGTAGACATGAGCTCTAGGGACGAGGTCGTCGTGGACATGGAAGAGGAAGGATGATCGCCGGAACCGATTCGATCTGGTCAAGGTTCCGAGAATGAAGCTCATACACCCGCTGTTGGGGCGACTTTCAAGAACAAAATGAAGGTGGTGACGCATATCACAAGTCGTGTCTTGAGTTTTAGAACAGTAGCGGAAGCTAGTTCAGTAATGGGTCTCGAAAGCTCAGAGTGAGATACTTTGATCAAATGGAGCCGAGGTTTTCAGAGGAGTATCTGGAGTAGCTCCAAACGTAGCTAAATATTGGTTGGAGACGATCGAGAGGATCATGGACGACATAGATCAGCGATGAAGAGAAATTGAAAGGTGCTATTTCACTTCTTCGTGATGAAGCCTACCGATGGTGGCTCACTATAAAGGAGAGTACCCCGTGGATCGTCTCGGATTGGGGTATTTTAAAGTGAAATTGAAGGAAAATATGTTGGAGCTAGCTACATCGACTCCCAAAGGAAGACATTTCTGAATTTGGTCCAAGGGAACAAGTCGATAGCTGAATATGAAGTGAAATTTTTGCGACTTAGCCGTTATGCCAGAGGGATAGTGGCTACGGAATATGAACGGTGTATCAGATTTGAAGATGGACTTAGAGATGAGCTAAGAGTGATGATTGCTCCACACCGTGAAAGAGATTTTGCAATCTTAGTTGAAAGGGCAAGAATTACCGAAGAGGCTAAATGGACTGAGAGACAGAACCGGGACAGAGGCCAGAGTAAGAATAAGAGAAGCTTTGGGTCTTCGGGGTCGTCCGAAAACTTTCAGAAGAAATCAAGGAATGATGGACCGCGAGGTCAATAGATTGCTACGGGTGTACAAAGTCGTACTTGTTCTCAATGTGGGAAAATGCACTCGGGAGAATACTGGAAGAAAACCGGCAGATATTTCAAGTGCTGTTCAAAGGATCACATGATCAAGGATTGTCCGATGAACTCGGAGAAGAACCGTCCAGCAAGTCAGGGTGCTAATCATGCTGACAGAGGTGGACAGCAGCAGATAAGAGGTCGTGGTCCAAATGGAAGGGGCAATGATTCTAGTAGAGGTCGCAGAACTTGTGTAGAGGCGATGGAAGCTCGAGGCGAGACAACCAGTTTGGTGTATGCGATTCGTCAGCGAGAAGACGGTGACACACGATGTTATCACAGTACGCTTCTAATTTCGGGTTGCCCTTTATTGCTTTGATAGATATAGGGTCAACTCATTCCTATATCGCTAGTGAAGTATCTGGACTTTGCATGTGACTTCAAATCGTACCTAGGAAGATGATCTGTATTTAGTCCTTTAGATGAGAGCGAGTTGTAGACAAACTTTTAAGGAAGTGCCTTTAGAAATCCAAGGGATCAGATTTCCATGGATTTAATGGAGTTACCGTCGAGAATTCGACCTAATCCTAGGCATGGACGGCTTGTGAAGTCCGTGCAAATGTGGATTATCTTTGCTAAGAGAATGTCATTAAGAACTTTTGATGACAAGGAAGTTGTAGTGATGGGCGAGAGGCGGAACTACTTATCTAATGTAGTATCCACTCTTAAGGCGAAAAGATGGTTAGAAAGGGATGTGAAGCCTTCCGATGTTGGTGAGTGCTTTGGAGGCTAAGGAAGCAATCGCTAATGAAGTCAGAACGGTGAAGGAATTTGTAGATGTTTTTCCTGAAGAACTTCCCGGTTTGCCTCCGAATCGTGAGGTAGAATTTGGGATTGATTTATTGCCTGGAATGGTGCCAGTTTCTATTGCTCTATATAGAATGGCACCGAAGGAATTGGTTGAGCTTAAGGCTTAGATTCAAGAGTTGTTTGATCGTGGATTCATCCGACCTAGTGTGTCTCCATGGGGAGCACCGGTCCTATTCGTGAAGAAGAAAGACGGATCGATGAGGATGTGTATAGATTACTGGCAGTTAAATAAGCTGACCATCAAGAACAAGTATCCTTTGCCAAGGATCGACGACTTGTTCGATCAGCTTAAGGGAGCTACGGTATTCTCAAAGATTGATATAAGGTCGGGGTATCATCGACTTAAAGTGAAAGAAGCGGACATCCATAAGACGACTTTTCGAACTAGATATGGGCATTAAGGAGAGGCAATTAGTAGATGAAGATCTGAATGAAAAGCTTGACAGTGGGAGTGGGAAATTGGAAGATTTTGGTATTAATAGTGATGAGTATTGGGTTATAAAGGTAAAGTCTGATGCCAAAGGATCGGGAGTTGAGGTAAAGATACTTGGGAATCGCATGGTAGCCCCTATGCTATGCATCCCGGAGGAAGTAAGTTATACCAGATTTGCGAGATCAATTTTGGTGGCCGGACTTAAGCGGAAGTTACGAGTTTGTAGGAAGTGCTTAACGTGTCGACAAGTTAAGGCTGAACATCAAGTACCTTTTGGATTGCTACATATCGATAAAGATTCCGAGTTGGAAGTGGGAGAGAATCACCATGGACTTTGTTAGTGGGCTTCCTCTTACGCCTACTAAGAAAGACTCCATTTGGGTGATAGTGGATCGATTGATAAATCGCACATTTTATCCCGATTCGGGTTGATTACTCTTTCGCGAAATTGGCGAAGTTATACGTGTTCGAGATTGTGAGATTGCATGGAGTGCCGTTGTCGATAATTTCGCATGAGATCCGAGGTTTACGTCGCGATTTTGGAAAGCATTGCATCGTGCTTTGGGCACCGATTGGACTTGAAGACGGCATTTCATCCTCGATCGGACGGTCGTCAAAAGAGTAATCCAAATCTTAGAAGATATGTTAAGGATGTGTGATAGATTTCAAGGGAAGTTGGGAGGAATTCTTACTGCTGGCGAATTTGAGTACAACAATAGTTTCCAATCCAAGATACTGGATGGCACCATATGAAGCACTATATGGACTAAGTGTCGCACTCCTACGTGTTGGATGTAATTAGGGAACGCCGATTTTGGGTCCGTAGATAGTGGTGAATCAAGAAAAGGTTAAGGTAATCCGGGCTCGGTTGAAGGAAGCATCGATAGACAAAATCGACGCAGATTTAAAACGGAAAGAAATAGTGTTTGCAAGTGGGAGACCAAGTTTTCCTAAAGGTTTCACCTTGGAAAAAGGTGATGAGATTTGGACGCAAAGGGAAACTAAGTCCCGATTCATAGGACCTTATCGGATTGTGAAGCGGGTGGGATCATGGCATATCGATTAGAATTGCCTTGAGTTGAAGCAAATGCATGATGTGTTCCATGTTTCAATGTTACGCCGGTTACGAGAGATCCATCTCATGTAGTGCCGCTTGAGGAGGTGGAATTAAGATCGACTTGTCATATGAAGAGGAGCCAATTCAAATTCGGAGCGAGATGTAAAGGTTTTACGGAGAAAGTCGGTTCCTCTCGTCAAGGTATTATGGCGTAATCATGGGTCAAAAGAAGCTTCATGGGAATCGGAGGAAGCGATGCGTGTTAATACCTCACTTATTCTGGCCTGGTAATTTCGAGGACGAAATTATTTTAAGAATCGAATGTAACATCCGATAATTAGGGGTTATGCATTTCACTTAATTGAATGATGTTGCATGCTTATTTATTAATGAGTATATTTTGGAAGTTATTTGAGTTTCATTAATTAAGTGAATGCTTAGTTAAACTTTTAATTTCTATTAATTAAGAGAGAGCTACAAGTTAGGCCTTAAGAATTAATGACAAGGAATTTCAAGCATAAGTTAAGTAATTGGCAAAGTGGTTAAGATGCATGGATGTGTGCTTGAGGTGTAAGGTTGAATCTCCTAGCTAGCATTAGGGAGGATTTTAATTTTTTGTTGTCTTCCTTATAAGTGTCGGCCAAGAATGTTCTAGAGTGGATGAGAATTCATTTAATTTTGGCTATTTGACCATGTGAAAAGGAAGCTAGGAACTTATGGTAAGGAATCATAAGTTCATGATAAGATGAGGGGACAAAGGCATGATATTGGGCTATGTTTTGGGGATGTGTTCATGGTCATTTGACCATGAACCTAGACTTGGAGGCTAAAGGAGTGGTTTAATTTTGATAGCAAATCAAGAGTTGATGGGGAAGAAACAAGGAGGAAAAAGGATAATGTTGGCATTGATTTGGCCGAATTTGTGCTTTGCCATTAGGGGAGTTGGCCAAAAGTCTTGCATATTCTTTTGTCCATCTTTCCTCCCTTCTCCAAAACTTTTCCCTAAACTGAAACTATCATTGGCATTGGTGCAAGGATTACTTTGTTTTGGTATTGGTATTTTTGACCAAAGAGGTTATTCCATCTTTTATTCTCAAAATTCTCTCTCTTTTGTTGACAAAATATTGTCACTTTTGAAGTCACTCTTTTTCTTTCTCTTTAGTGCCGAATTAAGCTATCACCATAAGCTTTCTCTTTCATTTTCCTTTTCTCTCTTTTTCATTTTATTTCTCTTCTCTCTTTCCCCTCTCAAAGCCGAAACCATAAAAGACTAAACACCATTTTCTTCTTTATTTTTCTCTCCCTTAGCCGAATGCATCTAAGCCCCCAAATCAATCTCTTTTCTCTTTGATCAATTCTCCTTTTCTTTTTCTTTTCATTTTATTTCTCTCTTCTCTTTCTCTCATTGTCGAAACCTCATAGGATCAAGAACCATTTGTTACCCCCTTGGCCGAATGTGCAAAAGTTCCTAAACATTCCTTTTCTTTTGAGAAATCACCATCATCATCTCCTTCTCCTCTTTCACTTTTCTTCCTTCTCTCTTTCCTTCTCCTTTCATTCTCTTTCTTCTATTCCTCAAAACCGAAACCATCATATTGAAACCACCATTTCTCTTCTCTTTTGTTAAAGCCAATCTTGAAGGACTCAAGTAAGATTTTATCAATTATTTTTATCTTTTCTTTTCACTTTAGCAAACTTAGAATCGTGATCTTTATTTTCTCTTCTAGGCCGATTCATTTGAAAAGAATTTTCAAAGATCTTGTTGCGACAACCTTTAAGTGACCATTCAAATCATCAAGGTAAGATTATTAATTTAGGATCACATCAATTTCCTTAGATGGATCACTAATCTATGTTACTTTTAGGGACGATTTAAGATCAACAAGATAGGTAAGAAAAGGTCATCTCCTTTACCATCGAACTTCAAACGAAGAGCAAGATCGGGGTTAGAGACTTTCCACCGGTTGTGGACCTCCGCTAACGAGGATCGATTATTCAAGTAGTGCGCATAACCGAACCACTTTACGTTGGTGGAATATCGGTAGTTTTGATCCATCTAGTGGAGAAAACCACAAATAACCTGCTTCGTGAATCCGAGGGTAAGAATTTAGATCTATCGTCAATAAGTATGGTTTTGTTAACAATAGTTTATACTAACCAAGTGTGTTAATCAATTAGGTGTTGACGAGCAAGAGGGTATTGTTCTCATCTACTAGGTGTGTAACCTTACATTAAAAATTTCCATAGATCTATATGGTTAAAAAGTGATTATATGATAATATGTTTGTTTGTGGATACCAATCATTGGTATACAAAAATTCGTATGTTACCCCAATATTCGTTTATTTTGCTATATGCATCAATATGAAATAAGCATGTCTATATTATGATTGTGGGTAAATAGCATGAAAATCGATTTGATGTGTATGTGCATGGGCATATGGGTATATTGATAATGGAGGAAGTATTCGGTGGTTTTACCACATTTCCGGTGACTTCGGTCACATATTTGACTCGGTGACGGTCACATATATTTGACTCCGGTGACTTCGGTCACATATTTGGCTCCATGACTTTGGTCAATTTGACTCGGTGACTTTCACGTATGTGAATCTAGTGACTTCGGTCACGATATGAAATTTGGACTCGGTCGTAACTTCGTCACATTTGTGGTGGCTTTGCCACAATAAGGGCGATGTGCATGTTGACCGCAGAATTGCCTTCGATGGTGTGTAGCGGATGGAGGGTCGATTTAGTAATCCCTTGCAGTCAAGTTGGTACGGGGTGTGTAGCAGATGGATATTTAGGTTGGGCATGGGCTTGCATTTCATTTTATGTATATAATTATGTAATATTGTATGTTTATTACTTGATCTCATTATGAAATGGGCCTTTGGGCTAAATATGAGCTAATGGGCCTTCGGCTAAATAAGAGTTAAGGGCTTATGGCCATATGTGAAATTTTGGGCTTGAAAGCATATCATAAAATGGGATTTTTAGTGTATGTGTTATACATTGAGTTTATGACTCACCCATTTTATGGGACAACTTTTCGATGACTTGTAGTGCGATGGATCTAAGCTGACAAGGAATTCCAAAGGTTCGTATCAAGTATTGTGGAGATTTTCCAACTTAAACTTTTTAAGTTAAATTTTATTATGGATTTGCCAATCTTATGTAATAAGGCCACTATAAACTATCTTTAAATTTGTGTTTGGATTTACTTTTATTTTTCCATGAACAAATATCTATTAAATAACTAAATTGGTTTTCATAATTAATTAAAATGGTTTTTGTCACTAATATATAAATGTTTTCAAAGAAGTTTTTCTTAAATTTGGTTTCCTTTTTATTTTATTAATTCATCCTAAAATAATGTTTCAAAAGACAAAGTTACTTTACAATGTGTTTCCGCTAAAGTTTTACTCGAGGAACATACCAAATCCTATTAGGCTTTTTGGGTTGGGTTTGGGGTGTTTCAAGATTCAACCGATCCACTATTACCTGCATTTAAATCTTTCTTAGTAGATGATAAGGGTAACCCACTAACAAAGTCCATCGTTATCCGTTCCTATTTCCATAATGGAATCTTCACCGGTTGTAACAATCCCGACAGGAATTGATGTTCTGCCTTAACTTGCTGACACATTAAGCACTTACTCACAAAATCTGTAATTTCCTGTTTCAACCCTGGCCACCAATACTGATCACGAAGGTCTCGATACATTTTATTTCCCCTGGGGTGCATGGCATAAGGGCTACTATGCGCCTCTCGCAGAATCATTGTCTTAATTTCGAGTCTTTGGGCATACAAATTCTTCCGCGAAAACACAGTACTCTGTCATTATTCAATCCAAAATCCTCTATCACACCACCTTCCACTTGCTAAAGTAAGGAACCCAGTTTTTCATCTAAAGACTGCTTTTCCATGACCTGATCTAACCACATCGGTTTCACCTGAAGTTCGGCTAACAGACTTCCATCTTCATAAAAACTGAGATGAGCGAACATTGCTCTTAACTCTGATATTACCTTACGACTCAACGCGTCTACCACTACATTAGCCTTTCTAGGGTGATGCTTGATTGAGAAGTCGTAATCCTTCAACAGCTCTATCCACCTCTGCTGTCTTAAGCTCAACTCCTTTTGAGTAAGGAGGTACTTTAGACTCTTATGGTCCGTATAAATGATCGACTTCTCCCCGTAAAGATAGTGCCTCCAAATCTTTGAGCAAAAACCACTGCAGCCAACTCTAAATCATGTGTGGGATAATTTACCTCGTCCGTCCTTAACTGATAAGATGCATAAGCCACCACCTTTCCACCTTACATCAACACACATCCCAAGCCTGTGTGTGATGCATCGCAATAAACAATAAACTCTTTTCCAGCTTCAGGTTGAATCAGTATCGGTGCTTCAGTCAAAATTTTCTTCAATTTCTCAAAACTTTGTTGTTGTTTCCCTGTCCACACAAATGGTACTCCCCTTCGCAATAGTTTAGTTAGGGTGCAGCAATCAACGAAAACCTTTCAACAAAACGTCTATAATAACCAGCCAATCCTAGGAAATTCTAAATTTCAGCCACTGACTTCGGTGGTTTCAAATCCAACACAGCCTCTACCTTCCGAGGATCGACTCTTATTCCTTTGACCGACACAACATGCCCCAAAAAGGTCACTTCCTTCAGCCAAAATTCACACTTACTAAATTTGGCAAAAAGTTACTTTTCCCACAATAATTGTAATACTATCCGCAGATGTGAATCATGCTCTTCTTCATTCCTCGAGTATACTAAGATATCATCTATGAACACCACCACGAATCGGTCTAGGTAGGGTTGGACGACCCGGTTCATCATATCCATAAATGTAGCTAGTGCACTGGTCAATCCAAATGGCATCACGAAAAACTCATAGTGTCCATAACAAGTTTGAAACATCGTCTTATGAATATCCGCCACCTTAACCTTAAGTTGGTGATAACCCGATCTTAAATCTATCTTCGAGAAAACTGAAGCTCCTCGCAGTTGGTCGAACAGATCATCGATTCTCGGCAGTGGGTACCTATTCTTGATTGTCAGCTTATTCAACTGCCTATAATCAATGCACATATGCATCGACCCATCCTTCTTTTTAACGAACAAGATCGGTGCTCCCTACAGTGACACACTCGATAGTATGAATCCTCGGTCCAACAACTCGTGAATTTGAGCCTTAAGCTCTAGCCATCCAATAAGGAGCAATGGATCCCAGAGCCGTTCCGGGCAAAATCTCAATACCAAACTCTACTTCCTGGTCTAGAGGAAAATGCGAAAGTTCCTCAGAAAAGACATCTGAATATTCTTTCACCGTTCTAACACCTTCCACCGATAATTCCTTGGCATCCAAAGAACTAATGAACGCTAGGAATGCTCCACACACTTTTCGTACCAATTTTTCTGCCTTTAAAGAAGATATCACATTTGC
Organism: Gossypium rotundifolium; assembly: GCA_025506655.1. NCBI lineage: Eukaryota > Viridiplantae > Streptophyta > Magnoliopsida > Malvales > Malvaceae > Gossypium > Gossypium rotundifolium. The sequence goes on from CP106730.1 coordinate 28,895,186, forward strand.
TAAGTAGTTTCTCCGTTCGCCTATCATTACCACTTCCTTATCTTCCAAAGTCCTTATCAACATCCACTTTGCAGCACAATCCAAGTGCGCATAATGCTTTACCAACCAATCCATGCCCAAAATAAGATCGAACTCACCGAAAGGCAGCTCCATCAAATCCGCCAAAAATATTTCTCTTTGAAATTTTAGAGGCACGTCTCTATACAGTTTATTCACTACCACAGACCGTCCTAAAGGGCTAATTAATGTTATCTCTCTATCGATAACCTCAGATCTAATATTTAATTTTCCAGATATAGCACTAGCAACATACGAATGGGTAGATCCGATATCCATCAAAGCAGTAACAGGTACATCAAAGATGATGAACGCACCAGTTATCACATCAAGTGCATCGCCATCCTCACGGCGTCTGACCGCATAAACTAACCCCGGCTGTCTCGCCTCCGCATTGCCTCTGAAACCATTACCTCTATCTAGTGTACCTTGACCATGACCACCGCCATTGCCACCTCGACCTGGCCCACGGCCTCTCGGTGGCTACTGAGCGCCTCTAGTTGGCTGTGTATCGGGGTTACGAGCTTCTTGTGTCGGAGCAGTCCATCGAGGATAATTCTTAAGCTAATGGTCCTTAGAACCACATTTGAAACACCCACCAGTTCTTTTCCAGCATTCACCAAAGTGTCATCTTCCACATTAATCACATAGTTGGATCTGATTGGTAGCAGCAGGTGCTCTAGTTTGAGCTGATTCATCATTCCTAGGCCTCTTTTGGAACCTTTTAGCAGAACCCGAGTACTTAAAGTCCTTCTTGCTCCTGCCTCTATCTCTTTCTCGATTTTGTCGCTCCGAGCTCTTAGCCTCCTCAGCTATTTTGGCTTTCTCCACAAGCGTGGCAAAAATCCTTTCTTGTTGCTGGGCAATCATTACCTGCAACTCATTATTCAATCCGTCTTCAAAACACAAATAGTGCTCATGGTTAGTTGGCACTATAGTCCGAGCATAATGACTCAAACGTAGAAATTCTGCTTCATATGCTGCCACAGTCTTACTTCCTTGAACCAGATTAAGGAATTCCTTCCTCCGGGCATCCTGCCCCGATATGCTTTCCTTGGAATGCAGTTTCGAAGAAAAACCAAGTAACATGTTCAGCCTGAGTGCCTTCTCAAACAGTAAGCCACCATTGATATGCCTCGTCCTTCAACAAGGACACAACTCCTCTTAGTTTCTACTCGGCAGTACACTCTAGGTCATCCATAATCTGCTCCACGGCCTCAAGCCAATATTCTGCAACATTTGGGGCTACTCCCGAGATACCCCTAAAAGTCTTAGCATGATTTGATTTGAGTCGCTCTGATATTGATCCACGAGCTACTGGTCCCAATCTAACCCCAACAACCCTTTCCAAAACTCATAACATTGCTTGAGACAGAGCAATGCCTTCTCTCATACGGTCATGTGATCCATTTTCTAACACAGGTGATGCCGGTGCGTCCATTTCCAGCATATGCCCTGATACCTCAGACACAACTCTAGTACCTCAGCCTCTACCACAACCACATCTGCCACGTCCACGTCCTCTAGCACTCATATTGACTATTTCGTTTCAATCTGATTACAATTTTTATGAATTAGTATTCTATTTCAGTGTTTTATTAACGATATTTTATGAGATATAAGAGGTAGAGTTGCTTTCGTAAACCCATCCTATAGTCTTAATCTCTATAGCTTCAACATCTAAAACTAAAAGTTCTAGAGTGTTCCTATAGTCATATCACAATAATAATAATCATTAAATTTCAATGCTCTTACTTGACTTGGTGCCAGATACTCATGGTGCCATACTACATTTAAAAACATAATTCAAACAGTTTTGAATAATAAATGTTGTTGAACCCACTCCACAGCCGAGTTTTGGACCAAGTTCTGATACCATAAAATGTAACACCCCAAATCCGGTCTATGTGTTAAGACCAAATTTGACATGTCACACTAAATGAACATACACCTAATCTTTTAAAGATTTAAAGAAAATAGATTTTAAAAACATTTTAACGTGAGTTATTGAAACTATGTTTGATTACTAAATCTAATAATTTGGGTCGTAAAAATTTATAAATTGAAACTTAGGAAATATTGATTTAATATTTTGAGAAAATTTAAAGAGTTCAAAAGTAATTTGAAAACAAAAATTTAAAAATATTGTTACGTAAAAATTACCGAGTTAAAACTATTTAAGAATGAAACCCTTTCAGACGCTTATTTAAGAAAAACGTTTATTTCTATTTTAGAAAAATAATCCCACTTAAGTATTTAAAGCATATTATAAAATCCATCCACAAGTAAAACATCCATAAAAATTTAACCAGAGGCCTTATTACAAAATAGCAAAAATAATAAAAAGTACTTAAAAAGAAATCCCAAAATTTAATTAACCCACTATTCATAGTATGGCCTCCACTGAGTCGTCCCCGGCCCAAGCCTCCATCACTGATCATTACCTGAGGAGGGTAAAGAAAACGGGGTGAGTTACTAAGAACTCAGTGAGTAACTCACTTACCCTTGTCACTGGGCCAAAAATTCAATTAAGCATTTATTGGGCCAAAGCCCATTTACAATCATAACATAATATCATACATAACATACATGTGTTATGCAATTTCCCAACCAACCTAGTTTTCCATCCGCTACACACCACCCTTACCAACCAACACACCTGTGGGGAGCTTTAGTCACCCACCCCACCAACACACCAAACTGGGCATTAAGCCATATATCAAATTGTGGCAGAGCCACCGGTAATTTATTGTGGCAGAGCCACTAGAACTTCTCTTCCTCAAAATCCCAACCCATGCAAATCATGTACATAATATGCATATCCAATTACAATATTCCATTTATATAATTATTATGAACAATATGGCCTATTTATCACATATCACATTTGGCCCATTTATAACATATCACATTTGGCCCATTTAGCACATATCACATCTGGCCCATTTAGCACATATCACATTTGCCCTATTTAGCACATATCACATTTGGCCCATTTAGCACATATCACATTTGGCCCATTTATCACAGTCTTAATACCGATTTTTATAGTTTCTACTAAAATAATGATAATTACGCCATCTTACCCGATTTCACTAACAAGTGACTAAATCAAGCGATTTACCATTAGTCACAATATAAACATCTATCCCATGAAATATGGTGTGAGATTACACACCTGATTATGGTAAGCACAACACTTTCCTGATCGTCAACACCTAAAAATATTTTAACGCTCGATTAGATCATTAACACTTATAATAAATCCATTCTAAGATAAGCGGTCTAGATTTTTACACTCAGAATCTCGAATAACTACTATTTTCTAGTTCTCTCCGGATGATGATTCACAACCCGTTGGAAAACCCCGAATAGGTAATGGCTCAGAACTACAATAACCTCGAATAATTAATTTTCACCAGAAGAGGGTCCACAGCCCGGTGGAAAGTCTCGAATTACCGAAATGGCCCTACGTTTGAATTTAGGAGTTGGGATCGTCAATCCACTCCTTTTGAGATCACCACTAGATTTCCCTTTCAACACATTACTACGAGCCTCTATTCATTAGATCTTCAATAAATCAATAATCTATTTAAGTATGGGCTGAACAAAATGGTATAGATAGGCTTACCACGAAATTTCGAGTGATCCACGAATAAATCCCTATATAAAATAATCGGTTACTCCTTTCCATACTGTTAATCGTCTTGATAAATAAAGGATGATCATGAAATCCGTGAAGAACTCTTAACTTAAAGGTTTTTGATCCGAATTCTAGTGATTACGAAATAACTTCAAGGAAATGGTAATTCGGCCTTCCTCTAATTCACTATAAAGATGAAAAAGGATTTGTCTAAGAGGATGATGATTTTGGTCAAAAAGACCCTCCCAAGCCAATATATGGATTCAGCAATAAGAAAAAGAAAAATAAAGAATTGAGGAGGATTCTTATCAATTGTCCAAAGTTTGAATAGAAGAAATGATTGAGAAGAATTATTTCAGAAATTGTAGATTCGACTAAGAAGATGGTTATTAACATTCGGCCATGGTGAAAGATTTTGGAAGAGAGAAAAAAATGTTTAAAAGTTCTTTGCAAGATGGAAGAAAGGAGAAAAAAATTACAAGAAAGGGAGAGTTTATGTGTCGGTTTTCAATGGTGAAAGATGAACAAAGAAAGGGTCTTGTGGTTGGTGTATAATCGGCCAAATGTAAGACAAAGAAAATGTCACTCAAAGACTATATGATTTCGGTACAAAGTGGAATAGAGTTTAGGGAGAGAAGATGATATCAAAATGGTCAAAAATGAAATGACCAAAAGAAACAAAAACTTACCTATTGCTCAAATTCGGCTAGGGAGAGAAGTTGTGGAGAGAAAAGAAAAAATAATGCACTAATTTGCTAAAGCATTTTTGGCCAACTAGCTCCTAATCCTTACCAATATTCGGCCAACCCCTTCTAGCCCCAAAACCGTCTGTGTACATTGGCCAAAAAGTCAAAGTTTAGCCACCCCAAAGTTTCCAAAACATCTTCCTTGTTTTATGCATTATGCCCCCCCTTACATGCCTTTTCCATATGATTCTTTTCCTTTAGCTCACTCTTACCATTTCCTTTAGCCATCATACCATAAAATAAAAGTCCAACATACCAAAAATATGATGCTTGGCCGACACTTACTAGAGAAGAGCAAAAATTAATATTCACAAAATGTATACTAAGAGATTCTAACCTCTCCCCTCAAGACCATACATGTGGCACATAACCTCTTAACCAATAGCTCAATTATGATAGCTACTTACTCATAATTTTCCATATACCATGAGTTCACTATCTCCCTCTCTTTAAAGTACTATAAACTAAAAATTTTCACTAGGTCCAAATAAATCCCAAGCCTTCTCAGGACCTCATCATCAAGCAAAAATTAATAATCTAACATGCTAAATCACCAATTTAATGTAACACATAAAATTCAAATTCTAGGATGTTACACTAATGAAGAAGATGAACATATTATTCTTAAGTTATTTTATCAGTATTAATTAATTTACATTTATAACCTTATAAAATATTACTAATTTCAAAAATACCAAGCCATGTACATCCACTATCATCATAATTGGACTAATTACCATATAAGGACTCATACTTTAAGGTTCTATAGCTAATTAACACCTTTAGCTACTAGAACTCAACATTTTCATGTTACGGAATTTAGTCCTTTTTATCAAATTTAGCATGCAAACGGTAAAATTTCTTAGTGAAATTTTTGTACGGTACTACTATCATGCTATAGAAAATAAAATAATAATAAAATAATTATTTCAATGTTAGATTTGTGGTCCCAAAATCACTGTTTCAATTTAACTAAAAACAGGCTGTTACATAAACCAAAAGATTAATGTTGGTTACGTACAACGAAATTATGAAAATCTAATCTTTGAAATGAAGTGTACTTACCGTCCTTCAGCAAAGATAATGAATGATACTGATGACGATTTTAAATACTAATAAGAATTAAATGATCCATGACCAATTCGATAGGGAAAGAAAAAGAATCAATAGTTCAAAGATTGAAAAATATGGTGAAAGAATAAGGGATTGAAATTTCTTTCTAATTAAAATCCCTATTATCGCATTAACTTGATCTATGGATCCCCCTATTAGAAGTGACTCTAATCCGGTAGAATTATGTTGTCCTATTTCTAGGATTGCATGTAACTCCACTCAATTATGCTAGATCTACTCTTAAATAAGGTATATTCCTCCTATGATTTAAGCACATCAAACATGGATAAATAGTTTAGAAATATTAAACCAAGAATTAAGCACACATAATTGAGAACAATATCTATGTATTTATTGCGTAAAAATAGAAATCAAATAATAGAATCCATCCTAGGGTTCATCTACCTAGGTATTTGGAAAATTTGTTCATGATAGCAAAAAAAAATCCCAAAGGAAGTATAACCACAAGAAACAAAGAAACTCATAATAAACTTCAAAGAAATCAAAAGGAGATCTTCAATCTTGATGGAAATCTACTTCAATGGTGTTTTATGAGTTGTTTTCCTGAGTATTCTATGACGGCTCTCTCCTATCTTCTTATTTTTGTCATATATAGGTCTTAGAATGCCGAAAAACCTAAAAAAAATGTGTTTTCCCGCATATTTAGAGCGTGATTCATGAAATTGACAGGATCTAGTACATGACTGTGTGGCAGCCAGTATGGCTCACACGGCTATGTGTCTAGGCTGTGTGGCCCCTAAAACTTTGGTTTTTCAGCTTTCACTTGTTTTTTGCTCCTTTTGCTCCCAAAGGCTCTCCTAAGTATAGAAACATGAATTTAAAGGATTAGGAATATAAAATTCACCATTTAAATCGAATAATCATACAAAAACACATTAAGAATGAGACTAAAACATGTTATTTTTGGCATTTATCAATTCTTATAATGCGCACTATAACCCACACATCACAATAATTCATAGTTAGATTTGAGACTCACACATAACAATTGTGCATAGTAAAACTCCTACTTGGATACAAAAATATCCAAGGGCTTGGCCTTTCTAATAAATAAATATGTAAAAATAAGCAAATAAATAATTACATCAATAATAAAAATGAAGATATAATAATATACATAGTTTTTTTTTTTTTGAAATTACAATTTTATAAAATTTTATTAAAGAAATTATATTTTTAACAAAAATTAAAAAATTCAAATAATCCAAAAATTCAATTATATGCAATATTTAATTCAATGTCTGTAATAGTCATTTTCTTTTCTCAACTCACCGTTACTACTATGTTTGAATGTGTTAATCTTAGTAGTATAATAACTTATCTCACCCCCACCATTGCTTTTAACCTCACCATAGGCAACCTTAAAGGTGATCCAAAGGAGGTTGAAGTCTCTTCGAGGAAGGTGGTGGAGTTTTAAGTTAATTCTCTGGACTCATAAAATAGATTTATAACTATATAAAAAATTAAATATGTTGATAAATGTAATAGAAATAAGTTCAAATATTGTTGAAGAAAAAAAGTTAAAAATATTCACAATAAATTTAAATAAACACTATAACCATTAGAGGTGGTATAAGACTAATTAGGTTAACTTTCTTTAGTTTTCAATAAATTATCATAAAATAAGTCTTTTTGAATTTCTAACCATATTTCTTTTTGTTTGGAATGACCTCTATTTTGGCAACCTTATTTGGTGCTTCTTTTGTAGTAAATTGGAAGTAAGAGTGAAACGAACAAGAAGAAAAGAAAAGATCTAGCACCACAATTTGGTGTCTCATGACACATCAACTTAATGTGTTGCAACAAAAGAAACAAATTCACGATAAGAACACTAACTAGCAACTCCAATATAATAATTCCAGTCTTTCAAGGGTAAAATTGTCACATCCCAAAAATCGGGATAGTAAAATTAGGTATTTGATTGTGGGCTCGAGAGAAAATTTGAGTTTAATATCATAGAAATTAAAATAGAATAAAATGATTAATTAAATAATAATGGTAATAATAAAATATTAAAATAATTATTGGGTCTAAAATTGGGTGGTGAAAATTTGGATTAGGTGGTCGATTATTAAATAATTTAAAACAAAATTTAAAAACAAAATCGGGTTTGAAAATAATTAAGAAAATTTTGTTTTAATTAAACTAAGGACTAATTTGAAAAACAAGGGAAAATTAAGAGTTTTTGAAAGGCAATTTGAGTTCAAAAGTGAGGCGTTATAAGGAGATCTGTTTATCCAATGTGTGGTGATAGAGTCCACTTATAGGCGGTGATAGAGTCCCCTATGTGTTTTGTAATCACAAAAATGTCAATTTATCGTTATTTGAGAAATATGAGTTACAAAGTGGTATGAATGAACTATTATTTCATATGAATTGTTATTTTATGCGAACTGCCTATTTCACCTAACCTGATTGATGTGTTTATTTGTAGTATGTTTGAGCACTCTCTTAGCTTTCATAAGCTCACCAACTCTTTTATAATATTGCATTACTTATGTAACACCCCAAACTCGGTCAACACACCACGACCGAATCTGGCATGTCACAGAGTAAATGCGTTTCAAAGAAAACAAGTTGCCAATTTATTTTCAGCGAAAATGAAACACCCCACACCCAAATTTACGAGCCCGAACCGGATCCGTATGTTCCTAAAGTGGCCGGTTTCAAAAGTTTCGATACTTAGAGAAATTTTAAAAAAATATTTAGAAAAATGTTGTTGTGGATTGGGCTTAGGTTGGAACCCGCTTATTTAATCTTATAAATCCAATTTTAAAGAGGTGACAAAATAATTTTTAGGGTTTATAACAAAAATATATCACTTTAATTTTAGTTATAATTGGTTCAGTAACATAATAGAAAAAAAAAAGTAAAGCAAAGTAAAGAAAATCCATGGGCCTTATGGCCTTATTACATCAAGTATAACCCCAAAATAAAATTAAAGGAACTAAACAAAATAAAGTCCAAATTTAAATGGAATCTTCAAATGAGACATGGCCACCTCGGGGTTCTCTGCCCGGTCAATCACTTGCTCATCACCAAAATAATTCCCACAACGGGTGAGTCAACAGACTCAATGTGCACATAGTACTAACATTCAACAAATCGCATACACGTTCATATCAAATTCACATTCATATAAAATAAGTTATGATGCAACCCAAACCCAATCCTAATGGTCCATCCGCTACACACCACCCGTACACGCCATTCACACCGTGGGGACTACTAAGTCAACCTCCATCCGCTACACACCATCGAAGGCAATACCATATATACGTTGTGTCATTAGACACTATAGTCAAATAATGTAATCGAGTTACCAAATTTAGATAATGTAATCGGGTTACTATATTCAAATAATGTGACCGTAGTCACCATATTTCACAGTGAGACCAAGTCAAAACCTTCAAGGTGAGACCAAGTCAACACCTTCAAACGCTTGGTGAGACCAAGTCAACACCTTCTTCCCTTTCACATAAATCTCAATGCCCCAAAAATATATATCATGCATAACATACTTAATTTCATAATCATATACATATATTCACATGTTATAAAATAACATATTTCATAATCCTATCGGAGTAGGAAACGTGCTCAATACTTTTGTACCACATTAGGGTACTTAGCCATATTCATATTCTTACGATAATCACATAATAAAATAATTGCCATATGAAATATCGAAAGTTAGTGTGCGTACACACCGATTTGCTTAATAGGTTCCTTGAGATCTCAAAATCCCGATCTATCTTTAGATCTCATTAACTCCTATATTCGGCCATCATATAAGACACATTAATAAACCTATTTGGCTAATATCAAAACCAAATCCTAGTAGGATTTGTAAAAAGACTCACCTTGAGGCCGATTTCAATACTAATCAAATCCCGAAATCTATGCTATGCTCCTCCTTGTATTCGGCCAAGCACTAAATCTCATCCGAGGTTAGTTTCGACTTTTTAAACAAACAAGAATTAGATCTAATTATCAAAATAGGACTTAGCCGAAAGCTATAGACACTTACCTTGTGGATTTTAAATCCCGAAACTCACCGAATAACTAGGGAACACGCGGCCTATGGTGTACCTTCGGGAAAAGAACTTCTCCTTCCTTGTAGCCTACACTTAGTAAATCCCGAAAGATCTTCAAAGTTTCGGCAACCATGAACATTAATGGGATTAGCCCTAGATTTCGATAAGTCTAAAATATAAAAGAATGGAAACCAAACTTGGATCTTACCCTTATGTGAAGGAATCGATTGCACCTTCACTTCAACCTTGAGATTCTTGGCTTAGAGACTTGATGAACAATCGGCTATGATTCCCTTATGTATTCGGTTTCAAAGATGAAAGAGGAGAGGAATAATAGGCTTAGAAGAAATCGGCTAGGAGGCTAAAAGAAAAGAAGAAAAAAGAATGGATGCTCAAGAAGAATATTCGGCAGAGGAAAAGAGAGAGGGAGAATGAATAATGAATGGCCCTAGTCTCATCCTTTTATAGCCGAAATTACTAGGCCAAGAATCCTTAACTTGGCCACCACTCCTCTTTTTGATAATATTATCTCTTTTATTTAAAAGATAAAAGCCTTTAATCCATCCATTATCTCCTCAATTATCTCCTTAGAAAATAATCCTTTATTTATCTCTTATTATTCACATATTTATGTGAATAAAACTCCTTTATTTATCTCTTATTATTCACATATTTATGTGAATAAAACTCCTTTATTTATCTCTTATTATTCACATATTTATGTGAATAAAACTCCTTTATTTCTCTTATTATTCACATATTTATGTGAATAAAACTCCTTTATTTCTCTCTTATTATTCACATATTTATGTGAATAAAACTCCTTTATTTATCTCTTATTATTCACATATTTATATGAATAAAACTCCTTTATTTCTCTTACATATCCAAGTTTCCTAAAATGTTCAAGTTTCCATTTTGGATCATTTCCAAAATGTTTAGGTTTCCAAAATGTCTAAGTTTCCAAAATGTCCATTTCCATTTCCATTTCCATTTTCATTTCCATTTTCATTTTCATTTCCATTTTCATGCATTTCTAGGTTTCCAAAAGTATCAAAATTTATTCATAGTACTTGAAACTTGTCATTTCATACAATTAAACCTGAAATGCATAGGCCCTATTCAGATGTTATAGTTTTACCCCTTAAAAATAATTTCGTCCTCGAAATTACTTACTATCGCTCATCCGCATGCAGTCTAACTCACCACACTACGCTTACGTGCGACTCGATCTTAATAGAACCATCATACTTTCCAAGCACAATCTCTAAATTCAAGTCCCTTAGAACTCATTTCTAACGTCGTGATCTGATTAGGAAATTTTATGGACCAGTCATTGTTCCACTTATTTACCAAGCGAAGGAGTTTTATGAAAAGGGATTTTAGAGTGGTTCTTTCGTATTCATACAAACACACAGTCTTTTCCATTCATTCATCCATCCATCAAACAAGCATGAACTTTCGCTCATTCAGAGAAACGTTGTAGTTTTTGTTGTTGTTGTTTTCCACTACCCGGGGTATTTTCGTAATTTTGTCCTACAGGCATTTTCATAATTTTCGTAAGGAAAACGCTTTCTTGGTGTTTTTGTCAAAAGTATTTTGAAAATTTCAAGTCTAGGGTAATTTGGAAAGAATTTTGAAATCGAGGTATTTTAATTTTTGACCTCGTGGTATTTTGGTAATTTTTCACAAATCGTAAATTTGTAAAATTTAATAAATCAAGGGTATTTCAAAAGTTGTAAAACTCGAGGGTTCTTTTCAAAATTGTTCCTTCAAAATGGGAATGTTGCAAAAATTTTGAAATTCAGGGTCATTTTGGTAATTTTGTAAGTTAGGGGCAATTTTGTAATTTTTCTAAAATCAAGGTATTTTGATATTTTACAAATTAGGGTGTTTGAATGTTTATAAAATAATGAAATTTTGAGAAAACGGTTGAGCAGGTTCACATTTTGTAAATCAAGGGCATTTCGGTAATTTCACCACTAAGGGCATTTTTGTAATTTTCGCCGTCAGAGTTTTTCGTAAAATATTGTAAAAATAATTTTCTCCGATTTCAAAGAAAGTTTTTTTAAACAAAACGGCTAGTTCCCTTTTGGGTTTTAGTCATTACGCTTAGCCTATGACCGAGCCCTCCTTGGTCGGGGTGAACCAAAGCTACGCACTGTGCGATTCGAGTGGAGAAGAGGTGAGTCACGCGGATCGCTTAAGTACCAAGCTCCCACCAAAACCGCTTCCTAGACATGCGCATGAGGTTGCCACACCACCGAGCCCTCTCGAGTTAGGGTGAACTGGCTACGCACTGTAGGATTCTGCAAGAGGAGGTGAGTCACTAGGACTGCTTAAATACCAAGCTCTTCCGGATCCAATCCTGACATGCGTACAAGGGTTACCACACCTTAGCTCGATGACTTAGCCATAGGTTTGTTTAGTGCTTAAAGTCTTATGTGGTTTTGTGTTTGAGTAGTCTAATCCTAGGGTTCATGTTCCTATCATTCTATTCTACGCTCCATGCCTTTTCTACCCTTATATAAATCATGTAATCACACATAGAGTTGGGGTACTTACACGGTGGATCATGGGTTTGAGACTTAGGGGCCATTCCAGAAAACCTCGCTTATTTTTCAAAGATAATCATTTGGCTCGCTTTGAAAATGTTTTGGGCTTAGCCCACAGTGCCGAGAGTTTAAAATCGGGCTCGATACCAAATTGAAACACCCCACACCCTACCATTTAGCCCGAACCGATCTGGTATGTTCCTAAAGTAAACCAGTTTCAAAAGTTTGATACTTAGAGAAATTTAAAAAAATATTTAGAAAAATGTTGTTGTGGATGGGCTTAGGTTGGAACCCGCTTATTTAATCTTATAAATCCAATTTTAAAGAGGCGACAAAATAATTTTTAGGGTTTATAACAAAAATATATCACTTTAATTTTAGTTATAATTGGTTCGTAACATAATAGAAAAAAAAAGTAAAGCAAAGTAAAGAAAATCCACTGGGCCTTATGGCCTTATTACATCAAGTATAACCCCAAAATAAAATTAAAGGAACTAAACAGAAATAAAGTCCAAATTTAAATGGAATCTTCAAATGAGACATGGCCACCTCAGGGTCTACCGGCCCGGTCCGTCACTGTTCATCACCTGAAAATAATTCCCACAACGGGGTGAGTCAATAGACTCAATGTGCCCATAGTACTAACATTCAACAAATCAGGCATACACGTTCATATCAAATTCACATTCATATAAAATAAGTTATGATGCAACCCAAACCCAATCCTAATGGTCCATCCGCTACACACCACCCGTACACCATTCACACCGTAGGGACTACTAAGTCAACCTCCATCTCACTACACACCATCGAAGGCGTAGCCCATATACATTGTGTCATTAGACACTATAGTCAAATAATGTAACTGGAGTTACCAAATTCAGATAATGTAACAAAGTTACTATATTCAAATAATGTGACCGTAGTCACCATATTTAGCAGTGAGACCAAGTCAACACCTTCAAACGTTGGTGAGACCAAGTCAACACCTTATTCCCTTTCACATAAATCCCAATGCCCCAAAAATATATATCATGCATAACATACTTAATTTCATAATCATATACATATATTCACATGTTATAAAATAACATATTTCATAATCCTATCTAAGTAGGAAACGTGCTTGAATACTTTTGTACCACATTAGGGTACTTAGCCATATTCATATTCTTACGTATAATCACATAATAAAATAATTGCCATATGAAATATCGAAGTTAGTGTGCGTACACACCGATTTGCTTAATAGGTTCCTTGAGATCTCGAAAATCCCGATCTATCTTTAGATCATTAACTCCTTTATTCGCCATCATATAAGACACATTAATAAACCTATTTGGCTAATATCAAAACCAAATCCTAGTAGGATTTGTAAAAGACTCACCATGAGGCCGATTTCAATACTAATCAAATCCTAAATCTATGCTATGCTCCTCCTTGTATTCGGCCAAGCACTAAATCTCATCCGGGTTAGTTTCACTTTTTAAACAAACAAGAATTAGATCTAATTATCAAAATAGGCCTTAGCAAAAAGCTATAGACACTTACCTTGTGGATTTTAAATCCCAAAACTCACCGAATAACTAGGGAACACGCGACCTATGGTGTACCTTCGGAAAAGAACTTCTCCTTCCTTGTAGGCTACACATAGTAAATCCCAAAGATCTCTTCAAAGTTTCGCAACCATGAACATTAATGGATTAGCCCTAGATTTCGATAAGTCTAAAATATAAAAGAATGGAAACCAAACTTGGATCTTACCCTTATGTGAAGGAATCGATTGCACCTTCACTTCAACCTTCGAGATTGGCTTAGAGACTTGATGAACAATCGGCTATGATTCCCTTATGTATTCGGTTTCAAAGATGAAAGAGGAGAGGAATAATAGGCTTAGAAGAAATCAGCTAGGAGGCTAAAAGAAAAGAAGAAAAAAGAATGGATGCTCAAGAAGAATATTCGGCAGAGGAAAGAGAGAGGAGAATGAATAATGAATGGCCCTAGTCTCATCCTTTTATAGCCAAAATTACTAGGCCAAGAATCCTTAACTTGGCCACCACTCCTCTTTTTGATAATATTATCTCTTTTATTTAAAAGATAAAAGCCTTTAATCCATCCATTATCTCCTCAATTATCTCCTTAGAAAATAATCCTTTATTTATCTCTTATTATTCACATATTTATGTGAATAAAACTCCTTTATTTATCTCTTATTATTCACATATTTATGTGAATAAAACTCCTTTATTTATCTCTTATTATTCACATATTTATGTGAATAAAACTCCTTTATTTCTCTCTTATTATTCACATATTTATGTGAATAAAACTCCTTTATTTATCTCTTATTATTCACATATTTATGTGAATAAAACTCCTTTATTTCTCTTACATATCCAAGTTTCCTAAAATGTTCAAGTTTCCAGTTTTGGATCATTTCCAAAAATGTTTAGGTTTCCAAAAATGTCTAAGTTTCCAAAAATGTCCATTTCCATTTCCATTTCCATTTCCATCTCCATTTTCATTTCCATTTTCATTTTCATTTCCATTTTCATGCATTTCTAGGTTTCCAAAAGTATCAAAAATTTATTCATAGTACTTGAAACTTGTCATTTCATACAATTAAACTGGAAATGCTTAGGCCCTATTCAGGATGTTACAGAAAAGCTCTTTGTTTTCATGTTTGCATAAATTCGGTGCATGTATAGTTGAAACCGTTAAGTTGCTTTGAAAACCCGAAAGGCTTTTTAAACTCATTTATCATTCATTACTTAAGAAAAACTTGAAGTCTATTGAAACCCGGGTGAATTCTTACTTAGTTAATTTAAAACCGTTTGAGTTTGAGCTTGGAAAACTTAGATTTTGAAAACCATTTAACTTAACTTTGTTATCCTCTTGTAAATATTGTTACCCGATGGTAAGATTTAGAAAACCCATTGTGTAGTATAATGTTTGAAAACTTTGGTTATCAGGTTATTTAAAACATGCTAAACAGTTTACTTAGCAACATTTAGAAAATTAAAGCAGATATAATAAAACCCTAAATAAAAATACTAATGGCCTTATTACAAACCCAAATAAAATCAAAATTTAAAATGAAGGTACCCAAATCGAAAGTCCAAGTAAAACCAAAAATAAATGTCGCATGGCCACCTCGAGTCCACCCGGCTCCTCATCCACAATCTATGAGTCACCTGAAAAGATAAGGGAGAAGGTGAGTCATCAAGACTCAATGCATAATCCCCCTTCCGATTTTAGCAACAGCTTACACAAATCATAATCAAGCAAACATATCATGGACCCAAACCTAGCCATCCACAACTCCTTTTTCTACCCCGTGTGGTACCAAACCACTGGTGGTACCAAACCACTGGTGACCTAAAGTCACTGATACCAATAATAATGTGGTGCCAAACTACTGGTGACCCAAAGTCACGAATAATCCATATGTGGGGCCAACCCACATTGTGATACCAAATCACTGGCGAAAATCCCGTTTTATCAAATGTGGGGCCAACCCACTGTGGTACAAAGCCACTGGGACGAGTCACTATGAGGTGCCAAACATCTTATGACCCAAAGTCATGAATATCAACTGTGGTACCAAACCACTGGTGTCCCAAAGTCACAGATATCAATCTTCCCCCTCCTCTCATATCACCCACAATAATGCACATACATACACATATCATGCCAACATGCTTAATCATTAAACATATAGTAAACCATAGCATATGCGATTTCATCATAATCAAATATCTTAAACTTATCAAACGGACTTACCCGAATCCTTTCTCATACCCATAAGGGTACCAAATCGAAATCTACATAGTTTCGGCTTTTAAAATTATTTTAGGTTATTAACAAGTTTACATAGATTATGAAGAGTGTAAGTTACACACCTGGTTACTAACGCGATTACTTAATCTCGAAGATCAAGATCTAACACACTAGATCCCCCCTCTCCTACATTCG
Source organism: Gossypium rotundifolium (assembly GCA_025506655.1). Lineage (NCBI taxonomy): Eukaryota > Viridiplantae > Streptophyta > Magnoliopsida > Malvales > Malvaceae > Gossypium > Gossypium rotundifolium. Next base: position 28,911,333 of record CP106730.1, read on the forward strand.
TCCAAGACAACTGTTAACAAAAGGCCATTCGGCTACACTTGTAAATCCCAAAATGTTAACGCATCTAATAACCATCCTTACCTTAACACTTTTTTATCCACAGTCACAACCCGAGTTATATGAGATAGAGCCTTCCCCTACAATCGGCCAAGAGCTTAAACCATAATACTCATAGCCTTCAACTTTTTCAAATAATTAAAAGAAAGATTGTGTCGACATGAAACCTTACCATTGACTTACTAATACCGATTGACAGTGAATAGATGACCACGATCCACTATTTCAAAGTCCCGGAGACCCTAGAAGAAACAGATTTCACTGATGAATGAGAATCAAGACAAATGCCAAAATTCAGCTTTTGTTCTATATATGTCGACAGACATAAAAGAAAAAGATAACAGAGAATCAGCCAAGAACACTTACCTCCTCCAAAACTGATTAAAGAAGAAGACCAAAAAGATCTACCCTTACTTGATATTCGGCCAAAGTGTTGAAATAAGAAGAGGAGAGTAAAGGAAGATTTTGGCAATTGTGGTGGAACAATCAAAAAAGTTTCGGCTATGGCTTTTGGAAGAAGAGCAAAAGAGATTTGGCTTTGAAAAGAATCAAGAAAAGATTGATGATCTTTCGACACAAAGAGGATGAGGAGAAGAAGAGATGTTGATGGGGTTTTGAAACAAATATGAGAGAAAAGAAAAGAAAAGAATAGGGGAAAGGGAGATTCAGCTAGATACTTTAGAGTCAAATGGTGCATTAAAGAAAGAAATTGACAAGGCTAAGGGGGTTTCGGCTTAGCTTACAATCGAGTGCACCAAGGCATTGACTAGCCGAAATTTTCATCAAGGAATTTTGGCACCCCCTAGTCTCCCAACTGATTACTCTTCCTCACACTAGAGTTCAAATTTCGGAAACCTCCCCAAATCACTCCTGGCCAACCATTCAAATGAGTTTGAATTGATCAAACTCCTAAATTCTCTCTTCTCCACTCGTTTAAATCTGTTGACTTGTTCAACAATTATCCATCAGAGTTTAATCTGAGCACAACTCTTCCTCTCTCTTGTGTTAAAAATAATTACACAAGGGGAGAATTCTGCTGCTCGAGCCAATGCTCCCCTTCCCTGCATGTGGTGTCACCTTCCTTGCACCTTAGTGGTGCCTCCCTTGCCACTTTACCATTAGGTTATTTGCATCAAGGCACTCAAACAACTCCTTTTAACCCATAACTTCCCTAACTCCCCCTTCCAAGCACTTAAAATAGAACATTTTAGCCATGACTTAGGCCTAACCCGAGGTCATGCCTGGACCCCAAGACACCTTGATTAACAACAAAATCAAACCATTCACATGCAATTAATGCAAACATAATAGCCCCTAATTAAGGATGTTACAGTTCTACCCCCTTAAAAAAAATTTCGACGTCAAAATTACCTGGTCAAAAGAGTTGAGGGTATTGCTGCCTCATCACATCCTCTGGTTCCCACGTAACTTTTTCCACGCCATGATTTTGCCATAATACCTTCACCAATAGAATTGATTTCTTGCGCAAAACCTTCACATCCCGATCTAGAATCTGCACTGGTTCCTCTTTCATGGTCAAATCTAGGCTCACCTCAATTCCCTCCACTGACAAAACAAGCGATGGATCTGAACTGTAGCGCCTCAACATGGAGACGTGGAATACATCATGAATCTGACTCAGTTCTGCTGGCAACTCGAGCTGATAAGCTACTGGTCCTACTCGTCTCAACACCTTATATGGGCCAATAAATCTTGGGCTTAGCTTGCCTTTCCTTCCAAACCTCAACACCTTCTTCCATGGCGAGACCTTCAGAAAAAACCTGTCACCCACTACAAACTCAATATCTCTCCGCTTAAGATCGGCATAGCACTTCTGCCTATCCGAAGCTTCCTTCAGACGAGCCTGAATTAACTTGACCTTATCCTCCGGTCCCAACATCTGACGCTCACCCAACTCTATCCAGCATGTAGGTGTACGACACTTCCTACCATACAACGCCTCATATGGTGCCATCTTAATGCTTGCCTGGTAACTATTGTTGTATGCAAATTCAGCTAACGGTAAAAATTCTTCCCAACTACCTCTAAAGTCCAAGACACAGCCTCTCAACATATCTTCCAAGATTTGTATAACCCTTTTCCGACTGTCCATCCGACTGCAGATGAAATGCCATACTAAAATCCAACCGCATACCCAACACTTGATGTAATACTTTCTAGAACCTCAGCATGAATCTGGGATTCCTATCCGAGATAATCGACACTGGCTCACCGTGCAACCTCACTATCTCTGCCACATACAGCTTAGCTAACTTCTGAAGCGAGTAATCAACCCTTACCGGTATGAAATGAGCTGATTTCGTCAAACGATCCACAATCACCCAGACTGAGTCCTTCTTACTAGGCGGAAGAGGTAGCCCACTGACAAAGTTCATAGTGATCCTTTCCCATTTCCACTGAAGAATCTTCACCGGTTGAACTAAACCTGATGACAACTGATGTTCAGCCTTGACCTGCTGACACGTCAAACACTTACCCACAAACTTAGTCACTTCCCACTTCAGACCTGGCCACCAAAATTTCTCCCGCAAATCTCGGTACATCTTGCTACCTCCAGGATGCATAGCATATGGGCTGCTATGTGCGTCTTGAAGAATCCTCTGCCTTAACTCAACGTCCTTCGACATACAAGCTCTCCCTTGAAAACACAACACTCCATCGTTGGTCAAGCTGTAACCTTCCAAACCACCACTCTGCAATTGCAACTTTCGAGCATTTAGACCCTCATCCACTAACTGTTTCTCTTTAATCTGCTCTACCCAACTCGACTTAACCTTCAATTCTGCCAAAAGACTCCCATCGTCATACAAGGTAAGATGAGCAAACATCGCTCTCAGGTCCGACATTACCTTACGGCTCAATGCGTCTGCAACCACGTTAGACTTGCCCGGATGATACTCAATTGAACAATCGTAGTCCTTCAATAGTTAAATCCATCTGCGCTGTCTCAAATTTAAGTCTTTCTGAGTTAAAAGATACTTCAGACTCTTGTGGTTCGTGTAGACTATCGACTTCTTTCCGTACAAATAGTGTCTCCATATCTTTAGGGCGAAAACCACTGCAGCCAACTTCAAGTCATGTGTCGGGTAGTTACCCTCATGCGGTCTCAGCTGTCGAGACGCATATGCCACTACTTTCCCTTCCTGCATCAGAACACATCCCAAACCAGTATGTAATGCATCACAATAGACCGTGAATTCCTTTCCTGCCTCAGGCAAACTAAAATCGGAGCTTCCGTCAGAATCTTTCTCAACTTGATGAAACTTTCCTGTTGTTTCTCAGACCACACAAATGGAACTCCTTTCCTCAATAACTTGGTCAACGGTGCTGCGATCAGAGAAAATCCTTCTACAAATCTTCCGTAATACCCCTCCAGACCTAGAAAACTTTGAATCTCTGCAACTGACCTAGGCGGTTTCCAGTCTAACATTGCCTTAATCTTGCAAGGGTCCACTCGAATCCCTTCAGCTGGCATTATGTGACCTAAGAATGTCACCTCCCTAAGCTAGAACTCGCACTTACTGAACTTGGCAAATAACTACTTTTCCCTCAGAATTTGCAAAACTACCCGTAAGTGCGCATCATGATCCTCCTTAGACCTTGAGTACACCAATATGTCGTCTATAAATACCATGACAAACTGGTCCAAGTACGGCTGAAACACCCGATTCATCATATCCATGAATGCCGCCAGTGCGTTAGTCAAACCAAATGGCATTACCAAAAACTTGTAGTGCCCATATCAAGTGCAAAATGTCGTCTTGTGGATATCAGCCTCTTTCACCTTATGCTAATGATACCCTGACCTTAGATCGATCTCCGAGAAGATCAATGCCTCTTTAAGCTGATTAAATAAGTCGTCTATCCTCGACAACGGATACTTGTTCTTGATCGTCAGCTTATTCAACTGGCGGTAGTCTATACACATCCGCATTGTACCATCCTTCTTCTTAACAAAGAGCACTAGTGCTCCCCAAGGTGAAACACTTGGTGGATAAAACCCCGGTCCAACAACTCCTAAATCTGAGCCTTCAGTGCCAACAATTCCTTTGGTGCCATTCTATATGGGGCAATAGACACTAGCGCAATTCTGGGTAATAGATCTATATCAAATTCAACTTTTCGATCTGGAGGCAGACCGGAAGTTCTTCCGAAAATACGTCAGCAAATTCCTTCACCGTTCGGACATTCTCCACGGCTAACTCCTTGACCTCCAAGGCACACACATGAACCATAAACGCCTCACAACCCTTCCTGACCATTTTCTCAGCTTTCAAAGTAGACACCACGTTGGATAGATAATCTCTTCTATTACCTATCATCACCACTTCCACACCCTCAACCGTTTTCAAAACCATGTGCTTAGCCGTACAATCCAAACTCGCTTGGTACTTCACCAGCCAGTCCATCCTAAGAATCAGATCAAACTCCCCAAACGGTAGTTCCATCAGATTAGCTACAAATACTACCCCTTGGAGTTCTAGGGGTACATCCCTATACAACTTATTTACTTCTACAGAGTGACCTAGAGGGCTAATTACTATCATCACCCTAGAAGTAGTCTCAAAGTCTAGGTTCATGGTCTCTACTATGCTACTGGCAACATACGAATATGTCGAACCCACATCTATTAAAGCAGTATATGGTAATCCAAAGATTAAGAACGTATCGATTATGACGTTCGGAGCGTCACCTTCCTCTCGACCCCTCGCTGCATATACCAATCTAGGCTGTCTTGCTTTAGTGTTGCCTGCACCTCTGCCCGGTGCTCTGCTGCCCTGACTAGAACCATTACCTCTTCTACCAAACCATGACCCCTCTGCGGTTATGGTCCCTCACTCCTGAACTGAGCACAGCCCTGACCCTCAGACTGAATCCTAGCTAGCTTACGTGGATAGTCCCTTACACGATGATCCAGCGACCCACACTCAAAGCATCCTTTGCCACCGGTCCAACATCCTCCCCAATGAGATTTTCCACATCGATTACACTACCCTGGTCCCTGCTTAGCAGTAATAGGTCTCCCAGATTGATTTGGCCCACCATGTCTAGCCCTTTTCTGAGAGTTTTCGACTGATCCAGATGATCCAAAACCTCTCTTTTGTCTATTCCTATCCGCATTCTGTCTCATAGATTCCTTGACCACTTCGGCTACCTTAGCCTTCTCTACCAGCACAACAAACTCTCGCTCCTGCTCTGGAGCAATCAGCAATCTTAGCTCATCCCTCAGTCCGTCCTTGAACCTGACACATCGCTCATACTCTGTAGCGACAATACCTTGAGCATACCAGCTCAACCTTAAGAATTTTGCCTTATACCCTGATACGGACTTACTCCTCGAACTAGCCTCAAAATGCCTTCCTCTGTGCACTAATATAATTAGACCCAATATACTTCTTCTGATAAGCCACCTTGAAATGATCCCAAGTGAGATCATCCGTTGCAGCATTGTCCCGAACCGTGAGCCACCACTGGTATGAGTCATCCGGAGAAGTGACACTACCCCTTTCAGTTTCTCCTCAGCCGTCAAGTCCAAATCATCCATGATTCACTCCGTTGCCTCCAACCAATACTCAGCCGTATTGGGCACCACACCAGAAACACCTCGAAATACATCAGCTCCATTGGCTCGGAGTCGCCCAGATATAGATTTTCAAGCTCTCGTACCTCTACCTGCTCTAGCCACCCTCTTGAAACTCACAGCATCGCTGCGATCTTCAGATCATCCCCGTCGATCCTCGATACTCAACACCGATGGTGGTGGTGGTGGTATCTCATTCTCGGACCCTTGACTAGACCTAATCGGTTACGATCGGTCATTCTACCTCTACCACGCCCACGCACATTACGACCACGTCCCCTAGAACTCATGTCTATGATCACGATTTAATTCTGCTTTAAGAAATTTTATGCATTAGTTTTGTTCCACTAATTACCCACGAACAAGTTTTATGTAAAGAAGTTTAGTAGTAGTTCTTTCGATCATTACAAAGTTTTCGTTTCAAGTCTTCTACCCTAATTCAGAGAATCATGTTCGTTCATCAATAACATCCACCACACACACTCACCACTTGTGGGGGTATCCTCGTCATTTCACTACTCAGGGGTATTTTCGTAATTTTAACCTATAGGGGTATTTTCATAATTTTCCAAAATATGGTTCCAGGTGATTTTATGAAATAAGGGTATTTTGGTAATTTTTCAATTCGAGTGTATTTCGTTAAATTTTACAAGTCAGGGGTAATTTGGTAATTTTATAAACTAGGGGTATTTTGGTAATTTCGTAAACTAGAGATATTTTGGTAATTTTTTTTAGATTTATGGTAGTTTTGACAAATCAAGAAGGTAATTCAGTATTTCCTAAACTAGGATTTTTATAAAACAGTGTAGCTAGTCCCTTTCGAGTTTTAATTATTGAATTTAGCCTGTGAATAAGTCCTCTTGGTTATGGTGAACCATTACTACGCAACAGGTAGGATTCGAGCGAAGAGGAGGTGAGTCACTAGGACTGCTTAAATACCAAGCTCCCCCTGAATCCAATCCTAGACATGCGCACAACTGTTGCCACACCCTTAACTCGGCGACGTACTCACAGGTTTGTTTGATTGATCTTTAAGTCTTATGTAATTTTTGTGTTGGAGTAAGCTAATCCTAGGGTTCAATAGCTCCTAATCTACTAATCTACAATCCCGTAATACCTATTTCTTCTGCATACAAATCACACAATGATTAGGGGTACTTACCTAGGCAGATTGGTGTCGGGGACTCGGTGCCATGCTGTTCAAACCATGTATATTTTCCAAAAAGTTTTTAAAACCCTACTTTTAAACATCTTGGGCCTCGGGCCCACAGTCGAGCTTTTGAACTTGGCTCTGATACCAAAAATGTAACACCCCAAACCCGGTCAACACACCACGACCGAATCTGGCATGTCACAGAGTAAAAGTGTTTCAAAGAAAATAAGTTGTCGATTTATTTTCAGCGAAAAGCTCTTTGTTTTCGTGTTTGCAGAAACCCGGTGCATGTATAGTTGAGACCGTTAAGTTGTTTTGAAAACTCGAAAGGCTTTTTAAACTCATTTATCATCCATTACTTAAGAAAAACATTGAAGTCTATTGAAACCCGGGTGAATTCTTACTTAGTTAATTTAAAACCGTTTGAATTTGAGCTTGGAAAACTTAGATTTTGAAAACCATTTAAGTTAACTTTGTTATCCTCTTGTAAATATTGTTACCCAATGGTAAGATTTAGAAAACCCGTTGTGTAGTATAATTTTCAAAAACATTGGTTATCAGGTTATTTAAAACATGCTAAACAGTTTACTTAGCAACATTTAGAAAACTAAAGCAGATATAATAAAAGCCTAAATAAAAATACTAATAGCCTTATTACAAACCCAAATAAAATCGAAATTTAAAATGAAGGTACCCAAATCGAAAGTCCAAGTAAAATTGAAAACAAATGTCGCATGGCCACCTCGATTTTAGCAACATGCTTACACAAATCATAATCAAGAAAACATATCATGCACCGAAACCTAGCCATCCACAACTCCTTTTTCTACCCTGTGTGGTACCAAACAACTGGTGGTGCCAAACCACTGGTGACCCAAAGTCACTGATATCAATAATAATGTGGTGCCAAACCACTGGTGACCCAAAGTCAAAAATAATCCATATGTGGGGCCAACCTATGTTGTGATACCAAATCATTGGCGACAATCCCGTTTTATCAAATGTGGGGCCAACCCACTGTGATACAAGCCACCGACGAAGTCGCTATGAGGTGCCAAGCCTCCGTGACCCAAAGTCACGAATATCAACTGTGGTACCAAACCATTGGTGACCCAAAGTCACAGATATCAATCTTCCCCCTCCTCTTATATCACCTACAATAATGCACATACATACACATATCATGCCAACATGCTTAATCATTAAACATATAGTAAACCATAGCATATGTGATTTCATCGGAATCAAATATCTTAAACTTATCAAACGGACTTACCCGAATCCTTGCTCATACCCATAAGGGTACCAAATCGAAATCTACACAGTTTCGACTTTTAACATTTTTTAAGGTTATTGACAAGTTCACATAGATTATGAAGTGTGTAAGTTACACACCTAGTTACTAACGCGATTATTGAATCTCGAAGATCAAGATCTAACGCACTAGATCCCCCCTCTCCTACATTCGGCCAAGACAACTGTTAACAAAAAGGCCATTCGGCTACACTTGTAAATCCCGAAAAGTTAATGCATCTAATAACCATCCTTACCTTAACGCTTTTTGACCGATAGTCACAACCCAAGTTATACGAGATAGAGCCTTCCCCTACAATCGGCCAAGAGCTTAAACTATAATACTCATAGCCTTCGACTTTTTCAAATAATTAAAAGAAAGACTGTGTCGACATGACACATTACCACTGACTTACTAATACCAATTGACAGCGAATAGATGACTATGATCCACTGTTTCAAAATCCCGAAGACCCTAGAAGAAACTGATTTCACTGATGAATGAGAATCAAGACAAATACTGAAATTCGGCTTTTGTTCTATATATGTCGACAAAGAGAAAAGAAAAAGGATAACAGAGATTCGACCAAGAACACTTACCTCCTCCAAAACCGATTAAAGAATAAGGCCAAAGAGATCTACCCTTACTTGATATTCGGCCAAAGTGTTGAAATAAGAAGAGGAGAGTAAAGGAGGATTTCGGCAATGGTGGTGGAACAATCAAAGAAGTTTCGGCTATGGCTTTTGGAAGAAGAGCAAAAGAGATTCAGCTTTGAAAAGAATCAAGAAAAGATTGATGATCTTTCGGCACAAAAGAGGATGAGGAGAAGAAGAGATATTGATGGGGTTTTGAAACAAATATGAGAGAAAAAAAAAGAAAACAATGGGGGAGAGGGAGATTCGGCTAGATACATTACAGTCAAATGGTGCATTAAGGGAAGAAATTAACAAGGCTAAGGGGGTTTTGGCTTAGCTTACAACCGAGTGCACCAAGGCATTGACTAGCCGAAATTGTCATTAAGGAATTTTCGCACCCCTTAGTCTCCCAACCGATTACTCTTCCTCACACTAGAGTTCAAATTTCAACAACCTCCCCAAATCACTCCTAGCCAACCATTCAAATGAGTTTGGATTGATCAAACTCCTAAATTCTCTCTCCTCCACTCGTTTAAATCTGTTGACTTGTTTAATAGTTATCCATCAGAGTCTGAGCTGAGCACAACTCTTCCCCTCTCTTGTGTCAAAATAATTACATAAGGGGAGAATTCTACAGCTTGAACCAATGCTCCCCTTCCCTGCATGTGGCGTCACCTTCCTTGCACCTTAGTGGAGCCTCCCTTGCCACATTACCACTAGGTTATTTGCATCAAGGCACTCCAACAACTCCTTTTAACCCCTAACTTCCTTAACTCCCCCTTCCAAGCACTTAAAGCAAAAAATTTTAGCCATGAATCATGTAACACCCCAAACCTGGTCCGCACACCACAACCGGATCTGGTATGTCATGGAGTGAAAACCCTTTAAAACGAAAGTTTGCCAGAAAATTTTCTTAAAAACCCTTTTTTTAAACATTTTGGATATCTTACTTACGGTCTAATAATTGGTCAAATTTATAGAAACCATTCAAGTTATCTTTGGTATTACATGTTAAGTGATGTCACCCGATGGCAACGCTTTAAAGAGGGATGAAGGAGTTATAGTTTTGAAAACATCGCGTGTTGCTGGTTAATTAGTAAAACCATTTATCCCGTATGGTAAAGAAAAATAGCAGTAATGATAAAGCAAAATAAACAAGACAAAACTTAGTGGCCTTACTACATAACCCAAAACTAAAATTTAGAATTTAAATAATAACTAGAAAAACTCAAAGTTCAACGAACATGCATGGCCGCCTCGAATCCTTCCGGCTCCATCTCCGCTGTCTACTCATCTGAAAACATAAGGGAAGGTGTGAGTCACCAAGACTCAGTGTGTAAATCCCCAACCCGATAGTGCAACCACTTACACAAGTTATTAGTAAAAACATGCAAACCATGCAAGACATGCAACCAATAACCTAGCCATACATACACCTTAACTACCCCGTGTGGTCAAAACCACTGGTGATCAAAACCACTGGTGATCGTAGTCACAATATATCGGTGTGGTCAAAACCACTGGTGACCGTAGTCACAAATCAAGTGATGGGGCCAACCCATCGTGTGGTCAAAACCACTGATGGCAATCCCGCAAGTAATCTCGTGGGGCCAACCCACTGTGGTACCAAACCACTGGGACAAGTCATAAATCGATATGTGGTCAAAACCACTGGTGGTCAAAACCACTGGGACTTAGTCTCAAATTAAAATATCAAGCCGGGCCAACCCGATATGTGGTCAAAACCACTGGTGACAGTCCAAACAAATCATTCCCCCTCCTCTCATCAAACCCATCATCATGTCATAACATACATGTCATAATATTGATTAATCATGCTAATATCATATTCCATAGCATTTAATAGATCATAATGGTTTGTACCAAGAATCACATCACAGGGAGCTTACCCGAATCCAAGCTTATGCCCACAAGACAAAGTCACTAATATCGAGGGTTAAACAGTAACATAATAAGCATTATTAAACTAATAAAGTGTGTAAGTGTTTACACACCTGACTATTTGCAAAATCCCAAAACTATGCGTTTCTACAAAATCCCAAAACGTATGTCCTTACAGCACCTATATTCGGCCAATACCACTTTTAGATCTAAAGCCATTCGGCTTATTCACAAATCCCGAAGGATGAGTCGCACAAAGTTATTTTCTTACCTTAGTGCCGATTTGGTCTCCTACTAACTCCCTAAATCCCACATTGAATCCTCCTTGTAGTCGGCCACACTAGCATACACAAAGGTTAGTCTTCAGCTTTTGATCAATTAAGGAATAGATTCTTAAGATATTAATATGCTTACCTAGATCGACCACCAAACCCCGAAGGTTCCCTGAGTTTAGCAATAGCCTTCCCTACAATCGATTTTATCACTTCATTAGAGAACTAAAGGCCATTCGGCCATAACATAAATCCCGAAAGAAGAAAGAGTTGTCGTACCCTTACCTTAATAATAGATTCGGCTTTGCCCCTAAAAGAAACCTTGATTTCAGCACTTAGAATGGTGAAGACAAGAACGCAAGGGAAAGAAAGATTGTGAGCCAAGTATTCGACCAAGGTCCTTAATGAGATCGAAAGAGAAACAACAACTTTTCAACTTTCGAAACAAAATAGAAAAGATGGGAAAGATGGAATCAAGATTCGGCTTGAGTGGTGGTTTGATTCGGAAAGATGGTGAAGAGAAAAGAAGATTCGACAATGAGTTTGAGAGAAAAGAAAAACAAGATGAGTGTAAAGGTTTAGTTATGGTGGGTTCAACTTCAAGGTTGCCAGAAGAAGAGAGAGAGAGAGATGAAGATTTTGGCTTTAAACAACAAAAAAGAATAGAGAAAAGAGAGATTGGGAGGGGTGCAATTGAGGTTTCGGTTTGACACTGAACAAAACCTACCAAGCCTTGTCGATTTTAGCTATCAACCTAGGCACATTCGGCCACCCCAAAGACTCCCAAAACCAATAGCCCCCTTTCCCCAAAGTCCACCCTTCGGCCAACTCTCTTCCAATGAGTTTGAAGTAATTCAAACTCCTAGATTTCCTCCCTCATCTACATCCTTTTAAGATCTGATAACTTAATCCTCATCAATCAAGAGAGTCCCACCTGAGCACTCCCCTCCTTGTGTGTGGCGTGAAAAAGAATAAGCAAGAGTGCAATTCTTGCAGCTCGAACACAGGCACTCCTCCTCTGCATGTGGCATCACTCCTCTGACACCCTAGTGGCGCCTCTTTGACACTTTACCCATTAATTTCTTGTGTCAACCTTCCCAAAAAAATTCTCTTAACCCCTCTCCTCCCTTAGCTTCACTATTTTAAATGCCAAAATAAAATTCCCAGCCCTAACTTAGGCTAACTTAGGGTTATAACTAGACTCCAAAACATGTTAAGTGAACATTATAATCAATTCCATCACATACAACACAAGCAAAATGCAGAACCCCTATTTTAAGGATGTTACAGTTCTACCCCCCTTAAAAATAATTTCAGCCCCAAAATTACCTGATCAGAAGAGTTGAGGGTATTGCTGCCTTATCGCATCCTCGGGTTCCCATGTTGCCTCCTCTGTGCCATGGTTCTTCCATAACACTTTTACCAAAGGCACTGACTTCCTACGCAGAACTTTGACATCTCGATCCAAGATCTATACCAGCTCCTCCTCAAAGGATAAGTCCGAGCTTACCTTAATTTCAGTAATCGGCACAACGTGAGATGGATCTGATCGATAGTGCCTAAGCATCGAAATGTGGAAGACGTCGAGAATCTGACTTAATTCTGCTGGTAACTCTAGCTGATATGTTACCGGACCCACTCGTTTCAACACCGTGTACGGCCCGATAAACTTAGGGCTTAGCTTCCTTTCCATCCAAATCTTAGCACCTTCTTCCATGATGATACCTTCAGAAAAACTTTATCACCCATCGCATACTCTATATCTCTGCGTTTAAGATCAGCGTAAGACTTCTGCCTGTCCGACGCTTTCTTGAGACGAGCTCAAATCACCTTAACCTTATCCTCAGTTTCTGCCACCAACTCTAGACCCAAAACATGCCGTTCACCCAACTCTGTCCAACACGTAGGAGTACGACACTTCCGTCCATACAGTGCCTCATATGGTGCCATCTGGATACTCGCTTGATAACTATTGTTATAATCGAATTTCGCCAATGGTAGATACTCCTCCCAACATCCACTGAAATCCAGAATACATCCTCTTAGCATATCTTCTAAAACCTGAATCACCCTTTCCGATTGTCCATCAGACTGAGAATGAAAAGCTGTGCTGAAATCCAACCTCGTGCCCAAAGCTTGATGCAAAGCCCTCCAGAACCTCGACGTGAACCTAGGATCCCTATCTGAGATGATCGACACTGGCACTCCATTCAACCTTACAATCTCGCCACATACAATTTGGCTAGCTTCGAGTGAATAATCAACCCTCACCGGTATAAAGTGAGCTGACTTGGTCAAACGATCCACAATCACCCAAACTGAGTCCTTTTTACTAGGCGTGAGGGGTAGCCCACTGACAAAGTCCATGGTAATCCTTTCCCACTTCCACTGAGGAATCTTCACAGGCAGAAGTAAACCTGATGACAACTGGTGTTCAGCTTTGACCTGCTGACACGTCAGACATTTACCCACAAACTCGCCATTTCGCTTCAACCACAGCCACCGAATCGCTTTCGGAGATCCGGTACATCATGGTACCCCAGGATGCATAAGCGTATGGGCATTATGTGCATCCTGAAGAATCCTTTGTCTCAACTCCATGTCCTTCGGCATACAAGCTCTCCCTTGGAAACACAATACTCCATCACTGGACACACTATAGCCCTCTACACCACCATTCTGAACTTGCAACCTACGAGCATTCAAACCCTCATCCATTAATTGTTTCTCCTTAATCTGCTCTACCTAAGGCGGCTTTACTTGCAATTCCGCCAATAAACTCCCATCGTCATACAGACTAAGGTGAGTGAACATCGTTCGTAAGTCCGCCACCACCTTACGGCTCAACGCGTCTGCCACCACGTTGACCTTGCCCGGATAATACTCTATCGAACAGTCGTAGTCCTTCAATAGCTCAATCCATCTGCTTTGCCTTAAGTTCAAATCCTTCTGAGTTAGAAGATACTTCAGGCTTTTGTGATCTATGTAAACTACTGACTTTTCTCCGTACAGATAATGCCTCCAAATCTTCAAGGCAAAAATCACCGCAGCCAACTCCAAGTCATGCGTTGGGTAGTTACCCTCATGCGGTCTCAGCTGTCGAGATGCGTACGCTACTATTTTCCCTTCCTGTATCAGTACACATCCCAAACCAGTATGTGATGCATCACAATAGACCGTGAATACCTTTCATGCCTCAGGCGAACAGAACTGGAGCTTCCGTCAGAATCTTCCTCAACCTATAAAAACTTTCCTGTTGTCTCTCCGTCCACACAAATGGAACTCCCTTCCTCAATAACTTAGTCAATGGTGCCGCGATCAGAGAAAAACCTTCCACGAACCTCCGATAATACCCTGCCAGACCTAGAAACTTCAAATTTCAAACATCGACCTAGGCGGTTTCCAATCCAACACCGCTTCAATCTTGCGAGGGTCCACTCTAATCCCTTCTGCGGATATTACATGACCTAAGAAAGTCACTTCCCTAAGCCAGAATTTGCACTTACTGAATTTGGCAAACAGGTGCTTCTCCCTCAGAATTTGCAATACCACCCGCAAGTGTGTATCAAGATCCTCCTCAATCTTTGAGTACACCAATATGTCGTCTATGAATACTATGACAAACTGGTCTAAGTACTGCTGGAACACCCGATTCATCAAGTCCATGAATGCTGCCGGTGCATTAGTTAACCCGAAGGGTATTACCAGAAACTCGTAGTGCCCATATCGAGTACGGAATGCTATTTTATGTACATTAACCTCTTTTACTTTGAGTTGATGGTACCCCAACCTGAGATCTATCTTCGAGAAAACTGATGCACCCTTGAGTTGATCAAATAGGTCGTCAATCCAAGGCAACAGATACCTGTTCTTGATTGTCAACTTGTTCAGCTGGCGGTTGACTATACACATCCACATTGTACCATCCTTCTTCTTAACAAAGAGCACATGTGCTCCCCAAGGAGACATGCTTGGTCGGATGAACCCTCAATCCAACAACTCCTGAATTTGAGCCGTCAACTCCACCAATTCCTTTGGTGCCATCCTATACGGGGCTATAGACACTGGTGCAGTTCCTGGTAACAAGTCTATACCAAATTTCTTCTCGATCCGGAGGCAAACCCAGAAATTCTTTTGGGAATACATCTGCAAATTCTTTTACGATTGAACATTCTCCACTACTAACCCTTTGGCCTCCAAGGCACACACCTAAACCAGAAATGCCTCACAGCCTTTTCTAACCATTTTTTCCGCCTTCAGTGCAGAGACCACATTCGATAGGTACTTCCTCCTATTACCTATCATCACCACCTTCTCCCCTTTCATTGTCCTCAACACCATGTGCTTAGCTGCGCAATCCAAACTAGTCTGGTACTTCACCAGCCAATCCATTCCAAGAATTAGATCGAACTCCCCAAACGGTAGTTCCATCAGATCAACCAAGAACACGAACCCGTGAAGTTCTAGGGGTACATCCCTATATAGTTTACTTACTTCTATACAGTGACCTAAAGGGCTTAACACAGTCATTTTTCTAGAAGTAAGCTCAGAGTCTAGGTTCATAGTCTCCACTATGCTACTGGCTACATACGAGTGCGTCGAACCCATATCAATTAAAGCATTACAAGGATTTCCAAAAATTAAAAACGTACCAGTTATGACGTCCGGTGTGTCACCTTTTTCTCGACACCTTGCCACGTAAACCAATCCATGTTGTCTAGCCTCTGTACCACCTACACCTCTGCCCGGAGCTCCACGGCCTCTACCAGATCCATTACCTCCTCTAGCAGCACCACGACCCCTCTGTGGCTGCTGAACATCCCTCCTATTCTGAGTACGGTTCTGATCCCCCGACTGTAGTCTAGCTGACCGCTTTGGACAATCCCTCATCCGATGCTCCATCGACCCACACTCAAAACATACTCTATTTCAGTCTAGCATTCCCCCGTGTGAGACTTCCCACACCGAGCACATCGTGGTGGCCACTGAGTATTATCAGTAGTGGGCCTAGCAGCTTGATTTGGCCCACTAAGTCTACCCCATTTCTGTTGGTTCCCGCTAGACCCAGACGATCCAGCATTCCTTTTATTCCATCCCCTTTCCTGATTTCGTTTCACCGACTATTTCACCTCCCCAGCAACCTTGGCCTTTTCCACTAAGACCGTAAACTCTCTCTCTTGTTGTGGAGCAATCAACAGCCTCAAATCATCTCTCCACCCATCCTCAAATCGGACACACCGCTCATGCTCAGTTGACACTTTGCCTCGAACATAACGGCTCAATCGTAAGAATTTCGCCTCATACTCTGATACGGACTTATTCCCCTGAACCAGCCATAGGAACACCTTCCGCTGTGCATCAATGTAGCTAGACCCAACATATTTCTTCTGATAAGCTGCCTTAAAATAGTCCCAAGTGAGGTCATCCTCTGCTGCACTATCCCGAACCGTGAGCCACCACTGGTATGACTCATCTCGGAGAAGCGACACTATACCTTTTAATTTTTCCTCAGCAGTCAGATCCAAGTCATCCATAATTTGTTCGGTTGCTTCCAGCCAATACTCAGCCGTATTGGGAGCCACCCCAGCAACACCTCGGAGTACCTCGGCTCCATTGGCTCAAAGTCGTTCAGATACGGACTTTCGAGCTCCCATACCCGCACCAGCTCCAGCCACTCTTTCCAACACTCGCAGCATCGCCTGCGACACTGCATCCTCTCCCGTCTGATCCTGATATTCTACATCAGCAGCTGGTGGTGGTGGCATCACATTTTTGAACCCTTGTCCTAACCCAACGGGATCTAACACGGTCATCCGGCCTCTACCACGGCCACGCACATTATGACCGCGTCCCTTCGAATTCATGTCTATAGTTGCAATTTATCTTTTTAAAAGATTTTTATGAATTAGTCTCTGTTCCACTTATTACCCACATATAAGTTTTATGTAGAGGAATTTAGTAGTGGTTCTTTCGATCATCACACAGTTTTTAGTTTAATTTCCTATCCTCATTCCCACGTGTAGGGGTATTCTCGTCATTTCACTACCTGGGGGTATTTTCGTAATTAGCCTATCAGGGTATTTTAGTGATAAAATAGAGTTAATTTGAAAACCTTTTCAAATCATGGATATTTAAGAGAGACTCACAGAAATTGGGGATGTTTTGGAAATTTTCACCACCATGGGTATTTTTGTAATTTCATAAGCTAAGGGTATTTTCGTAAATTTTTTTTAAAGAGGTGATCCCTTGGTGATTTTTTGAAATCAAGGTGTTTTGGTAGGTTTGCAATTTGGGGGTATTTTGGTAATTTTAAAAGTCTGAGGGTATTTTAGTAATTTAACATCTAGGGGTATTTCGGTCATTTTATAAATCAAGGGCAATTTAGTCTTTTTCCAAATCAGGGGTACTGTGGTGATTTTCAAAACTAAGGTTTATAGTATTTCAGAACCAAAATGGCTAATCCCCTTCGGGTTTTAATTATGAAGTTTAGCCTGTGAATAAGTCGCCTTAGCTGGGGTGAACCATCGCTACGCACCAAGTAGGATTCGGGTGAATAGGAGGTGAGTCACTAGGACTGCTTAAATACTAAGCTCTTCCCTAAGTCTACTCATAGACATACGCACAACGGTTACCACACCCTTGGCTCAGTGATGTACTCACAGGTTTGTTTAATGGATCATTAAGTCTTATGTACTTAAGTTGGGGTAAACTATTCCTAGGGTTCAATAATTCCTATTTACTAATATACGATCCCGAAATACCCTTTTCCCCCACATACATATCACACAAGCAGTCAGAAGTACTTACCTGGGCAGATTGGTGCCGGAGACTCGGTGCCATGCTGTTCAACCCATGTACCTTTTCCATAAAACTTTTCAAAGACCCTATTTTAAAACATTTTATGCCTCGGGCCCACAACCGAGCCTTTGAACCTGGCTCTAATACCAAAATTGTAACACCCCAAACCCGATTCGCACACCACAACCGGATCTGGTATGTCACGGAGTGAAAACCCTTTAAAACAAAAGTTTGCCGAAAAATTTTCTTAGAAAACCCTTTTTTTAACATTTTGGATATCTTACTTACGGTCTAATAATTGTTCAAGTTTGTAGAAACCATTCAAGTTATCTTTGTTACTACATGTTAAGTGATGTCACCCGATGTCAATGTTTAAAAGAGGGATGAAGGAGTTATAGTTTTGAAAACATCGCGTGTTGCCGGTTGATTAGTAAAACCATTTATCCCACATGGTAAAGAAAAATAGCAGTAATAATAAAACAAAATAAACAAAACAAAACTTAGCGACTTTATTACATAACCCAAAACTAAAATTTAGAATTTAAATAATAACTAGAAAAACTCAAAGTTCAACGAACACGCATGGCCGCCTCGAATCCTTCCGGCTCCATCTCCGCTGTCTACTCATCTGTAAAACATAAGGGAAGGGGTGAGTCACCAAGAGTCAGTGTGTAAATCCCCAACCTGATACTGCAACCACTTACACAAGTTATCAGTAAAAACATGCAAACCATGCAAGACATGTAACCCATAACCTAGCCATCCATACACCTTAACTACCCCGTGTGGTCAAAACCACTGGTGGTCAAAACCACTGGTGACCGTAGTCACAATATATCGGTGTGGTCAAAACCACTAGTGACCGTAGTCACAAATCAAGTGATGGGGCCAACCCATTGTGTGGTCAAAACCACTGATGATAATCCCGTAAGTAATCTCGTGGGGCTAACCCACTGTGGTACCAAACCACTGGGACAAGTCACAAATAGATATGTGGTCAAAACCACTGGTGGTCAAAACCACTTTGACTTAGTCACAAATTAAAATATCAAGACGGGGCCAACCTGTTATGTGGTCAAAACCACTGGTGATAGTCCAAACAAATCATTCCCCCTCCTCTCATCAAACCCATCATCATGTCATAACATACATGTCATAATATCGATTAATCATGCTAATATCATATTCCATAGCATTTAATAGATCATAATGGTGTGTACCAAGAATCACATAACAGGGAACTTACCCGAAATCCAAGCTTATGCCTACAAGATAAAGTCACTAATATCGAGGGTTAAGTAGTAACATAATAAGCATTATTAAACTAATAAAGTGTATAAGTGTTTACACACCTAACTATTCGTAAAATCCCAAAACTATGCATTTCTACGAAATCCCAAAACGTATGTCCTTACAGCACCTATATTCAGCCAATACCACTTTTAGATCTAAAGCCATTCGGCTTATTCACAAATCCCGAAGGATGAGTTGCACAAAGTTATTTTCTTACTTTAGTGCCGATTTGGTCTCCTACCAAATCCCGAAATCCCACACTGAATCCTCCTTGTAGTCGGCCACACTAGCACACACAAAGGTTAGCCTTCGGCTTTTGATCAATTAAGGAATAGATTCTTAAGATATTAATATGCTTACCTAGATCGACCACCAAATCCCGAAGGTTCCCTGAATTTAGCAATAGCCTTCCCTACAATCGGTTTTATCACTTCATTAGAGAACTAAAGGCCATTCGACCATAACATAAATCCCAAAAGAAGAAAGAGTTGCCGCACCCTTACCTTAATGGTAGATTCGACTTTGCCCCAAAAAGAAACCTTGATTTCGGCACTTAGAATGGTGAAGAGAAGAACGCAAGGGAAAGAAAGATTGTGAGCCAAGTATTCGGCCAAGGTTCTTAATGAGACCGAAAGAGAAACAACAACTTTTTGGCTTTCGAAACAAAATAGAAAAGATGGGAAAGATGGAATCAAGATTCGGCTTGAGTGGTGGTTTGATTCGGGAAAGATGGTGAAGAGAAGAGAAGATTCGGCAATGAGTTTGAGAGAAAAGAAAAACAAGATGAGTGTAAAGTTTTGGTTATGGTGGTTTCGGCTTCAAGGTTGCCAGAAGAAAAGAGAGAGAGAGAGATGAATATTTTGGCTTTAAACAACAAGAAGAGAAAAGAGAAAAGAGAGATTGGGAGGGGTGCAATTGAGGTCTCGATTTGACACTGAACAAAACCTACCAAGCCTTTCCAATTTTAGCTATCAACCTAGGCACATTTGACCACCCCAAAGGCTCCCAAAACCAATAGCCCCCTTGCCCCAAAGTCCACCCTTTGGCCAACTCTCTTCCAATGAGTTTGAAGTAATTCAAACTCCTAAATTTTCTCCCTCATCTACATCCTTTTAAGATCGATAACTTAATCCTCATCCATCAAGAGAGTCCCACAGAGCACTCCTCTCCTTGTATGTGGCGTGAAAATAATAAGCAGAGTGCAATTCCTGCTGGCTCGAACAGAGCACTCCCCTGCATGTGGCGTCACTCCTCTGACACCCTAGTGGCGCCTCTTTGACACTTTACCCATTAATTTCTTGTGTCAACCTTCCCAAAAAAATTCTCTTAACCCCTCTCCTCCCTTAGCTTCACTATTTTAAATGCCAAAATAAAATTCCCACCCTAACTCAGGCTATATTAGGGTTATAACTAGACCCCAAAACATGTTAAGTGAACATTATAATCAATTCCATCACATACAACACAAGCAAAATGCAGAACCCCTATTTTAAGGATGTTACAACTCAAGCCTAACCCAAGGTCATGCCTGGACCCAAGACACCTCAAGCCATTAACATGCAATTAATGCAAACATAATAGCCCCTAATTAAGGATGTTACAACTTAGCTTGTGAAGAGGTGTGGGAGTGACTCATCCAAGTGATCCAAATCGAGGCTATACATGGGTATGTTGTGTTCCCAAACCCAATGAGGAAGGAAATGTGGGACCAAATTATGAGATTTAGAATTAGACTTAGTTATAGTTGTTAGGTTGTAATTGGACATTATGGATGCTTTAATTGGTTTAATTTGGAACCTTTACAAGTGCTTTAGATAGATGATTGAGTGGTACATTATTATTGCTTGATGAATGATTTGATTAATTGATCAACTAACTCATAAGTGTAGGTGGAAGAACTGTTGGACATTGATGTAAGACTTAGATGTTAAAGGTGTGTTTTAGAAAATAATTGAATGTTTAGTATGCATGAATGTAAAATTGTACTAATTACCTAAATTGTTAGTTGCCTACGAACTAATTAAATGAAAAATTTTATGAAATTGTGTATAATGTTTTAATTGATCTTCAAAAACAAGACTTATACATATGATCCTATAATACTATTTTCAAACCTTGTGAAAAGGATTTTTTTTTGATATTTTACTATATAATGATTTAAGTCTGATTATATGTTTTTAAACAAAATGTTTTTTCAAGTCTCGATAAATGTAGCCCTTTAAAAGGTAACCTACTCCATGCATGTATGTTTAACTAAAGTTTTCGAGGTAATTGTCTGTTAAATATTAAATTGTGAATTAGTCTTGTTGTTGATTGCTGATCACGAGTAGCACAACGAAAGCATGATATTAGGTTTCTATTAAATATTCCATGATTCATTGTGTGGTGTGATTGGTCGGTTGGTGTGTTTTGTGGTGGT
This sequence comes from Gossypium rotundifolium, assembly GCA_025506655.1. Classification (NCBI taxonomy): domain Eukaryota; kingdom Viridiplantae; phylum Streptophyta; class Magnoliopsida; order Malvales; family Malvaceae; genus Gossypium; species Gossypium rotundifolium. The sequence continues at coordinate 28,932,758 of CP106730.1, forward strand.
TTAAATGGAAATTCACTTCTGTGGCTAATATGAGTTTCAAAATTTGGGTCGAACAATCCCGACTGGGTTTGAAGCGGCACAAAAATGGTGTTTTCGTTATGATAAAAGATTAGTCCTATAAAAAACACCATAAGCCATCAAAATGATGAGAGAATTCTAGTTGAGGTGTTGATTACTTTTCTTAATGAAAATAACGATGTTATTATGAAAGGTAAAAACTAAACATTCACTTTCACCCAAATCCAACTAAACTCCACAACATGAGAACACAAAACCAATACACTAAAAACACCCCTAGGAAGAAACTAAAGTGTAGAGCGCATCAAAAAAAGACAAAACATAATCTCTAAAATTTAAACATAAAACACCAAGACTAATAAAAACACCACAATGGGTTCCGGGAAAGAAAAGCCAACAGAATAAAACTAGATCACCACCATTCAATAAGAAGACAAATAACAAATAAATCCTTACAACATGAGCACCACAAGGATCAATTTTAGAAAAAAATAAGTAAATAAAAAATTTCAGTAATAAATATCCAAGAACACACCAAACATAAGAAGAAACCAATTAAAACTATTAAGAACAAGGGAGAAATGCAAGAGTAGTGTCTAATTGCTTTTCTCACTACCAAAGAAGAAAGATGAACACAATGTAATTGTTTACATAGTTTGGTTGCCCAATAGCTACTAGGCCTAGCTCAAGAGATAATCCATTATATTTCAACCTCATATATATAGTGATTTAAGTCTTATCACACATTTATATAACAACCTTATGTTTTTCATCTAAGATCTAAATTTATCTCCTCTAAGTTTTCCTCATGAAATCTTTTTGTATAAACCAAGTGACTCACTTGGTTACTTACAAAATGCAATCTAAAAGATAAAATTCCTAATAAATAGAAGAAGTGTTAAAACTCTCCATACCCTTTTACCTACACAAGTATTTCAATAGATAATAGTTTAAGGCTAGATAAGATAAAGATAAATTATAATAACCACCCTCTGAGAAAATAGCAACACAATTAACCATAAGAATTTCTTCATAAATTCTATGATAAGTCAATAACCTTCAAGATATACTTCCGAGTTATTTGACTTGATCTCATTAAATCAGGAAATCTGATTGCTTAATCTAATTTGACCCAATCTCCAAGGATTTGTTTCTTCATATCGATATTCAAATACGTGTCCGAACAAGTCCATAAAATCATCTATGTTATGGTTTGTAACACCACAAACCCGGCATATGCATTAAGCCCGGATTTCGGCATGCCACACAAATTAAACATACATTCAAATCATTTAACAATGTAGAAATCAAATTCCAAAATGATTAAGAGAGTGACTTTATCGAAAAATCGAAGTTCATTGAAAACCATAATTAAAAACACAAGAGTTTATCATTTGATCTATAGAGTAGTAATTTATTAAAACTTTGGATTTATTTAGTTGAAATATTTCATCGAAAAGTTTTAAAAGACTTTCCTAAGTTTCAGTAACATTTAAGAAAAACATTTATTTTATACGAGTGTTATAGAAAAACATTTATAAAAACTAAACCAATCCAACTTAGGAAAACTAAAACATAATAAAATCCATCCACATAATAAAATCCATAATTAAAGAGGCCTTATTACATCGCCAGAAAAATAGTACTTAATAAAATTTATTAAAGAAGTCTTAAAGTTTTATAAACCACCATTTGTAGGATAGCCTCCACATGAAGTCATCTCTGACCCGAGTCTCCATCAATTATTATTACTTGAGAGGGGTAAAAAAATTGGGGTGAGTTACTTAGAACTCAGTGTGTAACCTACTTACCTTAGTCCACTGGGCCAAAACCATTTAAGCATTTATTTGGGCCTAAGCCCATTACAATTATAATAATTTAGCATGTATAAAATGCAAGTGATATGCAATTCCCAAAACCAAACCTAAATTTCCATCTGCTACACACCACCGTACCAACCAGCACACCTGTGGGGAGCTTTAGTCACCCATCCCGCTAACACACCGAAGTAGGCATTAAGCCATATTTCAAATTTCATGGACAAGCCCCGGATTCACAGAGTTTACATGGCATTTGCCATTTTTCAAAATTGTGGTAGAGCCACCAAAATATTGTAGCAAAGCTACCAGAACTTCTCTTCGTCAAATAGCCAACCCCATGCAATCATGTATATAATATGCATAACAATCCATTCATATAATTATTCCAACATAAGGCCCATTATAAAAGTTATTACAATCTGGCCCATTTCACATCTTGGCCCACGAAATCTCATATCACATATGACCCATTTATCAATTATCATATATGGCCCAATTATCAAATATCACATATGGCCCATGTATCGATTGTCACATATGGCCCATTTATCAATTATCACATAGGCCCAAATTGTCCAATTATCAAATATCACATATGGCCCAATTATCAAATATCACATATGGCCCAATTATCAAATATCATATATGGCCCAATTATCAAATATCACATATGGCCCAATTATCAAATATCACATATGGCCCATTTATCACTTTTATCGAATTAGCCCGTTAAGGGCAATTTCATAATTTTCATGATTTTAATACCAATTTCAAAACTTTTATCATTAAGGTGATAAATATGCTATTCTTTTCGATTTCACTAACTTGTGATTTCATCCACCGATTTATACGATATAGCCATCTAACCTATGAGATACGGTGTGAGATTACACACCTGTTTACGGTGAGAACTACACTTTCCTGCTTGTCGATATCTAAACACATATCACGATGGATTAGAACACTAATATTTAATATAAAACTATTCTAATGTTAAGCAATCTAGATCTTACCCTCGAAATCTCGAACAACCACTATTTGCAATTTCTCTCGATCAAAGGTTCAGAACCACGAGTAAACAATGGTTCGAGAACGCGTCGACTTGAATAATTGATTTTTGCGGATGAGGTCCACAACCCTGGAAAGTCTCGATTCTCAAAGCAGTCCTTCTTTTAAACTTAGGGAATAACGGAACCACCCCTCTTCCGAACTCTATCTCCTGCCCTTTTTGTCCCTATCTTGATTGTCTTACAAATATCCTCGTTTAACAATATGACAATCGAGTGATAACGTCCCCTAAAACAAAATCGATTAATAAACCATTTATATCCATATATCGAGTAATATGAAAATCCTTAATAATCCCTTACCTTAACACCTTAATTTGATTCCAATGATCTACGATGTTTACGAACACTTGAGTTTGACCCTCCACTAAGTTTCTATGATAGAAAAGATTAGAATGAGATATGGTATGATGATGGTCTCAATCCGTAAAGGTCATCCCACACCACGTATAGATTCGGCACAAAAGAAAGGGAAAATAACAATTCCAAAATATTGTACTAGCCACTTACCGATTGATTAAAGTGTGAGTAGAAAGAAAAATGATTGAGAAGGAGATATGAGAGTTGTAGAAGATTCGGTTATGAAGGGAAATTGAAGGAGATGGTGCTTAGTAACATTCGGCCATGGTGAAAATAAATGGGAGAAAAATGTTTAAGAGATTTTTGTAAGGAGAATGAGATGAAGAAGGGTAAAGGAAAATAAGGTGTTTAGGTTTCGGTTCTTTTCAAGAATGGAAGATAAACAAAGGAATGAGTTTGAGGCTTGTGTGCATTCGGCAAAAATAAAAGAAAAGAGAAAATGGCCTTCCAAGGTCTTGGTGATTTCAGCACAAGGGAGAAATGGTTTGAGATAATAGGCAAAATAAGACCGAAATGGTCAAAATATGAAATGATTAAAGAAAAGCAAAGATATGACCTATTGCTCAAGGTGCATTCAGCTAATGAGAGAAAATGGAGAGAAAAGTTTTGGAGAAAAGCACAAAAATGTCCAATGCCAAAATGACCAACTAACACCTAAACCTTACCAAAGCCTTCAAAATTTTGGTCACCCCCTAACCCCTAAAACCGTCCAAGTACATGGCCTTAAAGTCAAAGTTTGGCCACTCCAAACTTTCCAAAACATCTTCCTCGATATGTGCCTTGTGTTCCCCCTACATACCTTATTCAAATGATTCCTTTCCCTAAGTTAACATTTGCCTTTTTCCCATGGTCTTCATGCCATAAAAATTTAATCCAACTCATCCTAATCCTTATCCATGACTGACACATGCTAAGAAAAAGCAAAAATAAAAGCTTTCAAATTGCATGCTAGGAGATTTGAACCTCTCTCCTCAAGCAAACATACATGCACCAACACCACCTTGATACTTGCTCATCTTGTGCTAGTTTTTGACACTTAAATTTACTTAAACCTCAAAGTCACTTGATCCACTTCAAATAAATACCCTTACTAAAATTTATTCTAATTCTGAATAATTCTCAAGTCTTCTCAAGACTATACTAATCATGCAAAATTTAATTATACACAAGTTAAGCACCAAAACATGCATCATATCAATACTCAAATTTTAGGATGTTACAACTCTACCCTCATTCAAGAAAATTTCGTCCTCGAAATTTACCTGACTAAAAGGGATGAGGATATTGTTGTCGAATCGCATCCTCAGGCTCCCATGTAGCTTCCTCCGCTCCGTGATTACGCCAAAGAACCTTAACCAACGGCACAATTTTCTTTCTTAACATCTTAACATCGCGATCTAAGATTTTCACTGGTTCTTCCTCGAAAGACATATCTAACCTTAATTCCACTTCTTCTACCGGTACAATGTGCGATGGATCCGATCTAGAGCATCTCAGCATAGAAACATGGAAAACACTATGAATCTGACTCAATTCCGGAGGTAAATCAAGTTTATAGGCCACTGGTCCTACAAGCTTCATCACACAGTCTGGTCCAATAAACCTAGGGCTCAACTTGCCTTTCCACCCGAATCTGAAAATCTTTTTCCACGGTAAAACTTTCAAAAAGACCTTATCTACCACCGCAAACTCAATGTCTTTACGGTTCAGATCCGCGTATGACTTTTGTCTATCTGAGGCTTCCTTTAATCGCGATCGAATCACCTTTACCCTTTCTTCCGTTTTAGATATCAGTTCAGGACCTAATAACCGTCGTTCCCCCAATTCAATCCAACAAGTAGGAGTACGACATCTACGACCATATAACACTTCATAGGGTGCCATTTGAATACTGGATTGATAGCTATTATTATACGCGAACTCTGCCAATGGTAGATATTCCTCCCAACTACCTCTAAAGTCGATCACACAACCTCGTAACATGTCTTCCAAAAACTGAATTACACTTTCTGACTGACCATCTGACTGAGGATGAAAAGCCGTACTGAAGTTTAACTTTGTTCCCAAAGCCTTATGTAAAGCTTTCCAAAATCGTGATGTAAATCTAGGATCCTGTCCGATATGATGAACCTTTGGTACCCCATGCAACCTCACGATTTGAGATACATACTGATTTAGCCAACCATAGCGAGTAATCCATACTGTTGGTAGAAAATGAGAAGTCTTCGTTAATCGATCTACTACCACTCAGGCAGAATCTTTCTTTGTAGGTGTTAAGGGTAACCCACTAACAAAATCCATCGTTATCAGCTCCCATTTCCATAGAGGAATCTTTATCGGTTGCAATAAACCTGATGGTAATTGATGTTTTGCCTTCACTTGTTGACAAGTCAAACATTTTCCCACAAAATTAGTAACATCCCGCATTAACTTTGGCCACCAATACTGTTCACGGAGATCTCGATACAACTTATTTCCTCCGGGATGCATAGCATAAGGGCTACTATGCGTCTCTAGAAGAATCATTTGCCTCAAATCCGAATCCTTGGGCATACAAACCCTTCCACTAAAACACAATACACAATCTTTGTTCAAACCAAAATCCCTTATTACATCACTTTCAGCTTGTTGTATTAAAGGACCCAACTTTTCATCGGATAATTGCTTTTCCTTGATTTGCTCCAACCACAGAGGCTTCACCTAAAGTTCCGTTAGTAGTCTGCCATCCTCATACAAACTGAGATGAGCAAACATTGCTCTTAACTCTGATACAACCTTTCGACTCAATGCATCTGCTACAACGTTAGCCTTTCCAGGATGATACTCGATTGAGAAATCATAATCCTTTAACAACTCCACCCATCTCCGTTGTCTTAAATTCAACTCCTTTTGGGTAAGGAGATACTTAAGACTCTTATGGTTCTTATAAATAATTGATTTCTCACCGTAGAGATAATGCCTCCAAATCTTTAATGCAAACTCCACCACAATCAACTCCAAATCATGAGTAGGATAGTTGACTTCATGCAGCCTTCAACTATCGAGAAGCATAAGCTACCACTTTTCCACTTTACATCAGTACATATCCTAAACTCGTGTGTGACGCATCACAGTAAACGGTAAACTCTTTTTCGACCTCTGGTTGAATTAATACTGGCGCTTTAGTTAGAATCTTTTTCAGTTTCTCGAAACTTTCTTGTTGTTTATCGATCTATATATATAGTACTTCCTTCCGTAATAGCTTAGTTAGGGGTGCAGCAATCAATGAAAACCCTTCAACAAAGCATTTATAATAACCAGCCAAAGCCAAGAAACTCCAACTCTCAGCTACTGACTTCAGCGGTTTCCAATCCAACACAGCCTCTACCTTTCGAGGATCAACTCTTATCCCTTCAACTGACACTACATGACCCAATAAAGTCACTTCCTATAACCAAAATTCACACTTACTGAATTTGGCATAAAGTTACTTATCTCGCAAAATTTGCAACACAGTGCGCAAATGAGAGTCATGCTCTTCTTCATTCCTCGAATATGCCAAGATATCATCTATGAACAATACTACGAACCGGTCTAAATAGGGCTGAAAGACCCAGTTCATCATGGCCATAAATGCAGCTGGTGCATTAGTCAAACCAAACGGCATCAGTAAAAACTCATAATGTCCATAGTGAGTTCGAAATGTCGTCTTATGAATATCTGCCTCTTTCACCTTGAGTTAATGATAACCCGATCTCAAATCAATCGTGGAGAAAACTGAAGCTCCTCTTAATTGATCAAATAGGTCATCGGTTCTCAGTAATGGATACCTATTCTTGATTGTCAACTTATTTAACTTCCTATAATCAATGCACATAAGCATCGACCCATCCTTCTTCTTAACGAACAAAACCGGTGCTCCCCACGGAGACACACTTGGTCGAATAAATCCCTGATCTAGCAGTCCTTGAATTTAAGCTTTAAGCTCCGCTAACTCCTTCAGCGCCATTCTATAATGAGCAATGGACACCGAAGCCGTTTCGAGTAGAAGCTCAATGCTAAATTCTACTTCCCAATCTGGAGGTAGACCCAAAAGTTCTTCGAAAAAGACATCTGAAAATTCTTTCACCGTTCTTATACCTTCTACCGATAATTCCTTGGCATCCAAAGCACTGATGAATGCTAGGAATGCTCTATTCCTTTCACACCAACTTTTCTGCCTTTAAAGTAGATACCACATTTGCCAAAAAGCTTCTTCTTTCGCCTATCATTATTACCTCCTCATCATCCACAGTCCTTATTGACATCCACTTTTTGGCACAATCCAATTGCGTCTGATGCTTCACCAACCAATCCATGCCCAAAATAAGATCAAACTCACCGAAAGGTAATTCCATCAAGTCCGCTAGAAATGCCTCTCTTTGAATCTCCAAGGGCACATCTCTAAACAATTTATTCATTATTATCGACTGTCCTAAAGGACTAATTACCGTCATTTCTCTATCGGTAATCTTAGATCTAATATTTAGGTTTCTAGATATGGCACTAGCAACATACGAATAGGTAGACCCGATGTCTATTAAAGCAACAATAGGTACATCATAGATGAAGAACGTACTAGTTATCACTCAGGTGCATCACCGTCTTCATGACGCCTGACAGCATAGACCAATCCTGGCTGTCTTGCCTCCGTGTTACCTCTAACACCATTACCTCGACCCACTATACCCTATCCACGTCCGTTACCATTACCACCACGACACAGACCACGGCTTCTTGGTTCTCTTTGAGTACCTCTAGTGGTGAGCATCAAGGTTCTGAGTTCCACGAGTCGTGTCGATCCGTCGGGCAATTCTTAAACTGATGATCCTTGGAACCACATTTAAAGCAGGTATTAGTTTTCTTCCAACATTCTCCAAGATGTCCTCTTCCACAATCGGCACATTCTCGACTCTGATTGGTAGTCACAAGTGCCCTAGTTTGAACTGGCTCATCATTTCATGGCCTCTTTTGAAACCTTTTAGAAGAACCAAAGTACTTAAAATCCCTCTTTCCTCTGACTTTTCCGGTTCTGGCATTCTAAATTCTTAGCCTCTTCAGCTATCTTAGCTTTCTCTACAAGCGAGGTAAAAGTCCGTACTTGTTGTGGGGCTATCAGTACCCTCAACTCATCATTCAGCTCATCCTCACAGCATACACAGTGCTTATGATCAGTCTGCACTATAGTACAAGGATAACAACTCAAACGAAGAAGTTGTACCTCGTAAGCTACCACTGTCTTATTTCCTTGAACCAAATTCAAAATTCCTTCCTCCGAGCATCTACAAAACTTGTCCCAATGTACTTCCCTTGGAAAGCAGCTTTAAAAAAATCCCAAATAACCAATGTAGACTCGGTGCCTTCTCAAACAGTAAGCTACCATTGATACGCCTCGTCTCTTAGCAAAGACACGGCTCCTCTCAGTTTTGCTCAACGGTACACTCCAGATCATCCATAATTTGTTCTACAGCCTCAATCTAATATTCTGCCACATTTGGAGCTACACCAGAGACACCTCTAAAAACTTCTGCACCACTAGACTTGAATCGTTCCGATATTGATCCGTGAGCTACTGGCCCAGTTCTGGCCCAGCTACTCTTTCTAAGACTCGCAACATTTCTTGAGTCAAAGCATTATCCTCATTCGTATGAACATGAGATCCAATTTTGCTCTCAAATGACGTAGGTGCATCAATTTTCGGTATATGACCCGATGCTTCAGACGCAGCACCTCGTCCTCTACCACGGCCACATCTACCGTGTCCACGACCACGTTGTCTAGTGCTCATAATGACTAATTCGCTTTTAATCTGATTACAAGCTTTATGAATCAGAATATTATTTCAGTGTTTATTAAAGATATTTTATGAGATATAAGAGATGGGGTTGTTTTTGCAATCAGATCCTATAGTCTCGATCTCTATCGTTTTCAACACCTAAAACTAGAAGTTCTAGAGTGTTCCTAAGGTCTCATCACAATAATAAATATTTAATAAACAAATACTTACTTGACTTGGTGCCGAATGCTCGTGGTGCCATACTACCTTTAAAACATAAAGTTTAGAAATTTAAATAGTTTTTTAACAGAAATCACTATTAAACCCAAACCACAGCCTAGTTTTGAAATTGAGCTCTGATACAATAAAATGTAACACCTAAAACCCGGCCTATGCATTAAGCCCGAATTTCGGCATGCCACACAAATTAAACGTAGATTCAAATCATTTAACAATGTAGAAATCAAATTCCAAAACGATTAAGAGAGTGACTTTATCGAAAAATCAAAGTTCATTGAAAACCATAATTAAAAACACAAGAGTTTATCATTTGATCTATCACAAGAGTAATTGATTAAAACTTTTGATTTATTTAGTTGAAATATTTCATCGAAAAGTTTTAAAAGACTTTCCTAAGTTTCAAGAACATTTAAGAAAAACCTTTATTTTATCTGAGAGTTATAGAAAAACATTTATAAAAACTAAACCAATCCAACTTAGGAAAACTAAAACATAATAAAATCCATCCACATAATAAAATCCATAATTAAAGAGGCCTTATTACATCGCCATAAAAATAGTACTTAATAAAATTTATTAAAGATGTCTTAAAGTCTTATAAACCACCATTTGTAGTATAGCCTCCACACGTGTCATCTCTGACCCAAGTCTCCATCAATTATTATTACCTGAAAGGTGTAAAAAAATTGGGGTGAGTTACTTAGAACTCAGTGTGTAACCCACTTAGCTTAGTCCACTGAGCCAAAACCATTTAAGCATATATTTGGGCCAAAGCCCATTACAATTATAATAATTTAGCATGTATAAAATGCAAGTGATATGCAATTCCCAAAACCAAACCTAAACTTCCATCTGCTACACACCACACGTACCAACCAGAGACACACGTGGAGAGCTTTAGTCACCCACCCCGCCAACACACCGAAGTAAGCATTAAGCCATATTTCAAATTTCGTGGACAAGCCACCGGATTCATAGAGTTTACATGGCATTTTCCATTTTTCAAAATTGTGGCAGAGCCACCAAAATATTGTAGCAAAGCTACCAGAACTTCTTTTCGTCAAATAGCCCAACCCATGCAATCATGTATATAATATGCATAACAATCCATTCACATAATTATTCCAACATAAGGCCCATTATAAAAGTTATTATAATCTGGCCCATTTCACATTTTGGCCTACGAAATCTCATATCACATATGACCCAATTATCAATTATCATATAAGGCCCAATTATCAAAGTTCACATATGGCCCATTTATCGATTATCACATATGGCCTATTTATCAATTATCACATATGGCCCAAATTGTCCAATTAGTAAATATCACATATGGCCCAATTATCAAATATCACATATGGCCCAATTATCAAATATCACATATGGCCCAATTATCAAATATCATATATGGCCTATTTATCACTGTTATCGAATTAGCCCGTTAAGGGTAATTTTGTAATTTTCATGATCTTAATACCAATTTCAAAACTTTTATCATTAAGGTGATAAATATGCTATTCTTCTCGATTTCACTAACTTGTGATTTCATCCACCGATTTATACGATATAGTCATCTAACCCATGAGATACGGTGTGAGATTACACATCTAATTACGGTGAGAACTACACTTTCCTGCTCGTCGATATCTAAACCCATATCACGATGGATTAGAACACTAATATTTAATATAAAACTATTCTAATGTTAAGTGATCTAGGTCTTACCCTCGGAATCTCGAACAACCACTATTTGCAATTTCTCTCCAATCAAAGGTTTAGAACCACGAGTAAACAATGGTTCGGGGGTACGTACAACTTCAAATAATTGATTTTTGCCGGATGAGGGTCTACAACCCGGTGGAAAGTCTCGGATTCTTGAAACAGTCCTTCTCTTAAACTTAGGGGGAATAGCGGAACCACCCCTCTTCCGAACACTATTTACTGCCCTTTTTATCCCTATATTGATTGTCTCACAAATATCCTCATTCCATAATATGACAATTGAGCGATAACGTCCCCTAAAATGAAATCGATTAATAAACCATTTATATCCATATGTCAAGTAATATGAAAATCCTTAATAATCCCTTACCTTAACACCTTAATTCGATTCCAACGATTTACGACGTTTACGAACACTTGAGTTTTGGCCCTCCACTAAGTTTCTATGATAGATAAAAGATTAGAATGAGATATGGTATGATGATGGTCTCAATCCAAAAAGGTCAACCCACACAACGTATAGATTCGGCACAAAAGAAAGGGAAAATAACAATTCCAAAATATTGTACTAGCCACTTACCGATTGATTAAAGTGTGAGTAGAAAGAAAAATGATTGAGAAGGAGATATGTGAGTTGTAGAATATTTTGTTATGAAGGGAAATTGAAGGAGATGGTGCTTAGTAACATTCGGCCATGGTGAAAATAAAAGGAAGAAAAATGTTTAAGAGATTTTTGTAAGGAGAAAGAGATGAATAAGGGTAAAGGAAAATAAGGTGTTTAGGTTTTGGTTCTTTTCAAGAATGGAAGATAAACGAAGAATTGAGTTTGAGGCTTGTGTGCATTCGGCAAAAAGAAAAGAAAAGAGAAAATGGCCTTCCAAGGTCTTGATGATTTTGGCACTAGGGAGAAATGGTTTGAGAGAATAGGCAAAATAAGATCGAAATGGTCAAAATATGAAATGATTAAAGAAAAGCAAAGATATTACCTATTGCTCAAGGTGCATTCGGCTAAGGAGAGGAAATGGAGAGAAAAGTTTTGGAAAAAAGCACAAAAATGTCCAAATGCCAAAATGACCAACTAACACCTAAACCTTACCAAAGCCTTCAAAATTTTGGTCACCCCCTAGCCCCTAAAACCGTCCAAGTACATGGCCTCAAAGTCAAAGTTTGGCCACTCCAAACTTTCCAAAACATCTTCCTCGATATGTGCCTTGTGTTCCCCTTACATACCTTATTCAAATGATTCCTTTCCCTAAGTTAACACTTGCCTTTTTCCCATGGTCTTCTTGCCATAAAAATTTAATCCAACTCATCCTAATCCTTATCTATGTCCGACACATGCTAAGAAAAAGCAAAAATAAAAACTTTTAAATTGCATGCTAGGAGATTCAAACCTCTCTCCTCAAGCAACATACATGCGCCAACACCACCTTGCTACTAGCTCATCTTGTGCTAGTTTTTGACACTTAAATTTACTTAAACCTCAAAGTCACTTGATCCACTTCAAATAAATACCCTTACTAAAATTTATTCTAATTCCGAATAATTCTCAAGACTTCTCATGACAATACTAATCATGCAAAATTTAATTATACATAAGTTAAGCACCAAAACATGCATCATATCAATACTCAAATTTTAGGATGTTACATGGTCCACCGGTTTTGGTTAAAAAATATTTATCATTTCAAAATAAAGCTAGTTATATGGCTTGTACAGTGCTAAGTGTAGTGGGAATTGCTCACATATCCGCCTTAACAATCTCTTCCAAAAATACTACCATATAAGGATCTAGAATCTAGCACCACTATGGCACCCACCAAAAAAATCCTACACCAAAATAAAATATAAAATTTGTAATATAGGATGTAATGTTTATCCTACATCGATTGGTTTAACTAAGTTCAAATTTCTCACAACCAGTGCAATTTGTGGGAAGTTCTAAGCCCACAATCTTTGCAATCTTGTGCAAATTAAAGTTTTGAGATTAAAATATCTTAAAAACTTAATTATAATAAGAAATGGTGCTTATATATTTTCACATAATGATACATGAAACATGTAAATATAATTTAACATAATGATACATGATAAACCATAAAAGTAACATATTTTAATCCTACATTTAGTATGCTTTTAGATGAAATTATCCTTAATTTATGTAAAAAGTGCTCTTAATCCTTTCTTTTCATGTCTTATACTCAGAAAAGCACCTTAGAATGAAAATGACACAAAATGGGCTTAAAACGGACCAAATTGGGCCAACCCAAGAAATCAGCACGGCCTGGACTTCATTCCACACGGTCGTGCCTCAATAATTATTTAGAACATGGCCTGTCCCTGATTTACACGATTATGCCTCATCGACAAAAAGCCCAACACGGCCTGACCCCGATGTACACGGTCGTGCCCCAATTGGCAGACCTGAAGCATGTCCTCTACCCAGATATTGGACGGGCGTGTCATAGCAGTGCCTAAATCAATAGAATGGAGACACGGGCTGGACCTCAATTTACACAGGCATGCCTTAGCCGTGCCCCTGCCGTGGGAAAGAGCAGTTTCACTCGAAATTGGATGCTTGGAGCCCAAGAAATGCAATCCTAAGTCCACTCAAACACTTAGGACGAATTTCACTTGAATTACGAGTAATTAGGAGCCAAGTAAAGCATCCCAAATGTCTATATAAACAATCCAAGGCAACAATTTAAGATCATCAGGTTTTAGCAGAGTTTTCTACTAGAGCTTTACTCGTTTAGGGAATTACTCGAAGATAGCCAGTTGATCCATCTCGAAGAGTCAGAATTCTACTCAAGACGGATGATCTCTCCTTCAATTCCTTCAGAGGGTTTTAGGGATTTCTTATGTTTTGTTTTATCTTTTCTCTTGAGATATTTTCTTATTTTATTATGAACTAGCTCTTTCAGATACCTGAAGGGGATGAAACCTATAATGGATTTTGTTATTTGATTTATTGGTTTATATGATAAATACTTAGTTTGTTCTTAATTATATGGCTTAATTTAATCTGATGTGCTTAGGTGGAGGAGGAATAGACCCTGCCTAAGATTAGATCTAGCATAATTAAGCGGAGTTGATCGGGAGCCTAGAGATAGGGTTACAAGATTTTACTAGATTAGGGTGAAACCTAATATGGGAGTCCATTGATCGATTTACTGCTTCCTTAGGGGGTTATTATAAGAGAACGAGAGTTCCACTAATTAACCTAAGGTTAGACGTTATTCGCTTCGAGAGAAGGTTTAATATAAGTTAGGGAGTCTCACGGATCAAGCTATGTAAAATAAATCTTATGAATTGAAAGTTAGATAATAAGTGAAGTCATAGGTGGATTCTTCTCGAGGGTATCATCTTTATCAATTGATTTTTCCAAATACTTTTCCCAGTTTATTCATTTGTCTTTGCATTTAGTTTAAGTATTTCATTAGTCTTAGATAAGTTAATTAATGACTCCATATTTAAGGCTAAATAATAGGAAGAAAGTGAGTAGTAGTACTTTTAGGTTCATTGGGTTCGATAAGATATTCTTGCCTGAGCTATACTACTATTCGATAGGTTCTCTTGCCTCTATCGTTGTCGTAGTCAGTCTATAGGTTCGATCACTCTTTTATAAATATTAAAACTAGACTGTTTTGCAGCGGTCAAGTTTTTGGCGCCGTTCTTGGGGAATTCTAAAATATTACTTAAAGCTTTATTTTTATTAATCTAGCCATTATTACTATTTTTACTTTGCTAACTTTTCTTTTATTTAAATTTTGATAGATAATTCTAGTTTTTCAAAGGAATGGGCGGATAATTATCGGTGGCAAGGCATGGGGACAATTCCTACTGAAGTAACCAATATTTTCAACATCGTCGTGGTCACTAGGTTATCTAATCGATTCGAAATAATGAATAAAAAGATTGATGGTTTGAGTAACCTCTCGCAGATACACCCAGTAATGCATTATAACTCGAATCTGAGAGGCGTGGTGAATCCTGAGTACCCACCCTACAAATATGGCATGAAAAACGAACAAGTCCACTACATAGGTAACTACTTTAGATGTCAAAATAATTTTTATAGTGACACTTATACTACAGGATGGAGGTACTATCCCGGCTTCTTGTGGAATGATCAAAGACAGGATTTTCCTCCAAATTTTCAACAACTTTATTCACAAGAAGGGGAATCAAACCTCGAAGAGATTCTGACAAAATTGGTGACAGCTACAAACTCTCGTCTTCAAAAGGCTGATGAAACACTCGATGAACAACAAAGATCGATCGAGGGAATCAAAATTTAGGTAGGAGAAATCATCACATCGGTTGGACTACTTATTGAGATATTATGTGAAATACGGATAGAGATTTTTTCCAAAGGCACATAGCAGGTAAAAGTAGTTACACTAAGGAGTGGCAAAGAGTTAATTGAACCACAAAGAAAGACACCACATGAAATTATCAAGAAAAAGAGTGTAGTGTTGGAACGCTGGCACCCCCATGGCGCAGCGTAATAAAATTAATCCCAGTGATCCCAACCATGAATCCATGTGTGAGGAACGAATCGGGGTGAAATAAAGATTTCAAAATTACCAAAATTTCAATTTGAGTAGATAGTGACGCCTCAGCAACAAGAGTTCTGATCTACTTTCGAAACAAGCCGCAACCTTTACGATGTCAGCCTCTACGTAATCCACCCAGTTTGACTATGAACGGCAGAAATCTCCAAAACTATTTTAGAGGTTTTTTTTTATTTGTTTGACGGCTACTAGACTTTTCAAGCAAATTCTTAGGGTTTCTCTTAATCATTTTTTATCACTTATTCCCTTTTATAATCGGTATGTCTTTTATGAATTATAAAATTAAATAAATATAATAATGTTTTAATCGAAAATTATAATTACATTAATTATACCCAAAACTTATAATTACATTAATTATAACATGGATTTAATAAACTATATTTATAAATTTATATCTGAATCAAATTCATATATTAATTCTCATTATGTCTACAACATCCTTATACATAAATATATACAATATTTGATTACCCAATTAAATTAATTCTTTAATTAATTTAATTCATGTGGCAATCAAACACAATACCAACTATGTTTTATTCCGTTCATTTCAACCATAGGGTGTGACCCCATAGGTTCTTGTAATGTTAGCAGTAATACTAGAACGATTCTAATGTCACAGACAATGAGTGGCATCTAGCAATGCATCATTGCTACCTAAGTTACAAGAAGTCATGATTCAACATAACTTTTTGTGATTAACCTTTCATGCATTAATCCTTAAGTCCTTTATCTCTGGAATGGATACAAGTCATGGAATAGCCACACTTGTATAGTCAATCCCATGTTTCTTGATATCTTGAGTAGACTATGATATACAAATTACTATGACATCTCATGTCAACTTATTTGAGCATGGCCATGCATTTCTAGTCTCACTCAATCAAGTGGCCTAAGATATTACTCCCATTATGTGGGAGGAATTATCCTATATTGATCAACAATATCCTCGACATAGATTGTGGTATATCCAACATCGGCCTTTATAGAACAACCCGATTACGGTGTATGTTTGATCATATCAAAATATCGACTCACGATGTTGGGATAATGATTATCTCAAGTCTAAGGATCATATACATATTAATCACTATGAGCAATGTTGTGACAATTACATAATAATCCAAGAAACATACTCATAGTGGGTTAGTCCAATATGTTGTTCTCTAACACACATATTCATGCATTGATTTTGACACTCCATATCAATGACAACTCTTTATCATCAATCAACTACATGTTGTCTTAATGCATTATTGTTGTCCTAGTCAACAATAATACTTGACTAAGGATAACACAGTTTATTTGTACACACAGAAGGAAAAACTAAAATAATAGTGACAACGCTTTATATTAATAAACATGATAAATCAAGTATGTTATTACAACCATCTCATGATTGATCTTTGGGCATACTCTTACATGTAGAAGGTGAAAACGATAATCCATTGCCTACAAAAAATAAAACAAAAATTCCATATCCAGTAAAATTGAAGAAAGAACAATTGGATGCTCAATACGGTAAGTTCCTCGAACTCTTTAAACAAATACATATTAACTTACCTTTCGTTGAAGCTATTTCACAAATGCCGAAGTATGCAAAATTCTAAAAGGAACTTCTTACGAGCAAAAGGAAGCTTGAGGAGGTATCCATGGTGGAGCTTAACGAAGAATGTTTAGCCCTTCTCCAAAATAGACTACCACGGTAATTAAAAGATCCAGGGAGTTTCACTTTTTCTTACTTAATTGGTTGTTTAAACATCAAGAAGGCATTAGCAGACTTAGGCGCTAGTATTAATCTAATGCCTTACAAATTAATTAAACGGCTAAATCTTAGGGAACCAAATCCTACTAGGATGAGTATTCAATTAGCCGATAGATCTATTAAATATCCTAGGGGAATTATTGAAGATGTCTTGGTTAAAATTGATAAATTTATTTTTCTTGTTGATTTTGTTATGTTAGACATGGATGAAGACATTAATGTTCCTTTAATCTTAGGCGTTCCGTTTTAGCCACTGCTAGAGCTATTATTGATGTAGGTAATGGTAAACTAGCTTTGAGAATAGGTGATGAGGAAATTATCTTTCAACTCTGTAATGCCATGCGATATTCTAAAGAACAAGATGATTCCTATTATTTTGTCGACACTATTGATCATATTATAAAGAATTCATTACAGGAAATTATACAAGGTGACATATTGGAATTGTGTCCAGCTCAAGAAGAGGGGGAAGAAGATGAAGACAATGAGTCGAATCTGAAAATGTCATCATATGAACAATGGAGAGAAGAAAGCATCAAGAATGATAATGAAATAAAACAAAAACCCTCCATCGTAGAGCCACCAAAATTAGAACTCAAACAGTTACCAAAACATCTAGAATACGCATTCCTTGGATACAATTCTACATTACCAGTAATCATCTCGTCAGAATTAAAATCCAAAGAAAAGGAGAAAAAACACAAGAAAGCCATAGCTTGGAAAATTTTCAATATCAAGGGAATAAGCCCCACATTCTGCACCCACAAAATTTTGATGGAAGAAGAATATAAACCATGTGTGCAACCTCAGAGATGTTTAAACCCCAACATGAAAGAAGTGGTCAAAGCTGAGGTAATTAAACTTCTAGATGCAGGAATAATTTATCCTATTTCTGATAGCACTTGGGTAAGTCCTATGCAGGTAGTCCCAAAGAAATGAGGAATGACGGTAGTACCCAATGAAAAAAATGAGTTAATTCCCACAAGAACAGTTACAGGATGGAAAGTCTGCATAGACTATAGAAAGTTGAGTGATGCCACCACAAAAGATCATTTTCCTTTGCCTTTCATAGATCAAATGCTAGAAAGATTATACGGGCATATGTACTACTGCTTCCTTAATGGACTCTCCGGATACTTTCAAATCCCCATAGCTCTTGAAGACCAAGAAAAAACAACATTTACATGCCCATACGGTATGTTTGCTTATCATAGAATGCCTTTTGGATTATGTAATGCTCCTGCTACTTTTCAGCGTTGCATGTTGGCAATCTTCAACAAACTCATGGAGGACATTATGGAGGTATTTATTGATGATTTCTTGGTATTCGGTAATTCTTTCAATATTTGCCTTAAAAATTTAAAACGAGTTCTAACGAGATGTAAAGAAACAAACCTTGTTTTAAATTGGGAGAAATGCCATTTTATGGTTAGAGAAGGGATTGTATTAGGACATAAGATTTCTAGTAAATGAATTGAGGTAGATAAAGCAAAAGTTGAAACCATAGAAAAATTACCTCTCCCTAGCTTAGTCACGGCTATTAGAAGTTTTTTAGGACACGCAGGTTTTTATAGAAGATTTATTAAGGATTTTTCTAAAATAGCTAAGCCTTTGACAAAATTACTAGAAAAAGATGTTCCTTTTAATTTCAATCAGGAATGTTTAGATGCATTCAATGTCCTTAAGGATAAATTAGTAAATGCTCGATTATAATTGCACTGATTGGAACTTACCTTCAATTAATGTGTGATGCAAGTGACTTTGCGATGAGTGCGATTTGGGACAACAAAGAGACAAGCATTTTCACCAATCTACTACGTTAGCGAACATTAACACCGCAGCAAGAAAATTACACCACGGTGAGAAAGAATTGCTAGTTGTAGTTTTGCTTTTGACAAATTTAGACAATATCTAACATTATCTAAAGTTCTTGTTTACACTGATCATTCAGCTCTTCGTTATCTTTTAAACAAACCTGATGCAAAACCTAGACTAATACGATGGATTTTACTCTTACAAGAATTTGACTTGAAAATACAGGATAAGAGGGGAGCTAGAATCTTGCAGCAGATCATCTTTCAAGACTCGAAAATGCACACACCAAAGAGCTTGATGAACATGAAATAAATGATTCATTTCTCGAAGAATAGCTCTTTTCTATAACACATTCTAAGGTACCCTGGTTTGCAAATATTGTAAACTATCTAGCAGCTAACATCCTACCAAGAAAATTGACACATCACCAAAAGAAGTGATTCTTTGCTAATGTGAAAAATTATTTTTGGGAGGATCCCTTTCTTTTCCACATATATGCAGATCGGGTAATTCAAAGATGTGTTACAAGGGCAGAGGCAAGCAAAATTTTGGAACATTGTCATTCAGGACCATCACGAAGACACCACAGTGGTATTAAGATAGCACACAAAATATCGAATTAGGTTTGTACTGGCCCACTCTATTTAAAGATGCCGATAGGTATGTTACCTCGTGTGATAAATGCCAAAGAACAGGTAACATCTTTAAACGTGATGAAATGCCTCAAACATATATGCTATCATGTGAAATATTTCACGTATGGGGTATTGATTTTATAGGACCATTCCCAAGTTCATTTGGAAATAAATACATCCTAGTAGTAGTTGATTACATGTCAAAATAGGTAGAAGCGGAAGCCTTACCTACCAATGATGTAAGGGTTGTAGTTAAATTTCTCAAGAGACTATTTTCCCGATTCGGTACACCTAGAACCATCATTAGTGATAGGGGTACTCATTTCTGTAATACACAATTTGAAAAAATCTTAAAGAAATTTGGAGTATGCCACAGAACAGCCACCCCTTATCATCCCCAAACTAGTGGGCAAGTTGAGGTAGCAAACCGAGAGCTTAAGTGCATCCTAGAAAAAATAGTTGAATCAAATAGAAAAGATTGGGCAGTTAAAGTAGATGATGCTTTATGGGCTTATAGAACAGCATTCAAAACACCTCTAGGGTTGCTGGGGTTAGATCGGGACTAGTAGCTCTTGGATTAATATCGGAGTGACTCAGATCAAATGGTGTTGAGACTTTTAGAGGTAATTCAGGAGTAGCCCCAAATATCGTAGAATATTGGCTCGAGGCTGTGGAGCGGATCATGAATGACCTAGAATGTACCGTTGAGCTGAAACTAAGAGGAGCTGTGTCCTTGTTGAGGGATGAGGCATATCAGTGGTGGCTCACTTGTTAGGAAGGAACTCAGGCTGAATGTGTTACTTGGGAATTCTTCAAAACTGCATTCCGAGGAAAGTATGTTGGGGCAAGCTATGTGGATGCCCGAAGGAAGGAATTCTTAAATCTGGTTCAAGGAAATAAGATGATGGCAGCTTATGAAGCAAAATTTCTACGATTGAGTCGTTATGCTCGGACTATAGTGCCAACTGACCATGAGCACTGTGTGCATTTTGAGGACAAGTTGAATGATGAGTTGTAGGTACTGATAGCCCCACAACAAGAAAGGACTTTTTCCACACTTGTGGAGAAAGCCAAAATAGCTAAAGAGGCTAAGAACTCAAAGAGGCCAAACCGAGAAAGAGATAGAGGTAGGAACAAGAAGGACTTTAGGTATTCGAGACCTGCTAAAAGGTTTCAGAAGAGGCCCAGGAATGATGAGCCAGCTCAATCTAGAGCACCTGCTACTACCAATCAAATTCAGTCATGTACTAACTGTGGAAGACGACACCTTGGTGAATACTAAAAGAGAATCGGTGGTTGTTTTAAATGTGGTTCTACGGACCATCAACTTAAGAATTATCCTCGATAGACTGCTTTGACTCAAGAAGCTCGTAACCATGATGCACAGCCAACTAGAGGCGCTCAATAGCCACCGAGGGCCCGAGGACCAGGTCGAGGTTAAGGTGAACCGAGCAAAGGTAATGGTTTCAGGGGTAACGCGGAGGCAAGATAGCCAGGGTTAGTTTATGGGGTTAGACACCGAGAAGATGGTGATGCATTTGATATGATAACCGGGGTGTTCTTCATCTCTGATGTACCTGTTACTGCTTTGATTGATATCAGATCTACCCATTCGTATGTTACTAGTGCTACATCTGGAAATCTAAACATTAGATCTAAGATTTCTAATAAAGAGATGATGGTAATTAGTCCTTTTGGACATTCTGTGCTAGTAAATAAATTGTTTAGAGATGTGCCCTTAGAAATTCAAAGAGAAATATTTTTGGCGGATCTGATGGAACTACCTTTTGGTGAGTTCGACCTTATTTCGGGCATGGATTGGTTGGTAAAACATCGGGCACACTTGAATTGTGCTACAAAGCGGATGTCGATAAGGACTTTGGAAGATAAGGAAGTGGTGATGATAGGCTAACGGAGAAACTATTTAGCAAATGTGGTATCTACTTTAAAGGCAGAAAAGTTGGTGTAGAAAGGGTGTGGAGCATTCCTAGCCTTCATTAATGCCTTGGATGCCAAGGAATTATCGATGGAAGATGTTAGAACGGTGAAATAATATTCAGATGTCTTTCCCGAGGAACTTTTGGGTTTACCTCCAGACCAGGAAGTAGAGTTTGGCATTGAGCTTTTGCTCGGAACGGCTCTGGTATCCATTGCTCCTTATAGGATGACACCGAAGAAGTTAGCGGAGCTTAAGGTTCAAATTCAAGAGTTGTTGGATCGGGGATTCATTCGACTGAGTGTGTCAAAGTGGGGAGTACCGGTCTTGTTCGTCAAGAAGAAGGATGGGTCGATGCGTATGTGCATTGATTATAGGCAATTGAATAAATTAACGATCAAGAATAGGTATCCATTGCCAAGAATTGATGACCTTTTTGATCAATTGAGAGGAGCTTAAGTTTTCTCCAAGATAGATTTGAGTTCGGGTTATCACCAACTCAAGGTTAAAGAGGCGGATATTCATAAGACGGCATTTCAAACTCGTTATAGACATTATGATTTCTTGGTGATGTTGTTTGGATTGACCAATGCACCCACTACATTTATAGACATGATTAACCGAGTCTTTCAACCATACTTAGACCGGTTCATGGTGGTGTTTATAGATGATATCTTGGTATACTCAAAGAATAAAGAATAGCATGATTCACATCGTGGATAGTATTGCAAATTTTATGGAAAAGTAACTTCATGCCAAATTCGGTAAGTGTGAATTTTGGCTGAAGGAAGTGACTTTCTTGGGACATGTTGTGTCAGCCGAAGGAATCAGAGTTAATCCTCAGAAGGTAGATGCTGTGTTGGATTGGAAACCACCAAAGATAGTGGCAGAAATTTAGAGTTTCCTAGGATTGGCTGGTTATTATAGACGCGTTGTTGATGGGTTTTCATTGATTGCTGCATCCCTAACTAAATTGATGCGAAAGGGAGTATCATTTGTGTGGGCAGAACAACAGCAAGAAAGTTTTGAGAAACTGAAGAAGATTTTGACGAGCGCCAAGATCTTGATTGAACTTGAAATTGAAAAAGAATTTATCATTCTTGGATGCATCACACGGGTTTAGGATGTGTGTTGATGCAAGGTGGAAAAGTGGTGGCCTATGCATCTCGTCAGTTATGGCCACACAAAGTCAATTATCCTACTCATGATTTGGAGTTAGTTGCGGTGGTTTTTGCTCTATAGATTTGGAGGCACTATCTTTACGGTGAGAAGTCGATCATTTATATGGACCATAAGAGTCTAAAGTACCTCCTTACTCAAAAGGAGTTGAACTTAAGACAACGGAGGTGGATAGAGCTATTGATGGATTACGACTTCTCAATCGAGTATCACCCTGCAAAGGCTAATGTGGTGGCAGACGCGTTGAGTCGTAACGTGATGTCGAAGTTGAGAGCGATGTTTACTCATTTCAGTTTGTATGAAGATGGCAATCTACTAGCCAAACTTCAGGTGAAACCAATGTGGTTAGGTCAGATCAGGGAAAAGCAGTTATCAAATGAAAAGTTGGGTCCCTTACTTTAGCAAGTGGAAGGTGGTGTAATAGGGGATTTTGGATTTGATAAGGATGGAGTACTATGTTTTCGAGGAAGAATTTGTATGCCCAAAGATTCAAAATTAAGACAAATGATTCGGCGAGAGGTGCATAGTAGCCCATTATCTATGCACCCCAGGAGAAATAAAATGTATTGAGACCTCCGTGAGTAGTATTAGTGGCTAGGGTTAAAATAGGAAGTTACTGAATATGTGAGTAAGTGCTTGACTTGTCAACAGGTGAAGGCGGAACACCAATTACCATTGGGATTATTGCAATCGGTAAAGATTCCATTATGGAAATGGGAACAGATAACGATGGACTTTGTTAGTGGGTTACCTTTATCACCTACTAAGAAAGATTTCGTTTGGGTAATAGTGGATCGGTTGACTAAGACTGCTCATTTTCTACCTGTTCGAATGGATTACTCATTGCAGAAGTTGGCCAAGTTGTATGTAGCAAAGATCGTGAGGTTGCATGGGGTACCATTGTCTATTATTTCGGATAGAGACCCTAGGTTTACATCACGATTTTGGAAAGCCTTACATGAAGCTTTGGGAACCAAGTTGAATTTCAGTATGATATTTCATCCTTAGACGGATGGTCAATCGGAGAGAGTAATCCAGATCCTAGAAGACATGTTAAGGGGCTGTGTGATTGACTTTCGGGGGAGTTGGGAGGATTTTCTACCATTGACAGAGTTTGTATATAACAGTAGTTATCAATCCATTATCCAATTGGAACCCTATGAAGCATTGTATGGTCGTAGGTGTCGTACTCCTACTTGTTGGATTGAATTGGGGAACAACAATTATTGGGTCCTGAATTGATATAAGAGACGGAAGAAAAGGTAAAGGTGATTCGGGTGCGGTTAAAGGAAGCTTCGGATAGACAAAAGCCGTATGAAGATCTGAAGCGTAAGGACATTGAGTTTGCGGTGGAAGATCAGGTCTATCTAAAGGTGTCACCTTGGAAAAAGATCTTCCGATTTGGAATGAAGGGCAAGTTGAGCCCTCGGTTCATCGGGCCGTACCATGTGTTGAAGCATGTAGGACCAGTGGCTTATCAGCTTGAATTACCTCCGGAGTTGAATCAGATTCATAGTGTTTTCCACGTCTCAATGTTGAGTGGTTATCGATTGGATCCGTCTCATATAGTACCTGTAAAGAAGTTGAGTTAAGGCCTGACTTGTCATTTGGGGAAGAGCCAGTGAAAATTTTAGATCGAGATGTAAAGGTGCTGAGAAGGAAGACTGTGCCGTTAGTCAAGGTTCTATGGCGTCATCACGGAACGGAGGAAGCTACATGGGAACCTGAGGAGACAATTCGACAGCAATATCCTCACCTCTTTTAACAAGGTCAATTTTGAGGACGAAATTTTCTTTAAGGGAGGTAGAGTTGTAACATCCTAAAATTTGAGTTTTTATATGTTGCATTATTTTGGTGCTCAGCTAGTTAAATTATCCAATGTGTGTGTTTAAATAGTCTCGAGAAGGCTCAGAATTTATTTGGAATTAGTAGAATTATTTTGGCAATTAGTACGTTAGTGAAATGGAATAAGTGACCTTAAAGCTTAAGGTAATTATGTGGTAAAAAGGTAAGTAAAAGAGCTATTAGTAAAGGGGATATGGCGCCATGTGTGTTACCTTGAGGGAAGGAGTTCGAATCCCTTTGTGTGCATGTGAGAATTTTATTTTTTGCTTTCTTTCCTCTTATTATCAATCAAGCATTAAACTTATGGTAAGTTGAACTTTTATTTTTATGCCAAGATAGCTAAGAGAAACGGCAAGATTGAACTTAGGGAAAGGAATCAAATGGAAAAGGCATGTGGGGGAACATAAGGCTTATAACAAGGAGATGTTTTGGAAAGTTTGGGTGGCTAAACTTTGACCATTTGGCCATGCACTTGGATGATTTTGGGGCTAGGGGGGAATGGCCGAATTTTTGGGTAGCATTTGGTAAGGTAGGTGCTAGTTTTAGTCATTTTTTTCATTTTGGCATTTTGGTGTATCAAAAGTTTTCCTCTCCAAAATTTTCTCTCTCCAAATTCTTCTACCTAGTCGAATATGTCATGAGCAGTAGATAAAACTTTTGTTTTCTTTTGGCCATTTCATTTTTGACCATTTCGGTATTATCCTTCTTTCTACCCAAAGTCTTTTCCTTTTTGTACCGAAACCATATATCTTGAAAGGCATTTTTCTTTTCTTTTCTTTTCTTCTTGCAAAAACTCCCAAATATCACTCCCTCTCCAATATTTTCACTATAGCCGAATCTTCTTCCCTTCCATTGAACTTTCTTTTTCATTCGAGTGGTCATCTTTGAACAATCGGTAAGAACACCCGTTTCAATTCTTTTATTTTTCCTCTATTGTTGAAATTCATACATTGGCTTGGAAGGGGCTTTTTGACCGAAATCATCATCTTTTCTCTTTTAAACAAAACCATTTCTTCTTGTAGTGGTATAATGGAGTGCCGATTATTTCTACATCGTTTAATCGACCCTAGCCATAGGAAGATCGTGTGAAAAAGGATTTCATCGTTCAAGGTAAGGAAATTTTTTGAAGGGTTCTATATTACCTTTTTTTTTATTTGTTAAAGATAGTGTTGATTAACCAATTTTATCATAGGGACTCTATCACTCGATTTTCATCCTCTGAATGTAATGATTTTGTGGTAAGTGACTTAGCTCATAATAACGAAAAATTAGTTTGGACTAATATTTATTTGGCAATAGAGGCAAACAAGATTGAATCAAAAGGAGTAGTGATTGGTGATCGAAAAAGGAGAGGATTTGTGATCCCCTCTAGATTCAAACGAAGGGCTGTTTCGGCAATCCAGAATTTTCCATCGGGTTGTAGAACCTCATCTTGTGAAAATCAACTATTCGAGGTTGTTCGTAATCGTGAGGCATCAACGATTTGGGATTTCCCACCAGGTTGTGAACCGTTAACCGCGGAGAATCGGCAAATAGTTGTTATTTGCGATTTCGAGGGTAAAAACCTATACCATTTATTTTAGAGTGGATTTACTATAAGTGTTAATGATCTAATCGAGCGTTAAAATATTTTTAGGTGTTGACGATCAGGAAAGTGTAGTGCTTACTGTAATCAGGTGTGTAATCTCACACTGTATCTCATGGGTTAAATAACTATATCGTATTAATCGCTTGATTAAATCACAAGTTAGTGAAATCGGGTAAACTGGCATATTTATCAATTTATTGGTAAAGACTATGAAATCGATATTAAGACTGTGAATATTACAAAATTGCCTCAATGGGCCAAATCGATAAAAGTGACTATATGGGCCAAATGTGATATTTGATATATGGGCCAAATGTAATATTTGATATATGGGCCAAATTTAATATTTGATATATGGGCCAAATGTGATATTTGATATATGGGCCAAATGTGCTATTTGATATATGGGCGAAATGTGATATTTGATATATGGGCCAAGTGTGATATGAGTTATAAGGGCCAAAATGTGATATGGGCCAGATTGTGAAAATTTTTATAATAGGTCGTATGTTTGTAATAATTATATGAATGGATTGTTTTAATTGAATATGCATATTATATACATGATTTTCATGGGTTGGGATATTTGACGAAAAGAAGTTCTAGTAGTTTTGCTACAAAATTCTGGTGGCTCTGCCACAAATCTGAAAAATGGCTATGCCATGTAAACTCTGTAAATCTGGTGGCTTGTCTACAAATTGATATATGGCTAAATGCCTATTTTGGTGTGTTGGCGGGGTGGGTGACTAAAGCTCCCCACAGGTGTGCTGGTTGGTATTGGTGGTGTGTAGTGGATGAAAATTAGGTTTGGTTTGGGAAATTACATATCACATGCATATTATAAATTATATTATGTTATAATTCCAAATGGGCTTTGGCCCAATAAATGCTTAATTGGATTTTTGGCCCAGTGACAACGGTAAGTGGGTTACACACTGAGTTCTAAGTAACTCACCCCGTTTTCCTTACCTTTCTCAGGTAATGATCAATGACGGAGGCTTGGGCCGTGGACGACTCAGTGGAGGCCATACTACGAATAATGGGTTATTTAAATTTCGGATTTCTTTTTAAGCACTTTTTATCATTTTGCTATTTAAGATTAAGTTGTAATAAGGCCTCTGGATAAATTTTTAATGATGTTTTACTTTTGGATAGATTTTATAAATTGCTTGCATACTTTAAGTGGGATTTATCTAAAAATTGAAATAAATGTTTTTCTCAAAAAGAAAGGGGTTACATTCTTAAATATTTTTACTCGAAAAATTTTTGTTAAACAATGTTATAATAATTTTTCCAAAATTATTTTCAAACTCTTGTAAATCTTCTTAAAATATTAATTTAAATTTTCTAAGCTTCATTTTATAAATCCTTACGTCTCAAATTAATAGATTTAGCAATCAACCTTAGTTTTAAAAAAATAAAAATAAAAAAAAACCTCCACGTCAATACATTTTTGAAAATCTGATTTCTTTAAATCTTTAAAAGGCTAGATGTATGTTCATTTCGTGTGACATGTCAAATTTTGTATTAACACATAGACCGAGTTTGGGGTGTTACAGCAAGTCATGGTTGTTTCTGAATAAATGGTTGTTTCTGAATAAAGCTGTGGGTTAGACTATTTCTAAATTTATGGTGGAAAAGTTATAGTCTGTATTGTTTTAAAGACGACGGTTGGCACTTTAGCCACTTTAAATTTAGAATCACACAATTACATGAAAAACTTATCTAAAGCCAATAAAAAAGTTCGTAATATAATAAATTTACTACAAGTTGGTAGATTAAAGCATTAGATAAGAGGGTTTTCCTCTTATTTCATTCTCTTCGGGGTTTAAAATTTAGCACCTATTATATCGTCCAACTAATTGAACCAAGAAAAAAAGGTCCTAGCAAAGGGAAACATATAGGAGGAAAACTACAATGGAAGTAACTAAGCTAAGGCTTGTTTCCTTATTTTCTTTTGCAACACTAATTTCAAGTGTAACACCTATCACCCGTATTCAAAGCCGAAATAGGGTTACGGAGGATTACCTAACTTAAGAAACAATTAAACAACTATTTAACATAAGATTATTCAATTCAATCATTCATCATTCAATCTCAATCAATTTGTCCATATTAAGTGCCTACGAGGTCTTCAACATGCTTTAGAAGTGGTTCAGGACTAAACCGATATCATACAAAAATTATGGAAACTTAGAAATTTTTCATGTAAACAAGGGTCACACGCTCGTGTGAATAGGTAGTGTGCCTCATACGGCTAGTAGACACGTCTGTGTCTCAGGCCGTGTGAAAATAGGGCATAAAAACTTACTTGGGTCATAAAGCTGACCACACGCCCGTGTACCCTTTGAAGTGGCCACACATGCCCGTGTGCCAGGCCGTGTGTTAGGTTGTGCCAAAACTGTAGGGTATATTGACTTATGCAACACGGCCAAGTTATATGCCCGTGTGCTAGGCCGTGTGCAAATTAAGGGGTATACTGACTTGTACCACACGGCCAGTCAGACGCCCGTGTGTGAGACCATGTGGAGCATATTGACTTCAATTTAATTTCAACGCCAGGGGACGCACGGCCGTACCTTGTGTCACACACGACTGAGACATACACCCGTGTAGACAAAATTAGGCCATTCGCAAGGCCAATTTGCCACCCCATTTTGCACATACCTATAGGAAAAATGCTACCATTTCAAGGCACAAATATGTAGTCAAATCAATCCAAATTCATGCATATTTTATGCTTTACAATTACAACTATTTCACTTACTTAGATATAAACCAAAACAACAGCAATAGTATGGTTCATTTACTATAATTCACTTATACAACTCAATCAACTAAAACATTCCATACATACATTATCAATCATCAATTCTCAAGCACATAGCTTTCCAAATAACCTAATATCATTAGCATTACAGATTCAACTTCAACCACACAATATAGGTCAATTACCAAACTCAAAATAGAACTATTTGCATATTTATAAACATCATCAACTTTCATTATCATAAGCCAACTCAAATGGCTCAAAATACATGTTCATCAAACATACCAACATGACTCAAGCCTATACATGGCATATACCAAATATACACAATTCAAAAGTACCAAGTAGATGGTTGGATAGTGTGACATAGACTTTGACGATCCTCGAATCTGAGCTAGCTTTGAATTTACTATAAAACACAGGAAAAATTAACAAAGTAGGCTTCAAGGCTTAGTAAGTTTGTACTAAATATACTCTATAACATCCTACAATTCAAAATTTTATGTGTTGCATTATACCATGCGATAGGTTAGTTAAAAATATTAATTGTGTATGTTTTACCAACTATCTCCTAATCCCTTTCAATATTCGGCCAACCCCTCTAGCCCCAAAAACCGACCAAGTTCATAGCCATCATGGATCAACTTTTGCCAACCTTTCTTTCTATAGCACAATCCACAAATTAAGCCATTTGTTCCCTTCCTTGCCTTATCCTATTGATTCTTTTCCTCAACTTCAGTGTTTCCTTAATCCATTTAGTCACCTTACCATAAAAATTTAAAGTCCAACATACCAAAAATAAAGCTTGACCGACACTTGATAGGAGAGTGCAAAAAATTTAGTCACAAAAATGCATACCAAGAGATTCGAACCTCTCCCCTCAAGACAATACATGTGGCGCATATCCTCTTAACCAATAGCTCAACTTATGCTACCTTTCACCACTTAATTACCTTAAGATTTAAGGTCACTTGTTCCACTTCATTAAAGTACTAATTACCAATTTTTTTCCAAATCCAAAATAAATCCCGAGCCTTCTCAGGACTATATAAACACACACATTGGATAATTTAACTAGCTAAGCACCAAAATAATGCAACATATAAAAACTCAAATTTTAGGATGTTACATCCATAATATAAGTATATGGTTTAATTTCATGTGTTTGTGAAGTTGATTGATAGACTATTAAGTTTGATTGATGGATAAGCTTATTTTCTTAATTGATTTCTAGTGATTTTGAGTATTAGGGATTAAATTGTTAGAAGTGTAAAACTCATTGGTGTTAATGTGAAATCTGGATAAATATGGGTTGTTAGGGAACCTTATGAAAATCGGCTAGCATGAAATTGTATTAATTGTAGCTGGATTGTAAGTTCAGGCTGAAGGGCTAAGTTACACAAAAATAAAAATGTTAGGGGTAATTTCATAATTTTATGCTAAAATGAGTTATAAGCTAGAATTAATGATTTTAAGCTATTTGAATTATTTAATTGAATGAAATTATTATTTAGATAAGAAAACGAGTCAACCAAGACTAGACCGGGGAAAAGCTAAGGTGGCGATTAGTCGTTGCATTACGTTTTACGGTCATTTGTTAAGGTAAGTTCAGTAACTTGATTAAATTAATTAGTTGTTGTTTGATTGTTTAATATCTAATTGTTTATATATGAGTCGAGGTCGTTGGCTTGAAGGAAATGATTAAGACAATAGTTGAAAGACACTATGGCACTATACCAGAAATATATAAGACCATAGTTGTAATATCCCGGGTTAAGGGCTATTTTATTTTGGCTTTGCTGCATGTGCTTGATGTGTTATGTTGTTATTTCGATGTTGATGGGGCTTAGTTATAAGCTAGGTGTAAGCTTGAGTGATAGGAAAAAATTTTTGTTTTTGGGCTTTATGTGATAGGGGCTGAAGGAGCTGGGTCTTAGGTATTTTATTTGGTGAATGGTTGCACAAATGAAGAACTGGCAAAGTGGCAAAGCATGCGCCACTTGGAGCTTGTGTGTGTGGCGTCAAGTGCAAGGGAGGAGGTCTTGGGTTCAAGCTGCGAAAATCCCACATTTTTGTTCCATTTTGACGGCATGGAGGGGAGGAGTTGTAGGCAGTTCAAACTCTGCCTTGGACTAAGTCTTCCTATTCAAACGGTGGGTGGAGAGCAAATTGTGGAGGTGGACTAGCTCAACTAATTTGAATTAGTGGTTTGGGAGTGTTTGGGGGAGTTGTGGCCGGTTGTTGAGGAGAGTTTAGGGGGGGTGAGTGGCCGGTTTGGTGTAGTAGGAGTGTGCCGAATATTGCATTTGGCAATTGGGCATTTTCAGTCAAAACTCTTTCTGGTAAGCCAATTTTCTTTTAGTCAAAAGAAAGCAAAACTTCAAGCCACTTCTTCTCTTCTTTCTCTCTTTCAACCGAATGTTCAAGTAGCTTTTTGGCCAAAATTGCTTTTCATCTCTTGCTTTGGTGGGTGTGTGGCCGAATGGTTGCCCTCTTTTCTTCTCATTCTTTTTCTTGTGAAAACCAAAACTAGCTTCATTTCCTCTCATACTCTCTTCCTTTCTCAACATCTTCTGGACCGTAACATATCTTTCCAAAAATCTACATCCTCCATCTTCTTTTTCTTCTAACCGAAAGCACCCCTCCATTCATCATTTTAATTTCTCTTTTTTCGAAAACTCCCTTAGCCTTTTGAAACCAATCGTTCTTCCCATTTCTTACAAGGCCGAACCTCCTTCTCCATTTTGATTAAGGGTGTTGCCGAAATCTTTTCTTTCTTCCTATAGTTCTTCATTACCGAGTATTGGGAAGTAGTGTGACCTTGTTGGAGCCTTGTTCAATCGGCCTAGTAAGAGGTAGGTGTTTGGCCGAATGGCCATTTCTTCCCTTTCTTATGCTTGGTCAATTTTCTGATGTGTTTAAGGGCCGATTTTGGTATCTGTTAGAAGGGAGTTAACTCTTTGGTAGGTAACCGATTGTGTTACAGGGCCTTTGGATTTCGGAAGCAAGCAAGTGGGAGCTTTCTTTCTCTGATAAGCAATCGGTAAGTGGTGGTAAGAACGGGTGCTTGTATTCGATTTCGTTTAGTTTTCTTTAAGTCAAGACATTAGGAGATTAACCGTTATTCTTTTCTAGGTGTGACCGTTTGGTAAAGAAACATTATTGGTTCGGTTTGGTAGGAAATCAAACCATTTACAAGGTAAAGGTTTAACATAAACCCCTTTTGGTTTATCTATTACGCCGAATGGTCTAAGTGATTAACCACTGTGTTTGGTGACTTTAGGAGCAATATAATCGAGAGGTATAAATCGGTTCTTGAGTTAAGCTTGCGATCTATCGTGTGTAAATTAACACACTTTCCGAATCGAGTAATGTGATAACTTTGATTGTGTAAATGAAACGGTGTGGTTGGTGATTTGGTACCCATTGAGGTATGGATACGGATTCGGGTAAGTCCGTTTCAATATGAGATATGTGATGATATGTGATAACATGATTATTGGTGTATATCGTTGAGATGCCATATTAAGCATGTGAGCATGATAGCATGATTGCACGATTTTGCATTTAGTATGATATGCTATTGGGTGATATGAGAGGAGGAGAGTATGATATCCGTGTCTTTGGGACACTTGTGTCTTTGGGACACGGAGGTTTGGCACCTCCGGTGGTTTGGTACCACAAGCGATATTTTGTGACTTTGGGACACTAGAGGTTTGGCACCTCATTGCGACTCGTCCACATGGTTAACACCACCGTGGGTTGGCCCCACTTTTGAGATCTGGGATTGTCGCCGGTGATATGGTATCACACGTGGGTTGACCCACAGCGGATCTTCGTGACTTTGGGTCACGGTGGTTTGGCACCACATCTATGGATATCGTGACTTTGGGTCACCAGGTGGTTTAGCACCACCGGTGGTTTGGTACCACACGGGTAGGAAAGTCATTACGGATGGTTAGGATCGGGTGCATTAATTGTATTGCTTTGTTATGATGTGTGTTAGCATGTTGCATATATCGGGAGTGGGATTTATGCACTGAGTCTTGTGACTCACCTTCTCCTTATCATTTCGGTGACACATAGATCGCGGATATGGAGCCGGGATGGACTCGAGGTGCCCATGCCATGGTTAAATTCGGAGTTGCATTGATTTAAACTTAGTACTTTACTTGACTGGTTTTTCATTTGTTTTATTTGGATTGTAAAAGGCCTTTTTAAACTTATGTTTTATTATTTATATGCGTAGGTTGGATTTCAAATATGCCTTAATAATTTATTGGGTTAAAATTTGGCTAAAATTTGGAAAGATAAGGTTTTCAAACTACAAGCGATATGTTTTAAACTTTACCATCGGGTATCACACTGTAATTTAAGATAAATGAAACTCAAATGTTCTCCAACTTGAATGCATTTTCGTACTAAGTCAAAAAAAATGTTTTTAAGCAACAACAAGGATTACTTGAATTTATAAAAGAGATAAACTTGTTTTACTTACATATCTGATTAAGTTTTTTCAAAATTTTTGGGTTTTCAAATGCATCATCGATTTTAAATCAGTCATCCTCAAGATTTTCTACAAGTACAAAATTTAGCAAGATGATTTTATCAAACTTTTAAACGGAAACCTAAACCTCTCACATACATTTCCCCTGTAACATACCAGATTCGATCGTGGTGTATAGACCGGGTTTGGGGTGTTACAATTGTGGTATCAGAGCCAAGTTCAAAGGCTCGGTTGTGGGCCTGAGGCCCAAAATGTTTTCAAAAGTCTGTTTTAAGTGTTATGTTTTAAAAAGTATGGTGTGAAAGGCATGGCACCGAGTCTCCGGCACCAATCCGCCCAGGTAAGTACCCCTTACTATTGTTTATGATATTGATGAGATGTGATTGGATGGCTAGTGATAGTAAGACTACTTTAGAAACTAAAACTGATAGGACTGAGTAGGACTCGCAAAAATAAAGCTCCTTTAATATTCATAAGACTTTGCTTTAAAACAGTGGAATAATTACTGATGCATAAAATTCTTTAAATCAGACAAGATTTAGTTATGAGTACCCGAGGTGGACGTGGTCGTGGGCGAGGTCGCGGTAGGATGACAGTTTGAACCCGTAGGATCTGGTCAAGGGTCGAGAGAATGAGATCTGGAGTCGCCACCAATTGGAGGTGGTGAGTTTCAAGAGCGGTGAGGGATGACGCAGGTCACGAGCGATCTCATGAGTGTTAGAAAGGGTAGTGGAGTAGGTAGGGGTGCGGGAGTTAGGAAATGCGTACTGAGCGACTTCGAACAGCGGGTGAATTCTTTCGGGGTGTCTCGGATGTTGCTCCTAGCCTTCTTGAATATTGGCTGGAGCGCAGAGGCGGATAATGGACGATTTAGACACATCATCAAGAAAAATTAAAGGGATAGTATCACTTCTCAAGATGAGTCATACCGGTGGTGGCTCATGATTCGAGACAAGACCGCAAATGGAAGATCGACTTGGGATTATTTCGTGTACGCTTATCGGAAAAAATGCGTCGAGCTAACTACATTAATGAGCAACGGAAAGCATTTTTGAGGTTAGTTCGAGAAGTAAATCTATGTCGAGTCTGAGGCGAGTTTACGAGGTGAGTCGGTATGCGGTATGGTAGCTCTTGAACACGAGAGGTGTGTTCGTTTTGAGGTTAACTGCGAGGCAATTAAGATTGTTGATTGCCGCCTCAGGAGGCGTGAATTTGCTGTTACGGTTGAAAAGGCGATGGTGGCGAGGGTATTAAAGAGTCGTGAGGCAAGGCATGGATAGGAATCGACACAAGAGGAGCTTTGGATCTTACGGGTCATCGGGTAATCCATGAAAAGAGCTAGACCGAGTGAGCCGAATCGATCTGGTAGGCTTGTTCTTTGCTAAGCGGGGACCGCCAGATGTAACCGCTATGGGAAAGCTAATTGGGGAGGATGTTGGGCGGTGGAAAAGGCCGTTTTGAGTGTGGCTCATTGGACCACCGTGTGAGGGACTGTCCGCACAAGTTAGGCTAGGATTGATCCGAGAGTCGGTAGTACTCATCTGAGAATAATGGACCACCACCGCAGAGGGCCGAGGTAATGGCGAGGAGGCAATGGTTACAGTCAGTACGTGGAGCACCAGGCGGAGGTGCGAGTAATCTTGAGGCAGACGGTCGGGGCTAGTGTATCTGCGGCGCCAAGAGGAGGGCAACACACCCACGTCATCACCGGTATGTTTTAATATTTGGTTCTCCATTTACCGCTTTGATTGATGTGGGTTCAACACGTTCATATGTTGCAAGTAGCATAGTGAAGACCATGGATTTAGACTCGAGATATCTTCAGGCGGATGGTAGTAATAAGCCCTCTAGGCCACTCGGTAGTTGTAGATAACTTTGTATAGAGACGCACCTCTAGAACTCCAAGGGGTAGTGTTTGTGGTCGATCCGATGGAACCGCCGTTTGGGGAGTTCGATCGATTCTTAGGATGGATGGCTGGTTAAGTACCGGCGAAGTTGGATTGCCTTTATTAGCGCATGATTCGAAAACAACTATGGGTGATGAAGTAGTTACGATCGGTAATAGGAGGAATTATCATCCAATGTGGTATCTGCTCTGGCCGAGAAGATGGTCGAAAGTACGTGAAGCATATGTGGTTCATGTATATGCCTTGGAGGCTAAAGAGTCTCTGTGGAGCGGTTCGGATAGTTAGGGAATTTGTTGATGTGTTTCTGAGGAGCTTAGGGTTTGCCACCGGATCGTGGCGTAGAGTTTGGGATAGATCTATTACGGGCTGCCGATATCTATAGCTCCGTCTGATGGATGGCGCCTAAAGAGTTAGTGGAGCTTAAGGCTCGGATCTAGGAATTGTTGGACCGAGGCTTTATCGGGCCAAGTGTTTACGCCTTGGGAGCACGGTACTCTTTGTCAAGAAGAAAGGTACTATGCGGATGTGTATAGACTACCGCTAAGCGAATAAGTGACGATCAAAAACAAGTATCCGTTGCCTCGGATAGATGACTTGTTTGATCACCAAGGTGCATCGGTTTTGGAAGATCGATTTAAGGTCCAGGTATCACCGATTAAAGGTGAAGGAGGCGGATATCGCAAGACAAACATTTCGTACTCGGTATAGGCACTTTGAGTTCTTAGTTATGCCGTTTGGGTTGACTAACGCACCGGCGGCTTTCATGGATATGATGAATAGGGTGTTCCAACATGATTTAGATCGGTTCGTAGTGGTTTTTATCGGCGACATCTTGGTTTATTCAAGGGCCGGAGGAGCATGATGCACATTTGTGGGTGGTATTCTGATTTTGAGGAGAAACAACTCTATCGAAGTTCGATAATGCTGAATTCGGCTTAGGAGGTGACATTCTTGGGTCATGTAGTATCGGTGAGGATTAGAGTGGATCCTTGAAAGATTGAGGCGATTTTGGATTGGAAGCCGCCTAAGTCGATGGTCGAGATTCGAGTTTTACGGGTTTGGCGGGATACTACCAAGATTTGTAGGGGTTTTCATTGATCGCAGCTACCGATGACTAAATTATTAAGAAAAGGGGTTCCGTTCATTTGACCGAGAAGCGGCGGAGAGCTTCAATAAGTTGAAGAAGATTTTGTGAAGCTCGGTTCGATTCAACTGAGGTGGTAAGGAATTCACGGTGTCTTTGCGATGCATCACATCTGGGTTTGGGTTGTGTCTTGATGCAAGAAGGAAGGTTGTGGCTTACGCGTCCGGCACCGAGGCCACATGAGGTAAATTATCCAACGACGATCTGGAGTTAGCGATCGTAGTCTTTGCCTTGAAGATATGGAGGCATTACTTATGCGGAGAGAGATCGATAGTCTACACGGATCATAAGAGTCCAAGTACCTTCCGACTCGAAAAGACTGAATCTCGACGGTAGCAGATGGGTCGAGTTGCTAAAAGATCAAGATTGCTCCATTGAGTATCATCCGGCAAGGCTAACGTTGTGGCGTACGCGTTGAGCCGTAAGGTTGTTTCGGATCTAAGAGCGATGTTTGCCCACTTGAGTTTGTATGACGACGGAGTATTACAGCGAGCTACTGAGTTAAGCCTACTTGGGTTGAACGGATCGAGAGAAAAGCAGTTGATGGATGAGGTTTGAGTGTGCAGAGGACACAAGTGCGAGCGATGGTTTGGAGGGTTCTGATTTGTCTAGTGATGGGGTCTGTGTTTTCGGGGAAGGCTTGTATGCTTGAGACACCGAGTTAAGGCAAAAGATTCTTCAGATGCACATAGCACCCTACGCTATGCATCACGGAGGTAGTAAAATGTATAGGGATCTCGGAAGAATTACGGTGGCGGGTGCGAAAAAGGAAGTAGCGAGTTTGTAGGAAGTGTCGACATGTCGGCGAGTCAAGGTGAGCATCGATTCAGCCGTGGTTGCTTGACCGATGAAGATTCCACGATGGAAGTGGGAAAGGATAACTATGGATTTCGTCGGTGGTTTACCGCCACGCCAAGCAAGAAAGATTGATTTGGGTAATTGTAGATCGGTGACTAAATCAGCTCACTTTATCCGGTGAGGTGGATTACTCACTTGAGAGGTTGGCAAAGCGTATGTGTCGAGAGATAGTGAGGCTGCACGGGTGCCGATGTCGATCATCTCGAATAGGGATCCCAATTCGTCAAGGTTACGGAGAGCGTTGCATTAGGCTCAGGTGCAGCGGTTGGATTTCAAAGACGGCATTTTATCCATGATGACAGAGCGATCGAAAAGGTTATCTGAGATCTTGGAGGACATGTTACGAGGTTGTGTATTCGACTTTAGGGGTAGTTGGGAGGAGTATCTTACATTGGCTGAATTCGCCTACAACAATAGTTACCAAGCAAGCATCAAGATGGCACCATATGAGGCGTTATGCGGTGGGAAGTGTCGCTCACCTACTTGTTGGACGAGTTAAGTGAGCGTCGATTGTTGGGACGAGTTAGTTCTTTGAGGCGAAGACAAGGTTAAGTTGATTGAGCTCGATTGAAGGAAGCTTCGAATCGCGAAGTCCTATCTTGATCTTAAGAGAAGAGATATTGAATTTCTTGTGGGGATCAAATTTTTACGAAGGTCTCGCCATGGAAGAAAGTGTTAAGGTTCGGAGGAAAGGCAAGCTAAGTCAGAGGTTTATTGGGCCATATAAAGTCTTGAGGCGAGTGGGACCAGTAGCATATCAACTCGAGTTGCCGTGAGCTAAGTCGATTCACGGCGTGTTCCACGTTTCGATGCTTAGGCAATATCGTTTCGATCCATCGCGTGGTGGCGATGGAAGAGATCGAGGTAAACCCAGTTGACCATGGAGGAAGAGCACTGCTGATTCTAGATCGGGATGTGAAGGTTCTCTGAAGGAAGTCATGCCTTTTGGTTAAGGTTCTTTGGCGGAATCATGGCGTGGAAGAAGCAGCGTGGGAACGAGGATCGATGAGACAAAGAATACCCTCAACTCTTACGATCGAGGTAATTTCGAGGCCGAAATTATTTTTAAGGGGGTAGAAGCGTAATATCCGGGTTAAGGGCTATTTTATTTTGGCTTTCTTTGCATGTGCTTGATGTGTTATGTTGTTATTTCGATGTTGATGGGGCTTAGTTATAAGCTAGGTGTAAGCTCGAGTGATAGGAAAAAATTTTTGTTTTTGGGTTTTATGTGATAGGGGCTGAAGGAGCTGGGTCTAATGTATTTTATTTGGTGAATGGTTGCACAAGTGAAGAACTGGCAAAGTGGCAAAGCATGCGCCACTTGGATCTTATGTGTGTGGCGTCAAGTGCAAGGGAGGAGGTCTTAGGTTCAAGCTGCGAAAATCCCACATTTTTGTTCCATTTTGACGGCATGGAGGGGAGGAGTTGTAGGCAATTCAAACTCTGCCTTGGACTAAGTCTTCCTATTCAAACGGTGGGTGGAGAGCAAATTGTGGAGGTGGGCTAGCTCAACTAATTTGAATTAGTGGTTTGGGAGTGTTTGGGGGAGTTGTGGCCGGTTGTTGAGGAGAGTTTGGGGGGGTGAGTGGCCGGTTTGGTGTAGTAGGAGTGTGCCGAATATTGCATTTGGCAATTGGGCATTTTCGGTCAAAACTCTTTCTGGTAAGCCAATTTTCTTTTAGTCAAAAGAAAGCAAAACTTCAAGCCACTTCTTCTCTTTTTTGTCTCCTTCAACCGAATGTTCAAGTAGCTTTTTGGCCAAAATTGCTTTTCATCTCTTGCTTTGGTGGGTGTGTGGCCGAATGGTTGCCCTCTTTTCTTCTCATTCTTTTTCTTGTGAAAACCAAAACTAGCTTCACTTCTTCTCATACTCTTTTCCTCTCTCAACATCTTACGGACTGTAACATATCTTTCCAAAAACCTACATCCTCCATCTTCTTTTTCTTTTAACCGAAAGCACCCCTCCATTCATCATTTTAATTTCTCTTTTTTCCAAAACTCCCTTAGCCTTTTGAAACCAATCGTTCTTCCCATTTCTTACAAGGCCGAACCTCCTTCTCCATTTTGATTAAGGGTGTTGCCGAAATCTTTTCTTTCTTCCTATAGTTCTTCATTGCCGAGTATTGGAAAGCAGTGTGACCTTGTTGGAGCCTTGTTCAATCGGCCTAGTAAGAGGTAGGTGTTTGGCCAAATGGCCATTTCTTCCCTTTCTTATGCTTGGTCGATTTTCTGATGTGTTTAAGGGCCGATTTTGGTATCTGTTAGAAGGGAGTTAACTCTTTGGTGGGTAACCGATTGTGTTACAGGGCCTTTGGATTTCGGAAGCAAGCAA
Organism: Gossypium rotundifolium; assembly: GCA_025506655.1. Classification (NCBI taxonomy): domain Eukaryota; kingdom Viridiplantae; phylum Streptophyta; class Magnoliopsida; order Malvales; family Malvaceae; genus Gossypium; species Gossypium rotundifolium. The sequence goes on from CP106730.1 coordinate 28,972,643, forward strand.
GTGGGAGCTTTCTTTCTCTGATAAGCAATCGGTAAGTGGTGGTAAGAATGGGTGCTTGTATTCGATTTCGTTTAGTTTTATTTAAGTCAAGTCATTAGGAGATTAACCGTTATTCTTTTCTAGGGTGTGACCGTTTGGTAAAGAAACATTATTGGTTCGGGTTTGGTAGGAAATCAAACCATTTACAAGGTAAAGGTTTAACGCAAACCCCCTTTTTGGTTTATCTATTCTGGCCAAATGGTCTAAGTAATTAACCCTGTGTTTGGCCGACTTTAGGAGCAATATAATCGAGGGGTATAAACCGATTCTTCGGGATTAAGCGTGCGATCTATCAGGTGTGTAAATTAACACACTTTCTTAAGCGAGTAATGTGATAACTTTGATTGTGTAAATGAAGCAAAGTGTGGTTGGTGATTTGGTACCCATTGAGGTATGGATACGGATTCGGGTAAGTCCGTTTAAATATGAGATATGTGATGATATGTGATAACATGATTATTGGTGTATATACGTTGAGATGCCATATTAAGCATGTGAGCATGATAGCATGATTGCGATTTTGCATTTAGTATGATATGCTATTGGGTGATATGAGAGGAGGAGAGTATGATATCCATGTCTTTGGGACACTGTGTCTTTGGGACACGGAGGTTTGGCACCTCCAGTGGTTTGGTACCACAAATGATATTTTGTGACTTTGGGACACCAGAGGTTTGGCACCTCATTGCGACTCGTCCACATGGTTAACACCACCGTGGGTTGGCCCCACTTTGAGATCTGAGTTATCGCCCGGTGATATGGTATCACACGTGGGTTGGCCCCACAGACGGATCTTTCGTGACTTTGGGTCACCAGTGGTTTGGCCCCACATCTATGGATATCATGACTTTAGGTCACCAGTGGTTTGGCACCACCAGTGGTTTGGTACCACACGGGGTAGGAAAGCTGTTACGGATGGTTAGGATCGGGTGCATTAATTGTATTGCTTTGTTATGATGTGTGTTAGCATGTTGCATATATCGGGAGTGGGATTTATGCACTGAGTCTTGTGACTCACCTTCTCCCTTATCATTTCAGGTGACACATAGATCGCGGACATGGAGCCGGGATGGACTCGAGGTGCCCATGCCATGGTTAAATTCGGAGTTGCATTGATTTAAACTTGGTACTTTACTTGACTAGTTTTTCATTTGTTTTATTTTGGATTGTAAAAGGCCTTTTTAAACTTATGTTTTATTATTTATATGCGTAGATTGGATTTCAAATATGCCTTAATAATTTATTGGGATAAAATTTGGCTAAAATTTGGAAAGATAATGTTTTCAAACTACAAGCGATATGTTTTAAACTTTACCATCGGGTATCACACCGTAATTTAAGATAAATGAAACTCAAATGTTCTCCAACTTGAATGCATTTTCATTACTAAGTCAAAAAAATGTTTTTAAGCAACAACAAGGATCACTTGAATTTATAAGCGAGATAAACTTGTTTTACTTACATATCGATTAAGTTTTTCAAAATTTTGGGTTTTCAAATGCATCATCGATTTTAAATCAGTCATCCTCAAGATTTTCTACAAGTACAAAATTTAGCAAGATGATTTTATCAAACTTTTAAACGGAAACCTAAACCTCTCATATACATTTCCCCTGTAACATACCAGATTCGGTCGTGGTGTATAGACCGGGTTTGGGGTGTTACAATAGTTGAAAGACATTATGGCACCATACCAAAAACGATTAAGATCATAGCTAAAAGAAGTTATGGAATCACGATTCTATCGAGTAAGACCATAGCTGAAAGACCGTATAGCATAAAAAATGTAATGACCATAACCCGCACCGTCATTTGAATTAGGGTTACAGTGTATTGTCGTACAACTCAAAACATTAACATATATTCTTGAATAATTAAGTTTACGATAATTTATGCATCTATAGACCTTAAATCGAGCCTACAAGGCTCTAAAAATAATTTAAAACACGATGGGGACCAATTCAAAACAACTTAAAGAATTGGGGAGAAATCGTAAATTTTCCTAAACTATAGTAGGTATCGATACATATTTGGAAATCGATACCAAAGTTCAATTCTATTTTTTTTTTGTACACAAGGGTATCGATAATTATTTAATGGAGTCAATATTTATGAAATAGTATTGATACTTAAGTAAAATTCAATACCATTTTGGCATTACATTTATTTTAAAATTGTTCATTTGGTCAAGTATTGATACCAAATGCCATAGTATCTATACTTTTCTTAGAAATGGTAAAATCTCACCTTATCAATATTCAATTCACATCAAACTCACCGCTTTAAAAGACATTAATAACACACATTCAAACACTTAATATCTAACCAATGTGTCCTCATTGACACCATAAGTTAATTACCAAATCATTAACACTATTTTTACTTTGCTAACTTTTCTTTTATTTAAATTTCGATAGATAATTCTAGTTTTCAAAGGAATAGAAGCTGGATAATTATCGTTGGCAAGGCATAGGGACAATTCCTCTTGAAGCAACCAATATTTTCAACATCGACGTGGTCACTAGGTTATCTAATCGGTTCGAAATAATGAATAAAAAGATTGATGGTCCGAGTAATCTCTGCAGATACACCCAAGAATGCATTATAACTCGAATCAGAGGCGTGGCGAATCCTCGAGTACCCACCCTACGGATATGGCATGAAAAACGAACAAGTCCACTACATAGGTAACTACTTTAGATGTCAAAATAATTTTTATAGTGACACTTATACTACAGGATGGAGGTACTATCCCGACTTCTCGTGGAATGATCAAAGGTAGGATTTTCCTCCAAATTTTCAACAACTTTATCCACAGGAAGGGGAATCAAACCTCGAAGAGATTCTGACAAAATTGGTGACAGCTACAAACTCTCGTCTTCAAAAGGCTAAAGAAACACTCGATGAACAACAAAGATCAATCGAGGGAATCAAAATTTAGGTAAGAGAAATCATCACGTCGGTTGGACTACTTATTGAGATATTATGTGAAATACGGATAGAGATTTTTTCCAAAGGCACATAGCAGGTAAAAGTAGTTACACTAAGGAGTGGCAAAGAGTTAATTGAACCACAAAGAAAGACACCACATGAAATTATCAAGAAAAAGAGTGTAGTGTTGGAACGCTGGCACCCCCATGGCGCAGCGTAATAAAATTAATCCGGTGATCCCAACCATGAATCCATGTGTGAGGAACGAATCGAGGTGAAATAAAGATTTCAAAATTACCAAAATTTCAATCTGAGTAGATAGTGACGCCTCGAACAAGAGTTACGATTCTTTGTCAAACAAGCGCAACCTTTACGATGTCGACCTCTCGTAATCCACCAGTTTGACTTTGAGCGAAAATCTCCAAAAGCTGTTTTAGAGGTTTTTTATTTGCTTGACGGCTACTAGACTTTTCAAGCAAATTCTTAGGGTTTCTCTTAATCATTTTTTATCACTTATTCCCTTTTATAATCGGTATGTCTTTTATGAATTATAAAATTAAATAAATATAATAATGTTTTAATCGAAAATTATAATTACATTAATTATACCCAAAACTTATAATTACATTAATTATAACATGGATTTGATAAACTATATTTATTTAAATTTATATCTGAACCAAATTCATATATTAATTCTCATTATGTGTACAACATCCTTGTACATAAATATATTCAATATTTGATTACCCAATTAAATTAATTCTTTAATTAATTTACTTCATGTGGCAATCAAACACAATACCAACTATGTTTTATTAGTTCATTTCAACCATAGGTGTGACCTATAGGTTCTTGTAATGTTAGTAGTAATACTAGAGCGATTCTAATGTCACGCATAATGAGTGGCATCTAGCAATGCATCATTGCTACATAAGTTACAAGAAGTCATGATTCGACATAACTTTTTGTGATTAACCTTTCATGCATTAATCCTTAAGTCATTTATCTCTAGAATGGATACAAGTCATGGAATAGTCACACTTGTATAGTCAATCCATGTTTCTTGATATCTTGAGTAGACTATGATATACAAATTAGTATGACATCTCATGTCAACTTATTTGAGCACGGCCATGCATTTCTAGTCTCACTCAATCAAGTGGCCTAAGATATTACTCCCATTATGTGGGAGGAATTATCTATATTGATCAACAATATCCCTCGACATAGATTGTGGTATATCCAACATCGACCTTTATAGAACAACCGATTCACGGTGTATGTTTGATCGTATCAAAATATCGACTCACGATGTTGGGATAATGATTATCTCAAGTCTAAGGATCATATACATATTAATCACTATGAGTAATGTTGTGACAATTACATAATAATCCAAGAAACATACTCATAGTGGGTTAGTCCAATATGTTGTTCTCTAACACACATATTCATGCATTGATTTTGACACTCCATATCAATGACAACTCATTATCATCAATCAACTACATGTTGTCTTAATGCATTATTGTTGTCCTAGTCAACAATAATACTTGACTAAGGATAACACAGTTTATTTGTACACACAGAAGGAAAAACTGAAATAATAGTGACAACGCTTTATATTAATAAACATGATAAATCAAGTATGTTATTTCAACCATCTCATGATTGATCTTTGGGCATACTCTTACATGTAGAAGGTGAAAGCGATAATCCATTGCCTACAAAAATAAAACAAAATTCCATATCCAAAAAATTGAGGAAAGAACAATTGGATGCTCAATACGGTAAGTTCTCGAACTCTTTAAGCAGATACATATTAACTTACCTTTCGTTGAAGCTATTTCACGAGATGCGAAGTATGCAAAATTCTAAAAGGAACTTCTACGAGCAAAAGGAAGCTTGAGGAGGTATCCATGGTGGAGCTTAACGAAGAATGTTTAGCCCTTCTCCAAAATAGACTACCACGGTAATTAAAAGATCCGGGAGTTTCACTTTTTCTTACTTAATTGGTAGTTTAAACATCAAGAAGGCATTAGCAGACTTAGGTGCTAGTATTAATCTAATGCCTTACAAATTATTTAAACGACTAAATCTTAGGGAACCAAATCCCACTAGGATGAGTATTCAATTAGCCGATAGATCTATTAAATATCCTAGGGGAATTATTGAAGATGTCTTGGTTAAAATTGATAAATTTATTTTTCTGTTGATTTCGTTGTGTTAGACATGGATGAAGACATTAATGTTCCTTTAATCTTAGGCGTTCCTTTTAGCCCTTGCTAGAGCTATTATTGATGTAGGTAATGGTAAACTAGCTCGAGAATAGGTGATGAGAAATTATCTTTCAACTCTATAATGCCATGCGATATTCTAAAGAACAAGATGATTCCATTATTTTGTCGACACTATTGATCATATTATAAAGAATTCATTACGAGGAAATTATACAAGGTGACACATTGGAATTGTGTCCATTTCGAAGAGGGGAAGAAGATGAAGACAATGAGTCGAATCGAAAATGTCATCATATGAACAACGAGAGAAGAAAGCATCAAGAATGATAATGAAATAAAACAAAAACCCTCCATCGTAGAGCCACCAAAATTAGAACTCAAATAGTTACCAAAACATCTAGAATACGCATTCCTTGGATACAATTCTACACTACCAGTAATCATCTCGTCATAATTAAAATCCAAAGAAAAGGAGGAACTGATAAAAGTACTAAAAAAACATAAGAAAGCCATAGCTTGGAAAATTTCTGATATCAAGGGAATAAGCCCCACATTCTGCACCCACAAAATTTTGATGGAAGAAGAATATAAACCATGTGTGCAGCCTCAGAGATGTTTAAACCTCAACATGAAAGAAGTGGTCAAAGCTGAGGTAATTAAACTTCTAGATGCAGGAATAATTTATCCTATTTCTGATAGCACTTGGGTAAGTCCTATGCAGGTAGTCCCAAAGAAATGAGGAATGACGGTAGTACCCAATGAAAAAATGAGTTAATTCCCACAAGACGATTCACAGGATGGAAAGTGCGCATAGACTATAGAAAGTTGAGTGATGCCACGAGAAAAGATCATTTTCCTTTGCCTTTCATAGATCAAATGCTAGAAAGATTATACGGGCATATGTACTACTGCTTCCTTGATGGACTCTCCGGATACTTTCAAATCCCCATAGCTCTTGAAGACCAAGAAAAAACAACATTTACATGCCCATACGGTATGTTTGCTTATCGTAGAATGCCTTTTGGATTATGTAATGCTCCTGCTACTTTTCAGCGTTGCATGTTGGCAATCTTCAACGAACTCGTGGAGGACATTATGGAGGTATTTATGGATGATTTCTTGGTATTCGGTAATTCTTTCAATCTTTGCCTTAAAAATTTAAAACGAGTTCTAACGAGATGTAAAGAAACAAACCTTGTTTTAAATTGGGAGAAATGCCATTTTATGGTTAGAGAAGGATTGTATTAGGACATAAGATTTCTAGTAAATGAATTGAGGTAGATAAAGCAAAAGTTAAAACCATAGAAAATTACCTCTCCCTAGCTTAGTCACATTATTAGAAGTTTTTAGGACACGCGTGTTTTATAGAAGATTTATTAAGGATTTTTCTAAAATAGCTAAGCCTTTGACAAAATTACTAGAAAAAGATGTTCCTTTTAATTTCAATCGGGAATGTTTAGATGCATTCAATGTCCTTAAGGATAAATTAATAAATGCTCGATTATAATTGCACTGATTGGAACTTACCTTCAATTAATGTGTGATGCAAGTGACTTTGGTAGAGTGCGCTTTGGGACAACAAAGAGACAAGCATTTTCACCAATCTACTACGTTAGCGAACATTAACACCAGCATGAAAATTACACCATGGTGAGAAAGAATTGCTAGTCAGTAGTTTTGCTTTTGACAAATTTAGACAATATCTAACATTATCTAAAGTTGTTGTTTACATCGATCATTCACTCTTCGTTATCTTTTAAACAAACACGATGCAAAACCTAGACTAATACGATGGATTTTACTCTTACAAGAATTTGACTTGGAAATAAAGGATAAGAGGGGAGCTGAGAATCTCGCAGCAGATCATCTTTCAAGACTCGAAAATGCACACACCAAAGAGCTTGATGAACATGAAATAAATGATTCATTTCCCGAAGAATAGCTCTTTTCTATAACACATTCTAAGGTACCTTGGTTTGCAAATATTGTAAACTATCTAGCAGCTAACATCCTACCAAGAAAATTGACACATCACCAAAAGAAGTGATTCTTTTCTAATGTGAAAAATTATTTTTGGGAGGATCCCTTTCTTTTCCACATATATGCGGATCGGGTAATTCAAAGATGTGTTACAAGGGCGAGGCAAGCAAAATTCGGAACATTGTCATTCGGGACCATCACGAAGACACCACAAAGGGTATTAAGATAGCACACAAAATATCGAATTAGGTTTGTATTGGCCCACTCTATTTAAAGATATCGATAGGTATGTTACCTCGTGTGACAAATGCCAAAGAACAGGTAACATCTCTAAACGTGATGAAATGCCTCAAACATATATGCTATCATATGAAATATTTCACGTATGGGGTATTGATTTTATAGGACCATTCCTGAGTTCATTTGGAAATAAATACATCCTAGTAGTAGTTGATTACATGTCAAAATAGGTAGAAGCGGAAGCCTTACCTACCAATGATGTAAGGGTTGTAGTTAAATTTTTCAAGAGACTATTTTCCTGATTCGGTACACCTAGAACCATCATCAGTGATAGGGGTACTCATTTCATGTCATAATTTGAAAAAATCTTAAAGAAATTTGGGTATGCCACGTAAGCGACCACCCTTATCATCCCCAAACTAGTGGGCAAGTTGAGGTAGCAAACCGAGAGCTTAAGTGCATCCTAGAAAAAATAGTTGAATCAAATAGAAAAGATTGGGCAGTTAAAGTAGATGATGCTTTATGGGCTTATAGAACAGCATTCAAAACACCTCTAGGGTTGTTGGGGTTAGATCGGGACTAGTAGCTCGTGGATTAATATCGGAGTGACTCAGATCAAATGGTGCTGAGACTTTTAGGGGTAATTTAGGAGTAGCCCCAAATATCATAAAATATTGGCTCGAGGCTGTGGAGCGGATCATGAATGACCTAGAATGTACCGTTGAGCTGAAACTAAGAGGAGCTGTGTCCTTGTTGAGGGATGAGGCGTATCAGTGGTGGCTCACTGTTCGGGAAGGAACTCAGGCTGAAGGTGTTACTTGGGAATTCTTCAAAACTGCATTCCGAGGAAAGTATGTTGGGGCAAGCTATGTGGATGCCCGAAGGAAGGAATTCTTAAATCTGGTTCAAGGAAATAAGATGATGGCAGGTTATGAAGCAAAATTTCTACGATTGAGCCGTTATGCTCGGACTATAGTGCCAACTGACCATGAGCACTGTGTGCATTTTGAGGACAAGTTGAATGATGAGTTGTAGATATTGATAGCCCCACAACAAGAAAGGACTTTTTCCAAACTTGTGGAGAAAGCCAAAATAGCTAAAGAGGCTAAGAACTCAAAGAGGCCAAACCGAGAAAGAGATAGAGGTAGGAACAAGAAGGACTTTAGGTATTCGAGTCCTGCTAAAAGGTTTCAGAAGAGGCCCAGGAATGATGAGCCAGCTCAATCTAGAGCACCTGCTACTACCAATCAAATTCAGTCATGTACTAACTGTGGAAGACGACACCTTGGTGAATACTGAAAGAGAACTTGTGGTTGTTTTAAATGTGGTTCTACGGACCATCAGCTTAAGAATTATCCTCGATAGACTGCTCTGACTCAAGAAGCTCGTAACCTCGATGCATGACCAACTAGAGGCGCCAAGAGCTACCGAGGGCCGAGGACCAGTCGAGGTCAAGGTGAACCGAGCAAAGGTAATGGTTTCAAGGGTAACGCAGAGGCGAGGTAGCCAGGGTTACTTTATGCGGTTAGACACCGAGAAGATGGTGATGCACTTGATATGATAACCGGGGTGTTTTTCATCTCTGATGTACCTATTACTGCTTTGATTGATATCGGATCTACCCATTCGTATGTTGCTAGTACTATATTTGGAAATCTAAACATTAGATCTAAGATTTCTAATAAAGAGATGATGGTAATTAGTTCTTTCAGACATTCTGTGCTAGTAAATAAATTGTTTAGAGATGTGCCCTTAGAAATTCAAAGAGAAATATTTTTGGCGGATCTGATGGAACTACCTTTTGGTGAGTTCGACCTTATTTCGGGCATAGATTGGTTGGTAAAACATCGGGCACACTTGGATTGTGCTACAAAGTGGATGTCGATAAGGACTTTGGAAGATAATGAAGTGGTGATGATAGGCTAACGGAGAAACTATTTAGCAAATGTGGTATCTACTTTAAAGGCAGAAAAGTTGGTGCAGAAAGGGTGTGGAGCATTCCTAGCCTTCATTAATGCCTTGGATGCCAAGGAATTATCCATGGAAGATGTTAGAACGGTGAAATAATATTCAGATGTCTTTCCCGAGGAACTTCCGGGTTTACCTCCAGACCAGGAAGTATAGTTTGGCATTGAGCTTTTGCCCGAAACGGCTCTGGTATCCATTGCTCCTTATAGGATGACACCGAAGAAGTTAGCGGAGCTTAAGGTTCAAATTCAAGAGTTGTTGGATCGGGGATTCATTCGACTGAGTGTGTCACCGTGGGGAGTACCGGTCTTGTTCATCAAGAAGAAGGATAGGTCGATGCGTATGTGCATTGATTATAGGCAATTGAATAAATTAACGATCAAGAATAGGTATCCACTGCCAAGAATTGATGACCTGTTTGATCAATTGAGAGGAGCTTAAGTTTTCTTCAAGATAGATTTGAGGTCGGGTTATCACCAACTCAAGGTTAAAGAGGCGGATATTCATAAGACGGCATTTCAAACTCGTTATAGACATTATGATTTCTTGGTGATGCTGTTTGGATTGACCAATGCACCCACTGCATTTATAGACATGATTAACCGAGTCTTTCAACCATACTTAGACCGGTTCATGGTGGTGTTTATAGATGATATCTTGGTATACTCAAAGAATAAAGAAGAGCATGATTCACATATGTGGATAGTATTGCAAATTTTACGGGAAAAGCAACTTCATGCCAAATTCAGTAAGTGTGAATTTTGGCTGAAGGAAGTGACTTTCTTGGGACATGTTGTGTCAGCCGAAGGAATCAGAGTTAATCCTCAGAAGGTAGATGCTGTGTTGGATTGGAAACCACCAAAGATAGTGGCAGAAATTCAGAGTTTCTTAGGATTGGCTGGTTATTATAGACGCGTTGTTGATGGGTTTTCGTTGATTGCTTCACCCCTAACTAAATTATTGCGAAAGGGAGTATCATTTTTGTGGGCAGAACAACAGCAAGAAAGTTTTGAGAAACTGAAGAAGATTTTGACGGAAGCGCCAGCACTGATTGAACCTAAGGCTGAAAAAGAATTTATCGTTTACTGGATGCGTTACACACGGGTTTAGGATGTGTGTTGATGCAAGGTGGAAAAGTGGTGGCCTATGCATCTCGTCAGTTAAGGCCGCACAAAGTCAACTATCCTACTCATGAATTGGAGTTAGTTGCGGTGGTTTTTGCTCTAAAGATTTGGAGGCACTATCTCTACGGTGAGAAGTCGATCATTTATATGGACCATAAGAGTCTAAAGTACCTCCTTACTCAAAAGGAGTTGAACTTAAGACTGTGGAGGTGGATAGAGCTATTGATGGATTACGACTTCTCAATCGAGTATCACCCTGCAAAGTGTGATATTTGATATATGGGCGAAATGTGATATTTGATATATGGGCCAAGTGTGATATGAGTTATAAGGGCAAAAATGTGATATGGGCCAGATTGTGAAAATTTTTATAATAGGTCGTATGTTTGTAATAATTATATGAATGGATTGTTGTAATTGAATATGCATATTATATACATGATTTTCATGGGTTGGGATATTTGATGAAGAGAAGTTCTAGTAGCTTTGCTACAAAATTCAGTGGCTCGCCACAAATCAAAAAAATGGCTATGCCATGTAAACTCAGAAATCTGGTGGCTTGTCTACAAATTGATATACTGACTAAATGCCTATTTTGGTGTGTTGGCGGGGTGGGTGACTAAAGCTCCCCAGCGTCTTTGGTTAGTATGGGTGGTGTGTAGTGGATGAAAATTAGGTTTGGTTTGGGAAATTACATATCACATGCATATTATATATGATATTATGTTATAATTCTAAATAGGCTTTGGCCCAATAAATGCTTAATTGGATTTTTGGCCCAGTGACAACGGTAAGGGGGTTACACTTGAGTTCTAAGTAACTCACCCCGTTTTCCTTACCTTTCTCGGTAATGATCAATGACAGAGGCTTGGGCCGTGGACGACTCGATGGAGGCCATACTACGAATAATGGGTTATTTAAATTTGGATTTCTTTTAAGCACTTTTATGATTTTGCTATTTAAGATTAAGTTGTAATAAGGCCTCGGATAAATTTTTAATGATGTTTTACTTTTGGATAGATTTTATAAATTGCTTGCATACTTTAAGTGGGATTTATCTAAAATTGAAATAAATGTTTTTCTCAAAAGAAAGGGTTACATTCTTAAATATTTTTACTAGAAAAATTTTTGTTAAACAATGTTATAATAATTTTTCCAAAATTATTTTCAAACTCTTGTAAATCTTCTTAAAATATTAATTTAAATTTTCTAAGCTTCATTTTATAAATCCTTACGTCTCAAATTAATAGATTTAGCAATCAACTTTAGTTTTTAAAAAAAATAAAAATAAAAAAAAAACCTCCACGTCAAAACATTTTTGAAAATCTGATTTCTTTAAATCTTTAAAAGACTAGATGTATGTTCATTTCGTGTGACATGTCAAATTTTGTATTAATGCATAGACCGAGTTTGGGGTGTTACAGCAAGTCATGGTTGTTTCTGAATAAATGGTTGTTTCTGAATAAAGCTGTGGGTTAGACTATTTCTAAATTTATGGTGGAAAAGTTATAGTCATATTGTTTTAAAAGGCGGTTGGTACTTTAGCCACTTTAAATTTAGAATCACACAGTTACATGAAAAACTTATCTAAAGCCAATAAAAAAGTTCGTAATATAATAAATTTACTACAAGTTAGTAGATTAAAGCATTAGATAAGAGGGTTTTCCTCTTATTTCATTCTCTTCGGGGTTTAAAATTTAGCACCTATTATATCGTCCAACTAATTGAACCAAGAAAAAGGGTCCTAGCAAAGGAAACATATAGGAGGAAAACTACAATGGAAGTAACTAAGCTAAGGCTTGTTTCCTTATTTTATTTTGCAACACTAATTTCAAGTGTAACACCTATCACCCGTATTCAAAGCCGAAATAGGGTTACGGAGGATTACCTAACTTAAGAAACAATTAAACAACTATTTAACATAAGATTATTCAATTCAATCATTCATCATTCAATCTCAATCAATTTGTCCATATTAAGTGCCTACGAGGTCTTCAACATGCTTTAGAAGTGGTTCAGGACTAAACCGATATCATACAAAAATTATGGAAACTTAGAAATTTTTCATGTAAACAAGGGTCACACGCCTGTGTGAATAGGTAGTGTGCCTCACACGGCTCGTAGACACGTCTGTGTCTCAGGCCGTGTGAAAATAGGGCATACAAACTTACTTGGGTCACAAAGCTGACCACACGCCCGTGTACCCTTTGAAGTGGCCACACATGCCCGTGTGCCAGGCCGTGTATTAGGTTGTGCCAAAACTGTAGGGTATATTGACTTATGCAACACGGCCAAGTTATACGCCCGTGTGCTAGGCCGTGTGCAAATTAAGGGGTATACTGACTTGTACCACACGGCCAGTCAGACGCCCGTGTGTGAGACCATGTGGAGCATATTGACTTCAATTTAATTTCAACGCCAGGGGACGCACGGCCGTACCTTGTGTCACACACGACTGAGACACACACCCGTGTAGACAAAATTAGGCCATTCGCAAGGCCAATTTGCCAACCCATTTTGCACATACCTACATAGTAAAAATGCTGCCATTTTAAGGCACAAATATGCAGTCAAATCAATCCAAATTCATGCATATTTTATGCTTTACAATTACAACTATTTCACTTACTCAGATATAAACCAAAACAACAGCAATAGTATGGTTCATTTACTATAATTCACATATACAACTCAATCAACTAAAACATTCCATACATACATTATCAATCATCAATTCTCAAGCACATAGCTTTCCAAATAACCTAATATCATTAGCATTACAGATTCAACTTCAACCACACAATATAGGTCAATTACCAAACTCAAAATAGAACTATTTGCATATTTATAAACATCATCAACTTTTATTATCATAAGCCAACTCAAATGGCTCAAAATACATGTTCATCAAACATACCAACATGACTCAAGCCTATACATGGCATATACCAAATATACACAATTCAAAAGTACCAAGTAGATGGTTGGATAGTGTGACATAGACTTTGACGATCCTCGAATCTGAGCTAGCTTTGAATTTACTATAAAACACAGGAAAAATTAACAAAGTAGGCTTCAAGGCTTAGTAAGTTTGTACTAAATATACTTTATAACATCCTGCAATTCAAAATTTTATGTGTTGCATTATACCATGCGATAGGTTAGTTAAAAATATTAATTGTGTATGTTTTAAGGTCCTAAGAAGGCTCGGGGTTGAGTTGGGCCTTAGTAAAAATTTTTGTGTTTAAGCACTTTAAGGAGATAAGGTAAGTGGCATAAATGCTTAAGGAAATAAGTGTGCATTTTGCTAGCACAAGTGAAGCTTGTAGAGAGTGGTATGGCGTTGCATGTATGGGCTTGAGGGGTAGAGCTCGAATCCCACCTAGTGCAAATTTTAGGATTTATTTTTGTGTTCCTTCCCTAAGTGCCACCATGATAGTATTTTTTGTAAGAGAGACTTTTTATTTATGGAAAGATGGCTAAAGGAATATGATAAGGGGGAAAACAATGGAAAAACAAGGAATGAAATGAAAGAAAAGGAAAGAGAAGGGAACATGTTGGCCTATAGTGTGGAAGGTGTTTTGGAAAGATTTTATTTGGTCAATGTTCATCTTTTGGTAAAGATGATACACAGTTTGGGAGGGGTTTTGGGTAGCCGAATTTTTCATTAGTCATTTGGCAAATTTTGTGCTTGTGATAGCATATTGGTGTTTTCTCTTCCCAACTCTAATCCTTTGTTTTGGACAAAATTCTTATTTCATTTTTGTTCATCTTATTCCGTTGATGTACCGAAACTCTCAATCCATCTATACTCATTCTTCCCTTGTTGCCGAAACACCCATTTCATATTGATCATCTTGACCATTTTGATCATTTTCATTTTTGTTTCAATCGAAACTTCCTAACACTTCTTTCTATCTCTTTTTCTCTTTTCTCTTCACTAGCCGAACCTATCAACACCTAATCTCTTCTTCTTCATTTCTTTTTCTTTTGTGTTGGGCACTCCCTTCTTGACCGAATTGGTAAGTGGCTTCATTCCCCTCTTTTCATCTTTATTTTCTTTTTCTTCCTAGCCAAATATGTGTGTCCATCACTAATCAATATTTCACTTTGTTTCTTTATCAAAATATATCTCTCCTACTCTCTTATATCATGTTTTCTTCTAGTGTAGTGTTATAGAGGAAAGCCGATTCTTATAATCTTGTCTCATCCGTAGCCATAAGTCAATCGATAGAAATCGAATTCATCATCGTTAAGGTAAGGAGTTTATTCTTGGATTTTTCAAAATATCTTTACTCATTTATGATGCAAAATTGGACCGAAGTTTTGACTAAATGGTTATTATAGGGTCTAATCACTCGTTCTTATCCACTAGTGGATCCTTCAAAAATAGTGGTAAGCCTACTCGTATCACTAAAATAACTACTTTCTCTCATTGTAGTTTTCTAACCGAGATTTTTCTATGGAGGCAAGTGGAACTGATTTGAAAGGAAAAGCGATTGGAGAACACAAAAGGAGTGGATTTGCTATTCCTACTCCTAAGTTTAAACGTAGAGTGGTATCGACGGTTCAAGATTTTCCACTGGGTTGTGGACCATCATCCGGTGAGAATAAACAAATCGTGGTCGTTCACGATTTGGAGAGTAAGTATTTTAGATCGTTGATTTATATTTGGATTAAGAAAAACCTCTTATGTTAGTTAATCGAGTATTATGATGTCATAGGTACCGACGATCAAGAAGGTTTCATACTTACCGTAATCAGGTGTGTAATCTCACACCGAAATCTCATAGATTCATGATTCGATATTATGTTGGAAAATAGATCATTATTATTTATATGATTAAAATCGTAAGATATCTTAAACTGGGAAATTTGCTTAAATCACATTATTACTATAGATTTGTAATAATCTGTATTAAAATTATTACGATTTATCGAAAGGGCCTAATGGGGTGATTTATCGAAATGCCCATATAGGCCGAGTTAACGAAATGCCCATATCGGCCAATTTATCGAAATGCCCCTATGGGTGAAATTGTAAATTACCTTAGTGGGCCAAATTGTTATATTGCTTTAATGGGCCAATTCATTAAACGTATTCAATAGATTAATGGTTATTATTTATATGTGGATATTTTATGTTATTATGTATGTTGCATCTCTACATATTACATGGGATGGGAAAATTGAATGAAGAGAAGTGTAGCCCGGTGGCTCCGCCACAAATTCTGGTAATGGCTATGTGCCAACCCAAATATAGCTCTGTGCCATCGTGATTATGGCTATGTGCCAAACGTATTTATCCAATGCTGTGTGCCGATTATATTACTGTATATGATATTCTGGTGGTTCAGCCACAAAAAATTATATAAATGGCAACTTGACTGCAAATTGGAGAAACTGGTGGGGTGTGTTGACTTGATCCCCACAAGAGAGATTGGATGGCGGGGGGGAGATTGGTTGGATGGGATGGGTTGCATTCATTTATTTATTACTTTGTAAATGGGCTTAGGCCCAAGATGTTGTTAAACGGGTTCAGGCCCAGTGAATGAAGGTAAGGGGATTATGCACTGAGTTCTTGTAATTCACACCATCTCCTTAACCCTTGTAGGTAATGCTCAGTGATGTAGACTTGGGCCATGGATGACTCGGTGGAGGCCATACTTCAGAAAATGGTGTTATTGAACTTTAAATTTCTATTTTTGTTTACTTTATTACTTTTATTATTTTGGGTTTTTAAGCTGTAATAAGGCCTCTGTATTATTTTATTTTTACTTTATGTTTGACGTACTTATTATTTTGCTTGATTTATTTTAAATGGGAATTTTCTAAAAGCATAATCTACGATTTTTCCAAAATTAATTATTAAGTGGATTTTAATAAACAAACTTTTACAAATGATTTAACTCGGACTTTGTTTCAAATTATCGATGGAAGATGTTAGAACGGTGAAATAAATTCAGATGTCTTTCCAGGAACTTTCGGGTTTACCTCCAGACCAGGAAGTAGAGTTTGGCATTGAGCTTTTGCCCGGAACGGCTCTGGTATCCATTGCTCCTTATAGGATGACACCGAAGAAGTTAGCGGAGCTTAAGGTTCAAATTTAAGAGTTGTTGGATCGGGGATTCATTCGACTGAGTGTGTCACCGTGGGGAGCATCGGTCTTGCTCGTCAAGAATAAGGATGGGTCGATGCGTATGTGCATTGATTATAGGCAATTGAATAAATTAATGATCAAGAATAGATATCCATTGCCAAGAATTGATGACCTATTTAATCAATTGAGAGGCGCTTAAGTTTTCTCCAAGATAGATTTGAGGTCGAGTTATCACCAACTCAAGGTTAAAGAGGCGGATATTCATAAGACGGCATTTCAAACTCGTTATAGACATTATGATTTCTTGGTGATGCTGTTTGGATTGACCAATGCACCCACTGCATTTATAGACATGATTAACCGAGTCTTTTAACCATATTTAGACCGGTTCATGGTGGTGTTTATAGATGATATCTTGGTATACTCAAAGAATAAAGAAGAGCATGATTCACATCTGTGGATAGTATTGCAAATTTTGCGAGAAAAGCAACTTCATGCCAAATTCAGTAAGTGTGAATTTTGGCTGAAGGAAGTGACTTTCTTGGTACATGTTGTGTCAGCCGAAGGAATCAAAGTTAATCCTCAGAAGGTAGATGCTGTGTTGGATTGGAAACCACCAAAGATAGTGGTAGAAATTCAGAGTTTCCTAGGATTGGCTGGTTATTATAGACGCGTTGTTGATGGGTTTTCGTTGATTGCTGCACCCCTAATTAAATTGTTGCGAAAGGGAGTATCATTTGTGTGGGCAGAACAATAGCAAGAAAGTTTTGAGAAATCAAGCGATTTTGACTAAGCGCCATCTTGATTGAACTGAGGTGAAAAAGAATTTATCGCTTCTTGGATCGTCACACGGGTTTAGGATGTGTGTTGATGCAAGGTGGAAAAGTGGTGGCCTATGCATCTTGTCAGTTAAGGCCGCACAAAGTCAACTATCCTACTCATGATTTGGAGTTAGTTGCTGTGGTTTTTGCTATAAAGATTTGGAGGCACTATCTCTACGGTGAGAAGTCGATCATTTATATGGACCATAAGAGTCTAAAGTACCTCCTTACTCAAAAGGAGTTGAGCTTAAGACAGTGGAGGTGGATAGAGCTGTTGATGGATTACGACTTCTCAATCGAGTATCACCCTGTAAAGGCTAATGTGGTGGCAGACGCGTTGAGTCGTAACATGATATCGAAGTTAAGAGCGATGTTTGCTCATTTCAGTTTGTATAAAGATGGCAATCTACTAGTCGAACTTCAGGTGAAACCCATGTGGTTAGGTCAGATCAGGGAAAAGCAGTTATGAAATGAAAAGTTGGGTCCCTTACTTCAGCAAGTGGAAGGTGGTGTAATAGGGGATTTTGGATTTGATAAGGATGGAGTACTGTGTTTTCGAAGAAGAATTTGTATGCCCAAAGATTCAGAATTAAGACAAATGATTCTGCGAGAGGCGCATAGTAGCCCATATGCTATGCACCCCAGGAGAAATAAAATGTATCGAGACCTCCGTGAGTAGTATTGGTGGCTAGGGTTAAAACAGGAAGTTACTGAATATGTGAGTAAGTGCTTGACTTGTCAACAGGTGAAGGCGGAACACCAATTACCATCGGGATTATTGCAATCGGTAAAGATTCCATTATGGAAATGGGAACAGATAATGATGGATTTGTTAGTGGGTTACCTTTATCGCCTACTAAGAAAGATTCTGTTTGGGTAATAGTGGATCGGTTGGCTAAGACTGCTCATTTTCTACCTGTTCGAATGGATTACTCATTGCAGAAGTTGGCCAAGTTGTATGTAGCAGAGATCGTGAGGTTGCATGGGGTACCATTGTCTATTATTTCGGATAGAGACCCTAGGTTTACATCACGATTTTGGAAAGCCCTACATGAAGCTTTGGGAACCAAGTTGAATTTTAGTATGATATTTCATCCTTAGACGGATGGTCAATCGGAGAGAGTAATCCAGATCCTGGAAGACATGTTAAGGGGCTGTGTGATTGACTTCCGGGGGAGTTGGGAGGATTTTCTACCATTGGGAGAGTTTGTATATAACAGTAGTTATCAATCCATTATCCAAATGGAACCCTATAAAGCATTGTATCCTCGAACCCTAAGATTTAGCCGCTTAAATAATTTGTAAGGCATTAGATTAATACTAGCGCCTAAGTCTGCTAATGCCTTCTTTATGTTTAAACTACCAATTAAGTAAGAAAAAGTGAAACTCCCTGGATCTTTTAATTACCGTGGTAGTCTATTTTGGAGAAGGGCTAAACATTCTTCGTTAAGCTCCACCATGGATACCTCCTCAAGCTTCCTTTTGCTCGTAAGAAGTTCCTTTTAGAATTTTGCATACTTGGATCGTGAAATAGCTTCAACGAAAGGTAAGTTAATATGTATTTGTTTAAAGAGTTCGAGGAACTTACCGTATTGAGCATCCAATTGTTCTTTCTTCAATTTCTTTGGATATGGAATTTTTGCTTTATTTTCGTAGAGGCAATGGATTATCGTTTTCACCTTCTACATGTAAGAGTATGCCCAAAGATCAATCATGAGATGGTTGAAATAACATACTTGATTTATCATGTTTATTAATATAAAGCGTTGTCACTATTATTTCATTTTTTCCTTCTCGTGTACAAATAAACTGTGTTATCCTTAGTCAAGTATTATTGTTGACTAGGACAACAATAATGCATTAAGACAACATGTAGTTGATTGATGATAAAGAGTTGTCATTGATATGGAGTGTCAAAATCAATGCATGAATATGTGTGTTAGAGAACAACATATTGGACTAACCCACTATGAGTATGTTTCTTGGATTATTATGTAATTGTCACAACATTACTCATAGTGATTAATATGTATATGATCCTTAGACTTGAGATAATCATTATCCCAACATCGTGAGTCGTATATTTTGATACAGTCAAACATACACCGTAACTGGTTGTTCTATAAAGGCTAATGTTGGATATACCACAATCTATGTCGAGGGATATTGTTGATCAATATAGGATAATTCCCTCCCACATAATGGGAGTAATATCTTAGGCCACTTGATTGAGTGAGACTAGAAATGCATGGCCGTGCTCAAATAAGTTGACATGAGATGTCATACTAATTTGTATATCATAGTCTACTCAAGATATCAATAAACATGGGATTGACTATACAAGTGTGACTATTCCATGACTTGTATCCATTCCAGAGATAAAGGACTTAAGGATTAATGCATGAAAGGTTAATCACAAAAAGTTATGTCGAATCATGACTTCTTGTAACTTAGGTAGCAATGATGCATTGCTAGATGCCACTCATTGTCTGTGACATTAGAATCGTTCTAGTATTACTGCTAACAAACATTACAAGAACCTATAGGGTCACACCCTATGGTTGAAATGAACGGAATAAAACATAATTGGTATTGTGTTTGATTGCCACATGAATTAAATTAATTAAAGAATTAATTTAATTGGGTAATCAAATATTGAATATATTTATGTACAAGGATGTTGTACACATAATGAGAATTAATATATGAATTTGGTTCAGTATATACATTTAAATAAATATAGTTTATCAAATCCATGTTATAATTAATGTAATTATAAGTTTTTGGGTATAATTAATGTAATTATAATTTTGATTAAAACATTATTATATTTATTTAATTTTATAATTCATAAAAGACATACCGATTATAAAAGGGAATAAGTGATAAAAAATGATTAAGAGAAACCCTAAGAATTTGCTTGAAAAGTCTAGTAGCCGTCAAGCAAATAAAAAAAACCTCTAAAACAGTTTTGGAGATTTCTGCCGTTCATAGTCAAACCGGGTGGATTACGTGAGGTGACATCATAAAGGTTGCGGCTTGTTTGACGATGAGATCGAACTCTTGTTCTTTGAGGCGTCACTATCTACTCGATTGAAATTTTGGTAATTTTGAAATCTTTATTTCACCCGATTCGTTCCACACATGGATTAATGGTTGGGATCACCGGATTAATTTTATTACTGTTGCGCCATGGGGATGCCAGCGTTCCAACACTACACTCTTTTTCTTGATAATTTCATGTGGTGTCTTTCTTTGTGGTTCAATTAACTCTTTGCCACTCCTTAGTGTAACTACTTTTACCTGCTATGTGCCTTTGGAAAAAATCTCTATCCGTATTTCACATAATATCTCAATAAGTAGTCCAACCGACGTGATGATTTCTCTTACCTAAATTTTGATTCCCTCGATCGATCTTTGTTGTTCATCGAGTGTTTCTTCAGCCTTTTGAAGATGAGAGTTTGTAGCTGTCACCAATTTTGTCAGAATCTCTTCGAGGTTTGATTCCCCTTCCTGTGGATAAAGTTGTTGAAAATTTGGAGGACAATCCTACCTTTGATCATTCCACTAGAAGTCGGGATAGTACCTCCATCCTGTAGTATAAGTGTCACTATAAAAATTATTTTGACATCTAAAGTAGTTACCTATGTAGTGGACTTGTTCGTTTTTCATGCCATATCCGTAGGGTGGGTACTCAGGATTCGCCACGCCTCTCAGATTCGAGTTATAATGCATTACTGGGTGTATCTGCGAGAGATTACTCAAACCATCAATCTTTTTATTCATTATTTCGAACTGATTAGATAACCTAGTGACCACGTCGATGTTGAAAATATTGGTTGCTTCAGTAGGAATTGTCCCCATGCCTTGCCACTGATAATTATCCAGTTCTATTCCTTTGAAAAACTAGAATTATCTATCGAAATTTAAATAAAAGAAAAGTTAGCAAAGTAAAAATAGTGTTAATGATTTGGTAATTAACTTATGGTGTCAATGAGGACACATTGGTTAGATATTAAGTGTTTGAATGTGTGTTATTAATGTCTTTTAAAGCAGGTGAGTTTGATGTGAATTGAATATTGATAAGGTGAGATTTTACCATTTCTAAGAAAAGTATAGATACTATGGCATTTGGTATCAATACTTGACCAAATGAACAATTTTAAAAATAAACAGAATGCCAAAATGGTATCGAATTTTACTTAAGTATCAATACTATTTCATAAATATTGACTCCATTAAATAATTATCGACACCCCTTGTGTACAAAAAAAATAGAATTGAACTTTGGTATCGATTTCCAAATATGTATCGATTGGGTATCGATACCTACTATAGTTTAGGAAAATTCTGATTTCTCTGAATTTTTAAGTTGTTTGAATGGGTCCCTGACTGTTTCTAAAATTATTTTTAGAGCCTTGTAGGCTCGATTTAAGGTCTATAGATGCATAAATTATCGCAAACTTAATTATTCAGGAATATATGTTAATGTTTTGAGTTGTACGACAATACACTGTAACCCTAATTCAATTGACGAATTGCAGGTTATGGTCATTACATTTTTATGCTATACGGTCTTTCAGCTATGGTCTTACTCGATAGAATTGTGATTCCATAACTTCTTTTAGCTATGATCTTAATCGTTTTTGGTATGGTGCCATAATGTTTTTCAACTATGGTCTTATATATTTCTGGTATAGTGCCATAGTGTCTTTCAACTATTGTCTTAATCATTTCCTTCAAGCCAACGACCTCGACTCATATGTAAACAATTAGATATTAAACAATCGAAACAACAACTAATTGGTTTAATCAAGTTACGAACTTACCTTAACAAATGACTGTAAAAACGAATGCAACGACTAATCTGCCTCCTTAGCTTTTCCTTGGTCTAGTCTTGGTTGACTCGTTTTCTTATCTAAATAATAATTTCATTCAATTAAATAATTCAAATAGCTTAAAATCATTAATTCTAGCTCATAACTCATTTTAGCATAAAATTATGAAATTACCCCTAACATTTTCATTTTTGTGTAACTTAGTCCTTCAGCCTGAACTTACAATCCAGCTACAATTAATACAATTTCATGCTAGCCGATTTTCATAAGGTTCCCTAACAACCCATATTTATCCAAATTTCACATTAACACCAATGAATTTTACACTTCTAACAATTTAATCCCTAATACTCAAAATCACTAGAAATCAATTAAGAAAATAAGCTTATTCATCAATCAAACTTAATAGTCTATCAATCAACTTCACAAACACATGAAATTAAACCATATACTTATATTATGGATGTAACATCCTAAAATTTGAGTTTTTATATGTTGCATTATTTTGGTGCGTAGCTAGTTAAATTATCCAATGTGTGTGTTTATATAGTCCTGAGAAGGCTCGGGATTTATTTTGGATTTGGAAAAATATTGGTAATTAGTACTTTAATGAAGTGGAACAAGTGACCTTAAATCTTAAGGTAATTAAGTGGTGAAAGGTAGCATAAGTTGAGCTATTGGTTAAGAGGATATCGCCACATGTATTGTCTTGAGGGAGAGGTTGAATCTCTTGGTATGCATTTTGTGACTAAATTTTTGCACTCTACTATCAAGTGTCGGCCAAGCTTTATTTTCGGTATGTTCGACTTTAAATTTTTATGGTAAGGTGACTAAATGGATTAAGGAAACACTGAAGTTGAGGAAAGGAATCAATAGGATAAGGCAAGTAAGGGAACAAATGGCTTAATTCGTGGATTGTGCTATAGAAAGAAAGGTTGGCAAAAGTTGATCCATGATGGCTATGAACTTGGTGGAGTTTTGGGGCTAGAGGGTTGGCCGAATATTGAAAGGGATTAGGAGATAGTTGGTAAAATTCTTTAGCAATTTGTGCACCATTTTCTTACTACACCGAAATCTCATAGATTCATGATTCGATATTATGTTGGAAAATAGATCATTATTATTTATATGATTAAAATCGTAAGATATCATAAACTGGGAAATTTGCTTAAATCACATTATTACTATAGATTTGTAATAATCAGTATTAAAATTGTTATGATTTATCAAAATGCCCCTATGGGGTGATTTACCGAAATGCCCCTACAGGTCGAGTTAATGAAATTCCCATATCGGCCAATTTACCGAAATGCCCCTATGGGCGGAATTGTAAATTACCTTAGTGGGCCAAATTGTTATATTGCTTTAATGGGCCAATTCATTAAAAGTATTCAATAGATTAATGGTTATTATTTATATGTGGATATTTTATGTTATTATGTATGTTTCATCTCTACATATTACATGGGATGGGAAAATTGAATGAAGAGAAGTGTAGCCCAGTGGCTCCGCCACAAATTTTGGTAATGGCTATGTGCCAACCCAAATATGGCTCTGTGCCATTGTGATTATGGCTATGTGCCAAACGTATTTACCCAATGCTGTGTGCCGATTATATTACTGTATATGATATTCTGGTGGTTCAGCCACAAAAAATTATATAAATGGCAACTTGACTGCAAATTGGAGAGACTGGTGGGGTGGGTTGACTTGATCCCTACAGAAGAGATTGGATGGCGGGAGAGATTGGTTGGATGGGATGGGTTGCATTCATTTATTTATTACTTTGTAAATGGGCTTAGGCCCAAGATGTTGTTAAACAGGTTCAGGCCCAGTGAATGATGGTAAGGGGATTATGCACTGAGTTCTTGTAATTCACACCATCTTCTTAACCCTTGCAGGTAATGCTCAGTGATGTAGACTTGGGCCATGGATGACTCGGTGGAGGCCATACTTCAGAAAATGGTGTTATTGAACTTTAAATTTCTATTTTCGTTTACTTTATTACTTTTATTATTTTGGGTTTTTAAGCTGTAATAAGGCCTCTACATTATTTTATTTTTGCTTTATGTTTGACGTACTTATTATTTTGCTTGATTTATTTTAAATGGGAATTTTCTAGAAGCATAATCTACGATTTTTCCAAAATTAATTATTAAGTGGATTTTTATAAACAAACTTTTACAAATGATTTAACTCGGACTTTGTTTCAAATTATCAATGACATTTTCAAAAGTCACGATTTTAAAGTTCACTACCCTGATTTTTGATTCATCAAACAACCTCTCTAAAATAGTTATATTTTATCAAATATTTACATCCAAACTTGTTTTCTTAACTATAACCAAATAACACTTATTTTAGTACAAATCACATGTACTTTATACATTTTCCTCATGTGACATGTCAGATCCGGTCATAACTCATGGGCCGGGTTTGGGGTGTTACATACTCAACAATTCATAAAACACAAATCATCAATTCAAATAAGTTAATGTAAATTCATGATAATATCAAACCTTCCATAAGCTTATTCATATATTGATATGCAAAGTCATAACCATTTCTATTTAAACTTTATACTTACATGTACATACCCATACAAATTCATAACAAACTCATACCTTCCCGTAACACTGTCGAATACTCGATATTTTGCACACTAAATGCCATCACATAGCTGAAGCTATTATAATCCCGCACACTAAGTGCCTTATTCAATGTTTTGTACACTAAGTGCCATCGCATAGTCAAAACTATTATAATTCCGCAACTAAGTGCCTTACATAACCGAAACTATCTTAGTCTCGCACAGTAAGTGCCATATATAGCCGAAGCTATCTCAAATCGCACACTGAGTGCTATATGTAGTCGATTTATCATCGAACATGTCTGTAGTCTCGTATATACAATTTAGGCAATACCAAAACATTTAAAAGCATAATTGTAACAATGTTTATCTCATACGAACTTACCTCGGATACTAAAACGACGAGTAGAGTCGTTTAGTAGATAAATTTAGTTTTCCCCCGATTTAAGTTTGAATTCGCTTTTCTTCATCTATATAATATCAAATCCAACTTATTCAATCACTACTTTATTCAATTTAATCCGAACGCACATTTGGGCACGTTTACACTTTTCCCCAAAGTTTCACATTTTTATAATTTAGTCCTTATTTCACAAAAATCACAAATTAATGAAATTCAAGACTAACCCATGCTAGCCAAATTGACTTAATGTCCCTAGCAGCCCATAATTTGCATTTATTCAAACTTTTAACCACCAATTTCACATTGTCTCAATTTAATCCATTTTTGACATTTTTGACAAAAATCACTTTACAAAAGTTATTAATCTAACATTAAACCTTCCAAAACTATCATAATTTATCAAATTACTCAAGCATACAATAATGGAAACATGATAATTCTTTAACAGTTTAAAAATCTAAGGTACGAGCTACCTATAATACGAAGTAACGATCACAAAAACATAGAAATCATTAAAAACGGATCAAAAACTGACTTACAATTGGACACCAAAGTGACCAAATGCTTCAAACCCTAAATTGGTTTCTCCCCTCGTCAATTTCAGCAATTAGAAAGAAAGACGAACAAAATGTGGACTTTGGTTTTACTTATTTTTTAATTTTATTACTAAATTACTTATTTAACCTTGGCTATTAATATTAAAACACTTACTCTCATGTCCAACTTTGTCCATTTAATAAAAACAATGGTATAATAGCCATATAAATCCCTCAACTATATAATTCCATAGCCATCTAGTACCTTTTACTATTAGAACATCATTTTTGCACTTTACGCGATTTAGTCTTTTTTCTCAAATTGACCATTTAAACGATAAAATTTCTTCACAAAATTTTCACACATATATGCTGTCATAATGTAAACATTAAAATAATAAAATAAATATTTTTACCTTAGATTTGTGGTTCCAAAACCACTGTTATGATTTCACCAAAAATGGGCTGTTACATCAAGGCTATGGGAAAATGTTGCTGAATGTGATGAATTTTGGAAACAACGTGAAAACGAAGCTAGGAAGCTTGCACTAAAAGCTTATGAACCGAGCCTAGAAAATATAACAAATCATTTGAACTACAGTGTTAACAAGTAAACCACTGTTTTATTTTCTCTCTACTTTTTCATTTTTTATAAAAATTGCCATGGTTTAGTTATAAAAAAATTATTTATCAAAACCAAATCGATAGACCTATTGAATGTCATCGATAAAGAATATCTATAATGACTAATTGTACCAAGGGTTCCAAATTCAATTTCCTCAATTACTTCCAAGATCTTTAACCTTTCTTAACTTGTATGTTAAATGAAGGCATTATATACATTACCTTGGACAACTTATTACAGGATTCTTGACGAAGCTTATTGCAAAAAAAGTCATAAAATTTGATGATCTTATTACGAATACCACGAGAAGATACTTAAGGGATAAACATAAGAAGTATAATGGACCATGCTTGACAACCAATTCAATTGATAGGTGTTGGCGATACATGAAGAATTGAGTGAGGATCGAAAAATATTGGCAAGTTGTGTGCTTGGTTTTGGACACAAAACTCATGGTGGAAAACAAGGAGAATACTATTTTATGGTAGATAATTCTGTTAATGATGTTATAAATCCTAAACCAGGAACTTTATGTCATACTGTGATACAAAATGAGCCATTCTGGATCATTTTTGCTCATGTTCACAAGAGCTAATAGTTCAAAGTGATAAAAAAATTGATAGTCATGTAGCAAATGTTCATATAGCTAATGGATGTGGCATTACACTTCAATTTGTGCATAATGTCATCATTCACAACATTCATGTTCACTTTGTTGTCAAAAGTTGTGGTGGCCTTATCAGGGACTCCGAAGATCACTTTGGTTTTCGAACGGTCGGTGATGGGGATGATATTTCCATCTTTGGATCATTGCACATTTGGCTAGATCATATTTCCATTTCAGAATGCTAAGACGGTCTCATTGATGCAATCCAGGGTTCCACTGCCATTACCATCTCAAACTGCCATTTCACTCATCATAACGATGTAAGATTTATCATAGAATACTCAACAAGAAGTCACCATGTTTTCAACTAAACATTCTTTGATTTTTCTTTTAGGTGATCCTGTTGGGTGCAAGTGACAGTTATTCTCAAGATCAATACATGCAAGTCACATTTTCTTTCAACCATTTCGGCAAGGAATTAATACAAAGAATTCCTAGATATTGATGGGGATTCATTCATGTTGTTAATAATGACTACACACATTGAAATTGTATGCCATTAGCGGTAGCTGACATCCTACCATTATTAGCCAAGGCAATAGTTTTATTGCTCCAAATGACCCCTTGGCAAAAGAGGTAAACCAAAGTATAATAAATAAGTTGATAGCCTTTCTTTAATTTGGTAATAGTAATAAACATTGCTTGACCTTAAATGTATATGTTGTTGTTCTATTAACCTTTTATTTTATTGCATTTCTATAGATAACCAATAGGACTTATGCACTAGAGTCAAAATGGAAGAATTGGATATGGAGATCTGAAGGAGATTTGTTTATGAATGAAGCCTTCTTTAGAACATACGGGCCATCCTCATCTTTCCATTTCACATTTAACAAGAAAGATATGATTGAAGCCAAGCCAGGAACTTTTGTTAGAAGACTCACTCGTTTTGCAGGGGCACTTAACTGTAAAAAAATTATGGAGTGTTAGAAATAACTCTTAATTCTAGAAAAGTCTTGAAAACATTATTTCTCTTTTGTTGACATGTAAAGATGTCAGTAATATATAGAAAATATTTCGCATAGAAAAATTTACTGTCGCATCGGTTAACATGCTATAATGTAATGAATGTATTATTTTTTTTTCTTAAATTCAATAAAAACAATTTATTAATTAAAACTAAACATTTTAAAATTACATTTAAATTATTTTTGTTTATAAAACCAAATAAGCCTTGAAGACATTTAAATATGTCAAGGATGATGAGACATGAACCATAAAGTGTCACGACACAACCTTGAAGACATGTCCAATGAAGCAATCTTCCATCAGTTTCACGAAATAGGCTTGAGGGTGTCGCGATACCGAAACGAGGCAGTCATTTAATGAAGAAAGGGTGTTCTTGTCCGTACAACACAATTTAATGAAGTTTAGTCAGTTATTTTAGGTTAATATGAGGATGTTAACCTAGGCCTATAAATACCATTGCTCAAAACTGTTTAGGGGAATTTTGCCTTCCTTTTCTTTTGACTTCATTCTTATCTTTTAGGTTTTAGTTTTAGTTTTTATTCTCTTTATTTTTTTGTTCTTCGGGTGATTCAGATTGTGAATTAATCAGACTTTGTCAAGGATTTCACTTTAAGTTTCAATACATATTCATGATCTTTCTAATCTCTTTATTTGGTTTTCCAAATGTTTATGCTTCAATTCAAATCCATGATGTTTGTTAGATCCATAAGTAATTAATACCTTAGGAATATTAACGAGTGGATGTGCGATTAGTTAATGACTATGTAGGGTTCCTTCACTGGTCAGTTGGTTGGGAAAGGAAGAACTTAAACCCTATGACCCTAGGAAGTCATGTATGTAATATCCCATTTTTAAGTGGTGTCAGAAACAGTAGTTTCGGGGCCACAAATCTTACGGGTGAGTCCGTAAATATTATTATTTGATATTTATGAGTCAAATATAGAGTTATAATAAAATTTGGGCTTTATAATTTGTTATTTTAACGAATAATTAGGTTCAAGTGGTATGTCCCTAAAGTTAAGTGGTTTTAGAAAATGATGTATCGAGACCTCGATTCTATAAATCGAGCCCATAAATATTTTATTAAATATTCACGAGTGTTATTAGGGTTATATAAAAATTTGGTTAAGAAGTTTTAAGGTATAAATAGTTAATTAGGTAAAAAGGACTAATTTGTGAAACCTGCTCAAGTTAATCACTATAGACTTATCTGCATCAAATAGGTGAAAAGGCATGAAATAAGAGCCTTAAGTAGTAATTCTACCTATTTTAAGCATAGTGGATGATCATTGCTTGGCATTAAAGGGTAAAATGGTAATTAGATAATTAAACTTAAAATTAAGTAAAGACAAAGTATCATCTTTTTCATTTGGGATGTTGCTAGACGAAACACCATTGTTAGGAGAAGAAAGCTTTCAGTCAAAGCTTAGATTTTGTGCATGGTATGTAGTTGATACCTGCTTTTGATGATTTTTATGTTTTTGAGTTCGTATTTGTAACACCCCAAACTCCGCCTAGAAGTTAGGCCCGAATCTGGCATGTCACACCAAAAGGTTGTATAAACCTTACGATCTTTAAAAACCTTTCCTCAATTTAAAAACTTTCTCCCAATAAAAAACCTCGAGTTTCGTAGCTTAACAAATAAAATTTGCTTAAAGTTATTTTTCCTTGCAAACATAATATTATTTTCAAAACATTGCTTGTAGAAGAAGATTGACTTTAAAAGTTGAGGAAACGTGATATATGAAAATGGCAATTATCATTTTTAAAAACCCATGTTATATTGTTTAGTAGTTCATAACCAAAAGAATTACCAATGAAAGTTAAAAGAAAATCCCAAAGGCCTTATTACATAAATTAAAAACCCAAAATAGATAAAGTCTTAAAATTAAAGCGAAATGGAAGTTTACTAAAGTCATGTTTATGGCCACCACCGAGTCTTCCATGGCTCCAAGTCCTCTATCGCTGGGAATCACTTGAATGGGTATGGGAAAAGGACGTGAGTTATGAGAACTCAGCGTGCAATCCCTTATACGGTCTCTAACTGGGCCTTAGCCACTTACGGTAACAAATTTGGGCCCAGGCCCTATAATCATGAGAGTGCAAATAATGTAATGCAACCCAACCCAATCCAACCAACACGCCCCCCGTACCAGCCAATCACACCTGCGGGGATCAAGTCAACCCACTCTGCCAATCACACCAATATTGCAGACAAGCTGCTAATCACAGAATATTTGTGGTGAGCCACTAGAGTCATAATTATGTATGTATATATATTATGGCTATGCCACCAGGATACACTGCTCTTCAATCATTAGCCCGTTGATCGTTGTTTTGTCGAGTCTTAAAATTTATATAAAGAATGATCTAACCTGTAAAATAACTAAGACAATGATGGAGGCAAGCGCACCTATCGAACAGTAGTATAGTTTAGGCAAGATCGAAATGTCAAATCCCAAAGGAACCAAAAGTACTAATACTAACTCTCTTTTTATTATCTAGCCTAAGAATTAAGGAAATTTGTTGTTTAATCTAAATTAAATAACTATTAAATTAAATACTCTAAGACAAAGAAGAATAAAATTTGGAAAATAACTTGAGAAAAAACCAATTGATAAAGATGACACCCAAGGAAGAGCTAGACTTCACTTGTTATCTAACACTAAACCAGACAATTTATTCACTTGACTTGAACCGTGAGATTCCCTAACATATATTAATCCCTCTCTCGAGGCGACTAATGTCTAACCCTAGGTTGATTAATTAAAATCTCTTTCTAATTAAAACCCCTAGAATCACATTAACTCGATCTATGGACTCCCATATTAGGTTTCACCTTAATCTGGAAAAATCTCGTCACCCTATCTCTAGGCGCGTGATCAACTCTGCTTAATTATGCTAGATATACTCT
The DNA here is from genome assembly GCA_025506655.1 of Gossypium rotundifolium. NCBI lineage: Eukaryota > Viridiplantae > Streptophyta > Magnoliopsida > Malvales > Malvaceae > Gossypium > Gossypium rotundifolium. The sequence goes on from CP106730.1 coordinate 29,003,631, forward strand.
TAGGCAGGGACTTTTGCTCCTCCACCTAAGCACATCATACTTGAAATAATATCCCAGAAATACCAACACAAGAATTAAGAACACATAATTAAGAACAAGTCAAATATTTATCATATAGTTCAGCAAACAATAACAAGATTCATCTTAGGTTTCATCCCCCTCAGGTATCTGAGGGTTTAGCTCATAACAATAAAAGAAAACATCTCAAAAGAAAAGATAAAAAAAAAACATAAGAAATCCCTAAAACCCGCTGAAGGAATTGAAGGAGAGATCCTACGTCTTGAGTATAATTCTGGCTTCTTGAGAGGAATCAACTGGCTATCTTCGAGTAAATCTCCACAAATCTGCCCTATTTGGCCTAGCTGGATGCCCCCAGACTAAAACCCTGGGTTCCCCCTTTTAGGTTATACTTAGGGTGTTTATATAGACTTCAGAATATGTTTCTTCGCCCCTAAATATCCTAATCCGAGTGAAACTTCTCTTTCTCACGACAGGGACATGCCCATGGCACAAGCCCGTGTGAATCGATTTCAGGACGTGGTCGAGTCTGTTGAAGAGACACGCCCATGTGTTTCTAGGTCCAGGCCGTGTTAGAGTAAATTAGGGAGGCACGGTTGTGTGGTCTTAGGCCCAGGTCGTGTCGATTTCTATTTTGATCGAATTTGGTTCGTTTTAGGCTCGTTTCTCATTCTTTTTATCCTCCAGTGCTCTCTTTAGTACAAAACATGAAAATAAAGGATTAAAAGCACCAAATTACATAATTCAAGGCTTAAATAATCCAAAATTATGCTAAATGTGGGCCTAAAATATGTTACTTTTACGGTTTATCACCTGCCCCATGTAACATGATAACATGTAATATATATGTCCACATATGAGAGTGTATTGTGATAAAATGTCATGTATCAATGTATAAAAGTGTAAATAAAAACATACTCACGATATTGAATCACAACTCCCATATTAGGTTTCACCTTAATCTGGCAAAATCTCGTCACCCTATCTCTAGGCGCGTGATCAACTCTGCTTAATTATGCTAGATATACTCTTAGGCAGGGACTTTTGCTCCTCCACCTAAGCACATCATACTTGAAATAATATCCCAGAAATATCAACACAAGAATTAAGAACACATAATTAAGAACAAGTCAAATATTTATCATATAGTTCAGCAAACAATAACAAGATTCATCTTAGGTTTCATCCCCCTCAGGTATCTGAGGGTTTAGCTCATAACAATAAAAGAAAACATCTCAAAAGAAAAGATAAAAAAAACATAAGAAATCCTAAAACCCATGAAGGAATTGAAGGAGAGATCCTACGTCTTGTGTATAATTAAAGCTTCTTGAGAGGAATCAACTGCTATCTTCGAGTAAATCTCCACAAATCTGCCCTATTTGGCCTAGCTGGATGCCCCCAGACTAAAACCCTGGGTTCCCCCTTTTAGGTTATACTTAGGGTATTTATATAGACTTCAGAATATGTTTATTCGCCCCTAAATATCCTAATCCGAGTGAAACTTCTCTTTCTCACGACAGGGACATGCCCATGGCACATGCCCGTGTGAATCGATTTCAGGACGTGTCGAGTCTGCTGAAGAGACACGCCCGTGTGTTTCTAGGTCCAGGCCGTGTTAGAGTAAATTAGGGAGGCACGGTCGTGTGGTTTTAGGCCCAGGTCGTGTCGATTTCTATTTTGATTGAATTTGGTCCGTTTTAGGCTCGTTTCTCGTTCTTTTTATCCTCCAGTGCTTTCCTTAGTACAAAACATGAAAATAAAGGATTAAAAGCACCAAATTACATAATTCAAGGCTTAAATAATCCAAAATTATGCTAAATGTGGGCCTAAAATATGTTACTTTTACGGTTTATGCCCCATGTAACATGATAACATGTAATATATATGTCCACATATGAGAGTGTATTGTGATAAAATGTCATGTATCAACGTATAAAAGTGTAAATAAAAACATACTCACGATATTGAATCACAATTAAGGGTATAACAATCATTTTCACCCCCTCGAGGGTATTTCGGTAATTTCGCAACCTAGGGGTATTTTGGTAATTTACCCCTCAATGGTATTTCGGTAATTCTGCAACCCAATGGTATTTCAGTAATTTTTCCCTCCAAGGGTATTTTGATAATTTTGCCCTCCAAGGGTATTTCGATAATTTTGCACCCCGAGGTATTTCGATAATTTCGCACCTCGGGGGTATTTCGGTAAGTTCGCACCCTAGGGGTATTTCAGTAATTTCCTCACTAATGGCCTTTCCGAAGGTCTATTTTCGTCTCGAGCGACTCTAGGCCCTTCTTGGGTCTTTACGGACTATTGGGCCTAAAATCCATTTTAGGCCCAAACGAGCCCACACGCTCGAGTGGCCCAAAACACATGGTTTGGTTTTGAATTTGTAGATCTCGCGTTCGAATTTATCATTTGATAGTTTTCTAACATTTTTGCCCACGTGGGCCGGATAGCCCGTTGGGCCCATTTAGCCTGTTTCAGCCCAGTTAGGCTCGTTACAGCCTCAGCATCATGAGAGTGTTCGTGACACTCTCAACGGCTTAATGTCACGATTCACTTCTCGATTTACCATTACGAGTGCTCGTACGCTCGAGTGGTCACAGATGCTGACTTTTCGGCTTTCCACTTTTGATCATTTCATAGAACGTCATAAGCATCCATCGAAAGGGGTGTGAGATTACACACCTGATAACGAGCGTAGATTGAATCCTCGAATTACACACCTATAAATTCATATACTTTAACCATTAGCCTTAATCATAGTAAGATATACTCATCAGGTTGAAACTGACAACTCAACTCACACTACTTACCAAGAACAACGGCAACTTTTGGCTACGCTTGAGAGTTCAGTTCACTTCCTTCGATTAGGAAATTGACTCCCTAAAAGAAATCACGAGATAACGATGTTATTTTAAAATAACAAAAAACGGCCTTTCGGCCTAAATGATCTTAGAATAAGAATGTCCAACCATCACCTATACTCGGCCATGACTTACTTACCAACCAACCTCCGAAAGCCAATACTAGAAGAGTGATAAGAGATATGTTAGTACCCCAACAGATTCGGCCTTGCAAGAAGAATGAATGTTTTTGCTTTTAGAGAGAAGAGAAAAGAAAGAACTGATGGAAAAGAAACAAGAGAAAAGATATTACCTTGTGCTCACAACAGTGCCGAATAGCCAAGGTAGATTTGGCAGAAAGCAGCCTCTTATGCTTCAGGCTACTCGAGAAACACCGGTTCAAATTGGGGAAAGTAGAGGTTCGGTTAGTGGAGAAAAAGTAGAGAAGTAAAGAAGAAGAAGAAGAATTACAAGATAAGTGGTTCGGCCAATGAAAAGAAATAGTATAACGAGAAGAGAAGAGAGAAAAACAATGGTAAAGTAATCCTACCTATTCGGCATCTACCAAGAGAAAGGAATAATGGAGCAGAAAATAATCGGTACTTGCCAAAAGCAAACAAAGGAGGTAGAAGATAGAAGCAGAAAAGTGCACGAGTGGTCAGTTTCCAAAGAGAGAAACCAGAAGAAAAAAAACGTACGAGGAGAATAAAAGAAATCCAAAAGAGAATAACCCAGAAACACTTGAGTAGAAAATGCCAACAGCAAAGAAAAGCCTAGAGGGACTAAGAAAATTGGCACCTACTCCACCCTTAGCCGAAAATGCCCAACACCACTCCCTTGCTGAATTTTACCTCCCCCAACACTCCCACAATCGGCCACCTCTTCCCCCAGCTTGAATCCCATGATTCTCTCCCCAAATCAATGCACCATTCACTCCTCACCTCCCATTCAAACAGTTTGACCATTTCAAACCTTCACCAAACAGAATCCCACTCCAACTCTGCCTCTTCTTCTCCTTGAGCAAAAAATAAAAGCCTCCAATATGCTGCATGTGGGATTCAAACACTCTCCCTCCTTGCTATCATACTGACGCCACCACCACTCCACCATGTGGCCACTTGTGTCTTAAACCACGCACAACAAAAGTTAAGCCTATAGCTAAAGTCTAATTCCCTTAAAAAGAAAATAATCTAAAATAAATGCAACTACCAAGACTAGAACGTTGGATCCCTTGCCTCCCTGTGGCATCACTCCCTTGCTCCCCAAGTGGCGTTACTTTGCCACTACACCACAAGCTCTCTTTGTGTCATTTTTCTCCACATTTTATTCTTAAAGCCTACCTACTAACTCCCAGGGTTTTACTCACCTAAAACAAAAATTTTCTAAAGCCCAAGTTTGATCCCAAGGACCTCATAGAAGCCCGCTAACCTTCCAAAATCACTCGCCTAATAGGTACAAATTGTACAAGTGCCATTCTCTTATTCTCAAAAATTTTTAAACGCTCCTACGCCCAAGGCCCAATGTGCCAAATTCTACTAGGTCCAAATTCGGGTCGTTACAGTATTAGCTTAATCTAACTAGCCCAAAGGTCAATTTGTAAAATTGTGGAAGGTTGAGGGACTTGCCATGAATGAATTTCATGTGTTTGTGAAGTTGATTGATAGAATATTAAGTTTGATTGATGAATAAGCATATTTTCTTAATTGATTTCTAGTGATTTTGAGTATTAGGGATTAAATTGTTGGAAGTGCAAAATTCATTGGTGTTAATGTGAAATTTGGATAAATATGGGTTCTTAGGGAACCTTATGAAAATCGACTAGCATGAAATTGTATTAATTGTAGTTGGATTGTAAGTTCAGGCTGAAGGACTAAATTGCATAAAAAATAAAATGTTAGGGGTAATTTCAAAATTTTATGTTAAAATGAGTTATAAGCTAGAATTAATGATTTTAAGCTATTTGAATTATTTAATTGAATGAAATTATTATTTAGATAAGAAAACGAGTCAACCAAGACTAGACCGAGGAAAAGCAAAGGTGGCAGATTAGTCGTTGCATTCGTTTTTACAACCATTTGTTAAGGTAAGTTCGTAACTTGATTAAATCAATTAGTTGTTGTTTCGATTGTTTAATATCTAATTGTTTATATATGAATCGAGGTCATTGGCTTGAAGGAAATGATTAAGACAATATTTGAAAGACACTATGGCACTACACCAGAAATCAATAAGACCATAGTTGAAAGACATTATGGCACCATACCAAAAACGATTAAGATCATAGCTGAAAGACGTTATGGAATTACGATTATATCGAGTAAGACCATAGCTGAAAGACCGTATGGCATAAAAAATGTAACAGCCATAACCTGTACCCATCGCTGAATTAGGGTTACACTGTATTGTCGTACAACTCAAAACATTAACATAGATTCCTGAATAATTATGTTTACGATAATTTATGCATCTATAGACCTTAAATCGAGCCTACAAGGCTCTAAAAATAATTTTAGAAACAATCAGGGACCAATTTGAAACAACTTAAAGAATTTAGGGAGAAACTGTAAATTTTCCAAAACTATAGTAGGTATCGATACCCAATCGATACATATTTGGAAATCGATACCAAAGTTCAATTCTTTTTTTTTGTACACAAGGGGTATCGATAATTATTTAATGGTGTCAATATTTATGAAATAGTATTGATACTTAAGTAAAAATCGATACCATTTTGGCATTCTATTTATTTTTAAAATTGTTCATTTGGTCAAGTATTGATACCAAATGCCATAGTATCGATACTTTTCTTAGAAATGGTAAAATCTCACCTTATCAATATTCAATTCACATCAAACTCACCTGCTTTAAAAGACATTAATAACACACATTCAAACACTGAATATCTAACCAATGTGTCCTCATTGACACCATAAGTTAATTACCAAATCATTAACATTCACACCAAGTCCAACTTATTTCAACTCAAGCAATCAACAAATTATTACTTATTTACTTCCATACCATCACATTTGACTATTCTTAGCACACATATAAGTTAACACTTACCATTTCATACATATAACCATCACTTAAACTTAGACACCATCAAAGCATGCATCAAAGTTTAAACTACAGCCGTGTATAATTAAGTTATCTACACAAACAAGCCATTAAATCATCACTACACACAACATAAACTCCTATTACATGCCATATAAGCCAAGATGTTTACAAAGTCTACCAAAAGAGTTTCCACATAATGTGATTTCTCAAGTTGACCGGATCTCTTAGTTCCACAAAATGTAGTCTACAAAGAAAACAAGAACACGAGTAAGCTTACATAAAGCTTACTGATTTCATCGATAAAACGATATAACTTACTGGATTTAAACACAATAAATCAACTAATAGATTAATGAATAGAGTTCAAGTCACAAGACTAAAAACAGAATTTCTGCCAATCACAGTTCACAACAGGTAAGAAATACTGAAACGTTAGAACGAATTAATAATCAACCCGATGAACGATACACAGATACGAGTACACAGTTAACCACCTAAAGCATGCCAAATGCTCATATGAGCTAATCTAGACAATAACATGCATTAGCACCAAGTGTCTAGCTTGTAGGATAACGTTCTCCCCCCGTAACATGCCAGAAAAACATTGAAATATAACAAGATAGTCCGAACAAATGCAAGACTTTGATATATTCAATAAAAAATATATAAAGAGTCATTATCACTTATCATATCAATAACATATTGGCATGCCAATCGTACTCTATCCTACGTTCATTGGATCAGGATATTTCAACGATATTCAATGCTATAATGATTTGTCATCCAAATCTCATATGCATACATAACAGTAACACCCAAGTCACGACAAATTAATTCATTCAAAAATTCAATTAAAAGTATTAGATTTAAACCGAGCTAACTTACAGGACTAATTTGCTGATGTGTCTCTAGCTAACTATGATCACAATAAAGGCAAGCATACCTATCGTTTAATAGTATAGTTATTGTAAGACCAGAAATATCATATCAACAAGGACCAAGAGTACAAGTAATTACTATCTTCTTATTATCTAGCCTAAAAATTGGAGTGATTTCTTTAAACTAAAATTAATTAAAAGCACGAAAGAGAATGAATTGGGAAAATACTTTTTAGACAACTTTATGAGAGAGGCAATACCCAAGGAAGAATCCACCTAGACTTCATTTATTACTTCTGGTTCATACGATTTATTCACTTGACTTAATTTGTAGAAATGCCTAGTTTATGTTAAATTCGACATGAACCAATAACATGAATTATCAAAACAAGAATAATAACTCACAATTAAGAATAAGAACAAGTATTTATCTTATAATCAGATAGTAATAAGATCTGTCTTAGTTTTATCCCCTTAGGTATTTAAGGGATTTAGTTCATACTGATAGAGGAAAACATCTTAAAATAAGGAAAACTACAAAACATAAGAAAACCCAAAAACTTCAAGAGAAATTGATAGGAGATCATCAGTCTTGATGGAGATCCTTCTTACAAGCTGCTCCCAATGCTGTATTGGGTATTTTCGCTTTCTACTCTGTGTCTTTTTAGGTCCTCCCCTAGTGTGTTTATATAGGCTTTGGAGCACCTTTCTAGGCCCACAAGTTTCTTTTTTCGAATAGAATTAGACTTAGGTTCGGTAGGGACACGCTCGTGTTTAAAGGCTTAGGTCGTGCTTGATTCTGCTCACTACACATGGCTATGTGGTCTACAACTTAGACCGTGCTCGATTCTGCTCGTCACACACGACCGTGTGATCTTCCCGTGTGCTATAGTCCAGGCCGTGTTGATTTTGGAGGTAGGCCCATTTTGTCGCTTTTTGGCCGGTTTATCGTTCTTTTTTACTCCCTAAGCTCTCTTGAGTGTAAAATATGAAATTAAAGGATCAAGAGCATTGAATTCATCAAATCTAATGAAAATTCATCCAAGAATAAGCCAAGCATGGGGTAACAATATGTATAAATTATTGTTTATCATCCGCATTGACAACAAAGGTACAAGGATTATTCCACTATTTTATCTTTTGCACGGCTCCCAATGCATTTTTGATCTAGAATAATAATTTCATTCAATTAACTATATTATTAGCAACCATTTCATGCAATTAAGTCCTTTTTGACATTTTACAAATTTACCCTCAACATTTCACTTTTATTCAATTTAGTCCTTAGGCCCTAAACATGCAAATTAACCATTTTTAAACCCACCTTGATCGAATCTCTTAGGGCCCCTCTACAGCTCCTAATTGCTATAATTTCACAACAAATCCTTGTAATTAATTACCTTAACAATTTAGTCCTTTAACGTTAAAATCATCAAAAATTAATTTACAAAATAGTCCAATAAAACACCAAAGCTTAATAATATTCCAAAAACATTCAAGAAGCAACTCAACTATTCAATGGAAAAAGTTATAACGTTTGAAAATTTTACGAATTGGTCCTCGGCTTAACTAGATTAAGCTAATACGAGCTCAAAAACATAAAAATTACTAAAAACGGGTGAAATTTCACTTACCAATAGGAAATTAAAGCTTTACCAAAGCTTTCCCAACCCTAACAATGGCTATTCGGGTTTTCTTCCATGAAGAAGAAAAGAAAGTGTTAATATTATCATTTAATTTCTTTAATTTTAACATAGTTTTAACTATTTTATGAATTACTCTTTTTATTACAACTTATAAAATTACTAAATCATGTCCATATATGTCCATTGTAACATCCCAAACCCAATCTATGCGTTAAGACTAGATTTGACATGTCACACAAAGTGAACATACATCTAGTCTTTTAAAGAAATCGATTTAAAAAAAAAAAAACATTTTGACATGGAGTTATTAAAAGCGAGGTTGATTACTAAATCTAATAATTTGAGACATTTAAGTTGAAACCTAGAAAATTGGATTTAATAATTCGAGAAAGAAAAAAAATTAAAGAATTCAAAAGTAATTTGAAAACAAAAATTTAAAATATTGTTACGAGAAAAATTTTCGAGTTAAAATATATAAGAATGTAATCCTCTTCAGATGTTCATTTAAGAAAAACGTTTATTTCTATTTTAGAAAAGAAATCCCACTTAAGTATTTAAAGCGTATTATAAAATTCATCTACAAGTAAAACATCCATAAAAATTAATCAGAGGCCTTATTACAACTTAGCTTAAATAGTAAAAATAATAAAAAGTGCTTAAAAAGAAATCTGGTATATAAATAACCCATTATTCGTAGTATGGCCTCCACTGGGTCGTCCACGGCCCAGGCCCCATCGCTGGTCATTACCTGAGCAAGGTAAAGAAAACGGGGTTAGTTACTTAGAACTCAGTGTGTAACCCACTTCTCATTGTCACTGGGCCAAAAATTCAATTAAGCATTTATTAGGCCAAAGCCCATTTACAATCATAACATAATATCATATATAACATGCATGTGTTACGCAATTTCCCAACCAAACCTAGTTTTCCATCCGCTACACACCACCCATACCAACCAACACACCTGTGGGGAGCTTTAGTCACCCACCCCGCCAACACACCAAACTGGGCATTAAGCCATATATCAAGCCATATATCAATCTGGGCATCAAGCCATATATCAAACTGGACATTAAGCTATATAAATTTTGTAGCAAAGCTACCAGAACTTCTCTTCGTCAAATATCCCATCCCATGCAAATCATGTATATAATATGCATATTCATTTTCAACAATCCATTCATATAATTATTACTAACATACGGCCCATTATAAAAATTTTCACAATCTGGCCCATATCATATTTAGGCCCATATAGCAAATATCACATTTAGCCCATATATCAAATATCACATTTGAGCCATATATCAAATATCACATTTGGCCCATATATCAAATATCACATTTGGCCCAAATATCAAATATCACATTTGACCCATATATCAAATATCACATTTGGCCTATATATCAAATATCACATTTGGCCCATATAGTCATTTATATCGATTTGGCCCCTTGAGGGCAATTTCGTAATTTTCACAGTCTTAATACTGATTTTAAAGTCTTTACCACTAAAGTGATAATTATGCCATTTTACCTGATTTCACTAACTTGTGGTTTAATCAAGCGTTTGATACGATATAGTTATCTAACCCATGAAGTACGGTGTGAGATTACACACCTGATTACGGTAAGCACTACGCTCTCCTGATTACTGACACCTAAAAATATGTTTAACGCTCGATTAGAAGAATAAACTCGATCTAAATAAGCTACTCTAAACAAACGATCTAAGATTTACCCTCGAAATTGTGAATAACTACAATTTGTCGATTTTCTTCGGTTAACGTTCCACAACCCATTGGAAAACCCCGAACAGCTAATGGCTCAGAACTGCGAATAACCTCGAATAATTGATTTTCACCAGAGGAGGGTCCATAACCCGGTGGAAAGTCTCAGATCGTCGAAACAGCCTTTCGTTTGAATTTAGGAATTGGAATCACTAATCCACTCCTTTTGGGATCTCCACTAGATTCCCCTATCAAAACGTTACTACGAGCCTCCATTCGTTAGATTTTTAGTAAATCGATAATATAATAAAGTATGGACTTATCAAAAGGTAGAGATCGGCTTACCACGAAGTTTCGAGTGTTCCACGAATAAATCCCTATATATAAGAATCGGTTACTACTTTCCATATTGTTAATCATCTTAATAAATAAAGGATGATCGTGAAAACTGTGAAGAACTCTTACCTTGAAGGTTTTGATCTTAATTCTAGTGATTATGAGATAACTTTGAGGAAATGGCAATTCGGCCTTTCTCTATTTCACTATAAAGACGAAAAAGATTTTTCTAAGAGAGAGATAGATGATGATATTTTCGGTCAAAAAGACCCTTCCAAGCCAATATGTTGGTTCGACAAAAGAGAAAGAAAAGTAATGAATTGAAGAGGGCTCTTACCGATTGTTCAAAGGTGACCACTCGAATGAAAAATAGAGTTAAATGGAAGATGGAAGATTTGGAAGATGGAAGATTCGCTATAATAAAAATATTGGAGAGGATGATGATCAATAAAATTTGGCTATGGTGAAGAATTAGGGAGAGAGAGATGTTTGAGAATTTTTTGTAAAAAGTAAAGAAGAAAAAGAAATAGGAGATAACATGTTTGTGTTTTGGTTTTCAAAGATGGAGAATGAACAAAGAAGAAGTTTTTAGATTGGTGTACAATGGGCCAAAGCAGAAAAAGAATACAATTAAAGAAAAATGCCCCCTTCTATGGTAGTATAGTTTCGGCATAAATAGGAAAAAGGCTTGAGAGGAAGAGAAAATAATACCAATTTGGTCAAAAATAATAACCAAAACTAAAGCAAAATTTTACCTATTGCTCATGACACATTTGGCTTGGGATAGAGATCTTGGAGAGAAAAGAAAATGGTGCACAAATTGCAAAAGAATTTTACCAACTATCTCCTAATCCCTTTCAATATTCGGCCAACCCCTCTAGCCTCAAAAATCGACCAAGTTCATAGCCATCATGGATAAACTTTTGCCAACCTTTCTTTCCATAGCACAATCCATGAATTAAGCCATTTGTTCCCTTACTTGCCTTATCCTATTGATTCCTTTCCTCAACTTCAATGTTTCCTTAATCCATTTAGCCACCTTACCATAAAAATTAAAAGTCCAACATACCAAAAATAAAGCTTGGCCGACAATTGATATGAGAGTTCAAAAATTTATGTCACAAAAATGCATACCAAGGGTGTCGAACCTCTCCCCTCAAGACAATACATGTGGAGCATATCATCTTAACCAATAGCTCAACTTATGCTAACTTTCACCACTTAATTACCTTAAGATTTAAGGTCACTTGTTCCACTTCATTAAAGTACTAATTACCAAAGTTTTTTCCAAATCCAAAATAAATCCCGAGCCTTCTCAGGACTATATAAACACACGTATTGCATAATTTAACTAACTAAGCACCAAAATAATGCAACATATAAAAACTCAAATTTTAGGATGTTACAATTCTATCCCCTTAAAGAAAATTTCGTCCTCAAAATTTACTTGATTAAAAGAGGTGAGGATATTGCTGCCGCATTGTGTCTTCAGGGTCCCACGTAGCTTCCTCCATTGCGTGATTACACCAGAGGACCTTTACTAACGGTATTGATTTCTTTCTCAGCACTTTAACATCTCGATCTAAAATTTTCACTTGTTCTTCCTCAAATGACAAGCCAGACCTTAACTCAACTTCCTCTACCGGTAAAATGTGAGACGGATCCGATCGATAATGCCTCAACATAGAGACATGGAAAACACTATGAATCTAACTCAACTCTAGAGGTAACTCAAGCTGATAAGCTACTAGCTCAACACGTTTCAACACACGATATGGTCCAATAAACCTAGGGCTCAACTTGCCCTTCCTTCCAAATCTGAAGATCTTCTTCCAAGGTGAGAACTTTAGAAAAACCTGATCTCCCACCAACTCAATGTCCTTACGCTTCAGATCCGCATGCAAATTTTGTCTATCCAAAGCTTCTTTTAACCACCCCGAATCACCTTTACTTTTTCTTCCGTCTCGATATCAATTCAAGACCCAAAAGTTGTCGTTCCCCCAATTTAGTCCACTAAGTAAGGGTACGACACCAACGACCATATAATGCTTTATAAGGTGCCTTTTGGATACTGGATTGATAACTATTGTTATACAAAAAACTCCATCAACGGTAGAAAATCCTCCCAAATACCTCGAAAGTCAATCACACAGCCCCTTAACTTGTTTTCCAAAATCTGGATTACTCTTTCCGACTGACCATCTGGTTGAGAATGAAAAGCTGTGCTGAAGTTTAACTCTATTCCCAAAGCTTCATGCAAAGCTTTCCAAAACCGCGATGTAAACCTAGGGTCCTGTCTGAAATAATAGACATTGGTACCCCATGTAACCTTACGATTTCCACTACATTCAGTTTGGCCAACTTCTGTAATGAGTAATTCGTTTGAACAGGTAGGAAATGGGCAGTCTTTGTCGATCGATCCACTATTACCTAGACAAAATCTTTCTTAGTAGATGATAGGGATATCTCACTAACAAAGTCCATCGTTATTCGTTCCCATTTCCATAATGGAATCTTCAATGGTTGAAGCAAATCCGACGGGAATTGATGTTCTGCCTTCACTTGTTGATAAGTCAAGCACTTACTCAGATAATCAATAATCTCCTGCTTCAACCTTGGCCACCAATACTGTTCACGGAGATATCGATACATCTTATTTCCTTTGGGGTGCATAGCATAGGGGCTACTATGTGCCTCTCGCAGAATCATTAGTTTCAAGTCTGAATCTTTGGGCATACAAATTCTTTTGCGAAAACATATTACTCCATCCTTATTCAATCCAAAATCCCCTATTACACTACTTTCAACATGATGAATTAAGGGACCCAACTTTTCATATGATATCTGCTTCTCCTTGATCTGTTCTAACCACATAGGTGTCACCTGAAGTTCCACTAACAAACTACCATCTTCATACAAACTAAGATGAGCAAACATTGCTCTCAACTCCGATATCACCTTACGACTCAATATGTATGCCACTACGTTAGTCCTTCCAAGATGATACTCGATTGAGAAGTCATAATCCTTCAACAGCTCTATCCATCTCCGCTATCTTAAGTTCAACTCATTTTGGGTAAAGAGGTACATCAAACTTTTATGATCCGTATAAATGATTGACTTCTCTCCGTACAGGTAGTGCCTCCAAATCTTCAAAGCAAAAACCACCGCAGCCAACTCCAAATCATAAGTAGGATAATTAACTTCGTGCGGCCTTAACTGATGAGATGCATAAGCCACTACTTTACCACCTTGCATCAGCACACATCCCAAGCCCATGTGTGATGCATCATAGTAAACAATGAACTCTTTTCCAACCTCAGGTTGAATCAGTACAGGCGCTTTTGTCAAAATCTTCTTCAATTTCTCAAAACTTTCTTACTACTGATTTGACCACACAAATGGTACTCCCTTGCGCAACAGTTTAGTTAGAGGTGTTGTAATCAATGAAAACCCCTCAACAAAACGTCTATAGTAACCATCCAACCTTAGGAAACTCCGAATCTCAGTCACTAACTTCGGTGGTTTCCAATCTAACACAGCCTCTACCTTATGAGTATCAACTCTGATTCCCTCGACGACACAACATGTCCTAAGAAAGTCACTTTCTTCAGCCAAAATTCACACTTAGATGTGAGTCATGCTCTTCTTCATTCCTCGAGTATACTAAGATATCATCCATGAACACCAACACAAACCGCTCTAAGTAGGGTTGAAAGACTTAGTTCATCATGTCCATAAATGCAGTTGGTGTATTGGTCAATCCAAACGACATCACCAAAATCTCATAATGTTCATGACAAGTTCAAAATGCCATCTTATGAATATCTGCCTCCTTAACCTTGAGTTGATGATAACCCGATCTCAAATCTATCTTGGAGAAAACTGAAGCTCTTCTCAACTGATCAAATAGGTCATCAATTCTCGGCAATGGATACCTATTCTTGATTGTCAATTGATTCAACTACCTATAATCAATGCACATATGCATCGGCCCATCCTTCTTTTTGACGAAGAAGACTCGTGCTCCCTACGAAAACACACTCGGTCAAATGAATCCCTGATCCAACAACTCTTGAATTTGAGCCTTAAGCTCTGCTAAGCTCTTTCGGTGCCATTTTATAAGGAGCAATGGACACCAGAGCCGTTCCGGGCAAAAGCTCAATGCCAAACTCTACTTCCCGGTCTGAAGGTAAACTCGAAAGTTCCTCAGGAAAAACATCCAAAAATTCTTCCACCGTTCTAACACCTTCCATTGATAATTCCTTGACATCCAAAGCACAAATGAAATCTAGGAATGCTTCATACCCTTTTCGCACCAACTTTTCTTCTTTTAAAGCAGATATCACATTTGCTAAATAGTTTCTCCGTTTGCCCATCATCACCACTTCTTTATCTTCCAAAGTCCTTATCGACATCCGCTTTGCAGCACAATCCAAGTGCACACGATGCTTCACCAACCATTTCATGCCCAAAATAAGGTCGAACTTGCCAAAAGGTAGTTCCATCAGATCAGCCAAAAATATTTCTCTTTGAATTTCCAAGGGCACGTCCCTAAACAATTTATCCCCTATCATAGACTATCCTAAAGGACTTATTACTGTCATCTTTATATTAGTAATGTCAGATCTAATATTCAGTTTTCCAGATATAGCACTAGCAACATACGAATGGGTAGATCCGATATATATCAAAGCAGTAATAGGTACATCAAACATCAAAAATGTACCAGTTATCACATCAGGTGCATCACCATCCTCACGGCGTCTGACTACATAAACTAACCCCAGCTGCCTCGCCTCAGCGTTACCCCTGAAGCCATTACCTCTGCCTAGTGCACCTTGACCACGGCCACCACCATTACCACCTCGACCTGGCCCACGACCTCTCGGTGGCTATTGAGCGCCTCTAGCTGGCTGTGAATCAGGGTTACGAGCTTCTTGAGTCAGAGCAGTCCATCGAGGACAATTCTTAAGCTGATGATCCTTAGAACCACATTTGAAACACCCACCAGTTCTTTTGCAGCATTCACCTGGGTGACATCTCTCACAGTCAGCACATGGTTGAATCTAGTTGATAGTCGCAGGTGCTCTAACTTGAGCGGCTCTTCATCCTTGGGCCTCTTCTGAAACCTTTTAGAGGAACCCACTTAAGTCCCTCTTGCCTCTACCTCTGTCTCGGTTCTG
This sequence comes from Gossypium rotundifolium, assembly GCA_025506655.1. Taxonomy (NCBI): domain Eukaryota; kingdom Viridiplantae; phylum Streptophyta; class Magnoliopsida; order Malvales; family Malvaceae; genus Gossypium; species Gossypium rotundifolium. The sequence continues at coordinate 29,019,338 of CP106730.1, forward strand.
ACGTTCTGAGTTCTTAGCCTCTTTAGATATTTTGGCTTTCTCTACAAGCTTGGCAAAAGTCCTTTCTTTTTGTGGGGCTATCAGTACCCACAACTCATCATTCAGACCATCCTAAAAATGTACAAAGTGCTCATGATTAGTTGGCACTATTGTCCGAGCATAACGGCTCAAGCGTAGAAATTTTGCCCGTAAGCCACCACCGTCTTATGTCCTTGGACCAGATTTAGGAATTCCTTCCTCCGGGCATCCACATAACTTGCCCCGACATACTTTCATTGGAATGCAGTTTTGAAGAAATCCCACGTAACATGTTCAGCCTAAGTGCCTTCTTGAACAGTAAGCCACCATTGATGCGCCTCGTCCCTCAACAAGGACACAATTCCTCTCAATTTTTGTTCGGTGGTGCATTCTAAATCATCCATGATCCGCTCCACTACCTCGAGCCAATACTCTGCTACATTTGGAGCTACACCCGAAACACCCCTAAAAACCTCGGCACCACTTGATTTAAGTCTTTCTGATATTGATCCAAGAGTTGCTGACCCAGTTCTAGCCCCAACAACCCTTTTTATGACTCGTAACATTGCTTGGGTCAAGGCAATGTGCTCTCTCGTATGGTCATGTGATCCAGTCTCAGTCCCGTGTGATGTAGGTGTGTCCATTTCTGGTATATGTCCCAAAGCTTCAGATGCAACCCTAGCACCTCAGCCTCTACCACGGCCACGTCTACCACATCCACGTCCTCTAGCACTCATTTTAAGTATTTTGATTTAATCTGATTTCAAGATTTATGAATCAATATACTTTTTCAGTGTTGATTAATAATATTTTATGAGATACAAGAGATAGAGTTATTTTCGTAAACGAGTCCTATAGTCTCAATCTCTATAGTTTCAACACCTAAACCTAAAAGTTCTAGAGTGTTCCTATAGTCATTTCACAATAATAAGAATTATTCAATTCACATACACTTACTTGACTTGGTGCCGGATACTCGTGGTGCCATACTACCTTTAAAAACTTAAGTTCTATAACTCAAAACAGTTTTGTACCATAAATGTTTTTGAACCCAAACCACAGTCGAGTTTTGAACCTGGCTTTGATACCATAAAATGTAAAACCCCAAACCCGGTCTATGCGTTAAAACCATATTTGACATGTCACACAAAGTGAACATACATCTAGTCTTTTAAAGAAATCAGATTTTCAAAAAAAAGAAACATTTTGACATGGAGTTATTAGAAACTGAGGTTGATTACTATATCTAATAATTTGAGACATATAAGTTGAAACCTAGAAAAAATGGATTTAATAATTCCGAAAGAAAAAAAAATTAAAGAATTGAAAGTAATTTGAAAACAAAAATTTAAAATATTGTAATGAAAAATTTCGAGTTAAAATATTTAAAATGAAATCCTCTTCAGACGCTCATTTAAGAAAAACATTTATTTCTATTTTTAGAAAAAAATCCCACTTAAGTATTTAAAGCGTATTATAAAATCCATCCACGAGTAAAACATCTATAAAAATTAACCAGATGCCTTATTACAACTTAACTTAAATAGTAAAAATAATAAAAAGTGCTTAAAAAGAAATCCGGTATATAAATAACCCATTATTTGTAGTATAGCCTCCACTGGGTCGTCCACATCCCAAGCCTCCACCACTGGTCATTACCTGAGAAAGGTAAAGAAAACGGGGTGAGTTACTTAGAACTCAGTGTGTAACCCACTTACTATTGTCACCGGGCCAAAAATTCAATATCGCATTTATTGGGCCAAAGCCCATTTACAATCATAACATAATATCATATATAACATGCATGTGTTATGCAATTTCCCAACCAAACCTACTTTTCCATCCGCTACACACCACCCGTACCAACCAACACACCTATAGGGAGTTTTAGTCACCCACCCCGCCAACACACCAAACTAGGCATTAAGCCATATCTCAAACTAGGCATCAAGCCATATATCAAACTGGGCATCAAGCCATATATCAAACTGGGCATCAAGCCATATATCAAGCTGGGCATTAAGCCATATAAATTTTGTAGCAAAGCTACCAGAACTTCTCTTCGTCAAATATCCCAACCCATGCAAATCATGTATATAATATGCATATTCATTTACAACAATCCATTCATATAATTATTACAAACATACGACCCATTATATAAATTTTCACAAACTGGCCCACATCATATTTAGGCCCATATACCAAATATCACATTTGGCCCATATATCAAATATCACATTTGGCCCATATATCAAATATCACATTTGGCCCATCTATCAAATATCACATTTGGCCCATATATCAAATATCACATTTGACCCATATATCAAATATCACATTTGGCCCATATATCAAATATCACATTTGGCCCATAAAGTCATTTATATCGATTTGGCCTCTTCAGGGAAATTTCATAATTTTCACAGTCTTAATACTGATTTTAAAGTCTTTACCACTACAGTGATAATTATGCCATTTTACCTGATTTCACTAACTTGTGGTTTAATCAAGCGATTGATACGATATAGTTATCTAACCCATGAAGTACGGTGTGAGATTACACACCTGATTACAGTAAGCACTATGCTCTCCTGATCGCTGACACCTAAAAATATGTTTAACGCTCGATTAGAAAAATAAACGCGATCTAAATAAGCTACTCTAAACAAACAATCCTCAGAATCACGAATAACTACAATTTGTTGGTTTTCCCCGGTTAACGGTCCACAACCCATTGGGAAACCCCAAACAGCTAATGGCTCAAAATTGCGAATAACCTCGAATAATTGATTTTCACCAGAGGAGGGTCCACAACCCAGTGGAAAGTCTCGGATCGACGAAATAGCCCTTCATTTCAATTTAGGAATTGGAATCGCCAATCCAATCCTTTTGAGATCTCCATTAGATTCCCCTTTCAAAATGTTACTACGAGCCTTCATTCGCTAGATTTTTAGTAAACCGATAATATAATAAAGTATGGACTTATCGAAAAGGTATAGATCGGCTTACCATGAAGTTTCAAGTGTTCCACGAATAAATCCCTATATATAAGAATCGGGTACTCCTTTCCATAATGTTAATCATCTTAATAAATAAAGGATGATCGTGAAAACCATGAAGAACTCTTACCTTGAAGGTTTTGATTCGAATTCTAGTGATTATGAGATAACTTCGAGGAAATGGTAATTCTGCCTTTCTCTATTTCACTATAAAGATGAAAAAGATTTGTCTAAGAGAGAGATAGATGATGATATTTTCAGTCAAAAAGTCCCTCCCAAGCCAATATGTTGATTCGACAAAAGAGAAAGAAAAACAAAGAATTGAAGAGGGTTCTTACCGATTGTTCAAAGGTGACCACTCAAATGAAAAAGAGAGTTAAATGGAAGATGGAAGACTCAGCTATAATGAAAATATTGGAGAGGATGATGATCAATAACATTTGGCCGTGGTGAAGAGTTAGGGAGAGAGAGATGTTTGAGAGTTTTTTGTAAAAAAGTAAAGAAGAAAAAGAAATAGGAAATAAGATGTTTGTGTTTCGGTTTTCAAAGATGGAGAATGAACAAAGAAGAAGTTTTTAGATTGGTGTACAATCGGCCAAAGAAGAAAAGGAATACAATGAAAGAAAAATGCCCCCTTCTATGGTAGTATAGTTTCGGCATAAAGAGGAAAAAGGCTTGAGAGGAAGAGAAAATAATACCAATTTGGTCAAAAATAATAACCAAAACCAAAGCAAAATTTTACGTATTGCTCATGACACATTCGGCTAGGGATAGAGATCTTGGAGAGAAAAGAAAATGGTGCACAAATTGCTAAAGAATTTTACCAACTATCTCCTAATCCCTTTCAATATTCGGCCAACCCCTCTAGCCCCAAAAACCGACCAAGTTCATAGCCATCATGGATCAACTTTTGCCAACCTTTCTTTCTATAGCACAATCCACGAATTAAGCCATTTGTTCCCTTACTTGCCTTATCCTATTGATTCCTTTCCTCAACTTCAATGTTTCCTTAATCCATTTAGTCACCTTACCATAAAAATTTAAAGTCCAACATACCGAAAGTAAAGCTTGGTCGACACTTGATAGGAGAGTGCAAAAAATTAAGTCACAAAAATGCATACCAAGAGATTCGAACCTCTCCCCTCAAGACAATACATGTGGCGCATATCCTCTTAACCAATAGCTCAACTTATGCTACCTTTCACCACTTAATTACCTTAAGATTTAAGGTCACTTGTTCCAATTCATTAAAGTACTAATTACCAATTTTTTTTCCAAATCCAAAATAAATCCCGAGCATTCTCAGGACTATATAAACACACACATTGGAAAATTTAACTAGCTAAGCACCAAAATAATGCAACATATAAAAACTCAAATTTTAGGATGTTACATCCATAATATAAGTATATGGTTTAATTTCATGTGTTTGTGAAGTTGATTGATAGACTATTAAGTTTGATTGATGAATAAGCTTATTTTCTTAATTGATTTCTAGTGATTTTGAGTATTAGGGATTAAATTGTTAGAAGTGTAAAATTCATTGGTGTTAATGTGAAATTTGGATAAATATGGGTTGTTAGTGAACCTTATGAAAATCGGCTAGCATGAAATTGTATTAATTGTAGCTGGATTGTATGTTCAGGCTGAAGGACTAAGTTACACAAAAATGAAAATGTTAGGGGTAATTTCATAATTTTATGCTAAAATGAGTTATAAGCTAGAATTAATGATTTTAAGCTATTTGAATTATTTAATTGAATGAAATTATTATTTAGATAAGAAAACGAGTCAACCAAGACTAGACCAAGGAAAAGCTAAGGTGGCAGATTAGTCGTTGCATTCGTTTTTACAGTCATTTGTTAAGGTAAGTTCGTAACTTGATTAAATCAATTAGTTGTTGTTTTGATTGTTTAATATCTAATTGTTTATATATGAGTCGAGGTCGTTGGCTTGAAGGAAATGATTAAGACAATAGTTGAAAGACACTATGACACTATACCAGAAATATATAAGACCATAGTTGAAAGACATTATGGCACCATACCAAAAACGATTAAGATCATAGCTAAAAGACGTTATGGAATCACGATTCTATCGAGTAAGACCATAGCTGAAAGACCGTATAGCATAAAAAATGTAACAGCCATAACCCGTACCCGTCGCTGAATTAGGGTTACAGTGTATTGTCATACAACTCAAAACATTAACATATATTCCTGAATAATTAAGTTTACGATAATTTATGCATCTATAGACCTTAAATCGAGCCTACAAGGCTCTAAAAATAATTTTAGAAACAATCAGGGACCAATTCGAAACAACTTAAAGAATTCAAGGAGAAACTATAAATTTTCCTAAACTATAGTAGGTATCGATACCCAATCGATACATATTTGGAAATCGATACCAAAGTTCAATTCTATTTTTTTTGTACACAAGGGGTATCGATAATTATTTAATAGAGTCAATATTTATGAAATAGTATCGATACTTAAGTAAAATTCGATACCATTTTGGCATTCTGTTTATTTTTAAAATTGTTCATTTGGTCAAGTATTGATACCAAATGCCATAGCATCTATACTTTTCTTAGAAATGGTAAAATCTCACCTTATCAATATTCAATTCACATCAAACTCACCTGCTTTAAAAGACATTAATAACACACATTCAAACACTTAATATCTAACCAATGTGTCCTCATTGACACCATAAGTTAATTACCAAATCATTAACATTCAAACCAAGTCCAACTTATTTCAACTCAAGCAATAAACAAGTTATTACTTATTTACTTCCATACCATCACATTTGACTATTCTTAGCACACATATAAGTTAACACTTACCATTTCATACATATAACCATGACTTAAACTTAGACACCATCAAAGCATGCATCAAAGTTTAAACTACAGCCATGTATAATTAAGCTATCTACACAAACAAGCCATTAAATCATCACTACACACAACATAAACTCCTATTACATTCCATATAAGCCAAGATGTTTACAAAGTCTACCAAAAGAGTTTCCACATAATGTGATTTCTCCAGTTGACCGGATCTCTTAGTTCCACAAAATGTAGTCTACAAAGAAAACAAGAACACGAGCAAGCTTACATAAAGCTTACTGATTTCATTGATAAAATGATATAACTTACTGAATTTAAACACAATAATTCAACTAATAGATTAATGAATAGAGTTTAAGTCACAAGACTAATAACAAAATTCCTGTCAATCACAGTTCATAGCAGGTAAGAAATACTAAAACGTTAAAACGAATTAATAATCAACCCGATGAACGATACACAGATACGAGTACACAGTTAACCACCTAAAAGCATGCCAAATGCTCATATGAGCTAATCTAGTCGATAACATGCATCAGCACCAAGTGTCTAGCTTGTAGGATAATGTTTGCCCCCGGTAACACGCCAGAAAAACATTGAAATATAACATGATAGTCTGAACAAATGCAAGACTTTGATATATTCAATAAAAAAAATATATAAAGAGTCATTATCACTTATCATATCAACAACCTATTGGCATGCCAATCGTACTCTATCCTACGTTCATTGGATCAGGAGATTTCAACGATATTCAATGCTATAATGATTTGTCATCCAAATCTCATATGCATACATAACAGTAACATCCAAGTCACGACAAATTAATTCATTCAAAAATTAAATTAAAAGTATTAGATTTAAACCGAGTGAACTTATAGGACTAATCCGCTGATGTGTCTTTAACTAACTACGATCACAATAAAGGCAAGCACACCTATCGTTTAATAGTATAGTTATAGTAAGACCAGAAATATCGTATCCACAAGGACCAAGAGTACTAGTAATTACTATCTTCATATTATCTAGCCTAAAAATTGGAATGATTTCTTTAAACTAAAATTAATTAAAAGCACGAAAGAGAATGAATTGGGAAAATACTTTTTAGACAACTTTATGAGAGAGGCAATACCCAAGGAAGAATCCACCTAGACTTCACTTATTACTTCTGGTTCATACGATTTATTCACTTGACTTAATTCGTAGAAATGCCTAATTTATGTTAATATCTCTTTCAATACTAAAAACAACTGACTCTAGGTTGATTAATTGAAATCTCTTTCTAATTAAAACCCCTATTATTGCATTAACTCGATCTATGGATTCCCTTATTAGATTTGACTCTAATCCGGTAGATTTACGTCGTCCTATATCTAGGTTTGCATTCAACTCCGCTTAATTGTGTTGATCTACTCTTAAACAGGGACTTTTGCTCCTCTGAATAAGCACATTCGACTTGAACAAATAACATGAATTATCAAAACAAGAATAATAACTCACAATTAAGAATAAGAATAAGAACAAGTATTTATCTTATAATCAGATAGTAATAAGATCTGTCTTAGTTTTATCCTCTTATGTATTTAAGGGATTTAGTTCATTCTGATAGAGGAAAACATATTAAAATAAGGAAAACCACAAAACATAAGAAAACCCAAAAACTCCAAGAGAAATTGATAGGAGATCATCAGTCTTGGTGGAGATCCTTTTTACAAGGTGCTCCCAACGGCTGTCTTCGAGTATTTTCTGCTTTCTACTCTGTGTCTTTTTAGGTCCTCCCCTAAGGTGTTTATATAGGCTTTGGAGCACCTTTCTAGGCCCACAAGTATCTTTTTTCGAATAGAATTAGACTTAGGTTTGGCAGGGACACGCCCGTGTTTAAAGGCTTAGGCTGTGTTTGAGTCTGCTCGCTACACATGGCTGTGTGGTCTACAACTTAGACCGTGCTCGATTCTGCTCATCACACACGGCCGTGTGATCTTCCCGTGTGCTATAGTCCAGGCCGTGTTGATTTCAGAGGTAGGCCCATTTTGTCGCTTTTTGGCCCGTTTATTATTCTTTTTTACTCCCTAAGCTCTCTTGAGTGTAAAATATGAAATTAAAAGATCAGGAGCATCGAATTCATCAAATCTAATGAAAATTCATCCAAAAATAAGCCAAGCATGGGGTAAAAATATGTATAAATTATGGGTTATCATCCGCATTGACAACAAAGGTACGGGGATTATTCCACTATTTTCTGTTTTCCACGGCTCCCAACACATTTTTTATCTAGAATAACAATTTCATTCAATTAACTATATTAGTAGCAACCATTTCATGCAATTAAGTCATTTTTGACATTTTACAAATTTACCCTCAACATTTCACTTTTATTCAATTTAGTCTTTAGGCCCTAAACATGCAAATTAACCATTTTTAAACCCACCTTGATCGAATCTATTAGGGCCTTTCTACAGCTCCTAGTTGCTATAATTTCACAAAAAATCCTTGTAATTAATTACCTTTAACAATTTAGTCCTTTAACGTTAAAATCATCAAAAATTACTTTACAAAATAGTCTAATTGTAACAGCCCAAACCCGGCCCAATCGTTAGGACCGAATATGGGTCGTTACTAAGAAGAACTTTTTGAAACCCATTTTCTAAATCCACTTAAGTTTTGTTGAAAACTGCTCATTTTAAGTTGTCTTTCCGAAATTATACTTAGTCCAAATTGAAAATTTAATTAAGTCAAGTTATTACACAAATTTTCAGATGTGCCCGATGGCACGATAAAACATTTTTCGTGTTAATTTAGAAAAACGTGTAATTCAAATTTTAATTAAAATAAAAATATCCAACATAAAAGAAACTAACTAAAGTAAAGTTTAATGAGGCCTTATTACATCCAAAATAAAACAACCCAATAACCAAATTTAGAATAACAAGAATTAAGTCCATTAAATTTTAAGTCCACCGCATGGCCTCCTCAAGTCCCTCCGGCTCCATGTCCGCAATCTAAGCATCACCTGAAAAATTAATGGAGAAGGTGAGTCACCAAGACTCAGTATGTAACCCTTCCCGCTTTAAAACAATTTTCATACACAACATATAACATTTTATATGCAAAATAATGTGTACCCAAATTTAGCCAACCATACGCCATTTGCTCACCCCTGTTGTGGTACCAAACCACCGGTGGTGCCAAACCACCTGTGACATATAGTCACAATGTGTTACTAAAACACCGTGTCCGTAGACACAAATCGGGTGATGGGGCCAACCCATCGTGTGATACCAAATTATTGCGACGATCCCATATCTCAAGTGGGGCCAACCCACGGTGGTGTTAACCACGGGGACAAGTCGCTATTGAGGTACCAAACCTCCTGAGGTACCAAACCTCCGTGACATATAGTCACGTGTGTTACCAAAACACTGGTGCCCGTCGGCACGATTAATACTGCCCCCTCCACTCATCAATCCCGCATCAATCACATATTTAAATTTCATGTATTAATGCAACATGCTTACCAAAAGCATCGAATAACAAGTGCACATTTTTAGGGACTTACCCGGATTGCCAACTATACCGATATGGTATATTATCAATGCTACATAGAAATCAAGTTAGCATTCACAACAAACAGCATATTAACAAGTTATATGTGTGTATGTACACACCTGTTACCACGATAGTCTTAAATCCAAGATAATCAATCGCCACACTCTAAGTCCTTGCCCCTATATTCTACCAACTATCAAGGTTAGTAATATGGCCATTCGGCCAAACCAAATAATTTAAAGGGTCATATTTTGTACCAAGATCCTTACCTAATCGCTTGAATCCTAACTTCGCACCGAATCGCAAATCTGTTCATAAACCACAGTTGGTCAATATTAGCAACCATAGCTTTCGGCTTTTCTTAATCATTAGAGGAGTAATCTTTTATAAGTAGACACTTACCACCACTTACCCAAAACCGAATGTCAAAGAATGCGGATCCGATCTCTCTGTTTGAAATCTCAAGTGCCTATCATCGATTTCAACACCGGTTAGAACTCTTGCTACTAGTTGTCAAACTTTGGCTTCCATTCAATCCCATAAGTCGACAAGAAAAAGAAAATACGTAGGAGGGTTCGCCATCCCTTACCTTGATAATCGATTGAATAGATAGTCCGAAAGGTCTTGTGTTACCTTTGATATTCGCCAAAGTGCCTTCAAGTAAGAGAAAAGATTTTCAGACTTTGCTAGGTACTAGATTCGCTATATTTGGCTTTAAACAAGGCTGATTTTTAATGAGAAAAGAAAGAAGAAAGGTAAATAGGAAGTGGTGATTCGGCTAGTAGGAAATAAAAGGAGAAGGGACTTAAAGAATGTGGTTTCGCAAGGAGGAGTTGTGGGGTTCGCTATGGTTTTGAGGAATGGAATGATAAAAGGAAATGAGGAGAAAGTGCTTTGAATTTTCTGCTAAGCAAACTGAATCAAGGTGATCACTTAGGTGCTTTTATAAGCATTCGCAACTCCCCCTTCCTTCATAAGTCCTAGCCGTCCACTCCTCCTCAACAAGGAGTCCAAGATTCATCTTAACTCCTTGAATCACTCTAGGCCAACCATTTAGTTTAATCCTAACTATTTTGATTTAATTGCCAATAATAAGTATTAATCCTTAAACAATCCATGTGATATCCCCTATTATCCTCATAAAATAAAATAATAAAAAAACTCATATTATCCTTGATTATCTAAAGAAAATAAAATTTAAAGAGAGATAGGACTCTCCTCATGTGCCGCCCATCATATTGCCAAAAGAGGGATTTTGTGACTCAACCAAGGCTCTCCTTGCTCCCTTGGTGGCGCCACATGTAGCTCTTAAGTGGGCTTGATTTGCCACTTGGTCTAAGCTCATTTTATGTCCAAATTATCCCCATTTATTCTTATAACACCCTCTTGCCAAGGCTCCCTACCTTAAAAGTTAAAACTAAAATTTCCTACCAAATCGAGCCAACACAAAGCCTTAAATTAAACTCTATTTTTCCATAATTAATATCTTGGTAGTTCTTACATAAGATAAATGATTAAATTCCAAATAACCCCTTTTTGGGATGTTACGCCTACCCCTTAAAATAAATTTCATCCCAAATTACATAACTAAAACAGATGAGGTATTGTCACAGATCACATCTTCAGTTCCCATGTAGCTTCCTCAAGACCATGGTTCCGCCATAGCACTTTCACTAAGGGCATCGACTTCCTACGTAGAACCTTTATATCTCTATCCAAGATCTCAAACGTTCCTCCTCAAAAGATAAGTCTGCGTTAACCTCGATTTACATCACAGCACCACATGTGATGGATCGGACCGATACTGCCTCAAAGATTGATACGTGAAAGACGTCATGTATCTGACTTAACTCGGCCGGTAGTTCAAGCTGATAGGATACCGGTCCTACTTGCTTCAGTACTGTATATGGGCCAATGAATCTTGGGCTCAGCTTCCTTTTCGCCCAAATCTTAGTACCTTCTTCCAAGGCGACACCTTTAGAAAGACCTTGTCTCCTACAAAGATACTCCATTTCCTTGCGTTTGATATCGAGATAAGACTTCGCTTATCCGATGCTTCCTTGAGACGAGACCGAATCACTTGGACCTTGTCTTCGCCTCGCTACCAATTCGGGCCCAACACTTGTCGCTCACCCAACTCCGTCCAACACGTCGGGTTCGCATTTCCGCCCATACAAAGGCTTCGTAGGTGCCATTTGAATACTCGCTTGGTAGCTATTGTTGTAGGCAAACTCGCCAAAGGTAGGAATTCCTCCCAACTACCTCGAATTCCAAGACACAACCCTCAAAGATATCTTCTAAGATCTGTGATGACCTTTCTCGATCGCCCGTCCGTGCGAGGATGGAAAGTCAGTCTTGAAATCCAATCGTACCCAACGCTTGATGTAACGCTTCCAAAACCTCGAAGTGAACCTTGGGTCCCTATCTCGAGATAAGCGATACAGTACACCATGTAATCGACTATCTCGCCACATACAACTTGGCTAGCTTCGGGTGAGTAATCCATTCTCACCCATAAAGTGAGTGATTTAGTCGACGGTTCACGATCACCCAAATCGCATCTTTCTTCTTTGGGCGTAAGGGGTAGACTCATCGACGAAATCCATAGTGATCCTCTCCCACTTCCATTGAGGGATCTTAACCGGTTGAAGTAACCCCGATGGTAATCGGTGTTCACTTTAACTCGCCGACACGCCAAACACTTCCCTACAATTCGTTATCTCATGCTTCAACCCGCCACCGTAATCGCTTCTCAGAGATCTCCATACATCTTGTTTCCTCCCGGATGCATAGCGATGGGTCTGCTATGAGCATCCCGAGAATTTTCCGCCTCAACTCCATATCTTTTGGCATACAAGGCCGTCCTTGAAAACATAGCACACCATCACCAATCACACTATACCCTCTACACCACCATTCGAACTTGTATTCTCTTCGATTTAACCCTTCATCCACTAACTGCTTGTTCTTTATCTCCTCGATCCACATTGGCTTAACTTGAAGCTCGCCAAAAGGCTTCCATCGTCATATAAACTCAATCGAGCAAACATTGCTCTTAAATCCGCTTACGACCTTCCGGCTCAACGCGTCACCACCACGTTAGCCTTACCTTGATGATACTCGATGGAACGATCGAGTCCTTAACACTTCAATCCATCGGTATTGCCTCAAATTCAGATCCTTCGTGGTCAAGATACCTCAAACTTTTATGGTCCGTGTAAATTACCGACTTCTCCCCATAAAGATAATGTCTCCAAATTTTCGTATGAAGACGATCGGCTAACTCCAGATCGTGAGTTGGGTAGTTAACCTCATGCGGTCTCAAATGACGGACGATAGGCTACTACTTTCCCATCCTGCATTAACACACACCCCAAACCAAAGGTGAGATGCATCACAATAGATCATGAATAATTTCCACCTTCGGGTTGTACTAAAACCGAGCTTCCGTTAATCTTTCTCACTTATCAAAACTTTCTTGCGCTTCTCCAACCATACAAATGGAACACCTTTCCTTAGCAACTTAGTCAATCTGCACACGATCGAGAGAACCCTTCCACAAATCTCCAGTAATACCACGCTAACCCCGAAAACTCCGTATCTCCGCCAATCGACTTAGGCGGTTTCCACTCCAATACCGCTTCAATCTTGCGGGGATCCACTCTAATCCTTCCGCGACACTACGTGACCTAAGAAAGCCACCTCCTCACCAAAATTCGCACTTCATCGAATTTGGCATACAACCGCTTTTCCCTCAACACTTGTAGGACTATCCGTAAATGCTTGTCGTGCTCCTCCTCCGCCTTTGAGTAGACCAATATGTCGCCTATGAACACTACGACGAATTGATCTAGGTAATCGCTGAAATACCCTATTCATTAAGTCCATGAACGCCATTGGGCATTGGTCAACCGAATGGCATCACCAGAACTCGTAATGCCCATACCGAGTTTGAAAAGCCGCCTTGTGAACATCGACCCCTTCACCTTAAGTTGATGGTAACCCGACCTAAGGTCTATCTTCGAAAACACCGACGCTTCTTCAATCGGTCAAACAAGTCATCGATCCGAGGCAATGGGTACTTGTTTTTGATCGTTAACTTGTTTAACTCGACGGTAGTCGATGCACATCCGCATAGAACCGCCCTTCTTCTTGACAAACAACACAAAGCGCCCCCACGGAGATATACTAGGTCGAATAAACCCCTTATCCAAGAGCTCTGAATCGAGCCTTCACTCCACCAATTCTTTTGGTGCCATTCGGTGAAGGTGCTATAGACACGTGCTGCCCGGTATCAAGTCTATACCGAATTCGACTTCCGATTTGGAGGCAGACCCTGAAGTTCTTCTGGGAACACATCAACAAACTCCCCAACCATTCGGACCCTTCCAACTACTGACTCCTTAGCTTCCAAAGCACAGATTCGAACCAAATACGCCTTACAACCCTTCTTAACCATCTTTTCCGCCTTCAAGGCAGACACCACATTGGATAGGTAATTCCTTCTATCACCTATCATAACCACTTCACCACCCTCAGCCGTCTTAAGAACCATGCGCTTAGCCGCACAATCCAAATTCGCCTGATGCTTAGCCAGCCAATCCATTCCAAGGATCAAATCGAACTCCCGAATGGTAGTTCCATCGATCGACCCATCATCGACCCTTGGAGTTCTAGGGTACGTCCCTAAAAGTTTGTCTACCACTACAGAGTGACCTAAAGGACTCACTACGGTCATCTCCCTAGCGGCCGATCCTCGAGTCTAGGTTCAAAGTATCTACCACACTACTGGCTACGTACAAATGTGTAGACCCCACATCAATCAATGCATAATAAGGGAGACCAAAAATCAGAAACGTACCGGTTATGACATCCGGTGCGTCACCCTCCTCGCGACGCCTTGCCGCATAGACTAAGCCAGTCGCTTAGCCTCAGGTTGCTGAACCTCTGCCCTGAGTTCCTCGACCTCGGTTAGGACCATTGCTTCCTCTGCCATTACCACGACCCCTCTGCGGTCCCGCATTTCGGTCTGATGCAGTTACGCCCCTCTGGCTGATTTCGAGCTCGCTTCCGGGGACAATCTCTGACCCGATGTTCAAAAGACCCACACTCAAAACATCCTCTATCGCGGGTCGAGCAACCTCCCAATGGGACTTCCCATAACGATTGCCTTGAGCCCTCGATTATTAGCTACGGCCTTGTCACTGATTTGGCCCACTCGCCTAGCCTTCTTCGATCATTACCACGGATCCAAATGACCCAAATCCTCTCTTCCGATTATTCCTACTATAATTACGCCTCCATGACCTCCTTGATCCCTCGGCTACTTTTAGCCTTTTCCACCAAGGATGAAAACTCACGAACTTGTCATGGGCAATCAAGAACCTCAAGTCATCTGAGTCCGTCCTCAAAGCGGACATGCTCGTGTTCATGGCTACGATTCCTCCGCATACCTACTCACCTTAAAAACTCGCCTCATACTCGCCACGGACTTAGTTCCTTGTACTAAACTCGTAAAAGCCTTCCTCTGGCGTCGGTGTAGTGGTGCCCACATACTTCTTCCAAAAGCGGTTTTAAAGTAATCCCATCGTAAGGTCATCACCGTGGCTCTATCCCGAACTCGTCACCACCACCGGTATGCTTCATCCTTTAGAAGCGACACCGCCTTTCACTTTTCCTCCTCGGTCGGTCAAGATCATCCATTATTCTTTCAGAGATTCCACCAATACTCTGCTGACTTTGGCGCCACTCCGACACGCCTCGAAATACCTCGATTCAGTTGGACCGAATTCGCCGGAACAGATTTTCGAGCTCCTAAATTTCCGCCCCCGACCACCAATTCGAGGACTCGTAATACCGCTTGAGCACGCCTCCTCCTCGTCGATCCTGCTCCTCCGCTCCAAAAGTGGAGGTGGTGGTGGCGGTGGTACATCATTTTCGAACCTTGTCCCGACTGACGGGTTCGAGACAATCATCCTACCCCTACAAGGCGTCCACAGCGCCCACGCCCTCTAGAACTCATTCTATCTCTTCAGACTTTTAATGATTAAGAGAAATTTTATGTATTAGCGTTTGTTCCACTTCATTACTCGCCAAGAAATTTTATGAAGAAATTTTAATTGGGGATTCTTTCGTGCAAACAAGGTTTCAGTCTTCTATCCTAGTTCACACAAAGAAGTTCTTGCATCCATTCCTAATACTTTCCATACCTATTCGCTTCTGGACATTTCGCCCATTTCTAACCTGGGGGTATTTTCGTCATTTTCCTCTGGGTATTTTGTAATAAAAGAGATTTTAAAACTTTAGTAGAGTAGGTGGTTTTGCAATTCTCAACACTGGAGGGTATTATTAAAAATTGATAAGATTTGAAGTTATGGCATTATTTCGAAAACCAGGGGTATTTTGGTAATTTGGTCCTCCAGGGGTAATTTGGTAATTTTTGTAAAACAAGGGTGTTTTAACCATTATAAAACTCTGAGGGTCCCTTTTGAGAATTTTTCTTCTTAAAACGGTGATGTTGCAAAAATTTTGTACTCAGGGGCATTTTGGTAATTTTACACGTTGGGGGCGTTTTCGTAATTTTCCAAAACCAAAGTGTTTCATTGATGATTTCCAAAGCTGAGTTGAATATTTGAGAAGTAGTTAAAATTTTTGGACAAAATCATTGAGTTGATGTTTTATGAACCAAGGGTATTTTAGTAATTTTGCCCCTAAGGGCATTTTCGTAATTTTCCACAAATCGGACTTTTCGAGGAAAACATTGTAAAAGAGTTGTTCTTACTTTTGAAGGAGTGATTTGAAAAGTTTTAAGACCAAGTTTTGTTGTTTCCTTTCTTTTTTCAAAATCGAGGCTAATTCCTTTCGGGTTTTAGTCATTATGCTTTGGCCTATGACCGAGCCTTCCTTGGTCGAGTGAACCCAAGCTACGCACTGTGGCGGAGTTTAGTGTGGAGAGGAGGTGAGTCACGCGGATCGCTTAAATACCAAGCTCCCACCGAACCTTTCTAGACATGCGCATGAGGTTACCACACCATCGAGCCCTCCGAGTTAGGGTGAACCCAAGCCACGCACTGTGGGATACTGCGAAGAGGTGGTGAGTCACTCTGACCGCTTAAATACCAGTGCTCTTCCTGTTCCAATCCTAGACATGCGTCTGAGGTTACCACACCCTAGCTCGATGACTACGCCATAGATTGGTTTAGTTCTTTAAGTCTTATGTCACTTGTGTGTTTGAGTAATCTAATCCTAGGTTCAAACTCCTATAAGTCTATCTACGTTCCATGCTTCCTACCCTTCTCTGTAATATAATTCACAAAAAGTTTAGAGGTACTTACAGGCGGATCGGTCTTGGGAGACTCGGGCCATCTTTTTAAAATCCAAAAACAATTAATAAGGCCTACTAAAACATTTTGGGCCTTGGGCCCCTCACCGAAGTTTTGAACTGGCTCGATACCAATTTGTAATGTTTTCAAACCCCCAATCGTTAGGACCAATATGGGTCGTTACTAAGAAGAACTTTTGAAACCCATTTTCTAAATCCACTTAAGTTTTGTTGAAAACTGCTCATTTTAAGTTGTCTTTCCAAATTATACTTAGTCCAAATTGAAAATTTAATTAAGTCAAGTTATTACACAAATTTTCAGACATGTGCGATGGCACGATAAAACATTTTCGTGTTAATTTAGAAAACGTAATTCAAATTTTAATTAAAATAAAAATATCCAACATAAAAGAAACTAACTAAAGTAAAGTTTAATGAGGCCTTATTACATCCAAAATAAAACAACCCAATAACCAAATTTAGAATAACAAGAATTAAGTCCATTAAATTTTAAGTCCACCGCATGGCCTCCTCAAGTCCCTCCTACCCATGTCCGCAATCTAAGCATCACTGAAAAATTAATGGAGAAGGTGAGTCACCAAGACTCAGATGTAACCCTTCCCGTTTTAAAACAATTTTCATACACAACATATAACATTTTATATGCAAAATAATGTGTACCCAACCTAGCCAACCATACGCCACTTTCACCCTGTTGTGGTACCAAACCACCGGTGGTGCCAAACCACTGGTGACATATAGTCACAATGTGTTACCAAAACACCGTGTCCGTGAGACACAAATCGGGTGATGGGGCCAACCCATCGTGTGATACCAAATCACCCAGACGATCCCATATCTCAAGTGGGGCCAACCCACGGTGGTGTTAACCACGGGGACAAGTCGCTATTGAGGTACCAAACCTCTGAGGTACCAAACCTCGTGACATATAGTCACGGTGTGTTACCAAAACACTGGTGCCCGTCGGCACGATTAATATTGCCCCCTCCACTCATCAATCCCGCATCAATCACATATTTAAATTTCATGTATTAATGCAACATGCTTACCAAAAGCATCGAATAACAAGTGCACATTTTGGGACTTACCTTGGATTGCCAACTATACCGATATGGTATATTATCAATGCTACATAGAAATCAAGTTAGCATTCACAACAAACAATGATTAACAAGTTATATGTGTATGTACACACTGCTACCACGATAGTCTTAAATCCAGAAGATAATCAATCGGCCACACTCTAAGTCCTTGCCCTATATTGGCCAACTATCAAGGTTAGTAATATGGCCATTCGGCCAAACCAAATAATTTAAAGGGTCATATTTTGTACCGCATCCTTACCTAATTGCTTGAATCCTAACTTGACTTTTAGAATCGCAAATCTGGTTCATAAACTACAGCTTGGTCAATATTAGCAACCATAGCTTTGGCTTTTCTTAATCATTAGAGGAGTAATCTTTTATAAGTAGACACTTACCACCACTTACCCAAAACCGAATGTCAAAGAATGCCAGATCCGATCTCTCTGTTTTGAAATCCTGAAGTGCCTATCATCGATTTCAACACTGGTTAGAACTCTTGCTACTAGTTGCCGAAACTTTGGCTTCCATTCAATCCCATAAGTCGACAAGAAAAAGAAAATACAGAAGGAGGGTTCGCCATCCCTTACCTTGATAATCGATTGAATAGATATTCCTAAAGGTCTTGTGTTACCTTTGATATTCGCCAAAGTGCCTTCAAGTAAGAGAAAAGATTTTCGCACTTTGCTAGGTACTAGATTCGGCTATATTTGGCTTTAAACAAGGCTGATTTTTAATGAGAAAAAGAAAGAAGAAAGGTAAATAGGAAGTGGTGATTCGCTAGTAGGAAATAAAGGAGAAGGGACTTAAAGAATGTGGTTTCGGCAAGGAGGAGTTGTGGGGTTCGGCTATGGTTTTGAGGAATGGAATGATAAAAGGAAATGAGGAGAAAGTGCTTTGAATTTTCATTAAGCAAACTGAATCAAGGTGATCACTTAGGTGCTTTTATAAGCATTCTGCAACTCCCCTTCCTTCATAAGTCCTAGCCGTCACTCCTCCTCAACAAGGAGTCCAAGATTCATCTTAACTCCTTGAATCACTCTAGGCCAACCATTTAGTTTAATCCTAACTATTTTGATTTAATTGCCAATAATAAGTATTAATCCTTAAACAATCCATGTGATATCCCTATTATCCTCATAAAATAAAATAATAAAAAAAACTCATATTATCCTTGATTATCTAAAGAAAATAAAATTTAAAGAGAGATAGGACTCTCCCTCATGTGCCGTCCATCATATTGCCAAAAGAGGGATTTTGTGACTCAACCAAGGCTCTCCTTGCTCCTTGGTGGCGTCACATGTAGCTCTTAAGTGGGCTTGATTTGCCACTTGGTCTAAGCTCATTTTATGTCCAAATTATCCCCATTTATTCTTATAACACCCTCTTGCCAAGGCTCCCTACCTTAAAAGTTAAAACTAAAATTTCCTACCAAATCGAGCCAACACAAAGCCTTAATTAAACTCTATTTTTCCATAATTAATATCTCGGCAGTTCTTACATAAGATAAATGATTAAATTCCAAATAACCCCCTTTTTGGGATGTTACACTAATATAGCACCAAAGCTTAATAATCTTCCACAAACATTCAAGAAGCAACTCAACTCTTCAATGGAAAAAATTATCTCGGGTTAACTAGATTAAGCTAATACGAGCTGAAAAACATAAAAATTACTAAAAACGGATGAAATTTCACTTACCAAAAGGAAATTAAATCTTTACCGAAGCTTTCCCAACCCTAACAATGGCTATTCGGGTTTTCTTCCATGAAGAAGAAAAGAAAGTGTTAATATTATCATTTAATTTCTTTAATTTTAACATAATTTTAACTATTTTGTGAATTACCCTTTTAATACAACTTATAAAATTACTAAATCATGTCCATATATGTCCATTGTAACACCCCAAACCCTGGTCTATGCGTTAAGACCAAATTTGACATGTCACACAAAGTGAACATACATCTAGTCTTTTAAAGAAATCGGATTTTCAAAAAAAAAAAAAAGAAACATTTTGACATGGAGTTTTTAAAATTGAGGTTGATTACTAAATCTAATAATTTGAGACATATAAGTTTAAACCTAGAAAAATTGGATTTAATAATTCAAGAAAAAAAAAATTAAAGAATTCAAAGTAATTTGAAAACAAAATTTAAAATAATGTTACGTAAAAATTTCTAGTTAAAAATATTTAAGAATGAAATCCTCTTCAGACGCTCATTTAAGAAAACATTTATTTCTATTTTAGAAAAGAAATCCCACTTAAGTATTTAAAGCGTATTATAAAATCCACCCACAAGTAAAACATCCATAAAATTAACCGAGGCCTTATTACAACTTAACTTAAATAGTAAAAATAATAAAAAGTGCTTAAAAAGAAATCCGGTATATAAATAACCCATTACTCGTAGTATGGCCTCAATTGGGTCGTCCACGGCCCAAACCTCCATCACTGGTCATTACCTAAGAAAGGTAAAGAAAACGGGGTGAGTTACTTAGAACTCAGTGTGTAACCCACTTATCATTGTCACTAGGCCATTCAATTAAGCATTTATTGGGCCAAAGCCCTTTTACAATCATAACATAATATCATATATAACATGCATGTGTTATGCAATTTCCCAACCAAACCTAGTTTTTCATCCGCTACACACCACCCGTACCAACCAACACACCTGTGGGGAGCTTTAGTCACCCACCCCGCCAATATATCAAACTGGGCATTAAGCCATATATCAAGCCATATATCAAACTGGGCATTACGCCATATAAATTTTGTAGCAAAGCTACCAAAACTTCTATTCGTCAAATATCCCAACCCATGCAAATCATGTATATAATATGCATATTCATTTTCAACAATCCATTCATATAATTATTACAAACATACAACCCATTATAAAATTTTTCACAATCTGGCCCATATCATATTGAGGCCCATATAGCAAATATCACATTTAGCCAATATATCAAATATCACATTTGACCCATATATCAAATATCACATTTGGCCCATATATCAAATATCACATTTGGCCCACATATCAAATATCACATTTGACCCATATATCAAATATCACATTTGGCCCATATATCAAATATCACATTTGGCCCATATAGTCATTTTATATCGATTTGGCCCCTTGAGGGTAATTTCGTAATTTTCACAGTCTTAATACCGATTTTAAAGTCTTTACCACTAAAATGATAATTATGCCATTTTACCTGATTTCACTAACTTGTGGTTTAATCAAGCGATTGATACGATATAGTTATCTAACCTATGAAGTACAAGCAGAGATTACACACCGACTACTGATAAGCACTACGCCTCCGATCACGACACCTAAAAATATGTTTAACGCTCGATTAGAAAAATAAACACGATCTAAATAAGCTACTCTAAACAAACGATCTAAGATTTTCCCTCGGAATTATGAATAACTACAATTTGTCGATTTTCCCCTGTTAACGGTCCATAACCCTTTGGAAAACCCCGAAAAGCTAATGGCTCAGAACTACGAATAACCTCGAATAATTGATTTTCACCAGAGGAGGGTCCACAACACGGGGAAAGTCTCGGATCGCCGAAATAGCCTTTCGTTTGAATTTAGGAATTGGAATCGTCAACCACTCCTTTTGAGATCACCACTAGATTCCTCTATCTAGACGTTACTACGAGCCTCTATTCATTATATTTTTAGTAAATCGATAATATTATAAAGTATGGACTTATCGAAAAGGTAGAGATCGGCTTACCACACAGTTCCTAGTGTTCCACGAATAAATCCCTATATATAAGAATCGATTACTCCTTTCCTTACTATTAATCATCTTAATAAATAAAGGATGGTCGTAAAACCGTGAAGAACCCTTACCTTCAAGGTTTTGATCCGAATTCTAGTGACTACGAGATAACTTCGAGGAAATGGTAATTCAGCCCTTCTCTATTTCACTATAAAGACGAAAAAGATTTGTCTAAGAGAGAGATGATGATATTTTAGGTCAAAAAGACCCTCCCAAGCCAATATGTTGATTCGACAAAAGGGAAAGAAAAACAAAGAATTGAAGAGGGTTCTTACTAATTGTTCAAAGGTGACCACTTGAATGAAAAAAGAGAGTTAAATGGAAGATGGAAGATTCGGCTATAATGAAAACATTGGAGAGGATGATGATCAATAACATTCGGCCATGGTGAAGAATTAGGGAGAAAGAGATGTTTGATAGTTTTTTTGTAAAAAGTAATGAAGAAAAAGAAATAGGAGATAAGATGTTTGTGTTTCGGTTTTCAAAGATGGAGAATGAACAAAGATTTTTAGATTGGTGTACAATCGGCCAAATAAGAAAAAGAATACAATGAAAGAAAATTCCCTCTTCTATGGTAGTATAGTTTCGGTATAAAGAGGAAAAAGGCTTGAGAGGAAGAGAAAATAATACCAATTTGGTCAAAAATAATAACCAAAACCAAAGCAAAATTTTACCTATTGCTCATGACACATTCGGCTAGGGATAGAGATCTTGGAGAGAAAAGAGAATGGTGCACAAATTGCTAAAGAATTTTACCAACTATCTCCTAATCCCTTTCAATATTCAGCCAACCCCTCTAACCCCAAAAATCGACCAATTTCATAGCGATCATGGATCAACTTTTGCCAACCTTTCTTTCCATAGCACAATCCACGAATTAAGCCATTTGTTCCCTTACTTGCCTTATCCTATCGATTCCTTTCATCAAGTTCAATGTTTCCTTAATCTATTTAGCCTCCTTACCATAAAAATTAAAAGTCCAACATACCAAAAATAAAGCTTGGCCGACACTTGATAGGAGAGTGCAAAAATTTATGTCACAAAAATGCATACCAAGAGATTCGAACCTCTCCCCTCAAGACAGTACATGTGGAGCATATCCTCTTAACCAATAACTCAACTTATGCCAACTTTCACCACTTAAATACCTTAAGATTTAAGGTCACTTGTTCCACTTCATTAAAGTACTAATTAGCAAAGTTTTTTCCAAATCCAAAATAAATCTCAAGCCTTCTCAGGACTATATAAATAGACGCATTGGATAATTTGACTAGCTAAGCACCAAAATAATGCAACATATAAAAACTCAAATTTTAGGATGTTACAATTCTACCTCCTTAAAGAAAACTTGGTCCTCGAAATTTACTATTAAAAGAGGTGAGGATATTACTGCCGCATTGTGTCTTCAGGGTCCCACGTAGCTTCCTCCACTTTGTGATTATGCCAGAGGACCATTACTAACGGTACTGATTTCTTTCTCAGCACTTTAACATCTTGATCTAAAATTTTCACTTGTTCTTCCTAAAATGACAAGTCAGACCTTAACTCAACTTCCTCTACCAGTACAATGTGAGATGGATCCGATTGATAACACCTCAACATAGAGACATGGAAAACACTATGAATCTAACTCAACTCCGGAGGTAACCCAAGCTGATAAGCTACTAGCCCAACACGTTTCAACACACGATATGGTCCAATGAACCTAGGGCTCAACTTGCCCTTCCTTCCAAATCTGAAGATCTTCTTCCAAGGTGAGACCTTTAGAAAAACCTGATCTCCCACCGCAAACTCAATGTCCTTACGCTTCATATCCGCATACAACTTTTGTCAATCCGAAGCTTCCTTTAATCGCGCTCGAATCACCTTTACTTTTTATTCCGTCTCTGATATCAATTCAGGACCCAAAAGCTATCGTTCCCCCAATTCAGTCCAACAAGTAGGGGTACGACACCTACGACTATATAATGCTTCATAAGGTACCATTTGGATACTGGATTGATAACTGTTGTTATATGCAAACTCTGCCAAAGTTAGAAAATCCTCCCAACTACCTCTGAAGTTAATCACACAGCCCCTTAACATGTTTTCCAAAATCTGGATTACTCTTTCCGACTAACCATCTGACTGAGGATGAAAAGTTGTGCTAAAGTTTAACCTTGTTCCCAAAGCTTCATGCAAAGCTTTCCAAATCAGCGATGTAAACCTAGGGTCCCTGTCCGAAATAATAGACATTGGTACCCCATGTAACCTCACGGTTTCCGCTACATACAGTTTGGCCAACATCTACAATGAGTAATCCATTCGAACAGGTAGGAAATGGGCAGTCTTCATCTATCGATCCACTATTACCTAGACAAAATCTTTCTTAGTAGGCGATAGGGTAACCCACTAACAAAGTCCATCATTATCCGTTCCCATTTCCATAATGGAATCTTCATTGCGTGAAGCAAATCCGACGGCAATTGATGTTCTGCCTTCACTTGTTGACAAGTCAAGCACTTACTCATATAATCAATAATCTCCCACTTCAACCTTGGCCACCAATATTGTTCACGGAGATCTCGATACATCTTATTTCCTCCAAGGTGCATAGCATAGGGGCTACTATGCGCCTCTTGCAGAATCATTAGTCTCAAGTCTAAATCTTTGGGCATACAAATCTTTCGCGAAAATATAGTACTCCATCCTTATTCAATCCAAAATCCCTATTACACCACTTTCAACTTGATGAAGTAAGGGACCCAACTTATCATCTGATAACTGCTTCTCCTTGATCTGTTTTAACCACATAGGCTTTATCTGAAGTTCTGCTAGCCAACTACCATCTTCATACAAACTAAGATGAGCAAACATTGCTCTCAACTCGATATCACCTTACGACTCAACGCTTCTGCCACCACGTTAGTCTTTCCACGTTAGTCATAATCCTTCAACAGCTCTATCCATCTCTGCTGTCTTAAGTTCAACTCCTTTTGGGTAATGAGGTACTTAATATTTTTATGATCCGTATAAATGATCGACTTCTCTCCGTATAGGTAGTGCCTCCAAATCTTCAAAGCAAAAACTATCGCAACCAACTCCAAATCATGAGTAGGATAATTGACTTCGTGTGGCTTTAACTGATGAGATGCATAAGCCACTACTTTACCACCTTGTATTAACACACATCCCAAGCCCGTGTGTGACGCATCATAGTAAACAATGAACTCTTTTCAAGCCTCAGGTTGAATCAGTACAGATGCTTCCGCCAAAATCTTCTTCAATTTCTCAAAACTTTCTTGCTGCTGATCTGACCACACAAATGGCACTCCCTTGTGCAACAGTTTAGTTAGAGGTTCGTAGTAATCAATGAAAACCCTTTAACAAAATGTCTATAGTAACCAGCCAACTCTAGGAAACTCCGAATCTCAGTCACTGACTTCGGTGGTTTCCAACCCAACACAACCTCTACCTTCTGAGTATCAACTCTGATTCCCTCGCTTGACACAACATGTCTTAAGAAAGTCACTTACTTCAGCCAAAATTCACACTTACTGAATTTGGCATAAAGTTACTTTTCGCGTAATATTTGTAATACCATACGCAGATGTGAGTCATGCTCTTCTTCATTCCTCAAGTATACTAAGATATCATCTATGAACACCACCACAAACCGGTCTAAGTAGGGTTGAAAGACTCAGTTCATCATGTCCATAAATGTAGCTGGTGCATTGGTCAATCCAAACGACATCACCAAAAACTCATAATGTCCATAACGAGTTCAAAATGCCATCTTATGAATATCTGCCTCCCTAACCTTGAGTTGACGATAACCCGATCTCAAATCTATCTTGGAGAAAACTGAAGCTCCTCTCAACTGATCAAACAGGTCATTGATTCTTGGCAATGGATACCTATTCTTGATTGTCAATTTATTCAACTACCTATAATCAATGCACATACGCATCGACCCATCCTTCTTTTTGACGAACAAGACTGGTGCTCCCTACGGAGACACACTCGGTCAAATGAATCCCCGATCTAACAACTCTTGAATTTGAGCCTTAAGCTCTACTAGCTCTTTCGACGCCATTCTATAAGAAGCAATTGACACCGAGCCGTTCCAGGAAAAAGCTCAAGGCCAAACTCTACTTCTCGGTCTGGAGCTAAACCCGGAAGTTCCTCAGGAAAAACATCCAAAAATTCTTTCACTATTCTAACACCTTCCACTGATAATTCCTTGACTTCCAAAGCACAAATGAAGGCTAGGAATGCTCCATACCCTTTTCGCACCAACTTTTCTTCTTTAAAAGCAGATATCACATTTGCTAAATAGTTTCTTCGTTCGCCCCTCATCACCACTTCCTTATCTTCTAAAGCCCTTATCGACATCTGTTTTGCAGCACAATCCAAGTGCGCATGGTGCTTCACTAACCAGTCTATGCCCAAAATAAGGTCGAACTCGCCAAAAGGAAGTTCCATCAGATCTGCCAAAAATATTTCTCTTTGAATTTTCAAAGGCACGTCTCTAGACAATTTATCCACTATCATAGACTATCCTAAAGGACTTATTACTGTCATCTTTTTATTAGTAATCTCAGATCTAATGTTCAGGTTTCCAGATATAGCGCTAGCAACATACAAATGGGTAGATTTGATATATATCAAAGCAGAAATAGGTACAACAAAGATGAAGAACGTACCAGTTATCACATCAGGTGCATCACCATCCTCACAGCGTCTGACCGTATAAACTAACCCCGACTACCTCACCTTCGCGTTACCCCTAAAGCTATTACCTCTGCCTGGTACACCTTGACCACGACCACCGTCATTACCACCTCGACTTGGCCCACGGCCTCTCGGTGGCTGTTGAGCACCTCTAGCTGGCTGTGTATCAGGGTTACGAGCTTCTTCAGTCGGAGCAGTCGGTCGAGGAGAATTCTTAAGCTGATGATCCTTAGAACCACATTTGAAACACCCACTGGTTCTTTTCCAGCATTCACCTGGGTGACGTCTCTCACAATCAGCACATGGTTGAATCTGATTGGTAGTCGCAGGTGCTCTAGCTTGAGCTGGCTCATCATTCCTGGGTCTCTTCTAAAACCTTTTAGCAGAACCCGAGTACTTAAAGTCCCTCTTGCCTCTGCCCCTGTCTTGGTTCTGACGTTCTGAGTGCTCATGATTCAGCCCATCCTGAAAATGTACACAGTGCTCATTATTAGTTGGCACTATTGTTCGAGCATAACGGCTCAAGCGTAGAAATTGTGCCTCGTAAGCCACCACCGTCTTATGTCCTTGGACCAGTTTTAGGAATTCCTTCCTCTGGGCATCCACATAACTTGCCCCGACATACTTTCCTTGGAATGTAGTTTTGAAGAAATCCCACGTAACATGTTCAGCCTTCTCGAACAGTAAGCCACCATTGATACACCTCGTCCCTCAACAAGGACACAGCTCCTCTCAGTTTCTGTTCGGTGGTGCACTTCAAATCATCCATGATCTGCTCCACTACCTCGAGCCAATACTCCGCTACATTTGGAGCTACACCTGAGACACCCCTAAAAACCTCGGCACCACTTAATTTAAGTCTTTCTGATATTGATCCACAAGTTGCTGACCCAGTTCAAGCCCTAGTAACCCTTTGTAGGACTCGTAACATTGCTTGGGTCAAGGCAATATCCTCTCTCGTATGGTCATGTGATCCAGTGTCAGTCCCGGGTGATGTAGGTGCATCCATTTCTGGTATATGTCCCGACGCTTCAGATGCAACCCTAGCACCTCAGCCTCTACCACGGCCATGTCTACCACGTCCACATCCTCTAGCACTCATTTTGAGTATTCTGATTTAATCTGATTACAAGTTTTATGAATCAATATACTTTTTGAATGTTTATTAATGATATTTTATGAGATATAAGAGATAGAGTTGTTTTCGTAAATGCGTCCTATAGTCTCAATCTCAATAGTTTCAACACCTAAAACTAAAAGTTCTAGAGTGTTCCTATAGTCATTTCACAATAATAAGAATTACTCAATTCACATACACTTACTTGACTTGGTGCCGGATACTCGTGGTGCCATACTACCTTTAAAAACATAAGTTCTATAATTCAAAACAGTTTTGTGCCATAAATTTTTTAACCCAAACCACAGTCGAGTTTTGAACCTGGCTCTGATACCATAAAATGTAACACCACAAACCCGGTCTATGCGTTAAGACCAGATTTGACATGTCACACAAAGTGAACATACATCTAGTCTTTTAAAGAAATCGGATTTTCAAAAAAAGAAACATTTTGACATGGAGTTATTAAAAATTGAGGTTCATTACTAAATCTAATAATTTGAGACATATAAGTTGAAACCTAAGAAAAATTGGATTTAATAATTCCAGAAAGAAAAAAATTTAAAGAATTGAAAGTAATTTGAAAACAAAAATTTAAAATATTGTAATAGAAAAATTTTCGAGTTAAAATATTTAAAATGAAATCCTCTTCAGACGCTCATTTAAGAAAACGCTTATTTCTATTTTTAGAAAAGAAATCCCACTTAAGCATTTAAAGCGTATTATAAAATCCATCCATGTAACACCCTGGTTTAGGGGCTAGGTAATTTAAGTATAATTCAGGTGTTGGTAGGTTTTTGGGTGTGGTTGGAGGTGTTTTAGAGGTTTTAGAAATGTTTGGATAAAAGGGGAAGGCTTCGAAAAATTTTGGATTTTTAGTGGAAAAGGGAAACAGGCCAAGGGAGGCCTTAAGTATATTTTTTCGGTAATTTATGGCACAAGAGGAGTCTTTGGTGGAGTGGCATGGAGGGTGCTGTTTGGGGCTTGGGAAGGTGACGCCTAAGGGGTCAAAGGTTCGAGCTGCTAAGGCAGCAATTTTGTTTTTGCGCTAATTAGGGGACTGGGCCAAGTATGCTTATAAATAAATGGCCAGGTTATTGAACAAGAAAGACCAGTTGGCAAAGTGGCTCCGTGCGCTGCTTAAGAGTTTGGGGAGGACGCCATTAAGGACCTGGGTTCGAATCCAGGTGGCAGCAGTAAAGAGCTTTATTTTGTTTTTAGGGCGTTAAAAGGAAGGGACTAAGGAAGTAAGGCTTAAAAGAATAAATTGCGGGTTTATAGCATAAAAATCAAAGTGGCCGAATGGCCTGGGGCGCTGCTTGGATGCTGGCTACCCCCAGGTCCTGTGTTCGAACCAGGGGTGGTGCAATTGGAATTTTATGTTTTTTTGGTCTTTTTGCAGCAGGTTGGTGGCGTGAAGGTGGAGGGCACCAGGGAGCTGCTGCTGTTTTTTCTTTAAATTCGGTGGAAGATAAGGATGAGTGTTATTTTTATTTTGTATTTTAAGTTGAAGGAGTGATAAGGGTTGGTTATTTTAATTATTTTAGATAGTGATAGGATAATTGTAGGACTATTTTAATTAGTTTAAATTAGTTTTTATTGGTTTATTTTGATTGTGATAAGGAGGAATTTTATTAAGGAATAAATTGTGGCAAATTGGACTCTTGGGGAAGAGCCATTCGGCCATGAAGCTTATAAGGAGAAGTCTTAGAAAATTTGTTTTCTTTTACCCTTTTGTGTGCCAAATTTTGATAGGAGGAAGTTCATACTTTTGTTCTTTCCTTGATCCTTCCATTGCCGAAATTTCAAAGCTAAGAAAGTTCTTTTGTTCTCCTTTTCTAAGTAAAGCCGAACCCCTCCCTTTTTATCGTCAAAATCCTCCCTTTTCTTTTTGTCTTCATCTTGGCCGAGTATTGGATGTTGATCTCTTGGGGCTATTTCTCAATCGGTTAAAGTAGGTAAGTGCTCTGTCTTAAGCAATCAATATTGGATTTTCTCTTTTAATGGCCAAAACCGAATGGTTGGCCTTAGTTTTGGTATGGCCGAATGTTCCTAGGGACATGGTGATGTGTTTCGTTTTGTTGTAGCTAGCGCCAAGGAGCTTAAAAGGAGGGTCTCAAGTTTAGACTCATCAAGGTAAGGGTTAGGTGCTATTCGGCCAAAGGGGCCTTTTCCATGGATTTTGGTATGTTTATACTAATAGTCTTGTAACAGGATTTTCGGCAATTCCATTAGTGCAGTTTACGGGATTCAAGTTTACTTTCGGTAAGGATGTTATTAGGTGTTCTAAATTCAATTATAGTAAATTATGACTTGTTGATTAATGGTGTGGTTCTAATTAAGTGCCGATGGATGCAAGTGCCAGTCAAGAGGGGAAAGGGAAAACTCCCATCCCGAAGTTCAAGAAGAGATCGGTTTCTGCTGTACGAGATTGGCCACCGGGGTGTGGGCGTGCAACGGAAAACGATAGGCAGATAACGGTAGGCTCGCTAAGTGATAGCGTCGGGATCGAGGGTTTAGAGCTTCAGGTTATAAGGTGTGTGATTAACCCATCGATTTCCGGGTATATGATATGTATGCGATAGGTTTATGTGTTAAATATGTGTTAATAAGTGCAGTGACTATGTGAACCGGATACCTTAAAGGGTATGTCGATAAACAGTTAGTATCAAATCATTAAGATGTGGTTATTAATACGTGTATGTGAGTATGACTATGAATATGAATGTATGCCTGAATATCATGTACATGCTTTATTCATTATGTCATTATATTATGTTACATGTGCATGGGTGGGTTTTGAAAGAAGGTACGGGTGTACTTGAGTGCGTGGTTGATGTCGACTTTGTGCTACATCGTGGATTGGCGCCGATCGAGGTCGCGTTGTGGATCTTTGCGATTTAGTTCGCGTGGTTACCTTGATTGATATGGGCTTTATGCCATATCGTGGCTTGATGGATTGTCGTGTGCTCCATCGTGGTTTGATGTTAGCTATACGCTACATCGTGGTCGGCATTGGTTGCCTTTTTGGAGGGAAAAGGAGAGGTGACTCGATAGTCCCCGTGTGTGGTAGGTTTGGTTAAGGGGTGTGTAGCGGATGGACCTTAGGATTGGGTTGGGTATCATGATTGCATGGTTTTGTTATAAATTGATATGGAAGGGCCAAGCCCAATATGACATGTGGATAGGTATGTTTTGGGAACATACGTGGAAATGGGCCAAGCCCAAGAATCGTGAATTAATGAGAAAAGGGCCTAGCCCAAAGGCTTGAATATGATTTGATTGTGGGCCAAGCCTGCATTGTGGTAATATCCATGTGATTATTTTTATGTTGAATTTGATAATTTGGGTTGATTTGTGGCTAACATGTGGGTGGATATCGGTGGTTTAATTACACATCGAGTCCGTGTGACTCACCCAATTATTTTCCTAACATTTCGGTGACTCTTGAGATTGGACCGGATCGGAGAGGACACATGGTGGCCCATGCGATGGAAGAGTTTAAATATTTTAAAAGCTTATTTATATTAAGTTTTGGTTTAAATATCGGTTGTAATAAAAGGCCTCTTTATTTATTGTTGGGATCTTATTTTATTTTTTTTAATTAGGGTTTACATTATACTTAGATATATTTCCTTCAAATGATTTATAATATAATAAATTATAATAAAGTTTTAATTCACATATTTTATATCGAACTTACGAAGATTAAATAATTTTAATGGAATTACTTCCTAAAATAAACAAAAATTTTCAAGTTTATCCTAAAGACAAAGATTTTCCAACCGCTTTTCATGAGTGACATAACCAGATCCGGTCAAGGCTCGTGGGCGGGTTTGGGGATGTTACAGATTAATATCGAGCCCTGCTCAAAACTCGGCTTTGAGGGTTTTGGGCCCAAAACATTTTCAAAGTGGGCTTTTCAAAACATGGGCTTTTAAGAAATTTTTTCGTGTTTTTCGGCATGGCACTGTACCTCCTATCCGAGTCCACGGTAAGTACTTTGGACTTTTGAAGTGCTTTACTATATGAACTATTATGGGCTTTGTTGGGCTCAGAGATTAGTGGATTAGGATCAGTTGAACCCTAAGACTAGTCTACTCAAACATGTGCATAAGACTTAAGGTTACCAAACAAACACTGAAGTAAGTCATGTGTTAAGGTGTGGCAACTCGTGTGCGCATGTCTAGGAGTGGTATTCGGGGAGCTTGGTATTTAAGCAATCAGCGTGACTCACCTCCTCTCCACTTGAATCCTACCAGTGCGTAGCTACTGGTTCACCTTAACCAAGAGGACTTGTTCACAGGCTAAACCAATTATTAAAACCCGAAAGGGATTAGCCTTGCTATTTTAAATTTCTTGGTTTTAAAATTTTCAAATTTACCCTTTTTGGTTTGTAAACCCTAAATCTGGTTTTGAAAAAAAGAAGTTTTTTTTTCGATTTACCAAAATTACCAAAATGCCCCTAGAGGCAAAATTACAAAATGCCTCAGATTGTAAAATTACCAAGACTACCTCAACTTTTGTTAAAATGATTTTTACTTTGCAAAATACCAAAATCTCTAGTTTCCAAAATATCAATATACTCCAATTTGGAAAATTTACAAAATACCCTCGTGTTGAAAATTACTAAAATGCCCCGACTTTCAAAATTTACGAGTTAACCCCAACTTTAATAAAATTCTCTCACTTGGCAAAAGTATCCAAATTTTGTATTTCAAAATAATACCCGACTTTTGAAATTTACAAAATTACCACAGTTGACAAAATTACTAAAATACCCCGGTTTCTAAAATTTCAACAGATTCTAATTTGACAAATTTTCGTAAATGCCTCCCGATGTGGAAATTTCAAAATGTTCTGTTTATTAAGTTTTAAAATTTCCGGTTTATTACGGAAATGTCCTCAGACAAAATGACTTAAATACCCCTAGGGTAAAGCAGCGTAAATGTCCTAATAGTGAATGTGGGTGGTAGATACCATCAATGTGCCTCTCTGAGGAATGAATGTGTTTGATGATGAATGAATGTGTCCCTAGAGAGAACGAAGGTGATTCTCTGAATTAGGGTAGTAAATTTGAATCAACCTTGTGTGAACGAATCGAACCACTTTTAAAATCTTCCATTCATAAAATATGCTCGCGGTTAAATAGTGGAACAATTACTAATGCATAAAACTTAATCGATTAAATCGCGACGATAGAGATGAGTTCTAGGGGACGCAGTAGAGGTAGAATGGCAAGATCGGAACCGATAGGTCCGCCATGGGTCGAGAAGTGAAGTACCGCCAAAGAAGGGACGTAGAGGACAAGATCGACAGAGAAGATGACGCAGATCGCGGGCCATGTTATGAAAAGCTAGAGCGAGTAGCGGGAGTTAGTAGAGGAAATGGAACTCGGAAGTCGGTATCGGAAAGGCTTAGATCAAACGGAGCCGAGATCTTTAGAGGAGTGTCAGGAGTAGCTCCGAATGTAGCAGAGTATTGGCTAGAGGCAGTCGAAAGAATCATGGATGATTTGGACTGCACCAATGAAGAAAGGCTGAAGGGCGCTGTTTCGTTGCTTCGCGACGAAGCTTATCGTTGGTGGCTCACCGTCAAACAAGGTGTACCGGCGGATCGACTGGATTGGGATTACTTTAAGGCCAAGTTCGAAGGGAAGTATGTAGAGCCGATTATTTGGACTCGCAAAGGAAAGCGTTTCTAAATCTAGTGGGAATAAGTCGGTGCGAATATGAAGTTTGAGTTTGTGCGACTAAGTCAAGACGCCAAAGGAATCGTGGCATCGATTACGAAAGAGTGTTTGATTTGAAGATGGGCTACGAGATGAGTTATGGAGTTGATAGCTCACACGCAGAAAGGACTTTCCCATTTTAGTGGAGAAAGCTCGGATCGTCAAGAGGTTAAGAAAACTATAAGGAAAACCGAGAAGAATAGAACGAGAACAAGAGGAATGCGGACCATCGATGATCGTTTGGTAATGCCCGAAAAGACCAAGGACCGAGAACCCCGTAAGTGCACTTGTACCAGTGGATCGGAATCGTTTTGTGCTCTTGTGGAAGACCTCACACAGTGAGAGTGTTGGGGAAATAGTAAAGAATGCTTTCGATGTGGATCTAAGGCACATCGGTTAAGAATTGTCCTCGGCTGACGAGGGTCGTGGTTCAAGCCATGGAAGGAATGGTTCTAGTCAGAGTCAACCGAAGATGTGATATCGGGTAAGCTCCCTTGTTTTGGAATACTCTTTAATTACTTTCCTTGTTTGTAAGTTAGCTCTTTCTTGTATGATCTGGATCTTGAGAGAGAACTTAAAGACGTAATCGGGAGTATGATAGACTAAGATCGAGCGGAGAAGTAGAATAGCGAGTTATGATTATTCGGTAATAAGTAATTTCGAGGACGAAATTATTTTAAGGAGGTAGAATTGTAACACCACGGTTTGGGCTAGGTAATTTAAGTATAATTCGGTGTTGGTAGGTTTTGGGTGTGGTTGGAGGTGTTTTAGGTTTTAGAAATGTTTGGATAAAGGGAAGGCTTCAAAAATTTTGGATTTTTAGTGGAAAAGGAAACAAAGCCAAGGGAGGCCTTAAGTATATTTTTTCTAATTTATGGCACAAGAGAGTCTTTGGTGGAGTGGCATGGAGGTGCTTGTTTGGGGCTTGGGAAGGTGACGCCTAAGGGGTCAAGGTTGAGCTAAGGCAGCAATTTTGTTTTTATGCTAATTAGGGATTGGGCCAAGTATGCTTATAAATAAATGGCCGTGTTATTGAACAAGAAAGACCGAGTTGGCAAAGTGGCTCGTCATGCCGCTAAGAGTTTGGGGAGGACGCCATTAAGGACACAGGTTCGAATCCGTGTGGCGCAGATAAAGAGCTTTATTTTGTTTTTAGAGGCGTTAAAGGAAGGGACTAAGGAAGTAAGGCTTAAAAGAATAAATTGCGGGTTTATAGCATAAAATCAAAGTGGCCGAATGGCCTGGGCGCCGCTTGATTGGCTACCCCTGTGTCCCTGTTCGAACCGGGTGGTGCAATTGGAATTTTATGTTTTTTGGTCTTTTGCGCAGGTTGGTGGCGTGAAGGTGGAGGGCACCGTGGGCTGCTCACTTCTTTTTTCTTTAAATTCGGTGGAAGATAAGGATGAGTGTTATTTTATTTTGTATTTTAAGTTGAAGGAGTGATAAGGGTTGGTTATTTTAATTATTTTAGATAGTGATAGGATAATTGTAGGACTATTTTAATTAGTTTAAATTAGTTTTTATTGGTTTATTTTGATTGTGATAATACATCTAGTCTTTTAAAGAAATCTTGTATGATTTTCAAAAAAAAGGAACATTTTGACATGGAGTTATTAAAATTGAGGTTCATTACTAAATCTAATAATTTGAGACATATAAGTTGAAACCTAAGAAAATTGGATTTAATAATTCCGTACGGTGTAAAGAAAAAATTTAAAGAATTCGAAAGTAATTTGAAAACAAAAATTTAAAATATTGTAATAGAAAAATTATGAGTTAAAAATATTTAAAAATGAAATCCTCTTCAGACGCTCATTTAAGAAAATCCATGTGATTATTTTATGTTGAATTTGATAATTTGGGTTGATTTGTGGCTAACATGTGGGTGGATATCGTTTATTTCTATTTTAGAAAAGAAATCCCACTTAAGCATTTAAAGCGTATTACAACAATCCATCCACAAGTAAAACATCCATAAAAATTAACCAGAGGCTTTATTACAACTGAACTTAAATAGTAAAAATAATAAAAAGTGCTTAAAAGGAAATCCAGTATATAAATAACCCATTATTCGTAGTATAGCATCCACTGGGTCATCCACAGCCCAAGCCTCCATCACTGGTCATTACCTGAGAATGGTAAAGAAAATGGGGTGAGTTGCTTAGAACTCAGTGTGTAACCCACTTACCATTGCCAATGGGCCAAAAATTCAATTAAGCATTTATTGGGCCAAAGCCCATTTACAATCATAACATAATATCATATATAACATGCATGTGTTATGCAATTTCCCAACCAAACCTAATTTTCCATCCGCTACACACAACTCGTACCAACCAACACACCTGTGGGGAGCTTTAGTCACCCACCCTGCCAACAAACCAAATTGGGCATTAAGCCATATATCAAACTGGGCATTAAGCCATATATCAAACTGGGCATCAAGCCATATATCAAACTGGGCATCAAGCCATATATCAAACTGGGCATTAAGCCATATAAATTTTGTAGCAAAGCTACCAGAACTTCTCTTCGTTAAATATCCCAACCCATGGAAATCATGTACATAATATGCATATTCATTTACAACAATCCATTCATATAATTATTACAAACATACGGCCATTATAAAAATTTTCACAATCTGGCCCATATCATATTTAGGCCCATATACCAAATATCACATTTGGCCCATATATCAAATATCACATTTGGCCCATATATCAAATATCACATTTGGCCCATATATCAAATATCACATTTGGCCCATTTATCAAATATCACAGTTGGCCCATGTATCAAATATCACATTTGACCCATATACCAAATATCACATTTGGCCCATATATCAAATATCACATTTGGCCAATATATCAAATATCACATTTGACCCATATATCAAATATCACATTTGGCCCATATATCAAATATCACATTTGGCCCATATAGTCATTTATATCGATTTGGCCCCTTGAGGGCAATTTCATAATTTTCACAGTCTTAATACTGATTTTAAAGTCTTTACCACTATAGTGATAATTATGTCGTTTTACCTGATTTCACTAACTTGTGGTTTAATCAAGCGATTGATACGATATAGTTATCTAACCCATGAAGTACGGTGTGAGATTACACACCTGATTACGATAAGCAATACGCTCTCCTGATCGCTGACACCTAAAAATATGTTTAACGCTCGATTAGAAAAATAAACGCGATTTAAATAAGATACTCTAAACAAACGATCTAAGATTTACCCTCAGAATCGCGAATAACTACAATTTGTTGATTTTCCCCGGTTAACGGCCCACAACCCATTGGAAAACCCCGAACGTAATGGCTCAAAACTATGAATAACCTCGAATAATTAATTTTCACCAGAGGAGGGTCCCCAACCCGGTGGAAAGTCTCGGATCGCTGAAATAGCCTTTCGTTTGAATTTAGGAATTAGAATCGTCAATCCACTCCTTTTGAGATCTCTATTAGATTCCCCTTTCAAAACGTTGCTACGAGCCTCCATTCGTTAAATTTTTAGTAAACCGATAATATAATAAAGTATGGACTTATCAAAAAGTTAGAGATCGGCTTACCACGAAGTTTCAAGTGTTCCATGAATAAATCCCTATATATAAGAATCGGGTACTCCTTTCCATACTGTTAAACATCTTAATAAATAAAGGATGATCGTGAAAACCGTGAAGAACTCTTACCTTGAAGGTTTTGATTTGAATTCTAGTGATTACAAGATAACTTCAAGGAAATGGTAATTTGGCTTTTCTCTATTTTGCTATAAAGACGAAAAAGATTTGTCTAAGAGAGAGATAGATGATGATATTTTAGGTCAAAAAGACCCTCCCAAGCCAATATGTTGATTCGGCAAAAGAAAAAAAACAAACAATTGAAGAGTGTTCTTACCAATTGTTCAAAGGTGACCACTCGAATGAAAAAGAGAGTTAAATGGAAGATGGAAGATTCAGCTATAATGAAAATATTGGAGAGGATGATGATCAATAACATTCGTCCATTGTTAAGAATTAAGGAGAGAGAGATGTTTGAGAGTTTTTGTAAAAAGTAAAGAAGAAAAGAAATAGGAGATAAGTCGCTTATGCTTTGGGTTTTCAAAGATGGAGAATGAACAAAGAAGAAGTTTTTAGATTGGGGTAATCAAAAGAAGAAAAGAATACAATGAAAGAAAATACAATGAAAAAGAAATGCTCATGACACATTTGGCTAATAACCAAAACCAAAGCAAAATTTTAGAGATCTTTGGCTAGGGAGAGATCTTGGAAAAAGAAAATGGTGCACAAATTGCTAAAGAATTTTACCAACTATCTCCTAATCCTTTCAATATTCGCCAACCCTCTAGCCCCAAAAGCCGACCAAGTTCATAGCCATCATGGATCAACTTTTTCCAACCTTTCTTTCCATAGCACAATCCATGAATTAAGACATTTGTTCCTTTACTTGCCTTATCCTATTGATTCCTTTCCTCAACTTCAATGTTTCCTTAATCCATTTAGTCACCTTATCATAAAAATTTAAAGTCCAACACACCAAAAATAAAGCTTGGCCGGCACTTGATAGGAGAGTGCAAAAAAATTAAGTCTCAAAAATGCATACCAAGAGATTCGAACCTCTCCCCTCAAAACAATGCATGTGGCGCATATCCTCTTAACCAATAGCCTAACTTATGCTACCTTTCACCACTTAATTACCTTAAGATTTAAGGTCACTTGTTCCACTTTATTAAAGTACCAATTATCAAATTTTTTTCCAAATCCAAAATAAATCCCGAGCCTTCTCAGGACTATATAAACACACACATTGCATAATTTAACTAGCTAAGCACCAAAATAATGCAACATATAAAACTCAAATTTTAGGATGTTACATCCATAATACAAGTATATGGTTTAATTTCCATCTAAGGAGGGTTTAGTTACACAATTGCTCCTTTAATTATTTTAAATTATTAGTTAATTAAACTTTATTTCAATTTAACCCTAAACTAATTAGGACTAAATGAGCAAATAGCCCAAAAGCTAGTTGATTAATCATATCCACCACCGGTAGGACTTTTTGACCATGGTTTTAATCACCATTTTGGTCCCTTTACTATTTTAAATCTATAGCGATTAACCTTTACCTCTTTTACAATTTAATCATTTTACCTTAAATAAAGAACCAATCGTCAAAATTATTGGACCAAACTTCAATTCACCTATAATACGACTGTAAATATTTAATAAAAATATTCACGAGATTGGTTTACAGAATTTAGCCCCCGATACCTCATTTTTCGAAACCATTTGACTTCTAGAACAACAACTCATACTAACCATTAATTCAATTAGATAAATTTCATCAAATCATGTTTCAATATAAAATTATTATTGATTCATGTAATTTAAATACTAATTATACAAACTTGTCGGATTTGTGGTCTTGAAACCACTATTTCCAATACCACTGAAAAGCAAGTTGTTACAACAAATCAAAAGAATAAGACCATAGTTGAAGGACAATATGGGAACAAGATGGAAAATGAATAAGACCATGCTTGAAAGACACCATGGCATCCTCCGATCAATTGTTATTCAGGTAACGTTTTTCAAGTGAGGTATGTATCATAAGTATGAATACGAGTTGAACGTTTGACTTGTATAGTTTGATAATGAATGTTAATGCCTTGGTGTGATTATATGCTTCATATGTCTATGAATATGTTAACTCATGATGTTGTGGTGTGTTACGGGAATTAAATGGTTATATGAGTATTTTCCTAGTATTTGATGTTATTTCATTTGATTCAATGGACTATTTAAGTTTTAATGAATAGATGCGCATATGAAAAGAACTGTGTTATGGAAACATGAAATGGAAAATGTTGGTAAATGAAATATGAAATGAAAAGGGAACAAATTGAATAAAAGATTGAGGAATTATGTATTTAACTTCATATTGATATGTTTCAAATTCAATTGATTGGATATGCTCTTTAATACACCTACTAACCTTATGTTGTGTTGTGAATTGGAAGGAAAACTATGCATAATAATAAATGAGAAATGTTTTCATGGTTTAATCATTTATGCTCGATAAGTTAAGTTTCCTTTATACAAGCTTACTAAGCATTGATTGCTTACGTAGTTGTTTTTCCTTGTCTTATAGATTGTTAGAATGCTCGATCAGTTGGAATCAAGTTAAAGAATATTCATGCTATCCATCTGTAACACCCCTATCTAGTATCCATCTCCAGATTAGAGTTAAGGGCATTACCTGACAGATCGAAAACTTCAATAGACAATTTCTAAATTAAACCATCATATAACAATCATAAAGTCCCCTCTGTAGGTCATCGAGGCCTAAAACATGCTTTGTAAAAGGGTCGTGTCTAAGTCGGAACACATACAGAAATTTTCAAAATATTAAAAATTTTCTAATTATTAGGGGTTACACGCCCGTGTGGGCAGGCCGTGTTCCTCCCACGGTTACTAGACACACCCGTGTGTCCTCCCCATGGTTGAACCTGACTTGGCTCCACAGTCACCAAGCACCCCCGTACTAAGGCAGTATATCCTTAGGCCATATATTGACATCTTCACACGGCTACTAGGCATGCCCGTGTACCATGGTCGTGTGCTCTTAGGCTAGCTACTGACTTTACCCCACGATCACTAGGCACGCCTGTGTGCCAAACCTATGTGACATTATAGGCCATTTGCAAGGCAAAATGCCACCCAACTAGGGTCATTCTTATAAGAAAATTACCAACACATCTCATGCACATATGACAACCAAAAACATATCAAAATAATCATCCATTTATACAATCCAATCCAATACTAATCATGCCAAGTTTACAAGACTAAAAATTATGAATATACAAGCATAATTAATCCATACTTACCATCCACAAGTTCAACTTTTTGTTAAACATATATGCTAAAAATTTCATCTATATACTTACCTTAAACTTAACCATTTCTTATGCTTTCAAACCATACCAAAAATATACATCATATAACACATTCATCAAAGTATATTACCAACACATAACTGGCCAAATCACATGGCTAAGTTCAAGTCACACTCTTATACAAATAACTAGCTTATACATGCCATATTTAGCTATATACATTTTTCAAAATGTACCAAAACAAGTTAAGTAGTGTGATGACAATCTTCGACGGTCCCCGAGCCTTCAATAGCTTTGACGATCTATAAAATAGAGAAAATACACACAGAGTAAGCTTTCCAAAAGCTTAGTAAGTCATATACAAATAAACTTAACATCAAAGGCACATAAGCATATAAGAACATTGGCACACTTAATATTCATAGCACATTTATCACATGTATGCTTTGGTCCATGTACTTGTACATACTTTGCCACATTCATCAATTCAAAAATCTCATATATACATAGATTTTTCATGCATACTTCCATGTATCATATTATTATTTCAATATACATAATCATCATAGTAAGATTATATAGATACTTACCTTGTATACCCACTTAGTGTATAAATCAACGTACCTGGAACAGATTTACAACTCACATATCCATTCGTATCACACACTTGCCCATTGAACCATTACGAACCTAATAGGATACTCAGAAATCTCAAAATAGTCGTACAATGCCAACGTCCCAGACAAGGTCTTACACGAATCAATATGATGCCAATGTCCCAGACATGGTCTTACACATAAACCTCATATCAATGCCAACGTCCCAAACATGGTCTTACACAAAATCTCAAATCAACGCCAACGTCCCAGACGTGGTCTTACATGAAATCTCAAATCAACGCCAAAGCCCTAGACGTGGTCTTACATGATAAAACAAAACAGATACCTATGTCATGACATAGCTAATCCTATCTATTCCTAGGTTCGTATAAGACTTCTCAGACATTGTCACTAAGCCAACCTTATCTCAGAATTCATGTATAGATTATAGCATGAGCATTCATCATTATCATTAGCCATATAAACATACGTAGTTCAATACAAATATGTTTATTTGCATAATAACTTACCTCGGATTCGATTTAACGAAAATGGATACGGTTACTTGGTT
The DNA here is from genome assembly GCA_025506655.1 of Gossypium rotundifolium. NCBI lineage: Eukaryota > Viridiplantae > Streptophyta > Magnoliopsida > Malvales > Malvaceae > Gossypium > Gossypium rotundifolium. Next base: position 29,060,642 of record CP106730.1, read on the forward strand.
ACTTTGACTTTCCCACTGTCTAAGTCCGTTTTCCTAAGTTCTTGATCTATACATATTCAAGTTTAACGCTTTTATTCACCAGTTCATCCAATTCAATCCAAATACACATATTTTGGGCAATTTACAAATTAACCCTCACATTTGCACAACTTAACAATTTAGTCCATTTTTCTCAAAACATCAAATTCACAAAATCATCATTGAACCATGCTTAGTCGAATGTTCATACACCTCATACAAGCCTATATTTTCCATTAAATTTTCAATTTAGTCCCTCAAATTACTATTTTCTCAATTTAACCTTATTTAGCTAAATTCATCAAAATTTCAAGAGCAAAATATGTTCATTAAACACATATCTTTCATTTAACACCTAAACTCATCATAAAGCTTACTATTTCATCAATAGCACAACTCACAAATATCATCAATACACAAAATTGAGACATGGGTTTGATAGTAAACTAAGCAACAATCTCAAAAACATAAAAATCATCAAAATCTAAAGCCAAAACATACCTTGGTCAAGCTTAAAACCAACCAAACTTAGCTTTCTTTTTCTTTTCTTCTTTTCTTTATTTTTCGGCCAAGATGATGATAATGGCCTTATTATAAGCATTTTTTTTCTTTTATTGTACTAACTTATAATATATATACAATATTAAATTAACTTATAAAATAAACATATAAAAGCGTAAAATATGCATGTTGCCATCCATTAACCAAAATTTTGGCTTAATTGCCACATAAAACCTTCACCTTTTAAAAACCATCACAAATGGGTACTTTTCATGAAGCATACACATTTTGCATTCAATACAATTTAAACCTTTTATCAAATTAAACATATAGACGAACAAATTAATTTACGTAAATTTAGAACATGCTTAATCACACATCAAATTCACAGAAAATAATATTAAAACATTTTATGACTCAAATTTGTGGTTCCGAAACCACTGTTCTGACTAGGGTATAAACCAGACTGTTACAATTCTCCCCCTTTAGGGATTTTCGTCCTCGAAAATCTTACCGTCAAATAGATTCGGATATTGTTGTCTTGAATCTCTTGACTCCCATGTTGCCTTTTCAATTTCGTGTCGATTCCGCAATAGTTTCACTAACGGTATTTTATTATTTCTCAACTCTTTCACTTCACCAGCTAGGACACAAATCAGTTCTTCATCATAAGTCATATCAGATCAGATTTCAATTTCAGATGGGGCAATCACATGTGACGGATTGGATCGATATCTACAGAGCATCGAAACATGAAATACATTGTGGATCTTTTCTAGCTCAAGGGGCAACCTTAATCTATATGCAACAGGCCCGACACACTCAAAATTTTCATACGGCCCGATAAACCTCGAACTTAACTTGCCTTTATGTCTGAATCGAGGAACTTTCTTCCATGAAAACACTTTTAGAAATACTTTGTCACCGATTTCAAATTCTATATCTTTTCGTTTCAAGTTCGCATAAGACTTCTGACGATCAGATGCTGCATTCAAACAATCTTGGATCAGTTTCACTTTCTGTTCTAAATCTTTTATCAAATCAACCCTGTGTAGCTTATTTTCACTGAGCTCGCTCCAATACAGAGGTGTACAACATTTACAACCGTACAAAGCTTCATATGGTGCCATTTTGGTGCTTGATTGAAAACTATTATTGTACGAAAATTCAATCAATGGCAAATAATATTCCCACAAACCATTAAACTCAAGTATACAGTATCTTAACATACCCTCAAGAATTTGAATGATCCGCTCAGATTGACCATTTATTTGAGGATGAAAAGCTGTACTGAAATGTAATTTTATGCCTAAAGCTTCTTGCAATTTCTTCCAGAATCTTGATGTAAACCTCGGATCTCTATCAGATACAATGGATAGTGGCACCCGGTGCAATCTTACAATCTCAAAAATATAAAGCTCAGCTAATCTATCAAATGAATAATCAGATCTTACCGAATAAAATGGGCAATTTCATTAATCGATCAACTATGATCCATATCACATCTTTCTTTCTCGGAGTCAGAGGCAATCGAGAAATAAAATCCATCGTCACTCTATCCCACTTCTATTCAAGAATAAGAATCGGTTGTTGTAAACCAGATGGAACTTGATGTTCAGCTTTCACTTGTTGACAGATTAAACATTTCGAAACAAAGTCAGAAATGTCTCTTTTCATATCGGACTACCAATTGTGTCATTTCAGATCATAGTACATTTTAGTACATCTTGGATGAACAAATAGATGACTTTTATGTGCTTCACTCAAAATTAACTGAATTAACTCTAGATTTCTCGAAACACAGATACGATCTCAAAATCTCACACAATCATCAACAACTCAAAATTTAGATTCAGAATTTGAATCACACTGAGCTCGTTTCGCTAATAATTCATTATCAAATTTCTGAGCATCACAAATTTCCGTAAGAACAACGATTTCCTTTTTAAATCAGCTATCACAGAACTATCATCAGACAAATCTAACTGAGCATTCAAAGCTCGTAATGCAAACAATGTTTTTCTACTCAATGCATTAATAACAACGTTTACTTTACCTGGATGATAATCAATCACAAGCTCATAATCTTTTAACAGCTCTAACCATCTTCTTTGATGTAGGTTCAAATCTTTCTAGGTCATCAGATACTTTTATGATCTGAAAACACATGACATTTTTCACCATACAAATAATGGCGCCAGATCTTCAGTGCAAACACAATTGCAGCTAACTCAAGGTCGTGCGTCGGATAGTTCTTTTCATGCTACTTTAATTGTCTCGAGGCATAAGCTACAACTTTGCCTTCTTGCATCAAAACACATTCCAGACCGTTTAACAAAGCATCACTGTATATAACAAATTCTTTACCCAATTCTAGTTGTACTAACACTGGAGCTTTTGTTAACAGAGTTTTCAATTGATCAAAACTTGTCTAACATTTATCAAACCATTCAAATCTAGCATCATTCTAAAGTTGTCTAGTCAACGGAGTAACTATCACTGAAAATCCTTTTACAAATTGGCGGTAATAACCACTAAACCCAGAAAGCTATAGACTTCAAACACGTTCCTTGGAGGTTTCCAATCCAGAATAGTAGAAATCTTGCTCGGACCAACTCAAATTCCAGAAGCTGACACAATATGTCCCAGAAAACTAACCTCATGTAACCAAAATTCACATTTGCTGAGTTTCGCATATAATTACTTTTCCATCAGATTTTGCAACACAATTATCATATGTTCAGCATGCTTATTTTTATCATGTGAATAAATCAATATATCGTCAATGAACCACCACAAATCGATCTAAATACGGTCTAAAATTTTTGTTCATTAAATCCATAAAAATAGTAGGAGCATTGGTTAGTCCAAATGGCATAACTAAAAATTCATAATGCACGTACCTCATTTTGAAAGTAGTTTTCGGTATGTCTTAATCTTTCACTCTCAACTGGTAGTATCTTGATCTCAGATCAATCTCGAAAAATGTAGTAGCTCCTTTTAACTGATCAAATAAGTCATCAATTTTGGGCAACAAATATTTATTCTTTATTGTCACCTTATTCAACTGACGATAATTGATGCACATTCTAATCGTGCCATCTTTCTTTTTCACAAATAGAACAGGATCACCCAAAGGAGGAAAGCTCAGTCTAGCGAACCCTCTATTAGTAAATTCTTGCAACTGTGACTTTAACTCTCTCAACTCTGTTGGTTCCATCCTATACGGAGCTATTGAAATAGGTGTTGTACCAGGCAATAGATCAATACCAAGCTCAACATCACAAATCGAGGCAAACCCGAATATTCTTCAAGGAATACATCAGAAACTCATAGACAGTAGGCATTGATTCAACTTTCTTTTCAGAAACTTTTGAATCAATCACATATGAAAAATATGCCTCATATCCCTTTTTCACATATCTTTGAGCTTTCAATACCAATATCACAACAGGCAATCCATTTAAATCATTAGCCTTCTTTTTCTCTCGATTGCGGTGATCCGTGCCCTTTACCTCCTCTGCTATTTTTGCTTTCTCCACCAAAACCACAAAGTCCCGCTCCCTTTGTCGAGCTATCAGTAGCCTAAGGCTATCCCTTAATCCATCCTCGAATCGTACGCATCTTTCATACTCCGTTGTGACTATCCCCTTGGCATATCGACTGAGGCATATAAACTCAGCCTTGTACTCTGCTACTGGATTATCTCCCTAAGTTAGACTCAAAAACTCCTTCCTTCATGCATCCACATAGACCACTCCAATGTATTTCCCCTGGATTGTCAATTTGAAGAACTCCCAAGTGATCCGCTCTGGTTGGTTGCCATCCTTTACGGTTAACCACCACTAATAGGTTTCTTCCCTACGTAGGGATATTGCTTCTTTCAACTTTTATTCAGCAATGCAATCCAAGTCGTCCATTATTCTTTCGGTAGCTTCCAACCAATAATCTGCCATATTCGGGGCCACCTCCGCTACTCCTTTGAAAATCTCAGCCCCATTAGCTCAAAATCGCTCCATGACTACCCACAACTCCTCGTACCATTATTGGGCCCAATGACCCTTCTAAGATTCTTAACATGGCCTGCGATACGACATCTTCTATAGCGGCAGCCCGTTCATTTGCTCCCTTTTTGCTACTGGTGAGGCCGGAGCCTCCCCTACTCCTACATTGGGTATGTGGCCTGACTCGATGACCTTGCCCTAATACTTCCACGACCTCTGCCACAACCTCTTGCACCCCTTCTAGCACTCATCGTTGTATATTTCGATTAAGAATTTTATGAAATTAGTTCGTAATTTCAACTATTTTAAGCGCATGTCTTATGTAAGAAACAATTTTTTAAAGTTATTTCGCGGTTGAGAATCTACTACAGGCTTAAGTTTCCTATAGCCTTTAGTCTCTAAAAGCCTATTTTTAAGTAGCCTATTATCTACACAGTTTAATAATTTAAGCAAATGTAGTATAGAAAACTTACTTGGCTCGACGTTGAGGGCTCACTGAACCACACTTCAAGAATCCTGCCAAAATCTTTTTAAAAAAAAACCAAAATTTAAGGCCCCTTCCACAGCCCGAAAGCTTTACAACCGGGCTCTAATGCCACTAAATGTAACACCCCCAAACTCTACCCAAACGTTATGGCCAATATGGTGATGCCACATCAAGGACAATTCCAAACAATTTTACTAAGTTAAAACTTAAGGCCCAAAAGCCCAAAACCCTTGTATCTTGTTATGTTAAGATGAAAAGCCCATATTTTAGGAAAACATTCATATGTTAAGTTATTTTGAAAACCATGTTAAATTTAGAAATTTTATTTAAGTTTATTAACTGGATAATGGAAACAATAATAATAAAAACCAAAATCTGAAGTCAATTAGGAGATACATGGCCTTATTACAATTGATCGTCTGTCAGAGTCTTAAAAATTTTTAAAATGAATGATCGAACCTGGAAATTAACTAAGACAACGATTGAGGCAAGCACACCTATCGAACAGTAGTATAGTTTAGTGGCAAGCCCGGATTGTCGAACCCAAAGGAACAAAAAGTACTAATACTAACTTTCTTCTTATTATTTAGTCTAAGAATTAAGGGATTTGTTTATCTAATCTAAAATAAACTAACTACTAAGCTAAATATGCAAATATGAAGAGAATGAAATGGGGAAATACTTGTGGGAAAACCAATTGATTAAGACATTACCCAAGGAAGAATCCACCTAGACTTCACTTGTTATTTAACTCGAACTGCATTTATTTATTCACTTGACTTGATCCATAGGATTCCCTAATTTATATTAATACCTCTTTCGAGGCTACTAACGTCTAACCCTAGGTTGATTAATTGAAATTTCTTTCCAATTAAAACCCCTAGAATTGTATTAACTTGATCTATGGACTCTCATATTAGGTTTGACCACAATCCGACAGATTTGCGTCATCATATTTCTAAGGTTGCGATCAACTCTGCTTAACTATGCTAGATCTACTCTTAAGCAGAGACTTTTGCTCCACCACCTAAGCACATCAGTACTTGAATCAATATCCTAAAATACCAAAACAATAATTAATAACACATAATTAAGAACAAATCAAATATTTATCATACAGCTCAGAAAACAATAACAAGATCCGTCTTAGGTTTCATCCTCCTCAGGTATCTAAGGGTTTAGTTCGTAATTATAAAAGAAAACATCTCAGAAGAAAATATAAAACAAAACATAAAGAAAACCCTAAAACCCCCTGAAGGAATTGAAGGAGAAATCCTTCGTCTTGAGTATAATCCCGGCTTCGTGATATGAATCAACTGGCTTCCTTCGAGTGAATCTCACAATTTGTCCTCCCTGGCTTGGCTCTTTGGCCTAACTGAATGCCCTGAAAAACCCCGACAAAAGGCTTCTGTCGAACTCCTGTCAAACTCTTGTCGAACTCCTCATTTAAGTTGCTTCCTATGGTGTTTATATAGTCTTTGAGATGTCTTTCTAGGCCTGAAAGTATCCTAATCCGAATTAATCTCTTCTTTGCTACGTCAGGGACATGCCCATGGCACACACCCGTGGATTCGAGGCCAGGTCGTGGTCTATCCTGTGAAAGAGGCATGGCCGTGTATTTTGGGGGCCAGGACGTGTTCAGGTTTGTTAAGGAAGCATGGCCTGTGTGGCTTAGGCCCAGGCCGTGTCAATTTTGTCATTTGGCTTATTTACTCTATTTTCAGCCCATTTTTTGTACTTTTCAACTTCCGATGCTCTCCTAAGTATAAAACATGAAAAAAAAAGGATTAAGAGCAGCAAATTTCACAATTAAAGGGATAAATCATCCAAAAAAATGCTAAATGTGGGATTAAAATATGTTCATATTATGGTTTATCAAATACCCCCACATTAAGCTTTTGCTTTCCTCAAGCAAAATTCTCAACTCACAATTAAAACGAACTTCCTCAATTCATAATATTCATCAATAGTGTTTCATCATAATTCATAGATAATTCATACATGGATAATTTAACTAAAAGAGTCCTAAAGATTCAAACAGTCAAAGTCATGAGTTTATAGCACGAAAACATAGGTGTTTTCCCCTTTTTTTCGAATAATTACCTTTAATTCAAAACCAACAAGAGTTTCCATTCTCACTAAAGATTCACTCAAATCACACAAAGCATTTAAGGTTCAAAATAAAGCCCTCAACGATCAAACATGAAAAGTTAATCCCACAGGCTTGCCTGAAAATCAAATCTCCACCACTGTAAAATGAGATGATACACAAATCAAAAGGTCTTTAAAAGGGTTGTAATGGGCCTTTGGTTAAAGGTGTGGATAAAGGCTGAATTAAAGGGTTAAAATCGAGATTGAATTGACAATTTACCTAACTAGAAAAATGAACTAATCCTAAATAATTACATAAATTGAAAACTTGAAATACTAATAAAACGAGCTTCTTTTTTCAAGATGTTGAATTTAAATGTATAAGCTCACTTAGTCACAGAACTAATAATGAATATACTTTGATATTTATTTATTTTATTTTTTTTTAAGAACAAATCAAATTTTTACATAATATGAGAAAATTTCAACTACTGAAATAAAATAATCAAGTAACTGATCAAATCAAGTCTCGATAGAAGTGTAATCAAAATGAATAGTGATAACAATTACAAGATGGATTTTGGGTTAATATTAGAGGGTGAATCAATAAAAGGGGTTGTTAGGATCAACAGGGTTCACTAGGGGTTAATTGTGAAGGTAGGCTTTTAGTGGAGTAAGTGGGTTAAATCCTAGGTGCCTTTATCATCTCATTATATCAAATCAAAGATGTGGTCTCGACATGTATAATCGAAGCAAGTTCTAGAATAAGAACTCAATGTTGACTCACTCATAATCAATAAAGTGAGCACAAAAAGAATGTATGCTCTATAAGGTTCAAAATCTCACGAAAATTATGGGTTTTTTGATGACAACCTTATCAATTTCAAACTTCAAGGTAATAATTAGATTCAGGTAATCAACCTAACAAAATTTTAATTTTTGAAAATAGACTCATCATGTTTGATTCTCTAGTATCTTAAAGTTTAAATTATCTATACAAAATTAACTATGACTTAATCTAAAACATATCAATAAAAATCATAAATCAATAGAAATTTCATTCTAATTAGTGATATGAGAAAATTACTTAAGGCAAGATATCATTCAGGGATTTGAGAATAATACAAAAAGTTAGGCACTTTTTTCAATAAATTTTCACCCCCATACATAAGATGCACATTGTCCTCAATGTACAAAGATAGATAATAGCAGAATAATATTAAAATCATAAGATAGGGAGAGAAGTGAAACTTCCTGAATTTTGGATGGAGTCAATGAAAAGAAACGGGGGATCTCCTCGAACCGATTGAAATTGGATCCTTGAAGCAGGCAGTCTAATCTTATTGTATCCTAAGCTTAATCTAAATGGCATGAAGAATAAGAAGAAAATAAAAAGAAAATAAAAATATATAAAAGAAGAATAAAAATAAATATTGAAAAGTGGATATGCGTTGAAAGGGAAAAGGAAGAAGATTTTAGGGAAGAAAGTGAACAGAAGAAAGGGATGAAATAGAAATCATGGATCTGGTGGTTGCCGACGCCCTTGTACCTTCTTGTGGTGGCCACACAGCCATGGCTATGGCTTTGTGCAAGGCTGTGTAGGTATGAAAACATGTGCCTAAAAAGTCTGGTTAGTTCTTAGTTAGATGCTAAAATTTGAAAATATAAAAATTAATGGGGTTAGTGCTCAGGTTGCCTCCCGAGAAGCGCTCATTTAAAGTCTTAAGCTAGACTTACCTCTCATTCGCACATTCATGGTGGTTTAAAGAGTGAAAAATCCTTTCTCATGCTATCATTATATAATTTGAGTCGAGTGGCATTTACTTTAAAAGTGCCGAATGTAGAATTGTTTACCTCGACTGTGCCGTAAGAGAAGACATTAAGTACCTTAAAAGGGATCTTTTCATTTGTATTTAGATCTAACATGGTGATTCGTCGGTCTGTTTTATTTAACAGTACCTGATCTCCTATTTTGAAGTGATTTGATGTTCTTGTAAGCTTGTCTGGGGGTTCCTTCGATTTCACTTTGTGTGGTTTTGATTCCTCCTTAAAATATGTATTCCACTCATCTAGCTCATCGATCTAAAGTTGTCATTTCTCATGAGATATTTCTTTGTTGGTATGAGGTATAAGATCAGGCTCAGTGGTGTAGTTTGGTGGTGCTTCCTGAGAATAAAGTTTAACCAAATGATTATCAATAGAATTTACATTCTCACCTTTATCACTCAATGTCCTAATTGAGTCGAGAGCTTGAAGAATGATTGATTCATCACCTACACGAAGTATGAGCTCACCTGTACTAACATCAATTTTTGATCTGGCAGTTGCTAAAAAGGATCTTCCTAAAATTAAGAGGATATTATTTTCTTCATCCATATCTAAAACAACAAAGTCTATTAGGAATATGAAGTTGTCAACTTTAACTAGTACATCTTCAATTATACAGCTAGGAATTCGAATAGTCTTATCAGCTAATTGAATACTCATCCTAGTTTGTTTGGGTTTCCCTAGACCTAGCTGTTTAAACATTTTAGAAGGCATAACATTGATGCTTGCCCTAAATCAGCTAAAGCATTATCAATAGATAAACTACCAATTAAACATGGATTTGTAAAACTCCCTGGATCTTTTAATTTTCGTGGTAGTTTGTTTTGTAACATTGTTGAGCACACTGCGTTTAGTTCTACATGCAGCTTCTCGTGTAACTTTCGCTTGTTTGTTAAAAGTTCTTTTAAAAATTTCATTGAATCTGGCATCTGCGAAAGAGCTTCAAGAAACGGTAAGTTAATATGTAATTTCTTTAAAAGTTTAAGAAACTTACCGAGCTACTTGTCTGTGTCGTCTTTCTTTATCGCATTGGGGTATGGTAATCGAGGTTGGTATTCTTTAATTACCGATTTTGGCTTTTCTTGGCTTACCTCAACCTTACCTTCACTTACCACTGGTTCTTGCCTTGGCTCAAGTTCAAATTCTACTAACCCTTCACTGTCATGAGCTGTTATGGCTTGAATTTGCTCTTTTGGGTTAGTCTCAGTGTTACTTGGTAAGCTACCTTATGGTCATTCGGAGATGTAACACCTCATACCCGAGTGTGACACTGAGACCGGATACAAGGCATTACCATGCTTAATCTTACTTAACACTTCGAAATGGGCTTTAAAATTTCATTTAAGCTTATCACTTACTTAATCTCAACCTACGAGGCCTAAAACATACTTCCGAGAGGTTTTGTAACTAATCCTATAACCTTTACGAACTCGAGAAACATTTCATCAAAATAGGGGCCACACGCCCGTGTTGGTTTATGGACATGCACTGTGTGCCCCTAAGACATGCCCATGTCTTCCACTCGTGGTTGACACTGACTAAACCACATGGCCTTGACACGCCCGTGGCACTGGCCCGTGTGCCAAACCTTAATATTCTAACTTATCCACATGGCTTGGGCACACGGCCATGTGCTAACCGTGCCTCCTATATGGTTTAGACACACGCTCGTGTGTCTACCTATGTAAACAATTAGCAGGCTATCTACCAAGCCTTTTGCCACTCTCATTTGTATACTTTCATACATCATCACATAATTTCACATAACATCCATATAACTCTTGAATTATCTCCTTTAATCATAAAAAAAAATAAAGTATTCATCCCATACACTAAGGAGAACTATTACCAATACGATTACAACAACTTAATTCATCATCTATGGCCCTATACAAACAAACTCTAAGTTCTTTTAGGCCAACACAATTTGGCTACATCAATTAGAACTTAATCAACTTTAAAAGAATCCCTATACATGACATGACTCATAAGAAATTAAGACATCATACCAAGCATCTACTCGAATAATGTGAAATCATATCCGATGGCCTCCAACTTGAACTAGTTAAAATAACCTATAAAAGATGGAAAAAGGAAAGGAGTAAGCAATAATGCTTAGTAAGTTCATCTACATATAACTGAAAATACTGATATTCATTGCATATACACAACCACAAAGTATTATAATGAGTTTTACTCATTAACTCATGGTTACTTTCTTAACCATTCTTGAAACTTACTCATTCTTTCTCTTACCAAATTGCTCATGTTAATTAGCCTACATCCCTGCACTGATCGCCACGTGATCATAGAAAATGACACATCAAACATTTTCAATAAGCCACTCATACTACTAACCTCTCGGTGGTTTCGCACTTAGCCCACTATCAATCTCAAATAGGATGGTAACACACATTGCTCACCAATTAATTATACTTATAGTGGTTTTGCACTTAGCCCACTAAATGATTTTTTATAAGCGATGGTATCATACACAACCCATCGATTAACAATTAATTAGGTGGTAACGTACACAGCCCACCAATTAACAATTAATCAGGTGGTAATGCACACAGCCCACCGTTAAAATATAGTTGATGGTATCACACACAGCCCATCACTACCATTAATAAGGTGATATCGGACATAGCTCACCATTATTATACATTCATGGATAGATATCCACATGTATTTCTCTATTTCTAATGTTCACCTGAACATCCTCATGCACTACTGTTCTTACTTAACTTTCTACGATATTTGTTCGCATTCACACAGTGTATCAATAAATCTATCTCATGCACTAAGGTACATTGATTATACATAACTTACTAGGGGTTCATCCTATACTAAATTCATCTTAGTCCGATTCTAACACACACTTGTGCTTCTCATGGTACCATCACATACTTTCTCTCTTTCGACATACTCATTAAATCACTCAAATTGTTAAATAACACTTTTGAGTATCATACACCTAATGTCATATTGACATCATACCCCAATAGGGTCTTACATGTATTAACATGTCAATGCCATGTCCCCGACATGGTCTTATATGAATTCTTATACCGAAGCCATATTCCAATATGGTCTTATTCAGGACTTTAATTATCATCATATCATGACATATGCATTAGCCATTTTTCTTAGATTGAATTATCTTGGCATCTCATTGAAAGATATTTCATACGTTCATAAAGTAAATATACACTCTATACAACATTGGAATATTAAATTAACTCGTACGTAATTGCAACATTTGCACATGAACTTACCTCGATGTCGAAAGGGCTGAAAGGGACTTTTTGCCCACATTTCTCTTGTCACTCGTTCTAGGTCCGAAACTCATTTTCTTTGATCTAGAATAATGGAATTTACTCATTTAATCACTTATAAATAATAATACAAAATAATATACACTTAGGCAAAAAAATGACTAATTTGCCCTTATACTTTGGTAAAATTACAATTTTACCCCTAGGCTCGTAAATGAATTTTTATCACATTTTCTTATTAAACAAGCCTAGATGAACATTTAATCCTCTTAAAACTATTCACAATTCCAACTATTTCATGCTATAATAAACAAATTATAATTAGCCCCAATTAGGTGTTTTCACAACACCTTTCACAAAAGTTGTTTATCAACATCCTATAATTCATTTTCTTAAATAAAAAATCATCAAACAACATAAACTCTCTCATGGAAAGTTCCTAGACTTTCAACCATGTTGCAAATTAGTCCCCTCATTAGCTAGCTTAAGTTTTGGGGACTCAAAAATAAAATTTTATCAAGAAAGATCATCAAAATCACTACTTGTGTGGAGAAATGTTTGCTGAAATTTTTGAGCTCCATAACCCTTTATTTCTCTTCAATTTCAGTGGATGAAGGTGGAGGAATAGTGAAAAGCTGATAACATCTTTATTCATCTTATTTTATTCATTTTTACCACCTAATTTCCACCAAATTTGACCAACATTTAATATGTTGTCCCCTATGGCCGGCCATCACTCTTCCAATGGCCTATTTGCACTTTAAAGACCTCCAATAATATTCCTTAGTCAATTGGCACCTCTAGTAAATAAAATAGAACTTTCACACTTTATGCAATTTAGTCCTTTTTCACAATTTAGCTAGAAATCGCTAAAATTAAGGCACCAAAATTTTGATGCATCCTTAAAAACATGTTATAACACATAAAATAACATGAAAATAATTTTCTCTAACCTCGAATTAGTGATTTTGAGATTAATGTTTCGACTAGCCCCTAAATCGGGCTATTATAAGAGATTAGTTTAGCGAGTTGCCCTAACTTGTTCTCGATTCCTTTAATCGATGCTTGTTGATTTTTCAGTGTTGTTTTGGTGCTTTGGAAATGTGTTTCTGACACCGCTATGAATTTTGTCAGCATCTCCTCAACATTAGGCAACTGCATTTTGCATATGGTTACATGTGTTGGTAAGTATGTTGTGTGGTTTGATATGTTTTGGGGTCTAGGCATGACCTTGGGTTAGTTCCGGGTCATGGCTAAAAATTTTGATTTAGCACTTAAGAAGAAGGAGCTAGAAGAATTAGGGGTTAAAGGAATATTATTAGGAGTTTTAGACACAAGAAGTGTCTTGGTAAAGTGGCAAGGAGGCGCCACTTAAGTCACAAGGGAGGTGACGCCACAGGGAGCAAGGGGGACCTTGGTTCGAGCTGCAAAAATCCCTTTCTGCTTATTTATTTTTGACGCCACAAGCAAGTAGAGGTGTGCTCAGGTAGGACTCTGTTTGAGGGATATGGATTAGACTAAATTCAAGTGATAGGTGTAAGACTCATTCAAATCTGTTTGAATGAGTGGATGGGAGGAATTCAAGGCAAGATGAGGGAGACGGCTAGGAGTGAGAGTCTTGAGGAGTTGGTTAAATTTTGGACTTTGGGGGAGGAGGTGTAATCGGTTTGGGAAGCTAGGGTAGGCCGGATCTCCTTAGCCAATGGGGAGTGTATTTTCGGCTAGCCTAGATGGTTTCCCCTTCTTGTGTTTTATGCTAAAACCCAAACCTTAGGTGCTTTTCTTTTCTTTTTTCCTCTTAGAAGAAATCAACAATGTCACCCCCCATTCGGCACTTTTCTTTTCATTCTCTCAAAACCCCTTTCATTGTGCCGAAATCTCTTTTAATCTCTCTTACCGAAAATCATCTTTGTTCACCTATTCTCTCTATTTTCCTTAAGCTGAAAACACTATACCTATTTCTCTTTTATTTTTGTTTCATCTTTTTCTTGAAAACCCTCAATAGCCGAATCAAATCTTTTCTCTTCTTCTTCTAAACGAAACTATCACTCTCTCTCTTGTGATTTCTCTTTTTGTTTCTTTTGGATTCATAGCCGAACCTTTCTAGTAAGTATAGTTTTTCTTTTTTTTCTCAATTGGTTCGGGTAAGCCGAAATCTCACTGGCCATATTCTCTTTTGTTTCTTCAATGTTTGAAGGGTGAGATCTCTTATTTTGGTGGAATGCTGAAATCGATCTCTTCCATTTGGGTTGGCCGAATCTTGGCAAAAGCCAGAGAGATCTCTTGCGTTTTCTCCTCCTTGACCGAATCTATCTTTTTCTTTTGAGGCAAGCGAATTCCTTGGTAAGTGATTTCCTCTCTATCCTCCCTTTTATTAAGGATTTGTACACTAAGCACTTTTCTTGTTTTATGTGGTAGCCAAAGCCCCTAACACCAATTTAGGGTGCCGACCTTTGGTGTATAGAAGCCGAATCTGTCGACTGAGGTAAGAAGGTGTCAAACTCTTTTGGTTTCGGATTCATGGTATGGCTGAATTTCCTATAGTTCTCTAATGATGTGTTAAACCGATTGTAGAGGGAAGGGGAAGTAACCGAATACAGTGGAGTTGGAAGATTTGTTTGCCGATTAAGTGTGTGGTCGATTACAAGGGGGTTCATTGTTAGTTCTAGGATTTGGTTGGAAACCAAATTGGCACTAAGGTAGGAAGTTATCCTTGTGCGATTTGTCCTTCGGGATTTATTGGTATAGCGAATGGCTTTTGGTGATAACCTAAGTATTGGCCGAATGTAGGGGCAAAGGGGATCTAGTGTAGTAGACCGGATCTTCGGGATTTAGTGATTACGTTAGCAACCAGGTGTGTAATGCTTACATGCTCCTATTTAGTATAATATGCTTATTGTGTTACCGTTATAACTATTGAATCAGTGAGTATGCTTTGTGGACATGAGCTTAGAAATCGGGTAAGTCCCCTGTTATGTGACTTTTAGTATACATTGTCATGATCTGTTGATGCTATGTTATATGTTATTTGCATGATCATTCGATACTATGGCATGTATGTTATGAACATGATGATGGGTTTGATGAGAGGAGGGGGATGATTTATTTTGGACTGTCACCAGTGGTTTTGACCACACGACGGGTTGGCCCCGTCTTGATATTATAAGTTGTGACTAAGTCCCAGTGGTTTTGACCACCAGTGGTTTTGACCACATATCGATTTGTGACTCATCCCAATGGTTTGGTACCACAGTGGGTTAGCCCCACGAGATTAATTATGGGATTGTCACCAGTGGTTTTGACCACACGGTGTAGTTAAAGGAGATTAGATGGTTAGGTTGTGGTTGCATGACTTGCATGATTTGCATGTTTTTACTGATAGCTTGTGCAAGTGAATGCACTATCGGGTTGGGGATTTATACACTGAGTCTTGGTAATTCACCCCTTCCCTTATATTTTGCAGATGAATAGATTACGGAGATGGAGCCGGGAGGACTCGAGGCGGCCATGCATGTTTGTTGGATTTTGATTTCTTTTAGTTACTATTTCAATTTTATTAAATTTCTTTAAATATTGGTTTTGGGTTTTGTAATAAGGCCGCTAAGTTTTATTTTGGGTTTTTCTTTATTATTTGCTATTATTTTGACTATGTTGAATATATGGTTTTGTTAAGTTAACCGGTAAAAAGCAATGTTTTCAAAACTATAACTCCTTCATTTTTCTTAAAAGCGTTGCCATCGGGTAACGCCACTTAAATTATGATAACAAAGATAACTCAAATGTTTTCTAAAAACTTGCAACAATACGTAGATTTCAAGCAAGGATTTCTAAACTTCTCATACTATAAAACAAGTTTTCCAAGAAAATTATCCGACAAAATTTCGCTTTTAAAAGCTTATCACTCCGTGGCATGCCAGATTCGGTCATGGTGTGTTGACCGGGTTTTGGGTGTTACAGCTTCTTTTCCTGTGGGTAGGGTTGTTGTTGGAAGTTTGGAGGGGGTTGTTGTCTCTTATTTCCTTGACCATCCCATGAGAAATTGGGGTGGTTCTTCCAACCTGGATTATAAGTATTACTATAAGGGTTATTTTGATATCTGAAATTGTTACCCGTGTAGTTTATCTATTTGCTTTCCATGCTCGGATTATAGGATGAGTACTCAAGATTCGCCTCACCTCTTATATTTGAGTCACATTGCATAACTGGATGTACCTGCAAAGAACCATATAAACCATAAACCTTTTTATTTAACATCTCTACCTGATTTGATAGTATGGTGATTGCATCGAGGTTGAAAACTCTAGATGTTTTTCTTGGCCTTGTCCTTATAACTTGCCACTGATAGTTGTTCGGTGACATCTCCTCTATAAACTCATAGGCCGCCTCAGGAGTTTTGTTATTCAGGGTTCCACCGGCTACTGAATAATTAACTGCCGGGTTAAGGGGTTCACACCGTTGTAAAAAGCTTGGACCTGTAGCCACAAGGGTAAACCATGGTGTGGGCACCTTTTCAACAAATCCTTGTATCTTTCCCATGCATCGTATAATGTTTCTAAATCCATCTGCACAAAAGAAGAGATATCATTCCTTAATTTGGTCGTTTTGGTCAGCAGAAAATATTTTAATAAAAATTTTTCGGTCATTTGGTCCCATGTAGTGATTGATCCTCGTGGAAGAGAATTCAGCCACTATTTTATTCCTCAAAGAGAAGAGAAATAACCGAAGATGGATGGCATCATCAGAAACACCATTAATTTTGAAAGTATCGCAAAATTCTAGGAAATTTGCCAAGTGATTATTTGGGTTTTCATCCTGCAAACCATCAAACTAAAAAATTGCTATATCATTTGTATAGTGTTAGGTTTTAGTTGAAAATTATTAGTAGCTATAGCAGGTCTAACAATACTTCACTCGGTTCCTATTAAATTAGGTTTAGCATAATCATACATAGTTCGAGGAGAATGATTCTTGGCCACCTCTAGAGGTAGCGAATTATTCTCAGCCATCTCTTCGTTCGTATTAATTTCGTCTTCTTGCTCTTCTTGTATGTATTGTAGGCTTCTCCTTATTTCTCTTCGGTTTCTATGAACTGTGCTTTTAATTTCACTGTCATAAAGTAGTGGTCCTCTTGGGTTCCTTCTAGTCATAATCTAGAGGCACCTACCAGTAAAAAAAAGAAAAAGAAAATTAGAAAAGCAAAAATAGAATTTAATTGCAAAATAAAATATGACTAAAGTAATAAAAATTGAGCTTTCTTAATATTTTAGTTCCCCGGCAACGGCGCCAAAAACATGATTGTGTGACAGAGTCTTAAAAATTTATAAAAAGAATGATCGAACCTGGAAACTAACTAAGACAACAATTGAGGTAAGCACACCTATAGAACAGTAGTATAGTTTAGTGGAAAGACCAGATTGTCGAACCTAAAGGAACTAAAAGTATTAATACTAACTTTCTTATTATTTAGCCTACAAATTAAGGGATTTTTTTATCTAATCTAAAATTAACTAACTACTAAGCTAATGTTGCAAATACGAAGAGAATGAATTGGGGAAATACTTGTGGAGAAACCAATTGATTAAGACAATACCTAAGGAAGAATCCACCTAGACTTCACTTGTTATTTAACTTTGAACTAGATGGTTTATTCACTTGACTTGATCCATAGGATTCCCTAATTTATATTAATACCTCTTTCGAGGCTACTTCAAACCCTATGTTGATTAATTGAAATTTCTTTCTCATTAAAACCCTAGAATTTCATTCACTTGATCTATGGACTCCTATATTAGGTTTGACCCTAATCCGACAGATTTACGTTATCATGTTTCTAGGGTTGCGGTCAACTCTTCTTAACTATGCTAGATCTACTCTTAAGCATGGACTTTTGCTCCACCACCTAAGCACATCAGTACTTGAATCAAAATCCTGAAATACCAAAACAAGAATTAAGAACACATAATTAAGAAAAAATCAAATATTTATCATACAACTCAGAAAACAATAACAAGATCCATCTTAGGTTTCATCCCCTCAGGTATCTGAGGGTTTAGTTCATAATTATAAAATAAAACATCTTAGAAGAAAATATAAAACAAAACATAAAGAAAACCCTAAAACCCCTGAAGAAATTGAAGGAGAAATCCTCCGTCTTGAGTATAATCCCAGCTTCTTGAGATGAATTAACTGGCTTTCTTCTAGTGAATCCCCATAATTTAGCCTCACTGGCTTGGCTCTTTAGCCTTGCTGAATGCTCTGAAAATCCCCGACAAAAGGCTTCTGTCGAACTCTTGTGGAACTCCTCATTTAAGTTTCCTCCTGGGTGTTTATATAGGCTTCGAGATGCGTTTCTTGGCGTGAAAGTATCCTAATCTGAATGAAGCCCTTCTTTCCTGCGTCAGGGACACGCCCATGGTACACGCCCGTAGGATTCGAGGCCATGCCGTGGTCTATCCTATGAAAGAGGCACGGCTATGTATTTCGGGGGCCAGGCCATGTTCGGGTTTGTTAAGGAAGCACACCGTGTGGCTTAGGCCCAAGTCATGTCAATTTTATCATTTAGTCCATTTACTCAATTTTAGCCCGTTTATTGTACATTTCAACTTCTAGTTTATAAAACATGAAAACAAAGGATTAAGAGCACCAAATTCCACAATTAAAGGGATAAAACATCCAAAAACATGCTAAATGTGGGATTAAAATATGTTCATAATATGGTTTATTAACAATCCAATAAAAAAAGTATTTAAAATAAATTCGTTTGAACAAATTAAAAGATCAGCTTGTAGTGTGGCCATTTTCGAGTCCTCTCCCACATTGAGCCGTCTATTCAAGATTACCTAAAACATTAAATAAATGGGCGTGAGTTTCGAAACTCAGTGTGTACAACCCTTGGCAATCAAATCATATACAAATATTCACATTGGGCCTAAGCCCTATCAAAATCGATGGTCTTGGCATTAGCCCATAATGACCTCGTAACATATCATATCATATCCAAAACAAGATAATCCAAAACCCTCCCAAAAATTCATTCGCTACACACACTATTTCCCTTCCAACCTTTATACACACCTGTGGGGATTTCTAAATCGACCCACCCATCCTCTACACACAAAAGGTAGCACTCACAGTGGCATTACTCAACGTTGCAGCAAAGCTGCTAATCATATAATGGGCTTAAAGCCATCGGTGAATCCACGGTCGTCAAGCGACTATCCGATCATCAAATTCTTCCTCCGTACCATAATTCCAACCCATATGCATCCTAAGCAGAATATCATATGAATGCATCAACCACATGAGTAACACCCACAAACTCATATTCGTCACATAGGAGTATTTTTGTTATTTCACTACGCAGGGGTGTTTTCATAATTCTACCCTACAAGGGTATTTTGGTAATTTGGTAAGATAAGGGGTATCTTGGTCATTTTACAAAATAGGGGCATTTTGGTAATTTGTAAAATAGGGGTATTCTGGTAATTAAGCCAATTTAAGGATATTTTGATAATTTTTAAACTAAAGGGTATTTCAGTAATTTTCAAATTAAGGGTATTTTAGTAATTTTACAAATCTAAGGGTATTTGGTCCCTTTCGGGTTTTAGTTATGAACTTTGGCCCATCAACAAGCCCTCGCGGCTAAAGTGAATAGACACTACGCACCAGAAAGGATTCTAGAGAAGAGGAGGTGGGCCAATTGGGAACGCTTAAATACCAAGCTCTCCTAGATCCGATCCTAGACATGCATATGTCCGTTGCCACACTCTAACCCAGTGACTTGTTCACGAACAAGTTTAGTTAGATTAAGTCTTATGAAATTTAAGAGTTGTTCAGACTAGGTCTAAAGTCCATAAACCCTAGCATACTTACCTACGTCCCCATAAAGCCCATCAAACCCAAATTACATCCTTATGGCCCATTAGGCCCAAATCACATCCTTATGGCCTATTAGGCCCAAAATAATACCAGATCATGTATTATGCTTGACTGACTCAATTCATATATCAAACCAAACAAACTCATCAAACCTAGCCTTAGGGCCCACTAGGCCCATTTGGCCACCTTTGGCTTTTCTGCTTTTCAGCATTGCCGATATCGTGTATGTAGTGTTTGTACACACCTGGTAACCTCGCGTGTTGCAAACCTCTTAGTCACGAACCTACAATCGACATTACTAGCGATTAACCAAAGCTTTAACACATACTTATCAAAAATCGAAACCTCATCGTACCCTTACTGTGTGCCTCACGTTCTAGTAGGCCTTCCTTTGCTACTATTTGCGATTATCCTCTAAACCTACACCAAAACACATCTATCGTGAAAACCAAGTGACCCATATTGTACATAAGTCACCCCTATGAGCCATAGTAGATTTGGCCATCTACTAAACCATGACTGAGTCGAGAACACTTACCACTAGGGGTGAGCGTTCGATCGAATCGAATGAAAAATTTTGAGTTAATCAAGTTGATGAATTATATTTTATCATCCTAATTTGATTTGAATATTTCTCGAATCGAGTCGAGTGAGATGGAATTAAATAGAATCGAATCAAATATATTTGTTCGAGTTAAATTTTAAAAAATAATTTTGGGTCCTTGTAACCACTATCACCCATCGTAATAAAATTTGCCCACCTAAATCAAATTTTTTATTAACTTTCATCACCTCATAATTTATTTATTAATTTTTTATATACCGGTTAGCTTCTTTGCCTGCTTAGTTGTTTCAATTATCTTGATTCTTGTCACTATGTATTTTGGAATTAAAACATATTTTAAATGTAAAAATGTGATTTTTTAATAAAAGTTATTTTAGAGATAAAATGTGAAATTGATACCAATATAAAATTTTAATATGAATATTTTATGGAATAATTAATAATTCAATTTTAATATAAATATTCAATATGACTAAACAATTCAATAATATAAATAATATAAAATGTGAACTTTAATTTAATAATATAAATAGTAGATATAAATAAAATTATTATTATTTATGTTTAGTGATTTTTTTTTGGATAATTTTGATTTTTTATTTGAGAGTAAAATGTGAGAAGTAAAAGTTTAGGGGGAAAATAAAAAGTTTTGGGGAATAAAAGTTTGAGGGAATGTAAATAGGGGAGTAAAATTTTGGAGGGAAAATATTAAAAAAATTTGGGGGGTGGGTTTGGGGTAGATGGGAGGTGGGATGGGAAGGGAGTAAAAGTTTTAGAGGAAAAGTGGGAGGGAGTAAAAATTTGGGGGGGAAATAAAAAATTTTGAGAGTTTTTCGGAGTAAAATTTTGACAAAAAGTAAATGGGAGAGTAAAATTTTGGCGGAAAATGGATTTTGGGTAGATTGGAGGGTTGAGATTGGAGGGGAATAAAAGTTATGGGGGGAAAGTGGGAAGGAGTAAAAATTTTGAGGGAAAAGTAAAAAGGGTTGGGATTTTGGGATAAAAATGTAAAATATTATATTTTTATATTCGAATTATTCGAATTATTCGAGTTATTTGAATTTGAAAGATGAACTCGATTTGAACTCGAAATTTGAAAAAAATTTGAGTTGACTCGAATAACTCGATTAACTCGAATAATTCGATTCGTTTAACTCAAAATTCAAATTTTTTTCGATTTTTTTTTTCGAATCGAGTTTTGCTCACCCCTACTTACCACCTTGTTAGCAATCCTTACCTACCACGCTTGAGATTGTTGAGTCTTACCCTTGTTAATACAAGTTAATGGTAAGGAGAGGTTAGATAGCCCTTTGGCCTTTAACAAAACTTACTAAAAATTTCAACTAAGCACTTACCAGAATTCTCCTTTGATCCTGCGGCTTAGATATCTACTAATTAAGATTCGACTTCTAAATGTGACTAAGAGTAGATAACAATCGATTGAGGTGGAGGAACAACAACAA
The DNA here is from genome assembly GCA_025506655.1 of Gossypium rotundifolium. NCBI lineage: Eukaryota > Viridiplantae > Streptophyta > Magnoliopsida > Malvales > Malvaceae > Gossypium > Gossypium rotundifolium. The sequence goes on from CP106730.1 coordinate 29,082,754, forward strand.
GGGTTCGGCAAGAGTAGAGATTCGGCAAAGAAGGGAATTTGGCTTAGCGAAAATTTGAAAAAAAGGGAGAAACCGATTGAGGGGGAGAATAAAAACTAGAGAATGCTCAAAGAACCTTTCAAGCATTCGGCCCCCTCTCATTTTAAAGTCACTTGCCGAACACTCCCCTCCCATAGAGTCCCATTCGGCACCATTAGATCCTTACTCTCCATCTCCTAACTTTTCTCTCCGATAATATCTTAATCTTATCCAAAATCTCCTCCACATCCATCAGTCCTACTTACTTCAAACTCTCCACGGCAAGAGTGTAAAATCAACACAACTCTTGCCGTCTAACTATGCAAAGTAAAACACTCCAAAATGCACTCCTCTTGCTCGAACCCTGGACTTCTTCAAGTTTCACACACGCCACCTCATAGCTCCTAAGTGACGCCACTTGCCACTGGACCACAAGCCTACTTGTGTCCTATTTTCTCATAATCTACTTGAGAGGCCTCATGCCTGAGACTAGGGTTCACTAAGCAAGAAAAATAATAAACTAAGTGCTACACATTCATACTAACTTCAATGCATAGAAATTAAGGTTTTGGGATTTTTGGGGCATTACAACGGCTCTTTCGGGATCCATTACTATACAAAAATTCATATTTTATACGTCAAGATTCATCACACTATCATAATTTAGATATATGGCATGTATAGCTAGACTCTAACATGCTACGTTAGTTCGAGAATTGACTAAACCGTAGCTCTGATACAACCACATGTAACACCCCTATCCCGTATCCATCGCAGGATTAGAGTTAAGGGCATTACCTGACAGATCAAAAATGTCAACAGACAATTTGTAAATTAAACCATCATATAATAATCTTAAAGTTCCCTCTATAGGTCATCGAGACCTAAAACATGCTTTGTAAAAGGGTCGTGACTAAACCGAACACATACAAAAATTTTTGAAAATTTAAAACATTTATAAGTTTCAGGAGTTACACGCCCATGTGGGTGATCACTGCAAAACAGTCTAGTTTTAAAATTTATAAAGAATGATCGAACCTGTAGACTAACTATGAAAACGATAGAGGCAAGTGCACCTATCGAATAGTAGTATAGTTAAGGCAAGAATATCTTATCGAACCCAAGGAACCTAAAAGTACTACTACTCACTTTCTTTCTATTATTTAGCATGAAATATGGAGTGATTGGTTGATTTATCTAAAACTAATGAAATACTAAAATGCAAATATAAATGAATAAATTGGGAAAAGACTTTGGAAAACTCAGTTGATAAAGACGATACTCTCAGGAAGAATCCTCCTATGAATTCACTCATTATTTATCCTTATACCATATGATTTCTTTACTTAGCTTGATCCATGAGACTCCCTAACCTATACTAAACCTTCTCTTGAAGCGAATAACGTCTAACCTTAGGTTAATTAGTGGAACTCTCATTCTCTTATAATAACTCCCTAAGGAAGCAGTAAATCGATCAATGGATTCCCATATTAGGTTTCACCCTAATCCGGCAAAATCTCGTAACCCTATCTCTAGGCGCCCAATCAACTCTGCTTAATTATGCTAGATCTACTCTCAGGCAGTGTCTATTCCTCCTCCACCTAAGCACATTAGATTAAATTAAGCAACATAATTAAGAACAAATTAAGTATTTATCATATAAATTCAGAAAACAATAACAAAATCCATCATAGGTTTCATCCCCTTCAGGTATCTGAAGGGTTTAGTTCATAACTAAATAAGAAAACATCTCAAGAGAAAAGATAAAACAAAATATTAGAAATCCCTAAAACCCCCTGAAGGGATTGAAGGAGAGATCCTCCGTCTTGAGTAGAATTCTGGCTCTTCAAGATGGATCAACTGGCTATCTTCGAGTAATTCCCTAAATGAGTAAAGCTCTAACAAAAAACTCTTCTAAAACTTGACGCCCTTGAATAGCCGCCTTGGGGTGTTTATATATACTTTTGGATGCTTTACTTGGCTCCTAAATACTCATAATTCAAGCATAATTCATTCCTAGGTGTTTAAATAGACTTAAGATTGCGTCTCTTGGGCTCCAAGCATCCTAATCTGAGTGAAATTACTCTTTCCCGCAGTAGGGGCACGGTTATGGCATGCCCGTGTAAGTCGTCTTCTAGCTCGTGTCTCTATTCTGTTAATTTAGGCACGGCCATGCACGTCGAGGTACGGGCCGTGCTTCGAGTCTGTCAATTGGGGCATGGCCATGTAAATCGTGCCATGGTCATGTGAAGTGAATGGTAAGGCACGTCCGTGTAGCTTGAAGTCCAGGCCGTGTCGATTTCTTGGGTTGGCCCAATTTGGTCCTTTTTAAGCCCGTTTTATGTTCTTTTTATCCTTAGGTGCTTTCCTGAGCATAAGACACGAAAAGAAAGGATTAAGAGCACTTTTTTATATAAATCGAGGATAAATTCATCCAAAAGCAAACTAAATGTGGGATTAAAATATGTTACTTTTACAGTTTATCAAATACCCCCACACTTAAGCTTTTGCTTGTCCTCAAGCAAAATTCTCAACTTATAATTAAAACGAACTTCCCACAATTCATAATTCCTATTGACAATGTCTCATCATAATTCATAGATAATTTATACATGGATAATTCAACTCAAAGAGTCCTAAAGATTCAATTACGACAAGTCATACCTTTGTAGTACGAAAACATAGGTGTCTCCCCTTATCCAAGTAATTACCTTTAATTCAAAATTGAAAAGGACTGACATCTTCACTAAAGATTCACTCAAATCACTCAAAGGTTTTTAAGGTTCAAGAATAAGCACTTTAAATCGAACATGAAAAGTTAATCCCATAGGCTTGCCTGAAAATCAAATCTCCACCACTGTATATGAGATGATACACAACTCAAAAGGTCTTTAATCAGGGTTGGAATGGGGCTTGGGTTAAAAGGTGTGGATAAAGGCTAAATTAGAAGGTTAGAATCGAGACTGACTTGACAAATTGTCTAACTAGAAACACTGAACTAAATATGAATATTGACTTTGAATGAAAACTCATAATATCACTATTGATAATTACTCTATAATTAGGAGTATTTTGATAATACTTTAATACGAGCTTTTTCAACAATTGGAGTTAAATGCTCTAAGCTCTTTTGTATACTACTAATATTGAATAAACTTTGATTTTTTTTTAAGAACAAACTAAAACAAACATAATAGAAGGAACTTTGATAATTGAAATAACCTAATTCGACAATTGATTAAATCAATTCTCGATAGAGGGGTAGTCAAAGGATTGTTGATAACAAATACAAAGGGATTTTGGGTTAATATTAGTGGGTGAGTCAATAAAAAGGTTGTTAGGTTTCAACGGGGTTCACTAGGGGTTAATTTATATGGGTAGGCTTTTTAGTGTAGTGAACAGGTTAAAACCTAGGTGTCTTTATCATCTCAGTGTATCAAATCATTAATGTGGTCTCGACATGTATAAACGAGGCAAGTTCTAGAATAACAGTTCAAACTAATAATCAATTAAAGTGAGCATGAAAAAGAATTTATATGCTCTACAAGGCTCAGAATCTCATAAAAATTATGGGTGTTTTGACATCAATCCTTATAAATTTTAAACTTCAAGGTGATACTTAAATTCAGTTCAACGACCCATCAATTTTTTTAATTTTAGGTAGTAAACTTATCATGCTCGATTCTCTAGTATTCTTCAAATTTTAATCATCAATGCACAATTAACTATGACTTACTCTAAAACATATCAATAAAAATCATAAATCATTAGAAATTTCACCCTAATTAATAATATGAGAAAAATACTTAAGATCAAGACTAAATTCAAGGTTTTGAGAATTATGCAAAAAGTTAGGCATTATTACCCCCACACTTAAGGTGTACATTACCCTCAATGTACAAAGATAGATAATGAAATTTATGTCCCAAATCAAAAAGAGAAGTGGGGAAAGTAATACTCCTTAAAATCTGGTTGATCCATAGCATCTTTGGTGGCGGTGATGGTGTTTTCTATGGGCCTGGTGGAGTGGCTACCAATAAGTAATTTGCTAGATGAAAAAATTGGGGTGCCTATGAAGATGTAGCCAATAGATCTAGAGAAATAATAATAATATACTAATAATAAATTTAAAGATTAAGGAAATAAAAAGAATGAGACTAAAAAGAAAACTAAAATTGAAAGAAAAGACTAATGGACTAAGGAGTCCTTATTGTTGGATAGTTTGCAAAGTGGGTGTGACCTCGAAGGCTGTGATGTGTGATTCCCTAGCAGCCATTAGAGCCTAAAACCAAGAAACTAATATGAAACAAATAAAATTAAGCAGAAAAGAAGTGTAGATAAGGCAAATAAAGGAGACGAGAAAAGAAAAATAGAACCGAAAAGGTTTCCAATACCCTTGGCGTGTTAATTAAGTGAAGTTGCCGGCATGAAATCATGTTGAGGTCTCCTCTAAGGAGATGATGCTTACATTTCTTCGGCATGATCTTTGTGTTGCTCAAGTGTCTTGGATCTTTTCTATGAACAGGAATAAAATTTTGAAAGAAAAGAGAAAGAAGGAATAAGAAAGAAGATGGGACAAAGAGGATAGGCTGTGGGGATTTAAATAGGATTTCCAATCTGGCACATTCTCACGCCCGTGTATCGAGGGTATGTCGATTCACACAGCCATATCGTATGGCCATGTTGTGGGGAGTATTCTCCTTCCACGCTTTTTGTTGGTTTGCATATCCGTTCCTAAAAAGCCAGTATATGAGCATGGTTGGAATGCACGGCCATGGTCTGCCTGTGCTAAGTAAGTCAGTATCTTAGCACAAATTGAGGCACTACTGTGCTATTTTTTCAATGCTGTCTTTGTGGGTGGTTGGATCCGTAACGTTGGGAGGGTGGTTGGAATGACTTGCACGGCTCTGCTCTGTTAGTGTGGTAGTTTTGATGGTCTACACGGCCACGAGCATGGCCATGTGTAAGGCCATGTGGCTTGGAAACCTGCATCTTTGCTTTAATTGTGGAGAGAAGAGAGAAAAGAAAAGAAAAGAAAAGAAAAATAATTTTGAAAAATAAAAAGTGTTAGCGCTCGGGTTGCCTCCCGAGAAGTGCTTGTTTATAGTCTTAAGCTAGACTGTCCTAGACTTTGAACATTTTAGAGAGGTTTAAAAGTTTGAATATTTTCCCTCTTACTAGCAGTTTTATTTTCATGACAAAGTTTAGGTCGAGAAGCGTTTACCTTGCAATTGCCTAATATTGGATTGCTTACCTCGACTATTTCGTGTGGGAAAACATTGTGTACTTGAAGGAGTATTTCTTCCTTTTTCTTTAAGTCTGTTGAAGTGATGTGAGGATCGGCTTTGTCTAACAGCACCTGGTCTCCTATTTTAAGGTGATTTGATGTCCCTATGAGCTCTTCTGGTGGTTCCTCAGGTTTTATTTCATGTGGATCCGATTTTTATTTAGTGTGTATCTTCTGCTCTTCTAAATTGTTGATCATACGATTTTGTGTTGGCTTAGTTTTGATGCTTTGTGATGTTTCCTGCGATGAAGTTTGAATAATTTGATTATCTATTGAAATGGCTTTCTTACCTTCATCTTCTATGGTTCTGGCTGAGTCGAGAGCTTGAAGATTGACTGATTCATCTCCAATACGAAGTATGAGTTCTCTTGTGGCAACATCAATTTTAGTCTTGGCAGTTGCAAGAAATGGCCTTCCTAAAATTAAAGGGATTGAATTTTCCTCATCCATGTCTAAAATAACAAAATCTACTGGGAAGACGAATTTATCGATTTTTACTAAAACGTCTTCAATAATGACCCTAGGAATTCTAACAGTTTTATCAGCTAGTTGGATACTCATCCTAGTTTGTTTGGGCTTCCCTAGACCTAGTCGTTTAAATAGTGTATAAGGCATGATATTTATACTTGCCCCTAAATCAGCTAACGCATTATCAATAGTTGAACTACCAATTAAACATGGAATCGTAAAACTCCTTGGATCTTTTAATTTCTGTGGTAGTCGGTTTTGTAGCATTGCCGAGCATGTTGCGTTAAGTTCCACATGTTGCTCTTCATCTATTTTGCGTTTGTTTGTTAAGAGCTGTCTTAAAAATCTCCTTGAGTCGGGCATCTGAAAAAGAGCTTCAAGAAGAGGTAAGTTAATGTGTAATTTATTTAGAAGTTTTAGAAACTTACCGAATTGTTCATCTGAATCATCTCTTTTCAATGCTTCAGGATAAGGTATTCGAGGGTGGTACTCTTTAATTATCGATTTTTCTTGTGCTACCTCAATTTTACCTATTTCTTCCTTTGTTTCTTGTACTGAGGTGGGTTTGTCTACCTTTGTATCCTCTTGAGATGTGATGGCTTGTATCTGTTCTTTTGGGTTTATTTTTATATTGCTTGGTAGACGTCCTTGTTGACGTTCTGAAACATGCTTTGTGAGTTGTCCCACTGACTTAGTGATTTCCCCGACTTGTTCCTTGATTTCTTTGATCGATATTCCTTGGTTATCAAATGTTGTATCAGTTCTTTGGAGATGGGCACCTGTGTCTGCCATGAACTTTTTCAGCATCTCTTCAAGACTCGGCTTCTTTTTCGGTGGATAAGGTTGATTTTGGTAATTTGGAAGAGGTTGCTGCCTTTAATTTCCTTGTCCTCCCCACAAAAAATTTGGGTGGTTTCTCCAACCTAGATTGTAAGTGTTACTATAAGGATTATTATTAGATTTGAAATTGTTACCTATATAGTTTGTCTGCTCACTTTCTGCTTCTGGTTGGGAAGGTGGGTACTCAGAATTCGCCACATTCCCAATTACTTCGCATTGCATGACTGGATGTACCTGTGAAGAACATAATTTATCAAGCTTTTTATTCATTAACTCCATTTGTGTTGACAACATTGTCATCAAGCGTCTATGTTAAAAACTCCTATGATTTTGTCGGTTTAGCCCTTGTAATTTGCCATTGATAGGTGTTCAACGACATCTCTTCAATATAATCGTAAACCGCTTTAAGAATTTTATTATTCAGAGTTCCATTGGCTGATGAATCAATCATTTTCCTAGTTGGAGAATTCACACCATTGTAGAAAGTTTGGACTTGAAGCCACAAAGGTAATCAGTGGTGTGGGCATCTCCTTAGGGGATCCTTATATCTTTCCCATGCATCATATAATGTTTCTGCATCATTCTGCACAAAAGAAGATATATCATTCCTAAATTTAGCCGTTTTGGCTGGTGGAAAATATTTTAAAAGAAACTTTTCGGTCATTTGATCCCTTGTGGTGATTGGCCCTCGTGGTAATGAGTTCAACCTGTAACGACCTAAATTTGGGCCTAGAATAAATGGGTTTCATGTGTCGAGAGATTGGATTTTACGTTCAAAAAAAATTATAATTGCATGGTTAGTTTAATTTTTAGGTGATTTAGGAAGGGTTGGTGGTGTTGGAAAAGTCCTGGGCTCGATCTAAGGCTTTAGCGAAAAAAATTATTTTTACCCTTAAGTGAGGTTGGTGTTAGTAAAAAGGCATCTAAAATATTTTTGGTTAAAAGATAGCATAAGGAAGTTGGTGAGTTGGTGGCTTGGAATGTTTTGAATAAGCTGGTGGTCAAAGGTTCAAGTCTTGGACTTGTCAAAAAAAAAATTTGTTGCGCATGAGTTAGTATGAAGGCTAGAGCTTAGGCCTTATAATTAGTTGGGGTTGATTTCCAACAAAAAGAAATGCCTGGCACAGTGGAAAAGGCGTTAGGAGTAGGAGGGGGAGCAGGGTTCTAGTCGCGGCATGCGCTAAATGTTGGGTTTTTTTTTAAGGTAAACATAGAGCGTGGCAGAAAGGGTTATAATTATTTATGGAGGAAATATGACTCAAAAAAAAAAAAAGCGGCGCACTGGCAAGGGGCGTGTATCATAGTGAAGAGGTTGGAGGTTCAAAGCTAGGTTTTGGTGAATTTGTTTTAGTTTTCTTTGGGTAACTCAGTCGCTGGAAAATAGGCCTTAAAAGAAGTTGAGAATGAAAAATATCACAAGAAGAGTTGTGGTGCAGGTTTGGAGTGGACCAAAACACCAAAGGATGGCTGCTGTTCGGGGAAAGCAATTTGAATATAATTCAAATTGAATTTTTGGCTAAATAAATGGATTTTTGGGATGAGGATGAGGATAAATTTTGGAGATAATAAAGGAATTTAATTGGTGATAAGTTTGAGTCGATTAGGGAAGTGTAAGTTTATTTATTTATTTATTTATTTATTTTAGTATATATATGGGTGCCGAATTAAATTCCTTGAGTAATGCCGAATTCACATTATTTTCCTGAAGCATAGATTTTTTATTTTCTTTCACTTCTTCTTTTCTCCTCCTAATTTTGGCAACTAAGGTTTCTTCTTCTTCTTGTCTACCTAAACCGAAAACTCCTAACTCTACTTTCCTCTCCACTTTCATACCATAGCCGATTGATCTTGAAAAGCTCAAAAGTCTAAACCTCTCTATTTTTCTTTTCAGCTTTCTCATCCAATTTTTCCTAATCATTGCCGGATCCTATCCACTATTAGGCTAATACCGAAATCTTTTAAGTATCATTCGGATCTGCTGTGATAAGGTAAGAGTGTTCTCTTATTCCTTTGTTGTTTTTCGGCTTTTGGAGACCATAGTTGAATGGCTAGTTGGTTGATAGGCCATCTTTAGTTTGACGTTTCCACTAATCTCATGTTCTTTTGGGTGACACTTGGAAAATAGGAGTAGATCGAATCATCCAGATTTCAAAAGCCGAAAACCGTTAATCTCAAAGTATCCTATCTATTTCGAGATTTCAAGGTAAGGGGTTTTCTTTAGATTCCTATTAGATTCGCTATCATCTTTGAGATCTTAAATCATATGATATGGTTTAACAACCCTATTTCGTTATAGTAGTTCTGACAAGGACTTTTGATGGAATCGAATATGGATCAGGCAAAGGAGAGGATTGGGTCCGTAAACCCAATCCCTAAGTTTAAGAAATGAGCAATGTCCACTGTTCGAGATTGGCCGCCGGGTTGTGGACCAGCTTCGAACAACATCTTAGGCAGATAGCAGTCGTATCGGCTTTTAATAGTGTCGACATTGAGGGTGTCATCATAACCATAATCAGGTGTGTACATCCTTAACACATAATGTAACACCCCCAAACCCGGCCGACGAGCCTTGACCGGATCTGGTATGTCACTGCGAAAAATATTGGAAAAGATTTTTACTTAAAAATAAAAGATGAAATTTGTTGTCGTTGGTAAAAACATTTCACATTTAAGATTCCAAGTAAAACCTTATTGGTACAAATTATCCGAATTTAAAAGCTTTAATATAAGTTGTTATAAAATAAGTTGATTAAAATATTGCCAATTATTTCAAAACCATAAATAAAGTTGCAAATACTTTAAGTGGCCCTTATTACATCAAATAATTATTCCAAGACTACTTAAAATATAAAGTACGTAAAATTAAGTAAAACATCTTCTGCATGGGCCACCTTTGTATTCGCTCCGACCCGGTCCAAGCATTACGATCACCTGCGATGTTGGTAAGAAAATTTGGGTGAGTCAAACAGACTCAGTGCATAGTTATTTCACATGTCTCCACATATGGGCTTGGCCCATATCCACACAGTCCACATACATAAATATGCAACATGAAGCCCAGCCCAACCTAGTATCCATCCGTTACACCTACCTTAGTAGACCTGCCACCCAAGGCCGTGGCTAAGCCACCGATCACCTAAGTGACCCCACATATCAATATCCTCGAGGTGACCCTAGGTCATCCTCAATCCACTGATGATGATACACACTATCATCCGCCGAGGTGAGGCACACGACCAACATCCCACCTTGATGAAGCACATAGCTAACATCAAGTGCTAATGTAACACAAGGCTAACATCGGACCATGTACATAAATGTACTCCCGTCCTTCAATAGTCACATCCCAAGCCCCATGTATCATGCCACAATATCATTAAAATAAGCATACATCACATGCTATCACAATTTCATTCGTATACCATAGGAAACTTATTGTCATAAAGTATCGACCTGTTTAATCGATTACCCACAATGGGTATCCACCTTTTTAGCCATTATTTCGGCTACCATGCACATCATATACATATTTATATATATAACACATACACACAACAAGAGAACAGTGCGATAACTACGCACCTGTTTTGGCACACTCGACTAAATCCCAAAATATTTGCTTGCTCCTGAAGATGTCAAGATCCCTACTTAACCATTTTTAGAATCGGCCCTACACCATAAATCCATGAAGATGGCCTTTGGTCAAAATACATATCACTTACTTTGCTTAACTAAATCCCGAATCACCACATAACACTTACCTTGATAAACCGAATCCTTACAATCCTCCTTAAGGCTCCTTACCGTTGGCTACACAAAAGAAACACAATATTATGACTCTTCATACATTCGACCATCCCTTAGAAACCAAGGCCAACCATTGGTTTCGGCATACTAAATGAAGAAGAAGAGAATTCGATTGCTAAGAAAATACTTATTATACTCGAAACTGATTGGAAGATTGATGAAAAGGAATTTTGACACCTCCCCCTCTAAAGGCTCTAAAAGATTTGGCAAGAACTCCCAAATGGAGATGGGATAATCGGCTATCACAAAATAGGTATAGAACTGAGGTTGAGAAGAAGAAAAGAAGTGTAGATGAAAGTTAGGAGAATTCGGCAATAAAGAACAAAGGTGGAGAGGTTTCGGCTTTGTTGTAAATGAGAGGATGGGTTTCGGTTTTTAGGAAGTGAATGGAAGGAAAATAAGTTCAAAAGAAAAAGAAAAAGATGCACAAAATGACTTCCAACTTTGACTTTTGGTCAAGAAATAGGGTGCAAATTTTGGCAATGGCAAGGTGAAAGGAAAGTTTCAAAGAGAATACTAAAGAAAGAAAAGAGAACCAAAAAGAACTTCTAGACCTCTTATAGGAAATTCGGCTATTCCCCCCCACTCATGACCAAAAATTATCACCCAAAAGAGACCCACATTCGGCCTCCACACTTAAAATTCTTATTGCCATCAATTCAGACTAATTTTGAATTAAACTCACTCCTAAATTTCTCCTTATTTCCTCCTACTCACATTCAGAATTAAGCCAACCCCCCTTAGTCCACTATACCGTCTACATTCATGGTCAAAAGGCCATAGAAAAGTTTCCAAAACAACACTCCATACTTCAAGCCTTATATCCCCTTATCCTACCAAAATTCCTTGATACCATACCATAAATAAGCACATGCCTTATTCCTTGGTCTACTAACCATAAAAGACAATAGTCCAACCTTACCTTAATTAGATTTTGACCAACACATGCCATATAAATGCAAAAAAATAAAAGTCACCTTAGGTCCATCCATGGGACTCGAACCTAAGCCCCCTTTCAATGCTTGTAGCGTCACCTTCCAAAGCCCTAAGTGGTGCCTCCTTGCCACTTTGCCAACTGGTTACTTGTGTTAAAATTCCCCACGAATTACTCTTAACCCCTAGCTCCTTCAACTCCCTTTACCTAAAGCTTAAAATAAAATTTTTCGTATAGCTCGAGACTACCCTTGGCTTATTCCTAAGCCCTAGAACATCTCACTTAACAACACAACAATCTAAACTCATGCAAAACAATACAATCACAAATAACCCCTAATTCAGGATATTACACATAAATATTGTTGTAATATATGTGTATGATATGGGCTAAAAGTCGGGAAGAGAGGCTGTATGAACAATCGTAACACCCAAAAAGGGTAGGCAAGGGATGCAGTACGTAATCATAGAAACTTCTCTATGAGTATCGATGTATGTGAAAGTTTGATATATGTTTAAATGGCTTGATGTTTTTATTCTTGCATGTGTGTATACACGGGATGGGATTGATTGATTGATTTATGGAAGGGGAGCAGGTCGTGAGGCAATCGGTGGCTTGGCCACATAGGTCATATAGTGATCGGTCTTAATGATAGGCAGCATAGCTGTCGAAATACTATAATGTATTTTTTGAGGTTCGCATAAGCGATCGGTGGCTTTGCCACATAGGTCACATAGTGATCGATATGGTGTCTAGTGGATGGAGGCTTGATTGTAGAAATCCCCATGGTGTGATGGTTGGTACGGGGGTGTGTAGAGGATGGATCCTTATCTTTGGGATGGGTCATGTTGCATGAAATACTTTGTTACCATTGTGTATGGGCCAAGGCCCATAATGTGTTTGTGGGCCCAAGGCTTTTATGTGATTTTGACATTTGCACACTGAGTCTTTGTCACTTACCCTTTTATTTTTCCCATGTTTTAGATAAGCAGTACTTCATGGACAAGGGAGCCGAGGAGGACTCGAGGGGCCATTAAGACTATTATCTACACAGATTATTTTTTATTTTGTTTTCATTTAAGTTTTAATTTTTGGGAATATTTCTGTAATAAGGCCTCTATAACTTAAGTGCCGATTTATTATTTTTTATGGGTTTTTCAAACTCAATCAACGCAAATGTTAAAGTTATTTTCAAAATTTCATATTTAATTGATTATTCGGCTATAATAAACTAAGTTTTTCCAAAACCCATCAGAGTAAAGTTTTCAAGATTAAACCCGTAGCATTTCAGATCCGGTGATGACGTATGGGTCGGGTTTGGGGTGTTACATTTTTGGTATCAGAGCCTAGTTCAAAACTCAGGTTGTGAAATAGGTCCAGTAGTGGTTTGTATAATGATGATATAAGTTTGAGAAAAATGTAGTTGAGATATGGCCTTCGAGTCTACCGGCACTCGATCCACCTAGGTAAGTATTCTAACCTTTGATGTGATATGTATGATGGGTTTGATGGGCCTTATGGACATAGATTAGTATGATAGTATTAATGGACCTTAGATCTAGATTAAACAATTCTTCAAATCTCATAAGACTTAATTCTAATTAAGCATGTCTGTGAACAAGTCACAAGGTTAGGGTGTGGAAGGATTAGATACAGGAAGAGCTTGGTATTTAAGCGGTCCTAGTGACTCACCTCCTCTTTTCTGGAATCCTACCTGGTGCGTAGTGGTTGTTCACTCTAACAGAGAGGGCTTGTCGATGGGCCAAAACTGATAACTAAAACCCGAAAGGGATCAGCCACCTTATCTTTGTAAAATTATCCCTAGTTTTGTAAAATTTTTGAAATTCCTTAATTTGTGAAATTTTCCAAAATACCATTAATTTGTAAAATTATCGAAATATCCCCAGATTGTAAAATTACCAAAATACCCCTGTTTTGTAAAATCACCAAGATACCCTATTTTGGAAAATTATGAAAATACCCCTGGGTAGTGAAATGACAAAAATACCCCTAGGTGATGAAAGTAAGTTCATAGATGTTTACTTGTGTGTTTGATGCATGTATGTAGTGCTATGTGAACTCTAGAACTAAGAAATATAGACCTGAGAGCTAAACTTTATAGATAGCATTCGAATTCGAAAGAACTACTGTTAAAACTACTTCTCATAAGACTGTCCGTTATTAATCAGTGGAAGAAAGAATTATTAATTCATAAAATTTTTAATCAGATAAATCGCGAACGGTATAATGAGCACTAGGGGATGTGGTGTGCGTTGCTGAGGTAGAGGCAGAATTGCTGTGTCAGAACCCGTAGGGTCTGGTCGTGAGTCAGGGAATGAGGTAGCAGTGCCACCAGCTGTGGAGGCAGAATTTTAAGATCAAACGGCCGGAGATGATGCTGTATCTCAGAAAATGTTACGTGTCTTAGAGAAGGTTGCTAGGGCAAGCACAGGCACAAGAGCCCGGAAGTCTGTGCCAGAGCGACTGAGAGCCAACGGGGCGAAAGTGTTTAAGGGAATTTCTGGTGTAGCTTCTAGTACAATGTAGTCTTGGTTGGAAGCAATGGAGCGGATAATGGATGATCTCGACTTTTGAATGAAGAGAAGTGAAGGAGTGGTGTCTCTTCTCGGGACGAAGCATATCAATGGTGGCTTCTTGTTAATGAGGGTATCGTAGTGACCATATCACAGGGATCACTTGAGCAGGCGTTTAAAAGTAAGTACATTGGGACGAGCTATGTGGATGCACAGCACAGAGCATTGCTGAACTTGGTTCAGGGAAGTAGGTCGGTAGCAGCGTATGAAGCAGAATTACTACGCCTTAGCCGTTATGCTCTAGGGATAATGGCTACAGAGCGTGAGAGATGTGTTCATTTTTAGGATGGCCTGAAAGACGATCTAAGGGTGTTGATAGCTCCACAACGAGAGAGGGAGTTTGATGTGCTTGTGGAGAAAGCTAAGATAGCTGAGGAAGTGAAGCGGACGAAAAGACTGAACAGGGATAAAGATAGGAATGGAAGTAGGAGAAATTTTGGATCATCAGGGGTAGCCAGACATGATCAGAAAAGACCTAGGTCAGATGGGCCGAGATGGGATGAGAGACCTGCTGCTGCCAGTCAGATACAGAAGTGTGCTCGATGTGGTAAATTCCATGTAGGTGAGTGTTAGGTAGGCAGTGGAAAGTGCTTTAGGTGTGGGTCTTTGGACCATCAGATAAGAGATTATCCTCAACCACGGGATGAGGTAGGACCCGCAGGACAGGGAAATGCTTAGCCTGGTAGAGGAGGTCCACAACTGCAGAGAGGTCATGGTCCAGCCAGAGGGGGTGATGGTTACGGTCGGGGACGTGGAACACAAGGTAGAGGTGCAGGGAACAACGATGTGAGGCAGCCAGCTTTGGTCTATGGAGCACATTGCCAAGGGGACGAAGATGCTCTAGATACGAATAATAATCGTACCCTACTGTAGTATTTTGAGTTTTTATTTTTAGAATTAGAGTGCGCAGTGAAAGCGTAGTGGTGAGACTTGGGTAGTACAATTGATAGTTAGTTGAAAATTTTGAGGATGAAATTTTTTTAAGGAGGGTAGAATTGTAACTACCTAATTTGGGCCTAGAATAAATGGGTTTCGTGTGTCGAGAAATTGGATTTTATGTTTAAAAAAATTATGATTGCATGTTTAGTTTAATTTCTAGGTGATTCAGGAAGGGTTGGTGGTGTTGGAAAAGTCCTGGGCTCGATCTAAGGCTTTAGTAAAAAAAAAAAATTGTTTTTACCCTTAAGTGAGGTTGGTGTTAGTAAAAAGGCTTTTAAAATATTTTTGGGTTAAAAGATAGAATAAGGAAGTTGGTGAGTTGGTGGCTAGGAATGTTTTGAATAAGCTGGTGGTCAAAGGTTCAAGTCTTGGACTTGTCAAAAAAAATTTTTGTTGCGCATGAGTTAGTATGAAGGCTAGAGCTTAGGCCTTATAATTAGTTGGGGCTGATTTCCAACAAAAACAAACGCCTGGCACAGTTGCAAATGCGTTAGGAGCAGGAAGGGGAATAGGGTAGTCGCGGCGTGCACTAAATGTTGGGTTTTTTTTTTAAGGTAAACCTAGAGCGTGGCAGAAAGGGTCATAATTATTTAGGGAGGAAATACGACTCAAATAAAATAAGCGAAGTAGTGGCAAGGGGCTTGTATCATAGTGAAGAGGTTGGAGGTTCGAAGCTGGGTTTTGGCGAATTTCTTTTAGTTTTCTTTGGATAACTCCGGTCCTTTGGAAAATAGGCCTTAAAAGAAGTTGAGAATGAAAATATCACAATAAGAGTTGTGGTGCGATTGGTGGTAGAGTGTGGTGGTTCTGCGAGTCCCGGGTTCGAGTTTCGTTGTGCACAATAACTTGCTATTTTGCTGCTGGCGTGGGGAAGGTGTTTAGAGTGGACCAAAACACCAAAGGATGGTCATTGTTAGGAAAGCAATTTGAATGTAATTCAAATTGAATTTTAACTAAATAAATGGATTTTTGGGATGAGGATAAGGATAAATTTTGGAGATAATAAAGGAATTTAATTGGTGATAAGTTTGAGTCGATTAGGGAAGTGTAGGTTTATTTTATTTTATTTATTTATTTATTTATTTATTTTAGTATATATATGGGTGTTGAATTAAATTCCTAGAGTAATGTCGAATTCTCATTATTTTCCTGAAGCATAGCTTTTTTATTTTAGTTCACTTCTTCTTTTCTCCTCCTAATTTCGGCAACTAAGGTTTCTTCTTCTCCTTTTCTGCGTAAATCGAAAACTCCTAACTCTACTTTCCTCTCCACTTTCATACCATAGCCGATTGATCTTGAAAAGCTGAAACGTCTAAACCTTTCTATTTTTCTTTTTAGTTTTCTTATCCAATTTTTCTTAATCATTGCCGAATCCTTTCCACTATTAGGCTAATACTGAAATCTCTTAAGTATCATTCGGATCTACTATGATAAGGTAAGAGTGTTCTCTTATTCCTTTGTTGTTTTTCAGTTTTTGGAGACCATAGCCGAATGGCTAGTTGGTTGATAGGCCATCTTTAATTTGACATTTCCACAAATCTCATGTTCTTTTGGGCGACACTTCAGGAAATAGGAGTAGATCGAATCATCCAGATTTCAAAAGCTGGAAACCATTAATCTCTAAGTATCCTATCTATTTTGGGATTTCAAGGTAAGGGGTTTTCTTTAGATTCCTGTAAGATTCGCTATCATCTTTGAGATCTTAAATCATATGATATGGTTTAATAACCCTATTTCATTATAGTAGTTCTGACAAGGACTTTTGATTGAATCAAATATGGATCAGGCAAAGGAGAGGATTGGGTCCGTAAACCCAATCCCTAACTTTAAGAAATGAGTAGTGTCCGCTGTTCGAGATTGGCCGTCGGGTTGTGGACCGACTTCTGAACAACATCTTTGGCAGATAGCAGTCGTATCAGCTTCTGATAGTGTCAACTTTGAGGGTGTCGTCATAACCGTAATCAGGTGTGTAGATCCTTAACACATAAGTATTGTTGTAATATATGTGTATGATATGGGCTAAAAGCCAGAAAGAGAGGTTGTATGAACAGTTGTAATACCCAAAAACGGTAGGCAAGGGATGCCAGGTAAATAATCATAGAAACTTCTCTATGAGTATCGATGTATGTGAAAGTCTGAGATCTGTTTAAATGGCTTGATGTTTTGATTCTTGCATGTGTGTATGCAGGTCGCGAGGCGATCAGTGGCTTTGCCACATAGGTCACATAATGGTCGGTCTTAATGACATGCAGCATAGCTGTTGAAATACTATAATGTATTTTCTGAGGTTCGCATAAGCGATCGGTGACTTTGCCACATAGGATACATAGTGATCGATATGGTGAGTAGCGGATGGAGGGTTGATTGTAGAAATCCCCACGGTGTGATGGTTGGTACGGGGGTGTGTAGAGGATGGACTCTTAGGTTTGGGATGGGTCATGTTGCATGAAATACTTTATTACCATTGTGTTCGGGCTAAGGCCCATAATGTGTTTGTGGGCCCAAGGCTTTTATGTGATTTTGAGATTTGCACACTGAGTCTTTGTGACTCACCCTTTTATTTTTCCCACTTTTTAGATGAGCAGTAGTTTGTGGACAAGGGAGCCGAGGAGGACTCGAGGGGCCATTAAAACTATTATCTATATAGATTATTTTCGGTTTTGTTTTCATTTAAGTTTTAATTTTTGGGAATATTTCTATAATAAGGCCTCCATAACTTAGGTGTTAATTTATTATTTTTTATGAGCTTTTCAAACTCAATCAACGCAAATGTTAAAGTTATTTTCAAAATTTCACATTTAATTGATTATTCGGCTATAATAAACTAAGTTTTTCCAAAACCCTTCAGAGTAAAGTTTTCAAGATTAAACCCGTAGCATTTTAGATCTGGTGATGACGTATGGGCCGGGTTTAAGGTGTTACACAACCACTGCTTTGCTTTGTTCCTTAATGAAAAAGGAAATAACCGAAGATGTGTGGCATCATCAGAAACGCCATTTATTTTGAAGGTATCACAGAATTCTAAAAATTTGATACATGAGTGTTTGGATCCTCATCCTGCAAACCATCAAATTCAATGAATTGTTGAATCATTTGTATTGTGTTAGGCTTTAATTCAAAATTATTAGCAGCTATAGCGAGCCTAACAATACTAGATTCTGCTCCTGTGAAATTAGGTTTAGCATAATCATACATAGTACACGGAGCATTCTATTCTTACGCATCAGGTGGATTATTTTCGGCCATCCCTTCAGTAGGATTGAATGTTTGCTATTCTTCTCTTTGATAGTCTAGAGCTCGTCTTATTTCTCTGCGATTTCTGCGAGCGGTTGCCTCAATGTCACTTTCGTATTCTAATGGTCCTTTTAGATTTCTTCTAGTCATAAACTAGAGGTACCTGATATGCAAGGAAAGAAAAAAAATTTAGAAAAACAAAAAAAAATATATATGTATAAAAGAGAAATTTAAAAATAAAAATAATGGCTAAAGTAATAGAAATAAAGCTTTCCTATTATTTTAGAGTTCCCAACAACGACGCCTTAAAACTTGATCATTTGCAAAAGCAGTCTAGTTTTAAAATTTATAAAGAATGATCGAATCTGTAGACTAACTATGACAACGATAGAGGCAAGTGCACCTATCGAACAGTAGTATAGTTAAGGCAAGAATATCTTATCGAACCCAAGGAACCTAAAAGTACTACAACTCACTTTCTTTCTATTATTTAGCCTAAAATATGGAGTGATTGGTTGATTTATCTAAAACTAATGAAATACTAAAATGCAAATATAAACGAATAAATTGGGAAAAGACTTTGGAAAACTCAGTTGATAAAGACGATGCCCTTAGGAAGAATCCATCTATGACTTCACTCATTATATATCCCTAAACCATATGATTTCATTACTTAGCTTATAACATCCTGAATTATTGGGCCTACGCGTTTAGCGGTGGATATGTTTAATGTGATAATTTGAGTGTTAGGAGTTTAATTTGGGCCACGATTGGGGCGAAGCCTTGGTTAAAATTCCTGTTTGGGTACCATGGGGTTTAAAAGATGGTATCGGTGCTTTAGGTTGCAAAATGGGCTTGTGGCGTAGTAGTATGTGGTGTTGCAGAGGAGTTATAGATTGGCACCAATAGCAGGAGGTGAGGACCAAGTTTTTGCCGCAAGGAGCCCATGTCTTTGGGCCATTTTCGGCACTTAAAATGAGCAAGGAGGGGGACGATAATGAGGCTTAATTTTAGGAGGGATTTAATGATTGGGATAATATGGATATTGTACTGATAATAGTTGGGAGATGTGGTGTTAATTAGACCTCTTCTAAAGGTATGAATAGATTAAGATAAAGGAGAAAAGATAGGAGCTATCTATTGAGAGCAGTGTTAGCTGAATTTCCATCTCCTAGAGAGGGAAAGAAATCGATTTCTTTATGGCAAATGGGTGCCAACATTTCCCCTATTATTTGATTAATTGTTAGTTATCATGTAACACCCTAAAAATTTGAGTTTTTAAATTGCATGAATTGGTGTTTAGATTTTAAAGGAAGAATCTTTTATTTTTATTTTAGTGCTTATTGAAGTCCTAGAGAGGGTAAAGCATAATTTGGAGAAGGAATAAAATTTATTAATTGAGAATTTATTGAAGTGAAACAAAGGTGATTAAGACTTAAGCTAAATTATGTGTTAAAGAGTGTCATAAGTGAGTACATGGTAAGGTGGAGTTGGCGCATGGGTTCTAGCAAGAGGGAGGAGGTTCGAATCCCTTGTATAGCACCTAGATGAAATTTTTGCTTTTAATTTTCTGCTCATGGATAGGAAGTGTCGGCAATGATCATATAAGGAAAGTGTTGACCATGTTATTTTTGGTTAGTGTATCAATAGATTAAGGTAACAACTAACTTATGGCATGGAATCAAAGACTTAAGGAAGAATAGGGGAACATAAGGCACTTTTCAAGGGAAATTTTGAAACAAATCATGGCCAATTGACCATGTGTTGGACGGCATATTGGTAAGGAAGGGAGCCTAATTGTTGAATTAGTTTGGCTAAGAAATTCTTTTCTCTCTTTGGTCATTCTTTGCACTTTGTGCAGAATTTTTATTTCCTCTCCTTTCAACATTCTTCTTGGCCGAATTTTGCAATTGGTAAAGCCAAAGTCTTTTGACCATTTGGTCACTTTTATACATCTTGTGAAATTTCTTTTGTATTTCTCCTTGTGCCGAAATCAACCATACCAAAAATCAGTCTTTTTCTTTTTCTTTTTGCCATGGCCGAATGCACTAACTCCTAAAAGTCCATCTTTTTCTTCTCTTCTCTTTGAAATCAAACTACCTCATCACCATCTCTTTCTCATATTCTAATTATTTCAATCAAAGTTTCTCCATCAAACACTCTTTTGGCCGAATGCTAGAGTGCCATAACCGAATTTATTTTCTCTTTTCTTTGGTTGCATAGCCGAATTCTCCAACTCTCACAAACACCTCTCTCAATCCTTTCTTTTCGATCGTGGATTATAGGTAAAGGGATTCTTTTTCGTTTCGTTTTATTTAAGTATTATGGTAGAATATTATTGGTTTTATGAGGCCTTTTTGGATTGATATAACGTTCATTCTAATAACGTTTCTTTCGTTATTATTTAGTGCAATAACGGAGATCGAACTCAAGTGAGCAGGAAATCGTGGAAGCGTTGGAAGCGTTTCATTGTGGTAAGGAAATCCCACTCTTTAAAATCTCTAGTATTATTTGATATTATTTTAGATCTAACTAAAATTCCTTTGGATCTTGAAGACTTTCAAAATAGGGAAGAAAAGGGTGGTGGTTAGTCACGTTAAGAGGCGGATCCGTGAATCCCCATTCAAACGAAGAGCGGTTTCAAGCGATCAGGATTTTCCACCGGGTTGCGGGCCATCTTCTAAAGGAAGTCCATTATTCAAGTAGTACGAACTTAGAGCCGTTATCGTTGGTGGATTCTCGGCTAGCGAATCAATAAGCGAGGAAAAGCCAAAATCAAGTGATTCAAAATCAAGAGGGTAAGATTTTGGATCTATTATCGATTAAGATTTATTTCTGAATTAGTTGTCTAACGGATCAAAAATGTTTTAGGTGCCGAGGAGCGAGAAGGATTATGTAATATCCCGGGTTAAGGGGCTATTTTGATTTGGCATTGTTTGCATGTTTAATTGCTTGCTATGATGTTGTTTTGTGTTTTCGGGGCTTAGCCATAGATTAGGAGTGTGCCTGAGTAGGTGGATAAGTTTTATTTTTGGGCTTTAGGGGAATGGAGCTGAAGGAGATGGGGCTTATAAATAAATTAAGTGAATTTAAAGCACAAATGAGGAGCTAGCAAAGTGGCAAGCATGCGCCACAAGGGAGGAGCTTGGTGTGGCGTCATCTACAGGTGAGGGAGGTCCAGAGTTCAAGTCGTAGAGCTCCCTTTTTGTCACCTATTTTGGACGGCATAGGAGGGAGGAGTTGTGGATGATTTAAACACTACCTTGGACTTGGTCAAGTGGTGACTTGGATGGTGTAGAGCAAAGTGGGGAGGAGGACTTGGTCCACTCATTTCAAATGAGTGAATGGGAGCTTTTGGGGGGATTGTGGCCGAAATTTAGGGGAGTTGGAGGGGGAAGGTGACGGCTTGGTGTGGGAGAGGGGAAGGCCGAATATGCCTTTGCAGCTTTGGTGCATGTTTCGGTCATTTTTGGTAAGCTAAGTCCCCTCTTTTTGTCAAAAAGAAACATTTCCTTTTCCCATTTTCTTCTTTTGGTAAACCGAAATACTTCTTCTCTCAAAAGCAAGCCGAAACTTTCCAAGTAAATTCCTCCATCTTGCCTTCGTGAAGTCAAGCCTAGTTGCCGAATTTACTTGTTGCTCTCATCCTTTTTCTTTTGTTTTTCTTTGAAGCCGAATGCCTCTCTTAGTTTCCTTCTTCTTCTAAACCGAAAGCACCACCCTTGCCATCACCTCTCTTTCTCTTCTTAAAATTGTAAGCTGCTGTCACCATCGGTGTTGCCCATTCTTTCAAGCCGAAACTCATTCTTCAAAATCACCATCATTCCTCTCTTTTTCTTTAAACCGAAAGCACCTCTCCATATCTTCAACTATTTCTTTCTCATTCTTAAAACCTATTAGCCGATTTTCTCCCCATTGTTTTCTCTTCATCCCTTTTGGGGGTGCCGTAACCTTCATTTCTTCTCATTTCTACTCCTTTTCTTTCCACTCAAACCGAGCTTAGGTATGTGTTAAATACTTAGGCCGAACCTTCCTTGGTATTGGCGAATATTTGGTGGTGTTGGGAGCTTGGTTCCAATCGTTTGGTAGTGGGTAAGTACTAGGCGAATGGCCATTTCTCTTCTTTTCTCACCTTGCCGATTCTTATTACGTTGATGGCCGATTGTGATTGTTGGAAGGTGCTAATCTTTTATAAACCAATTCTTATTATAGGACATCAAAGGTTTCAAAGCAAGCAAGAGGAGCCGTTTTCTTCTGGGTTGTTTAGTAAGTGGAGGTTAAGTGATTGGTTGTTAGTTCATTCTCTTAATTCTTGGTTAGTCAAAGCTTCAAGAGATTAATGTTTCCTTCTTGATAGGTGGGCGATTGTCTAAGGGAACCACTCTTTGGTTCGGGTTTGGTAGGAAACCAAATCGGTGAAAATAAGGGCTTTCGACAAACCCTTTTTGGTCTAAATGGTGTTGGTGAATGTGTAGATGTCTAACCCCTATGTTTTGGCGATTGTAGAAGCTAGTACTCGAGGGACTTAGATTGCTTTTGTCGATTTCTAGACTCATATTTACGGTGTGTAAACTAACACTGCGATACCTAGTAATGTTATTAATAAACTGTTTGCTGTTAAAAACGCTACCGATTATGATGGATAGTTGGATACCCAAAAGGGGGTATGTGTGCGGATCCGGGTAAGTCTATTTTATTACAAGTCCTATTATGGATACTTTGAATATGATGATCTATACTATATATATGCTATGAGATGCAATGTTGGACATGGTTGCATGAGTTACATGATTGTATATTGTACATAAGTCGATTATGACATGTGTGGTGATATGAGTGGAGGCGGTGATATTTTGTCTTGTGAGCACCGGTGCTTTAGTAGCACACTTTGTGACTTTGGGTCACGGAGGTTTGGCACCTCATTGCGACTTGTCCCCTGTGGTTTAACCACCGTGGGTTGGCCCCACTTGAGATATGGGATCGTCTGCTAGTGATTTGGTATCACACGATGGGTTGGCCCCATCATCGATTTGTGACTTGGTCACCGTGCTTTGGTAGCACAATTGTGTCTTTGGGACACTAGTGGTTTGGTACCACATTGACGGATATTGTGTCTTTGGGACACCAGTGTTTTAGTAACACATTGTGACTATATGTCACCAAAGATTTGGCACCACCGGTGGTTTGGTACCACACGGGGTAGAAAAGGCGATATGGATGGTTAGGATCGGGTTGCATTAATTATGTTGCTTTGTATGATGTGTGTTAGCATGTTGTTCTTGGGAGCGGGATTTACACACTGAGTCACTCGACTCACCCTCTCCTTTGACATTTCAGGTGACTCGTAAAGGCGGACATGGAGCCGGGATGGACTCGGGGTGCACATGCCATGCTTTAATAAAGGATTATTGAATTTGGGTACTTTAGCTTATTTACTTTATTTGGGTTTTATTTTGGATTTGTAAAAGGCCTTTAATTTATGTTTTGGTAATGTTTATATTTTAATTAGATTTTTAATATGCCTTAACAAAACAAGTTGGTATAAATTTTACTAAAACTTGGAAAGATAATGATTTCAAAATTATAACATAATGTGTTTTAAACCATACCATCGGGTATTACACCATGTCTTTCTGATAAGCAAATTCAAATGATTTTCAAATCAAACTTGTATTACTCCTAAGTCTAATAAGGTTTTGAGTAACACTAAGAAACTATTAAGGTTTAAATGGTTTAAACTTATTTAGCCACACAATCGTTAAGATTTCAAAAAAATCTCCGGTTTCACATACTCCATCGATTTGAACAAGTCTACTCGAATTGTCTTCAAAATACACGTGTTTCACTTTCGGCTTTTAGCGAAAAATTTAACCTCTCACAAACATGTTTCCCGTAACATACCGTATCGGACGTGGTGTCTTGTCCGGTTTGGGGTGTTACAGATTAGTACTCTCGGTAACGAGGTGTGTAACTTCACACTCATTATTTTTCTCGGTTGGATGTCAATTTCGGTATGAAGTAAATCGTAAAAATGATTAGATCGGTAAAAACGTAAATATTGATATTTAACGAAAATTAAGTAAAACGTCTAAATCGTAAAAATTATGAAAATGCCCTCGAGAAATTTTTCGTTATTATGTAAATTAGATGTTTCGTTAAAATTGGGCCAAAATACTCTAGTTCGATAAATTGGGCCAAAATACTCTAGTTCGATAAATTGGGCCAAAATACTCTAGTTCGTTAAAATTGGGCCAAAATACTCTAGTTCGATAAATTCGGCCAAAATACTCTAGTTCGTTAAAATTGGGCCAAAATACTCTAGTTCGATAAATTGGGCCAAAATACTCTAGTTCGTTAAAATTGAGCCAAAACACTCTAGTTCGGTAAATGGGTCAAAGCCCACTAAACTGCTAAATAGACAAATTGCTATATTATAATTATGGGCCAAATGAAATGTTATTGATAAACCCACCATGTTATGCATTATTAATAAATTTTATATTTTATAGTACATGTATAATTGCATGGGTGGGATATATGAAGAGAAGAATGGCCAGTTGCCAAATATCTAGTTCGGTGGCTCTGCCACAATATCGGCTTATTGCCTCTAGTTCAAGTGGCTCTTACAATATTGGCTTATTGCCTCTAGTTCGGTGGCTTCGCCACAATATCGGCTTATTGCCTCTAGTTCGGTGGCTATGCCACAACTATAAAAAGGCTTAATGCCTACGATTGGTGTGATGGCGGGTGGGTTGACTTGATCCCCACAGTGTGATGGTTTGTACTGGGGGTGTTAGCGGATGGATATTAGGTTTGGGTTGGAATTACATTTTACATGCATTTTAAATTGTTTTAATTCATGATATATTGTTGAATTCGAATTGGGCTCAAGCCCGAAGATAATGTCTTGATGATCTGGCCCAATAATGGTGGTAAGTGAGTTACACAATCGAGTTCTAAGTAACTCACCCCTTTAATTTCTTTCCATCTCGGTAATGGAAATTGATGTGGACTTGGGCGAGGATGACTTCGTGGAGGCCATACTGCGAAGAGGGTTATTTAAACTACGAACTTTTAATAAGTATATTTTTACTATTATGGATTATTGTAATAAGGGCCTCTATAAATAACTTATGGATTTTATGTGTTTGGGATTTAAACTAAACTTTGGACTTTTTAATTATGGGCATGATTTTTGATGTTTTATCAAAATAAATTTGGGTTTTCAAGTATATGGAATTCTTTTATAAATATTTTATTATAGTTAACTCTTTAACAAACTATTCAAAAGGGTTTTGATAATACAATGATTTTCAACTAATGTTTTCAAATATTTATCAAATTCAAATACTCTTCAAATTTTAAACCACATAAATAATATTGTAGTTTTCAATTCATTAAAGATTTAAGAATAGCTTTAATCATGTAACAAACCAAATCTAGTCTCAATGCATAGACTGGGTTTGGGGTGTTACATTTAGTGGTATCAGAGCCCAGTTTCAAAAACTCTACTGTGGTTTGGGTTCAAAATAATTTACGTATGAAAACGCTCAATGATATTTTTAAAGATCAGTATGGCACCACAAGCATCCGGCAACAAGTCAAGTAAGTATTTACTACTTAATGATTACTATGATATGATTATAGGAACACTCTAGAACTTCTAGTTTTAGATATGAAAAATCGTAGAGATTGAGACTATAGGATATGTTGCGAAAAAACAACTTTATATCTCAAATCTCATAAAATATCGTTAATAAATACCGAAACAAATTTCTGATTCATAAAACTTGTAATCGGATAAGCGAACAAGCTATCATGAGCACTAGAGGGCGTGGTCGTGGGCCAGAGACGTGGCGTGGTAGAGGCCGAGGTGCTACGGTGAAGCACCAAATCATATGCAGTGGATGCACTGCGTCAATTGAAAGTGAGGCTGGATCACGCGATCACATGGAAGAAGATCATGCATTGACTCAAGCAATGCTACGAGTTTTGGAAAGGGTCACCGAACTAGAATTGGGCCAACAACTCGTGGGTCAATTTCGAGCGACTTAAGGCAAATAATGCGAAGTTTTCGAGGAGTCTCGGTGTAGCTCGAATGTGGTGAATCTTGGCTCAAGTCGTGGAGCGGATTATGGATGATATGGAATGCACGGTGAGAAAAACTAAGAGGAGTGTATCCTTATTGAGAGATGAGGCGTATCGGTGGTGGCTCACTTTGAGAAGGCAATCAAGCCGCACTTATTAATCGGGAATTCTTTAAAGCCGCCTTCAAGGAAAATCGTCGGAGCGAGCTATGTAGGCGCTCGAAGGAAGGAATTTCAATCTTGTTCAAGGAAGTAAGACCGTGGCGACATATGAAGGCGAAGTTTATGCGCCTAAGCCGCTATGCGGACAATTGTAGCAATGCACCATGAGCGTTGCGTGCGTTTGAAGATGGACTTAATGATGAGTGAGAGTTCGATTACTCGCAACAAGTTAGAAATTTTCCACTCGATGGAGAAAGCCAAAATAGCCGAAGAGGCTAAGAACTCGAACAACGTAACCAGAAAGATTCGAAATAAGAGAGAGACAGCAGATCGGATCTTCAAAGAGATTTCGAAGAAACCGGAATGATGAATCGCCCAAGGCGTAACCCGGTCACAAATAATCGAGTCGAGATTGCACCGAGTGTGGGAAAAGACATTTTGGAGAATGTTGGAGGAAAAGCGAGATGCTACAAATGCGGTTCAATGGAACATCGAGACAAAAGCTATCCTCGACGAATGGATACAACTCAAGAAGTCCGTAATAATGGCCTTACCGGGTCGAGTAATCAGTGACCACCGAGAAGTCGTGGACCAGTCGTGGTGGTAATGGGGCTGGTCGTGGTCAAGGTGCACCGGTCGAGGCAATGGTCCGAGAGAAATGCGGATGCAAGACAACACGGATTGGTTTATGCGGTTAGACGCCATGAGGAGGGCGACAATGCACGATGTGATAACTGCACGTTCTTCATTTTGATGTACTGTTATTGCCTTAATAGATATTGGCTCTACTCATTCATATGTATCTAGTGCCATATCTGGAAACACGAATTTAGAATCAAATTACCGATAGTGAGATGACGATGTCATCCTTTAGGACAATCGGTAATGGTTAATAAAATATTTAAAGACGTGCCTTGAAGATTCAAGAAGAAGTATTCTTAGCAAATTTGATGGAACTACCTTCGGCGAGTTCGATCTTATTCAGGCATGGATTGGTCGGTCAAACATCAAGCAAGAATTGGATTGTCTTTGAAAATGAATGTCGAGAAAACCCTCGGATGATACGGAAGTCATAATGATTGGTGAACGAAAGAACTATCGGCAAATGTGGTATCTGCATTAAAAGTCGAGAAGTTAGTGCGGAAAGGATATGGAGCATTCCTAGCCTTTATCGTGCTTTGGATGCCAAAGAATTATCCGTGAATGATGTGAGGACGGTGAAGGAATTTCCGATGTATTTCCAAGAACTTCTGGTATACCTCCGGATCGGAAGTAGAATTTGGCATTGAGCTTTTGCAGGGATACCCAAAGTCCATTGCTCCCTATAGAATGGCAATCAAGGAGTTGGTGAGCTCAAAGCTCAAATTCAAGAATTGCCGGATCGGGATTCATACGACCAAGTGTGTCTCCGTGGGGAGCACCAGTCTTGTTCGTCAAGAAGAAGGATGGATCGATGCGTATGTGTATTGACTACAGACGGTTGAATAAATTGACGATCAAGAATCGGTATCCTCTGCCAAGAATTGACGACTGTTTGATCAATTAAAAGGAGCTTGATTTTCTCAAAATTGATTTAAGGTCAAGTTATCACCAACTTTAAGGTGAAAGAAGCGGACATTTATAAGGCGGCATTTCGGACACGTTCTGACACTATGAGTTTGTAGTGATGCCGTTTGGATTAACCAATGCACCAAATGCATTTATGGACATGATGAACCTAGTCTTTCAACCATATTTAGACCGGTTTGTGGTAGTGTTCATAGATGATATATTGGTTTATTCGAGAAATGAGGAGGAACATGACCAGACATTTGCGGATAGTATTACAACTACTTCGTGATAAGCAATTGTATGCCAAATTTGGTAAATCAATTTTGGCTAAAGGAGGTGACTTTCCTTGGTCATGTAGTATCGGTAGAAGGAATAA
Organism: Gossypium rotundifolium; assembly: GCA_025506655.1. Lineage (NCBI taxonomy): Eukaryota > Viridiplantae > Streptophyta > Magnoliopsida > Malvales > Malvaceae > Gossypium > Gossypium rotundifolium. The sequence goes on from CP106730.1 coordinate 29,111,051, forward strand.
AGGTGGATCCTCGAAAAATTGAGGCTATTACGGATTGGAAACCACCAACATCGATGGTGAAATTCGAGTTTCTTAGGTTTGGTGGATACTATAGGCGTTTTGTAGAGGGTTTTTAGTTGATTGCTTTTAACTAAATTGTTGCGTAAAGGAGTTAGTATATCTGGACCGAAAAGCAACAAGAGAGTTTCGAAATTGAAGAAGATCCCACGAAGCTCCAGGTTTAATTCAACCGAGGTGAAAAAAGAATTCATCAGATATTGTGATGCATCTCACACAGGTGCAGGTTGTGTATTGATGCAAAATGGAAAGGTGGTGGCCTATGCTTCTCGTCAATTGAGACCACACGAAGTAAACTACCCTACTCATGATTTGGAATTAGTCATCATTGTCTTTGCTCTAAAGATTTGGAGGCACTATCTCTATGGTGAGAAGTCCATAATCTACGGATCACAAGAATCTTAAATACCTCCTTACCCAAAAGGAGTTAAATTTGAGACAAAGAAGATGGGTAGAATTGTTAAAGGATTACGATTTCTCGATCGAATACCATCCTGGAAAGGCTAACGTGGTAGCTGACGCGTTAAGTCGTAAGGCGGTATCTGAATAAAGAGCTTTGTTTGCCCATTTGAGTCCATGCGAGGATGGCGGTTGTTAGCGAACTTCGTGAAACCTCGTGGTGGAACAAATCAAGGAAAAACAGACATCAGATGAGAAGTTGGGACCCTTACTTCGTCAAGTTGAGAACAGTGAAATTGAAGATTTTGGAATAAACACGGAGGGTGTGCTGTGCTTTCGAGGAAGAGTATGCATGCCTAAGGACTCGGACACAAGAAGCGATTCTACGGAGGCGATAGTAGCCCTTATGCTATGCATCCGGAGGAAATAAGATTCTTGAAGGTATCTCCTTGGAAAAGATCTTGATTCGGAAGGAAGGGCAAGCTAAGTCCTAGATATATTGGACCTTATCGTGTGTTGAAGCGTGTTGGTCGATGGCATATCGATTGAGTTACCTCCGGAGTTGGATCAAATTCATAATGTTTTCATGTTTCCATGTTGAGGCGTTATAGATCGGATCCTTCGCACATTTTTCGATAGAGAAGAATTGGAGTGAATTGATTTGTCTTTTGAAGAAGAACCAAAGGAAATCCTAGACCGAGATGTCAAGGTACTAAGGAAGAAAACCGTGCCGTTGGTCAAAGTTCTATGGCGTAACCACGAATTGGAAGAAGCTACGTGGGAGCCAGAGGATGCAATTAAATCAACAATACCCTCACCTTTTCAACTACGTAAATTTCGAGGACGAATTTTCTTTAAGGAGGTAGAGTTGTAACACCCTAAAAATTTGAGTTTTAAATTGCATGAATTGGTGTTTAGATTTTAAAGGAAGAATCTTTTATTTTTATTTTAGTGCTTATTGAAGTCCTAGAGAGGTAAAGCATAATTTGGAGAAGGAATAAAATTTATTAATTGAGAATTTATTGAAGTGAAACAAAGGTGATTAAGACTTAAGCTAAATTATGTGTTAAAGAGTGTCATAAGTGAGTACATGGTAAGGTGGAGTTGGCGCATGGGTTCTAGCAAGAGGGAGGAGGTTCGAATCCCTTGTATAGCACCTAGATGAAATTTTTGCTTTTAATTTTCTACTCATGGATAGGAAGTGTAAGAATGATCATATAAGGAAAGTGTTGACCATGTTATTTTTGGTTAGTGTATCAATAGATTAAGGTAACAACTAACTTATGGCATGGAATCAAAGACTTAAGGAAGGATAGGGGGAACATAAGGCACTTTTCAAGGGGAAATTTTGGAAACAAATCATGGCCAATTGACCATGTGTTGGACGGCATATTGGTAAGGGAGGGAGCCTAATTGTTGAATTAGTTTGGCTAAGAAATTCTTTTCTCTCTTTGGTCATTCTTTGCACTTTGTGCAGAATTTTTATTTCCTCTCCTTTCAACATTCTTCTTGGCCGAATTTTGCAATTGGTAAAGCCAAAGTCTTTTGACCATTTGGTCACTTTTATACATCTTGTGAAATTTCTTTTGTATTTCTCCTTGTGCCGAAATCAACCATACCAAAAATCGGTCTTTTCTTTTATTTTTGCCATGGCGAATGCACTAACTCTTAAAAGTCCATCTTTTCTTCTCTTCTCTTTGAAATCAAACTACCTCATCACCATCTCTTCCTCATATTCTAATTATTTCAATCAAAGTTTCTCCATCAAACACTCTTTTGGCGAATGCTAGAGTGCCATAACCAATTTATTTTCTCTTTTCTTTGGTTGCATAGCGAATTCTCCAACTCTTACAAACACCTCTCTCAATCCTTTCTTTTCGATCGTGGATTATAGGTAAAGGGATTCTTTTTCGTTTCGTTTATTTAAGTATTATGGCGAATATTATTGGTTTTATGAGGGCCTTTTTGGATTGATATAACGTTCATTCTAATAACGTTTCTTTCGTTATTATTTAGTGCAATAACGAGATCGAACTCAAGTGAGCGGAAATCGTGGAAACGTTGGAAGCGTTTCATTGTGGTAAGGAAATCCCACTCTTTAAAATCTCTAGTATTATTTGATATTATTTTAGATCTAACTAAAATTCCTTTGGATCTTGAAGACTTTCAAAATAGGGAAGAAAAGGGCGGTGGTTAGTCACGTTAAGAGGCGGATCCTTGAATCCCCATTCAAACGAAGAGCGGTTTCGGCGGTCAGGATTTTCCACCGGGTTGCGGGCCATCTTAGAAGGAAGTCCATTATTCAAGTAGTACGAACTTCCGAGCGTTATCGTTGGTGGATTCTCGGCTAGCGAATCAATAAGCGAGGAAAAGCCAAAATCAAGTGATTCAAAATCAAGAGGGTAAGATTTTGGATCTATTATCGATTAAGATTTATTTTACTGAATTAGTTGTCTAACGGATCAAAAATGTTTTAGGTGCTTGAGGAGCGAGAAGGATTAGTACTCTCAGTAGCGAGGTGTGTAACTTCACACTCATTATTTTCTCGGTTGGATGTCAATTTCGGTATGAAGTAAATCGTAAAACGATTAGATCGGTAAAACGTAAATATTGATATTTCAATGAAAATTGTAAAAGCGTCTAAATCGTAAAAATTACTTAAAATGCCCTCGAGAAATTTTTCGTTATTATGTAAATTAGATGTTTCGTTAAAATTGGGCCAAAATACTCTAGTTCGATAAATTGGGCCAAAATACTCTAGTTCGATAAATTCGCCAAAATACTCTAGTTCGTTAAAATTGGGCCAAAATACTCTAGTTCGATAAATTCGGCCAAAATACTCTAGTTCGTTAAAATTGGGCCAAAATACTCTAGTTCGATAAATTGGGCCAAAATACTCTAGTTCGTTAAAATTGAGACAAAACACTCTAGTTAGGTAAATGGGTCAAAGCCCACTAAAGCCGCTAAATAGACAAATTGCTATATTATAATTATGGGCCAAATGAAATGTTATTGATAAACCCACCATGTTATGCATTATTAATAAATTTTATATTTTATAGTACATGTATAATTGCATGGGTGGGATATATGAAGAGAAGAATGGCCATTGCCAAATATCTAGTTCGGTGGCTCACCACAATATCGACTTATTGCCTCTAGTTCGGTGGCTTTCGCCACAATATCGACTTATTGCCTCTAGTTCTAAGGCTATGCCACAATTATAAAAAGGCTTAATGCCTACGATTGGTGTGATGGCGGGGTGGGTTGACTTGATCCCCACAGGTGTGATGGTTGGTGCAGGGGTGTTAGCGGATGGATATTAGGTTTGGGTTGGGAATTACATTTTACATGCATTTTAAATTGTTTTAATTCATGATATATTGTTGAATTACGAATTGGGCTCAAGCCCGAAGATAATGTCTTGATGATCTCGCCCAATAATGGTGGTAAGTGAGTTACACTTTGAGTTCTAAGTAACTCACCCCTTTAATTTCTTTCCATCTCGGTAATGGAAATTGATGTGGACTTGGGCCGAGGATGACTTCGTGGAGGCCATCTGCGAAAGAGGGTTATTTAAACTCGAACTTTTAATAAGTATATTTTACTATTATGGATTATTATAATAAGGGCCTCTATAAATAACTTATGGATTTTATGTGTGTTTGGGATTTAAACTAAACTTTGGACTTTTTAATTATGGGTTGTGATTTTATGATGTTTTATCAAAATAAATTTGGGTTTTCAAGTATATGGAATTCTTTTATAAATATTTTATTATAGTTAACTCTTTAACAAACTATTCAAAAGGGTTTTGATAATACAATGATTTTCAACTAATGTTTTCAAATATTCATCAAATTCAAATACTCTTCAAATTTTAAACCCTGTAAATAATATTGTAGTTTTCAATTCATTAAAGATTTAAGAATAGCTCGAATCATGTAACAAACCAAATCTAGTCTCAATGCATAGACCGGGTTTGGGGTGTTACATATCAGGATGGGCACTTTCGGGTTTTGATAAGTAAGTGCCGAAATTCTCTATAAATAGGGGTGGTATCTCTTCAATTCCAGCATTTGAACCCTATTATTTTCATCATTCTCTGTGCTGAAACTCTCAGTCATTCTCTGTAATATCCTTTCTTTTGATTTCTTTAAAAGCCAAAATCTCTAAGCCTATTCTCTTATCTTCACTTTCATTCAAAAGCTGAAACTCTGAACTTTCTTCTCATCTCCATAGCCGAATACCTCCTATTCTCTTTTGTCGATTTCTCCACTAAAAGCTGAATCCGCATAGATTTCTTCCTATTATCTTCTCTCTTTTTGATCTTCTCAAAAGCCAGAAATTATTTGGGGGTTGTCGAATTCTCAGCTAAGGTAGGTGCCGATCTCTTCTGTTCTTTTCTTTATTTTCAATTTTTGGAGGCCAAAGTAGAAAGGTTTATAGGCATGGTGAGGTTATCTTTTGAATAACATTTGGATTGTTCTTGTGTTCACATCATGGGACGACACCTCGGGAAATCAGAGTACATCGAATTATCTAGATTTCGAAAGCCAAAATTTGTTAGTCTCTATGTATCCTATCTATTTTGGGTTTTCAAGGTAAGGGGTTTTCATTAGATTTCCATTAGATTCGTAATCGTACTTAAGATCTTAATCATATGATATGGTTTGAAAACCCTATTTCGTTATAGTAGTTCGACAAGGACTTTTGATGGAATCAAATATGGATCAAGCAAAGGAGAGGATCGGGTCCGTAAACCCAATCCCTAAGTTTCATGAGCGGTGTCTACTGTTTGAGATTGGTCACCAGGTTGTGGACCAATTTCTAAACAGCATCTTAGGCAGATAGCAATCGTATCGGCTTCTGATAGTGTCGACATAGAGAGTGCCATCTTCACCGTAATTGAATGTGTAGATCTCTATCACACTTATTAATTTGTATTATATGTATGTTGTGGGCTAAAAGCCAGAAAGAGAGGCTATATGAACAATCGTATGCCTAGAAAGGGTAGGTAAGGGATGCCAGACACGTAATCATAGAAACTCCTCTATGTGTATTGAAGTATGTGAAAATCTGTGATCTTTTTAGATAGTTTAATGTTTCGATTATTGTATGTATGTATGCATAGGATGGGATTGATTGATTTACGGAATGGGAGTAGGTCACAAGGCGATCGGTGGCTTTGCCACATAGGTCACATAGTGATCGGTCTTTATGACAGGTAGCATAGCTGTCGAATACTATAATGTATTACTGAGGTCGCATAGCGATCGGTGGCTTTGCCACAAAGGTCACATAGTGATCGATATGGTGTGTAGCGAATGAAGGGTTGATTGTAGAAATCCCCACGGTGTAAAGGTTGGTACGGGGGTGTGTAGAGGATGGACACTTAGGTTTGGGATGGGCCATGTTGCATGAAATATTCTGTTGCCATTGTGTGTGGGCCAAGGCCCATAACGTGTTTGTGGACCCAAGGCTTTTATGTGTTTTTGGGATTTGCACAATAAGTCTTGGTGACTCACCCTATTTTTTTCCCAAACTTTTGGATGAGCAATAGATCGTGGACATGGGAGCCGAGGCGGACTTGAGGGGCCATCAAGATTCTTATCTACATAGACTGTTTTTGGTTTTTTTTTTTCATTTGAATTTCAATTTTTGGGAATATTTTTGTAATAAGGCCTCCATTACTTAGGTTTACGATTTTTTTTATGTTAAGTTTTTATAAACTTATGTTTTCTTTTTTTTTTCTTAAACTCTCAATTATAAAATGAAATGGTAAATGGGCTTTTCAAACACAAACAACGCGAATGCTTAAAGTTGTTTAAAAATTTTCACAATTATTTGATTGACCGACTATAATAAACTAAGATTTTCAAAGCCCTTCAAGGCAAAGTTTTCAAGTTTCAACCCGTAGCATACCAGATCCAGTCATGACATGTGGGTCGGGTTTGGGGTGTTATATTTTTGCTATCAGAGCCCAGTTCAAAACTCGTACTGTGAAATGGGTCCAGTAGTGGTTTATAAAAATGATGTAAGTTTGAGAAAAATGTAGTTGAGATATGGCCTTCGAGTCTACTGGCACCCGATCCACACAGGTAAGTATTCTAACTCTTGATGTGGTTTGTATTGTTGGGCTTTATAAGGACGCAGGCTAGTATGAGAAGAGCTTGATGGACTTTAGGTTTAGTATAAACAATTCTCCAAATTCCATAAAACTTAATTTCTAATTAAACATATCAGTGGACAAGTCACGAGGTTAGGGTGTGGTAACAGCATACGCATGTCTAGGATTGGATCTAGGAAGAGCTTGGTATTTAAGTGGCCTAGCGGCTCACCTCCTCTTCACCGGAATCCTACAGTGCGTAGTGGACTGCTCACCTTAGCAACGGGACTTGTTGACGAAAAATTTATAACTAAAACCCGAAATGGACCATCACCGTCTTTTATAAAATTGCTTATATACCCCTAATTTTGTAAATTACCCGAAATACCCTAAGTTTGAGAAAATTTCCCAAAATACCCCTAGGTTTCAAAAATTACCAAAATACCCCAAATTTCAAATTTACCAAAATACCCTTATTTTGTAAAATCGCCAAGATACCTTATTTTGAAAATTACAAAAATACCCCTGTAGGATAAAATTACAATAATACTCCTAGGTAGTGAAATGACGAAAATACCCCTAGGTGATGAATGTAAGTTCATGGATCTCGCTTGTATGTTGATGTGTGATGGATGTTGTATGTATGTGTATTCTAAAACTAGGAAATATAGACTTGAGAATGAACTTTGTAGATAGATTTCGAATTCGAAAGAACTACTGTTAAAACTACTTTCCATAAGACTCTCTGTTATTAATCAGTGGAAGAGAGTATTAATAATTCATAAAATTTCTAATTAGATATATCGCGAACGGTAGAATGAGCACGAAGGGACATGGTGTGCGTGGGCGAGGTAGAGGTAGGATTGCTGTGTCAGAACCCGTAGGGTCAGTCCTGAGTTAGGGAATGAGGTACCAGTGCCACCACCGTGGAGGCGTAATTCGAGATTAGACAATGGAGATGCGGTATCTCGAGGCGATGTGGAGGGTGTTAGAGAGGGTTGCTGGGGCAGGCATGGGCACAGAAGCCCGGAAGTCTGTGTTGGAGCAACTTAGAGCCAATGGGGCAGAGGTGTTTAAGGGAATTTTAGGTGTAGCTCCTAGCACAGCGGAGTATTGGTTGGAAGCAATGGAGCGTATAATGGATGATCTTGACTTCACAGAAGAGGAGAAGCTACAGGGAGAAGTGTCCCTCCTCCGGGATGAAGCATATCAATGGTGGCTTACGGTTAAGGATGGTACAAGTGGTGGACCGTATCACACAGGATTACTTGAGCGGCGTTCGAGTAAATACATTGGAGCGAGCTATGTAGATCTTGTGACAGTAGAGCGTTCCTGAATCTTGTTTAGGGAAGTAGGTTGGTGGCGACGTACGAAGTAGAATTCTTAGGCCTTAGTCATTATGCTCGAGGGATAGTGGCCACAGAGCATGAGCGATGTGTTCATTTTGAGGATGGCCTGAAGGATGATCTACGTGTGTTTATTGCTCCACAACGAGAGAGGTAATTTGCTATGCTTGTGGAGAAAGCTAAGATAGCTGAGGAGGTGAAACGGACAGAAAAGCTGAACCGGGATAGAGATAAGGGTGAAGGTAAAAGAAATTTTGGATCATCAGGGACAGCCGTGCGTACTCAGAAAAGGCCTAGATCAGATTGATTGAGACGGGCTGAGAGACCTGTTGCTGCTAGCCAAACACAGAAGTGTGCTCGATGTGGTAAGTTCTATGTAGGTGAGTGTTGGGCAGGCAGTGGGAAGTGATTTAGGTGTGGATCTACAGATCATTAGATAAGAGACTGTCCTCAGCCACGGGATGAGGTAGGACCCATAGGGCAGGGAAATGCTCACCGGGTAGAGGAGGTTAGCAGCCGCAGAGGGGTCGTGGTCCAGCCAGAGGTGGTAATGATTTCGGTCGAGGCTGAGGAGCACCAGTCGAGGGGCAGGAAACACAGAGGCGAGGCAGCCTGGGTTGGTCTATGCTGCCAGACGTCGAGAGGAGGCTGAAACACCTAATGTTATGACCAGTACATTTTTAATTTTTGGATTGCCTTATACTGCATTGATTGATATTGGATCGACACACTCATATGTTGCTAGCAGTGTGTCTGGAACATTAAGTTTGGATTTCAAAATTACCCCTAGGGCGATGATAGTAATTAGTCCATTAGGACAATCTGTGGTAGTAAATAAAATTTTTTGGGAGGTACCTTTAGAAGTTCAGGGAATAGTTTTCCTGACGGATCTGATGGAATTATCATTCGGGAGTTCGATTTAATATTAGGCATGGACTGGCTGATGAAGTACCAAGCTAACTTAGATTGTGTAGCCAAGTGTATGGTGTTAAGAACCCCCGAGGGAGGTGAAGTGTTGGTGATATGAGAAAGGGGGAATTGTCTGTCGAATGTGGTGACTGCCCTAAGAGAGGAAAGAATGGTGAGAAAAGGATGCGAGGCAGTTTTAAGGTTTGTACGGGCTTTGGAAGCCAAGGACCTAACTGTTGGGGACGTTAGGATGGTGAAGGAATTTCTTGATGTTTTCCCAAAAGAGCTTCTGGGATTTCCTCTGGATCGAGAAGTGGAGTTTGGAATCCATCTTCTTCCGGGAACAATGCCGATATCTATTACTCCTTATAGAATGTCGCCAAAGGAGTTGGTGGAATTGAAAGCACAAATCCAGGGGTTGTTGGATAGAGGGTTTATTCGACCAAGTGTGTCGCCTTGGGGAGTACCGGTGTTATTTGTTAGGAAGAATGATGGTTCAATACGTATATGCATTGACTAACGTCAGCTGAACAAGTTGACTATCAAGAACAAGTATCCATTGACAAGGATTGATGACTTGTTTGATCAACTAAAAGGGGCGTCAGTGTTCTCAAAGATAGATATGAGGTCAGGGTACCATCACCTCAAGGTCAAGGAGGAAGACATTCATAAGACAGCTTTTAGGACTTGCTATGGACATTACGAGTTCATGGTGATGCCATTTGGGTTGACTAATGCACCAGCAGCATTTATGGATATGATGAACCGAGTGTTCCAACCCAACTTGGATCGGTTTGTCATGGTTATTATTAATGACAGCTTAGTTTACTCAAGATCGGAAGATGAGCATGATTCACATCTGCGAGTGGTTCTGCAGATTCTGAGGGAGAAGCACCTTTATGCCAAATTCAGCAAGTGCGAATTCTAGCTTAAGGAAGTTACTTTTCTAGGTCACGTTGTGTCAGCAAAGGGGATTAGGGTGGACCCTTAAAAAATAGAAGCGGTGTTGGATTGAAAGCCACCTAGATCTGTGGCAAAAATTCAGAGCTTTCTTGGTTTGGCCAGGTACTACAGAAGATTTGTTGAAGGAGTTTCTCTGATTGCAGAACAGTTGACTAAGTTGCTACGGAAAGGAGTTCCATTCGTTTGGTCTGATAAGTAGCAGGAGAGTTTTGAGAAGTTAAAAAGGATTTTGACGGAGGCTCCAGTGTTGATTCAGCCAGAGGCTGGGAAAGAGTTCGTAATTTACTCTGATGCTTCACACAAGGGATTAGGATGTGTGTTTATGCAAGATGGAAAGGTTGTTGCGTATACATCTCGACAGTTAAGACCGCATGAGTCGAATTATCCCACCCATGATTTGGAATTGGTGGCGGTAGTGTTTCCCTTAAAAATTTGGAGGCATTATTTGTACAGGGAGAAATCTATCATTTACACGGATCATAAGAGTTTAAAGTACCTTTTGACTCAGAAAGAGTTGAATCTAAGGCAGAGGAGGTGGATCGAGTTGTTAAAGGATTATGACTGCTCGATCGAGTATCATCCGGGTAAGGCTAATGTGGTGGCAGATGCCTTAAGTTGTAACGTGATCACTGACTTGAGAGTAATGTTTGATCACCTTAGCTTATACGATGATAGGAGTTTATTAGCTGAGCTTCAAGTGAATCCCTCTTGGGTCAATCAAGTTAAGGAGATGCAGCAAACTGATGAGTTGCTAAAGGAGAAGTTTTACGTAGGAGCAAGCGATGAATCAACTGAATTTAATGTGAATAAGGAAGGGCTATTATGTTTCCAAGGGAGAGTGTGCATGCCGAGAGATCCTGAATTGAGGCATAGGATTCTACAAGAAGCGCATGGTAGTCCATACACTATGTACCCCAGAGGGAGGAAGATGTATCGAGATTTGCGGGACCAGTTCTGGTGGTCGAGATTGAAGCGTGAGGTAACTGAATTGGTGAGTAGGTGTTTGACCTATCAGTGGGTCAAGGCAGAACATCAGTTACCGTCAAGGTTGTTGCAGCCAGTGAAGATTCCACAATTGAAGTGGGAAAGGATCACAATGGACTTTGTTAGTGGGCTACCTCTCACGCCTACAAAGAAATATTCGGTCTGGGTGATTGTAGATCGCTTGACGAAGTCTGCTCATTTCATACTGGTACGAGTCAATTACTCTCTGCAAAAATTGGCTAAGCTATACATAGCAGAGGTAGTAAGGTTACATGGAGTACCAGTATCGATCATATCAGACAGGGACCCTAGGTTCACATCGCGATTTTAGAAGGCATTGCATCAAGTGCTTGGGTACGAAGTTGGATTTTAGTATGGCGTTCCATCCTCAGACCGATGGATAGTCTGAGCGGGTGATTCGGGTCTTAGAGGACATGTTAAGGGGATGTTCATTGATTTCAGGGGTAGTTGGGAGGAGTTTTTGCCATTGGCGAAATTTGCTTACTACAAAAGCTACCAGTCTAGTATTCAGATGGCGCCCTATGAAGCATTGTACAGGCGAAAGTGTCGTACTCCTACTTGTTGGATGAAATTAGGGGAACGTCAGATTTTGGGCCCAAAGTTGGTTGTAGAGACAGAGGAGAAGGTTGAGTTAATTTGAGCTCGACTAAAAGAAGCCTCGGATAGACAAAAGTCCTATGTTGATTTGAAGCGTAAGGACATAGAGTTTGCAGTGGGTGACAAGGTGTTCTTGAAGGTGTCGCCATGGAAGAAAGTGCTGAGGTTTGGACGGAAGGGTAAATTAAGTCCCATATTTATCGGACCATACCGGGTGTTGAAACGAGTCAGACCAGTGGCCTATAAGCTTGAGCTACCTTCAGAGTTAAGCTAGATTCACAATGTGTTTCATGTCTCTATGCTGAGACGATACTGTTCGGATCCGTCTCACGTGGTGCCTATAGAGGAAATTGAGGTGAGACCTGACCTGACATTTGCAGAAGAACCAATGGAAATCCTGGATCGTGATGTCAAAGTGTTGCGAAGGAATACGGTACCGTTGGTTAAAGTTCTATGGCAGAATCACGGTTCTGAGGAGGCTACATGGGAACCGGAGGAAGCAATGCGGAAATAGTACCCTCATCTTTTCTGATCAGGTAATTTCGAGGCCGAAATTTTTCTTTAGGGGGTAGAACTGTAACATCCTGAATTATTGGGCCTATACGTTTAGTGGGTGGATATGTTTAATGTGTTAATTTGAGTGTTAGGGGTTTAAATTGGGCCAGGATTGGGCCGAAGCCTTGGTTAAAATTCCTGTTTGGGTACCATGGGGTTTAAAAGATGGTATCAGTGTTTTAGGTTGCAAAATGGGCTTGTGGCCTAGTAGTATGTGGTGTTGCAGAGGAGTTATAGGTTGGCACCAATAGCAGGAGGTGAGGCCCAAGTTTTTGCCGCAAGGAGCCCATGTCTTTAGGCCATTTTCGGTACTTAAAAGGAGCAAGGAAGGGGACGGCAATGAGGCTTAATTTTAGGAGGGATTTAATGATTGGGATAATATGGATATTGTGCTAATAATAGTAGGGAGAGGTGGTGTTATTTAGACCTCTTCTAAAGGTATGAATAGATTAAGATAAAGGAGAAAAGATAGGAGCTATCTGCTGAGGGCAGTGTTAGCCGATATTCCATCTCCTAGAGGGGGAAAGAAATCGGTTTCTTTATGGAAAAGGAGTGCCAAAATTTCCCCTATTATTTGATTAATTGTTAGTTATCAGGAAGGGCACTTTTGGTTTTTTATAAGTAAGTGCCAAATCTCTCTATAAATAGGGGTGGTATCTCTTCAATTCTGGCATTTGAACCCTATTCTTTTCCTCATTTTCTGTGTCGAAACTCTCAGTCATTCTCTGCAATTTCTTTTCTTTTGATTTCTTTAAAAGCGAAATCTCTAAGCCTATTCTATCATCTTCACTTTCATTCAAAAGCTGAAACTCTGAACTTTCTTCTCATATCTATAGCCGAATACCTCCTATTCTCTTTTGTCGATATCTCCACTAAAAGCCGAATCTGCATAGATTTCTTCCTGTCATCTTCTCTTTTTTTGATATTCTCAAAAGTCGAAAATTCTTTCGGAGTTGCCAAATTCTCTGCTAAGGTAGGTGTCGATCTCTGCTATTCTTTTCTTTACTTTCAGTTTTTGGAGGCCAAAGCCGAAAGGCTTATAGGCGTGGTAAGGTTATCTTTTGAATAACATTTGGATTGTTCTTGTGTTCACATCATGGGGCGACACCTCGGGAAATCGGAGTAGATCGAATTATCTAGATTCTGAAAATCGGAATCTGTTAGTCTTTAAGTATCCTATCTATTTCAGGATTTCAAGGTAAGGGGTTTTCATTAGATTTCCGTTAGATTCGTAATCGAACTTAAGAACTTAATCATATCATATGGTTTAACAACCCTATTTTGTTATAGTAGTTCGACAAGGACTTTTGATGGAATCAAATATGGATCAGGCAAAGGATAGGATCGGGTCCGTAAACCCAATCCCTAAGTTTAAAGAGCGGTGTCTGCTATTCGAGATTGGCCACCGGGTTGTGGACCGGCTTCTGAACAGTATCTTAGGCAAATAGTAGTCGTATCGGCTTCTGATAGTGTCGACATAGAGAGTGTCGTCTTAACCGTAACCAGGTGTGTAGATCTCTATCACACTCATTAATTTGTATTATATGTATGTTGTGGGCTAAAAGTCAAAAGAGAGGTCAGATGAATAGTCTTATGCCCGTAAAGGGTAGGCAAGGGATGCAGTGCGTAATCATAGAAACTCCTCTATGTGTATCAAAGTATGTGAAAGTCAACGATCTGTTTAGATAGTTTAATGTTTCGATTATTATATGTATGTATGCATGGGATGGGATTGATTGATCTACGGAATGGGAGCAGGTCGCAAGGCGATCGGTGGGTTTGCCACATAGGTCACATAGTGATCGGCCTTTATGACAGGCAGCATAGCTGTCGAATACTATAATGTATTACTAAGGTCGCATAGCGATCGGTGGCTTTGCCACAAAGGTCACATAGTGATCGATATGGTGTGTAGCGGATGGAGGGTTAATTGTATAAATCCCCACGATGTGAAGGTTGGTACAGGGATGTGTAGAAGATGGACACTTAAGTTTGGGATTGGCCATGTTGCATGAAATATTCTGTTGCCATTGTGTGTGGGCCAAGGCCCATAATGTGTTTGTAGGCCCAAAGCTTTTATGAGTTTTTGGGATTTGCACACTAAGTCTTGGTGACTCACCCTATTATTTTTCCCCAACTTTTCAGATGAGCAGTAGATCGTGGACATGGGAGCCGAGGCGGACTCGGGGGGCCATCAAGATTCTTATCTACATAAACTGTTTTCGATTTTTTCATTTGAATTTTAATTTTCGAGAATATTTTTATAATAAGGCCTCTATTACTTAGGTTTTCGATTTATTTTTTTTATGTTAAGTTTTTATAAACTTATGTTTTCTTTTTCTTAAAGTCTTAATTATAAAATGAAATGGAAAATGGGCTTTTCAAACACAAACAACGCAAATGCTTAAAGTTGTTTCAAAAATTTCACAATTAATTGATTGACCAGCTATAATAAACTAAGATTTTCAAAACCCTTCAAGGAAAAGTTTTCAAGTTTCAACTCGTAGCATACTAGAGCTGGTCATGACGTGTGGGCCGGGTTTGGGGTGTTACATAGCTTGATCTGTGAGCCTCCCTAACCTATATTAAACCTTCTCTCGAAGCGAATAACGTCTAACCTTAGGTTAATTAGTGGAACTCCCATTCTCTTATAATAACCCTCTAAGGAAGCAGTAAATCGATCAATGGATTCCCATATTAGGTTTCACCCTAATCCGGCAAAATCTCGTAACTCTATCTCTAGGCGCCCGATCAACTCTGCTTAATTATGCTTGATCTACAAGCAGGGTCTATTCCTTCTCCACCTAAGCATATCAGATTAAACTAAGCAACATAATTAAGAACAAACTAAGTATTTATCATATAAATTCAGAAAACAATAATAAAATCCATCATAGGTTTCACCCCCTTCAGGCATCTGAAGGGTTTAGTTCATAACTAAATAAGAAAACATGTCAAGAGAAAAGATAAAACAAAACATTAGAAATCCCTAAAACCCCCTGAAGGAATTGAAAGAGAGATCCTCCATCTTGAGTAGAATTCTGGCTCTTCGAGATGGATCAACTGGCTATCTTCAAGTAATTCCCTAAATGAGTAAAGCTTTGGCAGAAAACTCTACTAAAACTTGACGCCTTTGAATAGCCGCCTTGGGGTGTTTATATATACTTTTGGGATGCTTTACTTGGCTCCTAAATTCTCATAATTCAAGCATAATTCGTTCCTATGTGTTTAAGTAGACTTAGGATTGCGTTGCTTGGGCTCCAAGCATCCTAATCCGAGTGAAATTGCTCTTTTCCTGGCAGGGGCAAGGTCATGGCACACCCATGTAAGTCGTCTTCTAGCCCGTGTCTCTATTCTGTTGATTTAGGCACGGTTGTGGCACGGCCATGCACTTTGCGATACAGGCCGTGCTTCGAGTCTGTCAATTGGGGCATAGCCGTGTAAATCATGGCATGATCGTGTGAAGTGAACGGCAAGGCACGACTGTGTAGCTTGAAGTCCAGGCCGTGTCGATTTCTTGGGTTGGCCCAATTTGGTCCTTTTAAAGCTCATTTTACGTTCTTTTTATCCTTAGGTGCTTTCCTGGCACAAGACATGAAAAGAACGGATTAAGAGCACCTTTTTACATAAATCGAGGATAAATTCAACCAAAAGCATACTAAATGTGGGATTGAAATATGTTACTTTTACGATTTATCAGTGGGCAGGCCGTGTTCCTCCCACAGCTACTAGACACACCCTTGTGTCCTCCCCGTGGTTGAACTTGACTTGGCTCCATGGTCACCAAGCACCCTTGTGTACTAAGGCTGTGTATCCTTAGGCCATATTCTAACTTCTTCACATGGCTACTAGGCATGCTCGTGTACCATGGCCGTGTGCTCTTAAGCTAGATACTAACTTTACCCCACGGTCACTAGGCATGTCCTTGTGCCACACCCTTGTGACATTATAGGCCATTTGCAAGGCCAAAATGCCACCCAACTAGGGTCAATCCTACAAACAAATTACCAACACATCTCATGCACATATGACAACCAAAAAAATATCAAAATAATCTTCCATTTCTACAATCCAATCCAATACTAATCATGCAAAGTTTACAAGACTAAAACTTATGAATATACAAGCATAATTAATCCATACTTACCATTCACAAGTTCAACTTTTTGTTAAACATATATGCTTAAAATTTCATCTATATATTTACCTTAAACTTAACCATTTCTTATGCTTTCAAACCATACCAAAAATATACATCATATAACACATTCATCAAAGTATATTACCAACACATAACTAGCCAAATCACATGGCTAAGTTCAAGTCACACTCTTATACAAATAACTAGCTTATACATGCCATATTTAGCTCTATACATTTTTCAAAATGTACCAAAACAAGTTGAGTAGTGTGATGACAATCCTCGACGGCTCCCGAGCCTTCAATAGCTTTGACGATCTATAAAATAGAGGAAATACACACAGAGTAAGCTTTCCAAAAGCTTAGTAAGTCATATACAAATAAACTTCACATGAAAGGCACATAAGCATATAGGAACATTGGCACACTTAATATTCATGGCACATTTATCACATGTATGCTTTGGTCCATGTACTTCTACATACTTTGCCACATTCATCAATTCAAAAATCTCATATATACATAGCTCTTTCATGCATACTTTCATGTATCATATTATTATTTCAATATACATAATCATCATAGTAAGATCATATAGATACTTACCTTGTATACACACTTAATGTATAAATCAACGTACCTGAAATGGATTTACAACTAACATATCCATTAGTATTACAAACTTGCCCGTTGAACCGTTAGGAATTTGATAGGATACTCAGAAAGCTCGAATAGTCGTACAATGCCAACGTCCCAGACGAGGTCTTACATGCACCCAGATATCGATGCCACTGTCCCGGATAGGGTCTTACACGAATCAATACGATGCCAATGTCCCAGACATGGTCTTACACATAAATCCCATATCGATGCCAACGTCTTAGATGTGGTCTTACACAAAATCTCAAATCAACGCCAACGTCCCAGATATGGTCCTACATGATAAAATAGAATAGATACCCTATGTCATAACATAACTAATCCTATCTATTCCTAGGTTCATATGGGACTTCTCAGACATTGTCACTAAGTCAACCTTATCTCAGAATTCATGTACAAATTATCTCATAAGCATTCATCATTACCATTAATCATATAAACATACGCAGTTCAACACAAATATGTTTATTTGCATAATAACTTACCTCGTATTCGATTTAACGGAAATGGATACGATTACTCGGTTACTTTCGCTTTCCTCCGGTCTAAGACTATTTTCCTCTGTTCTTGATTTATACATATTCAGATTTAGCCCTTTTATTCACCAGTTCATCCAATTTAATCGAAATACACATTTTGGGCAATTTACAAATTAACCCTCATATTTGCACAAGTTAACAATTTAGTCCATTTTTCTAAAAACATCAAATTCACAAAATCATCATTTAACCATGCTTAGTCAAATGTTCATACATCTCATACAAGCCTATATTTTCCATCAAATTTGCAATTTAGTCCATCAAATTACTATTTTCTCAATTTAACCCTATTTAGCTAAATTCATCAAAATTTCAAGAACAAAATATGTTCATTGAACACATATCTTTCGTTTAACACCTAAACTCATCATAAAGCTTGCCATTTCATCAATGGCACAACTCAAAAATGTCATCAATACACAAAATTGAGACATGGGCTTGATAGTAAACTAAGCAACAATCTCAAAAACATAAAAATCATCAAAATCTAAAGCCAAAACATACCTTGATCAAGCTTAAAACCAACCAAACTTAGCTTTCCTTTTCTTTTCTTCTTTTCTTTATTTTTCGGCCAAGATGATGATAATGGCCTTATTATAAGCATTTTTTCTTTTATTATACTAACTTATAATATATATAATATTAACTTAACTTATAAAATTAACATATATAAGCATAAAATATTCATGTTGCCATCCATTAACCAAAATTTTGGCTTAATTCCCACATAAAACCTTCACCTTTTAAAAACCATCACAAATAGGTACTCTTCATGAAGCATACACATTTTGCATTCAATACAATTTAATCCTTTTATCAAATTAAACATACAGATAGATAAATTAATTTACGTAAATTTAGCACATTCTTAATCACACATCAAAGTCACAGAAAATAATATTAAAATATTTTCCTAACTCAGATTTGTTGTAACATCCCCAAACCCGGCCCACGAGCCTTGACCGGATCTGGTTATGCCATTTATGAAAAGCGGTTGGAAATCTTTGTCTTTAGGAAAAACTTGAAAATTTTGTTTATTTTAGGAAGTAATTTCCATTAAAAATTATTAAATAATAAGCTTGATATAAAATATGTGAATTAAAACTTTATTATAATTTATTATATTATAAATCATTTGAAGGAAATAAATCTAAGTATAATATAAACCCTAATTAAAAAGATAATAAAATAATCCCAACAATAAATAAAGAGGCCTTTTATTACAACCAATATTTAAACCAAAACTTAATATAAATGAGCTTTAAAATATTTAAACTCTTCCTTCGCATGGGCCACCATGTGTCCTCTCCGATCCCGGTCCAATCTCAAGAGTCACCGAAATGTTAGGAAAATAATTGGGTGAGTCACACGGACTCGAGGTGTAATTAAAACCATTGAAATCCACCCACATGTTAGCCACAAATCAACCCAAATTATCAAATGCAACATAAAAATAATCACATGGATATTACCACAATGCTGGCTTGGCCCACAATCAAATCATATTCAAGCCTTTGGGCTAGGCCCTTTTCTCATTAATTCATCGACATCTGGGCTTGGCCCATTTCCACGTATGTTCCCAAAACATACCTATTCACATGTCATATTGGGCTTGGCCCATCTCCAAATCATTTCATAACAAACCATGCAACATGAAACCCAACCCAATCCTAAGGTCCATCCGCTACACACCCCTTAACCACCTACCACACACGGGGGACTATCGAGTCACCCTCT
Organism: Gossypium rotundifolium; assembly: GCA_025506655.1. Lineage (NCBI taxonomy): Eukaryota > Viridiplantae > Streptophyta > Magnoliopsida > Malvales > Malvaceae > Gossypium > Gossypium rotundifolium. The sequence goes on from CP106730.1 coordinate 29,130,067, forward strand.
CCTTTTCCCTCCAAAAGGCAACTAATGCCATCCACGATGTAGCGTATAGCTAACATCAAACCACGATGGAGCACACGACAATCCATCAAGCCGCGATATGGCATAAAGCCGATATCAATCAAGGTAACCACGCGAACTAAATCGCAAAGATCCACAACGCGACCTCGGTCGGCGCCAATCCACGATGTAGCACAAAGTCGACATCAACCACGTACTCAAGTACACCGTACCTTCTTTCAAAAACCCACCCATGCACATGTAACATAATATGATGACATAATGAATAAAGCATGTACATGATATTCGCATACATTCATATTCATAGACATACTCACATACACGTATTAATAACCACATCTCAACAGATTTGATACTAACTTTGTTTATCGACATACCCTTTAAGGGTATCCGGTTGACATAGTCCTTGCACTTATTAACACATATTTAACACATACACCTATCGCATACATATCATATACCCAAAATCGATGGGTTAATCACACACCTTATAACACGAAGCTCTAAACCTCGATCCTCGACGCTATCACTTAGCGAGACTACCGTTATCTGCCTATCGTTTCCTGTTGCACGCCCACACCCCATTGGCCAATCCGTCTGAAACCGATCTCTTCTTGAACTTCGGGATGAGAGCTTTCCCTTTCTCCTCTTGACTGGCACTTGCATCCATCGACACTTAATCGAACCACGCCATTAATCAACAAGTCATAATTTACTATAATTGAATTTTGAACACCTAATAACATCCTTACCGAAGTAAACTTGAATCCAAGAAAGCGCACTAATGGAATTGCCGAAATTCCCACCACCTAATCGATGATCTAAACTCGAGAGAAACCCTCTTGACTCCTTGGCGGCTACAAACAACACAAAACACAACATCATGGCCCTAGGGACATTCGTATACCAAGACTAAGGCCAATCATTCGGTTTTGGCCACAACAGAGGGTACATAAATCGATTGATCACAAAAGTACACTTACCACCTACGTGCTTTGCAGAGATTCAAAGGGAGTTTGCCTTGATCACGAACAAAATAGACTCATTGGTGAACAAGGTTTGGCTTTAAGCTTTGGTGAAATAAAAGAGAGAAATAGAAAGGCTCAAGGTTTCGGCTAGGCTTCCAAATGAAGATGAAGCATTCGGCCTAGTCAAGAAAAGTAAGAAATAAGGTTGGAAGAATGGAAGTAATAGGAAGAGAATAGTGGAAGAAGTTTGGCACAAGGGAGAGTGGGAGAATGCTCTTTCGGTTTTGGAGATTAAAAGAGGGAAAAACTTCCAAAAGGGTGCTCTCCCTATTTATAAAATTCGGCAGCCTCCTCCTCCCCCTTGAAGACTCCAACTTTCTACTGCTACCTCAAAGCTCCAGCCACAAATTCAATTTAATTTGAATTAAACCAATCCTTTATCTTACTCATTTAATCAAATAAATGAATAATAAAAATAAAAAAACAAGATAAAGCCAAGATTTATCCCCGCCAATTGGAAAAAAAACAAAATTCAAAACTCATCCTTATCACTCCTTCCAACCGAATCCAAAAACTAAACAACCTTAGCTCCTGCTGTAGTCCAACACCGCCATTGTTCAGAAATAAAAGAAAACCCCTCATTTCGAGATTCAACACGGGACCTAGGGAAAGCCAAGCACCAACTAGCGCCCGAGCCATTCGGCCACTTTGATTTTATGCTATAAGGCCCCAACATTTATTCTTAACCCTTCCTAGCCCAAATCCATAACCGCATAAAAGAAAACACGCCTGAATCTTCTGCAAAACCTCAAACCGCGACCTCACTCCCTCCAACACCAATGTGCATACGATAACCACTTGGCCAAGTTGTTGCTTGTGCTAAGTACACGCCCAAATTATTTTAAGGCCTTCTACCCCGCAACGCCATAATCCCAAAAATAGAACGCCACTTTTGTTGCAGCCTCAACTCGAACCAGTGCCCTCGATGGACCTTCTTCCAAATTTCCAAACAACAAGATAACCACTTTGCTAATGCCTTTCATGTACCAAAATCATCCAAATAATTTTCTTAAGCCCTCTAAAGCCCACTCCATTTCTTAACCCCAAAAATTAAAATTTTCCTAAGCCATCCCTTGCCTTCTGGGTTCTCCAAAACCCTAAAATTCCTCCAACAGACCTTAAGCCTACTAAATGCTCGGGTTATGCTCCAAACGCATAACCCCTAAACCAGTGTGTACAATTCTACCCTCCTTAAAATAATTTCGTCCTCGAAATTACTTACGCCATGCAATCCTAACTCCTACTCTCGCCTCCATTGCGCCACTCGATTCCAATTCATCATACTTCCCAAACGTAGTCTCTAAGTTCTCACTCGAGATCCAAATCATACAGAAAGAATTAATTTACAAACAAGGAGAACAATTAAAGAGTATTCCAAAACAAAGGAGCTTACCCGATATCACATCCTTGGTTGACTTTGACTAGAACCACGACCCTTCGTTGCTCGAGGACAATTCTTAACCAGATGTGCCTTAGATCCACACCGAAAGCATTCTTTATTATTTCCCCAACACTCTCCTGTGTGAGGCCTTCCACACCGAGCACAAGGACGATTCCGATCCACTGGTACAAGTGCACTTACAAGGTTCTCGATCCTTGGTCTTTTCTGAACATTATCAAACGATGCTGATGGTCCAACCTTTCTCTTATTCTCGTTCCTATTCTTCTCTCGGTTCTCCCTGATAGTCTTCTTAACCTCTTCAGCAATCCGAGCTTTCTCCACTAAAGTGGCAAAGTCTCTCTCTCTGTGCGGAGCGATCAACTCCCGCAACTCATCTCGTAGCCCATCTTCGAATCGAACACTTCTTTCGTAATCAGTAGCCACGATTCCTTTGGCGTACTGACTTAGTCGCACAAACTCAGCTTCATACTCCGCCACTCTGACCTATTCCCTTGCACTAGATTTAGAACGCTTTCCTTTGCGAGTCCAAATAAGCGGCTCCTACGTACTTTCCTTGAACTTGGCCTTAAAGTAATCCCAATCCGGTCGATCCACGGTACACCTTGTTTGACATGAGCCACCAACGATAAGCTTCGTCGAAACAACAAGCAACACCCTTGACTTTTCTTCATTGGTGCGGTCCAAATCATCCATGATTCTTTCAAGCGCTTCAAGCCAATACTCCGCTCACGTTCGAGCTACTCCCGACACTCCTCTAAAGATCTCGGCTCCGTTCGATCTAAGCCTTTCGACGTCTGAGCTTAGAGTTCCATTTCCCTACTAGCTCCTGCTACTCGTTCTAGCTTTCATAACATGGCCCAGCGATCTTGTGTCATCTTCTCTGTCTCGATCTTGTTCCTCATGACCCTTCTTTGGCGGACTTCACTTCGACCCATGGCGGACCCTATCGGTTCCGATCTTGCCATTCTACCTCTCTGCGTCCCCTAGAACTCATCTCTATCGTCTTGATTTATCTAATTAAGAAGTTTTATGCATTAGTAATTGTTCCAATATTTAACCACGAGCAAATTTTTATGAAATGAAAGATATTTAGAAGTAGTTCTTTCGATCACACAAAGTTTCGATTAGGGTTTACTACTCTAGTTCAAGAATCACATTCACACACACATCCGTTCATCAACAAGAACACATTCCTTCCTCAAGAGGGCACATTCGATTGGTATCTACCACACATCCACTATTCGGACATTTACTTGTTTCTACCCTGTGGTATTTAGTCATTTTGTCCTACAAGGACATTTCCGTAATAAACCGGAGAAATTTTAAAACTTTAATAAACCGAAACATTTGAAATTTCCACATCGGAGGGTATTTTGAAAATTTGTCAAATTAGAATCTGTGAATTTTGGAAACCGGGGTATTTTGGTAATTTTGTTAACTGGGTAATTTTGTAAATTTCAAGAGTCGGGTGTTATTTTGAAATACAAAATTGAGTACTTTTGCAAAGTGAGAAAATTTTATTAAAGTTGGGGTTAACTCGTAAATTTTGAAAGTCGAGGGCATTTAGTAATTTTCAACACGAGGGTATTTTGTAAATTTTCCCAAATCGGGGTATATTGATATTTTGAGCACTAGAGATTTTAATATTTTGCAAAGTGAAAATCATTTTAACAAAAGTTGAGTGTAGTGTGGTAATTTTATAATACAGGGGTATTTTTGTAATCTTGCCACTAGGGGCATTTTGGTAATTTTGGTAAATCAAAATTTTTTTTTTTCCAAAACCAGATTTAGGGTTTACAAACCAAAAAGGGTAAATTTAAAAATTGTAAAACCAAGAATTTTAAATCAGCAAGGCTAATCCTTTCGGGTTTTAATAATTGGTTTAGCTTATGAACAAGTCCTCTTGGTTAAGGTGAGCCGTAGCTACGCACTGTAGGATTCAAGTGGAGAGAGGTGAGTCACGTGGGTGCTTAAATACCAAGCTCCCACTGAATACCACTCCTAGACATGCGCACCTGAGGTTGCCACACCTTAACACGGCGACTTACTTCATAGGTTTGTTTAGTAACCTTAAGTTTTATGCACATGTTTGAGTAGACTAACTTTAGGGTTCAACTGATCCTAATCCGCTAATCTACGAGCCCAACAAAGCCCATAACAGTTCATATAGTAAAGCACTTCAAAAGTCCGAAGTACTTACCTGGTGGACTCGGACCGGAGGTACAGGTGCCATGCCAGAAAAACCTGAAAAAAAATTTCTTAAAAGCCCATGTTTTTGAAAAGCCCACTTTGAAAATGTTTTTGGGCCCAAAACCCTCAAAGCCGAGTTTTGAACCGGGCTCTGATACCAATCTGTAACATCCCCAAACCCGGCCCACGAGCCTTGACCGGATCTGGTTATGCCACTGCGGAAAAACGGTTGGAAATCTTTGTCTTTAGGAAAAACTTGAAAATTTTGTTTATTTTCGGGAAGTAATTTCCATTAAAAATTATTAAATAATAAGCTTGATATAAAATATGTGAATTAAAACTTTATTATAATTTATTATATTATAAATCATTTGAAGGAAATAAATCTAAGTATAATATAAACCCTAATTAAAAAGATAATAAAATAATCCCAACAATAAATAAAGAGGCCTTTTATTACAACCAATATTTAAACCAAAACTTAATATAAATGAGCTTTAAAATATTTAAACTCTTCCTTCTGCATGGGCCACCATGTGTCCTCTCCGATCCCGGTCCAATCTCAAGAGTCACCTGAAATGTTAGGAAAATAATTGGGTGAGTCACACGGACTCAGTGTGTAATTAAAACCATTGAAATCCACCCACATGTTAGCCACAAATCAACCCAAATTATCAAATGCAACATAAAAATAATCACATGGATATTACCACAATCTGGGCTTGGCCCACAATCAAATCATATTCAAGCACTGGGCTAGGCCCTTTTCTCATTAATTCACTGATTACTGGGCTTGGCCCATTTCCACGTATGTTCCCAAAACATACCTATTCACATGTCATATTGGGCTTGGCCCATCTCCAAATCATTTCATAACAAACCATGCAACATGAAACCCAACCCAATCCTAAGGTCCATCCGCTACACACCCCCTTAACCAGCCTACCACACACCAGGGGACTATCGAGTCACCCTCTCCTTTTCCCTCCAAAAAGGCAACCAATGCCATCCACGATGTAGCGTATAGCTAACATCAAACCACGATGGAGCACACAGTAATCCATCAAGCCACGATATGGCATAAAGCCGATATCAATCAAGGTAACCACGCGAACTAAATCGCAAAGATCCACAACGCGACCTCAGTCAGCGCCAATCCACGATGTAGCACAAAGTCGACATCAACCACGCATCAAGTACACCTGTACCTTCTTTCAAAACCCACCCATGCACATGTAACATAATATGATGACATAATGAATAAAGCATGTACATGATATTCGTGCATACATTCATATTCATAGACATACTCACATACACGTATTAATAACCACATCTCAACAGATTTGATACTAACTTTTTTATCGACATACCCTTTAAGGGTATCCGGTTCACATAGTCACTTTGCACTTATTAACACATATTTAACACATACACCTATCGCATACATATCATATACCCGAAAATCGATGGGTTAATCACACACCTTATAACCTGAAGCTCTAAACCCTCGATCCTGACGCTATCACTTAGCGAGACTACCGTTATCTGCCTATCGTTTCCTGTTGCACGCCCACACCCCGGTGGCCAATCCCGTACAGCAGAAACCGATCTCTTCTTGAACTTCGGGATGGGAGCTTTCCCTTTCTCCTCTTGACTGGCACTTGCATCCATCGACACTTAATCAGAACCACGCCATTAATCAACAAGTCATAATTTACTATAATTGAATTTTGAACACCTAATAACATCCTTACCGAAAGTAAACTTGAATCCCGTAAACTGCACTAATGGAATTGCCGAAATTCCCACCACCTAATCTGATGATCTAAACTCGAGAGAAACCCCTCTTGACTCCTTGGCGCTGGCTACAAACAACACAAAACACAACATCATGGCCCTAGGGACATTCGGCCATACCAAGACTAAGGCCAATCATTCGGTTTTGGCCACAACAGGAGGGGTACATAAATCGATTGATCACAAAAGTACACTTACCACCTACGTGCTTTGCAGAGATTCAAAGGGAGTTTGCCTTGATCACGAACAAAATAGACTCATTGGTGAACAAGGTTTGGCTTTAAGCTTTGGTGAAATAAAAGAGAGAAATAGAAAGGCTCAAGGTTTCGGCTAGGCTTCCAAATGAAGATGAAGCATTCGGCCTAGTCAAGAAAAGTAAGAAATAAGGTTGGAAGAATGGAAGTAATAGGAAGAGAATAGTGGAAGAAGTTTGGCACAAGGGAGAGTGGGAGAATGCTCTTTCGGTTTTGGAGATTAAAAGAGGGAAAAACTTCCAAAAGGGTGCTCTCCCTATTTATAAAATTCGGCAGCCTCCTCCTCCCCCTTGAAGACTCCAACTTTCGGCTGCTACCTCAAAGCTCCAGGCCACAAATTCAATTTAATTTGAATTAAACCAATCCCTTATCTTACTCATTTAATCAAATAAATGAATAATAAAAATAAAAAAAAAACAAGATAAAGCCAGCATTTATCCCTGCCGAATTGGAAAAAAAAAACAAAATTCAAAACTCATCCTTATCACTCCTTCCAACCGAATCCAAAAAAACTAAACAACCTTAGCTCCTCTGTAGTCCAACACCTTGTTCTTTGTAAAATAAAAGAAAACCCCTCATTTGAGTTCGAACACGGGACACGGGGAAAGCCAGCAGCCAACTAGCGCCCAGGCCATTCGGCCACTTTGATTTTTATGCTATAAGGCCCCAACATTTATTCTTAACCCTTCCTAGCCCAGTCCCATAACCGCATAAAAAGAAAACACGCCCGAATCTTCTTGCAAATCCTCAAACCGCGACCTCACTCCCTCCAACACCAATGTGCCGCGATAACCACTTGGCCAAGTTCTTTGCTTGTGCTAAGTACACGCCAAATTATTTTAAGGCCTTCTACCTGCAACGCCATAATCCCAAAATAGAACGCCACTTTTGTTGCCGCCTCAACTCGAACCAGTGCCCTCGATGGACCTTCTTCCATTTTTAAGCAGTAGCATAACCACTTTGCTAATGCCTTTCATGTACCAAAATCATCCAAATAATTTTCTTAAGCCCTCTAAAGCCCACTCCATTTCTTAACCCCAAAAATTAAAATTTTCCTAAGCCATCCCTTGCCTTCTAGGGTTCTCCAAAACCCCTAAAATTCCTCCAACAGGACCTTAAGCCTACTAAATGCTTGGGTTATGCTCCAAACGCATAACCCCTAAACCAGGGTGTTACATTTGTGGTCCCAAAACCACTGTTCCGACTAAGGTATAAACCAGACTGTTACACCATCCTTTGTCTCAGTAGATGATTTGTATATATTGATGTTGGGTTATAAATGGCATGAACTAGGAGCCCTTAAGTTAATTTTTTTTATGATGATGTTCTTTATTTTGAGTAAGCCTTGGGGTTTTAAATGTTTAGTATCTTTGGTGTATGTTTGAAACTTGATGTGCTTTTGGTCATTAGCTAAATACCTTTAGTGATTAGCTTGATATATGGTAAAATAAGTGATGAAATGGAGCCTTTGATAATGTCTTGTAAATATGAGTATGGATTTGTTTGGACGTTTAAATTGTGCTACCAATAAGGGTACATTGGATAGGAAACTAGATCAAATGATATGCATGTTTCTGTCACTTTAGTCATGACTCTTGAAAATAAATGGCTAATGGGTTAATGTTATGGAAAAAAATGGTTATTTGGTATGCTAGAAATGTGCTAAATGGTTGATTTTGAAATGTTGAAATGAAACAAGGTTGACTGTGATTGTGGCACCTATTGTTTGTAGATTGGATAGAACTAATTGGATTATTTTTTTTTTTTTTTGGTATGTTTTTAGTGTGATTGGAATGTGTTTTGATCATATGAATGCTTGTAGAAATGGTGTGTTTGGTTCAAAGGCAATTTTTTGATGTACATAGCTTGGGACACGGGTTGTCACATGGTCGTGTGCCACACACAATCACCCAACACGACCGTGTGTCACTTTAATTTTAGGTGCAGGTTCCACACGGCCATGTGACCCAAGTTAATGAGTTACACGGACAGACACATGATGAAACACCCCAAACCGGTCCAAAAAGTCCAACCGGATTTGTTATGTTCCTTGAATCGCAAACTCTTAAAATTTGACGATTTTGTAGAAAGCATTTAACTTAATATTTTAGGTTGAAATCAATTGTAAAGTAAATTTTGTCTTTTAAAACATTATTTTAGAAGGAATTAAAAGGAAACCAAATTTAAGAAAATTTCTTTAAAACATTTATATATTAGTGACAAAAACATTTTAAATTATTTATCGAAAACCATTTAGTTATTTACTTAGTAATTGTTCATGACAAAGTAAAATAAATTCAAACACCCAAAAATTAAAAATAGTTTATAGTGGCCATATTACATAAAAATAGCAAACCCATAATAAAGTCTAATTAATCAAATTAAATAAGTTTAAATTGGAAAATCTCCAAAATACTTGATCGAGCATTGGCCACCTCGAAATCCTTCTTGACCGATCCATCGCACTACTGAATCATCTGAAAGTTTATCCCATAAAAATGGGTGAGTTATAAACTCAATGTGTAACACATACATCAAAAAGCCCATTTTCATAACACATTTATTAAGAGGCCCATTTAAGTTATATTTGGCCCAAAAGCCCATTTAGCTCATATTTAGCTTAAAAGCCCATTTAACTCATATTTAGCCCAAAAGCCCATTTTTCATAGCGAGATCTAATAATAATCATTCAATATTACATGGTAATGTACATGAAATGAAATGCAAGCCCTACCCACCTAATATCCATCCGCTACACACCACCCGTACCAACCAACACAGTGGGATTACTAAATCGACCTCCATCCGCTACACACCATCGAAGGCGATTCTTGCGGTCAACATGCACATCGCCCTTATAATTTTGTGGCAAGGCCACCGGACAAAATTGTGACCGAAGTCACCGGATATCAAATATGTGACCAAAGTCACCAGATTCACATATGTGACCTGTCACCGGATTTCATATTTGTGACCAAGTCACCAGATTTCAAATATGTGACCAAGTCACCGGAATGTGGTAAAACCACCGAATACTTCCTCCTTTATCAAATATACCCATATGCCCATGCACATACATATCATTTAGTTTTCATGCGATTTACCCCAAAATCATAATTTAATCATACTTATTTCACATTTTATGCATATATCAAAATTAACGAAATATTGGGGTAAACATACACGAATATCGTATACCACCGAATGGTATCCAAAAATCATTATTAAACACATTATCATAAAATCACATATAAAAATAGATCTATGAGTTTTTAATGTAGGGTTACACACCTTATGACAATGAGAATAATACTCTCTCGCCGTCAACACCTAGTTAATCATCACATTTGGTTAGTATAAACTTTTACTAACAAAACTATACTTATTGATAATGGATCTAAATCCTTACCCTCGATTCTCGAGCAGCGATTATTTGTGGTTTTTCTCGCTAGATGGATCAAAACCGCGATAATCCACCAACGTAAAGTGGTTCGGTTGTACGTACAACTTCAAATAAGCGATCCTCGCTAGCGGAGGGTCCACAACCCGTGGAAAGTCTCTTACACCGATCACGCCCTTCGTTTGTAGTTTGAAGGTAAAGAGTACCTCCTCTCTTCCAAACACTCCGTCGGCTCTTTTCTTACCTATCTTGTTAGTCTCAATTCGTCCCTAAAATAACGTTGATTAGTGATCCATTCTAAAAGAATTGATACGATCGAAATTAAAAATCCTTACCTTGATGATCTCGAAGATCACTTCATAAAAGTTGGCTTCAACAAAGATCTTTAAAAATCCTTTCCAAGGATTTGGCCTAGGAGAGAAAAATAAAAGATTTATTTTTCTAAATCAACTATAGTAAAAGGAAATAATGAAAACTATTGACAACAAAAACCTTACTTTGAGCACTTGAAGATTCGACCTTGAACAAGAAAAGAAGAGAATAAAAATTTGATTTGGTGGTTTCAATTTTCAAAGAAAGAAAAGAAGAAAGAAAATGAAAAATGAAAAGAGAAGGAAAGAGAGAAGGAAGAAAAAGAGAAAGAGGAAGAGAGATTAAAAGAAGATGATGATGATCCTCAAAAAGAAAAGAGATAGTTTTTGGAACCTATGCACATTCGGCCAAGGGAAAGAAATGAAGAAAATTGGTTCTAGAACTTTTGTAGTTTCGAAATGAGAGGGAAAGAGAAGAGAGAAATAGAATGAAAAAGAAAAAGAAAATGAGAGAGGATGCTTTTGGTGAAAGTTGAATTCGGCACTAGAGAGAAAGAAAAAGGATAAGTGTCTTCAAAAGTGACAATATTTTGGTATCAAAAGAAGATAAAGATTTGAGAGGAAAAGAAGAAATAAAAGTACCTATTTGGTCAAAAATGCAAAGGCCAAAACAAAGCAAACTTTTTACCAAATGCCAATAGACAAATTCGGCTAAGAGAAAAATATTGGACAAGGAAAAAATGTACAAATGACAACCTTTTGGTCAACAAAAATCTTCCTAATCCTATACCAAAATTCGGCCAACACAATAGCCTACACAATCCCCTTCTTTCCTCCTTAATTCTTCCCTATCAACTCCATAATTTCCAACACAATTAAACCACTCCCTTAGCCCCTTATGCCGTCTAGGTTCATGGTCAAATGACCATGAGCAAACTTCCAAAACATTTCCCACATATCAAGCCTTTTGTCCCCCCTTCTTACCATCCTATCTTGATTCCATACCATAAGTCCTTAGCTTGCCTTTTTCATATAGTCAAATAGCCAAAATTAAAAGAATGCTCATCCACTCTAGAAAGTTCTTGGCCGACACTATGGGGAAGGAAGCAAAAAAATAAAATTCTCCCACTTGCTAGCTAGGGGATTCGAACCTCTCCCCTCAAGCACTCATCCATGCATCCAAACCACTTTGCCAATTACTCAACTTATGCTTTAAACCCCTTGTCATTAATTCTTAAAGCCTAACATGCTTAGCTCCATCTTAATTATTAGAAATTAAAAGTTTCACTAAGCATTCACTTAATTAATGAAGCTCAAAAATAACTTCCAAAACACACTTAACATATTTAAGCATGCAACATCAATTAGTTAAGTAAGATGCATAACCCCTATTTATTAGGATGTTACACACGACTTAGGACATAGCCATGTGTCCCATAATTTGAATCCCACACGGCCTAGGCTATGTCACACGACCGTGCGAACCCTATTTCCCAAATTTTTAACTTTTTCCTAAACTTTCTAATTTGTTTTGGTTTCGTCCTAAAATGTTCCCAAACTATTTTAGGGCCCCATAAGCTCGATTTAAGGCACATAAGTGTATTTTTCTTAAATTGAATTGGGTTATTCAATGATAGTTCTTGAATTGTATAATTATTTCTGTTTTGATGTTGAATGTTCTATTTTGTACGGTAATGATCCGTACCCCTAATCCGGTGATGGAGATGGGTTAAGGCGTTACAATATAGGTAGATATGAACCCAAAATCAGTATAGTCTACCGTGAAAACCTTACCCTGACCCAGTCTAACCTAGTGACAACGAGAGATAAGTAGTGTTCTCTGACTCATTAGGTTAGTGGAAGGCTGAAAGGCCCTGTTAAGTTTATAAGTAGCTGATTGGATAGAACTAAAAATAGGAGTTAATTACGAACACTAAAACAAGTTAGTCTTCCGTCTTTAGATCAATAATATTTGCCATTTTCTTCTATTTAGATTTTATATTCTTTCTTTAAACTTCCTTTTTACAACCACTTGATGAATCGTCGTAAGATAATTTGGTTAAAGTACAAATTAAACTTGCTAACGTAAGAGTTAATATTAGTTCAATCAAGCCTCCTTTGGGTACGGTCCTCAAAGTACTTATACTTAGTTGTACAAACTATATTTTAACCTGACCCGTATACTTGTGGACACCACTTTAATCCCTATCTTTATTTGGAGTATTCTCATTCCCAATGGTAGTACATCGGAAGGAGGTCAAGTTATTGGCATAGTTGTCGGGGAGGCTTCACCATTAGATTAATTTTATATTTTACGCTTAATAAGATAATTAGAAAAATTCTCAAATTATATATATGATATTTAACTTTTATTAATTTATTTAATTTATTTAATTTATTTCTTATTCTTTGTTGATTTTAGTATACGACTCGGAGTAGGAGCACAAATATAGAGGAAACCCCTGATCGAGAAAGAATCATTTGCTGCAATCGTAGATAGAAAAAATAGCAAATGCAAAATACCCCACCTGTTGCAGTTGATTTACCACGTAAAATGTAATAGCCCAATTTCGGTGAAATCGAAACTGTGGATGCAGGACCACAAATCCGAGTAGAAAATAAAATTTATTTTTATTTTATTATATTGTCCGTAATATGTTAGAGATGTCGTGTGAAAATTTTGATATGAAAATTTTACTAATTATGTGCTTAATTACGAGGACTAAATCGCATAAAATGCACAAGTTGAATTCTAGTAACTATAAGGATTAAATAGCTATGGAATTCAAAAATTGAGGTTCTTATATGGTAATTATACCATTAAAGAAAAGTATGTGGATATTTTGGTGACTCATCCATGTAAATTTAGAAAAAGCGCAAGGACTAAATTGGAAACTAAAAATATTTAATTAAATAAAAGATGAAAAAAGAGATATCATATTATTTTCTCATCTTATTCCCCAAAATAATACATGGAAGCCCTAAGAAATAGAGTAGAAACTTTCATGGCCAAATTTGGTAAGTTCCCTTGGCCCGTTTTTAGTAATTTTGATATTTTTAAAACTGGAATAGCTTAGTCTATCTATTTGGGGGATTAATTTGAAAAGTTATCAAAGTATGGAAATTAGGTCATGGATCTATATGCTAAAACTTTGAAATTTATGGTAGAAAATGAAAGGTTGTTGATAGATAAACAACTTTTACAAAGTGATTTTTGATAAAAACATTATTTAGGGACTAAAATATAAAGTTGTGAAATTTGATGAAAATTTTGAATTTTTATGAATACATGTGCTGTAATTATTGAGATGGAATTTTGGTTAGGTTTGGAATAGGGAGTAAATTGCACAAATTTCATTTTCCAAGCCTAGGGACGAAACTAAAATTTATGAAAAAGTTATGGGTGTTACATTTAGTGGTATCAGAGCTACGATTTAGTCGGTTCTCAGAATAAACATATTATATGTGGAGTCTAGAAATACATGCCATTATATAACCTATGATAGTGTGATATCTCTTGACTTGACTTTAATGTAAATTGTTTTACAAATAGACAGAGATGCTTTCCAACCGAGGTAATTTCGATACTGCTAAAAGTGATACTCACGTGCCTGAGTAAAAATGTTACTTATGATGAAATGAGGCTTATAAAGGTATGAAATGAATATTTTATAATGGACATGTTAATGATAAATGTTAAGTGATATATGTGTATTTATGAATGTTAGGTTTTAAGGCTTACAATCTCCACCCCTCACCAGTATAGTTTTATACGATGAAAATTCACAAGATTTATATTGATTAAATTCATAAGTGTGAAAGAAGAGTTCAAAGGCTGAATGATTAATAATGTAGTCAGAATTGAGAATGGGTTAGTAAGTAAAGACGATATTAAAAGATATATCATATTTTTTGAATATGTGATGTAGAAGTTATTCATGAGTGATCAACTTATTCAGGTATGATATTTGCAGAATGGACTAGCTAGAAATTCTTTTGAATTGATTCTTTGAGTTAACTGAATAATGTAAGATTATTGATGACTTTATTAGTCAGTGGAATAGTGATGAAATTGCAAAAATATTTGAATACATCTGTTATAATTAAGTATATTACAACAATCTCTTCTGGGTATTCTATATGTTCTATTATTTTTAGAGGCATATGAAATTGTTCATGTACAGATGAAATATTTGTCGTATTGAAAGGATGGCTAATTATAAAAGATAGAATTACTGGAAGTCTGGTTTATTCATGAGCAGTATTGCTCTATCATACTTGCATTTTCTAATTTGTCATAATTGATATAAGATTTGATGATAATGTTCATATGATATCATTATCTACTTCTACTGATTGAAGCCCTGAATTGTAAATATGCATATTATATTGTCTTTATCACGTTGTTTCTACGAGTATGCATGATATTACTCTTCTGAACTTTCTCTGAGATATCACCAATCTCTTTATTATGTAAACATGGGTTATCTGTGAAAGATATTCTTTGATCAGAGGTAATTACATTTATTATCGTTATAAATATTGACTCGATCATGAAGTTTGGTGATAGAGATCACAGATTATATAAACTGTATTATTGCATTGGTTATTATTGGGGCCACTTTCGATTTTACCTCTTCTAATTTGAGGTACACTATTGATAATGGAGTGTTGCTTTATTTATACAGTTGAAATGTCGGTCATATTATAGCACTATGGTTCTAAATCTATCAGATGGTTGTGGCTTTCGAAAAATTCAAAGCTTCAATGTTAATAATTGATATAGCTATATTGATGACCCAGTTATTACAAAAAAAAAAAAGAGGAAGATTTGAATGGACTGATAAATATCAGTAAAGTTTTGACCAGTTGGAAGCTCTGTTGATTAAAGCATTAATTATTGTTTAGCCTGAATCGGGTAAGGAATTTGTTATTACAGTGGTGTACTATTGAATGGGATTAGACTATGTCTTGATGCAGTAAGGCAAAATAATAGCCTGTGCTTTTATATAGTTAAAAATTCACATGGAAATAATTACTCGATACATGATCTAGAATTGACGGTTATTATTAATTTTTTTTTTTTTTGCATTGAAAGATGACTATATTACTTGTTTGGTGAAAAATGCCATATATTCACCGATTATAAAAAGTTGAGGTATCTGATGTTTCTAAAAAAATTGACTTTGAAATAGCGTATATGGCTTGAATTGTTGAAAGACTAAGATTTGATAATTGAATATCACTCGAAAAAAGTGAATGTGGTTAGAAATATTCTGAGTAAAAAATCTCTGTATACTTTGTAAGCTATAATGAATTGTAAGTTAAATGAATATAGTGTGAAATAATTTCTGATTCAGAATTCAAGAATAGATTCAATAAATGCCTATTATTCAGAGACAGAGTCTGTGTACTGAAGAATTTGGAGCTTGTATGGAAAATTCTACATGAATGATCACAATGATACTATGTCAGTTTATTTGGAGAACGGTAAAATGCATAATTTTTTGAAAAAGATGTATTAGTAGCTTGGAAATGAAATGTGGTATTTCTGAAATTGTATTTAAATGTTGGATGTACCAGCAAGATAAGGATGAAACTTTCAAGATGGTTATAGCCAGCGAAGATACCGAAATGGAATTGGGACAAAGTTACTATGAATTTTATATCGGAATTATCACTATCTAGGAAAAGAAAGATGCTATTTGAGTAATTGTCAATTGTTTGGCAAAACCTACACATTCCATCCTAGAATGAGAGGAATTTCCATTTGATAGATTGCTTGAATTATATGTTCTTGAGATTTTCAGATTAGATGTTGTGCTAGTTTCTGTTATTTCTCTGATAGAGATTGAAACTTAGTTTGGCATGACTTATAGTGAGTGACTGGTTGAAATTCTAGCATGTGAAGTGAAAGAAATGAAAAATATAAAGGTAAATTTAGTGAAAGTTCATTGACAATAATATGACATAGAGAAAGCTATCTGGGAATCGGATAGAAACACGAGAAAGTAATGTTGGAATCTCTTTACTAGTAAAATTTACGAGGACAAAAATTCCTTAAGGGGGAGAGTTGTAATAGCCCAATTTCGGTGAAATTGGAATAGTAGATTCGAGATCACAAATTTGAGCCGAAAATAAAATTTATTTTAATTTTATTATATGGTCCGTAATATGTTAGAGATGTCATGTGAAAATTTTGATATGAAAATTTTACTGATTATGTGCTTAATTACGAGAAAGACTAAATCGCATAAAATGTAAAAGTTGAATTCTAGTAGCTATAAGGATTAAATAGCTTTGGAATTCAAAACTTGAGGTCCTTACATGGTCATTAAACCATGAAAGAAAAGTATGTAGATATTTTGGTGACTCATCCATGTAAATTTAGAAACAGCGCAAGGACTAAATTGGAAACTGAAAGTATTTAATTAATTAAAAGATGAAGAAAAGAGATATCATCTTATTTTCTCATCTTCTTCCCCAAAATAAGATATGGAAACCCTAGGAGAGAGAGAAAAAACTTTCATGGCCAAATTGGGTAAGTTTTCTTGGCGCGTTTTTAGTACTTTTGATATTTTTGAAATCGGGATAGCTTAATCTATATATTTGGGGGATTAATTTGAAAAGTTATGTAACGCCCCAAATTTGGGCCTAGTAGAATTGGGCACATTGGGCCTTGGCCATGGAAGCATTTATAATTTTTGAGAACAAGAGAATGGCCTTAATGCAAGTTGGACCTATTAGGTGAGTGATTTTAGAAGGTTAGGGGGCTTTTATGAAGTCTCGGGATCAAACTTGGGCTTAGGAAAAATTTTCGTTTCAGTTGAATAAAACCCTAGGTGTAAGTAAGTAGGCTTTAAGAATAAAATGTGGAAAAATCTGACACAAAAAGAGCTTGTGGTGTAGTGGCAAAGTGGCACTACATGGGAGAGAATGAGGTGATGCCACACAACGAAGCAAGGGGTTCAAGGTTTAAGTCTTGGCGCTTGCATTTCATTTTGATTTATTTTTAAGTGAACTTAGACTTTGGCCCATTGACTTATATTTAGTTGCCATGATTTTAGACACAAGTTGAGCATGTGGCAAGGTGGTGTGGCATCAAGGAGAGTGCATGGAGGTTGGAGGTTCGAATCCCGCAGATGGAAAATTAGAGGCTTTTATTTTGCTAAGTTAGGACGGCCAGAGTTTGTCTTTGATTTAAACTCTGCTGAAGGAGGGATCCCACATCGGAAAGCTAGCAGGAGGGAAGGTGAGAAGCTGGCTTTAAATAGAGCAATCTATGAGCAAAGGAAGCATACCTTGGTTGGCGTTTGGGCATAGGAGCATTCAGAGCGCCGAATAACTCCAGACTCCTATCAAGTGTGTATTTCGTACTACTCTACCTGTAGGCGGCAAATGCCGAAATGCCAGTCACACGGCAATGGTAGCCACACGAGCGTGCGAGCGCACGTGTGGGGGTTGCGACGCGATAGTTGAGGCCATCATGAGTGTTCTTGTGGGTTCAGGCTGTTTGGGCCACGATGGGCCGATAGGGGCCAAGTAGACCTAATGGGCCCGTGGATCTAATCGGCCTGTGGCCCATATGGATAAATTGTATGATTCTATAGTAGATATTGGACTAGTCTATGTGAATCTCATATCTGTAGCTAGATTTGGGTTAAATGGGCCACACGAGCGTATAGGCCCATTTGGGCCGAGAGTGGGCCCTAGGCCTATTTGCATCATTATCTTTGATTAAAATGCTTTGGATTGCAAAATTATCGAAATACCCCCAGTTTATTAAATTATCGAAATACCTTGGTTTAAAAAATTACTAAAATACCCTTGGTTTAAAAAATTACTGAAATACCCTTGGTTGACAAAATTACTGAAATGCCTTCGTTGGGTAAAATGACCGAAATATTCCTGGAGGGTAAAATTATCGAAATACCCCTAGAGGGTAAAATGACCGTTATGCCCTGAAGGGTAGAATGACTAAAATGCTCTACATGTTATATGATTGTTATCGTATGTTTATTATGGTCTGTTGCATTCATGTGTTATTATGTTGCATGAGGATGGGATTATTGATAAGAAGGAAGTACTGATAGGATCGCATGGTTGTTTGATGACTGTGGATCCACCGAAGGCTTTAAGCTGATTATATGACTGGTAGCTCTGCTGCAATTTTGGTTAGTGCCGCAACTGGTGCTACATAAGGAGTGTAGGGATGGGTGGGTCGATTAAATCCCCACAGGAGTGCAGGGTTGGACAGCAAACGGAATGCAGGATTGGTATGGGCATTAATGCATTGCATATATGGATTTTAATATTGAGATGGGCTTAGGTCCAGATAAATATGATATGTGACATTTGATATGGGTTAAGGCCCAAATGAGGCTTTTATGGGCTAAGGCCCAATTGCCATCGTTATGGTAATTGGCTTAGGCCCAAATTGATTTGATGCATGCCTTATAACCGATGAGGGTTGTACACACTGAGTTGTCATAAACTCACCCCCTCTTTTTACTAAATGTTTTTGGTAATCCTCAATAGGCGGTTCGACGTACTGGAGGACTTGGAGGTGGCCATAGTACGAGCAGCTTCGAATTTAGTATTCTATTATACCTTATTTAAACTGTTTTCTTTTTGGGTTGTAATAAGGTCTCTCTTAAATTCTGGTTTTTAATTTGGGATTTGTAGTTTATTATGTTTTAAATCTGCTAGACGTTGAACCCGATTTTCCCAAAATGATAACTGTTTTCTAAACACTATGTTTTCGCAACTCCATTATTGGATAACACGTCTTTGTAAATCATAATTTTAAATTAAGCTTCTGCAACAATGAGGCTTTGAAGTTAATAACTTTTAATAAATGTCGATTAATAATAAACAAACGCAAACTGAGACTTTAGTTTTTTTTATATCAAGATAGGTTTTTCAATGAAACCACGGTTTTCAAAAACACCTCAATGTGACACGTCAGATTCGGGCCTAACTTCTAGGCTGGGTTTGGGGTGGTACAAGTTATCAAAGTATGGAAATTAGGTTATGGATGTATATGCTTAAAATTTTAAATTTATGGTAGAAAATGAAAGGTTGTTCATAGATAAGCAACTTTTACAAAGTGATTTTTGTTGAAAACATGATTTAGGGACAAAAATGCAAAGTTGTGAAATTTGATGAAAAATTCTAAATTTTTATGAATACATGTGCTGTAATTTTTAAGATGGAATTTTGGTTAGGCTTGGAATAGGGAGTAAATTGCTCAAATTTCATTTTCCAAGCCTAGGGACGAAATTGGAATTTATAGAAAAGTTAGGGGTGTTATATGATAATTCGTTGTTCGACGAACCACCAATACAAGACCTACTACCACCACAGCATTGGTTACCAATTGAGTCACCCATAGCTCGAGAAAAGAGGACACTTAGCGGTTACGAGTTACCAAATCTTGAAATAGTACAAGGCAACATTACATGTAACACCCTTAACCCGTATCCATCGCCGGACTAGGGTTACGAAGTATTACCAATCGAATCATAACATTTAAACCATCGTGGCTCACACATCAGCATGTCATAGTTAATCAATAACTCAAAGTCCCTTAAGAAGGTCTACAAAACCTTAAACATGCTTTAAAGAAGGTTTGAGCAGAAACTTTTCGGAACTTAGAAAATTTTTTCTTTTAAAACAAGGCACACGCCCATGTGGCTAGAACGTGTGCCTCACTGTAACATCCTGAATTTATGGGTCTATACGATTAGTATAGGAATATGTTTAATATGGTGAAAGGGGTTTAAATTTGGGCTTAGAATTAGGCAAAGGCCCATATTAAATTATTTTAAGGTGGCATCATTAACAATTAAAAAGGAACAAGTTTTGGGTCACAAGGAGACCATGTTTTTAGGCCAATTTTGGTACTTTGAATGCAAATAGGGTAATGACACATACAAGGAATTAGGGGCCCAAATATTAAGTTTAATGAGGCCCAGATCTTTTAATTTAAGTAAGTTAAATTTCAGAGTCAGGGTTAGTAGAGGTGGACGGCTACAAGGCTCAAAAATAGGAGAAATTATGTTGATTTTATAAGTAATAATATCATAGATAAGAAGGAGAAAAGTTAGGAGCTTATCTTCAAGGGATGTGTTGGTTGAAAATCCACTACCTAGAGGAGTGTAAAATTCGGCTACTGCATGGCAAAGAGGGTGTCAAATTTCCCCTCTCTTCTAGCTTGAATTTAAGGACATTTTCGGTTTTTAGCAGTAGGTGCCGAAATATCTATAAATAGGAGGGGCTAGCTCCTTGTTTCTGACACTGAAAACCTTAAATTCCTCTTCCATTTGTCGAATTTCCCTAGCTTCTCCCTCTCCAATTTCTTTTCTCCAATTCCTCCAAAAAATCGAAACTCTTCTCCACTTTTTCCTCCTTGTGACGATTTCTCTAAAAAGCAGAAGCATCCATAGTCTTCTCTTTTATTCATCTTATTTGAGAATTAGCTCTATACTTCTGACATTTAAATCTTCCACTGGCATTGTCGAAACCTCTTTCTAGTGGTAGCCGAATCTCCTATGCTAAGGTAAGTGTCGATTTTTGATTAGTTCTCGTGATCTATTCCCAGTTTTTGAAAGGAAAAAGCCGAAAGCTAATAGTTTAATGGTTTTATGATGGGCGGCAATTCAGGATTTGAAGGAAGCTTGGTCAATTAGATCTAAAAGCCGAAAATAGCTAGTCTCTACTTTCAGAATTTTTAAGGTAAGAAGAGTTCCTAGATTTCTATTAGATTTGATCATTATCGCAAGATCTTAAGGTTATAATGAGAATTAACGATTAAATATTGTGATGGTAGTTCGATAAGGACTTGTGATGGAATTAAATATGGATCGAGCAAAGGAGAAAATCCTAAGTTTAAGAAAATAGCGATTCTGCTATTCGAGATTGGCCACTTGGTTGTGGACCGCTTCGAACAACACCTTAGGTAGATAGCGATGAGTGTCGACTAAGGATAGCGTCGACATAGAAAGCATCGTCTTATCGGTGTCGTGTGTAGATCTCTAACACACTAATAAACCCGTATGTATGACTATATATATGTTATGGGCTTAAAAGTCGAAATGAGGTCATGTTAGGCAATGAATGGAACCCTAAAAGGGTTAGGCAAGGATGCCAAATACGTAAACATAGAACTCCCTATGTGTATCGTAAAATTTATATGACCGCATGATGTTTTCTTTATGTGTATGCATGGGGTGGGAATATGATATTGAAGGGGAAGTGCATGATAGGTCACTTGGTGATCGGTGGTGGAAATCCCACATATACAAATGCTAGGTCACATAGTGATCGGTGGCTATGCCAAATTCAGTGAGTCCTAATTAATAGGAATAGGCAGTGCGGCTGTCGTTTTGGTGTGTAGCAGATGGAGGGTTGATTGTAGAAATCCCCAAGGAGTGATGGTTGGTACGGGTTGGTGTGTAGAGGATGGAAACCTAGGATGGGTTGGCTTATTCATTATTTATCGTTTGCCACGTAATTATGATTGTTACCTTCATGAATGGGCTAGGGCCCATAATGTGTTTGTGGGTGTGTTTTGAGATTTATACATTGAGTCTTGGTGACTCACGCTTTCCTTTTCTCCACTCTTCCAAATGAGCAGTAGATCGTGGACATGGAAGCCGAGAAGGACTCGAGGGGCCATCAAGTTTTATTTCTACAAATTATTTTTGGGATTTCTTTAAATTTTATTTTATTTGGGAATATTTATGTAATAAGGCCCCTAGTTTTATTCAACTAAGAAGTTTTCAATGTTATGCAACTTATGAATTCATGATAAGGTTTATTTATACTTAATAATAGTAATAGAAAGGATTTTAAATTTTAAAATGTCACTTATTTATCCAAATAATGTCCAATTGAATTATGATTTCCATAACGAACAAAGCAAAAGTTTTCAATGTACAACTCGTAGCATACCAGATCTGGTTGAAACGCATGGGCCAAGTTTGGGGGTGTTACATTTTGGTATCAGAGCCCTGTTCAAAACCCGGGCTATGAAATAGGCCTAGAGGTGTTTTGGAAATTTTTTTGAAAAATGTCTGGTTTGAGGATATGGCTTTCGAGTCTACCGGCACCCGATCCACGCGGGTAAGTATTCTGAACTCTCTGTGTGTTATATATCTATGTGGGCTTGATGGGATTTATGGAACGTAGACTAATTGGATTTAGAACTTGATGGACTCTAGGCTTAGCTGAAACAACTCCTTAAATTTTATAAGACTTAACCTCACTAAACAAAACCCATGAACGAGTCGCAATACTAAGGTGTGGCAACAGGCATACGCATGTCTAGGAATAGATCCGGAAGAGCTTGGTATTTAAGCAGTCCTAGTGACTCACCTCCTCTTCGCTGGAATCTTACCTAGTGCGTAGTGGCTGTTCACTCTAATTATGAGGACTTGTTGATGGGCCAAACCTATAATTAAAACCCGACAGGGACCAACCACCCTATTTTGCAAACAAAAACCCCTAAGTTTTGTAAATTTCCAAAGAAATGCACTTGATTTGTGAAAATTTCCAACCAACAGTGAATTTGTAAAATGCCTATGTTTTGAAAATTTACCCAAAAACCGTATATTTACAAAAGTAACTAGATTTTTTTCAAAATACCCCTTCGGAATAATAAAAAAACGCAATGACAACAATAACATCAAAATATCCCTGATTTGAAAAATTACCAAAATACCTCGAGATGTCAAAATTATTGAAATCCCATGGATCTCAAAAATTATCGAAATACCCCTGGATTGCAAAATTACTAAAATACCTTTTTTTACAAAATCACTAAGGAACATTATTTTGAAAAATTATGAAAATACCCTGTAGGATAAAATTACGAAAATACCCCTGGGTAGTAAAACAACAACAACCACAACAACACTTTTCTGTGATGAACGTAAGTTCATGTATGTTGATGATTGAATGTATGTGTTTCCTAGAGGATATAAACTTGAGACTGTATTGTGAATACGAATTTGAAAGAACTACTTTTAAAACTATTATCCATAAGATTGTTCATGGTTAATCAGTGGAAGAAAACTAATAGTTCATAAAATTTCTAATCAGATAAACGTGAAGTGGTATAATGAGTACAAGGGGTAGAGGATACGTGGTCGGGGTAGGGGTAGGATGACTGTGCCAGAGCCAGTAGGATCTGGCCATGGATCTAAGAATGAGATGCCAGTTCCACCAGATACGGAGGAGGAATTTCAAGATCGGTATCGGAGATGATCGATATCTCGAGCGATGCTAAGGGTTCTAGAGAGGTTCTTTGAAATGGTATGGGCACGGGAGCCCAAAATCTGGCTTGGAGTGACTTAGAGCCAATGGGGCAGAAGTGTTTAGAGGAATTTCTAGTATAGCCCCAAGTTCAGCTGAGTGTTTTTTGGAGGCAGTAGAACGCATAATGGATGATTTGGACTTTACAGAGGAGGAGAAGTTGAAATGAATTATATCTCTCCTACGGGATGAAGCCTACCAATGGTGGCTTATGGTTAAGGATGGAACAGTGGCTAACTGTATTACCTAGAATCTCTTTAAAACAGTGATTTCAGAATAAGTATATTGGATCAAGTTATGTGGATGCGCAGCGCAGAGCATTTTGAATCTGGTGAAAGGGAGTAGGTCAGTGGCTACGTATGAAGCTGAATTTTTATGTATTAGCCGTTATGCTCGTGGGATGGTAAACACGGAGCATGAACATTGTGTTAGGTTTGAAGATGGCCTGAGGGATGATTTGCGTGTTTTGATAGCCCCACAAGGGGAGAGGAATTTGTTGTCCTAGTGGAAAAGGCTAAGATAGCCGAGGAGGTAAAGCGAACTAAAAAATTAAACTAGGATAGAGATAGGGGTAGAAATAAAAGGAATTTTTGGTCGTCCGGAGTAATTGGGCATACTCAGAAAAGGCCTAGGTCTAAAGGACTGAAACGGGAAGAAAAACCTGCCGCTGCTAACCAGACACCAAATTGTGCTCGATGTGGAAAATTTCATGCCGGTGAGTGTTGGGCAAGCAGTGGAAAGTGTTTTAGGTGTGGATCTACATCACTAAGTTAAAAAATGTCCGCAGCAATAGGACGGTGAAGGGACCATGGGTCGAGGGAATGCTCAGCCTGGTAGAGGAGGTCAGCAACCACAAAGAGGTCGTGGTGCAGCCAGAGGTGGTAATGGGGCTGGTCGAGGTCGTGGAGCATTAGGTCAAGGGGCATGAAACACTGAGGTGAGATAGTCGGGGTTGGTCTATGCTGTTAGACGTCGAGAGGAGGCTGATGCACCAGATGTCATAACCGATACATTCTAATCTTTGGCTTACCTTACACTTCATTGATTGACATTCGGTCAACGCATTCGTATGTAGCTAGTAGCGTATATGGAACTTTAAAGTTAGAATCTAAAATTACTCCTAGGCCAATGACTGTAGTTAGCCCGTTAGGACAATCTGTAGCAGTGGACAAACTCTATCGGGAAGTACCTCTAGAAGTTTAGGAGATAGTCTTCCAAACGGATCTAATAAAATTGCCGTTCAGGGAGTTTGATTTAATTTTGGGCATGGATTGGCTTGTGATGTATCAAGCTAATCTAGATTGTGCAGCCAAGCGTATGGTGTTGGAAACCCCCGAAGGTGATGAAGTGTTGGTGATAGGAGAAAGGGGGAACTGTCTGTTGAATATAATAAATGCCTTGAGAGCAGAAAGGATGGTGAGGAAAGGGTGCGAGGCAGATTTATGGTTTGTATTGGCCCTAAAAGCCAGGGACCTGACTGTTGGGGATATCAGGACAGTAAAGGAATTTCCTGATGTTTTCCCTGAAGAGCTTCCGGGATTACCCCCAGAGCGTGAAGTGGAGTTTGGTATCGATCTTCTTCTAGAACAGTGCCGATATCCATTACTCCATATAGGATTACGCCAAAGGAGTTGGCGAGTTGAAGGCACAGATTCAGGAGTTACTGGATAGAGGGTTTATTCGACCAAGTGTGTCGCCTTGGGGAGCGCCGGTATAATTTGTTAACAAGAAGGATGGATCAATGCGTATGTGCATTGATTATCGCCAGTTGAATAAGCTAACAATTAAGAACAAGTATCCGTTGCCAACTATCGATGACTTGTTCTATCATTTGAAGGGGGCCTCAGTCTTTTCAAAGATATATCTGAGGTCAGGATACCATCAGCTTAGGGTCAATAAGGAGGATATTCATAAGATGGCTTTCAAGAGTCGCTGCGATCACTATGAATTTATGGTGATGCCGTTTAGATTAACCAACGTGCCAGCAGTGTTCATGGACATGATGAACCGAGTGTTCCAACCCTACCTAGATCGGTCTGTCGTGGTGTTCATCGATGATATCTTGGTTTATTCAAAGTTGGAGGAGGAGCATGATGCTCATCTACGAATAGTTTTGCAAATTCTAAGGGAGAAGCAGTTGCATGCCAAATTTAGTAAATGTGAATTTTGGCTAAGGGAAGTTATGTTTCTAGGGCACGTTGTGTCGGCAGAAGGGATTAGGGTTAACCCTCGAAAGATTGAAGCAGTGCTAGGTTGGAAGCCACCCAAGTCTGTGGCTGAAATTAGGAGTTTTCTTGGTTTAGTTGGGTACTACCGAAGGTTTGTTGAAGGATTTTCTTTGGTAGCGGCCTGTTGACTAAGTTGCTACGGAAAGGAGTTCTGTTTGTTTGGTTTGACAAGTAGCAGGAGAGTTTCGAAAAGTTAAAGAGGAATTTGATGGAGGCTCCGGTGCTGATTCAGTCGGAAGCGAGGAAGGAGTTCATAATTTACTATGATGCGTCACACATAAGATTAGGATGTGTGTTGATGCAAGAGGGAAAGGTGGTTGCATATGCATCTTAGCAGTTAATACCGCATGAATCGAATTATCCCTCTCATGACTTGGAATTGGCGGCCATGGTATTTGCCTTAAAAATATGGAGGCATTATTTTATGGGGAGAAATCTGTCATTTACACAGATCATAAGAGATTAAAGTACCTTTTGACTCAGAAGGAGTTGAATCCAAGGCAGAGAAGGTGGATCGAGTTGCCAAAGGATTATGACTGCTCAATCGAGTATCACCCAAGAAAGGCTAATGTGGTGGCGGATGCTCTAAGTCGTAAAGTGGTCTCTGACTTAAGAGCAATGTTTGCACACCTCAGTTTGTATGAGGATGGAAGTTCGTTAGCTAAACTTTAAGTGAAACCCTCTTGGATCAGTCAGGTGAAGGAGAAGCAACAAACCGATGAGTTGCTGAAAGGGAAATTACAGTTAGTCTCAAGGGATGGGCCAGTAGAATTCATTATGAATGAGGAAAGGTTGTTATGCTTTCAAGGGAAAGTTTGCATGCCAAGAGATCCAGAGTTGAGGAGTAAAATTTTGCATGAGGCGCATAGTGGTACATTCGCTATGCATACTGGAGGAAGTAAAATGTTTGAGATTTGTGAAATCAATTCTGGTGGCCGGGGATGAAGCAAGAGGTAATTGAATTGGTGGGTAAGTGTTTGACCTGTCAACAGGTTAAGGCGGAACATCAGTTACCATCAGGATTATTACAGCCAGTAAAGATTCCACAATGGAAGTGGGAAAGAATTGCCATGGACTTTGTTAGTGGGCTTCCCCTTATACCCACTAAGAAATATACGGTTTGGGTAGTTGTTGATCGTTTGATGAAGTCTGCACACTTCATACCCATACGTGTTGACTATTCCTTGCAAAAGCTAGCCAAGTTGTACATAGCGGAGGTAATGAGGTTGCATAGAGTACCAGTTTCGTTCATATCCGATAGGGACCCTAGGTTCACCTCACAATTTTAGAAGGCATTGCATCAAGCATTGGGTACGAAGTTGGATTTTAGTACAACATTTCATCCTCAGACTGATGGACAGTCTGAGCGAGTGATCCAGATCTTAGAAGACATGTTGAGGGGATATGTAATTAATTTTAAAGGTAGTTGGGAAGAGTTCTTACCATTAGTAGAATTTGCTTACAACAATAGCTACCAGTCAAGTATTCAGATGGTGCCCTACGAAGCTTTGTACGAGCGAAAGTGTCGTACTCCTATCTGTTGGACAGAACTAGGGGAACGTCAGATTTTGGGTCCGGAGTTGGTGGCCGAGACAGAAGAGAAAATTGAGTTGATCCATGTTCAAATGAAGGAGGCATCGGACAGATAGAAGTCCTATGCCGATTTAAAGCGTAAGGACATAGAGTTTGCAGTAGGTGATAAAGTATTCCTAAAGGTGTCGCCGTGGAAGAAGTTACTAAGGTTTGGTCGAAAGGGTAAATTAAGTCCCAGATTTATCGGACCATATCGGGTGATGAAGCGAGTAGGACCAGTAGCCTATCAGCTGGAGTTACCTCCGTAGTTAAGTCAAATTCACAATGTATTTCTTGTTTCCATGTTAAGATGTTACCGTTCAGATCCGTCTCATGTTGTGCCTGTGGAGGAAATCAAGGTGAGACCTGATCTATCCTTCGAAGAGGAACCGGTAGAAATTCTAGATCGTGATGTCAAGGTGTTGCGAAGGAAAACAGTTCCATTTGTTAAGGTGTTATGGCAGAATCATGGTTTGGAGGAGGCTACGTGGGAACTCGGGGAAGCAACGACGCAACAATACCCTCATCTTTTTAGATCAGGTAATTTCGAGAATGAAATTTCTCTAAGGGGTAGAATTGTAACATCCTGAATTTATGGGTCTATGCGTTTAGTATAGGAATATGTTTAATATGGTGAAAGGGGTTTAAATTTGGGCTTAGAATTAGGCAAAGGCCCATATTAAATTATTTTAAGGTGGCATCATTAACAATTAAAAGAAACAAGTTTTGGGTCGTAAGGAGCCCATGTTTTTAGGCCAATTTTGGTACTTTAAATGAAAATAGGGTGACGCCACATACAAGGAATTACAGGCCCAAATATTAAGTTTAATGAGGCCAAAATCTTTTAATTTAAGTAAGTTAAATTTCTGTCGGGGTTAGTAGAGGTGGACTGCTACAAGGCTCAAAAATAGGAGAAATTATGTGGATTTTATAAGTGATAATATCATAGATAAAAGGAGAAAAGTTAGGAGCTTATCTTCAAGGGGTGTGTTGGTAGAAAATCCACTACCTAGAGGAGTGTAAAATTCAGCTCTTGCATGGCAAAGAGGGTGTCAATTTCCCTCTCTTTTAGCTTGAATTTAAGGCGTTTTGGTTTTTAGCGGTGAGGTGCCGAAATAACTATAAATAGGAGGGCTAGCTCCTTGTTTCGACAATCGAAAACCCTAAATTCCTCTCTCATTGTGCGAATTTCCTAGCTTCTCCCTCTCCAATTTCTTTTCTCCAATTCCTCCAAAAAATCGAAACTCTTCTCCACTTTTTCCTCCTTGTGCTGATTTCTCTAAAAAGCCGAAGCATCCATTGTCTTCTCTTTTATTCATCTTATTTGAGAATTAGTTCTATACTTCCAGCATTTAAATCTTCCATTGGCATTGCCAAATCCTCTTTCTAGTGGTAGCTGAATCTCCTATGCTAAGGTAAGTGTCGATTTTTGATTAGTTCTCACGATCTATTCCCGATTTTTGAAAGGTTAAAGCCGAAAGCTAATAGTTTAATGGTTTTATGATGGGCGGCAATTCAGGATTTGAAGGAAGCTTGGTCAATTAGATCTAAAAGCCGAAAATAGCTAGTCTCCACTTTCGGGATTTTTAAGGTAAGAAGAGTTCCCTAGATTTCTATTAGATTTGATCATTATATGCAAGATCTTAAAGTTATAATGAGAATTAACGATTAAATATTGTGATAGTAGTTTTGATAAGGACTTGTGATGGAATTAAATATGGATCAGGCAAAGGAGAAAATCCCTAAGTTTAAGAAAAGAGTAGTATCTGCCATTCGAGATTGGCCACTTGGTTGTGGACTGGCTTCTGAACAACACCTTAGGCAGATAGCGGTAGTGTCGACTAAGGATAAGCGTCGACATAGAAAGCATCGTCTTATCGGTGTCGGTGTGTAGATCTCTAACACACTAATAAACTGTATGTATGACTATATATATGTTATGGGCTTAAAAGTCAAAATGAGGCTGTTTAGACAGTCGAATGGAACCCTAAAAGGGTTAGGCAAGGATGCCAGGTATGTTAACATAGAACTCCCTATGTGTATCAAAAAATATATATGACTGCATGATGTTTTGTTTATGTGTATAAGTGGGGTGGGAATATGATATTGAAGGGGAAGGCATGATATTTCACTTGGTGATCGGTGGTGGAAATCCCACATATACAAATGTCAGGTCACATAGTGATCGGTGGCTATGCCACATTCAATAATTCCTAATTAATAGGAATAGGCAGTGCGGCTATCGTTTTGGTGTGTAACGGATGGAGGGTTGATTGTAGAAATCCCCAAGGTGTGATGGTTGGTACGGGTTGGTGTGTAGAGGATGGAAAACTAGGATGAGTTGGGTTATTCATTATTTATGGTTTACCACGTGATTATGGTTGTTACATTCATGAATGGGCTAGGGCCCATAATGTGTTTGTGGGCTCGGGTCATTGTGTGTTTTGAGATTTATACATTGAGTCTTGGTGACTCATTCTTTCCTTTTCTCTACTCTTCCAGATGAGCGTTAGATCGTGGACATGGGGCCAGGAGACGGACTCGGGGGCCATCAAGTTTTATTTCTACAAATTATTTTTGGGATTTCTTTAAATTAAATTTTATTTTATTTGGGAATATTTATGTAATAAGGCCCTAGTTTTATTCAACTAAGAAGTTTTCAATGTTATGCAACTTATGAATTCATGATAGGGTTTATTTATACTTAATAATAGTAATACAAGGGATTTTAAATTTTAAAATGTCACTTATTTATCCAAATAATGTCCAATTGACTTACGTTTCCATAACGAACAAAGCAAAATTTTTCAATGTACAATTCGTAGCATACCAGATCTAGTCGAAACGCATGGGCCGGGTTTAGGGGTGTTACACTCACACTGTAACACCCATTACCCGTATTCTATGCCGGAACTGGATACGAGGCATTACCGTACTTAACTCACATGGTCAAATAACTTTGGGCTATTAGAGTTCCATTCCAAATTTAAAACTTTTTCATACACACCTCTAATATCCTTATAATGGGCATACGAGGCCCTAAACACACTTCTGGAAGATTTTGAAATTAAATTTGAAACTTCTAGGAAAATTTTACCTAAGTAGGGACCACACGCCCGTGTGAAATGGCACACACTCGTGTGGTATTTCACACACCCATGCCTTGCGCCCATGGTCGTCACTGACTTATATCACACAACCAGCCACATGTCCGTGTGCTGTACCTATGGTCGACACTGACTTATTCCACACGGCCTAGCACAACCCCATGTGCTTCAACCGTGTGGCGAACCAAGGTGCAGACTTCACACGGCCGGGCACATTTCCATTGATCGTGTGCCAGAGTCTTAAAAATTTATAAAAACAATGATCAAACCTAGAAACTAACTATGAAAATGATGGAGGCAAGCACAACTATCGAACAGTAGTATAGTTTAGTGGCAAGACCGGATTTTCGAACCCAAAGGAACCAAAAGAACTAATACTAACTTTTTTTTATTATTTAGCCTAAGAATTAAGGGAATTTTTATCTAATATAAAATTAACTAATCTACTAGGCTAAAGATGCTAAGACAAAGAAAAATTGAGGAAAGACTTGAGGGAAAATCGATTGATTTGGATAATACCCGAGGAAGAATCCATCTGGACTTCACTTGTTATCTAACTCTGAATCAAACGATTTATTCACTTGACTTGATCCATAGGATTTCCCTAATTTGTATTAATACCTCTTTCGAGGCTTCTAACGTCTAACACTAGGTTGATTAATTGAAATTTCTTTCTAATTAAAACCCATAAGATTGCATCAACTCAATCTATAGACTCTCATATTTGGTTTGACCCTAATCTGAAAAATTTACGTCATTCTATTTCTAGGGTAGCGTTCAACTCCGCTTAACTATGCTAGATCTACTCCTAGGTAGGGACTTTTGCTCTACCACTTAAGCACATCAATACTTGAATCAATATCCTAGAAATACCAAAACAAGAATTAAGAACACATATTTAAGAACAAATCAAGTATTTACCATACAACTTAGATAACAATAACAAGATTCGTCTTAAGTTTCATCCCCCTTAGGTATCAGAGGGTTTAGTTCATAATAGTAAAAGAAAACATCTCAGGAGAAAATATAAAACAAAACATAAAGAAAAACCTAAAACCCCCTGAAGAAATTGAAGGAGAGTTCCTCTATATTGAGTATGATCCTAGCTTCTTAAGATGAATCAACTGGCTTTCTTCGAGTGAATTCCACAATTCGGCCCCTCTGACTTGGCTCCTTGGCTTAGCTGAACTGCCTCCCTAAAGGTTGGCCTCTAGGGTCATTATATAAGCTTTTGGAATGTCTTTCTTTGCCTTTAAGTACCCTAATCCGAATGAAACTCTTCTTTTTTACGGCAAGGACACGCCCGTGGCACACGCCCGTGTGATTCGATTTCAGGTCGTGGTTGAACCTGTTGAGAAGGCACGGCCGTGTATTTCAGGGTCCAGGCTGTGTGGATTTTGTGTTTTGGCCCATTTTTTCTGTTTTCGGCCCGTTTCTTGTTCTTTTCATCCTCCGGTGCTCTTCTGAATATAAAACATGAAAACAAAGGATTAGGAGCACCTATTTCCATAATTAAAGAGAAAAATCATCCAAAAGTATGCTAAATGTGGGATTAAAATATGTTCATATTACGGTTTATCAAATACCCCCACACTTAAGCTTTTGCTTGTCCTCAAGCAAAATTCTCAACTCACAATTAAAATGAACTTCCTTTATTCATAATATTCATCAATAATGTTTCATCATAATTCATAGATAATTTATACAAGGATGATTTAACTAAAAGAGTCCTGAAGATTCAAAATGAAATCTCCACCACTGTAAAATAAGATGATACACAAATCAAAAGGTCTTTAAAAGGGTTGTAACGGGGCTTAGGTTAACGGTGTGGATAAAGGCTGAATTAGAAGGGTTAGAATCGAGATTTAATTGACAATTACCTAACTAGAAAAAAATTGACTAATAACCTGCATAATTTCATCAATTGAAAACTTGTAATTCTAAAAATATGAGCTTCTTCTTCAAGATGTTGAAATTAAACGTATAGGCTCACTTAATCACAAAACTAATAGTGAATATACTTCGATTTTTATATTTTTTATATTTTTTAAGAACAAATCAATAAATACATAGTATAAAAAAATTTCAACTACTAAAATAATGTATTTAAGACTGATCAAATCAAGTCTCAATAGAAGGGTAGTCAAAAGAAATGGTGATAACAAATACAAGATGGTTTTTGGGTTAATATTAGTAGGTGAGTCAATTAAAAGGGTTGTTAGGGTCAAAGGGGTTTTCTAGGGGTTAATTATAAAGGTAGGCTTTTAGCGGAGTAAGTGGGTTAAATCCTAAGTGCCTTTACCATCTCAGTATATCAAATCAAAGATGTGGTCTTGACATGTATAATCAAAGCAAGTTCTAGAATAACAATTCATTGTTGACACACTCATAATCAATAAAGTGAGCACGAAAAGAATGTATGTTCTAAAAGGTTCAGAATCTCACAAAAATTATGGGTTTTTGATATCAACCTTGCAAATTTCAAACTTGAAGGTAACAATTAGATTCAGGTAGACAACCTAACAACATTTTAAATTTTTTTTTAAATGGACTCATCATGATTGATTCTCTAGTATCTTAAAGTTTAAATCATCATTGCACAATTATCAATAACTTAATCTAAAACATATCAATAAAAATCATGAATCAATAGGAATTTCATTCTAATTAGTGATATGAGAAAATTACTTTAAGATAAGATATCATTTAGGGATTTGAGAATAATGCAAAAAGTTAGGCACTTTTTCTAATAAACTTTCACCCCCCCACATTTGAGATGTACATTGCCTTCAGTGTACAAAAATAGGTAATAATCATAAAGCTAAATGGCCTTAAAGACCCTTGGCTTGTCGAGTGGATGAAGTGGCCGGCATGAACTTATTTAGATCGATCTCGCACAAGAAGACTGAGATAGTATCCTTTTGTTTTTTCGACATGGTTGAGGTGAAGTTCAAGGACTTGGAAGATGAAGAATGAGAGTAATGAAAGGAGGGAGTGAAGAGTGAATGGGGAGTGGTTGAAAAGGGGAGAGGGGTTTTTAAATAGAAATTTTTAGCTCTGGTACATCCCCATGCCCGTGTCTCATGGGCGTGTTGTGTCCCACGGCCATATCGCACGGCCGTGCGGTGGTCCAATCATCTCTCCCATGCCTGGTAATTAGGTTGCCATGCTCGTGTTGGTTCAACAGTGTCGGCCACGACTGTGTCGCACGGCTGTGGTGGTAGTTGGAGCTCGTGACTTGAAGATATTTTCTTTTCATCCTGTCTCGTACTATCTCTGCCATGCCAATACTAACGTCCGTAGTATCCATATGGCCAAGGCCATGGCTATTTGTAAGGCCATGTGGTGCAGACTTCTGCGCTTCATTAACTTCGTTAGTTTGTAGTTAGGTGCTAAAAGAAAGGGAATAAAAATGACTGGGGTTAGTACTCGGGTTGTCTCCGAGAAGCACTCGTTTAAAGTTTTTAGCTAGACTTACCTCTCAATCACTTATTCATGGTGGTTTAAGGAGTGAGAAATCCTTTCTCATGCTATCATTATATGGTTTAAGTCGAGTAGCATTTACCTTAAAAGTGTCGAATGTAAGGTTGCTTACCTCGATTGTTCCGTATGGAAAGATATTAATTACCTTAAAATGAATCTCTTTGTTCGTATTGAGGTCTAAAGTGGTGATTCACGGGTCTGTTTTATGTAACAGTACTTGATCTCCTATTTTGAAGTGCTTTGATGTTCCTTTAAGCTCATTCGAAGGTTCCTTTGGTTTTCACTTCGTGTGGTTTTGACTCCTCCTTGAAATGTGACTTCCACTCATTTAGCTCATTGATCTGAAGCTATCGTTCCATATGAGATTTTTCCTTGTTGGTGTGCGGCATGGGCTCTGGCTCAGAGGTGTAGCTCTATGGTGTTTCCTAAAAGAAAGTTTAATTGAATGATTATCAATAGAATTTACATCCTTGCCTTTATCACTAGATGTCCTAGCTGAGTCAAGAGCTTGAAGGCTGATTGATTTGTCACCAACACAAAGTATAAGTTCACCTATACTGACATCAATTTTAGATCTAGCAGTTGCTAGAAAGGGTCTTCCTAAAATTAAGGGGATATTATTGTCTTCATCCACATCTAAAACAACGAAATCTACTAAGAATATGAATTTGTCAACTTTAACGAGTACATCTTCAATTATACCCTTAGGAATTTGAATAGTCTTATCAGCTAGTTGAATACTCATCCTATTTTGCTTGTGTTTCCCTAGACCTAGCTGTTTAAACATTTTAGAAGGCATAACATTTATACTTGCCCCTAAATCATCTTAAGAATTATCAATAGATAGACTACCAATTAAACATGGAATTGTAAAACTCCCTGGATCTTTTAATTTTCATGGTAGTCTGTTCTGTAGCATTGCTAAGCACATTGTGTTTAATTCCACATGTGACTTCTCATCTAACTTTCGCTTCTTTGTTAAGATCTCTTTTAAAATTTCCTTGAGTCTGGCATCTATGAAAGAGCTTCAAGAAACGGTAAGTTAATATGTAATTTCTTTAAAAGTTTAAGAAACTTACCAAACTGTTCATCTGTATCGTCCTTCCTCATTGTATTGGGATAAGGTATATGAGGTTGGTATTCTTTAATTATCGATTTTGGCTTTTCTTGGCTTGCCTCAACCTTACCTTCACTTACCATGGGTCCTTGCTTTGGCTCGAAATCAGATTCTACAAACCCTTCACTATCTTGAGCGGTAATGGATTAAAGTTGCTCCATCGGGTTAGTCTCCGTGTTACTTGGCAAGCTACCTTGTGGTCATTTGGAGATCAGTTTAGTGAGTTGCCCTAACTAGTTCTCGATTCCTTTAATCGATGCTTGTTGATTTTTAAGTGTTGTTTCGATGTTTTGAAAATGAGTTTCAGATACTGCTATGAATTTTGTCAGCATCTTTTCAATGTTTGGCTTCTTTTCCTGTGTATAGGGATATTGTTGGAAGTTTGGAGAGGGATGTTGTCTCTGATTTCCTTGACCACCCCATGAGAAATTGGGGTGGTTTCTCTAACCTGGATTATAAGTATTACTATAAAGGTTATTTTAAGATCTAAAATTGTTACCCGTATAGTTTATCTATTCGTTGTCCATGCCATGATTGTAGGGTGGGTACTCAGGATTCACCACACCTCCTAGATTTGAGTCACATTGCATAACTGGATGTACCTGCAAAGAACCACACAAACCATCAATCTTTTTATTCATCATCTCTACCTGATTTGATATCATGGTGACTATGTCGAGGTTGAAAACTCTGGCTATTTTAGTTTCCCTTGTCCTTGTAACTTGCCACTAATAGTTGTTCCGTGACATCTCCTTTATAAATTCGTAAGCTACCTCAGGAGTTTTATTATTCAGGGTTCCGCCGACTGCTGAGTCAGTTAACTACCGAGTTGAGGGGTTCACACCGTTGTAAAAAGTTTGGACCTGTAACCACAAGGGTAAACCATGGTGTGGGCACCTTCTCAACAAATCTTTGTATCTCTCCCATGCATCGTATAATGTTTCTAAATCCATCTACACAAAAGAAGATATATAATTCCTTAATCTGGCCGTTTTGGTCGGCGAAAAATATTTTAATAAAAAATTTTCAGTCATTTGATCCCATGTAGTGATTGCTCCTCGTAGAAGAGAATGCAACCACTGTTTGGCTTTATTTCTAAATGAAAAGGGAAATAACCAAAAATGAATGGCTTCATCAGAAATGCCATTTATTTTGAAGGTATCACAAAATTCTAGAAATTTTGCTAAATGAGTATTTGGGTCTTCATCCTGCAAACCATCAAATTGAGCAAGCTATTGAATCATTTGTATAGTGTTAGGTTTCAATTCAAAATTATTAGCGGCTATAGCAGGCGTAAAAATACTTGTTTCGGCTCCTATTAAATTAGGTTTAGCATAGGCATACATAGTTCATGGAGTATGATGATCGGCCACCTCCTGAGGTAGCGGATTATTCTCAGCCATCCCTTCAGTTGTATTAGTTTTGTCCTCTTTCTCTTCTTGTATGTAATTTAAGCCTCGCCTTACTTCTCTACAATTTCTTCGTACGGTTCCTTGAATATCACTAGTGTAAAGTAGTGGTCCTGTCGGGTTCCTTCCAGGCATAAACTAGTGGTACCTGCTAGGAAAAGAGAAAAAGAAAAAGAAAATTCATAAAAGTAAAAATAAAGTTTAAT
The DNA here is from genome assembly GCA_025506655.1 of Gossypium rotundifolium. Taxonomy (NCBI): domain Eukaryota; kingdom Viridiplantae; phylum Streptophyta; class Magnoliopsida; order Malvales; family Malvaceae; genus Gossypium; species Gossypium rotundifolium. Next base: position 29,166,909 of record CP106730.1, read on the forward strand.
TGCAAAAAATAAAAAGTAAAAATCTGGCTAAAGTAATAAAAATTGAGCATTTTTAATATTTAGTTCCCGAAAAACGCAAAAACTTGATCGTGTGTCAGAGTCTTAAAAATTTATAAAAAGAATGATCGAACCTAGAAACTAACTATGACAACGATGGAGGCAAGCACACCTATCGAACAGTAGTATAGTTTAGTGGCAAGATCGAATTGTAGAACCCAAAGGAACCAAAAGTACTAATACTAACTTTCTTTTTATTATTTAGCCTAAGAATTAAAGGAATTCTTATCTAATCTAAAATTAACTAATTTACTAGGCTAAAGATGCTAAGACAAAGAAGAAATTGAGGAAATACTTGAGGGAAAATCGATTGATTTAGACAATACCCGAGGAAGAATCCACTTGGACTTCACTCGATATCTAACTCTGAACCAGACGATTTATTCACTTGACTTGATCTGTAGGATTCCCTAATTTATATTAATACCTTTTTTTGAGGCTAATAACGTCTAACCCTAGGTTGATTAATTGAAATTTCTTTCTAATTAAAACCCCTAAGATTGCATTAACTCGATCTATAGACTCTCATATTTGGTTTGACCCTCCGAAAAATTTACGTCATCCTATTTCTTGGGTTGCGTTCAACTCCGCTTAACTATGCTAGATCTATTACTAGGCGAGGACTTTTGCTCCACCACCTAAGCACATCAATACTTGAACCAATATCCAGAAATACCAAAATAAGAATGAAGAACACATAGTTAAGAGCAAATCAAGTATTTATCATACAGCTCAGATAACAATAACAAGATTCATCTTAGGTTTCATCCCCCTCATGTATCTGAGGGTTTAGTTCATAATAGTAAAAGAAAACATCTCAGAAGAAAATATAAAACAAAACATAAAGAAAACCCTAAAACCCCTTGAAAGAATTGAAGGAGAGTTCCTCCGTCTTGAGTATGATCTTGGCATCTTGAGATGAACCAACTGGCTTTCTTCGAGTGAATCCAATAATTCGACCCCTCTAGCTTGGCTCCTTGGCCTAGCTTAACCGCTTCCCTAAAGGTTGGCCTCTAGGGTCTTTCTATAGGCTTTTGGAATGTCTTTCTTTGACTTTATGTACCCTAATCCGAATGAAACTCTTCTTTTCTGCGGCAGGGACACACCCGTGTGATTCGATTTCAGGCCGTGGTCGAACCTGCTGAGAAGGCAAGGCCGTGTATTTGGGGCAAGTTGTGTGGATTTCGTGTTTTGGCCCATTTTCTCCATTTTCAGCCCGTTTCTTGTTCTTTTCATCCTCCGATGTTCTCCTGAGTATAAAACATGAAAACAAAGGATTAGGAGCACCTATTTCCATAATTAAAGGGAAAAATCATCCAAAAGTATGCTAAATGTGGGATTAAAATATGTTCATATTACGGTTTATCACCCATGCCCATAGCTGTACCTCCCACATGGCTGAGACACACAACCGTGTCTCTGCCTGTGTGTTTACTATAAGGCTTAGTGACTTGTAAAACTAACGTGCAGAATACACACGGCCTGGTGACACACCCATAGGACTAATTGTGTGTCACACACAGCCTAGAAACACGCCCATGTGCCTACCCTGGACAGGAACAAGGCTATTTGCCAAGCTCTTTTGTCACCTTATCCTACATAACAAGATCCCATACAACAAACACTTTCTTGAATAACCTTATATTTCATAAATTAATCATAATGAGCCATCAACTATGGAAATATATAAAAATATTCATCCATAAGGGAGCCAATATAACAAAACAATTCCCCTAGTCTAGCCCCTATACATGCCATACTCAAAAACACTAAGTCTAGATATACCAAGATGAGCCGATAGTGTGGGCAAATTTTCCAATTATCTTCGTATCCCTACCCGACTCTTTATCATTATAAAACAAGGGAAAGGAAAGGGGTAAGCTCTAAGCTTAGTAAGTTTACATGTAAACAAATAACATCATAGTATGTGCTAAACAATAATTAGCATTACATACTAAGCAAGAACAATGCACACCCATAATCATGCTTACTCATTTCCTCCCTTACCACATTCTAACCATACCACAAGCTTAATGCTCACAGTCACTAACATGCATCCCTACACTTAACACCACAAAGTCACATGATATAACACATCATAATTTCTCGATAAACCATTCAAAATACCAATTACTCGGTGGTTTCGTACTTAGCCCACCATCAAACTTTAATAGGGTGGTATCACAAATAGCCCATCAAAAGGATAGTTATGGTGGTATCGTACGTAGCCCACCAAATGATAAATAGACGATGCTATCTCACACAGCCCATCGTAATTAAGAAATAAGGTGGTATCGCACTTAGCCCACCATCAAGAGTTGTTATATTGGTATCACACAGTCCACTATTTATTACTACAGATATTATTTCACATTTACATATCTATTTCATCATTCATACGAAAATTATTCAATAACTACCAAATTCAATCCACTTAAATCATACATGTTCTCAATCATACAACGCACCCAGTAATAACAACATGTGTATATAAAATGCATCGTTTACACATAAACTTACCTAGGTGCTAAAACGCGTTAGTCGGCGGTCTATTCCGTAACCTTGCCTTTTCCTCGGTCAAGGTTGATTTTGCATTCTTCTTGGTCCATAACAAAAAATTTCACTCATTTAAAACATCTTATGATCATAATGCATTAAAATCTACACTTAGGCAAAAAATGACCTTTTTGCCCATACACTTTGGCAAAATTATGATTTTACCCCTAGGCTCGTACATCACCTTTCATCACATTTTCTCATTAAACAAGCCTAGCTGAACATTTATTACTCTTACAACTACTTATAATTTCAATTATTTCATGCATTTATTACACATTCTCAATTTTTGCATTCAAGTCCTATTTAGGTATTTTCATGCTAAAACCCTACACAAAAGTTGTTTCTTATCTTACTAACATTCATTTTCCTCCATAAAAACTCAACAAACATCATGAACACTCTCATGTCAAGTCCCTAGACTTTCAACCATTTTGCAAACTAATCCCCTCATTAGCTATCTTATGCTTTGGGGGTTCCAAAAATGCAAAAATCATTAAGAAAGACTTCTAAAATCACTTACTTGCGGGAGAATATGTTGGCTGATAGTTTGAGCTTCAAAACCCCTATTTTCTCTTCAAATTTTTAGTGGAGGAAGAAGAGTGAATAGTGAAAGATGATATCTTTCCTTTTTAGCATATTTTTTTCATCTTTTTATCACCTAATGTCACCAAATTTGACTAAAATTAATGCCCTTGTCCCTCTAGCTTCCTATGGCCGGCCAACACACTCTATATGGCCTATTTGCACTTTAAGGACCTCCAATTTAATATTCTATGGCTATTAGACCCCTCTACCTTGAAAAATAGCACTTTCGCACTTTCTGTGATTTAGTCATTTTTCACAATTAAGCATTCATTCGCTAAAATTAAAGCACCAAAATTCTCATGCATCATTATAAACATGCTATAACACATAAAATATTATCAAAATAAATTCCTCAAACTCAAGTTAGTAGTCTCGAAACCATCATCCCGACTAGCCCTAAAATTGGGTTATTACAACACTCCCCTTTAGAGATTTTTGCCCTCGAAAATCTTACAGGTAAAAAGGTTTGGATATTGTTCTTTCATGACTTCTTCCAGTTCCCACGCAGCCTCTTCCACACCGTGTTTTTTCCATAACACTTTTACTAGTGCTATTCTCGTATTCCTCAACTATTTCACCTCTCGAGCCATAAACTTAATTGGCTCCTCTTCGTAAGTCATGTCTGGTCGTATCTCAATTTTTGTTGGAGGAATTACATGCGAAGGGTCAGAGCGATAACATCTTAACATAGATAAATGGAACACATTGTGTATATTCTCTAACTCTATCGGCAAAGCCAACTGGTATGCCACTGGTCCTGTAACACCCCTTGCCCGTATTCGAGTCGGAATAGGGTTGGAGGCATTACATAGATAACCTTGCTTAAACATGTAGAATAGGCTTTTAAAATTTCATTTAACTCTATCGCCTGCACATATTTGGCCTAGGAGGCCTTAAACATACACCCGAGAAGTATCGAAATCTTTCCGGGAGCTTTCACGAGTTCGAGAAACTTTTTGACAAAATAGAGGCCAAACGCCCGTGTAAGCTTAGGGACACGCCTGTGCCCTTGAGACATGCCCGTGTCTTCCACTCGTGGTCGACACTAACTAATTTCACATGGCCATGGCGCGCCCGTGGCCCTGGCCTGTGTGTAAAACCTTAGCATTCTGACTTATCCACACGGCCTATACACACGCCTGTGCACCCCAGCTGTGTGGTGATTCAAATTCCAAGTGCAAGGTGTAGACTTCACACGGCCTAGGTGCATGCCCATGTGCTAGCCGTGCCTCCCACACGGTCTAGACCCACACCCGTATGTCTACTTATGTGGTTAATTAGCAGGCTATATACCAAGCCATTACCACCCTAGAATGCACACATACATACTTCCACGCAAAAGAATACAATTCCTATTCCATAAGTAAGTTTAAGAACTTATTCCAATATACAAGATAATTACAGGGACATACACTTCATGAATTCCATCTTCATTAACAAAGGAGTTTGCAAAGTATTTGCCTAACTCATAAGGCCATTTACAAAATGACTTTTACTAACTTACATAGTCAACACTTTTACTAACAATAACAACTTAACAAAATAATTGAGCCCTATACATGTCATACTTAAAATAAGTCTAAAATTGTTATACCAAACTGCTGTCGATAGTGTGATTTCTAAACCATTACGTCCACGATCCTTGAGTTACCTTGGCAACACTACAAGAAAGAAGGGCAATAAAACAGGGGTAAGCCTATAGCTTAGTAAGTTTGCATGGAAATAAATAGCAATAATAAGCTCATAAAATATTCCATCCACAATTTTAGCTAACCTTACACTAGTCAAGGCTTCTTGACAATACTTACTTACAATTGCCCTTATCTAGTACATACCGTGCCACATATCAAAGCCGATTCTTCGTGACTCATTCACGTGTACCTATATTCACTCATTCACATGACTTAAATATCATTCACATTTCTACTTCTACATTTATCTACTTATCCCACTATTAATAAGGGGTAGTCAAAGACGTGTGTTTATCGTCATTACTATAAGTATAAAGCCAATGCACATCCTCGAGGTGTTCTTACATGGAGTCACCTTTGGATGCTAATGCCATATCCCAAATATGGTCTTATATGGGATAATCTCTAAGTGCCAATGCCATATCCCGGATATGGTCTTATATGGAATTTCCTACCATTTATCGATGTCGTATCCCAAATATGGTCTTATATGATTTTTATGTTCATTACTGAAGTCGCATCCTAGATATTGACTTGTACGAGATCCCAACTCGGTGCCGAGGCCATGTCCCAGACATGGTCTTATACGAGACCTTATCTACTTCATATCTCAATGATAGCATTTCTATAATCAATATAGCCCATTAAGACTTTAACATCTCATTCACATTAACTACTCAATTTAGTAGTGCATCATGCATTAATATAATGCCAAGCATTTCTCAACATGCTAATGTAAATGTTGTTTAAATCACATACAAACTTACCTCGTTTTCAAAATGAGCTAGTTCTTTGGTTTAGTCCAAGACTTTATTCTTTCCCGATCGAGGCGGACTCTCGACTCCTCTTGCTCTATAATAGCAATTTAGCCCATTTTAATCACTACATTAATAAAAGAATTTCAAAAATCATATTTAGGAAAAATTACTATTTTACCCCCAAATTTTGGCATAATAACCATTTTGCCTCTAAGCTCGGAAATAAATTCTAATCACATTTCTACCTTCAACAAGCCTAGGTGAAAATTTAATGCTCTTAAAGCTATCATCAATAATCAACATTTCACATATTAATCGAAAACTTTATAACCCTTTCATCAAGGTCCAATTAGGTGTTTCCAAGACAGCACCTTTCACAAAAGTTGTTCATCTACCAACTAAGACACAATTTCTTTCATAAAAATGTAGCAAATAACTAAGATAGCTCTCATGGTAGAACTCTAATATTTTCACAATATTGCACAATAGTCCCCTCATTTGACAGCTTAAGCTTTGGGGGTCTCAATAGTACAACTATTTTTCAAGAAAAGGTTACAAGAACACTTACTTAAATGGATGAGAGCTTGCTAAAATTTTGAGCATTCAAAAACCCATACTTTCTTGCTATTTTCGGTGGAGAAAGATGAGCAAGAAGATGGATATCATATTTTCTTTATTCTAATATTAAACTAGCAATTTAGTCCACCAAACACTACCAACATTGACCAATTTGGTAAATTCTTGTCCCTTATGAAGTCTATGGCCGGCCAAGCCTTTAAAAAGGGTTAAATTGCCTTTTAAAGACCTCAAATTAATAATCTATGGCTGTTTGACACCTTTAGCTTATAGAAGAGAACTTTCAAACTTTATGCGATTTAGTCCTTTTTCGCGATTAAACACGAAATCGCTAAAATTAAAGTACCAAAATTGTCATGTACATATGCTATCATGTTCTAACTCATAATATAACATGAAAATAAATTTCTCTAATCTCAGAGTAGTGATCTCGGGATCACTATTCTGACTAGTCCCTAAATCGGGCTATTACAATTCTCCCCCTTAAGAATTTTTGTCCCCAAAATCTTACCGATGAAAAGATTAGGGTATTGGTTTCTCATTGATTCCTCGGGCTCCCATGTATCCTCTTCTATAATGTGCATTTTCCATAGGACTTTCATTAGGGATCTATTTTTGTTTTGTAACTACTTGACTTCCGAGCCAAAATTCTAATTGATTCTTCACCATATGTCAAATCTGATTGTATCTCTACATCCGTCGATTCTATGATATGTGAAGGGTCCGATCGATATCGGCGTAACATGGATACGTGAAAACATCATGAATATTTTCTAGCTCCAGTGGCAAAGCTAACCTATAAGCTACCGGTCCTATCCTTTCGGTAACTTCATAAGGTTCGATAAAGCGGACTCAATTTGCCCTTCCGGCCAAATCTTAGGACTTTTCTCCAAGGTGATACTTTCAAGAACACTTTATCACCGAATTTGAATTCTATTTCTTTCCTTTTTAAATCCGAATAGGACTTTTTTCTATCTAAGGTGACTTTCAAACAGTCAAGTATCACTTTTACCTTCTCTTCAGTTTCCTTAATCAGGTCAACCCCGTGTATCTGTTTCTCTCTGAGTTCTGACCAGTACAAGGGCATTCGACACTTACGCCCATACAATGCCTTATAAGGGACCATCTTCAAACTTGACTGACATCTGTTGTTGTAGGCGAATTCCACCAATGGTGAGTATTTCTCCCAATTACCATGGAATTCCAAAACAAAACATCAAAGCATGTCTTCAAGTATCTGAATTACCCTCTTAGACTGCCCGTCGGTTTGTGGATGGAAGGCGGTACTGAAACTCAATTTCGTGCCCAAAGCTTCTTGCAACTTTTACCAAAACCATGAAGTGAATCTCGGATCTCTCTCTAAAATGATCGACAATGGTACAACATGAAGTCTTACTATCTCAGACATGTACAAGTCAGACAGTTTATCGAGTGAATAGTCGACTTGCACATGTATAAAGTGGGCTGTCTTAGTGAGTCTATCAACCACTACCCATATTGCATCTTTCCTCTTGGGAGTCAGCGGTAAGCCCGTCATGAAATCCATAGTAATAGGGTCCAACATCCACTCAAGAATTATAATGGGTTGAAGTAAACCCAAAGGTACTTGATGTTCAGCCTTTACTTGCTGAAAAATCAGGCATTTCGATACAAACTCAGAAATATCTTTCTTCATACCCAACCACCAATACCATTTCTTCAAATCATTGTACATCTTCGTACTGCCCGGATGTACATTCAAACATCCGTTATTCACTTCAAGCAAGATTTTGTGAATAAGCTCATCATTCCTTGGTACACAGATCCTATCTTGAAATGTTAGAATCCATCAGGATTTACTCGAAAGTCTGACCCAACGTTTGACTCACACAAAACTCTCTTGGCTTGCAAACTATTATCTTTTCCCTCAGCTTCACAAATCTCTTGAAGGAATAATGGTTTAGCCCTCAACTCGGCCAAAACGGACCCATCATCTAACAAGGTCATCTGAGTACTCATGGCTTTTAGTGGAATAATGATTTTCTGCTCAAAGCGTCAGCGACTACATTCGCCTTCCCCGGATGTAGTCAATTACCAACTCATAATCCTTAATCAACTCTATCCACCTTCATTGCCTCAAATCCAATTCTTTTTGAGTCATCAAATATTTTAGGCTTTTATGGTCAGTGAAAATCTGACACAATTCAGCGTATAAATGATGCCTCCAAATTTTTAACGCAAACACGATTGCGGTAAACTAAAAATCATGAGTCGGGTAGTTCTTCTCGTGCGGCTTCAACTGCCTAGATTCGTATGCAATCACTTTACCCTCTTACATAAGTACACAACCCAATCCATTCAAGGACGCATCACTGTAAACTAAAAATTCTCTTATCGATTCTGGTTGCACTAGAATGGGAGCCTTAGTCAATAGTGTCTTCAGTTTCTCAAAACTCTGTTGACACTTTTCCGTCCAATCAAACTTTACATCTTTCTCCAAAAGTTTCGTCATCGGGGTAGCTAACATGGAAAACCCCTTGACCAAATACCTATAATAGCCTGCTAGGACTAGAAAAATCCTCACTTTAATTATGCTCCTCTGCAGTTTCCATTCAACAATTGCCAAAATCTTACTCGGGTCGACTTTAATCCCTTCTCTCAAGACAATGTGCCCCAAAAATCCCACTTCCTTGAGCCAAAATTCACTGTTACTAAATTTGGCATACAAATCTTTTTCTCCCAAAACTTGTAGAACCATCCTCAAATGCTCCGCATGATCGTTCTCATCCCGAGAGTAGATCAGTATGTCATCGATGAAGACCACCACAAATCTATCCAAGTACGGTCAAAAAATACGATTCATCAATTCCATGAAGATCGCGGGGGCATTAATTAGGCCAAAAGGCATGACAAAAATTCATAATGACCATACCTAGTCCTAAATGCGGTTTCCGACAATCTGAGTCCTTGACTCTCAATTGATAGTACCTTGATCTCAAATCTATCTTGGAAAATACTGAGGCTTCTTTTAATTGATCGAATAGATCATCGATTCTCGATAACGAGTACTTGTTCTTCACAGTTACCTTATTGAGTTGTCGATAATCTATACATAGTCTCATGGAACCATCTCTCTTCTTCACGAACAAAAAGGGAGGACCCCACATAGAAAAACTCGGCCTCGTGAAACCCTTATCCGTTAATTCTTGCAACTGTGCTTTCAACTCTTTCAGCTTAGTTGGGGCCATTCTATATGGAGCTATAGAAATAGGGGCAATACCCGGAGCTAATTCAATCCCAAATTCAATCTCTCTATCCGGAGGTAGCCCTGGCAACTCTTTCGAGAAAAACATCTGGGTACTCGCATATTATGGGTACTTACTCAATTTCAACTCAGTCTCTTTAGAGTTCATCACAAAGGCAAGATAAGCCTTATACCCCTTCCTTATGTACCTCTGAGCTGACACGGTTGATATCACTATTGGTGACCTATCTAGCTTATCTGATTCAATACAAATAAAATTACCATTTTCATCTCTCAACTAAATATGCTTCTTCCCACAATTGACAATTACTCCATGGGTAACTAACCAATCCATCCCGAGGATGACATCAAACTCGTCAAACGATAATAACATGAGATCGACTGGGAAACAACGATCCTTAATCATCAAAGGCACCCTTTGCAAACTCTATCAACCAACACACACTTGCCTAAGGGATTAGATACTATTATAATGAATTCGGCAAACTCTATAGGCATGCTCATGCTAGAGACTAATTTCATGCATATATATAAGTGGGTAGATCCAAGGTCAAATAAAGCTATAACATGAGTATTATGGAGAGAAAAGATACCCATGACCACGTCGGGGAAAGATGCCTCTTCATAAGAACGAATAGCATATGTCCTCGTCGGTGTTCTACCCTCAACTCTAGCAGTGTACTTTTTAGAAGGATTCTTACTTCCCATCTCAATCCCCGGGTTTCTCAATGGTCTTCCCTACTTCTCGATCTTGCATTCTGAGGCTTTTCTTTCTCCTCCACCTTGGGATAATTTCTAATAAAGTGGTTTAAGGACCCACATCTGAAGCAAGCTTTCTCATTGGCTCTATACTCACCAGAATGGCGCCTGCCACACTGAGGGCATTCCGGTCTACTTGGTCGGGCATTGCCCACACTAGCGACTGATGTCGTTTGCCATTTCGACCCTAAAATTACTTGCCTTTACTTCAGGTTGAAAACCCGCTGAACTAACTGATCAAATAGTGAAATCCCCTGATTTTTTAGATGAGGATTGGTGAGACTTGTTTAGTTGTCTCTTTCTTAAATCACGAGACTCGTACTCAACTCTTCTTTCTCTTTAGCCAACTCCTCAGCTTTATAGGCTCTATCCACCAACACTACAAACTCCCTTTATTCGAGAACTCCCACATATAGGCATATAATTCATTCAATCCATCCTTGAATCTCTTGCACATGATGGCCTTGATAGACACGCACTCTCATGTATACTTGCTAAGCCTTACGAACTCCCATTCGTAGTCGGTCACTGACATACGGCCTTACTTCAGCTCCAAGAACTCCTTTCTCTTGTGGTCGATGAATCTCTGGCTGATATACTTCTTCTAGTATTCCTCTTGGAAGAAATCCCAACTAACTCTCTCCCTTGGCACCACCGACACCAAGGTGTTCCACCATCAGTAGGCTGAATCTCTTAGAAGAGACACCGCACACTTTAAGCACTCTTCAGGCGTGTAGGATAACTCATCGAATACTCGGATGGTATTCTCGAGCCAAATTTCTGCTTTCCTGGTCATCATCCTTATTTGCCTGAATTCCTCAGCTCCTTGCTTCCTGATCTTATCCACCGGAGGCCTTTCTCTTCTCACCACCTCAACCACTTGAGGAGATACTAGAGCGGGTTGAGGGATAGGTGGCGGCGAGGCTGAGCGTTAGGATTTGCTCGGGTATACTTAGTATACTAGTTTCTTATCATGTGGAGAAAAGCTTCTCGAGCCTCTTCCCCCTGACTCAAGGTCTCGAGTCTACTATTAGTTGGCATGGTCCCTTGAGCGAGAGCCGGCGCATTACTCGCAATATCAACGGTTGCAGTTCAGTCTGGATAAGAATCCATCTACTACATAAAACACAATTTTATACTTTAGGAGCCATCACACATCATTACTCAGACACTCTTACATATGGCATGTATAGTTAGACTCATACTTACGCTACGTTAGTCCTGGAACCGACTAAATCATAGCTCTGATACCAATAAATGTAACACCCCTTACCCGTATTCGAGCAGGAACAGGGTTGGAAGCATTATATAGCTAACCTTGCTTAAACATCTAGAATAGGGTTTTAAATTTTCATTTAACTCTATCACCTGTACATATTCGGCCTAAGAGGCCCTAAACATACACCCAAGAAGTATCAAAATCTTTCTGAGAGCTTTCACGAGTTTGAGAAAATTTTTGACAAAATAGAGGCCACACACCTAGGAACACGCCCGTGTGCCCCTGAGGCATGCCCGTGTCTTCCACCCGTGTTTGACACTGACTAATTTCACACAGCCATGGCACGCCTGTGGCCCTGGCCCATGTGTAAAACCTTAGCATTTTGACTTATCCACACGGCCTATACACACGCCCGTGTACCCCAGCCGTGTAGTGATTCAAATCCCAAGTGTAAGGTGCAGACTTCACACGGCCTGGGTGCACGCCCATGTGTTAGCCGTGCCTCCCACATGGTTTAGACCCACGCTGTGTGTCTACTTATGTGGTCAATTAGTAGGCTATATACCAAGCCATTACCACCCTCAAATGCACACATACATACTTCCACTCAAAACAATACAATTCCTATTCCATAAGCAAGTTTAAGAACTCATTCCAACATACTAGATAATTAAATGGACATACACTTCATGAATTTCATCTTCATTTAACAAAGGAGTTTGATAAGTATTTGCCTAACTCATAAGGCCATTTACAAAATGACTTTTACTAACTTACATAGTCAACAGTTACAAATTAACAAAATAATTGAGCCCTATACATGCCATACTCAAAATAAGTCTAAAATTGTTATACCAAAGTGCTGTCATCCTATGTTCACAATCCTCGAGTTACCTTGGCAATACTATAAGAAATAAGGGCAATGAAAAAGAGGTAAGCGTAATGCTTAGTAAGTTTGCATGGAAATAAATAGCAATAATAAGCTCATAAAATATTCCATCCACGGTTTTAGCTAACCGTATGCTAGTCAAGCCTTCTTGATAATACTTACTTACAATTGCCCTTATCTAGCACATACCGTGCCACATATCAAAGTCGATTCTTCGTGACTCATTCACGTGTACTTGTATTCACTCATTCACATGACTTAAATATCATTCACAATTCTACTTCTACATTCATCTACTTATCCCACTATTCACAAGAGATAGTCAAAGACGTGTGTTTATCGTCATTACTATAAATATAAATCCAATGCCACATCCTCGAGGTGATCTTACATGGAGTCACCTTTGGATGCCAATGCCATATCCCGGATATGCTCTTATATGGGATAACCTTTAAGTGTCAATGCCATATCCCAGATATGGTCTTATGTGGAATTTCCTACTATGTATCGATGCCATATCCTAGATATGGTCCTATACGATTTTCATGTTCATTACCAAAGCCGCATCCTAGATATGTCTTATACGGGATCCCAACTCAGTGCCGAGGCCATGTCCCGGACTTGGTCTTATACGGGACCTTTTTACTTCATATCTCAATGATATGATTTCTATAATCAGTATGGCCCATTAGGACTTTAACATCTCATTCAAATTAACTACTCAATTTAGTAGTGCATCATGCATTAATATAATGCCAAGCATTTCTCAACATGCTAATATAAATGTTGCTTAAATCACATATAAACTTACCTCGTTTTCAAAATGAGCTAGTTCTTCGGTTCAGTCTAAGACTTTATTCTTTCTCCAATCGAGGCAGATTCTCGACTCCTCTTGCTCTATAATAGCAATTTAGCTCATTTTAATCACTACATTAATAAAAGCATTTCAAATATCATGTGTATGTAAAATTACTATTTTGTCCCTAGACTCTAGCAAAATAACCATTTTGCCCATAGGCTCGAAAATAAATTCCAATCACATTTCTACCTTCAACAAGCCTAGGTGAAAATTTAATGCTCTTAAAGCTATCATCAAAAATCAACATGTCACATATTAATCACAAACTTTATAACCTTTTCATCAAGGTCCAATTAAGTGTTTCCAAGAGAACACCTTTCACAAAAGTTGTTCATCTACCAACTAAGACACAATTTCTTCCATAAAAATGCAGCAAATAACTAAGATAGCTCTCATGGTAGTACTCTAAACTTTTCACAATATTTCACAATAGTCCGCTCATTTGAAAGCTTAAGCTTTGGGGGTATCAAAAGTACCACTATTTTTCAAGAAAAGGTCACTAGAACACTTACTTGAATGGATGAGAGCTTGCTGAAATTTTGAGCATTCAAAAACCCCTATTTTCTTGCCATTTTCAGTGGAGAAGGATGAGCAAGAAGATGGATATCATATTTTCTTTATTCTAATATTAAACTAGCAATATAGTCCACCAAACACTTCCTACTTTAACCAATTTGGTAAATTCTTGTCCCCTATGAAGTCTATGGCCGGACAAGCCTTTAAAAAGGGTTAAATTGCCTTTTAAAGACCTCAAATTAACAATCTATGGCTATTTGACCTTTATGTGATTTAGTCCTTTTTCACGATTAAACACGAAATCGCTAAAATTAAAGTACCAAAATTCTCATGTACATATGCTATCATGTTCTAACTCATAATATAACATGAAAATAAATTTCTCTAATCTCAAATTAGTGATCCCAAGATCACTATTCTGACTAGCCCCTAAATTGGGCTATTACAGGTCCAATCCTTTCAGTAATCTCATACGACCCTAGGAATCGTGGACTCAATTTTCCCTTTCTACCAAATCTTAATATTTTTTCCACGGGGATAAATTCAAAAATACCTTGTCGCCTACTTGAAACTCAATTTCTTTTCTTTTAAAATCTGCATACGACTTTTGTCAGTCCGAAGTAGCTTTTAGACTATCTCGAATCACCTTCACTTTCTCTTCGGTCTCTTTAACTAGATCGACCCCATAAATTTGTTTCTCACTAAGTTCATTCCAATACAAGGGAGTTTGACACTTACGACCATACAAGGCTTCGTACGGTGCCATCTGTATATTCGACTGATAACTGTTGTTGTAAGTAAACTCAACCAAAGGTAGATATCTTTCCCACCTACCTCCAAACTCTAACACACAACATCGAAGCATATCCTTAAGGACTTGAATCACTATTTCAGATTGGTTGTCGGTTTGAGGATGGAATGCGGTAATAAAATTCAACCTTGTACCAAAGGCTTTCTGAAACTACTTCCAAAACCACGAAGTAGATCTCGGATCTTTATCCGAGACTATAGATACAAGCACCCCATGTAATCTCACTACCTCAACAATATACAACTCGGCCAACTTATCAAGATCATAATCAACACGCATCGATTAAAGTGAGCTGACTTCATTAGTCTATCCACGATAACCCATACAACGTCTTTCTTTCTTGGAGTCACAGGCAACCCTTTTACAAAATCCATAGTAATCCGATCCCACTTCCACTCGGGAACCATTACCGGCTGAAGCAATCCTGAAGGTACTTGGTGCTCGGCTTTCACTTGTTGATAGATCAAGCATCTTGCCACGAACTCAGAGATGTCCCTTTTCATACATGGCCACCAATAAAATTTTTTCAAATTATTGTACATTTTCGTGCTACCGGGATGTACTGACAAGTGACCATTGTGTGCTTCATTTAATATCTTTCGAATCAACTCATCATCCTTAGGCACATAAATTCTATCACGGAACATCAAACAATCATCTGGACTTACCTGAGAATCAGAACCATTTCCCAATTCACACTGGGCTTTTTTAACTTGTAACTCGTTATCATTCTTTTGAGCTTTACATATCTGTTGAATAAAAAGTGGTCTAGCCCTCAACTCGGCCAATATAGTACCATTATCAGACAATGCTAAGCTCGTGCTCATAACTCTCAAAGCATACAGGGATTTCCTACTTAGGCCATCCGCAACCACATTCACTCTCCCCGGATGGTAATCGATCGCTAGCTCATAGTTCTTCAATAATTCAAGCCACCGCCATTGTCTCATATTTAAATCCATGTGATCCATCAAGTAACTTCAGCTCTTATAATCAGTGAAGATTCATCACTTCTCACCATATATACTTTGGGACTTTATGTCCATAATGATGTCATGCTTGCTTTTGGGATTCTGGAGAAACAAATCTTGATCGAACCCATATTTTCCCAATGGATCCAATCCGCTCATGGTAAAACTTCATACGGGTTCGATGTGCTTTTATCTTCAACGAATGGCCCAGCATTCAATGCGGGTCGAAGCATATGGTTGCCTGGCTAATGCAAAAACAATCGCAGCCAACTCCAAGTCGTGGGTCGGATAATTCTTCTCTGCGGTTTTAGCGGTCTCGAGGCGTAAGCGACTACCTTACCCTCTTGCATCAACACACAACCAAAAGCATTTAACAATGCGTCACTGTAGACCACAAACTCTTTTCCCGACCTAGGTTGCACTAAAATCGATGCCTCAGTCAACAATGCTTTCAATCTCTCGAAACTCTATTGACATTTTTTAGTCCATTCAAACCTAATCTCTTTGAGCATTAGTTTCATCATCGGGGTAGAAATCATGGAGAATCCATTCACAAACTATTTGTAGCACCCAGCTAAACCCAAAGAGCTTTTGACTTCCGACACGTTTCTTAGCGGTTTCCACTCCATAATAGCCGAGATCTTACCCAGATCAACTTTAATACCATCACATGGCACAATGTGTCCTAAGAATCTAACCTCTCGAAGCCAAAACTCACTATTGCTAAATTTAGCATACAACTACTTGTCTCTTAAAGTCTGCAAAATAATTCTTATATGCTCTGCATGAGCACTCTCATCCTGAGAATAAATTAACATGTTGTCGATAAAGCCAACTACAAATTTATCTAAATAAGGTTGAAAGACACAGTTCATTAGATCCATAAAAATCGCACGTACGTACTTCGTGTACCAATTGCTCATCTTTTAGAAAAAGGCTTTCCGGGCCTTTTCTCCTTGACCCCTAGTCTCGAGTCCACTTTTTACAAGCGCGGTCCCTTGTGCGGGAGCCGGGGCATTACTACTGCGTCATTAGCAGTCATTTGATCGGATCCATTTACTAAATAAAAACAAAGTTTAGAATTTTCAGAAGCCACCACACTATCAATATACGCTTATGGCATGTATAGATATACCCTAACACATGCTACAGTAGTCCTAGAATCGACTAAACCATAGCTCTAATACCACTAAATGTAACACCCCTTACCTGTATTCTATGCCAGAACTGGATACGAGGCGTTATCATAGTTAACTTACATGGTCAAACACCTTTGGGCTAAAACTTTTCATACAAACCTCTAATATCCTTATAATGGGCCTACGAGGCCCTAAACACACTTCCGGAAGATTTCAGAAATAAATTGGAAACTTGCGCACACTTAGGAAAATTTTACCTAAATAGGGGCCACACGCTTGTGTGGTATTTCACACACCCGTACCTTGCACCCGTGGTTGACACTGACTTGCATCACACGGCTAGCCATACGTCCGTGTGGTGTACCCACGGTCGACACTGACTTATTCCATACGATTTGTCACACACTCGTGTGCTACAACCGTATGGCGATTTAAATTCTAAAATCAAGGTGTAGACTTCACACAAACTGGGCACACGCCCATGCCTGTGGCCGTGCCTCCCACACGGCTGAGACACATGGCCATGTCTCTGCCCGTTTGTTTACTAAAAGGCTTAGTGACTTGTAAAACTAATGTGCAGGGGACACACGACCTGGTCACACACCTATGGGACTAACTGTGTGTCACATACGGCCTAGACACACACCTGTGTGCCTACCCGTTTGGATAGGAACAAGGCTATTTGCCAAGCTCTTTTGTCTCCCTATCCCACATAACAAGATCCCATACAACAAATCATCAAGAAAATCATTTTATACAACAAACACTTTTGCTAGGTCTACATCAAAACTTGAATCAATATCCTGGAAATACCAAAATAAGAATTAAGAACACATAGTGAAGAACAAATCAAGTATTTATCATACAGCTCAGATAACAATAACAAGATTCATCTTAGGTTTCATCCCCCTCAGGTATCTGAGGGTTTAGTTCATAATAGTACACGAAAACATCTTAAAATAAAATATAAAACAAAACATAAAGAAAACCCTAAAACCCCCTGAAGGAATTGAAAGAGAGTTTCTCCGTCTTGAGTATGATCCTAGCTTCTTGAGATGAATCAACTGGCTTTCTTCAAGGGAATCCCATAATTCGGCCCCTCTAGCTTGACTCCTTGGCCTAGCAGAACCGCCTCCCTAAAGGTTGGCCTCTAGGGTCTTTATATAGGCTTTTGCAATGTCTTTCTTTGCCTCTAATTCCCTAATCCAAATGAAACTTTCCTTTTCTGTGATTGGGACATGCCCGTGGCACATGCCCATCTGATTCGAATTCAGGCCGTGGTCAAACTTGTTGAGAAGGCACGGCCATGTATTTTGGGGTCCAAGCCATGTGGATTTCGTGTTTTGGCCCATTTTCTCTATTTTCGACCGGTTTCTTGTTCTTTTCATCCTCCGGTGCTCTCCTGAGTATAAAACATGAAAAAAAAGGATTAGGAGCACCTATTTCCATAATTAAAAGGAAAAATCATCCAAAAGTATGCTAAATGTGGGATTAAAATATGTTTCTATTACGATTTATCACCCATGCCCGTAGTCGTTCCTCCCACACAGTTGAGACACACAACCATGTCTCTGCCTGCGTGTTTACTATAAGGCTTAGTGACTTGTAAAACTAATGTGTAGGGGATACACGGCCTGGTCACACACCCATGGGACTGACCGTGTGTCACACATGGCCTAGACACACGTTCGTGTGCCTACTCATGTAGACAGGAGCAAGGCTATTTGCCAAGCTCTTTTGTCACCTTATCCCACATAACAAGATCCCATACAACAAATCATCAAGAAATCATTTTATGCAACAAACACTTTCTTGAATAATTTCATATTTCATAAATTAATCATAATGAGCCATCAACTATGGCAATTTATAAAATGATTCATCCATAAGGAAGCCAATACACACTTGGCCAGTATAACAAAATAATTCACCTAGTCTAGCCCCTATACATGCCATACTCAAAAACACTAAGTCTAGATATACCGAGATGAGCTGATAGTGTGGGTGAATCTTCCAATTATCTTTGTATCTCGACCCGGCTCTTTATCACTATAAAACAAGGGAAACGAAAGGGGGTAAGCTTTAAGCTTAGTAAGTTTACATGTAAACAAATAACATCATAGTATGTGCTAAACAATAATTAGCATTACATACTAAGCAAGAAAAATCCACACTCACAATCATGCTTACTCATTTCCTTCCTTACCACATTCTAACCATATCACAAGCTTAATGCTCACAGTCATTAACATGCATCCTTACTCTTAACACCACAAAGTCACATGATATAACACATCATAATTTCTCGATAAACCATTCATAATACCAATTACTCAGTGGTTTCGCACTTAGCCCACTATCAAACTTCAATAGGATGGTATCGTACATAGCCCACCAAAAGAATAGTTATGGTGGTTTAGCACTTAGCCCACCAAATGATAAATAGATGATGGTATCATACACAGCCATCGTAAGTAAGAAATAAGGTGGTATCGCACTTAGCCCACCATCAAGAGTTGTTATAGTGGTATCGCACACAGTCCACTATTTATTATTAGAGATATTATTTCACATTTACATATCTATTTCATCATTCATATGAAAATTATCCAATAACTACCGAATTCAATCCACTTAAATCATACATGTTCGCAATCATACAATGCGCCCACTAATAACAACATGTGTATATAAAATGCATCGTTTACACATAAACTTACCTCGGTGCAAAAACGCATTAATCGACAATCTATTCCGTAACACTGCCTTTTCCTCGATCAAGGTTGATTCCAAGCTCTTCATGGTCTATAAAAACTGAATTCACTCATTTAAAACATCTTATGATCATAATGCATCAAAATCTACACCCCGGCAAACATGGCCATTTTGCCCTTACACTTTGGCAAAATTAGGATTTTGCCCCTAGGCTCGTAAATCATTTTTCATCACATTTTCTAATTGAACAAGCCTAGTTGAACGTTTATAACTCGTTAAACTACTTAAAATTTCAATTATTTCAAGCATTTATTACACATTCTCAATCTTTGTATTCAAGTCCTATTTAGGTGTTTTTATGCTAACACCCTACACAAAAGTTGTTTCTCATCTTACTAACATTCATTTTCCTCCATAAAAACTCAACAACCATCATGAACACTCTCATGTCAAGTCCATAAACTTTCAACCATATTGCAAACTAATCCCCTCATTAGCTAGTTTATGCTTTGGGGTGCTAAAAATGCAACAATCATTAAGAAAGACTTCTAAAATCACTTACTTGCTAGAGAATATGTTGGCTAATAGTTTGAGCTTCCAAACTCCCTATTTTCTCCTCAAAGTTTCGGTGGAGGAAGAAGAGTGAATAGTGAAAGATGATATATTTCCTTTTTAGCATATTTTATTCATCTTTTTATCACCTAATGTCACCAAATTTGACTAAAATTAATGCCCTTGTCCCCCTAGCTTCCTATGGTCGGACAACACACTCCATACGACCTATTTTCACTTTAAGGACCTCTAATTTAATATTCTATGGCTATTAGACCCTTTTACCTTGAAAAATAGAACTTTTGCATTTTTGCGATTTAGTCCTTTTTCACAATTAAGCATCCATTCGCTAAAATTAAAGCACCAAAATTCTCATGCATCATTATAAACATGCTATAACTCATAAAATATTATCAAAATAAATTTCCTCAACCTCGGGTTAGTGGTCTCAAAACCACCATTTCGACGAGCCCCAAAATCAAGCTATTACATACACGGCCATGCCTTAGACCATGTCTTACCCCGTGTACAACACTGACTTGGGTCACACGGTCTATCACACGCCCGTGTGTCTGGCTCGTGTGGAACATTGAGCTGAATCACACGTCCTGTCACACGCCCATGTGTCTGCCCGTTTGATCGTCTAACTTTATTTGAAATGGAACCTTAGATGACACGGTCGAGACACACGCACGTGTGCTCAACCATGTGGGCAAATATAGGCCATTTGTAAGGCTAATTTGCCTCCCAATTTGGGTCATCCCTACATGCTCAATTCCAACATCAAATAACATACAATTCATTCACCATCTCAACTACCAAATCAAGTATGAAACATACCATTCCTATTTCACCAAAGCATACCATAATGGCCATTCACACAATACCATATTTACACATCACATACACCATTTTCACATAGCAAAATATGTACCAAAATCATTCCATTATCAAGCCATATCACATGGAAAGATTTATACATCTCAAAACATTCCACAACCTTACTAGCCTATACATGCCATATACCATAAATACAACTTCCAAAAAGGTACCAAAATAGATGTCCAATAGTGTGATTGAGTCGCTGATGATCCCCGGATCCGAGCTAGCTTTAGATAAAACTATAAAACAGAGAAAAACTTCACACAGTAAGCTTAAAATCTTAGTAAGTTTGTAATATATTTCAATTAACTCAACAATTCAAATTCAATATGTAAAACTAACTAACACTTAGTTCAATTCACATCACTACTCAATCTCATCTATGGCTATTACTCACTTTTAAACTATATCTATAGGTTCATATACAAGCATTTATAATGCTACTCAATTCAACACTTTTCATCATTCATTCACATAATCTTCCATTTATCTCATACACAATATCATCAACCACATAGGTTCCATACATACCTGTGCCACCACTTATTTTCTATCACATTTACCACTTCAATACCCTTTGCCATAATTCATTCAATCCTCTTTAAACGTTCGATGGACTCGCACACTTAGTGCCAATTAATTAGCCAAAGCTATAATGATATCGTACACTTAGTGCCAATTAATTAAACTGAATTTGTCTCGATATCGCATAACGTAGTGCCAAATAATACATGCGATGCTTTCTTTATCTCGCACACTTAGTGCCATTCAACACTATAACGATTCTATTTATGCACACTTAGTGCCGCATGTCTTCGAACTCACATTTCATATTACCAAACTCCACAATCACATTTCCATTCATTTCATCACATATGAACATTGTTTAAACAATACGTATTATACAAGAACTTACCTCAAACATAAAAACAACGAGATTAGTCGATCAATCGAGCACTTTGTTTTTGCCTCGATCTAGGTCTGAATCTCTCCTTTCTTGATCTATATAATATCAAATTCAACTCATTCAATCACATTTTCACTCAATTTAGTCCACAACAAATAATTAGGGCATTTTACACATTAACCCCTTAATTTCTATTTTTATCAATTTAGTCCTTTTTGCACAAATACATCAAATTCAAGAAAATCCAATTTAATTAATGCTTAGTCGAATTACCATAGTGCCCCTAGCAACCTATATTTCACATTTATTTCATATTTCAACACAAAGTTTTCACATTTCTCAATTAATCCCAAAAATGTATTTTTACTCAAAATCACTTTAAAAAAATATGTATATCAATCATCAAACACTTAGTTTTCATCATCAAACATTATAAAACTCAATTATTCAACAATGGTACTTCACAAAATCATCATCAATTTTGAAAATCAAGGTACGGGCTGGCTATTACTCAAAGCAACGATCATAAAAACATAAAAATATCAAAAGTCGAACAAAATTCACTTACCAAATCAACCATGCTAATGTCAAAACCTCCAAAGCTTTAAACCCTATATATTCTTTCTATTTTCAGTGGAAAAAGGATGAACTAAATGAATTTTTGGCATTGTTTTTTACTTAATTCACATGTAATTAACTAATTACCATTATAACCTTTGTAAACACATTTAAATTCCACTAATATAAGCCCATTTTTGTCCATCTATTAACCATGTGGTCTAATAACAACATAAGAACCCCAAATTTAATAAGACATAGCATTTAAGCACTTTTAACTATTAGCACACAACTTTTACATTTTATGCGATTAGGTCATTTTCCACAAATTAGCACACAAACGATAAAATTTTCACACAGAACTCTCACACATACTTTATCACATGCCATAAACATCAAAAATAATATTAAATTATTTCTATGACCTCAAATTTGTGGTCCCAAAACTACTGTCCCTACTAAGGTCTAAACCGGGCTATTATAACTCTCCCTTTAGTGATTTTCGTCCCCAAAAATCTTACCAATGAATAAATTAGGATATTGCTCTCTCATAGCATCTTCAGGCTCCCACGTAGCCTCTTCAACCCCATGTCTGTGCCACAACATTTTCACTAAAGCAATTTTCTTATTTCTTAACTTTTTAACCTCGCGAGCTAAGATACGGATCGGTTCTTCTTAATAAGTCATATCAGACTAAATCTCTATCTCAAATGAAGAAATTACATGTGATAGATCTGATCTATATCGTCGAAGCATCGATACATGAAACACATTATGATTCTTGTCTAACTTAGGGGGTAATAATAATCTATAAGTAACCGACCCAATACGCTCAGAAATCACATATGGCCCGATAAACCTCGAACTCAATTTGCATTTCCTACCGAATCAGGGTATTTTCTTCCACGGAGACACTTTCAAAAACACTTTATCACTGATCTCAAATTCAATATCTTTTCGTTTCAAATCTACTAAGACTTCTAACAACCTGATGCCGCTTTCAAACTGTTTCGAATCACTTTAACTTTTTGCTCAGTCTTTCTGATCAAATCTACCCCGTGAATCTTATTCTAACTGAGCTTAGGCCAATACAATGGTGTTCTGTATTTATGACTGTAAAGAGCCTCATATGGTGCAATTTCAATGCTTGATTGAAAACTATTATTATACGCAAATTCAATCAACGATAGGTACTTTTCCCACTTACCTTCAAACTCAAGAATACAACATCTTAACATATCCTCGAGAATCTGAATGGTCCGCTCGGATTGACCATCCGTTTGCGGATGAAATGTCATACTAAAGTGTAATCTCATACTCAATACATCTTGTAATTTCTTCCAAAATCGCGATGTAAACTTTAGATCTCTATCCGACACTATAGAATTAGGCACCACGTGCAATCGCACAACCTCAGAAACATACAATTTAGCTAACTTATCAAGCGACTAATCCACTCTTATCAAAATAAAAGGAGCTGATTTTGTTAATTTGACAAATATCACACAGATTGCATCTTTCTTTCTTGGAGATAAGGGCAATGCTGACACAAAGTCCATCATGATTCTCTCTCATTTCCACTCAGGAATCATGATCGGCTGTAATAAGCTCGAAGGTACCTGATGTTCAGCTTTGACTTGCTGACAAACTAAACATCTCGAAACAAAGTCTAAGATATCCCGTTTCATACCAGGCCACCAATAAAACTGTTTTAGATCATTGTACATTTTCGTACTTCTCAGATGAACCGATAAACGACTATTATGTGCTTCACCCAAAATCATCTGAATTAACTCTGGATTTCTCGGAATACAAATTTTGTCTCGAAACTCAAAGAATCATCATCATCAACTCAAAATTTTGAATCAGAATTCAAATCACATTGAGCTTGTTTTGCCATCATCTCGGTGTAAATTTTTTAAGTATCACAAATCTGCAGTATAAACAACGCCTCACCTTCAACTCAGCTATAACTGAATCATCATCACACAAATCTATCTGAGTATTCATTGCTCGTAAAGAGAATAAAGACTTTCGGCTCAAAGTGTCAGCAACAACATTAGCTTTTCCCGGATGATAGTCAATTACTAAGTCATAATCTTTTAGCAATTCTAACCATCTCCGCTATCACCACTTCAATTCTTTTTGAGTCATCAGATATTTCAAGCTCTTGTGATCAGTATAAATGTGACACTTCTCACCAAATAAATAGTGACGCCAAATCTTTAATGCAAATACAATAGCTGCTAATTCAAGATCGTGCGTCAGGTAGTTCTTTTCATGTGGTTTTAATTGTCTCGAAGCATAGGCTATAACTTTGCCTTCTTGCATCAACACATATCCTAAACCATTCAACGATGCATCACTGTAAACTATGAATTCTTTACCCGATTCAGGTTAAACTAACACTGGTGCCTTTGTCAACAATGCATTCAACTGTTCAAAACTCTATGACACTTTTCTTACCACTCAAATTTAACATCTTTCTGTAGCAATTTCGTCAATAGAGTTGTAATCATCGAGAAGCCTTTCACAAACCATCTATAATAGCCTGCTAGTCCTAGAAAACTACGGACTTTAGAAACATTTGTCAAAGGTTTACATTCTAAAATTGCTGAAATCTTGCTCAGATCAACTCCAACCCCTGCAGCTAACACTCTATGTCCTAGAAAACCAACCTCGCACAACCAGAACTCACATTTACTAAACTTTGCATACAATTGCTTATCACGCAGAGTTTGTAGCACAATTCTCAAATGCTCGGCAAGTTCTGTCTCATCACAAGAATAAATTAAAATATCATCAATAAAACACAACAACAAATTGATCCAAGTATGGCCTAAATATCCGGTTCATCAAATCCATAAATATAGAAGAGCATTTGTTAGTCCGAAAGGAACAACTAAAAATTCATAATGCATGTACGTCATTTTGAAAGCATTTTTCGACACATCTAATTCTTTGACTATCAACTCATAATATCCCGATCTCAAAATCTATCTTTGAAAACACAGTATCTCCTTTCAGTTGATCAAATAAATCATCGATTCTGGGCAGAGGATAGTTGTTTTTAATAGTCACTTTGTTTAACTGACAGTAATTAATGCACGTTCTCATCGTGCCATCCTTCTTTTTTACAAACAAAATGGAGTGCCCCAAGGTAAAAAACTCGGTTGTGTGAAACCTCTTTTGTCAATTCTTTTAACTGAGACTTCAATTCTTTCAATTTCATCGGAGCCATTCTATATAAAGCTATTGAGATAGGAGTCATCCCCGGAACTAACTCAATGCCAAATTTAACTTCTAGTGTTGTAGGTAATCCCGGTAATTCTTTAGGAAACACATTAGGGAACTCACAAACCACAGGCACATATTCAACTTTCTTTTCTGTCACTTTCGTATTAATCACATACGCAAGATAAGCTTCACATCCCTTTTTCACATAATTCACAGCTTTCATCGAAGATATTACGGTTGGTAGTCTATTCAAATCACTGGATTCAATTTCAACTATCTTGTCATTCTAACTTCTCAAATCAATAGTCTTCCGTTTGCAATTCACAATAGCATTATGCAATGTTAGCTAGTCCATACCCAAAATTATATCAAATTCATCAAAGGGTAGTAGCATCAGATTAGATGGGAAACAAATATCTCGAAACATCAACGGACAATTCTTGCACAGTTTGTCAACTAGAACACACTTGCCTAAGGGGTTCGATACTCTAATTACAAATTTAGTAGACTCAACAGGCAGAGTCTTACTAGATACTAAGTTCACACATGCATATGAATCAGTAGATCCTGGATCTATCAATGCAATCACATCAGTGCCAAAAAGAGTGAAAGTACCAGTAATAACGTTGAAAGATGACGCTTCTTCATGAATGCGAATAGCGTAGGCTTTGGCAAGTGCTCTCGCTTCGGATCTCACAGCTGTATCTGTTGTTCCTTTCTGACTACCACTCAAAGTTCTTGTGTTTTAGGTGGTCTAGCCCTAGCTGCTGTGTTACTCGGCCTTGCACTCTGAGCATTATCTTTCTCAGAAAACTCCAAGCAATCCCGAATGAAGTGATCTCAGGATCCACATTTATAACAAACTCTATTATTATACTTTCCCCAGCATTCACCAATATGATGTCTCCCACACTATCTACACTCAAGCTTATTATTTTGACACTACCAACACTTGATTCCATTGGAATTTGAGCTTTAGAAGTCGTATATTGTTTCACATTATCTCTATTCAAATGTCCAAATGAAGCATTTGAGAGATTGGCTGCATCTCTAAATCTCTTTGACAAAGAGTGATACAACTTACTCATCGACCTTTTTTCTAGTCTTTAGCTTCTGAATCTACTTTCTTCTTTTCTTTACTAATCTCCTCGGCTTTACAAGCTCTTTCAACCAACACCACAAGTTCAGTCTAGTCAAGAATTCTGACCAGAAGTTTAATATCTTCATTCAACCCTTCCATGAATCGTTTACACATAATAGTTTCTATCGAAACACATTCTCGTGCATACTGGCTCAATCTCACAAATTCTCGCTCGTATTCTATAACAGACATACGACCCTATTTCAGCTCAAAGAACTCCTTGTGTTTATGATCTATAAATCGTTGACTGATATATTTCTTCGAAATTTAGTTTTGATAAAATCCTAAGTGATTTGTTCTCTCGAAACCACAGATGTCAATGTTTTCCACCAATGATATGTCGTATCTCTCAACAATGAAACAACACACTTAAGATATTCATCAAGAGTACATGATAATTCATCAAACACTCTAATGGTATTCTCAAGCCAGAATTCAGCTCGCTCGGCATCATCATCAACTGTAGCCCTGAACTCTTCGTCCCCATACTTACGAATCTTATCAACTAGAGGTTTACTCAATCGAATCAGGTCTAACTTGTGGCACTATAGGAACTTGCGGGGTGGAGGTTGTTAAGTAGCCAGATTCGTTCAAACAAACTCCGTGAACCACTCGTTCATCATTTAGAAGAAGTTTGCCTCGCCTCTCCCTCGTGACTATTAATTATCGACTTAGATTCAGCCAGCACTGTCCCTTGAGTGGCAGCAGGCGCATTACTCTCAACATCATCAGTAACAGCTCGATCGGGATCCATTTGCTATACGAAAACACATTTTTATCTATTAGAAATTATCACACTATTACAAATATATATATGGCATGTATAGCTAGATTTTCACATGCTACATTAGTCCCAAAATTGACTAAGCCTAGCTCTGATACCAATAAAATGTAACACCCTTAACTCGAATCCATTGTCGGACTAGGGTTACGAAGTATTACCATCCGAATCATAATATTTAAACCACCATGGCTCACACATAAGCATATCATAATTAATCAATAACTCAAAGTCCCTTTAGAAGGTCTACGAAACCTTAAACATGTATTAAGGTTCGAAACTAAACCGATCTCATATGAAAACTTTGCGAAACTTAGAAAAAATTTTCTTTTAAAATAGGGCACATACCCGTGTGGCTAGAATGTGTGCCTCACATGATCATGCCTTAAACCATGTCTTACCCCATGTGCAACACTAACTTGGGTCGCACGGTCTGTCACACGCCCGTGTGTCTGGCCCGTGTGCAACACTGACTTTAATCACACGGCCTATCACACGCCCATGTGTCTGGCCAGTGTGCAAGTCTGACTTGCTTCGAAATAGAACCTTAGAGGACACGGTCGAGACACACGCACGTGTGCTCAATCGTGTGGGATAATATAGGACATTTGCAAGGCCAATTTGCCTCCCAATTTGGGTCATCCCTACATGCTCAATTCCAACATCAAATAACATACAATTCATTCACTATCTCAACTACCAAATTAAGAATGAAACATACCATTCCTATTTCACCAAAGCATACCATAATGGCCATTCACACAATACCATATTTACACATCACATACACCATTTTCACATAGCAAAACATGTACCAAAATCATTCCATTATCAAGCCATATCACATGGCAAGATTTATAAATCTCAAAACATTCCACAATCTTACAAGCCTATACATGTCATATACCATAAATACAACTTCCAAAAAGGTACCAAAATAGATGTCCGATAGTGTGATTGAGTCACTGACGATCCCCAGATCCAAGCTAGCTTTAGATACCACTGTGAAACTTCACACAGTAAGTTTTAAAGCTTAGTAAGTTCGTAATATATTTCAATTAACTCAATAATTCAATTTCAATATGCAAAACTAACTAACACTTAGTTCAATTCACATCACTACTCAATCTCATCTATGGCTATTACTCACTTTTATACCATATCTATAGGTTCATATACAAGCATTTATAATGCTACTCAATCCAACTCTTTTCATCATTCATTCGCATAATCTTCAATTTATCTCATACACAATATCATTAATGATGGTGGTGGAAAATTCTTAAAATTTATATAATGAATGATCGAGCCTAGAAACTAACTATCACCACGATTGAGGCAAGTGCACCTATCGAACAGTAGTATAGTTTAGTGGCAAGACCGGATTGTTGAACCCAAGGGAACCAAAAGTACTAGTACTAACTTTCTTATTATTATTTAGCCTAAGAATTAAGAGAATTGTTGTTTAATCTAAAATTAACTACTACTAAGCTAAAGATGCTAAGACACAGGGAAGGAATTGGGGAAATACTTGTGGGAAAACCAATTGATTAAGATAATACCTGAAAAAGAATCCACCTAGACTTCACTTGTTACCTAACTCTGAACCAAACGATTTATTCACTTGACTTGATCTGTAGGATTCCCTAATTTATATTAATACCTCTCTCAAGGCTACTAACGTCTAACATTAGGTTGATTAATTGAAATCTCTTTCTAATTAAAACCCCTAGAATTGCATTAACTCAATCTGTGGACTCCCATATTAGGTTTGACCCTAATCTGACAAATTTTCGTCATCTTATCTCTAGGGTTACGATCAACTTTGCTTAAATATGCTAGATCTACTCTTAAACTGGGAATATTCCTCCTCTATCTAAGCACATCAATACTTGAATCAATATCCTGAAATATCAAAGCAAGAATTAAGAACACATAGTTAAGAACAAATCAAATATTTATCATATAGTTTAGAAAAAATAACATGATCCGTCTTAGGTTTTATCCTCTCAGATATTTGAGGGGTTTAGTTCATAATCATAAAAGAATACATCTTAGAAGAAAATATAGAACAAAACATAAGAAAAACCCTAAAACTACCTTAAGGAATTGAAGGAGAGATCCTTAGTCTCAAGTGTGATTCCAGCTTCTGAGATGGATCAACTGGCTTTCTTTGAGTGAATCCCACAATTCGACCTCTTTGGCTTGGCTCCTTGGCCTAGCTGAACGCCCCCTTGAAGGTTGGCCTATAGGGTGTTTATAAGGCTTTTGGAATGTCTTTCTTTACCTCTAAGTACCCTATTTCGAATAGAATTAAAATAGGTCACGACATGGACACGCCCATGTGGCATGACTATGTGAATCGAATCCAGGCCATGGTAGGATCTCCTAAAGAGGCACGACCTTGTAGTCTCGGGCCCAGGCCATGTGCATTTTGTACTTTGGCCGTTTTTATTCTTTTCACCCTTGGTGCTGTCCTAAGTATAAAACATGAAATTAAAGGATTAGGAGCACCAAATTCCATAATTCAGGGAATAAATCATCCAAAAGTATGCTAAATATGGGATTAAAATATGAACATATTATAGTTTATTAAATACCCCCACATTTATTCATTTGCTTGTCCTCAAGCAAAATTCTCAACTCATAATTAAAACTAACTTCCCTCGTTTCATAATTCTTATCAAAGTCCTAAAGATTCATAGATAATTTATACATGGATAACTTATACATAGATAATTTATACATGGATAACTTCCCTCATCACAATTCATAGATAATTTATACATGGATAATTTAACTAAAAGAGTCCTGAAGATTCAAACAATCAAAGTCACAAGTTTGTAGCATGAAAAATATAGGTGTTTCCCCTTATCTAAACAATTACCTTTAATTCAAAATCGAGAAGAGTTGACATCCTCATTAAAGATTCACTCAAATCACTCAAAGTGTTTAAGGTTCAAAATTAAGCACTCAAAAGTCGAACATGAAAAGTTAATCCCATAAGCTTGCATGAAAATGAAATCTCCACCACTATAAAATGAAATGATACACAAATCAAAAGGTCTTTAAAAGGGTTGTAATGGGGCTCGAGTTAAAGGTGTGGATAAAGGCTCAATTAAATGGTTAGAATCGAGATTGAATTGACAATTTATCTAACTAGAAAAATGAACTAATCCTGAATAATTACATCAATTGAAAACTTGAAACTAATAATATGAGCTTCTTCTTCAAGATGTTGAATTTAAACATATAAGCTCACTTAGTTATAGAACTAATAATGAATATACTTTGATTTTTTTTTATTTTTATTTTTTAGAACAAATCAAGTAAATACATAATATAATATGAATTCAACTAATAAAATAAAATAATTAGGCAACTAATCAAATAAAGTCTCGATAGAAGGGTAGTCAAGAAAAATGGTGATAACAAATACAAGATGGGTTTTGGGTTAATATTAGTGGGTGAATCAAAAAAAGGGTTGTTAGGATCAAAGGGGTTCACTAGGGGTTAATTGTGAGGGTAGGCTTTTAGTGGAGTAAGTGGGTTAAATCCTAAGTGCCTTTATCATCTCAGTATATCAAATCAAAAGTGTGGTCTGAACTTGTACAATCGAAGCAAGTTCTACATTAACAAATCAATATTGACACACTCATAATAAAAAGAAGTAAGCACGAAAAGCTTATGCTCTTAAGGCTCAAAATCTCACAAAAATAAAATATGGTTTTTGATGTCAACTTTGAAAATTTCAAACTTCAAGGTAATATTCAAATTTAGGTCAGCAACCTATCAATCTTTTTTTTTTTTTTTGAAAATAGACTCATCATGCTTGATTCTCTAGTATCCTAAAGTTTAAATCATCAATGCATAATTATCTATGACT
The DNA here is from genome assembly GCA_025506655.1 of Gossypium rotundifolium. Lineage (NCBI taxonomy): Eukaryota > Viridiplantae > Streptophyta > Magnoliopsida > Malvales > Malvaceae > Gossypium > Gossypium rotundifolium. The sequence goes on from CP106730.1 coordinate 29,198,201, forward strand.
TAATCTAAAACATATCAATGAAAATCATAGATCAACGAAGTTTCATTCTAATTAGTGATATGAGAATATTACTTAATACAAGATATCATTCATGGATTTGAGAATAATGTAAAAACATAAAAACTTTTTTGAAATAAAATTTACCCCCACACTTACGATGTCATTGCCCTCAATGTACAAAGATATATAATAAACATATAGTAAGAAAATCAAAAGATAGGGAGAGAAGTGAAACTTTTTGAATTTTTGGATGGAGTCAAAGAAAAAAAATAAGGGAAATTCGGGTTGAGTTGGAGGAGGAAGCGGTGGTGATGAAGGTTACTAGGGTCGTGGTGGTGTGATACCCAAGCAGCCTAAAAAATCTAAATAAACAAAATCAAAAAATAATAATATAGATTTAGCACAAGAGAGATAAAGAGAAGATAAATAAAAGAGAAGAGAAAAGAAAAAGGAAGACTAAATGGACTCAAAGGTCATTTTCATTTCAATTTAATGAAGCGACCGACATGAACTTATGTAGATTAGTCTCACATAGGGAGATTGTGCTAGGATCCTTCCACTTCTTTGACATGGATAAGGTGTAGATCAAAAAGGTTGGAGAATGAAGAAGGAAGAAAATGAAAAGGGAGGGAATTGTCAAGGATATGAAATGAGGGGAATGGAGAGTAGGTGAGAAGGGGAGAAGGGTGTTTTAAATAAAAATTTCAGCTTTGGTACATCCCCACACCCATGTATCATGGGTGTGTCGAGTCACATGGCCGTATCGCACGACCATACAGTGTTTCATTTGTTTCTCTCATGGCTGTGTGCAAGTCGCCATGCCTATGTTGATAAAACAGTGTCGGCCACGGCTATGTCGCACGGCCGTGGTGTTTAGTCGGAGCTACTTACTTGAAGATATTTTTTTCGTCCTGTTTCGTACTATCTCTACCATGCCAGTACGAAAATTTGTAGTGTCCACACAGCCACGGCAATGGCCGTGTACAAGGCCATGTGGTATGGACATCTACACTTTGGTTAGTTCATAGTTAGGTGCTAAAAAGAAAAAAGACAGAAGTAAAAATAAAAATGTAAAAATGAATGGGGTTAGTGCTCGATTTGCCTCTCGAGAAGCGCTCGTTTAAAGTCTTAAGCTAGACTTACCTCTCATTTGCATAATCATGATGGTTTGAGGAGTTGAAAATCCTTTCTCATGCTATCATTATATAGTTTGAGTCGAGTGGTATTTACCTTAAATGTGTCGAATATGGGATTACTTACCTCGACTATTCCGTAAGGGAAGACGTTGAGTACCTTAAAAGGGGTCTCTTCATTTGTTTTGAGGTTTGAAGGGGCGATTCGAGAGTTTGTTTTATCTAATAGTACCTGATCTTCGATCTTAAATTTTTTTGCCCCATGGAATGGCGTTGGTTCTACTTCGTGTATTCCTAGTTTCTCATTGAAATGTGTCTTCCACTCGTCTAGTTCATCGATCTGAAGCCGTCATTCCTCGTGAGTTATTTCTTTGTTGCCATGAGGTATAGGATTTGGCTCAATTGTGTGGTTCTGTGGTGCTTCCTAAAAAGAAGGTTTAACCAAATGGTCATTAATAAAATTAATTTTCTCACCTTGATTACTTGATGTCCTAGCTGAGTCGAGAGCCTGAAGACTGATTGATTCGGAACCTACATGGAGTATGAGTTCTCCTGTACCAACATCAATTTTAGTTCTAGCAGTTGCTAAAAAGGATCTTCTAAAATTACGGGGATACTATTGTATTCATCCATGTCTAAAACAACAAAGTCTACTGGGAATATGAATCTGTCAATTTTAACTGGTATATCTTCAATTATACCCCTAGGATTTCGAATAGTCTTATCAGCTAATTGAATACTCATCCTAGTTTGTTTGGATTTCCCTAGAACTAGCTTTTTAAACATTTTATAAGGCATAACATTGATGCTTGCCCCTAAATCAGCTAAAGCATTATTAATAGATAAACTACCAATTAAGCATGGAATTGTAAAACTCCCTGGATATTTTAATTTTCATGATAGTTTATTTTGCAACATTGTTGAGCATACTGCATTTAATTCCACATGTGATTCCTCATCTAACTTCCGCTTGTTTGTTAAAAGCTCTTTTCAAAAATTCATTGAATCTGGCATATGCGAAAGACCTTCAAGAAACGGTAAGTTAATATTTAATTTCTTTAAAAGTTTAATAAACTTACCAAACTGCTTCATCTGTATTGTCTTTCTTCATCGCATTGGGATATGGCACACGAGGTTTGTACTCTTTAATTATCGATTTTGGTTTGTCAAGGTTTACATCAACCTTACCTTCTTCTACCCCATGTTTTTGCCTCTGTTCTGGTTCGTCTAGCCCTTACTCTCATGAATGGTAATGGCATGAATTTGCTCCTTTGGTTAGTTTCAGTGTTGCTTGGCAAGCTGCCTTGTGGTCATTCTGAGATCAGTTTAGCAAGTTGCCCTAATTGGTTCTCGATCCCTTTAATTGATGCTTTCTGATTTTTAAGTGTTGTTTCAGTGTTTTGGAAACTTGTTTCTGACACTGCTACAAATTTTGTCAGCATCTCCTCAAGGTTTGGCTTATTTTCCAGTGGGTAGGGCTATTGTTGGAAGTTTGGAGGGGGTTGTTATCTTTGATTTACTTGACCATCCCATGAGAAATAGGGGTGGTTCCTCCAACCTGGATTATAAGTATTACTATAAGGGTTATTTTGAGGTTTTAAAATTGTTACACATATAGTGAACTTGCTCGTTTTCAGCGCTCGGGTTGTAAGGTGGATATTCTGTATTGCTTATCCCTCCTCCATTCATATAGCACTATATAACTGGATGTACCTGCGAAGAACCACATAAACCATCAATTTTTTTTTAGTTAAAAGTTCTACCTGGATTGATAGCATGGTTACTGCGTCGAGGTTGAAAACACTGGCGGCTATTATTGGCCTTGTCCTTGTGACTTGCCACTGATAGTTATTCATGACATCTCTTCAATGAATTCATAGGCCGCCTCAGGTGTTTTGTTATTCAAGGTCCTACCGGTGGTGAATCAATCAACTGCCTAGTTGAGGGGTTCACACCGTTGTAAAAAAGTTTGGACCTGTAGCCACAAGGGTAATCCATGGTGTAGGCACCTTCTCAATAGATCTTTGTATCTCTCTCATGCATCGTATAGTGTTTTTAAATCCATCTGCACAAAAGAAGAGATATCATTCCTTAATTTGGCCGTTTTGGCCGGCGATAAATATTTTAATAAAAATTTTTTGGTCATTTGTTCCCATTTAGTGATTGATCCTCGTGGAAGAGAATTAAGCCACTGTTTATCTTTATTCCTCAAAGAAAAGGTAAATAACCGAAGACGGATGGCATCATTAGAAACATCATTTATTTTGAAAGTATCGCAAAATTCTAGGAAATTTACCAAGTGATTATTTGGATCTTCATCCTACAAACCATCAAACTAAACAAATTGTTGTATCATCTGAATTATGTTAGTTTTCAGTTCAAAATTATTTGCAGCAATAGTAGGTCTAACAATACTTGACTCAATTCCTGTTAAATTAGGTTTAGCATAATCATACATAGTTCGAGGAGAATGATTTTCAGTCACCTCCGGAGGTAGCGGATTATTCTCGGCCATCTCTTGGGTAGTATTAGTTTCATCTTCTTGCTCTTCTTCTATGTAATTTAAGCTTTGCCTTATTTCTCTACGATTTCTATGAACAGTACATTCAATATCACTATCGTAAATTAAGGGTCCTGTCAGGTTCTTTCTAGTCATAAACTAGAGGTACCTACTAGGAACTTATAAAAAGAAAAAGAAAATTAGAAAAGTAAAAAAAAAAATTAATTGCAAAAATAAAATATAGCTAAAGTAATAAAAATTGAGAGTTCTTAATACTTCAGTTCCCTGGCAACGGGCCAAAAACTTGATGGTGGTGGAAAAGTCTTAAAATTTATATAATGAATGATCGAGCCTAGAAACTAACTATCACCATGATTGAGTCAAGTGGACCTATCAAATAGTAGTATAGTTTAGTGGCAAGACCGAATTGTCAAACGCAAGGGAACCAAAAGTACTAATACTAACTTTCTTCTTATTATTTAGCCTCAGAATTAAGAGAATTGTTGTTTAATCTAAAATTAACTGATTACTAAGCTAAAGATGCTAAGACACAGAGAAGGAATTGGGAAAATACTTGTGGGAAAACCAATTGATTAAGACAATACCTGAGGAAGAATCCACCTAGACTTCACTTGTTACCTATCTCTGAACCAGACGATTTATTCACTTGACTTGATCCATAGGATTCCCTAATTTATATTAATACCTCTCTCGAGGCTACTAAAATCTAGCCCTAGGTTGATTAATTATATCCTCTTTTAATTAAAACCCCTAGAATTGCATTAACTCAATGTATGGACTCCCATATTAGATTTGACCCTAATCTGACAGATTTTTGTCATCCTATCTCTAGGTTTGCAATCAACTCCGCTTAACTATGCTTGATCTACTCTTAAACAAAGAATATTCCTCCTCTACCTAAGCACATCAATACTTGAATCAATATCCTAAAATATCAAAGAAAGAATTAAGAACACATAGTTAAGAACAAATCAAGTATTTATCATATAGTTCAGAAAACAATAACAAGATCCGTCTTAGGTTTCATCCCCCTCAGGTATTTGAGGTGTTTAGTTCATAATCATAAAAGAATACATTTCAGAAGAAAATATAAAACAAAACATAAGAAAAACCCTAAAACCCCCTGAAGGAATTGAAAGAGAGATACTCAGTCTGGAGTGTGATTCCGGCTTCTGAGATGGATCAACTGGCTTTCTTTGAGTGAATCCCACAATTTGGCCTCTCTGGCTTGGCTCCTTGGCCTAGCTGAACGCCCCTTTGAAGGTTGGCATCTATGGTGTTTATATAGGCTTTTGGAATGTCTTTATTTGCCTCTAAGTACCCTATTCCGAATAGAATTAAAACAGGTCATAGCAGGGACAGGGCCATGTGACACGGCTTTGTGAATCGAGTCCAGGCCGAGGTTGGATCTACTAAAGAGGCACGACTGTGTGTCTCGAGCCTAGGCCATGTGCATTTCGTACTTCGGCCCATTTTCTCCGTTTTTGGTCCGTTTCTCTTTCTTTTCATTCTCCAGTGCTCTCCTAAGTATAAAACATGAAATTAAAGGATTAGGAGCACCAAATTCCACAACTCAGGGAATAAATCATCCAAAGTATGCTAAATGTGGGATTAAAATATGAACATATTACAATTTATCAATCAACCACATAGGTTCCGTACATACTTGTACCACCACATATTTTTCTATCATATTTACCACTTCAATACCTTATGCCATAATTCATTCAATCCTATTTGAACGTTTGATGCACTCGCACACTTAGTGCCAATTAATTAGCCAAAGCTATAATGATATCGCACACTTAGTGCCAATTAATTAAACTAAATTTGTCTCGATATCGCACACATAGTGCCAAATAATACAAGCGATGCTTTCTTTATCTCGCACTACTGTAACGATTCTATTTACGTACATTTAGTGCCATATGTCTTTGAACTCACATTTCATATTACCAAACTCCACAATCACATTTCCATTCATTTCATCACATACGAACTTTGTTTAAACAATACGAATTATACATGAACTTACCTCAGACTTATAAACGAAGAGATTAGTCGATCAATCGAGCACTTTATTTTTGCCTCGATTTAGGTCTGAATCACTTCTTTCCTGATCTATATAATATCAAATTCAACTCATTCAATCACATTTTCACTCAATTTAATACACAACACAAAATTAGGGCATTTTACACATTAGCCCCCTAATTTCTATATTTTTATCAATTTAGTCCTTTTTGCACAAATACATCAAATTCACAAAATCCAATTTAATCCATGCTTAGCCAAATTATCATAGTGCCCCTATCAGCCCATATTTCACATTTATTTAATATTTCAACACAAAGTTTTCACATTTCTCAATTAAATCCCAAAAATGTATTTTTACTCAAAATCACTTTAAAAAAAATATGTATATCAATCATCAAAAACTTAGTTTTCATCATCAAACATTACAAAAATCAATTATTCAACAATTGTACTTCACAAAATGATAATCAATTCTGAAAATTAAGGTACTGTCTGCTAGTACTCAAAGAAACGATCACAAAAACATAAAAATTGAACAAAATCGAACAAAATTCACTTACCAAATCAACCATGCTAATGCTGAAACCTCCAAAGCTTTAAGCCCTATTTATTCTTTCAATTTTTGGTGGAAAAAGGATGAACTAAATGAATTTTTGGCTTTGTTTTTACTTAATTCACATGTAATTAACTATTTACCATTATAACCTTTGTAAACACATTTAAATTCCACTAATATAACCCATTTTTGTCCATCCATTAACCATGTGATCTAATAACAACATAAGGAACCCACATTTAATACGACATAGCATTTAAGCACTTTTAACTACTAGCACACAGCTTTTGCATTTTACGCGATTAGGTCCTTTTTATCAAATTAGCACACAAACAATAAAATTTTCACACAGAACTCTCACACATACTTTATCACATTCCATAAACATCAAAAATAATATTAAATTATTTCTTTAACCTCGAATTTGGGGTCCCAAAACCACTATTTTGACTAGGGTCTAAACCAAGATGTTACAACTCTCCCCCTTAGGGATTTTCGTCCCCGAAAATCTTACCAGTGAATAGATTAGGATATTGCTCTCTCATAGCATTTTTAGGCTTCCACATAGCGTCTTCAACCCCGTGTCTGTGCCACAACACTTTAACTAAAGTAAATTTCTTATTCCTCGACTCTTTAACCTTAATAAAATAGTCTCTCCAACTTTCTGAAACTTTTAAATTCAATGAGGTCATCGATGACGCCATTCGTCTTTTTTTGTTCCCCTTCTCCTTAATCGATAATACTTTTTCTTGGTAAGACTTGTAGGCACCAGGATCAATTCCCACATGGAACGAGCTTGCGATTTTTTTTTTTGCACAAATTTTTCCCTATTAGTAAAACTTTCAACTAAGAAAAGACATTACCAACTTTAAACAGATGGAAGAAGAGAACTTTTATGAGGCTTGGGATCATTTTAAATTACTCGTATATAGATACCCTAATCATGGTTTGCCTTAATGGTTAAGGTTGCAGATGTTCTACAATGAATTAGATGGAAACTCGAGGTCAGGACTAGACAGAGTCGCAAGAGGGGCCTTAATGAACTGAACATATTAGAACGCCTATCAGCTGATTGAGAACATGGTCATGAACTCTTGCCATTGGCCAAATGAAAGTTTTACCTATGGTTCGAGACCACCTACAGCAAAAGCTATCCATAAGGAAGACATGTACCAACAAATATTCGACAAGTTTAACCGATTGGATTCGACATCTACTAAACCTATGATGAATGAATCAATTAGGAAAATCAGCCAATATCCTGAGAATTAGTTTGAGGATATGACTTACATAGGAAATAGGGGTGGAAACCTTTATTTGAACACCTACAACCTCAGATAGAAAGATCACTCGAATTTGAGATCGGGTGGAAACTGAGGAGGAGGTAATGTTAATCAAAATAAAAAAATTCTACCAACCAACCTCCTTATTTGTAGAAAGGTAAAGAGAGGACCAACGCGAACATACTGTATGTGGTCAGAAGCTGGAACGCATAGAGGGGGAAATGCAGTCAATGAAGATGGAAATGAGCCAAGAGCATTCTGAGTACACTCCAACCATAACTACATTGACTAAATTGGAAGATCAGATGAGCCAATTGATGAGCATGGTGAGAGATATCAAACGAAAAATTGTCGCCAATATTCTAACACTGAGAATAACCATCGAAGAGATGGGAAGGAACAAGTGAAAGCAATTGTATTCCATTCGGGAAAAGTACTGAGTAACCCGAATGATACCACTCAAGAGGAGGAAAAAGGATATTTGGAAGATCTTTCAAAAAATACACCTTCTAAAGATGACACCGAAGAAGAACCCGAGATGGTAGCTAAACTGACAGTTGAGCCAAAACTTGAGAAAATCATGGAAACTATCTTTACAAAAGTACCATTCCCTTAATGGTTAGAGGACAAACGAAAATGGGATGAAGCAGAATTTGTAAGCTTCCTAAAATTATTCAAATCATTTAATGTTAATTTACCCCTTATGAAGCTAATAGATAAAATTCTTAAATATGAAAAGTACTTAAAATAAATAATGGCTAGGTGTAGGAAAATTAAAATTGTAAAACAAATTAACATAAACACATCCTATAGTGCCATAATCACAAGAAAGATACCCCTAAAAATAAAAGACCTGGGTAGTTTCGCAATTCCTATAAAGATAGGGGATATACATTTTAGCAAGGCCCTATATAACCTAGGAGCCAGTATCCACTTGATGCCTTTATTGACATATAAGAAACTCGGGTTAGGGGAACTTAAAAAACTAATATCACACTACAGTTAGTTTATAGTTATTCTATACAACCAAAAGGTGTACTTGAAGATGTGTTAGTCAAAGTGTATATGTTTATCATCCCTGTAGATTTCGTAATTTTAGATTTTGAAGAAGACCATAAAATCTCTATTTTGCTAGGAAGACCTTTCTTAGCCACATCTAGGTCCACCATTGACTTAGAGAATAATGAACTAGTAATGACAATAAATGATGGAACTAAAATACTTAAATGAAGCAATCCATAAAATGAGGGATGTAAGGACATTTTAGAGGATAACTGTTACGGTATATCTGCAAGTTCCCCTAACGAACTTGATCCGAGCAAGGTATATTCTATGATAAATAAGTAAGCCTAAGGAGCAAGAAAAATGAATAACTGTGGAGAGGCGCGATGGAGTCTGGACGAACATAGATCGAAAAATGGAAAAGAGGATGTCCATGAATAGGTTAATTGAAGAATAAGAAATAGGGCCAAAAACTTATTTGTATTAGGGTAATTAGGAAATAAGATATTCATGTGCCAAAAACTTTGAAGAATAAGAAATAGGGCCAAAAATAGAGCCAGTGTCGCAATATGGAGCCTCCATGTCGTAACATCGGTAACAGGGGCTGAAAATTTAAAAATCCAGCTCTGTGTCACGACATGGATACCCCTATGTTACAACACTGAGGAAAATAGCCCAAAAACTCAAAATTTAAAAGTGTGTTACTATATTGAACGTTGATGTCGCGACAATGGTAAGCTGTCAGAGGTGTCGCGACTTGGAACCCCTGTGTCACAATGTCGCTACAAAAATATGCAATTTCAACCCGACCTAATGCGTGACTCACCAGGCTAAACCCTAGTTCTCCTTTACTATATAAATTAAAACATCCTCATTAGGTTCAAAATAGAGTTTAGAACACAGAAAACCTTACTCCTTCTCATCTCAAATAATTTTTCAAAACTATTTTTCTTTCTCTTCAACTGCTTATCCTTCTCTTATTTTCTTTCTTCAAATTTCTTTTGAAATTACAGTATAGAGCGACTACTAAAGTTACAAGCATTTACTAAGAACATAGAAGAAAACATTGTAACAAGGTTAAGTGTTTATGATTTACCATTACATTACTTCATTTTTTTAGTTTATTTAGAAAGATCACTAGAATCATGTCACCGTGGAAGACTAGACGAACTACTGAGGAAGAGGCACAACAAATGTTAACCCCTCTAATTTTCCAAACCTGAACATGGAATTTTTTTCTAGAATTATAAGTAAAAATGTTCATTTAAGAAATGGGGTTTAATTCGTCGATGCTTTTTTCCAAGGAAATTTGGGCATCATAAAATACCATAGGTGGGGATGTTTTTGTGTAAACCCAAAAGACCCTGTTGTTATAGCTGTAATACAAGAATTTCATGCCTCCTTTAAAGATCAAGAATTTAGGAGAGCTTATGATGAATTTTGGGAACACGTAACAGTTATGGGAAAGGCGGTTCTTGTCACTCCTCTAGCAATTTGTGAATACTATAATGGTCCATACTTTGATCCCGATTTTGTCAAAAATACTAATTTAACACACTTTAAGAACATAGATATGGATGTTATAGTAATTATTTAACCGGAGGTAGGAGTCAATGGAAGCACCGACTAGGCACTAATGTCCCAATGTCTTCTAATCAAGCAATTATGTTTCCTGTAGCAAAGATGTGGATGTAATTTCTGTGTACTCAAATAACACCTACTTTAAATGTGTCTAACATCAATACTTTCTGAGCTATGTTGTTATATGCAATTTTGCTCAAAAAAAAAAAAGTTTGTAGCAGGACATGGATCTATGAGAACATGAAACGCTGTATTAGTGGCCTGAAAGTTGGGTCTTCTTTCTTCACTTAGTGACACCACTATACAAGAAGGCAAGAGTTCCGATGAAAAGAACCAAGCAATTCATAAAGTTGGGTCTAATTGGGGACTCGATATACACAAAATATACTAAACTTTAGAAAAAGCAGATTCAAGTCTAGAATAAATTCCAGAAAGAGAAGATGGATGTACTGACATCATTAAAAATAAAAACAACTACAAAAGCTTAAAAAGGACGAAAGGGAAGCAACATCTCGGGCTTAGAGTGGGTGATATGATGGATGTAGGAGATAGGGTCGGTTGGATAGGAATTTGCAAGGAAAAATGGAATGAGAATACCAATTTTCCCCCAAAAAAATTACAGAAAGATATAACTATTTAAGGTAAATAATCTTCCTTAAAAATGTATAATGATGTAAGTGTGGGTAATGGTCGTCCGATGCAATCAGTCTGAGTTTAATTAGCCTGTGTTACGAAACAACACCATCTGTGCAAGCCAGTACCAATAGTTTGTGATATGTGAAATATGATCTGTGGTGATAGAAAAGAGGACATATGTTTGAGAAGCCTTAAGTAGGGTAGCTATATTGTAAACTAGACTAGCAAATCACAATAAAACATGCTATTTTAAATGAAATCAATATGAGGAGTTAAGAGGGAGTATGTATGTCAACAAGACTGTATGATATGATATGCTCTGACTTTAAATTTTTGGTATGTGGCTAACATGAAGATGGGTTGACTAATTCGTGTTAAGTTGGAGTACAGTATCTACCCATGTGTCAAGTTGGCGTGTTAACTCTATCTGTGTTTTGTGAGAGTTAGTGGGCATATTATGATTATCCTGTGTAAAACTATATGAAAGGTTTGGTATTAACCTAAGTAATGATGTGTATGAATTCTCTTTATGCTTTGGAACTAAGTTCGTAAGAACTTTTTTTGTTATCTTTTCCTTCTCAGGCTTGCTGACTAAAGGAAGGCCTTCTGTTGAAGGGACTATCCTAGAGAACTGTTGCTATTGTGAACTGTCTATTTTGTCCTATACTATACATAACTTCTTGGGGGTGGCGTGTAATTGTAATTTTGAAAATGATCTTTATAACGAACTACTATTTTGACGATACATTGTATTTATGAGAACCTTATCAAATTTCAATGCTCGAATTTGAATTATTATATCACATTCAATGAAGTTTATTTATTCGAACTTATACAATGAATGGTTTGTGTAACGCCCAAATTTTGGGGCTAAGAGTTTTTAGTTTTTGTGGTTAGGGTCAGTGAAAAGGTTACGCTAATGTGTTTAGTTGTGTGTTTAGGTGTTAGAATGGGCCAGCTGGTCTAGTGGTTGTGTGAGTGTTAGAATACTTAACGTTCTGAGTTCGAGTCCTTGTGTGGGCGTTTTGGAGAACATTTTATTTATTCTTGTTTTAAGTTATTCATAGCTACTTATTCAGTTTAATTTTATATTATTTATTTATTTATTTATTTATTTCTATTTTATTCTTTCTTATTATTATTGTTACTGGACGTTTTTATTTTGTTCTTCCTATTTTAGGTTCTTTTTCCCTTGGTTCTCCATTATTTTTCTCTTGAAATAGGTTTGTTGGAGAATTTTGGAAAGTCACTCTCTCATCGTCAAAGTTGGTGTCGGATGTCGTTAATCGCGAATCAGGTGTGGGTTCTAAATCTTTCTTTTTAAGTTTTGAATGTTGAATTGATTCAGGGTAAATCGCTTTAACGAGTGTGTTTTGCACTATATAATTCGGTATTGAATCGCTTGAAGTTCAACAATTTATTTTGTGTGATTTGGTAGTGAGTAATTGAGGTTTGTATTGGCTTTATTTGTCATAGAATTAGCTTGTTATGGTGTGATTATGAAATATTTGATTAGGGGTCTTTTTTACTAATTGTAAAATGAGGTTTCAGGTCAATTTTGGTATGGTTTCGTGACCACATGAGCGTCTGCTCCCACACACGGCCGTGTGTTTTTGTGATTTAGGGTTTTCGGTCTGGCTTGGGTGCCACACAGTCGTGTGGTCGATTTGGGGAAATTAGTTGATTTTCACACGGGTGTATATGTTTGGGAATTACGATTTGAGTGATTTGGTGCCACACAGCCATGTCGCTAATTTAGGGATTTAGGGATCCCATACGGGCGTGTGTTTTGGACACATAGCCGTGTCTGGTGGAAACACGGGCGTGTGAGACCTTCACACGGTCGTGCCAGCCCTATACTCAATTTTAGTGCAAATGGTCAGATAGTTACACGACCTGTTCCCATGGCCATGCCCCTAGTCCACTCTGACTTGTGCCTTAGTCACACAAACATATGCCTCACTTCACACGGGCGTGTGCTCCAATCACATGGTTGTATGCCCCTCTTTACATGGGCCTTCGACCTCCCATACAGTCTATGAAATTCCATACGGCCAGAGCACATGGGCGTGTGGTCATAAGGCACTTGTTTTGCATTTGTGTGCGTTTTGATATGGAAATATATTTGTGAGTTTCAACCCTTCGCTATGCCTTTGAAAGGGTAATTAAGACCTTTATTTGGGCTGCAACTTATGTGATATTGGTAACTTTTGTGTGAGATGTCTGATTCTGAACTGGATTGTGGAGTTTGTTTGCATAACTGTTCTGACTAACTGTCTTTGAATGTGTCACTGTTCTATGAGGTTGTGTGCATGCATACACTTGCATAAAGTATTTTGGGTGGGATTACGAAGTGAAGGGAGTCTGATTCTAATCTGAACTTGCAATTTTACTGTGACATATTTGTACGGCGATTTATTATATTGTATAGCATGTGGCCGACTTTGTTTGTGTACTATTATCGATCTAGCGCTTAATCGCAACTCGCTCAGATAGCGATCACTACATTGGATTGTACAGCATATATGCTAGCCTTGCTGTGTATTACTATCTAAGTGGCTTAGTCCACATATGTGGTGTATAGGGTTGGATGGGCCTTTCGAGGTACTAATTGGTGTGATTGGTTGGATGAGCTTTAATAGCTCTTTTGGGATGTGATCGGGGGATGGAGAGGTGTCTTGGCTGGATGGGTGGGTTTTTATTTGACTGCATTTCATCCACATCTATCTATGAGTTCTGACTGTAAGATTATTTGTCTGTAATCTATTTGTCTGAATAGCATTTGTGCTGAGACTTTTGTATGAACTTGATATGCTTTGATTGTTAAGTTCTGTTAGGACACTAGTTGCGGATATGCTTTCTGACTCTTTGAGTGTTTGAAAATCTATTGTGCCACTGATTTGAAATCTATAATTCTGTCTCTTGTCTTGTTTCGAATTCAAACTGAGCTCGAGTAGCTCACCCCTCTTACTGTTTCCCTTTAAGGTACCTTTTTTATTTTTTGGAGATGGGCTCGGTAGGCGGATGTCTTAAACAGTCTCGGTGGGAAATAAACTATTAGTTTGTGTTTTCAGTTTCTACTTTGTTATTCAATTTTGAAATGTAAGGTTTTATAAAACTGTGGTACAAATTCGGTTTTAAGTTTTTTTGTTTTTATTCCGCTCATTTCTACTACCTTAACTGTAATTTTACTGACTGGATTTTAAATGAAAAAATATTACGATTCAACATGTTAATTGTTTTGTAAAATTTACCTACGATCACTTCGGTGATCAATGTGATATCCGGGATTTGGTATAAACTCCTAGGCTGGGTTTAGGGTGTTACAGTTTGAATATTATTTTGAACTGTCAATGATGTACATTTAAAACTTTGCAAAATAATAACTATCATACGTTTTATACTTATAACATCGAAAAAATTTATAAAGCTTCCATTGCATGATTTGCTTAAAATTGTCTGGTTTAAGTTGTGACACATCATACTCGGATCCAATTATCTGGTTGGGTTTGGCATGTTACAAAAATCTTGTAAAAAAACCCTCTCCATGAGTAACTTTATTGAAAAGAAAAAAAAAACTTTTTAACGCTGACCATACCAATTATATGTATGTCTTCATTTTCCTAATTGAGAGTTGACCTCTTCCAAATGTGTGAATGTTTAGAGTAAAAATTGTGCAAATAAAATATATAAAACTAAGTGCAATATATGTAAGCGAATAGGTCAAATTGTAATACATAAGTGTTACAACAGAACAACAATAAGTATTCCAAGGATCGTACCCAAGGGATTGCAGATTGAAGAAATTTATTATTAAATTAATTACAAGAGAATAATTACTAATTTAATTGATTGACAAGTTAGTAGTGTGAATCCAAATTAAAGATTAGTTAAACTAATTAAATTAATTACAAGTAGAAGATTAACTTGCTTCAATGGTTGTAATTAACATGAGAACTTGAGTTTTAATGATGGATTAATTATTAACTAGACAGTATTACCTCTCAGCCATTAATGCCTAACTAATCGATCGGTACACGCTTACCTCTTGGCCTTACTTTCCTGGAATAAATACACGATTTGCCTGGTATGTAACAACCTAATTTAGGGGCTAGTCGAAATAGCGATTTTAGAACCACTAATTCGAGGTCGAACAAAATTATTTTTATAATTTTTTATGTGTTATAGCATGATCATATGCGTGCATAAAAATTTTGGTGAAGTAATTTTAGTGATTGCATCTTAATTTTGAAAAAGGACTAAATTGCATGAGGTGCAAAAGTTTTGTTTTATAAGCTAAAGGTGTTAAATAGATATAGAATCTTAATTAGAGGTCCTTAATATGCAATTAGGCCCTTGATAGAGTGTTGGACGGCCATAGGGGACAAGAAATGTCAAAATTGGTCAAAGTAGGTAAATTAGGTGACTTAATTGGAAGCCTAAAATTTTCAGCAAGTTCTCACCCTTTCAAGTAAGCAATTTTGGTGGTCTTTCTTGATAATTTTTGTACTTTTGGGACCCTTGTAGCATGATCTAGCTAATGAGGGACTGTTTTACAAAATGGTTAAGAGTCTAGGATTTTTCCATGTGAGCATTAGTGGTTTCTGAAATTTTATGGAAAAAAATGAATCTTGGTTATTAAATAAACAACTTTTATGAAAGGGGTTTCTATGAAAACACCTAAAAAGGACATTTTTGTAAAGGTTGTAAAATAGGTGGTAAATGTGTGAAATAATTGGTATTGGGAGTTGCTATAAGAGTAATAAATGTTCAACTAGGCTTGTTAATGGAAGAAATTTGATTAGAATCGATTTACGAGCCTAGGGGCAAAATTGTAATCTTGTGAAAGTATAGGGGCAAAATGGTAATTTTTCCAAAATGGAAACTTTGAAATGTTTTGAATAATGTGGTGATTTGATAAGTTAAATATGTCATTATAGATGAAGAAAAACATGGAATCAGCCTTGACTGAGGAAAAGGAAAGGTTTCGGATTAAATTCCAAATTGACTCATTTGGATCGAGGTAAGTTTATATGTGAATGATACACTCTTTTTACTTATGATTTTACATATAAATGCATTATGAAAAATGTGGTTAAATATTATTGATATTTATCAAAATGATAAAAAGTGAGGAAATTTTTGGATGAACCTCCGGATGAGGAAAATGATAAGGATTAAATGCCATAATTGTTATTGTTGGTGGGCTGTATGCGTTACTATAACACCCCAAACCCAGCCTAGAAGTTAGGCCCAAACCTAGCGTTTCACATTGAAGTGTTTTCGAAAACCATGTTTTCATTGAAAACCCTTCTTGTTTAAAAGCTTAAGTAAAATCCCAGTTACGTTAATTTATTTTTAAAATGTGGTCCTTTGAAAAATTATTGATTTTATTCCCAAAATATCTTTTTAGTTGCAGAAGCTAATTTTGAGAGTAATCAACTTACGAAAAAGATTAAGTCGCGAAACCATTTCGAAAATGCTGCGAAAAATTAGTGTTGTTTTAAAAAACAGATAACATTTTGGAAAACCGTGATTTACTTCTAATGGATATAATTCAAAGTAAATAAAAACCCCAAGTTAAAACCTAGAACCTTAAAGAGGCCTTATTACAAAAATTAAAACCCAAAGCAGAATTTAAAGCACAAATGAAGTCCAAAGGCAGTCGTGTGGCCATCTCTAAGTCTCTCGTAGCATCGATCCTCCTAATTCTAGGGATTACCTGCACAGTTAAAAATAGGGTGAGTTTGTTAAAACACAGTTTGTAATCCCCTTCTAACTAAAAATAGTTAGTAAAATGCATGATTTGAGATCATCAATGGCCGAGCCCAATATCTGATGTGAACAATGTGTGTGGGTCTAAGCCCAGTACAATTTCACTTGGGTCTCAGCCCTTATCAGAATCAATTGGGCCTATCCCATATCAGAATCAATTCCATATGCATAATGTGTGATGCATGCTAACCCTTCCCATCCAACCCTGCACTTGCCTCTGTCCAACCCTACACTACTTGCGGGGAATAAATCACCCATGCCATGTAATGCATCGAATCGCACCCTAATTGGAAGGTGGTTTTGGGACCATGAATCAGCCCAGAAATGTTTACAGATTATATTTAGTGTTTATTATGTATGTATTTATATGTGTGAAAGTTTCGTAGAAAAATTTTATCGTTTAAGTGTTGAATTTGATAAAAAGGACTTAATCGCATAAAAAGTAAAAGTGGCCAACTAAAGTGTAATGTGTTAAATTGAGCATGGCTTTTTAATGTGAGGTATTAAAAGGGCAAATAGCCCATTTTTAGGTTAATGGCCAGCCACCTTGATTGCATGTAATAGTGTTTGAGTTATTATAATATATATTATTACATTATATGTTAAAATAACTAATAAATATATGTTAATAAAACAATAAAATAAAAAGCCATTCATTTGTTCATCTTTGGCGAAAGAAACACAAAAGAAAAGGGAGAAAAGCTTTAGAACATTCGGCATTATTCAAGCATAATTAGGTAAGAAATCTAGCTCGGTTTTGTTAATTTTACGTTTTGAGATCGTTGCTTAGTATATTACCCGACCCATGCTAGAATTTCTAAGATTTGTGTGTATATATGAATCGCCATGGATGAATTCTTGAGGGTTATGATGTTTAATGATGTTAGATGAAAGGTAGGTTAAAATTAGTATATTATGTGTTGGAAGTTTTGGTGAATTTGTGTTTTAGGGCCAATTTGTAAAAATAAAATTTTAGAGGGCTTGATTGCAAAATAAATGAAAGAAATGGACTTGTATAGTCCTTATACACATTCGACCTTTAAAGAGTATGGGGAAATTTGATGTATTTTGAGTTTTATGCAAATAGGACTAAATTGCAAAGTTGTGAAATACTAGGGTAAAATAGTAATTTGCCCATTTATGTGCCTAGGGACTAAATTGAGATGAATTGTGCTTGAATAAGCTAAATTTAATGTGTTTTAGATCAAGAACAAAGAAAACAGAGTTAGATCGGGGAAGACGAAGGTTCTCGAATAGCCGATTCGCATTCTACTTATCGACAACCGAGGTAAGTCCTGTTGAAATTTGTTAAAGAATTATTCATGAACTTATTAAATGATAATGTTTGATAAATTTCAGCATATAATCATTTTATAGCCGAATGTATATATGTATATTAGATTGATCTCATAAATTGATAATGTGATATGAAAAAGTGTATCAATGCGAATTGTGGGATTGTACGATGAAGTAATGATTAATTTGTTTAAGGTGAATAAGTTTAGTTGAATTGGATATGTAATATAGATATGAAGTGTGTGGGAATGATTGATCACATTGATATATTCGGCTTAGTGCCCAGCGTGCCTTGTCTGATATATTCGGCTTAGTGCCTCAGGTGCTTTACCTGTGATTCATTTCGCTTAGTGCCCAGCGTGCCTTGTGCCGGTGATATATTCGGCTTAGTGCCTAGCAGGCTTTGTGCCTTGATTCATTTCGGGCTTTAATGCCTAGCTTCGTGCTTCGGTGTTGTTTATCTGGCTTTAATGCTCTGCGTGCTTTGTGCTTTGATTCATTTCGCTTTAATGCTCAGCGGTGCTTCGTCGTTTGTTTAAATCTCGGACCTTTGGTCTAGTAGTTTTATATCAATGGTTTTAATATGAGCTTATGCTTATGAATGAAATGGTCTAGTTATGATGGTATTTGAACAAGCTAAGGTTTATCATTGTAGTGTTCACTAAAAGTCATGTATCAAATCAAGTTTATGATATAATGATGCTTCTTGAATAATCAAGTTGATAGAAAGGTGTTTATATATATATTTGTTTGGTACTTAAGATATGTGATTAGAAAAGATATTGAGTTGGTATGATTACTTGCTTACTTAAGTTTATTATATTGATATGAGAAATTTTACCTATATAAGTTCTACCATGAGCTATACTATACATATAGATAAATGTATATATTCAATTATGAACCCTTATTTTAAATGTGTATAGAAAGTATTATTCGTTGAAGTGAAAATATATATGTATTGGTTAGCAATCCGGCACCATTGCTAAGTTTTATATTTTGAGTGTATGTTGAATATTATTCGCTAGATGTGAACTTTGATAATCGGCCATGGTAGTTTATATGTGTTTTGTCGGTTCATAAATTGTTAATAATGCTATTCTATTCAATCTAATTGAATATCTAGTTGAGCTATAAAGTGCTTAAGACTTACTAAGCCAATGAGCTTACTCTGCTTATGTTTGTGCTCTATTTTTAGATCTATAATTCAACCACTGCTCGGGGATCATCAAGACAGTCAACCACACTATCACTCTCTTGGTATAGTTATGTTTTGTAAACTTTTAATCAAAGGCATGTATAGGCTTCGTTTTGATAAATAATGAATGATGTCGGATTGTAAATATAAATATAGCCTTGTGAATAAGGCTGTTGCTTTTGGTTAAGTTTGGGTTTCATATTTGATATGGTAGCTTGCATTAAAATACCAATAGATATGCATGCATGCAACATGATTTAAATCATACATGGGAAACGATCATATGTTATATCGAGAAAGTTTAGTTCATATTATGTTATGGATGAAATACTCATGGCCTAAATTATATATGGATTTGTTTCTGGTATAAATATATATATATGTATGGTTAAGGTATAGAGTTTAAATAAATTGAGTAAGGAAGTTATAAACTAGTCAATCATATTTTTGTTCTGAAACAGTTTTTAGTTACAGCAGTGATGTGATTTTGAAAAATCACCAAAATAGGAGAAATTGAATTAGAAAGTTAATAAGACATAGAATTAAATTTTATTGTGTCTATTTTGATATGAAAGAAACAAGTTAGGCAAATGAATTATATATTATGAGATATTTAAGTTTTAGTGAGACTTGTCCTGAATGAATTCGTGAGTCCCTGTTCTGTCTTATAAAATTGTTAAAAATTGTACAAAAATAATTATGGAGCATAGTTTATATGTTTAGAATACTTAATGAGTCTATTTTGATTTGAATAAACAAAGAAATTATTGAAATTTTTTCAATGAGATAACTAAGTTTTTGTAAAGATAGGTCAGAATTATCAAACAGTGAAATAGGGGTAACTTTGATGAATAAAATGTACTAATTGGCCACATGAAAAATTCTGGAAAAATTATGGTAAAAAGTTATGTGAGTCTAGTTTCAAGAAAAATTTACGGATCTAAATTTCGAGTTTTGTAACTCGAGTTATGGTCAATTTAGTCAGCCTGATGCAGTTGGACAGCTTTAAATTTTCATGCCCCAAACTAGTAGTCAAGTCTAGTAATGCCCCATACTCGACTCCGGCAAAGGTTTCGGGTAAGGCGTGTTACATTTTATTGGTATCAAAGCTACGGTTTAGTCGATTCTAGGACTACCGTAGTACGTAAAAGAGTCTAGCTATACATGCCTTTGAATTTTATATGTGATAGTGTGGTGACTTCTGACAATTTCAATTGTATTTTATATAGTAAATGGATTCGATCACGATAGAGCCGTGGCGATGATGTGGAGAGTGTCGCTACCGGTCTCGCACATGGATCGATGCCACTAGACTCTCAACCGATTACGGGTAACCACGAGGAGAGGCTAAACAAGCCTTCTACCAAATGATGAATGAATGGTTTACCCAGTTTATTGAATAATCCAGCAGTACAACAACCTCCACCCACGAATAATCCAACTCCGGTACCTTCAAAGACTTAGATGATAGATCCAATGAGATCTAGTAGGCCTCTGTTGATAAAATTAGGAAATTTGGGGCGAAGAATTCAAGGCTAATGATGATGATGATGCAGAAGCGGTGAAATGTGGCTTGATAGCACTATTCGGGTACTTGATGAGCTATCATGCACTCAGATGAATGTTTAAAATGTGCTATATCTTTGCTTTGGGACACCGCCTATCATCGGTGGAATACACTAGTATCGAGTGGTTCCAAAAGAAAAATGACGATAAGATTTCTTCCGAATGAATTCGCAAGAAATATATCGACCAGAGGTTCATCGACCCGAAGCGTAAAGAATTTCTTGAACTAAAATAGGGCAAATGACCGTGGATCGAATATGAGCAAAATTTGTCGATTGAGCCGATATGCTCGGAGTGTGTATCAACCGAAGCCATTATGTGCAAAAGGTTTGAAGACGGTTTGAATGAAGATTTGAAGTTGCTAGTTGGCATTCTTGAGATCAAAGAATTTGTGACACTAGTCGAGCGAGCTTGCAAAGTGAAGAGCTTGGGAAAGAGAAAAGAAAGGTCGAGACGAAGCTAGAGACACCAGTAAAAGATCGTCGGGTAAGAATTTCCATTCCACATCTAAGAAGTTTAGAGATGACTTGATCGACACAAAGCTATTTCAGATTCATTTAGACGCGATCGACCTCCGATTGGGCTCCCGAGCTACCTCGATGGCCAAGGTTGGTAACGTCCCACGAATTGAGTTGAATGTAAACATTGTGGAAAATGGCATCACAGGAGTTGTAGAGTTCGTGACCTGGTCTTGCTTTAAATGTGGATCCTCGGACCATTTTATTCGAGAGTGCCCGATGTTAATTGAGTCGAATCTGACCGAGAACTCTAGACCGAGTAGTGCATCAATGCAGGCGCACACCACCGGGCATTCTCGCAATGTAGGTGGTAGTCGAGAGGGACAAAGAACACAATGATCGATCCGAGGCTAGAGCTCCAGCAATAGCTTATGTTACTTGAGCTAGAGAGGAGGTCGCTTCTCCGGATGTCATTCGGTACTTTCACCCTTTATGATACTCTTGATTGCATTGATTGATCTGGTTTGACCCATTCATATGTATGTGAAACTACGGTATTCAATAAGACTACGCGATTGAGTCTCATGAGTTTGTGATTCGTGTATCCAACCCTTTGGGTAGATGTGTGTTTGTTAATAAAGTGTAAAAGTTGCCCATTGATGATTCGGGATTTTGCTTCCCATTGATTTAATCTTTGTGCCTTTCGATGAGTTTGATATAATTTTGGGAATGGACTAGTTAACTTCATGATGCGTTGGTGAATTGCAAAAGAAAGCTTATTGATTTGAGACACCGAGCGGTGAGATCATTAGAATTGAATCCAATGATTCGAGGTTGGTTTCCTCAGCTTATATCATCGATGTTAGCCCAAAAGTATGTGAGAAAAGGGTGTGAAGCTTATTTGGCTTATGTCTTTGGATAATAAATTGTGCGAGAAGCAGTTGAATCTGTCTGGGTGTATGTGAATACTCGGATGTGTTTCTGAAGAACTACCGGGTTTACCCCAAGACGAGAGATTGAGTTTGGCATTGAACTAGCTCAAGAACGACTCCGATCTCAATAGCTCCATATCGGATGGCATCGACTGAGCTAAAAGAGTTGAAAGCACAGCTGCAAGAGTTAACAGATAGGGGATTTGCGAGACCAAGTTTCTCTCCTTGGGGTGCACAAGTTCTTTTTGTGAGAAAGAAAGATAGAGCGATGCGAATGTGTATTGATTATCAACAACTGAATAAAGTAACTATAAAGAATAAGTACCCGTTACCTCAAATTCATGATTTGTTTGATCAGTTGAAAGGGGCTTCAATATTTTCAAAGATAGATTTGAGATCGGGTTATTATCGATTCTTGATCGTAGATACGAGATGTGCCAAAGACGTATTTGGACGAGGTACTGACATTTTGAGTTTTTGGTAATGCCTTTTGGGCTTACTAATGCACTGCTATTTTATGGATTTGATGAATCGGGTTTTAGACGCAGTTTTGGATCGATTTGTGGTGGTGTTTATTGATGACATATTGATCTACTCCAAAGATGAAATTGAACACGGCGAACATTTGAGGTTAGTGCTACAAACTTTGCGATATCATCACCGATGCGAAGTTTAGTAAGTGTGAGTTCGGATGAAAGAGGTCACTTTTTGGGACATGTGGTTTCAAAGATCGGGCATTCGAGTTGATCCAACAAAATCTGGCTATACTTGATTGGAAGCCACCGAAAAATGTTTAGAGATTCAAGTTTTACGGGACTTGCGGGTTACTATCGACGATTTGTGAAAGATTTTTCTATGATAGCTACCCCGTTGACAAAGTTATTGCAAAAAGATGTCCGTTTCGAGTGGTCAAAAAAATGTCAGAAAAGTTTTGATCAGTTGAAAGCCCTTTTGACAGAAGCTCCAGTGTTAGTTCAGCCTGAATAGGGTAAAGAATTTGTTGTTTATTCTGATGCTTCTTTGAATGGTTTGGGCTGCGTTTTGATGCAGGAAGGCAAAGTTGTAGCCTACGCTTCAAGACAATTAAAGCCGCATGAAAGAAATTACCCGACGATGATTTAGAGCTTGCGACCATTGTGTTACATGACCAAGATTTGGCGTCATTACTTATTTGGCGAGAAATGTCATGTTTACTCAGATCATAAAAGTCTGAAGTATCTAATGACTCAGAAAGATCTATATTTAAGACAACGTAGGTGGCTAGAACTACTGAAAGACTATGAATTGGTGATTGACTATCACCCGGGAAAAGCTAACGTTGTTGCGGATGAGTTAAGTCAGAAATTTTTACTTGCTCTTCGGGAAATGAATGCACAGATGGCTATGTCTAGTGATGGTTCGATCATAGCCGAAAGTTACTGAGCAAGACCAATGTTTATCCAACAAATTTGTGATGCAGAAAGTTGACAAGAATATGATTGCTAAATGAATTGATGTGAAAAAGGTGCAGAGTCGATTTTCAGATTGATGCAAATAGTATGCTTGAATTTTAAAAGCCGAATGTGTGTTCCAAAGAACTCGGTTGATCTGAGATGATTTTGAGTGAGGCTCATAGTGGCGACTATCGATACATCCGGGTAGCACGAAAATGTATAACGACTTGAAAGCAGTTTTATTGGTGGCTGGTATGAAACGAGATATATCCAATTTGTTTCAAAGTGCCTAATTTGTCGCAAGTAAAAGCCGAGCATCAAGTGCCTTCGGTTGCTTCATCCGATCATGATACACGAGTGGAAATGGGATAAAATTACAATGGATTTTGTATCCCGTCTTCCTATGACACCGATTAAGAAAGATGCCGTATGGGTGATAGTTGATAGGTGACTAAATCAGCTCATTTTGTGTCGGTTAAATGCATTTTCACTCGATAAACTTGTTGAATTGTATGCATCACAGTTGTAAGATTGCATGGTGTACCGAGCTCCATTGTGTCGAATGAGACCTAGATTTACATCGCGATTTTGGAAGAAGTTGCAAGATGCTTTAGGTACTAAACTACATTTTAGTATGACCTTTCATCCGCAGATGGTGGTCACCCGAAGCGAACTATTCGAGATACTTGAGGACATGTTGAGATGTTGCGTTCTCGAGTTTGAAGGTGCGTGGGAACGATACCTACCTTTGATTGAATTTGCTTATAATAATAGCTTTCAATCAAGTATCAAAATGGCACCTTATGAAGCCTTATACGGGTGAAAATGTCGAACACCATTATCTTGGGTGAGCTCGGTGAAAATAAGATACACGGGTTGATTTGATTAAAGAGCACGAGCAGAAAGTGGCCATAATCAAAGATAATTTGAAAGTCGCATCAGATCGACAAAAGTCCTATACTGATTTGAAACGTAAAGATATTGAATTCCAGATTGGAGATCAAGTCTTTTTAAAGGTTTCACCGTGGAAGAAAGTGCTCCGTTTTGGTCGGAAAGGCAAATTGAGCCCGAGGTTCATTGGATCGTATGAAATCATTGAACGCGTTGGGCTTGTTGCTTATAGATTGAAGCTACCCTCTGAATTAGAAAAGATACACGATGTATTTCATGTTTCTATGCTCCGTAGATACAGATAAGATCCGTTACATGTGATTGCTCAAATCGAGATTGAGATACAATCGATATGACGATGAGGAAAAGTCGATCCCTATTCTAGCTCGAAATGAAAGAGCTAAGAAACAAAAAGATTTCCTTAGTGAAAGTGTTATGGAATCGACATGGAGTTGAAGAGGCAACGGGAGCCTGAAGATTCAATGAGGCAATAGTATCCGACGTTGTTTAATCGGTAAGATTTTCGGGACGAAAATCCTTAAGGGGAGAGTTGTAATGCACCGAATCGAACCCTAATCGGAAAGGTGGTTTCGGGACCATGAATCGAGCCCTAGAAATGTTTATATATTATATTTAGTGTTTATTATGTATGTATTTATATGTGTGGAAGTTTAGAGAAAAATTTTATCGCTTAAGTGTTGAATTTGATAAAAGGACTTAATAGCATAAAACGTAAAAGTGGCCAACTAAAGTGTAATGTGTTAAATTGAGCATGGCTTTTAATGTGAGGTATTAAAAGGGCAAATAGCCCATTTTAGGTTAATGGCCGCCACCTTGATTGCATGTAATAGTGTTTGAGTTATTATAATATATATTATTACATTATATGTTAAAATAACTAATAAATATATGTTAAAAAACAATAAAATAAAAAGCCATTCATTTGTTCATCTTTGGCCGAAAGAAACACAAAAGAAAAGGGGAGAAAAGCTTTAGAACATTCGGCATTATTCAAGCATAATTAGGTAAGAAATCTAGCTCGGTTTTTGTTAATTTTTACGTTTTTGAGATCGTTGCTTAGTATATTACCCACCCATGCTAGAATTTCTAAGATTTGTGTGTATATATGAATCGCCATGGATGAATTCTTGAGGGTTATGATGTTTAATGATGTTAGATGAAAGGTAGGTTAAAAATTAGTATATTATGTGTTGGAAGTTTTGGTGAATTTGTGTTTTTAGGCCAATTTGTAAAAATAAAATTTTGAGGGCTTGATTGCAAAATAAATGAAAGAAATGGACTTGTATAGTCCTTATACGATTCGGCCTTTAAAGAGTATGGGAAATTTGATGTATTTTGAGTTTTATGCAAATAGGACTAAATTGCAAAGTTGTGAAATACTAGGGGTAAAATAGTAATTTGCCCATTTATGTGTCTAGGGACTAAATTGAGATGAATTGTGCTTGAATAAGCTAAATTTAATGTGTTTTATATCAAGAGCAAAGAAAACGGAGTTAGATCGGGGAAAGACGAAGGTTCTCGAATAAGCGGATTCACATCGACTTATCGACAACCGAGGTAAGTCCTGTTTTGAAATTTGTTAAAGAATTATTCATGAACTTATTAAATGATAATGTTTGATAAATTTCAGTATATTATGTATATTAGATTGATCTCATAAATTGATAATGTGATATGAATAAGTGTATCAATGCGAATTGTGGGATTGTACGATGAAGTAATGATTAATTTGTTTAAGGTGAATAAATTGGATATGTAATATAGATATGAAGTGTGTGTGGAATGATTGATCACATTGATATATTCGGGCTTAGTGCCTAGCGAGCCTTGTGCTTGGGTGATATATTCGGGCTTAGTGCCTAGCGAGCTTTGTGCTTGGTGATTCATTTCGCTTAGTGCCTAGCGTGCCTTGTGCTTGGTGATATATTCGCTTTAATGCCTAGCGTGCTTTGTGCTTGGTGATTCATTTCGGGCTTTTATGCCTCAGCGTGCTTCGTCTTAGAGTTTAAATCTCGCACCTTTGGTCTAGTAGTTTTATATCAATGGTTTTAATATGAGCTTATGCTTATGAATGAAATGGTCTAGTTATGATGGTATTTGAACAAGCTAAGGTTTATCATCGTAGTGTTCACTAAAAGTCATGTATCGAATCAAGTTTATGATATAAGTGATGCTTCTTGAATAATCAAGTTGATAGAAAGGTGTTTATATATATATTTGTTTGGTACTTAAGATATGTGATTAGAAAAGATATTGAGTTGGTATGATTACTTGCTTACTTAAGTTTATTATATTGATATGAGAAATTTTACCTATATAAGTTCGCCATGAGCTATACTATACATATAGATAAATGTATATATTCAATTATGAACCCTTATTTTAAATGTGTATAGAAAGTATTATTCGGTTGAAGTGAAAATATATATGTATTGGTTAGCAATCCGGCACCATTGCTAAGTTTTATATTTTGAGTGTATGTTGAATATTATTCGCTAGATGTGAACTTTGATGGCCATGGTAGTTTATATGTGTTTTGTCGGTTCATAAATTGTTAATAATGCTATTCTATTCAATCTAATTGAATACCTAGTTGAGCTATAAAGTCGCTTAAGACTTACTAAGCCAATGAGCTTACTCTGCTTATGTTTGTGCTCTATTTTATAGATCTATAATTCAACTCTCGGCTGGGGATCATCAAGGCGACCAACCACACTATCACTCTCTTGGTATAGTTATGTTTTGTAAACTTTTAATCAAAGGCATGTATAGGCTTCGTTTGATAAATAATGAATGATGTCGGATTGTAAATATAAATATAGCCTTGCGAATAAGGCTGTTGCTTTTAGTTAAGTTTGGGTTTCATATTTGATATGGTAGCTTGCATTAAAATACCAAGAGATATGTGCATGCAAATCATGATTTAAACCATACATGGGAAGCGATCATATGTTATATCGTGAAAGTTTAGTTCATATTATGTTATGGATGAAATACTCATGGCCTAAATTATATAATGGATTTGTTTCTGGTATAAATATATATATGTATGGTTAAGGTATAGAGTTTAAATAAATTGAGTAAGGAAGTTATAAACTAGTCAATCATATTTTGTTGTGAAACAGTTTTAGTTATAGCAGTGATGCGATTTTGAAAAATCACAAAAATAGGAGAAATTGAATTAGAAAGTGAATAAGACATAGAATTAAATTTTATTGTGTCTATTTTGATATTAAAGAAACAAGTTAGGCAAATGAATTATATATTATGAGATATTTAAGTTTTAGTGAGACTTGTCCTGAATGAATTCGTGAGTCCCTGTTCTGTCTTAGAAAATTGTTAAAATTGTACAAAAATAATTATGGAGCATAGTTTAGATGTTTAGAATACTTAATAAGTCTATTTTGATTTGAATAAACAAGGACATTATTGAAATTTTGTGCAATGAGATAACTGAGTTTTGTAAAGATAGGTCAGAATTATCAAACAGTGAAATAGGGTAACTTTGATGAATAAACTGTACTAATTGGCCGCATGAAAATTCTGGAAAAATTATGGTAAAACGTTATATGAGTGTAGTTTCAATGTGTAAAATTTACGGATCAAAATTTTCAGTTTTGTAACTCGAGTTATCGGTCAATTTAGTCATATCATGATGCAGTTGGACAGCTTTAAATTTTCATGCCCCAAACTAGTAGTCAAGTCTAGTAATTGCCTCTGTCCAACCTCCAGCACTACTTTCGAGGAATAAATGTTACATGCCATCCTTACACTCCCAATGTTAGCACCGGTTGCGGCACTAACCAAAATCACAGCAAAGCTGCTAGTAAATAGAATGACCAAGAGCCATAAACAGAATGGTTACAAACCATAATTAGGATGGCACAGGCCATAATCAGGATGGCATAAGGCTATCGGTAGCTGTAATGAGTTTGGCACATAGCCATCAGCGACAGTAATATAATCGGCACATAGCCACGGGTAATTATGATTGACACAGAGTCATCAATATATATGTTAGGCACATAGCCACGAGTAAATACGATTGGCACATAATAAAGATGGAACAGAGCCATATTTAGGTTGGCACAGAGTCATAATTAGATTACGCGACTTTAAACCGTCTGTCGGTCCACAATCATCTCATGTGACCCGTGTGACATTAACAGATAAATACTGGATCCACAGTCGTCTCATGCGACCCGTGTGACCCTATCAGAACTTTCTCCGTATCAGCGTCCCAACCCATGCAATATGTCATGTATGTCATGCTCAATCATTAAACGTGTATGCAAAATGGCCATGCTCAGTAATAGTCATTTAAACATATACTAAAAGCATATTAGTCACACGACCACAATCAAATCAGTTAAAACACAGTCATACGATCACAGTCAAATCAGTCAAATTCATAGTGTAAGTCAGTCATTTACCCACAAGGGCAAAATAGTCATTTTACCTTATAAGGGTATTTCGATAATCCTACCCTTTAGGGGTATTTCAAAATTCTACCCTACAGGGGTATTTCAATATTTCTGCAAACTAGAGGTATTTTGATAATTTTACAAATAGGGGGCATTTCAGTAATTTTGCAAATCGGGGATATTTCAGTAATTTTGAAAATTGGGGTTATTTCAGTAATTTTGCAAACTGGGGGTATTTTAGTAATTTTGCAAACCAGGGGTATTTTAGTAATCTTGCAAACTAGGGGTATTTTAGTAATTTTGCAAATTGGGGGTATTTCGATAATTTTTCAAATCAGCGGTATTTCAGTAATCTTGCAAACTAGGGGTATTTCAGTAATTTTTGTAAATCGAGGTCTTAGTGACCCAACAGAGGTCCACCGTCGCCTCAAGCCGCTTAAGTAACCTAAACAGTCACAACGGTATAAATGGGCCTAAGGCCTATTACTCAGTCCAAGTGGGCCCACACACTCGTGAAGCCCATTTGGCCCAAATACAACCACAGCTATGCGAACGTCGCAATCCAAACCACATCACATACATATTATTCGGGTGGGCCCTCAAGCCCATCGGCCCACACAGCCAACTTGGCCCAGAATAGACCAAGACCACGAGAGCACTTGTGGTGGCCTCTATAGACTAATGCCCATGTTCGTGGGCTCGATTTACCACACGAACGATCACACGCTCATGTGGCATCATATGGCATATTTGAGCTTTTTGGTATTTTGTCGATCTACAGTCATCGCAGTGTAAACAACAAATACTTCCAGTTTTTCAGCCAATTATCAAACATAGCACCATTACACACCTTAATTACTAAATGTGCCACGAATCCTTAGCACCGAACCCTACTCGATCGAGCTTTCGTAAATCCTTACTAAACGTTAGCAACGATCAACTTATTATAGATATCTGCGTTACCCAAAGAACCTTATTAACCAAGATTGTATAAGGTTGTGGTTTACGACCACATTTGATAACCTTTAACAACATAAAAGAGCATTCGGTCTCAACTAAAAGCAAGGAGAAAAAGAGTGCACTTACTGGTTGATTAGGAACCCTTACCACACTGAAAACTAAACACAAGGAGAGTAGTTCGGCAAAGAAACAACAACGATTTGGCAGAGAAACACAAAGATTCGGCTTAGCCAAATAAAATGGGTAACAAATATAGTAAGAATGTTCGGTTATGGCCCAAAACTGATTGAAAAAGAGGTCAGTAGAGAAGAGAGAAAAGAAGAAGAACAATACCCGGCATAATAGAGGAATGAACCATGAACGACAATTGTTGAAGTGAAGGAATGAGAGTCTAGATTGAAGAAATTAGTACAAGAGTTTGAGATGAAGAAAGGAGAAAGATAAAAGAATTAGAAAGAAAATAAGAGGACTAGAAGAGGAGAAATCGGCTAATAGGTGGCCTAAATGGTAATGCAATTTTGGCTTAGAAAAGAGTATAACCATGATCTTAAAAACCAAAAAAAAAAAAAAAACAATGGTACCAAAATGAGTGAAAAGAAAAAAAACTCTTCTTAGCAAGATTTGGCTATACCCAACAATGACCACAAACGGCACTCACCCTACCCTATGTCGAATTTGCCACACTCACAAAGTCCAACTCGGTTATAACACCTCCCCCTTCAAAATCCCACGATTATCTCCCTATGCTACTCTATAAATCACTCCTTAACCGACTCCCACCACACATTCAAATTCCAAGACCAATTCAAACCCCCACCAAGTAGAGTTTTAAACAATTACACCCACTTACACGACACAGGTGCAAAATAAATTCCTCAAAGGTCATCCCATGACTTCAACCTCATACCACATGCATACTCCTAGAGCCATATTGCCACCTGACCACATGTCTTATTGTGTCATATTTTAGTCCTCAAATATTAAAAAGGCCTTTAAACTAACTCCAAGATCACTTAAAGGGAAAAACTAAAATTTTTGCTAGAGCCTTGGTTTGAACCCAGGACTCCTCCAACACTCCCAACTCTTTCTAAATCACTTATACACTAAAGCAAACAAGCAATTTGTGATATTTCATGCACACATAAACTTTTATGTGTAGTCTCTTAGCGGCTCCCATGCTCAAGGCCCATGTAACACCCCAAACCCAGCCTAGAAGTTAAACCCGAATCTGGTGTGTCACATTGAAGGAAGTTGAAAAGCTAAGCAATTGTTTAGAAAATTTTTATCGATTTTTGAACTTCGAGCTCATTATTTGTTTGAGAAAAATGCGATTTGCTAAATGACCATTTAAAAGCTGTTATTATTTTGAAAAATTGTTTTGTTATGAAAGCTAAACTTGCATCATTGCATAAACATGATATTTTAGAAAACGATTGTTAATGTTTTAAGAAAACCCGTATTTATAAGTTTAACAGTTACAAATGAAAACTTAGAAAAAATTAAACCAATGGCCTTAATACAAAATATTAACCCAAAATAAGTAATCTTAAAATAAGGTAAAAATCAAAATTACTAAAGTTCACGATTAGTATCTCCGATGTATAGCCACCCCCGAGTCCTCAACGGCTCCCAATCCTTTATCGCTGGGAATTACCTGAAACATTTAATAAAAAGAGGGGGTGAGTTTACGAAAACTCAGTGTACACAACCCTCATCGGTAAGAACATGCATCACAACAATCCGGGCTAAAGCCCATTACAGTAACAGTGGCAATTGGGCCTTAGCCCAAATTAGCCTCGGTTGAGCCTTAACCCATATAATATGTCACAGCAGATCATGTATACAATGCGATGCAAACCCAGCCCAACCTAATTTTCCATCCTCTACACGCCACCCGTACCAGCCCAACACCATGAGGATTTTTACAATCAACCCTCCGTCCTCTACACGCCATATTGACAGTCATGCTATCAGTTATAATGCCGACCACTATGTGACCTTATAATCAAATGTGGCAGAGACACCGATCACTAAGTTACCTTATAATCAGATGTGGCAGAGCCACCGATCATTAAGTGACCTTATAATCAGATGTGGTAGAGCCACTGATCACTAAGTGACCTTATAATCAACACTTCCCCTTTTATCATCATATCCATATCCCATGCACAACATATATGTCATAATGAATGCAACATGCTATTATCTAAGTAATAGATTATCACATCATCCAAACTCGCAATAAGTTATTATAGATACATACCCGGCACTCCTTGCCTTACCCACAAGGGTATTTCGACTGTATACACAGCCTTTTCCGGCCTTTCAGCGATACAATCAATATTATAGTTAAAAATAAAGTGTGTGAGGGTTTACACACAATCACGCTAATCAACCATTGAGGGTATAATGGTAATTTTACCTACCAAGGGTATTTCAGTAATTTACCTACTAAGGGTAATTCGGTAATTCTACTCATAACTAATCCATGTATGCAGTGCATCTCGAACATAATCAATCATACAATTAACACAGACAACATTAGTACTACCCCGAGGGTACAACGGGCATTTTGTCGTTTAGGGGGAAAATAGTAATTTTACAAATTGGGGGTATTTTGGTAATTTCACATACTGAGGGTATTTTGGTAATTTCACAAGCTGAGGGCATTTTGGTAATTTCACAAATCGAGGGTATTTCAGTAATTTCACAAACTGGGGGTATTTTGTTAATTTCGCAAATCAGGGGTATTTCGGTAATTTCACAAACCAGGGGTATTTTGATAATTTTACAAACTAGAGGTATTTCGATAATTTCACAAACAAGAGGTATTTCAGTAATTTTACAAACCAGGGGTATTTTAGTAATTTTACAAACCAGGGGTATTTCGATAATTTTGCAAACTAGGGGTATTTCGGTAATTTCTCAAACCAGTGGTATTTCGGTAATTTCACAAACCAGGGGTATTTTGGTAATTTTACAAACTAGGGTGTTAACGACCCAATAGAAGGTCCACTGT
Source organism: Gossypium rotundifolium (assembly GCA_025506655.1). Taxonomy (NCBI): domain Eukaryota; kingdom Viridiplantae; phylum Streptophyta; class Magnoliopsida; order Malvales; family Malvaceae; genus Gossypium; species Gossypium rotundifolium. The sequence goes on from CP106730.1 coordinate 29,230,923, forward strand.
TGCCTCGAACGACTCAAGTATTCTAAATAGAGATAATGATGCGAATGGGCCCCAGGTAAGCCTACACACTTGTGTGGCCTATTTAGCCCAAACCTAGCCACATATATGAGATTCACATAGTTTAGTTCACTATCTACTAGTCAATCATACAATTTACTCATATGGGCCTCCGAGCCCATTGGGCCCACACCCACAAGAACACTACTAATGGCCTCAACTATATCGCATTGAAGCCCCACACGTGCGCTCGCACGCTTGTGTAGTTACTATCGTCGTGTCACCGACATTTCGGCATTTGTCGCTCTACTGCTAGAGTAGAGAGAAGTGCACACCTGATAGGAATCTAAAGTTGCTAAACCGCACTCCGAACACTCCTATGCCCAATGCCAACCAGGTATGCTCCTTCTCCTCCTAAGCAGCTCTATATATCGCTAGCTTTTCACCTTTCTTCTTTGTATCTTTCCGATGTGGGATCCCTCCATGAGTAGAGTTTAAATCCAAATCAAACTCTTGCCGTCCAATCCACAAAATAAATACTCCCTTGCATTCCATGAGATTCGAACCCAGGCTCCCTTGCACCCTTAATGATGCCTTGCCACTAGACCACTCGCTTTCTTGTGTCTAAAACCATGCGCAACTAAATATAACCCGATGGCAAAATTCTAGAGTCCATTTAAACAGAAAACTAAAATGCAAAAGCCAAGACTTGAACCTTGGACCTTCTTCCTTCCTTGTGGCGTTACCCCCTTGTCTCTCATGTGGCGTCACTTTGCCACTACACCACACACTCCACTTGTGTCTTTTTCTCCGCATTTTATTCGTAAAGCCTACCTACTAACTCCTAGGGTTTTTTTCACCTAAAACCAAAATTTCCCTAAAGCCAAAGTTTGAACCTGGGATGTCATAGAAGCCCCCTAACCTTCCAAAATCACTCACCTACAACATCCAACTTGTATTAAAGCTGTTATCTTATTCCCAAAAATTTTAAACGCTCCTACGACTAAGCCCCAATGGGCCCAATCCTACTAGGCCCAACTTTGGGATGTTACAAACACTTCTAGGGTCAAAAATTTGGGGCATTACAGTTACTCCCATATTTATTATTGTTGGTGGGCTGTGTGCGATACCACCGTACTTATCATTATTGGTCGGTTGTGTGTGATACCACCGTATTTTTGATTTTTGGTGGGCTATGTGCGATACCACCAGGATATGTGATTAATTGGTGGGCTGTGTGCGAAACCACCATATACTCGGTAATGTTCCGAAGTGTTTATAGAGAAACTTTGACTAAGTGAAGTTACATGTGATTTTATGATGACAAGTGCGAGTCATAAGTACATGTAAATATGAGCAATGTTTATGAGATGTATTTGGGATGTGGTGAAATTTGAAATGAGTAAGTACAACTACAAGGTTCAGAATTGTTCTTGAGTTGTATGTAATGTTCTTGATGAATAAGTATGTGGTATGGTATTCAACGTTTACATGTAAACTTACTAAGCTTTATGCTTATTCCATTTCTTTTCTATTTTCTTGTAGTTTTGCCAAGCTAGCTCGGGGATTCAAAAGATGTCGATCAAGCTATTCTTTTAGGTATAGTATAGTTAGATTTAGCATTTTGAGTATGGCATGTATAGGGACTTAGTCTTTGGTTGTATGTCATATTGTTTTAGCGAAATGTGTTGGCTTAGTTGAAAATGAATTCTTTTTTATACGGCCATGGTTGATGGCTATTTCTTATTAATATAGGAAATGATGATGTTAGTCATGAATGTGCAAGTTGTATGGTTGATTAATTGGTATATTTGTGCGTGAATGAGTTGATTGCTTGATGTGGTTTATATTAGTGTAAGCATGGGTGGAAAAAAGGTTGGGTAAATAGCCTTGTTAATGTCTACATGGGTAAACACACGGGCGTGTGGCTAGGCCTTGTGCGACATAGAGTCTGCCCCATGGGCGTGTGGTTTGGATGTGTGCCCCCTGCATGCTAAGTTGGCAAAACAGAATGCCCAGTAGTAACCACACGGGCTAAGACACGGCCGTGTGTCTCAACCGTGTAAGAAGGCACGGCCATAGGACATGGGCGTGTGCCCAGGCCATGTGAAGTCTGCTCCTAAATTTAGGAATTTAATTCGCCATATGGTTTAAGGACACGGGCATGTACTGTAACACCCCTAACCCCTATCCGTCACCGGATTAGGGTTACAAGATGCTACTCAACTAACCACTAAGTTCATTTAATCACTTGAATCGTAATGCCTAAGAAATGATATTACGATAAACAAATCATCACAAATATAATGTCAATTGCATTATGCATAATAAAATAAATAATCTCATTCAAACTACAGAGCACTATTCATTTGGTCATTTTATAAAGGGTGGCCGAATATAAAAGATTATCAAAGGTTAACTTACCCCAACCAATTTATCACATGTATATTCAATCACATACGAACATAATTAGTTATTCACACCAATGATTACTAACCTTTAAATTTGCTTGACAGATTATATAAATATGTTTATAGAAAATTGAATAATTATAACATCCACTAAGTTCATTAAACGTGCATATAATATCTACTTAAACTTATGGATAATGGTTCTATCAAATTTCATAAATTACCTATTCTTTAACAAACTTCTATCACATCCGAATATACACAAACATATGTCACACTTCTAGGAAATATATATATATATATATATATACTAACTAAAACATAATCATGAACAATGTACCTAAAATTTGCTTGCTTACTATACCGAATCTACTGCTTAAAAATCATGCAACAAGACCGAATACAACCAAACCATAGCACCATAATTTGATCATTTCATTTTGAATCACATCAATTAAAATTTAAGGAAAATACACATACTCAATGTTATTCATAACCTAACATACCATCTCATATATATATATTCACTTTCCAAAGAACTAGCAAAATTTCATCTATGCAAATTCATATCAAACATATGTATACAACCATTATGCATAGCATGATTTTATGCTCACCCATCTTCATCATTCAAATAAAACTTGCTTTCATACTTTCATCAAGTCTTGCATAACTTTAGATTATTTACCAATAAGACAAGCCATTTTCGCATGGCTATAAACATTAACACATTATCCTTCAAAATAACAAGCTAGCCTATACATGCCTTGTTTTTAGAATTTAAATTCTAATAGTACCAAAATAAGTTGATAGTGTGGATGACTTCAACGATGAACCCTCGAGCCAAGATCACAATCTATAAAGCTTGATCACAATCTATAAAGCAGTGAAAAACATACAAAGTAAGCTAACTTAGCTTAGTAAGCCTTAAGCAACTTTACTACTCAACTAGGTATTCAATTTAAATTGAGTAGAATAACGTTTAACATTTATGAACTAACATAACACATAGGTACTATCACAGTTCAAATCAAATTTATATTCATATAAAATAAGTGATGATTATCAATACTTATATCTAGTGAAACCTTATTCAACTACACTTATAATGTAATGTAGACCATTATCAATAGTATCCATCAACACCTTGCTAATCAAAACATATATATATTTATACATATATTCACATGTTATAAAATAACATTATAATCCTATAGGAATAGGAAGCGTATATTTTACTTTGTGGTATTTAGCAGCACATTCATATTAAAATAATTGCATTTAAGATGAGAACACATAATTGAATATGTACAATTATCAATATGTATACTTACCTTGTTCTTTGAATTGAAGGCTCATGGCGAACCTATATAACTTTTGAGTATAATTTCTCATATCAATATAAGTAAAAATCTCAATATCTATCGAAATCCCTAAAATTTATATGTTAGATTTGCAACTTTAATAAGTAGTAAACATATCAACTCAATGTCTTTTCTAATCACATATCTTAATTCGTTATTGTGGAAACCGAGAGACCCTTATATGAACACATTTATATCAACTTGCTTATTTATGAAGGGAGAGAGCTATGAGAATTTCGGCACACACTTAGGAAAGATGAGAGAATAGCCTTAATTCTCCTCTTTAAGCTGAAATTGCTATGCCAAGAGTCCTTGACTTTGCCACTACTCCCCAACAAGTGATAATATTATCTTTTAATTATCACCCTATTAAATTAAAAGTATTTAATCCATCCTTTATCTCCTCATTTATCTTATTAAAGAAAATCCTTTATTTAACACTTAATTCATCAAGTTTTAACAGAAATAAAACTCTTCCCTTTTCTAAAAGTAGGTGCAGTCCACCCCTAGTCTTGGAAGCAAATAAAACCTTCAATATTTGCTTTCCAAGTGACTCGAACTCAGGCCCTTTTCTCTTACACATGGCGCCATTTCCATAAGCCTTAAGTGACACCTTGAGCCACTTTTCCAAGCTTTGTTTGTGTGTCAAATTTCACCAACTTTTTCTTTTAAGGCCCTCCGCCTTATTTCCTATTTTGAACTTTAAAATTTGTCATTAGGCATTATTTCTAAGTTTTCTAAAATTTTGATCGGCTCTGTAACTTGCCATTTTCTTACATGTTGGTTTCCAAAATGTTCGGGTTTCCAAAAATATCAAAATTTATTCTTAATGCTTAAGCTTGTCATTTCATACAATCAAACTGAAAATGCATAGGCCCTATTAGGGATGTTACGCTTCTACCTTAAACAAAATTTAGTCACAGAAATTTCCTAACTAAAATAATTGAGGGTATTGTTGTCATGGTCTCCTCGGCTCCCACGAAGCTTCTTCCGTTCCATGATTGTGCCATAGCACTTTGACTAGAAGGCATCTTCCTTCGTAGTACTTTCACATCACGTTCCAAGATCCGAATTGGTTCTTCCTCGTAGGATAAGTCGGCCTTAGCTCCACTTTTTCAATGATACCACATGCGATGGATCCGATCGATAGCGGCGTAACATGGACACATGAAATACGTCGTGCATCTCTGCTGATCGGTGGCAACTCTAATTGGTATGCCATCGGCCCAACTCTTTCAATACTCGATAAGGCCTTACAAACCTTGGGCTTAACTTTTTTTTAGAACCTCATTACCTTCTTCCAAGGCGAGCGTTCAGAATACTTGGTCTCCCACTTCAAACTCTATTTCCTTCGTTTAAGGTCTGCATCACGATTTACGCCTATCGAGGCCTCCTTCAACCGTGCTCGAATTAACTCAACCTTTTCTTCGGTTTACGCCACTAATTCGGACCCAAAACTGGCGTTCTCTAACTCGGTCCAACAAGTAGGTGTTCTACACTTCCTTCCATACAATGCTTCGTATGGTGCCATCGAATGCTAGCTTGATAGTCATTTGTTGTAAGCGAACTCAGCTCAAGGCAAGTAGTCTTCCCAACTTCCTCGAAAATCTATTACCGACCTCTCAACATATCCTCCAACACTTGTATAATCCGTTCGAATGCCCGTCGATTGTGGATGAAAGTAGTGAAGTCTAGCTTAGTGCCTAAAGCTTGATGAAGTGCCTTCCAAAATCGAGGCGTAAACCTTGGGTCTCTATCGGAGATGATCGACATTGGTACTCCATGTAACCTCACAATTTACGCCACATATAACTTGGCCAACTTCAGAAGAGAATAATCCATTCTTCTTGGGATAAAGTGTGCGGACTTGGTCAAGCGGTCCACAATCACCCATACCGAGTCCTTCTTAGTAGGCGTGAGGGAAGCCCACTAACGAAGTCCATGGTAATTCTCTCCACTTCCATTGGGGAACTTGATTGGTTGAAGTAATCACAATAAGTGAGCGAACAAAGCCCGTAGATCCGATACAACCTTTCGACTTAGGGCATCGGCTACCATATTCGCCTTGCGGATGATATTCTATCGAGCGATCGTGATCCTTCACAATTCCACCCACCTTTGTTGCCTCAAGTTCAACTCCTTAAGTCAATAAGTACTTAAGGCTCTTGTGGTGCGTGTGAGATGTGAGCCTTTCTCCATAAAGGTAGTGCCTCCAAACATTAAGGGTGAAAACCACTGCTGCTAGTTCCAAGTCATGAGTGGGGTAGAGTTAACCTCATGCGGCCTTAGCTGTGTGACGCATAGCGACTACTTTGCCCTCTTGCATTAACATACAGCCTAATCTATAAACATCACGTATATCATAAACTTGATTCGATACATAACTTTCGGTCAAACACTCATAATATAGTAATAAACCTTAGCTTATTCAAATGCCAGCACAACTAGGCCATTTCATTCATAAAAATACGCTCGTATTAAAAATCACTGGTATAAAACCTGTTAGACCAAAGGTCCAAGATTTAAACACCGGCACGAAACCTGCTAGGCATTAAAGCCCAAAATAAATCACCAGCACGAAGCCTGCTAGGCATTAAAGCCCGAAATAAATCACCGACACGAAGCCTAGCTAGGCATTAAAGCCCGAAATAAATCACCGGCACGAAGCCTGCTAGGCATTAAATCCCGAAATAAATCACCGGCACGAAGCCTGCTAGGCATTAAAGCCTGATATGTAACACCGGCACAAGGCCTTGTAACATCCTAGATTAGGGGTTATGCGTTTATGCATAATTCATGAGTAGTAGGTTTTGGCTGTGTTTGGAAGTGAATTAAGGGTTTTTTAAAAGTCCTAGGATGAAAGAGAAAGCTTTGGACAATTATTGGTTTTTAAGTTAAAAACAAGAAGTGATGTGGAAAAGTGGCAAGGACGCCACCTAAGGTGCAAGGGTTATGGCATCAAGTGAAGTACTTTGAGGAAGAGGTTTGAATCCCATTTTGTGCATTTTAGAACCTTGAAAATGTATGGAAATGTATGGAAATGTAAGGAAATGTATGGAAATGTAAGGAAATGTATGGAAATGTATGGAAATATAAGGAAATGTAAGGAAATGTATGGAAATGTATGGAAATGTATGGAAATGTAAGGAAATGTAAGGAAATGTAAGGAAATGTAAGGAAATGAAAGGAAATGAAAGGAAATGTAAAGAAATGAAATGAAATGAAAGGAAATGTAAGGAAATGTAAGGAAATATAAGGAAATGATTTGGAAATGATTCAAAAGAGGAAAGTAAACATTTCGGGAAACTTGGAAATGTATGGAAATGTTACATTAAAAATAGGAAAGTGAACATTTTGGAAACTAAGCTAAAAGAGGTAAGTAAACATTTTAGGAAACCTAAGAAATGTCAAGTTTACAGAGCCGCGCGAAAATTTTTGGAAACCTAGAAATGACTTAGAAATGTCGAGTTTTAAAGTTTAAAAGAGGTAATTAAGGCAAGGAGGCCTTAAAAGAAAAAGTACGTGAAATTTGACACACAAACAGGCTTGGAAAAGTGGCCTGAAGATGCCACTTAAAGCCCAAGGAGTGACGCCACTTAGGTGGATAAATTGGGCCTCGTATGGCCACAAGGAGTCCAATAAGAACAAGTTTAAATTTGACTCATCAAGGGAAGGGGTGGGCGGCATCTAGCTAAAGCTTTAAGTGATTTTTATTTAATTACTTAGAAAGGAAGCAATGGATGACAATAGGGACTCTCAAGAGAAGAGTTTTATTCCTTTAGAATTTCATTAAATAGGTGGATAAATGAAGAATTATTCTTTAATTAGGAGAATGAGGGAAGAGTGATGGCCAAGTAAAGGATTCTTGGCCTAGTAATTTCGGCTATAAAAGGTTGAGACTAGGACTATTCATTATTCATTCTCCCTCTCTTTTCTTTTGCCGAATATTCTTTCTCCTCTCCCTCTGCCGAAATTCTTCTTGAGCATCCATTCTTTTTCCTCATTTCTTTTAGCATCCTAGCCGATTCCCTCTAAGCCTATTATTCCTCTCTTCTTTCATCTTTGAAACCGAATACATAAGGGAATCATAGCCGATTGTTCATCAAGTCTCTAAGTTGAATCTCGAAGGTTGAAGTGAAGGTGCAATCGATTCCTTCAAATAAGGTAAGATCCAAGTTTGGTTTCCATTCTTTTATATTTTAGACTTATCGAAATCTAGGGCTAATCCCATTAATGTTCATGGTTGTCGAAACTTTGAAGAGATCTTTCGGGATTTACTAAGTGTAGGCTACAAGGAAGGAGAAGTTCTTTTCCCGAAGGTACACCATAGGCCGCGTGTTCCCTAGTTATTCGGTGAGTTTGGGATTTAAAATCCACAAGGTAAGTGTCTCTGACTTTCGGCTAAGGCCTATTTTGATAATTAGATCTAATTCTTGTTTGTTTAAAAGCCAAAACTAACCCCTGATGAGATTTAGTGCTTGGTGAATACAAGGAGGAGCATAGCATAGATTTGGATTTGATTAGTATTGAAATCGGCAACAAGGTAAGTTTTAAGAATACTAATCCTACTAGGATTTGGATTTATGGCCGAATGGCTTTTTGTTAAAGTAATAAGGGATAAAACAAATGTAGGGATTAAGGATCTAAGCATTAGATCAAGCTTTTCGGGATCTCAAGGAAACTATTAAGCAAATCAAGTGTGTACCCTACACTAAATCTTGATAGATTTACGACTTTAATTCAATATATGTGTTAATATGAAAGTCTAAGAATATGGCTAAGGTACCGTGTGTACCCACACTAATCTTAATAGATTTATGGCTTAAATATGATATATATGTTAATGTGAAAGTGAAAGAATGTGGCTAAAGTACCATATTATGGTACAAAGTACTCAGTGCACGTTTTCCTACTCCTACTAGGATTTGAAATATGTTATATTTAACATGTGAAAAGTGATGTGAAAGTGAAATTAAATATGATATGCATGATATGTATAATTTGGGGCATTCGGGTTATTTGAGAAAGGGAAGTGAATGTGATGACTTGGTCTCACTAAGTGAAATGTGATGACTTGGTCTCACTAAGAATATGTGATGACTTGGTCTCACTAAGAATATGTGATGACTTCGGTCTCACTAAGAATATGTGATGACTTGGTCTCACTAAGTGAAACGTGTTGACTTGGTCTCACTAAGAATATGTGATGACTTGGTCTCACTAAGTGAATGTGGTGACTTGGTCACATTAAGTGAATGTGGTAACCGGTTACATTATCTAAATGTGGTGTCTCATGACACAAATATCCGATGGCTTAGCCACGGCCTTGTCCAGCAGTGTCTGCGAGGTAAGATATGTGGGATCACTTTCGGTTGTGATCGGTGGATTAGCCACGACCTTGGCGAGTCTGCTAAGGTTGGTGTAACGGATGGACCTAGGTTTGGGTTGGGTTTGCATCATTATCTTGAATTTTATATGAATATGATATGTATGGTGTGCCTATTTCTATTATGTTTTGGTGTTGGTTACACATTGAGTCTATCGACTTACCCGTTGTGGGAACATGTTTGGTGATGGCGGTAATGGACCGGACTGAACTTGTGGTGGCCATGTTCACTTGAAGTTTAATTTTATTTGAATCTTTATTTTATTTTAAGTCTTGTACAATTTTATTTTGGGTTTCATTTTATGTAATAAGGCCATCGTGACATTTTATTTACGCTTTAATTACTATGTTATGAATTTAGGGCTTTACAAAGAATAAGCCCATTTAATTTAAAAAGTTTAAATATTTTGTCACCGAAACAAATGGGTTTTTGTTATAAGATAAATTTTTTTCAACTCGAGCCCAACCCACAACAAACTATCTTTCAAAACACACGATTTTCAAAGTATTCGAATGAATTTTGAACCAAGGTTACTTGAGGAACATACCGATCCGGTCCATTCTCGTGTAAGGGTGTTTGTGAGTGTTCGAACTTTATAGGCATCAAAGCCCGATAAATAACAAACACGAGGCTCGCTACGCTCAAAGCCCGATTATCAGCCCAATCAACATTCTCATACACATTACTTAATGCTAAAATCATATCCATCTCAGTATACTTTATTTTACAATTTCATGTTAAACCGAACATAATTATTCACATCACATTCAACAACCAAAATTTACTACAATTTCATACCCACATTCGGCTGCATGCATTTTCTTGCCTTCAATACCAATTTTATCATACACTACTTTCGTAAATAATTTCTCGACATAAATTTGTAAGGACTTACCTCGGTTGTCGATAGGCCAAATCGGCGGCTATTCGAGAACCTTCGTCTTTCCCAGATCTAAATTCGTTTTCTTTGCTCTTGATCTAAAACACATTCAAATTTAGCTCATTCAAGCACAATTCATATCAATTTAGTCCCTAAGAACATAAATGGGCAAATTACTATTTTACCCCTAATATTTCACAACTTTGTAATTTAGTCCTATTTGCATAACACACAAAATACACCAAATTAGCTAAGACTATACAAGGGCCGAATATTCCTAGGGACTTTACAAGTCCTCACATTTCATTTATTTTACAAATAGGCCCCTCTAAAAATTTATTTTTACAATTTAGCCCTAAATACTCAATTTCATCAAAACTTCCAATACAAAACATACTAATCTTTTACATATCTTTCATCTAAAATCATCAAATCTCAAAAACCACATGAACACAACAATGGCTGAATATCAAACATGCTTAGATTTAAAAATTTTAACATGGGTCAGTTGCGGTTTGAAGCAACGATCTCAAAAACGTAAAAATTATCAAGAATCGAAATCAAACTAACCTTGAATTTGTGTTTGAAGTTGCCGAAATTCAAAGGAAGCAAAACCCCATTTCTTTTCTAAACATTCAGCCAAAACAAATAAAGATGATAATGGCCATTTTTTTATGTTTTAATTAACATATATATTAAAATAACTTGGTTTACCAAAATAACCTTTATACTAAAATAATAACCATATAATACTTAAGGTTATACTAGACTTTTGCCACCCACTAACTCATAAAATGGGTTAATTTCACTTTTAATACTCCATATTAAAAAGCCATCCACATATAAGCACTTTTCACTTTAGCATGCAACTTTTACGCATTACGCGATTAAGTCCTTTTAATCAAATTAAGCACTTAAACAATAAAATTTTCATACGACACTTTCACACACATCAATTCACATATAATAGACTCAAAATATAATATTAAAATAATTCTCAGACTCAAATTCGTGGTCCTGAAACCACCGTTCTGATTAGGGTCAAATTCGGCCTGTTACAACTCTCCCCCCTAAAAGATTTTCGTCCCCGAAAATCTTACCGTTAAACAAGGTCGGATATTGTTGCTTCATTGAATCTTCAGGCTCCCACGTAGCCTCTTCAACTCCGTGACGATTCCATAGAACCTTTACTAACGGAATTCTTTTATTTCTCAACTCTTTTTTTTCCCGAGCTAAGATACGGATCGGCTCTTTATCATATGTCAAATCAGATTGGATTTCAATATCTGCCGGTGTGATCACATGAGATGATCGATCTGTACTTACGAAACATCGAAACGTGAAATCGTCATGTATCTTTTCTAACTCGGAGGGCAATCTCAATCTATAAGCAACAGTCTGACATCGTTCAATGATTTCATACGGTCCGATAAATCTCGGACTCAACTTGCCTTCGACCAAATCGGAGTACTTTCTTCCACGGGAAAACTTTTAAGAATACAAGATCTCCTACCTGAAATTCAATGTCTTTACGTTTCAAATCAAGATAGGACTTTTGTCGATGTGATCGACTTTCAAATTATCTTTGATTATGGCCACTTTACATTGAGTATCTTTAATCAAATTAACCACTGTATCTTATTCTCGCTGAGCTCAATCCAATACAATGGTGTTCGACACTTTCGCCCGCACAAGGCTTCATAAGGCGCCATCTTGATACTAGGCTGAAAAGCTGTTATTATAAGCAAATTCAATCAAAGGTAGGTATCGTTCCCACGCACCTTCAAACTCGAGAACGCAACATCTCAACATGTCCTCAAGTATCTAAATAGTTCGCTCGAATCGACCAAATGCATCTGCGGATGAAAAGCTGTACTAAAATGTAGTTTAGTGCCTAAGGCATCTTGCAACTTCTTCCAAAACCGCGAAGTAAATCTCGGGTCTCTGTCTGAAACAATGGAACTTGGTACACCATGCAATCTCACAATTTACGATACATACAATTCAGCAAGTTTATCGAGTGAGAAGTGCATCTGACCAAGCACAAAATGAGTGATTTAGTCGGTCTATCAACTATAACCCGACGGCATCTTTCTTACTCGGTGTCATAGGAAGACCGGATACAAAATCCATTGTAATTCTATCCCATTTCCATTCGGTATCATGATTGGTCAAGTAATCTGAATGGCACTTGATGTTCAGCTTTTACTTGCTGACAAACGAAGCATTTCAAAACAAATTCAGATATATCCCGTTTCATGCCCGACCACCAATAGAACTGTTTCAAATCATTATACATCTTTATGCTTCCTGGATGTATTGATAATCGACCACTATGGGCCTCACTCAGAATCACCTGTATCAAATCTGAGTTTTTCGGAACACACATTCGGCTTTTAAAATTCAAACAGTCATTTGCATCAATCTGAAAATCTGACTCTGCACCTTTTTCACACTGAATTCGTCTAGCAATCAAATCCTTGTCAACTTTCTATGCTTCACAAATTTGCTGAATAAACATCGATCTTGCTTGTAACTCGGCTATGATCGAACCATCACCAGACATAGCTATTTGTGCGTTCATTGCACGAAGAGCAAACAATGATTTTCGACTTAATGCATCTGCAACGACGTTAGCTTTTCCCGAATGGTAGTCAATCACCAACTCATAGTCTTTCAGCAATTCTAACCATCTGCGTTGTCTCCAATTTAGATCCTTCTGAGTCATTAAATACTTTAGACTTTTATAATCTGAATAAATGTGACATTTCTCGCCAAATAAATAGTGACGCCAAATTTTCAATGCGAAAACAATGGCTGCAAGTTCTAAGTCATGCGTCGGGTAATTTCTTTCATGCGGCTTCAATTGTCTTGAAGCGTAGGCTATAACTTTGCCTTCCTGCATCAAAACGCAGCCCAAACCATTTAAAGAAGCATCAGAATAAACAACAAATTCTTTACCCGATTCAAATTTGAACTAACACCTGGAGCTTACATCAAAAGGGCTTTCAATGATCAAAACTTTTCGACACTTTTCGACCATTCGAACTGACATCTTCTGCAATAACTTTGTTAGCAGGCAGCTATCATAGAAAAATCTTTCACAAATCGTCGATAGTAACCCGAAGTCCCGAAAACTTGAATCTCGAAAACATTTTTGGTGGCTTCCAATGAAGTATAGCCGATATTTTGTTCAGATCAACTCGAATGCACGATCTTTGAAACAACATGTCCCAAAAAGTGACCTCTTTCATCGAACTCACACTTACTAAACTTCGCATACAACCGCTGATTTACGCAAAGTTTGTAGCACTAATCTCAAATGCTCGGCATGCTCAATTTCATCTTTTGAGTAAATCAATATATCATCAATAAGCACTACCACAAATCGATCCAAAACTGTTTAAAACCCGATTCATCAAGTCCATAAAAGCAATGAGTGCATTAGTAAGCCCAAAAGGCATAACCAAAAACTCAAAATGTCCGTACCTCGTCCTAATGCGTCTTTAGCACATCTGTATCTCGACTTGCAATGATAATAACCCAATCTCAAATCTATCTTGAAAATCTGAAGCCCTTTCAACTGATCAAAAATCATCAATCCGAGGTAGCGGGTACTTATTCTTTATAGTTACCTTATTCGATTCGATAATCGGTACACATTCGCATCGTTCCATCTTTATTTCTCACAAAAGAACGGTGCACCCAAAGGAGAGAAACTTGGTCGCAAAGCCCTATCTGTTAACTCTTGCAACTGTGCTTTCAACTCTTTTAGCTCGATGAGGTGCCATCCGATATGGAGCTATTGAGATCGGAGTCGTTCCCGGAGCTAATTCAATGCCAAACTCAATCTCTTGTACTAGGGGTAAACCCGGTAGTTCTTCAGGAAACACATCTGTGTATTCACATATAATCGGTACAGATTCAATTTGTTTCTCAAACAATTTATTATCCAGTACATAAGCCAAAAAAGCTTCGCACCCTTTTCTCACATACTTACGGGCTAACATCGAGGATATAAGCAGAGGAAACTCACCTAAATCATTGGATTCAATTCTAATGATCTCACCGCTCGGTGTCTCAAATCAATAAGCTTTCTTTTGCAATTCACCACCGCATCATGCGAAGTTAACTATCCATTCCCAAAATTATATCAAACTCATCGAAAACAACAGATATTAAATCGACGGGAAGCAAAAATCCCGAATCATCAATGGGCAACTTTACACACTTTATTAACAAACACACATCTACCCAAAGGGTTGGATACGCGAATCACAAACTCGATGGACTCAAGCTGGCGAGTCTTCTTGAATACCGAGTTTCACATACATATGAATGGGTCGAACCAGATCAATCAATGCAATCACAGTAGTATCATAAAGGGTGAAAATACCGGTAATGACATCCGGAAGCGACATCCTCCCTAGCTCGAGTAACATAAGCTCTAGCTGGAGCTCTAGCCTCGGATCGAATCGAGCTGTGTTCTTCGTCCTCTCGACTACCACCTACATTACCGAATGCAGGTGGTCTACCCGTCTTGATGCCTTTGCTTCGGTCTAGAGTTACATGCGTATTCGCTTCAGCTAACATCGGACACTCTCGAATAAAATGGTCCGAGGATCCACATTTAAAGCGGGACCGATCACGAACTCTACAACTCCCGAATGCCATTATCCATAATGTTTGCATTCAACTCGATTCTGTGGAACGTTATCAACACTGGCCATCGAGGTAGCTCGGGGGATCACTGGAGGTCGATCACGTCTAGGTGTATCTGAAGTAGCTTTATGTCATGAAGTCATCTCTAAACTTCTTAGATGTAGAATGGAAATTCTTACCCGCGCCTTTTACGAGTGTCTTTAGCTTCTGTCTCAGTCTTTCTTTTCTCCCTTCCAAGCTCTTCGGCTTTGCAAGCTCACTCGAGTAATGTCACAAATTCTTTGATTTCAAGAATGCCAACAAGCAACTTTAAATCTTCATTCAAACCATCTTCAAACCTTTTGCACATAATGGCTTCAGTTGATACACACTCTCGAGCATATCGGCTCAATCTGACAAATTTTTGCTCATATTCAGTCACGGTCATTTGCCCTTGTTTTAGTTCAAGAAATTCTTTACGTTTCTGGTCGATGAACCTCTGGCTGATATATTTCTTGTGGAATTCATTCTGGAAGAAATCCCATGTCACTTTTTCTTTTGAAACCACTGATACTAGTGTATTCCACCGGTGATAAGCGGTGTCCGAAGCAAAGATATAGCACATTTCAAACATTAAATGCTGCGATGCGTGATAGTTCATCAAGTACCCGTATAGTGTTATCAAGCCACATTTCAGCTCGCTCTGCATCATCATTATCATTAGCCTTGAATTCTTCGGCCCAAAATTTCCTGATTTTATCAACAGGAGGCCTACTAAATCTCATTGGATCTATCATCGAAAATCTTTGAAGGTACAGAGTTGGATTATTCGGGGTGGAGGTTGTTGTACCGCCGAATTATTTTTAACAAACTGGGTAAACCATTCATTCATCATTTGGTAGAAGGCTTGTTTAGCCTCTCCTCGTGGTTACCAGAATCGGTTGAGAGTCTAATGGCACCGATCTATGTGCGAGACCAGGTATAACACTCTCCATGTCATCATTACTGGCTCTATCGGGATCGAAATCCATTTACTATATAAAATACAATTGAAATTGTTAGAAGTCACCACACTATCACATACAAAATTCAAAGGCATGTATAGCTAGACTCTTACGTACTACGGTAGTCCTAGAATCGACTAAACTGTAGCTCTAATACCAATAAAATGTAACACCCCTAACCCCTATCCGTCACCGGATTAGGGTTACAAGATGCTACTCAACTAACCACTAAGTTCATTTAATCACTTGAATCTTAATGCCTAAGAAATGATATTACGATAAACAAATCATCACAAATATAATGTCAATTGCATTATGCATAATAAAATAAATAATCTCATTCAAACTACAGAGCACTATTCATTTGGTCATTTTATAAAGGGTGCCCGAATATAAAAGATTATCAAAGGTTAACTTACACCAACCAATTTATCACATGTATATTCAATCACATACAAACATAATTAGTTATTCACACCAATGATTACTAACCTTTAAATTTGCTTGATGATTATATAAATATGTTTATAGAAAATTCGAATAATTATAACATCCACTAAGTTCATTAAAGGTGCATATAATATCTACTTAAACTTATAGATAATGGTTCTATCAAATTTCATAAATTACCTATTCTTTAACAAACTTCTATCACATCCGAATATACACAAACATATGTCACACTTCCGGAAATATATATATATAACTAACTAAAACATAATCATGGACAATGTACCTAAAATTTGCTTGCTTACTATGCCGAATCTACATGCTTAAAAATCATGCAACAAGACCGAATACAACCAAACCATAGCACCATAATTTGATCATTTCATTTTGAATCACATCAATTAAAATTTAAGGAAAATACACATACTCAATGTTATTCATAGCCTAACATACCATCTCATATATATATATTCACTTTCCAAAGAACTAGCAAAATTTCATCTATGCAAATTCATATCAAACATATGTATACAACCATTATGCATAGCATGATTTTATGCTCACCCATCTTCATCATTCAAATAAAACTTGCTTTCATACTTTCATCAAGTCTTGCATACCTTTAGATTATTTACCAATAAGACAAGCCATTTTCGCATGGCTATAAACATTAACACATTATCCTTCAAAATAACAAGCTAGCCTATACATGCCTTGTTTTAGAATTTAAATTCTAATAGTACCAAAATAAGTTGATAGTGTGGATGGCTTCAACGATGAACCCTCGAGCCATAGCTTGATCACAATCTATAAAAGCAGTGAAAAACATACAAAGTAAGCTAACTTAGCTTAGTAAGCCTTAAGCAACTTTACTACTCAACTAGGTATTCAATTTAAATTGAGTAGAATAAAGTTTAACATTTATGAACTAACATAACACATAGGTACTATCACACCGATTATCAATATTTATATCTAGTGAAACCTTATTCAACTACACTTATAATGTGAGACTTATCAATAGTATCCATATTGCTAATCAAATATATATATTTCGACTTACAACCTAATAATATCTTCCAGTACACATTTAAGATGAGAACACATAATTGAATATGTACAATTATCAATATGTATAGCTCATGGTCGAACCTATATAGATATAATTTCTCATATCAATATAAGTAAAAATCTCAAGTAAGCAAGTAAACATATCAACTCAATGTCTTTTCTAATCACATATCTTAAGTCACAGAATATATGAACACATTTATATCAACTTGCTTATTTATGAAGCATCACGTATATCATAAACTTGATTCGATACATAACTTTCGGTCAAACACTCATACTATAGTAATAAACTTGGCTTATTCAAATACCATCACAACTAGGCCATTTCATTCATAAACATATGCTCAGTATTAAAAATCAACGGTATAAAACACATTAGACCAAAGGTCCGATATTTAAACACCCAACACGAAGCCTACTAGGCATTAAAGCGAAATAAATCAAGAACGAAGCACGCTGAGCATTAAAGCCGAAATAAATCACCAAGATGAAGCACGCTAAGCATTAAAGCCCAAAATAAATCAAGGCATGAAGCACAAGCTGAGGCATTAAAGCGAAATAAATCACCAAGACGAAGCACGCTGAGCATTAAAGCCTGATATGTAACACCGGCACAAGGCCTGCTAGGCATCAAAGCCCGATAAATAACACCGGCACGAGGCCTGCTAGGCTCAAAGCCCGATTATCAACCCAATCAACATTCTCATACACATTACTTAATGCTAAAATCATATCCATCTCGTATACTTTATTTTACAATTTCATGTTAAACCGAACATAATTATTCACATCACATTCAACAACCAAAATTTACTACAATTTCATACCCCACATTCGGCCTACATACATTTTCTTGCCTTCAATACCAATTTTATCATATACTACTTTCGTAAATAATTTCTCGACATAAATTTGTTAAGGACTTACCTCGGTTGTCGATAGGCCAGTGCAAATCGGCTACTCGAGAACCTTCGTCTTTCCCCGATCTAAATCTGTTTTTCTTTGCTCTTGATCTAAAACACATTCAAATTTAGCTCATTCAAGAACAATTCATATCAATTTAGTCCCTAAGCACATATTTCACAACTTTGTAATTTAGTCCTATTTGCATAACACACAAAATACACCAAATTAGCTAAGACTATACAAGGGCTGAATATTCCTAGGGACATTTCATTTATTTTACAAATAGGCCCTTTTATTTTTACAATTTAGCCCTAAATACTCAATTTCATCAAAACTTCCAATACAAAACATACTAATCTTTTACATATCTTTCATCTAAAATCATCAAATCTCAAAAACCACATGAACACAACAATGGCCGAATATCAAACATGCTTAGATTTAAAAATTTTAACATGGGTCAGTTGCGGTTCGAAGCAACGATCTCAAAAACGTAAAAATTATCAAGAATCGAAATCAAACTAACCTTGAATTTGTGTTTGAAGTTGCCAAAATTCAAAGGAAGCAAAACCCCATTTCTTTTCTAAACATTCGGCCAAAACAAATAAAGATGATAATGGCCATTTTTTTATGTTTTAATTAACATATATATTAAAATAACTTGGTTTACCAAAATAACCTTTATACTAAAATAATAACCATATAATACTTAAGGTTATACTAGACTTTTGCCACCCACTAACTCATAAAATGGGTTAATTTCACTTTTAATACTCCATATTAAAAAGCCATCCACATATAAGCACTTTTCACTTTAGCATGCAACTTTTACGCATTACGCGATTAAGTCCTTTTAATCAAATTAAGCACTTAAACAATAAAATTTTCATACGACACTTTCACACACATCAATTCACATATAATAGACTCAAAATATAATATTAAAATAATTCTCAGACTCGGATTCGTGGTCCCAAAACCACCGTTTTGATTAGGGTCAAATTCGGTCTGTTACATGTGCCTTAGCTGTGTGACCCTATGGGGATGATGATGTCAGAAACATAATGTCAAGGTTTTTGCACACAAGCTAAGACACGGATGTGTCTAGGCTGTGTGAGGGACACAGGCGTGTGTCTGGCCGTGTGAAAATCCCTGTAGGTTCAAATTGAGAAAAAAATCTACACGGGTGTGGAACACGGGCATGTGATATGCCACACGGGCGTGTCCTTTCTTCCATACAGGCGTGTGGACTGTTTGATGATAATTTTCTAAGTTATTCCATAGATCTTCTAAAGAACTCGGTTTGGTTTCAAACCATTTCTAAAGTGTGTTTTGGGTCTCGTAAGCCCATATTAAGGATTTTAAGTTGAAGATTGAAAATTTTTAAATTTGAACGAAATTTTATGGATTGTGAACGAATGTTAGTATGTGTTTTAGTAAGGTAACGCCTCGTACCCTGTGCTGGTTTCAGTTATGAGTAAGAGGTGTTACATGTTAACCTCGTCTCTCGATCCATTTACCTATATTACTTCCTAGAGTCGTCAATCGTAGGGTTTCAGCACACATGAAATTATACCAACTCATTTGTACGAGAAACCATTGTGAATCCACTAACTACGCACACATCCACTCATCAATTACTTAATCAATTAAACAGTTCCATAATCGAAACATGCTAGATCTAAATAAAGGACATGATTTTATCCCAATATTCATACAAACATTAGTTGATCAGGCTCACAGAATATAAATAACGAAATAAAAGAGTAAAGCAAAGAGAATGCTCATTGATAAATAATTGAAGCATGGTTTCGGAACAATATCCACTCGCAATCACCTTCACATTGGAATAGAAAAGTTCCGACTAAGCCAACATGAAAATAAAAATATATAAATAAAAAGTAAAATAAAACTGCCTAAGTCTAGGTCTAACGTCTAACCCCTCTCAAGAGACTATAAGGTGACTTATATAGGCTAAATGTTGTTTGGTGCCCACACCATACTAGATACACTTTGATTCTAATTAATACAATATATTATTAAATGCTTAGGGTCCAATTAAGGAAATAATCCAAAATTATCGTCCAAGGAAAACAATTGCATCTTTCCATAAAATCGTCACAGTGTCACGACATTGTTGTGTCGCGATGTTGCATGCTGGTGTTGCAACACTGGTGTCATCCTTTGTATTCTTGGGCCTAAATTGGCACCTTACACACTCAAATAGCCTATTAGTCATTCCCGATGTCTAAGTTGGCCTCATAGTTTATTAAAGCACCAGAAAAGTGTGTAAAAATGCTTATTTTACCGAAATTAAACTTAAACTACTAAAAGCCAAAAATGAAATAAAAACATAAAAAAGAGATAGAAAACAAGCTCATTAAGTGCCGAAAAGACTCTAATTTACCATAACGAATTGTGACAAATCAAGAGCAAATTCTAAAATCCTAAGAGTCCTAATGAAGTTATGGCAAGTGCAATGAATTTTATTTAAACTCTTTCTTTGGCCAAACTTGCATTGCAAGAAAGCTAGAAAACTCTAAAGTAATAATTAAAGAATTTAAAAGTAACTAAAGGAAGTAATAAAATAATAAATAAAAGACTTACTTGCAATGTGAGAAGTAAACAAATGCAATGCCTTTTTACTAAGGCAAAAATTGGTTTGTTTAAGGATTCCAAGGGCTATTGGGCCAAGACTCTAAATTACCTCATGTAATCAACCAATTAAACTTCTAGAGGAAGAAACTCTTTTACAATGCTTAAAGCAAGAGTTCTTTCCAATTTAAATTATTTATTAATAATTTTCCTATTCTCGATCCTTGGTTTGGACAAAAGTTTTTCTAATTGTCTTCATTACTCTTCTAATCAACTTATTGATAACTTGATGAGCTTCATGAAACAAATCCTTGTCTGGAAGATTTATGATTAATTTTCACTTGCTTGGAACTTGATTTCTAATGGGATCTTGAGGAAAAATTAACTTTTTTAAGGGTGATAGCAGTTCAATTTGGTCGAGTTTTTTGGATTTTTTGAACCAACCATCATAATTTGGTTCGGTTCATTTTAGTTCTCGATTTTTTTATATTAATATTTGGCTTTAGATCTTTAGACTTATTTCGAGAAAATGAGCTTTGTTTTATTACTTCGCATATTATTTGATAAAATTTTAAAATTTTTTCATAAATATTTCTAAAAATAATAATTTTTCAAGAACTTTTAAATTATTTTTATTATTTTAAATATAAAATATTCATTTTTATATTATAAAAATTAAAATTAATTATATATTAAATAAAAAATATATTTTAGTTCGATTTTGAATAACTTCTATCTTTAAATTTGCATTTCACAAGATGTTCAAACACCTTAGTTCGTTTTGATTTTCGATTTTTCTTATTCAACCTTTAATTTTTTTTGTCATGGACTTGACTAGGTAAAACACTTTGAGCATGCATCACCTCTTTTATATTTTATGCTCTTACCCTTCTTCACAAATTTATCCACCTTTTAAACCTAGCCATAGGCACGTACGTTTATCTTGTTACCCAGTATGCAAAACTCATTCAATTTGTTACAAGCTTTACGAGCATCGGCTAAAGATTAATACCTAATAAATTAAAAACGTCTACCACACCTACTTCTCTTCAATGGAATAATTAATAGCATCCATAACCTTGCCAGTTCTTGAAAAACAACCCACAATTCCTTCCAAATGTATTTTCTCCAATCTATTTTTACCATTTCCTGGATTAGATCCTGTTCTACAATATGCCATTTGTCAATTACATCTCCATGTGGTGGCTAAAAACACCTACATGTCTATATATTCTGTGATAGAGAGAAAGATATTATGTTGTTGTCAGATACAAAGCAGGTCTTCTTGCTGGGT
This sequence comes from Gossypium rotundifolium, assembly GCA_025506655.1. NCBI lineage: Eukaryota > Viridiplantae > Streptophyta > Magnoliopsida > Malvales > Malvaceae > Gossypium > Gossypium rotundifolium. The sequence continues at coordinate 29,252,926 of CP106730.1, forward strand.
TTAATCAAAGATTTGGTTATGATTATTGAAAACCATTCTATCCATTGCTACCATAAGGTTTGTACTTTATTAACACTGCTTATTTTTAATATTCAGATCAAAATTATTCATATGATAGATATACATATGTTTACAATTTAATTTAATATATTTTAACTATTCTCAATGTCATATTCAAATTAGCATTCAATTTCTTAATTGACAGCTTAAGTGATAAAAAGTACACTTTAAAAAGACTTAAAAGATCGTTTTGAAGTTTAAGGATTAATACAAAGTTTTGGCAATAATTTGGTGAGCTTTGGTAGAAATAACCAAGAAAAATAAAAAATGTAATTTAAAGAATATTTTTATTATTGAAAATGACCCTTCCTTCTATCCTATTAATTTGATTTATGTTGGATATTGTTCTAACTTCATTTTCTTCCAAAACGTTAATATGTCCGTACAACAAAACTTGGATCTTGTCTTTGTTTTTTTATGTTATCTTTGTAGATTCTTTAATATATTTTTCTCTCTCTTTGTCTATATATTCACACACAATTAACAGCACTTATCAATTAACTTTATAGATTTATTACAATTTTGTTTCCGTTATCACATTGGCATGTGAATGTACTTTCCCGGAGTGAATCTCACGTGAGTTTCGCTTATACCAAGTCACAAGAATCCTATATTACTTTTCTGCAAAAGGATAATCTTTTATAAAGCTAAAATTATAAAATAAAATAAAATAAACAAAAATTCCAAAATAAAAGGAATAACTTCTATTTTATTCCAAATGCAAGTAATATGAATTGGGAAGAGTTTTTCATACAAGTGATAATTCTTGAATATTGAACTCCAGGTTTATCATAATTTTCAATTTGACTAGAAATATTTCTTGAATATTTAATTCAATTAATGTACACTTTCATCTTCAATATGCCATCTAATACATTTGAATTTTGAATTTTAAAGTTTTTAATTTTATTTTATCTACATTTTATTGACATTTAAATTTTTTTTTTTTCAAGTTGGTACCTTTTTAGTTAAACTGTTAATTTTTTTTTTAAAAGCTTAACCCAATAAATTAGCACCTAAGCTCTATATTTTTTTCCCATTTTAGCACCTAAATATTTTTTTGCCACAAGTAGTAACTAAACTATTCTTTTGTTACTCATTTTACATTATATCTTTTAAAAAATCCAACCAATAATAAATTTACACATCATATAAACTTTAAAAATATATTTTTAATTCTTTTATTTTTTTTCTTTTACATTATTTATTTTTTCTTTTCTATTTTTCCTCTTTTTTCTCTTCTTCTTTTGCAATACTAACGACACTTGAAATTCGCCCTCATGGGGTTGAGGTGCTAGCGAATAATTCTGTTTTGAACTTCATCACTTGCTTGCTCGACTTGACAAGATCGAAAATGTTATTTCATTGATTGAAATGGCTTGTTGGACTAGTTGGATCGGGAACCAATTGAGATATTGGTCAAGAGATAGGGGTTGAACCAATTGAGTCACAAACCAGTACAAGCCTGTTGAACCAAGCTAAGAAAAACAATTGGTCTGATTTTATATTTTTTACTTATTTTTTCTGAATCTTTAATAATTTATTTGATTGAATCGAAAGAATGATCAAATCAAGAATTCATGACCTGATTGATTAAGCGATTGGTTTTCTTCTAAAGAAAAAAACATTATATATAAAAAGAAAATAATGCTTTTTGTCTTTTTTGACACATTTTTTTTATAGAAAAAAAATAGACTTAACGGAATTCGGTTAACAAAGATATCAAATTGAGAAAAAAAAAAGTAGTTTAGATACCATTTGTAATAAAAATGTTTAGATACCAAAAATGAGTAAATGCATGGTTTAATTACAAATTTTTGAGTGAAGCATTTTTTTAAATACGCTTAAGAGTTTGACAAACGAAAGTATCAACTTAAGAAAAGGAAAATAATCTAGATACTAAAGTGAAAAAAGCTATAATTTAGATACTAATTCAGGAGTTAATTTCTTTTTTACTTGGTGTGTTTTCGTCTTAGCTGTGTAATCTTATGGGAATTTAGTTTTGGTAGATTTCAAGCAAATATATATGGGGAATATGTCACGGGAAACATTTCTGAATCAAATAGTACTATAACAAGTTTAATACTTATTTGATATTTTCCCACATAATATATATTTTTTGAATCGAATCGGGTGTTTATAAGATAATGTTACTGATCATCGAAATGATGTCTCAAGTAAGCTCCATGCATGCCAACATATATATTACTTTGGACTTAGCACGTGTTTATCGTATCACATGCTTGACTTTGCATCTTCTGCCTGCAAACCCCTAGTAATATTTATTCGAACCTAGCTCAAGCAGAATGGCAATGAAATGAAAGAAACATTAGCGTCAACAGGTATTAATTGTAGGGTTATGTTCAAGGCATGGTGGTGAATGTTAGATTAATGATGGAATGTCTGATTTTCATGTTATATTAACTTTTGTGACAATTATATTATTTAACTAAAACTACTATTCTGTTGCTTTTAAATAAAAAATTTGACTAAAGCAAAAAAAAAAAAAAAAAATTGCATTCAAACCTAGCTCATGAGCTCATCATGTGAGCTCTCCCCACGAGCCCTTAATGCTTCTACTTTGTGGGGCCCAGATTTCTCTGTAAATACTCGGATTGTGGGTCAATAATTTAAAGTTATCTTCAATTTTGAATTGGTAACAAAAAATACCATAACAAAAATAATATTCTCTTTTAATACAATGAAAATAACAAATAAAACTGGTAATTTTTCGAATGACACAAAAACGCGTAAAGATTAACAAAGATTACAGCCAAAAATTACGTATGAATCATTAAGCTGTAATAGGGTTCAAAATGTCATTAACATTATTAGTTAATATTTCTTCCATGCTACTCCTGCATTTTATGAATCATGTGAACAAATATTAATAAAATCCAAAAGAGAATTTTCTAAATCTCCAACTTTTTTGCAACTAACACTCTCCATTGACTAGTCGATCGAACTAGGTTAAAATATCAAGGGATATTCACATTTCTCTACGAAGCCATTAATTATTCAATTTTCATTAACATCAAGGTAATTTCATATTCTCTCTAAAGATAGTATTTTAATGTAGCATCAAAATTTTGTTTTAAAGATATAATGATAAATTTAGTATTAATGTTTATAATTTTGATATTTTGATAAATATTATTATTAGTTAAATTTGATTTTTAACCTTATAAAAAAGTCAAATTTAACCATTAACTTTTTTAAAAAAAGTTGAATTATAGTTTTTTTTTAATGAAAGTACTGACTAAAATACAAAAGTTTTAAACATAATCGTTGACATGACAATCCACTTGTATTTTATGCTATTTTCTTAATATTTTGTTTTGTTCAATATTTTTAATTTTTAAATTATTGTTGTCATGACATATAAGACAAAATAGTGTCATGTTAGCATGAAGTACAAGTGGACTGCCGCATGGATTATCATTTCAATATTGTTTGAAAATCAATGTTTTAGTTAGCATTTTAGCTATAAAAAAAAAAGGCGGCAAAACTGGTAAGGGATGTAAACACTGAAGGCTAAATTTATTATTATGCCTTTTAAAAGACCAATTAAAACATGCTCAAGTTCCTTTTACTCTTTGAACATTTGGAATTTAGTTCCTCTATTTTTTAGATTTAAAATGAAAGTGCAATCATTAACATAGTTAAAATTCTTGAATTAAATTCAAGCCCATTATCATTGTAACAGTTTGGTTTAAACCCTAGTCGGAACTGTGGTTTCGAGATCTCAAATTCGAGTAAAAAATAATTAAATATTATTTTCTATGTTTATAATGTGTGAATTGATAACTATGAAATTTCCATGATTTAATTTATCCGTTTGTGTGCTTAATTTGATAAAAGGACTTAATCGCATTAAATGTAAAAGTAACATGTCATAAGTTAAGGGTATCTATTTGCTATGGCTTTTATTATATGGAGTCCTTATGTTGTTATTAAACCATATGAATATTGGATGGACAAAAATACCTTAAGATAGTGGATCCTAATGATATTAATAAGGCTAAATAAGTAATTTGTAAAATAAAAGATTAATTAAATATAACCAAAGCCAAATTCTATCATCTTTTTATGTTCATAACCGAAAATAAAAAAAATAAAAATAGGTTTTAAGCTCTTCAAATATTCAGCCACTGGGAGTTTGACTTGAGGTATGTTTTTGAATAGGTTTTTGATAAAATCTACGTTTTTGTGATCGTTGCTTCGAGTACTACAAAGCCTTTATTTTAATTTTTAATTTTGATGATGAATTTGTGTTTTTTCATTGATGATGAATTGTGATTTTTGTTGTTTGATGATAGAAAATAAAAGATATGTGATAGATTAACATATTTTGTCTTTGGATTTTTGATGAATTTGAGTAATTTGGGCTAAATTGTGAAAATAATATTTTGAGGGATTAAAATGAGAAATAAATGAAATTCATGGATTTATATGAGCATAAGGAAGATTCGGCCTAAGCATGAAGTAGTTAAATTATGTGTATTTTGTGTTTTGTGAAATAAGGACTAAATTGTGAAGAATGTAAATTTTAGGGGCTTAAGTGTAAAAAGGCCTAAATATGTGTTTGTGGATTAAATTGAATGAATGTGTGATTAAATTAGTTAAATTTGAATTTATTTAGATCAAGAACAAAAGAAATCGAAATTAGATCGGGAAGTCGAAAATAGTCGAATAGTCGATTTCATCCGTCAATATCCGAGGTAAGTTCATAAGTTGTAACACCCCTAACCCGTAACCGTCACCGGATTAGGGTTAAATGTGTTACTGGATAGATCGAAAACATTTACAGAATTATCATATAGTCATTTATCAATCTCAAACTTAATGTCCCTTAAGAAGGTCATCGAGACCTTAAACATGCTTGTAAACTGAGTCGGGACTAAAACACATGCAAAATTTCATGAAAGAATAAAAACTTTTCTAAACACAGGGGATACACGCCCGTGGGGTAAGCCGTGCCTCTCCCACGGCTAATTGACACACCCGTGTGTCTTCCCCGTGGCTATATACTGGTAAAACCAACATGGCTACCAAGCACACCCGTGTGCTAAGGCCGTGTCCTAAAAGGTCATAAATTGCCATTTCTTGAACAACTTGTAGGCACGCCCGTGAAATGACCATGTACTCTTAATGCTAGCTATTGACTTTTACCCCATGGTTGCTAGGCATGCCCGTGTGCCATGGCTGTGTGACACAATAAGTCACTTGCAAGACCAACATGCCACCCATTTTAGGTCTCACATACAAGCAATACATACCAAATCATAATATGCATATATGGCAACCAAAACATACTAAATTGACCATTCAATTTATACATTCCTTATCCAATTCAATCATGCCAACTTTCAAGATAAAACATATATATAACCAAAGTGTATCTTCAGTCATTTGCTTACTCATAACTTACCCCTTTCTTTATACTCCAAACCATACCAAAATTTGTGTCATATAGCTAATTCATTTAAGCATTTATCAACTTAAAACTTACCAAAAACACATGGCTAAGTTCACTTCATAAACATATACACATAACTAGCCTATACATGCCATATTTAACTATATACATTTTCTAAAGGGTACCAAAATATGTTTAGTAGTGTGATGATGATCCTTGATGGTCCCGAGCCTTCAGTAGCTTTGACAACATATAAAACAGAGAAACATACATACAGAGTAAGCTTTACAAAGCTTAGTAAGTCAATATACAAACAAACTTGATATACAAAGCATATATAAAATTTGATACATTTACACATCTCATTCACTTAACAACTTATCATGATTATACTTGGTTCACACTTATGGCCACATTCACCACATTCTTCAATTCAAAACTCATTTGGACACATAGCTCCTTTATAATCATTTTTGCATCGCTTTATATTATCAAATTCCATCTTGGTTTTCTTCAATACTAAGTCATATAGATACTTACCTTTTATGCATACTTGATGCTCATTCTACGTACCTAAAATGACTATTCATTCACTTATTTGATCATAGTTTGGACATACCATTCGTATAACAGACTCACCCATTGAACCAATAGGAACATAGTAGGATGATCAGAAAGCTTGAAATAGTTGTACAATGCCAATGTCCCAGACAAGGTCTTATATGCATTCGAATATCAATGCACTGTCCTAGCTAGGGTCTTACACGAATCAATACGTTGCCGATGTCCTAGACACGGTCTTACTCGTACAGATCATAACGATGCCAACGTCCCAGACGTGGTCTTATACGTAAAGTTCATATTGATGCCAACGTCCCAGACGTGGTCTTACACGAGTCTTAAAATCAATGCCGACGTCCCAGACGTGGTCTTAGATGATAAAACATAATAGATACCTATGTCATGACGTAGCTAATCCTATCTATTCCTAGGTTCATACGGGACTTCTCTAACTTTATCACTATATCGAACTTATCTTGGAATTCATACACATAGCATTGTCAATGATAGTCATACGTATATATTTAGTTCAATACAAATACGTTTATTTGCATAGTGACTTACCTTGGATTCAGTTTATCGGAATGAAAATGGCTACTTGGTTACTTTCGCTTTCTCGCGATCTAAATCCGTTTTCCTCGGTTCTTGATCTAAAAATATTCAGAATTAACCCTTTTATTGACTATTCCATTCAATTCAATCCATACACATGTATTTTAGGCTATTTATATTTTAGCCCTCACATTTGCACCTTTTATCAATTTAGTCTATTTTTCTTAAAACATCAAATTCACAAAATCCATACATACACATGCTTAGCTGAATACATATACATCACATTTAAGCCCACATTTTTCATCAAACTTGCAATTTAGTCCTTCAATTTACCATTTTATCAATTTAGCCCTATTTAGCTAAATTCATAAAAAAATTCAAGAACAAAGTATGTTCATCTAACTCATATCTTTCATTTAACACCAAAAATCATCAAAAAGCTTAACATAACATCAATGGCATCTCACACAAACATTATCAATTCATCAAATTGAGACATGGGTTTGATAGCTCTCTAAGCAACGATTGCAAAAACGTAGAAATTATCAAAAACCGAACAAATTTCATACCTTAATTTATGCTTGGAATGGCCGAATGAAACAACTTAATCTTTTCTTTCTTTCCTTTCAATATTCAACTAGAAGAAGAATGATAATGGCCTATTTTCATGTTATTATCATTATAACAATAATATTATTTCATTTAATAATTTAACCTTCCAACTAATAAATAAAACAACCATCCATTAAGGATATTTTTGTCCTTATTCATCCACTAACTAAATAGTGGTTTAATAGCCACATAAGTCCTTCACTTTTGCAAAGCCACAACACTTAGGTATCTTAACAAATAGCATGCAACTTTCACATTTAATGCAATTCAATCCTTTAGTCAAATTAAACACACATACGGACAATTTAACATACGAAAATTTTGCACATGCTTAATCACATATCAAAGGCATAGAAAATAATATTAAAATATTATATGGACTCGAATTTATGGTCCCGAAACCACTGTTCCGACTAGAGTATAAATCAGACTGTTACAATTCTCCCCCCTTAGGGATTTTCGTCCCCGAAAATCTTACTATTAAACAGAATCGGATATTGTTGTCTCATTGAGACCTCAGGCTGCCACATAGCCTCTTCCATACCGTGACGATGCCAGAGTACTTTCACTAATGGAATTTTCTTGTTTCTCAACTCTTTCACTTCACGAGCTAAGATACGGATCGGTTCTTCTTCGTATGTCATATCAGATCGAATTTCAATCTCAGATGGGGTAATCACATGTGACGGATCAGATTGATATCTATGCAGCATTGAGACATGAAACACATTATGAATCATTTCTAATTCAGACGGTAAATTTAATCTATATGAAATAGGCCCGACACGTTTAATGATCTCATACGGTCCAATAAATCTCGGACTCAGTTTGCCTTTACGTCCGAATCGAAGCACTTTCTTCCATGGAGATACTTTTAGAAATACTTTGTCACCGATTTCAAATTCTATATCTTTTCGTTTCAAGTCCGCATAAGACTTCTGATGATCAGATACTGCTTTCAAATAATTTCGGATCAATTTCACTTTCTGCTCTGAATCTTTTATCAAATTAACCCTGTGAAGCTTATTTTCACTAAGCTCAGTCCAATACAGAGGTATACGACATTTACGTCTATACAAAGCTTCATAAGGTGCCATTTTGATGCTCATCTGAAAACTATTGTTGTACGTAAATTCAATCAATGGCAGATACTGTTCCCACAAACCAATAAACTCAAGTATACAACATCGCAACATATCCTCTAAAATCTGAATGACTCGCTCGGATTGACCATCCGTCTGCGGATGAAAAGCTGTATTGAAATGCAATTTTGTGCCCAAAGCTTCTTGCAATTTCTTCTAGAACCTCGATGTGAATCTCGGGTCTCTATCTGACACAATGGATAGTGGCACCCCGTGCAATCTCACAATCTTAGAAATATAAAGCTCGGCTAATCTCTCGAGTGAATAGTCAGATCTTACTAAAATAAAATGGGCAGATTTCATCAATCGGCCAACTACGACCCAAATTGTATCTTTCTTTTTCGGAGTTAGAGGCAACCCAAAAACAAAGTCCATCGTTACTCTATCCCATTTTCACTAAAGTATCAGAATTAGTTGTAACAACCCAGATGGAACTTGATGTTTAGATTTTACTTGCTGACAGACTAACATTTCAAAACAAAATCGAAAATGCCTTGTTTCATGCCAGACCACCAATAGTGTTGCTTTAGATCATGATACATCTTTGTACTTTCCGGATGGACAGATAGGCGATTGTTATGTGCTTCATTCAAAATCAATTGAATCAGCTCCGGATTTATTGAAACACAGATTCGATTTCGGAATCTCAAACAATCATCAACAACTCAAAATTTAGACTCAGAATTCAATTCACACTGAGCTCGTTTCAACAACAATTCATTATCAACCTTCTGAGCATCACATATTTGCTATGCAAATAACAATTTTGCTCTCAATTTAGCTATCACAGAACTATCATAAAAAATATCTAACTAAGCATTCAAAGCATGTAGTGCAAACAATGATTTTCTACTCAATGCATCAGCAACTACGTTTGCTTTACCCGGATGATAATCTATCACAAGCTCGTAGTCTTTTAACATTCTAACCATCTTCTTTGACGCAGGTTCAAATCTTTCTGGGTCATCAGATATTTCAGACTTTTATGATCTGAAAACATGTGACATTTCTCACTATACAGATAATGGCGCCAAATCTTAGGTGCAAACACAATCGTAGCTAATTCAAGGTCGTGTTTAGGATAGTTCTGCTCATGAGGCTTCAATTGTCTCGAGGCATATGCTACAAATTTACCTTCTTGCATCAAAACATATCCCAGTCCATTTAACGAAGCATCACTGTATACAACAAATTCTTTGCTCGATTCGGGTTGTACTAACACTGGAGCTTCTGTTAACAAAGCTTTCAACTGATTGAAACTTCTCGACATTTATCAGGCCATTCAAATCTGATATCTTTCTGAAGTAATCTTGTCAACGGAGTAGCTATTATCGAAAAGACTTTTACAAATCTGCGGTAATAACTAGCTAAATCCAGAAAACTACAAACTTTAGATACATTTCGCGGAGGTTTCCAATTCAAAATAGCAGAAATCTTGCTTGGGCCTACTCGGATTCTAGAAGCTGACACAATGTATCCTAGAAAGCTAACCTCGTGCAATCAGAATTCACATTTGCTGAATTTCGCGTACAATTTCTTTTCTCGCAGAGTTTGTAATATAATCCTCAAGTGTTCAACATGCTCATTTTCACTTCGAGTATAAATCAATATGTCATCTATGAAAACTACAACAAACTGATCTAAATACGGTCTAAAAATTCTTTTCATCAGATCTATAAAAATAGTAGGAGCATTGGTTAGTCCAAAAGGCATAACTAAAAACTCATAATGCCCATACCTCATTCTGAAAGCAGTCTTTGGAATGTCTGAATCTTTAACTCTCAATTGGTAGTATCCTGATCTCATATCAATCTTTGAAAATACAGTATCTCATTTTAACTGATCAAATAAGTCATCAACTCTGGGTAACGGATATTTGTTCTTTATGGTTATTTTATTCAATTGACGGTAATCAATGCACATTCTCATCGTGCCATCTTTCTTTTTCACAAACAGAACAAGAGCACCCCAAGGCGAGAAACTCAGTCTAGCAAACCCTCTATCGGTCAACTCTTGCAACTGTGACTTTAACTCTTTCAACTTTGATGGTTCCATTCTATACGGAACTATTGAAATAGATGTAGTACCAAGCATCAATTCAATACCAAACTCGACTTCACGAATCGGAGGTAAACCCAGTAATTCATCAGGGAACACATCAAAAATTCACAAACAATAGGTACTAACTCAACTTTCTTTTCAGATATTTTTGAATCAATTACATAAGCAAAATATGCCTTGTACCCCTTTTTCACATTACTTTGAGCTTTCAAAATTGATATCACAGCAGGCAAACCACTCAAATCATTAGACTCAACTCATACAACTTCATTATTCAGACATCTCAAATCTATAGTCTTTCTTTTGCAGTTCACAATAGCATCATGCAAAGACAACCAATCTATACCCAGAATAATATTGAAATCATCAAACCACAAAAGCATCAAATCAGCAAGGAAATAGATATCTCAAAACATTAATGGACAGTTCTTGCATACTTTGTCCACAAGGACACTTTAACCTAAGGGGTTCGATACTTTTATAACAAATTCAGTAGACTCTACAAGCAAAATCTTACCATATACTAAATTCATGCATATGTACGAATGCGTAGAACTAGGGTCTATCAAAACAATCACAGAAGTATCATAAAGAGTAAAAGTACCCGTTATAACATCCGGTGATGAAGCTTCTTAACGAGCTCGAATTGCATATGTTCTGGCAGGCGCTCTAGCTTCAGATCTTACCACTGTGTCTCTCGTGCACCTCTGACTACCACTAACATTTCTTGTATTCTTTGAAGGTCTACCCCTCCTAGGCATTATCAAGTCTCAAATTCTGAATAGTCTTTGGCTCAACAGACTCAAGACAATCACGGATAAAATGATCAAGCGATCCACACCTGAAGCAAGCTTTATCATTTAATCTGTAGCTTCCCGAATGCCTCTTTCCGTAATGTTTACATTCACGTCTCTCAGATCGAACATTACCAGCACTGGCCACAGAAGTTCCTAAGGTTTTGGAACTCATTTACGATCTATCTCGGGTCCTATTCAAATGTCTTGCGTTACCCCTGGAATGACTTTGATCATCTCTAAATCTCTTTGGAGTAGACTGAAATGATTTATTCTGAAATCTCTTTTTCATATCTCGGGCTTCAGTTTCAGCTTTGCTTTTATCTTTCCCAAGTACTTCAACTTTGCATGCTCGATTAATGAGTGTAACGAACTCTTTTATTTCTAATATCTCAACTAGCAAAAGGATATCTTCATTAAGACGATCTTCAAATCTTTTGCACATTATAGCTTCGGAAGATATACACTCTCGAGCATATTGACTTAGTCGCATGAACTCTCGTTCATATTCAGTAACAGTCATTCGGCATTGTTTAAGCTCTAGAAATTCCTTTCGTTTCTGATCAACAAATCTCTCACTGATATATTTCTTCCTAAACTTAATCTGAAAGAAATCCCATGTGACTCGTTCTCTCGAAACAACAGAAATTAAGGTTTTCCACCATTGATAAGCTGTATCTCGGAGCAATGATACCACACACTTAATACATTCTTCTAGAGTCAGTGACATTTCATCAAATACCCGGATCGTATTTTCTAACCAGAACTCAGCTTTTTTAGCATCATCAGCATTAGTAGCTCAAAATTCTTCAGCCCCATACTTACAGATCTTGTCAACTGGTCACTTATTTAATAGATTCGAATACATAGCCGATCACACAACTGTTGTCTGAGGGGGATTAATCGGAGGCTGGGGTTGCGAAATAGTCAAGTTATTTCTCAAGTTATTTGTCTCTATACCATTCCTATCACTTCTTCATGTTCTTTTTTTCTCTCAATTGCTTCTTTCTCAAAAACCAAAACCTTCTAGGAATTGCCAAATCCTCTATGTTAAGGTAAGTGATGATTTCCTTCATATTTCACCTTTCATTTTTAATTTTTGGAGGCCAAAGTCGAAAGGCTAATTGAAGTGGCAAGGTTATCTTTTGAGTAATGTTTTGACTGTTCTTATGTCCTTATCTTGGGGTGACATTTCGAGAATCAAAGTAGATCGGATCATCTAAATCCCAAAAGCTAGAAACCACTAGTCTCTGAACTTTATCTCTTTTGAGATTTTGAGGTAAGGGTCCTCTTTAGATTTTTGTTAGGTTCGTTTATCGTATGCAATCTTAACCCTATGTTATGGATTAACAACTATATGTTATGATGGTAGCAACTAATAAGGTCTTTTCATGGAATCAAATGTCGATTAGGCGAATGAGGGGATTGGACCCATAAACCCAACCCCTAAGTTTAATAAGCATTCGGTGTCTGCTGTTAGAGATTGGCCACCGGGTTGTGGACCAGCTACAAAATAAAATCGTAGGCAGTTAGTAGTAGTATCGGCTACTAACAGTGTCGACATAGAAAGTATCATCTTGTCTGTAATCAGGTGTGTAGATCCTTATCACATTAGTTTTTTTGTATTATACATGTTATGGGCTAAAAAGCCAAAAAGTGCTATATGGACAGTCAAATAACCCGTAGGGGTTAGGCTAGGGATGCCAGGTACGAAAACATAGTAAATTCTCTATGTGTATCGATGTATGTGATAACCTCTTATCTTGTAGATGGTATATTGTTCTTGCTTTTGCATGTATGTATGCATGGGATGGGGTTAATATGATGAAGGGGAAGAGCATGCTTAATAGGTCACTTAGTGATCGATGGTTAAACCACAATATGCTATTTGGGTCACAATAGTGATCGGTGGTTACGCCACGTTAAATTGATCCCTGATTATTACGACTGGCAGCATGGCTATTGAAATGTCGTGTAGTGGTTGGTGGGTTGATTGCAGAAATCCCCGCGGTGTGATGGCTGGTAAGGGTTGGTGTGTAGAGGATGGAATTTTAGGTTGGGTTGGGTCATATCGTATGTACTTGTTCTACTATCATTATGTGTGGGCTGAGGCCCAGTATGCGATTGTGGGCCTCAAGTCGTTTATGTGGTTCAGGGATTTGCACACTGAGTCTTGGTGACTCACCTTTTATTTTTCTCAACCTTTCAGATGAGTAGTAGATCGTGGATATGAGAGCCGAGGCAGACTCGAGGGACCATAAAGTCTTTTATTTAAGTAAACTTATTTCTTTAGTTTTAAATTTTTGGCTTGTTTTCGTTAGCATGTAATAAGGCCTTTTAGCTTAAATTTTTGGTTTCTAGTGGTTAATGATTATGGATTATAAATTTTTATTTCAAGGACTTAATTATAAGAAGTAATAAAAATGGGAGTTTCAAACACGTTTAACACAAAATAACGATTTTCATAAAAAAATTACTTATTTAACGGATATCGGAATAAAACAAACTGAGATCTTCGAACCCAACAAAGCAAAGCTTCCAACACAACCTACTACTGAAAAGTTACTTTTTTCCAAATCCATGCTTTCTTCAAAGTAACCAGAGAATTTGAACTTTAACATTCAACATGTAGCATGCCAGATCTGGTTGCAGTGTTTGGGCCGAGTTTGGGGTGTTACATTTTAGTATCAGAGCCCATTTGCAAAGCTCGGGCTGTGAAATGGGTCCAGTAGTGTTTTATAGATTGATGTGAATTTAAGAAAAATGCTTTGGGTTGATATATAGCCTTCGAGTCTAGCGGCACCTGATCCACGCAGGTAAGTATTTAACTCTTGATAAGGTATGCATGATGGGTTTGATGGGCTTTATGGGGACGTGGACTAGCATGTTAGGAATTAATGGACCGTAGGCCTAGTTTAAATAACTCTTCAAATTCATGAGACTTAATCTAACTAAACATGTCCGTGAACAAGTCGCTGGGTTAGGGTGTGGCAACAAGCATACGCATGTCTAGGATTGGATCCAGTGAGAGCTTGGTACTTAAGCGGTCTAAGTGGCCCACCTCCTCTTCGCTAGAATCCTACTTGGTGCGTAGTGTCTGTTCACTTTAGCCGCGAGGACTTGTTAACCGGCCAAAGTTCATAACTAAAACCCGAAAGGGACCCAATACCCTATCTTTGTAAAATTACTAATATACCCCTAGTTTTGTAAATTATCCAGAATACCCCCAATTTGTAAAAATTATCGAAATACCCTAGGTTTGTGAAAACTACCGAAATACCCCTGGTTTGCAAAACTACCAAATTACCCCTACTTTACAAAAATACCAAAATACCCCTATTTTGTAAAATCACCAAGATACCCTATTTTGTGAGATTACAAAAATACCCATATAGGGTAGAATTATGAAAATACCATTGGGTAGTGAAATGACGAAAATATTCTTGTGTGATAAAGGCGAGTTTATGGATGTTACTCGTATGTTTGATGCATTTATGTGATACTCTGCTTGGGATGCATATGGATGTTGAATGTATGTGGTTCCTAAAACTAGGAGATACAAACTTGAGACTGAACCTTATAGATGTAATTTTGAATTTGAAAGAACTACTATTGAAACTACTTTCATAAAATTGTTTATTATTAATCAGTGAAAGAAATTATTAATCCATAAAACTTCTAATCAGATAAAAGCGAATTGGTAGTATGAGTACAAGGGGATGAGGACGTCCTGCGCATGGCCGTGGTAGGGGTAAGATGGCCATGTTAGAACTAGTAGGAACTGGCCATGGGTCAGGAGACGAGATGCTAGTTCCACCAACTGCGGAGGCAGAATTTCAAGACTAGACGACCGGAGATGATGCGGTACCTTAGGCGATGTTACGGGTTTTAGAGAGAGTTACTAGGGCATGCATGGGTATGGGAGCTCAAAATCTATGTCAGAGCGACTTAGAGCCAATGGGGCAGAAATGTTTAGGGGAATTTTTGGTATAGCCCCGAGTACAGCTGAGTATTGGTTGGAGGCGGTTGAGCGCATAATGGATGATCTTGATTTCACGGAAGAGGAAAAATTGAAAGGGGTTGTATCTCTCCTACGGGATGAAGTGTATCAATGGTGGCTTACGGTTAAGGATGGTACGGTGGTTGACCGTATCACCTGGGATTTCTTCAGAACAGCGTTTCAGAGTAAATACATCGGGTCAAGTATGTGGATGCGCAGTGTAGGGCATTTTTGAATCTGGTTCAGGGAAGTAGGTCGGTGGCTACGTATGAAGCGAAATTCTTATGCCTTAGCCGTTATGCTCGAGGGATAGTAGCCACAGACCATGAACATTATATTCGATTTAAAGACGGTCTGAGGGATTATCTGCGTGTATTGATAGCCCCGCAGCAGGAGAGGGAATTTATTGTTCTTGTGGAAAAAGATAAGATAGCTGAAGAGGTGAAGCAAAAAGAAAAACTGAATCGGGATAGAGATAGGGGTGGAAGTAAGAGACATTTTGGTTCGTCAGGGGCAGCTGGGTGTACTCAGAAAAGACCTAGGTCAGATGGGCCGAGTCGGGGTAAGAGGCCTACTACTGCTAGCCAGGCACAGAGGTGTGCTCGATATGGTAAATTCCATTCAGGTGAGTATTGGTCAAGCAATGGGAAGTGTTTTAGGTGTGGATCTATGGACCATCAGATTAGAGACAGTCCACAGCCACGGGGTGATGTAGGGCCTGCAGGTCAAGGGAATGCTTAACCGGGTAGAGGAGGTCAACAGCCGCAGAGAGGTCGTGGTCCAGCCAAGGGTGGTAACGGTTCTGATCGGGGCCATGGAGCACCAGGCTGAGGGGCAGAAAACACTGAGGCAAGACAGTTGGGGTTAGTCTATGTTGCCAGACGTTGAGAGGAGGCTGACACACCGGATGTCATAACTGGTACAGTTTTAATTTTTGGCTTGCCTTACACTGCATTGATTGATATTAGGTCGACGCATTCATATGTTGCTAGTAGGGTGTCTAGAACTTTAAGCATAGATTCTGAGATTTCCTCTAGGGAGGTGACTGTAATTAACCCGTTAGGACACTCTATGGTGGTAAATAAGCTTTATCGGGAGGTACATTTAGAAGTTCAGGGAATAGTTTTCCTGATTGATCTGATGGAATTACCGTTCGAGGAGTTTAATTTAATCTTAGGCATGGACTGGCTGGTGAGGTATCAAGCTAATGTAGATTGTACAGCCAAGCATATGGTGTTAAAAACTCCCGAGGGTGGCGAAGTGTTGGTGATGGGTGAAAGGGGTAACTGTTTGTCGAATGTGGTGACCGCCCTAAGAGTACAAAGGATGATGAGGAAAGGATGTGAGGCAATTCTAATGTTTGTTCGAGGCTCTGGAAGCCAAGGAACTAACTGTTAGGGATGTTAAGATGTTGAAGGAATTTTCTGATGTTTTCCCAAAAGAGCTTCTAGGATTACCTCGGGACCGTGAGTGGAGTTTGGTATTGATCTTTTTCGGGAACAGAACCAGTATCTATCGCCACATACAAAATGGCACCAAAGGAGTTGGTGGAGTTAAAAGCGCAGATACAAGAATTGCTGGATAGGGGGTTTATTCGACCAAGTGTGTCGCCTTGGGGAGCGTCGGTGTTATTCGTTAAGAAGAAGGATGGATCAATGTGTGTGTGCATTGACTATCGCCACTTGAATAAGATGACAATCAAGAACAAATACCCATTGCCAAGGATCGATGACTTGTTTGATCAGTTGAAGGGGGCTTCAGTCTTTTCAAAAATAGATCTGAGGTCAAGGTACCATCAGCTTAAGGTCAAGGAGGCGGATATTCATAAGACGGCTTTTAGGACTCGCTATGGTTACTACGAATTCATGGTGATACCATTTGGATTGACCAATACGCCAGCAACATTTATGGACATGATGAACCGAGTGTTCCAACCCTACTTGGATCGGTTTATCGAGGTATTTATAGATGACATTCTGGTTTATTCAAGATCGGAGGAGGAGTATGATTCACACGTTCGAGTGGTTTTGCAGATTCTAAGGGAGAAGCAGCTGTATGCCAAATTCAGTAAGTGCGAATTTTGGCTAAGGGAAGTTACTTTTCTAGGCCACGTTGTGTCGGCAGAAGGGATTAGGGTTGACCCTCAAAAAATTGAAGCGGTGTTGGATTGGAAGCTGGCTAAGTTTGTAGTGAAAATTTAGAGTTTTCTTGGTCTGGTCGGGTATTACAGAAGGCTTGTTGAAGGATTTTCGTTGATTGCAGCACCGTTGACTAAGTTGCTGCGAAAAGGGGTTTCATTTGTTTGGTCTGATAAGCAGCAAGAAAGTGTCGAGAGGTTAAAAAGAATATTAACGGAAGCACCAGTGTTGATTCAGCCAGGAGGCCAAAAAGGAGTTCGTGATTTACTGTGATGCTTCACACACAGGGCTAGGATGCATATTAATGCAAGGTGGAAAGGTTATTGCGTATGGGTCTCGGCAGTTAAGACCGCACAAATCAAATTATCCCACCCATGATTTGGAATTGGAGGCAGTGGTTTTTACCTTGAACATCTGGATACATTCCTGTAGGGGAGAAATCATTTATACCGATCATAAGAGCTTAAAATACCTTTTGACCTAGAAAGAGTTGAATCTAAGGCAAAGGAGGTGGATCGAGTTGTTAAAGGACTATGACTACTCAATCGAGTATCATCCGGGTAAAGCTAACGTGGTGGCGGATGCTCTAAGTCGTAAGGTAATCTATAACTTGAGAGTAATGTTTGCTCCCCTCAGTTTATACGATGATAGGAGTTTATTAGCTAAACTTCAAGTGAAACCCTCTTGGGTCAGTCAGGCTAAGGAGAAGCAGCAGACCGATAAGTTGCTAAAGGAGAAGTTTCAGGTAGGATCAAGTGATGGATCAACAGAATTCAGTGTGAATGATGAAGGGCTATTATGTTTTTGAGGAAGAATTTGCATGCCGAAAGATCCTGAGTTGAGGTGTAAGACTTTGCTAGAAGCGCATGGTAGTCCATACGTTGTGCACCCTGGAGGGAGTATGATGTATCGGGATTTGTGAGAACAGTTCTGGTGGCTGAGCCTGTAGCGAGAGGTGACCGAATTTGTGAGTAAGTGTTTGACCTGTCAGTAGGTAAATGCGGAGCATCAGTTACCATCAAGGTTGTTGCAGCCGATGAAGATTCCACAATGGAAATGGGAAAGGATCACAATGGACTTTGTTAGTGGGCTACCTCTCAAGCCTACTAAAAAGATTCGGTTTGGGTGATTGTTGACCGCTTGATGAAGTTTGCTTATTTCATACCTGTACATGTCGATTACTCTCTGCAAAAATTGGCTAGGTTATATATAGTAGAGGTAGTGAGGATACATGGAGTACCGGTATCAATCATATCGGGCAGGGACCCAAGGTTCACGTCACGATTTTGTAAGGCATTGCATCAAATGTTGGGTACGAAATTAGATTTTAGTACAGCGTTTCATCCTCAGACCGATGGTCAGTCTGAGTAGGTAATTTAGATCTTAGAGGACATGTTGAGAGGTTGTGTCATTGATTTTAGGGGTAGTTGGGAAGAGTTTTTACCGTTGGCGGAGTTTGCTTACAACAACAGCTACTAGTCTAGTATTCAGATGGCGCCCTATGAAGCATTGTACGGGTGGAGGTGTCGTACTCCTACCTGTTGGACGGAGTTAGGGGAACGTCATATTTTGGGGCCAGAATTGGTTACCGAGACAGAGGAGAAGGTTGAGTTAATTAGGGCTCGATTAAAGAAAGCATCAGACAGACAGAAGTCCTATGCTGATTTGAAGCGTAAGGACATAGAGTTTGCAGTAGGTGACAGGGTGTTCTTAAAGGTGTCACCGTGGAAGAAAGTGCTAAGGTTTGGAGGAAAGGTAAATTAAGTTCCAGATTCATCGGATCGTACCGGGTGGTGAAACGGGTGGGACCGATAGCCTATCAGCTTGAGCTACCTTCAGAATTAAGCCAGATTCACAGCGTATTTCATGTCTCTATGTTAAGACACTATCGTTCAGATCCATCTCATGTGGTTCCTATGGAAGAAATCGAAGTATGACTTGACCTATCCTTTGAGGAGGAACCAGTGGAAATTCTAGATCATGATGTTAAAGTATTGCGAAGGAAAACGGTTCCATTGGTTGAGGTTCTGTGGTGGAATCACGGTTCTGAGAAGGCTACTTGGGAACCAGAGAAACAATACGGTAGCAATACCCGCATTTGTTCTGACCAGGTAATTTTGAGGCCAAATTTTCTTTAAGGGAGGTAGAACTGTAACATCCTGAACTTGTAGGGCCTTGCATTTGATGTGATGTGATGTGTTGTTGTGCTTAATATGCTAGTTAGAGTGTTTATGGGTCCAGAATGGGCTCAATGTTGGGTCGAGGCCTTAGCAGAAATTTGTTGTTGGGCACATTAGTGGAGAGCCAACTGGGTTAGGGCTTAAAAGATATTATTTGTGTTTTATGACACAAGATTTGATGTGATAAAAAGGCAGGGAGGCGCCTCTTAGAGCACAGCAAGTTGACGCCACAAGGGAGGTAGGGAGGAGGTTCGAGTCATGGCAAGCTCATTTATTTAAATTGATTTTTGGCGTCAGAAGGGGGCAGAGTTGGAGTCAGCTGGGATGCTTAGAAATAGGGAGTTGTGTGAGTTAGATAATGAGGCTGATAAAGGGAAGAAGAGGTGGTGTTATTCATGCCACTTGTGGATGAGTGATCAGATAAGGATAAGGGAGAAAATCTAGGACTTATCTAGGGAGCAAGGTGGTGGCCAAATTTTCAACTCTTTGAAGAAGGAGGCAACCGGTTTTGGTTTGTGCTAGGGGTGCCGAATTTTCTTTAGCCATAGGACTTGGTGCTTGTTGTTTTTCTGTAAATTTTGACGTTTGGGGTTGATAGGTGCCAAAATTGGGAGTAGTCAGCTGAGGGTCCTCCTCACATTTTTGGCATTTTAAGTTCTTTCATTCTCTTTTCTCATTATTCTGCTAAATCCAAACCCACCCTAGTCTTGCCGAAATTCTCTTTGTCTCCATACCATTCCTATCAATTCTTCATGTTCTTCTTCTCTAAATTGCTTCTTTCTCAAAAGCCAAAACCTTCTGGGAATTGCCGAATCCTCTGTGTTAAGGTAAGTGATGATTTCTTTCATATTTCACCTTTCATTTTCAATTTTTGGAGGCCAAAGCCGAAAGGCTAATTGAAGTGGCAAGGTTATCTTTTGAGTAACGTTTTGACTGCTCTTATGTCCTCATCTTGAGGCGATATTTCGAGAATCGAAGTAGATCGAATCATTTAGATCCCAAAAGCCAGAAACCGCTAGTCTCTTAACTCTATCTCTTTGGGATTTCAAGTAATGGTTCTCTTTAGATTTTCGTTAGGTTCGCTTATCGTATTCGTGATCTTAACCCTATGTTATGGATTAACAACCATATGTTATGATGGTAGCAACTGATAAGGTCTTTTGATGGAATCAAATGTTGATCAGGTGGAGGAGGGGATTGGACCCGTAAACCCAACCCCTAAGTTTAAGAAGCGTTCGGTGTCTGCCGTCAGAGATTGGCCACCGGGTTGTAGACCAGCTATAGAACAAAACCGTAGGCAGTTAGTAGTCATATCGACTACTGACAGTGTCGACATAGAAAGTATCATCTTGCCTCTAATCAGGTGTGTAGATCTTTATCACATTAGTTTTTTTGTATTATACATGTTATGGGCTAAAAAGCTGGAAAAGGCTGTATGGACAGTCGAATAACCCGTAGGGACTAGGCTAGGGATGCCATGTACGAAAACATAGCAAATTCTCTATGTGTATTGATGTATGTGATAACATGTTATCTTGTAGATGATATATTGTTCTTGCTTTTGCATGTATGTATGCATGGGATGGGGTTAATATGATGAAGGGGAAGAGCATGCTTAATAGGTCACTTAGTGATCGGTGGTTAAACTAGGATATGCTATTTGGGTCACAATAGTGATCGGTGGCTACGCCACGTTAAATTGATCCCTGATTATTATGACTGGCAGCATGGCTGTTAAAATGGCGTGTAGCGGTTGGTGGGTTGATTGTAGAAATCCCCACGGTGTGATGGCTGGTAAGGGTTGGCGTGTAGAGGATGGAATTTTAGGTTGGGTTGGGTCATATCGCATGTACTTGTTCTGCTGTCATTATGTGTGGGCTGAGGCCTAGTATGCGATTGTGGGCCTCAAGTCGTTTATGTGGTTCAGGGATTTGCACACTGAGCCTTGATGACTCACCCTTTATTTTTCTCAACCTTTCGGATGAGCAGTAGATCGTGGATACGGGAGCCGAAGCGGACTCGAGGGGCCATAAAGTCTTTTATTTAAGTAAACTCATTTCTAGTTTTTCTATAGTTTTAAATTTTGGGCTTGTTTTCATTAGCATGTAATAAGGCCTCTTAGCTTAAATTTTCGGTTTCTAGTGGTTAATGATTATGGATTATAAATTTATATTTCAAGGACTTAATTATAAGAAGTAATAAAAATGGGCGTTTCAAACATGCTTAACGCAAAACAACGATTTTCATCAAAAAAATCACTTATTTAACAGATATCGGAATAAAACAAACTGAGATCTTCGAACCCAATAAAGCAAAGCTTCCAACACAACGTGCTACCGAAAAGTTACTTTTTTCCAAATCCATGCTTTCTTCAAAGTAACCAGAGAATTTGAACTTTAACATTCAACCTGTAGCATGCCGGATCTGGTTGTAGCGTTTGGGCCAGGTTTGGGGTGTTACAGCTTAAGAGGTTAGTAAGTTTGTAACATAATACATTCAATTTAATAGTTCAAATATAATGCACAAAATGAATCCATCAAATGGATCAACTCTCAAATGTTCACACCATATCATCCATAGCTAATAATCTCACTCAACCATTCATGAATTCATATACAATCTCACCAACCACAAAGGTTCAATACATATGTAACATCCTAAAAATGGGGTTATTCGTATTTGCATTATTTTGCTTGAGTTGAATTGCTGAAATAATGTTTACGGGATGATAAGATTTAATTAAGGGCTTTGAGTTGTGACGGAATAGTAGAAAATATTATTATTAAGCTTTAAAAAGGTGAGGAGCCTTAGCAGGTAGGGGTTATAAGAATTAATAAGGGATTTGTTGTCATAAAATGAGCCTAGATTAAGTGGCAAAGGGAAGGCCACTTGGGAGCTACATGTGACGCCATCAAGGAACAAGGGAGAACCTTGGTTCGAGTCACAATTCTCCCTTTTTGCATTATTTTTGGACGGCACATGTGGGAGAGTCTTCCTCCCTTTAAACTCTTTTATTATTATTATTTAAATATAATATGAGCATTTTATTTTATTCTAAGGATAATAGAGGGTAAAAGAGATATTGTATGGATTATTAAGAGATTATTAGGAATTAAATTCAAATTAGTTTGAATTAATTTAAGTGAGTGGCTTGGAGTGATTCAAGGAGGTTGATTGAATTTGAACTCCTTGGTTAGTAGGAGTGGACGGCAAGGCTACTAGGGGGGTGCCGAATGCTTATAAAAGCACTCATTTGATCACCTTGTTTTTCTTTTTTTTTCAATTTGCTTAGCCGAAATTTCTAAACACTTTTCTTTTTAATTTTCTTTCATCATTCCATCCTCTCAAAACCTTGGCCGAAACCCTCTCTACTTCTCCTTGCCGAATCCCCATTCTCAATTCTCCTTTTCTTTTATTTTTTCCTCTAGCCGAACCTCCCCACTACTCCCTTGTAGTCTTGGCGAATACACTCCCTTGGAAGTGCCGATTTCCTTCCCTTCTATTTACTCACTTTGGCCGAATAGTATAGTGGCATAGACACTTTGGGATTTCTCCTTTATTCAATTGATTGCGAAGGTAAGTGATGGCCGAATCCTCTATCCATATCTTCCTTTCTTGTCGACTTTGGCAAGGGTAATTGGTTTCAAGAATGTTAATTAAGGGTACTAATCACGGATTAAACTAAAATCGTTGTAGGATCTTGAGATTTGGAAATAAGCAAGAGAGTTAATAGCGTTCATCAATCAATTTTCGGTAAGGATTTACATATGTATTTGGTGTTCTTTTAAAAGCCAAAGGCTATGGTTATTAATATTGACCGATTATAGTTTGTGAACCGATTAAGTGATTGGTCTGTCAAGATAGTATTCAAGGTGATTAGGTAAGGATTCGGGTACAAAAGGTTACCCCTTTAAATTACTTGGGTTGGCCGAATAGGCCATAGTACTAATCCCATGGTTGGCCGAATGTAGGTGCAGAGAGATCTAGGGTGGCCGACTCCTCTTTTCAGGATTTAGACTATTCAGTGGTGACAGGTGTGTACATACACACTTATAGCAATTAATAACTGTGCTAGATATTTGTTATATGTAAATTTGCTTGATGTAGATACGGATATAGTACCTTAATGGTACAAGCGAGGATTTCGGGTAAGTCTCTTTTAATATGAGAATATTATTATGCTTTTGGGAAGCATGGCTTTTATGATACATGTGATAAATGTATAAGATCTGATCATGACTACTTGACTTTTGTGGGTTAAATGGCGGAGGCGGTGATATTATGCCGACGGGCACCAGTGTTTTGGTAACACAATCGTGACCACGGCCACCAGAGGTTTGGTACCTCCGGAGGTTTGGTACCTCATCGCGTCTTGTCCCTCGTGGCTTAGCACCACCGTGGGTTGGCCCCACTTTGAGATATGGGATTGACGCCATGATTTGGCATCACACGATGGGTTGGCCCCATCAATCGATTGTGTCTATGGACACGGAGGTTTAGCACCTCCAAGATTTGGCATCACATCCGTGACTATATGTCACCGGTGGTTTGGCACCACCAAAGGGTTTGGTACCACAACCGGGTAGATTGAGGCGTTTGGTTGGCTAGGTTGGGTACATTGTCTTGTGCATATTAATTGTTATAATCATGTATGAGATTGGTTTAAACCGGGAAGGGTTACATCTTGAGTCTTGGTGACTCACCTTCTCCTTTATTTTTTCGGTGATGCATAGATCGCGGATATGGGCCGAGGGACTTGAGGTGGCCATGCGGTGGACTTGAATTAAATGAACTTTAAACTTAGTCATTTTATTTTATTTTATTATTGGTTTATTTTATTTTGGATGTAATAAGGCCTCCATATACTTTACTTTTGTTATTTTTCATATGTTGGATATTTTTTTTAACTATAAATTTGAATCACACGTTTTCCAAATTAACACGAAAAATATTGTATCGTGCGGTGGGCACATTTGAAATTTGTATAATAACTTGACTTAATTAAATTTTGAATTTAATCTAAGTATGATTTCGATAAGATAACCAAAAGCGAAGTTTTCAACAAAACTTAAATTGGATTTTAAAATGGATTTCAAAAGTTTTTCTCCAGTATTCGACCCATATTCTGGTCCTAATGTTTGGGCTAGGGTTTGATTATTACAAATTGGTATCGAGCCAGTTCAAAGCTCTACTGTGGGGCTCAAGGCCCAAAATGTTTTGGTAGGCCTTTTTGAGGTATTTTTGGTTTTGAGCGGCATGGCCCGAGTCTCCCAAGACCGTCCGCCTGTAAGTACTTCTCCAACCTCTTTGTGAATTATTTTACGTAGAGGGGTAGGAAGCATGGAACGAGAATAGACTTATAGGAATTTTGAACCCTAGGATTAGACTACTCAAACATAGGCAGAGCATAAGACTTAATGAACTCAACCAACCTATGACTAAGTCAACGAGCTAGGTGTGGTAACCCCTGACGCATGTCTAGGATTGGATCCGAAGCACTGGTCTTTAAGCAATCCGAGTGACTCACCACCTCTTGGCAGTATCCTACAGTGCGTAGCTTGGGTTCACCCTAACTCGAGGGCTCGGTGGTGTGGTAACCTCATGCGCATGTCTAGAAAGGTTCGGTGGGAGCTTGGTATTTAAGCAAATCCGCGTGACTCACCTCCTCTCCACACGAATCCTCGCCTGTGCGTAGCTTTGGTTCACCCCGACCAAGAGGGCTTTACATAGGCTAAACGTAACACTAAAACCCTAATGGAACTAACCATGTTTTTGAAAAAAAAAGAAGACAACAAAACCCTAATTTCTTCAAAATTTTTAAAATCACACTCCCAAATATGAGAACAACCATTCTTACAATGTCTTCCCGAAAAAGTTGATTTGTGAAAATTACAGAAATGCCCTTAGGGGTGAAATTACTAAAATACCCTTGACTCATAAAATATCAAATCAATGGTTTTGCATAAAAAATTTCCTTATTCTAGAAGTATCCAAAAACTTTACTTTACAAATCACCAATAAAATACTTTGGTTTGGAAAATTACGGAAATACCCTCAACTTGTAAAATTACCGAAACGACCCTGAGTACAAAATTTTTGCAACATCATCGTTTTAAGAAAGGAAAATTCTCAAAAGGGACCCTCAGAGTTTTACAATTATTAAAACACCCTCGATTTACAAAAATTACAAAATTACCCCTGATTGACAAAATTACCAAAATACCCCTAGTTTCCAAAATGATACCATAACTTCAAACCTTACCAATTTTCAGTAATACCCTCCAGTTTTGGGAATTTCAAAGTGACCTACTTTATCAAAGTTTGAAATCTCCTAATTTTATTACAAAAATACCTCGTAGGAAATGACGAAAATACCCCTGGTTAGAAAGCAGATGAATCTGTCCGAGGAGTGAATAGGTATGGAAAGTACTAGGGAATGAATGTGGCCTTTTGTGTGAACTAGGGTAGAATACTTAAAACATTGTTTGATCGAAAGAATCCTTATTAAACTTTTCATAAAATTTTTCGGGTAATCAAGCGGAACAAATTACTAATCCATAAAATTTTTCTTAATCGAGTAAAAGCGCTAGATAGAATGAGTTCTAGAGGACGTGGCCGACGTGGACGTGGTAGGGGAAGAATGACCATATTTGAACCCGTTAGGTCAGGACATGGTTCGAAAAATGAGGTACCATCGCCACCACCACCTCCGACTTTTGGGCCGAGGAGCAAGATCGACCGGAGGAGGCGATGCGCAAGTCGTGTTGCGAGTTCTCGAGTTAGTAGCTGGGGCTGGTGGAAATTTAGGAGCTCGAAAATTGTTCCCGAGTGAATTCGATCCAACGGAGCTGAGGTGTTCCGTGGGGTGTCGGGAGTGGCACCTAGTGCAGCAGAATACTGGTTGGAGTCAATAGAAAGGATCATGGACGATCTTGACCTGACTAACGAGGAGAAGCTAAAGGAGCCATGTCACTCAAGGATGAAGCATATCGATGGTGGCTCACCGTTCGAGATGGCGCCACGGCGGAGAGGATCTTACATGGGATTACTTTAGGTCGCTTTCGGAAAAAGTATGTGGGTACTAGCTACACCGACGCCGAGAAAAGCTTTTCCGGGTTAGTACAGGAACTAAGTCCGTGTCGGAGTATGAGGCGAGTTCCTAAGGTTGAGTAGATATGCGAGAGGCATTGTGGCTACTAACATGAGCGTAGTGGTCCGCTGAGGATCGGGCCGAGAGATGATTTGAGGTCGCTAATTGCTCATGACGAGTTCGTGAGTTTTCGTCTCTAGTAGAAAAGGCTAAGGTAGCCGAGGGTATTAAGGCAACGGTGAGGTAAAACTATGATAGGCTCAAGCGAAGAGAGGTTTTGGGCCATCGGGCCAAGTGGTAATGATCGTAAAAAGGCTAAACAGAGTGGGCCAAATTAGGCGACAAGGCCCGTAGCTACTAATCAAAGACCGGCCAAAGGTAATCGTGGGAAGTCCCATTGGGAGGGTCATTGGACCGGTGAGAGGGTTGTTTTGAATGTGGGTCTCTGGAACACCTTGTGAGGGATTGTCCCCGAAAGCGAGCTCAGAATCAGTCAGAGGGGCAGGACCGTACTCAGGATAGAAATGTAGGACCACAGAGAGGTCGTGGTAATGGTAGAATCGTGGTCGCGGAACTCAGGGCAGAGGCACAGGCAATACAGAGGCAAGACAGCCTAGCTTAGTCTATGCGGCGAGGCGTCGTGAGGAGGGTGATGCACCGGATGTCATAACCGGTACGTTTTTGATTTTTGGTCTTCCTTATTATGCATTAATTGATGTGGGTTCTACGCATTCATACGTAGCGAGTAGTGTGGTAGAGACTTTGAACCTAGACTCTGAGACTGCTGCTAGGGAGATGACCGTAATTAGCCCTTTAGGCCATTCTGTAGTTGTGAACAAACTTTTTAGGGATGTACCCCTAGAACTCCAAGGGGTCGTGTTCGTGGCTGATCTGATGGAACTGCCATTTGGTGAGTTCGATTTGATCCTTGGAATGGATTGGTTGGTTAAGTACCAGGCAAGGTTGGATTGCACTGCTAAGCGCATGGTTCTTCAAATGGTCGAAGGGGATGAAGTGGTCATGGTCGGTAATCGAAGAAATTACATCCTAATGTGGTGTCGGCCTTGATGGTGAAAAGATGGTTAGGAAAGGGTGTGAGGCGTTTATAGTTCGAATTTGTGCCTTGGAGGCTAAGGAGTCAGCGATTGAAAAGGTCCGAACAGTAAGGGAATTCACTGATGTATTCTCAGAGGAACTTCCGGTTTGCCTCCAGATCGGAAGTCAAATTCGGATAGATGTGCTACAGAACGCAGACTAGTATCTATAGCATCAGATCGAATGGCACCAAAGGAATTGGTGGAGTGAAGGCTCAAATTCGTGAGCTCTTGGATAAAGGGTTTATTCGACCTAGTATATCTCCGTGGGGAGCACCTGATTATTTGTCAAAAAGAAAGAGCGGTTCTATGCGGATGTGCATCGACTACCATCGCTAAACAAGTTAACGATAAAAAACAAGTACCCATTGCCTCGGATCGATGACTTGTTTGACCATTGAAGGGCGTCGCTTGTTTTCAAGATAGACCTTAGGTCGGGTTACCATCAACTTAAGGTGAAGGAGGCCGATGTTCACAAGACGGCATTCGAACTCGGTATGGGCATTACGAGTTCCTAGTGATGCCATTCGGTTGACCAATGCACCGCGGCATTTATGGATTTAATGAATAAGGTATTCCAACAAGATTTGGACCAATTTGTCGTGGTGTTCATAGGCGACATATTGGTTTACTCAAAGACGGAGGAGGAGCACGACAAGCATTTGCGAATAGTTCCGCAAGTATCGAGGAGAAGCGCTTATATGCCAAATTCAGTAAGTGCGAATTTTGGCTAAGGGAGGTGGATTTCTTGGGTCACGTGGTGTCAGTGAAAGGGATTAGAGTAGATCCCCGCAAGATTGAAGCAGTGTTGGATTGGAAACCGCCTAAGTCGGTGGCAGAGATTCAAAGTTTTCTGGGTTTAGCAAGTTACTATCGAAGGTTTGTGGAGGGATTCTCGTTAATTACTGCACCGTTAACTAAGCTATTGAGGAAGAGAGTACCATTTGTTTGGTCAGAAAAGTAGCAAGAAAGTTTTGATAAGTTGAGAAAGATTCTGACAGAAGCTCCAGTCTTGGTACAGCCTGAGGCAGGGAAGTTGTTTACAGTCTACTGTGATGCGTCCCATACGGGGTTGGGATGTGTATTGAAGCAGGAAGGGAAGGTAGTAGCCTATGCGTCCCATCAGCTAAGACCGCATGAGGTTAACTACCCAACTCATGACTTGGAGTTAGCAGCAGTCATCTTCACTTTGAAGATATGGAGACATTACCTTTATGGGGAGAAGTCGATAGTCTACACGGATCACAAGAGTCTAAGGTATCTCTTGACCCGAAAGACTTGAATTTAAGGGCAATATGGATTGAATGCTAAAGGATTACGATTGTCCCATCGAATATCATCCGGGTAAGGCTAACGTGGTGGCTGACGCGTTGAGCAGGAAGGTGGTGTCAGATTTAAGAGTGATGTTTGCTTGCTTGAGTCTATACGATGATGGAAGTCTTTTGGCAGAACTTCAGGTAAAGCCAACCTGGATTGAGGAGATTAGGGAAAAGCAATTAGTGGATGAAGGGTTGAATGCTAAGAGGATGCAAGGTCGGGATGGTGGTTTAGAAGGTGCGGATTGACCGGTGATGGTGTATTATGTTTCAAGGACGGCCCGTATGTCAAGGATGTGGAATTAAGACAAAGAATTCCCCAAGATGCTCATAGCACCATACGCTATGCATCTAGGAGGAAGCAAAATGTCTGAGATTTGCGAGAGCAGTTACGTGGCCGGGTTGAAGCGTGAAGTGATCGAGTTCAGAGGAAGGTGTTTGACATGTCAACGAGTTAAGGTCGAACATCGATTGCCATCGGGCTACTTCAACCGGTAAAGATTCCTCAATGGAAGTGGGAGCGGATCACTATGGATTTTGTCGTGAGGCTACCCTCACGCCCAAAGAAGAAAGATGCGCTTTGGGTAATCGAGACCGCTTAACTAAATCAGCTCACTTGCACCTGTGAGAATGGATTACTCACCCGAAGCTAGCTAAGTTGTATGTGGCCGAAATAGTCAGATTGCATGGTGTGCCCGTATCAATTATTTCAGATAGGGACCCAAGGTTCACTTTGAGGTTTTGGAAGGCATTGCATCAAGCTTTGGGAACACGATTGGATTTTAGTACAGCTTTCCATCCACAATGGACGGTCAATGAAAAGGGTCATACAGATCTTAGAGGATATGCTGAGGGGTTGTGTCTTGGAATTCCGAGGTAGTTGGGAGGAATTTTTACCTTTAGCCGAGTTCGCCTACAACAATAGTTACCAAGCAAGTATCCAAATGGCACCATACGAAGCATTGTATGGGCGAAAATGCCGAACTCCGACGTGTTGGACAGAGTTGGGTGAGCGACAAGTGTTAGGCCCAGAGTTGGTTGCGGAAACGGAGGACAAAGTTAGGGTGATTCAGGCTCGTCTTTAGGAAGCATCAGATAGACAGAAGTCCTATGCTGATCTTAAGCGTAAGGAAATGGAGTATGCAGTAGGGGATAAAGTCTTCCTGAAGGTGTCGCCTTGGAAGAAGGTATTAAGATTTGGGCGAAAAGGAAAGCTAAGCCCAAGATTCATAGGCCCATATACGATATTAGGCGAGTAGGACCGGTAGCTTACCAAATCGAATCGCCGAGCGGAGTTAAGTCGATTCATAACGTCTTTCATGTGTCGATGCTTAGGCGGTATCGGCCGATCCATCACACGTGGTGCTTGTGACAGAAATCGAGGTCAACTCGGACCTATCTTTTGAGGAAGAGCCGGTTCAGATCTTGGATAGAGATGTAAAGGTTCTGCGTGGAAGTCGGTGCCCTTAGTGAAAGTGCTATGGCGGAACCATGGTGCCGAGGAAGCTACGTGGGAACCCGAGGATGTGATCGCAACAATACCCCCACCTCTTGACGACTGTAATTTCGAGGACGAAATTCTTTTAAGGGGTAGAACCGTAACATCCTAAAAATGGGGTTATTCGTATTTGGATTATTTTGCTTGAGTTGAATTGCTGAAATAATGTTTATGGGATGATAAGATTTAATTAAGGGCTTTGAGTTGTGACGGAAGAGTAGAAAATATTATTATTAAGCTTTAAAAGGTGAGGAGCCTTAGTAGGTAGGGGTTATAAGAATTAATAAGGATTTGTTGTCATAAAATGAGCCTAGATTAAGTGGCAAAGGGAAGGCCACTTGGGAGCTACATGTGACGCCATCAAGGAACAAGGGAGAACCTTGGTTGAGTCACAATTCTCCTTTTGCATTATTTTTGGATCTACACATGTGGAGAGTCTTCCTCCTTTAAACTCTTTTATTATTATTATTTAAAGATAATATGAGCATTTTATTTTATTCTAAGGATAATAGAGGTAAAAGAGATATTGTATGGATTATTAAGAGATTATTAGAATTAAATTCAAATTAGTTTGAATTAATTTAAGTGAGTGGCTTGGAGTGATTCAAGGAGGTTGATTGAATTTGAACTCCTTGGTTAGTAGGAGTGACAAGCAAGGCTACTAGGGGTGCCAATGCTTATAAAAGCACTCATTTGATCACCTTGTTTTTCTTTTTTCAATTTGCTTAATGAAATTTCTAAACACTTTTCTTTTAATTTTCTTTCATCATTCCATCCTCTCAAAACCTTGGCAAAACCCTCTCTACTTCTCCTTGCGAATCCCCATTCTCAATTCTCCTTTTCTTTTATTTTTCCTCTAGCCGAACCTCCCCACTACTCCCTTGTAGTCTTGGCCTAATACACTCCCTTGGAAGTGCCGATTTCCTTCCCTTCTGTTTACTCACTTTGGCCGAATAGTATAGTGGCATAGACACTTCGGGATTTCTCCTTTATTCAATTGATTGCGAAGGTAAGTGATGGTCGAATCCTCTGTCCATATCTTCCTTTCTTGTCGACTTTGGTAAGGGTAATTGGTTTTGGCAACTGTTAATTAAGGGTACTAATCACGGATTAAACTAAAATCATTGTAGGATTTTCGGGATTTGGAAATAAGCAAGAGAGTTCGCCAACGTTCATCAATCAATTTTTGGTAAGGATTTACATATGTATTTGGTGTTCTTTTAAAAAGCCAAAGGCTATGGTTATTAATATTGACCGATTGTAGTTTGTGAACCAGATTCGTGATTCGGTCTCAAGATAGTATTCAAGGTGATTAGGTAAGGATTCGCACAAAAGGTTACCCTTTAAATTACTTGGGTTGGCTTAATAGGCCATAGTACTAATCCCATGGTTGGTAGAATGTAGGTGCAGAGATCTAGGTGGCCGACTCTTCTTTTCGGGATTTAGACTATTCATGGTGATGTGTGTACATACACACTTATAGCAATTAATAAATGTGCTAGATATTTGTTGTATGTAAATTTGCTTGATGTAGATACGGATATAGTACCTTAATGGTACAAGCGAGGATTTCGTAAGTCTCTTTTAATATGAGATTATTATTATGCTTTTGGGAAGCATGGCTTTTATGATACATGTGATAAATGTATGAGATCCGATCATGACTACTTGACTTTTGTGGGTTAAATGAGCGGAGGGGCGTGATATTGTGCCGACGGGCACCAGTGTTTTGGTAACACTGCTGTGACCACAGTCACCGTGAGGTTTGGTACCTCGAGGTTTGGTACCTCATCGCGTCTTGTCCCTGTGGCTTAGCACCACCGTGGGTTGGCCCCACTTTGAGATATGGGATTGACGCCAGTGATTTGGCATCACACGATGGGTTGGCCCCATCAATCGATTGTGTCTATGGACACCGGAGGTTTAGCACCTCCGGATTTGGCATCACATCTCGTGACTATATCTCACCGGTGGTTTGGCACCACCAAAGGGTTTGGTACCACAACGGGTAGATTGAGGCGCTTGGTTGGCTAGGTTGGGTACATTGTCTTGTGCATATTAATTGTTATAATCGTGTATGAGATTGGTTTAAACCTGGGAAGGGTTACATATCGAGTCTTGGTGACTCACCTTCTCCTTTATTTTTTCAGTGATGCATAGATCGCGGATATGGAGCCGAGGGACTTGAGGTGGCTATGCAAAGGACTTGAATTAAATGAACTTTAAACTTAGTCATTTTATTTTATAATCTAAGTATGATTTCGAGAAGATAACCAAAAACTAGAAGTTTTCAACAAAACTTAAATTGGATTTTAAAATGGATTTCAAAAGTAAACATACATGCTAAATTTATGCTTGATATTGCATTTTGATCAACTTTTTTATTCATTAGGTTTAATTGCACACTTAGTGCCCAATTCATAGTCGAAACCGAATTAGCATCGCACACTTAGTGCCTCAATTCATAGTCGAATCCTAAATAACATCGTACACTTAGTGCCTCAATACACAACCCAACATAACTTGGTATCGTAGACATAGTGCCAATCAGTAAAGCCGAAGCTTTCATTACTTCGCACACACAGTGCTATTCAACTCCATCTCATTTCAATTACGCACACTTAGTGCCTTATTTCTCATTCTCATACATATAGCATTTCTAATTCGATAACTATAATTGAATTTGCATCACATAGATATAAATTAACAACTTGTACTATATCCAAACTTACCTCGGACGTCAATGTAACACCCCAACCCGGCCTATACGTTACGACCGAATCTGGTATGTCACAAGGTAAAATCAAGTCTTAGTTATACTTAAGAAAAACAGAAGATTTGAAAGAAAACTTTTTGCTTATTACTACGGTGTTTTGGAAACATCGATGTGTAGATTAATGAAACTCCACTTTTACCTTAATATTTAAACTGCCGTGGTGTCAAATTTGATATAAACAGTAACTAATAAAAACCAAAGTACAACTTTGAAAGGCCTTATTACATAACAAAAGTCCCAAATCAAAATAAACTTATAGTAATACTTAGACTATAAAAGAAAAGGCAAAAACCGAAGTTACTAAAGTTCACGAGTAGTATCTTCGATATATAGCCACCCCGAGTCCTCCACGGCTCCCAATCCTCAATCGCTGGGAATCACCTGAAACATTTAATAAAAAGAGGGGGTGAGTTTACGAAAATTTAGTGTGCACAACCCTCGTCGGTAAGAACATGCATCACAACAATCCAGGCCGAAGCCCATCACAGTAACGGTGGCAATTGGGCTTTAGCCCAAAATAGACTCGGTTGAGCCTTAACCTATATCATATGCCACAGTAGATAATGTATGCAATGCGATGCAAACCTAGCCCCACCTAATTTTCCATCCTCTACACACCAACCCGTACCAACCATCACACCGTGGGGATTTCTACAACCAGCCCTCAATCCGCTACACACCATCTTGACAGTTATGCTGTCAGAAAATGTGGCAGAGCCACCGATCACTATGTGACCTTAAAACAACTGTGGCAGAGCCACCGATCACCATGTGACCTTATGAACAATGTGGTAGCACCACCAATCACTATGTGACCTTACTAAATAATGTGGCAGAGCCATCGATCACCATGTGACCTTACGAACAATGTGGCAGCGCCACCGATCACTATGTGACCTTATCACTTCCCCTTTATCAACATTCCCATATCCCATGCACAACATTTATATCGTGACAGATGTATCATACTAGTAACAAGGCAATAGATCATCACATACAACCAACTCATATTAGGTAATTACAGATACGTACCTGGCACTTCCTACCTTACCCCCCAAGGGTATGTCAACTGTATTTATAACCTTTTTTGGCTTTTCAGCCCATACAATTAATAATACAATTAAGTAAAGTGTGTTAGGGTTTACACATAATCACGCTAATCAACCCCTAAGGGTATAACGATAATTTTACCTACCAAGGGTATTTCAGTAATTTACCTACAAAGGGTAATTCGGTAATTTCACAAAATAGGGGTATTTTGATAATTTTACAAACCAGGGGTATTTCGATAATTTTGCAAACCAGGGGTATTTCGATAATTTTACAAACTAGGGGTATTTTGGTAATTTTACAAATTAAGGGTATTTCGGTAATTTTACAAATTAGGGGTATTTTGGTAATTTCACAAATCGGGGGTATTTTAGTAACTCTGCAAAGATAGGGTATTGGTCCCTTTTGGGTTTTAGTTATGATCTTTGGCCCATTAACAAGCCCTTGCGGTTAAGTGAACAGACACTGCGCACCAGGTAGGATTCTAGCGAAGAGGAGGTGGGCCACTAGGGCCGCTTAAATACCAAGCTCTCCCTAGATCTAATCCTAGACATGCGTATACCTGTTGCCACATTCCAGCCCAACGATTTGTTCACAGACATGTTTAATTAGAATTAAGTCTTATGGAATTTACGAGTTGTTCAAACTAAGCCTAAGGTCCATAAACCCTAACATATATATCTATGTCCCCATAAGCCCAAATCACTCCTTTATAGCCTATTAGGCCCAAATCTCATCATATGGCCTATTAGGCCCAAAACAAATCCAATTCATGTATCATGAATGATTAATTCAATTCGTATAACCAACCAAACCATTTCATCAAACTTAGCCTCAAGGCCCACCGGCCCATTTAGCCACTCCCGGCTTTATCGATTTCGTGTGTGTAGTGTTTGTACACACCTAGTAACCACGCGCGCTGCAAACCCCTTAGTGACGAACCTACAATCCACATCACCTAATGATTAATCATAACTTAATACACACTTATCGAAAATTGAAACATCACCATAACCTTCTGCCGTGCACCTCACGTTATAGTAGCCCTTCCTTCGCTACTATTGGCGATTATCCTCTAAGTATGCACCCAAATGCCCACCAAGGTATATTAACTCTCCTCATAGAATGCTTTATATATAGCTAGGTTCTCACCTTCCTTCTTTGTATCTTACCGATGTGGGATCCCTCCGTTAGCAGAGTTTAAATTCAACTCAAACTCTTATCGTCCAATCCGTAAAATAAATACTCCCTTGCTTGTCATGAGATTCGAATCCAGGCTCCCTTGTAGCATAATCCATGTCGCTAGCCACTTGGCCACAAGCTCCTCATGTGTCTAAAATCATGTGCAATTAAATATAACCCTATGGCAAAATTCTAGAGTCCATTTAAAAAGAAATCCCAAAATGCAAGAGCCAAGACTTGCACCTTGGACCTCCTTCCTTCCTTGTGGCGTCACCCCCTTGTCTCCTATGTGGCGTCACTTTTCCACTACACCGCACACTCCACTTGTGTCTTTTTCTCCACGTTTTATTCTTAAAGCCTACCTACTAACTCCCAAGGTTTTTTTCACCTAAAACCAAAATTTCCCTAAAGCCAAAGTTTGAACCCGGGACTTCATAGAAGCCCCCTTAACCTTCCAAAATTACTCACCTACTAGATCCAACTTGCATTAAAGCTGTTCTCTTGTTCCCAAAAATTTTAAATGCTCCTACGCCTAAAGCCCAATGGGCCCAATCCTACTAGGCCCAACTTTGGGATGTTACAGTCAAAATATCGAAACTAGCCAATCAATCGAGTACTTTATCTTTGCCTCGATCTTGATCCGAACCTCTCCTTTCTTAGTCTAAACACAGTCAAGTTTAACTCATTCAATCACCAATTCATTCAATTTAGTCCAAGCACATATATTTAGGGCATTTTACAAAATAGCCCTCACATTTTCACATTTTGACACTTTAGTCCCTAATCCACAAAATCACAAAATACACATAATTTGATTGTACCCATGCCTAACCGAATTCTCACTATCTTCATATAAGTCCATACATTTCATTTATTTCACATTTTAGTCATTCAAAATATTATTTTCACAATTAAGCCCAAATTACTCAATTGCACTAAAAATTCAAATACAAAATATGTTAGCCCAACACTAAGCTTTCATGTTCCACCTACTAACAACACAAAGCTCACATATTCATCAATGAAATATCTCAAAATCACCATCAATTTCTAAAATTAAAGCATGGGTTTCATAATACGCAACAATCATAAAAACGTAAAAATAATCAAAAACGAAACAAAAAAATGAACTTACAATTAAGCTCCACGATGATCGAATGCTTCAACTATGTTAATGGCTTCTTTAAGTGTATTTCCGGTGGATGAATGATAGTGGAAGATGATAAAAACTATTTTTTTTGTTTCTAATTTATGTTTATTAACCAATTTACTATATTAACCTTATTAACATACACATGAAATCATCTATTATAAGGTCATTTATGACAAATTCCACTATCCATGGTCCAATTACAATTTAAAGACCTTTCATTTAATAAACCATGCCAAATAAGCACTTCAACAAT
Source organism: Gossypium rotundifolium (assembly GCA_025506655.1). NCBI lineage: Eukaryota > Viridiplantae > Streptophyta > Magnoliopsida > Malvales > Malvaceae > Gossypium > Gossypium rotundifolium. The sequence goes on from CP106730.1 coordinate 29,289,860, forward strand.
CAGCACACAGCTTTTACATTTTATACGATTAAGTCCTTTTTGCTAATTAAGCATTAAAACAATAAAATGTTCACATAGAAATTTCTCACAAGCTTAATCACAAATTATAAACACCAAAAATAATATTAAAATATTTTTTCGACCTCGAATTTGTGGTCCCAAAACCACTATTTCGACTAGGCTCTAAACCAGGCTATTATAACTCTCCCCCCATAGGGATTTTCATCCTCGAAAATCTTACCAGTGAATAGGTTTGGATATTGATCTCTCATAACATCTTCAGGTTCCCATCTAGCCTCTTCAACTCTGTGTTTGTGCCATAACACTTTCACTAAAGAAATTTTCTTGTTTCTCAACTCCTTAATCTATCCTACCAAAATTCAAATCGGTTCTTCATTATACAACAAATCTGACTGAATTTAAACCTCAGTGGGAGCAATCACACGCGATGGATCAAATCTATGTTGTCAAAGCATCAATATATTGAACACATTATGAATCTTTTCTAATTCAGATGGCAGCATCAATCTATAAGTAACCGCCTAATTCTTTCAACGATTTCATACGGCCTGATGAACCTCGGACTCAACTTGCCTTTTCGGCAAAATCAAAGTATTTACTTCTACGATGACACTTTCAAAAACACTTTGTCACCAACCTCAAATTCAATATATTTTCATTTTAAATTTGCATAGGACTTCTGATGATCCGAGGCCACTTTCAAACTGTCACAAATCACATTCACTTTCTACTCAGTCCCTTTTATCAAATCAACCCCGTGAATCTTATTCTCACTCAGTTCTATCCAATACAATAGAGTTCGGCATTTTTGACCATAAAGAGCCTCATACGGTGCCATTTTTATACTAGATTGAAAACTATTATTGTATACGAATTCAATCAAAGGTAAATGCTTTTCTCACGTATTCTCAAATTCAAGAATGCAACATCTCAACATATCTTCAAGAATCTGAATGATTCGCTCAAATTTTCCATCCGTTTGTGGATGAAATGCAGTATTGAAATGCAGCTTCGTGCCTAAAGCCTCTTGCAATTTCTTCTAAAATCGCAAGGTAAATCTCGAATCTCTTTTAGATACAATAGATAGTGGTACCCCGTGAAATCTCAAAATCTCAGAGATATACAATTCAGCTAACTTATCAAGTGAATAATCTGCTCTTACCAAAACAAAATGAGCTGATTTTATCAATCTGTCGACTATCACCCAGATTGCATCTTTCTTGAATGGAGATAAAGGGAATCTCGACACAAAGTTCATCGTAATTCTCTCCTATTTCCACTCAGGAATCGTAATCGATTGTAACAAACCAGATGGAACCTGATGTTCAGCTTTTACTTGCTGACAAACTAAGCATCTCGAAATAAATTCTGAAATATCCTATTTCATACCATGCCACCAATAAAACTATTTCAAATCGTTATACATTTTTGTACTCCCTGGATGAACAGTCAAACAACTATTATAAGCTTCATTAAAAATCAACTGAATTAACTCTGAGTTCTTCGGAACACAAATCCTATCTCTAAATCTCAATCAATCATCACTATCAACTCAAAATTCTGAATTAGAATTCAAATCACATTGAGCTCGTTTGGCTATCATCTCATCATCACTTTCCTGGGCATCACAAATCTAATGCATAAACATCAACTTTACTTTCAATTCAGCCAAAATTGCACTATAATCAAATATATCTACCTGAGCACTCGTTGCTCACAAAGCACATATAGACTTTCGGCTCAAAGCATCGGCAACAACATTAGCTTTACCAGGATGATAATCAATTAGAAGCTCGTAATCTTTCAACAATTCTAACCATCTTCTCTATCATAAATTCAATTATTTTTGAGTCATCAAGTATTTCAAACTCTTGTGATCAATATAAATATGAAATTTCTCACCAAATAGGTAGTGGTGCCAAATCTTCAATGCAAATACAATCGCATCTAATTTGAGATCATGCATCGGATAGTTCTTTTCATGTAGTTTTAATTGCCTTGAAGCATAAGCGATGCCTTTTCCTTCTTGCATCAGCACACAGCTCCAAACTATTCAACGATGCAACTGATTGATAAAGCCACCGGTGGTACTCTAAATAGTAAAATCCCTAAAGTTTCTTATGAGTTTATAGAGGAGATGTCACTGAATAACTATCAATGGAAAGTCATGAGAACAAAGCCGATGAAAGCCGCTATTGTTTTCAACCATGACACAGTCACCATTCTATCTAACCAAGTAGAGATTTTAAATAAAAAAATTGATGGTTTATGTGTTTCTACACAGTTACATCTGGTAATGGAATGCGACAAAAATGGAGGAGATAAATAATACAGAATATCCATCCTACAATCCGAACACTAAGAATGAGAAAGTTCACTATATGGCTAACAATTCTAGACCTTAGAATAATCCCCATAGTAACACCTACAATGTAGGTTGGAGGAACCATCCCAATTTCTCTTGGGGTGGTTAAGGAAATTAGAGACAGAATCCCTCCAGGCTTTCAACAACAACCCTACCAACTGGAGAAGAAGTCGAACCTTGAGGAGATGCTAACAAAATTCATTTTGGTGTGAAAAACCCATTTTCAAAACACCAAAAAAAACATTTAAAAATTAGCAGGCAACAATTTAAGGACTCGAAAACCAAATAGGTCAGCTTGCCAAGTTAATATCAGAACGACCATAAGGTAGCTTGCAGAGTAATACCGAATCTAACCCAATAGAGCAACTCCATGCCATCACGGTGTACAACGAAGAAGCGTTAGAAGAATCTAAACCTAAATCGAGGCAAGAAATCATGGTAAGTAAAGGTAAGGTTGAGATAAGCCACAATGCCCAGACACAGATAAGTAAAGAATATAAACCTCATGTGCCATACCCCAACGCGACGAGGAAAGACCATAACAATGAACAATATGGTAAATTTCTTAAACTCTTAAAAAGCTACATATTAACTTACCGTTTATCGAAGATCTTTCGCAGATGCCCAACTCAGTTAAATTTTTAAAGGAGCTTCTAGCAAACAAATGGAAGCTGGATGATGCGTCGCAAGTGGAGCTAAATGCAGTCTCCTCAGCCATTTTACAGAATAAACTACCTAACAAATTGAAAGATCCAGGGGGTTTTACTATTCCTTGTTTAATTGGTAGTTTAAATGTTAACCATGCTTTAATGTTTAAACAACTAGGTCTTGGGAAACCCAAACAAACTAGTATAAGCATTCAATTGGCAGATAAAACTATTAGATTTCTTAGGGGTATTATTGAGGATGTGCTTTTAAAAATTGATAAATTTTTATTCCCAGTTGACTTTGTTGTTCTGGACGTGGATGAGGATAGTGACGTACCTTTAATTTTAGGACGAACCATTTTAGCAACTGCTAGAACTATTATAGATGTTGATGTAAGTGAATTAATACTTCGTGTACGCGGTGACACGATTAAACTCCAATCTCGTGATTCTGTTAGGATATCTAGTAATCGAGATGATATTGTAAGTTTTTTTGATACGAGGAACCTTTTGGCTCAACCTTTGTAACACCCCAAACCCGGCCTAAAAGTTAGGCCCGAGTCTGGCGTGTCACATTGAGGTGTTTTTTCAAAAATCGCATTTTCATTGGAAACCCCCTTGATATTTAAAAACTAAAGTCCCAATTTCCTATTGTTATTAACAATCGACATTTATTAAGAAATCATTGCCTTCAAAACCTTGTCCTTTGCGGGAGCTTAATTTAAAACAACTGACTTATAAAATGTGATATTTACAACTTGGTTGCGAAAACATAGTGTTTTGAAAACATATATTATTTTGGAAATCCGTGACTCAATGTTGAGCAGATTTAAAACATAATAAACTAAAAATCCCAAACTATACCAGAATTTAAGATAGGCCTTATTACAACCTAATAAAAACAGTTTAATAAAGTAAAGTAGAACGCTAAAATCGAAAACTACTCATAGTGTGACCAGCTTCGAGTCCTCCAGAACGTCGAACCGCCTTCTGAGGATTTCCTGAGAAAAATTAAAAAGAGGGGGTGAGTTTGTGAAAACTCAGTGTGTTCAACCCTCGTCAATAAAAACATGCATCGCAATAATCCAAGCCAAAGCCCATTACAATAATGGTGGCAATTGGGCCTCAGCCCAAAATAGCCTCGGTTGGGCCTTAACCTATATCATATGTCACATATCATACGTATCTGGGCCTAAGCCCATCTCAATATTAAAATCCATATATGCAATGCATTAATTCCCATACCAACCCTGCACTCTGTCTCCCGTCGAACCGTGCAATCCTGTGGGGATTTAATCGACCCACCCATCCGTACACTCCTTATATAGCACCGGTTGTGGCACTAACTTATCGGTGCAGCATGGCTGCTCGATGCCTAAAAAGCCTTCAGTGGATCCACAGTCGTCAACCGACCATGCGATCCTATTAGCACTTCCTCCATATTTATAATCCCATTCCGATGCAACATAATAACACATGAATGCATCATACAATAATAAACATACCATAATAATCATAAATCGCATACAAGAATAACCATATAACATGTAGGGGCATTATTGTCATCTTGCCCTTCAAGGGCATATCAGTCATTTTACCCATCGAGGGTATTTCAGTAATTTTGCAAACTATGGCATTTCGGTAATTTTCTAAACCAAAGGTATTTCAGTAATTTGGTAAACTAGGGATATTTTAGTAATTTTGCAAACCAGGGGTATTTCGATAATTTCATAAATTAGGGATATTTCGGTAATTTTGCAAACTAGGGGTATTTTAGTAATTTTACAAACTAGGGGTATTTTAGTAATTTTGCAAACCAGGAGTATTTTGGTAATTTTGCAAACTAGTGGTATTTCGGTAATTTTGCAAACTAGGGGTATTTTGGTAAGTTTGCAAACCAGGGTTATTTCGGTAATTTTGCAAACTAGGAATATTTTAGTAATTTTGTAAACTAGGGCTATTTTAGTAATTTGGCAAACTAGGGGTATTTCGGTAATTTTGCTAACCAAGGGTATTTTAATAATTTTACAAACTAGGGGTATTTTGGTAATTTTACAAACTAGGGGTATTTCGGTAATTTTGCAAACCGAGATATTCTGAACAGAGATAACGATGCGAATGGGCCTAGGGCCCATTCTCGACCCAAATGGACCCACACGTTCATGTGGCCCATTTGGTCCAAATCTAGCCGCAAATATGAGATTCACATAGACCAAATCGCTATCTACTACACAATCATACAATTTATTCATATGGGCCCACAGGCCCATTGGGCCCATTTGGCCTTCTCGACACAAACAACGTCAAACAACAAGAATACTCATGGTGGCCTCGACTATCGCGTCGAAGGTCCCACACGTGCGCCCGTACGCTCGTGTGGCTACCATCGCTGTGTGACCAGCATTTCGGCATTTGCCGCTCTACAGCTAAAGTAGTGCGAGATACACACCTGATAGGAGTCTGAAGCTAATCTGCGCTCCGAATGCTCCTATGCCCAAACGCCCACCAAGGTATGCTTCCTCTCTTCATAGGCAGCTCCATTTATAGCCAGCTTCTCACCTTCCCTCTTGCTATCTTTTCCGATGTGGGATCCTCCGTCGTGAGTTTAAATCCAACTCAAACTCTGGCCGTCCAATCCGCAAAATAAATACTTCCCTTCTTGTCATGAGATTCGAACCCAAGCTCCCTTGTACCTTTAATGATGCCTTGCCACTAGACCACTTACCTTCTTGTGTTTAACATCATGCGCAACTAAATATAAATCTATGGGCCAAAGTCCAAGTTCACTTAAAAAATAAATCAAAATGAAATGCCAGCACCAAGGCTTGAACTTTCGACCCCTTACTTCCTTGTGGCGTCACTTAGCCACTACACCACAAGCTCCTCTTGTGTCATTTCTTCCCACATTTTATTCTTAAGGCCTACCTACTATCTACTAGGGTTTTATTCACCTAAAACCAAAATTTTCCTAAAGCCCAAGTTTGATCCTGGGACTTCATAGAAGCCCCCTTACCTTCTAAAATCACTCACCTAATAAGTACAACTTGTAATAATGTTGTTCTCATAATCCCAAAAATTTAAATATGCTCCCATGGCCAAGGCCCAATGGGCCCAATCCTACTAGGCCCAAATTCAGGGTGTCACAACCTTCTTTGTAGGAAATTCCTTGGAAAAGGTGATAGAGCCACAGTCCAGCTCAACTAACAGAAATTGAATAACTCATGAAGAACGAAGGCTTCAGATTGATGAACTAGACGAATGGCAGACGCATGATAAGGAGAAACCAAAGAAATACAATGTAGAACTTAAACAACATCATAATGAGCTTCAAGATGAAACAAATCAATTTAAGGATGGAGTCCAGGTACTGTTGGACAAAGTGGACCCTTGAGTTGTCACATCAAAGCCCAATACAAACGGAGCAACTTCTTTTACGGTACTGAAGGTCTTTCCACAAGGTACAGTCGAGGTAAATCATTCTAAATTAGACACCTTTAAGGTAAATAGCACTCGACTTAAACCTTAATTTCATATTAGAACTGATAGCAGGAGAGAGGTGTGTCATGTAACACCCCAAACCTGGCCCATACGTCATAACCGGATCTGGTATGCTACGGGTTGAAACTTGAAAACTTTGTCTTGAGGGGTTTTGAAAATCTTAGTTTATTATAGCCAGTCAATCAAATAATTGTGAAATTTTTGAAACAACTTCAAGCATTCGCGTTGTTTGTGTTTGAAAAGCCCATTTACCATTTCATTTTATAACTAAGACTTTAAGGAAAAAAAAAGAAAACATAAGTTTATAAAAAATTAAAATAAAAAAATAAATCGAAAACCTAAGTAATGGAGGCCTTATTATAAAAATATTCCTGAAAATTAAAATTCAAATAAAAAATCAAAAATAGTCTATGTAGATAAGAATCTTGATAGCCCCTCGAGTCCGCCTCGGCTCCCATGTCCACGATCTACTGCTTATCTGAAAAGTTGGGGGAAAAATAATAGGGTGAGTCACCAAGACTCAGTGTGCAAATCCCAAAAACACATAAAAGCCTTGGGCCCACAAACACATTATGGGCCTTGGCCCACACACAATGGCAATAGAACATTTCATGCAACATGGCCCATCCCAAACCTAAGTGTCCATCCTCTACACACCCCCGTACCAACCTTCACACCGTGGGGGTTTCTACAATCAACCCTCCATCCGCTACATACCATATCGATCACTATGTGACCTTTGTGGCAAAGCCACCGATCGCTATGCGACCTCAGTAATACATTATAGTATTCGACAGCTATGCTGCCTGTTATAAAGACCGATCATTATGTGACCTATGTGGCAAAGCCACCAATCGCCTCGCGACCTGCTCCCCTTCCGTAAATCAATTAATCCCATCCAATGCATACATACATACAATAATCAAAACATTAAACTATCTGAACAGATCGCAAACTTTCACATACTTCGATACACATAGAGGAGTTTCTATGAATACGTACCTGGCATCCCTTGCCTACCCTTTCTGGGCATATGACTGTTTATACAACCTCTCTTTTCAGCTTTTAGCCCACAACATACATATAATACAAATTAATGAGTGTGATACAGATCTACACACCTGGTTACAATTAAGACGACACTCTCTATGTCAACACTATCAGAAGCAGATACGACTACTATCTGCATAAGATGCTATTCAGAAGCCGGTCCACAACTCGGTGGCCAATCTTGAATAGTAGACATCACTCATTTCTTTAACTTAGGGATTGGGTTTACGGACCCGATCCTCTCCTTTTCCTGATCCATATTTGATTCCATCAAAATTCCTTGTCAGAACTACTATAATGAAATAGGGTTGTTAAACCATATCATATGATTAAGATCTTAAGTACGATTATGAATCTATCAGAAATCTAATGAAAACCTCTTACCTTGAAATCTCAAAATAGATAGGATACTTAGAGACTAACAGATTTAGGCTTTCGGATTCTAGATAATTTGATTTACTCCAATTTCCTGAGGTGTCGCCCCATGATGTGAACATAAGAACAATCCAAACGTTATTCAAAAGATAACCTTACCACGCCTATAAGCCTTTCGGCTTTGGCCTCCAAAAACTGAAAGTAAAGAAAAGAACAGAAGAGATCGGCACCTACCTTAGCAGAGAATTTGGTAACTCCTAAAGAATTTTTTACTTTTGAGAAGATTAAAAAGAGCAAAGATGATAGGAAGAAATCTATGCGGATTTGGCTTTTAGTGGAGAAATCGACAAAAGAGAATAGGAGGTATTTGACTATGGAGATGAGAAAAAAGTTCAGAGTTTCGCTTTTGAATGAAAGTGACGATAAGAGAATAGGCTTAGAGATTTCGGCTTTTGAAGAAATCAAAAGAAAAGAAATTGCAGAGAATGACTGAGAGTTTCGGCACAGAGAATGAGGAAAAGAATAGGGCTCAAATGCCAAAATTAAAGAGATACTACCCTTATTTATAAAGAATTTCGGCACTTACTTATCAAAACCTGAAAGTGCCCTTCCTAATAACAAACAATTAATCAAATAATAGGGGAAATTTTCACACCCTTTTGCCATAAAGAAACCAATTTATTCCCCCTCTAGGAGATGGAATTTCGGCCAACACTGCTTTCAGTAGATAGCTCTTATCTTTTGTCCTTTATCTTAATCTATTCATACCATTAGAAGAGGTCTAAATAACACCACCTCTCCCTACTATTATCAGCATAATATCCACATTATCCCAATCATTAAATCCCTCCTAAAATTAAGCCTCATTGCCGTCCCTCTCCTGGCTTCTTTTAAGTACCAAAAATGGCCCAAAGACATGGGCTCCTTGCAGCAAAAACTTGGGCCTCACCTCCTGCTATTGGTGCCAACCTATAACTCCTCTGCAACACCACATACTACTGGGCCACAAGCCCATTTTGCAACCTAAAGCACCGATACCATCTTTTAAACTGCATGGCACCCAAACAGGTATTTTAACCAAGGCTTCGGCCCAATCCTGGGCCCAATTTAAACCCCTAACACTCAAATTAACACATTAAACATATCCACCCACTAAACGCATAGGCCCAATAATTCAGGATATTACATCTCAACTCCTTAAACCACCACGACCATACGAATGAGAGGTAAGTCGAGCTTAGACTCTAAATAAGCACTTCTCAAGAGGCAACCCAACCACTAACCCTACTAATTAGTTTATTTTTACTTCTTTTCATGTTTAAATGCAGGTTTTTGACCCACACGACCTGGACACATAGACGTGTCCCTAGCCATGTGGAACCTGGTACTTAGTTTTTAAATTTTAAATAAATCGATAGAGGGCTACACGGCTTGGCGGCATGGCCGTGTCACCCACATGGCCTGGACACATGGGCGTGTCCTTGGCCGTGTGGATCTGAAGCTTAAAATCCCAAAAAATTTGACAGAGACATGGCCCAAATTTATTCCACACGAGTGAGACACATGGCCATGTGTGTGATCACACAGGCATGTCAAATTCCACACAGGCGTGTCCTAAGACATGTGAAAACTGAAGCTTAATTTTTAAAATTTAAAATTTAAAACAAGTCAGGGGGCTCCACAGGCAAGACACATGGCCATGTGCGAGGTCACATGGGCGTGTGGAAATCCACACGAGCATGGGAGAAGCGAAGAGCGTCGCACACAGCCTTATGAATACTAGGGTTTTCAATTTCACAACAAACACGGGCTGGGGATAGACTACACGGGTGTGTGACACAGCCATGTTGCCCAACACGAGCCATTACATAACCCTGTCACCTATTAAACAACCAACCCTTTCTTCGTTCTTCTTCTTTCTTTTCCCCAAAACCCTTCAAACCCTAGCCGCCACAACTTCTTCACATTTTCCCACTTCCAGATGCCACACCGTCAACCCCCCATCTCTTCTTCTTTTCCTTTTCCTCTTTCATTACATCACAACCTTCTCCCTCTCTTTTCCTTCCCTCCTTCCTTTTTCCTCTTCTTTGCCCCACCACACCCCAACCCCATTCCTAAACCCCCTACCATTAGCCAAACCCCCTCCCTCTCCCCTTTCCTTTCCTCTCCCACCAACTTTTTCCCCTAACACACACCCGACCCCCGTCAGACTCTTCCCCAGTCCCGACTTCCTAACCCCTTACCCCCTCCACCCATTCGCAACCAGTCGCCCACCGCTGACGCCGGCCACCACTTTCACTGCTGCTAGTTACATTCCCTTTCCCCTTCTTAATTTCTATTTTATTTTTTAATTATTATTATTTTTTTAATTTATGGTATTAATTTTATTTATTTATCCATGCCATATTCTACTCTTTTAGTTAATTTACATTTACTTATTTATTTGTTCTTGAGCTGAATACTCGACTAATTATTTTGCTATTGATTTTAGTAATATTCCACATAATTGATTTTATTTTATTTATAATATTTCTAGTTATTAAATTATTCATTATTAGATTTATTTCTAGTTTTAGTATGTTGATTATTAGCTTTATCTTTTCACAATTATGTTATTTCTTAGTCATGTTGATGAACTTCATTTAGACTAGTTTCCCTTATCATTAGCATGTCTATTCGCCCATTTTAATTTTTCCTAATCTCTTTCTTGTAGACACCATGACAAATACTCGAGGCAAGACTAAGGTCGCCGTCCTTACATTGAAAAAGTGGAAGGGTCCCGACGCAACCTCCTCTAGTGCCTCGGCTGAAACCTGCCATCCCTAGCTTAAATTTTTCGTGGACCCACTAAAGGACCTATTTAAATTCCTACGAGTACGACCCCTAGGTTTGAGCTATTGCATTGATTGGGCCACATTAGAGTAGGTCCACCTCACTGATGAGGTTCACGCCTTAATCATTACCACCCCATGGGACCATTTCTTTAGTATCGTCGAGCCCACTTATATGGAGATTACTTTGGAGTTTTGCTCGACATTCAACCTTCAGAGCGCCATGTCAGTCAATGACGAGCCTGGCACCATCATCTTCTGCCTTGGTGGTTTGGAGCGTCACATAAGCATCCTAGAATTTGGTACGACTTTGGGACTATACACTGAGGAGTTCATGTGTGCTGAGGACTTTCTTCAGCTCCATCGCAATATTCACTACTCGCCCTCGCGCTGTTGGAATGACCTCACAGGCGGCCTGACGACGTATGACGCTAGTCGCTCGAAGGCAACTTCTCTCTCTCCAACCCTAAGGTACCTTTATGCACTTTTAGCTCATACTTTGACAGGACAGAGAGAGAGCACCGGAGTCATGAGCACACATGATGCCTACTACTTATGGAGCATGGCCCACGACCATATTATCGATTTGGCATACTTCATTGGTTTATCCTTTCGCCATCAGACTGACCACAATAGGAAGGGCCTCATCTACCTAGGCCCTTACGTGACTCACCTAGCTTGACATTTATATCTCCTTGACACACGGGAGCAATCCTCCTCACTTACACTTGTTGGCCAGATGTCTCCTCAAGGCATCTCGAGCATGCTACATGATGGTGGTGGAAAAAGTCTTAAAAATTCATATAATGATTAATCGAGCCTAGAAACTAACTATCACCATGATTGAGGCAAGCGCACCTATCGAACAATAGCATAGTTTAGTGGTAAGACCGGATTGTCGAACCTAAAGGAACCAAAAGTACTAATACTAACTTTCTTCTTATTACTTAGCCTAAGAATTAAGAGAATTGTCATTTAATCTAAAATTAACTTACTACTAATCTAAAGATGCTAAAACATAGAGAAGGAATTGGGAAAATACTTATGGGAAAACCAATTGATTAAGACAACACCCAAGGAAGAATCCACCTAGACTTAACTTGTTATCTAACTCTGAACCAGACGATTTATTCACTTGACTTGATGCATAGGATTCCCTAATTTATATTAATACCTCTCTCGAGGCTACTAACGTCTAACCTTAGGTTGATTAATTGAAATCTATTTCTAATTAAAACCTCTAGAATTACATTAACTCGATCTATGGACTCCCATATTAGGTTTGACCCTAATCCGATAGATTTTTGTCATCTTATCCCTAGGGTTGAGATCAACTCCGCTTAACTATGCTAGATCTACTCTTAAATAGGGAATATTCCTCCTCTACCTAAGCCCATCAATACTTGAATCAATATCCTGAAATATCAAAACAAGAATTAAGAACACATAGTTAAGAACAAATTAAGTATTTATCATATAGTTCAGAAAATAATAACAAGATCCGTCTTAGGTTTCAACCCCCTCAAGTATTTGAGGGGTTTATTTCATAATCATAAAAGAATACATCTCAGAAGAAAAATAACAAAACATAAAGAAAACCCTAAAACCCCTGAAAGAATTAAAGGAGAGATCCTCAGTCTTGAGTGTAATCCCGACTTCTGGGATTGATCAACTGGCTTTCTTCGAGTGAATCCCACAATTTGGCCTAGCTGAACGCCTCAAGGTTGGCCTCTAGGGTATTTGTATAGGCTTTTGGAATGTATTTCTTTGCCTCTAAGTACCCTAATACTAATGGAACTCTTCTTTTCTGCAGCAGGAACACGCCCGTGTGGTACGCCTATGTGATTTAAGGCTAGGCCGTGGTCAGATCTACTAAGGAGGCACGATCGTGTGTTTCGGGCCCAAGCCGTGTGCAATTTGTACTTTGGCCCATTTCCTCTATTTTGGCCCATTTCTTGTTCTTTTCATCCTCCAGTGCTTTCCTAAGTATAAAACATGAAATTAAAGGATTAGGAGCACCAAATTCCACAATTCAGGAAGTAAATTATCCAAAAGTTTGCTAAATCTGGGATTCAAATATGAACATATTATGGTTTATCAAATACCCCTCACACTTAAGCATTTGCTTGTCCTCAAGCAAAATTCTCAACTCACAATTAAAATTAACTTCTCTCGATTCATAATTCTCATCAACAATGCCTCATCATAATTCATGGATAATTTATACAAGGATAATTTAACTCAAAGAGTCCTAAAGATTCAAACAATAAAAGTCATATATTTTTGTAGCACGAAAACCATAGGTGTTTCCCCTAATCGAAATAATTACCTTTGATTCAAAACTGACAAGGATTGACATCCTTACTAAATATTCACTCAAATCACTCAAAGTGTTTAAGGTTCAAAATTAAGCTCTCAAAAGTCAAACATGAAAAGTTAATCCCATAAGCTTGCATGAAATTCAAATCTCCACAACTATAAAATAAAATGATACACAAACAAAAAGGCCTTTAAAAGGTTTATAATGGGGCTTAGGTTAAAGGTATGGGTAAAGGCTAAATTAAAGGGTTAGAATGGAAATTGAATTGACAATATACCTAACTAGAAAAATGAACTAGTCTGGAATAATTACATCAATTGCAAACTAATAATACGAGCTTCTTCTACAAGATGTTGAATTTAAACGTATAAGCTCACTTAATTATAGAACTAATAATGAATATACTTTATTTTTTTAGAACAAATCAAAATAAGTACATAATATAAGATGAATTTAACTACTGAAATAAAATAATTAGGCAACTGATCAAATCAAATCTCAATAGAAGGGTAGTCAAGAGAAATGGTGATAACAAATACATGATGGGTTTTAGGTTAATATTAGTGGGTGAATCAATAAAAGGGTTGTTAGGATCAAAGGGGTTCACTAGGGGTTAATTGTGAAGGTAGGCTTTTAATGGAGTAAGTGGGTTAAATCCTAAGTGCCTTTATCATCTATGTATATCAAATCAATGATGTGGTCTTGACATGTATAATCGAAGAAATTTCTAGAATAACAAATCAATTTTGACACATTCATAATCAATAAAGTGAGTATGAAAAGAATATATGCTCTAAAGGCTCAAGATCTCACAAAAATTATGGTTTTTGATGACAACCTTGCAAATTTCAAACTTCAAGGTAATATTCAAATTTAGGCCAACAACCTAGCAAATTTTTAATTCTGAAAAATAGACTTATCATGCTTGATTCTCTAGTATATTAGAGTTTAAATCATCAATGCACAATTAACTATGACTTAATCTAAAACATATCAGTAAAAACCATAAATCAACAGAAGTTTCATTCTAATTAGTGATATGAGAAAATTACTTAAGAATAAGGCATAATTCAGGTATTTTCAAATAATACTATAGTTGACCCCCCACATTAAGATGTACATTGTCCTCAATGTACAAAGATAGATAATGATTAGTAAGAAAGTCATAAGAGAGGGAGAGAGGTGAAACTTCCTGAATTATGGATGAAATACTTGGAGGATGATTAATGATGACTAGGTATAGGTGAAGGTGGTGGAGAATACTCCGATGGTGTGTTCGTTCCTTTAATGGCACCTTGAACCTTTTTAATTTGCAAAGTCATCAGTAAAGTTTTTAGGGAGTTCTTATTTAATAAACGTTTGTTATAGTTGCTCGAGAGTTAAACAGCCTAGAGATAAAAGAAATCAAATTATACTTAAAAATTTAAAGAGTTTAATAATAAAAGAAAATGAACTAAAATAAAAATAAAAAATAAAAATAAGAATAGAAATAAAAATAAATAAAATAAAAGGACTCAAAGGTTTCTCATCATCGGATGATCTCAAGGTGGTGGTGGCGGCGATATGTGAAAAAATTGACAATATCGATCACGGTCGCCTACCACGGCCGTGTGGATTTATCTCAGCCCATGTTCTTTAGGCAGTTTCGACCACGGCCTTGTTGTACGGCTGTGGCATTTAATTGGAGCCCGCATCTTGGGAAAATTTTTGTCATGTTTCTGCACAATCTCCACCACACCCCCGTACCTATTCGTATTGTCCACACGACCACGACCACGCCCGTGTGCAAGGCCGTGTGGAGAGAGAAACCTGCACTTTATTAAATTGGTTAGTTTGTAGTTAGGTGCTAAAATAAAAAATATGACATTAGTGAAGTTAGTGCTCGGGGTTGCCTCCCGAGAAGCCTCGTTTAAAGTCTTAAGCTAGACTTACTTTTCATTCACATAAACATGGTGGTTTGAGGAGGTGAAAATCCTTTCTCATGCTATCAATTCAGTTGTCGATATATAGTTTAAGTCGAGTGGTGTTTACCTTAAAAGTGCCAAATATGGGATTACTTACCTCGATTGTTCTGTATGGGAAGATATTGAGTACCGTGAAAGGGAATTTTTCGTTCGTTTTAAGGTCTAAATTGGCAATTTGAGGGTCTTTATTATCCAATAATACCTGATCTCCTATTTTGAAGTGATTTGTTGTTCCTATAAGCTCGTCTGGGGTTCTTTCGGTTTCACTTTGTGGTGTTTTGATTCATTATTGAAATATGCCTTCCACTCATCTAGTTCATCAATCTTAAGCCTTCGTTCCTCATAAGTTATTTCTTCTTTAGTGATACGAGGTCTAAGATCTGGCTTAGTTGTGTAATTTTGTGGTGCTTCCTATAAAGGAAGTTGAACCAAATAATTATCAATAGAATTTATGTTCTCACCTTTATCGCTCGATGTCCTAGCTAAGTCAAGAGCTTGAAAACTGATTGATTCATCACCTACACAAAGTGTGAGTTCACCTATACCAACATCAATTTTAGCTCTAACAGTTGCTTAAAAGGGTCTTCCTAAAATTAAGGGGATACTATTGTCTTCATCCATGTCTAAAACAAAAAAGTCTATTGGGAATATGAATCTGTCAATTTTAACTAGCACATATTCAATTATACCCTTGGAATTCGAATAGTCTTATCAGCTAATTGAATACTCATCCTAGTTTGTTTGGGTTTCCCTAGACCTAGTTGTTTAAACATTTTATAAGGCATAACGTTTATGCTTGCCCCTAAATCAGCTAATGCGTTATCAACAGATAAACTACCAATTACGCATGGAATTGTAAAACTCCCTGGGTCTTTTAATTTTTGTGATAGTTTGTTTTGTAACATTACTGAGCACACTACGTTTAGTTCCATATGCGATTCCTCGTCTAACTTCCGCTTGTTTGTCAAAAGCTCTTTAAAAAATTTCCTTGAATCTGGCATCTGGGAAAGAGCTTCAAGAAATGGCAAGTTAATATCTAATTTCTTTAATAGTTTAAGAAATTAACCAATTTGTTCATCTGTATTGTCTTTCTTCATCGCATTGGGGTATGTTATTCGAGGTTGGTACTCTTTAATTATCGGTTTTGGTTTTTTTGGCTTTCCTCAACTTTACCTTCACTTACCACAGGTTCTTACCTTGGCTCAGATTTAGATTCCACTAACCCTTCACTGTCATGAGCTGTTATGGCTTGAAGTTGCTCCTTTGGGTTAAACTCAATGTTACTTAGCAAGCTACCTTGTGGTCATTCAGAGATCAGCTTAGTAAGTTGCCCTAACTATTTCTTGATCCCTTGACTCGATACTTGTTGATTTTTAAGTGTTGTTTCGGTGATTTGGAAATGTGTTTCTTACACCGCTATAAATTTTATCAACATCTCTTCAAGGTTCGGCTTCTTTTCCTGTTGGTAGGACTGTTGTTGGAAGTTTGGAGGGGGTTGTTGTCTTTGATTTCCTTGACCACCCCATGAGAAATTGGGGTGGTTCCTCTAACCTGGATTATAAGTATTACTATAAGGGTTATTTTAAGATTTAAAATTGTTACCCATATAATGAACTTGCTCGTTTTTAGCACTCGAGTTGTAAGGCGGATATTTTGTATTGCTCATCCCTTCTCCATTCATATCATACTGCATAGCTGGATGTACTGATAAACCGTAAAAGTAACATATTTTAATCCCATATTTAGCATACTTTTGGATGATTAATTCCTTGATTTATGTAAAAAGGTGCTCTTAATCCTTTCTTTTCATGTTTTATACTTAGAAAAGCACCTAGGGACAAACAGAACGAGAAACAGGCTTAAAATGGGCCAATTTGGGCCAAAGTGGAAATCGACACGGCCTGGACTTCAAGCCACAAGGCTGTGCCTTGAAAATTAACTAGAACATGGCCTAACCACGATTCACACGGCTGTGCCTCCATCAACAGACTCGTACACGGCCTGAAGTAGACTCACATAGGCGTGTGCCATGGGCGTGTCCCTACTACGGCCAAGAGGAGTTTCACTCGAATTTGGATACTTGAAGGCAAAGAAACACATTCCAAAGCCTATTCAAACACCCGGGTAGGAATTATACTTGAATTAGGATACTTAGGGGCCAAGTAAAGCATTCCAAGAGCCTATATAAACACCCTAAGCATAACATTCAAAGGGAGCTAGCGGAGCTAGGCCAAGGAGTCGAGCCAGAAAAGCCAGATTCGTGGGAATCACTCGAAGATAGCCAGTTGATCCATCTCAAGTAGCCAGAATTCTACTCAAGACAGTGGATCTCTCCTTCAATTTTTGTAGGGAGTTTTAGGGATTTCTTATGTTTTGTTTTATCTTTTCTTTTGAGATATTTTCTTTTATTGTTATGAACTAAACCCTCCAGATACCTGAAGGGGATGAAACCTAAGATGGATCTTGTTATTGTTTTCTAAACTATATGATATATATTTGATTTGTTCTTAATTATGTGAGCTTAATTCTTGTGTTAATATTTTCATGATGTTGATTCAAGTTGAATGTGCTTAGGTGGTGGAGCAAAAGTCCCTACTTAAGAGTAGATCAAGCATAATGAAGCGAAGTTGATCGCGTGCCTAGAGATAGGGTGACAAGATTTTGCCGGATTAGGGTGAAACCTAATATGGCAGTCCATAGATAGAGTTAATGTGATTCTAGGGGCTTTAATTAGAAAGAGAATTCAATTAATCAACCCAGGGTTAGACGTTATTCCCCTTGAGAGAGGGTTTAATATAAATTCGGGAATCTTATGGATCAAGTCAAGTGAATAAATCGTCTGGTTCAGTGTTAGATAAGGAGTGAAATCTAGGTGGATTCTTCCTAAGGGTATCATATTAGTCAACTGAGTTTTCCTAAAGTTATTTCCCCAATTCATTCTTTTTGTCTTTGCATCTTTAGCTTAGTAGTTAGTTAATTTAGATTAAACAACCAATCATTTAATATTTAGGCTAAATAATAGAAAGAAGGTTAGTATTAATACTTTTAATTCCCTTGGGTTCGACAATCCCGTCTTGCCTAAACTATACTACTATTTGGTAGGTGCACTTGCCTTAAGTCGTTGTTAGAGTTAGTTTCCAGGTTCGATCATTCTCTTTATAAATTTTAAAACTCGACAATTCAGACGATCAAGTTTTTAGCGCCATTGCTGGAGGAATTAAAATATTAAGAAAACTTAATTTTTATTACTTTAGCCCTTATTTTTATTTTCCCGCTATTTATTTGTATTTTTATTTGTATTTTGGTTTTAACCTTGCTAATTTCCCTTCTTTCTTTCTCAACACAGGTACCTCTAGTTTATGACTAGAAGGAACCCAAAAGGACCACTAGTATAAGATAGTGATATTGAAGCTACTGCTTGCAGGAATCGCAGAGAAATTAGGCGAACCTAAATTACACAGAAGAAGAGTGAGAAGGTAGATCCAATCCTACTAAAGGGATGGATGAGAATAATCCACCACCACAAGATATGGCGAAAAACAATGCTCCACGTACTATGTATGATTATACTAAACCTCATTTAACAGGAGCAAAATCGAGTATTGTTAGGCTTGCTATAGCTGCTAATAATTTTGAATTGAAGCCTAACACTATACAAATGATTAAGCAATTTGTTCAATTTGATGGTTTGCAGGACGAAGACCCGAATACTCATATAGCTAATTTTTTAGAGTTCTATGATACCTTCAAAATAAATGGTGTTTCTGATGATGCCATACATCTTCGGTTATTTCCCTTTTCATTAAGGAATAAAGGCAAGCAATGATTGAACTCGTTACCACGAGGGTCAATCACCACATGGGATCAAATGACCAAAAAATTTTTATTAAAATATTTTCCACCGGCCAAAATGGCCAAATTATGGAATGATATCTCTTCTTTGTGCGGATGGATTTAGAGACATTATACGACATATGGGAGAGATACAAGGATCTCTTGAAAAGGTGTCTGCACAATGGTTTACCCTTATGGCTCCAAGCCAAACTTTCTATAACAGTGTAAACCCCTCAACGAGGCAACTAATTGATTCGAACCCTGAACAATAGAACTCCTGAAGCAGCATACGATTTTATTGAAGATATGCCGCTGAATAACTATCAGTTGCAAGTTACAAGGACAAAACCAACAAAATCAACCGGAGTTTTCAACCTCGACACAATAACCATGCTATCAACACAGGTAGAGATGATGAATAAAAAGCTTGATAGTTTGTGTTCTTCGCAGGTACATCCAGTAGTGCAGTGCAAAGCAAGTGGAATTGTGGCGAGTCCTGAGTACCCACCCTACCAACCGGGCACAGAAAGCGAATAGATGAAATATATAGGTAACAATTTCAAATTTAACAATAACCCTTATAGTACTACCTATAATCCAGGTTGGAGGAACCTCTCAAATTTTTCGTGGGGAGGTCTAGGAAATCAAAGAAATCAAAGACAACAACCTCCTCCAAATTTCCAAAATCAGCTCTATCCATAGGAAAAGAAGCCCAACCTCGAAGATATGTTGACAAAATTCATTGCAGCCACAGAAAACTGTCTCCAAGACACTGAGGCAACACTTAAAAACCAACAAACATCGATGGAAGGGGTCAATAACCAAGTTGGGGAACTTACTAAGTTAGTCAGGGAAGTTACAAAGTAAGTTGGATAACTTGCAAAGTTAATGTCCGAACGACCGCAAGGGCATCGACCAAGCAACACTGAGATTAACCCAAAGGAGCAAATCCAAGCCATAATAGCTCCGAAAAATGTAGGGTTAGAAGAGTTGAACTCAATAAAAGAAAGTGAGGTAGAATAAGGTAAAGTTGAGGTAACCCAAGAAAAGCCAAAACCAGTAATCAAAGAGTACCAACCTCGCATATCTTATCTTGCAGCGTTGAAGAGAGATGATACAGAGGAACAGTTCGGTAAGTTTCCTAAACTTTTAAAGAAATTACATATTAACTTACAGATTCTTGAAGCTCTTTCACAGATGCCAGATTCAAGGAAATTTTGAAAACAACTCTTGACGCACAAGCGTAAGTTAGATGAGGAGTTGCATGTGGAATTAAACTCTATGCGCTCAGCAATTCTACAAAATAGACTACCACGAAGCTAAAATATCCAGGGAGTTTTACAATTCCATGTTTAATTGGTAGTTTATCTATTGATAATGCCTTAGCTGATTTAGGGTCAAGTATAAATGTCATGCCTTATAAAATGTTTAAGCAGCTAGGTTTAGGGAAACCCAAACAAACTAGGATGAGTATACAATTAGTTGATAAAATTGTTAGAATTCCTAGGTGTATTATTGAAAATGTTCTCGTAAAAATTGATAAATTTGTTTTCCCAGTAGATTTTGTTGTCTTAGACATGGATGAGGATAATTTGATTCCTTTAATTGTAAGAAGACCCATTTTAGAAACTGCCGATATTAAAATTAATGTTGGCACAGAGAACTTATTCTTCGTGTAGGTGACGAATCGATCAGTCTACAAGCTCTTCACCCGACCAAGACATCAATTGATAAAGGTGAGAAAGTAAATTCAGTTGGTAACCAAGTTGTTCACCTTTTACCACAAGGTCTACCACAAAGCCACAGACCTGAGACGGATCATAGACCTCGTGCAAATAAAGAAAAGCTATATAAGGAACGAAGCCTTAAGGTCGATGAACCAAACGAGTGAAAAACACACTTTAGAGAAAAACTGAAACCACACGAAGTAAAATCGAAGGAACCCCCAGAAGAGCTCGTAGGAACATCAAATCACTTCAAAATAGGAGATAAGGTATGGATGAACAAAGTAGATCCTTGAATCATCCCATCAGACCCAAATACAACTCAAGGAACCCTCTTGAGGTACACAATATCATCCCATAATGAGCGATGAGGTAAGCAATCCAACATTCAAAGACTTTTAAGGTAAACGCTTCGACTTAAACTTTATCATGAAAATAAAACTGACAGCATGAGGGAAGATGTTCAAACCTTCAAACCACCATGATTATACAAACAAAGGGAAAGTTCAGATAAGACTTTAAACGAGCGCTTTTCGGGAGGCAACCCGAGTACTAATCCCTTTTTTATTTTATTTTATTATTTATTTATTATTTATTATTTTTATTTTCCATTTTTTAGCATTCAAATAAACCAAATGTGTAGATTTCCAGACCACATGGCCTTGCACACGGCCGTGGCGGTGGCCGTGTGGGCACCACAAGAAGGAACACGAGCGTGGGATGCATCTCTATTTAAACCCCCTTCTTCCCTTCTCTTTTCCAGCTGTCTTTCTTCTTTCATTTTCCATTATTTAATTTTATTTTTATTTTTATTTTTATTTTCTTTATTATTTTCTTCTTATTCTTCATGCAATTTAGATTTAGCTTAGGATACAATAAAATCAGAACGGCTGCTTCGAGGATTCAATTTTAAACAGTTGGAGACGCTTCCCCACATTCACCTCCAATCCTATTCGGTTTCTTTTCATTGACTTCATCCAAAATTCATGAAGTTTCACTTCTCTCCCAATCCTATGGTTTTATGATTATTTTGATATTATCTATCTTTGTACATTGAGGGCAATGTACATCTTAAGTGTGGGGGTAAAAGTGCCAAACTTTTTGCATTATTCTCAAATCCATGAATTTTATATAGTTCTCAAGTAATTTCCTCATATTACTAATTAGGATGAAATTTCTGATGATTTATGATTCTTATTGATATCTTTTTGAGTAAGTCATATTTAATTATGCATTGATGATTTAAACTTTAAGATACTAGAGAATCAAGCATGATAAGTCTATTTTTCAAAATTAAAAATTTTCTAGGTTGTGGAACTGAATTTGAATATTACCTTGAAGTTTTAAATTTACAGGGATTGATGTCAAATACCCATAATTTTTGTTAGATTTTGAGCCTTATAGAGCATATATTTTTTTTTCGTGCTCACTTTATTGATTATGAGTGTGTTGATCGCCGAAATCAAAGATTTAAAATTTATGATGAATGAGATCGAACCTTGAGACTAACTCTGACAATGATTAAAGGCAAGTGTACCTATCGAACAGTAGTATAGCTTAGGCAAGACCGGATTATCGAGTCCAAAGGAACTAAAAGTACTAATATTTACTTTCTTTTTATTATTTAGCCTAAAATATGGAGTGATTGGTTGATTTAATCTAGTTTAATGATTTCTATGCTAAAGACAAAGAAAAAAGAATGAATAGGGAAACAACTCGAAGAAAACTCAATTGATCACAATAATACCCTCAGGAAGAATCCACCTAGACTTCACTTGTTATTTAATACTGAACCATAAGATTTATTTACTTAGTTTGATTCGTAAGACTCCGTAATGTATATTAAACCCTCTCTCGAGGCGAATAACGTCTAAACCTAGGTTAAGTAGTGGAACACTCGCTCGCTTATAATAACCCCCTATAGTAGCGGTAAATCAATCTATGGATTCCCATATTAGGTTTCACCCTAATCCGGTAAAACCTCGTCACCCTATATCTAGGCGTGCGATCAACTGTACTAAATTATGCTCAATCTACTCCTAAGCAGGGTCTATTCCTCCTCCACCTAACCACATCAGATTTGGATTAAGCATGCATAACTAAGAACAAACTAAGTATTTATCATATAATTTAGAAATGAATAACAAAATTCATCTAGGTTTCATCCCCTTCAGGTATCTGAAGGGTTTAGTTCATAACAAATAAAGAAATCATCTCGAGAGAAAAGATAAAACAAAACATAGAAAATCCCTAAAACCCCCTAAAGAAATTGAAGGAGAAATTCACCGTCTTGAGTAGAATTTCGGCTCTTCGAGATGGATCCACTTGGCTATCTTCGAGTGATTCCAAAAAATGTGATCTTCCTGGCTCGGCTCTTTGGCCTAGCTCACCGCCCTTTCAGGTTGCACTTAGTGCGTTTATATAAACTTTTAGAATCCCTTACTTGGTCCCTAAGTGTCCTAAGTTAAGTCTGATTCCTACTCGATGCTTTAATAAGCTTTGGAAAGTGTTTCTTTGGCTCTAAGTATCCAAATTCGGGTGAAATTACTCTCTCCCGTAATAGGGGCACCGTTATGGCACACGCCCGTATAAGTCGTGGTTGGGCCATGTTTCGATTCTCCTATTTTAGGCACAGTTGTGTAGATCAGGATTTAGGCAGTGTCTCATAATTTGACGAGACACGGCCGTGTGGCTTGAAGTCCAGGCCGTGTTGATTTCCTCTTTGGCCCAAATTGGCCCGTTTTAAGCTTATTTCTCGTTCTTTTCATCCTCGGGTGCTTTTTGAGTATAAACATGAAAAGAAAGGATTAAAAGCACCTTTTTACATAAATCACGGGCTAAATAATCCAAAAGCATACTAAATATGGGGTTTAAATATGTTACTTTTACGGTTTATCAAATACATCCACACTTAAGCTTTTGCTTGTCCTCAAGTAAAATTCTCAACTTATAATTAAAACGAACTTTCTATAATTCGTAATTCCTATCAATAATGCCTTATCATAATTCGTAGATAATTTATACATGGATAATTTAACTCAAAGACTCTTAAAGATTCAAACAATTCTAAGTCATAAATTTGTAGCATAAAAACATAAGCGTCTGCTCTTATCTAAATAATTACCTTTAATTCAAAACCGACAAGGATTGACATCCTCACTAAAGATTCACTCAAAGCACTCAAAGTGTTTAAGGTTCAATAGAAAGCACTCATATGTTGAACTTGAAAAGTTAATCCCATAGGCTTGCCTGAAACCAAATCTCCACCACTGTAATATAAGATGATACACAAATCAAAAGGTCTTTGACAAGTTTGTAACAAGGCTTAGGTTAAAGGTGTGGATAAAGGCTGAATTAGAAGGTTGAATCATCGAGATTCACCTGATAAATTACCTACTAATAATACTGAACTAGAAAGTAAATGATTGAAACTTTGAAACTAATAATACAAGCTCTTCTTCAACAATTGGAATTTAAACACATAAGATCTTTTAATCATATACTAATGCTTGAATATACTTTGGTTGATTTTTTTTTCAAGAACAAACTAAAATAGAAACATAATGAAGAAAGAACTTAATCAACTGAATTAAACTAACCTAGAAATTGAGCAAATCAATTCTCGATCGAAGGGTAGTTAAAAAGAATGGTGATAATAAATACAAAGGGTTTTGGGTTTAAAATTTAGCAGGTAAATAAAAAAAAAGTTGTTAGGATCAATGGGGTTCACTAGGGGTTAATTTGTGAAGGTAGGCTTTTTAGTGGAGTGAATGGATTAAAACCTAGGTGCCTTTATCATCTCGGTATATCAAATCATTTAATGTGGTTTCGACATGTATAATCGAGGCAAGTTTTAGAATAACGGTTCAAAGTTGACACACTCATAATTAATAAAGTGAGCATGAAAAAGAATATATGCTCTATAAGGCTCAAATCTCACAAAAAAATTATGGGTATTTGACATCAATCCTGTAAATTTCAAGCTTTAAGGTAATATTCAAATTCAGTTCAACAACCTAGGAAATTTTTAATTTTTGAAAAATAGACATATCATGCTTGATTCTCTAGTATTCTTCACGTATAAATCATCAATACACAATTATCAATAAAAATCATAAATCTTTAGAAATTTTACCTTAATTAATTATATGAGAAACTTACTTAGGAACAAGACTAAAATTCAGGATTTGAGAATAATGCAAAAAGTCAGGTACTTTTACCCCCCACACTTAAGATGTACATTGCCCTCAATGTACAAAGATGGATAAATAAAAGTTATAAAATATCAAAAAAGAAGGGGAGAATTTATCACTTCCTAAATTTTCGATGACTCTGGGGGTTGGCATTGGTCATGGTGGTGGCGGATACTTCAAAGGCGGTGTCTTTGGTGGCAGTGATGGTGTTTTCTATGGGCCCGGTAGGGTGGCTACCGAGAATCATTTTGCTAGATGAAGAAATTGGATAGCCTGAGAATATATAGCCAAGAAATCTAGATAAAAATTAAAAATATACTGCTAATATAATTAAGGATAAGAAAAATAAAGAGAAGGAGAATAAGAAGAAAACTGAAATTATAAGAGAATACTAATGGACTAAGAAGGCCTTATTGAAAGATGGTTCGCGAAGTGGGTCTGACTTCAAAGGTTGTGGTATGTTGGTGATGGTGGAAGTGGCGTGATTCCCTAACAGCCTTTAGAACCTAAAACTAAGAAAGTAAAATTAAGGAAATTAAATTAAGTAGAAGAGAAGTACATATAAGGAAAATAAAGGAGAAGAGAAAGGAAAAATAGAACCGAAAAGGTTTCTGAGACCCTTGGTATATCGAATAGCTGAAGCTGTCGGCATGAACTCATTTGAATCAGTCTCCTCGAGGAGACTATGGTTGGCCTTTTACGCTTCTGTGGCATGGCTTTAGTGTAGCTCACTAGTCTTGGACACCTTTTCTAAGGAAAGAAAGAAAAAGAAGGAAGAAAGAATGAGAAAAGAAAATGGGGAAAGGGGTAAGGGCTGTGAGGTTTAAATAGATTTTAGCCTCTGACGCTATCCCACGCCCGTTTATCTAGGGCGTGTTGCTTTACACGGCCACATCGTATGCCCGTGCTTGGAAGTAAAATGCATGCGGTCGATAAGTCAGTGTTTTCACACGGTCGCATCGCACGACCGTGTTTTAGGTGTGTTGGTATGCCACGACCGTTTGTTAGAATGCCATGTCTATTCCTAAATTGGCAGTGTTTTGGCATGGTTGGGCGGCATGGGCTTGTGTTTCTCGTGTCTGATAGGACAGTAGATTCACATGGCCTTGGAGCACGGCCATGCCGATTTTCTTGTTTCCATGGGAGAGTTGTTGGATCTATGATGTCGAAAGTGGTTGGGATTTGATTCTCATGGCTGCTGCTATGTTAGTACGGAGATTTTGGTGGTCCACACGGCCACGGCCACAGCCGTGTGTCCTAGAAACATACTCTTTTGGTTAATCTATAAAGAGAAAGAGAAAGAGAAAAAATAAAATAGAAACAAATGTAAAAAGAAGTAGGGTTAGTGCTTGGGTTACCTCCCGAGAAGCGCTCGTTTATAGTCTTAAGCTAGACTTTTCCTTGTACTTGAATCAGGGCGGTTTAAAGGTTTGAATATCTTCCGTCTTGTTTAAAGTTCTATACCTTGACAAAGTTGAAGTCGAGAAGTGTTTACCTTGAGAGTGTTGAATGTTGGGTTGCTTACCTCTACTATTTCGTGTGGGAAGATATTGTGTACTTTAAGAGGGTTTTCTCCCCTTGCCTTTAGGTCTGTTGTGATGATGTGTGGATCTGCTTTGTCTAACAATACCTTGTTTCCTATTTTGTAGTGGTTTGATGTTCCTACGAGCTCTTCTGGTAGTTCCTCTGGTTTTTCTTCGTGCGTTCTGGTTCTTTTTTGACTTGTGTCCTCTGCTCTTCTAAATTGTCGATCCTAAGGTTTTGTTCCTTTTGTGATTCCTCTTTATCGCTTTGGGATCTATGAGTCGGCTCAGGGTTGTGCCTTTGTGGTGTTCTCTAAAATAAAGGTTGAAAATTTGATTATCATCTGTATTCAGTTTCTTACCTTCATCGATTGTTATCCTGGCCGAGTCAAGAGCTTGAAGACTGATTGATTCGTCACGTAGACAAAGTATGAGTTCTCCTATGGCAACATCAATTTTAGTCTTGGAAGTTACTAGAAATGGTCTTCCTAAAATTAAGGGGATTGTATTATCCTCATCCATATTTAAAACAACAAAATCTACTCGGAAAACAAATTTATCAATTTTGACAAGAACATCTTCGATAATACCCCTAGGAATTCTAATAGTTTTATAAGCTAATTGTATACTCATCCTAGTTTGTTTGGGCTTCCCTAGACCTAGTTGTTTAAATAATGTATAAGGCATGACATTTATGCTTGCCCCTAAATCAGCTAACGCGTTATCAATAACTAAACTACCAATTAAACATGGAATTGTAAAACTCCCTGGATCTTTTAGCTTTCGTGGTAGTCTATTTTGTAACATTGCTGAGCATGTTGCGTTTAATTCCATGTGGTGCTCTTTGTTTAATTTGCGTTTGTTAGTCAAGAGATGTTTTAAAAATTTCCTTAAGTCTGGCATCTGAAAAAGAGCTTCAAGAAGGGGTAAGTTAATATGTAATTTCTTTAAGAGTTTAAGAAACTTACCGAACTGTTCTTCTGAATCATCTCTTTTTATCGCTTCTGGATAAGGTATGCGAGGTTGGTACTCCTTGATTACTAGTTTTGGCTTTTCTTGTGTTACCTCTACCTTACCTTCGTCTACCTTATTTTCTTTATTGGAATGGGTTCCTCTAATCCTTTACTGTCATTAGCTGAGATGGCTTGAATTTGCTCATTTGGGTTGATCTCCATGTTACTTGGTAGACGTCCTTGTGGTCGTTTTGATGGTAGCTTTGCAAGTTGTTCAACCGCATTAGTTGCTTCCTTCACTGACTTTGTAAGTTCCCCCATTCGGTTCTTGTTACTTTTAATTGTTTTCTCAGTTTATTAGAACTAATTTTCTGTGTTTGCCATAAATTTTGTTAGCATCTTTTCGAGGCTTGGCTTTTTCTCTTGCGGATATGGCAGATTTTGGAAGTTTTGAGGAGGTTGTTGTCTTTGATTCCCTTGATTTCCTTGGCCTCCCCATGAAAAATTTGGGTGGTTCCTCCAACATGAATTGTAAGTGTTACTATAAGGATTGTTATTGGATCTAAAATTATTACCTATATATTTTGTTTGTTCAGTTTTTACGTCCAGTTGGTAGGGTGGGTACTCAGGATTTGCCACAGTTCCACTTGCGTTGCACTGCATGACTGGGTGTACCTGCGAGGATCATAAATTATCAAGCTTTTTATTCATCAACTCTACCTGATTTGACAGTATGGTCACTACATCGAGGTTGTAAACTCTAGGTGATTTTGTCGGTTTTGTCCTTGTTACTTGCCACTGATAGTTATTCAGTGACATCTCTTCAATGAACTCGTAGGCGACTTTAGGAGTTCTGTTGTTTAGGGTTCCACCGGCGGCTGAATCGATTAGTTGCCTCGTTGAGGGGCTTACACCATTATGGAAAGTTTGGACTTGTAGCCACAAGGGTAGACCATGGTGTGGACATCTCTTCAAGAGATCCTTTTATCTCTCCTATTCATCGCATAACGTCTCTAAATCCATCTGCACAAAAGAAGAGATATCATTCCGTAATTTGGCCATTTTGGCCGGTGGGAAATATTTTAATAAAAAATTTTCAGTCATTTGTTCCCATGTAGTGATTGACCCTTGTGGTAACGAGTTCAACCACTGTTTGGATTTATTCCTTAATGAAAAGGGGAATAACCGAAGATGAATGGCATCATAAGAAATGCAATTTATTCTGAAAGTATCACAGAACTCTAAAAAATTAGCTATATGAGTGTTTGGGTCTTCGTCCTGCAATCCATCAAATTGAACAAATTATTGAATCATTTGTATTGTGTTTGGCTTTAATTCAAAACTATTAGCAGCTATAGCAGGCCTAATAATACTAGATTCTGCTCCTGTTAAATGAGGCTTAGCATAATAATACATAGTACGCAGAGCATTGTTTTCTTCCACATCTCGTGGTGGATTATTCTCGTCCATCCCTTTAGTAGGATTGGATCTGCTTCTCGCTCTTCTTCTTTATAATTTAGGGCTCGCCTAATTTCTCTATGATTCCTTCGAGCAATAACTTCAAATTCACTATTGTATTCTAAAGGTCCTCTTGGGTTTCTTCTAGTCATAAACTAGAGGTACATGCTAGGAAAAAAATAATGAAGAAATAAAATTAGCAAAAGATACTAAAATAATAAAAATGGTGGCTAAAGTAATAAAAATAGAGCTTTCTTAATATTTCAGTTCCTCGGCAACGGCGCCAAAAATTTGATTGTTGAAATCAAAGCTTTAAAATTAATATTGAATGAGATCGAACCTTGAGACTAACTCTAACAATGATTAAAGGCAAGTGTACCTATCAAACAGTAGTATAGCTTAGGCAAGACCGGATTATTGAACCCAAAGGAACTAAAAGTACTAATACTTACTTTATTTTTATTATTTAGTTTAAAATATGGAGTGATTGGTTGATTTAATCTAGTTTAACAATTTCTAAGCTAAAGACAAAGACAAAAATAATGAATAGGTAAATAACTCAAAGAAAACTCAATTGATCACAACAATACCCTCAGGAAGAATCACCTAGACTTCACTTGTTATTTAATACTGAACCATATGATTTATTTACTTAGTTTGATCCATAAGACTCCCTAACGTATATTAAATCCTCTCTTGAGGCGAATAACGTCTAACCCTAGGTTAATTAGTGGAACTCTTGTTCGCTTATAATAACCCCCTAGAATAGCAGTAAATCGATCTATGGATTCCCATATTAGGTTTCACCCTAATCTGGTAAAATCTCGTCACCCTATCTCTAGGCATATGATCAACTCCGCTTAATTATGCTCAATCTACTCTTAAGCGGTCTATTCCTCCTCCACCTATGCACATCATATTTTGATTAAGCATGCATAATTAAAAACATACAAAGTATTTATCATATAAAGAAAACATCTCAAGAGAAAAGATAAAAAAAACATAGAAAATCCCTAAAACCCCCTGAAGGAAATGCAGGAGAAATTCACCATCTTGAGTAGAATTCTGGCTCTTTGAGGTGGATCCACTTGGCTATCCTTGATTGATTCCACAAAACGTGATCTTCTTGGCTCGGCTCCTTGGCCTAGCTCACCGCCCTTTTAGGATACACTTAGTGTGTTTATATAGACTTTTAGAATCCTTTACTTGGTCCCTAAGTGTCCTAATTTAAGTCTGCTTCCTACTCAATGTTTGAATAAGCTTTGGAAAGTGTTTCTTTGGGTCTAAGTATCCAAATCCGAGTGAAATTACTCTCTCCTGTAACAGGGGCACGACCATGGCACACGCCCGTATAAGTCGTGGTTGGGCCATGTTTCGATTTTGTTATTTTAGGCAAGACCGTGTAGATCAGGATTTAGGCTGTGTCTCATAATTTGACGAGACACGGTCGTATAGCTTGAAGTCCAACCAGTTTCGATTTCATCTTTGGCTCAAATTGGCCCGTTTTAAGCCCGTTTCTCATTCTTTTTGTCCTCGGGTGCTTTCTTGAGTATAAACATGAAAAGAAAGGATTAAAAGCTCTTTTTTACATAAATCAAGGGCTAAAGCATTCAAAACATACTAAATATGGGGTTAAAATATGTTACTTTTAGGGTTTATCATGTGTCAACATTGAATTGTTATTCTAGAACTTGCCTCGATTATACATGTTGAGACCAAATTTTTTATTTGATATATTGATATGATAAAGGCACCTAGTTTTTAACCCATTCACTCCACTAAAAATCCTACCTTCATAATTAATCCATAGTGATCCTCGTCGTCATAACAACCCTTTTTATTGATTCACCCATTAATATTAACCCAAAATTTCGCTCGTATTTGTTATCACCATTCCTTTGACTACCTTTCTATTGAGAATTGATTTGATCAATTGCCTAATTACTTAATTTTAGTTGATAAAGTTCTTTCTTATATTATGTAAATAATTGATTTGTTCTTAAAAAACAACAACGAAGTATATTCATTATTAGTTCAATGTTCTAAGAGCTTGTATGTTTAAATTTAGCATCTTGAAGAAGAAGCTCGTATTATTAGTATTTGCATATGATGTAATTATTTAGTTTATTAGTTCAATTATTTTTCTAAAAGTTAGTTAACTTGTCAATTCAATCTCGATTCTAACCCTTCTAATTTAGCCTTTATCCACACATTTAACCCAAGCCTCGTTACAACCCTGTTAAAGACCTTTTGATTTGTGTATCATCTCATATTACAGTGGTGGAGATTTGATTTTTAGGCAAGCCTATGGGATTAACTTTTTAGGTTTGACTTATGAGTGCTTATTCTTGAACCTTAAACACTTTGAGTGAATCTTTAGTGAGGATGTCAATCCTTGTCGGTTTTGAATCAAAGGTAATTATTTAGATAAGGAGAAACACCTATGTTTTCATGTTATAAATATATGACTTATATTGTTTGAATCTTTAGGAGTCTTTGAGTTAAATTATCCATGTATAAATTATCTATGAATTATGATGAGGCATTGTTAATGAGAATTATGAATTGTGGAAAGTTCTTTTTAATTATAAGTTGAGAATTTTACTCGAGGACAAACAAAAGCTTAAGTGTGGGGGTATTCGATAAACTGTAAAACTAACATATTTTAATCCCACATTTAGCACACTTTTGGTTGATAGCCAGATTTGTGGGAATCACTCGAAGATAGCAAGTTGATCCATCTCAAGAAGCCGAAATTCTACTCAAGTCGACGGATCTCTCTTTTAGTTCTTTCAGGGAGTTTTGGGGATTTTTTATGTTTTGTTTTATCTTTTCTTCTGAGATGTTTTCTTTTATTGTTATGAACTAAACCCTTCATATACCTGAAGGGTATGAATCTTTTATTGTTATGAACTAAACCCTTCAGATACCTGAAGGGTATGAAAACTAAGACGGATCTTGTTATTGTTTTCTGAACTATATGATAAATATTTGTTTTGTTCTTAATTATGTAAGCTTAATTCATGTGTTAATATTTCTGGGATATTGATTCAAGTTGAATGTGCTTAGGTGGTGGAGCAAAAGTCCCTGCTTAAGAGTAGATCTAACATAATTAAGCGGAGTTGATCGCGCGCCTAAAGATAGGGTGATGAGATTTTGCCGAATTAGGGTGAAACCTAATATATGAGTCCATAGATCGAGTTAATGCGATTCTAGGGGTTTTAATGAGAAAGAGATTTCAATTAATCAACCTAGGGTTAGACGTTATTCGCCTCAATAGAGGGATTAATATAAATTAGGGAATCTTACTGATCAAGTCAAGTGAATAAATCGTCTAGTTTAATGTTAGATAAGGACTGAAGTCTAGGTGGATTCTTCCTAAGGGTATCATCTTAGTCAACTAAGTTTTCCTAAAGTTATTTCCCAATTCAATCTTTGTGTCTTAGTGTCTTTAGCTTAGTAGTTAGTTAATTTAGATTAAACAACCAATCACTTAATATTTAGGCTAAATAATAGAAAGAAGGTTAGTAATAGTACTTTTAATTCCATTGGGTTCGACAATCCGGTCTTGCCTAAACTATACTACTGTTCGATAGGTGTACTTGCCTTAAGTCATTGTTAGAGTTAGTTTCCAAGTTCGATCATTCTCTTTATAAATTCTAAAACTCAACAACTCAGACGATCATGTACCTGCGAAAAACCACATAAGCCATCAGTTTTCTTAGATAAAAGTTCTACCTGATTTGATAGCATGGTTATTGCGTCGAGGTTGAAAACACTAGCGGCTTTTGTTGGCCTTGTCCTCGTGAGTTGCTGATAAACTATAAAAGTAACATATTTTAACCCCATATTTAGTATGCTTTTTGATGATTTAACCCTTGATTTATGTAAAAAGGTGCTTTTAATCCTTTCTTTTCATGTTTATACTTAGGAAAGCACCCAAGGAAGAAAAGAACAAGAAACAGGCTTAAAACGAGCCAATTTGGGCCAAAGAGGAAATTGACACGGCCTAGACTTCAAGCCACACGACCGTGCCTCATCAAATTACTTCACATGGCCATGCCACGATTTACACGGCCGTGCCCTGATAAACCATAAAAGTAACATATTTTAATCCCACATTTAGTATGCTTTTGGATGATTTAGCCCTTGATTTATGTAAAAAGGTGGTTTTAATCCTTTCTTTTCATGTTTATACTTAGGAAAGCACCCATGGACAAAAAAAAAAGAAATGGGCTTAAAACAGACCAATTTGGGCCAAAGAGGAAATCGACACGGCCTGGACTTCAAGGCACACGATCGTGCCTCATCAAATTACTTCACACAGCTATGCCACGATTTACATGGCCGTGCCCCAATTGAGAGAATCGAGGCATGACTTGAAGATAATTTACACGGGCGTGTACCATGACCGTGCCCCTGCCGCGGGAAAGAGCAATTTCACTCGGATATGGATGTTTGAAGCCAAAGAAACATATTCTTAAGTCTACCTAAACACATTAATTGTAATTCTACTTGAGGGAGGTGCTTAGAAGCAAAGTAAAGCATCTAAGGAGCCTATATAAACAACCCAAGGCAGCCGTTCTGAAAAGGAAGTTTTAGGCAGAGTTTTCTGCCAGAGCTTTTATTCGGGAATCACTCAAAGATAGCCAGTTGATCCATCTCAATAAGCTGGAGTTCTACTCAAGACAGAGGATCTCCTCTTCAATTCCTTCAGGGGGTTTTAGCGATTTCTCATGTTTTGTTTTATACTTTTTCTTGAGATGTTTTCTTATTTTGTTATGAACTAAACCCTTCAGATACCTGAAGGGGATGAAACCTATGGTGGATTTTGTTATTTGATTTCTAAATTATATGATAAGTACTTAGTTTGTTCTTAATTATGTTGCTTAATTCAATCTGATGTACTTAGATGGGGGAGGGATAGACACTGCTTAAGAGTAGATCTAGCATAATTAAGCAGAGTTGACCGAATGCCTAGAGATAGGGTGACGAGATTTTGCCGGATTAGGGTGAAACCTAATATGGGAATCCATTGATCAATTTACTGTTTCCTTAGGGGGTTATTATAAGAGAACGAGAGTTCCACTAAATAACCTAAGGTTAGACATTATTCACCTCAAGAGAGGGTTTAATATAGGTTAGGGAGTCTCATGGATCAAGCTAAGTAAAGAAGTCATATGAATTAAAAGTTAGATAACAAGAGAAGTCATAGATGGATTTATCCTGATGTTATCGTCTAAAATCAACTGAGTTTTTCCACAGTCTTCTCCCAAAGTTTTATTCTTGTCTTTGCATCTAGTTTAGTTTTTCATTATTTTTAGATTAATAAACCAAACACCCCATATTTTAGGCTAAATAATAGAAAGAAAGTGAGTAGTAGTACTTTTAGGTTCCTTTGGGTTCGATAAAATAATCTTGCCTAAACTATGCTATTGTTCGATAGGTGCATTTGCCTCAATCGTTGTCATAGTTAGTCTACAGGTTCGATCATTCTCAATCATTGTCATAGTTAGTCTACAGGTTCGATCATTCTTTATAAATATTAAAACTCGACTGTTTGACACGATCAAGTTTTTGGCGCCGTTGTTGGGGAACACTAAAATATTAAGAAAGCTCTATTTATATTACTTTAGCCATTATTTTATTACTTTTTTTTGCAATTTACTTTTATTTTTAGTTTAGGTTAAATTTTTATTTATACTAAATTTCTTTCTTTCTTCTCCTAGTAGGTACCTCTAGTTTATGACTAGAAGGAACCCGAGAGGACCTTTAGCGTATGAAAGTGACATTGAAGCTACCATTCGCAAAAATCATAGAGAAACTAGACGAGCTCTAGACTACCAAAGAGAAGAACAAGACAGATCCAATCCTACTAAAGGGATGGACGAAAGCAATCCACTGCCAAATGTGCAAGAACAGAATGCTCGGCGTACTATGTATGATTATGCTAAACCTAATTTGACAGGAGTAGAATCTAGTATTGTCAGGCCAGCTATAGCTGCTAATAATTTTGAATAATGGCATTTCTGATGATGCCATACATTTTCGGTTATTTCCCTTTTCATCAAGGAATAAAGCAAAGCAGTGGTTGAACTCGTTACCATGAGGGTCAATCACCACATGGGATCAAATGACCGAAATTTTTTTTTAAAATACTTTCTACCAGACAAAATGGCCAAATTTAGGAATGACATATCTTCTTTTGTGTAGAATGACGCATAAACATTATATGATGCATGGGAAAGATATAAGGATCTCTAGAGAAGATGTCCACGCCACGGATTACCTTTGTGGCTTCAAGCCCAAACTTTTTACAAAGGTTTGAATTCTTCAACGAGGCAAATGATTGACTCATCAGCCGGTGGAACTTTGAATAACAAAACTCCTGAAGCGGCTTATGACTTTCTTGAAGAGATGTCATTGAATACCTATCAATGGCAATTTACAAGGGCCAAACAGACAAAATCAGCCAGAGTTTTTAACATAGACGCAATAACAATGCTGTCAACATAGGTGGAGATGATGAATAAAAAGCTTGATAATTTATGTTTTTCGTAGGTACATCCAGTAATGCAATACGAAGCGAGTGGGAATGTGGCGAATCCTGAGTACCCACCCTACCAACCAGGAGCAGAATAGGAACAGACAAACTATATAGGTAAAAATTTTAGATCCAATAATAATCCTTATAGTAACACTTATAATGCAGGTTAGAGGAACCATTAAAATTTTTCGTAGGGAGGATAAGGAAATCAAGGAAATGAAAGGTAGCAACCTCCTCCAAATTATCAAAATCAGCCATATCCACAAGAGAAGAAATCAAACCTCGAAGAGATGCTGACAAAATTCATGGCAGCCACAGATTCTCATTTCCAAAAGACTGAAGCAGCACTAGATGAACAACAAAAATCGGTCAAAGGTTTCGAGAATCTGTAACACCTCTTGCCCGGGTTCTAAGTCGAAACCAGGCCCGAGGTGTTACCGTACTAAAACCTCATGACGCCACTTAGGCTTATTGCGACTACTCACTTAAGCCGCCTTTACAACTTCATTTTTGACTTACGAAGTCTCACTCATATTCCTGAGGGCTCTCGAGACTATCACAGAGCTTTTTCTATTCTTAAATTTTTTTGTTTTATTCTGGGTCACATGCCCGTGCATGTTGAAACACACCCGTGTGTAGACACACACATGCCCATGTCCCCAAATCGTACTTAAAACTCTAGCATCCTTCCAAATGCTCCACGGCGAAGGCACACGTCCGTGTTAGTCCAGTGCACACCCCATGTACCTCTAAGGCACCCCCGTGTCCAATGCCCGTGGGGAGCTACTGGCCTGGTCCACACGGCCCTGACACGCCTGTGTCACCCAACCGTGGGGAGCTACTGACTTAATCCACACGGCTTGGGCACATGCCCATGCTCAAACCGTGTGTCTTACATAGCCGTGGGATTAACCCGTGGCCTATTCTATCTAATAATAATAAGGTGCAGGGTACACACGGCCTAACCACACGCTCGTGTGTCTAACCGTGTTGGCACTTAGAGGCTATCTACCAAGCCTTCTACCACTCTCAATTGCATACATACATATACTAATTTAATGGGAACTCACATCACCGACTAAAATACATGAATTTATACATTTGATTCATGAAAATAAGGTTTTCCTCCTATACAATCACAACAACTTAATCAATCTTACATTCTAGCCCAATACATGCCATGACTCATAAGGACTTATACCTCATAGCAAGTGTCTGCTCGATGGTGTGAATACATCTCCAACGGCCTCCAACTCGAGCTAGTAGATAATCTACCTATAAGTGATGGAAAAAGAGATGAAGTAAGCAATAATGCTTAGTAAGTTCATGTGTATAACCAATAATTTCTTATATTCATTGGATAAACATAACCATAACGTATCATAAAGAGTTTCTCTCATAAACCCTTAATTACTTACTCAACCATTGTTGAATCTTACTCATTCAATCTTTTACCATACTCTTATCATATTACAAGCCAACTGCTTGTGCTAAATAGCATTCATTCCTGTAATGATTACCACTTAATCACCTAAAACAACACATCAACCATTTCCAATAAGCTACTAATATTACTAATCTCTCGGTGGTTACGCACTTAGCACACCATTACATCTCTAATGGGGTGGTATCGCACACAGCCCAACATTTAGTTATACTTATGGTGTTTTCGCACTCAACACACCAATCATTTATAAGCGATGGTATCGCACATAGCCCATCGATTATCAGTTAATCAAGTGGTAACGCACACAGCCCACCGATCATTTAGAACTATGGTGATTTCGCACTTAGCTCACCAATAATCTAGAACTATGGTCCGAAAATCAATTTCTTTAATCTATAACAATGGAATTCACTGATTTAATCACTTATAAATCATAAAACATCATAATCTACACTTTAGGCAAAAATGACTATTTTGCCCCTACACTTTGGCAAAATTATGATTTTGCCTCTAGACTCATAAATAAATTTTTATCACATTTTCTTATTAAACAAGCTTAGCTGATCCTTTAATCCTCTTATGACAATCTACAATTCCAACTATTTCATGCCTTAATGAACAATTTACAACTTTTGCATTTTAGTTCCATTTAGGTGTTTTCATAACAACACATTTCACAAAAGTTGTTTACCACCATCCAAACATTCATTTTCTTCCATAAAAACTCAGCCAAAAACTTAAAATCTCTCGTGGCAACTCTCTAAACTTTCTACCATAATGAAAAATAGTTCCCTCTCTAGAAAGCTCAAGCTTTAAGGATCATAAAAGCACGATTTTCTTCAAGAAATACCATAAAAATCACTTACTTGAGGAGGAAATGAGTTGCTGAAATTTTGAGCTTCAAACACCCCTTGTTTCCTGCAACTTTCGGTGGAGAAGAAAGAGAGAAAAATATGATATTTTGTCCTTTCTTTATTTTATTACAAAACATCAACTTAACCCACCAACTTTTGACCAAAATTAAAAGCTCTTGTCCCCTCTTGTCTACATGGCTGGCCAACCCTTTATTATTGGCCTAATTGCACTTTAAAGACCTCCAATTAATATTTCATGTCTATTTGGTACCTTTAACCTATAGAATGGAACTTTTGCACTTTATGCAATTTACTCATTTTTCACAATTTTGTTAAAAATTGTTAAAATTAAGGCACCAAAATTTTCATGCATCCTTATAAAAATGTTATCACACATAACATTACATGAAAATAATTTTCTCTAACCTCGAATTAGTGATTTTGAGATCACTGTTCTAACTAGCCCCTAAATCAGGCTGTAATAATTCTCCCCCCTTTAGGGATTTTCATCCCCGAAAACCTAACCAGCAGGAGTTGTTACCAACATTCTTAAAGCATTTTCCAAAAATCAAAAATTCACTTATCCACAAGTTTCTTCTGTTAGCAATCTCTAAGCTATCACACACAAGATCGAAGCATAATTTGAGACTTAGGTTATTCACCCTTTGGGGTATATACTATATCCAGAAATCCACAAATTTGGAACTCCGTACATATCTAAACGATCATTTGGATCCTTGCTGGTCGATTCACTACAACTTGAATGTCATCCCCCTTCATTGGAAATCTTGTCAAACTAAGTTTAAAATCTATAATATTTTATCTCACTTTCTTATTAAAGTATTCACCAACTGTAATAGTATTGACTTGTACCCTTTAAATACTTAGCTTTTAGTGGTCCACTACTTCTGACCATGAACTCGATCATATCATGAAATGTATTCTACTGTCAAAACATTTATGCATATAACTACATTTCCCTATTCTTGCATTAGCAAATATGCTACCACTAAATCTCAGACCAAAACTCTGTATAAGTTTTGGATTCATCATCATAAATAAACTCATTGGGAGCTTCATTAAAATACCATTTACTATATCTCTTTTAAACCCTTTTGTTCTGAAGAGAAACACGGTCTAGTCATTAACCTTGTTGAAACTAAGATATTACCGACTGAGATTCACCGAGTAACCAACTCGTTTGCTTAACATGGATCTTTCACTCATACTAATACTATGTCTACTATATGAGAAGTATAATAGCAACTATACCCACTATGGTAAAAGCTCAAGTCGTTTCCGTTATCTTATTATAATAAGATGTCCTCATACAGACACAAAAGTGATCGCCTAGGGATCACCAATTTGGCCATTTTTCACAATTCAGATAGAACTCAGTACTAGGATTTCCAATCAATAATTTCGTCAATAGCTTTTAACTCAACCGTCACGGTATGATCATTTCCATGAGCATATCTTTGTATCGTGCTCCTTACTCGCGATCACACAGAAATTATTCTCTTTATTGATTCATGCGTGAACCTATGCAAAACTTGGATCATATGTCAA
The DNA here is from genome assembly GCA_025506655.1 of Gossypium rotundifolium. Classification (NCBI taxonomy): domain Eukaryota; kingdom Viridiplantae; phylum Streptophyta; class Magnoliopsida; order Malvales; family Malvaceae; genus Gossypium; species Gossypium rotundifolium. The sequence goes on from CP106730.1 coordinate 29,329,033, forward strand.
CACATTAATCTACTCCTTTCTCCACTCAGAGAACATTCCTAGCACACTCTCATCTGAGCTTCTTTTACTATGCTAATTTAAAACTTTTACTAGTGTCGTATCTCACAACATTAGGGACATCTTGATCGAATCTATTGACTCTATTTAGCTTACTCAAAATTTCATCATACAATGTGAAACTCATGATTTCACTACTTATACTAGAATCATCACAGACTTCCTCCTCAAAGTACCCGTACATGGTTACAAGGTTATGAAGGAATATCGATTTCAATTAACTAAAATGACAACTGTTCCGTCTGATTCTCACCATCAGCTACCATTCTCACACTACCTCGATTCATGAGATAAACAACTACATTGCCCCTAAAAGGAAACATTTATTAACAAGTAATACTTAAAGAGATCATTATGATCCATACAACTATGATTATCATAATTGAACACTTTCACAATTCAACACTCTTTCATTAACCATTTCGTCCTCAAACTCCTTAACAATTCCTTTCATTAATGAACATCAATTAAAGAAGATATCGATAAACATACACATCGGGCTCCCTACTCACTTGAGTCAATGGCATAGGCTAACTTTCTCCTTGTTCTTAACATCGTGTAATCAATACAATCATTAAAGCATTTGGACATACTTTCTTACAATTGCCTTTATTAAGCACATACCGTGCCACACTCTATACTCATTCCCTTGTGACTCATTCATGAGTTCCTATATTCACTCATTCACATGACTTTATTACAATCCTCATTTCTACCTTTACACTCATCTATCTGTCCAATTGATCACTAGGGATAGTCAAAGACTCATATTCACCATCATTCACGTAGGTACAAAACCAATGTCACATCCTCTAAGGTGGTCTTATATGGGTTCTATAACATCCTAAAAATTTGTGAACCATCTTGTTGCTTGTGTTAGCTCGGGTATGATTTTATTGTGTGTCTGATATAGTTTTGTGAAGGTTTTGAATTTATTCGGATCTAGAATAAATTTTAAATATGGAGAATTTAGTGAAGCGAATCAAGTGACCCTAATACTTAAGTTAAATTAAGTATCTAAAGTTAACATAAGATGAGTAATTGGCAAAGTGGTGTTGGCGCATGGGTGAATGCATGAGGGGAGAAGTTCAAATCCCTTAGCTAGCAATTGGAAGGATTTTTATTTTTATTTTGTTCTCTTTCCTAAGTGTCGGTCAAGCCTTATCTTAGTATGGATGGTTTTTCTTTCATTTTTGGATAGTAGACCAAAGGGATAAGGCAAGTTAGTAGTTAAGGTATGGAATCAAGATGTTATGGAAGGATAAGGGGACATAAGGCTTGATAAATGGGTGATGTTTTGGAAATTTTTTCATGGTCATTTTGACCATGAATGTGGACGGTTTGGGAGCCTAGGGGGAGTGACCAAAATTTTGATTAAGGTTATGGTAAATTGGGGGGACATAAGGCACTCTTTGTGGAGTGTGTTTTGGAAACTTGTTAATGGCCAACTTGACCATGTATGTGGACGGTTTAGGAGCCTAGGGGGGATGACCGAATTTTGAGAAAGGTTTTGGTAGGTTAGTAGCTTGAGAGAATTCTCATTTTGGTCATTTTGCCCTTCCAAAACATTTTCTTTTCTCTCATCCTTTCCTCTTGGCCGAATATGCATAGTGAGGTTTGGGCATTCTTTTTGTGTAATTTCATTGTCTAGAAAGCTTGTGTGTTTTTCATTAGAAAATCGAGATTTGGAGATCACTTGTGCACTATTTCCTTTCTTGACTTAAAACCGAAACCATTTGTGCATCTTTTTCTCTTTTACCTTGCTAAGGCCGAAACTTTTATCTCTCAATTTCCACCATAGCCGCAACTTTTAAGCCTCACACTCTCCCTCTCCATTCTTTTGTTAAGAGCTGAACCACTTCATCATTCTTTTCTTCTTCTATTCTTAACCTTCCTTCCATTTTCAGCATAGCCATAACACCTTAAACCACCATCTTTTTCTCTTCTCTTTTGGTTAAAGCCGAAACCACCATCTTTTTCTCTTCTCTTTTGTTAAAGCTAAAACCACCATTTCTTTTCTTCTTAATTGTTAAGGTCGTATCTTTTTGTTGTATCAAGTAAGGGTGCAAAAGATTTCAATGTTGGTGGTAAGGATTAATTGTCTATTGTTTTCCTTTTTTTTCTTTTGGATTCGCCAATTTTAGGAATCTAATTCTTTTTATTCTCTTTGGCTGAAACTTTTAAGGAGGATTTTGGGATTCTTTTGTAGCCAACGATTTGGAGAGATCCATCGAGAATTAAATATTCAAGGTAAAGGAGTTTTATATACTTATTATGTAGTTTTAGATAGACTACTAATCCCATTCATTTTAGGGGACTCTATCGCTCGATCATTTATCCGTGAACGTAAGATTTTTGGGCAAACAAAATAGGTTCAAAAAGAGCGATAAGGAGAGTTTGGAAGAGGGGTGGTTCTGTTATACCCTTAAATTTCAAACGAAAGGCTGTATTGGGGATTCGAGACTTTCCACCGGGTTGTGGACCTTCTGCCAATGAAGATCGATTATTTGAAGTCGTGCTTCACCCGATCCACTATTTGTTCGTGGTTTGTCATCGGATTTTGATCCATCTATTGGAGAAAAATCACATATAACAGTTGTCTGAGATTTCGAGGGTAAAGAATTAGATTATTCATCAATAGTATAGATTTATAAGTAGTAGTGTGGTCTAATCAAGTGTGATAAATAATTAGGTGTCGAATGACGGGAAGGTATCATTCTCACATTTATAAGGTGTGTAACACTATACTAAATTTCTCATAGATCTAAAATAATAATGATTTGTGTGAAAATATGTATGATAATGGTTGCGAGTACCATTCGGTGATACGATATTCGGTATGTTTACCCCATTACTTCGTTAATAATGCTATAAGCATAAATATGAAATAAGTATGACTCTGTTATGATTTTGGGGTATATTGCATAAATCCGAATAATATGTATGTGCATGGGCATATGGGTGATATTGATAAAGGGAAGTGTTCGGTGGTTTTACCACATTATCCGGACTTGGTCACATAATATGAATCGATGACTTTGGTCACATAATATGAATCCAAAGACTTTGGTCACATATATGAATCCGGTGACTTGGTCACAATTATCAGTGGCCATGCCACAAAATTATAAGGCGATGTGCATGTTGATCTGACAATCGCTTTTGATGGTGTGTAGCGGATGGAGGGTCGATTTAGTAATCCCCATGGTGTGATTGGTAGGTACGGGTGGTGTGTAGCGGATGGATTTTTAGGTGGGATCGGGATTGTATTTCATTTATATATATACATGTGATTTAATCGATTTTATCTGATTTGATATAAAATGGGCTTATGGCTAAATATGTTTTAAATGGGCTTAATGTCTTTGATCGTTTGGGCTTTTAGTGTAATGTTACACATTGAGTCTGTTGACTCACCCTTTCTATGGGATATATTTCAGGTGACTCTTAGCGTGATGGATCGGTTCAACGAGGACTACGTGGTGGCCATTGCTCAACTAAGTATTTCAGAGTTTCTTTTAATTAAACTTACTAATTTTATTTTTATTATTTAGGATTTATTTTGGGTTATGTTATTTTTGTAATAAGGCCGCTATGAACTGTTTTAATTTTTACGTTTTAGATTTTTAATCACTACGATCAAATATTTACTAAATAATTTAATGATTTCAAAAAAAAAAAAACTTAAACTGTTTTGACACCTAAACACCTATGGACTTTACAATAATAATAAGTTTTAAATTTAGTTTTCTTTTAATTTATAATCTTTTTCATAAAGATAATGTTTTAATAATATACAAACTTATTTAACAACACGATTTTTCAACGCGATCACTAAATAGATATATTTTATATGAAACCATCACATTTTCTTATAAAACAAAACGAGATGTAATTGAAGTTTTACTCGAGGAACATACCAGATTCGGTCAGGGCTTGTGGGCCGAGTTTGGGGTGTTTCAACTTGGTATCAGAGCCCAATTTTAAACTCTCGGCCTTGGGTTTTGAAGCCCACAATGTTTTCAAAATTTGTCCCAAATGACTTTTTAAAATTTTTTTAGTTAAAATGGTTTTATATAAGCATGGCACCCGAGTTCTCGGCCCAGGTCCATCAAGTAAGTTCTTTTGTCGATAAATTGATGTGAATGTATGATATTTTAAGTGATAAGCCTAAGGAAACTAAACTTTAGAAACATGGACCCTAGGTATATGTGTACTTCTACGAAAAAACCACTGAATAAATCTTTGTTGCATAAAACTTTCTTTAAACAAAATGTGAAAAGACTCTAATACATAAAACTTTTCGTAAAAATAGATAAGACGTAAAGTAGACATGAGTTCTAGGGGACGTGGTCATCATGGACGTGGTAGAGGCAGAATAGCTGTGTCAAAACCAGTTAGATCTGGTCAAGGTTTGAAAATGAAACTCGCCACCAAATTGTTAGAAGCGAAATTTCAAGAGCAAGCCGGAGGAGATGACGCAGATATCGCAGACTATCTTGTGAGTTCTAGAGCGAGTAGCGGAGCTAGTATGGGTAATGGGACTCGAAAGTCGATGGTGAGAGACTTAGATCAAATGGAGCCGAGATTTTAGGGAGTATCTGGGGTAGCTCGAATGTAGCAATCTTGGTTAGAGGCGGTCGAGAGGATCATGGATGATTTAGACCCTTCTTGAGGAAAAGTTGAAAGGTCTTTGTTTAGCTACTTGAGATGAGGCCTACCAATGGTGGCTCACTGTCAAGGAGAGTACCCCTGTGGATCGAGTGGATTTGGGGTATTTCAAGGTTAAGTTTGAAGGGAAATACATTGGAGCTAGCTACATCGACTCTCAGAGAAAGGCGTTTCTGAATTTAGTGCAAGGAAATAAGTCGATAGCTGAGTATGAAGCGGAGTTTCTGTGGCTTAGCCGGTATGCTAGAGGGATAGTAGCTATTGATTATGAATGGTGTGTCAGATTCGAGGATGGTGAGAGATGAGCTGTGAGTGTTGATTGCTCCGCACCGAGAAAGGGACTTTGCAGTCTTAGTGGATAAAGCACGAATAGCTGAAGAAGTTAAGTGGACTGAGAGACAGAACCGAGATAGAGGTCAGAATAAGAATAAGAGGAACTATGGGTCTTTAGGGTCATCAAGAATTTTCAAAAGAAACCTAGAGTTGATGGGCCGCGAGGTCAGCAGGTTGCTACGGGAGGACAGTACCGTACTTGTGCACATTATGGAAAGATGCATTCGGGAGAATGTTGGAAAAAGATAGGGGGATGTTTTAAGTGCGCGTCCAAGGGTCATATGATTAAGGATTGTCCGATGGATACAGATAGGAACCATCTAGTAGGTCAGGGATTTAATCAAGCTGACAGAGGTGGACAGTCAGCCGATGAGGGGTCGTGGTCTAAATGGAAGAGGTAATGGTTCTAGAAGATGTCGCGGGACCCTAGGCAGAGGCAGTGATAGCACTGAGGCGAGATAGCCAGGTTTGGTGTATGCGGTTCGTCGGAGGGAAGATAGTGACGCACCTGATGTTATCACGGGCACGTTTCTGATTTCTGGGTTGCCCTTTATTGCTTTGATAGATATAGGGTCAACTCATTCATACATCACTAGTGAAGTCTCTGGAACTGTGCATGTGACTTCTGAGACTGTACCTAGGAAGACGACTGTACTTAGTCCTTTAGGATGACTATAATAATAGATAAACTCTTTAAAGAAGTGCCTTTAGAAGTTCAAGGGACGCAGTTTCTGGCTAATTTAATGGAGTTGCCATTCGGGGAATTCGACCTGATCTTAGGCATGGATTGGCTAGTAAAATATCGTGCAAATGTGGATTGTGCTACTAAGCGGATGTCATTAAAAACTATTGATGACAAAGAAGTTGTGTTGATGGGCGAGAGACGAAATTACTTATCAAATGTAATATCTACCCTTAAGGCAGAAAAGATGGTTAGAAAGGGATGTGTAGCTTTTCTGATGTTGGTTAGTGCCTTGGAGCTTAAGGAAGCAACTGTTGAAGAGGTCAGGACTGTGAGAGAATTTGTGGATGTTTTTCTGGAAGAACTTCCAAGATTGCCTCCAGATTGAGAGGTAAAATTTGGGATTGACTTATTGCCTGGAATGGCGCCAGTTTCTATCGCTCCGTATAGAATGGCACCAAAGGAGTTGGATGAGCTCAAGGCTCAAATCCAAGAGTTTTTGATCGTGGGTTTATCCGACCTAGTGTGTCTCCATGGGGAGCACTGGTCCTATTCGTGAAGAAGAAGGACGAAATGATAAGAATGTGTATAGATTACCGGTAGTTGAATAAGCTAACCATCAAGAACAAGTATCCTTTGCCAAGGATCGATGACTTGTTCGATCAGCTTAAGGGAGCTACGGTATTCTCAAAGATAGATCTAAGGTCGGGGTATCATCAGCTTAAGGTGAAGGAAGCGGTTATCCATAAGACAGCTTTCTGAACAAGATATAGGCATTATGAGTTTTTGGTAATGCTATTCGGATTGACGAACACCCCAACTGCGTTCATAGATATGATGAATCATGTTTTTCAACCCTACTTAGACCAGTTCATCGTGATATTCATAGATGACATCCTAGTGTATTCTAAGTCGGAGATAGAGCATGATGAGCATCTCCGGATAGTGTTGCAAGTGTTAAGGAAGAAGAAGCTTTATGCCAAATTCAGCAAGTGTGAATTTTGGCTGAAAGAAGTTGCATTTTTAGGTCATATGGTGTCTGTAGAAGGGATAAGGGTGGATCCTCGGAAGATTGAGGCAGTGCTAGATTGGAAACCACCTAAGTCCGTGGGCGAGGTTTGTAGTTTCTTAGGTTTATCGAGCTACTACTGAAAGATTAGTTGAAGGATTTTCATCGATAGTTTGCACCTTTAACGAAATTGTCTGCGAAAGGAGGTACCTTTCGTATGGGCGGATAAGCGACAAGAGAGCTTTGAGAAGCATAAGAGGTTTTGACCAAGCTCGGTTTTGATTCACTGATGCGGGAAGGATTTTGTGGTGTATTATAACGCTTCTCACACGGATTAGGATGTGTTACGATGCAAGGCGGAAGGTAGTTGCGTATGCATCTCGGCAATTAAGACCACACGAGGTTAATTACCCGACGCATGATTTGGAGTTAGCAGCGATAGTTTTTGCTCTTAAGGTTTGGAGGCATTATTTATATGGGGAAAAGTCAGTGATATACAAGGACCTCAAGAGTCTGAAATATCTACTGACTCAGAAGGAGCTGAATCTAAGACAACAAAGGTGGGTAGAGTTGTTGAAAGACTATGACTGTTCTATAGAGTACCACCCGGGCAAGGCAAATGTGGTGGCAGATGCTCTAAGTCGGAAAGTAGTGTCAGATTTGAGGGCGATGTTTGTACATCTTAGTCTTTATGATGATGGAAGCTTATTGGCAGAATTACAAGTAAAGCCCACGTGGTTGAGTCAAGTAAAAGAGAGACAATTGGTAGATGATGATCTAAGTACTAAGCTTCGGCAAGTGCAGAATGGGGATTAGAAGATTATGGTATTAACAGTGATGGGGTATTGTGTTTCAAAGGTAAAGTCTATATGCCGAGGAATCAGGAGTTGAGGCAAATGATTCTTCAGGAGTCGCATGGTAGCCCTTATGCTATGCATCCTGGAGGAAATAAGTTATACCAAGATTCTGAGATCGGTTTGGTGGCACGGTCTTAAGTGGGAAGTTACAAAATTAGTAGGAAAGTGTTTAACGTGTCAACAAGTCAAGGTGAACATCAAGTACCTTGAGGATTGCTTGGTAGATAAAGATTCCACATGGAAGTGGGAGAGAATCACCATGGACTTTGTTAGTGGGCTTCCTCCTCGCCTACTAAGAAAGACTCGGTATGGGTGATAATGGATCGATTGATGAAATCTACACATTTTATCCCAGTTCGGGTTGATTACTCTTTGCAGAAATTGGCGAAGTTGTATGTGGCTGAGATTGTGAGTTTGCATGGAGTGCCGGTGTCGATTATTTTGGATAGGGATCCGATGTTTACATCTCAATTTTGGAAAGCATTGCATCAGGCTTTGGGCACCAGATTGGACTTTAATCGACATTTCATCCACAATCGGATGGCGATCTGAAAGCGAGTAATCCAAGTCTTAGAGGATATGTTAAGGGGTTGTGTGATAGATTTCAGAGGAAGCTGGGAGGAGTTCTTACCTTTAGCAAAATTTGCGTACAACAACAGTTACCAAGCCAGTATTCGGATGGCACCGTATGAAGCACTATATGGACAAAAATGTCGCACTCCTATTTGTTGGATAGAATTAGGGGAACGTCAAGTTTTGGGACCAGAAATAGTGGCTGAATCCGAAGAAAAGGTTAAGGTAATCTGGGCTCAGTTAAAGGAGGCATCTGATAGGTAAAAGTCGTACGCAGATCTTAAGCGAAAAGAAATAGAGTTTGTTGTGGGGGATTAAGTATTCCTAAAGGTTTCACCTTGGAAAAAGGTGATGAGATTTGGTTGCAAAGGGAAGTTAAGTCCCAGGTTCATAGGACCTTATCGGGTTTTGAAGCAAGTCGGACCAGTGGCATATCAGTTAGAATTGCCTTCGGAGTTGAAGCAAATGCACGATATGTTTCATGTTTCAATGTTGCGTCGTTACCGGTCGGATCCATCTCATGTAGTGCCAGTTGAGGAGGTTGAATTAAGACCAGATCTATCCTACGAAGAGGAGCCAATTCAAATTCTGGAATAGGATGTAAAGGTGTTACGGAGAAAATCAGTTCCTCTCATCAAAGTGTTATGGCATAATCATGGATCGAAAGAAGCTTCGTGGGAGCCGGAGGAAACAATGCGACAGCAATACCCTCACTTGTTCTAGCTAGGTAATTTCGAGGACAAAATTTTTTTTAAGAGGGTAGAGTTGTAACATCCTAAAAATTTGTGAACCATCTTGTTGCTTGTGTTAGCTTGAGTATGATTTTATTGTGTGTCTGATATAGTTTTGTGAAGGTTTGGAATTTATTCGGATCTAGAATAAATTTTAAATATGGAGAATTTAGTGAAGTGAATCAAGTGACCCTAATACTTAAGTTAAATTAAGTATCTAAAGTTAACATAAGATGAGTAATTGGCAAAGTGGTGTTGGCGCATGGGTGAATGCATGAGGGGAGAGGTTTGAATCCCTTAGCTAGCAATTGGAAGGATTTTTATTTTTTATTTTTGTTCTCTTTCCTATAGTGTCGGTCAAGCCTTATCTTAGTATGGATGGTTTTTCTTTCATTTTTGGATAGTAGACCAAAGGGATAAGGCAAGTTAATAGTTAAGGTATGGAAACAAGATGTTATGGAATGATAAGGGGACATAAGGCTTGATAAATGGGTGATGTTTTGGAAATTTTTTTCATGGTCATTTTGACCATGAATGTGGATGGTTTGGGAGCCTAGGGGGAGTGACCGAAATTTTGATTAAGGTTATGGTAAATTGGGGGGACATAAGGCACTCTTTATGGAGTGTGTTTTGGAAACTTGTTAATGGCCAACTTGACCATGTATGTGGACGGTTTAGGAGCCTAGGGGGGATGATCGAATTTTGAGAAAGGTTTTGGTAGGTTAGTAGCTTGAGAGAATTCTCATTTTGGTCATTTTGCCCTTCCAAAACATTTTCTTTTCTCTTAGCCTTTCCTGTTAACCGAATATGCATTGTGAGGTTTGGGCATTCTTTTTGTGTAATTTCGTTGTCTAGAAAGCTTGTGTGTTTTTCTTTAGAAAACCGAGATTTGGAGATCACTTGTGCACTATTTTCTTTCTTGACCTAAAATCAAAACCATTTGTGCATCTTTTTCTCTTTTACCTTGCTAAGGTCGAAACTTTTATCTCCCAATTTCCACATTCCATAACTTCTAAGCCTCACACTCTCCCTCTCCATTCTTTTGTTAATAGCCGAACCACTTCATCATTCTTTTCTTCTTCTATTCTTAACCTTCCTTCCATTTTCACCATAGCCATAACACCTTAAACCACCATCTTTTTCTCTTCTCTTTTGGTTAAAGCCGAAACCACCATCTTTTTCTCTTCTCTTTTGTTAAAGCCGAAACCACCATTTATTTTCTTCTTAATTGTTAAGGCCGGATCTTTTTGTGGTATCAAGTAAGGGTGCAAACGATTTCAACGTTGGTGGTAAGGATTAATTGTCTATCGTTTTTCTTTCTTTTTCTTTTTGATTAGCCGATTTTAGGAATCTAATTCTTTTTATTCTCTTTGGCCGAAACTTTTAAGGAAGATTTTGGGATTCTTTTGTAGCCAACGATTTGGAGAGATCCATTGAGAATTAAATATTCAAGCTAAAGGAGTTTTATATACTTATTATATAGTTTTAGATAGACTACTAATCGCTTTTGTCTTAGGGGACTCTATCACTCGATCATTTATCCGTGAACGTAAGATTTTTGGGCAAACAAAATAGGTTCGAAAAGAGCGGTAAGGAGTGTTTGGAAGAGGGTGGTTACATTATACCCTCAAATTTCAAGCGAAGGGCATGATCGAAATTGAGACTTTCCATCGTGTTGTGGACCTTCATTAACGAAGATCGATTATTTGAAGTCGTGCGTACACCGAGCCACTATTTGTTCATGGTTTGTCATCGAATTTTGATCCATCTATTGGAGAAAATCACATATAACATTGTCCGAGATTAGAGGTAAGGAATTAAATTATTCATCAATAGTATAGATTTATAAGTAGTAGTGTGTTCTAATCAAGTGTGATAAATAATTAGGTGTCGAAATGACGGGGAGGTATCATTCTCCTTTGTTATAAGGTGTGTAACACTATACTAAATTTCTCATAGATCTAAAATAATAATGATTTGTATGAAAATATGTATGATAATGGTTGCGAGTACCATTCAATGATACACGATATTCAGGTATGTTTACCCCATTACTTCGTTAATGATGTTATAAGCATAAATATGAAATAAGTATGACTCTGTTATGATTTTGGGGTATATTGCATAAATCCGAATAATATGTATGTGCATGGGCATATGGGTGTCATTGATAAAGGGGAAGTGTTCTAGTGGTTTTTACCACATTATCCTATGACTTCGATCACATAATATGAATCCGGTGACTTCGGTCACATAATATGAATCCAGTGACTTCAGTCATATATATGAATCCGGTGACTTTGGTCACAATTATCTGTGGCCATGCCACAAAATTATAAGGCGATGTGCATGTTGACCGCAACAATCGCCTTCGATGGTGTGTAGCGGATGGAGGGTCGATTTAGTAATCCCTACGGTGTGATTGGTAGATGCGAATTGGTGTGTAGCGGATGGATTTTAGGTGGGCTCAGGATTACATTTCATATATATATACATGTGTTTTAATCGATTTTATCTGATTTGATATAAAATGGGCTTATAGCTAAATATGTTTTGAATGGGCTTAATGTCTTTGATCGATTGGGCTTTTAGTGTAATGTTACACTTTGAGTCTATTGACTCACTCTTTTTATGGGATATATTTGGATGACTCTTGGCGTGATGGATCAGGTTAACGAGGACTACGTGGTGGCCATTGCTCAACTAAGTATTTGGAGTTTCTTTTAATTAAACTTACTAGTTTATTTTTATTATTTAGGATTTATTTTGGGTTATGTTATTTTTGTAATAAGGCCGCTATGAACTATTTTAATTTTTACGTTTTAGATTTTTAATCTGCTACGATCAAATATTTACTAAATACTTAAATGATTTCAAAAAAAAAAAAAACTTAAACTGTTTTGACACCTAAACACCTATGGATTTTACAATAATAATAAGTTTTAAATTTAGTTTTCTTTTAATTTATAATCCTTTTCATAAAGATAACGTTTTAATAGGATACAAACTTATTTAACAACACAATTTTTGAACGCGATCACTAAATAGATCTATTTTATACGAAACCATCACATTTTCTTATAAAACAAAACAAGATGTAATTGAAGTTTTACTCGAGGAACATACCAGATTCGGTCAGGGCTTGTGGGTCGGGTTTGGGGTGTTTCAAGGTCACCTATAAATGCCAATGCCCTATCCCAGATAAGGGCTTATATGGACTTTTGCGTCAAGCATCGATGCCACATTTCAAATATGTTCTTATACGATTCTCATATCCATTTCCGAAGCCATATTCCAGGTATGGTCTTATACGGAATCATAACTTGGTGCCAGGGCCATGCTTCGAACATGGTCTTACCCGGGACCTTATCTATTTCACATCTCAATGACAGCCTTTTCATTTTAGTCCCTCCAAGACTTCAACCTCATGTTCAACGACAATTACTCTATTTAGTAGAGTATCATACATCAATGTGATATAAAACATTCTCAAATGTTGATATAAATATTGCATTAACCACATACAACTTACTCAATTTGACTCTCATAACATCTTATCATAATCTAGCAGTGGTAAGGAGGGTGAGGTCACACAGCCTCTTAACTTGACTCTCATGACAACATACATATGATTTAATATTCATCATAGTCATAAAACTCACTCTAAGTGAGTTTATACGTTTATCACGCTACAATTATCTCTATCATTTGTACTTTAGAACTATAACTTCACTTACTCAAGTTCCACATTAATATCTGCTTGAGTACTTAGTATTTGATTCTACTTTCTCTTACTATCACTTATAAATTAAAGAATGTTTTACGAGTTTGAGTATGTTGTTTATCTGATTGCCATAGTCCATCTATTGTCTTACTCTATCACAACATCATAGCCCAGCTATTTCTTTACAAGTCATCACGATGCCATAACCTCGCTATGGTCTTACACGAAATCACTATTTGACACCGACGCCATATCCTAGGTATGGTCTTACACGGATCACTATTCCTCACCAATGCCATGTCCCAAACATGGTCTTGCATGGGATCACAGGTGCCGCCATGGTCCAACCATGGTCTTATGGATCACTTTATAACTCTCGTTTCATGCATTATCACACACAGATCATAAACTCCTATTCATACCTCTTGGTACTTACTAGTCTCATGCTTGTAAGGTAAACAAGACACCCATATTACTTGATCACATGGATCAGTATATTTTGCTATGATAAGCATAATCTCAATATCATTATTCATAACATGGACAATACTCTTAGTCAGCTTTAACTAGCATGACATAATATCAACTTTACTACTAACTTTCTTACTATCTCATTTAAGCTTTACTATGAATAACCAGGTGTGTAACCCACCCTAAATTCCGGATTAATAATAATATTGTTATGTATATGTTAATAAGGCAATGAATGAATATGGCTAAGGGTACCATTCAATGGTACGATTGCATTGAATCGTTACCCCTAACTCTCAGTTAATAAAGTTTATAAACATTGATATGAAAATATGAGAAATATCGTTATGGCCATGGGGTGAGGTATATTGCATGATACTTGTATGATATGTATGTTGCATGGGCATATGGGTGATAATGATAAAGGGGAAGTGTTCCGGTGGTTTTTACCACATTATCCGGTGACTTATGTCACATATTATGAATCTAGTCACTCTGTCACATTATCTGGTGGCTATGCCATGATTATAAGGTCGATGTGTAGTTGACTGCAGTGACTGCCTTCGATGGTGTGTAGCGGATGGAGGGTCGATTTAGTAATCCCCACGGTGTGATTGGCAGGTGCGGGTGATGTGTAGAGGTTGGATATCTAGGAGGGTTTGGGTTGCATCATTGCCTAAATTTTCTATATGTGATCTAATATGCCTTAATCATTTAGGAGTCTATGTTGGTTGTTACACACTGAGTCTGTTGACTCACTCTTTGTGGGCTAACATTTTGCAGGTGATACTTAGTAATTGGACCGGGTTGGCAGGGACTTAGTGGTGGCCATGCTCAGCTCAGTATTTTTCTGGTTTCTTATGATTAAATTTATCGTGTTTTGTTATTAAGTTATCTTTTGAGATTTATTTTGGGTTTTGTTTTGTTGTAATAAGGCCATTACTATTTAACTTTTTTAAGTTTACATTTTAATTTTTATTCCGATACGACCAACATTAAGCAAACGGTTAAACGATTTTTCATAGAACAACTTCAAATGTTTTGTCACCTAAACACCTACGATTTTCAACTTAATATTAAGCTCTAAAATTCAAAATTTATTTAAGCTTGTAATTTCTAAAATATGAAGATGACGTTTTAATACAAAATTAAATTACAACACGGTTTTCAATTTAAGAATAATCCAAATCTATTTTCTTCAAACCACCAAGTTTTTCAAGATGACAAAATGAGATTTAACTACGTTTTACTCAAGGAGCATGCCAAATCTAGTCAGGTCTTGTAGGTGGGTTTGGGGTGTTTCAATTTGGTATCAGAGCTCGATTCAAAATTCGGCCTTGAGGGCTTTTGGGCCCAAAACATTTTTAAAAAATTGAGTTTTACTAAAGGATGAGCAGATTTTCTAGCATGGCACAAGAGTCTCTGGCCCGAGTCCACCAAGTAAGTACCCCTAACCACTATGTGATTGGTATGTAGGTATCACGGGATCGTAGATTAGTAGATTAGGAGTTATTGAACCCTAGGAGTAGCTTACTCCAACACAAAATCACATAAAATTTAAAGCCTAATCAAACAAACTTGTGAGTGAGTCGCCTAGTTAAGGGTGTGGCAACCGTTGTGCGCATGTCTAGGATTGGATTCAGGGGGAGCTTGGTATTTAAGCAGTCCTAGTGACTCACCTCCTCTTTGCTCGAATCCTACCTGGTGCGTAGTGATGGTTCACCCTAACCAAGAGGACTTATTCATAGGCTAAATTTAATAATTAAAACCCGAAAGGGACTAGCTACACTATTTTATAAAAACCTTAGTTTTAAAATCACCGAATCACCCATTTGATTTGTAAAAACTATTTTAGATTTTGAAATTTTTTTTTCAAAATATCCATGATTTACAAAAATTACCGAAATACCTCTGGTTTGTAAAATCACTAAAATACCCTCAGTTTATAAAATTGCCATACTACCATCAACTTTTATCAAAATATTCCTATTTTGTAAAAATACCCAAAACCCCTATTTTGTAAAATATCAAGATACCCTGATTTGGAAAATTACCAAAATGCCCTACAGGATAAATTACGAAAATACCCCAGCTTGGAATGGATGGAAATGTTCAAGCGGTGAGTGTGTGTAGTAGATACTATTAAATGAATGTGATTCTCTGAATTAGGGTAGGAGATTTGAAACGAAAACCCTGAAATGATCGAAAGAACTACCATTAAACTTCTTTACAAAAAAACTTTTTCGTGGGTAATCAGTGGAACAAAAACTGATGCATAAAACTTTTTAAACCAGATTAAATCGCGATCATAGGCATGAGTTCTAGGGGACATGGTCGTAATGTGTGAGGGCATGGTAGAGGCAGAATAATCGTATCAGAATCTGTTAGGTCTGGTCAAGGGTCTAAGAATGAGATGCCACGACCACCAGCTGCTGGTGTTGAATATTAGGATCAGACGGGGGATGATGCAGTATCGCAGGCGATGCTGCGAGTTCTTAAGAGGGTGGCTGGAGTAGGTAGAGGTATGGGAGCTCGAAAATCTGTAGTTGAGCGACTCCGAGCCAATAAAGCTGAGGTATTCCGAGGAGTATCTGGTGTGGCGCCCAATGCGGCTGAGTATTGCTTGGAGGCAATGGAGCGAATCATGGATGATTTAGATCTAAATGCTGAGGAGAAACTGAAAAGAGTAGTATCACTTCTTCGGGATAAGTCATACCAGTGATCACTCACGGTTCGGGATAGTGCTACAGCGGATGATCTCACTTGGGAGTATTTCAAAAGAAGTATGTTGGGACTAGCTATATTGATGCATAGAGGAAGGTGTTTCTAAGTCTGGTTCAGGGGAATAAGTTCATAGTAGAGTACGAGGCAAAATTCTTACGGTTGAGTGGTATGCTCGAGGTATCGTTGCCACGGAGCATAAACGATGTGTCAGGTTCGAGGACGGATTGAGGGATGACCTGAGATTGCTGATTACTCCACAGTAGGAGTGGGAGTTTGTCGTGTTGGTAGAGAAGGCTGAGGTAGCCGAAGGGGTTAAGGAATCTGTGAGACAAAAGCAGCAGGAGAGTTTTGAGAAACTTAAGAAAGTATTGACAGAGGCTCCATTTTAATTCAGTCGAAAGTATGGAAAGAATTTGTGGTATATTGTGATGCTTCTCACACAGGATTGGGAGGTGTTCTAATGCAAGATGGGAAGTGGTCGCTTATGCGTCGCGGTAATTGAGACCACATGAGGTTAACTATCCGACACATGATCTATAGTTGGTGGCGATAGTTTTCGCTCTAAAAGTGTGGAGGCACTATTTATATGGAGAAAAGTCGGTGATTTACATGGATCACAAGAGTCTGAAGTATCTGCTGACTCATAAGGAGCTGAATTTGAGACAACGAAGGTGGGTGGAGTTGTTGAAAGACTACGACTGTTCAATATAGTATCACCTGGGCAAGGCAAATGTGGTGGTAGATGCCCAAAGTTGGAAAGTGGTGTCGGATCTGAGGGCGATGTTTGCACACCTTAGTCTTTATGAGGATGAAAGTTTACTAGCGGAGTTGCAAGTGAAGCCAACATGGCTAAGTCAGATAAAGGAGAAACAATTGGTAGATGGTGAATTCAGTGCTAAGCTGCTACAAGTACAAAATAGGGAGTTGGAAGACTATGATGTAAATGGTGATGGAGTGCTGTGTTTTTGGGGCAAGGTTTGTATGCCGAAGGATGAGGAATTAAGGCAAAAAATTCATTAGGAATCACATAGCAGCCCTTATGCTATGCATCCTGGAGGAACTAAGTTATATAGGGATCTACGGGATCAGTTTTGGTGGCCTGGTCTTAAGCGGGAAGTTACAGAATTTGTAGGGAAGTGCTTAACGTGTCAGCAAGTCAAGGCTGAACACCAAGTACCGTCAGGATTGCTTCAGCCGATAAAGATTCTGCAATGGAAGTGGGAGAGAATTACCATGGACTTCGTTAGTGGGCTTCCCCTTACGCCTACTAGGAAGGACTCGGTATGGGTGATAGTAGATCGGTTGACAAAGTCTGCACATTTCATACTAGTGCGGGTGGACTATTCCCAGCAAAGATTGGCAAAATTGTATGTAGCAAAAATCGTGAGGCTGCACGGAGTGCCGGTGTCGAATATCTCAGATAGGGATCTGAGGTTTACGTCTCAATTTTGGAAAGCACTACATTAAGGATTGGGCACCAGGTTGGACTTCAGTACAGCATTCCATCTGCAGTCGGATGGTCAATCTGAGCGGGTAATTCAAGTGCTAGAGGATATGTTGAGGGGTTGTGTGATAGATTTCAAAGGAAGTTGGGAGGAGTTCTTGCCTTTAGCGGAATTTGCATACAATAATAGCTATCAAGCAAGTATTTGGATGGCACCGTACGAAGCGCTGTATGGAAGGAGGTGTCGCACTCCTACGTGTTGGACAGAATTGGGGGAACATTATGTTTTGGGTCCGGAGATGGTGGTAGAAGCGGAAGAAAAGGTTAACGTAATTTGGGGCACGGTTGAACGAGGCATCTGACAGGCAGAAGTCATATGCAGATCTTAAGCGGAAGGAGATAGAGTATACAGAAGGAGATCAAGTGTTCTTAAAAGTTTTGCCATGGAAGAAGGTGATGAGATTTAGTCGCAAGGGAAAGTTAAGTCCCAGGTTTATAGGACCTTATCGGATTTTGAAGGGGGCTGGACCAGTAGCATATCAGTTAGAGTTGCCTACGAAATTGAAGCAGATGCACGATGTGTTTCACGTTTCGATGCTATGTCATTACCGATTGGATCCATCTCATGTAATACCGGTTGAGGAGGTAGAGCTAAGACCATATTTGTCCTATGAGGAAGAGCCGATTCAGATTCTGGAACGGGATGTGGAGGTGCTTGAGAGAAATTAGTTCCTCTAGTCAAAGTGTTATGGTGTAACCATGGATCGGAAGAAGCTTCGTGGGACCCGGAGGAAGCAATGCGATAGCAATACCCTCACTTATTTTAGCCAGGTAATTTTGAGGTCAAAATTATTTTAAGGGGGTAGAATTGTAATATTCGAGATTTAGGGGTTATGCATTTTCATTTAAATGTATGTGGTAGCATGCTTGTGTGTGATTTGAATGTGTTCTGGGGGCTTCGGGAACCTTGGGATGTAGGTGGAAGCCTTAGAAAATTATTGGATTTTTAAGCCTAAAAAGGGAACTAAGGGAGCTAGGCCGTAAGTAAAGGTGTGTGAGGGTTATGACACAAGTAAAGCCTTGGTAAAGTGGCAAAGAGGCGCCACTTAGGGCCTTGGGAGGTGACGCCACAGAGAGTGTGAAGGGACCTAGGTTCGAGAAGCAATGGAAGTGTTTTGGAGCTTTTATTTTTCGGCAAGGAGGTGTAGTGATGGACGGCACAAGGACACATCATGGATGAAGTGTAGATTGGGTCAAATAGCTTAAATTTTCTGCTAAGTATGAGGGAAAAGGGGGATTTGGATGAGGGAAGAAGAGTTGGCCGGCAGAAGGACTTTGGAGGGGCATATTCGATCATGTATAGGAGAGTTAGTAACAAAATTTCTTAATTCCTTTTACTCATCTTTAGACCAAACTCATCTCCCTCCTTTCTCTTTTAGTTTGCTTATGCTGAAAACTCTCTCTCAATTTCACCATAGCTGAACCTTAACTTGAGCCTCACCATCACTTTTTCTATTCTTCTTCTCATAACTTCTTCTGTCATCAAAAGCCGAAATAACCATTTTCATTTACTGAGATCATAGCCAAAACACCATAAACCCTCAACCCTTTCTTTTATTTTCATTTGCTTAGAAGCCAAATAATCCCTCTTATTTCCTTGAGTGTTGGCCGAATATCAACCAAGCAGAGATCTCCCTTGATTTCTTCTCTAATTGATTTGGAATAGGTAAGTCCGTCAGGACCGAATCTCCTCTATTCTCCCTTACTTTTCTCTGTCGACAGTAGGACAAAAGCCAAATTTTGGCATTTGTCTTGACTTTTAATCAACAATGCATTCGATTTCTTTTAGGATCTCCGGGATTTTAAAGTAGTAGATCGGAGTCATCTTCTCCCTATCAATCATTTCTAGTAAGGATTCATGCTGATTCAATTTGTCTCTTAGTTATTTGAAAAGTTGAAGGCTATTAAGATTAAGTGTTAATGTTATCCAATTGTAGGGGGGAGATCAGTCTCGCATATCTCGGGTTGTGGCTAGTATTCGAATGTATTAAGGTAAGGATTATGGTTGTGCGTTAACCTTCGGGATTTGTTTGTATAGCGAATGGCCTTTTGCTAATGATCTTAGTGTTGGCGAATGTAGGAAAGGGGATCTAGTGCGTTAGATTGGGATTTTCGGATTCATGTCGCGTTAGGAACCGGTTTGTAACCCACCCTAAATTCCCGATTAATAATAATATTGTTATGTATATGTTAATAAGGAAATGAATGAATATGGCTAAGGGTACCATTCAATGGTACAGTGCATTCAGGTACGTTACCCCTAACTCTCAGTTAATAAAGTTTATAAACATTGATATGAAAATATGAGAAATATCGTTATGGCCATGGGGTGAGGTATATTACATGATACTTGTATGATATGTATGTTGCATGGGCATATGGGTGATAATGATAAAGGGGAAGTGTTCCAGTGGTTTTTACCACATTATCCGGTGACTTCTGTTGCATATTATGAATTTGGTGACTCTGTCACATTATCTGGTGGCTATACCACGATTATAAGGGCGATGTGCAGTTCATTGCAGCTACTGCCTTTGATGGTGTGTAGCGGATGGAGGTTCGATTTAGTAATCCCCACGGTGTGATTGGCAGGTACGGGTGATGTGTAGAGGTTGGATATCTAGGTGGGTTTGGGTTGCATCATTGCCTAAATTTGCTATCGTGATCTAATATGCCTTAATCATTTGGGAGTCTATGTTGGTTGTTACACATGAGTCATTGACTCACCCTTCATGGGCTAACATTTTGCGGTGATACTCGATAATTGGACCGGGTCTGCAGGGACTTGGTGGTGGCCATGATCAGCTCAGCATTTTTCTGGTTTCTTATGATTAAATTTATCGCGTTTTTTATTATCTTTTTGAGATTTATTTCGGGTTTTATTTTGTTGTAATAAGGCCATTACTATTTAATTGTTTTAAGTTTACGTTTTAATTTTTATTTCGATACGATCAACATTAAACAAATGGTTAAACGATTTTTCATAAAACAACTTCAAATGTTTTGACACCTAAACACCTACGATTTTCAACTTAATGTTAAGCTCTAAAATTCAGCATTTCTTTAAACTTGTAATTTCTAAAATATGAAGATAATGTTTTAATACAAAATTAAATTACAACACGGTTTTCAATTTAAGAATAATCCAAATCTATTTTCTTCAAAACCACCAAGTTTTTCAAGATGACATAACGAGATTTAACTATGTTTTACTCAAGGACCATGCCAGATCCGATCAGGGCTTGTGGGCCGAGTTTGGGGTGTTTCAGACAAGCACTTTCAACCAATTTACTACGCCAGTAGAACACTAACGCCCACACAAGAAAACTATACCACTACAGAGAAAGAATTACTAGCAGTAGTTTTTGCTTTTGATAAATTTAGATAGTATCTAATACTGTCTAAAGTTATTGTTTACACTGACCATTCAGCTCTCAGATATCTTTTTAACAAACCTGATGCAAAACCTAGACTCATACGATGGATTTTACTCTTACAGGAATTCGACTTAGAAATACAAGATAAGAAGGGAGCTGAGAATCTTGCAGGAGGTCACCTTTCTAGACTTGAAAATCCACACATCAAAGAGCTTGAGAAGGTGAAATAAATGATTCGTTTCCCGAAGAACAACTCTTTTCTATAACACATTCTGAGGTACCATGGTTTGCAAATATCACAAATTATTTAGCAGCTAACATTCTACCAAGAAAATTGACACATCATCAAAAGAAGCGATTTTTTGCTGATGTGAAAGCTTATTTTTTGGAAGATCCCTTTGTTTTCTGCATATGTGCAGATCAGGTAATTCGAAGATGTGTTACAAAGGCATTAGCAAAGAAAATCTTGGACCATTGCCATTCAAGACCATCAGAAGGACACTACAGTGGAATTAAGACAGCACACAAAATACTCAAATCAGGTTTTTATTGGCCTACTCTATTTAAAGATGCCAACAGGTATGTTTCCTCGTGTGATAGATTCCAAAGAACAGGTAATATTTCTAAACATGATGAAATGCCTCAAACATACATGTTATCCTGTGAATTATTTGATGTATGGGGTATTGATTTTATGGGACCATTCCCTAGTTCATTTGGAAATAAGTACATCCTAGTGGCAGTTGATTACATGTCAAAATGGGTAGAAGCGGAAGCTTTACCTACCAATGATGCTAGGGTAGTAGTTAAATTCCTCAATGTAATAGTCCGATTTAAAGGCTAGTCGAATAGTGATCTCGGGATTACTATTTCAAGATCAGAAAAATTATTTTCATGATATATTATGAGTTAGAGCATGATATCATATGAGCATGAAAATTTTGGTATTTTTAATTTTAACGTTTTCGTGTTTAATTTGCAAAAAGGACTAAATCGCATAAAGTGCAAAAGTTCCATTCTATATGCTAGGAGTACCAAATGGTTATGGATTGTTAAATGGGGGTATTTGAAAGGCAATTTAGCCTTTGAAAGAGGCTTGGCCGGCCATAGGAGAGCATGGAAGACAAAATTTCCATTTAGTGTCAAAGTTAGTAGCAGTAGGTGGATTAATTTGACTTTTAATAATAGAATAAGGAGAGAAAAGTTATCATCTTTTTATCCTATCATCCTCCACCAAAAATTTTCAGCAAATAAGGGGTAAAAACCTTCAAAAATTTCAGCAAACTCTTAACCATTCAAGTAAGTGTTCTAGTGAACTTTTCTTGAAAATAATTATACTTTTGAGATCCCTAAAGCTTAAGCTTTCAAATAAGGGGACTATTGTGCAATGTTGTGAGAGGTTTAGAGTTTTACCATGAGAGCTACTTTAGTTGTTTGTTGCATTTTAAGGAAGAACTTGAGTCTTAGTTGTTAGATGAACAACTTTTAAAAAGGGTGTTAGCATGAGGACAATAAATAGGACCTTAATGAAAAGGTTATGAACTTGGTAGTAAGTATGTGAAATATTGATTGTTGATGATAGCTTTAAGATCATTAAATGTTTGCCTAGGCTTGTTGAAGATAAAAATGTGATTAGAATTAATTTCCGAGCCTAGGGGCAAAACGGTCATTTGCCAAAATCTAGGGGTAAAATGGTGATTTTGCCTAAGTAGGACATTGAGATGCTTATATTAATAAAATGATTAAAATGAGCTAATTTTCTATTATAGAGCAAGAGGAGACGAGAATTCACCTCAATCATGGAAAGGATAATGTCGTGGACTAAACCGAAGGACTAACTTATTTTGAAAACGAGGTAAGTTTGTATGATTTCTAAGCTTCATGATCACTATCATTGAATTGCTTAGTATAAAATACATTGCTATTTTGTAATGCCTATCGTTTTTGTGAACAAAAAGATTAAACATGAGCAAGCCTCGATTGAATATGAATTCCTCAAGATACCCGATATACCACATAAGATATCATGTAAGTCCAAGGCAAGCTTGGCATTGATCAAGATATCATGTCATCCAATGCAAGCTTGGCATTGATTAATATATCATGTAAGTCCAAGGTAAGCTTGGCATTGATCAAGATATCATGTAAGTCCAAGACAATCTTGGCATTGATCAAGATATCATGTAAGTCCAAGGCAAGCTTGGCATTGATCAAGTTATCATATAAGTCCAAGGCAAGCTTGGCATTGAGTAAGTTATCAAGGGCAAGACTTCATGTAAGTCAATGTCAAGACATGGCCTTGAAACCAAGATGAGAAATTCCATGGAAAACCATGCGTAAGATATGGCTTTGGTGGCATGTTAAGTGGCAAGAGATCTAGTATCCTCGGGTATTCATAGAAGTTCACTGAGCAAACGAGTAAGGTTAATAATGGGGTAACAAGAGGGCTAAAAAAGCAAAGCTAGCATCAAAATGAATTAAATGTTACTCATGTTATGAATGAAGAATTAGAGATCATAATGATTATTGTTTAAGTACGCTAATCAATGTGATCAAGTGACATAGGTATCATGTTTACTTTACAAAAATGAGTATAGTGAGCATCATGAGACATGTAAGAACCAAGTATGAGTAAGTAAGCTTTAGAGCTAAAATTACAATACTATTGTTATGCTAAATGGTTTTTATTAAGCAATCTTATTGACATGTGCTTTACATGCAAACTTACTAAGCTAAATGCTTACGTATTTGATTGTTTCTTTCTATGTAGTCCCGCCATGCTAATTTATGGATCATCAGAGTCGAAGCTCGTAGCACACTATCAACTCTTATTTTGGTATAGCCAAGTCACTTTACTAAGTATGGCATGTATAGGAAACATTCATTTCGTGGACATGTTTTTAGAAGAGCCTTTGTAAAAGCTATCATGTTTATCATTCATTTGTATATGGATAAGTGATTGGCCAAATTTGACTAAGTATTTATGTTTATTAAGATCAATGAAGCATGTAGTATTATTCATAAAATTGGGTTGTTATTGCATCGTTGAATTGTGTATAGATATGATCTTTATTTTAGGCTGGCTAACGGCTTGGTAAATAACCTATAAATGCCCACACGATTGGACACACAGGCATGTGTCAAGGCGGTGTTAACCCTACACCTTAATATTATGAATCAAAATAGGCCACGAGAAAATTCCATGGCCGTGTGTATAGGCCATGTTATACACACGGGTTGGACATGGGCGTGTGCCTAGACCGTGCTGATTTAGTCAGCACATCAAGGATTAGCACACGGTCTAAGCCTATAGGCGTGTCATGGCCGTGTGAAATTAGTCAGTAGCCTCCCACGGTTGGAAGACACGGGTGTGTCTAAGCCGTGTGAAAATAGTCAGTAGCTTGCCACGGTTTGAGGGTATGGGCGTGCTTATGGGTACACGGGCGTGTTCCAAGTCCCACGGGCATGTGAACCTTGTGTCAAAAATAAATTATTTGATTTAGTTTTGAAAGTTTTCAGACACGAGTTTAAGGCCTCGTAGTCCCTTGTAATGTATGTGTTGACTAAGAAAGTGAAATTCTTTAAGTTGGAACGAAATTTTATAGCTCGTTAGTACATGTTCAAGCATAGTAATGTCTCATATCCAGATCTAGTATCGGTCTTGGGTGCAGGGTGTTACACTAGTGGTATCAGAGCTTTGGTTTAGTCAGTTCTAGGACTAACGTAGCATGAGCATGAGTCTAGCTATACATGCCATACATAACAATGTTTCTATATTGATAGTGTGATGACTCCTGATGATTTTAAATTATGTTTATACATTTAAAAGTGGATTCCGAAGGGAATGTGGCAGATGACATACAAAGTAATGCGTCGGCTCCCGCTGAAGGGACAGTGCCGAGCGAAAATGAAAATAGACCCACTGCGGTGAGTCAAAGGGGAGGAGAAGAGGCTAGAGAAACCTTCCTCAACATTATGAACACATGGTATACAGAGTTCATTCTGGCGAACCTGAACACACAACCACCTCCACCCCCATCTATTCCACAAGCTACTCTAGTGGCCCCTCAAGTAGTAGAGGTGGTAAGAGGAGGTAAACCCCCAATCGATGGGATCAGGAAGTATGGAGCAAAAGAATTTCGGGCCAGAAAAGATGATTATCTAGAAAGAGCTAAATTCTGGTTAGAAAATACCATCAGGGTATTTAATGAGTTGTCATGTACCTTTGAAGAATGCATAAAGTGTGTAATCTCTCTCTTAAGAGATTTTACTTACCAATGGTGGAGCACCCTTGTGTCGATTGTACCAAGGGAAAGGGTCACATGGGAATTCTTCCAAGAAGAATTTATGAAAAAGTATATCAGCCAGAGGTTTGTAGACAAGAAGAGAAAGGAATTCCTAAAGCTGAAGCAAGGCGAGATGTCGGTGACAGGTTATGAGCGTGAGCTTGTATGACTCAGCAAGTATGCTCGCGAATATATATCCACAGAGGCTATTATGAGTAAAAGGTTTGAAGATGGGTTGAATGAGGACATCAAACTGGTTGTTGCTGTCCTAGAATTAAAAGAATTTGTCGTGTTAGTGGAAAGAGCTTATAAAGCCGAAGAGCTAATAAAAGAGAAGAAGACATCTGAAATGGAGTCTCGTGACTCTAGAAAGAGACCGTGGAATAAGTCATTCCAATCTTCACACAATAAGTCAAAAGATTTCCCTACCCGATCGGCTACTTCCACGGGTTTTCCAAGAAGGACAAGAGTAAATAGTATTCAGGGAACAAAGCACAAACGACTTCAGTTGCAAGTGTCAAAAATTTTAGATCCGACAAACTTGAATGCCCATAATGTGGCAAATGCCATCTGGGAGAATGCAGGGTACATGAAAATGCATGTTTTAGATATGGTTCACAAGAAAACTATATAAAATATTGTCCCGAGATGACGAACGAAGGAAGAGCTCAGGACCCAAAATCTGGGAGTATGGTCAGAGGGAGACCGCAGAGAAACTCGGGAAGTGGGGCAAGTGGAAGAGGTAACCCGAGAGACCAGGTCGTGAGACCCGAGGGTAGAGCGCCTGCAAGGACTTATGCCGTTCGTGCTTGTGAAGAGGCGTCTTCTCTTGATGTTATTATGGGTACCTTTTCTCTTTACAATACTAAAGTTATTGCTTTAATAGATCTCGAATCCATGCACTCTTATAGTTGCATGAAATTAGCATCCAGTTTAAGCGTGCCTATTGATACCACCAAAGTTGTATTTAAGGTGTCTAATCCATTAGGCAAGAGTGTATTAGTTAATAAAGTTTGTAAAGATTGTCCATTGATGACTAGAGGTCATTGCTTTAAAGGAAATCTTATGTTGTTACCATTTGATGAATTCGACCTCATTCTTGGAATGGACTAGTTGACTACTCATAATGTAATTGTTAATTGTGGGAAGAAATGAATTGAGATGAGATGTGAGAATGGGGATACTCTTCATGTTGAATCAGATGAACAAGATAAATCACCAGTGATAATTTCCCATATGATGGCACGGAGATGTTTAAGAAAAGGGTATGAATCATACTTGGACTTCGTATTGAATGATAAGGAGACAGAGCTAAAAATTGAGTCAGTACCGGTAATATGTGAATACGTTGATGTATTTCCTGAAGAATTACCCGGACTATCGCTAGTTAGAGAGATTGAGTTCAGCATTGAACTAGCTCCCGGTACTGTATCGATATCCACTACTCCTTACAGAATGGCTCCAACAGAGTTGAAAGAGTTGAAGTTACAGTTGCAAGAGTGTTGATAGATAAGGGCTTTGCAAGATCAAGTTGTTCACAATAGGGTGCCCCGATTTTATTTGTGAAAAAGAAAGATGGTACTATGAGATTGTGCATAGATTATCATCAGATTAATAAAGTAACAGTAAAGAATAAGTACCCATTGCCTAGGATCGATGATCTGTTCGATCAATTGAAAGGAGCGATTGTGTTCTCCAAAATGGACTTGAGATCAGGGTACTACCAGTTGAGAATAAAAGACTCAGATGTATCCAAGACGGCCTTTTGAACGAGGTATGGGCATTATGAATTTTTAGTCATGCCCTTTGGGTTGACCAATGCTCCTGCGGTGTTCATGGATTTAATGACTCATCTTTAGACCATACCTCGACAAGTTTGTAGTCGTTTTTATTGACGACATACTGATTTATTCCCAAGATGAGAAAAAGCATGTTGAACACCTACGGACAATTTTACAGATCCTGCGAGAGAATCAGCTGTATGCCAAATTCAGTAAAAGTGAATTTTGGCACAAGGAACTAGGATTCCTAGGACATATTGTCTCGAGGGATAGAGTACGAGTTGATCCCAGTAAAATCTCGGCCATAATGGACTGGCAGCCGCCTAAGAATGTTATTGAGATAAGAAGTTTTCTAGGCCTAGCCGGCTACTACAGACGATTTGTCAAGGGGTTTTCCATGATCGCAACCCCGATGACTAAAATGTTGCAGAAAAATGTGAAGTTTGAGTGGATAGAACGATGCCAACAAAGTTTGAGAAGTTGAAAGCAGTGTTAACAGAAGCTCAAGTCTTAGTACAACCCAAATCAGGGAAAGAATTTATAGTCTATAGCGATGCATCCTTAAATGGATTGGGCTGTGTACTCATGCAAGAAGGCAAGGTGATTGCTTATGCCTCCAAATAGTTGAAGCCTCATGAGAAGAATTATCCGACGCATGATCTAGAATTGGCCATCATAGTCTTCGCTTTGAAGATTAGGAGACACCATTTATATGGTGAAAAATGTCAGATTTTTACCGATCACAAACGTCTAAAGTACTTGATGATGCAGAAAGAGTTGAACTTAAAACAAAGAAGATGGTTAGAGTTGATAAAAGACTATGAGTTGGTCAACGACTACCATCCGAGAAAACAAATGTAGTCGTGATGCTTTGAGCGAAGTCTCTATCTGTTGGAGCAGCCACACCCCATGGCGCAATGAAATAAAATTAATCCGTGATCAAACCATGAATCCATGTGTGAGAACGAATCGGGGTGAAATAAAGGTTTGAAATTACCAAAGTTTCAATCGAGTAGATAGCGATGCCTCGGCGACAAGATATCGATCTCTTGTCGAACCAAGCCACAACCCTTTTGATGTCGGCCTCTCGTAATCCACGGTTTGACTATGAGCAATGAAATCTCCAAAAACTATTTTTCAGATAGGTGTTTTGCTTGACGGTACTAGACCTTTTAAGCAAAAATTCTTAGGTTTTCTTCACTTATTACCCTTTTATAATCAATTATTAAATAAATATAATAATGTTTTAACGAAAATTATAATTACATTAATTATACCGAAAAAGATATAATTACATTAATTATAACATGGATTTCGATAAACTATATTTATTTAAATTTATATAGGAACCAAATTCATATATTAATTCTCATTATGTGTACAACATCCTTGTACATATAATATATTCAATATTTGATTGCGAATTAAATTAATTCTTTAATTAATTTAATTCATGTGACAATCAAACACAATACCAACTATGTTTCATTAGTTCATTTCAACCATAGGTGTGACCACAGAGGTTCTTGTAACGTTAGTAGTAATACTAGAACGATTCTAATGTCACAAACAATGAGTGGCATCTAGCAATGCATCATTGCTACCTAAGATACAAGAAGTCATGATTCGACATAACTTTTGTGATTAACTTTTCATGCATTAATCCTTAAGTCCTTTATCTACGGAATAGATACAAGTCATGGAATAGTCACACTTGTATAGTCCATCCCATGTTTCTTGATATCTTGAGTAGACTATGATATACAAATTAGTATGACATCTCATGTCAACTTATTTGAGCATGGCCATGCATTTCTAGTCTCACTCAATCAAGTGGCCTAAGATATTACTCCCATTATGTGGAAGGACTTATCCTATATTGATCAATAATATCCTCTACATTGATTGTGATATATCCAACATCAGCCTTTATAGAACAACGATTCTGATTATACGTTTGATCGTATCAAAATATCGACTCACGATGTTGGGATAATGATTATCTCAAGTCTAAGGATCATATACATATTAATCACTATGAGTAATGTTGTGACAATTACATAATAATCCAAGAAACATACTCATAGAATTCAGGTCAATATGTTGTTCTCTAACACACATATTCATGCATTGATTTTGACACTCCATATCAATGATAACTCTTTATCATCAATCAACTACATGTTAGTCTTAATGCATTATTGTTGTCTGGTCAACAATAATACTTGACTAAGGATATTTAAGAATAATCATATTATTCTCGGGACATTATTATAAAGCAGTTTATTTGTACACACGAAGAAAAAAAAAAAGCTGAAATAATAATGACAACGCTTTATATTAATAAACATGGTAAATCAAGTATGTTATTACAACCATCTCATGATTGATCTTTGGGCATACTCTTACACTATCTATTTTAAGGGCATTGAATTCAAGGATATCCTTATCCGACAATGGCTCCCTTTTAGTTGAGTCGAGAGCTAGACCAGTGTTTCTTCAAGAGATCTTTGAGGCTTAGAAAGAAGATAGTGAGTGGCAAGTCAAGAGAGCTCAATGCGAGCCAGATACTGAATCTAACTTTCGGATTAATTCTGATGGATACTAGATGTTTAGAGATAGAATTTGTGTACTGAGGAAAGAGGGGCTTATTCAAAGAATTTTTTATGAAGCACATAACGGATGGTTGTCTGTACATCCGGGAAGTACAAAGATGTATAGTGACATGAAGCAACAGTATTGGTGGCGAAAATGAAGAAAGGTATTTCAGAGTTTATTTCTAGATGTCTTATTTGTCAACAAGTAAAGGCTGAACACCAAGTGCCTTCAGGTTTACTTCAGCCTATCTTAGTCCCCGAATGGAAATGGGACCGTATCACCATGGATTTCGTAATGAGTTTATCGTTGTCTCCGAGCAAGAAAGATACTGTTTGGGTAGTGATTGATAGACTCATGAAGTCAGCACACTTTATACTTGTACGAGTGGATTACTCCCTAGACAAGTTTGCAAACTTGTATGTTTTAGAAATAGTAAGACTTCACGGAGTTACCTTATTGATCATATCGGATAGAGATCCGAGATTCACGTCTAGATTTTGGAAGAAGCTGTAAGAAGATTCGGGTACAAAATTGAGTTTTAGCACATCTTTTCACCCTCAGACTGACAGTCAGTCAGAAAGGTTAATTCAAGTACTCGAGGACATGCTCAGATGTTGTGTTTTGGAATTCCAGGGCAGCTGGGAAAAGTTTCTTCCATTGGTAGAATTTGCCTACAATGATAGCTTTCAGTCGAGCTTAAAGATGGTGCCTTATGAGGCTCTATATGGGCGTAAGTGCAGAACCCCTTTATTTTGGACTAAACTCAAGGAAAACCAAATTCATGGGGTTGATTTGGTTAAAGAAGTTGAAGAAAAAGAAAAAGTGATACGAGAATGTTTAACAACTACATCGACAGACAAAAATCCTATGCGGATTTAAAGAGGAAAAGATTGAGTACCAAGTTAGGGATAAAGTCTTTTTGAAATTATCACCATGGAGAAAAGTTCTCAGATTTGGCCGTAAAGGCAAATTATGTCCATGTTTTATTGGACCTTACAAGATTACTGAGAGAGTTAGGCCGGTAGCTTACTGTTTGGCGTTACCATCAGAATTAGATAGGATACATGATGTTTTTCACGTGTTAATGTTACGATGCTACAGATCAGACCCTTCACATATAATTACTCCATCAGAAATAGAGATCAGCCCTGACATGACTTATGGTGAAGAACCAGTCAAAATATTGGCCCATGAAATCAAGCAGTTAAGAAATAAAAGCATAGCCCTAGTGAAAGTCCTATGGCAAAGGCACAAAAAAGAAGAGGCTACATGGGAGTCCAAGGAAATGATGAGAAATCAATACCCCAATCTTTTCACTGGTAAGATTTTCGAGGACGAAAATCCCTAAGGGGGAGAATTAGAATAGCCCAATTTAGGGGCTAGTCAGAATAGTGATCTTGGGATCACTATTTTGAGATCAGAGAAATTATTTTCATGATATATTATGAGTTAGAGAATGATAGCATATGAGCATTAAAATTTTGGTATTTTTAATTTTAACGTTTTCGTGTTTAATTTGCAAAAAAAGGACTAAATCACATAAAGTACAAAAGTTCCATTCTATATGCTAGGAGTACCAAATGGTTATGGATTGTTAAATGGAGGTATTTAAAAGGCAATTTAGCCTTTGAAAGAGGCTTGCCCAGCCATAAGAGAGCATGGGAGACAAAATTTCCCATTAGTGCAAAGTTAGTAGTAGGTAGACTAATTTGACTTTTAATAATAGAATAAGGAGAGAAAAGTTATCATCTTTTACTCCTATCATCCTCCACCGAAAATTTACGGTAAATAAGGGGTAAAAACCTTCAAAAATTTCAGCAAACTCTCATCCATTCAAATAAGTGTTCTAGTGAACTTTTCTTGAAAATAATTATACTTTTGAGATCTCTAAAGCTTAAGCTTTCAAATGAGTGGACTATTGTGCAATGTTGTGAAAGGTTTAGAGTTTTACCATGAGAGCTACTTTGGTTGTTTGTTGCATTTTAAGGAAGAACTTGAGTCTTAGTTGTTAGATGAACAACTTTTAAAAAGGGTGTTAGCATGTGGACACTAAATAGGACCTTAATGGAAAGGTTATGAACTTGGTAGAATGTATGTGAAATATTGATTCTTGATGATAGCTTTAAGAGCATTAAATGTTTGCCTAGGCTTGTTGAAGATAAAAATGTGATTAGAATTAATTTTCGAGCCTAGGGGCAAAATGGTCATTTTACAAAATCTAGGGGTAAAATGGTAATTTTCCTAAGTAGGACTATTGAGATGCTTATATTAATAAAATGATTAAAATGAGATAATTTCCTATTATAGAGCAAGAGGAGACGATAATTCACCTCAATCATGGAAAGGATAAAATCGTGGACTAAACCGAAGGACTAACTCATTTTGAAAACGAGGTAAGTTTGTATGATTTCTAAGCTTTATGATCACTATCATTGAATTGCTTAGTATAATATACATTGCTATTTTGTAATGCCTATCATTTTTGTGAGCAAAGAGATTAAACATGAGCAAGCCCCGATTGAATATGAATTCCCTAGGAAACCCGATATACCACATAAGATATCATGTAAGTCCAAGGCAAGCTTGGCATTGATCAAGATATCATGTAAGTCCAAGGAAAACTTGGCATTGATTAAGATATCATGTAAGTCCAAGGCAAGGCTGGCATTGATCAAGATATCATGTAAGTCCAAGGCAAACTTGGCATTGATTAAGATATCATGTAAGTCTAAGGCAAGGTTGGTTTGATCAAGATATCATGTAAGTCCAAGTCAAGCTTGGCATTGATCAAGACATCATGTAAGTCGAGGCAAGCTTGGCATTGATCAAGATATCATGTAAGTCCAAGGCAAGATTGGCATTGATCAAGTTATCATATAAGTCCAAAGCAAGCTTGGCATTGAGTAAGTTATCAAGGGCAAGACTTCATGTAAGTCCATGTCAAGACATGGCCTTGAAACCAAAATGAGAAATTCCATGTAAGACCATGCCTAAGATATGGCTTTGGTGGCATGTTAAGTGGGAAAAGATCTAGTATCCTCAGGTATTCGTAGAAGTTCATTGGGGAAACAAGCAAGGTTAGTAATGAGGCAACAAAAAGGCTAAGAAAGCAAAGATAGAATCAAAATGAATTCAATGTTACTCATGTTATGAATGGAGAATTAGAGATCATAATGATTATTGTTTAAGTACACTGATCAATGTGATCAAGTGACACAGGTATCATGTTTACTTTACAAAAATGAGTATAGTGAGCATCATGAGACATGTAAGAACCAAATATGAGTAAGTAAGCTTTAGAGATGAAATTACGATACTATTGTTATGCTAAATGGTTTTTATTAAGCAAGCTTATTGACATGTGCTTTACACAAACTTACTAAGCTAAATGCTTACGCATTTGATTGTTTCTTTCTATGTAGTCCTGCCATGCTAATTTTTGGATCATCGAAGTCGAAGCTCGTAGCACACTATCAACTCTTATTTTGGTATAGCCAAGTCACTTTACTAAGTATGGCATGTATAGGAAACATTCATTTTGTGGACATGTTTTTAGAAGGGCCTTTGTAAAAGCTATCATGTTTATTATTCTTTTGTATATGGCTAAGTGATTGGCCAAATTTGACTAAGTATTTATGTTTATTGAGATCAGTTAAGCATGTAGTATTATTCATAAAATTGGGTTGTTATTGCATCGTTGAATTGTGTATGGATATGATCTTCATTTCAAGGTGGCTAACGGCTTGGTAAATAGCCTATAAATGCCCACACGGTTGGACACACGGGCATGTGTCAAGGCCGTGTTAACCTTGCACCTTAGTATTATGAATTAGAATAGGCCACGGGTAAATTCCAGCCATGTGTATAGGCCGTGTTATACACACGGGTTGGACATGGGCGTGTGCCCAGACCTTGCTGATTTAGTCACTATATCAAGGATTAGCACACGGTCTAAGCCCACGGGCGTGTCATGGCCATGAAATTAGTTAGTAGCCTCCAACTGTTGGAAGACACGGGTGTTTCTAAGCCGTGCGAAAATAGTCAGTAGCTTCCACGGTTTGAAGGTATGGGCATGCTTAGGGGTGCACAGGCGTGTTCCAAGTCCCACGGGCGTGTGGACCCTGCTTCAAAAATGAATTATTTGATTTAGTTCCGAAAGCTTTCAGACACGAGTTTAAGGCCTCGTAGGCCCTTGTAATGTATGTGTTGACTAAGAAAGTGAAATTCTTTAAGTTGGAATGAAATTTTATAGCTCGTAAGTACATGTTCAAGCATAGTAATATCTCATATCTAGATCTAGTATCGACCTTAGGTGTGGGGTGTTACACTCAAGAAACTGTTTTCTCGATTCGGGACACCTATAGCTATCATTAGTGATAGGGGTACTCGTTTTTGTAATAGTCAATTTGAAAAAGTGCTAAAGAAATATGGAATATATCACAGGACAACTACCCCATATCCCCCTCAAACCAGTAGGCAAGTTGAAGTTGCAAACCGAGAACTTAAGTGCATCCTAGAAAAAATGGTTGAATCAAATAGAAAATATTGGGCATTAAAAGTAGATGGCGCTTTATGGGCCTATAGAACAACATTTAAAACATCTTTAGGGACATCACCATACAAACTAGTATACGAAAAAAGCTGTCATCTACCATTCGAGTTAGAACACAAAGCTTTTTGGGCCATAAAGTTTTTAAATTTTGATCCTAGAACTGCAGGAAAGAAAAGAATGATGCAGATGAACGAGTTGGACGAATAGAGATCGGAGGCCAATGAGAACTCGAAATTATACAAAGAGGCAACAAAGTGATGCCATGACTCTCACCTAAAGAAGTCGAAACAATTCGAAGTAGGAGACTTGGTCCTACTGTATAACTCAAGGCTTAAATTATTTCTTGGGGAGCTGAAATCAAGATGGTCTGGCCCATTCATGATTAAATCAATTTTTCCATACGACGCAATTGAGGTAACTCACCCCACTAAGGGCACATTCAAGGTAAATTGTCACCGAATCAAAATTTATAATGGTGGAGATTTTTGAGGTATGAGAGAGGAGCTTCTGCCCCATGAACCTCCTTTTTGAATAGAAAATAGGGAAAGTCTAGCTTAAGACTTTAAACAAGTGCTTTTCGGGAGGTAACCCGAGCACTAACCTTCCTAAACATTTTATTTTCATTATTCATCATCTAACTTAATTAAGTGCAGAATTAAGACCACACGGCCTTACACACGGGCGTGGCCGTGGCTATGCGGAAGCTAGAGGGTAAAACCTTGGGCGGGCCCATAGCCGTATACGATAAAGAAGAAATTATTTTCCCAACAAGGCCTGCGATAAGGGACCACACCCGTGCCATCCACCCGTGTAAGGTTACTGACTTATTGAGCACAGGATGAAACAGTCGTGTCCCCTAACCGTGTGAGGTTACTGACTTACTTAGCACGGTTGAGACACGCCCATGCCGGATGATCGAGTGGAGATACTGACTAAATACACACGGGCGGGTCCAATAACCCACGACCGTGCCAAGAACTTTGAACGTTCCTATTTTTAAAAATCGCGAAAAGCACAGGCATCACACGGGCGTGCCAACTACCCGTGCCCCCACCCTTATTTAAGAAACTTTAACTGTTCTTCCCCCAAAATTTAACCCTAAAAAACTTTCCAGCCTCCTTCTTCCCCATTCCGGCCAGACCCACGCCTTTAATCCAAGAAAAGACCTCTCAACCTTCTCATTTATTCAAGAAAACTGCACAAAACCATCAGCACGCCCTCACCACTGCCGTGCTACAGCAGACCAAGCCCTCTCCATAGTCGTGTACTTGTAAAAATCCCCACAGCAGCACCATGCTCCATCCGTGCTCAAACGATTTTCACCACCACAACCCCTGGTTTCCCTCATTACTTCAATTTCTCAACTTATAGCTTGATAAATTTGCTACTACTTTTCTATATTTTAGCTTAGTATTAGGAAGGATTATATTTAGAAATTGCCTCAAGAACTTATGAATAATCAAAATTTAGGCATGATTGGTTGCTATTTATTGATCGTTGGATTGCATGTTCTTGCATTTTAGAATTAAGACAATTCGTTGTTTAATATAATCTCTGCAATTTTCTGATGATTCTAACTTTTCAAATTTTATCTAGTAAAGAATATTTTGGCTATATTTTTGCTATGTTATATATTTACAAATTTCATGTATAATGTCATCATCTTGAGGAAATAGATCATCATCCCCGAGCTCGAAAAAGCGAAAAGGACCCAGCTCATCGTCTGCTAGAACCTCTTCCGAGTTACGACACCCATTTATCCGATTCTCTCAAGCAACTCAGGAAGATCAATACAAGGCAATAAGGGGTAGACAACTTGGCACCGGTAGGTGCATCGATTGGGATGTGCTAGAACAAGTCAGACTCACAACTGACATTCGAGCTCTTATATTAATAGATCTGTAGGTGCAATTCTTCTCTATCACAGAGCCGATGTATTTAGAGCTCACACTTGAGTTTTGCACCACGTTCACTTTGCAAACAGTGATGACGAACTACGATGATCCAGGCACCATCCAATTCCAGTTAGGGGGCACGGTATGTCGACTAAGTGTACCGTAATTTGGATCAGCACTCGGACTTTATAGGCTAGAATTTATAGCAAAGAACCAACTCGATAACTTAGACTGACAACTTCACTGTACCCCTCTCCACTGCTGGCGCAGCTTAGGCCCCACCACAAACGTCTACGACCCTAGTCGCTCTAAGGCAATAGCTCTCAACCCAGCCTTAAGGTATATTCATGCCCTTCTCGCGCACACCATTACATGTCGTCGGAGAACACCGGCGTGGTAAACATGACGATGTTTACTACTTATTTTGCATGTCAAAAGGGTACATATTCGACCTCGCATACTTCATCGTCGTTGCAATACAGCATCAAACAAAGGCGAACAGGAGGGGAATTCTATCGGTGGGCCCGTTTATAACACGATTGGAAGCAACACTTGACCTACTTAGCACTGAAGAGCAGAGATCATCCCTCACACCGATCAGCCAGATGGTGCCTCAAGGCATCCAGATGATGTTGCACATGAGGATGATTAAACTTCGTTGAGGGACCGACCCCCTCAATACCGCTTAGTAACATCTACAGATGAAGGGGAGCCCGAGGACATTACTGACGATATCCCATCAGCTCTGAGATAAGGGCCATCACATGCAGCAACATCATGGGCACACATCTCTACACGCCTCGACCAGTTCGAGCAATATTTTCTCGACAACACTTGACATTTTGATGGGATAGAGGCCACCCTCCAACAAATATGCCAGCACCTCCATATCACATCAACAGCCCCACCTCAAGATCCAGATGATGATGAGGACCTTTGAGTCCCTTATGATTATTTACATTTTATTTTTGGTTCTAGTTTATTTTTACTTTTATTCTATTATTATAACTTAATAATTTTCTTCATTTGTAGACTTTTATTATAATTAGCATTACTTATCTAATCTTGAGTATTCCTAACATTTATTTATTTTACACCTCCAAATACCTAACTGATGACATCGGATTTCCAATCACACACTCCACATACATAAACAAGTCACTAGGAGTAATTCACTACTACATAAGTCATCCAAACCGGCCCCTCCAACTTATATTTCTCTTCCATCCTCCCGGAAATCAACCAAAATTCAAGAAGTGGCACTCTCCATTCTCTTTGCTTACATAATTGTTTATCTATCTTTCTACATTGAGGACAATGTACAACTTAAGTGTGGGGGGGTAAAAGTACCTAACTTTTGCATTATTCTCAAATCCTGAATTTTAGTCTTGTCCATAAGAAATTTTTTTCATATTACTAATTAGGATGAAATTTCTAATGATTTATGATTTGTATTGATATGTTTTAGAGTAAGTCATAGTTAATTGTGCATTGATGATTAAATTTGAAGGATATTAGAGAATCGAGCATGATAAGTCTACTT
This sequence comes from Gossypium rotundifolium, assembly GCA_025506655.1. Classification (NCBI taxonomy): domain Eukaryota; kingdom Viridiplantae; phylum Streptophyta; class Magnoliopsida; order Malvales; family Malvaceae; genus Gossypium; species Gossypium rotundifolium. The sequence goes on from CP106730.1 coordinate 29,366,401, forward strand.
TCTAAAAATTAAAAAATTATTAGGTCGTTGAACTGAATTTGAGTATTACTTTGAAGTTTGAAATTTACAGGGATTGATGTCAAAAATACCTATAATTTTTGCGACATTTTGAGCCTTATAGAGCATATATTCTTTTTCATGCTCACTTTATTGATTATGAATGTGTTAACTTTGAACTGTTATTCTAGAACTTGCCTCATTTATACATGTCGAGACCACACTTTTGATTTGATATACTGAGATGATAAAGGCACATAGGTTTTAACCCATTCACACCACTAAACAGCCTACCCACATAATTAACCCTTAATGAACCCCGTTGAATCCTAACAACCTTTTTATTGACTCACCCACTAATATTAACCCAAAATCCCTTTGTATTTGTTATCACCATTCTTTTGACTACCCTTTAATCGAGGTTTGATTTGATTAAGTTACCGAATTATATTAGTTTAGTAGTTACATTTATCATTTATGATGTAATATTTTAGTTTGTTCTAAAAAAACCCAAGTATATTCAATATTAGTACTATATAAAAGAGCTTAAAGCATTTAAATTCCAATTGTTGAACAAAAAGCTCGTATTAAAGTATTATAAAATTTTAAGTGATGAAAATACTCTTTATTCTAACGTAATTATCAATAGTGGTATTATTAGTTTTCATTCGATGTAAATATTCATATTTAGTTCATTGTTTTTAGATTAGTTAATTAGTCAATTTGATCTTGATTCTTACCCTCTAATTCAGCCTTTATCCACACCCTTAACCTTAGCCCCGTTACAACACTGATAAAGACCTTTTGATCTGTGTATCATCTCATATACAGTGGTGGAGATTTGGTTTTTAGGCAAGCCTATGGGATTAACTTTTCAAGTTCGACTTATGAGTGCTTATTCTTGAACCGTAAACACTTTGGGTGATTTGAGTGAATCTTTTTGTGAGGATGTCAATCCTTGTCGGTTTTGAATTAAAGGTAATTACCTAGATAAGGGGAGACACCTATGTTTTCGTACTACAAAGGTATGACTTATCGTGATTGAATCTTTAGGACTCTTTGAGTTGAATTATCCATGTATAAATTATCTATGAATTATGATAAGACATTGTCAATAGGAATTATGAATTATGGAAAGTTCGTTTTAATTGTAAGTTGAGAATTTTGCTTGAGGACAACCAAAAGCTTAAGTGTGGGGGAATTTGATAAATCGTAAAAGTAACATATTTTAATCCCACATTTAGTATACTTTTGGATGATTTAGCCCTTGATTTATGTAAAAAGGTTCTTTTAATCCTTTCTTTTCATGTTTATACTCAAGACAGCACCCGGGGATGAAAAGAAGGAGAAACAAGCTTAAAACAGGCCAATTTGGGCCAAAGAGAAAATCGACACGTCCTGGACTTCAAGCCACATGACCGTGCCTTGCCACTTACTTCACATGGCCACGCCACAATTTACACGGTCGTGCCCCAATCGACAAAATCAAGACACGGCCTGAAGACGATTTACACGGGCGTGTCCCATGGGCGTGTCCTTGCTATGGGAATGAGCAATTTCCCTCGGATTTGGATGTTTGAAACCAAAGAAACAAACTCCTAAGTCTACCTTAACACCTTAATAGTAATTCTACCTGAAAGAGGTGCTTAGGAGCCAAGTAAAGCATCTAAGGAGCATATATAAACAACCCAAGGTAGCCGTTCTGAAGAAGAAGTTTTAGGTAGAGTTTTCTGCCAGAGCTTTTATTCGGGGAATCACTCGAAGATAGCCAGTTGATTCATCTCAAGAAGCCAGAATTCTACTCAAGATAGAGGATCTCCTCTTCAATTCCTTCAGGGGTTTTAGGGATTTCTCATGTTTTGTTTTATTTTTTCTCTTGAGATGTTTCTTATTTTGTTATGAACTAAACCCTTCAGATACTTGAAGCGGGATGAAATCTATGATGGATTTTATTATTTGATTTCTGAATTATATGATAAGTACTTAGTTTTTTCTTAATTATGTTGCTTAATTCAATCTGATATGCTTAGGTGGAGGAGGAATAGACCCTACCTCAGAGTAGATCTAGCATAATTAAGCGGAGTTGATCGCACGCCTAGATTTAGGGTGACGAGATTTTGCTAGATTAGGGTGAAACCTAATATGAGAATCAATTGATTGGTTTACTGCTTCCTTAGGGGGTTATTATAAGAGAACGATAGTTCTAATAATTAACCTAAAGTTAGACGTTATTCGCCTCGAGAGAGATTTAATATAGGTTAGGGAGTCTCACAGATCAAGCTATGTAAAGAAGTCATATGAATTAAAAGTTAGATAACAAGAGAAGTCATTGGTGGATTCTTCCTGAGGGTATCGCCTAAAATCAACTGAGTTTTTCCATAGTCTTCTCCTAAAGTTTCATTCTTTTGTCTTTGCATCTAGTTTAGTTGTTCATTAGTTTTTAGATTAATAAACTAATCACTCCATATTTTATGCTAAATAATAGAAAGAAAGTGAGTAGTAGTACTTTTTGGTTTCTTTGGGTTCGATAAAATAATCTTGCTTGTCTCAATCGTTGTCATAGTTAGTCTATGGGTTTGATCATTCTTTATAAATATTAAAACTCGACTGTTTGACACGATCATGCCCCAATCGACAGAATCGAGACACAACCTGAAGACGATTTACATGGGCGTGTACCATGGCCGTGCCCTTGCTGGGGGAAGAGCAATTACATTCAGATTTGGATACTTGGAGGAAAAAAAACATATTCTTAAGTCTACTTAAACATCCTAGGAGGAATTGTACTTGAATTAGGATACCTAGGAGCTAAGCATCTGAAAGCCTATATAAACACCCAAAGTAGTAAATAAAAAGGGGAGTTTGACAGAAGTCAAACAGAGGTTGGAGTTTTGGGCAGAGTTTTCTGCCAGAGCTTTTATTCAGGGAATTACTCATAGATAGGCAGTTGATCCATCTCAAGAAGCTGGAGTTCTACTCAAGACAGAGGATTTCCTCTTCAATTCCTTCAGGGGATTTTAGGGATTTCTTATGTTTTGTTTTATCTTTTCTCTCGAGATGTTTTCTTGTTCTGTTATGAATTAAACCCTTCAGATACCTGAAGGGGATAAAACTTATAATGGATTTTGTTATTTGATTTCTAAATTATATGATAAGTACTTAGTTCATTCTTAATTATGTTGCTTAATTTAATCTGATGTGCTTAGGTGGAGGAGGAATAGACCCTGCCTAAGAGTAGATCTAGCATAATTAAGCGGAGTTGATTGCACACCTAGAGATAGGGTGACGAGATTTTACCAGATTAGGGTGAAACCTAATATGGGAGCCCATTGATCGATTTCCTGCTTCTTTAGGAGGTTATTATAAGAGAACGAGAGTTCCACTAATTAACCTAAGGTTAGACATTTTTCGCCTCGAGAGAGGGTTTAATATAGGTTAGGGAGTCTCACAGATCAAGCTATGTAAAGAAGTCATATGAATTAAAAGTTAGATAACAAGAGATGTCATAGGTGGATTCTTCTATAGGGTATCGCCGTAATCAACTGAGTTTTTCCACAGTCTTATCCCAAAGTTACATTCTTTTGTCTTTGCTTCAAGTTTAGTTTTTTCTTTCATTAGTTTTAGATCAATAAACCAATCACTCCATATTTTAGGCTTAATAATAGAAAGAAAGTGAGTAGTAGTACTTTTAGGTTCCTTTGGGTTCGATAAAATAATCTTGCCCAACTATACTATTGTTCGATAGGTGCACTTGTCTCAATCGTTGTCATAGTTAGTCTACAGGTTCGATCATTCTCTATAAACATTATAACTCGACTGTTTGACACGATCATGTTTTTGGCGCCGTTGTCGGGGAAATAAAATATTAAGAAAGCTTAATTTATTTTACTTTAGCCAAATTTTTTATTACAATTTATTATTATTATTTATTTTTATTTATTTTTTACTTTGCTAATTTTTCCTCTATTTTTCTTTTGGCGAAAATTTTAGCCTATGGAAAGATGGCCTTGAATAATTATTAGTGGCAAGTCATGAGGACAATTCCTACTAAAACGACCGATGTCTTCAACCTCGGCGTGGTCACCAGTGTAACACCTAAAAATCCGAGTATTATTATATTGCATGAATTGGTGTTTAGATTTTTTTAAGTGCTTATTGAAGTCCTAAAGAGGAGTATAGCATAAATTGGATAAGGAATAAAATTTATTAATTAAGAAATTATTGAAGAGAAGCAAATGTCATTAAGACTTAAGTTAAATTAAGTGTTAATGAGTGTCATAAGTTGAGTATATGGCATGGTGGAGTTGGCGCATGGGTTTTAGCAAGAGGAAGAGGTTGAATCCTTGTTTAGCTTTTAGGTAAATTTTGTTTTAATTTTATGCACATCCATAGCAAGTGTCGGCCAAGGACAATTAAGGTAAGAGTTGACCATATTATTTTTGGTTAGTGTATCAAAGGATTATGGAAATAGAAAATTTATGGCATGGAATCAAATACTTAAGGAAAGATAGGGGAACATAAGGCACATATCAAGGGAAATTTTGAAACAAATCATGGCCAATTGACCATGTGTTGGACGACAATTTGGTATAGGGAGGAGCCTAATTTTGAGTTAGTTTTGGCTAAGAATTTCTTTTCTCTCTTTGGTCATTCCTTGCACTTTGTGCAGAATTTTTATTCCTCTCCTTTCAACTTTCATCTTGGCGAATTTTGCAATTGGTAAAGCCAAAGTCTTTTGACCATTTGGTCACTTTTATTCATCTTGTGAATTTTCTTTGTATTTCTCCTTGTCGAAATCAACCATACCAAAAACCATTCTCTTTCTTTTTCTTGTTGCCATGGTAGAATGCACTAACTCCTAAAAATCCATCTTTTCTTCTCTTCTCTTTGAAATCAAACTACCTCATCACCATCTCTTTTTCATATTCTAATTCTTTCAATCAAAGTTTCTCCATCAAACACTCTCTTGGCGAATGCTAGAGTGCCATAACAAATTTATTTTCTCTTTTCTTTGGTTGCATAGCCAATTCTCCAACTCTCACAAACACCTCTCTCAATCCTTTCTTTTCAATCGTGGAAATAGGTAAGGAATTCTTTTCATTTTGATTTATTATTAGTGTCATGGCGAATATCATTGGTATTATGAGGACCTTTTGGATCGATATAACGTTCATTCTAATAACGTTTCTTTCGTTATTATTTAGTGCAATAACGAAGATCGGAACTCAAGTGATCGGAGAATTGTAGAAGCGTTGGAAACATTTTATTGTGGTAAGGAAATCCCATTCTTTAAAGCCTTTAGTCTTGTTTGATATTATTTTAGATCTAACTAATATTCACTTGATCGTGAAGACTTTCAAAATAGGGAAGAAAAGGCGGTGGTTAGTCACGTTAAGAGGCGGATCGTAAATCCCCATTCAAGCGAAGAGCGGTTTCGGCGGTCGAGATTTTCCACCGGGTTGCGGACCATCTTAGAAGGAAGTCCATTATTTGAAGTGGTGCGAACTTCCGAGCCATTATCGTTGGTGGATTCTCGTGACGAATCAATAAGCGAGGAGAAGCCGAAAATCAAGTGATTCAAAATCAAGAGGTAAGATTTTGGATCTATTATCGATTAAGAATATTTTACAAAATAGTAATCTAACGGATCGAAATATGTTTAGGTGCCGAGGAGCGAGAAGGATTAGTACTCACGGTATCAAGTGTGTAACTTCACACTATTCCTCGGTTGGATGTCAATTTCGGTATGGAAGTAAAAATCGTAAAACGACTAGATCGTAAAAGCGTAAAAATTGATATTTTGACGAAAATACGTAAAACGACTAAATCGTGAAAATTACGAAAACACCCTAGAAATTACTTGTTATTATGTAAATTGTATGTTTGATAAATTGGGCCAAAATACTCTAGTTCGATAAATTGGGCCAAAATACTCGATTCGATAAATTGGGCCAAAATACTCTAGTTCGATAAATTGGGCCAAAATACTCTAGTTTGATAAATGGGCCAAAGTCCACTAAAGCGCTAAATGAGCAAATTGCTAAATTATTTTATGGGCCAATGAAATGTTTAATGATAAACCCACCATTGTTATGAATTAAATAAAAGAAATTATTATATGATTATATTTTGTTATATACATGCGATTGCATGGGGTGGGGTATATGAAGAGAAGAATGGCGATTGCCAAAAATCTAGTTCGGTGGCTCTTACAATTATAACTTATTGCCTCTAGTTCGGTGGCCTTGCCACAAATAATCAAATGGCTTATTGCCTCTAGTTCGGTGGCTCTGCCACAAATATGGCTTACTGCCTCTAGTTCGGTGGCTTTGCCACAATCATAAAAAGGCTTAATGCCTACGATTGGTGTGTTGGCGGGGTGGGTTGACTTGATCCCCACAGGTGTGATGGTTGGTACGGGGGTGTTAGCGGTTGGATATTAGGTTTGGTTGGGAAATTCATTTTACATGCATCTTTAAATTATTTTATTTTATAATATATTGAATTCTATAATTGGGCTCAAGCCCAGCACAATATCTTGATGATCTGGCCCAATAATGGTGGTAAGTGAGTTACACACTGAGTTCTAAGTAACTCACCCCTTTTAATTTTCCATCTCGGGTAATGGAAACCGATGTGGACTTGGGCGAGGATGACTTCGTGGAGGCCATCTTGCAAAATATGGGTTATTTAAACTACGAACTTTTTAATAATTATTTTACTATTTTGGGATGTTGTAATAATGGCCTCTATAAATAATTTATGGATTTTATGTGTGCTTGCTTTTAAACTATACTTTGGATTTTTTTTTAAAATATGGGTTATGATTATATGATGTTTTATTAAAATAAATTTGGGCTTTCAAGTATATGAAATTCATTTATAATATTTATTATTGTTAACTCTTTAATAAATTACCTAAAGGTTTTCAATAATAAAATAATATTTTTCAACTGATGTTTTCTAATATTTATCAAATTCAAATACTCTTCTATTTTTATTAAAATCGAATATTGTAGTTTTCAACTTATTGCAAAATTTAAAAATAGTTCGATTCATGTAACAAACCAAATCTAGTCTCAACGCATAGACCGGGTTTGGGGTGTTACAACCAAATTATCTAATCATTAGAGATGATGAATAAAAGATTGATGATTGGTACAGGTCCTAGTAGGTACATCCGAAATACAATATGATTTGAATCTAGGAGGCGTGGTGAATCACGAGTACCCACCCTACGGATATGGCATGGAAAACGAGCAAGCTCACTATCGATTAACTATTCTAGATATCAAAATAATTTTTATAGTGACACTTATAACGCAGGTTAGAAGCACCATCCCAATTTCTCGTGGGATGATCAGAATAGCCAAAGATTGAAACTTCCTCCAGATTTTCAACAACCACCTCACCAACAAGAAGAGGAGCCGAATCTTAAGAGATGCTGACAAAATTCATGGCAAACACAGAAAATCGCTTCCAAGAAACTGAGAAAACACTTAAAAGCAACAAGAACCGAGTCAGGGAACTTACTAAGTCAGTCAAGGTAGCCACTAATGCAGTCGAACAACTCGCAAAGCTAATGTCAGAATGACCACAAGGACGTCTACCTAGTAACACTGAGATTAAACCGAAGGAGCAAATTCAAGTCATCTCAGCTCATGCTAGTAAGGGGTTAGATGAACCTAATCCAATACAAAAAGCCAATGTAGATAAAGGTAAGGTAGAGGTAACACAAGATATGTCGAAACTGGTAATCAAGGAGTACCAACCTCGCATACCTTATCCCGAAACAATGAATAGAGACGATTTAGAGGAATAGTTCGGTAAGTTTCTTAAAATCTTAAAGAAATTACATATTAACTTACCTCTTATTGAAGCTCTTTTTCAGATACCAGACTTGAGGAAATTTTTAAGACTGCTCTTGAGCAACAAACACAAATTAGACGAAGAGCACCACATAGAGTTAAATGCAATATGCTCAGCAATTCTACAAAATAAGCTGCCACGAAAATTAAAAGATCCAGGGAGTTTTACAATTCCATGTTTAATTGGTAGTTTATCTATTGATAATGCATTAGCGGATTTAGGGCAAGCATCAATGTTAAGCCTTACAAAATGTTTAAACAACTAGGTCTAGGAAACCCGGACAAACTAGGATGAGAATTCAATTAGCGATAAAACTATAAGAATTCCTAGGGGTATAATAGAAAATGTTCTAATCAAAATTGATAAATTCGTATTCCCGATGACTTTATCATTTTAGACATGGATAAGGACAACACGTTCCCTTAATTTTAGGAAGACCCTTTTTAGCAATCGTCGAGCTAAAATTGATATCTATGCCGAGAACTCATACTTGTGTAGGCGGCAGAGATAGTCACTCTTCAAGCTCTTGACTCGGCCAGAACATCAAGTTATAAAGGTGGGAAATAAAATTCAGTTGATAACCAACTTGTTCAACCTTCATTGCAGCAAACACCACAAAGCTACAAACTTGAGCCGGATCATAGACCTCGTGCCAATAAAGAAGAATTACATAAGGAACCAGAACCACACGAAGTGAAACTAAAGGGAACCCCAGACGAGCAGATAGGAACAACAAATCACATCAAAATAGAGGATCAGGTATTGTTGAATAAGAAAGACCCTCGAATCACCAAGTCAGAACTCAAAGAAAACGAAGAAATCACTTTTGAGGTACTTAATGTCTTCTTCTACGGCACAATCGAGGTAAGCAATCCTAAATTCAACAATTTTGAGGTAAACATTACTCGACTTAAGCTTTATATCCATAACCGAGTTGATCGCATGAGAAAGGATTTCCACTTCCTCAAACCACCATGATTGTAAGTACAACAGGTCAGTCTAGCTCAAGACTTTAAACGAGCGCTTCTCGGGAGGCAACCCGACTGCTAACCATACTAATTAGTTTGGTTTTATTTCTTTCGTATTTAGGCATAGGTTTCCATACCCACACGGCCTTGCACACGACCGTGGCTGTGGCTATGTGGACACCACGACTAGGCACATGAGCGTGGACCTTATCTATATTTAATTATTTACTTTTATTCATATTTTTATTTTTATTTTTATTTTTACTTCCTTTATTATTTTCTCCTTTTTCTCAATGGCATTTAGATTTAGCTTAGGATACAATAAAACCAACCCGGCTACTTTGAGGATTCCATTTCAAACGGTTCAAGATGCCTCCCCACGTTCACCGCCAATCTTATCCGGTTTCTTTTTATAGACTTCATCCAAAAATTCAGGAAGTGTTACTTCTCCCCTTCTCTTTTGATTTTATTTTTACATAATTGTTTATCTATCTTTGTACATTGAGGATGATAAACTGTAAAAGTAACATATTTTAATCCCACATTTAGTATGCTTTTGAATGATTTATCCCTGATTTATGTAAAAAGGTGCTCTTAACCCTTTCTTTTCATGTCTTATACTCAGCGAAGCACCTAAGGACGAAAAGAATGAGAAACGGGCTTAAAACAGGCCAATTTGGGCCAAAGAGGAAATCAACACGGCCTGGACTTCAAGCCATACGGTCGTACCTCGTCAAATTACTTCACACGGCCATGCCACGATTTACACGGCCGTGCCTCAATTGACAGAATCGAGATACGGCCTAAAGACAATTTACACGGGCGTGTACCTTGGCCGTGCCCCTGTCGCAGGAAAAAGCAATTTCACTCGAATTTGGATGCTTGGAGGCAAAGAAACACATTCCTAAGTCTACTTAAACATCCTAGGAGGAATCCTACTTGAATTAGGATACTTAGGAGCTAAGTAAAGCATCTCAAAGCCTATATAAACACCCAATGTAGCAACTAAAAGGAGTTCGCAAAAGCCAAAACAGGTTGTTTTAGGGCAAAGTTTTACGCGAGTTTTTATTCAGGAAATTACTCGAACATAGCCAGTTGATCCATCTCAAGAAGCCAGAGTTCTACTTAAGATGGAGGATCTCTCCTTCAATTACTTCAGGAAGTTTTAGGGGTTTCTTATGTTTTGTTTTATCTTTTCTCTTGAGATGTTTTCTTATTTAGTTATGAACTAAACCCTTCAAATGCCTGAAGGGGATGAAACCTATGATGGATTTTGTTATTTGATTTCTAAATTATATGATAAGTACTTAGTTTGTTCTTAATTATGATGCTTAATTTAATCTGATGTGCTTAGGTGAAGGAGGAATAGGCCCAACCTAAGAATAGATCTAGCATAATTGAGCAGAGTTGATCGGGCGCCTAGAGATTGGGTTACGAGATTTTTCTAGATTAGGGTGAAACCTAATATGGGAATCGATTGATCGATTTAATGCTTCCTTAAGGGGTTATTATAAGAGAAAAAGAGTTCCACTAATTAACTTAAGGTTAGACGTTATTCGCTTCGAGAGAGGCTTTAATATAGGTTAGGGAATCTCACGGATCAAGCTAAGTAAATAAATCATATGGTTTAGGGATAAATAATAAGTGAAGTCATAGGTGGATTCTTCCTGAGGGTATCGTCTTCATGGACTAAGTTTTCCTAAAGTCTTTCTCCAATTCATTCTTTTGTCTTTGAATCTAGTTTAGTTTTTCATTAGTTTCATAAACCAATCACTCCATATTTTAGGCTAAATAATAGAAAGAAAGCGAGTAGCAGTAATTTTAGGTTCGTTTCGGTTTGATAAGATATTCTTGCCTAAATTATACTCCTCTATCGTTGTCATAGTTAGTCTACAGGTTCGATCATTCTTTTTATAAATTTTAAAACTCGACTGTTTGACACGATCAAGTTTTTAGCGCCGTTGCCGGGGAACTCTAAAATATTATGAAAGCTCTATTTTTATAACTTTAACCAATTTTTTATTACAATTTTTTATTATTTTATTATTTTTATTTTATTTTTATTTTACTTTCCTAATTTTTTCCTCTATTTTAATTTTGGCAAAAATTTTAGTCTCTGAAAAGATGGCACTTGAATAATTATCGGTGGCAAGTCATGAGGACAATTCCTACTAAAAGCGACCGGTGTCTTCAACCTCGGCGTGGTCACGGGTTATCTAATAAGTTAGAGATGATGAATAAAAAGATTGATGATTGGTATAGTCCCTCATAGGAACATCTAGAAATACAATATGATTTGAATCTAGGACGCATGGCAAATCCTGAGTACCCACCCTACTGATATGGAATGGAAAACGAGCAAGCTTACTATACATGTAACTATTCTAGATATCAAAATAATTTTTATCTTGACACTTATAATGCAGGTTGGAAGTACCATCCCAATTTTTCGTGGGATGATCAAAATAGCCAAAGATCGGAAATTCCTCCAAATTTTCAACAACCACCTCACCAACAAGAAGATGAGCCGAATCTTGAAGAGATACTGATGAAATTCATGGCAGCCACAGATTCTTGTTTCCAAAAGACTGAAGTGGCACTTGATGAACAACAAAAATCGATCAAAGGGATCGAGAATCAAGTTGGAGAACTTACTAGGTTAGTGGGACATCTCGCAAAGCTAATGTCAAAATGACCGCTAGGACGCCTACCAAGTAACACCGGTGTTAACCCAAAGGAACAAATTCAAGCCATCTCAGCTCAAGATAGTAAGGGGATAGATGAACCAAACTCAATACAAGAAAACAAGGGAGACGAAGGTAAGATAGAGGTAACACAAGAAAAGCTGAAACTGGTAATCAAGGAGTAGCAACCTCATATACTTATCCCGAAGCAATAAAAAAGAGACGATTCAGAGGAATAGTTCGGTAAATTTCTTAAACTCTTAAAGAAATTACATATTAACTTTTCTCTCCTTGGAGCTCTTTTTCAGATACCAGACTCGAGGAAATTTTTAAGACAGCTATTGACCAACAAATGCAAATTAGACGAAGAGCACCACGTGGAGCTAAATGCAACGTGCTCAATAATTCTACAAAATAGACTACCACGAAAGCTAAAAGATCAAAGGAGTTTTACAATTCCATGTTTAATTGGTAGTTTATCTATTGACAATGCATTAGTGAATTTAGGGGCAAGCATCAATGTTATGCCTTACAAAATGTTTAAACAACTAGGTCTAGAGAAACCCAGACAAACTAGGATGAGCATTCAATTAACTGATAAAACTATAAGAATTCCTAAGGGTATAATAAAAAATGTTCTAATTAAAATTGATAAATTTGTATTCCCTGTAGAATTTGTTGTTTTAGACATGGATAAGGACGACACGATTCCTTTAATTTTAGGAAAACCCTTTCTAGCAACTACCAGGACTGAAATTGATGTTGGTATAGGAGAACTCATTCTTCGTATAGGTGACAAATCAATCAGTCTACAAGCTTTTGACTCGGCTAGGACATCAAGTGATGAAGGTGAGAAAGTAAATTCAGTTGATAATCAAATTGTTCAACTTTCACCACAGGAAACACCACAAGGCTACAAACTTGAGCCGAATCATGGGCCCCAAGCCGTACAAGCTCATAACAGTGAATTGTTAGTGGATCCAAACCCAAAGGAAGAACCTGTGGTAAGAAAAAGGTAAGGTTGAGGTGTACCATGATTTACCAAAATCAGCAATTACAAAGTACAAACCTCGTGTGCCATATCCCGATGCAATAAAGAAAGACCACACAGAGGAATAATTCGGTGAACTCACACTTCATGTAGACGATGAAACAATCACTCTTCAAGCTCTTAACTTAGCTAGGACATCAAGTAATAAAGGTACGAACGTTAATTCTATTGAAAATCATTTGGTTCAACCTTCTTTACAGGAAGCATCACGAAATCACTTAGATGAGCTAGATCCTAGACCTCGTGCCAACAAAGAATAAATACATAAGGAACAAAGCCTTAGGGTTGACAAACTAAAAGAACAGGAAACACAAATCAAAGAGGAACAGGAACCACACGAAGTGAAACCGAAGGAGCCCTTAGATGAGCTGAGAGGAACAACGAATCGCTTTAAATTAGGAGATCAGGTATTGTTGAATAAGGAAGACCCTCGAATCACCAATTCAGACCTCAAAACAAATGAAGAAATCACTTCTGAGGTACTAAATGTCTTTCTATACGGCACAGTCAAGGTCAGCAATCCTAAATTTGATATTTTTAAGGTAAACATTACTCGACTTAAACTATATATCCATAACCGAAGTGATCGCATGAGAAAGGATTTTCACCTCCTTAAACCACCATGACCATACGAATAAGAGGTAAAGTCTAGCTAAGACTATAAACAAGCGCTTTTCGGGAGGCAACCCGAGCACTAACCTTATTTTTACATATTTTTTATTTTTATTTTTTATTTATTTTTTCTTTTCTTTTTCTTTTTAGCACCTAACCATAAACTAACCAAAGAGCAGATTTTTAGGCCGCACGGCCCTGCACACGGGTGTGCCCGTGGCCGTGTGGAAGCCAGAGGATGGGCGTGCTAGTAACCATGCACGGCATAGAAAAATTTCTTTTCCCAACACGGGTGGCGATAATAGTCCACGCCCGTGTCGACGCCCCGTGCGAGGTTATTGACTTGTCAAGCACGGGCTAAACACGGTCGTGCCTTTCAACCATGCCAACATTCTGACTTATCAAACACGGGAGGGGCATGCCCGTATTAAATGACCGTGTGAAGAAAGACACGGGCGTGCCATGACACCCACGTCCATGCTCGAACACCCTAAATGCGTTCAAAATTCAAAATCCCAACACACGGGCTACATCTCTATTTAAACCTCATTTCCCATTTTTCTAGTTGTCTTTCAAATTTTCCATTATTTATTTTTGTTTTTATTTTATTTCATCATTATTTTTTTTACTTTATTTTATTTTATTTTCCTATTCTTATTCTTTATGATATTTATATTTAGCTTAGGATACAATAAAACCAAGCCGGCTACTTCGAGGATTCAATTTCAAACGATTTGAGACGCTTCCCGTTCACCTCTAATCTTATCCGGTTTCTTTTCATAGACTTCATCCAAAAATTCGGAAGTGTTACTTCTCCCTTCTCTTTGATTTTATTATTACATAATTGTTTATCTATCTTTGTACATTGAGGGCAATGTACATCTTAAGTGTGGGGCTAAAAGTACTTGACTTTTGCATTATTCTCAAATCTGAATTTAGTATTATTTTCAAGTATTTTCTCATATTACTAATTAGGATGAAATTTACATTGATTTATGATTTTTATTAATATGTTTTAGAGTAAGTCATAGTTAATTGTGCATTGATGATTAAAATTGAAGAATACTAGAGAATCAAGAATGATAAGCCTACTTTCTAAAAATTAAAATTGATAGGTTGTTGAACTGAATTTGAGTATTAACTTGAAATTTGGAATTTATAAGGATTGATGTCAAAAACACCCATAATTTTGTGAGATATTGAGCCTTATAGAGCATATATTCTTTTCGTGCTCACTTTATTAATTATGAGTGTGTCAACTTTGAATGTTATTCTAGAACTTGCCTCGTTTATACATGTCAAGACCACATTAATGATTTGATATTCGAGATGATAAAGGCACCTAGATTTAACCCACTTACTCCATAAAAAGCCGACCTTCACAAATTAACCCTAGTGAACCCGTTGAATCCTAACAACCTTTTATTGACTCATCCATTAATATTAAACCAAAACCCCATTGTATTTGTTATCGCCCTTTCTTTTGACTACCCTTTAACCGAGGATTGATTTGATTAAGTTATCAAGTATATTAGTTCAAGAGTTACATTTATCATTTATGATGTAATATTTTAGTTTGTTCTTAAAAAATCCAAATATATTCAATGTTAGTAGTATATAAAAGAGCTTAGAGCATTTAAAATCCAATTATTAATGAAAAGCTCGTATTAAAGTATATAAAATTTTAAGTGATAAAAATACTCTTTATTATAGAGTAATTATCAATAGTAGGCATTATTTGTTTTCATTCGATGTAAATATTCATATTAAGTTCATTGTTTCTAGTTAGGTAATTTGTCAAGTCAGTCTTGATTCTAACCTTCTAATTCAGCCTTTATCCACACCTTTTAACCCAAGCCCCGTTACAACCCTATTAAAGACCTTTTGATTTGTGTATCATCTCATATTATAGTGGTGGAGATTTGATTTTCAGGCAAGCCTATGGGATAAACTTTTTAGGTTCGACTGTTGAGTGCTTAATTGTGAACCTTAAACACTTCGAGTGAATTCAGTGAATGTTTTGTGAGGATGTCAATCCTTGTAGGTTTTGAATTAAAGGTTATTACTTAGATAAGGGGAGACACCTATGTTTTCGCACTACAAAGGTATGACTTATATTGATTGAATCTTTAGGGTTCTTTGAGTTAAATTATCCATGTATAAATTATCTATGAATTATGATGAGACATTGTCGATAGGAATTATGAATTATGGAAAGTACGTTTTAATTGTAAGTTGAGAATTTTGCTTGAGGACAAGCAAAAGCTTAAGTGTGGGGGTATTTGATAAACCGTAAAAGTAACATATTTTAATCCCACATTTAGCATGCTTTTGACTGATTTATCCCTAATTTATGTAAAAAGGTGCTCTTAATCCTTTCTTTTCATGTCTTATACTCAGGAAAGCACCTAAGGACAAAAAGAACGAGAAACGAGCTTTAAACTGGCCAATTTGGGCTAAAGAGGAAATCGACAGGGCTTGGACTTCAAGCCACACGGTCGTGCCTCGTCAAATTACTTCACACAGCCATGCCACGATTTACACGGCCGTGCCCCAATTGATAGAATTGAGACACGGCCTGAAGACGATTTACACGAGCGTGTACCTTGGCCATGCCCCTGCCGCAGGAAAGAGTAATTTCACCCGAATTTGGATGCTTGAAGGAAAATAAACACATTCCTAAGACTACTTAAACATCATAAGAGGAATTCTAGTTGAATTAGGATACTTAGGAGCTAAGTAAAGCATCTCAAAGCCTATATAAACACCCAAGGTAGCAACTAAAAAGGGAGTTCGACAGAAGCCGAAACAGGTTGTCTTTGGGCAGAGTTTTCTGCCAGAGCTTTTATTTAGGGAATTACTCAAAGATAGCTAGTTGATCCATCTCAAGAAGTCAGAGTTCTACTTAAGATGGAGGATCTCTCTTTCAATTCCTTCAGGAAGTTTTAGGAATTTCTTATGTTTTGTTTTATCTTTTCTCTTGAGATGTTTTCTTATTTAGTTATGAACTAAACCCTTCAAATACCTTGATCGTGTCAAACAGTCAAGTTTTAAAATTTATGAAAAGAATGATCGAACCTGTAGACTAACTATGACAACGATAAAGGTAAGTGCACCTATCGAACAGTGATATAGTTGAGGCAAGAATATCTTGTCAAACCCGAGGGAAGCTAAAAGTACTACTACTCACTTTCTTTCTATTATTTAGCCTAAAATATGGAGTGATTGGTTTATTAAACTAATGAAATACTTAAACTAAATGCAAAGACAAAAGGACGAATTGGAGAAAGACTTTAGGAAAACTCAGTTGATGAAGACGATACCCTCGGGAAGAATTCACCTATGACTTCACTTATTATTTATCCCAAAACCATATGATTTCTTTACTTAGCTTGATCCGTGAGACTCCCTAACCTATATTAAACCCTTTCTCGAGGTGAATAACGTCTAACCTTAGGTTCATTAGTGGAACTCTCATTCTCTTATAATAACCCCTAAGGAAGCAATAAATCGATCGGTGGATTGCCATATTAGGTTTCACCCTAATTCGACAAAATCTCGTAACCCTATCTCTAGGCGCCCGATCAACTCCGCTCAATTATGCTAGATTTATTCTTAGGTAGGGTCTATTCCTCCTCCACCTAAGCACATCAAATTAAATTAAGCATCATAATTAAGAACAAACTAAGTACTTATCATATAATATAGAAATCAAATAACAAAATCCATCATAGGTTTCATCCCCTTTAGGTATCTGAAGGGTTTAGTTCATAACTAAATAAGAAAACATCTCAAGAGAAAAGATAAAACAAAACATAAGAAATTCCTAAAACTCTCTGAAGGAATTGAAGGAGATATCCTCCGTCTTGAATAGAGTTTCGGCTTTTTGAGATGGATCAACTGGCTATCTTCAAGTGATTCCCGAAAAGATGAAAGCTTCGGTAAAAGCCTCTGCAAAAAGTCATCCTGTTCCAACTTCTACCGAACTACTTTTTAGTTGCTACCTTGGGTGTTTATATAGGCTTTGAGATGCTTTACTTGGATCCTAAGTATCCTAATTCAAGTATAATTCCTCCTAGGATGTTTAAGTAGACTTAAGAATGTGTTTATTTGCCTCCAAGCATCCAAATCCGAGTGAAATTGCTCTTTCCTGTGGCAGGGGCATGGCCATGGTACATGCCCGTGTAAATCGTCATCAGGCCGTGTCTCAATTTTGTCGATTGGGGCATGGCCATGTAAATCATGGCATGGTCGTGTGAAGTAATTTCACGAGGCACGGCCGTGTGGCTTGAAGTCCAGGCCATGTCGATTTTCTCTTTGGCCCAAATTGGCCCATTTTAAGCCCGTTTATCGTTCTTTTCATCCTCGGGTGCTTTCCTGAGTATAAACATGAAAAGAAAGGATTAAAAGTACCTTTTTACATAAATCAAGGGCTAAATCATCCAGAAGCATACTATATATGGGGTTAAAATATGTTACTTTTACGATTTATCATACGTAAAGGGGATGAAACCTATGATGGATTTTGTTATTTGATTTCTAAATTATATGATAAGTGCTTTGTTTGTTCTTAATTATATTGCTTAATTTAATCTGATGTGCTTAGGTGGAAGAGGAATAGACCCTACCTAAGAGTATGTAATATCCTGGAATAGGGCTTATGCACTATGGCTAAAATTTTATGAAATAGTATGCCTTATGTATTGTGAATGTGTTGTGTGCATTTTAGAACCTTGGAAATGTAAAGAAATACTTTAGAAAATATTAAGTCTTAAGAGGAAGCTTGGAAATGTAAGGAAATGTAAGGAACCTTGGAAATGTAAGGAAATGCTTTAGAAAATATTAAGTCTTAAGAGGAAGCTTGGAAATGTAAGGAAATGTAAGGAAATGTAAGGAACCTTGGAAATGTGACAAAATCGAGCTTGGAAAAATGGCCCAGAGATGCCACTTAGGGCTCTGGAAATGACGCCATATGCTAGGATAACTTGGGCCTAGTATGGCCACATGAAGCCCAAAATAATGGGTTAAAATTCGGTACTCCTAAGGTAAGGAGATGGACGGCATAGGGAGACTAAGGTAGGAGTTTAAGTTGAAGTCAAATTCTTTTAGAATTTCGGCTAAGCTAGGAAAATAAAGATATGAGAGTGATGGCCAAGAAAGGGGACTCTCTAGGCTTAGTAATTTCAGCTGAAAGAGGAAAATAAGGCCATTCATCAATCTTTCCTTCTTCTCTTACCTTTGTCGAATTCTCTAGTGCCTCTCCTCTTCTCCTTTTATTTTTCCAAAGCCGAAATACCCTTGTGATAGCCGAAACTTCAACCATCTCCATTGCCAAAACCCTCAAGCTTTTCTTCCTCATCTTTGTTGAAACCAAAACTCTCTAGTAAACTTTTCTCTTCACTTTTATTTTGTTAAACTGAAAAACTCCCTGTGTTAGCCGAATTCTTCATCCTCTTTTTCTTCTTCTTTTTCATCAAAAGCCGAATTCCCTCCCCAAAGATCACCATAAGTCGATTCTTCGTAAAGCTTATATCTCTCTCTCTCTTTTTCTCCTTGAAACCGATTACACCATTAAAACTCAAAAGCTGAAACCTTTTGAGCACTAGCTAGCCTTCATAGCCGAATCTTTGAGGGGCTTCAAGCAAAGGTGCTGTTGACTTTTGTATTAAGGGACTCTTCCGGGATTTGTCTCTTGTCGACTTTAAGGAAGGATATTCGGGATTTTAAAGATTCAAGGTAAGACATATTCGGCCAAGGGCTATCTACCTACGATTTAATGTTAGAAATTAATCTAACATAAGTTTTTAGGTATTTCAACAGATACTACAATCCACAGTCACTTTTCGAGATTTGAAAATCGTAAGGTAAGTGCATAAGTACATTCGGCCAAGGCCCTATTGTGATATCTAGATCTATGTCGTCATTATTCAAAAGCCGAAAACTAACCCTTTAAGTGATCTAATGTTGGCCGAATACAAGGTAGAGGATCACAAAGTTTCGGGATTTGATTTTTAATCCAATCAGCACCAAGGTAAGAATTTGATTACAACAATCCTACTAGGATTTGGATTTATAGCCGAATGGCTTTTACTAACATGTTAGGGTTGGTCAAATATAGGAATTAAAGATCTAAAGCAATAGAACGAGTTTTCGGGATTTCAGTAAATTTGATAAGTATATCAGGTGTGTACCCCACGCTATTTCTTAATAAGTTAAGGCATTGTTTAATATGTATGTATGATATACAAATGTGGAAAATATGGCAAAGTACCATGTTATGGTACACAGTATTAAGGTACGTTTTCCTACTCCTACTATGAGTATGATAAGACTTGTTATGCCATGAATATGAATATGATAAGAATGTGAAATCAGGCTTAAGGCATTATGTTGCATGATTTTGTATGACATGGGCATATGGGATATTATGAAAAAGGGGAAGTGAATGTGGTGACCTAAGACCACTATATCTGAATGTGGTGACCTAAGACCACGATATCTGCATATGGTGTCTCATGACACAAAGTATGTATCTGGTGGCTATGCCACGAATTTTATAAGGGCAATGAGCACGTCGACTGCAGCGACTGCCTTCGATGGTGTGTAGCGGATGGAGGGTTGACTTAGTAGTCCCCACGGTGTGCAAGATGGTACGGGTGGTGTGCAGCGGATGGTATATAGGCTTGGGTTCGGGAATGCATCATTAAATGTAAATTATGATATGTATGAATATGATTTGTTATGCCTGAATTTGTCAAGACTTAGTGTTTGTGTACACATTGAGTCTGTTTCACTCACCCCGTTGTGGGAACCTTTTTTAGGTGACGATCAGTAATGGACCGGGTCGGCAGGAGCTTAAAGGTGGCCATGCAAAGCTCAAGGATTAATTTATTTTTATTCATGTTTAAGTTTTGAATTATTCGAGTTTTTATTGGATGTAATAAGGCCAAAGTATTGAATCGTTTATGCATGCTTTTAAATTACTTAGTATGATACGAATATCATCGAATTTAAAGTTTTAAAGTTAAATTTTTCTTAAGTATAGTTATTAAATTATTTTTAACACCTTATCAACACGGGTTCTTAATTCGATCCCAACCCAAATCAAAGACTATTAAAAATATACAAGTTTTTAGCAAAGTTTCAAACAAGATTTGTATGGATTTTCTTTAGAAGCATGCTAGATCCGATCAGGGCTTGTGGGTCGGGTTTGGGGTGTTTCAGCTTGGTATCAGAGCCCGATTCAAAACTCGACCTTGAGGGCTTTTTAGGGCCCAAAACGTTTTCTGTCTTTTGAAATTGGATTTTTATAAGAAATAAGCAGGTTTTCTGGCATGGCACCCGAGTCTCCAGGCCAAGTCCACCGTAAGTACTCCTAACCTCTTTGTGATTTATATGTGGGGATATATATAGGGACGTAGACTAGTGGAATAGGAATTAAACCCTAAGACTAGTTTACCCCAACAAATACATAAAACTCTAAGGCACAATTAAACAAACTGTGTCCAAGTCGTGAGCTAGCTTTGTGGCAACCGTTGTCTTGCATGTCTAGGATTGGTTTTAGTGGGAGCTTGGTATTTAAGCGATCAGCGTGACTCACCTCCTACCCACTCGAATCCTACAGTGCGTAGTGATGGTTCACCTAACCAAGAGGACTTAGCTACAGCTAAACCCAAAAACTAAAACACGAAAAGGACTAGCCACATTTTATGGAAACCCTAGTTTTAAAAGTCAACAAACTACCCTTTTGAAATTATGAAAATTAATATTTTGGAAAAACATTCTAAGAATTTTTATTTACAAAATTACCTAAATACCCTTAGTGGTAAAATTACTAAAATGCCATTGATTTTCCAAAATTACCATACTACCCCGATTTCAATAACAATTTCTGATTTTGCACAAGTGTTCAAAAACTCTACAAAATATCAAAGACACCCTGATTTGGAAAAATTTTACGAATTTATCCTGATTTGCAAAATGACAAAATTGCCCCAACTTGTGCAAATGACCAAAATACCCTTAGTAAGGAAAATCAACGAAGTACCCTCAAATTGGAAAACTTTAAAATGCCCTTGTTTTGAAAGTCACCGGAACCATATTTTAGAAAAATTACCGAAATGACCTGCCTTGTAAAATTACAAAATACCCTAGTGTATAAATTACCATTCTACCCTTGAAATTTTTCCAGCAAGTAATTTTAATTTTGTAAAATATCAACAATCTCTATTTTACAACATTTTCAAATACCCTAATTTGAAAAATTACCAAAATACCCCTATAAGATAAAATTACGGAAATACCCCTGGGTAGTGGAAAACAACAAACAACGACAATTACAACATTTCTCTGTAATGAACGCAAGTTTATGTGTGTGATTAAATGAATGATGTGAGACTGTATGTGTATGAATCGAAAGAACTACTTAAAACTATTAAACATAAAATTGTTCGTGGATAATCAAGCGGAACAAAACTAATTCATAAAATTCTTTAATCAGATAAACGCAAGTATGAATTCAAGGGGACGTGGTCATAACGTGCATGGCCATGGAAGAGGCCGAATGACCGTGTCTGAACCCGTTAGATCAGGTCAAGGATCTGAAAATGAAATGCCACCACTACCCCCAGCCATTGATGTGGAATATCAGGACCAAATGGGGGATGACACAGTGTCACAAGCGATGTTGCGGGTCTTGAAAAGGGTGGCAGGAGTAGGTGGAGGCATGGGAGCTCAGAAGTCAGTACCTGAGCGACTCTGAGCCAATGGAGCTGAAGTGTTCTGTGGTGTATCAGGTGTAGCACCCAATACCGTTGAGTATTGGTTGGAGGCGACTGAGTGAATTATGCATGAGCTTGACTTAACTGACGAGGAAAAGCTGAAAGGGTTGGTGTCGCTTCTCCGCGATGAGTCATATCAATGGTAGCTCACGGTGCGAGATGGTGCTACAGCTGAGGAACTCACATGGGAGTATGCTAAGGTAGCATACCAGAAGAAGTATGTGGGCACTCATTATATTGATGCCCAGAGAAAGGCTTTTCTAGGACTAGTTCAAGGGAACAAGTCCGTAGCTGAATATAAAGCTGAATTCTTAAGACTGAGCCGCTATGCTCGGGGTATAGTGTCTACTGAGCATGAGCGGTGTGTCCGATTTGAAGACAGACTAAGAGATGACTTGAGGTTATTGATAGCCCCGCAATAGGAGCGAGAGTTTGCTATGTTGGTGGAAAAGGCCAAAGTGGCCGAGGGTATCAAAGAGTCCGTGAGGGAGAACTCCGATCGAAATAGACAGAAAAGAGAATTTGGATCGTCAAGGCCATCTAGGAATGAGTAAAAGAGGCCTAGATTTGAAGGGCTGCGAGGTCAGCAAGCTACTACTAGAGGGCAGTACCCTACTTGTGAACAATGTGGGAAGAAGCACTTAGGTGAATGTTGGAAAAAGATGGGAGGATGTTTTAAGTGTGGGTCAAAGGACCATATGATTAAGGACTGTCTGATGAGACCAGATGGGAATCAACCAGTAGCTCGAGAATGATAATCAGTGGTAGAGGTGGACAGCAGCCTCAGTGGGGTTGTGGTCCAAACCATAGAGGAAATGGTTCCGGTCGTGGTCGTGGAGCACCAAGCGGAGGTGCTGAAGGTTCGGATCTTGAGGCAACCAAGGTTGGTTTATGCAGTCGGCCATCGTAAGGAGAGTGATGTGCGGATGTGACAACGGGTAAGTTCTTATTTTGAAATACCCTTCGTTGCCTTGTTTGTTATAGAGTTAGTTCGTTCTTGTAATGCTAGTGAAGTATATGAAACCTTGGATGTGAATTTTTGTAAGAAATGTGTTAGTTTTAAGATCGAGTCTTGCTTGATGATAGTGTAGTGTGGTGAGTTAGGATGTACGATTTTTAGTTAGTAAGTAATTTCGAGGACGAAATTATTTTAAGGGGGTAGAACTATAATATCCTGGAATAGGGCTTATGCACTATGGCTAAAATTTTATGAAATAGTATGCCTTATGTGTTGTGAATGTGTTGTGTGCATTTTAGAACCTTAGAAATGTAAGGAAATGCTTTAAAAAATATTAAGTCTTAAGAGGAAGCTTGGAAATGTAAGGAAATGTAAGGAAATGTAAGGAACCTTGGAAATGTAAGGAAATGCTTTAGAAAATATTAAGTCTTAAGAGAAAGCTTGGAAATGTAAGGAAATGTAAGGAAATGTAAGGAACCTTGGAAATGTGACTAAATCGGGCTTGGAAAATGGCCCGAGAGGCCATACGTAGGGCTCGAAATGACGCCATATGCTAGGATAACTTGGGCCTAGTATGGCCATATGAAGCCCAGAATAATGGGTTAAAATTCGGCACTCCTAAGGTAAGGAGATGGACGACATAGAGAGACTAAGGTAGGAGTTTAAGTTGAAGTCAAATTCTTTTATAATTTCGGCTAAGCTAGGAAAATAAAGATATGAGAGTGATGGCCAAGAAAGGGGACTCTCTAGGCTTAGTAATTTCAGCTGAAAGAGGAAAATAAGGCCATTCATCAATCTTTCCTTCTTCTCTTACCTTTGCCGAATTCTTTAGTGCCTCTCCTCTTCTCCTTTTATTTTTCCAAAGCCAAAATACCCTTATGATAGCCGAAACTTTAACCATCTCCATTTCTGAAACCCTCAAGCTTTTCTTCCTCATCTTTGTTGAAACCAAACTCTCTAGTAAACTTTTCTCTTCACTTTTATTTTGTTAAACCAAAAACTCCCCATGCTAGTGAATTCTTCATCCTCTTTTCTTCTTCTTTTTCATCAAAAGCCGAATTCCCTCCCCAAAGATTACCATAAGCTGATTCTTCCTAAAGCTCATATCTCTATCTCTCTCTTTTCCTCCTTGAAACCGATTACTCCATTAAAACTCAAAAGCCGAAACCTTTTGAGCACTAGCTAGCCTTCATAGCTGAATCTTTGAGGGGCTTCAAGCAAAGGTGCTGTCGACTTTTGTATTAAGGGATTCTTCCGGGATTTGTCTCTTGTCGACTTTAAGGAAGGATATTTGGGATTTTAAAGACTCAAGGTAAGACATATTCAGCCAAGGGCTATCTACTTACGATTTAATGTTAGAAATTAATCTAACATAAGTTTTTTGGTATTTTGACAGATACTACAATCCACAGTCACTTTTAGGGATTTGAAAATCGTAAGGTAAGTCATGAGTACATTCGGCCAAGGCCCTATTGTGATATCTAGATTTATTTCGTCATTATTCAAAAGCCGAAAACTAACCCTTTAAGTGATCTAATGTTTGCCGAATACAAGGTAGAGGATCACAAAGTTTCGAGATTTAATTTTTAATCCAATTGGCACTAAGGTAAGAATTTGATGACAACAATCCTTCTAGGATTTGGATTTATAGCCGAATGGCTTTTTACTAACATGTTAGGGTTGGCCGAATATAGGAATTAAAGATCTAAAGCAATAGAATGAGTTTTCGGGATTTTAGTAAATTTGATGAGTATATCAGGTGTGTACCACACGCTATTTCTTAATAAGTTAAGGCACTGTTTAATATGTATGTATGTTATACGAATGTGGAAAATATGGCTAAGTACCATGTTATGGTACACAGTACTAAGGTACGTTTTCCTACTCTTACTATGAGTATGATAAGACTTGTTATGCCATGAATATGAATATGATAAGAATGTGAAATCAGGCCTAAGGCATTATGTTGCATGATTTTGTATGACATGGGCATATAGGATATTATGAAAAAGGGGAAGTGAATGTGGTGACCTAAGACCACTATATCTGAATGTGGTGACCTAAGACCACGATATCTGAATATGGTGTCTCATGACACAAAGTATGTATCTGGTGGCTATGCCACGAATTTTATAAGGGCAATGAGCACATCGACTGCAGTGACTGCCTATGATGGTGTGTAGCAGATGGAGGGTTGACTTAGTAGTTCCCACAGTGTGTAGGATGGTACGGGTGATGTGTAGTGGATGGCATATAGGCTTGGGTTCGGGAATGCATCATTAAATGTAAATTATGATATGTATGAATATGATTTGTTATGCCTGAATTTGTCAAGACTTAGTGTTTGTGTACACATTGAGTCTGTTTGACTCACCCCGTTGTGGGAACCTTTTTCAGGTGACGATCAGTAATAGACCGGGTCGGCAGGAGTTTAAAGGTGGCCATGCAAAGCTCAAGGATTAATTTATTTTTATTCATGTTTAAGTTTTGAATGATTCGGGTTTTTATTTGATGTAATAAGGCCAAAGTATTGAATCGTTTATGCATGCTTTTAAATTACTTATTATGATGCGAATATCATCGAATTTAAAGTTTTAAAGTTAATTTTTTCTTAAGTATAATTATTAAATTATTTTTAACACCTTATCAACACGGGTTCTTAATTCGAGCCCAACCCAAATCAAAGACTATTCAAAAATATACAAGTTTTTAGCAAAGTTTCAAACAATATTTGTATAGATCTTCTTTAGAAGCATGCCAGATCCGGTCAAGGCTTGTGGGCGGGGTTTGGGGTGTTTCGAGTAGATCTAGCATATTGAGCGGAGTTGATCGGGCTCCTAGAGATAGGGTTACGAGATTTTGTCGGATTAGGGTGAAACCTAATAGGTGAATCGATTGATTGATTTACTGCTTCCTTAGGGGGTTATTATAAGAGAATGAGAGTTCCACTATTTAACCTATGGTTAGACGTTATTCGCCTCGAGAGAGGGTTTAATATAGGTTAGGGAGTCTCACGGATCAAGCTAAGTAAAGAAATCATCTGGTTTAGGGATAAATAATAAGTGAAGTAATAGGTGGATTCTTCCTGAGGGTATCGTCTTCATGAACTGAGTTTTCCTAAAGTCTTTCTCCAATTCATTCTTTTGTCTTTGCATCTAATTTAGTTCTTCATTAGTTTCATAAACCAATCACTCCATATTTTAGGCTAAATAATAGAAAGAAAGTGAGTAGTAGTATTTTAGGTTCCTTTGGGATCGATAAGATATTCTTGCCTAAACTATACTACTGTTCGATAAGTGCACTTGCCTCTATCATTGTCATAGTTAGTCTATAGGTTCGATCATTCTTTTTATAAATTTTAAAACTCGATTGTTTGACACGATCAGAGGACAATGTACATCTTAAGTGTGGGGGTAAAAGTGTCAAACTTTTTGCATTATTCTCAAAATCCTAAATTTAGTCTTGATTCGAAAGTATTTTCTCATATTACTAATTAGGATGAAATTTCTAATGATTTTTATTTTTATTGATATGTTTTAGATTAAGTCATAGTTAATTGTGCATTGATGATTAAGTTTGAAGAATACTAGAGAATCGGGCATGGTAAGTCTACTTTCTAAAAATTAAAACTGATGGGTCATTGAACTGAATTTGAGTATTATCTTGAAATTTGGAATTTATAAGGATTGATATCAAAAACACCCATAATTTTTGTGAGAATTTGAGCCTTATAGAGCATATATTTTTTTTCATGCTCACTTTATTGATTATGAGTGTGTCAACTTTGAACTATTATTCTAGAACTTGCCTCGTTTATACATGTCGAGACCACACTTTTGATTTTATATACAGGGATGATAAAGACACCTAGGATTTAACCCACTTACTCCATAAAAAGCCTACTTTCACAAATTAACCAATAGTGAGCCCCGTTTAATCCTAACAACCTTTTTATTGACTCACCCACTAATATTAGCCTAAAACCCCTTTGTATTTGTTATCACCCTTTCTTTTGACTACCCTTTAATCGAGGTTTGATTTGATTAAGTTACCGAATCATATTAGTTTAGTAGTTACATTTATCATTTATGATGTAGTATTTTAGTTTATTCTTAAAAAAATCCCAAGTATATTCAATATTAGTAGTATATAAAAAAGCTTAGAGCATTTACATTCCAATTGTTGAAGAAAAAAGCTCGTATTAAAGTATTATCAAATTTTAAGTGATGAAAATACTCTTTATTATAGAGTAATTATCAATAGTGCTATTATTAGTTTTCATTCGATGTAAATATTCATATTTAGTTCATTGTTTTTAGTTAGGTGATTTGTCAAAATCGATCTCGATTCTAACCCTTCTAATTCAGCCTTTATCCACACCTTTTAACCCAAGCCCCGTTACAACCCTGTTAAAGACCTTTTGATTTGTGTATCATCTCATATTATAGTGGTGGAGATTTGATTTTCAGACGAGCCTATGGGATGAACTTTTCAGGTTCAACTGTTGAGTGCTTAATTGTGAACCTTAAACACTTCGAGTGATTTCAGTGAATCTTTTCTGAGGATGTCAATCCTTGTAGGTTTTGAATTAAAGGTTATTACTTAGATAAGGGGAGACACCAATGTTTTCGCACTACAAAGGTATGGCTTATCTTGATTGAATCTTTAGGGTTCTTTGAGTTAAATTATCTATGTATAAATTATCTATGAATTATGATGATACATTGTCGATAGGAATTATGAATTATGAAAAGTTAGTTTTAATTGTAAGTTGAGAATTTTGCTCGAGGACAAGCAAAAGCTTAAGTGTGGGGGTATTTAATAAACCGTAAAAGGAACATATTTTAACCCCATATTTAGTATGCTTTTGGATGATTTAGCCCTTGATTTATGTAAAAAGGTGCTTTTAATCCTTTCTTTTCATGTTTATACTCAGGAAAGCACCCGAGGACGAAAAGAACGAGAAATGGGCTTAAAATGAGCCGATTTGGGCCAAAGAGGAAATTAACACAGCTTGGACTTCAAGACACATGACCGTGCCTCGTCAAATTACTTCACACGGCCATGCCACGATTTACACGGCTGTGCCCCAATCAAAAGAATCGAGCACGTCCTGAAGACGATTTACCCAAGCGTGTACCATTGTCGTGCCACTACTACTGGAAAGAGTAATTCCACTCAAATTTGGATGGTTGGAGCAAAGAAACACATTCCTAAGTCTACTTAAACTTCCTGGTAGGAATTCTACTTGAATTAGGATACTTAGGATCCAAGTAAAGCATCTCAAAGCCTATATAAACACCAAAGGTAGCAACTAAAAAGGGGAGTTCAGCAGAAGCCAAAACAGAGGTCAAAATTTTGGGCAGAGTTTTCTGCCAGAGCTTTTATTTAGGGAATTACTCGAGGATAGCCAGTTGATCCATCTCAAGAAGCCGGAGTTCTACTCAAGACAAAGGATCTCCTCTTCAATTCCTTCAGGGGATTTTACGAATTTCTTATGTTTTGTTTTATCTTTTCTCTTAAGATGTTTTCTTGTTCTGTTATGAACTAAACCCTTCAGATACCTAAAGGGGATGAAACCTATGATGGATTTTATTATTTTGTTTCTAAATTATATGATAAGTACTTAGTTTGTTCTTAATTATGTTGCTTAATTTAATCTGATGTGCTTAGGTGGAGGAGGAATAGACCCTGCCTAAGAGTGGATCTAGCATAATTAAGTGGTGTTGACCGCACGCCTAGGGATAGGGTGATGAGATTTTGTTGGATTAGGGTGAAACCTAATATGGAAGTCCGTTGATCGATTTACGGCTTCCTTAGGGGGTTATTATAAGAGAATGAGAGTTCCACTAATTAACCTAAGGTTAGACGTTATTCGCCTCGAGAGAGGGTTTAATATAGGTTAGGGAGTCTAACGGATCAAGCTAAGTAAAGAAGTCATATGAATTAAGAGTTAGATAACAAGAGAAGTCATAAGTGGATTCTTCCTGAGGGTATCGTCGTAATCAACTGAGTTTTTCCACAGTCTTTTCCCAAAGTTTCATTCTTTTGTCTTTGCGTCTAGTTTAGTTTTTTACATTAGTTTTAGATTAATAAACCAATCACTCCATATTTTAGGCTAAATAATAGAAAGAAAGTGAGTAGTAGTACTTTTAGGTTCCTTTGGGTTTGATAAAATAATCTTGCCTAACTATACTATTGTTCGATAGGTACACTTGCCTCAATCATTGTCATAGTTAGTCTACATGTTCGATCATTCTTTATAAACATTAAAACTCGACTCTTTAACACGATCACTTGCCACTGATAGTTATTCAGTGACATCTCTTCAATGAATTCGTAGGCCGCCTCAGGTGTTTTGTTATTTAGAGTTCCGCCGGCGGTTGAATCAATCGAATGCCTGGTTGAGGGGTTCACACTGTTGTAAAAAGTTTGGACCTGTAGCCACAAAGGTAATCCATGGTGTGGGCACCTTCTCAATAGATCTTTGTATCTCTCTCGTGCATCGTATAGTGTTTCTAAATCCATCTGCACAAAAGAAGAGATATCACTCCTTCATTTGGCTATTTTGGCCGGTGAAAAATATTTTAATAAAAAATTTTCGGTCATTTGTTCCCATGTAGTGATTGATCCTCGTAGAAGAGAATTCAACCACTGTTTAGCTTTATTCTTTAATGAAAAGGGAAATAACCGAAGACGAATGGCATAATCAGAAACGCCATTAATTTTGAAATTATCGTAAAATTCTAGGAAATTCGCCAAGTGATTATTTGGATCTTCATCCTGCAAACCATCAAACTGAACAAATTGCCTTATCATCTAAGTTGTGAAAGGTTTTAGTTCAAAATTATTTGCAGCAATAGCAAGTCTAACAATACTTGGCTTAGTTCCTGTTAAATTAGGTTTAGCATAATCATACATAGTTCAAGGAGCATGATTTTTGGCCACCTCCTGAGGTAGCGAATTATTAACAGTCATCTCTTTGGTAGTATTAGTTTCGTCTTCTTACTATTCTTCTATGTAATTTAAGCTTTGCCTTATTTCTCCACGATTTCTGTGAACAGTACCTTCAATATCACAGTCGTATATTAAGGGTCCAGTCGGATTCTTTCTAGTCATAAACTAGAGGTACCTGCTAGGAAAAAAAGAAAATTAGAAAAGAAAAAAATAAAATTTAATTGCAAAAATAAAATATGGCTAAAGTAATGAAAATTGAGCGTTCTTAATATTTCAGTTCCCCGGCAACGACACCAAAAACTCGATGATGGTAGAAAAAGTCTTAAAATTTTATATAATGATTAATCGAGCCTAGAAACTAACTATCACCATGATTGAGGCAAGCGCACCTGTCAAACAGTAGTATAGTTTAGTGGCAAGACCGAATTGTCGAACCCAAAGGAGCCAAATGTACTAATACTAACTTTCTTCTTATTATTTAGCCTAAGAATTAAGAGAATTGTCGTTAATCTAAAATTAACTAACTACTAAGCTAAATACGCTAAGAGATAGAGAAGGAATTGGGGAAATAATTATGGGAAAACCAATTGATTAAAACAACACCCAAGGAAGAATCCACCTAGACTTCACTTGTTATCTAACTTTGAACCAGACGATTTATTCACTTGACTTGATCCGTATGATTCCCTATTTTATATTAATACCTCTCTCGAGGCTACTAACGTCTAACCCTAAGTTGATTAATTGAAATCTCTTTCTAATTAAAACTCCTAAAATTGCATTAACTCCATCTATGGACTCCCATATTAGGTTTGACCCTAATCCGACAGATTTTTATCATCCTACCTCTAGGGTTGCGATCAACTCCGCTTAACTATGCTAGATCTACTCTTAAACAGGGAATATTCCTCCTCTGCCTAATCACATCAATACTTGAATCAATAACCTAAAATATCAAATAAGAATTAAGAACACATAGTTAAGAACAAATCAAGTATTTATCATATAGTTCAGAAAACAATAACAAGATCCGTCTTATGTTTCATCCCCCTCCGGTATTTGAGGGGTTTAGTTCATAATCATAAAAGAATACATCTCAAAAGAAAAATAACAAAACATAAAGAAAACCCTAAAACCCCTAAAGGAATTGAAAGAAAGATCCTCAGTCTTGAGTGTAATTCTGGCTTCTAGGATGGATCAACTAGCTTTCTTCGAGTGAATCCCACAATTTGGCCTCTCTGGCTTGGATCCTTGGCCTAGCTGAATGCCCCCTGAAGGTTGGCCTCTAGGGTGTTTATATAGGATTTTGGAATGTCTTTCTTTGCCTTTAAGTACCCTAATCTGAATGGAACTCTTCTTTCCTACGGCAGGGACATGCCCGTTTGATTCGGGTCCAGGCCGTGGTCGGATCTGCTAAGGAGGCACGGCCGTGTGTTTCGGGCCTAGGCTGTGTGTAATTCATACTTTAATCCATTTCCTCTGTTTTTTAGCCATTTTTCATTCTTTTCATCCTCCGGTGCTTTCCTAATTATAAAACATGAAATTAAAGGATTAGGAGTACCAAATTCTACAATTCAGGAAATAAATCATCCAAAAGTAAGCTAAATGTGCGATTAAAATATGAACATATTACGGTTTATCACTACATATTAGGATGATCGAGCGACATCATGGATTCAATCCTCCCCAGTACCGATTGTCTCGCCTTGATGATCAGGATGGTCCCGAGAACATCACTGAGGATGTCCCTCTCCCTCACGAGGATCCACCTCACCCTCCACCTCCAAGTGACCGACCTCCTTCTTCTGCTGCTACTTTGAATGACATATCCGAGCAACTCACTTGCTTCGAGTAGTAGTGTTATCAGCTGTTCAATAATCTCGAGGCCACCTTACAGCAGATCTACTACAATCTCTATATTTTACCTTCAACACCGCCACCTCGCGACGCGTCTGACAATGAGGACCTTTGAATCTATTTATTTTATTTTTATCTTTATTTTTCTTTTTCTTTTTATTTTCTTTTTTAGTCTATTTTCCTTTATGTTAGTATCATATTTTTAAAGACTTATCTTTTATATTTTGAACTATATTTTAGTTTTTTTATTATTCCTAATCGAGTAATCCTTAATCTTCTTCCACATGAGTGTTAATTTTTCTTAATAGTTTATCGAAATCATGCACTTCACTTTATATCTACAATTTCGTGTTCACTGTTCCATGGATGTTATCAAAAATTCAATAAGTTTCACTTCTTTCCTCTCTTATGATATTCTTATTATATTGTCATTATCTATTTTGGTACATTGAGGACAATGTACATCTTAAGTGGGGGGTTGATTATATCATTATTAGAAAATCCATGAATTATGTCTTGTTCCTAGGTAACTTTCTCATATTACTATTAGAATGAAATCTTTATTGATTTATGATTTTTATTGATATGTTTTGAATTAAGTCATAGGTAATTGTGCATTGATTGTTTAAACTTTAATACACTAGAGAATCAAGCATGATAAGTCTATTTTTAGAACTAAAATTGCTAGGTTGTTTTCCCTAAGTTTAAATATTACCTTAATTTTTGAGATTTACAATATTGACATCAAAAACCATAAATTTTGCGAGATTTTGAGCCTTTATGTGCATACACTTTTCTTGCTCACTTTATTATTGGTTATGAGTGTGTCAATATTGATTTGTTATTCTAGAACTTGCTTCGATTATGCATATCGAGACCACATCTTTGATTTGATATACTGAGTTGACAAAGGCACCTAGGTTTTAACCCACTTATCCCAAAAAGCCTACCTTCATAATTAACCCTTAGTGAAACCCTTTGATCCTAATAAACCATTTCTTGATCTACCCTTATTTTTAACCAAAAACTTATTCTTTTTGATTCATTAAGAATTTTTCGTATCGTATTAACCCTCTTTTTTAGATATTTGATTTGGTCAGTTGCCTAACTATGTTCTTGTTCTTAAAAAAAAAAAAAAAAAAGTGGAAATATATTTATACTAGTTCTATGTTATTTGAGCTTAAGTGGTTAGTTTCACATTTTGAGAAGAAGCTCGTGTTATTTCAGTTGATGTAATTATTTAGTATTAGTTTATTTTTCTAGTTAGGTAAATTGTCAATTCGATCTCGATTCTAACCCTCTAATTCAGCCTTTATCCACACCTTTAACCCAAACCCATTACAACCCATTTAAAGACCTTTTGATTTGTGTATAATCTCATTTTATAATGGTGGAGATTTGATTTTCATACAAGCCTATGGTAATATCTATTCATGTTTGACTTTTGAGTGCTTAATTGAACCTTAAACACTTTGAGTGATTTGAGTGAATCTTTAGTGAGGATGTCAAATGTTATCGGTTTTGAATCAAATGTAATTATTTAGATAAGGAGAAACACCTATGTTTTCGTGCTATAAAAATTTGTGACTTGGACTGTTTGAATATTTAGGACTCTTTTAGTTAAATTATCAATGTATAAATTATTTTTGAATTATGATAAGACATTATTGATAAAGATTGTGAATAAAGGAAGTCTAATTTTAATTGTGAGTTGAGGATTTTGCTTGAGGACAAGCAAACACTTAAGTATGGGGATATTTGATAAACCATAAAAGTAACACTTTTTAATCCAATACTTAGCATATTTTTGAATGTTTATTTATACAATTATGTGAATGTGATGCTCCTAATGCTTTAAATTCGTATTTCTATACTTGGGTGAGCATAGAGAAACAGAAGGAACGAAAAACGGGCCAACACCGGACAAAATGGGCCATCTTAATGATCCATATGGCCAAGCTAGAAATCACACGGACCAGACACATGCCCGTGTGAACCACACGAGTTGGACATACTCCCATGTGCCAGCCCGTGTCAATCGCAAGCCATGCAAATTTTCATATAGCCTGGACATTCTCACACGGGCTGAGCACACGCTCGTGTCCCTGTCACACCCTACTTTGTTTTCACATGAAAAAATCCAATTTTTAGGGCTTCTGAGCCTTTTAAAGTCTATAAATACACACTCGAGAAAGACCTAAAGGAGCACGAAGAGTAGATCAAATAAATTACTAGACGGAAGCCGTCGGAATCATCTCGGAAGTGGATTCACTCCAAGATTTAAGATCTCCATCAAGTTATTTAGAAGTTTTTGGGTTCTTTATGTCTTGTTGTTTTCTTACTCCTGAGATGTTTTCCTCATACGTTATGAACTAAACTCCCTAAATACCTAGGGAGGATGAAACCTATGATGAATGTTATTATTTAATTATCTGAATTACATGATAAATACTTGTTCTTAACTATGTGTTCTTAACCATTGCTTTAATATTTTCAGGATATTAAGTCAAGATTGATGTGCTTATTCAATGGAGCAAAAGTCCTTGTTTGAGTAGATCTCACGTAATTAAGCGGAGTTGATTGCAACCATAAAAATAGGATGACATAAATGCATTCGATTAGAGTCAAATCTAATAAGGGAATCCATATATCAAGTTAATGCGACAATAGTGGTTTTAATTAGAAAGATATTTCAATTAATCAACCTAGAGTCAGTTGTTCTTAGTCTCGAAATAAATATTAACATAATTTAGGGATTTCTATGGATCAAGACAAGTGAATAAATCATTCAATTCAGAGTCAGAATAATAAGTGAAGTCTAGGTGGATTCTTCCTTGGGTATTGTCTTTATTCATTGGTTTATTCGATTACTTTCTTCACTCCCTATTGCATTCTTAGTTAATTAGTTCATTGAAATTTTAGATTAAAATAAATACCCTTAATTATTAGTCCTTGAGGATACAATATTCCGGACTCATCAAAGCTATACTGTTGTTTGATAGGTGCGCTTTCCTTTGTCAAAATATTAGTTAGTTTCGAGCCCAACACTACTCAATCTCATCCATGGCTATTACTCACTTTCATACCACTATAGGTTCATATACAAGCATTTATAATTCTACTCAATCCAACTCTTTTAATCATTCATTCACATAATCTTCCATCTATCTCATACACAATATCATCAACCACATAGGTTCTGTACATACCAGTACCATCACGTATTTATCTATCACATTTACCACTTCAATGCTCGATGCCATAATTCATTCAATCCTCTTTAAATGTTCGATGAACTCGCACACTTAGTGCCAATTAATTGGTAGAAGTGTAACATCCGAGAATTAGGGGCTTTGCATTTATTATATTTCTATGTGTTTGGTATGCTCTATCTATTAATTTGTTATGTTTGGGGTTCCCGAGAAAGGCTCGGGGATGAGCTTAAGCTTTGGTGAAAATTTCAATTTTGGGCACTTCAGGGGAGAGCGAGCGGGGGGCATGTAAGAGTATGCCCAAAGATCAATCATGAGATGGTTGTAATAACATACTTGATTTACCATGTTTATTAATATAAAGCATTGTCATTATTATTTCAGTTTTTCCTTCTGTGTGTACAAATAAACTGTTTTATAATAATGTCTTGAGAATAATATGATTATTCTTAAAATACCCTTAGTCAAGTATTATTGTTGACTAGGACAACAATAATGCATTAAGACTAACATGTAGTTGATTGATGATAAAGAGTTATCATTGATATGGAGTGTCAAAATCAATACATGAATATGTGTGTTAGAGAACAACATATTGGACTGACTCGCTATGAGTATGTTTCTTGGATTATTATGTAATTGTCACAACATTACTCATAGTGATTAATATGTATATGATCATTAGACTTGAGATAATCATTATCCCAACAACGTGAGTCGTATATTTTGATACAGTCAAACGTACACCTTAACTGGTTGTTCTATAAAGGCTGATGTTGGATATACCACAATCTATGCAGAGGGATATTGTTGATCAATATAAGATAAGTCCCTCCCACATAATGGGAGTAATATCTTAGGCCACTTGATTGAGTGAGACTAGAAATGCATGGCCATGCTCAAATAAGTTGACATGAGATGTCATACTAATTTGTATACCATAGTCTACTCAAGATATCAAGAAACATGGAATGGACTATACAAGTGTGACTATTCCATGACTTGTATCTATTCCAGAGATAAAGGACTTAAGGATTAATGCATGAAAAGTTAATCACAAAAAAAGTTATGTCGAATCATGACTTCTTGTAACTTGGGTAGCAATGATGCATTGCTAGATGCCACTCATTGTTTGTGACATTAGAATCGTTCTAGTATTACTACTAATGTTACAAGAACCTACAGGGCCACACCCTATGGTTGAAATGAACGGAATGAAACATAGTTGGTATTGTGTTTGATTGTTACATGAATTAAATTAATTAAAGAATTAATTTAATTGGGCAATCAAATATTGAATATATTATATGTACAAGGATGTTGTACACATAATGAGAGTTAATATATGAATTTGGTCCGTATATAAATTTAAATAAATATAGTTTACGAAATCCATGTTATAATTAATGTAGTTATAACTTTTGGGTATAATTAATGTAATAATAATTTTCGATTAAAATATTATTATATTTATTTAATTTTATAATTCATAAATGAAATACCGATTATAAAAGGTAATAAGTGAAGAGAAACCCTAAGAATTTGCTTAGGAAAGTCTAGCAGCCGTCAAGCAAATAAAAAAAAACTCTGAAAATAGTTTTTGGAGATTTTTGTCGTTCATAGTCAAACCGGGTGGATTACGTAGAGGCCGACATCGTAAAGGTTGGGGCTTGGTTCGACAGTAGATCAAAACTCTTGTTGCTGAGGCATCGCTGTCTACTTAGATTGAAATTTCGGTAATTTTGAAACCTTTATTTCACCCCGATTCGTTCCTCACACATGGATTCATGGTTTGGATCGCCAGGATTAATTTTATTTCGCTGCGCCATGGTGGTGCCAGCGTTCCAACGATGGTATCAGAGCCACTTGTGTGATACGGACTCGGGTTTAAATACTTGGGTGATACAGTTGTATGAGATGCATGGTTTTATTTTACTACGTTTTCGGTTGTTTAAATCGTTTAAGCATAACCTGATAACTGTTCCTTTCGATAATTGATTAAATGTTAATCATGGTATTGTGGCCTATTCGATTTTATGTTATTACTGTTAACTATTAACAAATCTGTAATATTGCGACGGTGGTTTCCAGAAAGGGTTAACTGGCTAGTGGAACAAGGGTTGTTCCGATATGAACCTCAAGGATTAAAATCCTGAAAATATGATTCTATTGATAAAAGTTATCAGACCCCACTTTCTTATTATAGTATGTTTTGTTAATAAAAGAAATATATAAACTTGATGGGCCACAAAAGGTTGAAAGGATATTTTATAATTCACCTTAGCAAAAAGCATTGAATTATGTATGCTATTGTTTGACATGCACGGTGTTTGAAATGCATAGTTATAGCCCGATGACCCATTTGATAAAAGGTTGTAATTTTATATATATAAATACAGCCTGCGTGTCGTGCCTTACTACTATTCTCTTGTATTTCTCTTCTCATCTTACTCCCTCGTATGTAAAACGAGTTTCTGCATATTGTAATTTGCAAGAGTTGCTATGGGCCAGATGAGAAGGAAGTTGGGACAACTATTGTGGATTGATAGTTTGTGAAACTGCTTACACCTTTAGGTTTCCTTTTGGTTCTCCCATTGGCTTGGGTTGAATCACCTTAGTTTATGGGCTATAACTATTGCATTTATTTATTGCTTTATTTATTCATGTATGAGATGCTATGGATGTCTAAAGCATGCCAATTTTATATATTAAAATTTAATAATAAGCCCAATTAATTGATGAGATCAATTAAAAGACTAAATGGACTAAAGTAGACCATAATTGGTGAGATGGAACATCCTTAATAAAATCCTCTATTAAAATATTAAGTCAACATGGCCTTCCAATTTTGCCCTCGTTAAGGCCTCGATCAATACTATGTAGGTTATGCCAAAGCGAAGTATTACTATTTATCTTGGTTAAGCGAAGAATAAACAAGTGATATTCATTTGGTTAAAAATTGGTTAATGACTTAACTAGGTTACTCTAATAGGATTAGAAACCTAGAGGCAATTAAATTGGATAAATCATAAGATGATTAGAACAAGAGTTGTTCAACAAATATTAGGAGTTACATATGATGTAATTAGCAAATGTTGCTTACCTAAATAACCATAATCTTGAGAGTAAAGCAAAAGCTGACATAAGAGGAGGTGAAATATGGATCATTAACCCACTAGAAATACTTTGGAGAAAGTTTTTCCGAAATTAATATATGGAGGTTATTAATTTTGAAATAAAATAGTGGGATCATCATTTAATAAAGTATTTTTAATGATTGATACAAACTTGGTAAATTTACTCACACCCATATTTAATTGTTGTAGATATATTATGGCTGCAAATACTAGCACACTCTCATTGTGATCGATCCTTGAGAAGGACAAATTGAATGGTTTGAATTTTCTTGACTGGTTCCGTAACTTGAGGATTGTCCTCAAATAAGAACAAAAATTGTATGTCATTGAACAAACACTTCCTAATGAACTACCTATTAATGCCTCGAGAACTGATAGAGATGCTTATAAGAAGAATCTCGATAACATGGTAGATGTTGGATGTATTATGCTTGCCACTATGAATCCTGAGCTTCAGAAGCAACATGAGGACATAGTTGCTTATGATATGATCGAGCACCTGAAAGAACTTTATCAGGGGCAAGCACGGGAAGAGAGGTTCGATGCCCTGTTCCAATGTAAGTTGGCTGAAGGAAGCCCAGTAGGACCTCATGTCCTTAAGATAATTGGCTATATTGAAAGACTATCTAAGCTTGGTCTTCCATTGGGCCAAGCGTTGGCCACTGATGTTATTCTACAATTGTTGCTGGATAGCTACAGCCAGTTTGTCCTTAATTTCAATATGAATGAAATTGACAAGACTCTGCCATAGTTGCTCAGTATGTTACGAACTGCTTAAGGTAACATGAAAAAGGTTGGACCCAAGCCTATACTGATGGTCCATAACAACAAGGGCAAGGGAAAGGCCAAAGTTCAGACAAAGCCCAAGGGCAAAGTTAAGCCCAAGCCTGGCAAAAGAAAGGCTGCAATGAAGCCTAAAGGTGGAGTGTCTAAGGAAGGAAACTGCTTTCATTGTGGTGTGACTGGACATTGGAAGCGAAACTGCCCTATCTATCTTGAGGAAGTCAAGAAGGCCAAAACAAGCGGAACGTCTACTTTAGTATTTATGTTATTGATATTAATTTATCAACTACTACTTCTTGGGTATTAGATACTGGTTGTGGTTCTCATATTTGTACTTTTGTGCAGGGGACTACAAAGGAGTAGGGCGTTGGCTAGAGGAGATGTGGACTGCGAGTTGGAAATAGAGCAAAGGTTGTCTTTGCATTAGTCGTGGGAACATATACTTTATCTTTGCCTAGTGGACTTGATTTATTTTAGAGGATTGTTATTTTGTGCCCAGTTTGACTAAAAACATTATTTCGGTTTATTGTTTAGACAAAATTGGTTTTGAGAAAATTATTAAAAATAATTGTTGTTCCTTTTATCTCAATAATGTTTTCTATGGTTCGCACAATTGATTAATGGCCTCTATATTTTAGATCAAATGAACCCTATTTACAACATAAATACTAAAAGATCTAAAATAAATGTCTCAAATCAAACTTATCTTTGGCATTGTCATTTGGGCCACATAAGTGAGAGACGATATCCATACTTCATAAAGATGGTTTCTTAGATTCATTTGTTTTTGAACAATTTGAAGAATGTGAATCTTGCTTATTTGGAAAAATGACTAAATCTCTTTTTACTGGTAAAAGTGAACGAGCTAGTGATTTATTGGGCCTAATACATTCTGATGTATGTGGACCAATAAATACACATGCCAGAGGTGGATTTCAATACTTCATTACTTTCACTGATGATTTCAGTAGATATGGGTGTGTTTATCTCATGCACCATAAGTCTGAGTCTCTTGAAAAGTTCAAGGAATTCAAAAATGAAGTACAAAATCAACTAGGCAAAACTATCAAGTCACTTTGATCTGATCGAGGTGGAGAGTATTTGAGCCTAGAGTTTGATGATCTATTGAAGGAATGTGGGATTGTCTCACAACTTACTCCTCCTACTACTCCTCAATGGAATGGAGTTTCTGAGAGAAGAAATCGAACTCTATTAGACATGGTTTGATCCATGATGAGTCATGCTAATCTACCGACTTCCTTTTGGGGACATGCACTTGAGATAGCTACTTTCACACTAAATCGTGTTCCATCTAAATCGGTTCAAAAGACGCCATATGAGATGTGGACTGGGAAACATCCCAGTATGTCTTTTATGAAAATTTGGGGTTGTGAAGCTTATGTTAAACACCAGACGTCTACTAAGCTTGAACCTAAATCTGAAAGGTGTATTTTGTGGGGTATCCGAAAGAAACCAAAGGTTATTATTTCTTTAATCCCACTGAGAACAAAAATGTTCATTGCTCGGACTGGTGTCTTCCTAGAGAGATCATTTATTTCTAGAAAAGGAAGTGGGAGAAAGATTGAACTTGAAGAAATTCGAGAAT
The DNA here is from genome assembly GCA_025506655.1 of Gossypium rotundifolium. Lineage (NCBI taxonomy): Eukaryota > Viridiplantae > Streptophyta > Magnoliopsida > Malvales > Malvaceae > Gossypium > Gossypium rotundifolium. The sequence continues at coordinate 29,406,872 of CP106730.1, forward strand.
CACAAGATACCACTGAACCAGAGATAGAACAACAGTAAATTCCACAAGAAATTGAGGAACAAGTAGCTGCTGTAGAAACACAACCACCACGAAGATCTTTAAGAGAACACAATGCACCTGAGAGATATGGATTTCTTATTACAACGCATGGTGATGTTCTTCTTATAGATCAAGATGAGCCTAGGACTTATCAAGAAGAGGTGATGAGCCTAGACTCGAGAAATGGCTTGAGGCCATGAGATCTGAGATGGATTCCATGTATGAAAATCAAGTATGGACTTTGATTTACCCACCCAAAGGGGTTAAACCTATAGTGTGTAAGTGGGCTTTCAAAAAGAAAACCGACATGGATGGTAATGTACAAACATACAAGGTGTGATTAGTCGCTAAAGGTTTTCGTCAAATTCATGGTGTTGACTATGATGAAAAATTTTCTCCTGTAGCTATGTTTAAATCCATCAGGATCTTGCTCGCCATAGTTGTATTTCATGATTATGAAATCTGGCAGATGGACGTCAAAACAACTTTACTTAATAGGAAACTTGAAGAGGATGTGTACATGACACAACCTGAAGGTTTTGTCAATCCAAAAGATGCTAGAAAGATTTGTAAGCTACAAAGATCCATTTATGGATTAAAGCAAGCTTCTCGAAGTTGGAATCTTCATTTTAACGATGCAATCAAAGAGTTTGGTTTTATCAAAAATGAAGATGAACCATGTGTTTACAAGAAAGTTAGTGGGAGCACTATCACATTCTTGGTAATGTATGTGGATGACATACTTATCATGGAAATGACATACCTACCTTGCGTCTATTAAGACTTGGTTAGGAAGTTGTTTTTCTATGAAGGACTTGGTGAAGGTACTTACATCTTAGGAGTCAAGATCTATAGAGATAGATCAAGACGACTCTGGGTCTAAGCCAAAGTACATACATAGATAAAGTCTTGAAAAGGTTCAAGATGGAAGAATCTAAAGAGGATTTCTACCTATGAGACATGGTATTTCACTCTCGAAGGAAATGTGTCCTTTAACTCCACAAGAGAGAACACACATGAGTAAAATTCCATATGCTTCTGCTATTGGATCTAATATGTATGCCATGTTATGTACCCATCTAGATGTCTCGTATACCTTAAATATGACGAGCAGGTACCAAGTAGATCCGGTGAAGGTCAACGGACCACGATCAAGAATATCCTTAAGTACTTAAGAAGAACTAAGGATACGTTCCTAATATATGGAGGTGAGGAAGAGTTAAGTGTAAAAGGTTACACGATGCCGCCTTCCAAACTGACAAGGACGATTCTCGATCGCAATCAAGATTTGTGTTTTGCCTTAATGGTGGTGCTGTGAGCTGGAAGAGTTCAAAGCAAAGTACAGTAGCCGATTCTACAACAGAGGCCGAGTATATTACAGCCAGTGAGGTAGAAAAAGAAGCGATTTGGATCAAGAAGTTCATTACTGGACTAGGGGTTGTGCCTATCATATTAGATGCTATAGAACTCCGATGTGATAACAATAAAGCTATTGCACAAGCTAAAGAAGCCAGATCTCACCAGCGATCCAAACATATACTTAGGCGCTATCATCTTATTCGAGAGATTATCGATCAAGGAGATGTTGAGATATGTAGAGTACCTACAGATGATAACATTGCTGAGCCCCTGACCAAGCCTCTGACACAACAGAAGCATGATCGTCACACCAAGTAGCTTGGTATTAGATATATGATTCATTGGTCTTAGTGCTAGTGGGAGATTGTAAGAGTATGCCCAAAGATCAATCATGAGATGGTTGTAATAACATACTTGATTTACCATGTTTATTAATATAAAGCGTTGTCATTATTATTCCAGTTTTTCCTTCTATGTGTACAAATAAACTGCTTTATAATAATGTCTTGAGAATAATATGATTATTCTTAAAATATCCTTAGTCAAGTATTATTGTTGACTAGGACAACAATAATGCATTAAGACTAACATGTAGGTGATTGATGATAAAGAGTTATCATTGATATGGAGTGTCAAAATCAATGCATGAATATGTGTGTTAGAGAACAACATATTGGACTGACCTGCTACGAGTATGTTTCTTGGATTATTATGTAATTGTCACAACATTACTCATAGTGATTAATATGTATATGATCCTTAGACTTGAGATAATCATTATCCCAACATCATGAGTCGTATATTTTGATACAGTCAAACATACACCGTAACTGGTTGTTCTATAAAGGCTAATGTTGGATATACCACAATTTATGTATAGGGATATTGTTGATCAATATAGGATAAGTCCCTCCCACATAATGGGAGTAATATCTTAGGCCACTTGATTGAGTGAGACTAGAAATGCGTGGCCATGCTCAAATAAGTTGACATGAGATGTCATACTAATTTGTATATCATAGTCTACTCAAGGTATCAAGAAACATGGGATGGACTATACAAGTGTGACTATTCCATGACTTGTATCTATTCCAAAGGTAAAGGACTTAAGGATTAATGCATGAAAAGTTAATCACAAAAAGTTATGTCGAATCATGACTTCTTGTAACTTAGGTAGCAATGATGCATTGCTAGATGCCACTCATTGTTTGTGGATTAGAATCATACTAACGTTACAATAACCTACAGGGTCACACCCTATGGTTGAAATGAACGGAATGAAACATAGTTGGTACTATGTTTGATTGTCACATGAATTAAATTAATTAAAGAATTAATTTCAATCAAATATTGAATATATTATATGTACAAGGATGTTGTACACATAATGAGAGTTAATTTATGAATTTGGTTCGTATATAAATTTAAATAAATATAGTTTTCGAAATCCATGTTATAATTAATGTAATTATAACTTTTTGGGTATAATTAATATAATTATAATTTTCGATTAAAACATTATTATATTTATTTAATTTTATAATTCATAAATGAAATACCAATTATAAAAGGTAATAAGTGAAGAGAAACCCTAAGAATTTGCTTAGAAAAGTCTAGAAGCCGTCAAGCAAATAAAGAAAACTCTAAAAATAGTTTTTGGAGATTTCTGCCATTCATAGTCAAACCGGGTGGATTACGTAGAGGCCGACATCGTAAAGGTTGCGGCTTGGTTTGACAATAGTTCAGAACTCTTGTTGCCGAAGCATTGCTGTCTACTCAAATTGAAATTTTGGTAATTCTGAAACCTTTATTTCACCCTGATTCGTTCCTCACACATGGATTCATAGTTTGGATCACCGGGATTAATTTTATTTTGCTGCGCCATGGAGGTGCCGACGTTCCAACAGGGCAGGCTTTAAGGATCATTGCTAGTGTTTGTTGACACAAGAAGTGATGTGGTAAAGTGGAAAGGTGTCACCTATGAAGCAAGGGGGATGATGCCTCAAGGGGAGCTTGGAGGAGGTGGGAGCAGGTTCAAGTCGCATAGTCTGCCTTTTTGGAGTTTATTTTGGCGTTGGATGGAGAGGTGGTAGAGTTTGGATAGGGCACTTCAAGGAGGGAGTGTTGAAAGGGTTAAACAATTTGAATGGGAGGCCATGAGAGGAAGGTGGGATTTGATTTGTTCAAATGGTTTCAAAGGGATGGTTGAGAGGTGATGGGGGAGTTGAAGAAGTCAAACAGTTTGAATGGGTGAAAGGGAGTGATTATAGGAGGGAATCAGGGAGTGGTGGCTTGTTGGGAACTTGTTGACCGAATGTTGAAGCTTGGTAAGGTGTTGGCCGGTTGGGGAACTTGTTTAGGGGGATGTTGGATTCGGGTTAGAGTATCTAGGGGTGTGCTAAAAGTTGCTTTAGGCATTCCTTTCTTTCTTTTCTTGTGTGCACTTTCGGTCATTTGAGGTGTGTGCCGATTATTGCAAGCTTGTTTGGGTCTTTGTTTTTCTCTTTCTTTCTTTTTCTTATTTGTTTCTCTTCTTCCTATTCTCCCTTTGTGCCGAAATTTACTTTAGGAGCATCTAGTTTATTCTTTGCAATTTGGGCGTTGGCATTTCAACTTTTGCTTCAACCGAAACTTCAACTCTCTCTGGTTATTCTCTCTTTGTTTTCTTCCTCCTTTCACCTTTCTTTCTTTTCAACCGAACCATGTGTCCTCATTTTCTTTTCACCATTGTTCAATTGTTCTTCTTCCTAACCAAAATACCTTTTGTTTCTTCTTCTTTTTGTTCTATTGGTCATAGTCGAATCTCCCTAGCCATTTTCTTCTTGTTCTTCATAGCCGAAATAGTAAGTGTCTCAATCGATTACTCTTCTTCTCTCAATCCCTCTCTTGTGCCTAAAATATACAAGACTTCTTCTCTTGTTTGCTAAAGCCAAATCACCCTCTCTTGGCATGCATCATCTTGTTCTATCTCTTCTTATTGGATCTATAGCTGAATTCTGTTGGCACTCATAAGTGTTCTTTTAGGCTTTGTGGCAGCAGAATCATCGTGGACCATTTGTCATCACTCCTAATCTTTTTCATTAGTATAGAGGGTAAGTGTTTCAATTGTTCGATATCTTTTTTTTTATGATTAAATACCGAAGGTAGATATTTCGCATTTCTTTAGTGTTCAACCGAATACAAGAAGGAGGGTTGACGCCATCTGAGGTGGAGTTTTCAGAGTTTGTTAGTCGTAAGCCAAGCTTAGAACCCTCGGGATCTGTCGACTTAGGTAAGGGATCTAACTTTAGAATTCTAGTTCTTTATATTTTAGTTCACTACTTTAACCCAATTTAGTGATAAGGTATATTATGGATTCGAAGGCTAATCAAGAAGTAAGTGGGGCTAGATCTGAGACCCCAGCCCCTAAGTTCAAGAAAAGGGTAGTCTCAGTGGTTCGTGATTAGCCACCGGGGTGTGGACCAGCATCCGAGTAGGAGAGTAGACGAATTGCGGTTGTGTCAATTAACGACAGTACCGACATAGAAAGTGTAGTTTTGCGCGTAATCAGGTGTGTATCTCTTGCACACTTCATAATCAATGTATTGCTATGTTATTAACTTAAACACGGGTGAAAGCCAGAATAAATGTGGATATCGATATGCTACCCTTATGGGTATAAGCGAGGACTCCGGGTAAGTCCGTTCCAATAGTTAATTATATTTGATTGCTGATGAATATGCATATGCTATGTTACAATATGTTATTAATTGATAAAACATGTAAGTAATGAATGTATAAGCATGTGCACTGAAATGGGCATTATGAGAGGAGGAGGAAGATGTAATATTTGTGACTTTGGGTCACCAGTGGTTTGGCACCACCAGTGGTTTGGTACCACATGTGATATTTGTGACTTTGGGTCCCCAGTGGTTTGGCACCACATTGGATATTTAGTGACTCGTCCAGTGGCTTAGTACCACAGTGGGTTGGCCCTACATATTACATTAAAAGGGATTGTCACTAGTGGTTTGGTACCACAAAGTGGGATGGCCCCACATATGGATAATTGTGACTTTGGGTCACTAGTGGTTTGGCACCACCAGTGGTTTGGCACCACATTTGCATATACTTGATTGTGACTTTGGGTCACCAGTGGTTTGGCACCACCAGTGGCTTGGTACCACACGGGGTAGAATACGGAGTGTTGGATGGCTAGGTTTGGGTTGCATGACATTCTTACTTGATTATGAAACTGTGCAAGAGTGTTGTTATATTCGGGAGGGGGATTATACACTAAGTCTCAGTGACTCACCTCTTCCCTTGCATTTTGTAGATGACTTGTAGATCGCAGATGTGGAGCCGGGCAGACTTGTGGTGGCCATGCATATTGCGTTTGGTTTTAGTTTGTTCACTCTTTTGGGTACTTTATTTTTAATTTTGTTTTATTTTTTTGGGTTTGTAATAAGGCCACTAACTAATATTCCTGGGTTGTTTAATCTCGTTAAGTTTTCTCATACATTGCTTAAGTTACACAGCATGAAATGTCTGAATAACCTGTAAAAATCAATGTTTTCCTAAATTCACACATCTTACCTGGGTTTTCCAAACTTTACCATTGGGTAATAACAAACAAGTGATGACAATGAACCAAACTCAAATTTCTTCTTAAAATTTAGTTTTACTCTAAGACATAATGGGAAATGGTTTTCAACCTCACACTTAAGCGAGGACGGGTTTTTCTTAAAATTGAACGATTTTCCTGGTAATGGGAGGCGATGAATGGGTTTTCTCAAGGGAGTCTTTTCCTTCTGTTTAAAAACTTTAAACACCATAATGTTTATGGTAACTTTTCACAAAATAAACGGGCAATGTGTTCTATTTAAAACGTTTTTCACCTTGTGACATGCCGAATCTGGTTGTAGTGTGTTGACCGGGTTTGGGGTGTTACATTTTGGTATTAGAGCTAAGTTCAAAAGCTCAACTATGGGCCCGAGGCCCCAAAAATATTTTTAAATGGGTTATGGAAGGTTTTTGTTGGAAAATACATGGTCTGGGAAGCATGACACCGAGTCTCCGACACTGATCCGCCCAGGTAAGTACCCCTATTTGTGCTAATATGTTTGTAATGTTGATGTTATGCCTAGTAGTAATAGGGAAGTACTTTAGAGCCTTCAACCGTAGAATTGTGTGAACTTATGAAACAATCCCTGTATTAAACTATTCATAAGACTGTGCTTAATAACAGTGGAATAAGTCTAATGCATAAAACCGTTAAATCAGATCAATTCATATCGACAGTCATGAGTACACGAGGGCATGGGCGTAATATACATCGATGAGGTAGGGATAGGACGACAGTGTCAGAACCGATAGGGTCTAGTCATGGGTCGAAGAACGAGGTACCACCGCTGCCAGTTGTGGGCGCAAAATTTTAGGATCAGACGGCTGGTGATGACGTAGTGTCGCAGGCGATGCTGCGAGTTCTAGAAAGAGTCGCGGGTGCAGGCATCAGAATGGGGACTCAAAAATTTGTGTCCGAACGACTCCGGGCTAATGGTGCAGAGGTATTTAGAGGTGTATCTGGTGTGGCTCCTAGTACGGCAGAATATTGGCTAGAGGCAACAGAATGTATCATGTACGACCTGGATTTTACGGCTTAGGAGAAGCTGAAGGGTATAGTATCTCTTCTTCGAGATGAGTCATATCAGTGGTGGCTCACGGCTAGTGATAGAGCAATGGCGGACGATATCACTTGGGATTATTTTTAGGCAGCTTATCAGAGGAAATACGTTGGGTCCAATTACATTGATGCTCAGACGAAGGCGTTTCTAAGGCTGGTTCAGGGGAGTAGATCAGTATCTGAGTATGAGGCAGAATTTTTAAGGTTGTGCCGTTATGCTCAGGGTATCGTGGCTACGGAACATGAGTGCTGCGTCAGGTTTGAAGACGGGCTGAGAGATGAACTGAGGTTTTTGATCACTCCACAGCAAGAGAGGGAGTTTGCTATGCTGGTAGAGAAGGCTAAGATAGCTAATGGGGTAAAGGAGTCTACGAAATAGAATCTGGACAGGAATATGCACAAGACGAGTTTTGGGTCGTTAGGGTCGGCCAAAAATTCTTAGAAAAGGGCTAGGTATGGTGGGTCGAATTAATCTGTGAGGCCTATTGCTTCTACTCAGGGACCAGTGCAGTGTGCTCGATGTGGGAAATCCTATTGGGGGAATATTGGACTGGTAGCAGAGGATGCTTTGAATGTGGGTCGTTGGATCATCGTGTGAGGGATTGTTTGCGTAAGCTAGCCAGGTGCAATCGAGAGTCGGTGTGCTCGGTTCAGTAACACCCCAAACTCGGTCAATACGCCACGATCAATCTGGTATGTCACTAAGGAAAATAATTTTGAAAGAATCAATTAACAATTAAATTTTTGTGAAAAACTCTTTGTAATTCTTTATTTGTCGAAAATAAGTTAAAATTGAAATTTAATTCAAATTACATAAAACTTTAAAACTTAGTTGATAAATCATAGGATAGAAAACATTTATATCTTTTAAGAAAATTGAAATATCATTTTGGAAAATCCGTTTGCAATTGAGTATAGAAACTTGAATTTTGGAAATCACTTAACTGTTGAAAACATTTAACTTGTAATTTTACTATTGAACTATTCATGTTACCCGATGGTAAGATTTTTAAAACCATTGCGAGTTTTAGTTTAGAAAACTTTGGGCTCAATTATTAAATTAACCAAGTAATTTAAAAGCCATATTTTAAACATATTCAAAACATAAAAATAATCCAAAACATAATTAAACAGCCTTATTACAAATCCATAAAAATATGAAAACCAAATTAAAATAAAGTACCCAATTGGAAATTCATGTAAAACCAAATTCTATTGCATGGCCTCCTCGAGTTCATCCGGCTCCTCATCCGCAAACTCACGAATCACCGAAAAGATAAGGAGAAGGTGAGTCACCAAGACTCGATGTATATTCCTCTCCCGTAAATACCACATACTTACACAAATTATAACAAAGCAACATATATGTATAATGCACCCTACCTAGCCATCCATAACTCCTTTTCTACCCCGTGGTACCAAACCACCGGTGGTGCCAAACCACCGTGACCAAGTCACGATATAAATGTGATACCAAATCACCGGTGACCAAAGTCACGAATAATCCATCCGTGGGGCCAACCCACGTGTGATACCAAATCACCGGCGGCGATCCCATATCTCAAAAGTAGGGCCAACCCACGGTGGTGTTAACCACGTGGACGAGTCACTATGAGGTGCCAAACCTCCGTGTCCGAAGACACGAATGTGATACCAAATCACCGGTGGTGCCAAACCACCGGTGGTGCTAAACCACCGTGACCAAGTCACGAATCATCAAGTTGTGGGGCCAACCCACGTGTGATACCAAATCACCGGCGACGATCCCATATCTCAAAAGTGGGGCCGACCCACGTGGTATTAACCACGAGGACGAGTCGCTATGAGGTGCCAAACCTCCGGTGTCCGAAGACACGAATGTGATACTAAATCACCGGTGATTGAAGTCACGATATCAATCTTCCCTCCTCTCATCATACCCGCAATATGACATAATAATTACGTGTATGCGTTATGTCATGTATGCTGACATATATCAAATATAAGTATAACATGAATTACCATCATAATCGAGATAGACATAAAACAACATAATCATGCTAATCAACCTCTAAGGGTATAACCGTAATTTTACCTACCAAGGGCATTTTCGTAATTTATCCACCAAGGGTATTTTCGTAATTTACCCACCAAGGGTATTTTTGTAATTTACCCACCAAAGGTATTTTTGTATTTTACCAACCAAGGGTATTTTTGTAATTTACCTACCTAGGGTATTTTTGTAATTTACCCACCAAGGGTATTTTAAGTAATTTACCCACCAAGGGTATTTTCGTAATTTACCCACCAAGGGTATTTTTGTAACTTACCCACCAAGGGTATTTTCGTAATCTACCTACCAAGGGTATTTTTTAATTTACCCACCAAGGGTTTTTTCGTAATTTACCCACCAAGGGTATTTTCGTAATTTTGTACCTGGAATGGCCTTTCTAAAGGTGCAAGGTCGCCTTGAGCGACTCAACTACCATTTTCGGTCTTTCTGGGATGTTGGGCCTAAAACCCGATTTAGACCCATTCGGCCCACACGCCTCGTGTGGCCCACCTAACACAAATCTATCCACGATATAAGTTCCACATAGTCTAGTTCACTATATACTATATCATCATACAATTTATTCCATTTGGGCTCTACGGTCCCATTGGGCCCATTTCACCCATCGCATTCCGAGCAAATTTCAACCCACAAGAATACTACTGATGGCATCAACTATCGCGTTGAAGCTCCACACGCAGGCCGCACGCTCGTGTAACTACTATTGCCGTGGATCCAGCACTTCGGCATTTGCCGCTCTACAACTAGAGTAGAGAGTTACACACCGATAGGACTCGGTGCTAAATCGCTACTGCGACCACTCCTGTGCTTAACGCCCACCAAGGTATGTTAACCCTTCTCTAGCATGCTCTTTATATAGCTAGCTCTTCACCTTCATTCCTTGTATCTTTCCAATGTGGGATCCTTCGTCAGCAGAGTTTAAATTCAATCAAACTCTTACCGTCCACTCATAAAATAAATACTCCTTGCTTCTCATGAGATTGAACCTGTGCTCCCTTATAACATAATCCACGCCGCTAGCCACTTTACCAACTAGCTCTTTGTGCCTCAAACCATGCAATTAAATATAACCCTATGGCCAAGGTCTAAATTCATTTAATAAAAATAATCAAAAAGGAATGCAAACGCTACAACTAGAACCTTAGACCTCCTTCCTTCCTTGTGGCGTCACTTTGCCACTACACCACACACACCACTTGTGTCATTTTCCTCCACATTTTATTCTTAAGGCCTACCCGCCAACCTCCAAGGTTTTTTTCACCTAAAACCAAAATTTTCCCAAAGCTAATATTTGATCCGGGACTTCATAAAGCCCCTAACCTTCAAAATCACTTATCTAAAAGGTCCAACTTGCACTTAAGTCGATCTCCTATTCTCCAAAAATTTTAAATGCTACTACGCCTAAGGCCCATTGGGTTCAATCCTACTAGGCCTAATTTCGGGATGTTACAAATCTACCCTCCTTAAAGAAATTTCGTCCTCGAAATTTCCAACTAACTAACAAATACATCGTCTTAACCTACCACACTACGCTCACGCAAGACTCGATCTAATAACACTAATAAACCAAATCTAAAACTTCTTTCTCATAACTAGATAACTAAACACAAAAGCAAATCGATATTTATACATACAATTTCTATATCCAAACCAGCACACACAAAATAAATACCAAAAATACAGTCATAACATTGTCTTAACAAACATAAAATAAGGAACTTACAGATTTGGATGCTTGAGACCAAGGTGCCATACTTCCAAACAACATGTATTTTCAAACAAACTTTTTGAACCCCATAACCCACAAATGAGTTTTTGAAACCTAGGCTCGATACCAATTTGTAACACCCCAAACTCGGTCAATACGCCACAGTGAATCGAATCGGTATGTCACTAAGGAAAATAATTTTGAAAGAATCGAATTAACAATTAAATTTTTGTGAAAAACTCTTTGTAATTCTTTATTTGTCGAAAATAAGTTAAAATTGAAATTTACTTGAAATTACATAAAACTTTAAAACTTAGTTGATAAATCATAGGATAGAAAACATTTATATCTTTTTAAGAAAATTGAAATATCATTTTGGAAAATCCGTTTGCAATTGAGTATAGAAACTTAAATTTTGGAAATCACTTAATCTGCTGAAAACATTTAACTTGTAATTTTACTATTGAACTATTCATGTTACCCGATGGTAAGATTTTTAAAACCATTATGCGAGTTTTAGTTTAGAAAACTTTGGGCTCAATTATTAAATTAACCAAGTAATTTAAAAGCCATATTTTAAACATATTTAAAACATAAAAATAATCCAAAACATAATTAAACAGGCCTTATTACAAATCCATAAAAATATGAAAACCAAATTAAAATAAAGTACCCAATTGGAAATTCATGTAAAACCAAATTCTATTGCATGGCCTCCTCGAGTTCATCCGGCTCCTCATCCAAAACTCACGAATCACTGAAAAGATAAGGGAGAAGGTGAGTCACCAAGACTCAAAGCATATTCCCTCTCCGGGTAAATACCACATACTTACACAAATTATAACAAAGCAACATATATGTATAATGCACCCAACCTAGCCATCCATAACTCCTTTTCTACCCGTGTGGTACCAAACCACCGGTGGTGCCAAACCAACGGTGACCGAGGTCACGATATAAATGTGATACCAAATCACCGGTGACCAAAGTCACGAATAATCCATCTGTGGGGCCAACCCACGTGTGATACCAAATCACCGCGACGATCCCATATCTCAAAAGTAGGGCCAACCCACGGTGGTGTTAACCATAGGGACGAGTCACTATGAGGTGCCAAACCTCTAGTGTCCAAGACACGAATGTGATACCAAATCACCGGTGGTGCCAAACCACCGGTGGTGCCAAACCACCGTGACCAAGTCACGAATCATCAAGTTGTGGGGCCAACCCGTGTGATACCAAATCACCGGCGGCGATCCCATATCTCAAAAGTGGGGCCAACCCACGGTGGTATTAACCACGTGGACGAGTCGCTATGAGGTGCCAAACCTCCGGTGTCCGAAGACACGAATGTGATACCAAATCACGGTGGTGAAGTCACGATATCAATCTTCCCTCCTCTCATCATACCCGTGCAATATGACATAATAATTCGTGTATGCGATGTCATGTATGCTAGACATATATCAAATATAAGTATAACATGAATTACCATCATAATCGGATAGACATAAAACAACATAATCATGCTAATCAACCTCTAAGGTATAACCGTAATTTTACCTACCAAGGGTATTTTCGTAATTTATCCACCAAGGGTATTTTCGTAATTTACCCACCAAGGGTATTTTCAAATTTACCCACCAAGGGTATTTTTGTATTTTACCAACCAAGGGTATTTTTGTAATTTACCTACCTAGGGTATTTTTGTAATTTACCCACCAAGGGTATTTTCGTAATTTACCCACCAAGGGTATTTTCGTAATTTACCCACCAAGGGTATTTTTGTAACTTACCCACCAAGGGTATTTTCGTAATCTACCTACCAAGGGTATTTTTGTAATTTACCCACCAAGGGTTTTTTTGTAATTTACCCACCAAGGGTATTTTCGTAATTTTGTACCGAATGGCCTTTCTAAAGGTGCGAAGGTCGCCTTGAGCGACTCAACTACCATTTTCGGTCTTTCTGACCATTGTTGGGCCTAAAACCCGATTTGAGCCATTGGGCCCACACGCTCGTGTGGCCCACCTAACACAAATCTATCCACGTATATAAGTTCCACATAGTCTAGTTCACTATATACTATATCATCATACAATTTATTCCATTGGGCCTCACGGGCCCATTGGGCCCATTCGACCCATCGCATTGGCATTTCAACCCACAAGAATACTACCGATGGCCTCAACTATCGCATTGAAGCTCCACACGCATGCGTTACGCGCGCTCGTGTAACTACTATTGCCGTGGCCAAGCACTTCGGCATTTGCCGCTCTACAACTAGAGTAGAGAGTTACACACGATAGGACTCGGTGCTAAATCGTACACGACCACTCCTGTGCTCAACGCCCACCAAGGTATGTTAACCCTTCTCTGGCATGCTCTTTATATAGCTAGCTCTTCACCTTCATTCCTTGTATCTTTCCGATGTGGGATCCTTCAGTCGAGAGAGTTTAAATTCAAGCTGAAACTCTTACCGTCCACTCATAAAATAAATACTCCCTTGCTTCTCATGAGATTCAACCCGAGCTCCCTTATAACATAATCCACGCTGCTAGCCACTTTACCAACTAGCTCCTTGTGCCTCAAACCATGCGCAATTAAATATAACCCTATGGCCAAGGTCTAAATTCATTTAATAAAAATAATCAAAAAGGAATGCAAACGCTACAACTAGAACCTTAGACCTCCTTCCTTCCTTGTGGCGTCACTTTGCCACTACACCATACATACCACTTGTGTCATTTTCCTCCACATTTTATTCTTAAGGCCTACCCGCCAACCTCCAAGGTTTTTTTCACCTAAAACCAAAATTTTCCCAAAGCTAATATTTGATCTCGGGACTTCATAGAAGCCCCCTAACCTTCCAAAATCACTGATCTAAAAGGTCCAACTTGCACTTAAGTCGATCTCCTATTCTCCAAAAAATTTTAAATGCTACTACGCCTAAGGCCCATTGGGTTCAATCCTACTAGGCCTAATTTCAGGATGTTACATGTGCTCAGTTCAGGAACGGTGGACAGCAATCGTAGAGGGGTCATGGCTCTGTCAGGGGTGGTAATGGTTTGGTCGAGGTCGCGGAGCACCGGGCAGGGGTACAGGTAATACTGAAGCAAGGTAGCCTGGGTTGGTATATGCAGCGAGGCGACGTGAGGAGGGGGACGCATCGTGTAACACCCTTAACCCATGTTCGTTGCTGAATTAGGGTTACGGGTGTTATCATGTAAGTTAAAACTTCAGATTCACTCGATTGAAACTTAATCGTTCATCTTTATCAATGTTTTAATAATAATAAACAAACAATTTCACATATGTAACACTTACTTGATACATTAATCTAAGTCATGTACAGTATAATCATCGATGAACTTAAAAAGACTAACCAATGTATACGACAACATTGTCACTTAACAATACAAATTTCATGCAGTATACTTCCTATTAATACCTATTTCATAAGGCATAAACCTATTTCCACATAACCAAAAACATGCAACTTATTACACAACACATACATGCTTATAATTTGGCCGAATATACAATACCTCATTTACAACATTTCATGTTGATTCCCTAGCACAAACCAAGTTTGGTAATTTTCATGTACTCAAATTTATTAAGTGACTTCACAAGCAAAATATTTATATATCATAGTTATAAACATCTTCTATATTCGACTATGAGCCTGAACAAATAATTCATTATACATGTTAACTACATTTGCAACTATCACCTAGGTTTGGCCGAATACACAAACGTGCATTACTCACATAATTCCTACTTAACAAATTGATTGAAGTTGTCACGCTTATACAATTCCCGAATAATACTCAACTAGCATATATCTACCTTGACTTAGGCATGCGAAGATTCACCTAAATGCCAATCCACCCGACTAATTTAACACAAACATTGGTTCTACACGCAAGTAATCATATAGAATGCATAAGATTAAAGTAAAGAAACAACCATGACCAAACTGTTGAAACCGAACACTGTAACCACATTGTCAAAAACAAATAAAACCAAACTTATAATGTATGTTTAAGCCATTTTCGCATGGCTATTTTATATACATATAAACATAACATTATTCCAACATTCACTAGCCTATACATGCCTTTGATTAAAAATAACTAGCTTAAAAGTACCAAAATGGGATGATAGTGTGGTTGACTTCACCAACGATCCTTCGAGCCCGTAGCATGACTAAAATCTATAAAACGAACAATGAACACACACAAAGTAAGCTCACTAGCTTAGTAAGTCTCAAGCAAATATAATTACAAGGATCATACTCTCAAACATATTAAGTCTTCATGCTTATAATATTGAACATAAATTCTTCAATAAGTAAAAACAATGTACATAGCCGAATACTAGTTATTCCCATAATTTAAATATTATAACTATATCAACTTGAACATATAATATCAAAACTCATAATTATTGTATTTAATCATATATTCCGAGTCACATGAACACATCTCAAAATCAATCTCATATGTCTACTTATACATATATGCAAACCCTTTTAAACTCTTTTACCATTGATCTTTCCATTTGTAACCAAGTCTTGAATGTAATAAGCATATATGTATATGTGTATATATATATCAATTCCATACGCATATAATATTCATTCACATTAATGATGAGCATCATCATTACAAAGAAACATACTTATAGAGTCATCCACTTCATCACATCGTACTTAACTAAAGCGATAATAAATTAACTTACTTTATTCTTTGCTACAATAAGCCCGAAATAGTACACCAGCACAAGGCCTGCTAGGCAATAAGCCCGAAATGATTCACCGGCACAAGGCCTGCTGCGCACTAAGCCCGAGTATGTCACCGGCACTAAGCCTGCTAGGCATCAAAGCCTGATAAGTAACACCGGCACAAAGCCTGCTAGGCATTAAAGCCTGATAAGTAACACTTGCACAAAGTGTAACATTCTGAAAAGGGCCTATGCATTTTGGCCAAATTGTATGAAAAGACATGTTTTATATGTTTTGAATAAATTTTGAATATTTTTGGAGACCTGAGAATGTATGGAAATGTTACGTTGAAAATAGGAAAGTGACCATTTTTGGAAACCTAAGTAAATTAGGAAAGTGAACATTTTGGAAACCTAAGCTAAAAGAGGAAAGCAAACATTTTGGAAACTAAGCTAAAAGAGGAAAGTAAACATTTTGGAAACTAAGCTAAAAGAGGAAAGCAAACATTTTGGAAACCTAAGAAATGTCAAGTTTATAGAGCCGAACGAAAATTTTTGAAAACTTATAAATGACCTCGAAATGTCGAGTTCTAAAGTTTAAAGGAGGAACTTAGGGCCAGGTGGTCTTAAGATAAAAAGTATGTGAAATTTGACCCACTAACGGACTTGGAAAGTGGCCTGAAGATGCCACTTAGGGCCTCAGGAAATGGCCCACATGCAAGGGTGTTGGGCCTGAGTTCGAGTCACATAGGAAGCAAATAAAAGAAGTTTTATTTTGCTTCCATAAGCAGAGAGTTGGACGGCACAAGGGATCTTGAAAGAGGAGTTTTAATTCCTTTGGAATTTCGGCTAATTAGGAGATAATTGTTGGAATTTAATATTTGATAAAGTTAAAATTTATCACATAGGAAGAGTTGGCCGATTGAGGGATTCTAAGGCTAGTATTTTCGGCCAAAGAGGGAAAGTAAGGGCCATTCTTCATTCTTTTCTCTTCAAGGAACCCTGCGCCAAATTCTCTAGCAAATAGCACCAATCTTTTCTTCTCTCTTTAGCTGAATTCTCTCTGCCAAAACTCTCTCCTTTTCTTTTCTTTTCTTTTCTTTTCTTCTTTTATTCCTTCACAAAAGCCGAAACTTTGTGTTCCATATAAGAGCCATAGCCGATTAGTATAAAGGATCACTCGGGATTTGAAAACAAGGTAAGTACATCTATGTACATTCGGCCAAAAAGGTCTCTTCCATATTTGAATGATAGATCAAATCTAACATGTGATTTCGACAGGAATCTTAAGTAAAAGATCAATTTCGGGATTTGAGAACTCCAAGGTAAGTGTGTTCATATATTTGGCCAAGACCCAATCTTAGGTATTTAGATCAAAATAATCAAAAACTAATCGATTCAAGGATTTAGGATTTGGCCGAATACAAGGAAGAGAAAAGCGAAGTTTTCGAGATTTAAAATCCACAAGGTAAGCACCTAAAAGCATTCAGCCAAGGCTTGTATGAATATATGGATTGGTTCTTTAATTATTAAAAAGCCGAAAACTAACCTCTGTTGAGATTCAGGGTTGCCGAATATCAGGTGAAGGAAAACCAAGTTTTCGGGATTTGAATAATCATCAAATCGACATCAAAGGTAAGACTTTTTACAAATCCTACTAGGATTTGGATATTATAGCCAAATAGGATTTATGCTAAGTAATAAGTGATAAATCAAATGTAGGGACTAAGGATCTAAACATTAGATCTAGCTTTTCGGAATCTCAATGAATCGCTAAGCGAATCAGGTGTGTACCCCACACTAATATTAATAGATTTATGGCTTAAATATTTTATATATGTTAATGTGAAAGTGTAAGAATGTGGCTAAAGTACCATATTATGGTACAAAGTACTCAGGTACATTTTCCTACTCCTACTAGGATTACGAAATATGTTATACTCAACATGTGAAAAGTGACATAAATGTGAATTTAAGTATGATATGCATGATATGAATAATATGGGGCATTCGGGTTATTTGAGAAAGGGGAAGTGAATGTGATGACTTCGGTCTCACTAAGTGAAACGTGATGACTCCAGTCTCACTAAGAATATGTGACGACTTCGGTCTCACTAAGTGAATGTGGTGACTTCGATCACATTAAGTGAATGTGGTAACTTCGGTTACATTATCTAAATGTGGTGTCTCATGACACAAATATCTGGTGGCTATGCCACAAAATTTTATGTAGGCGATGAGCACGTCGACTGCAGTGACTACCTTCGATGGTGTGCAGCGGATGGAGGGTTGACTTAGTAGTTCCCACGGTGTGCAGGTTGGTACGGGTGGAATATAGCGGATGGCATATAGGTTTGGGTTCGGGTTTGCATCATTATCTTGAATTTTTATATGAACATGATATGTATGGTGTGCCTAATTCTATTATATTTTAGTGTTGGTTACACATTGAGTCTATCGACTCACCCCGTTGTGGGAACATGTTTCAGGTGATGAGCAGTAATGGACCGGGATGGCAGAACTTGTGATGGCCATGTTAAACAAGTTAATTTAATTTGAACCTTTATTTTATTTTAAGTCTTGTATAATTTTTATTTTGGGTTTTGTTTTATGTAATAAGGCCATAGTGATGATTTTATTTCTGTTTTGATTACTATGCTATGAATTTAGGGCTTTATAAAGAATAAGCCCATTTCATTTAAAATAAGCTTAAATATTTTGTCACCTGAAATTATGGGTTTTCATTATAAAAAAAAATATAAACTTGTTTTCAACTCGAGCCCAACACACAAACAAACTATCTTTCAAAACACACAGTTTTCAAAGTATTCAAAAGAATTTTGAAACGATTTACACTAGGGAACATACCAGATCCGGTCAAAGCTCGTGGGCCGGGTGTGGGGTGTTTCAATTTGGTATTAGAGCCCAGTTTTAAACACTCGGCCTGTGGCCTAAGGCCCAAAATGTTTTTCAAACAAGCCCAAAAGAGTTTTATGGAAATATTTCTGAAAATGGATAGGTATGATGACATGGCCCCTAAGTCTCCGACCCGCAGTCCACCAGGTAAGTACCCCTATCTATCTGTGTGATTATGTGAATTATAGAAGGGTAGAAAAGGAATGGAACGTAGAATAGCATGATAGGAACTTGAACCCTAGGATTAGTTTACTCAAACATAGATACATAAGACTTAATGCACTAAACAAACCTATGGCTAAGTCAATCGAGTTAGGGTGTGGCAACCATGGTACGCATGTCTAGGATTGGATCCTAAAGAGCTTGGTATTTAAGCAGTCCTAGTGACTCACCTCCTCTTCACAGGAATCCTACCTGGTGCGTAGCTTCGGTTCACCCTAACCTAGAAGACTTAGTGGGTGTGGCAACCCCTGTACGCATGTCTAGGAATGGTTTCAGTGGGAGCTTGGTACTTAAGCAGTCCGTGTGACTCACCTCCTCTCCACTCGAATCCTGCCTGGTGCGTAGCTTTGGTTCGCCTGATCAAGGAGGCTCGGTCATAGGCTAAACCCAATAACTAAAACCTAAGCGGAACTAGCCATTTTTTTTAGAACCCTAATATTAAAAATTCTTAAAATCATTTGTTCTCTCTTTAATTCACGAAAATTATTTCTTTTTACACAAATTCTCAAAAAAAAAACCTAGTGGTAAAATTACAAAAATGCCCTTGGTTTATAAAATGCCCAACTACTCAACAGTTTTGCCAAAATTTCATTATTTCATAAATGTTCAAAAACCCTAATTTGAAACTATCAGAAAAATACCTTGATTTTTTAGAAATTACAAAATTGCCCCTAAAATTACCAAAATGATCCTAACTTCCAAAATTTTTGCAACTTCATCGTTTTGGAAAATAAATTTCTCAAAAAGAACCCTCAAAGTTTTGAAACTTTTGAAATATCCCCGATTTATTAAAATTTTACAATTTACCCTGATTTTTAGAAAAATTACCAAAATACCCCAAGGTCCAAAATTTTTGAAATACCCTCGGATTTCAAAAAAATTTTCTAAAATACCCCGAGAATTTAAAAATACCACAATACTTTGTGACAAAATCACCAAGGAACCTTATTTTAACAAATTATGAAAATACCCCTACAGGACAAATTACGAAAATACACTCGGGTAGTGGAAAAATAGCAACAAATGAAAACTACAACGTTTCTCTGAATGAACTAAGGTTCATAATTGTTTGATGGATGTATGAATGAATAAAAAGACTGTGTGCATGAATGAATACGAAAGAACCACTCCTAAACTCTTTTTCATAAAATTTCTTCACGGGTAATCAAGTGAAACAAAAGTACTAATTTATAAAAACTTCTTAATCAAATCTCGACGTTAGAAATGAGTTCTAGAGGACGCGTCGTCAAGGACGTGGTAGAGGAAGAATAAGCGTGTCGAACCCATTAGATCGGTCGGGGTCCGACAATGAGTTACCACCGCCACCACCACCCCTAGTGCTTATGTCGAGCGGCAAGCTCGAGACGGGATATAATGCGTCATGTCGCAGCTATGTTGCGAGTTTTGGAAATGGTGGCTGGCGCGGTTGGAAATACTGGAGCTCAAAAATCATACCCAAGTGACTCGAGCCAATCTGGGCCGAGGTGTTTCATGGAGTGTCCGGTGTGGCACCCAATACTGGTAAATCTTGGTTGGAAGCAACCGAGCGTATTATGGATGAGCTTGACCTGACCCCTGAAGAGAAGTTGAAAGGGATGGTGGCACTGTTATGTGATGAAGCGTACCAATAGTGGTTCACTATCCGGGACGGTGCCACGGCTGATGATCTAACTTGGGAGTATGCTAAGGAGGCATATCAGAAAAAGTATGTCGGCACACGTTATATTGATGAGCAAAGGAAAGCTTTTCTAGGACTAGTTCAAGGGAACAAGATGGTAGTAGCATATGAGGCTGAATTTCTAAGGTTAAGCCGATATGCTCGAGGAGTAGTCGCAACTAAACATGAATGTTGTGTCCGTTTTAAGGACGGATTAAGGGATGACCTAAGATTATTGATAGCTCCACATCAAGAACGAGAGTTCTCCACGTTGGTTGAAAAGGCTAAGGTAGCTGAGGGAATCAAGGACTCGACTAGGCAGAACTCTGACAGGAATAGACCCAAGAGGGGTTATGGATCATCGAGAAATGTGCAAAAAAGGCCCAGAACTGAGGGGTTGAAGGGTCAGCAAGTTGGTACCAGAGGGCAGTATCGTCCTTGTGAGCATTGTGGAAAGAAGCATTTAGGTGAGTGTTGGAAAAAGATGGGAGGATGTTTTAAGTGTGGATCCAAGGACCATATGCTTAAGGACTGTCCAAAGATATCAGATGAAAAGCGACCAACCTTTCGTAATGTTAATCAGCCGGTAGGGAGGATGCAGACCTCAACGAGGTCGAGGCTCGAATAATAGAGGTAATGGTGCTGGCAGAGGACGTGGCAGAGGTGCTGCTAATACTGAGGCAAGGCAGTCGGGTTTGGTTTATGCGGTTCACCGTAGGGAGGATAGAGATGCGCCGGACTTCATAACCGATACGTTCCTCATTCATGGCAAACCCTATTATGCTTTAATTGATATGGGCTCAACCCATTCTTATGTTCGCCCATTTAAGTTTGTATGAGGATGGAAGCCTATTGGCTGAATTGCAAGTCAAGCCAACATGGTTGAAGGAAGTAAAAGAGGGACAGTTGGGTGATGAGGATTTAAGTATTAAATTACGAAAAGCACAGAACAGAGAGTTAGAGGACTATGAGGTTAATGATGAAGGAGTATTGTGCTACAAAGGAAAAGTCTGTATGCCGATGGACAAGGAGTTAAGACAGAGGATTCTTCGGGAAGCACATAGTAGCCCTTATGCTATGCATCCCGGAGGCATTAAGTTGTACAGAGATTTAAGAGAACAATTTTGGTGGCCTGATCTTAAATGAGAAGTTACGAAATTCGTGGGAAGATGTCTGACGTGTCAGCAAGTTAAGGCTGAACACCAAGTTCCATCGGGATTGCTTCAGCCAATCCAGATTCCGCAGTGGAAGTGGGAAAGAATTACCATAGACTTCGTTAGTGGGCTTCCCCTTACGCCTACTAAGAAGGACTCAGTATGGGTAATAGTGGACCATTTGACTAAGTCCGCACATTTCATCCCTGTAAGAGTGGATTATTCCCTTCTAAAGTTAGCCAAGCTATATGTGGCAGAAATCGTGAGACTACACGGAGTGCCAGTGTCAATTATTTCTGATAGAGACCCAAGATTCACGTCTCGGTTTTGGAAGGCACTTTACCAAGCTTTAGGCACCAAGTTGGATTTCACTACGGCTTTTCATCCACAATCAGACGGGCAGTCTGAATGGGTAATACAAGTGTTGGAGGATATGTTGAGAGGATGTGTGATGGATTTTCGAGGAAGTTGGGAGGATTACTTGCCTTTAGCAGAGTTCGCCTACAACAACAGTTATCAGGCTAGCATTCGAATGGCACCATATGAAGCATTGTACGGACGGAAGTGTCGTACTCCTACTTGTTGGACTGAGTTAGGAGAACGTCAAATTTTAGGACCGGAGGTGGTGGCAAAAATAGAAGAGAAGGTTGAGATAATCTGAGCACGGTTAAAGGAAGCCTCGGATAGGCAGAAGTCTTATGCCGACCTCAAGCGGAAGGAAATAGAGTTTGAAGTGGGGGACCAAGTGTTTCTAAAAGTCTCACCATGGAAGAAGGTGATGAGGTTTGGTCTGAAAGGGAAGTTAAGCCCAAGGTTTATAGGGCCCTATCGGGTACTTAAGCGAGTGGGACCAGTGGCATACCAGCTAGAGTTGCCACCTGAGTTGCAATAGATGCACGACGTATTCCATGTGTCCATCCTACGTCGCTACCGATCGGATCCCTTTCACGTAGTACCAGTTGAAGAAGTAGAGCTAAGGCCAGACTTAACCTACGAGGAAGAGCCGATTTAGATTTTGGAACATGACGCGAAAGTGTTACGAAGAAAGTCGATTCCTCTAGTCAAAGTGTTATGGCGCAATCATGGATCGGAGGAAGCTTCGTGGGAACCAGAGGAGGCAATGCGACAGAAATACCCTTAATTATTTAGTTAGGAAATTTCGAGGATGAAATTATTTTAAGGGGGTAGAACTGTAACATTCTAAAAAGGGCCTATGTATTTTGGCCAAAGTGTATGAAAAGACATGTTTTATATGTTTTTAATAAATTTTGAATATTTTTGGAAACCTGAGAATGTATGGAAATGTTACGTTGAAAATAGGAAAGTGAACATTTTGGAAACCTAAGCTAAAAGAGGAAAGCAAACATTTTGGAAACTAAGCTAAAAGAGGAAAGTAAACATTTTGGAAACTAAGCTAAAAGAGGAAAGCAAACATTTTGGAAACCTAGGAAATGTCAAGTTTATAGAGCCGAACGAAAATTTTTGGAAACTTAGAAATGACCTTGAAATATCGAGTTCTAAAGTTTAAAGGAGGAACTTAGGGCCAGGTGGCCTTAAGATAAAAAGTATGTGAAATTTGACCCACTAACGGACTTGGAAAAGTGGCCTGAAGATGCCACTTAGGGCCTCAGGAAATGGCCCACATGCAAGGGTGTTGGGCCTGAGTTCGAGTCACATAGGAAGCAAATAAAAGTAGTTTTATTTTGCTTCCATAAGCAGCGAGTTGGACGACACAAGGGATCTTGAAAGAGGAGTTTTAATGAATTTCGGCTAATTAGGAGATAATTGTTGGAATTTAATATTTGATAAAGTTAAAATTTATCACATAGGAAGAGTTGGCCGATTGAGGGATTCTAAGGCTAGTATTTTTGGCCAAAGAGGGAAAGTAAGGGCCATTCTTCATTCTTTTCTCTTCAAGGGAACCCCTGCCGAAATTCTCTAGCAAATAGCACCAATCTTTTCTTCTCTCTTTAGCCGAATTCTCTCTGCCAAAACTCTCTCCTTTTCTTTTCTTTTTTTTTCTTTTCTTTTCTTTTCTTCCTATATTCCTTCACAAAAGCCGAAACTTTGTGTTCCATATAAGAGCCATAGTCGATTAGTATAAAGGATCACTCGGGATTTGAAAACAAGGTAAGTACATCTATGTACATTCGGCCAAAAAGGTCTCTTCCAAATTTGAATGATAGGTCAAATCTAACATGTGATTTGGGCAGGAATCTTAAATAAAAGATCAATTTTGGGATTTGTGAACTCCAAGGTAAGTGTGTTCATATATTCGGCCAAGGCCCAATCTTATGTATTTAGATCAAAATAATCAAAAACTAATCGATTCAAGGATTTAGGATTTGGCCGAATACAAGGAAGAGAAAAGCGAAGTTTTCAGGATTTAAAATCCACAAGGTAAGCACCTAAAAGCATAAGGCCAAGGCTTGTATAAATATATGGATCGGTTCTTTAATTATTGAAAAGTCGAAAACTAACCTCTGTTGAGATTCAGGGTTGGTCGAATATCAGGTGAAGGAAAACCAAGTTTTCGGGATTTGAATAATCATCAAATCGGCATCAAAGGTAAGACTTTTACAAATCCTACTAGGATTTGGATATTATAATAAATAGGATTTATGCTAAGTAATAAGTGATAAATCAAATGTAGGGACTAAGGATCTAAACATTAGATCTAGCTTTTCGGAATCTCAAGGAATTGCTAAGCGAATCAGGTGTGTACCCCACACTAATCTTAATAGATTTATGGCTTAAATATGATATATATGTTAATGTGAAAGTGTAAGAATATGGCTAAAGTACCATATTATGGTACAAAGTACTCAGATACGTTTTCCTACTCCTATTAGGATTACGAAATATGTTATACTCAACATGTGAAAGTGACATGAATGTGAATTTAAGTATGATATGCATGATATGAATAATATGGGGCATTCGGGTTATTTGAGAAAGGGGAAGTGAATGTGATGACTTCGGTCTCACTAAGTGAAACGTGGTGACCTCGGTCTCACTAAGAATATGTGACGACTTCGGTCTCACTAAGTGATACTTCGGTCACATTAAGTGAATGCGGTAACTTCAGTTACATTATCTAAATGTGGTGTCTCATGACACAAATATCTAGTGGCTATGCCACAAAATTTTATGTGGGCGATGAGCACGTCGATCATTGCGACAAGCGCCTTCGATGGTGTGTAGCGGATGGAGGGTTGACTTAGTAGTCCCCACGGTGTGCAGGTTGGTACGGGTGGAGTGTAGCAGATGGCGTATAGGTTTGGGTTCGGGTTTGCATCATTATCTTGAATTTTTATATGGACATGATATGTATGGTGTGCCTAATTCTATTATATTTTAGTGTTGGTTACACATTGAGTCTATCGACTCACCCCGTTGTAGGAAAATGTTTGGTGATGAGCGGAATGGACCGGGATGGCAGAACTTGTGGTGGCCATGTTCAGCTTGAAGTTAATTTAATTTGAACCTTTATTTTATTTTAAGTCTTGTATAAATTTTATTTTGGGTTTTGTTTTATGTAATAAGGCCATAGTGATGATTTTATTTCTGCTTTGATTACTATGCTATGAATTTAGGGCTTTATAAAGAATAAGCCCATTTAATTTAAAATAAGCTTAAATATTTTGTCACCTGAAATTATGGGTTTTCATTATAAAAAAAAAATATAAACTTTTTTTCAACTCGAGCCCAACACACAAACAAACTATCTTCCAAAACACACAGTTTTCAAAGTATTAAAAAGAATTTTGAAACGGTTTACACCGGGGAACATACCAGATCCGGTCAAAGCTCGTGGGCTGGGTGTGGGGTGTTTCACAAAGCCTGCTAGGCACTAAGCCCGAATATGTTACCGGCACTAAGCCTACTAGGCATTAAAGCCTGATAAGTAACACCGGCTGTAATATCCTGGAATAGGGGCTATTTTGTTATTGCATTGTTTGCATGTGTTTGATCTGCGGTGTGGTTGTTTTTGATGTTTTGGGACTTAGTTGTAAGCCTGGTGTAAGCCTGAGTGGTAAGAAAAAAAATTTTAGTTTTTAAGATTTAAGTGAATGGAGCTGAAGGAGCTAGGGGTTATAGGTATTTTTAGGTGAATTTTAGCACAAGAATTGAGCTAGTAGAGTGGCAAGGAAGGCGCCACTTAGAGCTTGTGTGTGACGCCACTTGCAAGGGGAGGAGGTCCTGTGTTCGAGCTGCAGAAGTCTCATCTTTTTGCTTCCATTTTGGCGCCAAGGTGGTTAAAGATGGACCAAGTCAAATAATTTAAATGGTGGGTAGAGAGAAAATCATGGAGGTTGACTAGTTCAAAGTTATTTGAATTAGTGGCTTGGAGTGTTTGTTGGTAGTGGCTGATTGTTGGAGAGATTTGGGGGGAGTGGCCGGTTTGGTAGGTGTGTAAGTGGGGTGCCGAATGTTCCTTGGCATTTTTGGTGTATTTTCGGTCAACATTGTGAAAGCCAAGTTCTTTCTTTTGACATAGCTAGCCGAATTTTCAAAAGAGCTCTCTTTCATTTTTACTTCTTGAAATCGAAAGTCCAAGCAACCTTTACTTGCCGAAAGTTTGCATTTGTGTCTCCTAAATTGTGGTTGTAGCCGAATGTTCACTTGAGCCCTCAAGCTTTTACCTCTTTTGTTTCCTTTGGCCGAACCCTTCCATTGCTTTTCTTTTTCATTTGTACTAAGCCGAAACTAGTATTCTCTTCTTCTCATACTTTCTTTCTTTCCTTGAAACCTGGGTAGCCGAAACTTTATACTCCAAAACACCTTCTCTCTTTCTTTTTCTTTCAAAATCGAAAGTACATTCCTCCTGTCCATTTTTCTTTCTTCTTCTCAAATCCTCTTTGCCGAAACCCTTGTGCCGAATCTACTTTGCCTTCTTAGCCGAACCTTGGTTGATAGTTTTAAACAACCACAGCCAAATCTTCTTCTCCTTTTTGTTTAAGTCTTGGCCGAATCACAAACAAGGGGGATATCTTCTAGTTTGGCTCCAATCGGGTTTAGAGGAAGGTAGGTGCTTGGCCGAATGTCTATTTCTCTTCTCCCTTGTTCTCTATCAATTCTGATTTGGTTAAGAGCCGATTTCGGCATTTGTTGAAAGGAGTTAATCACTTGTTTTGGTAATCATTTTATTATAGGGCATCCGGGATTTCAAAACAGTCAAGCGAAGCCTTTATCTGTGGGTGATCGGTTGGTAAGTGGTGGTAAGGGTTGGTTATATTAGTCTATTCTTTGTGTTTCGTTAAGCCAAAGTCTCTAAAGGATTAACTGTTCTTCTTACTAGGGTGTGGACGTTTGCTTAAGGGAAAACTATCGTTTGGTTCGGGGTTTGGTAGGAAACCAGATCGTTTGCAAGGTAAGGGTTCAAACGTTAACCCTTTAGGTTTAATTGGGTTGGTCGAATGGCCTTGGTCCTGATGTTCATGTTTGGCCGGTTATAGGAGCAAGGTAATCGGGGGTCTTAGATCTGTTCTTTGGGACTAAGGCTTGCGTTTTAACAGGTGTGTAAACTAACACACTCTTTGCTTAGTAATATGCTTAATAACCTGATTGTTTAACAAAGCCAAAACGGTATGGTTGAGTGATATGATACCCTATGGGGTATGCGCACGGATTCGGGTAAGTCCGTTTCATTACGAGTTCTGTTATTGATATATGATATCATGATCTATGATGTATGTGTTGTTAGATGCAATATTAACATGTTAGCATGATTTGCATGATTGGCATACTTTACATGAGTCGGTATGATATGTCTAGGGGTGATATGAGAGGAGGAAATATGATATCCGTGTCTTTGGGACACCAGAGGTTTGGCACCTCCAGTGGTTTGGTACCACAGATCGATTTTTGTGTCTTTGGGACACGAGAGGTTTGGCACCTCATAGCGACTTGTCCCAGTGGCTTAGTACCACAGTGGGTTCGCCCCACGCTTGATATTACGGATCGTCGCCGGTGACTTGGTATCACACGGGTTGGCCCCACAACTTGACTATTCGTGACTTGGTCACCGTGATTTGGTATCACATTTGTGTCTTTGGGACACCGGAGGTTTGGCACCTCATAGCGACTTGTCCTCGTGGTTTAACGCCACCGTGGGTTGGCCCCACTATTGAGATCGGATCGTCGCCATGATTTGGTATCACACGGGGTTGGCCCTACAGATGGATTATTCGTGACTTTGGGTCACCAGTGGTTTGGCACCACATTGATGGATATCGTGACTTTGGGTCACCAGTGGTTTGGCACCACCAGTGGTTTTGTACCACACGGGGTAGAAAAAGGTGTTATGGATGGTTAGGATTGGGTGCATTAATTGTATTGCTTTGTTATGGTGTGTGTTAGTATGTTGCATTCATCGGGAGGGGGATTTATGCACTGAGTCTTGCGACTCACCTTCTCCCTTATCATTCCAGGTGATACTTAGATCGTGGACACGGAGCCGGGTGGACTCGAGGTGACCATGCCATGGATAAATTGGGACTTGCACTGATTTAAAAAAAACTTGGTACTTTACTCTATTTATTTCCATTTGATTTTGTTGGGATTGTAAAAGGCCTTTTAAAATTATACTTTGGTTATTTATATGCTTAGATTTGATTTCAAATATGCCTTAACAAATTATTGGGTTATTATTGGATAAACTTGGAAAGATAAGGTTTTCAAAACTACAAAGCGCTATGTGTTAAACTTTACCATCGGGTATCACGCTGTAATTTAAAATGAATGCAACTCAAATGTTTTCCAAACTTAAACTAAGTTCAAAATGTTTCTAAGCAACTAAAAAGGAATAACTCGAATTTCTAAATGGTATAAATTGGTTTTACTATTAGATTCAACTAAGTTTTCAAAACTTCCAGGTTATCAAAATTCACTATCGGTTTTAAACAATCATACCCAAGATTTTTACAAACACAGCAAAGAGTTTTCATCAACAATTTAACCGGAAACCTAACCTCTCAAATATGAATTTTCCCGTAACACACCAGATTCGGTCGTGGTGTATTGGCCGGGTTTGGGGTGTTACACCGGCACAAAGCCTGCTAGGCTAATAGCCCGAGATATCAACATTTTCAACATTTCAATGCACATTTCAATAATATCATAACCAACTAAATCACTTAAATTTCATAATTCTATCACATTTCAAATTCAACTAAGCTTATTCACATTTTCTAAATAAAATCATTACATCATTGTATACTCCGCATATCATATCGATTATACACCTTTACGTGGTATTAACAAAACATATCCAATTCAATGTAATACCTTTACATTCAGCTATCACATAAAAATATGCCCAAATTTATCAAACATTGTCATTTAACACATTCATAAATCATTCTTTAATATAATCTAGCTTAAGGACTTACCTCAGATTTCGTCGGACGACGAAGACCGATTATCCGTGAACTTGCGTTTTTCCCCGATCCAAAATTGATTTTCTTTGTTCTTGATCTAAACACATTAAAATTTAGCTCATTCAAGCACATTTCATCTCAATTTAGTCCCTAAACACATAAATAGGCAAATTACCATTTTACCCCTGACATTTACAATTTTTACCATTTAGTCCTTATTGCACAAAACACAAAATACACATAATTTGAAACTACTCATTTAGGGCCAAATCTTCCCCATGCTCCTACAAGTCCCCACATTTCATTTATCTTGCATTTTAACCCTTCAAAAATTTATTTTCTCAATTTAACCCTATTTAGCCAAATTCATCAAAAATTCAAGAACAAAGTTTGTTCATCAACTATATATCTATCATTTAACACCATAAAACATCATGAAACTCAACATAGCATCCATGGTATTTTACACAAACATCATCCATTCATAAAATTAAGACATGGGCTTTAAAGCTCTCAAAGCAACGATTACAAAAACATAAAAATTATCGAAAGATCAAAATCTAACCTTAAATCACCAATTTCTTCTTGGCAATGCTAAACCTTGTTTTTCTTTTCTTTTTATGAATTTCGCAAGAACAATGCAAAATAAGGCCACTTTTTATCTTTCTTTTATTATAATATAAACATAACTTTTATAATAAATAAAATATAATTTTAATTATTAAATAATTAAAATAAACATGTCATATAATGATACACCACTAGCTTTTGCCGTCCACTATCCTTTAAATTGGGTAATTTGCATTTTAAATGCTCCCAATTAGAAAAAAACCTTAACTTAGTCCTTACACTTTAAACTATCAAGTTTATAATTTACACGATTAAGCCCTTTTGTCTAATTAAACACACAAACGATCAAATTTTTATACTGAAACTTTCACACATCATAAATCACATATAATTAGCACCAAAATAATATTAAAAGAATTTTCGGACTAGGATTCGTGGTCCCAAACCACCATTCGATTACGGTCAAATTGATCATACAACTCTTCCCCTTAGGGATTTTCGTCCCAAAAATCTTTCCATTAAACAATTTGAGATATTGTTGTCTTATTGAATTTTCAGTGCCATTTCTTATTTCTCAACTCCTTTACTTCACGGCTAAGATACGGATCAGCTCTTCTTCATATGTCATATTAGATTGGATTTCTATTTTAGATGGCTATCAGATGTGACGGGTCGGATCGATATCTACAAAACATTGAAACATGAAATACTCTATCATCGATCTCCAATTTTATATCTGCGGAGCATCGAAATGTGAAATATGTTTTGTATCTTATTTTCACTGAGCTCGGTCCAATATAACGGTATACGACACTTGCGGCCATATAGAGTTTCGTAAGGTGCCATTTTGATACTCGATTGAAAACTGTTATTATAAGCAAATTCAATCAAAGGTAAGTATCTTTCCCACGTACCTTCAAAATCGAGGATGCAACATCTCAACATGTCCTCAAGTATCTCGAATGGTTTGCTCAGACCGATGCATTTGCTTATGATGGGAAGGTCATGCTAAAGTGGAGTTTAGAACCTAAAGCATCATACAACTTCTTCCAAAACCGCGATGTAAATCTCGGGTCTCTGTCTGAAACAATGGAACTCGGCACACCATGTAATCTCACAATTTGAGATACATACAACTCAGCAAGTTTATCGAGCAAATAGTATGTACGAATTGGCACAAAGTGGGCTGATTTGGTTAATCTATCCACTATAACCCAAACTGCATATTTCTTACTCGGTGTCGTTGGAAAACAGGATACAAAATCCATAGAAATTTTATCCCATTTTCATTCGGTATCATGATCTATCAAGTAACCTGTAAGGCATCGATGTTCAACTTTTATTGTCGACAAACTAAACACTTGAGACATATTTAGATATGTCTCGCTTCATACCGTGCCACTAATAGAATTGTTTCAAATCATTATACATTTTCGTGCTACCGGATGTACCGATAGTCGACTATTATGAGCCTCATTCAAAATCATCCAAATCAAATCCATATTTCTCGAAACACATATTCGGCCTTTGAAGCTCAAACAATCATTTGCATCAATTCAAAACTCTGACTCTGCATCATTTTCACACTGATCCCTTCTAGCAATCATATCTTTGTAAATTTTCTGTGCATCACAAATTTGCTGAATAAACATCGGTCTTGCTTTTAATTTGGCTATTATCGAACCCTCACTAGACATAGCCATATGTATATTCGATGCACGAAGAGCAAATAATGACTTTCGACTTAAAGTATCAGCAACAACGTTAGCTTTCCCTGGATGGTAGTCGATTACTAGCTCGTAATCTTTCAATAACTCTAACCATCTGCGTTGCCTCAGATTCAAATCTCTTTGCATCATCAATTACTTCAAACTCTTGTGATCTGAATAAACGTGACATTTCTCAATTTGAATAGATAATGACGCCAAATCTTCAAAGGCGAACACAATGATCATGAGCTCTAAATCATGTGTTAGGAAATTTCTTTCATGCGGCTTCAATTGTCTCAAGTGTAGGCTACGACTTTGCCTTCCCGCATCAAAACGTAACCCAAACCATTCAAAGAAGCATCACTATAAACAACAAATTCTTTACCCAATTCAGCTTAACTAACATCAAGCTTCATCAAAAGGGCTTTCAACCGATCAAAACTTTTCTAACACTTTTCCAACCATTCAAATCGACATCTTTCTAAAGTAGTATAGTCAATGAAGTAACTATTACTGAAAACCTTTTATAATTCTGCGGTATTAACCAGTTAAGCCTAGATAACTACAAACTATAGACACACTTTTTGGAGGTTTCCAACTCAAAATAGCAGAAATCTTACTCGGATCTACTTGGATTCCAAAGACTAACACCATATGTCCCAGAAAACTAACTTCATACAATTAAAATTCTCATTAGCTGAATTTCACATATAATTGTTTTTCTCTCAAAGTTTGCAACAAAATTATCAAAGGTTCAGTATGCTCCTTTTCATCACGTGAATAAATCAAAATGTCATCTACAATTATCACAACAAATCAATAATGATTCAACTTCATGAATCGAGGCAAACCCGTAACTCTTCAGAAATACATCGAAAACTCATCAACAATAGGCATCGATTCAATTTTCTTCTTAGATGCTTTGAATCAATCACATAAGTAAAATATGCCTCGTAACCCTTTTTCACATAATTACGAGCTTTCGATATTAATATTACAAAGAGCAATCCATTCAAATCATCCGACACAATTCTTATAATCTCATTATTCAGACATCTCAAATTTATCACCTATCTTTTGTAATTAACAAAAGCATCATGCAGAAATAACCAATCCATACCCAGAATAATATAGAATTTATTAGATGGCAAGAGCATCGATCAAGAGGGGAAACGGATATCTCAAAACGTTAACGAATAGTTCTTGCATATATAATCAACCAAAACACTTTTACCTAAAGAGTTCAATGCTTTTATGGCAAACTCAGTAGATTCTACAGGCAAAGTCTTAATGAATACTAAGTTCATGCACATATATGAATGTGTAGAACCAAGGTCTATCAAAGCAATTACAGAAGTACCAAAAAGAGTAAAAATACCAGTTATTATATCAAATGATGAAGCGTCTCTCAAGCTTGGATAACATACACTCTAACAGGCACTCTAGCTTCGTATCTGACAATACTGTCTCTCATAGTTCTTTGACTACCACTGATGTTTCTTACATGCTTTCAAGATCTACCTCTCACAAGTACGCTATCAGATCTCAAATTCTGAACAATCTCTAGCTTAACAGACTCAGGACAATCTCGAATAAAATGATCAAGCGATCCATATCTGAAGCAAGCTTTGTCATTAAATCTACATCTTCTCGGATGTCTCAGCTTGTATGCTCGATCAACGAGTACAACAAACTCTTCTATTTTCAAAATCTCAACTAGCAACCAAATATTTTTTTTAAATATTTTGCACATTATAGCTTCGGAGGGTATACATTCTCATGCATACTAACTCAATCTCACAAATTCTAGTTCGTACTCAGAAATAGTCATTCGATCCTATTTTAATTCAAGAATCTTTAACTGATATCTTTCTTATGGAACTCAGTCTGGAAGAATTCCCAAATCACTTTCTGTTTCGAGTCCACCAATACTAGTGTATTCCACCAGTGTGGTGTCCCTCAATAGTGATATTGCACTTCTTAAACCTTCCTCTGGAGTACATGATAACTCATCGAACACTCAAATAGTATTATCAAACCACAGCTCAGTTTGTTTCGCATCATTATCGTCATTAGTTTTAAACTCTTCGACTCCGTGTTTCCTGATTTTAGCTACGGGGATGTCCATCCAATCTAATCGAATTTACTATCGGAGGTACCATAGGTATCGGAGTTGGATTATTCGGGGTAGAGGTTGTTGCCGGTCAAAGTTAGTCCGATATATGGAGTAAATCATTCGCTCATCATCTAGTAGAAGGCTTACTTAGCCTCCCTCATGGCTACTCGAAGCAGATCGAGAGTCTATCGACGCTAATCTACGTCTTGCGCGATCAGCGCTACACTCTCTATATCATCCGCTACGGCTCTGCCAGGATCAAAATCCATTTACTATATAAATCACAGTTTGAAATGTCAGAAGTCACCACACTATCAAATATATAATAAAGGCATGTATAACAAGACTCACACGTGCTACGGTAGTCCTAGAATCTACTAAACCGTAAGCTCTGATACCAATAAAATGTAACACCGTCAACCCATGTTCGTTGCCGAATTAAGGTTACGGGTGTTATCATGTAAGTTAAAAACTTCAGTTCACTCGATTGAAACTTAATCATTCATCTTTATCAATGTTTTAATAATAATAAACAAACAATTTCACATATGTAACACATACTTGATACATTAATCTAAGTCATGTACAGTATAATCATCGATGAACTTAAAAAGACTAAACAATGTATACGACAACATTGTCAGTTAACAATACAAATTTCATGCAATATACTGCCTATTAATACCTATTTCATAAGGCATAAACCTATTTCCACATAACCGAAAATATGCAAATTATTACACAACACATACATGCTTATAATTTGGCCGAATATACAAGACCTCATTTACAACATTTCATGTTGATTCCCTAGCACAAACCAAGTTTGGTAATTTTCATGTACTCAAATTTATTAAGTGACTTCACAAGAAAAATATTTATATATCATAGTTATAAACGTCTTCTATATTCGACTATGAGCCTGAACAAATAATTCATTATACATGTTAACTACATTTGCAACTATCACCTAGGTTTGGCGAATACACATACATGCATTACTCACATAATTCCTACTTAACAAATTGATTGAAGTTGTCACGCTTATACAATTCTGAATAATACTCAACTAGCATATATCTACCTTGACTTAGGCATGCGAAGATTTACCTAAATACCAATCCACCCGACTAATTTAACACAAACGTTGGTTCTACACGCAAGTAATTATATAGAATGCATAAGATTAAAGTAAAGAAACAACCATGACCAAACTGTTGAAACTAAACACTGTAACCACATTGTCAAAAATAAATAAAAACCAAACTTATAATGTATGTTTAAGCCATTTTCGCATGGCTATTTTATATACATATAAACATAACATTATTCCAACATTCAGCTAGCCTATACATGCCTTTGATTCAAAAATAACTAGGTTAAAAGTACCAAAATGGGATGATAGTGTCGTTGACTTCACCAACGATCCTTCGAGCCCATAGCATGACTAAAATCCATAAAACGAACAATGAACACACACAAAGTAAGCTCACTAGCTTAGTAAGTCTCAAGCAAATATAATTACAAGGATCATACTCTCAAACATATTAAGTCTTCATGCTTATAATATTGAACATAAATTCTTCAATAAGTAAAAACAATGTACATAGTCGAATACTAGTTATTCCCATAATTTAAATATTATAACTATATCAACTTGAACATATAATATCAAAACTCATAATTATTGTATTTAACCATATATTCCAAGTCACATGAACACATCTCAAAATCAATCTCATATGTCTACTTATACATATATGCAAACCCTTTTAAACTCTTTTACCATTGATCTTTCCATTTGTAACCAAGTCTTTAATGTAATAAGCATATATGTATATGTGTATATATATATATATATATATATCAATTCCATACGCATATAATATTCATTCACATTAATGATGAGCATCATCATTACAAAGAAACATACTTATAGAGTCATCCACTTCATCACATCGTACTTAACTAAAGCGATAATAAATTAACTTACTTTCTTCTTTGCTAATATAATAGGCCAACTCTTACCCAAGCTTTCAAAGACATAGCATCGCTTATATGTGTCACATTAGTTAAATTTTTATTTATCCATTTATAGCATTTCACCGGCCTTAAGCCCGCTAGACTCAAGTCTGAAATTTGAACACGAAGATTTAGCACCGCCGGGCAATAAGCCCAAATAGTACACCGGCACAAGACCTGTTAGGCAATAAACCCGAAATGATTCACCGGCACAAGGCCTACTAGGCACTAAGCCCGAGTATGTCACCGACACTAAGCCTGCTAGGCATCAAAGCCTGATAAGTAACACCGGTACAAAGCCTGCTAGGCATTAAAGCCTGATAAGTAACACCAGCACAAAGCCTGCTAGGCACTAAGCCCGAATATGTCACTAGCACTAAGCCTACTAGGCATCAAAGCCTGATAAGTAACACCGGCACAAAGCCTGCTAGGCTAATAGCCCGAGATATCAACATTTTCAACATTTCAATGCACATTTCAATAATATCATAACCAACTAAATCACTTAAATTTCATAATTCTATCACATTTCAAATTCAACTAAGCTTATTCACATTTTCTAAATAAAATCATTACATCATTGTATACTCCGCATATCATATCGATTATACACCTTTACGTGGTATTAACAAAACATATCCAATTCAATGTAATACCTTTACATTCGGCTATCACATAAAAATATGCCCAAATTTATCAAACATTGTCATTTAACACATTCATAAATCATTCTTTAATATAATCTAGCTTAAGGACTTACCTCAGATTTCGTCAAACGACGAAGACCGGTTATCCGTGAACTTGCGTTTTTCCCCGATCCAAAATCGATTTTCTTTGTTCTTAATCTAAACACATTAAAATTTAGCTCATTCAAGCACATTTCATCTCAATTTAGTCCCTAAACGCATAAATAGGCAAATTACCATTTTACCCCTGACATTTATAATTTTTACCATTTAGTCCTTATTGCACAAAACACAAAATACACATAATTTGAAACTACTCATTTAGGGCCTAATCTTCCCATGCTCCTACAAGTTCCCACATTTCATTTATCTTGCATTTTAACCCTTCAAAATTTATTTTCTCAATTTAACCATATTTAGCCAAATTCATCAAAATTCAAGAACAAAGTTTGTTCATCAACTATATATCTATCATTTAACACCATAAAACATCATGAAACTCAACATAGCATCCATTGTATTTTACAAAAACATCATCCATTCATAAAATTAAGACATGGGCTTTAAAGCTCTCAAAGCAACGATTACAAAAACGTAAAAATTATCGAAAACCGATCAAAATCTAACCTTAAATCACCAATTT
This sequence comes from Gossypium rotundifolium, assembly GCA_025506655.1. Classification (NCBI taxonomy): domain Eukaryota; kingdom Viridiplantae; phylum Streptophyta; class Magnoliopsida; order Malvales; family Malvaceae; genus Gossypium; species Gossypium rotundifolium. The sequence continues at coordinate 29,443,496 of CP106730.1, forward strand.
CTTCTTGGCTGAATGCTAAACCTTGTTTTTCTTTTCTTTTTATGAATTTCAGTAAGAACAATGCAAAATAAGGCCACTTTTTATCTTTCTTTTATTATAATATAAACATAACTTTTATAATAATAAAATATAATTTTAATTATTAAATAATTAAAATAAACATGTCATATAATGATACACCACTAGCTTTTGCCGTCCACTATCCTTTAAATTGGGTAATTTGCATTTTAAGTGCTCCCAATTAGAAAAACAACCATAACTTAGTCCTTACACTTTAAACTATCAAGTTTATAATTTACGCGATTAAGCCCTTTTGTCTAATTAATCACACAAACGATCAAATTTTTATACTGAAACTTTCACACATCATAAATCACATATAATTAGCACCGAAAATAATATTAAAAGAATTTTCAGACTAGGATTCGTGGTCCCGAAACCACCGTTCCGATTACGGTCAAATTCAGACTGTTACAAACCGGACGTCATAACCGGTCGTTCCTAATTTTTGGACTACCTTATACTGCTTTGATAGATGTTGGTTTGATGCACTCGTATGTTGCCAGTAGCATAGTGGAAACCATGAACTTAGACTTTGAGATTACTTCTAGGGAGATGACAATAATAAGCCCTCTAGGTCACTCAGTAAAAGTAAATAAACTGTATAGGGATGTACCCCTAGAACTTCAAGAGGTAGTGTTTGTGGCTAATCTGATGGAATTGCCATTGGGGGAGTTCAATCTGATCCTTGGGATGGACTAGCTGGTGAAATATCAAGCAAGTTTAGACTACGCGGCTAAGCGCATGGTAGTAAGAACAGCTGAAGGTGAAGAACTGGTAATGATAGGTAATAGGATGGATTATCTATCTAATGCTATATATGCTCTGAAGGCCGAAAAAATGGTGAGGAAAGGTTGTGAGGTGTTCATGGTTCATGTTTCTGCATTAGAGGCCAAGGAATTCACTGTAGGGAGAGGTTCGAATGGTGAAGGATTTTTCTGATGTGTTTCCAGAGGAGCTTCCAAGTTTACCCCCAGATCGTGAGGTTGAGTTTGGGATAGATTGTTACCAGGAACCGCGCCATTATCTATTGTTCCACATAGGATGGCGCCGAAGGAATTAGTGGAGTTGAAAGCACAGATTCAATAGTTGCTGGATTGGGGTTTTATCCGGTCGAGTGTTTCTCCTTGGGGAGCAACTGTGCTTTTTGTTAAAATGAAGGATGGTACAATGCGGATGTGTATAGACTACCGGCAGTCTAAATAAGTTGACGATCAAGAACAAGTATCCGTTACTGAGGATAAATGATCTGTTCGATCAGCTTAAGGGTGCATCAGTCTTCTCCAAGATTCATTTAAGGTCAGGGTACCACCAGCTCAAGGTGAAGGAGGCTGATATCCATAAAACGGTGTTTCGTACTCGCTACGGGCACTATAAGATTTTGGTAATGCCGTTTGGGCTGACCAATGCGTTGGCAGTGTTCATGGATATGATGAATCGGGTGTTTCAGTCGTATTTGGACCGATTCATAGTAGTATTTAGAGACGACATCTTGGAGTACTCAAAGTCTAAAGAAGAGCATGATGAGTATCTCCGTGTGGTTCTACAGATTTTGAGGGAGAAGCAGTTGTTCACAAAGTTTAGTAAATACGAGTTCTAGTTAGAGGAGGTAACTTTCTTGGGTCTTGTGGTGTCAGCCGAGGGGATTAGAGTAGACCCTCGGAAGGTTGAGGCAGTGTTGGACTGGAAACCACCCAAGTCGGTGGCAGAAATTCAATGTTTCCTGGGTTTGGCAGTATATTATAGAAGATTTGTGGAGGAGTTTTCTTTGATCGCAGCACCGTTGACCAAGTTATTGATAAAAGGGGTTCCATTTGTGTGGGCAGACAAGCAGCAGGAAAGTTTTGACAAGCTAAAGAGGATTCTGACAGAGGCTCCAGTCTTGATCCAGCCTGAGGCAGGGAAGGAGTCACGATTTACTATGATGCATCGCATACTAGTCTTGGATGTGTACTGATGCAAGAGGGGAAGGTAGTGGCGTATGCATCCCAGAACTTGAGACCACACGAAGTTAACTATTCAACACATGATTTGGAATTTCCTGTAGTGGTTTTTGTCCTAAAGATATGGAGGCACTATTTGTACAGGGAAAAGTCAATAGTTTACACGGATCACAAGAGTCTGAAGTACCTTTTGACTTAGAAGGACTTGAATTTGAGGTAGCGGAGGTGGATCGAGTTGTTGAAGGACTATGACTGTTCAATTGAGTATCATCTAGGTAAGGCCAATGTAGTGGCAGACGTGTTGAGCCGTAAGGTAGTGTCAGACTTGAGAGCAATGTTTGCTCATCTTAGTTTGTATGACAATGGAAGTCTATTAGCAGAATTGTAGGTGAAGCCGTCATGGGTTGGTCAGGTTAAGGAGAAACAGCTAATGGATGAGGTCCTAAGTGCTCAGTGGGTGCAAGTGCAAAGTGGTGGATTGGAAGGTTACAGCTTGACTAGTGATGGAGTGTTGTGTTTTTAAGGAAGGGTTTGTATGCCGATGGACATCGAGTTAAGGCAAAAGATTCAGCAATCCCTACGCTATGCACCCTAGAGGTAGCAAGATGAATCGATATTTACGGAGCAGTTTTGGTGGCCGGGTCTAAAACGGGAAGTAACTAATTTTGTGGGTAAATGTCTAACGTGTCAGTCAGGTCAAAGCTAAACACCAATTACCTTCGGGTCTGTTATAGCCGATCAAGATTTCGCAGTGGAAGTGGGAAAGAATTACGATGGTTTTTGTCACTAGGTTACCCCTTACGCCAGCAAGAACAATTCAGTTTGGGTGATAGTAGATCGTTTCACTAAGTCGGCACATTTTATATCGATTAGAGTGGATTACTCACTCCAAAGGTTGGCTAAGTTGTATATGGTAGAAATAGTGAGACTGTATAGGGTATCGGTATCGATTATCTCTAATAGGGATCCCAGATTCACGTCGAGGTTCGAAAGCGTTGCATCAGGCACTGGGTACGAGATTGGATTTTAGTATAGCATTTCATCCGCGAGTCAGATGGGCAGTCAGAAAGGGTAATACAAATTCTAGAGGATATGTTGAGAGGTTGCATCTTGGATTTCAAAGGCAGCTGGGAAGAATTTCTACCACTGGCAAGATTCACGTACAATAATAGTTACCAAGCAAGCATTAAGATGGCACCATATGAGGCATTATATAGCTGCAAGTGTCGTGCACCTACGTGCTGAACAGAGTTGGGTGAGCGTCAGATGTTGGGTCTGGAGCTGGTCGCTGAAACAGAGGAAAAGGTTAAGTTGATTCGAGCTCGTCTGAAGGAAGCTTCGGACAGGCAGAAGTCTTATGCCGATCTTAAGCAAAGAGATATAGAGTTTGCAGTAGGTGGCAAGGTTTTCTGAAGGTCTTGCCGTGGAAGAAAGTCCTGAGGTTTGGTAGGAAAGGTAAGCTGAGCCCTAGGTTTATCAGGCCATATAAGGTGTTGAAATAGGTGTGACTAGTAGCTTATTAGCTCGAGTTGCTAGCAGAATTGAGTTAGATTCACGATGTGTTTCATGTCTCCATGCTTAGGCGCTATCGATCTGATCCGTCGCATGTTGTGTCAGTGGAAGAGATCGAGGTGAGCCTAGATTTGACCATGGAAGAGGAACCAGTGCAAATTCTAGATCGGGATGTTAAGGTTTTGCGTAAGAAGTCAGTTCCACTAGTAAAGGTATTATGGTAGAACCATGGTACGAAAGAGGCCACGTGGGAACCATAGGATGTGATGCAGCAGCAATACCATCAACTCTTTTGACCAGGCAATTTCAAGGCTAAAATTTCTTTAAGTGGGTAGAATTGTAACATCCGGGAATTAGGGGCTTTGCATTTATTATGTTTCTGTGGGTTTGGTATGCTCTATCTATTAATTTATTATGTTTGGGGTTCCCGAGAAGGCTCGGGGATGAGCTTAAGCTTTGGTAAAAATTTCAATTTTGGGCACTTCAGGGGAGAGCTAGCGGGGGGCAGGCTTTAAGGATCATTGCTAGTGTTTGTTGACACAAGAAGTGATAGGATAAAGTGGCAAGGTGTCGCCTAGGAAGCAAGGGGATGACGCCTCAATGGGAGCTTGAAAGAGGTGGGAGCAGGTTTGAGTCGCATAGTCTGCCTTTTTGGAGTTTATTTTGGCGTTGGATGGAGAGGTGGTGGAGTTCGGATAGGGCACTTCAAGGAGGGAGTGTTGAAAGGGTCAAACAATTTGAATGGGAGGCCATGAGAGAAAGATAGGATTTGACTTGTTCAAATGGTTTCAAAGGGATGGTTGAGAGGTGATGGGGGAGTTGAAGAAGTCGAGCAGTTTGAATGGGTGAAAGGGAGTGATTGTAGGAGGGAATCAGGGAGTGGTGGCTTGTTAGGAGCTTGTTGACTGAATGTTGAAGCTTGGTAAGGTGTTGGCCGGTTGGGAAACTTGTTTAGGGGATGTTGGATTCGGGTGAGTAGTATCTAGGGTGTGCCGAAAGTTGCTTTAGGCATTCCTTTCTTTCTTTTCTTGTGTGCACTTTTGGTCATTTGAGGTGTGTGCCGATTATTTCAAGCTTGTTTGGGTCTTTATTTTTCCCTTTCTTTATTTTTCTTATTTGTTTCTCTTATGCCTATTTTCCCTTTGTGTCGAAATTTACTTTAGGAGCATCTAGTTTATTCTTTGCAATTTGGGCATTGGCATTTCAACTTTTGCTTAAACCTAAACTTTAACTCTCTATGTGGTTATTCTTTCTTTGTTTCCTTCCTCCTTTCACCTTTCTTTCTCTTCAACCGAACCTTGTGTCCTCATTTTCTTTTCACCATTGTTCACTTGTTCTTCTTCCTAACTAAAATACCTTTTGTTTCTTCTTCTTTTTGTTCCTTTCATAGCTGAATCTCCCTAGCCATTTGCTTTTTGTTCTTCATAGCCAAAATAGTAAGTGTCTCAGCCGACTACTCTTCTTCTCTCAATCCTTCACTTCTGCCGAAAATATACAAGACTTCTTTTCTTATTTGCTAAAGCCAAATCACCCTCTCTTGGAGTGCATCATCTTGTTCGATCTCTTCTTATTGGATCTATAGCTGAATTCTATTGGCACTCATAATTGTTCTTTCGGTTTTTGTGGTAGCAGAATCATCGTGGACCATTTGTCATCACACCTAATCGGTTTCGTTAGTATAGAGGGGTAAGTGTTTCAATTGTTCGACATCATTTTTTTTATGATTAAATGCCAAAGGCAAATATTTTGAATTTCTTTAGTGTTTGGCTGAATGCAGGAAGGAGGGGTTGACACCATCTGAGGTGGAGTTTTTGGAGTTTGTTAGTCGTAAGCCAAGCCTAGAACCCTCGGGATCTATCGACTTAGGTAAGGGATCTAACTCCAGGATTCTAGTTCTTTATATTTTAGTTTACTTATTTAACCCAATTTAGTGATAAGGTATATTATGGATTCGAAGGCTAATCAAGTAGTGAGTGGGGTCAGATCTGAGACCCCAACCCCTATGTTCAAGAAAAGGGCGATCTCAGCGGTTCGTGATTGGCCACCGGGGTGTGGACCAGCATCCGAGCAGGAGAGTAGACAAATCACAGTTATAGTTGTGTCGATTAACGATAGTACCAACATAGAAAGTGTAGTTTTACGCGTAATCAAGTGTGTATCTCTTACGCACTTCATAATCAATATATTGCTATGTTATTCACTTAAACACGGTTAAAAGCCGAAATAAATATGGATATCGATATGCTACCCTTATGGGAATGAGCGAGGACTCCGAGTAAGTCCATTCCAATAGTTAATTATATTTGAGTGCTGATGAATATGTATATGCTATGTTGCAGTATGTTATTAATTGATAAAGCATGTAAGTAATGTATGTATAAACATGTGCACTAAAATGGGTATTATGAGAGGAGGGGAAAGATGTGATATTTGTGACTTTGGGTCACCAGTGGTTTGGCACCACATTGGATATTTTAGTGACTCATCCCAGTTGCTTAGTACCACAGTGGGTTGGCCCCACATATTACATTAAAAGGGATTGTCACCAAGTGGTTTGGTACCACAAAGTGGGTTGGCCCCACATATGGATAATTGTGACTTTGGGTCACCAAAGGGTTTAGCACCACCAAGGGTTTGGTACCACATTTGCGGATACTTGATTGTGACTTTGGGTCTCCAGTGGTTTAGCAAAGACCAAGTGGTTTGGTACCACACGGTAGAATACTGAGTGTTGGATGGCTAGGTTTGGGTTGCATGACATTCTTACTTGATTATGAAACTGTGCAAGAGTGTTGTTATATTCGGGAGGGGGATTATACACTGAGTCTCAGTGACTCACCTCTTTCCTTGCATTTTGCAGATGACTCGTAGATCGCGAATATAGAGCCGGGCAGACTCGTGGTGGCCATGCATATTGCGTTTGGTTTTAGTTTCTTCACTCTTTTGGGTACTTTATTTTTAATTTGGTTTTATTTTTGGGTTTGTAATAGGCCCACTAACTAATATTCCTTGGTTGTTTAATCTCGTTAAGTTTTCTCATACATTGCTTAAGTTACACAGCATGGAATGTCTAAATAACCTGTAAAAATCAATGTTTTTCTAAATTCACACATCTTACCGGGTTTTCCAAACTTTACCATCGGGTAATAACAAACAAGTGATGACAACGAACCAAACTCAAATTTCTTCTTAAAATTTAGTTTTACTCTGAGACATAATGGGAAATGGTTTTCAACCTCACACTTAAGCGAGGACGAGTTTTTCTTAAAATCGAATGATTTTCTTGGTAATGGGAGGCGACGAATGGGTTTTCTCAAGGGAGTCTTTTCCTTCTATTTAAAAACTTTAGACACCATAATGTTTTTATGGTAACTTTTAAGAAAATAAATCGGCAATGTGTTCTATTTAAAATGTTTTTCACCCTATGACAAGTCGAATCTGGTCGTAGTGTATTGACCGGGTTTGGGGTGTTACAAGAAGCTATAATAATATTGAACACTTAGTGCCATCACATTCAACTGAATTTCTCTCGGTATTGCACACGTAGTGCCAAATAATACAGCCGATGCTTTCTTTATCTTGCACACTTAGTGCCATTCATCACTGTAACGATTCTATTTATGCACACTTAGTGCCACATATCTTCGAACTCACATTTCACATTACCAAACTCCACAATCACATTTCCATTCATTTCATCATATATGAATATTGTTTAAACAATACGTATTATACACGAATTATAACGTCCCAAAAGTTAGGGGTTTGTAGTTTTTCTTAAATTCATGTTGTTCTTGTTTGGCTAGCTATTTGAGTGTGTTTGGGGGTCCTAAAGAGGCCTGGGTTCTAGTTTGAGCCTTGGAAAAATTTTGGTTTTTGACCCTAAAGTAGAGAAGGCTGTTGGCGGCAAGGCTTAAGTATAATTGTGTGTGATTATGTAGCACAAGATGAGCTGGTAGCTCAGTGGTAGTGGCGTCTTTAGGAAGGCATGTAGAGTGGGGTTCGAGTCACACAAGCTACAAATGGAAGCTTTTATTTTATGACTTGAGAGGGGAGGAAGCAGAGTTCAAATCTAACTCTTCAAGGGGAGTTGGAGACTTGGTAAAATGTTTCAAATGGATGGATGGGAGCTTTTCTAGGAGTCTTTGGTAGAGAAAATCGTGGGATGGAGGATAGTGGGAGTATTGGCCGAAATTAAGAGTGTTGTTGGGATGATAATTTTGGTTAAGAGGTGGGTATGAAGCAAATTCGACTTGGGGGATCTTTAGAGAGCATTTTCAGGTTTTGGTTCTATTTGACTTTTTCATTTTCTTTTCTTCCTGAGTGTTTGTACAAGTGGTATTTTGGCACTTTCGTTATCAAGTGAGAGCAAGTTTTGGTGACTAAATCTCTAAGGGAAACTTCTTTTCTTTTCCCATTTGTCCCCATGCCAAAATCTCACTTATTTTCTAAGAGCAAGTTTCTTTTTGTTGTTGGCTGAATTCAATCTTCATTCTTTCTCCTTCATTTTCTTGTTAGGTGTCGAATTGGTAAGCTTTACTTTCATCTCTTTTCCTTTTTTTTTCTACTCATCTCTCTTCTTCTTATCATTCGTTTCTCTTCTTTACCCTTAAGCCGTAACCACACTTCTACCTTTCTAATTCCTCGCTAGGCCGAATCTTTGAGGGCCGAACATTCCTCTCTATTTGTTTTAAGTAGTTTTTATTTTCTTCTATTCATCGATAAGTTGTGGCTACAACCGAATATATGTTTGCTATTTCTTCTCTCATTCTCAATTGGGTTCTCTAAGGTGAAGGGTTGGTTCTTTAGTTGCTATGGAATAGCGTTTCTAATGTGCTCTTTTCATTAATCAATGCTAGGGACTCAATTTTTATAACCTCATAGTAGGGATGATTACCTTGGTGTTGAGGAATATCATATCATGTGGTAAGAAAGGCTTGTTATATATATCAGTATGTTGATTTACCCGAAGTAGAGACTAACTATTAAACAATTGTTTCATAGGTGCCTTAGAAGTTTCAAATTACACTCGTAATCAAGGTGTGTAATCTCACACCTCTTCTTATTCTGTGAATACTTGAATCTGAACTCGGCTAAAACCTAAAATACCGAAAAGCTTGATTATCGACATCTGAGATCACTCGAGCATGCGAGTGCTCATAGTGATAAATCGAGCCACAAACTTTGACGATAGACTTTCAGGAGTGGCACGATCTTTTTCGTGAGCTTAGTCCATAATGGCTCTCGTTGGGCCGTAGTGGGCCAAGGGGCCCAATAGGCTAATGGGCCCACATGGGTAAATCCATGGTGAGTATTGGGTGAATGATTCGACTGCGAAGTTCACAAAATCGAGATAAAAAATGGGTTGGTTAGGCCACACAAGCATGTGGGCCTGTTTGGGCAATAATGATATTTTGGCTCAATTACACCGTTTTGACAAGAAATGGAAATCGTGTTGTTCGAGACGACAGTAGGCCTCCGAAAAGGCCATTGTAGGGGTAAAATTATCGAATTACCCTTGATGGGTAAATTACCAAAATACCCTCGATAGGTAAAATTACTAGAAGACCCTTCACGGATAAAATTATCGAAATACCCTTAATGGGTGAATTACTATTTTAACCCCAACCGATCAAATGACGTTATACCTTTGGGGTTAGAATCATTGATGTATGAGTATTAATTGTATGACTGATTTTGATTGTGATGCACTACATACACGAATAAATTATGATATGACATACTGCATTAGGTTGGGTTATGGATTTTGGAGGAAGCACTGTACTGGTGGCTCTGCCACGTTATACCGTTTTAGTGGCTTTTACCACCTATACTGATTTCGGTGGCTTAGCCTCGTATACTATTATCAGTAGTTCGACTGGGTTCTTGGTGTGTAGGGCTGGGTGGGTCGACTTGGTCCCCACATGGTGTGTAAGGTTGGTACGGGTGGTGTGGTGGTTGGACTAGGTTGGGTGACATATCTATTTTGCATATCATATGGCTTTGGCCCAGACTACTACTGGATAGGGCTTCGGCCCAGACTGATACTGAATAGGGCTTCGGCTCGAGACCGTTATTGATTAGGGCTTAGGTCTAGATTGATACTATATGGGCTAGGGCATAAACTGTGTTTGTAATAAGGGGATTACATACTGAGTTCTCGTAACTTACCCTTCCTCTTTAACTGTACAGGTAATCCCTAGCCTTAGAGGATTTGAAGCTGCGAGGTACTCGGGGGTGGCCACACATCCTGTATGTTCTTGGGGTTAACTTAGCTATTTTTAATATAGTTTACCTTACTTTAATTTTGGGTTAATAATTTCTGTAATAAGGCCATTGGATTTGTTTTAACTTTTTTTGGTATTTCTTTATAAACTGCTAATTTATTAAACACGAGTTTTTTTAAAACAATAACGATTGTTTTCAAAATATCACGTTTCCACAACTGTTTAAACCAAACATTTGTATCGAAGAAGGTTTTACAAAACAAGATAATACAAGCATATCAATATTTTTGAATGAACTCGTGTAAAATTTGTTTTGTTAAAAAGCAATGAAAAACAAGATTTCTAAACGCTAAAAAGTTTGGTCGCAAATGAGTTTTCCAACGAACACAAAGTTTTCAAACAACACCTGATGTGGCACGCTAGATCCGGTCATAACGTCTAGGCCGGGTTTAAGGTGTTACATTTAATGGTATCTGAGCCAGGCTGCAAAACTCAGCTGTGGAATGGGTTTTGAAAATTTTCCAAATCTGTTTAAATTCTGGTTTAGAAAAGTAGTGATATCACTGAATGTGTGGCACATCGAGTCTCTAGCACCAAATCCGTAAGTTTCTTTACTCTATTATATGCTTATATGACTGTACTATGAAAATACTAGGGATTATAGTAGTACACTGAAACTCCTTAGCTGTAGAAACCATGACTATAGGAGACTGAAACTACAATAAATGTGATTTGCGAGAACAACCCTAACTGCTGCTTTTCCACAAGAAGTCTGTTAATAATTACATGAATTATAAGTTATTTAGAAAATACGCTACATCAATATGAACACAAGAGGTCACGAAAGAGGTACACGTGGCCATGGTAGAGGCTGTGGTGCTAGGGCTAGGTCCTCAACATCAGGACATATGCCTGAAAGAAAAGCACCGGCATCACCAGTGACTGAGATGGGGTCTCACTATCGAGCAGGTGGGGATGATGCCCTATCCCAAGCAATGCTACGAGTTCTGGAAAGGGTTGCTGGAGCGAGTACTGGGTTAGTGGCCTGATGATCAATCTCTGAACGACTCTGATCTAATGGTGCAAAAATCTTCAGGGGCAGCTCTGGTGTAGCCCCGAATGTGGTAGAATATTGGTTAGAGGTGATTGAGTGAATCATGGATGACCTAGACTTCACAGTGGAGCAAAAGCTAAAGGGAGCGGTGTCCCTACTGTGAGATGAGGCATACCAATGTTGGCTTACTGTGAAAGAAGGCATGCAGGCCGACCGTGTGACTTGGGACTTATTTAAGGCAAACTTCTAAGGAAAGTATGTCGGGGAAAGTTATGTGGACGCCCGGAGAGAAAAGAATTTTTAAATCTAGTTCAGGAAAATAAGTTTGTAGCGGATTATGAGGCAGAGTTCCTACGATTAAGCCGATATGCTCGGGCATAGTCGTGACTGAATATGAGTGCTACGTGCTGCTTGAAGATAGTCTCCAGATGAGTTTGGGTACTGATAGCCCCGTAGAGGGAAAGAGACTTTGTTGCCCTGGTACAGAAGGCTAAAATTACTGAGGATGTGAAACGCTCAGAGCGTCAAACCGTGAGCAGGATAGAGGCATAAGTAAGAGGAATTTTGGGCTCTTAAGTTTTTTGGCGGGCTTAAGAAGAGGCCCAGGTTTGATAGGCTAGTCCAAGCTAGGGGTCCTGCTGTTGCTGTCAGATTGCGGCCTTGCGCTGTGTGTGGGTTATTTCACCAAGGTGAGTGCTGGAGAAAAATTGGAGCATGTTTTAGATGTGAGTCTCAGGATCACATGATTAAAAACTAAACTCCGAGGTATGGTCAGATGCTAGTTCGCGGTATGGGTTATATTCAATCAGGAAGAGGTAGTCAGCAGCCATCGAGAGGTCGTGGTCTAAAAATAGGGGAAAATGATTTGGGAGGAGGTCGTGGAGCACCGAGTAGAGGTGTTGGTACTACAGAGGCAAGACAGCCAGGGTTGGTTTATGCTACCCGGCGTCGAGAGGATGGCGACGCACCTTACGTCATAACTAGTACGTTTCTCATTCATGATGTACCATTTATAGCTTTGATTGATATTGAGTCGACGCACTCATATATTGCATGTACTGTGTCTGGAACTTTGGGCATACAGTTTAAACTTGTTGATAGAGAAATGTCGGTGATTAGTCCTTTAGGACAGTCAGTTATAGTGAATAAGCTGCTTAGATATGTGCCTCTAGAGGTCCAAGGGGTTGTCTTTCCAACGAATTTGATAGAACTACCGTTTGGCGAATCAATTTGGGCATGGACTAGTTAGTGAAACACCGTGCGAATTTGGATTGCGCTGCTAAGCTATAGTATTGAAGTCGTTAGATATTAAGGAGTTGGTTGTGATAGGGGAGCGAAGGCATTATTTATCTAAAGTAATCACCGCATTAAGGGCCGAGAAACTAGTTTGTAAGGGGTGTGAGGCGTTCCTAACTTATGTCAACATAACTAATGTTAAGGGTTTGTCTATTGGGGATGTCAGGACCGTAAAGGAAATTTCAGTTGTATTTCTTGAAGAGCTTCCAGGGGTTGCCACCAAATCGTGAGGTCGAGTTCAACATTGAGCTTCTACCGGGAACGGTGCCGGTGTCCATCGCCCCTTATAGGATGGCACCGAAGGAGCTGGTAGAATTAAAGGCTCAGATCCAAGAGCTACTGGATTGAGGATTCATCCAACCGACTGTGTCACCGTGAGGAGCACTTATGCTATTCGTAAAGAAGAAGGATGGGTCAATGCGCATGTGTATTGATGATCGTCAATTGAATAAATGGACGATCAAGAACAAGTACCCTTTATCGAGAATAGATGATTTGTTCGATTAGTTGTGAGAGCTTCAGTTTTCTCCAAGACATATCTTAGATCGGGGTACCATCAGCTATGGGTCAAGGAGACATATGTATACTAGACTACATTCTGAACTCATTATGGACACTACGAGTTTTTGGTAATGCTGTTTGGGTTAACGAATGCACCAGCTACTTTCATGGATATGATGAACTAGGTTTTCCAATCCTACTTAGACCAGTTCTTGGTGGTATTTATAGATGATATTCTAGTGTATTCAAGAACTGAGGATGAGCACGATTCACATATTTAGATTGTTTTACAAATATTGAGAGAGAGGTAGCTTTAAGCCAAATTCACCAAGTGTGAGTTTTGGTTATGAGAGGTAACATTTCTGGGGCATGTCATGTCTGCCGAGGGGATTAGGGTTGATCCTCAAAAAGTTAAGGTCGTATTAGATTGGAAGCCACCAAAGTCGGTATCTAAATTTGTAGTTTTCTAGGTCTGGCTGGATATCATAGGCAGTCTGTTGAAGGGTTCTCACTGATTGCTGCACCTTTAACTAAGTTACTGCATAAAGGAGTACCGTTTGTTTGGGCTGATAAATAGCAGGAGAGTTTTGAGAAACTGAAGAAGATTTTGACTGAAGCTCTGGTATTAATTCAGCCAGAGGTTCAAATGAAATTCATTGTCTACTGTGATGTATCGTACACAGGACTGGGTTGTGTGCTGATGCAAGAGGGTAAGGTGGTGGCCTATGCTTCTCATAAGCTTAGGCTACATGAGGTGAATTATCCTACTCATGATCTAAAATTAGCTACGATGGTATTCATACAAAATATTTGGAGATACTACTTGTACGGGAAGTAGTCGATCATTTATATCGAGCATAAAAGTCTCAAGTACCTCCTTACTCAGAAGGAGTTGAATCTTAGGCAACGAAGATGGATAGAGTTGCATAAAGATTATGATTGCTCGATTGAGTACCATTCGGGAAAAGCCAATGTGGTAGCAGACGCATTGAGTCGTAAGGTGGTATTTGATCTAAGAGAAATGTTTGCTCGTTTCAGCCTATTTGTGGATGGTAGTCTCCTAGCTGAACTTCAAGTAAAACTGATGTGGGTAGTTCAAATTAAAGAGAAGCAGATGTTGGATGAGTCGTTGGTTCCTCAGTTTCAACAGGTGAATAAGGGAGAGACTGAGGATTTTGGGCTGAATAGTGAATGAGTATTATGCTTCTATGGAAGAGTTTGTGTACTCAGGGACTCTGAGTTAGGGTAGTTGATTCTGCGGAAAATGCATAGTGATTTTGTAAGTAAGTGTTTGACATACTAGTAAGTGAAGGCTGAGCATCAACTGCCTTCAGGATTGCTGCAACCTGTTAAGATTCCAAAATGGAAGTGGGAGAGGTAACCATAGATTTTGTTAGTGGGCTACCCCTAATGCCTACTAAAAAGATTCGGTGTAGGTAATTGTTGATCAACTGACTAAATCTACCCATTTCATATCGGTCCGCACTGATTACTCGTTGTATAAGTTGGCGAAGTTATATGTGGTGGAAATTGTAAGGTTACATGGGGTACCGGTGTCTATTATTTTAGACAGGGACCCTAGATTCACATCATGATTATAGAGAGTATTACACGAAGCTTTTGGTTCAAGGTTGGATTTTAGCACATCATTTCACCCGCAAATTGATGGTTAGTCAAAGATGGTAATATAGATTCTGGAGGACATGTTGAGAAGCTATGTGATTGATTTCAAGGGCAGTTGGGAAGACTATCTACCCTTAGTGGAATTTGCTTATAACAATAGTTACCAATCCAGTATTTAGATGGCACCGTACAAGGCATTATATGGTTGTAAGTGTCGTACCCCTACTTGTTGGACAAAATTGGGCAAGCGGCGACTGTTGGGTCCAAAACTAGTTTTTGAAACTGAGGAGAAAGTGAAATTGATCCGTAATCGGTTAAAAGAAGCATCTGATAGATAGAGGTCGTATGTTGACCTAAAGCATAAAGTGATAGAGTATTTTGTGGGGGAAAATGTCTTATTGAAGGTCTCACAATGGAAGAAGATTTTGAGATTTGGACGGAAGGGCAAGTTGAGCTCCAGATTCACCGGGCCTTACCGAATACCAAAGTGTAACATCCTTAAATCAGGGACTCTACATTTTTGCGTGTTTGCATGTGTTAGTATGATTGCTAAGCTAGTTTAGAGTGTTTTGGGGTCCTGGCATGAGCTTGGGGTAGGTCTGAGCCATAGTAAAATTTTTGTTTTGGGTACTTGGAAGGGAGAGCCAATGGAGTTAGGTGTTAAGGGATGTTATTGGAGTGTCTTGACACAAGAAGTGCATTGGAAAAGTGGCAAGGGAGGCGCTACTGAAAGCCTGGTGAGGTGACGCCACAAGGAGCTGAGAGGGCCTTGTTTTGAGCTGTAAGAATCTCTCCTTGTGTAGTTATTTTTGACACTAGGTGCAAGGAGGAGATGTGCTCAGGAAGGACTCTGTTGGATCGGTGTTGAAGGAGTCAACACATTTGAATTGGATGGAGAGGAGTGAATGTAGGAGCTTGACTCATTCAAACAATTTGAATGAGTAGAAGGGAGGAATTTGGGGAGAAAGGAGGGGGACGGCTTAAAGGTTGAAGGAAGTGTTAGTGTGTAGCCGAATTTGGTAGTGGCTAAGGGGTAAGGGGGTGTGCCGAATTTGGGTTGCTTGGGATGATATTTTTGGCTTTTGGTGTGTGTCTCACTTGGTGTCTTAGTTTTCTTCTTTCATTCTCTTGTGTGCCGAAACCATATTCCTAATTGCACATTTTTTTGCATTTTGTTCTTTTCCCTTTTCTCTCAAAATAGCCTTGGCCGAAAACTTCTTTCCATATCTTTTCTCCCTACTTCTCTTGTGGTTACCGAACCCACATTGCTCTTCACCCATCTTGCGGTTCACTTTCTTGCCATACTTTTTAAAAACCGAAACCTCAATTACCATCCTTCTTTTCCATCTTTCTATTCCCTCTTATTTTTGTGTTTTTGTGTTAGCCGAATCCATCTAGCACCCTTGTGGTTCTTTTTGTTTCTTTCACTAGGTTTAGTAGGTGGTGAAATCTCATAACTGTTCATCTCTTCTTCGGTTCTCAAGGACGAACTACAACCCATAGTCCGGTAAGATTTCATTTTTTTTTCTTTTCTTTGCTCTCCTGGCCGAATCTTCATAGTACTCTTACATCCCTATTTCTTTCCCCAATTTTGATTGTTGGGGTAGGGAAAAGCCAAAATCTCTGGCACTCAAACTTTCTTGTTGGACTGTTGTTGCAGTGGATCTTTAATGTTGGATTGCCATTATTTCCAATCAGATTTGTTAGGCGCTTGTAAGCGTTTCTGCTATTCAATAATTTCTATTGTGTTTAAGTGCCAAAGGTTGTAGCTAATCCTGTAGACCTTGGTCGAATGGAGGGTGCTAAGGAGGCTTGTCGTTAGTCGACTGAGTATTCAAG
The DNA here is from genome assembly GCA_025506655.1 of Gossypium rotundifolium. Lineage (NCBI taxonomy): Eukaryota > Viridiplantae > Streptophyta > Magnoliopsida > Malvales > Malvaceae > Gossypium > Gossypium rotundifolium. The sequence goes on from CP106730.1 coordinate 29,459,551, forward strand.
TGGTGCTTTGATCTAAGTCATTGGTCTTCGGGAATTGATCAATATAGGTAAGGAATCTACTCTTTTGGGTTAATTCTTGATTCATAGTTATTCTCTGTGTTAACCTAATTTAGTGACCAAAGGTTTTATGGACCGTAAGGCTAACCAAACAGTAGGAGGGGTCATACATGAGACCCCAACCCCTAAATTCAAGAAGAGGGCCGTGTTTGTGGTTCGTGATTGGCCACCTGGGTGTGGGCAAGCACCTGAGCAACGCAGAATTCAAATAGTGGTGGTGTCGAATAATGACAGTACAGACGTAGAGAGCATCGTTTTACTAGTAATTAGGTGTGTAACTCTTGCACACTTCATTAGTTAATTTGCTAGTTATGTTTACTGTTAAAAGCCAAAATAGCTATTGACAACAGTGTGTTACCATTGTGGGTATGAGCGTGGACTCCGGGTAAGTCCCCTATGGATTGGCTATCGATGTATGCTTTTATATTATTTTATGCTATGCTATGTGATATTTGCATTACAAACATGTTAATATGCCACAAAAAATGTGTTCATGATGATGGGTATGTTGAGAGGAGGGGGAAGGATGATTTAGACTGTCACCAGTCGTTTTGACCACACAGTGGGTTGGCCCCGCTTTCCTTATTATTTGTGACTAGTCTCAATGGTTTTGACCACACGGATATTATTTGTGACAATGGTCACCAGTGGTTTTGACCACACATGGAGTATTGTGACTCGTCCCAGTGGGTTGGCTCCACATGTTGATTACGGGATTATCATCAGTGGTTTTGACCACACGGTGGGTTGGCCTCACCATATGATTTGTGACTATGGTCACCAGTGGTTTTGACCACACTTATACGATTTGTGACTACGGTCACCAGTGGTTTTGACCACCAGTGGTTTTTACCACACGGGGTCGGCACATGAGTTCGGTTGGTTAGGTTGGGTTTGCATGATTTGCATAGTGGCTTATGAAATGTGTAAGTGCCTTGTTATTACCGGGATGAGGATTTATACACTGAGTCTCAGTGACTCACCCCTTCCCTTATCTTTTTGCAGATGTGGCATAGATCGCGGATGTGGAGCCGGGGTAGACTCGAGGTGGCCATGCGCTATGTTTTTGGATTTTATTTCAATTACTATTTTGGGCTAATTTACTTTTAAATTTGGTTTTGGTTTTGTAATAAGGCCCTTGAATTTTTATTATTTCGGGTTTTTGATTATCTGCTTTAAGTTTTATCATACTATGCTTAAGTTAAATAACATAGCATGTTCGAATAACCTATAATTTTCGAAAATTGTACAACTTATCAGGTTTTTCAAACTTTACCATCGAGTAATACTAAACAAATGAAGTCAACAAGCTAACTCTAACTTTCTCCAAACTAAGTTTTTCTTTATGTTCAGATACAAAATGGTTTACAACTTTATTATGCTAAACTCACTCAGGATTTCATAAAATCAAACGGTTTTCCCAAAACAAGGAACGACAACGATTTCTCTCGGAAGAGTTTGTCTTTCAAACTTCAAATAACGAAGTGTTCCATACAACGTTTCTTTTTTTTAAAAAAAATTTAGACGTGCAAGTTGCGTCTTTAAAATTTTTTTCCCCGTGACATGCCGAATTCGATCGTAGCGTGTTGACCGGGTTTGGGGTGCTACAATTTTGGTATCAAAGCTAGGTTCAAAAGCTCTGCTATGGCCCCGAGGCCCAAAAATGTTTTAAAAATAGGTTATAAAAGGTTTTTGTGGGAAAGGTAGGGTTGGAAAAGCATGGCACCGAGTCTCCGACACTGATCCGCCCAGGTAAGTACCCTATTTGTGTTTGTAATGATGATGTTTTGACTAGTAGTAATAGGGAATTACTTTAGAGACTTAAACCGTAGGATTGTGTGAACTTACGAAAACAATCCCGTATTAAACTATCCATAAGACTATGCTTTAATAATAGTGGAATAAGTATAACGTATAAAATTATTAAATCTGATCAATTCGTATCGGCAGTCATGAGCGCCCAAGCACGTGGGCGTAATATTCGTGGACGAGGTAGGTGTAGGACGATAGTGTTAGAATCGGTAGGCTCTGATCAAGGGTCGAAGAACGTGGTACCATTGCCACCAGTTGTGGGTGCAAAATTTCAAGATCAGACGGCTGGTGATGATGCAGTGTCACAGGCGATGCTGCGGGTTCTAGAAAGAGTCGCGGGTGCAGGCATCAAAATGGGAGCTCAAAAATCTATGTCTGAACGACTCCTGGCTAATGGCGCAGAGGTATTCAGAGGTGTATCTGGTATGGCTCCTAGTACGATAGAATATTGGCTAGAGGTGACAAAACATATCATAGACGACCTAGATTTTACGGCTGAGAAGAAGCTGAAGCGTATAGTATCTCTTCTCGAGATGAGTCATATCAGTGGTGGCTCACGGTTAGGGATGGAGTAGTTGTCGACGACATCACTTGGGATTTCTTTAGGGTAGCCTATCAGAGGAAATACGTTGGGTCTAGTTACAATGATGCGCAGCATAAGACGTTCCTGAATTTGGTTTAGGGAAATAAGTCAGTATCGAAATATGAGGTAAAATTTCTTCGGTTGAGTCGGTATGCACGGGGTATTGTGGGCACGAAACATGAGCGCTGTGTTAGATTTGAGGATGGGTTGAGAGATGAGCTGTGGATGTTGATTGCTCCACAGTAGGAGAGAGAATTTGTAGTCTTAGTAGAGAAGGCTAAAGTTGTTGAGGAAGTGAAATTATCAGTGAGACGAAATCAGGATAAGGGTTGGAATAAGAGGAATTTTGGGTCATTTGGGTCTGCTGAGAATCAGTAAAAAAGGGCTAGATATGGTGGGCCAAATCAAGCTGCGAGGCCTGCTACTACTACTACTCAATGGCCACCACAGTGTGCTCGGTGTGAGAAGTCTCACACAGGGGAATGTTGAACTGGAAATAGAGGGTGTTTTGAGTGTAGGTCAATAGGACACCGAGTGAGGGATTGTCCGCAGAGGTCAGCTAGGCTTCAGTCCGGGAATCAGAATCATACACAGTTTAGGAGGGATGGTCAGCAACCACAGAAGGGTCGCAGTTCAGCCAGGGGAGGTAACAGTCCGGGATGAGGCCGTGGAGCACTAGGTAGAGGTGCTGAGAGTATAGAGGCGAGATAGCCTGGGTTGGTATACAGCAGCGAGGCGCCGAGAGAAGGGCGACGCACCGAACATCATAACCGGTACGTTCTTAATTTTTAGACTGCCTTATACTACTTTGATAGATGTTGGTTCGACGCACTCGTATGTTACCAGTAGTATAGTCGAAACTATGAACTTAGACTTTGAGATTACTTCCAGGGAGATGATAGTAATAAGCCCTCTAGGTCACTATGTAGAAGTAAATAAATTGTATAGAGATGTACCCCTAGAACTTCAAGGGGTAGTGTTTTTGGTCGATCCGTGGAACTCCATTCGGGAGTTCGATCCGATTCTAGGGATGGATTGGCTAGTAAAGTACTGTGCCGGTTTGGATTATGCACTAAGCGCATGGTTTTGAGGACAGTTGAAGGTGAAGAGGTAGTAATGATAGGTAATAGAAGAGATTATCTATCTAATGTTGTGTCTACTCTAAAGGCCGAGAAAATGGTGAGGAAGGGTTGTGAGGCGTTTATGGTGCATGTTTGTGCCTTGGAGGCCAAGAAATCAGTTGTGGGGAATGTCCGAATGGTGAATGAATTTGCCGATGTATTCCCAGAGAAACTTTCGGGTCTGCCTCCGGACCGTGAAGTTGAGTTCGGTATAGACTTGTTACCCAAAATCGTACCAGTGTCTATTACCCCATATAGGATGGCGCCGAAGGAATTGGTGGAACTGAAGGCATAGATTCAGGAATTGTTGGATAAGGTTTCATCCGGCCGAGTGTATCACCTTGGGGAGCGCTGTGCTCTTTGTTAAGAAGAAAGACGGTACAATGTAGATGTGTATAGACTACTGCCAGCTGAATAAGTTGACGATCAAGAACAAGTATCCGTTGCCCAGATAGACGACTTGTTTGGTCAGCTTAAAGGTGCATCGATTTTCTCCAAGATAGATCTTAGGTCGGGGTATCATCAACTCAATGTAAAGGAGGCGGATATCCATAAAATGGCGTTTTGTACTCATTATGGGCACTACATGTTTTTGGTAATGCCGTTCGGGTTGACTAATACGTCGGAAGCGTTCATGGACATGATGAATCGGGTGTTCTAGCCGTACTTAGACCGGTTCATCGTGGTGTTTATAGACGACATTTTGGTATACTCAAAATCTGAGGAGGAATATGTCGTGCATCTACGGGTGGTTCTACAGATTTTGAGGGACAAGCGATTATTTGTAAAGTTTAGCAAATGCAAGTTCTACTTGAAAAAGGTAACTTTCTTGGGTCATGTGGTGTCAGCTAAGGGAATTAGAGTGGATCCTCGAAATATTAAGGCGTTGTTGGATTGAAAGCCACCTAAGTCGGTAGTAGAGATTCAGAGTTTTCTGGGTTTGGTAGGATATTACAGAAGATTCGTAGAAGGGTTTTCTTTGGTTGCAGCACCGTTAACTAAGTTGTTGAGGAAAGGGGTTCCATTTGTGTGGGTAGATAAGCAGTAGGAAAGTTTCGATAAGTTAAAGAAGATTCTGATAGAAGCTCCAGTTTTGATTCAGCCTGAAGCAGGGAAGGAATTTACGGTTTATTGTGATGCATTGCATACTGGTTTGGGGTGTGTGCTGATGCAAGAGGGGAAAGTGGTGGCGTATGCGTCTCAGTAGTTGAGACCACATAAAGGTAACTACCCGACACATGATCTGGAATTGGCTGCAGTGGTCTTCGCCCTGAAGATTTTGAGGCATTACTTGTATGGGGAGAAGTCTATTGTCTACACGGTTCACAAGAGTCTGAAGTATCTGTTGACGTAAAAAGAATTGAATTTGAGGCAATGTAGGTGGATCGAGTTGTTTAAAGACTACGACTGCTCGATTGAATACCATCCAGGTAAGGCTAATGTAGTGGCTGACGCATTGAGCCGTAAGGTGGTAACGGATCTGAGAGCAATGTTTGCTCGTCTCAGTCTATATGACGACGGGAGTCTATTGGCAGAATTGTAAGTAAAGCCAATGTGGGTGGATCAGGTTAAGGAGAGACAGGTAGTGGATAAGGTTTTGAGTGCTCAGAGGCTATAAGTATAGAATGGTGGTTTGGAGGGTTATAGCTTGAGCAGTGAGGGTGTGTTATGTTTTCAAAAGAAAGTGTGTATGTCGAAGGACGTGGAGTTGAGACAGCGATTTCTTCAGGAAGCTCATAGCAGACCATATGCTAAGCATCTTGGAGGTAGCAAGATGTATCGGGATTTGCAAAATAGTTCGGTGGCGGGCCTTGCTTTGAAGTAATCAATTTGTGAGTAAGTGCCCGACATGCCAACAAGTCAAAGTCGAGCATCGCCATTCTGCGTCAGTGCTGTTGCGGCCATAAAGATTCCGCAGATGGAAGTGGGAAATGATGACGATGGACTTCACACTGGCTACCCTTATGCCAAGCAAAAAGGATTCACCGATGATTGTTGATCGCTTGACAAAGTTGGCCCATTTCATACCGCCGGATTGATTATTCACTCCAAAGGTTGGCTAAGTTGTATGTAGCGGAGATAGTACGCTTTACATAGGGTGCCGTGTCAATTATTTCGGATAGGGATCCCGATTCACGCCAAGGTTCGGAAAGCTTTGCATCGTGCATTGGGTACGAGGTTGATTTCAAAGACGACTTTCCATCCGCAATGACGGACAATGAAAGGGTAATTCAAATCATAGAAGATATGTTAAGGGTTGTGTTCGGATTTCAGCCAGTAGTTGGGAGGAATATCTACCATTGGCAGAGTTCCCGTATAACAACAGTTATCAAGAGAGTATCCAGATGGCACCGTATGAGGCACTGTATGGATGGAAGTGTCGTACCCCTATGTATTGGATAGAACTGGGTGAATGCCAGATGTTGGGTCTAGAGTTGGTTGCTGAAACAGAGGATAAGGTTAAGGTGATTTGGGCTCGTCTGAAGGAAGCTTCGGACAGGAAAAAGTCTTATGCCGACCTCAAACGTAGGGATATGGAGTATGCAGTGGGTGACAAGGTCTTTCAAGGTATTGTCATAGAAGAAAATGCCGAGATTTGGTCGGAAGGGCAAGCTAGGCCCTATGTTTATTGGGCAGTATACAAAGTTGAAGTAAGTGGGACCGATAGCTTACCAGCTCGAGTTGCCGCTTGAAATTGAGTCGATTCATGATGTATTCCATGTCTCCATGCTTAGGCACTATCGGTCGATCCACGATATTGTGCAAGTGGAGGAAATTGAGGTGAGTCCGTTTGTCCTTCAAGAAGAACCAAGGTCTGATTTTGGATCGGGATGTCAAAGTTCTGCGTAAGAAGTCGGCCTTTGGTGAAAGTTTTATGGCGAAACCATGGTACGGAGGAGGCCACGTGGGAACCAGAGGATGTGATGCGGCAGCAATACCTTCAACTCTTCTGACTAGGTAATTTCGAGGCCAAAATTATTTTTAAGGGGGTAGAATTGTAACATCCTTAACTTAGGGTCTCTGTATTTTTGCATGTTTGCATGTGTTAGTATGATTGCTAAGCTAGTTTAGAGTGTTTTGGGGTCCTGGCATGAGCTTGGGGTAGGCCTGAGCCATAGCAAAATTTTTGTTTTGGGTACTTGGAAGGGGGAGCCAAGGGAGTTAGGTGTTAAGGGATGTTATTGGAGTGTTTTGACATAAGAAGTGCCTTAGAAAAGTGGCAAGGGAGGCACTACTGAAGGCCTGGTGAGGTGACGCCACAAGGAGCCGAGAGGGCCTTGGTTCAAGTCAGCAGAATCTCTCCTTGTGCATTTATTTCGACGCTAGGTGCAAGGAGGAGATGTGCTCAGAAGGACTCTCATTGGATGAGTGTTGAAGGAGTCAACACATTTGAATTGGATGGAGAGGAGTGAATGTAGGGCTTGACTCATTCAAACAATTTGAATGAGTGGAAGGGAGGAATTTGGGGAGAAATGAGGGGAACGGCTTAGAGGTTGAAGGGAGTGGGAGTGTGAAGCCGAATTTGGTAGTGGCTAAAGGGTGTTGGTGCATTCGGTTTTGGTGAGTGGAAAGGGGGTGTGCCGAATTTGGGTTGCTTGGGATGATATTTTCAGCCTTTGGTATGTGTCTCACTTGGTGTTTGAATTTTCTTCTTTCATTCTCTTGTGTACCAAAACCAAATTCCCCAAATGCAAATTTTTTTGCATTTTGTTCTTTTACCCTTTCTCTCAAAACACCCTTGGTCGAATGCTCTCCTAAACTTCTTTCCATTTTTTTTCTCCCTACTTCTCTTGTAGTTGTCGAATCCACATTGCTCTTCACTCATCTTGCGGTTCACTTTCTTGCCACACTCTTTAAGAACCAAAACCTCAATTACCATCCTTCTTTTCCATCTTTCTATTCCCTCTTATTTTTTGTGTTTTTGTGTTAGCCGAATCCATCTAGCACCTTTGTGGTTCTTTTTCTTTCTTTCACTAGGTTTAGTAGGTGGCGAAATCTCATAACTGTTCATCTCTTCTTCGATTCTCAAGGATGAACTACAACCCATAGTCCGGTAAGATTCCGTTGTTTTCTTTTTCTTTTCTTTGCTCTTATGGCCGAATCATCTTAGTACTCTTACATCCCTATTTCTTTCCCCAATTTCGATTGCTCGGGTACGAAAAAGCCAAAATCTCTGGCACTCAAACTTTCTTGTTGGAATGTTGTTGCAGTGGATCTTTAACGTGGGATTGCCATTATTTCCAATCGGATTTGGTAGGGCAGTGGTAAGTGTTTCTGCTATTCAATAATTTCTATTGTGTTTAAGTGCCGAAGGCAGTAGCTAATCTTGTAGACCTTGGCCGACTGGAGGGTGCTAAGGAGGCTTGGCGTTAGCCGACTGAGTATTCATGTGGTGCTTTGATCTAAGTCATTGGTCTTCGGGAATTGATCAATCTAGGTAAGGGATCTACTCTTTTGGGTTAATTCTTGATTCATAGTTATTCTCTGTGTTAACCAGATTTAGTGACCAAAGGTTTTATGGACCCTAAGGCTAACCAAATAGTAGGAGGGGTCAGACCTAAGACCCCAACCCCCAAATTAAATAAGAGGGTCGTGTCTGCGGTTCGTGATTGGCCACCTGGGTGTGGGCGAACACCTGAGGAACGCAGTAGTCAAATAGTGGTGGTGTCAAATAACGACAGTATCGATGGAGGATTTGAAAGGCATTATGGCATTAAGATTTCCAAGGTTTAGCCAAGGATTAGCTCAGGACCCCACTACTCATCGTATTTGGTTTGGTATTGCTACCGCGCATGACTTCGAGAGTCATTTTACGAGTAATCGGGTGTGTAACTCTTACACACTTCATTAGTTAATTTGCTAGTTATGTTTACTGTTAAAAGCTGAAATAGCTATTGACAAAGGTGTGTTACCCTTATGGGTATGAGCGTGGACTCTGTGTAAGTCCCCTGTGGATTGGCTATCAATGTATGCTGTTATATTATTTTATGCTCTGCTATGTGATATTTGCATTACAAACATGTTAATATGCCACAGAAAATGTGTTCATGATGATGGGCATGTTGAGAGGAGGGGAAGGAAGATTTAGACTGCCACCAGTGGTTTTGACCACACAGTGGGTTGGCCCCGCTTTCCTTATTATTTGTGACTAGTCTCAGTGGTTTTGACCACACGGATATTATTTGTGATAACGGTCACTAGTGGTTTTGACCACACATGGAGTATTGTGACTCGTCCCAGTGGTTTTGTACCACAGTGGGTTGGCCACACATGTTGATTATGGGATTGTCATTAGTGGTTTTGACCACACGGTGGGTTGGCCCCACCATATGATTTGTGACTACGGTCACTAGTGGTTTTGACCACACTTATACGATTTCCAGTGGTTTTGACCACACGAGGTAGACACAGGAGTTCGGTTGGTTAGGTTGGGTTTCCATGATTTGCGTAGTGACTTATGAAATGTGTAAGTGCCTTGTTATTATCGGGATGGGGATTTATACACTGAGTCTCGGTGACTCACCCCTTCCTTACATTTTTGCGTATGAGGCATAGATCGCGGATGTGGAGCCGGGTGGACTCGAGGTGGCTATGCGCTTTGGATTTGTAATAAGGTTGCTAAATTTTTATTATTTCGGTTTTTAATTATCTTTATTATGCTAAACTCACTTGTGTTTATACATAAAATCAAACGGTTTAAATAAATAAAGTCCCCTAAAACAAGGAATGACAATGATTTCTCAAACGGTCCCAAAATAAGGAATGAAATGAGTTTTTCTTTCAAACTTAAAATAACGAAGTGTTCCATACAACGCTTTTTTTTTTCAAAATTTAAACCTACAACTTGCGTCTTCAAAATGTTTTTTCCCTGTGACATGCCAGATTCGGTCGTAGCGTGTTGACCGGGTTTGGGGTGTTACATAAAGCGTGTAGGACCAGTCTCCTATCAGCTTGAGCTGCTTCTGAGTTAAGTCGTATACATAATGTATTCCATGTTTTTATGCTAATGAGCTACAATTTTGATCCTTCTCATATAGTGCCTGCAGAGTAGATCGAGGTAAGACCTGATTTGATGTTTGAGGAAGAACCGATGTAAATTTTAGACCGTGATGTTAAGGTACTGAGAAGGAAATCTGTTCCATTAGTCAAGGTGCTATGGCATAATCACGGTTAAGAGGAAGCCATGTGAGAGTCTGAGGAGGTGATGCAACAGCAATACTCAAATCTCTTTTGACCAGGTATATTTAGTGGTATCAGAGCCAGGTTTAGTCAATTCTTGGACTAACGTAGCATATGCATGAGTCTGGATATACATGCCATACATATGAGTATTTATATAATGATAGTGTGTCAACTCCTGACGACTTAAATTATATTTTCATATAGTAAATGGATCCCGATAGAGCTATGGCGGATGATGTAGAAAGTAATGCGTTGGCTCCCACTGCAGAGACAGTGCGGAATGAAAATGAGGGTAGACCTATGACCATGAGTCAGAGAGGAGGAGAAGAGGCTAGGTAAGCCTTTCTCCATATGATGAATGTATGGTATACAGGGTTCGTTAGTATGAATCTGAATGCAAAACCCCCTCCACCCCCGCCTATTCCTCAGCCTACCCCTTTAGCTCCTCTAGTAGTAGAAGTGGTAAGAAGTGAAAAGCCTCTGGTTGATAGAATCCGAAACAAGGGGCCAAAGAATTTTTGGCTAGTAAAGATGACAATCCAGAAAGAGCAGAATTCTAGCTTGAAATCACCATTCGAGTATTTGATGAATTATCTTACACACATGAAGAGTGCATGAAATGTGTAGTGTCTCTTCTGAGAGATTCTACTTATCAGTGGTGGAATACCCTTGTGTCCGTTTTACCAAGGGAAAGGATTACATGGGAGTTTTTCCAAGAATAATTTCGGAAAAAGTACATTAGCCAGAGGTTTATCTATCAGAAAAGAAAGGAATTCATTGAACTAAAACAAGGCAAGATGACAGTAACTGAGTATGAGCGTGAGTTTGTAAGGCTTAGCAAATACGCTCGAGAGTGTGTATCCACTGAGGCCATTATGTGTAAATAGTTTGAAGACGGATTAAATGAAGATATCAAATTATTTTTGGTGTCCTCGAGTTAAAAGAATTTGTTTTGTTAGTGGACTGGGCTTATAAAGTCAAGAATTGGTGAAAGAGAAAACAAAAGTTGAGATGGAGTCTCGTGATTCAAGAAAGAGACAATTGAACAATTCATTTCGATCTTCATCCAGGAAGTCAAGAGACTTCTCTATCCGATCAACTACTTTAGCTAGGTTTTCGAATAGAAGTAATGGTAAGCAGTACTGGGAATAAAGCTCAGACTACTTTAGTTGCTAGTTTGGGAATATTTGATCTAATAGTCTGAAATGCCCACAGTGTGGCAAACAACACCTCGTTGAATGCCGTGAACAAGAAAGTGCTTGTTTTAAGTGTGGTTCCTAAGACCACTTTATTCAAGAATGCCCAGAGATGGTTGAAAAAGAGAAGGTTCTGAGTGTAAAATCAGAAAGCGCTAATAGAGGAAGACAAGAAAGAAACTGGGGTAGTGGAACGAGTAGTAAAGATTGATCGTGTGTCAGAGTTTTAAAAATTTATAATGAGTGATCTAGCCTAAAAAACTAACTGTGACAATGACTCGAGGCAAGCGCACCTATCGAAGAATAGTATAGTTTACTAGCAAGACCAGATAATCGAACCCAAAGGAACCAAAAGTACTAATACTAACTTTATTTTATTATTTAACCTAAGAATTAAAGGGATTGTTATTTAAGGTAAGATTAACTAACTACTAAGCTAAAGATTCTAAGACAAAGAGAATGAATTGGGGAAATACTTGAGGGAAAAGCTAATTGATTGAGACAATACCCGAGGAAGAATCCACCTAGACTTCACTTGTTATTTAACTCTGAACCAGACGATTTATTCACTTGACTTGATCCATATGATTCCCTAATTTATATTAATACCTCTATCAAGGCTACTAACGTCTAACTCTAAGTTGATTAATTGAAATCTCTTTCTAATTAAAACCCTAGAATTGCATTAACTTGATCTATGGACTCCCATATTAGGTTTGACCCTAATCCGGCAGATTTTCATCATCCTATGTCTAGGGTTGCGATCAACTCTGCATAACTATGCTAGATATACTTTTAGACAAGGACTTTTGCTCCACTACCTAAGCACATCAATACTTGAATCAATATCCTGAAATATCAAAGAAAGAATTAAGAATACATAATTAGGAACAAATAAAGTATTTATCATATGGTTTAGAAAAAAATAATAAGATCCACCTTAGGTTTCATCCCCCTCAAGTATTTGAGGGGTTTAGTTCATAATTATAAATGAATACATCTCAGAAGGAAATATCAAACAAAACATAAAGAAAACCCTAAAACCCCCTGAAGAAATTGAAGGAGAGATCCTCAGTCTTGAGTATGATTCTGGCTTCTTGAGATGAATTAACTGGCTTTCTTCGAGTTAATCCCACAATCCAGCCCCTCTAGCTTGGCTCTTTGGCCTAGCTAAACGCCCCCTTGAAGGTTGGCCTCTAGGTTGTTTATATAGGCTTTTGGAATGTCCTTCTTTGCCTCTAAGTACCCTATTCCGAATAGAATTCAAACAGGTCACGTTAGGGACACGCCAATGGCACACGCCCGTGTAAGTCAAGGTTAGGTTGTGTTCGGGTCTGTTAATGAGGTATGGTTGTGTGGTCTTGGGCCCAGGCCATGTCGATTTCGTAATTCAGCCCATTTACTTTGTTTTCGACCCGTTTCTCGTTCTTTTTATCCTCTGGTGCTCTCCTGAGTAAAAAACATGAAAACAAAGGATTAAGAGCACCAAATTTCACAATAAAAGGGATAAATCATCCAAAAACATGCTAAATGTGGGATTAAAATGTGTGTATATTATGGTTTATCAAATACCCCCTATAATAGTCCGATTTAGACCCTAATCGAAATGGTGGTTTCAAGGCCAGAAACTGAGTCTGGAAAATATTCAAAAATTTTTCTATGTTAATTATATGTGAATTAGTATGTGCGAAATTTCATATAAAAATTTAATTGTTTGTGTGCTTAATTAAACAAAAAGGACTTAATCGCGTAAAGTATAAAAGTTACTAATTAACTTGTAAAGTGCTTATTTGATAGTGGCTTTTTAATGTGAAGTCCTTAAAGGACAAATAGCCCATTTTAAGTTATAGTGGATGGCATAGGACATTAATGCCCATTAGTTAAAGTGTTATAATAATTTTAAGTAAAGGATATGTTAGTAAACTAATAATAATGTATTGTAATATACATTATATAAAAAATTAAAGACATGTTCATCTTTTAAATTGGTAGCCATAACTTAAGAAAAGAAAAATCTCTTGACCTTTGATATATTCGGTTATCTCTAAGCTAAATCAAGGTATGTGTTCAACTCAGTTTTTGATAATTTTTACATTTTTCAGATCGTTGCTTAGAAATATTCAAGACACATGCTTTAATTTTTGAGTTTGATGAATATTTTGAGTTGAGCCATTGTTGGTAGCTTGTTGTTTATGTTGTTTAAGGATGAATTATGATAAATATGTGTTAGATTTATAAGTTTTGTCTTTGAATTTTTGATGAAATTGAGTATGTTGGACTAAATTGCAAAAATAAATATTTGAGGGACTAAAATGTGGAAAAAATGAAATGTTTGGATTTGTACGAGGCCTAGGAACATTCGTCCCTTAAGATGTTTATTCAAATTTTGTGTATTTTGTGTTTTTGCAAATATGACTAAAATATAAAAGGATGAAAATTAGGGGCAAAATGGTAATTTTCCCATTTATGTGTTTTTGGACTAACTTGAATGAAAATATATTTGAACGAGCTTAATTTGAACATGTTTAGATCAAGAACCAAAGAAAACGGATTTGGATCGGGGAAAAGCGAAAATAGTCGAATAGCCGATTTTTATCGTCCGTCGATATTCGAGGTAAGTCTTTAAGCAATTGAGTATCATTAAATTCGGTTATAAAATGGTTTACTATGATGATCAATTTTTTTTTAGTTATATAACATGGTAGCCAAATGTAATTTAGCATTTAAATGACGTGGTTGAATTTTATTCGATTGTGTTAAAACATCTGAAAGTTGTACGAAATGTTTAGGGAATGATTTTGTGATAGCGATATTCGGGCTTTAAGCCTAGCAAGCTTTGAGCTGGTGAAATTAATCGGGCTTCGTGCCTGGCAGGCTTATTGCCGGTGACTGAATATTAGACCTCGAGTCTAGCAGGCCTAGTGCCTGTGTGTGTTTCAGGCTTTATGCCTAGCAGGATTTATGCTGGTGATTTATTATAAGTATATGCTACAATAGATTATAAATGATGTAGAATTTAAATACAACAAATGAGCTAAATGTTTAGGTACATATAAGCCTAATAGTTGTAAGAGATAAGGTAAGTTGGCATATTACTATTTGATACTAGTGGTATGTGATACAGTTGAGGTATATTTGTAAAATTCTAGTAAGTGTATTCGGCCTTATAAATGATGAGCATGGTATATTGGAATTTGATTTTAGATGTGATCATAGATGTGTCTTTTAGATTTGGCCAAATAGGTAAATGCATATGTGATGTTTATTGAGCTAGTGAGTTGACAAGATGCTTTTGTATATTCGGCTTCCTAAATATATGGATAAAATGATATTACATAGACATTATGTACTGGTATACATGTGATGTTTAATGGATATAAGCTATATTTATATTCGATTATAAGTGGTTAATATGTATATAGTACTTACTTAATCGGTTGTATATGGGAGCATAATAAACTATATGTATTTGGTAAGTTTATATTTTTAAGATAAGATAGTGATATTTTGAGATTGTCAAGTGACAAATGTTATGCCAAGCAAGGATATTAGTATTCGGCTATAATTGTGTATTTGTGCTATGTTATTACATATATGTCATAAAGTGATTGGTTTAAATTATATGAATGTTCAATTGATTTGTTATATTTGCTGAAGACTTACTAAGCTAAGATAGCTTACTTTGCGTGTTCTGTTATTTTGTTTTATAGATTTCAGTTATAAGATACGAGCTCGGGAATCGCCTTCAAAGTCATCCACACCATCGACTTATTTTGGTACTTTAAAAGTTTGGATTTTGAATTTAAGGCATGTATAGGCTAGCTTAATACTTGGATGATATTTTGATGTTGTAAATATAAGCCATGCTAAAATAGCTTGATTTAAATACTAATGATCCAATGTTTAAATAGTATTAATCGTAGTATGTGTGTATGTCATGTTTGAATTATGGATTCGGTTGTGAAATGAATTCCTGTTAAGTATAATTATATGCATATATATATGTTTTGATATGAGGTATTCGTTAGTGTTTCATAATTAGTGCTTTTGGAAATTAATGTATGTGGTTGTTGAATGTGATTTGGGTTATGTTTTGTTAAATACATGTTATTGATGTGTACTTTTGAAACTTGTTTCAATTTTGGAGGTCATTCATATACTAAATTGCATATTCGGTCAAGTGATGAAAATTTAGGTTAGGTACAAGAGGTTGACATATTTGAACATGTTTTACGAATGTGCATGTGTATAAAGTTTATATTTATGTGCTTTGAATGATGGAAGATTAGTTGGTCTTGTTGATTCGATTTTTATCTTATCAATGAATTAATCTATATTTTAGTTTGATGTTTGTATTTGATCTATTTTGAATTCGGTTGAATAAGGTTTATGCAAATACATATATGTATGTTTATGAACATGTGCATATTCGGTCAATGTGACTTAAATGATCAAATGAATAGTAACCTTTGTTATTTGTTGCAAAATGCTTATATGTGAATTTGGCTAATGGATTTAAGATATGTACGATATTGTTTAATCATACTATGAAAATGCATTACTCAATGCGCATTCGAATATGACTATATGAACATTAAATATTTTTTGTGACCTATGCTATGTTCGCTAATGCCTTGTAACCCTAATCCGGCGACGGATACGGGTTATGAGTGTTACATCCCCACACTTAAGCTTTTGCTTGTCCTCAAGTAAAATTCTCAACTCACAATTAAAACGAACTTCCTCAATTCATAATATTCATCAATAATGTTTCATCATAATTCATAGATAATTTATACATGGATAATTTAATTAAAAGAGTCTTGAAGATTCAAACAATCAAAGTCAAAGTTTATAGCACGAAAACATAGGTGTTTCCCTTTATCTAAATAATTACCTTTAATTCAAAATTGACAATAGTTGACATCCTCACTAAAGATTCACTCAAATCACTCAAGTTGTTTTTAGGGTCAAAATAAAACACTCAACAGTCGAACATGAAAAGTTAATCCCATAGGGTTGCCTGAAAATCAAATCTCCACTACTATAAAATGAGATGATACACAAATCAAAAGGTCTTTAAAGGGTTGTAACGGGGCTTAGGTTAAAGGTGTGGGTAAAGGCTAAATTAGAGGGTTAGAATCGAGCTTGAATTGACAAATTACCTAACTAGAAAAAAAAATGAACTAATCTTGAATAATTACATCAATTGAAAACGTGAAATACTAATAATGCAAGCTTCTTCTTCAAGGTGTTGAATTTAAACGTATATGCTCACTTAAACACGGAACTAATAATGCATATACTTCAATTTTCTTTAAAGAGTAAATCAAGTTAAGTACATAATATAAGAAAAAATTTAACTACTAAAATAAAATAATTAGGCAACTGATCAAATCAAGTCTCGATAGAAGGGTAGTCAAAAGGAATGGTGATAATTAATACAAGATGGGTTTTAGGTTAATATTAGTGGGTGAGTCAATAAAAGGGTTGTTATGATTAAAGGGGTTCACTAGGGGTTAATTGTTAGGGTAGGCTTTTAGTGGAGTAAGTGGGTTAAATCCTAAGTGCCTTTATCATCTCAGTATATCAAATCAAAGATGTGGTCTCGACATGTATAATCAAAGAAAGTTTTAGAATAACAAATCAATGTTGACACACTCATAATCAATAAAGTGAGCACAAAAAGAATGTATGCTCTAAAAGGCTCAAAATCTCACAAAAATTATGGGGTTTTGATGACACATTTGTAAATTTTAAACTTCAATGTAATAATTAGATTCAGGTAGACAACCTAACAAAATTTTTAATTTTTAAAAATAGACTCATCATGCTTGATTCTCTAGTCTCTTAAAGTTAAAATTATCATTGTACAATTATCAATGACTTAATCTAAAACATATCAATAAAAAAATCATAAATCAACAGGAATTTCATTTTAATTAGTGATATGAGAAAATTACTTAAGACAAGATATCATTCAGGGATTTGAGAATAATGCAAAAAGCTAGGCACTTTTTCTAAATAATTTTCACCCCCACACTTAAGATGTACATTGCCGTCAATGTACAAAGATATATAATGACATTATAGTAGAAAATCAAAAGATAGGGAGAGAAGTGAAATTCCTAAATTTTTGGATGGATTTCTTAAGAATGAGAAGGAGGCATTGGTGGCGGTGGTTGCTAGGGTCATGGTGGTGTGATTCCCAAGCAGCTTGAACAACCTAAATAAACATAATCAAAATATAGTAATAGAGATTTAGCCTAATAGAGATAAAGAGGAGGAAGTTAAACGATACGAGAAAAGAAAAAGAGAAAATAATGGACTCAAAGGTCCTTTTCCTGTTGAGTTAATGAAGCGGGCGGCATGAACTTATGTAAATTGGTCTCGTGTAAGAAGACTGGGATAGGATCCTTCTGTTTCTTTGACATGGATTAAGTGTAGGTCAAGAGTTTGGAAAATGAAGAATGAGGAAATGAAAAAGGAGGAGAGTGTAAAGGTTGTGGAAGAAAGGAATGGAGAGTAGATAGGAAAGGAAGTAGGTGGTTTAAATAAAATTTTTAGCTCTGGTACATCCCCACGCTCGTGTTCCATGGGCGTATCGAGTCAAACGGTCATATCACATGGCCGTGCGGTGGTTAGTTCACTTCTCCCACACCTGTGTGCAGGTCACCATGCCTATGTTAATACAATAGTGTCAGCCACGGCTGATTATTTGTCAAAGTCTTAAAAATTTATAAAAAGAATGATCGAACCTAGAAAATAACTATAACATTGATGGAGGCAAGCGCACTTATCGAACAATAGTATAGTTTAGTGGCAAGACCGGATTGTCGAACCCAAAGGAACCAAAAGTACTACTACTATCTTTCTTTTTTATTATTTAGCATAAGAATTAAGGGAATTTTTATCTAATCTAAAATTAACTAATCTACTAGGCTAAAGATGCTAAGAAAAAGAATAAATTGAGGAGAGACTTGAGGGAAAACTGATTGATTTAGAGAATACCCGAGGAAGAATCCACCTGGACTTCACTTGTTATCTAACTCTGAACTAGACGATTTATTCACTTGACTTGATTCGTAGGATTCCTTAATTTATATTAATAACTCTTTCGAGGCTACTAACGTCTAACCTTAGGTTGATTAATTGAAATTTCTTTCTACATAAAACCCATAAGATTGCATTAACTCGATCTATGGACTCCTATATTAGGTTTGACCCTAATCTGACAAATTTATGTGATCCTATTTCTAGGGTTGCGTTCAACTCTACTTAACT
Organism: Gossypium rotundifolium; assembly: GCA_025506655.1. Classification (NCBI taxonomy): domain Eukaryota; kingdom Viridiplantae; phylum Streptophyta; class Magnoliopsida; order Malvales; family Malvaceae; genus Gossypium; species Gossypium rotundifolium. Next base: position 29,477,787 of record CP106730.1, read on the forward strand.
ATGCTAGATCAACTCTTAGGCAGGGACTTTTGCTCCACCACCTGAGCACATCAATACTTGAATCAATATCCCGAAAATACCAAAACAAGAATGAAGAACACATAGTTAAGAACAAATCAAGTGTCTATTATACAACTCGGATAACAAAAACAAGATTCGTCTTAGGTTTCATCCCCCTCATGTATCTGAGTGTTTAGTTCATAACAGTAAAAGAAAACATCTGAGAAGAAAATAGATAACAAAACATAAAAAAACCCTAAAACCCCCTAAAGCAATTAAAGGAGAGTTCCTCCATCTTGAGTATGATCCTAGCTTCTTGAGATTAATCAACTGGCTTTCTTTGAGTGAATCCCACAATTCGACCCTCTTGCTTGTCTCCTTGGCCTACCTGAACCACCTCCTAAAGGTTAGCCTCTAGGGTCTTTATATAGGCTTTTGGAATGTCTTTCTTTGCCTCTAAGTACCCTAATCCAAATGAAACTCTTCTTTTCTACAATAGGGACACGCACGTGGCACACGCCCATGTGATTCGATTTCAGGCCGTGGTTGAACCTGTTGAGAAGGCACAGCCATGTATTTCAGGGTCTAGCCGTGTTCGGCTCTTCTTAAGAGGCACGGCCGTATGGTCTTGGGCCCATGCCTTGTGGATTTCGTGTTTTGGCCCATTTTCTCTATTTTCAGCCCGTTTCTTATTCTTTTCATCCTCCGGTGTTCTCCTGAGTATAAAACAGGAAAACAAAGGATTAGGAGCATCTATTTCCATAATTAAAGGGAAAAATCACCCAAAAGTATGCTAAATGTGGGATTAAAATATGTTCATATAACGATTTATCAACAGCTATGTTGCACGGCCATGGTACTTAGTCGAAGCACGTGGCTTGAAGATATTTCTCGTCCTATTTTGTACTATCTTTGTAATGTTAGTACGAAAATCCGTAGTATCCACACGGCCATGGCCACGATCGTGTGGTGCAGAAATTTTTGCCTCATTAACTTGGTCAGATTGTAGTTAGGTGCTAAGAGAAAAAAAAAATAAATGGGGTTAGTGCTAAGGTTGCCTCCCGAGAAGAACTCGTTTAAAGTCTTATGCTAGACTTACCTCACATTTTCACATTTATGGTGGTTTGATAAGTGAAAAATCCTTTATCATGCTATCAATTTTATTATCATTATATAATTCGAGACGAGTAGCGTTTACTTTAAAAGTATCGAATATAGGATTGCTGACCTCGACTATCCTGTATGGGAATACATTAAGTACCTTAAAAGGGATCTCTTCATTTGTCTTGAGGTCTGAAGTGGTGATTCTCTGGTATGTTTTATCTAACAGTACCTGATCTCCTATTTTGAAGTGATTTGATGTTCCTATAAGCTCGTCGGGGTTCCTTCGATTTTTCCTTAACACGTGGCTTCCACTCATCTAGCACATCGATCTGAAACCTTCGTTCCTCGTGATTTATTTCCTTGTTGGTATGAGGTCTAGGATCCGCTCAGATGTGTGGTTCTGCGGTGCTTCCTAAAAAGAAGGTTTGACTGAATAGTCATTAATAGAATTAATTTTCCCACCTTGATTACTTGATGTCGTAGCTAAGTCGAGACTTGAAGACTTATTGATTCAGTACCTACACGGAGTATGAGTTCTCCTGTATCAACATCAATTTTAGTTCTAGCTGTTGTTAAAAAGGGTCTTCCTAAATTAAGGGGATGCTATTGTCCTCATCCATGTCTAAAACAACAAAGTCTACTGGGAATATGAATTTGTCAATTTTTACTAACACATCCTCAATTATACCCCTAGGAATTCTAATAGTTTTATCAAGTAATTGAATACTCATCCTAGTTTGTTTGGGTTTCCTTAGACCTACCTGTTTAAACAATTTATAAGGCATAACATTGAAGCTTGGCCCTAAATCAGCTAATGCGTTATTAATAGTTAAACTACCAATTAAACATGGAATTGTAAAACTCCCTGGATCTTTTAATTTTTGTTGTAGTTTGTTTTGTAACATCGCTGAGCACACAACGTTTAGTTCCACATATGATTCCTCGTCTAACTTCAACTTGTTTGTCAAAAGCTCTTTTAAAAATTTTCTTGAATCTGGCATCTGTGAAAGAACTTCAAGAAACAGTAAGTTAATATGTAATTTCTTTAAAAGTTTAAGAAACTTACCAAACTGTTATATGAATTGTCTTTCTTCATCGCATTGGGGTATGGTATATGAGGTTGGTATTCTTTAATTATCGTTTTTTTTTTCTTGGCTTACCTCAACCTTAGCTTCACTTACTAGAGGTTCTTGCCTTTGTTCAGGTTCAAAATCTACTAACCTTCACTATTCTGAGTGGTTATGGCTTGAAGTTACTCTTTTGGGTCAGTCTCAGTGTTACTTCGCAAGCTACCTTATGGTCGTTCAGAGATCAGCTTAGCTAGTTGCCAAAACTGGTTCTCGATTCCCTTAATTGATGCTTGTTGATTTTTAAATGTTGTTTCGGTGTTTTGGAAACAAGTTTCTGACACCGCTATGAATTTTGTCAGCATCTCCTCAAGATTCGGCTTCTTTTCCTGTGGGTAGGGCTATTGGTGGAAGTTTGGAGGAAGTTATTGTCTCTGATTTCCTTGACCACCTCATGAGAAATTGGGGTGATTCCTCCAACATGGATTATAAGTATTGCTATAAGGGTTATTTTGAGATTTGAAATTGTTACCCGTATAGTTTATCTATTAGCTTTTCATGCCATGATTGTAGGGTGGGCACTCACGATTCACCACGCCTCCTAGATTTGAATCACATTGCATTACTGGTTCTACCTGCAAGGAACCATACAAACCATTAATCATTTTATTTAACATCTCTACTAGATTTGATAGCATGGTGACTGAGTCGAGGTTGAAAACTTTGGCTGTTTTTGTTGGTCTTGTCCTTGTAACTTGCCATTGATAGTTGTTCAGTGACATCTCCTCTATAAACTCATAAGCCGCCTCAGGAGTTTTGCTATTCAGGGTTCAGCTGGCTGCTGAATCAATCAGTTGTCTCGTTGAAGTGATCACACTGTTATAAAAGGTTTGGACTTGTAACCACAAGGGTAACCCATGGTGTGGGCACCTTCTCAATAGATCTTTGTATCTTTCCCAAGCATCGTATAGTGTTTCTAAATCAATCTGCACAAAAGAAGAGATATGATTCCTTAATTTGATCATTTTGGTCGATGGAAAATATTTTAATAAAAATTTTTCGGTCATTTGTATCATTTGTATAATGTTAGGTTTCAGTTCAAAATTATTAACAGCTATAGCAGTTCTAACAATACTTGACTCAGTTCCTGTTAAATTAGGTTTAACATAATTATACATAGTTCGAGGACATGATTTTCGCTACCTCTGGAGGTAGCGGATTATTCTCATCCATCTCTGCAGTAGTATTAATTTCGTTCTCTTGCTCTTCTTGTATGTAATTTAAGCTTTGCCTTATTTCTCTACGATTTTTGCGAACCGTACCTTCGATATCACTGTCGTAAATCAATCGTCCTATCGGGTTCCTTCTAGTCATAAATTAGAGGTACCTACCAAGAAAAGATAAAAGAAAAAGAAAATTAGAAAAGTAAAAATAAAACTTAATTGCAAAAACAAAATAAAATATGGATAAAGTAATAAAAATTAATCTTTCTTAATATTTTAGTTCTCCAGTAATAGTGCCAAAAACTTGATTGTGTGTTAGAGTCTTAAAAATTTATAATGAATGATCTAGCCTAAAAAACTAATTGTGACAACGACTCAAGGCAAGCGCACCTATCGAAAAGTAGTACAGTTTACTGGCAAGACCAAATTGGCGAACCCAAAGGAACCAAAAGTACTAATACTAACTTTTTTTATTATTTAACCTAAGAATTAAATGGATTGTTGTTAAACCTAAAATTAACTAACTAATAAGCTAAAGATGTTAAGAAAAAGAGAATGAATTGGGGAAATACTTGAGGGAAAAACTAATTGATTGACACAATACAAGAGGAAGAATCCACCTAGACTTCACTTGTTATTTAACTCTGAACCAGATGATTTATTCACTTGACTTGATCCGTAGGATTCCCTAATTTATATTAATACCTCTTTCGAGGCTACTAATGTCTAACCCTAGGTTGATTAATTAAAATCTCTTTCTAATTAAAACCCCTAGGATTGCATTAACTCGATCTATGGACTCCCATATTAGGTTTGACCCTAATTCGGTAGATTTTCCTCATCCTATTTCTAGGGTGACGATCAACTCCGCTTAACTATGCTAGATCTATTCTTATATAGGGACTTTTACTCCACTGCCTAAGCACATCAATACTTGAATCAATATCCTGAAATATCAAAGCAAGAATTAAGAACACATAATTAAGAACAAATCAAGTATTTATCATATAGTTCAGAAAATAATAACAAGATTCGTCTTAGGTTTCATCCTTGTAACACCCCTAACTCAAGACCTTCGCCAAAATAGGGTGTAGAGGCATTACCAACAATAGGATTATTTTACATTGCATTCACGACAAAAAAGAAATCATCATCAAACACATTCATATACAATCATATTGTCCCTTAGACGAGTCATCAAGACCCTAAGCATGCTTATAAACCGAGTCGGGACTAAACCAAACACATATAAAATTTTATGAAAAATTAAAACTTTTCTAGAATACAGGGGAGACACGCCAGTGGGGGTAGGCCGTGCTTCTCCCATGGCTACATGACACACCCGTGTGACCTCTCCGTGGTTACAAACTGCAAAAATCAACACGGCTAACAAGCATGCCCGTGTGCTAAAGCCGTGTCCTATAAGGTCATATCCTACCATTTCTCGCACGACCCGTAGGCACGTCCGTGCCATGGCCGTGCCATATTCTGCCAATTTACCCAAGGTCCAAGACATGCCCGTGTGCCTCAGCCGTGCAACATTATAGGCCATTTTTGCAAGGCCAACATGCCACCCACTTAGGGTCAAACCTACAAGCCAATCAACCAAACATCTCATGCACATTTTTCCATTTAAAAGCATACCAATTTAGTAATTTAAAACATGCAATCAATACCAATTCTTATTCTATCACAAGCATAATTCATTCCCAAATCTCACTACCCCTACTAGCATTTATCAACACAAAGTTACCACTCAATAACAAATTTATCAATCTATAAATCATGCCAAAAGATGCATCATATATATACCATATTCATTCATGCCAAACCTATCACATATCTAGCCACATCTCATGGCTACTTGCAAATCTAAAACTTGATTCCATTAAATAGCCTATACATTCCATATTCTAGCTATATACATCTTTCCAAAAGTACCAAAATAGAATGCCGATAGTGTGATTGAGAAGCTGACGATCCCAGATCCGAGCTAGCTTTACTAACACTGCAAGGCAGAGAAACAAATCACACAGTAAGCTTTTCAAAGCTTAGTAAGTTCGTAATATAATACATATTACTCAATAGTACAACATCAATATGTATATATATATGAACCATCACATAGATAAAGACACAACTAGGCACATTATCAATCTCAACCACATACCCAATTATCTATTCATTTAACTCTTAAATCTATCATCAACCACATAGGTCCAAACGTACCTTGATCAACGCATAGTCACTTACCATTTATGCTACTCAATTGTTCGATATTACCTCTCGTTTAACCCTTGCTATTCCATTGGTTTATTTACACACTTAGTGCCAATTTCATAACTGAAACATAATCATCACCGCACACTTAGTGCCAATACATTAAACCGAACTTATATCGGTATGGCACACACAGTGCCAAGTTGATAAGCCGAAGCTTCTATCTTTTCGCACACACAGTGCCAATTATCTTTTTCTCGTTTCAAATTTCGCACACTTAGTGCCCTTTTATCTCAGTTCAGCACATAGGATTTCAATTCTCATAGATACATATACATCCATTTAATTTATATCACATAGTGTAACACCCCAAACCCGGTCAATACACCACGACTGAATCTAGCATGTCACAGGGAAAAGTTTTGAAAAAAATCGGGTTGTCGGTTTAGTTTTGGACAAAATTCTTTAGATGTCTAATGTTTGTAGAAATCAGGTGCATGATTAGTTAAAAACCGATAGCTTACTTATAAATCCTGGAAATCAATCTCTAAAATTTAGTTATCGATCCATAGGTTAGAAATCATTTATGTCAAAAAAATCCGAATGATTGCTTTGAAAACCGTTTGCATTTGAGTGTGAAAACCTAAATTTGAAAATCATTTAAGTTGTCGAAAACATTTGAATTGTCATTTGTTATTAAATGAATTGTATTACCCGACGGTAAAGTTTTGAAAACCATTGCGTTCATAAAATTAAAATTTGTCAAGTAATTTACTTAGCCATGTTTAAAACAATCCCAAAGCATATAAATAGTCCAAAAGTATAACTTAAAAGTCCTTATTACAAACCCAAATAAATGAAACCAAATTTAATTAAAATAAAGTACCCAAAGCAAAGTCCATATAAAATGAGTTTATTTATTGAATGGCCACCTCGAGCCCTACCCGGCCCCTCATCCACGATCTACAAATCACCTGAAAAGATAAGGGAGAAGGTGAGTCACCAAGACTCAGTGCAAAAATCCTTCCTCCGGTTAATGCAACATGCTTACACAATTCATAACCAAGCAATATAGATAATGCACCCAACCTAGCCATCCATAGCTCCTTTACTACCCCGTGTGGTACCAAACCACTAGTGGTGCCAAACCACTGGTGACCCAAAGTCACGATATCCAATAATAATGTGGTGCCAAACCACTGGTGACCCAAAGTCACGAATAATCGATCTGTAGGGCCAACCCACGTTGTGATACCAAATCACTGGTGACAATCCCGATATAACAAATGTGGGGCCAACCCATTGTGGTGCTAAGCCACTGGGACGAGTCACTATGAGGTGCCAAACCTCTAGTGACCCAAAGTCACAAAATAAATTGTGGTACCAAACCACTGGAGGTGCCAAACCTCTGGTGTCCCAAAGACATGGATATCAAATCTTCCCCCTCCTATCATATCACCCATACCAATGCATTACGAGTGCAAATCACGCCATCATGCTTTAATATGCAACATTAAGCAAATGTATCATAACTCATATTATTATGCACCATATAGCAAAACCATATCGAAACGGACTTACCCGAATCCTTGCTCATACCCATAAGGCATCATATCAAGATCTCATAATTTTAGGTTTTTAAAGAAAACATGATTAGATTATTAAAATATTACCAAGTTATAAAGTGTGCAAGTTACACACTAGTTACTATCGCAAGTTTTAAATCCCAAAGACCCGATCTACTGCACTAGATTTCCTTGCCCTACATTCGGTCAACACTTAGATTAATAACATAGACCATTTGGTCAATAACAAACTTTAGTCTCAATAGCCTTTGGCTTTTCCACCACTTAAAGAATGATGAACCAACATAAATCCTTACCATTTGACTTACCAAAATCGATTGTCAGAGAATAGAGGCTTAGATCGACTGCTTCCAAAGTCTCGAAGAATCTAGGAGATGATTAGAAATCTTGTTAACAAATACCAAAATTTGACTTTCGTCCTATGAGAGTCAATAGAGAGAAAGAGAAGGTAAGAATGGAGTTTTGGCCAAGAACACTTACCCTTCTTTAAAACCGAATACAGAAGAACCCAAAGAAGATCCACCCTTGTTTGATATTCGGCCAAATTAAACTAAAAGAAAGAAAGAAGATTCAGCAATAGTGTTAGATGATGGAGGAAGATTCGGTTAGAGTGGGGAAAAAGAAAGAAAAAGAAAGTGAAATGCAAGAGAGTGAATTCGGCAATGGAAGGTGGAGAGGATTTCGGCCCAAGAGTTTGAGAGAAGAAAAGAAAAAGATGAAAGGGAAGAGATGGGCACTTTTGGTTTTGAGCAAAAATGGAAAAGAAAAAGAGAGAGATGGAGAAAGAGATTCGATCAAGGAAGAAAAAGAACTAGATGAAAGAAAAATGTCTCCCTTCAATGGTAGAATATTTTCGACACAAAGAGGAAAAGAGTTTGAGAGGAGAAGAAAACAATACAAATTGGTCAAGAAATAACCAAAACAAAAGCTTACCTATTGCTCAATTCGGTTTGGGAGAAAGAGTTTTTGAGAGAAAAGAAAATGATGTACAAAATGCTAAGGAATTTGACCAACTAGCTACCAAAACCTTCAAAAAAATTCGGTCACCCCTCCCCCTAAACCATAATACCGTCCATATACATGGACAAGTTGGCCAATAAAAAGTTTCCAAAAACTGCATCCTTAATCCAAGCCTTATGTCCCCTTATCATTCCTTAATCAAAATGATTCCTTTCCCAAGTTCAAGCTTACCTAAACTATTTGTCATCTTGCCATAAAAATTTAAAGTCCAACTTACCAACTATAGAGCTTGGCCGACACTTGATGTAAAGATGCACAAAAATAAAGTCTCCAAAATGTACTCCATGTTACTTGAACCATTCCCCTCAAGCAACTACTCATGCGCCACTTCCACTATGCTACTAGCTCTTCTTGTGCTTAAATTCCCACAAATTACACTTAATCCCTAGCTCCTTCACTTCCTCTAACTAAAGCTTAAAATAAAATTTTCCTACAGCTCGAGCCTACCCTTGGTTTTTTCATAAACCCTAGAACATCTCACTTAACAGCATGACAATCCATACTCATGCAAAACATTACAATTACAAATAACCCCTATTTCAGGGTATTACAATTCCACCCCCTTAAAATAATTTCGACCTCAAAATTACCTGGTCAAAAGAGTTGAGGGTACTGCTGTCTCATCACATCCTCCGGTTCCCATGTAGCTTCTCCCACGCCATGATTTTGCCATAATACCTTTACTAATGGAATTGACTTCCTGCACAACACTTTCACATCTCGATCTAAAATCTTCACTGGTTCTTCTTCCACCATCAAATCTGGACTCACTTCTATTTCTTCCACTGGCACGACATGCGATGGATCAGAATGATAGCGTCTAAGCATGGAGACATGGAATACATCGTGTATCTGACTCAGCTCTGCTGGCAACTCGAATCGATAGGCTCTCGGTCCCACTCGTCTCAACACCTTATACTACCCCAATAAACCTTGGACTTAACTTGCCTTTTCTCCCAAATCTTAACACTTTCTTCCATGGCGAGACCTTCAAAAAGACTTGGTCACCCACGGCAAACTCTATATCCCTTCGCTTGAGATCGGCATATGACTTCTGCCTGTCCAAAGCTTCCTTCAACCGAGCTTGAATCAATTTCACCTTATCCTCGGTCTCGCAACCAACTCGGTCCTAACATCCGACACTCACCCAACTCGTCCCAAGATGTAGGTGTGCGACACTTCCTACCATACAACGACTCATATGGTGCCATCTTAATGCTTACTCGATAACTATTGTTGTATGCGAACTCATTAATGGTGAAAACTATTCCCAAGCGCCTCAAAGTCCAAAACACAACCTCTCAAAGATATCCTCTAAAATCAGATAACCCTTTCCGATTTGCCTCACGATCGTGGATGAAATGTCAGATCGAATCCAACCGCGCACCCAAAGCCCGATATAACGCCTCCAAAACCTCAACGTAAATCTAGGATCTCTCGTCCGAGATGATCGACATTGGCACACCGTAACCTCACTATCTCCGTCACATACAACTTAGCTAACCAAGTGAGTAATCCACCCTTCTCGGAATGAAATGAGCTGACTTAGTCAGACGATCCACAATCACCCAAACTGAGTCCTTTTTACTAGGTGTAAGGGGTAATCCACTTACAAAGCCCATGGTAATCCTTTCCCACTTCCATTAAGGAATCTTTACTGGCTGAAGTAAACCTGACGACAGCTGATGCTTAGCTTTGACCTGCTGGCACGTCAGACACCTACCCACAAATTCGGTCACTTCCCGTTTCAGCCCTGGCCACTAGAACTATTTTCGCAAATCTTGGTACATCTTGCTACCTCCAGGATTCATAGCGTATGGACTACTATGTGCGTTCTAAAGAATCCTCCGCCTTAACTCGTCATCCTTCGGCATACAAGCTTTCCCTTGGAAACACAATATTCCATCACTGGACACACTATAACCCTCTACTCCACCATTCTGAACGTGAACCCTCCGAGCATTCAAGCCCTCATCCACTAACTGTTTCTCCTTGATCTGCTCAACCCAAGATGGCTTAACCTACAATTCTGCCAAAAGACTCCCATCGTCATACAAGCTAAGATGGGCAAACATTACTCTTAAGTCTGATACAACCTTACGGCTCAACGCGTCTGCTACCACGTTAGCCTTGCCTGGATAATACTCAATCGAACAGTCGTAGTCCTTCAACAACTCAATCCATCTATGCTGCCTCAAGTTTAAATCCTTCTGAGTCAAAAGATACTTTAGACTCTTGTGATCCGTGTAGACTATCGACTTCTCTCCGTACAAATAGTGTCTCCATATCTTCAAAGAAAAAACAACTGCAGCTAATTCCAAATCATGCGTCGGATAGTTAGCCTCATGTGGTTGCAATTGTCGAGATGCATAAGCCACTACCTTCCCTTCCTACATCAGCACACATCCCAAGCCAGTATGTGATGCATCACAGTATACCGTGAATTCCTTACCTGCCTCAAGCTGAATCAAAATCGGAGCTTCAGTCAGAATCTTCTTCAACTTATCGAAACTTCCTTGCTACTTTTCAGTCCACACAAATGGAACTCCTTTCCTCAATAACTTGGTCATTGGTGTTGCGATGAAAGAAAATCCTTCCACAAATCTTCGGTAATACCCTGCCAAACCTAGAAAACTCTGAATTTCTGCCACTAACTTAGGCGACTTCCAATCCAACACTGCCTCGATCTTTCGAGGATCCACTCTAATTCCCTGAGCTGATACCACATGACCCAAGAAAGCCACCTCCCTAAGCTAGAACTCGTACTTACTAAATTTGGCATATAGCTACTTTTCCCTCAGAATCTACAACACTACTCGCAAATGCGCATCATGCTCCTCCTCTGACCTTGTGTATACCAAGATATCATCTATAAATACCACTACAAACTGATCCAAATACTGTTGAAATACCTGATTCCTCATGTCCATGAATGCTGCCGGCGTATTAGTCAACCCAAACGGCATTACCAAAAACTCATAGTACCCATACCGAGTGCAAAATGCCGTCTTACGGATATCAGCCTCTTTCACCTTTAGTTGATGATACCCAGACCTTAGATCAATCTTGGAGAAAATCGCTGCCCCCTTAACTGATCAAATAAGTCATTTATCCTCGGAATGGATACTTGTTTTTGATCTTCAGCTTGTTCAATTGGCGGTAGTCTATACACATCCGCATCGTACCATCCTTCTTCTTGACAAAGAGTATCGGTGCTCCCCAAGGCGAAACACTTGGTCGGATAAAACATCGATCCAACAACTCCTGAATCTGAGCCTTTAATTCCACCAATTCCTTCAGCGCCATCCTATACGGAGTGATAGACACTGGCGCAGTTCTGGATAACTGATCTATTCCAAATTCAACTTCACGATCCGGAGGCAGTCCTGAAAGTTCTTCTGGAAATACATCATCATATTCCTTTACCGTTCGGACATTCCCTACAGTGGACTCCTTAGCCTCCAACGCACACACATGAACCATAAATGCCTCGCAGCCCTTTCTGACCAACTTCTCAGCTTTCAACGCAGATACCACGTTGGATAGATAATCTTTTCTATTACCTATCATAACCACCTCTTCACCCTCAGCTGTTTTCAAAACCATGCGCTTAGCAGCGCAATCCAAACATGCCTAGTATTTGACCAACCAGTCTATCCTAAGAATCAGATCGAACTCCCCAAATGGTAGTTCCATCAGATCAGCTACAACCACTACCCCTTGGAGTTCTAGGGGTACATCCCTATACACCTTATTCACTACTACAGAGTGACCTAGAGGGCTAAGTACTGTCATCTCCCTAGAAGTACTCTTAGAGTCTAAGTTCATGGTTTCTACTATGCTACTAGCAACATACGAATGCATCGAACCCACATCTAACAAAGCAATATATGGTAAACTGAATATTAAGAACGTACCGGTGATGACGTCTGGTGCGTCGCCCTCCTCTCGACGCCTCGCTGCATACACCAACCCGGGCTGTCTTGCCTCAGTGTTGCCTGTACCTCTGCCCGGTGCTCTGCGGCCCCAACTAGAACCATTACCTCCTCTACCATTACCACGACCCCTCTGTGGTGGCGGTCCCTCATTTCTGAACTAAGCACGACCCTGACCCTCAGACTGATTCCTGGCTAGCTTACGTGGACAGTCCCTCACACGATAATCTAGCGAGCCACACTCAAGACATCCTTTCCCACCGGTCCAACATTCGCCCCAATGAGATTTCCCATACCGATTACACTGTGCTGGTCCCTGATTAACAGTAACAGACCTCCCAGATTGGTTTGGCCCACTTTGCCTAGCCCTTTTCTGAGAATTACTAGTCGACCCAAATGATCCAAAACATCTCTTATGTCTATTCCTGTCGTGATTCTGCCTCACAGATTCCTTTATCCCTTCGGCTATCTTAGCCTTTTCTACTAGCACAGCAAACTCTCGCTCTGCCATGGAGCAATGAGCAATCTCAACTCATCCCTCACCGTCGTCCTCGAACTCGACACATCGCTCGTGCTCTGTAGCCATGATACCTCTAGCATACCGCTCAATCTTAAAAATTATGCCTCATACTCTGATATGGACTTACTCCCCTGAACCAATCTTAGAAATGCTTTCTGCAGCACATCAATGTAACTAGACCCAACATATTTCTTCTGATACGCTTCTTTAAAATAGTCCCAAGTGAGATCCTCCGTCAAAGACTATCCCGCACCGTGAGCCACCACCGTATGACTCATCCCAAGAAGCGACACTATCCTTTCACTTTTCCTCGCAATGATCCAAGTCATTCATGATTCACTCACGCCTCTAACCAATATTCACCAGACTGGAGCCACACCGAAACACCTCGAAATACCTCACTCCATTGGCTCGAGTCGCCAAGTCTGATTTCCAAGATCCCACGCCCACCGACTCCAGCATCCTCTCAAGAACTCGCAAGATCGCTCGAGACATCAGAATACCCCAAACCCAAATTCATTCGCTATGACCAAATTTGAAATGCCATCGCGATAAACGCTTGAAAAACTTTTGACTTAGAATTAAAAACATAAAATTTTGTCTTTTTACTAAAACATTGTGTAATTAAAATTTCAAGTAAAACTAAGTTGTTTAAAATAAAACATTTTCAAATAATAATATAATTGACAAACCAACTTAAAACATAATAAAACTCCTTAAATACTTAAAATGGCCCTTATTACAAAAATTAAATACTTAAAATATCAAACATAAATTGTATAAAGAGAATCCATTTCGCATGGGCCACCTTGTATCCACTCCAACCCGGTCCAAGCTTTATGCATCACCAAAGGTTTGAGAAAAATTGGGTGAGTCAAATAGACTCAAAGGCATAGTTATTACACATGCCTCCAATGTATGGGCTTGGCCCATATCCACACATCAATCACATATCAAATGATAAGGCATTATATCCACATAATTCCACATGTTGGGCTTGGCCCATATCCACATTGATCCACATAAATAGTCATGCAAAATGCATAAATATGTAACATGAAGCCCAACCCAACCTAGAGTCCATCCACACTCCTACCTTAGTAGACTCTTTGGTCGTGGCTAATCCACCGATCACATAGTGATCCACATATCTTACCTTGGCGGACTTGTCGCCAAGGCCGTATAAGCCACCCATCACATAGTGATCCACATATCTGATCCACGAGGTGACTCGAGGTCATCCTCAATCTACTGGTGATGCACACAGCCTATCATCTGCCGAGATGGGCACCTAGCCAACACCTCCCTTGATGGAGCACATAGCCACCATCAAGCGCCAATGTAGCACAAGGCTAACATCGCACCATGTACATAATGTACACCTTTCCTTCGATAGTCACATCCCAAGTCCCATGCAAATATGTATATCATGGCAACATATCACTTGAACAATAATCCATCACATGCCATCACATTTCATATATTCATCAATGATCATTTAATATCGTAAATCACTGACCTGAGTATTCGATCACCAACCACGGGTATTCACAATCTTAGCCCTTAATTCGGCTACCATTAACATCATATCACATATACATAAATATAACACATACACACGATCAAGAGACAGTGTGATAACTACGCACTTTTTTGGCACAGTCGGCTAAATCCCGAAGACCCGATCTACCACACTAGATCACCTTGTCTTACATTCGGCCAAACCACAACACTTTAATCAAGACCATTCGGCCAACATCAAATCTTAATCCCAATAGCCTTAGGCTTTCTCAACCAACTTAAAGAATATTGAATCCTTACCACTTGACTTACCAACTTCGATTGCTAATGGAATGGGCTTAGATCGATTGTTTCTGAAATCCCAATGAGCCTAAGAGAATAATCGAATCCTAAAAAAATGGTTAGAACCTTGCAAAACAATGCCCAAAGGTTCTACTTTGTCCACAAGAAACATCATAGAAACGAGAAAGAAAAAGAAGAAAAAGGTCCATGAACACTTACCCCTTTTTATCCAAAATCGATAGAAGAAACCCAAGGAGAGTCTACCCTTGAATATTCGGCCAAAATAATACTAAAAGGAAGTAGGAGTTTCACAATTTGGTTATGAGAGAAGAAAATATGTGAATAGAAAAGAGAATGAAAGAGAGAGAGAGAGAGTTCGATTTTAGCAGTAATGGAGAAAAGAAAAGGGAGTTTTTTTAGAGGAGAGTTTCGGCCAAAAAAGGAAGAAAAAGAATAAGAGAGAAAATGGGGTTAAGAGATTAGGCAAACTCCTTGTTTGCCAAAAAGAAAAGTGCACAAAAGTACCAATGTTGTTTCAGTTTTAAAAGGATAAAATGAAAGAAAGAAAAAAAAAGTAGGATTTGGTTCCAACAAAATAAGGCTAAAACCAAAAAGAATTTTGCACTAAAAGCATAGCACACATTCTAATAATGAGGGAGTTTTTGGAGAGAAAGAAAACAATACAAAAGATGCACAAAAAGTAAAGGTTGACCAACTATTCCCCCCCAGGCCACCTAACAACATTCGGCCATCCCCCTAGACACCCATACGGTCCACATACATGCACTAAAGGCCTAGGATTACTTTCCAAAACATCCTCCATATTCCATGCCTTTGTCCCTCATCATACCATAACCTTAAGAATCTTATCCCCAATTTCATGCTTTCCATAAACCAATATTCAACTTACTAAAGTTAAGAGTCCAACCTATCATAAATAAGGTTTGACCGACATTTAATGCAAAGCTACATAAAAATAAAGTCTTCTAAATGCAATCCATGCAACTTGAACCTCTTCCCTCAAGCAACCCTTCAAGCATCATAACCACCTTGCCACTAACTCCTCATGTGCTAGAATCTAACACTTAAATTAACTTAAGTGTCAAGTTCACTTAATCCACTTCATTAAATAAACCATACTAAAAATTATTCTAGCTTCCTAAATAAAATCAAGCCTTCACAAGACTATGCTAACACATAAGATTCATACCCGAGCCAACACAAATAATACTCAAATTTTCTTCCTAAAGCCCAAGGCCCAATCGACCCAATCATACCAGGCCCAATTTCGGGATGTTACAGTTCTACCCTCCTTAAAGAAATTTCGTCCTCGAAATTTCCAACTAACTAACAGTCGTACAATCCTACTCATCACACTACGCTTATACTGTGCACTCTGATCTTAATAAAACTAACATACTTTCTATGAATAATCCCAAAGTTCACACTCAAGGTTCTAGATACTTCACTAGCAACACAAAAACGAACTAGCTCTATAACAAACAAAACAATAAAGGGTATTCCAGACATAAAACTTACTCGTTGTCACATCTAGCACATCACTATCCTCCCTCCGATTTAACCGCATACACTGACCTAGCTGTCATGCCTCAGTGTTACCATTACCTCACCGATGTTCCACGACCTCGGCGTAACCATTTCCTCAATGGTTCGCACCACGACCCTCGTAAACTGTCGACCACCTCTACCCTACTGCTCAAAACCTTGGCCTCATCGTCTGAGCCCTTCTCAAATCCTGGGGACAGTCTTTAATCAAATGAAACTTGGATTTACACCTAAAACACTCCCGGTCCCAATTCTAGCACTCGCCAACATGATACCTTCCACACCGAGCACACGAATGGTCCTGATTTCCAGCAGTTGGCATAGAAACACGAGTAGAATTCTCGATCCTTGGTCTTTTCTAAAGACTCCCAAACGATTCTGACGGTCCAAAACTCTTCTTATCTCGGTTCCTATCCTTTTCTCTGTTTTGCCTCATAGAATCCTTAATTCCTTCGGCCACCTTAGCCTTCTCCACTAATACGGCAAACTCTCGTTCCTGCTGTGGAGCTATCAATAATCTCAGGTCATCCCTTTGTCCATCCTCAAATCGGACACATCGCTCATACTCTGTAGCCACTACTCCTTGAGCATATCGGCTTAACCGTAAAAATTCCACTTCGTACTCTGCCACGGACTTGTTCCCCTGAACCAGCCCTAGAAACGCCTTCCTTTGCGATCAATATAGTGAGTACCAATGTACTTCTTCCGATATGTCGCTTAACGCACTCCCAAGTAAGATCTTCACCGTGGCCCCATCCCGAATCGTGAGCCACCATTGATACGCTTCATCGCAGAAAGCAGCGCCACCATTCCTTTCACTTTTCCTCGTGGGTCGATCCAACTCATTCATAATTCGCTTTGGCCGCCTCCAACCAATACTCACCAGATCTGTGCCACCCCAGATACTCCACGAAACACCTCAAATTATTGGCTCGGAGTCGCCAGTACGGACTTCCTAGCTCTCATATTTACATCGGCTCCAGCCACCATCTCAAGAACTCAAGACAGACTGCGATACAAAGATCATCCCCACTGAGCTTTGATCCACACCAACAATGGTGGGGTACCACATTGTCGACCTTGACCGACCTAACGGGTTCAAACACGGCCATTCTCGCCTCTACCGGCCCCTCCTACATTACGACCACGTCCCCTAGAGCTCATGTATAATGTTGCGATTTAATCTATTTAAAGAGTTTTATACATTAGTACTTTTGTTCCACTTGTTTATGCGCGAACAATTTTATGAAACAAAGTTTTCAGAAGTTGTTCTTTCGATCAATCAAAATTTCTAGTTCAAGATCACTATTCTAATTCAGAGAATCACACATTCACTCTTCCACAACATTTACCATGCTCCTATGGGCATTCTTGACCATTCCCAACCCAGGGGTAATTTCGTCTTTTTCCCTACAGGGTATTTTGGTAATAAACTGGGGTAAATTCAAAATCACTAAAAGTTATTTCAAAATTTTCCAAACTCATGGATATTTTTGAAAGATAGATTTTCCAAATCAAGATATTAAAAAATTAAAATTGTGGGTTATTTTAATTTGGAAGTTAGGGCATTTTAGTAAATTTTCCCAAATCGTGGTATCTTACTATTTTGTAAAATAGAAGTTTTTGGTATTTTATAAAGTAAGAATATTTTTTTTTAAATTGAGGGTAGTATGGTAATTTTTAAACCAAGGTTATTTTGGTAATTTTTAACACAGGGTATTTGGGTAATTTTTAAATCGAAATTTTTCAAAAGGAAAAAAATTCCAACTATAAAATGGTTTTACAATTCAAAGGAGTAAATTTTTTTTTGAAAACTTAAGGTTTTATAAAACAAGATGGCTAGTCCTTTCGGTTTTAATTATCGAGTTTAGCCCGTGAATAAGTCCTCTTGGTTAGGGTGAATCGTAGCTACGCACTGTAGGATTCGAGTAAAGAGGAGGTGAGTCGCTAGGACTGCTTAAATACCAAGCTCTTCCGAATCCACTCCTAGACATGCGCACAATGGTTGCCACACCATAACTCGGTGACTTACTTCACAGTTTGTTCGGTTGTTCTTTAAGTCTTATGCATCTTGTGTTGGAGTAATCTAATCCTAAAGTTCGATAACTTAATATACTAATCTACGCTCCCATCATACCCACATACCAATCATATAATAATTCACACAACAATTAAAGGTACTTACCGGTGGACTTTGCCTGAGATACAGGTGCCATGCCGAATAATCTGAAAAATTTATGAAAGCCCAAATCTTTGAAAAGCCCATCTTAAGAAAAAAATGTTTTTGGGCCCAAAACCCTCAAAGTAGAGTTTTGAACTGGCTCGATACTAATTTGTAACACCCTCAAACCCGCCCATTCGCTATGACCGAATTTGAAATGCCATCGCGATAAACGCTTGAAAAACTTTTGACTTAGAATTAAAAACATAAAATTTTGTTGTCTTTACTAAAACATTGTGTAATTAAAATTTCAATTAAAACTAAGTTGTTTAAAATAAAACATTTTCAAATAATAATATAATCGACAAACCAACTTAAAGCATAATAAAACTCCTTAAATACTTAAAATGGCCCTTATTATAAAAATTAAATACTTAAAATATCAAACATAAATTGTATAAAAGAATCCATTTCGCATGGGCCACCTCATATCCACTCCAACCCGGTCCAAGCTTTATGCATCACCGAAAGGTTGAGAAAAATTGGGTGAGTCAAATGACTCAAAGCATAGTTATTACACATGCCTCCACGTATGGGCTTGGCCCATATCCACACATCAATCACATATCAAATGATAAGGCATTATATCCACATAATTCCACATGTTGGGCTTGGCCCATATCCACATTGATCCACATAAATAGTCATGCAAAATGCATAAATATGTAACATGAAGCCCAACCCAACCTAGAGTCCATCCGTTACTCCTACCTTAGCAGACTCCGCCCAAGGTCCGTGGCTAATCCACCGATCACATAGTGATCCACATATCTTACCTTGGCACTTGTCGCCCAAGGTCGTGGCTAAGCCACCGATCACATAGTGATCCACATATCTGTATCCACGAGGTGACTCGAGGTCATCCTCAATCTACGGTGATGCACACGCTATCATCCGCCGAGATGGGCACCTAGCTAACATCTCCCTTGATGGAGCACACACCACCATCAAGCGCCAATGTAGCACAAGGCTAACATCGCACCACGTGCATATAATTTACACCCTTCCTTCGATAGTCACATCCTAAGTCCCATGCAAATATGTATATCATGGCAACATATCACTTAAACAATAATACATCACATGCCATCACATTTCATATATTCATCAATGATCATTTAATATCGAATCACCGACCGAGTATTCGATCACCCACCACGGTATTCACAAGCTTAGCCCTTAATTCGCTACCATTAACATCATATCACATATACATAAATATAACACATACACACAATCAAGAGACAAGTCGATAACTACTCACCTTTTTGGCACAAATGGCTAAATCAAGACCCAATCTACCATACTAGATCACCTTGTCCTACATTCCGCCAAACCACAACACTTTAATCAAGACCATTCTACCAACATCAAATCTTAATCCCAATAGCCTTAGGCTTTCTCAACCAACTTAAAAATATTGAATCCTTACCACTTGACTTACCAACTTCGATTGCTAATGGAATGGGCTTAGATCGATTGTTTCCGAAATCCCAATGAGCCTAAGAGAATAATCGAATCCTAAAAAAATGGTTAGAACCTTGCAAAACAATGCCCAAAGGTTCGGCCTTTGTCCACAAGAAACATCATAGAAACGAGAAAGAAAAAGAAGAAAAAGGTCCATGAACACATACCCCTTTTTATCCAAAATCGATAGAAGAAACCCAAGGAGAGTCTACCCTTGAATATTCAGCCAAAATAATACTAAAAGGAAGTAGGGAGTTTCGATAATTTGGTTATGAGAGAATAAAATATGTGAATAGAAAAGAGAATGAAAGAGAGAGAGAGAGAGTTCGATTTTAGTAGCAATGGAGAAAAGAAAAGGGAGTTTGGAGAGGAGAGTTTCGGCCAAAAAGGAAGAAAAAGAATAGGAGAGAAAATGAGGTTAAGAGATTAGGCCAATTCCTTGTTTGCCAAAAAGAAAAGTGCACAAAAGTACCAATGTTGTTTCGGTTTCAAAATGATAAAATGAAAGAAAGAAAAAAAAAGTAGGATTTGGTTCCAACAAAATAAGGCTAAAACCAAAAGGAATTTTGCACTAAAAGCATAGCACACATTCGGTCAAGGAGGGGAGTTTTGGAGAGAAAGAAAACAATACAAAAGATGCACAAAAGCAAAGGTTGACCAACTATTCCCCCAAGCCACCTAACAACATTTGGCCATCCCCTAGACACCCATACTGTCCACATACATGCACTAAAGGCCTAGGATTACTTTCCAAAACATCCTCCATATTCCATGCCTTTGTCCCTCATCATACCATAACCTTAAGATCCTTATCCCCAATTTCAAGCTTTCGATAAAACAATATTCAACTTACTAAAAGTTAAGAGTCCAACCTATCATAAATAAGGTTTGACCGACATTTAATGCAAAGCTACATAAAATAAAGTCTTCTAAATGCAATCCATGCAACTTGAACCTCTTCCTCAAGCAACCCTTCAAGCATCATAACCACCTTGCCACTAACTCCTCATGTGCTAGAATCTAACACTTAAATTAACTTAAGTGTCAAGTTCACTTAATCCACTTCATTAAATAAACCATACTAAAATTATTCTAGCTTCCTAAATAAAATCAAGCCTTCACAAGACTATGCTAACACATAAGATTCATACCCGAGCCAACACAAATAATACTCAAATTTTTTTCCTAAAGCCCAAGGCCCAATCGGCCCAATCATACTAGACCCAATTTCGGGATGTTACAAACACTGTGTCATCCCCTGTTTGATCCTGGAACTCACCACCTACAGTCGGTGGTGGTGCTGGTATCTCATTTTGACCCTGAACAGACCTCACTCGCTCGCACACGCCCATCTTACTCCAAGGCCCACGCCAGACACGACCTCGACCTCGAGTGCTCATGTCTAAAGTCTCGATTATCTATTTTTAAAAGTTTTATTCTTTAGTCATTATTCCACTATTTTTAAAGCACAGTTTTTTAAATAATTCTTTAAAGAGTTTTGTTTTCACGAGTCCATAGAGTCCTACAAATTTCAGTCTCTAAGATAGTCCACTATCACTAGTCATTTAAAGTTTATAACATCCAAAAATCACAACCAAAGGCTAGGGGTACTTACATGGGCGGATTGGTGCCGAGACTCGGTGCCATGCCTCTCAAACCATATAATCTAAAAAATATTCAAAACAATATTTTAAAAATTTTGGGCCTCGAGCCCACAAATGAGCCTTTGAACTTGGCTCTGATACCACAATTGTAACACTCTAAACCCGGTCAATACACCACGATCGAATCTAGCATGTCACAGGGAAAAAGTTTTGAAGAAAATTAGGTTGTTGGTTTAGTTTTAGACAAAATTCCTTAGATGACTAATGTTTGTAGAAATCAGGTGCATGATTAGTTAAAAATCGATAGCGTACTTATAAATCCCGGAAATCATTCTCTAAAATTTAGTTATCGATCCATAGGTTAGAAATAATTTATGTCAAAAAAATCCGAATGATTGCTTTGAAAACCATTTGCATTTGAGTGTGAAAACGTAAATTTGAAAATCATTTAAGTTGTCGAAAACATTTGAATTGTCATTTGTTATTAAATGATTTGTATTACCCGACGGTAAAGTTTTGAAAACCATTGCATTCATAAAATTAAAATTTGTCAAGTAATTTACTTAGCCATGTTTAAAACAATCCCAAAGCATATAAATAGTCCAAAAGTATAACTTAAAAGTCCTTATTACAAACCCAAATAAATGAAACCAAATTTAAATAAAATAAAGTACCCAAAGCAAAGTCCGTATAAAACGAGTTTATTTATTGAATAGCCACCTCGAGTCCTACCCGGCTTCTCATCCGTGATCTACGAATCACCTGATAAGATAAGGGAGAAGGTGAGTCACCAAGACTCAGTGCATAAATCCTTCCCCCGGTTAATGCAACATACTTACACAATTCATAACCAAGCAATATAGATAATGCACCCAACCTAGCCATCCATAACTCTTGTACTACCCCGTGTGGTACCAAACCACTGGTGGTGCCAAACCACTAGAAACCCAAAGTCACGATATCCAATAATAATGTGGTGCCAAACCACTGGTGACCCAAAGTCACAAATAATCCATCTGTGGGGCCAACCCATTGTGGTCATGCTCCCGATATAATAAATGCCAACCCACGAGGTGCTAAGCCATGAGGTGCTATGAAAAACCTCCGTGACCCAAAGTCACAAAATAAACGTGGTACCAAACCATTGGAGGTGCTAAACCTCCGTGTCCCAAAGACACGGATATCAAATCTTCCCTCCTCTCATATCACTCATACCAATGCATTATAAGTGCAAATCATGCCATCATGCTTTAATATGCATCATTAAGCAAATGTATCATAAATCATATTATTATGCACCATATAGCAAAACCATATCGAAATAGACTTACCCGAATCCTTGCTCATACCCATAAGGCATCATATCAAGATCTCATAATTTTAGGCTTTTAAAGAAAACATGATTAGGTTATTAAAATATTACCAAGTTATAAAGTGTGCAAGTTACACACCACACTAACGCAAGTTTTAAATCCCAAAGACCCGATCTCATCGCTAGATCTCCTTGCCCTACATTCGGCCAACACTTAGATTAATAACATAGACCATTCGGCCAATAACAAACTTTATTCTCAATAGCCTTCGGCTTTTCCACAACTTAAAGAATGATGAACCAACATAAATCCTTACCACTTGACTTACCAAAATTGATTGTCAGAGAATAGAGGCTTAGGTCGACTCCTTCCAAAGTCCCGAAGAATCTAGGAGATGATTAGAAATCTTGTTAACAAATATCGAAATTCGACTTTCATCCTATGAGAGTCAACAGAGAGAAATAGAAGGTAAGAATGGAGTTTTGGCCAAGAACACTTACCCTTCTTTAAAACCGAATAGAGAATAACCCAAAGAAGATCCACCCTTGTTTGATATTTGGCCAAATTAAACTAGAAGAAAGAAAGAAGATTCGGCAATAGTGTTAGATGATGGAGGAAGATTCAGTTAGAGTGGGGAAAAAGAAAGAAAAAGAAAGTGAAATGCAAGAGAGGGAATTCGGCAATGGAAGGTGGAGAGGATTTCGGCACAAGAGTTTGAGAGAAGAAAAGAAAAAGATAAAAGGGAAGAGATGGGCACTTTCGATTTTGAGCAAAAATGGAAAAGAAAAAGAGAGAGAGATGGAGAAAGAGATTCGGTTAAGGAAGAAAAAGAACTAGATGAAAGAAAAATGCCTCCCTTCAATGGTAGAATATTTTCAGTACAAAGAGAAAAAGAGTTTAAGAGGAGAAGTAAACAATACCAATTGGTCAAGAAATAACCAAAACAAAAGCTTACCTATTGCTCAAATTCGGTTTGAGAGAAAGAGTTTTGAGAGAAAAGAAAATGATGTACAAAATGCTAAGGAATTTGACCAACTAGCTACCAAAACATTCAAAAAAATTCGGTCACCCCTCCCCCTAAACCATAATACCGTCCACATACATGGACAAGTTGGCCAATAAAAAGTTTCCAAAAACCACATCCTTAATCCAAGCCTTATGTCCCCTTATCATTCCTTAATCAAAATGATTCCTTTCCCCAAGTTCAAGCTTACCTAAACTATTTGTCATCTTGCCATAAAAATTTAAAGTCCAACTTACCAACTATAGAGCTTGGCCAACACTTGATGTAAAGATGCAAAAAAATAAAGTCTCCAAAATGTACTCCATGTTACTCGAACCATTCCCCTCAAGCAACTACTCATTCGCCACTTCCACTATGCTACTAGCTCTTCTTGTGCTTAAATTCCCAACAAATTACACTTAATCCCTAGCTCCTTCAGCTTCCTCTAACTAAAGCTTAAAAACAAAAATTTTCCTACAGCTCGAGCCTACCCTTGGTTTATTCCTAAACCCTAGAACATCTCACTTAACAACATGACAATCCGTACTCATGCAAAACATTACAATTACAAATAACCCCTATTTCAGGGTATTACACATAGATAAAGTTTACAACTAGTATTATATCCGAACTTACCTCGGACGTCAAAATACTGAAACGGTCGATTAAATCGAGCACTTTGCCTTTGCCTCGATCTCATTCCGAACCTCTTCGTTCCTAGTCTATACACATTTAAATTCAATCCATTCAATCATCAATTTAATCATTTTAGTCCAAACACACATATTATGGCATTTTGTAAATTAGCCCTCACATTTTCACATTTTGACACTTTAGTCCCTATCTCACAAAATCATCAAATTCACCAAATTCTCGCTAGCACAAGCTTAGCCGAATTTTACTAATGTCCATACAAACCCACACATTTCATTTATTTCACATTTTAATCCCTCAATATAAACTCTTCACAATTTAGCCCAAAATGCTCAATTTCACCAAAAATTCAAATACAAACTATGTTAACCCAACATCAAGCTTTCATATTTCACCAACTAACATCACAAAGCTCAAGTGTTCATCAATGGCTTATCACAAAAATATCATCAATTCACAAAATTACAACATGGGTTAGCTGGAGCTCGAAGCAATGATTATGAAAACGTAGAAATTATCGAAAACTGACCAAAAACATACCTTGAATTTAGCCTTGTAAGTGCCGAATACCTTGCTCAATTCTTTCTTTTCTTTCTTTAGTTACATTCGGCCAAAGAAGATGATAAAAATGGCCATTTAATTTCTTTTTGTTTTTGTTATAATAACATTAACACCTAGTTTACCATTTTGCCCTTCCATTAAACATATAAAACAAATATAATCTAAGGCTAAATTGTCTTTTAACCATCTACTAACTTGAAAATGGTTTATTAACAACATAAGACCTCCTCCTTAAAATGTCAACAACATCTAAGTACTCACAAATCAGCACACAGCATTTTGCTCTCTATGCAATTAAGTCATTTCTCTTAATTCGACATTAAAACGATCAAATCATCACACAAAATTTTCACACGGGCTATGTCACATATCATTCACACAGAAAATATATTTAAAATATTTTTACGACCTTGGATTCGTGGTCTCAAGCCACTATTCCAACTAGGGTCTAAATCAGGCTGTTAGAACTCTCCCCTCTTAGGGATTTTTATCCCCGAAAATCTTACCAGTGAATAGTTGTAGATTTTGCTCTCTCATAACGTTCTCAGGCTCCCACGTAGCCTCTTCAATTCCGTGTTTGTGCCATAATACTTTCACTAGAGAAATTTTCTTATTTCTCAACTCTTTAGTCTCTCGTGCCAAAATTTAGATCGGTTCTTCACTATACGACAAGTCTAACTGAACCTCAACCTTAGTAGGAGCAATCACATGAGATGGATCTGATCTGTACCATCGAAGCATTGACACATGAAACACATTATGGATCTTTTCTAATTCAAATGGCAATCTTAATCTATAAGCAACCGGTTTAACACATTCAACGATCTCATACGGTCCAATGAACCTCAAACTCAACTTGCCCTTTTTGCCAAATTGAAGTATTTTCTTCCACGGAGATACTTTCAGAAACACTTTATCACCAACCTCAAATTCAATATCCTTTCGTTTCAAATCTGCATAAGACTTCTGATGATCTGAGGCTGCGTTCAAACTGTCACGAATTACTATCACTTTCTGCTCAATCTCTTTTATAAGATTAACCCCGTGAATCTTATTCTCACTCAGCTCGGTCCAATACAATGGAGTTCGACACTTTCGACCGTAAAGAGCTTTATATGGTGCCATTTTAATACTAGACTGAAAACTATTGTTATATGCAAACTCAATCAATGATAGATGCCTTTCCCAAGTGCTTTCAAATTCGAGTATACAACATTTAGCATATCTTCAAGAATCTGAATAATTCATTCGATTGACCATCCGTTTGTGGATGAAAAGTAGTACTGAAATGCAATTTCATGCCCAAAGCATCTTGCAATTTCTTCCAAAATCACGAGGTAAATCTTGGATCTCTATCAGACACAATAAATAACGGTACTCTGTGCAATCTCACAATCTCATCGATATACAATTCAGCCAACATATCTAAAGAATAATCAGTTCTCACTGGAATGAAATGAGCTGATTTCATCAATTTATCAATTACCACTTAGATTGCATCTTTCTTGCTCGGATATAAGGGTAAACCCGACACAAATTCCATCGTGATCCTCTCTTATTTCCACTCAAGAATCATAATCAATTACAATAAACCGGACGGAACTTGATGTTCAGCCTTAACATGCTGACAAACTAAACATTTTGACACAAAGTGAGAAATATCTCTCTTCATACCATGCCACCAATAGAACTGTTTCAAATCATTATACATTTTCGTACTCCCCTGATGTACAGCCAAATGACCATTGTGAGCTTCAGTCAAAATCATTTGAATCAACTCTGAATTTATCGAAATGCAAATTCGATCTCTGAATCTCAAATAATCATTACTATTAATTCAAAATTCTTTTTCGCATTCGAATTACTTCGAACTCTTTTTCCTAACAACTTATTATCAATCTTCTGAGCATCACAAATCTGTTGTACCAACATCGTCTTAACTTTCAATTCAGCTATCGCCGCATTAGCATCACACGGATCTTTCTGATTACTCAAAGCTCGCAAAGCGTATAATGATTTTTGACTCAAGGCATCAGCTACAACATTAGCTTTACCCGGGTGGTAATCTATCACAAGTTCATAGTCTTTCAAAAATTCTAACCATCTTCTCTGTTGCAAGTTCAAATCTTTCTGAGCTATCAAATACTTTAAACTCTTATGATCAGTATAAATAAGACATTTTTCACCAAATAAGTAGTTACGCCAAATCTTTAATGCGAATACAATCGCCGCCAATTCAAGATCATACGTTGGATAATTCTTTTCATGCGGTTTTAGCTGTCTCAAGCATAGCGATGACTTTTCCTTCTTGCATCAAAGACACGTAAACCATTTAACGATGCATCCTATTATAACTCTTTGATTTAGGTTGAACTCACTATAGACTATAAACTCTTTTTCGCCAATTTAGGTTGAACTAACATCATTGAGAAGCCTTTTACAAATAGTCTATAATATCCCGCTAGTCTAAAAAAACTACAGATTTTAGACACATTTCTCAGAGGCTTCCATTCCAAAATAGTAGATATTTTATGTGGATCAATCCGTATCCCAGCAGCGGATACAATATGCCCCAAAAAACTGACCTCAGGCAACCAAAATTCAAACTTGCTAAACTTTGCATATAACTGTCTCTCACGAGTTTGTAGCATGATTCTCAAATGCTCAGCATGTTACGTCTCATCACTTGAATAAATTAAAATATCATCAATGAACACCACTATAAAGCGATCCAAATACGGTCTGAATATTTGATTCATCAAATCCATAAACACTGCAGGGGCATTTGTTAGTCCAAAAGGCGTCACTAAGAATTCATAATGTCCATACCTCATTCTTAATGCAGTTTTTGGCACATCGGTTTCTTTAACTCTCAACTGATAATAGCCCGATCTCAAATCTATCTTGGAAAATGTTGTAGCTCCTCTCAACTGATCAAACAAATCATTGATTTGATGTAACATATATTTGTTCTTATCATCACTTTGTTCAATTGTCGATAATCAATACACATTCTCATAGTTCCATCTTTCTTTTTCACAAATAATGCAGGAGCTCCCCAAGGTGAAAAACTAGGTCGTACAAATCCTCTGTCAGTTAATTCTTGCAGCTGAGATTTCAACTCTTTCAATTTAGTTGGTGCCATTCTGTATGGAGCTATCAAAATAGGAGCAGTTCCTGGCACCAACTCAATACCAAATTTAACTTCTCTAATCGGTGGTAACCCCGATAACTCTTTTGGAAACACATCTGGAAACTCACATATCACAAGCATAGATTCAACTTTCCTTTTCGACACTTTTGTATCAATCACGTATGCCAAATAAGCTTCACAGCCCTTTCTCACATAGTTCATAGCTCTCATCATCGATACAACTATCTCACCATTCTAACTCTTCAATTCAACATTCTTTCTCTTACAATTCACGATGGCATTATGCAAAGTAAGCCAATCTATACCAAGAATTATGTTGAATTCATCAAATGGTAACAACATCAAATTGACCGGGAAACATAAATCATGAAACTTCAACGAGCAATTTTTGCACACCTTATCCATCAAAACACACTTGCCTAAGGGGTTCGATACTCTAATCACAAATTCAGTAGACTCAATAGGTAGAATCTTATTCGATACTAAATTCATATACACATAGGAATGAGTTGATCCAAGATCTATCAATACAATGACATCAGTATCAAATAAAGTGAAAGAACCAGTGATCACGTCTGGAGATAATGCTTCCTCTCCTGTACGTATAGCATAGGCTCGGGCAGGTGTTCTCGCTTCTGACCTACAGATGTATCAGTTGTTCCTCTATGGCTTTCGCTCATATTTCTGATGTTTCTGGGTGGTCTACCCCTTGTTGTCACATTACTCGATCTTTCATTCTGAACATTTTCTTCTTCGACCATCTTTGGGCAATCTCGGATAAAATGATCTTAGGATCCACACTTATAGCATGTTCTATTGTTATACTTGCCCCAACACTCTCCCACATGTAGTCTCCCACATTGTCTACATTCGGGCTTGTTACTCTTAACACTGCCAATACTTGTTTCATTCGAAGCTTGAATTCGTAAACCAGTACTATGTCTCGAATGATTGCTTGCATCTTTATATCTTTTTGCTGAAGATTGAGAGAACTTATTCATCGATCTCTTTCTTTCATCACGAGCCTCAGAATCAACTTTCTTCTTTTTTTTACCTAGCTCCTCAGCTTTGCATGCTCTCTCCACAAGTGCAACAAATTCATTTATATCCAATATCCTAACCAACAACTTAATGTCTTCATTCAATCCCTCTACGAAACACTTGCACATAATAGTTTCAGTAGAAACACACTCTTTAGCATATTGACTCAATCGTACAAATTCTCGCTCATAATCAGTAACAGACAAATGACCTGTTTCAGCTTTAAAAACTCTTTACGTTTCTGATCAATGAAGCGCTGACTGATATATTCTTTCTAAACTCGACTTGAAAGAAATCCCAAGTTATTCTCTCTTTCGAAACTACAGATATCAACGTTCTCCACCAATTATAAGCCGTGTCTCTCAACAAGGAAACTCACACCCAATGCACTCTTCAGGGTTCAACGACCTCTCATCAAATACTCTGATTGTATTTTCAAGCCAAAACTCGGCTCGCTCAGCATCGTCATCAGATGTGGCCCTAAACTCTTTGGCCCCATACTTGCGAATCTTATCCATAGGAGGTTTATTCAATCTGATCGAATCTACAACTTGTGGCACAACAGGTACTTGCGGGGGTGGAGGTTTTGGAGCAGTCGAATTTGTTCTAACAAATTCTGAAAACCATTCACCCATCATACGGAAGAAGGCTTGCTTAGCCTTACCTCCCTCACCACTATCATTCGGCCTAAATGTCACCGACGTTGTCTCTTGAGCGGGAGCAGGCGCATTACTCTATACATCATTAACAATTGCTCGATCGGGATCTATTACTATATTAAAACACATTTCAACTATCAGATTTCATCACACTATCACAATTTTACAATATGGCATGTATAGCTAGACTCACACACGCTACGTTAGTCTGAGAATCGACTAAACTGTAGCTCGATACCAATAAAATCTAACACCCCTAACCCAAGACTGTCACCAAAATTGGGTTTAGAGGCATTACCGAATAATAGGATCACTTTACATCGCATTCACGACACAAAGTCAATAATCATCAAACACATTCGTATACAATCATAGTGTCCCTTAAATGTGTCATCATGACCCTAAGCATGCTTATAAACCGAGTTGGGGCTAAACCAAAACACATATGAAATTTCATGAAAAATTGAAACTTTTCTAGAATACAAGGGAGACACGCCCGTGGGGGTAGGCCATGCCTCTCCCACGGCTACATGACACACCCGTGTGACCTCCCCATGGTTTCAAACGACCAAAATCAACATGGCTAACAAGCACGCCCGTGTGCTAAAGTCATTTCTTATAAGGTCATATTCTGCCATTTCTCGTACGATATGTAGGCACGCCCGTGCCATGGCCATGTGTAATTTAAGCCACATTCTACCAATTTACCCATGGTCCGAGACATGCCCGTGTGCCTCAGCCGTGCGACATTATAGGCCATTTTTGCAAGGCCAACATGCCACCCACTTAGGGTCAAACCTACAAGCCAATCAACCAAACATCTCATGCACATATTGCCATCTAAAAGCATAACAATTTAGCAATTTAAAACATTCAATCAATACCAATTCTTATTCTATCACAACAATAATTCATTCCCAAATCTCACTACCCCTACTAGCATTTATCAACACAAAGTTACCACTCAATAGCAAATTTATCAATCTACAAATCATGCCAAAAGATGTATCATATATATACCACATTCATTCATGCGAAACCTATCACATACCTAGCCACATCTCATGGCTACTTACAAATCTCAAACTTGATTCCATTAACTATCCTATACATGCCATATTCTAGTTATATACATCTTTCAAAAAGTACCAAAATAGCATGTCGATAGTGTGATTGAGAAGCTGATGATCCCAGATCCGAGCTAGCTTTACTGACACTGCAAGGCAGAGAAACAAATCACACAGTAAGCTTTTCAAAGCTTAGTAGGTTCATAATATAATACATATTACTCAATACTACAACTTCAATATGTATATATATGTACCATCACATAGATAAAGACACAACTAGGTACATTATCAATCTCAACCACATACCTAATTATCTATTCATTCAACTCTTAAATCTATCATCAACCACATAGGTTCAAATGTACCTTGATCAACACATAGTTACTTACCATTTATGCTACTCAATTGTTCGATATTACCTCTCGTTCAACCCTTGCTATTCCATTGGTTTGTTCGCACACTTAGTGCCAATTTCATAACTGAAACATAATCATCATAGCACAGTTAGTGCCAATACATTAAACTAAACTTATATCTGTACCGCATACACAGTGCCAAATCGATAAACCGAAGCTTCTATCTTTTCGCACATAGTGCCAATCATCTTTTTCCCATTTCAAATTTCGCACACTTAGTGCTCCTTTATCTCAATTCAGCACATAGCATTTCAATTCTCATAGATACATATACATCCATTCAATTTACATAACATAGATAAAGTTTACAACTAGTATTATATCCGAACTTACCTCGGACATCAAAATACTGAAATGGTCGATTTAATCGAACACTTTGTCTTTCCCTCGATATTGGTCTATACACATTTAAATTCAATCCAATCAATCATCAATTTAATCATTCTAGTCCAAACACACATATTTAGGGCATTTTCCAAATTACCCCTCACATTTTCACATTTTAACACTTTAGTCCCTATCTCACAAAATCATCAAATTCACAAAATTCCACCTAGCACAAGCTTAGCCAAATTTTACTATTGTCCATACAAACCACACATTTCATTTATTTCACATTTTAGACCCTCAATATACATTTTTCACAATTTAGGCCAAAATGCTCAATTTCACCAAAAATTCAAATACAAACTATGTTAACCCAACATCAAGATTTCATATTTCACCAACTAACATCACAAAGCTTGTAACATCCCAAAGTTGGGCCTAATAGGATTGGGCCCATTGGGCCTTAGGCGTAGGAGCCTTTCAAATTTTTTAGAATAAGAAAATAGATTTAATGCAAGTTGGATCTAATAAGTGAGTGATTTTGGATGGTTAGGGGGCTTCTATGAAGTCCCCGGATCAAACTTTGGCTTTAGGGAAATTTTGGTTTTAGGTGAAAAAAATCGTGGGAGTTAGTATGTAGGCTTTAAGAATAAAATGTAGAGAAAATGACACAAGTGGAGTGTGTGGTGTAGTCACAAAGTGACGCCACTTAGGGACAAGGGGATGACGCCACATGGAAGGAAGGAGGTCTAAGGTTCAAGTCTTGGCTCTTGCATTTTGGTTTTCTTTTTATATGGACATTAGAATTTGGCCATAGGGTTATATTTAGTTGTGCATGGTTTTAGACACTAGGAAATGAGTGGTCTAGTTACAATGTGTCATTAAGGGTGTAAGAGAGCCTAGGTTTGAATCTCATGGAAAGCAATGGAGTATTTATTTTGCAGATTGGACAACAAGAGTTTGAATTGGATTTAATCTCTACTGATAGAGGGATCCCACATAGGAAAGATACAAAGAAGGAAGGTGAGAAGCTAGCTATATATAGAGCTGCCAAGGAGGAGAAGGAGTATACCAGGTTGGCGTTAGGCATAGGAGTGCTCAGAGCGCGATTTAGCAGCTTCAGATTCCTATCAGGTGTGTGTACTTCCCTCTACTCTAGCTGTAGAGCGACAAATGTCGAAAAGCCAATCACACGATGATGGTAGCCACACTAGCGTGCGAGCGCACGTGTGGAAGCTTTGACACGATAGTCGAGGCCACCATGAGTATCTTGTAGGTGTGGGCTGTTAGGCCCAATGGGCCCAATGGGCCCGGGGGCCTATATGAGTAAATTGTGTGATTGAGTAGTAGTTAGTGAACTAGACTGTGTGAATCTCATATATGTGGCTAGGTTTAGGCTGAATAGGCCACACGAGTGTGTGGACCCACTTGGTGAGAATGGGCTTTAGGCCCATTCGTATCATTATTTCTGTGTAGAATACTTAAGTCATTCGAGGTGACAGTGGACCTTCTGTCGGGTCGTTAACACCCTGATTTATGAAATTACTGAAATACTCCTAGTTTGCGAAATTATTGAATTACCCTTAGTTTGTGAAATTACCGAATTAACCATGGTTTATGAAATTATCGAAATACCCATGGTTTGTGAAATTACTGAAATACCCCTGGATTGTAAAATTATCAAATACCTCTAGAATGTAAAATTATCAAAATACCCCTGGTTTGTGAAATTTTCGAAACACCCCGGTTTGTAAAATTATCAAAATACCTCTGGTTTGTAAAATTACCAAAACACCCTCAATTTGCAAAATTATCAAAATACCCCTATTTTGTAAAATTATCGGAATACCCTTGGTTTGTGAAATTATCAAATTACCCTTGGTAGGTAAATTACTGAAATACCCTCGGTAGGTAAAATTACCGTCATACCTTTAGGGGTTGATTAGCACGATTGTGTGTAAAAACTTCACCCACTTTATTTTATTTGTATCAGTAATTGTATGGGCTGAAAAGCTGAAAAAGGCTGTATGGACAGTCGTGATACCCTTATGGATAAGATTAGGGATGCCAAGTACATGACTGTATCATTTTCCTTGTGTGCACGGATGTATGTGGCAATCTTATGCTTGATGATAGCATGTTACATTCATTTATGACATATATGTTATGCATGGGATAGGGATATGATGATAAAAGGGGAAGTATTGATTAAGGTCACATCGTGATCGGTGGCTAAGCCGCGTTTTATTTTAAGGTCACATCATGATCGGTGGCTAAGTCGCGTTTGATTATAAGGTCACATAGTGATCGGTGGCTAAGCCATGTTAAATTTATTCCTGATTGTTAGGAATAGGAAGCATGGCAGTCGATATGGTGTGTAGTGATTGGTGGGTTGATTGTCAAAATCCAGGGTGTGATGACCGATGCAGTGGTGTGTAGAGGATGGACTTTTAGGTTGGGTTGGGCCATATAGCATGTAAATATTTTGTTACCATTGTGTATGGGCCAAGGTCCATAATGTGTTTGTGGGCCTCAAGCCTTTTATGTGATTTTGGGTTTTGCACACTGAGTCTTAGTGACTCACCCCTTTTATTTCCCTGACTTTTCAGATGAGCAGTAGATCGTGGACATGGGAGCCGAGGCAAAATCGAGGGGCCATCAAGTTTTTATTTCATAAACCATTTTCGATTTTCCTTTAAGTTTTAATTTTTGGGATTATTTATGTAATAAGGACTCCATAGCTTAGGTTATCTATTTTTATTTGTTAAGGTTTATATTCTATAAATTTATGTTCAAGGACTTGATCATACGAAGGAAAAAAAAGGATTTTCAAACAAGTTCTGAAAAAAACACTTCAAAGGCTTTCTACAAATATTTCTTATTTAATGAATATCTACATACACGAATCAAGATTTTCAAAACCATCTGAAGTAAAGTTTTCAACATTTAACCCGTAGTATACTAGATCTGGTCGTGGCATTTTGGGCCGGGTTTGGGATGTTACATTTTGTTATCAGAGCCTAGGTTGCAAAACTCAGTTGTGAAATGGGTTTGAAAAATGTTTTTTCAAAGTTATTTAAAATTTGGTTTAAAAAAAGTATCTTTATTGGAAGTATGGCACTGGAGTCTCCAGCACCAAATCCGTAAGTCCTTTTACTTATTATTATATGCTATAATGACTGTATTTATTCTGTGTATGTTTTGGATGTGATGTTTGAATGGAAAATTTTTTATGCATGAGTGTTAAATATCTGTTTGCTTCTGTATTAGATATTTGGTTGTGTGAACAAGTTACAAGCTTAAGTTAGAAAGTGTATTACTTTTTAGAATCAGAGTACGTAGCGTGAGTGTAGTGTTGTAGATTAGGATGTGCGACTGTTTCTATAGCTAAAAATTTTGAGCACAAAATTTTTTTAAGGAGGGTAGATTTGTAACATCCCAAAGTTGGGCCTAGTAAGATTGGGCCCATTGGGCCTTAGGCCTAGGAGCCTTTAAAATTTTTGAGAATAAGAAAACAGATTTAATGCAAGTTGGATCTAATAGATGAGTATTTTTTGGAAGGTTAGGGGGCTTCTATGTAGTCCCGGGATCAAACTTTCACTTTAGGGAAATTTTGGTTTTAGGTGAAAAAACCCTAGGAGTTAGTAGGTAGGCTTTAAGAGTAAAATATAGATAAAATGACACAAGTGGAGTGTGCGGTGTAGCGGCAAAGTGACGCCACTTAGGGGACAAGGGGGATAACGCCACAAGGATGGAAGGAGGTCTAAGGTTCAAGTCTTGGCTCTTGCATTTTGGTTTTCTTTTTATATGGACATTATAATTTGGCGATAGGATTATATTTAGTTGCGCATGGTTTTAGACACAAGGAAGCGAGTGGTCTAGTGGCAAGGTGTCATTAAGGGTGTAAGGGAGCCTAGGTTCGAATCTCATGGAAAGTAATGGAGTATTTATTTTACGGATTGGACAGCAAGAGTTTGAGTTGGATTTAAACTCTACTGATAGAGGGATCCCACATTGGAAAGATACAAAGAAGGAAGGTGAGAAGCTAGCAATATATAGACTGTCTAGGAGGAGAAGGAGCATACCAGGTTGGTGTTGGGCATCGGAGTGCTTGGAGCACAGTTTAGCAGCTTCAAATTTCTATCGGTGTGTGTACTTCTCTCTACTCTAGCTGTAGAGTGGCAAATACCGAAAAGCCGGTCACACAGCGATGGTAGCCACACGAGCATGCAAGCGCATGTGTGGAAGCTTCGACGTGATAGTTGAGGCCACCATGAGTATTCTTGTAGGTGTGGGCTATTGGGCCAAGTGGGCCTAATGGGCCCGGGGGGCCATATGAGTAAATTGTATGATTGAGTATTAGATAGTGAACTAGACTGTGTGAATCTCATATATGTGGCTAAGTTTGGGCTAAATGGGCCACACGAGTGTATGGACCCACTTGGGTCGAGAATGAGCTTTAGGCCTATTCGTATTATTATCTTTGTGTAGAATACTTAAGTTGTTCGAGGCGATAGTGGACCTTTTGTTGGGTCGTTAACACCCTGATTTGTGAAATTACTTAAATTATCCCGATTTGTGAAATTATTGAGTTACCCCTAGTTTGCAAAATTATCGAATAAACCCCGGTTTGTGAAATTACCAAAAATACCCCTATGTGATGAATGTAGGTTCATGGATGCTGCATGTATGTTGATGTGTGATGGATGTTGTATGTATGTGTATTCCAAAACTAAGAAATATAGACTTGAGAACTGAATTTTGTGGATAGAATTTGAATTCAAAGAACTACTATTAAAACTACTTTCTATAAGATTGTCCGTTATTAATTAGTGGAAGAAAGTATTAATAATTCATAAAATTTCTAATCAAATAAATCGCGAATGGTAGAATGAGCACGAGGGGACGTGGTGTACGTGGCCGATGTAGAGGCAGGATTTCTATGTCAAAACCCGTAGGGTCTGGTCACGAGTCAAGGAATGAAGTACTAGTGCCACCAGCTGTGGATGTAGAATTTCAGGATCAGACGATCGGAGATGCGATATAACAGGCGATGTTGAGGGTGTTAGAGAGGGTTACGAGAGCAGGCATGGGCACAGGAGCCCGATAGTCTCTGCCGGAGTGACTTAGAGCCAATGGAGTAGAGGTGTTTAAGGAATTTTGGTGTAGCTCCTAGCATAGCGAGTATTGGTTGGAAGCAATGGAGCATATAATGGATGATATTGACTTCACGGAAGAGGAGAAGCTGAAGTGACTAGTGTCCCTCTTCTGGGATGAAGCCTATCAATGGTGGCTTACGGTTAAGGATGGTACCGTAGTTGACCGTATCACCTGGGATTACTTCAAAACGGCGTTCCAGAGTAAATACATTGGAACAAGCTATGTGGATGTGCAGCGTATAGAGTTCCTAAATCTGGTTCAGGGAAGTAGGTCGGTGGCGACGTACGAAGTGAAATTCTTATGCCTTAGTTGTTATGCTCGAAGGATAGTGGCCACAGAGCGTGAGCGATGTGTTCATTGAAGGATGATCTACAGGTGTTGATAGCTCCACAACGAGAGAGGGAATTTGCTATGCTTGTGGAGAAAGCTAAAATAGCTAAAGAGGTGAAATGGATGGAAAAGCTGAATCGGGATAGAGATAGGGGTGGAGGTAAGAGAAATTTTGGATCATCAAGGATAGCCGTGCGTACTCAGAAAAGGCCTAGATCGGATGGACCGAGACGGGTTGAGAGACCTGTTGCTGCTAGCCAAACACAAAAGTGTGCCCGATGTGGTATGTTCCAAATAGGTGAGTGTTGGGTAGGCAGTGGGAAGTGCTTTAGGTGTGGATCTACTGATCATCAGATAAGAGACTGTCCTCAGCCACGGAATGAGGTAGGACCCGCATGGTAGGAAAATGCTCAGTCGAGTAGAGGAGGTTAGCAGTCGCAGAGGGGCCGTGGTCCAGCCAGAGGTGATAACAGATTTGATTAAAATGAGGGCACCAAAGTAGAGGCGTGAAACACTAAGGAGAGGCGGTGGGTTGGTCTATCTTTGCCCAGATGTCGAGAGGAGGCCGACGCACCGAATGTTATAACCGGTACATTTTTAATATTTGGTTTACCTTACACTGCATTGATTGACATCAGGTCGACACATTCATATGTTTCTAGTAGTGTGGCTGGAAATTTAAGTTTAGATTTCGAGATTACCCCTAGGGCGATGACTGTAATTAGCCCATTATGACAATTTATGGTAGTAGATAAACTTTACCGGGAGGTACCCTTAAAAGTTCATGGAATAGTTTTCTGGACGGATCTGATGGAATTACCGTACGGGGAGTTTGATTTAATATTAGGCATGGACTGGCTGATGAAGTACCAAGCTAACTTAGATTGTGCAACCAAGCATATGGTGTTAAGAACCCCCAAGGGAGGTGAAGTGTTGGTGATAGGAGAAAGGGGGAATTGTCTGTTGAACGTAGTGACTATCCTATGAGCGGAAAGAATGGTGAGAAAAGGATGCAAGGCAGTTTTAATGTTTGTACGGGCTTTGGAAGCCAAGGACCTAACAGTTGAGGGCATTAGGATGGTGAAGGAATTTCTTAATGTTTTCCCAGAAGAGCTTCCAAGATTACCTCCGGATCGAGAAGTGGAGTTTGGAATTGATCTTCTTTCGGGAATTGCACCGGTATCTATTGCTCCATATAGAATGGCACCGAAGGAGTTGGTGGAATTGAAAGCGCAAATCTAGGAGTTGTTGGATAGAGGGTTTATTCAACCAAGTGTGTCGCCTTGGGGAGCACTGGTGTTATTTGTTTAGAAGAAGGATTGTTCAATGCGTATGTGTATTAACTATCGCCAATTGAATAAGCTAAGAATCAAGAACAAGTACCCATTACCGAGGATCGATAACTTGTTTAATCAGTTGAAGGGGACCTCAGTCTTTTCGAAGGTAGATCTACATCGGGTATCATTAGCTTAAGGTCAAGGAGGTGGATATTCATAAGATAGTGTTCAGAACTCGCTATGGTCATTATGAGTTCATGGTGATGCCATTTGGGTTGACTAACGCACCAGCAGCATTTATGGATATGATGAACTGTGTTCCAACCCTACTTGGATCAGTTTGTTATTGTTTTTTTTATGACATCTTGGTTTACTCAAGGTTGGAGGAGGAGCATGATTCACATCTGCGAGTGGTTCTGCAGATTCTGAGGGAGAAGCAACTTTATGCCAAATTCAGCAAGTGCGAATTCTAGCTGAGGAAAGTTACTTTTCTAGGTCACGTTATGTCAGCAGAGGGGATTAGGGTGGACCCTCGAAAAATTAAAGCGGTGTTAGATTGGAAGCCGCCTAGATCGATAGTAGAAATTTAGAGTTTTTTAGGTCTAGCTGGGTATTACCAAAGGTTTGTTGAAGGATTTTCTTTGATTACGGTACCACTGACAAAGTTATTACAAAAAGGGGTTCCGTTTGTTTGGTCAGACAAGCAGTAAGGAAGTCTCGAAAGGTTGAAAAGGATTTTGACGGAGGCTCCGATATTGATTCAACTAGAGGCTGGGAAGGAATTAATGATTTACTGTGATGCGTCACACACGGGACTAGGATGCATGTTGATGCAAGATGGAAAGGTTGTTGAGTATGCATCTCGACAGTTAAGGCTGCACGAAGCAAACTATCCCACCCATGACTTGGGTTGGCGGCTGTAGTTTTTGCTTTGAAGATTTGGAGACACTATTTGTACGGGGAGAAATTTGTCATTTACACGGACCATAAGAGTTTAAATTACCTTTTGACTCAAAAGGAGTTGAATCTAAGGTAGAGGAGGTGGATCGAGTTGTTAAAGAATTATGAGTGCTCAATCGAGTATCATCCGGGTAAGGCTAATATGGTGGCAGATGCCTTAAGTCGTAAGCTGTTCACTGACCTGAGAGCAATGTTTGCTCACCTTAGCTTATATGATGATGGGAGTTTATTGGCTGAACTTCAACTAAAACCCTCTTGGGTCAGTCAAGTTAAAGAGAAACAGTAGACTGATGAGTTGATGAAGGAGAAGTTTTCGGTAGGAGAAAGTGATGAATCAACGGAATTTAGTGAATGAGGAAGGGCTATTATGTTTCCAAGGGGGAGTGTGCATGCCAAAAGATCCCGAATTGAGGCATAGGATTCTACAAGAAGCGCATGGTAGTCCATACGCTATGCACCCCAGAGGGAGCAAGATGTATCGGGATTTGCGAGACCAGTTCTAGTGGACGAGCTTGAAGCATGAGGTAACTGAGTTTGTGAGTAGGTGTTTGACCTACCAGCAGGTCAAGGTAGAACATTAGTTACCATCAGGGTTGTTGCAGCCAGTGAAGATTCCACAGTGGAAGTGGGAAAGGATCACAATGGACTTTGTTAGTGGGCTACCTCTCACGCCTACTAAGAAAGATTCGGTCTAGGTGATTGTAGATCACTTGACGAAGTCTGCTCATTTCATACCGGTACGAGTTGATTACTCTCTGCAGAGATTGGCTGAGCTATACATAGCGGAGGTAGTAAGGTTACATGGAGTACCAGATCCGATCATGACGCATGGGCCGAGTTTGGAGTGTTACAAAGCTCAAGTGTTCATCAATGGCTCATCACAAGAATATCATCAATTCACAAAATTAAAAATTGGGTTAGCTAGAGCTCGAAGCAACGATTACGAAAATGTAGAAATTATCGAAAACCGACCAAAAACATACATTGAATTTAGCCTTGTAAGTGTCGAATACGTAGCTCAATTCTTTCTTTTCTTTCTTTAGTTACATTCGGCCAAAGAAGATGATAAAAATGGCCATTTAATTTCTTTTTGTTGTTGTTATAATAACATTAACACCTAGTTTACCATTTTGCCCTTCCATTAAACATATAAAACAAATATAATCTAAGGCTAATTTGTCTTTTAACCATCCACTAACTTGAAAATGGTTTATTAACAACATAAGACCTCTTCCTTAAAAAGTCAACAACATCTAAGTACTCACAAATCAGCACACAATATTTTACTCTTTATGCAATTAAGTCCTTTCTCTTAATTCGACGCTAAAACGATCAAATCATCACACAAATTTTCACATAGGCTATGTCACGTATCATTCACACAGAAAATATCATTAAAATATTTTTACGAACTTGAATTCATGGTCTCAAACCACTGTTCTGACTAGGGTCTAAACCGGGCTGTTATAATCCCCCTCAAGTATTTGAGGGGTTTAGTTCATAATTATAAAAGAATACATCTCAGAAGAAAATATAAAACAAGACATAAAGAAAACCCTAAAACCCCTTGAAGGAATTGAAGGAGTGATCCTCAGTCTTGAGTATGATTCTGGCTTCTTAAGATGAATCAACTGGCTTTCTTTGAGTTAATCCCACAATTCGGCCCTTTGGCTTGGCTCTTTGGCCTAGCTGAAGGCCCCCTTGAAGGTTGGCCTCTAGGGTGTTTATATAGGCTTTTGGAATGTCTTTGTTTGCCTCTAAGTACCCTATTCTAAATAGAATTCAAACAGGTCACGTCAGGGACACGCCCATGGCACACGCCCATGGCACACACCCATGACACACGCCTGTAAGTCGAGGCCAGGCCGTGTTCGGGTCTGTTAATGAGGCACGACCGTGTGGTCTTGGGCCTAGGCCATGTCAATTTTGTAATTCAGCCCGTTTACTCCATTTTCGGCCTGTTTCTCGTTCTTTTCATCTTCCGGTGCTCTCTTAAGTATAAAACATGAAAACAAAGGATTAAGAGCACCAAATTCCACAATAAAAGGGATAAATCATTCAAAAACATGCTAAATGTGGGATTAAATTATGTGTATATTATGGTTTATCAAAGGTACACCTCGAGAGCAGGTTGCGAGGCCAGAGGGTAGAGCGCCTGCAAGGACTTATGCCATTCGCGCTCGTGAAAAGGCATCATCCCTTGATGTAATTACGGTTACACTTTCTCTCCATGATACTAATGTTGTTAGTTTAATTGATCCGGGATCTACCCACTTATACATTTGCATGAAATTAATATCTAGTATCGAGCATGCCCATAGAGTCTACAGAGTTTGTGATAAAAGTGTACAATCCACTAGGAAAAAGTTTATTAGTTGATGAAGTATGCAAAGATTGTCCATTGATGATTAGATGTCACTATTTTAAGGAAGATCTCATGCTATTGCCATTTGATGAATTTGATATAATTCTTGGTATGGACTAGTTAACCACTCATGATGTGATAGTAAATTGTGTAAACAAATACATTGAGTTGAGATGTGAAAATGGGAACACTCTTCGTATTGAATCAAATGAACAAGACAGATCGTCGGTATTGATCTCTCATATGTATACTAAGAAGTATGTAAGAAAGGGGTATGAAGCCTATCTTGCCTTAGTTATGAATGTTAAAGAAACTGAGTTAATGATTGAATCAGCACCGATAGTATGTGAGTATCTAGATGTTTTCCCAAAAGAATTGCCAGGGTTGCCTCCAGTTAGAGAGGTTGAATTTAGCATTGAGTTAGCTCCTGATACTGTAGTAATATCGATTGCTCTTTACAAAATGGCTCTATTTGAGTTGAATTAATAGAAGGCACAATTGCAAGAGTTAACGGACAAAGGTTTCGCAAGACCGAGTTATTCTCAAGAGGGTGCACCAGTGTTATTTGTGAAAAAGAAAGATGGTTTTATGAGATTATGCATGGATTATCGGCAACTTAATAAGGTAACCGTAAAGAACAAGTACCAATTGCCAAGGATCGACGATTTGTTTGATCAATTGAAAGGAGCCACTGTGTTTTCCAAGATAGATTTGAGATCAAGGTATTATCAGTAAAGAGTGAAAGATTCTCATGTGCCGAAAATTACATTTCAGACTAGGTATGGACATTACGAATTTTTAGTCATGCCTTTTGGTTTAACAAATGCCCCTGCGGTGTTTATGGATTTAATGAACCATATTTTTCTACCATACTTGGATAAGTTTGTGGTTGTCTTTATTGATGACATACTGATATATTGTAACACACATAATTCATATCACTTTAACATATCAAACTCAATTTCATTTAGCAACATTTCATTATTAACATCACCTATTACATTCGGCTTTGACCAATTTCATATTCAATAATCAAAATTCAGCATGTAAATTTGGTTATGAGCAATATTCTGAGATTAACTTGCTTAAAGACTTACCTCGAGATACTTTTGGATGTCAATAACCTATTATTCGTTAACTTTCGCCTTTCCCCAATTCAAGTACAATTTTCTTTATTCTTGAACTAAATACATTCAATTTGAGCTCATTCAAACTCATTTCATTTCAATTTAATCCAAAAAAGCTTAAATGGGCAAATTACCATTTTACCCCTAATGTTTCACATTTTTATAAATTAGTCCTATTTGCACAAAACACAAAATATACAAAATCTCCCAACATTATAGCTAGGCCAAATCTTCCACATAGCCATATAAGTCCATGAATTTCATTTATTTTGCATTTTAACCCCTCAAAAATTTATTTTCACAATTTAGTCCAAATTACTCAAAATTATCCAAAATTCAAAGACAAAACATGTTAATCTAACACATATATTTCATAATTCATCATCAAATATCATAAAACTCATAAGTTCATCAATGGCAAAACACAAAATCATCATCAAATTCAAAAATTAATACATGGGCTTTGAAGATAACTTAGCAACGATCACAAAACGTAAAATTATCAAAACCCATTAAAACTAACCTTTAATTTAGCTTGTAAATAGTCGAATGTACAAAGCTCCAAAACCTTTTCTTTTCTTTGTGTTATTCGTTGGAAGAAAGAATGAATAAAATCCCACTTTCATGTTGGTTTTATTATAATATAATTATAAATGATAAAATAAATATAATATAACCTTTAACATATAAAATAATGCATAAAAACATGTTATATC
The DNA here is from genome assembly GCA_025506655.1 of Gossypium rotundifolium. Taxonomy (NCBI): domain Eukaryota; kingdom Viridiplantae; phylum Streptophyta; class Magnoliopsida; order Malvales; family Malvaceae; genus Gossypium; species Gossypium rotundifolium. The sequence continues at coordinate 29,521,256 of CP106730.1, forward strand.
ACCTTGTTGCAGTCCACTATAACTTAAAATGGGCATATTGCCCTTTAAGGACTTCACTAAAATAAAGCCACATCAATTTAGCCCTAAATCAAATAAAAGGTCACTTTTACCACTTATGCGATTTAGTCCTTTTGACTAATTGAGCACACAAACAGCTTAAATTTTATACTGAAACTTTTACACATATTAATTCACATATCATAAACGTAGAAAATAATATTTAAATATTTTTATTTTTTAGACTCAATTTGTGGTCCCGAAACCATTGTTTCGATTATGGTCAAGTTCGGACTGTTACATATATTCCCGTGATGAGCATGAGCATGCCGAACACATGAGGATATTTTGCAGATTTTATGAGATAATCAGTTGTATACCAAGTTGATCGTGTCAAACAGTCGAGTTTTAATATTTATAAAAAGTGATCGAACCTGTAGATTGACTGGCGACAATGATAGAGGCAAGTGCACCTATCGAACTATAGTATAGCTCAGGCAAGAATATCTTATCGAACCTAAGGGAACCTAAAAGTACTACTACTCACTTTCTTTCTATTATTTAGCCTAAAATATGGAGTGATTAGATTATTAAACTAATGAGATACTTAGACTAAATGCAAAGACAAAAGAATGAATGGGAGAAAGACTTTGGGAAAACTCAGTTTATAAAGACGATACCCTCACGAAGAATCCACCTATTACTTCACTTATTATTCATTCCCCAAACCATATGATTTCTTTACTTACTTGATTCGTGAGACTCTAGAACCTATATTAAACCCTCTCTCGAGGCTAATAACGTCTAACCTTAGGTTAATTAGTGGAACTCTCGTTCTCTTATAATAACCCCCTATGGAAGTAGTCAATCAATCAATGGATTCCCATATTAGGTTTCACCCTAATCTAGAAAAATCTCGTAACCCTATCTCTAGGCGCCCGATCAACTCTGCTTAATTATGCTAGATTTACTCTTAGGCGGGGTCTATTCCACCTCCACCTAAGCACGTCAGATTTAATTAAACAACATAATTAAGAACAAACTAAGTACTTATCATATAATTTAGAAATCAAATAACAAAATCCATCATAGGCTTTATCCCCTTCAGGTATCTGAGGGGTTTAGTTCATAACTAAATACGAAAAAATCTCAAGAGTAAGGAATAAACAAAACATAAGAAATCCCTAAAACCCCCTGAAGGAATTGAAAGAGAGATCCTCCGTCTTGAATAGAACTTTGGCTTCTTGAGATGGATCAACTCGCTATCTTCAAGTGACTCCCTGAAAGATGAAAGCTTGACCAAAGCCTCTGCAAAAAGCCCCCATTTTATGTCTGACTTGGGTTGTTTATATAGGCTTTGGAATGCTATACGTGGCTCCTAAGTATCTCCTTCAAATAGAATTACTATTAGGGTGTTGGAGTGGACTTAGGAGTATGTCTCTTTGGCTTCAAGCATCCAAATCCAAGTGAAATTGCTCTTTCCCATGGCAGGGAAACGGCCATGGCACATGCCCATGTAACTCGTGGTTGGGTTGTGTCTCGATTCTATCATTTTAGGCATGGCCGTGTAAGTCAAGATTCAAGCTGTGTTTCAGGTCTGTCAATTTGGGCACAGCCATGTAGATCACCAGGCACGTCCGTGTGATAATTGGATGCTACACGACAGTGTGTCATGGAGTTGAGGCCGTGCTCTAGGTAGTTGGCAAGGCACGGTCGTGTGGGATTTGGGCCAGGCTGTGTTGATTTCCTGCTAAGGCCCAATTACACTTTTAAGCCCATTTTGTGTTTTTTTATCCTTGGGTGCTTTCTTGAGTATAAATATGAAAAGAAAGAATTAAAAGCACCTTTTTACAGAAATCAAAAGGCTAAATCATCCAAAAGCCTATTAAATATGGGGTTAAAATATGTTACTTTTACGGTTTATCACAATATCAGCAAAAGTGAATTTTGGCTTAAGGAAGTTAGATTTTTGGGGCATATTGTCTCGGGAGACGGAGTCAAAGTTGATCCAAGCAAAATTTTGGCCATTGTTGAGTGGAAGCCCCTAGGAACATAACAGAGGTGAGAAGTTTTTTGGGCCTAGCTGGTTATTACAGACGGTTTGCCAAGAGGTTTTCTATGATAGCTACCCCGATGACGAGACTGTTACAGAAAGATTTAAAGTTTGAATTAGCAAAAAAGTGTCAACAGAGTTTTGAGAAATTAATAGCATTGTTGACAAAGGCTCCAATTCTAGTACAACCTAATTCGGGAAAAGAATTTGTGATCTACAGCGATGTATCCTTGAGTGGAATGGGTTGCATACTCATGTAAGAAAGCAATGTGATAGCATATGCTTCTAGATAGTTAAAGCCACATGAGAAGAATTATCTGACACATGATTTAGAGTTGGTTGGCATTGTCTTTACGTTTAGGATTTGGAGACACCATTTGTATGGTGAAAGATGTCAGATATTCACCGACCATAAAATTTTAAAGTACTTGATGACCCAGATGGAATTGAACTTAAGGAAATGAAGATGGTTAGAGATAATAAAAGATTACGAGCTAGTCATTGACTATCAACTGGGAAAGGCGAATGTAGTCACCGATGCTTTGAGTAGAAAGTCTTTGTTTACTTTGGGAGCTATGAATACAGGGTGACTTTGTCAGATAATGGTTCCATCTTAGCTAAGTTGAGGGCTAGACCGATGCTCCTCCGAGAGATATATGAGGCTCAGAAAGGTGACATTGAATTGCAAACCAAAAGAGTTTAGAGCGAGTCAGGTATTGAGTCTGATTTTCAGATTAATTCAAATAGATGTTTGACGTTCAGAGACAAAGTCTGTGTACCGTGGAATGATGAGCTCATTCATAAAGTTTTACATGAGGCACATAGTGGATGCCTATATATTCATCCGGATAGCACCAAAATGTATAATGATGGTGGCCGAGTATGAAGAAAGATATTTTTGAGTTTGTTTCAAGATGCTTGATTTATCAACAAGTAAAGGATGAACACCAAGTACCCTCGGGTTTGCTTCAATCTATTATGGTGCCCGAGTGGAAATGGGATCGTGTTACCATTGACTTTGTAATGAGTTTGCCATTGACATCGAGCAAGAAAGATGTTGTATGGGTCGTAGTCGATAGACTTACAAAGTCAGGCCATTTCATACTTGTATGTGTCGAATACTCACTTGATAGGTTGGAAAACTTGTATGTTTCAAAGATTTTAAGGCTTCATAGAGTGCTTATATCGATAATATCAGATAGAGATCCAAGATTCACGTCCAGATTTTGGAAAAAAGTTGCAAGATGCTTTGGGTAAAAAGTTGAGTTTTAGTACGGCTTTTCACCCCAAACCAATGGATAGTTGGAGAGATTAATATAGATACTTGAGAATATGCTTTGGTGTTGCATTCTTGAGTTTCAGGGTAGCTAGGAAAAGTACTTATCGTTGGTAGAGTTTGCTTATAATAAGAGTTTTCAGTCAAGTTTGAAAATGGTACCTTATGAGGCTTTGTATGGGTGTAAGTGCCGAACGCCTTTATATTGAATTGAACTTAAAGAAAATAAGATTCATGGGGTTGATCTTGTTTGAGAAAGCGAAGAGAAAGTAAGGGTGATTTGAGATAGTTTAAAAGCTGCTTTTGATAGACAAAAATCCTATTCGGATTTGAAACAAAAATAGATTGAGTTTCAAGTAGGTGATAAAGTGTTTTTGAAAGTGTCACAATGGAAGAAGGTCCTCAGATTTGGTCGGAAAGGAAAATTGAGTCCACGCTTTATCAGACCACATGAGATTACCAAAAGGATAGGGCCAGTAGCCTATCGATTGGCTTTGCTGTCTGAGTTAGAAAAGATTCACGATGTATTTCACGTATCTATGTTGTGATGCTACCTATCAGACCCTTCGTGTGTGATTACACAGGCAGAGGTTGAAATTCAACCGACATGACATATGGTGAAAAACTATTAAGATCCTAGCTCGAGAAGTCAAACAGTTAATGAACAAAAGTATTACTCTCCTGAAAGTCTTGTGGAAAAGCCATGGGGTAAAGGAGGCTACATGGGAACTCAAGGAGGCTATCAGGAACCAGTACCCAAACCTTTTTGCTGGTAAGATTTTTTGGGGACAAAAATCCCTAGAGGAGGAGAATTGTAATAGCCTAATTTAGGGCCTAGTTAGAATAGTTGTGCGAGACCATAAATCTAAAGTAGAAATATGTATTTTAATGGTTTTTATGAGGCTTACGAGGTATTTGCATAATTGTGTGAAAATTTCATGAAGGAAATTTATTAATTAGTAAACAATTTGTCCATTAGGACTAAATTGCAAGGATTAGAAAATATGAGAATCTAGAAGGTTTAAGTATGAAATAGCATCATAAAAATTATTAGAAGTCCTTGTTTAGCAATTAGACCATTATATGTTAAGATGGACAAAAATAGACATGGGAAGGAAAAATCTCAAGAAAGGATCATTAAGGTTATTTTAGTCATTTGGTAAATAAAATATTAAAAAGGGGAAAAGAAGTCAAAATTGTGTCCATCTTCTTCTCATTGGCCTAAATTCCCTAAGGAAGACATAGCTAGGGTTTGTTCATCTTTCAAGTTTGATTGTAAATGTCTCTTTGCACCGTTTTTAATGTTCTTCGTATTTTTGAAATCCTTGTAGCTTGACTTTGCTATTTCTAACTATATTTTGAGCTAGGGTTTATGTTTAAAAATTTACTCATGTATGATATGCTTGTATTTTGATGTTTTAAGGAAGAATATGAAAGTTTGATGTATGATAAATATCGTTTTCTAAGTGATTTTCATGAAAATTGCATAAAAGGACCAAATTGTAAAAGTTATAAAATTGGTCATACGTTAGTGAAATACTGGAAATTAAGGGCTGTTGTATTTAAGAGAATAATTTGGCTAAGCTTAAAATACAAGGAAGTTGAATAAAAAATCATTTTATGAGCTTAGGAGCAAAAGTGTAATTATAAGAAAGTTTAGGGGCAAAATTATAATGTTTCCAAAGTGTGATTCACGATTTGATTTAGTCAATGTGAGTATTAAATAAGTGAAAATGTCATTATAGATTAAGAAATGTGAAGCCAGGACTGAAACCGAGGTAAGAACAAGGTTGTGAACTAAATCGAACATCTATATACATTTTAAGTACCGAGGTAAGTTTTGTGAAATTAAGGTTACATGTGTTACTGTGTTTAAATTACTTATTATTTTGTGAAATGCTTATTATTTCCATAAAGTCAATTAATAATGTCTTAGTGAGAAAATGAATAAGAACATGTAAGTTGAAGTCCCGGTTGAAGACTCAAAATAACGAGAATACCTATATCATGCCAAGAGGTAAGAAAGGTCCCGTATAAGACCATATCTAGGATATGGCATTGGCACCGAATGTAGGTCCCGTATAAGACCATATCTAGGACATGGCATCGGCACCAAACGTAGATCTTGTATAAGACCATGTCTAGGATATAGTATCAACATCGAATAAAGAAGGTCCCGTATAATACCATGTCTGGGACATGGCATCAGCACCATATAAGGAAGGTTCCGTATAAGATGATGTCTGGGACATAGCATCGGCACCATTCAATGAAGGTCCCGTGTAAGACCATGTCTGGGACATGGCTTCGGCACCAAAGAAATATATCATGTGAAACCATGTTTGGGACATTGCATCAACATGGAGCTAAGTGATCTTGTGTAAGACCATATCTGGGATATGGCATCGGCATCAAAAGATGATCCCATGTAAGCCCATATCTGGGACGTAGCATTGGCATCGAGATACATGCATGATGAGATTGAGTATCATCCAATAATCTGGGTAATTCATCGGATAAAAGAGCTAAGTATGTAAAGGTGACAAAATAGCTAAGCATGTAAAGATGATATAGAGCCAAGTTATACAAGGATGACATTGAATTCCATTTAGGTTAAGGATGATGAAAACTTTGAGTTTACATTTATAATTGCATAAGTGCTAAACTAAGTGACTAAGTGAATACAGGTTATGAAATCATAATGTGCTATGTGATGGGTAAGAGTAAGTATGAGTAAGTATGCCTAAGCATTTGAAACTTATGTTGCTATTCTTTCATAAGATGGAAGAGTTTATTATGAGCAATGATGTTTCTATTTAAATTTCATGTAAACTTACTAAGCTATATGCTTACCCCTCTCTTTTCGTTTTTCCTTGTAGTATCGCCAAGCTAGCTTGGGGATCATAGAATGTCAGAGCTCGGATCACACTATCAATCACTATTTTGGTATAGCAAAGTTGATTTATTTTGAGTATGGCATGTATAGGAACTTGATCATTTTGAGTTATATCATATTGGGAGCCAAAGTGTTGGCTATTAAGGTTACTCACCCTTTTTGTATATGGCCAATAGAAATTGGCCAATATTTGTCAAGTTTTATTCATTAATGATGATGAGTTTTATGATGTCAAAGTTTATGCAATCGATGGAATTATATGTGAGGAGTATGAATGATGATTTAAGGGTCCTTCATAGTGCATGATTGCTATGTTATTCGTTTCTTAACTTGGTATAAGTGTGTTTATGTTTCAGGGTGGAAATTGGCTTAGAAAATAACCTCTAGTTGTCCTCACGGGTAGACACATAGGCGTGTGTCTAAGCTATGTGTGACACACGGTCAGCCCTATAGGTGTGTTAATAGGCCGTGTGTCCCCTGCATCAACTTGCAAGAATTTTATTTGTCACACGGGCCAGCACACGGGCATGTGCCCAGGCCGTGTGCTTTTAAGAGGTTGATGACGTAATAAACAGAGAGCTCTACAGGCGGAGGATACGGGCGTGTCTAGGCCATGTGAAGGATACTAGTTATAAACACGGGCATGTGTCTAGCTGTGCAAAAACTCCTGTAGGATCAAAGGGAAAATAAATTCCACATATGCTAGGGACGTGGGCGTTTGAGACCACATGGTCCAACTACACGGGACGTGTGACCCCTATTTAGGTAAAAATTTTTTAAGAGTGCAAAAGTTTCCGGTTGAACTCCGAAACTTTCCAGATGTATGTTTAAGGCCTCATAGGCCTATATTATGCATGTTATGATCAAGGATGAAAGGTTTTAAGTTGTTATGAAATTTTATAGCCTAATAATACATGTTCAAGCAATGTTAAGTACGATAATGCCTCATATCTTGTCTCGGTATCGGACACGGGTAAGGGGTGTTACAACCACATTAGCTTTTCTCAGATGATAATCAATTACTAATTAATAGTCTTTTAGTAATTCTAACCATTTCTGCTGTCCCAAATTCAATTCTTTCTGAGTCATTAGAAATTTCAAGCTCTTATGATCAGTATAAATGTGACATTTCTCACCAAATAAATAAAGACGCCAAATCTTCAATGCAAATACAATAGCTACTAACTCAAGATCGTGAGTAGGATAATTCTTTTCATGCGGTTTTAACTATCTCGAAGCATAGCCTATAACTTTGCCTTCTTGCATCAACACACATCCTAAACCATTCAACGATGCATGACTGCAAACTATGAATTCTTTACCTTATTCTGGCTAAACTAACACTGGTGCCTCTGTCAACAATACTGTCAACTGTTCAAAACTCTGTTGACACTTTTCTGACCATCAAATTTAACATCTTTCTATAACAAGTTTGTCAGCGGAGTCACAATCAACGAAAAACCTTTCACAAATCGTCTATAATATCCCGCTAGTCCAATAAAGCTACGGACTTCAGACACATTTCTCGGAGGTTTCCAATCTAAAATTGCTAAAATGTTGCTCGGATCAACTCGTATTCTTGTAGCTGATACTATATGTTCCAGAAAACCAACCTCATGCAACTAGAACTCACATTTACTAAACTTTGCATACAATTGCTTCTCACGCAGAGTCTGTAAAACGATTCTCAAATGCTCGACATGTTGCATCTCATCACATGAATAAATCAAAATATCATCAATAAACACAATGACAAATCGATCCAAATACAGTCTGAATATTCGGTTCATCAAATCCATAAATACTGCAGGAGTATTCGTTAGTCCAAAAGGCATAACTAAGAATTCATAATGTTCGTACCTTGTTCTAAAAGCAGTTTTCGACACATCAGAGTCTTTAACTCATAGCTGATAATATCCCAATCTCAAATCTATTTTCGAAAACACTGTAGCTCCTTTCAGTTGATCAAACAAATTATCAATACGTGGAATAGTATATTTTTTCTTTATAGTCACCTTGTTGAGTTGTCTGTAGTCAATGCACATTCTCATTGTTCCGTTTTTCTTTTTCACAAACAACATAGGAGCAGCCCAAGGTGAGAAACTCGATCGTGCAAACCCTCAATCTGTCAATTCTTGCAACTAAGATTTCAACTCTTTTAATTTTGTTGGAGATATTCTATACGGAGCTATTGAGAGAAGAGTCGTCCCCAACACCAAATCAATACCAAACTCAACTTCTCGTATCTGAGGTAATCCCGATAGTTCTTCAGGAAATACCTTAGGGAATTCACAAACCACAGGCACAGATTCAACTTTCTTTTCTGTTAGTTTTGTATCTATCACATATGCAAGATAAGCTTCACATCCCTTTTTCACATAATTCAAAGCTTTCATCGAAGATATTACAGTTGATAACCCATTCAACTCACTAGATACAATTTGAGCTATCTCACCATTCTGACTTCTCAAATCAATACTCTTCTGTTTGCAATTCACAATAGCATTATGTAAAGTTAGCCAATCCATACCCAAAATTATATCAAATTCATTAAAGGGTAGTAGCATCAAATTAGCCGGAAAACAAATATCTCGAAGCATCAATAGACAATTCTTGCATACTTTATCAACCAAAACACAATTGCCTAAGGGGTTCGATACTATAATTACAAATTCAGTAGACTCTACAGGAAAAGTCTTACTGGATACCAAGTTCATGCATACATACGAATGAGTGGACCTTGGATCTATCAATGCAATCACAGACGTATCAAAAAGAGTAAAAATACCAGTAGTGACGTCTGGAGATGACGCTTCTTTTTGAGTACGAATAGCGTAGGCTCCAATAGGTGCTCTCGCCTCAGATCTCACAACTATATCTGTTGTTCCTTTTGACTACCACTTACATTTTCGGTGTTTCTGGGTTGTCTACCACTAATTGTCATATTACTCGGCCTCCCACTCTGAACATTATCTTTCTTAATCAACTCTAGACAATCCTAAATAAAGTGATCTTGTGATCCACATTTATAGAAAGTTTTATTATTATACTTGCCCCAGCATTCTCTTATATGATGTCTCTCACACTATTTACACTCGGGCTTATTACTTCTGACACTTCCGACACTTGATTCAATTAAAGTTTGAGTTTTAGAACTAGTATTTTGTTTCCCTCAATCTTTACTCGAAGGTCCAAATGAAACATTTGAGCGATTGGCTGCATCTCTTATTCCCTTTGACGAAGGTTGACACGACTTACTCATCGACCTTTTTCTTTCGTCTCTAGCTTCTGCATACGCTTTCTTCTTTTCTTTACTAAGCTCTTCAGCTTTGCAGGCTCTTTCAACCAATATTAAAAATTCATTCAAATCATGAATTCTAACCAAAAGTTTAATGTCTTCATTCAAACCTTCGATGAATCGTTTACACAGTGTAGTTTCTGTAGAAACACATTCTCGCACATACTAGCTCAATCTCACAAATTCTCGTTCATATTCCATAGCAGCCATACGACCCTATTTCAGCTCTAATAACTCTATACATTTATGATCTATAAACCATTAATTGATATATTTCTTTCAGAATTCAGCTTGAAAGAAATCCCAGGTGATTCTCTCTCTCGGAACCACAGATGTTAATGTTTTCCACCAATGATATGCCGTATCCCTCAACAATGAAACAACACATTTTAAGCATTCATTATGAGCACACGATAATCCATCAAACACTCTTACAGTATTCTCAAGCCAGAATTCAACTTGCTCAGCATCATCATCAACTGTGGCTCTAAACTCTTCAGCCCCGTAGTTTCAAATTTTATCCACAAGAGGTTTACTCAACCGGATCAGATCTGAAATTTGTGGCATTACAAGAACTTTATCCAAGAGGTTGTTTATCCACAAGAGGTTGTTTAGCAACCAGATTAGTTCGAATGAACTCCGTGAACCATTCACCCATCATTTATAAGAAGGCTTCCTTTGCCTCTCCCTCGTGACTACTAGTTATCGGCCTAGATTTAGCCAGCGCTGTCCCTTGAGCGGGAGCAGGATCATTACTCCTAACATCATCAGCAACTACTCGATCGGGATCCATTTGCTATATAAAAAACATATTTTTAACTGTTAGGAATCATCACACTATCATAGGTATATATATGGCATGGATAGCTAGACTCTTACATGCTATGTTAGTTCTAGAATCAACTAAAGCGTAGCTCTGGTACCAATAAAATGTAATACCTCTAACCCGTAACCATCATCAAAATAGGGTTAAGAGGCATTACCAAACTAAACAAGATACATCATCATCATATCATAACATTTCATAAACATATATTCCCTTTAAAAGGTCTACGAGACCTTAAACATGCATTGGGAAAGGGTCGGGACTAAACTGAGCTCATACAATACTTTTTCGAAAACTTAACATTTTTCAAAGTTACAAAGGTCACACGCCCGTGTGGGCAGGCCGTGTGCCTCACATGACCTTAGACACACTCATGTGTCAAAGCTGTGGCAAACCATGGCATACATACTGACTTATCCACACAGCCAAAGACACGCCCGCATGCTTTACCTGTGGGCAACATTGACTTAATTCACATGGCCTGCCACAAGCCCATGTGTCTGGCCCATGTGCGAGTCTGACTTGTATCAAATTACAAACTTATGGGACACGATCGAGCCATACGCCTGTGTGCTCAACTGTGTGGGCAAATATTGGTCATTTGCAAGGCCAAATTACCACCCAAATTTTGGATCACTCCTACAAGTATCAAGCCGTTCCAAATTCATACTCCAAATGCATCCAAAACATACTAAACATACACAATTTAACCTCTTAACATCATCATTCATTTCCATATACAAATTCAACTCAACTTACCATTCCAAAGTATCAAATTCACATCAAAATCATATAATCCATTCATCATTTAATTCTTACCAAATTTAAGCATGAAACATACCATTTTCATTTTGGTAATTTATGCCATAATGCTCATTCACATAGAATACACATACACATATTAACTATCCTTCACACTGTAACACCCCATACCCAAGTATATGCTATGTCTATATGTAACACCCTGAAAATTCGAGTATTATTATATTACATGAATTGGTGTTTAGATTTTTTTTAGTGCTTATTGAAGTCCTAAAGAGGAGTATAGCATAATTTGGATAAGGAATAAAATTTATTAATTAAGAAATTATTGAAGAGAAGCAAATGTCATTAAGACTTAAGTTAAATTAAGTGTTAATGAGTGTCATAAGTTGAGTATATGGCATGGTGGAGTTGGCGCATAGGTTTTAGTAAGAGGAAGAGGTTTGAATCCTTGTTTAGCTTTTAGGTAAATTTTGTTTTAATTTTATGCACATCCATAGCAAGTGTCGGCCAAGGACAATTAAGGTAAGAGTTGACCATATTATTTTGGTTAGTGTATCAAAGGATTATGGAAATAGAAAATATATGGCATGGAATCAAATACTTAAGGAAAGATAGGGAACATAAGGCACATATCAAGGGAAATTTTGAAACAAATCATGGCCAATTGACCATGTGTTGGACGGCAATTTGGTATAGGGAGGAGCCTAATTTTGAGTTAGTTTTGGCTAAGAATTTCTTTTCTCTCTTTGGTCATTCCTTGCACTTTGTGCAGAATTTTATTTCCTCTCCTTTCAATTTTCATCTTGGCGAATTTTGCAATTGGTAAAGCCAAAGTCTTTTGACCATTTGGTCACTTTTATTCATCTTGTGAATTTTCTTTTGTATTTCTCCTTGTGTAAAATCAACCATACCAAAAAAAACCATTCTCTTTCTTTTTTCTTTTGCCATGGCCGAATGCACTAACTCCTAAAATCCATCTTTTTCTTCTCTTCTCTTTGAAATCAAACTACCTCATCACCATCTCTTTTTTCATATTCTAATTCTTTCAATCAAAGTTTCTCCATCAAACACTCTCTTGGCGAATGCTAGAGTGCCATAACCAATTTATTTTCTCTTTTCTTTGGTTGCATAGCGAATTCTCCAACTCTCACAAACACCTCTCTCAATCCTTTCTTTTCAATCGTGGAAATAGGTAAGGAATTCTTTTCATTTTCGATTTATTATTAGTGTCATGGCGAATATCATTGGTATTATGAGGACCTTTTTGGATCGATATAACGTTCATTCTAATAACGTTTCTTTCGTTATTATTTAGTGCAATAACGGAAGATCGGAACTCAAGTGATCGGGAGAATCGTAGAAACGTTGGAAACGTTTTATTGTGGTAAGAAATCCCATTCTTTAAAGCCTTTAGTCTTGTTTGATATTATTTTAGATCTAACTAATATTCCTTTGATCGTGAAGACTTTCAAAATAGGGAAGAAAAGGGCGGTGGTTAGTCACGTTAAGAGGGGCCGATCTGTAAATCCCCCATTCAAACGAAGAGCGGTTTGGTAGTCCGAGATTTTCCATCGGGTTGCGGACCATCTTAGAAGGAAGTCCATTATTTGAAGTGGTACGAACTTCCGAGCCATTATCGTTGATGGATTCTCGACGGTGAGCGAATCAATAAGCGAGGAGAAGCGAAAATCAAGTGATTCAAAATCAAGAGGTAAGATTTTGGATCTATTATCGATTAAGAATATTTTTACTGAAATAGTAATCTAACGGATCGAAATATGTTTAGGTGCCGAGGAACGAGAAGGATTAGTACTCACGGTATCAAGGTGTGTAACTTCACACTATTTCTCGGTTGGATGTCAATTTCGGTATGGAAGTAAAATCGTAAAAAACGACTAGATCGGTAAAAGCGTAAAATTGATATTTTGACGAAAATCGTAAAAACGACTAAATCGCAAAATTACAAAATGCCCTCGAGAAATTACTTGTTATTATGTAAATTGTATGTTTGATAAATTGGGCCAAAATACTCTAGTTCGATAAATTGGGCCAAAATACTCTAGTTCGATAAATTGGGACAAAATACTCTAGTTCGATAAAATGGGCCAAAATACTCTAGTTTGATAAATGGGCCAAAGTCCACTAAACTGCTAAATGAGCAATTTGCTAAATTATTTTATGGGCCAATGAAATGTTTAATGATAAACCCACCATTGTTATGAATTAAATAAAAGAAATTATTATATGATTATATTTTGTTATATACGCATACTGCATGGGGTGGGGTATATGAAGAGAAGAATGGCCAGTTGCCAAAAAAAATCTAGTTCGGTGGCTCTGCCACAATTATGGCTTATTGCCTCTAGTTCGGTGGCTCTGCCACAATTATGGCTTATTGCCTCTAGTTCGGTGGCCTTGCCACAAATAATCAAATGGCTTATTGCCTCTAGTTCGGTGGCTCTGCCACAAATATGGCTTACTGCCTCTAGTTCGGTGGCTTTGCCACAATCATAAAAAGGCTTAATGCCTACGATTGGTGTGTTGGCGGGGTGGGTTGACTTGATCCCCACAGGTGTGATGGTTGGTACGGGGGTGTTAGCGGATGGATATTAGGTTTGGTTGGGAAATTCATTTTACATGCATCTTTAAATTATTTTATTTTATGATATATTGAATTCTGTAATTGGGCTCAAGCCCAGCATAATATCTTGACGATCTGGCCCAATAATGGTGGTAAGTGAGTTACACACTGAGTTCTAAGTAACTCACCCCCTTTTAATTTTTCCATCTCAGGTAATGGAAATTGATGTGGACTTGGGCCGTGGATGACTTCGTGGAGGCCATACTGCAAAATATGGGTTATTTAAACTCTAAAACTTTTAATAATTATTTTTACTATTTTGGGATGTTGTAATAATGGCCTCTATAAATAATTTATGGATTTTATGTGTGTTTGCTTTTAAACTATACTTGGGATTTTTTTTAAAATATGGGTTATGATTATATGATGTTTTATTAAAATAAATTTGGGCTTTCAAGTATATGAAATTCATTTATAATATTTATTATTGTTAACTCTTTATTAAATTACCTAAAGGTTTTGATAATAAAATAATGTTTTTCAACTGATGTTTTCTAATATTTATCAAATTCAAATACTCTTCTTTTTTAATAAAATCTGAAAATTAATATTGTAGTTTTCAACTTATTGCAAAATTTAAAAATAGTTCGATTCATATAACAAGCCAAATCTAGTCTCAACGCATAGGCCGGGTTTGGGGTGTTACATTTAGTGGTATCGAGCCAGTTTCAAAAACTTCTACGTGGTTTGGGTTAAATAAATAATTTACGTATGAAATTGTACAATTATATTTTAAAGATCAAGATGGCACCACAAGCATCCCAAGCAACAAGTCAAGTAAGTATTTACTACTTAATGATTACTATGATATGATCATAGGAACACTTTAGAACTTCTAGTTTTAGATGTGAAAAAGCTGTAGAGATTGAGACTATATGACATGTTGCGAAAAACAACTTTATATCTCAAATCTCATAAAATATCGTTAATAAACACGAAACAAATTTTTGATCCATAAAACTTGTAATCGATAAAAGCGAACAAGCTATCATGAGCACTAGAGGGCGTGGTCGTGGGCGCATGAGCGTGGCGTGGTAGAGGCCGAGGTGCTACGATGAAGCACCAAATCATATGTGGGAAGTAGGCCTTTGCGTCAATTGAAAGTGAGATGGGATCACGTGATCACATGGAAGAAGATAATGCATTGACTCAAGCAATGCTGCGAGTCTTGGAAAGGTCATTGGAGCTAGAATTGGGCCAAAACTCGTGGGTCAATCTCGGGCGACTTAAGTCAAATAATGCGAAATTTTTAGAGGAGTCTCGGTGTAGCTCGAATGTAGTGAATCTTGGCTCGAAGTTGTGGAGCGGATTATGGATGATATGGAATGCACTACCGTGAGCAAAAAGCGGAGGAGCTGTATCCTTATTGAGAGATGGGTGTATTAGTGGTGGCTCACTATTCGAGAAGGCACTTGTCGCACTAATTAATTGGGAATTCTTTAAAGTCGCATTCCAAGGAAAATCGTTGGAGCGAGTTATGTAGGCGCTCGAAGGAAGGAATTTCGAATCTTGTCCAAGGAAGTAAGGCCGTGGCGGCATATGAAGTGAGTTTTATGTACGAGCCGCTATGCCCGGACAATTGTAGCGACAGATCATGAGCGTTGTATGCGTTTGAAGATGGACTTAATGATGGTGAGGGTTACGATTGCTCCATGACAAGTTAGAAATTTTTCCACTCTGGTGGAGAAGGCCAAAATAGCCGAAGAGGCTAAGAATTCAGAACGGCAGAACCGAGAAAGATTCCAAAACAAGAGAGAGACATAGCAGTCTGGTTCTTCAAAGAGATTTCAGAAGAAACCTCGGAATGATGAATCAGTTCAAGGTAGAACCCCAGTAGCAAATAATCGGAGTCGAGATTGCACTGAGTGTGGGAAAAGACATTTTGGAGAATGTTGGAGGAAAATGGGCGCATGCTACAAATGCGGTTCAATGGATCATCAGTACAAAAATTATCCTCGACGTTTGGATACGACTCAAGAAGTTCATAATAATGATGCACAGCCGGCCAGGGGTAATCAATAGCCACCGAGGGGTCGTGGACCAGGTCGTGGTGGTAATGGGGCTGGTCGTGGTCAAGGTGCACCGGGTCGAGGCAATGGTCTGAGAGGAAATGCAGATGCAAGACGACTGGGTCGGTCTATCCGATTACACGCCGAGAGGACGGCAATGCACGGATGTGATAACGGTACATTCTTCATTTTTGATGTACTGTTATTGCCTTAATAGATATTGGCTCTACCCATTCATATGTAGCTAGTGCCATATCTGGAAACACAATTTAGAATCAAATTACCGATAGTGAGATAACGATGAATTAGTCCTTTAGGACGATCGGTAGTGTTAATAAAATATTTAAAGACATGCCCTTGAAAATCCAAGAGGAGGTATTCTTAGCAAACTTGATGGAACTACCTTCGACAAGTTCGATCTCATTCAGGCATGGATTGGTGGTCAAACATCGAGGCGAATTGGTTTGTCTTGAAAAGCGAATGTCGATAGAACCTCGGATGATAAGGAAGTCATAATGATTGGTGAGCGAAGGAACTATCGGCAAATGTGGTATTTGCATTAAAGGCGAGAGAAGTTGGTGCGAAAAGGATATGGTGCATTCCTAGCCTTTATCATGCTTTGGATGCCAAAGAGTTATCTGTGAATGATGTGAGGACGGTGAAAGAATTTCCGATGTATTTCGAAGAACTTCGGTATACCTCCGGATCGGGAAGTGGAATTTGGCATTGAGCTTTTACAGGGACGACTCCGGTGTCCATTGCTCCTTATAGAATGGCAAGAAGGAGTTGGTGAGCTCAAAGCTCAAATTCAAGAATTCTTTGGATCGAGGATTTATTCGACCAAGTGTGTCTCAGTGGGGAGCACCGGTTTTGTTAAATCAAGAAGAATGATGGATCGATGCGTATGTGCATTGACTACGACGATTAAATAAATTGACGATCAAGAATCGGTATCCTCTGCCAAGAATTGACGACTGTTTGATCAATTAAAAGGAGCTTGAGCTTTTCTCAAAATTGATTTAAGGTCGGGTTATCACCAACTCAAGGTGAAAGAAGTGGACATCTATAAGACGGCATTTCGGACACGTTACGGACACTATGAGTTTGTAGTGATGCCGTTTGGACTAACCAATGCACCAGCTACATTTATGGGCATGATGAACCGAGTCTTTCAACCATATTTAGACCGATTTGTGGTAGTGTTCATAGATGATATATTGGTTTATTCGAGAAATGAGGAGGAACATGACCAGCATTTGCGAATAGTATTGCAACTACTGCGAGATAAGCAATTATATGCCAAATTTAGTAAATGCGAATTTTGGCTAAAGGAAGTGACTTTCCTTGGTCATGTAGTATCAGCCGAAGGAATAAGGGTGGATCCTCGAAAAATTGAGGCTATTCGGATTGGAAACCACCAACATCGGTAGCTAAAATTCGAGTTTCTTGGGTTTGGTGGATACTATAGGCGTTTTGTAGAGGGTTTTCGTTGATTCTCGCACCCTAACTAAAGCTGCGAAAGGGAGCTCCGTATATTTGGACCGAAAAGTAGCAAGAGAGTTTCGAGAAATTGAAGAAAATCTTGGCGGAAGCTCGATTTTGATTCAATAGGAGGTGGAAAAGAATTCACTTATTTATTGTGATCGTCTCACATGGGTGCAGGTTGTGTGTTGATGCAAAATGGAAAGGTGGTGGCCTATGCTTCTCGTCAATTGAGACCACACGAAGTAAACTACCCTACTCATGATTTGGAGTTAAATTGCCGTTGTCTTTGCTCTAAAGATTTGGAGCACTATCTCTATGGTGAGAAGTCAATAATCTACGGATCACAAGAGTCTTAAATACCTCCTTACCCAAAAGGAGTTAAATTTGAGACAAAGAAGATGGGTAGAATTATTAAAAGATTATGATTTCTCAATCGAATATCATCTGGAAAGGCTAACGTGGTAGGTGACGCGTTAAGTCGTAAGACGATGTTTGATTTGAGGCATTATTTGCCCATTTGAGTCTGTCACGAGGATGGCGACTTGTTAGCGAACTTGGTGAAGCCTCGTGGTGGAACAAATCAAGGAAAAATGACATCGGATGAGAAGTTGGGACCTTTACTTGACAAGTGAAAATGGTGAAATTGAGGATTTTGGAATAAACACGGAGGGTGTGTTGTGCTTTCGAGGAAGAGTATGTATGCCTACGGTTGGATCTGAGGCAAATGATTCTCTGGAGGCGCATAGTAGCCCTTATGCTATGCATCCGGAGGAAATAAGATGTATCGAGATCTCCGTGAATGATATTGGTGGCGGGGTTGAGCGTGAGATTACTGAGTTTGTGGGAAAATGCTTGACTTGTCAACAAGTGAAGGCGAACATCAATTACCGTCTGGATTGTTACAACCGATAAAGATTCCTCTTTGGAAATGGGAGCGTATAACTATGGATTTTGTTAGTGGGTTACCTTTAACACCTACTAAGAAAAATTCTGTGTGGGTAATTGTTGATCGGTTGACTAAGATCGCTCATTTCACCTGTTAAATACGGATTATTCATTACAAAAGTTGGTAAAATTGTACGTATCCAAAATTGTGAGGTTGCATGGGGTACCAGATCTATTATATCGGATAGGGACCCTAGGTTTACATCATGATTCGAAAGCTCGCATGAAGCCTTGGGGACAAAGTTGAACTTGATCGGCTTTTCATCCTCGGTCGATGGTCGATCGGAGAGAGTAATTCGATATTGGAAGATATGTTAAGAGGATGTATAATCGACTTTAGGGGTAGTTGGGAGGATTATCTACCATGGCGAAATTCATGTATAACAACACTATCGGTCTAGCATTCGATGGCACCTTACGAGGCATTGTATGGTCGTAAGTGTCATTCTCAATTTGTTGGGTGAGTTGGGCGAAAAGATGGATGTTAGGTCCGAGATGATATCCGAGACGAGAGGATAAGGTAAAAGTTATTGAGCACGGTTGAAAGAAGCCTCGGATAGCGAAGTTGTATGCGGACACAGAAGCGAAGAGATATCGAGTATGATGTGGGAGATCGAGTTTTCTTGAAGGTATCTCCTTGGAAAAAGATCTTGATTCGGAAGGAAGGGCAAGCTAAGTCCTAGATACATTGGACCTTATCGTGTCTTTGAAGCGTGTTGGTCCGATGGCTTATCGATTGAGTTACCTCGAATTGGATCAAATGCATAATGTTTTCATGTTTCCATGTTGAGCGTTATAGATCGGATCCTTCGCATTATTATACGGTAGAAGAATTGGAGCTGAATTGATTTATCTTCGAAGAAGAACCGGTGGAAATCTTAGACCGAGATGTCAAGGTGCTAAGAAAGAAAACCGTCTTAGTTGGTCAAAATTCTATAAGCGTAACCATGGAGTGGAGGAAGCTACGTGGGAGCAGGGATGCAATTGAGCAACAATACCTCGCCTCTTTCAACCAGGTAAATTTTGAGGACGAAATTTTTTTTAAGGAGGGTAGAGTTGTAACACCCTAAAAATTCGAGTATTATTATATTGCATGAATTGGTGTTTAGATTTTTTTAGTGCTTATTGAAGTCCTAAAGAGGAGTATAGCATAATTTGGATAAGGAATAAAATTTATTAATTAAGAAATTATTGAAGAGAAGCAAATGTCATTAAGACTTAAGTTAAATTAAGTGTTAATGAGTGTCATAAGTTAAGTATATGGCATGGTGGAGTTGGCGCATGGGTTTTAGCAAGAGGAAGAGGTTCGAATCCTTGTTTAGCTTTTAGGTAAATTTTGTTTTAATTTTATGCACATCCATAGCAAGTGTCGGCCAAGGACAATTAAGGTAAGAGTTGACCATATAATTTTTGGTTAGTGTATCAAAGGATTATGAAAATAGAAAATATATGGCATGGAATCAAATACTTAAGGAAAGATAGGGAACATAAGGCACATATCAAGGGAAATTTTGAAACAAATCATGGCCAATTGACCATGTGTTGACTGACAATTTGGTATAGGGAGGGAGCCTAATTTTTGAGTTAGTTTTGGCTAAAATTTCTTTTCTCTCTTTGGTCATTCCTTACACTTTGTGCAGAATTTTATTTCCTCTCCTTTCAATTTTCATCTTGGCGAATTTTGCAATTGGTAAAGCCAAAGTCTTTTGACCATTTGGTCACTTTTATTCATCTTGTGAATTTTCTTTTGTATTTCTCCTTGTGCCGAAATCAACCATACCAAAAAAAAAAACCATTCTCTTTCTTTTTTTCTTTTTGCCATGGCCGAATGCACTAACTCCTAAAAATCCATCTTTTTCTTCTCTTCTCTTTGAAATCAAACTACCTCATCACCATCTCTTTTTTCATATTCTAATTCTTTCAATCAAAGTTTCTCCATCAAACACTCTCTTGGCGAATGCTAGAGTGCCATAACAAATTTATTTTCTCTTTTCTTTGGTTGCATAGCGAATTCTCCAACTCTCACAAACACCTCTCTCAATCCTTTCTTTTCAATCGTGGAAATAGGTAAGGAATTCTTTTCATTTTCGATTTATTATTAGTGTCATGGCGAATATCATTGGTATTATGAGGACCTTTTGGATCGATATAACGTTCATTCTAATAACATTTCTTTCGTTATTATTTAGTGCAATAACGGAAGATCGAACTCAAGTGATCGAGAGAATCGTAGAAACATTGGAAGCGTTTTATTGTGGTAAGGAAATCCCATTCTTTAAAGCCTTTAGTCTTTGTTTGATATTATTTTAGATCTAACTAATATTCCTTTGATCGTGAAGACTTTCAAAATAGGGAAGAAAAGGCGGTGGTTAGTCACGTTAAGAGGCGGATCTGTAAATCCCCATTCAAATGAAGAACGGTTTGGCGGTCAAGGATTTTCCACGGGTTGCGGACCATCTTAGAAGGAAGTCCATTATTTGAAGTGGTGCGAACTTAGAGCCATTATCGTTGGTGGATTCTCGTGAACGAATCAATAAGCGAGGAGAAGCCGAAAATCAAGTGATTCAAAATCAAGAGGGTAAGATTTTGGATCTATTATCGATTAAGAATATTTTTACGAAATAGTAATCTAACGGATCGAAATATGTTTAGGTGACGAGGAGCGAGAAGGATTAGTACTCACGGTATCGAGTGTGTAACTTCACACTATTTCTCGGTTGGATGTCAATTTCGGTATGGAAGTAAAATCATAAAAAGCGACTAGATCGGTAAAAGCGTAAAATTGATATTTTGACGAAAATCGTAAAAATGACTAAATCGTGAAAATTACGGCGCCTCGAGAAATTACTTGTTATTATGTAAATTGTATGTTTCGATAAATTGGGCCAAAATACTCTAGTTCGATAAATTGGGCCAAAATACTCTAGTTCGATAAATTGGGCCAAAATACTCTAGTTCGATAAATTGGGCCAAAATACTCTAGTTCGATAAATTGGGCCAAAATACTCTAGTTTGATAAATGGGCCAAAGTCCACTAAAGCGCTAAATGAGCAATTTGCTAAATTATTTTATGGGCCAATGAAATGTTTAATGATAAACCCACCATTGTTATGAATTAAATAAAAGAAATTATTATATGATTATATTTTGTTATATCATGCGATTGCATGGGGTGGGGTATATGAAGAGAAGAATGGCCGATTGCCAAAAAAATCTAGTTCGGTGGCTCGCCACAATTATGGCTTATTGCCTCTAGTTGGTGGCTCGCCACAATTATAACTTATTGCCTCTAGTTCGGTGGCCTTGCCACAAATAATCAAATGGCTTATTGCCTCTAGTTCGGTGGCTCTGCCACAAATATGGCTTACTGCCTCTAGTTCGGTGGCTTTGCCACAATCATAAAAAGGCTTAATGCCTACGATTGGTGTGTTGGCGGGGTGGGTTGACTTGATCCCCACAGGTGTGATGGTTGGTACGGGGGTGTTAGCGGATGGATATTAGGTTTGGTTGGGAAATTCATTTTACATGCATCTTTAAATTATTTTATTTTATGATATATTGAATTCTGTAATTGGGCTCAAGCCCAGCATAATATCTTGACGATCTGGCCCAGTAATGGTGGTAAGTGAGTTACACACTGAGTTCTAAGTAACTCACCCCTTTTAATTTTCCATCTCAAGTAATGGAAATTGATGTGGACTTGGGCGAGGATGACTTCGTGGAGGCCATCTTGCAAAATATGGGTTATTTAAACTCAAACTTTTAATAATTATTTTTACTATTTTGGGATGTTGTAATAATGGCCTCTATAAATAATTTATGGATTTTATGTGTGTTTGCTTTTAAACTATACTTGGGATTTTTTTAAAATATGGGTTATGATTATATGATGTTTTATTAAAATAAATTTGGGCTTTCAAGTATATGAAATTCATTTATAATATTTATTATTGTTAACTCTTTATTAAATTACCTAAAGGTTTTGATAATAAAATAATATTTTTCAACTGATGTTTTCTAATATTTATCAAATTCAAATACTCTTCTATTTTTATTAAAATCTGAAAATTAATATTGTAGTTTTCAACTTATTGCAAAATTTAAAAATAGTTCGATTCATGTAACAAACCAAATCTAGTCTCAACGCATAGACCGTGTTTGGGGTGTTACACTATATATGAGACGTTACCATGCTTGAATTCACTTAGACATACATTTACAAGTTAAAGATAGTTCGTTCTGACTTAACAACTTCTCTTTCTTAGTCTAATCATATAATTTATGGGCCTACGAGGCCTTAAGCATTACTTTGAAACCTTTCGAAACTTGATCGAAAACCTTTCTTAGAAGCAGGGGTCACATGCCCATGTGGCTTGGGACATGCCCGTGCACCCCTTGACACGCCCATGCTTTCTAACCGTGGGGAGTTACTGACTATATTCACACGGTCTCAACACGCTCGTGTTTTCCAACCGTGAAGAGTTACTAACTTGATTCAAACGGTCTGGGCACACGCCCATGCCCAAACCGTATGTCTTTCATGGCTCATGCACCTGGCCATGGAATATACCCATGGTCTATTCTGACTAAAAATAATAAGGTACAGTGCCCACACGGCCTAGACACATGCCCGTGTGCCTAGCCGTGTGTGCACTTAAAGACTATTTACCAAGCCACTTGCCACCCTGAAATCAAGATCAACCCAAAACATTTTTCATAAGTAATACTACATGCTTCATTGACCTCAGTGAACGTACATACATAGACAAAAATTGGCAAATCACCTAACCAAATACAAAAGAATAATTAAAATAGGCATACACTTCATTAATAACATTGATAAATAAGGAGTTTGCCAAATGTTTGCCTAACTCAAGACACTCTTTACAAAATGACTTACGGCCAACACTTTAACTAACAATTACAACTTGACCAAATTCCCACATACTATACATGCAATATTCAAAACAAGTCTAAAATTGTTATACCAATGTGTTGTTGATAGTGTGATTCCCAAACCCTTGCGTCTATGATCCTCGAGTTATCTTGGCAGTACTATAAGAAAGATTGGCAATGGAAAAAGGGTAAGCATCTAGCTTAGTAAGCTGCATGGAAATAAATAACAATCATAATACTCAAAAATGAATAATTCATCCATGACATTAGCTACTCGTACTCAAGTCAAGACTTCTTGATAATACTTACTTACAATGTCCCTTACCTACCATTTATCGTAACACATATAGAATCAAATTCTTGTGACTCATTCATTAGCACTTGTATTCATTCACACCTCTAGTTTTGAATTCATCTGCTTATCCCACCATACACTGGAATTAATTAAAGACATATTTTTGTAATCATTACGATAAGTATAAAGCCAATGCCACAATCTCTAGGTGGTCTTACATGGAGTCTTATCTAGGTACCGATGCCATGTCCAAGACATGGTCTTATAGGGAATTACCTCCATGTGCTAATGCGATATCCTGGATATGGTCTTATATCATCTCTTATCTCAATGCCGATGCCATGTTCCAAACATGGTCTTACACTGGCATTCATAATACGGCCGATACCATGTCCCAGACATGGTCTTACACTGACCCTCTTAATATGGCTGATGCCATGTCCCAGACATGGTCTTACACTGACCCTCATAATATGGCCGATGCCATGTCCCAGACATGGTCTTACACTGACCCTCATAATATGGCCGATGCCATGTCCCAGACATGGTCTTACACTGACCCTCATAATATGGCCGATGCCATGTCCTAGACATGGTCTTAATCCATTAGGACTTCAATATCATTTTCACATAAGCTTCTCAATTTATTGAAGTATCATGCATCAATATGATATCAAGCATATTCAATTATACAAATATAATATTGCATTAATTCACATACAACTTACTTTGTTTTCAAAATGAGCTAGTTCTTCAGTTTAGTCCATGACTTTATCCTTTCCTCGATTGACGTGGATTCTCATCTCCTCTTGCTCTAAAATATAAAATTATCTCATTTTAATCGTCATATTAACGTAAGCATCTCAAAATCATGCTTAATAAAAATTATAATTTTTACCCTTAGATTTTGGCAAAATGACCATTTTTCGCCTAGTCTCGAAAATTGATTCTAATCACAGTTTTATCCTCAACAAGCACAGGCAAACATTTAATGCTCTTAAAGATATCACCAAAAATCAATATTTCACATACTTACTACGAAATTTATAGCCTTTTCATTAAGGTCCTATTTGGTGTTCTCATGCTAACACCATTTTTAAAAGTTGTTCATCTAACACGTAAGACTCAAGTTCTTCCATAAAAATGCAGCAACTAACTAAGGTAGCTCTCATGGTAGAACTCTACACCTTTCACAACATTGCACAATAGTCCCCTCATTTGAAAGCTTAAGCTCTAGGGGTATCAAAAGTACAATTATTATCAAGAAAAGTTCACTAGAACACTTACTTTAATAGATGAAAGCTTGCTAAAATTTTTGAAGATTCTACCCCTTATTTGCTGCAAATTTTTGATGGAAGATGATAGGCGAAAAGATGATAACTTTTCCCTCCTTATTTTATTAATATAAGTCAAATTAGTCCACCTACTACTACTAACTTTGACTAAAATTGACAATCTTGTCTCCCATGCTCTCTTATGGCCAGCCAAGCCTCTTCCAAAGGCTAATTTGCCTTTTAAAGACCCCCAATTAACAATCCATGGCCATTTGGTACTTTTAGCATATAGAATGGAACTTTTGCACTTTATGCGATTTAGTCCTTTTTTGCGATTGAGCATGAAATTGCTAAAATTAAAGTATCAAAATTTTAATGCTCACATGCTATCATGTTCTAACTCATAATATATCATGACAATAATTTCTCATGTCTCAAAATAGTGATCTCGAGATCACTATTTTGACTAGCCCCTAAGTCGGGCTGTTACAATTCTCCCCTCAAGGATTTTTGTCCTCGAAAATCTTACCAGTGAAAAGATTGGGGTATTGGTTTCTCATCATTTCCTTGGACTGCCATGTAGCCTCTTCTATTTCGTGCCTTTTCTATAGGACTTTCATTAGGGCTATGCTTTTATTTCTTAACTGCTTGACCTCACGAGCTAAAATTTTAACTGGTTCTTCACCAGAAGTCAAATCTGGTTGTATCTCTACATCTGTCGGCTGTATAACATGTGAAGGGTATGAACGGTATTGGCGCAACATAGATACATGGAAGAAATCATGAATCTTTTCTAACTCAGGTGGAAAAGCTAGCCTATAAGCTATCGGTCCTATCCTTTTGGTAACTTCATAAGGTTCGATAAAGTGCGGACTCAATTTGCCCTTCCGACCAAATCTGAGGACTTTTCTCCCAAGTGATACTTTTAAGAACACTTTATCACTGACTTCATATTCTATCTCTTTCCTCTTTAAATCTGAATAGGACTTCTGTCTATCTGAGGTGGCCTTCAGGCAGTTACGTATCACATCTACTTTCTCTTTAGTTTCTTTAACCAAATCAATCCCATGTATCTATTTTTCTCTGAGTTCTGACCAATACAAAGGCGTTCGACACCTACGTCCATACAATGCCTCATAAGGTGCCATCTTCAAACTTGACTGAAAACTGTTGTTGTAGGCGAATTCCACCAATGGTAAGTATCTCTCCCAACTATCGTGGAATTCTAAAACACAACATCTAAGCATGTCTTCTAATATCTGAATTATTCTCTCTGACTGCCCGTCAGTTTGTGGATGGAAGGCAGTACTGAAACTTAATTTTGTGCCTAAAGCTTCTTGTAGTTTTGTCTAGAACCATGACGTGAATCTCGGATCTCTATCTGAAATGATTGACAATGGTACACCATGAAGTCTTACTATCTCCGACATGTACAAGTCCGCCAATTTATCAAGTGAATAGTCAACTCGCACTGGTATAAAGAGGGTTACCTTAGTGAGTCTATCAACCACTACCCAAACTGCATCTTTCCTCTTGGGAGTTAATGGTAAACCCACCACGAAATCCATAGTGATACCGTCCCACTTCCACTCAGGAACCATAGTAGGCTGAAGTAAACCTGAAGGTACTTGATGTTCAGCCTTTAGTTGTTGACAAATCAGGCATTTTAATACAAACTCGAAAATATCTTTCTTCATACCAAGCCACCAATACCATTTCTTCAAATCTTGGTACATCTTTGTACTTCCTGGATGCACATTCAAACATCCATTATTTGCTTCTGCAAAATGTTGCGAATAAGTTCATCATTCCTGGGTACACAGACCCGATCTCAAAATGTCAGACATCTATCAAGATTTACTCAAAAGTCTGACTCAACGCTCGACTCACACAAAGCTCTTTTGGCTTGCAAACTATTATCATCCTTCTGAGCTTCATAAATCTCTTGGAGGAACAATGATTTATCCCTCAACTCGGCTAATACATAACCATCATCTAACAAGGTCATCTAGGTGTTTATAGCTTTTAGTGCAAATAATGATTTTCTACTCAAAGCGTCGGCTACTGCATTTGCCTTCCCCAGATGGTAGTCAATTACTAACTCATAATCTTTAATCAACTCTAACCATCTTCGTTGCCTTAAATTTAGTTCCTTTTGAGTCAACAAATATTTCAGGCTCTTGTGGTCAGTAAAAATCTGACACATTTCACCATATAAATGATGTGTCCAAATTTTCAATGCAAACACGATTGTGACCAACTCTAAATCATGAGTGGGGTAGTTCCTCTCGTGTGGCTTCAACTGTCTAGAGGCGTATGCAATCACTTTACCCTATTGCATAAGTACACAGTCCAAACCGTTCAAGGACGCGTCGCTATAAACCATGAATTCTCTTTCCAGTTTAGATTCCACCAAAATAGAAGCCTCGGTCAATAGTGTCTTCAATTTCTTGAAACTCTGTTGACATTCCTCAGTCCAAATGAATTTCACATCTTTCTGCAGAAGTCTTGTCATCGGTGTAGTTATCACAGAAAACCCCTTGACAAAATGCCTATAGTAGCCAGCTAGGCCTAGAAAACTCCTTACTTCAGTTACGTTCCTTGGTGGTTTCCATTCAACAATTGCTAAAATCTTATTCGGGTCGACTCTAATCCCATCTCCAGAAGTAATGTGCCCCAGAAATCCCACTTCTCTAAGCCAAAATTCACTTTTACTAAATTTGGCATACAATTGTTTCTCTCAAAACTTGTAGAACTATACTCAAGTGCTCAGCATGATCATTCTCATCTCGAGAGTAGATCAGTATGTCATCGATGAGGACCATAACAAATCTATCAAAATACGGTCAAAAAATACGGTTCATCAAATCCATGAAGATAGTGGGGGCATTCGTTAGACCGAAAGGAATGACCAAAAATTCATAGTGGCTTTACCTAGTTCTAAATGCGGTCTTCGGCACATCTGAATCCTTAACCTTCAACTGATAGTACCCTGACCCCAAATCTATCTTGGAAAATACTATAGCTCCCTTCAATTGGTTAAATAGATCGTCGATCCACGACAACGGGTACTTATTCTTCACTGTCACTTTGTTGAGTTGCCGATAGTCTATACATAATCTCATGGAACCATCTTTCTTCTTTACGAACAGGATGGGAGCGCCCCATAGAGAAAAACTTGGCCTCATGAAACCCTTATCCATTAAATCTTGCAACTGTACTTTTAGCTCTTTTGGCTCGATTGGAGCCATTCTATAAGGGGCAATAAAAATAAGGGCAGTACCCGGAACTAGATCAATTCCAAATTTAATTTCCCTCTCCGGAGGTATCCCTGGCAACTCTTCTGAGAATACATCTAGGTATTCACATACTATGGGTACTGACCCAATTTTCAATTCAGTCTCATTAGTGTTTGACAGAAAGGCAAGATAAGCCTCATACCCCTTCCGTAGGTACCTCTGAGCCGACATGGTTGATATCATTATTAGTGATCCATTCGGCATATCTGATTCAACACGAATAAAATTTCCATTTTCATCCCCCAACACAATATGCTTCTTTCCACAGTTCATAATTACCTTATGACTAACTAACCAATCCATCCTAAGAATGACATCAAACTCATCAAACGGTAATAAGATAAGATCGACAGGGAAACAATGACCCCTAATTATTAAAAGACACCCTTTACAAACTCTATCAACCAACACACTCTTACTTGGGGGATTTGACACTTTTATGATGAATTTAGTAGACTCTATAGGTATGCTCATGCTAGAGACTAATTTCATGCGTATGTATGAGTGGGTAGATCTCGGGTCAATTAAAGCTATAACACGAGTATTATAGAGAGAGAAGTTACCCGTGATTACGTCAGGGGAAGATGCCTCTTCACGAGCATGGATGGCATATGTTCTTGCTGGTGCTCTAACCTCAACTGTAATAGCTCATTCTTTAGGTGGATTCTTGTTTCCTATCTCACTCCCCAAATTTTTCAACGGTCTACCCTTTGTGGTACTTCTTGATCTCACACTCTGAGGCTTTCCTTTCACGTCTACCTCGGGGTAGTTTCTGATAAAATGGTCCAATGACCCACATCTGAAACAACCTTTCTCATTAGCTCGGTATTCACCAAAATGGTGTCAGCCACACTGAGGGCATTCCTGTCTGTTTGGATGAATGTTGCCCACACTAACAACTGATGTAGTTTTCCCTTTTGATCTCGAAAATCCCCCGCCCTTATTTTGGGTTGAAAACCCCGCTGAAGTGGCTGTTCGAGTAGTGAAATCCCTCGATTTCTTAGATGAGGATTGGTGAGACTTGTTTAGTTGTCTTTTCCTTGAGTCACGTGATTCGTACTTAGCTTTTCTCTTATCTCTGGCCAACTCTTACCCTATCCACCAATACTACAAACTCCTTTAATTTGAGAACTCCCACATATAGGTGGATATCTTCATTTATTCCGTCCTCGAATCTCTTACAAATGATGGCCTCAGTAGACACGCACTCTCTTGCATACTTGCTAAGTCTTACAAACTCTTGTTCGTAGTTAGTCGTTGACATAAGGCCTTACTTCACTTCCAAAAACTCCTTTTTCGTGTGGTCGATGAACCTCTCTCTAATATAATTCTTTCGGTATTCCTCCTGGAAGAATTCTCAACTAACTCTCTCCCTTGGCACTACCGACACCAAAGTGATCCACCATCGGTGGTGAGTCTCTCGGAGAGATCTGACACATTTAAGCACTCCTCGGTGCGTGCGGGATAACTCATCAAAGACTCGGATGGTGTTCTCGAGCCAGAATTCGCTTTCTCCGAGCCATCATCCTTATTTTCCCAAAATTCCTCCGCCCGTCTTTTCGAATCTTATCCACTAGAGGCCTTTCTCTCCTCGTCACCGTAACCACTTGAGGAATTACTAGAGTGAGTTGAGGAATAGGTGGGGGAAGAGGGGGCTGAGCATTGGGATTTGCTCAGGTATACTCAATATACCAGTTGCTCATCATGTGGAGAAAAACTTCTTGAGCTTCATATCCCTGACCCAAGGTCTTGAGTCTACTATTAGCTGGCGCGGTCCCTTAATCGGGAGCCGGTGCATTACTCGCAGTATCATCAGCTGCAATTCAGTCCGGATCTGAATCCATCTACTATATAAAACATAATTTTATACACCACGAGTCATCACACTATATCATTACCCGACACTCACACATGTGGCATGTATAGCTAGACTCGTACTTACGCTACGTTAGTCCTAGAAATTGTAGCTCTGATACCACTAAATGTAACACCCCATACCCAAGTCTGATGCTAGGTCTCGATATGAGACGTTACCACGCTTGAACTCACTTAGACATACACTTACAAGTTGAAGATAGTTCATTCTGACTTAACAACTTCTCTTCCTTAGTCTAATCAAATAATTTATAGGCCTACGAGGCCTTAAGCATTACTTTGAAAACTTTTGGAACTTGATCGAAAACCTTTCTTAGAAGTAGTGGTCACACGCCCATGTGGCTTGGGACACGCCCGTGCACCCCTTAACATGCCCATGCCTTCTAATCGTGGAGAGTTACTGACTATATTCACACGGTCTCGACAGGCCCGTGTTTTCCAACTGTGGGGAGTTACTGACTTGATTCACACGGTCTGGGCACATGCCCATACCCAAACCGTGTGTCTTACACGGCTCATGCACCCGATCGTGGAATTTACCCATGGTCTTTTCTAACTAAAAATAATAAGGTGCATGGTGTGCACGGCCTAGACACACGCCTGTGTGCCTAGCCGTGTGGGCACTTAAAGACTATTTACCAAGCCATTTGCCACCCTGAAATCAAGATCAACCTAAAACATTTTTCATAAGTAATATTACATGCTTCATTGACCTCAATGAACGTATATACATAGACAAAAATTGGCAAATCACCTAACCAAATACAAAAGAATAATTAAAAGAGGCATACACTTCATTAATATCATTGATAAATAAGGAGTTTGCCAAATATTTGCCTAACTTAAGAGGCCCTTTACAAAATGACTTACGGCCAACACTTCAACTAACAATTACAACTTGACAAAATTCCCACATACTATACATGCCATATTCAAAACAAGTCTAAAATTGTTGTACCAAAGTGTTGTTGATAGTGTGATTCCCGAACCCCTGCATCTACGATCCTCGAGTTATCTTGGCAATACTATAAGAAAGATGAGCAATGGAAAAAGGGTAAGCACCTAGCTTAGTAAGTTGCATGGAAATAAAAAACAATCATAATACTCAAAAATGAATAATTCATCCATGACATTAGCTACTCGTACTCAAGTCAAGACTTCTTGAAAATACTTACTTACAATTGCCCTTACCTACCATTTACCGTAACACATATAGAATCAAATTCTGTTGACTCATTCATTAGCACTTGTATTCATTCACACCTCTATATTTAAATTCATGCTTATCCCACCATACACAGGAAATAATCAAAGACATATTTTTGTAATCATTCCAATAAGTATAAAGCCAATGCCACATTCCCTAGGTGGTCTTACATGGAGTCTTATCTAGGTACCGATGCCATGTCCCGGATATGGTCTTATGGGGAATTAATCCTATGTGCTAATGCCATATCCCGAATATGGTCTTATACCATCTCTTGTCTCAATTCCGATGCCATGTTCCAAACATGGTCTTAAACTGGCATTCATAATACGGCCGATGCCATGTCCCAGACATGGTCTTATACTGACCCTCATAATATGGCCGATGCCATGTCCTAGACATGGTCTTAAACTAACCCTCATAATATGGCCGATGCCATGTCCCAAACATGGTCTTACACTGACCCTCATAATATGGCCAACGCCATGTTTCAGATTCGTTATAGTCTATTAGGACTTCAATATCATTTTCACATAAGCTTCTCAATTTATTGAAGCATCATGCATCAATGTGATATCAAGCATCTTCAATTATACTAATATAATATTGCATTTATTCACATACAACTTACCTTGTTTTCAAAATGAGCTAGTTCTTTAGTTTAGTCCACGACTTTATCCTTTCCCCGATCGATGCAGATTCTCGTCTCCTCTTGCTCTATAATAGCAAATTAGCTCATTTTAATTGCCATATTAACGTAAGCATCTCAAAATCATGCTTAAGAAAATTACCATTTTTACCCTTAGATTTTGGCAAAATGACCATTTTGCCCCTAGGCTCAAAATTGATTCTAATCACATTTTTATCCTTAACAAGCCTAGGGAAACATTTAATGCTCTTAAATATATCATTAAAAATCAATATTTCACATACTTACTATGAAATTAATAGCCTTTTCATTAAGGTCCTATTTGGTGTTCTCATGCTAACACCCTTTTTTTAAAATTGTTCATCTAACAACTAAGACTCAAGTTCTTCCATAAAAATGCAACAACTAACTAAGGTAGCTCTCATGGTAGAACTCTACACCTTTCACAACATTGCACAATAGTCCCCTGATTTGAAAGCTTAAGCTCTAGGGGTCTCTAAAGTACAATTATTATCAAGAAAAGTTCACTAGAACACTTACTTGAATAGATGAAAGCTTGCTGAAATTTTTGAAGGTTCTACCCCTTATTTGCTGCAAATTTTTTATGGAAGATGATAGGAGAAAAGATGATAACTTTTCTCTCCTTATTTTATTAATATAAGTCAAATTAGTCCACCTACTACTACTAACTTTGACTAAAATTGACAATCTTGTCTCCCATGCTCTCTTATGGCCGACCAAGCCTCTTCCAAAGGCTAATTTTCCTTTTAAAGACCCCCAATTAATAATCCATGGCCATTTGGTACTTTTAGCATATAGAATGGAACTTTTGCACTTTATGCGATTTAGTCCTTTTTCGCGATTGAGCATAAAGTAGCTAAAATTAAAGTACCAAAATTTTAATCCTTACATGCTATCATGTTATAACTCATAATATATCATGAAAATAATTTCTCAGGTCTCGGAATAGTGGTCTCAAGATCACTATTTGAGTAGCCCCTAAGTTGGGCTATTACGTACACATACCCGAAGCACATACCAAAATCATTAAACTATCAAGCCATATCACATGGCAAGATCTATACATCTCAAAATATACCATAATCACTAGCCTATACATGCCATATACATAATATAAAACTTCCAAAAGTATCAAAATAGATGGTCGATAGTGTGATTGTGTCACTGACGATCCTCGGATCCGAGCTAGCTTTAATGACACTGTAAAACAGAGAAATACTTTACATAGGAAGCTTAAAAGCTGAGTAAGTTCATCATATAACACATTTAACTTAACAAATCGAATTCAATATAAAAAATAAACTATCACATGGTTCAATTCACAATGATATACAATCTCACTCATAGTTATTACTCACATAATCATCCATTTATCCATATATGATATCATCAACCACATAGGTTCCGTACATTTCTGTGCCACCACTTAATTAACAATCACTTTTGCTAGTCAATGCCTAATACCACAATTAGTTCAATCTTCATCAATAATTCGAGTTACTCACACACTTATTGCCAATTTGTTAGTCGAAGCATTAATATCATCGCACACTTAGTACCTTTACATTAAACTGAATTTAACTCGGTATTGCATACACACTGCCAATAATTATAGTCAATGCTTTCTTTATTTCACACACATAGTGCTGTTCACCACTATATCAATTCTATTTACTCACACTTAGTTCCACAACACTCAAATCCACATATAACATTATTAATTCATCAACCATATGTATTCATTCATTCCATAATATATGAACATGATTTGAACAATTCGTATTATACACGAACTTACCTCGGACATAAAAACACGATGCAAGTCGATTAATAAACCACTTTATTCTTGCCTCGATCTTGATCTGAATCTCTCTTTTCTTGATCTATACATATTCAAATTTAGCTTATTCATTCACCAAATTGTTTAATTCAATCCAAATACACATATTTAGGGCATTAACAAAATAGCCCTCACATTTACACATTTTGAAATTTTAGTCCCTATTTCTTAAAATCACAAAATACTCAAAATTTCATTACACCATGCTTAGGTTGAATCTTCCTCATGTTCATACAAGTCCACATGTTTCATTTATTTCACATTTTAGTCCTCCAATTTTCATTTTCACAATTTTTCCCAAAATAGTCAAATTCATCAAAAATTTAAAGACAAAATATGTAAATCTATCACATATATTTCATATTTCATCATCAACTATCACAAAGCTCAAGCATTCATCAATGGCACATCTCAAAATTATCATCAAATTCTAAAATTAGAGCTTGGGCTAGCTAGAGCACAAAGCAACGATCACAAAAATGTAAAAATCATCAAAAACCAATCAAAAACACATACCCGACTGATGCTTAAACAATGACCGAATGTTAAAAGCTCAAACCCTGGTTTTTTTTCTTTCAAATTCAGTGGGAGGATGATGATAATGGCTTCCAAATTTCTTTTATTTTAGTTATAATAACTTTAATAGTCAAATACCAATTTTAACCTTAATGTATAACATTTAAATTCCATTAACTCATGTCCATAATTGTCCATCCCCACTATCAAGGGTATAATTACAACATAATGACTTCTTATTTAATAAACCATGACAATTAAGCACTTTAACAATTAGCTCATAGCTTTTGCATTTGAAGCGATTAAGTCCTTTTGCAAATCAGGCACACAAACGATGAAATTTTCACACAAAATTCTCACACATGCTTAATCACATACTGTAAACACCAAAAATAATATTAAAATATTTTTCTGACCTCGTACTTGTGATCTCAAAACCACTATTCTGGCTAGGGTCTAAACCGGGCTGTCACACAAGATTTGTAACACCTCGCACTCTTGTGAGTGATGAAGGATCTCGATTTTGCAACAAAAAATTTGAAACAGACTTAGCCAAATACAATGTGAGGCACGAAATAGTGATAGCATAACGTCCTGAAGCTAATGG
The DNA here is from genome assembly GCA_025506655.1 of Gossypium rotundifolium. Lineage (NCBI taxonomy): Eukaryota > Viridiplantae > Streptophyta > Magnoliopsida > Malvales > Malvaceae > Gossypium > Gossypium rotundifolium. The sequence continues at coordinate 29,555,926 of CP106730.1, forward strand.
GCAAGTTGAGGTGTCTAATCGATAAGTCAAACAAATACTGGAGAAGCAATCAATCCAAACAGAAAATATTAGGCACTCAGATTGGATGACACATTATAGGCATACAAAATGGCATTTAAAACTCCCTGAGTGTAACATCCTAAATTTTTGGGCCTATGCGTTTAATGGGTGAAAATGTGGAATGAGTTAATTGAAGTGTTAGGGGCCCAAATTTTAAGTTTTAAGGAGCCCAAATCTTCTAATTTAAGTTAGTTAAATTTGGCATTAGGGATTAGGGAAGTGGAGGCACAAGGCTATTTTTTGGGAATTTTATTATATTTATTCTATGTGGATAATAAGCGATAAAGGCTATTATTTAGGGATTTAGTCTTAAAGGATAATAAGCGATAAAGACTATTTTGAGGAGATAATAGATTAAGGTAAGGAAAAGGGATAGGAGCTATCATGTGTGGCGGTGTTGGTGAAAATCAATCTCTGCTAAAGGGAGGAATTGGTTTTCTATATAAAGAGGGGGTGTGCCGAAATTTTGGAAGCCTTTCTTTTATTTTCTTTTCTCATCTTCTTCCTCTCAAAAGCCGAAAACCACCATTTTCTTCACCCTTTCTTCCTCTCTAAAATTTCCTGGTTGGCCAAATCTTTTAACCTCTTGTTATTTTTCTTCTAATCCTTAAAAGCTGAAATCACATCTCTATTATTCTATTCTTCTCCTTAATATTCATTGGCTAAATCTCTCTTAGCCATCTCTTCAATTCGTAAATCTTTTAAAAATCGAAATTCTTAGATCTCGCCTCCTGAAGTTGCCCAATTTTCTTCAGTAAAGTCTGCTTGTGCCGAATCTGAAGAAAACAATAGGTATGTGTCGCTTTTGAGTTTCCAATATTTCGCCAGCTTTTCAAAGTCCCTAGCCGAATGGCTATTTAGTGACTAATCAAGGGTTTTTCTTATTTTCGGCATTTTAGGATCTGAAGAGGAGTCCAACGCTTAGATTTCTAAGTCAAAGATCAGTAACACTCAAGTCGTGTTATTTTTAGGATTTCAAGGTAAGGAGATTGGTTTATTTATAAATATATGAAATTGGGTAGAACACTAACCATGGTCGAATATAGGAGAGGCCCTATTTTCACATCTTTTCAGCTTTTTGAGCAAAGTTGTAGATCAGGATAACAAGGATATCGACTAAGAATATTGGATTTCGTGATATCAAGTGTGTAACACTTTCCCACCATCTAGATCTATTTGATTAATATATGATTATAAGTCTTATATGTTTTGATAAATGCCGAAAATCCTGGCATAATAGAGGAAACCCAAAGAGGGTAAAGCAAATCACCAGGTTAGGGATCCCTGTCATTCTAAGTGAATGTTCTGATTAAATGATATGTATATGCCAATTTTCTGTAATTGCATGGGTTGGGTTTGATGAAAGGAGGAAGTTATATGTTGTAGTGGTTTTCACCGTGATCTGTTGTAGCGGTTTTTACCATGATCTGTTGTAGCGGCTTTTGCCGTGATCTGTTGTAGTGGCTACGACCATGATCTGATGATGAGCAGCACGACTACCATCAAGGCGTGTAGTGGTGTGGGTTGATTGTAGAAATCCCCAATGGTGTGAATGGCTGGTACGGGGGCATGTAGCGGATGGAAACCTAGGATTTGGGTTGGGCTTGCATATTATTTTTATTATGTATATTAATTCGATTATTTTAGTTTTATGGGGCCAAGGCCTAAATCTAATCTTTGCATGAGGGTTGCTGCTGAGTCCATGACTTAACCAATTAATTAACATTTGGTAGCATTTAGTGCATCGGTCCGGGCTGGAGAGGAGCACAAGGTGACCATGCAAAAGATTATGTGGATCCGGCAAAAAGACTCAAGTTAATTATTTTATATCTTATTTTATTTAAGGGATTTTAAACCTCGTTGTAATAAGGCCATAGGCCACTAGTTATATCTTGTTTTATTATGGGTTAAATTATTTTTAGTTATTCAAACATTTATTTTAATTAAACTAATGCATGTAATTAAGTTTGGGTTTTATTCATAAAGGCATATTTTATATAAATTACATTTGGGCTTTTTGACAACACGATTGGTTTTACAAAAATTTTCTTAGTGACATACTAGATCCGGTCGTGGTGGGCTGGGTTTGGGGTGTTACACTGAGGTATGTCCCCTTACAAGCTTTTATATCGGAAAAATTGTCATTTGCCAATTGAATTATAAAAGAAATAGTATTGGGAAATAGAGGAATTGGACTTAGACCCTAAATTAGCCAATTAAGAGAGATTATTCCACCTACGAGAAGAGAAAAATCCTTATTTATGGCCTATGGAAATGCAAGTCTATATAAAGAAAAGAGTAAACTCTGACATGATTCAATGATGAAAAAATGAGATTTCTTACCTGTAACACCCCTTACCCCTACTCAAAGCCAAAATAGGGTACGAGGCATTACCAAACACATACACTTGTAAACGTATTAATTTAAGTCATAAAATTTCATCCAAAATAAAAAATTTCAAATTTTTATCTTTGAGTCCCTAAATAGGGCAGATGAGGCCCAATAAATACTTTGGAAGTGGTTCGGGACAAAATCGAGAACTTTAAAATACTTAGAAAATTTTACCACAAAATAGGGCCACACACCAGTGTGGCTTGGGACATGCTCGTGTGTTAGGCTGTGTGGTGTTTCGAATTTCTAAAACTTAAGTGCAAAATTCACACACCCTGGGCACATGGCCGTGTGGCTAGTCGTGTGGCCACAAGTAAGGCTATTTACTAAGCCCTTTGCCACCCCAAAACACTTATACAAATTTATCATCACTCAACATGTTATTATTAAGCATCCAAACATCCACACTAAGACATCCACATACCATTTAAAAACCACATTCATTATGCATAATCACACACACACTTAACCATTCACATCATGCAACTTACACAACCAATCACATTAACCACTCATAATTATCACACATTTACTCATCCAACACATGCAATCATACACATCCTTAAAATGCGTCATCATAGACTTATAACATAACAATTATTAGCCACATTAAATGGCCTTATACAACAATAACCATCAAATAGAATAGGCCAACTCATAATAACATATACACATAAAAAAGTCCCTATACATTCCATATACTTAAAAATACTTGAAGAACTTGATACAATACCAATCAATAACTTGTTAGTGTGATAGAATTTCTGAAGACCTCCAACTCGAGTTTTCATCTGTGAGACTATAGGAAAAAGGAAAGGAAAGGGGTAAGCATTATAGCTTAGTAAGTAGGTGTGTAAATAATAATTAATTTATTAACATTTTTTTATAAGTCTTCACAATATGTTCTCAAGATAATACAATCATAATTGCACATAGTTTCGCTATTTATTCATGTTCATCTCAAGCTATCTACTCGAGTCATAGTTACTAAATTATTTATATCTTGAGCTATGGAACTCCAAATTAAGATCCTCTAATTTTCCCTAAAACTAGGCTCACATATCTTCTTACCATAAAATTTTCAGAATTTTTGGTTTAGCCAATATGTACATTTTATTCTTTAAAGTCTCCCCTGTTTCGCTGTCTGATAGTTCTGACCCCTCTATACTAAAAATTAATTATCTCATCATACAGAATTTAAATAATGTTCCTGTTTGTTTCTGTTGAAAGTAGACTCATTAATAAATTTAAGCATATAAATTATAAGCCTTAATTATTTTTATAAAAGTTTTAATGATTTTCCAAAGTCGAAATAAGGGATTCCAAAATCATTCTGACCCTATCTCACAAAAATTCAAATATCTCAGAATATGAAATTCTTTCACATACACTATTTCTTTTATGTGAAAATAGACTCAATAAGGTTTAATTTCTCTTATTCAACTTATAATTCAATTTCCACCATTTTCTGGTGATTTTTCATAGACACATAACTGCTGCTGTCCTAAAACTGTTTTATTGCAAACTTTACCCTATCATGTTTTCTTTGTATTAATTCTCATTCACACATATATAACACTAAAGTATATCCATAGTTATCCATTCCAATAGCTAGTCATCATCAAATATTTACAAGTTTTCATTGTAACACTTACTAGATATCAACCTTACCAAAGTTCGATCACATATCGAGCACGTTGCTCATGAATATATATACACATGTACATGCACTTGTTCATCACTTAATCATATTCAATTACACTTAGTCTTTACATGATCACATGTATTTTCACTTAGTCAATTTCCTGTTGAACTCATCGGAATGGCCTGTACATAGTACCACACTTGTAGCTGAAGCTATCGAGTGCATATAGTAGCCTGCACTTAGTACTACGCATGTGACCAAAACCATCACTTACACATAGTGGCCTGCACTTAGTGCCACACATGTGATCGAAGCTATCGGGTATGCATAGTAGCCTGCACTTAGTACTACACATGTGGCCTATCCGTCTCGTACATATAGTAGCCTGCACTTAGTACCACACACGTGACCTAAAACCATCTCATAGCTCTCTTGTACACATAGTGGCCTACACTTTGTACCACACATGTGATCTAGCTACCTCATTTATATCTTTTCTATTCCGAAGGATCAACCAGGAATTCTCACTTTTCAACATTTTACCAACTCATCCATAATCATTCACAATTCATAATTTACATCAAATAATTACTCCATATTCAACCATATCTCATATAATATAACATAATATTAAAACATAAATAAAAAATGATGTATTATTTACATACAAACTTACCTCAATAGCACAATTGGTGAAAAGGACTTATCCGTCAATTTCTTATTTTTTCCCCGTTCTAAGTCTGAATCTCGTGTTCCTTGATCTATAACAACACATTTAACTCATTTATTCATCCTGCTACTTAAAATAGCCTAAATTCACATTATGGAAAAATTTACATTTTTACCTCTAAACTTTGTCATATTTACACTTTTCCTCGTAGGCTCGTAAAATTATTTTTATTCAATTTCCTTGTATTTTAAGCCTAGCCAAACCATTTTCATAACTATAGCAGCCCAAAATTTCAACTAATTCGCACTTTTATGACAAATTTCATAACCTTTACAAATTAGTCCTTTTAGGCATTTTTACCGAAAATCACTTAGTAAAAGCCATTTCTCTAATTATAAACATGCATTTTCTACCATTAAACACGAAAATACACACATATTCATCATGTTTAAAAACCCTAGAGTTTAACCATATCTCAAATTAGTGGTAGAAATAAATAGATCTTGTTACGAGGATTTAAAAAACATAAAAATCTTTAAAAACGAGGCTAGAACAGAATTACAATCGAGCTTGGAAGCTTGAAAAACCATAGACATGGCTTCCCCTTGTAAAATTAGGCCGTGGGGTTGAAGATGGACAAAAATTGCCTTTTAATTTAGTTTTAAATTCATTTTACATATTAATTGACCAAAATGCCCCTAACTTAAAAATATTCTATTTCACCTATTTCATGTCAATTTTTGTCCAAAAAATTAACCAATGGTATAATTAAAATTTAAGGACCTCCAATTTAAAATTTCATAACAATTAGATTCCTCTAACATGTAGAACTCAACTTTTGTAATTTTTGCAATTTAGTCCTTTTGACTAAATTGAGTGCCCAAACGTCGAAATTTTTGAATGAAATTTTCAAAAAATCTTTCCGTGAAATCATAGACCATAAAAATATAATAAAAATAAGATTTTCCACATCAGATTTGTGGCCCCGAAATCACTGTTCTAACTAGGCCCAAAATCGGGCTGTTACATTACCGGGATAGAAGGTACTCTTGTTCAACTCAAGATTAAAATTATTTCCTAGAAAATTAAAATCAAGAGGACCATACAATATAAATCAAGTGATACCCCACGGTACGATAGAGCTTATAGGAAATGGGAGACAACCTTTTTTTGTTAATGTCAAAGGGTAAAACATTATTTCGGAAGAATAACTAAATAGGTAATCGAGACACAAGATTTGCAATGCAAAGTCATATAACCTCAACACAAAGGTAGAAAAGCTCCAAAAAAAATTTGTAGATAGATAAAGTGTTAGGCAATTCTACAGCCGATGGGGAAATAATTAAATTAAGGGAGGACTTTCTGTCTGAAGAATAGAAAAACCTAGTGAACTTGGAAACTATTTTGCATGTCGCGACATCAACACCTCATGTTGCAACATAGGAATAAATTCGATACAAGTACACTTCCTTTGACTTCACGATAATGAATAGGGATGTCAATACACCCCTACATAAACTGCTATTTTGGCTTTACTAACTTAAGACGTAATTGTAGAAGTATTTCAGTAGAATTCAAACAATTAACGTAGTATATATTCATTATAAAAAGAAACTTTATCTATAATTAACCCTTAACCATTATCTATTTCTAGAAATTCTTGAACTATGAAAACCACCTATGAAATTTGTAAAACCTACAGGTATTGTAATTAAAGTGCATTGTTTATCTTCAAGAACAACATTACAAGTGAACCAACAACAAGAAAGTAAGTATTCACATCAAATCAGGTGTGATTTCATTAATCCCAACTTTGTTTGATATCATGAATACATCTGTTGAGTTTGAAATAGATGATGTGGACATATATCTACTCCATATGCAACCCAAAACGTTCGTCCAAGAACAAGGTTTTGATCCTTTAATGAGAATCTACAAAAGAGTATGGGAAATTATAACCAGACTCAAATGGACTATGTTCTATCTAGCACTAGAAGAAATGGTGGTAATACCAGTTGTGTAGGAATTTATTTTAGCATTAAAAGAAAGAGAGAGAGGAAGAGAGGCCATATAACAAGATGCTAGCACATGTTACGGTTAGAGAGATCACTGTTCTAGAACTCCTCACTGTATTTTCCAATATTATGGTCACCATACTATTGCAGAGATTTCCTGTTCAAAACTGATTTACACCAGTTGAAGAACATAGACATGGTGTAGGTAGTAATGTCCTTGATTGAAGGAAGAGAGGAATGGACATATTAAAAGGCACTAACCTTCCAGTGACATTCAATCAAGCATTGAAGACTCCTATGCCAAAAATCTGGATGCAATTTATTTGTTCAAGAATACTGCCTACATTAGACATCTCCAATATCACTCTTTTACAAGCTACTCTAGTGTATGCAATACTATAGAACAAACATATATGTATTGGTAGTTGGATTTATCACAGTATGCTTGAATGCATGTGGGATCAAACCAAGGGAACATTATTTTCACACTTAATAATAGATTTATGTAAGGAATCAAGAGTCCCTATGTAACCAATGGAAAAATGAATGAGCCCTCCGAATAAATTACTAGGGGATATGACATACAAGCAATTTGTCATCCTCCTCAAAAAACAAATCGAAGAGAGAAGGAAACAAGGATTACAAGAGGGGAATGAAAGAGTTGAAACCTAACCACTTCAAAATAACATAAAATTTCTACCTCAACATGAAGAAAACACCTAATCTCATTCATGAGCTTGATGCAAACGATAAAGGAAGCACCTGCAAAAAGACTATAGTAATATCACGATCAATCGGGTAACTTCATTCCTTATTTATTAGCATTGTACGTTGGGGTCAATTTGCTATATAAATTATTGGGGGAAACTGAAGAAGTTGACTTTTTAATTTCTAGGACTATTATTTTGATTTTTAAGATGTTTATATTTTTATTTATTTCTTGTCAGAAGTGTGCTTGAGCTTGTAGAAATAAAAGTGATTGATTAGGAGCATGTATATAGGTTGATTTTATTTACTCTAAATTTGGCATGATAGTGTATAATGCCCCAAATTTTGGGCCTAGAAGTTTTATGTTATGAGCAGCGGTACATTTTAGAGGTTACACATAAATATTTTATTGTGCAAGGTGGTGACATAATTGGTTGGTTGCATTAGTGGCTAAGTGATTTAGGAAGAGTTGGGAGTGTTGGAGAAGTCCTGGGTTCAAACCTAGGCTTTAGCAAAAATTTTGATTTTTGCTCTTAAGTGAATCTTGGCCTTAGCTTGAAGGCTTTATAAATATTTTTGGTGAAATCATGACACAAGGTGTAACAGCCTAGTCTATACCCTAGTCAAAATAGTGGTTTTAAGACCTCAAATTCGAGGTCAAAAATTTCTATGTGAAGATTTTATTGACTGTGCATCGAATTAAGAAAAATGATCTAAGATGCAAAAGTTGTGTACTGATTTATAAGTACCTAAGTGTTGTTGTCTTTTAAATATGAGGGCTTTATCAGGCAATTAGCCCATTAATAAAGATGATGGATAACCATGGACGGTTATGCCCTTAAGTGAATAAGTTTAAAACGTTTTAGTAAAAGGTTAAATTTGTAAATAAATTATTGATGTTAATTCATAATAAAACAAAAAGAGAATTGATAGTGGAAGTTTTCATCTTCTTCCACCAAATTGAGAAAGAAAAAGAGGGGTTTTAAGCTTTGGAACTTTCGGCTAGAAATTTGGCTTGATTTAAGGTTAGATTTTGTTCGGTTTTTGATAATTTCTACGTTTTTGCAATCATTTCTTCGTGCTCTAGCTAACCCATGTTGTAATTTTGTGAATTGATGATGTTTTTATGATGAGCCATTGATGAATGTCTGAGCTATGTGTTAGTTGATAGTGAGATATGAAAACTTTGTGTTGGGTTAATGATCGTGTCAAATAGTTGAGTTTTAAAATTTATAAAAAGAATGATTGAACCTGTAGACTAACTATGACAACGATAGAGGCAAGCGCACCTATCGAACAATAGTATAGTTTAGGCAAGAATATCTTATCGAACCCAAGGGAACCTAAAAGTACTACTACCACTTTCTTTATATTATTTAGCCTAAAATATGGAGTGATTGGTTTATGAAACTAATGAAAAAAACTAAACTAGATGCAAAGACAAAAGAATGAATGGGAGAAAGGCTTTAGGAAAACTCAGTTGATGATGACGATACCCTCAGGCAGAATCCACCTATGACTTCACTTATTAGTTATTCCCCAAACCATATGTTTCTTTACTTAGCTTGATCCATGAGACTCCCTAACCTATATTAAACCCTCTCTCGAGGCGAATAACGTCTAACCTTAGGTTAATTAGTGGAACTCTCGTTCTCTTATAATAACCCCCTAAGGAAGAAGTAAATCGATCAATGGATTCCCATATTAGGTTTCACCCTAATTCGACAAAATCTCGTAACCTTATCTATAGCCGTCCGATCAACTCCGCTCAATTATGCTAGATCTACTCTTAGGTAAGGTCTATTCCTCCTCCATCTAAGCACATCAGATTAAATTAAGCAACATAATTATGAACAAACTAAGTACTTATCATATAATTTAGAAATCAAATAACAAAATCCATAATAAGTTTCATCCCCTTCAAGTATCTGAAGGGTTTAGTTCATAACTAAAGAAGAAAACATCTCAAGAGAAAAGATAAAACAAAATATAAGAAATCCCTAAAACCCCCTGAAAGAATTGAAGGAGAGATCCTCCGTCTTGAATAGAGTTCCTGCTTCTTGAGATTGATCAACTGGCTATCTTCAAGTGATTCCCTAAAAAATGAAAGCTTCGGCAAAAGCCTCTGCAAAAAGCCGTCCGTTTCAACGTCTGCCTTGGGTTGTTTATATAGTCTTTTGAGATGCTTTACTTGGCTCCTATGTACCTCTTTCAAGTAGAATTGCTACTAGGGTGTTTAAGTAAAGTTTTGAGTATGTTTGCTTGGCTTCAAGCATCCAATTCAGAGTGAAATTGCTCTCTCTCGTGGCAGGGGCACGGTCATGGCACACGCCCGTGTAAACCGTGGTTGGGCATTTGTCTCGATTCTTTCATTTTGGGCACGACCGTGTAAGTCAGGATTCAGGCCGTGCTTCAGGTCTGTCAATTGGGACACGGCCATGTAGATCACCAAGCACGTTCGTGTATAGTAAACGGATGGTTCACGGCTGTGTGTGATGGAGTTGAGGCTGTGCTCTAGGTAATCGGCGAGGCACGGCTGTGTGGGCTCTGGGCCATGCCGTGTCGAATTCTTGGGTTGGCCCAATTTAGTCCGTTTAAGCCCATTTTACGTTTTTTTATCCTTAGGTGCTTTCCTGAGTATAAGACATGAAAAGAAAGGATTAAGAGCACCTTTTTACATAAATCAAGGATAATTCATCCAAAAGCATACTAAATGTGGGATTAAAATATGTTATTTTTACAGTTTATCAAATACCTCCACACTTAAACTTTTGCTTGTCCTCAAGCAAAATTCTCAACTTACAATTAAAACGAACTTTCCACAATTCATAATTTCTATCGACAATGTCTCATCATAATTCATAGATAATTTATACATGGATAATTCAACTCAAAGAACCCTAAAGATTCAATCAAGATAAGTCATAACTGATCAAATCAATTCTCAATAGAGGGGTAGTCAAAAGAATGTTGATAATAAATACAAAGGGTTTTGGGTTAATGCCAAACGGGTAATTCAATAAAAAGGGTTGTTAGGATCAAATGGGTTGACTAGAGGTTAATTATATAGGTAATCTTTTTAGTGGAGTGAATGGATTAAAACCTAGGTGCCTTTATCATCTCAGTATATCAAATCATTAATGTGGTCTCGACATGTATAAATGAGGCAAGTTCTAGAATAACAGTTCAAAGTTAACACACTCATAATTAATAAAGTGAGCACGAAAAAGAATATATGCTCTATAAGGCTCAAAATCTCACAAAAATTATGGGTGTTTTTGACATCAATCCTTATAAATTTCAAATTTCAAGGTAATACTCAAATTCAGTTCAACGACCTATCAATTTTTAATTTTTAGAAAGTAGACTTATCATGCTCGATTCTCTAGTATTCTTCAAATTTAATCATCAATGCACAATTATCTATGACTTATTCAAATACATATCAATAAAAATCATAAATCATTAGAAATTTCACCCTAATTAATAATATGAGAAAAATACTTGAAAACAAGACTAAATTCAGAATTTGAGAATAATACAAAAAGTCAGGTACTTTTACCCTCCCACACTTAAGATGTACATTGCCCTCAATGTACAAAGATAGATAAACAATTATGTAATAATAAAATCAAAAGAGAAGGGGACAAGTAACACTTTCTGAATTTTTGGATTAAGCCTATGAGAAGAAACCGGATAAGATTGGAGGTGAACGTGGGGAAGCATCTCGAACCATTTGGAATTGAATCCTCGAAGTAGCCGGCTTGGTTTTATTGTATCCTAAGCTAAATCTAAATATCATAAATAATAAGAAGAAGAAAATAAAATAAAGTAAAAAATAATGATGAAATAAAATAAAAACGAAAATAAATAATGGAAAATGAAAGACAAATAGAAAAATGGGGAATGAAGTTTAAATAGAGATGTAGCCATTGTTTTGGGATTTTGAATTTTGAACACATTCAGGGTGTTCGGGCATGGCCGTGGGTATCATGGCACACCCGTGTCTTTCTTCACATGGTCATTTATAACGGGCGTGCTCCTCCCGTGTTCGATAAGTCAGAATGTTGGCACGATTGGGAGGCACGACCGTGTGTAGCTCGTGATTGACAAGTCAAGAACCTCAAGACGGGTCGCCAAAGACAGTGTGGACTATTATCGCCACCCGTGTTGGGAAAAGAATTTTTTCTATGTCATGCACAGCTACTGGCACGCCCATAGTTCATCCCTTGGCTTCCACACGGCCACGGGCACGCCCATGTGTAGGGCCATGTGGCCTAGAAATCTGCTATTTGGTTAGTTTATGGTTAGGTTCTAAAAAGAAAAAACAAAAGAAAAAAATAAAAAAATAAAAATAAAAAATATAAAATAGGGTTAGTACGGTTAGTACTAGGGTTGCCTCCCGAGAAGCGCTCATTTAAAGTCTTGAGCTAGACTTACCTGTTGTATGCACAAGCATGGTGGTTTGAGGAGGTGGAAATCCTTTCCCATGCGATCAACTCGGTTATCGATATAATGTTTAATTCGAGTAATGGTTACCTCAAAAGTGTTGAATTTAGGATTGCTTACCTCGACTGTGCCATATAGGAAGACATTAAGTACCTCAAAAGTGATTTCTTCATTTGCCTTAAGTTCTGAATTGGTGATTCGAGGGTCTTCCTTATTCAACAATACCTGATCCTCTATTTTGATGTGATTTGTTGTTCCTATAAGCTCGTCTGGGGTTTCCTTCGGTTTCACTTCGTGTGGTTCCTCATGTAATTCTTCTTTATTAGCACGATGTCTATGATTCGGCTCAGGTTTGTAGCTTTGAGGTGTTTCCCGTAATGAAGGTTGAACAAGTTGGTTATCAACTGAATTTACTTTCTCACCTTTATCACTTGATGTTCTGGCCAAGTCAAGAGCTTGAAGTGTGACTATCTCATCGCCTGCACGAAGTATGAGTTCTCCTGCATAGGTATCAATTTTAGCTCTGGCAGTTGCTAAAAAGGGTCTTCCTAAAATTAAGGGGATCGTGTTATCCTCATCCATGTATAAAACGACAAAGTCTTCTGGGAATACGAAATTATCAATTTTGATCAGAACATTTTCTATTATACCCCTAGGAATTCTTATAGTTTTATCAGTTAATTGAATGCTCATCCTAGTTTGTCTGGGTTTCCCTAGACCTAGTTGTTTAAACATTTTGTAATGCATAACATTGATGCTTGCCCCTAAATCCGCTAACGCATTATCAATAGATAAACTACCAATTAAATCCGCGAAGTGGGTTTGACTTCGAAGGCTGTGGTGTATTGGTGATGGTGGAAGTGGCGTGATTCCCTATCAGCCTTTAGAACCTAAAACCAAGAAAATAAAATGAAGGAAATTAAATTAAGCAGAAGGAAGTACAAATAAGGAGAATAAAGGAGAAGAGAAAGGAAAAATAGAACCGAAAAGGTTTCTGAGGCCCTTGGCGTATCGAATAATTGAAGTTGTCGGCATGAACTCATTTGAATCGGTCTCCTTCAAGGAAACTATGGTTGGCCTTTTACGCTTCTGTGGCATGGCTTTAGTGTAGCTCACGAGTCTTAGACACCTTTTCTAAGGAAAGAAAGAAAAAAGGAAGAAAGAATAAGAAAAGAAAATAGGGAGAGGGGTAAGAGCTGTGAGGTTTAAATAGATTTTAGCCTCTGACGCTATCCCACGCTAGTTTATCTAGGGCTTGTTACTTTACATGGTCGCATCACACGACCGTGCTTGGAAGTAAAATGCTCGTGGTCGATAAGTTAGTGTTTTCACGCGATCGCATCACATGACCGTGTTCTGGGTGTGTTGGTATGCCACGACCGTTTGTCATAATGCCATGCCCGTTCCTAAATTGGCAGTGATTTGGCATGGTTGGGCGACATGGGTGTGTGTTTTCCGTGTCTGATAAGGCAGTAGATTCACACGGCCTTGGAGCACAACCGTGCCAATTTTTTGGTTCCCATGGGAGAGTTGTTGGATCCGTGACGATGGAAGTGGTTGGGATTTGATTCGCACGGCCACTGCTATGTTGGTACAGAGATTTTGGTGGTCCACATGGCCATGGCCACAGCTGTGTGTAAGGCCATGTGTCCTAGAAATCTACTTTTTTGGTTAATCTATAAAGAAAAAGAGAAAGAGATAAAATAAAATAGAAACAAATGTAAAAAGAAGTAGGGTTAGTGCTCGGGTTGCCTCCCGAGAAGTGCTCGTTTATAGTCTTAAGCTAGACTTTTCCTTGTACTTGAATCAAGGCAATTTAAAGGCTTGAATATCTTTCCTCTTGCTTAAAGTTCTAGTTTCTTGACAAAGTTGAAGTCGATAAATGTTTACATCGAGAGTGTTGAATGTTGGGTTGCTTACCTCTACTATTTCGTGTGGGAAGATATTGTGTACCTTAAGAGGGTTTTCTCCCCTTGCCTTCAGTTCTACTGTGATGATGTGTGGATCTACTTTGTCTAACAATACCTGGTTTCCTATTTTGTAGTGGTTTGATGTTCCTACGAGCTCTTCTGGTGGTTCCTCTGGTTTTTCTTCGTGCAGTTCCGGTTCTTTTTTGACTTGTGTCCTCTACTCTTCTAAATTGTCGATCCTAAGGTCTTGTTCCTTGTGTGATTCCTCTTTGTCACTTTGGGATCTATGAGTCGGCTCAAAGTTGTTCCTTTATGGTGTGTCCTATGATAAAGGTTGAACAATTTGATTATCATCTGTATTCACTTTCTTACCTCCATCGATTGTTGTCTTGGCCGAGTAAAGATCTTGAAGACTGATTGATTCGTCACCTACACAAAGTATGATTTCTCCGTGGAAACATCAATTTTAGTCTTGGTAGTTGCTAGAAAAGGTCTTCCTAAAATTAAGGGGATTGTATTATCCTCATCCATATCTAAAACAACAAAATCTACTGGGAAAATAAATTTATCAATTTTGACAAGAACATCTTTGATAATGCCCCTAGAAATTCTAATAGTTTTATCAGCTAATTGTATACTCATCCTAGTTTGTTTGGGCTTCCCTAGACCTAGTCGTTTAAATAATGTATAAGGCATGACATTTATGCTTGCCCCTAAATCAGCTAACCCGTTACCAAAAGCTAAACTACCACTTAAACTTGGAATTGTAAAACTCCCTAGATCTTTTAGCTTTCGTGGTAGTCTATTCTGTAACATTGCTGAGCATGCTGCGTTTAATTCCACATGGTGTTCTTCGTCTAATTTGTGTTTGTTAGTCAAGAGCTATTTTAAAAATTTCCTCGAGTCTGGCATCTGAAAAGAGCTTCAAGAAGGGGTAAGTTAATATGTAATTTCTTTAAGAGTTTAAGAAACTTACCAAACTATTCTTCTGAATCATCTCTTTTAATCACTTCGAGATAAGGTATGCGAGGTTGGTACTCCTTGACTACTTGTTTTGGCTTTTCTTGTATTACCTTTACCTTACCTTCGTCTACCTTATTTCTTGTATTGGGATGGGTTCCTCTAACCCTTTACTGTCATTAGCTGAGATGGCTTGAATTTGCTCCTTTGGGTTAATCTCCGTGTTACTTGATAGATTTCTTTGTGGTCGTTCTGACAGTAGCTTTGCAAGTTGTTCGACTACATTAGTTGCTTCCTTCACTGACATTGTAAGTTCCCATATTCGGTACTCATTACTTTTAATTGTTTTCTCAGTTTCTTGGAACTGATTTTCTGTGTTTGCCATAAATTTTGTCAGCATCTCTTCGAGGCTTGGCTTTTTCTCTTACGGATATGGCTGATTTTGGAAGTTTTAAGGGGGTTTTTGTCTTTGATTCCCTTGATTTCCTTGGCTTCCCTATGAAAAATTTGGGTGGTTCCTCCAACCTGAATTGTAAGTGTTACCATAAGGATTGTTATTGGCTCAGAAATTATCACCTATATAGTTTGTTTGTTTGGTTTCTGCGTCCGGTTGGTAGGGTTGGTACTCAGGATTTGCCACAGTTCCACTTGCGTTGCACTGCATCACTGGGTGTACCTACAAGGAACATAAACTGTCAAGCTTTTTATTCATCAACTCCACCTGATTTGACAGCATGGTTACTGCATCAATATTGTAGACATCGGCTGTTTTTGTTGGTTTTGTCCTTGTAACTTGCCACTGATAGTTATTCAGTGACATCTCTTCGATGAACTCGTAGGCTGCTTCAGGAGTTTTATTATTTAAAGTTCCACCAGCATCTGAATTAATTAATTGCCTCGTTGAGGGATTTACACTGTTGTAAAAAGTTTAGATGTGAAGCCACAAAGGTAATCCGTGGTGTGGACATCTCCTCAAGAGATCCTTGTATCTCTCCCATGCATCGTCTAACGTCTCTAAATTTATCTGCACAAAAGAAGAGATATCATTTCGTAATTTGGCCATTTTAGCCGGTGGGAAATATTTTAATAAAAATTTTCGGTCATTTGTTCCCATGTAGTGATTGACCCTCGTGGTAACGAGTTCAACCACTGTTTGGCTTTATTCCTTAATGAAAAGGGGAATAACCAAAGACAAATGGCAACATCAGAAATGCCATTTATTTTGAAAGTATCATAGAACTCTAAAAAATTAGCTATATGAGTGTTTGGGTCTTAGATCCTGAAAACCATCAAATTGAATAAATTGTAGAATCATTTGTATTGTGTTAGGCTTTAATTCAAAATTATTAGCAGCTATAGTAGGCCTAATAATACTAGATTCAGCTCCTGTTAAATGAGGTTTAGCATAATCATACATAGTATGCGGAGAATTGTTTTCTTCCACATCTCGTGGTGGATTGTTCTCGTCCATCCCTTCAGTAGGATTTGATCTGTCTTCTCGCTCTTCTTTTGTGTAATTTAGGGCTCGCCTAATTTCTCTACGATTCCTTCGAACGGTAGCTTCAATTTTACCATCGTATTCTAAAGGTCCTGTCGGGTTCCTTCAAGTCATAAACTAGAGGTACTTGCTAGGGAAAAATAATGAAGAAATAAAATTAGCAAAAGATACTAAAATAATAAAAATAGTGGCTAAAGTAATAAAAATAGAGTTTTCTTAATATTTTAGTTCCCTAGCAACGGCGCCAAAAACTTGATCACTGAAATTAGAGCTTTAAAATTTATAATGAATGAGATCAAACCTTGAGACTAACTCTGACAACGATTAAAGGCAAGTGTACCTATCGAACAGTAGTATAGCTTAGGCAAGACCGGATTATCGAACCCAAAGGAACTAAAAGTACTAATACTTACTTTCTTTTTATTATTTAGCCTAAAACATGGAGTGATTGGTTGATTTAATCTAGTTTAACGATTTCTAAGCTAAAGACAAAGACAAAAAGAACGAATAGGGAAATAACTCAAAGAAAACTCAATTGATCACAACGATACCCTCAGGAAGAATCCACCTAGACTTCACTTGTTATTTAATACTGAACCATATGATTTATTTACTTAGTTTGATCCGTAAGACTCCCTAACGTATATTAAACCTTCTCTCGAGGCGAATAACATCTAACCCTAGGTCAATTAGTAGAACTCTCATTTGCTTATAATAACCCCCTAAAATAGCAGTAAATTGATCTATGGATTCCCATTTTAGGTTTCACCCTAATCCGGCAAAACCTCGTCACCCTATCTTTAGGCGTGCGATCAACTCCACTTAATTATGCTCAATCTACTCTTAAGCAGGGTCTATCCCTCCTCCACCTAAGCACATCAGATTTGGATTAATCATGCATAATTAAGAATAAACTAAGTATTTATCATATAATTTAGAAATCAATAACAAAATTCATCTAGGTTTCATCCCCTTCAAGTATCTAAAGGGTTTATCTCAAGAGAAAATATAAAACAAAACATGGAAAATCCCTAAAACCCTTTGAAGGAATTGAAGGAGAAATTTGTCGTCTTTAGTAGAATTCTGGCTCTTCGAGATGGATCCACTTGGCTATCTTTGAGTGATTCCACAAAACGTGATCCTCCTAGCTCGGCTCCTTGGCCTAGCTAACCGCCCCCTTTCAGGATGCACTTAGGGTGTTTATATAGACTTTTAGAATCCCTTACTTGGTCTCTAAGTGTCCTAATTTAAGTCTGCTTCCTACTCGATGCTTGAATAAGCTTTGGAAAGTGTTTCTTTGGCTCTAAGTATCCAAATTTGAGTGAAATTGCTCTCTCCCGTAATAGGGGCGCGGCCATGGCACACGCCCGTGTAAGTCATGGTTGGGCCATGTTTCGATTCTGTTGTTTTAGGCATGACCGTGTAGATCAAAATTCAGGCCGTGTCTCGTAATTTGACGAGACAGAGCCATGTGGCTTGAAG
The DNA here is from genome assembly GCA_025506655.1 of Gossypium rotundifolium. Classification (NCBI taxonomy): domain Eukaryota; kingdom Viridiplantae; phylum Streptophyta; class Magnoliopsida; order Malvales; family Malvaceae; genus Gossypium; species Gossypium rotundifolium. The sequence goes on from CP106730.1 coordinate 29,573,715, forward strand.
TCTAGGCCATGTCGATTTCCTCTTTGGTCCAAATTGGCCCATTTTAAGCCCGTTTCTCGTTCTTTTCATCCTCGGGTGCTTTCCTGAGTATAAAAATGAAAAGAAAGGATTAAAAGCACCTTTTTACATAAATCAAGGGCTAAATCATCCAAAATCATACTAAATATGGGGTTAAAATATGTTACTTTTTATGGTTTATTAATGCACTATGTGTTTGATGCTACTTAAGCTTCGACTAACTAATTGGGCACTAAATGTGTGATTGAATCAAAGAAGGGATGAAATTTGATCGAAATGAAATAGTGAGTATTGAGTAGAAAATGTAATCGATAGCTAAGTGTTGGCTAAGGTACGTTCGAGACCTATGTGGTTGATGAACCTATGAATGAGTCATGGAAGGCTAATTGAACATATTTGTTTTGGATAATATGAGATATATGATTGTGAAATAATCTTTGTGATGATTTGTTTTGGTTAATGTATTTTGTTACGAACTTACTAAGCTTTGGAAAGCTTACTATGTGATTTGTTTTTCTGCTTTGCAGTGTCAGTAAAGCTAGCTTTAATTCAGGGGATCGTCAACTTCTCTATCACACTATCGACAATCTATTTTGGTACTTTTGGAAAGATAAATATAGTTAAAATATGCCATGTATAGGCTAGAAGTTAAGATACGTCTTGAAATGTTTAATCCTTGCCATGTGAGTGGCTTGGAAGTTGAATGATGTAGAATTTATGAATGAACTATGAATGTGGTATATTTTATGACTTTGTGGTTGATGAAAGATGTGGTTTGAAAATGAATTATGGCATGAATTACCTAATGTTTGATATATGTATGTTTTGAGATATGCCATTGTTACTTTGAATGAACTTAAGGTGATGATATTAGGTATGGAAGCAGATGGTAACGTTGATGGGCATTGAGTGAATAAAATGGTGTGTTTGAGGGCATTTAAGGGCATGAATTAGCAAAATGGCTTTGCAAATAGCCTGCTTTGCTTACATGGTTATGGCACACGGGCGTGCCTAGTGACCGTAGGATAAAGTCAAGAGCTCAAGTATGCATGGCCATGGTACACAGACGTGCCTAGTAGTCATGTGGATAAGTCAGTATATTGACTAAGAGTACACAGCCTTAACAAACGGACGTGCCTGGTGGCCGTGTAAAGAAGTCAGAATATATGCTCTACTTTGGCACAACCTGGACACATGGGTGTGTTTCCTGATCATGTGAGGCACACGGCTTGATTGCACGGGCGTGTGACTTCAACAGTATAAAGAATTGTTTGAAATTTTGAAAACTTTCATTAGTGTTTGATTTAGTCCCGACCCTTTTCTGCCACATGTTTAAGGTCTCGTAAATCTAGATAAGGGACTATATGATTATATTTACGTATGTTTGATTCATGATTGACTTTGTGTCGTGAAATGATTTGTGAATGTTCCGATGATTTGGTAATGCCTCTTAACCCTAGGCCACGTGATGTTACGGGATAGGGGTGTTACATTTTATTGGTATCAGAGCTACGGCTGAGTCAATTCTCAGACTAACGTAGCGTGTGCGAGTCTAGATATTCATGCCATATATGAAATTGTGATAGTGTGATGAATATTGATAGTTATAAATGTGTTTTTATATAGTAATGGATCCTAATTAAGCAGTTACTGATGACATTGAGAGTAACACGCCTGCTCCCACTCAAAGGACAACGCCGGCCACATCTTGGCTGAATGATAGTGGTGAGGGAGGAGATGCTAAGCATGCCTTCTTTCAAATGATGAGTGAGTGGTTTTCGGAGTTTGTTCGAACGAATCCGACTTCTCCATAACCTCCACCCCCACAAGTACCTGTGGTTCCACAAGTTATAGATACGATCAGAATGAATAAACCACCTGTGGATATGATTCGAAAGTATGAGGCCGAAGAGTTCAGGGTCGCAGCTGATGATGATGCCGAGCGAGCTGAGTTTTGGCTCGAGAATACCCTTTGGGTATTTGATAAGATGTCATTTACTCCTGATGAATTTATAAAACGTGCTATTTCGTTGTTGAGGGATACTGCGTATAACTGGTGGAGACATTGATATCCATAGTTTCGAGAGAAAGAATCACCTACGATTTCTGTCAAGTAGAATTTAGAAAGAAGTATATCAGTCAATGATTCATTGATTAGAAACGTAAAGAGTTTCTAGAGTTGAAACAGGGTCATTTGTCAATTATTGAGTATGAACAGGAATTTGTGAGGTTGAGCCAGTATGCACGGGAATGTTGATAAATCGTAATATGTTCATATTTTAATCCCACATTTAGCATACTTTTGGATGATTTATTCCTTGAATTGTGGAATTTGGTGCTCCTAATCCTTTAATTTCATGTTTTATACATAGGAAAGCACCGGAGGATGAAAAGAATGAGAAACAGATCGAAAACGAAGAATATGGGCCAAAGTACAAAATTAACACGGCTGGGCGAGACACACTGGTAGTGCCTCCTTGCGCATCTTTGAGCACGGTCTAAACATAAATTACACGGCCGTGTAACACGGGTGTGTCCTTCCGTGACCTATTTTAGTTTCATTTGGGTAGGGTACTTAAAAGGCAAAGAAAGACATTCCAAAAGCCTATATAAACACCCTAGAGGCCAACCTTCAAGGGGCGGTTCAGCTAGGCCAAGGAGCTAAGCCAGAGAGGTCGAATAGTGGGATTCGCTCGAAGAAAGCCATTTGAGCCATCCTAGAAGCCGGAGTCATACTCAAGACTGAGAATCTCTCTTTCAATTCCTTCAAAGGGTTTTAGGGTTTTTCTAATGTTTTGTTTTATATTTTCTTCTGAGTTGTATTTTTTTATGATTAGGAACTAATCCCCTCAAATACCTGAGGGGGATGAAACTTAAGACGGATCTTGTTATTATTTTTTGAATTATATGATAAATACTTGATTTGTTCTTAATTACGTGTTCTTAATTCTTGATTTGATATTTCAAGATATTGATTCAAGTATTGATGTGCTTAGGCAGAGGAGGGATATTCCTTATTTAACAGTAGATCTAGCATAGTTAAGCAGAGTTGACCACAACCTTAGAGTTAGGATGATAAAATCTGCCGGATTAGGGTCAAACCTAATATAGGAGTCCATAGATCGAGTTAATGCAATTCTAGGGTTTTTAATTAGAAAGAGATTTCAATTAATCAACCTAAGGTTAGACGTTAGTAGCCTTGAGAGAGGTATTAATATAAATTAGGGAATCCTACGAATCAAGTCAAGTGAATAAATCGTCTAGTTCAGAGTTAAATAACAAGTGAAGTTTAGGTGGATTCTTCCTCGGGTATTGTCATAATCAATTGGTTTTTTCCATAAGTGCTTTCCCCAATTCCTTGTCTTAGCATCTTTAGCTTAGTAGTTAGTTAATTTTAGATTAAATAGCAATTCTATTAATTCTTAGGCTAAATAATAAAAAGAAAGTTAGGTTAGTACTTTTGGTTCCATTGGGTTTGACAATCCGGTCTTGCCACTAAAATATACTACTGTTTGATAGGTGCACTTGCCTTAATCGTGGTGATAGTTAGTTTCTATGCTCGATCATTCATTATATAAATTTTAAGACTTTTTCCACCACCAACAAGTTTTTGGCACCGTTGCCGGGGACTGAAATATTAAGAACGCTCAATTTTTATTACTTTAGCCATATTTTATTTTTGCAATTAAATTTTATTTTTTCTTTTCCTAGGAGGTACCTCTAGTTTATGACTAGAAGGAACCCGACAGGACCCTTAATTTACGATAGTGATATTGAAGGTACTATATGCAGAAACCGAAGAGAAATAAGGCGAAGCTTAAATTACATAGAAGAAGCGCAAGAGAATGAAATTGATACTACCAAAGCGATGGCTAAGAATAATCCGCTACCTCAGGAGGTGGCCAAAAATCATGCTCCTCGAACTATGTATGATTATGCTAAACCTAATTTAATAGGAACTGAGTCAAGTATTGTTAGACCTGCTATTGCTGCAAATAATTTTGAACTGAAACCTAACACAATTCAGATGATACAACAATTTATTCAGTTTGATGGTTTGCAGGATAAAGATCCAAATAATCACTTGGAAAATTTCTTAGAATTTTACGATATTTTCAAAATAAATGACATTTCTGATGATGCCATCCGTCTTCGGTTATTTCCCTTTTCCTTTAGGAATAAAGCTAAACAGTGGTTGAATTCTATTCCATGAGGATCAATCACTACATGGGATCAAATGACCAAAAATTTTTTATTAAAATATTTTTCGCCAGCCAAAATGGCCAAGTTAAGGAATGATATCTCATCTTTTATGTAGATGGATCTAAAAAACACTATAAGATGCATGGGAGAGATACAAGGACTTACTAAGAAGGTTCCCACACTATGGATTACCCTTGTGGCTACAGTCCAAACCTTTTACAACTGTGTGAACCTCTAAACCAGGTAGTTGATTGATTCACCTGCCGGTGGAACCCTGAATAACAAAACACCTAAGGCGGCCTACGAATTCATTGTAAAGATGTCACTGAATAACTATCAGTGTCAAGTCATGAGGACAAGGCCAACAAAAGCCACCAGTGTTTTCAACCTCGACGCAGTAAACATGCTATCAAACCAGGTAGAACTTTTAACTAAGAAAATTGATGGCTTATATGGTTCTTCGTAGGTACATCCAGCTATATAGTACGATATGAATGGAGGAGGGATGAGCAATACAGAATATCCACCTTACAACTCGAGCGCTGAAAGCGAGCAAGTTCACTATATGGGTAATAATTTTAAATCTCAAAATAACCCTTATAGTAATACTTATAATCCAGGTTGGAGGAACCACCCCAATTTCTCATGGGGTGGTCAAGGAAATCAGAGACAACAACCCCCTCCAAACTTCCAACAATAGCCCTACCCACAAGAGAAAAAGCCGAACCATGAGGAGACGCTGACAAAATTCATAGCGGTGTCAGAAACACGTTTTTAAAACACCGAAACAACACTTAAAATCAACAAGCATCGATTCAAGGGAACGAGAACCAGTTAGGGCAACTCGCTAAGTTGATCTCTGAACGACCACGAGGTAGCTTGCCAAGCAACACTAAAACTAACCCAAAAGAGCAACTTCAAGCCATAACGACTCGTGACAGTGAAAGGCTAGTGGAGTCTGAACCTGAGCCAAGGCAAGAACCTGTGGTAAGTGAAGGTAAGGTTGAGGTAAGCCAAGAAAAACCAAAACTGGTACTTAAAGAATACCAACCTCGAATACCATACCCCAATGCAATTAAGAAAGACAATATAGATGAACAGTTCGGTAAGTTTCTTAAACTTTTAAAGAAATTACGTATTAACTTACCATTTCCTGAAGCCCTTTCGTAGATGCCAGATTCAGGGAAATTTTTAAAAGATCTTTTAACAAACAAGTGAAAGTTACACGAGGAATCTTATGTGGAACTAAATGCAAAATGCTCAAGAATGTTGCAAAATAAACTACCATGAAAATTAAAAGATCCAGGAGTTTTACAATTCCATGTTTAATTGGTAGTTTATCTATTGATAATGCTTTAGCTGATTTAGGGGCAAGCATCAATGTTATGCCTTATAAAATATTTAAATGGCTAGGTCTAGGGAAACCCAAACAAACTAGGATAAGTATTCAATTAGCTGATAAGACTATTCGAATTCCTAGGGGTATAATTGAAGATGTACTAGTTAAAATTGACAGATTCATATTCCTAGTAGACTTCGTTGTTTTAATTTTAGGAAGGCCCTTTTTAGCAACTGCTAGAACTAAAATTGATGTTGGTACAAGGGAACTCATACTCCATGTAGGTGACGAATCAATCAGTCTTCAGGCTCTTGACTCGACTAGGACATCAGGTAATCAAGGTGAGAAAATTATTTTTATTAATGACCATTCGATTAAACCATCTTTATAGGAAGCACCACAAAATCACATAACTGAGCCAGATCTTAGGCCTCATACCGATAAAGAAGTAATTCAAAAGGAATGAAGACTTGGTCGATGAACTAGACAGTGAAAAGCACATTTCAATGAGAAATCAAAACCACTTGAAGTGAAATCAAGGAACCCCTTATTTTCTTCTTCTTATTCTTTATGATATTTAGATTTGGCTTAGGATACAATAAAACCAAGCCAGCTACTTCGAGGATTCAATTTCAAACAATTCGAGACGCTTCCCCACGTTCACCTCCAATCTTATCCGATTTCTTTTCATAGACTTCATCCAAAAATTCAGGAAGTGTTACTTCCCCCCTTCGCTTTTGATTTTATTGTTACATAATTGTTTATCTATCTTTGTACATTGAGGGCAATGTGCATCTTAAGTGTGGGGGGTAAAAGTACCTGACTTTTTGCATTATTCTCAAATCCTGAATTTAGCCTTGTTTTCAAGTATTTTTCTCATATTACTAATTAGGATGAAATTTATGTTGATTTATGATTTTTATTAATATGTTTTAGAGTAAGTCATAGTTAATTGTGCGTTGATGATTAAAACTGAAGGATACTAGAGAATCAAGCATGATAAGCCTACTTTCTAAAAATTAAAAATTAAATAGGTCGTTGAACTAAATTTGAGTATTACTTTGAAGTTTGAAATTTACAAGGATTGATTTCAAAAACACCCATAATTTTTGTGAGATTTTGAGCCTTATAGAGCATATATTCTTTTTCGTGCTCATTTTATAAATTATGAGTGTGTCAACTTTGAACTGTTATTCTAGAACTTGCCTCATTTATAAATGTCGAGACCACATTAATGATTTGATATACTGAGATGATAAAAGCACCTAGGTTTAACCCACTTACTCCATAAAAAGCCTACCTTCACAAATTAACCCCTAGTGAACCCCGTTGAATCATAAAAACCTTTTTATTGACTCACCCATTAATATTAAACCAAAACCCCTTTGTATTTGTTATCACCCTTTCTTTTGACTACCCTTTAATCGAGGTTTGATTTGATTAAGTTACCAAAGTATATTAGTTCAGTTGTTACTGTAACATCCTAAAATTGGGCCTAGTAGGATTGGGCCCAATGGTGTAGGAATGTTTAAAATTTTGAGAACAAGAGAATGACAATATTGTAAATTGGACTTATTAGTTAAGTGAATTTGGAAGGTTACGAGGCTTCTATGAAGTTCCGGGTTCGAGTTGGGCCTTAGTAAAATTTTGTGATTTAGCCTATTAAGGAGAGATAGTAAGTGGCTTCAAGGCTTATGGAATTAGATGAGTAATTTGTTAGCATAAAGGAGCTTATGGTAAAGAGGTTATGGCATTAAGTGATGTACCTTGAGGGAAGAGGTTCAAATCCCATTGTTTGCAAATTTGACTATTATTTTTGCTTTCCTTCCTTATGTGTCGGCCAAGAAGTATTTTTGGTAAGTGTGGACTTTATTATTTTGGTAAGGTGGCTAAAAGAATATGGCAAGGTTAAAGTTTGGGAAAGGAATCAAGAGGAATAGGAAAGAAAGGGGGACAAGAGGCTAATATCGGGGGAGGTGTTTTGGAAAGTATGAGTGGCCAAATCTTATCCTAAGGGGGGATGCATGTGGATGGTTTTTTTTTGGAGTAATTAGGTGGCTGAAATTTTATTGCTTTGTTTTGGACAAAAATCCTTTTGACAACTTTGTGCCATTTCTCTCAATTTTGCAACCCTCCTTGCCAAATCATAGTAGCACAATAGTGCATTGTTTTTCCTCTCAAATTCTTTTCTTTTCCTTTGCTTTGTGCCGAAATTACAAGCCTTGGTGACCGTAGTTTCTTCTTTCTTTTTACTTTGGCCGAATTCCCCTAGCACAATTGTGCATTTTCTTGCTCTTTTGTTTGATCAAGATTTTCATCTATTGTTTATTCCCTTTGATTTCAAATTACAAGGCACTCTTCTTCCATCCAATCTCTTCTTAATCAAATCGGTAAGTAATCGTATTTTCCTCTTTTCATTTCATTTTCTTTTCCAAGCCGTATATAGGTGAAGGGGTATTGTGGTGATTCCTCCTCAAGTCGAATAAGGTGTGGCTAACATTGTTTTGTGTTAATCACTTTTAAGGACTCAAGTACTTTATCGGAGGGCCAATCGAACACCTATCCCTCGTAATAAGAGACTCGGATTGTTGGTAAGTGATAGATTGTTAATCAATCAAAATAATTGGTTGAAGTGGTAAATTCAGTTTTGGGATTAATTGTTGATCGATTGTATCTTTAGGTGCCATGGAGAATTTCGTGTTACTGGATTCCTAATAAGGTGTGTAATCCCGCACCCTTCCAATATATGTTTGAAATGGTGAGTAAGTCTCACATAGCTTTGAAAGTTTACATGAAATATTCTGTGATTCGTAGAAATACCGAATAAAACCGATAACCGGCATTCGTGATCACTCGAGAGTGCGATATTCGTAGTGATAATCGATTTTGTAATAAAACAGTTTCGTCAGAAACAGTGTCTTGTATTTGAAAAATCATGAAAATTGGATAAAAGGAATTACAAAGTGAATAAGATATCAGATTAAATATTACTGTGTTAATTTTAATATGGAAGAAACGGAGAAGGAAAATGAATATTAGATTCTGAGATATGTTAATTTTAGTGAGACTGGTTTTGAATGACTCGAGGTATTCTGTTCTGTTTTGGAAAAATCATATAAAATTGTACAAAGTGAATTAAGAGTTATAATTGATATGTATGGATTCCTTAGTGAATCTATTTTCAAAAGAAATAAGTGGGAGCAGTAGATGAAAATCGTACAGTAAGATATTTGAGATTAAGGTAAGAGAGGTCAGAATCATTGGACAGTGAAACAAGGGAAATTTTAAGGAATAAACTGTACTAAATGGTTAAGGTAAAAATTCTGGAAAACTTATAGTAAAAAGATATATGAGTCTAGTTTCAAGGAAAATTGACGGATTTAGATTTCGAGTTTTCTAACTCGAGTTATGGCCAATTTAGTCAGTGTGATGCAGTTGGACAGTTTCGATTTTATGCCCCAAATTAGTAATTAAGCTTAGGTTGCGAAATTACCATTGTACCCTTAGAGGGTAAATTACTGAATTATCCTTTGTGGGTACGATTACCGAATTATGAAAATGCCCTTATGGGTCAAGTTACGAAAATGCCCCTAATGGGCCGAATTATGAAAATGTCCCTATGGACTAAATTATGAAAATACCCTTTATGGGTCAAATTGAAATATGTTGCTATATGGGCCTCGTGTGAATAATGGGCCAAATTTTCTAGATCGATTAATGGGCCAAATTTTGCTAGATCGTTAAATGGGCCAAAATTTTGCTAGATTGTCAAATGGGCGAAAACCCGATAAATAGTTAAATGGGTCAAATCTACGCTAGATCGTTAAATGGTAAAAAACCCTAAAAATAGTTAAATGGGCCGAAATCTCTGCTAGATCGTTAAACGGGCCGAAAATATGCTAGATCGTTATTTGGGCCTAAGTTGCTAAAGTGCTAATTGGACTAAATGTTATTTTGTGTTATGGGCCTTAATTAAAAATTTGAAATATTGATTCCCTTGTAAATTGGGCCTTTTGCTAAAATTATCATATGGATATAAATTGTTATGCATACATGTTTGCATGGGTTGGGAAAATGATGAAGAGAAGAAAGGTCGGTTGCCAAAATCTAGTTCGTGGCTCGCCACAAATAATCAAATGGCTTATTGCCTCTAGTTCGTGGGCTCGCCACAAATATGGCTTATTGCCTCTAGTTAAATGGCTCGCCACAAATATGGCTTATTGCTCTAGTTCTATGGCTCTGCACAAATAATCAAATGGCTTATTGCTCTAGTTCGGTGGCTTTGCCACAAATATAAAATGGCTTAATGCCACGACGGTGTGTTGGCGGGGTGGGTTGACTTGATCCCAGGTGTGATGGTTGGTACGGGGTGTGTAGCGGATGGAAATTAGGCTTGGTTTGGGAATTGCATATCACATGCATATTATATACATGTTATAATTGTAATTGGGCTTAGGCCCAAAATATTGCTAAGTGTGTTCCACCCAGTGGATGATGGTAAGGGGATTATACATCGAGTTCTTGTAACTCACCCCTTTCTCTTAACCCTCAGAGGTAATGCTCCGTGAGGTGGACTTGGGCCATGGATGACTCGGTGGAGGCCATTCTTCTAAATAGTGTTTTGAACTTTAAATTTCTATTCCGTTATTTTATTATTTTGGTTTAAGTTGTAATAAAACCTCGAACTATTTTATTATTTGCTTTATGGTTGGTTTACTTATTATTTTGCTTAAATTGTTTTAAACGAGAATTTTTCTAAGAACGAAAATAAAAGTTTTTCTGAAATTGATTAACAAATGGATTTCAAGATAAACTTTTACAAATATGATTTACTCGAATTTTCTTTCAATTTATTAACGACATTTTCAAAAGTCACGGATTTAAAGTTTAATTCCTTGATTTGTGATTTATCAAATTACTTGTATTTTATCTACGTTTCCAAAATGTTTTCAAAAATGTTGTTACAACTCTAGTTTTTGCAAATCGTTTATTTCAAATATGCTTTCGCAACCAAAAGGTTTATTAAAGATAATTATATTTTCACGAGATGTAATTGCTTGGCTTGTATTGGGTTTTAATAAAGAGGTCGTGATTCTCAAACAAGTTGTTAACAATTGCAAAGATGGTTTTGAAAAACACTTCCATGTGGCATCGCCGATTCGGGCCTAACTTCTAGGCCGGGTTTGGGGTGTTACATTTTATGGTATCGAGCCCAGCTTTGAAAACTCGGTACGTGGTTTGGGTTCATAAACGCTTCCAAATTGTTTTGAATTTTAAATTATAATACACGTTTGAAAGGAAGTATGGCACCACGGTATCCGCACCAAGTCAAGTAAGTATTTGTTTTGTTTTATGATTATTGTGATATGACTATAGGAACACTCTAGAACTTTTAGTTTTAGATATTGAAACTATAGAGATTGAGACTTTTAGGATGCGTTTTGCAAAAACAACTTCTACTCTTATACTCCATAAAATATTGTTTAATAAACACCTAAATAGCATAATGATTCATAAAACTCTTAATCGATTATATCGACTTAGTGAACATGAGCGCTAGAAGGCGGACGCAGAGACGTGGACGTGGTAGAGGCCGAGGTGCTAGGGCTAGATCTTTGGCACCAAGGCATGTGCCCGAAAGGGAGACGCTTTGCATCGCCAAAGGGTCGAGACGGGATCTCGTGTCCGATTTAAGGTTGATGAGTGACTCGATAATTAAGAAAGTATTGAGGAGGTTAAAGGAATCAGTGAGGCACTTTGAGTTGAGTGTGGATTATAAGAAGAAAAGAGATCGTGGTTCTTTAGGGTCACGCCTCGCTCGTGAAGCGTCAAGGCACGCCCAAACTTTTCATTATGCGATTATTGCGTATAGGCCATCCGGAGAATGTCGAGGAGGTTAGGAGCATGCTGGAGATGCGAGTCTAAGAGCATAAGGCTCGGGATTGTTACATCACCATCAAGTCGCTTATGGTTGGAAGTGATGATAGAATGTAAGAAAATTTTTGGTTTAAGTGGTATATAACGGTTTACTACCGTGGTTAGATGTTTGGTTGTGTTAAAAGGATTTAAGATTAAGTTAAAAGTACATTGTGTTTTTTAAGAGTAGAGTGCTTGTGAAAGCTTAGTGATGTGATCTGAGCGACACGCTTAGTAGTTGATTGGAAATTTCGAGGACCTAAATTTTTAAGGAGGGTAGAATTGTAATATCCTAAAATTGGGCCTAGTAGGATTGGGCCCAATGGTGTAGGAATGTTTAAAATTTTGAGAACAAGAGAATGACAATATTGCAAATTGGACTTATTAGTTAAGTGAATTTGGAAGGTTACGAGGCTTCTATGAAGTTCCGGTTCGAGTTGGGCCTTAGTAAAATTTTGTGATTTAGCCTATTAAGGAGAGATAGTAAGTGGCTTCAAGGCTTATGGAATTAGATGAGTAATTTGTTAGCATAAAGGAGCTTATGGTAAAGAGGTTATGGCATTAAGTGATGTACCTTGAGGAAGAGGTTCAAATCCCATTGTTTGCAAATTTGACTATTATTTTGCTTTCCTTCCTTATGTGTCGCCAAGAAGTATTTTTGGTAAGTGTGGACTTTATTATTTTGGTAAGGTGGCTAAAAGAATATGGCAAGGTTAAAGTTTGGGAAAGGAATCAAGAGGAATAGGAAAGAAAGGGGACAAGAGGCTAATATCGGGGAGGTGTTTTGGAAAGTATGAGTGGCCAAATCTTATCCTAAGGGGGATGCATGTGGATGGTTTTTTGGAGTAATTAGGTGGCTGGAATTTTATTGCTTTGTTTTGGACAAAATCCTTTTGACAACTTTGTGCCATTTCTCTCAATTTTGCAACCCTCCTTGCCAAATCATAGTAGCACAATAGTGCATTGTTTTTCCTCTCAAATTCTTTTCTTTTCCTTTGCTTTGTGCCAAATTACAAGCCTTGGTGACCGTAGTTTCTTCTTTCTTTTTACTTTGGTCAATTTCTAGCACAATTGTGCATTTTCTTGCTCTTTTGTTTGATCAAGATTTTCATCTATTGTTTATTCCCTTTGATTTCAAATTACAAGGCACTCTTCTTCCATCCAATCTCTTCTTAATCAAATCGGTAAGTAATCGTATTTTCCTCTTTTCATTTCATTTTCTTTTTCTTCCAAGCCGTATATAGGTGAAGGGGGTGTATTGTAGTGATTCCTCCTCGCCGAATAAGGTGTGGCTAACATTGTTTTTGTGTTAATCACTTTTAAGGACTCGAAGTACTTTATGGAGGGCCAATCGAACACCTATCCCTCGTAATAAGAGACTCGGATTGTTGGTAAGTGATAGATTGTTAATCAATCAAAATAATTGGTTGAAGTGGTGAATTCAGTTTTGGGATTAATTGTTGATCGATTGTATCTTTAGGTGCCGCGAGAATTTCGTGTTACGGATTCGAATAAGGTGTGTAATCCCGCATTCTTCCGAATATATGTTTGAAATGGTGAGTAAGTCTCACATCTCTTTGAAAGTTTACATGAAATATTCGTGATTCGATAGAAATATCGAATAAAACCGATAACCCAGCATTCGTGATCACCGAGAGTGCGATATTCGTAGTGATAATCGATTTTGTAATAAAACAGCTTTGGCCGAAATGCGAGTGTCTTGTATTTGAAAAATCATGAAAAATTGGATAAAAGGAATTACAAAGTGAATAAGATATCGATTAAATATTATCGTGTTAATTTTAATATGGAAGAAACGAGAAGGAAAATGAATATTAGATTCGAGATATGTTAATTTTAGTGAGACCGGTTTTGAATGACTTGAGGTATTCTATTCTGCTTTGGAAAAATCATATAAAATTGTACAAAGTGAATTAAGAGTTATAATTGATATGTATGGATTCCAATAAGTGGGAGCAGAGATGAAAATCGATGAAAGATATTTGAGATTAAGGTAAGAGAGGTCGAATCATTGGACAAGGAAACAAGGGAAATTTTAAGGAATAAACTGTACTAAATGGTTAAGGTAAAATTCGAAAACTTATAGTAGAAAGATATATGAGTCTAGTTTCAAGGAAAATTGACGGATTTAGATTTCGAGTTTTCAAACTCGAGTTATGGCCAATTTAGTCAGGTGTGATGCGGTTGGACGCTTTTAGCTTTTATGCCCCAAATTAGTAATTAAGCTTAGGTTGCGAATTACCATTGTACCCTTAGAGGTAAATTATCAATTATCCTTTGTGGGTACGACATCGAATTATGAAAATGCCCTTACGGGTCAAGTTACTTAAAATGCCCTAATGGGCCGAATTATGAAAATGTCCCTATGGACTAAATTATGAAAATACCCTTTATGGGTCAAATTGAAATATGTTGCTATATGGGCCTCGTGTGAATAATGGGCCAAATTTTCTAGATCGATTAATGGGCCAAATTTTGCTAGATCGTTAAATGGGCCAAAATTTTGCTAGATTGTCAAATGGGCCGAAAGCCCTGATAAATAGTTAAATGGGTCAAATCTACGCTAGATCGTTAAATGGGTCAAAACCACGAAAAATAGTTAAATGGGTCAAATCTACTAGATCAATAAATGGGTCAAATCTCGCTAGATCGTTAAACGGGCCAAAATATGCTAGATCGTTAATTGGGCCTAAGTTGCTAAAGTGCTAATTGGACTAAATGTTATTTTGTGTTATGGGCCTTAATTAAAATTTGAAATATTGATTCTCTTGTAAATTGGGCCTTTTGCTAAAATTATCATATGGATATAAATTGTTATGCATACATGTTTGCATGGGTTGGGAAAATGATGAAGAGAAGAAAGGCCGTTGCCAAAATCTAGTTCGGTGGCTCGCCACAAATAATCAAATGGCTTATTGCCTCTAGTTCGTGGCTCGCCACAAATATGGCTTATTGCTCTAGTTCGTGGCTCGCCACAAATATGGCTTATTGCTCTAGTTCATTGGCTCGCCACAAATAATCAAATGGCTTATTGCTCTAGTTCTGGTGGCTTTGCCACAAATATAAATGGCTTAATGCCTACGACGGTGTGTTGGCGGGGTGGGTTGACTTGATCCCCACAGTGTGATGGTTGGTACGGGGTGTGTAGCGGATGGAAATTAGGCTTGGTTTGGGAATTGCATATCACATGCATATTATATACATGTTATAATTGTAATTGGGCTTAGGCCCAAAATATTGCTAAGTGTGTTCCGACCTAGTGGATGATGGTAAGGGATTATACATCGAGTTCTTGTAACTCAACCCCTTTCTCTTAACCCCAGTAGGTAATGCTCCGTGAGGTGGACTTGGGCCATGGATGACTCGGTGGAGGCCATTCTTCTAAATAGTGTTTTGAACTTTAAATTTCTATTCCGTTATTTTATTATTTTGGTTTAAGTTGTAATAAGGCCTCGAACTATTTTATTATTTGCTTTATGGTTGGTTTACTTATTATTTTGCTTAAATTGTTTTAAACGAGAATTTTTCTAAGAACGAAAATAAAAGTTTTTCTGAAATTGATTAACAAATGGATTTCAAGATAAACTTTTACAAATATGATTTACTCAATTTTCTTTCAATTTATTAACGACATTTTCAAAAGTCACGGATTTAAAGTTTAATTCCTTGATTTGTGATTTATCAAATTACTTGTATTTTATCTACGTTTTCGAAATGTTTTCAAAAATGTTGTTACAACTCTAGTTTTTGCAAATCATTTATTTCAAATATGCTTCAAACCTAAAAGGTTTATTAAAGATAATTATGTTTTCACGTAGATAGAATTGCTTTAGTTGTATTGGGTTTTAACAAAGATGTTTGTGATTCTCAAACAAGTTGTTAACAATTGCAAAGATGGTTTTGAAAAACACTTCCATGTGGCACGTCGATTCTGCCTAACTTCTAGGCCGGGTTTGGGGTTGTTACGGTTACATTTATCATTTATGATGTAATATTTTAGTTTATTCTTAAAAAAATTCCAAATATATTCAATATTAATAGTATATAAAAGAGCTTAGAGCATTTAAACTCCAATTGTTAAAGAAAAAACTCTTATTAAAGTATATCAAATTTTAAGTGACAAAAATACTCTTTCTTATAGAGTAATTATCAATAGTAGGTATTATTAGTTTTCATTCGATGTAAATATTCATATTTAGTTCATTGTTTCTAGTTAGGTAATTTATCAAGTCAGTCTAGATTCTAACCTTCTAATTCAGCCTTTATCCACACCTTGTAACCCAAGCCTCGTTACAACCCTGATTAAAGACCTTTTGATTTGTGTATCATCTCATGTACAGTGGTGGAGATTTGATTTTTAGGAAAGCCTATGGGATTAACTTTTCAGTTCGACTTAGAGTGCTTATTCTTGAACCTTAAACACTTCGAGTGATTTGAGTGAATCTTTTGTGAGGATGTCAATCCTTGTCAGTTTTGAATTAAAGGTAATTATTTAGATAAGGGGAGGCACCTATGTTTTTGTACTACAAAGGTATAACTTATCATGATGGAATCTTTGGGGTTCTTTGAGTTAAATTATCCATGTATAAATTATCTATGAATTATGATGAGACATTATCGATGGGAATTATGAATTATGGAAAGTTTGTTTTAATTGTAAGTTGAGAATTTTGCCTGAGGACAAGCAAAAGCTTAAGTGCGGGGGTATTTGATAAACTATAAAAGTAACATATTTTAATCCCACATTTAGTATACTTTTGGATGAATTATCCTTTATTTATGTAAAAAGGTGTTCTTAATCCTTTCTTTTCATGTCTTATACTTA
Organism: Gossypium rotundifolium; assembly: GCA_025506655.1. Lineage (NCBI taxonomy): Eukaryota > Viridiplantae > Streptophyta > Magnoliopsida > Malvales > Malvaceae > Gossypium > Gossypium rotundifolium. The sequence goes on from CP106730.1 coordinate 29,590,037, forward strand.
GGAAAGCACCTAAGGACAAAAAGAACGTAAAACAGGCTTGAAAGGAAGTAAATTGGGCCAAACCAAGAATTCGACACGGCCTAGACCAAAGCCCACACGACCGTGCCTCACCGATTACCTAGAGCACGGCCTCAACTCCATCACACATGACCGTGCATCATCCATTTACCACACACGGGCGTGTCAAGTAATCTACACGGTCGTGCCTAAAATGACAGAATCGAGACACGGCCCAACCACGATTTACAGACGCGTGTGCCATAGCTATGCCCCTACCGCGGGAGAGAGCAATTTCACTTGGAATTGGATGCTTGAAGCCAAAGAAACATACTCCTAAGTCTACTTAAACATTCTAGGAAGAATTCTACTTGAACTAGGATACTTAGGAGCCAAGTAAAACATCTTAAAGCCTATATAAACACCTAAGGTAGCAACTAAAAAGGGGGAGTTCGAAGAAGCCGAAATAGGGAGAGGTTTTTTGCACAGAGGCTTTTCCCGAAGCTTTCATATTTTATGGAATCACTTGAAGATTTGATAACTTTTATCAACAGAATCGTGTTTTCAGGATTTTAATCCTTGAGGTTCATATCGGAACAACCCTTGTTCCACTAGCCAGTTAACCCTTACTGAAACCGTAAATACCACCGTCACAATATTACTGATTTGTTAATAGTTAACAATAATAACATAAAATCGAATAGGCCCACAACACCATGATTAACATTTAATCAATTATCAACAGGAACAGTTATCAGGTTATGCTAAAATGATTTAAACAATCGAAAACTTAGTAAAATAAAAGCATGCATCTCATACAATTGCATCACCCAAGTATTTAAACTCGAGTCCGTATCACACAAGTGGCTCTGATACCACTGTTGGAACGTCGGCACCCCCATGGCGCAGTGAAATAAAATTAATCTCGGCGATCCAAACCATGAATCCATGTGTGAGGAACGAACCGGGGTGAAATAAAGGTTTCAAAATTACCAAAATTTCAATCTGAGTAGACAGCGACGCCTCGGCAACAAGAGTTCTGATCTACTGTCGAACCAACCCGCAACCTTTACGATGTCGGCCTTTACGTAATCCACCCGGTTTGACTATGAATGGCAGAAATCTCCAAAAACTATTTTCAGAGGTTTTTATTTGCTTGACGGCTGCTAGACTTTTCTAAGCAAAATTCTTAGGGTTTCTCTTCACTTATTACCTTTTATAATCAGTATTTCATTTATGAATTATAAAATTAAATAAATATAATAATATTTTAACCGAAAATTATAATTACATTAATTATACCCAAAAAGTTATAATTACATTAATTATAACATGGATTTTGGTAAACTATATTTATTTAAATTTATATACGAACCAAATTCATATATTAATTCTCATTATGTGTACAACATCCTTGTACATATAATATATTCAATATTTGATTGCCCAATTAAATCAATTCTTTAATTAATTTAATTCATGTGACAATCAAACACAATACCAACTATGTTTCATTCCGTTCATTTCAACCATAGGGTGTGACCCTGTAGGTTCTTGTAACGTTAGTAGTAATACTAGAATGATTCTAATGTCACAAACAATGAGTGGCATCTAGCAATGGATCATTGCTACCTAAGTTACAAGAAGTCATGATTCGACATAACTTTTTGTGATTAACTTTTCATGCATTAATCCTTAAGTCCTTTATCTCTGGAATAGATACAAGTCATGGAATAGTCACACTTGTATAGTCCATCCCATGTTTCTTTGTATCTTGAGTAGACTATGATATACAAATTAGTATGACATCTCATGTCAACTTATTTGAGCATGGCCATGCATTTCTAGTCTCACTCAATCAAGTGGCCTAAGATATTACTCCCATTATGTGGGAGGGACTTATCCTATATTGATCAACAATATCCCTCTACATAGATTGTGGTATATCCAACATCAGCCTTTATAGAACAACCAGTTACGGTGTACGTTTGACTATATCAAAATATACAACTCACGATGTTGGGCTAATGATTATCTCAAGTCTAAAGATCATATACATATTAATCACTATGAGTAATGTTGTGACAATTACATAATAATCCAAGAAACATACTCATAGCGGGTCACCCAATATGTTGTTCTCTAACACACATATTCATGCATTGATTTTGACACTCCATATCAATGACAACTCTTTATCATCAATCAACTACATGTTAGTCTTAATGCATTATTGTTGTCCTAGTCAACAATAATACTTGACTAAGGATATTTTAAGAATAATCATATTATTCTCAGGACATTATTATAAAACAGTTTATTTGTGCACACAGAAGGAAAATCTAAAATAATAATGACAACGCTTTATATTTAAAAACATGGTAAATCAAGTATGTTATTACAACTATCTCATGATTGATCTTTGGGCATACTCTTACACTGAATGGCAATGGTCCAAGATTTTGTTTGTTTCTATCTTTGTAACACATCTTCGAATTACCTGATCTGCACATATGCAGAAAAGAAAGGGATCTTCCAAAAATAAATTTTCACATCAGCAAAGAATCGCTTCTTTTGGTGATGTGTCAGTTTTCTTGGTAGTACGTTAGCTGCTAAATAATTTGCGATATTTGCAAACCATGGTACCTTGGAATGTGTTATAGAAAAGAGTTGTTCTTTGGGAAATGAATTATTTATTTCACCTTCGTCAAGCTCTTTGATGTGTGGATTTTCAAGTCTAGAAAGGTGATTTATTGCAAGATTCTCGGCTCCCTTCTTATCTTGTATTTCTAAGTTAAATTCCTGTAAGAGTAAAATCCATCGTATGAGTCTAGGTTTTGCATCAGGTTTGTTTAAAATATATCTGAGAGCTGAATGGTCAGTGTAAATGATAACTTTAGACAGTGTTAGATATTGTCTAAATTTATCAAAAGCAAAAACTACGGCTAGTAATTTTTTTCTGCAGGGTATAGTTTTCTTGTGCGAGCGTTAGTGTTTTGCTGGCGTAGTAAATTGGTTGAAAGTGCTTGTCTCTTCGTTGTCCTAAAACTGCACCTACTGCAAAATCACTTGCATCACACATTAGTTCAAAGGGTAAGTTCCAATCAGGTGCAATTATAATCGGTGCATTTATTAGTTTATCCTTAAGGATATTGAATGCATTTAAGCATTCCTGATTGAAATCAAAAGTAACATCTTTTTCTAGTAATTTTGTCAATGACTTAGCTATTTTAGAAAAATCTTGAATAAATCTTCTATAGAATCCTGCATGTCCTAAAAAGCTTCTAATAGCCTAAACCGAACTAGGGGAAGGTAGTTTTTCTATGGCTTCAATCTTGGCTTTGTCTGCCTCAATCCCTTTACTAGAAATCTTATGTCCTAACACAATCCCTTCCCTAACCATAAAGTGACATTTTCCCAATTCAAAACAAGGTTCGTTTCATCACATCTCATTAGAACTCTTTTTAAATTTTTAAGGCAAAGATGGAAAGAATTATCGAATACCGAGAAATCATCCATAAATACCTCCATGATGTCTTCCACAAGTTTGTCAAAGATTGCCAACATGCAACACTGGAAAGTAGCAGGAGCATTACACAATCCAAAAGGCATTCTATGATAAGAGAACGTACCATATGGGCATGTAAATGTCGTCTTCTCTTGATCTTTAGGAGCTATGGGGATTTGGAAGTAACCGGAGAGTCCGTCCATGAAACAGTAATACATATGCCCGGATAATCTTTCTAGCATTTGATCTATGAAGGGCAGAGATAAGTGATCTTTTCTGGTGGCATCATTCAGCTTTCTATAGTCTATACAGACTCTCCATCCTATAACTATTCTTTTGGGAATTAACTCATTCTTTTCATTGGGCACTACCGTTATTCCTCCTTTCTTTGGAACTACCTCAGAGGACTTACCCAAGTGCTGTCAGAAATAGGATAAATTATTCCTGCATCTAGAAGTTTTATTACCTCGGGTTTGACCACTTCTTTCATGTTGGGGTTTAGCCATCTCTGAGGTTGCACATACGGCTTATATTCTTCTTCCATTAAAATTTTGTGGGTGCAAAATGCAGGGCTTATTCCCTTGATGTCAGAAATTTTCCAAGCTATGGCTTTCTTGTGTTCTCTTAGTACCTTTATCAGCTCCACTTTTTCTTTGGATTCTAATTCTGAAGAGATGATTACCGATAGTGTAGAATTGTCCCCAAGGAATGCATATTCTAAGTGTTTTGGTAACTGTTTTAATTCTAATTTGGACGGCTCTTCGATTGAGGGTTTTTGTTTTATTTCATTATTATCTTCAATGCTTTCTTCTTTTATTTCTTATGGATGATGATATATTCAGATTCAACTCATCGTCCTCATCTTCTTCCCCCTATTCTTGAGTCAGGCACAATTCTATCGTGTCGTCATGTATGATTTCCTGTAATGAGTTTTGAATTATATGATCAGTAGTATCAACAAAATAAAAAGGAATCATCTTGCTCTTTAGAATATCGTATAGCATCATAAATTTGAAAAATAATTTCTTCATCACCTATCCTCAGTGCGAGTTTACCGTCACCTACATCTATAATAGCTTTAGCAGTGGCTAAAAAAGGACGCCCTAAGATTAAAGGAACATTAATGTCTTCATCCATGTCTAAAGGAACAAAATCAACAGGGAAAATGAATTTGTCAATTTTTACCAAGACATCTTCGATAACTCCTCTAGGATATTTAATGGATCTATCTGCTAACTGAATACTCATCCTAGTGGATGTTGGTTCCCCAAGATCCAATTGTTTAAACATTTTATAAGGCATTAAATTTATACTAACGCCCAGATCAGCTAATGCCTTCTAAATATTCAAGCTACCAATTAAACAAGGGATAGTAAAACTTCCTAGGTCTTTTAATTTGGTTGGTAGCTTATTTTGGAGGATGGCTGAGAACTTTTCGTTAAGTTCCACCATTGACACTTCTTCAAACTTCGTTTTATTCATCAGGAGTTCCTTTAAGAATTTTGCGTACTTCGGCATCTATGAAATGGCTTCAACAAAAGGTAAGTTAATATGTATTTGTTTAAAAAGTTTGAGAAACTTACCATATTGAGCATCCAATTGTTCTTTCTTTAGTTTTCCTGGATATAGAATTGGTGCTTTTTTTCCTGGATGCATTGGAGTATTGATTTCAACTTTTATATTCATTTCCTTAATAATCTCATGTGGTTTTTTTCTTGGTGGTTCCATTAGCTCTTTACCACTTCTTAGTGTAATCGCCTTTACATGTTGTGTGCCTTTGGAAAAATATCATCCATATTTCATATACCACCTCAATAAGTAATCTAATTTGATTCCCGATCCCTTTGATCGATTTTTGTTGTTCATCAAGTGCTGCTTCAGTCTTTTGGAAATGAGAACCTGTGGCTGCCATGAATTTCATCAGCATCTCTTTGAGGTTTGATTTTTTCTCTTATGGATATGGCTGATTTTGATAATTTGGAGGAGGTTGCTACCTTTGATTTCCTTGATTTCCTTGTCCTCCCCACAAAAAATTTGGCTGGTTCCTCCAACCTGCGTTATAAGTATTACTATAAGGATTATTATTGGATCTGAAATTGTCACCTATATAGTTTGTTTGCTCATGTTCTGCTCCTGGTTGGTAGGGTGGGTACTCAGGATTCGTCACATTCCCACTCGCTTCGCATTGCATTACTGGATGTACTTGTGAAGAACATAAATTATCAAGCTTTTTATTCATCATCTCCACCTGTGTTGACAGCATTATTACTGTGTCTATGTTAAAAACTCCGACTAATTTTGTCGGTTTGGCCCTTGTAATTTTCCATTGATAAGTATTCAACAACATCTCTTCAACAAAGTCATAAGCCACTTCAGGAGCTTTGTTATTCAAAGTTCAACCGGCTGATGAGTCAATCATTTGCCTCATTGAAGAATTCACACCGTTGTAAAAAGTTTAGAATTGAAGCCACTGATAAACCGTAAAAGTAACATATTTTAATCCCATATTTAGTATGCTTTTTGATGATTTAGCCCTCAATTTATGTAAAAAGGTGCTCTTAATCCTTTCTTTTCATGTCTTATACTCAAAAAAGCACCCGAGAATGAAAAGAATGAGAAACGGGCTTAAAACGGACCAAATTGGGCCAACCCAAGAAATTGGCATGGCCAAGACTTCAAGTCACACGATCGTGCCTCGCCAATCATTCAAAGACACGCCCCAAGCACAAATTGCATGGCCGTGTCCCAATAGACAAACCTGAAGCATGGCCTGAATCTCGACTTACACGACCATGCCACGGTCGTGCCTCAATCAATAGAATCGACACACGGCCTGAAGTCAACTTACATAGGTGTGTGCCATGGCCATGCCCCTACTACGGGAATGAGTAATTTCACTTAGATTTGGATGCTTGAAGCCAAAGAAACATAATCCTAAGTCCACTTAAACACCATAATAGTAATTCTACTTGAAGGAGGTACTTAGGAGCCAAGTAAAGCATCTAAGGAGCCTATATAAACAACCCAAGGTAGCTGTTCTAAAGGAGGTGGTTTTTAGGCAGAGTTTTTGCCAGAGCTTTTATTTAGGGAATTACTCAAAGATAGCCAGTGGATCAATCTCAAGAAGTTAGAATTCTACTCAAGACAGATGATCTCCTCTTCAATTCCTTTAGGGGGTTTTAGGGATTTCTTATGCTTTGTTTTATCTTTTCTCTTGAGATGTTTTCTTATTTTGTTATGAACTAAACATTTCAAATACCTGAATGGGATGAAACCTATGGCGGATTTTGTTATTTGATTTCTAAATTATATGATAAGTACTTAGTTTGTTCTTAATTATGTTACTTAATTTAATCTGATGTGCTTAGGTGGAGGAGGAATAGACCCTGCTTAAGAGTAGATCTAACATAATTAAGCGGAGTTGATCGAGTGCCTAAAGATAGGGTTACGAAATTTTGCCGGATTAGGGTGAAACCTAATATGGGAGTCCATTGATCGATTTACTGCTTCCTTAGGGGGTTATTATAAGAGAACGAGAGTTCCACTAATTAACCTAAGGTCAGATATTATTTGCCTCGAGAGAGGGTTTAATAAGTAAAGAATTTATATGAATTAAAAGTTAGATAAAAAAGAAGTCAAAGGTGGATTCTTCCTGAGGGTATCGTCTAAAATCAACTGAGTTTTTCCACAGTTTTTTCCCAAAGTTTCATTCTTTTGTCTTTGCATCTAGTTTAGTTTTTAGATTAATAAACCAATCACTCCATATTTCAGGCTAAATAATAGAAAGAAAGTGAGTAGTACTACTTTTAGGTTCCCTTGGGTTTGATAAGATACTCTTGCCTAAACTATACTACTGTTCGATAGGTGCACTTGCCTCTATCATTGTCATAGCTAGTCTACAGGTTCGTTCATTCTTTTTATAAATATTCAAACTAGACTGTTTGACACGATCAAGTTTTGGCGCCGTTGCTGGGGAACACTAAAATATTAAGAAAGCTCTATTTCTATTACTTTAGCCACTATTTTATTATTATTTTTTTCTTTTTCCTTTCGCAATTTACTTTTATTTTTAGTTTAAGTTAAAATTTTATTTACACTAAATTTCTTTCTTTCTCCTCCTAGTAGGTACCTCTAGTTTATGACTAGAAGGAACCCGAGAGGACCTTTAGCGTACGAAAGTGACATTGAAGCTATCGCTCGTAGAAATCGTAGAGAAATTAGACGAGCTCTAGACTACCAAAGAGAAAAACAACAAGACAGATCCAATCCTACTGAAGGGATGGATGAAAATAATCCACCGCCAAATGTGCAAGAACAGAATGCTCAAAGTACTATGTATGATTATGCTAAACCTAATTTGACAGGATCAAAATCTAGTATTGTCAGGTCTGCTATAGCTGCTAATAATTTTGAATTAAAGCCTAATACAATACAAATGATTCAACAGTTTGTTCACTTTGATGGTTTGCAGGACGAAGATCGAAATACTCATATAGCTAATTTCTTAGAGTTCTATGATACCTTCAAAATAAATGGCGTTTCTGATGATGCCATACGTCATTATTTCACTTTTCATTAAGGAATAAAGCAAAAGCGTTGGTTGAACTCGTTACCACGAGGTTCAATCACCACATGGGATCAAATGACAGAAAATTTTCTTTTAAAATACTTTTCACTAGCCAAAATGGCCAAATTTAGGAATGACATATCTTCTTTTGTGCAGAATGATGCAAAAACATTATATGATGCATAGGAAAGATATAATGATCTCCTGAGAAGATGTCCACACCACGGATTACCTTTGTGGCTTCAAGTCCAAACTTTTTACAACGGTGTGAATTCTTCAACGAGGCAAATGATTGACTCATCAGCCGGTGGAACTTTGAATAACAAAAATCCTGAATCGGCTTACGATTTTATTGAGAAGATTTCATTGAATACCATCAATGGCAAATTACAAGGGCTAAACCGACAAAATCAGCCAGATTTTTAAACATAGACTCAGTAGCAATGCTGTCAACACAGGTGAAGATGATGAATAAAAAGCTTGATAATCTATGTTCTTTGCAGGTACACCCAGTAATGCAATGCGAAGCAAGTGGGAATGTGGCGAATCCTGAGTACCCACCCTACCAACCAGGAGCAGAACATGAGCAGACAAACTATATAGGTAACAATTTTAGATCCAATAATAATCCTTATAGTAACACTTATAATGTAGGTTGGAGGAACCACCCAAATTTTTTGTGGGGAGGACAAGGAAATCAAAGCAACAACCTCCTTCAAATTATCAAAATCACCATATCCACAAGAGAAGCAATCAAACCTCAAGAGATGTTGATTTAAATTCATGGCGACCACGGATTCTCATTTCCAAAAGATGAAGCAGCACTTGATGAACAACAAAAATCGATCAAAGGGATCGAGAATAAAGTTGGAGAACTTACTAAGTCAGTGGGACATCTCACGAAGCTAATTTCCGAACGTCAACAAGGATGTCTACCAAGCAACACAGAAATAAACCCAAAAGAACAGATCCAAGCCATCACAGCTTAAGAGGGTACAAAAGTAGATGACCACACCAAGGCACAAGAAACTAAGGAAGAAAAAGGTAACATAGAGGTAGCAAATGAAAAGCCAAAACCAATAATCAATGTAACAGACCGAATTTGACCCTAGTCGGAACGGTGGTTTTGGGACCATGAATCCGAGTCTGAGAAATTTTTAAATATTATATTTTTGTTTATTATATGTGAATTAATGTGTGTGAAAGTCTCGTAGAAAAATTTAATCATTTGGGTGTTCGATTTAAGAAAAAGGACTAAATCGCGTAAAGCATAAAAGTTGCATACTATAGTGTAAAGTGCTAAAATGATGATGGCTTTTTAATATGGGGCATTAAAAGGAAATTAGCCCATTTTTAATTTAGTGGGTGGCATATGACAAGATTGACCTTAATTTATATGTTGTTTTTATTATTTATTAAAGGTTAAAATGGTAAAACATAAAAAAAATGTTATTATATGTTTAATAATATGAAATTAAAAGCCATCACATTTGTTCTTTCTTCTTCATTGCCGTATGTGAACTAAGAAATAAGGGTTTAAAGGCTTTGAGCATTCGGTCATACATTCAAGCTAAATCAGGTATGTATTTTTAGTCGGTTTTTGATAATTTTTACGTTTTTGTGATCGTTTCTTCGTATACTATCCGACCCATGCTAAAATTTTTGAGATTAGTGTGTATATGACATTCGGCCATTGATGTGTTCATGAGGTTTTTGATGTTTGATTATTTTAAATTAAAGCTATGTTAAAGATTAGTATGTTTTGTATTAGAAATTTTAGTGAATTTGAGTATTTTGGGCTAAATTGCAAAAATGAAATTTTGAGAGGACTAAAATGTAAAATAAATGAAAGAAATGGATTTATATGGTCCTTGTGAACATTCGACCCTAAGGTGTTGTAGTGAAATTTTGTGTATTTTGTGTTTTGTGCAAATAGGACTAAATTGTAAAAATGTGAAACCCTAGGGTAAAATGGTAATTTGCCTATTTATGTGTTTAGGGACTAAATTGAAATGAAATGTATTTGAATGAGCTGAATTTTTAATGTGTTTAGATCAAGAACAAAGAAAAACAAATTTTGATCGGGGAAAGACGAAGGTTATCGAATAAGCCGGTTCTCACGCCATCAAATCGACAATGAGGTAAGTTCTTAAGAAAATGTATGCCAAAGAATTAATTATGAGTATAGTATATGATAAAATTTGGAAATTTAAAGTACTAAAATATGTGTTGGCCGAATATGGGGTATAATATTGTATTGAATTTATTTTTGTTAAATGTGATGTGAATGAGCAAGTTTGGTTTAATATGTGAAAGTAATTCTTAGCACTAAGTAAATTGTGTTGGAATGTTGAAAATGTTGAAATTTCAGGCTTAGTGCCTAGCAGGCCTTGTGTCGGTGATTTATTTCAGGCTTAATGCCTAGCAGACCTTGTGCCGGTGATTTATTTCAGGCTTAATGCCTAGCAGGCCTTGTGCCGGTGATTTATTTTAGGCTTAATGCCTAGCAGGCCTCGTGCCGGTGATCTTTATCGGGCTTAATACCTAGTAGGCCTCGTGTCGGTGAAATATATCGGGCTTATTACCTAGCAGGCTAAATGCCGGTGTTTGAACTCTAGACTTTGAGTCTAGCAAGTCTAGTGCTAGTATGTGAGATTTGGGCAAATGCCTAGCAGTTTTTATACTGGTGAGTTGAAATTCCAAGTTTAGATTATGTACTAGTAAAGTCATGAAATAAATCAAGTGAGCCTAAGCATTTGAAAATGAGTTTGTTAATTCGGCTACAAGGTATGTGCTATTCATATTCATGTATTATACATATATATATATATATATCTGACGATAATAAGTAAATGAATTTGTGAAGAAAATGTGATGTACAATTGGTAGATGCAAATTGTGTATAAGCTATGCCATGAGGAAATTGGTTATATGAAAGCATAAAGTGGTTAAAGGTATCGGTATAAATATATTGATATGAATGATACTAATTGATCCTGTATATTCAATCTTATGCTTATGTTTACGTGACATATTGGGATTACTTTGATGCCATGTATACGAATGTATGAAATGTCAAATGGATATATATATGTGTGTGAGAATTGTAACATCCTTAAAATGGGGCCTCTACATTTTTCGTGTGTTGCATGTGTTGATATGTCTGCTATGCTAGTTTAGCATAATTTGGGGTCTAAGCATGACCTCGGGTTAGGCCTGAGTCATGGTCAAACATTTTTGTTTTTGTACTTAGTGAGAGGGAGATAGGAGAGTTAAGGGTTAAAAGGAATTATTGGGAGTTTTAGACACAAGAAGTGCCTTGGTAAAGTGGCAAGGAGGTGCCACTCAAGTCACAAGGGAGGTGACGCCACAAGAGTGTAAGGAGGACCTTGGTTCGAGCAGCAGAAATCTCACTTTCTGCTTAATATTTTGACACCACATGCAAGGAGGAGGAGTGCTCAGGAGGGACTCTCTTGAATGGATGAGGATGTGATCATCAGATTTGAATTGGATAGATGAAGGTGAGGAAAGTTAGGAGCTTGAATCTTATCAAACTCATTTAAGAAGAGTTGGCCGAATGGTGGACTGTGGGCAAGGGGGGCTATCGGTTTTGGGGGGCTTTTGGTGTAGCCGAATGTCCCTCTAAGCTCTTTAATTTGATTTCTTTTTTTCCCTTCTCAAAGTGCTTGGCCGAATCTTCTTCTCCCCCATCTATGTCTCTCTCTTTTTCTTCTTCTCATTCTCGCACAAAGCCGAAACTCACTACCCTCCCTTCTTTTCTTTACCTTGTGGGTCATTCATTGTTAGCCTATATTGCCGAATCCACCATCTCTATTCACCTTTTCTCCTTTCTATTTTGCTCTAGCCGAAATCAACTTTCTTATTTTCCAATCGGTATCCTCTTCACTCTTTCAAAACCTTTTGTGTCAGAACCCCTCTTAATCACCCTTTGCCGGATCTTTTCTCCTCCATTGCACTTACCTTTCATCTTAAGCACCTTTAAAGACGAATCTAATTCTTCCTTTTGGGGTTGTGACCGAATCTCTTGGTAAGTAATATATTTTTCTTTTCTTGACCGATTTGTGTAGTGCCCGAAACTCACTTATCTTTCATCCTTTTTCCATTTTAGATTTAAGTATTAAAACTCTATTCATGTTCATTTAGGGTATGTCGATCCTTGGTGCATAGAGGCCGAATCAGTTGTGAGGTAAGGATGCGACAACTTCTTGGTTTCGAGATTTATGCCATGGCCGAATGGCCCTATGATTCATGATGATGTGTTAAGGCTGATTGTAGGGAGAAGTGCAGTCTAACGCAGTGGATCTTTGGGTTTCAATTTTTGATCCAGGTAAGGGTTTAATGTTTAGATCTATTCCTTATTCGTTCAAAGGCCGAAGGCTAACCATTTGTGTGTTCTAGTGTCTGGCCGATTGCAAGGGGGATCATTACGTAGCTTTAGGATTTGGTTGGAAAACAAATCGGCATTAAGGTAAGTACTACCTTCTTGCGACACAATTTTGAGATTTTGTGAGTAAGCCGAATGGCTTCAGATCTAAAGAGTGATGTTGGCCGATTGTAGGTGCAGTGAGGGCATACGTTTTGGGATCTCGTAGTATCGTGTAGTTTTGGGATTTAGCATTAGATCTACATATAGTGAGGTGTGTAACGCTTACACACTTTATTAGTATAATATGCCTATTATGTTATTGCATGATACATGATATTATGACACGTATAATATGCCTATTATGTTTTGGGGAGCTTTTGGTGCAGCCGAATGTCCCTCTAAGCTCTTTAATTTGATTTTTTTCCCTTCTCAAAGTGCTTGGCCGATTCTTCTTCTCTCCCATCTCTCTCTCTCTTTCTTCTTCTCATTCTTGCACAAAGCCGAAACTCAATACCCTCCCTTCTTTTCTTTACCTTGTGGGTCATTCATTGTTAGCCTATATTACCGAATCCACCATCTCTATTCACCTTTTCTCCTTCCTATTTTGCTCTAGCCAAAATCAACTTTCTTATTTTCCATTCGGTATTTTCTTCACTCTTTCAAAACCTTTGGTGCCGGAACCCCTCTCAATCACCCTTTGCTGGATCTTTTCTCCTCCATTGCACTTACCCTTCATCTTAAGCACCTTCAAAGCTGAATCTAATTTTCCTTTTAGGGTTGTGACCGAATCTCTTGGTAAGTAATATCTTTTTTTTCTTGACCGATTTGTGTAGTGACCTAAACTCACTTCTCTTTCATCCTTTTTCCATTTTAGATTTAAGTATTAAAACTCTATTCATGTTCATTTAGGGTGTGCCGATCCTTGGTGCATAGAGGCCGAATCAGTTGTAAGGTAAGGATGCGACAACTTCTTGGTTTCAGGATTTATGCCATGGCCGAATGGCCCTATGATTCATAATGATGTGTTAAGGCCGATTGTAGGGATAAGTGCAGTCTAACGTAGTGGATCTTTGGGTTTCAATTTCTGATCCAGGTAAGGGTTCAATGTTTAGATCTATTCCTTATTCGTTTAAAGGCCGAAGGCTAACCATTTGTGTGTTCTAGTGTCTGGCCGATTGCAAGGGGGATCATTACGTAGCTTCAGGATTTGGTTGGAAAACAAATCGGCATTAAGGTAAGAAATACCTTCTTGCGACTCAATTTTGGGATTTTGTGAGTAAGCCGAATGGCTTCAGATCTAAAGGGTGATGTTGGCCTGTTGTAGGTGCAGTGAGGGCATATGTTTCGGGATCTTGTAGTATCGTGTAGTTTCAGGATTTAGCATTAGATCTACATATAGCCAGGTGTGTAACGCTTACACACTTTATTAGTATAATATGCCTATTATGTTATTGTTATAGCCAATGAAATCAGTGATTATGCCTTGTGGGTATGAGCTTGGATTCCGGGTAAGTCCCCTGTTATGTGATTTTTGATATACATCATCATGATACTGATATATGCTATGCTATGCGTTATTGCATGATACATGATATTATGACACGATGATAATCTGGACATGATGATGGGATTGATGAGAGGAGGGGGAAGAAATATTTGGACTGTCACCAGTGGTTTTGACCACACGACGGGTTGGCCCCGTCTTGATATTATATTTTGTGACTAAGTCTGAGTGGTTTTGACCACCAGTGGTTTTGACCACATATGAATATTGTGACTCATCCCAGTGGTTTGGTACCACAGTGGGTTGGCCCCACATGTTGATTACGGGATTGTCATCAGTGGTTTTGACCACACGATGGGTTGGCCCCATCACTTGATTTGTGACTTCGGTCATCAGTGGTTTTGACCACACCGTTATATATATTTGTGACTACGGTCACCAGGGATTTTGACCTCCAGTGGTTTTGACCACACGGGGTAGTTGAAGGAGATTGGGTGGGTAGGTTATGGGTTGCATGATTTTCATGATTTGCTAATGATCTGTGTAAGTGCATTCACTATCAGGTGGGGATTTACACACTGAGTCTTGGTGACTCACCCCTTCCCTTATATTTTATAGATGAGGCGTAGATTGCGGATACGGAGTGGGGAGGACTCGAGGTGGCCATGCATGTTCGATTGGGTTTTGATTCCTTTTAGTTCTACTTTAATTTTATCAATTCTCTTTAAATTCGGTTTTAGGATTTGTAATAAGACCGCTAAGTATTATTTTAGGTTTTTATTATTTGCTTTTATTTTGATTACATTATGCCTATGTTGGATATATGGACTTGTTAAATTAATCGATAAAAAGTAATGTTTTCAAAACTATAACTCCTTCGGGTTTTTAAACATTACCATCGGATAACAAAATTCACAAGATGACAACAAAGGTAACTTGGATGTTTCTTAAACTTGAATTTTTTTTTAAACAACTTCAAAAACAAAAGATTTGAACTTGTCTACGCTCAACTCACTCGATTGTAATTGTTATCTACGGATTTTTATACTCTAAAATGATAAAGAGTTTTCAATAAAATTTAATCGGAAACTCGTTTCTTTAAAAATGTTTTCACCCCGTAACATACCAGCTTCGGTCGTGGTGTGCTGACCGGGTTTGAGGTGTTAGATGAATATATTTCCTTTTATGTGAAATTATTAAGTGCAAAGTATATACTTATTACATATACATATATATGTGATCCTATTGAATTATGTGTATCGAAAATATGAGTAGTTGGAAAAGAGTATTTAATCTATATGTGATCTATATGATGAGATTATAAATTGAAGTTTAAAGGTGAAATAGTGATGATGGTTAAGCTGAATGAGCATTAGCATTCGACATTAGTAGATCATTTAAGTACTAAGCTTTGAAATATTGATATTAGATGCTTGGATATATGAGAGCTTAAATGAACATGTGTTTATAATTAAAGAGGTAAATCGGATGTACACGGCCCTTTACTTATTTGAATATTTATGTGAACTTAGTGCATTTCATATGTGTGTATTATGAATATATTATAAAGAAAGGAGGTTTTATATTTTGAATTTGATGCTGAGTTGGTAATTTGTATGCTAATGTTATGGGAATGATAAGTGTCATGTTAAGTGAGGTAAAAGCATTCGGTTTTGAAGGATTTTCGAGTTAAGCTGTTTTAAATTCAATGTTATTACTTAATTGTTTTAAAATGCTTGAATGTCCAATTGGTATATTATGATTGCTCAAGACTTACTAAGCTAAATTAGCTTACTCTGAGTGTATTCATTGTTCTGTTTTATAGATTTTGATCAAGCTAAGAGCTCAGGGGATCGTCAACAAAGTCATCCACACTATCAACCTATTTTGGTATTTTTGATTTTGGATTTTAAATTAAAGGCATGTATAGGCTAGACTAAGTTTCGAGCTATGAATTTGTCCTTGTATATATTAGCCATGCGAAAATGGCTTTACTTGGATCATTAGAATTAGTCTTGGCATTATGAGTTCGTGATTGAGTGTTTAATGTATTTGGTTATATTGATTTGATTATTACTTAATTATATGTAGTATATGATTGCTATGTTTCATTAATAATGTGGTGCATGGTTGATTTATGTTATATATATGTCAGGCATATGATCATGTATTTAGCTTATCTCAAAAATATATCTTATTGTATATCACGTGTGTGATAGATATTCATATGACTTGACCGAAAGGTTGAAGTTGGGAAATGGTTAGTACCATATTCGAATGTGTTTGGTTTAAAGATTGAGGAGGATTTACTGTGAAGTGATCAAATGAAAAACGAATTGAGAAGATAGTTTTATAATGAAGTTTGCAGATTTGGTTATGTTTTTATTATTAAATTGAGACATACTTTGCTGAGATGTGTATATTCGGCTAATGTGATTTTAAGATATCAAGTGGACAGTGTTCATTGTTAATTATATTGATGAGTTATTTGTGAATATCATAAAAAGGGATTAAATTTTTGTATGTTGCTATCTAAGCATATTTAGGTTGTTTTAAATTGCTTTTAGATATGACTATGTGAGCAGTAATTGTTTATGGCTACTTGTGTTTTGTTCGGTAATGCCTTGCTACCCAATCCGGTGACCGACAGGGGTTAAGGGTGTCACATTTGATTGGTATCAAAGCTTACGATTTAGTCGATTCTAGGACTACTGTAGCACGTGTGAGTCTAGCTATACATGCCTTAAATTACAATACGATAGTGTGGTGACTTCTGACATCTAAATTGTGATTTTATATTGTAAATGGATCCCGATAGAGTCGTAGCTAATGATGTTGAGAGCGTAGTGTCTGATTCCGCACATGGGTCAGCATTGGTAGACTCTCGACCTATCTCGAGCAGTCATGAGGGAAGGCTAAGCAAGCCTTCTACCAGATGATGAACGAATTAATATATCTGGACTAACCAGACTATGCAACAACCTCTAGCCCCGAATAATCCATTTTCGATACCTATGGTACCTTCGATAGTAGATCCGATGAGATTTGGCAGGTCTCCTGTAGATAAGATCAGGAAACACGGGGCCGAAGAGTTTAAAGCTAATGATGATGATGCAGGACGAATTAGGTTGTGGCTTGATAACCCTATCCAAGTGTTCAATGAGCTATCTTGTACTCAGGATGAATGTTTAAAGTGTGCCATATCTTTGTTAGGAGACAATATTGTCATATCTGAAGCAGTGCGGTCGGGCGTAGGCTATTCGAGCTCTAGAGGATGTCTCATCACCTGATGTCATATCTGGTACATTTACTCTTTATGATATTTTTGCGATTGTTTTCATAGACCCTGGTTCTACGTTTTAATATGTATGCATGAATTTAGTATTCAGCAAGACTTTGACTGTAGAATCTTCTGAATTTGCTACAAAAATAACGAACTCCTTGGTAAAAGTGTTATGGATGATAAAGTATGCAAAAATTGTCCGTTTAGGTTTCGAGATATCTATTTCCCACTGAGTTGATGCTTTTACTGTTTGATGAATTCAATATTATTTTGGGAAGGGATTGGTTGTTTATGCCTGATGCTGTTGTGAACTATAAAAGAAAGATTATAAATTTGAGATGTCCGAAGGAATGATTTGTGTGGATTGCCTACTGTAATATCTATTTTGAAAGCTCCGTTACGGGACATATTTTTGCCTACATAATTGATTCGAAAGTATCTAAGAAGAAAATTGAATCAATGCTAAGAAATTTGAATCAAAGCCTATTGTTTATGAGTTTTTTAATATGTTTCCTGAAGAGTTACCAAGTTTGCCTCTGATTCATGAAGTTGAATTTGTTATTGATTTGTTATGGTAATTGTAGATAACATTTTGATTTATTCACGTGATGAAAATGAGCATACTGAACCTTTGAGAATTTTTTTGTAAACTTTGAGAGAAAAACAATTATATGTGAAATTCAGCGAATGAGAATTTTGATTGGATGAAGTTAGTTTTCTAAGACATATTGTGTCAGTCTTTGGAATCTGAGTAGATGCGAGTAAGATTTATGCTATTTTAAGTTGGAAACCTTTGAAAAATGTGTCTATAGTTCGTAATTTTCTGTGTTTAGCCGGTTATTACTGTAGATTTGTAAAAAGAATTTTCAGCAATAGCTACTCAGTTGGCTAGACTATATCAGAAAGATGTTAGATTTAAATGGTCGGATAAATGTTAGAAAAGTTTCGATCAGTTAAAAACCCTATTAATGAAAGCTCCTGTGTTAATAGAACCAGAATCGGGTAAAGAATTTGTTGTGCACAGTGATACTTCATTAAACAGTCTGGGATGTGTCCTGATGTAAGAAGGCAAAGTTGTAGCTCATGCCTTGAGATAGTTGAAGCTTCAATAAAAGAATTATCTGACACATGACCTTGAATTAGTTGTGATTGTATTTGCACTTAAGATTTGGTGTCATTATCTGTACGGTGAGAAATGTCACATAATTTTAGATCATAAAATTTTAAATTATTTGATGATTCAAAAAGATTTGAACCTGCATCAGAGAAGATGGCTTGAGATATTGAAAGAGTATGAGTTAGTGTTAGATTATCATTCGGGTAAAACAAACGTTGTGGCTAATGGGTTGAGTAGAAAGTTATTGTTTGCATTACATGCTTTGAATGCTCAGTTAGACTTCTTTGACGATAGTTTTGAAATAGAATAATTGAGAACAGAACCGATGTTTTTTTACAACAGATATATGAAGCTAGAAGACTGATAATGAAGTGCTAGCAAAATGAGCCCAGTGGGAAATTAAATTTTGAATCTAAATTTTTAATTGTGGATGATTGTTTGAAATATCGAGATAGTATCTGTGTTCGAGAATTCGTGGTTGATTCAATTGATTTTGAATGAAACACATAATAGACGTTTATCTGTTCATCTGGGAAGTGCTAAAAGGTACCATGATTTGAAGCAACACTACTGGTGGTCTAGTATGAAATAAGACATTTCTGACTTTGGTTTGAAATGTTTTGTTATCAGCAAGTGAAAGCTGAATGTAACATCCTAAATTAAGGGTTATGCGTTTGTGCATAATTCATGAGTAGTAGGTTTTGGCAGTGTTTGGAAGTGAATTAAGGGTTTTTAAAATCCTAGGATGGAAGAGAAAGCTTTGGACAATTATTGGTTTTTAAGTTAAAAACAAGAAGTGATGTGGAAAAGTGGCAAGGGACGCCACCCAAGGTGCAATGGTTATGGCATCAAGTGAAGTACTTTGAGGGAAGAGGTTCGAACCCCATTGTGTGCATTTTTTCTTAATCTTATGAAATAGCATGTTTACTATGATATGGATGTGTGGTGTGCATTTTTAGAACCTTGGAAATGTAAGGAAATGATTTAGAAATGATTCAAAAGAGGAAAGTAAACATTTTGGAAACTTGGAAATGTTAAGTTAAAATAGGAAAGTTAACATTTTGGAAACTTGGAAATGTTAAGTTAAAATAGGAAAGTGAACATTTTGGAAACTTGGAAATGTATGGAAATGTATGGAAATATAAGGAAATGTATGGAAATGTATGGAAATGTAAGGAAATGTATGGAAATGTATGGAAATGTAAGGAAATGTATGGAAATGTATGGAAATGTATGGAAATGTATGGAAATGTAAGGAAATGTCAAGTTTAAAGAGCCAAACGAAAATACACCTTGTGTAGCCAAAAGTTTGCTAAAATCAAGGCCATAGCGGAATAGTTTTGAGACTTCAAACAAGGGGTTGTCAACTTCTGTATTAAGGGTAAGAACTAGTTATCATTCGATTTTCATCTTTTTTCTTTTTAAGATTTACCGAAATCTAGGACTAACCCCATTAATATCTTGTTGCCGAAACTTTGAAGAGATCTTTCGGGATTTGTTTAAGTTAACTACAAGAAGGAGAAGTTCTTTTCCCGAAGGTACACCATAGGCCGTGTGTGCCCTAGTTATTCGGTGAATTTCGAGATTTAAAATCCTTAAGGTAAGTGACTATGAATATTCGGCCAAGACGCTATTTTAGTAGTAGATCTATTATTATGTGCTTTAAACTGAAAAACTAACCGATTCAAGGAATCTAGTGATTAGCCGATTTCAAAGGAGTAGAATACAAGTTTTCAAGATTTGATTAATCATCTAAACGGCAATAAGGTAAGTTTTAAGAATACAAATCCTACTAGGATTTGGTTTTATAGCCGAATAGGCTTTATGCTACTATATTAAGGTTGGCCGAATGTAGGAATTGAGATCTAAGGCATTAGATCAAGCTTTTCGGGATTTAAGTGAACCGCTAAGCAAATCAGGTGTGTACCCTACTTTAAGTTTTAATATGTTCATGGCTATGTTTTAAATTAAATGTGTTAATATGAAAGTGTAAGAATATGGCTAAGGTACCATGTGTACCCCACACTATATCATAATATGTTTTATGGCTACGTTTAATTAATATATGTGATATTAAGAATATGAAAGTGGCTAAGGTACCATGTTATGGTACAAGGTACTCAGGTATGTTTCCTACTCCTACTAGGATTATGAAATATGTTAATTGTAACATGAGAATAAGAATAAGAATGTGAACTCTAGCATATTTATGCATATTACTATTATATGGGGCATATGGGTTTATTTTTGGGGAAGTGAATGTGGTGACCTAAGACCACAAACACGGTGACCTAAGACCGTGATATCTGAATGTCGTGACCTAAGACCACAGTAATCTGAATGTGGTGTGTAATATCCCCGGTTAAGGGCTATTTTATTTTGGCATTGTCTGCATGTTAATGGCTTGCTATGTTGTTGTTTGTGTGGTTTCGGGACTTAGTTGTAGGCTAGGAGTATGCCTGAGTAGGTAGGAAAATTTTAGTTTTAAGCCTTTGGGTGAGAGGAACTGAAGGAGTTGGGGGTTATATATATTATTTGGTGTTCTTGAGCACAAGTGAAGAGCTAGCAAAGTGGCAAGGCATGCGCCACTTGGAGTTGGTGGTTGGCGTCAATTGGAAGGGGGGAGAGGTCTTGAGTTCAAGCCGCAGAGTGCCCCCTTTTTGTTTCATTTTGACGGCATGGGGAGGAGGAGTTGTTAGTAGTTCAAACTCTACCATGGACTAAGTCAACACATTCAAATGATGGGTGGAGAGCAAATGGTGGAGGAAGACTTGGTCAAGGTGATTTGAATTAGTGGCTTGGGAGTATTTGGGGGAAGTTGGCCGATTTTTAGGAGATTTTTGGGGGAGAATGGCCGGTTTGTGGTAGGTGTGGGAGTCCAAATTCTCTTAGGCTTAGTGATGGTTTGGTCAGCTCTAGTCTAGTATGTCAAGCGATTTTTTTCTTCTTCCAAAGTAAGTCTCTCATTACTCTTCCTTGAAACCGAAAGCTTCAAGCAAACATACTTAGCCAAAATTGCCTTGTTTTCTCTTAAGTTTGGCTAGTAGTCGAATGTCCTCTTGAATTATTAAACATTTTTTTCTTCTTCTTTTTTTTGTTTTGCTTCTTTCTCTTTGTTTTAGTCGAACTATTCACCCTCCCATATCTCTCTTTTCCTTTTTCTTTGTGCTAAACCGAAACCACACCCTCCTCAGCAATTGGCCGAATATCAACATTCTTCCTTCCCTTTTCTTTCGGTTTTCTTTCTTTGTGTGAAGCCGAAACTTCTTCTTCTTGTTGTTAAGGGTGTTAGCCGAATCTTCCTTTAACCTTAGCCAATTGTCACCATCTATTTCTTCCCACTTCTCTTAAGCCGAAACCCTCTCAATCTCACCTCTACTCTCCTTTTTCTTTCCACTCAAAGTCGAACATAGGCGTGTTAAACACCTTGGCCGGACCCTTTTCTTTTAGTTTTGCACTTTGGCCGAATCTCTTTCTTTCTTCCTATAGTTCTTCATTGCCGTAAATAAGAAAAGGAGTGAAACCTTGTTGGAGTCTTGTTCAATCGGCCTTGTAAGAGGTAGGTGGTTGGCCGAATGGCCATTTCTTTCCTTTCTTATTGCTTTGCCGATTTTTAGCCTGTTTAAGGGCCGATTTTGGTATTGGTTATAAGGAGTTAATGTTTAGTTTGGTAATCATTTTTCGTATAGGGCCGTTGGAGTTCGGAAGCAAGCAAGAAGGAGCTTTCTTTCTCTGATAAGTGATCGGTAAGTGGTGGTAAGTAGGGGTAAGAGGTTATCCTGTTAAGTCTATTCTTTTAGAGTTCTATAAGCCAAAGTTCAATGGATTAACTGTTCTTGTAATAGGGTCTGCCGATTGTTAAAAGAGGAACAATTGTCGATTCGGGTTTGGTAGGAAACCAAACGTTTGCAAGGTAAGGGTTAATTGATATACCCTTTGGATTAATGGTTTTGGCCGAATGAGTTAAGAGCTAATCCCTTGTTGACCGAATGTAGGCTCAGGGTTGTCGAGGTGATCAAGGGACTTTGACCCCTTCTTAGGATTAACATCTTTGCTATTTCAGGTGTGTAAACCAACACACTTTCTTAACTAAGTGATGTGATAACCTGTTTGTGTAAATGAAACAGTGTGGTTGACTATTTTGGTACCCATTGAGGTATGGATACGGATTCGGGTAAGTCCGTTTCATTATGAGATATGTGATGATATGTGATATCATGATTGTTGATGTATATACTTTGAGATGCCATACTAAGCATGTGAGCATGATAACATGATTGCACGATTTTGCATTTAGTATGTTGTGCTATTGGGTGATATGAGAGGAGGGAATACGATATCCGTGTCTTTGGGACACGGAGGTTTGGCACCTCCGGTGGTTTGGTACCACAATGATATTTTGTGACTTTGGGTCACCAGAGGTTTGGCACCTCGGCGTCTCGTCCCGGATGGCTTAGTACCACGATGGGTTGGCCCCACGATTGATTATCTGGGATTGACGCGGTGATTTGGTATCACACGATGGGTTGGCCCCATCATCGGATTTTGCGATCGCGGTCACCAAAGATTTGGTATCACACTTGTGTCTTTGGGACACCGAGGTTTGGCACCTCATTGCGACTCGTCCACGTGGTTTGACACCACCGTGGGTTGGCCCCACTTATGAGATACTGGGATTGTCGCTAGTGATTTGGTATCACACGATGGGTTGGCCCCATCATTGGATTATTTGTGACTTGGTCACCAGTGGTTTGGCACCACATTATGGATATCGTGACTTTGGGTCACGGTGGTTTGGCACCACCAAAGGTTTGGTACCACACGGGTAGAAAAGGTGATATGGATGGTTAGGATCGGTGCATTACTTGCATTACTTTGTTATGATGTGTGTTGGCATGTTATATCGGGAGAGGATTTATGCACTGAGTCTTGCGACTCACTCTCTCCTTTGACTTTTTCAGGTGACACTTAGACGCGGAGATGGAGCCGGGATGGACTCGAGGTGCTCATGCCATGCTTAAATAAGGATTTGCTCAGACTTTTTATGAATTTGGTACTTAAGCGTATTTATTACTATTTGGTTTATTTGGGTTTGTAAATGGCCTCTTAAAATTATGTTTTGCTATGTTTATGTTTAAAGTGGATTTATAATATGCCTTAACAAATTAATTGGGTTAAATGTGCTAAAACTTGGAAAGATAACGATTTCAAAACTACAAAAGTGATATTTTTAAACTAAACCATCGGGTAACACACTATAATTTGGGATAAAGTGAACTCAAAATGTTTTCTAACTTAAACACGATTTTCTACTAAGTCAAAATGTTTTAGTAATAGTAAGAAACAACTTAAACTTCTAAAGGAGATAAACTTGTTTTACCTACACATCGGAGTAAGTTTCAAAATTTTTGGGTTTTCAAATACATCATCAGATTTTAATCAAGCCTACTCGAGTTTTTCTTCAAATACACAATCTAGCGGAGTGTTTTCCTCAAACTTTTAAACTTAAACCTAAACCTCTCAAAACCCTTTTTCCTTGTGACATACCAGATTCGGTCGTGGTGTGTTGACAGGGTTTGGGGTGTTACAATTGTGGTATCAGAGCTAAGTTCAAAAGCTCGGCTGTGGGCCTGAGGCCCAAAATGTTTTTAAAAGTCTGTTTTAAGTGTTATGTTTTATGGTTTGAAAGGCATGACACCGAGTCTCCGCACCAATCGCCTGTAAGTACCCGTACTATTGTTTGTGATAATGATATTGATGAGATTGAATGGCTAGTGATAGTAAGACTACCTTAGAGATCAAACCGATAGGACTCGTGGACTCATGAAAACTTCTTTAATAAGCAATATTCATAAGACTTTGCTTTTAAACAGTGGAATAAATACTGATACATAAAATTCTTTAAATCAGACGAGATTTAGTCATGAGTACCCGAGGTGGACGTGGTCGTGGACGTGGTCGGGGTAGGATGACGGTTTACGAGCACAGAGGTTTTGGTCGAAATTCGGAGAACGAGATACTGGCCCGCCACCACCGGAGGTGGTGAGTTCCAAGAGCGGTAGGGATGACGCAGTGTCACAGGCAATGCTGCGGGTTCTGGAAAGGGTAGCTGGAGTAGGTGGAGGCGTAGGAGCTAGGAAATCTGTGCCTGAGCGACTTCGGGCAAATAGGGCTGAATTTTTTCGGGGTGTCTCGGGTGTTGCTCCTAGCACTGCTGAATACTGGCTGGAAGCGACAGAGTGGATCATGGACGATCTAGACTTGGCTGTTGAAGAAAAGTTAAAGGGGATCATATCACTTCTCTGAGATGAGTCATACCAGTGGTGGCTCACTATTCGGAGACGTGACTGCAGCAGAAGATCCGACTTGGGACTATTTCCGAACGCCATCGGAAAAAGTGCGTCTGAGCTAACTACATAAATGAGCAACGGAAAGCATTTACGAGGTTAGTTCGAGGGAGCAACTGTCGTGTCAGTCTGGCGAGTTTCGAGGTGAGTCGGTATGCGGGGTATGGTGGCTCTTGAACATGAAAGGTGCGTTCATTTTGAGGATGGCTGCGAGACGAATTAAGATTGTTGATTGCGCCAAAGGAGCGTGAATTTGAGGTCCCGGTTGAAAAGGCAAAGGTGGTGAGGTATTAAAAGAGTCCGTGAGGCAAGGCATGGATAGGACCGACACAAGAGGAGTTTTGGATCTTACGGGTCGTCGTGGAATCGTGAGAAAAGAGTTAGACCGAGTGGGCGAATCGATCGGGTAGGTTTGTTCTTTGCTAGACAGGGCCGCCAGATGTAACCGTTATGGAAAGGCTCATTGGGGAGGATGTTGGGTGATGGTAGAAATTTGCTTTTGAGTGTGGTTCGTTGGACCACTGTGTGAGGGACTGTCGCGCAAGTTGGCTAGGATTCATCAGAGAGTCGTACGTACTCAAGATCAGAATAACGGACCACCACCGCAGAGGGGCCGAGGTAATGGCGAGAGGAGGTAATGGTTACGGTGGGGCCGTGGAGCACCGGCGAGAGTGCAGTAGTTTTGAGGCCGGATAGTGGGGTTGGTATATCGACGAGGCGCCGAGAGGAGGGCGGCGCATGACGGACGTCATTACGGTACGTTTTAATCTTTGGTTCTCCATTTATCGCTTTGATTGATGTGGGTTCAACACATTCATATGTTGCAAGTAGCATAGTGAAGACCATGGATTTAGACTCGAGATATCTTCTAGGCGGATGACCGTAATAAGCCCTCAGGTCACTCAGTAGTGGTAGATGAGCTTGTATAGAGACGCACCTCTAGAACTCCAAGGGTAGTATTTGAGGTCGATCTGATGGAACCGCCGTTTGGGGAGTTTGATCGATTCTTGGGATGGATGGTGGTTAAACACTGTGCGAAGTTGACTACGCCGCCGCTAAGCGCATGGTTCGGAAACGACTAAGGGGATGAGGTAGTTACGATCGGTAATAGGAGAAATTATCTATCCAATGTGGTATCTCGCTTCCGAAAGCCGAGAAGATGGTCGAAAAAATTTGTGAAGCATATGTGGTTCATGTGTATGCCTTGGAGGCTAAAGAGTCTCTTGTGGAGACGGTTCGTATGCTTAGGGAATTTCTTGATGTGTTTCTGAGGAGCTTAGGGATTACCACCAGACGGAGGTAGAGTTGAAATAGATCATTCAAAGCTAGCCAAGATCTATTGCTCCGTCTGTGATGGCACTTAAGGAGTTAGTGGAGCTTAAGGCTCGGATCCGGAATTATTGGACCGAGGCTTTATCGGGCCAAGTGTTTCACCTTGGGGAGCCTTTGGTACTCTTTGTCAAGAAGAAAGAGCGGTACCATGCGGATGTGTATAGACTACCGCTAATGAATAAGTCGACGATCAAAAACAAGTATCCGCTGCCTCGGATAGATGACTTGTTTGATCAAATGAAGAAGCGCGTCGGTTTTCTCAAGATTGACTTAAGGTCCAGGTATCACCGATTAAGGGTGAAGGAGCGGATATCCGCAAGACGGCATTTAAATTACTCGGTATGGGCACTTTGAGTTCTTAGTTATGCCGCTTGGGTTGACTAATGCGCGACCTTCATGGATCGATGAATAGGGTGTTTCAATGATATTTGGATCGATTAGTAGTAGTTTTATCGACGACATCTTGGTATATTCAAGGACCGAGGAGGAACATGATGCTCATTTACGGGTGGTATTGCAGATTCTAAGGAGAAACGACTTTATCGAAGTTCAATAAATGTGAGTTCGGCTTAGGGAGGTAACGTTCTTGGGTCATGTAGTATCGGCTAAGGGGATTAGAGTGGACCTCGTAAGATAGAGGCGATTTTGGATTGAAGCCGCCTAAGTCGATGGTGAGATTCGAGTTTTCGGGCTTGGCGGGATACTACTAAAGATTTGTAGAGGTTTCTCATTGATCGCAAAGACCGATGACTAAATTATTGAGAAAAGGGGTTCCGTTTATTTGGACCGAGAAGCGGCGGAGAGCTTCGATAAGTTGAAGAAGATTTTAATCAAGCTCGGTTACGATTCAACCCGAGAGTGGTAAGGAATTCACAGTTCTTCGCGATGCATCACATTTGGGTTTGGGTTGTGTCTTGATGCAAGAAGGGAAGGTTGTGGCTTACGTATCTCGGCGATTGAGGCCACATGAGATAAATTATCCAACGCATGATCTGGAGTTAGCGGTGTAGTTTTGCCTTAAAGATATGGAGGCATTACTTATGCGGAGAGAGATCGATAGTCTACACGGATCATAAGAGTCTGAAGTACCTTCTGACTCAGAAAGACCTGAATCTGAGACAGTGCAGATGGATTGAGCTGCTGAAAGACTACGATTGCTCAATTGAGTATCATCCGGGCAAGGCTAACGTTGTAGCAGACGCGTTAAGCCGTAAGGTTGTTTCGGATCTAAGAGTGATGTTTGCCCACTTGAGTTTGTATGACGACGGGAGTATTCTGGCAGAGCTGCAGGTTAAGCCTACTTGGGTTGAGCGGTCGAGAGAAAACAGTTGATGGATGAGGTTCGAGTCTTGAGAGAACACAAGTGCGAAATGATGGTTTGAAGGTTATAGCTTGTGTAGTAATGGGGTTACTGTTTTCGGGAAAGCTTGTATGCGGGAATCTTGAGCTAAGGCAAAGATTCTTCAGATGCACATAGCACCCTACGCTATGCATCCCGGAGGTAGCAAAATGTATAGGGATCTCGAGAACGATTACGTGGTAAGTCCGAAAAAGGAAGTGACAGAGTTTGTAGGAAGTGTCGACTTGTCGGTAGGTCAAGGCGAGCATCGCCTACCGTCGGTTGCTTTAGCCGATGAAGATTCCACAGTGGAAGTGGGAAAGGATAACTATGGATTTTGTCAGTGGATTACCGTTTACACCGAGCAAGAAGGATTCGATTTGGGTAATTATCGATCGATCGACTAAATCAGCTCACTTTATTCGGTGAGGTGAATTACTCACTTGAGAGGTTGGCGTTCAGATGTGTCGAAATAGTGAGATCGCAGAGGTGCCATGATCGATCATCTCGGATAGGGATCCGAGGTTCACGTCAAGGTTCTGGAAAGTATTGCATCAGGCTCTGGGTACACGGTTAAATTTCAGCACGGCATTTCATCCGCAGACTGACGGGCAGTCGGAAAGGGTTATACAGATCTTGGAGGACATGCTACGAGGGTGTGTTTTAGACTTCAGGTAGTTGGGAGGAGTATCTATCGTTAATGAGTTCGCCTACAACAACAGCTACTAGCGAGCATCAAGATGGCACCATATGAGGCGTTATGCGGTAGGAAGTGTCGTTCACCTACTTGTTGGATAGAGTTAAGTGAGCGTCGGTTGTTGGGACCAGTTGGTTCTTTGAGACCAAAGACAAGGTTAAGTTGATTCAGCTCGGTTGAAAGAAGCTTGGACCGGCAGAAGTCCTATGCCGATCTTAAGCGGAGAGATATTGAATTTGTTGTGGGAGATCGGGTTTTCCTGAAGGTCTCACTGCGGAAGAAAGTGTTAAGGTTCGGGAGGAAAGGCAAGCTAAGTCCGAGGTTTATTGGCCCGTATAAAGTCTTGAGGCGAGTGGGACGATTGCATATCAGCTCGAGTTACCAGCAGAGCTAAGTCAGATTCATGACGTGTTCTACGTTTCGATGCTTAGGCGATATCGTTCTGATCCATCACACGTGGTGACAGTAGAAGAGATCAAGGTAAACCCAGATTTGACCATGGAGGAAGAGCTTGTACAGATTTTAGATCGGGATGTGAAGGTTCTGCGTAAGAAGTCTGTGCCTTTGGTTAAGGTTCTTTGGCGGAATCATGGTGTGGAAGAAGCTACGTGGGAACCCGAGGATATGATGAGACAGCAATACCCGAACTCTTCTGACCAGGTAATTTTGAGGTCAAAATTATTTTTAAGTGGGGTAGAACTGTAATATCCCGGGTTAAGGGCTATTTTGTTTTGGCATTGTCTGCATGTTAATGGCTTGCTATGTTGTTGTTTGTATGGTTTCGGGGCTTAGTTGTAGGCTAGGAGTATGCCTGAGTAGGTAGGAAAATTTTAGCTTTAAGACTTTGGGTGAGAGGAGCTGAAGGAGTTGGGGGTTATATATATTATTTGGTGTTCTTGAGCACAAGTGAAGAGCTAGCAAAGTGGCAAGGCATGCGCCACTTGGAGTTGGTGGTTGGCGTCAATTGGAAGGGAGAGGTCTTGAGTTCAAGCAGAGTGCCCCCTTTTGTTTCATTTGACGGCATGGGGAGGAGGAGTTGTTAGTAGTTCAAACTCTACCATGGACTAAGTCAACACATTCAAATGATGGGTGGAGAGCAAATGGTGGAGGAAGACTTGGTCAAGGTGATTTGAATTAGTGGCTTGGGAGTATTTGGGGGAAGTTGGCCGATTTTTAGGAGATTTTTTGGGGAGAATGGCCGGTTTGTGGTAGGTGTGGGGAGTGCCGAAATTCTCTTAGGCTTAGTGATGGTTTGGTCAGCTCTAGTCTAGTATGTCAAGCCGATTTTTTTTTTTCTTCCAAAGTAAGTCTCTCATTACTCTTTCTTGAAACCGAAAGCTTCAAGCAAACATACTTAGCCAAAAATTGCCTTGTTTTCTCTTAAGTTTGGCTAGTAGTCGAATGTCCTCTTGAATTATTAAACATTTTTTTCTTCTTCTTTTTTTTGTTTTGCTTCTTTCTCTTTGTTTTAGTCGAACTATTCACCCTCCCATATCTCTCTTTTCCTTTTTCTTTGTGCTAAACCGAAACCACACCCTCCTCAGCAATTGGCCGAATATCAACATTCTTCCTTCCCTTTTCTTTCGGTTTTCTTTCTTTGTGTGAAGCCGAAACTTCTTCTTCTTGTTGTTAAGGGTGTTAGCCGAATCTTTCTTTAACCTTAGCCGATTGTCACCATCTATTTCTTCCCACTTCTCTTAAGCCGAAACCCTCTCAATCTCACCTCTACTCTCCCTTTTCTTTCCACTCAAAGTCGAACATAGGCGTGTTAAACACCTTGGCCGGACCCTTTTCTTTTAGTTTTGCACTTTGGCCGAATCTCTTTCTTTCTTCCTATAGTTCTTCATTGCCGTAAATAAGAAAAGGAGTGAAACCTTGTTGGAGTCTTGTTCAATCGTCCTAGTAAGAGGTAGGTGGTTGGCCGAATGGCCATTTCTTTCCTTTCTTATTGCTTTGCCGATTTTTAGCCTGTTTAAGGGCCGATTTTGGCATTGGTTATAAGGAGTTAATGTTTAGTTTGGTAATCGTTTTTCAGATAGGGTCGTTGGAGTTCTAAGCAAGCAAGAAGGAGCTTTCTTTCTCTGATAAGCGATCGATAAGTGGTGGTAAGTAGGGGTAAGAGGTTATCCTGTTAAGTCTATTCTTTTAGAGTTCTATAAGCCAAAGTTCAATGGATTAACTGTTCTTGTAATAGGTCTCGATTGTTAAAGAGGAACCATTGTCGATTCAGGTTTGGTAGGAAACCAAAAGTTTGCAAGGTAAGGGTTAATCGATATACCCTTTGGATTAATGGTTTTGGCCGAATGAGTTAAGTGCTAATCCCTTGTTGACCGAATGTAGGCTCAGGGTTGTCGAGGTGATCAAGGGACTTTGGCCCGTTCTTAGGATTAACATCTTTGCTATTTCAGGTGTGTAAACCAACACACTTTCTTAGGTAAGTGATGTGATAACCTGTTTGTGTAAATGAAACAGTGTGGTTGACTATTTTGGTACCCATTGAGGTATGGATACGGATTCGGGTAAGTCCGTTTCATTATGAGATATGTGATGATATGTGATATCATGATTGTTGATGTATATACTTTGAGATGCCATACTAAGCATGTGAGCATGATAACATGATTGCACGATTTTGCATTTAGTATGATGTGCTATTGGGTGATATGAGAGGAGGAGTACGATATCCGTGTCTTTGGGACACTTTGTGTCTTTGGGACACGGAGGTTTGGCACCTCCAAGTGGTTTGGTACCACAATGATATTTTGTGACTTTGGGTCACGGAGGTTTGGCACCTCGGCCTCGCCCCGAAGGGCTTAGTACCACGATTGGGTTGGCCCCACAATTGATTATCTGGGATTGACGCGGTGATTTGGTATCACACGATGGGTTGGCCCCATCATCGATTTGTATCGCGGTCACCAAAGATTTGGTATCACTGCTTGTGGCTTTGGGACACCGAGGTTTGGCACCTCATTGCGACTCGTCCACGTGGTTTGACACCACCATGGGTTGGCCCCACTTATGAGATACGGGATTGTCGCTAGTGATTTGGTATCACACGATGGGTTGGCCCCATCATTGGATTATTGTGACTTGGTCACTAGTGGTTTGGCACCACATTATGGATATCGTGACTTTGGGTCACCGGTGGTTTAGCACCACCGGTGGTTCTTGTACCACACGGGGTAGAAAAGGTGATATGGATGGTTAGGATCGGTGCATTACTTGCATTACTTTGTTATGATGTGTGTTGGCATGTTATATCGGGAGAGGATTTATGCCTTTGAGTCTTGCGACTCACTCTCTCCTTTGACTTTTTAGGTGACACTTAGACGCGGAGATGGAGCCGGATGGACTCGAGGTGCTCATGCCATGCTTAAATAAGGATTTGCTCGGACTTTTTATGAATTTGGTACTTAAGCATATTTATTACTATTTGGTTTATTTGGGTTTGTAAATGGCCTCTTAAAATTATGTTTTGCAATGTTTATGTTTAAAGTAGATTTATAATATGCCTTAACAAATTAATTGGGTTAAATGTGCTAAAACTTGGAAAGATAACGATTTCAAAACTACAAAAGCGATATTTTTAAACTAAACCATCGGGTAACACACTATAATTTGGGATAAAGTGAACTCAAAATGTTTTCTAACTTAAACACGATTTTCTACTAAGTGAAAATGTTTTAGTAATAGTAAGAAACAACTTAAACTTCTAAAGGAGATAAACTTGTTTTACCTACACATCGGAGTAAGTTTCAAAATTTTCGGGTTTTCAAATACATCATCAGATTTTAATCAAGCCTACTCGAGTTTTTCTTCAAATACACAATCTAGCGGAGTGTTTTCCTCAAACTTTTAAACTTAAACCTAAACCTCTCAAAACCCTTTTTCCCTGTGACATACCAGATTCGGTCGTGGTGTGTTGACCGGGTTTGGGGTGTTACATAGTGACCTAAGACCACAAAAATCTGAACGTGGTGACCTAAGACCACGAATACGATGACCTAAGACTGCGATATGGAGTGTAGCGGAAGGAGGGTTGACTTAGTAGTCCCCACGGTGTGCAGGATGGTACGGGTGGCGTGTAGCGGATGGCTTATAGGTTTGGGTTCGGGTTGCATCATTATTTCCTATCTGTTATATGAATATGCATGTAATATGTGAACATATGCCTAAACTGTTAAACTTTAGTGTTGGTTACACATTGAGTCTGTTGACTCACCCCGTTGTGGGATTATTTTTCAAGGTGACGATCAGTGATGGACCGGGCCGGCAGATGCTTAGTGGAGGCTATGTGAAGTTCAGATTTCTTTTATTTGGACTATTTTATTTTAAGTATTTTGAATTTAAATGTGGGAATTATTTGATGTAATAAGGCCTTAGTAAAACTATTTTATTCTGTATTTATTTATTAAGCTTACAAACTTTTACTTATTAAAAGATTAAGTAAATCTATTTTTAAAACAAAGCTCAAACGTTTTGTCACTTAAAGTAAAGGATTCTTAATAATAAAATAAACTTGTTTTCATTTTAAGCCCAACCCAAAACGATCTTTCTTCCAAATCACACAAGTTTTTCCTAAGTAAGAAAAGAATTTGAAACGGTTTACACCAGGGAACATACCAGATCCGGTCAAGGCTCGTAGGCTGGATTTGGGGTGTTTCACTGAACATCAAATTTTGTATGGATTCTACATCTGATCCTTGTTTCTGAGTGGAAATGAAATAGAGTAACAATGGACTTTGTTTTCGATTGGCCTTAACTCCGAAAAAGAAAAATGCAATATGAGTCATAATTTTATTCCGGTTAGGTTTGATTTCTCACTAGAGAGATTGGCAAAGTTTTATACTACTGAGATTGTGAGATTGCACGGGGTGCCACTATCTGTTGTGTCAGATAGAGATACGAGATTCACATCACAATTCGGAAGAAATTGCAAGAAACTTTGGATACTGAAATTACATTTCAAGATCTGATCGTCATTCGCAAATGTATGTTCAATCCGAACGAACTATTCAAATTCTTGAAGATATGCTAAAGTCTTTGTGTACTAGAGTTTTATGGTTCATGGGAATAGTATCTACCATTGATTAAAATTTGCATATAATAGTAGTTTTCAGATGAATAACAAAATGGCACCATATGAAGATTAAATGATGCACGTAAAAGTCATATACCTCGTAATAGACTGAACTCAGTGAGAATAAGCTAAATGGGGGTTCATTTGATAAAGGATACTGAGCAATGAAGTGAAATTGATCAGAGATTTTTTGAAAGCGATTTGATCGTCAAAAGTCCTATGTTGATTTGAAGCGAAAAGATAAAAATTTGAGATCGATGACAAAGTAATTCATGTTTCAATATTTCAGTAGATATTGATCGATCCAATCACATGTGATTGCCCCATCCGAAATAGAGATCCGATCTAATATGACATATGAAGAAGAACTGATCGTATCTTAGTCAGTTAAATAAATAAATTGAGAAATAAAAAATATGTTAGTGAAAGTATTATGGAATCGACACGGAATAGAACAGGCAATATAGAACTGAAGATTCATTAAGACAAGAATATCTGAATCATTCGGTTGGTAAGATTTTCGGGACGAAAATCCCTAAGGGAAGAGTTATAACAGACGAATTTGACCTAGTCGAAGCGGTGGTTTCGGGACCACGAATCTGAGTCAGAAATTTTTAAATATTATATTTTGTGTTTATTATATGTGAATTAATGTGTGAAAGTTTTGCAGAAAAATTTAATCGTTTGGGTGTTCGATTTAACAAAAAGGACTAAATCGCGTAAGCGTAAAAGTTGCATACTATAGTGTAAAGTGCTAAAATGATGATGGCTTTTTAATATGGGGTATTAAAAGGGAAATTAGCCCATTTTTAAGTTAGCGGGTAGCATATGACAAGATTGACCTTAATTTATATGTTGTTTTTATTATTTATTAAAGGTTAAAATGGTAATACATAAAAAAAATGTTATTATATGCTTAATACTATGAAATTAAAAGCCATCACATTTGTTCTTTCTTCTTCATTGCCGTATGTGAACTAAGAAATAAGGGTTTAAAGGCTTAGAGCATTGGTCATACATTCAAGCTAAATCGGTATGTATTTTTAGTCGATTTTGATAATTTTACGTTTTTGTGATCGTTGCTTCAGATACTATCAGGCCCATGCTAAAATTTTTGAGATCGATTGTGTATATGACATTCGGCCATTGATGTGTTCATGAGGTTTTTGATGTTTGATGATTTTAAATTAAAGCTATGTTAAAGATTAGTATGTTTTGTATTAGAAATTTTAGTGAATTTGAGTATTGTGGGCTAAATTGCAAAAATGAAATCTTGAGGGGACTAAAATGTAAATTAAATGAAAGAAATGGATTTATATGGACCTTGTGAACATTCGGCCCTAAGGTGTTGTAGTGAAATTTTGTGTATTTTGTGTTTTGTGTAAATAGGACTAAATTGTAAAAATGTGAAACCCTAGGGGTTAAATGGTAATTTGCCTATTTATGTGTTTAGGGACTAAATTGAAATGAAATTTACTTGAATGAGCTGAATTTTTAATGTGTTTAGATCAAGAACAAAGAAAATAGATTTTGATCGGGGAAAGACGAAGGTTATCGAATAAGCCATCTCACGCCATCAACGACAATCGAGGTAAGTTCTTAAGAAAATGTATGTCAAGAATTAATTATGAGTATAGTATATGATAAAATTTGGAAATTTAAAGTACTAAAATATGTATTGGCGAATATGGGGTATAATATTGTATTGAATTTATTTTTTGTTAAATGTGATGTGAATGAGCAAGTTTGGTTTAATATGTGAAAGTAATATGTTGTATCTGAGATGGTTGTGATATTAGCACTAAGTAAATTGTGTTGGAATGTTGAAAATGTTGAAATTTCAGGGCTTAATGCCTAGTAGGCCTTGTGCTTGATTTATTCGGAGCTTAATGCCTAGCAGGCCTTGTCTTGCTTGATTTATTCGAGCTTAATGCCTAGCGTGCCTTATCTTAGGTGATTTATTTCGAGCTTAATGCCTAGCGTGGCCTTATTCGTTGATTTATTTCGGGCTTAATGCCTAGCGGCCTCATGCTAGGTGATCTTTATCGGGCTTAATGCCTAGCAGGCCTCGTCTTGTAAAATATATCGAGCTTATTACCTAGCGGGCTAAATGCCGGTGTTGAACTCCGCACTTTGAGTCTAGCAAGTCTAGTGCTAGTATGTGAGATTCGGGCAAATGCCTAGCGCTTTTATCTTGGTGAGTTGAAATTCCAAGTTTAGATTATGTACTAGTAAAGTCATGAAATAAATCAAGTGAGCCTAAGCATTTGAAAATGAGTTTGTTAATTCGGCTACAAGGTATGTGCTATTCATATTCATGCCTTATACATATATATATGATGATAATAAGAAAATGAATTTGTGAAGGAAATGTGATGTACAATTGGTAGATGCAACTTGTGTATAAGCTATGCCATGAGGAAATTGGTTATATGAAAGCATCAAGTGGTTAAAGGTATCCGTATAAATATATTGATATGAATGATACTAATTGATCTTGTATATTCAGTCTTATGCTTATGTTTACGTGACATATTGGGATTACTTTGATGCCATGTATACGAATGTATGAAATGTCAAACGGATATATATATATATGTGTGTGTGTGAATATATTTCCTTTTATGTGAAATTATTAAGTGCAAAGTATATGCTTATTGTATATACATATATATGTGATCCTATTGAATTATGTGTATCGAAAATATGAGTAGTTGGAAAAGAGTATTTAATCTATATGTGATCTATATGATTAGATTATAAATTGAAGTTTAAAGGTGAAATAGTGATGATGGTTAATTTGAATGAGCATTAGCATTCGACATTAGTAGATCATTTAAGTACTAAGCTTTGAACTATTGATATTTGATGCTTGGATATATGAGAGCTTAAATGAACATGTGTTTATAAGTAAAGAGGTAAATCGGATGTACACTACCTTTACTTATTCAATATTTATGTGAAGTTAGTGAGTTTCATATATGTGTATTATGAATATATTATAAAGAAAGGAGGTTTTATATTTTGAATTTGATCTTGAGTTGGTAATTTGTATGCTAATGTTATGGGAATGATAAGTGTTATGTTAAGTGAGGTAAAAGCATTCGGTTTTGAAGGATTTTTGAGTTAAGCTGTTTTAAATTCAATGTTATTTCTTAATTGTTTTAAAATGCTTGAATGTCCAATTGGTATATTATGATTGCTTAAGACTTACTAAGCTAAATTAGCTTACTCGTGTGTATTCATTGTTACTTTTATAGATTTTGATCAAGCTAAGAGCTCAGGGGATCGTCAACAAAGTCATCCATACTATCTACCTATTTTGGTATTTTTGATTTTGGATTTTAAATTAAAGGCATGTATAGGCTAGACTAAGTTTTGAGCTATGAATTTGTCCTTGTATATATTAGCCATGCGAAAATGGCTTTACTTGGATCATTAGAATTAGGCTTGGCATTATGAGTTCGTGATTGAGTGTTTAATGTATTTAGTTATATCGATTTGATTATAACTTAATTATATGTTGTATATGATTGCTATGTTTCATTAATAATGTGGTGCATGGTTGATTTATGTTATATATATGTCAGGCATAGGGTCATGTATTTAGCTTATCTCAAAATATATCTTATTGTATATCACGTGTGTGATAGATATTCATATGACTTGACCGAAAGGTTGAAGTTGGGAAATGGTTAGTACCATATTCGAATGTGTTTGGTTTAAAGATTGAGGAGGATTTCTTGTGAAGTGATCAAATGAAAAGCGAATTGAGAAGATAGTTTTATAATGAAATTTGCGATTTGGTTATGTTCTTATTATTAAATTGAGACATACTTTCTTTGAGATGTGTATATTCGCTAATGTGATTTTAAGATATCAAGTGGGCAGTGTTCATTGTTAATTATATTGATGAGTTATTTGTGAATATCATAAAAGGGATTAAATTTTTGTATGTTGTTATCTAAGCATATTTGGGTTGTTTTAAATTGCTTTTAGATATGACTATGTGGGCAGTAATTGTTTATGGCTACTAGTGTTTTGTTCAGTAATGCCTTGCTACCCAATCCGATGACCGACAGGGGTTAAAGGTGTTACATTTGATTGGTATCAGAGCTTACAGTTTAGTCGATTCTAGGACTACCGTAGCACGTGTGAGTCTAGCTATACATGCCTTAAATTACAATACGATAGTGTGGTGACTTCTAACATCTGAATTGTGATTTTGTATTGTAAATGGATCCCGATAGATTCGTAGCTAATGATGTTGAGAGCGTAGTGCCTGATCCCGCACATGGGTCAGTGCTGGTAGACTCTCGACCTATCTCGAGTAGTCATGAGGGGGAAGGCTAAGCAAGCCTTCTACCAGATGATGAACGAATGGTTTATTCAAAATATCTGTACTAACCAGACTGTGCAACAACCTCCACCCTTGAATAATCCATTTTCGATACCTATGGTACCTTCGATAGTAGATCCGATGAGATTTTGCAGGTCTCCTAAAGATAAGATTAGGAAACACGGGGCCGAAGAGTTTAAAGCTAAAGATGATGATGCAGGACGAATTAAGCTGTGGCTTGATAACCTTATCCGAGTGTTCAATGAGCTATCTTATACTCCGGATGAATGTTTAAAGTGTGCCATATCTTTATTAGGAGACAATATTGTCATATCTGAAGCCAGAGTGCTAGTCAAAGCGTAGGCTATTCGAGCTCTAGAAGATGTCTCATCACCTGCTGTCATAACTGGTACATTTACTCTTTCTGATATTTTTGCGATTGTTTTCATAGACCCTAGTTCTACGTATTAATATGTATGCATGAATTTAGTATTCAGCAAGACATTGACTGTAGAATCTTCTGAATTTGCTACAAAAATAACGAACTCCTTGGTAAAAGTGTTCTGGTTGATAAAGTATGCAAGAATTGTCTGTTAAGGTTTCGAGATATCTATTTCCCACTGAGTTGATGCTTTTACTATTTGATGAATTCAATATTATTTTGGGAAGGGATTGGTTGTTTATGCCTGATGCTGTTGTGAACTGTAAAAGAAAGATTATAAATTTGAGATGTCCGAAGGATAAGAAAATACGGATTGAGTCTGATGATTTGTGTGGATTGCCTGCTGTAATATCTGTTTTGAAAGCTCCGTTACGAGACATATTTTTGCCTACGTAATTGATTCGAAAGTATCTAAGAAGAAAATTGAATCAGTGCCTATTGTTTATGAGTTTTTTATATGTTTCCTGAAGAGTTACCAGGTTTGCCTCTGATTCATGAAGTTGAATTTGTTATTGATTTGTTGTGGTA
The DNA here is from genome assembly GCA_025506655.1 of Gossypium rotundifolium. Taxonomy (NCBI): domain Eukaryota; kingdom Viridiplantae; phylum Streptophyta; class Magnoliopsida; order Malvales; family Malvaceae; genus Gossypium; species Gossypium rotundifolium. The sequence continues at coordinate 29,628,507 of CP106730.1, forward strand.
ATAGTAGATAACAATTTGATTTATTCACATGATGAAAATGAGCATACTGAACCTTTGAGAATTTTTTTGTAAACTTTGAGAGAAAAACAATTATATGTGAAATTCAGCGAATGAGAATTTTGATTGCATGAAGTTAGTTTTCTGAGACATATTGTGTCAGTCTTTGGAATCCGAGTAGATGCGAGTAAGATTTACTATTTTGAGTTGGAAACCTCAGAAAATGTGTCTATAGCTCGTAATTTTACATGTCTCTAACCTGTTATTACTTGTAGATTTGTAAAAAGAATTTTCAAGAATAGCTACTCTGTTGGCTAGACTATTTCGAAAGATGTTAGATTTAAATGGTCGGATAAATGTCAAAAAAGTTTCGATCAGTTAAAAACTCTATTAACGAAAGCTCCTGTGTTAATACAACCAGAATCGGGCAAAGAATTTATTGTGCACAGTGATACTTTATTAAACAGTCTGGGATGTGTCCTGATGTAAGAAGGCAAAGTTGTAGCTCATGCCTTGAGACAGTTGAAGCTTCAATAAAAGAATTATCCGATACACGACCTTGAATTAGTTGTGATTGTATTTGCACTTAAGATTTGGTGTCATTATCTGTACAATGAGAAATGTCGCATAATTTCAGATCATAAAATTTTAAATTATTTGATGATTCAAAAGATTTGAACCTGCATCAGAGAAGATGGCTTGAGATATTGAAAGAGTATGAGTTAGTGTTAGATTATCATTTGGGGAAAACAAACGTTGTGGCTAATGGGTTGAGTAGAAAGTCATTGTTTGCATTAGATGCTTTGAATGCTCAGTTAGACTTCTTTGACGATAGCTTTGAAATAGAAGAATTGAGAACAGAACCAATGTTTTTTTTACAATAGATATATAAAGCTATAAGACTGATAATGAAGTGCTAGCGAAATGAGCCCAGTGGGAAATTAAATTTTGAATCTAAATTTTTAATTGTGGATGATTGTTTGAAATATCGAGATAGTATCTGTGTTCCGAGAATTCCAAGGTTGATTCAATTGATTTTGAATGAAACACATAATAAACGTTTATCTGTTCATCTGGGAAGTGCTAAAAGGTACCATGATTTGAAGCAATACTATTGGTGGTCTGGTATGAAATAAGACATTTCTGATTTTGGTTTGAAATGTTTTGTTATTAGCAAGTGAAAGCTGAACATCAAATTCTATATGGATTCTACATTTGATCCTTGTTTCTGAGTGGAAATGAAATAGAGTAACAATGGACTTTGTTTCTGATTGGCCTTAACTCTGAAAAAGAAAAATGCAATATGATTCGTAATTTTATTCCGATTAGGTTTGATTTCTCACTAGAGAGATTGGCAAAGTTTTATACTACTGAGATTGTGAGATTGCACGGGGTGCCACTATCTGTTGTGTCAGATAGAGATACGAGATTCACATCACAATTCTGGAAGAAATTGCAAGAAACTTTGGGAACGAAATTACATTTCAGTACAAACTTTCATTCGCAAACAGATGTTCAATCCGAACAAACTATTCAAATTCTTGAAGATATGCGAAAGTGCTGTGTACTAGAGTTTTATGGTTCATGGTAATAGTATCTACCATTGATTAAAATTTGCGTATAATAGTGGTTTTCAGATGAATAACAACATGGCACCATATGAAGATTCGTACGGACGTAAAAGTCGTATACCTCTGTAATAGACTGAACTCAGTGAGAATACGTTAAACGGGGGTTGATTTGATAAAGGATGCAGAACATGAAGTGAAATTGATCCGAGATTTTTTCGAAAGCAGTATTTGATTGTTAAAAGTCCTATGTAGATTTTAAACAAAAAGATGTAAAATTTGAGATCGACGACAAAGTAATTCATGTTTCAATATTTCATAGATATTGATCCGATCCGTCACATGTGATTGCCCCATCTGAAATAGAGATCCGATCTGATATGACATATGAAGAAGAACTGATCCGTATCTTAGTCCGTTAAATGAATAAATTGAGAAATAAAAAAAAATATGTTAGTGAAAGTATTATGGAATCGACACGGAATAGAATAGGCAATATAGGAGCCTGAAGATTCATTAAGACAACAATATCTGAATCTGTTCAGCGGTAAGATTTTCGGGGACGAAAATCCCTAAGAGGGGAGAGTTGTAACAGACCGAATTTGACCCTAGTCAGAACGGTAGTTTCGGGACCACGAATCCAAGTCCGAGAAATTTTTAAATATTATATTTTGTGTTTATTATATGTGAATTAATGTGTGTGAAAGTTTCGTAGAAAAATTTAATCGTTTGGGTGTTCGATTTAACAAAAAGGACTAAATCGCGTAAGCGTAAAAGTTACATACTATAGTGTAAAGTGCTAAAATGATGATGGCTTTTTAATATGGGGCATTAAAAGGGAAATTAGCCCATTTTTAAGTTAGCGGGTAGCATATGACAAGATTGACCTTAATTTATATGTTGTTTTTATTATTTATTAAAGGTTAAAATGGTAAAACATAAAAAAATGTTATTATATGTTTAATAATATGAAATTAAAAGCCATCACATTTGTTCTTTCTTCTTCATTGCGTATGTGAACTAAGAAATAAGGGTTTAAAGGCTTTGAGCATTCGGTCATACATTCAAACTAAATCATGTATGTATTTTTAGTGGTTTTTGATAATTTTTACGTTTTGTGATCGTTGCTTCAGTATACTATCCCACCCATGCTAAAATTTTGAGATTAGTGTGTATATGACATTCGCCATTGATGTGTTCATGAAGTTTTGATGTTTGATGATTTTAAATTAAAGCTATGTTAAAGATTAGTATGTTTTGCATTAGAAATTTTAGTGAATTTGAGTATTTTGGGCTAAATTGCAAAAATGAAATCTTGAGGGGACTAAAATGTAAAATAAATGAAAGAAATGGATTTATATGGTCCTTGTGAACATTCGGCCCTAAGGTGTTGTAGTGAAATTTTGTGTATTTTGTGTTTTGTGCAAATAGGACTAAATTGTAAAAATGTGAAACCCTAGGGGTAAAATAGTAATTTGCCTATTTATGTGTTTAGGGACTAAATTGAAGTGAAATGTACTTGAATGAGCTGAATTTTTAATGTGTTTAGATCAAGAACAAAGAAAAATGGATTTTGATCGGGGAAAGACGAAGGTTATCGAATAAGCAGCCTCACGCCATTCCGTCGACAATGAGGCAAGTTCTTAAGAAAATGTATGCCAAAGAATTAGTTATGAGTATAGTATATGATAAAATTTGGAAATTTAAAGTACTAAAATATGTGTTGGCCGAATATGGGGTATAATATTGTATTGAATTTATTTTTGTTAAATGCGATGTGAATGAGCAAGTTTGGTTTAATATGTGAATGTAATATGTTGTATACGAGATGGTTGTGATCTTAACACTAAGTGAATTTTGATGGAATGTTGAAAATGTTGAAATTTCAGGCTTAATGCCTAGCAGGCCTTGTGCCGGTGATTTGTTTCAGGCTTAATGCCTAGCAGGCCTCGTGCCGATGATCTTTATTGGGCTTAATGCCTAGCAGGCCTCATGCCGGTGAAATATATCGGGCTTATTGCCTAGCAGGCTAAATGCCGATGTTCGAACTCCAGACTTTGAGTCTCGCAAGTCTAGTGCTGGTATGTGAGATTCGGGCAAATGCCTAGCAGTTTTTATACTGGTGAGTTGAAATTCCAAGTTTAGATTATGTACTAGTAAAGTCATGAAATAAATCAAGTGAGCCTAAGCATTTGAAAATGAGTTTGTTAATTCAGCTACAAGTATGTGCTATTCATATTCATGTATTATACATATATATATGATGATAATAAGTAAACGAATTTGTGAAGGAAATGTGATGTACAATTGGTAGATGCAAATTGTGTATAAGCTATGCCATGAGGAAATTGGTTATATGAAAGCATAAAGTGGTTAAAGGTATCCAGATAAATATATTGACATGAATGATACTAATTGATCCCAGTATATTCAGTCTTATGCTTATGTTTACGTGACATATTGGGATTACTTTGATGCCATGTATACGAATGTATGAAATGTCAAATGGATATATATATATATATGTGTGTGTGTGTGTATGTGAATATATTTCCTTTTACGTGAAATTATTAAGTGCAAAGTATATGCTTATTGTATATACATATATATGTGATCCTATTGAATTATGTGTATCGAAAATATGAGTAGTTGGAAAAGAGTATTTAATCTATATGTGATCTATATGATGAGATTATAATTTGAAGTTTAAAGGTGAAATAGTGATGATGGTTAAATTTGAATGAGCATTAGCATTCGACATTAGTAGATCATTTAAGTACTAAGCTTTGAACTATTGATATTAGATGCTTGGATATATGAGGCGTAAATGAACATGTGTTTATAATTAAAGAGGAAAATTTGATGTACACAGCCCTTTACTTATTCGAATATTTATGTGAACTTAGTGAGTTTCATATATGTATTTATGAATATATTATAAAGAAAGGAGGTTTTATATTTTGAATTTGATCTTTGAGTTGGTAATTTGTATGCTAATGTTATGGGAATGATAAGTGTTATGTTAAGTGAGGTAAAAGCATTCGGTTTTGAAGGATTTTCGAGTTAAGCTGTTTTAAATTCAATGTTATTACTTAATTGTTTTAAGATGCTTGAATGTCTAATTGGTATATTACGATTGCTTAAGACTTACTAAGCTAAATTAGCTTAAGACTTACTAAGCTAAATTAGCTTACTCTGTGTGTATTCATTGTTCTGTTTTATAGATTTTGATCAAGCTAAGAGCTCAGGGGATCGTCAACAAAGTCATCCACACTATCAACCTATTTTGGTATTTTTGATTTTGGATTTTAAATTAAAGGCATGTATAGGCTAGACTAAGATTCAAGCTATGAATTTTTCCTTGTATATATTAGCCATGCGAAAATGGCTTTACTTGGATCATTAGAATTAGGCTTGGCATTATGAGTTCGTGATTGAGTGCTTGTAACACCCCAAACCCGGTCAGCACACCACAACCGGATCTAGCATGCCACAGAGTGATACCCTTTTTAAAAGCGAAAGGTTGTCGGATAATTTTCTTAGAAAACCCTTTTTGTAGTACGTAAAGTTTGGAAATCCTTTCTTGAAGTCTACCTATCGTTGCAAGTTTTTAGAAAACATTCAAGTTATCTTTGTTATCATATTTTAAGTGGTTACCCGATGGCAACGCTTTAAAGAAAAACGAGGGAGTTATAGTTTTGAAAAAAACATTACCCTTTACCGGTTAATTTAACAAAACCATATATCCAACATAGTTAAAATAATAGCAAATAATAAAATAAAACCAAAACAAATCTTAGCGGCCTTATTACATAACCCAAAACCAAAATTTAAAATTTAAATAGTAATTAAAAGAAATCAAAATCCAACGAACATGCATGGCCCCCTCGAGTCCTCCCGGCTCCATCTCCGTAATCTATTCATCTGCAAAATATAAGGGAAGGGGTGAGTCACCAAGACTCGGTGTATAAATCCCCAACCCGATAGTGCATTCACTTACACAAACTATCAGTAGCAATATGCAAATCATGCAAAACATGCAACCCATAACCTAGCCATCCAAACACCTTTAACTACCCCGTGTGGTCAAAACCACTGGTGGTCAAAATCACTAGTGACCGTAGTCACAAATATATCGGTGTGGTCAAAACCACTGATGACCAAAGTCACAAATCAAGTGATGGGGCCAACCCATCATGTGGTCAAAACCACTGATGACAATCCCGTAAATAATCTCGTGGGGCCAACCCACTGTGGTACCAAACCACTAGGATGAGTCACAAATCGATATGTGGTCAAAACCACTAGTGGTCAAAACCACTGGGACTTAGTCACAATTCATAATATCAAGACGGGGCCAACCCGTCGTATGGTCAAAACCACTGGTGACAGTCCAAAATAAATCATCCCCCTCCTCTCATCAAACCCATCATCATGTTCATAACATACATGCCATAGTATCGAATGATCATGCAAATAACATATAACATAGCATCAACAGATCATGACGATGTATACTAAAAGTCACATAATAGGGGACTTACCCGGTTTCTAAACTCATGTCCACAAAGCATAATCACTGATTCAATAGTGATAAAGGTAACACAATAAGCATATTATACTAAATAGGAGTGTGTAAGCGTTACACATCTGACTATAGGTAGATCTAATATGAAATCCCGAAACGTATAACCTCACTGCACCTACAATTGGCCAACATCATATTTTAGTTCTAAAGCCTTTCGGCTTAATCACAAAATCCTGAAGGATGTGTCGCACTTTAGTAGTACTCACCTGAATGCCGATTTGGTTTCCAACCAAATCCCGAAGCTATAATAATCCCCCTTGCAATCGGCCAAACATAGAACACACAAATGGTTAGCTTCGGCTTTTGAACGATTAGGAAATAGATCTTGAAACGTTTAAGCCTTACCTAGATCGGCCACCAAATCCCGAAGATTCGGCTACACACCTTCCTACCATCGATTAACACCACATCAACTCTCATAGCCATTCGGCTATGATTAACAAATCCCGAAAGGAATAAACCATACCACAAGAACCACACCTACCTTAACGCACAAGATCTCTTCGGCTTTTACAAAGATTCGGCCCTAGCATCCAAAGATAGAAGAATTGACAACCAAAAAAAAAAGATGAGACTACTAGAGGATCCGACCATACACTGAAAGAGAGAAAGAGAAAGGCAGTAATGAAATAACAAAGACTTACCACACCAAAATTTGGGATTCGGAAAAGAGAATCAAGAAGAGATGAATGTTGGTACTTGGGATGATGAAAAGAAAATACAAGAATAGAGGGGTTTATGAGCAAGGTATTCGGCCAAGATGAATGAGAGGACTTTTGGCACAAGGGTTTGAAAGAGAGAAGAGAAAAGATAAGTGTAGAGAGTTTGGCTATGGTGTTTTGGCTTCAAGGTTTCATGAAGAAAAGAGAAAATTCTTGTGACTCACAATTTCGGCTAAACTCAAAAGATAGCCACTCACACCACTCAAAATTTGACACTACCCCCCCATCCAAGACCGAAACTATACTCCCCTCCAAAGTCCCATATTCGGCCAACTCTCTTCAAATTAGTTTGGAAATATTCCAACTCCTCAATTCCCTTATCTACATCTATTTGACTCCCTCTATCCTTATCCCCAGAGTCCACCCTGAGCACTCCACTTCCCCAGCTTGGCGTCAAAATAAATAAGCAGAAAAGGGATTTTTGTAGCTCGAACCTGAGCTCCCCCTTCCATGCATGTGGCATCACCAACCAAGCACCTTAGTGGCGCCTTCCTTGCCATTTCGCCACTTGGTTATTCGTGTCACAACATACCAAAAATATCCTTTAACCCCTAGCTTCCTTAGCTCCCTATTCCTAAGTGTCAAAACTAAAATTTTAGCCATCACTCAGGCCTCACCCGAGGTCATGCCTAGGCCCCAAAACATGCTAAACTAGCACAGTGAGCACATTATCACAAGTAAACATACAAAATGCAGAGACCCCGTTTTAAGGATGTTACAGTGTTTAATGTATTTGGTTATATCGATTTGATTATAACTTAATTATATGTAGTATATGATTGCTATGTTTCATTAATAATGTGGTGCAATGTTATATATATGTTAGGCATAGGATCATGTATTTAGCTTATCTCAAAAATATATCTTATTGTATATCACGTGTGTGATAGATATTCATATGACTTGGCCGAAAGGTTGAAGTTGGGAAATTGTTAGTACCATATTCGAATGTGTGAGGAGGATTTACTGTGAAGTGATCAAATGAAAACGAATTGAGAAGATAGTTTTATAATGAAATTTGCAGATTTGGTTATGTTCTTCTTAATAAATTGAGACATACTATGCTGAGATGTGTATATTTGGCTAATGTGATTTTAAGATATCAAGTGGATAGTGTTCATTGTTAATTATATTGATGAGTTATTTGTGGATATCTTAAAAGGGATTAAATTTTTGTATGTTGTTATCTAAGCATATTTGGGTTGTTTTAAATTGCTTTCAGATATGACTATGTGAGCAGTAATTGTTTATGGCTACTTGTGTTTTATTCGGTAATGCCTTGCTACCCAATCCGGCGACTGACATGGGTTAAGGGTGTTACAATCAAAGAATATAAACCTCACATACCTTATCCCGAAGCAGTGAAAGGAGATGATTCAGAGGAATAGTTTGGTTAGTTTCTTAAACTTTTAAAGAAATTACATATTAACTTACCCCCTCTTGAAGCTCTTTTCCAGATGCCAGACTCGAGGAAATTTTTAAGACAACTCTTGACAAACAAACGCAAAATAGACGAAGAGCACCACGTGGAACTAAACGCCATGCTCGGTAATGTTACAAAATAGACTACCGCAGAAACAAAAAGATTCAGGGAGTTTCACAATTCCATGCTTAGTTGGAAGTTTAACTATTGATAATGTGTTAGTTGATCTAGGGGCAAGTATAAATGTCATGCCTTATGCATTGTTTAAACGAATAGGTCTGGGGAAGCCCAAACAAACTAGGATGAGTATTCAACTAGCTGATAAAACTGTTAGAATTCTTAGGGGCATTATTGAAAATGTTCTTGTAAAAATCGATAAATTTGTGTTCCCAGTAGATTTTGTTGTTTTAGACATGGATGAGGATAACTCAATCCCCTTAATTCTAGGAAGACCTTTTCTAGCAACTTCCAAGACTAAAATTGATGTTGCCACAGGCGAGCTCATACTTTGCGTAGGAGATGAATCGATTAAGCTTCAAGCTCTCGACTCGGCCAGAACAATAGATGATGAAGGTAAGAAAATCACTCTAATAGATAATCAAATTGTTCAACTTTCATCACAGGAAACACCATATAAAGACAACCCTGAGCCGACTCATAAGTCCCAAAACAACAAAGAAGAATTCTACAAGGGACAAGACCTTAGGCTTGACAAGTTTGAAGAGCAGAAGATACAAGTCAAAGAAAAGTCGGATCCACATGATGTAAAACTAAAGGAACTGCCAGAAAAGCTCGTAGGGACATCAAACCACTTCAAAATAGGAGACCAGGTACTATTAGACAAAGTCAATCCTCACATCTCTTCAATAGACCTGAGAGCGAAGGGAGAAGTCCTGCTTAAGGTACACGATATCTCCCCGCACAGAACAGATGAGGTAAGCAAATCAACATTCAAAACTTTTAATGTAAAACCTTCTCGACCTAAACTTTGTCAAGAAACTAAAGCTATAAGTATGAGGGAAGGTATTCAAACCTTTAAACCTCCTTAAAAATTTCAAATACGAGGAAAGTCTAGCTTAAGACTATAAATGAGTGCTTTCGGGAGGCAACCTGAATACTAACACTTTTTATTTTCAGTTTCTTTCCCTTTCTTCTTTCTTTCCTTTTTTTTACTAAACCAAGAATGCAAAATTTCAAGGTCACACGGCCTTACACACGGCCGTGGCCGTGGCCGTGTGGACCAACGGAATCTCTAGACTGACATAGCAGAGTCCGTTCAAATCAGACCAACCACCCTCCGACGTTACGGATCCAACCACCCTCCCCCATAGGCACCGACAAATTAGCACGACCGTGTCCCACGATCGTTCGAGGCTACTGACTTATCGAGCATGGGCACAACATGCCCGTGCGTCACACTCGTGCCCATATATTGACTTCACAAACACAGGCATGATGGGCTGAAACACGAGCGTGGACCAACGACACTCTCCACAACATGGTCGTGTGATAAAGCCGTGTAATTCAACACACCCTTGGTCCACGGGCATGGGAACGAGCCAGATTTGAGCAACTATTTAAACCCCACAGCCCTCTCCTTTCCTACCAATTTCTTCTCTCATTCTTTCCTCCTTCTTCTTTCAAATTTCCCTTATTTCTTTAAGATAGTGTCCAAATTCTTGAGCTACACTAAAATCATGCCGAAGAAGCGTAAGAAGGTAAGCATTGTCTCCTTAAAGGAGACCCCAACACATAAGTACATCTGGCAGCTTTAGCTATTCGAAACGCCAAGGGTCTTTAAAACCATTTCGGTTCTATTTTTCTTTTCTCTTCTCATTTATTTTCCTTATCTATATTTCTCTTCTGCTTAATTTAATTCCCTTCATCCTAGTTTCTTGGTTTTAGGTTCTAAAGGCTGCTAGGGAATCACGCCACTTCCACCATCACCAACGATCTACAGCCTTAGAAATCACTCCCACTTCGCAAACCATCTGTCAATAAGAACTATTCAGTCCATTAGTATTCTATTTTAACTTTAGTTTTCTTCTTAGTCTCCTTCTCTTTATTTTTCTTGTCCTTAATTATATTATTAGTATATTCTTAATGTTTCTTTAGATTTCTTGGCTATATTTTCCCTACCCAATTTCTTCATCTAGCAAAATGGTTTTCGGTAGCCACCCCACTGGGCCCATAGAACACACCATCACAGCCACCAAAGACGCATCGTCCCAGAAATCACCCAAAATTTAGGAAGTGGCACTCTATCACTCTCTTTTGATCTTATATTAATTGTTATTACCTATCTTTGTACATTGAGGGCAATGTACATATTAAGTGTGGGGGGATAAAAGTGCCTAACTTTTTGCATAATTCTCAAATTAATGCCTAATTTTCATTGTTCTCAAAATCTCGAATTTTAAACTTGTTCAAAGGTTTTTTCTCATATTACTAATTAGGATGAAATTTCTAATGATTTATGATTATTATTGATATGTTTTAGAAAAAGTCATTGATAATTGTGCATTGATGATTAAATTTAAAGAATACTAGAGAATCGAGCATGATAAGTCTACTTTCTAAAAATTAAAGTCGTTGCACTGAATTTGAGTATTACCTTGAAATTTAGAATTTATAAGGATTGATGTTAAAAACACCCATACTTTTTGTGAGATTTTGAGCCTTATAGAGCATATATTCTTTTTCGTGCTCACTTTATTAATTATGAGTGTGTCAACTTTGAATTGTTATTCTAAAACTTGCCTCGTTTATACATGTCGAGACCACATTAATGATTTTATATACTGAGATGATAAAGGTACCTAGGTTTAACCCACTTATTCCTTAAAAATCCTACCTTCACAAATTAACCCCTAGTGAACCCCGTTGAATCCTAACAACCTTTTTATTGACTCACCCACTAATATTGACCCAAAATCCTTTGAATTTATTATCACCATTCTTTTGACTACCCTTTAATCGAGGTTTGATTTGATTAAATTACCGAATTATATTAGTTCAAGAGTTACATTTATCATTTATGATGTAATATTTTAGTTTGTTCTTAAAAAAAAATCTAAGTTTATTCAATATTAATAGTATACAAAAGAGATTAAAGTATTTAAACTCCAATTGTTGAAGAAAAGCTCGTATTAAAGTATTATCAAATTTTAAGTGATGAAAATACTCTTTATTATAGAGTAATTATCAATAGTGGTATTATTAGTTTTCATTCGATGTAAATATTCATATTTTCTAGTTAGGTAAGTTGTCAAGTCAGCCTCGATTCTAACCCTCTGATTCAGCCTATATCCACACCCTTAACCTTAGCCCCGTTAGAAACCTGATAAAGACCTTTTGATCTGTGTATCATCTCATAAACAGTGATGGAGATTTGATTTTCAGGCAAGCCTATGAGATTAACTTTTCAGGTTCGACTTATGAGTGCTTATTCTTGAACCTTAAACACTTCGAGTGATTTTAGTGAATATTTTGTAAGGATGTCAATCCTTGTCGGTTTTGAATTAAAGGTAATTATTCAAATAAGGGGAGACACATATGTTTTCGCACTACAAAGGTATGACTTATCATGATTGAATCCTTAGGACTCTTTGAGTTGAATTATCCATGTATAAATTATCTATGAATTATGATGAGACATTGTCGATAGGAATTATGAATTATGGAAAATTCGTTTTAATGGTAAGTTGAGAATTTTGCTTTAGGACAAGCAAAAGCTTAAGTGTGGGGGTATTTGATAAACCGTAAAAGTAACATATTTTAATCCCACATTTAGTATGCTTTTGGATGATTCAGCCCTCAGTTTATGTAAAAAGGTGCTCTTAATCCTTTCTTTTCATGTCTTATACTCAAAAAAGCACGAGAATGAAAAGAATGAAAGCAGGCTTAAAAGCAGACCAAATTGGGTCGACCAAGAAATTGGCACGACACGGACTTTAAGTCACACTGCAGCCGTGCCTGCTCAATCATTCAAAGACATGCCCCAAGCACGAATTGCATGGCCATGTCCCAATCTATAGACCTGAAGCACGGCCTGAATCTCGACTTACACAGGTGTGTGCCATGGCCGTGCCCCTGCTATGGGAATGAGCAATTTCACTCAGATTTGGATGCTTGAAGCCAAAGAAACATACTCCTAAGTCCACTTAAACACCTTAATAGTAATTCTACTTGAATGAGGTACTTATGAGCCAAGTAAAGCATCTAAGGAGCCTCTATAAACAACCCAAGGCAGCCGTTCTAAAGGAGGTGGTTTTTAGGAAGAGTTTTTTGCCAGAGCTTTTATTCAGGGAATTACTCGAAGATAGGCAGTGGATCCATCTCAAGAAGCCAGAGTTCTACTCAAGGCAGAGGATATCCTCTTCAATTCCTTCAGGGGGTTTTAGGGATTTCTTATGTTTTGTTTTATCTTTCTCTTGAGATGTTTTCTTATTTTGTTATGAACTAAACCCTTGAGATACAGAGGGATAAAACCTATAATGATTTTATTATTTGATTTCTAATTTATATGATAAGTACTGAGTTTATTCTTAATTATGTTACTTAATTTAATCGATGTGCTTGATGGAAGAGGAATAGACCACCCAAGAGTAGATCTAACATAATTAAGCAGAATTGATCGACTGCCTAGAGATAGGGTTACGAGATTTTGTCAGATTAGGGTGAAACCTAATATGAGAGTCCATTGATTGATTTACTACTTCTTTAGGGGGTTATTATAAGAGAACGAGAGTTCCACTAATTAACCTAAGGTTAGACGTTATTCACCTCAAGAGAGGGTTTAATATAGGTTAGGGAGTCTCACGGATCAAGCTAAGTAAAGAAGTCATATGAATTAAAAGTTAGATAACAAGAGAAGTCAAAGGTGAATTCTTCCTGAGGGTATCGTCCAAAATCAACTGAGTTTTTCCACAGTCTTTTCCCAAAGTTTCATTCTTTTGTCTTTGCATCTAGCTTAGTTTTAAGATTAATAAACCAATCACTCCATATTTCAGGCTAAATAATAGAAAGAAAGTGAGTAGTAGTACTTTTAGGTTCCCTTGGGTTCGATAAGATACTCTTGCCTAAACATACTACTGTTGGATAGGTGCACTTGCCTCTGTCGTTGTCATAGTTAGCCTATAAGTTCGATCATTCTTTTTATAAATATTAAAACTCGACTATTTGACACGATCAGCCACAAAGGTATTCCATGGTGTGGACATCTTCTCAGGAGATCCTTATATCTTTCGCATGCATCATATAATGTTTCTGCATCATTCTGCACAAAAGAAGATATGTCATTCCTAAATTTGGCCATTTTGGCTGATGGAAAGTATTTTAAAAGAAATTTTTGGTCATTTGATCCCATGTGGTGATTGACCCTCGTGGTAACGAGTTCAACCAACGCTTTGCTTTATTCCTTAATGAAAAGGAAATAACCGAAGGCGTATGGCATCGTCGAAATGTCATTTATTTTGAAGGTATCACGAACTTTAAGAAATTAGCTATATCGCTTTTGGATCTTCGTCCTACAAACCATCAAATTGAACAAATGTTGAATCATTTGTATTGTGTTAGGCTTTAATTCAAAATTATTAGCACTATAGCAGCCTAACAATACTACATTTTGTTCCATCAAATTAGGTTTAGCATAATCATACATAGTACGCGAGCATTCTATTCTTGCACATTTGGCGGTGGATTGTTTTCATCCATCCCTTGATAGGATTGGATCGCCTTGTTGTTCTTCTCTTTGGTAGTCTAAAGCTCGTCTAGTTTCTCTTCGATTTTTGTGAGCGGTAGCTTCAGTGTCACTTTTGTACGCTAAAGGTCCTCTCGGGTTCCTTCTAGTCATAAACTAGAGGTACCTAATAGGAGAAGAAAGAAATAAATTTAGTGTAAATAAAATTTAACCTAAACTAAAAATAAAAGTAAATTGAGAAAAAATAATAAAATAATGGCTAAAGTAATAGAAATAGTGCTTTCTTAATATTTTAGTGTTCCCCGGCAACGACGCCAAAAACTTGATTGTGTCAAACAGTCGAGTTTTAATATTTATAAAGAATAATTGAACTTGTAGACTAACTATGACAACGATTGAGGCAAGTGCACCTATCAAACAATAGTATAGTTTAGGCAAGGTTATTTTATCGAACCCAAAGGAACCTAAAAGTGCTACTACTCACTTTCTTTCTATTATTTAGCCTAAAATATGGAGTGATTAGTTTATTAATCTAAAAATTAATGAAAAACTAAACTAGAAGAAAAGACAAAAGAATGAAACTTTGGGAAAAGACTGTGGAAAAACACAGTTGATTTTAGACGATACCCTCAAGAAGAATCCACCTATGACTTCTTTTGTTATCTAACTTTTAATTCATATGACTTCTTTACTTAGCTTGATCCGTGAGACTCCTAACCTATATTAAACCCTCTCTCGAGGCGACTAACGTCTAACCTTAGGTTAATTAGTGGAACTCTCGTTCTCTTATAACAACCCCCTAAGGAAGCAGCAAATCGATCAATGGATTCCCATATTAGGTTTCACCCTAATCCGGCAAAATCTTGTCACCCTATCTCTAGGCGTGCGATCAACTCCGCCTAATTATGCTAGATCTTCTCTTAGGCAGGGTCTATTCCTCCTCCACCTAAGCACATCGAATTAAATTAAGCAACAAAATTAAGAACAAACTAAGTACTTATCATATAATTTAGAAATCAAATAACCAAATCCATCATAGGTTTTATCCCCTTCAGGTATCTGAAGGGTTTAGTTCATAACAAAATAAGAAAACATCTCAATAGAAAAGATAAAACAAAACTTAAGAAATCCCTAAAACCCCCTAAAGGAATTGAAGAGGAGATCCTCTGTCTTGAGTAGAACTCCGGCTTCTTGAGATGGATCAACTGGCTATCTTCGAGTAATTCCCTAAATAAAAGTTCTGGCAGAAAACTCTACCAAAAACTTCCTCTCTAGAATGGCTGCCTTGGGTTGTTTATATAGGCTCCTTAGATGCTTTACTTGGCTCCTAAGAACCTCCTTCAAGTAGAATTACTATTAAGGTCTTTAGGTAGACTTAGAAGTATGTTTCTTTCGCTTCAAGCATCCAAATCCGAGTGAAATTGCTCATTCCCGTGGTAGGGGCACGCCCATGGCACACGCCCGTGTAAATCGTCTTTAGACCGTGTCTCGATTCTGTCGATTGGGGCACGGCCGTGTAAATCATGGCATGGTCGTGTGAAGTAATTTGACGAGGCACGGCCGTGTGGCTTGAAGTCCAGGCCGTGTCAATTTCCTCTTTGGCCCAAATTGGCCCGTTTTAAGCTCGTTTCTCATTTTTTCGTCCTCGGGTGCTTTCCTGAGAATAAACATGAAAAGAGAGGATTAAAAGCACCTTTTTTTACATAAATCAAGGGCTAAATCATCCAAAAGCATACTAAATGTGGGATTAAAATATGTTACTTTTACGGTTTATCAGGACGTACTTATTATTTTTCTTGAATTGTTTTAAATGGGGATTTTATGAGATCATAAATAACGGTTTTCCAAAATTGATTAACAAATGGATTTTACAACAAATATATATAAATAATTTAACTTGGGTTCTCTTTCGAATTATCAACGCTATTTTCAAAATTGACGGTTTTAAGGTTCACTAGTTGGATTTTTGACTTATCCATCAACCTCTTGAAATTGTAGTATTTTATCAACCAAACTTGTTTTCCTTAACGATAACTAATCAATGTCAATTATTAGTAAATTCACAAATACTTTCTCATGCAACATGCTAGATCCGATTAAAAGTAAAACCAAAATAGCGCATGAAATTTTACATGTAGGTTTGGGGTGTTACAAAGTGAGTACTTATAATCCTATGGCATGCCAACTATATCCAACGGTCTTATAAGGTCACAAGGCCAAAATATCTACAATGACACAATTTTAATTACTGATTTAATGCACATTATCTCTGTTCATATTCATCAATTCACATTAAAAACTTGTACATAATGAATGCTTATCGAATTCACATTTAATTGCACGTAAAGTGCCACAATAATGCTCATTAAGCCATCATGTATCCAACCACATATGAGTGCATGAAAATCAGTTTATCACGTACATAACCTGTTACATTAGCATTACATTTCATATTTCAACACATACATACTTACTAGTTTTTGCACACTTTCACTACACATTTATATTTCTAACACAACATCATCATTATTTTTTGGCATATTTAATATGCCCACAACACAATACAATTCACAACAGTCATCACACATATCTCATATCACAATATCGCATTATAATAATCAATCCATAAATATTCTCATAATCACATAATTTTCCAAATATAAAACAAGGGAAATACAAAGCTTACACTTGGAACTTAGGATAGAGATTTAGGTTATTCCTAAGCTCCCAATTAACACTATGAATCGTGTCTACTAGCAGAGATGCTAAACACTCACCGATTACGTTTTCGCTGAAAAGCTGAAAGTTTAACCTAGCTTTTCCTTACCTTTCGCCTTGCTCGAAGAAGGTTCCAATATTTTGTACATAATAACCACACAATATACACAATCAATATTCAGCCAAAGACTCACTTAAACCAACAAAAAATGTAAGTCTAAGTTATATTCCTCATGAAATTGAAATTTCGACTAACAAACTTGAAACAAAAATATATTCCTTTATACTTAATCTTTTCACCTACAACTGATTCCGTTCATCTAGATATTCACATATGACTAATTCTCAACCTTTAAACTATACTAAGCTAGTCAATTCATGGTATCAAAATTTTCAACATGTTTATGGCTATTTTCACAAAAAAATAATTAAATCCTTAGAAATCCTTAACGAAAATTTAGAGTAAGTTTAGAAACCTTCTAATCATGTTAAAATAACTTGAAAAACACTTTGAAACCACCATTTTTACCCAAAATCCCGAAATTCACCATTAACGACCCAATTTTCAAATTTTATTTAAAACATGCGATTTAATAGCTAAAAATTTTGTTTAAAAGACCAGATATCATTTAAAACTAATTAGGAATTGAAAATCGTTACCTTATTTGACAAAAAACTGAGCGTTTGATCGAAAACCTAAAATACCCACAAGCTTGACAATGGAGGAATCTATGGTGTTTTTAGGTATTTTTCTTGGATTTTATGAAGGTTTAATGATTTGGAAAGTGATAAGAATCAAAGGAATTTAGGTTTGAAAAATAAAACTGTATGGGAGGAGTTGGGAGAGCATGAGACGGCTAGAGCAAATAAAAGGGAGAAGTTAACGTGAAAATAAAACTAAGTGGGGGAGATAAACGATGAATTTTAAAATTTGGTTTATTTGCTTCATAAATACAGAATTTTGACCTTTTTACAAATCAACACCTAATTCAAAAATTGAAAGTCTTTGGAACATTATTTTTAAAAGTTAATTTAATAGTCAAAAAGCCATTGTTGAATATTTTTTTTTGATTCACCATGCTACCAGATTTTCGAGCAGTTTGGATCTAAAATTCCTAAAATACCTTTAAAACTCTTAGGGCCAATTTTGGGATGTTACATAAATAGGCTACCGAAGACGCGACACTAGGACACTAACATTGCGATATCAAACATCGAAGTAATCAGGGTCGACGTCGTGATGTGGAGGTACCTATCATCCTGACGTCACGATGAATGCCTACATAAACACAACAGTGCTTTTCAGGGCTAAAGGGATTATTTCCTAGTCAAATCCTAATTTCTACAAGGGTATTTTAGGCAGTTGAGTATTCCATTTTTTTCCTATATAAAGGGCCATTATAAATGTAAAAATAGATTGCTGGTAATGACAATATATTGAAAAGAAAAGAGAAATAAAAATAAAGAATATAGATTTTTACGTGGAAACCCTTTCGAGAAAAAACCACAGGCAGAGGAGAAGAAAATTCACTATGTCGAATTCGAATAATTACAAGAGTAGACTATGTCTATTTATAGGCTTGTAAAATCATATTCTAATAGGAGTGTAGCAAGATTGAAACACCTTATTCTAATCAATATCAAATAGATGAAGTTTAATAAGGTTTAAAAAACCTTATTCTAAAATAAAATAAAAAAGTGTAGTTCTATATGGATTTTATTTTTTATTTTACCACTGTATTTTATTTAAATAAGGATTCGAGTCACTCAATTCTAACAATAACCATATTAGGGGGACAAATTTTTAGATAGAGATTATTATTTTGATTTCAACTTTTTACTTTATTTTTTAGTTTTATTTTCATGTTCGCTTAATTGGAAGATCCTGTTTTGATGTTAGACTGTCGCAAGTAGAGAGTGTTTCAAATCCGTGCTTTATTGCCATATATATGAGCATTCTCTATCTCTTATTTTGTTCTTTTATTTTATTTTATTTTTCTTTAACGTTGTTAATTGATTGTTTGTGTAAATATTAGAATAAACTTGTGCTCCATATAGATCTTGCATGACTCAATTGATTAATCTGATTAATTAACCAAGTAATTAGTTATCTAAAATTTAGTATTTATTCAAGAGAACTTAGTATACTAGGATTGACAACCCTAGTAGAATACCTAGACATGTGAGACCGAAAAAGTATCCTGTTAAGCAAAACTTGTACTAAGTGGTGAGATTGAAAGGATATTCGTTTTCCTAGGTGAGATCGAAAGGATATTTCAGGTGCTAATCCTTAGTGAAGATGAGACCGAAAGGGTATTCCTAGATAAGGGTGGTAAGTACTTAATTAAGAGTAATCATTGATTTAGTTAATAATCAGGTAACACAATTGGATCTAGACTAGAGTAGCTCACAAAGTTAAAACTAGGAATAAGATAAACTGATAATTTAACTTAGGTTTAGTTAATTAATTTTATTATTGTTATTTTAGTTTAATGTAATTAGTTGTTACTATCGTTTTAGATTTCGCACTACTAATTCGTGACTTGATTAGAATAATAATTATTTTGGTAATTGATTAAATATTAATTTTTTTAATTTTTAATTCCTTAGATATAATCCTCAAAATACTCACCAGTATTTTCTTGTAAACTAACTATATTACAATCTGATTTATTCACTTGCATAAACCGCACTTCATTCTTATCTTTTTATTTTTACAGTATTTACACTCTCGTCTTTTGCACGTTGGGAGGCGGTCAAAAGCTCCATCTATATTAAATTTTAGCCAACCAAAATTCCAAGGAGATTAGTCCAACCACCTTATTGCTCAAAGGAAAACATTAAAAAGGAAACTCCTACCACTCAACTTTAGAAATATGAGCATCTCCTTTGGACGCATCAAGCTAAACCAATAAATGTAGCTTCTTTAAAAAATAGTGTCATCCAAATTTATACATTTTTATTTCAAAGACCAAATCATTTCGTGCAAGACTCAATGACCACCTAGCTAATGCGCAAGCCGAAATCCACCACTTCCATCCAATCCCTATGAAACCCTATTCCAACCGAAATTAAATCAGACAAAACAAATCCGTGGACTTTCCCACTCAGGCTTCTACCCTGCACTGGTAAAAATTTTCCCAAAAACTCATCACAAGCTCACATTGGCTAAAGATATGATCATTTGTTTCCTCCGTTCTCTCACACCATGGACATATAACATCACCAATTGAAATGCCCCTTGAAATAAGAAAAACTTTTGTAGGAATTCTCCCAAAGCATCAACATCCATGGAACAATCTTAACTTTTGGTGGAATAGTCAATCTCCATACTAAATGGAAATCAAAATCACCTTGTTGGCCATTCCCTTCAACCAATAACTTGGACAACTGCTTGACATTAAAACAACCTCCCTTGTCATGAACCCAAATAATCTTGTCATCTAAACCTGGATTCAAATATATACAACTCAATAACCCCTTTAAATCCTCTAGCAACGTCAATTCTCAATTCCTCAATTCTCTAGAGAATGAACTCTCTCCCAGTTGAAGTCTTTAAGTGAAAGATACTGAGCAAATTCGTCAATTTTCATCCACTTGCCTAAGAACGCTCTATATAGTTTTGGAAAAAGATCCTTCGGAAGAGCATCTAAACAACACCAATCATAATAGAATAAAATACATTTACCATATCGGACCACCCAACGAAATTAACTGGACCCATATATTTCTCTATCCCTCGTCAACAGAGTTATTAACAATACCCTTCCAAATTGCAAACATCGACCTACATTTGTTCATTTTTGGCAGCCATGAAAGTTTCTGTTCACCATACTTGGCTGCACCAACTCTTCTCCACAAAGCCACCTTCTGTCATTCTTTTGTAGTAGATTGTTCATGTGACTCCATTATTCCCATTCAAACTCCCAAACCTTCAAGATACCATTGTTACCACTACCGGATTCTTTGTTGACCATGGATAATTATTACTAACTTTTGAAATTGTAAGTGGATAATTTATTCATCCTGATAAATATAAATATGTGGTTATAATCATATTGCTATTCTTAATGAAACTACAATTTGTCATGTAAGCAAGATGCTTTATTATATAAAGTCTAGTGTATGTACATTATTCATCATAAATATATAAAGGGATAAAAAACTAAAGAGATCAAATCTGTATAGAAAAATTCTAGGGTTTAACTCAATAGTGTAACTGCATGAATTTTACGAAGTTAAAAAATAAAAAGAAATGGAATCTAAAAACTGATATAGGAAGTGGTTTTTAGAGCAAGTTCATGGAAGGCAAGAGACAAGGTTGGCGCAGGTTTATGTATGGAGAGTATTGTTTTGTTGTAATGATTAAGGGCACACATGTGAATTGGTGGGTACATAATTTGTCGCTGTGGAATGGAGACAATGCTGGAATTGCAAGGACCCAAACTCATCCAAACTAGCTTATATAGCTTCCATATACGATCATATGAGAAAAACCAAAAAACAACAAAAAGAACTCATGTTTATGTGGTTGAATGATATATATATTTACATCTATATAACATCACGTGACCTGTTCATTGGAGAATGGCTAGAGATTGATCAGAAATTCTCCTATTGCATTTCGAGTTCTTCCCGATGCTGTAGCTTCATTCATCAGTTGAATATAGGGAAGGATTTTTTTTTTTTTTTAGCATTTTTGGATAGCTACCTTAGGTTTCTGTATATCTTCCCATGCATAGGCAGATCATATGACAATGAGATCAATGGGTGTGCATTCCTTTCCCAAAATTGTTGTATAACTTATAAAATATTATTGGTCTTATTGGAAATATTCACTACAACAGAACATGCCATTCACAACGTTTTCCTTTTGTTTTCTTTTGGCTGCGTTTATGTTATTGGAAGCAGGGGAGAAGCGAATTTTTTTTTTTTTTGGTAGAATTAAGATATATATTTTACAATAGTAAAAATATAATTTTATTATTTGAATAATATATATATTTATAATTTTAAAAGATTAAATCAAATTTTTATTATTTTTGAGAGGAAGTTAAAATATAATTTTCTCATTATTAATTTAAAATTCTATGAATTATAAAAGAGCTAAAAAATTTTACATTTTAAAATGATCGAGATCCCTGCTAACCGTTTGACCCTACCATTAATTGAAAAATCACACAATTATAATTTAAAATAAAATAAATTATTATAATAGTTTTATAATTTATTATATAAGTTAATTTGATTAAACCCCGATTTTAGGGAACGCCAACGCATATAATATATATCCAAATAACATTATGTATCAGTTAATAGCTGCCATGGAAATAACATATGTGTCAAATTATTATTTTTTCTTCCACAAACTTATCCTTAATTACTTGTGAAATGATGATAATAGATTCAATTTCCAAGAAAACAAAAATTATTGAGTGCATGAATGAATTGCCAAAGTTTCTGATTTGATGAAGATGATGAGAAAGGAAAAAAAATTATAGTGATTATAAGGGCAAAGAATGGCACGTGTGGAGAGAGAGAGAGAGAAGACAAAGAGGGTGACGGCTAACTGGTGATGAGAGGGGGGAAGAGTCTAAAACAAAGGCCCCGTGAGGAGTGTTTGGAGGCATTCCAATATATCACAAAACTAAAACATCCACTCCTTTTGTTTCACTTCTTTCGATGGCCATTTTTTTTTTCACTTCCACTCCTTCACGAGACCTCACCTCATGATTCCCCCCATTCCCCATTCCTCCTTTCTCATCCAATGCCATTTCCCCAAATACCCCCCTTATATCTAAGTGTAATTTGCACATCTCTCATATCTAAGTGTGATTTGTAAACCTTCTTATAAACTATTTGGCTTATAAGTTAAAGGTTAATGATTGCCTTACTTGATATTAGGTTGTAAGTTTAAATCTGAATAATCTTTTCTCTTTACCCTATTGGTAAAAAAAAGTTTTCGAGTATAAGTTTAATTCTTACAATTTAATTTTTAGATCTTGATCCCTAAATCTAAGAATATAAAACTATCAAACTATTTAGCTATATGGAATTATTTAAAAATATATTGTGAAACTTACATAATTAATTAAGTCTATGTTTTCATCCAAACTAATTAATTATCTAGGAACTTGAAGATGACTTTCCGAGAAGGCAAGTGATATACATGCACAATCAAGACTATGGGACTAGTATGATTCTTTGCTATGAAAATGAAAGAAAAGAACATATAAAATTTTGTATATGGTGAATATAATTGACTATGTACATATGTTTGTTAGCCAAAATCATATATTTGATCATGCTTGAAATCTATCCCTTAAATAAAGTTTGAATCATTAAAGATATATTCTTGACATAATTTTATGTTTGTTGAAAAACTTTCAAAATAATAGATAATGTGTAATGCATATTGCTATATAGCTTTTAAGTTTCTATTTTTACTCGGCCAAATTAAAAAACCAAAAGTTATATGGAGTTTTGATGCTTGCCTTGGGTGTTTTTGTGCATCATTGGCTTTTAAGTTTCTACTAAATGTAAACATCTCATGCATCCAAAACACCTATATAATCTTTGCAAGGTTGCCTAAGGTAGGATTTAACTTTAAAAATTCTTTGGGACCATATTCTTGAATTGTCCATTTTCTTTGAAATAAACGTAAACGAACATATAAAACTCAAAATATATAAAACAATTTTTTTAAAAAAAATTATGATATCCATACAAACACTCATTACGAATCCGGATAACGCAGGTTTGGATAGCATAATTATCACATAAAATGCAATAATATATATTAACAAAATTAGAAGGGGCAATGTGGTAAAATGAGATGGAATCTATATTATATTATGATGGTAAGAAACTAAGGCATTCATGTGGGAAGCAAATAGTAGGATCCTATAGATTTGAGAGCTCATCCCTTCTCTTTTAAACAGCCTCTCAGAGCATTGCAGAGAGTTGAAAAGCAAAGAGGAAAAAAAAAAAAAAAAGAGGAGAAGAGAAAGAGGGGATAATAGATAATAGAGCAAAAAAAGCTCAAAGATATAAGAGAGAAATTATATAAAAATAATACACAAAAAAGAGAAAAGAAAATGGTTTCTAGGGAGCACAAGAGAGCAGCACTGCATGAGAAGCTTCAGCTTCTTCGTTCCATTACAAACTCTCATGCTGTAATTTCTCTATATCTATTTTTCCATAATCCTTCTAAGCCCTCCTTAATTTGCTTTCATTGCTATTTACCAGTGTTCTTTTGTGTGCCACTGTCTCTTATTGGAGCTATAAGGGTTACTCCTCCTATATGCTATCTTTCATTGAATATTCATAATCTAGCTTGTGTTTAAATTTCTGAAATTAATGAAAAGAAAAGGGAAAAGAAAGAAAGAGGAAGAAAACTTTATGTTACCCCCACAATTTAATTGTAAAATTACATGGCATGGCAGGTGAATAAAACAACAATCATTTTGGATGCATCAAAGTACATTGAAGAGCTAAAACAGAAAGTAGAAGGATTGAATCAAGATATATCAGCTGCACAAACTTCAAATGATCAAAATCCATTGCCTATGGTAATTAATTTTCTCATATTTGTTCTTCCTTTTATTTTTGGTTTCAACTTCAACTTAAACTGTATTATATGTTTTTTTTTTTCAACATAGCAGGTTACAGTAGAAACTCTAGAGAAGGGTTTTCTTATAAATGTATTTTCAGAAAAAAACTGCCCTGGTCTGCTTGTTTCTTTATTGGAAGCCTTTGAAGAACTGGGTCTTAATATTCTTGAAGCTAGGGTTTCTTGCACCGATAGCTTTCGATTACAAGCAGTTGGTGGAGAAGTAAGCATCTGAATTTATCTTCATACATAAATTATATGTGTATATTTAGGTTAAAGAATTATCACAACGATCTGATATAAATTATATATATGTTCTTTCTTATCCTTCAGACTAGATTTGAAACCATGATTCATTGTTCTTGAGTTATCTGATTATGATTTTGTTAATGTAGAACTATGGATTGCATTATAATATATATTTTGCTTTCAATTTGTTTTTTTTTTTTTTTGTTTTTGGCAGAATGAAGAACAAAGTGAATCTATTGATGCACAAGTGGTGAAACAAGCAGTGTTGCAAGCTATTAAGAATTGGAGTGAGGGTACTGATCAACAGGAGTAAATGGATTTTTTGTTGTTATCTATTAACTTTCTTTTTCCTGCTTTTGTTTTTTTTTTTCATATGTACCTTATTGGGAATGTCGTTTAATCAAAAATTAATCTCAAATATTGAGTGAAGTTTACCAAAATGTAATACGAGATCTACCTTTTAAGGATAACCGCATGCATGAATCAATTGGACTAAATCCAGATTCTATAAGTTTATTTGTGTGCCAATGCCAGTCTTGTATCTCTTTCCGTAATTGATCCAAAAACAAAAAAGAAAAGCCCCTTAGCAAAAAGGATAAAGTAATTAAGCCTAAAGCTTCTTCTTGTGAAGATTAAAAAGAAAGTTGCTAGTAAAGTTTCACCACTTACAATCAATAGTGCTTGTTAAAGAAGAAAATAAACATCAAGGCTATTTAAGAAAACGATGCATGTAAATTAGGGGTAGGACCATATATATATATATAAGATTTTCAATAAAGACGATGACAAAGGGATTATTATACCTTATTATGAAATGTTCAAGTCTATATATATAATATATATAATGGTCAGAAGATTTTTTTTTCCTCATTGGTGCAGTAGATGTAGCTGCCATGCATGGATATTGCAACATGCAAAAGGATTTAGTTTATTGGCCTTCACAATAACTTTTTCAAGTTTCACAGCTGCTTTTATACACACTGGTGGTCCTTTCGGGCTACATATACATAATAAATTTAGTTTCCTTCTCGGTTGGGACCATGCCTAATTAAACCGCTAATAGTTCTAGCTTTTTGGAACCAAAACTCATAAGAAAATTCAACAAGTAAACTGATCTATAAATTTTCTTTGATAATTTTGTTAATAACAAATCATACTTCCAAATATATATAATGACGCAACAATCATACGGGTAGCTAGACTTCAACAGCCCAACATAAAAGGAAATTAAATTAAATGATTATGACAAATTCTTTGTTGTACTGAGTGTGAAATATAATGAATGATTTACTTTTTAAACTTGCATTTAATTATCACTTTGGTGCTTAAAGAATTTTTTGTATCGGTTTAATACTTGAAATTTCCAATCGCGTTTCGCGTTGTCCTAACCATTAACATCATTAAAAGAAGCTAATGTTGCAAGCTCCAGCAAGCCACCTCACACTACATATTTTTGTGTGAAATAAATTAAAAAATCAAAATAAATTGGGAAAACTTCAAAAAATAGAAGAAAATTAGAAAATATCAAAAAATATAAAATAAGAAAAATATAGAAAATTAAGGAATATTTTAAAATATATAAATTACAAAAACACAAAAATCCATAAAATTAGAAAAATTTAGAAAAATCAAAAATATAAAAAATATAAAAAATTTCCAGAAATTTAAATATATATATATATATATATATATTTACTTTATATATATTCTTCCATTTTTAATACATATAATACAAAAAAAAAAAAAAAAAACAATTTACTACAGGTGAGATTTTTGAGGAGTGCCCAAACCAGTGCCAATTTGTACTAGCATTGTATGTTCAGAAAACTTGTCATGTTTGTGATTCCTGTTGTTACTATGGACGTTTTCCACCCATCCTTGATACTTAAACTACACATAGCAACATGTTTTGGAGATTGACTTGGATTTTTATATTGACTTGGATTTTTATCAAAGCAACCAACTTCCCAAGTTTAATGGATTAGATCAAGTCGAATAGAGCTAAAATGGAATTATACCTTGAAAATTCAAGACTTATCTTGAGCTATTTGAATATATTCTCTATGCATATTATCCTTAAATGCCTTAAAATTTTCGATATGACAAGTGGTATAATTTCAGGTTTGAATATCGAGAAAATTGTGAAAAAAATTTATGGAATGATTCGAAAAAGAAGATTTATGAAATGAATTTGATATTGGAGAAGGAATTACATGGAAAAAGTTGTTAAGGTGAAATATGACAAAAAGAACCAAGTCGTAAATTTTGAAAAGTATGAAAACTAAGGTGCGAATTCATCCGAAAGAGGAAAATTTGAATCATTATGGATTATTGGACATGAAATAAATTGGAACATCATTTGATGATATGAAAATCACTTTTGGGACTGAATTGGAAAAAAGTGGAAAGTATAGGGACTAAATTATAATTTCACATTTTCACCCATAAAGCAAAAATTTTTAATTCTCACAAATCAAGGACTTATAGTAAGACTTAAATATTAATCATGAATTTGGTTTGGACTAAGTATCAAATTTTGGGAAGAAATCATGAAAAAAAAGCAAAAAGGGTAAAATGATAAATTTGTCATAAAGGTAATTTAGTCAATTCTTGAGGCTTTTATGATAAAAAATATTTAAATATGGTATTTGATATTGAAATTAATTTGGATCACTCACACCTCATATTAAAGAATTGGACCACAATTTAACAAAATTAGGCTTAGGCCTTGGGCCCTTTTTAAGCTTTTTTATATGGAAGAAAACCCCCCATCAACCTCATTCTTCCTCCCCCAAATAGCAGTAGTAGCCATGGAGGTCACCTCTATAATGAACCAATTTCTAGTGGTGTTGGAAAATACAATTTTAGAACTCAATTTCTGTAAATCGAGTCTGTAAATATAAAATAGGAATATTTACGGAGTTAATATAAAAATATATTGAAGTTTGGTCAAGTAATTTACCCGAAAAAGTAGTTAATTAAAGCTCAGGAGCTAAATTATAAAAGTCCAACCGCTATTGAGTTTTAATTAAGAAAAGGCTTGGGGATCTAGATAGCAATTATTGAATGGATTAAAATAATAAATAAACTAATAATAAGTAATAGATAGCGGATGATGATGTTGGAAACTACTAAGTTTGATAAATAGAAGATTAAGATATGATAAAAGTTAATTAAGTAAGATGATAAGTCATCATATTCTTTATCATCCACTATTGTTTAAAAGCAAAAGAAGCTTCAAACTCCATTGAACATTTGGCCATCAATTGTTTAAGGTAACTAAGCCTTTTTCTTGTAATCTTTATAGATTTATGATCATGGGAGCTTGTAAACTCCATGATTCGAATGAAATTTGATATAATTTATTTTCTAAATTGTCGTACATAGCTAAAGACTATGTCGAGAGAGAAAGGAAAGGTAAGAGTCATCGATGAGAGATGCAAGGATTTGGTTTGTACTTGTATGATTCGAGATCAATATATATATTTCTTTGTATATTCATGTTAATTTGCATGATTGAGTATTGAGGTAAGTATATAATTGTTGTATGAATTGATATGTTGTGATTGGTATTGGATATTGCAAAATTGGACTAAATTGAAAAAAAAAATACAAAATTTAATTGATACGTGATATGTGATATGTGATATGAAAATGGATTGAA
This sequence comes from Gossypium rotundifolium, assembly GCA_025506655.1. NCBI lineage: Eukaryota > Viridiplantae > Streptophyta > Magnoliopsida > Malvales > Malvaceae > Gossypium > Gossypium rotundifolium. The sequence continues at coordinate 29,656,749 of CP106730.1, forward strand.
ATATGCTACGTGGTATTGGTAATATATATATATATATGTGTGAACTGATAATGATGATATGTGAATTAGTTATATAATGTAATCGGAACATTAGTTACCCAATTAGCTATTTGGGCAGAGTCGAATATAGTTGGCATACCATAAGTTCATATAATGAATTGAAACCATGTTTGTCGAGCAACCTAGTGTGGTAGAGTGTACCTATGCTAGCAATTATCATTGCCGAGCAACCCAGGATGACAGAAGAATCAGATTGCGAAAGCCATCATTGTCGGGCACCTGGGTGGTAGTGTCACGAGGCTAGAACTTTAGTCTCACGTTCTGTTCAGCTTTAGACAATCATTTCAATCAAACACGCGTAAGTCAACCAAACCACCACAAAGTGAGGATTCAACTAGAATTCCTCCAAGGTACCAATTTATATAGTGAAAGCAACTCTAGCCAAAAGAAAGCACAACAGAACAGAAAGCCATATAAAACAATGCATAAGAGGTGTTTAAGTAAAAGCTATCAAAGAATTCTATTACTTTTAAGAATTCAAGATACAATAGAGAATTGAATGAATTACAAGTGAGAGGGAGGCTCTCTATTTATATTTGAGCTCCCCCAAAACTGATGGTCTAGATCAAGTTACATCAACAGACGAGATTATCCTATCCCTTAAATTTAAGGATTTGCAAGATTACATAATCAATTTATATAATCAAATCCAATCTAATCTTATAAGATATGATTCCCCTCAATCTTCTAAGATTAATTCCCATGTTTAACTATCTTTCCAAATCTACATCATTGGACCATCCAGGTTTCAATCTAACAGGCTTCTCCAATAGCTATTTCAATCGGGCCAATTCTCATGGTCTAAATGATCGCCATCTAATTGATAGACCTCCATGGGATGTATCTGGTGCGATTGTCACGGGATTTGCACTTTGGCCCATGATAGTCTCACTTGCCCATTCTTACAATGCCCTCGTTGTGCCTTCAAAATGGCACTGACTTGATTTGCCTCAGTCTCGTCTTGACGCCTTAGCCTTTTCCTTCCTTTGGAACTTTTGCCGCGACTTTCGTCGTATCTTAACTTGAACCATCCCACTCGTTGGTACATTTCGATGGTAAGAAGTCACGGCTCTCTCTTGCCCACATTTAGACTCGCTTCGAATGGGATACTATTGATTCATACCACTTGGTTTCAAACTACCCATAATCGCTTGGCCTCCTTACTTAAGAACTTTGAAATTGTCCCTACATTCTTGCCAAGTTAACAAGTTAGAATGCAAAACACTATCGAAGTGTTCAGAATGTACCTTACTTGTCACATTTACTCAGGTCAACTGTCTAAGTTGCATTACCACTTTTCCAAAGTTTGATGCACAACCCACCTTTCCCAAAGGTGGTAGCTCCTTCGGTGTGTCAATAGAAGTGAGCCTCATTGATCCTAGCTTCAAGGTTTGTACTGGTACTTCTTCCTTTAAGTCCAATGCACAACTCACCTCTTCCATAGGTGGAAGCCTCACTAACAATTCGGCCAACTCTGTCGCATCACTCGAATTGAGCCTCATTGGTCCTAGCTTCACTATTTTCATCACCACTTTTTCCCCTAAGTCTGATGACAAACTTACTTCTTCCATGGGTGGAAGCCCCTCATATGACTCAACAAGCTTTGATGTTGCGTTTTCTTTTACCATAGTTTCCTTTGGATAGTTCTGCAACTCATGCGCACCACGACACAAAAAGCACATTACTCGCTTCTTATTTCTCCTCTTTGCCCTCTTGGCTTCGAGTTTTCCCTTACTCGAACCAAACTTTTTAGGCTCTTTGTCTAATACCCTTCGATGGTAGACTTCCTCGAGCATTTCCACAACCTATGCGGACCATGACAAAAGAAGCACTCCACTGGCTTTTTCTCACATTCAGTCTCTTTGGCTTTGACACCCCTTACGCTTGAACCAAGTCTCATGGTCTTGCATTCTGGCTCGTCCTTTTTTAGAAGTGCGGGTTTCTTTAGACATTTCTTCAACAAATGTGTTTCGTCATAAAGAAATCATTTGATCTTGCCCTTTTTTTTGTTGGGTTTCTTCTTCCCAACTCATGGTTTCCAATTACCACCATTATTGTCGTTGCCAATGTCATCATCTTCTCGTAATTCCCTTCATATATGCCCCTTTCCTCAGACTTGGAAGACTTAAGCTTGTCTTTTCCTAGACCAAGCTTGACCAAAGACTTTGCTACCTTTAGAGCTTTCGAAAACTCTTGGACACCTCCTCATTCCAATTCTTATATGATTCACCACTTTAAACCATTCTTGAAGACAAGTAATGCCTCTTTCTCATTCACATCTAAAATTTAGAGCATGAGTTCCTTGCACTCTAGGACATACTCCTCCACTCTGCCTCGTTTTGTAAGTCATTGCAACTTTTCCCAAGTTTCCTCCTCGATAAATTCTTGATAGTCCTTTCAACTTATGTTGGAACTCTTCCCACATCCCAATCTTACAATACCTTTTATCTGTGGACCTGCCTCGCCACCATAAAAGCGCAAAGTCAATAAGAAACATGGAATCAATATTTACCTTACTCACATTCTCTATGACACATTTGGCAAGGAAGTAGTGCTCCATCCTCTACAAGAAATTATCCACATTGCATGTAGACCTTGTCCCAGCAAACACTTTCAACTTTGAGACATCTTCACTTGAATCTTGCAATCGACACTCTATTCCTTATGGTTGCTCAACATAAGGCAAGCTCTCCCTTGAGCTCTTCAATTCTTGTGCTCAAAGTTTTTGTCGTGGCCATTATGTCCTTCTTCAAATACATCACCACGGCTTCAAGAGTATCTTTCCTCTTCGTTTGCTTCTTCCTATAGGAATTTAACAACTCTTGCACACTATACCTATTGCAAGTGAGATACATGATCACAAAGTCCCTGTACTTCTTCCTCAAATTATCTATGCGCTCACCAAGAACATCGTCTACCCCTTCCCATCCTTCATGGACTCCTCGAGGTTATCCACTCATTCCTCTATTACAAATAACATATCCTTCCAAAGGACTAGTTTTTTGGCGCATTTCTGATCAGAAACCTCTTTTGACATCTCGACAATGCCTTTACAACCAAAGCTTAGCTACCACTTGTTACAGATCTAGAACTTTAGTCTCACACTCCATGTAGCCTTAGGTGATCCTTTCGATCAAACATGCCTAAGTCATCCTATCCACCACAAAGTGAGGATTCAACTAGAATTCTCCAAGGCACCAATTTATATAATGGAAGCAACTCTAGCCAAAAGAAAGCATAACAAAATAGAAAGCCACAGAAAACAATACATGAGAGGTGTTTGAGTAAATTCTCTCAAAGAATTCTATTACTCTTTAGAATTCAAGATACAATAAAGAATGGAATGAGTTACAAGTGAGGGAAAGACACTCTGTTTCTATTTAAACTCCCTCAAAACTGATGGTCTAGATCAAGTTACATAGATGGATGAGATTAGCCTAACCTTTAAATTTAGGGATTTACAAGATTACATAATCAATTTACACAATCAAATTAAATCAAATCTTATAAGATATGATTCCCTTCAATCTTGTAAGATTAATTCCCATATTTTCCAAGGAGTTTATATTACCAAATCAGCATCATTGGGCTACCCAGGCTTCAATCTAGCAAGCTTCTCCAATAGCTCTTTGAATTAAGTCAGTTCTCATGGGTTAAATCCCCATCTAACTGATAGACCTTGTGGGATGCATCTGGAGAGATTGTAACACCCCTAACCCATATCCGTCGCCGAATTAGGGTTACAAGATGCTACTCTACTAACCACCAAGTTTATTTAGTCACTTGAATCTTAATACTTAAGAAATGATATTACGATAAACAAATCACCACAAATATAATATCAATTGCATTATACATAATAAAATAAGTAATCTCATTCAAACTACAAAGCACTATTCATTTGATCATTTTAAAAAGGGTGGCCGAATATAAACAGATTATCAAAGGTTAACTTACACCAACTAAGTTCATTAAACATGCATGTAATATCTACTTAAACTTATGGATAATGTTTCTATCAAAATTTCATAAATTACCTATTCTTTAACAAACTTCTATCACGTCCGAATATGCACAAACATATGTCACACTTCAAGCATATATATATGTATAACTAACTAAAACATAATCATGAACAATGTACTTAAAATATGCTTGTTTACTATGCCGAATTTACCTGTTTAAAAATCATGCAACTAGACCGAATACAACCGAACCATAGCACCATAATTTGATCATTTCATCATCGAATCACCTCAATTAAATTTTAAAAAATACACATACCCAATGTCATTCATAACCTAACATACCATCTCATATATATATTCACTTTCCAAAGAACTAGCAAAATTTCATCTATGCAATTTCATATCAAACATACGTATACAACCATTATGCATAGCATGATTTTATACTTACCCATCTTCATCATTCAAATAAAACTTGCTTTCATACTTTCATCAAGTCTCGCATAACTTTAGATTATTTACTAATAAGGCCAGTCATTTTCGCATGGCTATAAACATTAACACAGTAACCTTCAAAATAACGAGCTAGCCTATACATGCCTTGTGTTTAAAATTTAAATTCTAAGAGTACCAAAATAAGTTGATAGTGTGGATGACTTCAACGATGAACCCTCGAGCTAGTAGCTTGATCACAATCTATAAAACAGAGTGAAAACATACATAGTAAGCTAACTTAGCTTAGTAAGCCTTAAGCAACTTTACTACTCAACTAAGTATTCAATTAAATTGAATAGAATAACAAGTTTAACATTTATGAACTAACATAACACATAGGTACTATCACAGCCGATTATCAATATTCATACCTAGTGAAACATTATTCAACGTACACTTATAATGTGAGACTTATCAATAGTACCCAGATTGCTAATAAAAAATATATATATTTCCACTTACAACTGAATAATATCTTCCGTGTACATTTAAGATGAGGGCCCATAATTGAATATGTACAATTATCTATATGTATAGCTCATGGCCGAACCTATATAGATATAATTTCTCATATCAATATAAGTAAAAATCTCAAGTAAGCAAGTAAACATATCAACTCAATGTCTTTTCTAATCACATATCTTAAGTCTAGAATATGTGAGCACATTTATATCAACTTGCTTATTCAAGAAGCATCACATATATCATAAACCTTATTTGATACATAACTTTCAATTGAACACTCATACTATAGTAATAAACCTTGGCTTATTCAAATACCATCATAACTAGACCATTTCATTCATAAGCATAAGCTCGTTTTGGAGTATGGTCATTTGAAACCTTTCCTCTCAAAATTTTATCTCTCTTTTGATGCCAAAATATTGTCACTTTTGAAGTCACTTCTTTTCTTCCTTTTTAGTGCCGAATTTAACTTTCACCAAAGCCTTCTCTTTCATTTTCTTTTCTTTCTTTTCATTCTATTTCTCTTTCTCTTCCCTCTCATAGCCGAAACCACAAAGATCAAGCACCATTTTCTTCTTCATTTCTCCTCTTGGCAAATGCACCTAAGCCCTAAAACCAATCTCCTTTCTCTTTGATCTTTCTCTTTTTCTTCCTTTTCTTTTCCTTCTCACTTTTGTTTTCTTTCTTTCTTCTCTATAGAAACTATTTTCTTCTAAACCAAGAATCATCAATCCTTCTTTTCTTTTGTTTAGGCGAATCTTCAAGTGAGTAAGTGAAACTTTCAGTCCATCATTTTCATTATTTATTTCTTTTACTTTAGCAAATTTAGAAACATGATCTCTTATTTTCTCTCTAGGCGAATCCTTGGAAAGGATTTTCAAGGATCCTTGTTGAAGAAGGCTTTTAAGAAGTGATCTTCGGATCATCTAAGGTAAGATTATTCCTTTTGGTTATATCAAATCTTTTGAATGGATCGCTAATCGATCGTATTTTTAGAAGCGATTTAAGACTAACAAGATATGTAAGAAAAGGGTCATCACGGAGTGTTTGGAAGAGAGGAGGCATTCCTTTACCATCAAACTTCAAGCGAAGGCGATGTCGTGTTAGAGACTTTCCACCGGGTTGTGGACCCTCGCTAACGAGGATCGGTTATTTGAAGTAGTCGTACAACCGAACCACTTTACGTTGGTGGAATATCAGCGGTTTTGATCCATCTAGTGGAGAAAAACCACAAATAACTGTCGTTCGAGAATCCGAAGGTAAGGATTTAGATCCCTCATCAATAAGTACAATTTTATTAGCAATAGTGTATACTAACCAAGTGTGTTAATCAAATAGGTGTTGACGAGCAAGAGAGTATTGTTCTCACTGTCACTAGGTGTGTAACCTTACATTAAAAATCTCATAAGATTTACATATATTTAAATGTGACTATATGACCATGTATATGATTGTGATTTTGGATACCATTCAGTGGTATACGATATTCAGGTATGTTTACCCCAATATTTTGTTCATTTTGCTATTTGCATAAAAGTGAAATAAGCATGACTATATTATGATTTGTGGGGTAAATAGCATGAAATCGATTTGATATGTATGTGCATGGGCATATGGGTATATTTGATAATCGGAGGAAGTATTCTAGTGGTTTTACCACATTTTGGTGACTTGGTCACATATTTGACTCGTGACTTGGTCACGTATATTTGGCTCGGTTGACTTCATCACATATTTGACTCCGGTGATTTCGGTCACATATATGAATCTGGTGACTTCGGTCACGAATTTAAAATTTGGACTTCGGTCAGGTGACTTCGGTCACATCTGTTTGGTGGCTTTGCCACAATATTATAAGGGCGATGTGCATGTTGATGCAAAGAATCGCCTTGATGGTGTGTGTAGCAGATGGAAGGTCGATTTAGTAATCCCACGGTGTGTTGGTTGAATGCGGTTGGTGTGTAGTGGATGGATATTTAGGTTGGGCGGGCTTGCATTTCATTATTTATACATATCCATGTTATTTAATTGATTATCTTTTAATTTGCTATGAAAACGGGCTTTTTGGGCTAATTATGAGCTAAGTGGGCCTTTGGGCTAAATATGAGTTAAATAGGCCTATGGCTATATGTGAAACTTTTGGGCTTTAAAGCATGTGATAAAATGGGCTTTTTGATGTATGTGTTACACATTGAGTTTATAACTCACCCATTTTTGTGGATAACTTTTCGATAATTCAGTAGTGCGATGGATCAAGGCGAAAAGATTTCGAGGTGGCCATTGCTCAAACAATGAAGTTTGGAAATTTTCCTACTTAAACTTATTAATTTTAATATTTAGACTTTATTATGGATTTGCCAATTTTATGTAATAAGGCCACTATAAACTATCTTTAATTTTGTGTTTGGATTTATTTTTATTTTGCCATGAACAAATATCTATTAAATAACTAATTGGTTTTTCGATAAATAATTTAAAAATGTGTTTGTCACTAATATATAAATGGTTTAAAGAAATTTTCTTAAACTTGGTTTCCTTTTGATTTAATTAATTCCTTCTACAAGTAATGTTTTAAAAGACAAAATTACTTTACAAAATTTGATTTCGCTAAAGTCTTACTCGAGGAACATACCAAATCGGTTAGGCTTTTTGGGTAGGGTTTGGGGTGTTTCACTTGGTATCGAGCCTAGATTTAAACTCTCGGCCTTGGGTTTTGAAGCCCTAACGTTTTCAAAATTTGGCCTAAATGACTTTTGTTAAATAGTTTTATAAGAGCATGGCACTCGAGTTCTCGGCCAGATCCATCGTATGTATCCTTATTGATAAGTGATATGAACATGTGATAAGCCTAAAAAACTACACTTTAGAGACATGGACCTTAGGTGTTTGTGTGCTTACTACTGAAAAAACTCTGAATATCCATTTCATAAAACTTTCCTTTAATAAGAAGTGAAAAGACTCTAATACATAAGACTTTTTCGTAAAAACATATAATACGCGTAGTAGACATGAGTTCTAGGGGACATGGATGTCGTGGACGTGGAAGAGGAAGAATGATTTGGAACCGATTCGATCTGGTCAAGGTTTGAGAATGAAGCTCGCCACCTACTTGTTGGAGTGACTTTCAAGAACAAAATGAAGGAGGTGACGCAGATATCACAAGTTGTCTTTGCGAGTTTTGGAGCAGTAGCGAAGCTAGTTCGAAATGGGTCTCGAAAGTCCTAGCTCGGACTTAGATCGAATGGAGCTGAGGTTTTAGAGGAGTATCTGGAGTAGCTCTAATGTAGCTGAATATTGGTTGGAGGCGATCAAGAGGATCATGGACGATATAGACTGCAGCGATGAAGAGAAATTGAAAGGTGCTATTTCACTTCTCCGTGATGAAGCCTACCGATGGTGGCTCACTATCAAGGAGAGTACCCCGTGGATCGTGCGGATTGGGGTATTTAAAGTGAAATTGAAGGAAAGTATGTTGGAGCTAGCTACATCGACTCGAGAGGAAGACATTTCGAATCTAGTACAAAGGAACAAGTCGATAGCTGAATATGAAGCGAATTTTTGCGACTTAGCCGTTATGCCCGAGGGATAGTGGCTACGGAATATGAACGGTGTATCAGATTTGAAGATGGACTTAGAGATGAGCTTCGAGTGATGATTGCTCCACACCATGAAAGAGATTTTACAATCTTAGTGGAAAGGACAAGAATTGCCGAAGAGGCTAAACGGACCGAGAGACAGAACCGAGACAGAGGCCAGAGCAAGAATAAGAGAAGCTTTGGGTCCTCAGGGTCGTCCGGAAATTTTCAGAAGAAATCAAGAAAAGATGGACCGTGAGGTCAATAGACTGCTACGGGTGGACAAAATCGTACTTGTTCTCAATGTGGGAAAATGCACTTGGGAGAATGTTGGAAAAAGACCGGCGGATGTTTCAAGTGCGGTTCGAATGATCACATGATCAAGGATTGCCCGATGAATTCGGAGAAGAATCGTTCAGCAAGTTGGGGTACTAATCAGGCTGACAGAGGTGGACAGCAGTCGATAAGAGGCCGTGGTCCAAATGGAAGGGGCAATGGTTCCAATAGAGTCGTGAAACTTGAGCGAGGTAGTGGTAGCTCGAGGCGAGACAACCGGTTTGGTGTATGTAGTTAAATCGCAGAGAAAGCGGTGGCCTTTTGATGTTATCACGTGCACGTTCGATTTACAGGTTGCCCTTTATTGCTTTGATAGATATAGGGTCAACTCATTCCTATATCGCTAGTGAAGTATCTCGACTTTGCATGTGACTTACGGCCAGTACCTAGGAAGATGGTATGCTTAGTCCTTTAGAGACGAGACAGAGTTGTAGACAAACTTTTAAGGAAGTGCCTTTAGAAGTTCAAGGGATCGGTTTACGGCTAATTTAATGGAGTTACCATTCGAGAATTTGACCTAATCTTAGGCATGGATTGGCTTGTGAAGTACCGTGCAAATGTGGATTGTCTTGCTAAAGAGAATGTCATTAAGAACTTTTGATGACAAGGAAGTTGTAGTGTTGGGCGAGAGACGGAACTACTTATCTAATGTAGTATCCGCTCTTAAAGCGAAAAAGATGGTTAGAAAGGGATGTGAAGCTTTCGATGTTAGTGAATGCTTTGGAGGCTAAGGAGACAAGCGCTAATGAAGTCGGGACGGTGAAGAAATTTGTAGATGTTTTTAGGAAGAACTTCGGGTTTGCCTCCGGATCGTGAGGTAGAATTCGGGATTGATTTATTACCTAGAACGGCGCGAGTTTCTATTGCTCCACATAGAATGGCACAAGGAGTTGGTTGAGCTTAAGGCTCAAATTCAGGAGTTGCTTGATCATGGATTCATTCGACCTAGTGTGTCTCCATGGGGAGCACCGGTCCTATTGTGAAGAAGAAGAAGCGGATCGATGAGGATGTGTATAGACTACCGGCAGTTGAATAAGCTGACCATCAAGAACAAGTATCCTTTGCCAAGGATCGACGACTTGTTCGATCAACTTAAGGGAGCTGCGGTATTCTCAAAGATTGATCTAAGGTCGGGTATCATCAGCTTAAAGTGAAAGAAGTGGATATCCATAAGGCGGCTTTCCGAACTAGATATGGGCATTATGAATTTCTGGTAATGCCATTCGGATTGACGAACGCCCAATTGCGTTCATGGATATGATGAACCAATTTTTAGCCCTACTTGGATCAATTCATCGTGGTATTCATAGACGACATCCGGTGTATTCTAAGTTCGAAATGGATCATGATGAGCATCTCCAATTACATTGCAGTTTAAGGAAAAGAAGGCGTATGCCAAATTCAAAGAAGTGTGAATTTTGGTGAAAGAAGTTATATTTTAGGCCATGTAGTATCTGCGGAAGGATAAGGGTGGATCCTCGGAAGATTGAGGTTTGTGCTAGATTGGAAACCACCTAAGTCCGTGGCGAGGTTCGCGAGCTTGGGTTTAGCCGGATATTACGAAGATTTGTCGAAGGATTTTCATCGATAATTGCACCTTTAACGAAATTATTGAGAAAGGAAGTACCTTTAGTAATGGGCGATAAGCGACAAGAGTTTTGAGAAGCTCAAGAAAGTTTTGACTAAGCTCGGTTTGATTCAACTTTGAGGCGGGAAAGGATTTCGTCGTGTATTGTGGCGCTTCTCACACCGGATTAGGATGTGTTACGATGCAAGGCGGGAAGGTAGTTGCTTATGCGTCTCGGCAGTTGAGACCGCACGAGGTTAATTACCCGACGCATGACTTGGAGTTGGCAATTGTAGTCTTTGCTCTTAAATTCTGGAGACATTATTTATACGGGGAAAAGTCAGTGATATACACGGACCACAGAAGTCTAAAATATCTACTGACTCAGAAAGAACTGAATTTGAGGCAATGAAGGTGGATAGAGTTGTTGAAAGACTACGACTGTTCTATCGAGTACCACCCGGGCAAGGCGAATGTGGTAGCAGACGCTCTAAGTTGGAAAGTGGTGTCAGATTTAAGAGCGATGTTTGCACATCTTAGTCTTTACGATGATGGAAGCTTGTTGGCAGAACTGCAAGTTAAGCCGACATGGTTAAGTCAAGTGAAAGAGAGGCAATTGATAGATGAAGATCTGAGTGAAAAGCTTCGATAGGTGCAGAGTGGGAAAGTGGAAGATTTTGGTATTAACAGTGACGGAGTATTGTATTTTAAAGGTAAAGTCTGTATGCCAAGGGATCAGGAGTTGAGGCAAAAGATACTGCAGGAATCGCATGGTAGCCCCTATGCTATGCATCCTGGAGGAAGTAAGTTATACCGAGATTTGAGAGATCAATTTTGGTGGCCTGGACTTAAGCGGGAAGTTATGGAGTTTGTAGGAAAGTGCTTGACGTGTCAGCAAGTCAAGGCTAAACATCAGGTACCTTCAGGATTGCTTCAGCCGATAAAGATTCCACAGTGGAAGTGGGAGAGAATCACCATAGACTTTGTTAGTGGGCTTCCTCTTACGCCTACTAAGAAAGACTCCATTTGTGTGATAGTGGACCGATTAATGAAATCTGCACATTTTATCCCGATTCGGGTTGATTACTCTTTGCGAAATTGGTGAAGTTATATGTATTGAGATTGTAGATTGCATGGAGTGCGTTGTCGATTATTTGGATAGAGATCCGAGATTTACGTCATGATTTTGGAAAGCATTGCATCGAGGCTTTGGGCACCAGATTGGATTCGATCGACATTTCATCCTCGGTCGGCATTGGTCTAAAAGAGTAATCAAATCTTAGAAGATATGTTAAGGATGTGTGATAGATTTCAAGGGAAGTTGGGAGGAATTCTTCAGTTGGCAAAATTTGCGTACAACAACAGCTTCAATCCAATATACGGATGGCACCATATGAAGCACTATATGGACGGAAGTGTCGCACTCCTACGTGTTGGATGAAATTAGGGGAACGTCAGATTTTTGGTCCAGAAATAGTGGCTGAATCTGAAGAAAAGGTTAAGGTAATCCGGGCTCGATTAAAGGAAGCATCTCACAGACAAAAATTATACGCAGATCTTAAACGGAAAGAAATAGAGTTTGCTTTGGGGACCAAGTTTTCCTAAAGGTTTCACCTTGGAAAAAGGTGATGAGATTTGATGCATAAGGAAAGCTAAGTCCGTGTTCATTGGACCTTATCGAATTGTGAAGCAGTCGGATCTGGCATATCGAGTTAGATTTGCCTTGAATTGAAGCAAATGCATGATGTGTTCCATGTTTCAATGTTACGCCATTACCGGTCGAGATCCATCTCATGTAGTGCCGATTAAGGAGGTGGAATTAAGATCGAACTTGTCATATGAAGAGAGCCAATTCAAATTCAGGTGAGATGTAAAGGTTTTACGGAGAAAGTCGGTTCCTCTCGTCAAAGTATTATGGCGTAATCGTGGATCGGAAGAAGCTTCGTGGGAACCGAGGAAGCGATGCGACAACAATACCCTCACTTATCGGCCGGGTAATTTCGAGGGCAGAAATTATTTTAAGAGGTAGAACTGTAACATCCGATAATTAGGGGTTATGCATCTTACTTAATTGAATGATGTTGCATGCTTAATTATTATTAAGTGTATTTTGGAAGTTATTTGAGCTTCATTAATTAAGTGAATGCTTAGTAAAACTTTTAATTTCTAATAATTAAGAGAGAGAAAGCTAAGCAAATTAGGCTTTAAGAATTAATGACAAGTGGTTTCTAGCATAAGTTGAGTAATTGGCAAGGTGGTTAAGATGCATGGATGTGTGCTTGAGGAGAGAGGTTCGAATCTCCTAGCTAGCATAATGGAGGATTTTATTTTTGTTTTCTTCCCTATAAGTGTCGGCCAAGAACCTTCTAGAGTGGATGAGTACTCTTTTAATTTTGGCTATTTGACTATGTGAAAAAGGAAGCTAGGAACTTATGGTATGGAATCATAAGTTGATGATAAGATGAGGGGGACAAAAGGCATAATATTGGGCAATGTTTTGGGAGTGTGTTCATGGTCATTTGACCATGAACCTAGACGGCATAAGGGGCTAGAGGGTGGTTTAATTGTGTAGCAAATTTTTGATATGATGGGGAAGAAACAAGGAAGAAAAAGGGGGATGATGTTGGCTAGGTTGACCGAAAATTTAGTGTAGCCATTAAGGTGCTAGTTGACCAATAATCCTAGCAAATTGTCCATCTTTTCTCCCTTCTCCAAAACCTTTCCCCTAAACCGAAACTATCATTGGCATTTGGTACAAGTTTGCTTTGTTTTGGCATTGGTATTTTTGACCAAATAGGTACCTTTATTTCATCCTTTCCTCTCAAAATTTTATCTCTCTTTTGATGCCAAAATATTGTCACTTTTGAAGTCACTAGGCGAATAAAGCAAGGATCCTTGAAATAAATCATCATCTAAGGTAAGATTATTCCCTTTTGGTTATATCAAATCGAATGCGCTAATCGATCGTATTTTTAGAAGCGATTTAAGACTAACAAGATAGGTAAGAAAAGGGCATGGAGTGTTTGGAAGAGAGAGGCATTTTACCATCAAACTTCAAATGAAGGGCGTGTCGTATTAAAGCCCGAAACTAAATCACCATCTAGTGGAAAAACCACAAATAACTGTCGTTCGAGAATCCAGAAGGTAAGGATTTAGATCCTCATCAATAAGTACAATTTTATTAGCAATAGTGTATACTAGATTTACATATATTTAAATGCATCAAAGCTCGATATGTAACACCATATGGGTATATTTGATAATGGAGGAAGTATTCGGTGGTTTTACCACATTTCCAGTGACTTCGCACAGGCTTGGTCACAAGGCACATATTTGACTCGGTGACTTGGTCACATATGTGAATCTGGTGACTTGCATCTGTTTGTGGCTTTGCCACAATATTATAAGGCGATGTGCATGTTGATACTAAAGCGCCTTCGATGGTGTGTAGCGGATGGAGGGTCGATTTAGTAATCCCACGGTGTGTTGGTTGGCAATAGGCATCAAAGCCCGATAAATAACACCAATAAACGACGAGGCTTGCTAGGCTCAAAGCCGATTAATAACACCGAAATAAATCAAACACGAGGCACGCTAGGCATGCTAGGCTCAAAAAGCCGATTATCAACCCAATCAACATTCCGTTACATCAACATTCCCATTACTTAATGCTAAAATCACATCCATCTCAGTATACTTTATTTTACAATTTCATGTTAAACCTAACATAATTATCCACATCACATTTAACAAACAAATTTACTACAATTTCATACCCCACATTCGGCCTACGTATATTTTCATGCCTTAAATACCAAATTTTATCATGTACTACTTTCGTAAATAATTTCTCGAGATAAATTTGCTTAAGGACTTACCTCGGTTGTCGATAGATCGGCAAATCGGCTATTCGAGAACCTTCGTCTTTCCCGATCTAAATCCATTTTCTTTGTTCTTGATCTAAAACATATTAAAATTTAGCTCATTCAAGTACATTTCATCTCAATTTAGTCCCTAAGCACATAAATAGGTAATTTACCATTTTACCCTACTATTTCAAATTTTACAATCTAGTCTTAATTGCACAAAACACAAAATATACATTATTTCAATACCACACTCAAGGGCGGAATATGTATAAGGACCATATAAGTCCATTTCTTTCATTTATTTTGCATTTAAGCCCTCTCAAATTTTTATTTTACAAATTAGTCCTATTTACTCAATTTTCACTAAAACTTCAATACAAAACTTATCAATCTTAGTCCTAACAATAAATTAAATTCATCAAACATCAATTATCATATAAGAATGCTAATGGCGAGCCTTAGACATGCTTAGTTTTAAAATTACAACATGGGTTTGACTCTTCGTTCAAGCAACGATCTCAAAATGTAAAATTTACAAAAATCGACTAAGAATTTACCTTGAATTTGGCTTGAATGTTGCCGAAAATTCAAAGAACCTAGCTCCCTTTTCTTTCTCAATATTCGCCAAGAAAGATGAATGAAAATATCCATTTTTTTATGTTTTAATTAACATATAATATGGTTTTAACCTATTTACTATTTTAACCTTATATCATAAAATTATATAACATAAAACTTAAGGTCAATCATGTCATATGCCACCCACTAACTTAAAAATGGGTTATTTACCCATTTAACACTTCATATTAAAAGCCATGCTCAAATTAGCACATTACACTTTAGTATGCCACTTTTACCTTTTACGATTAAGTCCTTTTTATCAAATTCAATACTTAAACGATAAAATTTTTCTCTGAAACTTTCACACACATAAATTCATATATAATAAACACTAAATATAATATTTAAATATTTCTCGAGCTCGATTTTATGGTCCCGAAACCACCGTTTCGATTAGGGTCAAATTCGGTCTGTTACAACTCTCTCCCCCTTAAGGATTTTCGTCCCCGAAAATCTTACCGTTAAACAATATAGGATATTGTTGCCTCATTGAATCTTCAGGCTCCCATGTCGCCTCTTCAACTCCGTGTCGATTCCATAGTACTTTCATTAAGGAAATCCTTTTGTTTCTTAACTCTTTCATTTCCGAGGCTAAAATACGGATCGGTTTTTCCTCATACGTCATATCGAGTTGGATCTCAATCTCGATTTGAGCAATCACATGTGACGGATCCGATCATCTATAAAGCATAGAAACGTGAAATACATCGTGTATCTTTTCTAATTCGAGAGGGTAACTTCAACCTATAAGCAACAGGTCCAACACGTTCAATGATTTCATACGGTCCGATGAACCTCGGGCTCAATTTGCCTTTCCGACCAAAACGGAGTACTTTCTTCCACGGAGAGACCTTTAAAAATACTCGATCTCCGACCTGAAATTCAATGTATTTACGTTTCAAATCAGCATAAGACTTTTGACGATCCAAGCGACTTTCAAATTGTCTCTAATAATAGCTACTTTACTTCGGTTTCTTTAATCAAATCAACCCTGTATCTTATTCTCGTTGAGCTCGATCCGAGATAATGGTGTTTGACACTTTCGCCTGTATAAGGCTTCATAGGCGCCATTTTGATACTAGATTGAAAAGCTGTTGTTATAGGCAAATTCAATCGAGGTAAATATCTTTCCGCGACCTTCAAACTCAAGAACACAACATCTCAATATGTCATCAAGTATCCGAATAGTTCACTCGGTGGCCGAATGCATCTGCGGGATGAAAGGTTGTACTAAAATGTAGTTTAGTACCTAAGGCATCTTGCAACTTCTTCCAAAACCGCGATGTAAATCTCGTGTCTCCGTCTCGAAACAATGGATCTTGGTACACCATGCAATCTCACAATCTACGATACATACAATTCACAAGTTTATCGAGTGAAAAGTGCATGCGAACCCAAGCATAAAATGAGTGATTTAGTCGATCTATCAACTATAACCCAGACGGCATCTTTCTTACTCGGTGTCATAGGAAGACCGGATACAAAATCCATTGTAATTCTATCCCATTTCCATTCGTATCATGATTGGTGAAGTAATCCGGATGGCACTTGATGTTCACTTTTACTTGTCGACAAACTAAGCATTTCAAACAAATTCAGATATATCCCGTTTCATGCCCGACCACCAATAAACTGTTTCAAATCATTATACATCTTTGTGCTACCGGATGTATTGATAATCGACCACTATAGGCCTCACTCGAGAATCATCTCAGATCAAATCTAAGTTTTTGAACACACATTCGGCTTTTAAAATTCAAACAGTCATTTGCATCAATCAAATATCGACTCATGCCTTTTTCACATCAATTCGTTTAGCAATCAAATCCTTGTCAACTTTCTGTGCATCACAAATTTGCTGAATAAACATCAGTCTTGCTTGTAACTCGACTATGATCGAACCATCACCAGACATAGCTATCTGTGCGTTCATTACACGAAGAGCAAACAATGGTTTTTGACATAACGCATCTGCAACAACGTTAGCTTTTCTCGGATGGTAGTCAATCACCAACTCATAGTCTTTCAACAATTCTAACCATCTGCGTTGTCTCAAATTTAGATTCTTCTGAGTCATTAAATACTTTGGACTTTTATGATCTAAATAAATGTGACATTTCTCGCCAAATAAATAGTGACGCCAAATTTTCAATGCGAAAACAATGGTCGCAAGTTCTAAGTCATCGTCGGGTAATTTCTTTCATGTGGCTTCAATTGTCTTGAAGCGTAGGCTACAACTTTGCCTTCCCGCATCAAAACGCAACCCAAACCATTTAAAAAGCATCGAATAAACAACAAATTCTTTACCCGATTCAGGCTAAACTAACACTAGAGCTTCTGTCAAAAGGGCTTTCAGCTGATCAAAACTTTTTTAACACTTTTCTAACCACTCGAACCTGACATCTTTCTGCAATAACTTTGTCAACGGGGTAGCTATCATAGAAAAACCCTTCACAAATCGTCGATAGTAACCCGCAAGTCCCAGAAAACTTTGAATCTCAGAAACATTTTTTGGTGGCTTCCAATCAAGTACAGCCGATATTTTGTTTGGATCAACTTGAATGCCTGATGCTGAAACAATATGTCCCAAAAAGCTGACCTCTTTCATCCAGAACTCACACTTACTAAACTTCGCATACAACTGCTGATTTCGCAAAGTTTGTAGCACTAACCTCAAATGCTCAGCGTGTTCAATTTCATCTTTGGAGTAGATCAATATGTCATCAATAAACACTACCACAAATCGATCCAAAACTATCTAAAAACCCGATTCATCAAATCCATAAAAGCAATGAGGTGCATTAGTAAGCCCAAAAGGCATAACCAAAAACTCAAAATGTCCGTACCTCGTCCTAATGCGTCTTTGGCACATCTCGTATCTCGACTCACAATCGATAATAACCCGATCTCAAATCTATCTTTGAAAATCTGAAGCCCTTTCAACCGATCAAATAAATCATCAATCCGGTAATGGGTACTTATTCTTTATAGTTACCTTATTCAGTTGCTGATAATCAATACACATTCGCATCGTTCCATCTTTCTTTCTCACAAAAAGAACTGGTGCACCCCAAGGAGAGAAACTTGGTCGTGCAAAGCCCCTATTTGTTAACTCTTGCAACTGTGCTTTCAACTCTTTTAGCTCAGTAGGTTCCATCCGATATGGAGCTATTGAGATCGGAATCGTTCTCGGTGCTAATTCAATGCCAAACTCAATCTCTCGTACTGGGGGTAAACCCGGTAGTTCTTCAGGAAACACATCTGGGTATTCACATACAATCGGTACAGATTCAATCTATTTCTCAAACAATTTATTATCCAATTACATAAGCCAAATAAGATTCACACCCTTTTCTCACATACTTCGGGCTAACATCGAGGATATAACTCAGAAGAAACCCACTTAAATCACTGGATTCAATTCTAATGATCTCACCATTCTGATGTCTCAAATCGATAAGCTTTCTTTTGCAATTCACCACTGCATCATGTGAAGTTAACGAGTCCATTCCCAAAATTATATCAAACTCATCAAAAGGCAACATCATTAAATCGACTAGGAAGCAAAAATCCCGAATCATCAATGGGCAACCTTTACACACTTTATTAACAAACACACATCTACCCAAAGGGTTGGATCGCGAATCACAAACTCGAGAGACTCAATGGCGAGTCTTCTTGAATACTAGAGTTTCACATACATATGAATGGGTCGAACCAGGATCAATCAATGCAATTACAGTAGTATCATAAAGGGTAAAAGTACCAGTAATGACATCTGGAGAAGTAGCATCCTCTCTAGCTCGAGTAACATAAGCTCTAGCTAGAGCTCTAGCCTCAGATCGAACTGCCGTGTTCTTCATCCCTCTCTAACTACCACCTACATTGCCGTAATGCACGGTGGTCCGCCTCGTCTTGATGCATCGCTTCGGTCTAGGGTTACGTGCTATTTTACGCTCAGCTAACATCGGGCACTCTCGAATAAAATGGTCTGAGGATCCACATTTAAAGCAGGATCGATCACGAACTCTACAACTCCCAGAATGCCATTTTCCACAATGTTTGCATTCAACTCAATTCTGTGGAACGTTATCAACACTGGCCATCGAGGTAGCTCGGGAGCTCACTGGAGGTCGATCACGTCTAGGTGTATCTGAAGTAGCTTTATGTCGACTGAAGTCATCTCTAAACTTCTTAGATGTAGAATGGAAATTCTTACTCGACAGTCTTTTACGAGTGTCTCTAGTTTCTGTCTCAGCCTTTCTTTTCTCCTTCTCAAGCTCTTCAGCTTTGCAAGCTCGCTCGACTAATGTCACAAACTCTTTGATTTCAAGAATGCCAACAAGCAACTTTAAATCTTCATTCAAACCATCTTCAAACCTTTTGCACATAATGGCTTCAATTGATACACACTCTCGAGCATATCGGCTCAATCTGATAAACTTTCGCTCATATTCAGTTACGGTCATTTGCCCCTGTTTTAGTTCAAGAAATTCTTTACGTTTCTGGTCGATGAACCTCTGGCTGATATATTTCTTGCGTAATTCATTCTGGAAGAAATCCCATGTCACTTTTTCTTTTGGAACCACTGATACTAGTGTATTCCACCAGTGATAGGCGGTGTCTCAAGTAAAGATATCATATTTCAAACATTAAATGCAGGTGCGGGATAGCTCATCAAGTACCGAATAGTGTTATCAAGCCATATTTCAGCTCACTCGCATCATCATCATCATTAGCCTTGAATTCCTCGGCCCTAAATTTCTTGATTTTATCAGCAGAAGCCTACTAGATCTCATTGGATCTATCATCGAAGTCTTGAGGGTACCGGAGTTGGATTATTCGGGGTGGAGGTTGTTGTACAATTGGATTATTTTGAACAAACCGGGTAAACCATTCATTCATCATTTGGTAGAAGGCTTGTTTAGCCTCTCCCTCGTGGTTACCCGTAACTAGTTGAGAGTCTAATGGCGCTGATCCATGTGCGAGACCAGGCGCAACACTCTCCACGTCATCAGCTATGGCTCTATCGGGATCGGAATCCATTTACTATATAAAATACAATTGAAATTGTCAGAAGTCACCACACTATCACATATAAAATTCAAAGGCATGTATAGCTAGACTCTTACGTACTACGGTAGTCCTAGAATCGACTAAACCGTAGCTCTGATACCAATAAAATGTAACACCCCTAACCCATATCCGTCGTCAAATTAGGGTTACAAGATGCTACTCTACTAACCACCAAGTTCATTTAGTCACTTGAATCTTAATACTTAAGAAATGATATTACGATAAACAAATCACCACAAATATAATATCAATTGCATTATACATAATAAAATAAGTAATCTCATTCAAACTACAAAGCACTATTCATTTGATCATTTTAAAAAGGGTGGCCGAATATAAACAGATTATCAAAGGTTAACTTACACCAACTAAGTTCATTAAACATGCATGTAATATCTACTTAAACTTATGGATAATGTTTCTATCAAAATTTCATAAATTACCTATTCTTTAACAAACTTCTATCACGTCCGAATATGCACAAACATATGTCACACTTCAAGCATATATATATGTATAACTAACTAAAACATAATCATGAACAATGTACTTAAAATATGCTTGTTTACTATGCTTGAATTTACTGCTTAAAAATCATGCAACTAGACCAATACAACCGAACCATAGCACCATAATTTGATCATTTCATCATCGAATCACCTCAGTTGAATTTTAAAAAAAATACACATACCCAATGTCATTCATAACCTAACATACCATCTCATATATATATATATTCACTTTCCAAAGAACTAGCAAAATTTCATCTATGCAATTTCATATCAAACATACGTATACAACCATTATGCATAGCATGATTTTATACTTACCCATCTTCATCATTCAAATAAAACTTGCTTTCATACTTTCATCAAGTCTCACATAACTTTAGATTATTTACTAATAAGGCTAGCCATTTTCGCATGGCTATAAACATTAACACAGTATCCTTCAAAATAACGAGCTAGCCTATACATGCCTTGTGTTTAAAATTTAAATTCTAAGAGTACCAAAATAAGTTGATAGTGTGGATGACTTCAACGATGAACCCTCGAGCCAGTAGCTTGATCACAATTTATAAAATAGAGTGAAAACATACAGAGTAAGCTAACTTAGCTTAGTAAGCCTTAAGCAACTTTACTACTCAACTAAGTATTCAATTAAATTGAATAGAATAACATGTTTAACATTTATGAACTAACATAACACATAGGTACTATCACAGCCGATTATCAATATTCATACCTAGTGAAGCATTATTCAACGTACACTTATAATGTGAGACTTATCAATAGTACCCAGATTGCTAATCAAATATATATATTTCCACTTACAACTGAATAATATCTTCCGTGTACATTTAAGATGAGGGCCCATAATTGAATATGTACAATTATCTATATGTATAGCTCATGGCCGAACCTATATAGATATAATTTCTCATATCAATATAAGTAAAAATCTCAAGTAAGCAAGTAAACATATCAACTCAATGTCTTTTCTAATCACATATCTTAAGTACCGAATATATGAACACATTTATATCAACTTGCTTATTCAAGAAGCATCACATATATCATAAACCTTATTTGATACATAACTTTGATTGAACACTCATACTATAGTAATAAACCTTGGCTTATTCAAAACCATCATAACTAGACCATTTCATTCATAAGCATAAGCTCGTATTAAAAATCACTGGTATAAAAATTGTTAGACCAAAGGTCCGAGATTTAAACACCAAGCACGAAGCACGCTAGGTATTAAAGCCGAAATAAATCATCGGCACGAAGCTTCTTTGGGCATTAAAGCTCGAAATAAATCACCAACACGAAGCTCGATATGTAACATATGTAACACAAGACAAGGCTCATTAGGCATCAAAGCCCAATAAATAACACCGGCACGAGGCCTGCTAGGCTCAAAGCCCGATTAATAACACCGACACGAGGCCTGCTAGGCTCAAAGCCCGATTATCAACCCAATCAACATTCCCATACACATTACTTAATGCTAAAATCACATCCATCTCGTATACTTTATTTTACAATTTCATGTTAAACCGAACATAATTATCCACATCACATTTAACAAACAAATTTACTACAATTTCATACCCCACATTCGGCCTACATATATTTTCATGCCTTAAATACCAAATTTTATCATTTACTACTTTCGTAAATAATTTCTCGACATAAATTTGTGTAAGGACTTACCTCGGTTGTCGATAGACCGTGCAAATCAGCTCTTCGAGAACCTTCAGATTTCCCGATCTAAATCCACTTTTCTTTGTTCTTGATCTAAAACACATTAAAATTTAGCTCATTCAAGTACATTTCATCTCAATTTAGTCCCTAAGCACATAAATAGGCAATTTACCATTTTACCCTACTATTTTAAATTTTTACAATCTAGTCTTAATTGCACAAAACACAAAATATACATTATTTCAATACCACACTCAAGGGCTGAATATGTATAAGGACCATATAAGTCCATTTCTTTCATTTATTTTGCATTTAAGCACTCTCAAATTTTTATTTTTACAAATTAGTCCTATTTACTCAATTTTCACTAAAACTTCAATACAAAACTTATCAATCTTAGTCCTAACAATAAATTAAATTCATCAAACATCAATTATCATATAAGAATGCTAATGGCCGAACCTTAGACATGCTCAATTTTAAAAATTACAACATGGGTGGTCTCTTTGTTCAAGCAACGATCTCGAAACGTAAAATTTACAAAAATCGACTAAGAATTTACCTTGAATTTGGCTTGAATGTTGCCGAAAATTCAAAGAACCTAACTCCCCTTTTCTTTCTCAATATTCGGCCAAGAAAGATGAATGAAAATATCCATTTTTTTTATGTTTTAATTAACATATAATATGGTTTTAACCTATTTACTATTTTAACCTTATATCATAAAATTATATAATATAAAACTTAAGGTCAATCATGTCATATACCACCCACTAACTTAAAAATGGGTTATTTACCCATTTAACACTTCATATTGAAAAGTCATGCTCAAATTAGCACATTACACTTTAGTATGCCACTTTTACCTTTTACGCGATTAAGTCCTTTTTATCAAATTCAATACTTAAACGATAAAATTTTTCTACGAAACTTTCACACACATAAATTCATATATAATAAACACTGAATATAATATTTAAATATTTCTCGGGCTCAGATTCATGGTCCCAAAATCACCATTTCGATTAGGGTCAAATTCGGTCTGTTACAGAGATGGTCATGAGCTTTGCACTTTGGCCCATGATAGTAGTATGTACATATTCTAATGTGATATGATAATTAAAACTCGTATAAGACTAAGAAATGATTGAAAATCATATTAGAATTGAATAATATAGAAGGACAATAAACCTCTCTCTTATAGAAACCGATAGAATTGTTATTCCTAAAAAAAGAATGTGCCTGACAATTTTGGCAGAATAATTATCACACCTCAAGTATTTCTAGTCCGTGCTTTGGTCGGTTCACCAAGTGAGCTTGGCGGTGACTTATGTATGTAATCTATCATAATTCGGTGTAGCATATTAAACTAGTTTTTGCATTTGAGGTGCTTGAATACAAGCATTTTTATTATGTTTTAGTTGAGTTTTTAGAATTTCATTTACATTCAATTAAAAGTGTAATTCAAGTCTTTTATTGACCTTAGGGCTCGAATGAGACTAAAGGGTAAGCTAATAAACTTTGTGAGTGTGCAAGAGACCGTTAGAGGGTGTACCAACTCAATACTGGTCGATGTGTTACAACACAAGAAGGTTAATGTGGCAACATAGGGAGTAGAAAGCAAAAATTCCAAGACTGCCTTTAGTGTCACGACATAGCCAAAGGATGTCACGACACACCCTTGAACCTACCTTGAGTATGAGCACACTACCTTGGATATCGCAACACCAAACATATATAGGAAGAACTTACGAGCCAAGGGCATTTTGGTCTGCACAATCAAATATTAAAACATGAAAGTGGCAGTTGACCTAAGGTTGAGGACGACAATAACCGTAACTCTATAAATAGGCTCAGTTAACACTTGTTGTAGACAACTTTCATACTTGATATTTTTCTTTGTAATTTCAGTTTTTAGTTGTTCCCTTTTCTTAAGCTAGGTTCTTTTTAGTTTTTTTATTTGTATTTTTCGGGAGATTTGATTTGTAAAACTTGATCAACTCTGTTATGGATTTCATGCTTCAATAAACAAAATTCAAGATTTTCTTAAACCTTCGTCTCTTGATTTGTTATTAATGTTTATCTTTTACATCAAGTTTATTGTGTTTTTGAGATCTATGAGGATCTAATCCCCTTATGGGGGATTAGCAAGTGGAGGTATGATTAACTGATTGTTGTGCAGGGTTTTCTTAGCGGATTAGTTATTCGGGAAAGAAAAAACTTAAACCCTAGGCTTGAAGACCATAGGAATTCATCTAGGTGGCAATTAACCCAAAATTGGTATGATTTATTCGTGAGCACCTTAACCCCAAACCAGTCTGGACTGTGAAGTTGAGAGATAAGTAGTTCTTACCGACTCGTTATTCTAGTGTAGGATCGAGAGATCCTGCTAAGGTAATGACTAGTTGATTGAACATGGAACCTGAAGCAATAGTTGGTTATGAGTACCCAAGCGAGCTAATCACCCATTCTCAGATCTGATTCAGTTTCTATATCAAATTTCTTAAAATCTTCCTTTTATATTATTTTATTCTTTATTTTTAAAAATACCAAAAATATTTCTTTATGTTTATTCATAATATAATTGATTTAAAGTACTAATTAGCTATATTTATGATTAGTTTAGGATTAATTTAGCGCTCGCCTCCCTTGGCTACGATCGTCGGAGTACTCACCTACTTCGTTGCAACTATATTAAAACCTGACTCGTATACTTGCAGATACCCCTATTTGATATATTTTGCACAAGATTCTTACTCGGACATTGATACGTCTTGAGGCGATCAAGTTGTTGACGCCATTTCCGAGGAGGGAACATCACTAGATTGATTTTTTTTTTGCATTTATTATAATAGTTAGGAAATATTTAAATTATAAATACGATTTTATTTTTTCTTATTATTGCTAACATCTTTTATCATCTTTTTGGTTTAATGTATGACTCATAGTAGGGGAACACCTATAGAGCTAGCCATAGATCTAGAAAAAATAATTTGTAGGAATTATCAACAGCAATAGAAGATGCAAAACCAACCGCTTGCTGCAGGCAATTTGCCACCACGAGACAACCCATTGTTCGATGAAATTAATAATAATAACCCAAAAAATCTACCACCACCACCATAGCTACTCGCAAATATACATATGGGACGCAACAAAAAACTTTAAGGTATTATGTGCTACTAAGTCAAAAGATGGTTCAAGAAGTATAACAAAGCCGACCATCACGACTAATAATTTTGAGATCAAACTAGCAATGATCCAACTTATCAATAATAATTTGTAGTTTAGAGGCTAATCTGTCATAAATCGGTGTAGCAGATTAAACTAGTTTTCATACTTAAAGAGCCTGAATACAAGCATTTTCATTACATTTTAGTTAAGTTTCTTTAGTTTTACTTACATTCAATAAAATGTGCAAATTGAGTCTTTTGTTGACCTTAAGGGTCGAATAAGGCCTATAGGAGAGCTAACGTACTTTGTAAGTGTGTAGGAGACCATTAGAAGTCATTTTAGGTTGATACTGGATGATATGTTGCAACACAAGAGGTCTGATGTCACAACATAGGGAACATAATGAAGAAAACTCAAGTCTACCTTTGATGTCGCGACACAAACTGAGGGTGTCGCAACATAACCTTGAAGATGGCTTTAGAGGAGCATATTGGTTACTAAGTCGTGAAATAGGTCTTGGTGTTTCATGACATCAAATCTAGGACGAAAATTAAATAGGAAACAAGGGCATTTTGGTATGCACAATTAAACTTAAAGCTCAAGATGTCAGCTGATCTAAGGTTAAGGACAACGACGAACCAAAGGCTATAAATGGGCTCCTTTGGCACATGTTATACACACATTTCATTAATCTAGTTTCTTTCATTGGAATTAGTTTTGTTTTCTTTCTTAGGTTTCTAGAGTTTTTGTTCGTTGTTTTTTTTCAGGAGATCTGAATCGTGGAATCATTCAACTCTATGGATTTATACTTAATATCAATACAATCAGGCTCTTTCATTTACTCTATCATGTTAATTTAATTAACATGATTTCTCTTTACATTAGTTATATATTGTTTATGAATGCCATGATGAAATAATCTTTCTATGGGGGATTAGTAAGTGGAGGTATGATTTGTTAACTATTTTGCAAGGTTACTCAACGGATCAGCTATTTGGGAAAGGGAGAACGTGAAACAAACCCTAGGCTTGACAATCTCGGGAAGTCATCAAGGTTGGAATTAGCCCAAAATTGATATTGCCCATCCATGAACACCTTAACCCTAAACCAATCTGGACTGTGAGGTCAAAATATTAGTAGTTCTTGTTGACTCATTATGTTAGTGGAAGATCAGAAGATCCTGCTAGGGTAGCGAATAGTTGATTGACGAGAAACTCAAAACGATAGTTGATGGAGATTACCGAAGCGAGCTAATCACCCATAATCAGATTTGATTTATTCTTCCTTTTTTTAATTTCTTGAATTTTATATTTTTATGTTGTTTTAGTTTTCATATTATCTAAAGCCAAAAAATCATTTATTTTATATTCTTCGTACTATAATTGAATGGAAAGTACTAATTAGATCTTTTAGATTTTAGGTTAGAATTGATCTAGCACTCGCCTCCCTTAGGTACGATCCTCAGAGAACTCACTCACTCTGATGTAAAACTATATTACAACTGGACCCGTATACTTGCGCATACCACCTTGTAATTCTATATTTTAGTGTAGTATTCACACTCTAAACATTAGTACGACTAGAGGTAGTCAAGTTGTTGTCACCATTGCCGAGGAGGCAACATCACTAGGTTAATTTTAATTTTACATTTAGAAAGAATAATTAGCAAATTTTTAAGTTATAGATATGACATTATTTTATTGCTACTGACCTTCTCTTTCTGAGTTTAGTGTATAACTCGCAGTACGGGCATACCTATCGTAGCACCCACAGATCCAGAGAGAATAATCCAAAAATATTGCAAACAACAATAACAACATCAGTAGATGCAAGAACAGCCACCATCGGCTACAATAAACGTACCACTTAAAACCCACTATTTAGTGACATTGAAGGTAACATTCTAGAAAACTCACCAGTACCACAGTTATCCGAGAATGTACATATGGTGCATAACGAAAGAAATTTAAGGGATTATGCCTTACCAAGTTTGGGTATGGTTCAAGAAAGTATAAAAAGACCAACAATTATAGCTAATAATGTAACACTCCAAACCCAGCCCAAATACCACGATCGGATCTAGCATGTCACTTGGAAAGATTTTACAAAATATTGCGATCTTCACCAAAATTTTAAGTTATCCTAGAAACTCCAAGTTTAGTGGTTCATTTGAAAACTTAGTAATTATTTTATGGTAATTACAACTAACTAATTCTTGTGTTTAGGTGACGCTTGAAAACACTGATCGTGACATTCTAGAAATCATAAGGTTTGCTTTCAAACTTCATAAAATCATCGATTTAGTTTTGAATGAAACCCTTTTTTTTTCTTCTTATAAAGAAAATATCTTGTCAATCATAATGGTGATATAAACGTCTTAATAGTTAAACCATAATTTAAACCAAAATAATAGTGGCCTTATTACAAATCAAAAATCCCCAAAAGCAAAAAGCCATAAATAAAGCAAAGTTTTAGTTAACTAAACTCGTGCATGGCCACCTTGAGTCCAATCCGGTCCAATCCACTGGACTAAGAATCACTTGCAAATGTTTAAGTAAACAGGGTGAGTCATAAGACTCAGTGTGCAATTAGTCCACGTAAACCACAAATGGGCCTAAGCCCCCACATCACAATCGGCCAAAGCCCAATCAATATAGCATATCAAAATAATCAATATGATAACCCAACCCATCCTAGTGTTCCATCCTTTACACTCCGCTCTATATATCTATCCTCAACACTCCTGTGGGGATTTCTACAATCAACCCTCCATCCTCTACACTCCTCTTTGGCAGCCATTCTGACAGTCATGCTACTCAAAGTTGATATAATGTGGTCTAGCCACCGATAATTTTGTGACCAAGTCACCGATATACAATAAGGCACTAAGCCATCAATTAGTGTGATAGTGTCACCGATATACACTTCCCCTTCATATCATTATCATTTCCCAAATCCCATGCACATGCAAACATTGTATAATAAACATGCCATACAATCATTCTTTAGAGTAAATGCACAATCATGCTATCAAAAATAATTATAAAGCTTAATCGAAGAACAACTAACCTGGTGTTACTATTTTACCCTCCATGGGTAAACCAATAGCCACTACCGAGATTTTAGCTTTCAACATACCACGTAAACATTTTATACGATTAAAGAAAAGTGTGGTAATTGCACACCTGTAAAAACGAAGAACTAAACTATCGGTCTCGCTAACTCCTTCACTTGCAGGGATCTCCGCGATCTGCTTATCCTCTCCTGGAAGCCGATCCACAACCCGATGAAAAGTCTTGAACGGCTGATACATCATGCTTTTTGAATTTAGGGGTAGGGACTACGTGTCCAACCCCCCCTTTGCTTGGATGGTATTTGATTCCATTAAAGAGATCTTGATCAGAAGACCGGGTTAAGGTATTGAATGAGGTGAAAGTGAAAATAGATACTCAAGTGAAGAAGTTCTTACCTAGATTGACAGAATTTGGAAACTAATAGACTTGGATTAATGAATCACTAAAGTCCCTACACAAACACCAATTAGAATCGGTTTCTAATAAAGGATGGATCCAAATGAGTGGCCTTCTTGCCGATCAAACGAATAGGGAGCCCTCTATGGCCTATTCGGCCAACAACACTTACCATCGTCCCCTTGAAAGTGGCCACACAAAGAAAAGATGATGAAGACATGTCCCTCTACCACTGACAAACTCCCACCGATACGAATCAGAACCTTTGATTAGACATAACAAAGAGGAATAATAAAAAATAGAGAAGATCCCTTACCGAAACAAGAGTGCACCGATTAAAAGTTCTAAATTTGGTGGAAAAAGAAATGCAGAAGATATAAGTCACCACCCTGACAAACAGTTAACACCAAAGGAACATAATGAGAAGAAAAATAGAAAGTGTTTCGGTTGTGAAGAAACAAGAAGAAATGGGCTAGGGAGATTCGGCTAAAGCAAAAAAAGAAATCAAAGAAATGAATGGTAGTAGATGATAATTCGATCAAGAAAAGGAATTAGGGATGAGGTTCGACGTTTAGAAGAAATAGAGAAGTATGAAGCAAATGGAAGAAAGCAATGAAAATGGAGAAGGTGATAGGAGGGTTCGGCTACCAAGAAAGAAAAGATGTGAATTGAAGGGAAAGGGTGCCTAAGAGGTTTCAGCTTTTACCAACGAGGAGATGAACAATAATAGTCTTTAGGAGTTTCACCAATAGAGAAAAGAATACAAATTGACAAATTGGAAAACACTAAATACCGAAAAGAAAAGCTCACAGTACCAAATTTGCTATATACACCTCACAGTTTTGGTACCTAAACCCCTTCACCAAAACCTAATGCCTACACAACCAAATGATTCAACCTTGACCGAATTTCCCCCTAACACTCACCAAAATTTGGCCACTCCCCTTCTCTTCTCCTACATTCACTCTTGATCACCCGTTTGAATCAGTTTGAATGATTCAAACTCCCCTTTTCTCTTGTGGCCACCCATTTGAAAAATTTGAATGAGTCCACTCCCACTCTTCAAGGTCCCTAGCCGAATCCATCACCTCCCATCTAGATGCCAAAAAGAATTTCAAAAAAGCAAATTGTGTGACTTGAACCTGCTCCCCCACTTCTTTCCTGTGGCGTCATTTACCTACATCACCAAGTGGCGTCTCTCTGCCACTTTACCACTCCTTTCCTTGTGTCAACAAACACAAGCATTAATCTTTAAAGCTTGTCCCAGATAGCTCTCCCCTAAAGATGCCCAAAAATAAAATTTTTACCTAGGCTTCAGCATAACCCCAAGCCTTCTCGGGGACCCCAAACACATTCAAACAACATACAAAGCAAACCAAACACACAGGAGCATAATAAACGCAAAGCCTCTCATTCCCGGATGTTAGAGTTCTACCCCCTTAAAGAAATTTCAGCCTCGAAATTACCTAGTCAAAAGAGGTGAGGGTGTTGCTAATGCGCATAACATCCTCTGGCTCCCATGTGGCCTCCTCTGAACCATGATTTCACCATAAGACTTTAACCAAAGGAGCTGATTTCCTTCTCATTACCTTAACGTCTCGATCCAAGATTTGCACTGGTTCCTCTTCGAAAGATAGGTCTGGTCTTACCTCAATATCATCCACTAGCACAATGTGAGTCCGATCCGAATGATAGCACCTCAACATCGAGACATGGAACACATCATGTATCTATTTCAATTCTGAAGGTAGCTCAAGCTGATACGTCACGGTCCCACATGTTTCAATACCCGATAAGGCCCGATAAACTTGGGACTTAGTTTACCCTTCCGTCCAAACCTCATCCCCTTCTTCCACGGAGAAACTTTCAGGAAGACTTGATCACCCACTACAAACTCTAAGTCCTTACGCCTCAGATCAGCATAAGATTTCTACCGGTCGGAAGCCTCCTTTAACTAAGTTCGAATCAACTTAACTTTCTCTTCTGTCACTGAAACTAGTTCCGGACCAAACACCTGATGCTCACCCAACTCTGTCCAGCAAGTAGGAGTACGACACCTCCGTCCATACAACATTTCATAGGGCACCGTCTGAATGCTAGACTGGTAGTTGTTGTTGTATGCTTATTCTGCCAACAGTAGAAACTATTCCCAACTACCCCTGAAATCTATAACACAACCTTTCAACATATCTTCTAAGATCTGAATTGCCCTCTCAGACTGACCATCAGTCTGTGGATGAAAAGCTGTGCTAAGTCTAATCTTGTACCCAATGCTTGATGCAGTGCCTTCCAGAAATATAGCGTGAATCTTGGGTCTCTATCTGATATGATCGACACCGGTACCCCATGCAACCTCACAATCTTTGCCACATACAGCCTAGCCAGCTTCTGCAGAGAATAGTCAACACGAATAGGTATGAAATGGGTGGACTTCGTCAACCAATCAACAATCACCCATACAGAATCTTTCTTAGTAGGCGTAAGAGGTAGCCCACTAACAAAGTCCATCGTGATCCTCTCCCATTTCTACTGTTGAATCTTCACTGGCTGCAATAACCCCGAAGGTAAATGATGCTCTGCTTTCACCTGCTAACACATTAAACACTTTCCCACTAACTCGGTGATTTCCCGCTTCAATCCAGGCCACAAAATTGTTCACGTAGATCTCAATACATCTTATTCCCTCCAGGATGCATAGTGTAAGGGCTACTATGTGCCTCCTGAAGAATCATCTGTTTCAACCCAGCATTCTTTGGCACGATAACCTTCTCATGAAAACACAAAACCCCATCACTGTTCAGACTATAATCCTCTACCCCACCATTCTATACCTGTAGAAGTTGAACACTCAAGACATCATCCATCAACTACTTCTTTAATCTGGCTTGTCCACATCGGCTTTACTTGGAGTTTAGCTAACAAACTCCCATCATCATACAGGCTAAGATGGCAAACATCACTCTTAAATCTGATATTACCTTTCGACTTAACGCATCTGCCACCACATTAGCTTTACCCGGATGGTACTCAACTAAGCAGTCATAGTCCTTCAATAGCTCAATCCACCTCCGCTGCCTTAAATTCAACTCCTTCTTGGTAATGAGATATTTCGGCTCTTATGGTCAGTGTAGATGATAGACTTCTCCCCATACAGGTAGTGTCTCCAGATCTTCAGAGCAAACACTACCGTAGCCAATTCTAGATCATGTGTGCGATAGTTCATCTTATACGGTCTTAACTGCTGAGACGCATACGCGTCTACCTTCTCATCTTGCATCAGCACACACCTTAGCCCCGTGTGTGAAGCATCACAATAAACAATGAATACTTTTCCAACCTCGGGCTAAATCAAAACCGGAGCCTCCGTTAAGATCCTCTTTAGCTTCTCAAAGCTTTCTTGCTGCTTGCTAGTCCAAGCAAATGTCACCCCTTTCTGCAATAACTTAGTTAAGGGTGCCGCAATTAAGGAGAATCCCTCAACGAACCTTCTGTATTATCCTGTCAAACCCAAGAAACTTCGAATCTCTGCCATAGACTTAGGTGGTTTCCAGTCCTATACAGCTTCAATTTTCTAGGGGATCAACCCTAATCCCCTCCGTAGACACAACATGGCCTAGAAAGGTAACTTCTTTCAACCAAAATTCACACTTGCTGAATTTGACGTACAGCTACTTCTCCTTCAGTATTTGTAGAACCACCCGAAGATACAAATCATGCTCTTCTTTCGTCTTAGAATATACCAGGATGTCATCTATAAACACTACAACAAACCGGTCTAGATAGGGTTAGAATACTCAATTCATCATATCCATGAACGTAGCTGGTGCATTCATCAACCCAAATAGCATCACTAAAAACTCATAATGACCATAGCGAGTTTGAAACGTCGTCTTATGAATATCCGCTTCCTTGACCTTAAGCTGATGATATCTTGACCTCAAATCTATCTTTGAGAAGATTGAAGCCCCCTTGAGCTGATCAAATAGATCATCAATTCTCGGTAATGGGTACTTGTTCTTGATGGTCAACTTATTCAACTGACGATAGTTAATGCACATACGCATCGTCCCGTCCTTTTTTTTCACGAACAATACTGGTGCTCCCTACGAAGACACACTTGGTCGGATAAAACCATGATCCAATAGCTCCTGGATCCGAGCTTTCAGTTTCACTAACTCCTTCGGTGCCATTCTGGGGCGATGGACATCGGAGCTATACCCAGAAGTAGCTCAATTCTAAACTCCACTTCACGATCTGGAGGCAACCTTGGAAGTTCCTCAAGAAAGACATCCACGAATTGCTTCACTATTCTAACCCCATTAATAGTCACTTCCTTGGCATCCAATGCACTAATAAATGCTAGAAACTCCTTGCACCCTTTTTGAACCATCTTAATAGCCTTTAGCGCAGAAACCACGTTGGAAAAATAATTCCTTCTTTCCCCTATCACAATCACCTCTTCATCCTCTGGGGTACTCAACACCATTTGCTTAGTCGTACAATCAAATTCAGCCCGATGTTTAACCAACCAATCCATGCCTAAGATGAGATCAAACTCCCCGAATGGTAATTCCATTAAGTCAGCCAGAAACAAAACTCCTTAAATTTCTAGAGGCACATCCCTAAATAATTTGTTCACTACCATGGATTGTCCTAAAGGGCAAACCACGGTCATCTCTCTAGCATCTATTTCAAATTCTATACTTAAAGTCGTAGATACAATGCTAGCAACATAAGAGTGAGTCGATCCAATATCAATTAAAGCAAGAAATGGCTTGTCAGCTATAAGAAACGTATCGGTTATGATGTCTGGTGCATCGCCATCCTCTCGTTATCATGCGGCATAGACTAAACCTGACTATCTTGAATCTATAATACTGGCACCCTTGCCCGGTGCTCCATGACCTTGACCAGAACCATTCCCTCCTCTAATCAGACCACGACCTCTCGGCATCTGCTGTTCACCTCTTCTGGCTGCACATAACCCTGACCTACCGTCTGCCTGGGTCATTTCTTGTGGACAATTTCATATTAAATGATCCTTTGACCCGCACTTGAAACATCCCCTATCTCTTCCCCAACACTCTCCTACATGTGATCTCCCACACTGAGCACATGGACGAAACTGACCCACCGCGGCAGGCACTGAAACTCAAGCTGGCCCATCAAACTTAGGCCTCTTCCCCCAGATGACCCTGACGATCCATAACTCCTCTTGTTTTTACCTCTATCCTTATCCCTATTTTGCCTCTCAGCCCATTTTACCTCCTCGACTATTTTAGATATTTCCACTAGGATAGCAAAATCCCTCTCCCGCTGCAGAGCTATCAACACTCGCAACTTATCTAGCAGCCCATCTTCAAACTGTACGCAATGCTCATAATTAGTCGCTACTATCCTTCCGGCGTAATGGCTCAAGCGTAAAAATTTCGCTCCATACTCAGCTACAGATTTTCCCCCTTGTACCAAATTGAAGAATGTTTTCCTCTGAGCATCCACATAACTTGCCCCAACATATTTCCTTTGGAATGCAGTTTTGAAGAAATCCCATTCAATTTGATTCGCTGGAGTACCCTCTCTTATTATGAGCCACCACTGATAGGCCTCTTCCCCAAGAAGAGACACCGCACCTTTCAGTTTTTCCTCTACCGTGCAGTCTAAATCATCTATAATTCTCTTGACTGCCTCGAGCCAATATTCAGCCACATTTGGAGCCACACCAGAAATACCTCTGAACATTTCAGCTTTGTTTGCTCGAAGTCGCTCAGGAATAGACTTCCAAGAACTGTCCCAATGCTTGCCCCAGCAACTCGTTCCAACACATGCAACATTGCTTGAGATAGGGCATCATCCCCACCAGTCCTATCTTGTGATCCCGCTTCTGCCATAGGTGACGCTAGCGCTTCGAAAACTCAGCCTTAGCACCCTGGCCTCTTTCACGGCTGCGTGCAACACGTCCACACCCTCTAGCACTCATGCCTATCATTTTGTCTTAATTTATTTTACAAATTTTATGCGTTAGCCTTTCTTTTCACTGTTGATTAATGAGTAATTTTATGAGGTTGTAGTTATAAGTAGTTTTCTGCATGACACATGTATAGCTAAAGGCTTTCATCTCTAAAGTAAAGTTTCTTAATTCTATCATCCACTGTAATATATTCACATAATACATTCACTTCATGCAAATCACCTAACAATTAGAAAACTTACTTTGCAGACTTGAATGAGACTCTAAAGCCATACTTTCGAAAAACATGTACATATGTAGTTTCCTTCTAAACCATCTTAAACCCAAAATTTGGAAAACATTTTGAACCCAAACCCATGGCCAAGCTTTTAAAATTGAGCTCTAATACCAAATTCTTACACCCCAAACTTGGCCCAAATACCACGACCAGATCTGGCATGTCACTTGGAAAGATTTTACAAAATATTACGATCTTCAGGAAAATTATAAGTTATTCTAGAAACTCTAAGTTTAGTGGTTCATTTGAAAACTTAGTAATTATTTTCTGATAATTACAAATTTAACCACTTTTTTTCTTCTTATACAGAAAAAGTCTTGTCAATCATAATGGTGATATAAACGTCTTAATAGTTAAACCATAATTTAAACCAAAATAATAGTGGCCTTATTACAAATAAAAAATCCCCAAAAGTAGAAAACGATAAATAAAGTAAAGTTTTAGTTGACTAAACCCATGAATGGCCACCTCGAGCCCAATCCGGTCTAATCCACTAGACTAAGAATCACCTATAAATGTTTAAGCAAACAGTGTGAGTCAGAAGACTCAGTGTACAATTAGTCCACGTAAACCGCAAATGGGCCTAAGCCCCCACATCACAATCGGCCAAAGCCCAATCAATATAGCATATCAAAATAATCAACATGATAACCCAACCCATCCTAGTGTTCCATCCTTTACACTCTGCTCTATATATCCATCCTCAACACTCCTGTGAGGATTTCTACAATCAACCCTCCATCCTCTATACTCCTCTTTGGCAGCCATTCTGACTGTCATGCTGCTCAAAGTCGATATAATGTGGTCTAACCATCGATAATTTTGTGACCAAGTCACCGATATACAATAAGGCATTGAGCCAACAATTAGTGTGATAGTGTCACCGATATACACTTCCCCTTCATATCATTATCATTTCCCAAATCCTATGCATATGCAAACATAGTATAATAAACATACCATACAATCATTCTTTAGAGTACACGCACAATCATGCTATCGACAATAATTATAAAGCTTAATTGAAGAACAACTAACCTGGTGTTACGATTTTACCTTCCATGGGTAAACCAATAGCCACTACCGAGATTTCAGCTTTCAGCATACCACATAAACATTTTATACGATTAAATAAAAGTGTGGTAATTACAAACCTGTAAACACGAAGAACTAAACTATCGATCTCGCTAACACCTTCACTCGCAAAGATTATCGCAATCTGCTTATCCCTCTCCAAAGTTAATCCACAACCCAGTGAAAAGTCTCAAATGGCCGATACAACACGCTTTTTGAATTTAGGGGTAGGGACTATGTGTCCAACCCCCCCTTTGCTTGGTTGGTATTTGATTCTATTAAAGAGATCTTGATCATAAGACCGGGTTAAGGCATTGAATAAGGTGAAAGTGAAAGTAGATACTCAAGCGAAGTTCTTACCTAGATTGACAAATTCAGGAACTAATAGACTTGGATTAAAGAATCACTGAAGTCCCTACACAAACACCAATTAGAATCGATTTCCAATAAAGGATGGATCCAAAAGAGTGGCCTTTTGGCTGATCAAACGAATAGGGAGCCTTCTATGGCCTATTTAGCCAACAACACTTACCATCGTCCCTTTGAAAGTGGCCACACGAAGAAAAGATGATGAAGACACGTCCCTCTACCATTGACCAACACCCACCGATATGAATCAAAACCTTCGATTAGACATAACACAGAGAAAAAGAAGAGAAAAGAATAAGAAAAATGGAGAAGATCCCTTACCAAAACAAGAGTGCACCGATTAAAAGTTCTAAATTTGGCTATCAGCAAAGTAGACAAAAAGGTGCAGATTCAGCTTTGGTTTGACTAGGCAAAAATTAAATAGCAGATGGAAAAGGAAACACAGAAGATATAAGACACCACCCTGACAAATGGTTAACAAAAAAGGAACAGAATGAGAAGAAAAATAGAAAGTGTTTCGATTGTGAAGAAATAAGAAGAAATGGGCTAGGGAGATTCGTCTAAAGTAAAAAAAAAAAAAATCAAAGAGATGAATGGTAGTAGATGATGATTCAGTCAAGAAAAGGAATGAGGGATGAGGTTCGGCTTTCAGAAGAAATAGAGAAGTATGAAGCAAATGGAAGAAAGCAATGAAAATGGAGAAGGTGATAGGAGGGTTCGGCTATCAAGAAAGAAAAGATGTGAATTGAAGGGAAAGGGTGCCTAAGAGGTTTTGGCTTTTACCAAAGAGGAGATGAACAACAATAGTCTTTAGGAGTTTTGGCCAACAGAGAAAAGAATGCAAATTGACAAATTAGAAAACACTAAATACAAAAAAGAGAAGCTCACAGCACCAAATTTGCTATACACACCTCACAGTTTTGGCACCTAAACCCCTTCACCGAAACCGATTGTCTACATAACCAAAGGATTCAACCTTGATCAAATTTCCCCCTAACACTCACCAAAATTCAGCCACTCCCCTTCTCTTCTCCTACATTCACTCTTGATCACCCTTTGAATCAGTTTGAATGATACAAACTCCCTTTTCTCTCTTAGCCACCCATTTGAAAAATTTGAATGAGTCCACTCCCACTCTTCAAGGTCCCTAGCTGGATCCATCACCTCCCATATAGAAGCCAAAAAGAATTCCCAAAAAGTAAATTGTGCGACTCGAACCTGCTTCCCCACTACTCCCTTGTGGCGCCACTTACCTGTATCCCCAAGTGGTGTCTCTCTGCCACTTTACCACTCCTTTCCTTGTGTCAACAAACACAAGCGTTAATCTTTAAAGCCTATCCCATCTAGCTCTCCCCTAAAGATGCCCAAAATGAAATTTTACCTAGGCTTCAGCATAACCCCGAGCCTTCCCAAGGACCCCAAACACACTCAAATAACAGGAAAAGTAAACCAAACACACAAAAGTATAATAAATGCAAAGCCCCTCATTCCTAGATGTTACAAATAATTTTGAGATAAAACTAGCTATGATTCAAATGATCTAGAATAATATACAGTTTAAGGGCACTATGACAGATGACCCTAATCAACATTTAAAACGATTCCTTCAACACTGTAACACTTTTAAGTATAACAGGGTCACTGATGACGTTATTCATCCTTGATTGTTCCCCTTCTCCTTAATGGATAATGCTTTTTCTTGGTTAGACTTGTAAGCACCATGATCTATCACGACATGGGGTGAACATGCTAGAAAGTTTTTACAGAATTTTTCCCAATCAGGAATGTACTAAGAAGAGATATTGTTGTTTTAGATAGATAAAGATAGTAAGTTTCTATGAAGCATAATAACGATTCAAATTGTTAATTCAAAAATGCTTGCACCACAAATTTCCTCAGTGGATGCAACTATAGGTATTTTACAATGTATGCAGATGCACAATCTGGATTAGATGAAGCAGTAGAAGGAGTTCTTATGAACAGAATGTACGAGGATGCATACGAGATCATCGAGAATATGACACTAAACTCCTACTAGTGGCCAATTGAACGATTTATATATGGTCAGAAACCCGCTATGATAAAAGCTATCCAAGAGGATGATAAGTATCAATAGTTAGTGGATAGACTCAACCGTATTGAATTGGCTTCTACATCATCAATTCATGAGGGAACAAACTACTCTTCCATTATATCAACAACCTAGCTAAGGATGTAAATTATGTTGGGAATAGGGATGGAAACCCTTATTCAAATACATATAATCTCAGATGGAGAAATCACCCAAGTCTGAGATGGGGAAACCAATGAGCAGGTAATAATTTAAATCAAGTTAAAAACACTAATTACAAACCTTCTTATTTGTAGAAACCCCAACATAGGGTCAATCCAAATGACCATACTATAGTTGTGGTTTCGGGACCACAAAACATAGTAAAAAAATATTTTAATATTATTTTGAAACACCCCACACCCGGCCCACGAGCCTGAACCGGATCTGGTATGTTCCTAAAGTAAACCGATTTCAAAATCATTTTCGATACTTAGAGAAAATTTTAAATTTTGGAAAACTATTATTTTCGGTTGGGCTTAGATTGAAACCCATTGATTTGATCTTGTAAGCCCATTCAATTAAATACATCCAATAAAGTTCTTAGCATGAAACTTAACAATAAGCAAACATAAAGTATAATCCATTTGAAGGCCTTATTACATCAAGTAAAACCCAAAATAGAATGAAAGTAATTAAAATAAAATTTAAGTCCCAAGGTAAATGAAATTTTCGCTTGTAGCATGGCCTCCTCATGGTCCACCCTAGTCAAATAGTGGTTTCACGACCACAATGGGGTGAGTCAATGACTCAATGTGCACAAATATCATTCAATAAATCGGGCATTCATGTTCAAATCATTAAGTCCATACAATAATGAAATTATGATGCATCCCAAACCCAATCCTAATTAGCCATCCACTACACTCCCACTCAACAACTTTGCACAGTAGGGACTACTAAGTCAACCCTCCATCCGCTACTCTCCACGTTGTGTCTTTAGACACTATAATCAAATTTAAACGTTGTGTCATTAGACATTTGTTGTAACCGGGTTACCAAAATTTGATGTGACCGTAGTCGACATATTTAGTTAGTGAGACCAAGTCAACACCTTCGTTGGTGAGACCAAGTCAACACTGCTCTCCCCTTTCACATAAATCCCGAATGCCCCAAAAACATATATATTGCATAACTTAATTTCATGTTCATATTCATATATTCGCATGTTATTAAAATAACATTTTTCACAATCCTATCAGAAGTAGGAAACGTACCTGAGTACTTTTTGCCACATTTGTGGTACATAGCCACATTCAAATTATTATTCATATCATATACTAAAATATCTAGCCATAAAATATTGAAGGATAGTAAGGGTACACACCTTTTTCGCTTAATAGGTTCCTTGATATCTCGAGAATCCCGATCTAATTTTAGATCTATTAATCCCTATATTCACCCACCAATTAAAACACATTAATAACCCTTTTAGACAAAACCAAATCCTAGTAGGATTTGTAAAAAACTCACCTTTGCCGATTTGGTGTTTACACAAATCCAGAAAAACTTCGTTTTTCCTTTACTTGTTGTTCGCCAACCTTAAAACTTCACAAAATTAGTTTTCGACTTTCTAATAATTATGGATCTAATCTAGGTAATCACACGAACCTTGGCCGAATGTATAGACTCTCTTGCCTCAGATCCCGAAGTTGATCTTTATTTCA
Source organism: Gossypium rotundifolium (assembly GCA_025506655.1). Classification (NCBI taxonomy): domain Eukaryota; kingdom Viridiplantae; phylum Streptophyta; class Magnoliopsida; order Malvales; family Malvaceae; genus Gossypium; species Gossypium rotundifolium. The sequence goes on from CP106730.1 coordinate 29,697,103, forward strand.
AATTCTGCCAAATCACTTGTTAGATTAGATCTATTGTTTGATTATGAAAGGGATCTCTTAGCGAATGTACATTGATGTACTTACCTCATTTTGAATCGAAAAATCCCTTATGCTATTCGCCATGAACATGAGGAGGGGTTAGTATCCGAATTTTGGTAAAAAGAAAAGAATAGAAGTTGATTGATCTTAGATCTTACCTTTTTGATGTTGTAACCGACTTCTCCTTTACTTAAAATCGGCGAGGATTTGGCCTTGATGGTAGAAATAGAGGAGAAAAGAAGAAAAGAAGATGGTATTTTGTTCAAGGAGAATTCGGCAAAAGGAGGGAGAAGAAAGCTATGAAAATTTCGCACACACTAGGAAAGATGAGAGAATGGCCTTGATTTTCCTCTTTTAATCGAAATTGATATGCCAAGAGTCCTTGACTTGGCCACTACTCCCCCCACAAGTGATAATATTATCATTTAATTATCACTTTAATTAAATTAGGAGTACTTTATCCATCCTTTATCTCCTTATTTATTTTATTAAAAGAAATTCATTTACTTAATACTTAATTAAACGAGTTTTAATCAAGTAAAATTCCTCTTATTCAAGATGCTTGTGCTGTCCCACCTCCTAGCCTTGGAAGCAAAATAAGGCCTTCATTATTTCTGGATGTCTCAAACTCAGCCCAAAAGCCTCTTGTTTTTGGGCCATTTCCTAAGGCCTTAGGTGGCATCTTCCCGACATTTCCAAGTCCGTTATTGGGTTGATTTCATGTACTTTATATTTTTAGGGTCCCTGCCCTAAGTTCCCCTTGGGCTCTTAAATTGGCATTCGGTCAATTTTAAGTTTCTAAAATTTTCAATGACTCTGTAGTTTCCGTGTTTCCAAAATGTTCAAGTTTCCCAAAATGTCTAAGTTTCCAAAATGTTCAAGTTTCCAAAATGTTCAAGTTTCCAAAATGTTCAAGTTTCCAAAATGTTCGTGTTTCCAAAATGTTCAGGTTTCCCAAAATGTCTAAGTTTCCAAAATGTCTAAGTTTCCAAAATGTCTAGGTTTCCAAAAGTCCATTTCCATTTCCATTTCCATTTTCATTTTCATTTCTATTTCCATGCATTTCTAGGTTTCCAAAAGTATCAAAATTTATTCATAGTACTTGAAACTTGTCATTTCATACAATTAAACCTGAAATGCATAGGCCCTATTCGAGGATATTACAGTTCTACCCCTTAAACAAAATTTTGTCCCCAAATTTCCTAACTAAAATAGTTGAGGTATTCTTGTCTCATCGCCTCTTACGCTCCCAAAGCTTCTTCATTCCATGATTGCGCCATAGCACTTTGACTAGAGGAACTCTTCTTTCGTAGTACTTTCACATCACGTTCTAAGATCCGAATCGGTTCTTCCTCATAGGATAAGTCCGCCTTAGTTCCACTTCTTCAACCGGTACCACATGAGATGGATCCGATCGATAGTGACGTAACATGGACACATGAAATCGTCATGCATCTCTGCAATTCGTGGCAACTTTAGTTGGTATGCCAACGCCCAACTCGCTTCAAGATTTGATAAGGCCCTATAAATCTTGGGCTTAGCTTCCTTTTCGGCCAAACCTCATTACCTTCTTCCAAGGTGAGACTTTCAAGAACACTAGATCTCCCACTTCAAACTCTATTTCCTTTCGCTTAAGATCTGCGTCGACTTTTGCTTATTAGAGGCTTCCTTCAACGTGCCGAATTAACTCAACCTTCTCTTCAGTTTTTGCCACCAATTCTGGACCCAAAACTCGGCGTTCTCTAACTCGGTCCAACAAGTAGGTGTTCTACACTTCCTTCCATACAATGCTTCGTATGGTGCCATTCAATCTTTGGTTTGATAGCTATTGTTGTAGGCGAATTCAGCTAAAGGCAAGTAATCTTCCCAACTTCCTCAAAATCCATTACACGCCTCTCAACATATCCTCCAACACTTGTATAACCTGCTTCGATTGCCCGTCGATTATGGATGAAAAGTCGTAGTGAAGTCTAGCTTAGTGCCTAAAGCTTGATGAAGTGCTTTCCAAAATTGAGACGTAAACCTTGGGTCTCTATCGAGATGATCGACATTGGTACACCATGTAACCTCACAATTTACGCCACATACAACTTAGCCAACCAAGAGAATAATCCATTCTGACTGGGATAAAGTGTGCGGACTTGGTCAAATGGTCCACTATCACCCATACCGAGTCCTTCTTAGTAGGCGTAAGGGGAAGCCCACTAACGAAGTCCATGGTAATTCTTTCCCACTTCCATTGGGGAATCTCGATTGGTTGGAGCAATCCTGATGGGACTTGGTGTTCAGCCTTAACTTGCTGACATGTCAAACATTTCCCCACAAATTCAGTCACTTCTCGCTTCAGGTCAGACCACCAAAATTGTTCCCTTAGATCTCTATACAGCTTGATACCTCCGGGATGCATAGCACAAGGGCTACCATGCGCTTCCGAAGAATCCTTGTCTCAACTCCTTATTCTTGACATACGACTTTACCCTTGTAGCACAATACTCCTTCATTGTTGACATCATAATCCTCTAATCCCCTTGTCAGTGCTTGTTGCAACTTAATACTTAAGTCATCATCACCAACCGTCCCTCCTTCACTTCCTTTAGCCATGTGGGCACGACTTGCAACTCGCCAGCAGGCTTCCATCATCATCTGAGACTTATATGAGCAAACAAAGCCCGTAGATCCGATACAACCTTTCGACTTAGGGCATCGGCTACTACGTTCGCCTTGCGGATGATACTCTATTGAGCAAATCGTAGTCCTTCAACAATTCCACCCACCTTCGTTGCCTCAAGTTCAACTCAAATCGAGTTAATAAATACTTAAGGCTCTTGTGGTCTGTAGATAATGACCTTTCTCCATAAAGGTAGTGCCTCCAACCTTAAGGGCGAAAACCACCATTGCTAGTTCTAAGTCATGAGTTGGGTAGTTAAGCTCATGAGGCCTTAGTCGCCGAGACGATAAGCAACCACTTTGCCATCTTGCATTAACACACGGCCTAACCCGTGTCTGAAGCATCACAATTACACCACAAATTCCTTTTACGCCTCAATTTGAATTAACATCGAGCCTCTATCAAGACCTTCTTAAGCTTTTCAAAGCTCTCTTGCGCTTATTAGTCCATTCAAGGTACTTCCTTCCTTAGTAACTTGGTTAAAGGCGCGGCTATTGACGAGAATCCTTCCACGAACCTTCCAGAATAGCCTACCAAGCTTCGAAGCTTGATTTCACCACGGACCTAGGTGGTTTCCAATCCAACACCGCTCGATCTTCCTAGGATCCACTCTTATTCCTTCTGCGGATACCACATGTCCTAGGAATGCCACCTCCTTAAGCCAAAATTCGCACTTGCTGAATTTGGCATAAAGCTTCTTTTCCTTAACACTTCCAACACGACTCGGAGATGCTCATCATGCTCCTCCTCCGACTTCGAATACACCAAAATGTCATCGATGAACACAACGACGAATCTATCCAAATAGGGTTGGAAAACCTAATTCATCATATCCATGAACGCGGTGGAGCGTTTGTCAACCCAAACGGCATTACCACAAACTCAAGTGACCATATCTTGTCCTAAAAGAGGTCTTATGGATATCGCCTCCTTCACCTTCAATCGATGGTATCCCGACCAGAATCGATCTTTGAAAACATCGGCTCCCTCACCGATCGAACAAGTCCTCGATCCTTGGCAAGGATACTTGTTCTTAATGGTCACTTATTTAATCGACGGTAGTCTATGCACATACGCATAGTTCCGTCCTTCTTCTTCATAAATAAGACCGGTGCTCCCCACGGAGACACACTGGGTCGGATGAACCCACGTCCAACAGTTCTTGTATCGAGCCTTGAGCTCCACTAACTCCTTTGGTGCCATTCGGCATGGAGCGATTGACACGGGAGCTGTCCCCAGAACAATTCAATCCCAAATTCGACCTCCCATGCTGGGGTATTCTCGTAACTCTTCCGAAACACATCTACAAAGTCCCTTACAGTCCTAACTCCATTAACACCTTCCTCCTTCCCACCTATCGCACTTACAAAAGGCTAAGAACGCTTTGCAACCTTTCTTAACCATCTTCTCAGCCTTCAGTGCCGAAACTACATTAGATAAATAATTCCTCCTTTCTCCGATCATTATTACCACTTCATCCTCCGGGGTTCTTAGTTCCATACGTTTAGCCGCACAATCCAACACGGCTCGGTGTTCCACTAACCAATCCATTCCAAGTATAAGCTCAAACTCTCGAAGGTAACTCCATTAAGTCCGCTCAAAGTTCACTCCCTAATCTCTAGGGTACATTCCAAAGATCTTGTCTACCACTATAGTTTGGCCTAATGGGCTTATTACAGTCATCTGCCTATCAGAGAGTTTAGAGTCTAGGCCTAGTGTTTTTACTACACTACTTGCAACATAGGAATGGGTCGAGCCCACATCAATCAAAGCAAAGTAGGGTTTGTCAAAAATAAAGAACGTCTGGGTTATTCGTCCGTGCGTCTCCATCTTCTCTTGACGAACCGCATAAACCAAACCCGGTTGTCTTGCATCAAGATAGCATTAGTACCTCGACCACAGATGCCACGGCCTCTGCTGTACCACTACCACGGTTACTCGAACCACGACCCCGTTGAGGTTGCTGTCCGCCTCTACCGATCTGGCTAGCACTCTGAACTACCGGTCGACTCTCGTCTGATTATTTGGGACAGTCCTTAAACATATGGTCCTTGGACCCACACCTAAGACATGCTCCTAACTTTTTCCAACACTCCCTAGATGCCTCTTTCCACAATACTCACAAGGTCGAATCGCACTTTGAACCAAATTTTGTTGATTTCGTGGCCCATCAACCCGAGGCCTCTTGTAACCCTTTCCTGACGACCCAAACCCTCCTTTGGCCTTATTCTTATCTACGGTCTACTTAGTAGCATCCTTAATCCCCTCGGCCACCTTGGCCTTTTCTACCAAAATAGAGAATTCCCGCTCTTGATGCGGTGCTATTAATATCTTAAATCATCTCTCACCCGTCCTCAAAGCGGACACGGCGTTCATGCTCGATTGCCACTACCCTCGAGCATAGCGGCTCAACCTTAGAAATTCGCCTCATATTCATGACGGACTTACTCCCTTGTACTAACCCTAGAAAAGCCTTCCTCTGCTCATCTCAGATACCGGTTCCTACATACTTCTTCTAAAAGGCCTCTTTAACATACTCCTGTGTCAAATTTTCACCGTGGTACCATCACGAGCAGTTAACCACCATCGTCGCGCTCATCGCGTAACAACGCCACCATCCCTTTCAACTTTTCCTCCGAGTCAAATCAAGCTCATCCATTATACGCTCCGTTGCTTCCAACCAAGACTCAACAGATGGATGCCACATTGGATACTCCTCGAAACATTTCCGCTCCATTAGCTTGGAGCCGTTCAGGTACCGACTTTCGATTTCCTGAATTTCCACCTGCACCCGCCACCAATTCCAAAACTCGCAGAATAGCTCGCGACATGCCTCTTCCCCGTCGAGCCTCGCCTCAACATTAACAAATGGGGGTGGTGGTGGATGGTGGCATCTCATTGTTTGACCCTTGACCCGACCTAACGGGTTCCGACACGGTCATCCTTCCTCTTCCTCGTCCACGCGACCACGTCCTCTAGAGCTCATTTTCTAGCGTCGGGATCGATTAAGAAATTTTATGGATTAGTTATTTGTTCCACTTATTTATCAGCGAAGGAGTTTTATGAGAAGGATTTTAGAGTGGTTCTTTCGTAACATACAACACATGCAGTCTTTCCCATTCTTCCATTCATTCATCAAACAAGTATGAACTTTCGTTCATTCAGAGAAACGCTAGTTTTTGTTGTTTGTTGTTGTTTTCCACTACCCAGGGGTATTTTCGTAATTTTGGTCCTACAGGGGTATTTTTGTAATTTTCAGAAGGAAAACATTTCTTGGTGTTTTTGTCAAAAGTATTTTAGAAAAATTTCGAAGTCTAGGGGTAATTTGGAAAGAACTTTGAAGTCTGAGGGTATTTCGATAATTTTTGACCTGAGGGGTATTTTGGTAATTTTTCACAAATCGAGGTAAATTTGTAAAATTTAATGAATTTCGGTAGTTCAAAAGTTGTAAAACTTTGAGGGTTCTTTTTAAAAATGATTCCTTCAAGATGGGGATGTTGCAAGATTTTGGAAATCGTCATTTTGGTAATTTTGTAAGTTAGGGGCAATTTTGAAAATTTTTTCCAAAATCATGGTATTTTGATATTTTACAAATTAGGGTTTTGAATGTTTATGAAATCATGAAATTTTGGTAAAGTTGTTGAGTAGTTGAACATGTATGTGAATTGACATGTGTGAAATTTTCATGATTAAATTTGATTGTTTGTGCCAAAATGTTCAAGTTTCCCAAAATGTCTAAGTTTCTTAATTTGCAAAAAGGACTTAAATGCATAAATGTTAAAGTGACTTGCTAGTTGTTAAAGTGCTATATTGTTATGATTTTTATTATATGGAGTCCTTATGTGGTAAATTGGCCAATGGAAAATAGCACGGACGGTTTGGGGCTTAAATTATAATGTTTTCATATTAATTTATAAAGGGATAATATAGTAAATTATGTGTTAAAATGAGATAAAATACAATAAAACATAAAACAATGCATATGTTCATCATCTGTGCCCAAAATAGAGAAAAGAAATAGCCATTTAAGCTTCTTCAAGTTTGGTCCTTGCATGAATTAATTAAAGGTTCATTTTTGTTCGGTTTTTGATAATTTTTATGTTTTTGAGATTGTTGCTTTGAATACTAGCTAGCCCATGCTTGAATTTTTGAATTTGATGATGTATTCATGAATTGCCATTGATAATAGTTTGTAGTTTTTGTTGTTTGGTGATGGGAAATAAAAGATATGTGGTAAATTAATATGTCCTGTCTTTGGATTTTTTATGAATTTGAGTAATTTAGGCTAAATTGTGAAAATAATAAATTAAGGGAATAAAATGTGAAATAAATTAAATGTGTGGACTTGCATGAGCTTAGTGAATATTCAGCCAAGTTATTGTGTAATGAAATTATTTTTATTTTGTATTTTGTGAAATAAGGACTAATTTGTGAAAAATGTGAAATGTTAGGGGCAAAAGTGTAATTTGCCCATTTATGTGTTTTTGGATGAATTTGATTAAATATGTGTTTAAATAAGTTTAATTTATACTAATTTAGATCAAGAAAAGAGGAAATCAAAATTAGATCAGGGAAAATAAAAAATCGTTGAATAGCCGTTTATTTTCGTTCATCGTTATCCGAGTTAAGTTCATAAGTAAATAAATGTCGTTAAATTCGATTGTATATATTTTATTTGTACCAAATTGAATTATTACTTGTATATTTATGTGAATGCCGAATTTGTAAAAGTGTAGAAGAATTGTCTACGAGCTTGAATCAATCGAGTTACGACGTCCGAAAGCCCCGTACAAGCCTTAGAAATAGTTGGGATACATATGTCATGACATAGGATTCTGATATGTGTTTTCGTGTAAGACCACATGTAACATCCTAAAAATTAGAATATTATTTTATTATTTGTGTTAGCTTGGTTATGAATTTTGTGTGTTTAGCGTAGTATGGTATAGGCTTGTTTTTATTAATGAAGCTATGATAATTGTTAGTATTAAAATTTAGTGAAGTGGATAAGGTGAACTTGACACTTAAGATGATATAAGTATTAAATTCTAGCACATGAGGAGTTAGTGGCAAGGTGGCTAAGGTACATGGATGGTTGCTTGAGGGAAATGGTTCAAGTAGCATGGATAGCATTTGAAAGACTTTATTTTTATGCACCTTTGCTATAAGTTTCGGCCAAGATATGCATTTGGTAAGTTGGACTTTAAAATTTTTGGCAAGTTGAATGATAGTTTAGGCAAGCTTGAACTTTGGGAAAGGAATCTTAAGGTTTATGGAAAGATGGGGGACATAAGGCTTGCCTTAAGAAAGTTGTTTTGGAAACTATTCCAAGGCCATTAGTGCATGAATGTGGATGACATGTGTGGCTATGGGGGTGGCCGAATGTTAAGAGGAAGTTTGGGGGGGAATAGTTGGCCAACTTAAGCATTTTGTGCATCATTTGGCATTTTCTCTTCCTCTCAAAAACTCCCTCTTTAATGAATGTACCTTAGGCATTTTGTGTAATTTTGCTTTTGATTTAGCTCTCATTTGTGTTTGAACCAAATACTATTTTCTTTCTCTCATTTTTCCTTTTGAAACCGAAACTATATTTTGCATTTTGTGCACTTTTCTTTTAGGCAAACTAGGTGCTTGGCCTTTTTTCTCTCACCTTTTTTTCTTCTCATCTCTTTCTTTTCTTTCTTTTGGCAATTGCTCAAAACCATATTTCCTTTTCACTTCCTCTTGGCCGGATTTTCCTCCTTCCCAAATTCCATTTCTTTTACATTTGCTCAAAGTTAGAAACATCCATTTCCATTCTATTTTCTTTTTCTATTTTCTTCTTTCTTCCATTTTCGAATCATCCTTCTCCTATTTCATTTTTCACTTTCATTTTCTTTTTTTTTTACTCCACCATAGCTGAATCTTCTTTCTCTCTTTTGGGGTTATTTGGCCGAATATTATCAAGGGTAGATTCTCTTTGGTTTTCTTCAATCGATTTTGGAAGATAGGTAAGTATTCATGACCGTATATTCTTTATTTCTTTCTTTTTTCTAAATCGTTTTCTTCGAAAAATGCCGAATCCTTGGTCATTTGTTTGCAAAGTTCTAACCATTATTAGGAATCGATCATTCTTTTAGGCTCTTTGGGATTTTGGAAGCAATCGATCTAAGCCTTACTTCTAGCAATCGGGTTGGTAAGTCAAGTGGTAAGGATTCATGATTCATTATTCTTTTGAGGATGAAAAGCCTAAGACTATTGGGATTAAGATATGATGTTGGCGAATGGTCTTGATTAAAGTGTTGTGGTTTGGCGAATGTAGAACAAGGTGATCTAGTGCGATAGATCGGATCGTTGGAAGTTAGTATTTGTGTTGGTGAAAGGTGTGTACCTTACACACTTTATAATTTGGTTATGTATATATTTATATAATAATAATTTACTAATCATATTATCAAAGTGGAAAACGATGAGATTTTGATATGATACCATGATGGTATGAATGAGGATTCGAGTAAGTCCGTTTCGGTATGATGTTAATATATATATATGGATGGATATCATGATTTACGATTTTATGTATAATATGATCATATCAAAGTATGATGGCATGGTTTATACTCTACATATATATATATTGATTTGGGAATATGAGTGGAGGGGGAAGGATTTGATATCCGTGTCTTTGGACACTAGAGGTTTGGCACCTCCAGTGATTTGGCATCACATTTGTGCCTTTGGGACACCAGAGGTTTGGCAACTCATAGCGTCTCATCCCTGTGGTCTAGCACCACCGTGGGTTGGCCCCACTTTTGAGATATGGGATTGTCGCCAGTGATTTGGTATCACATGTGGGTTGGCCCCACAGATGGATTATTCATGACTTTGAGTCACCAAAGATTTGGTATCACATTTTTGGATATCGTGACTTTGGGTCACCAAAGGGTTTGGCACCACCGTTGGTTTGCACCACCGGTGGTTTGGTACCACACGGGTAGAAAAGGAGTTATGGATGGTTAGGTTGGGTGCATAATATATATGTTGCTTGATTATAAATTGTGTAAGAATATTGCATTAATCGGGGAAGGATTTATGCATCGAGTCTTCGTGACTCACCTTCTCCCTTATCATTTCGGTGATTCGTGAGATCGCGGATGAGAAGCCAGATGAACTCGAGGAGTCCATGCGATAAAATTTGATTTTATATGAACTACGATTTGGGGTACTTTAGTTTATTTTAATTTGGTTTTTTGTTTTATTTTGGGTTTGTAATAAGGCCTCTTTAATTATGTTTTGGATTATTTATATGCTTTGGATATGTTTTAAATATGGCTTATAAATTATTTGATTAATTTAATAATGGAGCTCAAAGTTTTCTAAAATAATAAAAATGCAATGGTTTTAAAATCTTACCATCGGGTAATATAAATAGTTTGATAGTAAAATATAGATTAAGTGTTTTCTAAAATTTTAATGATTTCCAAATATTAAGTTTCTACATTCAAAATGCAAATGGTTTTCAAAGTATTAATTGAGTTTTCTTAAAATGAAACAAATGTTTTCTAACCTATGATTTATACACTTAGTAATAAAAGCTTTATTATGGAATTTCAAAGTAAATTTTAATTTTAACTTATTAAACATCGATTTCTACAAATATAAAATTTCAAAGAGTTTTTCACAAAGATTTAATTGTTATTCGATTCTTTTTCAAAATATTTTCCTCAAGACATACCGATTCGATTAGTGGCGTATTGACCGGATTTGGGGTGTTACAAATTGGTATCGAGCTAAGTTCAAAAGCTTCTATTGGGCTCAAGGCCCAAAATGATTTAAATTATAGTTTTAAAATGTTTTTTGTTTAAAATTATATGGTTGGAAAAGCATGGCATCGAGTCTCCAAAGACCGATCCGCCTGTAAGTACTTCAAATTGTTGATTTTGATGATATGATGATGATGGTATGACTGTATAGTAGTAGGAACTACTCTAGAGACCCAAAACTATAGGTTGGATGTACTCGCGAAAACAACTTCTTATTAAAAATTATTCATCAAACTGTGTTATAAAGATAGTGGAATAATGACTAATGCATAAAATTTTTAAATCAGTTAAGTCAAGACTTTAGACATGAGCACTCAAGGTAGGGGTCGTGTTTTGCGTGGATGTGGTCGTGGTAGGATGGTTGTGTCTGAGCCAGTAAGGTCGGGTCAAGGATCCGAGAATGAGGTACCACCACCCCCACCACCAGCAGTTGGAGTTGAGTTTCAGGATCAAACGGGGGACGATGCAGTGTCTCAAGCAATGCTGAGAGTTCTTGAGAGAGTAGCTGGAGTAAGTGGAGGCGCGGGAGCTCAGAAATCTGTACCTGAGCGACTCCGAGCCAATGGAGCTGAAGTATTTTGAGGTGTTTCGGGTGTAGCTCCCAGTACGACCGAATATTGGCTAGAGGTGACGGAGCGAATCATGGATGACTTGGACCTGAATGTTGAAGAAAAGCTGAAAGGGATAGTGTCACTTCTTCGGATGAGTCATATTAGTGGTGGCTTACGGTGCGGAATAGTGCTGTGGAGGATCTCACTTGGGACTATTTTAAGGCAACAGACGGAAGAAATATATTGGGTCCATTCGTTGATGCGTAGCGTAAGGCATTTTTGAGCTTGGTCCAAGGGAGTAAGTCTGTATTAGAATATGAGGCTGAGTTCTTAAAATTGAGCCGGTATGCTGGAGGTATTGTGGCTTTGGAGCACGAGCGATGTGTCCGGTTCGAGGATGGTTTAAGAGATGAGCTGAGGTTGCTGATTGCTCCACATCAAGAGCGAGAGTTTGCTGTGTTGGTTGAAAAGACTAAGATTGCTGAAGGAATAAAGAAATCTGTAAAGCAGAATCACGACAGGAACAAACATAAGAGAAGTTTTGGATCATCTAGGTCACCGGTAATTCTCGTAAGATGGCTAGCGAATGGGCGAATTAACTGGGAGACTCATATCGCTAATCAAGGACCAAAGACAAGTAACCGATATGGAAAATATCGTTGGGGCGAATATTAGACCGGAGGGAAAGGATGTTTCGAGTGTAGCTCGCTGGATCATCGTGTGAGGGACTGTCCACGTAAGCAAGCCAGGAATCAGTCTGAGGGTCAAGGTCGTGCTCAGTTCAGAAAGGAAGGACCGTCACCACAGAGAGGTCGTGGTAATGGTAGAGGTAGTAATGGTTCTGGTCGAGGCCGCAGAGCATCGGGCAGAGGTGCAAGTAACACTGAGGCAAGACAACCTGGTTTAGTGTATGCTGCGAGACGTCGAGAGGAGGGTGATGCACCGAATGTCATCACCGGTACGTTCTTAATCTTTGGTGTTCCATATACTGCTTTGATAGATGTGGGTTCGACGCATTCGTATGTTGCTAGTAGCATAGTAGAGACCTTGAGCTTAGATTTTGAGACGCTTCTAGGAGGATGGCGATTTAGTCCTCTAGGTCACTCTGTAAAAGTTAATAAGTCAGATAGGATGTACCCTAGAACTCCAAGGGTAGTGTTTGTGGCTGATCTGATGGAACTACCGTTTGGGGAGTTCGATCTGATTCTTGGGATGGACTGGTTGGTTAAGTACCAGGCAAGTCTAGATTGCACTGCTAAGCGCATGGTTTTGAAGACAGTTGAGGGTAAAGAGGTAGTCATGATAGGTAATAGAAGAGATTACCTATCCAACGTAGTATCTGTGTTGAAAGCTATGAAGATGGTCAAGAAGGGCTGTGAGGCATATGTAGTCCATGTGTGCGTTGGAAGCTAATGAGTCTACTGTGGGGAATGTCCAAACTGTAAAGGAATATGCTGATGTATTCCCAGAAGAACTTTCGGGACTGCCTCCGGATCGTGAAGTTAAATTCGATATAGATCTATTATCCGGAATGGCGCTAGTGTCTATAGCTCTGTATAGGATGGCACCGAAGGAATTAGTAGAATTGAAGGCTCAAATTCAAGAGTTGTTGGATCGAGGTTTCATTCGACCAAGTGTTTTGCCTTGGGGAGCGCCGGTACTTTTTGTCAAGAAGAAGGATGGTACGATGCCGATGTGTATAGACTACCGCTAGTTGAATAAGCTGACGATCAAAAACAAGTATCCTTTATCAAGGATAGATGACTTGTTTGATCAGCTTAAAGGAGCAGCGGTTTTCTCCAAGATTGATTTAAGGTTTGGATATCATCAACTAAAGGTGAAAGAGGCTGATATCCATAAGAGGCATTTCGCACTCGGTATGGGCACTACGAGTTTCTGGTGATGCCGTTTGGGTTGACTAATGCGTCGGCAGCATTCATGGACATGATGAATCGAGTATTTCAGCAGTTTTTGGATCAGTTTGTTATAGTATTTATAGATGATATTTTGGTATACTCCAAGTCAGAGTAGGAGCATGATGCGCATTTGCGAGTAGTATTGCAGATTCTGAGGGAAAAATTGCTTTTTGCTAAATTTAGTAAGTGCAAATTCTGGCTTAGGGAGGTGACTTTCTTAGGTCACGATGTATCAGCTGAGGGAATTAGAGTGGATCCTCGGAAGATTGAGGCAGTGTTAGATTGGAAGCCGCCTAAGTCAGTGGCTGAGATTCAGAGTTTCCTAGGTCTGGCGGGGTATTACCGAAGATTTGTAGAGGGATTTTCTTTGATAGCAACACCGATGACCAAGATGTTGAAGAAAGGAGTTCCATTTGTGTGGACTAAGAAGTAGCAAGAAAGCTTCAACAAGTTGAAAAAGATTCTGACTGAAGCTCCGATTTTGATTCAACATGAGGCAGGCAAGGAATTCACGATTTACTGTGATGCATCACATACTGGTTTGGGATGTGTGCTGATGCAAGAGGGGAAGGTAGTGGCTTATGCATCTCAGTAGTTGAGACCACATGAGGTTAATTATCTGACGCATGACTTAGAATTAGCCGCAGTGGTTTTTGCTTTGAAGATTTGGAGACATTACTTGTATGGAGAGAAGTCGATAGTCTACACGGATCACAAGAGTCTTAAGTATCTTTTGACTCAGAAGGATTTGAACTTGAGGCAGCGTAGATGGATTGAGTTGTTGAAGGACTACGACTGTTCGATTGAATATCATCCGAGCAAGGCTAACGTGGTGGCAGACGCGTTGAGCCGTAAGGTTGTATCAAACTTAAGATCGATGTTTGCTCATCTTAGTTTATACGACGATGGGAGTCTTTTGGCAGAATTGCAAGTCAAGTGACTTGGCTAGAGCAAATCAAGAAGAAACAATTAGAGGATGATAGTTTGAATGATCGGAGATTGTAGGTTCAGAATAGTGGTTTAGAGAATTATAGCTTGTCCAGTGATGGAGTGTTGTGTTTTCAAGGGAGAGCTTGTATGTCGAAAGATGTTGAGTTGAGGCAAAGGATTCTTCGGGACGTAGATAGCAGCCCATACGTTATGCATCCTGGAGGTAGCAAGATATATCGGGATTTAAGAGAGCAATTTTGGTGGCCAGGTCTGAAGCGGGAGGTAACTGAGTTTGTGGGGAAATGTTTGATGTGTCAGCAGGTTAAAGCTGAGCATCAGTTACCATCTGGATTACTTCAGCCGGTGAAGATTCCACAGTGGACTATGGACTTTGTCAGCAGATTACCTCTTACGCCTAGTAAGAAGGACTCAGTTTGGGTGATTGTAGATCGTCTGACTAAGTCAGCTCATTTTATTCCGGTAAGGGTGGATTACTCGCTTCATAAGTTAGCTATGTTGTATGTGGCGGAGATAGTGAGGTTGCACGGTGTACCAGTGTCGATAATTTTAGATAGAGATCCTAGATTTAAGTCGAGGTTTTGGAGAGCGTTACATCAGGCTTTAGGTACACGATTGGATTTCAGTACCGCATTTCATCCACAGTCTGACGGGCAGTGGGAAAGGGTCATTCAGATATTAGAAGATGTGTTGAGAGGTTGTGTTTTGGAATTCAGAGGCAGCTGGGAAGAGTTTTTACCATTAGCTGAGGTCACATACAACAATAGTTATCAGGCAAACATTAAGATGGCACCATATGAGGCGTTGTATGGTAGGAGGTGTCGCACACCTACATGCTAGACAGAGTTGGGTGAGCATCAGATGTTAGGACCAGAGTTGGTTGCTGAAACTGAGGATAAGGTTAAGTTGATTCAGGCTCATCTGAAGGAAGCTTCGGATAGGCAGAAGTCTTATGCCGATCTCAGGCGGAGGGATATAGAGTTTGCCATGGATGACCAGGTCTTTTTGAAGGTCTCGCCATGGAAGAAAGTGTTAAGATTTGGGAGAAAAGGCAAGTTAAGTCCAAGGTTCATTGGGCCGTATAAGCTATTGAGACGAGTGGAACCAGTAGCCTATCAGCTCGAATTGCTAGCAGAGCTGAGTCAGATTCACGATGCATTCCATGTCTCCATGCTTAGACGCTATTGTTCTGATCCATTGCATGTTGTGTCAATGGAAGAATTAGAGGTAAGTCCAGATTTGACAGTGGAAGAATAACCTGTGCAGATTCTAGATTGAGACGTGAAAGTCTTGCGTAAGAAGTCAGTTCCTTTAGTGAAGGTCTTATGGCGGAACCATGGCGTAGAAGAAGCTACGTGGGAACCGGAGGATGTTATGAGACAAAGAAGACTTTAACTCTTTTGATCGTGTAATTTCGAGGACGAAATTTTCTTAAGGGGGTAGAATTGTAACATCCTAAAAATTAGAATATTATTTTATTATTTGTGTTGGCTTGGGTATGAATTTTGTGTGTTTAGCGTAGTATGGTGTAGGCTTGTTTTTATTAATGAAGCTATTATAATTGTTAGTATTAAAATTTAGTGAAGTGGATAAGGTGAACTTGACACTTAAGATGATATAAGTATTAAATTCTAGCACATGAGGAGTTAGTGGCAAGGTGGCTAAGGTACATGGATGGTTGCTTGAGGGAAATGGTTCGAGTAGCATGGATACCATTTGAAAGACTTTATTTTTATGCACCTTTGCTATAAGTGTCGGCCAAGATATGCATTTGGTAAGTTGGACATTAAAATTTTTGGCAAGTTGAATGATAGTTTAGGTAAGTTTGAACTTTGGGAAAGGAATCTTAAGGTTTATGGAAGGATGGGGGGACATAAGGCTTGGCTTAAGGAAGTTGTTTTGGAAACTATTCCAAGGCCATTAGTGCATGAATGTGGACGGCATGTGTGGCTATGGGGTGGCCGAATGTTGATAGGAAGTTTGGGGGGAATAGTGGCCAACTTAAGCATTTTGTACATCATTTGGCATTTTTCTCTTCCTCTCAAAAAACTCCCTCTTTGGCCGAATGTACCTTAGGCATTTTGTGCAATTTTGCTTTTGATTTAGCTCTCATTTGTGTTTGAACCAAATACTATTTTCTTTCTCTCATTTTTCCTTTTGAAACCGAAACCATATTTTGCATTTTTGTGCACTTTTCTTTTAGGCAAACTAGGTGCTTGGCCGAACCTTTTTTCTCTCATCTCTTTCTTTTCTTTCTTTTGGCAATTGCTCAAAACCACATTTCCTTTTCACTTCCTCTTGGCCGAATTTTCCTCCTTCCCAAATTCCATTTCTTTTACATTTGCTCAAAGTTAGAAACATCCATTTCCATTCTATTTTCTTTTTCTATTTTCTTCTTTCTTCCATTTCTGAATCATCCTTTTCCTATTTCATTTTTCACTTTCATTTTCTTTTCTTTTTACTCCACCATAGCCGAATCTTCTTTCTCTCTTTTGGGGTTATTTGGCCGAATATTATCAAGGGTAGATTCTCTTTGGTTTACTTCAATCGATTTTGGAAGATAGGTAAGTATTCATGACCGTATCTTCTTTATTTCTTTTTTTTTTCTAAATCATTTTCTTCGAAAAATGCCGAATCCTTGGGCATTTGTTTGTAAAGTTCTAACCAGTATTAGGAATCGATCATTCTTTTAGGCTCTTTGGGATTTTGGAAGCAATCGATCTAAGCCTTACTTCTAGCAATCGGGTTGGTAAGTCAAGTGGTAAGGATTCATGATTCATTATTCTTTTGAGGATGAAAAGCCTAAGACTATTGGGATTAAGATATGATATTGGCGAATGGTCTTGATTAAAGTGTTGTGGCTTGGCCGAATGTAGAACAAGGTGATCTAGTGCAGTAGATCGGATCGTTGGAAGTTAGTATTTGCGTTGGTGAAAGGTGTGTACATTACACACTTTATAATTCGATTATGTATATATTTATATAATAATAATTTACTAATCATATTATCAAAGTGGAAAATGATGAGATTTTGATATGATACCATGATGGTATGAATGAGGATTCGGGTAAGTCCGTTTTGGTATGGTGTTAATATATATATGGATGGATATCATGATTTATGATTTTATGTATAATATAATCATATCAAAGTATGATGGCATGGTTTATACTCTTCATATATATATTGGTTTGGGAATATGAGTGGAGGGGGAAGGATTTGATATCCGTGTCTTTGGACACCGAGGTTTGGCACCTCCAAAGGATTTGGTATCACATTTGTATCTTTGGGACACCAGAGGTTTGGCACCTCATAGCGCCTCGTCCCTCGTGGTCTAGCATCACCGTGGGTTGGCCCCACTTTTGAGATATGGGATCGCCACCAAGTGATTTGGTATCACATGGGGTTGGCCCCACAGATGGATTATTCATGACTTTGAGTCACCAAAGTGATTTGGTATCACATTTTGGATATCGTGACTTTGGGTCACCGGTGGTTTGACACCACCAAGGGTTTGGTACCACACGGGTAGAAAAGGAGTTATGGATGGTTAGGTTGGGTGCATAATATATATGTTGCTTGATTATAAATTGTGTAAGGATGTTGCATTAATTGGGGAAGGATTTATGCACCGAGTCTTGGTGACTCACCTTCTCCTTATCATTTCGGTGATTCGTGAGATCGCGGATGAGGAGCCGATGAACTCGAGGAGGCCAAAGCGATAAAATTTGATTTTACATGAACTACGATTTGGGGTATTTTAGTTTATTTTAATTTGGTTTTTGTTTTATTTTGGGTTTGTAATAAGGCCTCTTTAATTATGTTTTGGATTATTTATATTCTTTGGATATGTTTTAAATATGGTTTATAAATTATTTGATTAATTTAATAATGGAGCTCAAAGTTTTCTAAAATAATAAAAACGCAATGGTTTTAAAATCTTACCATCGGGTAATATAAATAGTTTGATAGTAAAATATAGATTAAGTGTTTTCTAAAATTTTAATGATTTCCAAATATTAAGTTTCTACATTCAAAATGCAAATGGTTTTCAAAGTATTAATTGAGTTTTCTTAAAATGAAACAAATGTTTTCTAACCTATGATTTATCCACTTAGTAATAACAGCTTTATTATGGAATTTCAAAGTAAATTTTTAATTTTAACTTACTAAACATCTGATTTCTACAAATATAAAATTTCAAAGTGTTTTTCACAAAGATTTAATTGTTATTCGATTCTTTTTCAAAATATTTTCCTCAGTGACATACCAGATTCGGTAGTGGCGTATTGACCGGGTTTGGGGTGTTACACCACATCTGGGACGTTGGCATCGACTTGTGTCTATGTGTACATGTGATTACATGTAAGACCACGTCTGGGACGTTGGCATTTTACAAGCTTTCCTACCATCCGAGTATCCTTATTGATTACGAATGGTTCAACGGGCATTAGTGAGTTAAGATTGAATGTGAAAATGAACTAAAAGGGTTCAGGTACGTGTAATGTTATATGGATATGAAAGTAAGGTAATTATATGTTTGGGATGAATATATGAATTAGACATAGTAAAAGAGAAATTTATATGTGCTTATGAGTATATGTGTATTCGACCATTGATGTTATAATGCTATTGTATATGTGATAATGTTTGAGTTTGCAAGCATAATAAATGTACATTTGGTTAAGGGTTGTTTGATTTGACTATTTGGTTTAATTCGAATGTTTATTTGATCATTATTTACTTATGACTTACTAAGCTATGAAAGCTTACTCTCTGTATGTGTTTGTTCATTGTTTTATAGATTACCAAAGCTACGGGAAGCTCGGGGATTGTCAAGGATCATCACCACACTACGAACTATATTTTGGTACCTTTGAAAATGTATATAATGAAGTATGGCATGTATAGGCTAGAGAGTTTGGATTATGTTTTAAAATGTTTAAATATAGCCATGTCGTATGGCTTGTTAATGAATGTGTTTATGGATGAGTTTAGTTTATACTATATGATGCAAAAATTGGTGTGTTTTGATGTGCTCATGAATGGCCAAATGAAATGGTAAATTTTGGTAAGTTTCATGGTTGATTTGGGAAATTGATATGATGAGAAATGTTATGAATTGATATGGATTAAAATGATGTATGATTCATATATTTTTGATGTGAAGTTGGTGCATTGAATTGGTATGTTTGAGTTGGATTTGTATAAGGAAATTTATGATGATGTTAAGGGTCAAATTGTGCATGATTTGGTATGTTTTTGGTTGCCTTTTGGACATGATATAAGGTTTGTTTGATGTTTGTAGGTTTGACCCAAATTTTTGGTGGCAAATTGGCCTTGCAAATGGCCTATATATTGCCCACACGATTGAGCACACGGGCGTGTGTCTCGACCGTGTCTCTCAAGGATGCATTTCAAAATAAGTTAGGAAGCCACAAAGGCAAGACACACGGGCATGTGACTAGCTGTGTGAGCAAGTCAGCAACCTCTAGAATTTCACACGGCCTGGCACACGGGCACGTCTTATGGCCGTGTGGACAAGTCAGTATTTATGCCCTGTTTTGCCACAGCATAGACACACCAGTATGTCTAATGCCGTGTGAGGCACACGGCCTGCCCACACCAGCGTGTGACCTCTATAACTATGAAAAATGTTTAATTTTCAAAAAAAATTGTTTGTGCTCGGTTTAGACTCGACCCCTTCCTAATGCATGTTTAAGGTCTTGTAGACCTTTTAAAGGGACTATATGTGTATATTTCTTATGGAATGTTTGTGAATGTTAAATGTTAGTGAAATGTTTGTGTTTTGATCCGATATGTCTGGTAACGCCCCTTAACCTTAGTCCGGCGATGGATATGGGTTAGAGGTTTTACAAATACAGTCAATGGGAACTGATGTCCAACAGGTGCAGTCAAAGTGTACCAATTCAACAAGAACATTGACTAAACTCGAGGATCAAATGAGCCAATTGATGATCATGATGGATGACATCAAAAGACATATTGGCATAGGTTACCCTAGCAACACGAAAGATAATCCACGGAGAGAACGTAAGGAGTATGTGAAAGCAATTGCACACCGATTGGGCAAAGTACTGAGTAGCCTAGAAACCAATACTCCAGAGACAATTGCAGAGAAGAATGACGACCCTCAAGAAGTACCCTTAGAAGAAGAAAATGAGCCAGAATTAGAGGATGTAATCACATCGACAGTAGAGATAGAGAAAGAAATAACTAAAGATTATGTCCGTGCAAAAATCCCATTGCTTTCAAGACTAGAATAAAAACAAAATCAGGATGAGATGAATTTGTAAGTATTCTAAACTTTTTTAAAACATTAAATGTTAACCTACCTTTAATTGAATTAATTGAAAAGGTTCCCAAATGCATTAAGTTTTTAAAGTAAAGGATGGCTAGGTGTAAAAAAATTTAGGTAGGAGAACAAGTTACTATAAATGCTTCCTGCAACGTGATTATTTTAAGATAGGTACCCTAAAAATTGAAAGACCCGGAAAGCTATACTATTCCCATAGAAATAGGGAGCATTCATTTTTATAGATCTCTATGCGATCTAAGAGCTAGTATTAATTTAATGCCTCTATCAATATCTGAAAAACTCAGGTTAGAGGATCTAAAAAGTACTCAAATAACATTACAATTGGCTGACAGGTCTTCAATACATCCAAAAGGGGTACTAGAAAACATGTTAGTCAAAGTACAAAGTTTTATTATCCCCGTCGATTTTATGGGATACCAATCTTATTAGGAAGACCCTTCCTGTATACTTCTAGGTCCACCATTGATTTAGAGAAAACAAATTAACTACGAAAATCGATGGTGAGACAGAAACGTTTAAATGTGGTCATCAATCGAGCGAGGAAGATAAGAGGAAGTTATGGGAGTAATGTAAAAAAAAATTTATTTCTAACGTCCCCAAGTCAAGGGACACACTTCATTTTATGCATATAGAAAGAATAAACAGGTTTAAGGCAAGGTACAAATAGGTAGAGGTGGAATGGCATGATGGAAGATGGACCAATATCGATAGAACAAAAAAATCCTACATCGATGAATTAGTGACACTGTTGGATGGATCCGATAGTAAAACTTAAAAATTAGTTGAGTCACTGCTTAAATTTTGTAAACTATTATATATGTAACTAATCACCTAGTTTAGATTTTGAATTTTATTTGATATAGGTTCATCTCTAAATCAAACCATCCGTAAAGCTAAAAATTTTAGCTGAAATAGAGTCAATGTCGCGACATCACCCCAACGAGTTTCGACATAACATAAAGTTTCGTTCAAACCTCCAGTGTAACATCTATTACCCAAGACCATCGCCAGAGTCGAGTACGAGGCATTACTGGACTTAACTTGCTAGTTCGGGGCATAAAAAAATGCTTTTAAAATTATTTCCTTATTCATAATGAAACTATCCATCTGCGCCATGGTCACGAAATTGACTATAACTCGAGTTACGAAACTCTAAATTTAGATCCGTAAATTTTATTTGAAACTACACTCATATATATTCTTAATATAATTTTCCAGAATTTGTGGTGTGTCCAATTAATACAGTTTATTAGTTAAAGTCTCCCCTATTACACCGTTTGACAATTCTGACCCCTTTGCATTAAAAATCAATTATCTCATAATATACAATTCTTTTGCCTACACCATTTCTTTCATATAAAAATAGACTCAATAAGATTTAATTATATACCTTATTCACACCACAATTCCATTTCTATTATCCTTAATGATTTTTGAAAATCACATCACAGTTGCTGTCCAAAACTGTTCCCCTGTAGATTTTTACTCTTTCATAGTTTCTTTGTAATAACTATCATCTAGGCATACATAACATCCAAAACATGTTCTCAATTAACCATTTTAATGGATAATAATTATCAAGAATTTACAAGCCAGTCTTAAGCCATATCATGAGAACATACACACAAAATGGCTAAGTCCCTATACATGCCATAGCTTAAAACGTTTGAATCACAAAATACCGAGTTAATCCTTTGATAGTGTGTAACGATCTCCGACATCCTTGCGATCCCCTAGTTGGCTTGTAATACTATAAAAAGAGAGAAAGGAATGGGAGTAAGAATAAAGCTTAGTAAGTTTGCATATAAATGAATAACAACATTCTTAATGAATTATCTTAATCTTTTCTTATCAAGGTCATTTAAGCTTTTAACTCAATATGCTTAAGTCTTCAATTCTTACTTGTACCTTTTTAGCATGAACTTGTGTTACCTTTCCTTTGGTATACTCTTTGAATTTTCCATTGAACCACTTCGAATACTAAGGATACACGGGTACCATTCCTTTTAAAACTTACCATTGTCATGTCTTGACATGGTCTTACATGGCATCCTTGCCTTATGAACTCACTAATGCCATGCCTTGGCATGGTCTTACATGGGATATTTGCCTTATAGTAACTTATCAATGCCATGTCTTGACATGGTCTTTCATGATTTCCTTAAACCCTAATGTCATGACATTTGTATCCTACACATTCTTAAGGTTCAACCGAACTTTCTGAGATTGCTTCTCCATCAATTCATGCTTTAATCTTTAAATGATAAATTTCAAGAATAAATATGTAAATACTATAATTTAATAGTATCAAATGAAAAATAATAGAATATTGCATTTATTTACAGCAAACTTACGTCGAAACAAAATACGATCAACTATAGTGATTTAGTACACTATCTTTTTCTTTCCCCGGTCTAACTCCAGATTTCATTCCTCTTGACCTATAATAGCAAATTTTTCTTATTTAATACTCACATTTATTAAAACAGTCCTTAACTCTAACTTTGAAAAAATTACAATTGTGCCCCTAAACTTTTACATATTTACACATTTGTCCCAAAGCTCAGAAATTAAACTTTATCCCTTATTCTTATATTTTATGACATGATGATCATTTTTCCTTCTATGACAACATCAAATTCTCACTCTAACATGTTCTTATGAACATTAGGTATTTTTACCGATTAAGCCGTTTTACTCGTTTTCACTTAAAATCGCTTAGCAAAAGTTGTTTAACATAATTTCAGACTTCATATTCTATCATAAAACATCAAAATAAGCACATTTCACCTATGGGCATTTTTCCAAATATGAACCCTAGGTTAAATTATTGCTAAATTAAGCTAAATCAAGTTACCGGACTCTAAAAACATAAAGAACGTTAAAAACGGGGCTTAGATTGTAACACCCCAAACCCAGTCAACACACTATGACGAAATCTAGCATGTCACAGAGCAAGCCTATTTTTGATAAACCAGTTGTCACCTTAAGTTGAGAAAAAACATCTTGTTTTATTGGAAACTGAAGTTAGTTTAAATCAAAAGCTTAAACCGTTTCAAATTTTATTTTTAGAAAGAATCGAGTTAACTTGTTGACATCATAAGTTCGACATTTACCTAATGGTAAAGTTTTAGAAAATCCCAAGAATCCGTTAAGGTTTGTGAAAACATCCATTTTATTGATTCTTTCACATTTAAAACGTGCTTTAGTGGTTAACTCTAATGCAAAGATATTTAACGAAGTGGATAATCCCGAAATAATAGTTAAAATGGCCTTATTACAACCAAAAACCAAATTTATTGAAAATTAAATCCGAAGTAGTAATTTAAAATAAAAACCTAAAATATCGTGCATGGCCA
This sequence comes from Gossypium rotundifolium, assembly GCA_025506655.1. NCBI lineage: Eukaryota > Viridiplantae > Streptophyta > Magnoliopsida > Malvales > Malvaceae > Gossypium > Gossypium rotundifolium. The sequence continues at coordinate 29,720,727 of CP106730.1, forward strand.
CCTTGAGTCCGTCCCGGCTCCCCATCCGCGATCTAAGAATCATCTGCAAAATAGAAAGGAAGGGGTGAGTCATCAAGACTCAGTGTATAAGTCCCCATCCCAAAGATATAAGCCCTTACACAGTTCCATAAGTGCATATGCCTATCATGCATCCCAAAACATAACCATCCGAAACTCCTGTGTCTCACCCCTGTGGTCAAAACCACAGTGACGAGGTCACAAATAATATATATATGGTCAAAACCACTAGTGACCGAGGTCACAATTAATACATGTGTGGTCAAAACCACCGTGGTCAAAACCACCGAGACTTAGTCACTATTTTATAATAAGCGGGGCCAACTGTAATATCCCGCTTAGTTGTAGGTTAGGAGTGAGCCCGGTAGGTGGTGAAATTTTAGTTTGGGCTTTAGGAGAGAGGAGTCAAGGAGATGGGGCTTATAAATAAATTAAGTGAATTTAAAGCACAAATGAAGAGCTAGCAAAGTGGCAAGCATGCGCCATATGGAGAGTGTGTGTGTGGCGTCATCTACAAGGGGGAGGTCTTGTGTTCAAGTCGCGAGAATCCCACCCCTTTTGGCTCTCATTTTGGACGGCATGGAGGAAGAGGTAGAAGGCAACTTGAACTCTAGCTTGGACTTAGTCTTCACATTCAAAAGAGGGGTGGAGAGTGAAAGTAGGAGGAAGACTTGGTAAACTCATTTGAATTGAGTGGTGTGGAGTGTTGTGGGGGATTTGGCCGAAATTTTTGGGGTGTTTGGAGTGAGGGAGTGGACGGCTTGGTGTGGTATTGGAGTGAGCCGAAACTTCCTTTTTGCATGTGTGTTGTTTCGGTCATTTAAAAATAGCTAAGCTGAATCTTTTCGTTCTTCTTTTCATTTTGGAAACCGAACCCAAGTGCTCCCATCTTTGCCAAAGTTGCTTGCTATTCAATCATCTTTGTTTAGTAGTAGCCGAATGTCCTCTTGGACTCTTAAGCATCATTTGTCCTCTTTTGGTTGTTTTGCTTCTTTCTCCTTGTGTTAACCGAACATAGCAGCCCTTTACCATCTTTTTTTTTTCTCTCTTTTGGGAACCTTGTAAGCCGAATGCCTCTCCCACCTCTTTTCTTTTTCAATTTTGTTAAATCGAAGTCCAAGTTGCATATTGCATTATTCTTGTGGTACTCTCAATAGCGAATGTTCTCTCCTCTTTCACCTCTTTTTCTTCTTGAAGCTTTGTAAGCCGAAACATCATCCTCCTAATTTTCTTTCTCATTTTCATTTCGTTTCTTTTCTCATCTCCGTTCTTGGCCGATTATCAACCCCTATCCTCTTGCATTTTGGTTTCCTTTCCTTTCTCTCGATCAATTTTGGGTTGCCATAAAACACCTTGGCGAACCTTCTCTTTTGTTTTTCTTTTGGTGCTAGCATTGGCCGAATCTTTCTCCTCTCTTAGTAGTTGGTAGGTCAATATTGGTTGTGTTGGGGTGTTGGTGATCAATCGGTCTACTAAAGGGGGGTAAGTGTTGGCGAATGGCCACTTCCCTTTCTCTAGTATTTTACCGATTTTTGGTATGATAAGGGCTGACTTTGGTATCGCTTAAAAGGTATTAACTTCTTGTAAGTAATTGTTTTCGTATAGGGTCCCTTGGGTTCAAATCAAGCAAGGCGAGGCTTCTTACTCATACAATCGGTAAGTGAGGTGAAATGATTACTCGTGGTTGATTTGTTTAGTTTCGATTACTAATATGGTTTCGAGGATTAACCACTCTCTTTCTAGGGAAAGCCGATTGTTGAAAAAAAACATCGTTGGATTCGGTTTGGTAGGAAACCAAATCCAGCTTTAAGGTAAGGGTAAACCGGTGTACCCTTTGATTTATTTGGTTATGGTAGAATGATATGTGTGCTAACCCTTTGGTTGGTTGATTTTAGGATCAAAGTTGTCAAGGTGGTCGAGGGTCTTAGACCTTTTCTTAGTATTAAAACCTTCGCTAATTCAGGTGTGTAAACTAACACACTTCTTTAGTAATATAATTGATAACCGTGTGATGATTAATGAAACAGTGATGATTGATGTGATACCCTAATGGGTATGATTCTCGACTCGGGTAAGTCAGTATTATTATTATGAGTTTACTGATAATCTATATGATACCATGGTTGAGGCTATATATGACATGGGGTATGAGATTAGACATATTAGCATGATATGCATGATTACATGATATGCATGATTACATGAGTGTGGTTTGTTGATGGGTGATACGAGTGGAGGGAGCAAAGATATTTTGTGCCGACGAGCACCAAGTGTTTTAGTAACACACTTTGTGACTTTGGGTCACCGTGAGGTTTGGCACCTCCAGAGGTTTGGTACCTCGGCGTCTCGCCCCTCGTGGTTAACACCACCGTGGGTTGGCCCCACATGTGAGATATGGGATTGACGCCAGGTGATTTGGTATCACACGATGGGTTGGCCCCATCAATGATTTGTGACTACGGTCACCAAAGTGCTTTGGTAGCACAATTGTGTCTTTGGGACACCAAAGGTTTGGCACCACATTGACGGATATTGTGTCTTTGGGACACCAGTGTTTTGGTAACATATTGTGACTATATGTCACCAAGTGGTTTGGCACCACCAAAGGTTTGGTACCACACGGGGTAGAAAAGGCGATATGGATGGTTAGGATCGGGTTGCATTAATTATGTTGCTTTGTATGATGTGTGTTAGCATGTTGTTTTCGGGAGCGGGATTTACACACTGAGTCACTCGACTCACCCTCTTCCTTGACTTTTCAGGTGACACTTAGGCGCGGACATGGAGCCGGGATGAACTCGAGGTGCTCATGCCATACTGAAATAAAGCTTTGCTCGGACTTTTAAGAAATTTGGTACTTAAGTTTTATTATTACTATTTGGTTTTATTTGGGTTGTAAATGGCCTTTTTAAATTATGTTTTGTTCACGATTAAGTTGGATGTATAATATGCTTTAACAAACTACTTGAGTTAAAATGTGCTAAAACTTGGAAAGACAATGTTTTCAAAACTTCAAAAACGATGTTTTAAACTATACCATCGGGTATCATGCTCTAACTTAGAACAAAAGGAACTCGAATTGTTTTTCTAACTTAAATATGATTTTCTACTAAGACAAAATACTTTAGTAACAATAAGAAACAACTTAAGCTTCAAAACGAAATAAACTAGTTTTACCTACACATCGGATTACTTTTCAAAATTTTCTGGGTTTTCAAATACATCATCAGATTTTTAATCGAAACCTAATCAAATTTTTCTCAAATACAAAATTTCGCTAAGCGTTTTAAATAAACCGCTAGATTTCAACCTAAACCACCCAAAACCTTTTCCTCAGAGATACCGATTCGGTCGTGGTGTATTGACCGGGTTTGGGGTGTTACATTTGTGGTATCAGAGCCAAGTTCAAAAGCTCGACTGTGGGCCCGAGGCCCAAAATGTTTTAAAACTATAGTTTTCAAGTATTCTGTTTTAAAGTATGGTTTGAAAGGCATGACACCGAGTCTCCGGCACCAGTCCGCCCAGGTAAGTACCCCGTACTATTTGTTGTATTGATTGATATGATTGAATGGCTAGTGATAGTAAGATTACTTTAGAGACTGAAACTGATAGGATTCTGTGGACTCGCGAAAACAAAGTCTCTTTAAAATTCATAAAACTTTGCTTTAAAAATAGTGGAATAATGACTGATACATAAAATTCCTTAATCAGACGAGATTTAGTCATGAGTACCGAGGTGGACGTGGTCGTGGACGTGGTCGCAGTAGGATGATCGCTTCGAGCCCGTAGGTTCCGGCCGTGGTTCGAGAATGAGGTACCGGCTCGCCACCACCGGAGGTGGTGAGTTCCGAGAGCAGACCGCGATGACGCAGATGTCACAAAGCGATGTCATGGGTTTTAGAAAGGGTAGCCGGAGCAGTGGAGGCGTGGGAGCTAGGAAATGCGTGCTGAGCGACTTCGGGCAAATGAAATGAGTTCTTCCGGTGTCTCTGGTGTTGCTCCTAGCATCGCCGAAAATCTAGAAGTTTACGTAACGGATCATGGACGATCCGACCTAACGGTGAGGAGAAATTAAAGGGATCGATCACTTCTCGAGATGAGTCATACCATGGTGGCTCACGGTCCGTGATAATACCGCAATGGAAGATCCGACATGGGACTATTTCCGGCCGCTATCGAAGAAGTACGTTGAGCTAACTACATAAATGAGCAGAGAAAAGCATTTTTGAGGTTAGTCGAGGAGTAAATCTGTTCGGAGTACGAGGCGTAGTTTCGAGGTCGAGTCGGTATGCCGGGGTATGGTGGCCATCGAGCATGAGAGGTGCGTTCGCTTTAGGATGGCTGCGAGACGAACTAAGGTCGATAATTGCGCCAAAGAGAGCGTGAATTCGGTTCTAGTTGAAAAGGCGAAGGTTGCCGAGGGCATTAAAGAGTCTGTGAGGAGGTGGTATGGAGAGAAACCGTCACAAGAGGAGTTTGGGTCTTACGGGTCATCGAAACCAATGTAAAAGAGCTAGACCGTGGGCGAATCGGTCGGGTAGGTTTGTTGTCGCTAGGCGGGGGCGCCTCGGTGTAACCGTTGTGGAAAGGCTCACCGGGAGGATGTTGGACCGATGGTAGAGGTTGTTTTGAGTGTGGCTCACGGATCACCGAGTGAGGGATTGCCCGCAAGTTAGCTAGAATTCATCGAGAGAATCGGTACGTAATCAATACGTAAATAATGGACCATCGCAGGGGCCGAGGTAATGGCGTAGGAGGTAGCAGCCTGGTCGGGGCCGTGGAGCACCGCGTAGGTGCAGTAGTTCTGAGGACGATACCGGATTGGTATATGCTACGAGGTGTCGAGAGGAGGCGACGTCACGGACGCCATAACCGCACGCGTTTTGATTTTTGGTTCTCCTTATACTGCTTTAATTGATGTGGGTTCTACGCACTCTTATGTTGCCAGTAGTATAGTAGAGACAATGGATTTAGACTCTGAGATATCTTCTAGGCGGATGACCGTAATAAGCCCTCTAGGTCACTCAGTAGTGGTAGATAAACCGTATAGAGACGCACTCTAGAACTCCAAGGGATAGTATTTGAGGTCGATCGATGGAACCGCCATTCGGGAGTTCGATCTAATTTCTGAATGGACCGGTGGGTAAGTATCGAGCGAAGTTGATCAAGGCTAAGCGCATGGTTACGAGCACACGGTGAGGGTGATGAAGTAGTTCTGATCGGTAATAGGAGAAACTATCTGTCCAATGTGGTATCTCGCTCCAAAGCCGAGAAAATGGTCGAAAGGGCCGAAGCGTATGTGGTTCATGTGTATGCCTTGAAACTAAGGAGTCTACCGTGGAGACGGTTGGACGATTAGGGAATTTGTGGATGTGTTTCGAGGAGCTTCCGGTTTGCCACCGGATCGAGAGGTAGAATTCGGGATAGATTCATATCGAAGCTGCGCCAAGATCCATTGCTCCGCATGTGATGGCACCTAAGGAGTTAGTGGAGCTTAAGGCTCGACATCTGAATTGTTGGACCGAGGCTTTATCGGGCCAAGTATTTCACCATGGGGAGCGCCAGATTTTGTAAAGAAGAAAAACGGTACTATGCGGATGTGCGAGATTACCGCTAACCGATAAGTCGACGATCAAAAACAAGTATCCACCGCCTCGGATAGATGACTTGTTTGATCGGTTGAAGGGTGTCGGTTTTCAAGATCGACCTAAGGTCCGGTATCACCATTGAAGGTAAAAGAGGCGATATCTCAGAAGACGGCATTTCGTACTCGGTATGGGCATTTTGAGTTCCTAGTTATGCCGTTCGGGTTGACTAACGCACCGGCAGCTTTCATGGATCTGATGAATAGGGTGTTCCAACAGTACCTAGATCAGTTCGTGGTGGTTTTTATCGACGACATCTTGGTATACTCAAGGACTGAGGAAGAGCATGATGCTCATCTACGGGTGGTATTGCAGATTCTAAGAGAGAAACAGCTCTATGCGAAGTTCAGTAAATGCGAATTCTGGCTCAGGGAGGTGACATTCTTGGGTCATATAGTGTCGGTGAGGGATTAGAGGAACCCGTAAGATAGAAGCGGTTTTGGATTGAAGCCGCCTAAGTCGAGAGTGTAAATTCAAGTTTTCGGGGTTGGCGTGATACTACCAAGATTTGTAGAGGTTTCTCGCTGATTGCAAGACCGATGACCAAATTATTGAGAAAGGGAGTTCCGCTTATTTGGACGGAGAAGTTAACAGGAGAGCTTCAACAAGTTGAAGAAGATTTTGACCGAAGCTCCGGCTCGATTCAACTTTGGTCGGTAAGGAATTTATGATGTCTTGTGATGCATCACATACTGGTTTGGGTGTGTCTTGATGCAAGAAGGAAGGTTGTGGCTTACGATCCCGACAACCGAGGCCACATGAGGTTAATTATCCTACGCATACGATTTGGAGTTAGCGGTTGTAGTATTTGCCTTAAAGATATGGAGGCATTACTTGTACGGTGAGAGATCGATAGTCTATACGGACCATAAGAGTTCTGAAGTACCTTCCGACTCGTAAAGACTTGAATCGAGACAGTAGCAGATGGATTGAGCTACTAAAAGACTACGATTGCTCAATTGAGTATCATCCGCAAGGCTAATGTTGTGGCGATTTATTGAGCCGTAAGGTTGTTTCGGTTTGAGAGCGTTGTTTGCCCATTTGAGTTTGTATGAGGACGGAGTATTCGGCAGAGCTGCGGTTAAGCCTACTTGGGTTGAGCGGATCGAGAAAAGCAGCTTGTTGGATGAAGTTACGAGTCGCGCAGAGGACACAAGTGCATTGATGGGTTGAAGGGGTATAGCTTGTCTAGTGATGGGGTTCGTGTTTCGAGGGGAAGGCTTGTATGCCGAGAGATGCTGAATTGAGGCAAAAGATTCTTCAGGATGCTCATAGTAGCCCCTACGCTATGCATCCTGGAGGTAGCAAAATGTATAAGGATCTCGAGGAACGATTACGGTGGCCGGTGCGAAAAGGGAGGTGGCCGAGTTTGTGGGTAAGTGTCGACTTGTCGGCAGTGTCAAGGCCGAGCATCGCTTGCGTCTGGGTTGCTTCACCGATGAAGATTCCACAGGGAAGTGGGAAAGAATAACTATGGATTTCGTCGCTGGATTACCGCTACACCGAGCAAGAAGGATTCATTTGGGTAATCAGGATCGGTGACTAAATCACTCACTTTATTCCGGTGAGGTTGATTACTCACTTCAGAGGTTGGCGGTTGTATGTGTCGAGATAGTGAGACCGCACGGGGTGCGAAGATCGATCATCTCGGATAGGGATCCGAGATTCACGTCAAGGTTCTGGAAGGCGTTACATCAGGCTCTGGGTACACGGTTAGATTTCAACACAGCATTTCATCCGTAGATTGACGGGCAATCAGAAAGGGTTATACAGATCTTGGAGGATATGCTACGAGGTTGTGTTTTAGACTTCAGGGGGAGTTGGGAGGAGTATCTACCGTTGTCTGAGTTCGCCTACAACAACAGCCTACCAAGCGAACATCAAGATGGCACCATATGAGGCGTTGTATGGTAGGAAGTGTCGCCACCTACTTGTTGGACAGAGCTAAGTGAACGTCAGTTATTGGGACCAGAGTTGGTTGTTGAGACCGAAGACAAGGTTAAGTTGATTCAGGCTCGATTGAAGGAAGCTTGGACCCAGAAGTCCTATGCCGATCTTAAACGGAGAGATATTGAGTTTCTTTGTGGAAGATCGGGTTTTCTGAAGGTCTCACCGTGGAAGAAAGTATTAAGGTTCGGAAGAAAGGCAAGCTAAGTCCGAGGTTCATTGGGCGTATAAGGTATTAAGACGAGTGGGACCAGCTTGCATATCACCGAGTTGCCACCGAGCTAAGTCGATTCACGACGTGTTCCACATTTCGATGCTTGGCGATATCGTTCGATCCATCACATGTGGTAACATGAGAGAGATCGAGGTAAATCCAGATATGTCCATGGAGGAAGAGCTCAGATGATTTTAGATCGGGATGTGAAGGTTCTACGCAGGAAGTCTGTGCCTCCGGTTAAGGTTCTTTAGGCGGAATCATGGCGTGGAAGAAGCGGCGTGGGAACCCGAGGATATGATGAGACAAAGAATGCCCACAACTCTTGACGACTGTAATTTCGAGGTCGAAATTATTTTAAGGGGGTAGAACCTGTAATATCCCGGTTAAGGGTTATTTTATTTCTGGCAATTGTTGCATGATTAATGGCGTGCTATGATGTTGTTTGGGGGTTTTCGGGACTTAGTTGTAGGTTAGGAGTGAGCCTGGGTAGGTGGTGAAATTTTAGTTTGGGCTTTAGGAGAGAGGAGTCAAGGAGATGGGGCTTATAAATAAATTAAGTGAATTTAAAGCACAAATGAGGAGCTAGCAAAGTGGCAAGCATGCGCCATATGGAGAGTGTGTGTGTGGCGTCATCTACAAGGGAGGTCTTGTGTTCAAGTCGAGAATCCCACCCCTTTGGCTCTCATTTTGACTGACATGGAGGAAGAGGTGAAGGCAACTTGAACTCTAGCTTGGACTTAGTCTTCACATTCAAAAGAGGGTGGAGAGTGAAAGTAGGAGGAAGACTTGGTAAACTCATTTGAATTGAGTGGTGTGGAGTGTTGTGGGGGATTTGGCCGAAATTTTTGGGGTGTTTGGAGTGAGGGAGTGGACGGCTTGGTGTGGTATTGGAGTGAGCCGAAACTTCCTTTTTGCATGTGTGTTGTTTCGGTCATTTGAAAATAGCTAAGCTAAATCTTTTCGTTCTTCTTTTCATTTTGGAAACCGAACCCAAGTGCTCCCATCTTTGCCAAAGTTGCTTGCTGTTCAATCATCTTTGTTTAGTAGTAGCCGAATGTCCTCTTGGACTCTTAAGCATCATTTGTCCTCTTTTGGTTGTTTTGCTTCTTTCTCCTTGTGTTAACCGAACATAGCAGCCCCTTTACCATCTTTTTTTTTCTCTCTTTTGGGAACCTTGTAAGCCGAATGCCTCTCCCACCCTCTTTTCTTTTTCAATTTTGTTAAACCGAAAGTCCAAGTTGCATATTGCATTATTCTTGTGGTACTCTCAATAGCCGAATGTTCTCTCCTCTTTCACCTCTTTTTTTTCTTGAAGCTTTGTAAGCCGAAACATCATCCTCCTAATTTTCTTTCTCATTTTCATTTCGTTTCTTTTCTCATCTCCGTTCTTGGCCGATTATCAACCCCTATCCTCTTGCATTTCGGTTTCCCTTTCCTTTCTCTCTGACCGAATTTTGGGTTGCCATAAAACACCTTGGCCGAACCTTCTCTTTTGTTTTTCTTTTGGTGCTAGCATTGGCCGAATCTTTCTCCTCTCTTAGTAGTTGGTAGGCCGAATATTGGTTGTGTTGGGGTGTTGGTGATCAATCGGTCTACTAAAGGGGGGTAAGTGTTGGCCGAATGGCCACTTCCCTTTTCTCTAGTATTTTACCGATTTTTGGTATGATAAGGGCTGACTTTGGTATCGGTTAAAAAGGTATTAACTTCTTGTAAGTAATTGTTTTCGTATAGGGTCCCTTGGGTTGAAATCAAGCAAGGCGAGGCTTCTTACTCATAAGCAATCGGTAAGTGAGGGTGAAATGATTACTCGTGGTTGATTTGTTTAGTTTCGATTACGAATATGGTTTGAGGATTAACCACTCTCTTTCTAGGGAAAGCCGATTGTCAAAAAACACAACATTGGATTTGGATTTGGTAGAAACCAAATCCAGTTTAAAGGTAAGGGTAAACGGTGTACCCTTTGATTTATTTGGTTATGGTAGAATGATATGTGTGCTAACCCTTTGGTTGGTTGATTTTAGGATCAAAGTTGTCAAGGTGGTCGAGGGTCTTAGACCGGTTCTTAGTATTAAAACCTTCGCTAATTCGTGTGTAAACTAACACACTACATTTAGTAATATAATTGATAACACGTGTGATGATTAATGAAACAAAGATGATTGATGTGATACCCTAATGGGTATGATTACGGACTCGGGTAAGTCGATTATTATTATTATGAGTTTACCGATGATCTATATGATACCATGGTTGAGGCTATATGTGACATGGGGTATGAGATTAGACATATTAGCATGATATGCATGATTACATGATATGCATGATTACATGAGTGTGGTTTGTTGATGGGTGATCTGAGTGGAGGGGCGGTGATATTTTGTCTTGACGAGCACCGGTGTTTTGGTAACACACTTTGTGACTTTGGGTCACGGAGGTTTGGCACCTCCGGAGGTTTGGTACCTCGGCGTCTCGTCCCTCGTGGTTAACACCACCGTGGGTTGGCCCCACATGTGAGATATGGCATTGACGCCATGATTTGGTATCACACGATGGGTTGGCCCCATCAGCAGATTTGTGACTACGGTCACCAAAGGTGCTTTAGTAGCACAATTGTGTCTTTGGGACACCGGTGGTTTGGCACCACATTGACGGATATTGTGTCTTTGGGACACCAAAGTGTTTTGGTAACACATTGTGACTATATGTCACCGGTGGTTTGGCACCACCGGTGGTTTGGTACCACACGGGGTAGAAAAGCGATATGGATGGTTAGGATCGGGTTGCATTAATTATGTTGCTTTGTATGATGTGTGTTAGCATGTTGTTTTCGGGGCGGGATTTACACATCGAGTCACCGACTCACCCTCTTCCTTGACTTTTCAGTGACACTTAGGCGCGGACATGGAGCCGGGATGAACTCGAGGTGCTCATGCCATCTTGAAATAAAGCTTTGCTTTCGACTTTTAAGAAATTTGGTACTTAAGTTTTATTATTACTATTTGGTTTTATTTGGGTTGTAAATGGCGTTTTAAATTATGTTTTGTTCACGATTAAGTTGGATGTATAATATGCTTTAACAAACTACTTGAGTTAAAATGTGCTTAAGCTTCAAAACGAAATAAACTAGTTTTACCTACACATCGTGTTTTCAAATACATCATCGTCAATCAAATTTTCCAAATACAAAATTTAAGCTAAGTGATTTCAACCTCCACCCAAAACCTTTTCCCCAGCAGTTATACATTCCCCCCTCTCAACACCCCTCTTAACAACACTGTTATATGAACATACTTCTCATGGCATAATAATCATGCTCATCATACAGAAATATTATGGTATGGCATATGCAGATTCAACACAGGCATCTAACGCTAGTCAATCAAAGTGGACTTACCCGAGTCCTCATTTTGCTTTTCTACCCACAAGGGTATCATACCGTTTTCAACAGCTATTTCAACTTTTGGCAATATACATGATAAAACATATTAACGTATGAAGTGTGTAAGAGGTACACACCTGATTACTCGTAATACGACACTCTCTACGTTGGTACTATCGTCGATCGACACTATCGCGATCTGTCTACTCTCCTGCTCTGATGCTGGTCCACACCGAAGTGGCCAATCACGAACAGTCGACACAGCCCTTTTCTTGAACTTAGGGGCTGGGGTCTCAGATACAACCCCTCCTGACGTTCGACTTCCATTAGGGTCCATAACACCTTTGGTCACTAAATTGGATTAACACAGAGATTAATAATAAATAGAGATTTAATCCGAATAAGTAGATCCCTTACCTAAGTCGACACAAAACCCGAGGCTCTAAGCGTAACTCACAACCAACAAATTCTGAAAGTTCACTCAAGATGGCGTCACCACATTCCCCTACATTCGGCCAAACATAACACTACTAAGCAAATAGCCATTCGGCCTTGAACAAGAAATCCCGAAAGAGATAACGTAAAGACAAGGGTTCGCTTCCCCTTACCTTAACCCGACAGATCCGATCACCCCCTTAGCAAGAATCGACAACGGCTTGGAACAAGAGAGAACCTAATGAGAAACCAAAAATGGAAATACAAACATCACCAGGATGCTTAGGGGTTTTGACATTTCACGCCATAGTAATCGAAAGAGAGAAAAAGAATTCCAAATGAGAGAGTTAGGGAGATTCGGCCAAAGGCCAAGAACTCACCCAAATGCCGGAAGCGTTCCACTTATGCACAGAGAAATATGAAATCGAAGGGGAAACTTTTAGCATTTGGTATTCAGCCAACACAAAAGAAGTAAAAAGAGAAATAATGAGAAGAGGCTTTAGGAGGGGGTTTCGGTTTTGGGGATTGAAGAGAAGAGAAAAGGTTTGGGTTCCCAAGTGGTCTTGTAGTTTCGGCTGTGACTAAAAGATGAGAGAAGAGAAGAAGGTTTAAGTATTTCGACACAAAAGATATTGAGAGAAGAACAAGAAATCGAAAGAGAGAGAGAGTAATGGTTTCAAATAAGAGAAGAGAAGAAGTATGATTCGGTTTTAAGGAGGTTTGGCTAATGAGGGTTTTACAAAAGAAGATGAAAACAAAAGTGAAAAGGGGATGGGTATGGTGATTTCGACTTTTGAATAAGAGAAAGAAAAGAAAGCACCAAGGTGACCCTAATGGTCCCTTTTATGTTTCGGCTAAGATGGGGAAAAGAAGAAAAAAGAAAAACCGAGAGTGCCTAGACAACTTTCGACAAAGAAGAAAATAGAGGGTTTTGATAGAGAGTTCTAAGCACAACTCTACATGCCGAAAGTAAAAGAACCAAAACCACCTATCCCTTAACCAAATTCGGCACCTCGTATGCAGAGTTTAGAATTCGGCCAACTCTAGCTTCCATGTTCATCTCCTCAATTTTCTCCTGGCCACTCATTCAAACCAATTTGAATGAGTCAAACTCCTACAATTTCTCTCCTCCTCTCATTTGAATCTGTTGACTCTTTCAACAGCTATCCAACAGAGTCCATCTTGAGAACACCTCCTCCAAGTCTTGGCGTCAAAAAGATTAAGCAGAAAGGAATTCCTATAGCTCGAACCAAGGCTCTCCCACCTGCATGAGGCGTCACTCCCCTTGTGCTTAAGTGGCGCCTCCCTTGCCACTTTACCACTAGAATACTTGTGTCTAAACGCTCCAATACTTTCCCTTAACACCTAGCCCCAATCAGCTCCCCTCTACTAGAAGCCCAAAAATGAAATTTTCCACAAGGCTCCAGCCTATCTCTGGCCTAAGCCTAGACTCTAAGACACCCTAAACAAGACAACAGCTCTACATCTACATGCGATAAGTAAAATGCAAAGACCCCAATTTATGGATGTTACAGTTCTACCCCCCTTAAAAATAATTTCAGCCTCGAAATTACCTGGTCAAAAGAGTTGAGGGTATTGCTGCCGCATCACATCCTCTGGTTCCCATGTAGCCTCTTCAGTTTCGTGATTTTGCCATAACACTTTCACTAAAAGAACTGACTTTCTACGCAAGACCTTGACATCCCGATCCAGGATCTGCACCGGCTCCTCCTCAAAAGACAAATTTGGGTTTACTTCTATCTCTTCCACTTGCACAACATGCGTCGGATTTGAGCGATAGCGTCTAAGCATTGAAACATGAAACACGTCATGAATTTGACTCAATTCTGCTTGCAACTCAAGTTGATAAGCTACTGATCCTACACGCTTCAACACCATATACGGCTCGATGAACCTAGGACTCAGTTTGCCCTTCTGACTAAATCTCAACATCTTCTTCCACAGGGACACTTTCAGCAAAACTTTGTCACCCACTACAAACTCTATATCCCTCCATTTGAGATCGGTATAAGATTTCTGTCTGTCCGAAGCTTCCTTCAGATGAGCCCGAATCAGCTTAACTTTATCCTCTATTTCAGTAACCAACTCTAGACCCAACAGCTGACGCTCACCCAACTCTGTCCAACACGTAGGAGTGCGACACCTCCGCCCATACAGTGCTTCATACGGTGCCATCTTAATACTTGCCTAGTAACTGTTGTTGTACGTGAACTCTGCCAATGGTAGAAATTCTTCCCAACTACCTCTGAAATCCAAAACACAACCCCTCAGCATGTCTTCCAGAATTTGTATTACCCTCTCTGACTGCCCATCTGACTGTGGATGAAATGCCGTGCTGAAATCCAACCTTGTACCCAATGCCTGATGTAACGCTTTCCAAAACCTTGATGTGAAATGAGGATCCCTATCTGAGATAATCGACATCGGCACTCTGTGAAGTCTTACGATTTTTGCTACATAAAGCTTAGCTAACCTTTGAAGTGAGTAATCAACCCGAACCGGTAGAAAATGAGCCGACTTTGTCAGACGATCAACAATCACCTAGACCGAATCCTTTTTGCTAGGCGTGAGGGTAGCCCACTGACAAAATCCATCGTAATCCTTTCCCACTTCCACTATGGAATCTTTATCGACTGCATCAGTCCGAAGGTACCTAATGTTTAGCTTTGACTTGCTGGCACTCCCGGCACTTACTTACAAGTTCTGTTACCTCACGCTTCAGACCCGACCACCAAAATTGTTCCCTCAAATCCCGGTACATTTTACTACCTCCAGGGTGCATAGCATATGGGTTGCTATGAGCTTCTTGGAGAATCCTCTGCCTCAACTCAACATCTCTCGGCATACAAACTTTCCCTTAGAAACACAGCACACCCTCACTGCTCAAGCTATAACCCTCCAATCCACCATTCTACACTTGCAAACACCGAGTACTTAAGTCTTCACTGGCTAGCTATTTCTCTTTAACCTGATTTAACCACGTCGGCTTCACTTGCAACTCCGCCAATAGACTTCCGTCATCATATAGACTAAGATGAGTGAACATTGCTCTTAAATCCGCTACCACCTTGCAACTCAATGCGTCGGCCACTACGTTAGCCTTACCTGGGTGGTATTCAATTGAACAGTCGTAATCCTTCAATAATTCGATCCACCTTCGCTGCCTCAAATTCAATTCCTTCAGTCAAGAGGTACTTCAAACTCTTGTGGTCCGTGTAGACGATCGACTTCTCTCCATACAAGTAATGCCTCTAAATTTTCATAGCGAAAACCACCGCAGCCAACTCCAGATCATGCGTTGGGTAATTCACTTCGTGGGGTCTCAACTATCGAGATGCGTACGCCACTACTTTCCTCTCTTGCATCAGTACACATCCCAGCCCAGTATGCGATGCATCACAGTAGACCGTAAACTCTTTCCCTGCCTCTGGCTGAATCAAAATCGGAGATTCTGTTAATATCTTCTTTAACTTTTCGAAACTCTCTTGTTGCTTGTCTAACCACACAAACGGAACCCCTTTCCTTAGCAACTTTGTTAACGGTGCTACAATCAAAGAAAAACCTTCTACAAATCTTCTATAATATCCCACCAAACCCAAGAAACTCTGAATCTCTGCCACCGACTTTGGTGGTTTCCAACCTAATATCGCTTCAATCTTCCGAGGGTCCACCCTAATCCCCTCAGCTGACACCACATGACCCAAGAAAGTTACCTCTTTCAGCCAAAACTCGCACTTACTAAACTTTGCGAACAATTGCTTTTCCCTTAAAATCTGTAAAACCACACAGAGATGCTCATCATGCTCCTCTTCTGATTTTGAGTACACCAAGATGTCGTTTATAAACACCATGATGAATCGGTCCAAATACGGCTAAAAAACTCGATAAATCATGTCCCTGAATGCTGCCGATGCGTTAGTCAAACCAAACGGCATTACTAAAAACTTGTAGTGACCATAACGAGTGCGAAACACCGTCTTATGGATATCAGCCTCCTTTACTTTAAGCTGGTGGTACCCCAACCTCAAATCAATCTTAGAGAAAACTGATGCCCCCTTCAGCTGATCGAACAGATCATCTATCCTCGGCAACGGCTACTTATTCTTAATCGTCAACTTATTCAGCTGACGGTAATCTATACACATCCGCATTGTTTATCTTTCTTCTTGACAAAAAGTATGGGCGCTCCCCAAGGCGATACACTCGGCCGGATAAAACCTCGATCTAGTAATTCTTGAATCTACACTTTTAGCTCCACCAACTCCTTCGGCACCATCCTAGATGGAGCAATAGACACTGGTACGGTTCCTGATAGCAGATCTATCCCAAACTCAACTTCGCGATCGGGAGGCAGACCCGAAAGCTCTTTCAAAAATACATCAGTGAAATCCTTTACTGTTCGAACACTCCTCACAGTTGACTCTTTGGCTTCTAATGCACAAACATGAACTATGAATGCCTCACATCCCTTTCTCACCATTTTCCCAACCTTCAGAGCAGATACCACATTGGATAGGAAATTTCTTCTATCACCTATCATCACCACCTTTTCACCCTCAACAGACCTCAACACCATATGCTTAGCCGTACAGTCTAAACTTGCCTGATACTTCACTAACCAGTCCATCCCTAGGATCAAATTGAACTCCTCGAATGGCAGTTCCATCAAATCAGCAAAAACACTACCCCTTGGAGTTCTAGGGGTACATCCCTATACAGTTTGTTTACTTTTACACAGTGACCTAGAGGGCTAATTACAGTCATCTCCCTAGAAGAAACCTCATGGACTAAGTTTAGAGTTCCCACCATACTACTAGCAACATACGAGTGCGTCGATCCAACATCTATCAAAGCAGTATAAGGTAATCCAAAAATCAAAAACATACCGGTTATGACGTCCAGTGCGTCGCCCTCCTCTCGACGCCTCGCAGCATAGACCAACCCTGGCTATCTTGCATCAGTATTCCGGCACCTCTACCCAGTGCTCCACGGCCTCGACCAGAACCATTACCTCCTTTGGTTGGACCGCGACCCCTATGTGGTTGCTGGCCATCCCTCTCTGAACTGTGCACGTCCCTGACCCTCAGACTTGATCCTAGCTGACCTCTATGGACAATCCCTTACCCGATGCCCCATTGACCCACATTCGAAGCACCCTCTATTTCTAGTCTAACACTCTCCCGAATGAGACTTCCCACACCAAGCACAACGTATGCCTTTGGTAATAGTAAAGAAGCTTTGCTTCTTGACTCGGCCCACTATATCTAGCCCTTTTCACGAGTTCCCAGCAGACCCCGAAGACCTAAAACTCCTCTTAATCCAACTCCGATCTTGATTTTGTCTCACCGACGGTTTCACCTCCTCCGCAAACTTGGCCTTCTCTACCAAGACTACAAATTCTCTCTCCTACTGTAGAGCAATCAACATCTGTAGCTCATCCATCAGCTCGTCCTCAAACCTGACATAGTGCTCGTGTTTCGTAGCCATGATACCCCTAGCATAACGACTCAGTCGAAGGAATTCTGCCTCATATTCTGATACTGACTTATTCCCTTGAACCAGATTCAAAAATGCTTTCCGCTACGCGTCTATATAACCGGACCCGACATACTTCCTCTGGTAAGCTACCTTAAAGAAATCCCAAGTGATGTCATCAGCTGTCGCACCATCCCGGACCGTAAGCCACCACTGATAAGATTCATCACGGAGAAGAGACACTATCCCTTTCAACTTTTCCTCCCCCGTAAAGTCCAAATCGTCCATTATACGTTCAGTCGCCTCAAGCCAGTACTCAGTTGTACTGGGAGCCACACCAAAACACCGGAACACCTCTGCTCCATTGGCTCGGAGTCGCTCAGATACAGATTTTGAGCCCCCATACCTCCACCTGCTCCAGCTACTCTCTCCAGAACCCGCAGCATCGCTTGTGACACCGCGTCGTCACCACCCATCTGATCCTAAACCCAGCGTCCATAGCTGGCGGTGGCGGTACCTCATTCTCTAACCCATGGCCAGACCCTACCGGTTTTGATACAGTCATCCTACCTCTACCACGCCCGCGTGTATTACGCCCACGTCCTGCGAGTACTCATGTCTACCATTCCCGAATTAATCTGATTTAAGAATTTTATGCATTAGCTTTCTTCCACTGTTATTACAACGCATAACTTTATGAATAACTTAGAGTTGTTCTCGTAAATTCATACAATCCTATGGGCTTCAGTCTCTAAAGTGGATTCCTATTACTAGCATCCATAACACAACTATTTACACCATGCAATCAACAGTTAGGGGACTTACCGTTGCGGATAGGTGCCAGAGACTCAGGTGCCATACTTCCCAAAACATGCATTTTCCTTCAAAGTTATTTCGCAAACCCTTTATTGAAAAACATTTTGGGCCTCGGGCCCACAGCCAAGCTATTGAACCTGGCTCTGATACCAAAATTGTAACACCTCAAACCCGGTCAACACATTACGACTGAATCCGGCATGTCACAGAGAAAGCTTGTTTTTGATAAACTAGTTGACGCCTTAAGTTGAGAAAAAAACATCTTATTTTATTGGAAACCGAAGATAGTTTGAATCAAAAGCTTAAACTGCTTCAAATTTTCTTTTTAGAAAGAATCGAGTTAACTTGTTGACATCATAAGTTCGTCATTTACTTGATGCTAAAGTTTTAGAAAATCCCGAGAATCCATTGAGGTTTGTGAAAACATCCATTTTATTGATTCTTTCCCATTTAAAACGTGCTTTAGTGGTTAACTCAAATGCAAATATATTTAACGAAGTGGATAATCTTGAAATAATAGTTAAAATGGCCTTATTACAACCAAAAACCAAATTTACTGAAAATTAAATCTGAAGTAGTAATTTAAAACAAAAACCCGAAATATTGTGTATGGCCACCTTGAGTCCGTCCCGGCTCCCCATCCGCGATCTAAGAATCATCTGCAAAACAGAAAGGAAGGGGTGAGTCATCAAGACTCAGTGTATAAGTCCCCATCCCAAAGATATAAGCCCTTACATAGTTCCATAAGTGCATATGCCTATCATGCATCCCAAAACATAACCATCCGAAACCCCTATGTCTACCCCGTGTAGTCAAAACCACTGGTGACCGAGGTCACAAATAATATATATGTAGTCAAAACCACTGGTGACCGAGGTCACATTTAATACATGTGTGGTCAAAACCACTGGTGGTCAAAACCACTGAGACTTAGTCACTATTTTATAATAAGCGGGGCCAACCCACTGTGTGGTCAAAACCACTGGTGACAGTCTGAAGTTATACCTTCCCTCCTCTCAACACCCGTTTATATGAACATACTTCTCATGGCATAATAATCATGCTCATCATACAGAAATATCATGGTATGGCATATGCAGATTCAACATAAGCATCTAACGCTAGTCAATCAAAGTGGACTTACCCGGAGTCCTCGTTTTGCTTTTCTACCCACAAGGGTATCATACTGATTTCAGCAGCTATTATGGATTTGGGCAATATACACGATAAAACATATTAACGTATGAAGTGTGTAAGAGGTACACACCTGATTACTCGTAATACAACGCTCTCTACGTCAGTACTATCGTCGATCGACACTATCGCGATCTGTCTACTCTCCTGCTCCAATACTAGTCCACACCCAAGTGGCCAATCGTGAACAGCCGACAAAGCCCTCTTCTTAAACTTAGGGGCTGTGGTCTCAGATACAACCCCTCCTAATGTTCGGCTGCTATTAGGGTCCATAACACCTTTGGTCACTAAATTGGATTAACAGAGAGATTAACAACAAATAGAGATTTAATCCAAATAAGTAGATCCCTTACCTAAGTCGACACAAAACCTGAGGCTCTAGCGTAACTCACAACCAATGAATCTCGAAAGTTCACCCAAGATGGCGTCACCACACTCCCCTGCATTCGGCCAAACATAACACTACTAAGTAAATAGCCATTCAGCCTTGATCAAGAAATCCCAAAGAGATAACGCAAATACAAGGGTTCACTTCCCCCTTACCTTAACCCGACAGATTCGATCACCCCTTTAGTAAGAATCGGCTTGGAACAAGAGAGAACCTAATGTGAAACCAAAAATGGAAATACAAACATCACCAGATTGCTTAGGGGTTTGAATTTCACACCTTAGCAATCGAAAGGCCAAGAATTCCAAATGAGAGAGTTAGGGAGATTCGGCCAAAGGCCAAGAACTCACCCAAATGCTGGAAGCGTTCCACTTATGTATAGAAAAAGATGAAATCGAAGGGGAAACTTTTACCATATGGTATTCAGCCAACACAAAAGAAGTAAAAAGAGAAATATTGAGAAGAGGTTTTAGGAGGGGGTTTCAATTTAGGGATTGAAGAGAAGAGAAAAGGTTTGGGTTCCCAAGTGGTCTTGTAGTTTCTACTATGACTAAAAGATGAGAGAAGAGGAGAAGGTTTAAGTATTTCGACACAAAAGATATTGAGAGAAGAATAAGAAATCGAAAGAGAGAGAGTAATAGTTTCAAATAAGAGAAGAGAAGAAGTATGATTTGGTTTTGAGGAGGTTCGGCTAATGAGGGTTTTACAAAAAGATGAAAACAAAAGTGAAAAGGGGATGGGTATGGCGTTTTTGACTTTTGAATAAGAGAAAGAAAAGAAAGCGCCAAGGTGACCCTAATGGTCCCTTTTATGTTTTAGCTAAGATGGGGAAAAGAAGAAAAAAGAAAAACCAAGAGTGCCTAGACAACTTTCGGTAAAGAAGAAAATAGAGGGTTTTGAGAGAGAGTTCTAAGCACAACTCTACATGCCGAAAGTAAAAGAACCAAACCCACCTATCCCTTAACCAAATTCAGCACCCCGTATGCAGAGTTTAGAATTCGGCCAACTCTAGCTCCCATGTTCATCTCCTTAATTTTCTCCTGGCCACTCATTCAAACCGATTTGAATGAGTCAAACTCCTATAATTTCTCTCCTCCTCTCATTTGAATCTGTTGACTCTTTCAATAGCTATCCAATAGAGTCCATCTTGAGAACACCTCCTCCAAGTCCTGGCGTCAAAAAGATTATGCAGAAAGGAATTCTTGTAGCTCGAACCAAGGCTCTCCCACTTGCATGAGGCGTCACTCCCCTTGTGCTTAAGTGGCGCCTCCCTTGCCACTTTACCACTAGAATACTTGTGTCTAAACGCTCCAATACTTTCCCTAAACACCTAGCCCCAATAAGCTCCCCTCTACTAGAATCCAAAAATGAAATTTTCCACAAGGCTCCAGCCTATCTCTGGCCTAAGCGTAGACCCGAAGACACCCTAAATAAGCACAACAGTTTCCCTACTATCTACATGCGATAAGTAAAATGCAAAAACCCCGATTTATGGATGTTACATAGATGGGCTGACATGAGCTTGAGAAGTTGAAGAAACCATAGCTATGGTGCCCCTTTGAAATTTCATCCAAATGAAGAAGATGAACACATTGTCCCATCTTTTTCCCTTTTAATTTCTTTTTATTACCAAATGACTAAAATACCCTTCATTAAAACTTTAGTTATTTTTATCTATGTATGTCCATTTTTGTCCATGGAAATATAATGGTCTAATTACCATTTAAGGACTCCTACTTCAAACCCCCATTTTGTTCAAGTACTCTATAAATTAAAACCCCTATTTAGCAACTTTTGCAAACAAGTCCTAATAGGCAATTTAAGCATGCAATCAATAAAATTTCTTATCGATACTCTAACACATATTTAATTACTAGGTAAATCATAACAATTAATCAAAATAAACTTTTCTATCTCAAATTTGTGGTTTTGCAGCCACTATTTCATTTAGGCCCTATTTCGAGATGTTACATTTCTCCCCCCTTTAGGGACTTTCGTCCCCAAAAATCTTTCCTGTGAAGAGATTTGGGTACTATTTCTGCATAGTCTGTTCGGGCTCCCATGTAGCCTCACCTATCCCATGCCTGGTCCATAATACTTTCACAAGTGCAATACTTTTGTTCCTTAATTGCTTAACCTCTCGAGCTAGAATTTTTACCTGTTCCTCACCGTAAGTCATATCTGGTTGAATCTCAACCTCTGTCTGCGGAATCACATGCGATGGAATTGAACGAGAACGACGTAGCATGGATACATGAAACACATCATGAATCTTCTTTATCCCCATCAGCAAATCTAACCGATATGCTAATGGCCCAACTCTCTCAATCACCTCAAATGGTCCAATAAAACGTAGACTTAATTTGCCTTTCTTGCCAAATCTGAGAAATTTCTTCCACGGGGATACTTTCAAGAATACCCTATCACCAGCTTGAAATTCAATTTCTTTTCTTTTCAAATCTGCATAGGATTTCTATCTATCTAAAGTTGCTTTCAAGAAATCTCTGATGACCTTTACTTTCTTTTCTATTTCTTTGACTAGATCAACCCCATAAATCTGATTTTCCTTAGGATCTGTCCAATACAAAGGTGTGCGACATTTACATCCATACAAAGCTTCATAAGGTGCCATCTTCAAACTCAATTGATAATAAATATTGTAGGCAAACTCTATTAACGGCAAATATTTCTCCCAACTACCTTGAAATTCCAATACACAACATCTAAGCATATCTTCAAGTACCTAAATAACTCTCTCTAACTGACCATCAGTCAGCGGATGGAAAGCTGTACTAAAACTCAACTTTGTACCTAAAGCTTCCTGCAATTTCTTCCAAAATCGTGAGGTAAATCTCGGATCTCTATCTAATATAATCGATAACGGTACTCCATGTAGTCTGACTATCTCTAAAATATACAACTTGGCCAACTTGTCAAGTGAATAATCCATACGAACTGGGATAAAATGAGCTGACTTCATTAGCTTATCAATCACAACCCATACTACATCTTTCTTTCCCGGTGTCAAAGGCAATCCTGTCATAAAATTTATAGTAACTCGGTCCCATTTCCACTCGGGAACTAATATAGGCTGCAATAAACCTGAAGGTACCTGATGTTCGGCCTTTACCTGCTGACAGATCAAGCATCTAGAAATAAACTCTGAAATATCGCTTTTCATTCCTGCCCACCAATACATTTTCTTCAAATAATTATACATCTTTGTACTACCTGGGTGAATAAACAAAGAACTGCTATGTGCTTCCTGTAAGACTTTTCGAATAAGTTCATCATTCTTTGGTACACATACCCTGTCTCTAAACATCAAACAACTGTCAGAACCGATCTAAAAATTAGGCTACACCTGACTCACACTGAGCTCTTTTGGCTTGAAACTCACTGTCATCCTTTTGAGCTTCACAAATTTCTTCAAGAAACATTGGTTTAGCTCTCAACTCAGCTAAGATAGAACCATCATCTTATAAGGCCAAACTAGTGTGCAAAGCTCTTAATGCAAATAAATATTTTCTACTCAAAGCATCAGGAATAACATTTGCCTTCACTGAGTGATAATCAATCACGAGCTCATAATCTTTAATCACTCTAGACATCTTCTTTGCCTCAAGTTCAGATCTTTCTGAGTTATCAAGTATTTCAAACTTTTATGATAAGTGAATATTTGGCATTTCTTACCATACAAGTGATGTCTCTAGATTTTTTAATGCAAATACAATAGCAGCTAGCTCTAAATCATGTGTCTGATAATTTTTCTCACGTGGCTTTAACTATCTAGAGGCATAAGCAATTACCTTTCCTTCCTGCATAAGTACACAACCTAGTCCATTCAAGGATGCATCACTATAAATCACAAACTCTTTACCTAGTTCTAGTTGTACTAAGATAGGAGCTTCAGTCAACAATACCTTTCTATAACAGTCTTGTCAATAGAGTAGCTATCATAAAAAATCCCTCTACAATAACCGGCAAGACCAAGAAAACTTCTGACCTCTGATACATTCCTGGGAGGCTTCCAATCAACAATGGTTGAAATCTTGCTTAGATCAACTCTAATACCTTCACCTGAGAAAATATTTCCAAGAAAACAAACTTTCTGTTACCAGAAATCACTTTTGCTGAACTTGGCATAAAGCTGATTATCTCTCAAAATCTGTAAAACTACTCTCAAATGCTTTGCATGCTCAGTCTCATCATGAGAATAAATCAAGATGTCATCAATGAACACAACTATAAACTTGTTCAAGTAACGTCTGAAAATTTAGTTCATTAAATCCATGAAAATGGTGGGAGCATTAGTTAAGCCAAATGGCATCACAAGAAACTCATAATGACCATATCTAGTTTGGAAAGTAATCTTTGGGACATCTGACTCTTTAACTTGCAACTGATAGTATCTGGATCTCAAATCTATATTAGAGAACACAGTGGCTCCCTTCAATTGATCGAACAAATCATCTATTCTAGGCATTGGATATTTATTCTTGATGGTTACCTTGTTAAGCTGCTGATAGTCTATGCACAATCTCATGGAACCGTCCTTCTTTTTCACAAATAACACTGGTGCACCCTATGGTGAACAACTAGGTCTTACAAAGCTTTTATCGCTTAATTCTCAGAATGAGCTTTCAATTTTTTCAATTCTATCGAAGCCATTCTATAAAGAGCAATAGAAATAGGTGTGGTACCTGGAATCAATTCAATACCAAACTCAACTTCTTTGATAGGAGGCAAACCTGGTAGTTCTTCTAGAAACACACCAGAAAACTCACTTACCACAAGCACTGATTCAATTTTCAACTCTGGATCTTTAGTATTCAATACAAAAGAAAGGTAAGCTTCACATCCTTTCCTCAAACATTTTGAGCAGACATAACAGAAATCATGGAAATTGAACTATCTGACTCATCTGAATTAACTCGAAGAATTTCACCATTTTCACGTTTCAACTCAATGAATTTATTTTCACAATTCACTATCACATCATGTGTAGTTAACCAATCCATACCAATAATCACATCAAACTTATCAAATAGAAATAGCATGAGATCGGTCGAAAAATAGTAACCTCTAATGTCAAAGGGCAATTTTTACATACTTTGTTTACTAACACAACTAACCTAATGGATTCGATACTTTAATCACAAATTCCGTAAACTCTATGGGCATGTTCATACTAGGCATCAATTTCATACAAACATAGGAATGGGTTGAACCCAGATTAATCAAAGCAATAACATTAACATCATTAAGAGAAAATGTACCTATAATTACATCGGTGGATGATGCCTCTTCACGAGCACGGATAGCATAAGTCCTTGCGGTGCTCTAACACCTGATCTCACTGCTGAATCTCTAAATGTACCTCTACTTATCCCTACTCCCAGATTTCTCTGAGGTTTACCTCTAACGAGGGAGTTGCCTGATCTTACACTCGGTATTACTTCTCTCTTAACCATCTTGGGACACTTCCAAATGAAATGATTAGGTGCACCAAATTGGAAACAACTAGTCTTAGTTGCTCGACATTGACCTAGATGATGTCGACCACATTGAGGACACTCAGGTCTATCAGGCTGAATACTGCCAACACTCGCAATCGAAGTGGTTTTAGCTTTTGGATCCATAAATCTTTTACCGCTGTATTGGCTAGAATACCCGCTTGAGAAATTAGATCTCATAGAGGACTCTCTAAGCCTCTTAGATGTAGACTGAAACGACTTGCTTGTCTTTCTTTTCTTCATATCTTGCATCTCAATTTTAGTTTTACCCTTTCCTTTCAACAACTTCTCTGCCTTACAGGGTCGGTCAACTAAAACAACAAACTCTTTTATCTTTAGAACACCAACTGACAGTCAAATATCATCATTGAGCCCATCCTCAAATCTTTTGCACATGATAGCCTCTGTAGACACACACTCTTGAGCATAATTGCTAAGTCTGACAAATTCACGTTCATAATCGGTCATAGTCAATTTACCTTGTTTTAACTCAAGGAACTCTTATGGAACTCCTCCTAAAAGAAATCCCAAGTAACTCTTTCTTTTGGTACTACTGACACAAGTGTCTTCCACCACTGGTAGGCCAAATCTCTAAGAAGTGGCACCACATATTTAATACACTCTTCCGGTGTGAAGGATAACTCGTCAAAGACTCTGATAGTATTCTTGAGCCAAAATTTAGCTTTCTCTGCATCATCATCTTTGGTAGCCCGAAACTCTTCGGCCCCTTATTTTCTAATCTTGTCAATGGGTGGATTCTCTCTTCTGACTGTATCTGTGACTGGGGAACCTACATGGGTAGTCTGAGGATCATGAGGGGGTGGAGGTCTAAAAGTCGGGTTCGTACGAACAAACTCAGCAAACCATTCATTCATATCTTGGAAGAATGCTTCTCGAGCTCCTCCTCCCTGACTAACTGTAACAGGCCTTTCACTACTATCTGGTGGCACCGTCCCTTCTACGGGAGTAGGAACATTACTCTCTACATCATTTGCACTAGCTAGTTTAGGATCCATAACTATAAAAGAAAAACTTTTTTAAAATCGTCAGGAGTCGTCACACTATCAAAATATAATTATGGCATTTGTAGCTAGAGTCTTACTCATACTGAATATTCTGAGAATAGACTAAACTCTTGCTCTGATACCAATAAATGTAACAACTCTTACTCAACACCATCGACAGAGTCGAGTACGAGGCATTACTAGACTTAACTTACTAGTTTTGGACATAAAAAATTGCTTTTAAAATTATTTTATTATTCATAATGAAACTGACCATCTGCATCATGGTCACTAATTGAATATAAATCGAGTTACAAAACTTAAAATTTTGATCCGTAAATTTTCCTTGAAACTAAACTCATATATCTTCTTACTATAAATTTTCTAGAATTTTTGGTTTGACCAATTAATACAATTTATTAGTTAAAGTCTCCCATGTTACACTGTATGATAATTCTAACCCCTCTGCATTAAAAATCAATTATCTCATAATATACAATCCTTTTGCCTACACCGTTTCTTTCATATAAAAATAGACTCAATAATATTTAATTATATACCTCATTTACACCCTAATTCCATTTATATTATCCTTAGTGATTTTTCAAAATCACATCACAGTTGCTATCCAAACCTATTCCTCTACAGATTTTTACTCTTTCATAATTTCTTTGTAATAATTATCATCTAGGCATACATAACATCCAAAACATGTTCTTAATTAACCATTTTAATGGCTAATCATTATCAAGCATTTACAAGACAATCTTAAGCCATATCATAAGAACATACACACAAAATGGCTATGTCCCTATATATGCCATAACTTAAAACATTCGAATCACAAAATACCGAGTTAATCCTTTGATAGTGTGTAACGATCTCCGAAGTCCTTGCAATCCCCGAGTTGGCTTGTAATACTATAAAAATAGAGAAAGGAATGGGAGTAAGCATAAAGCTTAGTAAGTTTGCATGTAAATTAATAACAATATTCTTAATAAATTATCTTAATCTTTTCTTATCAAGATCATTTAAGCTTTTAACTCAATATGCTTAAGTCTTGAATTCTTACCTGTACCTTTTTAGCATGAACTTTTCTTACCTTTCCTTTGGTATACTCTTTGAATTTTCCATTGAACCACTTGGAATACTAAGGATACACGGGTACCATTCCTTTTGAAACTTACCATTGTTATGTCTTGACATGGTCTTACGTGGTATCCTTGCCTTATGAACTCACCTATGCCATGCCTTGGCATGGTCTTACATGGGATCTTTACCTTATAGTAACTTATCAATGCCATGTCTTGACATGGTCTTATATGATTTCCTTAAACCCTAATGTCATGACGTTTGTATCCTACACATTCCTAAGGTTCAACCGAAACTTTCTAAGATTGCTTCTACGTCAATTCATGTTTGAGTCTTTAAATGATAAATTTATAGAATAAATATGTAAATGATGGAATTTAATAGTATCAAATGTAAAATAATAGAATATTGCATTTATTTACTGCAAACTTACATCGAAACAAAATACGATCAACTATAGTGATTTAGTCCACTATCTTTTTCTTTCCCCGGTCTAACTCTAGATTTCGTTCCTCTTGATCTATATTAGAAAATTTTGCTTAGTTAATACTCACATTTATTAAAATAGTCCTTAACTCTAACTTTGAAAAAAATATGATTTTGCCCCTAAACTTTTACATATTTACACATTTGCCCCAAATCTCAAAAATTAAACTTTGTCCCTTATTCTTATGTTTTATGACATGCTAATCATTTTTCCCTTGTATGACAACATCAAATTCTCACTCTAACATGTACTTATGAACATTAGGTATTTTTATCGATTAAGCCATTTTACTCGTTTTCACTTAAAATCGCTTAGCAAAAGTTGCTTAACATAATTTCAAACTTCATATTCTATCATAAAAATCAAAATAAACACATTTCACCTATGGGTATTTTTCCAAATATGAACCCTATGGTAAATTATTGCTATATGAAGCTAAATTAAGTTATCGGGACTCCAAAAACGTAAAGAACATTAAAAACGAGGCTTAGATGCACTTATATGAGCTTGAGAAGTTGAAGAAACCATAGCTATGGTGTCCCCTTTGAAATTTCGTCCAAATGAAGAAGATGAACACATTTTCCCATCTTTTTTCCCTTTTAATTTCTTTTTATTACCAAATGACTAAAATACCCTTCATTAAAACTTTAGTTATTTTTATCTATGTATGTCCATTTTTGTCCATGGAAATATAATGGTATAATTACCATTTAAGGACTCCTACTTCAAACCCCCATTTCATTCAAGTACTCTATAAATTAGAAACCCTATTTAGCAACTTTTGCAAAGAAGTCCTAATAGGCAATTTAAGCATGCAATCAATAAAGTTTCTTATTGACACTCTAACACATATTTAATTACTAGGTAAATCATAATAATTAATTAAAATAAACTTTTCTATCTCGGATTTATGGTTTCGCAACCACTGTTCTGTTTAGGCCCTATTCTGGGATGTTACAACCAAATTGCAATGTGTTTCGCAACATCGAACTCAGTGTCATGACAGAGGTAGTCTACCAGGGAATCGATGTATCACAACATCGCTATAATTTTCTATGGGGTCAATCTGACCCAGTCATGCAACCCGACAGTAAAATTTTCATTTAACCCATTTTTAACCCTTTAAAACCTATTTTGTAATCTAAAACCATACCTACTTCTAAGTAAAACACCTTTAACCCCTAATCCCCAAAGTCTCTCAAATCTTTTAAAACCTCTTAAACCTTAAACCCTAAATTTCTTAAACATTTTATTTATTTTTCACAAACTCTTTAACCATATTTGGGGCAACAAGGAATGGAAAAATCACAAGAAAGAAAGGAATTCAAAAAAAAAAAAATGTGATTTTATATTAAAGGTTTAGGGTTCCTAAATTCCAATTTTTTTACTAATCCATTGTGCTTAGTATTGTATTAAGATATAATGCCACCTAAAAAGGTTAAAAGATTCAATGAATCCAAACCATCGATGGATCAAAACCCTTAATTTTAAAAACCCAAACATTGGGAAATATATTACTGAACTTCAATGAAACACCCTTATCCAGGAGAGGGGATTCGATCCGTTAATTGTTTTGTGTAAGGAAACATGACATTTAGTTAGATATCATAGGTGGGACCATTTTTGGATGATCCCAAAAGAGAATGACGTGGTCTCCATTGTTCAAGAGTTTTATGTGTCTTTATAGGACCATATGTATAGAAATATTGAATGTCGTATGTGGGATATGGTACTTTTATAGGGGAAGGAAATATGGGTAACCCCTTGAATCATTTACAATTTTTATAATGCTCCATGTTACGAGAATGATTTTATTGATGAAACCATCTAGAATGCTTCAAAGATATAGTTATGGATAGTATTATAAAGTTCTTGACTAAAGGTAGGGGTGAATGGAAATATCGTGCAAGTACCAATGGCCCAGTATCCTTTCATCAAGCAATCATGTTTCCTAAGGCCAAAATGTGGATCCAATTTGTATGCACAAGAATCATACCTACTTGAAATGTTTCTAACATTAATACTTTTAGAGTAGTGTTACTCTATGCTATTTTGTAGAAAAAGTAGGTATGTGCCAGTAAATGGATTCATCATAACATGAGAAGATACATTGGTAGCCAGAAGGTGGGAGTTTTCTTTCCCCACCTAGTGACGACATTATGCAGAAAGGCGGGTGTACCTATGACATCCATTGAGCAGTTTCTAAAACCTTCATCATAGAGGTTGACACCAGCTAAACAAGACATCATTGAATGTAGGCATCCAAAGCTTGATTAGATGATACAGTGGATGTAAGAGCCATGATCAATATTCTAAGAATTTACAAAGAAAAATGTCATTTGGGTCCCCAACTATACACTTGACATGTTCGGGCCGATGAATACAAAACAACACGAAGAAGTGCATGAAAGCGAGAAGAAGGAAAAGATGAGGAGAATGGTAAGAGTGAGAAGATGGATGAGGAGGACGATTGAACTATTTTAATTTTATAAATACTTGTATTAATTTTTAGATGATTTTAATTTAGACTTTGTAGGATTAGGAATAATAAATAGATTTTTCTTTTTGTTGCACTTTGTTAAATTTCCTATGTAGGAACCCAACACCAAAGGGATAAACAATTCTAGCTAACACGGTCAAAGGGGAAGCACCCACCATTAGCAATTGGAGCAACCATAATCAATTGGGTAACTTCCTTCCGTATCTATTTATGGGCTACACATTGAGGACAATGTGTCAACTAATGCAAGGGGGTAAAATAGGAAAATTGCTTCATTTTCATTCATTTTTCGTTTCTTTTGTATGCTTGAGCTTGAAGAAATACAAGTGATTGGCTAGGAGCATGTACATGAGTTGCTTGTGTTTATGAATAAATTTGGCATGATGAGAGGTGATTTTAATTTTTTTATTATTAGACTACTAAGTTCTATATGTTACACTATATATAGGTATTAAACAATCAATTGTACCAAGTGATATAGAAAAAATAATGAAACGAGCATGCTAGTATGAATGAAAAATAATTGACTTTGTATTTATTTGGTTGATTAAATTTTTGCACATTGAGATATTTAGGGATGACCTAAGGGTTTGTTTGGAAGACATCCAGAGCCAAAAAACTGTCCTAATTATATTTCACCTTTAGTACCAATTTTTTAGCCTGTTGACACTTCTTGATGAACCACATTATATGCCCTAAGCCTGAACACGTCAATTTGTATTTGGCCTTATTCTTTAGTCCTGTGTTGCACGATTATAGAGGTCTGGCTATACGTATTGAGGGTTAAGTAGATACATCATGGCAGAGTTTGTAAAAATAGAGTGAAATAGGAAAGAATAGTGTGTTATAGGTTAGCTCAAAAGTGCAAAACAAGAAGAAAAACCCAAAAAGAAAGTCCATACAAGTAGAAAAAAAACACCTGAAAATCCATAAAACATTCAAAAAAACACCTAAAAATCCATAAAACATTCTTGAGTTGGATAAGTTGAAAAAGAAAAGTGATAATGTCACAACAATAGAAAAAACTTGTTCAAAAGTGCATAAAAAAAAACTCATAGGCTAACCGTAGTTACTATGTCATGCTATGATTTCTTATGTGGAGAGATAAGGAAGGTGAGAGAAGGAAAAATAAGGTGGTGAGAGGGAATGGGTCACTAAGGGAGGATGAATAGTGATCAATACGATATGTCAAACTCGTGTTTGTAACCCTTTTTTATGCTTACTATTTTTTGAATTCCATACTTGTCCTAAGCTTCAGAACGTTATAAGCCGAAAAGTCCTATGTGACCTAAACATCCTAATACATGAATGGATATCATACTAGACATGCGAATAAACGACTATTTGTATTCTACTCGGATAATTGAAGTACTTGTATGATTTGTTGATGGATTTCTATAGATGAGATCCTTAATACTTGTATATTTTTTAACCACCTGAACTTAAATGTTTGAAGTAAAAGGTGGTAAGTTATCTATTCATCATGTTAAAGTTTTTAGTAAAACATGAAATGCCTAAGTCATATGCTCCAAAGTCAATACTTGTATTATATTTTCCCAAGGGTCGATATGCTTGTCTTTTCATCTTTGTTAATGTTGTTTGGGGACAAGCATGACTTAAGTGCAGAGTTTGATCTGCAGTAATTCGGTGTAGCAGATTAAACTAGTTTTCACACTTAAAGAGACTGAATACAAGCATTTTCATTACAATTTAGTTAAGCTTTAGTTTTACTTACATTCAATAAAATGAGCAAATTCTCTTATTGACCTTAAAGGCCGAATGAGGCCTAAGGGAGAGCTAACGTACTTTGTAAGTATGTAGGAGACCATTAGAAGGCATTTCAGGCCAATACTGGACACTATGTCGCAACACAAGAGGTTTGATGTCGCAACATAGGGAACATAATGAACAAAACTCAAATCTACCTTTGTTGTCATGACATAGATTGAGGGTGTCGTAACATACCCCTAAAGATGGCTATAGGTGAGCATATTGGTTGCTATTTAACGACACAGCTCTTGGTGTGCTGTGACATCTAATTGGGATGATAATTAAACAAGAACTAGGGTGCTTGGTCCGCACATTCGGATTTAAAGCTCGAAACATTGGCTGACTTAGGGTTAAGGATAACGACCATTTGAAGGCTCTAGATAGGCTCCTTTTGCACATGTTATACACACCTTTCATTAACCTAGTTTCTTTCTTTAAAATTAGTTTTGTTTTCTTTATTAGGTTTCTAGAGTTTTTGTTCATTCTTTTCTTTCAAGAGATCTGAATTGTGGAATCATTCAACTATGTGGATTTATGCTTAATATCAATACAATAAGGATCTTTCATTTACTCTATATTTTTTGATTTAATTACCATGCTTTCTATTTACATCGATTATATATTATTTATGAATGCCATGAGGAACTAATCCTTTTATGGGGTATTAATGAGTGGAGGTATGATATATTGATTATTTTGTAGGGTTACTCAATGGATCAGCTAGTTAGGAAAGGGAGAACGTAAAACAAACCCTAGGCCTGACAACCCCAAAAATTCATCAAGGTGGGAATTAACCTAAAATTGGTATTGTCCATCCATGAACACCTTAACCCCAAACTAGTCTAGACTGTAAGGTCAGAAGATAAGTAGTTCTTGTGGACTCGTTATGTTAGTGGAAGATCAAAAGATCCTGCTAGGGTAGTGACTAGTTGATTGACGAGGAACCGAAAACAAAAGTTGAAAGAGATTATAAAGCAAGCTAATCACCCCTAATCATATTTGATTTATTCTTCCTTTTTTTAATCTCTTGAATTTTATCTTTTTATTTTTTTTAGCTTTATTATTATGAAAGCCCAAAAAATCATTTATTTTATATTCTTTGTACTATAATTGAATGGAAAGTACTAATTAGATCTTTTAGTATTTATGTTAGAATTGATCTAGCGCTTGCCTTCCTTGGGTACGATCCTCGGAGTACTTACCCACTTTGCTATAAACCTATATTACAACTGGACCCATATACTTGCAGATACCACCTCATAATTCTATATTTTAGTTCATTATTCACACTTTGGATGTTAGTACGTCTGAAGGCAGTCTAAGGGACAGTGACGGAGGACCCATATATGCATTTAAAATGATTTCTTCAACTTTGTGATAGTTTGAAATATAATGGGGTCACTGGTGATGCTATTGGTTTTTGGTTATTCCCTTTCTCCTTAATAGATAATGCTTTCTCTTGGTTAGATTCATAGGCA
This sequence comes from Gossypium rotundifolium, assembly GCA_025506655.1. NCBI lineage: Eukaryota > Viridiplantae > Streptophyta > Magnoliopsida > Malvales > Malvaceae > Gossypium > Gossypium rotundifolium. The sequence continues at coordinate 29,754,109 of CP106730.1, forward strand.
CCAGGATCTATCACAACATGGGATTAACTTGTAGGAAATTTTTTACAAAAGTTCTTCCTTATCAACAAAATGGTCCAACTAAGAAGAGAGATCGTAACTTTTAAACAATTAGAAGGACAAAGTTTTCACAAAGCTTGGGAGCATTTTAAAATGCTCATTTAAAGATTCCCACACCATGAATTACCTGGGTGGCTAAAATTGCAAATGTTCTATAATGGGTTGGATGGACGCGCATGATCAAGACTAGATGGAGCCGCAGAGGACCCTTGAAGAACCGAACATACGATGATGCATATGAATTAATAGAAAGTATGGCAATTAATCCCTACCATGGCCAACAAAATGTTACACATATGACCAGAAGTTATACACGATTAAAGTTGTTCAAGAGGATGATAGATACCAACAAATAGTGGATGGCTTAAACCATATATAATCTATAATAGTCTGATTTATACCCTAGTCGAAACAGTGGTTTTGAGACCACAAATCCGAGTTTGTATAATATTTTAATATTATTTTATATGCCGTTGATATGTGAATTAGCATGTGGTAAATTTTTGTAAGTGAATTTGTCTGTTTGCGTGTTTAATTTGACAAAAGGACTGAAATGCATTGAATGTGAAAGTTGCATGATATTTGTCAAGTATCAAGGTGTTATGGCTTTTAAAAGAGAAGGCCTTATGAGGAAATAAGATCACTATTTAGATAGTGGATGGATAAAGGTCAAATGTGCCTTTGTTATATATATGTTTTCTTATATTAAGTGAAAGGGCATTTTAGTAAATGGAATAATAATATGTTTATAATAAAACAAACAAAGAAAAGATGATAGTTATCATCCTTGTTTTCCGAAAATCAAAGAAAGAAAAAAAAGAAAATTTAGTTAGGGCATTCGACCATTTGAGGGCTTAATCCAAGGTATGTTTGATTTTGATTTTTGATAATTTATACATTTTGTAATCATTGCTTCGAGTGCTATCAAGCCCATGTCTTAATTTTTAGAATTGATGTTGTTCATGAGAAATTCCATTGATGTTATGTTGAGCTTTGTGATGTTTGAGACTGAAAAATGAAAGATTTGAGTTAGATAAACATGTTTTGTTCTTGAAGTTTTGATGAATTTAGCTAAATAGGGCTAAATTATGAAAATGGTAAATTGAAGGACTAAATAACAAATTTGATGAAATATTTGGGCTTATATAGTCCCTAGAGAGGTTTGGCCAAGCATGTGTGTGTGTGGGTTTTGTGAATTTGATGTTTGGAGTAAAATGGACTAAATTGATAAAATGTGCAAATGTGAGGGCTAAGTTGCAAATAGCCCTAAATATATGTGTTTGAATTTAATTGACTGAAATAGTGAATAAAAGGGTTAATTCTGAATATGTTTAGATCAAGAACCGAGGAAAACTGACTTAGATCGTGGGAAAGCGAAAGTAACAGAGTAGCCATTTTCGTTTCGTTAAACTGAACATGAGGTAAGTCACTACGCAAATAAACTTATCTGTATTGAATTGAATATATGTACTCATATGTCTATCAATGAAAATTAATGAGTGTGAGATACTAAGTGCGCGAATTCTGAAATAAGTTTGATATAGTGATAAAGCCGAGAAGTCCCGTACGAACCTAGGAATAGATAGGATTAGCTATGTCATGACATAGGTATCTATTCTGTTTTATCATGTAAGACCATGTCCGGGACGTTGGCGTTGATTTGAAATTTCGTTAAGACCTTGTCTGGGATGTAGGCATCGATATGAACTTTATGAATAAGACCATGTCTAGGACATCGCATCATATTAACTTGTGTAAGACCACGTCTGGGACATTGGCATTGTTATGATCTATACGTGTAAGACCCTGTCTGGGACAATGGCATCGATATACGAGTACATGTAAGACCTCGTCTGGGGCGTTGGCATTGTACTACTATTCCAAGCTTTCTGAGTATCCTACTAGGTTCCTAAGGGTTCAACAGGCAAGACTATGATATGAATGTCAAATCTAAGCTATGAACAATTATGTGATATTAAGTTCGATCCAGATACGTTGTCTATACACTATTTGTGTATGTAAGGTAAGTATCTAAGTGACCTTACTATGGTGATAAGTACATGGAATTTGTGATATGATGAGAATTGTTTTGGCTAGATAAGCTATGTGTTCATATGATTCTTGAATGGTGAAAATGGCTAATGTGGTTAAAAGTGTATGAACCAAAACAAATATATGAAAGTTTGCCAAGTGACTGATATATGCTTTCCATACCAAGTTTATTTGTATATGACTTACTAAGCTTTTGGAAAGCTTACTCTATGTACGTGCTTTCTCTGTTTTATAGGTCGTCGAAGCTACTGAAGGCTCGGGATTGTCAAGGATCGTCATCACACCACAACAAACTTAATTTGGTACCCTTTTGGAAATGTATATGGCTAATTATGGCATGTATAGGCTAGATAGGTGTATATGTTTATGAAGTGAGCATGGCCATGTGTATTGGCAAGCTTTTGAGTTGATAAATGTTTGAATGAAAGAGTTATGAAGCATATATTTAGTATGTTTTGATGTATATGAAATGGTTAAGTTTTGGTTAAGCAAATGGATGATAAATGTTTGAAATGAGGTGGGATTTAGTTTGTATCTTGGTATGAATGAAATTGGTATTGAATGTATGGATGAAGTGAACCATTTGATATGTTTTGATTGCCATCTATACATATTATGTTTTGGTATAAATTGCTTGTAGGAAGACCCTAAGTGGGTGGCATATTGGCCTTGTAAAAGGGCTTATAATGTCACACGGTTGAGGCACACGGGCGTGCCTAAGACCGTGGGTAAATTGGCAGAATGTGGCCTAAATTGCACACGGTCTCGACACGGATGTGCTTGGTGGCCGTGTGAGGAATGGCAGTATGTGATCTATTGTACACGACTTTAGCACACGGGCGTGCTTGGTGACCGTGTTGGTTTTGGCAGTATATAGCCACGGGGAAGACACACGGGTGTGTCAAGTAGACGTGGGAGAGGCACGGCCTACCCCCACGGCCGTGTGTCCCTGCATTTAGAAAATTTTTAGTTTTCCTCAGAATTGAGTATGCGTTTCAATTTAGTCCCGACTCGGTTATTATCATGCTAAAGGTCTTGATGACCTTCTTAAGGGACTTTATGTTTGAGATTGATAAATGACTATGTGATAATTCTATAAATGTTTTCGATTTGTCCAGTAACACTTCTAACTCTAAACCAGCGACGTTATGGGTTAGGGGTGTTACAGAATCCTCATCCAGTGCGTCATCGATATATGGAGGAGAAAAACCTCTCTTTCATTACATCAATAATCTTACTAAGGATGTGAATTGCATTGGGAATAGCGGTGGAAACCCTTATTCGAATACTTATAATCCCAGATAGAAAGGCTACCTGAACCTGAGATGGGGCAAAAATCAAGGAGGAGGTAATAACTCTAACCAGGTTAAGAATTCTAATTATCAACCTCCTTATTTACAGAATCCTCAGGAAAGGACCAACTTGAATGACCATACTATATGTGGTCAACACTTGGATTGGATCGAGGGGAAATGTAATCTATGACGATGGAAGTGAAACAAGTGCAATATGAGTGCACCAATTCTACGAAAACCTTGACTAGACTATAAGATTAGATGAGCCAATTGATGAATATGATAGGAGACATTAAAAGAAAAATTGGCACTAGAATTCCTAGCAATATTGAAGATAATCCTCGAAGGGAAGTGAAGGAGCATGTGAAAGAAATTGCGGCTGCTCGGGGAAAATACTGAATTGCTCAAAGACCCTGACACAAGAAGAAACCAAAGAGAATGTTAAAGATTTTCGAGAGGACCCCCAAGAAGCTGATGAATAACTGAAACCAGAGGAGATAGCCAAGCCAGAAGCTGAGTCAGAAGATGAACCAGTTAAAGAACTCATACTTGCAAAAGTACCGTTCCTTTCACGGTTGGAGGAAAAACAAAGACAGGATAAGGATGAATTTGTAATTTTTCTAAACTTATTCAAAACGTTAAATGTTAAGTTGACTTAACTTGAATTTAATTAATTTAATTGAGAAAGTCCCTAAGTATGCCAAATTCCTAAAAGAAATCATGTCTTGGCGTAGGAAAATTAAAATAGGAAAGCAAGTTAACATAAGCACCTCATATAGTGCTATTATATCTAAACAAGTTCCCCAAAGAACTAAAAGACCTGGGAAGTTTTATAATTCCTATAGATATAGGGGACATTCATTTTAGTAAAGCTCTATGTGATTTAGGAGCTACCGTAATACTAATGTCTCTATCTCTATAAGAAAAAATCGGGCTAGGGGACCTTAAAAACACTCAGATCACACTACACTTGGATGACAGATCTTCAGTGCATCCAAAAGCAGTATTGGAAGATGTGTTGTTCAAGGTGCACAACTTCATAATCTCGACAGATTTTGCGATACTCGATTTCTAAGAATGCTGTGAGATACCTATCTTGCTAGGCAAATCATTCTTAGCAAAGTCAAAATCCACCATTGGTCTAGGAAAGAATGAATTAACCATGAGGATCAATGGTGAAACTAAAATTTTTAAATATGGTCACCAACAAAATGAGGTACACAGAAAGAGATTAGGGAGACAATAAACCCTATGTGTTTTATAGGAGCAGAGACACTTTGGGAGTTGAAATTTGGCTCAAAACTGAGTCTGTGTCGCAACACGGAACCTCCATGTCGGAACACCGCATTTAGTATCAAAGGATCGAGAAAATTATCTCGATGGTGTGACATAACATCTCTGTATTGCAACACAGAAGATAGTCTACCCAAGTTTCTAAAATTCCAAACTTTGTTGCGACACCGAACCATGATGTCGCGATAACGAAAAATGTTGCATGTTAAATAATATGCGATTTCATGCAAGTATACACATCGATTCAAATAATAAAGTGATCAGCGAGTATTGTTCACACAAGGATAGGATTGAGGCACAAAAGTCGTCAAGTTATCATAATAAAATGAGATTAATGTTATGGAAAAAGTCAATGATAAACATGTAGTGGCAATTGGTGGAGTAATGATGTAAGCAATATGTGGAATTAATGAATAATTGGAAATGCTATGGTAAAAGTGAAAGCAGAAATGTAATGGCAATAAACAACTAAATAGGTTGTGGCAAAGTTAGTATGACAAAGAATAAGGATAGAGTGAAGTTGATTCGAAAGGTCGGGATTACCCAGAATTGGCCCTTACTATCAATAATGCCTTGGAAATATTGTATTTATTTTACTACACAAAAGAGTTCTAAAATGGTCTGTCTCTCACGAGAGCAAAACCTCAAGTTACCTTGCCCATGTCTATAAGCTTTTTAGATATCTTGCATGGGTTCCTTTTGTATGATCGTGACTTTATGTCTAGATTCGACAACAAGTGTCGATCAAATACTTGCTCATTCATTTAATTTTAATCCAACAATCCAACCTTTTCAGAATTAGAAGTAGTTTCAAGTATGCGAACAAACTTCTATGTCTAGAGATTATTGTATTTTAACTATGAAATAGAAACAATCGAATGAAATAGTAAAGTAAATTAGATAAATACTACATCCATAAAAATAGTTAAGGTTTCACCGAAAGTAATCCCAAACCGAAATATTATTCGACATTGCATTCAACTACTTCAATTAAATCTTTCAAATGAAATAATGGAAGAACTTTGGGAAGTAGTTTTCACTTTCCCAGTCCGTACTTTGGTAGCATAGCGTCCTATAATGGCTAAGAAGGACTGCCTTCTATTTCCTTTCCTTTGCACAGCCTAACCCTTATTCACGCCTAAGGATTTCTCTCACTCCTTTTTTACCACTGTTTGTGAGGTCCCCTTCATCGTTTTTTAGATAGATTAGGATAAGGTCAGCCAACAACTTGTGATTATATTCTCCTCTTTTTGGTGTATTTATCTGGTAAAAGTTTCAATTCGATTTTGAAATGGGACTACTACGTGGAAAATGTTGCATTGGTCTTATCGGAATTACCACGGCATCTATGCTGGCAAACTGTCTTCACTTTGCCCTGAGAAGACTTATTCATTTATTTCCTTGTTCAAAACCTATTCCACCCCACTAACACAAAAAACTCCACCACAAGAGATTAAAATCACCTAATTCCAACACAGTCCAAGTCCTAATGCTATATTAAAAATGCTAACTAAAATGTCCTAAATGCAACAAATTGTACTTAAGTACAAGAAATTAGCTAAGTCTAAAAACATGAAATATAACCCCTTTTCAAGAGTTATCACACCCCCAAACCTGATTTATTGCTTGTCCTCAAGCAAAATACATCTAAATGCATAAATACACCCATCTTGCATTGGCAAAAAAAACTTTCTTATACTGTCTAGTTATTCGAAAAACAATTTATACCTCCTTTCTCAACAATCTTCTCTTTTTCTAAAACTGATTCAAATGTCAAAGGTTTTTCCATCGAAAGCAGTGCAAAAATTTCTCCTTAAAAACAAAATTTCCTTAGTAACTATTCATTCTCTCTTTTGACTTATTATAACAGTTTATTTTCAGTGGAATTAGAATACTAGTTTCGGGACCACAAATTTGACTAGTAAATTATTATTTTATTATTATTTTAATGTATATAGAGTGTTAGCAAGGTCATATAAAAAATTTCATTAAGAAATTTTGACGTTTGCGTGCTTAATTATGTATAAAGGACTAAATCATAAAAAGGTGCAAAAGTAAAGATCTATTAGTTAAAGGTATCAATTAGCTATGAAATTTTAACTTAAGAGGATTTATATGGTAATTACACTATTATTATTAGTGGACAAAGATTGAAAAAATAACAAATGATTTTGATGTTATAAGTCAATGTTAACAAGTAAAAGAAAAGTAAAAGATGGTATCATCCATAGTACTCTTCTCCACCAAAATTTTAGGGTTAGAAAACACTATTTTAAAGCTTTGAAGTTTTGGTAATGTCTAGCTCTTGCATGAGGGTGTTTTGAGGTTAGTTTTTAATGATTTTTATGTTTTCGGGATCGTTGTAGCTTAACCAAGCTAGCCTAGGGATTAAATTGCAAAACTATTAACGATTTAGGGTTTTTCCATGAATGTTATTGCATGATTCTTAAAGTTCAATGGAGGGATATGAATTCTTGTTGTTAAATAAACAAGTTTTGTAAAGTGATTTTTGATGAAAATGCCATTTAGGGACTTATTTGTAAAAGTAATAAAATTTAGGGTAAAATTGTGAAATAATGGTTTATATGGGTTGATATGGGTTTTTCATGGATTTGACTAGCATGGACTAGGGATGAAAATGCTTAGATTTTAAATTATGAGCTTAAGGACTAAATTGTGAAAAGTTAAAATGTTAGGGGAAAAATTATAATTATGCATAAATGTGAATTATGGATTGAATTGAATGTTTAGATTGATTGAAATACATAATTTAAGATAATTATTTATTTAGTTCAAGATAAATCTCAATCGGATCTAAATCAAGGAAAGGCGAAAATCACGGATTAGCTCGATTGCATTTCTACTTTCTAGTTGTCAGGTAAGTTCATAGTATTTCAATATGTAAATGAATTTTCTACTTATATATTTTTACATTATAGTTAGTTATCCCTTTTTGTACTTCAGTACCCCTATGTTGCACATACGTGCCCTATTTACACTTCAGTAACTTTGAATTGAGTAAAATATGAGTTGTTTTTCAATTGTGGTCAAGTTTAATGATGCACTATGTTCTTACTAAGCACTATAAGCTAATTCATTTTTGCGGTTTATTTTGTAGATCATTGTTTCTGACTTTTGGACAGATCAAACCTTCGACTCACACTATCCATCGATGTTGGTAGTTCTTGTGTCTCTTAAGGTAGTGGATGTATATGTGGCTATATAATTTGTTTTGGTACATTATGAAAATATACTAAACTAAGTTGTTAGGTACTTTATTAAGATTGTAAATAGGTATCTTTTGGTACAATTAATATGGTATGAAATTGAACACTTGTTGTTTTTTTTGGATTGTGAGTGAATTAGGTGCTATGCTAGAAACGGATCAATGTTTACTTGTTTTAGTTGTTGATGTTGGATATAATTGTAGTCTCTATGAAGGGCACATTGGTTGGTTGCTTTCAGGACATTAAAATGGTATGTTAAGTTGAGTTACTTGTGGTTTCGATTGTGGTATGCTTTAAGATGATATTGAATTAGTTGTGTATGTTTTAAATGTGTTAATGCATATGTTTAGATAAGTTTGATTGGTTATGATTGAGGTACCTTATACGACATATTGTATGAATGGATTTGGTCATTTAAATTCGTCAATTTAAGCATGTTTTGGTATGTTTTTGATGCCTTGGTCATGGGGGTAAATTGCTTGTAGGTACACATTTGGCTTGGTGATGGAAATGGCTTGATTTTGGCCAATTTCATGTCCACACTGGCCTAAGACACGGGCGTGTGTCTCAATCGTGTGTGACACAAGGCCATGCGACACGATTTTGTGTCCCCTGTAGGTTAAAAAGGCATTCAATTCAGGCAGTTACATAGCCTAGAACATGGCCTAGCACATGGGTGTGTGAGGTCATTTCGAGTGTTACATGGCTTGGCACACGGGCTTGTGGCTTGGCCATAAGACCCAACCCAGAGAGTTACACGGGCATGAAAATGGGCTGGGATAAGGCCGTGTGTCCCTATTTCAATTGTTACATGACCTGAGACATCGGCTGTGTCTCAGTCATGTGAGTCACATGGCTGGGTGACCCACATGTCCAATTTTTCTAACTTTTTCCTAAACGTTCCAAATGTTTCCAATTTAGTCCTGAATTGTTTCTAACATATTCTAGGGCCTCGAGGGCTCAGTTAAGAGACAATATGCATGTATATGAATGGATTATATTACGTTTATATTAATGATTGAAATGTATGTTTTTATGTTATGTTTATACGGTAATGCACCATAAACCCTATTCTAGCGACAAATACGTGTTAGGGGTGTTACACCTATCATATCTTTTATTTACTTAGTTCATTTGTTTCTTACACAGAAGTCACTTTAAGCCCATATAGTAATATATTATTCACATTTTCATATATCTATTCTTTTCTTTCATCGAACATGAATTATTATTATGAGGGGATTTGGCATGTCACAAAATTCTTTAACTTGACAATCACGATGGAGCATACAACGAATTGATGAGTACTCAATCATGTCACAATTTAAGCCAAAAGTCACTCATAAAGCTAAGGATTTTAACTAAAAAGATGGATGGAGCATACAACTACCTACTTAGCTACTTTGTCCTTTTTTCTAAAGCGGGGTGCCCCTAAAATTATACCGCAGACTATTACTTTGGTCCTCATTTCTAATCAATAGCACGATGGAGCAAACAAAGTGATGTTGACCTATTCAGCAACTCTAAGCATTACAGTGCATACTTATTTAAACAAAATGCCATAGCAATTTAACAAATGTTTGGTTTCAAAAATCACTAGTGTAATTAAAATATACTTACTATATTTCAAAACCATAAAAAAATAGAGTATAGGACATCCCATTTTTAGAAATCAATTTCCAAGAAACCTAACTTAAGCTAACTTCACCCAATCTATTATTACCTGCTCTAGGTATATCGAAAAAAAATTTTAAGCTCATCATCGAACATCATATAGAAAAATTGTACATATAGACAAAGCAATATTTCAATTGTTATTATGCAATGGAAAAATATCCTACATACCAAAATGAACATGCAACCTAGTTGCATAATACACCCCAAAACCTAAGGGATGCATTTTCCTCAATGCATGTAAAATCATAACCATTATAGAACAAGTATGAATAGCACACAAAAAAGAGAAAAAAATATGCAATGCACGGGAGAAAAACAAAACTTAACCTCCTTGGCATAGAATGTTGACATTTTATTGAATTCTTTATCGTCATTGAATTCTTTATCGTGGACTTGTGAGCACTGACTTTGTATCAGATCTTCCTTTTTCGTAGGTCAACTTCCTCACCTTCTTTGTCGGTCTCCATTAGTTCATCGATCAATTAATCGATTTCTTGATCCTGCGCAGTCATAGAGATGGGTAAAGATGTCGATTCACGAGTTTTACCTTTTTCAGTAATAGTAGCTGGTGCAGTGGTAGGGACATTTGTTTCTACCTTTCTTTCTTCTACATCCATCTCTAGGTTAGCAAAGGTTGACTTCTCTAACTTCTCCTTTTCTTTTATCTATAGTGACTCCTTCAGTTATAGGGTCAGTTCTGCCAGCGAGTGGAACTAGCTCTTTGCTGCACTCATTAGAAAAGAGCAAAATAGTTGAGAAAGTAAGAAATTATGGCATGGGTCTCGAAAATTTTTTCTAGAGAGGTCTTATTAATGCCAAATCCCTATCTTTCACATATGTCCAGAATTGAGCCTAGCGTTCCTATAAAGCCCCAAAATGTGGGGTTTGTAATTTTTGCTCAAAATCCAAGGTGTGCTTGAACAGTTAGTTATTGGAGAGTGTTTGAGGGTTTTTATTAAGCCTGGGTGCGAGTCTGAACATTGGAAAAATTTTAGATTTTGCTCATAAGTGAAACTGGCAGTTAGTAGTAGGACTTATGTATAATTGTGTGTGCTCTATAACACAAAGAGAGCCTGGAGCTTGATGGTGGTGGCGTCACTAAGAAGGCACGGGGAATGGGGTTCGAATTCCATGACCAGCAAATAGAGGCTTTTATTTTATGTCTTGAGGGAGCAAGAGTTAGAGTTTGGATCAAACTCTACATAGAAGGTTGAAGAATTGGTCAACAATTTCGAATGGGAGGCGGGGAGGATTTGGTGGAGAGAATCAAGGAAGTGGATGTGTGTGGGGTGTTGGCTAAATGTAGGAAGGTGTAGTAAGGGATTTTCTGTTGGGGAGTTTTCAGTTGTGCAAATTCGGCAATTAGAGTGGGTGAAGAAGCCGAATTTATCTTTGGAACTTTTAAGTTTGTTTTGTTGCATTTTGGGTTTCATTCTTTTTTATCATTCTTTATGCTTTTCATCTAATATTTTTCTATTGTTGCCTATCTTCTTCTGAGTTATTCTTTTCCTTTTCGGTTTCCTCTTTGGCTGAATACAACTCTGCTTTGCCTATCGTATTTCTTTTCTTTTCTTTGCAAGATAGCCGTGCACCCCCTTTTTTCCTCTCATTCTTTCTTCGTTGAGTCAGCCAAATCTACTAGGATCTAAGTATCCTTATCTCTTCATTTCTAACCGTTTTCGAGCCTCTTAGATTGGTTGGGAAGTGGTGACTATAGCCGAATGTAGGTTGGTTTTTCTTCTTAATCGATTTTTCCTAACACTCTCTTTCCGTCGAATGTTGCTAGAGACTCATTTTCATTAGCCAAGGAGTAGGCCGAATACTCTTCCACTGCAGGAGATCTAACATTTTGTGGTAAGCGAAGTTAGTTGATTAGCGTTTCAATATTTTTTTTGATTAACAAGTATTGTGACTAATCAAGAGGATGGTTGTTTCATAGGTGTCTTGGGAGCGCTTCAACCTACAATCCATAGCAGGTGTGTAATCGGACACCCACTTTAGTTCTGTCTATTCGATGAATGAAGTTGTATGGTAAACTATAATATATACATATTTTAATCCCACATTTGGCATACTTTTGGATGATTTAGCCCTTGAATTATGGAATTCGATGCTCCTAATCCTTTAATTTCATGTTTTATACTCAGGTGAGCATAGGAGGATGAAAAGAACGAGAAACAGGCTAAAAACGAAGAAATTGGGCCAAAGTGGGAGATTAACATAGCCTGGAGTTCACCACACGGCTGTGCCACTTTGCAGACTCGAACACGGACTGAGCTCGATTCACACAGGCGTGTCCCTGCCGTAGAAAAGAAGAGTTTTATTCGAATAAGCTACTTGTGGACCAATAGAGGTGTTCTAAGGCCTATATAAACACCCTAGGAGGCAACTTAAAAGGGGAGTCGATAGGATGTCAAATAAACGCCGAGTAGAAAGGAGAAAATACTCCAAGACAACCGTCGGGAATAGCTTAGGAGAAGGATATCCATCAAGACTGAGGATCTCCCATCAAGTTCTTTAGAAGTTTTTGGGTTTTCTTATGTTTTATTGTTTTTTTCCTCTTTTATGATGTTTTCCTCTTTTAGTATGAACTAAATCCCTTAGATACTTAAGGGGATGAAACCTATGACAAATCTTATTATTATTTGATTTATGAGATAAATACTTGTGCTTATTCTTAATTATGAGTTTTATTCTTGTTTTTATTGAAACACCCTAAACCCACCCAAAAGCCTAACTTGGATTTGGTATGTTCCTCGAGTAAAACTTTAGCGGAATATCATTTTGTTCAAGAAAACTTGATGATTTTAAGTAAAAGCGGATTAACTTAAAGATCGAGTTGGGCTTAGTTGAAAAATAGATTTGTATTTTCTTAAAACATATGTATATATATTCTTGACAAAAACCTTTTAAAATATTTATCGAAAACCATTTAGTTATTTAATTGATAATTGTTCATGGCGAATTTAAAATAAATCCAAACACAAAATTTAAAAGTAGTTTATAGTGGCCTTATTACAAAATAGCAAACCCAAAATAAAGTCTAAGTAATAAAATTTAAATTAATAAGTTTAAGTTGGAAAATCTCCACAATACTTGATACTGAGCAACGCCACCTCGAAATCCTTGCTGACCCGATCCATCGCACTATGAATTATCTGAAAACTTTATCCCACAAAAGGGGTGAGTCATAAACTCAATGTATAACACACACTAAAAAGTCCATTTTATCATATGCTTTAAGTCCAAAATTTTCATATATGACCATAGGCCCATTTAACTCATATTTATCCGAAAGGCCCATTTAGCTCATATTTAGCCCAAAGGCCCATTTAGCTCATATTTAGCCTAAAGACCCATTTAGCTCATATTTAGCCCAAAGGCCCATATCATAGTAGATCAAATAATAATCATTCAATATTACATGGTTATGTACATGAAATGAAATGCAAGCCCGCCCACCTAAATATCCATCCGCTACACACCACCAGTACCAACCAACACATGCATGGGGATTACTAAATCGACCTCCATCCGCTACACACCATCGGCGATTCTTGCGGTCAACATGCACATCGCCCTTATAATGTTGTGGCAAAGCCACCAAAACAGATGTGACCAAGTCACTGACCAAGTCCAAATTTCAAATCGTGGTGAAGTCACCAGATTCACATATGTGACCAAGTCACCGGAGTTCAAATATGTGACCGAGGTCACCGAGTCAAATATGTGACCAAGTCATTGAGTCAAATATGTGACCGAAGTCACCGAATGTGGTAAAACCACCGAATACTTCCTCCTTTATCAACAATACCCATATGCCCATGCACATACATATCAAATCGATTTTCATGCTATTTACCCACAAAACATAATATAATCATACTCATTTCATATTTATGCATATAGCAAAATAAGCGGAATATTGGAGTAAACATACACGAATTTTGTATACCAATGATTGGTATCCACAAACAAACATATTGTCATATAATCACTTTTTAAAATATAGATCTATGGAAATTTTAATGTAAGGTTAAACACCTTGTGACGGTGAGAACAATACCCTCTCGCCGTCAACACGTAATTGATTAACACACTTGGTTAGTATACACTATTGTTAACAAAACTATACTTATTGACGAAAGATCTAATTTCTTACCCTCGATTCTCGAGCAGCGATTATTTGTGGTTTTCTCCATTAGATGGATCAAAACCTCCGAAATTCCACCAACGTAAAGTGGTTCGGTTATGCACTACTTGAATAACCGATCCTCATTAGCGAGAGGTCCACAACCCGTTGGAAAGTCTCTAACCGCCGATCTCATACCCTTCATTTGTAGTTCGATGGTAAAGGAATACCTCCTCTCTTCCAAACACTCTGTCGGCTCTTTTCTTACCTATCTTGCTGATCTTAAATCGTCCCTAAAATAACGTTGATTAGCGATCCATTCAAAAAGATTTGATATAACCAAAAAGGAATTAACCTTGCCTTAGATGATCCGAAAGATCACTTCTTAAAAGTCTTCTTCAACAAGGATCTTGAAAATCCTTTCCAAGGATTGACCTAAGAGAGAAATAAGAGATCATGTTTCTAAAATCAACTATTAGTAAAAGAAATAATGAAAACTATGAGCGGAAAGTTTTACTTACTCTCATGAAGATTCTACTAAATCAAAAAGAAGAGAAGGGTTGATGATTCTTGGTTTAAAAGAAAATAGTTTCTATAGAGAGAAGAAAGAAAAGATGATGATAAAGAAAAGAAAAAGGGATAGGTTTAGGGACCTATGCATATTCGGCCAAAGAGGTAAAAATTGAAGAAAAATGGTGCTTGAACCTTTTGGTACTTTCGGTAATGAGAGAAAAGGAAGAAAAGAAGAAAGGCTTTCCAACTTTTGAGGCTTTTGGAAAGAATTTTGAGAGAGAGGAATTTTAACCAAATGGTCAAAATGAGAACCAAAACAAAGAGAAGTTTTGCCTAATTCCCAAAGCAAGATTCGGCTAAGAGGAGAATTTTTGGAGAAATGAGAAAAGATGGACAATTTTGCTAGGATTATTGGCCAACTAGCACCCTAATGGCTACACTAATTTTCGGTCAACCTAGCCAACATCATTCCCCTTTTTCCTCCTTGTTTCTTCCCCATCATATCCAAAATTTGCTACACAATTAAACCACTCCCTTAACCCTTTATGCCGTCTAGGTTCATGGTCAAATGACCATGAACACACTTCCAAAACATTGCCCAATATTATGCCTTTTGTCCCCCTCATCTTATCATTAACTTATAATCCCATACCATAAGTTCTTAGCTTCCTTTTTCACTTGGTCAAATAGCCAAAATTAAGAGAACACTCATCCACTCTAGAACATTCTTGGCCGACACTTATAGGGAAGAAAACAAAAAAATAAAATCCTCCCTTATGCTAGCTAGGAGATTCGAACCTCACTCCTCAAGCACACATCCATGCATCTTAACCACCTTGCCAAATACTCAATTCATGCTAAAACCTCTTATCGTTAATTCTTAAGGCCTAACTTGCTTAGTTCTCTCTAATTAATAGGAATTAAAAGTTTTACTAAGTATTCACTTAATTATTGAAGCTCAAATAACTTCCAAAATACACTTAATAATAATTAAGCATGCAACATCATTCAATTAAGTAAAAATGCATAACCCCTAATTATCAGGATGTTACATTTATAATTCAGGTTATTGATTCAAGTCGACTTTGCTTATTCAGTGGTGCAAAAGTCCCTGTTTAAGAGTAGATCAACACAATTAAGCGAAGTTGATTGCAACCCTAGAAATAGGGCGACGAAGATCTGCCGCCTAATATGGGAATCCATAGATTAAATTAATGCGACAATAGAGGATTAAATTAGAAAAGGATTTCAATTAATCAACCTAGAGTCAGTTGTTAGTAGCCTCGAAAGATGTATTAATATAATTCAGGGATTTCTATGGATTAAACCAAGTGAATAAATTACATGAATCAAAAGTAATAAGTGAAGTCTAGGTGGATTCTTCCTTAGGTGTTGTCCATCTCATATAAGTTGTCCAAAGTATTTTCCCAATTTACTCCCTGTCAAGTTCATAAGTTAGTTAAATTTTAGATTAAAAAATAAATCCCCTTTAATTATTAGGCTAGATAATAAAAAAAGATAGTTATTACAAAGTACTCTTGGTCCTCGAGGATACGATATTCCAAACTCACCACAACTATACCACTTTTCGATAGGTGCACTTACCTTTTTCGAAATAATAGTTGTTTCGAGCTTCCATTAGTGTGTATTCACACCTTGATAAACTGAGAATCGGCTAAAGTCGAAAAATCGATAAGCCGAGACTTCGGCATCTGAGGGCTCTCGAGTGTGCAAGCGCTCATAGAGGTAAACTGAGCCATAATCGCAAGCCATAGACTGTTGAGGCTTCCACGAAAATTCTCGTGAGCTTTGGTCGTAATGGGCCTCGTTGGGCCAAGATTGGCTATTGGGCCCATGGGTCATACAAGGGTAAAATTATTGAAATACACTCGATAGGTAAAATTATCGAAATACCCTCGATGGGTAAAATTATTGAAATACCCTCGATGGTAAAATTATCGAAATACCTCCGATGGGTAAAATTATCGAAATACACTTGAGGGTGAAATTACAATTTTACCTCTATCCGACTAAACGACCATTATATCCCTAGTGGTAGTTCAAGTGATGTATGTGTGGCATTTTTATGACTAATTATGATTGTGACATACTGTATACACGAGTTATTTATGACATGACATTCTCATTGGGGTTGAGACTTGTATTTGGAGGAAGTACTGTACTAGTGGGTCTGCCACATTTTTACTGTTACAGTGGCACCGCCACGTATTCTAATTTTAGTGGCTCAGCCACGTATACTGTTATTATTAGCCTTGCTGTGTTATTATTAGCAGCCATGCTGTGATATTGGTGTGTTGGCTGGGTGGGTTGCATCACTGTACTGCACTACTATGATTTGGGCCTAGATCCACTCCATCACTGTATAGGGTTAAATCCCAGACTAATCTATTACTGAATAGGGCTTAGGCCCAGACTGTTACTGTAATAGGGGATTACACACTAAGTTCTCATAACTCACCCTTTTCCTTAACTGTGCGGATAATCCTCAGCCTGGGATGATTTGGAGTTATGAGGGACTCGGTGGTGGCCACATGCTCGATATTCTTTAATCTTAGACTTAGCTATTTTGTTTTTAATAATTTATTTTGGGTTTGGTATTTTTGTAATAAGGCCATTTGGGGTTAACTTTTATTTTGGCATTTTCTTTTAATTCCTACCTGCTATACTAGGAAACTCAAATTTTAAAACAATAACGGTTTCTAAAGAAAACTACAATTTTCAAACCTTAAAGTTAACAACTTGAACGAGCTTTCATGATATTTAAATCAGATTAACAAAGGATATGACCATTGAGTGAATAACAAGTTTTTTATTTCACAACCCAAACATTATCGAAATGATTTAAAATTCAGTAAGGAGCTATTATCGATAAGTAACACTTTGATGTGACATGTCAGATCTGGTCATAATATCTAGGCTGAGTTTGAGGTGTTACATTTAGTGGTATCAGAGCCAAGTTGCAAAAATCGGCTGTGGAATGGGCTTTTGAAAATTTTCTAAATATGTTTAAATTTTGGTTTAAAAAGAAATGTTGTTACTGAAAGTGTGGCACACCAAGTCTCTGGCACCAAATCTGTAAGTTCTTTGACATTGTATTCTGATATATACTAAAATGATTATACTGAGAAACTAATATAAATAGTAGTAGTGTATTGAAACTCTTTAGCTAGAGTAAACTGAGACTATAGGAGACTGAAAATTGTAGTGAGGTTTCGATCTGCGAAAATAACTCTAATCACTATTTATCATAAAATATCTATTATTAATTATTGGAATTATAAGTTGATTGATAAAACTAATAATCAGATAAATATGCTGTTGAAAAATAAGCACAAGAGGTCGCAGAAGGGGTACACATGGTCGCGGTAGAGACCGAGGTGCTAGGGCTGGGTCTTCAGCATCGGGACACATGCCTGCTAGGGAGGCATCAGCCTCACCAGTAATTGAGATGGAGTCTCATGATCGGGCCGTTGGGGAGGATGCTCTATCCCAAGTAATGTTACGGGTTCTTAAAAGGGTTATGGGAGCAAGTATTGGGTCAGTGGGCTGAGGGTCAATTTCTGAGCGACTCCAGTGTAATGGAGCAAAAATATTCAGGGGCATTTCTGGTGTAGCCCAAGAGTGGCAAAATATTGGTTAGAGGCTACTGAGGGGATAATGGATGACCTCGACTATACAGTGGAACGAAAACTGAAAGGAGCAGTGTCCTTATTGAGAGACGAGGCATATCAGTGGTGACTCACTATGAGAGAGGGTACACCGACAAACCGTTTGTCATGGGACTTCTTTAAGGCAGCCTTCCAAGGAAAATATGTTGGGGCGAGTTATGTGGATGCCCGGAGGAAGGAGTTTCTGAGTCTAGTTTAGGGGAATAAGTCTGTAATATAATACAAGGCAGAGTTCCTACGGTTGAGCTGGTATGCTCGAGGTATAGTCGCGATTGAGTATGATCACTGTGTGCATTTCAAGGATGGTCTTAGAGATGAGTTGCGGGTGCTGATAGCTACGCAGAGGAAAAGAGATTTTGCTACCCTTGTTGAGTAGGCAAAGATTAACGAGGATGTGAAATGCTCAGAGCGCCAGAATCGTGAGAAAGATAGGGGTAGGAATAAGAGGGATTTTAGGCCATCAAGTTCTTTTGGTGGGCTTAAGAAGAAGCCTAGATTTGAGGGGCCAGTTCGAGCTGGGGCTCCTATTGTTGCTGCTAGACCGTAGCCTTGCGCTGATTGTGGGAGAGCTCTCCAGGGTGAGTGTTGGAAAAGAACTGGGGCATGCTTCATATGCGGGTCAATGGATTATCAAGTCAAGAACTGTACGTAGAGGCTTATTCAGATGCAAGTCGCAGGTCAGGGCTATGTTCAGTCAAGGAGAGGTGGTCAGTAGCCACCGAGAAGTCGTGGTCAGACCAGAGGAGGAAATGGTTTCAGTAGAGGTCGTGGAGCACCGGGTAGAGGTACTGGTAATATCGATACGAGACAACCAACTTTGGTCTATGCTGCTTGGCGTTGAGAGGATGGCAACGCTCCTGACGTCATACCTGGTAAATTTCTCATTTATGATGTACCATATACCGCTTTAATTGATGTTGGGTCTACACACTCGTATGTTGCATGTACTATGTCTGGGACGTTGGGTATACAGTTTGAAATTACTGATAGTTAAATGTTAGTGATAAGGCCACTGGGACAGTCGATTAGAGTGAATAAGTTGTTTAGAGAATACCCCTAGAGGTCCGAGGGGTTGTCTTTCTGGCGGGTTTGATGGAACCATCGTTTGGCAAATTCGATCTTATTTTGGGCATGGATTGGCCGGTGAAACACCGTGCGAATTTGGATTGAGCTGCTAAGCATATGGTATTGAAATCTTCTGAGGATGAGGAGGTGGTTGTGATAGGGGAATGAAGGGATTATCTATCTAATGTAATCTCAGCATTAAGGGCCAAGAAACTGGTTCGCAAAGGTTGTGAGGCGTTCCTAGCTTATGTCAGCATATATGATTTTAAAGGTCCGTCTATTGGGAATGTCAGAACGGTGAAGGAGTTTCCAGATGTATTTCTCGAAGAGCTTCCCAGGTTGCCTTTAAACCGTGCTGTCGAATTTGGCATTGAGCTCTTACCTGGAACAGCTTCGGATTTCCATCACCCCTTATAAGATGGCACCAAAAGAGCTAGTAGAGTTGAAGGTCCAGATTCAAGAGCTTCTGGACCGAGGATTCATTTGGCCGAGTGTGTCTCCATAGGGAGCACCAATATTATTCGTGAAGAAGAAGGATGGGTCCATGCATATGTACATCGATTATCGTTAACTGAATAAACTAACGATTAAAAATAAGTACCCTTTACCGAGAATAGATTATCTGTTCAACCAGTTGTGAGGAGCCTCGATTTTCTTTAAGATAGATCTTCAATCTGGGTACCATCAGCTAAGGGTTAAAGAGGCGGATGTGTACAAGACCTCATTTAGGACTCATTATGGGCATTATGAGTTTTTGGTCATGTCGTTTGGGTTGACAAATGCACTAGCTTCTTTCATTGATATGATGAACCGAGTATTCCAACCTTATTTGGACTGGTTCGTAGTGGTGTTTATAGATGACATGCTGGTGTATTCAAGAATCGAGGAGGATAATGATCCACATCTACAAATAGTATTGCAAATACTAAGGGAAAAGCATCTTTATGCAAAGTTCAGCAAGTGTGAGTTCTGGTTACGGGAAGTGACATTTCTGGGTCATGTGGTGTCTACTGAGGGGATTTGGGTTGATCCTCGAAAATTAAAGTCGTGTTGAAGGGGAAACCATCGAAGAATGTATCTAAGATTTGAAGTTTTTTGGGTCTGGCTAGGTATTACAGACTATTTATGGAAGGGTTCTCACTGATTGCAGCGACCTCTGACTAAGTAACTGCGTAAAAGGGGTGTGTTGCAATTGGAGAGATAAGCAGCAAGAGAGTTTTGAGAAATTGAAGAAGGTTCTGACTGAAGCCCCGGTGTTAATACAGCTAGAGTCTGGGAAGGAATTTATTGTCCACTGTGATGTGTCACGCACTGGATTGGGATGTGTGTGGATGTAAGAGGGTAAGGTGGTTGCTTACGAGTCTCGCTAGCTTAGGCCTCACGAGGCGAATTACCCCACTTACGACTTGGAGTTAGCTGTGGTGGTATTCACACTAAGGATTTGGAAGCATTACTTGTACGGTGAGAAGTCAATCATTTACACCGACCATAAAAGCCTTAAGTACCTCTTTACTCAAAGGAGTTGAATATTAGGCAACGAAGATGGATAGAGTTCCTTAAGAATTATGATTGTTCGATTGAGTACCATTCGGGTGAAGCTAACGTTGTAGTGGATGCACTGAGCCATAGGGTTATATCAGATCTGAGAGCAATGTTTGCTCGTCTCAGCCTATTTGAGGATGGTTGTCTGTTGCCTGAACACCAAGTGAGACCGACCTAGATTGATCAAGTTAAGGAAAAGCAGTTGCTGGATGAATCGTTGGGTCCTCATTTTGATTGGTTGAGAAGGGGGAGACTATGAATTTTAGGTTGAATAGTGAGGGAGTACTCTGCTTCCATGGGGAATCTGTGTACCAAGGGATTCGGAGTTAAGGAAGTCTATTCTGCGAGAGACGCATAGTAGTCCATATGCTATGCACCCTGGCGAAAACAAGTTATATCGATATTTGCGTGAACTATACTAGTGGCTAGGTCTTAAATGCGAGGTTACTGATTTCGTGGGTAAGTGTCTGACATGCCAGCAAGTTAAGCCTGAGCATCAACTGCCTTCTGGATTACTGCAACCCGTTAAAATTCCACTCTGGAAGTGGGAGAGGGTAACCATGGACTTTGTTAGTGGTCTACCCCTGACGCCTCCTAAGAAAGTTGGTACGGGTTATTGTTGACCGACTGACTAAATCTGCCCACTTCATACTGGTCCGCATTGATTATTCGTTGTAGAAATTGGCTAAGTTATATGTGGCTGAGATTGTGAAACTGCATGGGGTACGAGTGTCTATCATTTCGGACAGAGACCCTAGATTCACATCATGATTCTAGAGACTATTGCACGAAGCTTTGGGTACAAGGTTGGATTTCAACACGGCATTCCATCCTCAGACTGATGGTCAGTGAGAGAGGGTGATCCAGATACTGAAGGACATGCTAAGAAGCTGTGTAATTAATTTCAGAGGCAGTTGGGAAGACTACTTGCCATTAGCAGAGTTCGCATATAACAACAGCTACAAATCCCGTATTCAGATGGCACTGCACGAAGCGTTATATAGTCGTAGGTGTCGTACCCCTACATGTTGGATAGAACTGGGTGAGCAGTGAGTGTTGGGGCCAGAGCTAGTTTCTGAAATCGAAGAAAAAGTAAAGTTGATCCGGGATCGGTTAATGGAAGCATCTGATAGACAGAAGTTGTATGTTGATTTAAAGTGTAACGAGATAGAGTACTCTGTGGGGGATTACGTTTTGTTAAAGGTCTCACCATGGAAGAAGATTTTAAGATTTGGACAGAAAGACAATGTAACACCCAAACCCGGCCTAGAAGTTAGGCCCGAATCTGGCGTGTCACATTGAATGAAGTTGAAAAGCTAAGCAATTGTTTAGAAAAGTTTTATCAGATTTTTGAACTCCGAGTTCGTTGTTTGATTAAGAAAAATGTGATCTACTAAATGACCATTTAAAAGTTGTTATTATTTTGAAAAACTATTTTGTTATGAAAGTTGAACTTGCATCGTTGCGTAAACATGATATTTTAGAAAACGATTGCTAATGTTTTAAGAAAACCTCGTATTTATAAGTTTAATAGTTATAAATGAAAACTTAGAAAAATAAACCAATGTCCTTGTTACAAAATATTAACCCAAAATAAATAATCTTAAAATAAGGTAAAAATTGAAATTACTAAAGTTCACGAGTAGTATCTCCAATAAATAGCCACCCCCGAGTCCTCTACGGCTCCCAATCCTCTATCGTTGGGAATTACTTGAGACACTTAATAAAAAGAAGGGGTGAGTTTATGAAAACTTAGTGTGTACAATCCTCATCGATCATAAAACATGCATCAAATTAATCAGGGCCTAAACCCATTACAGTAACGGTGGCAATTGGGCCTTAGCCCAAAATAGCCTCGATTGGGCCTTAACCCATATCATATGTCACATGCCATAAATATCTGGGCCTAAGCCCATATCAATAACATAATCCATATATGTAATGCATTAATGCCCATACCATCCGTACACTCTGTCTCCTATCCAACCGTGCACTCTTGTGGGGATTTAATCGACCCACCCATCCGTACACTCCTTATGTAGCACCGGTTGCGGCTCTATGTAGCGCTAGTTGCGGCACTAACATTATCGGTGCAGCATGGCTGCTCGGTGGCTAAAAAGCCTGCGGTGTTGGCTCAAAGCACATAATTACGGCACGAAGCCCATATTAATGGCATACAACCCTCGGTAACATTATTGGTACAGCATGGCTGCTCGGTAGTTAAAAAGCCTTTGGTAAATATGATTGACATAGAGTCATCAATATATATGTTAGGCACATAGCCACGATAAATATGATTGGCACAAAACCTTCGGTATTGGCACAAAGCCCATAATTACGGCACGAAGCCCATATTAATGGCACGTAGCCCTCGATAACATTATCGGTGCAGCATGGTTGCTCGGTGGTTAAAAAGCCTGCGGTGGCTATAAAGCCTTCGGTGGATCCACAGTCATCAAGCGACCATGCGATCCTATTAGCACTTCCTACGTATTAATAACCCCAACCCCATGCAATATGCCGTGTATGTCATGCTCAATCATTACACGTATATGCAAAATGGACATGCTCAATAACAATTATTTAAACATGTAATAAAATCATATCAGTTATGCAACCACAGTCAAATTAGACTACTCATTGCACAAGTCGATTATTTACCTACAAGGGCAAATCAATCATTTTACCCTATAAGGGTATTTCAGTAATTCCACCCTACAGGGGTAGTTTGGTAATTCTACTCATAACCAATCCATGCATGCAACGCATCTCAAACATAATCAATCAAACAATTAGCATTTACAACGCTAGTACTACCACGTGGGTACAACGGTCATTTTATTGTTTAGGGGTAAAACGATAATTTCACAAGCCAGGGGTATTTCGATAATTTTACAAACTAAGGGTATTTTGGAAATTTTACAAATCGGGGGTATTTTGATAATTTTGAAAACCAGTGGTATTTCAATAATTTTGCAAGCTAGGGGTATTTTGGTAATTTTTCAAACCAATGGTATTTTCGTAATTTTACAAACCAGAGGTATTTCGATAATTTTACAAACTAGGGGTATTTTGGTAATTTTTCAAACCAGGGGTATTTTGTTAATTTTACAAACCATGGGTATTTTGCTAATTTTACAACCCAGAGGTATTTCGGTAATTTTGCAAACTAAGGGTATTTTAGTAATTTTACAAATCAGGGTGCTAACGACCCAACAGAAGGTCCACTATCGCCTCGAATGACTCAAGTATTCCAAATAGAGATAACGATGCGAATGGGAATAAGGCCCATTCTTGGCTCAAGTAGGCCCACACACTCGTGTGGCCCATTCAGCCCAAACCTAGCCACATATATGAGATTCACATAGTCTAGTTCACCATTTACTACTCAATCATACAATTTACTCATATGGGCCCTTAGGCCCATTTAGCCCACTTGGCCCCTTTCGGCCCATCGTGGCCCAACAGCCCACACCTACAAGAATACTCATGGTGGCCTCGACTATTGCGTCGAAGCTTCCACACGTGCGCTCACACGCTCATGTGGCTACCATTGCCGTGGGATTGTCATTTCAGATTTGCCGCTCTACAACTAGAGTAGAGAGAATACACACCTGATAGGAATCTGAAGCTGCTAAACCGTGCTCCGAGCACTCCTATGCCCAACGCCAGCCAGGTATGCTCCTTCTCCTCCTAGGCTATGCTCATTCTCCTCCTAGGCAACTCTATATATAGCTAGCTTCTCACCTTCCTTCTTTGTATCTTTTCGATGTGGGATCCCTCCACTAGCAGAGTTTAAATCCAACTCAAACTCTGGCTGTCCACTCCGCAAAATAAATACTCCCTTGTTTGTCATGAGATTCGAACCCTTGCTCCCTTCAATAGCTCAACACACCACTTGCCACCAAGCCACAAGCTCCTATTGTGTCTAAAATCATACGCAACTAAATATAAACCCTATGGCCAAAGTCTAAGCTCACTTAAAAAAATAAAACAAAAGAATTGCAAGCGCCAAGACTTGAACCTTGGACCTCCTTCCTTCCTTTTGGCATCACCCCCGTATCTCTTATGTGGTGTCAATTTGCCACTACACGACATACTCCACTTGTATCATTTTCCCAACATTTTATTCTTAAAGCCTGCTACTAACTCCTAGGGTTTTTTTTCACCTAAAACCAAAATTTTTCCTAAGGCCTAACTTGAACCCGGGACTTTATAGAAGCCCCCTAACCTTCCAAAATCGCTCACCTAATAGATCCAACTTGCAATAATGCCGTTCTCTTATTCCAAAAATTTTAAACGCTCTTACGCCTAAGGCCCAATTGGCCCAATCCTATTAGGCCCAACTTTGGGATGTTACAAATCTACCCTCCTTAAAGAAATTTCATCCTCAAAATTTCCAGCTATAGAAACACTCGCACATCCTAACCTACAACACTACACTCACATTGCGCACTCTGATTCTAAAATAGTAATACACTTTCTAACTTAAGCTTGGAACCTCTTCACACAACCAAATATTTAATACAGAAGCAAACAGATATTTAACACTCATACTTAAAAATTTTTCATTCAAACATCACATCCAAAACATACACAGAATAAATACAGTCATTATAGCATATAATAATAAGTAAGGGGACTTACGAATTTGGTGCCGGAGACTCGGGTGCCATACTTCCAATAATGATACTTTTTTTTAAACCAAATTTCAAATAACTTTGAAAAATATTTTCGAACCCACTCCACAACTGAGTTTTGTAACTTAGGCTCTAATACCAAAATTGTAACACCCTAAACTCGGCCTAGAAATTAGGCTCAAATTTGGCGTGTCACATTGAAGGAAGTTGAAAGCTAAGCAATTGTTTAGAAAAGTTTTATTAGATTTTTGAACTCCGAGTTCGTTGTATGATTGAGAAAACGTGATCTACTAAATGACTGTTTAAAAGTTGTTATTATTTTGAAAAATTATTTTGTTATGAAAGTTGAACTTGCATCGTTGCGTAAACATGATATTTTAGAAAATGATTGCTAATGTTTTAAGAAAACCCCGTATTTATAAGTTTAACAATTATAAATGAAAACTTAGAAAAATAAACCAATGGCCTTGTTATAAAATATTAACCCAAAATAAATAATCATAAAATAAGGTAAAAATCGAAATTACTAATGTTCACTAGTAGTATCTTCGATGTATAGCCACCCCGAGTCCTCCACGGCTCCCAATCCTCTATTGCTGGGAATTACTTGAGAAATTTAATAAAAAGAGGGGTGAGTTTATGAAAACTCAGTGTGTACAATCCTCATCGATCATAAAACATGCATCAAATTAATCCGAGCCTAAGCCCATTCAAGATGCTTGGTGGCAATTGGGCCTTAGCCCAAAATAGCCTCGATTGGGCCTTAACCCATATCATATGTCACATGCCATAAGTATCTGGGCCTAAGCCCAACTCAATAACATAATCCATATATGCAATGCATTAATGCCCATACCATCTGTACACTCCGTCTCCTATCCAACCGTGCACTCCTGTGGGGATTTAATCGACCCACCCATCCGTACACTCCTTATGTAGCACCGGCTACGGCACTAACATTATTGGTGCAGCATGGCTGCTCGGTGGGTAAAAGGCCTACGATTTTGGCACAAAGCCCATAATTACGGCACAAAGCCCATATTAATAGCACATAGCCCTCGGTAACATTATCGGTACAGTATGGCAGCTCGGGGGCTAAAATGCCTTCGGTAAATATGATTGACACAGAGTCATCAATATATATGTTAGGCACATAGCCACAATAAATCTGATTGGCACAAAGCCATAATAATGGCACAAAGCCCATAATTACGGCACGAAGCCCATATTAATGGCACGCAGCCCTCGATAACATTATCGATGCAGCATGGCTGCTCGGTGGCTAAAAAACCTGCGGTGGCTATAAAGACTTTGGTGGATCCACAGTCGTCAAACGACCATGCGATCCTATTAGCACTTCCTCCGTACTAATAATCCCAACCCTATGCAATATGCCATGTATGTCATGCTCAATCATTACACGTGTATGCAAAATGGACATGTTCAATAACAATTATTTAAACATGTAATAAAATCATATCTGTCATGCAACCACGGTCAAATTAGACAACTCATTGCATAAGTCGATTATTTACCTACAAGGGCAAATCAGTCATTTTACCCTATAAGGGCATTTCAGTAATTCCACCCTACAGGGGTAGTTCGATAATTCTACTCATAACCAATCCATGCATGCAACGCATCTCAAACATAATCAATCATACAATTAGCATATACAACGCTATTACTACCACGTGGGTACAACGGTCATTTTATTATTTAGGGGTAAAATGATAATTTCAAACTAGGGGTATTTCGATAATTTTACAAACTAGGGGTATTTCGATAATTTTATGAACTAGGGGTATTTTGGCAATTTTACAAATCGAGGGTATTTTGATAATTTTACAAACCAGGGGTATTTCGATAATTTTGCAAGCTAGGGGTATTTTGGTAATTTTACAAACCAGGGATGTTTGATAATTTTACAAACCAGGGGTATTTTGGTAATTTTACAACGGGGATATTTCAATAATTTTGCAAACTAGGGGTATTTTAGTAATTTTACAAATCAGGGTGTTAATGACCCAATAGAAGGTCCACTGTCGCCTCGAACGACTCAAATATTCTAAATAGAGATAATGATACGAATGGGCCTAAGGCCCATTCTCGACCCAAGTGGGCCCACACACTCGTGTGGCCCATTCAACCCAAACCTAGCCACATATATGAGATTCACATAGTCTAGATCACTATCTACTACTCAATCATACAATTTACTCATATGGGCCCTCAGGTCCATTGAGCCCACTTGGCCCCTTTCGAGCCATTGTGGCCCAACAGCCCACACCTACAAGAATACTCATGGTGGCCTCGACTATCGTGTCAAAGCTTCCACACGTGCGCTCACATGCTCATGTGGCTACCATCGCCGTGGGACTGGCATTTCGGCATTTGCCGCTCTACAACTAGAGTAGAGAGAATAAACACCTGATAGGAATCTGAAGCTGCTAAACTATGCTCTGAGCACTCCTATGCCCAACGCCAGCCAGGTATGCTCCTTCTCCTCCTCGACAGTTCTATATATAGCTAGCTTCTCACCTTCCTTCCTTGTATCTTTTCGATGTGGGATCCCTCCCCTAGTAGAGTTTAAATCCAACTCAAACTTTGGCTATCCACTCCGCAAAATAAATACTCCCTTGCTTGTCATGAGTTTCAAGCCCTTGCTCCCTTCAATAGCTCAACACGCCACTTGCCACCAAGCCAAAGCTCCTCTTGTGTCTAAAATCATATGTAACTAAATATAAACCCTATGTCCAAATTCTAAACTCACTTGAAAAAATAAAACAAAACAATTGCAAGTGCCAAGACTTGAACCTTGGACCTCCTTCCTTCTTTTTGGCGTCACCCCCTTATCTCTTATGTGGTGTCATTTTGCCACTACACTACACACTCCACTTGTGTCATTTTCCCTACATTTTATTCTTAAAGCCTACTACTAACTCCTAGGGTTTTTTTTTTTTTACCTAAAACCCAAATTTTTCCTAAGGCCTAACTTGAACACAGGACTTCATAGAAGCCCCCCAACCTTTCAAAATCGCTCATCTAATAGATCCAACTTGCACTAATGCCGTTCTCTTATTCCAAAAAATTTTAAACACTCTTACGCCTAAGGCCCAATGGGCCCAATCCTATTAGGCCCAACTTTGGGATGTTACAAATCTACCCTCCTTAAAGAAATTTTATCCTCAAAATTTCTAGCTATAGAAACAGTCACACATCCTAACCTACAACACTACACTGACACTACGCACTCTTATTCTAAAACAGTAATACACTTTCTAACTTAAGCTTGGAACCTCTTCACACAACCAAATATTTAATACAGAAGCAAACAGATATTTAACACTTATACTTAAAAATTTTTCATTCAAACATCACATCCAAAACATACACAGAATAAATACAGTCATTATAGCATATAATAATAAGTAAGGAGACTTACGAATTTGGTGCCAGAGACTCGGGTGCCATACTTCCAATAAGGATACTTTTTTTTTAAAACCAAATTTCAAATAACTTTGAAAAATATTTTTGAACCCACTCCACAACTGAGTTTTGTAACCTAGGCTCTAATACCAAAATTGTAACACCCCAAACCCGGCATAAAAGTTAGGCCCAAATCTGGCGTGTCACATTGAAGGAAGTTGAAAAGCTAAGCAATTGTTTAGAAAAGTTTTATCAGATTTTTGAACTCTGAGTTCGTTGTATGATTGAGAAAAATGTGATCTACTAAATGACCGTTTAAAAGTTGTTATTATTTTGAAAAACTATTTTGTTATGAAAGTTGAACTTGTATCGTTGCGTAAACATGATATTTTAGAAAACGGTTGCTAATGTTTTGAAAAAGCCCCGTATTTATAAGTTTAACAGTTATAAATGAAAACTTAGAAAAATAAACCAATGGCCTTGTTAGAAAATATTAACCCAAAATAAATAATCTTAAAATAAGGTAAAAATTGAAATTACTAAAGTTCGCGAGTAGTATCTCCGATGTATAGCCACCCCGAGTCCTCCACGGTTCCCAATCCTCTATCGCTGGGAATTACTTGAGAAATTTAATAAAAAGAGGGGGTGAGTTTATAAAAACTCAGTGTGTACAATCCTCATCGATCATAAAACATGCATCAAATTAATCCGGGCCTAAGCCCATTACAGTAACGGTGGCAATTGGGCCTTACCCAAAATATCCTCGATTGGGCCTTAACACATATCATATGTCACATGCCATAAATATCTGAGCCTAAGCCCATCTCAATAACATAATCCATATATGTAATGCATTAATGCCCACACCATCTGTACACTCCGTCTCCTATCCAACCGTGCACTCTTGTGGGGATTTCATTGACCCACCCATCCGTACACTCCTTATGTAGCACCTTGCGACACTAACATTATCGGTGCAGCATGGCTGCTCAGTGGCTAAAAAGCTTGCGGTGGCATGAAGCCCATATTAATGGCACACAGCCCTCGGTAACATTATCGGTACAACATGGCTGCTCGGTGGCTAAAAAGCCTTCGGTAAATATGATTGACATAGAGTCATCAATATATATGTTAGGCACATAGTCACGATAAATATGATTGCCACAAAGCCATAATAATGGCACAAAGCCTTCGGTATTGGCACAAAGCCCATTATTATAGCACGAAGCCCATATAAATGGCACGCAGACCTTGATAACATCATCGGTGCATCATGGCTACTCGGTGGCTAAAAAGCCTGCGGTGCTTATAAAGCCTTCGGTGGATCCACAGTCATCAAACGACCATGCGATCCTATTATCACTTCCTCCATATTAACAATCCCAACCCCATCCAATATGCCGTGTATGTCATGCTCAATCATTACACGTATATGCAAAATGGACATGCTCAGTAACAATTATTTAAACATGTAATAAAATCATATCAGTCATTCAACCACAGTCAAATTAGACAACTTATTGCACAAGTTGATTGTTTACCTACAAGGGCAAATCAATCATTTTACCCTATAAGGGTATTTCAGTAATTCCACCCTATAGGGGTAGTTCGGTAATTCTACTCATAACCAATTGATGCATGCAATGCATCTCAAACATAATCAATCATATAATTAGCATATACAACGATAGTACTACCATGTGGGTACAATGGTTATTTTATTATTTAGGGGTAAATCGGTAATTTTGCAAACCGAGGGTATTTCAGTAATTTTACAAACCAGGGGTATTTTAATAATTTTATGAACTAGGGGTATTTTGACAATTTTACAAATCGGGGGTATTTTGATAATTTTGCAAACCAGGGGTATTTCGATAATTTTGCAAGCTAGGGGTATTTTGGTAATTTTACAAACTAAGGATTTCGATAATTTCACGAACCAGGGGTATTTTGGTAATTTTATGAACCATGGGTATTTTGGTAATTTTACAACCCAGGGGTATCTCAGTAATGTTGTAAACCAAGTGTATTTTGGTAATTTGTAATCTAGGGGTATTTCTGTAATTTTGTAAACTAGGGGTATTTCAATAATTTTACAAACCAGGGTGTTAACGACCCAACAGAAGGTCCACTGTCACCTCGAACGACTCAAGTATTCTAAATAGAGATAATGATGCGAATAGGCCTAAGGCCAATTCTCGACCCAAGTGGGCCCACACACTCGTGTGGCCCATTCAGCCCAAACCTAGCCTCATATATGAGATTCACATAGTCTAGTTCACTATCTACTACTCAATCATACAATTTACTTATATGGGCCCTTGGGCCATTGAATACTTGGCCCTTTTTCGCCATCGTGACCAATAGCCCACACTACAAGAATACTCATGGTGGCCTCGACTATCGCGTCGAAGCTTCCAAGCGTCTGCGATACACTCATGTGGCTACCATCACCGTGTGACTGGCATTTTGGCATTTGCCGCTCTACAACTAGAGTAGAGAGAATACACACCTGATAGGAATTTGAAGCTACTAAACCGTGCTTTGAGCATTCCTATGCCCAACGCCAGCTAGGTATGCTCCTTCTCCTCCTAGGTAGCTCTATATATAGCTAGCTTCTCACCTTTCTTCTTTGTATCTTTCCGATGTGGTATCCCTCTGCTAGCAGAGTTTAAATCCAACTCAAACTCTATCTGTCCACTTCGCAAAATAAATACTCCCTTAATTGTCATGAGATTTGAACCCTTGCTCCCTTCAATAGCTCAACACACCACTTGCCACCAAGCCACAAGCTCCTCTTGTGTCTAAAATCATACGCAACTAAATATAAACCCTATGGCCAAAGTCTAAGCTCACTTAAAAAAATAAAACAAAAGAGTTGCAAGCGCCAAGACTTGAACCTTGGACTTCTTTCCTTCCTTTTGGCGTCACTCCTTTATATCTTATGTGGCGTCAATTTGCCACTACACCACACATTCCACTTGTGTCATTTTCCCCACATTTTATTCTTAAAGCCTACTACTAACTCTTAGGGTTTTTTTCACCTAAAACCAAAATTTTTCCTAAGGCCTAACTTAAACTCGGGACTTCATAGAAGCCCCTTAACCTTCCAAAATCACTCACTTAATAGATCCAACTTTCACTAATGTCGTTTTCTTATTCCCTAAAATTTTAAACGCTCTTACGCCTAAAGCCCAATGGGCCCAATCCTACTAGGCCCAACTTTGGGATGGTAGAGGCAAACTGAGCCCTAGATTCATCGGACCTTACTGAATATTAAAATGTGCGGGGCCGATCGCCTATTAACTTGAGTTAACTCTTGATTTGAATCGGATATATGATGTGTTCCACGTCTCTATGCTAAGGTGATACCGTTTTGATCCCTCTCATATAGTGCCGGTGGAGGAGATCAAAGTTAGGCCTGATCTAACTTTTGAGGAAGTACCGGCACAGATACTAGATCGTGACATTAAAGTGTTAAGAAGGAAATCTATTCTATTAGTCAAGGTGCTTCGGTGTATCACAATTCAGAGGATGCCACGTGGGAGCCTTAGGAGGCAATGCGACAACAATACCTTCACCTCTTCTAACCAGGTAAATTTCAAGGCCAAAATTTTGTTAAGGGGGTAGAGTTGTAACGCCCCAAAATGTGGGGTTAAAAAGGCATTCAATTCTGGCAATTACACAGCCTAGAACATGGCCTAGCACATGGGTGTGTGGCTTGGCCGTGTGACCCAACCCAGAGAGTTAGACGGGCACGGACATAGGCTGGGACACGGCTGTGTGCCCTATTTCAATTGTTACACGACCTGAGACACCGGCGTGTGTCTCAGCCATGTGAGTCACATGGCCGGGTGACCCTTGCAGTTCAATTTTTCTAACTTTTTCCTAAACTTTACAAATGTTTCCAATTTAGTCCTGAATTGTTTCTAACATATTTTTAGGGCCTCGAGGGCTTAGTTAAGGGACAATTTGCATGTATATGAATGTATTATGTTATGTTTATATTAATGTATGTTTTTATGTTACGTTTATACGGTAATGCACAATAAACCCTGTTTCAGCGACAGATACGGGTTAGGGGTGTTACACCTATCGTATCTTTTTATTTACTTAGTTCATTTGTTTCCTAAACAGAAGTCACTCTAAGCCCATATAAAAAATATTATTCACATATTCATATATCTATTTTTTTCATCGAACATGAATTATTATTATGAGGGGATTTAGCATGTCACAAAATTCTTTAACTTGAAAATCACGATGGAGCATACAACGAATTGCTGAGTACTCAATCATGTTACAATTTAAACCAAAAGTCACTCATGGAGCTAAGGATTTTAACTAAAAAGATGGATGGATCATACAACTACCTCCTTAGCTACTTAATCCTTTTTTCTACAGCGGAGTGCCCCTAAAATTATACCGCAGACTCTTACTTTGGTCCTCCTTTCTAATCAATAGCACGATAGAGCAAACACAGTGATGCTGACCTATTCAACAACTCTAAGCATTGGAGTGCATACTTATTTAAACAAAATGCCATAGTAATTTAACTAATGTTTGGTTTCAAAAATCACTGGGGTCATTAAAAAGATACTTACTATATTTTGAAAATCCATACAAAAAAAAAATAGAGTATAGTACATCCCATTTTTAGAGATCAATTTCCACGAAACCTAACTTAAGATAACTTCACCCAATCCATTATTACCTGCTCTAGGTATATCGAAAAAAATGTTAAGCTCATCATCGAACATCATAAAGAAAAATTGTACTTTTTATAGACAAAACAATATTTCAATAGTTATTATGCAATGGAAAAATATCCTATATACCAAAATGAACATACAAAATGCAACCTAGTTGCACAATACTCCCCCAAACCTAAGGGATCCATTGTCCTCAATGCATGTAAAATCATAACCAGTATAGAACAAGTATGAATAGCACACAAAAAAGAGAAAAAAATATGTAATGCATGAGAGAAAAACAAAACTTAACCTCCTTGGAATGGAACGTTGTCAATTTATTGAATTTTTTATCATTATTGAATTCTTTATCGTGGACTTGTGAGCACTGACTTTGTATCGTATCTTCCTTTTTCGTAGGTCAACTTCTTCACATTCTTTGTAGGTCTCCATTAGTTTATCGATCAATTAATCGATTGCTTGATCCTGTGCAGTCATAGAGATGGGTGAAGATGTTGATATAGGAGTTTTACCTTTTTTAGTAATAGTAGCTGATGCAGTGGTAGGAACATTTGTTTCTACCTTTCTTTCTTTACATCCTTCTCTAGGTTAGCAGAGGTTGACTTTTCTAATACCTTCTTTTCCTTTATCTGTAGTGACTCCTTCTGTTATGGGGTCAGTTCTGGCAGCGAGTGGAGCTAGGTCTTTGTTGCACTCATTAGAAAAGAGTAAAATAGTTGAGAAAGTAGGGAATTCTGGCATGGGTCTCAAAATATTTTTCTAGAGAGGTATTATTAATGTTAAATCCCTATCTTTCACATACGTCCAGAACTGAGCTTAGCGTTTGTGTAATGCCCCAAAATGTGGGGTTTGTAAGTTTTGCTTAAATTCCATGGTGTGCTTAAATGGCTAGTTATTTGAGGGTGTTTGGAGGGGTTTTTATTAAGCCTAGGTGCGAGTTTGAACCTTGGAAAAATTTTGGCTTTTGCTCATAAGTGAAATTGGCAGTTAGCAGTAGGACTTATGTTTAATTGTGTGTGTTCTATGACACAAAGAGAGCCTGTGGCTTGATGGTGGTGGCGTCACTAAGAAGGCAAGGGGAGTGGGGTTCGAATCCCACAACCAGTAAATGGGGGCTTTTATTTTATGTCTTGAGGGAGCAAGAGGTAGAGTTTGGATCAAACTCAATATAGGAGGTTGAAGAATTGGTCAACAGTTTTGAATGGGAGGTTGGGAACATTTCAAGGAGGATTCGGTGGAGAGAATCAAGGAAGTGGATGTGTGTGGGAGTGTTGGCTGAATGTGGGGAGGTTTGAGTAAGGGATTTTCGGCTGAGAAGTCTTCAGTTGTAAAAATTCGGTAATTAGAGTAGGTGAAGAAGCTAAATTTCTTTTTGGCACTTTTAAGTTTCTTTCATTCCATTTTGGGTTTCATTCTTTTTTGGCATCTCGTGCAACCATTTACCATTCAAGTTTTATCATTCTTTTGCTTTTCATCTAATACTTTTTTGTTGCTGCCTATCCTTTGTCGAGTTATTCTTTCCCATTTCGATTTCATCTTTGGCCGAACACAGCTTTACTTTGCCTCTCATGTTTCTTTACTTTTCTTTGTAAGATAACCTTGCACCCCCTTTCTTCCTCTCTTTCTTTCTTCCTTAAGTCAGCCGAATCTACTAGGATCTAAGTATCCTCATCTCTTCATTTCTAACTATTTTTGAGACTCTTAGATTGGTTGGTAAGTAGTAACTATAGTCGAATGTAGGTTGGTTTTTCGCCTTAATTGATTTTTGCTAACACTCTTTTTCCGTCGAATGTTGCTAGAGACTCGTTTTCATTAGCCAAGGAGTAGGCCTAATACTCTTCCATTGCAAGAGATCTAACATTTTGTGGTAAGTGAAGTTAGTTGATTAGTGTTTCAATATTTACTTTTGATTAACAAGTATTGTGACTAATCAAGAGGATGGTTGTTTCATAGGTGTCTTGGGAGCGCTTCAACCTACAATCCATAGCAGGTGTGTAATCAGACACCCACTTTAGTTCTGCCAATTCGATGAATGAAGGAGCGTATTCACACATTGATGAAATGTGAATCGACTAAAGCCAAAAAATCGATAAGTCGAGACTTCGGCATTTGAGGGCTTTCGAGTGTGCGAGCGCTCGTAGAGGTACACCGAGCCACAATAATGGGCAATAGACCGTTGAAGTTGCCACAAACATTCTCGTGGGCTTAGGTCGTAATGGGCCTCGTTAGGCCAAGATGGGCTATTGGGCACATGGGCCCCATAGGGGTAAAATTACCAAAATACCCTCAATGGGTAATATTACTGAAATACCCTCAATGGGTAAAATTTCCAAAATACTCCCTATGGGTAAAATTACCAAAATACCTCTAAGGGGTGAAATTACCGTTTTACCCCTAACCGACTAAATAACCGTTATACCCCTAGTGGTAGTATAAGTGTTGCATGTGTGACATTTTAGGGTGATTATGATTGTGACATACTGCATACACGAGTTATTTGTGACACGACATTCTGTATTGGGGTTGAGACTTGTATTTGGAGGAAGTGCTGTACTAGTGGCTCTACCACGTTTTCACTTTTATAGTGGCATCACCATATATTCTAATTTTAGTGGCTCAACCATGTATACTGTTATTAACAACCTTGCTGCATTATTATTAGCAGCCATGCTGTGATATTGGTGTGTTGGCTGGGTGGGTTGACTTTTTCCCCACATGGTGTGTTGGCTAGTACGGGTGGTGTCTTGGCTAGACTAGGTTGGGTTGCATATCTGTACTGCACTATTATGATTTGGGCCTAGATCCACTCTGTCACTGTATAGGGCTAAAGCCTAGACTGATATGGTACTAATTATGGCTTCGGCCCAGACTGTTACAGTAATAGGGGATTACACACTGAGTTCTCGTAACTCACCCTTTTCCTTAACTATGCGGGTAATTCCCAGCCTTAGATGATTTGGAGCTGCGAGGGACTTGGAGATGGCCACACGCTCGATATGCTTTAATCTTAGACTTAGCTATTTTGTTTTTAATAATTTATTTCGGGTTTGGTATTTTTGTAATAAGGCCATTTGGGGTTAACTTCTATTTGGCATTTTCTTTTAATTCCTACCTACTAGACTAGGAAACACGAGTTTTGAATAATAATGGTTTCTAAAGAAAACTATGATTTTCAAACCTTAAAGTTAACAACTAGAACAAGCTTTCGTGATATTTAAATCGGATTAACAAAGGATATGACCATTGAGTGAATAACAAGTTTTTGATTTCACAACCCCAACATTATCAAAAAGATTTAGAATTCAGTAAGGAGCTGATATCAATAAGCCAATTTTCAAACTACACTTTGATGTGACACGTTAGATCTAGTTGTAACGTCTAGGCCAAGTTTGGGATGTTACATTTAGTGGTATCAGAGCCAAGTTATAAAACTCGACTGTGGAATGGGTATTTGAAAATTTTCAAAATCTGTTTAAATTTTGATTTAAAAATAAATGTTGTTATTGAAAGTGTGGCACACCGAGTCTCTGACACCAAATCTGTAAGTTCTCGATCGCTGTATTTTGATATATACTGAAATGATTGTACTGAGAAACTACTATAAATAATTATATTGTATTGAAACTCTTTAGCTAGAGTTAATTGAGACTGTAAGAGACTGAAAACTATAGTGAGGTTTCGATCTGCGGAAACAACTCTAATCATTGTTTATCATAAAATATCATTATTAATTATTAAAATTATAAGTTGATTCATAAAACTCTTAAATCAAATAAATACACTGTATTAAAATAAACACGAGAGGTCGCGAAAGGCTTACACGTGGCTGCGGTAGAGGCTGAGGTGTTAGGGATGGGTCTTCAGCATCGGGACACATTCCTGCTAGGGAGGCACCAGCCTCACCACTAACTAAGACGGGGTCTCATGATTGGGCCGTTGGGGAGGATGCTCTATCCCAAGCAATGTTACAAGTTCTTGAAAGGGTTGTGGGAGTAAGTATTGGGTCAGTGGGCTGAGAGCTAATTTCTTAGCGACTCCGGTCTAATAGAGCAAACATCTTCAGGGGCATCTCTGGTGTAGCCCCGAGCATGGCAAAATATTGGTTTGAGGCTACCGAGCAAATAATGGATGACCTCGACTGTACGATGGAACAGAAACTAAAAAGAGCAGTGTCCTTACTGAGAGACGAGGCATATCAGTGGTGGCTCACTGTGAGAGAGGGTACACAGACTGACTGTTTGACATGGGACTTCTTTACGGCGACATTCCAAGGAAAATATGTTGGGGCGAGTTATGTGGATGCCTAGAGGAAGGAGTTTCTGAGTCTGGTCCAGGGGAATAAGTTTGTAGCAGAATACGAAGTAGAGTTCCTGCGGTTAAGCTGGTATGCTTGGGGTATAGTCGACTGAGTATGAGTGTTGTGTGCATTTTGAGGATGGTCTCCGTTATGAGTTACAGGTGCTGATAGCTCCGTAGAGGGAAAGAGACTTTGCTACCCTTGTAGAAAAGGCAAAGATTGTAGAGGATATGAAACGCTTAGAGCGTCAGAACTATAAGAAAGATAGAGGCAGGAATAAGAGGGATTTTTGGCCCTCAAGTTCTTTTGGTTAGACTAAGAAGAAGGCGAGATTTGAGGGGCCAGTTCAAGGTGGGGTTTTTATTTTGCTGCTAGACTGCAATCTTATGCTGATTGTGGGAGAGCTCAACAGGGTGAGTGTTGGAAAAGAATTCGGGCGTGCTTCAGATGCGGGTAAATAGATCATCAAGTCAAGAACTATATGCAAAGGCCTATTCAGGTGTAAGTCGCAGGTCAAGGCTATGTTCAGCCAGGGAGAGGTGGTCAGCAGCCACTGAGAGGCCGTGGTCAGACCAGAGGAGGTAATGGTTTGGGTAGAGGTCGTGGAGCACCGGGCAGAGGTGCTGGTAATACCGAGGCGAGACAGCCAGTTTTGGTCTATGCTGCTCGGTGTCGAGAGGATGGAAACGCTCCTGATGTCATAACTGGGACGTTTCTCATTTATGATGTACCATATACCACTTTAATTGATATTGGGTTACACACTCGTATGTTGCACGTACTGTGTCTGAGACGTTGGGTATACAGTTCAAAATTACTGATAGTGAAATGCCAGTGGTAAGCCCATTGGGACAGTCGATTAGAGTGAATAAACTGTTTAGAGAAGTACCCCTAGAGGTCCAAGGGGTTGTCTTTCTAGCGATTTGATGGAACTACTATTTTACAAATTCAATCTTATTTTGGGCATGGATTGGTTAGTGAAACATCGTACGAATTTGGATTGTGCTGCAGAGCGTATGGTATTGAAATCTTCTGAGGATGAGTAGGTGGTTGTGATAGGGGAGCTAAGGGATTATCTATCTAATGTAATCTCAGCATTAAGGGTCGTGAAATTGGTTCGCAAAGGTTGCGAGGCATTTCTAGCTTATGTCAGCATATCTAATTTTAAAGGTCCGTCTGTTGGGAATGTCAAAACGGTGAAGGAGTTTTTGGATGTATTTGGAAGAGCTTCCCAGGTTTCCTCCAAACTGTGAGGTCAAATTTGGCATTGAGCTCTTACCTGGAATAGCTCAGTGTCCATCGCCTTATAGGATGTCACCGAAGGAGCTGGTAGAGTTGAAGGCTCAAATTCAAGAGCTACTTGATCGAGGATTCATTCAGTCAAGTCTATCTCCATAGGGAGCACCAGTATTATTCGTGAAGAAGAAGGACGGGTCCATGCTTATGTGCATTGATTATCATCAACTGAATAAACTAACTGTGAGGATAGATGATCTATTCTACTAGCTGCGAGGAGCCTCAGTTTTCTCCTAGATAGATCTTTGATCTGGGTACCATCAGCTAAGGGTTAAGGAGGCGGTGATGTGGTCTCAAACTAACTATGATCACAATAAAGGCAAGCGCACCTATCGTTCAATAGTATAGCTATGGTAAGACCGATAATATCGTATCCACAAGGACCAAGAGTACTAGTAATTACTATCTTTTTATTATCTATCCTAAGAATTGGAGTGATTTCTTTTAAACTAAAAACTTAATTAAAAACGACAACGAAAGAATGAGGAAAGTACTTTTAGACAACTTATATGCGATAGGCAATGCCTAAGAAAGAATCCACCTAGACTTCACTTATTACTTTTGATTCATATGATTTATTCATTTGACTTAATCCGTAGAAATCCCTGATTTATGTTAATATCTCTTTCGAGACTAAAAACACCTAACTCTAGGTTGATTAATTGAAATTTCTTTCTAATTAAAACCCTTATTGTTGCATTAACACGATCTATGAATTCCCTTATTAGATTTGACTCTAATCTGACAGATTTTCGTCACTATATTTCTAGGGTTGCAATCAGCTCTACTTAATTGTGTTGATATACTCTTAAACAAAGACTTTTGCTCCTCTAAATAAACACATTTGACTTGAATCAATAACCCGAATTATCAAAACAAGAATAAGAACTCACAATTAAGAATAAGAACAACTATTTATCTTATAAATCAAAAAATAATAAGATCCGTCTTAGGTTTCATCCTCTTAGGTATCTAATGGATTTAGTTCATACTAATTCGGGGAAACATCTTAAAATAAGAAAAACAAAAAAACATAAGAAAACCCAAAAAACTTATAAATAACTTAATGGGAGATCTTCATTCTTGATGGAGATCCTTCTTCCAAAGCTGCTTCAATGGCTGTCTTTTAGTATTTTCTGCCTTCTATTCAACGTCTCCTTTTAGGTGTCCCTCTAGGTTGTTTATATAGGCTTTGGAACACCTCCTTCAGCCCACAAGTGTTAGACCATGCTCAATTCTGCTTGCAACACACGACCGTGTGGTCTGCCCGTGTACATTGATCCAGGTCGTGTTTGATCCTGCTCACACCACACGGTCGTGTTTGGTAGCCCACGTCGTGTTGATTCATGAGGTAGGCCCATTTTGTCCTATTTTGGCCCGTTTTTCTTTCTTTTCGACTCCTTAAGATCTATTGAGTCTAAAACATGAAATTAAGGGATTAGGAGCATTGAATTCATCAAATCTAATGAAAATTAATCCAAAAATAAGCCAAGCATATGGTTAAAATATGTATAAATTTAGGTTTATCAAATATCCCCATACTTAAGATGTACATTGTCCTCAATGTACAAAGATAGATAATGACAATATAACAAGAAAATCATAAGATAGGGAGAGAAATGAAACTTCTTGAATTTTTGGATGGAGTCAAAGAAAAGAAACGGTGTAAAGTTGGGCAGAGGAGGAAGATACTCCGGTGGTGGTGTGGTCGTTCCTTAATAGCACCTTGAACCTAAATTAAAGAAATCAAAATATACTAATATAAATTAAGGATAGGAAAGATAAAGGGAAAGACTTTAAAAATGAAAATAAAAGAAAAGAGAAAAAATATATGGACACAAAGGTCCTTGTCTTGTCGAGGGAATGAAGTGGACGGCATGAACTTATGTAGAGTGGTTGCGCACGGGGAAACCGTGCTAGGATCCTATTGCTTTTTTGACATGGGGATGGTGGTCTTGGTTTCCCTCTAGTATTATTCATTATCTATGGTGGCAAGGATGGTGGTGTAAAGAAAGAATGAGGGAAAGGAGGAAAGGAAATGACGAAAGAATGGAAAAAAGAAAGGGGTGCATTAGGTAGGATTTGGGAGAAGAAGAATTAGGGAAGAAGGTGAGAGGAAATGGGTTTAAATAGAAATCAAGGCATCTGGTTGCTACCCACGCCTGTGTGCCCTGGGCGTGTTAGGTCACACGACTGTATCGCATGGTGTGTGCTACCTCGTTCGTTTCTCTCATGCCTGTGTAGAGGTTTGCACACCGTGTTGCGTGATCAGTGTTGGCCACAGCCTAAAAGCATGGGCATGTCATTTTATCATAGCCCGTGTTTTTGGGAAAATTTTTGTCCTTAGTTCGGATGGTCTCTGCCACGCTGATGAACCTATTCATGGTGTCCATATGGCCACGGCCACACCCGTGTGCAAGGCCGTGTGGTAGGGAAGCCTTCGCTTTATTAATTTGGTTAGTTTTTAGTTAGGTGCTGAAAATCCAAAAAATAATGACATTAGTGAAGTTAGTGCTCGAGTTACCTCCCGAGAAGCACTCGTTTAAAATCTTAAGCTAGGCTGACATTTCATTCGCATAATCATGGTGGTTTGAGGAGTTGAGACGCCTTATTCTTGCTATCAATTGTATTAAAATAAGGTTTTAGACGAGTACGGTTTACCTTGAAGGTGCCAAATTGAGAGTGAGTTACCTCGACTGTACCATATGGGAAAGTATTAAGTACCATGAAAGGAGTTATTCCATTAGGTTCAAAAGTGGCAACACGAGGATCTGTATTATCCATTAGAACTCAATCTCCAACCTTGAAGTCAATTGCTTCATCTTTAAGTCCGTTATGGAGTTGCCTCGGTTCTGCTTCGTGTGTTTTTTGTTTCTCCTTGACATGTGTCTTCCACTCGGTTCTCGTGAAGGATTTAGATCCGTAAATTTTCTATAAAACTAGACTCATATATCTTCTCAGAATAAAATTTTCAAAATTTTTGGTTTGGCCAATTAGTACATTTTATTCATTAAAGTCTCCCATGTTTCACTATACAACGGTTCTGTCCACTCTTAACTAAAAATAAATTATCTCAATGTAAAATTTTTATATGTTGTTCCCATTTATTTCTACTGAAAGTAGACTCACTAAGGAATCTATAAATATGAATTATACCTTATAATTATATTTTTAAAATTTTAAATGATTTTCTAAAATCTAAACAGGGGACTTCAAATACCACTTGACCCTGTCCTACTAAAATTCAAATATCACAGAATATAAAATTCATTCGCTTACACTGTTTCTTTAATATGAAACTAGACACAATAATATTTAATTCTATATCTTATTCACCTTCTGATTCCATTTATCCTATTATTTGTGATTTTTGAAAGTCACGTCAGCTGTTATCCAAAAACTGTTTCATTGCAAATTTTCACTTTTTCATACTTTCATTGTAGTAAACATCACATAGGTATCCATACAAAATAATTTGATCCTTATACATGCCATAATTTAAAACATTTCAAAAGCATTTATATACCAAAAGAAAGGCTTGATAGTGTGATACGAGGCTCCGACGATCTCCAATCCAAGTAAATTCAATACACTATAAAACAAAGGAAAGGAAAAGGACGAGTAAGCTACTAATAGCTTAGTATGTTACTTGTAAACAATAAGCACTCATTTAATAATTAACAATTTTGCATATAATTAATCAATATCCTTCTTAGCAAATTCAATCACTTACACATGTACAATCTTACCAATTCACTTGCACATACATTTAAATACTAAATCATTATCACATACGCTCATTCTTTCAATTATACCTGCATAAACACTTCATCTCATATTCACTTTAATTCATTATTAATCCCGTTGAACACTCGGAATATACACGGATATGTAGAGAATTAGCACATAAGTCGATATGTAGCCGAAGCTACCACTGTAATGTAGCCGAAGCTACCACTATCAATAACACTAGAACTGTGCACGGGCCTACTCACACAAGCTGTCAGATGTATCACCCAGCACCCGGGACTCACTGTAACATTGTAACACTGGTCTCTAGTGATATATCACTAGTATCCACTTCATTCCTAAGTTCAACAGGGAATTTACTCTTAACACTTATTCTAAACACTTTATTACTTGAATAATTCATGAACAATTTTCCTTCCACATTTAATATTAATTCATATATCAAATATAATTCTCAATTTATAAAAATATATTGCTATTATTTACACATAACTTACCTCGGATGCAAAATGACTATTTTCATAAATTAGTCGATAACCTTCACTTTTCCCTGATCACCTTCACTATTCCTACTTTCTTGATCTATATTGGCACAATTTTATACATTTTATCAACATTCCATTCAAATACAGTTCATACACAATATTTTGGCAAAATTACATTCTTCCCTAAAGTTTCATATATTTACATTTTTTCCCCAAAGCTCAAGAAT
The DNA here is from genome assembly GCA_025506655.1 of Gossypium rotundifolium. Classification (NCBI taxonomy): domain Eukaryota; kingdom Viridiplantae; phylum Streptophyta; class Magnoliopsida; order Malvales; family Malvaceae; genus Gossypium; species Gossypium rotundifolium. The sequence continues at coordinate 29,797,487 of CP106730.1, forward strand.
TAAACTTTGTCCCTTATTCTTATTTTTTTATGACATGCTGATCATTTTTCCCTTCTATGACAACATCAAATTCTCACTCTAACATACACTTATGAACATTAAGTATTTTTATCGATTAAGTCGTCTTACTCGTTTTCACTTAAAATCGCTTAGCAAAATTTAACACAATTTCAAACCTTATATTCTATAACAAAACATCAAAATAAACTCATTTCACCTATGGGTATTTTTTCAAATATGAACCATAGGTTAAATTATTGTTAGCGTAAGCCAAATTGAGTTACCGGGACTCTAAAAACTTAAAGAACATTAAAAATCGAGGCTTGGAATCACTTACTATGGAGCTTGGAAGCTTGAAATAAACCCTAATGAAGAACATGGACATATTTTACCATCTTTTTGTAACGCTCCAAAAGAAATCCCTAAACCCTAATGTCTGTGCATATGTATGTATAGCACTTAGAATAATATTATTAAGATAGTATCAGGATTAATTGAAGCCTTGGAGTTAGGGGTTACCTTAGGGAAAAATTTATTTTTCTCACTTAGTGGATTATAGTCTCAGGCATGAGGCCTCATAAGTAGATTAAGATAAGAGAGGACACAAATGGGCTTGTGGTCTAGTGGAAAGTGGCGTCATATAGGGGCTATGAGGTGGCGTGTTAAGTAGTCAAAGAGGTTCAAGGTTTGAGGTCTAGGAAGGGAAAACTAAGTTGTTTTATTTTTGTGCATAGACAAAAGGTGTTGGCGTTGGAGGGGACTCTAAAGGGGAGTGTTCAGGAGAGAAATTCAAGGTGAAGATATGGGGGAAAGGATAGGGATTGGGAGGTGGATATAGTGGTGCTGATTTGGACTCTGAGGGAGGGGAGGTTTCGGCTAGGAGCTATAAATATGAGTGCTGAATTAAGTACCTAGGCTAATGCCGAATTTTTTCTTTCCTTCTGGCCGAATTTCTACACCTGTGAGAGGCTCAGACGTTTTTCTTTATTTTTTTCTATCTAAGTGTGCCAAATTGAATCCTTCATACTTTCCCTTTTCAAAATTCCTTTTTGGTTCAACACTAGGTTCTAGTCGAACCACCTCTTCTCCCATTCTCCCTAGTATTGCCGAATTTCCTCTATCACCTTACTAGTCTCAAAAGTCAGACTTAAGCCATAGGATCAAAGGAAGATTTCGATAAGAGCTGAGTTAAATTTCTAGTATGTTTTATTAAAAGCCGAAGGGATATCCAACCCCACTTTTCCGTTAACATGTATTAACAAGGGTGTGGCTCATAAATCGCAAGCGTGGTAGGTAAGGATTGTTATCAAGGCAGTCAGTATTCCCGATTCAGTTAGAGTTTTAGTAAATGGCCGAATTATTATGGCTCATAGGAGTGACTTATGATCAATATGGGTCACTTGGTTATGACGTTATAGGTGTTTGGGTGCAGATGTAAAGGATAAATGCCAATAGTAGCAAAGGAAGGGCTACTAGAACGTGAGGTACACAGTAAGGGTACGGTGAGGTGTCGGTTCTTTTAGTTAGTATGTGTTAAAAATTTGGTCAATCGCTTGTAATGTCGATTGTAGGTTTGTACCTAAGGGGTTGCAGCATGCGAGGTTACCAGGTGTGTACAAACACTACACACATTATATCGGTAATGCCGAAAAGCAGAAAAGTCGAAAGTAACTAAATGGGCCCGGTGGGCCCTAAGGCTAAGAATTGATGAAATGGTTTGGTTGGTTATACGAATAGAATTAGTCATGCATGATACATGAATTGGATTTGTTTTGGGCCTAATAGGCCATATGATGAGATTTGGGCCTAATGGGCTGTAAGGGTGTGATTTGGGCTTGATGGGCTTATGGGGACGTAGACATGTATGTTAAGGTTTATGCTTAGGCCTAGTATAAACAACTCTTAACTTTTATAATACTTAACTTAATTAAACATGTCTGTGAACAAGTCGATGGGTTAGAGTGTGACAACGGGCATACGCATGTCTAGGATTAGATCTAGGGAGAGCTTGGTACTTAAGCGGCCCTAGTGGCCCACCTCTTCTTATCTAGAATCCTACCTGGTGTGTAGTGACTGTTCACTTTAGCCGCGAGGACTTGTTGATGGGCCAAATTTCATAACTAAAACCCGAAAGGGATCAAATACCCATATATTTGTAAAATGACTAAAATACCCTTACATTTGAAAAATTATTAAAATGCCCCTAGAATTGTAAATTACCCAAATACCCCTATTTTGTAAAATTACCAAGATACCCTTATTTTCTCAAATTATCAAAATACCACTATTTTATAAAATTACCAAGATACCCTTATTTTGAAAAATTACCAAAATACCCATGTAGGGTAGAATTATGAAAGTACCCTAGGTAATGAAATGACGAAAATACCCCTACATGACGAATATAAGCTTATGGATGTTACTTGTGTGTTGATGCATTCATATGATATTCTACTTAGAATGCATATGGGTGAGAATTATGGTACGGAGGAAGATTTGAGGTTGCATGGCCGTATGGTATGGATCCACCGAAGGCTTTAAGCCCAATATATGATTAGCAGCTTTGCTGGAACATTCGGTAGTACCGCAACCAGGCTACCCTTGGTGTATAGCGGAGGGGTAGGTCGACTTAGAATTCCCCAACAAGAGTCATAAAGTTGAAAGGGAAATGGTGTGTAGTGAATGGATTTTTGGGGTGGGTTTTGCATTATCTTGTTTGTTTACGATGCGATATGATTTGCTATGAGGTCATTGTGGGCTAAGGCCCAAGACCACCGATTTCGATAGGGCTTAAGCCCAATGTGATTAATTGTATGTGATTTGATTTCCAAGGGTTGTACACATTGAGTTTTGAAACTCACCCTCTTTAATTTAATGTTTTAGGTAATCTTGAATAGATGGCTCGACGTGGGAGAGGACTTGGAGATGGCCAGACTACAAGCTGTTCAAATGTTTTAATTTATTCGAATGATTTTGTTTTAAATACTTTTTTTTTTGAATTGCAATAAGGTCATGTAATCTCCTAATTAACTTTGAACTTTGGGTTTATTATTATTATTATCGTGGCAACTACCCGCTTAAGGAATTTCATAAAATTATTAAAGTGTTAATGTGGTTTTTGAAATAAACTTAACCAGATACAATGCTTGGGCTTTTGGGCCTTAAATGGTTAAGTAAATTGTTTTGAAGTGCGCCTTTAATGTGACATTCCAGATTCGGGCCTAACTTTTAGGCTGAGTTTTGGGGTGTTACATTTAGTGGTATTAGATCTTGATTGCAAAGCTCGGGCTGTGAATGGGCCTTATATTTTGGGTTTTAAAAAGTTTTGGCAGGATTCTTAAAGTGTGGTGCATCAAGCCTTCGACGTCGAGCCAAGTAAGTTCTCTGTACTAAATGTGTTTAAACTATTGAACTGTGTAGATATTGGGCTACTTAAATATAGGCTTTTAGAGACTAAAGCTCGTAGGGAACCTAAGCCTATAGTGGATTCTTGATCGCAAAATAACTTTAAAAAAGTGTTAATACTTACATAAGGCATGTGTTCTAAACAAGTGGAACTAAGTACTAATTCCATAAAATTATTATTTTAGAAATACGCAACGATGAGCGCGAGATGAGGTGGAAGAGGCCGCGGCAGAGGCTGCAGAGGTGTTAAGGCAGGATCGTCTCAGTCCGGCCATATGCCTAATGTAGGAGCAGGGGAGGCTCTGGCCTCACTAATAGCTGAAAGTGGAGCAAATGAATGGGTTACTTCTACAGACGATGCCGTATTGCAGGTTATGTTGAGAATCTTAGAAATGGTTGTTGGGCCCAATAATGGTACGGGGAGTCGTAGGTCGATCGTGGAGCGACTCCGAGCCAATGGGGCTAAAATTTTCAAAGGAGTAGCAGGGGTGGCCCCGAATGTGGCAGAGTATTGGTTGGAAGCTACTGAAAGAATAATGGATGACATGGATTGCACGGCTGAACAAAAGCTGAAAGGAGCAATAATGGGTCCAGAGTTGATAGCAGACACATAGGATAAGGTAAAATTGATTCGGGATCGGTTGAAGGAGGCGACAGATAGGCAAAAGTCATATGCCAACCTCAAGCGAAGAGATATCAAATATGCTGTAGGGGACATGGTTTTTCTCAAGGTTTCCCCTTGGAAGAAGGTGTTAAGGTTTGGTCGGAAGGGCAAGTTAAGCCCAAGGTTCATTGGGCCTTACCAAGAGTTGAAGCGAGTTGGGCCAGTAGCCTATCAGCTGGAATCGCCTTCGGAATTGAGCCAAATACACGATGTGTTCCATGTGTCAATGCTAAGGCGTTATCGCTCAGACCCTTCTCACATTGTGTCAGTCGAGGAAATAGAGGTTAGACTAGATCTAACTTTTGATGAGGAACTGGTTCAGATAATTGATCAAGATGTCAAGATATTAAGAAGGAAGTTCGTTCCTTTCGTTCAGGTGCTTTGGCGTAACCATAATACCGAGGAGGCTACATGGGAACCTGAAGAGGCAATACGTCGATAGTACCCTTACTTGTTTCCACCAGATAAATTTCGAGGCTGAAATTCTTTTTAAGAGAGGTAAATTTGTAACGCTCTAAAAAATCTCGAAACCCTAATGTATGTGCATATGTATGTATAACACATAGAATAATATTATTAAGATAGTATCGGGATTAATTGAAGCCTTGGAGTTAGGGGTGACCTTAGGGAAAAAATTATTTTTCTCATTTAGTGGATTCTAATCTTAGGTATGAGGCCTCATAAGTAGATTAAGAGAAGAGAGGACACAAATGGGCTTGTGGTCCAGTGGAAAGTGGCGTCATATAGGGCTATGAGGTGGCGTGTTAAGCAGTCAAGGAGGTTCAAGGTTCGAGGCCTAGAAAGGGAAAATTAAGGAGTTTTATATTTGTGCTGGATGTCGTTGGAGGGACTCTAAAAGAGAGTGTTCAGGAGAGAAATTCAAGTTGAAGATAAGGGAGAAAGGATAGGGATTGGAAGGTGGATATAGTGGTGCCGATTTGGACTCTAAGGGAGGGGAGGTTTCGGCTAGGAGCTATAAATATGAGTTTCAATTAAGTCACAAGGGTAATGCCGAATTTTTTCTTTCCTTCTAGCTGAATTTTTTCACCTGTGAGAGGCTCAGACGTTTTTCTTTATTTTTTTCTCTCTAAGTGTGCGAAAGCCGAATCCTTCATACTCTCCCTTTTCAAAATTCCTTTTTGGTTCAACACTTGGTTCTAGCCGAATCACCTCTTCTCTCATTCTCCCTAGTATTGCCGAATTTCCTCTATCACCTTACAAGTCTCAAAAGTCAGACTTAAGCAGCAGGATCAAAGGAAGATTTCAGTGAGAGCTGAGTTAAATTTCTAGTGTGTTTTATTAAAAGCCAAAGGGATATCTAACCCCTCTTTGTCGTTAGCATGTATTAACAAGGGTGTGGCTCAAAAATCGCATGCGTGGTAAGTAAGGATTGTTATCAAGGCAGTTAGTATTCCTGATTTAGTTAGAGTTTTAGCAAATGGCTGAATCTATTATGGCTCATAGGAATGACTTATGATCAATTTGAGTCACTTGGTTATGACATTATAGGTGTTTGGGTGCAAATCTAAAGGATATATGCCAATAGTAGCAAAGGAAGGGGCTACTAGAATGTGAGGTACACTGTAAGGGTACGGTGAGGTTTCGATTTTTTTAGTCAGTATGTTTTAAAACTTTGGCTAATCGCTACTAATGTCGATTGTAGTTTGTGACTAAGAGGTTGCAGCACGCGAGGTTACTAGGTGTGTATAAACACTACACACACAATATTAGCAATGCCAGAAAGCCGAAAGGCTGAAAGTGGTAAATGGGCCCGATGGGCCCTGAGGCTAAGAATTGATGAAATGGTTTGGCTGGTTATACGAATTGTGTAACACTCCTTACCCGAGACTGTTGCTGGAGTCGAGCACGAGGCATTACTAGACGTAACTTACTAGTTCAAGGCATAAAAATTGAAAATGTCCATCTGCGTCATGTTCACTAAATTGACTATAACTCGAATTACGAAACTCAAAATTTAGATCCATAAATTTTTCCTGAAACTAGACTAATAAATCTTCTTACTATAATATTTCCAGAATTTTTGGTGTGGCCAATTAGTACAGTTTATTAGTTAAAATCTCCCATGTTACACACTTCGACAGTTCTGACCCCTCTACACTAAAAATCAATTATCTCATAATATACAATTATTTTTCCTACATCGTTTCTTTCATATAAAAATAGACTCAATAAGATTTAATTCTATATCTTATTAAAGCCCTAATTCATTTATTCTATTTTTTGTGATTTTTCAAAATCATGTCACAGTTGCTGTCCAAAACTGTTCCCTTGCAGATTTTTTTTACTCTTTCATAATTTCTTTAAGCATACATAACATCCAAAACATGTTCTTAATTAACTATTTTAATGGCTAATCATTATCAAGCATTTACAACCCAATATTAATCCATATCATAAAGACATACACATAAAATGGCTAAGTCCCTATATATGCCATAACTTAAAACGTTCGAGTCACAAAATACCAATATAATCCTTTAATAGTGTGTAATGAACTCCGACGTCCTTGCGATCCCCGAGTTGGCTTGTAATACTAAAAAAAAGGAATGGGAGTAAGCATAAAGCTTAGTAAGTTTACATGTAATAAATAACAACATTCTTAATGAATTATCTTAATCTTTTCTTACCAAGATTATTTAAGCCTTTAATTTAATATACTTAAGTCTTAAATTCTTACCTGTACCTTTTTAGCTTACTTGTCTTACCTTTCCTTTGGTATACCCTTTGAATTTCCCGTTTGAACCACTTGGAATACTAAGGATACGCGGGTACCTTTCCTTATGAAACTTAACCATTGCCATGTCTTGACATGGTCTTACGTGGTATCCTTGCCTTATGAACTCAACAATGCCATGCCTTGGCATGGTCTTACATAGGACCTTTCCTTATAAACTCACCAATGCCATGCCTTGGCATGGTCTTACATGGTACCTTTTCCTTATAGTAACTTATCAATGCCATACCTTGGCATGGTCTTACATGATTTCCTTAAACCCTAATATCATGACATTTGCATCCCACACATTCCTAAGGTTCAACCGGAACTTTCTGAGGTTGCTTCTCCATCAATTCATGCTTGAGTCTTTAAATGATAAATTTACAGAATAAATATGTAAATGCTGGAATTTAATAGTATCAAATGTAAAATAATAGAATATTGCATTTATTTAACGCAAACTTACCTCGAAACAAAATACGATAAACTATATCAATTTAGTCCACTATATTTTTCTTCCCCCGATCTAACCCCAGATTTCATTACTCTTGATCTATAATAGCAAATTTAGCCTATTCAATACTCATATTTATTAAAACATCCTTTAAATCTAACTTTGGAAAAATTATAGTTTTACCCCTAAACTTTTACATATTTACACATTTGCCCCAAAGCTCGAAAATTTTTATCCCTTATTCTTATGCTTTATGACATGCTGATCATTTTTCCCTTATATGAAAACATCAAATTCTCACTCTAACATGTACTTATGAAAATTAGGTATTTTTATCGTTTAAGTCGTTTTACTCGTTTTCACTTAAAATCACTTAGCAAAAGTTATTTAATATAATTTTAGACTTCATATTCTATCATAAAACATCAAAATAAACACATTTCACCTATGGGTATTTTTCCAAATATGAACCCTAGCATGAATTATTGATAGAATAAGATAAAACGAGCTACCGGGGCTTCAAAAATGTAAAGAACATTAAAAACGAGGCTTGGAATCACTTACTATGGAGCTTGGAAGCTTGAAACAAACCCTAGATATGGTGAACCTTGAAAATTCACCCTAAGCTTGAAACAACACTAGAATGGTCACTCCCTTACCCTTTCTCTTTTGTCGAATCTCATCAGGTACTTGTGTGGGTGCAATCATCGTGTTGGTTTAATGATTGGATGCTTGGCCGGATGTAGGTAAGTTGGTGATGCCTACTTGAGGATTTTCAGGATTTGTCAATCTAGGTAAGGGTTTTGTTATAAGTGTTATGTTAATTTATTAGGTTTGATCTCAATGTTTAAATTCGGTTTAGTGACCAAGGGTTGTTATGGACACAAATGCCAGCCAAGTGTCAGGAGGGGTTGGACCTGTAAACCCAGCCCCTAAATTCAAGAAGTGAGCAGTATCGGTAGTACGAGATTTTCCACTAAGTTGTGGGCCGGCATCGGAGCAAGATCGTAGGCAGATAGCAGTAGTCTCGATTGACGATAGTGTTGAAGTAGAGGGTGTGATAGTGCGAGTAATCAGGTGTGTAACTTTTACACACTTCATATGTTTATATGTTGTTTCTATATTTTGTCAAAAGTCAAGTAATAGTGGGATTCACTATGTTACCCTTGTGGGTAAAAGCAAGAACTCCGGGTAAGTCCATTATAATGGATAACGTGATTTGTCTATATCAAACCTGCATGTGTCATGTTATATTTCCTTGAAGTGTTAAGCATGATCTTATGGTATTGAAAAGCATATACATGAAAAATGGGTATGATGGGCAGAGGGGGAAGGTATGATTTATCAGACTGTCACCAGTGGTTAGGTGCCACACATGGGTTGGCCCCACATATCATTATTTTGTGACTAAGTCACAGTGGTTTGGAACCACCAGTGGTTCGGTACCACATATGCTTATTTTGTGACTTGTCCCAGCGATTAGGTACCACAGTGGGTTGGCCCCACATATCGTTGTAAGGGATCGTCACCAATGGTTAGGTACCACAAGTGGGTTGGCCCCACATATGAATATTTATGGCTTCGATTACCAGTGGTTAGGTACCACCAGTGGCTAGGTGCTATAAGGGGTAGATCTGGGAGACTTAGATGGATACTTAGGTTGGATGGGTTGCTTGACATGCATATTTGCATATGAATCTGTGTAAAATCATAACATATTTTTGGATGGGGAATTATACACTGAGTCTCGGTGACTCACCCCTTCCGTTACTTTTTGTAGATAATGCTTAGATCATGGATTTAGAGCCGGGGTGGACTCCTGGTGGCCATGCTCAATATTTGTTTTCATTCCAATGTTTATTTCGGATTTAGTTCTTATTTACTTTAAGTTTGGGGTTTTAGCTTTGTAATAAGGCCACTTAGATTTTTACTTTCGGATTATTTGTTCGTTTTAGTTTTCTTTAAATCTCTGCTAAACATTAATAGCATGCCTGATAAATTATGAAATGAACGATTTTTCTAAAACTTGAGTAAAACCTTTGTTTTCTGAAGTTGTACACCGGATAATTAATAAACGAGGGGTAGCAATAAGGGAACTCTATTTCTTCTAAGTTAAGGTTCAAAATGTTTTAACAGTTCACTCAACCGAACACAATTCTTTTATAGATAAACAAAAGTTTTCTTCTCAAATCAAGTTGACAAAATGGTTTTCGAAATGTTTTCTTCCCTGTGATGCGCCAGATTCAGTTGTAGCATTTTGACCGGGTTTGGGGTGTTACATTTTTAGTATCAGAGCCCAGTTCAAAAGCTTGGTTGTAGGTATAAGGCCCAAAATGTTTTCAATGAAGGGTTTGTAAAATGATTTTCGTGAGATGCATATTTTGGAAAGCATGGTACCGAGTCTCAAACACCGATCCACCTGTAAGTATCCTAACCTTTGATGTGATATATATATGATGGGTTTAATGGGTTTTGTAGGACGTGATCGTATGCTAGGGCTTATGGACCATAGGCTTAGATACACAAACTCTTAAATTCCATAAAACTTAACTTCCCTAATTAAACATGTCTATGAACAAGTCAAAAGGACTAGGGTGTGGTAACAGGCATACGCATGTCTAGGATTGGATCCAAGAAGAGCTTGGTATTTAAGCAGTCCTAGTGACTCACCTCCTCTTTTTTGGAATCTTACTTGGTGCATAGTGACTGTTCACCTTAGCCTCGAAGACTTGTTGACGGGCCAAACTTTATAACTAAAACCCGAAAGGGACCAGTACCCTATCCTTGTAAAATTTCTTAAATGTCCCTGATTTTGTAAAAACTTATCCACATTACCCTAGGTTGAGAAATTTTATCGAAATACCCTTGATTTTTTAAAATGACCAACATACTCTTGTTTGAAAATTACCAAAGTACCCTTGTTTGAGAAATTATTAAATTACCCCTAATTTATGAAATACCTCCGAATTATAAAATTATCGAAATACCCCTATTTTGAAAAATACCAGGATACCTTATTTTGAAAAATTACGAAAATACCCCTGTAGGTTAAAATTACAAAAATATCCCTAGGTAGTGAAATGATGAAAATACCCCTAGGCAATGAACGTGAGTCCATGGATGTACTTGTGTGTTTCATACATGTATATGGTGCTCTGTTGGATGTTGATTGAATGTGAATTCTAGAATTAGGAAGTACAGACTTAAGAATCAAACTATGTAGACATAGTTCGAATTCGAAAGAACCACTATTAAAACTTCCTTCCATAAGATTGTTCATCGTTAATCAGTGGAAGAAAGAGTTATTAATCTATAAAAATTTCTAAATCAGATTAAATCGCGAATGGTAGAATGAGCACTCGAGGTCGAGGGCATATTGTACGCTTGGTAGTGGTAGGGGTAGGACGACGTGTGGAACCAGTAGGGTCTAGTTTGAGTCGAGAATGAGGTACTAGTCCGCCAAATGTGGGCGCTAAATTTTGAGAACAAGCAATGGTGATGATGCAGATCATCTGGAGCAATGCTACAGTGTCCTAGAGGAGTTCTTTGAGCAGCGTGAGTACGGGGCTCAGAAATCTGTGTCTGAACGACTCTGAGCTAATGGAGCAAATGTATTTAGGGGATTTTCGGGTGTAGCTCCCAACACGGCTGAGTACTGGTTAAAGGCGACAGAGTGCATAATGGATGACCTGGATTTCACATCTGAGGAGAAGCTAAAAGGGATAGTGTCTCTTCTCCGGGATGAGTCTTATCAATGGTGGCTCACGGTCAGGGAAGGTGCGTTCACTTGGGATTTCTTCAATGCGGCTTACCAGAGAAAGTACGTGGGGTTTAGTTATATAGATGCGCAACGAAAGGCATTTTTGAATTTGGTTCAAGGGAGTAAGTTGGTATCCGAGTACGAGGTGGAATTCTTACGGTAAGCAGGTATGCTCGCGGTATCATGGCTACGGAGCATGAGCGCTGTGTTAGGTTTAAGGACGGACTAAGGGATGAGTTGCGGGTGTTGATTGCTCCGTAGCGAGAGAGGGAGTTTACCTTTCTTGTGGAGAAGGCCAAGATTACTGAAGGGATGAAGCAAACCAAGAAACAGAATCAGAATAGGACTAGAGATAAAAGGAGTTTTGGGCCATCAGGGTCTGCTGGGAGTTCTCAAAAAAGAGCTAGATTTGGTGGACCGAATCAAGCTGCAAGGCCTGCTGCTGCTGCTCACTGGCCACCACGGTGTGCCCGATGTGGGAAGTCGCATTCGGAGGAGTGTTAGACAGATAATAGAGGGTATTTCGAGTGTGGGTCAATAGATCATCGGATAAGGTGATTGTCCACGGAAGCCAGCTAAGACACAGGCTGATGGTCAATGACGTACACAATTCAGGGGAGATGGTCAGCAACTGCAGAGGGGTCGAGGTTCTGTCAGGGGCGGTAATGGAAACGGACGAGGCCGGGGAGCATCGGGTAGAGGTGTTGAAAATGCTAATGCAAGACAGCCTGGGTTGGTCTATGTAGCGAGGTGTCGAGAGGAGGGCAATGTACCGGACATCATAATCGGCACGTTTTTAATTATTGTGTTGCCTTATACTGCTTTGATTGATGTTGGTTCGACGCACTCTTTTATTGCTAGTAGTATAGTGGGAACTTTGAACTTAGCCTATGAGACTTCTGCTAGGGAGATGACGATAATTAGCCCTCTAGGACATTCTGTGGTAGTAAATAAACTATATAGGATGTACCCTAGAACTTTAAGGGTAGTGTTTGCTGATTTGATGGAACAGCCATTCGGGGAGTTTGATTTGATCTTAGGGATGGATTGGTTAGTAAAGTATCAAGCGGGTCTGGACTGTGCAGCAAAGTGCATAGTGCTGAAAACTGTCGAGGGTGAAGAGGTGGTGATGATAGGTGAGAGAAGAAACTACCTATCTTGGGTGGTATCTGCTTTGAAGGCTGAGAAAATGGTGAGGAAAGGATGTAAGGCGTTTGTGGTTTATGTCTATGCTTTGGAGGTTAAGGAATCAATGGTGGGGAATGTTTGAATAGTGAAAGAATTCACCGATGTGTTCCCAGAGGAGCTTCCGAGTTTGCCCCCTGATCGCGAAGTTGAGTTTGGTATAGACCTTTTACCAGGAATAGCGCCAGTGTCTATTGCCCCATATAAAATGGCGCCAAAGGAGTTGGTGGAGCTGAAGGCGCAGATTTAAGAATTATTGGATCGGGGTTTTATCTGGCCAAGTGTATCGCCATGGGGAGCGCCTGTTCTTTTGTTAAAAAGTAGGACGGGTCGAGGCGAATGTGCATAGATTACCGTCAGCTGAATAAGTTAACGATTAAGAATAAGTATCCATTACCAAGGATAGACGACCTATTTGACCAACTTAGGGGTGCCTCAGTATTTTCCAAGAGAGATTTGAGGTTGGGTATCACCAGCTTAAGGTTAAGGAGGCGGATATTCATAAGACGGTGTTTCATACTCATTACGGTCACTATGAATTTTTTGTGATGCCATTCGGGTTGACGAATGCACCAGCAGCATTTATGGATATGATGAATCGGGTGTTTCAACCGTACTTGGATCGATTCATCGTAGTATTTATAGATGATATTCTGGTGTACTCAAAATCAGAGGAGGATCATGATGCACATCTGCGAGTGGTTTTGCTGATTCTAAGAGAAAAGTGGTTATAAACAAAGTTTAGTAAGTGACAATTCGGTTGAAAGAATTTACCTTTTTGGGTCATGTGGTGTCAGCTGAAGGGATTAGAGTGGACCCTCGGAAGATTGAAGCTGTATTAGATTGGAAACCACCAAACTCTGTGGTGGAGATTCGGAGTTTTTTTGGTTTAGTAGGTTATTACAAGAGGTTTGTGGAAGAGTTTTCTTTGATTGCAGTGCCGTTAACCAAGTTGCTAAGGAAAGGGGTTCTGTTTGTGTGGTCTGACAAGCAACAAGAAAGTTTTGAGAGGTTAAAGAGGATTTTGATGGAAGCTCCGGTGCTGATTCAACCTGAAGCAGGGAGAGAGATTACGGTTTATTGTGATGCGTCGCATACAGGGTTGGGATGTGTACTGATGCAAGAGGGGAAAATAGTAGCGTATGCTTCTCGATAATTGAGACCTCACGAGGTGAATTACCCGACACATGATCTGGAGCTGGCTGCAGTGGTTTTCGCCCTGAAAATTTGGAGACATTTGTATGGAGAGAAGTTTATTGTGTACACAGATCATAAGAGTTTGAAATACCTCCTTACTCAGAAGGATTTGAATTTAAGGCAGCGGAGGTGGATCGAGTTGTTGAAGGATTATGACTGCTCGATTGAGTACTATCCAGGTAAGGCTAACGTGGTAGCTGACGCCTTGAGTCGCAAAGTGGTAGTAGATTTAAGAGCCATGTTTGCCCACCTTAGTTTGTATGAGGACGGAAGTCTGTTAGCGGAAATGCAAGTGGAGCCGACATGGGTAAACCAGGTTAAGCAAAAACAATTGGTAGATGGAGTCTTAAGTGCTTGATGTTTGCAAGTGCAGAATGGTGGATTGGAGGGGTATAGCTTGAGCAGCGATGGAGTGCTATGTTTTTAGGGGAAAGTTTGCATGCCTAAAGATATGGAGTTAAGGTAGAAGATTCTTCAAGAGGCACATAGCAGTCTATATGCTATGCATCTTAGAGGTAGTAAGATGTACCGGGATTTGCGGGAGTAGTTTTGGTGGCCAAACTTAAAGCGAGAGGTAACTGAGTTTGTAAGTAAGTGTTTGGCGTGTCATAGCAGGTCAAAGCTGAACTTCAGTTACCTTCTAGATTGTTGCAACCGGTAAAGATTTCGCAGTGGAAATGGGAGAGGATCACGATGGATTTTGTTAGTGGGCTACCCCTCACGCCTACTAAGAAGGATTCGATGGGTAATTTTTGACCGTCTGACAAAGTCTGCTCATTTCATACCTGTGCGTGTGGATAACTCTCTTCAGAAGTTAGCTAGACTATATATAGCAGAGATTGTAAGGTTGCACGGGGTACCAGTGTCGATTATATCAGACCGAGACCCTAGATTTACGTCAAGATTCTGAAAGGCATTGCATCAGGCATTGGGTACAAGGTTGGATTTCAATACGGCGTTTCATCCCCAGTCGGATGGACAGTCGGAGAGGGTAATTTAGATTTTGGAAGATATGTTGAGGGGTTGTGTCTTGGATTCCAGAGGTAGTTGGGAGGAATTTCTACCATTGGCGGAATTCGCGTATAACAATAGTTACCAGGCAAGTATTCGGATGGCACCATATGAAGCGTTATATGGCCAGAAGTGTTGTACCCCTACATGTTGGACGGAGTTAGGGGAGCAGCAGTTATTAGGGCCAGTGTTGGTTGCTGAAATAGAAGATAAGGTTAGGCTGATTCGAGCTCGTCTGAAGGAAGCCTCGGACAGGCAAAAGTCCTATGTCGATCTTAAGCAGAAGGATATAGAATTTGCAGAGGATGACAATGTGTTCTTGAAGGTGTCACCATGGAAGAAAGTGCTGAGATTTGGGCAAAAAGGCAAGCTGAGCCCTAGGTTTATCGGGCCTTATCGGGTGTTGAAGCGAGTGGGACCGATAGCTTATCAGCTCAAGTTGCCACCAGAATTGAGTCAGATCCATAATGTGTTTCATGTTTCTATGCTTAGACGCTATCGTTCAGATCCGTCTCATGTTGTGCCGGTAGAAGAAATTAAAGTGAGCCCAGACTTATCTTTTGAGGAAGAACCCGTACAGATCCTGGATCGGGATGTCAAAGTATTGCGTAGGAAATCAGTCCCTTTGGTGAATGCATTGTGGTAGAACCATGGATCAGAAGAGGCCACATGGGAGCCGAAGGATGTTATGCGGCAGCATTACCCTCAACTCTTTTGATCAGGTAATTTTGAGGCCGAAATTTATTTTAAGGGGGTAGAACTGTAACATCCTGAGTTGTGGGCCTGTGCATTATGTGTGTGTTTAATGCATTAGATTGAGAATTAGAGGTACGAATTGGGCTCAGGTTTGGACTGAGACCTTGGTTAATTTTCTGTTGGGGCATTATAGGGTTTAAAAATAGGTATCTGTGTGTAAAAGAAGCAAGTGGGCTTGTGGCCCAAATCTGGTGGCGCTGCAAGGAAGGTAGAAGGTGGCGTCACTAGTGGATGGAGAGGATCCAAGTGTTGGCGACTTGGGGTCGTGTTCTTGGGCCAAATTTGGCACTTAAAGGGGGCTAAGGGGAGGACGGCATTAAGACTAGGATATAGGGGATAAAATTTTTTAAATATATGGATAATATGTTGTTATAGGAGGGAAGAGTTGGTGCTAAGTAGGCCTCTTTTGGAGGAGGTTGTGGATTAAGATAGCAAAGAAAGATAGGAGCTATCTCTTGGAGGCAGTGTTAGTCAAATCCTTTTGAAGAGTTTAGGAGGGAGTGGACTCTCAGCTTTGGCTCTTGGAGAGGGTCGAAACCTAGTTGCTAAAGGGTAGCATTTTTGGCATTTAGGTGGGATTTCCACTTTTTCAGTCTAGCTTTTCCTCTCAATCTCTCTTTTTCCAAAAATCACCTAAACTCTTCTCCTCTTTTCTCTCCTTTTGACCATAGCCAAACCTCTTTAGGGTCTTCTCTTCTTCTTCTTTTTGTGATAACCGAATCCCTACTACTCTCTTTCTCCATCTTTGTCCTAAAGCCGAATCACTACTTCTCCCTCTCTTCTATCTTGGCTTTTCGTTTCAAAACACCTTGCTAGTCAAACCCTTGATTTTTATCACCCTTATCCACTCTTCTTTCATTCACTAACAGTAGAAGACCACACTTTCTTTTGGGAGCCAAATCTTCCTTGCTGTGATCTCTTGTGCCGAACTATGAGGAAAGTCGAAGGTATGTGTTGGTAATAGGTTCGGTCGAATGGCCACTCCCTTACCCTTTCTCTTTTACCGAATCTCATCAGGTACTTGTATGGGTGCGATCATCGTGTTGGTTTAATGATTGGATGCTTGGCCAAATGTAGGTAGGGTGGTGACGCCTACTTGAGGATTTTTGGGATTTTTCGATCTAGGTAAAGGTTTCATTTTAAGTGATATGTTAATCTATTAGGTTTGATCTCATCGTTTAAATTTGGTTTAGTGACCAAGGGTTGTTATGGACTCAAATGCCAGCCAAGTGTTAGGAGGGGTTGGACCTGTAAACCCAGCCCATAAATTCAAGAAACAAGAAGTATCGACAGTACAAGATTAGCCACCGGGTTATGGGCCGGCATCGGAGCAAGATCGTAGGCAGATAGCAATAGTCTCGATTGACGATAGTGTTGAAGTAGAAGGTGTGATAGTGCGAGTAATCAGGTGTGTAACTTTTACACACTTCATATGTTTAATATGTTGTTACTATGTTTTGTCAAAAGCCAAAGTAATAGTGGGAATCACTATGTTACCCTTGTGGGCAAAAGCAAGGACTCTACATAAGTCCATTATGATGGATAACGTGATTTATCTATATAAAACCTACATGTGACATGTTATATTTCCTTAAAGTGTTAGCATGATCTTATGGTATTGAAAAGCATATACATGAAAAGTGGGTATGAAGAGCGGAAGGGGGAAGGTATGATTTATCAGACTGTCACCAGTGGTTAGGTACCACACATGGGTTGGCCCCAGGTATCATTATTCTGTGACTAAGTCTCAGTGGTTTGGAACCACCAGTGGTTGGGTACCACATATGCTTATTTTGTGACTTGTCCCAGTGGTTAGGTACCACAGTGGTTAGGTACCACAGTGGGTCGGCCCCACATATCGTTGTAAAGGATCGTCACCAGTGGTTAGGTACCATAAGTGGGTTGGCCCCACATATGAATATTTGTGACTTCAGTTACCAGTGGTTAGGTACCACCAGTGGCTAGGTGCCACAAGGGGTAGATCTGGGAGACTCGGATGGATACTTAGGTTGAATGGGTTGTATGACATGCATATTTGCATATGAATCTGTGTAAAAGCTTAACGTCTTTTGGGATGGGGAATTACACACTAAGTCTCGGTGACTCACCCCTTCTGTTACTTTTTGCAGATAATGCTTAGATCGTGGATTTGGAGCCGGGGTGGACTCGTGGTGGCCATGCTCAATATTTGTTTTCATTCTAATGTTTATTTCATAATTAGTTCTTATTTACTTTAAGTTTGGGGTTTTAGCTTTGTAATAAGGCCACTTAGGTTTTTACTTTCAGATTATTTGTTCATTTTAGTTTTCTTTAAATCTCTGCTAAATGTTAATAGCATGCTTGATAAATTATGAAATGAACGTTTTTTCTAAAACTTGAGTAAAATCTTTGTTTTCTGAAGTTGTACACCGGATAATTAATAAATGAGGGATAGCAACAAGGCAACTCTATTTCTTCTAAGTTAAGGTTCAAAATGTTTTAACAGTTCACCCAATCGAACACGATTCTTTTATAGATAAACAAAAGTTTTCTTCTTAAATCAAGTTGACAAAATGGTTTTCGAAATGTTTTCTTCCCAGTGACACGCCAGATTCAGTTGTAGCATTTGACCGGGTTTGGGGTTTTAAATGGTATCAAAGCTACGATAGAGTCAATTCTAGGACTAGCGTAGCACGAGCATAAGTCTAGCTATACATGCCATACGTAAGAATGTTTTTTTTATAATGATAGTGTGACGACTCCTGATGACTTAAATTATATTTATACATATAGTAAATGGATCTCGAAAGAGCTGAGATGGTTGATGTAGAATGTAATGCGCTGACTCCTGCTGAAGGGATGGTGCCTAATGAGAATGAGAATAGACCCCACTACGGTAAGTCAAGGAGGAGGAGAAGAGGCTAGAGAAGCCTTCTTCTATATGATGAATACGTGGTACACGAAATTTGTTCGTATGAACCCAAATGTACAACCCCTTCCACCCCTGCCTGTTTCACAACCTATCGCTATAGTCCCCCAAGTAGTAGAGGTGGTAAGAAGAACAAACCTCCAATTGATAGGATCAAGAAACATAGGGCAGAAGAATTCCAGGCTAGAAAATATGATGATCCGGAAAAGGCTGAGTTCTGGATAGAAAATACTACCAGGCTATTTAATGAGTTGTCATGCACACCTAAGGAATGTGTAAAATCTGTAGTTTCTCTTTTAAGAGATGCTGCCTATCAATGGTGGAACACCCTTGTGTCGGTAGTACCGAAGGGAAAGGTCACATGGGAATTTTTCCAAAAGAGTTCAAGAAAAAGTATATCAGTCAAAGATTCGTGGACAAGAAAAGGAAGGAATTCCTAGAACTGAAACAAGGCAAGATATCAATGACTGATTATAAGTGAGAGTTTGTGTGACTCAACAAATACGCTCGAGGATGCGTGTCCACTGAAGCCATCATGAGTAAGAGGTTTGAAGATAGACTAAATGATGATATCAAGTTATTTGTTGTTGTCCCCGAATTAAAAGAATTTGTGGGGTTAGTGGAAAGAGCTTATAAGGCCTAAGAATTAATGAAAAAGAAGAGAAAATCTGAAATAGAGTCTCGTGACTCTAGAAAAGATAGTGGAATAATTCATTCCAATCTTCATCTAAGAAGTCAAGAGATATCCCTACCCGATCAGCTACTTCCACTAGGTTTTCAAAGAAAGACAACAGTAA
Source organism: Gossypium rotundifolium (assembly GCA_025506655.1). Lineage (NCBI taxonomy): Eukaryota > Viridiplantae > Streptophyta > Magnoliopsida > Malvales > Malvaceae > Gossypium > Gossypium rotundifolium. Next base: position 29,816,361 of record CP106730.1, read on the forward strand.
GTAGAATTCAGAAAATAAAGCACAGACTACTTCAGTTCCTAGTGTGGGGAACGTTCGATCTGATAGACCTGAATACCCACAGTGTGGCAGACGCCATCTCAGTGAATGTCGATGAAAATGCTTGTTTTAGATGTGGTTCCCATGATCACTTTATAAAAGATTATCCTAAGATGACGAAAGAACAGAGAACTTAGAACCCGAGATCTGGTGGTATGGTCAGAGGCAGAGCGTAGAGAAACCCAGGGAGTGGGGCAAGTGGAAGAGGTAACCCTAGAGAGCAGGCTGCAAGACCCGAGGGTAGGGCACCTACTAGGACTTATGCCATTCGCACTTGCAAAGAGGCATATTCTCCTGATGTTATCACGGGTACATTTTTTATTTATGATATCAAAGTTATTGCTTTAATAGATCTCGGATCCACACACTCTTATATTTGTATGAAACTAGTATCCAGTATGAATATGCCTATAGAGTCTACAGAATTTGTGATTAAGGTGTCTAATCCTTTAGGCAAAAGTGTTTTAGTTGATAAAGTATGTAAAGACTGCCAATTAATGATTAGCGGTCATTATTTTAAAGTAAACCTTATGTTGTTACCATTTGATGAGTTTCACATCATTCTTAGTATGGACTGGTTGACTACCCATGATGTAATAGTTAATTGTGGGAAGAAATGCATTAAGATGATATGTGAGAATGGGGACACACTTTATATATAATCAAATGAACATAGCAAATTGTCGATAGTGATTTCTCATATGATGGCACAGAGATATTTAAAAAAAGGGTATGAACCATATTTGGCCTTTGTGATGAATGATAAATAGATCTAAAGATTGAGTCAGTACCGATAGTATGTGAGTACGTGGATGTTTTTCCCGAGCAATTACCATGACTACCACCAGTTAGGGAGGTTGAGCGCAATATTGAGCTAGCTCCCAGTATTGTATCGATATCTATTACTCCTCACAGAATGGCTCCAACAGAGTTGAAAGAGCTGAAGATACAATTGCAAAAGTTGACAGATAAAGGCTTTGCTAGGTCGAGTTGTTCTCTCTGGGGTGCTCCAGTTTTATTTGTGAAAAAGAAAGATGGCACTATGAGATTATGCATAGATTATCGTTAACTTAATAAAGTGATAGTGAAGAACAAGTACCCATTACCTCGGATTGATGATTTGTTCGATCAATTGAAAGGAGCTAATGTGTTCTCTAAAATAGACTTGAGATCAGGGTAGTATCAGTTAAGAGTAAAGGATTCAGATGTGTCTAAGGCAGCTTTTCTAACAAGATATGGGCATTATGAATTCTTAGGCATGCCCTTTTGTTTGACCAATGCTCCTGAGGTATTCATGGACTTAATGAATTGCATCTTTAGACCCTACCTCGACAAGTTTGTAGTCATTTTCATTGATGACATATTGATTTATTCTTGGGATGAGAATAAGCATGTTGAGCATCTACGGACAGTTTTACAGATTCTACGAGAAAATCAGTTGTATACCAAGTTCAGTAAAAGTGAATTTTGGCTCAAGGAAGTAGGATTTCTGGGACATATTGTCTCGAGAGATGGAGTCTGAATGGATCCAAGCAAGATTTCGACTATAATGGTCTGGAAACCACCAAGTAATATCTCTGAGATTAGGACTTTCTTAGGCCTAGCCGGCTATTATCGACGATTTGTCAAGGGGTTTTCTATGATCGCAACCCCGATGACTAAATTGTTACAGAAAAATGTGAAGTTTGAGTGGACAGAAAGATGCCAACAAAGTTTTGAGAAATTAAAAGCAATGTTAACAGAAGCTTCGATTATAGTACAACCTGAGATAGGGAAAGAATTTGTGATTTACAGCGATGCATCCTTAAACGGATTAGGCTGTGTACTTATGCAAGAAGGCAAGGTTCTTGCTTATGCCTCAAAATAGTTGAAGCCTCATGAGAAGAATTATCCGACGCATGATTTAGAGCTAGCTGCCATAGTCTTCGCCTTGAAGATTTGGAGACACCATTTATATGGTGAAAGATGTTGGATTTTTACTGATCACAAAAGTCTAAAGTACTTGATGTCGTAGAAAGAGTTGAACTTAAGGAAACGGAGATGGTTAGAGTTGATGAAGGGCTATGAGTTGGCCATTGACTACCATCCAGGAAAGGCGGATGTTGTTGCCGATGCTTTGAGCACGAAGTCTCTTTTTGCATTAAGGGCAATGAATTCACGGATGACCTTATCTGATGATGGTTCTATTCTAGCTGAATTAAAAGCTAGACCAATGTTCCTTCAAGAGATCATTGAAGTTCAACAAGAAGATAAAGAGTTGCAAGCCAAGAGAACTCAGTGCAAGTCAGATGTTGAATCCAAATTTCAGATTAATTCTGATGGATACTTGATGTTTAAAGATAGAGTTTGTGTACCGAGAAAAGAGGAGCTTATTCAGAGAATTTTGTATGAGGCACATAACAGATGTTTATCTGTTCATCCAGGTAGTACTAAGATGTATAATGACTTGAAGTAATTGTATTGGTGGCAGAGAATAAAGAAAGATATTTCAGAGTTCGTTTCAAGATGTTTGATTTGTCAGCAAGTAAAGGCTGAACACCAAGTACCTTCGGGTTTGCTTCAACCAATTATGATACCCAAGTGGAAATGGGACCATATCACTATGGATTTTGTAACGGGATTGCCATTATCACCGAGCAAGAAAGAAGCTATATGGGTTGTAGTTGATAGACTCATGAAGTGAGCTCATTTCCTACCTGTATGAGTTGACTACTTACTCAACAAACTAGCAAACTTATATGTTTTTGAAATATTAAGACTTCATCGATTTCCTTTGTCAATCATATCAAATAGAGATCTAAGATTCACCTCTAGATTTTGGAAGAAGCTTCAAGAAGCCTTGGGTCCAAAATTGAGTTTTAGCACAGCTTTTCATCCTCAAACTGACGGTTAGTCGGAGAGGTTGATTCAGATACTTGAGAATATGTTTCGATGTTGTGTTCTAGAATTCCAAGGCAGTTGAGAAAAGTTTCTCCCATTGGTAGAATTTGCCTACAATATTAGCTTTTAGTCGAGCTTAAAGATGGTGCCTTATAAGGCTCTATGTGGACGTAAATGCAGAACGCCTTTATATTGGACTAAACTCAAAGAAAATCAAATTCACGGGGTTGATTTGGTTAGAGAAGCTGAAGAGAAAGTGAAAGTGATATGAGAATGTTTAAAAGTTGTATCAAACTAACAAAAATCTTATTCGAACCTAAAGAGAAGAGAGATAGAGTATCAAGTCGGGGATAAAGTTTTCTTGAAAGTGTCACCTTGGAGAAAAGTTCTCAGATTTGGCCGGAAAGGCAAGTTAAGTCCACATTTTATTGGATCGTTTGAGATTACCAAGAAAGTTGGGCCGGTAGCTTATAGATTGGCTTTGCCATCAGAGTTAGAAAAGATACATGATGTGTTTCACGTGTCAATGTTGAGACACTACCGATCAGATCCTTCCCATGTAATTACCCCGTCAGAGATAGAGATTCATCCCGACATGACTTATGATGAATAACCAATCAAGATTTTAGCTCGGGAAGTCAAGCAGCTAAGAAATAAAAGTATTGCTCTAGTGAAAGTATTGTGGCAAAGGTGATTGTTGTTTTGTCGAGTTTTAAAATTTATAATGAATGAGATCAAACTTGGAAACTAACTCTGACAACGATTAAAGGCAAGTGTACCTATTGAACAGTAGTATAGCTTAGGCAAGACCGGATTGTCGAACCCAAATGAGCTAAAAGTACTAATACTCACTTTCTTTTTATTATTTAGCCTAAAATATGGAGTGATTGGATGATTTAATCTAATTTAATGACTACTAAGCTAAAACACAAAGACAAAAGGAACAAATTGGGAAATAACTTGAAGAAAACTCAATTGATCATGTCGATACCCTCAGGAAGAATCCACCTAGACTTCACTTGTTATGTAACACTGAACCATACGATTTATTCACTTAGTTTGATCCATAAAACTCCCTAACGTATATTAAACCCTCTCTCGAGGCGAATAACATCTAACCCTGGGTTAATTAGTGGAACTCTCGTTCTCTTACAATAACCCCCTAGAATAGCAGTAAATCGATCTATGGATTCCCATATTAGGTTTCACCCTAATCCAGCAAAATCTCGTCACCCTATCTCTAGGCATGCGATCAACTTCACTTAATTATGCTAGATATACTCTTAAGTAGTGTCTATTCCTCCTCCACCTAAGCACATCAGATTTGGATTAAGCATGCATAATTAAGAACAAACTAAGTATTTATCATATAATTCAGAAATCAATAACAAGATTCATCTAGGTTTCATCCCTTGAATGTCTGAAGGGTTTAGTTCATAATGAATAAAGAAAACATCTCAAAAGAAAAGATAAAACAAAACATAAGAAATCCCTAAAACCCCCTGAAGGAATTGAAGGAGAAATTCACCGTCTTGAATAGAATTTCGGCTCCTTGAGATGGATCTACTGGACATCTTTGAGTAATTCCCACAAATTTTACCTTTCTGGCTCGGCTCCTTGGCCTCGCTAACTACCATCTTTCAGGATACACTTAAGGTGTTTATATAGACTTTTAAAATGCTTTACTTGGCCTCTAAGTGTCCTAATTCAAGAATACTTCCTATGAATAGGCTTTGGAATATATTTCTTTGTCTCAAAGTATCCAAAATCGAGTGAAATTACTCTTTCCCACGGTAGGGGCACGGCCATGGTACACGCCCGTGTAAATCATTTTTAGACCGTGTCTCGATTCTGTCGATTAGGGCACGACAGCATAAATCGTGGCATGGTCATGCCTTAGATAATTGTCAAGGCACGATCGTGTGGCTTGAAGTCCAGGCCATTTCGATTTCTTCTTTGGCCCAAATTGGCCTACTTTAAGCCCGTTTCTTATTCTTTTCATCCTCAAGTGCTTTCCTGAGTATAAACAGAAAAGAAAGGATTAAAAGCACCTTGTTACATAAATCACGGGCTAAATCATCCAAAAGCATACTAAATGTGAGCCTAAAATATGTTACTTTTACGGTTTATCAAAAGGCATGGGAACCAGAAAAGAGCATGAGAAACCAGTACCCATACTTATTTGCCGGTAAGATTTTCGAGGACGAAAATTCCTAAGGGGGAGATGTGTAACAGCCCGATTTAGGGCCTAGTCAGAATAGTGGTGCAAGGCCATGAATCCAAGGTGAATTTATGAGTTTTTAAGGTTTATTTCATGTTTGCATGCTAGAGTGAAAGTTTCATGAAGCAATTTTATTAAATTGAGGTTGAATGGTCCAGAAGGACTAAATTGCAAAGGTTGCAAAATATGAGTTTCTAGAAGCTTTTTGTATGAGATAGCTTTAGAATATCAATTAGAAGTCCTTAAGTAGCAAATTGCCCAAATTATAATTTTTGGACAAAATTGGACATGAGATAATAAATTGTAAAAATTTAGATAGAAGGGCATTTTGGTCATTTAATCAATTTAAATGATTAAAATGGGAAAAAGATGATAAAAATCTATTCATCTTCTTCCCTTTATTGCCAAAAATTTGAAGACTCCATAGCTAGGGTTCTTCATTTTTTCAAGCTTACTAGTAAGTTCATTTTAGGCCCGTTTTTAATATTCTTCGTATTTTTGAGGTTCTCGTCTTATAAATTAGCTATTTTTAGCTATAAAATGAGCTAGGATACATGTTCAAAAATTTACCCAATGTTAAATGATGTTTTATGGAAGTTTATGAGAGTTTGATGCTAGATAAACATCTTTTTCTAAGTGAATTTCATTAAAAATGATAGTATGGACTAATTTGTAATAGTTATGAAAATTGGTCATACATACTAGAAATAGTGAGAATTAACGATTGTTATAGTAGAGGAAATGAATCAGCTAAGCATGAAGTTTAAGAAAGTTTAATGAGAATTATTTTACGAGCTTTTGGGCCAAAGTGCAAATATAAGAAAGTATAGGGGCAAAATAATAATTTTGCCAAAGTATGAGTAATGAGTCAATTTAGTCAATGTTATTATTAAATGATCTATTTATGATTATAGATCAACAAAAATGAAGCCCGGATCAAAACCAAGGCAAGAACAAAGTCGAGGACTAAATTGCATATCTACATACATTTTATATATTGAGGTAAGTTTGTATGATTTCTAAGCTTTATGATTTCTATCATTGAATTGCTTAGTATAATGTACATTATTTTCATGGAATGCTTATTGTTTTGTTAAACAAAGAAATCAATGATGTTAAGTATAAGCAAGTCCCGATTAAAGATGAATTTCCTAGGATACTCGATTTACCACATGAGATAAGAAAGCCTGTATAAGACCAAGCCAAGGCATGGCATCAGCAATCAAGTAAGTTATCATGTAAGTCCAAGTCAAGCTTGGCATTGAACAAGTTATCATGTAAGTCCAAGGCAAGCTTGGCATTGAACAACCTATCATGAGAAAAAAAATCCCATATAAGTCCAAGCCAAGGCATGGCATTGGTGAGACCAAGAAAGACTTCATATAAGTCCATGTCAAGACATGGCCTTGAAACCAAGATGAGATATTCCATGTAAGACCGTATCTAGGATATGGCTTTGGCATCAAGATATGTGAGATGAGATTTAGTATCCTCGTTTATTCACAGAAATTCATCAGTCAAATGAGTAAAGTTAAAATGAGTTAACAAGAAAGCTAGGTAAGCAAAGCTATTACCAAGTTCAAATTGAGTATCATTTATGTTATGAATGATGAATTAGAGGTCATGATTATTATGTTAAAGTATTTTGATCAATGTGATCAAGTGATACATGTACCATGTTTACCTTACAAGTATGGGAATAGTAAGTATCATGAGACATGTAAGAATCAGTATGAGTAAGTAAACTCCATAGCTAAAATTTATGATACCATTGTTATGTCAAATGGTTTATATTAAGCAAGTTTATTAATATGTGTTTTACATGCAAACTTACTAAGCTAAATGCTTATGTTTTTAATTATTTCTTTCTATGTAGTCCTTCCAAGCTAACTTGTGGATCGTTGGAGTCGGAGCTCGTAGCACACTATCAATCTCTATTTTGGTATAGCCAAGTTATTTTACAAGTATGGCATATATAGGGAGCATTTCATTTTGAGAGTATGTTTAAAGAAGGGTCATTGTATAGATTATCAAGTTTATTATTCTTTTACATATGGCAAAGTGATTGGCCAAAATTAACAAAGTATGTATGTTTATGGAGATCAATGAAGTATGTAGTAATTTTTATGAAAAATGTATTGAATTGAGCATAAGTTTGGTCTCGATTTCAATGTGGAAATAGGCTTGGTAAATAGCCTCTAAGTGCCCACACGGTAAGACACACGGGCATGTGTCTAGGCCGTGCGTACCCTACAACTTAGTGTTTTAAGTCAGAATAAGCCACGGGCAAATCCCACGGTCATTTTTTTAGGCCGTGTGTGATACACGGTCAGAACATAGCGTGTGCCCAAAACTATGTAAATAAGTCAGTATATCAAGGTATAGCACATGGTTTACATCCACCAGCATGTCAAGGCCATGTGTAATTAGTCAGTGTCGACCACGGGTGGAAGACACGGGCATGTGGTAGGGACACGTGCATGTCCCAAGTCATATGGGCTTGTGGCCCGTGTTTTAAGAAAAAGTTTTCATTTGAGTTATGAAAGTTTCTAGATACGTGTTTAAGGCCTCGTAGGCCCATGAAATTTATGATTAGACTAAGAAAGAGAAGTTTTTAATTTGGAACAAAATTTTATAACTCGTAAGTACATGTTTTAAGTGAGTTCAAGCATGGTAATGTCTCGTATCTAGTCTTAGCATCAGACTCGAGTATGGGGTGTTACATCTATAGCCTTTTCTAGGTTAGCAGAGGTTGACTTCTCTAACACCTCCTTTTCCCTTATTTGTAGTGACTCATTCAGTTACGGGGTCAGTTCTGGCAACGGGTGGAACTAGCTCTTTGTTGCACTCATTAGAAAATATCAAAATAGCTAAGAAAGTAGGAAATTTTGGCATGGGTATCGAAATATTTTCTAGAGAGGACTTATTAATGCCAAACACATATCTTTCACATACGTCCAGAACTGAGCCTAGCGTTCGTGTAACGCCCCAAAATATGAGGTTTGTAATTTTTGCTTAAATTCCATGGCGTGCTTGAACGGCTAGTTATTTTAGGCTGTTTGGAGGTTTTTATTAAGCCTGGGTGCGAGTCTGAACCTTGGAAAAATTTTGGTTTTTGCTCATAAGTGAAACTAGCAGTTAGCAGTAGGACTTATGTTTAATTGTGTATGTTCTATGACACAAAAAGAGCCCGTGGCTTGATGGTGGTGGTGTCATTAAGAAGGCAAGGGGAGTGGGGTTCGAATTCCATAACTAGCAAATGGGGGCTTTTATTTTATATCTTGAGGGAGCAAGAGGTAGAGTTTGGATCAAACTCTGCATAGGAGGTTGAAGAATTGGTCAACAATTTCAAATGGGAGGCTGGGAGCATTTCAAGGAGGATTTGATGGAGAGAATCAAGGAAGTGGATGTGTGTGGGAGTGTTGGTCGAATGTGGGGAGGTTTGAGTAGGGGATTTTCAGCTAAGGAGTCTTCAGTTGTGCAAATTCGGTAATTAGAGTGGGTGAAGAAGCCGAATTTCTCTTTGGCACTTTTAAGTTTCTTTTGTTGCATTTCGGGTTTCATAATTTTTTGGCATCTTATGTAACCATTTACCATTCGAGTTTTATCATTCTTTCTGCATTTCATCTAATATTTTTCTATTGCTGCCTATCTTCTGCCGAGTTATTCTTTCCCCTTTCAATTTCCTCTTTGGTCGAACACAGCTCTGCTTTGCCTCTCGTATTTCTTTTATTTTCTTTGCAAGATGGCCGTGCACCCCTTTCTTCCTCTCTTTCTTTCTTCCTTGAGTCAGTCTAATCTACTAGGATCTAAGTATCCTCATCTCTTCATTTCTAACCGTTTCCGAGCCTCTTAGTTTGGTTGGTAAGTGTTGACTATAGCCGAATGTAGGTTGGTTTTTCTCCTTATTCGATTTTTGCTAACACTCTCTTTCCATCGAATGTTGCTAGAGACTCGTTTTCATTAGCCAAGGAGTAGGCTGAATACTCTTCCACTGCAAGAGATCTAACATTCCGTGGTAAGCGAAGTTAGTTGATTACTGTTTCAATATTTTTTTTTTTGATTAACAAGTATTTGATTAATTAAGAGGACGGTTGTTTCATAGGAGTCTTAGGAGCGCTTCAACCTACAATCCATCGCAGGAGTGTAATCGGACACCCACTTTAGTTCTTTCAATTCAATGAATGAAGGTGTGTATTCAAACCTTGATGAACTGTGAATTGGCTAAAGCCAAAATATCGATAAGCCGAGACTTCGGCATCTGAGGGCTCTCAAGCGTGTGAGCGCTTATAAAGGTAAACTGAGCCACAATCGTGGGCAATAGACCATTGAGGCTGCCACGAACAGTCTCAGGGGCTTAGGTCTAATGGGCCTCGTTGGGCCAAGATTGGCTAATGGGCCCATGGGCCTATAGAGGTAAAATTATCGAAATACCCACGATGGGTAAAATTATTGAAATACCCTCGATGGATAAAATTATCGAAATAACCCCTATGGGTAAAATTATCGAAATACCCTTGAGGGGTGAAATTACCGTTTTACCCCTAACCAACTAAATGACCATTATACCCCTAGTGGTAGTATAAGTGATGTATGTGTGACATTTGTATGGCTGGTTATGATTGTGACATACTGCATACATGAGTTATTTATGACACGCCATTCTACATTAGGGTTGAGACTTGTATTTGAAAGAAGTACTGTACTAGTGGCTTTGCCACGTTTTCACTGTTATAATGGCATCGCCACGTATTCTGATTTTAGTGGCTCAGCCACGTATACTGTTATTAGCAGCCTTGTTGTGTTATTATTAACAGCCATGCTGTGATCTTGGTGTGTTGGCTCGGTGGGGTTGACTTGGTCCCCACATGGTGTGTTGGTTGGTACGGGTGGTGTGTTGGCTGGACTTGGTTGGGTTGCATCTCCGTACTGCACTATTATGATTCGAGCCTAGACCCACTCAATCACTGTATAGGGCTAAAGCATAGACTGATCTGTTAGTGAATAGGGCTTAGGCCCAGACTGTTACTGTAATAGGAGATTACACACTGAGTTCTCGTAACTCACCCTTTTCCTAAATGTGTGGGTAATCCCCATCCTTAGATGATTTGGAGCTTCGAGGGACTCGGAGGTGGGCACACGCTCGATATGCTTTAATATTAGACTTAGCTATTTTTTAATAATTTATTTTCGGTTTGGTATTTTTGTAATAAGGCCATTTAGGGTTAACTTTTATTTGTCATTTTCTTTTAATTCCTACCTGCTAGACTAGGAAACATGAGTTTTAAAACAATAACGATTTCTAAAGAAAACTACGATTTTCAAACCTTAAAGTTAACAACTAGAACAAGCTTTCGCGATATTTAAATCGGATTAACAAAGGATATGACCATTGAGTGAATAACAAGTTTTTGATTTCACAAACCCAACATTATCAAAAATATTTAAAATTCAGTAAGGAGTTATTGCCGATAAGCCAGTTTTCAAACGACACTTTGATGTGACATGTCAGATTCAGCCGTAATGTCTAGGCCAGGTTTGGGGTGTTATAGTTCGTTGCTTTGTTCCAATAATTCCATCATCTGGTATTGCTGCACCTCAAACAGAGACAACCTCTATTCTAACTATTTTAGAGAAGTCAAGAATTTCTACTCATGAGAGGCAAGAGATGTTGCTGTGGGAATACATGTGATAGGGAAGGCTTGAGTATGCTGTGATGTTGCGGCAAACTTAGTTCCTCGTAGCTTGGCTAAAATTTCATGCATTATCCCACCCTTATTGGGGGTAACATCCTTAGCATCATCTACAAGCATATTTGCCATCTTACATAGGGTAGAAATAAGGAAAGGAAATTCAAACTCCCGACATTCTTATCAGCATACCTATGGATCTCTGGGAAGATAATCTTCCCTACATTTATCTTCCTTTCATGTAGAATACAATACAACAACAACATTCTTTCTTTCGAAACAGTTTTGTTATGCATAGATGGCATAAGACAACTCTTTAAAAAGTGGTACCACAGCTTCCAAATTGGTTTAATTGTAGCTCTTTAAATGGTGTAACACTCTTGGCTTGAAATAATCCACTGTTTTCCTTCAACATATAAATCATCGAATACTTTTACCAACCCCTTCGGTGTTATATTCTTGGAAAATTCAAAAAGCTCTTCTCTAACATCCTCAATGCTGAACTGGGCATTAATATGGTCTTCTTCGAATGGCATAGATTTACTCCACACATAAATGAAGGAAGAACCTGGGGAATTTATATAAGCGTAAAACTCTCTTATAAATTTACCCAAAACATCCTTTTGGTGTAGAAAAAATTTGATCCAGTTGTGCTTTTCAACAATCGAGGATATCGATTCATCGTACCCCATGTGGGGTTCAGACTTCAATAAAAATCCTATTCAAAATAAAATGGTCACTTTAGAATATGAGTTGAATACCTTGTAGCTGCTACAACATTAAAGAATAAATTTGGTTGCAGGACGCTAGCGTGTAAAGATTCTGCATTTTTGGAAGTATTCCTTACATTAGCCATGAAGAGAAGGTTAGGGAAACATAAAAGGAAAATAATGGAGTAAACACAATTAGCAAAGAGGTTGAAGATGAGAGAACTGTAAAAATGTTAACTTTGTGATGAGTGGAAATGTGACCTAGTTTAAGAAAATAAAAAGTGATAATGATGACAATTTTTAGGGAATGGGAAACGTGAAGGAGAAGGGTTATGACATGGAGGAAAATTTTAAAATTGACATGACTTTTGGGTTGGAAATGAAATAATGGATCCCTACATTTTGGGCCTCATACTTTGGGTTTCCCAATATTCATTAAATGCAATGGCCTAAAAATATTTCCTTTGGAATTTTCTAATCGATTAACTCTTTTATTAACACCTCATCATTCAGTTTGTCGTGGCATAACGTTTCTTTGTAATGCCGCAGAAAGCTGCTGCTCTAGATAGAGTAATAAATCCTGCTTCTTTTATTCTGCTCCTTTTCATAATAATAAAGACAGAAATGAAATTCAATTAACAATAAAGTGAATAAAAATTACAATAGCAATGGTAAATAGAACGGAAAAAAAAATTATTTTTTAAAAAAAATTCAAACATCACGAAGGCTAATGCTTTACTTGTCACGTTCTACAGGAGCACCCAATAATGCTTCAAGCGTTATCCATTAACCTTGAATGTAGCATCATTCTTAGGTCTTTAACAACAACAAAACCTTGCGATATACTTGAATTACTTCAAAAGGTTCTAACCATTGAGATTTTAACTTACAAGGAAATAATTTAAGCCTATAATTAAATATTAATACATACTGTCCAGGTTCAAAATGCCTTGGTAGAATTCTGGCATCATGCCATCGATTGGTGTTTTCTTTATACAAATGAACATTCTCATATATTTGCAATCAAACTCTTCCATCTCATCCAATTCTATCAATCTCTTACCGCCAGCAGCACACCAATCCATGTTCAGCTTCTTAATCGCCCAAAATGCTTTATGCTCAAGTTCAACAGGTAAATGACATGGCTTACCATAAACAAGTTTGAAACGTGACACCCCTAGTGGTGTTTTAAATGCAATTTGGTATGCCCATAGATCTTCATCCAATCTAATAGACCAGTCCTTTTGAGATCGATTCATCGTTTTTTCCAAAATTTGTTTAATTGCTCTATTAGAGATTTCAGCTTGGCCATTCGTATGAGGGTGATATGCCATGGCAATTCTATGTTTCAGCCCATACCTGCACAAGGCATTGGCCATCAGTTTGCAATCAAAATAGGATCCCTCATCACTAATAATGGCTCTCGGTGTACCAAATCGTGTAAAAATGTTCTTATGCAAAATTTCAATACTGACTTAGCATCATTAGAGGCTAGGGCTACTACTTCTACCCACTTAGAAATATAGTCTATTGTCAAAAGTATGTATAGCATTCCCCCGGATGGTGGAAATGGACCCATAAAGTCTATTCCCCATACATCAAATAGTTTAATTTCCAATGTACTTTGCAACGACATTTCCTTTTTCCTAGACACATTTCCTTTTCTTTAACATTGATCACACGACCTATAGAATTCATAAGCATCTTTAAATAAACTTGGCCAATAGAATCCTGATTGGAGTACCTTGGCAGTTGTTTTCATCCCTCCAAAATGTCCTCCAAATGGGGTTGAGTGACAATGTTGTAAGGCACTATGCATCCCATCGGGGGACACACTTTCGGATTATTTGATTCGCACAATGCTTGAATAGGAAGGGTTTATCCCAATAATACCGTTTGGCATTCTGAAGAAATTTTCATTTTCTTTGAGCATCGAAGTCAGGTGGCATTACACCACTTACTAAGAAGTATACTACGTAGGCGTACAAAGGTAATGCCTTAGATATGAGCAATTGTTCATCTAGGAACTCTTCCTTAATATATTTCATTCTTTCATATTCATTCCTCGATTCTATTCTTGAAAAATGGTTAGCCAATAATTCATTCTCCATAGTGGTCTAATTAAGTTGAGTCTCTGTCAACGTCCTGCTAGCGTAATATATTGCATGTAATAACTTATTTCTCCTTTGACCCAAAATTGCTCCCATAGCATAATCACTGGCGTCGTACATGAGTTCAAAGGGCAATGTCCATTATCGAGCAACCACAATTGATGCTGCTACAAGTCACCTCTTGAGTTCCTTGAAAGCCTGTAAACATTGGTCATCAAAATTAAAAGGTTTATTTTGTTCAAGTAAAGTACACAGGGGTTTAAAATTTTTTGAAAAATCCTTGATAAATCTTCTGTAAAATCCTGTGTGTCATAAAAAAATTCTAACACCCTTAACACTAGTGGGCACTAGAAATTTTTCAATCACTTCTAATTTTGCTCTGTCCACTTCAATTCCTCATTGTGAAACCCTATGTCCCAGGACAATGTGTTCACGGACCATAAAATGGCATTTCTCCTAGTTTAATACTAGATTCGATTTTTCACAATGGCATAAAACCATCTCCAAATTTCTTAAGCAATCTTTAAAATCATTTCTGAACACAGATAATTCATCCATAAAAACTTCAAGGAAATTTTCCATCGTGTTCGAGAATATGGCCATCATGTAGAGCTGGAAAGCTATCGAGGCATTGCATAACCCGAACACCATCCACCTGAATGTAAAAGTGCCATATGAACATGTGAAAGTTGTCTTCTCTTGATCTTCAAGTGCTATCGAAATCTGATTATATCCTGAAAAACTATCTAGGAAGCAATAAAAAACCTTACCAGCTAATCTATCTAACATTTGATCGATGAATAGTAAAGGTAAATGATCATTCCTAATTGCCTTGTTAAGCCTGTAGTAGTTCATACACACTCTCCATCTGGTAATAGTACGAGGTTGGTATGAGCTCGTTGTTGTCCTTGCTTACTACTGTGACACCCCCTTTCTTGGGTACACATTACACGAAGCCACTTGATAATTTCTTTCTTTACAACTTCCTTCATAATTGGAATCAGTCGTATCTTTTGTTCAATGGATTGGCTATGGCAATCTTCCAATAACATTTTGTGCATACAAAATGTAGGGCTAATTCCCTTTATATCGGCAAGGGTTCAACCTGATGCTCTTTTAGATTGCCGTAACACTTCTAAGAACATGCCCTCTTGCTCAGGTGTTAGCTTGGTAGAAATTACAATTGGAAAAGTATTTTTATTTCCCAAATACACATATTTCAAATGTTGCGTAGAGGCTTAACTCAAGAATAAGAAATTCCTCCATAAATGGTTTAGGAGGCTTAAAAGTTTTTATGTTAATCCAAAGCTTCAAATTTCTTCCCTGGCCTATCCATTATCCACTGGGCTTCCATAAATTCACCAAGCTCTTCAAAACTTGTTATGTCACCTTGCTCCATCAAACCGTCTTCACTGTCAGAATTGTCATAGGAAAATTTTGTGAATTCATCCACTGCTAGTTCTATCAAGCCAATGGTGTGACATTCCTCATTCTCATTCGTACATTTTAACACATTAAACACATTAAAATTGACTTGCTTATCATTCACTCTCATGGTTAGCTCGCCTTTCTATAAATCAATTAAGGTCCTGCCAATAGAAAGAAACAGTCTTCCAAGAATAATTGGGACATCATGGTTAGCTCCACATTCTAAAATAAGAAAAACTGCATAAAAAATAAATTTATCCACCCTTACCAATAGATCTTCAATTTTACCTTCTGGATGGGCGTAAGATCGATCAGCCAATTGCAACGTTACTGTGGTAGGTCTCGCTTTTCCAATTCCTAGCTTCTTGAGAATAGACAAAGGCATTAGATTTATACTCACTCCTAAATCACATAACGCCTTACCAACATAATGATTTCCAATGGAACATAAGTTAGTGAAACTCCATGGATCCTTCAACTTTGGAGGTAGCTTATTCATCAACATTTTTGTACACCCTTTAGTGAAACCAACGGTCTCAAATTCTCCCAACTTGTGTTTCTTTGATAGTATATCTTTCATAAATTTCACATAATTGGGCAATTTCTCCAAATCTTCAACTAGCAGTATATTAATATGGAGTTGCTTCAAAACCTCCCAAAATCTTTTAAAGTGAGCATCTTAATTGGAATTATGGAATCGCTATGGAAAAGGTGAGGTGGTCGTCCATCAGGTAGCTGATATTGTTTTGTTATTGAATTTTTGTTGGCAACATGATCTAGTTCTGCCATAGCATTCTTCTACTTATCATTTTTAGATTTTGCATGCTTTTTAGATGGTTCTGGGATCTTTACCTGATTATTAATTGCATTATCCTCATCTATCGCAACATCATAAGCAACATCACTCAACTGAGTCCCACTTCTAAGGGTGATTGCTTTACAATGCTCCTTGCCTTGTGCTCTTGAGTTCTTGGTATCACTCGATAATGCTCCTTGTGGTCTTGAATTTAGAGCATTCACTATTTTCCCTACTTGATTTTCAAGAGCTTGGAGACATGTAGCCTAACTTTGAATAACAATATCATTTTTTGCCATATATTCCTTTAACAAGACTTCAATAGAAGTAGGAGATAATGCTTGACCATATTGGATATTTTGCCTGGACATAGGTTGAACATAAGCAGGCGATACATTGTTGATATTCTCTCTTATGACATTTCTAAAATTTCCTGCACCTTGATTACCCCAACAGAAATTGGATGTTCCTTCCACCCTGAATTGTAGGTTTGGAATATGGATTGCTATTTCGATTGTAATTACCCGTATAATATAATGACGTTGGGTTTGATGGGCATTCATGAAACACATGACTTTCCCCGCAATAAAAACATGACGACTCTGCTGAATTTATCTTATGGACTACAGCTAGATCTTTCATGGTTTTAATCATATTAGCTAGAGAAGATACTTGGGCTGATAACGAAGTGATTGTATCAACCTCGATGGTATCGGTAGCTCTCTTACTCGTCCCAACTCTCATGGTCAAATACTAAAAATCGTTGTTAGCAATTTTTTCCAAGATCTTGTATGCTTCATTATAAGTTTTATCCAACAATGCATCATTGGCAAACGCATCAACTACCATCTTCATATGCACATTCAACCCATAGTAAAACATCTTTATTTAAGTCTTATAACACCCCTAACCCATATCCGTCACTGGAATAGAGTCACAGAGTGTAACACCCCAAACTTGACCCATACATCATGATCGGATCTGGTGTGCTACGGGTTGAATGTTGAAAACTTTACTTTAAAGGGTTTTGAAAATCTCAGTTTATTTTAACCGATTAATCATTAGTTGTGACATTTTTGAAGAAACTTTAACAGTTGTGTTGAACATGCTGGAAAAACCCATTTTCCTTTCACTTTATAATTAAGACTTTGAAAACATTAGTTTATAAGACGTAACATAAAAAAATATAGTTCGATAACCTAAATATGGAGGCCCTATTACAAAAATAATCCCAAAATTGAAACGTAAAGAAAAACTAAAAATAGCCTATGAAGATAAAAGACTTGATGGCCCCTCGAGTCCACTACAGGTCCCATGTCCACGATCTACTGCTCATATGAAAAGTTGGGAAAATTAAAAGGGTGAGTCACCAAGACTCAGTGTGCAAATCCTGAAAACACATAAAAGCCTTGAGGCCCACAAACACATTATGCTCCTTGGCCCATACATAATGGCAACAGAATATTTACATGCAACATGTCCCTTCCCAAACCTAAGAGTCCATCCTCTACACACCCCCGTACACCATCACACCCTAGGGATTTCTACAATCAACCCTCCATTCACTACACACCAGATCGATAGTTGTGCTGCCTGTCATAAAGACCGATCACTATGTGACCTATGTGGCGAAGCCACCGATCGCCATGTGACCTTAATAATATATTGTGGTATTTCGACAACTGTGCTGCCTATCATAAAGACCAATCACTGTGTGATCTATGTGGCAAAGCCATCGATCGCTATGCGACCTTCTTCCCCTTTATCATATCAATCCCATCCCATGCATACATACATGCAAGAATCAGAACATTATACTATCTAAATAGATCACAGACTTTCACATACTATGATACATATAGATAAGTTTCTATGATTACGTATCTGGCATCCCTTGCCTACCCTTTACGTAATGTCTGTTGTTCATACAAACCTCATTTTCGGCTTTTAGCCCATAACATACATATAATACAGATTAACTAGTGTGATAGAGATCTACACACCTGATTACTGACAAGACGATACTGTCTAAGTCGACACTATCAGTAGCCCCTACGACTGCTAACAGTCTAAGGTTTTGTTCTGAAGTTAGTGCACAACTCGGTGGCCAATCCCGAACTGCTGACACTGCTCGCTTCTTAAACTTAGGGATTGGTTTAACAGATCCAATCCCCTCCTTGGCCTGATCGATATTTGATTCCCTCAAAAGACCGTATCAGTTGCTACCATCATAATATATGGTTAAGATCACAATTACGATAGCGAATCTAACTAAAATCTAAAGACAACCCCTTACCTTAAAATCCCAAAAAGAGAGATATGAGGTTCAGAGACTAACGATTCCAGCTTTTAGATCTACGCGATCTACTTCACTTCTTGAATGTCGCCCAACACGTAGACACAAGAAACCAAAATCCATTAGCCTTTCGGCTTTGTCTTCTAAAAACTGAAATAGAAAGAACAAAAATAGATCAGAAAAAATCAACACCTACCTTTACAGAGAATTCGACAACCCCTTGAAGATTTCAGCTTAATGGAGAAATCGGCACAAGAGGAAAAAGAATGAAGAAGAGAGTGAAATAAGAGGTTTCAGCTTCTGAAGAAATAAAAAAAAAGATTACAGAGATTGACTAAGGTTTCGACTTGTAGAAGAGAACAGAGAATGAGAGAAAAGATTAAGAGAATGGGGTTCAAATGCCGAAATTAAAGAGATATCCCCCCTAATTAAAGAGAATTTCGACACCTACCTTTCAAAAGCCAAAAATTCCCCTTCCTCGAACTAAAAACTAATCAATTAATGAGGGAAATTTTAGCACCCCTCTAGCATATTGAAACCGATTTCTTCCCCCTACAAGAGACGAAAATTCGGCCACCACTGGATGTTCAGTAGATAACCCCTATTACTGTTTAAGTTAGAAAGTGTATTACTATTTTAGAATCAGAGAGCATAGCGTGAATGGCTCTATTGCAAGTTGGATCTAGTAGGTGAGTAATTTTGGAAGGTTAGAGGGCTTCTATGAAGTCCCGAGTTCAAACTTTGGCTTTAGAAAAATTTTGGTTTTAGGTGAATAAAACCCTGAGAGTTAGTAGTAGGCTTTAAGAATAAAATGTGGAAAAAAATGACACAAGTGAGTGTGTGGTGTAGTGGCAGAGTGATGCCACTTAAAAGGCAAGGGGTGACGCCACAAGGAAGGAAGGAGGTCCAAGGTTCAAGTCTTGGTTTTTGCATTTTGGTTTTCTTTTTCAATGGACTATAGAATTTTACCATAGGGTTATATTTAGTTGCGCATGATTTTAGACATAAAGAAGTGAATGGTCCAGTGGCAAGGCGTCATTAAGGGTGCAAGGGAGCCTAGCTTTGAATCTCATGACAAGCAAGGGAGTATTTATTTTGCGGATTGGACGAGAAGAGTTTGAGTTGGATTTAAACTCTACTAACGGAGGGATCCCACATCGGTAAGATACAAAGAAGGAAGGTGAGAAGCTAGCTATATATAGAGCATTCTATGAGGAGAGCTAATATATCTTGGTGGGCATTTGGGTGCAGAACTAGAGGATAATCGTCAATAGTTGCGAAGGAATGGCGCTACTATAACATGTGGTACACGGTAATGATACGGTGAGGTTTCAATTTCAGATAAGTACATGTTAAAGCTTTGATTAACTGCTAGTAATGTCGATTGCAGGTTCGTGATTAAGGGTTTATAGAGACGCGTGGTTACCAGGTGTGTACAAACACTACACACACGAAATCAACAATGCTGAAAAGCCAAAAAGCCAAAGTGGCTAAATGGGCCCGGTGGGCCCTAAGGCTAAGATTTGATGAAATGGTTTGGTTGGTTATACGAATTGAATTAGTCATGCATGATACATGAATTGGATTTGTTTTGGGCCTAATAGGCCATATGATAAGATTTGGGCCTAATGGGTCGTAAAGGTGTGATATGGGCTTGATGGGCTTATGGGGACGTAGACATGTATGTTAGGGCTTATGGACCTTAGGTCTAGTTTGAACAACTCTTAAATTTCATAAGACTTAATCTAATTAAACATGCCTGTGAACAAGCCGCTGGGTTAGGGTATGGCAACGGGCATACGCATGTCTAGGATTGGATCTAGGGAGAGCTTGGTACTTTAGTGGCCCTAGTGGCCCACCTCCTCTTTTCTGGAATCCTACCTAGTGAGTAGTGTCTGTTCACTTTAGCCGCGAGGACTTGTTGATGGGCCAAAGTTCATAGCTAAAACTCGAAAAGGACCGAAGTACCCCCGATTTGCGAAATTACAAAAATACCTCTGATTTTTAAAATTACCGAAATGTCCCTATTTTGTTAATTACTAAAATACCCCGATTTGTAAAATTATCGAAATACCCCGATTTTTAAAATTACTAAAATACCCCCGATTTGTGAAATTACTGAAATACCTCTAATTTATGAAATTACTGAAATACCCCCGGTTTGCGAAATTATTGAAATACCACCAATTTGTGATATTACCAAGATACCCCTAATTTGTAACATTACCAAAATACCCCAGGTTTATAAAATTACCAAAATACCCCTGACTTGTGAAATTACCAATCGATTTATGAAATTACCAAAATACCCCCAGTTTGTGAAATTACACCCGATCTATAAAATTACCGAAATACCCTTGATTTGTAAAATAACCAAAATACCCCTAGTTTGCAAATTACCAAATTACCTCTGGTTTGCAAAATTACCAAATTACACCTAGCTTGTGAAATTACTGAATTACCCCTAGATTATAAAATTACTAAAATACCCTTAGTGTGTAATTACCATTTTACCCCTAAACGACAAATTATCGTTGTACCCTCGTTGTAATACTAATGTTGTCTGTGTTAATTGTATGATATTATGTTTGAGATGCACTACATATAGGGATTAGTTATGAATAGAATTACCGAATTACCCTTAGTAGGTAAATTACTGAAATACCCACGGTAGGTAAAATTACCGCATACCCTTTGGGGTTGATTAGCGTGATTGTGTGTAACTTTTCACACCATTAGATTGTCTGTTAATATGTGTTAATAAATCTACTTATATTCTGTTAAATGCCAAAATCCTAGCAAAACATTCAAAACCCGATGAGGGTAAAAGTGAATCACGAGGTTAGTGATCTCTATCATTCTTTAGTGAATGTTCCTGTTAAGATGATATATTTTATAAGGATGCCGATTTCTGTGATTGCATGGGGTTAGGCTTGATGAAAGGGGAAGTGTTCTGTGTAGTGGCTTTTGCCCTGATCTGTTGTAGTGGCTTTTGCCATGATCTGTTGTAATGGCTTTTGCCATGATCTGTTGTAGTGGCTATTGCCATGATCTGAAGATGAGCAGCATGACTGCCATCGATGGTGTGTAGTGGTGTGGGTTGATTGTAGAAATCCCCAATGGTGTGATTGGCAGGTAAGGGTGGTGTGTAGTGGATGGAAACCTTGGACTGGGTTGGGTTTTTGCATATATATTATTATATGATATCTGTTATTCTGATTAGTGGGGCTAAGGCCCAATCTGATGGTGCACGAGGGTTGCATACTGAGTCTCGCAACTCACCCTATTATTTAATATTTTTTTCAGGTAGCACCTAGTGCATCGAACCGGGCTGGAGAGGAGCGCAAGGTGGCCATGCAATAGAATATTTGGATTCAGCAAAAGAATTTAGTTTATTATTTTATATCTTTATTTAATGGGTTTTAAATTTCAATGTAATAAGGCCACGGGTTGTTAGCTTTATATTTCGGTTCAGTTTTAATTTTGGACTTTTATTATTATTATCAGACATTTTAAGTTTACATTTTTTTTCTCTAAGGCATGTATTTAAGTTTTGGTTTTTAATTCATAAAAACATCTCATAGAATTTATAGCTTATCTAAATTAACAACCTATTAATTTTTCCCAAATAAAAGGTTAAACTCAAGGAAAATATTTTCCAAAAATGCAACATGTTCTATTAACTTTTTTTAGTGACATACCAGATTCGGTCGTGGTGTTTGGGCCGGATTTGGGGTGTTACAAATTGATATCAGAGCCTAGGTTACAAAACTAGTCTGTGGAATGGGTTCAAAAAAATGTTTTTTCAAAGTTATTTGAAATTTGGTTTAAAAAAGTATCTTTATTGGAAGTATGGCATCTAAGTCTCCGGCACCAAATCTGTAAGTCCCCTTACTTATTATTATATGCTATAATGACTGTATTTATTTTGTGCATGTTTTGGATGTGATGTTTGAATGAAAAATTTTTATGTATGAGTGTTAAATATCTTTTTGCTTCTATATTAGATATTTGGTTGTGTGAAGAGGTTCAAGTTTAAGTTAGAAAGTGTATTACTGTTTTAGAATCAGAGTGCGCAGCGTGAGTGTAGTATTGTAGGTTAGGATGCGCGACTGTTTCTATAGCTGGAAATTTCGAGGACGAAATTTCTTTAAAGAGGGTAGATTTGTAACATCCCAAAAGTGGGCCTAGTAGGATTGGGCCCATTGGGCCTTGGGCACGGGAGCGTTTAAAATTTTTAAGAACAAGAGAATGGCTCTATTGCAAGTTGGATCTAGTAGGTGAGTGATTTTGGAAGGTTAGCGGGCTTCTATGAAGTCCCGGGTTCAAACTTTGGCTTTAGGAAAATTTTTGTTTTAGGTGAATAAAACCCTGAGAGTTAGTAGTAGGCTTTAAGAATAAAATGTGGAAAAAAAATACACAAGTGGAGTGTGTGATGTAGTGGCAGAGTGATGCCACTTAAAAGGCAAGGAGGTGACGCCACAAGGAAGGAAGGAGGTCCAAGGTTCAAGTCTTGGCTTTTGCATTCTGGTTTTCTTTTTTCAGTGGACTATAGAATTTTGCCATAGGGTTATATTTAGTTGCACATGATTTTAGACATAAGGAAGTGAGCGGTCTAGTGGCAAGGCATTATTAAGGGTGCAAGGGAGCCTGGGTTCGAATCTCATGACAAGCAAGGGAGTATTTATTTTGCGGATTGGACGAGAAGGGTTTGAGTTGGATTTAAACTCTGCTAACGGAGGGATCCCACATCGGTAAGATACAAAGAAGGAAGGTGAGAAGCTAGCTATATATAGAGCATTCTATGAGGAGAGCTAATATATCTTGGTGGGCATTTGGGTGCAGACCTAGGATAATCGCCAATAGTTGCGAAGGAAGGGGTACTATAACATGAGGTACACGGTAAGGGTACGGTGAGGTTTCGGTTTCTGATAAGTACATGTTAAAGCTTTGGTTAATTGCTAGAAATGTCGATTGCAGGTTCGTGATTAAGGGTTTGCAGCATGCGTGGTTACCAGATGTGTACAAACACTACACATATGAAATCGACAATGCCGAAAAGCTGAAAAGTCGAAAGTGGCTAAATAGGCCTGGTGGGCCCTAAGGCTAAGAATTGATGAAATGGTTTGGTTGGTTATACGAATTGAATTAGTCATGTACGATACATGAATTGGATTTGTTTTGGGCCTAATAGGCCATATGATAAGATTTGGGCCTAATGGGTCGTAAGTGTGTGATATGCACTTGATGGGCTTATGGGGACATGGACATGTATGTTAGGGTTTATGGACCTTAGGTCTAGTTTGAACAACTCTTAAATTTCATAAGACTTAATCTAATTAAACATGCCTGTGAACAAGCCGCTCGGTTAGGGTGTGGCAACGGGCATACGCATGTCTAGAATTGGATCTAGGGAGAGCTTGGTACCTAAGCGGCCCTAGTGGCCCACCTCCTCTTTTCTGGAATCCTAATTGGTGCGTAGTGTCTGTTCACTTTAGCCGCGAGGACTTGTTGATGGGCCAAAGTTCATAGCTAAAACCCGAAAGGGACCGAAGTACCCCCAATTTGCAAAATTACCAAAATACCTCCAATTTGTGAAATTATCGAAATGTCCCTATTTTGTGAATTCTCGAAATACCCCGATTTGTGAAATTACTGAAATACCTCGATTTGTAAAATTACCAAAATACCCCTAATTTTTGAAATTATTGAAATATCCCTAATTTGTGAAATTATCAAAATACCCCCGATTTACGAAATTATCAAAATACCCCCAATTTATGATATTACCAAAATACCCCTAATTTGTGAAATTATCGAAATACCCCTGGTTTGCAAAATTACCAAATACCCCCGACTTGTGAAATTACCAAAACACCTCGATTTATGAAATTACAAAAATACCCCTATTTTTTGAAATTACCAAAGTACCCCAATTTGTGAAATTACCGAAATACCCTTAATTTGTGAAATTACCAAAATACCCTTATTTGTGAAATTATCGAATTACCTCTGGTTTGCAAATTTACTAAATTACCCCTGGTTTGCAAAATTACTGAATTACCACTAGATTACAAAATTACTGAAATACCCTTAGTGTGTAATTACCATTTTACCCCTAAACGATAAATTATCGTTGTACCCTCGTGGTAGTACTAATGTTGTTTGTGTTAATTGTATGATTGATTATGTTCGAGATGCACTGCATACAAAGATTAGTTATGAGTAGAATTACCAAATTACCCTTGGTAGGTAAATTACTGAAATACCCTCGGTAGGTAAAATTACCGTTATACCCTTTGGGGTTGATTAGCATGATTGTGTGTAACTTTTCACACCATTAGATTGTCTGTTAATATGTGTTAATAAATCTGCTTATATTCTGTTAAATGCCAAAATCCCAGCATAACGTTCGAAACTCGAGGAGGGTAAAAGCGAATCACCAGGTTAGTGATCTCTGTCATTCTTCAGTGAATGTTCATGTTAAGATGATATGTTTTATAAGTATGCCGATTTCTATGATTGCACGGGGTTGGGTATGATGAAAGGGGAAGTGTTCTGTGTAGTGGCTTTTGCCATGATCCGTTGTAGTGGCTTTTGCCATGATCTGTTTTAGTGGCTTTTACCATGATCAGTTGTAGTGGCTATTTCCATGATCTGACGATGAGCAGCATGACTGCCATCGATGGTGTGTAGCGATGTGGGTTGATTGTAGAAATCCCCAATGGTGTGATTGGCAGGTAAGAGTGGTGTGTAGCGAATGGAAACCTAGGATTGGGTTGGGTTTTTGCATATATTTTATTATATGATATCTGTTATTCTGATTTGTGGGGCTAAGGCTCAATCTGATGGTGCATGAGGGTTGCACACTGAGTCTCGTGACTCAACCAATTATTTAATATTTTTTCAGGCAGCACCTAGTGCATCGGACCGAGCTAGAGAGGAGCGCAAGGTGGCCATGCAAAAGAACATTTGGATTCAGCAAAAGACTTTAGTTTATTATTTTATATCTTTATTTAATGGGTTTTAAATTTTAATGTAATAAAGCCACGGGCTGTTAGCTTTATATTTCGGTTCAGTTTTAATTTTGGGCTTTTATTATTATTATCAGACATTTTAAGTTTACATTTCTTTTCTCTAAGGCATGTATTTAAGTTTTGGTTTTTAATTCATAAAAACATCTCAT
This sequence comes from Gossypium rotundifolium, assembly GCA_025506655.1. Classification (NCBI taxonomy): domain Eukaryota; kingdom Viridiplantae; phylum Streptophyta; class Magnoliopsida; order Malvales; family Malvaceae; genus Gossypium; species Gossypium rotundifolium. The sequence continues at coordinate 29,841,736 of CP106730.1, forward strand.
AGAATTTATAGCTTATCTAAATTAACAACCTATTAATTTTTCCCGAATAAAAGGTTAAACTCAAGGAAAATATTTTCCAAAAATGTGAAATATTTTATTAAATTTTCTTAGTGACATACCAGATCCGGTCAGTGGTGTTTAGGCCGAGTTTGGGGTGTTACAAATCTTGATTGTAAGTACATCCTAGCCCCATTTTTAATGCTCTTTACATTTTTTGAAGTCCTAATAACCTGATTTACCTATTTCTACCATTATTTTGAAGTAGAGTTCATGTTTAAAAATTTACCCATCTGTGACATGCATGCATTTTGATGTTTTATGGAATATATTGATTGTTTAAGGTGTGATAAACAACTTTTACTAAGTGATTTTTGATGAAAATGCATAAAAGGACCTATTTCTAAAATTCATAAAATATATAGTAAAAGTGTGTTTTTATGTAAATTGTTTGTTATTATAGTTATGAAAATGGTTCGGCTAAGCTTGTACATTAAAGAAATTGTCCACATTTCATTTTACAAGCCTAGGGTCAAAAAATGTAAATATGTCAATGTTTAAGGGCAAAAATGTAATTTTTCCATAATAAGATTTTTGGACTGATTTGAGTAATGTTAATATTAAATAAGCTAAATTTTCTATTATAAATCAAGAAAAACGAAGTTCGGACCTTGATCGGGGAAAGAATAAGGTGTTTGATGATTAAATCCTTTCCTACTATTTTTGTACCGAGGTAAGTTCGTATATAAATAATGCATCGTTATTTATGCTTTAATTACTTTAGTATTGCATGAATTGTGATTTACTCTTTAAATGTAATTCGACAAAGTTTTGACAAGTGAGAAATATCCCAGTTGAACCTTAGGAATAGATAGGATACAAATGTCATGACATTAGGGTTAGTTGAGATTTCGTGTAAGACCATTTCTGGAATATGGAATCGATATGAGATTTTATGTAAGACCATAACTAGGCTATTGGCATCGATATGAGAACCCATGTAAGACCATATCTGGGATATGGCATTGGTATAGATGTGTGAAATATGGTATGATGTGAAAGATTATGGTAAGTTGAAAGTTGTTGTGAAAACTATGGTATGATGTGAAAGATTATGGTAAGTTGTACATAAAATTCATGCTTAATGAGCTCGATATGTGGTGAAACCTTGGTTTGGTTCGATTGAGTAAGTTATGATGTTAATATTTTAATAACATCTATGCTAAGCTTGATTATGAATTCACAATGACATTTAGTTGATTTACTTTATGTTAAATATATGTCAAAGTGTGTATGATGCTTATTATTTGCATAGGAACTTACTAAGCTTTAAAGCTTACTCCCTTTCTTTTTCCCATGCCTTATAGTGTCACCAAGCCAGCTCAGGGATCGAAGACGGTCGGAGATTCTTTCACACTATCAAAATATCATTTTGGGTACTTATGATTTCAATATTTTGGAGGTATGGCATGTATAGGGACTTGGTATTTTGTTATGTGACATAATTAATCTGTCCATAAGTGATGGCTTCAGTAGTTGATAATTCATTTTGTAAATGGCCATTTAAATTGGCTAATATTGGTCAAATATATGCATATGATGATGTCTCTCATGGATGTGGATTTTGCATGGTTTGAGATGATGAGTTTGAGATGTTGTATGTGATAGAAAATAACATGTGAATTAGATATATTGATATCTTGTTTGTGGTTGAATTGGTTGTAAGGATATGATTGGATTGGTGCAATGTTTTGTTGTGTAGGTTGGTGCATGGAAGGGTCGCAAAAAGGCTTGGTAAATAGCCTTATATTTGTCCACACGGGCGTGTGTCTAGGCTGTATGCGACACACAGTCTACCCCACGGGCATGTGTTTCGGCTGTGTGTCCTCTGCACCTTAATTGTTGCAAAACAGAATGCTCAGTAATGAGAACACAGGTAGAGACTACAACATCCCTTACCCGTGTTTGACACCGGGACAGAATACGAGGCATTACCAAACTTAACTTGCTTAAAAAACATTATCGAGTTATAAAAGTTCTTTTCAAACTTATAACTTTTCATTCATATTTGTAAAATCCTTATTATGGGCCTACGATGCCTTAAACATACATATGGGAGGTTTTAGAACTAATCCAGAAACTTTTGTCCACTTAGAAAAATTTTGCCTAAAACAGGGGCCACACACCCGTGTGAAATGGAACACGCCTATATGGGCAAGCCGTATGGTCACATACGCCCATGTCCCAAGCCTGTGTAGAATTTATTTTTCATTTTAAACCTACAGGGGTTTTCACACGGCCGGACACACGCTCGTGATAATGGCCCGTACACGCTCGTATCCTCACCCATGTATAAAAACCTTAGCATTCTATTTATGATGTTAGCAACTTCTCATAGGGCACAAGTCCTAGGCACATGCCTGTGTGCTGGCCCATGTGACGAATCGAATTATCATAAATTGGGAGCAGGGGACACACGGCCTATCAACACACCCATGGGGGTTGACCGTGTGTTACACACGGCCTAGACACACTCCCGTGTGTTTATCTATGTGGACAATTAGAAGGCTATATACCAAGCCAATTGCCACCCTGAAACATAAACACACATATGCCATCACAAGCAATACATGATAAGACAATAACACCTTATAAAGAACCAGTAATCATCTTTCAAACACTTCACATTTTACCTTATTATTTACATAAACTTCACCTTAATAAAACTCATCATCATTAAAATATGAAACTTGACAAATATTGGCCAATTCCCTATAGCCATATACAAAATGAGTGTATAACATTAGTAGCTAACACTTTGGCTCTCAAATATGACATAATACAAAATGACCAAGTTCCTATACATGCCATGCCCAAAATAAATCAAATTTACTATACCAAAAGAATGATTGATAGTGTGATCCAAGCTCCGACGTTCTACGATCCCCGAGCTAGCTTAGCGATATTACAAGGAAAAAGGAAAAGAGAGGGTTAAGCATATAGCTTAGTAAGTTTGCATGAATTAATATAGCAACATAAGTGTACATGGTAAAATCCATTCATCTCATATAACAATAGCAACACAAGTTCTCAAGTGCTTAGGCATACTTACTCATACTTACTCTTACCATCACACATCACATTATGGTTTCATAACTTGTAATTTTACTCATAGTACCTGTATCACTTAGTCACATAATTTAGTACTAATGATAACTTGGACATAAACTTAAACCATTATCATCCTTAACATAAATGGAACTCATTATCATCCTTGTATAATTTAACTCTATAGCATCTTTGCATACATAGCTCTTTTTCCCATTGAACTACTCGAAATATCAGAGGATACTCAATCTCATCATACATGTATCATGAAGCCAATGCCATATCCCAGATATGGTCTTACATGGGATCACCTCTTGATGCCGATGCCATATCCCAGATATGGTCTTACACGAGATATCTTAGCTCGATGTCGATGCCATGTCCAAGACATGGTCTTATACGAGATCATATTTAGATGTCGATGCCATGTCCCAGACATGGTCTTGCATGAGATCTTCCTTTGGTGATGAAGCCATGTCCCAGACATGGTCTTACACGAGACCTTTCTTATTCGAAGTCAATGCTATGTCCCAGACATGGGTTTATACGGGATCTACATTTCGTATCGATGCAATGTCCCAGACATGGTCTTATACAGGACCTACATTCGGTGCTGATGCCATGTCCCAGACATGGTCTTATATGGGACCGTCCTTACCTCATGTTGTGACATAGGTATCCTTGTCATTTCAAAATTTCAACCGGGAATTTACTTAGTATATTCTCATTCATTTTCTCATCAAGACATTATTCATAAATTTCATGGAAAAGATATGCATTTTCTCAAAATAGTAAGTAATTTAAACGCAATAGAATATGTAGCTTTAATTTCACACAAACTTACCTCGGAACTCAAAATGCGTGTAGATGTTTGATTTAGACTGATACTTTGTTCTTACCTCAATTTCAGCCCGGGCTTCATGTTTCTTGATCTATAATAACAATTTCATTTGTTTAATAATCACATTGACTAAAATAACCCATGAATCATACTTTGGAAAAATTACAATTTTACTTTACTAAACTTTTACATATTTACACTTTTTCCTAGGCTCGTAAAAAGATTTTCATTCAACATTATTGTATTTCAAGCCTAGTCAAATCATTATATTAACTACAAAAGCCTTCAATTTTCTACTATTTCTCTCATGTATGACCATTTTTACAACTTTTACAATTTGGTCCTTTTATGCATTTTTCATTAAAATCACTTAGAAAAAGATGTTTATCATACATCAAACTTTCATATTCTTCCATAAAACATCAAATTACATGCTTTCATACATGATTAAATTTTTGAACATAAACCCTAGCTCAAAATATAGCTAGAAATAGCTAAATCGAGCTACTAAGGGTCTCAAAAATACGAAGAACATTAAAAACAGGGCTAGGGTGCACTTACTATCAAGCTTGGAAGTTGAAGAAACTCTAGCTATGGTGCTGTAGTGATTTTTGGACAAGCTTGGAGAAGATGGACACCATTTTTGACTTATTTTCCCTTTTTAATTCATTAATTAACCAAATGACTAAAATGCCCTTAAGGCCCTTTCTTGAGATATTTTTCCTTCCCATGCCCATTTTTGTCCATCTTAACATATAATGGTGCTATTGCTAAATAAGGACTTCTAATAATTTTTATGATGCTATTTCATACTTAAATCTTCTAGAATATCATATTTTCTAATCTTTGCAATTTAGTCCTAATGGACAATTTAATCACTAATTAATAAAATTTCTTCATGATATTTTTACACAATTATGCAAACATATCATAAGCCTCGTAAAAATCATAAAAACATATTTCTACTTCAAATTTGTGGTCTCGCACCACTATTCTGACTAGGCCCTAAGTTAGGCTATTACAATTCTCCCCCTTAGGTATTTTCGTCCCCGAAAATCTTACCATAAAAAAGTTTGGGTACTAGTTTCCCATAGCCTACTCGGGCTCCCATGTAGCCTCCTCAGGCTCTTATGTAGCATTTTCTACCCCATGTCTTTGCCATAATTCTTTATCAGCTCTGACCATCTTCGTTGCCTCAAATTCAATTCCTTTTGAGTCATCAAGTACTTTAGGCTTTTATGATCGGTGAAGATTTGACATTTTCAACATACAAATGATTTCTCAATATACTTAATACAAACACAATGGCAGCTAACTCTAAATCATGTGTCGAGTAATTCTTCTCGTGTAGCTTTAACTGTCTAGATGCCTATGCTATCACCTTACCTTCTTACATAAGCACACAACCTAAACCCTGCAAGGATGCATCATTATAGGTCACAAATTCTTTTCTCAGCTCAGGCTGCACTAGAATTGAAGCCTCTGTCAACAATGCTTTTAGTTTCTCAAAACTCTACTGGCACATTTTTGTCCACTCAAACTTTACATCTTTTTGTAATAACATTGTCATAGGAGTAGCTATCATAGAAAATCCCTTGACAAACCATCGGTAATAGCTAGCTAGGCCCAGAAAGCTTCTAACCTCAGATACATTCTTGACGTTTTCTAATCAACAATAGCTAAAATTTTACTTGGGTCGACTCGATTCCATCTTCCGAGACAATGTGTCCCAAAAATCCAACCTCTTTGAGCCAAAACTTAAATTTACTAAACTTGGCATACAACTGATTATCTCGTAGAATCTGTAAAATAGTCCTCAAATGCTCGGCATGCTCATGCTCATCATGAGAATAGATCAGCATCTCATCAATAGAAACCACAACAAACTTATCCAAATATGGCCAAAATATACGGTTCATTAAATCCATAAACACCACAGAGGCATTTGTTAAGCCAAAAGGCATGACTAACAATTCGTAGTGCCCATACCTTGTTTGAAATGCAGTCTTCGGCACATCTGAGTCTTTGTAACATTCTTAAATAGGGGTTATTGTGTTTGAAATTCTTTGCATGTCTATGGTTACTGTTTGAGGTACTCTAGAGGCTAGTTATATGTGAAAGGTAGGCCCAAGCTGTAGGAAAAAAATTGTTTTTAAGTGTTAGTTAAGGGAGTTGAAGGAGCTAGGGGTTAACTATATTTCGTGGGGAAGTTAAGCATAACAACTACTTTGGTGAAGTGACAAAGTAGGCGCCACTAAGGTGTCTAGAGAATGACGCCACAGCAGGTGGGAGAACTCAGGTTCGAGCAGCAAAAATTCCATTTTCTGCCCACCATTTTGACGCCAAGGGGGGAGGAGTTGTACTCAGCACAAACTCTGTCAGATAAGATAGAGAAGAGGGGATTTAGGAGTTTGATTAATTCAAATTCATTTGAACGGTTGGCCAGGAGTGATTCAGGGAGTTTTGTCAAAATCTGAACTCTTAATGGAAGAGGAGTAAATGATTGGGAAGCTGAGTAAGGGGGTGCCGAAATTTCTTAGTTAGCTAGGTGATATTTTCGGCAAGCTTGGAAGGCTCTCATTCTTTGTCTTGTGTCAAAGCCAAAACCACCATAGGCTATTGTCATTTTTCCCCTCTAAAACATCTAGCCGAACCTACACAAGGACCATTTGGAAACTCTCTTTTTCTCCTTTGAAATCGAAACCTCATTTGACATTTTCTTTGCTCTTCTCTTTTTCGACAATTTAGGAGCTTAGCTGAATCTCCTTCTCTCTCATCTCTCTCTCTCTTTTTCTTTCTCTCAAAGCCAAAAGCAATCCTATTCCCTTCCATCTCTTTCTTTTCTCTTCATTCTCTCTTGTGTCGAATCTCCTTTGTTGCCCTCCACAATTGTTGAAAGTTTTCAAGCTCTTCCTTCCTCACTGTTGGCGGAATATCAATCAAGCCTTGATCTTCTTTGGTCTCTTCTTCAATCAGTTTTGAAAAGGGTAAGTGGTCTTGGCTGAAACTCTATTCTCACTTCCTCTTTTTCTCTGTCGACATGTGTAGACAAAAGCTGAATTTTGGTATTTGTCTTGGCTTTTAATCAACTATGTGATTGGTTTCTTGTAGGATCTTCGGATTTTAAAGCTATAGATCTAAGCCCTCTATTCTCTGTCAATTAAATTCGGTAAGTCATTGGTAAGGGTTATGCCAATTTAATCTTTCCATTAGATGTTTGAAAAGCCGAAGGCTATTGAGACTAACTTGTGATGATTGGCCGATTGTAGGGGAAGGAGCAGTCTCGCATATCTTATGTTAGGATTAGCATTTGTAAGGCAGAAAGGTAAGGATTGTGTTAGTTATACGTTATCACAACCTTCAAATTTATGGGTATAGTCGAATGGTCTTTGGTAATAACCTATTGGCCGAATGTAGGATCAAGGGGATCTAGTGCAGTAGATCGGGTCTTCGAGATTCAATGGTTGCGTTAGTAACAGGTGTGTAACTTACACACTTTATAACCTAGTAAATATGTTAATAACCTAAATGTGATAAAAGCCGAAAATTGTATAGATCTTGACATGATACCTTGATGGGTATGAGCAAGGATTCGGGTAAGTTCGTTTCGATATGATTTTGTTATATGTGATGCTTGAAACTATGGCCTATGTTTCAATCGATATATGTTATTATTAAAGCATGTTGGCGTGATTTGTACATGTATTGCATTGTTATGGGTATAATGAGAGAAGGGGGAAGATTTGATATTCGTGTCTTTGGGACACCAGTGGTTTGGTACCAAAGTTGATTTCGTGACTTTGGGTCACCAGAGGTTTGGCACCTCATAGCGACTCGTCCCAGTGGCTTAGCACCATAGTGGGTTGGCCCCACATTTGATATTATGGGATTGTCGCCAGTGATTTGGTATCACAACATGGGTTGGCCCCACAGATGGATTAATCGTGATTTTGGGTCACCAGTGGTTTGGCACCACATTGTTATTGGATATCGTGACTTTGGGTCACCAGTGGTTTGGCACCACCAGTGGTTTGGTACCACATTGGGTAGAAACAGAGTTATGGATGGCTAGGTTTGGGTGCATGATATATTGCTTGGTTATGGCTTGTGTGTAAGTATGTTGCATTAACCGGGAGGGGGATTATGCACTGAGTCTTGGTGACTCACCTTCTCCCTTATCTTTTCAGGTGATTCGTAGATCGCGGATGAGGAGCCGGATGGACTCGAGGTGGCCATGCATTAAACACATTCGGTTTTACATGGACTTTGTTTTGGGTATTATTTTAAATTTCAGATTTTATTTGGGTTTGTAATAAGGCCTTTAAATTATGTTTTTGGATTATTTTGCATGCTTTAGATATATCTTCAAATATGACAAAGTAAATTACTTGTTTTGTTTTAACAACCTGATAACCAAAGTTTTCCAAAATTTACCTCGTTTCGAGTTTTCCAATCGTTACCATCGGGTAACAGCATTCATGAAATGATAACAAAAATAATTTAGATGATTTCCAAACTCAGGGTTCTTCTCAATTTCAAATGCACACAATTTTTAAATAATTAAAAATAATACATTCGGTTTTAACAAACATGGACATTTTCTATCAAACTGAACGGCAAATGAGTTTTCAAACCGTTTTCCTTTGTAACATGCCAGATTTGGTCATGGTGAGTTGATCGAGTTTGGGGTGTTATAATTTTGGTATCAGAGCCAAGTTCAAAGGATCATTTGTGGGCAGGGCCCAAAATGTTTTAAAGTGTGGTTCTAAAATGTTCTTGTTTGAAATATATGGTTTGAGAAGCATGGCACCGAGTCTCGTGCACTAATCGCCTGTAAGTACTTCATTGATCGTGTGAATTATATGTGGGAAATGGGTATTTTGAGATTGTAGATTAGTAGAATAGGAATTATTGAACCCTAGGAATAGCTTACTCCAACACAAATTGCATAAGACTTAATGATCCACTAAACAAACCTATGAGTACGTCACTTAGCTAACGGTGTGGCAACCACAGCGTATGTCTAGGAGTGGATTTAAGGGGGAGCTTGGTATTTAAGCAGTCCTAGTGACTCACCTCCTCTTCACCTGAATCCTACTTGGTGCGTAGTGACGGTTCATCCTAGCTGAGACGACTTATTCACAGGCTAAATTTAATAACTAAAACCCGAAAGGGACCAGCCATTTTGTTTCGAAACACTTTAAACCTTAGTTTTGAAATTACCACAGTACCCCTGATTTGGAAAAAGACCAAAATATCCCTGATTTGAGAAATGACCAAATTACCCCTGACTTGCAAAATTACCAAAATACCCCTAGTATGGAAAATTGCCGAAGTACCCTCGAAGAGAAACTACGGCAATTTTCAAAACACCCTTATTTTGTAAAATCACCTGAAACCATATTTTTTAAAACACAAAAGAGAAAAAATATTTTACAAAAATACCCCTGGTTCATGAAATTACCAAATTACCCCTAATTTTTGGAATTTTTTTGCAATATCTATGATTTGTAAAGGTTTTCGAATTAACCCTATTTTATTACTAAAATACCCTAATAGGTTAAATTACAAAAATACCCCTAGGTAGTGAAATGATGAGAATACCCCTACACGTGGAATGAGGGTAGGAAATTGAAATGAAAACTTTGTGATGACCAAAAGAACCACTGCCAAATTACTTCGCATAAAACTTATTCATGGGTAATCAGTGAAATAGAAGCTAATTCATAAAAATCTCTTAAACAGATAAATCGCGACTATAAACATGAGTACTAGGGGACGTGGTCGGAATGTACAAGGACGCGGTAGAGGCAGAATGACCGTATCGGAACCCGTTAGGTTTGGTCAAGGGTCTGAGAATGAGATACCACCACCACCAGCTGTTGGTGTTGAGTATAAAGATCAAACGGGGAGGATGCAGTGTCGCAGGTGATGCTGCGAGTGCTGGAAAGAGTGACTGGAGTAGGTGGGGGTACGGAGCTCGAAAATCTGTATCTGAGCAACTCCAAGCCAATGGAGCCGAGGTATTTCGAGGTGTTTCTGGTGTGGCTCCCAATACGGCTGAGTATTGGTCAAAGGCGACGGAGCAAATTATGGATGACTTAGATCTGACTGCTGAGGAAAAACTAAAAGGGATAGTGTCGCTTCTCCGGATGAGTCATACCAGTGGTGGCTCACAGTTCGGGATAGTGCAGCAACGGATGATCTCACTTGGGATTATTTCAAGGTAGCATATCAGAAGAATTATATAGGGACTAGTTATATTGATGCGTAGAGGAAGGCATTTCTGAGGCTGGTTTAGGGGAGCAAGTCTGTATCGAATACGAGGCGAAATTTTTAAGGTTGAGTCGGTATGCTAGGGGCATCGTGGCTACAGAACATGAACAATGTGTCAGGTTTGAGGATGGGTTGAGAGATGAGTTGAGATTGCTGATCGCTCCACAGCAGGAGCGAGAGTTTGCTATGCTGGTGCAAAAGGCTAAGGTAGCTGAAGGGGTAAAGGAGTCTGTAAGACAGAATCTGGATAGGAATAGACACAAGAGAGGTTTTGGATCATCGGGGTCGACCGATAATCCACAGAAAAGGGCTAGACAGATGGGCCGAATCAATCTGGAAGGCCTCATCGCTACTAATCGTGGACCAAAGTCAAATTAATCGATGTGGGAAATCTCATTGGGAGGATGTTGGACCGGTGGAAAGGGATGTTTTGAGTGTGGTTCATTGGATCATCGTGTGAGGGACTGTCCATGTAAGTTAGCCAGGATTCAACCGAGGTCGTGGTCGTGCTTAGTTCAGAATTGGGGGACCACCACCGCAAAGGGGTCGTGGTACTGGTAGAGGAGGTAATGGCTTTGGTAGAGGTCGTGGAGCACCAGGAAGAGGTGCAGGCAACACTGAAGCAAGACAGCCTGGGTTGGTATATACAGTGAGACATCGAGAGGAGGGCAATGCACCGGATGTCATAATCGGTACATTCTTAATCTTTGGATTACCGTATATTGCTTTGATTGATGTGGATTCGACGTATTCGTATGTTGCTAGTAGCATAGTAGAGACCATGAACCTAGACTTTGAAACTACTTCTAGGAAGATGATAGTAATTAGCCCTCGAGGTCACTCTATGAAGTAAATAAGTTGTATAGGGATGTACCCCTAGAACTCCAAGGGGTAGTATTTGTAGCTGATCTGATGGAACTACCGTTTGGGGAGTTCGATCTGATTCTTGGGATGGATTGGCTGGTGAAGTACAGGCTAGTTTTGATTGCACGGCTAAGCGCACGGTTTTGAGAACAGCTGAGGGTGAAAAAGTGGTGATGATAGGGAATAGAAGAGATTATCTATCCAACGTGGTATCTGTGTTGAAAGCTGAAAAGATGGTCAGGAAGGGTTGTGAGGCAATTTTGGTTCGTGTATGTGCTCTAGAGGCTAAGGAGTCAACTGTTGGGAATGTTCGAACAGTAAAGGATTTTGCTGACGTATTTCCAGAGGAACTTTCGGGTCTGCCTCATGATCGGGAAGTTGAATTTGGTATAGATTTGTTACCCGGAACCGTGCCAGTGTCTATTGCCCCATATAGAATGGCGCCGAAGGAATTGGTAGAGCTGAAGGCTCAGATTCAAGAGTTGTTGGGCCGAGGTTTTATCCGACCAAGTGTTTCACCTTGGGGAGTACCGGTACTCTTTGTCAAAAAGAAAGATGGTACAATGTAACACCCCTTGACCCGAGTCCATCGCCGGATAAGGGTTTACAGGTGTTACCATGCAATCTAACACTTAAGCTAAAATAATTGAATCATGGATGATCATCTTTATTAAAGAATTATCTATAAACAAATAATAAACACATGTGTAACACATAACATATATATATATATTAGATCCAAATCATTCACAAAAGAATCATTGATGAACCTAATTCATCATACCGTGTATAATACATCAATATCACATAAACAAGTAGATTTCATGAAATCTCATAAGTGTCTAAGCTTCTTATAGCATAAAGTCTCAGTTACAAATAAACTAATGCGTGCAACCATTACACATCAATTGTACACCCACTAAAAGGCCGAATATGCATGGTTCCATTATTGGCATTTTATGCATATTACCTAGCATAAACCGAGTTTAACAATTTTATGCACTCAATTAAAACAAGCAATTCAACAAGCCAATACATATATAAATATATATATATATATATATATATATGAAAATGCATACATCTCAAGTATGCACTCTTTTCCATACTAACTATGCCTAACTATTTTAAACATTTTAACCACATTTGCAATGGTCACCTAGATTTGGCGAATACACATACCTATTTTATTCAATATAATTCATCATATTTAAAACAACCGAATTTGATACATATCTAGATACATACTTCACAAGCATATAACTCAAATTCATATTCATATCAATTTCATGAAATTGAAATGCCTAACATCTCTCTTTATTAACCTATCCCATATACGCATGATTAAAATTCTACCTTAATCTATCAAAGTGACCATCAAAGATCAAAATACATATACATGCCATGGCATATATCTATTAAACCATTTCATATAATGCCTAAACCACATCCAAACACAAATGATAATTTATGGCATGAGCAAACTATATCATCAAAACACGAAACAAGTTATCCAAAATAGATAGCCATTTTGCATGGCTAGCATATTTACACGATTACAAAATATTAGTTATCTTGTTTAGTCTAACCTATACATGCCCTTTTTAGTACAAAACTAAGTTATTCAATACCAAAAGAAAGTCGATAGTGCGGTTGACTTCTTCCCAAATCCTTCGAGTCCGTAGCTTGAACCTAAAATCTATAAAACAAGGGTAAACGAGAATACACACAGTAAGCTTGCTAGCTTAGTAAGTCTCAAGCAATATTTATGACATATACCCACATACTTAACAATTTAACTTCCATTCTTGCGGCAATTAGCATAGATAATTCAATACAAGTTTCACCTAGCCAAATATTAATCATATCCTTAATCTAATCAATAGTAGTTTATCACATGAATTTATACAATAACATTTCATATATACAACCTATGCATTTGAATATTTCAAGTTACAGAAACATAACGTAATTTCGATCTCATTGCACATCATATTCATAACCGAAGTTTTAAGTATCACCATTATATGTCTATACCTCAACTTCTCGTATATTTTTATATATAAATCATACCAATCAATGATAAGCCTAATGTCCTGAGATAAAATTCAATTCGAGTCATTAATTCATCGCATCGTAATTAGCTCATATACAAGTAAACTAATTTACCTTATTACTTACCAATATAATAAGCTAATTTCCTTTTTCTTTTTAGAGCTTATAGCTCAATCTACTATGTATATACATCTCAAATTCTCTGTTTTAGCTTATCACAGGCAAAAAGCCTACTAGGCATTAAAGGCCGAAATAAATCACTAGCACAAGGCCTGTTAGGCACAAAGCCTGACATATAACACCGGCACAAAGCCTGCTAGGCATTAAAGCTTGAAATAAGTCACCGGCACTAGGCCTACTAGGTAATAAGCCCGAATATGTTTATAAAATCAATTCATTAACTCACATTTCTTATCATATACATCACTATCAATTCATATACACAAAAGCAATTCACTTGTCATATTGAAAACATATACTTGTTCATATCACATTAATGTAATATATTTAATCCAATTTAACACCTTTACATTCAGCTAACACATAATTCTATAGTAAATATTATTAAATTTCATTCTTTAACATGTTTATAATTTACTTTCGAACATATAAGTGCTTAAGGACTTACTTGGTGTCGATAAACCGTGTAAATCAATTTATTCGAGAACCTTCGTCTTTCCCCATCTAAACTGCTTTTCTTTGCTCTTGATCTAAAACACATTAAAATTTAGCTCATTCAAGTACATTTCATCTCAATTTAGTCCCTAAGCACATAAATAGGCAATTTACCATTTTACCCCTACTATTTCAAATTTTTACAATTTAGTCCTATTTGCCTAAAACACAAAATACACCAAATTTCTCAATACTCCTTAAGGGTCGAATATGTATAAGGACTATACAAGTCCTTTTCTTTTAGTTATTTAGCAAATAAGCCCTCTAAAATTTCATTTTACAATTTGGCCCTAAAACAAAAATTCATCAAAATTTCCAATACATAATATACAATTTTTAACTTATCTTTTATCTAACATCATCAAACATCAAAACCATATAAACTTATCAATAGCCGAACCTCAAACATGCTTAGATTCAAAATTTTTAACATGGGTCGCTACGGTTTGAAGCAACGATCTCAAAAACGTAAAATTAACAAAACTAAATTCAAACTAACCTTGAAATCAAGCATCCAAGTGCCGAAAATCAAAGAACATAAGCCCCTTTTTCTTTCTCAATATTCGCCATGAGAGAGTGAGAAAGATGATGGTTTTGTTTATGTTATTTTAACATATTATAAAAAAAATTATTCAATTACTAATTTAACCTTTAATATAAAATAAAAGCTAACATATATCTTAAGGTTATTCTTGTCATAAGCCACCCACTAACTCAAAAATGGGTTATTTACCCTTTTAATGCTCCACTTTAAAAAGCCATCATCAAATAGGCACTTTACACTATAGTTTGAGACTTTTAAAATTTACGCGATTAAGTCCTTTTTGTCAAATTAAGCACCCAAACGATGAAATTTTTCTATGAAACTTTCACACATTTTAATTCACAAATAATAAACACAAAATAAAATATTAAAATATTTCTCAGACTCAGATTCGTGGTCCCAAAACCACCATTCCGATTAGGGTCAAATTCGATCTGTTACAACTCTCCCCCTTAAGGATTTTCGTCCCCGAAAATCTTACAGTTAAACAACATCGGATATTGTTGCCTCATTGAATCTTCAGGCTCCCACGTAGCCTCTTCAACTCCGTGCCTTTTCCACAGTACTTTCACTAATGGAATTTTCTTGTTTCTTAACTCTTTCTTTTCCCGAGCTAAAATACGGATCGATTCTTCCTCATACGTCATATCGGGTCAGATTTCAATCTCAGACGGTGTGATCACATGAGACGGATCTGATCTGTACTTACGAAGCATCGAAACATGAAATACGTCATGTATCTTTTCTAACTCAGAGGGCAACTTTAATCTATAAGCAACAAGCCCAATACGTTCAATAATTTCATGAGGCCCGATGAATCTTGGACTAAGTTTACCTTTCCGACCAAATCGGAGTACCTTTTTCCACGGAGAAACTTTCAAGAATACTCGATCTCCAACTTGAAATTCAATGTCTTTATGTTTCAAATCAGCATAGGACTTTTGACGATCCGGCGACCTTCAAATTACCTCTAATAATAGCTACCTTCATTCTATTTCTTTAATCAAATCAACCCCGAGTATCTTATTCTCACCGAGCTCAATCGAAAGATAATGGTGTTTGACATTTTCACCGCATAAGGCTTCATAAGGCGCCATTTTGATACTAGATTGAAAGCTATTATTGTAAGCAAATTCAATCAAAGGTAGGTATCGCTCCCACGCACCTTCAAATTCAAGAACGCAACATCTCAACATGTCCTCAAGTATCTCGAATAGTTCGCCAGACCGACCGCCCGTCATCATGGATGAAAGGCTATACTAAAATGAAGTTTAGTACCTAAAGCATCTTGCAACTTCTTCCAAAATCGCGATGTGAATCTCGGTCTCATCTCAAAACAATGGAACTCGGTACACCATGCAACCTTACAATCTATGATACATACAATTTAGTAAGTTTCTCAAGTGAATAATCTGTACGTACTAGTACAAAATGAGCTAATTTAGTCAGTCTATCAACTATAACCCAGACGGCATCTTTCTTACTCGGTGTCATAGGAAGACCCGATACAAAATCCATTGTAATTCTATCCCATTTCCATTTAGGTATCATGATTGGCTGAAGTAGTCCGGATGGCATTTGATGCTCAGCTTTTACTTGCTGACAAACTAAGCATTTCGAAACAAATTCAGATATATCCCGCTTCATGCCCGGCCACCAATAGAACTGTTTCAAATCATTGTACATCTTTGTGCTACCTGGATGTATCGACATTTGACTATTATGAGCTTCATCCAATACCATCTGAATCAAGTCAACATTTCTTGGTACACACAATCGGCCTTTATAAATCAAACAGTCATTTTTATCAATTCGAAATTCTGACTTTGTATCATTTTCACATTGTGCTCATCTAGAAGTTATATCTTTGTCAACTTTCTGTGCATCACTAATTTGCTGAATAAATAACGGTCTAGCCTTCATCTCAGCTATGATCGAACCATCTCTAGACATAACCACATGTGCATTCAATGCCCGAAGAGCAAACAATGATTTTTGACTTAGGGCATCCGCAACAACGTTAGCTTTTCCCGGATGATAGTCAATTACCAATTCATAATCTTTTAACAATTCCAACCACCTGCATTGTCTTAAATTTAGGTCTTTTTGAGTCATCAAATACTTCAGACTTTTGTGATCCGAGTAAACATGACATTTCTCGTTGAATAAGTAATGACGCCAAATCTTCATCTTGAATATAATGGTCGCAAGTTTCAATCATGCGTCGAGTAATTTCTTTCATGCGGCTTCAATTGTCTTGATGCGTAGGCTACTACTCTGCCTTCCTGCATCAATACATAGCCCAAACCACTTAAGGAAGCATCAGAATACACAACAAATTCCTTACCCAATTCGGGCTGAGCTAATACTGGAGCTTCTGTCAAAAGGGCTTTCAACTGATCGAAACTCTTCTGACAATTTTTCGACCACTCGAACTTTACATCTTTCTGAAGTAGTCTTGTCAAAGGTGTAGCTATCACAGAAAAACCTTTCACAAACCATCTGTAGTAGCCCGCAAGTCCCAGAAAACTTCGAATCTCAAAAACATTCTTCGGTGGCTTCCAATCAAGTATAGCCGTAATTTTGTTCAGATCGACTCTAATACCTGATGCTGAAACAACATGTCCCAAAAAGCTAACCTCTTTCATCTAGAACTCACACTTACTAAACTTCACATACAACTGTTGATCTCTTAAAGTTTGTAGCACTAATCTCAGATGCTCGGCATGCTCGGCTTCATGTTTGAGTAGATCAGTATATCATCAATAAACACTACTACAAATTGATCCAAAAACTGTCTGAAGACTCGATTCATTAGATCCATAAAAATAGCTGGTGCATTAGTGAGTCCAAAAGGCATAACCAGAAACTCAAAATGTCCGTATCTCGTTTTGAATGCAGTCTTTGGCACATCTGTACCTCTAACTTGCAACTGATAATAGCCCGATCTCAAATTTGTCTTCGAAAATACTGAAGCCCCTTTCAACTGATCAAACAAGTCATCAATCCGAGGTAACGGGTACTTATTCTTTATAGTTACCTTATTCAGTTGCCGATAATCAATACACATTCGCATCGTTCCATCTTTCTTTTTCACAAAAAGAACTGGTACACCCAAGGAGAGAAGCTCGGTCGCGCAAATCCTCTATCTGTTAACTCTTGCAACTGTGCTTTCAACTCTTGTAACTCAGTTGGTGCCATTCGATACAGAGCTATCGAAATCGGAGTCATTCCCGATACCAATTCGATGCCAAACTCAATCTCTTGTACTAGTGGTAAACCCAGTAGTTCTTCAGGAAACACATCTGGGTATTCACATACAACCGGTACAGATTCAATCTGTTTTTCAGATAATTTATTATCCAGTACATAAGCCAAATAAGCTTCGCACCCTTTTCTCACATACTTCCGCTAACATCGAGGATACAAGCAGAGGAAACCCACTTAAATCATCGGATTCAATTCTAATGATCTCACCGCTCGATGTCTCAAATCAATAAGCTTTCTTTTGCAATTCACCACTGCAGCATGCGAAGTTAACTAGTCCATTCCCAAAATTTTATCAAACTCATCGAAGGGCAACAGCATTAAATCGACTGGGAAGCAAAAATCCCGAATCATCAACGGGCAACCTTTACACACTTTATTAACAAACACACATCTACCCAAAGGGTTGGACACACAAATCACAAACTCAGTAGACTCAACTGGCAGAGTCTTACCAAATACTAGAGTTTCACACACATATGAATGGGTCGAACCAGGATCAATCAATGCAATCACAGTAGTATCATAAAGGGCAAAAGTACCGATAATGACATCTGGAGAAGAAGCATCCTCTCTAGCTCGAGTAGCATAAGTTCTAGTTGGAGCTCTAGCCTCAGATCGAACTGAAGTGTTATTCGTCCCTCTCTGACTGCCACCTACATTTCCAAAATGTCTGGGTGGTCCGCCTGCGTCTTTGGTGCCTCGCTTCGGTCTAGAGTTCTGTGCCATATTCTACTCAGCTAACATCGGGCACTCTCGAATAAAATGGTCTGAGGATCCACATTTAAAGCAGGACCGATCACGAACTCTACAACTCTCAGAATGCCATTTTCCACAATGTTTGCATTCAACCCGATTCTGTGGAATGTTACCAACACTGGCCATCGAGGTAGCTCGGGAGTCCACTGGAGGTCGATCACGTCTAGGTAAATCTGAAGTAACTTTATGTCGGCTGAAATCATCTCTAAACTTCTTAGATATGGAATGGAAAGTCTTACCCAATGACCTCTTACAAATGTCTCTAGCTTCTGTCTTAGCCTTTCTTTTTTCTTTCCCGAGCTCTTCAGCTTTGCAAGCTCACTCAACTAGAGTCACAAATTCTTGAATTTCAAGAATGCCAACAAGCAACTTTATCTCTTCATTTAGACCGTCTTCAAACCATTTGCACATAATGGCTTCAGTTGATACACACTCTCTAGCATATCTGCTAAGCCTGACAAATTTTCGTTCATATTCTGTCACTGTCATCCTTCCCTGTTTCAGTTCAAGAAATCCTTTTCATTTTTGATCAATGAATCTTTGACTGATATATTTCTTGTGGAATTCATTCTGGAAGAAATCCCACGTCACTTTTTCTTTCGGAACCATTGATACTAGTGTATTCCACCAATGATATGCAGTGTCTCGAAGTAAAGATATAGCACACTTCAAGCATTCGTCTGGAGTACAAGATAGCTCATCTAGTACCCGAATAGTGTTATCAAGCCACATTTTGGCTCGCTCTGCGTCATCATCATCATTGGCCTTGAATTCTTCGGCCCCAAATTTTCTGATTTTATCAACTGGAGGCCTACTAGATCTCATCGGATCTATCATCGGGGGTGTTGAAGGTATCGGAGTTGGATTATTTGGGGGTGGAGGTTGGTGTACAGCCGGGTTAGTCTAGATAAACTGGGTAAACCACTTGTTCATCATCTGATGGAAGGCTTGTTTAGCCTCCCCCTCGTGGCTACCCAAAACTGGTCGAGAGTCTACCGGCACTGATCTGTGTGCACGGTCAGGCGCTACACTCTCCACATCATCCACTACGGCTCTTTCAGGATCAGTGTCCATTTACTATATAAAACGCATTTCAGAATATCAAAAGTCACCACACTATCGATATATGATAAAGGCATGTATAGCTAGACTCACACGTGCTACGGTAGTCCTAGAATTTACTAAATCGTAAGCTCTGATACCAATCAAATGTAACACCCCTTGACCCGAGTCCATCGCCGGATAAGGGTTTATAGGTGTTACCATGCAATCTAACACTTAAGCTAAAATAATTGAATCATGGATGATCATCTTTATTAAAGAATTATCTATAAACAAATAATAAACACATGTGTAACACATAACATATATATATTAGATCCAAATCATTCACAAAAGAATCATCGATGAACCTAATTCATCATACCGTGTATAATACATCAATATCACATAAACAAGTAGATTTCATGAAATCTCATAAGTGTCTAAGCTTCTTATAGCATAAAGTCTCGCCATAAATAAACTAATGCGTGTAACCATTACACATCAATTGTACACCAACTAAAAGGCCGAATATGCATGGTTCCATTATTGGCATTTTATGCACATTAGCTAGCGTAAATCGCGTTTAACAATTTTATGCACTCAATTAAAACAAGCAATTCAACAAGCCGAATACATATATAAATATATATGAAAATGCATACATCTCAAGTATGCACTCTTTTCCATACTCGACTATGCCTAACTATTTTAAACATTTTAACCACATTTGCAATGGTCACCTAGATTTGGCCAATACACATACCTATTTTATTCAATATAATTCATCCTATTTAAAACAACCGAATTTGATACATATCTAGATACATACTTCACAAGCATATAACTCAAATTCATATTCATATTAATTTCATGAAATTGAAATGCCTAACATCTCTCTTTATTAACCTATCACATATACGCATGATTAAAATTCTACCTTAATCTATCAAAGTGACCATCAAATATCAAAATACATATACATGTCATGGCATATATCTATTAAACCATTTCATATAATGCCTAAACCACATCCAAACACAAATGATAATTCATGGCATGAGCAAACTATATCATCAAAACATGAAACAAGTTATCCAAAATAGATAGCCATTTTGCATGGCTAGCATATTTACACGATTACAAAACATTAGTTATACTGTTTAGTCTAACCTATACATGCCCTTTTTAGTACAAAACTAAGTTATTCAATACCAAAAGAAAGTTGATCGTGCGGTTGACTTCTTTCCAGATCCTTTGAGTCCGTAGCTTGAACCTAAAATCTATAAAACAAGGGTAAACGAGAATACACACAGTAAGCTTGCTAGCTTAGTAAGTCTCAAGCAATATTTATGACATATCCCACATACTTAAAAATTTAACTTCCATTCTTGCGGCAATTAGCATAGATAATTCAATACAAGTTTCACCTAGCCAAATATTAATCATATCCTTAATCTAATCAATAGTAGTTTATCACATGAATTTATACAATAACATTTCATATATACAACCTATGCATTTGAATATTTCAAGTTACAGAAACATAACGTAATTTCGATCTCATTGCACATCATATTCATAACCGAAGTTTTAAGTATCACCATTATATATCTATACCTAAACTTCTCGTATATATATATATAACTCATACCAATCAATGATAAGCCTAATGTCCCGAGATAAAATTCAATTCGAGTCATTAATTCATCACATCGTAATTAGCTCATATACAAGTAAACTAACTTACCTTATTACTTACCAATATAATAAGCTAATTTCCTTTTTCTTTTAGAGCTTATAGCTCAATCTACTATGTATATACATCTCAAATTCTTTGTTTTAGCTTATCACCAAAGAAAAGCGCTCGCTAGGCATTAAAGCCCGAAATAAATCACCGGCACGAGGCCTGCTAGGCAGTAAGCCTGAAATGAATCACCGGCACAAGGCCTGCTAGGCACAAAGCCTGACATATAACACCGGCACAAAGCCTGCTAGGCAGTAAGCCTAAAATGAATCACCAGCACAAGGCCTACTAGGCACAAAGCCTGACATATAACACCGGCACAAAGCATGTTAGGCATTAAAGCTTGAAATAAGTCACCAACACTAGGCCTACTGGGTAATAAGCCCGAATATGTTTATCAAATCAATTCATTAACTCACATTTCTTAACATATACATCACTATCAATTCATATACACAAAACCAATTCACTTGTCATATTGAAAACATATACTTGTTCATATCACATTAACAGAATATATTTAATCCAATTTAACACCTTTACATTCAGCTAACACATAATTCTATAGTAAATATTATTAAATTTCATTCTTTAACATGTTTATAATTTACTTTCGAATATATAAGTGCTTAATGACTTACTTCGGCTGTCGATAGACCGTACAAATCGGCTATTCGAGAACCTTCGTCTTTCCCCGATCTAAATCTATTTTTCTTTGCTCTTGATCTAAAACACATTAAAATTTAGCTCATTCAAGTACATTTCATCTCAATTTAGTCCCTAAGCACATAAATAGGCAATTTACCATTTTACCCCTACTATTTCAAATTTTTACAATTTAGTCCTATTTGCCTAAAGCACAAAATACACCAAATTTCTTAATACCCCTTAAGGGCCAAATATGTATAGGGACTATACAAGTCCTTTTCTTTCAGTTATTTAACAAATAAGCCCCTCTAAAATTTCATTTTCCAATTTGGCCCTAAAATAAAAATTCATCAAAATTTCCAATACATAATATACTAATTTTTAACTTATCTTTTATCTAACATCATCAAACATCAAAAACCATATAAACCTATCAATAGCTGAACCTCAAACATGCTTAGATTCAAAATTTTAACATGGGTCACTACGGTTTGAAGCAACGATCTCAAAAACGTAAAAATTAACAAAACTAAATTCAAACTAACCTTGAAATCAAGCATCCAAGTGCCAAAAATCAAAGAACATAAGCCCCTTTTTCTTTCTCAATATTCACCATGAGAGAGTGAGAAAGATGATGGTTTTGTTTATGTTATTTTAACATATTATAAAAGTAATTATTCAATTACTAATTTAACCTTTAATATAGAATAAAACTAACATATATCTTAAGGTTATCTTGACATAAGCCACCATCTCAAAAATGGGTTATTTACCCTTTTAATGCTCCACTTTAAAAAGCCATCATCAAATAGGCACTTTACACTATAGTTTGAGACTTTTAAAATTTACGCGATTAAGTCCTTTTTGTCAAATTAAGCACCCAAACGATGAAACTTTTCTATGAAACTTTCACACATTTTAATTCACACATAATAGACACAAAATGAAATATTAAAATATTTCTCAGACTCGAATTCATGGTCCCAAAACCACCATTCCGATTAGGGTCAAATTCGGTCTGTTACATACAATGCGGATGTGTATAGACTACCTCCAGTTAATCAAGCTAACGATCAATAAAAAGTATCCGTTGTCGAGGATAGATGACTTGTTCGATCAGCTTAAGGGGGCATCAATTTTCTCAAAGATTGATTTAAGGTCTGGGTATCATTAGCTAAAGGTGAAAGAGGCTGATATCCACAAGACGGTGTTTCGTACTCGGTATGGGCATTACGAGTTTCTGGTGATGTTGTTCGGGTTAACCAATGCACCAGCGGCATTCATAGACTTGATGAACTGGGTGTTTCAGCAGTACTTGGACCAATTTGTCGTAGTATTTATAGACGCCATATTGGAATACTCAAGGACTGAGGAGGACCATGATACGCACCTGCGGGTTGTTTTACAAATTCTGAGGGAGAAGCAGCTATTTGCCAAGTTCAGTAAGTGTGAGTTCTGGCTTAGGGAAGTGACTTTCTTAGGTCACATAGTGTCCGCTAAAGGGATTAGAGTGGACCCTCGCAAGATTGAGGCGGTGTTGGATTGGAAACCACCTAGGTCGATTGCAGAAATTTGGAGTTTTCTAGGTCTGGCAGGGTATTACCGGAGATTTGTGGAAGGATTTTCTCTGATCGCGGAACTGTTGACCAAGCTATTGAGGAAGGGAGTTCCATTTGTGTGGTCGGAGAAACAGCAGGAAAGTTTCGACAAGTTAAGGAAGATTTTGACGAAAGCTCCGGTTCTGGTACAGATGAGGCAGGGAAGGTATTCATGATCTATTGTGATGCATCACATACTGGCTTGGGATGTGTACTGATGCAGGAAGGGAAAGTAGTGGCATACGTGTCTCAACAAGACCGCATGAGGGTAACTACCCAATGCATGACTTGGAGTTGGCTGCGGTGGTTTTTGCCTTGAAGATTTGGAAGCATTGTCTATACGGAGAAAAGTCGGTAGTCTACACGGACCACAAGAGTCTGAAGTATCTTTTGACACAGAAGGATTTAAATTTGAGACAGCGAAGGTGGATTGAGTTGTTGAAAGACTATGACTGCTCGATTGAGTATCATCCGGGCAAGGCTAACATGGTGGCAGACGCGTTGAGTCGTAAGGTGGTAGTGGACTTAAGAGCGATGTTTGCTCGTCTTAGCTTTTATGACGATGAGAGTCTTCTGGCAAAATTACAGGTTAAGTCGACTTGGGTTGAGCAGATCAAGGAGAAACAATTAGGGGATGAGGGCTTGAATGCTCGGAGGCTACAAGTTCAGAATGGTGGTTTAGAGGATTACAGCTTGTCCAATAATGGAGTATTGTGTTTCCAAGGGAGAGTGTGTATGCCAAAGGATGTTGAGTTAAGGCAGAGGATTCTTCAGGATGCACATAGCAGCCCATACGCTATGTATCTTGGAGGTAACAAGATGTACCAGATTTGCGTAAGCGCTCTACGTGGCTGTAATGCGAAAAGTGACTGAGTTTGTGGGTAAGTGTCTGACGTGTCAGCAGGTCAAAGCTGAGCATCAGCTGCCGCCAGGTTTACTTCAGCTGGTAAAGATTCCTCAATGGAAGTGGAAAAGGATTACCATGGACTTTGTCAGTGGGCTACCCCTCACGCCTAGCAAGAAAGACTCAGTCTAGGTGATTATGGATCGTTTGACTAAGTCAGCTTATTTCATACCAGTGAGGGTTGACTATCCGTTTCAGAAGAAAGCTAAGCTGTATGTGGCCGAGATAGTAAGGTTTCATGGTGTGCCAGTATCAATTATCTCGGATAGGGATCTAAGGTTCACGTCGAGGTTCTGGAGAGCTATGCATCAGGCTTTAGGGACGAGGTTGGATTTCAGCATAGTTTTTCACCCGCAATCTGACGGGCACTCAAAAAGGGTTATACAAATTTTAGAGGATATGCTGAGGGGTTGTGTTCTGGACTTTAGAAGCAGCTAGGAAGAATTTCTACCATTAGCTGAGTCCGCATACAATAATAGTTATCAGGCAAGCATTAAGATGGCACTATATGAGGCGTTGTATGGTAGGAAGTGTGGCACACCTACATGCTGGATGGAGTTGGGTAAGCGTCAGATGTTGGGACCAGAGTTGGTGGCAGAGACTGAGGCTAAGGTTAAGTTGATTCAGGCTCGTCTGAAGGAAACTTCGGACAGGTAAAAGTCATATGATGATCTTAAGCGGGGAGATATAGAGTTCGTCGTGGGTGATAAGGTCCTTTTAAAGGTCTCGCCCTGGAAGAAAGTGTTGAGATTTGGAAGGAAAGGTAAGTTAAGTCCAAGATTTATTGGGCCTGTATAAGGTGTTGAAATGAGTGGGACCAATAGCTTATCAGCTCGAGTTTCCAGTAGAGCTGAGTCAAATTCATGATGTGTTCCATGTCTCCATGCTCAGGCGCTATCGTTCAGATCCATCGCATGTCGTAGCAGTGGAGGAAATAAAGGTGAGTCCAGATTTGACTATGGAAGAGGAACCTGTGCAGATCTTGGATCGAGATGTGAAGGTTTTGTGCAAGAATTTGGTTCCATTAGTGAAGGTGTTATGGCAAAACCATGGCGTGGAAGAAGCTACGTGGGAACCAGAGGATGTGATGAGACAGCAATACCCTCAAATCTTTTGACCAGGTAATTTCGAGGCCAAAATTATTTTTAAGGGGGTAGAACTGTAACATCCTTAAATAGGGGTTATTGTGTTTGAACTTCTTTGCATGTGTGTGGTTGTTGTTTAAGGTGCTCTAGAGGCTAGTTATAAGCCAAAGGTAGGCCCAAGCTGTAGGAAAAATTTTGTTTTTAAGTGTTAGTTAAGGGAGCTGAAAGAGCTAGGGTTAAGTATATTTCGTGAGAAAGTTAAGCATAAGAACTACATTGGTGAAGTGGCAAAGGAGGCGCCACTAAGGTGTCTAGAGAATGACGCCACAAGAAGGTGGGAGAACTTAGGTTTGAGCAGCAAAAATTCCATTTTCTGCTCACCATTTTGACGCCAAGGGGGAGGAGTTGTGCTCAAAGACAAACTCACGATAAGATGGAGAAGAGGGGATTTAGGAGTTTGATTAATTCAAACTCATTTGAATGGTTGGCCAGGAGTGATTCAGGGAGTTTTGTCGAAATCTGAACTCTTGATGGAAGTGGAGTAAACGGTTGGGAAGCTGAGTAAGGGGGTGCCGAAATTCCTTAGTTAGCTAGGTGATATTTTTGGCAAGCTTGGAAGGCTCTCATTCTTTATTTTGTGTCAAAGCCGAAACCACCACAGGCTCTTATCATTTTTTCCCCTCTAAAACATCTAGCCAAACCTACACAAGGACTATTTGGAAACTCTCTTTTTCTCCTTTGAAACTGAAACCTCATTTGACATTTTCTTTGCTCTTCTCTTTTTTGGCAATTTAGGAGCTTGGCCGGATCTCCTTCTCACCCATCTCTCTCTCTTTTTCTTTCTTTCAAAATCGAAAGCAGCCCTATTCCCTTCCATCTCTTTCTTTTCTCTTCATTCTCTCTTGTGCCGAATCTCCTCTGTTGCCCTCCACCATTGTCAAAAGTTCTCAAGCTCTTCCTTCCTTACTGCTGGCCGAATATCAATCAAGCCTTGATCTTCTTTGGTCTCTTCTTCAATCGGTTTTGAAAAGGGTAAGTGGTATTGGCCGAAACTCTATTCTAACTTCCTCTTTTTCTCTGTCGACATGTGTAGACAAAAGCTAAATTTCGGCATTTGTCTTGGCTTTTAATCAACCATGCGATTGGTTTTTGTAGGATCTCCGGATTTTGAAGCTATAGATCTAAGCCCTCTATTCTCTCACAAACAAATTCGATAAGTCGGTGGTAAGGGTTATGTCGATTTAATCTTTCCATTAGATGTTTGAAAAGCCGAAGGCTATTGAGACTAAGTTGTGATGATTGGCCGATTGTAGGGGGAGGAGCAGTCTCGCATATCTTGTGTTGGGATTAGCATTCGTAAAGAAGAAAGGTAAGGATTGTGTTAGTTATGCATTATCACATCCTTCGGGATTTATGGGTATAGCCGAATGGTCTATGGTAATAACCTAAGTGTTGGCGAATGTAGGATCAAGGGATCTAGTGCGATGATCGGGTCTTCGGATTTAATGGTTGCGTTAGTAATGTGTGTAACTTACACACTTTATAACCTAGTAAATATGTTAATAACCTAAATGTGATAAAAGTCAAAACTCAGATCGATCTTGACATGATACCTTGATGGGTATGAGCAAGGATTCGGTAAGTCCGCTTTGATATAATTTTGTTATATGTGATGCTTGAAACTATGGCCTATGTCCCAATCGATATATGTTATTATTAAAGCATGTTGGCGTGATTTGTACATGTATTGCATTGTTATGGGTATAATGAGAGGAGGGGGAAGATTTGATATCCGTGTCTTTGGGACACCAGTGGTTTGGCACCACAATTGATTTCGTGATTTTGGGTTACCAGAGGTTTGGCACCTCATAGCGACTCGTCCCAATGGCTTAGCACCACAGTGGGTTGGCCCCACATTTGATATTACAGGATTGTCGCCAGTGATTTGGTATCACAACGTGGGTTGGCCCCACAGATGGATTAATCGTGACTTTAGGTCACCAAAGGTTTGGCACCACATTATTATTGGATATCGTGACTTTGGGTCACCAAAGGTTTGGCACCACCAAAGTGGTTTGGTACCACATGGGGTAGAAACGAGTTATGGATGGCTAGGTTTGGGTGCATGATATATTGCTTGGTTATGACTTGTGTGTAAGCATGTTGCATTAACCGGGAGGGGGATTATGCATTGAGTCTTGGTGGCTCACCTTCTCCCTTATCTTTTCAGGTGATTCGTAGATCGCGGATAAGGAGCCGGATCGACTCGAAGTGGCCATGCATTAAACACATTCGGTTTTACATGGACTTTGTTTTGGGTATTATTTTAAATTTCAGATTTTATTTCAGTTTGTAATAAGGCCTTTAAATTATGTTTTTGGATTATTTTGCATGCTTTAGATATATCTTCAAATATGACAAAGTAAATTACTTGTTTTGTTTTAACAACCTAATAACCAAAGTTTTCCAAAATTTACCTCATTTGAGTTTTCCAATCATTACCATCGTAACAAAGATTCATGAAATGATAACAAAGATACTTTAGATGATTTCCAAACTCGTGGTTCTTCTCAATTTCAAATGCACACGATTTTTAAATAATTAAAATAATACATTCGTGTTCTAACAAACATGGACGTTTTCTATCAAACTGAACGACAAATGAGTTTTCAAACCATTTTCCTCTGTAACATGCCAGATTCGGTCATGGTGAGTTGATCGGGTTTGGGGTGTTATAGTCTTTTACTCTCAACTGGTAGTATCTCGACCTCAAGTCTATCTTGGAAAACACAATGGCTCCTTTCAATTGATCAAACAGATAATCAATCCTTGGCAATGGATACTTATTCTTCACGGTCGCCTTATTAAGTTACCGATAATCTATGCATAGTCTCATGGGACAATCTTTCCTTTTCACAAATAGCACTGGAGTACCCCATTTAAAATAACTCGGTGTTGCAAAACCTTTGTTCGTCAACTATTACAACTGTGCCTTCAATTCCTTCAACTCAGTTGGGGCCATTCTGTATGAAGCAATCGATATGGCGTTGTACCAGGAGCTAACTCGATACCAAATTTGACCTCACTAACCGGAGGCAACCCTGGTAATTCTTTAGAAAAAACATCTGGATATTCACATAATATCGATACTGATTCAATACTTAACTCGGTTTCTTTGGCATTCATCACAAAAGCAAGATATGCCTCATACCCCTTTCTCACATACCTTTGGGTAGACATGTGAGAGATCACTACAGGCGATCTATCTTGTTCATCTGATTCAACACGAAGAGTGTCCCCATTTTCACATCTCAATTCAATGTATTTCTTTCCACAATTTACTGTCATATCATGAGTGGTTAACCAGTCCATACCAAGAATTATATCGAATTCATCAAATGGCGATAGCGTAAGACTTGCCTTAAAATAATGACCTCTAATCATTAATGGGAAATATTTTCCTAAAGGGGTTAGACCCTTTAATCATGAACTCTGTAGACTCAATAGGCATGCTCATACTAGATACTAATTTCAACCAAATGTATGAATGGGTAGACCTCGAATCAATTAAAGCAACAACATTAGTATCATAAAGAGAAAATGTACCCGTAATTACATCAGGGGATGACACCTCTTCGTGAGTGCGAATGGCATAAGTCCTTGTAGGACTCTACCCTCAGATCTTTTAGCCTACTCTCTAGGAGTATTCTTACTACTCGTCCCACTACCTGGATTTCTCTGTTGTCTCCCTCTAGTAGTGCTTCCTGCTCTTGCAGTTAGAATTTTCTCTTTTTCAATCATCCCAGGACATTCTCTAATAAAATGATATTGGGAATAACATTTGAAATAGGCCGTCTCATGTGCTCGACACTCACCGGGATAACGTCTACCACATTGTGGGCATCTAATTTATTAGGTCAACTATTCCAACACTAGCAACTGAGGTAGTTTGAGCCTTATTTCTTGAGTAATGTTTACTCTTACTTTTGTTTGAAAACACGACTGAAGTAGCTGATCGGGGAGGGAAGTCTCTCAATTTCTGGGACAAGGAATGAAATGACTTGTTCATTTGTCTCTTTCGTGAGTCATGAGACTCGATCTCAACTTTTCTTTTCTCTTTTACCAATTCCTCGGCTTCACAAGCCCGATCTACGAGCACAACAAATTCCTTCAACTCGAGGACACCAAAAAATAATCTGATATCTTCATTTAATCGGTCATCGAACCTCTTACACATGATGGCTTTAGAGGACACGCACTCACGAGCGTACTTGCTGAATCTTACAAATTCACGCTCATATTCAGTTACTGTCATCTTACCTTGTTTCAGTTTAAGGAATTCCTTCCTTTTCTGGTTGATGAATCTTTGAGTGATATACTTTTTCTAAAATTCTTCTTGGAAAAACTCCATTGTGATCCTTTCCCTTGGAACAACCGACACAAGGGTATTCCACCACTGATAAGTTGAATCCCTCAAGAGAGAAACTACACATTTCATGTACTCTTCAGGTGTACAAGATAACTCATCAAATAACTCGATGGTACTTTCAAGCCAAAATTCTGCTCTTTCTGTATCATCATTTTTACTAGCTCAAAATTCCTCAGTCCCTTGTTTTCAGATTCTATTAACAAAGGCTTTTCTCTTCTTACCACTTCTACCACTTGGGGAGCTACAGGGGTAGGTTGAGGAATAGGCGGGGGTGGAGGGGGTTGTTCATTCGGGTTCGTACGAACGAACTTCGTATACCATGGATTCGTCATGTGGAGAAAGGCTTCCCTAGCCTCTTCTCCTCCTCTCTGACTCACGGTCATAGGTCTATTTTCATTTTCATTCAAAACCATCCCTTCAATAAGAGCCAGCGCGTTACTTTCTACATCATCCGCCACAGCTCTATCGGGATCCATTTACTATATGAAACCACAATTTAAATCGTCAGGAGTCATCACATTATGATTATATAAATAATCATAAGTATGGCATGTATAGCTAGACTCATGCATACACTATGTTAGTCTGAGGATCGACTAAACCGTATCTCTAATACCACTAAATGTAACACCCCTTACCCATGTCCAACGCCGGGACAAAATACGAGGCATTACTGGACTTAACTTGCTTAAACATACATTATCGGTCTATAAAATTTATTTTCAAACTTAAAACTTTTCATTCATATTCGTAAAATCTTTATTATAGGCCTACGAGGCCTTAGCCATACATACGAGAGGTTTCAAATTTAATCAAAAACTTTTGTTCACTTAGAAAAATTTTGCCTAAACAGGGGCCACACGCCTGTGAAATGGAACACGCCCGTGTGGGCAGGCCGTGTGGTCACACACGCCTATGTTCCTAGCCCGTGTAGAATTTATTTTTCATTTTGAAACTATAGTGGTTTTCATACCCTCGTGTCAATGGCCCGTGTCCCTCACACGGCCTAGACACACTCGTGTCCTCACTAGTGTGCAAAAACATTAGCATTCTATTTATGACTTCAGCAACTTATTAAAGGGCACACGGCCTAGGCACATACCTATGTGCTGGCCCATGTGACGAATCAAATTCTAATAAATTGGTTGTAGGGGACACACGGCCTATCAACACACCCATGGGGGTTGATCATGTGTCACACATAGCCTAGACACACGCTCGTGTGTCTATCCGTGTGGACAATTAGAAGGCTATTTACCAAGCCAATTGTCACCTTTAAACATAATATCACATATGCCATCACAAGTAATACATAATAATACAATAACACCTTATAAAGAACCACTAATCATCATTCAAATACTTTCCATTTTACCTCATTATTTGCATAAACTTCCCCTTCATAAAACTCATCATCATTAAAATATGAAACTTGACAAATATTGGCCAATTCCCTATGGCCATATAAAAAATGAGTGTATAACATTAATAGTCAAAATTTTGGCTCTCAAATATGACATAATACAAAATGACCAAGTTTTTATACATGCCATACCCAAAATAAATCAAATTTACTATACCAAAAGAATGATTGATAGTGTGGTCCGAACTCCGACATTCTACGATCCCCGAGCTAGCTTGGCGATACTACAAGGAAAAAGGAAAAGAGCGGGGTAAACTCATATCTTAGTAAGTTTACATAAATTAATATAACAACATAAGTGTTCATGGTAAAATCCATTCCATCTCATATAACAATAGCAACACAAGTTCTCAAGTGCTTAGGGATACTTACTCATACTCACTCTTACCATCACACATCACATTATGGTTTCATAACTTGTAATTTTACTTATGGTACCTGTATCACTTAGTCACATAATTTAGCACTCATGACAAATTTGACATGAACTTAAATCACCATTATCCTTAACATAAATGGAACTCATTATCATCCTTGTATAATTTAACTCTATGGCATCTTTGCATACTTAGCTCTTTTACCCGTTGAACTACTCAGAATATCAGAGGATACTCAATCTCGTCATACATGTATCATGATGCCAATGCCATATCCCAAAATGGTCTTACATGGGATCACCTCTTGATGCCGATGCCATATCCTAGATATGGTCTTACACAGGATCTCTTAGCTCGATGTCGATACCATGTCCCAGCATGGTCTTATACGAGATCATACTTAGATGTCGATGCCATGTCCCAGACATGGTCATACACGAGATCTTCCTTTGGTGTTGAAGCCATATCCCAAACATGGTCTTATTCGAGACCTTCCTTATTCGATGCCAATGCCATGTCCCAAACATGGTCTTATACGGGACCGTCCTTACCTCATTGCGTGACATAGGTATCCTTGTCATTCTAAAATTTCAACCAAGACTTTACTTAGCATATTCTCATTCATTTTCTCATCAATACATTATTCATAAATTTCATGTAAAAGATATGCATTTCTCAAAATAGTAAGTAATTTAAACCCAATAGCATATGTAGCTTTAATTTCACACAAACTTACCTCGATACTCAAAATGCGTGTAGATGTTAGATTTAGTCCGATACTTTGTTCTTGCCTTGGTTTCGATCCGGGCTTCATGTTTCTTGATCTATAATAACAATTACATTTGTTTAATAATCACATTGACTAAAATAACCCATGAATCATACTTTGGCAAAATTATAATTTTGCCCTTAAACTTTCAAATATTTACACTTTTGCCCCTAGGCTCGTAAAATGATTTTCATTCAACTTTCTTGTATTTTAAGCCTAGCCGAATCATTATCTTAACTACAACAGCCTTCAATTTCTACTATTTCCCTCATGTATGACCATTTTTACAACTGTTACAATTTGGTCCTTTTATGCATTTTTCATGAAAATCACTTAGAAAAAGATGTTTATCATACATCAAACTTTCATATTCTTCCATAAAACATCAAATTACATGCATGTCATACATGGGTAAATTTTGAACATAAACCCTAGCTCAAATTATAGCTAGAAATAGCTAAACCGAGCTATAGGGGTCTCAAAAATACGAAGAACATTAAAAACATGGCTAAGATGAACTTACTATCAAGCTTGGAAGTTGAAGAAATGCTAGCTATGGTGCTCTTGTGATTTTCGGCCATGCTTGGAGAAGATGGACACCATTTTTGACTGATTTTCCCTTTTTAATTCATTAATTAACCAAATAACTAAAATGCCCTTAAGGCCCTTTCTTGAGTTTTTTTCCTTCCCATGCCCATTTTTGTCCATCTTAACATACAATGGTCCAATTGCTAAATAAAGACTTCTAATGATTTTTATGATGCTATTTCATACTTAAATGTTCTAGAATCTCATATTTTCTAATCTTTTCAATTTAGTCTTAATGGACAATTTAATCGCTAATTAATAAAATTTCTTCATGAAATTTTCACACAATCATGCAAACAAATCATAGGCCTCGAAAAATTATTAGACACATTTCTACTTCGAATTTGTGGTCTCGCACCACTATTCTGACTAGGCCCTAAATCAGGCTATTACAACGCGTGTGTGTCTCAGCCGTGTGGACGGCACGGCCTTGAACACGGGCGTGTGCCCTGGCCTGTGAAGTTTATAACTATTTTATGAAAAATTATAAAAATTTAATCGATCACACGGCCTAAGCATAAGGGCATGTGACTTGGCCATGTGACCTTAATTTGATGATGACAACATAAATAGAATGCTCCCTATGTAACATCTCGAAATTGGGTTTAGTAGGATTGGGCCCATTGGCCTTGATTACGGAAGCATTTAAATTTTTTGGACAATAAGAGAATGGCTTTATTTAATGTTGAACTTATTAGGAAGGTGATTTTGGAAGGTTACGGGGTTTCTAGGAAGTTACCGGTTCAAGTTAGGCTAAAGGAAAATTTTAGTGTTTGAGTACTTTAAGGAAAGAAGGTAAGTGGCATCAAGGCTTATGGAAAAAAGTGAGTAAATTGCTAGCATAAATGAGCATATGGTAAGGAGGATGTGGCTTCACATGAAGGGCTTTAGGGGAAGTGGTTCGAATCCCACTTGATGCAATTTTTGATTATTTTTTTGTGCTATTCATCCATATTATCGGCCATGGTGGTATTTTAGGTAAGGAAGACTTTTTAATTTTGGAAAGGTAGCTAAGGAAATATGGAAAGGAGGATTGTATGGAAAGGAGTAAAAGAAATGAGTAAGAAGGGGGATATGTTGGCGGGTTTTAGGGAAGATGTCTTGGAAAGAAGTTTATGGTCATCATTTATCCTTTTGGAAAGAGTTTCACACGATTTTGTCAGGGAGAGGGAGACCTGAATTTCTCTTGGCCATTTTGAAAAGTTTTGTTCATTTTGGCATTTTGTTTACCAACAACTCTTCTCTTGTTTTGGCTGAAATACCTAGTCATTGTTCATTTTGTCCCCTTGTTGTGTCGTAAGCCTTAATCCATCATTGTTCATTCTTCTTTGGTTGCGAAACTATCAAGCCATTCTTTGCTGCTACTTATCATCCTCTTAGACTTGGTTTTGGAAGTTGATTGGTAAGTGGGTGATTAGGCCGAATATTGGTGGTAAGGTGTTACTCTTTATTTCGATGTTTTGCTCCGCTCATATGATTCTATTTTGAGGTGATGGTATCAATTTCTTGCTCTTGTGGAAGGGCCGAATATTGGATGAAGGCTAACCCTTTGGTATATCACTTATTTATTTTTAGGAACTCGTTACAATAGCTAAAGTGCAAGGCTGGATTTTAGAATCTAGTAGGGAAGGATCAAGATTGTGGGGGCAACGAAGAGTGGTTCTTTAGGAAATCCTAATAAAGTGTGTAATCTCATACCCCTCCGAATACATATTTGAAATGGTGTGTAATCTCACATATCTCTGAATGTTTGCATGAATGTTCTTTTATTCGGTCAAAATACCAAAGGAAATTAGAAACCAGCATCCGTGATCACTCGGGAGCGCGTATGTTCGTAGTGGTAACAATATTTTGCAATGAAACTATTTTTGGTTAGTAGCAGTGACGTGATTTCAAAAAATCACAAAAAATAGAAGAAAGAGAATTAGAAAGTGAATAAGATATTGAATTAAAGCTTACTGTGTCTAGTTTTTCATGAAAGAAACAAAGAAGGAAGAGAATTTTATATTCTGTGATATTTTAATTTTAGTAAGGCTGGTTCTGAATGACTTTGTGGTTCCCTGTTCTATCTTGGAAAAAACATTCAAAATTATAGAAAGTGAATTATGAGTTATAATTTATATGTATGGATTCCTTAGTGAGCTTATTTTGAATAAAAACAAGTGGGATCAACATATGAAAATCGTACAGTGAGATATTTGAATTTAGGGTAAGAGAGGTCAGAACCATTGGTCAGTGAAACAAGGGAAACTTTAACGAATAAACTGTACTAAATGGCTAAGTCAAAAATTCTGGAAAAATTGTAGTAAGTTGATATATGAGTCTAGTTTCAAGAAAATTTACGAATCTAAATTTTGAGTTTCCTAAATCGAGTTATAGTCAATTTAGTCAATATGATGCAGATGGACAGTTTCAATTTTTATGCCCCAAATTAGTAGTTAAGTCCTAGTTACGAGATTACCAAAATACCCTTAGAGGGTAAATTATTGAAATACCCTTGGGTTACGAGATTACCAAATTACCCTTAGAGGGTAAATTATCGAATTACCCTTGATGGGTAAAATTACCTAATACCCCCAATGGCTAAAATTACGAAATACCTTTAGGTTGTGAAATTACGAAAATGCCCTTATGGGTCGATTTGTTAAAATGCCCTATGGGCCGAATTGCTAGAATGCTTTAGTGGGCCGAATAAAAAAGTTCTATAATTGGTCGATTTATCGTAACAAATCTCTGGATTAATGATTTTTATTTATATTTGTAAATAGTATGCTTTGTTATGTTGCATTTACATAATGTTGCATGGGATGGGAAAATTGAATGAAGAGAAGTGTAGCCCAGTGGCATTGCCACAAAAATGTTTGTTATTATGATTCAATATGATACCGGTGGCTTGGCCATAATTCTGAATATATTATAAATGGCAACTTGCCTGCGATTGGTGTATTTGGTGGGGTGGGTTGACTTGATCCCCACAGGTGTGATGGGATGGTACGGGTGGTGTGTAGCAAATGGATTACTAGGATGGGTTGGGTTGCATTACATTATCTGCATGATCATGTTTATAGGGCTAAGGCCCAGTTTGTTTTGTAAATGGGCTTCAGCCCAAGATTATGCTACACGGGCTCCGGCCCAAGTTATTGCTAAATGGGTTCAAGCCCAGTGGATAACGGTAAGGGATTATACACTAAGTTCTTGTAACTCACCCCGTTTCCTTAACCCTTGCAGGTAATGCTCGTGAAGTGGACTTGGGCCATGAATGACTCGGTGGAGGCCATACTTTAGAGATGGTTTTTATTGAACTTTAGATTTCTATTTCCGTTCACTTTATTACTTTTACTATTTTGGGTTTTTATGTTGTAATAAGGCCTCTAAAATATTTTATTTTTACTTTATGTTGACGTACTTATATTTTGCTTAAATTGTTTTAAATGGGAATTTTCTAAAACTTAAATAAAGATTTTTAAAATAGATTAACAAATGGATTCCATAACAAACTTTTACAAATATTTTAACTCAAAATTTTCTCTTGAATTATCAAACGATGTTTTCAAAAGTCATGGTTTATAAGATCTCTAGTTCAAATTATCGATTTATCAATCAACCTTCGAGGTTAGTAGTACTTTATCAAATATTTCAAATCAATCTTGTTTTCTTGATTATAACAACATACCTATTTTAGTATGAATAAAAAAGATTTAACATGTTTTTCTCATGTGACATGTCAGATCCGGTCATAACGCATGGGCCGGGTTTGGGGTGTTACACCCTAATTTGAACATGGCCTGAAGCACGGGCGTGACTCGAACCCACACGGTCGTGTGACCCCTTTTTCAGGAAAATTTTTTAAGTTTTCCAAAAGTTTCCAGAGTTCTCGGTTTAGTCCCAAACCACTTCCGATGTATGTTTTGGGCCTCGTAGGCTTGTTTTAGGGGTGGTATGAATGTTTTTGAAAATTTTTAAATTTGAGTGGAAATTCATGTCTCGATTTTGAATGTTTGCTTGTGAATAAGTCCGGTAATGCCTCATACCCTATTTGGCGTCAGATACAGGTAAGGGGTGTTACATAATGTCTCGTCCTCCATTTTCCAAAAAGATGTAATATCATTCCTTAACTTGGCATTCATATTAGGCTGATTATATTGTAGAAATAATATCAGGAAAATGACATTCCACGAGGCCACTATTTTTGACTAGAAAGCATTTAGCCATGCTCTTGCATGATCTCTTAAAGAATACAGAAACTGCTTAAGTCTCAAGGAATCTTCAGGAACACCCTGTTGTTTGAATGAATCACATACTTCTAGAAAGAGTCTTACATGTAATCTTGGATCTTCAGTAGGTAGTCCACTGAACTATCATACTGTTTGTAACATCTGAAACATTATAGGTTTCAACTCGAATTGCTGAGCTTGAATTTTTGGTCTGACTATTCCTAGATTCAAATAATCCAACAGTGGGATGACATGCTCTCTAATTGGCCTATCTCGTTCATCCACCACACATTCAATAGAAGGATTTTCATTACGATCATTTGTATTACTGTTAAGATCATTCCTGTTCCCAACCATTTTTCTCAATTCTTTTCTCTTTCTCCACAATGTTCTGTAAATCTATAAAACAAAAAGGTATTTTATATTAGCAGGATTGCCTCTTCTCATGCACTGATGGAAAACTTGTAAAAACTAAATACACTAATTAAAATAAAACTACTAAGGAAAATAACCAAACCAAATTTCACCAAATTACTGATCCCCAGTAACGACGTCAAAAACTTGTCACGTGTAAAATGATATGCAAAACTTGTCACGTTAAAATCTACTAAGTGTTGGTTTGAAAACCTTGATTAAATCATTCTTATCAATGAAAAATTAAGATAATGATCTAATAACGGATCATTGTTTTATACTCAGATCTGCGATTAATCTAGTTATGTCCAAGTGTGGGTGTTCGAAAGAGTCTAGTGTTGCGTTGGATCTACCAATCATGGTGTGGGTTTAACTAATACAAATAATGAGCAAATATTTATTTAGTAAAAAAAAATATTAATGATTAATACTATATTAAGATCTTTGAAATGTGATTATACATGAATAAACTATGTATTAAAAAAAGATGATAAATACGATAAAGAAAAGTTGGACTCCAAGTAAGTGACTATGAATTGATTAATTCGTGAAGATGTGATTGTATTATGTGACTATTGATAAATGTGATATTATGTTTACTGATAAACCGTAAAAGTAACATATTTTAGGCCCACATTTAGTATGCTTTTGGATGATTTAGCCCTGATTTATGTAAAAAGGTGCTATTAATCCTTTCTTTTCATGTTTTTAATCAGGAAAGCACCCGAGGATAAAAAGAACAAGAAATGGGCTTAAAACGGGCCAATTTGGGCCAAAGAGGAAATCGAAATAGCCTGGACTTCAAACCACATGATCGTGTCTCGTCAATTTACTTCACACGACCATGCCACGATTTACATGGCCGTGTCCCAATCAACAGAATCGAGACACGACCTAAAAACGATTTACACGGGCGTGTACCATGACCGTGCTCTTGCTGCTAGAGAGAGCGATTTCACTCGAATTTGGATACTTTGAGGCAAAGAAACACATTCCAAAGCCTATTCAAACATCGAGTAGGAAGTATTCTTGAATTAGGACACTTAGAGGCCAAGTAAAGCATTCTAAAAGTCTATATAAACACCATAAGTGTATCCTGAAAGGGGGCGGTTAGCTAGGCCAAGGAGCCGAGCAAAAGGCCAAATTTGTGGGAATTACTCGAAGATAGCCAGTTGATCCATCTCAAAGAGCCGGAATTCTACTCAAGATGGCAGATTTCTCCTTCAATTCCTTCAAGGGGTTTTATGGATTTCGTATGTTTTGTTTTATCTTTTCTCTTGAGATGTTGTCTTTATTCATTATGAACTAAACCCTTCAGATACCTGAAGAGGATGAAACCTAGATGAATCTTGTTATTGTTTTCTCAATTATATGATAAATACTTAGTTTGTTCTTAATTATGCATGCTTAATCCAAATTTGATGTGCCTAGGTGGAGGAGGAATAGACCTTGCTTAAGAGTAGATCTAGCATAATTAAGCGGAGTTGATTGCATGCCTAGAGATAGGGTGACAAGATTTTACCGGATTAGGGTGAAACCTAATATTGGAGTCCATAGATCGATTTACTATTATTCTAGGGGGTTATTATTCGAGAAAGAGATTTTCATTAATTGACCTAGGGTTAGACGTGATTCACCTCGAGAGAGGGTTTAATATACGTTAGGGAGTCTTACGGATCAAACTAAGTGAATAAATTGTATGGTTCAGTGTTAGACAACAAGTGAAGTCTAGGTGGATTCTTCCTGAGGGTATTGTCATGATCAACTTAGTTTCCCTTCCAGTTATTTTCCAATTCATTCTTTCTGTCTTTGCGTCTTTAGTTTAGTAGTCGTTAATTTAGATTAAAGCAGCTTCACTTATTTTAGGCTCAATAATAAAAAGAAAGTTAGTATTAGTACTTTTAGTTCCTTTGGGTTCGAAAATCCGATCTTGCCTAAGCTATACTACAGTTCGATAGGTACACTTGCCTTAAGTCATTGTCAGAGTTAGTTTCCAAGTTTGATCATTCTCTTTATAAATTTTAAAACTCGACAAAACAACGATCAAGTTTCTGGCGCTGTTGCTGAGGAACTAAAATATTAAGAAAGCTCTATTTTTAGTACTTTAGCCATTATTTTTATTTTCGTAAATTATTTTATTAATTTTATTTCCTTCTTTTCCTACTAGGTACCTCTAGTTTATGACTAGAAGGAACCCGACATGACCTCTAGTATACGATAGTGATATTGAAGCTATCGCTCATAAGAATCGCAGAGAAATTAGGCGAGCCTTAAATTACACAGAAGAAGAGCGAGAAGGCAAATCCAATCCTACTGAATGGATCCAATCCTACTGAATGGATGGACAAGAATAATCCACCACGAGATGTGGAAGAAAACAATGCTCTGCGTACTATGTATGATTATGCTAAACCTTATTTAACAGGAGCTGAATCTAGTATTGTTAGGCCTGCTATAACTACTAATAATTTTGAATTAAAGCCTAACACAATACAAATGATTCAAAAATTTGTTCAATTTGATGGTTTACAGGACGAATACCTGAATACTCATATAGCTAATTTTTTAGAGTTCTGTGATACTTTCAAAATAAATGGCATTTCTGATTATGCCATTCATCTTCGGTTATTTCCCTTTTCATTAAGAAATAAAGCTAAATAGTGGTTATACTCGTTACCACGAGGGTCAATCACTACACGCGACCAAATGATAGAAAATTTTTTATTAAAATATTTCCCACCGGTCAAAATGGCCAAATTACGAAATGATATCTCTTCTTCTGTGCAGATGGATTTAAAGGCATTATACGACACATGGGAGAGATACAAGGATCTCTTGAGAAGATGTCCACACCATGTTCTACCATTGTGGCTACAAGTCCAAACTTTCTATAATGGTGCAAAACCCTCAACGAGGCAACTAATCGATTCAGCCACCGGTGGAACCCTGAACAACAGAACTCCTGAAGCAGCCTACGAGTTCATTGAAGAGATGTCACTGAATAACCATCAGTGGCAAGTTACAAGGACAAAACTGACAAAATCAGCCGGAGTTTACAACCTCGATGCAGTAACCATGCTATCAACAAGGTAGAGTTGATGAATAAAAAGCTTGATAGTTTGTCTTCTTCACAGGTACATCCAGTCATACATTGCAACGCAAGTGGAACTGTGGTGAATCCTGAGTACCCACTGTACCAATCAGACGCAAAGAATGAACAGATGAACTATATAGCTAATAATTTTAGATCCAATAATAATCCTTATTGTAATAACTACAATCTAGGTTGGAGGAACCACCTAAATTTTTCATGGGGAGGCCAAGGAAATCAAGGAAATAAAAGACAACAACCTCCTCAAAATTTCCAGAATCAGCCATATCTTCAAGAGAATATGCCAAACCTCGAAGAGATGCTGACAAAATTCATGGCAAACACAGAAAATCATTTCCAAGAAACTGAGAAAACAGTTAAAAGCAATGAGAATCAAGTTGGGGAACTTACTAAGTCAGTCAAGGAAGCCACTAATGCAGTCGAATGACTCGTAAAGCTAATGTCAGAAAGATCGCAAAGACATCTACCAAGTAACACCGAGATTAATCCAAAGGAGCAAATTCAAGCCATTTCAGCTCATGACAATAAGGGGTTAGATGAACCCAATTCAATACAAGAAAACAAGGTAGACGAAGTTAAGGTATAGGTAACATAAGAAAAGCCAAAACCAGTAATCAAGGGGTACCAACCTCGCATACCTTATCCCAAAGCGATGAAAAGAGACGATTTAGAAGAACAATTCGGTAAGTTTCTTAAACCTTAAAGAAATTACATATTAACTTATCACTTCTTGAAGCTCTTTCTTAGATGCTAGATTCGAGAAAATTTTTAAAATAACTCTTGACGAACAAACGCAAATTAGACGAAGAGCACCACGTGGAATTGAATGCAGCTTGCTCAGTAATGTTACAGAATAGACTACCACGAAAGCTAAAAGTTCCAATTCCATGTTTAATTGGTAGTTTAGCTATTGATAATGCATTAGCTGATTTAAGGGCAAGCATAAATGTCATGCCTTATACATTATTTAAATGACTAGGTCTAGGGAAGCCCAAACAAACTAGGATGGGTATACAATTAGCTGATAAAACTGTTAGAATTCCTAGGGGCATTATCGAAGATGTTCTTGTCAAAATTGATAAATTTATTTTCCCAGTAGATTCTGTTATCTTATATATGGATGAGGATAATACAATCCCCTTGATTTTAGGAAGACCTTTTCTAGCAATTGCTAAGACTAAAATTGATGTTGCCATAGGAGAACTCATACTTTATGTAGGTAACGAATCAATCAGTCTTCAAGCTCTTGACTCGGCCGGGACAACAATCGATGAAGGTAAGAAAGATAATACATATGATAATCAGTTTGTTCAACCTTTATCGCATGAAACACCGTAAGGACACAACCCTGAGCTGACTCATAGATCCCAAATCGACAAAGAAGAATCACACAAGGAGCAAGACCTTAGAGTCGACAATTTAGAATAGCAGAAGACACACATCAAAGAAGAACCACACAAAGTAAAACCAGAGGAACCACAAGAAGAGCTCGTAGGAACATCAAATGACTACAAAATAGGAGACTAGGTACTATTAAACAAAGCAGATCCGTACATCATCACAATAGACCTGAAGGCAAAGGGAGAAACCCTTCTTAAGGTACACAATATCTTCCTACACGAATTAGTCGAGGTAAGCAACCAAACATTCAACACTTTTGAGGTAAACACTTTTCGACTTCAACTTTGTCTAGAAAATAGAACTTTAAGCAAGAGGGAAGATATTCAAACCTCTAAACCTCTTTGATTCAAGTACAAGTTAAAGTCTAGCTTAAGACTATAACGAGTGCTTCTCGGGAGGCAACCCGAGCATTAACCCTACTTCTTTTTACATTTGTTTTCATTTCATTTTATTTTCTTTCTTTTCTCTTTGTAAACTAACCAAAACAGTAGATTTCTAGGACACACGGCCATGTCCGTGGCCATGTAGACTACCAAAATCCCCGTACTAACATAGCAGAGGCCATGTGAATCAAATTCCAACC
Organism: Gossypium rotundifolium; assembly: GCA_025506655.1. Classification (NCBI taxonomy): domain Eukaryota; kingdom Viridiplantae; phylum Streptophyta; class Magnoliopsida; order Malvales; family Malvaceae; genus Gossypium; species Gossypium rotundifolium. The sequence goes on from CP106730.1 coordinate 29,884,455, forward strand.
ACTTTTCGACGTCACGGATCCAACCACTCTCCCACGAGCACCGATAAATTGGCACGGCCGTGCTCCATGATCGTGTGAAGCTACTGACTTACCAGACACGAGAAAAACATGCCCATGCTACCCAACCGTGCCAACACATTGCCATTTCAAGAATGGGCGTGGCATCTGGAAAACGGGCATAAGTGAACCAAAATGCTTAGACACATGGCTATTCGATGCGGCCGTGTAATTCTACACACCCTCGGTCCACGGGCATGGGAACGTGCCAGATTTGAGGTCCTATTTAAACCCCACAGCCCTTCTCCTTCTCCTTTCATTCTTTCTTCCTTATTTTTCTTTATTTCCTTACAAAAGGTGTCCAGACTCTTGATGTAACATACCAATGTTGGGCCTAGTAGGATTGGGCCCATTGGGCCTTAGGCATAGGCGCGTTTAAAATTTTTGGGAATAATAGAAAGGCTTTAATGCAAGTTGGATCTAGTAGGTGAGTGATTTTGGAAGGTTAGAGGCCTTCTATGAAGTCCCGGGGTTCAAACTTTGGCTTTAGGGAAATTTTGGTTTTAGGTGAAAAAAACCCTAGGGGTCATTAGGTAGGCTTTAAGAATAAAATGTGGAGAAAATGACACAAGTGGAGTGTGTGGTGTAGTGGAAAAGTGACGCCACATAAAAGGCAAGGGGGTGACGCCAAAAGGAAGGAAGGAGGTCTAAGGTTCAAGTCTTGGCTCTTGCATTTTGGTTTTCTTTTTATGTGGACTTTAGAATTTGGCCATAGATTTATATTTAGTTGTGCATGATGTTGGACACAAGGAGCTAGTTGGTAAAGTGGCTAGCAGCGGGGATTATGCTACAAGGAAGCCTGGGTTCGAATCTCATGACAAGCAAGGGAGTATTTATTTTACGGATTGGACGGGAAGAGTTTGAGTTGGATTTAAACTTTACTAATGAAGGGATCCCACATCGAAAAGATACAAAGAAGGAAGGTGAGAAGCTAGCTATATATGGAGCTGCCTAGGAGGAAAAGGAGCATAACTAGTCGGCGTTGGGCATAGGAGTGTTCGGAGCATGGTTTAGCAGCTTCAGAATCCTATCAAGTGTGTATTCTCTCTACTCTAGTTGCAGAAGTGGCAAATGCCGAAATGCTGGTGGCACCGCGATAGTAACCACACGATCGTGCGAGCGCACGTGTGAGGCTTCAATGCGATATAGTTGAGGCCATCAGTAGTGTTCTTGTGGGTGTGGGCTATTGGGCCACGATGGCCCGAAAGGGGCCAAGTGGGCCCAATGGGCCTGAGGGCCCATATGAGTAAATTGGATGATTGAGTAATAGATAGTGAACTAGACTATGTGAATCTTATATATGTTGCTAGGTTTGGGCTAAATGGGCCACATGAGTGTGTGAGCCCACTTGGGTCGAGAATGGGCCTTAGGCCCATTTGCATTATTATCTTTGTTTATAATACTTGAGTCGTTCGAGGCAGCAGTGGACCTTCTGTTGGGTCGTTAACACCCTAGTTTACAAAATTACCGAAATACCCCTGGTTTGTAAAATTACCAAAATACCCCTAGTTTGTGAAATTATCAAAATACCCTTGATTTGTGAAATTATGAAATACCCCAATTTATAAAATTACCAAAATACCCCAGTTTGTGAAATTATCGAAATACCCTCAATTTGTGAAATTACCAAAATGCCTTGATTTGTGAAATTACCAAAATACCCTTAATTTGTAAAATTACCAAAATACCCCCGATTTATAAAGTCACTATCTTACCCCTAAATGACAAAATGACCGTTGTACCCTCGTGGTAGTACTAGCATTTTACGTGTTAATTGTATGATTGATTATGTTTGAGATATACTGCATACAGGAATTAGTTATGAGTAGAATTACCGAACTACCCTTGAAGGGTAGGATTACCAGAATACCCTTACAGGGTAAAATGAATGATTTACCCTTGTAGGTAAGTGATTGGCTTGTGCTATGATATGACCGGTTTGGCTATGGTTGTATGATTGATATGCTTTTATTACATGTTTAAATGATTGTTTTTGAGCATGGTCATTCTGCATACGCGTGTAATGATTCAGCATGACATAACCAACATATTGCATGGGTTGGGTTATTGATGACTGGGGAAGTGTATATCGGTGGCTCTGCCACATTCTGTATAATGGCTATATGCCAACCTAAATATGTCTATGTGCCATCTTGATTATGGCCTTGTGTCAATCATATTTACCCAAGGCTGTGTGCCGATTATATTACCGTCGCTGATGGCTATGTGCCAAGCATAATACAGTTATTGATGACTATGTGTCAATCATATTTATCAGAGTTGTGTGTCGATTATATTATTATTTCGATGGCTCTGCCACATATATCGGTGACACTGTCACACTAAAGGATGGCTTGGTGCCTCATTATCGTATCAATGATTTGATCACATGTTGATCGGTGGCTAGACCACGTTATATTGACTTTGAGCAGTGTGTCTGTCAGGATGACTGCCAAAAGAGGTGTGTAGAGGATGGAGGGTTGATTGTAGAAATCCCACAGGTGTGTTGAGGATGGACTTATGGAGCGGAGTGTAGAGGATGGAATACTAGGTTGGGCTGGGTTGCATTGCATTCACTACTTATGCCATGTTGTTAGGGCTACGGCCCAGTTCGAATCGTATGGGCTTTGACCAATTTCATTACTGTGAGAGCTAAGGCTCAATGTGCTTCTATGGGCTTAGGCCCAGTTATCGTTCGTATAGGGGATTACACACTGAGTTCTCGTATCTCACCCCTCTGCTTAATTTTGTAGGTAATTCCTAGCTTTGCGGATTTGAAGCCGAGGTGAACTCTGTGGTGGCCATACATCGTAGATTAATAAATTCCATTTTCGGTACCATAGATTTTATTTAAATTTGAGTTTTTTTTCATAATAAGGCCTTTGGTATTTTGTTTTGGTTTTAGCTTTTAATTTGGTTAGTATTTATTAATTTTGAATGCTCAATTTGGGATTTTTAAAATATTAATAAGGATTTTTCTATAATGTTAATACACGATTTACAAACAATAATGGATAAAACTCTGGATTTTCTTAACGTTGATAACTCTTTTCAAAATATCGCAAGTCTACAATAATTTAAATGTCATTTTTCTGAAACTCATTGAGTTGGATTAATTATAAACAAGATCATCGGAAATAGCAACGAAAATGTTTTTGCAAAGAGAACTATAAAACAAATTGGATCTTACACAAAACTTGATATTTTTAACGAATGCGTAGATTCTTTAAAAACCTTTCCATGTGACATGCCATATCCGGTCGTAACGTTTAGGCCAAGTTTGGGGTGTTACACTTGAGCTACACTAGAATCATGCCGAGGAAGTGTAAGAAGGCAAGCATTGTCTCCTCAAAGGAGACCCCAACATAGAAGTTCATGCCGGCCGCTTCATTCAAATACCAAGCCAAAGATCTTTTAGAGCATTTAAATTTTTCTTTACGTTTATTTTCCCCTTTATCCTAGTTATTTATACTTCTCTTCTGCTTAATATATTTTAATTTCTTTTAGTTTCTTAGTGTCGGTTTTAAAGGCTGCCTGGGAATCACGCACCACAGCCTTAGAGATCACACCCACCTCGCGAACCATCCAACAATAAGGACTCCATAGTCCATTAGTCTTTTCTTTGAATTTCAATTTTCTTCTTAGTATTCTTCTCTTTATTTTTCTTGTCCTTAATTATATTATCAGTATATTTATAATGTTTCTTTATATTCCCTAGCTATATCTTCCCATGCTACCCAAGGAAACAAAGAATCCATCCAAAAATTTAGGAAGTGTTACTTCTCCCTTCCCTTTTGATTTTATTACATGATTATTCATCTATCTTTGTACATTGAGGACAATGTACATCTTAAGTGTGGGGGGTAAAAGTACCTAACTTTTTGCATTATTCCAAATCCTGAATTTTAGTCTTGTTCTAAGTAATTTTCTCATATTATTAATTAGGTTGAAATTTCTAATGATTTATGATTTTTATTGATATGTTTTTGAGTAAGTCATTGATAATTGTGCATTGATGATTTATACTTGAAGAATACTAGAGAATCAAGCATGATAAGTCTATTTTACAAGAATCAAAAATGTTCTAGGTTGTTGAACTGAATTTGAATATTACCTTGAAGTTTGAAATTTACAGGATTGATGTCAAATACCCATAATTTTATGAGATTTGAGCCTTATAGAGCATATATTCTTTTTCATCCTCACTTTATTGATTATGAGTGTGTCAATAATGAATTGTTATTCTAGAACTTACCTTGATTATACATATTGAGACCACATTAATGATTTGATATACTGAGATGATAAAGGCAACTAGGTTTTAACCCATTCACTCCATTAAAAAGCCTACCTTCACAAATTAACCCTTAGTGAACCCATTTGATCCTAACAACCCTTTTTATTGATTTACCCGCTAATATTAAACCCAAAACCCTTTGTATTTGTTATCATCATTCTTTTGACTACCTTTTTATCGAGAATTGATTTGATCAGTTGCCGAATTAGTTTATTTTAGTTGATAAATTTTCTTTATTATGTTTCTATATAAAAAATAATAATAAATCAAAAAAACCAAAGAATATTCAGCATTAGTAATATAAAAGTGAGCTTGTACATTTAAATTTCAATTATCAAAGAAAAAGCTCATAGTATTATCAGTTTCAAAGTTTCAATTGATGTAATCATTTATTTTCAAGTTCATTATTTTTAGTTAGGTAATTGGCCAGGTCAATCTCGAGTCTAAACCTTCTAATTCAGCCTTTATCCACACCTTTAACCTAAGCCCCATTACAACCCTATCAAAGATATTTTGATTTGTGTATCATCTCATATTACAGTGGTGGAGATTTGAAATTCAGGCAAGCCTATAGGATTAACTTTTCAGGTTCAACTTATGAGTGCTTTTTGTTGAAACTTAAACACTTCGAGTGCTTTGAGTGAATCTTTAGTGAGGATGTTAATCCTTGTCGATTTTGAATTAAAGGTAATTATTTAGATAAAGGGAGACGCCTATGTTTTTATGCTACAAATTTATGACTTAGAATTGTTTAAGCCTTTAGGAGTCTTTGAGTTAAATTATCCTGTATAAATTATCTGTGAATAATGATAAGGCATTGTTGATAGGAATTATGGATTATGAAAAGTTTGTTCTAATTATAAGTTGAGAATTTTGCTTGAGGACAAGCAAAATCTTAAGTGTGGGGGTATTTGATAAACCGTAAAAGTAACATATTTTAGGCCCACATTTAGTATGCTTTTGGATGATTTGGCCTTAATTTATGTAAAAAGGTGCTCTTAATCCTTTCTTTTCATGTTTTTACTCAGGAAAGTACTCGAGGATGAAAATAACAAGAAACGGGCTTAAAACGGGCCAATTTGGGCCAAAGTGAAAATCAACACTGCCTGGACTTCAAGCCACATGACCGTGTCTCATTAATTTACTTCACACGGCCATGCCACGATTTACATGGCCATGTCCCAATCGACAAAATCGAGACACAGCCTGAAAATGATTTACACGGGCGTGTGCCCTTAGCAGAGTTGGGAAGAATTCTTGCCCTTAGCAGAGTTCGCGTACAACAACAGTTATCAAGCTAGTATTCGGATGGCGCCATATGAAGCATTGTATGGACAAAAGAGTCGCACTCCCACCTGTTGGACGAGTTAGGTGAACGTCATATGTTAGGTATAGGGATGGTGGCAGAATCAGAGAAAAGGTTAAGGTAATCCGAGCTCGATTGAAGGAGGCATCTGACAGACAGAAATCATATACAAATCTTAAATAGAAAGAGATAGAGTTCGCAGTGCGTGATCGGGTATTTTTGAAGGTTTCACTGTGGAAGAAAGTAATGAGATTTGGACGTAAGGGTAAGCTGAGTCCCAGGTTTATAGGACCTTATTGAGTTTTGAAGCGAGTTGGACCAGTAACGTATCAGCTAGAGTTGCATTCAGAACTAAAGCAGATGCACGATATGTTTCACGTCTCAATGCTAAGACGTTACCGGTCGAATTTGTCTCACATAGTGCCAGTGGAGGAAGTTGAGTTGAGGCCAGACTTGTCCTATGAAGAAGAGCCAATTCAGATTTTGGAGCGAGATGTGAAGGTACTGCGAAAGAAGTTAGTTCCTCCAGTCAAGGTGTTATGGTGGAACCATGGTTTAGAAGAAGCATTGTGGGGGCCGGAAGAGATGATGAGATAGCAATACCCTCACTTATTTTGACCAGGTAATTTCGAGGTCGAAATTTCTTTAAGGGGGTAGAACTGTAACATTCGGGATTTAGAGGTCTCGCATTTTAATTTATTTCTATGTGCTAGTACGCTTTGGATGTTGTTAGAGTGTGTTTGGGGGCTTTGGGAAACCTTGGGGTTAGGTAGGAGCCTTAGTAAAAAATTTTATTTTTAAGCCTTTAGAGGAGAGCTAGGGGAGCTAGGCCTTAAGGGAATTAATGAGGAGGTTATGACACAAGAAAGGAAGTGGTGGAGTGGCAAGGTAACGCCTAGGAGCAAGGGGAGTGTTTGCATCACAAGGAGTTCCAAGGGGGAGGAGGCTCGAGCAACAAGGAAAGCATTTTTGAGTTTGTTTTTGCGTTAAGGGAATGGAGAGTTGGATTCGGCTATGGCACTTGGAAGAAGGAAGTTTGAATGGGTCAACAATTCAAATGGGTGGCTATGAAGGGAGATAATAGTTTGAATCATTCAAATGTGTTTGAATGAGTGGAGTGGAGGAAAATGAGGAGGAAAAAGGGGGATTTGGTTAAGGGAGGAGTGTTGGCCAAATTTGGGACTCTAGGGGATGGCATTTTCGGTCATGTAAGGGGAGAGTAGGTGCCAAATTTGTGCTAGGAGGGTGAGTGTTTATCTTTTGGGCAATCTCTTTTTCTCTTCTCCAGTCTTGTGCCGAAAATCATTTGGCATTTTCAAGTCTTTTTCTCTTTTGTCTCTTAGCCGAAATTTAGGTGACCATTTGGTGCATTTTGATTATTTTCTTTTCTTTTTATTTCTTCTCTAAAGCCAAACCATACCTCTCTCTCTTCTTCTCCTCTTTTCTTTTCATATTGGTAGCCTTAACCTTTCACTTCATTTTCAAAGTGAATAACCCTTCTAGCTTTTGAAACCTTGGTCGAATCTTCCATTCATCATTACTTCTCACTTTTTGATTATCTTTTGTTGAAGGAGTGCCATCGTTCATCTAGTGTCAACTCTTTCAATCGATTTCTACTATTGGGGTAAGGGGTTCTTTTCTATTTCGAATATTGCTCTTTCTTTTTGGTTTGCCGAAACCAAAAGTCTAATCTTATTTTCTTGGTATGACCGAATCTTTGTAGAGCTTTAACTTTGCGTTCTTCTGTTTGAAGCCAGTGTTAGAGGTGTTAGTGATCTTTTGGGAATCGATCAATCAAAGTAAGAAGGTATTTGGTTCAGCCAAAGGCCATTTCTTTTGGACAATCGGTGTTAGGCCGAATCTAATATTGATTTATGTAGTGATTTCGACAGCTTTCAAGTACAAGTGAGAACCTTCGGGATTTGGGTCAACTTTGGTAAGGTTATTCAATTAGCATGATTATTTAGTATTGTTTAAATTTGACTTATCATTTTCGGGTCTTCTGATTAAGTTATTATTCGATGGATACGAGTACCAGCCAAGGAGAGAAAAGGGTTGGACACGTAGTCCCTACCCCTAAGTTTAAGAAGCGGTCAGTTTCAGCGGTTCGGGATTGGTCACCGAGTTGTGGGCTAGCATCGAATAGGATGGTATGCAAATAGCGGTAGTGTCGGTTAGTGATAGCGTCGACGTTGAGAGCGTGGTATTACAGATTATCAGGTGTGTAATTAGCACATTGTTTCTTTACTTTACATGTTTAAATTAATTAAATGCATGTGATATGTGTGGTAGCCGAGTTAGTGGCTGTGGTGGTATTGTTACCCATAAAGGGGTAATCCAATAATTAGGTTAGTATATTTCCTATATCAAAAATGTGGTGGGATATATGTGGATCTATGTAAGCATGTAAAATATGTATACCTGGACATGTTCACATGTTTTATGCCATATCATCATAACATGCTGCATGTACATGGGGTTGGGTATATATTGTAAAGGGGAAGTGTGTATATATATTTATATATACATGGATTAATGATGGCTTCGCGCCACATCGTGGATTAATAATGGCTTCGCGCCACATCGTGGATTGAGCACTACCTATAGTCTCATCGTGGATATTGTGATTTTAATCACGTTGATATGTGGCTAGACCACTAAGTGGACTTTGAGTAGCATGACTGCCAAAGAGGTGTATAGCGGATGGAAGGTTAATTTAGTAATCCCCTGGTGTGTGGTGGTTGGATATACGGGTGGTGTGTAGCGATTGGATATTAGGTTGGGTTGGGTTAACATAATGCATAATAATACATGGTATATTGATTTGATGTGGTTTTGGGGGCTAGGCCCATTTGTAGAAACATGTGGTTTAATTGCACACTGAGTCAAACCGACTCACCCCATTTTTCAAACAATGCAGGTAGTACGTGATACTTTGGATTGGGCTGGAGAGGATTCAAGGTGGCCATGGAAAAGCCGTTTCTATTCTTAAAAGTGCATTATAAACTTTTAATTACTTTTTGGGTATTTTTATTATAATAAGGCCGATTTAAATACTTTAGATTTTTAAGTTTTAAGTTGGATCCACTATCAAATGGTTAATTTATAAAGAAACTCTAAGATATCTGCAACACTAGAATTTAAATGAAGTTTTCAAAATATTGATTACTTATAAACCTTTGGTTTCCCAAACTTTCCGTATAAATAATGATTTGAACTTGTGCAACTCAAATGTTTTATTTTTAAATAAATTGCTAAGTTTAAACGAGAAATCACCTCTAAAACCCAAATTTTCTCAACACCTTTCCCAGTAACATTTCAAATTCGGCCGTGATCTTTGGGCTGGGTTTGAGGTGTTACAACATGGATATTCTCAAGACTGCGTTCCGAACTCGTTAAGGATATTACGAGTTCTTAGTGATGCCGTTTAGGTTGACAAATTTACTAGCTACATTTATGGACATGATGAACCGGGTCTTCCTACCCTATCTAAATCGGTTCGTGGGGGTGTTCATAGACGATATCTTAGTATACTCGAAGAATGAAGAAGAGCATGATTCACATTTGCAAGTAGTATTGTAGATATTAAGGGAGAAACAATTGTATGCCAAATTCAGTAAGTACGAATTTTGGCTGAGGGAAGTGACCTTTTTAGGGCATGTTGTGTCTGCCGAAGGAATTAGAGTTGATCCCCTGAAGGTAGAGGCTATGTTGGACTGGAAACCACTGAAGTTTGTGACGAAAATCTGAAGTTTTCTAGGTTTGGCTGGGTATTACAGGAGGTTCGTTGATGGGTTTTCGTTGATTGCTGCACCCTGACTAAACTGTTGCGTAAGGAAGTATCATTTGTGTGGTCAGATCAGCAGCAAGAGAGCTTTGAGAAATTGAAGAAAATTTTGACGGAAGCACCAGTATTGATTCAACCTGAGGCTGGTAAAGAGTTTATTGTTTATTGTGATGCATCACACACGGGCTTAGGATGTGTGCTGATGTAAAGGGAAAAGTGGTGGCTTATCCATCTCGTCAGCTAAGGCCGCATAAGGTGAATTATCCCACTCATGATTTGGAGTTAACTGCAGTGGTGTTTGCTCTGAAGATTTGGAGACACTACCTGTACGATGAGAAGTCGATTATCTATACGGATCATAAGAGTCTGAAGTACCTATTTACCCAGAAGGAGTTGAACTTAAGACAACAGAGGTGGATAGAACTATTGAAGGATTATGACTTCTCAATCGAGTATCATCCCGAAAAGGCTAACGTAGTGGCAGATGCGTTGAGTCAAAAGGTGATATCAGATCTGAGAATGATGTTCGCTCATCTCAGTCTTTATGAATATGGTAGTCTGTTAGCCGAACTTCAGGTTAAGCCTGTTTGGGTAAGTCAGATTAAGGAAAAGTAGTTGATAGATGAAGCGTTGGGCTCCCGACTTCAACAAGTGGAAGGTGGTGAGATAGGGGATTTTGGATTCAATAGTAATGGAATATTGTGTTTCCGTGGAAGAATTTGTATGCCCAATGATTCAGAATTGAGGCAACTAATTCTGCGTGAGGCGAATAGTAGCCCATATGCTATGTACCCTGGCGAAATAAGATGTACCGAGACCTCCGTGAGTAGTATTGGTGGCCAAGGTTGAAACGAGAGGTTACTGATTTCGTGAGTAAATGTTTGACATGTCAACAAGTGAAGGTGGAACATCAATTGCCGTCAGAGTTGCTACAATCGATGAAAATTCCATTATGGAAATGGGAAAGGATAACAATGGACTTTGTTAGTGGGTTACCCTTAACGCCTAATAAGAAAGATTCAGTATGGGTTATAGTGGAACGGCTGATGAAGACTGCTCATTTCCTACCTGTTCGAATGGATTATTCATTGCAGAAGTTGGCTAAGTTGTATATAGCAGAAGTCGTGAGGATACATGGGGTACCAGTGTCTATTATATCAGACAGGGACCCTAGGTTTACATCGCGGTTTTGGAAGGCTTGTATGAGGCTTTGGGAACAAGGTTAAATTTCAGCACAGCATTTCATCCGCAGACAGATGGTCAGTCAGAAAGAGTAATCCAGATTCTGGAACATGTTAAGGGGCTGTATGATCGATTTCAAGGGTAGTTGGGAAGATTTTCTACCTTTGGCGGAGTTTGCATACAACAATAGCTATCAATCCAGTATCCAGATGGCACCTTACGAGGTGCTGTATGGTCATAGGTGTCGCACTCCTACTTGCTGGACTTCGTTGGGTGAGGTCAGCTATTGGGTCCTGAGTTGATTTCAAGACAGAGGAGCAAGCTAAGGTAATTCGGGCTTGGTTAAAAGAAGCTTCGACAGACAAAAATCGTAAGCGGATCTGAAGCGTAAGGATATAGAATTTGCGGTCGGTGATCAGGTCTTTTTGAAGGTTTCACATTGGAAGAAGATCTTTAGATTTGGGCGGAAAGGCAAATTGAGCCCTAGGTTCATCGGACCATACCGTGTACTAAAACATGTTGGGCCAGTGGCTTATCAGCTTGAGTTACCCCTGGTGTTAAGTCAGATGCATAGTGTATTCCATGTCTCTATGTTAAGACGTTATCGTTAGGATCCGTCTCATGTTGTATCAGTAGATGAAGTTGAGTTAAGACTTGACTTGTCTTTTGAAGAGGAGCAAGTAGAAATTTTAGATCGGGATGTTAATGTGCTGAGAAGGAAGGCAGTACCATTAGTCAAAGTATTATGGCGTAATCACGGATCAAAGGAAGCTACATGGGAGCCTGAAGACGTGATTCGGCAACAATATCCTCATCTCTTCTAATCAGGTGAATTTCGAGGCCGAAATTTTCTTTAAGGGTGGTAGAATTGTAACATCCTGAAATTCAAAATTTTATGTTTGTGCATTATACCATGCGATAGGTTAGTTAAAATATTAATTGTGTATGTTTAAGGGTCCTAAGGAGGCTCGAGGATGATTTGGGCCTTAGCAAAAAATTTATGTGTTAAAGTAATTTAAGGAGAGAAGGTAAGTGGCATCAAGGTTTAAGGAAATAAGTGAATAATTGGCTAGCATAAATGAGCATATGGTAAAGAGGATATGGCGCCACATAAAGGGCTTTAGGGGAAAAGGTTCGAATCCCACTTGGTACAAATTTTGATTTTTTTGTGCTATTCAACCATAGTGTCGGCCATGGATGTATTAAGGCAAGGGAGACTTTTTAATTTTGGAAATGGGGCTAAGGAAATAAGGTAAGGATGAGGGTAAAGAAAGAAATAAAAAGAGGAGCAAGAAGGGGATATGTTGGCCGATTTTGGGGAGAATATTTTGGAAAGCTTTTATGGTCAATTTTTTATTCTTTTAGTATGGTATACATGGTTTGGAAGGGGTTTTGTGGTAGCCAAATTTTCATTAGACTTTTTGTAAAATGTTGGTGCTTGTTAGGCCTAATTTCTTTTAGAATTCTTTTGTGTTCTTTTCTCCAAGTTCTTCTCTTATTGCTGAAACTCTAAAGCCAATAGTGAGTATTTTTCTTTCTTTGTTTTGTCGAAACCACCTAGCCGTTGTGTCCAAATCATTTTCACTCATCTCCCCTTTGAGAATCGAAACTAGATTGCACCCTTTCTCCCTCTTTTCTTTTCTTTCTTTTCAAAAAGTCTTCAACCCTTCTTCCTTCCTCTTTAATTCATAGCCGAATCTTCTTGCTTAATTTCCCTCCATAGTCGAACTTTTGAATTCTTCATCTCTTCTACATTATTTCTTTCTCATTCATATTGGCACTCACTTCTTTGATCGAATAGGTAAGTGGTCTTATTCTTTTCATTTCATTTTCTTTTGCTTCCTAGCTAAATATGTGTGTTCATTGTTATTCGATTAGTCTATCTTGTTTCTTATCGAAACATCACTCTCTTCATCACTATCATGTTGTGATCAATACTTTTTTGTAGTGTTATAGTGGGTGGCCGAATACCACATCATTGACGATTCAAATCTAGCCATAAGTCCAATTGGTGAAAGTTGGATCTACTATTATCAAGGTAATGGATTTCTTTAAAGTTCATCTCGATATCTCTCAATATTTGGTTATTCCGTTAAAATGAAATGATAGATTTGTCTAATCGGTTGTTATAGGGACTAAATCACCCATTATTATTCACTCGTTAATTCTACGGAAAATAGTGGTAAGCCGAACCCTTTTTCCTTAGACAATCGGCATATTGTAATATCGTTTTTGATTACGATTTTTCCTATGGAGGCAAGTGGAATCGATTTGAAAGGGAAAGCGATTGGAGATCACAAAAGGAGCGGATTTGTCCTAAATTCAAATGAAGGGCGGTATCGGCGGTTTGAGACTTTCCACCGGGTTGTGGACCATCATCCGATGAGAATTGACAAATCGTGGTCTTTCACGATTTTGAGAGTAAGTATTTAGATCATGATTTAGATTTGGACTAAGAAAAATCCCTTACGTTAGTTAATCAAGTATTATGTTGTCTTAGGTGTCGACAATCATGACGGTTTAATCCTTACCATAATCAGGTGTGTAATCTCACATCGTTATCCCGTAAATTTGTGATTTGATATTATATTGGAAATAGCTCGTTATTATTTTTATTATTAAAATCGTAATATGGCATAAACCGGGAAATTGGCCTAAACTACACTATTTTGATAGATTTGTCAAAGTCGGAATTAAAATTGTAAGAATTACGAAAATAACCTTATGGGTCAATTACAAAAATGCCCTTATGGGCTGAATTATGAAAATGCCCTTATAGGCTGAAATACGACAATGCCCTTTATGGGCCAAATTATGAAAATGCCCTTATACGCCGAATTACAAAAATGCCATTATCGGTCAAATTACGAAAATGCCCCAATGGGCTGAATTACCGAAATGTCCTTATGGACCGAGTTACTGAATTGCCCTTATGGGCCAATTTGTTAAGAATGCCTTAGTGGACTGAATAACAAAGTTCTATAATTGGTTTATTTATCGTAACAAATTTCTTGACTTATGATTGTTATTTATATTTGTAAATATTATGCTTTATTATGTTGCATTTACAAAATTTTGCATGGGATGGGAAAAATGATTGAAGAAAAGTGTAGCCCGGTGGCATTGCCACAAAAATGTTTGTTATTATGATTCAATATGATTCCGGTGGCTTTGTAACACCCCTAACCCATATCCATCACTGAATTAGGGTTACGAGGTATTACCATAGCATTCTTAACATTTCATAATTAAAACATAATCCAAAGATCTATTAAAACATATCATATATGTAATGTATAACAAAACAACTATTCCATTAGTCGAATATCAAACCTATTATTATTTATATCTTTTGTACATATAAATTTAAACATCAACCTAACCATACTTTACTACTATTTTTTTTATTTCATTTATTCTAGCAATGGTGATATAAAAACATAACCAATCATCCTTTAGTTACTATTATACCATGCATATTCACTAATGTCAAAGGCATATCTAAGCAAAATTTCCAAATCAATATTAACTTATTCAATTAATCAATTCATGACTATACCAATTCACATGTTATGAACATTAATCTAAGTTAAAATAACCACACAAAGATACTAGCCATACATACACATTTACTCATAAAAATAATTATCATTTCAATACCAAATATACTTCTTCTCTTGACAAAAATTCATGCATATATCCATATTGATTTTAACCATTTTGTGCACAAATAACATTAAAAGTACCCCAATTTGCATTCTTAAAATACATACACAAAATCAATCACTTAACTACATATTCGGTCATCCATGATAACTTCAATACATAACATAAACTATACCACATACTCAATAATAAGAGTCTAATACTTTGTCGAATCATAAATCTAAACATTATCAATGTATATACCATATATTAATCTCATCAACATGAACCAATTAATAAATCTTTCTTATCATAATCTAACATGCACAAATAATAATACCACTCTCACACATGGTTAAACCATAATCAAGCATAAATAATAGTTCATGGCATGAGCAAACAATATCATCAAAACACGAAACAAGTTATTCCAAAATAGATAGCCATTTTAGCATGGCTAGCATATTTACACTATTACAAAACATTAGTTATATGGTTCAATCTAGCCTATACATGCCCTTTTAAATAACAAACTAAGTTTTCAATACCAAAAGAAAGTCGATAGTGTGGTTGACTTCACGGATGATACTTCGAGCCCGTAGTTCGAATCAAAATCTATAAAACAAAGATAAACAAAGACACACATACAGTAAGCTTACTAGCTTAGTAAGTCCCAATCATACATAAATATAATGAGCATATTTTATAAAACATAATTATTTCATTATGTAAAATATAGATCGTTGAATAATAGTAATACTTTTACTTAAATATCGTTGCTATAACATCGAAAACCAATCTAGGCATCGATCTTCTATTTCTACTTATACACAAGAACCAGTAGCCTTTGTCACACTCATCATTGATCTTTAACTATACATTAAGAATTTTGTTCACATCATTCCTTACTAAAATGGTAGGTTAGTTCTTACCGAACTTTACCACATAACACTATATAAACATTTCACCTTGTTTGATGTTGAACCTCCACTTATAGCATATCACCCAGATAAAGCACGCTAGGCACTAAGCCCGAATATATCACCAAAGACGAAGCACGCTGAGGCACTAAGCCCGAATATATCACTTGAAGACGAAGCTCGCTAGGCACTAAGCTCAGTATATATCACCTAAGACGAAGCCTACTAGGCACTAAGCGAATATATCACCTGACGAAGCACGCTAGGTACTAAGCCGAATATATCACGAAACGAAGCTCGCTAGGCTCTAAGCGAATATATCATAGCACGAAGCACGCTGAGCACTAAGCCCGAATATATCACTTAAGACGAAGCCTCGCTGAGCTCTAAGCCCAACACATCAATATAATCAATCATTTCACACACACTTCATATCTATATTACATATCCAAATCAACTAACTTATTCACCTTAAACAAATAAATCATTACTTCATTGTACAATTCCACAATTCGCATTGATACACTTATTCATTTTACATTATCAATTTATGAAATCAATCTCATATACATATATGCATTAAGCTATAACATGATTATATACTAAAATTTATCAAACATTATCATTTAATGAGTTCATGAATAATTCTTTAACAAATTTCAACAAGGACTCACCTCGGTTGTCGATAAGTAAAATGCGAATCGGCTTATTCGAGAACCTTCGTCTTTCCCAGATCTAACTCCGTTTTCTTTACTCTTGATCTAAAACACATTAAATTTAGCTTATTCAAGCACAATTCATCTCAATTTAGTCCCTAAGCACATAAATGGGCAAATTACTATTTTACGCCTAGTATTTCACAACTTTGCAATTTAGTCCTATTTGCATAAAACTCAAAATACATCAAATTTCCCCATACTCTTTAAAGGTCGAATGTGTAATAGGACTATACAAGTCCATTTCTTTCATTTATTTTGCAATCAAGACCTCTAAAATTTTATTTTTACAAATTGGCCCTAAAAACACAAATTCACCAAAACTTCCAACACATAATATACTAATTTTTAACCTACCTTTCATCTAACATCATTAAACATCATAAACCTCAAGAATTCATCCATGGCGATTCATATATACACACAATCTTAGAAATTCTAGCATGGGTCGGGTAATATACTAAGCAACGATCTCAAAATGTAAAAATTAACAAAAACCGAGCTAGATTTCTTACCTAATTATGCTTGAATAATGCCAATGTTCTAAGGCTTTTCTCCCTTTTCTTTTGTGTTTCTTTCGCCAAAGATGAACAAATGAATTGCTTTTATTTTATTGTTTTATTAACATATATTTATTAGTTATTTTAACATATAATGTAATAATATATATTATAATAACCCAAACACTATTACATGCAACCAAGGTGGCGACCATTAACCTAAAATGGGCTATTTGCCCTTTTAATACCTCACATTAAAAAGCCATGCTCAATTTAACACATTACACTTTAGTTGGCCACTTTTACTTTTTATGCGATTAAGTCCTATTTATCAAATTCAACACTTAAACGATAAAATTTTTCTCTGAAACTTCCACACATATAAATACATACATAATAAACACTAAATATAATATGTAAACATTTCTCGGGCTCGGTTGTGGTCCCGAAACCACCTTTCCGATTAGGGTCGATTGATGCATTACAACTCTCCCCTTAAGGATTTTCGTCCTCGAAAATCTTACCATTAAACAACGTCGGATATTGTTGCCTCATTGAATCTTCAGGCTCCCGTTGCCTCTTCAACTCCATGTTGATTCCATAACACTTTCACTAAGGAAATCTTTTTGTTTCTTAGCTCTTTCATTTCAGAGCTAGAATACGGATCGACTTTTCCTCATCGTCATATCGATTGTATCTCAATCTCGAATTGAGCAATCACATGTGACGGATCCGATCGTATCTACGAGCATAGAAACATGAAATACATCGTGTATCTTTTCTAATTCAGAGGTAGCTTCAATCTATAAGCAACAAGCCCAACGCGTTCAATGATTTCATACGGTCCAATGAACCTCGAGGCTCAACTTGCCTTTTCGCCAAAAGCAGAGCACTTTCTTCCACGGTGAAACCTTTAAAAAGACTCGATCTCCGATCCGAATTCAATATCTTTACGTTTTTAAATCGAGATAGGACTTTTGTCGATCGATGCGACTTTCAAATTATATTTGATTATGGCCACTTTACATTCGGTCTTTTAATCAAATCAACCCCGTATCTTATTTTCATTGAGCTCATCCAAAGATAATGGTGTTAACATTTTCGCCAGTATAAGGCTTCATAAGGTGCCATTTTGATACTTGATTGAAAGCTATTATTATAAGCAAATTCAATCAAAGGTAGGCATCGTTCCCACGTACCTTTAAACTCGAGAACACAACATCTCAACATGTCCCCAAGTATCTGAATAGTTCGCTCAGACTGACCGTCTGTCTGCGGATAAAAGGCTGTACTAAAATGTAGTTTAGTACCTAAAGCATCATGCAACTTCTTCCAAAATCGCGATGTAAATCTCGGGTCTCTGTCTGACACAATGGAGCTCGGTACACCATGCAATCTTACAATCTGCGATACATACAATTCAGCAAGTTTATCGAGTGAAAAGTCTGTACGAACCGGCACAAAATGAGCTGATTTAGTCAGTCTATCAACTATCACCCATGCGGCATCTTTCTTACTCGGTGTCATAGAAGACCGGATACAAAATCCATTGTAATTTTATCCCATTTCCACTCAGGTATCATGATCGGTTGAAGCAACCCAGAAGGCACTTGATGCTCGGCTTTTACTTGCTGACAAATTAGGCACTTTGAAACAAATTTAGATATATCTCGTTTCATACCAGGCCACCAATAGAACTGTTTCAAGTCGTTATACATTTTCTGCTACCCGGATGTATCGATAGTAGGCCACTATGAGCCTCACTCAAAATCATCATATCAAATCCGAGTTCTTTGGAACACACATTCGGCTTTTAAAATTCAAGCAGTCATTTGCATCAATCAAAATCGACTCGCACCTTTTTCACATCAATTCGTTTAGCAATCATATTCTTGTCAACTTTCATGCATCACAAATTTGTTGGGTAAACATCGGTCTTGCTCGTAACTTCGGCTATGATCGAACCATCACTAGACATAGCCATCTGTGCATTCATTGCAGAAGAGCAAAAAAGATTTTCGACTTAATGTATCCGCAACAACGTTAGCTTTTCCCGTGATAGTCAATCACCAATTCATAGTCTTTCAATAGTTCTAGCCACCTACGTTGTCTCAAATTCAGATCTTTCTAATTCATTAGATACTCCAGACTTTTATGATCTGAGTAAACATGACATTTCTCGCCAAATAAGTAATGACGCCAAATCTTCAGTACGAACACAATGGCTGCAAGCTCTAAATCATGCGTCGGGTAATTTCTTTCATGCGGCTTCAATTGTCTTAAAGCGTAGGCTACAACTTTTCCTTCCTCGCATCAAAACGCAGCCTAAACCATTCAAAGAAGCATTAGAATAAACAACAAATTCTTTACCCGATTCAAATGAACTAACACGGAGCTTCATCAAAAGGGCTTTCAACCGATCAAAACTTTTCGACATTTTTCGACCACTCGAAAACGGACATCTTTACGAAATAACTTTGTCAGCGGGTAGCTATCATAGAAAAATCTTTCACAAATCATCGATAGTAACCCGCAAGTCCCAGAAAACTTCGAATCTCGAAAACATTTTTCGGTGGCTTCCAATCAAGTATAGCCGAGATTTTGTTTGGATCAACTCGAATGCACGATCTTTGAAACCACATGTCCCAAAAAACTGACCTCTTTCATCCAGAACTCACACTTACTAAACTTCGTCACAAATGATGATCTCGCAAAGTTTGTAGCACTCACCTCAAATGTTCAGCGTGTTCAATTTCATCTTTGGAGTTGATCAATATGTCATCAATAAACACCACCACAAATCGATCCAAAAACTATCTAAAAACCCGATTCATCAAATCCATAAAAATAGCAGGTGCATTAGTAAGCCCAAAAGGCATTACCAAAAACTCAAAATGTCCGTACCTCGTCCGACATGCAGTCTTTGGCACATCTGTATCTCTGACTCGCAACTGATAATAACCCGATCTCAAGTCTACCTTCGAAAATCTGAAGCCCTTTCAACCGATCAAACAAATCATCAATCCGAGGTAACGGTACTTATTCTTTATAGTTACCTTATTCAATTGCCGATAATCAATACACATTCGCATCGCTCCATCTTTCTTTCTCACAAAGAACTGGTGCACCCCAAGGAGAGAAACTTGGTCGCAAAGCCCCTATCTGTTAACACTTACAATCGTGCTTTCGACTCTTTTAGCTCAAGAGGTGCCATCCGATATGGAGCTATTGAGATCGGAGTCGCTCCTTGAGCCCGTTCAATGCCAAACTCAATCTCTCGTATAAGGGTAAACCCGGTAGTTCTTCAGAAACACATCCGAGTATTCACATACAATCCAGACAGATTCAATCTTTCTCGATAATTTATTATCCAAAGACATAAGCCAAATAAGCTTCACCCTTTTCTCACATACTTTTGGGCTAACATCGATGATATAATCAGAGAAACCCACCAATCATGGATTCAATTCTAATGATCTCACCGCTCGTGTCTCAAATCAATAAGCTTTCTTTTGCAATTCACCTTTGCATCATGCGGTTAACCACCCATTCCCAAAATTATATCAAACTCATCGAAAACAACAAAGATTAAATCAATCGGGAAGCAAAAATCTCGAATCATCAATGGGCAACTTTTACACACTTTATTAACAAACACACATCTATCCAAAGGGTTGGATACGCAAATCACAAACTCAGCAGACTCAACTGGCAGAGTCTTACCGAATACCAGAGTTTCACATACATATGAATGGGTCCAACCAGATCAATCAATGCAATCACAGTAGTATCATAAAGGGTGAAAGTCTTGGTAATGACATCTGGAGAAGCGAAAGATCCTCTCTAGCTCGAGTAACATAAGCTCTTCTTTGGAGCTCTAGCCTCGATCGATCTGTTGTGTTCTTTGTCCTCTCTCGACTACCACCTACATTGCTAGAATGCAGGTGGTGCGCCTGCATCTTGATGCACTACTTGGTCTAGAGTTCTATGTCAGATTCGACTCACCTAACATCGGGCACTCTCGAATAAAATGGTCTCGAGGATCCACATTTAAAGCAAGACCGGTCACGAACTCTACAACTCCGGGATGCCATTTTTCACAATGTTTACATTCAACTCGATTACGTGGGACGTTACCAACACGCCATCGAGGTAGCTAGGGAGCCCATGAAGGTCGATCACGTCTAAATGAATCTAAAGTAGCTTTGTGTCGATCAAGTCATCTCTAAACTTTTTAGATGTGGAATGAAAATTCTTGCAGACGATCTTTTACGGTGTCTCTAGCTTCGTCTCACCTTTCTTTTCTCTTTCCCAAGCTCTTCACTTTGCAAGCTCGCTCAACTAGTGTCACAAATTCTTTGATCTCAAGAATGCCAACTAGTAACTTCAAATCTTCATTCAAACCGTCTTCAAACCTTTTGCACATAATGGCTTCAGAGATACACACTCCAGAGCATACTGGCTCAATCGACAAATTTTCGCTCATATTCAGTCCACGGTCATTTGCCCTATTTTAGTTCAAGAAATTCTTTACGCTTCGGTCGATGAACCTCTGGTGATATATTTCTTGCGGAATTCATTCGAAGAAATCACGTCACTTTTTCTTTTGGAACCATCGATACTAGTGTATTCCACCAAAGGATAGGCAATGTCCCAAGCAAAGATATAGCACATTTTAAACATTCATCCGGAGTGCAAGATAGCTCATCAAGTACCCAAATAGTGTTATCAAGCCACATTTCATTTCGCTCTGCATCATCATCATCATTAGCCTTGAATTCTTCTACCCAAATTTCCTAATTTTATCAACAAGAGGCCTACTAGATCTCATTGGATCTATCATCTGAAGTCTTTGAAGGTACCGTTAGATTATTCGGGGTAGAGGTTGTTGTACTGTTGGATTATTCTGAATAAACTGGTAAACCATTCATTCATCATTTGATAGAAGGCTTGTTTAGCCTCTCCTCGTGGTTACCCGTGAATCGGTTGAGAGTCTAGTGGCATCGATCCATGTGCGAGACCAGTAGCGACACTCTCCACATCATCGACTACGGCTCTATCGTGATCGTAATCCATTTACTATATAAAATACAATCGAAATTGTCAAGTCACCACACTATCATATATACAATTTAAAGGCATGTATAGCTAGACTCTTTCATACTACGGTAGTCCTAGAATCGACTAAACCGTAGCTCGATATTAATAAATGTAACACCCTAACCCATATCCATCAATTGAATTAGGGTTACGAGGTATTACCATAGCATTCTTAACATTTCATAATTAAAACATAATCCAAAGATCTATTAAAACATATCATATACGTAATGTATAACAAAATAACTATTCCATTAGTCAAATATCAAACCTATTATTATTTATATCTTTTGTACATATAAATTTAAACATCAACCTAACCATACTTTACTACTATTTTTTTTTATTTCATTTATACGGCAAGGGTGATATAAAAACATAACCAATCATACTTTAGTTACTATTATACCATGCGCATATTCACTAATGTCAAAGGCATATCTAAGCAAAATTTCCAAATCAATATTAACTTATTCAATTAATCAATTCATGACTATACCAATTCACATGTTATGCACATTAATCTAAGTTAAAATAACCACACAGCATACTAGCCATACATACACATTTACTCATAAAAATAATTATCATTTCAAGACCAAATATACTTCTTCTCTTGACAAAAATTCATGCGCATATATCCATATTGATTTTAACCATTTTGTGCACAAATAACATTAAAAGTACCCCCAATTTGCATTCTTAAAATACATACACAAAATCAATCACTTAACTACATATTCGGTCATCCAAGATAACTTCAATACATAACATAAACTATACCACATACTCAATAATAAGAGTCTAATACTTTGCCGAATCATAAATCCAAACATTATCAATGTATATACCATATATTAATCTCATCAACATGAACCAATTAATAAATCTTTCTTATCATAATCTAACATGCACAAATAATAATACCACTCTCACACATGGTTAAACCATAATCAAGCATAAATAATAGTTCATGGCATGAGCAAACAATATCATCAAAACACGAAACAAGTTATGTAACACCCCAAACCCGGTCAACACACCACGACCGAATCTGGTATGTTACAGGGAAAAAGGATTTTGAGAAAATAGGGGTAAGTTCAGATGTTTGATGAAAACACTTCGCGAAGTTGTGTGTTTGAAGAAAAAGTCGAGTAGGCTTGATTAAAATCTGTTGGTGTAGTTGAAAACTCGGAAATTTTGAAAACTTAATCAGATGTGTAGGTAAAACTAGTTTATCTTTTTTAGAAGTTGAAGTTGTTTCTTATTATTGCTAAAACATTTTGACTTAGTGGAAAAACGTGTTTAAGTTAGAAAACATTTGAGTTCACTTTATCCCAAATCATAGTGTGATACCCATGGTATAGCTTAAAATATCGCTTTTGTAGTTTTGAAATCGTTATTTTCCAAGTTTTAGCACATTTAACCCAATTAATTTGTTAAGGCATATTATAAATCTACTTAAAACATAGCAAAACATAATTTTAAAAGGCCATTTACAAACCCAAATAAAACCAAATAGTAATAAATAAGCTTAAGTACCAAATTTTATAAAAGTCTCGCAATTCCTTATTTAAGCATGGTATGAGCACCTCGAGTCCATCCCGCTCCATGTCCGTCTAAGTGTCACTGAAATGTCAAAGGAGAGAGTGAGTCGCAAGACTCAAGTGTAAATCCCCTCCGATATAACATGCCAACACACATCATAACAAAGTAATGCAAGTAATGCACCCGATCCTAACCAACCATATCACCTTTTCTACCCCGTGGTACCAAACCACCGGTGGTGCCAAACCACCGTGACCCAAAGTCACGATATCCATAATGTGGTGCCAAACCACCGGTGACCAAGTCACAAATAATCCAATGATGGGGCCAACCCATCGTGTGATACCAAATCACTAGCGACAATCCCGTATCTCATAAGTGGGGCCAACCCACGGTGGTGTCAAACCACGGGGACGAGTCGCAATGAGGTGCTAAACCTCCGGTGTCCCAAAGACACAGCAGGATACCAAATCACCGGTGACCGCAAATACAACCGATGATGGGGCCAACCCATCGTAGATACCAAATCACCGGCGCTAATCCCAGATAATCAACGTGGGGCCAACCCACCGTGGTGCTAAGCCATCGATAAGATCTTTGAGGTGCCAAACCTCCGTGACCCAAAGTCACAAAATATGTGGTACCAAACCACCGGAGGTGCCAAACCTCCGTGTCCCAAAGACACAGTGTCCCAAAGACACAGATATCATACTCCCCCTCCTCTCATATCACCCAATAGCACATCATACTAAATGCAAAATCGTGCAATCATGCTATCATGCTCACATGCTTAATATGACATCTCAACGAATATACACCCACAATCAGGATATCATATATCATCACATATCTCATAATGAAACGGACTTACCCGAATCCGTATCCATACCTCAATGGATTTTAAATCAGTCAACCACACTGTTTCATTTACACAATCAGGTTATCACATTATTCAGTTAAGAAAGTGTGTTGGTTTACACACCTGGTATATCGCAAGCCTTAATCCCAAAGAACCCGATCTAAATCCTCAATCCTCTTGTTCCTAAGAAAACAATCGGCCAACCATGGGTTAATAACTTAAACCATTCGGCCAAAACCAAATAAATCAAAGGGTATATCGATTTACCCTTACCTTAAACTTGATTTGGTTTCCTACCAACCGACCCAACAATGGTTCTTCCAAAGAATCAGCTTCACCCTAGAAAGAAAGTGGTTAATCCTTAATGTACTGACTTAACGAAGACTAAATGAATAGACTAAAAGAAACTACTCTTACCATCACTTACCGATTGCTTAACAGAGAAATAAGGCTCCTTCTTGCTTGCTTCCAAATCCAAAGGCCTCAGAACATAATCGGTTACCCACCAAAGAGTTAACTCCTTCCAATAGATATCTTTGAAATCGCCCTTAAAACACACCGTAAAATCGGCAAATCAATAAGAAAGGGAAGAAATGGCCATTCGCCAAACACCTACCTCTTACTAGGCCGATTGAACAAGGCTCCAACAAGGTCTCACTCCTTCTCTATTTACGGCAATGAAGAACTATAGGAAGAAAGAAAGAGATCTCAAACACCCTTAATTAAAATGAAGAAGGAGGTTCTACCTTGTAAGAAAGGGGAAGAACGATTGGGAACACAAGGCTAAGGGGTTTGGAGAAGAAGAAGAAGATACAAGGATGAATGAAGGGTGCTTTCGGTTCAAAGAAAAAGAAAATGGATGATGGTGGTTTTGGAGGATGGTGTTTCGGCTAAAGGATATTGGGAAAAGAAAATGAAGGTTAGGGGAACAAGGTGAAATGGTTTCGGCTTCAACAATTGAAAAAGAAAAGGGAAGAGATGCACATTTGGCTACCAAGGTTTTCAAAAGAGAAAAAGATGAAAGAAAAGTGGAGAAGAAAGTGTAGTAGTTTCGGCAAGTAATGGTGCAGCAAGTAAAGGTGCTTGAGGTTCCGGTTTACACAAGATGCAAGTGAAAAATGAGAACAATATTCGGCCACACACCAAGTAAAAAGATGAAAAGCAATTTGGCAACAAGATATTTGGACTTTCGGTTTAAGGAGAACAAATTGGAAAAAAAGAAAAAGAAGGCACTTGGGGGTTTCGGCTTGCTTTTACCAAAGAGTGAATTTGCTTCCCAAAAAAATAATGTCTTTTTGACCGAAAAACACCAAATGAAGAAGGGACTTTCGGCACTCCCACTCTCTCACAACACTTACCAATCGGCCACTCCCCCAAACACTCCCCAACAACCGGCCAAACTCCCCCCTAACACTCCCAAGCCACCAATTCAAATTACCTTGACCAAGTCTTCCTCCACAGTTTGCTCTCCACCCACCGTTTGAATAGGAAGACTTAGTCCAAGGCAGAGTTCGAACTGCCTACAACTCCTTCCCTCCATGCCGTCAAAATGGAACAAAAATGTGGGATTTTCGTAGCTTGAACACAAGACCTCCTCCCTTGCACTTGACGCCATACACAAGCTCCAAGTGGCGCATGCTTTGCCACTTTGCTAGCTCTTCACTTGTGCAACAATTTACCAAATAAACTACATAAGACCCAACTCCTTCAAATTTCTATCACATAATGCCCAAAACAAAATTTTCCTATCACCCGAGCTTACACCTAGCTTATAACTAAGCCCCAACAACATCGAAATAACAACATAACACATCAAGCACATGCAAGAAAGCCAAAATAAAATAGCCCCTAACCCGAGATATTACAGGTTCTACCTCCTTAAAATAATTTCGGCCTCGAAATTACCTCGATCGAAAGAGTTATGGTATTGTTTGTCTCATCATATCCTCGGGTCCCACGTAGCTTCTTCCACGCCATGATTCCGTCAAAGAACCTTAACCAAAGGCACGACTTCCTCGCAGAACCTTCACATCCCGATCTAAAATCATGACAGCTCTTCCTCCATGGTCAAATCTGGTTTACCTCGATCTCTTCCATCGCTACCACATGCGATGGATCTCGAACGATATCGCTTAAGCATCGAAACGTGGAACACGCCGTGAATCGACTTAACTCCTCCGCAACTCGAAATGATATGCAATCGTCCCACTCGCCTCAATACCTTATACTGCCCAATAAACCTCGGACTTAGCTTGCCTTTCCTCCCGAACCTTAATACTTTCTTCCACGGCGAGACCTTCGTAAAAACTTGATCCCCACAAAGAAATTCAATATCTCTCGCTTAAGATCGGCGATAGGACTTCGCCGTCCAAGCTTCCTTCAATCGAGCCTCAATTAACTTAACCTTGTCTTCGATCTCAAGAACCAACTCGCCCCAACAACCGACGTTCACTTAACTCTGTCCAACAAGTAGGTGAGCGACACTTCCTACCGTCTAACGCCTCATATGGTGCCATCTTGATGCTTGCTTGGTAACTATTGTTGTAGGCGAACTCATTAACGGTAGATACTCCTCCCAACTACCCTCAAGTCCAATACACAACCTCGTAATATGTCCTCCAAGATCAGATAACCCTTTCCGATCGCTCGTCATCATGGATGAAATGCCGTCTTGAAATCTAACTGTACCAGAGCTCGATGCAACGCTTTCGAACCACGACGAACTGGGATCCCTATCCGAGATGATCGACATCGCACCCAGATAGTCTCACAATCTCGACACATACACTTCCGCCAACCTCTCAAGTGAATAATCCACCTCACGGAATAAAGTGAGTGATTTAGTCGATCGATCCACAATTACCCAAACTAAATCCTTCTTGCTCGGCGTGCGGTAAACCATCGATTTAAATCCATAGTTATCCTTTCCCACTTCCATCGTGGAATCTTCATCGGTCAAGCAACCTCGACAAAGAATCGATGCTCACCTTGACTCACCGACATGTCGACACTTCCTACAAACTCTATCACTTTCTTTTTCGCATCTTTACCACCGTAATCGTTCTCCGAGATCCCTATACATTTTACTACCTCCGGGATGCATAGCGTAGGGCTGCTATGTGCATCCTCAAGAATCTTTTGCCTTAACTCGGTGTCTCACGGCATACAAGCCTTCCCCGAAAACACGGCACCCCATCACTAGACAAATCAGAACCTCCAAACCATCATTCGCACTTGTGTCCTCTCGCGCCTCAAAACCTCATCCATCAACTCGCTTTTCTCGATCCGCTTAACCCAAGTAGGCTTAACTCGCAGCTCGCCAGAATACTCCCCGTCATTATACAAACTCAAGTGGGCAAACAATGCTCTTAAACCAAACAACCTTACGGCTCAACGATCCGCCACAACGTTAGCCTTGCCCGATGATACTCAATCGAGCACTCGTAGTCTTTCAAAGACTCAATCCATCATCGGTTGCCTCGTATTCAAGTCTTTCCGAGTCAAGGTACTTCAGACTCTTATGATCCGTAGACTATCGACCTCTCTCCGCACAAGTAATGCCTCCATATCTTCAAGGCAAAGACTACGTACCGCTAACTCCAGATCGTATGCGTTGGATAATTTACCTCATGTGGCCTCACACGGGACGCGTAAGCCACAACCTTCCCTTCTTGCATCAAGACACAACCCAAACTCAGATGTGATGCATCGCAAGACACCGTGAATTCCTTACCGACCTCAAAGTTGAATCGTAACCGAGCTTGGTCAAAATCTTCTTCAACTTGTCGAAGCTCTTCGCTACTTCACCCAAATAAACGGAACCCCTTTTCTTAATAATTTAGTCATCGACGCAGAATCAACGAAAACCCTCTACAAATCTTCTAGAGTATCCTCGCCAAACCCGTAAAACTCCGAATCTCACTCATCGACTTAGGCGGCTTCCAATCCAAAATCGCCTCAATCTTTCGAGGATCCACTCTAATCCCTCACCGATACTACATGACCCAAAACGCCACCTTCCTAAGCCGTAATCAGATTTCTCAACTCGTGATGAGCTATTTCTCCCTCGAATCAGAATACCACCCGAATGCGCATCATGTTCCTCCTCGGTCCTTGAATATACCAAGATGTCGCCGATAAAACCACTACTGAATCGATCCAAATCACTGAACACCCTATTCATCATATCCATGAAGGTCGCGCGTTAGTCAACCCAAACCGGATAACTAAGAACTCAAAGTGCCCATACCGAGTACGAAATGTCGTCTTGCGATATCCGCCTCCTTCACCTTTAATCGGTGATACCTGCACCTTAGATCAATCTTCGAGAAAATCGATGCACCCTTCAGCTGATCAAACAAGTCATCTATCCGAGGCAGCGGATACTTGTTTTTGATCGTCAGCTTATTCAGTTGGCGGTAGTCTATACACATCCGCATAGTACCATCCTTCTTCTTGACAAAGAGTACCGGCGCTCCCCAAGGCGAAACACTTGGCCTGATAAAGCCTCGGTCCAACAACTCTTGGATTTGAGCCTTAAGCTCCACTAACTCCTTAGGCGCCATCCTGTACGGAGCTATAGATACGCAGCAGCTGCAATGTATCTATCCCAAACTCTACCTCACGATCCGGTGGCAACCCCTAAGCTCCTCAGAAACACATCAACAAATTCCCTAATTGTCCGAACCGTCTCCACAAAGAGACTCTTTAGCCTCCAAGGCATACACATGAACCACATATGCTTCATGACTTTCTCGACCATCTTCTCGCTTTCAGAGCAGATACCACATTGGATGATAATTCCTCCTATTACCGATCGTAACTATTTCATCCCCATATTGTTTTAAAATCATGCGCTTAGCCACATAATCCAACTTCGCTGTACTTAACCACCACCCATCCCGAGAATCGATCGAACTCCCCAAAGTAGCTCCATCGATCGCCCACAACCACTACCCTTGAGTTCTAGAGGTATCGCCTCATACAAACTTATCTACAACTACAGAGTGACCTAGAGGGCTTATTACTACCATCTACCTAGAAGATATCTCGAGTCTAAATCCATGGTCTTTACTATGCTACTTGCAACATACGATTGTGTTGAACCCACATCAATCAAAGCAGAAATGGAGAACCAAAAATTAAAATGTACCTTGATGACGTCCGGCAAGGCCGCCTCCTCTCGACGCCACAGATACACTAGCCCCGACCGCCTAGCCTCGAACTATCTCGCACCTCTACCCGTGCTCCATGGCCCCACTGTAACCATTACCTCCTCTCGCCATTACTCGGCCCTCTGCGGTGGTGGTCCGTTATTCTCAGATCGAGTACGACCGACTCTGATCAATCCTAGCCAACTTGCGCGACAAATTCCTCACACGGTGATCCAAATGAGCCACACTCAAAATTTTTTCCACCGGTCCAACAACCTCCCCACTGCGGTTACATCATGGCGGTCCCCGCTTAGCAAAGAATAAACCTACCAGATCGATTCGCCCACTCGGCCTAGCCCTTTCTCATGGATTACCCGACGACCCGTAAGACCCAAAACTCCTCTTGTGTCGGTTTCTATCCATGCCTTGCTTCACGGACTCTTTAATACCCTGCTACTTTCGCTTTTCAACCGTAATAAGAATTCACGCCTCCTGCCGAGGCGCAATCAACAATCTTAATTCGCCTCGCAGCCATCCTCAAAACGAACACACCTCTCGTGCTCAAGAGCTACCATACCCTTGGCATACCGACTCAAATTTCGTAAACTCGCCTCGACTCGACACGATTTACTCCCGAACTAACCTCGTAAATGCTTTCCGCTGCTCATTAATGTAGTTAGCTCCCACGCACTTTTTTTCCGATAAGCGACTCGAAATAGTCCCAAGTCGATCTTCATGCAGTATTGCCTCAAACCGTGAGCCACCATCGGTATTACTCATCTCGAGAAGTGATACTATCCCTTTAATTTTTCTCAAGCGAAGTCTAGATCGTCCATTATCCGCCTCCGTCGCTTCCACCAATATTCAAGAAGTGCTAGGAGCAACACCGAGACACCCCGAAAGAATTCACTGCTTGTCCGAAGTCGCCAGCACGATTTCCTAACTCCTCGCCTCCACCTACTCCACCTACCCTTTCTAACACGCTGCAAATCGCTCAGACATCGTGGTCATCCCCACTGTTCTCAAACTCTTCACCTCCAAATTGGTGGCGTAATCCCAGATCTCATTCTCCGACCTTCGACCGCATCCTACGGTTCGAATCATTCATCCTATCTGCCTCGGCCCACGACCACGCCCACCTCGGTACTCATGACTAAATCTCGCCCGATTTAAAGAATTTTATGCATCAAGAATTATTCCAATCGCTTTAAAGCAAGGTTTTATGAATATTAAAGGAGCTTTTATTTTTGCGAGTCCACTGAGCCCTATCAATTTTAATTTCTAAAGTAGTCTTACTATCACTAGCCATCCAATCACATCTCATCAATATCATTATCACAACCAATAGTAAGGGGTACTTACCTGGGCGGATTGGTGCCGGAGACTCGGTGCCATGCCTTTCGAGCCATAAAAACACTTAAAACAGACTTTCAAAAACATTTTGGGCCTCCGGCCCACAGCCGAGCCTTTGAACTTGGCTCTGATACCACAATTGTAACACCCCAAACTCGATCAACACACCACGACCGAATCTGGTATGTTACAGGGAAAAAGGATTTTGAGAAAATATGTTTAAGTTCAGATGTTTGATGAAAACACTTCGCGAAGTTGTGTGTTTGAAGAAAAAGTCGAGTAGGCTTGATTAAAATCTGTTGGTGTAGTTGAAAACTCGAAAATTTTGAAAACTTAATCAGATGTGTAGGTAAAACTAGTTTATCTCTTTTAGAAGTTGAAGTTGTTTCTTATTATTGCTAAAACATTTTAACTTAGTGGAAAATCGTGTTTAAGTTAGAAAACATTTGAGTTCACTTTATCCCAAATCATAGTGTGATACCCGATGGTATAGCTTAAAATATAGCTTTTGTAGTTTTGAAATCGTTATCTTTCCAAGTTTTAGCACATTTTAACCCAATTAACTTGTTAAGGCATATTATAAATCTACTTAAAACATAGCAAAACATAATTTTAAAAGGCCATTTACAAACCCAAATAAAACCAAATAGTAATAAATAAGCTTAAGTACCAAATTTTATAAAAGTCTACGCATTCCTTATTTAAGCTTGGCATGAGCACCTCGAGTCCATCCCGCTCCATGTCCGCGCCTAAGTGTCACCCAAATGTCAAAGGAGAGAGTGAGTCGCAAAACTCAAAGTGTAAATCCCTCCCAATATAACATGCCAACACACATCATAACAAAGTAATGCAAGTAATGCACCATCCTAACCAACCATATCACCTTTTCTACCCCTGCAGGTGCCAAACCACCGTGACCCAAAGTCACGATATCCATAATGTGGTGCTAAACCACCGTGACCAAGTCACAAATAATCCAATGACGGGCCAACCTATCGTAGTGATACCAAATCACTAGCGACAATCCCAGATCTCATAAGTGGGCCAACCCACTTGGTGTCAAACCACGTGACGAGTCGCAATGAGGTGCCAAACCTCCGTGTCCCAAAGACACAGCAGATACTAAATCACCGGTGACCGCAATACAAATCCGATGATGGGGCCAACCCATCGTGTGATACCAAATCATCAAGGCCAATCCCAGATAATCAATCAGGGGCCAACCCACCGTGGTGCTAAGCCACCGACGAGACGCCGAGGTGCTAAACCTCCGTGACCCAAAGTCACAAAATATGTGGTAAACCAATCGAGGTGCCAAACCTCCGTGTCCCAAAGACACAAAGGTCCCAAAGACACGGATATCATACTCCCCTCCTCTCATATCACCCAATAGCACATCATACTAATTGCAAAATCGCAATCATGCTATCATGCTCACATGCTTAATATGGCATCTCAACGAATATACACCCATAATCATGATATCATATATCATCACATATCTCATAATGAAACGGACTTACCCAATCCGTATCCATACCTCAATGGATATTAAATCACCAACCACACCGTTTCATTTACACAATCAAAGTTATCACATTATTCGCTAAGAAAGTGTGTTGGTTTACACACCGGTATATCGCAAGCCTTAATCCCAAAGAACCCGATCTAAATCCTCAATCCTCTTATTCCTAAGAAAACAATCGCCAACCATGGGTTAATTACTTAAACCATTCGCCAAAACCAAATAAATCAAAGGGTATATCGATTTACCCTTACCTTAAACTTGATTTGGTTTCCTACCAACCAACCCAACAATGGTTCTTCCAAAGAATCGGCTTCACCCTAGAAAGAAAGTGGTTAATCCCTTAATGTACCTAACTTAACGAAGACTAAATGAATAGACTAAAAGAAACTACTCTTACCATCACTTACCGATTGCTTAACAGAGAAATAAGGCTCCTTCTTGCTTGCTTCAGAAATCCAAAGGCCTCAGAATATAATCGCTACCCACGAAAGAGATAACTCCCTTTCAATAGATACTGAAATCGGCCCTTAAACACACCAGAAAATCGACAAATCAACAAGAAAGGGAAGAAATGGCTATTCGGCCAAACACCTACCTCTTACTAGGCCGATTGAACAAGGCTCCAACAAGGTCTCACTCCTTCTCTTATTTACGACAATGAAGAACTATAGGAAGAAAGAAAGAGATTCGGCAACACCCTTAATTAAAATAAAGAAGGAGGTTCGGCCTTGTAAGAAATGGGAAGAACGATTGGGAACACAAGGCTAAGGGGTTTGGAGAAGAGAAGAAGAAGATACAAGGATGAATGGAGGGTGCTTTGGTTCAAAGAAAAGAAATGGATGATGGCGGTTTTGGAGGATGGTGTTTCGCTAAAGGATATTGGGAAAAGAAAATGAAGGTTAGGGAACAAGGTGAAATGGTTTCGCTTCAACAATTGAAAAGAAAAGGAAGAGATGCACATTCGGCTACCAAGGTTTTCAAAAGAGAAAAGATGAAAGAAAAGTGGAGAAGAAAGTGTAGTAGTTTTGCAAGTAATGGTGCAAACAAGTAAAGGTGCTTGAGGTTCCGGTTTACACAAGATGCAAGTGAAAATGAGAACAATATTCGCCACACACCAAGTAAAAGATGAAAAGCAATTTGGCAACAAGATATTTGGACTTTCGGTTTAAGGAGAACAAATTGAAAAAAGAAAAGAAGGCACTTGGGGTTTCGCTTGCTTTTACCAAAGAGTGAATTTGCTTCCTAAAAAATGCCTTTTGACCTAAAACACCATATGAAGAAGGGACTTTCGCACTCCCACTCTCTCACAACACTTACCAACCGCCACTCCCAAACACTCCCCAACAACCGCCAAACTCCCCCAAACACTCCCAAGCCACCAATTCAAATTACCTTGACCAAGTCTTCCTCCACAGCTTGCTCTCCACCCACTGCTTGAATAGGAAGACTTAGTCCAAGGCGAGTTCGAATCGCCTATAACTCCTCCCTCCATGCCGCCAAAATGGAACAAAATGTGGGATTTTCGCAGCTTGAACACAAGACCTCGCCCTTGCACTTGACACCATACACAAGCTCCAAGTGGCGATGCTTTGCCACTTTGCTAGCTCTTCACTTGTGCAACAATTTACCAAATAAACTACATAAGACCCACTCCTTCAAATTTCTATCACATAAAGCCCAAAACAAAAATTTTCCTATCACCCAAGCTTACACCTAGCTTATAACTAAGCCCCAACAACATCGAAATAACAACATAACACATCAAGCATATGCAGCAAAGCCAAAATAAAATAGCCCCTAACCCGGGATATTACAAGTTATTCCAAAATAGATAGCCATTTTTGCATGGCTAGCATATTTACACTATTACAAAACATTAGTTATATGGTTCAATCTAGCCTATACATGCCCTTTTAAATAACAAACTAAGTTTTCAATACCAAAAGAAAGTCGATAGTGTGGTTGACTTCACGGATGATGCTTCGAGTCTGTAGTTCAATAAAATCTATAAAACAAAGATAAACAAAGACACACATACAAGAAGCTTACTAGCTTAGTAAGTCCCAAGCATACATAAATATAATGAGCATATAGTATAAAACATAATTATTTCATTATGTAAAATATAGATCGTTGAATAATAGTAATACTTTTACTTAAATATCGTTGCTATAACATCGAAAACCAATCTAGGCATCGATCTTCTATTTCTACTTATACACAAGAACCAAATACTTTGTCACACTCATCACCGATCTTTAACTATACATTAAGAATTTTTGTTCACATCATTCCTTACTAAATGGTAGGTTAGTTCTTACCGTAACTTTTACCACATAACACTATATAAACATTTCACCTTGTTTGATGTTCGTAACCTCCACTTATAGCATATCATCGCACGAAGCTCGCTAGGCAATCGAGCCCGAATATATCACCAAGACGAAGCTCGCTAGGCACTAAGCCCGAATATATCACTAAGACGAAGCTCGCTAGGCACTAAGCCCGAA
Source organism: Gossypium rotundifolium (assembly GCA_025506655.1). Lineage (NCBI taxonomy): Eukaryota > Viridiplantae > Streptophyta > Magnoliopsida > Malvales > Malvaceae > Gossypium > Gossypium rotundifolium. Next base: position 29,918,916 of record CP106730.1, read on the forward strand.
TATATCATCGCACGAAGCCCGCTAGGTACTAAGCCCGAATATATCATCAAGACGAAGCTCGCTAGGCTCTAAGCCCAATATATCACCTAAGACGAAGCTTGCTAGGCACTAAGCCCGAATATATCACCGACACGAAGCTCCGCTAGGCTCTAAGCCCCAACACATCAATATAATCAATCATTCCACACACTTCATATCTATATTACATATCCAAATCAACTAACTTATTCACCATAAACAAATAAATCATTACTTCATTGTACAATTCCACAATTTGCATTGATACACTTATTCATTTTACATTATCAATTTATGAAATCAATCTCATATACATATATACATTCGCTATAACATGATTATATACTAAAATTTATCAAACATTATCATTTAATGAGTTCATGAATAATTCTTTAACAAATTTCGCTTAGGACTTACCTCTATTGTCGATAGGTCGTGCATGAATTCCGCTATTCGGAACCTTCGTCTTTCCCCGATCTAACTCCATTTTTCTTTGCTCTTGATCTAAAACACATTAAATTTAGCTTATTCAAGCACAATTCATCTCAATTTAGTCCTAAGCACATAAATGGGTAAATTACTATTTTACCCCTAGTATTTTACAACTTTGCAATTTAGTCCTATTTGCATAAAACTCAAAATACATCAAATTTCCCCATACTCTTTAAAGGCCGAATGTGTAATAGGACTATACAAGTCCATTTCTTTCATTTATTTTGCAATCAAGCCCTCTAAAATTTTATTTTTACAAATTGGCCCTAAAACACAAATTCACCAAAACTTCCAACACATAATATACTAATTTTTAACCTACCTTTCATCTAACATCATTAAACATCATAAACCTCAAGAATTCATCCATGGCCGATTCATATATACACACCAATCTTAGAAATTCTAGCATGGGTCGGGTAATATACTAAGCAACGATCTCAAAACGTAAAATTAACAAAACCGAGCTAGATTTCTTACCTAATTATGCTTGAATAATGCGGAATGTTCTAAGGCTTTTCTCCCTTTTCTTTTGTGTTTCTTTCGGCCAAAGATGAACAAATGAATGGCTTTTTATTTTATTGTTTTATTAACATATATTTATTAGTTATTTTAACATATAATGTAATAATATATATTATAATAACCCAAACACTATTACATGCAACCGAGGTAGCCGGCCATTAACCTAAAAATGGGCTATTTGCCCTTTTAATACCTCACATTAAAAAGCCATGCTCAATTTAACACATTACACTTTAGTTGGCTACTTTTACTTTTTATGTGATTAAGTCCTTTTTATCAAATTCAACACTTAAACGATAAAATTTTTCACTTAAACTTCCACACATATAAATACATACATAATAAACACTAAATATAATATGTAAACATTTCTTGAGCTCGGATTCGTGGTCCCAAACCACTTTTCCGATTAGGGTCGATTCGGTCTCATTATGTGTTTGGCCACAAACAAAATATATTATAAATGGCAACTTGCCTGTGATTGGTGTGTTTGGCAGGGTGGGTTGACTTGATCCCCAGAGGTGTGATGGGATGGTACGGGTGGTGTGTAGCGGATGGATTACTAGGATGGGTTGGGTTGCATATATTTTTAATTCATTTATACATCATTTTTGTTTATGGGTTTAGGCCCAAGATATGGCTAAATGGGTTCAGGCCCAGTGGACAACGGTAAGGGGGATTATTCACTGAGTTCTAGTAACTCACCTCGTTTCCTTAACCCTTGCAGGTAATGCTCAGTGACGTGGACTTGGGCCATGGTTGACTCGGTGGAGGCCATACTTTAGAAATAGTGTTTTATTTTGAAACTTTAGACTTCAATTTACATTCACATTACTATTTTGGGTTTTTATGTTGTAATAAGGCCTCTAGAATATTTTATTTTTGTTTTGTGTTTGACGTACTTATATTTTGCTTAAATTGTTTTAAATGAGATTTTTTAAAAAACTTAAATAAAGATTTTCTAAAATAGATTAACAAATAGATTTCATAACAAACTTTTACAAATATTTTAATCGGAAATTTTCTCTTGAATTATCAAACGATGTTTTCAAAAGTCATGGTTTATAATATCTCTAGTTCGATTATCAATTTATCAATCAACCTTCAAGGATAGTAGTACTTTATCAAATATTTCAAATCAAACTTGCTTTCTTGGTTATAACAAAATAATATCTATTTTAGTAAAATAAAAAAAAGATTTAACATGTTTTGTGACATGTCGGATCCGTCATAACGCATGGGCCGGGTTTGGGGTGTTACATTTGTCCCAATACTGAACGCCTATAAACGACTTATTGTTTATAGTAAAATAACACACCAAAAAATATAGAATTAAAACGGCGGTGTCTACTTGTCCACAAGTCAAATTGTAATGTAGTTTAGTATAACAAAATACTTGGTAGTATTTTAACGATCGTACCCAAGGGAGGATGGAATAAATTATGAAAACCTTTTTCCAATAAAAAGTCTAAGTAGTAGTAATTAATTCCTATATTATGATAAACCATAAAATAGATTAATGAGATAAAATTAATTAATGAAAATAAATAAAACGATAAATTAAAAAAGATAAAAATTAAAAAACTAATCAGGAAGATTAACTCACTTCAGGGTTTGTAATTAACTTTGGGTTAGGGTTTTTGGGTGGATTAGTTATCGATTACCCAATTATTGCCTCTCGGCCTCTAATTAACGAATCGATTGGTTGGTACTCACTTATCTCCTGAGCTTACTTTCTCAACCAGGATAAATTACGATTTACTCAGTTCAACTTATCTCCCAACCTCGTCTAGCCAATGATAGCTTCCTAAGGTTTTCAGGCCTAAGGTTTAAGGGCATGTAATCTATACCAATTAACCCTTTCGGGAAAACCTGAAATCCTCTGTTAATTACATCCCCATCCACTTATTAATCTCCCTTAAGGATTTAGCCACTCATGTTATTTATAATCTCAATCTGAATTAAACAAACCATGTGAAGAGCATGATTGATTCAGAAGAGAAAAGAGATTTGAAATAATTGTGGATTTATGTCCAATGAAGAATAGAGTCAAATTGATTAATTGGAATAAAGAAATAAATTGAATGCAAAGAGAAAATAAATTGAAATACTTCAATACAATAAATAAACTCTTGGATCAAAACTAATTCCAAGAAGAAAAATAAAAGAGTTTAGAAGATGAAAGAAAATTAATCTAATCCTACTCCTAACCTACTAGGGTTTGTAAAGGTGTCTAGGACGACTTAGTTACATCAAAACCCTATTTTCTTATTTACAAAAGTGTTGACAACCCAAATTAGGTCTTCGAAACATTCTTGGCCTTCATATAAAGTTGATTGTGAAGACAAAAATAGCCTGACATCCTTGGGCAACACATCGACATGTGTTGCGCCACACAATGTCAATGGTGCGACACGCCATGCAAAATATGCCTTGTGTCAATCGTGTTGAGCTTTGATGTCCCAGGAAGCTTGTGCATCACTCATTCCTTGATTTCATGCCAATTGGGCCTTTATATCTCCATCCTACACACTTAACCTAAGGCCCGTGCCAACCTATTGGGTCATCATACTTATAAAATGTGTTAAAAACACTTATTTTCTTAATATTTAATTCTAACTACTAAATATTGAAAATGAAATATAAAATCCTAAAATTGCCTCGAAAACAAGCTCCTTAAGTACAAAATTGACCCAAATTAACTACTATATTTTATAGCAAGTGTCAAATACCCCCACACTTAAGTCTTTGATTATCATCAAGCAAACTAAACAAAACAAAATAAAAACTAAAAATAAACTAAAGCTGAAAATAGAAAAATATACATGCAAAGAAAATAAAATTTACTTGAGCTAGCTTGATACATGAGATTAGGTCAGAGCATCAACACTAGGAAAATTTGCCTAAATATATAACTCTAGCTAGAAATTTAAACAATTCACAGCCATTTACACCTAAATGATTAGTTCAATAAATTATAAAGTAAATAAGTTAAGAGAATTAAATATAGCTCTTCATCAAAATGTATATACAAATATAGTATTTATTGTTGTAGGGTATAGTCGTCTAATAATTTTTTCCTACTTAGTTTATTTTTGTCCATACTTTGAACTCTAATGCGATAATATTTCCTCACATAATTCCTTATGATTTTTTTTTCTTGTTCCAATACGATCGAAATTTTTCTCAAACACTTTTTATAAGTGTTATACTAGTCACACTACACCTTTTTAATAGCCATGGATTTTACTGAGTATTTTCTTTTTAATTTGAACATCCTATACTTCTACAAATATAATTACCTATTTGTATCTATCTTTATCACTTGGTATATTTAATCTCTTTATCTTATTCATAGTTTAATAAACTAAATTGATTAGTCTAAATATAAATAACCTAAATGATATAAGAACACCCCGAGCTCTCTAAGCTCAAGCAATGAACTTATTAAGCTACCCGAATGTCCAATCACTCGAGCTCGAGCTAAGCTCTTCCAAGAAGCTGTTTCCGCTATATTCACTCAAATTTAGGACGAAGAAAAGCTCCAAGCTATTGACGAAGCTCGGACCAGCTCCATAAGGATCCCTTGCATTCTTGTGCAATGAACTCAGCTCATCTCCAGCTCCTAGAGCTCCATTCAACTCAAATCAGCTCACTTGAGCTTTTTTCAGCTCGTTTAAGCTCAATTTAATTTACTTTAAGCTCATTTCTTTAATCAATTAAATAAATTAAGTATTTTTGTTATTTTAATTAAATTGCTACAGCTCATGACCGAAAATGCCTAGCTCAATTAGTTCATTAAAATTGTTCACTTAGTTGAGCTAGCCGAATTTATTAAGTTAGTTAGTTTGTAATAATTATGTCTTAATTTAATTAGTTTTTTAATTAATATGTCTAAAATTTGTTAATACTTGGTTCAGCCGAATTTGGCTTGCTTTAATAGTGATTCATGCCTTTTGTAGGTGCAGCCGAATGTAGGAGTGCATTAAAGGCAAGGTGCATGCACGGCTAGATTCAAAGCAAGGAAGGATTCATGCATATCATCCTACAATGCATGGTGGCTAATCATTGGTCTCCCAAGCATCTATTCGATCAAGGAGTAGCTATTTATTTAATTCTAAGACACATTCATGACGGGAGCCAAATGCATGATACTTGAACAACTAGTTACATCGAATGGGAGAATGCATGCATGTTCTACATGAATGGTTTGTTAATTCATTGAATCCCCTAGGTGACTATTTGGCCAAGAGCATTTATTGGGTGTCTGACACATGATTTAGAGTTGGTTGCAATTGTGTTCGCATTAAAAATTTGGCGACACTACTTATACGGTGAGAAATGCCACATTTATAAAGATCACAAAAGCTTGAAATATCTGATGTCACATGAAGACTTAAACCTACGACAGAGAAGATGGCTCGAGCTACTGAAAGATTATCAATTTGTGATTGATTATCACCCAGGAAAAGCTAATGTTGTTGCTGATGCCTTGAGCCAAAAATATTTGTTTGCATTACGAGCAATGAACACCCAGTTTATGATTTGTGACGATGGGTCTATTTTAGCTGAATTAAAAGCTAAACATGTATTTCTTCAACAAATATGTGAAGCTCAAAATGATGACAGTGATTTACAAGCTAAACGAATTAAATGTGAGTCTAATACTAATTCAAAATTTCATATTGGAACTTATGACAATTTAATGTTTCAAAATAGAATTTGTGTACCGAAAAATATGGAGCTTATTTAGGAAATCCTGCATGAAGCACACAGTAGTCACTTTTCTATTCACCCGAGTCGTACCAAGATGTATAATGACTGAAATAGCTGTATTGGTGGTCGGGTATGAAACGAGATATATCAGAGTTTGTATCGAAATGTTTGATATGTCAGAAAGTCAAAGCTAAACATCAAGTACCATTGGGATTACTACAGCCTGTAATGATTCCTGAGTGGAAATGGGATAGAGTTACAATGGATTTCGTGTCAGGACTATCCCTATCTTTGAAAAAGAAAGATGCTATCTAGGTTGACGTTGATTGACTAACAAAGTCTGCTAATTTCATACCAATACATACAGATTACTCACTTGATAGATTAGCAGAATTTTACATTTATAGATTGTTTGATTGCACAGAGTGCCACTATCTATTATTTCTGATAGGGATTCGAGATTTACATTGCGATTCTGGAAGAAACTACAAGAAGCTCTGGGAACCAAGTTGAATTTTAGTACTACTTTTCATCCACAGACTGACGGTTAGATCGAGTGAGTTATTCAGATTCACAAAGACATGTTGAGATGTTGTATTTTAGAGTTTGAAGGTAGTTGGGAAAATTACTTAATGTTGAGTGAATTTGCTATAACAACAGTTTCCAAACGAGTATAAAGATCGCAATGTATGAAGCTTTATATGGCCAAAAATGTCAAACTCCGCAATATTGGACTGAATTGAGTGAGAAAAAGATTCACGAAGTTGAATTGATTAGAGAAACTGAAGAAAAAGTGAAAAATATTCATGACAGTTTAAAAACAACTTCTAATCGATAGAAATCATACGCGGATTTGAAATGTAGAGAAATTGAATTTCAAGTCAGGGACCGGGTGTCTCTAAAACTGTCATAGTGGAAAAAGGTTCTTCGATTCGGCTGTAAAGGAAAGTTAAGTCCGCGACTCATCGGGCCGTATGAGATCGTTGAAAGAATAGGGCTTGTAGCTTATCGAATAGCTTTACTATCAAAACTTGAAAAGATCCATAATGATTTTCATGTTTCTATGCTACGTCGATACAGATCTGATCTGTCACATGTGATTTATCCGATAGATGTTGAGATACAAGCCGATTTAACGTATAGTGAAAAACCGATCAGGATTCTGGCCTGTGAGATAAAAGAGTTGAGAATTAAACTCATAACCCTAGTAAAAGTTCTCTGTTTCTTTTTCTATGTTTAATAGAGGTTCGTTAGCTCGCTCGTTTCGAACAATTCGGAGTTTCACATCACACTATCCAATTTCTGATTGGTACTTTTTGTAACACCTCTAACCCGAAACCATCGCTGGAATAGGATTAAGGGGTATTACGGATCAATAAAAACATTTAACCTCTAAATGTCGACACAAAGTCAATCATCATCAAACACATTCATATACAATCATAGTGTCCCTTAAACGAGTCATCAAGACCCTAAGCATGCTTATAGATAGAGTTGGGGCTAAACCGAAACACATATAAAATTTCATGAAAATTTGAAACTTTTCTAGAATACAGGGGAGACACGCCCATGGGGGTAGGCCGTGCCTCTCCCACGGCTACATGACACTCCTGTGTGACCTCCCCGTGGTTACATACTGCCAAAATCAACACGGCTAACAAGCACGCCCGTGTGCTAAAGCCGTGTCCTATAGGGTCATATACTACAATTTCTCGCACGACCTGTAGGCACGCCCGTGCCATGGAAGCCAGCTGCTGACTTGTGCACCACGGTTGGATGACACCCCCATGTCAAGGCCGTGTGCAGTTTAATCCACATTCTGCTAATTTACCCATTTGCGAGGCACGCCTGCAGTTACCGCACAGTGTGACATTGTAGGCCATTTTTGCAAGGCCAACATGCCACCCACTTAGGGTCAAACCTACAAGCCAATCAACCAAACATCTCATGCACATATTGCCATCTAAAAGCATACCAATTTAGCAATTCAAAACATGCAATCAATACCAACACTAATCATACCCAATTCAATACCAATAGTTTTTCTATCACAAGCATAATTCATTCCCAAACTCACTACCCCTACTAGCATTTATCAACAGAAAGTTACCACTCAATAGCAAATTCATCAATCTATAAATCATGCCAAAAGATGCATCATATAATACCACATTCATTCATGCCAAACCTATCACATATCTAGCCATATCTCATGGCTAATTACAAATCTCAAACTTGATTCAATTAACTAGCCTATACATGCCATATTCCAGCTATATACATCTTTTCAAAAGTACCAAAATAGAATGCCGATAGTGTGATTGAGGAGCTGACGATCCCAGATCCGAGCTAGCTTTACTGACACTGCAAGGCAGAGAAACAAATCACACAGTAAGCTTTCCAAAGCTTAGTAAGTTCCTAATATAATACATATTACTCAATACTACAACATCAATATGTATATATATATATATGTGTACCATCACATAGATAAAGGCACAACTATGCACATTATCAATCTCAACCACATACCTAATTATCTATTCATTCAACACTTAAATCTTTCATCAACCACATAGGTCCAAACGTACCTTGATCAACACATAGTTACTTACCATTTATGCTACTCAATTGTTCGATATTACCTCTCGTTCAACCCTTGCTATTACTTTGATTTATTTGTACACTTAGTCCTAGTTTCATAACTAAAACATAATCATCATCGCACACTTAGTGCCAATACATTAAACCGAACTTATATAGGTATCGCACATACAGTGCCAAGTCGATAAGTCAAGCTTCTATCTTTTCGCACACACAGTGCCAATCATCTCTTTCTCGTTTCAAATTTCGCACACTTAGTGCCCCTTTATCTCAATTCAGTACATAGCATTTCAAATCTCATAGATACATATACATCCATTCAAGTTATATCACATAGATAAAGTTTACAACTAGTATTATATCCGAACTTACCTCGAACGTCAAACTATCGATACGGTCGATTAATCGAGCACTTTATCTTTTCCTCGATCTTGATCCGAACCTCTCTTCTCTTAGCCTATACACATTCAAATTCAATCCATTCAATCATCAATTCAATCATTTAGTCCAAACACACATATTTAGGATATTTTATAAATTAACCCTCACATTTTCACATTTCAACACTTTAGTCCCTATCTCACAAGATCATCAAATTCACAAATTCCACATAGTCAAATGCTTGGCCAAACCTCTCTAGGGATTATATAGGTCCAAATATTTCATCAAATTTGCTATTTAGTCCATCAACTTTCCATTTTCTCAATTTAGCCCTAATTAGCTAAATTCATTAAAACTTCAAGAACAAAGTATGTTCATCTAACTCATATCTTTCATTTAACACCAAAAATCATCACAAAGCTCAATATAGCATCAATGGCATCTCACACAAACATCATCAATACTAAAAATTCAAGCATGGGTTTTGTAGAGCACAAAGCAGCGATTACGAAAACGTAGAAATTATCAAAATCTAATTAAAAACTGACCTTGAATCAAGATCAAAACATGGCGAACCCTTTTTTTCTTTTCCCTTTTCTTCTATTGCTAATATTCGGCCAAGGATGATAACTAAATGACTATTTCATGTTTTATTATAACATATTAAACATAATTATAACTTTACCAAATTAACCTTTTAATAACCATATAAAACAAATATACATTAAGGCTAATATGTCATTTAGTCATCCACTAAGTACAAAATGGTTTAATTACACCATGAAGCCTCCATATTTAAAAGACAACAACACTTAGATACTTATAAATCAGCACATAGCTTTTACTCTTTACGTGATTAAGTCCATTCTCTTAATTCGGCATTAAAACGGTCAAATCGTCACACAAAATTTTCACACAAGCTATGTCACATATCATTCACACAGAAAATATCATTAAAATATTTTTACGACCTCAAATTTATGGTCTCAAACCACTGTTCCGACTAAGGTCCAAACCGGGCTATTATAACTCTCCCCCTTAGGGATTTTTGTCCCCGAAAATCTTACTAGTGAATAGTTGTGGATGTTGCTCTCTCATAACGTTCTCAGGCTCCCACGTATCCTCTTCAGTTCCGTGTTTGTGCCACAATACCTTCCCTATGGAAATTATTTTGTTTCTTAACTCTTTGGTCTCTCGTGCCAAAATTCAGATCGGTTCTTCACTATATGACAAATCTGGCTGAATCTCAATCTCAGAAGGAGCAATCACTTGAGACGGATCTGATCTGTACCATCGAAGCATTGACACGTGAAACACATTATGGATCTTTTCTAACTTATATGGCAATCTCAATCTATAAGCAACCGGTCCAACTCGTTCAACGATCTCTTACGGTGCAATGAACCTTGGACTCAACTTGCCCTTTTTGCCAAATCGAAGAATTTTCTTCCACGGAGATACTTTCAGAAACACTTGATCACCAACCTCAAATTCAATATCATTTCGTTTCAAATCTACATCAGACTTCTGACGATCTGAGGCTGCTTTCAAACTGTCATGAATTACTTTCACTTTTGCTCAGTCTCTTTTATAAGATCAACCCCGTGAATCTTGTTCTCACTCAGCTTGGTCCAATACAATGGAGTTTGACACTTTCAACCGTAAAGAGCCTCATATGGTGCCATTTTAATGCTAGATTGAAAACTGTTGTTATACGCAAACTCAATCAATGATAAATACTTTTCCCACGTACTTTTAAATTCAAGTATAGAATATCTCAACATGTATTCAAGAATCTGAATGATTTGCTTGGATTGACCATCCGTTTGCGGATGAAAGCCAGTACTGAAATGCAATTTCATGCCTAAAGCATCTTGTAATTTCGTCCAAAATCGTTAGGTAAATCTCGGATCTCTGTCAGACACTATAGATAATGGTACTCCGTGCAATCTCACAATCTCATCGATATACAATTCAACCAACTTATCTAAAGAATAATCGGTTCTCACCGAAATGAGATGAGCTAATTTCGTCAATCTATCAACTATCACCCAGATCGCATCTTTCTTGCTCGGAGATAAGGGAAAACCCGACTCAAGGTCCATCGTGATCTTCTCCCATTTCTACCCAGGAATCATAATCAGTTGCAATAAACCGGACAGAACTTGATGTTCAGCCTTAACTTGCTGACAAACTAAACATTTTGACACAAAGTCAGAAATATCTCTCTTCATACCATGCCACCAGTAGAACTATTTCAAATCATTATACATTTTCGTACTCCCTGGATGTACAGTCAAATGACTATTGTGAGCTTCCGTCAAAATCATTTGAATTAGCTCTGAATTTCTCAAAACACAAATTCGATCTCTGAATCTCAAACAATCATTATTATCAATTTGAAATTCTGATTCCGCTTCGAATTACATTAAACTGTTTTTGCTAATAACTCATTATCAATTTTCTGAGCATCACAAATCTGCTGCACAAACATCGGCTTAACTTTCAATTCGGCTACCACTACATCATCATCACACAGATCCATCTGATTAATCATTGCTCGCAAAGGATATAACAATTTCTGACTCAAAGCATCAGCTACAACATTAGTTTTACTTGGGTGGTAATCTATCACAAGTTCATAATCTTTCAACAACTTTAACCATCTTCTCTGTCACAAGTTCAAATCTTTCTAAGTCGTCAAATACTTTAAACTCTTATGATCAATATAAATATGACATTTATCACCGAATAAATAGTGACACCAAATCTTCAATGCAAATACAACCACAGCCAATTCAAGATCATCCATTGGATAATTCTTTTCATGCGGTTTTAACTGTCTCGAAGCATAAGCGATGACTTTTCCTTCTTACATTAGCACACAGCCCAAACCATTCAACGATGCATCACTATAAACTATAAACTCTTTGCCTAATTCAGGTTGAATCAACATTGGTGCTTCTGTTAACAACACTTTCAACTGTTCAAAACTCTGTTGACACTTTTCTGACCACTCAAATCTGACATCCTTTTGCAACAACTTTGTCAATGGAGTTGAAATCATCGAAAAGCCATTCACAAATCGTCTATAATATCCTACTAGTCCTAGAAAACTACAGACTTCAGACACATTTCTCAGAGGCTTCCATTCCAAAATAGCATAGATTTTATGCAGATCGACTTGTATCCCAGTAGCGGATACAATATGCCCCCGAAAACTGACCTCATGCAACCAAAATTCACACTTGCTAAACTTTGCATACAACTATTTCTCACGCAGAGTTTGTAGCACGATTCTCAAATGCTCGGCATGTTGTGTCCCATCATGCGAATAGATCAAAATATCATCAATGAACACCACCACGAAGTGATTCAAATACAGTCTGAATATCCGATTGATCAAATCCATAAACACTGCAGGGGCATTTGCTAGTCCAAAAGGCATCACTAAGAATTCATAATGTCCATACCTCATTCTAAATGCAGTTTTTGGCACATCAGATTCTTTAATCTCAATTGATAGTAGCCCGATCTCAAATCTATCTTAGAAATTACTGTAGCTCCTCTCAGCTGATCAAACAAATCATCGATCCGAGGTAACGGATATTTGTTCTTTATCGACACTTTGTTCAATTGTCGATAATCAATACACATTCTCATAGTTCTATCTTTCTTTTTCACAAATAATACAGGAACTCCCCAGGGTGAAAAAATCGATCCTGCAAATCCTCTGTCAGTCAATTCTTGCAATTGAGATTTCAACTCTTTCAATTCTGTTGGTGTCATTCTGTATGGAGCTATCGAAATAGGAGAAGTTCCCGGCACTAACTCAATACCAAATTTAACTTCTCTAATCGGAGGTAACCCCGGTAACTCTTTTGGAAACACATCTGGAAACTCACATATCATAGGAATAGATTCAACTTTTCTTTCCGACACTTTTGTATAAATCACGTATGTCAAATAAGCTTCACAGCCCTTTCTCACATAGTTCATAGCTTTCATCCAGATACAATAGTTGGTAATCCTTTCATATCACTAGACTCAATTCAAACTATCTCACCATTTTGACTCTTCAATTCAACATTCTTTCTCTTACAATTCACAATGGCATTATGCAAAGTAAGCTAGTCCATTCCTAGAATTATGTCAAATTCATTAAATGGTAGCAACATTAAGTTGACCGAGAAACATAAATCACGAAACATCAATGGGCAATTCTTGCACACCTTATCCACCAAAACACACTTGCCTAAGGGGTTCGATACTCTAATCAAAATTTAGTAGACTCAACAGGTAGAGTCTTATTTGATACTAAATTCATACACACATAAGAATGAGTTGATCCTGGATCTATCAATGTAATGACATCAGTATCAAATAAAGTGAAAGTGCCGGTGATGATGTCTAGAGATGATGCTTTCTCTCGTGCACATATAGCATAGGCTCGAGCAGGTACTCTTGCTTTTGACCTTATAGTTGTATCAGTCGTTCCTCTCTGGCTTTCATTCACATTTCTGATGCTTTTGGGTGGTCTACTTCTGGCCGTCACATTACTTGGTCTTTTGTTCTGAACATTTTCTTCTTCAACTCTCTTTGGGCCATCTCAAATAAAATGATCTCGGGATCCACACTTACAGCATGTTCTATTGTTATACCCAGCATTCTCCCACATGTCGTCTCCCACATTGTTTACATTCAGGCTTGTTGTTCTTAACACTGCCCACACTTGACTCATTCGGAGCTTGAATTCGTAAACCAGTACTCTGTCTCGAACAATCTCCATTAGGATGACCAAATGAAGCATTTGAACGATTGATGGCATCTATATATTTCTTTGAAGAAGGCTGAGAAAATTTATTCATCGATCTCTTTCTTTCATCTCGAGCCTCAGAATCGGCTTTCTTCTTTTCTTTACTGAGTTCCTCAGCTTTGCATGCTCTCTCCACAAGTACAACAAATTCATTTATATCTAGTATCCCAACCAACAACTTTATGTCTTCATTTCCCTCTACGAAACATTTGCACATAGTAGCTTTAGTAGAAATACACTCTCTAGCATATTGACTCAATCGCACGAATTCTTGTTCATACTCAACAACAGACAAACAGCCTTGTTTCAGCTCTAAAAAATCCTTACGTTTCTGATCAATAAAGGTTGGCTGATATACTTCTTTTTAAACTTGACTTGAAAGAAATCCCAGGTGATTCTCTCTCTCGGAACCACAGATATCAATGTTTTCTACAAATTGTAAGTCGTGTCTCTCAACAAGGAAACTGCACACTTAATGCACTCATCAGGGTTCAGTGACATCTCATCAAATACTCGAAGGGTATTCTCGAGCCAAAAATTAACTCGTTCAGCATCATCATCAGTTGTGGCCCTAAACTCTTCGGCCCCATACTTGCGAATATTTTCTACAAGTGGTTTATTCAATCTAATCGGATCTACAACTTGTGGCACAATAGGTACTTGCGGGGTGGAGATTATGGAGCAGTCGGATTTGTTCTAACAAATTTCAAAACCATTCACTCATCATACGGAAGAATGCTTGTTTAGCCTCACCTTCCTCACCACTATCATTTAGCCTTGATGTGGCCGGCGATGTCCCTTGAGCGAGTAGCAGCATTACTCTCTATATCATCAGCAACTACTCGATCGGGATCCATTACTATATTAAACCACATTTCAACTGTTAGATTTCATCACACTATTGTAATTTCACAATATGGCATGTATAGCTAGACTCACACACGCTACGTTAGTCCGAGAATCGACTAAATTGTAGCTCTGATACCAATAAAATTGTAACACCCCTAACCCAAAATCGTCACTGGAATAGGATTAAGGGGTATTACCGATCAATCAAAACATTTAACCTCTAAATGCCGACACAAAGTCAATCATCATCAAACACATTCATATACAATCATAGTGTCCCTTAAATGAGTCATCAAGAACTTAAGCATGCTTATAAAGTGAGTCGAGACTAAACCAAAACACATATAAAATTTCATGAAAAATTGAAACTTTTCTAGAATACAGGGAGACACGCCCGTGAAGGTAGGACGTGCCTCTCCCACGGCTGCATGACACTCTCGTGTGACCTTCTCGTGGTTACATACTGCCAAAATCAACACTGCTATCAAGCACGCCCGTGTGCTAAGGCCATGTCCTATAGGATCATATACTGCCATTTCTCACACGACCGTGTAGGCACGCCCGTGCCATGGCCGTGTACTATTAAAGCCAACTACTGACTTGTGCACCACAGTTAGATGACACCCCATGTCGAGGCCATGTACAGTTTAATCCACATTCTACTGATTTACCCACGGACTGAGGCACACCCGTGTGCCACAACCGTGTGACATTATAGGCCATTTTACAAGGCCAACATGCCACCCACTTAGGGTCAAACCTACAATCTAATCAACCAAACATCTTATGCACATATTTCCATCTAAAAGCATACCAATTTAGCAATTCAAAACATGCAATCAATACCAACTCTAATCATACCCAATTCAATACCAATACTTATTCTATCACAAGCATAATTCATTCCCAATCTCACTACCCATACTAGCATGTATCAACACAAAGTTACCACTCAATATCAAATTCATCTATCTACAAATCATGCCAAAAGATGCATCATATATAGACCACATTCATTAATGCCAAACCTATCACATATCTAGCCACATCTCATTGCTAATTACAAATCTCAAACTTGATTCAATTAACTAGCCTATACATGCCATATTCCAGCTATATAAATCTTTTCAAAAGCACCAAAATAGAATGCTGATAGTGTGATTGAGAAGCTGACGATCCCAGATCCGAGCTAGCTTTACTGACACTGCAAGGCAGAGAAACAAATCATACAGTAAGCTTTCCAAAGCTTAGTAAGTTCGTAATATAATACATATTACTCAATACTACAACATCAATATGTACATATATATGTACCATCACATAGATAAAGGCACAACTAGGCACATTATCAATCTCGGCCACATACCCAATTATCTATTAATTCAACTCTTAAATCTATCATCAACCACATAGGTCCAAACGTACCTTGATCAACACATAGTTACTTACCATTTATGCTACTCAATTGTTTGATATTACCTCTCATTCAACCCTTGCTATTACATTGATTTATTCGCACACTTAGTGCTAATTTCATAACTGAAACATAATCATCACCGCAAACTTAGTGCCAATATGTTAAAACGAACTTATATCGGTATCGCACACACAGTGCCAAATCGATAAGCCGAAGCTTCTATCTTTTCACACATACAGTGCCAATCATCTCTTTCTCCTTTCAATTTTTGCACACTTAGTGCCCCTTTATCTCGGACGTCAAACTATCGATACGGTCGATTAATCGAGCACTTTATCTTTGCCTCGATCTCGATCTGAACCTCTCCTCTCTTGGTATGTACACATTAAAATTCAATCCTTCAATCATCAATTCAATCATTTAGTCCAAACACACATATTTAGGGCATTTTACAAATTAACCATCACATTTTCACATTTTGACACTTTAGTCCCTATCTCCTAAGATTATCAAATTCACAAATTCCACACATTCAAATAATTGGCCAAACCTCTCTAGGGATTATATATGTCCAAATATTTCATCAAATTTGCTATTTAGTCCCTCAACTTTCCATTTTCTCAATTTAGCCCTAATTAGCTAAATTCATCAAAACTTCAAGAATAAAGTATGTTCATCTAACTCATATCTTTCATTTAACACCAAAAAATCATCACAAAGCTCAATATAGCATCAATGGCATCTCACACAAACATCATCAATACTCAAAATTCAAGCATGGGTTTTGTGGAGCACAAAGCAACGATTACAAAAACGTAGAAATTATCAAAATTCGATTAAAAGCTGACCTTGAATTAAGATCAAAACATGCTGAACCCTTATTTTCTTTTCCCTTTTCTTCTCTTGATAATATTCTGCCAAGGGTGATAACTAAATGACTATTTTCATGTTTTATTATAACATATTAAACATAATTATCACTTTACCAAATTAACCTTTTAATAACCATATAAAATAACTATACATTAAGGCTAATATGTCATTTAGTCATCCACTAAGTACAAAATGGTTTAATTGCATCATAAAGCCTCCATATTTAAAAGACAACAACACTTAGATACTTATAAATCAGGACATAGCTTTTACTCTTTATGCGATTAAGTCACTTCTCTTAATTCGGCATTAAAACAGTCAAATCATCACACAAAATTTTCACACAGGCTATGTCACATATCATTCACACAAAAATATCATTAAATTATTTTTACGACCTCAGATTTGTGGTCTCGAACCACTGTTTTGACTAAGGTCCAAACCGGGCTGTTACACTTTTAAACTTGTGGATAATTGTAAATATGGCATGTATAGACTAGTTTAAATGGTGATAGTTATGGTTACTTGAGAATTATGTTTTTGGTATATTTTGTGTAAAAGTTAAGCCATGTCATTTGGCTTATTTTAGTACTATGTTTTGGTTGTGTATAAGTATGCAATTATGGTATGTTTTTGGCAAGGAATTGATGGAATAAAAATGTACAAAAGATTTATTATTATGTAGTTGTTATATGAATGGATTAAGCATGATATTTATTAGGTAATTTAATACTCAATTGAATTGGTATATTATGTGTATGAAATGTTATAGAATGATTGCCAATTGGGTTGTGAAATGTGGTCATTTATGCTTGTGAATAGCCTATTTTTGTCCACATGAGCGTGTGTCTCAACCGTGTGCAACACACGATCTTGTTGAACGGTCGTGTGTCCTCTGGTGTTGAAATGGAATTGAAGTCAGTATGTAACACCCTAAACCCAGCCTAGAAGTTAGGCCCGAATCTGGCGTACCACATGGAAGTGTTTTTTGAAACCATATTTCTTGTTGTTAAAACTTGTTTGAGAGCTAAAGCCTCTTTGTTAAAACTTAAAACATTTAAGCAATTGTTATCTACTTGAAAACGTAATTACCTTTAAAACCTTAGCTGATGCGGAAGCATATTTAAAATAAACCATTTACGAAAATGTGATGTTTAAAAATTGAGTTGCATAAGCATTTTGAAAATGTTGCGAAAACATAGTGTTTTGAAGACAATTATTGTTTTGGAAATCGTATTCTAGTTTTAGCAGTTATAAAACATCATAAATAAATATCACAAATTATAAGTTAAAAATAGAGAGGCCATATTACAACCCAAATAAAATATTTAAAAGTAAATAATCAAAACAGCAAGTATAAGTAGTGTATGGACTTCTCCGAGTCCCTCGCAGATCCGATCCATCAAAGTTGGGGATTAATTGCACAGTTAAAAATGGGGTGAGTTTACAAAAACTCAGTGTGTAATCCCCTTACTAGAGTAACAATCAGTATACAGAAATAGGAACAGAAATAGCAAGGGCCAAATCCCTTTATCAATAACAGTACAGTCCAGTTTAGAGCATACGTGGGCCAAAGCCCACTACAATATCATTTGGGTCACAGCCTATAATAGAATCAATTAGGCCTAGACCAAAACAATAACAAAACAAGTGGCCTAAGCCCAATATAGTGACACATTTCATAAACAAATATGCAATAGTATGAGGATGCATCCCAACCCAGTCCAACCAACACACCACCCGTACCAACCCCACACACCATGTGGGGACCAAGTCGACCAACCCAGCCCTACACACCAATAACACAGTCGAGCTGCTAATACCAACACAACAAAGCTACTAATAACAGTATACGTGGCTGAGCCACTAGAATTAGTATATGTGGCAAAGCCACTAGAATCAATATACGTGGCAAAGCCACTAAATCAGTAAAATGTGGCATAGCCACCAGTATAGTACTTCCTCCAACACAAGTCCCAACCCCATGTGTATGTCGTGTATGTCATGCTCAATCATTACACGTATATGCAAAATGGTCATGCTTAGACAGTCATTTCAGCACATATTAACAACATATCAAACACCCACTCACAGCCAAGTCAGTTAAAACACAGTCACACGATCACAATCAAATCGATCAAATCATAGCACAAGTCAGTCATTTACCTACAAGGGTAAATCAGCCATTTTACCCTATAAGGGTATGTCGATAATCCTACCCCTCAGTGGTATTTCGATAATTTTGCAAATCAGGGTATTTCAAAACTTGTAAACAAAGGGTATTTCAGTAATTTCATAAATTACGGGTCTTTCAGTAATTTTCAAATCAGGGGTATTTTAGTAACTTTACAAAATGAGGGTATTTCAGTAAATTTACAAATCGAGAGTATTTGAGTAATTTTACAAACTGAGGGTATTTAATGACCCAACAAAAGTTCCACCGTCGCCTCGAGCGACTTAGGAAATCTAAATTGACTTAACGGTGAAAGGGGCCTAAGGCCTATTAGCCTGCCCAAGTGGGCTGACACACTCGTGTGGCCCATTTAGCCTAGAAACAACCACGGCTATGCAATGGCACAGCCCAAATCAATAACTTATTGCATCAAGGACATTTCATCTGTGTGGGCTACAACAACCTGGTTTAGTCCCCAGTTAAAATAGTGGTTTCGAGACCACAAATCTGAGGTTAAAATAATATTTTAATGTTATCTTTGGTGTTGATTCTATGTGACATAGTCTGTGTGAAAATTTTGGGTGATAATTTTATTGATTGTGTGTCGAATTAAGAGAAAGGACATAATCACGTAAAGTGAAAAAGCTGAGTGCTAATTATTTAATTGTTAAATTGCCATGTTCTTTTAATAGGAAGGCCTTAAAAGGAAATTTGGCCAATTGCCTATAGCATGGATGATTAAGGGCTTAGGTGACATGATTTTCTAATTAAATTAGCAAGGTTAAATTAGTAATTTATTTATTAAAATGATTATAATAAAATAGAAGAAAATTGATAGTGGAAACATTCATCTTCGTCCATCGATTTGAGAAATAAAAAGAGGGGTTTTAAGCTTTGGTATTTTTGGCCAACATTTAAGATTGATTCAAGGTATGTTTGAGCTCGATTTTTGATAATTTCTATGTTTTCATAATCGTTGCTTCGTGCTTTAGCTAACCCATGTTGAAATGTTGTGAATTGATGATGTTTTTGTGATGAGTCTTTGATAAACACTTGAGCTATGTGTGAGTTGATGGTGAAAAATAGAAACTTGGTGTTGGATTAACATAGTTTGTATTGGAATTTTTAGTGAAATTGAGTATTTTGGACTCAATTGAGAAAATAAGAAATTGAAGGGTTAAATTGTGAAATAAATTAAATGTATGAGCTTGTATTAGCATGAGAAGAATTTGGCTAGCATATGTGTTTTGAAATTTTATGTATTTGATGATTTTGTGAAATAAGGACTAAAGTTTCGAAATATGAAAATGTGAGGGCTATTTTGTAAAATGACCTAATTGTATGTGTGTGGACTAAATTGAATGAGTTGGAGATTGAATGGATTGAATTTGAATGTTTATAGACCAAGAAAAGAGAGGTTCGGATCGAGATCGAGGCAAATATAAAATGCTCGATCAATTGACTATTTCGATAGTTTGACGTCCGAGGTAAGTTTGGATATAGTACATGATATTAATTTATATTATCTATAATGTGATTTGAATACATATCTACACAATTATGAGCTTAGATATACTATATGCTGAATTGAATTAGAAAGCACTAGGTGTGTGAAATTAGAAATAGGATGGAAATAATGGGCATTGTGTGTGCGAGATGATAAAAGCTTTGGCTTATGGAATTGGCACTGTGTGTGCGATACCTATATAAGTTCAGTTTAACGTAATGGCACTAAGTGTGCGATGAAAAGTATGTAAAGTTTATAATCAGCACTAAGTGTATGAAATAAGCAAGAAAATAGCAAAGAGTGATCGAATGATAAAGTCGAATGGTTTTGTAGTATGATTGGTGCGTTACTAGGTCTTGGTAAAGATATGTAATGTATCCATGTGTTGAATGAAATTTGAAACTATTTGAATGGAACTCTATGTGAGTATTAAATAGGTTGAATTTGTGTATTATTTGGTAAATTATCTATGTGATGGCTGTATATATATATTCTGATTTGATTCATTGAGTTAATAGTATTATATTTTGAACTTACTAAGTTTTGGAAAGCTTACTATGTGATTTGTTTCTCTGCTTGGCAGTGTTAGTAAAGTTAGCTCGAATCTGTGAATCGTCAGCATCTCAATCACACTATCGGCAATCTATTTTGTGTTCTTTTGGAAAGATGTACTGTAATATTTGGGATTTAGGGGTCATGCATTTTTAATTCATATCTATGTGATAGTATGCTTTGTATGTTGTTTGAGTGTGTCTAGGGGCTTCGGGGAATCTTGGGGTTAGATAGAAGCCTTAGTGAAAATTTCTGGTTTGAAGCCTTTAGGGGAGAGCTAGGGGAGCTAGGCCTTAAGGGATTTAATATGGGGTTTATTGACATAAGAAGTGAGGTGGTGGAGTAGCAAGGAGATGCTACCTAGGGTGCAGGGGAGTTTGCATCGTAAGGAGTTACAAGGGGGAGGAGGTTCGAGTAGCATGGACAGCATTTTGGGTGCTTTTGGAGTCAAGAAGGGAGGAGGTAGTGGATTCGGCTATGGCACTTGGAAGGGGGAGTTTGAATGGGTCAAGCCTTTTGAATGTGTGGCTATGAAAAGAGATAGGAGTTTGAATCATTCAAATGTGTTTGAATGAGTGGAGTAGAGGAAAGTTAGGAGAAAAATAAGGGATGTGGAGTGAGGTTGAGGAGTTGGCCGAATGTGGGATGCTAGAGGGTGGCATTTTTGGCCATGTAAGGGGGGAGTAGGTGTCGAATTTGAGCTAGTAAGTGTGAGTGTCCATCTTTTTGCGTTTTCTCCTTTAGTTCTCCTTGCCAAAAGTGTTAGTCAAAAACTCTTCCTTTTGCTTTCTTTTCATTTTGACGAAAAGCCGGAAGGGGAGAGTGACCATTTGGTGCATTCTTGATTCATCTTCTTCTCTCTCTATTTTCTTCTCTAAGCCGAATCTCTATTTTCTTCTCTAAGCTGAATCTATCTCTCTCTCTCTCTTTCCTCTTATTCTTTTCATTTTGGGTTGCCTTAAACCTTTACCCCACTTCTATTTCTAAAGCCGAACCTTTCTCTTCATTTTCACCATTACCGAAACACCATAAACCTCAACCCTTTCTTTTTCTTTTTCACCTATTACTTCTCTTCTAAAAAAAAAGGGTAGAATAATCTTTCTTTGTATTGGAACCTTGGCCGAATTCTCCATTCACTATTATCTCTTTCTTTTCTTCTTCTATTTTGTGTTTATTTCTCAAGTTACATCTCTTGGTCGAATCTATCAGAGCTTGTAGAGGGGGCGTCATTGTTCATCTTCTATCAATCTCCCAATCGATTGCTAGTAATTGTGGTAAGGGGTTCTTTTCTATTTGAATCTCCTTCTTTTTCTCTTTAAGTCATCGAAACCAAGAGTCTAACTCCATTTCTTTGGTGTGGTCAAATCTATGAAGGGGGATTTTGGGTTTCTATATAAGCTAGCGTTAAGGAAGTTAGTGATCTTTCGGAATTCGTTCAATCAAGGTAAGAAGGCAACGTTCAGTCGAAGGCCATTTCTCTTGTCTTTTAGTGTTAGGCCGAATCTGATATTGATTTATGTAGGGATCTCAATAGCTTTCAAGATCAAGTGAGAACCTTCGGGATTTGGGTCGACTTTGGTAAGGTTATTCGATTAAAATAATTATTTAGTCTCGTTTAGATTTGATTTAACGTTTAACCGGGTCTTCTGATTAAGTACTATTTGATGGATGCGAGTACAGCCAAGGAGAGAAAGGGGTTGGACACGTAGTCCCTACCCCTAAGTTCAAGAAGCGTTCAGTTTCAGCGGTTCGTGATTGGCCACCGGGGTGTGGCCTACCTTTGGAACAGGATCGTAGGCAAATAGCGGTAGTGTTGGTTAGTGATAGCGTCGACGTAGAGGGTGTGGTATTATGGGTTATCAGGTGTGTAATTAGCACACTATTTCTTTACTTTCCTTGTTTAAATTAATTAAATCCATGTGATATGTGTGGTAGCCGAATTAGTTGCCGTGGTGGTATTGTTATCCATAATGGGTAATCTGGTAAATAGGTTAGTACAATTCCTGTATCAAAATATGGATAGATATATGTGGATCTATGTAAGCATGTAAAATATGAATGTTTGGACATATTCATATGTTTCATGCCATTTCATCATAATGTGCTGCATGTACATGGGGTTCGGTATATATAGTAAAAAGGGGAAGTGTATATATATTTATATACGTGGATTAATGATGGCCTCGAGCCTTATTGTGGATTGATGATGACCTTGAGTCACATCGTGGATTGGTGTTGGCCTCGAGCCACATCGTGGATTGATGACGACCTTGAGTCTCATTATGGATATTTGTGATTTTAATCATGTGGATCAGTGGCTAGACCACTAAGTGGACTTTGAGCAGCATGACTGACAAAGAGGTGTGTAGCAGATGGATGGTGGATTTAGTAATCCCCTGGTGTGTGGTGGTTGGATATACGGTGGTGTGTAGCGGTTGGATATTAGGTTGGGTTGGATTAACATAATACATCATAATATGTGGTTTATCGATTTGATGTGATTTTGGGGCTAAGCCCAAATGTGGAAACAGGTGGTTTAATTGCATACTGAGCCAAAATGACTCACCCTATTCTTCAAATAAGGCAAGTAATACATGATACATTGGACCAAGCTGGAATGGATTCGAGGTGGCCATGCAGAAGCAGTTTTTATTTTAAGTACCTTATAAACTTTTAATTACTTTTTGGGATATTTTTATTGTAATAAGGCCACTATAAATGTTTTGGGATTATTATTATCGGTTTAAGTTAGTTTTTCCCATCCATTGATTAATTAAAAGATGATTTTAAGATATTTCTAATATAAAGGTAACAAATGAAAGTTTTGTTCAAAATCTTGGATCACTTATAAGCAAACGGGGTTTTTTTTTATTTTAGAACTTAAAACTCATTTTTCACCTTCGAAACCAAACTATTTTCAACACCTTTCCCAGTAACATTTCGAATTTGGCCGTAGTGTTTTGGGTCTGGTTTCTATGCCAAAAGATGTGGAGCTGAGGTAGAAGATTTTTCGGGAATCATATAGTAGCCCTTATGCTATGCATCTTGGAGGTAGTAAGTTATATAGGGATTTACGGGATCAGTTTTGGTGGCCTGGATTGAAACGAAGTTACAGAATTTGTAGGGAAGTGCTTGACGTGTCAGCAAGTTAAAGCTGAACATCAAGTGCCTTCGGGACTGCTGCAACCGGTGAAAATTCTGCAGTGGATGTGGGAGAAAATCACGATGGACTTCGTTAGTGGGCTTCCTCTTACGCCCACTAAGGACTCGGTATGGGTGATTGTGGATTGGTTGGCAAAATCCGCTCATTTCATACCTATCATATGGATTACTCTCTGTAGAGGTTGGCGAGGTTGTATGTAGCGAAAATTGTGAGACTGCATGGTGTGCCAGTATCAATTATTTCAGATAGGTATCCTAGATTTACGTCGTGGTTTTGGAGGGTGTTGCATCAGGCATTGGGCACCAGGTTAGATTTTAGCACGGCATTTCATCCGCATACGGATGGTCAGTCTGAAAGGGTGATTTAGGTGTTGGAAGATATGTTGAGAGGATGTGTTATGGACTTCAGAGGTAGTTGGGATGAATTCTTGCCCTTAGCAAAGTGCACGTATAATAACAGTTATCAACCTAGTATTCAGATGGCGCCTACGAAGCATTGTATGGGTGGAAGTGTCGGATTCTACCTGTTGGACAGATTAGGTGAATGTCATGTGTTGGGTCCGGAGATAGTGGCAGAATCAGAGGAAAAGGTTAAGGTAATTTGAGCTCAATTGAAGGAGGCATATGATAGACAAAAGTCGTATGCAGATTTTAAGTGGAAAGAGATAGAGTTTGCCATAGGTGATCGGGTTTTCTGAAAGTTTCACCTTGGAAGAAGGTGATGAGATTTAGACGTAAGGGTAAGATGAGTCCCAGGTTTATAGGGCCTTATCGAGTTTTGAAGCGAGTTGGACTAGTGGCGTATCAGCTAGAGTTGCCTTCAAAGCTGAAGCAGATGCAAGATTTATTCCACGTCTCGATGTTACAACGATACTGATCAAATCCGTCTCACGTGGTGCCAGTGGAGAAAGTTGAGTTGAAGCTAGATTTGTCCTACGAAGAGGAGCCAATTCAGATTTTGGAGCGAGATATGAAGGTATTGCGAGGAAATAAGTTCCTCTAGTCAAAGTGTTATGGCGAGCCATGGCTCGGAAGAAGCGTCGTAGGAGTCGGAGGAGACGATGCGACAGTAATACACTCACTTATTTTGACTAGGTAATTTTGAGGCCGAAATTTCTTTAAGGGGGTAGAACTGTAACATCCGGGATTTAGGGGTCATGTATTTTTAATTCATATCTATGTGATAGTATGCTCTGTATGTTGTTTTGAGTGTGTTTGAGGGCTTCGGGGAACATTGGGGTTAGATAGAAGCCTTAGTGAAAATTTCTGGTTTGAAGCCTTTAGCGGAGAGCTAGGGGAGCTAGGCCTTAAGGGAATTAATGTGGGGTTCATTGACACAAGAAGTGAGGTGGTGAAGTGGCAGGGGGATGCTACCTAGGGTGCAGGGGAGTTTGCGTCGCAAGGAGTTTCGAGGGGGAGGATGTTCAAGTAGCATGGACAGCATTTTGGGTGCTTTTTGCTTCAAGAAGGGTGGAGGTAGTGGATTCATCTATGGCACTTGGAAGGGGGAGTTTGAATGGGTCAAGCCTTTTGAATGTGTGGGTATGAAGAGGGATAAGAGTTTGAATCATTCAAATGTGTTTGAATGAGTGGAGTAGAGGAAAGTTAGTAGAAAAACAAGGGATGTGGAGAGAGTTTAAGGAGTTGGCTGAATGTGGGATGCTAGAGGGTGGCATTTTCGGTCATGTAAGGGGGGAGTAGGTGCCAAATTTGAGCTAGTAAGTGTGAGTGTCCATCTTTTTGTGTTTTCTCCTTTCGTTCTCCTTGTCAAAAGTGTTAGTCAAAAACTCTTCCTTTTGCTTTCTTTTTGTTTTGACAAAAAGTCGAAAGGGGAAAGTGACCATTTGGTGCATTCTTGATTCATCTTTTTTCCTCTCTATTTTCTTCTCTAAACCAAATCCATCTCTCTCTTCTCCTCTTATTCTTTTCATTTTGGGTGGCCTTAAACCTTTACCCCCACTTATATTTCTAAAGCCGAACCTTTCTCTTCATTTTCACCATTATCGAAACACACCATAAACCTTAACCCTTTCTTCTTCTTTTTCACCTATTACTTCTCTTCTTAAAAAATCTTTCTTTGTGTTGGAACCTTGGCTGAATTCTTCATTCACTATTATCTTTCTTTTCTTCTTCTATTTTGTGTTTATTTCTCAAGTTATATCTCCTGGCCGAATCTGTCAGAGCCTGTAGAGGGGGCATCGCCATTCATCTTCTATCAATCTCCCAATCGGTTTCTAGTAATTGTGGTAAGGGGTTCTCTTCTATTTGAATATCCTTCTTTTTCTCTTTAAGTTATTGAAACCAAGAGTCTAACTCCATTTCTTTGGTGTGGTCAAATCTATGAATGGGGGGATTTTAGGTTTCTATATAAGCCAGTGTTAAGGGAGTTAGTGATCTTTGGGATTCGTTCAATCAAGGTAAGAAGGTAAGGTTCAGCCGATGGCCATTTCTCTTGTCTTTTATTGTTAGGCCAAATCTATATTGATTTATGTAGGGATCTCGTCAGCTTTCAAGATCAAGTGAGAACCTTCGGGATTTGGGTCGACTTTTGTAAGGTTATACGATTAACATGATTATTTAGTCTCGTTTAGTTCTAATTAAAGTTTAACCGGGTCTTCTGATTAAGTACTATTCGATGGATGCGAGGACCAGTCAAGGATAGAAAGGGGTCAAACACGTAGTCCCTACCCCTAAGTTCAAGAAGCGTTCAGTTTCAGCGATTCGTGATTGGCCACCTGGGTGTTGGGCCACTTTGGAATAGGATCGTATGCAAATAGTGGTAGTGTTGGTTAGTGATAGCGTCGACGTAGAGGGCATGGTATTACAGGTTATCAGGTGTGTAATTAGCACACTGTTTCTTTACTTTCCTCGTTTAAATTAATTAAATGCATATGATATGTGTGGTAGTCGAATTAGTGGCTGTGGTGGTATTTTTATCCATAATGGGTAATCTGGTAAACAGGTTAGTACATTTCCTGTATCAAAATGTGGATGGATATATGTGGATCTATGTAAGCATGTAAAATATGTATGTCTGGACATATTCACATGTTTCATGCCATTTCATCATAATGTGCTGCATGTACATGGGGTTCGGTATATATATTGAAAAGGGGAAGTGTGTATATATATTTATATACGTGGATTAATGATGGCCTCGAGCCTTATTGTGGATTGATGATGACCTTGAGTCACATCGTGGATTGGTGTTGGCCTCGAGCCACATCATGGATTGATGACGACCTTGAGTCTCATTGTGGATATTTGTGATTTTAATCACGTAGATCGATGGCTAGACCACTAAGTGGACTTTGAGCAAAGATGACTTCCAAAGAGGTGTGTAGCGGATGGAGGTTGATTTAGTAATCCCACGGTGTGTGGTGGTTGGATATACGGTGGTGTGTAGCGGTTGGATATTAGGTTGGGTTGGATTAACATAATGCATCATAATATGTGGCTTATTGATTTGATGTGGTTTTGGGGCTAAGCTTAATTGTGAAAACAGGTGATTTAATTGCACACTGAGCCAAAATGAATCACCCTGTTCTTCAAATAATACAGGTAATACATGATACATTAGACCGAGCTGGAATGGATTCGAGGTGGCCATGCCGAAGTAGTTTTTATTTTAAGTACCTTATAAAATTTTAATTACTTTTTGGGATATTTTTATTGTAATAAGGCCGCTCTAAATGTTTTGGGATTATTATTATGGGTTTAAGTTAGTTTTTCTTATCCGTTGATTAATTAAAAGATGATTTTAAGATATTTCTAACGTAAAGGTAACAAATGAAAGTTTTGTTCAAAATCTTGGATCACTTATAAGCAAACGGTTTTTTTTTTAATTTTAGAACTTAAAACTCATTTTTCACCTTCGAAACCAAACTATTTTCAACACCTTTCCCAGTAACATTTCGAATTCGACCGTAGTGTTTTGGGCCGGGTTTGGGGGTGTTACATGTACATAGTTGAAATATGGCATGTATAGGCTAGTTAATTGAATCATATTTGTGATGTGTAAATAGCCATGTGATGTGGCTAGATATATGTTGGCTTTAAGCATGAATGGCTATGATATGTGACACATATTTTGGTATGGCTTGTGAGTAGAGAAAATGACTTATGGATGTTAAATTCAATGATCAATTGATGCCTATGTGAATTAGTGAAGTTATGGAAAACTTATGTTTAGATTTACATGGAAATTGGTTGAACAAGTTGGCATGCTTAGAAATGATATGGGATATAATGATATGATGTTCATTGATGTGTCTTTAGTTGCCATCTGAATGGATAAGTATGCTTGATTATGCTTGTAGAGATTGACCCTTGTGTGGGTGGCAAATTGGCCTTGCAAATGGCTTATTTTGTCACATGGTTGTGGCACACGGGCGTGCCTAATGACCATGGGTGAATGACAGTATATAACCTAATAGCACACGGCCTTGACACTGGTGTGTCAACTAGCAGTGGGCATAAGTCAGTAGCTAGCTTAATAGCACACGGGCATGGCACACGAGCGTGCTTGGTGACCGTGTGGAGAAGTCAGAATGCTAGCTCTATTTTGCCACGGCCTGGACACATGGGGGTGTCTGGTGACCATACGAGGCACACGATCTAGTGGCACTGGCGTGTAACCTTAATAGATTTGTTGAGTGTTTGAAATTTCTAAAACTTTTGTAAGTGTTCGATTTAGTCTCGACCCCTCACTAACATGTGTTTGAGGTTTTGTTGGCCTTAATAAGGGACTATTTGATTATGTTTTGATGTGTTATGATGATGAACGACTTTGTGTCATAATTGGGATGTAAAATGATTCGAGTGTTCAGAAATGCCTCTTAACCCTATTCCGACGACGATTTCAGATTAGGGGTGTTACATGGGACCACAAGCCCATTGGGCCCACACGGCCCCTTTCGGCCTTACGCGGCCCAAAGCACCTAAGTCATGTGCATGACATGATAAGCCTATCTATTTCCCATTTAACAGTGTGACTTACATTCGCGGGCCCTACAGCCCAATGGGCCCATCGAGGGCCATCCATCCCGAGTGGCCCACTATGGCCCAAGCCCATGAATTCGTTCATGGTGGCTTTCCTCATCACATGCTCATGCTCTATGAGCTCAGTTCATCACACGCGCGATCGCACGCTCGTATGGCATCATTCGCCGATATTTCAGCTTTTCGGCATAATGCCGAACAACAGTCAAGATAGTACAATATATGCACCTTCGGCTTTTCAATTGATTAACAATCAAAACAGTGCATATGGATACAGACCTTATCAGGTAGAGTATTGAATAATCACGAGCGTCGTCACCTTCACTTAGAGCGATCAAACTGCGATTTGCCCAGTTAAATCAAAGTTTTCTAAATAGAGATAGTGATGCGAATGGGCCTAAGTCCTATTCTCGACCCAAATGGGCCCACACGCTCGTGTGGCCCAATTAGCCCAAATCTAGCCACGAGATTCACATAGACCAGTCCAATATTTACTACATAATCATACAACTTATCTGATTGGGCCCACAAGGCCATTAGCCCCACATGGCCCCTTTTGGTCCATCGTGACCCAAACAACCTAAACCCATAAGAACACTCATGATGGCCTCAACTATCGCATCGACGCTCCCACACGTGCACTCCCATGCTCGTATGGCTACCATCGCCGTGTGACCAGCATTTCAGCATTTACCGCTCTACAGCTAGAGTAATACAAAATACACACCTAATAGGAATCTGAAGCTAATCCGTGCTCCAAACACTCCTATGCCCAAACGCCAACCAAGGTGTGCTTACTCTCCTCATAGATTTCTCTATTTAAAGCCAGCTTCTCACTTTCCCTCATGCTAACTTTCGCCCCAACTTAGCAAAATAAATACCCTTTTTGCTTGCAATGGGATTCGAAACCTTGCCCTTTCCTATGCTTCAGACGCTACAGGCCACCACAACACAAGCTGGTTTTGTGACTTACAACATGAGAAACTAAATATAAACGTATGGGCCAAAGTCTAAGTTCATTTAAAAAGAAATCAAAATGAATTGCAAGAGCCAAGACTTGAACCTTGGACCTTTTGCTTCCTCTATGGCGTCACTTTCTTGCTTCCCATGAGGCATCATTTGCCACTAGACCACAACTCCTTTTGTGTCTTACTTTACCCTAATTAATTCTTAAAGCCTACTTACTTACTCCTTGGGTTTTATTCACCTAAAACCGAAATTTTCCTGAAGCCCAAGTTTGATCCCGGGACTTCATGGAAGCCCCCTAACCTTCAAAAATCACTCACCTAATAGATCTAACATGCATTAGTGTCATTCTCTTGTTCTCAAAAATTTTAAACGCTCCTACGCCCAAGGTCCAATAGGCCCAATTCTACTAGGGCCAAATTCGGGGCATTACAAATCTACCCCCTTAAAGAAATTTCATCCTCGAAATTTCCAACTATATGAACAGTCGCACATGCTAACCTAGCACATTATGCTCTCGCTACACACTCTGATTCTAATATCCCTATCATATTTTAACTAGAGTTTGGAACTCCCTACACATACTCAAAACACCTAACCGTTAAAGCAGACAGATATCTCATATGCAACCAATTTCTATATCCAAACATCACATCCAAACCAAACACGCACAGAATAAATACCAAAAGTACAGTCCAATACCTAAAGAAATCACTCTATTTCTAACTCACTGTATTTAAATTTTTAAATAGACAAAACTATTTAGAAAACTTACAGATTTGGCATCGGAGACTCAGTGTACCACACTTTTAGAAAATGGTCAACACAACATTTCAGAACTTCAAATCTTTTCAAGGTTTTTTTGAAACAACAACTTTCAGAAATTCAATTTTGAAAACCCATCCCACAACCAAGTTTTGCAACCTGGGCTCTAATACCACTAAATGTAACACCCCAAACCTGGCCTAAAAGTTAGGCCCGAATCTGGCGTGTCACATGGAAGTGATTTTCGAAACCATATTTCTTGTTGTTAAAACTTGTTTGAGAGCTAAAGCCTCTTTGTTAAAACTCAAAACACTTAAGCAATTGTTATCCACTTGAAAATGTAATTATCTTTAAAACTTTACCTGATGCGGAAGCATATTTAAAATAAACCATTTGCGAAAACGTGATGTTTAAAAATCGAGTTGCATAAGCATTTTGAAAACATTGCAAAAATATAGTGTTTTGAAGACGATTATCATTTTGGAAATCGTATTCCAGTTTTAGCAGTTATAAAACATCATAAATAAATATCACAAATCATAAGTTAAAAATAGAGAGGCCTTATTACAACCCAAATCAAAATATTTAAAAGTAAATAATCAAAATAGCAAGCATAAGCAGTGTGTGGACTTCTTCGAGTCCCTCGCAGTTTTAATCCGTCAAAGCTGGGGATTACCTGCACAGTTAAAAATAGGGTGAGTTTATGAAAACTCAGTGTGTAATCCTCTTACTAGAGTAATAGTTAGTATATAGAAATAGAAATAGAAATAGCCAGGGCCAAAGCCCTTTAACAATAACAGTACAGTCCAATTTAGAGCATACATGGGCCAAAGCCCACTACAATATCATTTGGGTTATAGCCTATAACAGAATCAATTGGGCCTAGCCCAAATCAATAACAAAA
The DNA here is from genome assembly GCA_025506655.1 of Gossypium rotundifolium. Taxonomy (NCBI): domain Eukaryota; kingdom Viridiplantae; phylum Streptophyta; class Magnoliopsida; order Malvales; family Malvaceae; genus Gossypium; species Gossypium rotundifolium. The sequence goes on from CP106730.1 coordinate 29,950,637, forward strand.
CAAGTGGCCTAAGCCTAGTACAGTGACAGATCTCATAAATAGATATGTAACAGTATAAGGATGCATCCCAACCCAGTCCAACCAACACACCACCTGTACCAACCTTACACACCATGTGGGGACCAAGTCGACCCATCCAGCCCTACACACCAATAGCGTAGTCGAGCTGTTGATACCAACGCACCAAAGTTTCTAATAACAGTATACATGGTTGAGCCACTAGAATCAGTGTACATGGCAAAGCTACTAGAATCAGTATACGTGGCAAAGCCACTAAATCAGTAAAACGTGGCATAGCCACCAGTACAGTACTTCCTCCAAAACAAGTCCCAACCCCATGTAGTATGTCGTGTATGTCATGCTCAATCATTACACGTATATGCAAAATGGCCATGCTTAGACAATCATTTCAACACATATTAACAACATATGAGACACTCGCTCACAGTCAAGTTAGTTAATACACAATCATATGATCACAGTCAAATTGGTCAAATCATAGCATAAGTCAGTCATTTACCCACAAGGGCAAATCAGTCATTTTACCCTATAAGGGTATGTCAGTAATCCTACCCATCAGGCATATTTCAATAATTTTGCAAATCATGGTATCTCGATAACTTGTAAGCCAAGGTTATTTTAGTAAGTTCATATATTATGGGTCTTTCCGTAATTTTCAAATCAAGGGTATTTTAGTAACTTTACAAATCGAGGGTATTTTAGTAATTTTAAAAATCGAGGGTATTTTAGTAATTTTACAAACTGAAGGTATTTAAAGGCCCAATAAAAGTTCCATCGTCACCTTGAGCGACTTAGGAAATCTAAATTGACTTAACAGAAAAAGAGGCCTAAGGCCCATTACCCTACCCAAGTGGGCCTACACACTCGTGTGGCCCATTTAGCCTAGGAACAACCATGGTTATGCAATGACACAGCCCAAATCAATAACTTATTGCATCACGGACATTTCATTTGTGTGGGCCTATAAGCCCATTAGGCCCACACGACCCCCTTTCGGCCTTAGGTGACCCAAAGCACCTAAGTCATGTGCGCGACATGATAAGCCTATCTATTTCCCATTTAATAGTGTGACTTGCATTTGCGGGCCCTACGGGTCAAGCCCATGAATTCGTTCATGGTGGCCTTCCTAATAACACGCTCATGCTCGTGAGCTCGATTCACCACACGCGCGATCGCACGCTCGTATGGCATCGTTCGCCGATATTTTGGCTTTTCAGCATAATGACAAACAACAGTCAAGATAGTACAATTTATGCACCTTCGGTTTTCAACCGATTAACAATCTGAACAATGCATATGGATACACACCTTATCACGTAGAGTACTGAATAATCACGAGCGTCGTCACCTTTACTTAGAGCGATCAAGATGCCATTTGCCCAATTAAACCAAAGTATTCTCAACAAAGATAGCGATGCGAATGGGCCCACACGCTCGTGTGGCCCAATTAGCCCAAATCTAGCCACAGATATGAGATTCACAAAGACGGTCAATATTTACCACACAATCATACAACTTATCCGATTGGGCCCACGGCCTATTGGCCTCACATGGCCCTTTTTGGCCCATCGTGGCCCAAATAGCCTAAACCTACAAGAACGCTCATAATGGCTTCAACTATCACGTTGAAACTCCTACACGTGCACTCGCACGCTCGTGTGGCTACCATCACCGTGTGACCGGTATTTTGGCATTTGCCGCTCTACAGCTAGAGTAGTGCGAAATACACACCTGATAGGAATCTAAAGCTAATCCGCGCTATGAACACTCCTATGCCCAAACGCCAACCAAGGTGTGTGTAACACCCCAAACCCGGTCAATACACCACGATAGAATCGGTATGCTCTGAGGAAAAAGGTTTTGGGTGGTTTAGGTTTGAGTTTAAAATTTGAGGAAAACACTTACTAAAATTACGTATTTGAAGAAAAACTTGAGTAGGTTTTGGCTTGAATATTTATGTTGTATTTGAAAACCAGAGCTTGGAAAATTTATCTAAGTGTAGGTAAAACTAATTTATGCTCTGTTTGAAGTCTAAGTTGTTTCATGTTATTACTAAAGTATCTTGTCTTAGTAGAAACCATATTTAAGTTAGAAAACAATTCGAGTTCATTTTGTTCTAAGTTGTAGTATGATGCAGATGGTATAGTTTAAACATCATTTTGAAGTTTTGAAAACGTTGTCTTTCAAGTTTTAGCACATTTTAACTCCGGTAGTTTGTTAAAGCATATTATACATCCAACAATAATCGTAAACAAAACATAATTTAAAAGGCCATTTACAACCCAAACAAAACCAAATAGTGATAATAAAACTTAAGTACCAAATTTCTTAAAAGTCAGAGCAAAGCTTTATTTCAAGATGGCATGAGCACCTCGAGTCCATCCGGCTCCATGTCGCGTCTAAGTGTCACTGAAAAGTCAAAGGAGAGGGTGAGTCGAGTGACTCGGTGTGTAAATCTAAGCTCCCAAGAACAACATGCCAACACACATCATACAAAGCAATATAATTAATGCAACCCGATCCTAACCATCCATATCGCCTTTTCTACCCCGTGTGGTACCAAACCACTTGGTGGTGCCAAACCACTTGGTGACATATAGTCACAATGTGTTACCAAAACACTGGTGTCCCAAAGACACAATTGTGCTACCAAAGCAGCGTGACCGTAGTCACAAATCCAATGATGGGGCCAACCCATCGTGTGATACCAAATCACTAGCGAGGCGATCCCATATCTCATGTGGGGCCAACCCACAGTGGTTAAACCACGGGGACAAGTCGCAATGAGGTGCCAAACCTCGGTGTCCCAAAGACACAATTGTGCTACCAAAGCACGGTGACCAAGTAGTCACAAATCATTGATGGGGCCAACCCATCGTGTGATACCAAATCATGGCGTCAATCCCATATCTCTGGCTGGGCCAACCCACGGTGGTGTTAACCACGAGGACGAGGCATTTGAGGTACCAAACCTCTGGAGGTGCCAAACCTCACGTGACCCAAAGTCACAAAGTGTGTTACCAAAACACCGGTGCTCGTCGGCACAAAATATCACTGCTCCTCCACTCAGATCACCCATCAACATACCACACTCATGTAATCATACATATCATATAATCATGCATATCATGCTAATATGTCTAATCTCATACCCTATGTCACATATATCCACAACCATGGTATCATATAGATCATCGATAAACACATAATAATATCTTGACTTACCCGAGTCGAGAATCATACCCATTAGGGTATCATATCAATCATCAACGTTTCATTAATCATCACCACAGTTATCAATCACATTACTAAGCGAAGTGTGTTGGTTTACACACCGATATATCGGAGATTAAAGCCTAAGAACGATCGAAACCTTTTGATCACCTCAACACTGGTCCTACATTCGCCAACAAAAGGGTTAACCCTAACCCAATACTATTCGCCAACAAAGTAAATGACCCAAGGGGTTGCGTTAAATCTACCTCTGCGAATGGTTCGGTTTCCAATCAACCCAACCAATAATGCCTCTTACCAACTGATCACACCCTAGAAAAGAATAATGATTAATCTCTCCTCATGACTTAACTTAAAGAAAATTAAGCGAAATCGGATCCAAAACACCCTTACTACCACCACTTACCCAACGATCGACCAAAGAGCCGAGGCTACGCTTGAGTGCTTGAATCCGGATGTCCTATGACAAAACGATTCCAACCAAATTAATCGCCATAAAACAAACACCAAAACCAACACTTACCCTCTTCTAGATGCCGATGAAACGAAGCCTTACCCAACAAGCATTATTCTAACCCAAGAACCTTCTCCAAGGCTTGAAAACGAACTACCAAAAGCAATCCACACCACCCTTAGATTCGCCAAAGAACAAAACAAAAGGGAAGGGAAGATTAGGCCAATACTAAAATCAAATGGAAGAGAATATTTGGCTAGATCCTTTAGAGGTTGAAACAAAGGAAATAAACCAAGGAGAAAAAGAATCGAAATGGAGATTAGCAATGAGAGGAAGGTTAAACTTTGCAAGAAAGAAAACAAAGAAAAAGCTAAGGGAGAGTAAGTGTTTGGTCATGGGAAAAAAAAGCCATCAAGCAAAATGACAAAACCAAGTGTCTTTGTATTCAAGAGAACGTTAAACCATTGAGAGTACCAAAGAATAAGGCAACTTCGGTATATGTCACTTGGACTTTCGGTTTTCAAGAAAGAAAATGGAAAAAAACAAATGAAGTTTTAACTACTAAAGGCCAAAATCGGCGAGGTAGGCTTGTGGTAGCTTTCGGTTTTGATGAAGAGAAAAAATGGATGATGTAGGCTTTTGGTGAAATATGTTACGGTCAATAAGGGAGAGAAGAAGGTGGTTTTGGTTTACAAGCAACAAGAGAAGAAAAGGGTCTCTAGTTTGACTTTGCACATAGAGGAGAAGAAGGAAGAAACAAGGTATACTTTCGGCAATAAGGTGCTAGAGGTTTGACTTAAGTGAAAATGGAAAAGAAAAGAGTAGTTTTCCAAAATGAAAAGAAGAAGCGGGAGGTTCGGTTCGGACTATTTGCAAGTGAAGAGTGTTTTCTTTGCAAGCTTTTGACTAACAAGACTCGGCTTGTTGACACAAAGAAAAGAAGAAGAAAAAACTTAATTGACCCTCCCTAAAACCGAAAATACACCCCAAAGGCCAAGGGAGTTTGGCACTTCCCAAGCTCCCCAAACACTCCTTCAAACCGGCCAAATCCCCACAACCTCCACACCACTCAATTCAAATGAGTTTACCAAGTCTTCCTCCTACTTTCACTCTCCACCCCTCTTTTGAATGTGAAGACCAAGTCCAAGCTAGAGTTCAAGTTGCCTTCTACCTCTTCCTCCATGCCAGTCAAAATGAGAGCCAAAGGAGTGGGATTCTCACACTTGAACACAAGACCTCCCCTTGTAGATAGCGCCACACACCCTCTCCATGTGGCGCATGCTTGCCACTTTGCTAGCTCCTCTTTGTGCTATAATTTCACTTAATTTAATTAAAACCCCATCTCCTTCACTCCTATCCCTAAAGCCCAAAAATAAAACTTATCCACCTACTCAGGGCACACTCCTAGTCTACGGCTAAGCCAAAACACCCAAACAACATCATAGCAAGAAATTAATCATGCAACAATTGCGAAATAAATTAACCCTTAACCCGGGATATTACGGTTCTACCCCTTAAAATAATTTCGACCTCGAAATTACACAGTCGAAAGAGTTGCGGGTATTCTTTGTCTCATCATATCCTCGGGTTCCCGTCGCTTCTTCCACGCCATGATTCCGCCAAAGAACCTTAACGGAGGCACGACTTCCCGTAGAACCTTCACATCCCGATCTAAAATGCATGCGGGCTCTTCCTCTATGGACATATCTGGATTTACCTCGATCTCTCTCGTTACCACATGTGATGGATCGGACGATATCGGCGAAGCATCGAAGCGTGGAACACGTCGTGAATCGACTTAGCTCGGTGGCAACTCGGTGATATGCAATCGTCCCACTCGTCTTAATACCTTATACTACCCAATAAACCTCGGACTTAGCTTGCCTTTCTTCCCAAACCTTAATACTTTCTTCCACGGTGAGACCTTCAGGAAAACCCGATCTCCCACAAGAACTCAATATCTCTCGCTTAAGATCGGCTTACTGCCGGTCGAAGCTTCCTTCAATCGAGCTGACTTCTTCGGTCTCAAGAACCAACTCTGTCGAAGCTTCGACACTTCAATCGATAAGGTGCCATCTTAATGCTCGCTTGGTCAACGGTAACTCTTGTCTCCAAAACACACCCTCGGCATGTCCTCCAATATCGATAACCAACTCTGAAATCTAGCAGGTGTCCCAATAAAAGCGGCGTGAATCCCTATCCGAGATGATCGTCACTCACAATCTCGACACATCCAACAAGTGAGTAATCCACCCTCAGGAATGTGAGCGACACTTTCTTGCTCGTCTGGTAATCCACCGCGCCATAGTTATTCTTTCCCACTTCATATGGAATCTTCACCGGTGCCATCTGCTAATCGACACTTACCTACAAACTCGACACCTCCTTTTTGGTAATCGTTCCACAGATCCTTATACATTTTGCTACCTCCGGGATGCATAGCGTAAATTGCTATGTGCATCTGCAGAATCTTTGCCTCAACTTCGTAATCTCTCGGCATACAAGCCTTCCCGAAAACAAAGACACCCATCATTGGACAAGTCAGTAACCCTTCAAACCATCATTACGCACTTGTGTCCTCTGCGCTTTCGAACTTCATCCAACAAGCGCTTTTCTCGATCTGCTCAACCCAAGTAGGCTTAACTGCAGTTACGCGAGAATACTCCGTCGTAGTACAAACTCAAGTGGGCAAACAACGCTCTTAAATCAAACAACCTTACGACTCAGCGCGTCCGCCACGACGTTAGCCTTGCGGATGATACTCGATTGAGCAATCGTAGTCTTTCGCAGCCTCAATCCACCGGCCATTGTCTCGATTCAAGTCTTTACGAGTCAAGGTACTTGACTCTTATGGTCCGTATAGACTATCGACCTTTCTCCGTACAAGTAATGCCTCCATATCTTTAAGGCAAATACTACGTATAAGCTCCAAATCGTCGTGGGATAATTTACCTCATGTGGCCTCACTGCCGGGATCGTAAGCCACCACCTTCCCTTCTGCAAGACACAACCCAAGCTCAGTATGTGATGCATCGCAAGACATCAGAATTCCTTACCGACCTCGGGTTGAATCGAGCCGGAGCTTCGGTCAAAATCTTCTTCAACTTGTCGAAGCTCTCCTGTTGCTTCTCGGTCAAATAAACGGAACTCCCTTTCTCAATAATTTGGTCATTGGTGCCGCAATTAACGAAACCCTCTACAAATCTTGGTAGTATCTGCCAAGCCCGAAAAACTCAATTTCCGCTCTTGACTTAGGGCGGCTTCAATCCAAAACCGCTTCTATCTTATGGGGTCCACTCTAATCCCAAATAGACACTACATGACCCAAGAATGTCACCTCCACGAGCGAACTCGCATTCTTGAACTTCGCATATTGTTTCTCCCTTAAAATCTGCAATACCACCGTAAATGAGCATCATGCTCTTCCTCGATCCTTGAGTATGCCAAGATGTCATCGATAAAAACCACCACTTAACCGATCTGATCTTTGTTGGAACACTCATTCATCGATCCATAAAAGCTGCCGGTGCATTAGTCAACCCGAACGGCATAACCAAGAACTCAAAATGCCCATACCGAGTAAATGAAATCCGTCTTCTTACGATATCCGCCTCTTTTACCTTCAACTGGTGATACCGGACCTTAGGTCGATCTTCGAAAAATCGGCGCCCTTGGTGATCAAACAAGTCATCTATCCGAAGCGGTGGATACTTGTTTTTAATCGTCGACTTATTTAGTTGGCGATGAGTCTATGCACATCCGCATAGTACCGCTCTTTCTTCTTTACAAAAGCAAGGCGCTCCCAAAGGCGAAATACTTGGCTTTGATAAAACCTCGATCCAATAACTCTGGATTTGAGCCTTAAGCTCCACTAATTCTTTAGGTGCCATCACATGACGGAACAATGGATACGGAGTGCGATTCCGTAATGAGATCTATTCTCAATTCTACCTCCCGATCTGGTGGCAAACCGGAGCTCCTCGGAAACACATCCACAAATTCCTAACTGTCCAACTGCCTCTCCACAGACTCCTTAGTCTCCAAGGCATACACATGAACCACATACGCTTCACAGCCCTTCCTGACCATTTTCTCAGCTTTCAGAGCAGATACCACATTGGACAGATAGTTTCTCCTATTACCGATCAGAACCACTTCATCACCCTCAGCTGTGCTCAGAACCATGCGCTTAGCCGCGCAGTCCAACTTCGCCTGGTGCTTACCCAGCCAGTCCATTCCGAGAATTAGATCGAACTCCCCGAATGGCAGTTCCATCAGATCAGCCTCGAAAGATACCCCTTGGAGTTCTAGAGGTACGTCTCTATATAGTTTATCTACCACTACAGAGTGACCTAGAGGGCTTATTACGGTCATCTGCCTAGAAGATATCTCAGAGTCTAAATCCATTGTCTCTACTATACTACTGGCAACATAAGAGTCGTAGACCCACATCAATTAAAGCGGTATAAGGAGAACCAAAAATCAAAAGCGTCTGGGTGATGACGTCCGGTCGCGCCGCCCTCCTCTCGGCGCTCACGGCATATACCAATCCGGTACATGCGGCCTCGAACTACTGCACCTGCCCGGTGCTCCACGGCCACTGTACCAGGCTGTACCTCCTCTGCCATTACCTCGGCCCCTGCGGCGGTCCATTATTTCTATATTGATTACTACCGATTCTGGGATGAATTCTAGCCAACTTGCGGGACAATCCCTCACTCGGTGGTCCGTGAGCCACACTCAAAACAACCTCTACCATCAGTCCAACATCCTCCCCAATGAGCCTTCCCACAGCGGTTACAATGGCGGTCCCGCTTAGCAAAGAACAAACCTACTGGCCGATTCGCCCACTCGGTCTAGCCTCTTCTGCGATTATTCGATGACCCGGAAGATCCAAAACTCCTTTGTGACGGTTTCTATCCATACTGCGCCTCACGACTCTTTAATGCCCTCGGCAACCTTCGCCTTTTCAACGAGCGCAAATTCACGCTCCTGGCTGAGCGCAATTATCGACCTCGATTAGTCTGCGCAGCCATCCTCGAAACGAACGCACCTCTCATGCTCAGTAGCCACCATACCCCTGGCATACCGACTCAGCCTCAGAAACTCTGCCTCGTACTCCGACACAGATTTGCTCCCCTGAACTAACCTCAGAAATGCTTTTCTCTGCTCATTTATGTAGTTAGCTCCGACGTACTTCTTCTGATAAGCGGCCCGAAAATAGTCCCATGTCAGATCTTCATTTGCATACTGTATCACGGACCGTGAGCCACCAATCGGTATGACTCATCTCGAGAAGTGATATGATCCCTTTAATTTTCTTGGTAGTTAGGTCCAGATCATCCATGATCCGCTCGTCGCTTCCACCAAGATTTCAAAGGTTAGGAGCAACACCGAGACACCCCAAAAGAATTCACCCCATTTGCGAAAGTCGCTCGAGCACGATTTCTAGCTCCTCGCCCCCACCTCCAAATACCTCTCTAAAACCCGCAGATCGTCAGTGATATCGCATCATCACCGGCCTGTCTCGAACTCACCACCTCCTGGCGGTGGCGGGCAAGACCTCATTCTCGAACCACCGCCAGAACCTACGGGCTCGAAATATCATCCCACTCATGACCACGTCCACGACCACGTCCCACCTCGGGTACTCATGACTAAATCTCGTCGATTAAAGAATTTTATGTATCGGTCATTATTCCACTATTTTTAAAGCAAAGTTTTATGAATTTTAAAGAAACTTTGTTTTCATGAGTCCACAGAGTCCTATCGGTTCAGGTCTCTAAAGTAGTCCTACTAGTCGGCCAATCATATCAATCAATACAACAAATAGTGCGGGTACTTACAGGCGGACTGTGCTTGGGAGACTTCTTGTCATGCCTTTCAAACCATACTTTAAAATGAATACTTGAAAACTATAGTTTTAAAACATTTTGGGCCTCGGGCCCACAAAAAACTTTGAACTTGGCTCGATACCACAAATGTAACACCCCAAACCCGGTCAATAAACCACGAATAGAATCTGGTATGCTCTGAGGAAAAAGGTTTTGGGTGGTTTAGGTTTGAGTTTAAAATTTGAGGAGAACACTTCGCTAAAATTACGTATTTGAAGAAAAACTTGAGTAGGTTTTGGCTTGAATATTTATGTTGTATTTGAAAACCAGAGCTTTGAAAATTTATCGAAGTGTAGGTAAAACTAATTTATGTCGGTTTGAAGTCTAAGTTGTTTCATGTTATTACTAAAGTATCTTGTCTTAGTAGAAAACCATATTTAAGTTAGAAAAACAATTCGAGTTCATTTTGTTCTAAGTTGTAGTATGATACCCGATGGTATAGTTTAAAACATCGTTTTTGAAGTTTTGAAAACGTTGTCTTTCCAAGTTTTAGCACATTTTAACTCCAGTAGTTTGTTAAAGCATATTATACATCCAACTTAATCGTAAACAAAACATAATTTAAAAAGGCCATTTACAACCCAAACAAAACCAAATAGTGATAATAAAACTTAAGTACCAAATTTCTTAAAAGTCCGAGCAAAGCTTTATTTTAGTATGGCATGAGCACCTCGAGTCCAAATTTTACTCCATGTCCGCGTCTAAGTGTCACTGAAAAGTCAAAGGAGAGGGTGAGTCGAGTGACTCGATGTGTAAATCCCGCTCTAGAAGAACAACATGCCAACACACATCATACAAAGCAATATAATTAATGCAACCCGATCCTAACCATCCATATCGCCTTTTCTACCCCTGTGGTACCAAACCACGGTGGTGCCAAACCACTGGTGACATATAGTCACAATGTGTTACCAAAACACTGGTGTCCCAAAGACACAATTGTGCTACCAAAGCACTGGTGACCGTAGTCACAAATCCAATGGTGGGGCCAACCCATCGTGTGATACCAAATCACTAGCGAGACAATCCCATATCTCATGTGGGGCCAACCCACGGTGGTTAAACCACGGGGACAAGTCGCAATGAGGTGCCAAACCTCCGTGTCCCAAAGACACAATTGTGCTACCAAAGCACCGTGACCGTAGTCACAAATCATTGATGGGGCCAACCCATCGTGTGATACCAAATCACCGTGTCAATCCCATATCTCACAAGTGGGGCCAACCCACGGTGGTGTTAACCACGAGGGGCGAGACGCCGAGGTACCAAACCTCCTGAGGTGCCAAACCTCCGGTGACCCAAAGTCACAAAGTGTGTTACCAAAACACCGGTGCTCACGGCACAAAATATCACCGCTCCCTCCACTCGTATCACCCATCAACATACCACACTCATGTAATCATACATATCATATAATCATGCATATCATGCTAATATGTCTAATCTCATACCCTATGTCACATATATCCACAACCATGGTATCATATAGATCATCAGTAAACACATAATAATAATACTGACTTACCCGAGTCCAGAATCATACCCATTAGGGTATCATATCAATCATCACTGTTTCATTAATCATCACCCAAGTTATCAATCACATTACTAAACAGAAGTGTGTTAGTTTACACACCTGATATATCGGAGATTAAAGCCTAAGAACTGATCGAAACCTTTTGATCACCTCAACAGCCTGGTCCTACATTCGGCCAACAAAAGGGTTAACCCTAACCCAATACTATTCGGCCAACAAAGTAAATGACCCAAGGGGTTAGTTAAATCCTACCTCTGCGAATGGTTCGGTTTCCAATCAACCCAACCAATAATGACTCTTACCAACCGATCACACCCTAGAAAAGAATAATGATTAATCTCTCCTCATGACTTAACTTAAAGAAAATTAAACGAAATCGGATCCAAAACACCCTTCTTACCACCACTTACCCAACGATCGACCAAAGAACCGAGGCTACGCTTGAGTGCTTGAATCCGGATGTCCTATGACAAAACGATTCCAACCAAATTAATACGCCATAAAACAAACACCAAAACCAACACTTACCCTCTTCTAGATGTCGATGAAGAATGAAGCCTTACCCAACAAGCATTCTGCCTAACCCAAGAACCTTCTCCAAGGCTTGAAAACGAACTACCAAAAGCAATCCACACCACCCTTAGATTCGCCAAAGAACAAAACAAAAGGGAAGGGAAGATTCGCCAATACTAAAATCAAATGGAAGAGAATATTTGGCTAGATCCTTTAGAAGGTTGAAACAAAAGGAAATAAACCAAGGAGAAAAAGAATCGAAATGGAGATTAGCAATGAGAGGGAAGGTTTGGCTTTGCAAGAAAGAAAACAAAGAAGAAAGCTAAGGAGAGTAAGTGTTTGGGTCATGGGAAAAGAAAGCCATCAAGCAAAATGACAAAACCAAGTGTCTTTGTATTCAAGAGAACGTTCGGCCATTGAGAGTACCAAAAGAATAAGGCAACTTTGGTATATGTCACTTGGACTTTCGGTTTTCAAGAAAGAAAATGGAAAAAAACAAATGAAGTTTTCAGCTACTAAAGGCCAAAATCGGCAGGGTAGGCTTGTGGTAGCTTTCGGTTTTGATGAAGAGAAAAAAAAATGGATGATGTAGGCTTTTGGTGAAATATGTTACGGTTAATAAGGGAGAGAAGAAGGCTGGTTTTGGTTTACAAGCAACAAGAGAAGAAAAGGGTCTCTAGTTTCGGCTTTGCACACAGAGGAGAAGAAGGAAGAAACAAGGTATACTTTCAGCAATAAGGTGCTAGAGGTTTCGGCTTAAGTGAAAATGGAAAAGAAAAGAGTAGTTTTTCCAAAATGAAAAGAAGAGCAGGAGGTTCGGTTCAGACTATTTGCAAGTGAAGAGTGTTTTCTTTGCAAGCTTTTGACTAACCAAGACTCGGCTTGTTGACACAAAGAAAAGAAGAAGAAAAAAAACTTAATTGACCCCTCCCCTAAAACCGAAAATACACCCCAAAAGGCCAAGGGAGTTTCGGCACTTCCCAAGCTCCCCCAAACACTCCTCCAAACCGGCCAAATCCCCCACAACACTCCACACCACTCAATTCAAATGAGTTTACCAAGTCTTCCTCCTACTTTCACTCTCCACCCCTCTTTTGAATGTGAAGACCAAGTCCAAGCTGGAGTTCAAGTTGCCTTCTACCTCTTCCTCCATGCCGTCCAAAATGAGAGCCAAAAGGAGTGGGATTCTCGTGACTTGAACACAAGACCTCCCCCTTGTAGATAACGCCACACACACCCTCTCCATGTGGCGCATGCTTGCCACTTTGCTAGCTCCTCTTTTGTGCTATAATTTCACTTAATTTAATTAAAACCCCATCTCCTTCACTCCTATCCCTAAAGCCCAAAAATAAAACTTATCCACCTACTCAGCACACTCCTAGTCTACTGGCTAAGCCCAGAAAACACCCAAACAACATCATAGCAAGAAATTAATGTGCTTACTCTCCTCATAGATTGCTTTATTTAAAGCCGACTTCTCAACTTCCCTCATGCTAGCTTTCCGATGTGGGATCCTCCTTCACAGAGTTTAATTCCATCACAACCACATGTTGCCCCAACTTAGCAAAATAAATATCCCTTTTTACTTGCAATGGGATTTGAACCCTTGCCCTCTCCTATGCTCCAGACGCTACATGCCACCACAACACAAACTCCTTTTGTGACTTACAACATGTGCAACTAAATATAAACCTATGGGCCAAAGTCTAAGTTCATTTAAAAAGAAATCAAAATAAATTGCAAGCACCAAGACTTGAACCTCGGACCCCTTACTTCCTCAATGGCGCCACTTCCTTACCTCCCATGTGGCATCATTTGCCACTAGACCACAACTCCTTTTGTGTCTTATTTTACCCCAATCAATTCTTAAAGCCTACTTACTTACTCCTAGGGTTTTGTTCACCTTAAACCGAAATTTTTCCTAAAGCCTAGGTTTGATCCCGGGACTTCATGGAAGCCCCTAACCTTAAAAAATCACTCACCTTAGTGTCGTTCTCTTATTATAAAAAATTTTAAACGCTTCTATGCCCAAGGCCCAATAGGCCCAATTCTACTAGCCCCAAATTTGGGACGTTACACAGTATGCTCCCAATGGCCTCACACATCGGCGTGTGACCGGCCGTGTGGTACAAGTCAGTATACCCCCTAAATGGCACACGGTCTAGTACACAGGCGTGTGACTTGGCCATGTTGATAAACCAGTATACTGTACAGTTTTGGCATGGCCTGATACATCGGCGTGTGTGGCCATTTCGAAGGGCATACGGGCTAGACACACATACATGTGGTTGGTCGTGTGACCCAAATCAGTATCCTCTTCAGTTTTCACATGGCCTTACACACGAGCGTTTCCTTGACCGTGTGACACAAGTCAGTATGTATGCCCTGTTTTCACATGGTCTACGACACAATTGTGTCTACTAGCCATGTGAGGCACACGGTCTGTTGACACAGACGTGTGATACTTGAAATGTTGAAATTTTTCTAAGTTTCCAAATTTTTAATATGTTACCGATTTAGGCTTGAATGCATGATTTAAGCTTTATATGTTTGATTTAAGTACATATTGAATGTGAATGAATGATATTTATTGAAATAAGATTATATTTGGTAAATGATTGTTCTGAACTGAGTTATTAGTCTGGTAATGCCTCTTCACCTATTCTTGCGACGGTTATAGGTTAGGGATGTTACATAAAAACTAATATTAAAATATTCCAAATAAAATAAAAATACTAAGTCCAATTTAAAAGAAGTACTTAAACTTAAACAAAATTGTTTAAAATTAGTAGGAAGTAGGATCCGACGCTTCATTTGCTTTGCTTTGTTCACCTTCCAACTCCTCCTTCGGGTCTTCCTTTAGATATTTTTAGGGGTCTTCTTCTTCCTTCAATTCCTTCTCTTTTTTTACCTTTCTTGATTCAATCGTTTCCTAATTCTTAGCTGCTAGAAATTTTGGCAGCTTCAACCTACTTTTCGTTGTATGGTGTTCAAAGATTGGTCCGACTTCTTATATTCATCAAACGATCCATTTTGAATCAGGTAACATATTCTTTCCTTGATATGATTTGGTTTTTATCACTCTCTTTCAGTTTTTATTTCCTATAAGATATCCACACTATATTCCAAGATCGAAAACTTGCTTGGTTGTAAGGTATGTCTCGATCATCCCATCGACACCTTCGCTTGTCAGCATATGGATGTTACTAACTACGGGAACAATAATTCCACATTATTTTTATGCATTAGAGCATTATTTGATATATCCATGTTCCCACACAATTTTGTTCCTTTGTTAAAATTGTGTACAACAAAGTCACCTAAAACGTATATATACTATACATGTATGTTGCTGGACAGATTTGAGTACTAATTAATTTCAACCACATCCATGCCGTCAGGGTTAAATTCACTTGAGAGAATGATATGGAATAGTCCATTTCTAAGGGGCATTTCTATTCACCCTTTCCATTTGCGATGAGTTTGATTATGTCGTTCATATATTCTCTCAAGAACTGCATTAGGTCAGTTTGTTGTATGAAACCACATCGATATAGCGGAACGTCATGATACCTCACTATCTTGGGAGGCAAGATAGTCATCTCCTTCCCTTGGACAGAAAATCACATCCATGTTACCTCCATTGGTCTATTCGTATCTGCTTCCTTCAAAGCAGCATAAAATTCATGCACGATTGGAAAGTACACTTCCTTGTTCAAGGTTGTATAGAACTTTTCCCATTGGTGGTATTGGATCAAGTCTTGTGTTTCACTCTTCAATGTGTCTATGGATTCAAAACTTCATTCTTATAACAAGTTTTTTCATTAAGCTAAAAATGTTACTTTTGAGTTCCCTTTCCCGAAGGTACGCGTGGTTATTTGCTATGGATTCACTATAAAAAAAGGTTACTATGCATTATTTTAGGGTTTTGAAATAGAGGAGAAATAGATAATTTGCGGCATCCCGATGAAAAGGGTCGCAAATGTTCAGTTGGATGGCTATGACAGCTTTATTGGTGTGTCCGGTGGTAAGGACAATATATAGAAGTCATATAGGGCTATATTTGTCGTCCAAATTTGGTGAAAATCACTAAAGATTGCGTCAGATCAAGAACGAAAATTTTCAAAAAATGGCTTGCATGTCCCATCATAAAGAGTGCATAGCGCAACATGACAGTAATAATGTCTAGCTCCTCTATTGCTATCAATAACTTGTTTCCTTCTAATTCTAACATAAAATAACTAGTCTAATTCCTAATTCTAACAAATCAAAACTAAAATATTATACAATATTTAGAAATTGATTAAGTTCAATGGTTTAAAACTTATGTTGTGCTATCGGACTTGTCCAAAATTCCTTGAACTTTATCATTGACTTCATTCATCAGTCTCACCCGTCATAGGCCTTTCAATCTCTCCTTATTCCATCGGAGTCTCGCCATGTATCCCATTCTATTATCTTGTGAGTACCTACACTTGCACAACTTGGGAAATGCCCTCAATCAAGGCCATTAGGGATTAATTTAAACAGCACGTAACATTCCTCCCTAGCTAGTCCTGTACTTGGTGAATCATGGCCACACTTGAACACTTCTATTTCGTCATTGATCTTCATGATTAGCTACTTTCACTCGAGATCAATTATTGATTTAGAAGTGAAAAAAAATTGTCAACCCAACAGAATGGGGATTTTTTATCTTCCTCGAAGTCAAGGACTATAAAATCGATAGAAATTATGATTCCCTGTACATTGACCAATACATCCTCAAGTACACCTTTCTAGTGCACTAAGGATCTATTAGCTAGTTGTATTGTTATCGAGGTATTTTTAAGATCCCCAAGTATGAGTTTTGGTACAATGATAGGGGCATTAAATTTATGCTAGTCCCTAAATTGCAAAGGGCTTTACTAAAGTATCAATCCCCTATCTCCATCGAAATCGTAAAGTTATATGGATATTTTAATTTTAGGGTATCTTCTCTACAATTAGTGCTCTACACAAGGCATCAGTGTCAATTTGCTCGCCTTTTTTCATTTTCCTACGTTGTTTCATAATTTCCTTTAAATATTTGGTATACTTTGGAATTTTATGAATAAGTTCTAATAGAGGCAAATTGACATTGAGAGATTTAAATAAATTAAGAAAATTTAAAAAAATCTACCTTGTCTCTCTTTTGCTCGTCCTCTAATCATGTTAGAAACAGTACCTTCGTCATGCTTGGAATTGAGAATACCGTATTAGGCACCGATTCTTTAACAGCCCATCCGACAGAGACTCAGTATTATGTTACTTTTTGGCGTACAATTGAAAAATTTAAAGGTAGAATTGAGTAAGTAAAGTATTTGTTCTAGCTAAATAGAGTATTCTTTGTGATTTTCTATTTGACAAACTTTTAGTTTTGGTGAACACTAGGGGTTGGTAGGCTCGTCTGTTAAGTATCTGCCCACCCTAGATGTTTTGGGAAAACTCATTAAGTTTGTAGTTGTTATGACTTGTTTTTATTTAGTGCTAGATGACTTAATTAGTTATGTTGGGATTTAGTTAGAACTGAACTAGACTACTGTAGATGATTAGACTTAAAACTTGTTAAGTGCATTTAATCACGAGAATCGGGGTGTTAGTAGGATTATCTTATTTCTCCACTAAACCTTGTCTCCGTGCATGAGTATATAAGGTTTTAGCTGGCCAACATTAGTGACCTTTACATCTTATTCTTCTTGGAAATTTCTCTAAAAATCCTAAAAAACCTTAGTGTAAGAAGCTTCTTTGAAGAGAGTTCGCACTGTTTAGATAGCACCTACGTTACTACCAACTTACTGGTAATTTCTCGTGAACCCTTAGTTTATTATCGAATTAAATCATGTGTTTATCAAATTGCATGCATAGAGATTAGATTTGTTCACGAGGAAGGAAACATTCTAATTATGGATTATGTGTTACTGATTCTTGTATGCCTGAAAAGTGTTGATAGATTAATGATCTGATAAGAATAATCAACTTTCTTTTAGCTCAAGAAACTAACAAGGGTCCCAATGACAAGGGTAAAGGACCTGCTATGTAGAACACTATAGTAAAGTCTCTGATGAATTCCTTTTTACTTCCATGTGTTGTAATTTCCATTATTATAAGTTAATTAGGGTAAGTACTCTTTCTTGGTAATGTCCAAATGGTATATGTGTGCGTAACAATAATCCTTTATCATCGGTATGAGTTCAGTCTATCTATATTATGAAGTAAACATCGTTCTTCATGCTCCAACCAATACCACCAGTTTGTAGTATATGAGGTGTAACTTATGGTGATGGAGAATAGGAGATATGTTGGTGATGCCTTCAGTAGGGTAGCTATATTGCAAACCCGGACTGGAAGATCACGAGAAAACATACTATTCTAAATAAAAACAATATGAGGAGTTATGGAGGAGTATGTATATGAATAAGACTGTGTGATATGCTTCTATTTTTGAATTTTGGGTACAAGGCTAGCATAAGGATGGGTTGTTTATGTTGTGTTAATTTAGGGGAAATTAACCACCCATATGTTATGTAAAATTGGGATAGTGAGTTTGTTTGTGTTCTGTGAACGTCATTGGGTGTATTATGAGCATACCGTGTAAACCCTTCTAAAAGGTTTGGTTCTACCTTGGGGGAAATTAACCACCCGTATGTTGAGCATTAATGTATAAGATTTATGCGTTTTCTTTCTACCTTGGAACTCACTAAGTTTATATGAACTACTCTATTATCTTTTCCTTCTCAGGCTTGTTGATTGAAGGAAACAATTTAGTCGAAGGGACTATGCCAGAGAACTGATGAGACTGTGAGCTAACTTTTAAGTGCTATATCATGCATGACATTTTCAGGGTGGCATGCAAATATTTGTGATATTGACTTGTATAACAATCTACTACTTCAGTTAAGATACCATTTTATATAAGTTTCATGACTTGTATTAAATCTACTATATTTTATTCCATGAGATTTCCTCTTTATGCCTATACAACAAAAGGATTTGAATGTTGTTTTAACTACCAATGATGCACAATAATTTTCTCAGGGAATAATTCATCATTTGTTTTATACTCATAAACGTGTAAATTTTTACACAGCTTCCGCCGAATGATTTGTTCCAAAAACTCTTTTGCTAAATTCTTTTGAAATTAAGTTATAGCATGTAACACCCCTAACATGTTTCTATCGTCGGATTAGGGTTACGAAGTATTATAGTACAATTCAAAACATTCAAAACATTTGATTTTAAATATAACATTTATTTAATTTAAATGTTAACAATCATTTACACATTCTAGTTATAGCATATAATACACTTATGAGCCTTAAATCGATTCTATGGGGCCTTAAAAATAGTTTGGGAATATTCTAGGATCAATTTGAACCAAAACAGAAAGTTCTGAAAAAACTTGAAAATTTTTGAAGCAGAGGTCACACAGTCGTGTGGCTAGGCCATGTAACATAGCCCAGACCGTGTGAACATTTAAAGTTTGGACACACGGCCGTGTCCTAGCCCCTGTGTCTGCCTGTGTGGGTATTTGTAACAGGGCCACACAACCGTTTGCAAGCTATACGCCAAACCATGTCTATATTCGATGTTGGGTCCAACATCCATGGCTTAGGCCGTGTGACAGACCGCGTGTATATCCACTGTTGGGTCCAACATTCGTGGCTTAGGTCTTGTACTAGACCATGTTACATACTGGCTTGAGACACATGACCATGTTGTAGGCCGTGTCTCAGACCGTGTGAAATTTGCACCTAAAAAAAATAATGACACATAGTCATGTGGGGTATCCCACGCCGTGTGCTTCTCAAAATGACCTTAAAACAAGCAAAAGCATAAACCTTTTCTTGCATAACAAACCACACCATTCTAATCATTTTCACATGAACAAAACACTTTAAGACATACCAAAAACATATGAAAACCAACCAACTTAGATGCCTAACCAATATGCCAGCAATTGACACCCCAATTCAATACATCAACTTGACTCAATCCAACATTTCAAGTTCATTCATTAAGCATAATTCATATATATATCAAATAACCATTCAACCATACTTTACCTACTTTCATATGGACATACATAAATGTAACCTACCCTATTTTTACACTTTTATTTGCAATCAATCAACTAAGGATATTAAGACACATATAAGCTTGGCCCGTACTCAAAACAAACCAAGTTATCCAATCAGCATTCAACCCTTATTACATGCCAAAACACGCTCAGATCATTTAATCTAAATGTCTATCCAATATACCCTAATTGGTCCCTCAATTCAACATCCAAATTAATTCAAATCCAATGAAATAAATTCATACCTTAAATTTACATCACACATCTACCAATTAACCACTTCATCACACTTCAATGAACCAAAAGCCATCTAAATCTCAAGGCATTCACAAGTGACCAAAACATATACTTACATTTTATAGACCAACATCAAGGTATATAGGAAAATAACCCTAAGCCACATCTCATTAATAAATAACATAGAATTTCCTAGTACATGTCATTTATGACCGATAACCAAAACTACCAATATGACAAATGGATAGTGTGATTATGGTCCTACACGATTCTAACCAATCGAGCTTCCGATGAACTATAAAATAGAAAAGAAATAACTATGTAAGCAACTAATGCTTAGTGAAGTCGTATAAAGGGAACTTAGCTTACTGAACATTTTAAGTTAAACAACCAAGCACAATTTCATTATGTTTTAAGCCATCTTTCCTTTCTCACAAGGTTAGTTGATCTAACATTGCATATATAATTCCAATCAAAACATGGCATAAAACATACCTAACATTTCACTTTCATAATTCACCACTCATATATATATAAATATAAATTAAACCATCTTTACCTTTCGATTACACATTTCATCATAATCCATATCATTACTCAAAAAAATTGATCGTGTATCAGAGTCTTAAAAATTTATAATATGAATGATCTAGGCTAAAAACTAACTGTGACAATGACTTGAGGCAAGTGCACCTATCGAACAATAGTATAGTTTAGTGGCAAGACCGGATTGTCAAACCCAAAGGAACCAAAAGTACTAATACTAAAAGGAACCAAAAGTACTAATACTAACTTTCTTTTTATTATTTGACCTAATAATTAAAGGAATTATTGTTTAACCTAAAATTAACTAACTACTAAGCTAAAGATGCCAAGACACAGAGAAGGAATTGGGGAAATACTTGAGGGAAAAGCCAATTGATTAAGACAATACCCGAGGAAGAATCCACTTAGACTTCACTTGTTATTTAACTCTAAACCAGACGATTTATTCACTTGACTTGATCCATAGGATTCCCTAATTTATATTAATACCTCTCTCGAGGCTACTAAAGTCTAACCCTAGGTTGATTAATTGAAATCTCTTTCAAATTAAAACCCCTAGAATTGCATTAACTCCATCTATGGACTCCCATATTAGGTTTGGCCCTAATCCGATAGATTTTCGTCATCCTATCTCTAGGGTTGTGATCAACTTCTCTTAACTATGCTAGATCTACTCTTAGATAGGGTCTATTCCTCCTCAGCCTAAGAGCATAAATGCTTGAATCAATGCCCTGAAATATCAAAACAAGAATTAAGAACACATAGTTAAGAACAAATCAAATATTTATCATACAGCTCAGAAAACAATAAGAAGATCCGTCTTAGGTTTCATCCCCCTCAGGTATTTGAGGGGTTTAGTTCATAATCATAAAAAAATATATCTCAGAAGAAAATATAAAAGAAAACATAAAGAAAACTCTAAACCCCATGAAGGAATTGAAGGAGAGATCCTCATTCTTGAGTACGATTCCGATTCTGGGATGGATCAACTGGCTTTTTCGAGTGAATCCCACAATTCGGCCCTTTTGGCTTGGCTCTTTGGCCTAGCTGAATGCCTCCTTGAAGGTTGGCCTCTAGGGTGTTTATATAGGCTTTTAGAATGTCTTTATTTGCCTCTAAGTACCCTAATCTGAATAAAAATCTTCTTTGATACGGCAGGGACACGCCCGTGTGCCATGCTCGTGTAAATCGAGTTATAGGCCATGGTCGGTCCGGCTAAAGAGGCGCGGTCATGTGACTCAGGGTCCAGGCATGTGGATTTCGTACTTTGGCCCATTTTCTCTTTTTTGGCCCGTTTCTTTTTTTTCATCCTCCGGTGCTCTCCTGAGTATAAAACATAAAAATAAAGGATTAGGAGCACATATTTCCATAATTAAAAGGATAAATCATCCAAAAGTATGGTAAATGTGGGATTAAAATAAGTGTATATTATGGTTTATCAAATTCCCCCACACTTAAGCTTTTGCTTGTACTCAAGCAAAATTCTCAACTCACGATTAAAACGAACTTCCTCAATTCATAATACCCATCGATATTATACAAGGATAATTTAACTCAAACAGTCCTAAAGATTCAAACAATGAAAGTCATAGTTTTTAGCATGAAAAATATAGGTGTTTCCCCTTGTCTAAATAATTACCTTTAATTCAAAATTGACAAGAGTTAACATCCTCACTAAAGATTCACTCAAATCAGTCAAGGTGTTTAAGGGTCAAAATAAAGCACTCATCAGTCAAACATGAAAAGTTATTACTATAGGCTTGCATGAAAATCAAATCTCCACCACTATAAAATGAGATGATATATAGATCAAAAGGTCTTTAAAGGATTGTAATGGGGTTTAGGTTAAAGGTGTGGATAAAGGCTAAATTAAAGGGTTAGAATCGAGATTGAATTAACAATTTACCTAACTAGAAAAATGAACTAATCCTAAATAATTGCATCAATTGAAAACTTGAAATACTAATAATACGAGCTTCTTCTTCATGATGTTGAATTTAAATGCATAAGCTCACCTAATCACGAAACTAACAATAAATATACTTCGAAATTTTTTTTAAGAACAAATCAAAATAATTACATAATATAAGAAGAATTCAACTACTAAAATAAAATACTTAGGCAACTAATCAAATCAAGTCTTAATAGAAGGGTAGTCAAGAAAAATGGTGATAACAAATACAAGATGGGTTTTGGGATAATATTAGTGTGTGAATCAATAAAAGGGTTGTTAGGATCAAAGGGGTTCACTAGGGGTTAAATGTGAGGGTAAGCTTTTAGTGGAGTGAGTGGTTTAAATCCTAAGTGCCTTTATTATCTCAGTATATCAAATCAAAGATGTGGTCTCGACATGTATAACTGAAGCAAGTTCTAGAATAACAAATCAATGTTGGCACACTCATAATCAATAAAGTGAGCACAAAAAGAATGTATGCTCTAAAAGGTTCAAAATCTCACAAAAATTATGGGTTTTGATGACAACCTTGTAAATTTTAAACTTCAAGGTAATAATTAGATTCAAGTAGACAACCTAACAAAATTTAAATTTTTTGAAAATAGACTCATCATGCTTGATTCTCTAATATCTTAATGTTTAAATCATCACTATATAACTATCAATGACTTAATCCGAAACATATCAATAAAAATCATAAATCAACAGGAATTTCATTCTAATTAGTGATATGAGAAAATTACTTAAGAACAAGACATAATTCAGGGATTTGAGAATAATGCAAAAAGTTATGAACTTTTCTAAATAAATTTTCACCCCCCACACTTAAGATGTACATTGCCCTCAATGTACAAAGATAGATAGTAATCATATTTTAAGAAAATTAAAAGAGAGGGAGAGAAGTGAAACTTCCTAAATTTTTGGATGGATTCCTTGAGTTGGAAGTGTGGAAACTTGATTCGGAGGTGAAAGACAAGTTGGAGGGGGTGCCTCTAATTCCTGCGCTAGATGAAAAAATTGGTAATCTCGTGAAGAGTTAGCCAGGAAATAATAAGAATAATTCTAAATATAATAGTTTTATATTTAAAGAAAAGAAAAATACAAAAAAATGTAAAAAGTGAAATAAGATTAAAAGAAAAGATTAATGGACTGAAAAGTCCATATTGTTAGATGGTTCGTGAGGTGGAAGTGATTCCTAAGGCTTGGTGTGGTAATTCCCTAGCAGCCTTTAGAACCAAAAACCAAGAAACTAAAATAAAATAAACCAAATTTAGTATAAGAAAAATAAAGATAAGGAAAATAAAGGAGAAGAGAAAGGAAAAATAAAATTAAATGGACTCAAAGGTCCTTTTCCAGTCGGGTTAATGAAGCGGCCGGTATGAACTTATGTAGATCGGTCTCGCACAGGGAGACTGGGATAGGATCCTTCAGTTTCTTCGACATGGATGAAGTGTAGATCAAGAGTTTGGAAAATGAAGAGGGAGGAGAGTGTAAAGGTTGTAGAAGAAGGGAATGGAGAGTAGGTGGTTTAAATAAAATTTTCCACTCTGGTACATCCCCACGCTCGTGTTTCATCGTCCGTGCGGTGGTTCATTCATTTCTCCCATGCCTGTTATTTAGGTCGCCACGCCCGTGTTGATAAAATACTGTCGGCCACAACTGTGTTGCACAGTCGTGGTGTTTAGTCAAAGCCCATTGCTTGAAGATATTTTTCATCCTGTTTCATACTATCTCTGTCAAGCCAAGACAAAAATCCATAGTATCCACATGGCCACGACCACGGCCGTGTGCAAGGCCGTGTGGTGCAGAAATTTACGCTTCATTAACTTGGTTAGTTTGTAGTTAGGTGCTAAAAGAAAGAGAATAAAAATAAATGGGGTTAGTGCTTGGGTTGCCACCTGAGAAGCGCTTGTTTAAAGTCTTAAGCTAGACTTACCTCTCATTCACACTTTCATGGTGGTTTGAGGAGTGAAAAAACCTTTCTCATGCTATCATTATATAGTTTGAGTCGAGTAGCGTTTACTTTAAAAGTACTAAATATAGAATTACTTACCTTGACTGTTCTGTAAGGGAAAACATTGATTACTTTAAAAGGGATTTCTTTATTTGTATTCAGGTTTGATATGGCGATTCAAGGGTCTGTTTTATCTAACAGTGCCTGATCTCCTATTTTAAAGTGATTTGATGTTCCTGTAAGCTCGTTTGGGGGCGTGTGGTTTTGATTTCTCCTTGAAATGTGCTTTCCACTTGTCTAGTTCATCAATCTAAAGCCTTCGTTCCTCGTGACTTTCTTCTTTATTGTCACGAGGTGTATGATCTAGCTCAGATATGTAGCTTCGTGTTGCTTCTTGTAGAGAATGTTGAACTAAATGATTATCAATAGAATTTACGTTCTCACCGTTGTCACTCGATGTCCTAGCTGAGTCGAGAGCTTGAAGACTGATTGATCCGTCACCTACACGAAGTGTGAGTTCACCTGTACTAACATCAATTTTAGATCTGGCAGTTGCTAAAAAGGGACTTCCTAAAATTAAAGGAACCGTATTATCCTCATCCATATCTAAAACAACAAAGTCTACGGGGAATATGAATTTTTCAATTTTAACGAGTACATCTTCAATTATACCCCTAGGAATTCGAATAGTCTTATCAGCTAATTGAATACTCATCCTAGTTTGTTTGGGTTTCCCTAGACCTAGTTGTTTAAACATTTTATAAGGCATAACATTTATGCTTGCCCCTAAATCAGCTAATACGTTATTAATAGTTAAACTACCAATTAAACATGGAATTGTAAAACTCCCTGGATCTTTTAATGTTCGTGATAGTTTGTTTTGCAACATTGCTGAGCACACTGAGTTTAACTCCACATGTGACTCCTCATCTAACTTCCGCTTATTTGTCAAAAGCTCTTTTAAAATTTTCCTTAAATCTGGCATCTGCGAAAGAACTTCCAGAAACGGTAAGTTAATATGTAATTTCTTTAAAAGTTTAAGATACTTACCGAACTGTTCGTCTGATTTGTCTTTCTTCATCGCATCGGGATATGGTATACGAGGTTGGTATTCTTTAATTTTTGATTTTGGCTTTTCTTGGCTTACCTTAACCTTACCTTCACTTACCACAGGTTCTTGCCATGGCTCAGGTTCAGAATCTACTAACCCTTCACTATTCTGAGTAGTTATGGCTTGAAATTGCTCTTTTGGGTTAGTCTCAGTGTTACTTGGCAAGCTACCTTGTGGTCGTTCGAAGATCAGCTTAGCGAGTTGCCCTAAATGGTTCACGATTCCTTTAATCGATGCTTGTTGATTTTTAAGTGTTGTTTCGGTGTTTTGGAAATGAGTTTCTGACACCGCTATGAATTTTGTCAGCATCTCTTCAAGGTTCGGCTTCTTTTCTTGTAGGTAGGTGTAACAGTCCGAATTTGACCCTAATCAAAACGGTGGTTTTGGGACCATGAATCCGAGTCCAAGAAATAATTTAATATTATAATTTGAGTTAGTTATATGTAAATTAATGGGTGTGAAAGTTTCGTATAAAAATTTAACTGTTTGTGTGCTCAATTAGTTAAAAAGGACTAAATCGCATTACTGGTAAAAGTGGCCTTTTATTTGATTTATGGTTAAATTGATGTGGCTTTATTTTAGTGAAGTCCTTAAAGGGTAATATACCCATTTTAAATTGTAGTGGACGGCAATGTGGTCTTATAACATGTTTTTAAGTATTATTTTATATGTTAAAGATTATATTATAATTGTTTTATAATTTATAACTATATTATAATAAAACCAACATGAAAGTGGGATTTTATTCATCCTTCTTCCACGAATAACAAAGAAAAGAAAAGAATGTTGGAGCTTGGTACATTCGGCCATTTTGCTAGCTAAATTAAAGGTTAGTTTTAACTCGATTTTCAATAATTCCTACGTTTTTGAAATCGTTGCTTCGAATACTACAAGACTCATGCTTGAATTTTTATTTTTGATGAATATTTTGAAATGTTCTATTGATGAGTTCATGAGTTTTATGATGATGGTTGATGAATTATGAAAGATTTATGTTAGATTAATATGTTTTGTATTGAGATTTTGGTAATTTTGAGTGAATAGGGCTAAATTGAGTGGTCTTTCTTGATATGAGTATTCTAGTTGCAAATTGACCTTTTGAAATTCATAGTGGATGACAATATGGTCTATTAATATATATATATATATATATATATCATATGTTTGCTTATGTGTTAAATATATAATAAGGATATAATATATATATATGTATTATAAGTATATTATAATAAAGCCAAAAGGAGAATAGAGTTTGCATGTTCATCTTTTTACTTACTTGACCGAAACAAAAGAAATAAAAGGGAGAAAAGAAGCTTCAAGGGTTTCGGCAATATTAGGGCTTAATTAAGGTAGGATTTAACTTTGGTTTTGATAATTTTTGTATTTTGTGATTGTTGTTCATTTTATTATCAAGCCTATGTGTTAATTTTGTGAAATGGTCTTGTATGTTGGTTATGCCATTGATGATAACTTAAGTTTTAGGATGATTTTTGGTAGTGAATGGAGATTTGAGCTAGATGAAAATATTTTACTCTTGGGTCTTAGGTGAATGTAGCTAATTTAAAATTTGGTTGTGAAAACATTATCATGGAAGGGCCAAATTGAGAAAATATTGAAGTATATGGACTTATATAATCCTTAGGATGATTCGGGCCTAAAGGAAGTTGGGTAAATTTTGAGTAATTCATGAGTATGGTATTAGGGACTAAATTGTATAGATTGTAAAAGTTAGGGGTATATTCGTAAATTTGCTAAATTAAGTATTTATGGATCAAATTGAATGAATATAAATTTATTGAGTTTAAATTGGAATTATTTAGATAAAGAATAAAAGAAAACGGGTTTGGATCGGGGGGAAGGCAAAGTTGAACGAATAGTCGGAAAGCTCAATACGTCAAATTTCAAGGTAAGTTTTAAGCAATCGGATTAATTTGAATTATCGCTATATTAAATTGTATATGTTTGAGTGACATAACAAATTTTATTGTCAAATTGCCGAATAAGGCATAGGAATTATTATATGTGATAGCCGAATACGGATTAATAAATACATGTATATATAGCTATAACCATTGAATAATTGAGTTGGCAAAATATATGCACTTGTGATAGGGATAAATATATATAATTATATATATGTATGGGAATAGAATATTCGGATATGTGTGAGTGTATATATATATATATTTGATGATGCCAAATGTGGTATGGTGACTTTAAATGTGTTTGCTTAATATGATAGTATCATGAACATGTGTTTATTATATAAATACCTTGGATGGTTGAAATATGTATAAAGATATATATATATATATATATATGTTACCAATGTGATAGGGTATAAGATTAAATATTGGGATTGGCCGAATGTATGTTTGCCTTATGTATGAAATTTTGATATGTTTGAACCGGATAAATAATTATGAGTTGAGTAGTATTTAATAGTGGACCATGAAATAGGTGATGGTGATGATTGAATAAATAAATATGTGTTTATTTGAGTGTGACTGAATGTGATGGTAAATTATAAGAGGAAAGAGTTGATTTGAATGTGCGTATTGGTGTATGTTCATATTTATAATACGTGAATATATATATGTTAAAGGGTGGCTTAGATGGATCGTTATTTTTTAAAGTATAATTTGATATGATTACGTTTAGTTCGATTGAGATATAATGTTCAAAAATTTGTACAAGGATCATGAAGTATATAAAAGTTTCGATATATGAATTGGTTGTAAACAGCTTTATAAATATGATAGTATCGGGCTTTAAGCCTAGCGGTGCCTTGTGCTTGGTGGATAGTATTCGGGCTTTAAGCCTAGCAGGCTCTTTGCCGGTGTATTACATGATGCTTTATGCCTAGCAAATTTTATGGAAGCAACGGTAAAAACAATCAAACGTGCTAAATGAGTTAAAGTGAACAGGTATGTAGCAATTTATTTCCTTTTAGAAATAAGGTAAGTTAATTATTTGATATGTGATACAAATATATATATATATATATAAATAAATGATGTTAATGGTGGTGAATGTGTACATGAAAAGCCTTATATGGATTAATGCATAAATATGTGATATTAATGTTTGATTTTTGAGCTTATATTCGCCTAATGTTACATGAGGAATAAATTGAATTGTAAAATTCATATTAACATTAAAAGATTTATGTGCATTTGATTGGTAGGTAATTCAAATGTGAATCTTTAACGTGTTTATAGGGATTATATATATGTATATATATATATATATATATATATATATATATATATATATTTTAGCGAAAATAAGATCTATGGGATATTAAACATATTAATGATCAATGTGTGTTTGGAAATGTTATAATTAGGGCATGGATAAATGTTTGGTAGTTAAATTTCATAAGTATGGCTTATTTGTACCTTAACAAATTATTAATGCCATTAAGGTAATATTTGAATTAAATTAAGCTATGAATTAAGTGAATGAAACCATATGTTTAAGCATATGATTGGTTATATTCGGTTTAATGTTATAAATATATATATATATATGATATGGAAATGCTAAATTCATATTCATGCCAAAGTTTATATGTGCATTTGTTTATAAGGTAATTGAATGTGAGATTATGACTAAGGAAATGTGAATTGTATAAATGTATTATGATAGTATGTGTTCGGTCAAATGAAATTTCTATTGCTACTAGAGTAAAAAGAGATGCTTGTTTGGACAAAACTTATTTCATGTTTAGTTACATGTGGACAATTGAATTTACAAGTATGGTTTGGTTATGTTTTATTAGATTATTATTGTTATTGGGTTATTATTTGTTTATGACTTACTAAGCTATGATAGCTTACTCTGTGTGTGTATTTTTACCTTTATTTATAGATTTTGGAGACTAGTTGCAAGCTCGGGGATCGTTAGCGAAGTTTATCACACTATCGACTGCTTTCGGGGTTTTAAAAACTGTATTAGAAATTTATGGCATGTATAGGTTATAGTACTCTTTGAATATGGTTGAAGTTGTATATATATGTATAAGTCATGCGAAAATGACTTGTCCATCTTGTTAAATCTTGGGATTTATATTTTGGTTTGATTATCATGTTTGGTTGTGGTTATGGATGATTTGGTTTTGGGTATGTATAAGTATAAAAAAAAATTGTAGTTAAGTTTAGTAATACCTCGTACTCGACTCTGACAACGGTCTCGGTAAGGGGTGTTACATTTTATTGGTATCAGAGCTTACGGTTTAGTCGATTCTAGGACTACCGTAGCGCATGTGAGTCTAGCTATACATGCCTTAAAGTATAATGCGATAGTGTGATGACTCCCAACTCTGATGGAAATTGTTTTAAATTAAACAGATATGCTTTCCAACCGAGCTAAATTTCGATAGTATAGAATGTGTACGCAAATGTTTGAGTGAAAATATATTGGTGATGAGTTGACACTCATAAAGGTATGAATCGAAGTGTATGGCATTTTTATTATTGATAAATGTTATAATTATATGAGCGTATGAGTTATGACAATTGAGTTATGATGCTATATGAGAATTTCGATTGTGACTTATTGATTAGAGTTGGCTTATGAACTATGTGTTAAGAACAAAGGTGATTATAAGCAAATAATCATCGATATCATTTTTCATAAATTAGCATGTCTTGAAATTTGGAATTATTGTAATTATATGTGAATTAATGAATTTAGCTAAGTATAAAATTGATTTGGTTAAGTTATTTGTGTGATATGTGCTATCGAATGTTCGTATAATGAGTTCGAAATACATAAAAGATTCGATATATGAAATGATTCAGGGGAGAAAATTTTAGGTATTACTACTCAGGCTATGAGCCTAGCAAGCCTTGGGCTGGTGAATGTATCGGGCTTTATGCCTAGCAGGCTTATTGCCGGTGAATGATTATCAGACCTCGGGTCTAGTAGGCTTATTGCCGGTGAATGATTATCAGACCTCGGGTCTAGCAGGCTTATTGCCGGTGAATGATTATCAGACCTCGGGTCTAGCAGCTTATTACGGAGCTTATTACCTCGGTCTAGCGGTGCTTATTGGGTGAATGATTATCAGACCTTGGGTCTAGCAGGCTTAATGCCGGTGTGTGATTTAGGATTATGCCTAGCAGGTTTTATACCGGTGACTTATAGTACGAGCTTATGCTTACGAAATGATTGAATTATGGTGGCAAATGAACAAGCTTAAGCTTATTCAAGTGAATTTGATTATTTGGCCATAAAGTATATATTGACTTAAGTACAAATTATATGTGATGTTTATTGATTAAGTAAGTTGATAAATAATGTGTTTGTGTATTCGACATTTTGGATATGTGGATAATATGATATTGATTTGATGTTGTTTACTTGTAACATCGAGTATTCAATGGATGTATGAGTATTTATACATAAATAAGTTCGCCATATGGAGATTTTATGGATATGCAATCGGACATGTGGAATTACTTATATAAATATATGTACTTTCAATTGTATAGAGTTAAGTTGTATATGGTATTTATTAAATTGGTTATTTGTGATAGTATGTGTTATGTACATTTATGTGCGAGTTAAATTTGAGGCTTTACTAACCTCACCCCTTTATCAGTAAAATGTTACAATGAAATTTGTAAGATTTTGGGTTGAATAAGCTCACGAGTGTGGAGTTACAGAGATTCGTGTTTGAAAGATTACTAATGTAGTCATAAAAGAGAACAAATCAGTAAATGAAGACAGTACAAAAAGGGATAATGTGAAAATTTGGATGATGTAATTAGATGATGAATAATGATTGAATTGTGTCAAGGGTTGAATGCAATGGTTATAATTGGGTAGTTACTATGATTCCTTTTGGGCATTCTATGTGTACATTTTTCCTCAGAAGTATATGTGACTGTTTAATTTCAAAAAAAAAAAAAAAGCAAGTCTTATAGTATGAGAACGTTAGCTAAACATATTAATAGACGAAAGTATTGTTGATCTATTTGGGTTACGTTCGACATTGTTATGTCTTTCTCTAATAATTTATTCCATTATGTGGATACAAAAGTCGACGGTAAAATCTGTATGAAGTTAATATTCTGTTTCTACTGGTTATTATTCTGTTGAATATACGTAAAGATTATACTGCTTCTGTTACTGGGGATTCCAGTATTTATAAATGACATTGTTCTTTTCGTACATGTTTTGGGATAGCATTGGAATTGATATCATTCTATACGGGTTGTAATTTTCAGATATCTTGTATAGCTCCACATGATGAAATTTCACTATTTCAGCTTTTCTTATGATTCCATGTGATCGCGTCTACAAGAGATCTCTATATGACAAAGATGACTATGTTTATTATGGTTATAATTTACGGCTTGAAATGTGAGACTACAGTAGTACCATCTTCAGAGTTATAGAAGTTATGTCTCTATAATGATTGCTACTAAAATCATATTTGATTCTTTCTTGTGTTCAAATGCTTCCTTAATGACTAGGATAATATTTATTATAAGGTTGAGACATCGTTCCTAGTAAGACCAATGAGTTCTCTTTGGTTAAGATGATTTTAGTAGAATTCAAAGTTTCGATGATTAATTGTTGCTTCGAGATAAAGTGTCTATGCCGAGAAGCTCTGAGATTGAATAACCATTGTTATAGGTGGCTCACAGTGTCAGTTAGTTTGATCATACGAGAGTAACATGATGTACAACATTCTGAGATTTGATATTTATGAATGAGTGTGAACTATGATATTCCTGGCTTGGTGGATTATAGAAATAAAGTGTTGATTATAGAGTTATCTGTTATTGAGATGATGTACAATGAAAGCCGATCGTAATTTCAATTGTGAGATTAAAGAGATTTGAAATCAAACCATGTGTGAATTTGAAATGTATTGTGTGGAAGCAAATCCTTAATCTACCTTCTGGTAAGATTTTCGAGGACGAAAATCCCTAAAGGGAAGAGTTGTAACATCAAAATTTGACCCTAATCGAACGGTGGTTTTGGGACCATGAATCCGAGTCAGAAATAATTTAATATTATAATTTGAGTTAGTTATATGTAAATTAATGGGTGTGAAAGTTTCAGTATAAAAATTTAACTGCTTGTGTTCTCAATTAGTTAAAAGGACTAAATCATACACTAGTAAAAGTGGCCTTTTATTTGATTTATGGTTAAATTGATGTGGCTTTATTTTAGTGAAGTCCTTAAAGGGTAATATACCCATTTTAAATTGTAGTGGACGACAATGTGGTCTTATAACATGTTTTTAAGTATTATTTTATATGTTAAAGATTATATTATAATTGTTTTATAATTTATAACTATATTATAATAAAACCAACATGAAAGTGGGATTTTATTCATCCTTCTTCCACGAATAACAAAGAAAAGAAAAGAATGTTGGAGCTTGGTACATTCGCCATTTTGCTAGCTAAATTAAAGGTTAGTTTTTAACCGATTTTCAATAATTCCTACGTTTTGAAATCGTTGCTTGAATACAACAAGACTCATGCTTGAATTTTGATTTTGATGAATATTTTGAAATGTTCTATTGATGAGTTCATGAGTTTTATGGTGATGGTTGATGAATTATGAAAGATTTATGTTAGATTAATATGTTTTGTATTGAGATTTTGGTAATTTTGAGTGAATAGGGCTAAATTGAGTGGTCTTTCTTGATATGAGTATTCTAGTTGCAAATTGACCTTTTGAAATTCATAGTGGACTGCAATATGGTCTATTATATATATATATATATATATATATATATATATCATATGTTTGCTTATATGTTAAATATATAATAAGGATATAATATATATATGTATTATAAGTATATTATAATAAAGCCAAAAGGAGAATAGAGTTTGCATGTTCATCTTTTTACTTACTTGACCAAAACAAAAGAAATAAAAGGGAGAAAAGAAGCTTCAAGGGTTTGGCAATATTAGGGCTTAATTAAGGTAGGATTTAACTTTGGTTTTGATAATTTTGTATTTTTGTGATTGTTGTTCATTTTATTATCAAGCCCATGTGTTAATTTTGTGAAATGGTCTTGTATGTTGGTTATGCCATTGATGATAACTTAAGTTTTAGGATGATTTTGGTAGTGAATGGAGATTTGAGCTAGATGAAAATATTTTACTCTTGGGTCTTAGGTGAATGTAGCTAATTTAAAATTTGGTTGTGAAAACATTATCATGGAAGGGCCAAATTGAGAAAATATTGAAGTATATGGACTTATATAATCCTTAGGATGATTCGGGCCTAAAGGAAGTTGGGTAAATTTTGAGTAATTCATGAGTATGGTATTAGGGACTAAATTGTATAGATTGTAAAGTTAGGGGTATATTCATAAATTTGCTAAATTAAGTATTTATGGATCAAATTGAATGAATATAAATTTATTGAGTTTAAATTGGAATTATTTAGATAAAGAATAAAAGAAAACGGGTTTGGATCGGGGGGAAGGCAAAGTTGAACGAATAGTCGGAAAGCTCAATACGTCAAATTTCAAGGTAAGTTTTTAAGCAATCGGATTAATTTGAATTATCGCTATATTAAATTGTATATGTTTGAGTGACATAACAAATTTTATTGTCAAATTGCCGAATAAGGCATAGGAATTATTATATGTGATAGCCGAATACGGATTAATAAATACATGTATATATAGCTATAACCATTGAATAATTGAGTTGGCAAAATATATGCACTTGTGATAGGGGATAAATATATATAATTATATATATGTATGGGAATAGAATATTCGGATATGTGTGAGTGTATATATATATTTGATGATGCCAAATGTGGTATGGTGACTTTAAATGTGTTTGCCGAATATGATAGTATCATGAACATGTGTTTATTATATAAATACCTTGGATGGTTGAAATATGTATAAAGATATATATATATATATATATATATATATGTTACCAATGTGATAGGGTATAAGATTAAATATTGGGATTGGCCGAATGTATGTTTGCCTTATGTATGAAATTTTGATATGTTTGGACTGGATAAATAATTATGAGTTGAGTAGTATTTAATAGTGGACCATGAAATAGGTGATGGTGATGATTGAATAAATAAATATGTGTTTATTTGAGTGTGACTGAATGTGATGGTAAATTATAAGAGGAAGGAGTTGATTTGAATGTGCGTATTGGTGTATGTTCATATTTATAATACGTGAATATATATATGTTAAAGGGTGGCTTAGATGGATCGTTATTTTTTTTAAAGTATAATTTGATATGATTACGTTTAGTTCGATTGAGATATAATGTTCGAAAAATTTGTACAAGGATCATGAAGTATATAAAAGTTTCGATATATGAATTGGTTGCGAAACAGCTTTATAAATATGATAGTATCGGACTTTAAGCCTAGCGA
Organism: Gossypium rotundifolium; assembly: GCA_025506655.1. NCBI lineage: Eukaryota > Viridiplantae > Streptophyta > Magnoliopsida > Malvales > Malvaceae > Gossypium > Gossypium rotundifolium. The sequence continues at coordinate 29,985,589 of CP106730.1, forward strand.
GCTTTGTGCTTATGGATAGTATTCGGGCTTTAAGCCTAGCAGTTGTAACATCCTAAAATGGGGTTATTCAGTATTTGCATTTTTTGCTTGAGTTGAATTGTGAAATAATATTTATGGGATGGTAAGATTTAATTAAGGGCTTTGAGTTGTGTGGAATAGTAGAAAATATTATTATTAAGCTTTAAAAGGTGAGGAGCCTTAGCGGTAGGGGTTATAAGAATTAATAAGGGATTTGTTGTCATAAAATGAGCCTAGATTAAGTGGCAAAGGAAGGCCACTTGGGAGCTACATGTGACGCCATCAAGGAACAAGGAGAACCTTGGTTGAGTCACAATTCTCCTTTTGCATTATTTTGGACGGCACATGTGGGAGAGTCTTCCTCCTTTAAACTCTTTTATTATTATTATTTAAAGATAATATGAGCATTTTATTTTATTCTAAGGATAATAGAGGTAAAAGAGATATTGTATGGATTATTAAGAGATTATTAGGAATTAAATTCAAATTAGTTTGAATTAATTTAAGTGAGTGGCTTGGAGTGATTCAAGGAGGTTGATTGAATTTGAACTCCTTGGTTAGTAGGAGTGGACGGCAAGGCTACTAGGGGGTGTCTTAGAATGCTTATAAAAGCACTCATTTGATCACCTTGTTTTCTTTTTTTCAATTTGCTTAATAAAATTTCTAAACACTTTTCTTTTTAATTTTCTTTCAAAACCTTGGCCGAAACCCTCTCTACTTCTCCTTGCTGAATCCCCATTCTCAATTCTCCTTTTCTTTTATTTTTTTCCTCTAGCCGAACCTCCCCACTACTCCCTTGTAGTCTTGGCCGAATACACTCCCTTGGAAGTGCCGATTTCCTTCCCTTCTATTTACTCACTTTGGCCGAATAGTATAGTGGCATAGACACTTCGGGATTTCTCCTTTATTCAATTGATTGCGAACGTAAGTGATGGCCGAATCCTCTGTCCATATCTTCCTTTCTTGTCGACTTTGGTAAGGGTAATTGGTTTCGGCAACTGTTAATTAAGGGTACTAATCACGGATTAAACTAAAATCGTTGTAGGATCTTCGGGATTTGGAAATAAGCAAGAGAGTTCGCCAACGTTCATCAATCAATTTTCGGTAAGGATTTACATATGTATTTGGTGTTCTTTTAAAAAGCCAAAGGCTATGGTTATTAATATTGACCGATTGTAGTTTGTGAACCAGATTCGTGATTCGGGTGCTGAAGATAGTATTCAAGGTGATTAGGTAAGGATTCGGGTACAAAAGGTTACCGCTTTAAATTACTTGGGTTGGCCGAATAGGCCATAGTACTAATCCATGGTTGGCGAATGTAGGTGCAGAGAGATCTAGGGTGGCCGACTCCTCTTTTCGGGATTTAGACTATTCGGTGGTGACAGTGTGTACATACACACTTATAGCAATTAATAAGCGTGCTAGATATTTGTTGTATGTAAATTTGCTTGATGTAGATACTGGATATAGTACCTTAATGGTACAAGCGAGGATTTCGGTAAGTCTCTTTTAATATGATATTATTATTATGCTTTTGGGAAGCAAGGCTTTTATGATACATTTGATAAATGTATGAGATCTGATCATGACTACTTGACTTTTGTGGGTTAAATGAGCGGAGGGGGCAGTGATATTGTGCCGACGGGCACCAGTGTTTTGGTAACACACCGTGACTACGGTCACCGAGGTTTGGTACCTCCAGAGGTTTGGTACCTCATCGCGTCTCGTCCACAATGGCTTAGCACCACCGTGGGTTGGCCCCACTTTGAGATATGGGATTGACGCCAGTGATTTGGTATCACACGATGGGTTGGCCCCATCAATCGATTGTGTCTATGGACACCAGGAGGTTTAGCACCTCCAAAGATTTGGCATCACATCTTGACTATATGTCACCGGTGGTTTGGCACCACCGGTGGTTTGGTACCACAACAGGGTAGATTGAGGCGTTTGGTTGGCTAGGTTGGGTACATTGTCTTGTGCATATTAATTGTTATAATCGTGTATGAGATTGGTTTAAACCGGGGTTACATCTTGAGTCTTGGTGACTCACCTTCTCCTTTATTTTTTCGGTGATGCATAGATCGCGGATATGGAGCCGGAGGGACTTGAGGTGGCCATGCAGTGGACTTGATTTAAATGAACTTTAAACTTAGTCATTTTATTTTATTATTGGTTTATTTTATTTTGGATGTAATAAGGCCTCCATATACTTTACTTTTGTTATTTCTCATATGTTGGATATTTTGTTTTTAACTATAAATTTGAATCACACGTTTTCCAAATTAACACGAAAAATGTTTTATCGTGCCAGCGGGCACATTTGAAATTTGTATAATAACTTGACTTAATTAAATTTCCAAATTTAATCTAAGTATGATTTCAGTAAGATAACCAAAAACGAGAAGTTTTTAACAAAACTTAAATTGGATTTTAAAATGGATTTCAAAAAGTTTTTCTCAAGTAACGACCCATATTCGGTCCTAATGTTTGGGCCGGGTTTGGTATTACAAAATGGTATCGATCGAGTTCAAAGCTTTCATTTGTGGGGCCCAAGGCCCAAAAATGTTTTAGTAGGCCTTTTGAAGTATTTTTGGGTTTTGAGCGGCATGGCCGAGTCTCCGCACCTATCCGCCTGTAAGTACTTCGAACCTCTTTGTGAATTATTTTACGTAGAGGGGTAGGAAGCATGGAACGTAGAATAGACTTATAGGAATTTTGAACTCTAGGATTAGACTACTCAAACATAGGCAGAGCATAAGACTTAATGAACTCAACCAACCTATGACTAAGTCATCGAGCTAGGGTGTGGTAACCCCATGCGCATATCTAGGATTGGATCCCAAGAGCACAGTATTTAAGCGATTCGAGTGACTCACCACCTCTTGCAGTATCAGGCACAGTGCGTAGCTTGGGTTCACCCTAACTCGGAGGGCTCGGTGGTGTGGTAACCTCTGTGCATGTCTAGAAAGGTTCGGTGGGAGCTTGGTATTTAAGTAGTCCGCGTGACTCACCTCCTCTCCACACGAATCCCACTGCACAGTGCGTAGCTTTGGTTCACCACGACCAAGAGGGCTCGGTCATAGGCTAAACATAACTAATAAAACCCAAAGGAACTAACCATGTTTTGAAAAAAAAGACAACAAAACCCTAATTTCTTCAAAATTTTTAAAATCACACACCCAAATATGAGAACAACCATTCTTACAATGTCTTCCCGAAAAAGTTGATTTGTGAAAATTACAGAAATGCCCTTAGGGGTGAAATTACTAAAATACCCTTGACTCATAAAATATCAAATCAATGGTTTTGCCCAAAAAATTTCCTTATTCTAGAAATATCCAAAAACTTTACTTTACAAATCACCAATAAAATACTTTGGTTTGGAAAATTACGGAAATACTCTCAACTTGTAAAATTACCGAAACGACCCTGAGTACAAAATTTTTGCAACATCATCGTTTTAAGAAAGGAAAATTCTCAAAAGGACCCTCGAGTTTTACAATTATTAAAACACCTCGATTTACAAAAATTACAAAATTACCCCGATTGATGAATTACCAAAATACCCTAGTTTCCAAAATGATACCATAACTTCAAACCTTACCGATTTTCAGTAATACCCTCCAGTTTTGGGAATTTCAAAGTGACCTACTTTATCAAAGTTTGAAATCTCCCGAATTTTATTACAAAAATACCCACGTAGGGAAATGGCGAAAATACCCACAGGTTAGAAAACAGAGATGAAATGTCAGAGGTGAATAAGTATGGAAAGTATTAGGGAATGAATGTGGCCTTTTGTGAACTAGGATAGAATACTTAAAACATTGTTTGATCGAAAGAATCCTTATTCAACTTTTCATAAAATTTTTCGGGTAATCAAGCGGAACAAATTACTAATTCATAAAATTTTTCTTAATCGATTAAAGCGCGTTAGATAGAATGAGTTCTAGAGGGCGTGGCCGACGTGGGCGTGGTAGGGAAGAATGACCATATCTCGAACCCGTTAGGTCGGGACATGGTTTTGAAAATGAAGTACCACCGCCACCACCTCTAGCTTTTGGAGCCGAGGAGCAAGATCGGGAGACGGGAGGAGAGGCGTGCTCGCAAGGCGTGTTGCGGGTTCTCGAGTTGGTGGTCAGGTGGTGGAAATCTGAGAGCTCAAAAATCTGCTCCCAAGCGAATTCGGTCCAACGGAGCTGAGGTGTTCCAGGGTGTGTCGGGAGTGGCGTCGAGTGCAGCAGAATACTGGTTGGAGTCCACAGAAAGGATCATGGACGATCTTGACCTGACTAACGAGGAGAAGCTAAAGGGAGCCATGTCGCTTCTAAAGGATGAAGCATATCAGTGGTGGCTCACCGTTCGAGATGGCGCCACGGCAGAGGATCTTACATGGGATTACTTTAGGGCTGCTTTCCAGAAAAAGTATGTGGGTACTAGCTACACCGACGCTCAGAGAAAAGCTTTTCTAGGGTTAGTACAAGGAACTAAGTCCGTGTCGGAGTATGAGGCGGAGTTCCTAAGACTAAGTAGATATGCGAGAGGCATTGTGGCTACTAAACATGGCGCCAGTCCGCTTTGAGGACGGGCCGAGATGATTTGAGGTCTGGCTTGATTGCTCATGATGGGTCCGTGAGTTTTCGTCTCTAGTAGAAAAGGCTAAGGTAGCCGAGGTATCAAGGCAACTGTGAGGCAAAACTTCGACGAGCTCAAGCGAAGAGAGGTTTTGGGCCATCCGGGCCAAGTGGTAATGATCAAAAAAGGCTAAGCAGTGGGCCAAATCAGGCGACAAGGCCGTAGCTACTAATCGAGACCATTTCGGTCAATCGTTGTGGGAAGTCCCATTGGGGAGGCTGTTGGACGGTGAGAGGGTTGTTTTGAATGTGGGTCTCTGGAACACCGTGTGAGGATTATCCCGGAGCGAGCTCGAGAATCGATCGGAGGCGGGGCCGTACTCGGATAGAAATGTAGGACCACGTAAAGGTCGTGGTAGTGGTAGAGGGGAAATGGTGCTAATCGTGGTCGTGGAACTCGAGGCGAGAGCACGAACAATCTGAGGCAAAGCGGCTGGCTTAGTCTATCTGGCGGCGTCATGAGGAGGGTGACACACCGGATGTCATAACCGAGACGTTTCGATTTTGGTCTTCCTTATTATGCATTAATTGATGTGGGTTCTACGCATTCATACGTGGCGAGTAGTGTGGTAGAGACTTTGAACCTAGACTCTGAGGCTGCTGCTAGGGAGATGACCGTAATTAGCCCTTTAGGCCATTCTGTAGTTGTGAACAAGCTTTTTAAGGATGTGCCCCTAGAACTCCATGGGGTCGTGTTCGTGGTCGATCGATGGAGCGCCATTTGGTGAGTTCGATTTGATCCTTGGAATGGATTGGTTGATTAAGTACCAGGCAAGGTTGGATTCTTTTGCTAAGCGCATGGTTCTTCAAATGGCCGAAGGGGATGAAGTGGTCATGATTGGTAATCGAAGAAATTACCTGTCTAATGTGGTGTCGGCCTTGAAGGCTAAAAAGATGGTTAGGAAAGGGTGTGAGGCGTTTATAGTTTGAATTTGTGCCTTGGAGGCTAAGGAGTCAGCGGTTGAAAAGGTCCGAACAGTAAGGGAATTCACTGATGTATTCCCAGAGGAACTTTCGGGTTTGCCTCCGGATCTGAAAGTCGAATTCGGTATAGATGTGCTACAGAACGGCACCGATATCTATAGCACCAGATCGAATGGCACCAAAGGAATTGGTGGAGTGAAGGCTCAAATTCGAGAGCTCTTGGATAGAGGTTTATTCGACCTAGTATATCTCCGTGGGAGCACACAGATTATTTGTCAAAAGAAAGAGCGGTTCTATGCGGATGTGCATCGACTACCGTCGATTAAACAAGTTAACGATCAAAAACAAGTACCCATTGCCTCGGATCGATGACTTGTTTGACCAATTGAAGGGGCGTCGGTGTTTTGAAGATAGACCTTAGGTCGGGTTACCATCAACTTAAGGTGAAGGAGGCTGATGTTCACAAGACGGCATTTCAAACTCGGTTTGGGCATTACGAGTTCCTAGTGATGCCATTTGGGTTGACCAACGCACCGGCGGCATTTATGGATTTAATGAATAGGGTATTCCAACGATATTTGGACCAATTTGTCGTGGTGTTCATAGGCGACATATTGGTTTACTCAAAGACGGAGGAGGAGCACGACAAGCATTTGCGAATAGTTACGCAAGTCTTGAGGAGAAGCGATTATATGCCAAATTCGATAAGTGAAAATTTTGGCTAAGGAGGTGGCTTTCTTGGGTCACGTGGTGTCGTGGAAGGATTAGAGTAGATCCCGCAAGATTGAAGCGATGTTGGATTGGAAACCGCCTAAGTCGGTGGCGAAGATTCAAGTTTTCGGTTTAGCGGTTACTATCGAAGGTTTGTGGAGGATTCTCGTTAATTCTTTGCAGTTAACTAAGCTATTGAAGAAGGAGTACCATTTGTTTGGTCGAAAAGCGACAAGAAAGTTTTAATAAGTTGAGAAAGATTACGGCGAAGCTCGGTCTTGGTATGCGACTGAGGCGGAAAGTTGTTCTGATCTCTCGTGATCGTCCCATCTGGGGTTGGGATGTGTATTGATGCGAGGAAGGAAGGTAGTAGCCTATCGTCCGTCGGCTAAGACCGCATGAGGTTAACTACCCAACTCATGACTTAGAGTTAGCGGCGATCGTCTTCGCTTTGAAGATATGGAGACATTACCTTTATGAGGAGAAGTCGATAGTCTACACAGATCACAAGAGTCTAAGGTATCTCTTGACCCAGGAAGACTTGAATTTAAGGCAGCGCCGATGGATTGAACTGTTAAAGGACTACGACTGTTCCATCGAATATCATCCGGGTAAGGCTAACGTGGTGGCTGACGCGTTGAGCAGGAAGGTGGTGTCAGATTTAAGAGCGATGTTTGCTCACTTGAGTCTATACGATGATAGAAGTCTTTTGGCAGAACTTCAGGTAAAGCCAACCTGGATTGAGGAGATTAGGGAAAAGTAATTAGTGGATGAAGGGTTGAATGCTAAGAAGATGCAAGTTCGGGATGGTGGTTTAGAAGGTGCAGATTGACCGGTGATGGTGTATTATGTTTCAAGGACGGCCTGTATGTTAGAAGGATGTGGAATTAAGACAAAGAATTCTCCAAGATGCTCATAGCAATTTTACATCGCTATGCATCCGGGAGGCGACAAAATGTACGGAGATTTGCGGAGACAGTTCTGGTGGCCGGGGTTGAAGCGTGAAGTGACTGAGTTCGTAGGAAGGTGTTTGACATGTCAGCAGGTTAAGGCTAAACATCAGTTGCCATCGGGGCTACTTCAACCGGCAAAGATTCCTCAATGGAAGTGGGAGCGGATCACTATGGATTTTGTCAGCGGGCTACCCCTCACGCCCAGCAAGAAAGATGCAGTTTGGGTAATCGTAGATCGCCTAACTAAATCAGCTCACTTCGTACCGGTGAGAATGGATTACTCACTCCAGAAGCTAGCTAAGTTGTATGTGGCTGAAATAGTCAGATTGCATGGTGTGCTCGTATCAATTATTTCAGATAGGGACCCAAGGTTCACTTGAGGTTTTGGAAAGCATTGCATCAAGCTTTGGGAACACGATTGGATTTCGATCTGACTTTCCATCCACGATCGGACGGGCGGTCGTAAAAGGTCATCTGATCTTAGAGGATATCTTTGAGGGTTGTGTCTTGGAATTCGAGGTAGTTGGGAGGAATTTTACCTTTAGCCGAGTTTGCCTACAACAATAGTTACCAAGCAAGTATCCAAATGGCACCATACGAAGCCTTGTATGGGCGAAATGCGAACTCCAAGCGTGTTGGACGAGTTGGGTGGCGACAAGTGTTGGGCCCGAGTTGGTTGTGGAAGCGGAGGACAAAGTTAGGGTGATTCAGGCTCGTCTTAAGGAAGCATCAGATAGATAGAAGTCCTATGCTGATCTTAAGCGTAAGGAAATGGAGTATGCAGTGCAGAGGATAAAGTCTTCCTGAAGGTGTCGCTTTGGAAGAAGGTATTAAGATTTCGTGAAAAGGAAGCTAAGCCCAAGATTCATAGGCCCATATCTGATATTAGGCGAGTAGGACCGGTAGCTTACCATTTCGAGCTGCCGCGGAGTTAAGTCGATTCATAACGTCTTTCATGTGTCGATGCTTAGGCGGTATCGGTCGGATCCATCACACGTGGTGCTGTGATGTAAATCGAGGTCAACTCGGACTTATCTTTTGAGGAAGAGCGGTCCAGATCTTGGATGAGATGTGAAGGTTCTGCGTGGGAAGTCGGTGCCCTTAGTGAAGGTGCTATGGCGGAACCATGGTGCAGAGGAAGCTACGTGGGAACTCGATGATGTGATGCGGCAGCAATACCCCCACCTTTTCTGATCAGGTAATTTCGAGGACGAAATTCTTTTAAGGGGGTAGAACTGTAACATCCTAAAAATAGGGTTATTCGTATTTGCATTATTTTGCTTGAGTTAAATTGCTGAAATAATATTTATGGGATGATAAGATTTAATTAAGGGCTTTGAGTTGTGACGGAATAGTAGAAAATATTATTATTAAGCTTTAAAAAGGTGAGGAGCCTTAGTAGGTAGGGGTTATAAGAATTAATAAGGGATTTGTTGTCATAAAATGAGCCTAGATTAAGTGGCAAAGGGAAGGCCACTTGGGAGCTACATGTGACGCCATCAAGGAACAAGGGAGAACCTTGGTCCGAGTCACAATTCTCCTTTTGCATTATTTTTGACGGCACATGTGGAGAGTCTTCCTCCTTTAAACTCTTTTATTATTATTATTTAAAGATAATATGAGCATTTTATTTTATTCTAAGGATAATAGAGGGTAAAAGAGATATTGTATGGATTATTAAGAGATTATTAGGAATTAAATTCAAATTAGTTTGAATTAATTTAAGTGAGTAGCTTGGAGTGATTCAAGGAGGTTGATTGAATTTGAACTCCTTGGTTAGTAGGAGTGGACTGCAAGGCTCTTGGGGGTGCCGAATGCTTATAAAAGCACTCATTTGATCACCTTGTTTTTCTTTTTTTCAATTTGCTTAGCCGAAATTTCTAAACATTTTTCTTTTTAATTTCTTTCAAAACCTTGGCCGAAACCCTCTCTACTACTCCTTGCCGAATCCCCATTCTCAATTCTCCTTTTCTTTTATTTTTTCCTCTAGTGAACCTCCCACTACTCCCTTGTAGTCTTGGTGAATACACTCCCTTGGAAGTGCCGATTTCCTTCCTTCTATTTACTCACTTTGGCAAAATAGTATAGTGGCATAGACACTTGGATTTCTCCTTTATTCAATTGATTGCGAAGGTAAGTGATGGCGAATCCTCTGTCCATATCTTCCTTTCTTGTCAACTTTGGTAAGGGTAATTGGTTTGATGAATCATTAATTAAGGGTACTAATCACGGATTAAACTAAAATCGTTGTAGGATCTTGAGTTTGGAAATAAGCAGAGAGTTCGCCAACGTTCATCAATCAATTTTCGTGAGATTTACATATGTATTTGGTGTTCTTTTAAAAACCAAAGGCTATGGTTATTAATATTGATTGATTGTAGTTTGTGAACCGATTAAATGATTCGGTCTTGAAGATAGTATTCAAGGTGATTAGGTAAGGATTTGGGTACAAAAGGTTACCTCTTTAAATTACTTGGGTTAGCCAAATAGGCCATAGTACTAATCCCATGGTTGGCCGAATGTAGGTGGAGAGAGATCTAGCGTGGCGACTCTTCTTTTCGGATTTAGACTATTCGGTGGTGGTGGTGTGTACATACACACTTATAGCAATTAATAACCGCTAGATATTTGTTGTATGTAAATTTGCTTGATGTAGATACGGATATAGTACCTTAATGGTACAAGCGAGGATTCGGGTAAGTCTCTTTTAATATGAGATTATTATTATGCTTTTGGGAAGCATGGCTTTTATGATACATGTGATAAATGTATGAGATCCGATCATGACTACTTGACTTTTGTGGGTTAAATGAGCGGAGGGCGGTGATATTGTGCCGACGGGCACCGAGTGTTTTGGTAACACACTGTGACTACGGTCACGAGGTTTGGTACCTCCAGAGGTTTGGTACCTCATCGCGTCTCGTCCCTCGTGGCTTAGCACCACCATGGGTTGGCCCCACTTTGAGATATGGGATTGGCGCTTGTGATTTGGTATCACACGATGGGTTGGCCCCATCAATCGATTGTGTCTATGGACACCGAGGTTTGGCACCTCCAAAGATTTGGCATCACATCTGTGACTATATGTCACCAGTGGTTTGGCACCACCGTGGTTTGGTACCACAATGGGGTAGATTGAGGCGTTTGGTTGGCTAGGTTGGGTACATTGTCTTGTGCATATTAATTGTTATAATCGTGTATGAGATTGGTTTAAACCGGGAAGGTTTACATCTTGAGTCTTGGTGACTCACCTTCTCCTTTATTTTTTCGGTGATGCATAGATCGCGGATATGGAGCCGGAGGGACTTGAGGTGGCCATGCAGTGGACTTGATTTAAATGAACTTTAAACTTAGTCATTTTATTTTATTTTATTATTGGTTTATTTTATTTTGGATGTAATAAGGCCTCCATATACTTTACTTTTGTTATTTCTCATATGTTGGATATTTTGTTTTTAACTATAAATTTGAATCACACGTTTTCCAAATTAACACGAAAAATGTTTTCTGGTGCAATGAACATTTGAAATTTGTATAATAACTTGACTTAATTAAATTTCCAATTTAATCTAAGTATGATTTCGATAAGATAACCAAAACGAAGTTTTCAACAAAACTTAAATTGGATTTTAAAATGGATTTCAAAAGTTTTTCTCAGAATAACGACCCATATTCGGTCCTAATGTTTGGGCGGGTTTGAAATTTATTACATGTGCTCTGTCTTGGGTATATTACATAATGCTTTATGCCTAGCAAATTTTACTGAAGCAATGGTAAAAACAATCAAACGTGCTAAATGAGTTAAAGTGAGCAGTGTATGTAGCAATTTATTTCCTTTTTAGAAATAAGGTAAGTTAATTATTTGATATGTGATACAAAATATATATATATATATATATATATATATATAAATGATGTTAATGGTGGTGAATGTGTACATGAAAAGCCATATATGGATTAATGCATAAATATGTGATATTAATGTTTGATTTTGAGCTTATATTCTACCTAATGTTACATGAGGAATAAATTGAATTGTAAAATTCATATTAACATTAAAAGATTTATGTGCATTTGATTGGTAGGTAATTCAAATGTGAATCTTTAACGTGTTTATAGGGATTATATATATGTATATATATATATACATATATATATATTTAGCGAAAATAAGATCTATGGGATATTAAACATATTAATGATCAATGTGTGTTTCAAATGTTATAATTGGGCATGGATAAATGTTTGGTAGTTAAATTTCATAAGTATGGCTTGTTTGTACCTTAATAAATTATTAATGCCATTGAGGTAATATTTGAATTAAATTAAGCTATGAATTAAGTGAATGAAACCATATGTTTAAGCATATGATTGGTTATATTCGGTTTAATGTTATAAATATATATATATATATATATGATATGGAAATGCTAAATTCATATTCATGCCAAAGTTTATATGTGCATTTGTTTATAAGGTAATTGAATGTGAGATTATGACTAAGGAAATGTGAATTGTATAAATGTATTATGATAGTATGTGTTCGGTCAAATGAAATTTCTATTGCTACAGAGTAAAAGAGATGCTTGTTTGGACAAAACTTATTTCATGTTTAGTTACATGTGGACAATTGAATTTACAAGTATGGTTTGGTTATGTTTTATTAGATTATTATTGTTATTGGGTTATTATTTGTTTATGACTTACTAAGCTATGATAGCTTACCTCTGTGTTTATTTTTACCTTTATTTATAGATTTTGGAGACTAGTTGCAAGCTCAGGGATCGTTAGCGAAGTTTATCACACTATCGACTGCTTTCGGGGTTTTAAAAACTATATTAGAAATTTATGGCATGTATAGGTTATAGTACTCTTTGAATATGGTTGAAGTTGTATATATATGTATAAGTCATGCGAAAATGACTTGTCCATCTTGTTAAATCTTGGGATTTATATTTTGGTTTGATTATCATGTTTGGTTGTGGTTATGGATGATTTGGTTTTGGGTATGTATAAGTATAAAAAAAAATTGTAGTTAAGTTTAGTAATACCTCGTACTCGACTCTGGCAACGGTCTCGGGTAAGGGGTGTTACAGTAGGGCTATTGTTGGAAGTTTGGAGGAAGTTGTTGTCTCTGATTTCCTTGACCACCCATAAGAAATTGGGGTGGTTCCTCCAACCTGGATTATAAGTATTGCTATAAGGGTTATTTTGGGATCTAAAATTGTTGCCCATATAGTTTATCTGTTCGCTTTCCATGCCAGGATTGTAGGGTGGGTACTCAGGATTCGCCACACCTCCTAGGTTTGAGTCACATTGCATTTTTGAGTGTACATGCGAGGAACCACACAAACCATCAATCTTTTTATTTAACATCTCTACCTGACTTGATAGCATGGTAACTGTGTCGTGGTTGAAAACTCTGGCTGTTTTTGTTGGCCTTATCCTTGTAACTTGCCACTGATAGTTGTTCAGTGACATCTCCTCTATAAACTCATAAGTCGCCTCAGGAGTTTTGTTATTCAGGGTTCTACCGGCTGCTGAATCAATCAATTGTCTCGTTGAAGGGTTCACACCATTGTAAAAGGTTTAGACCTGTACCCACAAGGGTGATCCATGGTGTGGGCACCTTCTTAATAGATCTTTGTATCTCTCCCATGCATCGTATAGTGTTTCTAAATCCATCTACACAAAAGAAGAGATATCATTCCTTAATTTGGTCGTTTTGGCTGGCGAAAAATATTTTAATAAAAATTTTTTGGTCATTTGTTCCCATGTAGTAATTGATCCTCGTGGAAGAGAATTCAGCCATTGTTTAGCTTTATTCCTCAAAGAAAAGGGAAATAGCCGAAAATGGATGGCATCATCAGAACACCATTAATTTTGAAAGTATCGTAAAATTCTAGGAAATTTGCCAACTGATTATTTGGATCTTCATCCTACAAACCATCAAACTGAACAAATTGTTGTATCATCTGAATTGTGTTAGGTTTCAGTTCAAAATTATTAGCAGCTATAGCAGGCCTAACATTACTTGAATTAGTTCCTGTTAAATTAGGTTTAGCATAATCATACATAGTTCGAAGAGCATGATTTTCTGCCACCTCTTGAGGTAGCGGATTATTCTCAGCTATCCCTTGATAGTATTACTTTTGTTCTCTTGCTCTTCTTGTATGTAGTTTAAACTTCGCCTTATTTCTCTACGATTTTTGCGAACCGTACCTTCGATATCACTGTCGTAAATTAAGGGTCTTGTCAAGTTCCTTCTAATCATAAACTAGAGGTACCTTTGGAAAAAGAAAAAGAAAATTAGAAAAGTAAAAATAAAATTTAATTGCAAAAAAATAAAATATGGCTAAAGTAATAAAAATTGAGATTTCTTAATATTTCAGTTCCTCGGCAATGGAGCCAAAAACTTGATCGTGTGTCAGAGTCTTAAAATTATATAATATGAATGATCTAGCCTAAAAACTAACTATGACAACGACTTGAAGCAAGTGCACCTATCGAATAGTAGTATAGCCGGATTGTCGAACCCAAAGGAACCAAAAGTACTAATACAAACTTTCTTTTTATTATTTAACCTAAGAATTAAAGGAGTTTTATTTAACCTAAAATTAACTAACTACTTAGCTAACGATGCTAAGACAGAGAGAAGGAATTGGGAAAATACTTGAGGGAAAAACCAATTGATTAAGACAATACCCGAGGAAGAATCCACCTAGACTTCACTTGTTATTTAACTCTGAACCATACGATTTATTCACTTGGCTTGATCCGTAGGATTCCCTAATTTATATTAATACCTCTCTCGAGGCTACTAACGTCTAACCCTAGGTTGATTAATTGAAATATCTTTCTAATTAAAACCCCTAGAATTGCATTAACTCAATCTATGGACTCCCATATTAGGTTTGACCCTAATCCGATAGATTTTTGTCATCCTATCTCTAGGGTTGCGATCAACTCTGCTTAACTATACTAAATCTACTCTTAGATAGGGCCTATTCCTCCTCTACCTAAGAGCATAAATTCTTGAATCAATATCCTGAAATATCAAAACAAGAATTAAGAACACATAGTTAAGAAAAAATCAAATATTTATCATACAACTCAAAAACCAATAACAAGACCCGTCTTAGGTTTCATCCCCCTCAAGTATTTGAGGGGTTTAGTTCATAATCATAAAAAAATACATCTCAAAAGAAAATATAAAACAAAACATAAAGAAAACCCTAAACCCCTGAAGTAATTGAAGGAGAGATCCTCAGTCTTGAGTATGATTGTGGCTTCTGGGATGGATCAATTGGCTTTCTTCGAGTGAATCCCACAATTCGGCCCCTCTGGCTTGGCTCTTTGGCCTAGCTGAACGCCCCTTGAAGGTTAGCCTTTAGAGTGTTTATATAGGCTTTTAGAATGTCTTTCTTTGCCTCTAAGTACCTTAATCTGAATGAAACTCTTCTTTGTAATGATAGGGACACGCCTGTGCCACGCCCGTGTAATTCGAGTTATAGGCCGTGGTTGGCCCTGCTGAAGAGGCACGATCGTGTAACTCGGGGTCCAGGCTGTGTGGATTTTGTACTTTGGCCCATTTTCTCCATTTTTGATCTGTTTCTCATTCTTTTCATCCTCCGGTGCTCTCCTGAGTATAAAACATGAAAATAAAGGATTAGGAGCACCTATTTCCATAATTAATGAAACACCCCAAACCCAGCCCACAAGCCTTGACCGAATCTGGTATGTTCCCCGGTGTAAACCGTTTCAAATTCTTTTGTTACTTTGGAAAATCGGGTTTTGAAAGAACGATTATTTTTGGGTTGGGCTCGAGTTGAAAACAAGTTTATCTTATATTGGAAACCCCTTTATTTTAGGTGACAAAACACTTAGAGTTTATTTTAAAATAAATTTAATTAATCTTTTAATAAATAAATTTTGTAAGCTTAATAAATAAAAGCAAAATAAAGTAGTTCTACTATGGCCTTATTACATCAAATAATTCCCAAAAAGAAAAATTCAAAGTACTTAATAAAATAAAAATCCAAATTAAATAAATTCCTTGCTGTGCATGGCCACCTTTAAGCTCCTGCCGACCCGGTCCATTACTGATCGTTACCTGAAAAAGGTTCCCACAATGGGGTGAGTCAAACAGACTCAATGTGTAACCAACACTAAAATTTATGATTTTAGGCATATGTTCACATATTACATGCATATTCATATAATGATAGGAAATAATGATGCAACTCAACCCAAACCTATATGCCATCCGCTACACATCACCCGTACCATCCACGCACACCGTGGGGACTACTAAGTCAACCCTCCATCCGCTACACACCATCGAAGGCGTCATTGCAATCGGCGTGCTCATCGCCCTTATAAAATTCGTGGTCTTAGGTCACCACATTCGGATATCGTGGTCTTAGGTCACCACATTCGGATATCGTGGTCTTAGGTCACCACATTCGATTATCGTGGTCTTAGGTCACCACATTTAGATATCGTGGTCTTAGGTCACCACATTCACTTCCCTTTTCATATAACCCATATGCCCCATATCATACATATCATGCATTAACATGCCAAATTCTTATTTCACATTCTTATAATGTCATATGTGTGTAATGTATATTTAAAATAATCGTAGTAGGAGTAGGAAGCGATTTGAGTACTTTTGTACCATAGCATGGTATCTTAGCCATATTCACATTCTTATAAACATGCACATATTAATTATTGCCATAAATCTTATTAAAAAGTAGTGTAGAATTTTTGATATACTTATCAATTCTTGAAATCCCAAAACTCGTTCTATTGCTTTAGATCTTTAATTCCTATATTCGTCCACCCTAACATGTTAGTAAAAAGCCATTCGGCTATAAATCTAATTCCTAGTAGGATTGTTGTAATCAAATTCTTGCCTTGGTGCCGATTGGATTAAAAATTAAATCCCGAAACTTTGTAATGCTTCTTTATTACCCTTAATCATTGAACTAGTTAGTTTCGACTTTTTAAACAAATAAGAATTAGATCTAAATACCACAATAGGGCCTTGGCCGAATGTCATATTCACTTACCTTTATGAATCTAAATTCTAAACCTCGACTTATTACATTGCCTTCCTCCTAAAAATCGAAGTCACCTAATTTTTACCTACATTCGGCAATCCTCCACTTATTCAACAAACCAAAATTCTCAATTATCTTAGCCCATATGGTATTCGGCCAAAAAGAAAAGAATAGAAAAGGGCCATTCGCCACCTACCATTAATTACTCACCTTGGCTTTTCTAAAATCGGCACTTCGGCTTATTATAAAGCGAGATTAAACTTCAGGGCTAAAGAAGAGAAATTGATAGGCATAGACAATTGATTCGGGTTACATCTTGATGAGAAGAGAGGAAGAAATCGTGAGGAAAAGAAATCCGAAACTTCTTGAATCACTAAAGAACATGCGCCTATGGTGCACCTTCGAGAAACTAAAACACCCTTGTAGATTCGGCTTTGAGGCTTAGAGAGATTCGGCTATAGGCTTGAAACTTATCTTCGGCTTTTGATTGGTTTTACAAAGGAAAAAGAATTGATGATGGGAAGCACAGGGTATTTCAGTTTTACAAGGAAAGAAAAGGAAGATATAGAACTTAGAGAAATTAGGCAAGACTAGGGGATTTTGTTTTCGGCTTTGTGGAGAATTGAAAAGAAAAAAGAAGAATAATGGCAGAGAGAATTCGGTAGAGATTTAAAAAAAGAGAAGAAAGAATGTTGAATGGCCTTAGTTTTCCTCCTTTTACCGAAATTACTAAGCCTAGAGAGTCCCCTTTCTTGGCCATCACTCTCATATCTTTATTTTCCTAGCTTAGCCGAAATTCTAAAAGAATCTGACTTCAACTTGAACTCCTACCTTAGTCTCCCTATGCCGTCCATCTCCTTACCTTAGGAGTGCCGAATTTTTAACCCATTATTATGGGCTTCATGTGGCCATACTAGGCCCAAGTTATCCTAGCATATGGCGTCATTTCCAGAGCCCTAAGTGGTGTCTCCGGGCCATTTTTCCAAGCCCGATTTTGTCACATTTCCAAGGTTCCTTACATTTCCTTACATGTCCTTACATTTCCAAGCTTCCTCTTAAGACTTAATATTTTCTAAAGCATTTCCTTACATTTCCTTACATTTCCTTACATTTCGAAGCTTCCTCTTAAGACTTAATATTTTCTAGAGCATTTCCTTACATTTCCTTACATTTCCAAGCTTCCTATTAAGACTTAATATTTTCTAAAGCATTTCCTTACATTTCCAAGGTTCTAAAATGCACACAACACATTCACAACACATAAGGCATACTATTTCATGTAATTTTAGCCATAGTGCATAAGCCCTAATCCAGGATATTACAGTTCTACCCCCTTAAAATAATTTCGTCCTCGAAATTACTAACAAAATCGTACATCCTAACTCACCACACTACACTACTTCTTGCACTTTCGATCTTAAAACTAACACATTTCCTACAAAAATTCACATCGGTAATTGGGGTGGTGGTGGCATTTCATTTTCGATCCTTGACCCCATCTAACAAGTTCGACACGGTAATTCGGCCTCTTCCACGACCACGCATCGCTACGACCACATCCCTTGAATTCATACTTCCGCCATGCTTTTATCGATTAAAGAATTTTATGAATTAGTTTTGTTACGCTTGATTAACCACGAGCAGTTTATGTTTAATAGTTTTAAGAAGTTGTTCTTTCGATTCATACACATACAGCCTCACATCATTCATTTAGCTACACACATGAACTTGCGTTCATTACAGAGAAATGTTGTAATTGTTGTTGTTTGTTATTTTCCACTACCAGGGGCATTTTCGTAATTTTATCCTATAGGGGCATTTTGGTAATTTTTCAAATTAGGGTATTTTGAAAATGTTACAAAATAGAGATTGTTGATATTTTACCAAATTAAAATTCTTGCTGGAAAAATTTCAAGCGTGAAATGATAATTTTATACACGAGGGGTATTTTTTGTAATTTTACAAGCTAGGGTCATTTCAGTAATTTTTCACAAAAATATGGTTCCTGGTGACTTTCAAAACAAAGGTATTTTTAAAGATTTCTAATTTGAGGGCACTTCGGTGATTTTCCCTTCTGAGGGTATTTTGGTCATTTGCACAAGTTAGGGGTAACTTGGTAATTTTGCAAATCAGGGGTAATTTAGTAAAATTTCCAAATCGAGGTGTCTTTGATATTTTATAAAGTTTTTGGATATTTTGCAAGATCGAGGTTGTTATTTGAAATCGAGGGTAGTATGGTAATTTTGGAGAATCAAGGGCATTTTAGTAATTTTACCACTAAAGGTATTTAGGTAATTTTGTAAATCGAAAATTCTTAGAAAGTTTTTCCAAAATAGTAATTTTCATAATTTCAAAAGGGTAGTTGGTTGACTTTTAAAACTAAGGTTTCCATATAAAATATGGCTAGTCCTTTTCGGGTTTTAGTTATTGGGTTTAGCCTGTGACTAAGTCATCTTGGTTAGGGTGAAGCATCACTACGCACTGTAGGATTCAGTGGGTAGGAGGTGAGTCACTAGGACCTTAAATACCAAGCTCCCACCGAAACCAATCCTGACATGCGCAACGGTTGCCACACCTAGCTTTCGGCGACTTTGACAGTGTTTGTTTCATTGTGCCTTAGAGTTTTATGTATTTGTTAGGGTAAACTAGTCCTAGGGTTCAAGTACTTATCATACTAATCTACGTTCCATTTCTACCCATCTACAATTCATATAATGAATCACACAAGAGATAGGGGTACTTACATGGTGGACTTTGGGTCGGAGACTCAGGTGCCATGCCAGAAAGCCTGTTTATTTCTTAGAAAAGTCCATTTTTAAAAGAGAGAAAATGTTTTGGGCCCTAAAAAGCCCTCAAGGCCGAGTTTTGAACTGGGCTCTGATACCAAACTGAAACACCCTAAACCCGACCGACGAGCCTTGACCGAATCTAGTATGTTCCCCGGTGTAAACCGTTTCAAATTCTTTTGTTACTTTGGAAAATCTGGGTTTTTGAAAGAACGATTGTTTTTGGGTTGGGCTCGAGTTGAAAACAAGTTTATCTTATATTGGAAACCCCTTTATTTTAGGTGACAAAACACTTAGAGTTTATTTTAAAATAAATTTACTTAATCTTTTAATAAATAAAAGTTTGTAAGCTTAATAAATAAAAGCAAAATAAAGTAGTTCTACTATGGCCTTATTACATCAAATAATTCCCTAAAAAATAAATTCAAAGTACTTAATAAAAAATCCAAATTAAATAAATTCCTTGTTGCATGGCCACCTTTAAGCTCCCCGCCGACCCGGTCCATTCTTGATCGTTACACTAAAAGGTTCCCAGCAGGGGTGAGTCAAGCAGACTCAATGTGTAACCAACACTAAAATTTAACAGTTTAGGCATATGTTCACATATTACATGCATATTCATATAACAAATAGGAAATAATGATGCAACCCGAACCCAAACCTATATGCCATCCGCTACACATCACCCGTACCATCACACTGCAAGTGGGGACTACTAAGTCAACCTCCATTCGCTACACACCATCGAAGGCGTCATTGCAATGACGTGCTCATCGCCCTTATAAAATTCGTGGTCTTAGGTCACCACATTCAGATATCATGGTCTTAGGTCACCACATTCGGATATCGTGGTCTTAGGTCACCACATTCGATTATCGTGGTCTTAGGTCACCACATTCGGATATCGTGGTCTTAGGTCACCACATTCACTTCCCTTTTCATATAACCCATATGCCCCATATCATACATATCATGCATTAACATGCCAAATTCTTATTTCACATTCTTATAATGTCATATGTGTGTCGTAATGATATTTAACATAATCCTAGTAGGAGTAGGAAACGTACCTAAGTACTTTTGTACCATAGCATGGTATCTTAGCCATATTCACATTCTTATAAACATGCACATATTAATTATTTCCATAAATCTTATTAAAAAGTAGTGTGGGGTACACACCTGATATACTTATCAAATTTACTGAAATCCCGAAAACTCGTTCTATTGCTTTAGATCTTTAATTCCTATATTCGTCCATCCTAACATGTTAGTAAAAAGCCATTCGGCTATAAATCCAAATCCTAGTAGAATTGTTGTAATCAAATTCTTACCTTGGTGCCGATTGGATTAAAAATTAAATCCCGAAACTTTGTGATGCTTCTTTATTGCAATCGGCTATACCCTTAATCATTGAACTAGTCAGTTTTGGCTTTTTAAACAAATAAGAATTAGATCTAAATACCACAATAGGGCCTTAGCCGAATGTCAGATTCACTTACCTTTATGAATCTAAATTCCCGGAAACCTCAGCTTATCGTCGCCTTCCTCTTAAAAATCGAAGTCACCTAATTTTTACCTACATTCGGCAATCCTCCACTTATTCAACAAACCAAAATTCTCAATTATCTTAGCCCATATGGTTTTCAGACAAAAAGAAAAGAATAGAAAAGGGCCATTCGGCCACCTACCATTAATTACTCACCTTCGACTTTTCCAAAATCGGCACTTCTGGCTTATTATAAAGCAGGATTCAGCTTCTAGGGCTAAAAAAGAGAAATTTATAGGCATAGACAATTGATTCGGGTTAGATCTTGATGAGAGGAGAGGAAGAAATAGTGAGGAAAAGGAATCCTGAAACTTACCGAATCACTAAAGAACATGCGGCCTATGGTGCACCTTCGGGAAACTAAAACACCCTTATAGATTTGGCTTTGAGGCTTAGAGAGAGTTGGCTATAGGCTTGAAACTTATCTTCGGCTTTTGATTGGTTTTGCAAAGGAAAAAGAATTGATGATGGGAAGCACAAGGTATTTCAGTTTTTACAAGGAAAGAAAAGGAAGATATAGAACTTAGAGAAATTAGGCAAGACTAGGGATTTTGTTTTCACTTTGTGGAGAATTGAAAAGAAAAAGAAGAATGGTTGAGAAATTCTTTTCTTTGTGAAATTTTATTTCTCTCCTTTCAACATTTTTCTGGCCATTTTTGCATTTGGTAAAGCCAAAATTTTGTGACCATTTGGTCATTCCTTTTTGCTTATCTTGCTAGCCAATTCTTTTGTGCCTTTTCTTCTTGTGCCGAAATCATCCATACCGAAAAGAATCATCTTTTTCCTTTCTTTTGCCATGGCTGAATATACCACAGACCTAAAGTTCATTTTTTTCTCTTCTTTTCTCTTTGACATCAAGCAACAACATCACCATCATCCTTTCGATATTATTTCTTTTCAATTTCTCTCCATCTTCACTTGAATGCTATTGTGCCTACCTTAGTCTCCCTATGTTTCTTTTGTTAGTGCCAAATTTTAACCCATTATTGTGGATCTAACTAAATTCCTTTGGATCTTGAAGACTGTCAAAATGGGAAGAAAAGGCGGTGTTTAGTTATAAAGCCATACTAGGCCCAAGTTATCCTAGCATATGGCGTCATTTCAAAATCAAGAGCCCTAAGTGGCTAACGAATCAAAATATATTTTAGGTCTCTCACAGGCCATTTTCCAAGCCGATTTTGTCACATTTCCAAGGTTCCTTACATTTCCTTACATTTCCTTACATTTCCAAGCTTCCAAATTGCTATAATTATGGGCCAAATGAAATGTTATTATTAAACCCACCATGTTATGTATTGTTAATAAATTTTATATTTTAGAGTACATGTATAATTGCATGGGTGGGATATATGAAGAAGAAGAATGGCGGTTACCACAATATCGCTTATGCCTCTGGTTGATGGCTCTGCTTACAATATCGACTTATTGCCTCTAGTTCCTCCTTGCCACAATATCGCCTTATTGCCTCTAGTTGGTGGCTATGCCACAATTATAAAAAGGCTTAATGCCTACGATTGGTGTGATGGCGGGGTGGGTTGGCTTGATCCCACAGGTGTGATGGTTGATGCAGGGTGTTAGAAGGATGGATATTAGGCATGGGTTGGGAATTACCTTTTACATGCATTATTAATTGTTTTAATTCATGATATATTGTTGAATTCGAATTGGGCTCAAGCCCGACATAATAATATCTTGACAATCGGCCCAATAATGGTGGTAAGTGAGTTACACCTTCGAGTTCTAAGTAACTCACCCTTTAATTTCTTTCCATCTCGGGTAATGGAAATTGATGTGGACTTGGTAGAGGATGACTTCGTGGAGGCCATATTAAATATGGGTTATTTAAAACTACGAACTTTTAATAATTATTTTACTATTTTGGGATGTTGTAATAAATGGCCTCTATAAATAACTTATGGATTTTATGTGTGTTTGGAATTTAAACTTTATTTTGGACTTTTAAATCATGGGCTATGATTATATGATGCTTTATAAAAATAAATTTGGGTTTTCAAGTATATGAAATTCTTTTATAAATAATTCTTTTTATTGTTAACTCTTTAACAAATCTCCTAACGATTTTAATAATACAATGATTTTCAACTAATGTTTCAAATATTTATCAAAATCAAATACTCTTCAAATTTTAAACCTTATAAAATTGTAGTTTTTTTCAACTCATTAAAGATTTAAGAATAGCTCAAATCATGTAACAAACCAAATCAAGTCTCAACGCATATTTGGGTTTGGGGTGTTACATTTAATGGGAGCCAGTTTCAAAAACTGTGGTTTGGGTTCAAAAATAATTTCAGTGAAATCATTCAAAATCAGTATGGCACCACAAGCATCCGTGACAAGTCAAGTAAGTATTATTGCTTAATGATTACTATGATATGATCATAGGAACACTCTAGAACTTCTAGTTTTAGGCGTGAAAATCAGAGATTGAGACTATAGGAAATGTTGCGAAAAACAACTTTATATCCCAAATCTCATAAAATATCGTTAATAAACACCAAACAAAATTTCGATTCATAAAACTTGTAATCGGATAAGCGAACAAGCAATCATGAGTACAAGAGGGCGTGGTGCGTGGGCCAGCGTGAGGCGTAGCACCAAATCATATGCGTAAGTAGACGACTCTTTGCGTCAATTGAAAGTGAGACCGGATCACGTGATCACATGGAAGAAGATCATGCATTGACTCAAGCAATGCTACGAGTCTTGGAAAGGGTCATTTGGAACTAGAATTGGGCCAACAACTCGTGGGTCAATTTGAGCGACTTAAAGCAAATAATGCGTAAGTTTTCAGAGGAGTCTTGTAGCCCGAATGTGGTGAATCTTGGCTCGAAGCCGTGGAGCGGATCATGGATGATATGGAATGCACGGCCGAGCAAAAAGCGAGAGGAGCTGTATCCTTATTGAGAGATAGAGGTGTCGGTGGTGGCTCACTGCGTTGAGAAAACCTTTGAGCGCCTTGATTAGCCGGGAATTCTTTAAAACGCCTTCCAAGGAAAATCGTCGGAACAAGCTATGTAGACTCAAGGAAGGAATTTCGAATCTTGTCCAAGGAAGTAAAACGTGGCGACATGACCTTAGTCTCCCTATGCCATCCATCTCCTTACCTTAGGAGTGCCAAATTTTTAACCCATTATTGTGGGCTTCATGTGGCCATACTAGGCCCAAGTTATCCTAGCATATGGCGTCATTTCCAGAGCCCTAAGTGGCGTCTCTGGGCCATTTTTCCAAGCCCGATTTTGTCACATTTCCAAGGTTCCTTACATTTCCTTACATTTCCTTACATTTCCAAGCTTCCTCTTAAGTCTTAATATTTTCTAAAGCATTTCCTTACATTTCCTTACATTTCCTTACATTTCCAAGCTTCCTCTTAAGACTTAATATTTTCTAAAGCATTTCCTTATATTTCCTTACATTTCCAAGCTTCCTCTTAAGACTTAATATTTTCTAAAGCATTTCCTTACATTTCCAAGGTTCTAAAATGCACACAACACATTCACAACACATAAGGCATACTATTTCATGTAATTTTAGCCATAGTGCATAAGCCCTAATCCCGGATATTACAATTAAAGGGATAAATCATCCAAAAGTATGCTAAATGTGAGATTAAAATATGTGTATATTATGGTTTATCAAAAATCTTAGTTCATTTCTTGTAATCACATACACTTTTAAGCTTTATTCACCTATTAAACTAAATGAAGCAACCTCAAATACTCAGACAATACTTATATAACCATTTAATTCTCTAAACACACCACAAATCTAACTAAATAACATATTTATAGACATATGAAATGTATAATTACACCAAGGCATTAATATTCATTATCAAACTATACTAATGAAAACATTCATCTCATATCATTTAAAATACACAATGGCTCAAACCAAAGCAATCCATGCTTCCATAAATATACATATATATACAAACATATTGTCATACATAAATCCAACTCAAAGACTAATTTAACATTTAAACGTAAAATTTCATGGCAGGTTGAACTATAGCAAATTGACTCGAATACTCAAGTTTCCTCCAAAACACACCAGAGAGCATTGAAATGCTAACAGAGGCATCGTAGTGCAAATACAGAGGCACCGAAGTGCAACCCCATACAACCGTACATAATACCTTATTGGCATGCCAATCGTATCCTAACCGTTTACTACGTTCAATTGAGCATTATAACTTAATTCAAACATTTACAATCAGGGGAACTTTGCAATTTCCACACACATGTTATCAATTCATTAGCTCACTAAAAATAGCATATAATCACAATATTCACCAATTATCAAATACTTGTTTCTCACTTGTACCTAACAGCAATCTTTAAGAATTTAACACTCATTAACAAAATTTCATACTAACTAAAATTAAATCAACAAAAAGTGATATAATGCATAGTTAAGAACATATGTATATTTTATACTATGAGCTTACCTAATATATACTAATAGTCGACTCGTAGGGACTATTTTGTATTTTTCCTTCTCCTCGGTTATTCTCCTTACGGATCAAATCTTGATCTATAATAATTAAATTCAATCTTATCAAATTCAAATACACATCCTAACTCAATTTATACATATGAACATTAAGTTTTCATTATTTACATAATTTCCCTAAACTTTTACATTCTTCTCAAGTTAGTCCTTAAACCCAAGATTCTAAATTTATCAAAAATTCACAATTTCCCATGTTAACCAAATTTTTAATTGTACAACTATAGCCCATTATTATTCAAAATTTATAAGAATTTCCTACCAATTTTAATATTTTATCACATTAGTCCTATCAAAAATTACTTTACAAACTAATTCTAATCAACAACCAATACTTCAAATCCATTATTTAACATCAAAGATAACAAAGATTCATCAATGGAAAAATCCAAAATCCTTAACAATTTTAAAAACGAAGCTACGAGTTATGTAACAGCCTGATTTTAGGCCTAGTCGGAACAGTGGTTTCGGGACCACAAATCTGACATAGTAAAATTCAGTTTTATTACATTTCTATGGTATACAATTTTACAAAATGATTTCACAAAAATTTCATTCAAAAATTTTGACGTTTGGGCACTCAATTTAGTAAAAATGACTAAATTGTAAAAAGTGAAAAAGTTGAGTTCTACATGCTAGAAGTGTCTAATTTCTATGAAATTTTAAATTAGGACAATTTGTTAAGTTAGTGGACAAAAACAGACATGGTGAGATAAAATTTCAAAGTTTTAAGTGAAGGGCATTTTGGTCATTTGGTAAATAAATGAATAAAAATGAAAACTCAAGCCAAAATCTTGTCCATCTTCTCCCCCCTTGTAACATCCCAAAGTTGGGCCTAGTATGATTGGGCCCATTGGGCCTTAGGCGTAAAGCGTTTAAAATTTTTGGGAACAAGAGAACGGCTTTAATGCAAGTTGGATCAAGTAGGTGAGTGATTTTGGAAGGTTAGAGGGCTTCTATGAAGTCCGGGTTCAAACTTTTTCTTTAGGGAAATTTGGGTTTTAGGTGAAAAAAACCTTGGGAGTTAGTAGGTAGGATTTAAGAATAAAATGTGGAGAAAATGACACAAGTCGAGTGTGTGGTGTGGTGGCAAAGTGACGCCACATAAGAGGCAAGGGGGTGACGCCAAAAAGGAAGGAAGGAGGTCCAAGGTTCAAGTCTTGGCTCTTGCATTTTAGTTTTCTTTTTATATGGACTTTAGAATTTAGCCATAGGTTTATATTTAGTTGCGCATGATGTTAGAAACAAAGAGCTAGTTGGTAAAGTGGCTAGCGGCGTGCATTATGCTATAGGGGAGCTTGGGTTCGAATCTCATGACAAGCAAGGGAGTACTTATTTTACGGATTGGACAGTCGTTCGAGGTGACAGTGGACCTTCTATTGGGTTGTTAACACTCTGGTTTGAAAAATTACCAAAATACCCCTGGTTTGCAAAATTATCAAAATACCCCTGGTTTGTGAAATTACCGAAATACCCCTGGTTTGAAAAATTGCCAAAATACCCCTGGTTTGTGAAATTACCGAAATACCCCCGATTTGCAAAACTACTATTTTACCTCTAAACGACAAAATGACCATTGTACCCTCTTGGTAGTACTAGCGCTTTATGTGTTAATTGTATGATTGATTATGTTTGAGATACACTACATACAGGAATTAGTTATGGCAGAATTACCGAACTACCCCTGAAGGGTAGGATTACCGGAATACCCTTATAGGGTAAAATGACTGATTTGCCCTTATAGGTAAGTGATTGGCTTGTGCTCTGATATGACCGGCTTGGCTATGGTTGTATGATTGATATGCTTTTATTACATGTTTAAATGATTGTTATTGAGCATGGCCATTCTGCATACACATGTATTGATTGAACATGACATACACGACGTATTGCATGGGGTTGGGATATTGATGATCGGGGAAGTGTATATCGGTGGCTCTGCCATAGTCTATATAATGGCTATATGCCAACCTAAATATGGCTCCGTGCCATCTTGATTATGGCTTTGTGCCAATGGTATTTACTCAAGGCTGTGTGTCGATTATATTACCGTCGTTGATGGCTATGTGCCAAGCATAATACAGTTATTTATGACCTGTGTCAATCATATTTACCAAGGGCTGTATGCCGATTATATTATTATTTCGATGGCTTTGCCATATATATCGGTGACACTGTCACACTAAAGGATGGCTTGGTGCCTCATTATCGTATATGAGATTTGATCACATGTTGATCGGTGGCTAGACCACATTATGTTGACTTTGAGCAGTGTGTCTGTCACCATGACTGCCAAAGAGGTGTGTAGAGGATGGAGGGTTGATTGTAGAAACCCCACAGGTATGTTGAGGATGGACTTATGGAGCAAAATGTAGAAGATGGAATACTAGGTTGGGCTGGGTTGCATTGCATTCACTATTTATGCCATGTTGTTAGGGCTACGGCCCAGTTCGACTCGTATGGGCTTCGGCCAATTTCATTTCTATGAGAGCTAAGGCTCAATGTGCTTCTGTGGGCTTAGGCTCAGTTATCGTTCATATAGGGATTACACACTGAGTTCTCGTAACTCACCCCTCTACTTAATTTTGCATTTAATTCCTAGCTTTACGGATTTGGAGCTGAGGTGAACTCTGTGGTGGCCATACATCGTAGCTTAATAAATTTTGTTTTGCGGTACTATAGATTTTATTTAAATTTGGGTTTTTGTTTTGTAATAAGGCCTTTGGTTTTTTTTTTTTGATTTTAGCTTTTAATTCAGTTACTGCTAATTAATTTTGAATGCTCAATTTGGGATTTTCTAAAATATTAATAACAGTTTTTCTATAATATTAATACACGGTTTACAAACTATAATGGATAAAACTCTGGATTTTCTTGACGTTGATAACTCTTTTCAAAATATCGCATGTCTACAATAATTTAAATGTCGTTTTTCAAAAACTCATTGAGTTGGATTAATTATAAACAAGATCATCGGAAATAGCAGCGAAAATGTTTTTGCAAAGAAAACTATAAAACAAATTGGATTTTTTACAAGCAACAAAACTTGATATTTTTAACGAACGCGTAGATTCTTTAACAACCTTTCCATGTGACATGCCAGATCCGATCGTAACGTCTAGGCCGGGTTTGGGGTGTTACACCCCTTGTGTCAAAAATTAGAAGGAAGGCATATCTAGGGTTTGGCCAACTTTCAAGCTCGATTGTAAGTTCGTTCTTGCCCCATTTTTAATGCTCTTTACATTTTGAAGTCGTTATCACTCAATCTATCTATTTCTACCATTAATTTAAGGAATAATCTAGGTCTAGGGTTTGACCCATGTTAGAAATTTGTGTATTTTGATGTCTAATGTAGAAAATGAATGTTTGGTGTTAGATAAACAACTTTTACTAAGTTATTTTTTTGATGAAAATGCTTAAAAGGACCTATTTGTAAAAGTTATAAAATATGTAGTAAAAGTGTGTTTTGATGGAAATTTAGGGATTTTATAGTTATAAAAATGGTTCGGCTAGGCTTGTACATTAAAGAAATTTAACACATTTCATTTTACGAGCCTAGAGACAAAAATGTAAATATGTCAAAGTCTAGGGACAAAAATATAATTTTGTCATAATAAGATTTTTGGACTATATTGAATAATGTGAATAATAAATGAGTTAAATTTGCTATTATAGATCAAGAGAAATGAGGTTCGGGCCTAGATCGGGGAAAATAAAGTATTTGACGATTAGGTCCCATTTCTACTATTTTTGTACTGAGGTAAGTTCCTATATAAATAATATATTGGTATTTATGCTTTAATTGTTTTAATATTGTATGAATTGTGATATACTCTTCAAACATAATCGTCAAAGTTCAACAAGCGAGAAATGCCGGTTGAACCTTAGGAACAGTTAGGATACAAATGTCGTGACATTAGGGTTATTTGAGATTTCATGTAAGACCATATCTGAGATATGGTATCGATATGAGATTTCATGTAAGAGAATAGCTGGGCTATTGGCATCGGTGCAAGATCCCATGTAATACCATATCTAGGATATGGCATTGGTATGGTACTATGTGTGTGTGAGATGTCCCCAGTATCTTTTAGTATTCCAAGTGGTTCAACGAGAAATTCAACGAGAATGTCAAAGTTGTAAAAGGTTATGGTTATGTTACGAGTTGGTACATGTACATGTGTAAAACTCATTGAATAATGAGCTCAATATGTGATGAACCCTCGGTAAGGTTATGAATGAGTAAGTTACAATTAGAAGACCTAAATACTATTTATTCCAAGCTCATCATGTTATTTGTATGTTACATGTGTGATTATAATGCTTATTATTTGCATAGGAACTTACTAAGCTATATAGCTTACTCCACT
Source organism: Gossypium rotundifolium (assembly GCA_025506655.1). Taxonomy (NCBI): domain Eukaryota; kingdom Viridiplantae; phylum Streptophyta; class Magnoliopsida; order Malvales; family Malvaceae; genus Gossypium; species Gossypium rotundifolium. Next base: position 30,015,132 of record CP106730.1, read on the forward strand.
TTCTTTTTCCTTGTTTTATAGTGTCACTAAGCCAGCTCGGGGATCAAAAACTATCAAAGATCGATTCACACTATCAACTTAATATTTTAGGTACCATTGATTCTAATATTTTGAGTTATGGCATGTATAGGGACTAGGTCATTTTGTTATGTATCATAATTGATTTAGCCAAATGTGTTGGCTTATGTTGGTTGATAATTCATTTTGTAAATGGCCATTGAAATTGGATAATATTGGTTTAAGTATATATATATATATGCATATGATGATGCTTTTCATGGATGTCGAAACTTTGCATGGTTTGAGTTGATAAGTATGTGGTAGTTGTATGTGATAAATGATAGCATGTGGATGATGTATTGATATCTTGTTTGTGCCTGATTTGGTTGTATGTATATACTTGGAATGGTTCTATATTTGTTGTGTAGGTTTGTGCATGGAAGGGTGACAAAATGGCTTGGTAAATAATCTTCTTTTTGTCCACACGGGTAGACACATGGGCGTGTGTTTCAACTATGTGGACGGCATGGCCTCGAACACTAGCGTATGCCCTGACCATCTGAAGTCTGCACCTATTTTATGAAAAATCATGAAAATTAAATCGACCACACGGCTTAGCACACGGGTGTGTGGCACGACCGTGTGGTACAAGTCAAAGAGCTCCCTATTTTGAACATGGCCTGTAGCATGGGCGTGTCAAGGGTCACATGGGTTTTAAAAAAACACATAATAAAAGAAGGATTTAAATGGTAAATAAAGATTATTTTTACTATATTTTTACTATAATTTTAACGTATAAAAGTATAAAACTTACCTAATAGTTGTCCTCATATATAAAATGGTATATTTACCATTTAAATCCTTCTTTATGATATTTAATCCATTTAATCTTTATAATTCAATAGAGATTAAGTTTTACATCTTTTACAAATTAGTCCTTTTGCTTTAATTAACTAATTAAACAAGAAAATTTTCGAACCCAACTTTCACATATCTAAATAATAACTTCATAAATATTTATTAAAAATATTTACAAGCTCGGCTTATAGAAATGAGGTCCCGATACCTCCTTCTCTAAAATCACTTGACTTTAGAGATATACCACTTTAACCTAATTATTCTTTCAGTTAACAAAAATCATTAAATAAAATTTCAATGCAATTATATATTTTTCTCATAAATATTAAATAATAATATTTACAGACTCACTCGTCATGTTTGTGGATCCAAAACCATCGTTTCTTACTCCACTGAAAAATGGGTTGTTACATAGCACATCATACTTGGATCCAATTATCAAGTCCAATAAGGTGTGTTACAGGTTCGGCTATTTCCTCAATCGACTCATGGTGATCAGTTTCTTCGTCCTCCTCCATGGGTTCATTGACATCATCCATAATTTCCTCTTTTTCATAGATAGGTTGGCTTCACGACTTTAGTTCCTTACACAATCGTAAGGCCATCACCTTTACATGCTCCTTTCCATCTCTTCAAGGATTGTTCTCTATATTACAAGGGAGAATTTTTCATTTTCTTTTTAGTACATTGTCATCAACTGGCTCATTTGGTCACAAAGACTACCCACTCGGGATTCGAGTCATTCACACATAGGATGGACTTGTCAAATTTCCTTCTTCATAGTTTTCATCTCCCCTTCTAGTCGATCGAATCTTTGACCACATGCAACATGGTCATTTTCCACAACTCTTTATTGAAATGGTGAAGGTTTGTAAGTAGGATTTTGTCGAGTTTGGGCTTGATTCGTGCCTCTTTTTTTCCTCCCACTTAAGTTTGAATGATTCCTCTAACCGAGATTGTAAGTATTTCAATAGGGATTTCTATCCTTATTATCTATGTAAATCACCTCCTCTGGTTGGTTCTCCAAATGTGACTCTGCTCTTGTCGGCTTGGCTGGTTTCTCCAAATGGTTAAGCTTTTCAAAGATTTGTTGGAATCGATCATTGTCGTTCTCTTCCTTCACAGCTTTTACCGTTGTGGCTTGGGTTGGCACATGAATCTCTCATTAGGAAACATATACAAATTCATGGTCATATCCTCAATGATTTTATAGGCTTGTTTGTACGTATAAAACATGAGAGATTTGTCGGAAGCTCCATCTAGGTTAGATCTAGTATGTCCGTCAACATTGTTATAAAATATTTTAATTTAGTGTCATGTTTACAGGCCATGATGGGGGCACTTCCTTAGCCTCGTACAAGAACTCGCCTTCGTATTTTTTAAAATTGGTGATTTCTCACCTCAAGTGTAACATCCCAAACCCGGTCTATGCGTTGAGACTAGATTTGGTTTGTTACATGAATCGAACTATTTTTAAATTTTGCAATAAGTTGAAAACTACAATATTAATTTTCGATTTTAATAAAAATAGAAGAGTATTTGAATTTGATAAATATTAGAAAACATCGGTTGAAAAACATTATTTTATTATCAAAACCTTTAGGTAATTTAATAAAGAGTTAACAATAATAAATATTATAAATGAATTTCATATACTTGAAAGCCCAAATTTATTTTAATAAAACATCATATAATCATAACCCATATTTAAAAAAAATCCCAAGTATAGTTTAAAAGCAAACACACATAAAATCCATAAATTATTTATAGAGGCCATTATTACAACATCCCAAAATAGTAAAAATAATTATTAAAAGATTCAGAGTTTAAATAACCCATATTTTGCAAGATGGCCTCCACGAAGTCATCCTCGCCCAAGTCCACATCAATTTCCATTACGAGATGGAAAAATTAAAAGGGGTGAGTTACTTAGAACTCGGTGTGTAACTCACTTACCACCATTATTGGGCCGGATCGTCAAGATATTATCTTGGGCTTGAGCCCAATTACGTAATTCATTATATCATAAAATAAAATAATTTAAAGATGCATGTAAAATGAATTTCCCAACCAAACCTAATATCCATCCGCTAACACCCCGTACCAACCATCACACCTGTGGGATCAAGTCAACCCACCCCGCCAACACACCAATCGTAGGCATTAAGCCTTTTTATGATTGTGGCAAAGCCACCGAACTAGAGGCGATAAGCCATATTTGTGGCGAGCCACCGAACTAGAGGCAATAAGCCATTTGATTATTTGTGGCAAGGCCACCGAACTAGAGCAATAAGCCATAATTGTGGCGAGCCACCGAACTAGATGCAATAAGCCATAATTGTGGCAGAGCCACCGAACTAGATTTTTGGCAACTGGTCATTCTTCTCTTCATATACCCCACCCCATGCAATCGTGCGTATGTAACAAAATATAATCATATAATAATTTCTTTTATTTAATTCATAACAATGGTGGGTTTATCATTAAACATTTCATTGGCCCATAAAATAATTTAGCAAATTGCTCATTTAGCAGTTTAGTGGACTTTGGCCCATTTATCGAACTAGAGTATTTTGGCCCAATTTATCGAGCTAGAGTATTTTGGCCCAATTTATCGAACTAGAGTATTTTGGCCCAATTTATCGAACTAGAGTATTTTGGCCCAATTTATCGAACTAGTGTATTTTGGCCCAATTTATCGAAACATACAATTTACATAATAACAAGTAATTTCTCGAGGCGTTTTACGTAATTTTTGCGATTTAGTCATTTTTTACGTATTTTCGTCAAAATATCAATTTTACATTTTACCGATCTAGTCGTTTTTTACGATTTTTACTTCCATACCGAAATTGACATCCAACCGAGAAATAGTGTGAAGTTACACACCTCGATACCGTGAGTACTAATCCTTCTCGCCTCGGCACCTAAACATATTTCGACTCGTTAGATTACTATTTCGTAAAAATATTCTTAATCGATAATAGATCCAAAATCTTACCCTCTTGATTTTGAATCACTTGATTTTTGGCTTCTCTCGTTTATTGATTCGTTAGCACGAGAATCCACCAAAGTATAATGGCTCGGAAGTTCGTACCACTTCAAATAATGGACTTCCTTGGAAGATGGTCCGCAACCCGGTGGAAAATCCTGATCAAATCGCTCTTCATTTGAATGGGGATTTACAGATCCGCCCTCTTAACGTGACTAACCACCGCCTTTTCTTCCCTATTTTGAAAGTCTTCACGATCAAAGGAATATTAGTTAGATCTAAAATAATATCAAACAGTACTAAAGGTTTAAAGAATGGGATTTCCTTACCACAATAAAACGTTTCCAACGTTTCTACGATTCTCCCGATCACTTGAGTTCCGATCTTCCGTTATTGCACTAAATAATAACGAAAGAAATGTTATTAGAATAAACGTTATATCGATCCAAAAAGGTCCTCATAATACCAATGATATTCGGCCATGACACTAATAATAAATCGAAAATGAAAAAGAATTCCTTACCTATTTCCACGATTGAAAAGAAAGGACCGAGAGAGGTGTTTGTGAGAGTTGGAGAATTCGGCTATGCAACCAAAGAAAAGAGAAAATAAATTCGGTTATGGCACTCTAGCATTCGGCCAAGAGAGTGTTTGATGGAGAAACTTTGATTGAAAGAATTAGAATATGAAAAGAGATGGTGATGAGGTAGTTTGATTTCAAAGAGAAGAGAAAAAAGATGGATTTTTAGGAGTTAGTGCATTCGGCCATGGCAAAAGAAAAAGAAAGAGAATGGTTTTGGCATGGTTGATTTCGCACAAGGAGAAATACAAAAGAAAATTCACAAGATGAATAAAAGTGACCAAATGGTCAAAAGACTTTGGCTTTACCAATTGCAAAATTCGCCAAGATGAAAATTGAAAAGAGAGGAAATAAAATTTCGCACGAAGTGCAAGGAATGACCAAAGAGAGAAAAGAAATTCTTAGCCAAAACTAACTCAAAATTAGGCTCCCTCCCTATACCAAATTACCGTCCAACACATGGTCAATTGGCCATGATTTGTTTCAAAATTTCCCTTGATATGTGCCTTATGTTCCCCTATCTTTCCTTAAGTATTTGATTCCATGCCATATATTTTCTATTTCCATAATCCTTTGATACACTAACCAAAAATAATATGGTCAACTCTTACCTTAATTGTCCTTGGCGACACTTGCTATGGATGTGCATAAAATTAAAACAAAATTTACCTAAAAAGCTAAACAAGGATTCAACCTCTTCCTCTTGCTAAAACCCATGCGCCAACTCCACCATGCCATATACTCAACTTATGACACTCATTAACACTTAATTTAACTTAAGTCTTAATGACATTTGCTTCTCTTCAATAATTTCTTAATTAATAAATTTTATTCCTTATCCAAATTATGCTATACTCCTCTTTAGGACTTCAATAAACACTAAAAAATCTAAACACCAATTCATGCAATATAATAATACTCAGATTTTTAGGGTGTTACAACTCTACCCTCCTTAAAAAAATTTCGTCCTCGAAATTTACATGGTTGAAAGAGGCGAGGGTATTGTTGCCGAATTGCATCCTCGGGCTCCCACGTAGCTTCCTCCACTCCATGGTTACGCCCTAGAATTTTGACCAACGACACGGTTTTTCTTAGCACCTTGACATCTCGGTCTAAGATTTCCACCGGGTTCTTCTTGAAAGATAAATCAAATTCACTCAATTCTTCTCCTGGATAATGTGCGAAGGATCCGATCTATAACGCCTCAACATGGAAACATGAAAAACATTATGGATTTGATCCAATTAGAGGTAACTCAATCGATAAGCCATTTGGACCAACACGTTTCAAAGACACGATAAGGTCCAATGTATCTAGGACTTAGCTTGCCCTTCCTTCCGAATCAAGATCTTTTCCAAGGAGATACCTTCAAGAAAACCTCGATCTCCCACATCATACTCGATATCTCTTCGCTTCAGTGCGTGATCGACTTACGCTCTATCTGAGGCTTCTTTCAACCGTGCTCAAATAACTTTTACCTTATCCTCTGCTCTCGGATATCATCTCAGGACCTAACATCATCTTTTCGCCTTCTCACCAACAAATTGGAGAACGACACTTACGACCATACAATGCCTCGTAAGGTGCCATCCGAATGCTAGGCGATAAATTTGTTGTTATCGCGAATTCTGCCAGTGGTAGATAATCCTCCCAACTACCCCTGAAGTCGATTATACATCCTCTTAACATATCTTCCAATATCTGAATTACTCTCTCCGACTGACCATCAGACTGAGGATGAAAAGCCGTACTGAAGTTCAACTTTGTCCCCAAGGCTTCATGCAGAGCTTTCCAGAATCGTGATGTAAACCTAGGGTCCCTATCCGATATAATAGATACAGGTACCCCATGCAACCTCACAATTTCGGATACGTACAATTTCGCCAACTTCTGTAATGAATAATCCGTACGAACAGGCAGGAAATGAGCAGTCTTAGTCAACCGATCAACAATTACCCACACAGAATTTTTCTTAGTAGGTGTTAAAGGTAACCCACTAACAAAATCCATAGTTATCCGCTCCCATTTCCAAAGAGGAATCTTTATCGGTTGTAACAATCCAGACGGTAATTGATGTTCTGCCTTCACTTGTTGACAAGTCAAGCATTTTCCCACAAACTCTGTAATCTCACGCTTCAACCCCGCCACCAATCACTGCTCACGGAGATCTCGATACATCTTATTTCCTCCGGGATGCATAGCATAAGGGCTACTATCGCCTCCGTAGAATCATTTGCCTCGGATCTGAATCCTTAGCATACATACTCTTCCTCGAAAGCACAACACACCTCCGTGTTTATTCCAAAATTCTCAATTTCACCATTTTCACTTTGTCAAGTAAAGGTCCCAACTTCTCATCGATGTCTGTTTTTCCTTGATTTGTTCTAGCCACGAGGCTTCACCAAGTTACGCTAACAAGCCGCCATCCTCGTCAGACTCAAATGGGCAAACAATGCCCTCAAATCGACATCTTGTCTTACGACTTAACGCTCGCCTACCACGTTAGCCTTTCCAGGATGATATTCGATTGAGAAATCATAATCTTTTAATAATTCTACCCATCTTCTTTGTCTCAAATTTAACTCCTTTTGGGTAAGGAGGTATTTAAGACTCTTGTGATCCGTGTAGATTATTGACTTCTCACCATAGAGATAGTGCCTCCAAATCTTTAGAGCAAAGACAACGGCAGCTAACTCCAAATCATGAGTAGGGTAGTTTACTTCGTGTGGTCTCAATTGACGAGAAGCATAGGCCACCACCTTTCCATTTTGCATCAACACACAACCCAGACCCGTGTGAGACGCATCACAATAAATAGTGAATTCTTTTCCAGCCTCCGGCTGAATCAAAACTGGAGCTTCCATCAGGATTTTCTTCAATTTCTCGAAACTCTCTTGCTGCTTTTCAGTCCAAATATACGGAGCTCCCTTTCGCAACAGTTTAGTTAGGGTGCAATAATCAATGAAAACCCCTACAAAACGTCTATAGTATCCACCAAACCCAAGAAACTCCAATTTCACCTACCGATGTTGGTGGTTTCCAATCCGAATAGCCTCAATTTTTCGAGATCCACCCTTATTCCTTGGTGATACTACATGACCAAGGAAAGTCACTTCCTTTAGCCAAAATTCGCATTTACTAAATTTGGCATATAATTGCTTATCACGCAGTAGTTGCAATACTATTCGCAAATGCTGGTCATGTTCCTCCTCATTTCTCAAATAAAGCAATATATCATCTATGAACACTACCACAAACCGGTCTAAATATGGTTGAAAGACTTGGTTCATCATGTCCATAAATGCAATTTGGTGCATTGGTTAGTCCAAACGGCATCACTACAAACTCATAGTGTCCGTAACGTGTCCGAAATGCCGTCTTATAGATGTCCACTTCTTTCACCTTGAGTTGGTGATAACCCGACCTTAAATCAATTTTGGAGAAAGCGAAGCTCCTTTTAATTGATCAAACAGTCGTCAATTCTTTCTTGAGGATACCGATTCTTGATCGTCAATTTATTCAACTGTCGTAGTCAATGCACATACGCATCGATCCATCCTTCTTCTTGACGAACAAAGCGGTGCTCCCACGAGACACACTTGGTCGAATAAATCCTCGATCCAAAGAATTCTTGAATTTGAGCTTTGAGCTCACCAACTCCTTCAAGGCCATTCTATAAGGAGCAATGGACACTGAGTCTGTCCCGAGCAAAAGCTCAATGCCAAATTCCACTTCCGATCCGAGGTATACCGAAGTTCTTCGGAAATACATCGGAAATTCTTTCACCGTCCTCACATCATTCACGAGATAACTCTTTGGCATCCAAAGCATAGATAAAGGCTAGAATGCACCATATCCTTTCCGCACCAACTTCTCTCGCCTTTAATGCGATACCACATTTGCCGATAGTTCCTTCGCTCACCAATTATTATGACTTCCTTATCATCCGAGGTTCTTCGACATTCGCTTTTCAAAGACAATCCAATTGTGCCCGATGTTTGACCAACCAATCCATGCCCGAATGAGATCGAACTCATGAAAGGTAATTCCATCAAGTTTGCTAAGAATACCTCCTCTTGGATTTTCAAGGGCACGTCTTTAAATATTTTATTAACAATTACCAGTGTCTAAAGGACTAATTCATCATTATCTCACTATCGGTAATTTGATTCTAAATTCGAGTTTCCGGATATGGCACTAGCTACATATGAATGGGTAGAGCCAATATCTATTAAGGCAATAACAGTACATCAAAATGAAGAACGTCTTGGTTATCACATACGGTGCATTGCCGTCCTCGCGGCGTCTAACTGCATAGACCAGTCCAGGCTGTCTTGCATCTGCATTTCCTCTCGGACCATTGCCTCGACCCGGTGCACCTTGACCACGACCAGCCCCATTACCACCACGACCTGGTCCACGACCCCTCGGTGGCTGCTGATTACCCCTGGCCGACTGTGCATCATTATTACAAACTTCTTGAGTCGTATCCAAACTTCGAGGATAATTTTTGTACTGATGATCCATTGAACTGTATTTGTAGCATGCACCCGTTTTCCTCCAACATTCTCCTAAATGTCTTTTCCCACACTCGGTGCAATCTCGACTCGATTATTTGCTATTTGGGTTCTACCTTGAATCGATTCATCATTCCGAGGTTTCTTCAAATCTCTTTGAAGAACCGATCATGTGTCTCTCTCTTATTTCGTAATCTTTCTGGTTACGCTGCTCAATTCTTAGCCTCTTCGACTATTTTGGCCTTCTCCACCGAGTGGAAAAATTTCTAACTTGTCATGAAGCAATCGTAACCCTCACTCATCATTAAGTCCATCTTCAAACATACACAACGCTCATGATCCGTTGCTACAATTGTCCGGGCATAGCGGCTCGGGCGTAAAACTCACTTCATATCTTCGCCACGGCCTTACTTCCTTGGACAAGATTCGAGAAATTCCTTCCTTCGAAGTCTACATAACTCGCTCCAACGTATTTTCCTTGGAATGCAGCTTTAAAGAATTCCCAATTAATCAGTGCAGCTTCAGTGCCTTCTCGAACAGTGAGCCACCACTGATACGCCTCATCTCCCAATAAGGATACAGCTCCTCTCAGTTTTTGCTCAGCCGTGCATTCCATATCATCCATAATCCGTTCCACGCCTTGAGCCAAGATTCAGACTACATTCGAGCTACACCGAGACTCTCTAAAATTTCTGCATTATTTGACTTAAGTCGCTCTGAGATTGACCCACGAGTTGTTGGCCCAATTCTAGCTCCAGCGACCCTTTCCAAGACTCGCAGCATTGCTTGAGTCAATGCATTATCTTCTTCCATGTGATCACGTGATCCCGTCTCACTTTCAATTGACACAAAAGTGCGTCTTCTTAAGATATGATTTGGTGCTTCAACAGAGCACCTCGGCCTCTACCACGGCCATGTCTACCGCGTCCACGACCACGTCCTCTAGTGCTCATGATAGCTTGTTCGTTTTTATCTGATTACAAGTTTTATGGATCAGAAAATTTGTTTCGGTGTTTATTAACGATATTTTATGAGATTTGAGATATAAAGTTGTTTTTCGCAACATGTCCTATAGTCTCAATCTCTACAGTTTTTCACATCTAAAACTAGAAGTTCTAAAGTGTTCCTATGATCATATCATAGTAATCATTAAGTAGTAAATACTTACTTGACTTGTTGCCAGATGCTTGTGGTGCCATACTGATCTTTAAAATATAATTGTACAATTTCATACGAAATTATTTATGAACCCAAACCACAATCGAGTTTTTGAAGCGGCTCGATACCATCGAATGTAACACCCAAACCCGGTCTATGCGTTGAGACTAGATTTGGTTTGTTACATGAATCGAACTATTTTAAATTTTGCAATAAGTTGAAAACTACAATATTAATTTTCGATTTTAATAAAAATAGAAGAGTATTTGAATTTGATAAATATTAGAAAACATCGGTTGAAAAACATTATTTTATTATCAAAAACCTTTAGGTAATTTAATAAAGAGTTAACAATAATAAATATTATAAATGAATTTCATATACTTGAAAGCCCAAATTTATTTTAATAAAACATCATATAATCATAACCCATATTTAAAAAAAATCCCAAGTATAGTTTAAAAGCAAACACACATAAAATCCATAAATTATTTATAGAGGCCATTATTACAACATCCCAAAATAGTAAAAATAATTATTAAAAGATTCGAGTTTAAATAACCCATATTTTGCAAGATGGCCTCCACGAAGTCATCCTCGCCCAAGTCCACATCAATTTCCATTACCCGAGATGGAAAAAATTAAAAGGGGTGAGTTACTTAGAACTCAAGGTGTAACTCACTTACCACCATTATTGGGCCGATCGTCAAGATATTATGTTTGGGCTTGAGCCCAATTACGTAATTCATTATATCATAAAATAAAATAATTTAAAGATGCATGTAAAATGAATTTCCCAACCAAACCTAATATCCATCCGCTAACACCCCGCACCAACCATCACACCTGGGGATCAAGTCAACCCACCCCGCCAACACACCAATCGTAGGCATTAAGCCTTTTATGATTGTGGCAAAGCCACCGAACTAGAGGCAAGAAGCCATATTTGTGGCGAGAGCCACCGAACTAGAGCAATAAGCCATTTGATTATTTGTGGCAAGGCCACCGAACTAGAGGCAATAAGCCATAATTGTGGCGAGCCACCGAACTAGAGGCAATAAGCCATAATTGTGGCGAGCCACCGAACTAGATTTTTGGCAATGGCCATTCTTCTCTTCATATACCCCACCCCATGCAATCGCATGTATGTAACAAAATATAATCATATAATAATTTCTTTTATTTAATTCATAACAATGGTGGGTTTATCATTAAACATTTCATTGGCCCATAAAATAATTTAGCAAATTGCTCATTTAGCAGTTTAGTGGACTTTGGCCCATTTATCAAACTAGAGTATTTTGGCCCAATTTATCGAACTAGAGTAATTTGGCCCAATTTATCGAACTAGAGTATTTTGGCCCAATTTATCGAGCTAGAGTATTTTGGCCCAATTTATCGAACTAGAGTATTTTGGCCCAATTTATCGAGCTAGAGTATTTTGGCCCAATTTATCGAACTAGAGTATTTTGGCCCAATTTATCGAACTAGAGTATTTTGGCCCAATTTATCGAAACATACAATTTACATAATAACAAGTAATCTCTCGAGGGCATTTTCGTAATTTTCACGATTTAGTCGTTTTTTACGTATTTTCGTCAAAATATCATTTTTTACGTTTTTACCGATCTAGTCGTTTTTTACGATTTTTACTTCCATACCAAAATTAACATCCAACCGAGAAATAGTGTGAAGTTACACACCTCGATACCGTGAGTACTAATCCTTCTCGTTCCTCGGCACCTAAACATATTTCGATCCGTTAGATTACTATTTCGTAAAAATATTCTTAATCGATAATAGATCCAAAATCTTACCCTCTTGATTTTGAATCACTTCGATTTTCGGCTTCTCCTCGTTTATTGATTCGTTCGCCGCCGAGAATCCACCAAAGTATAATGGCTCGAAAGTTCGTACCACTTCAAATAATGGACTTCCTTCTGAAGATGGTCCGCAACCCGTGGAAAATCTCTGATGCCGAAACCGCTCTTCGTTTGAATGGGGATTTACGATCCGCCTCTTAACGTGACTAACCACCGCCTTTTCTTCCCTATTTTGAAAGTCTTCACGATCAAAGGAATATTAGTTAGATCTAAAATAATATCAAACAAGACTAAAGGCTTTAAAGAATGGGATTTCCTTACCACAATAAAACATTTCCAACGTTTCTACGATTCTCCCGATCACTTGAGTTCCGATCTTCCGTTATTGCACTAAATAATAACAAAAGAAACGTTATTAGAATGAACGTTATATCGATCCAAAAGGTCCTCATAATACCAATGATTTTCGCCATGACACTAATAATAAATCGAAAATGAAAAGAATTCCTTACCTATTTCCACGATTGAAAAGAAAGGATTGAGAGAGGTGTTTGTGAGAGTTGGAGAATTCGCTATGCAACCAAAGAAAAGAGAAAATAAATTCGGTTATGGCACTCTAGCATTCGCCAAGAGAGTGTTTAATGGAGAAACTTTGATTGAAAGAATTAGAATATGAAAAGAGATGGTGATGAGGTAGTTTGATTTCAAAGAGAAGAGAAGAAAAGATAGATTTTTAGGAGTTAGTGCATTCGGCCATGGCAAAAGAAAAGAAAGAGAAAGGTTTTTGGTATGGTTGATTTCGACACAGGAGAAATAAAAAGAAAATTCACAAGATGAATAAAAGTGACCAAATGGTTAAAAGACTTTGGCTTTACCAATTGCAAAATTCGCCAAGATGAAAATTGAAAGGAGAGGAAATAAAATTCTGCACAAAGTGCAAGGAATGACCAAAGAGAGAAAAGAAATTCTTAGCCAAAACTAACTCAAAATTAGGCTCCCTCCTATACCAAATTGTCATCCAACACATGGTCAATTGGCCATGATTTGTTTCCAAAATTTCCCTTGATATGTGCCTTATGTTCCCCTATCTTTCCTTAAGTATTTGATTCCATGCCATATATTTTCTATTTCCATAATCCTTTGATACACTAACCAAAAATAATATGGTCAACTCTTACCTTAATTGTCCTTGGCCGACACTTGCTATGGATGTGCATAAAATTAAAACAAAATTTACCTAAAAGCTAAACAAGGATTCGAACCTCTTCCTCTTGCTAAAACCCATGCGCCAACTCCACCATGCCATATACTCAACTTATGACACTCATTAACACTTAATTTAACTTAAGTCTTAATGACATTTGCTTCTCTTCAATAATTTCTTAATTAATAAATTTTATTCCTTATCCAAATTATGCTATACTCCTCTTTAGGACTTCAATAAGCACTAAAAAAAAATCTAAACACCAATTCATGCAATATAATAATACTCAGATTTTTAGGGTGTTACATCAAGTGAATGGTTCGACTAATCAAGAAATATATTTAGAGAATTTTTTTCGTTATATCATTTTATGTTGTAATGGAACTTAGTTCTAACGAGTCTAAGTAATCGGCCGCATTGTTGCACTGAGAAAATGAGAATAACTGAAGGTGCACAACATCATCGAATATCTCATTATACTTGAAGGTGTCACAAAGTTGTAAGAACCATATCAAGTGTTGGTTCGGGTCTTCCACCATATTCCCCCTAAACTGCAAGGTGTTTTGGACCATCTAGATAGTTTTCTTCTTTATTTCAGAATTATTAGCACTGATTGTTAGCCTTTCTATGCTTCCTCACACCGTGTTTAGTGTAGGTAAAGCGTACTCGTGCAATGTCCATTGCTCCATTGGGACTTATTCTCGGTTATTAACTTGTCGCTCTCTTGGATTCTTAAATAACGATTTGCCCAGGGTAAGTTATCACTGTGGGTAGACCAGTATTCATCACTAGACGGTTGCACCTAAATAATTGCTCCGGATCTAGGTATCGTTCAATTGGAGTGTTAGAACTTTGGATCATAAACAACCTGAAAAGAAAATAAAATAAAAATAAACAAAAAAAATCATATATATAGGTCTTAATGTTCCTACTTATTTTATTAATTGTAAAAAAATATTTTTACGATTTATTTTTGAACGTCCCCAACAACGATGCCAAGAACTTGACTATCGTTTATAGTAGAATACACACCAAAATATATAGAATTAAAATGGTGGTGTTCGCAAGTGCATGGGTAAAATTGTAATGCAGTTTAGTACAATGAAATACTTGGAAGTATTTCGAGGATTGTACCCAGGGGAGGATGGAATAAATTATGATAACAGTTTTACAATAATAAGTCTAAGTAGTAGTAATTAATTCCTATATTACAATAAACCATAAAATAGATTAATGAGATAGAATTAATTAACGAAAATAAATAAATAAATAAATAAAATCAATAAACCAATCAGCAAGGTAAACTCATTTCAAGTTTTGTAATTAACTTTATATTAGGGTTTTAGGGTGGAGTAGCTACCGAATAACCAATTATTACCTTCCCGCCTCTAATGAATTAATCAATTGTTTGATACTCGTTTATCTACCGACCTTACGTTCTTAATTAAGATAAATTACAATTTACTCGATTCTGACTTATCTATCGACCTTGTCTAGCCTATGGTAACTTCTTAGGGTTGTCATGCTTAGGGTTTATGAACACATAATCTATATCAACTAACCCTCTTGGGAAAACCTGAAATCCTCCATTAATCACATCTCCATACACTCGTAAATCTCCCCTAAGGGATTTAGTCACTTATGTTATTCATAATCTCAATATCAATTGAACAAATCTTATGAAGAACACAATTGATTCAAAAGAGAAAAGATATTTGAATAATCGTAGATTTATGTCGAATGGAGAATAGAGTAGAAAATCAGTTGATTGGAATAAAGAAATAAATCAATTCAAAGAAAAAATAAATTGAAATACTTCAATAGAATAAATAAACTTTTGGATCAAAATAGATTCTAAGAAGAAAAACAGAAGAGTTTAGATAAGCCAAAATAAAATTAATCTAATTGTACTCCTAAACTACTAGGGTTTTTGAAGGTCTAGGATGACTTAGTTGCATCAAACCCCTAGTTTCTTATTTATAGAAGTGTTGGCAACCCAAATTAAGCCTCGGCATCCTAGGGCAACACGTTGACCTGTGTCGCACCACACAATGTCTATGGCGTGACATGACATGCAAAATATGCCTTGTGTTGTTTGTCTTGAGCTTTGACGTCCCGAGAAGTTTGTGCGTCACTCGTCCCTTGCTTCCACATCAATTGGGTCATTATATTATCATCGTACACATTCAATTAAATATACTAGTACCACCTAAGGCCCGTGTCAGCCTATTGGGTCACAACACTTATAAAATGTGTTAAAAATTATTTTAATAATATTTAATTAAAACTACTAAGTACTAAAAATAAAATATAAAATCCTAAATTGCCTACAAATCAAATTCCTTAAGTGTGGAATTGACTCGAATTAACTACTAAATTTGACGGCAGGTCAAATACCTAAGACAAGGTGTTTCCTCAATTTGGAATTGATAGACGGAATATTAGTCTTTAAATTTGTTTACTCATTTCCAATTAGACTAAGGAAATGATTTAGATTATCTACTAATACAAGTTGTATTTTCGTATTACGATCCAACCACTTGAAACCGCTTAATATTAGTTAAATGTTAGATAATCAATGAGTCAATATTTGCTTCCATTTTGTTTTGCTTCTGAAAACCGTTAAGTCCAATATAAAAAGAATATTAATGTAACCAATGGGTATTTTATTAAATCAATCTGTTTAAAAATACATGTATACATAGAAAAAAATACTACACTAAGAGCACTAGATCCAATAGCCTTATTATTGGTGTATTTGTGGCATAATTGTTGTTTGAACTCATTTTTAAACTCATCCCAAGTTCAGATAGAGGCATCCCAATGTTGGGTGCAATCACACTTGCAGTTCCACCATAATAAACCAATATCAATGAGATACATATAGGCGATACTCACCTTGGTGGCATAGTCTTCTATGAATGTTGCTCGAAAAATTGCTTGATGCCCCATAAGAAGTTGTCAACATCTTTGGAAGCTTTCATGCCCTTGAAATCCTTGGGCTTTGGTACCTCAATACGGTGCTTGTGGATTGTGGCTAATACATTACCCTTTAAGGGTTGATTAAAGAGTAGTGAGCTCACCTTTGAGCTTCTCAACCTTCTTGTGTAAGGCTTCAACCATAGCCTCCAAAGTTTCATTCTTTTGGTTGAGGGCATCGATAATCTTGGAGAAAAAATCCTCTAGCTCATACTAGAGCTTCCTTTAGACAAATTCAAGTGACTCAACACACCCCTTGGTGTCTTCTACACAAGTCACAAACTCTGGGACCTTCCACTCTGTCTTTGCCACGCATGTCTCCCAAAAGACTATCATATTCTTTAAGTTAACCATCAATAATGTCCACTTCCTTCAACAATAGTTGTCCTACAGTCCCCATAGTGAATGGATGAGCCTCCATGAAACCCTTGGTTTCATGGCTCATGATATCCTTAACCAACATGGTTAGCACCCTTAGATAACCTAATCTAATACCAAGTTGTCCCGTGCTTGGAACTTTCGTCTAACTACCTGCAGCCTTAGGCTCAAACAATTAATGATTGATGCCTAAGTTTAGCCTTAGTGAGAATACTTTGAATTTTGGGAAGTCTTTTATTACAATTCTTATCTCATGTACAAATGTGGGGTAGGGTGGCCCCTTATTTAAAGTTGCTCCCCCTTATTCAACAATTATTATTAACTTAATCCTATGGTCTAAAATAGTCCTCAATTAAAATATCCATGTCAATGGTGGTGTTGACCAATCAAAGGTGGTTTACAAGGCTTCTAGATGGTTCTCTCGCATTCCAACTATGAGTAAGGATCTCTACTTGGTTTTGGAACCTTCTAACCCTATATGGGCACCGTTCTAGCACAATTTTGGGCTTAGTGCTTGCCTTATGTGATCCTGTGTCTATTACGGGTCAGTTGCTCATCCCTGAACCTAGTTCGAATAGATTGGACCTTGTTGCATCCAAACCTTGATTGTGAAGGGGAAATATGGTCAGTTATGACCCCAAATGGTGGTGGGTTTTGTCACATGGACATCTATGCATGCTTTCTACTTCACTTCCTAAAGGGAAAAAGCTCTTAATAATACATTGATATTTTTTATTTTTGTAACAAAATAAAAACAATTCAAAGAAATTAAACTAGACCCTCAAACAGGGGATCTTCCAAAAGTTGTAATCATATTCCCTTGTTGCAAATTTTCTTAACCAATCTATCTACCAACTTGTTCTCGTCTTGTAGGATATGCTGAATACTCCAAGGGAGGACTTTTGACAAAAATTGATGGATTCTCCTAATCATAATTGATGTGGAACTTCCAACAGATGTTTCCTAAATGGATTTAACAGCTTCACGGCTATCCATTTGAATTAAAATACATTAGAAACCCCTATTAATGTCAAATTCAACCCATCCCAAATACCCCATAGTTTAGACTCCAACACACTACAATAACCTAGATATCTGCAAAAGCCAAAAATCGATTTACCATTGCAATCCCGTACCAAGCCCCCAACTACTGCAAATTCATCCTCAATTTTGACCTACCTATCTGTGTTCAAATGCACCCAATTGTGTGCCAAGTATGAACTAGTAGATGCACTACCTGTCCTCTGTGAGGGCAGCCTCAAAACAGACTTATACTGTCTTACCCAACTATAAAAGACCTTCATGATTTCCTTCATGCTCCAAGTGATATCTTGAAAAATAGAATTGTTGCGATTATTCCATAAACGCCAAGCAAGCATCCCAAAATGACAAGGCCAATCAATCTCACTCAAACTAGAAGAAGGCAATGATTAGAGATTTTCTATAATCCTTTCAAAATGAATCTGGAGTAATTATAAACATTTTTCCACAGGTATAAGCTTATTCCAACGTCTCTAGCCACAAGGCAATCTCCAAGGACATGTAGAAGCTCTTTTAGGTCATGCCCTCTAAGTTGACACGTGCTGTCAATCCCTATTCCTCACCTTACCCTTTTTGCATTAGTGAGTAATATATTCTTTGAAGTGAGCCAAATAAAAAATCTAACCCATTGGGATCCTTGAAGCTTTATGGAAGCTGCCAAACAGACTCTTTCAAGTTCCAATCTTCTTCCCAAAGTTTACCATAAGTGCTTTCCAAAGAAAAAGAACTCGTAGAAGAACTCCCCCAATAAAATCCTATTTGGTCCTGCAAATGGATAAAGAGGTGGGATACTTACAATCCTATCAATTTTATCCTCAGTACACTAAAGTCAAAAGAAGTCAAGATTCCAAAAACCATCACTTGTAACCATGTCTAAAGGAACATCCCATGCTAAGGTTTGAAGTAGATGGGATCCACTTTATCAGAAGGCCAACCTTTGGAATCTAATGGTCTTTCAAGCAATTCATATTCATCCCATTTCCAACTGACCAAAGCATGTTCTCCCGAATAAGAGGCAAAACTTTGGCGAGAGTACGCCATAGAAATGATCCATGTCCACTTGTCAGAGAATCTGGTAAGCCAACTTCTACTTTTGATCGTGTGTCAGAGTCTTAAAATTTTATAATATGAATGATCTAGCCTAAAAACTAACTGTAACAACGACTTGAGGCAAGCGCACCTATCGAACAGTAGTATAGTTTAGTGGCAAGAACGGATTGTCGAACCCAAAGGAACCAAAAGTACTAATACTAACTTCCTTTTTATTATCTAGGCTAAGAATTAAAGGAATTTTTGTTTAACCTAAAATTAACTAACTACTAAGCTAAAGATGCTAAGACAAAAAGAATGAATTGGGGAAATACTTGTGGGAAAAACCAATTGATTGAGACAATACTCGAGGAAATATCCTCGTAGACTTCACTTGTTATTTAACTATGAACTAGACGATTTATTCACTTGACTTGATCCGTAAAATTCCTTAATTTATATCAGTACCACTCTTGAGGCTACTAACGTCTAACCCTAGGTTGATTAATTGAAATCTCTTTCTAATTAAAACCCCTAAAATTGCATTAACTCGATCTATGGACTCCCATATTAGGTTTGACCCTAATTCAGCAGATTTTTGTCATCTTACCTCTAGGGTTGCGATCAACTCCGCTTAACTATGCTAGATCTACTCTTAGACAGGGTCTCTTCCTCCTCTGCCTAAGAGAAAAAATTCTTGAATCAATATCCTAAAATATCAAAGCAAGAATTAAGAACACATAATTAAGAACAAATCAAGTATTTATTATACAGCTCAGAAAACAATAACAAGATTCATCTTAGGTTTCATCCCCCTCAGGTATTTGAGGGGTTTAGTTCATAATCATAAAAGAATACATCTTAGAAGTAAATATAAAACAAAACATAAAGAAAACCCTAAAACCCCCTGAAGGAATTAAATAAGAGATCCTCAGTCTTGAGTATGACTCCGGCTTCTTGATATGAATCAATTGGCTTTCTTCGAGTGAATCCCACAATTTGGCCCCTCTGGCTTGGCTCTTTGGCCTAGCTAAACGCCCCCTTGTAGATTGGCCTCTAGGGTGTTTATATAGGCTTTTGGAATGTCTTTCTTTGCCTCTAAGTACCCTAATCTAAATGAAACTCTTTTTCCTTGTGTCAGGGACAAGCCCTTGTGGCGCGCCCGTGTAAGTCGAGGCCAGGCCATGTTCAGGTCTATTAATGAGGCACAGTCATGTGGTCTTAGGCCCAGGCTATACCAATTTCGTAATTTGGCCTATTTACTCTATTTTCAGCCCGTTTCTCGTTCTTTTCATCCTCTAGTGTTCTCTTGATCATAAAACATGAAAATAAAGGATTAGGAGCACCTATTTCCATAATTAAAGGGACAAATCATCCAAAAGTATGCTAAATGTAGGATTAAAATATGTGTATATTATGGTTTATCAAATACCCCCACACTTAATCTTTTGCTTGTCCTCAAGCAAAATTCTCAACTCACAATTAAAATGAACTTCCTCAATTCATAATATTCATCGATAATGTTTCATCACAATTCATAGATAATTTATACATGGATAATTTAACTCAAAAAGTCCTAAAGATTCAAACAATAAAAGTCATAGTTTTTAGCACGAAAAATATAGGTGTTTCCCCTTATCCGAATAATTACCTTTAATTCAAAATTGACAAGAGTTGTCATCTTCACTAAAGATTCACTCAAATCACTCGAAGTGTTTAAGGTTCAAAATTAAGCTCTCAAAAGTCGAACATGAAAAGTTAATCCCATAGGCTTACCTGAAAATCAAATCTCCACCACTATAAAATGAGATGATATAGAAATCAAAAGGTCTTTAAAAGGGTTGTAACGGGGCTTAGGTTAAAGGTGTGGATAACGGCTGAATTAGAGGGTTAGAATTGAGATTGAATTGACAATTTATCTAACTAGAAAAATGAACTAATCCTAAATAATTACATCAATTGAAAACTTGAAATACTAAAAATACGAGCATCTTCTTCAAGATGTTGAATTTAAACGTATAAGCTCACATAATCACAGAACTACTAATGAATATACTTCAAATTTTTTTATTTTTTTTAAGAAAAACTGAAATATAGAACATAGTTAGGTAACTACTCAAAATCAAATCTCGACAAAAAGAGCAGTCAAGAGGAATGGTGATAACAAATACAAGATGGGTTTTGGGTTAATATTAGTGGGTAAATCAATAAAAGGGTTGTTAGGATCAAAGGGGTTCACTAGGGGTTAATTGTGAGGGTAGACTTTTTGTGGAGTAAGTGAGTTAAATCCTAAGTGCCTTTATCATCTCTGTATATCAAATCAATAATGTGGTCTTGACATTATCAAAGCAATTTCTAGAATAACAAATCAATTTTGACACACTCATAATCAATAAAGTGAGCACGAAAAGAATGTATGCTCTAAAAGGTTCAAAATCTCACAAAAATTATGGGTTTTTGATGATAACCTTGTAAATTTCAAACTTCAAGGTAATAATTAGATTCAGGTAGACAACCTAACAAAATTTTAATTTTTGAAAATAGACTCATCATGCTTAATTCTCTAGCATCTTAAAGTTTAAATCGTCATTGTATAATTATCAATGACTTAATCTAAAACATATCAATAAAAATCATAAATCAACAGGAATTTCATTCTAATTGGTGATATGAGAATATTACTTAAGACAAGATATCATTCAGGGATTTGAGAATAATGTAAAAAGCTAGGAACTTTTCTAAATAAATTTTCACCCCCCACACTTAAGATGTACATTGCCCTCAATGTACAAATGTATATAATAACATGTAGTAAGAAAATCAAAAGAGAGGGAGAGAAGTGAAACTTCCTGAATTTTTTTGGATGGATTCCTTGTGTTGGAAGTGTAGAGACTTGATTCAGAGGTGAAAGATAAGTTCGAAGGGGCGTCTCTAATTCCTACGCTAGATGAAGAAATTGAGAATCTCGGGAAGAGTTAGCCAAGAAATAATAAGAATAATTCTAAATATAGTAATTATATATTTAAAGAAAAGCAAAATAAAAAGAAAGAGTGTAAAAAGTGAAATAAGACTAAAAGAACCGATTAATGGACCGAAATGTCCTTATTGTTAGATGGTTCGCGAGGTGGGTGTGATTTCTAAAGCCGTGGTGTGTGATTCCCATGCAGCCTTTAGAACCTAAAACCAAGAAACTAAAATAAAATAAACCAAATTTAGTATAAGAAAAATAAAAGAGAAGAGAAAGGAAAAAAGACAGATTAAAAGGACTCAAAGGTTATTTCCCTGTCGAATTAATGAAACGGCCGGCATGAACTTATATAGATCGGTCTCGCACAGAGAGACTGGGATAGGATCCTTCTGTTTCTTCGACATGGATGATGTAACATCCCAAAAATGGGGCTATTTGGATTTAATTATTTTCCTTATGTATAAACTGTTGTGTCATTATTTATGGAATAATAATGATCAATTTAAGGCTTTGTGTTGGCTCGATTTGGTAGGAAATTTTAGTTTTAACTTTTAAGGTAGGGAGCCTTAGCAAGAGGGTGTTATAAGAATAAATAAGGAGCTTTTGACATAAAATAAGCTTGGAATAAGTGGCAAAGGAAGGGCCACTTGGGAGCTACACTTGACGCCATCAAGAACAAGGAGAGCCTTGGTTCGAGTCGCGAAATTCTCCTTTTGGCACCTTGTTTGACGGCAACAAGAGAGAGAAAATGCTCAAATTTTATTTCATTAATAAAGGATAATATGAGCATTTTAAATTGGTTTTTTAATTGTTTAATTCTAAGGATAATAAGGATGATATTAGTTTATTTAGATAAACAAGATAATAGGTGATAATAAGGAAATTATTTGGATTATTAAGAGATTATTTGATTATTTGGGAATTAATAGATTTTATCTAAGGATAATTAGTGATAGTCAAGGATATTATGAATGATTATTGGATTATTTTTTCAAATGATTTGAATTAAATCAAATGAGTGGCCGGAGAGGTTGTAAGTGATTGTCAAATTTAAACACCTCATGGGAGGTGGACTGCAAGGCCACTAGGGGGATGCCAATGCCTATAAAAGGTTCAACCTTGTCACCTTGTTTGCTTTTGTCATTTTGCTAAGTGTCAAATTCTCTTCACACATTCTTTTATCTTTCATTTTACTCCTTTGGCAATAGCCAATTTCCTTTCTACTTCCATACTCCATCTCTCCAAAATTTTCACTCCCTTTTCAACCTGAAAAGCCCTCTCTACTTCTTTTTGCCGAAACCCCACATTCAAATTCCTTCCTCTACTCTATAGACTTGGCCGAATATTGAAGCAGAGGTAAGAGGTATTAGCCGAATACTATTTTTTCTTTTCCTTCTCTTCTGTGTCTCTGTCGACATCCATAAGGGGGTAAGTGCCGATTTCAATAGTGTATTAACACCCTTGTGAAACCGATTTCTTTCTAGGAAACTCCGGGATCTCAAAGCAGAAAGGCGGATCTTCCATTCCTTAGTCAATCGATTGGTAAGTAGGTGGTAAGGATTTATGGTAAATAGAGTGCTATTCTAGTAAGTCAGTTAATGATTAAAAGCCGAAGGCTATTGGTATTATTTACTAATCGATGGTGGTTGGCAGAGCAGAACTGGGAATTGAGTGCTGTGATTAGGAACCGAAAGGATAAAGGTAAGGTTCGGGTTCACAAGGAATCCCTCTCAAATTAATTGGTTTGGCCGAATGGCCCATATCACTAACTCTATTATGGCCGAATATAGGAACAAAGAGATCTAAGGTGGTCGACTCCTTCATTCGGGATTTAGATTAATCGTGGTGACAGGTGTGTACATACACACATATAATTTGTTAATATCTTTGTTTGTTGTGAACGCTAACTTGATTTCTATGTAGCATTGATAATATACCATATCGGTATAGTTGGCAATCCGTAAGTCCCCAAAATGTGTACTTGTTATTTGATGCTTTTGGTAAGCATGATGCATTATTATATGAGATTTAAGTATGTGATTGATGTGGGATTAGTGAGTGGAGGAGCAAGATTATTGTGCCGACGGGCACCAAGTGTTTTGGTAACACTCGTGACTATATGTCACCAGAGGTTTGGTACCTCCGGAGGTTTGGCACCTCATAGTGACTTGTCCCTGTGGTTAACACCACCGGGTTGGCCCCACTTGAGATATGGGATCGTCTGCCGTGATTTGGTATCACACGATGGGTTGGCCCCATCAAATGATTTGTGTCTCATGACACCGTGTTTTGGTAACACATTGTGACTATATGTCACCGGTGGTTTGGCACCACCAAAGGTTTGGTACCACAACGGGTAGACAGTATGCGTTTGGATGGCTAGGTCTGGAATTAAATATTCGCATATTAATTGTTATATGTTGTGTATGAAAATTATTTTAAAACGGGGAAGGGTTACATATCGAGTCTTGGTGACTCACCTTCTCCATTATTTTTTCGGTGATGCTTAGATCGCGACATGGAGCCGAGGGACTTGAGGAGGCCATGCGGTGGATTTAAAATTAAACGAACCTAAATTTTAATTATTTTTAAATTTCGTTATTGGGTTGTTTTATTTTGGATGTAATAAGGCCTCATCATACTTTACTTTAGTTATTTTCTTATATGTTGGATATTTTGTTTTAATTATAAATTTGAATCACACGCTTTAAATTAACACGAAAAATATTTTATCGTGCCATCTAGCACATCCGAAATTTGTATAAAAACTTGGCTTAATTAAATTTTCAATTTGGACTAAGTATAATTCCAGCAAAATAGCTTAAAACGAGCAGTTTTCAACAAAACTTAAGTGGACAATGAAAATGGGTTTCAAAAACTTCTTCTTCGTAACGACCCATATCCGGTCCTAACGTTTGGGCCGGGTTCGGGCTGTTACAGATGAAGTGTAGATCAAGAGTTTGGAAATTGAAGAAGGAGGAAATGGAAAGGGAGGAGAGTGTGGAAGAAGGGAATGGAGAGTAGATAGGAAGGGGAGTAGGTGGTTTAAATAAAATTTTTAGCTCTAGTACATCCCAATGCCTATGTTTCATGGGTGTGTCATGTCACACAGCCATATCACACGGCCGTGTGGTGGTTCATTCGTCTCTCCCATGCCTGTTATTCAGGTCGCCACGCCCGTGTTGATAAAATAGTGTCGGCCATGGCTGCGTCGCACAGCCGTGGTGTTTAGTCGGAGCCCATGGCTTGAAGATATTTTTTGTCCTGTTTCGTACTATCTCTGTCATGCCAGTACTGTAAGAGTATGCCCAAAGATCAATCATGAGATGGTTTTAATAACATACTTGATTTACCATGTTTATTAATATAAAGCATTGTCATTATTATTTCTGTTTTTCCTTCTGTGTGTACAAACAAACTATTTTATAATAATGTCCTCAGAATAATATGACTATTCTTAAAAGATCCTTAGGCAAGTACTATTGTTGACTAGGACAACAATAATGCATTAAGACTAACATGTAGTTGATTGATGATAAAGAGTTGCCATAGATATGGAGTGTCAAAATCAATGCATGAATATGTGTGTTAGAGAACAACATATTGGGTGACCCATTATGAGTATGTTTCTTGGATTATTATGTAATTGTCACAACATTACTCATAGTGATTAATTTGTATATGATCCTTAGACTTGAGATAATCATTATTCCAACATCGTGAGTCGTATATTTTGATACACCAAGCGTACACCATAATCGGTTGTTCTATAAAGGCGATGTTGGATATACCACAATCTATGTAGAGGATATTGTTGATCAATACAGATAAGCCCTCCCACATAATGGGAGTAATATCTTAGGCCACTTGATTGAGTGAGACTAGAAATGCATGGCCATGCTCAAATAAGTTGACATGAGATGTCATACTAATTTGTATATCATAGTCTACTCAAGATATCAAGAAACATGAGATGGACTATACAAGTGTGACTATTCCATGACTTATATCCATTCCGAGATAAAAGACTTAAGGATTAATGCATGAAAGGTTAATCACAAAAGTTATGTCGAGTCATGACTTCTTGTAACTTAGGTAGCAATGATGCATTGCTAGATGCCACGCATTGTTTGTGACATTAGAATCGTTCTAGTATTATCGCTAACGTTACAAGAACCTCTGTGGTCACACCCTATGGTTGAAATGAACTAATAAAACATAGTTGGTATTGTGTTTGATTGTCACATGAATTAAATTAATTAAAGAATTAATTTAATTGGGCAATCAAATATTGAATATATTATATGTACAAGGATGTTGTACACATAATGAGAATTAATATATGAATTTGGTTCAGATATAAATTTAAATAAATATAGTTTACTAAAATCCATGTTATAATTAATGTAATTATAACTTTTGGGTATAATTAATGTAATTATAATTTTCAGTTAAAACATTATTATATTTATTTAATTTTATAATTCATAAAAGATATACCGATTATAAAAGGTAATAAGTGATAAAAAAAAAACTTATTAAGAAAAACCCTAAGAATTTGCTTGAAATGGTCTAGTAGCCGTCAAGCAAAAAAAAAAAAAACCTCTAAAACAGTTTTGGAGGTTTCTGCCATTCATAGTCAAACCAGGTGGATTATATAGAGGCCGACATCGTAAAGGTTGCGGCTTGGTTCGTCAGTAGATCAGAACTCTTGTTGTCGAGGTGTTGCTGTCTACTCAGATTGAAATTTCGATAACTTGGAGACCTTTATTTCACCCCGATTCATTCCTCACACATGGATTCATGGTTTGGATCGCCAGGATTAATTTTATTTTACTGCGCCATGGGGGTGCCGGCGTTCCAAAAGTGGTATCAGAGCCACTTGTATGATACGGACTCGGGTTTAAATACTTGGGTGATGCAATTGTATGATATGCATGATTTAATTTTACTACGTTTTCGATTGTTTAAATCATTTAAGCATAACCTAATAACTGTTCATTTTGATAATTGATTAAATGTTAATCATGGTGTTGTGGCCTATTTGATTTTATGTTATTACTGTTAACTATTAACAAATCTGTAATATTGCAACGGTGGTATTTACAGTTTCCAGTAAGGGTTAACTGGCTAGTGGAACAAAGGTTGTTCTGATATGAAACCTCAAGGATTAAAATCTTGAAAAAAAAGTTTATTGATAAAAGTTATCAAATTGTGAGGTTTCATTTGACTGGGGTATGCGGTTTGTACCGCAGGGGCTCTTCCGACCGCCTCAGACCCCATCTTCTTATTACAGTATGTTTTGTTAATAAAAGAAATGTATAAACTTGACGGGCCACAAAAGGTTGAAAGGATATTTTATAATTCACCTTAATAAAAGCATTAAATTATGTATGCTATTTTTGACATGCACGGTGTTTGAAATGCATAGTTATAGCCCGATGACCCATTTGATAAAAGGTTGTAATTTTATATATATAAATACTACCGCATGTCGTGCCTTATACTATTCTCTTGTATTTCTTCTCATCTTACTCCTCGTATGTAAAACGAAGTTTACGATATTGTAATTTGCAAGAGTTCTTGTGGGCTAGATGAGAAGGAAGTTGGGACAACTATTGTGGATTGATAGTTTGTGAAACTGCTTTTACCTTTAGGTTTCCTTTTGGTTCTCCCATTGGCTTGGGTTGAATCACCTTAGTTTATTGGCTATAACTATTGCATTTATTTATTGCTTTATTTATTCATGTATGAGATGCTATGGATGTCTAAAGCATGCCAATTTTATAAATTAAAATTTGATAATAATAAACCCCATTAATTGATGAGATCAATTAAAAGACTAAATGGACTAAAGTAGACCATAATTGGTGAGATGAAACATCCTTAATAAAATCCCTCTATTAAAATATTAAGTCAATATGGCCTTCTAATTTTTCCCTCGTTAAGGCCTCGATCAATACAATGTAGGTTCTACCAAAGCGAAGTACAAATATTTATCTTGGTTAAACGCGAATAATAAACAATTGATATTCGCTGGTTAAAAATTGGTTAATGACTTAACTAGGTTACTCTAATAGGATTAAAAACCTAGAGGCAATTAAGTTGGATAAATCATAAGATGATTAAAAGAAGAGTTGTTCACCAAATATTAGGAGTTACATATGATGTAATTAGCAAAGGTTGTGTAACACCCCAAACCTGGCCTAGAAGTTAGGCCCAAATTTGGAATGTCACATTAAAGGCGCACTTCAAAATGATTTACTATTTAACCACTTAAGGCCCAAAAGCCCAAAACAAAAGTTTATTTTGAAAACCGTATTAACACTTTAATAATTTTATGAAATTTCTTAAGTGGGTAGTTGAAACAATAATAATAACCCAAAATATAAATTCAATTAGGAGTTACAAGGCCTTGTTACAATCAAATGAAAAAACAAAGTATATAAAATAAGATCATTTGAATAAATTAAAACATTTGAATAGCTTGTAGTGTGGCCATCTCCGAGTCCTCTCCCACGCCGAGTCGTCTATTCAGGATTACCTGAAACATTAAAATTAAGGGTGTGAGTTTTGAAACTCAGTGTGTACAACCCATGGCAATCAAATCACATACAAATATTCACATTGGGCCTAAGCCCTATCGAAATCGGTGGTCTTGGGCCTTAGCCCACAATGACCTCATATCATATCATATCGTATCATATACAAATAAAATAATGCAAAAACCCACCCTAAAATTCCATCCGCTACACACACCATTTCCCTTCCACCCTTATGACTCCTGTAGGGAAATCTAGCTCAACCCACCCCTCCGCTACACACTAAGGGTAGCCCGATTGCGGTACTACCGAACGTTGCAGCAAAGCTACTAATCATATATTAGGCTTAAAGCCTCTAGTGGATCCATACCATACGGCCATGCGATCCTGGATCCATACTATACGGCCGTGCGATCCTCAAATCTTCCTCCATACAATAATTCCTACCCATATGCATCCTAAGCAGAATATCATATGAATGCATCAAAGACACAAGTAACATTTATAAGCGTATGTGTAACACCCCAAACCCGGCCCATGAGTCCTGACCGGATCTGGTATGTCACTGGGTGAAATATTTTGGGCCAATTTGATAGTTGGGTGAAAATTCGATTAAATTTGGCTAAGGTACTTAAAACGGGGTTTGAAAACTCAGTTGGGCCTCTTTATAAATACAGTTGGGCTTTATAAACCCTTTTGAAAACATTGATCATGTATCATTTTAAAATCATCAAAGTGATAGTTGACTTAGTTTTTTTTTTTTGTTACCCGATGGTAACATCTTTCAAAAAGTAGAAATTTACTAAGTTTGAAAAATTATTTTAATCGTTACTTATCAATTGAAAATTTCATTTGTAACATAACATAAGCAAAATAAATAAAATAACATCCACAAAATAAATAGCGCCTTATTACAATCCCAAAATAAAAATACTTAGGAAATAAAATAATTAAACTTAACGAAAACAAAATTAAATTCCAACATTAAGCATGGTCACCTCGAGTCCTCTCCTACTCCATCTCCGCGATCTACTCATCTCAAAATGTTAAGGGAAGGGTGAGTCACCAAGACTCAGGTGTAAATCCCTACCCGGAGAATACAACTCATACACAATTTATCAATTAAACATGCACATGCAACCCAACTAGCCATCCATACTCCTTTTCTACCCGTGTGGTCAAAACCATGATGACTTAGAGTCACAATTTAAATGATGGGGCCAACCCATCATGTGGTCAAAACCACCGATGACCATAGGTCACAAAATATCAAGTGTGGTCAAAACCACTGGTGGTACCAAACCACTGGGACTTAGTCGCAAATATTCAATCGTTGTGGTCAAAACCACTGATGACCATAGGTCACAAATAATCTGATGGGGCCAACCCATCTTGTAGTCAAAACCACTTGACGACAGTCCATATTTCATCCCCCTCCTCTCATCAATCCCACCATCACATGCTTTAGTAAAAATTTTCATAAATCATATCATAGCATTTAATCATCATGTGATGGCATGCAAATCATATATCAAAAGTCACAAATTTAGGGACTTACCCTAATCCATGTTTAAGCCCACAAGCATATCATAGATCACTACCAAAATTTATACACAAGACAATAAATTCGCAAGTTTAATAATAAAATGTGTAAGGAGTTTACACACTGCTTCTCTTGGAATTCCTAGATCCCAAGATCCGATCTACAACACTAGATTTTTTGTCCCTTGAATGGATTTGATTTCAATCAAATCTCAAGCCTAACTTAGTCCCTAAATCCATGGCATACGTTAGTTTCGTGATTTAATAAAACTTTTTAATTGAAAAGCCCTTGGTTGAATGTGCTACCAACTCACCTTGGAAAATAAATCCCAAAGCTTCCTCACTTATAGAAAATTGGCAGCACCTCTTAATGTTGTGAGAGGGTTCTGCTACCCTTTTAGAAGAGGAAAGAATCGAAAACAAGCACCTTTTTCCTAAGGAGAATTCGCTAAGAGTAAACAACAATGCTGGAAATTTTTGAACAATTTTGGCTATGGTTTAAGGAGATTTAAAAAGACAAGAAGAGAGGAAGAAGAGAAAGAGTTTGCTTGAAATTTTCTCTAAAGAGGAGTATATTTGGCTTGTAAAAGAGAAGAGAAGCTGGAATTTTTGAATGGTTTTGGCTATGAAACAATGGAGATTTCAGCAGAGTAAATTTGGAGAGAAAAGAAGAATTTTGGTTCAACTTTTGGTACATCTTTCTTTGTAAAAACAGATATGTACAAATTTCAAGGTCTCCAATTTTCAACAAACACTCTCTTAATTTATGATAATTCCCAAATTTTGATTTATCCAAGATAAATCTAATTTTATCATCCTTTTAATTCCTTAATCCCTCAACAAATAAAACACTAAAAATAAAAGAACCCATGTGCATATCAAACTCTTCCAAATGACTTTGGGAGTCCAAAATGCAACCAAAGTCCTTCACCCACGTTAGCAGTTGGGGAAGAAAAAAGGAAAAAAATAACCATGTTGTTGCTGCTTGATTCAACTTGGAACCCCAAGCAGCAGCCCCCTTAACACGCCCCTGCCACTCTACCACATTGACTTTCCGTCAATTAACCACAACATTTATTCTTAAACCCTTCCTACTCCAAATTTACATAACCGATATGGAAAATTAAAATCCCAAATCGTTGCTTCAAGGTCTCGAACCAAATGACCCTCACCGCTTGCCCCTTTCTTAACACCCTTGCCATCTTTCCCGATTACACTTTCATGTCATAACTCGTCGCGACATTTTATAAGCCATCCTTCACTGGCTCCTTATGCTTTGGCGCTTAAAACAAAAATAAACGCAGACATGTGCTACCCCTGTGGCTCGAACACGAGTCCAAGCGCCGCAGCTTCTTTCTTCTAGCGCCTTTGCCACTTCTCCCAACCTAACTTTCATGTCACAAACCTCCTTTATTTAACTATAAGGCCTTCCTAGCCCTAACGCCTAAAAAGCCCACAAGGAAAAATATTTCCTCCTTGTATCTCCCATGGATCGAACCCAAGATCCCTTACCATCATAATGACGCCACAACCACCGCACCACAAGGCCTTCTTGTGTCATGCTTCTCCCAATTTTTTATTTAAACCCTATCTCCACCTAGCTCCCTTCTTTAAGTACTTTAAAAGAAATTTTAATTCCAAATCTAACCTAATTCTGGATTATTTCTAGACCCTAAATCATGCCAAATAAAATCATATTTATTTATTTCTCAAGCCCACATGGAATTTATTTAAATTACATATAACCCCTAATTCGTGGTGTTACAAGATGTTAAATCACGTAGGGTATTTTCGTCATTTCACTACCCAAGGGTATTTTCATAATTTTGCAAAATAGGGGTATCTTGGTAATTTTGTAAAACAGGGGTATTTTGGTACTGTAATTTTGCAATCTGAGGGTATTTTGGTAATTTTACAAATCAAGGTATTTTTATAATTTTGTAAATAGGGGGTATTTTGGTAATTTCGCAAATTAGGGGTATTTTGGTAATTTCGCAAATAGGGGGTATTTTGGTAATTTCGCAAATAGAGGGTATTTTGGTAATTTTGCAAATCAGAGGTATTTCAGTAATTTTGCAAATAGGGGGTATTTTGGTAATTTTGCAAATCATGGGTATTTCGGTCCCTTTCGGGTTTTAGTTATGAACTTTGGCCCATCAACAAGTCCTCGAGGCTAAAGTGAACGGACACTACACACCAGGTAGGATTCCAGAAAAGATGAGGTGGGCCACTAGGGCTGCTTAAGTACCAAGCTCTCCCTAGAACCAATCCTAGACATGCGTATGCCCGTTGCCACACTCCAACCCAGTGACTTGTTTATGGACATGTTTAATTATTAGAAAGTCTTATGAAATTTAAGAGTTGTTCAAACTAGGCCTAACGTCCATAAACCCTAGCTACTTGTCTACGTCCCCATAAAGCTCATCAAACCCAAATTACATCATTACGGTCCATCAAGCCCAAGTCTCATCATATAGCCAAATAGGCCCAGAACAAATTCAGATCAAGTATCATGAATGTCTAATTCAATTCGTATACCAACCAAACCATTTCATCAAACATAGCCTCAGGGTCCACTAGGCCCATTTAGCCACTTTCGGCTTTTTGACTTTTTGGGATTGCCGATATCATGTGTGTAGTGTTTGTACACACCTGGTAACCTCGCGTGCTGTAAACCCCTTAGTCACGAACCTACAATCGACATCACCTAATGATTAATCATAACTTCATATACACTTATCGAAAATCAAAACCTCACCGTAACCTTACCGTGTGCCTTACGTTCTAGTAGCCCTTCCTTTGCTACTATTGGCGATTATCCTTTAGATCTGTACCCAAATACCTATATCGTCAAAACCAAGTGACCTATATTGATCATAAGTCACCCCTATGAGCCTCAATAGATTCAGTCACTTATTAAAACTTTAACTAAATCGAGAATACTTACTGCCTTTTCACAATCCTTTCCTACCGCGCTTGCGATCGCTGAGCCTCACCCTTGTTAGTACATGGTAACGGCAAAGAGGGGTTAGATAGCCCTTCGGCTTTTAACAAAACGCATTAAAAAATTCAACTAAGTTCTTACCGAAATCTTCCTTTGATCCTATGACTTAAGTCTGGCTTTTGAGACTAATAAGGTGACAGAGGCAATTCGGCAACACAAGGGGAAAAGAAATAAAAGTGATTTGGCTAGAACCTAGAAAAGCGAAACAAAAAGGAATTTGAAAAGGGAAGATATGAAGGATTTGGCTTTGACACACTTAGAAAAATGTCTACCTCTCACAAGTGATGAAATTCGACTAGCGAGGAAGCAAAATTCAAGCATTAACATAGGAACTTAATTCGCAGACTCATATATATAGCCCCAGCCAATTTCCTTCCTCGAGTCCAATTTGGCACCACTATATCCACCTCCCAATCCCTATCTTTTCTCCCTTATCTGCACCTTAAATTTCTCTCCTGAACACTCCCTTTCAGAGTCCCCTCCAATGCCAACTCCTTCTGTCCAAACACAAAAATAAAACTCCTAAATTTTCCCTTCCTAGGCCTCGAACCTTATACCTCATTAACTGCTTAACACACCACCTCATAGCCCCTATATAAAGCCACTTTCCACTAGACTACAAGCTCATTTGTGTCCTCTCTTCTCTTAATCTGCTTATGAGGCCTCATGCCTGAGACTAGGGTCCACTAAATAAGAAAAATAAATTTTCCCTATGGCCTCCCCTAATTCTAAGGCTTTAAATAATCCCGATAATACCTTAATATTATTATTCTAAGTGCTACACATACATATTAACTCCCATGCACAGAAATTAAAAGTTTCAAGATTTTTGGGGCGCTATAACCTAATAGGCCCAAATCTACTAGGCCCAAATTCGGGGCGTTAGAGGTTGCTTACCTAAATAATCATAGTCTTGAGAGTAAAGCCAAAGCTGACTTAAGAGAAGGTGAAATATGGATCCTTAACCTACTAGAAATACTTTGGAGAAAGTTTTTTAGAATTAATATATGAGGGTTATTAATTTTAAAATAAAATAGTGGGATCATCATTTAATAAAGTCTTTTAATGATTGATATAAACTTGGTAAATTTACTCACACGCATATTTAATTGTTGTAGATATATTAGGGCTGTAAATACTAGCACACTCTCATTGCGATCGGTCCTTGAGAAGGACAAATTGAATGGTTTGAATTTTCTTGACTGGTTTCGTAACTTGAAGATTGTCCTCAAACAAGAACGAAAATTGTATGTCATTGAACAACCACTTCCTAATGAACCACCTGCTAATGCCTTGAGAACTGATAGAGATGCTTACAAGAAGTATCTCGATGACATGGTAGATGTTGGATGTCTTATGCTTGCCACTATGAATCTTGAGCTTCAGAAGCAACATGAGGACATGGTTGCTTATGATATGATCGAGCACCTGAAAGAACTCTATCAGGGGCAAGCACTGCAAGAGAGGTTCGATATCTCTAAAGCCCTATTCTAATGTAAGTTGGCTGAAGGAAGCCCAGTAGGACCTCATGTCCTTAAGATGATTAGCTAAATTGAAAGTCTATCTAAGCTTGGTTTTCTATTGGTCCAAGAGTTAGCCACTAATGTTATTCTGCAATTATTGCCGGATAGCTACAGCCAGTTTTTCCTTAATTTCAATATGAATGAAATTGAAAAGACTCTGCCACAGTTGCTCAGTATGTTACAAACTACTGAAGGCAACATGAAAAAGGTTGGACCCAAGCCCATATTGATGGTTCGTAACAACAAGGGAAAGAGAAAGGCCAAAGTTCAGAAAAAGCCCAAAGGCAAAGGTAGGCCCAATCTTGGCAAAGGAAAGGCTGCAATGAAACCTAAAGGTGGGGTGTCTAAGGAAGGAAACTGCTTTCATTGTGGTGTGACTGGACATTGGAAGTGAAACGCCTATCTATCTTGAGGAAGTCAAGAAGGCCAAAACAAGCGAACGCTTTGCTTGAGTATTGATGTTATTGATATTAATTTATCAACTACTACTTCTTGGGTATTAGATATTGGTTGTGGTTCTCATATTTGTACTTCTCGAGGGACTACAAAGGAGTAGGACGTTGGCTAGAGGAGATGTGGACTGCGAGTTGGAAATGGAGCAAAGGTTCTTGCATTAGGCGTGGGAAAATATACTTTATCTTTGCCTAGTGGACTTGATTTATTTTTAGAGGTTGTTATTTTGTGCCTCGCCACGTAGGGTATTTTCGTCATTTCACTACCCAGGGTATTTTCATAATTTTGCAAAATAGGGGTATCTTGGTAATTTTGTAAAACAGGTATTTTGTACTAATTTTATAATCTGAGGGCATTTTGGTAATTTTACAAATCAGGGTATTTCGATAATTTTGCAAACAGGAGGTATTTTGGTAATTTCACAAATTAAGGGTATTTCGGTAATTTTGCAAATAGGGGGTATTTTGGTAATTTTTCAAATAGGGGGTATTTTGGTAATTTTACAAACAGGGGGTATTTTGGTAATTTCACAAATTAGGGGTATTTCGGTAATTTTGCAAATAGGGGGTATTTTGGTAATTTTTCAATTAGGGGGTATTTTGGTAATTTTGCAAATCAAAGGTATTTCGGTAATTTTGCAAACAGGGGGTATTTTGGTAATTTTGCAAATCATGGGTATTTCGGTCCCTTTCGGGTTTTAGTTATGAACTTTGGCCCATCAACAAGTCCTCGAGGCTAAAGTGAACGGACATTACGCACCAGGTAGGATTCCAGAAAAGAGGAGGTGGGCCACTAGGGCTGCTTAAGTACCAAGCTCTCCCTAGATCCAATCCTAGACATGCGTATGCCCGTTGCCACACTCCAACCCAGCGACTTGTTTATGGACATGTTTAATTATTAGAAAGTCTTATGAAATTTAAGAGTTGTTCAAACTAGGCCTAACGTCCATAAACCCTAGCTACTTGTCTACGTCCCCATAAAGCTCATCAAACCCAAATTACATCATTACGGCCCATCAAGCCCAAGTCTCATCATATAGCCAAATAGGCCCAGAACAAATTCAGATCAAGTATCATGAATGTCTAATTCAATTCGTATACCAACCAAACCATTTCATCAAACATAGCCTCAGGGTCCACTAGGCCCATTTAGCCACTTTCGGCTTTTCGGCTTTTTGGCATTGCCGATATCATGTGTGTAGTGTTTGTACACACTTGGTAACCTCGCGTGCTGTAAACCCCTTAGTCACGAACCTACAATCGACATCACCTAATGATTAATCATAACTTAATATACACTTATCGAAAATCGAAACCTCACCGTAACCTTACCGTGTGCCTTACGTTCTAGTAGCCCTTCATTTGCTACTATTGGCGATTATCCTTTAGATCTGTACCCAAACACCTATATCGTCAAAACCAAGTGACCCATATTGATCATAAGTCACCCCTATGAGCCTCAATAGCTTCAGTCACTTATTAAAACTTTAACTGAATCGAGAATACTTACTGCCTTTTCACAATCCTTTCCTACCGCGCTTGCGATCGCTGAGCCTCACCCTTGTTAGTACATGGTAACGGCAAAGAGGGGTTAGATAGCCCTTCGGCTTTTAACAAAACACATTAAAAATTCAACTAAGTTCTTACCGAAATCTTCCTTTGATCCTACGACTTAAGTCCGGCTTTTGAGACTAATAAGGTGACAGAGGCAATTCGGCAACACTAGGGGGAAAAGAAATAAAAGTGATTTGGCTAGAACCGAGCAGTGAAACAAAAAAGGAATTTGAAAAGGGAAGATATGAAGGATTTGGCTTTGACACACTTAGAAAAAATGTCTACCTCTCACAAGTGATGAAATTCGACTAGCAGGGAAGCAAAAATTCAGCATTAACATAGGAACTTAATTCGGCACTCATATATATAGCCCCTAGCCGAACTTCCCTTCCCTCAGAGTCTAATTTGGCACCACTATATCCACCTCCAAATCCCTATCTTTTCTCCCTTATCTGCACCTTAAATTTCTCTCCTGAACACTCCCTTTCAGAGTCCCCTCCAACGCCAACTCCTTCTGTCCAGACACAAAAATAAAACTCCTAAATTTTCCCTTCCTAGGCCTCGAACCTTATACCTCATTAGCTGCTTAACACACCACCTCATAGCCCCTATATGAAGCCACTTTCCACTAGGCTACAAGCCCATTTGTGTCCTCTCTTCTCTTAATCTGCTTATGAGGCCTCATGCCTGAGACTAGGGTCCACTAAATAAGAAAAATAAATTTTCCCTATGGCCTCCCTAATTCTAAGGCTTTAAATAATCCCGATAATACCTTAATATTATTATTCTAAGTGCTACACATACATATTAACTCCCATGCACAGAAATTAAAAGTTTCAAGATTTTTGGGCGCTACAACCTAATAGGCCCAAATCTACTAGGCTCAAATTTGGGGCGTTAGAGGTTGCTTACCTAAATAATCATAGTCTTGAGAGTAAAGCCAAAGCTGACTTAAGAGAAGGTGAAATATGGATCCTTAACCTACTAGAAATACTTTGGAGAAAGTTTTTTCAGAATTAATATATGAGGGTTATTAATTTTGAAATAAAATAGTGGGATCATCATTTAATAAAGTCTTTTTAATGATTGATATAAACTTGGTAAATTTATTCACACGCATATTTAATTGTTGTAGATATATTAGGGCTGCAAATACTAGCACACTCTCATTGCGATCGGTCCTTGAGAAGGACAAATTGAATGGTTTAAATTTTCTTGACTGGTTTCGTAACTTGAAGATTGTCCTCAAACAAGAACGAAAATTGTATGTCATTGAACAACCACTTCCTAATGAACCACCTGCTAATGCCTCGAGAACCGATAGAGATGCTTACAAGAAGTATCTCGATGACATGGTAGATGTTGGATGTCTTATGCTTGCCACTATGAATCTTGAGCTTGAAGCAACATGAGGACATGGTTGCTTATGATATGATCGAGCACCGAAAGAACTCTATCGGGGCAAGCAACTGCAAGAGAGGTTCGATATCTCTAAAGCCCTATTCTAATGTAAGTTGGTGAAGGAAGCCCAAGAGGACCTCATGTCCTTAAGATGATTAGCTAAATTGAAAGTCTATCTAAGCTTGGTTTCCATTGGTCCAAGAGTTAGCCACTAATGTTATTCGCAATTATTGCCGGATAGCTACAGCCGCTTTTTCCTTAATTTCAATATGAATGAAATTGAAAAGACTACTTTACGAGCTTGTTCGGATATGTTACAAACTCTGAAGGTAACATGAAAAGGTTGGACCCAAGCCCATATTGATGGTTCGTAACAACAAGGGAAAGAGAAAGGCCAAAGTTCAGACAAAGCTCAAAGGCAAAGGTAAGCCCAATCTTGGCGAAGGAAAGGCTGCAATGAAACCTAAAGGTGGGGTGTCTAAGGAAGGAAACTGCTTTCATTATGGTGTGACTGGACATTGGAAGTGAAACTGCCCTATCTATCTTAAGGAAGTCAAGAAGGCCAAAACAAGCGGAACGCCTGCTTCAGGTATTAATGTTATTGATATTAATTTATCAACTACTACTTCTTGGGTATTAGATATTGGTTGTGGTTCTCATATTTGTACTTCTGAACAGGGACTACAAAGGAGTAGGGCATTGGCTAGAGGAGATGTGGACCTGCGAGTTGGAAATGGAGCAAAGGTTGCTGCATTAGCTATAGAAAAATATACTTTATCTTTGCCTAGTGGACTTGATTTATTTTTAGAGGATTGTTATTTTGTGCCCAGTTTAACTAAAAACATTATTTCAATTTCTTGTTTAGACAAAATTGGTTTTGAGATACTTATTAAGAATAATTATTATTCCTTTTATCTCAATAATGTTTTCTATGGTTCGGCACAATTGATTAATGGCCTCTATATTTTAGATCAAATGAATCCTATTTACAACATAAATACCAAAAGATATAAAATAAATGACTCAAATCAAACTTATCTTTGGCATTGTCGTTTGGGCCACATAAGTGAGAGACGTATATCCATACTCCATAAAGATGGTTTCTTAGATTCATTTGTTTTTGAACAATTTGAAGTATGTGAATCTAGCTTATTGGGAAAAATGACTAAATCTCCTTTTACTGGTAAAAGTGAATGAGCTAGTGATTTATTGGGCCTAATACATTCTGATGTATGTGGACCAATAAATACACAGGCCAGAGGTGGATTTCAATACTTCATTACTTTCACTGATGATTTCAGTAGATATGGGTATGTTTATCTCATGCGCCATAAGTCTGAGTCCCTTGAAAAGTTCAAGGAATTCAAACATGAAGTACAAAATCAACTAGGCAAAACTATCAAGTCACTTCGATCTGATCAAGGTGGAGAGTATTTGAGCCTAGAGTTTGATGATCTATTGAAGGAATGTGGGATTGCCTCACAACTTACTCCTCCTACTACTCCTCAATAGAATGGAGTTTCTGAGAAAAGAAATCAAACTCTATTAGACATGGTTCGATCCATGATGAGTCATGCTGATCTATCAACTTCCTTTGGGGACATGCACTTGAGATAGCTACTTTCACACTAAATCGTGTTCCATCTAAATCGGTTCAAAAGACGCCATATGAGATGTGGACTGGGAAACGTCCCAGTATGTCTTTTATGAAAATTTGGGGTTGTGAAGCTTATGTTAAACGTCAGATGTCTACTAAGCTTGAATCTAAATCTGAAAAGTGTATTTTTGTGGGGTATCCGAAAGAAACCAAAGGTTATTATTTCTTTAATCCCACTGAGAATAAAATGTTTGTTGCTCGGACTGGTGTCTTCCTAAAGAGAGAATTTATTTCTAGAAAAGAAAGTGGGAGAAAGATTGAACTTGAAGAAATTCGAGAATCACAAGATACTACTGAACCAGAGATAGAACAATAGCAAATTGCACAAGAAATTGAGGAACAAGTAACTGCTGTAGAAACACAACCACCACGAAGATCTTTAAGAGAACACCATGCACCTGAGAGATATGGATTTCTCATTACAATGCATGGTCACGTCCTTCTTATAGATCAAGATGAGCCTAGGACTTATCAAGAAGCAGTGATGAGCCCAGACTCAAGAAATGGCTTGAGGCCATGAGATATGAGATGGATTCCATGTATGAAAATCAAGTATGGACTTTGATTGACCCACCCGAAGGGATTAAGCCTATAGGGTGCAAGTGGGTTTTCAAAAAGAAACCCAACATGGATGGTAATGTACAAACATACAAGAGGCGATTAGTCACTAAAGGTTTTTTCCAAATTCATGGTGTTGATTATGATGAAACCTTTTCTCTTGTAGCTATGTTTAAATCCATTAGGATCTTGTTCGCCATAGCTGCATTTCATGATTATGAAATCTGGCAGATGGACGTCAAAATAGCTTTCCTTAATGGGAAACTTGAAGAGGATGTGTACATGACACAACCTGAAGGTTTTGTCAATCCAAAGGATGCTAGAAAGATTTGTAAGCTACAAAGATCCATTTATGGATTAAAGCAAGCTTCTTGAAGTTAGAATCTTCGTTTTAATGATGCAATCAAAGAGTGTGGTTTTATCAAAAATGAAGATGAATCATGTGTTTACAAGAAAGTTAGTGGAAGCACTATCACATTCTTGGTACTGTATGTGGATGACATACTTATCATGGGAAATGACATACCTACCTTGCAGTCTATTAAGACTTGGTTAGGAAGTTGTTTTTCTATGAAGGACTTGGGTGAAGCTACTTACATCTTAGGAGTCAAGATCTATAGAGATAGATCAAGACGACTACTGGGTCTAAGCCAAAGTACATACATAGATAAAGTACTGAAAAGGTTCAGTATGGAAGAATCTAAAAGAGGATTCTTACCTATGAGACATGGTATTTCACTCTCAAAGGAAATGTGTCCTTCAACTCCACAAGAGAGAGAACGCATGAGTAAAATTTCATATGCTTCGTCTATTGGATCTATCATGTATGCCATGTTATGCACCAGTCCAGATGTCTCGTATGCCTTAAGTATGATGAGCAGGTACCAAGTAGATCCCGGTGAAGGTCACTAGATCACAGTCAAGAATATCCTTAAGTACTTAACAAGAACTAAGGATACGTTCCTAATATATGGAGGTGAGGAAGAGTTAAGTGTAAAAGGTTACACTGATGCCAGCTTCCAAACTGACAAGGATGATTCTCGATGGCAATCAGGATTTGTGTTTTCCATTAATGGTGGTGCTATAAGCTGGAAGAGTTCAAAGAAAAGTATAGTAGGCGATTCTACAATAGAGGCCGAGTATATTGCATCCAGTGAGGCAGCAAAAGAAATGGTTTGGATCAAGAAGTTCATTACTGGACTAGGGATTGTGCGTAGCATATCAGATGCTATAGAACTCCGATGTGATAATAATGGAGCCATTGCACAAGCTAAAGAACCCAGATCTCACCAGTGATCCAAACATATACTTAGGCGCTATCATCTTATTTGAGAGATTATCGATCGAGGAGATGTAGAGATATGCAGAGTACCTACTGATGATAGCATTGCTGATCCCCTGACCATGCCTCTGACACAACAGAAGCATGACCGCCACACTAAGTCGCTTGGTATTAGATATATGAGTGATTAGTCTTAGTGCTAGTGGGAGATTGTAAGAGTATGCCCAAAGATCAATTATGAGATGGTTGTAATAACATACTTGATTTACCATGTTTATTAATATAAAGCGTTGTCATTATTATTTCAGTTTTTCCTTCTATGTGTACAAATAAACTGTTTTCTAATAATGTCCTGAGAATAATATGGTTATTCTTAAAACATCCTTAGTCAAGTATTATTGTTGACTAGGACAACAATAATGCATTAAGACTAACATGTAGTTGATTGATGATAAAGAGTTGTCATTGATATGGAGTGTCAAAATCAATGCATGAATATATGTGTTAGAGAACAACATATTGGACTAACCCGCTATGAGTATGTTTCTTGGATTATTATGTAATTGTCACAACATTACTCATAGTTTTGGAGATTTCTGCCGTTCATAGTCAAACCGGGTGGATTACGTAGAGGCCGAC
Source organism: Gossypium rotundifolium (assembly GCA_025506655.1). Classification (NCBI taxonomy): domain Eukaryota; kingdom Viridiplantae; phylum Streptophyta; class Magnoliopsida; order Malvales; family Malvaceae; genus Gossypium; species Gossypium rotundifolium. Next base: position 30,056,813 of record CP106730.1, read on the forward strand.
ATCGTAAAGGTTGTGGCTTGGTTCGATAGTAGATCAGAACTCTTGTTACCTAGGCATCGTTGTCTACTCAGATTGAAATTTTGGTAACTTCAAAACCTTTATTTTACCCTGATTCATTCCTCAAACATGGGTTCATGGTTTGGATCGTCGGGATTAATTTTATTTTGCTGCGCCATGGGGGTGCCGGCGTTCCAACAAGTACAAAAATTTGTAGTATCCACACGGTCACAGCCACGGTCGTGTGTAAGGCCATGTGGTGTAGAAATCTACGCTTCATTAACTTGGTTAGTTTGTAGTTAGGTGATAAAAGAAAGAGATTAAAAATAAATGGGTTAGTGCTCGGGTTGCCTCCCGAGAAGCGCTTGTTTAAAGTCTTAAGCTAGAATGACCTCTCATTTGCACATTCATGGTGGTTTGAGGAGTGAAAAATCATTTCTCATGCTATCATTATATAGGTTGAGTCGAGTGGCATTTAATTTAAAAGTGCCAAATTTAGAATTGCTTACCTCGACTATGCCGTATGGGAAGATATTGAATTCCTTAAAAGGGATCTCTTTGAATGTATTTAGGTCTGACATGGCGATTCTCGGGTATGTTTTCTCTAGCAGTACCTGATCTCCTATTTTGAGATGATTAGATGTTCCTATAAGCTCGTCTAGGGGTTCCTTTGGTTTTACTTCGTGTGGTTTTGATTCCTCCTTGAAGTGTGCCTTCCACTCCTCTAGTTCATCAATCTGAAGCCTTCACTCCTCGTGACTTTCTTCTTTATTGGCATAAGGTTTATGATCTGGCTCAGATATGTAGCTTCGTGGTGCTTCCTGTAAAGAAGATTGAACCGAATGATTATCAATAGAATTTACGTTCTCACCGTTATCACTCGATGTCCTAATTGAGTCGAGAGCTTGAAGACTGATTGATTCGTCACCTACACGAAGTGTGAGTTCACCTGTACTAACATCAATTTTAGATCTGGCAATTGCTAAAAAGGGCCTTCCTAAAATTAAAGGAACTGTATTATCCTCATCCATATCTAAAACAACAAAGTCTACGAGGAATATAAATTTGTCAATTTTAACGAGTACGTCTTCAATTATACCCCTAGGAATTTGTATAGTCTTATCAGCTAATTGAATACTCATCCTAGTTTGTTTGGGTTCCCTAAGCCTAGTTGTTTAAACATTTTATAAGGCATAACATTTATGCTTGCCCCTCAATCAGCTAACGCGTTATTAATAGTTAAACTACCAATTAAATATGGAATTGTAAAACTCTCTGGATCTTTTAATTTTCATTGTAGTTTGTTTTGCAACATTGCTGAGCACACTGCGTTTAATTCCACATGCGACTCCTCGTCTAACGTCTACTTATTTGTCAAAAGCTCTTTTAAAAATTTCCTTGAATCTGACATCTGCGAAAGAGCTTCAAGAAACGATAAGTTAATACGTAATTTCTTTAAAAGTTTAAGAAACTAACCAAACTGTTCATCTGAATTGTCTTTCTTCATCGTATTGGGATATGGTATACAAGGTTGGTATTCTTTAATTATCGATTTTGGATTTTCTTGGCTTACCTCAACCTTACCTTCACTTACCACAGGTTCTTGCCTTGGCTCAAGTTTAGAATCTACTAACCCTTCACTATTCTGAGGGATTATGGCTTGAAGTTGCTCTTTTGGGTTAGTCTTAGTGTTACTAGTATTAACTTCCTTTTTATTATCTAGCCTAAGAATTAAAGGAATTGTTGTTTAACCTAAAATTAACTAACTACTAAGCTAAGGATGCTAAGACAAAAAGAATGAATTGGGGAAATACTTGTGGGAAAAACCAATTGATTGAGACAATACCCAAAGAAGAATCCACATAGACTTCACTTGTTATTTAACTCTAAACCAGACGATTTATTCACTTGACTTGATCCGTAGGATTCCCTAATTTATATTAATACCTCTCTCAAGGCTACTAATGTCTAACCCTAGGTTGATTAATTGAAATCTCTTTCTAATTAAAACCCCTAGAATTGCATTAACTTGATCTATGGACTCCCATATTAGGTTTGACCCTAATCCGGTAGATTTTTGTCATCCTATCTCTAGGGTTGCGATCAACTCCGCTTAACATTACTAGATCTACTCTTAGATAGGGTCTATTCCTCCTCTGCCTAAAAGCATAAATGCTTGAATCAATATCCTGAAATATCAAAGCAAGAATTAAGAACACATAATTAAGAACAAATCAAATATTTATCATACAGCACAAAAAACAATAACAAGATCCGTTTTAGGTTTCATCCTCCTCAGGTATTTGAGGTGTTTAGTTCATAATCATAAAAGAATACATCTCAGAAGTATAAAACAAAACATAAAGAAAACCCTAACACCCCTGAAGGAATTGAAGGAGAGATCCTCAGTCTTGAGTATGACTCCGGCTTCTTGAGATGAATCAATTGGCTTTCTTCGAGTGAATCCCACAATTCGACCCCTCTGGCTTGGCTCTTTCGCCTAACTGACTGCCCCCTTTAAGGATGGCCTCTAAGGTGTTTATATAGGCTTTTGGACTTTCTTTCTTTTCCTCTAAGTACCCTAATCCGAATAAAACTCTTCTTTGCTGTGTCAGGGACACGCCCGTGTGGAGCGCCCATGTAAGTCGAGGTCAGGCCGTGTTCGGGTCTGTTAATGAGGCACTACCGTGTGGTATTGGGCCCAAGTCGTGCCGATTTCATAATTCAGCCCATTTATTCTATTTTTGGCCCGTTTCTCATTCTTTTCATCCTTTGGTGTTCTCTTGAGCATGAAACATGAAAACAAAGGATTAGGTGCACCTATTTCCATAATTAAAGGGATAAATCATCCAAAAGTATGCTAAATAGGGGGATTAAAATATGTGTATATTATGGTTTATCAACTTTGTATTTCGACCTGAGAATTTGAACCCATAAAGCATTGGAATTTGCTACAATTTTGAAACCAATCTTCATCCTAAAAGAAGTATTGTGGCCTCTCAAGCCTAAGCCCAAGACCACCATGATCCCTAGGTTGACACACCGAATCCCAACTCACCAAAGCCATCTTTTTAACCTCATTATAAGATCTCCCTATGAATAGTCTGACTATTTTTTCACTTTAGTCACACAAACATTTAGGGATCATTATAGTCTAAATGAAATAGCTTGGGACTGCGAGCAACACCAATAGGGCCAGAGTAACCCTACCAGCGAAGGATAGTTTTCCAGCATCCCAACTTGAAAGCTTACTACGCACCCTATCAACCATGAATGATGGAGTATTATTTGTTGCCTTGTCATGTGATAGAGGCACTCCTAAATAAAATCCTAGGTTCTACACATCTTGATAGCCTAGAATGTTGCTTATACACCTCCCTTAGGTATCATCCACACCTTTCAAAAAGAAGATGTTGGTTTTTTTCATATTAATCTTGTGCCCTGAGAAATCACAAAAATTATCTAGGACTCCCTTAATGATCTTTGATTAACACTTATCCGCATGACCAAAGAGGATCAGGTCATTTACAAAGAAAATATGAGATAGTGGTGGACCTGTATGTGACAATTGTATAGGTAACCAATTACATGAATCAATGGTCGAACGAATACTGTTACCCAACCACTCCATACATAGAATAAACAAATAAGAGGATAAAGGGCAGCCCTGTCAAACACCATTCACTGATTTAAATTTTTAAGTCGAATCCCATTCCACAGAATCTGCATAGAAGAATTAGAAATAGCAGACATAATTACATTGCAAAGGAACTTAGGGATACATGCAGCCTGTAGTGAGGTTTCTATGAATTTCTAATGCACATGATTATACTCTTTCTCAAGATCGATTTTGACAGAAATCTATTTTCTATTCTTCTACTTGCTTCTCATAGAGTGAACAACCCCTTGAGCGATAATGATATTGTTTGTTATATTTCTACCCTCTACAAAGTCAGCCTGCTCATAACCAATTTGTAAAGGATAGAGCAAAGGTTGATAGGGTAGAATTGAGCAAAACTGTATGGGTTCTAAACTTTAAGGATAAGTACAAAAAGGGTATTGTTTAAAGATGGATCAATTTGCTTACTCAAAAATACCTTTTTGACCCACTCAAAAATGGAGGCATCAACATAATCCCACTGACTCTAGGAAAACAAGGAATGATACCCATCACTGTCTGGGGCATTTAACAGTGCCATGTCATAAAATGTTTTCTTGATTTCCTCATTAGTAATCGGTTTGCTTAAGAGCTAGACATCTACGTCATGTAGATGCGAGAATACACTCGGAGGTAAGCATTTCATAGGACCCGGGTGTTCACCATATAGCTTCGTGTAGAATTTAACTACCTCAAATTTCAATTTCTCCTCATGAAAGATCCATTCACCAGAGTCATCCTTTAAAGCACCGACTCAATTCTATTTTGTCTTCGCAAGGTACATGTATGGAAATATTTGGTGTTACGGTCTCATAGAGACAACCAGTCACACTTAGCCTCTGATGCCATAAAAGTTCCTCATGATATAAAACATTCTCCAACTTTTCTTTGATATCCATTTCAACCTGGCTGAGATATGAAGAGTTAACCCTATCCAACGCTTTTTGTACATTGTTGAGCTTTCTAATCAATTGCTTTTTACGAGAAAAATGTGCCCGTATGCCTTCTTATTTCGATGTTTGACATGATTCATAAAATCAAAGTGGGACTTTGACATGCTTTCATGGACAATCCAGTTTTGTTTGATGAAATCTAAAAAATGAGGATGTTCAACCTAGTCGACAAGAAAATGTAATGGACATCCCCTAGAAAAGAGACTTTCAGGCTTGAGAGATAAGCACAAAGGTCTATGGTCTGATTTCAATCTCAATAGATAAGTCACCATGTTGTATAGGAAGGCCATACTCCAAGCATCAATATGGCCCTATCCAACCTCTCAAACACCTCACCTCTTTGCCAAGTAAAATATGGTCCTTGAAAACCTAATTCATGTAACTAACTAAAATCCATAAAGTCACAAAAAAGATAGCATAGTTTTCCTAAGGCCCACCCCCTTTCTTTTCGTTAGAAGCAAAAATGGCGTTAAAATTTCCAATCGCCAACCATGAAGTACAATCCACCAGAATGATGCTTTCTAAAGTTCCCTAGAGAAGTCTTCATTTATGACTATCAAGACTGGTATAGACCATGGTGATCAGAAAAGGTTGTCCATAGACATTATATAAAGCTCTAATTAAAATAAACTGAGGATTGTTTTTGAAGACTTCAACATAAACAATATCCCTCTAGTCGATCTAAATCCACCTGAAAAACCCATTGCTTCTACACGATGATAATATTGAAAACTAAGTTTAACTATAACAAAATCCATTTTGTCACCACTAACCCTTGTTTCTAACAACCCAACCAAATCCTGTCTATAATCCCTGTTATATTCCCGAAACAAACATGGGAATTTGGAGTTGGTGCACCCCTGACAGCTTTAACAAAAAATAATAAAATTCATAAAAATAAATAAAAGGGAAGAAAACCAACCTCGAAAGAGCCATAAGAGGCCCCACACCATCATCTTGGCTTATCACTTTACGTGAAGTCGTATCAGCCTCAAGCATAGCTTGGAATCTAATAAGCCTTCCTATGGAAGACATGGCAATGGTAGCTAATTTAAAACAGTCTTCACGACTACGAATGGTTTTATTGATAGCCTTCTCAACACGACCATTGCTACTTTTTCCCCTACAATTCGCCCTTTCGAACGTAGATTAAATTTCACAATTTTAACCTATCCCTTACTAGAAGAGATCTTGAATGAATTAGGCTCCATATTTTCTTTAAATTTCACTATTGTATGTCTATTAGTATCAGGGAATTTATAATTTAAATCCACAAAAGATTCAACAGGGCCCTTGAAAGTGGGGTTAAAATGAATAAAGTTACTCACATTTTCAATTGATTTAACACTGGAAGCCGTGATGTTTATGGGTTGCTCCACAGGTCCCAAAATAATGCTCTTATTGGTGGTCACTTGCATCAATGCTACTGCAGCAGCCTTCTTTCACCAGACCCTTGGCCCAATATTACGTCGTTTCCTTATAAAAGTCCACAAACCAGACTTTTTTATCTCTTTCTCCAAACCAACTTTTGTGTTCCCAAGTCCCTTGTTTGACACATGGCCTGCACCATAGGTGGTCTCCTTAACACCCTTTATTGGCCTAACAGTTTGCCCAGCTTTTTTACCTTTTAAATTCCTTAGAAACTCAACCTTTTTAAACCTAACTCCTGAGATATTAGTGGTCGCTCCTTCCATGATAATTTTATTATTTTCAATTAATTGTAAGATACCCCCATTCCTTCCACCGCAGATCCTATTTTTTATTCTAATTAGAATTTTTATTTTGCCTTGATATTCGCCTAACTACCATCTATGGACCAAAGGGTTTATCTACAACCATCAAAACTAAGTTCTCAAGTCCATGTCTAGCACTGTTTACCCCTTCAAGAGATGATCATTCAGAGGCAATAGAGGGGCAAACATCATTCAGGTGTCCATAGCAACCGCAAGAAAAGCATACTACCAGTAAGGATTCAAATTCTACCCTCTGGGCTCTACCATTAACCATGATCAGCGATGTAAGTGGTTTCTCCAAATCTACGTAAACTGCCATTCTTGCAAATTTACCCCTTGAACGACTGTCAGTGTTAACATCCAGTTGAGCCACCTTACCCAAAATACTACCAAATGATATTCAATTTTGTGCAAGTATACATGTAGGTTCAAGTAATAAAGTGATGAGTGAGTATCGTTCCCACAAGGATCAGATTAGTCAATGATAAATATGAAATGGCAATTAGTGGAGGAATAATGTAAGCAATACGTAGAATCAATAAGTTATTGGAAATGCTATGGCAAAAGTGAAAGCAGAAATGTAATGCCAATATTGAGAGTGATTATCCGAATAGAATGTAAATAAAGAAATAAAGAACTAAATATGTTGTGGTAAAGATACTATAACAAAGAATAAGGATAGAGTGATGTTGATTTGGAAGGTCAGAATTACCTAGAATCAATTCTAACTGTCAATAATTCCTTTCAAAATCATAACTACTTTACTGTATAGAAGAGTTCTAAAATGGTCTGCCTCTCACGAGGACAAAATGTAATAGCCCAGTTTAGACCCTAGTCAGAATAGTTATTTTGAAACCACAACTTCGAGGTCAAAATGCTAATTTAATGTTGTTTTCTATGTGAATAGTATGTGACATAGTCTGTGTGAAAATTCTATGTGATAGTTTTATCGATTGTGTGCCAAATTAAGAGAAAGGACTTAATCGCGTAAAGCGTAAAAGCTATGTGCTGATTTATAAGTACCTAAGTGTGGTTCTCTTTATAATGAGGAGGTCTTATGTTGTAAATAGCCCATTAATTAAGAAAGTGGGTGGCAATGGTCAAGAATGACCTTATATCATATGTTATATGCATTTTATGCCAAATGTTAGTTTTGTAATTTAATAATTATGTTTATTATAACAAAACAAAGCATGAAATAATCACCATCTTCTTCCTGTTCCATTGAATTTAGAAATAAAAGGAAAGGGTTTAAGCTTTCATGATATTAGGCACTTACTTAGCTTAATTCAAGGTATGTTTGAGCTCGATTTTTGATAATTTCTACGTTTTTGTGATCGTTGCTTCATACTATAGCTAACCCATGTAACAATTTTGTGAATTGATGATGTTTTTGTGATGAACCATTGATGAAAACTTAAGCTTCGAAATGTTAGTTAGTGAAATATGAACGCTTGGTGTTGGGTTAACATAGTTTGTATTTGAGTATTTAGTGAAATTGAGTATTTTGGGCTAAATTGTGAATAGCATAAATTGAGGGATTAAAATGTGAAATAAATGAACTATGTGGGTTTGTATGGACATTAGTGAAATTTGGCTATGCTTTTGATAGGAGAAATTATGTGAATTTGATGATTTTGTGAAATAGGGACTAAAGTGTCAAAATGTGAAAATGTGAGGGCTATTGTGTAAAATGCCCTAAATATGTGTATTTGGATTAAAATGAATGATTTGATGATTGAATGGATTGAATTTGAATCTGTATAGACCAAGAGAGGAGAGGTTCGAATCGAGATCGAGGCAAAGATAGAGTGCTCGATTAATCGACCGTATTGATAATTCGACACCCGAGTTAAGTTCGGATATAATACATGTTATTACGATATGTTTTAGCATTATGGAATGAATATATATATGAATTAAAGTGAGCTTCTATGTGCAAGATTTTAGTTAATGGCACTAAGTGTGCAAAATTGAGATCAAAACAGAAATGAATAGCACTGTGTGTGCGATGTTATGAAAGCTTGACTTATAGATTTGGCACTGTGTGTGCGACACCGAGACAAGTCGGTTAAAAGAATAGGCTCTAAGTGTGCGATAACAAATATGCTTCGATCCAAAATATGGCACTGAGTGTGCAACTAAATTAAACGAATATCAAAGGATGATCGACATGTAATATCAAGCATTGAATAGCTTAGAAGTTGAATAACTAAGTGCTAGCTAAGGTATGTATCAAACCTTTTTGATTGATGAGTTATAAATAAGCTATGGATGAGATGATTTGAAAATGAGATAAGTGATCTATGTGATTGTTTATTATGTACATTAGTTAGATTAATGAGATAATTGTATTGTATGTCGAACTTACTAAGCCTTGGAAAGCTTACTGTGTGATTTGTTTTTATGGCTTGCAGTGTTAGTAGAGCTAGCTCGGATCTCGGATCGTCATCTTCTCAATCACACTATCGACATTCTATTTTGGTACTTTTGAAAGGATGTATATAGTTGAAATATGGCATGTATAGGCTAGTTATTTGAATTATATGTGAGATTTGTAAATAGCCATGAGATGTGGCTAGATATGTGCTAGTTTTGGCATGAATGAATTTGACATATATGATGCATCTTTTGGTATGGAATGTGAGTGAGAAATTGACCTATGAATGGAAACCTTTGTGGTGGTAAGTTGCTAGTATGAACAAGTGAAATTAGGAAGGAATTATGTTTGTGATAAGATAAGTATTGGTATTGAATACATGGTTTGAATGGTTGTTTTGGTATGTTTTTGGTAATCATATGTGCATGAGTTTGGCCAAAATTGCTGGTAGGTATGACCCTTTTTGGGTGGCATTTTGGTCTTGCAAATGACCTATAATGTCACACGGTCATAGCACACGGCGTGCCTAGAGACCGTGGGGTAAAGTCAGTATATGACCTATTAGGACACGGCTTTAGTACACGGGGGTTCTTGGTAGCTTTGTAGCTTTGCGAGTTTTGAAAAAATTGACCACGGTCAAGATACACAGGCATGCCTGGTGGCCATGGGCCATATGTCAGTTTCGACCATGGGGAGGACACACAAGTGTGTCTAGTAGCCGTGGGTGGGACACGGTTTACCCCCACGGGCGTGTATCCCCTGTATTTTAGAAAAATTTTAAGTTTCTAAGAACTCTTGTATATGTTTAGTTTTAGTTTTGACTCAGTTTATAAGCATGTTTAGGGTCTCGATGACTCATTTAAGGGACATTGTGTGTATGTTTGATAAATTAAAAGTATGAATTGTTCTGAATGTCTCCAATTTGTTCTGTAATGCCTTTAACCCTAATTTGGTGACGGTTACGGGTTAGGGGTGTTACATTATATTGGTATAAGAGCTACTGTTTAGTCAATTCTCGAACTAACGTAGAGTGTATGAGTCTAGCTATACATGTCATATTATGAAATTGTGATAGTGTGATGAATTCTGACAGTTGAAAATGTGTTTTAATATAGTAATGGATTCCGATCGAGCAGCTTTTGGCGATGTAGAGAGTAATGCGCCTGCTCCTGCTCAAGGGATGGAGCCGGCCACATCTAGGCCAAATGAAAGTAGTGAGGGAGGAGAGGCTAAGCAAGCCTTCTTCTAATGATGAGCGTGTGGTTTATGGAGTTCGTTCGAACAAATCTGGTTGCTCCACAACCTCCATCCCCACAAGTACTTGTTGTGCCACAAGTTACCGCTCCGATCAGATTGAATAAACATCCTGTAGACAAGATTTAGAAGTATGGGCCAAAGAGTTTAGGGCCACGGATGAGGATGATGCAGAGCAGGCTGAGTTTTGGCTCGAGAATACCTTTTGAGTATTTGATGAGATGTCATTAACTCGGATGAATGTATTAAATACGTTATTTCGTTGTTAAGAGATTCGGCTTATAATTGGTGGAAGACATTGATATCTGTGGTTCCGAGAGAGAGAATCACCTGGGATTTCTTTCAAGCTGAGCTCAAAAAGAAGTATATCAGTCAACGCTTCATTGATCAGAAACATAAAGAGTTTTAGAACTAAAATAGGGTCGTTTGTCTATTACTGAATACGAGCGAGAATTCGTAAGATTGAGTCAATACGTGAGAGAATGTGTTTCGACCGAAGCTACTATGTGAAAATATTTCATAGAGGGATTGAATGAATACATTAAGTTGTTGGTTGGGATACTAGATATAAACGAATTTGTTGTATTAGTTGAAAGAGCATTCAAGGTTAAGGAACTCAGTAAAGAAAAGAAGAAAGCTGATTCTGAAGCTCGTGATGAAAGAAAGAGATCGATGAGTAAGTTTTCTTAACCTTCTACAAAGAGATTTAGAGATGCAAACAATCGTTCAAATTCCTCGTTTGGACATCCAAGTAGAGATCGTTTGAGACAGAGTACTGGATTACGAATTCAAGTTCCAAATGAATCAAATGTTGGCAGTGTAAAGAGTAATAAGCCCGAGTGTAGACAATGTGGGAGACGACATGTGGGAGAGTGCTGGGGCAAGTATAACAGTAGAACATGCTATAAGTGTGGATCTCAAGATCATTTTATTCGAGATTGCCCAAAGATGATCGAAGAAGAAAATGTTTAGAATGAAAGACCGAATAATATGATAGGTAGGGGTAGACCACCCAGAAACACCAGAAATGTGAGTGAAATTTAGAGAGGGACAATTGATACAGCTGTGAGGTTAGAAGCAAGAGCACCTACCCGAGCTTATGTTATACGTGCACGAGAGGAAGCATCATATCCAGACGTCATCACTAGTACTTTCACTTTATTTGATATTGATGTCATTGCACTAATAGATCCAGGATCTACCCATTGCTATGTGTGTATAAATTTAGTATTGAATAAGACTCTACCTATTGAGTCTACTGAATTTGTGATTAGAGTATCGAACCCCTTAGGCAAGTGTGTCTTGGTAGATAAGGTGTGCAAGAATTGCCCATTGATGTTTTGAGATGTTTGTTTTTTGATCAATTTGATGTTGCTTCCATTCGATAAATTTGACATAATTTTGGGTATGGATTGGCTTACTTTGCATAATGCCATCGTGAATTGTAAGAGAAAGAGTATTAAATTGAGAAGTCAAAACGGTGAGATAGTTAGAATTGAGTCCAGTGATATGAAAGGATTACCAGCTGTTGTATCTGGGATGAAAGCTATGAACTATGTGAGAAAGGGTTGTGAAGCTTATTTGGCGTACGTGATTGATACAAAAGTGTCAAAAAGAAAGTTGAATCTGTGCTTGTGGTATGTGAGTTTCCAGATATGTTTTTCGAAGAGTTACCAGGATTACCTCCAATTAGAGAAGTTGAATTTGGTATTGAATTAGTGCCAGGGACCACTCCCATTTCGATCGTAGGTATAGAATGGCGCCCACAGAATTGAAAGAGTTAAAGTCTTAGTTGCAAGAATTGACTGACGAGGATTTGCACGACCGAGTTTCTCACCCTGGAGAGCTCCTGTGTTATTTGTGAAAAAGAAATATGGAACTATGAGAATGTGTATTGATCATTGATAGTTGAACAGAGTCACGATAAAGAACAAATATTCGTTGCCACGTATTGATGATTTGTTTGATCAGCTGAGAGGAGCTATAGTGTTTTCTAAGATAGATTTGAGATTGAGATCAAGCTACTATCAGTTGAGAATTAAAGAATCTGATGTACCGGAGATTGTTTTCAGAATGAGGTATGGCATTACGAATTCTTAGTGATGCCTTTTATACTAACCAATGCTCCTACAGTGTTTATGATCTAATGAATCGGATATTCAGACCATATTTGAATCATTTTGTTGTAGTGTTCATTGATGACATTTTGATTTATTCGTGTAATGAGACGCAACATGCTGAGCATTTGAGAATCGTGCTACAAGCTCTACGTGAGAAACAGTTGTATGCAAAGTTTAGCAAATGTGAATTTTGGTTGCGTGAGGTTGGTTTTCTAGGACATGTTGTATCAGCTACTGGGGCACGAGTTGATCCGAGTAAAATCTCTGCTATTTTGGACTAGAAGCCTCCGAGAAATGTGTTTGAAGTCTATAGTTTTCTGGGACTAGCAGGATATTATAGACAATTTGTGAAAGGCTTCTCGATGATTGCGACCCCATTGGCAAATTTGTTACAGAAAGATGTTAGATTCGAGTGGTCAGAAAAGTGCCAACAGAGTTTTGAATAGTTGAAGGTGTTGTTGACAGAAACACCAGTGTTGATTCAACCCGAGTCAGGTAAAGAGTTTATAATTTACAGTGATGCATCGTTAAATGGTTTGGGTGTGTCTTTGATGCAAAAAGGAAAATCATTACCTCGCTTCAAGACAGTTAAAACCGTATGGAAAAAACTACCCAACACATGATCTTGAATTGGCTGCGATCGTGTTCGCATTGAAGGTTTGGCGTCACTATTTGTTTGGAGAGAAATGTCACATTTATACCAATCATAAGAGTTTAAAGTACTTGATGACTTAGAAAGATTTGAATTTGCGCAGAGAAAATGGTTAGAATTGTTGAAAGACTATGAACTTCAGATAGATTATCACCCGAGTAAAGCTAATGTTGTAGTTGATGCCTTGAGTCATAAATCGTTATATGCTTTGCGAGCTATGAGAAATCGGATAGATCTGTGTGATGATGATGTGGTTGCAGCTGAATTGAAAATAAAACCATTATTTTTACAATAGATATATGATGCTCAGAAGATTGATAATGAGTTGTTAGCAAAAAGAGTTCAATGCGATTCGAATGCTGAATCAGAATTTTGAGTTGATAGTGATGATTGTTTGAGATTCAGAGATCGGATTTGTGTTCTGAAAAATTCAGAGTTGATTCAAATGATTTTGAATGAAGCTCACAATATTCATTTGACTGTACATCTGGGGAGTACGAAAATGTATAATGATCTGAAACAGTTCTATTGGTGGCATGGTATGAAAAGAGATATTTCTGACTTTGTGTCGATATGTTTAGCTTGTCAGCAAGTTAAGGCTGAACATCAAGTTCGTCTAGTTTATTACAACCAATTATGATTCCTGAATGGAAATGGGAGAGAATTAGAATGGACTCTGTGTCGGGTTTGCCTTTATCTCGAGCAAGAAAGATGCGATCCGGGTGATGGTGGATGATTGAATGAAATTAGCTTATTTTGTTCTGTGAGAACCGATTATTACGTAGATAAGTTAGTTGAGCGTATATCAATGGGATTGTGAGATTGCACGGTACCATTATCTATAGTGTCGATAGAGATCCGAGATTTACCTTGAGATTTTGGAAGAAATTGCATGATGCTTTAGGCACGAAATTGCATTTCGATCTTGCATTTCATTCGCAAGCGGATGGTCAATCCGAAATAATCATTGATTCTTGAAGACATCTTTGAGATGTTGCATACTTGAATTTGAAAGATGCGTGGGAAAGGCATTTATCGTTGATTGAATTTTCGTATAAAAACAGTTTTCAATCCAATATCAAATTGGCACCATATGAGGCTCTCTATGGTTGAAAGTGTCAAACTCTATTGTATTGGACCGAGCTAAGTGAGAATAAGATTCATGGAGTTGATCTTATAAAAAAGATTGACCAGAAAGTGAAAGTAATTCGTGACAGTTTGAAAGCGGCCTCAGATCATCAGAAATCCTATGCAGATTTGAAACAAAAAGATATTGAATTTGAAGTTGGTGATAAAGTGTCTCTGAAAGTATCTCCCTGGAAGAAAATACTTCGATTTGGCCGGAAGGGCAAACTGAGTCCGAGGTTCATTGGACCGTTTGAGATCATTGAAAGAGTTGGGCCTGTTACTTATAAGTTGAGATTGCCATCTAAATTAGAGAAAATTCATAATGTGTTTCATGTATCAATGCTTCGATGATATAGATCAGACCGTCTCATGTGATTGCACCTACTGAGGTTGAGATTCAATCAGATTTGACGTATAGTGAAGAACCGATCCGAATTTTGTCACGAGAGACCAAAGAGTTGAGAAATAAAAAATCTCTCGAATGAAAGTATTATGGCACAAACATGGAATTGAAGAGGCTATGTAGGAGCTGAGAATGTTATGAGAGAGCAACATCCACAAATTTTCCTTTGGTAAGATTTTGGGGACGAAAATCCCTAAGGAGGGAGAGTTGTAATAGCTGATTTAGACCCTAGTCGAACGGTGGTTTGAAACCACATCTCCGAGGTCGAAATGCTAATTTAATGTTATTTTCGTGTGAATAGTATGTGACATAGTCTCTGAAAATTACATGTGATAATTTTATCGATTGTGTGTCGAATTAAGAGAAAGGACTTAATCATGTAAAGAGTAAAAGCTATGTGCTGATTTATAAGTACCTAAGTGTGGTTCTCCTTATAATGAGGAGATCTTATGTTGTAAATAGCCCATTAATTAAGAAAGTGGGTGGCAATAGTCAAGAATGGCCTTATATCATATGTTATATGCATTTTATGCTAAAGGTTAGTTTTGTAATTTAATAATTATGTTCATTATAACAAAACAAAGCATGAAATAATCATCTTCTTCTTCATGTTCCACCGACTTTAGAAATAAAAAGAAAGGGTTTAAGCTTTCATGATATTTGGCACTTACTTAGCTTAATTCAAGGTATGTTTGAGCTCGGTTTCGATAATTTCTACATTTTATGATCGTTGCTTCGTACTCTAGCTAACCCATGTAACAATTTTATGAATTGATGATGTTTTGTGATGAGCCATTGATGAACACTTGCGCTTTGTGATGTTAGTGGTGAAATATGAAAGCTTGGTGTTGGGTTAACATAGTTTGTATTTGAGTTTTAGTGAAATTGAGTATTTTGGGCTAATTTGTGAATAGCGTAAATTGAGGGACTAAAATGTGAAATAAGTGAAATATGTGGGTTTGTATGGACATTAGTAAAATTCATCTATGCTTGTGATAGGAGAAATTATGTGAATTTGATGATTTTGTGAAATAGGGACTAAAGTGTCAAAATGTGAAAATGTGAGGGCTATTGTGTAAAATACCCTAAATATGTGTGTTTGGATTAAAATGAATGATTTGATGATTGAATGGATTGAATTTGAATGTGTATAGACCAAAGAGGAGAGGTTCAAATTGAGATCGAGGCAAAGATAAAGTGCTCGATTAATTGGCCGTATCGATAATCGACGTCTGAGGTGAGTTCGGATATAATACATGTTATTACGATATGTTTTAGCATTATGAAATGAATATGTATATATGAATTAAAGTGAGTTGCTATGTGCAAGATTTTAGTTGATGGCACTAAGTGTGCGAAATTGAGATCGAAACAGAAATGAATAGCACTGTGTGTGCGATGTTATGAAAGCTTCGGCTTATAGATTTGGCACTGTATGTGCGACATCAAGACAAGTCTGTTAAAAGAAAAGGCACAATGTGTGCGATAACAAATATGCTTCGATCAAGAATATGGCACTGAGTGTGCGACTAAATTAAACAAATATCAATGGATGGTCGACATGTAATATCTAGCATTGAATAGCTTAGAAGTTGAACAACTAAGTGTTAGCTAAGGTATGTATCGAACCTTTGTGGTTGATGGGTTATAAATAAGCTATGGATGAGATGATTTGAAAATGAGATAAGTGATCTATGTGATTGTTTATTATGTACATTAGTTAGATTAATGAGATAATTGTATTGTATATCGAACTTACTAAGCTTTGGAAAGCTTACTGTGTGATTTATTTCTCTGCCTTACAGTGTCAGTAGAGCTAGCTCGGATCTGGGATCGTTTGCTTCTCAATCACACTATCGGCATTCTATTTTGGTACTTTTGAAAGGATGTATATAGTTGAAATATGGCATGTATAGGCTAGTTATTTAAATTATATGTGAGATTTGTAAGTAGCCATGAGATGTGTCTAGATATGTGCTAGTTTTGGCATGAATGAATTTGACATATATGATGCATCTTTTGGTATGGAATGTAAGTGAGAAATTGACCTATGAATGGAAATCTTTGTGATGGTAAGTTGCTAGTATGAACAAGTGAAATTAGGAAGGAATTATGTTTGTGATAAGATAAGTATTGGTATTGAATGCATGGTTTGAATGGTTGTTTTGGTATGCTTTTGGTAGTCATATGTGCATGAGATGTTTGGTAAAAATTGCTGGTAGGTATGACCCTTTTTGGGTGGCATTTTGGTCTTGTAAATGACCTATAATGTCACACGGCCATGCCACACGGGCGTGCCTAGAGACTGTTGGGTAAAGTTTGTATATGACCTATTAGGACACGGCCTTAGCACACAGGGGTGCTTGGTAGCTTTTCAGCCGTGTGAATTTTGGCAGAATCGACCACGGTTAGGGTACACGGGCGTGCCTGGTGGCTATGGCACATATGTCAGTTTCGACCACGGGGAGGACGCACGGGTGTGTCTAGTAGCCGTGGGTGGGACACGGTTTACCCCCACAGGCGTGTATCCCTGTATTTTAGAAAAAAATTTAAGTTTCTGAGAACTCCTGTATATGTTTCGTTTTAGTCCCGACTCAGTTTATAAGCATGTTTAGGGTCTCGATGACTCATTCAAGGGACATTGTGTGTATGTTTGATAAATTAAAAGTATGAATTGTTCTAAATGTCTCTAATTTGTTTGGTAATGCCTTTAACCCTAATCCGGTGATGGTTACGGGTTAGGGGTGTTACACAAAACCTTAAGTTACCTTGCCCGTGTCTAGAGGCTTTTTAGATATCTTGCATGGGTTCTTTCTATATGATCGTGACCCTATGTCTAGAGTCGACTACAAGTGTCTATCAAATACTTACTCATTTCATTTAATTTTAATCCAACCAATCCAACCCTTTTAGAATTAGAAGCAGTTTATAGCATGCAAACGACCTTCATGTCTAGAGATGGTTGCATTTTAATTAAGAAATAAGAACAATCAAATGAAATGGTAAAGTAAATTAGATATATACTACATCCATAAAAACAATTGAGGTTTCATCAAAAGTAATCACAACACTATGAGATTTAGCTCATGGGCTGGGAAATAAAATTCCAAACCAAAGTATTATCCAACATTACGTTCGACTACTACAATTCAATCTTTTGAAGAAAATAACAAAAGAACTTGGGAAGCAACTTTAAACTTGCAGTCCACACTTGACCTGACATCCTATGGTGGCTAAGAAGAAGCGCCTTTGACTTTGTATCCTTTCTTGTTGTTGAACCCTTATTCACGCCTAAGAATCTCTCTCACTTTTCTTTGTCATTTATGAGGCCCCTTCACCAATTTTATAGATAGATTAGGCTAGGGTCATTAACATGATCGTGATTTTCTTCTCCTCTTTTAGGGGTTTATCTGGTACAAGTTAAATTTTAATTTGAGCTGCATGTGCAAAAATGTTGACTTGGTCTTCCCGACATTGCCACGGCATCCGTGCTAGCAAAATGTCTACACTTTGCCCCGACAAAACTTCACTCATTTATTTCCTCATTCCAAAACATGTTCACCCACATCAACACAAATAACTCCACCATAAGCGATTAAAAGCACCTAATTCCACCACAGTCCAAGTCCTAATGCCATATTAAAAATGCTAACTAAAATTTCCTAAAAATGCAACAATATGTACTTTAAGTACAAACACTTAGCTAGGTCTAAAGGCATGAAATATAACATTTTTCAAGAGTCATCACAACCCCAAACCTGAGTTATTGCTTGTCCTCAAGCAAAATACATCTAAATGCATGAATGCACCCATCTTGCCTTGGCAAAATATATTTCCTTTTACTACCTAGCTATTGGAAAAACAATTTATACCTCTGTTCTCAGAAATCTTCTCTTTTTCTAAGACTAATTCAATTGTCAAAGGTTTGTTCGATGGCGTTACAAAATTTCTCCTGAAAACAAAATTTCCTAATTATTCATGCATTCTCTCTTTAGTCCTATAGAAAATATCTTTTTTATTTACTTAGTTCATTTGTTTCCTAAATAGAAGTCACTTGCTTTAAGTCCATATCAAAATATGTTATTTTTCATATATTTATTCTTCTATCTTCTCTTTTTTTTTTTTTTTTGAAACAGTATAGTAAATTATTGTTAGGGTATTTCGCATGTCACAAAATTCTTGAACTTGACAATCATGATGGAGCATACAACGGATTGCCGAGTAATCAATCATGTCACAATTTAAACCAAAAGTCACTCATGAAGCTAAGGCTTTTAAATAAAAAGATGGATGAAGCATACAACTGCCTCCTTAGCTACTCAATCCTTTACTACAATGAAATGCCCCTTAAAGTTATATCACACTTCTTACTTAGTTCATCCTTTCTAATATACAGCACAATGGAGCAAACAAAATGATGTTGACCTACTTAGCAACTCTAAGTATTAGAGTACATTTTTGTTAAAACAAAATGTCATGGCAATTTACTAATGTTTGGTTTCAAAAATCCCTAAGGGCATTAAAAAGATACTATATTTCAAAAAACCAAAAAATAGAGTATAGGACATCCCATTTTTAGAAATCAATTTCCAAGAAACTTAGCTTGAGCTAACTTTACCCAATCCATTGTTACTTATTCTAGGTATATTGAAAAAAAAAATTAAGCTCATCATCAAACATCATAAAGAAAAATAGTACTTCTTTTAGATAAGGCAGTATTTCAATAGTTATTATGTAACACCCCTAACCAGTATCCGTCGCCGAATTGGGGTCACAAGGTATTACTTAACACAATTACAAATTTGAACATTCACACGAGTCTTATTCATATATATATTTAAAGCATAAAACTATTTAATTATTAAACTTATATTCTTATTCATATTATACATATGGATCATACCTCTAATTTACCCAAAGCCAAACTATGTATACAATCATATTTTCAAAGAAATAAACATGCCACAAAGCTATATAATATATATACATCAAATTATCAAATTCTAACCGAACATGAGTGTACACTCTTTCCATATTTAAGCCAATACACAAGATCAAACATATACTTTAAAACTCTCATAATTCGAGATATAAAAAAAAAAAACCGACATTATAATCCTACAAGAACATATATATATTCATCTTGACCGAATATGCCAACCCAAATTTTATTCAACAATCACTCATTTCAGCTTCCAAAATACAACTTAAGGCTTTTAAGATTACCTCATAACAATATATATATATATATAATCCAAATATGATAAACACACATAACATGATTAAAAACACTAAGCATGGAAACAATTTACATTAAGAGTAAGCCATTTTCGCATGGCTGTAATATATACAAGGACAAAATTCATAGTTCAAAACATAGTCTAGCCTATACATGCCTTAAGCTCAAAAATTCAACATTTAAGATAACAAAAAAAAAATCGATAGTGTGGATGACTTTGATGATGATCCCTTGAGCTCGTAGCTTGATCAAAATCTATAAAACAGAGTAAAAAGAAACACACAAGGTAAGCTAACTAGCTTAGTAAGTTTTAAGCATTTAAAAATAATTCAATTAAACACTCAAGCATTTTAGATCAAATACTTATCATCAATCAATCTTTAACAAAGCACATTTGGATTATCATTGCCGAACTCTATTACTTCATTTAACTTAACATACATCAATATCTTGCCTTTAACAATTGGATCACATTTCAGCTCAAGGTTCAAATAAAAAGTATCAACTTTCAACCATCTATTAATTAAGTACCGTATTATTCTATAAGGACAACGACAAATATATATATACACTTATCCATTTATTATTTCATAGATCCAAGTAGTCAATAACAATGTGACAATAATACAACCACATAACCAAAGGGCCGAGATTATACATATATAAAATTCAATTAACTTACTCTCAAGCACTTACCTATATGGCGAATGTAAATAACTTGTATTATCAACTTACTTGTCCAACGAACACATCACGATATACTCACATAATCCACAAGTGGATATTTTGTCACTTGGTATAAAACACCTTTAGGCAAAAGCACGAATTTCATGACTGGCACAAAGTCTGCTAGACCCAGTCTCGATATCCTTTCACCTAAATAAGCCTACTAGGCAATAAGCGAAAAATTCACCACCTGAGGCTTGCTAGGCTCAAAGCCGAATGGTAATACTCAAAGATATCTCCCATGAACTATTTCATATATTGAACCTCTTTCTCATTGAAATCTTATCGCAAAAATATTCAATTAACTTCTAATATTGAACTAATTCAACCAAATCACACATTATACTTAGCCAAATTTGGCAATTACATATACAATCACAATGGTTTCAATTTCAACATTTACTAAGTTACATAATAATTTACAACATATATTTGCTTAGAGACTTACCTCGAATATCGTTTGTCAACAAAGACCAGGCTATTCAATTATCTTTTTTTTCCCAGATCCAAATTTGTTTTCTTTTGTTCTTGATCTAAACATATTTAAAATAAGCTCATTTAAAAACATTTACATTCAATTTAATCCTAAAATACATAAATGGGAAAATTACCCTTTTGCCCCTAATGTTTATAACTTTTGCAATTTAGTCCTCAAGGAATATAACACAAAATACATGAAATTTGATTACAATTCTTTAAGGCTGAATACACCTCATGCTTATAATTTAATAAGTCATTTTATAATCATTGAAACTATACATACACGCAATTTAGAATCAGGTCAATTTGAATGGACATGTCTTGCATGTTTTATGGATTTGAACATGACCCATACGGAGATTAATCGTGCTATTCATATACATATTTAGTGTTTTAATCTTTAAAGGCTATATGCACATTTAGCCCTAACTAAATTAATCGTTTGATAAACTTATGACACCCAACAGTGTACTCAATGCCTATGTAACTAACATGTAAATAATCATAAAATAAACAACAATTAAGTGCAGCTAATGTTCAGTCAATTTAAGTTATTTTCATTTACTAACTGCCTTGACCTATCATAATAGCAAATGCATGGCAACCGAATTTTAAGACATGTAATCATATCTCAAACAAGTTTAACCGAAATTTCATACCAACCTTTAACATATATATATATATATATATATATATATATATATATTTAAACTACAAGGCATTGATCACAATTAGTCAAACTCAAAATATAGCTCCTCATACTGTATAATAATCTCGTAAAAATTAACACCTATTATGCACCATTTGGCCAAATCATACAGTAGTATCTTAAGCATTATAAAAATATTCTTCACCAACTTTATGCATGCCACATTCAAATTCATTTACCAGCCACAATTTAATTTAATAATTATTATTAGCACACGACATAATACCAAAAATCAGCTTAATACACAAGCAAAATTAAACCCGAATTCAAATATGGAGAATGAGCCATTTATTTTGCATTTTAATCTCTCAACTATTTATTTTCACAATTTAAGCTATCACACTTCATATCATATATAATTTTCATACTTTAAACATGATAATCTAAGACATATATTTCTATTCTTCCATCAAAGACAACAAATCACCAACATTCATCAAGAACCGAATCTAAAACATACTTTTAAACTAAAATTTTCCACATGGATTTGTTAATATTCAAGGTAACCAACTCAAACATACAAAGAAATCACAAAAATCATGTTAAATCTCTAACCTTTAAGAACATGCAATGACCGAAAGTTAGAAGCTTGGGTTTCCCTCTTTTCTTTGTCAATTTTCGGTGATGAAGAACAAAAGAATAAAAGATAAACACTCCTTCATCTTCTTTTTTTTTCTTTATTTACTCATATAAAATAATATTACTAAAATCCCACTTACTAAACAATTACATAAAATATAATAAATAGTCATCATACCGTCCACTTACTTAAACTATGGGTAATTTGACATGCAAACCCATACATGCAAGCAATTAGTCAATTAAACCCTTCCAATTTAAAAGGCTACTTTTACCTTTTTAACAATTTAACCATTTTTCTTAAATTAATCACACAAATAAACAAATTATCTTATGAAATTTTCACACATACTAATTCACCTATAATTAACTCAGATAATAATATAAAAAAAAATTTCAGACTCAGATTCATTGTCCCGAAACCACCATTCCGATTAGGGTCAAATTCGGACTGTTACATATTATGCCATGGAAAAATATCCTATATACCAAAATGAACATACAAAATTCAACCTAGATGCACAATACACCCTTAAACCTAAAGGATGCATTGTCCTCAATGTATGTAAAATCATGAACAATATTTAACAAGTATAAATATACGCACAAATAAGAAAAGAAAAAATTCTGCAGTAATGCATGAGAGAAAAACAAAACTTAACCTCCTTGGACTAGAAACGTTGGTACTTCATTCAATTCTTTCACGTGGACTTCCGAGCATTGAATTTGTATCGCATCTTTCTTTTCCTTAGGTCTACTTCCTCACCTTTTTTGTCGATCTCCATTAATTCATTGATCAGTTGATCAATTGCTTGATCCTGTGTGGTCATGGAGATGGGTGAAGTAGTCGGTTCAAGAGTTTTACCTTTCTAAATGATAATATCTAGTGTAGTGGTAGGGACACTTGTTTCTTCCTTTCCTTCTTCTACTTCCTTCTCTTGGTCGGTAGAGGTTGACTTTTCTAATTCCTTCCCAATAGCTTTTCCTTTATCTGCAATGACTCCTTCAGTCACGGGGTCAGTTCTAGCAGCATGTGGAACTAGCTCTTTTCGCACTCTGTATACGAGAGTAAACTAGCTAGGAAAGTAGGAAATTCTGGAATAGGTCTTGAAAAATTTTCTGAAGTGATCTTAATGCCAAACCCTATCTTTCACATACAACCACTACCTAGCCTGGCATTCATTACTTTTTCCAACTCTTCCATCATCTGGTATTGCTACACCTCAAACAGAGACAACCTCTATTCTAATTATTTTTGGAAAGTCAAGATTTTTTGGTCATGAGAGGCGGGAGATGTTGCTGTGGGAATACGTGTGGTAGGGGAAGCCTGATTGTGTTGGGACACTACGGCAAACTCAGTTTCTTGTAGCTTGGCAAAATTCATTCTCGTTATCTCATCCTTATTAGGGGAAATGTCCTCAGCATCATCTAAAGGCACATTTTTTATCTTACATCGAAAAAAATAAGGGAAGGAAAATTCAGACTCTCAGCATTCTTATCAGTACACCTATGGACCTCTTGGAAGATAATCTTCCCTACATTTATCTGTCTTCCTTGTAGAATACAATGCAACAGCAACATTCTTTCTTTTGAAACAGTCGTGTTATACGTAGATGGCATAAGATGACTCTTTAAAAGGTGGTACCACACCTTCCCAATTTGTTTTAATGCAGCTCTTTCAACCATGTAACACTCCTGGCTTACAAGAATCTATTGCGTTCCTTCAACGTATAAATCCTCCAATACTCTTACTAACCCCTCTAGTGTAATATTCTTGGTAAATTCAAAATTCTCATCTCTAACCTCTTCGAAGCAAAACTGGACATTAATATGGTCTTTGTCGAATGGCACAAATTTACCCCGCACATAAATGAAGGGAGAGTCTGGGGAATTTACATGAGTGTAAAACTCTCTTACCACTTTACCCAAAACATCACCTGTGTGTAGACCAAATCTGCTCTAGTTGTGCTTTTCCACAATTGATGATACCGATTCATCATACCCCATGTTGGGTTCATCCTTCAGCAAAAATCCCTATTTAAAACAAAATGGTTACTTTAGAATATTAGTGGAAAACCTTGTGGCTACGATAATATTGAAGAATATCTTTAGTTGCGGGGCACCAGCACGCAAAGATTCTATTGCTTTAGAAGTACTCCTTACATTAGCCATAAAGAAAAGGTTAGGGAAACAAAAAAGGAAAATTAATGGAGTAAAAAAAATAATAGCAGAGAGATTGAAGTTGAGAGAACTGTAAAAATGTGAACTTTGTGCGAAGTGGGAAACGTGAACTAGTTAAAGAAATAGAAAGGAATAATGATGACAATTTTTAGGGAATGGGAAACTTGAGGGAGAAGGGTTATGGTGTGGGGAAAAGTTAAAATTGACAAGACTTTTAGGGGAAAATAAAATAATAGAGCCCTACATTGTGGGCCTCATACTTTGGGTTTCCTAATACTTACTAAATACACTATCTAAAAATATTTCCTTTGAAATTGTCTAACCAATCAATTCATGTAACACTTCTTACATCAATAAAGCCGGGGATAGGATATGGCATTCTTGAACTTAAACAAAACCTTTATAGAAAATCGGCTATAAAATTTCATTCAATTTAACATTCCTCATTCACATGCAAATCATCCCTTATATGGGCCCACAAGGCCCAAAAATACATTGAGAACTGTTTGGGACTAAGCAGAGAACTTAGGAAACTTTAAGAAGACTTAGAAAATTTTCATCAAAATAGGGTCACTGCGTCAGGTGTGGCTTGGGACACGCCATGTCCTTGCAGTGTGACTCTCTGTTTATGACGTCATCAACAAAATTGGGTCACACGGCCAAGTGACACGCCTGTGTGCTGTAGGCCAGTGTGGTGAATTAAATTTCAAAAAGTAAATGCAGACTTCACACGCCCTAGGCATATGCCCATTTCCCGGGGTCGTGTTCTCCACACGGTTGAGACACATGGCCGTGTCTCTTCTCGTGTGGCCAAGAAAATGGCTATTTTCCAGACCATTTGGCACCCTCATTTGCACATACTTAAACACATCTTCAATCCATCCATCCCAAACACACATAACCACATCACATAAAACCCTTAGTAAAAGCACACATGTATAAATAGGCATTACAACTCATTAACCAATATGAACCAACACATTTGGCCAAATCAAATGACACATACACAATTGACTAAGTCCTTATACATGCCATAGACTCAAAAGGTTTTGCATTCACTTATACTAATAAACCATAATTTATACATATTTTTACCCCATGCTTGGCTTATTTTTGGATGAATTTTCATTAGATTTGATGAATTCTATGCTCCTAATATTTTAATCTCATGTTTTACACTCAGGAGAGCTTAGGGAGTCGAAAAGAATGATAAATAGGCCAAAAGGAACAAAACGGGCCTACCTCAAAAATCAATACGGCCTAGACTATAGCACACGAGAAGATCACACGGCCGTGTGTGACGAGTAGAATTGAACACGGTTAGGGCTTTTAGACACGGGCAGACCACATGGCCGTGTGTGATGAGCAGAATCGAGCACGACCTAAGCTATCGAACACAGGCGTGTCCCTACCGATCCTAAGTTTAATTCTATTCGGAAAAGGGTACTTGTGGGCAAAAAAAGGCACTCCAAAGCCTAAATAAACACCCAAAGGGAGAACCTAAAGATACACATGGAGTAGGAAGTAGAAAATACTCGAAGACAGCAATTGGAAGTAGCTTGGAAGAGGGATCTCCATCAAGACTGAAGATCTCCTATCAATTTCTCTTGAAGTTTTTGGGTTTTCTTATGTTTTGTAGTTTTCCTTATTTTAAGATGTTTTCCTCCATCAGTATGAACTAAATCCCTTAAATACCTAAGGGGATGAAACCTAAGATGGATCTTATTACTATTTTATTTATAAGATAAATACTTGTTCTTATTCTTAATTGTGAGTTCTTATTCTTGTTTTAATAATTCAGGTTATTGATTCAAGTCGAATGTGCTTATTCAGAGGAGCAAAAGTCCCTATTTAAGAGTAGATCAACATAATTAAGCGAAGTTGAATGCAATCCTAGATATACGGATTAAATCAAGTGAATAAATCGTATGAATCAAAAGTAATCAGTGAGGTCTAGGTGGATTCTTCCTTCGGTATTGCCTCTCTCATATAGTTGTCTAAAAGTATTTTCCCAATTCATTATTTTTCGTGTTTTAATTAATTTTAGTTTAAAAGAAATTACTCAGTTCTTAGGCTAGATAATAGAAAGATAGTAATTACTAGTACTCTTGGTCCTTGTGGATCGATATTTTGATCTTACCATACTATACTATTAAATGATAGGTGCACTTGCCTTTATTGTGATAATAGTTAGTTAGAGACACATCAAGTTTTTAGTGCCATTGCCAGGGAACTAAGATATTAGGAACATTTAATTTTCATTACTTTAGCCATTCTTATTTTTATTTTCAATTTATTTTTATTTTAACTTGCTAATTTTTCTTTTATTTTATTCTGGCAGGTGATTTTAGTTTATGACTAAAAGAAACCCGTCAGGACCCTTGATTTTTGATAATGAGATAGAACATACCGCTC
Organism: Gossypium rotundifolium; assembly: GCA_025506655.1. Taxonomy (NCBI): domain Eukaryota; kingdom Viridiplantae; phylum Streptophyta; class Magnoliopsida; order Malvales; family Malvaceae; genus Gossypium; species Gossypium rotundifolium. Next base: position 30,083,420 of record CP106730.1, read on the forward strand.
GTAGAAATCGTAGGGAGATAAGGCGAAGTCTCCAATACATAGAAGAAGGGCAAGAGGACGAAACCTATATTACCAAGGAGATGGCTGACAATAATCCGCTACCTCCTATGGTTGCCGCAAATCCGGTGAATCAAAATCCTGCTCCTTGTACTATGAATGATTATGCTAAGCCTACTTTAACAGGAACTGAATCAAGTATTGTTAGACCTACTGTTGCTGCTAATAATTTTTGAACTAAAACCTAACGCTATTCAAATGATTGATGGTTTGTTCGGTTTGATGGTTTGCGGGATGAGGACCCAAATACTCATTTAGCCAACTTTTTAGAGTTGTGCAATACTTTCAAAATTAATGGCATTTCTAATGATGCCATTTGCCTTTAGTTGTTTCCTTCTCGCTAAAGAGAAAAGCTAAATAGTGGTTGAACTCGTTACCACGATGATCAATCACTACATGGGAACAAATAGTGAAAAATTTTACTTAAATATTTTTCACCGGCTAAAATGGCTAAGTTAAGGAATAATATCTCTTCTTTTATGCAGATGGATTTAGAAACACTTTAAGATGCATGTGAGAGATACAAGGATTTACTAAGAAGATGCCTCACCATGGGTTACCATTATGGCTCTGAGTTCAAATCTTTTACAATGGTGTGAACCCTCAACTAGGAAATTGATTGATGCACTCTGGGTGGAACCTTAAATAACAAAACCCACAAGTGGCTTATGAGTTTGTGGAGGAGATGTCACCGAATAACTATCGGTGGCAATTCATGAGAATAAAGTGACAAAAGCCGCCAAGTGTTTTCAACCTCAATCACGATCACTATGTTATCAAACCAAGTAGAGCTCTTAAATGGTTTGTGTGGTTCCTCACATGTACATCCGGTGATGTAGTGTGATACGAATAGAGCAAAATGAACAATACGAATATCCACCCTACAACCACGGCATAGAAAGCGAGCAGATGAACTATATGGGTAATAACTCTAGACCTCGAATAATCCCTATAGTAACACTTGCAATCCAGAATGGAGGAACCACCCAAACTTCTCATGGGTTGGTCAAGGAAATAAAAAACCCTCGGGTTTCCAACCACATTACCAAAGGGAAAAAGCGAACCTTGAAGATATCTTTGGCAAAGTTTATTTTGGCATCGAAACTCATTTTCGAATACAAAATGGCATTGAAAAATTAGCAAGCATCGATTCAAGATCTTGAGAATCAAATTAGACGGTGGCTAAGTTAGTTTCGAAAGGCAACGGAAGTTTACCTAGTAACACCAAACCTAACCCAAAAGAGCATGTGAAGCGATTACACTAAGGAATGGAAGCGTATTAGTTGAAGCTAAAAGAAGATGCCACAAGAAATTGATAAGGAAAAGGGTGAGAAAGTAAGCGAGAATGTAACACCAGTGCTTAAAGAGTATAAACCACCGATCCTATATCCGTCAAAGTTGAAGAAAGACCACATGGACGCATAATTCTGTAAATTTCATGAACTTTTTAAACAATTACATATTAACTTACCCTTTGTTGAAGCTATTTCACAGAAGCCGACATGCACAAAATTCTTAAAAGAGCTTTTAACAAATAAAAGGAAGTTTGAAGAGCTATCAACCATGGAACTTAACGAGGAATGTTCAGCTATTCTCCAAAATAAGCTACCAACCAAATTGGAAGATCCAGGAAGTTTCATTATTCCCTGTTTAATTGGTAGTTTAATTATTGAGAAAGTATTAGCTTATTTAGGTGCCGTATTAATTTAATGCCTTATAAAATGTACAAGTAGCTTGGTCTTGGGAACCAAAATCCACTAGGATGAGTATCCAATTAGGTGATAGATCTATTAAATATCCTAGGGAATTATTGAAGATGTTTTGGTAAAATTTGATAAATTCATATTCCTATTGATTTTGTTGTGCTTGACATGGATGAGGGCGTTGATGTGCCTTTAATTTTAGGGCGCCCATTTTAGCTCTTGCTAGAAATTTGTTATTGATGTAGGTGATGGTAAACTTGTGCTCGGGGTAGGTGACGAGGAAATTATTTTTAAAATTTATGATGCTATGCGATAGTCTAGAGAGTAAGGTGATTCCTGTTATTTTATCAACGCTATTGATCATTTTATTCAAGATTTTTTTTGGAAATCATACATGAAGACACGTTGGGACTGTGTCTTACCCAAGGTGAGGAGGTAGATGACGATATCAATGAGATGGGGGAGATATAGATCGAGTTAAATTTGAGTACTTCTTCCCCAAGAAAAAATAAGTATGAGGGCATTGAAATAAACAACGAACTAAAACAAAAACCCTCTATTGAATAGCCTCCCAAATTGGAATTGAAACAGTTACCAAATCACTTAGAGTATGCATTCTTCGAAGATAATTCTACACTACCTAATTATTTCTTCAGAATTGGAACCCAATGAGAAAGACGAGTTACTACAGGTACCAAAGGAGCATAAAAGAGCCATAGCTTGGAAGATTTCTGACATTAAATGGATAAGCCTATCGTTTTGCACACACAAAATTTTAATGGAAGATGAATATGAACCATGTGTGCAACCTCAAAGATGATTAAATCCCAACATGAAGGAAGTTGTTAAAGCTGAGGTAATTAAATTTCTAGAGGTTGGAGTTATTTATCCTATTTTTGACAGTACTTGGGTAAGTCCTATGCAGGTTGTTCCAAAAAAGGGAGGCATGACTGTTGTAGCGATACCCATCATTGATCAGATGTTAGAAAGATTATCTGGGCATATGTACTATTGCTTCCTAGACGGACTCTCTGTCTACTTCCAAATCCCAATAGCTCATTAGGATCAAGAAAAGAAAACATTTACATGTCCATATGGTACGTTTGCTTATCGTAGAATGCCTTTTGGATTATGTAATTCTCCTGCTACTTTTTAGCACTGCATGCTAGCCATATTTGATGAACTTGTGGAAGATATTATAGAGGTATTTCTGGATGACTTTTTGGTATTTGGTATTTGGTAATTCATTCCACCTTTGCCTTAAAAATTTAAAACCGGTTCTAATAAGATGTGAGGAAATGAACCTTGTGCTTAATTGGGAAAAGTGTCACTTTATGGTTTGAGAAGGGATTGTGTTAGGTCACAAAATTTCTACTAAAGGGATTGAGGTTGATAAAGAAAAAATTGAAACCATAGAAATATTGCCTCCTCCTAGTTTAGTTAAGGTTGTTAAAAGCTTTTTAGGACATCTTTGGATTTTATAGAAGATTTATTAAGGAATTCTCTAAAATAGCTAAGCCTTTAATGAAATTACTAGAAAAGATGTGCCTTTCAATTTTAATCAAGAATGTTTAGATGCATTTAATACCCTCAAAATAAATTAATAAATGCTCCAATAATAATTGCATCGATTGGAATTTGTCCTTTGAACTAATGTGTGATGCTAGTGACTTTACAATAGATGCGGTTTGGGACAATGAAGAGACAAGCATTTTAGCGATTTATTATGCTAGCAAAATATTGACGGTACTTGCGAGAAAATTACACCACCACGAAAAAAGAATTGCTAGCTATGATTTTTGCATTTGATAAATTTAGACAGTATTTGATATTATCTAAAGTTGTCGTTTACACTGACCATTCAGCTCTTCGTTATCTTTTAACTAAATATGATGAAAAAACTCTACTCATAAGATGGGTTTTACTCTTGCATGAATTTGATTTGAAAATTCATGATAAGAAAAGAGCTGAAAATCTTATGGCAGACCATCTTTCTAGGCTTGAAAATCCACATATCAAAGAACTCGATGAGAGTGAGATAAATGACTCGTTTCCTGAAGAACAACTTTTTTCTATATCCGACTCAAGGTACCTTGGTTTGCGAGATATTGCAATTACTTAGCTACTAACATCCTACCAAAGGGTTAACACATCATCAAAAGAAGCGATTCTTTGCTGATGTAAAAAACTATTTTTGGGAGGACCCTTTTCTTTTTCGTATATGTGTAGATCAAGTAATTCGGAAATGTGTTACAAAGACAGAAGCAAGCAAAATCCTAGAATATTGCCACTCAAGACCAACAGGAGGACATTGCAGTGGGACTAGGACAGCACATAAAACGCTCGAATTAGGTTTTATTGGCCCACTCTATTCAAGGATGCTAACAGGTATGTTACTTCGTGTGATAGATGTTAGAGAACAGGTAATATCTCCAAACGTGATGAAATGCCTCAAACGTATATGCTATCATGTGAAATATTTAATGTATGGGGTATTAATTTTATGGGTCCATTCCCTAGCTCATTTGGGAATAAATACATCTTAGTAGCGGTTGATTATATGTCAAAATGGGTGGAAGCACAAGCTTTACCCACTAATGATGCTAGAGTGGTAGTGAGATTTCTTAAGAAACTCTTCTCTCGATTTGGAACACCTGGAGCAATTATTAGTGATAGGGGTACTCATTTTTGTAATACTCAATTTAATAAAATCTTAAAGAAATAAGGAGTGCATCACAGAACAGCAACCCCTTATCACCCTCAAACCAGTGGACAAGTTGAAGTAGCCAATCGAGAGCTTAAGTGTATTCTAGAGAAAACTGTAGAATCAAACAGGAAAGATTTGGCATTAAAAGTAGATGATGCTTTATGGGCCTATAGAACCGCTTTTAAAACTCTCATAGGAACATCCCCATACAGACTTGTCTACGGGAAGAGTTGTCATCTACCATTTGAATTAGAGCATAAAGCATTTTGGGCTATAAAATTCTTAAACTATGATCTTCAACTTGCAGGTGAAAAAATATTGATGCAGTTGAACGAGCTAGATGAGTGGCGAGCTAATGCCTACGAAAACTCATGTTTATACAAGGAAACAACAAATCGATGCCATGATGCTCGTTTGAAGGAACCGAAGCAATTTAAAGTCGGAGATCTTGCTCTACTATACAATTCAAAGCTCAAATTATTTCCTGGAAAGCTGAAATCAAGATGGTCAGGTCCGTTCGTAATCAAAACCATTTTTCCCTATGGCACAATTGAGGTAACTCATCCGACTTATGGTACATTCAAGGTAAACGATCAATGATTTAAAATATATAATGGTGAATATTTTAGGGATATGAGAGAGGAGCTTCAGCTCCGTGAGTATAGATGAAAACAAGTTAAGTCTAGCCTAAGACTTTAAACAAGCGCTTCTCGGGAGGAAACCTGAGCACTAACCTCACTAATGCCCATATTTTCGATTTTTAGCACCTAACTAAAAACTAACCAAATTAATAAAGCGCAGGTTCCCTGCCCACACGGCCTTGCACACGGGCGTGGCCATGGCCTTGTGGACACAACGAGTAGGCACATCGGCGTGGCGAAGACTCTGTGGAAATAGGACAGAAATTTTCCCTAAAACACGGGCTGCGATAAACTGCCACGGCCGTGCGATGCGGCCGTGGTCGAAACTTACCAAAGACCACGGCATGAGAGAAATCCACTCGGGCATGCTGTAATACTGTGGGAGACACTGATTAAATGACACAGGTGTGGGACATGCCCGTGCCCAGAAGCCGTGGTTAAAACTGAGTAAATCACACGGATGTGCGACACGCCCGTGCCTATAGGCTGTGGCCGATACTGATTAATTATCACTGACATGCGAACCTCTACATGGGCGTTGGTGAAAGGAACGAAGCATCACATGGCGTGCGATTGACACGTGTGACCCAAAATACCCATAGAACATGGGCGAGGCCAAAACTTCGGACACGCCCTTTACAAAACACACGGGCTAAAAACAGGGCAAATGGGCGTGGCCCATAACAGTGTGCCCCACTCCTATTTAAACCCTCTAGCTGTTCATCTTCTCCTAAAACTTCCCCAAAAAACCCTAGCCATTCTCACCTTCTCCCTATTAAGCCATCGTCGACTCCTCTTCCTCCCTTTGCTTTCCCTTTCTCCACATTCCTTATTTTTCTTTCCCCATTCCCTTCCCTTTCTTTTCCATGCACACCAACCTCATGGTCCACGCCTGTCGCCACCACCACATCCATGCTCCACCACCGCCTTCCATTGGTTCACCTCTATTCCCCATTTTTGCTTCTTTCTTTCATCTTATTTATTTATTTATTTGATTTTATTTTATTATTATTTTCATTTAGATTTCTATTTCTAATTTGTTTAGTTCTTTTTGATTGTTTACTCTATATAGTTTAATTTTATTACTAAAGTTTAATTATTATACTACTTATTAGTGATCTTGTTAATTTCATGAATTTTATTTTAGTTATTCCTTTTAAAAATTCCATTGCTAATGTTATTATATTAAGCTTGCCATGTTTTCGTCTTGTCTAAACTCAAGATTCGATTTAGCATTACTTCATAATCTAATTCACATTACGGACTATATTACTATTTAGGACTACCGAGATAGTACATTTTGGTGGCAACTATTCTTGAATTAGTGATAAACTTTTGCATTCTCAAATGCGTAATGACACCCCACGTGGAAAAAAACCGATGCCCTGCTTGAAAAAATGGAAGGATCGAGCTACCTCCGCAAGTGCATCTACCTAAGCACGCCACCCTTTCTACTGATTTCCTTGGGACATAGGAGGAACTCTTTCAGATACTTAGTGCACGACCCTAGGCTTAGGGAGATGTATCGACTGGCCACCTTTGAGTAGGTCTAGCTAGTGAAGCGGTTTGGGCCCTACTAACTCTTGATCCATGGGGCACTTTTTGAGATCGTCGAGCGGACCTATTTAGAGCTTGCTTGAGCTTTGTTCCACCTTCCACCTTCAAGCGGTCATGGCAATTTTGACGACCAGCACATTCTAATTACGCCTTGGGGGCCTAGTCAGAGTTGAGTATTCTAGAGTTTGGAGTCGCCTTGGGACTTTTTTATTTCCCAGCCCATGAGCTAAATCTCATAGTGTTGTGATTACTTTTGATGAAACCTCAATTGTTTTTATGGATGTAGTATATATCTAATTTACTTTACCATTTCATTTGATTGTTCTTATTTCTTAATTAAAATGCAACCATCTCTAGACATAGAAAGGTCGTTTGCATGCTATAAACCGCTTCTAATTCTAAAAGGGTTGGATTGGTTGGATTAAAATTAAATGAAATGAGTAAGTATTTGATGAACACTTGTAGTGGACTCTAGACATAGGGTCACGATCATATAGAAAGAACCCATGCAAGATATCTAAAAAGCCTCTGACACGGGCAAGGTAACTTAAGGTTTTGTGTAACACCCTAACCCGTAACCATCAGGATTAGGGTTAAAGGCATTACCAAACAAATTAGAGACATTTAGAACAATTCATACTTTTAATTTATCAAACATACACACAATGTCCCTTGAATGAGTCATCGAGACCCTAAACATGCTTATAAAGCGAGTCGGGACTAAAACGAAACATATCTGAGAGTTCTCGAAACTTAAATTTTTTCTAAAATACGAGGATACACGCCTGGGGGTAATCAGTGTCCCACCCATGACTACTAGACACACCGTCGTCCTCCCGTGGTCGAATCGACATATGTGCCACAGACCACTGTGCACGCCTGTACCCTAACCGTGGTCGATTCGCCAAAATTCACACTACTGAAAAGCTACCAAGCACCCGTGTGCTAAGTAGTGTCCTAATAGGTCATATACAAACTTTACCCAACAGTCTCTAGGCACGCCCGTGTGGCATGGCCGTGTGACATTATAGGTCATTTACAAGACCAAAATGCCACCCAAAAAGGGTCATACCTACCAGCAATTTTTACCAAACATCTCATGCACATATGACTACCAAAAGCATACCAAAACAACCATTCAAACCATGCATTCAATACCAATACTTATCTTATCACAAACATAATTCCTTCCTAATTTCACTTGTTCATACTAGCAACTTACCATCACAAAGATTTCCATTCATAGGTCAATTTCTCACTTACATTCCATACCAAAAGATGCATCATATATGTCAAATTCATTCATGCCAAAACTAGCACATATCTAGACACATCTCATGGCTACTTACAAATCTCACATATAATTTAAATAACTAGCCTATACATGCCATATTTCAACTATATACATCCTTTCAAAAGTACCAAAATAGAATGCCGATAGTGTGATTGAGAAGCAACGATCCCGGATCCGAGCTAGCTCTCACCGACAATCGTAAGGCAGAGAAATAAATCACACAGTAAGCTTTCCAAAGCTTAGTAAGTTCGATATACAATACAATTATCTCATTAATCTAACTAATGTACATAATAAACAATCACATAGATCACTTATCTCATTTTCAAATCATCTCATCCATAGCTTATTTATAACCCATCAACCACAAAGTTTCGATACATACCTTAGCTAACACTTAGTTGTTCAACTTCTAAGCTATTCAATGCTAGATATTACATGCTCGACCATCCATTGATATTTGTTTAATTTAGTCGCTTTTCGATTGCCATATTCTTGATCGAAGCATATTTGTTATCGCACACATAGTGCCTTTTCTTTTAACAGACTTGTCTTGATGTCGCACATACAGTGCCAAATCTATAAGCCGAAGCTTTCATAACATCGCACACACAGTGCTATTCATTTCTGTTTCGATCTCAATTTCGCACACTTAGTGCCATCAACTAAAATCTTGCACATAGCAACTCACTTTAATTCATATATACATATTCATTTCATAATGCTAAAACATATCGTAATAACATGTATTATATCCGAACTCACCTCAGACGTCGAATTATCGATACGGTCAATTAATCGAGCACTTTATCTTTGCCTCGATCTCGACCTGAACCTCTCCTCTTTTGGTCTATACACATTCAAATTCAATCCATTCAATCATCAAATCATTCATTTTAATCCAAACACACATATTTAGGGCATTTTACACAAGAGCCCTCACATTTTCACATTTTGACACTTTAGTCCCTATTTCACAAAATCATCAAATTCACATAATTTCTCCTATCACAAGCATAGATGAATTTTACTAATGTCCGTACAAACCCACATATTTCACTTATTTCACATTTTAATCCCTCAATTTACGCTTATTCACAAATTAGCCCAAAATACTCAATTTCACTAAAACTCAAATACAAACTATGTTAACCCAACACCAAGCTTTCATATTTCACCACCTAACATCACAAAGCGCAAGTGTTCATCAATGGCTCATCACAAAACATCATCAATTCACAAAATTGTTACATGGGTTAGCTAGAGTACGAAGCAACGATCATAAAAATGTAGAAATTATCGAAACGAGCTCAAACATACCTTGAATTAAGCTAAGTAAGTGCCAAATATCATGAAAGCTTAAACCCTTTCTTTTTATTTCTAAAGTCGATGGAACATGAAGAAGAAGATGATTATTTCATGCTTTGTTTTGTTATAATGAACATAATTATTAAATTACAAAACTAACCTTTAGCATAAAATGCATATAACATATGATATAAGGTCATTCTTGACTATTGCCACCCACTTTCTTAATTAATGGGCTATTTACAACATATAACCTCCTCATTATAAGGAGAACCACACTTAGGTACTTATAAATCAGCACATAGCTTTTACTCTTTACATGATTAAGTCCTTTCTCTTAATTCGACACACAATCGATAAAATTATCACACAGAATTTTCTTAGAGACTATGTCACATACTATTCACACGGAAAATAACATTAAATTAGCATTTCGACCTCGGAGATGTGGTTTCGAAACCACTGTTCCGACTAGGGTCTAAATCAGGCTATTACAACTCTCCCCTCCTTAGGGATTTTCGTCCCCGAAAATCTTACCAGTGAAAATTTGTGGATGTTGCTCTCTCATAACATTCTCAGGCTCCTACATAGCCTCTTCAATTCTATGTTTGTGCCATAATACTTTCATTCGAGAGATTTTTTTATTTCTCAACTCTTTGGTCTCTCGTGCCAAAATTCGGATCGGTTCTTCACTATACGTCAAATCTGATTGAATCTCAACCTCAGTAGGTGCAATCACATGAGACGGTCTGATCTATAGCATCGAAGCATTGATACATGAAACACATTATGAATTTTCTCTAATTTAGATGGCAATCTCAACTTATAAGTAACCGACCCAACTCTTTCAATGATCTCAAATGGTCCAATAAACCTCGGACTCGGTTTGCCCTTCCTACCAAATCAAGTATTTTCTTCGGGGAGATACTTTCGAGACACTTTATCACCAACTTCAAATTCAATATCTTTTGTTTCAAATCGCATAGGATTTACGATGATCGAGGCCGCTTTCAAACCATCACGAATTACTTTCACTTTTTGGTCAATCTTTTTTATAAGATCAACCCCATGAATCTTATTCTCACTTAGCTCGGTCCAATACAATGGAGTTTGACACTTTCAACCATAGAGAGCCTCATATGGTGCCAATTTGATATTGGATTGAAAACTATTTTTATCTGAAAATTCAATCAACGATAAATGCCTTTCCCACGTGCTTTCAAATTCAAGTATGCAACATCTCAAAGATGTCTTCAAGAATCGAATGATTATTCAGATTGACCATCCGTTTATGAATGAAATGCGATCTTGAAATGCAATTTAGTGCCTAAAGCATCATGCAATTTCTTCCAAAATCTCAAGGTAAATCTCGGATCTCTATCGTACACTATAGATAATGGTACCCGTGCAATCTCACAATCTCATTGATATCTGAGTTCAACTAACTTATCTACGAATAATCGGTTCTCACAGAACAAAATAAGCCAATTTCATCAATCATCACCATCACCCGGATCGCATCTTTCTTGCTTCGAGATAAAGGCAAACCCGACACGAGTCCATTCTAATTCTCTCCCATTTCCATTCAGGAATCATAATTGGTTGTAACAAACTAGACGAACTTGATGTTCAGCCTTAACTTGCTGACAAACTAAACATATCGACACAAAGTCAGAAATATCTCTTTTCATACCATGCCACCAATAGAACATTTGAGATCATTATACATTTTCGTACTCCCCGGATGTACAGTCAAATGAATATTGTGAGCTTCATTCAAAATCGTTTGAATCAACTCTGAATTTTTCAGAACACAAATCCGATCTCTGAATCTCAAACAATCACCACCATCAACTCAAAATTCTGATTCAGCATTCGAATCGCATTGAACTCTTTTTGCTAACAACTCATTATCAATCTTGAGCATCACATATCTATTATAAAATAATGGTTTTATTTTCAATTCAATTTGCAACCACATCATCATCACATAGATCTATCCGATTTCTCATAGCTCATAAAGCATATAACGATTTATGACTCAAGGCATCGCCTACAACATTAGCTTTACTCGGGTGATAATCTATCGAAGTTCATAGTCTTTCAACAATTCTAACCATTTTCTCTGCAAGAAATTCAAATCTTTCTAAGTCATCAAGTACTTTAAACTCTTATGATTAGTATAAATGTGACATTTCTCTCTAACAAATAGTGACGCCTAAACCTTCAATGTGAACACGATCGCAACCAATTTAAGATCATGTGTTGGGTAGTTTTTCATACGATTTTAAGCTGTCTTGAAGCGTAGGTAATGATTTTCCTTCTTACATCAAGACACATTAAACCATTTAACGATGCATCATCGTAAATTATAAACTCTTTACCGACTCGGGTTGAATCAACACTGGTGCTTCAGTCAACAACACCTTCAACTATTCAAAACTCTATTGGCACTTTTCTGACCACTCGAATCTAACATCTTTCTGTAACAACTTTTCCAATGGGGTCGCAATCATCGAGAAGCCTTTCACAAATTGTCTATAATATCCTCGTTAGTCCCGAAACTATAGACTTCAAACACATTTCTGGAGGCTTCTAGTCCAAAATAGCAGAGATTTTACTCGGATCAACTTCGTGCCCAATGGTGATACAACATGTCTATAAAACCAACCTCACGCAACCAAAATTCACATTTCTTTGAACTTTGCATACAACCTGTTTCTCACGTAGAGTTTGTAGCACGATTCTCAAATGCTCGACGTATTCGTCTCATTACACGAATAAATCAAAATGTCATCAATGAATACTACAACAAAATGATTCAAATATGGTGCGAATATCGATTCATTAGATCATAAACACCGTAGGAGCATTGGTTAGTACAAAAGGCATCACTAAGAATTCGTAAGGCATCATTAATTAGATATATACTACATCCATAAAAGCCGAAGCATATTTGTTTAATTTAGTCGCACACTCAGTGCCATATTCTTGATCGAAGCATATTTGTTATCGCACACATAGTGCCTTTTCTTTTAACAGACTTGTCTTGATGTCGCACATACAGTGCCAAATCTATAAGCCGAAGCTTTCATAACATCGCACACACAGTGCTATTCATTTCTGTTTCGATCTCAATTTCGCACACTTAGTGCCATCAACTAAAATCTTGCACATAGCAACTCACTTTAATTCATATATACATATTCATTTCATAATGCTAAAACATATCGTAATAACATGTATTATATCCAACTCACCTCGGGCGTCGAATTATCGATACGGTCAATTAATCGAGCACTTTATCTTTGCCTCGATCTCGACTGAACCTCTCCTCTTTTGGTCTATACACATTCAAATTCAATCCATTCAATCATCAAATCATTCATTTTAATCCAAACACACATATTTAGGGCATTTTACACAAGAGCCCTCACATTTTCACATTTTGACACTTTAGTCCCTATTTCACAAAATCATCAAATTCACATAATTTCTCCTATCACAAGCATAGATGAATTTTACTAATGTCCGTACAAACCCACATATTTCACTTATTTCACATTTTAATCCCTCAATTTACGCTATTCACAAATTAGCCCAAAATACTCAATTTCACTAAAAACTCAAATACAAACTATGTTAACCCAACACCAAGCTTTCATATTTCACCATTAACATCACAAAGCGCAAGTGTTCATCAATGGCTCATCACAAAACATCATCAATTCACAAAATTGTTACATGGGTTAGCTAGAGTACGAAGCAACGATCATAAAATGTAGAAATTATCGAAAACGAGCTCAAACATACCTTGAATTAAGCTAAGTAAGTGCCAAATATCATGAAAGCTTAAACCCTTTCTTTTTATTTCTAAAGTCGGTGGAACATGAAGAAGAAGATGATTATTTCATGCTTTGTTTTGTTATAATGAACATAATTATTAAATTACAAAACTAACCTTTAGCATAAAATGCATATAACATATGATATAAGGTCATTCTTGACTATTGCCAGCCCATGAGCTAAATCTCATAGTGTTGTGATTACTTTTGATGAAACCTCAATTGTTTTTATGGATGTAGTATATATCTAATTAATGATGCCTTACGAATTCTTAGTGATGCCTTTTGTACTAACCAATGCTCCTACAGTGTTTATGATCTAATGAATCTGATATTCAGACCATATTTGAATCATTTTGTTGTAGTATTCATTGATGACATTTTGATTTATTCGTGTAATGAGACGCAACATGCTGAGCATTTGAGAATCGTGCTACAAACTCTACGTGAGAAACAGTTGTATGCAAAGTTCAGCAAATGTGAATTTTGGTTGCGTGAGGTTGGTTTTATAGGACATGTTGTATCAGCTGCTGGGGCACGAGTTGATCCGAGTAAAATCTCTGCTATTTTGGACTAGAAGCCTCCGAGAAATGTGTTTGAAGTCTATAGTTTCTGGGACTAGCAGGATATTATAGACAATTTGTGAAAGGCTTCTCGATGATTGCGACCCCATTGGCAAAGTTGTTACAGAAAGATGTTAGATTCGAGTGGTCAGAAAAGTGCCAATAGAGTTTTGAATAGTTGAAGGTGTTGTTGACAGAAGCACCAGTGTTGATTCAACCCGAGTCAGGTAAAGAGTTTATAATTTACAGTGATGCATCGTTAAATGGTTTGGGCTGTGTGCTGATGTAAGAAGGGAAAATCATTACCTACGCTTCAAGACAGTTAAAATCGTATGAAAAAAACTACCCAACACATGATCTTAAATTGGCTGCGATCGTGTTCACATTGAAGGTTTGGCGTCACTATTTGTTCGGAGAGAAATGTCACATTTATACTAATCATAAGAGTTTAAAGTACTTGATGACTTAGAAAGATTTGAATTTGCGCAGAGAAAATGGTTAGAATTGTTGAAAGACTATGAACTTCTGATAGATTATCACCCGAGTAAAGCTAATGTTGTAGCTGATGCCTTGAGTCATAAATCGTTATATGCTTTGCGAGCTATGAGAAATCGGATAGATCTATGTGATGATGATGTGGTTGCAGCTGAATTGAAAATAAAACCATTATTTTTATAATAGATATGTGATGCTCAGAAGATTGATAATGAGTTGTTAGCAAAAAGAGTTCAATGCGATTCGAATGCTGAATCAGAATTTTGAGTTGATGGTGGTGATTGTTTGAGATTCAGAGATCGGATTTGTGTTCTGAAAAATTCAGAGTTGATTCAAACGATTTTGAATGAAGCTCACAATATTCATTTGACTGTACATCCGGGGAGTACGAAAATGTATAATGATCTGAAACAGTTCTATTGGTGGCATGGTATGAAAAGAGATATTTCTGACTTTGTGTCGATATGTTTAGTTTGTCAGCAAGTTAAGGCTGAACATCAAGTTCGTCTAGTTTGTTACAACCAATTATGATTCCTGAATGGAAATGGGAGAGAATTAGAATGGACTCTGTGTCGGGTTTGCCTTTATCTCCGAGCAAGAAAGATGCGATCTGGGTGATGGTGGACAGATTGACGAAATTGGCTTATTTTGTTCCTGTGAGAACCGATTATTCTGTAGATAAGTTAGTTGAACTGTATATCAATGAGATTGTGAGATTGCACGGGGTACCATTATCTATAGTGTCTGATAGAGATCCGAGATTTACCTTGAGATTTTGGAAGAAATTGCATGATGCTTTAGGCACGAAATTGCATTTCAGTACTGCATTTCATTCGCAAACGGATGGTCAATCTGAGCGAATCATTCAGATTCTTGAAGACATGCTGAGATGTTGCATACTTGAATTTGAAAGTACGTGGGAAAGGCATTTATCGTTGATTGAATTTTCGTATAAAAACAGTTTTCAATCCAATATCAAATTGGCACCATATGAGGCTCTCTATGGTTGAAAGTGTCAAACTCCATTGTATTGGACCGAGCTAAGTGAGAATAAGATTCATGGGGTTGATCTTATAAAAAAGATTGACCAAAAAGTGAAAGTCATTCGTGACAGTTTGAAAGCGGCCTCAGATCATCAGAAATCCTATGCAGATTTGAAACAAAAAGATATTGAATTTGAAGTTGGTGATAAAGTGTCTCTGAAAGTATCTCCCTGGAAGAAAATACTTCGATTTGGCCGGAAGGGCAAACTGAGTCCGAGGTTTATTGGACCATTTGAGATCATTGAAAGAGTTGGGTCGGTTACTTATAAGTTGAGATTGCCATCTAAATTAGAGAAAATTCATAATGTGTTTCATGTATCAATGCTTCGATGTTATAGATCGACTGTCTCATGTGATTGCACCTACTGAGGTTGAGATTCAATCAGATTTGACGTATAGTGAAGAACCGATCCGAATTTTGGCACGAGAGACCAAAGAGTTGAGAAATAAAAAAATCTCTCGAATGAAAGTATTATGGCACAAACATAGAATTGAAGAGGCTATGTAGGAGCTCGAGAATGTTATGAGAGAGCAACATCCACAAATTTTCACGGTAAGATTTTCGGGGACGAAAATCCTAAGGAGGGAGAGTTGTAATAGCCTCGATTTAGACCCTAGTCGGAACAGTGGTTTCGAAACCACATCTCCGAGGTCGAAATGCTAATTTAATGTTATTTTCCGTGTGAATAGTATGTGACATAGTCTCTAAGAAAATTCTGTGTGATAATTTTATCGATTGTGTGTCGAATTAAGAGAAAGGACTTAATCATGTAAAGAGTAAAAGCTATGTGCTGATTTATAAGTACCTAAGTGTGGTTCTCCTTATAATGAGGAGGTTATATGTTGTAAATAGCCCATTAATTAAGAAAGTGGGTGGCAATAGTCAAGAATGACCTTATATCATATGTTATATGCATTTTATGCTAAAGGTTAGTTTTGTAATTTAATAATTATGTTCATTATAACAAAACAAAGCATGAAATAATCATCTTCTTCTTCATGTTCCACCGACTTTAGAAATAAAAAGAAAGGGTTTAAGCTTTCATGATATTTGGCACTTACTTAGCTTAATTCAAGGTATGTTTGAGCTCAGTTTCTGATAATTTCTACATTTTTATGATCGTTGCTTCGTACTCTAGCTAACCCATGTAACAATTTTGTGAATTGATGATGTTTTGTGATGAGCCATTGATGAACACTTGCGCTTTGTGATGTTAGCTGGTGAAATATGAAAGCTTGGTGTTGGGTTAACATAGTTTGTATTTGAGTTTTTAGTGAAATTGAGTATTTTGGGCTAATTTGTGAATAGCGTAAATTGAGGGATTAAAATGTGAAATAAGTGAAATATGTGGGTTTGTACGGACATTAGTAAAATTCATCTATGCTTGTGATAGGAGAAATTATGTGAATTTGATGATTTTGTGAAATAGGGACTAAAGTGTCAAAATGTGAAAATGTGAGGGCTCTTGTGTAAAATGCCCTAAATATGTGTGTTTGGATTAAAATGAATGATTTGATGATTGAATGGATTGAATTTGAATGTGTATAGACCAAAAGAGGAGAGGTTCAGTCGAGATCGAGGCAAAGATAAAGTGCTCGATTAATTGACCGTGTCGATAATCGACGTCTGAGGTGAGTTCGGATATAATACATGTTATTACGATATGTTTTAGCATTATGAAATGAATATGTATATATGAATTAAAGTGAGTTGCTATGTGCAAGATTTTAGTTGATGGCACTAAGTGTGCGAAATTGAGATCGAAATGAAATGAATAGCAATGTAAAAGCGATGTTATGAAAGCTTCTATTATAGATTTGGCACTGTATGTGCGACATCAAGACAAGTCTGTTAAAAGAAAAGGCACTATGTGTGCGATAACAAATATGCTTCGATCAAGAATATGGCACTGAGTGTGCGACTAAATTAAACAAATATCAATGGATGGTCGACATGTAATATCTAGCATTGAATAGCTTAGAAGTTGAACAACTAAGTGTTAGCTAAGGTATGTATCGAAACTTTGTGGTTGATGGGTTATAAATAAGCTATGGATGAGATGATTTGAAAATGAGATAAGTGATCTATGTGATTGTTTATTATGTACATTAGTTAGATTAATGAGATAATTGTATTGTATATCGAACTTACTAAGCTTTGGAAAGCTTACTGTGTGATTTATTTCTCCGCTTTACGGTGTCGATGAGAGCTAGCTCGGATCTGGATCGTTTGCTTCTCAATCACACTATCGGCATTCTATTTTGGTACTTTTGAAAGGATGTATATAGTTGAAATATGGCATGTATAGGCTAGTTATTTAAATTATATGTGAGATTTGTAAGTAGCCATGAGATGTGTCTAGATATGTGCTAGTTTTGGCATGAATGAATTTGACATATATGATGCATCTTTTGGTATGGAATGTAAGTGAGAAATTGACCTATGAATGGAAATCTTTGTGATGGTAAGTTGCTAGTATGAACAAGTGAAATTAGGAAGGAATTATGTTTGTGATAAGATAAGTATTGGTATTGAATGCATGGTTTGAATGGTTGTTTTGGTATGCTTTTGGTAGTCATATGTGCATGAGATGTTTGGTAAAATTGCTGGTAGGTATGACCCTTTTGGGTGGCATTTTGGTCTTGTAAATGACCTATAATGTCACACTGCCATGCCACACTATGCGCGTTTAGAGACTGATTGGGTAAAGTTTGTATATGACCTATTAGGACACGGCCTTAGCACAGGGGTGCTTGGTAGCTTTTCACCGTGTGTGAATTTTGGCGAATCGACCACTGTTAGGGTACACGGGCGTGCTCGGTGGCTATGGCACATATGTCGATTTCGACCACGGGAGGACGACGGTGTGTCTAGTAGCGTGGGTGGGACACTGTTTACCCACAGGCGTGTATCCTCGTATTTTAGAAAAAATTTAAGTTTCGAGAACTCCAGATATGTTTCGTTTTAGTCCCGACTCAATTTATAAGCATGTTTAGGGTCTCGATGACTCATTCAAGGGACATTGTGTGTATGTTTGATAAATTAAAAGTATGAATTGTTCTAAATGTCTCTAATTTGTTTGGTAATGCCTTTAACCCTAATCCGGTGATGGTTACGGGTTAGGGGTGTTACACAAAACCTTAAGTTACCTTGCCCGTGTCTAGAGGCTTTTTAGATATCTTGCATGGGTTCTTTCTATATGATCGTGACCCTATGTCTAGAGTCGACTACAAGTGTCTATCAAATACTTACTCATTTCATTTAATTTTAATCCAACCAATCCAACCCTTTTAGAATTAGAAGCAGTTTATAGCATGCAAACAGCCTTCTATGTCTAGAGATGGTTGCATTTTAATTAAGAAATAAGAACAATCAAATGAAATGGTAAAGTAAATTAGATATATACTACATCCATAAAAACAATTGAGGTTTCATCAAAAGTAATCACAACACTATGAGATTTAGCTCATGGGCTGGGAAATAAAATTCCAAACCAAAGTATTATCCAACATTACGTTCGACTACTACAATTCAATCTTTTGAAGAAAATAACAAAAGAACTTCGGGAAGCAACTTTCGCTTGCACAGTCCACACTTCAGCAGCACAGCATCCTATGGTGGCTAAGAAGAACTGCCTTTGACTTTGTATCCTTTGCGCTGTTGAGCCCTTATTCACGCCTAAGAATCTCTCTCACTTTTTCTTTGTCATTTGTGAGGCCCCCTTCACCGATTTTTATAGATAGATTAGGCTAGGGTCGGCTAACAGCTCGTGATTTTCTTCTCCTCTTTTAGGGGGGTTTATCTGGTACAAGTTAGAATTTTAATTTGAACTGCTGTGCATAAAATGTTGACTTGGTCTTCCCGACATTGCCACGGCATCCGTGCTAGCAAAATGTCTACACTTTGCCCTGACAAAACTTCACTCATTTATTTCCTCATTCCAAAACATGTTCCTGCCACATCAACACAAATAACTCCACCATAAGCGATTAAAAGCACCTAATTCCACCACAGTCCAAGTCCTAATGCCATATTAAAAATGCTAACTAAAATTTCCTAAAAATGCAACAATATGTACTTTAAGTACAAACACTTAGCTAGGTCTAAAGGCATGAAATATAACATTTTTCAAGAGTCATCACAACCCCAAACCTGAGTTATTGCTTGTCCTCAAGCAAAATACATCTAAATGCATGAATGCACCCATCTTGCCTTGGCAAAATATATTTCCTTTTACTACCTAGCTATTGGAAAAACAATTTATACCTCTGTTCTCGGAAATCTTCTCTTTTTCTAAGACTAATTCAATTGTCAAAGGTTTGTTCAGTAAGGCAGTACAAAAATTTCTCCCTGAAAACAAAATTTCCTAATTATTCATGCATTCTCTCTTTCGTCCTATAGAAAATATCTTTTTTATTTACTTAGTTCATTTGTTTCCTAAATAGAAGTCACTTGCTTTAAGTCCATATCAAAATATGTTATTTTTCATATATTTATTCTTCTATCTTCTCTTTTTTTTTTTTTTTTGAAACAGTATAGTAAATTATTGTTAGGGTATTTCGCATGTCACAAAATTCTTGAACTTGACAATCATGATGGAGCATACAACGGATTGCCGAGTAATCAATCATGTCACAATTTAAACCAAAAGTCACTCATGAAGCTAAGGCTTTTAAATAAAAAGATGGATGAAGCATACAACTGCCTCCTTAGTTACTCAGTCCTTTACTACAATGAAATGCCCCTTAAAGTTATATCACACTTCTTACTTAGTTCCTCCTTTCTAATATACAAAGACAATGGAGCAAACAAAATGATGTTGACCTACTTAGCAACTCTAAGTATTAGAGTACATTTTTGTTAAAACAAAATGTCATGGCAATTTACTAATGTTTGGTTTCAAAAATCCCTAAGGGCATTAAAAAGATACTATATTTCAAAAAAACAAAAAATAGAGTATAGGACATCCCATTTTTAGAAATCAATTTCCAAGAAACTTAGCCTGAGCTAACTTTACCCAATCCATTGTTACTTATTCTAGGTATATTGAAAAAAAAATTAAGCTCATCATCAAACATCATAAAGAAAAATAGTACTTCTTTTAGATAAGGCAGTATTTCAATAGTTATTATGTAACACCCCTAACCAGTATCCGTCGCCGAATTGGGGTCACAAGGTATTACTTAACACAATTACAAATTTGAACATTCACACGAGTCTTATTCATATATATATTTAAAGCATAAAACTATTTAATTATTAAACTTATATTCTTATTCATATTATACATATGGATCATACCTCTAATTTACCCAAAGCCAAACTATGTATACAATCATATTTTCAAAGAAATAAACATGCCACAAAGCTATATAATATATATACATCAAATTATCAAATTCTAACCGAACATGAGTGTACACTCTTTTCCATATTTAAGCCAATACACAAGATCAAACATATACTTTAAAACTCTCATAATTCGAGATATAAAAAAAAACCGACATTATAATCCTACAAGAACATATATATATTCATCTTGACCGAATATGCCAACCCAAATTTTATTCAACAATCACTCATTTCACTTCCAAAATACAACTTAAGGCTTTTAAGATTACCTCATAACAATATATATATATATAATCCAAATATGATAAACACACATAACATGATTAAAAACACTAAGCATGGAAACAATTTACATTAAGAGTAAGCCATTTTCGCATGGCTGTAATATATACAAGGACAAAATTCATAGTTCAAAACATAGTCTAGCCTATACATGCCTTAAGCTCAAAAATTCAACATTTAAGATACCAAAACAAATCGATAGTGTGGATGACTTTGATGATGATCCCTTGAGCTCGTAGCTTGATCAAAATCTATAAAACAGAGTAAAAAGAAACACACAAGGTAAGCTAACTAGCTTAGTAAGTTTTAAGCATTTAAAAATAATTCAATTAAACACTCAAGCATTTTAGATCAAATACTTATCATCAATCAATCTTTAACAAAGCACATTTGGATTATCATTGCCGAACTCTATTACTTCATTTAACTTAACATACATCAATATCTTGCCTTTAACAATTGGATCACATTTCAGCTCAAGGTTCAAATAAAAAGTATCAACTTTCAACCATCTATTAATTCCGTACACGTATTATTCGATAAGGACACTGACAAATATATATATACACTTATCCATTTATTATTTCATAGATCCAAGTAGTCAATAACAATGTGACAATAATACAACCACATAACCAAAGGGGCCGATTATACATATATAAAAATTCAATTAACTTACTCTCAAGCACTTACCTATATGGCCGAATGTAAATAACTTGTATTATCAACTTACTTGTCCAACGAACACATCACGATATACTCACATAATCCACAAGTGGATATTTTGTCACTGGTATAAAAACCTGCTAGGCAAAAGCCTGAATTTCGCACTGGCACAAAGTCTGCTAGACCCAAGGTCTGATATCCTTTCACCGGCAATAAGCCTACTAGGCAATAAGCCCGAAAAATTCACCAGCCTGAGGCTTGCTAGGCTCAAAGCCCGAATGGTAATACTCAAAGATATCTCCCATGAACTATTTCATATATTGAACCTCTTTCTCATTGAAATCTTATCGCAAAAATATTCAATTAACTTCTAATATTGAACTAATTCAACCAAATCACACATTATACTTAGCCAAATTTGGCAATTACATATACAATCACAATGGTTTCAATTTCAACATTTACTAAGTTACATAATAATTTACAACATATATTTGCTTAGAGACTTACCTCGAATATCGTTTGTCAACAAAGACCGGCTATTCAATTATCTTTTTTTTTCCCCGATCCAAATTTGTTTTCTTTTGTTCTTGATCTAAACATATTTAAAATAAGCTCATTTAAAAACATTTACATTCAATTTAATCCTAAAATACATAAATGGGAAAATTACCCTTTTGCCCCTAATGTTTATAACTTTTGCAATTTAGTCCTCAAGGCATATAACACAAAATACATGAAATTTGATTACAATTCTTTAAGGCCGAATACTCCTCATGCTTATAATTTAATAAGTCATTTTATAATCACTGAAACTATACATACACGCAATTTAGAATCAGGTCAATTTGAATGGACATGTCTTGCATGTTTTATGGATTTGAACATGACCCATACAGAGATTAATCGTGCTATTCATATACATATTTAGTGTTTTAATCTTTAAAGGCTATATGCACATTTAGCCCTAACTAAATTAATCGTTTGATAAACTTATGACACCCAACAGTGTACTCAATGCCTATGTAACTAACATGTAAATAATCATAAAATAAACAACAATTAAGTGCAGCTAATGTTCAGTCAATTTAAGTTATTTTCATTTACTAACTGCCTTGACCTATCATAATAGCAAATGCATGGCAACCGAATTTTAAGACATGTAATCATATCTCAAACAAGTTTAACCGAAATTTCATACCAACCTTTAACATATATATATATATATATATATATATATATATATTTAAACTACAAGGCATTG
Source organism: Gossypium rotundifolium (assembly GCA_025506655.1). Lineage (NCBI taxonomy): Eukaryota > Viridiplantae > Streptophyta > Magnoliopsida > Malvales > Malvaceae > Gossypium > Gossypium rotundifolium. Next base: position 30,106,198 of record CP106730.1, read on the forward strand.
ATCACAATTAGTCAAACTCAAAATATAGCTCCTCATACTGTATAATAATCTCGTAAAAATTAACACCTATTATGCACCATTTGGCCAAATCATACAGTAGTATCTTAAGCATTATAAAAATATTCTTCACCAACTTTATGCATGCCACATTCAAATTCATTTACCAGCCACAATTTAATTTAATAATTATTATTAGCACACGACATAATACCAAAAATCAGCTTAATACACAAGCAAAATTAAACCCGAATTCAAATATGGAGAACGAGCCATTTATTTTGCATTTTAATCTCTCAACTATTTATTTTCACAATTTAAGCTATCACACTTCATATCATATATAATTTTCATACTTTAAACATGATAATCTAAGACATATATTTCTATTCTTCCATCAAAGACAACAAATCACCAACATTCATCAAGAACCGAATCTAAAACATACTTTTAAACTAAAATTTTCCACATGGATTTGTTAATATTCAAGGTAACCAACTCAAACATACAAAGAAATCACAAAAATCATGTTAAATCTCTAACCTTTAAGAACATGCAATGACCGAAAGTTAGAAGCTTGGGTTTCCCTCTTTTCTTTGTCAATTTTCGGTGATGAAGAACAAAAGAATAAAAGATAAACACTCCTTCATCTTCTTTTTTTTTCTTTATTTACTCATATAAAATAATATTACTAAAATCCCACTTACTAAACAATTACATAAAATATAATAAATAGTCATCATACCGTCCACTTACTTAAACTATGGGTAATTTGACATGCAAACCCATACATGCAAGCAATTAGTCAATTAAACCCTTCCAATTTAAAAGGCTACTTTTACCTTTTTAACAATTTAACCATTTTCTTAAATTAATCACACAAATAAACAAATTATCTTATGAAATTTTCACACATACTAATTCACCTATAATTAACTCAGATAATAATATAAAAAAATTTCAGACTCAGATTCATTGTCCCGAAACCACCATTCGATTAGGGTCAAATTCGGACTGTTACATATTATGCCATGGAAAAATATCCTATATACCAAAATGAACATACAAAATTCAACCTAGATGCACAATACACCCTTAAACCTAAAGGATGCATTGTCCTCAATGTATGTAAAATCATGAACAATATTTAACAAGTATAAATATACGCACAAATAAGAAAAGAAAAATTCTGCAGTAATGCATGAGAGAAAACAAAACTTAACCTCCTTGGACTAGAAACGTTGGTACTTCATTCAATTCTTTCACGTGGACTTCCGAGCATTGAATTTGTATCGCATCTTTCTTTTCCTTAGGTCTACTTCCTCACCTTTTTTGTCGATCTCCATTAATTCATTGATCAGTTGATCAATTGCTTGATCCTGTGTGGTCATGGAGATGGGTGAAGTAGTCGGTTCAAGAGTTTTACCTTTCTAAATGATAATATCTAGTGTAGTGGTAGGGACACTTGTTTCTTCCTTTCCTTCTTCTACTTCCTTCTCTTGGTCGGTAGAGGTTGACTTTTCTAATTCCTTCCCAATAGCTTTTCCTTTATCTGCAATGACTCCTTCAGTCACGGGGTCAGTTCTAGCAGCATGTGGAACTAGCTCTTTTCGCACTCTATATACGAGAGTAAACTAGCTAGGAAAGTAGGAAATTCTGGAATAGGTCTTGAAAAAATTTTCTGAAGTGATCTTAATGCCAAACCCCTATCTTTCACATACAACCACTACCTAGCCTGGCATTCATTACTTTTTTCCAACTCTTCCATCATCTGGTATTGCTACACCTCAAACAGAGACAACCTCTATTCTAATTATTTTTGGAAAGTCAAGATTTTTGGTCATGAGAGGCGGGAGATGTTGCTGTGGGAATACGTGTGGTAGGGGAAGCCTGATTGTGTTGGGACACTACGGCAAACTCAGTTTCTTGTAGCTTGGCAAAATTCATTCTCGTTATCTCATCCTTATTAGGGGAAATGTCCTCAGCATCATCTAAAGGCACATTTTTTATCTTACATCGAAAAAAATAAGGGAAGGAAAATTCAGACTCTCAGCATTCTTATCAATACACCTATGGACCTCTTGGAAGATAATATTCCCTAAATTTATCTGTCTTTCTTGTAGAATAGAATGCAAGAGCAACATTCTTTCTTTCGAAACAGTCGTGTTATGCGTAGACAACATAAGATGACTCCTTAAAAAGTGGTACCACACGTTCCCAATTGGTTTTAATGCAGCTCTTTCAACAATGTAACACTCTTGGCTTGAAATAATTCATTGCATTCCTTCAACGTATAAATCCTCCAATACTCTTACTAACCCCTCTAGTGTAATATTCTTGGTAAATTCAAAATTCTCATCTCTAACCTCTTCGAAGCAAAACTGGACATTAATATGGTCTTTGTCGAATGGCACAAATTTACCCCGCACATAAATGAAGGGAGAGTCTGGGGAATTTACATGAGTGTAAAACTCTCTTACCACTTTACCCAAAACATCACCTGTGTGTAGACCAAATCTGCTCTAGTTGTGCTTTTCCACAATTGATGATACCGATTCATCATACCCCATGTTGGGTTCATCCTTCAGCAAAAATCCTATTTAAAACAAAATGGTTACTTTAGAATATTAGTGGAATACCTTGTGGCTACGATAATATTGAAGAATATCTTTAGTTGCGGGGCGCCAGCACGCAAAGATTCTGTTGCTTTAGAAGTACTCCTTACATTAGCCATAAAGAAAAGGTTAGGGAAACAAAAAAGGAAAATTAATGGAGTAAAAAAAATAATAGCAGAGAGATTGAAGTTGAGAGAACTGTAAAAATGTGAACTTTGTGCGAAGTGGGAAACGTGAACTAGTTAAAGAAATAGAAAGGAATAATGATGACAATTTTTAGGGAATGGGAAACTTGAGGGAGAAGGGTTATGGTGTGGGGAAAAGTTAAAATTGACAAGACTTTTAGGGGAAAATAAAATAATAGAGCCCTACATTGTGGGCCTCATACTTTGGGTTTCCTAATACTTACTAAATACACTATCTAAAAATATTTCCTTTGAAATTGTCTAACCGATCAATTCTGTAACACCCCTTACCTGTGTCCGACGCCGGGATAGGATATGAGGCATTACTGAACTTAAACAAAAACCTTTATAGAAAATCGGCTATAAAATTTCATTCAATTTAACATTCCTCATTCACATGCAAATCATCCCTTATATGGGCCCACAAGGCCCAAAAATACATTGAGAACTGTTTGGGACTAAACCGAGAACTTAGGAAACTTTAAGAAGACTTAGAAAATTTTTCATCAAAATAGGGGTCACACGTCCGTGTGGCTTGGGACACGCCCATGTCCTTAGCCCGTGTGACTCTCTGTTTATGACGTCATCAACAAAATTGGGTCACACGGCCAAGTGACACGCCCGTGTGCTTAGACCGTGTGGTGAATTAAATTTCAAAAAGTAAATGCAGACTTCACACGCCCTAGGCATATGCCCATTTCCCGGGGTCGTGTTCTCCACACGGTTGAGACACATGGCCGTGTCTCTTCTCGTGTGGCCAAGAAAATGGCTATTTTCCGCACCATTTGGCACCTCATTTGCACATACTTAAACACATCTTCAATCCATCCATCCCAAACACACATAACCACATCACATAAAACCCTTAGTAAAAGCACACATGTATAAATAGGCATTACAACTCATTAACCAATATGAACCAACACATTTGGCCAAATCAAATGACACATACACAATTGACTAAGTCCCTATACATGCCATAGACTCAAAAGGTTTTGCATTCACTTATACTAATAAACCATAATTTATACATATTTTTACCCTATGCTTGGCTTATTTTTGGATGAATTTTCATTAGATTTGATGAATTCTATGCTCCTAATATTTTAATCTCATGTTTTACACTCAGGAGAGCTTAGGGAGTCGAAAAGAATGATAAATAGGCCAAAAGGGACAAAACGGGCCTACCTTAAAAATCAACACGGCCTAGACTATAGCACACGAGAAGATCACACGGCCGTGTGTGACGAGTAGAATTGAACACGGTTAGGGCTTTTAGACACGGGCAGACCACATGGCCGTGTGTGATGAGCAGAATCGAGCACGACCTAAGCTATCGAACACAGGCGTGTCCCTACCGATCCTAAGTTTAATTCTATTCGGAAAAGGGTACTTGTGGGCAAAAAAGGCACTCCAAAGCCTAAATAAACACCCAAAGGAGAACCTAAAGATACACATGGAGTAGGAAGTAGAAAATACTCAAGACAAAGAATTGGAAGTAGCTTGGAAGAGGGATCTCCATCAAGACCGAAGATCTCCTATCAATTTCTCTTGAAGTTTTTGGGTTTTCTTATGTTTTGTAGTTTTCCTTATTTTAAGATGTTTTCCTCCATCAGTATGAACTAAATCCCTTAAATACCTAAGGGATGAAACCTAAGATGGATCTTATTACTATTTTATTTATAAGATAAATACTTGTTCTTATTCTTAATTGTGAGTTCTTATTCTTGTTTTAATAATTCAGGTTATTGATTCAAGTCGAATGTGCTTATTCAGAGGAGCAAAAGTCCCTATTTAAGAGTAGATCAACATAATTAAGCGAAGTTGAATGCAATCCTAGATATACGGATTAAATCAAGTGAATAAATCGTATGAATCAAAAGTAATCAGTGAGGTCTAGGTGGATTCTTCCTTCGGTATTGCCTCTCTCATATAGTTGTCTAAAAGTATTTTCCCAATTCATTATTTTTCGTGTTTTTAATTAATTTTAGTTTAAAAGAAATTACTCCAGTTCTTAGGCTAGATAATAGAAAGATAGTAATTACTAGTACTCTTGGTCCTTGTGGATACGATATTTTTGATCTTACCATACTATACTATTAAATGATAGGTGCACTTGCCTTTATTGTGATAATAGTTAGTTAGAGACACATCAAGTTTTTAGTGCCATTGCCAGGGAACTAAGATATTAGGAACATTTAATTTTCATTACTTTAGCCATTCTTATTTTTATTTTCAATTTATTTTTATTTTAACTTGCTAATTTTTCTTTTATTTTATTCTGGCAGGTGATTTTAGTTTATGACTAAAAGAAACCCGTCAGGACCCTTGATTTTTGATAATGAGATAGAACATACCGCTCATAGAAATCGTAGGGAGATAAGGCAAAGTCTCCAATACATAGAAGAAGGGCAAGAGGATTTAAACCTATATTACCAAGGAGATGGCTGACAATAATCCGCTACCTCCTGTGGTTGCCGCAAATCCGGTGAATCAAAATCCTGCTCCTTGTACTATGAATGATTATGCTAAGCCTACTTTAACAGGAACTGAATCAAGTATTGTTAGACCTACTGTTGCTGCTAATAATTTTTGAACTAAAACCTAACGCTATTCAAATGATTCAGTAGTTTGTTCAGTTTGATGGTTTGCAGGATGAGGACCCAAATACTCATTTAGCCAACTTTTTAGAGTTGTGCAATACTTTCAAAATTAATGGCATTTCTAATGATGCCATTTGCCTTTGGTTGTTTCCCTTCTCGCTAAAGAGAAAAGCTAAATAGTGGTTGAACTCGTTACCACGATGATCAATCACTACATGGGAACAAATGACTGAAAAATTTTTACTTAAATATTTTTCACCGGCTAAAATGGCTAAGTTAAGGAATAATATCTCTTCTTTTATGCAGATGGATTTAGAAACACTTTAAGATGCATGTGAGAGATACAAGGATTTACTAAGAAGATGCCCTCACCATGGGTTACCATTATGGCTACAGGTTCAAATCTTTTACAATGGTGTGAACCCCTCAACTAGGAAATTGATTGATGCAGCTACCGGTGGAACCTTAAATAACAAAACCCCTGAAGTGGCTTATGAGTTTGTGGAGGAGATGTCACTGAATAACTATCAGTGGCAATTCATGAGAATAAAGCTGACAAAAGCCGCCAGTGTTTTCAACCTCAATGCAGTCACTATGTTATCAAACCAAGTAGAGCTCTTAAATGGTTTGTGTGGTTCCTCACATGTACATCCAGTGATGTAGTGTGATACGAATAGAGGCAAAATGAACAATACAGAATATCCACCCTACAACCCTGGCATAGAAAGCGAACAGATGAACTATATGGGTAATAACTCTAGACCTCAGAATAATCCCTATAGTAACACTTGCAATCCAGAATGGAGGAACCACCCAAACTTCTCATGGGTTGGTCAAGGAAATAAAAAAACCCCTCCAGGTTTCCAACCACATTACCAGCAAGGGAAAAAGCCGAACCTTGAAGATATGCTGGCAAAGTTTATTTTGGCATCAGAAACTCATTTTCAGAATACCGAAACAGCATTGAAAAATTAGCAAGCATCGATTCAAGATCTTGAGAATCAAATTGGACAGCTGGCTAAGTTAGTTTCCGAAAGGCAACCAGGAAGTTTACCTAGTAACACCAAACCTAACCCAAAAGAGCATGTGAAGGCAGTTACACTAAGGAATGGAAGGGTATTAGTTGAAGCTAAAAAGAAGATGCCACAAGAAATTGATAAGGAAAAGGGTGAGAAAGTAAACGAGAATGTAACACCGGTACTTAAAGAGTATAAACCACCGATCCTATATCCGTCAAAGTTGAAGAAAGACCACATGGACGCATAATTCTGTAAATTTCATGAACTTTTTAAACAATTACATATTAACTTACCCTTTGTTGAAGCTATTTCACGGTTTACATGCACAAAATTCTTAAAAGAGCTTTTAACAAATAAAAGGAAGTTTGAAGAGCTATCAACCATGGAACTTAACGAGGAATGTTCAGCTATTCTCCAAAATAAGCTACCAACCAAATTGGAAGATCCAGGAAGTTTCATTATTCCCTGTTTAATTGGTAGTTTAATTATTGAGAAAGTATTAGCTTATTTAGGTGCCAGTATTAATTTAATGCCTTATAAAATGTACAAGTAGCTTGGTCTTGGGGAACCAAAATCCACTAGGATGAGTATCCAATTAGCTGATAGATCTATTAAATATCCTAGGGGAATTATTGAAGATGTTTTGGTAAAATTTGATAAATTCATATTCCCTATTGATTTTGTTGTGCTTGACATGGATGAGGACGTTGATGTGCCTTTAATTTTAGGACGCCCATTTTTAGCTACTGCTAGGGCTGTTATTGATGTAGGTGATGGTAAACTTGTGCTCAGGGTAGGTGACGAGGAAATTATTTTTAAAATTTATGATGCTATGCGATAGTCTAGAGAGTAAGGTGATTCCTGTTATTTTATCAACGCTATTGATCATTTTATTCAAGATTTTTTTTGGAAATCATACATGAAGACACGTTGGAACTGTGTCTTACCCAAGGTGAGGAGGTAGATGACGATATCAATGAGATGGGGGAGATATAGATCGAGTTAAATTTGAGTACTTCTTCCCCAAGAAAAAATAAGTATGAGGGCATTGAAATAAACAACGAACTAAAACAAAAACCCTCTATTGAATAGCCTCCCAAATTGGAATTGAAACAGTTACCAAATCACTTAGAGTATGCATTCTTCGAAGATAATTCTACACTACCGGTAATTATTTCTTCAGAATTGGAACCCAATGAGAAAGACGAGTTACTACAGGTACCAAAGGAGCATAAAAGAGCCATAGCTTGGAAGATTTCTGACATTAAATGGATAAGCCTATCGTTTTGCACACACAAAATTTTAATGGAAGATGAATATGAACCATGTGTGCAACCTCAAAGATGATTAAATCCCAACATGAAGGAAGTTGTTAAAGCTGAGGTAATTAAATTTCTAGAGGTTGGAGTTATTTATCCTATTTCTGACAGTACTTGGGTAAGTCCTGTGCAGGTTGTTCCAAAAAAGGGAGGCATGACTGTTGTAGCGATACCCATCATTGATCAGATGTTAGAAAGATTATCTGGGCATATGTACTATTGCTTCCTAGACGGACTCTCTGTCTACTTCCAAATCCCAATAGCTCATTAGGATCAAGAAAAGAAAACATTTACATGTCCATATGGTACGTTTGCTTATCATAGAATGCCTTTTGGATTATGTAATGCTCCTGCTACTTTTTAGCGCTGCATACTAGCCATCTTTGATGAACTTGTGGAAGATATTATGGAGGTATTTCTGGATGACTTTTTGGTATTTGGTATTTGGTAATTCATTCCACCTTTGCCTTAAAAATTTAAAACCGGTTCTAATAAGATGTGAGGAAATGAACCTTGTGCTTAATTGGGAAAAGTGTCACTTTATGGTTTGAGAAGGGATTGTGTTAGGTCACAAAATTTCTACTAAAGGGATTGAGGTTGATAAAGAAAAAATTGAAACCATAGAAATATTGCCTCCTCCTAGTTTAGTTAAGGTTGTTAAAAGCTTTTTAGGACATGCTGGATTTTATAGAAGATTTATTAAGGAATTTTCTAAAATAGCTAAGCCTTTAATGAAATTACTAGAAAAAGATGTGCCTTTCAATTTTAATCAAGAATGTTTAGATGCATTTAATACCCTCAAAAATAAATTAATAAATGCTCCAATAATAATTGCATCTGATTGGAATTTGTCCTTTGAACTAATGTGTGATGCTAGTGACTTTACAATAGATGCAGTTTTGGGACAGCGAAGAGACAAGCATTTTTAGCCGATTTATTATGCTAGCAAAATATTGACGGCTGCACGAGAAAATTACACCACCACAGAAAAAGAATTGCTAGCTATGATTTTTGCATTTGATAAATTTAGACAGTATTTGATATTATCTAAAGTTGTCGTTTACACTGACCATTCAGCTCTTCGTTATCTTTTAACTAAATATGATGAAAAAACTCTACTCATAAGATGGGTTTTACTCTTGCATGAATTTGATTTGAAAATTCATGATAAGAAAAGAGCTGAAAATCTTATGGCAGACCATCTTTCTAGGCTTGAAAATCCACATATCAAAGAACTCGATGAGAGTGAGATAAATGACTCGTTTCCTGAAGAACAACTTTTTTCTATATCCGACTCCAAGGTACCTTGGTTTGCAGATATTGCGAATTACTTAGCTACTAACATCCTACCAAAAGGGTTAACACATCATCAAAAGAAGCGATTCTTTGCTGATGTAAAAAACTATTTTTGGGAGGACCCTTTTCTTTTTCGTATATGTGTAGATCAAGTAATTCGGAAATGTGTTACAAAGACAGAAGCAAGCAAAATCCTAGAATATTGCCACTCAAGACCAACAGGAGGACATTGTAGTGGGACTAGGACAACACATAAAATGCTCGAATTAGGTTTTTATTGGCCCACTCTATTCAAGGATGCTAACAGGTATGTTACTTCGTGTGATAGATGTTAGAGAATAGGTAATATCTCCAAACGTGATGAAATGCCTCAAACGTATATGCTATCATGTGAAATATTTAATGTATGGGGTATTAATTTTATGGGTCCATTCCCTAGCTCATTTGGGAATAAATACATCTTAGTAGCGGTTGATTATATGTCAAAATGGGTGGAAGCACAAGCTTTACCCACTAATGATGCTAGAGTGGTAGTGAGATTTCTTAAGAAACTCTTCTCTCGATTTGGAACACCTGGAGCAATTATTAGTGATAGGGGTACTCATTTTTGTAATACTCAATTTAATAAAATCTTAAAGAAATAAGGAGTGCATCACGTAACAAAGAACCCTTATCACCCTCAAACCAAAGGACAAGTTGAAGTAGCCAATCGAGAGCTTAAGTGTATTCTAGAGAAAACTGTAGAATCAAACAGGAAAGATTTGGCATTAAAAGTAGATGATGCTTTATGGGCCTATAGAACCGCTTTTAAAACTCTCATAGGAACATCCCCATACAGACTTGTCTACGGGAAGAGTTGTCATCTACCATTTGAATTAGAGCATAAAGCATTTTGGGCTATAAAATTCTTAAACTATGATCTTCAACTTGCAGGTGAAAAAATATTGATGCAGTTGAACGAGCTAGATGAGTGGCGAGCTAATGCCTACGAAAACTCATGTTTATACAAGGAAACAACAAATCGATGCCATGATGCTCGTTTGAAGGAACCGAAGCAATTTAAAGTCGGAGATCTTGCTCTACTATACAATTCAAAGCTCAAATTATTTCCTGGAAAGCTGAAATCAAGATGGTCAGGTCCGTTCGTAATCAAAACCATTTTTCCCTATGGCACAATTGAGGTAACTCATCCGGCTTATGGTACATTCAAGGTAAACGATCAATGACTTAAACTATATAATGGTGAATATTTTAGGGATATGAGAGAGGAGCTTCAGCTCCGTGAGTATAGATGAAAACAAGTTAAGTCTAGCCTAAGACTTTAAACAAGCGCTTCTCGGGAGGAAACCTGAGCACTAACCTCACTAATGCCCATATTTTTTATTTTTAGCACCTAACTAAAAACTAACCAAATTAATAAAGCGCAGGTTTCCCTGCCCACACGGCCTTGCACACGGGCGTGGCCATGGCCTTGTGGACACAACAAGCAGGCACATCGGCATGGAGAAGACTCTGTGGAAATAGGACAGAAATTTTCCCTAAAACACGGGCTGCGATTGAAACACCCCACACCCGGCCCACGAGCCTGAACCGGATCTGGTATGTTCCTAAAGTAAACCGATTTCAAAAATTCATTTCGATACTTAGAGAAAATTGTAAAATTTTGGAAAAACTATTATTTTCAGTTGGGCTTAGATTGGAAACCCATTTATTTGATCTTGTAAGCCCATTTGATGAAATACATCCAATAAAGTTCTTAGTATGAAACTTAACAATACGCAAACATAAAGTATAATCCACTGGGCCTTAAGGCCTTATTACATCAAGTAAATCCAAAATCAAATTAAAAAGTATTAAAATTAAATACGGTCCAAATTCTAATAAATTCTTCAAGTGATGCATGGCCTCCTCATGGTCTACCTACCGGGTCAAATCACCGATCATCACCGAAAAAAATAATTCCCACAATGGGGTGAGTCAATGACTCAATGTGCACACTACTATCAATCAATAATTCAGCATTCATGTTTAAATCATCAAGTCCATTTAATAATGAAATTATGATGCAACCCAAACCCAATCCTAATGGTCCATCCGCTACTCTCCACCGTACACCGCCATTCACACCGTGGGACTACTAAGTCAACCCTCCATCCGCTACTCTCCACGTTGTGTCATTAGACACTATAATCAAATTTAAACGTTGTGTCATTTGACACTTGTTGTAACCGGTTACCAAATTTTGCAATGTGACCGTAGTCAACATTTTTCGTTGGTGAGACCGAAGTCAACACCTTAGTTGGTGAGACCAAGTCAACACTGTTCTCCCCTTTCACATAAATCCCAATGCCCCAAAACATATAAATAGCATAACTTAATTTCATGTTCATATTCATATATTCGCATGTTATTAAATAACATTTTTCACAATCCTATCGAAGTAGGAAACGTGCACAGGTACTTTTTGCCACATTTGTGGTACATAGCCACATTCACATTATTATTCACATCATATATTAAAATATTTAGCCATACAATATCGAAGGATAGTAAGGGTACACACCTTTTTGCTTAATAGGTTCCTTGATATTTGAGAATCCGATCTAATTTTTAGATCTATTAATCCTATATTCTACCCACCAATTAAAACACATTAATAAACCCTTTTTAGACAAAACCAAATCCTAGTAGGATTTGTAAGGAAAAACTCACCTTTGCCGATTTGGTGATTATACAAATCCAAAGTTTGGTTTTCCTCTACTTGATATTCTACCAACCTTGTAGTTCAATATGGTTAGTTTTTCGCTTTTCAAAAATTAAGGAATGGATTTAGATACTCACACAACCCTTAGCCAATATTTTAGAGGCTTACCTTAGAGATTCCAAATCCGAAAGTTCCTTTTTGTCTTGAATATCCGTCGAAATCCCTAAAGATCATAGGTTAGATTTGATCTAACTTTAATAAGTGGTAGTTGGCCTTTAGCCAAATGTGTCTTACCTTAATTTTCCTCGAATCAAATCCAAAACTCCTCCTCGACATTCGACCATAGACAAAAGAGAGGTTATTTTCTTAAGCCTTGATTTAAGCGATTTAAAAGAACAAGAATCAATTGTTCTTACCTTAGATCCTTGATCTTTATGTTCAACGATTGTGGAAACCCGAGATCCCTTGTATATTCGGCCATAATCAAAGAGAATAGGAATTAGGCCTTTTACTTTCAAGAACTAGAAAGAAAGAAAATTGAATGGCTTAACTTACCTTGAAACCTTTAATCACTTGTTTCCTTGTCTTGGAGTTCTTGAGATCCGGCTATGGAGATCTAACCGAGATTGGAAGAGAAAAGTTTTGACTAGGCAATGGCAAAGGGAAGGAAGAGAAAAGATGGAGTCCTTGCTTAGGGAATTTGACAATGAGAGGGAGAAGAGAGCAAAATTTCTGCAAAGAGAGTGAATGGGAGAATAGTCTTTATTTTCCTCTTTTAATCTGAAATCATAGACCAAGAGTCCAAAACTTGGCCACTACTCTCCCAAGTGATAATTTAATCTCTATTAATTATCACTTAATTAAATTAAAAGTCTTTAATCCATCTTTTAATTCCTCATTTATCTTAGAAGAATAAATCCTTTATTTATCGCTAACAAGTTTCCAAAATGTCTAAGTTTCCAAAATGTCCATTTCCATTTCCATTTCCATGCATTTCTAGGTTTCGATCAAAATTTATTCATAGTACTTGAAACTTGTCATTTCATACTTACCAAAGACCACGGATGAGAGAAATCCACTCGGCATGACCACGGGATGAATACTCGGGCATGTGGTGAGACACCGATTAAATGACACAGTGTGGGACATGCCCGTGCCCAGAAGCCGTGGTTAAAACTGAGTAAATCACACGGATGTGCGACACGCCCGTGCCTATAGGCTGTGGCCGATACTGATTAATTATCACTGACATGCGAACCTCTACATGGGCGTTGGTGAAAGGAACGAAGCATCACATGGCCGTGCGATTCGACCGTGTGACCCAAAATACCCATAGAACATGGGCGAGGGCCAAAACTCAGACACGCCCTTTACAAAACACACGGGCTAAAAACAGGGCAAATGGACGTGGCCCATAACAGTGTGCCCCACTCCCTATTTAAACCCTCTAACTGTTCATCTTCTCCCTAAAAACTTCCCCCAAAAAAACCCTAGCCATTCTCACCTTCTCCCCTATTCTGGCCATCGTCGACTCCTCTTCCTCCCTTTGCTTTCCCTTTCTCCACATTCCCTTATTTTTCTTTCCCCATTCCCCTTCCCTTTCTTTTCCATGCACACCAACCTCGCAGTCCACGCCCGTGCGCCACCACCACATCCATGCTCCGACCACCGCCTTCCATTGGTTCACCTCTATTCCCCATTTTTGCTTCTTTCTTTCATCTTATTTATTTATTTATTTGATTTTATTTTATTATTATTTTCATTTAGATTTCTATTTCTAATTTGTTTAGTTCTTTTTGATTGTTTACTCTATATAGTTTAATTTTATTACTAAAGTTTAATTATTATACTACTTATTAGTGATCTTGTTAATTTCATGAATTTTATTTTAGTTATTCCTTTTAAAAATTCCATTGCTAATGTTATTATATTAAGCTTGCCATGTTTTCGTACTGTCTAAACTCAGTATCTGATTTAGCATTACTTCATAATCTAATTCACATTACAGGACTATATTACTATTTAGGACTACCAGGATAGTACATTTTTGGCTGGCAACTATTCTTGAATTAGTGATAAACTTTTGCATTCTCAAGTACGTAATGACACCCCACGTGGAAAAAAATTGATGCCCCTGCTTCGAAAAAATGGAAGGGATCCAGAGCTACCTCCGCAAGTGCATCTACCTAAGTACGCCACCCCTTTCTACAGTTTCCCTTGGGACATAGGAGGAACTCTTTCAGATACTTCGTGCACGACCCCTAGGCTTAGGGAGATGTATCGACTAGGCCACCTTTGAGTAGGTCTAGCTAGCTGAAGCAGTTTGGGCCCTACTAACTACTGATCCATGGGGGCACTTTTTTGAGATCGTCGAGCGGACCTATTTAGAGCTTGCTTCGGAGCTTTGTTCCACCTTCCACCTTCAAACGGTCATGACGAATTTTGACGACCCAGGCACATTCTAATTCCGCCTTGGGGGCCTAGTGCGAGAGTTGAGTATTCTAGAGTTTGGAGTCGCCTTGGGACTTTACCGAAAGGAATTCATGGAGGATGACGACTTTGAATACCTTTATGGCCATATCCACTACTCTTATTCATCCTGCTGGAGGGACTTAGTCCGCACCTCGGCACCTATGACCCCAGTTGCTCTAAGGCATCAGCTCTCGCCCCATCCTTGCGATACTTAAACGCCATCATGGCTCACACTTTGATGGGTCGGCAAGAGAGCACCAGCATCGTCAACACTCATGACGCCTACTTTTTATGGTGCATGGCTCATGGGTACGTGTTTGACCTAGCTTACTTTATCGCCTTGCCATTCGGCATTAGATGGAGCGACATCAGTGAAGAATCCTCTCCATTCACCCCTATGTGATGCACCTAGCTCAGTACTTTGGTCTCCTCAACACCGCAGCTCAGTCCTCCTCACTCACGCTCATTGGGCAGATGTCCCCACAGGGCATCACGATGATGCTTCACATGAGGATGATTGAGCGTCGTCATGGGTTTGACCCTCCTCAATACCATCTGTCGAGGGCCACTGATCAGAAAACCCAGAGGACATTACTGATGATGTCCATTTGCATCATAAGGAGCCATCTTCTGCGCCACCACCGCCTCACTGACCAGTTTATGCGACTGCTTCACTGACTAACATTTCTGAGTGCCTCACTCGTTTCGAGCAGTATTGCACTCAACAATTTAATGACAACGCTCGACGATTCGACAGCATCGAGGTGACTCTGCAATAGATTTGTCAACATTTTCACATATCACCACCACCCCCACCTCGTGATCCATCTGTTGATGAGGACCTTTGAGTCCATTTATTTTTATTTTTCTTTTATTTTAAATTTTAAACTATTTCTCTTTATCTTTCTTGTCTTTAATTTATATTAGTATATTTTGATTCCTTTATATTTATGGTTGTTTATTATCGAGTAACCATTACAAAGTCCATTAATAATACTCCCTAAAACTTTACTGATGAATCTGCAGTTTCAAAAGGTTCAAGGTGCTACTAAGGAACGAACAAAATACGGGATTATTCTCCCCCACCTTCACTTCTGCCTAGTTCATCATGCTTTTCAGTGGATCTATTTCTACAATTTTCAGTTTCTAAAGATTCCATCCAAAATTCAGGAAGTTTCACATATCTCCCTATCTTATGATATTCTTATATTTTTGTTATTATCTATTTTGTACATTGAGGATAATGTACATCTTAAGTGGGGGAGGTTATTTAATTGATTATCAGAAAAATCCTAATTATATCTTGTTCTTAAGTAATTTTCTCACATTACCATTAAAATGAAAATTCTATTGACTTATGATTTTCATTGATATGTTTTGGATTAAGTCATAAGTAATTGTGTATTGATGGTTTAAACTTTAAAACATTAGATAATCAAGCATGATAAGTCTATTTTCAGAATTAAAATTTTGCCAGATTGTTTCCCTAAATTTAAATATTACTTTGAATTTTGAAATTTGCAAGGTTGACATCAAAAACCATAAATATTGTGAGACTTTGAGCCTTTTAGAGCATATATTTTTCTTTCTAACTTTATTGGTTATGAGTGTGTCAATATTGATTTGTTATTCTAGAACTTGCTTCGATTATGCATATCGAGACCACACTTTTGATTTGATATACTGAGATGATAAAGCACCTAGGTTTTTAACCCACTTATTCCATTTAAATCCTACCTTCATAATTGATCCCTAGTGAACCCATTGAGCCTAATAAACCGTTTCTTGACTCACCCATTAATATTAACCCAAAACTAAATTTTTGCTTCTCCTACTTTATTGATTCCCCTTTTATCGAGATTTAATTTGATCAGTTGACTAGCTATTTTCTTTATTTCAGTTGTTAAATTCATCTTATAACTTGTTCTTATTTAAAAATAAAAAAAGTGGAAATATTAGTTCTAAGTTATTTGAGCTTAAGCAGTTAATTTCACATTTTGAGAAGAAGCTCGTGTTATTATTAATAAGTTTTCAATTGATGTAATTATTTAGTATTAGTTTATGTTTCTAGTTAGGTAAATTGTCAAATCAATCTCAATTTTAACCTTCTTTTTAGCCTTTATCCACACCTTTAACCCAAGCCCCATTACAACCTTTTTAAAGACCTTTTGATTGGTGTATCATATCATTTTATAGTGGTGGAGATTTGATTTTCATGCAAGCCTATGGTAATAACTTTTCATGTTTGACTTTTGAGTGCTTAATCTTGAACCTTAAACACTTTGAGTGATTTGAGTGCATCTTTAGGGAGGATGTCAATTCTTGTCAGTTTTGAATTACAGGTGATTATTTAGGTAAGGGGAAACACCTATGTGTTTGTGCTATAAAAATTTTTGACTTGGATTGTTTGAATCTCTAAGACTCTTTTAGTTAAATTATCAATGTATGGATTATATGTGAATTATGATAAGACATTATTGATGAGAATTATGAATTAAGGAAGTTTAATTTTAATTGTGAGTTGAGGATTTTGCTTGAGGACAGGCAAACGCTTCAGTGTAGAGATATTTCGCAAACCATAATTTATACATATTTTTACCCCATGCTTGGCTAATTTTTGGATGAATTTTCATTAGATTTGAAGAATTCGATGCTCCTAATACTTTAATTTCATGTTTTACACTCAGGATAGCTTAGGGAGTTGAAAAGAATGATAAACGGGCCAAAAGGGACAAAACAGGCCTACCTCAGAAATTAACACGGCATAGACTATAGCACACGGGAAGATCACAAGGCCGCGTGTGACGTGCAGAATCAAACACGGTCTGGGCTGTCGCACACGGGCAGACCACATGGCCGTGTGTGACGAGTAGAATCGAGCACGGCCTAAGCTATCAAACACGGACGTGTCACACATACGTGTCCCTGCTGAACCTAAGTTTAATTTTATTCGGAAAAGGATAGTTGTGGGCCAAGAAAGGCACTCCAAAGCCTATATAAACACCCCAAGGGAGAACCAAAAGATACACACGGAGTAGGAAGCAGAAAATACTCAAAGACAGCCATTGGAAGCAGCTTGGAAGAGGGATCTCCATCAAGACTGAAGATCTCCTATAAATTTCTCTTGAAGTTTTTGGGTTTTCTTATATTTTGTAGTTTTCCTTATTTTAAGATGTTTTCCTCTATCAGTATGAACTAAATCCCTTAAATACCTAAGGGGATGAAACCTAAGATGGATCTTATTACTATTTGATTTATAAGATAAATACTTGTTCTTATTCTTAATTGTGAGTTCTTATTCTTGTTTTAATAATTCAGGTTATTGATTCAAGTCGAATGTGCTTATGCAGAGGAGCAAAAGTCCCTATTTAAGAGTAGATCAACATAATTAAGCGGAGTTGAATGCAATCCTAGATATAGGACGATGTAAATCTATCGGATTAGAGTCAAATCTAATAAGGGAATCCATAGATCGAGTTAATGTGACAATAGGGGTTTTAATTAGAAAAAGATTTCAATTAATCAACCTAGAGTTAGTTGTTTTTAGTCTTGAAAGAGATATTAACATAAATCAAAAATTTCTATGGATTAAGTCAAGTGAATAAATTGTATAAATCAAAAGTAATAAGTGAAGTCTAGGTGGATTCTTCCTTGGGTATTGCCTCTCTCATATAGTTGTGTAAAAGTATTTTCCCAATTCATTCTCTGTCATGCTTTTAATTAACTTTAGTTTAAAAGAAATCACTCCAATTCTTAGGCTAGATAATAGAAAGATAGTAATTACTAGTACTCTTGGTCCTTGTGGATACGATATTTCCTGTCTTACCATAGCTATACTATTAAACGATAGGGCGCTTGCCTTTATTGTGATCATAGTTAGTTAGAGACACATCATATACCCAGCATGATAGCTTGATATTGTGATAGTATCTCCGGCAATCTCCAACCCGAGCTAGTATAAAACCCTACATGATATGAGAAAGGAAGGGGAGTAAGCTAAAGCTTAGTAAATATGTATGTAAATAATAAATTATTTATTACCATCCTTTAAACAGTTCTTATTTTGAGTTCTCAAGATAATGCCATCATTATTGCATAAAATTTCTCAATTCGCTTATGCTCATCTTGAGTTGTCTACTCGAGTTACAAACACTAAATTATTTTTATCCGGAGATATGGAACTCCAAATTAAGATCCGCTAATTTTCCTTGAATCTATACTTACATATATTGTTACCATAAAATTTCCCTAATTTTTAGTTGAGCCAATAAGTACAATTTATTCTTTAAAGCTTCCCATGTTTCGCTGTCCAACAGTTCAAAAGATGGTCCTGTTTGTTTCTCTTGAAAATAGATTCATTAGTAACTTTAATAATATAAATTTTATCCCTTGATTATTTTTGTAAAATTTTTAATGAATTTGTAAAGTCAGGATAGGGGATTTCGAAATCATTTTGACCCTGTATTATAAAAATTCAATTATCTCATAATCTAAATTCTTTTACTTACACCGTCTCTTTTATGTGAAAATAGACTCAATAAGCTTTAATTTCATATCTTATTTAACTTTTATTTCAATTTCCACCATTTTTAGTGAATTTTCAAAATGATTCAACTGCTGCTGTCCAAACTGTTTTATTATTATTTTTACTCTATCATGTTTTCTTTGTATTAATTCTCATTTACACACTTATAATACTAAAGCATATGCATAGTTAGCCATGCCAATAGCTAGTCATCATCAAATATTTACAAGCCATTCATTTGCCAATTTAACTTACACATCAACAACAAAAACTTGAACATTTCATTTCTCAATTTAATTTGGCTTACAAGCCTCACACATGATCACAATCCACATTTCCCACATATTCTTACATCATCAGCATGGACTTAGCTCTTTGTCATTGATTCATAAACTTAGCTCTTTGTCATTGATGCATAAACTTAGCTCTTTTTCATCATCAGCATGGACTTAGCTCTTTGTCATTGATGCATAAACTTAGCTCTTTGTCATTGATGCATAAACTTAGCTCTTTGTCATTGATGCATAAACTTAGCTCTTTGTCATTGGTGCATAAACCTAGCTCTTTGTCATTGGTGCATAAACTTAGCTCTTTGTCATTGATGCATAAATTTAGCTCTTTATCATTGATGCATAAACTTAGCTCTTTGCCCGTCGAACTACTCGGAATATCGGAGGATACTCATCTCATCATACATGTATCACAATGCCAATGCCATATCCCAAATATAGTCTTACATGGGATCACCTCTTGATACCGATGCCATATCCCATGTATGGTCTTACACGGGATCTCTTAACTCGATGTCGATGCCATGTCCCAGACATGGTCTTATACGAGATCGTACATAGATGTCGACACCATATCCCAGATATGGTCTTACATGAGATCTTCCTTTGATGCCGAAGCCATGTCTCAGACATGGTCTTATACGGGACCTTCCTTATTCGATGCCGATGCCATGTCCCAGACATGGTCTTATACAGGATCTACGTTCGATGCCAATGCCATGTCCTAGACATGGTCTTATACCGGACCTACATTCGGTGCCGATGCAATGTCCCAAACATGGTCTTATATGGGACCTACATTTCGTGCAGATGCCATGTCCCAGACATGGTCTTATACGGGACCTTCCTTATCTCATGTTGTGACATTAGTATCCTTGCTATTCCGAATGTTCAACAGAGACTTCAACTTAACATAATTTCATCATACTCTCATCGAGGCATCATTAGTTGATTTCATAGAAATAATATTCATTTCACATAATATCTAGAAATTAAGAATATAAAAAAACATTATGTAGCTTTAATTTCACACAAACTTACCTCGATACCAAAATGGCAAGGAGAGACCTAACCGTCAGTTACTCATTTTTTTCCCCCGTTCTAAGTCCGAACCTCATTTCTTTGATCTATAACATCACATTTAACTTAATTATTAGTCACATTATTCATTGTGACCCAAAAATATACTATGGTAAAATTACATTTTTGCCCTTAAACTTTGTCATATTTACACTTTTACCCCTAGGCTCGTGAAATAATTTTTATTCGATTTCCTTGTATTTTAGGCCTAGTCGAACCATTTTCAAAACTATAGCAGTCCAAAATTTGCATTCATTCACACATTTTTCATACATTTTCCAACTTTTTACAAATTAGTCCTTTTATGCGATTTCATCGAAAATCACTTAGTAAAAGTCATTTACTACACAACGAGCATTCATATTCTACCATTAGACATCAAATCACATGCATGTCATCCATGGGTAAATTTTTAAACACAAACCCTAGCTCAAAATAATGGTAGAAATAGCTAAACTGAGTTATGGGGATCTCAAAAATGTAAAGAACATTAAAAACGGGGCTTGAATGCACCTATTATTGAGCTTGAAAGCTTGAAAACCTTAGCCATGGCTTCCCCTATGCTAAATTCAGCCAAGGAAGAAGATGGAAAAAGGTTTTTGGCTTTTATTTTGTCTTTTAGTCCATTTAATTACCAAAATGCTCCTAACTTAAAAATATCCTATTTCACTTATCTAATGTCCATTTTTCTCCAACAATTTAACCAATTATCTAATTTTCATTTAAGGACCTCCAATTTAAAATTAATAGAAATTGGATACCTCTAACATGTGGAACTAAACTTTTGCGCTTTTTACAATTTAGTCCTTTTGACTAAATTGAGTTCCCAAATGTCAAAATTTTCAAACGAAATTTTCACGGAAGCTTTCCGTGAAATCTTAGACCATAAAAATATAATAAGAATAAGATTTGTCCTCATTGGATTTGTGGCCCCAAAACCACTGTCGTGACTAGGCCCAAAATCGGGTTGTTATAATTCTCCCCCTCTTTAGGGATTTTTGTCCCCGAAAATCTTACTAGAAGAAGTTGCTTTCAACTCTCCTGAAACACTTTCACTAATCTTCTCAGAATTAAAAATCGATTTAATCTCATATATCTCTTTCCAATAACCTTTAAACTTTAGCACACAGTGCTGGAGTACACCTTCAAAATCTGAACTACCGTCTTAGACTTATCATTGACATAAAAAAAATTATTGTGCCAAAATGTAATTGCATACTCAGAGTTCCTTATGGCTCATCCCATAATTGCAATGTAACATTCAGATCTCTATCCAACATAATGGAACTGGCACTCTTCATAATCGAAAAACCTCAGAAACATATTACTCGGCTAATCTGTCAAATAAGAAATCTGTACATAATGAAATGATCATACGGATCTTTCTTTGTCAAATGATCCGCCATAAACTAATTAACATCTTACTTTTCGGGGATAATGACAATCCCGATATAAAACCAATGGTAACTCTATCTCATCATCACTCCCTTACCATCACTGACTATATTAGTCCTACATATACTTGATTTCAGCTTCCTTGCTAGCAAATAGACATCTAAACATAAATTCAAAAATATCGTGATACATACTCAATCACCAGAACATCTACTCCTATAACTGCACATTTTATTATTCTTGGATGAATCGATGAACTACTACTGAGTCTCGTACAAAACTTCTATACAAACTCTAGGTTACCCAATATGTGAATTCTATCTCAGAACAATAATAATAACAGGAATCAAGTCCAACCTAAAATTTAGAATAGAAAGTTGTTTCACACTATACTCGTTTAGTTCACCACTCTCTTTCACATCTCTGAGCTTCTCAATTCACAAAGAAAGAATCGCTTAAGCTTTTAACTTAGTTAGAACTAGTCCATCATCAAATAAGCTCAATCAAATAACCAGTACTTACAAAAAAAAAAAACAAAAATTTTCCATCCAAGCATCCGTAACCATACTTTCTTTCCAAAAGGTAAGTCGAGAATTACTCACAGTCTTTTAACATCTCAAAACATTTAAGTTGTCTTTGTTTCATATCTTTCTACGACATTAGATACTTTAACCCATTAGGATTAGGAAGCATATGACAATTTTCGCCAAACATACAAAATCATCCAGTTCACAACATAGATATAAAAGTGGCTGTCTCTAAATCATTAGTTGAACAGTTCTTTTTCATGTGACTTTAACCGTCTAAAAGTGCAAACTGCTTCATTACATTCTTGTATTAAAACATATTCTAATCTGTTCAATAGTACATAATTGAAAAATCGCAAATTCCTTACTCAATTCAAACTGAACACGGAACTAGAGCTTCGGTTAATAATACTTTCAACTATTTAGAACTTTGCTAACATGCATAGATCATTCAAATTTTCATAAATGTGATGACTTTATCAATCGGTACAGCTTTAACTCATAATAACATCATTCGATTATAACAATCCAATAGGCATATCTCTGTATCATACTTTCAAGAATATAATTTTCTTCAAACTATCCGTCCATATACTCGTGAATGTACAAAATTCATTACTATACTTGAGGATACTTTAAATACACATAACTCAATGGAATCAATAGTCGAGACTAGCTTCTTCTTTATCTGTGACATTGCATAATCTATGTAATCTTTAAAACATTCTAATATTTCTTCTAAAGCTTTTTTCACTTTCCAACTATTATCATCTTTGTATACATTACTAATTGTTTCATCACTAAACCCTTTAGTTTCACACTTATGAACTTATTCAACATGGTTCTCATAAAATTTCGTTATAAAGTATCACTAGTATTGGGTGAGGTCGTAAAGCCTCTAACTTGACTATCATTAATACACACATATGACTTAGCATTCATCATTAACGTAATATCATCATAATCACATAATTCACTTCAGGCAATTTAATATACTTATTCATTTTACGAATGTTTTCTGCCATTCAGAATGTCAAACAATGAATTTACTTACTAACATTTGTCAAATTAGAGAACGCCTTATGTAACACCCTTAATCCGTGTCCGTTGTCGGATTAAAGTTTCAGGGCATTACTATGCTTAACACAAATCATATCATTTATTTACATTCATTAAAAGCATGGAGAAATGCATTTCGAGTTTATACTACCATAACAAATTTAAACATTAATATCTTATCATAACACATTTAAGCCAATTTCGTGTATTTGCATATATATATTTCCTGCTCAAAATATATAAACTTAAACTAAATGTATATGCACATGTTCAAACCATATTCGAATATGTCACTTTAAAAAAAAAAACATAGCATAAAACTTCCTATACAAACGGTTAATATAACTTATATAGATCATATGATCTTTGGCATGTTTTATCATTCCTACCGAATCACATTATCAAACCACCCAATTACCTATTCGACCTATACCTATTATTTTAAACTTATCAACATAATAAACTTAAGCCACATACACTATTTCATGCCATTAGTTTTACATAGCCGAAGGTATACATTATTACACATCTAATTACTCATTACTAATTCACCTCTGGTTAACACATGCACAAGATACAATTTATATCCTCTATACCTAGTCACATTGATACATTCGACTAGACATGCCGAAACAAATCATCATCATCCCAATGTCACATAGATATTTGAACCATATTTAATCCATTACTAAAATCTCCAATAGTAGATCCATAATTTAACCAACTCAAACCAACTCAAATAAAGAAACATATACAATCAAGTTTAAACCATAAGGGGCAAGCCATTTTTGCAAATCATCATGATCATTATCCTTTTTCTTTAAAGTAAGTAAAAGACCACTTAATCTAATACTTTACTTACATATGCTTAAACCATAAAATAAACCTTTGAAGTTAACATAAAGCAAAACTGATTATTCACATCACTAATACCATGACCCACATTACAAGTCACACATTCATAAAAGCATAGCCATTTTCGTATGGCATACATACATATATATATCATTCAAACACAACATAAGAGATTTAGTCTATACATCCCTTTGACTCAAAAAGTATGCAAAACATATATATACCAAAGAGAGTGATAGTGTGGTCGACTTTCTTGATGATCCCCTGAGCCCGTAATTGAATCAACAATCTATAAAACAAAAATACAAACACAAACAGGGTAAGCTCGCTAGCTTAGTAAGTCTTAAGCAACTTTAGCATAAAATTAGAACATTTAAACATTTATTAACCATAGCATTTACTCTACATTATCATAATCCTATAATTCATCGAACTATAGTATAAACATATTTAACATGAATCTCATGCTCCTTATCACATAGGTACAATATTCATATCAACTCTATTATCACATTCACAATTTTTTTACTAATAGCATTTCTACTAGTAACCGAACATTGACAAAATAGCACGTTTAAGCTCAGATTCTATCTTTACCATTCATACATATCACCATTCTTAATATGCTATTTCAATTCAAGTAACATTAATCGCAACTTACCTCACCTCTGATAAATTCAATGAGAATTAAACTTACCTGAGTATTTAGCTTAATAGGTTCACTATAATACACTCGAACCATTTATAACTTCTTCGTTTTAAAGTATCACCGGCATTAAGCCTGCTAGGCACTAAGCCCGAATCAAATCACCGGCACAAGGCCTGCTAGGCACGAAGCTCGAATATGTCACCGGCACTAAGCCTGCTAGGCACAAAGCCCGAATATGTCACCGGCACTAAGCCTGCTAGGCACTAAGCCCGAATATGTCACCGGCACTAAGCCTGCTAGGCATCAAAGCCTGATAAGTAACACCGGCACAAGGCCTGCTAGGCTAATAGCCCGAGATATCAACATTTTCAACATTTCAATGCACATTTCAATAATACCATAACCAATTAAATCACTTGAATTTCATAATTCTATCACATTTCAAATTCAAGTAAGCTTATTCATATTTTCTAAATAAAATCATTACATCATTGTATAATCCGCATATCATATTGATTATACACCTTTACATTGTATTAACAAAACATATCCAATTCAATATAACATCTTTACATTCGGCTATCACATAAAAATATGCCCAAATTTATCGAACATTGTCATTAAACACATTCATAATTCATTATTTAATATAATCTAGCTTAAGGACTTACCTCGACTATCGACGGACAACGTTAACTCCGCTAATCGATTTACTTTCGCCTTTCCCCGATCCAAATTCGTTTTTCTTTGTTCTTGATCTAAACACATAAAATTTAGCTAATTCAAGTACATTTCATCTCAATTTAGTCCCTAAGTACATAAATGGGCAATTTACCATTTTACCCTAAAGTTTCACATTTTACAATTTAGTCTTATTTGCATAAAACACAAAATATACATAATTTGCACATAATACTTTAGGGCTGAATCTTCTATACCATCATACCAAGGCATACATTTCATTTATTTTGTAAACTAGTCCTCAAAATTTCATTTTTTGCAATTTAGCCCAAAATACTAAAATTCACTAAAATTTCTAATACAAAACATATCCATCCTTAACATATCTTTAATTTAAAATCATCAAACATCAAAAACCTCAAGAATTTATCAATGGCCAAATCATATATACACACTAATCTTAGAAATTCTAGCATGGGTCGGGTAATATACTAAGCAACGATCTCAAAACGTAAAATTAACAAAAACCGAGCTAGATTTCATACCTAAATAAGCTTGAATAAGGCCAATGCTTCAAAGCTTTTCTTCTTTTTGTTTCTCTTTAGTTTCGGCAAGATAAGCATGCAAATGGCTTTATTTTATGAATTGTTTAACTAATATTAACATAATTTAATAATTACCATTTTAAACTTGTGATATAAAATATTAAACATTATAAATTAAGGCTAGTTATGTACTTGGCCGGCCACTTACTATAGAAATGGGCTATTTGTCCTTTTAGGACTTCAATTTAAAAAGCCACTATCACATTAGGACTTTTCACTATAATTTGCAACTTTTGCACTTTACGCGATTAAATCCTTTTTATCAAATTAAGCGCTTAAACGATAAAATTTTTCTACGAAACTTTCACACACATTAATTCACATATAATAAACACAAAATATAAAATTTAAAAATTTTTCAGACTCAAATTTGTGGTCTCGAAACCACCGTTTCGATTAGGGTCAAATTCGGTCTGTTACAACTCTCCCCCACTTAAGGATTTTCGACCCCCAAAAATCTTACCGTTAAACAAGGTTGGGTATTGTTGCTTCATTGAATCCTCAAGCTCCCACGTAGCCTCTTCAACTCCGTGTCTATTCCATAATACTTTTACTAATGGAATCCTCTTGTTTCTCAACTCTTTCATTTCCCGAGCTAAGATACGGATCGGTTCTTCATCATATGTCAAATTGGGTCGAATTTCAATCTCTGACGGTGTCTGATCTGTACTTACGAAGCATCGAAACATGAAATATGTCATGTATTTTTTCTAACTCAGAGGGCAACTTTAATCTATAAGCAACAGGCCCTATACGTTCAGTGATTTTATAAGGTCCGATGAATCTCGGACTAAGTTTGCCTTTCCGACCAAATCGGAGTACTTTCTTCCACGAAGAAACTTTCAAGAATACTCGATCCCCGATTTGAAATTCAACATCCTTACGTTTTAAATCAGCATAAGACTTTTGTTGATCTGAGGCAGCTTTCAAGGTATCTCTGATCACATCCACTTTTTGTTCAGTTTCTTTGATCAAATCAACCCCGTGTATTTTATTTTCACTAAGCTCAGTCCAATACAACGGTGTTCGACATTTATGACCGTACAAAGCTTCGTAGGGCACCATTTTGATACTAGATTGAAAGCTATTATTATAAGCAAATTCAATCAGAGGTAGGTATCGCTCCCACGCACCTTCAAACTCGAGAACACAACATCTCAACATGTCCTCAAGTATCTCGAATAGTTCTCTGATTGACCGTCTGTCTCATGGATAAAAGGCTATACTAAAATGAAGTTTAGTACCTAAAGCATCTTGCAACTTCTTCCAAAACCGCAATGTGAATCTCGGTCTCATGCTCAAACAATGGAACTCGCTACACCATGCAATCTCACAACTGTGATACATACAATTCAACAAGTTTATCAAGTGAATAGTGCATGACGAACGGCACAAAGTGAGCTGATTTAGTCGATCTATCAACTATACCCGACAAAGATCTTTCTTACTCGGTGTCATAGGGAGACCGGATACAAAATCCATTGTAATTTTATCCCATTTCCATTCAGGTATCATGATTGGCTGAAGTAGTCCAGATGGCACTTGATGCTCAGCTTTTACTTGCTGACAAACTAAGCATTTAGAAACAAATTCAGAAATATCCCGTTTCATGCCAGGCCACCAATAGAACTGTTTCAAATCATTATACATTTTTGTGCTACCCGGATGTATCGATAATCGACCACTATGAGCCTCACTCAGAATCATTTGAATTAAATCCAAGTTCTTCAGAACACACATTCGGTTTTTAAAGTTCAAACAATCATTTGCATCAATTTGAAATTCTGATTCCACATCTTTTTCACACTGAATTCGCTTAGCAATCAAATCCTTGTCGACTTTCTGTGCATCACAAATTTGCTGAATAAACATTGGTCTTGCTTGTAATTCGGCTAGGATCGATCCATCACCAAACATAACCATCTGTGCGTTCATTGCACGAAGAGCAAACAATGATTTTTGACTTAACGCATCTGCAACAACGTTAGCTTTCCCCGGATGGTAGTCAATCACCAACTCATAGTCTTTCAACAGTTCTAACCATCTACGTTGCCTCAAGTTTAGATCTTTCTGAGTCACCAAATACGTTGGGCTTTTATGATCCGAATAAACGTGACATTTCTCACCGAATAAATAGTGCCGCCAAATTTTTAATGCAAAAACAATAGCTGCTAATTCCAGATCGTGAGTCGGATAATTTCTTTCATGCGGCTTTAGTTGTCTCGAAGCGTAGGCTATAACCTTGCCTTCCTGCATTAATACACAGCCCAAACCACTTAAGGAAGCATTAGAATACACAACAAATTTTTTACCTGATTCAGGCTGAGCTAACACCGGAGCTTCCATCAAAAGGGCTTTCAACTGATCGAAACTTTTCTGACAATTTTTCGACCACTCGAACTTGACATCTTTCTGTAGTACCTTTGTCAAAGGTGTAGCTATTACAGAAAAACCTTTCACAAATCGTCGATAGTAATCCGCAAGCCCCAGAAAGCTTCGGATTTCAGAAACATTATTTGGTGGTTTCCAATCAATAATAGCCGATATTTTGCTCGGGTCAACACGAATACCCGATGCTGAAACAACATGACCCAAGAAACTGACTTCATTCATCCAGAACTCACACTTACTAAACTTTGCATACAACTGTTGATCTCGCAAAGTTTGTAACACTAATCTCAAATGCTCGGCATGCTCGGTTTCATCTTTAGAGTAGATTAGTATATAGATTAGTATATCATCAATAAACACTACTACAAATCGATCTAAAAATTGCCTGAAGACCCGATTCATTATGTCCATAAAAATAGCAGGAGCATTAGTGAGTCCAAAAGGCATAACCAGAAACTCAAAATGTCCATACCTCGTCCGGAATGCAGTTTTTGGCACATCTGCATCTCTAACTCGCAACTGATAATAACCCGATCTCAAATCTATCTTCGAAAATACTAAAGCCCCTTTCAACTGATCAAACAAATCATCAATTCGAGGTAATGGGTACTTATTCTTTATAGTTACCTTATTCAATTGCCGATAATCAATACACATTCGCATCGTTCCATCTTTCTTTTTCACAAAAAGAACTGGTGCACCCCAAGGAGAGAAACTCGATCGTGCAAAGCCCCTATCTGTTAATTCTTGTAACTGTGCTTTCAACTCTTTTAACTCAGTAGGTGCCATCCGATACGGAGCCATCGAGATTGGAGTCGTTCCCGGTGCTAATTCAATGCTGAACTCAACCTCTCGTACTGGTGGTAAACCTGGTAGTTCTTCAGGAAACACATCTGGGTATTCACACACAACCGGTACAGATTCAATATGCTTTTCAGACACTTTATTATCCAAAGACATAAGCCAAATAAGCTTCGCACCCTTTTCTCACATACTTTCCAATATCGAGGATATTATTGTAGGAAACCCACTTAAATCACTGGATTTAATTCTGATGATCTCGCCGTTCTGACATCACAAATCAATAAGCTTTCTTTTCAATTCACCATCGCATCATGTGAAGTTAACCACCCATTCCCAAAATTATATCGAACTCATCAAGGGTAACAACATTAAATCGACCGAAACAAAAATCCCGAATCATCAACGGGCAACCTCTACACACTTTATTAACAAGTACACATCTACCCGGAGGGTTGGACACACGAATCACAAACTCAAGAGACTCAACTGGCGTAGTCTTACCAATACTAGAGTTTCACACACATGAATGAGTCAAACCAGATCAATCAATGCAATCACAAGAATATCATAAAGGGTGAAAGTACGGTAATGACATCGGGAAGAAGCATCCTCTCGCTCATGTAGCATAAGCTCGATAGGTGCTCGCCTTTGATCGAACTACGATTGTCCTTTGTCCCTCTCGACTACCACCTATTTTATCGGAATGTTTGGGTGGTCGACCCGTCTTTGGCGTCTTTGCTTTGGTCTAGTGTTCAACCATATTCGCTCGACTAACATCGGCACTCTCGAATAAAATGGTCCGACGATCCACATTTAAAGCAGGACCAATCATGAACCCTACAACTTCCAGAATGCCATTTCCCGCAATGTTTACACTCGACCCGGTCCTATGGAACATTACCAACACTAGCTATCGAAGTAGCTCGATAACTCCTTAGAGGTCAATCACGTCTAGGTAAGTCTGAAGTAGCTTTATGTCGGTTGGAGTCATCTCTAAATTTCTTAGGCACCGAATGGTAAGTATTACTCATTGATCTCTTACGAGTATCTCTAGCTTCTATTTCAGCTTTTCTTTTCTCTTTTCCAAGCTCTTCAGCCTTACAAGCCCACTCAACTAGTATCACAAACTCTTTGATTTCAAGAATACCGACCAAAGAACTTTATATCTTCATTCGCACTGTCTTCAAATCTTTTGCACATAATGGCTTCAGAGAAACACATTCTCTAGCATATCCGCTAAGTCCGACAAATTTCGCTCATATTCATCACGGTCATTCGCCTATTTTAGTTCAAGAAATTCTTTTCATTTTGATCGATGAATCTCGATCGATATATTTCTTACTTAAACTCAATTTGGAAGAACTCCCAAGTTACTTTTTCTTTTGGAACTACGGATACCAAAGTGTTCCACCGTGATAGGTCGTGTCCCAAGTAGAGATATAGCACACTTTAGACATTCATCCGAGTACAAGATAACTCATCGAGTACCGAATAGTGTTATCAAGCCACATCTCACTGCTCGCATCATCATTATCATTGGCCTTGAATTCCTCGGCCTCATATTTCCGATTTTATCAACGGAGGCTCTGCTAGATCTCATCGGATCTATCATCGAAGTCTTTGAAGGTACCGGAGTTGGATTATTTGGGGTGGAGGTTGTCGATCTTCTGGATTACTCTCGAACAAACCGGGTAAACCATTCATTCATCATTTGGTAGAAGGCTTGTTTAGCCTCCCCTCGTGGTTACCCGTGAATCGTCAAGAGTTCATCTGGCGCCGATCCACGTGCAAGACCAGCGCAACACTCTCCACGTCATCACCACGGCTCTATCGGGATCGGAATCCATTTACTATATAAAATACAATTGAAATTGTCAGAAGTCACCACACTATCATATATGCAATTCAAAGGCATGTATAGCTAGACTCTTACGTACTATGGTAGTCCTAGAATTGACTAAACCGTAGCTCTGATACCAATAAAATGTAACACCCTTAATTCGGTATGCATTTTGGATTAAAGTTCCGAGGCATTACTATGCTTAACACAAATCATATCATTTATTTACATTCATTAAAAGCATGAAGAAATGCATTTGAGTTTATACTACCATAACAAATTTAAACATTAATATCTTATCATAATACATTTAAGCCAATTTCAGATATTTGCATATATATATATATATATATTTCTGCTCAAAATATATAAACTTAAACAAAATGTATATGCACATGTTCAAACCATATGCGAATATGTCAATTTAAAAAAACATAGCATAAAACTTCCTATACAAACGGTTAATATAACTTATATAGATCATATGATCTTTGGCATGTTTTATCATTCCTACCAATCACATTATCAAACCACCCAATTACCTATTCGACCTATACCTATTATTTTAAACTTATCAACATAATAAACTTAAGCCACATACACTATTTCATGCCATTAGTTTTACATAGCCGAAGGTATACATTATTACACATCTAATTACTCATTACTAATTCACCTCTGGTTAACACATGCACAAGATACAATTTATATCCTCTATACCTAGTCACATTGATACATTCGACTAGACATGCCGAAACAAATCATCATCATTCCAATGTCACATAGATATTTGAACCATATTTAGTCCATAACTAAAATCTCCAATAGTAGATCCATAATTTAACCAACTCAAACCAACTCAAATAAAGAAACATATACAATCAAGTTTAAACCATAAGGGGCAAGCCATTTTGCAAATCATCATGATCATTATCCTTTTCTTTAAAGTAAGTAAAAGACCACTTAATCTAATACATTACTTACATATGCTTAAACCATAAAATAAACCTTTGAAGTTAACATAAAGCAAAACCGATTATTCACATCACTAATACCATGACCCACATTACAAGTCACACATTCATAAAAGCATAGCCATTTTCGCATGGCATACATACATATACATATCATTCGAACACAACATAAGAGATTTAGTCTATACATGCCTTTGACACAAAAAGTATGCAAAACATATATATACCAAAGAGAGTGATAGTGTGGTCGACTTTCTTGATGATCCCCTGAGCCCGTAATTGAATCAACAATCTATAAAACAGAAATACAAACACAAACAGGGTAAGCTCGCTAGCTTAGTAAGTCTTAAGCAACTTTAGCATAACATTAGAACATTTAAACATTTATTAACCATAGCATTTACTCTACATTATCATAATCCTATAATTCATCGAACTATAGTATAAACATATTTAACATGAATCTCATGCTCCTTATCACATGGGTGCAATATTCATATCAACTCTATTATCACATTCACAATTTTTTTTTACTAATAGCATTTCTACTAGTAACCGAACATCAACAAAATAGCACGTTTAAGTTCAGATTCTATCTTTACCATTCATACATATCACCATTCTTAATATGCTATTTCAATTCAAGTAACATTAATCGCAACTTACCTCACCTCTGATAAATTCAATGAGAATTAAACTTACCTGAGTATTTAGCTTAATAGGTTCACTATAATACACTCAAACCATTTATAACTTCTTCGTTTTAAAGTATCACCAAAGATTAAGCACGCTAGGCACTAAGCCCGAATTAAATCACCCAAGACAAGGCCCTGCTAGGCACGAAGCTCGAATATGTCACCCAAGACTAAGCACGCTAGGCACAAAGCTTAATATGTCACCAGACTAAGCTTGCTAGGCACTAAGCCCGAATATGTCACCCAAGACTAAGCACGCTAGGCATCAAAGCCTGATAAGTAACACCGGCACAAGGCCTGCTAGGCTTATAGCCCGAGATATCAACATTTTCAACATTTCAATGCATATTTCAATAATACCATAACCAATTAAATCACTTGAATTTCATAATTCTATCACATTTCAAATTCAAGTAAGCTTATTCGTATTTTCTAAATAAAATCATTACATCATTGTATAATCCGCATATCATATTGATTATACACCTTTACATTGTATTAACAAAACATATCCAATTCAATATAACATCTTTACATTCGGCTATCACATAAAAATATGCCCAAATTTATCGAACATTGTCGTTAAACACATTCATAATTCATTATTTAATATAATCTAGCTTAAGGACTTACCTCGACTATTGACGGACAACGTTAACCGACTAATCGACGACTTTTGCCTTTCCCCGATCCAAATTCATTTTTCTTTGTTCTTGATCTAAACACATAAAAATTTAGCTCATTCAAGTACATTTCATCTCAATTTAGTCCCTAAGTACATAAATGGGCAATTTACCATTTTACCCTAAAGTTTCACATTTTTACAGCTTTAGTCCTATTTGCATAAAACACAAAATATACATAATTTGCACATAATACTTTAGGGTCAATCTTCTATACCATCATACCAAGGCATACATTTCATTTATCTTGCAAACTAGTCCTCAAAATTTCATTTTTAGCGCTTTAGCCCAAAATACTAAAATTCACTAAAATTTCTAATACAAAACATATCAATCCTTAACATATCTTTAATTTAAAATCATCAAACATAAAAAACCTCAAGAATTCATCAATGGCCAAATCATATATACATACTAATCTTAGAAATTCTAGCATGGGTCGGGTAATATACTAAGCAACGATCTCAAAACGTAAAATTAACAAAACCGAGCTAGATTTCATACCTAAATAAGCTTGAATAAGGTCGAATGCTTCAAAGCTTTTCTTCTTTTTGTTTCTCTTTAGTTTCGGCAAGATAAGCATGCAAATGGCTTTATTTTATGAATTGTTTAACTAATATTAACATAATTTAATAATTACCATTTTAACCTTATGATATAAAATATTAAACATTATAAATTAAGGCTAGTTATGTACTTGGCCGGCCACTTACTATAGAAATGGGCTATTTGTCCTTTTAGGACTTCAATTTAAAAAGCCACTATCACATTAGGACTTTTCACTATAATTTGCAACTTTTGCACTTTACGCGATTAAATCCTTTTTATCAAATTAAGCGCTTAAACGATAAAATTTTTCTACGAAACTTTCACACACATTAATTCACATATAATAAACACAAAATATAATATTTAAAAATTTTTCAGACTCGGATTCGTGGTCCCGAAACCACCGTTTCGATTAGGGTCAAATTCGGTCTGTTACACCTTACGGGTTCGAGTACGTCTTTTACTTGATGCCATAGTCCAACTATGGTCTTACACATACACACATGTACTGCTTTGGTCCAACCATGGTCTTACGTCCACAATGCCATAACCAAGTTATGGTCTTTTCACTACAATGCCATAGCCCAGCTATGGTCTTACATTCCATACTTTGCCATGGTCCAACATCTCCGCATTCTACTTAATTTGATCTTCTAATTCAAATCCCATACTATTATATTATTTTTGGTTTCATAACAGAGCCATAAAATAAAACATTATACATTCTCTAATTTAACAATTAAACATGAGATTCAACTATGTGGACAAACTGATTATACATTATTCAAACAAGTGTACATACACACATATTTCGTCTATTGGGTATATTTACTTATCATTTTCATTTATTCAAATAGGTTGGGTATATATAATCATATGCATGCCAAGCTAACATGAATGGGATTATCGCCACATAAATTTTCATTTTATTCCATGTTTCCACATTTCTCAACTCATGGTTATCTCACTTCATACATTAACACATACATATCTTGAACTTCTATTCATACCTTTCTAAGTTTCATCTCATCACAAACACATTTCAATCACCTCAATATCATTTTTCAGCATTATAGAAAATAGCTCGGTTAGAAGTCATCTCTGTCTTAAAAAATAATTTCGTTAGAGCCGGAGATATCACACTATCACGATTAGTAATACGACATGTATAGCTAGACTCACATACGCTAGGTTAGTCCGAGAATCGACTAAACTATAGCTCTGATACCACTAAATGTAACACCCTTTACCCATGTCTAATGCCGGGACAGGATACGAGGCATTACCAAACTTAAACAAAAACCTTCATACAAAACCGACTATAAAATTTCATTCAATTTAACATTTCTCATTCACATGCAAATCGTCCCTTATATGGGCCCACAAGGCCAAAATTATACATTGAGAACTGTTCGGGACTAAATCGAGAACTTAGGAAGCTTTAAGAAGACTTGGAAAATTTTTCATCAAAATAGGGGTCACACATCCGTGTAGCTTGGGACACGCCCATGTGGGTAGGCCGTGTGGTCACACATGCCCATGTCCTTAGCCCGTGTGACTCTTTATTTATGACATCATCAAAAAAATTGGGTCACATAGCCAAGTCACACACCCTTGTGCTTAGGCCGTGTGGTGAATTAAATTTCGAAAAGTAAATGCAGACTTCACACGCCCTGGGCACACGCCCTGGGCACACGCCCATGTCCCGGGGTCGTGCTCCACACGATTGAGACATATGGCCGTGTCTTTTCCTATGTGGCTAAGAAAATGGCTATTTTCCAGACCATTTGGCACCCTCATTTGCACACACTTAAACACATCTTCAATCCATCCATCTCAAACACACATAACCACATCACATAAAACCTTTAGTATAAGCACACACGTATAAATAGGCATTACAACTCAATAACCAATATGAACCAACACATTTGGCCAAATCAAATAACACATACACAATTGACTAAGTCCCTATACATTCCATAGACTCGAAAGGTTTTGCATTCACTTATACCCAACATGATAGCATGATAGTGTGATAGCATTTCCGGCGATCTCAAACCCGAGCTAGTATAAAACCCTACATGATATGAGAAAGGAAGGGGAGTAAGCTATAAAGCTTAGTAAGTATGTATGTAAATAATAAACAATTTATTACCATGCTTTAAACAATTCTTATTTTAAGTTCTCAAGATAATGTCATCATTATTGCATAAAATTTCTCAATTCAATTATGTTCATCTTGAGCTGTCTACTCAAATTACAGTCACTAAGTTATTTTTATCCCGAGCTACGGAACTCTAAATTAAGATCCGCTACTTTTACTTGAATCTATACTCACATATCTTATTACCACAAAATTTCCAGAATTTTTAGTTCAGCCAATCAGTACAGTTTATTCTTTATAGTTTCCCCTATTTTATTGTTTGACAGGTCTGACCCCTCTTCACTAAATATTTATTTTCTCATTACAAATAACTTGAAAGACATTCCCACTTTTTTCTCCTGAAAATATACCCATTAATAAATTCAAGAATATAAATTTTATCCCTTGATTATATTTTTACAATTTTTAATGAATTTGCAAAGTCGAGCAGGGATTTCAAATCATTCTCGACCTATCTTATAAAAATTCAAATATCTCATAATATGAAACTCTTTTCTTACATCGTCTCTTTTATGTGAAAATAGACTCAATAATATTTAATTTCATATCTCATTCAACTTCTAGTTCAATTTCCACCATTTTTGGTGAATTTTCAAAGTGATTCAACTCATCGTTGTCCAAACTGTTTTATTGCTAATTTTACTCTATCATGTTTTCTTTGTATTAATTATCATTTACACACTTATAATACTAAAGCATATCCATAGTTAGCCATGCCAATAGCTAGTCATCATCAAATATTTACAAGCCATTCATTGGCCAATTTAACTTACACATCAATAACAAAAACTTAAACATTTCATTTCTCAATTTAATTTGGCTTAAAAGCCTCACACATGATCACAATCCACATTTCCCACATATTCTTACATCATCAGCATGGACTTAGCTCTTTGTCATTAATGCATAAACTTAGCTCTTTGTCATTGATGCATAAAATTAGCTCTTTTTCATCATCAGCATGGACTTAGCTCTTTGTCATTGATGCATAAACTTAGCTCTTTGTCATTGATGCATAAACTTAGCTCTTTATCATTGATGCATAAACTTAGCTCTTTGTCATTGGTGCATAAACCTAGCTCTTTGTCATTGGTGCATAAACTTAGCTCTTTGTCATTGATGCATAAACTTAGCTCCTTATCATTGATGCATAAACTTAGCTCTTTGCCCATCGAACTACTTAGAATATTGGAGAATACTCATCTCATCATACATGTATCACAATGCCAATGCCATATCCCAAATACAGCCTTACATGGGATCACCTCTTGATGCCGATGCCATATCCCAGATATGGTCTTACACGGGATCTCTTAACTTGATGTCGATGCCATGTCCCAGACATGGTCTTATATGAGATCGTACATAGATGTCGATGCCATATCCCAGATATGGCCTTACATGAGATCTTCCTTTGGTGCCGAAGCCATGTCCCAACATGGTCTTATACGGACCTTCCTTATTCGATGTCGATGCCACGTCCCAGACATGGTCTTATACGGGATCTATGTTCGATTCTAATGCCATGTCCTAGACATGGTCTTATACCGGACCTACATTCGGTGCCGATGCAATGTCCCAAACATGGTCATATATGGGACCTATATTTCGTGCCGATGCCATGTCCCAAACAAGGTCTTATACGGGACCTTCCTTATATCATGTTGTGACATTAGTATCCTTGCTATTCCGAATGTTCAATAGAGACTTCAACTTAACATAATTTCATCATACTCTCATCGAGGCATCATTAGTTGATTTCATAGAAATAATATTCATTTCAACTTTTTACAAATTAGTCCTTTTATGCGATTTCATTGAAAATCACTTAGAAAAAGTCATTTACTACACAACGAGCATTCATATTCTACCATTAGACATAAAATCACATGCGTGTCATCCATGGGTAAATTTTTAAACACAAACCTAGCTCAAAATAATGGTAGAAATAGCTAAATCGAGTTACGGGGATCTCAAAAATGTAAAGAACATTAAAAACGGGGCTTGGATGCACTTACTATTGAGCTTGAAAGCTTGAAAACCCTAGCCATGGCTTCCCCCATGCTAAATTCAGCCAAGGAAGAAGATGGAAAAAGGTTTTTGGCTTTTATTTTGTCTTTTAGTCCATTTAATTACCAAAATGCCCCTAACTTAAAAATATCCTATTTCACTTATCTAATGTCCGTTTTTGTCCAACAATTTAACCAATTGTCTACTTTTCATTTTAGGACCTCCAATTTAAAATTAATAGAAATTGGACACCTCTAACATGTGGAACTAAACTTTTGCACTTTTTATAATTTTGTCCTTTTGACTAAATTGAGTTCCCAAATGTCCAAATTTTCAAACGAAATTTTCACGGAAACTTTCCGTGAAATCTTAGACCATAAAAATATAATAAGAATAAGATTTTTCCTCATTGGATTTGTGGCCCCAAAACCACTTTCCTGACTAGGCTCAAAATAGGGTTGTTACAATTCTCCCCCTCTTTAAGGATTTTCGTCCCCGAAAATCTTACTAGAAGAAGTTGCTTTCAACTCTCCTGAAACACTTTCACTAATCTTCTCAGAATTAAAAATCGATTTAATCTCATATATCTCTTTCCAATAACCTTTAAACTTTAGCACACAGTGCTGGAGTACACCTTCAAAATCTGAACTACCCTCTTAGACTTATCATTGACATAAAAACAAATTACTGTGCCAAAATACAATTGCATACTCAGAGTTCCTTATGGCTCATCCCATAATTGCAATGTAACTTTTAGATCTCTATCCAACATAATGGAACTGGCACTCTTCATAATCGAAAAACCTCAGAAACATATTACTCGGCTAATCTGTCAAATAAGAAATCTGTACATAATGAAATGATCAAACGGATCTTTCTTTGTCAAATAATCCGCCATAAACTAATTAACATCTTACTTTTCGGGGATAATGACAATCCCGATATAAAACCTATGGTAACTCCATCACATCATCACTCCCTTACCATCACTGACTATATTAGTCCTACATATACTTGATTTCAGCTTCCTTGCTAGCAAATAGACATCTGAACATAAATTCAAAAATATCGTGATACATACTCAATCACCAGAACATCTACTCCTATAACTGCACATTTTATTATTCTTGGATGAATCAATGAGCTACTACTGAGTCTCGTACAAAACTTCTGTACAAACTCTAGGTTACCCAATATGTGAATTCCATCTTAGAACAATAATAATAACAGGAATCAGGTCCAACCTAAAATTCAGAATAGAAAGTTGTTTCACACTATACTCGTTTAGTTCGCCACTCTCTATCACATCTCTGAGCTTCTCAATTCACAAAGAAAGAATCGCTTAAGCTTTTAACTTAGCTAGAACTAGTCCATCATCAAATAAGCTCAATCAAATAACCATTACTCACAAAAATAAACAAAAATTTTCCATTCAAGCATCCGTAACCATACTTTCTTTCCAAAAGGTAAGTCGAGAACTACTCACAGTCTTTTAACATCTCAAAACATTTAAGTTGTCTTAGTTTCATATCTTTCTACGACATTAGATACTTTAACCCATTAGGATTAGGAAGCATATGACACTTTTCGCCAAACATAAGAAATCATCTAGTTCACAACATAGATATAAAAGTGGTTGTCTCTAAATCATTAGTTGAACAGTTCATTTTCATGTGACTTTAACCGTCTAAAAGTGCAAACTGCTTCATTACATTCTTGTATTAAAACATATTCTGATCTGTTCAATAGTGCATAATTGAAAAATCACAAATTCCTTACTCAATTCGAACTGAACACAGAACTAGAGCTTCGATTAATAATACTTTCAACTATTTAGAACTTTGCTAACATGCATAGATCATTCGAATTTTCATAAATGTGATGACTTTATCAATCGGTATAGCTTTAACTCATAATAACATCATTCGATTATAACAATCCAATAGGCATATCTCTGTATCATACTTTCCAGAATATAATTTTCTTCAGACTATCCGTCCATATACTCGTGAATGTACAAAATTCATTACTATACTTGAGGATACTTTAAATACACATAACTCAATGGAATCGAATAGCCGAGACTAGCTTCTTCTTTATCTGTGACATTGCATAATCTATGTAATCTTTAAAACATTCTAATATTTCTTCTAAAGCTTTTTTCACTTTCCAACTATTATCATCTTTGTA
This sequence comes from Gossypium rotundifolium, assembly GCA_025506655.1. NCBI lineage: Eukaryota > Viridiplantae > Streptophyta > Magnoliopsida > Malvales > Malvaceae > Gossypium > Gossypium rotundifolium. The sequence goes on from CP106730.1 coordinate 30,146,377, forward strand.
TACATTACTAATTGTTTCATTACTGAACTCTTTAGTTTCACACTTATGAACTTATTCAACATGGTTCTCATAAAATTTCGTTATAAAGTATCACTAGTATTGGGTGAGGTCGTAAAGCCTCTAACTTGACTATCATTAATACACACATATGACTTAGCATTCATCATTAACGTAATATCATCATAATCACATAATTCACTTCAGGCAATTTAATATACTTATTCATTTTACGAATGTTTTCTGCCATCCACAATGTCAAACAATGAATTTACTTACTAACATTTGTCAAATTGGAGAACGTCTTACGGGTTCGAGTACGTCTTTTACTTGATGCCATACTCCAACTATGGTCTTACACATACACACATGTACTGCTTTGGTCCAACCATGGTCTTACGTCTACAATGCCATAACCAAGTTATGGTCTTTTCACTAAAATGCCATAGCCCAGCTATGGTTTTACATTCCATACTTTGCCATGGTCCAACCATGGTATTATCTATCAATTCATCATTGAACGATCGTACTCATCTCCTGCGTTCTACTTAATTTGATCTTCTAATTCAAATCCTGTTCTATTATATTATTTTTGGTTTCATAACAGAGTCATAAAACAAAACACTATACATTCTCTAATTTAACAATTAAACATGAATTCAACTATGTGGACAAACTGATTATACATTATTCAAACAAGTGTACATGCACACATATTTCGTCTATTGGGTAAGTTTACTTATCATTTTCATTTATTCAAATAGGTTGGGTATATATAATCATATGCATGCCAAGCTAACATGAATGGGATTATCGCCACATAAATTTTCATTTTATTCCATGTTTCCACATTTCTCAACTCATGGTTATCTCACTTCATACATTAACACATACATATCTTGAACTTCTATTCATACCTTTCTAAGTTTCATCTCATCACAAACACATTTCAATCACCTCAATATCATTTTTCAGCATTATAGAAAATAGCTCGGTTAGAAGTCATCTCTGTCTTAAAAAATAATTTCGTTAGAGCAGGAGATATCACACTATCACGATTAGTGTCGACATGTATAGCTAGACTCACATACGCTAGGTTAGTCCGAGAATCGACTAAACTATAGCTCTGATACCACTAAATGTAACACCCTTTACTCGTGTCTAATGCCGGGACAGGATACGAGGCATTACCAAACTTAAACAAAAACCTTCATACAAAACCGACTATAAAATTTCATTCAATTTAACATTCCTCATTCACATGCAAATCGCCCCTTATATGGGCCCACAAGGCACAAATTATACATTAAGAACTGTTCGGGACTAAATCAAGAACTTAGGCAACTTTAAGAAGACTTAGAAAATTTTTCATCAAAATAGGGGTCACACGTCAGTGTAGCTCGGGACACGCCCATGTGGGTAGGCCTTGCGGTCACACACGCCCATGTCCTTAGCCCGTGTGATTCTCTATTTATGACATCATCAAAAAAATTGGGTCACACAGCCAAGTCACACGCCTGTGTGCTTAGGCCGTGTGGTGAATTAAATTTCGAAATGTAAATGCAGACTTCATACGCCCTGGGCACACGCCCATGTCTCGGGGTCGTGCTCCACACGGTTGAGACATATGGTCGTGTCTTTTCCGATGTGGCCAAGAAAATGGCTATTTTCCAGACCATTTGGCACCCTCATTTGCACACACTTAAACACATCTTCAATCCATCCATCTCAAGCACACATAACCACATCACATAAAACCTTTAGTATAAGCACACACGTATAAATAGGCATTACAACTCAATAACCAATATGAACCAACACATTTGGCCAAATCAAATAACACATACACAATTGACTAAGTCCCTATACATTCCATAGACTCGAAAGGTTTTGCATTCACTTATACCCAACATGATAGCATGATAGTGTGATAGCATTTCTGGCGATCTCAAACCCGAGCTAGTATAAAACCCTACATGATATGAGAAAGGAAGGGGAGTAAGCTATAAAGCTTAGTAAGTATGTATATAAATAATAAACAATTTATTACCATGCTTTAAACAATTCTTATTTTGAGTTCTCAAGATAATGTCATCATTATTGCATAAAATTTCTCAATTCAATTATGTTCATCTTGAGTTGTCTACTCGAGTTACAGTCACTAAATTATTTTTATCCAGAGCTACAGAACTCTAAATTAAGATCCGCTACTTTTACTTGAATCTATACTCACATATCTTATTACCACAAAATTTCCAGAATTTTTAGTTCAGCCAATCAGTACAGTTTAATCTTTATAGTTTCCCCTATTTTGTTGTCTGACACTTCTGACCCCTCTTCACTCAAAATTTATTTTCTCATTACAAAGAACTTGAAAGACATTCCCACTTTTTTCTCCTGAAAATATACCCATTAATAAATTCAGGCATATAAATTTTATCCCTTGATTATATTTTTACAATTTTTAATGAATTTATAAAGTCAGAACAGGGGATTCTGAAATCATTCTGACCCAGTCTTATAAAAATTCAAATATTTCATAATATGAAATTCTTTTGCTTACACCGTCTCTTTTATGTGAAAATAGACTCAATAATATTTAATTTCATATCTTATTCAACTTCTATTTCAAATTCTACCATTTTTGGTGAATTTTCAAAGTGATTTAACTGTTGCTTTCCAAACTGTTTTATTGCTAATTTTACTCTATCATGTTTTCTTTGTATTAATTATCATTTACACACTTATAATACTAAAGCATATCCATAGTTAGCCATGCCAATAGCTAGTCATCATCAAATATTTACAAGCCATTCATTGGCCAATTTAATTGACACATCAACAACAAAAACTTAAACATTTCATTTCTCAATTTAATTTGGCTTAAAAGCCTCACACATGATCACAATCCACATTTCCCACATATTCTTACATCATCAGCATGGACTTAGCTCTTTGTCATTAATGCATAAACTTAGCTCTTTGTCATTGATGCATAAACTTAGCTCTTTGTCATCATCAGCATGGACTTAGCTCTTTGTCATTGATGCATAAACTTAGCTCTTTGTCATTGATCATAATGTAACATCCTAGGTTGGGGGCTCTGTATTGGTGATATGTTTTGTGTGCATGCCATGCTATGTGTGTGTTTCTGATATGTTTAGAGCTTTCGAGAAGGCTTGGGGTTAAGCCTGAGCCTTGGAAGAAATTCTATTTTTAGTCACAGAAAGGGAGAACTAGGTGAAGTGGGCCTTAAGGGTACTTGAATGGGAAAGTTAACACAAAAATTTAGTTGGTAAAGTGGCAAGGAGGCGCCACTAAGGGAGCAGATAAGTGACACCACAAGCATGTTTGGAGGGATCAGGTTCGAATCCCATGCTTAGCAAAAGGTGTGTTTTTTTATATGTGACTAAGGAGTAAGAGGTGGTTTCGGCTGGGACTCTAAAGGAGTAAGTGTGGATTGAGTCTATAGATAGAAAGATGAGGATAGGAGAAAAATAAAGGATAGGATAGAGGGGGAAGGGATGGCCGAATGTGGGACTATGTGCAAGGGAAAATTGGTTGAATGGCTAAGGGTGTGTCGAAATTCCCATTTGTGAATAGTGTGCCAAATTTCATCTTTTTCTAGAGCATAGCTTTCGGGTTTTTTTGTCTTCTTCTTTTCTCCTTCTAATTTTGACAACAAAGGATTCTTCTTCTCTTTCTGCCTAAACCAAAAAACTCTTAACTCTACTTTCCTCTCCACTTTTATACCATAGCTGATTGATCTTGAAAAGCCGAAATGCCTAAGCATCTTTATTTTTATTTTCAGCTTTCTCATCCAGTTCTTTCTTAATCATTGTCGAATCCTGTCCACTATTAGGTTAATACTGAAATCTCCTAAGTATCATTCGGATCTGCTGTGATAAGGTAAGAGCGTTCTCTTATCCCTTTGTTGCTTTCTATTTTTGGAGACCATAGCCGAATGGCTAAGTTGATTGTAAGGCCATCATTAGTTTGATGTTTCTATTCTCTGATCTCGTGTTTTCTTTGGGTGGCATTTCGGGATTTGAAGGAGATCTAGTTGCCTAGGTTTTTAAGATAGAAATCGACAACTTTCGAATCATACTATTTTTTTGAGATTTCAAGGAAAGGGTTTCGATTCTCCTTAAGTGTTTAATCAGTTTCTTTTCATTATTCGTGCCTTCACCTAATGTTTCATTAAGCAATCATTATAGTACCTTCTGACCAAGATCATTCATGGACTCGAATGTCAGCAAACCAAAGGAAGGGGTTGGATCTGTAGTCCCATGCCCAAAGTTCAAAAAATGCGCATTGTCTACTGTTCGAGATTGGCCATCGGGTTATGGGCTGGCTTATAAGCAGAATAGTAGGCAGATAGCCGTAGTTTTGGCTAGTGGTAGCGTCGACATAGAGAGTGTCGTCTTACGTGTTATCAGGTGTATAAACGCTCACACACTATAATATAACTGTGCTAACGTTTGCATGGGCTGAAAAAGCCAGAAAGTGGGCTGTGTAGACAGTTGTGATACCCTTAGGGGTAAGGCTAGGATTGTTAGGTACTTGATCGTATTGTTTCTTTGCATAGCTGAACGTATGTGTGACAAGATGATATAATATGAGTAGCATGTTGCATTGTTAGGATTTGTATGTAGATCATGGGTATGGGCTTGATATGAAGGGGAAGTGCTTAATTGGTCAAGTAGTGATCAGTGGCTTTGCCACGATATATATATACATGTGTTCATATACTATTTCTTTTAGTCACACTGTGTGGTCGGTGGCTCTGCCACGATGTATATATATATATTTGGTCACATAGTGATAATGTTTATTTGGTCACCTAGTGATCGTGTTTAATTGGTAGCAAGACTGTCGTGATGGTGTGTAGCGGATGGAGGGTTGATTGTAGAAATCCCCACGGTGTGATTGGCTGGTACGGGTTGGTGTGTAGCAGATGGAAACACTAGATTTGGGTTGGGCTTAATGTATTCATATGTTGTTGCTATTATGTGGGCTCAGGCCCAATGTGTGATTATGGGTTAGTTGCAGTATATTCAATGTGGGAGGTTTTACACACTGAGTCTGGGTGACTCACCCCTTTTTCGTCAACCTTTCAAGTGAGCAGTAGCTGGTGGATACAGGAGCCGAGGCAGACTCGTGGAGGCCATGTTTTTGTTTTCTTTCCTTTTCCTTTCGGCATTTCTTTAAGTCGTTCAAATTTGGGATTTCCATTATGTAATAAGGCCCTTCAAGATTGTATTTCGTTTTATTTTATTATTTACTATTTATAACAAACTTGTCACTTTGATAGCTTAAATGTTTAAGTTGAATTGGAGTTTCATTAAACCAAACATCCTATTTTCAAAAGCCGACGTAATAATAGAAAAATTTATCTTTCAAAACATCGGTTTTTCATAAATTTAACTAAGACTTGGTTTTACTTCACCTTGTGACATACTAGATTCAGTTGTAACGCATGGGCCAGGTTTGGGGTGTTACATTTTTGTATTAGACCCCAGTTCAAAACTTAGGCCGTGAATTGGGTCCAGTGGTATTTTATGGTTTGAAGTGAGTTTGAGAAAAATGTTTGGGTAGAAATATGGCATTCGAGTCTTGCAGCACGTGATCCACCCAGGTAAGTATTCTAACCTTTGTTGTGGTATGCATGATTGGATTTAATAGGCTTTATGGGGACATAGGCAAGTATGCTAGGGTTGATGGACCTTAGGCCTAGTTACACAACTCTTAAAATCCATAAAACTTAATTCCTCTAATTAAACATGTCCATGAATAAGTCATTGGGTTGGAGTGTGGCAACAGGCATACGCATGTCTAGGATTAGATCTAGGGGGAGCCTGGTATTTAAGCGTACCTAGTGGCCCACCTCCTCTTCACTAGAATCCTACCTGGTGCGTAATGTTTGTTCACTTTAGCCGAGAGGACTTGTTAATGGGCCAAAATTCATAACTAAAACCCGAAAGGGACCAATACCCTATTTTTGTAAACTTACTTATATATCCCTAGTTTTGTAAAATTACCCAGAATACCCTAGGTTTGAGAGAAATTACCAAAATACCACTGGTTTGCAAAATTACCGAAATACCCCTGGTTTGTAAAATTATCGAAATACCCCTGATTTATGAAATTACCAAAATACCCCTATTTTGTAAAATCACCAAGATACTTATTTTACGAAATTACCAAAATACCCCTGTAGGGTAGAATTATGAAAATACCCCTGGGTAGTGAAATGACGAAAATACCCCTGTGTGACGAAGGAGAGGTTATGGATGTTACTTTTGTGTTTGATGCTGTTATGTGATGCTCTATTTGTGATGTATACGGATGTGGAATGTATGAGATTTCTAGAACTAAGAGATACAGACTTGAGACTGAGTTTGAATTCGAAAGAACTACTATTTAAACTACTTCCCATAAGACTGTTTATTATTAATAAGTGGAAGAAAGTATTAATTCATAAAATTTTTAATCAGATAAATAGTGAACGCTAGATATGAGCACTAGGGGACATGGTGTGCGTGGCCGAGGTAGAGGTAGGATTGCTATATCGAAATCAGTAAGTCTGGTCACGAGTCAGGGAATGAGGTACCAGTGCCACCAACTGTGGAGGCTGAGTATCAGGACCAAACGGGCAGAGACAATACAGTGTCTCAGGCGATGCTCTGAGTGTTGGAGAGATTTGCGGGAGCTGGCATGGGTACAGGAGCTCAAAAATCTGTGCCAGAGCGACTTAGGGCTAATGGAGCGAAAATGTTTAGGGGAATTTCTGGCGTAGCTCCTAGTACAACTGAGTATTGGATGGAAGCCGTGGAACGGATTATGGATGATCTCGACTTCATGGAAGAAGAGAAGCTGAAGGGAGTGGTGTCTCTTCTTCGGGATGAAGTGTACTAATGGTGGCTTACGGTCAGGGATGGTGCAGTGGCTGACAGTATTACTTGGGAGTTTTTCAAAACGGTGTTCCAGAGCAAGTATATCGGATTGACTTATATGGATGCGCAGTGTAGGGCATTTCTGAATCTGATCCAGGAAAGTAAATCGGTAGCTGCATATGAAGCGAAATTCCTGCGTTTGAGTCGTTATGCCCGAGGGATAGTGGCCACAGAACATGAACGTTGTGTTCGATTTGAGGATAGCCTAAAGGATGATCTACGTGTTTTGATAGCTCCACAGCGGGAGAGGGAATTTGCAGTGCTTGTGGAGAAAGCTAAGATAGCTGAGGAGGTAAAGCGGACAGAAAAACTGAATCGGGATAGAGATAGGAGTGGAAGTAAGAGAAATGTTGGATCGTCTGGGTCAACGGGGCGTTTCCAGAAGAGACCTAAGATGGATGGCCCGAGACAGGGTGTGAGATCTAGGGGTAATGGTCAACCTCAGAGGTGTGGCCAGTGTAATAAGTTTCATTCGGGTGAATGTTGGGTAGGTGAAAGGAAATGTTTTAGGTATGGGTCTACTGATTATCTGGTTAGGGATTGTCTACAAGATCGGAGTGGCCCAGAGCTGGTAGAACAAACTAACGCTCAGCCTGGTAGAGAAAGTCCACAACTGCAGAGAGGTCGCGGTCCAGCCAGAGGAGGTAATGGTTATGGTTGGGGCCGTGGAACACAAGGTAGAGGTACAGGAAGCACCGATGCAAGACAGCTGGGGTTGGTCATGCGGCTAGGTATCGTGATGAGGGGGATGCACCGGATGTCATAACCGGTAGGTTCTTGATTTTTGGTTTGCCTTTTTCTGCATTAATTGATATTGTGTCGACACACTCTCATGTTGCTAGTATAGTCTCTGGAACTTTAAGTATGAACTTTGAGATTGTTCCTAGGAAGATGACTGTAACTAGCCCGCTAGGTCAATCTGTAGTGGTGAACAAACTGTATAGGGATGTACCTCTAGAAGTGCAAGGGGTAGTTTTTTCGGCGGACTTAATAGAACTACCTTTTGGGGAGTTCGACCTAATCTTAGGTATGGACTGGTTAGTGAAATATCAAGCGAATCTAGACTGTGCAGCTAAGCGTTTGGTACTAAAGACTAGACGGGAGGATGAGGTGGTGGTAATAGGTGAAAGGAGGAACTACTTATCTAATGTGGTATCCGCTCTAAAGGCTGAAAGAATGATAAGAAAAGGATATAGGTCGTTCGTAGCCTTTGCTTGTGCTTTGGAGGTCAAAGATTCAATGGTGGGGAATGTTAGAATGGTGAGGGAGTTTTTTGACGTTTTCCCAGAAGAACTTCCCAAACTACCTCCGAATCGCGAGGTAAAATTTGGAATCGATCTTCTTCCGAGAATAGCACCAGTATCTATTGCACCATATAGGATGGCGCCGAAGGAATTAGTGGAACTGAAAGCCCAGATTTAGGAATTATTGGATCGGAGTTTCATTCGACCAAGTGTATCGCCTTAGGGAGCGCCGGTGTTATTTTTCAAGAAGAATGATGGATCAATGCGTATGTGCATTGACTACCGTCAGGTAAACAAGTTGACTATCAAGAACAAGTATCCGTTGCCAAGGATAGATGACTTGTTCGATCAACTGAAAGGGGCGTTAGTGTTCTCAAAGATAGATTTGAGATCAGGATACCATCAGCTTAAGGTCAAGGAATCGGATATTCATAAGATAGCTTTCAGGACCTATTATGGCCATTACGAATTCTTGGTAATGCCATTTGGGTTGACCAAAGCACCAGCAGCGTTTATGGATATGATGAACTGGGTGTTTCAACCCTATTTGGACCGGTTCGTGGTGGTATTTATAGATGATATCTTGGTGTATTCAAGGTCGGAGGAGGAGCATGATTCACATCTGCGAGTGGTATTACAAATCCTGAGGGAGAAACAATTGTACGCAAAATTCAGTAAGTGCGAATTTTGGTTAAGGGAGGTTGTTTTTCTAGGACACATTGTGTCAGCTGAAGGGGTCAGAGTTGATCCTTAGAAGGTTAAAGCTATCATGGATTGGAAAGCACCCAGGTCTGTGACGAAAATTCAGAGTTTCCTGGGTCTTACTGGTTATTACAAGAGGTTCGTTGAAGGATTTTCCTCGATTGTGGCACCTTTAGCCAAGTTGTTGAGGAAGGGAGTACTTTTTGTATGGGGTGGCGAGCAATAGGAAAGTTTTGAAAAGCTGAAGAAGGTGTTAACAGAAGCTCCAGTGTTGATTCAACCGAAGGCTAGAAAGGAGTTCGTGGTTTATTATGATGCTTCACATACCGGGTTAGGATGTGTGTTGATGCAAGGAGGAAGAGTGGTTGCTTATGCATCTCGACAGTTAAGACCGCATGAGCTAAATTATCCTACGCATGATTTGGAATTGGTGGCGGTGGTTTTTGCTTTGAAGATTTGGAGACATTATCTGTATGGAGAGAAGTCCGTCATCTATATAGATCATAAAAGCTTGAAATATCTCCTCACCCAGAAGGAGTTGAACTTGAGGCAGAGAAGGTGGATTGAACTACTAAAGGATTACGATTGTTCGATTGAATACCATCCGGGTAAGGCTAACGTGGTGGCGGATGCACTAAGTCGAAAGGTGATCTCAAATTTGAGGGCAGTTTTTGCTCATCTAAGCCTATATAAGGATGGGAGTTTATTAGCTGAACTTCAGGTGAAGCCGACGTGGATAGATGAGATTAAAAAGAAGCAGTTGCAGGATGATGACTTGAGTGCCCGACTATCTCAAGTGCAATGTGGTGAAGTGGGGGACTATAATCTAAACGATGATGGGGTTCTGTGTTTTCGAAAGAAGGTGTGTGTGCCGAGGGACGTGGAATTGAGGTGGATGATTCTTCAGGAAGCACATAATAGCCCATATGCTATGTATCTGGGAGGAAGCAAAATGCATCGGGATTTAAGAGAATAATTTTGGTGGCCAGGCTTGAAGCGGGAGGTAACCGAATATGTGGGTAAATGTTTAACATGTCAGCAGGTAAAAGCGGAGCATCAGTTACCTTCAGGGTTATTACAGCCGGTAAAGATTCCACAATGGAAATGGGAGAGAATCACGATGGATTTTGTTAGTGGGCTACCCTTTACGCCTATTAAGAAGGATTCGATATGGGTAATCGTTGATTGTTTGATGGAGTCCGCTCATTTTGTACCGGTTCGGGTTGATTATTCTTTACAAAAGTTGGCTAAGTTGTATATAGCGGAGATTGTAAGGTTGCATGAAGTACCTGTGTCGATTATCTCGGACAGAGATCCTAGGTTTATCGGGCCTTAGCGGGTGTTAAAGCGTGTAGGACCAGTTGCTTATCAGCTTGAGCTACCTTCGGAGCTAAGTAATATTCATGATGTATTCCATATTTCAATGTTGCAACGTTACCGTTCAGACCCATCTCATGTGATACCATTGGAGGAACTTGAAGTAAAGCCTGATTTATCTTTTGAGGAGGAACCACTTCAGATCTTGAAGCACGATGTTAGAGTTTTGCGAAAAAAATCGGTACCTTTGGTTAAGGTTCTATGGCAGAATAACAGATCAGAGGAAGCTACATGGGAGCCAGAGGATGTTATACGACAGCAATACCCTCACCTCTTTTGATCAGGTAATTTTGGGGATGAAATTCTTTTAAGGGGGTAGAACTATAACATCCTAGGTTGAGGGCTCTACATTGGTGATATGTTTTGTGTGTATGCCATGCTATGTGTGTGTGTCTGATATGTTTAGAGCTTTCGGGAAGGTTTGGGGTTAAGCCTGAGCCTTGGAAGAAATTTTGTTTTTAGTCACAGAAAGGGAGAACTAGGTGAAGTGGGCCTTAAGGGTACTTGAATGGGAAAGTTAACACAAAAATTTAGTTGGTAAAGTGGCAAGGAGGTGCCACTAAGGGAGCAGATAGGTGACGCCACAAGCATGTTTGGAGGGAGCAGGTTCGAATCCCATGCTTAGCAAAAAGGAGTGTTTTTTTATATGTGACTAAGGAGTGAGAGGTAGTTTCAGCTGGGACTCTAAAGGAGTAAGTGTGGATTGAGTCTATAGATAGAAAGATGAGGATAGGAGAAAAACAAGGGATAGGATAGAGGGGGAAGAGATGGCCGATTGTGGGACTGTGTGCAAGGGAAAATTGGTTGAATGGCTAAGGGTTTGTCGAAATTCCCATTTGTGAATAGTATGCCGAATTTCATCTTTTCCTAGAGCATAGCTTTCGGGTTTTTTTCTTTTCTTCTTTTCTCCTCCTAATTTCGGCAACAAAGGATTCTTCTTCTCTTTTTCTACCTAAACCGAAAAACTCCTAACTCTACTTTCCTCTCCACTTTCATACCATAGCCGATTGATCTTGAAAAGCCAAAACGCCTAAGCCTCTTTATTTTTCTTTTCGGCTTTCTCATCCAGTTCTTTCTTAATCATTGCTGAATCCTATCCACTATTAGGCTAATACCGAAATCTCCTAAGTATCATTCGGATCTACTGTGATAAGGTAAGAGCGTTCTTTTATCCCTTTGTTGTTTTCAATTTTTGGAGACCATAGCCGAATGGCTAAGTTGGTTGTAAGGCCATCATTAGTTTGATGTTTCTATTCACTGATCTCATGTTTTCTTTGGGCAACATTCCGAGATTTGAAGGAGATCTAGTCGCCTAGGTTTCTAAGACAGAAATCGGCAACTTTCGAATCATGTTATTTTTTTGGGATTTCAAGGTAAGGGTTTCAATTCTCCTTAAGTGTTCAATCGATTTCTTTTCGTTATTCGTGCTTTAATCTAATGTTTCGTTAAGCAAACGTTATAGTACCTTCTGACCAAGATCATTCATGGACTCGAATGTCAGCAAATCAAAGGAAGGGGTTGGATCTATAGTCCCAGCCTCAAAGTTCAAGAAATGCGCGTTGTCTGCTGTTCGAGATTGGCCACCGGGTTGTGGCCAGCTTCTGAGTAGAATAGTAGGTAGATAACCGTAGTTTCGGCTAGTGATAGTGTCGACATAGAGAGTGTCGTCTTACGTGTTATTAGGTGTGTAAACTTTCACACACTATAATATAACTGTGCTAACGTTTGTATGGGCTAAAAAAGCCGAAAAGTGGGCTATATAGACAGTCGTGATACCTTTAGGGGTAGGGCTAGGATTGCTAGGTACGTGATCGTATCGTTTCTTTGCATAGCCAAATGTATGTGTGACAAATGATATAATATGAGTAGCATGTTGCATTGTTAAGATTTGTATGTAGATCATGGGTATGGGCTTGATATGAAGGGGAAGTGCTTAATTGGTCACGTAATGATCGGTGGCTTTGCCACGATATATATATATATATATATACATGTGTTCATACACTATTTCTTTTGGTCACACTGTGATCGGTGGCTCTTCCACGATGTATATATATATTTGGTCACATAGTGATCATGTTAACCTAGTGATCATGTTTAATTGGTAGCAAGACTGTCGTGATGGTGTGTAACGGATGGAGGGTAGATTGTAGAAATCCCCGCGGTGTGATTGGTTGGTACGGGTTGGTGTGTAGCGGATAGAAACACTAGGTTTGGGTTGGGCTTAATGCATTCATATGTTGTTGTTGATATGTGGGCTCAGGCCCAATGTGTGATTGTGGGTTAGTTGCAGTATATTCAATGTAGGAGGTTTTACACACTGAGTCTTGGTGACTTACCCCTTTTTCCTTAACCTTTCGGTGAGCGATGGCTCGTGGATCACGAGCGAGGCGGACTCGTGGAGGCCATGTTTTCATTTTCTTTCCTTTACCTTTTGGCATTTCTTTAAGTCGTTCAAATTTGGGATTTCCATTATGTAATAAGGCCCTTCAAGATTGTATTTCGTTTTATTTTATTATTTACTGTTTATAACGAACTTGTCACTTCGACAGCTTAAATGTTTAAGTTGAATTGGAGTTTCATTAAACCAACCATCCTGTTTTCAAAAGCCGACGCAATAATAAAAAAAGTTATATTCCAAAGCGTTAGTTTTTCATAAATTTAACTAAGACTTGGTTTTACTTCACCCTGTGACATACCAGATTCGGTCGTAACGCATGGGTCGAGTTTGGGGTGTTACACATAAACTTAGCTCTTTATCATTGATGCATAAACTTAGCTATTTATCATTGATGCATAAGCTTAGCTATTTATCATTGATGCATAAACTTAGTTCTTTGCCCATCGAACTACTCGGAATATCGGAGGATACTCATCTCATCATACATGTATCACGTTGCCAATGCAATATCCCAGATTTGGTCTTACATGGGATCACCTCTTGATGCCGATGTCATATCCCAGATATGGTCTTACACGGGATCTCTTAACTCGATGTCGATGCCATGTCCCAGACATGGTCTTATACGAGATCGTACATAGATGTCGATGCCATATCCCAGATATGGTCTTACACGAGATCTTCCTTTGGCTTCGAAGCCATGTTCCAAACATGGTCCTATATGGGACCTTCCTTATTCGATGCCGATGCCATGTCCCAGACATGGTCATATATAGGATCTACGTTCGGTGCCGATGCCATGTCCAAGACATGGTCTTATACAGGACCTACGTTCGGTGCCGATGCCATGTCCAAGACATGGTCTTATACAGGACCTACGTTCGGTGCCGATGCCATGTCCCAGACATGGTCTTATACGGGACCTTCCTTATCTCATGTTGTGACATTAGTATCCTTGCTATTCCAAATGTTCAAGAGGGACTTCAACTTAACATAATTTCATCATACTCCCATCAAGGTATCATTAGTTGATTTCTTAGAAATAATATTCATTTCACGTAATATCTAGAAATTAAAAATATAAAAAAACATTATGTAGCTTTAATTTCACACAAACTTACCTCGATACCAAAATGGCAAGAAGAGACCTAACCGTCAATTACTTGTTTTTCCCCCTGTTCTAAGTCCGAACCTCATTTTCTTTGATCTATAACATCACATTTAACTTACTTATTAGCCACATTATTCATTGTGACCCAAAAATCATACTATGGAAAAATTACATTTTTGCCCCTAAACTTTGTCATATTTACACTTTTGACCCTATGCTCGTAAAATAATTTTTATTCGATTTCCTTGTGTTTTAGGCTTAGCCAAACCATTTTCATAACTATAGCAGTCCACAATTTGCATTCATTCACACATTTTCATACATTTTTCAACTTTTTACTAATTAGTCCTTTTATGCGATTTCGTCGCAAATTACTTAGTAAAAGTCATTTACTACACACCGAGCATTCATATTCTACCATTAGACATCAAAGCACATGCATGTAATCCATGGGTAAATTTTTAAACACAAACCCTAGCTGAAAATAATGGTAGAAATAGCTAAACCGAGTTACGAGGATCTCAAAAATGTAAAGAACCTTAAAAACGAGGCTTGGATGCACTTACTATTGAGCTTGAAAGCTTGAAAACCCTAGCCATGGCTTCCCCCATGCTAAATTCAGTCAAGGAAGAAGATGGACAAAAGTTTTTGGCTTTTATTTTGTCTTTTAGTCCATTTAATTACTAAATTACCAAAATGTCCCTAACTTAAAAAATATCCTATTTCACTTATCTAATGTCCATTTTTGTCCAACAATTTAACCAATGGTCTAATTTCCATTTAAGGACCTCTAATTTAAAATTTCATAGAAATTAGACACCTCTAACATGTGGAACTCAACTTTTACACTTTTTACAATTTAGTCCTTTTGACTAAATTGAGTGCCCAAACGTCAAAATTTTACTAGCATATTCTTTAACTTTTAAATTAATTTGGTACAAGTTTGAATTTGAATTTGAACTATTGCGCGAAAAATATTGAGCTAATTACAAAGGGCTTACCCTCGAACTGTGGCAGAGGCTTTAACTCTAGAACAGAAGATTCCTCTACAGATGGTTTAGGAGGCTTAAAAGATTGTTCTATCAAATGTAGGGATTCAAATTTCTTCCCTGGCCTATCCATTATCTGCTAGGCTTCCATAAATTCACCAAGCTCTTCAAAACTTGCTGTGTTACCTTGCTCCAAATTGTCTTCACTATTAAAATTATCTGTAGCAAAATTTTGCAAATTCATCCACTATTGTTTTTATCAAGCCAATGGTTTGACATTCCTCATTCTCATCCGCACATTTTAATGCATTAAACACATCAAAAGTAACCTCCTGATCATTCACTCTCATAATTAGCTCGCCTTTCTGTACATCAATTAGGGTTCTGCTAATAGCAAGAAACGGTCTTCTAAGAATAATTGGTACACCATGGTTAGCTTCACATTCTAAGATAAAAAATCTACAGGAAAGATAAATTTATCCACCCTTACCAATACATCTTCAATTTTACCTTCTGAATGGGCGTAAGATCGATCAGCCAGTTGCAACGTACCTGTAGTAGGTCTTGCTTTCCCAATTCCTACTTTCCTGAAAATAGACATAGGCATTAGATTTATACTTGTGCTTAGATCACATAATGCTTTTCCTACATAATGATTTCCAATTGAACATGAGATTGTAAAACTCCCTCGATCATTTAACTTTGAAGGTAACTTATTCATCAATATTGCTGTGCACCCTTTAGTAAGAGCAACAGTCTCAAACTCTCCCAATTGGCACTTCTTCGATAGTATATCTTTCATGAATTTCACGTAATTGGGCATTTGATCCAAAGCTTCGACTAGCGATATATTAATATGGAGTTCCTTCAAAACCTCCAAAAATCTTTTAAACTGGGCACCTTGTTTGGATTTATGAAACCGCTATGGAAAAGGTAGAGACGGTCATCCTTCAGGTTGCTGATATTATTTTTCTCTGGCATTTTTATTGGCAACATGATCTAGTTTTGCCACAGCATTCTTTTGCTTATCATTTTCAGATGTTGTATGCTTTTCAAATGGTTCTGGGATCTTTACCTGATTGTTACTTGTATTATCCTCTTCTGCCACGACATCGTGAACAACGTCGGTCAACTGAGTCTCGCTTCTAAGAGTGACTACTTTGCAATGCTCCTTGTGCGTTATGTTCTTGAATTTTTCTGTATCACTCGACAATGCTCCTTATGGCCTTAAATTTAGAGCATTCACTATTTGCCCTACTTAATTTTCAAGCGTTCGAAGAGATGTTACTTGACTCTGAATTACAGAATCATTCTCGGCCATATATTCCTTTAACAAGTCTTCAATAGAATTAGAAATTGATACCTGACCTTGTTGAGAACTTTGCCTCAGCAGAGGATGATTATAACCAGGCGGTGCATTGTTGTCATTCTATCTTGTGGCATTGTTGAAATTTCTTGCACCTTGATTACCCCAACTGAAATTTAGATGATGCTTCCACCCTAAGTTGTAGGTGTTGGAATATGGATTGCTATTTCGATTGGAATTACTGATATAGTATACTGACATTGGGTTTGATGGGCATTCATCAAACATATTATTTTCTCCACAATAAACTCATTAAAACTCTACTGATTTTACCTCATGGACTACAGTTGGATTTTTCATGGTTTTAATCATATTAGCTAGAAAAGATACATGGGTTGTTAATGAAGTGATTGCATCAATCTCAATGGTACTGACAACTCTCTTACCCGTCCCAACTCATGGTCAGATATTGATAATCGTTGTTGGCAATCTTTTCCAAGATCTCTTATACTTCATTATAAGTTTGTGAGGTCCCAACTCACTTTTTCTTCATTATTTGTGAGGTCCCCCTTCACCGATTTTTATAGATAGATTAGGCTAGGGTCGGCTAACAAGTTGTGATTATCTTCTTCTCTTTTAGGGGGTTTATTTGGTACAAGTTTGAATTTGAATTTGAACTATTGCGCGAAAAATATTGACTTGGTCTTCCCGGTATTGCCACAGCATCCATGTTGGCAAACTGTATGCACTTTGCCCTGAAAAATTTCAATCCATTTTTTCCTAGCTCCAAAACCTGTTCCTACCACATCAACACAAAGAACTCCACCACAAGCGATTAAAAGCACCTAATTCCACCACAGTCCAAGTCCTAATGCCATATTAAAAATACTAACTAAAATGTCCTAAAATGCAACAAAATGTACTTAAGTAAAAGCAATTAGCTAGGTTTAGAGGCATGAAATATAACTCTTTTCAAGAGTTATCACAGTCCTGGAAAGCGGATCCAGGCCAAGACCACACTAGGGAAAGGCTTCAGCGGGTTAAAATCTACTGTCCACGATTACACTATGAGGTAGTGTCCTAATACTACCCATTGGCCTTGAGTTAGAACCAATTGATAATCCTCCTTATTCTAGAACCTAATCAAGAAGTAAACATTCTCAACATCCATGAGATGAAATGGTTGGGACGGTTTCCAAAGGGTACTTATCCGATTATGCAACGCTGCATATCCAATGTTACATCCCAAGAATTTGATAATAATTGTGATCTCCATGTCTTTAACCAAAATCTTTTGAATTCGTTCTGAGAAGACTATAACCAGCATACCATTGACGATGGATTTCTGTATATCTCCCTCAGAGAAAGTGAAATCCTCACATTCCATAGTGTCAAAATCCACAAATCTAGAAGACCCGCCACCAAACAGTTTATCCTTCCAAGAGATCTCACTTGCCGGATTCACATCGAACGCCATATTCACATCAGGGTCACCGCCTCCTCCTCCATCATCCGTTGATAATAAATTTTCCTCCATGATCGAAATCGCGCTATTGTAAGAGCAACTTTTAAATATATTAGCATTTTTGGAACTAAAGTTCATCAATTCAACTATTTGTCCTCAGGTAATTCGAAATTGTTAAAATTTTATATTTTTAAGTTGAGATTTGGACAAATTTAAGTTAGAATGGATAATGTCTGTCTTATATTAACCGGGTTTGAATTTAAAATTCTGCTTGTATTTTTAGTTACCTTGGACTTGAAAAGCAAAAAGAAACAAATTTAAAACATTTTATATAATTTTTGGAAAATTTTAAAAGAATTAAAATTCTTTTGAATTTCTATATTTTAAAATTTTTAGAATTTTTTAGTGAAAATTTGAAAAACTTTTTATAATTTCTTTTTATTTTTTACATTTTATTATTTTTAGAATTATAATTTCTTAAATTATATATTTTATATTTTAAAATTTTAAATTATTTGTTATTGTGATATATAAGACAAAATAGTACTACATTAGCAATGATTGAGAGAGTCGATTTGCTTCAAATAAAATAGTAAAGGCCAAATTAAATAAAGGTGTAAAAGTTGAGAGTTTAATTTGTTATTATGCCACATATATAACGCACAAAAATAAGCATCTAACAACATAATTCTAAATTTTGCTTATTCATCAAGTGTAGAAGGTCAAGTCTACCCATTATTTAATAGGAGGACTAAAATGCAATGAGATACATAGTACAAGAACTTCCATGATACTTATACTGTTTATAAAGATGTGCGTGTGAGTTGTCTCCAGTTTTATTTTAGCTTAAATATCACCATATATAAGTTGTCTACACAGTTATTTTGGTTTAGCCTCCAACATATTCTAGTTATTAGTCTTATTGTGCTCTATAATATTTAGTTTTGATTATATTTGTTTCGGATATGTATTGCTTGTAAAACTAAATAAAATTATCATTAGCGGTTCTTATTGTTTTAACAAAAAAAAAAACCTTCCATTTATATATATTATATGGTTCTCAACTCACGTTTTGTATTGGGTTAATTAGTTTTGAATCAATTATAGAGTAAAAATTTGAAGGTTAAAATATGTTTTTAACCCTATACTCTTTGTACATTCAAAATTTATTCTCATACTTTTATTTTCAAGAATTTCGTCATTTTATTTTTCATATTTAAAGCTCAGTCTAATTGTTAATACCGTTAAAATTTTTATATTAAATTCATATATGTGATATATTGAAATTAAAAAAGTACTCAGTTAAATTTATATTTAAAAAGGGCATTGTAATGAACCTAAATTTAATAAAAAATTATGGTGTTAAAATTCTTAAAATTCACACCAACATTTTAATTAGAATAAAGAATTTAGACTAACTAACGATATTATAAAAGTAGAGATACTAAAATTATGTCAAAATTAAAGTATAGAGATTAAATTTCAAATATAGGAGGAAGAAAACTGAAATTTAGCCATTATTACATAATCTAAAAATTATTAAAAGCTTTACATGTGTCTTGAATGAATGAAGAAGGCATTCCTTTTATATAGAGTATAAAATTTTAACGTGCTAACAATTCTTAAAAATTCACGTCAAGAGTTTAATCAGATAAAATATCTAGACTAGCTAATGAAATTATAAAAGTTTAGGTACTAAATTATGTCAAAATTTAAGGTATAGAGATTAAATTTCAAATATGAGCATAGTACAAGGACTAAAACTAAAATTTGATCGTTGTTATGTAATCTAAAAAGATATTAAAAGCTTTACAAGTGTTTCGTGTTCCTTTTATACATAAAGTATAAAATTTTATTGGTGCTAACAATTCTTAAAAAATCACATAAACATTTTAATGTCAAAATTAAAGTACAGAGATCAAATTTTAAATGAGCATAGTATAGGGACCAAAATTAAAGTTTGACTATTTTATTTAATCTAAAAAATATAAAAAGCTTTACAAGTGTCTATGAGGCATTCATTATCCATGAAGAGTATAGAATTTTAACGTACTAAAATTCTTAAAAATCACATCAACATTTTAATCGGAATAAACATTTTAATCGGAATAAAGTATTTAGACTAACTAATAACATAATAAAAGTTGAGATATTAAATTATGTCAAAATTAAGGTATAAAAATAATTTTCAAATATAAATATAATATAAAGACTAAGACTAAAATTTGATAAAAGTTATATAATGTAAGAATATTAAAGGTTTCACACATGCCATGAAAGGAATGTCTTTATCATTCCTTTTATATATACTAGCATAATTTTCACTACGTTTTATTTAGGGTTGATTATTTGTTTGTATTAAATTATAAAATAAAAAGTTGAAGGTTAAAATATGTTTTATGTCTCTATACAGTTCACACTTTGGGAATTTAGTATCTTTTATTTTCAAGAATTTGCTCCTCTATTTTTTTAAATTTAAAATCCGGGCTAGTTATTACTCATTAAAATTATTCTAATAAATTCAATGATGTGACCTTTGAAAATTAAAAAATTATACTTTCACTTGGTAATCATGTAAAATAAAAATAATGTTGAAAATATTAATTTTTTCTAAAAACACTCGTTTGAACTTCTTATGATAAATTTTTTTTTTTGGTTGGAGTAGTGATTGATTGAAAATTTGATACCAATATTTTAATTGAAATAGTTAACAATATTAAGTATTAAGACTAATTAATGACATTAATATATGGGCCAAAATCGAAATTTGATCATTATTGTCGTAACCATTTTTTGGAGGACGACAAAAGGGGTCGACGTTGGGTTTTAAAATGAAAAAAAAAGTCGCCAATTTACCTTTAAATTTGGTGTGATCGGATCACCTTTATTTTAATAAAGCGTTTTGTTTTACTAAAAGCAGTGTTTACGGTCTATGAAGTTTTAGAAATCGGATTCGGAGTCGATTCACATACGAGGAAGGGTTAGCACCCTCGTCGCCGAAATTGGTACCAAAATGATTAATTAGTGTCTTAATGTCGGAAGTTTGAAAGGGTTTTAAAATACGGGTCTTAAAAATGTATTAGGATATTTGAGATTTCTTTGTTTCGAGAGGATACAAACATCACATCCAGCACGTTAGGATACGATATTCGAAGCCTTCGTAATCAAAGTTATCTCGGAGTTCTTGAAATTTATTAAAATGATGTTTAGTGTTTTAGTCAAACGGAAAATCGCAACCCAGCACGTTAGGGCACTATTCTCCGAATTTCTAAACACATCAACATTGCCCTATTTAAAAAATTTTTGAACGAAATAAAGTGGTCTTTGTAAGATGTCCTTTGATCTTATAATGTTCAAGCTAAAAATAAGTGTAGGTATTCGGGCTAAAAAAATCAAGATTTCTTTGTTCCGAAAAGATCTAAACATCACATCCAGTACGTTAGGACACGATATTTTAATCTTTCGTAATCAAAGTCGTCTCGTGTTTCATGGAATAGGATAGAAGGATGTTGGATTATTTAGTGAAACAAAGAATCGCAGCCCAGTACGTTAGGGCACAATTCCACGAATCTCTAAATACAAAACATTGCCTTGCTTTAAGAATTTTTGGATAGAATGGGACAATTCCATAAATTGTATTTCTATTTAGCGGGATTGTTGAAACATTGCAATAGCAAGAATAATGCAAATAAAGGAGGATTGATAACAATTATGATGACAATGATGAGGGATAACAATATTTAAACAAATGATAATAAAGATGTTATGTAACGGAAATAATAATAATGATAAGATTGACAGTAATAGAACAATGATAACGATAATAGTAACATTCATATATGGTGATAGTAAGCCGATAAAATACGTTTATATGTAAAACTATCATGACAGTAAGAAGCGTAATAAACAGATAGTAAAACACATATACGATAGTATAGTAATAGTAAACTAACAATATATATATACATATAACTATGATGATAGCGATGGTTAAAACGGACGAGAAAGCAATGATAATATCGAAATGAAGTGGTCACGTGGATAACGATATATGGATTTGACATGTAAAAATGATGACAAATAATAGAAATAACAAATAATGGTGATAATAATAATAATAATGATATTAATAATAAAACAAAAAATACGTAAATATATATATATGAAAGCGAATAGTAATAATAATAGTATTTATATATAATAACATAATGCCAAGAATAATAATGGAAATAATAATATATATATACATGTATATAAATAAAAATAAATAAGTAACTAAGATAAAATAAAGTAAATTAACAATTGAATAAAATAATAAATATAGTAATAATAGTCGTGATGTTAATATAAATAATGGTGAATGCAATATAGTATCAACAACAACAACAATAATAATAATAATAATAATAATAATAATAATAATAATAATAATAATAATAAAAACTAAATTGTTGATTAGTAATATTAAATAAATAGTAATAAAAGATAATAGTAAAATAAATAATAATATAACAATAGTATTAATAAAATAATGATAATAGTAAATAATGATAATAATAATAATAATAATAATAATAATAATAATAATAATAATAATAATAATAATAATAATAATAATAACTATAGAAAAGGACTAAATTGAATCAAAAGCATAATTTAGTGGTAAATTGAAATAAAATAAAAGGAGAGGGGTATTTATATGCATGAGCAGTTGGAGGGACCAAAGAGGCAATAAGCCCTTTGGTCAAAAGCAATAAAAGAGAGGGGTTGATTGCAAATCAAAGCAAATTGTGGGGCTAAATTTAAAATTAAAAAACGATTGCAAATGTCCGAAAAAGCGGAAGGGCGAATGCTAAATAGCCCTTTTCAAAAACACGCGGACCTTAGGCGGGTCGGATCGGATCGGGTCGGGTCGTGTCAAAACGACGTCGTTTTGGGGTTAAAGGCGACCCAAAGCGCGTCGTTTTGTGGGCTATATAAAGCCAAAACCCCAAAATTCATTTCAATCTTGTTTTTAAAAAAAATTTCCTTTCTGTTTTTTTCTCTGCGGGGAAGGGCTTGGCGAGAATCCGTAGATTAGCCGCCCAGCCGTGTAGATAGTGCCACCACAAGCGCCTGATGGCGGAAGTCCAAAAAGGTAAATTTCGTATTTTTTATTCCCCCCTTTTTTTATATACTGTTTTTAGTAAAAAAATGTGAATATATGCGTGATTAATGGACTCGAAAAACAAAAATAAAACAATAAAAAAGAAAAAAAGAAGATCTTAACACCTTTTCCGGATTCGTTCTTTCTTTCTGATATTTTACTGCTTGTTTTTTGCTTGAATCTCTGCTTTCTTTTTGTTTCGAAATTTCTCTTTTTTTCTTGTATACTGATAAAAAAAAGGTCCATTACAATGTATATTTTACGGCTTTTATAGCCATTCTTTGCTCTCTTTTTTCTCTTACATCTTGTCTTCGTCTACTATTTGCGAGTCAAGTGGTGGCGCAGTGGGGGTCGGTGGAGCGGTATGGCGTCAAAGCGAGCAGCATGAAGCTAAGCGGTGAAGGTCATCAAAAACAGAGAGGCTAGAGGCGGCACTAGGGGATTAGGGTTAGGTTATGTTTTACGATTTGGTTTAATGGGCTAGGTTTTTTTATTTTGTTTTGAAATTTGGGTAAATGGGTGCATTGGGTCGGTTGGGTTTGGTCTTTTATTGTTGTAAATGGGCCCGGTCGTAAATGGGTGCAGATACGTTGCCCTCTTTGCTCATTGTCGTAATATGACAATAGAAGCAAGACATAAAAAAACCCATTTGCGGTCTCGGTGGGCCTTAACTTCTTTTGGTGTCTTTTCTTGGTAGTGTCACTTACCTTGCCGTATCTTGTTGCTTGAGCCACTCCACCGATATGTGGCTTCAATCTACTCTTTCTTGCGCCTTCAATGGGATGTGACTTGTTTATTTTCGATCTTACTTCCTGCAATTTCAAGAAGGTCAATCTGCTTTCTCAATCGATCCTTGCAAACTCAAGGATTACGGTGATATCTTGATCGCTTCGCAACTTTAGGAGCGTCAAACTGCTTTCTTCAATCGATCCTTGCAAACTCAAGGATCACCAGTGATATCTTTGATCTGCTTCACGCAACTTCGGAAGGTCAAATCTGCTTTTCAATCGATCCTTGCAAACTCAAGGATCACCGGTGATATCTTGATCGCTTCCACGCAACCGGGAAGGTCAAATCATTTTTTCCAATCAGATCCTTGTAAACTCAAGGATCACCAGGTGATATCTTCGATCCGCTTCGCAACCGGGAAGGTCAAATCTGTTTTCTTCAATCGATCCCATAAACTCGGGGATCACCGGTGATTTCTTTGATTTACTTCTTACTCAAGTAGGAACTTCGGAAATAAGAATTCATGGAGAAGAGATTCGTAGTCTCCATCTTCTCTACCAAAACTTCAAAGGAATAATGATTGATCCTCATTGTTAACTCAGGGAGGCGGGATTTGTAATCTCAACCTACTCCACGGGAACTTTGAGGAATTAAGAATTCAGGGAGAAGAGATTCGTAATCTCCATCTTCTCTACCGAAACTTCAAAGAAATAAGGATGCAATCTCATTGTTAACTCAGGGAGACGGGATTTGTAATCTCAACCTACTCCACGGGAACGTCGAGGAAATGAGAATTCAGGGAGAAGAGATTCGTAGTCTCCATCTTCTCTACCGAAACTTCAAGAGAATAATGATTGATCCTCATTGTTAACTCAGGGAGACGGGATTTGTAATCTCAACCTGCTCCACTGGAACGTCGAGGAAATGAGAATTCAGGGAGAAGAGATTCGTAGTCTCCATCTTCTCTACCGAAACTTCAAAGAATTAAGAACTTATCCTCATTGTTAACTCAGGGAGACGGGATTTGTAATCTCAACCTACTCCACTGGAACGTCGAGGAAATAAGAATTCAGAACTTTTCAATTTGCTTCCTTACTCTCTTCAGGAAGACTTCAATCTTCAGTCTGCTCCACTAACATCTTGAGGGAACGAAATCTGAATTTTTCAATGTGCTTCCTTGCTATCTTCAGGAAGACTTCATTCTTCAGTCTGCCCTATTACCATCTTGAGGGAACAAAATCTGAACTTTCCAATTTGCTTCCTTACTATCTTCAGGAAGACTTCAATCTTCGGTTTGCCCCACTATCATCTCGAGGGAACAAAATCTGAACTTCAATATCGTTACATCATTCTTTGAGGAACCTATCCTGTAGAATGAATTTTATGTGCTTATGCTTATGCAAATGATGAAGATGCTATGATCAAAATGACTCAAAGCCTCTTAACTACATGCGTTATGGACGACACTTTCATGAATGCAGAATGCCGTGAGAATGGTCTTTTTTACAATGATTAGGATGCAATGATCAGAATGAATCGAATGCTTCTAACTAAATGACAATGGATGACTCTTGCATGAATGCAGAATGTCATGAGAATGGTCTTTTTATGATGATTAGGATGCAATGATCAGAATGAATCGAATGCTTCTAACTAAATGACAATGGATGACTTTTGCATGAATGCAGAATGTCATGAGAATGATCTTTTTATGATGATTAGGATGTAATGATCAGAATGAATCGAATGCTTCTAACTAAACGTGCTTGGAAATGATGTATGAATGCGAAATGAAATAATCCCTTTTTAAATGCTTGGGGTCGTCATTGCTCGTAATTCATCAAGGTTCTATCACTGATGCGTTATCACGCTTTCTCGTTCAGCTAGTATCTTTGATAGAAAGCCCAAAAACAATGATCATATTCTGCTCAACAAGCTTGCCCCGCTGTAATTTTGGGGCCCCCTCCACTGTACCTTCTGAGACATAAAGTTTGCATCTCTCACTGCAACTCTAGGAGAATAACATTTGTTTTTCCATCCGTCCTGCTTGTAACCGCGGTATAGGATCAATTTGATCTGTTACACTATTCCACAGTGTAATGACCGGATGTATAGGCTGATATGTGCATGAATCTGAGTATTATTTTTCTTTTCTCGAGAATGATCCCTTTACCTTCTTTGGGTTGACATTGCTCGTTATACATCACAGATCGTATCACCGGCGAAATGTATTGTCATTTTGTTCAACCAATAAAGGTCCAAAGAAATAATCATCTTTCTCCAATATTTCCAAACCTTGGTGAGAGAGTTCTAAACAATAGTCTGTTTGAGTCCTTGTATTATTGAAGCTTCGAGTAATATGCAAAACTCCTTTTATGAAAGTATTATTAGTCCACTAATCGTTATTTCAATGCAAAATGCTTGAAAAAGATTGTAACGATGGACAAAAAGGAAATTGATTGGGAGCATAGCTCGAAATAAACAAATTAATCAATGCTAGCAAAGGTAATTAAAAAGGAATTTTATCGGTGGTTTTTTTTGAAAGGAATAAAATAACCACAAGTAACGAAAATGGATAAAATGGAAACTAAGTGCCCCAGATATCGCAGACTTGAGCTTCTCTGTTCCAACTTCTTGAGGACCATTTTGAGCTTAATCGTGTTTAGGGGATCCAGTACTTTGGCGATGCCCAAGACATAACATACTTCTTGACGTAGCAAGACTCTGTATGCCCTACTTTCAATCAAAATTTTGAGCTGCCCTTTTCGGTTTTCAACTCAAATACCCTTTGGTCTCAAAGCGCCCTTTATGTTTTCGCCTTGGCCTCTCCTCTTTTCTTTTTCTTTTCCTTTTTCGTGTTTTTTTTTTGAAAACTCTCCTTTTTTTTATTGAATCTGGACTCACCGGATTGGGCAGGTCCTTGTCATCTATCTTGGTTAACACTCATGTTTCCCTAGAACAGGCCTTCTTTGCTGTATAAGGCATTTACTTTTCTTTAGAGTTCTTTTGGATAAGAAGAATCTCTCTTAATGCTAGGTCATCTTCCTGAAATACTCTTGAGCGAACCTTTTTGTCAAGCCCGTATCCGGTTTTGGTTTTTTTTTTTTGGTATATTTGACCCTGCTGAATACTTTCAATCAAGCTTACTGGAGGCATTCTGCTTCTTCTAATTCAATCCAAGCTTGGGAAAAGGAATCCTATCTTCCAACAATTGTTTCCCTTTCATAAACCAATAGGAAAGATGCCCCGGCAAAAGTCCTAGCCAACGTTCAAGGAACTTAAAGGGTAAATGATAACTTCCTTATGCCAACCTTTACAAGTCTCAGCTATTTTTTTTAAAAAAATCTCGAATGTTTTTTTTTCTTCTTTTTTTTTGACTGCCGACTTTGTAATTTTAGCAAATGAAGCGACCTTCACCTTCTTAGTGAGGTAACCAACGACCATGAATATGGATCGATGTTGGCTAAAGACTGGCTTGTTAACATCCATGTTCATATAGGAAAAATGGAGAAGGCACGGTCTTCCTCGATTTGGCATTTTATGGCGAGCAATACAATTTCCCCAAAAGCCCGAGCCTCTTGATTAGCTATGCTATTGTAAAACATAGGTTCTTGAACTAACCTTATCGACATACCCATGTTTCATGCCTCAATATGATCGTACGAAAACTTCTTGAATTTCTAAAAATAGCTCAGCGATGCCTTGCCTTATTCCTTCAAGGAGCTACGCTTCCATCTTCATCTCCTTCATTAGTTCATAGGGTCTGTTGACACTTCACAAGGTAGGATCTACCATTGGGGAAGTAAGTCGCAATCTTTGTCATCTTCAAAGCCCTTAGATCCCTCTAGATACATATCTCACTAAAAAGGGAGTCAGCAACAGCGTCGTTCATGTCATTGATATCTGGGGGCCCATTGTGGGCAAAAAGATCCAAAGAATAAATGATCCTAAGGATGATTATTCGTATGATATGGTCATGAGTGAAAATATTGATATGAAATGTAAAGAATGAAAATATTTACTTGGAAAGATGCATTTTATTGAAATAAAATTCGGACAGGCCTACTTCTCAAAAGAAATCTTATCGCTTCGGGCTTGAAGCAACAAGTGTTTTACATTACTCTAGATTAGCTTTAAAATACATGTTTCTTCCATAGTCTCGTTGTTCAAAACACTCTCAAGTACATAAAGGCGGATGTTGGAAAACCTTTATTCCTCGGTTCTCTTTGGGTATACCATTGCTCGTCATCGAACTTCACAATACCCATGTTGATGAGATTTTCCACTAATTTCTTGAAAGTGAGGCAATTTTCTGTCGAATGGCTGTGATCCCCGCGTGGTACTCACCTTTGGCGTTTGGGTCATACCATTTTGGGTATGGAGGTTGCATCGGTCTTGGATATTGGGGAGACACAACGTGTGCATCAAATAAGCGTTGATACAACTCCTTATATGTCATAGGGATTGGCGTAAATTGGAGTTTTCAACGTTTTTCCTTATCTTGATTCTTTCCTTGATGAACCTTGATACTCGTGAGGTGATTTGGGTCTCTCATGTTTGTACTATTCACCTCGTCATCCTTTCTTCTAGGAGCGAGGCCTTCTCTGGTTTCCCTACTTCAATCTTGCCGCATTTCATTGCATGTTCGATCATTTCCCTGCCATTACCATGTCGCCAAAGCTCTTAGTGGTACTCCCTATCATGTGGGTTATGAAAGGAGCCTTGGTGTTGATGAAGAGCATGGTAGTTTCTTTTCTAAAAGGGTGCATTGAACTTGTGTGCTACTTCCCTCCACCATTGGGCATATTGCACAGAAACTTTCGTTTGGCTTCTTCTCCATGTTTTGAAGTGTGATTCGATCGGCGCTATATCGACTATGTGCCGTATTGTTTCAGGAAGGCTGTGCTAGGTCCTTCCATGACTTAATCTGATGCAATTTGGTGATTGTACCATTTGGCCATGGACCAGACAATATCTTGAAAGCAGTGAATCGATAGTTGATCGTTGTTAACATGTCCCGCCATCCGTCGATGAACATCGTGATGTGTGTTTGAGAACAACGGTCCCGTTGTATTTTTCAATCTGGGTCTTGAATTTTGAAGGAAATCTGAGATCTGGGACTAGGCTCGGTCTTTAGCGTCTACCAATAGCGATGGTCAACGATCTCTATTTCCTTAAACTTCGTTCTAACCATTTACAACGGTCCTCGAGTTGTTTGGGAAGGTTCGCCTTTGCCTTATGCATTTCACCATTTCATGAAGTCGGGGACTATAGGGTTAGCGGACCTTCTCGGGATTAGTGCTGAACCAATCGGAAAGTCTTGTTGGCATTGCAGTCTCAACTTTGATCTTGTGGCTCGATAACAACAGGTGTCCTTTGGGGACATATTTCCGGTGGTGCTTGAGTATTTGGCGGGGTAAATCCGGAGATGGCGAGTCGTCATTATTTCACGAGCTAGCAGCGGCGCCCATTCCTCGTTCACTAGCCAATAGTTGCGCCAGCTGGCTTATCATGTTGTTTTGGGACTCTTGCATCCGTTCTATCATATCTTGTTGTATCTTGATTAATCGTTCTTGCATCTGTTCTTGTATTTCCCTTTGCATTTGCTCTAGTCTTTCTATCCTTTGATCCATGTCTTCTAGGTTACTGAAATAACTTCACCTAATTAGGGTCTTTCTACAAATTTTAATGCATGTGATATGACGCAATGCAGATGCATGAAATGCAATGCAAATGCATGAAATGCATGCAAGAAGAAAGAGAGGCGTTGATTATGAATTCAATTTTATTAGAAGAACTTTTCTAGAAAATACGTTTCTTTACATAAAACGGACTATATATACGGCTTTATACTCATAGTCCAGGTGAAAATACCAATCCTTTTCTTCGTATCCAGATGTTATGGTTGTGTCTCGCGAACTTCCCCAATAGATGCCTTCTCTAGCTCCTTGTTCCTCGGTCCAGGCCGTGCCTCTTCACTCGCTTATCCTCCGCGATGTTTATAAGCTTCTTTTAAAAATAGAGACACGATGGCTCTTCGATAATCCTTGTCGGCTTGAATCCTCAGGCAAAGTCTTGTATTCTTCTGTGGATTATCAGTCCTCTCTCGTCATTTACCTGGACTATGTTCGAACGACTGTATTGTAATCCACTTTATCAAGTAACACATTTCCTTATGATAAACTCTTCTATTTAGCAATCGAATATGAATCAACACCTTCTTTCTAAGATGATACGGTGTGATGCAATGCAATGCAATTGCAAACAAAACAAAACACGTTAGTACAGGAGAAATAAACAAAATAGAGTACCTATCCGGGTGACTACTAGGGGTTTGACATAGTTTTACCTAAGGTGGGCTCCTAGGGTTTACTACATGTGGTTTGGTTCTAAGGAGGGTACTGAACGGCAGATTCCTCGATCTTCACCCATTATAGGCTCATATGGACCGAGTTGATTCGAGAATACATTTCCCTATGGTGCATTGGAGATGAAAATCTCACGAAGACATAGAATACGGATGTATCCGGCGATTCACTATCTTACGGAGGTGAAAACCTCACGAAAGAGTAACTTCTCACTCTCACCTAAAGGTGTGACCACAGACGGTCATGCAATGCAATGCGGAAAAGAAACAACATGTAGTAAAAGAGATCGTAATTTTCAAATTGCACTTTCAAACTTCCGACAAAAGACAAAAAATAATCAATTTATGGCTTGACTCTCTTCAATGTCCCCAGTGGAGTCGCCATCTTTATCGTAACCATTTTTTGGAGGGCGACAAAAAGGTCGACGTTGGGTTTTAAAATGAAAAAAAAGAATCGCCACCGACCTTTAGGTGTGATCGGATCACCTTTATTTTAATAAAGCGTTTTGTTTTACTAAAGCAGTGTTTACGGTCTATGAAGTTTTAGAAATCGGATTCGGAGTCGATTCACATACGAGGAAGGTTAGCACCCTCGTCGCCCGAAATTGGTACCAAAATGATTAATTAGTGTCTTAATGTCGGAAGTTTGAAAGGGTTTTAAAATCTGGTCTTAAAATGTATTAGGATATTTGAGATTTCTTTGTTTGAGAGGATACAAACATCACATCCAACACGTTAGGATCGATATTCAAAGCCTTCAGAATCAAAGTTATCTCGGAGTTCTTGAAATTTATTAAAATGATGTTTAGTGTTTTAGTCAAGCGGAAAATCGCAACCCAACACGTTAGGGCACTATTCTCGAATTTCTAAACACATCAACATTGCCCTATTTAAAAATTTTGAGCGAAATAAAGTGGTCTTTGTAAGATGTCCTTTGATCTTATAATGTTCAAGCTAAAAATAAGTGTAGGTATTCGGGCTAAAAAATCAAGATTTCTTTGTTAGAAAAGATCTAAACATCACATCGATGCGTTAGGACACGATATTTTAATCTTTACGTAATCAAAGTCGTCTCGTGTTTCATGGAATAGGATAGAAGGATGTTGGATTATTTAGTGAAACAAAGAATCGCAGCCCAGTACGTTAGGGCACAATTCCACGAATCTCTAAATACAAAACATTGCCTTGCTTTAAGAATTTTTGGATAGAATGGGACAATTCCATAAATTGTATTTCTATTTAGCGGGATTGTTGAAACATTGCAATAGCAAGAATAATGCAAATAAAGGAGGATTGATAACAATTATGATGACAATGATGAGGATAACAATATTTAAACAAATGATAATAAAGATGTTATGTAGCGAAATAATAATAATGATAAGATTGACGATAATAGAACAATGATAACGATAATAGTAACATTCATATATGGTGATAGTAAGTAGATAAAATACGTTTATATGTAAAACTATCATGTGATGAAGCGTAATAAGCAGATAGTAAAACACATATACGATAGTATAGTAATAGTAAACTAACAATATATATATACATATAACTATGATGATAGCGATGGTTAAAGCGGACGAAAAGCAATGATAATATCGAAATGAAGTGGTCACGTGGATAACGATATATGGATTTGACATGTAAAAATGATGACAAATAATAGAAATAACAAATAATGGTGATAATAATAATAATAATGATATTAATAATAAAAGCAGTAAAATACGTAAATATATATATATGAAAGCGAATAGTAATAATAATAGTATTTATATATAATAACATAATGCCGATAATAATAATGGAAATAATAATATATATATACATGTATATAAATAAAAATAAATAAGTAACTAAGATAAAATAAAGTAAATTAACAATTGAATAAAATAATAAATATAGTAATAATAGTCGTGATGTTAATATAAATAATGGTGAATGCAATATAGTATCAACAACAACAATAATAATAATAATAATAATAATAATAATAATAATAATAATAATAATAATAATAATAATAACTAAATTGTTGATTAGTAATATTAAATAAATAGTAATAAAAGATAATAGTAAAATAAATAATAATATAACAATAGTATTAATAAAATAATGATAATAGTAAATAATGATAATAATAATAATAATAATAATAATAATAATAATAATAATAATAATAATAATAATAACTATAGAAAAGGACTAAATTGAATCAAAAGCATAATTTCGAGGTAAATTGAAATAAAATAAAAGGAGAGGGGGTATTTATATGCGTGAGCAGTTGGAGGGACCAAAGAGGCAATAAGCCCTTTGGTCAAAAGCAATATCTTGAGAGAGGGTTGATTGCAAATCAAAGCAAATTGTGGAGGCTAAATTTAAAATTAAAAAACACGATTGCAAATGTCCAAAAAGCGGAAGGGCCAATCATAAATAGCCCTTTTCAAAAACACGCGGACCTTAGGTGGGTCGGATCGGATCGGGTCGGGTCGTGTCAAAAGCAGCGTCGTTTTGGGGTTAAAGGCGACCCCAAAGCAGCGTCGTTTTGTGGGGCTATATAAAGCCCAAAACCCCAAAATTCATTTCAATCTTGTTTTTAAAAAAAATTTCCTTTCTCTGTTTTTTTCTGCGGGGAAGGGCTTGGCGAGAATCCGTAGTTCGCCATGGCCATGGCAGTGCCGACCATCACATAGACGTGGCGGAAGTCAAAAAAGGTAAATTTCGTATTTTTATTCCCCTTTTTTATATCTTGTTTTAGTAAAAAATGTGAATATATCGTGATTAATGGACTCGAAAACAAAAATAAAACAATAAAAAGAAAAAAGAAGATCTTAACACCTTTTCCGGATTCGTTCTTTCTTTCTGATATTTTACTGCTTGTTTTTTGCTTGAATCTCTGCTTTCTTTTTGTTTCGAAATTTCTCTTTTTTTCTTGTATACTGATAAAAAAAAGGTCCATTACAATGTATATTTTCTGGCTTTTTATAGCCATTCTTTGCTCTCTTTTTTTCTCTTCTGTCTTGTCTTCGTCTACTATTTGCAGGTCAAGTGGTGGCGGCGGTGGGGAAATTGGTGGAAGCGGTATGGCCTTAGAAAGCGAAACAGCCTGAAGCTAAGCGGTGAAGGTCTCAAAAGACGAGAGGCTAGAAGCGACACTAGGGGATTAGGGTTAGGTTATGTTTTACGATTTGGTTTAATGGGCTAGGTTTTTTTTATTTTGTTTTGAAATTTGGGTAAATGGAGTGCATTGGGTGGTTGGGTTTGGTCTTTTTATTGTTGTAAATGGGCCCGGGTCTGTAAATGGGTCTGTACAATTATCTTATAATTAATGTCAAAAAAAAAGCAAGACAAACTCAAAAGAAATGCTAATCCATGTGTGGGTCTCTAAGAACTCTTAGGTCATTTAAATTATATATAAGCACGTAATATTTTAACAAAAAAAGTTAATGGTATTAACTATTTGAACTGATTAATAATATTATAAAATATAGATACCAAATTATATTAAAAATTAAAGTAGTTCTCATTAATGAAAAAAAAACCACTTATAGTTTGGACACCTATGTGTCAAAAGACTTACCTTCTATATGTATAGAGATAGTGTGATTTTTTTCTTTTATAGCCGTCTTTAGTTGTATTTGATATAGGTAGTTAATTATTATTTGATAATTATTCTTTTATGGAGGATAAATTTTGATAATTTCTCCGTAGCTATTCTGACATTAGTTGGACAATTTTGGCCCATGAATTTTAAGATTCGGCTTTGAGCCCAAAAAAGGAAATTTTGATTATCTGATTCTGAATTATTATTTTAATTTCAATATTAAATTTAGAGCGTTTGTCGAAACCATTTTTTTGAATATGGGAATCGACTTTGATTTTGAAAACGAAAATAAAACAAGGAGTCGTCACTGATCTTTATTTGGTGTGATCGGATCACCTTTGTTTTAATAAAACATTTTGGTTTACTAAAACAATGTTTTTTTTTAGTCTACGAAATTTTGAGAAATCGGGTTCGGGAGTCAGTTACGTACGAGAAAGGGTTAGCACCCTCGTCACACCCAAACTTGGTATCTAATTGATTATTTAATGTCTTAATGACGAAAATTGGAATAGATTTTAAAATACGAATCATTTTAGAAAATGTTCGGATAATTTGAATTGAATATCGAAATTATCTTGTTCCGAAAAGATGAAATACCATATCCAGCACGATAGGACACGATGTTTCAAACCCTCGATACCAAGATCATTTCATGATTTCTAAAATTCATGCATTGCAATTTTAAAAGGGTATTTCACTATTTGGCCAAATTAAAAACCGAAACCCAACATGATTGGGCACGATTCCTCGAATTTTCAAACACGAAATATTTCCTTATTTAAGAAAACACGAATAAAATTTTAAAAGGATATTTGGTTATTTGGTCAAACGGAAAACCGAAACCAGCACGATAGGGCACGATTCCTCAATTTCTAAACACGAAATATTGCCTTACTTTGTATTTTTAAATGGGTGATTTTAAAATTGACTCATGATACATTTATTCAATATGCTCGGGATGAAAACTTCTAGTAAGAGTTTAAATACATTAGAATTTGAATCACAAAACAATACCGAGAAACACAAGCATAGCATCTAACATGTAATAATATATGAACTCAACCTTATACAAATGAAAGGTAATGATACAAATAATTTAAAGACACATGAGAAATTACAAATGAATAACATATGCTTATATGCTCAGAATTTGAAATAATTTACATGTATAAAATAAAACCAATAATATATGAATGATTATCCAAATATCTTTTATAAAAGAAGTCTTGAGTAAATAATGTACAAAATATTCTTTAAAACGAAATATCCATTTAAAATTAGTGGTGTACAGATAATAAAAGTAATTTAAATAATATATAAAAAGATAAAATAAAATAAGCATGAAATATATACATAATAGATTTCAAAGAAAAGAATATATATATATATATATATATATATATATATATGAAGTCAATAGTATATACGTAAGAATAATTTAATAACAAAAATATAAACTAATGGTAAATTAATAAATGAGTAAAAGTGCCATACACAATGGTTTGAAAACAGTAAAATAATAATAATAATAATATTAACAAAAATACGATGATAAAAATGAAATATAATGAAAATATATTATCAAAATAATAAAGACAATAAAAATAATGGTAGTAATACCTAAATTAATTAATAGTAGTAGTAATAATAATAATAATAATAATAATAATAGATAGATAGATAGATAGATAGATAGATAGATAGATAGATAGATAGATAGATAGCAACAATAAACAAATAATAGTAAAAATATAATGGCAATAATAATAGTACGAAATGAAACTAATAAAGAAAATAAAAGAAACATTATATGAGGACAAAAATGAATGAATAAAATGAACAATGTAAATAGTAAAATAAATAAATAAACAAAATGAATAAAGTAAAGGAAAAATAAGTAATCAAATAATTAAATAAATGAATGAACGAAATAAATAAATAAATAGATAAAAATAAAAGGCACTTAATTGAATGTTGGCACAACATAGAGGGACCAAATGGGCGAATGTTCCCTAAATGCCCATGCGCACATCTAGTTGACGGCTCTAGGGGCCAAATCGAAGACAAAATGAAACCTGAGGGCCAAATTTAAAAGAACAAAAAGATAGAAAATAGGGCTTAATCGAGCCTTGAATGAAAGAGAGAGGCAGATTTTCAAAATATCCTTTTAAGGGATATGCGCAGTAACTCCTGTACCAAACGGCGCCGTTTTGCTAAATGTTTAAAACCCCAATTTTTACATTCTATTTCAGTTCAAACCAAAGCTCGAAAAGAAAAAAAAAACTAAAAAAAACTTTAAAGCTCCTCCTTTTCCTTTCCTATCGATGCGGGATCCTCTACTATCAGTACCGCAGTACCACCACCTGTATTGGTGGCGGGATATAAGACCGGACCTTTTAGCCCTCTTTCAAAGTCTCAAAGCGAGAGAAGAGAAGGAAAAAACCCTCTGTTTTCGGTTCAATACGATGTCGAAAAGGAGGTTCGACGGCGTGCCCCTAGATTCAGTCCGTTTTCTTTCCTTTTGCTCTTCTCTTTCATTCGGGTTTGTTAAAATTTGAAATAAAATAAAAATATTGGAAATAGTGATAGAAATGTAAAACGAAATCAACCTTTTGATTTTCTTTACCTTTTGATTTCGATCATTTGTAAAAATCGTACCCTTTTTAGAATAAAGAATAATAAAAAAATAAACATGGATGTATGCATGCATATTTAGAGAGAAAATAAAAAAATAAAAAGAAGAATAGAGACCTTCAAATCTAATTTTTGGTTTCTGATATGAGAATTTTTTATTTCAAAGTCTCGATTTTTTATTTCCAAAATTCGTCCTTAAACATTATTGGGATACAAGGCTTTTATAGCCGAAAGAAAATATAACAGACCGAATTTGACCCTAATCGAAACGGTGGTTTCGGGACCACGAATTTGAGTCTGAGAAATATTTAAATACTATATTTCATGTTTATTATTAGTGAATTAATGTACGTGAAAGTTTCGTAGAAAAATTCAATCGTTTGTATGTTAAATTTAACAAAAAGGACTAAATCGCATAAGTGGTAAAAGTAGCCTT
Source organism: Gossypium rotundifolium (assembly GCA_025506655.1). Lineage (NCBI taxonomy): Eukaryota > Viridiplantae > Streptophyta > Magnoliopsida > Malvales > Malvaceae > Gossypium > Gossypium rotundifolium. The sequence goes on from CP106730.1 coordinate 30,182,850, forward strand.
ATTGCTTGATTGAGTGGTTAAATTAATATGTCTTTATATAAGAGAGGACCTATGTTTAAAATTGTCCATTTTTAATGGGATAGTGGACAGCAACATGTAATTTTCATAATGAAATTATATGTTTAAATTATATGTTATGTTATAATATATTATAATAATATTATAATCATATAATAAATAAAACATAAAAAGAAAGAGAACACATGCATGTTCATCTTTCTTTAACCGAAACAAAAGAGAAAAGAAGGAAGTTTAAGCTCTCAAAACATTCGACACTTGCATGTTAAATTAAGGTTAGTAATTGAGTTCGGTTTTTAATAATTTTTACGTTTTGTAATCGTTGCTTCAAAAACTATCAAACCCATGTACTAATTTTGCGAATTGATAATGTTTGTATGATATGCCATTGATGATATTTTAAGCTTTTTGATGGTTATTGATGTTAAATGAAAGATAGGTGCTAGATGAACACATTTTGTTCTTGAATTTTTGATAAATTTAAATAATTAGGGCTAAATTGTGAAAATTAAATTTTAGAGGGACTTAATGTATGGATTTGTATGAATGCTATAGATATTCTGCCCTTAAGGTATTTATTCAAATTGTGTGTATTTTGTGTTTTAAGCAAATAGGACTAAATTGTAAAAATGTGAAATAATAGAGGCAAAATGGTAATTTACCCATTTATGTATTTTGGGACCAAATTGAGATGAAATGTACTTGAATAAGCTTATTTTAAATATGTTTAGATCAAGAGCAAAGAAAATTGGATTTGAATCGGGGAAAGACGAAGGTTTCGAAATAGCCGGTTTAAGTCATTCGTTGTCAATCGAGGTAAGTCCTTAAGCAAATATCTATTAAAGAGTTAATTATGAATATATTAAATAATGATATTTGATAATCTTGAGTATAAAACTATGAGTTAGCTGAACGTAAAAGTGTTGAATTGGATTGAATATACATTTTGTAAATGTGATATGAATAATTGTATTTGATATGATATGTGAAAGTAATATGAGATATATATATAATGTGTTAGTGAAATTAGTATTTAAATATGTGTATTGAAAGATTGGATTAATTATGTGGTTATTTCGGGCTTTAAGCCTAGTAGGCCTCGTGCCGGTGTTATTTATCGGGCTAAATGCCTAGCAGGCTTAGTGCCGGTGATATATTCGAGCTTCGTGCCTAGCGAGCTTAGTCTTGGAGTGATATATTCGAGCTTCGTGCCTAGCGAGGCTTAGTCTTGCGATGATATATTCGAACTTCGTGCCTAGCGAGTTTTATACCGGTGATGAAATATCAACTTGTGGTTTATGAGACTACATCATGATGTGTTTATTAAGTAAGTATGTTGATAATACAAGTTATTTATATTGACCATACGGTAAGTGCCTATGAGTTATTTAATTGAGTTTCTATGTTCGATCAAATAGATAAGCATATATGTGAATTTAGTTGGGCAAGAATGTGACTAAAGACCATATATATATTAGGACTTTTGGTTATGTGGTCATATTGCTATTACATTGATATTGAATACTTGGATATATGAAATGTTGAATGGACAAGTGTATATATGTTCATTTATGTGGCCTTATTGAATGATATGCATATGTAATGAGTAGATGGTTGAAAGTTGATATTTTCCATTTGAACCTTATGCTTAAATGGTAATTTATTTGTTAAAGGCAAAATAGTGATAAATGTTAAGTTAAATGAGGTATTGGAGTTCGCAATGATAGATTATATGTTTAACTCGGTAAGCTTAAGTCTCATTAAATTAATCGGAAATAAGGTAAGTTGTGATTAATGTTACTTGAGTTGAAATATTATGTTAAGAATGGTGCTATGTGATTGAGCTTATTGATCGATGTGTATGAATGTTATAAGATAGAATTTGAGCTTAAATGTACTATTTTGGGAGGTTCGGTTACAAGTAGAAATGCTAAGAGTGAAAAGACTTTGAATGTGATAATATAGTTGATATGGATGTTGTCCCTATGTGACTTGGAGCATGTGATTCATGTAAATATATGTTTATACTACGGTTCGATGAGTTACAGAATTATGATAATGAAGTGTAAATGCTTAGGTTAATGAACTGTTTGTATTCGGCCCTGCATAAATTTATTTATGGAAATATTTATATTCAATGTCATAAGTTTAAAGAATAAAATGTTTAAGGGTTTGAGTGTTATATTATTATTTGCTTGAATTCTGTGTGGTTCAATGTTACATTTTATAGATTTTGGTCTTGCTACGGGCTCTGGAAATCGTCAAAAAGTCAACCACACTATCGACTCATATTGGTACTTTTAAAGTTTGGACGTAACATCTTAAGGCATGTATAGGCTAGTTTAATGCTTGAATGATAATTTGAATTGTATAAATAAGCCATGCGAAAATGGCTTGGATTTATTACTGAATGATCTAATGTTTGAGTAACTCTAGTTATAAAATGTGTGTATGTTCTACTTAGCCATGAGTTTGATAGTGATATAAAGTCATGTGAGGTTTATATATATATTGTAATTAGTCTTTTGGTAAGATGATAGTTGTAGTGTTTGAATATGCTTGGGTTATGGTTGATAAATACTTATTAATGAAATGCATAATGTAAGATACAAATCAACTTAGAAATTATTTTAAATCTTGGATGGTATATTTGGCTAAGTGATGGAATTATAGGTATAGTATTTGGAATGTATAATATTGATATATTATGAATTGAATAAGCAAAACTCTTAATAAATAAATATATATATATATAAATATATATATATATATATATATGTTTAGCTTTTGATAATTGCTAAATTGTTTAGTAGGTTAATAAAGAACATGTGTATATTAGGTCAATGTGATTTAATGACCAATTGAATGGTAACATTCATTATTTGTTATGTGATGCTTATAAATAAATTTGGATAATGGTTTTTAAGATATATACGATGTTGTTTAAACATGCCATGGAAGTGTATTAATCATGTTGCATTCAAATAGGACTGTATGAATGAGAAAATAATTGTTATGACACATGCTATGTTTGGTAATGCCTTGTAACCCTAATCCGGACGATTCTGGAGTTAAGGAATTATTCTGAAAAGAAGGAAAATAATATTGTTTTCCTCTCCTTCATCTCTATTGCTATATTTGTCTTTGTGTTGCGTGTTCTTCATGCTTTGTAGGTGCTAGGAGTCGGGGTTCTTTGTTTTGATGCAACGAGGTGGTCATTAGGCGGAGGAAGCGACATCTCACGTGGGGAGCGGCGCAAAAAAGTTGTTAGGGTTTCACTTCTTGAAACTAGTTTAAATAGTGGGCTTATCGGACCCTTAGGGTTTCTAATTTATTTGGGCTATTAAAAGTTGGGCTGTAATTGGGTTTTTATTATTGGGCCCCGGGCAAAATTTGGGCTCTACAGCTGCCCCTCTTTGCTTGTTGTCGTGTAATGAGAACGAAGCAAAGACTTTAAAAGGACCAAATTTTGCCCAGTCTTGCTAAGTCTCGGTACTTCTTTTCTTCTTCAAGTAGCCTCGCTCTAACCCACTGCAATTTCGGAAGTATAGGAATTAATGCTTCGATCCGCTCGAAGGTTATTTCAGGGAGAAGAGATTTGTATCTTCAATCTTCTCTACTGGAACTTCAACGAGATAAGGATTGGTAATTTCAACCTGCTCCACTACAACTTCAGGATGATAAGGTTTGCTTGGTATGAATCTGCTAGAATGTAATTTCAAGGAGAAGAGATTTGTAATTTCGACCTACTCCACTAAAGTTTCAATGAGACAAGAATTAAATGAGACAAGAATTCAATGAGAAGAGATTCATCGCTTCAATCTTCTCTACTGAAACTTTAAAGAAATACGAGTTGATCCTTTTTGTAAACTCAGGGAGGAGGGATTTGTAGCCTCAACCTATTCCACTGGAACTTCGAGGAGATAAGACTTGTATGGCTTCAATCTGCTCCTTCAGGATTGCCAGATCTGCTACCTTCAATCTACTCCTGCAACTTCAGGATTGCCAGATTTGCTATCTTCAATCTGCTCCTGCAACTTTAGGATTGCCAGATTTGCTATATTCGATCTGCTCCTGCAACTTCAGGATTTCCAGATTTGCTATCTTCAATCTGTTCCTGCAACTTCAAGAGACAAGATCTGATGTCTTCGATCTGCTCCTGCAACTTCAGGATTGCCAGATTTGCTATCTTCAATCTGCTCCTGCAACTTCAGGATTGCCAAATTTGCTATCTTCGATCCGCTTCACTGCACTCTCAGGAAGGCAAGATCTGCATCTTGACTGCTCCGCAACCGGGATTGCGGATCGATATCTTTAATCTGCTCCTGCAACTTAAGGATTGCCAGATTTGCATCTTCGATCCGCTTCACTGCACTCTCAGGAAGGCAAGATCTGCTATCTTTAATCTGCTCCTGCAACTTCAGGAATGCTATATTTGCATCTTTGATCTGCTTCACTGCACTCTCAGGAAGGCAAGATCTGCTATCTTCGACCTGCTCCTGTAACTTCAAGAATGCCAGATTTGCATCTTCGATCCACTTCACTACACTCTTAAGAAGGCAAGATCTGCTATCTTCAATCTGCTCCTACAACTTTAGGATTACCAGATTTGCATCTTGATCCGCTTCACTACACTCTCACGAATGCAAGATCTGCTATCTTTAATCTGCTCCTGCAACTTCAGGAATGCCAAATTTGCATCTTCGATCCGCTTTACTACACTCTCAGGAAGGCAAGATCTGATGTCTTCGATCTGCTCCTGCAACTTCAGGATTGACAGATCTGCTATCTTCAATCTGCTCCTACAACTTCAGGATTGCCAGATTTTCTATCTTCAATCTGCTCCTGCAACTTCAGGAATGCCAGATTTGTATCTTCGATCCGCTTCACTACACTCTCAAGAAGGCAAGATCTACTATCTTCAATCTGCTCCTGCAACTTCAGGAATGCCAGACTGGTATCTTTGATCCACTTCACTGCACTCTCAAGAAGGCAAGATCTGTGAATTCACTGATGTTACAACACTGTCCTTTGGGAGACCTGCCATGTATAATCGATTTTATGTGTTTTTACTTATGCAACATTGTTAGGATGCAATGATCGGAATGAATCTAATGCTCCTAACTAAATGTATTATAGATGACATTCACATGAATGCCGAATGTCATCAGAATGATTTTTTTTACAATGATGGGATGCAATGATCAGAATGAATCGAATGCTCCTAACTAAATGTGTTTTGAATGATGATGTATGAACGAAAAAATAAAATGATCCCTTTTTTATGCTTAGGGTTGTCCTTTGCAAATCATCTATCAGTCTTATTAGCGACATATTATGCTGCTATCTCGCTCGGCTGGTACCTTTCCCCAAAAAAAAACTCAAAGAAACAATCATATTTTACTCAAATGGTTTGCCCCAATGTAACCTCAAGGTCTATTCCATGGTACCTCTGGACTTTGAGGCTTATACCATCTTCAAACTCTCTTACTACAACTCAGGGATAGGATCTAGGTCATCTTCAATCCATCCCACTACGACTCCTAAATGTAGGATTTTTTCATCCACCCATTACCATTCAAGAGTACAGGACTTGTATCATTTTCCAATCATACCACCGTAACTCAGGGGTAGAGGATTGTAACCTGTTCAATCAGCTGATCGCTCCCTAAGTGACCTAACCAAATGTGTATGCATGATATTTGCATGGATGCAGAATATCATTTTTTTCAAGAACGATTCCCCTTTTGCACATGGGTTAACATTGCCTGTTTTTCATCAAGTTTGTATTACTAACACAATATCCTGTCATTTATTCAACCACCATTTTTGACAAAAATCCAAAGAGATAGTCTCAGTTTAGACTCTTCCTTAAACTTGGTGAGTTTTAAACAATATTCCTATTTCAAGTTCTTATATTATTTAGAAACTTCCAAAGTAATATGAGAAACTCCTTTTATGAAAGTGTTATTAGTCCACTAATCGTTATTTCAATGCAAAATGCTTGAGAAAGATTATAACAATGGGCCAGAAGGAAATTAATTGAGAGCAAAGCTCGAAACGAACAAATTAATCAAGATATCAAATTTTGAAAAGACACTAGACAAGAATGAATTAATCAAGATAACAAATGAAATTTATTGGGAGCACATCTTGAAAAGAATAAAGTAATCAAAGATAGCAAATTCAATATGGGTAAGATGAAAACTAGGTGCCCTAGATATTACAGCCTGAGCTTCTCTGTACGAACCTCTTGAGGGTCATTTTGAGCTCAATATGTGCTGAGGGGATCTAGAGTACTCTATTGATGCCCCAAGATGTAACATCTCCCCTTCTTGTTAATTCGGAGAAAACGAGACTACCGCATGCCCCATTTTTATTAAAATTTGAATTGCCCTTTTCAGGTTTTCAATCCAAAACCTTTTTGGTCTCAAGGCGCCCTTTTCGGGTTCTCACCTTGGCCTCTCCTTTTTTATTTTCTTTTTTTATTTTATCTTTATCTTCTTTTTTTTCTTTCTTTCTTTTTTTTTTGATTTGAACTCATAGGATTAGGCAAGTCCTGATTATCCCTCTCAGTCAAAATCAACGCTTCTCTAGATAAGTCATTCTTTACCACATATGGTATTTCCCGGTTTGGCATCTACTTTTCTCAAAAGTCTTTTTGTATGGGAAAGATCCTTTTCAAAGCTAGGTTTCCCTCATAAAATTTTCTAAGACGAACCTTCTTGTTATAGGTCTGCATCATTTGCTTTCAGTACAATTGACCATGAGGATAGCCCTTACCTCTCTTCTTCGATCAAGTTCAGCTAATCATATTGGGACTGAATCCATTCTATCTTTTCCAATTTTAGTTCTGACAAGACTCGAAAAAAGAATGTCGACTTCAATAGGCAAAATACTTTTATTCCACAAATTAAGGCATTGCTCCAATTAAGTTCTTGGTCAATGTTTGATAAGCATAGAGGGTAAATGTAACTTCTTTATGTCAATCTTTACAAGTCTAGGTCATCTTCCTAATGATCATTGTTTTGTTGCCTCCCTTTTTTTTTACACTGTGATGTGGCACCTGATCTTTGAACAGACCATAAACTTTTGACATTGTGCGGTTAAATGTGATCTTTTTGACATTTTTTTGTTGTCGGCATTCTTTCTTTCTTTTTTTCTTTTTTCGTTCTAATGACTATTGACTTTGTAATATTGGCATATGAAGCTACTTCCACCCTCTTAGCGAAGAAAATAATGCCTACCATAAGCTTCCGCGAGATTATCCTAATAAACTCCATGCCCCACATAGATAAGGTTTACAAAAAAATGAAGGAGGTAAATGAATCTTTTCTTCATAAATTTGGCACTTATAACATTTCTCGGTATGACTGATGCAATCTCTTTCCATGGTAGACCACCAGTACCCGAACCTCATGATTTGCTTGGCCATTGTAAATGTGTTCCTCTTCTAAGATTTCCTTAGCCTTAACAGCATCCACATGTCTCGGCAACTAGGGCATATCCTGATACAATTATGCGAAAATATCTTTGAACTCCTAGAATGACTCAATAACGTCTCACTTTGTCTTTGTAGAGATACATGCTCCGATTTTCACCTCTTTCTTTTCTTCTAGGCTTAAAATTTCCAACGATTCTTTGTAAGGTAGGATCTGTTTCATCTTATTCTACCATCCTTAACAAATCAAGAGATAAGTTACTGCTCTAACGCCTTCAAAGTCCTGAGATCCCTCTAGACACATATCTTGCTCAAAAGTAGATTTTGAGTCGATAGCAGCATCGCTCATGTCGTTGATATCTAGGGACTGTTTGATCTGAAGGAATATTCAAAGAACAAATGAATTTAAGAATAATTATTTATGTGGTATGAACATGAATGAAATAAGGAATAAATGAATATTTGCTCAAAGTGAGACACAAAAATGCATTTTCATTGAAAATATAGATTTTGAACATAAGCCTATTTCATAAAAAGATTCTTATTGCTCCTAGGCTTAGAGCAATAAGCGTGTTTTGGACATTACTCTAATTAGATCTAAAAATACAGGGATCTTTTCCACAGTCCTATTGTTTAAAACACTCCCAAATATGTAAGCGCAGATGCTTGAAAAATTCTATTCCCCGATTCCCTCTTTGGATACATCGTTAATGTTCAGATTTTCCAATATCAGGTTTTGCACTAAAGCCCTGAACTTGATGTACTCCTGATCTCATTGCGCTATCCATCGTGGCTCTCACAATATTTACCCCTTTAATAGAAAGGTTGGGTAGCGAATCTTCTGCACCAGAGGGATTATCGAATCTTACAATATCTATCTTGATGAGTTTTCAATTATCTTTTTGAAAGCGGCACAGTTCTCAATCGAATGCCCTATGATTTCTGCATGGTATTCGTATTGGGCGTTCACATCGTACCATTTATGGTATGGAGGCTGTATTGGTTCCACGTAAAAAGGGGATACAACATGTGCTTCAAACAAAATTTGGTACAACTCCCTATATGTGATTGGGATGGGTGCGAACTTGGGTTTTTCTGAGTTCGGTTTTGGATCGGGTTCTTGTCTTAGGGAGACACGGTATTTGGTAATTCTGATCCTTGGTCGGCTCACGTAATCGGCTCTAAATAGCCCTTGTTATACCTTCTCGTACCATTCGCTTTATTTTTTTCTTCAGGGTTTTAACAGTCTACTCTTTTTTGTTTTCTGTTTCTATCAATACAACCAGTTTGGCTCGATCATCCTTTGGATTAAAAGTAGAGCCCATCGGGAAGTTCAACAGTGCCGAGGTATTAATCTGACATTGGGATTTGATAATGGCAGGTTGCCCTTGCGGAGGCACGTCTGGTTGGGCCGAGACACTTATTAGAGAATAAACGATGTCTTCATCATTATCCACATTGTCGACCACTGGGTCACCCTCTTTTTTAAGCCTTTCAGCTAGTAACTAGGTTAATTGGCTCATCACATTCATTTGTTCTAGAAAATAAAATCAATTCCATTAGAAGAACTTTTCTAGAAAATAAATTTCTTTACATAAAACAGATTACATATACGACCATGTCCTAATGCTCGAAACCTTAACTTTTCATAGAAGCCAGGTTAACTCCTAACCCTAATCTGATTCTAATTCACTTCAAACTTAGCATGTCAGCTTGAACTGCTATGGTTTGCCAATGATTAACCCTCTCTTATATTTGAGCAACTAATTCTTTCAATGGAGAGTAGTTCTCAGAGAATACTTGATAAGAAACCCTTTTCAATCTCCAAAAGCGGCTATAGAACCACGTCAACAAGAGTTCTGCACATCCAAATGAATCTTCCTTCATCTGCTCATCGGCATGTATTCAAAGATCAGAATGTTTCGGCCAGAATTACAATGATGGGCGTGACCCTCTTGTCAAGTTTATCGAACAAGTCTGAAACTGTCTTGTCCACGTGCCCCAGTGCTTTAGGGAAAACATCCAGTTTATAAATACTCAAAGCGAAGACATTGACCCTTTTCTTTATATCTGGGTATGCTAAGATCAAATCTCGCTAATCCTCTAATGGATGCCTTTACTAGCTCCTTTTGATTGATATGAACGTGACTCATTGCTTACTCATCCTCGCAATGCTCATTAACTCCTTTTAAAAGAGTTGAGACGTGACGGCTCTCGAATAATCCTTGTTGGCTTGAATCTTCGAGCAATGAAGCAAAGTCTTGTTTTCCTTCGTGGACTATCAGTCTTCTTTCATTGTGTTTACTTAGACCCTATTCGGACAACTGTATTATAATCCACTTTATCAAGTAACCCATTTCCTTATGGCAAACTCTTCTATTTAGCAATCGAATATGAATCAACACCTCCTTTCTAAGATGATGCGATGCAATGCAATGAAAACAAAAGAAGCACGTTAGCACAGGAGAAATAAAAAAAATAATGTACCTAACAAGGTGACCACTAGGGGTTTGGAATGTTTCTACCTAAGGTGGGCTCTTAAGGTTCACGATATGGGTTTTGGTTCTAAAGAAGGGTACCTGAACCAACAGATTCCGTAATCCTCACCTATTATAGGCTCATACGGACCGAGTTCGGTTCAGGGGAATACATTTCCCTATGGCCATGCAGAGATGAGAATCTCACGAAACACATAGATACGGATGTATCCCGGAAGCAATCCACTAGCCCATGCGGAGGTGAAAACCTCATGAAGGCGTAGTTTCTTACTCCCACTTAAGGGTGTGACCACAACGGTCATGCAATGCAATGTGCGCAAGAAAATAACAATCATATGCAATGACACAAACGAATGCAACAAAAAGGATCGTAATTTTCAAATCAAATTTTCAAATTTTCAAATTGAATTTTCAAATTTTAGACAAAGGACAAAAAATAATCAATTTAAGGCCTGACTCTCTTTATATTCCCCAGTGGAGTCGCCAAACTGTCGAAACCATTTTTTTGAAAACGGGAATCGACTTTGGTTTTGAAAACGAAAATAAAACAAGAAGTCGCCACCGATCTTTATTTAGTGTGACCGGATCACCTTTGTTTTAATAAAATATTTTGGTTTACTAAAACAATGTTTTTTTGTCTACGAAGTTTTGAGAAAACGAGTTCGGGAGTCAGTTACGTGCGAGGAAGGGTTAGCACCCTCGTCACGCCCAAACTTGGTACCTAATTGATTATTTAATGTCTTAATGATGAAAATTGGAATAGATTTTAAAATACGAATCATTTTAGAAAATGTTCGGATAATTTGAATTAAATATCGAAATTATCTTATTCCGAAAAGATGAAATACCACCAGCACGATAGGATACGATGTTTCAAACCCTTGATACCAAGATCATTTCATGATTTCTAAAATTCATGCATTGCAATTTTAAAAGGGTATTTCACTATTTGGCCAAATTAAAAAACTGAAACCCAGCACGATTGGGCACGATTCCTCGAATTTCCAAACACGAAATGTTGCCTTATTTAAGAAAACACGAATAAAATTTTAAAAGGATATTTGGTTATTTGGTCAAACGGAAAACCGAAACGCAGCATGATAGGGCACGATTCCTCGAATTTTCAAACACGAAATATTGCCTCACTTTGCATTTTTAGATGGGTGATTTTAAAATTGACTCATGATACATTTATTCAATATGTTCGGGATGAAAACTTCTAGTAAGAGTTTAAATACATTGGAATTTGAATCACAAAACAATATCGAAAAACTCAAGCATAACATCTAACATGTAATAATATATGAACTCAACCTTATACAAATGAAAGGTAATGATACAAATAATTTAAAGACACATGAGAAATTACAAATGAATAACATATGCTCATATGCTCAAATTTGAAATAATTTACATGTCTAAAATAAAACCAATAATATATGAATGATTATCCAAATATCTTTTATAAAAGAAGTCTTGAGTAAATAATATACAAGATATTCTTTAAAACGAAATATCCATTTAAAATTAGTGGTGTACATATAATAAAAGTAATTTAAATAGTATATAAAAAGATAAAAAATGAAAATAGGCATGAAATATATATATATATATATATAATAGATTTCAAAGAAAAGAATATATATATATATATATATATATATATGAAGTCAATAGTATATACGTAAGAATAATTTAATAACAAAAATATAAACTAATGGTAAATTAATAAATGAATAAAAGTGCCATACACAATGGTTTGAAAACAGTAAAACAATAATAATAAAATATTAACAAAAATACGATGATAAAAATGAAATATAATGAAAATATATTATCAAAATAATAAAGGCAATAAAAATAATGGTAGTGATACCTAAATTAATTAATAGTAGTAGTAATAATAATAGTGAAAATAATAATAATAATAATAATAATAATAATAATAATAATAATAATAATAATAATAATAATAGATAGATAGATAGATAGATAGCAACAATAAACAAATAATAGTAAAAATATAATGGCAATAATAATAGTACAGAAATGAAACTAATAAAGAAAATAAAAGAAACATTATATGAGGACAAAATGAATGAATAAAATGAACAATGCAAATAGTAAAATAAATAAATAAACAAAATGAATAAAGTAAAGGAAAATAAGTAATCAAATAATTAAACAAATGAATGAACGAAATAAATAAATAGATAAAAATAAAAGCGATAGAGCACGATTCCTCAATTTTCAAACACGAAATATTGCCTCACTTTGCATTTTAGATGGGTGATTTTAAAATTGACTCATGATACATTTATTCAATATGTTCGGATGAAAACTTCTAGTAAGAGTTTAAATACATTGAATTTGAATCACAAAACAATATCGAAAAACTCAAGCATAACATCTAACATGTAATAATATATGAACTCAACCTTATACAAATGAAAGGTAATGATACAAATAATTTAAAGACACATGAGAAATTACAAATGAATAACATATGCTCATATGCTCGAAATTTGAAATAATTTACATGTCTAAAATAAAACCAATAATATATGAATGATTATCCAAATATCTTTTATAAAAGAAGTCTTGAGTAAATAATATACAAGATATTCTTTAAAAACGAAATATCCATTTAAAATTAGTGGTGTACATATAATAAAAGTAATTTAAATAGTATATAAAAAGATAAAAAAAATGAAAATAGGCATGAAATATATATATATATATATATATATATATATATATATGAAGTCAATAGTATATACGTAAGAATAATTTAATAACAAAAATATAAACTAATGGTAAATTAATAAATGAATAAAAGTGCCATACACAATGGTTTGAAAACAGTAAAACAATAATAATAAAAATATTAACAAAAATACGATGATAAAAATGAAATATAATGAAAATATATTATCAAAATATTAAAGACAATAAAAATAATGGTAGTAATACCTAAATTAATTAATAGTAGTAGTAATAATAATAGTGAAAATAATAATAATAATAATAATAATAATAATAGATAGATAGATAGATAGATAGATAGATAGCAACAATAAACAAATAATAGTAAAAATATAATGGCAATAATAATAGTACAGAAATGAAACTAATAAAGAAAATAAAAGAAACATTATATGAGGACAAAAATGAATGAATAAAATGAACAATGTAAATAGTAAAATAAATAAATAAACAAAATGAATAAAGTAAAGGAAAAATAAGTAATCAAATAATTAAACAAATGAATGAACGAAATAAATAAATAAATAGATAAAAATAAAAGGCGCTTAATTGAATGTTGGCACAACATAGAGGGACCAAATGGGCGAATGTTCCCTAAATGCGCATGCGCACATCCAGTTGACGGCTCCAGGGGCCAAATCGAAGACAAAATGAAACCTGAGGGCCAAATTTAAAAGAACAAAAAGACAGAAAATAGGGCTTAATGGAACGCAGCCGCGAAAGAGAGGGACTGTTTTCGAAAATATCCCTTTTAAGGGACATGCGCAGTAACTCCTGAACCAAACGGCGCCGTTTTGCTAAATGTTTAAAACCTCAATTTTTCTGTTCTATTTCAGTTCAAACCAAAGCTCAGAAAGAAAAAAAAACTAAAAAAAAAAAACTTTAAAGCTCCTCCCTTTTTCCTTTCCTATCGATGCCCAGATCCTCTACTACCGCACCACCGTATTGGTGGCCGGCGATGTCCAAGACCGGGCCTTTTAGCCCTCTTTCGAAGTCTCAAAATGTGAGAGAAGAGAAAGGAGAAAAACCCCTCTGTTTTCGGTTCGGCCACGATGTCGGAAAGGAGGTTCCGACGACGCGCCCCTAGATTCAGGTCCGTTTTCTTTCCCTTTTGCTCTTCTCTTTCATTCGGGTTTGTTAAAAATTTCGAAATAAAATAAAAATGACTGGAAATAGTGATAGAAATGTAGAAACGAAATCAACCTTTTGATTTTCTTTGCCTTTTGATTTCTGATAATTTGTAAAAATCGTACCCCTTTTTTAGAATAAAAGAATAATAAGAAAATAAACATGGATGTATGCATGCATATTTAGAAAGAAAAAATAAAAAAATAAAAAGAAGAATAGAGACCTTCAAATTTGATTTTTGGTTTCTGATATGAGTATTTTTTATTTCAAAGTCTCGCTTTTTTATTTCCAAAATCCGTCCTTAAACATTGTTGGGATACAAGGCTTTTATAGCCGAAAGAAAAGAAGGAAAATAATATTGTTTTCCTCTCTGCTTCTGTCTCCATTGCTATATTTGTGCTGTGTTGCGTCTTCTTCATGCTTTGCAGGTGCTAGGAGTCAGGGGTTGCTGTTTTGATGCAATAGAGGTGGTCATCGGCAGAGGAAACGCTGACATCTCACGTGGGGAGCGGCACGGCGCAAGGCTATTTGGGTTTCAGCTTTGCTGAAACTAGTTTAGGTAGTGGGCTTATCGGGCACTTAAGGTTTCTAATATATTTGGGCTGTTAAAAGTTGGGCTGTAATTGGGTTTTTATTATTGGGCCCCGGGCAAAATTTGGGCTCTACAGCATCAATTAGGGGTGAGAATTCGATTAAGTCGAGTCGAATTAAGTAAAAATTTTGAGTTAGTCGAGTTGAGAAATCTTATTTTAGTAATCAAACTCAATTTGAATTTTTTTGAAATCAAATCGAATCAAGTCAAAAAATTTCTAAGTCGAGTGAACGAATTATATTATTTATTTTTAATGTTGCATTTACATGGATTGATTATTTAACTAGTAGACGAAGTAGAAGATTATGTAACTACATAGACAATATAATGGTTTTGCCTTTTAACTTAATAGGTAAACATTTATCAAAACGACATAGTTTTACATTTTAACTTAATGGTTTTGACTTTTAATTTTAGAAAAGGTAAACATTTATCAAAATGATATAGTTTTGTCTTTTATTATTCTAATTTTAGATAATTCAATTGTGTAATTCATATTAGAGTTAAACCGATAAACTTGATTTTTTATTCGAGATTATTGAATAATTCGATTAACTCAAATAACTTAAACTATTTAATTCAAAATTTAAATTTTTATTGAGTTTTTCAATTGAATCGGATTTAGCTCATTTTAGCTTCAACCCTAGAAAAATTCTAACAATTACATGTTTTAATAAATAAAAATAAAGTCAATGGTTAGGAATAAATTTGTTAATTTGAGAAACTAAAAAAAACATATATATAGTTCCATATTATTCAACTTTAAAAGTTTGTTGGATTATAAATAAAGAGATATTCCTCAAATATTTTGTTTTTCGCGTGCCAATAGTCACAGTTCAGATTTTACGTATTGTATCTACATCTTTTATTAACATATATAGAAGTTATTTTGCTCCTAAAAACAATAATATTAGTGTTTTTTAATTAAGATTTTCAGGTTTAACCATTATATTTGGTATCAACTTTTTTATAGGCTTGAGCTAATCCGGTTTGAGCCATTTTCTCCACCTACCTTGATTACTAAATTATATGCTTGAAGCCTATCAAATATTTTTTAAAATATGTATCTAATATTTGATAAATTTATTTTAAGAATGACATAACATATTGAAGAATATTTGTTCAATATCATTATATATTTTAATGTATTAAATAATAATACTAAATATATTATATTATATTATATTTTATTATAGATTTTGAGTTAAATCAAGACCAATCACTAGGCCTTTGTTTAATTTCTTGTGGAAGATTAATTAAGGACCATAAAAAGATAAGTTGCCAATTAAAATAATTCTTACAAGTTAACAAACTAATATTTTAAAAAAATAAAAAAAATTGATCTCATTTATAATGTCGACCATTATCTATCCTTTTTAATTTTTATAGTGTGAACACGAAAGAACTTTGGTATAATTAAAGCAAAATAATGTAATTTGTTTTGTATATATTAATACATCGTTGATGATGATAGCCATGACGATTAATTAATATCGTACAATGATGACAACATAAAAACATGCCTACATTGGTTATTACAAAACTGATGTTTGATTTTATTTTATTAATACTGTTAGGTGTGTTGGAGCTTTAGCTTAATAGAACAGCCTACCTTATTTGACTAGAAAATAATAATTGTAAAAAAGGGTTAAAATCATCATTTCAAGTTAAGGGTTGTATCCAAAATTTTACATTTTATCATATTAAAACCTTATTCGATGATCCAATACTCAGCTTTCAAGTTCCCTTTTTTTTTTTTCTTTAGTTTAAGATTATTTGAGATTATATGAAATTCGCTTAGCTAATTTAGTCAAATATGTCATTGTAATTAGTTTTGATGTCAATTCAGAAATTGTAATCAACAGTTAAGCAAGTGATGAAACTATAGCTTCATCAAGTTTGTCACTTTTCCCTTTCCCAGTTTTTACCCTGCTGAGGTTGCTTTTCTTAACTGTCAATTATGATATTCACCTCTCAAGAAATTACTTTCAATTATCCCCCCATATTTATTTTTCAATTTTATTTTGACACATATACAAATATAAATTTATGAAAATTTTTAGGATCTGTTTTACGTAACTTAATTTTTTAAGGTTGGTGACTGCCCTTTTAATAATATTATTTTTAATGTTTAAATTTTTATTTTCTCTTTAGGTTTGTAATATATTTCGGGCAAAAATGGGATAAGTTGTGACTTTATCTCCCCTAAAAATGATAAATTCTTTTAATATTTATGAAATCATAAATTTATATAATGATATGTGGAGTATGCCTCGCATTTATCTGACGGTTTACAGGCACTTAACAAAGACAAAGGCAAAATAGGCACGACATGTAGGACACTGGTGTTGGGATGTTGTGACGGCGCGATAAGTTCTCTAATTGACGGAGAGGGTGACGTTGTGACAAGCATGCATAAGACGTCACGACGACACGACATATTCCTTAAGTAATACAGATATGTTTTGATAGTTAAGTAAAACTTTTTCTCCCAGTCAAACTTTAATTACTTTAGAAATATTTTAATCATTATAGTCTTTTATATTCGAGGCTTTGAGTAATGTATTTTTAGAACAGTAGGTTTATTTTTTTCATATTATACTCTCATTTGTTTACTCATTTAGTGAAAAGTCGAAGCCTCCTTTACCCGTGAATTTTATCCTCTTCGGAAAAATTTTTCACATAAAATTTGTATTTGATCTTTCTATTTCATTATTTATACGAATTAATCCCGACATGATAAAATTACACCTTTTAAATTTTTAAGTAAATTTTTTATTTCACCCACATAAACAGTGATTGATTATATTATTTTTAAAAAGAAACTGTTAAAACACATGTCGAAAATGGCATAAATGCATATCTTTTACTCAAGGGTTACATTATGGAGTTTCCATATGGAGATTCCTTCCCCTGAAAGAAGTCAGAGATGCATGAACAATGAACATAAAATAAACAATTGATATAGGATCCACTTCAGATTAAGTGCTAAGCACGCCCATCTCTAGTTTATCTCTATCCCCAACATTTCAAGTATAAATTTTAAAAAAGATATAAGCAAGTTCCATGAATTGGTTTACAAAGATACAGCCCGAAATTGTTAACAATAAACAAATAACCAGTACCTCGGTTTGAATAATTGCTATAGTTAAGGCATCATAATTCGAGTGTGTTTAAATTTATAATATTTTGCAATTTCAGAATTTGAGTGAGTAATGAATAGTTTATGAACTGTAGTTAAAAATTAAAAAATGAGGGTTAAATTATGGTTTTCACCCTTTATTATATTTAATTTGGAACTTAATACTTGTGATTTAATTAGGCATAATTTGATCTCATATTATTATGGGATAAATATTAAATTATATATGAACTTTTGTCTAAAGTGTAATTTTATACATAAATATTAATTTGGTGTAATTATAGACAAGATATTTGAATTATAGTTTATATATATATACATGAAATTTTAATTTTGATTCAGTTATACACATTTAAATAAATGAATACATATATCTATTTTTATATTGGATTAATATAATTGATTATGTATACAATATATCATCGTAAAATTATGCTAATTTGATCATATTATGAATGATTTGTGAAAATTAAATCAACCAAATTTTAAGTACAAAACGCACAAAATAAAAATTTATATATAATATTACATAATGGTTCGAGTTCATTAATAGTTTTGATGTCTATCCCTTAATTCAGATTATTAATCCCAAAATTTGTGTTAAGATTATCAAAATAGCTATTTTTAATTAATTTGTCATTTTAAAAGAAAAAATCCGGACTAACAGAATATTTTAGCGGTGATAATCATTTGACATTAATAATAGTTAGAATGTCAAATTATGTGAAAACAAATCCCAGTATAGTGACTAAAATAGCAAATTTCACAAAAACAATGAGAGCTCATGAATCATATTGTAAAGTTAAGTTAAATGAAGTAAACGTTGGAAACTTTCATAATGATGAAATTTACAGTTACAAAAGGAGACAAGCTTGTAGAACTCTTTTGGTCAATTGTTGGAAGCTTGAAAGAACAAAAACAGGGCTACAAAGAATTAAACAAGACATACACAATTATCAAACCTTCAATCCTCCCAAACAATTGCCCATTTTGCAGCATATGTCATTCAATGGGAACACTTTTGTTCCTTTGAAATTTGCGTTTTTGTTTTATTAAATAAAGCTATCCCATGAGAGAAATGAATCCACACTATCAACCCATTGCTTTAAAGAATCTTCTCCAATGGTGGAATTGGTTTCCCCCGTTGAAGATTTGTTGGAGGATTCTTCCATTGAATATGAAGAAGAACAAGTGTTGTTTGCAGCATCTTGGTTCAACCATGAATCCAAATCAAAGCTCTCACATAACATTTGGTAGCTGTTGAAAAGGTCATTTGCTTCATCCAAACTTAATTCAATTCCCTCTACTTTCTCATCATCATCTAATTTGATGCCTTCTTGTTGATCATCACCATTTGACTTATTGGACGAATCCCCATCATTTTTCTCTGCTTTCTCAATTGGCTTGTGCGTCACAGGGTCCAACCCAAGTAGCTTTAACTTCTTCTTGATTCGAGTGTTCCAATGGTTCTTGATTTCGTTATCGGTCCGCCCCGGAAAATGTGATGCAATCTTCGACCACCTAGAAAAAAATGTCCATCTTCCGTGTTAGAGCCAAGAATAAACCGGCAATACGAAGATTGTGTGAGTTTGCCGATGCTTACCGGTTTCCGAGACGGGCATGAAGTTGAATAATCTGATCCTCTTCGGATTCGGTAAATGCCCCTCTCTTAAGGTCAGGTCTTAGATAATTAATCCATCTTAATCTACAACTTTTCCCACACCTTAACAACCCTGCAATCACCATCATACGAAATGCCAATAGTTTATAAACCATTAAATCGAAACTTAATTCAATAGGTTGAAATGAACCAAAGTGTACCCGCAAGCTTTGGAACAGTTCGCCAGCAATGGATGCCATTGTTGAGTATGAAGTTCATCAGCTTATGATCTTCCTCGATCGTCCACGGTCCGCGCTTTAACCCGACCTTATCGCAACAAGGTTGTCGTCCCATTTTTCCAAAACTCACTCAGGCTAAAGCAGAAAACTCAGTGACAAGGGTGCTTAAAAAGGAACTTGGACACCAAGAAAAAAGATTGTTAAGCTTGAAAGCCAGCTCACTCGAGCATTTAAAAAAAAAGAAAAGGAAGGCAAATATGCTGCTGAAGAAGGGAGATTAATGATTGAAACACAAAAACATAAATAAAAATTGATGATTTTCAAAAGCATGAAAGATATGTAATCATAATAAAGATGGCCAAGTATTTTATTTGAGACAATGGAAATGGTCCTATATATAAGAAACAAAAACGTGGGTCGTCTTCGTTGACAAAAAATACTTTAAATTTTTTCTGCAAATTTTTTTTGATTGGTTTGGGTTTTTAATAATAAAAAAAAAAACCCCAAAGAAATTTTCAAAAACATTAGATGAAGATTCCATGTACATAAAAGCTGGCCAGTTTTGTCGCTGGAAGCAACTTTATCATCTGTAAGGGAGAGTTGGAAAAGAGATTCCTTCCGTTAAATATGTTAAGTGCATGCATGCCTTTAAATTCAATGACAAACAAGTTAATGTAATTTAGTTGCTGACAGAAAAATGGTTTAGTAATTAAGTAGCAGTCAATGTTTATGCAGTTGAAGGTAGATATAAGAAAACAACATAACTGGAATAAAATAAAATAAAATATCAAGTTAATGTAACTTAATGGTTTATATTTTTTTTAACATCGAAAAAACTTTAAACAGCTAATAGCCATATTATCCAAGACTGTAAACGCCAATGATCTGACTTTTTCTACAAGAAAGCTATAAAAATTGGGCATTTATTTATTTTTATATTTTTATATGTATAAAAAGAAATGAAGAACTTGACTTAGCTTAATATTCCTATCTGTTTGAACTTGTCATCAATGATTCCTTAAATAAAATATATATTTATAGGTAAACAGACAGCTGAAAATAGTGAAAGTATAAAAAGGAACATACAGGGACCCTTGAGGCTGGTGAAATGATTAGAGGTTAATCACGATAGCAGACATGATGGTCACCCAAGGTTCATTATAGCTTCTCAATTGCAGCCTTTGGCTTATGAATGAAATGCCAAATGAACCCGGATAGTATACGTTTAACGTGAGTATATTCAATTTTTTTTTTTTTTTTTTTTTTTTTTAAGTTTGGATATACATTGAACACGATTTTTTAAATGAAGACATGTAAGTTATATTTTAGTGGAAGCCCTCCTCCAAAGACATTCCCTTAACACAAAGAAAAAATAAAAATAAAACTGAAGGTCATCATATTCTTCTGGGTTCATGCATGTACAAAGTGATGAATATTCCTTATAATGCACAATAGTTCATGTACAAACTCTATTGTTTTTTATGTAGGACTAAATGCTGGCTTTGTTGGGGTTTTAGTGAACATTAAGCTTGAATATCCTAAAAAGATTGTTGTTATTTTTTAAAATTCGTAAAAGATAAAACTTAATTGGTTGAACTAATAGTATATGATAAAAAAAATGACTTTTATACATTAATACACCAACTTGGTGACTGGAAAATTAAATTGATTTTTTCAACGTTGGAAAAATTGGAGTCGTAATCTATGACATAATATATAGTGAAACAAGTCAAGAAGGAAGATGATTAGCTGGTGAAAAAAAAAAAAAAAATTGCCCCAATCACTTAATACAGCATCTAGTATCCAGCTAGAAAAAATCCTTAACAAAATGACAAAAACCTGCTTGAAAATAAACTAGTAATTCTCAACTTGTCAATCATTACCTAACCAGACAGAACTTAGGACAAAAGGAAGAAATTGCAAAATAGCCTATGATATATTCTTTCCCTTGCATAGTGTTTTAAAAAATAGCCTTAAATCTCACATTGGTTATATATCAAGAAATTTGATTGAATTTTTTAAGATGAAGGTAGATTATTCACGAGATAATTAGGCTTGGAAAGTTAATTACTTTGGACTTTCAGAGGATTTGGAAGAGAAAAGTCAACTATGAAATATTAGAGTGATGCTTAAATCAACGAAGGCTTTAAAAAAGAAAAGTTTAAGGGAAAATGAGCACAAAGTAATGACGAGATCTAGATAACAAAGATGATGGAATAGTGAATAAAACTTCACTTGAGAAGCTAGGTTGGAGCTCAAGAATGCTTTATGAGGATTGGCTTATTTTGTACGCTTTGCTATTTGTGTGTTGAGAGTTATGCCTCAAGGTTTGGCTTACCATTTTAAGAATTGGCTCATTATGTACAGTTTGTGTGTTGATGTTGAGAAGTAAGCAAGTAGTTAGTTGGTTAGTTAGAATCAGTTTGTATAAGATAGTTTGTTAGTCAATTAGCAAATAGTCTATAAATACTGACAAGCTTATAATTAAAGTGCAGTAGTTTTATTCATCACAAATGGATGTACAATTAATTTTTCATTCATCAATGAATTCTTGATTAGTTTTCAACATGGTATCAGAGCTCTGATGATTGTTGCATTTCCTGTGGTCAATGATTGTTGTTCTTCCGATCATTCATAATTTTCGGTCTTCCGGTCATCCTATTTTCCTCCATATCACTGGTGTTGACAGATATTGATGCTGGTTGTTTTTTCATTTGTTGTTTTTCTGGCTCTACAAATTGATTAACGGGCCTCTTTTTGGTTTGGTACCACTAGCCCAAATTCGATTCCTTTTCGGTTGTTGGGCAAATTCTGGTTGGTAATCTAAGGCACTTTTCTGTTGTTTCTTCCTGGTTCCTACTCACTGTTTTTTTTTTCGATTTTCAACATAAGATGTTTTGAATCATGGTGAATTCCTCTAAATCAACTATCGATTAATCATCCCTTTTACCTGCATCCTTTTGATACTCCAAGTTCCTTGTTAGTGTCTCACCAGTTGCTTGGAGTTGAGAACTACAAAGTTTGGAGCCGGATGATGAAAATCGAGTTGTTGGACAAAAACAAATTGGAGTTTATGGACAGCACCTATTCTAAAGATTCATTGCTAGATGAAATGGGTTATCAATGGGAACGGTGTAATGCTATTGTACTATCTTGGATTTTGAATACTGTCAGCAAAAAAATCTCGGTAGGGATTGTTTTTGAATCTAGTGCAGCAGTAGTCTGGAACGATCTTGGTGAACGGTTCCACAAAATTGATGGCTCAAGAATCTATTTTCTGTATCGTGAAATCACCTCGTATCTTCAAGGTACAACTTCCATCTCTGTATATTTACTAAGTTATGATTACTCTAGGATGAATATGATGCTCTTGTGTTGTCTTCTTCATGTGGGTGTGCTCAATCCAGACAGAATGTTGAGCATCTTTTGCAACGTCTGTTTCAATTTTTAATGGGTTTGAGTGAAACATATAATGTGGTGCAAAGTCAAATTTTGTTAATGAACCCTTTACCATCTGTTAGTCATGCATACTCAATGCTTGTGCAAGAGGAGTCATAGAGGCAACATAGCTCCAGTGATGTTGGGTCTGATCCAGTCTTTTTTCACTCAGACACATGGTACAAAAAAACGGTTTACTGGTACATGTGATCATTGCAAGATTAAAGGGCATAAAAGGAAGAATTGTTATAGGATAATTTGCTATCCTACAGATATCAAGTTTACTAAGAAAAAAGAAAACAATGGTTTTGGATCCGTAGTGAATAATGCTTCTGCCATTGATTCTGCGAGTAGCAATGAATTGACTAGTAATGTTAGCTATTGTCCATAAGCACCTGTTTTTACTCAAGCACAGTATCATCAAATCTTAAGTTTACTGAACAAGGAGCCCAGAGTTGAAAGTACTGCAAGCCTAGCAGAATCTCTGTTGCATGTTCGTCGCATTCATCTTGTGTTCAACTCCCAAATGGCTCTTCTGTTTCAATTTCTTATATTGGTACATGTACTGTTTTACCCGGTCTTCAGCTTACCAAAGTCCTATGTGTTCCAAATTTCCATTATAACCTTCTCTTTATTTCTAAACTTACTACTGATCTCAATTGTGTTATCTTGTTTTATCCTCATTTTTGCCTTATATAGGATCTCACAAGTGGAAATATGAATGGGATTGGTAAGGAGCGAGGTGGTCTTTACATCCTAGATCCGTCTTGACAAACTAGTGTGGATCCGACTCTATCTGTTGCTTTTGTTACAGCTAGTTGAACCATCATTTCTTTGGCACACTAGGCTCGGCCATGCTTCGGTTTCAAGATTGAATAAGGTGCCTAAACTTCCTTGTACAGTCTCAAATAGTGATAGCATACACAAATGTCCTGTATGTCCTATTGCTTAACAAACTAGACTTTTATTTTCTATAAGTGTGCCTCGTGCTGATTCTATTTTTTCCTTTATTCATATAGTCTTGTGGGGACCCTATCGAGTTTCTACTCATAATGGCCATAGGTATTTTTTTAACTATTGTTGATGATTACTCAAGGATGGCATGGATATATTTGTTACGGTATAAAAGTGATGCTCTTGTATATCTCAAACAATTTTTTGCCTTGGTTAAGAATCAGTTTTCCACTAGTATTAAAATTGTTCGTAGCGATAATAGGTATGAATTTTTTAAAATCGAATGCAATGAATTTTTTACTATGTTAGGTGTTATACATCAAAGCTTGTGTGTTCACACTCCTCATCAAAATGAAGTTGCTGAGCGAAAACATGGACATTTGCTTAACGTCGCTAGGTCACTTGGATTTCAGTCTCATATGCTTAGTAAATTTTAGGGTGAGTGTGTGTTAAATGCCTATTTTTTAATAAATCGTGTAACACCTCAAACACAGCCTAGACGTTATGGCCAAATCTGACGTGTCACATTGAGGTGTTTTTCGAAATCAAGGCTTGTTGATAAAAAACCGATTTTAAGTGAAGAACTCATTTAGTTTTATTGCTTAAAAAAACATTTGGTAAATCATTCAGTTGGAAAAAAACCACTTATTAAAACGATTGTCATGTTTGTTTCTGTCGGTTTCTTAGTTGGTTAAAAACCTGCGGAAGCTACTCAAACTAATGTCATTTTGAAGTTTTGAAAATGTGCGTTAGTCTTTTAAAATAATTATTATTTTTGAAAACTTATTTGTATCAGTTTGGAAGTTTCAAAATAAGAAATTAAAACCCAATTAAAAGAAATTAAAATCACCAGAGGCCTTATTACATAAATATCAACCTAATATATAAAAATTTAAATAACTAGTCTAGAATAGAATATTAGCAAACGTGTAGCCACCTCTAAGTGCCTCGCAGCTCCAAATCATCTAAGGCTGGGGATTACCTACACAGTTAAAAAAAGGTGAGTTACAAGAACTCAGTGTAATCCCCTATCATGCAGTAACAGTCTAGGCATGAGCTCAATTCAGTAACAGTACAGTATGGGCCTTAGCCCAATATAGAAATAGTGTGGGCCTAAGCCCGATACAATATTAGTATGGTGCAAGTATGCAAACCCACCCCAATCTAGCCAGCACACCATCCGTACCAACCCAACACACCATGTGGGGACAAAGTCAACCCACCCAGCCCTCACACCAATATTACAGCATAGCTGCCAGTAATAATAATGTAGCAAAGCTGCTTGTACAGTATATGTGGCAAAGCCATCGGTAACCGTAATTGTGGCAGAGCCACTAGTATCATTATGTGTGGCAAAGCCACCAGTAACAGTATGATTACACGAGCGATCGCACGCTCGTAAGGCCTCAAATGTCAAGTTTCGCTTTTGCTGATTCATAGCGGAGATAGTGTGATTACACACCTTTTTACGGAGTCGTTTCAAGATCTACAAGCACCCAACCTAGAATCATCGAGACCCAATATTAGTCCTTAATATGCTAAGGTAGAACACCCTCTTATCACATTTGCTCTCAAAAGGCACTTACTACCTTACCTTGATTGAACGAACTATGGCCTGTTCCTTTTAGCTCGCAGGCTAAAATCGATCACACTTTTCTTGCCGATAAACTGCGATAACAAAATATTTTAATAGATGGGACCGATCATAACTATGGCTTAAATCCATGAATATTAGTCCTACGAAATATATAAAGATATTCAACCTATTCAAAAGGTAAGATAATGTCTTTACCTTAATTGAATCATGAACGATAGGGTTTGACAACTTGAGTAACTTCTGCACTTCTCCATTCCTCAGGAATACCTAACACCCAACGATCACCACACCAAGGGAAGGGATCCCAATCAAAGACCATGAGTGGCAGAAACATTCTGATTTTAGAGAAAATAGGGATAGGAGAGAACAATTTTAAATAAGAAGTGAAGACTATGGACACTTGCCAATTTCAAGAACACTTGCAGAACTGGAATAGAGAGGGAAAGAAAGCAGAGAATTTGGTCACCACAAAATTATTAAAGAGAAAAGATTCGGTTCACAAGCTAATAAGAAGCCAAAAAAAAGAAGAAAAAAATAAATGAATAAGAGGGAGGGAGAAGAAATGTATTCGGCTTAAATTGGGAGAGGGAGAGGGAAGCAGAGATTCAGCCAATAAGGAGCTTGAAGAAGAAGTGCAAAATCAAAAAAACAAAAATGCATGAATGGTCAATTGCAAGACAAAAAGATGCATAAGTGATAAGTTGAAGTTTTGGCACTAGAGAGAAAAGGAAGAGAAGTCCAAAAAAACTGGTGACAAAACTGACAAAAAATGAGGAAAAACTCCTCAGCCAAAATTCCTAGGCTCCCTATACCCATTCAGCACAAACACTCCCACACACTCCAACTTCCTTGATTCACTCCACCAATCTCTCCATAATCCTCTCCATGATTTGCTCTTACAATCTCTCCATGACCAATTCAAACACCTCTCATCCATCAGACTTCCACTGCAACACAAACTTTAGCCGTCCCAGCTGCAAAATAAATGCCCCCTATGCTGCGCCAACACTCGAACCTCAGGCCTCATAGTTACACAACACGCCACTTGCCACTAGGCCACAAGCTCTTCTTGTGTCATTAAACAAGCATTATTATTAATAAATCCTAAGTGCCAATGTCCAGGTTCATTTAAGAGAAAAATTAAAATTTTGTAAGAGCCAAAACTTGAACCCATGCTTCTCAAATACCCCCATACACACCCAAATCACTTAGCAATTAAAGCAAACAAGCAATTTTGTCAGAACATGAAAAATTAAAGATCCTATATTTTTAGGGCGTTACAAATCGACTCCCTACTCCTATTTTGCGTTGGAAGAGTCCTTTTGAAATGCTATATCGAAAACTTCTAGATCTTTCCCATTTAAAGGTATTTGGATGTCTTTGTTATGCTACTATACCCAATTATCATTATAAATTTTCTCTTAAGGCTATTCCCTCTATGTTTATTGGATATTCTCCTATTCAGAAGGGTTACTTGTTATTCAATCTTGAAACCAAAAATTTATTTGTTAATCATTATGTTAGTTTTCATAAGACATTGTTTCCTTTTGCATTTCTTACAAAAATTCTTTGTTTTTTCCTACGTATGATAGTTTTAATTTTCTTCATCTCGAGCCTTTATTTTCTATTCCTATCTAATCCTTACCAACACCTAATGTGCCAACACCTTCTTCTTCTCCGACCTTACCATCTGCACCCATTTCTTTTCCCCTTACGTCACACCACACGGTCTGTCAAGACGCCTGCTTGGATGAAAGATTACAACTATTCCAACCAATCTTCAGCTTCTCTTGCTACAGGTTCATATCCTATTCCTCCTTGCATTTACCTATTCATACTCAGTTATTTGAAACCTATATTTCTTCATTGATTGAACCTCAAACATATGCTGAGGCCATTTCGGATCCAAAGTGGGTTGATGCTATTGATAAACCATAAAAGTAACACATTTTAATCCCATGCTTAGCATATTTTTGGATGTTTTATTATATAATTTTTTAAATTTGATGCTACTAAGGAAAGAATAAGGAATGGAAAATGGGACAAAATCAAATAAAATAGGCCTCTTAAGGATCTACACGGCCAAGCCAGTACCACACGGGCTATGCGCACGCCCGTGTGCCAGCCCGTGTCGATCGCGAGCCATACAAATTTTACACATGGTCTGGGCCTTCTCACACGGGCTGATTACACGCCTGTCCCTGTCACACCCTGTTTCATTTTTACGCGAAAAAAGCCAACTTTTAGGGTTTCTGAGCATTCTAAAGTCTATAAATACACACTAGAATATGAGTTAAAGGGGAGACGCAGAGTAAAATGAAGAAATTACTATAAGGAAGGGTCGAAATCAATTCAGAAGTAGGATATCATTCAAGATTGAAGATCTCCATCAAGTTCCTTAGAAGTTTTTGGGTTCTTTATGTCTTGTTGTTTTCCTTATTTTGAGATGTTTTCCTCTATGAGTATGAACTGAACTCTCTAAACACCTAGGGAGGATGAAACCTATTATGAATCTTATTATTTAATTATCTAAATTATATGATAAATACTTGTTCTTGTTCTTAATTATGTGTTCTTAACCCTTGCTTTAATATTTTCAAGATATTAATCCAAGTTTGATGTGCTTAATCAGTGGAGCAAAAGTCCTTACTTAAGAGTAGATCTAGCATAATTAAGCGGAGTTGACTGCAATCCTAGAAATAGGATGACATAAATCTACTGGAATAGATTCAAATCTAATAGGGAATCCATAGATCGAGTTAATGTGACAATAGGGGTTTTAATTAGAAAAAAATTTCAATTAATCAACCTAGTGTCATTTGTTCTTAGTCTCGAAAGAGATATTAACATAATTTAGGGATTTCTATGAATCAAGGCAAGTGAATTAATCATTTAATTCGAAATCATAATAATAAGTGAAATCTAGGTGGATTTCTCATTGGGTATTGTCTCTCTCATTAGTTGTCTTCGAATGTTTTCCCAATTTTATCTCTGTTGTGCTCATAGTTAATTAGTTAGTTCAATTTTAGATTAAACACTTCCCTAATTTTTAGGCTAAATAATAAAAAGATAGTAATTACTAGTACTTTTAGTCCTCTTGGATACGATATTCTAGACTCACCATAGCTATACTACTGTTTGATAGGTGCGCTTGCCTTTATCGAATTATTAGTTAGTTTCGTATGTCATCAAGTTTTTGGCGCAGTTGTCGGGGACTAAGATATTAGGAACACTTAATTTTTATTACTTTAGCCATTTTTATTTTTATTACAATTTTTTTTTATTTTAATTTACTAATTTTTCTTTTATTTACTTATGGCAAGTATTTTTAGTTTATGACTAGAAGGAACCCGTCAGGACCATTGCTTTTTGACAGTGAGATTGAAAGTACCGCTCGTAGAAATCGTAGAGAAATAAGGCGTAGTCTACAGTATATAGAGGAAGAGCAAGAGGACGATACCAATATTACTGAGGAGATGGCTGATAATAATCCGCTACCTCTTGTGGTTGCCACAAATCCGGTGAACCATAATCCTACTCCTCGTACTATGTACGACTATGCTAAGCCCAATTTAACTTGGGCTGAATCGAGTATTGTTAGACCTGCTATTGCTTCAAATAATTTTGAACTGAAACCTAACACTATTCAAATGACTCAATAGTTTGTTCAGTTTGATGGTTTGCAAGATGAGGACCCAAATACTCATTTGGCCAACTTTCTAGAGTTCTGTGATACTTTTAAGATTAATAGCGATTTTGATGATGCTATTTACCATCGATTGTATCCTTTTTCCTTGAAAATAAAGCTAAACAGTGGTTGAACTCGTTACCACGAGGTTCCATCACTACTTGGGAACAAATGACCGAGAAATTTCTATTAAAATATTTTCTGCCAGCTAAAACGACAAAGTTGAGGAATGATATCTCTTCTTTTGTGCAAATGGATTTAGAAACTCTTTACGATGCATGGGAGAGGTATAAGGACTTATTGAAAGGGTGCCCTTACCATGGATTACCTTTATGGCTACAAGTTCAAGCCTTCTACAATGGTTTGAACCCCTCAACTAGGCAACTAATCGATACAGCTATTGGTGGAACTCTAAATAACAAAACATCTAAAGCGGCTTATGAGTTTATAGAGGAGATGTCACTGAATAACTATCAGTGGCAAGTCATGAGAACAAAACCGACAAAATCTGCGGTGTTTTCAACCTCGACGCGGTCACCATGTTATCAAACCAGGTAGAGCTCTTAAACAAAAAGATTGATGGTTTATGTGTTTCTACGCAGGTACATTAGGTGATGCAATGCGACACAAGTGGAGGAGGAATGAACACCACAGAATATCCATCCTACAACCCAAACACAGAGAATGAACAAGTTCACTATATGGGCAACAATTCTAGATCTCAGAATAATCCCTATAGTAACACTTACAATGCAGGTTGGAGAAACCATCCCAATTTCTCATGGGGTGGTCAAGAAAATCAGAGACCACAACCCCCTCAAGGCTTTCAACAACAACCCTACCAATAGGAGAAGAATCGAACCTTAAAGAGATGCTAACAAAATTCATCTCGGTGTCAGAAACCCATTTTCAAAACACCGAAACAACACTTAAAATTTAGTAAGCGTTGATTCAAGGGCTTGGGAACCAAATAGGTCAACTTGCCAAGCTGATATTAGAACGACCACAAGGTAGCTTGCCGAGTAACACTGAACCTAACCCAAGGGAGCAACTCCATGCCATCACTGTGCGTAACGAAGAAGGGTTAGTAGAACCTAAACCAAAACTAAGGCAAGAAACTGTGGTAAGATATGGTAAGGTTGAGGGAAGCCAAAATAAGCAAGATTCGATCATTAAGGAATATAAACCTCGTGTGCCATATCTAAATGCGACAAGGAAGGACCACACAAACGAACAATTCGGTAAATTCCTTAAACTATTGAAAAAGTTACATATTAACTTACCGTTTATTGAAGCTCTTTCGCAGATGCCCAATTCAGTTAAATTTTTAAAAGAGCTTTTAGCAAACAAATAGAAGTTAGATGATGCGTCACACATGGAGCTAAATGCAGTCTACTCAGTCATTTTACAGAAAACTACCCAACAAATTAAAGGATCCTGGAAGTTTTACTATTTCTTGTTTAATTGGTAGTTTAGATGTTAATAATGCCTTGGCTGATTTAGGGGCAAGTGTTAATGTCATGCCCTATAAAATGTTTAAGCAATTACGTCTTGGGAAACCTAAACAAACTAGGATGAGTATTCAACTAGCAGATAAAACTATTAGATTTCCTAGGGGTATTGTTGAGGATGTGCTTGTAAAAATCGATAAATTTATATTCCCAATCAACTTTGTTATTCTAGACATGGATGAGGACAGTGACGCACCTTTAATCTTAGGACGACCCTTTTTAGCAACTGCTAGAACTATCATTGATGTTGGCACAAGTTAATTGATACTTTGTGTAGGTGATGACACGATTAAACTCTAAGCTCGTGATTCTGTTAGGATAACTAGTGATCGAGATGATATTACGAGTTCTGTTAATGTAAATAATGTTGTGGCTCAAACTTCTTTGTAGGAAGTCCCTAGGAAGAAAGTGATGGAGCCATATTATATCCTATGTGACGAACACAGAACGACTCATGAGGAGTGAAGGCTTCAGATCAATGAACTAGATGAATGGAAGACACATGTCAAGGAGAAACTGAGAATACACGAAGCAAAATCGAAGCGACTCTATGACGAGCTTGAGGATGGAACGAACCACTTCAAGGTTGGGGACCAGGTACTGCTAGATGAAACCAACCCTCAAATAACCATGTCAGAGCTTAATGCAAAGGGACTGACTCCTTTTACGGTACTCAATGTCTTTCCATATGGAACAGTCGAGGTAACTCATTTTAATTTCAGCACTTTTAAGGTAAATACTACTCGACTCAAACCGTAAGTTAATAATAGAACTGATAGCGAGAAAGAGGAGTCTCGACTCCACGAACAACGTATCCAAGCGAAAACAAGGTAAGTTGAGCTTAGACTCTAAATAAGCGCTTCTCGAGAGGCAACCCGAGCATTAACATGACTAATTTACTAATTATTTTATGATATTTTAGAAATAAATTAAATAAAAAAATGGTGTTTTTAAACCCACACGGATGGTCCTTGGCCGTGTGGATCTTGGGACTTAGTTTTTAAATCTTAAATAAGTCGACAGAGGGCTACACGACCTGGCAACATGGCCGTATCACCCACACGGCCTGGACACACGGGCGTGTCCTTGGCCATGTGGATCCTGGAGCTTAAAATTCTCAAGAATTGATAGAGACACGGCCTAAATATAGTCTACATGGGCATGTCCAAGGTCGTGTAAAGATTGGAGCCTAATTTTTCAAATTTTAAAATTTAAAACAAGTCAGAGGGCTCTATGGGTAATACACACGGCCATGTGTGAGGTCACATGAGTGTGGGAAAAGCGAAGAACTTCACACACGGTCATGTGGACCACACGCCTGATACACACGGGCGTGTCCAAGGTCTGTGAAAACTGGGCTATTATTTTTCGATGAACACGGGATGAAATTTGAACCACACGGGCGTGTGACACGGCCGTGTGGCCCAACATGGGCCTCACACGACTGTGTCACCCTTTTTAACCCCCAAACCCTAATTTATTTTTCTTATTTTGTCTTCTTCTTAAAAAACCCCCACCCTAGCTGCCAATTTTTCCCCACCCTTTTTTTCCGGCCACTATCGACCCCCTCCTTTTGCTTCTCTTTTTCCTTTCTTCCCCAAACTGAAACCCTCTCCATTTTCTTCCCATTTTCTCTCTTATTTTTCCTCCCTTTTTCTTATTTTTCTTTTCAAAGCCATTTCCCCAAACACCAAACCACTACCACTCTACGCCCACACCAGCCACCGCCGACCCTCTCACCATCCCTCCCCGACCTGATGCGCCGTTGCTCCGTTGACCACCATGCCTCCAGCCATTGTCCCCTTTATGATCGGTTACCCTTATTCCCCTTTTACCCTTATGTTATTTTATTTTATTTATTTATCTTTTATTATTATTATGAATTAAAGTATTACTTTATCATTACTATTATTAGTTTTATTATGTGTTATTCTTTTCTATCTCTAATTAACTGTTTTAAATTCATACATTAGTATTCCAATTTTTAGTCAATATTCATTATTTCTTTTAGTAATAGGTTTATTTCTTTACTTGTATATTTTTGCTTCTTACTTATATATTTATTATGGGTCATTTTTTAGGTTCATTATTACTATTATTCTTGGCTACTTGTGTTCATTTTAAGCCTATCATGAATTGCCCTTATTATTTCTTGCTAGTTTTGCTACATGGTTTAGGATGCTTAAATTCATTCTATTTTTATGAATAAGTTTTTAGGACTACTTATAGTTGGCCCTCTTGGACTTTATTTGCATACTTTGTTTACTAATGGAAGTCTTTGACCCTTTCTTGTAGGTACGTTATGACGAATACTCGTGGCAAGACTAAGGTCACCGTCCCCACTTCGAAAAAGCAGAAGGGTCATGGCACGACCTCCTCAAGTGCCTCTGCTGAAGTTTGCCATCCTTACTTGATTTTCGCGGACCCACTAGAGGACTTATTTCAGCTCCTTCACGTACGACCCCTAGGTTTGGGCCAATGTATTGATTGGTCAGCGTTGGAGCAGGTCTACCTCGTTGATGAGGTTCGCGCTTTCATCATCACAGCCCCATAAGACCGTTTTTCAGTATCGTTGAGCCTACTTGTATGGAGCTTACCTTAGATTTTTGCTCAACGTTTCACCTTCAGCACATCATGTCGGTCTATGATGAGCCAGGCACCATCACTTTTCGCATTGGTGGTTTGATGCGTCATATGAGCATCCCAAAATTAGTTGTTGCTTTAGGACTATGCACAGAGGAGTTCATGAGCTCCGAGGACTTTCTTCAGCTCCATCACCATATTCATCACTCGCCCTCTCGTTGTTGGATTGACCTCACGGGTGGCCTGAGAAACTATGGTGCTAGTCGCTCGAAGGTGACTTTTCTCTCTCTAGCTCTATGGTATATTCATGCCTTTTTAGCTCATACTTTGACAGGACGGAGAGAGAGCACCAGAGTCTTCACCACTCATGACGCATATTTTTTATGGAGTATGGCACATGGCCATATATTTGATTTGGCGTACTTCATCGGTTTATCTTTCCGCCATCAGACTGACCGCCACAAGAAGGGCCCCATCTACTTAGGTCCTTACGTGACTCGCCTCCCTCGACACTTTGGTCTCCTCGACATACCGGAGCAGTCCTCCACACTCACACTTGTCGGCCAGATGTCCCTTCAGGGCATCTCGAGCATGCTACACATGAGGATAATCGAGTGGCGTCGTGGATTTGATCTTTCCCAATACCGACTGTCTCGTTCTGATGATCAGGATGATCCCAAGGACATCACTAATGATGTCCCCCTATCTCACGAGGATCCACCTCATCCTCCACCTCCTAGTCACCGACCTCCTTCGTCTGCTCCTACTTTGACAAACATATCCGAGTGTCTCACTCGCTTCCAGCAGCAGTGCTTTCAGCTGTTCGACAGTCTCGAGGCCATATTGCAGCAGATCTGCCACCATCTCCACATTTCATCATCAGCACCGATGACTCACGATGCGTGTAACGATGAGGACCTTTGAGTCCATTTATTTTATTTTATTTATTTTTATCTTTATCTTTATTTTTATTTTTCGTCTATTTCCCTTTTATGTTTATTATCATCTTTTCAAAGATTTGTCTTTTATCTTTTGAACTTTATTTTAGTTTTTATAGTTGTTCCTAATCGAGTAATCCCTTAATCTTCTTCCACAGTTGTGTTTGTTTTCTTAATAGTTGCTTAGAATCATACACTTCACTCAGCTATTCCGTTTTCACTATTTCACGAATTTCATCCAAAAATGCAAGAAGTTTCAATTATCTCCCTCTCTTATGATATTCTCATTATATTGTTATTATCTATTTTGGTACATTGAGGACAATGTACATCTTAAGTGTAGGGAGGTTAATTATATCATTATCAGAAAATCCCTGAATTATGTCTTGTTCTTATGTAATTTTCTCATATTACTATTAGAATGAATTTCTATTGACTTATGATTTTTATTGATATGTTTTGGATTAAGTCATAGGTAATTTGTCCATTAATTGTTTAAATGTAAAGACATTAGAGAATCAAGCATGAGAAGTCTATTTTCAGAATTAAAATTTGTTAGGTTGTTTTTCCTAAATTTAAATATTACATTGAAGTTTGAAATTTACAAAATTAACATCAAAAACCATAATTTTTGTGAGATTTTGAGCCTTTTAGAGCATACACTTTTCTTGCTCACTTTATTATGAGTGTGTCAATATTAATTTTTTATTCTAGAACTTGCCTCGATTATGCATGTCGAGACCAGACCTTTGATTTGATATACTGAGATGATAAATGCACCTAGGTTTTAACCCACTTATTCCATTAAAAGCCTACCTTCATAATTAACCCGTAGTGAATCCCTTTGAGCCTAATAAACCGTTTCTCAACTCACCCATTAGTATTAACCCAAAACTCATGTTTGATTCATTTTTCCCATTTTATTGATTCTCTTTTTATCGAGATTTGATTTGGTTAGTTGCCTAACTATGTTCTTTTATTTCAAGTTGTTAAATTCTTATTATTAAAAAAAAAAGTGGAAATATATAGTTATTATTACTAGTCCTTTAAGTTTGAGGTTAAATAAATTAATTTTCTGAGAAGAAGCTCGTGATTTGCTTTAATTATTTCGATTGATGTACTTTTTCAGTATTAGTTCATTTTTCTAGTAGGTAATTTATCAATTCGATCTCGATTCTAACTTTCTTTTTCAGCCTTTATCCACACCTTTAACCCAATCCCCATTACAACCCTTTTAAGACCTTTTGATTTGTGTATCATCTCATTTTATAGTAGTGGAGATTTGATTTTCATGCAAGCCTATGGTAATAACTTTTCATGTTTGACTTTTGAGTGCTTAAATTTTAAACCTTAAACACTTTGAGTGATTTGAGTGAATCTTTAGTGAGGATGTCGAATCTTGTCAGTTTTGAATTAAAGGTAATTATTTAGATAAGGGGAAACACCTATATTTTCATATTATAAAAAAGTATGACTTGGAATGTTTGAATCTTCAGTGCTCTTTTAGTTAAATTATCAATATGTGATTATTTTTGAATTATGACAAGACATTATTGACGATAATTATGAATTGAGGAAGTTTAATTTTAATTGTGAGTTGAGGATTTTGCTTTAAGATAAGCAAACGCTTAAGTGTGGGGATATTTGATAAACCATAAAAGTAACACATTTTAATCCCATTCTTAGCGTGTTTTTGGATGTTTTATTATACAAATTTGTGAATTCGATGCTACTAATCCTTTAAATTCATGATTCTATACTTAGGAGAGCATAGGGAAGCAAAAGGAATGAAAAACGAGCCAAAATTAGATAAAACGAGCCATCTTAAGGATCCACATGGCCAAGCCAGTACCACACGGGCTGAGCACAGTCCCGTGTGCTAGCCCATGTTGATCGCGAGCCATAAAAATTTTGCACACGGCCTGGGTTTTCTCACACGGGCTGATCACACGCCCGTGTCCCTATCGCACCCTGTTTCGTTTTTACGCCAAAAAAGCCAATTTTTAGGGTTTTTGAGCATTCTAAAGTCTATAAATACACACTAGAAAAGGACCTAAAGGGGAGATGCAGGTAGAACGAAGAAATTACTCGAAGGAAGCCGTCGGAATCAATTCAGAAGTAAGATCTCATTCAAGATTGAAGATCTCCATCAAGTTTCTTGGAAGTTTTTGGGTTTTTCATGTCTTGTAGTTTTCCTTATTTTGAGATGTTTTCCTCTATGAGTATGAACTAAATTCCATAAATACCTAGGGAGGATGAAACCTATTATGAATCTTATTATTTAATTATCTGAATTACATGATAAATACTTGTTCTTGTTCTTAATTAAGTGTTCTTAACCCTTGCTTTAATATTTTCAGGATATTAATCCAAGTTTGATATGCTTAATCAATGGAGCAAAAGTCCCTGCTTAAGAGTAGATCTAGCATAATTAAGCGGAGTTGATTGTAATCCTAGAAATAGGACGACATAAATCTGCCGGATTAGAGTCAAATCTAATAAGGGAATCCATAGAACAAGTTAATGTGACAATAGGGGTTTTAAGTAGAAAGAGATTTCAATTAATCAACCTAGAGTCAGTTGTTCTTAGTCCCGAAATTTAGAGATTTCTACGGATCAAGGCAAGTGAATAAATCATTTAATTCAGAATCATAATAAAAAGTGAAATCTAGGTGGATTTCTCCTTAGGTATTGTCTCTCTTATTAGTTGTCTTCAAATATTTTCCCAATTTTATCTCTGTCGTCCTCATAGTTAATTAGTTAGTTCAATTTTAGATTAAAAACTTCCCTAATTTTTAGGCTAAATAATAAAAAATAGTAATTACTAGTACTTTTAGTCCTCGTGGATACGATATTCTGAACTCACCATAGCTATACTATTATTCTATAGGTGAGCTTGCCTTCATCGAATTATTAGTTAGCTTTGTACGTCATCAGCTATGCAAAAAGAAATTCAGGCCTTGGAAGCTAATGGTACGTGGGAGGTTGTTCCTTTACCTACTGGTGCGGTTCCTATTGGATGCAAATAGGTATATAAGGTCAAGTATAACTCTGATGGCTCTATTGAACTGTTTAAAGCTCGATTGGTTGGGAAAGGATACAATCAGCAGGTTGGTATTGATTTTCAGGATACCTTCTCCTTGTTGTTAAGCATGTTACCGTTCGGACTATTATTAGTTTGGCTGCCATACATGACTAGCCTCTTTTGCAAATGGACATTTACAATGCCTTTCTACAAGGAGATTTTTGTTAAGAGGTTTATATGGATATTTTGGATGGTTTTCGCACACATGGGGAGCACAAGGTGTGTTGTCTACTCAAATCATTGTATGGCTTGAAGCAAGCTTCTAGACAATGGAATTTAAAGCTCATTGAGGCGTTGCTGCAAAGAGGTTACATACAAAGTAAATATGATTATTCCCTACTTTCCAAAACACAAGGGGGTAACATCATCATCCTACTTGTTTATGTTGATGATCTACTCATCATAGGGAGTGACATTGGTATGATAAATGAGTTAAAAATGTCCTGCACCAAAATTTTGAAGATGAAAGATTTAAGTGCGTTGAAATATTTTCTTGGGATAGAGGTGATGAGATTAAGTGAAGGAATTGTGTTGAATCAACGAAAGTATGCATTGGAATTGATAGCTAATGTGGAGCTAGGAGAAGCAAAACCAACGAGTACGCCTCTTGAACAAAATAAAAAATTTACTTCAATTGAATATGATGACTCGGTACAAATGAAGACCGATGGGGATGAATTAATCATTGATGTTACAGTATATCAAAGGCTTCTTAAGAGGTTGTTGTACTTGACCAATACATGACCGACATAATGTTTGCTATTCAGCATTTAAGCCAGTTCATGCACAAACCAAAAAAATCTTATTTAGAGGCTGCTTTTTGGATAGTTTGATACATAAAGAAAAATACTGGTCAAGGTATCTTGTTGTGCACATCTAGTTAACCACAACTCATTACCTTTTTTGATTCTGATTGAGCTTCATGTCCCATGTCCATATGATCAGTTATTGGTACTAAGCTTGAAGATTCTCTCGTCTCATGGAAATAAAAAAAAAACTACTGTTTCTCGATCGTTAGCAAAGGCTGAATATAGAAGCATGGCAGCAGTTGTAGCAGAGGTTATTTGGTTGGATAGATTATTGAAAGAAGTTAGTCTTAATCAGCTTGACAAGTCAGTTCTTTTCTCAGATAGCCGATCAGCTCTATAGATTGCAGCAAATACTGTTTTTCATTAATGCACTAAACATATAGAAATTGACTGTCATTTTGTACGAGATAAAATTGGAGAAGGATTGATTCAGATGCATCATATTAGGACAACTGAACAATTTGCCGACTTGATGACTAAAGCACTTGGAATCAAGCACCATCAATATTTGGTATCCAAGTTGGGGGTTAAAGATTTATACCAACCCTCAACTTGAGGGGTAGTGTTGAGAAGTAAGCAAGTAGTTAGCTGGTTAGTTAGAATCAGTTTGTATGAGATAGTCTGTTAGTTAGTTAGCAAATAGTCTATAAATACTGACAAGCTTATAATTAAAGTGCAGTAGTTTTATTCATCACGAATGGATGTACAATTAATTTTTCATTCATCAATGTATTCTTAATCAGTTTTCAACAATTAGGAATTATGGCTTAAGGTTTAGATTATCATTTCGGGGATCGGCTTAATCTATACGATTCGTATGTTGGCAATTATGGTTTAAGGTTTGGCTTAACGTCTGTTGATGTTATTTTCTAATGAATTATCTTGAGTTTTATCCTATAATAGTGAATTGGTATAACAATAATTCAATTTTACTGTAATTTATTTTCTTGGTATCATTTTTATACTCAAAATATCTTTTAATATTAGTTTCTAAAATAATTTTAATTTATAAGATTTTCTCTTAAGAAAACCACGAGAATCCAATGAACCAAAACGCATTGAAAAAAGCATGTCTAATTACATCATATTAGAGTAGTAATACATTTTATAAAGGAAAATTTGTTATTTGTGGGATTCAACTTGAGAGGAGAATGTAGGCCTAACTATAATAATATTAGCAAGCTTACAACAAAATATAATTGTCATTTTCCCAAGTTTCATTCTTCTTTCTTTTTTCTCTTTAGGAAAGTAAACACTTGCTTTGCAAAATAATCATACCCTATTCCAGATTCTCTTACAAGAGAAAGGACAACGATTTTGGTTCAATCCTATCCTGAATTTCTTGTTGGAACTTGTTGAACTACAAAGCTTAAATTAAATTTGGTTTTGAATCTTTTGCTTAATGAATTTAGATAACAAAATATAAAAAAAAAAAAGAAATAAGGTTTCGTTGGGAAACAACATGGGAATTAATATCCAACTTTTTTTGTTGGTTTGTTTCATTAGCTTCATGAATATTGCAGTATTTTATGTCTATTTGATGAAAAGATAAAACACAATATATGAAAAATTTTGATGAACCTTGTCGTAACCATTTTTTGATAAAATAGGAAACGACACGATCGACTCGGGTTTTGAAAACGAAAAAGAAGGAAGTCGCCACCAATCTTTTTTGATGAGGTGTGACCGGGTCGCCTCGTAAAATAGTTATTTTTAATAAACAGTTTGATTTATCAAAATAATGATTTTGGTCTACGAAATCTGGAAAACAAGTTCGGGAGTCGGTCATGCACGAGGAAGGGTTAGCACCCTCGATACGCCCAAAATTGGTTATGTCCTAATGTTGAAAACTTTGAAATGATTCAAAAATAGATACTTTTTATTTTTAAAACTTAAAGGGATCGGAAGGGACGTTAAGACTCTTATTTTCGAAGAGATAAAGCATTATGTCTAGTAAGTTAGGGCGCAATACTTTAACTTCCGAAACTAAGCTCGCCTTTTAAAACTTAGTTTTATATTTGAAGAGGATCTCCCGTCATTTGTCCAACGAGAAAACAGAACCCAGTAAGTTAGGGCTTGATTTCTCGAGAATCCAAATTAGGAATATTGCCTCTATTTTAAAAGAAAGAAAAGAAACTTATCTCGAAATATCTAGGTGTCGAGTCCAGTAAGTTAGGGTGCGACATTTCGAATTTTCGAGATCAAGTGTTTTGTTTAAAATTTAAATTGCGATTTTAAAAGGACATTCGTTGTTTAGCTTAAGCGAGAAAATCGAAACCAGAAGTTAGGGCTTGATTTCCTCGAATCGCTAATACGTAATATTGGTCGTTATAAAAATTGAGATGTTGGGAAGGATTAGTGAGACGAGCGATGAGAATATTGATAATAGAAAATAATTGTAATAACAATAATAATGAAAATAAAATAACAATAATGATGATAATTAAATAATAAAATAGTAATATATAAAATAATAGAAATGGGGTGAGAATTA
Source organism: Gossypium rotundifolium (assembly GCA_025506655.1). Classification (NCBI taxonomy): domain Eukaryota; kingdom Viridiplantae; phylum Streptophyta; class Magnoliopsida; order Malvales; family Malvaceae; genus Gossypium; species Gossypium rotundifolium. Next base: position 30,223,371 of record CP106730.1, read on the forward strand.
TAATATAAGTGATAATAATAACAATATAATAATAATAATAATAATAATAATAATAATAATAATAATAATAGTAGTAAAATGCTAATAATAACGGTAAAAGGATATAATAGTAATAATAATACACAAATGATAATAATAATAATAATAATAATAATAATAGTAATAGTAATAGTAAAATAATAATAATAATAATAATAATAATAAAAAGTCAGTTAAATTAATAAAAAGATGAAAATAATAAAAGAGGACCGAATTGAGAAAGAAATAAAACTACAGATCTAAATTAAAAAGAAAAAAATGAATCAGGGGGATCAAAATGACGCACGCGAAAAGATAGGGGACCATTCAGGAAGTTATCCCTAGGCCCTATGCCCCGCGTTTTGCGCAAGACCAAATTGGAACTGAAGAAAATCTATTGGGCCAATTTTGAAAATAATAAAAGAACTGGATGTAAAGAGGGTAAAACGCGGAAGGGCTCGAGACGCAATTATCCCATCTAAGGGAAAACGCGCGATCTGACACTGGTCGGGTCATCTTGTGGTTGGAGCCTAAACAGCGTCATTTTGGTGCCTGGACTCCCAACCCCAAAACGGCACCATTTTGTTCTACTATAAAACCCCCTTTTCATCTTTTTTTTTATTTGTGCTGCTTGTTTTTTAAAAAAAAAAAGCCTTCTCTCCCCTCCTTTTCTCTCAATCCTCACCGGGGCAACCCAGATTCTGGCGAGAGGACCACCGCCGACACCGTCACCAGCCACCACACGCGATTGCCGGAATTCTCAAAAAGGTAGGTTTTTCTTTCTTTTTATATATTATATATATACCCTTTTTGAAAATAAAAAAATAAAGTGTGTTTATGTATATAGTTTCGAAATAAAAAATAAAATAGGAAATAAACCTTCGAACTTTGTTTCTTGCTCTCTTTGATTGCCTGTTGTAAACTCGTATTAATGCCTATTTTTAGATGTTTGCAACTGTTTTTGATTGAAATTTCTTTTCTATTCTCTTAATCGAAAAAAAAGTACAAAAAAGGGTCTCTATTACAGAGTCTATATTCGGTTTTTATAACCAATCTTTTGAAGAAAAATCCAAATGAAATACAATCATTTCCCTTTTTTTTCTATCGTTGTTGCCTCTTTTCCTTTTTGCTTTTGCAGGGGCTAGTGGCGCAAGTGGAAGGTGTCGGTGGCGGTGGACAAGACCGGTGCAGAGGGCAAGTGGGTCAGAAGAGGGGCGGTGACTAGACAGAGCAAGTGGTTAGGGTTTTTTTTGTTTTTCTGTTTAATTTCTGTTTTGGGTTTTGATAATGGGCTGTTGTTTTGGTTATTAAAATGGGCCGGGCAATTTTGGGCTTACACAGCTGCCCCTCTTTGCTCATTGTCGTGTAACGAGAATAGAGCAAAAACATAAAGAAGGTCAAAATCTACCCGGTCTTGTTGAGTATTGACTTTGGTGCCCCTATTCTTTAGGTAGCCTCATTCTAGTCCACCACACCTTGTTGCTTTGGTCCACTTCACTGCAACCTCAATCTTCTCCACTGAAAAGAAATAAGGGTTGATCTTGATTATAAACTCAGGGAGACAAGATTTTTAATCTCAACGTACTCCACTGGAACATCGAGGAAATGAGAATTTAGGGAGAAGAGATTCGTAGTCTCCATCTTCTCTACTGAAACTTCAAAGAGATCGGGATTTATCCTCAGTGTTAACTCGGGAGACGGGATTTGTAATCTCAACCTACTCCATAGGAACTTCGAGGAACTAAGAATTCAAGGAGAAGAGATTCGTAGTCTCCATCTTCTCTTTAAAGAAATAAGGGTTGATCCTCATTATAAACTCAAGGAGACGGATTTGTAATCTCAACCTACTCCATGGGAACTTTGAAGAAATAAGAATTCAGGAAGAAGAGATTTGTAATCTCCATCTTCTCTACTGAAACTTCAAAGAAATAAGAATTTAACCTCATTATTAACTCAGGGAAACGAGATTTGTAATCTCAATCTACTCCACAGGAACTTTGAGAAAATAAGAATTCAGGGAGAAGAGATTCGTAATCTCCATCTTCTCTACTGAAACTTCAAAGAAATAAGGATTTATCCTCATTGTTAACTCAGGGAGACGAGATTTGTAATCTCAAACTACTCCACGGGAACTTCAAGGAAATAAGAATTCAGGGAGAAGAGATTCATAATATCTATCTTCTCTACTGAAACTTCAAAGAAATAAAGATTTATCCTCATTGTTAATTCAGGGAAACGAGATTTGTAATCTCAACCTACTCCATGGGAACTTTGAGGAAATAAGAATTCAGGGAGAAGAGATTCATAATCTCCATCTTCTCTACTGAAACTTCAAAGAAATAAGGATTTATCCTCATTGTTAACTTAGGAGAGATAGGATTTGTAATCTCAACCTACTCCACAGGAACTTTGAGGAAATAAGAATTCAGGGAGAAGAGATTCGTAATCTCCATCTTCTCTACTAAAACTTCAAAGAAATAAGGATTTATCCTCATTGGTAACTCAGGGAGACGGGATTTGTAATCTCAACCTACTCCACGGAACTTCGAGGAAATAAGAATTCAGGGAGAAGAGATTCGTAATCTTCATCTTCTCTACTGAAACTTCAAAGAAATAAGGATCTATCCTCATTGGTAACTCAGGGAGACGGGATTTGTAATCTCAATCTACTCCACGGGAACTTCGAGGAAATAAGAATTCAGGAAGAAGAGATTCATAATCTCCATCTTCTCTACTGAAACTTCAAAGAATAAGGATTTATCCTCATTGTTAACTCAGGGAGACGGGAGTTGTAATTTCAACCTACTCTACGGGAACTTCGAGGAAATAAGAATTTAGGGAGAAGAGATTCGTAATCTCCATCTTCTCTACTGAAACTTCAAAGAAATAAGGATTTATCCTCATTGTTAACTCAGGGAGACGAGATTTGTAATCTCAACCTACTCTACGGGAACTTCGAGGAAATAAGAATTCAAGGAGAAGAGATTCGTAATCTCCATCTTCTCTACTGAAACTTCAAAGAAATAAGGATTTATCCTCATTGTTAACTCAGGGAGAAGGGATTTGTAATCTTAACCTACTCCACGGGAACTTCGAGGAAATAAGAATTCTGAACTTTCCAATTTGCTTCCTTACTATCTCAAGAAGACTTCAATCTTCAGTCTGCTCCACTATCAACTCTAGGGAATAAAATCTGAACTTTCCAATGTGCTTCCTTACTATCTTCAGGAAGACTTCAATCTTCAGTCTGCTCCACTATCATCTCTGGGGAACAAAATCTGAACTTTCCAATTTGCTTCCTTACTATCTTCAGGAAGACTTCAATCTTCAGTCTGCTCCACTGGGGAACAAAATATGAACTTTCCAATTTGCTTCCTTACTATCTTCAGGAAGACTTCAATCTTCAGTTTGCTCCACTATCATCTCTAAGGAACAAAATCTAAACTTTCCAATTTCCTTCTTTACTATCTTTAGGAAGACTTAAATCTTCAGTCTGTTCCATTATCATCTCTAGGGAACAAGATCTGAACTTTCCAATTTGCTTCCTTACTATCTTCAGGAAGACTTCAATCTCTAGTCTGCTCCACTATCATCTCTAAGGAACAAAATCTGAACTTTCCAATTTGCTTCCTTACTATCTTCAGGAAGACTTCAATCTCCAGTCTGCTCCACTACCATCTCGGGGGAACAAAATCTGAACTTCGATATTGCTACACCATTTTTTCAGGAACCTGTCTTATAGAATTAATTTTATGTGCTTATGCTTATGCAAATGATGAGGATGCTATGATTAGAATGACTCAAAGCCTCCTAACTACATGTGTTATGAATGACACTTTCATGAATGCAGAATGTCATGAGAATGGTTTTTTTACAATGATTAGGATGCAATGATCAGAATGAATCGAATGCTCCTAACTAAATGACAATGGATGACATTTGCATGAATACAAAATGTCATGAGAATGATCTTTTGTTAAATGTATAATGATTAGGATGCACTGGACGATATTTGCATGAATGCAGAATGTCATGAGAATAGTCTTTTTATGATGATTAGGATGCAATGAGTCGAATGCTCCTTACTAAACATGCTTTGAATGATGATGTATGAATGAAAAATGAAATGATCCCTTTTTAAATGCTTAGGGTCATCATTGCTCGTAGTTCATTAATGTTCTATCACTGATGCATTATCATGCTTTCTCGTTTAGCCAGTATCTTTAATAGAAAACCCAAAGAAACGATCATATTATGCTCAACAAGCTTGCCCCGCTGTGATTTCAGAGTCCCTTCCACTGTACCTTCTAGGACATAAAGTTTGTACCTCCCACTGCAACTTTAGTAGAATAACGCTTGTTTCCTCCCATCCATCCTACTGCAACTCCGAGGTATAGGGTTTGTATCATCTCAACCATCCCATTATGACTCAGGGGTATAGAGTTCGTAACTTATTCAATCAATTCGGTCTACTACACCTTCCATTCTCTAGGTGTCATGACCAGATGTATATGCCTGATATGTGCATGAATGCATTTCCCGAGAATGATCCCTTTGTACAGTTGGTTTGACATTGCTCGTTATTTGTCAAGGTTGTATCACCGGCGAAATATCTTGTCTTTTTGTTCAACCAATAAAAGGTCCAAAGAGATAATCATCTTTCTCCAATATTTCCAAACTTTAAGCTTGGTAAGTTCTAAACAATCGTCTTGTTTCAGGTCCCTGTATTATTCAGAAGCTTCCAGAGTAATATGTGAAACTCCTTTTATGAAAGTATTATTAGTCCACTAATCATTATTTCAATGCAAAATGCCTGAAAAAGATTGTAACAATGGACAAGAAGGAAATTGATTGGAAGCATAGCTCGAAACAAACAAGTTAATCAAAGCTAGCAAATGTAATCAAGAAGGAAATTTATTAGTAAGGTATTTTGAAACAAATAAGGTAATCAAAGATACAAAATTCAAAATGGGTAAAATAGAAACTAAGTGCCCCAGATATCGTAGCCTGAGCTTCTCTGTCCAAACTTCTTGAGGACCATTTTGAGTTTAATATGTGTTTAGGGGATCCAGAGTACTTTGTCGATGCCCCAAGATGTAACATACTTCTTCGAGCGTAGCAAGACTATTGTATGCCCTACTTTCGATCAAAATTTTGAGCTGCCCTTCTCGGGTTTTCAACTCAAATACCCTTTGATCTCAAAGCGCCCTTTACGGGTTTTCGCATTGGCCTCTCTTTTTTTCTTTTCCTTTTTCGTGATTTTTCATTTTTTTTTTTTTTTTTGTTTTTTTTTGAAAACTTTTTTATCAAATCTGAACTCATAGGATTGGCGTGTCCTTGCCATCTATCTTGATTAGTATCCGTGCTTCCCCGACAGCCTTCCTTCTTTGCATAAGGCATTTAATTTTCCTCTGGAGTTCTTTTGGATAAGAAGAATCCTTCTTAATTCCAGGTCCTTCTCTTGAAATTCTCTTGAGTGAACCTTTTTGTCATAAGCTCGCATCATCTATTTTTTGGTATGTTCGACCATGATGAATACTTTTAATCAAGCTTACTGGAGACGTTCTGCTCTATCCAATTCACTCAAAGCTTGGGGGAAAAGAATCTTATCTTCCCAACAATCGTTTCCCTTTTATAAACCAATGAAGCCCCGGTGAAAGTCTTGGCCAACGTTCAAGAAACCTAGAGGGTAAATGGTAACTTCTCTATGCCAACCTTTACAAATCTCAGTCATTTTTTCAAAAAAATTTTGAATGTTTTTTTTGCTACATTTATTGTACTGAATGGTGTCTGATTTTTGAACAGACTGTAAATCTTTGACATTGTGCAATTATGTTCCTTTCCGACATTCTTTATTGCCACTTTTTTTATTTGAATTTGAATTTAATGACTGCTGACTTTGTAATTTTGGCATATGAAGCGACCTTCACCCTCTCAGTGAGGTAACCAACGACCATGAATATGAATCGATGTTGGCTAAAAGCTTTTGAGGAGAATGGCTTGATAACGTCCATGCCCCACATATAGGGAATCTGTGAATAAATAGAAGAGTCGCATAAGTCTTGTATTCATCCATCTGGCATTTAAGGCATAACTGATGCAACTTTCCTTTTCTGGCGATTAGCTTGACTACTATAGGATTATCAGCATGTGATTTTCAAATACCCTTATGGACTTCTTCTAGGATTTCTTTCTCTTTGACGGTATACTCGCGCCTCAGTAGCCCAAGCGTGTCTTAACGTGACCGTGCAAAAACATCTTTGAATTCTTGGAGATAACTCAATGATATTCCCTGCCTTGCTCCTACGGTGAGCTAAGCTTCCATCTTCATCTCCTTCGTAAGATAGGATCTACCATTCTTAACAAATTAGGAAATAAGTTTAATATATGTCATCTCTAAAGTCCTTAATCCTCTAGACACATTTCTTACTAAAAGAGAGTCAGTAACAACGTTGCTCATGTCATTGATATCTGGGGACCCATTGTGGGTGAAAAGGCAGAAAATCCAAAGAATAAATGATTCTAAGGAGATTTATTCGTATGGTATGGTCATAAATAAAAAATGTTTAGTATGAAATGTAAAGAATGAAAATATTTACTTAGAAAGATGCATTTGATTGAAATAAAAATTCTGGACACAAGCCTATTTCACAAAAGGACTCTTATTACCTCTAGGCTTAAAGCAACAAGCATGTTTTAAATATTACTCTAAATTAGCTAAAATACAGGGATCCCTTCACAGTCCCATTATTTAAAATGCTTATAGGTTCATATTTCTGCATTTGGCACGTCATCTATCTTCACAATACCCATGTTAATAAATTTTTCCACCAATTTCTTGAAAGCAAGGCAATTTTCTATCGAATTCCCTGTAACCCCTGCGTGGTACTCACAGTGGGCATTTGGGTCATACCATTCTGGGTATAGAGGTTGCATTGGTTTCGTGTAATAAGGAGCTACAACATGCATATCAAATAAGTTCTGGTATAACTCCCTATATGTCATGGGAATAGGAGTGAACTGGGGTCTTCTAGTGTTAAGCTTTGAGTTGGAATCCTGCCTAGGGGGCCTTGAGGACTAGTAGTCACCATCCTTAGTTGGCTTACTGTAATCGGCTCCGAATGGCCCTTGTCATACTTACTCGTACTACCCACTTTTTTTCTTCTTCTTCAAGGCCTTCAAAGTCCACTCTCTCCTTTCCTTTGTCTCTGCCTGAACACTCGGTTTGGTATGATCATCCTCAGGGTTAAAACATGAGCCCATCGGGAAGTTCAACAAGGCCGAGGTATTAGTCTGACATTGGGGTTCGATAATGATGGGTTCCTCATGCAACTGCGCCTCTGGTTGAGTCAGGATATTTATCGGGGCATAAACGATTTCTTCATCATCATCTATACATTGGCCACTAGGCCACTCCTTTCAAGTCTTCCGGCTAGTAACTGGTTTAATTGGCCCATCATATTCCTTTGGAATTCTAGTAATTATTCTCGCATCTCTTGTTGAATTTTGGTCAATTGCTCTTGCATCTATATTTGTATTTTCTCTATTCTCTCTAATTTTTATTTCATGCCTTCTAGGTTAACTGAAATAATTTCACCTAATTAGGGTCTTTCTACGAATTTTAAAGCACGTGATATGATGTAATGCAAATATATGAAATGCAATACAAATGCATGGAATGAATGCAAAAAGAAAGAGAGGCGTTGATTATGAATTCAATTCCATTAGAAGAATTTTTCTAGAAAATACGTCTCTTTACATAAAATGGATTGCATATACGGCTTTGTCCTCATAGTCCAGGTGAAAACACCAATCCTTTACTTCATATCCGGACGTCATGGTCGTGCCCCGTTGACTTCCTCAATAGATGCCTTTTTTAGCTCTTTGTTGCTTGGTCCAAGCCGTACCTCTTCACTCACTTATCCTCTATGAAGTTTATAAGCTTCTTTTATGATGACTCTTGAACAATCCTTGTCGGCTTGAATCCTCGGGCAAAGTCTTGTATTCTTCTGCGGGCTATTAGTCCTCTCTTGTTGTTTACTTGGACTATGTTCGAACGACCGTATTATAATCGACTTTATCAAGTAACACATTTTCTTATGACAAAATCTTCTATTTAGCAATCGAATATGAATCAACACCTCCTTTTTAAGATGATGCGATGCAATGCAATGAAAACAAAAGAAACACGTTAGCACAGGAGAAATAAACAAAATAGAGTACCTAGCCGGGTGACCACTAGGGTTTGACGTAGTTCTACCTAAGGTGGGCTCCTAGGGTTCACTATATGCGGTTTAGTTCTATAGTTGAGGTACCCAAACCAGCAGATTCCTCGATCCTCCCCATTATAGGCTCATACGGATCGAGTTCGGTTCAGGGGAATACATTTCCCTATGGCCATGCGGAAGTGAAAACTTCACGAAGACATAGGTACGGATGTATCCCGAAAGAAGTCCACTAGCCCATGCGGAGGTGAAAACCTCACGAAGGCATAGCTTCTCGCTCCCACTTAAAGGGTGTGACCACAACGGTCATGCAATGCAATGCTAAAGTATTTACGAAACCCCAAAATTGAAAGTGCATTAAAAGAAGCATGATTTTTCGAAACCATTTTCCAATTTTAATCAAAAGGACAAAAATCAATCAATCTATGGCCTGAATCTCAAAGTCCCCAGTGGAGTCACCAAGCTGTCGTAACCATTTTTTTGATAAAACAGGAAACGACGCGGTCGACTCGGGTTTTGAAAACGAAAAAGAAGGAGTCGCCACCAATCTTTTTTGATGAGGTGTGATCGGGTCACCTCGTAAAATAGTTATTTTTAATAAACAGTTTGATTTATCAAAACAATGATTTTGGTCTACGAAATCTAGAAAACAAGTTCGGGAGTTGGTTACGCACGAGGAAGGGTTAGCACCCTCGATACGCCCAAAATTGGTACCAAATTGATTGATCGATGTCCTAATGTTGAAAACTTTGAAATGATTCGAAAATATATACTTTTTATTTCTAAAACTTGAAGGGATCGGAAGGGACGTTAAGACTCTCTTATTTTCGAAGAGATAAAGCATTATGTCTAGTAAGTTAGGGCGCAATACTTTAGACTTCCGAAACTAAGCTCGCCTTTTAAAACTTAATTTTATATTTGAAGAGGATCTCCCGTCATTTGTCCAACGAGAAAACAGAACCCAGTAAGTTAGGGCTTGATTTCTCGAGAATCCAAATTAGGAATATTGCCTCTATTTTAGAAGAAAGAAAAGAAACTTATCTCGAAATATCTAGATGTCGAGTCCAGTAAGTTAGGGCGCGACATTTCAAATTTTCGAGATCAAGTGTTTTGTTTAAAATTTAAATTACAATTTTAAAAGGGACATTCCGTTGTTTAGCTTAAGCGAGAAAAATCGGAACCCAGTAAGTTAGGGCTTGATATCCTCGAATCGTTAATACGGAATATTAGTCGTTATAAAAATTGAGATGTTGGGAAGGATTAGTGAGACGAACGATGAGAATATTGATAATAGCAAATAATTGTAATAGCAATAATAATGAAAATAAAATAACAATAATGATGATAATTAAATAATAAAATAGTAATATATAAAATAATAGTAATGGGGTGAGAATAATAATATAAGATGATAATAATAATAATAATAATAATAATAATAATAATAATAATAATAATAGTAAAATGCTAATAATAATAATAATAATAATAATAATAATAATAATAATAATAATAATAATAAGATTAGTAACAATAATAATAATAATAATAATAATAATAATAATAATAATAATAATAATAATAATAATAATAATAATAAAGTCAGCTAAATTAATAAAAGGATGAAAATAATAAAAGAGGACCGAATTGAGAAAGAAATAAAACTACAGATCTAAATTAAAGAGAAAAAAATGAATCAGGGGGGATCAAAATGACGGACGCGAAAAGATAGGGGACCATTCAGGAAGTTATCCCTGGGCCCTATGCGCCGCGTTTTGCGCAAGATCAAATTGGAACTGAAGAAAATCTATTGGGCCAATTTTGAAAATAATAAAAGAATTGGATTTAAAGAGGGTAAAACGCGGAAGGGCTCGAGACGTAATTATTCCATCTAAGGGAAAACGCACGGATCTTGACCTGGGTCGGGTCGTGCGCGCAGGTTGGAGCCTAAACGGCGTCGTTTTGGCGCCTAGACTCCCAACCCCAAAACGGCACCGTTTTGTTCTGCTATAAAACCCCTTTTTCATCTTTTTTTTTATTTGTGCTGCTTGTTTTTTTAAAAAAAAGCCTTCTCTCCTTCCTTTTCTCTCAATCCTCACTGGGCAACCTAGATTCCGGCGAGAGGACCACCGCCGGCGCAGCCATCGACCACCGCACGCGGTGGCCGGAATTCTCAAATAGGTAGGTTTTTCTTTCTTTTTTTATATATTATATATATACCCTTTTAGAAAATAAAAAAATAAAGTGGGTTTATGTATATAGTTTGAAAAAAAAATAAAATAGGAAACAAACCTTCGAACTTTGTTTCTTGCTCTCTTCGATTGCCTGTTGTAAACTCGTATTGATGCTTGTTTTTAGATGTTTGCAACTATTTTTGATTGAAATTTCTTTTCTATTCTCTTAATCGAAAAAAAAAATACAAAAAAAGGGGTCCCTATTACAGAGTCTGTATTCGGTTTTTATAACCAATCTTTTGAAGAAAAATCCAAATGAAATACAATCATTTCCCTTCTTTTCTGTCGTTGTTGCCTCTTTTCCTTTTTTCTTTTGTAGGGGCTAGTGACGCAAGTGGAAGGTGCCGGTGGCGGTGGACAAGACCGGTGCAGAGGGCAAGTGGGTCAGAAGAGGGGCGGCGGCTAGATAGAGCAAGTGGCTAGGGTTTTTTTTGTTTTTCTGTTTAATTTCTGCTTTGGGTTTTGATAATGAACTATTGTTTTGGTTTGTAAAATGGGCCGGACAATTTTAGGCTTATACAAACCCACCTTTCTTTCTTTAGCCTCAGAAAATGATAAATTTTTTTAGTCTCTCTAAAATTATAATTATGAAATTGGATCTTGAAACTTCAAAAATTCTCGATTTCCAGTATAAGTCTTGTCATAAGAAAATTTTCTAGCATTATGAACAAACAACAATCTTTTCAATTGAATTATTGAGATACATATATATATATATATATATATATGATGATACATTTTATACTATATGAAGAGAGAACTCAAGTGATCAGATGAAGTAAGATTCAGGCCTAGGCCTAAGCCGGAGTAGCCTCATAGAGAGATCAACCTAATGGCCTATATTTCAAATATATGTATTGATATAAATGTCAACTATATGTATTTCATAGATCAAATAAAAACTTGAATAATATAATTAATATTTTGCAAATGAATTTCAACAATAAGTTCGCTTGATATCGAATAATTAAAAGAGAAGTTGGGGAGAAGAAAGGAAAATAAAATAATATCATATGCTTGGGAGAGAGATTTTTCATTTAAATAAATTATAATGCAAACATAATAATTAAGAAAAAAAAAAGTATAAACATCTTTATCTTGATTTGTGATGGTTGAAAAGAAATGTGGGAAGTTAAATAGAAATACAATTGTTCCAATTAAACACTATGCCATTGGTAAATGAAATTTATTTATATATATTTTTTAAAAAACATTGTCATATTTAATTTAATATATTTTTATTAATGTATCTCTATGTATTACGTTCTCACTACATAATCATATAATCATATTTATTTAGACTCAAAAGTTAGGCTTAATTATGGAAATTGTCATCTCTCCCTCATTTTACACCCATCACTTTCCATTTTATTTATTTATTATTATTATTAGGGTTTAGGTTTTGCCTTTTTTTTTTCTTGCAAAAAAAGAAGTGGGTATTAATTAAGCAGTTTGACAAAGAAATTAGTATTAAGATTTTGCTTGAAAATATTGCGATTGGTGCAGTTAGTCAGAGCACTTTATTTGGTTGAACCCATTAATTATTTTTAATTTAATTAGCATTATCTTAATTCAGCTTTTTATTGGTGGCTTCTTCCATTATATTATTCCTCCTTTTACTCTTTTGTCGTCATCCATTTTCAGCCTCCACCAGTCATTATTTCGTCAAAACCAAACAAATTTTCCTTTGAATTTTTGCTTTTCAGGCTGCAGATATCTTTGCCCAAAAATTGCATTTGATTGGTCATATTGGATATGATTTAATTAACAAATAAGTATTCAGTTTAAAATTTAATTATCAAATAAAAACTATTTTTATATATTTTAAATAAAGAAATTAACTTTTCAAACTTTATTACTTTTCCAAATGCTTTTAGTTAGAAGAAAGCACTCATGATTTTTTTAGTTATAATTTATAATTATATTAACAATTAGCATCATAATTCATTATTATCAGATTTAAACAGAATAATTAACTCAATTCAAGGTCAGTTTATTATTGAAGTTAAAAAGTGTATTTGAAATATTTGATAATATTTACCATTACTGATAAAAACACTTTTGAGAAATAAAATATATTTTTAAATATAATATTATAAAGTGAAAGATTTAATGAAATGATAAAAAGTAATTTTATTAAAAGTACTTTTCAAAAGCTAGCTTGGTTAAAATCTTAATTTAAAATTAAGATTTGGTGTGAAAAGTTACTTGTTTACCAAATTTTTTAGTATGAAATCATGATTTGGGTTGAATTGTTTTTCAACCTCAATAATAAATAAAGCTTTAGATTAATTTGTCCAAGGACAAAGACAAAAGTTTAGGGTTTAGTAAAATTACAAATTAATATAATAATAAAATTATATTTTAATCCCTTAAAATTTTTTATTTACTTTTTTCCCTCTAAGTAATTTTCTAGTTTTACTCCAAATTACTCATATATGATTCAGTATCATAATAATTATGATGACATGAATTTAAAGTGGATTTAGATGGATAGTATGTTTACTTATGATTAGTGTAAAAATAATAGTGGCACTAAAATTAAATACTGTAACGATATTGTTGTGTGAGACAAAAAGTAAACTAAATGTACTATATTACACCGTACCACACATGCAAACCTACATTAAATCCTTTTTATTTGTCAATTTTCGATTTGGAAATATCGATATATAGAAATTAAATTGAAATATTCTATTATTTGGAATAGTACAAAATATTATGAATGATGATTTTGATTTTGAAAATTTTATTAAAAATTCATTATTTTAACTTGAAGTGTGATAGTTACTTACCCATAATTATCATTGATTTTGACCATTTTAATATTAGTTTGGTACATAAGTTCCTTACATTATGATTTAGATATTTATATAGAGAGAGGGTAATTATTTATAGGTATGATTTATCCACAAACTACAAATCTATATTTATTATAATTTTTTATATTATTAATTTTTAGTGTAGTGATAAAATATTATATTGTAGGCATATTAAAGTTTAGGTTCAATACTTAGTAACTCCATTCATCTCCTTAATTATTAAAAAATGATATTTTTTTTTGAGCTGGTAAAAGACTAATATATTATTTCTTTTAAATGATAACGAATATTATTATGAATTTTTTTATATTTTTATATAATGTTTAAATAAAAAACTAAAACACATATCCAAAAATCAAAAGCAAATTTAATAAGATTTATATACAAGCTTTTCATCACTCTATCTAAAATCATTGTTAGATAAATTAAAAAATTACATAAAATATTTCTTACCTACCTTGTGAATGTGACATGATCTAATAATATATAATTAATCCAAAGACCACCTATCAACTATAATTTAAAACCTTATTTAATAATCCATTGAAAAAATTAAATCAATTCAAAATTATTAATAAAAATAAATAGTAGAATTTAAAAAAAAGTATGAAAAATGATATGTAGATAATGAGCAACTTATAATCTTTTCATTTATTTCTTTTAACATTATCCTTTAAATACTTTACGGTTAAAATTTTAAAACTTATATTTATCGGTGTAATTATATTCCATATTTAATTTTAAGTAATATACTAAACCTATTTTATAACATAAATTGAATACCTAATTTTTTATTTTTTTAATTTATCACATCATTTAAGAATAAAGTCACATAAGTCTGTCTTATGACACGCTCTCTGTCTGTTTTATGACATGTTTCTCTCAAAGTTTTCTTTTGATTCTCTTTTGATTTTCTTTTTTTCCCCAGATTGAATTTTTGTTTGGTTCTGTTCATCTTTTCGAGTTTTCTTTGTGTGACTATAGTATGGAAGAAGAATTAGCTAATCTGAGATTGTTGGATGAAGAAGAAGAGAGTTCCAGGAGGAAGGAGTGGTTGTGGATTGAAGCTATCAATTCGCTTGATGGGGCGATACCTCACTGATAGTGTTGTCTATTTTCCCTCTTTACGCAATACTATGGTTGATCTATGGCATCCAATTGAAACGATATGTATCACGAACTAGGAGATAAAAGGTATCTTTTCTAATTCTTCCATGAGGTTGATGTGCAAAGGGTACTCTCTAGTACACCTTGGTTATTCAACAACCATTTGCTTATCCTGCAAACAATTCAAAAAGGAGAAAATCCGTCAACCATATTATTAAATTTTTCTGAATTTTGGGTCCAAGTTCACGATTTGCCTCCAGGGTTGATGACCGAAACAATGGCTAAACAATTTGGTGATTTTTTGGGAAATTTTCTTGAATACGACACTTCTATTCCGACTTTGGGCCTTAAAAAATTCATGTGTATCCGTGTCTATTTGGATGTCTCAACTCCGTTGAAACGAAAGAAAAAGATCCTAATCGGTAAAGAAACGAGTGTTTATGGTCATTTTCAATATGAAAAATTGAGTTTATTCTGTTTCATTTGTGGCAAGCTAGGACACAGTGAGAGTCTTTGTCCATTTCGACTTAGAATTGAACCAACTAATATTGTCTTTGGCTGGGATATATCTTTGCGTGCTGTGGCACGGTGGTGAAGTACGGAGGCGAGTAGGTGGCTCCAACAAGCTAATGGATCCCAGTGGAGCAATAAGAGTATGGAAGCAAACAATCAGAGTACTAAATGGGTGAATGATCTTGGGCATAATTTAAGGGGGAATCGTGGAATCAACATTCAAATCCCAATGTAATCCTTCTAAAATCAAGTCAACAGATTACTTTTAAAGAGCCTGACAGTTGGCGCAACCTGGGCAGTGGGGTCTTAAATGATGATTCTGGAAGTGGGCCCACGAATTTAATGTTGGAGGAGGAAAATGACTCTTTAGTTAATTTGGAAGGAAAGAAACGACAAAGGATAATAGAGGGATTATCAACGATTACAGGGAATAAGATGGATGCAGGACCTTTTGAGTTAACGGCTAGCTCTGTTGAACAGAGTAGCCGAATGCAATGAAAATAATTAGCTGGAACGTTCGTGGTTTGGGGAGATCACGAACTGTTAAGAGGCTCAATAAAAAATTGAGAGCCATTAATCCCCGAATTTTTTTTCTTATGGAAACAAAGTTAAGTGCTAAAAAGATGGAAATGGTGAGAATGAAATGTGGATTTGAAAATAGGATTGATATTGCGGCTTTGGGTTCAAAATGAGGACTTTCATTGGGATGGAAAGGAAATTCTTTAATCCATCTTAAGAGTTTCTCTTCTTTCCATATTGATGTTGAGGTGTATGATACTGAATGTGATGCAAATTGGTATTTAATGGGTTTTTATGGGAATCCAGATGAAAGAAGCAAAAGTGAGTCTTGGGATCTACTTCGAAGACTAGGGTAGGACCAAACGACCCCTTGGGTTGTGTTGGGGGATTTTAATGAAATCACGAGCTCCTAGGAAAAAAAGGGAGGGCGGCTTAGAGCTGAACGACAGATGAAAGATTTTAGAATGGCACTGGAAGATTTCGGACTCAATGATCCAGGGTACGTTGGTCGATGGTTCACGTGGGAGCAAGGAAGGTTTTTGTCAACCAACATAAGGAAGAGGCTGGATCGGGGTCTCTCATTAAATTGGGTTAATATTTGTCCTAACTACCACTTAGAACATTTGACTCACTCTTTTTCAGATTATTGTCCAATTCTACTAGATGTTATGGGAAAGAGAAGGCCTAATCCTATTAATAGAGACAAATTTTTTCGGTTTGAGGCAAAATAGTGTTTAGATAACTCCTTTGGGGAGAAAATTAAAAGAAACTGGGCGGATATTTTAGGAAGTGTCTCGGATAAGCTCGTGATTTTGGGTCAAAAGATTCAGGAATGAAGTAGACTCAAAACTAGAGAGCAAAAGAAAAATCGTGTGCATCTTGAAGAAAGATTAAATTATCTTTATACTCAAGATCCAATAGGTGAGATACTTGCGAAAATCACAGATGTTCAATTGGGCCTTAATTTAGAGGTTGATCAAGAAGAAATTTTTTGGGAACAACGGGCTCGAGTCAATTGGCTAAAAAATAGAGATAGAAGCATTAGTTACTTTCATCAAGTAGCTGTTTAATGCCAATTATGTGGTCAAATCAACGAATTAGAAGGGGTGAATGGCGAAAGGATTTCCACGACTGAGGAAATGCTTAAGCTTGCTTCGAATTTTTTTGGGGATTTATTTTTGGCTTTAGATATGGGCTCAGATGAACGTGTTTTCGTGCTAGTGGAGAAAAGAGTTACTGATGATATGAATAATTGCTTGCTTAAGCAATTTTCTAAAGAGGACATCACCTACGTTGTCAAGACAATGGCACCGTTGAAAGCTCCTAGCATTGATGGCTTTTCAACAATCTTTTTCCAAAGGTACTGGCATCTTATTGGACCCAAAATTTCTAGTTACTGTTTATCTGTTCTAAATGGGGATTTTGAATTAGGAGATTTTAATAAAACCCGTATCGTTTTGATTCCTAAAGTTGACAAACCAAAAAATCTCTCACATTTTAGACCCATAAGTTTTTGTAACGTAGTTTATAAAATTATCGTGAAAGTCTTGGTGAATCGCATGAGTGCTATTTTGAGAAATTGCATTAACGAAGCTCAAAGGACTTTTATCTCAGGAAGACATGTTTCAGATAATGTGCTTATTACTTATGAGGTCTTTCATTCTTTGAAAATGAAAAAGAAAGAAAGAAAGGGAATTTTGCGCTTAAAATCGATAAGAGTAAAGCATATGATCGTGTTGAATGGGATTTTTTAGAAGGAATGATAACTCATTTGGGGTTTCATGCTGATTGGATTATTCTTATCATGAGATTTGTTTGTTTGGTCTCCCGTTCTGTAAGCCTCAATAGATCGAATAGTGAGTGGTTCTCACCTTCAAGAGGATTAAGACAGGGTGATCCACTTAGCCCTTATCTTTTTCTTATTTGTGTAGAGGGTTTCTCAACTCTTATTAATGAAGGAAAACAAAAGGGGCTGATGAGGGGTGCTTCTGTGGGAAGGGAAGGTTTTCGATCAATCACTTGTTCTTTACGGACGATTGTATTCTTTTAGGAGATGTTTCTAATGAGGAAGCTACTGTGGTGAGAGATATTATTAGGGATTATGAGATGATTTCGGGTCAAAGGGTGAATTTTGATAAGTCTCTGATCTACTTTGGGGCTAATGTGGATGAAAATGTTAAAGACACCATAATTAATGTCTTGGGTGTGAGGGTAGCATCAAATCCTGAGAAGTATTTAGGTTTACCTATGATGGTTGGACGGAAAAAGACTTGGGCTTTTGCCAATTTTATCGACCAGTTTAGAATACGTATCGCAGGTTGGAGCTTACGCTACTTATCGATGAGTGGAAAAGAAGTTTTCATTACGTCGATTTTACAGGATATTCCGGTTTACGTTATGCAATGTTTTGCTTTGCCTAAAATATTATGTCATAAACTTGAAGGTATCATGAACAAGTTCTGGTGGTCAAATAATAATTCAACAAAGGGCATTCATTGGAGTAACTGGGACGCTTTGTGTAGTCCAAAAAGTGTTGGTGGGCTGGGTTTCAAAAATTTGGTTTTATTTAATAAAGCCCTATTAACAAAACAAGTGTGGCGTATTTTATCCCAGCCCAATTTCTTTTTAGCCAAAGTTCTTAAAGCCCGTTATTATCCTTATTCAGACATATTATTAGCAAAGATAGGATCTTACCCATCATTTACCTGGAAGAGCATTTGTAGTGCTCAGAATCTGATTGAAGATGGGATTTTGTGGCGTGTTGGTAATGGAGCTAGTGTAAACATTTGGAATGACCCTTGGCTACTTGGTATAGAGAACAACAGAATATCAGGACAAAACATAAATCCAAATTGGACGACAGTGAAGAAGTTAATTGTGACCGAAACCAATACCTGGAACAAAGAGCTGGTTCATAAAATTGTTGATGATGATCATGTAGCCCATATTCTTTCCATCCCGTTATCTAGTGCTAGATCAGAGGATACGCTGGTCTGGAAGCATGAGGTGTAACACTCCATACCCGAGTTCGAGGCTAAGACTGGATACGAGACATTTCTGTGCTTTAACTCACTTAAACATGTACCTACGGGCTGTAAAATTTTGTTCTGAATTAGAAACTCTTCTTTCTTAGACAAAACATACATTTCATGGGCCTATAAGGCCTTAAACACATATCCGGGAACTTTTGAAATTCAAACGGGAACTTTTCCTCAAAACAGGGTTACACGCCCATGTGGCATGGGACACGCCCATGTACCCCTAAGACATGCCCATGTCTTTCAACCGTGGTTGAACTGACTAATTTCACACGGCCTTGACATGCCCATAGACTTAGACCGTGTTCTATACCTTGATATACTGACTTATTCACACGGCCTGGGGCACACTCCCATGTTCTGACCGTGTATAACACATGGCCTAAACAAACGGCCGTGGGATTTACTCGTAGTCTATTCTGACTTAAGGTACCAAGGTGCAGGGGACTCACGGCCTAGACACACGCCCGTATGTCTATCCGTGTGGACACTTAGAGGCTATTTACCAAGCCAATTACCACCCTGAAATCAAGATCAATCTCATACTCAATTCAACAACCAAAATACTACATCTTTCATGAACAATACTACATGCTTTATTGATATCAATAAACATACATACTTAGTCAATTTTGGCCAATCACTTAGCCATATACAAAATGATAAGAGACTTGATGGCCCATACATTTGCCCTTTTTAAGACATATTCTAAAAATGAAATACTTCCTATACATGCCATACTTAATATAAACAACTTAGCTATACCAAATAGTGACTGATAGTGTGCTTCAGCTCCGATGATGATGATCTACGAGATTAGCTTGGAGGAACTACATGGAAGAAAGAATTAAAGACATAAGCATATAACTTAGTAAGTTTGCATATAATGCACAAAGCAACATACTTAGTTAACAAAAACCATTTGGCATACACAATAGCATCATACATTTCATTATTTAAGCTTACTTACTCATACTGATTCTTATATATCTCTTGAAACTTACTAGTCTCATGCTCGTGAAGTAAACGAGGTACCTGTATCACTTAATCATATAGATTAACATACTCTGTCATGGTAAGCATAACCTTAAATTCATCATTCATAACATGAATAATACTCTTAGTTAGCTTTAACTAGCATTCTTTAATGATAGCTTTACTTACTTAACTTTCTTGTTTTCTCATTTACTCTTTACTCAATTTGCCCGATGAATTATCATGAATAACCGAGGATACGAAATCTCATCCCACATATAACTCGATGCCAAAGCCGTATCCTCGATATGGTCTTACATGGGATCTCTCATATTGGTATTGAAGCCATGTCTTGACATGGACTTACTTAAAGCCTTCCTTGTGTGTTCCCTTGGGAACTTACCATTTCCATGTCCGGACATGGTCTTATTTGGTATCTTTACTCATGAACTGGTCAATGTCGAGCCTTGACTTGGACTTACATGAAATATTCCTTGATACTCACCAATGCCATGCCTTGGCTTGGACTTACATGGGATCTCTATCTCATGATATATTTTCAATTCCAAGACTTGTCTTGGACTTACTTAACATCTTTGCTTGGAGACTCACCAATGCCATGCCTTGGCTTGGACTTACATGGGTCTTCATCTCATAATAACTCTTCAATGCCAAGACTTGTCTTAGTCATGATAACTTGCTTGATTGCCGATGCCATGCCTTTGCTTGGTCTTATATGGACTTTCTTATCTCATGTGGTAGATCGAGTATCCTAAGTAATTCAACTTCAATCAGGACTTTCTATTGCTTAATCTTATTGATTTCTTTATTTAACATAGCATTAAGCATTTCTATTGTAATAATGTACATTATACTAAGCAAATCAATGATAGTAATCATAAAGCTTAGAAATCATACAAACTTACCTCGATATCCAAAATGTATGTAGATATGTAATTTAGTCCTCGACTTTGTTCTTGCCTCGATTTCTATTCGGGCTTCGTTTTTCTTGATTTATAATAATAATTTAGATAATTTAATACTCACATTGACTAAATTGACTCTTAACTCATACTTTAGAAAAATTACTATTTTACCCCTAAACTTTTTCATAATTACACTTTTGCCCCTAGGCTCGTAAAGTGATTTTCATTAAACTTTATAATACTTCATGCTCAACCGATTCATTGTCTCAACTATATCAATAACCAATTCTCACTACTTCTACCATGTATGGCAAATTTCACAACTATTACAAACTAGTCCTTACTAGCATTTTCCATGAAATTCATTTAGGAAAAGATGTTTATCTAACATCAAACTCTCATATTCTCTCTTAAAACATCATTTTACAAACATGTCATACATGGGTAGATTTTTGAACATGCATCTGAGCTCATCTTATAGCTAAAAATAGCTAATACATATTACGAGGACTCCAAAAATATGAAGAATATTAAAAACGGGGCTAAGATGAACTTACTAGCAAGCTTGAAAAATTGAAGAATCCTAGCTATGGCTTCCTTCAATTTTCAGCACTTGGGAAAGAAGATGAGAATGATTTTTGTCATCTTTTTCCCTTATTAATCATTTAATTGATAAATTACCAAAATGCCATTCTCTTTAAAATTTCACCATTTACTAACTCATGTCTATTTTTGTCCAAAAATTATAATTTGGGAAAATTGCTATTTAAGGACTTCTAATTAATATTCTAAAGATATTTCATACAAAAAGCTTCTAGAAACTCATATTTTGCAACTTTTGCAATTTAGTCCTAATGGACCCTTTTAATGGAAATTTCCATCAAATTTCTACATAATGCTATCATAATATCATGCAAACATCTCAATACCTTAAGAGCTCATATTACTACTTCGGATTTGTGGTCTCGCACCACTATTCTGACTAGGCCCTAAATCGGGCTGTTACAATTCTCCCCCCTTTAGGGATTTTCGTCCTCGAAAATCTTACCAGCAAATAGGTTTGGGTACTGGTTTCTCATACTCTCTTCTGGTTCCCATGTAGCTTCCTCTATCTCATGCCTTTGCCATAATACTTTAACAAGGGAGATACTCTTATTCCTCAGCTGTTTGACTTCCCGAGATAAAATCTTAACTGGTTCTTCACCATAAGTCATGTCGGGATGAATCTCTATTTCTGATGGGGTAATTACATGTGAAGGGTCTGATCGGTAGCGTCGTAACATAGACATGTGAAACACATCATGTATCTTTTCTAACTCTGATGGCAAAGCCAATCTATAAGCTACCGACCCAACTTTCTCGGTAATCTCATATGGTCCAATAAAACGTGGACTCAACTTACCTTTCTGGCCGAATCTGAGAACTTTTCTCCATGGTAACACTTTCAAGAAAATTTTATCCCCGACTTGATACTATATTTCTTTTCTTCTTAAATTCGAGTAGGATTTTTGTTTATTAGAAGCAGCTTTTAAACTTTCTCGAATTACTTTCACCTTCTGTTCGGTTTCTCTAACCAAATCAACCCCGTGAATTTGGTTTTCTTTAAGTTTAGTCCAATAAAGAGGCATCCGGCACTTACGCCCATATAGAGCCTCATAAGGTGCCATCTTCAAGCTTGACTGAAAACTATTATTATAGGTAAATTCTACCAATGGGAGAAACTTTTCCCAACTACCTTGAAATTCGAGAATACAACATCTGAGCATGTCCTCGAGTACTTGAATTAACCTCTCCAACTGGCCGTCAGTTTGAGGATGAAAAGCTGTGCTAAAACTCAAATTTGTACCCAAGGCCTCTTGTAACTTCTTCCAAAATCTAGATGTGAATCTCGAATCTCTATTCGATATGATTGATAACGGAACTCCATGAAGCCTTACTATTTTTGAAATGTACAAGTTTGCCAACTTGTCCAGTGAATGGTCAATTCGTATAGGTATAAAATGGGTTGACTTTGTGAGTCTATCAACCACAACCCATACAACATCTTTCTTGCTCGGAGATAACGGTAGTCCCATTACAAAATCCATAGTAATATTGTCTCATTTCTACTCGGGAATCATAATTGGTTGAAGCAAACCTAAAGGTACTTGGTGTTCAACCTTTACTTGCTAGCAAATCAAACATCTTGAAACGAACTCTAAAATATCTTTCTTCATTCTCGGCCACCAATACTGTTGCTTCAAATCATTATACATCTTGGTACTACCCAGATGTACAGATAAAAATTCGTTATGTGCCTCATGTAAAATTATCTGAATAAGCTCTTCCTTTCTTAATACACAAACTCTATCTTTAAGCATCATACTTCCATTCGAGCTAATCCAAAAATCGGACTCAACATCTGACTCGTATTGAGTTCTCTTGGCTTGCAACTCACTATCTTCTTTTTGAGCCTCAATGATCTCTTAGAGGAACAATAGTCTAGCTCTCAACTCAGCTAGAATAGAACCATCGCCAGATAAAGTCATCCGTGAATTCAATGCCTTTAATGCAAAAAGGGACTTTCTACTCAAGGCATCGACGACTACATTCGCCTTTCTAGGATGGTAATCAATGATTAGCTCATAGTCCTTTATCAACTCTAACCATCTCCGTTGCCTTAAATTCAACTCTTTCTGCGTCATCAACTACTTCAGACTTTTGTGATCGGTGAAAATCTGACATTTTTCACCATATAGATGGTGTCTCCAAATCTTCGAAGCGAAGACTATGGCAACCAACTCTAAATCATGCGTCGGATAATTCCTCTCATGAGGCTTCAACTGTCTGGAGGCATAAGCAATAACCTTGCCTTCTTGCATAAGTACACAACCTAATCCGTTTAAGGATGCATTGCTGTATAATACAAACTCTTTCCCCGACTCAGTTGTACTAAAATTGGAGCTTCATCAACAATGCTTTCAGTTTCTCGAAACTTTGTTGGCATCTTTCTGTAGCAACTTCGTCATCGGAGTTGTAATCATGAAAAACCCTTTGATGAATCGCCTATAATAACCGGCTAGGCCTAGAAAACTTCTGATCTCAGAGACATTCCTCAGTGGTTTCCAGTTCGTTATAGCCGAAATCTTACTTAGATCCACTTGTACTCCATCTCTCGAGACAATATGTCCCAAAAATCCCACTTCCTTGAGCCAAAATTCGCTTTTACTGAACTTGGCATACAACTGATTTTCTCGTAGAATCTGTAAAATTGTCCGTAGGTGCTCAGCATGCTCAGGCTCATTACAGGAATAAATCAATATGTCATCAATAAAAACAACTACAAACTTGTTGAGGTATGGCCTAAAAATGCGGTTCATTAGATCCATGAATACTACGGGGCATTGGTCAAACCAAAGGGCATGACTAAAAATTCATAATGCCCATACATCGTTCGAAAAGAGGTCTTCGACACATCTGAGTCTCTTACTCTCAATTGGTAGTACCCTGATCTCAAATCTATTTTGGAGAACACAGTGACTCCCTTCAATTGATCAAACAAATCATCGATTCTAGGCAGTGGGTACTTGTTCTTCACGTCACTTTATTAAGCTGACGGTAGTCCATGCACAATCTCATGGTGCCATCTTTCTTTTTCACAAATAAAACTGAAGCACCCCATGGAGAACAACTTGATCTTGCAAAGCCTTTATCTATTAACTCTTGCAACTGTGACTTCAACTCTCTCAACTCCGTTGAAGCCATTCTGTAAGGAGTAATAGATATTGGTATAGTACCGGGAGCTAGATCAATGCTGAACTCAACCTTTCTAACTGGTGGTAGTCCTCGTAAATCCTCGGGAAAAAATCCAAGTACTCACATAATATTGGTACTGAATCAATCTTTAGCTCTGTCTCTCTAGTGTTCATCACAAAGGCAAGACACGCCTCATAACCTTTTCTTATATATCTCTGTGCCCTCATATGAGAAATCATTATTGGCGATCTACCCAATTCATCTGATTCTACATGAAGAGTGTCCCCATTCTCACATCCCATCTCAATGTATTTCTTCCCACAATTAACTATTACATCATGGGCGGTCAACCAGTCCATACCAAGATTGATGTCAAACTCATCAAATGGTAACAACATAAGGTTTGCTTTAAAATAATGACCTTTAATCATCAATGGACAATCTTTACATACTTCATCAACTAAAACACTTTTGCCTAAAGGATTAGGCACCTTAATCATAAATTCTGTAGACTCTATAGGCATACTCATACTAGATACTAGTTTCATGCAAATATAAGAGTGTGTGGATCCGGGATCTATTAAAGCAATAACTTTAATATCATGAAGAGAAAAGGTACCCGTAATAACATCAGGAGAAGATGCCTCTTTACGAGTGCGAATGGCATAAGTCCTCGTAGGTGCCCTACCCTCGGGTCTTGCAGTCTGTTCTCTAAGGTTACCTCTACCACCTGCCCTACTTCCAAGGTTCCTCTGCGGTCTGCCTCTGACCATAACCCCAGATCTAGGGTTCGAGTTCTCTCTTCTTTCATCATCTCGGGACAATCTTTTATAAAGTGATCCTGGGAACCACATCTAAAACAAACATTTTCATGCACTCGACATTCACCGAGATAACGTTTGCCACACTGTGGGCATTCAAGTCTATCGATCAAATATTCCCCATACTAGAGACTAAAGTAGTCTGTGCCTTATTTCCCGAATACTGCTTACTCTTATCCTTCTTTGAAAACCCAATGGAAGTAGCCGATCGGGTAGAAAAATCTCTTGACTTCTTAGAAGAGGATTGGAATGACTTATTCCACTGTCTCTTTTTCGAGTCACGAGACTCCATTTTAGATTTTCTCTTCTCTTTTACTAACTCTTCGGCTTTACAAGCCCTCTCCACTAACACTACAAATTCTTTTAATTCTAGGACAGGAACAAACAATTTGATGTCGTCGTTTAGTCCATCTTCGAATCTCTTGCTCATGATAGCCTCAGTGGATGCACACTCTCGAGCGTATTTGCTGAGTCGTACAAACTCGCACTCATAATCAGTCAGACATCTTACCTTGTTTCAGTTCTAAGAATTCCTTTCTTTTCTGATCCACAAACCTTTGGCTGATATACTTTTTCTTAAACTCTTCTTCGAAGAATTCCCATGTGATCTTTTCTCTGGATACAACCGACACTAAGGTGTTCCACCATTGATAGGCAAAATCTTTTAAAAGAGAAACCACACACTTCAATCATTCCTCAGATGTGCATGACAACTCATTAAATACCCTGATGGTATTTTCTAACCAAAACTCAGCCTTTTCTAGATTATCATCTCTTTTAGCCCGAAATTCTACTGCCCCATGTTTCCTAATCCTATAAACTGGAGGTTTGTCTCCTTTTACTACCTCTACTACTTGAGGGGCTACTGGGGTAGGTTGAGGAATAGGAAGGGGTGGAGGAGGTTGTGCATTTGGGTTCGTATGAACGAACTCTGTATACCATGTGTTCATCATGTGGAGGAAGGCTTCTCTAGCCTCTTCTCCTCCTCTCTGACTCACCGTAGTGGGTCTATTCTCATCTTCATCAGGCACCGTCCCTTTAGCTAGAGCTGACACATTGCTTTATACATCATCTGCCACTACTCTATCAGGATCCATTTACTATGTGTATAAACATAATTTAAGTCATTAGGAGTCGTCACACTATCATTATGAAAACATTCTTACGTATGACATGTATAGTTGACTCGTGCTCATGCTACATTAGTCCTAGAACCGACTAAATCGTAGCTCTGATACCATAAAATGTAAGACCCCATACCCGAGTTGGAGGCTAATACTGGATACGAGACATTACAGTGCTTGAACTCACTTAAACATGTACCTACGGGCTGTAAAATTTTGTTCTGAATTAGAAATTATTCTTTCTTAGAAAAAACGTACATTTCATAGGCCTATGAGGCCTTAAAAACATATCCGGGAACTTTCAAAATTCAAATGGGAACTTTTCCTCGAAACAGAGGTCACATGCCCATGTGGCTTGGGACATGCCCCTGTCTTCCAACCGTTGTTGACACTGACTAATTTCACACGGCCTTTACACACCCGTGGACTTATACCATGTGCTATACCTTAGTATAATGACTTATTCATACGGCCTAGGCACACGCCCATGTTCTGACCGTGTGTAACACACGGCCGTGGGATTTGCCCGTAGCCTATTCTGACTTAAGGTACCAAGGTGCAGAGGACGATTACGGCTGAACACACTGCAGATGTCTATCCTTGTGGGCACTTAGAGGCTATTTACCAAGCCAATTACCACCCTGAAATCAAGATCAATCTCATACTCAATTCAACAACCAAAATACTACATCTTTCATGAACAATACTACATGCTTTATTGATATCAATAAACATACATACTTAGTCAATTTTGGCCAATCACTTAGCCATATACAAAATGATAATAGACTTGATGGCCTATACATTTTCCATTTTTAAGACATATTATAAAAATGAAATACTTCCTATACATGCCATACTTAATATAAACAGCTTGGCTATACCAATTAGTGACTGATAGTGTGCTTCGAGCTCCGATGATGATGATCTACGAGATTAGCTTGGCGAAACTACATGGAAGAAAGAATTAAAGACGTAAGCATTTAGCTTAGTAAGTTTGCATATAATGCGCAAAGCAACATACTTAGTTAATAGAAACCATTTGGCATACACAATAGCATCATACATTTCAGCTATTTAAGCTTACTTACTCATACTGATTCTTATATATCTCTTGAAACTTACTAGTCTCATGCTCGTGAAGTAAACGAGGTACCTGTATCACTTAATCATATAGATTAACATACTCTATCATGGTAAGCATAATCTTAACTTCATCATTCATAACATGAATAATACTCTTAGTTAGATTTAACTAGCATTCTTTAATGATAGCTTTACTTACTTAACTTTCTTGTTTTCTCATTTACTCTTTTCTTAATTTGCCCGATGAATTACCATGAATAACCGAGGATACAAAATCTCATCCCACATATAGCTCGATGCCAAAGCCATATCCTCGATATGGTCTTACATGGGATCTCTCATCTTGGTACTGAAACCATGTCTTGACATGCATTACTCAAAGTCTTCCCTGTGTATTCCCTTGGGAACTTACCATTTCCATGTCCTGACATGGTCTTATTTGGTATCTTTACTCATGAACTGGTCAATGCCGAGCCTTAGCTTGGACTTACATGAAATATTCCTTGATACTTACCAATGCCATGCCTTGGCATGGACTTACATGGGATCTCTATCTCATGATAGCTTTACAATGCCAAGACTTGTCTTGGACTTACATGACATCTTTACTTGGAGACTCACTAATGCCATGCCTTGGCTTGGACCTACATGGGTCTTCATCTCATAATAACTCTTCAATGCCAAGACTTGTCTTGGTCTTACATGATAACGTGCTTGATTGCCGATGCCATGCCTTGGCTTGGTTTTATACAGACTTTCTTATCTCATGTGGTAGATCGAGTATCCTAAGTAATTCAATTTCAATCGGGACTTTCTCATGCTTAATCTCATTGATTTCTTTATTTAACATAGCATTAAGCATTTCTATGGTAATAATGTACATTATACTAAGCAAATCAATGATAGTAATCATAAAGCTTAGAAATCATACAAACTTACCTCGATATCCAAAATGTATGTAGATATGCAATTTAGTCCTCGACTTTGTTCTTGCCTCGGTTTTGATCCGGGCTTTATTTTTCTTGATCTATAATAATAATTTAGATCATTTAATACTCACATTGACTAAATTGACTCTTAACTCATACTTTGAAAAAATTACTATTTTGCCCCTAAACTTTTCAAAATTACACTTTTGCCCCTAGGCTCGTAAAGTGATTTTCATTAAACTTCATAATACTTAATGCTCAACTGATTCATTGTCTCAACTATAGCAATAACCAATTCTCACTAATTCTACCATGTATGCCAAATTTCACAACTATTACAAACTAGTCCTTACTAGCATTTTCCATGAAATTCAATTAGAAAAAGATGTTTATCTAACATCAAACTCTCATATTCTCTATTAAAACATCATTTTACAAACATGTCATACATGGGTAGATTTTTGAACATGCATCTTATCTCATCTTATAGCTAAAAATAGCTAATTCATGTTACGAGGACTCTAAAAATACGAAGAATATTAAAAATGGGGCTAAGATGAACTTACTAGCAAGCTTGAAAAATTGAAGAACCCTAGCTATGGCTTCCTTCAATTTTCGGCACTTGGGGAAGAAGATGAGAATGATTTTTGTCATCTTTTTCCCTTATTAATCATTTAATTGATAAATGACCAAAATGCCATTCTCTTTAAAATTTCACCATTTACTAACTCATATCCATTTTGTCCAAAAATTATAATTTGGGAAAATTGCTATTTAAGGACTTTCAATTAATATTCTAAAGATATTTCATATAAAAGCTTCTAAAAACTCATATTTTGCATATTTTGCAATTTAGTCCTAATGGACCCTTTTAACAGAAATTTCCATCAAATTTTTACATATGCTATCATAATATCATGCAAACATCTTAATACCTTAAAAAAATCATATTACGACTTCAGATTTGTGGTCTCGCACCACTATTCTGACTAGACCCTAAATCGAACTGTTACATGAGGCTCTAGGAATACTCATTGAAAAGCGGATACCGCTTCTTAATTACAGAACATCTTCAAAACACAAATTATATCACTCCTAATACTGAGGCTTACAAGGATTTTTACAGGTCTCTTTGGCTTATGCATATCCCAGCAAAATTTAAAATACATATTTGGAGACTGTTTAACAATTTTCTGCCTCATTACTGTAATTTGTACCAAAGAACTTTGTGGGATAATGATGAATGTCCTCTCTGCAAGACAGCACCAGAGGATACTGACCATCTATGGTGGTCCTGTGGTACATTACAGAACTTCTGGGCGTCCCTTCAGATCAAAATCACTCCAGTTGATATCGCCTTGAACTGCAAAAATTATTTTGTTAATACTTTCTGTTTAGTATATGAACAACACAGACAACTTATTGCAATTCCCCTATGGGCCTTGTGGTACAGAAGAAATAAGTTGATTTATGAAGGTATTAATTTTTCTTTGCAGGAATTGTTAGGTTTTATTCGAGGCTATGGTCAAAAAATAAGTCTATACCAAGAGAAATTGGGAGCTCCCTGTAGATCTCTGCCAAAAGATTTTTGGAGTCCTCCAGATTTAGGTTTTATCAAGCTAAATTTTGATGCAACCTTTCAAAGTGACACTAGAACTTCCATAATAGCAGTCCTAGCTTGGGATTCTGAAGGAAAAATAGTAGGAGCAGAAACTTATCTATTTACGAATGTAGTCGACGCGTTTGTGGCTGAAGCAAGGGCGTGTGAAAGGGCTCTAATTTTTGCGCTTAGAATTGGTCTCTGACGCCTGATTATGGAAGGGGATTCTCTGACGGTCATCAAAAAGCTTAAGGCAAAGGAAGAAGACAAATCGATCCTTGGAACTATTATTCACCATATTCGTAGGTTGGAAAATTACTTTGAGGAAGTATGTTACCTGTTTGTTCCCCGACTGAGTAATGGAGCGGCCCATACTTTGCCGATGGAAGTAACAAGAAGAAATTACTCTAGTATTTGGGTTGATGGGGTTCCGATTTCAGTCATGGTGTTAGTGGAAAAGGATCGGATGGCTTGGTCACAGAGGCACCAAGGACCTTCGTAGATTGCTTTGATATTGGAGAAGGTTCTTTTGAATCTCTATGGTAGGACTCAAAGCTTTTGGGTTTCTCTTTTCTCATCAGTAGATCATCTTTTACTAAGAAGGAGGAAGCTGTTCCGGCTGGTATTTTGAGGTTTAATTCTTTTGATTTTGGTTTAGGGTAGTTTTGATTTATTTGCATTTATGGTTTTGTTTTCCAGTGTGCTGTTTCTTTATTGTTTTTTTGGCCATTTGGTCTTCTATTGTTTTGTCTTTTCACATTGTTTCAACTGTAAACTCTTATCTACCCGCCTTAAGCCATGTGCATAATAAATACCAGTTTTTTTTTTTAAAAAGAATAAAGTCACATATAATTCTTAATTTAAAATTTCTTTATCTTTAATTTTTAAGTATATTTTTAAATATAATTATAGATTTCTTTATCCGTTTTATTTCTGTAACTTCTATTACTTATGTCACTTCAACTATGAATTGCATCTTAAAAATAAAAGTTAGGAAATGTAACACATGTTTCATAATTTAAATATTCATCCGCCATTATTCATCCGAAACACTATTGTTGGAAGTTAAAAATTTACTTACAAATTTAATAAGATGACACATCTAATCTAATGTATCGTATTATATATACCATATATATTATATAAAAACTAAGGTTTTTCATGCAAAATAGGTATCTTAAAACATAAGATAACGTGATAAGTGACAGGTCTCATTGGTCAATATGTTAACATTTTATAATAATAATAATAAAGATCCCCTATTAATCACAGTAAATAATGTTTTCATATATTTTTAAAATTAATTTAATTTCCTCATTTAATTTTGGTATAAATTCTTTTAAATTTCAAAAACAATTTAATTTTTATATTATTATAAATGGATGCCTATTTTAGTGACTATTTTTTTATAGTTTTTCTTTTTCTTTTCTTTTTATATTTGATGTATCATTTTATTTTCATCTGTTTTTTTCTTACTTTCGTAAAATTTAAATTCTTATAGAATGAAAATCATTCAAGATTCTAAAATTAAACATACACATTTTATTGTGTTTTATTTTCTTAATCATATTGTAAGTTTTGATAAAACAAAATAATTATTAAAATTTTTAATAAAATTTGCAAAAAATTAATTTGACAACACTTAAATTGTTTTCAAGTGTCATTATTGATGCACACTATTAACAGAGATAGAGAAGAAGGAGGGGACGGTGTCAAGGAGGTCAATTCACCCATTCTAGGGTTAAGAGCTGGACAGATAGAGGGACTCAGGATGAATGCTTAGCGTATTAGGATTTTGAGTGGAGAGGAGTCCCCTTTCTAAGTGGTATATTGGGAATTTATAGAAGGTTGAGGGCCCAATGGAGGGCCCAACTGGGTTTGCAATAGGTGTGGGCCCAACAGAGCGCCCAACCGGGTTTAAATTGTGGTAGGGATATAACAATAGCTCCCTAGCCAAGAGGTAGGTTATAAAGTAATTGTGCCTCAAGACCATCCGCAAGCTAACCTCCGCGGGGGGTAGTTGTTGCAAATAAAATAGCGGAGTGAATGGTACAATTTATTGGCCAGATGACTCAAGAATATAAGATGCCTTGCGAGGCTATTAAATTCATGCCTACCCCCTTTAATAATGTGTTGTGAGAATGGTTTTTCTATTCATAGTTGAATTATATAAATTTTGCTTTGTGATTTAGTGGGTGGTATGCCTATTATCAATTAGAGGATCCGAATTTATACAATGGAGATGCGTCGTATGTATATCGTGGGTGCAATTATTGGAAAATGTAAAATAGAGGAGGTTTAAGCCATCCGTAGGTAATGTAAAATGTAAGACATGCAACCCATTCATTTGTAATATGGAACGTAGGAAAATGTATACTATCTGTAACACCCTTAACCCGTATCCATTGCCGGACTAGGGTTATGAGGTATTACCTGACAAAATTTCAATTTAACATTCTCATAAAAACATTCAATTCAATTCAATTCAAGCATATACAATGCGATCCTTACTATAATTGTAACATTACAACATTTTATATTTAAATCCTAGCATAGCCAAATACATGAGTATATCCACCCAATCACTTCACATCGCATTATTAATGATCCTTTATTAAAATATGTCATCAACAATCAAGCATAAATTAAACACATAGTAACTGTATGCACTATGTATTAATCGGATTTAATATCTCATATACTATCGCTTAATCACATGCTAAATATGTACCCTATGAATTCGGCCAAATAATATAACAAACTCATCATATCCAAACGAATGCAAACTCATTACACACCACATGTATACTCTTTTATTTAACCGAATCTACTCAACCAAATTAAGCAACCTCACAAGTCAAGCACATATGTATATATATATATATATATATATATATATATATATATATATATATGAATACATTACAATTATGCACATTTCTATATTCAATATGAATCTAAGCATCTAGTTCTTAAAGCATGTTAACTATGCATGACTATAGCAATAAGACTTGGCCGAATATACATACATACATTATATAATGTAAATCTCTCTTTATAATTCCTTTAACCAAAGCCACATTGAAATATTAAGGTTACAAAGATCATTATTAACATATCAAACACATGAGATATATCATTCCCTGGAGTACATAAGTATAACCAATTCAGTGACCACATATTCAGACCTCAATTAAACACTTCAATGATCGACTCTAATATATATATATATATATATACACACATTAACATTTCTACAAGCACCACCGAATCATGGATAAACAACTCTAGATAACTATCATAACATATATATATATATATATATATATATATATACATGCTCAAACTAAGCTTTAAACTTATCTAGAAACACTTAACCATTAACAACAATACGAGCTTAAATACCTATTGAAACACACAAGTAAGGTATAAGCAAAAGAAATAGCCAATACGCATGGCTACATTATAAACAAAATTAGATACCATCGGTTTACAACTTAATCTAGCTTATACATGCCTTTTTAATAAAAACTAAGTTTATAAGTACCAAACAGGTTGATAGTGTGGATGACTTTCTTGACGATCCCTCTTGAGCTCGTAGCTTTAACCAAATCTATAAAACAGAGGAGAACATATCACACAAGTAATCTCACTAGCTTAGTAAGTCTTAAGGTTTTACGAATCAATAATCATACATTCCAACATTTAGTACATATAGATATATATGAATCAAATTGTTAATGACTTTAAAATCCAAATAATTAAACTAATAATTCCACTATGGCCGAATTGCCATTTCTTTAACTTAGTATCTATTATTTCCCTCGTCGAAAACATACAACCCTCCAAACACTATAAACCTTAAATATTCACATATTCCACCATTAAAATACTAAACATTTACCTCAATCGTATACAATTAGTCATATATACATGTATGCATCTTCGATAACTTTCACTTTTAACATTTGCACATTTGACCGAATTTCAAAGATATTACCAAGCTTATATTTCCATATAAATATCACACTCATTAATGAATAAATCAAATGCACATATCATAAAATTCATTACTAAAATCTTTAACCATTCTATCACTTATGTAATTTGAAAGGAAAGATAATCATTTACCTTGTTCCTTGCATCTATAAACCTTTATATTTACCCAAACATTTTGTTTATTGAAGTATTTACATTTCTCCTTGTGAAGAGTTCATAATACATCACCGGCATTAAGCCTGCTAGACCCGAGGCCTGAATTTGATCACCACATTTAGCACGCTAGGCAATAAGCACGATATACATCAAGCCACGAGGGCCTTCTAGGCTCAAAGTCTGAATTACATCACCGACACAAGGCCTGCTAGGCATTTAGCCTGATAAGTAACACCGGCACGAGGCCTGCTAGGCATTCAACCCGATAAGCAACACCGGCACGAGGCCTACTAGGCTTAAAGCCAGAATAACCACATAATTAATCCAATCTTTCAATATACATATTTAAATACTAATTTCACCAACACATTATATATCTCATATTACTTTCACATTTCATAGCAAATACACTTATTCATATCACATTTACAAAATGTATATTCAATCCAATTCAACACTTTTACATTCGGCTAACTCATAGTTTTATACTCAAAATTATCAAATATCATCATTTAACATATTCATAATTAACTCTTTAATAGATTTTTGCTTAAGGACTTACCTCGACTTTCGACGGACCGCGTAGACCGACTATTCGATAACCTTCGTCTTTCCCCGATCCAAATCCGTTTTTCTTTGTTCTTGATCTAAACACATTGAAATTCAGCTCATTCAAGTACATTTCATTTCAATTTAGTCCTAAAACACATAAATGGGCAAATTACCATTTTACCCCTAGGGTTTCACATTTTTACAATTTACTCCTATTTACACAAAACACCAAATACACAAAATTTCACTACAACACATTAGGGCTGTGAAACACCCCACACCCGGCCCACGAGCCTGAACCGGATCTGGTATGTTCCTAAAGTAAACTGGTTTCAAAAATTTTCGTTACTTAGAGAAAATTTGTAAAATTTTAGAAAACTATTATTTTGAGTTGGGCTTAGATTGGAAACCCATTTAATTAATCTTGTAAATCCAATTTAAGTAAAGTGACAAAATAATTTTAGGGTTCATTTTTAACGAAATAATTTTTTATACTTACTTACATCCACTGTTCATCACCTGAAAATAATTCCCACAATGGGTGAGTCAACAGACTCAATGTGCACACAAGACTAACATTCAACAAATCGAGCATACATGTTCATATCAAATTCATATTCATATAAAATAAATGATGATGCAACCCAAACCCAAGCCTATTTGTCCATCCGCTACACACCACCGTACTGCCAAATACACCGTGGGACTACTAAGTCAACCCTCCATCCGCTACACACCATCGAAGGCGTCATTGCGATCGACGTGCTCATCGCCCATATCATTTGTGTCGTTAGACACCATATTCAAGTAATGTAACAAAGTTACCATATTCAAATTTTGTGACCGTAGTCACCATATTCCTTAGTGAGACCAAGTCAACACCTTCTTCCCTTTCACATAGATCCCGAATGCCCCATAAATTATATAACATACATATTTCTCATTCATGTTCCTATTCACATGTTCATAATATATCATATTCGTAATCCTATCGTAAGTAGGAAACGTGCACGAGTACTTCTTACCACATTTGTGGTACTTAACCACATTCACATTCTTATGCATATTCATATAGTTAATGATTTCCATATAATTTATTGAAGATTAGTATGGGTACACATCGATTAAGCTTATTGGGTTCCTTGGGATCCCAAGAACGATCTACCGATCTAGATTTTTAACTCCTATATTCGGCCATTCATTAAAGCATATTAACAAACCTATTTGGCTTAAAGAAACCAAATCCTAGCGATTTGTATTACTTACCTTGTTTGCCGAATTTGGATGTACGTAAATCAAGTCCCAAAATTGCTAGTATTCCTTTTCCTTGAAATCGGCTAACACCGGCCATGTAACCATGTCGGTTTCGGCTTTTGAAATAATGGGAAATAATCCTAAATATAAAAAAACAAGCATTGGCGAATATCACCTACCTTACAAATTCCAAATCGAAAAGGATTCCTTGCCTTATAAAGACTGTCGACATCCCTAGCATCATATGTTAAATTTAATTTAACATATAAATCATAACCTTTAACCAAATATATTTATCTTACCTTAGATCCTCGAATTTCTCGAAAGATTCCTCCTTGTATTCAATCATTGTAAAAAGAACACGAGAGATCCTTATAGATTCGACCATAAGACAAAAATAGGGATTAGACCCTTCTCTTTCGGCAAATAGAAAAGAAAGAACTTGATTAATGCTTAGCCTTACCTTTAATGCTTTGATCGATTACTTCCTTGCCTAGAATCACGAGTTTTGGCTATGGAGTTTTAATCGGGGATCACAGAGTGTTTTGGCTCGACAATAGCAAAGGAGAGGAGAAAAAAGAAGAAGAAGAGATGGATTTTGCTTAAAGAAAAATTCGGCAGAGAGGGGGAGAGAGCAAGGAAATTTTCGGCAACTTGGAAGAGATGAAAGAAAAAGACTTTGGCTCTCCTTTTATAGCCGAATTTGCTAGGCCAAGAGTCCTTGACTTGGCCACCACTCTCCCTTAAGATAATATTATCTCCTTTATCTAAAAATAAAAGCATTTAATCCATCAATTATCTCCTCAGATAATCCAAATTTAAAATCCCTTATTTATCACTTATTATTCACATATTATGGAATTAAAACACCTCCTTTCTAGAAGGTTTGTGCCGTCCACCCCTTAGCCTTGGAAGCAAAAATAAAACTCCCTTTTATTTGCTTCCCAAGTGACTCGAACTCAGGCCCAACACCCTGCATGTGGCGCCATTTCCATAGGCCCTAAGTGACATCTTCAGGCCACTTTTCCAAGCCTTTTTGTGTGTCAAACTTTACCAACTTTTTCTTTTAAGGCCATCTTGCCCTTATTTCCGATTTTAAACTTTAAAATTTGACATTTCAGTATCATTTCTAAGTTTCCTAAAATTTTCGATCGGCTTTGTAACTTGCCATTTTTCTTACATTTTCAAGTTTCCAAAATGTTTAGGTTTCCATTTTGGATCATTTCCAAAATGTTCAGTTTCAAAATGTTCAAGTTTCCAAAATGTTCACTTTCCTAATTTACTTAGGTTTTCAAAATGTTTACTTTCCTAATTTGCTTAGGTTTCCAAAATGGTCATTTTCCTATTTCCAACATAACATTTCTATACATTCTCGGGTTTCCAAAATCATTCCAAATTTATTCCAAAACACATAAAGATGTCTTTTTGTACAATTAGGCCAAAATGCATAGGCCCTTTTCAGGATGTTACGGTTCTACCCCTTAAAATAATTTCATCCTCGAAATTACTTACTATCGTTCATCCGCATGCCTAACTCACTACACTACGCTATTCTGCACAAGACTCTAATCTTAAAGAACTATCATACTTTCTAGGCACATTCTCTAAGTTCACAATCAAGGTTCCATACACTTCATTAGCAACATAAGATCGAACTAATCTTATAGCGAGTAAAGTAATGAAGTATAATCCATAAATAAGAAACTTACTTGTTGTCTCGTCTCAGCGTCACTATCCTCGCGACGGCCGATCGCATAAACTAACCTTGGCGCCTTGCTTGAACCTTTAACACCTCCGCTTGGTGCTCCACGACCTTGGCGGAACCATTACCTCTGTTATTCGAACCTCGACCTCGTTGAAATTCTTTGTCCTCCCTACCACTTGATTAACATTACGAGTTCTTTGGTCGTTTGTCATCTGATATTTTTGGACAGTCCTTGAGCATATGGTCCTTGGACCCACACTTAAGACATGCTCCTGTCTTTCTCCAACACTCACCTAAATGCTTCTTTCCATAATGCTCACAAGGACGATACTGCCCTCTGGTACCAACTTGCTGATCCTTTGGCCCATCAGTTCTAGGCCTCTTATTCCCCGATGATCCAGACAATCCAAAACCTCTTTTCGGCCTATTTCGATCAGTGTTCTGCTTGATAGAATCCTTAATTCCCTCGGCCACTTTAGCCTTATCCACTAAGCGAAAACTCCGCTCGATGCGGTGCTATCAACAGTCTCAGGTCGTCTCTCAGTCCGTCCTCAAAACGGACACAGCGTTCATGTTCAGTCGCCACTACACCTCGAGCATAACGACTCAACCTCAGAAATTCTGCCTCATATTTCGCTACGGACTTGTTCCTTGAACCAAATTCCAGAAAAGCTTTCCTTTGCTCATCTGTATACCTGGTTCCCACATACTTCTTCTGGAATGCCTCCTTAACATATTCCCAGGTCAGATCCTCCGCCATAGCACCATCTCGCTCCGTTG
Source organism: Gossypium rotundifolium (assembly GCA_025506655.1). Classification (NCBI taxonomy): domain Eukaryota; kingdom Viridiplantae; phylum Streptophyta; class Magnoliopsida; order Malvales; family Malvaceae; genus Gossypium; species Gossypium rotundifolium. The sequence goes on from CP106730.1 coordinate 30,261,489, forward strand.
CTTTTCCTTTCAACTTTTCCTCTGGAGTCAGATCGAGCTCATCCATGATGCGCTCCGTTGCTTCAACCATTTTCAATATGCATCTGGGTGCCACTCTAGATACTCCTCAAAACATTTTAGCTCCATTAGCTCGGAGCCGTTCAGGCACAGACTTACGATTTCCTGAATTTCCTCCTACACCGCCACCAATTCCAAAACTCACAAAGCCTGACTGCGACACAACATCTTCCCGTCGAGCACTGCTCAACATTAATAAATGGGGGTGGTGGTGGCGATGGTATTTCATTGTCGGACCCTTGACCCGATCTAACGGGTTCAAACACGATCATCCTTCCTCTACCTCACCCACGGCGACCACGTCCTCTAGAGCTCATTTTCTAGCGTCGAGATCGATTAAGAAATTTTATGGATTAGTCATTGTTCCACTTTTTACCCGAAGGAGTTTTATGAAAAGAAATTTAAGAGTGGTTCTTTCAGATTCATACAAACACACAGTCTTTTCCATTCATTCATTCATCCATCGACAAGTATGAACTTTCGTTCATTGGAGAAACGTTGTAGTTTTCGTTGTTGTTGTTTTCCACTACCGGGGTATTTTCGTAATTTTGTCCTCTGGGCATTTTCGTAATTTTTCGAAGAAAACGTTCCTTGGTGTTTTGTCAAAATTATTTTGAAAATTTCTAAGTCTCGGGGTAATTTGGAAAAATTTTGAGATACTGGGTATTTGGTAATTTTTGACCTCGGGGGTATTTTGGTAATTTTTCACAAATCGGGGTAAATTCGTAAATTTAATAAATTAGGGTATTTCAAAAGTTGTAAAACTTTGAGGGTTCTTTTCAAAATTGTTCCTTCAAAAATGGGGATCTTGCAAAAATTTTGGAAATCAGGGTCATTTTGGTAATTTTGTAAGTTAGAGGCAATTTTGTAATTTTCTAAAATCAAGGTATTTTGATGTTTTACAAATTAGGGTTTTTGAATGTTTATAAAATAATGACATTTTGGTAAAGCTGTTGAATAGTTGAACATTTTATAACCAGGGGCATTTTGGTAATTTTACCACTAGGGCATTTTTTTGTAATTTTCACAAATCAAAATTTTTTTTTTTGTAAAGATGGTTTCCTCAACTTCAAAGAAAGTTTTGAGAATTTTAAAACTTGGGTTTGTTGTTTTGTTCTCTCTTTTTTTTTTTAAAACATGGCTTGTTCCCTTTCGGGTTTTAGTCATTATGTTTAGCCTATGTCCGAGCCTTCTTGGTCAAGGTGAACCAAAGCTACGCACTAGGCGGGGATTAGTGTGGAGAGGAGGTGAGTCACGCTGGATTGCTTAAATACCAAGCTCCCACCAAAACCATTCCTAGACATGCATGAGAGGTTGCCACACCACCGAGCCCTCCGAGTTAGGGTGAGCCGAAGCTACGCACTGTAGGATTCATGCGAAGAGGAGGTGAGTCACTAGGATGCTTAAATACCAAGCTCTTGGATTCAATCCTAGGCATGCGCATGAGGGTTACCACACCACTAGCTCGGTGACTTAGCCATAGGTTTGTTCAAGGTCATTAAGTCTTATGTGGTTTTGTGTTTGAGTAGTCTAATCCTGGGTTCAAGTTCCTATCATTCTATTCTACGTTCCATGCCTTTTCTACCCTTTAACAGTTCACGAATCACACATATAGTTAGGGTACTTACCTAGTGGATCTGGGGTGAGACTTAGGTGCCATGCCAGAATAACCTGTCTATTTCATAAAATATTTTGATGAAACTTATTTGGGCTCGATTCGAAAATGTTTTGGGCCTTAGCCCACAGGCCGAGAGTTTAAAACTGGGCTCTGATACCAAACTGAAACACCCACACACCCTACCACGAGCCTGAACCGAATCTGGTATGTTCCTAAAGTAAACCGATTTCAAAAATTTTTGTTACTTAGAGAAAATTTGTAAAATTTTGGAAAACTATTATTTTGAGTTGGGCTTAGATTGGAAACCCATTTAATTAATCTTGTAAATCCAATTTAAGTAAAGTGACAAAATAATTTTAGGTTCATTTTAAAGAAATAATTTTTGTACTTACTTACATCCAAAATAGTTCTTAGCACAATATTTAAAAGTAAAGCAAAATAAAGAAATCCACTTGGGCCTTATGGCCTTATTACATCAAGTAAACCCAAAAAAAAAATTAAATGTCTTGAAAAGAAATAAAGTCCAAATCAAATCAAATCTTCAAATGAAACATGGCCACCTCAAGGTCTACCGTCCCAGTCCATCACTGTTCATCACCTGAAAATAATTCCCACAGCGGGGTGAGTCAACAGACTCAATGTGCACACAAGACTAACATTCAACAAATCGAGCATACATGTTCATATCAAATTCATATTCATATAAAATAAATGATGATGCAACCCAAACCCAAGCCTATTTGTCCATCCGCTACACACCACCGTGCACTGCCAGGTCACACAGTGGGACTACTAAGTCAACCCTCCATCCGCTACACACCATCGAAGGCGATTCTTTGCGATCGACGTGCTCATCGCCCATATCATTTGTGTCGTTAGACACCATATTCAAGTAATGTAACCGGTTACCATATTCAAATTTTTGTGATTGTAGTCACCATATTAGATTAGTGAGACCAAGTCAACACCTTCTTCCCTTTCACATAGATCCCAAGGCCCCATAAATTATATAACATACATATTTCTCATTCATGTTCCTATTCACATGTTCATAATATATCATATTAAGTAATCCTATCGAGTAGGAAGCGTGCTAGTACTTCTTACCACATTTGTGGTACTTAACCACATTCACATTCTTATGCATATTCATATAGTTAATAATTGCCATATAATTTATTGAAGATTAGTATGGGTACACACCGATTCACTTATTGGGTTCCTTGAGATCCAGAAGAACGATCTACCGATCTAGATTTTTAACTCCTATATTGACCATTCATCAAAGCATATTAACAAACCTATTTGGCTTAAAGAAAACCAAATCGTAGTAGGATTTGTATTACTTACCTTGTTTGCCAAATTTGGATGTCTGTAAATCAAGTCCCAAAAATTGGTAGTATTCCTTTTCCTTGAAATCGGCTAACACTGGCCATGTAACCATGTCAGTTTCCGGCTTTTGAAATAATGGGAAATAATCCCAAATAAAAAAAAAAAACAAGCATTGGCCGAATATCACCTACCTTACAAATTCCAAATCTGAAAAGGATTCCTTGCCTTATAGCATCGCTCGACATCCCTAGCATCATATGTTAAATTTAATTTAACATATAAATCATAACCTTTAACCAAATATATTTATCTTACCTTAGATCCTCAAATTTCTCGAAAGATTCCTCCTTGTATTCAACTGTTGTAAAAAGAACACGAGAGATCCTTATAGATTTGGCCATAAGACAAAAATAGGGATTAGACCCTTCTCTTTCGGCAAATAGAAAAGAAAGAACTTGATTAATGCTTAGCCTTACCTTTAATGCTTTGATTGATTGCTTCCTTGCCTAGAGCCACGAGTTTGGCTATGGAGTTTTAATCGGGATCACAGAGTGTTTTGGCTCAACAATAGCAAAGGAGAGGAGAAGAAAATAGAAGAAGAAGAGATGGATTTTGCTTAAAGAAAAATTCGAGAGAGGGGAGAGAGCAAGGAATTTTCGGCAACTTGGAAGAGATGAAAAAACAGACTTTGGCTCTCCTTTTATAGCCGAATTTGCTAGGCCAAGAGTCCTTGACTTGGCCACCACTCTCCTTAAGATAATATTATCTCCTTTATCTAAAAATAAAAGCATTTAATCCATCAATTATCTCCTCGGATAATCCAAATTTAAAATCCCTTATTTATCACTTATTATTCACATATTTATGGAATTAAAACACCTCCTTTCTAGAAGGCTTGTGCCGTCACCCTTAGCCTTGGAAGCAAAAATAAAACTCCTTTTATTTGCTTCCCAAGTGACTCGAACTCGAGGCCAAACACCCTGCATGTGGCGCCATTTCCATAGGCCCTAAGTGACATCTTGAGCCACTTTTCCAAGCCTTTTGTGTGTCAAACTTTACCAACTTTTTCTTTTAAGGCCATCTTGCCCTTATTTCCTATTTTAAACTTTAAAATTTGACATTTCGCATAATTTCTAAGTTTAAGTAAAATTTTCGATCGGCTCAGTAACTTGCCATTTTCTTACATTTTCAAGTTTCCAAAATGTTGAGTTTCCATTTTGGATCATTTCCAAAATGTTCGGGTTTCAAAATGTTCAAGTTTCCAAAATGTTCACTTTCCTAATTTACTTAGGTTTTCAAAATGTTTACTTTCCTAATTTGCTTAGGTTTCCAAAAATGGTCATTTTCCTATTTCCAACATAACATTTCTATACATTCTCAGGTTTCCAAAAATCATTCCAAATTTATTCCAAAACACATAAAAGATGCCTTTTTGTACAATTAGGCCAAAATGCATAGGCCCTTTTCAGGATGTTACAGGCTGAATGTTCACAAGGACCATACAAGTCCATTTCTTTCATTTATTTTTCATTTTAGTCCCCTCAAAATTTCATTTTTTCAATTTAGCCCAAAATACTCAAATTCACTAAAATTTCTAATACAAAACATACTAATCTTTAACATAGCTTTAATTTAAAATCATCAAACATCAAAAACCTCAAGAACACATCAATGGCAAAACACAAAATTATCATCAAAATCACAAATTGAGACATGGGTTTTGAAGTACACAAAGCAACGATCTTAAAAACATAAAAATTATCAAAAACCGAACAAAAACGAACCTTTGATTTAGCTTGGAGATGGCCGAACTTAGCTAGGTTTTATTTATTTTCTTTTTCTTCACTTTCGGCACCAAGAAGATGGACATGAAAATGTTGTTTCATAATTTTGTTTTTATTATTATTAACTTAATTCATAATTTACTTAAATAACCTTTATACTTTAATATATAAATAATAATAATAAGGTTAATCTTGGCATATGCCATCCACTAACTCTTAGGATGGGCTAATTTCCCTTTTAATACCCCATATTAAAAAGCCATAATCAATTTAGCACATTTCACTATGGTTTGCAACTTTTACATTTTACGCGATTAATTCCTTTTATCTAATTAAACACACAAAAGATCAAATTTTCATACGAAATTTTCACACATCATAAATCATATATTTTTAGCACAGAATATAATATTTAAAAATTTTTCGGAATCAGATTCGTGGTTTCGAAACCACTGTTTCGATTAGGGTCAAATTCGAACTGTTACAACTCTCCCTCTTAAGGATTTTCGTCCCCGAAAATCTTACTGTTAAATAAAGTCGGGTATTGTTGCCTCATTGAATCCTCAGGCTCACACGTAGCCTCTTCTACTCTATGTCAATTCCATAGTATTTTTACTAACGGAATTTTCTTGTTTCTCAACTCTTTCACTTCACCGGCTAAGATACGGATCGGTTCTTCTTCATATATCATATCAGATCGAATTTCTATTTCAGATAGGGCAGTCACATGTGACAGATCAGATCGATATCTACAGGACATTGAAACATGGAATACTTTATTGTCTATCTCAAATTCTCTTTCTTTTCGTTTCGAGTCTGCATAGGACTTCTGACAATCAGATGTTGCTTTAACACAATCTCGAATCAATTTCACTTTCTGTTCTGTATCTTTTATCAAATCAACCTCGTGTAACTTATTCTCACCGAGTTCAGTCTAGCACAGAGGTGTACTACTTTTATGTCCTTACAAAGCTTCATATGGTGCCATTACAATACTCGTTTGAATATTACTATTATACGCAAATTTAATCAATGGCAGTTACTGTTTCCATAAACCATAAAACTCTAGTACACAGTACCTTAACATATCTTCAAGAATCTGAATAGTTCGTTTAGATCGACCATCTGTTTGCGAATGAAAGACTATACTAAAATGTAATTTCGTTCCTAAAGCTTCTTGCAATTTCTTCCAGAATCGTGATGCAAATCTCGGATCTTTATCTGACACAATAGATAGTGGCACCCCGTGCAATCTCATAATCTCATTAATAATAAACTCGTCCAATCTTTCTAGTGAGAAATCGGATCCTACCGGAACAAAATGGGTAGATTTAATTAATCGGTCAACTACGACGCAAATCACATCTTTCTTTTTTAGAGTCAGGGGCAAACCAGAAATAAAGTCTATCGTCACTCTATCCCATTTCCACTCATGAATCAGAATAGGATGTAGTAATTCAGATGGAACTTGATGTTCAGCTTGTCACTTACTGACAACTAAACATTTCAAAACAAAGTCAGAAATATCTCATTTCATACCAGACCACTAGTAGTGTTGCTTCAGATCATGGTACATTTTAGTACTTCCCAGATGAACAGTTAAACAACTATTATGTGCCTCATTCAAATCAATTGAATCAACCCTGGATTTCTCAAAACATAGATACGATCCTGATATTTCAAACAATTATCCACAATTTGAAATTCAAATTCAAAATTCATTTCGCACTGAGCTCATTTCCTTAGTAATTCATTAGCAGACTTCTGAGCTTCACATATCTGTTGTAAAAACATCGGTTTTGCTCTCTATTCCTCTATTACAGAACTATCCGTAGACAAGTCTAACTAAGCATTCAAAGCATGTAATGCAAACAATGACTTTCTACCTAACGCATCAGCAACAATGTTTGCATTACATGGGTGATAATCTAACACTAGCTCATAGTCTTTCAATAACTCAAGCCATCTTCTATAATGCAGGTTCAAATCTTTTTGAGTTATCAAATATTTCAAACTTTCATGGTCTAAAAATATGTGACATTTCTCACCGTACAGATAATGACACCAAATCTTAAGTGCAAACACAATCGCAGCTAATTCAAGGTCGTGTGTTGGATAATTCTTTTCATGAGCCTTCAACTATCTCAAGGCATAAGCTACTACTTTACCTTCCTACATTAAACATATCCCAGACCATTTAATGAAGCATCACTGTATACAACAAACTTTTTACCCGATTCTGGTTGTATTAATGCCGGAGCTTCTGTTAATAGAGTTTTTCAACTAATTGAAACTTTTCTAACATTTATCCGACCATTCAAATCTGACATCTTTCTAAAGCAGTCTAGTCAATGGAGTAACTGTCGCTGAAAATCCTTTTACAATTCTGCGGTAATAACCAGCTAAGCCCAAAAAAACTACGAACTGCAGACACATTCTTCGAAGGTTTCCAACTCAAAATTGCAGAAATCTTACTTGGATCTACTCGAATTCCATAAGCTGACACAACATGTCCCAGAAAACTAACTTTATACAACCAGAATTCACATTTGCTGAATTTCACGTATAATTGTTTTTTTTTTCAAAGTTTGCAACAAAATTCTCAAATGTTTAGCATGCTCCTTTTCATCACGGGAATAAATCAAGATGTCATCTACAAATACCACAACAAATCAATAAAAAATTTGACTTCACGAATCAGAGGCAAACTCGGTAACTCTTCAGGAAATACATCAGAAAACTCACAAACAATAGGCACTGATCCAACTTTTTTCTCAGATATTCTTGAACAATTATATAAGCAAAATATGCTTCACAACCCTTTTTCACATAATTCTTAGCTTTCGATATTGATATTATAGCAGACAATCTATTCAAATCATCCGACTCAATCCTTACAATCTCATTATTCGGACATCTCAAATCTATCGCCTTTCTTTTGCAATTCGCAACCACATCATGCACAAATAACCAATCCATACCCAGAATAATATAGAATTCATCAAATGGAAAGAGCATCAGATCAGCAGGGAAACGGATATCTCAAAACATTAACGGACAGTTCTTGCATATATAGTCAACCAGGATACTATTACCTAAGTAATTCGATACTTTTATAGTAAACTCAATAGACTCTACAGGCAAAGTCTTACTGAATACTAAGTTCATGCATATGTATGATTGTGTAGAACTAGGGTCTATTAAAGCAATCACAGAAGTACTATAGAGAGTAAAAGTACCAGTTATTATATCAAGTGATGAAGCTTCCTCTCAAACTCGGATAACATACACTCGACAGCGCCTAGCTAGCTTCAGATGTCGACAACACTGTCTCTCATAGTTCTCTGACTACCAATGACGTTTCTTACATTCTTTAAAGATCTACCTCTCATAAGTGCATTATCAGATCTCAGATTCTGAACAATCTCTGGCTCAACTGACTCAGGACAATATCTGATAGAATGATCAAGCGATCCACATCTGAAGCAAGCTTTGTCATTAAATCTCCCACTTCCGGATGCCTCAGCTTGCAAGCTCGATTAACGAGTACAATGAACTCTTTTATTTCTAAAATCCCAACTAGCAACGAATATCTTTATTAAGGCCATCTTCGAATCTTTTGCACATTATAGCTTCGGAGGATACACATTCTCAAATATACTGACTCAGTCTCACGAACTCTAGTTCATACTTAGAAACAGTCATTCGACCCTGTTTTAATTTCAGAAATTATTTACGTTTTTTTCAATGAATCTTTAACCGATATATTTCTTATGGAACTCAGTCTGGAAGAATTCCCAAATCACTTTCTCTTTCGGGTCTATCTATACTAGTGTTTTCCACTAGTGAGATGCGATGTCCTGCAATAAAGATATAGCACACTTTAAGCATTCATCTGAAGTACATAATAGCTAACCAAACTCACGGATAGTATTATCAAGCCACAGCTCAGCTCGTTCCGCATCATCATCATTATTAGCTTTAAATTCTTCGGCCCCGTGTTTCCTGATTTTATCAACGGGAGGCCTGCTAAATCTCATCGGATCTACTATCGGAGGTACCATAGGTATCAGAGATGGATTATTCGGGGGTAGAGGTTGTTGCATAGCTGGATTAGTTCGGACATATTGAGTAAACCATTCGTTCATCATCTGGTAGAAGGCCTGCTTAGCCTCCCCCTCATAGCTACTAGAGACAGATCGAGAGTCTATCAGCGCTGACCCATGAGCGAGATCAAGCACTACACTCTCAACATCATCAGCTATGGCTCTGTCGGGATCCATTTATTATATATAAAATCACAATTCAAATGTCAGAAGTCACCACACTATCGCATTATAAATTAAGGCATGTATAGCTAGACTCACACACGCTACGGTAGTCCTAGAATCGGCTAAACCAGGTTCTAATACCAATCAAATGTAACACCCTTAACCAGTATCCATTGCTGGACTAGGGTTACGAGGTATTACCTGACAAAATTTCAATATGACATTCTCAGAAAAACATTCAATTCAATTCAATTCAAGCATATACAATGCGATCCTTACTATAATTGTAACATTACAACATTTTAGATTTAAACCCTAGCATACCCAAATACATGAGTATATCCACCCAATCACTTCACATCGCATTATTAAAGATCCTTTATTAAAATATGTCATCAACAATAAAGCATAAATTAAACACATATTAACCGTATGCACTATGTATTAATCGGATTTAATATCTCATATGCTATCGCTTAATCACATGCTAAATATGTACCCTATGAATTCGGCCAAATAATGTAAAAAACTTATCATATCCAAACGAATGCAAACTCATTACACACCACATGTATACTCTTTTATTTAACCGAATCTACTCAACCAAATTAAGCAACCTCACAAGTCAAGCACATATGTATATATATATATATGCATACATTACAATTATGCACATTTCTATATTCGAATATGAATCTAAGCATCTAATTCTTAAAGCATGTTAACTATGTCTAACTATAGCAATAAGACTTGGCCGGATATACATACATACATTATATAATGTAAATATCTCTTTATAATTCCTTTAACCAAAGCCACATTGAAATATTAAGGTTACAAAGATCATTATTAACATATCAAACACATGAGATATATCATTCCCTGGAGTACATAAGTATAACCAATTCAGTGACCACATATTCGGACCTCAATTAAACACTTCAATGATCGACTCTAATATATATATATATATATATACACATTAACATTTCTACTAGCACCACCAAATCATGGATAAACAACTCTAGATAACTATCATAACATATATATACACATGCTCAAACTAAGCTTTAAACTTATCTAGAAACACTTAACCATTAACAACTGTATGAGCTTAAATACCTATTGAAACACACAAGTAAGGTATAAGCAAAAGAAATAGCCAATACGCATGGCTACATTATAAACAAAATTAGATACCATCGGTTCACAACTTAATCTAGCTTATATATGCCTTTTTAATAAAAACTAAGTTTATAAGTACCAAACAGGTTGATAATGTGATGACTTTCTTGACGACCCCTCTTGAGCTCATAGCTTTAACCAAATCTATAAAACAGAGGAGAACATATCACACAAGTAAGCTCACTAGCTTAGTAAGTCTTAAGCATTTACGAATCAATAATCATACATTCCAACATTTAGTACATATAGATATAAATGAATCAAATTATTAATGACTTTAAAATCCAAATAATTTAACTAATAATTCCACTATGGCCGAATTGCCATTTCTTTAACTTAGTATCTATTATTTCCCTCGTTGAAAACATACAACCTCCAAAACACTTTAAACCTTAAATATTCACATATTCCACCATTAACAAACTAAACATTTACCTCAATCGTATACAATTAGCCATATATACATGTATGCATCTTCGATAACTTTCACTTTTAACATTTGCACATTTGACCGAATTTCAAAGATATTACCAAGCTTATATTTCCATATACCTATCACACTCATTAATGAATAAATCAAATGCACATATCATAAAAATTCATTACTAAAATCTTTAACCATTCTATCACTTATGTAATTTGAAAGGAAAGATAATCACTTACCTTGTTCCTTGCATCTATAAACATTTATATTTACCCGAACATTTTGTTTATTGAAGTATTTACATTTCTCCTTGTGAAGAGTTCATAATACATCACCGGCATTAAGCCTGCTAGACCCGAGGTCTGAATTTGATCACCAGCATTTAGCCTGTTAGGCAATAAGCCTTATATACATCACCGACACAGGGCCTGCTAGGCTCAAAGCCCGAATTACATCACCGGCACAAGGCCTGCTAGGCATTTAGCCTGATAAGTAACACCGGCACAAGGCCTGCTAGGCTTAAAGCCTATAATAACCACATAATTAATCCAATCTTTCAATAAACATATTTAAATACTAATTTCACCAGCACATTATATATCTCATATTACTTTCACATTTCATATCAAATACACTTATTCATATCAAATTTACAAAATGTATATTCAATCCAATTCAACACTTTTGCATTCGCTAACTCATAGTTCTATACTCAAAATTATCAAATATCATCATTTAACATATTCATAATTAACTCTTTAATAGATATTTGCTTAAGGACTTACCTCATTTGTCGACGGATAGCGTGAGACCAATTATTCGATAACCTTCGTCTTTCCCCAATCCAAATCTGTTTTTCTTTGTTCTTGATCTAAACACATTAAAATTCAGCTCATTCAAGTACATTTCATTTCAATTTAGTCCCTAAACACATAAATGGGAAAATTACCATTTTACCCCTAGGGTTTCACATTTTTACAATTTAGTCCTATTTGCACAAAACACCAAATACACAAAATTTCACTACAACAATGTTCACAAGGACCATACAAGTCCGTTTATTTCATTTATTTTCATTTTAGTCCCCTCAAAATTTCATTTTTTTGCAATTTAGCCCAAAATACTCAAATTCACTAAAATTTCTAATACAAAACATACTAATCTTTAACATAGCTTTAATTTAAAATCATCAAACATCAAAAACCTCAAGAGCGCATCAATGGAAAAACACAAAATCATTATCTAAATCACAAATTGAGACATGGGTTTTGAAGTACACAAAGCAATGATATCAAAAACATAAAAATTATCAAAAACCGAACAAAAACGAACCTTTAATTTAGCTTGAAGATGGCCGAACTTAGCTAGGTTTTATTTATTTTCTTTTTCTTCACTTTCGGCACCAAGAAGATGGACATGAAAATGTTGTTTCATTATTATTATTATTATTATTAACTTAATTCATAATTTACTTAAATAACCTTTATACTTTAATATATAAATAATAATAAGGTTAATCTTGGCATATGCCGTCCACTAACTCTTAGGATGGGCTAATTTCCCTTTTAATACCCCATATTAAAAAGCCATAATCAATTTAGCACATTTCACTATAGTTTGCAATTTTTACATTTTACGCGATTATGTCCTTTTATCTAATTAAACACGCAAACGATCAAATTTTCATACGAAATTTTCACACATCATAAATCATATATTTTTAGCACAGAATATAATATTTAAAAATTTTTGGACTCAGATTTGTGGTCCCAAACCACCGTTCGATTAGGGTCAAATTCAGACTGTTACACTATCCATTGGCGATATAAAACGTAAGGGATGTGTAATGCTTGTTAGACGTAAGAAATGCATAATGCTCATTAAAATGTGATCGAAAGGACTATTCATGGTTATAAATATAGCTTTTGGCTTGAGTTTTTTATGAGTAGTATTGTATAAGTGCTTACAGAAGGGGGTCATTATAATGATGATATGAAAATAGCTGTTGATCTAATGAAATAAATGTCGGAAAAAACGAGTTTGGAAAACGAAGCAGAAAATAAATTTAGGGAAAAAACAGAGTTTTAAAATTTTTCCAAAACAAGATCTTAGTTGTGATATCTAAAGTAATAAACACTTAATCAAAATTGTAACTTTTCGATTCGTCTAGGATGAGCGTTTCGACTGATTAGTCTTCTCTGCTATCCTCAAACTCACATCTGCCAAGTGTGGGCTCGCTTCAAAATAGAAATTTTTTACAAAAATTACCAGTTTCGTAATTTCTCTAAACTTTTGGGTCAAGTTGTAAATCAAAAAAATATCTCTAGAAATTTTCTGAAATAATTTAAGAGAATTTTCTCTCTATAACTTTCTCTTGAATTTAAGTGTATGTAAAATAATGACCCAATGCTTTCTTTATATAGGAGAGTTTAGAGTTCAACATGATTAAACTTAATCACTTTAACATTAAATTAATATAATATTTATAGATTAAATTTAATATTAAATCTTATTAAAATAATAGATAAACATTAAATTAAATTTAATATTAAGATAATCATTTTAATATTGAATTCATAAAATACTATTAAGATAAGTATTAAATTAAATTTAATATTAAACTATTAAAATAATATTTTTTTGAAATAATTAATCTGAAATTAAGTTCTCTGGTAGAGTCCTAGTAGGAGTGTAACTCTTCCATTGCTCAACCACCAAAAACAAATTGACGTGAGCCACCAAGATAGTGTCATCGAAACTGCCGGCACCACCATTTCTAGTGATGCAAGTGCGACACTTTTACGGCACCCCAAGTCGGTTTGGCTACTGCTGGTTTGGTCTGGGTTAGTGACGACTTGACCGGTTCGGTCTAGCCACCGGTTGGACCATCAACCCAATTTTACATTCCAGTCCCAATTCAACCAGTTTTTAGGTCTTGGTCTCAATTTTGGGCTCCCGGGCTCAATTTACGATCTCAGATCCAAATTTCGAGTTCAATTACCCATTGAGCCAATTGTCTGACTTGAAAATTAGTTTCTAAAAATATCATATTAATTTTAATTAATTTGATTAATTTAATTTTACTTGTTCAAAATTAATTTTCTTAAAAATCACTTAGATTTTCCAAATTATTTTTTCAAGAAAATTCTTTAGTCAAATTATCTTGTTGAACAATTCTCACGACTACTTAATTTAATCCACATTGAATAAACTGACTCAATTAAATTATTTCCATAGTCGTAAAATTTTCTTCTGATTCAAATGTAGTTCGATCGCACCTTTGTTAAGCTAGAAGAGGGACCAATCAGACATATACAATTAGGCTCTAGTAATTGCAATTATGTCTAGAAGCATCATTCTGATAATTCGCAATTACTTAATCATGGAGTCAGTCCACAAGAAGTATCATGATTGAAAACTCCTTATTTTATACTTTTTACGAAAGCAATTCATCCAACTGCTTTGTCAAATAACCTCATCATGTGTGTGTTACCCTCATATGATATCATTGATTCCTTTGATGTAAATCTATTCACTCAATATAATCCTATTTTATCTCATTAACACAATTGTGTCTTCTTAATGATTAATATGATCGTTGTCAACAAATGACTATGATAAATTGATCGTTCAAGAATAAACAACCCGTGGCCACGTTCCATAATTTTCAATCCACGCAATGCCAATGAGATGATATTATTAACTTTTTTGTAACACCCCAAACCCGGCCTATGCATTAAGCCCGGATTTCGGCATGCCACACAAATTTAATGTACATTCAAATCATTTAACGAAGTAGAAATCAAATTCCAAAACGATTAAGAGAGTGACTTTATCGAAAAATCGAGGTTTATTTGAGATCCTTGATTAAAAACACAAGAGATTATCATTAGATCTATAGAGTAGTATTTGATTAAAATTTTGAAATTTATAAAATCAAAATACTCTAACGAAGAGTTAAAGGATTTCTGAGTTTCAAAGATATTTAAGAAAAACCTTTATTTTATACTAAAGTTTTAGAAAAACATTTATGAAAAACTAAATCAATCCAACTTAATAAAACTAAAACATAATAAATCCATCCACATAATATAATCCATAATTAAAAGGCCTTATTACATCGCCATTAAAAATAGTACTTAATAAAAATTATAAAAGAAGTCTTGAAGTTTTATAAACCACCATTTGTAGTATAGCCTTCCCACGAAGTCATCTCCACCCAAGTCTCCATCAATTGTTATTACCTAAGAGGGTAAAAAAATGGGTGAGTTACTTAGAACTCGATGTGTAACTCACTTACCATAGTCCACGGGCCAAGACCATTTAAACATTTATTTGGGCCTAAGCCCATTTCAAAATATAATAATTTAGCATATATATATAAAAATGCAAATGATATGCAATTCCCAAAACCAAACCTAGATTTCCATCCGCTACACACCCCCGTACCCAACCAGCACACCTGTGGGGCCCCGCCAACACACCGAAGTAGGCTTTAAGCCCAATATAATATTTGTGGCAATGGCCATTTAAATAATTGTGGTAGAACCACCGATCTAGATTTGAACAGCGACCATCGTGACAGAGTCACCTATCTAGAATTCTGGCATCAAGCCTTTGTTCTCTTCATCATTGATCCCAACCCATGCAATCATGTTTATGCATAACAAAATATTTGTAAAGAAAACTATATTATAATTTATGAATTTTGGCCCATTAAAACACATATCACATATAACCCATTTATCAATTATCATAAATGGCCCAATTATCAAATTTCACTTATGGCCCATTTATCGATTATCACATATGACCCAAATTCTCCATTATCACATATGGCCCAAATTTGCCAAATATCATATATGGCCCAAATTTATCAAATATCACATATAGCCCAAATTTATCAAATTTGCCAAATATCACATATGGCCCAAATTTATCAAATATCACATATGGCCCAAATTTGCCAAATATCACATATGGCCCAAATTTATCAAATATCACATATGGCCCAAATTTGCCAAATATCACATATGGCCCAAATTTGCCAAATATTATATATGGCCCAAATTTATCAAATATCACATATGGCCCAAATTTTCCAAATATCATATATGGCCCAAATTTATCAAATATCACATATGGCCCAAATTTGCCAAATATCACATATATGGCCCAAATTTATCAAATATCACATATGGCCCAAATTTATCACTTATTATCATTTTAGCCATTAAGGGCGATTCCAAAATTTTCACGATCTTAATACCGATTTCATGATTTTACAACTAAAGTGTCGATAATACCATATTTTTTGATTTCACCACCTTTGCGATTTTTAATCCAACTTTTACTACTGTATAGTCATCTAACCCATGAGATATAGTGTGAGATTACACACCTGATTACGGTGAGAACTACACTCTCCCCCTCGTCGATATCTAAACACACATTATGAAGGATTAGAACACTAAAATTTAATATTAAACTATTCTAATATTGAGCGATCTAAATCTTACCCTCAGAATCTCGAACAACCACTATTTGTGATTTCTCTCCGATCAAAGGTTCAGTACCACGAGTAAACAATGGTTTGGGGGTACGTACAACTTCGAATAATTGATTTTCGCGGATGAGGGTCCACAACCAGGTGGAAAATCTCGGATTCTCGAAGCAGTCCTTCTCTTAAACTTAAGGGGAATAACGGAACCACCCCTCTTCTGAACACTATTTACTGCCCTTTTCGTCCCTATTTTGATTGTCTTCAAAGACAAAGAATCATTAGTCCTAACAATATATCAAAAATCTTAAGACTAAAGACTTAAAGAGTGTAATCGGTTTACCTTAATAATCCCTTACCTTTAACACCTTAAATCCAATTTCAACGATCTACGACGTTTACGAACACTTGAGTTTCGGCCCTCCACTATCATACTATTGTCCAAGGCTTCAAAGAAGAATGATCAAGAAGGATACTTATGTATAATGGAAGATTCAGCTATGAATAAACAAAGAAAAGAAAAATAATTCGGCAATGGAGTAATCTAACATTCGGCCATGAGAGATAAATAAAGAAGAAAGTATGGTTAAAAAGAAAATAAGAGATGAAAGAAAGAGATGATGTTGATTCAGTTTTCAAGAGAGAAAAGAGAAAGAAAGAGAAAAAAAATGATAGGTTTATAATTCTTTTATCAATGGTAAAAGAAAAGCAAAGAGAGAGTGTTTAAGACAATAGTGCATTCGGCAATGAGGAATGAAAACTATGGCTTGTTGTGTTGGTAGTTTCGGCACTAGGAGAGGTTTTGCAAGAATAAGGTGATCAAATGGTCAAAATATGGACATAAGAAATGAAACAAAAGTTGCTTTTCTCCTATACCAATACATTTAGCCAAGGGAGAAAATAGATGGAGAGGAAATGTTTTGCAAAAGTAAAAATGACCAAAGGTAATACCCCCAAAAGCTACCAACCAAACTAGCCTATCATCAAAATTCACCACTCAAATTCGGCTCCCCCTTTTAGTCCACAAAACCGTCCCCATTCATGGTCAAAATGGCCATGAAAGAGTTACCAAAACATCAACCTAGTCTCAAGCCTTACCATCCTCCATTTTCCTTAAGTTTGAGAAATCTTATCCCCAAATTCAAGCAATACCATCCCTTAACCCATGCTTACCATAACCTTAAGTCTTCTTACCAAAAATGATATCCAACTCATCCCTTAACCTTATCCATGACCGACACTTTCTAAGAAAAGTAAAAAAAAAATAAAAGCTTTCAAAATGCATGCTAGGAGATTCGAACCTCTCACCTCAAGCAAACATGCATGCGCCAACACCACCTTGCTACTAGCTCATCTTATGCTAGTTTTTAACACTTAAATTTACTTAAACCTCAAAGTCACTTGATCCACTTCAATTAAATACTCCTTACTAAAATTTATTCTAATTTCGAATAGTTCTCAAGTCTTCTCAAGACTATACTAAACATGAAAAATTTTAATTATACACAAGTTAAGCACTAAAACATGCATGAATTCAATACTTAAATTTTAGGATGTTACATTTTTAATTGAGCTATGAATTCCACTATTGTTAGTAAAGCCATGCCATACACAAGTTATGTACCCAATATACCGATTATGGGCTTGATTATCTTTAGAGCATAAGCCTCCACTTATATCAAAGTACATGACTTGCATATGCATGGTCAGTGACTAACTCAGGATTTAGGTAAATCACACCATGAATGTCACAAGTGAATTAATTCACAAACGGATTTAGAATAAATTCATCTTGGGTCTAGTCCAATGTATCATTTTACTAATGAATACATCTATATCTCCCCAACTGGAGTTGTAGACGACATAATAATCCTTCTCAGTATTTAAATCAAATGCTCACTTTGATATTTTTGGGATTACGAACTTATTTAGATTATCTGCTAAAGTAAGTTGTCTTTCTCGCAATGTAAACGTTCTTACAATGCCACTTATCTTTAGTTTGAACTTAGACAATCAATGAGATAATATTTGCTTGACACAATTTCGCTATGCATGCAAAATATAAAAGACAGAAATACAAAAGACATAATAGTGAAATGTGAAATTAACTTTATTTATTTATTCATCGTTCGAATAAATAGAAACAATTACATGTTTACTACAATATGGACACATTTCCCAACAATCTCCCACTTGCCCTAGTGAAGTAAATGTGTCATGTTTTACATTCTCATATCTTCGACGTGTTTGTTAAAACTCCTAGTTACAAGAGTCTTAGTAAATGGATCTGCAATGTTATCTTTAGAAGTTACTTTCATCACATTTATAATTTTTTAGCTACTGCCTCTAGTATCAAGTGATACTTTCGATTAATGTGTTTTGTACTCTTGTGACTTTTCATTTCCTTGGTATTATCTATTGCAGCACTGTTATCACAATACAATGTTATAGCTTTTTCCATACCAAGAATGATTTCAAGATCGATTAAAAACTTTTGAAGCCATATTGCTTCTTTCGTTGCCTCAGAAACAGCCACATACTTGTTGGGAAATGTGTCCATATTGTAGTAAACATGTAACTATTTTATATTTATTTGAATGATGAATAAATAAATAAAATTAATTTCACATTTCACTATTATGTCTGTTGTATTTATGTCTTTTATATTTTGCATGTATGGCAAAATTGTGATAAACAAATATCAGCTCATTGATTGTCTAAAGTTCAAACTGAAGATAAGTGGCATTATAAATAACGTTTACTATAATGCCATGAATAATTTAATTTTGTTTCTGTGAATCTTGACATAAATGTGTATCTGTTTCAGTGGCTAAGTGTTTTGAGTGTGTGTATGAGGTCTTGGGTTCAAGTCTTACTTTTGGCTTATTCTGTTATTTTTTTCCAAGCCTTATCCCTATTGGGTTGGGTTATATTTTCTTGTTAGTAAACTCATATCAGAATGAGCCTGTTGGTTCAAGTGGTAAGGTGTTAGCTTATTCTAAGATCTCGTGTTCGATTCCCCGTGGGAGCGTAGATGATTTTTTTGTTTCAATTGTCTGATAGAGGTTCGGTGGAGTTGGGAGTCTGAGGTAGTTGGATGTGAGTAGTGTGTTGAATTTTTGGGATAATTTAGTGGTTAGTGGAGATGTTGGGATAATATTTGATAATATTTTTTTTATTTTTCCTAAAATTTCCCTTTCTGTTTCACATTCTGACGTTAATATTTCTTCTTCTTCTTCTTTCTTTTTTTTCTTTTTGCAACCTTTTCTTTTCATGTTATTTGTTTGTTACTTTGCTCAACAAATTGGTCGTCTTAATCGTGGGGTATTGGCGCTCCATTTGTTCTTC
Organism: Gossypium rotundifolium; assembly: GCA_025506655.1. NCBI lineage: Eukaryota > Viridiplantae > Streptophyta > Magnoliopsida > Malvales > Malvaceae > Gossypium > Gossypium rotundifolium. The sequence goes on from CP106730.1 coordinate 30,281,008, forward strand.
GCTCGTTCGTGGTAAGTCTGTAAGTTATTTCCGGTTGGATTTCTTTGTTAGTCTGGCGCGTGGGTGATCTTATTAGGGGGTTTAATTTTTCTAAAAAGTTACGTTGGAGAAGGTGGTATAGTAGCGAATTTCACTCCAATGGCCTGATTCGTGCTTGTGGTCGTGTTTGTTGGTGGTAAGTCCAGTTTAGTTTGATGAATTCATAAATTGGTTGCTAAACTAGTTGTTGGAAAACTGTGTTTAGGTTCTAGTGGGCTCGGGATTGCTTATGCATCAAAATCAAACCAGGTGTGTACCCTAAACATGAAAAATTGAGGTTTGACAAAAGCCAAAATAGGGGGCTTTCGACGCCATACGGGCGTGTACCCGACCGTGTGGCTGGCTGTGTGCGAGACATGGTTGTGTGAATGTCGTAGGTGTGGCTATGCACAAGACACGGCCATGTGAAGCGTTAGTGTGGCTGTGTGGGCCACATGGGTGAGTCTAGATTTGGCATGTGGTCCCACATGGGCATGCCATACCGGCGTGTAAGTCCATACGAGAATGTAGGCCCAAAATTCTAAAAATTTCCCTAGGATCATATGGGTCATTCCGATCGACTGTGGGCCTTACTACAGGGTCGGAAAGGGCAAACCAAACCCTATTTCATGTGATCTGATAGTTTGATCTGAGTAGGAAACTAATATGTATGTCTTACTGTACTATACTGTTAAGTTTGTATTTATCTGTATACGAGCATGTTAAGCATATTTATTCTATTATTTTTGCACATGTATTCTGTATCTGTGTTTGGGTGAGATTTGAATATGTGGAGGAAGTGATTTGTAGACCTTTCACCTATATTCTGGCAGCTTGACTGCATATTATCTATTATGTGCCGCATCGACACTTTATGGTGTGTAGGGATGGGTGAGTGTTTTTAACCCCACATGGTGTGATGGGATGGACGGAGATGGTGCGTAGAGGATGGGGGTAGAATTCTGTATGTCTGATCTATTATCTAATTATGATATCTGTTTCTGTTATGAACTTAGGTCTAAATCTGTATCTGACTGTATATGAAATTCTATGTATGTTGCATGACTATCTTTGTTGGGTTACACACTTAGTTTACAAAAACTCACATTGATTTGTCTAATCTGTTCAGATAATCCACAGACATAGGCGGTCGGTGCGGTAGAGGCTCAGAAGTGACCACTTGATAGAAACTATTTTCATTATTATTATTTAATGGTTTTACTAAAATTTTTAGTTTTCGTGAGAGTTTTATAATTTTTGGACTCTCCAGACTTTTTGGACTGTTTGGTTTGAATTTTTGGGTTTGAATACGTTATGATTTCTAAACTGCAATGATTCGACAAAATACCAATTTTACGCGAACAAATGTTATTTTTGAAAACATGAGCGTGGTTTTGTTTTAAACAATTTTCAAACTTCCGCTGTGAAATAATTGGTTAACTTTAAAGAACAACATGTAACAGTTATAGTAATATATATATATATATATGAATATGTTTTATAAAACTTGGACATTTTATCAAATAGCTAAACATTGATTTATCGAAATATCATCGGTTTTAAAACCCTTCTTCATAACACTCTTGGATTTGACCATAACGTCTAAGCTAGGTTTGAGGTGTTACATTTACATTGCAAGAAAGACAACTTAATTCAGTAGATAATCTAAATTAGTTTGTAATCCATAAAAGAATCAAAGTGAACATTTGATTCAAATACTAAGAAGATTATTATGTCATCTACAATTCCAATTAGGGAGATGGCTAGTCTTGGCTATCGGAGCAGTTGACTCTACGAGTAGAGACATAGATGTATTAATTGGTAGAATGATACATTGGACTAGACCTAAGATGAATTAATTATGAATCCGTTCGTGAACTAATTTACTTGTGACGTTCATGGTGTGGTTTATCTAAATTTTAAGTTAGTTAGTAACCATGCGTATACAACTCATATGCTTTGATATAAGTGGAGGCTTGTAACACCCCAAACTAGGTCTATGCGTTAAGACGAGATTTGATTTGTCACATAGAACGAACATCCATTTAATTATCTAATGATTTAGGTAAAATAGTTCTACAAAACCTTTTGAAAATGAAGTTTAGTAAAAACCAAGAATTTGATTTAAAATCGATGAATAAAGTAGTACTAGTTTGAAATCTTATTATTTAATATTTAATTGTTAAAGACTTTAAAGTAATTTTAAAGAGTTCAAAAGAATCAAAAAATAAGAATATTTAAAAATCTCATATGTTTAAAAACAAAATATTTAAGGAAATATTATTAAAATAGTATTAGTCCAAATTAAGTGTCTAAAGCATAATTAAATCCATCCACACATAAAAATCCATAAAATAATAATAATAGAGGCCTTATTACATCATACCCAAAATAGTAATTAAATAAATATACTTAATTAAAGTTCATAGTTTATAAAACCCTTGTTCAAGTATGGCCTCCACGAAGTCATCCCCTACCAAGCCTCCATCAATTGCCATTACCGAGAAGGATAATAAAGCGAGTGAGTTACTCGAACTCGATGTATAACCCACTTACCATATCCATCGGGCCAAATCATCAAGACATTATATTGGGCTTGAGCCCATTTACTGGATTTAACAATATAATAATAATGCATGTAGAATGAAATTCCAACCAAACCTAAATTTTCCATCTGCTACACACCACCCGTACCAACCAACACACCTGGGGATCAAGTCAACCCACCCCGCCAACACACCAATCGCAGGGCATAAAACCATTTTAAATAATATTGTGGTGCACCATCGAACTAGATTGTGGCAAAGCCACCGAACTAGATTTTTGGCAACAGCCTTTCTTCTCTTCGTCAATTTTTTCCAACCCATGCAATCATGTTTATATATAAAACATAACAATACATTCACATGATAAATTTAACAAAAGGCCCATAATACAAGTGGGTCCATATCTCAAATTTTCATTTTGGCCCATAAGGCAAAATAACATTTTAGCCCATTTAACGATCTAGCAAACTTTGGCCCATATATCGATCTAGCAGTTTTGGGCCCATATATCACATGAGGCATAAAATTTTACTATTTATCAATTAACCCATTGAGGGCGTTTTCGTAATTTCCATGACTTTAACCGTTTTAATGCATTTACACAAAAGTGTTAATTATTTTGTATTTCTCTGATTTTGCCATCTTTATGATTTTATCCCAATACTTACGGTATAGTATCTAACCCGAGAGATAAGTGTGAAGTTACACACCTGGTTACAGTAAGAACTAGACTTTCCCCTCGTCGATACCTAAACACGCATCACGATAATTTAGAACACTAATACTATTTATAAATCTATTCTTATAAATAACAATCTAGACTTTACCCTTGGAATTGTTGGTTCGTTACCCGTTGAATATCCACAAACAAACAAAGGCTCAAGAGTACGAACGACTTCAAATAATAGATTCTCCTCGAATGAGGGTCCACAACTCGGTGGAAAATCTCGATTCTGAAATAGCCCTTCGCTTAAATTTCGGGGGAATAGCAGAACCACCCCTCTTCTGAACACTATTCACAACCTTTTTCGTCCCTATCTTGATTGTCTCCATTGAAAAAAGATCGTTAGTCCAACAAAAAAGTATATCGAAAATTATGACTAACGGTTTGAAGGGTGAGATTGGCTTACCACAAAATATCCTTGTCCCACAAGATGAAAATCGAGCGATAACATCCCCTAAAACAAAATCAATTAATAGTTCATCTATAACAATATGTCGAGTAGTATATAGCTCCTTGATAAGAACCCTTACCTTAACACTTCAACTCGATTTCTAACGAATCACGATGATAATGAATACTCCAAGTTCGGCCTTCTTTATAACACTATAAAAATGAAAGTTTGTCTAAGGAAAAAGAAAGTTATTATCGGTCATAAGACCCTCCTAAACTTATATATATTTGGCTAAGAAAAGAAGGGAAAAAATATTCGAAAAGAGTTCTTACCGATTGCTTAAACGAAGGTTGAAGGAATAATCAATAAAACAATATAGATGAAGAGAAGATTCAGCTTTGAAGGAAAATTGAAGAAAATGGTATTAGTACCATTCGGCCATGGGGAGAAAAGGATGGAGAAAGTGTTTGAATGATAAATAAAATGGAGAGGAAAAGAGAATGGGGAGTAGGTGTTTATGATTCGGCTTTCAAAGAGAAGAAAAGAGAAAGAGAAAAGTGATGAGTTTAGGAACAAAATGCATTTGACAATGGGGGAGGGGAAGGAAAAAGAAGAATGGTTTTTAGCTTTGGTATTTCGGCATAAGGAGAAGAGTGTATTGAGATGCTAGGCAAAAATGTGCCTAAATGGTAACATGAAAAAGAAATGGTCAAAAGAACTAAGCTTACCAAATGCTCAATTTCAGCTAGGAGAAAAGTTTTGAAGAGAATTGAAAATTTTGCACAAATATGATAAGAATGACCAAAAACTAACTCCTAATCCTAGCCATGCTACAACCACATTCGGCCAACCTCTTTAGTCCACAATGTCGTCCAAATACATGGTTAAAATGGCCATGCAAAAGTTTCCAAATCATCATTCTTGTATCATGCCTTGTATTCCTCCACTTTCCAAATGCTTAAAAAAAACAATCCCTAAAATCAAGCAAATTCAACCCCTTAATTCATGTTTACCATAACCTTTAGCCATCTTTCCATAAAAAAATTTAGTCCATCTTATCCATGAATGAAGCTTGCCCGACACTTGTTAGGAAAGAGCAAAAATAAATGCTCACAATTCGCATGCTACGAGATTCGAACCTCTCTCCCCAAGACCATACATGTAGCGCATATCCCCTTCACCAATAGCTCAACTCATGTTATCCTTTATCACTTTAATTAACTTAAACTTCAAAGTCACCTGATTCCTCTACAGTAAAGTACTCTTTACTAAAATTTATTCTAACTCCGAATAAACTCGAGCCTTCTCAAGACTATATTAAACACACAAATAAAATCATTCACAAGCTAAACACCAAAAACATGCAACATATTGATACTCACATTTTTAGGATGTTACAAGGCTTATGCTCTAAAGATGATCGAGCTCGTAGTTGGTATATTGGGTACATGACTTGTGTATGCATGTCTTTACTAGCAACAGTGGAATTCAAAGCTCAATTAAAGAGTTAATGATATCCTCTCATTGCCATTGTGTGGATTGATAATTATGTAACATGGCCACGAGTTGCTCATTCTCGAACCAGTAATTTATCACAGTCATTTGTTGGCAGTGATCATATTAATCATTAAGAAGACGCAATAGTGACAATGAGATAAAATAGGATTGTATAGAGTGAACGAATTTAACTCAAAGGAATCAAGGATATCATATAAGTGTAATACACACATGACAAGGTCATTGGATAAAGCAGTTGGATGAATTGTTTCCGTAAAAGATATACAATAAGGGTTTTTCAATCATGGTACTTATTGTGGACTGACTCCATTATTAAGTAATTGTGAATTATCAGAACGATGCTTTTGGACATAATTGCAATCACTAGAGCCTAATTGTATATGTCTGATTGGTCCTTCCGCTAGTTCAGCAAAAGCTCGATCGAACTACATTTGAATCAGAAGAAAATTCTACGATTTTAGGAATAATTTAATTAAGTCGATTATTCGAGATGGAATTAAATTAGGTGGTCGTGAGAATTGTTCAACTAGAGAATTTGATTAAAAAAATTTCTTGAAAAATTAATTTAGAAAATCTAATTGATATTTGGAAAAATTAATTTTGATCAAGTAAAATTAAATTAATCAAATCAATTAAAATTAATATGATATTTTTGGAAGTTAATTTTCAAGTCAAAAAATTGGCCCAATTGGTAATTGAACTTGCAAATTGGACCTGAGATCGTAAATTGGGCTTGAGAGCCCATATTCAAACGTTCATCCTAGATGAGTTGAAAAAGGTAAAATTTTAATTAAGTGTTTATTACTTTAGATATCACAAATAAGATCTTGTTTTGGAAAAAAACTTAAAACTCTGGGTTTTCCCTAATTTTATTTTCCGTTGCATTTTTCAAACCTATTTTTTCAATGATTGGTATAAGAGCCAAGTTGTGTTCTATCTGTAAGTATAAACAGATAATCAAAATAAAATTCTCTTCTTCTTGAATGATTTGATTACATAGAAAGTGACATTCTTTAGATATTTTGCATGTTTTGAGTTATATATGAGAATAGATGTGATATTATATATTTGTTATATAATTTTTTTTTTTTTGAGGTTGTAGTTATTAGGAAATAGGACTATCATCTCCACGTAGGGCTATTTTTTTTTTTTAAATTCATAAAATTCTTATGAGACAGAAACAAACATAGGAATTAAATGTAATTTTTCCAAAGGGAATCCATGGCGAGTAAAAGATACGATGGTAGTTGAAGACCCAAGGAATGCCTTGTGGTGAAAATTTATGTAATTTTATTTTTCCATTTATTTTCTAGAAATAGAACCATGGAATCCTTGGCTGACAATTTTATTTTAATTACCTATCTCATCATATATATGTTTTTATAATTGTTTATAATATTATGTAATGTTATAATTGTGATATAAATATGAGATGATCTACAGTTGATCGATTAAAAATAAGAAGTGTGGTAATGAGAAAATACATGTGTTGTATTGTTCTATTCACTTCTTTAGGTTATTCGATAACTGTGAGAAGTGTGGTAATGAGAAGGTGCATGTCTAAGATTGGCTCTGGCTAGGAATGATTGGTTTTTAAGAGGTCAAATTTGACTCACCTCCTTTTCTTAGGACCCTACCTGGTGTACGGTTCTCATTTGCTTCTTCGGTTTTTCCCTTAAAAGAAAAACTGTGGAGAATCAAATTTGTTTTTTTTTTTGAAGATTGATTAATTCTTGTGAATGGATATTATTGTTATAACATGCCATGCATATGTTGGAAGCATTTCATTTAGATTAGGTAAGAATGCCACTAGGACTATTGTATGATCATTCTTGAAATTTGGGATAAAAAACCTTGCATGTTTTTAAAATATTGAGTGGGAAAGGTCATTGAACAAGACTTACGGCCTCTATTGATGGTCCCTAAGTGATAGCATGAGAAAGATAATAATTAGTGAAATATTTCTTTTTTTAGTTCAAATATATCTCATACTCCTCTTATTAACATTCTTACTGAGAATAAATTAAATAGGGAGAACTTTAGAGAATGGAAACAAAACATGCTGATAGTTTTCAACTGTCAGAAACACAAAATTTGTTCTTGACGAAACTTGTCCTCCTGAAGCTCATCCCAAAGCAAGAAATTATTGGAGAGATTCTGAATCGATTGCTCGATGTTATATGTTAGCGAGCATGAGTAGTGTGTTGCAAAAGCAACACGAGAATTTTCATACTGCCAAAGCGATCATGAAAAATTTGGAGGATTTTTTTGAAGGCCAAGTCGCATTGGCTTGACAATCCGCTATTACAAATTTGATAAATTCTCAACAAAAAATCGGCACTCCAGTCAAAGAACATATGCTTAAGCTTATGGGATTCTTTGTGGAAGCAGAGGACAATAGGGTTGAATTAGACACGAACACGCACATTGAAATAGTGTTCAATCCTTATCCAAGGAGTTTGTTAGTTTTAAGGCCACTTACAACTTGGGGAACAAGGCACTTACCTTGACTCAGCTCATGAAGGAAGTACAATCCTATGAGTTGGTGTTGAATGGTGGTAAGCTGGTTCAGGAGAAACTTGAGGCAAACTTAATTGTGGATCCCTCGTCTTCTAAGGGGAAACAGAAAGCTAAGGGAAGTCTTCAGTTCCACCTCGTGTGGAGAGGATGAAGGCTAAGAAGTCAAAAGATCTTAAAAAGATCAAATGTTTCTTTTGCAATAGGAAAGGGCATTTCAAATCAAACTGTAATGAGTATTTGGTTTACCTAGCCAAAAAGAGAAAAGGTGTGGAACTCTTTTTGATTGAAGCTTGCTTAGTGGAAGAATCAATTGAAAACTAGGTTATTGATTTTAGAGCCACTAACCATGTGTGTGTTTTTTACAGGAGTTCAACAAAACGCGAAGTCTATGTGATAGGAGGCTCTCGTTGTGGACTGAAGATGGGAGCTATGTTTTAGCTGAACCAATGGGAGAAGTTATTTTACACTTTGATAATTTTAGGAAATTTGTTTTAAAGAATGTGTTTTATGTACCTCATTTTAAGATGAATTTAATTTCTATAGCATGTTTATTTTATGATGGCTATACCATGACATTCAATAAAGGGATTGCTATTCACAGAAATCATTTTTTTTAATCTGTAATGATGGATGGAAAACAATCTCTTCTTTATCAAACCAAATATCTACTTGATGCTTTAAATTGAAATAGTCCGTGAAATATTTGCTCATATTAATCAAGAAAGAATCACTAGACTAGTGAAAGATGGTACGTTATGTAACACCCTAAACCCGGCCCAAACACCACGACCGGATCTTGGTATGTCACTAAGAAGAATTTATAAAACATATTGTGTGCCTAAGGGAAAATTCCAGTTCACTCCTTCTGTTGCGTTTTAAATTTTATCAGATGTTTAGAAAACTTAGTAGTTACATGTTAACCTAGTTAAATTTGCCAAGTTGCAAAATCAAGTGACTTTTGAAAACCCATGTTATCCGTTTATGCTACGAGTGTTTTGTCCCAAAAGATAATAATTTACTAAATAGTTTAATCGCATGAAAACTATGTTGCCTTTATGTTTTCTTTTTAAAACATACTGTTATTTCAACTAGTCATATAACTTGAGTGTCTAAAACTTAAAATCCAAACTTAAAACCCTGGCCTTATTACAGTGTGAAAACAAAACCAGATATTGGAAATAAGTAAAGTTCTTTACTGAAACGAAATAAAATCATGCATGGCCACCTCGTGCTCCTCTCTAGCCCGGTCCGTTGTACTATGTGCTACCTGAAAAAAAATTTTAACCACGGGTGAGTCACAAGACTCAGTGTGCAACACTCAAGCACCACCTGATTGGGCCTTAGCCCTACAGAACATAGTAACAGAACAACATATGCCAGAATAATGCAGAACCAATCCCAATCTTAGATTTCCATCCGCTACACACCACCCGTACCTGCCAATCACACCAATGGGGATTTCTACAATCAACCCTCACCGCTACACACCATCGATGGCAGTCATGCTACTCATCGTCAGAATCGTGACATGATCACCATAACAGATCATGGCAGAGCGACTATAATAGATCGTGGCAGAGCCACTACAATAGATCATGGCAGAGCCACTACAACACTTCCCCTTTAATATCACAATCCCAACCCCATGAAAGCATAAGATACTAATGTATGGTTTCAAAAGGTTTCGCCATGCATGTATAGGATGCTCATCAAATATAACATGTCATCTCATCATAACCATTATTTGGTGTAACAGGAATCACTAACCTGATGTCTCGCCTTTACCCTCCAAGGGTAACCCACTAGCCATATCGAGTTTCGGCATTTAACAGAATATAATATTACATTAACACAACATTACAGATGGTGTGAGAAGTTACACACCTGATTACGCACAACACTAAACTATTGAAGTCAACGCTCTCACTGGCTGGGATTACTACTATTGGTCTACTACTCTGCTCAGAAACTGGCCTACAACCTAGTGGCCAATCACGAACAATGAACTGCTCTCTTCTTGAACCTAGGGATCGAACCCGAAGGTTTGCCTCCCTCTCCAACTTGTATATATCTTGCATCCATCAAAAGCTTCGATCAAAACTCACTACGAGAGATATGATTTGAGTAGCCACCCAACAAGGTTAAAGTGACAGATAGAAGATAAATTGATTGATAGTACGATTAGGATGAATCTTCTTACCTAAGTCGATTGAATCTCGAAGTTAGCAGACTTGGATTAAAACGTTGATTGCACACCTACACAAAAACCAAATGAGATTCGGCTAAAAGAGAATGGGTTACAGGACCATTCGGCCAAACCAACCTCATCTACTCACCCCTGATTATCTTTAAGATTCGACACCAACAGACAGGATAAAGAAGATTCGGTTACCAGGGAAGAAGAGTGAAAAACAAAGCCCAGAAAGAGATTAAGAACCGATTCAGCCTAGAGGGAAAAGAAAAGAGAAAAGAGAAAAGAGAAAAAGAATAACCAAAACTTACTAGACCCTGAGATGAGAATTCTGCTATGGTGAATAGTTCAGGAAAAGAAACAAAAGAAGTAATCCTGAGACCTGGAGGTTTCGACTAAGAGGAAAGATAAAAGTGTGGTTTCGGCTTCTAGTGAATGGAAAAAAAACAAGAACAAGATGAGGAAAATCAAGAGAATTCGGCAAGAGGGAAGTTCATGGAAGGAGAAAGAGGAAATAGAAGGGGAAGAGAAGAGCAAGGTTTCGGTTTTGAGGATGAATGGAAAAGAGACTAAAAGAAATATTGACCAAATGGTCTTCTTAATTTCGACTAAAGGTCACAAAAGAAGAAAATAGTGGAAATTGACTAGGTGATTTTCGACAAAAGAGAGTATGAGAATCATTAATACCAAATTTTGGCACCCCTCCTTTACCCCAAAACCTAATACTCCCCACCTCTCACACACCTCAAAGATTCGGCTTACTTCAATCTCTTCCACCAGCACAACGTGCGATGGATCAGAACGATAACGTGTTAGCATCGAAACATGGAACACATCATGTATCTGCTTCAACTCTAGGGGTAATTTTAGCCGATACGCCACTGGTCCCACACGTTCTAATATCCGATAAGGTCGAATAAACCTGGGGCTTAGCTTGCCCTTCCAACCAAATCTTAGTACCTTCTTCCACGGTGACACTTTCAAGAAAACTCGGTCACCCACTATAAACTCTATCTCCCTTCGCTTCAGATCCACATAAGATTTTTGTCTGTCTGACGCTTCCTTCAATCGAGTCTAAATTAACTTAACTTTCTCTTCCGATTCTGGACCCAATTCTAGATCCAACATCTAACTCACACCCAACTCCGTCCAACAAGTAGGAGTGCGACACCTCCGTCCATATAATGCTTCGTAGGGCGCCATTTGAATGCTAGATTGGTAGCTGTTGTTGTACGTGAATTCTGCCAAAGGTAAATACTCCTCCTAACTACCCCTGAAGTCAATAACACAACCTCTCAACATATCTTCCAAGATCTAGATTACTCTTTCAGACTGACTGTCAGTCTGCGGATGAAAAGTGGTGCTGAAATCGAGCCTTGTCCCCAGTGCTTGATGCAAAGCCTTCCAAAAACATGACGTAAACCTAGGGACTCTATCTGATATGATCGACACTGATACCCCATGCAGTCTCACAATCTCTGCCACATACAGTTTTGCCAACTTCTACAGAGAATAATCGACCCGAACAGATATGAAATGAGCGGACTTCATCGGCCGGTCAATAATTACCCAAACCGAGTCTTTCTTAGTGGGCGTAAGAGGTAGACCACTAACAAAATCCATCGTGATTCTTTCCTATTTCCACTGCGGAATCTTTACCAGCTGTAACAACCCCGAAGGAAACTGATGTTCTGCTTTTACCTGCTGACATGTTAAACATTTACTCACAAATTTGATTACCTCTCGCTTCAAACCTGGCCACCAAAACTGTTCCCGTAAATCCCGATACATCTTATTCCCTCCAGGATGCATAGCATATGGACTACTATGTGCCTCCTGAAGAATCATCTGCCTCAACTCCACGTCCTTTTGGTATGCAAACCCTTTTTCGGTAACATAGGACCTCATCACTGTTCAAACTATAATCTTCTACTCCACCATTCTGTACTTGTCAGAGTCGAGCACTCAAGACATCGTCTAACAACTGCTTTTCTTTAATCTGGCTTGTCTACACTTGTTTCACTTGGAGTTTCGCTAATAAACTGCCATCCTCGTACAGACTGAGATGAGCAAACATTGCCCTTAAATCCACTATCACCTTTTGACTCAGCGCATCTGCCACCACGTTAGCCTTTCTCAGGTGATACTCGATCGAACAATCATATTATTTTAATAACTCAATCCACCTACGTTGTCTCAGATTTAGCTCCTTCTGGGTAAGGAGGTATTTCAGACTCTTATGGTCGGTGTAGATAACAGACTTTTCCCCATACAGATAATGTCTCCAGATCTTTAGAGCGAACACCACCGCAGCCAACTCCAAATCATGCGTGGGATAGTTTTTCTCATGCAGTCTTAACTGCAGAGACGCATACGCTACAACTCTCCCATCCTGCATCAGCACACACCCTAACCCCGTGTGTGAAGCATCACAATAAACTATGAACTCCTTACCGGCCTCAGGCTGAATCAACACCGGAGCCTCTATCAAGACCCTTCTTAGTTTCTCAAAGCTTTCTTACTACTTGTTGGTCCAAACAAAAGCTTCCCATTTTCGCAACAAATTAGTTAAGGGTGCCGCAATCAAGGAGAACCCCTCTACAAACCTTTTGTAGTACCCGACCAACCCCAAGAAACTTTGAATCTCTGCCACAGACTTTGGCGGTTTCCAATCTAACACAACTTCTATCTTCCGGGGATCCACCCTAATCCCTTCCATCGATACAACATGGCCCAGAAATGTAACCTCTTTCAACCAAAACTCACACTTGCTAAACTTGGCATATAGATGCTTCTCCCTCAAACTCTGCAGAACCACCCACAGATGCGAATCAATCTCCTCCTCAGATTTGGAATATACCAAGATGTCGTCTATGAATACAATGATGAACCGGTCCAGGTAGGGTTGGAAACCCGGTTTATCATATCAATGAATCTTTCTTTGGTGCATTTGTCAAACCAAATGGCATCACCAGGAATTCATAGTGACCATAGCGAGTCTGAAAAGTCGTCTTGTGAACATCTACTTCCTTGACCTTAAGCTGATGATATCCCGACCTCAAATCTATCTTTGAAAAGACCGAGGCCCCTTTGAGTTGATTAAACAAGTCGTCTATCCTCGGTAGGGGTACTTGTTCTTGATAGTCAACTTGTTCAACTGGCGGTAGTCAATGCACATAGGCATAGACCCGTCATTTTTCTTCAAAAATAGGACCGGTGCTCCTTATGGAGACACACTTGGTCGGATGAAACCACAGTCCAACAGTTCCTGGATCTAAGTTTTGAGTTCTACCAGCTCCTTTGGCGCCATTCTATAAGGGGCGATGGACACCAGAGCCGTACCTGGAAATAGCTCAATTTCAAACTCCACTTCTAGATCTGGAGGTAATGTAACACCTCAAACCTGGCCTAGAAGTTAGGCCCAAATCTGGCGTGTCACATTGAAGGAAGTTGAAAAGTTAAGCAATTGTTTAGAAAAGTTTTATCAGATTTGTAAACTTCGAGTTCGTTGTTTGATTGAGAAATGACCGTTTAAAAGTTGTTATTATTTTGAAAAATTATTCATTATGAAAGTTGAACTTGCATCGTTATGTAAACATGATATTCTAGAAAACGATTGCCAATGTTTTAAAAAACCCGTATTTATAAGTTTAATGATTATAAATGAAAACTTAGAAAAATAAACCAATGGCCTTATTACAAAATATTAATCCAAAATAAATAATCTAAAAGAAAAGGCAAAATCAAAATTACTAAAGTTCACGAGCAGTATCTCCGATGTATAGCCACCCTCGAGTCCTCCACGTCTCCCAATCCTCAATCGCTGGGAATCACCTGAAACATTTAATAAAAAGAGGGGGTGAGTTTACGAAAACTCAGTGTGCACAACCCTCATCGGTAAGAACATGCATCGCAACAATTCAGGCCAAAACCCATTACAGTAACGGTGGCAATTGGGCCTTAGCCCAAAATAGCCTTGGTTGAGCCTTAACCCTTATCATATGTCACAGCAGATCATGTATGCAATGCGATGCAAACCCAGCCCAACCTAATTTTCCATCCGCTACACACCACCCGTACATGCCAATCACACCAATGGGAATTTCTAAAATCAACCCTCACTGCTACACACCATCGATGGCGACATCTCAGCAGCTTAGTCGCTCATCGTCAGAATCGTGACATAGTCACCAGAATAGATCGTGGTAGAGCCACTACAATAAATCGTGGTAGAGCCATTACAACAGATCATGGTAGAGCCACTACAAGATTATGGCAGAGCCACTACAACACTTCCCCTTTAATATCACAATCCCAACCCCATGCAAGCATAAGATACTGATGTATGGTTTCAACAGGTTTCGGCATGCATGTATAGGATGCTCATCACATATAACATGTCATCTCATCAAAACAAACTATTAATATCACAGAAGTCACTAACCTGATGAATCGCCTTTACCCTCTACGGGGATTTCAATAGCCATACTGAGTTTTCGACATTTAACAGAATATACATAAATATATATGTTATCAAGACACTATAAATGGTGTGAGAAGTTACACATAATCACGTTAATCAACCCCAAAGGATATAACGATAATTTTACATACCAAGGGTATTTCAGTAATTTACCTATCAAGGGTAATTCGATAATTCTACTTATAACTAATCCATGTATGTAGTGCATCTCGAACATAATCAATCATACAATTAACATAGACAACATTAGTACTACCACGAGGGTACAATGGTTATTTTATTATTTAGGGGTAAAATAGTAATTTTGTAAGCTAGGGGTATTTCGATAATTTTACAAATTAGGGGTATTTCGATCATTTTGCAAACTAGGGGTATTTCAGTAATTTTGTAAACCAGGGGCATTTATGACCCAACAGAAGGTCCACTGTTCCCTCGAACGACTCAAGTATTCTAAACAGAGATAATGATGCGAATGGGCCTAAGGCCCATTCTCAGCCCAAGTGGGCCCACACACTCGTGTGGCATATTCAGCCTAAACCTAGCCATATATATGAGATTCACATAGTCTAGCTCACTATCTACTACTCAATCATACAATTTACTCATATAGGCCCCCAGCCCATTGGGCCTACTTGGCCCCTTTCGGGCCAACATGGCCCAATAGCCTAAACCCACAAGAACACTACTAATGGCCTCAACAATCACATTGAAACCCCACATGCGCTCGCACGCTCTTGTGGCTACCATCATCGTGTGACCGGCTTATCGACATTTTTCGCTCTATAATTATAGTAGAGAGAGTACACACCTGATAGAAATCTGAAGCTGCTAAACCGCGCTCCGAGCACTCCTATGCCCAACGCCAACCAGGTATGCTTCTTCTCTTCCTAGGTAGCTCTATATATAGCTAGCTTCTCACCTTCCTTCTTTGTATCTTTTCGATGTGGGATCCCTCCATCAGTAGAGTTTAAATCCAACTCAAACTCTTCCCATCCAATTTGCAAAATAAATACTCCCTATCTTGTCATGAGATTCGTACCCAAGCTCTCCCATTAGCCAATTCATGCCACTTGCCACTAAGCCACCAGCTCCTCCTGTGTCTAAAACCATGCACAACTAAATATAACCCTATGGCAAAATTCTAGAGTTCATTTAAAAAGAAAACCAAAATGCAAAAACCAAGACTTGAACCTTGGACCTCCTTCCTTCCTTGTGGCGTCACCCCCTTATCTCTTATGTAGCGTCACTTTGCCACTACACCACACACCCCACTTGTGTCATTTTGCCCACATTTATTCTTAAAGCCTACTACTAACTCCTAAGGTTTTATTCACCCAAAACAAAAATTTTTTCTAAGGCCTAACTTGAACCCGGGACTTCATAGAAGCCCTCTAACCTTCCAAAATCACTCACCTACTAGATCCAACTTGCATTAAAGCCGTTCTCTTATTCCAAAAAATTTTAAATGCTCCTACGCCTAAAGCCCAATAGGCCCAATCCTACTAGGCCCAACTTTGGGATGTTACAAATCTACCCTCCTTAAAGAAATTTCATCCTCAAAATTTTCAGCTATAGAACAATCGAAGATCCTAACCTACAACACTACACTCACGTCACAAGACTCGATTCTAAAACAAGAATACACTTTCTAACTTAAGCTTAGAACCTCTTCATACAACCAAATATCTAATCTGAAGCAAGCAGATATTTAACACTCATACATAAAAATTTTCCATTCAAACATCACATCCAAAACATACATGAATAATTACCGTCATTATAGCATATAATAATAAGTAAGGGACTTACTGATTTGGTCTTTGAGACTCGGTGCCATACTTTCAATAAAGATACTTTTTTAAACCAAATTTCAAATAACTTTGAAAAAACTTTTTTGAACCCATTCCACAATGAGTTTTGTAACCTAGGCTCGATACTATAATTGTAATACCCCAAACACGGCCTAGAAGTTAGGCAGAATCATGCGTGTCACATTGAAGGAAGTTGAAAAGCTAAGCAATTGTTTAGAAAAGTTTTATCGATTTTGAACTCCGAGTTTGTTGTTTGATTGAGAAAAACGTGATTTACTAAATGACTGTTTAAAAGTTGTTATTATTTTAAAAAATTATTTTGTTATGAAAGTTGAACTTGCATCGTTGCTTAAACATGATATTTTAGAAAACGATTGCTAATGTTTTAAAAAAAAACCCCGTATTTATAAGTTTAACAGTTATAAATGAAAACATAGAAAAAATAAACCAATGGCCTTATTACAAAATATTAACCCAAAATAAATAATCTAAAAGAAAAGGAAAAAATTAAAATTACTAAAATTCACGAGCTGTATCTCCGATGTATAGCCACCCTCGAGTCCTCCACGGCTCCCAATCCTCAATCACTGGGAATCACCTAAAACATTTAATAAAAAGAGGGGGTGAGTTTACGAAAACTCAGTGTGCACAACCCTCATCGGTAAGAACATGCATCGCAATAATTCGGGTTGAAGCCCATTACAAGATGCGGTGGCAATTGGGCCTTAGCCCAAAATAGCCTCAGTTGAGCCTTAACCTATATCATATGTCACAGCAGATCATGTATGCAATGCGATGCAAACCCAGCCCAACCTAATTTTCCATTCGCTACACACCACCTATACCTGCCAATCACACCAATAGGAATTTCTACAATCAACCCTCACCGCTACACACCATCGATGGTAGTCATGCTACGATTAGTCATCATCATCGTAATCGTGACATAGTCACCGTAAGCAGATCATGGCAGAGCCACTACAATAGATTGTGGTAGAGCCACTACAATAGATCGTGGCAGAGCCACTAGAACAGATCATGGCAGAGCCATTACAACAGATTGTGGTAGAGCCACTACAATAGATCGTGACAGAGTCACTACAACAGATCATGGCAGAGCCACTACAACACTTCCCCTTTAATATCACAATCCCAACCCCATGCAAGCATGAGATGCAGATGTATGGTTTCAACAGGTTTTGGCATGCATGTATAGGATGCTCATCATATAAAACATGTCATCTCATCGAACCATCTATTAATATCACGAAGTCACTAACCTCGATGAATCGCCTTTACCTCTGGGGATTTCAATAGCCATACCGAAGTTTTGACATTTAATGAATATACATAAATATATATGTTATCAAGACACTATAAATGGTGTGAGAAGTTACACACAATCACGCCATTCAACCCAAAGGGTATAACGGTAATTTTACCTATCGAGGGTATTTCAGTAATTTACCTACCAAGGGTATTTCAGTAATTCTATTCATAACTAATCCATGCATGCAGTGCATCTCGAACATAGTCAATCATACAATTAACACAGACAATATTAGTACTACCACGAGGGTACAACGGTCATTTTATTGTTTAGGGGTAAAACGATAATTTCGCAAGCTAGGGGTATTTCAATAATTTCGCAAGCTAGGGGTATTTTGGTAATTTCACAAGTTAGGGGTATTTCAGTAATTTTACAAACTAGGGGTACTTAAATAATTTTACAAACCAGGGGTATTTTGGTAATTTTGCAAACCAGGGGTATTTACGACCCAATAGAAGGTCCACTCTCGCCTCGAACGACTCAATTATTCTAAACAGATATAATGATGTGAATGGGCCTAAGGCCCATTCTCGGCCCAAGTGGGCTCATACACTCGTGTGGCCCATTCAGCCCAAACCTAGACACATATATGAGATTCACATAGTCTAGTTCACTATCTACTACTCAATTATACAATTTACTCATATGGACCCCCGACCCATTGGGCCCTCTTGGCCCCTTTCGGGCCAACGTGGCCCAACAGCCTAAACCCACAAGAATACTACTGATGGCCTCAACTATCGCGTTGAAACCCCATATGTACGCTCACACGCTTGTGTGGCTTCCATCATCGTGTGACCGGCTTATCGGCATTTGCCGCTCTACAACTATAGTAGAGAGAGTACACACCTGATAGGAATCTGAAGCTGCTAAACTGCGCTCCGAGCACTCCTATGCCCAATGCCAACCAGGTATGCCCCTTCTCCTCCTAGGCAGCTCTATATATAGCTAGATTCTCACCTTCCTTCTTTGTATCTTTCTGATGTGGGATCTCTCCGTCTGTAGAGTTCAAATCCAACTCAAACTCTTCTCGTCCAATCCGCAAAATAAATATTCCTTGCTTTTCATGAGATTCGAACCCAAGTTCTCCCATCAGCCAATTCACGCCACTTGCCACTAAGCCACCAGCTCCTCTTATGTCTAAAACCATGCACAACTAAATATAACCCTATGGCAAAATTCTAGAGTCCATTTAAAAAGAAAACCAAAATGCAAAAGCCAAGACTTGAACCTTGGACCTCCTTCCTTCCTTGTGGCGTCACCCCCTTGTCTCTTATGTGGCGTCACTTTGCCACTACACCATACACTCCACTTGTGTTATTTTGCCCACATTTTATTCTTAAAGCCTACTACTAACTCCTAGGGTTTTATTCACCCAAAACAAAAATTTTTCCTAAGGACTTCATAGAAGCCCCCTAACCTTCCAAAATCACTCACCTACTAGATCCAACTTGCATTAAAGCCATTCTCTTATTCCTAAAAATTTTAAACGCTCTTACGCCTAAAGCGTAATGGGCCTAATCCTACTAGGCCCAACTTTGGGATGTTACAGTAACCCGACAACTCCTCAACGCAGAAACCACGTTGGACAAATAATTCCTTCTTTCCCCTATCACAACCACCTCTACCTTTTCCGGTGTACTCAACACCATATGCTTAGTCTCGCAATCCAGTTTAGCATGATGTTTCACCAACCAATCCATTCCCAAGATGAGATCAAACTCCCCAAATGGTAATTCCATTAAGTCTGCAAAACACTACTCCTTGAGTCTCTGAGGTACATTCCTAAATAGTTTGTCCACTATCATGGATTGTCCTAACTGGCTAACCACGCTTATCTTCCTAGCGATTATTTGATTCTATACTTAAAGTCTCAGATATCGAGCATGCAACATAAGAGTAGGTTGATCCAATATCAATTAAAGTAAGAAATGGAGTATCAGCTGTAAGAAACATATCGGTTATAATGTCTAGTGCATAACCATCCTCTCGCCGATAAGCTGCTTGCACCAGACTTGGTTGCCTTGCATCTGCATTACTAGCACCCCTACCGGTGCCCCATGACCCCGACCAAATCCATTTCCACCTCTGGTTGGGCCACAACCCCTCGCTAATGATTGACCACCCCTTTCAATTTCTCCTCTACTGTGAAGTCAAGGTCATCTATTATGCGCTCACTTTCCTTTAACAATTACTCAGCTGTATTAGGGGCTACGCCAGAAATGCCCCTAAACATTTCCACTCCATTGGGTCAAAGTCATTCAAACACTGATTTTTGAGCTCCATTACCCATGCTCGCCCCAGCGACTCTCTCTAATACCCTTAACATTGCTTGAGACACTGTCTCATCCCCGCCAGTTTGGTCCTAAAATGCCACTCCTACTGCTGGCGGTACAGGTATCTCACTACCTGACCCATGACCGATCCCATTGGTTCCGACACAGCGATTCCACCTCTACCACGACCACGCACATTGCGACCGCGTCCTCTAGTATTCATCTCTATAATCTTGTCTTAATTTAATTTAAAGAAATTTTATGAATTAGCATTTCTTTCACTATTGTTAAAGAGTAAAAATTTTATGAAAGATAATTTTCAAGTAGTTTCCACGATTCACATACAACCTAAAAGTTTTCGTTTCTAAGGTAGAGTTCCTTAGTTCTAACATCCATGTCAAAATATTCACAAAGCACACGCAATTTTATACAAATCCCTTGTTTAATCAGAAAACTTACCTGGCGGACTTGGGCCAGAGACTCGGGTGCCAATGTAAAAAAAATAATATGTATTTCATCTTATATGTATATATGTTTATATAAAAAAAACCCATCCTTAGAAAATGTTTTGGACCCAAAACCCAAAGCCGAGCTTTTGAACCTGGCTCTAATACCAATTTGTAACACCCCAAACTCGGCCCAAACACCACAACTGGATCTTGGTATGTCACTAAGAAGAATTTATAAAACATATTGAGTGCCTAAGGGAAAATTCCAGTTCACTCCTTCTATCGCGTTTTAAATTTTATCAGATGTTTAGAAAACTTAGTAGTTACATGTTAACCTAGTTAAATTTTCCAAGTTGCAAAATCAAGTGACTTTTGAAAACCCATGTTATCCGTTTATGCTACGATTGTTTTGTCGCAAAAGATAATAATTTAATAAATAGTTTAGTCGCATGAAAACTACGTTGCCTTTATGTTTTCTTTTTAAAACATACTATTATTTCAACTAGTCTTATAACTTGAGTGTCTAAAACTTAAAATCCAAACTTAAAACCCAATTTATAGTGGCCTTATTATAGTGTGAAAACAAAACCAGATATTGGAAATAAGTAAAGTTCCTTACTGAAATGAAATAAAATCATGCATGGCCACCTCGTGCTCCTCTCCAGCCCGGTCCGTTGCACTATGTGCTACCTAAAAAAAATGTTAAACAACGGGGTGAGTCACAAGACTCAGTGTGTAACACTCAAGCACCACCAAATTGGGCCTTAGCCCTACAGAACATAGTAACAGAACAACATATGCCAGAATAATGCAGAACCCATCCCAATCCTAGATTTCCATCCGCTACACACCACTCGTACCTGCCAATCACACCAATGGGGATTTCTATAATCAACCCTCCCCGCTACACACCATCGATGGCAGTCATACTGCTCATCGTCAGAATCGTGACATAATCACCAGAACAGTTGTGGTAGAGCCACTATAACAAATCGTGGCAGAGCCACTACAACAGATCATGGTAGAGCCAATACAACACTTCCCCTTTAATATCACAATCCCAACCCCATGCAAGCATAAGATACTGATGTATGGTTTCAACAGGTTTTGGTATGCATGTATAGTATGCTCATCATATATAACATGTCATCTCATCATAACCATTATTTGGTGTAATAGGAATCACTAACTTGATGTCTCGCCTTTACCCTCCAAGGGTAACCTACTAGCCATACCGAGTTTCGGCATTTAACAAAATATAATATTACATTAACACAACATTACAAATGGTCTGAGAAGTTACACACCTAATTACGCACAACACTAAACTATCTAAGTCAACGCTCTCACTAGTTGGGATCATGACTATCGATCTACTACTCTGCTCAAAAATTGGCCCACAACCTGGTGGCCAATCACGAACAGCAGACACCGCTCTCTTTTTGAACCTAGGGATCGAACCCGAAGGTTTGCCTCCCTCTCCAACTTGTATATATCTTGCATCCATCAAAAGCTTCAATCAAAACTCACTACGAGAGATATGATTTGAGTATCCACCCAACAAGGTTAAAGTGACAGATAGAAGATAAATCGATTGATAGTATGACTAGGATGAATCTTCTTACCTAAGTCGATTGAATCCCAAAGTTAGTAGACTTGGATTAAAATGTTGATTGCACACCTACACAAAAACCAAATGAGATTCGGCTCAAAGAGAATGGGTTACAGGACCATTTGGCCAAACCAACCTCATCTACTCACCCTTGATTATCTTCAGGATTCGGCACCAACAAACAGGACAAAGAAGATTCACTACCAGGGAAGAAAAGTGAAAAACAAAGCCCAGAAAGAGATTAAGAATCGATTCGACCTATAGGAAAAGAAAAGAGAAAAGAGAAAAAGAATAACCAAAACTTACCAGACCCTGAGATAAGAATTCGGCTATGGTGAATAGTTCAAGAAAAGAAATAAAAGAAGTAATCTTGAGACCTAGAGGTTTTGACTAAGAGGAAAGATGAAGGTGTGGTTTCAGCTTCTAGTGAATGAAAAAAGAAACAGGAACAAGATGAGGAAAATCAAGAGAATTCAGCAAGAGGGAAGTTTATGGAAGGAGAAAGATGAAATAGAAGGCGAAGAGAAGAGCAAGGTTTCGATTTTGAGGATGAATGGAAAAGAGACTAAAAGAAATATTGCCCAAATAGTCTTCTTAATTTCGGCTAAAGGTCACAAAACAAGAAAAGAGTGGAAATTGACTGGGTGGTTTTCGGCAAAAGAGAGTATGAGAATCACTAATACCAAATTTTGGCACCCTCTTTTGCCCCAAAACCAAATGCTCCCCACCTCTCACACACCTCAAAGATTCGACTAAGACTCCCCCACTATGCTGTCCCTTCCATCACTCCTATTTTCCTTTCTTCCACTCATTCAAACCAGTTTGAATGATTCAAACTCCTTAAATTTCTCTCCACAAATTATTTGAAATGCTTAACCAAATCCTACCTCTCTCCTCCAGAGTTTGATTGTCATCCAACCACTTCCTTTGTCTGAGCCAAAAATAACACTCCCTTGCTGCTTAAGAGTTTCGAACCTCCTCCCTCTCAACTCCTTGTGACGCAATTCTATGCATGCTAAGTGTCGTTCCCTTGCCACTCTTCCACTGCATTACCTTATGTCCTTTAATGCAACTAAAAACCTATAAAGTCCAACTCCTATTTGGCTATCCCCTCTAAAGTGCCCAAAACTAAAATTCTACCAAAGCTTCGGTGTAACCCCCATAACTTCCCGAGGCCCCCAATCATGTCAAAACAACAAGCATAACACATCAATATACAGAAAACCCAAAAGATGCAAAGCCCCTAAATCTTAGATGTTACACGTTAAGTATGCATAAGGAAGTTAGTCTTCCACAATGTGAATCTTGCTTCGAAGGTAAAATGACTAAGAGGTCTTTTAATGCGAAAGGTACAAGGTTCAACCAACCTTTAGAACTTGTGTACACTGATGTATGTGGTCCCATGAGCATCAATGCCTAAGGAAGTCACAATTATTACGTGACATTTATTGACGACCATTCTCTATATGGATACGTGTATCTAATGCATCGTAAAAGTGAAACCTTTGATAAATTTTGAGAGTTTCGTGCGAAAATGGAAAAGCATGTAGGTTTATCTATAAAGAATCTTTGGTTTGACCAAGGTAGGGAATACTTGTTTGACGAGTTCTTAAGATACCTCATAGAGAATGAGATTTTATCCCAATTGACTTTGTCGTGCATTCTACAGCATAATGGTGTAGCTAAGAGAAGGAATAGAACCTTACTTGACATGGTTTGTTCAATGTTAAGCTATTCACAACTCCCTACTTCCTTTTGGGGATATAAAAAAAAAAAAACACATGTGGGCAAATAACCGCCATATGTGAGAATTACGGATCCACCATTCAAGCGGGGTGGTTTAAATAGGTTAAGATATTTAGAAGTTAAGCTAGACTACTCAAGTAAGTAGAGATGTATGTCTCTAAATTAAGAAGTAGGTTACCTTAGGAAGGATAAGTTTTCCTAGAGACTGCTCAAGACTAGCCACGAGAGAAAATATCAAGGATAAAATTTTGTTTAAAGGTGGGGGAGTTGTCACACTCGGTTCTCTTAAGGATCCAAATGCAAAGCAAATTCAAGGAATTAATTGTATAGAAATAGAAATTTAAGGACCCTAATGAGATATTTAGAAACTTCAATGGTTGGTTGGGAAATGTTAGATTTCAATTCTGGTTTAGTTTGATTGGAATCGACTGGTTCCATTGTAGGAGACAAAATTATTAAGAATTGATGGTTGAAATAGTATGTGGAGGTCATGCCAATAGACTATAAATAGGTGTGGATAGAGGTGAGCAAAACTCAATTCTACTCAAAAATATTTTGAATTTTGAGTTAAACGAATTGAGTTATTCAAGTGAACTCGAATTTTTTTTCAATTTCGAGTTCGAATCGAGTTTAATTTTTAAATTCGAATAACTTGAATAAACTGAAAACCAAATTATAACATTTTACACTTTTACCCCAAACCCTCAAACCTTTTTACTTTCCCTCTAATATTTTTCCTTCCTCCCGCTTTCCCCCCAAAATTTTACTCCCCTAACCCTTAAAACTTTTTATTTTCCTCCTAACCTTTTACATTTTACCCTTTACCCCCAAATAAAAAATCATACAAAAAATCCCTAAACCTAAATAGTAATAATTTTATTTATATCTTCTATTTATATTATTAAATAAAATTTCACATTTTGTACTATTTATATGATTGAATTTTAATCATATTAAATCTTTAAATTTCATTAAAATTGAATTATTGATGATGTCATAAAATATTTGTGTTAAAATTTTATGTTCAGATCAATTTCACATTTTATCTTTAGGATAAATTTTATTAAACAATCACATTTTTTATATTTAATATAACGTTTAATTTCAAAATACATGGTGACAAAAATTAGAAGATAATTGAAGCAACTAAGCAAGCAAAGAAACTAACTTTGTATTAAATATTAATAAATAAATTATGAGGAGATGAAAGTTAATAACAAATTTGATTATGGTGGGCAAATTTGATTACAGTGGGTGACAGTGGTTACAAGGACCCAAAGTCATTTTTTAAAATTTAACTCGAACAAATATATTCAATTTGATTCGATTCGAATTCCATCTATCTCAGTTTCAAATCGAGTTAGGATGGTTAAATAGGATTCGTCAACTCGACTAACTTGAAAAATTTTCATTGGATTTGATTTGATCGAACGCTCACCCCTAGGTGTGGATGGAAACATAATTATCTTCAATTCTATTTCCCAAATTTTTCTTTCTAAGCATTGTCTTCTTTAGTCGCTCCGAAGAAGAAAATGATGTAGCTGGAGGAAGCTCTGAATGTTGCAGTCAATGCATGATTTAGAAGTTAGGTGTAGAGAAATTGGGAATTGGTAAGTTTCCTTATCCCCTCTGAACTTGTGGATTGAAGAAAAGAAGTAAAGTAAGAACTCTCAAAACTTCTGAATAATTGTGGATTCTGGGTTTTAAGGGCTGAACACCTTTAGTTAAAATGATAAATGATTGTCATGCTTAGATGCCAGGACAAAAGAGGCTTTGGCACTTGAATGAGCTAAGTTGTCAAGGATAAGAAAGAAAGGTAAGATTCGATGGTTTTTTCTAAGTGAACCTTGATTTTTCTTTGTTTGAATGGTTTGTGCTTGTAACAGCCCAATTTTAGTGATTTCGAAAAAGTGGTTTCGGGACCACAAATTTGAGCTGAAAATAAAATTTATTTTAATTTTATTTTATGGTCCGTAATATGATATAAATGTCATGTGAAAATTCTAATAAGAAAATTTTACCAATTATGTGCCTAATTACGAGAAGGACCAAATCGCATAAAATATAAAAGTTGAATCTAGTAGCTCTAAGTATCAAATAGCTATGGAATTCAAAACTTAAGGTCCTTATATAGAAATTAGACCATAAATGAAAAGTATGTAGATATTTTTGGTGACTCACCAATGGAAAATTAGAAAAAGGCTAAGGACTAAATTGAAAATTGAAATAATTTAATTAATAAAAAGATGATAAAAGAATTATCATCTTATTTTCTCATCTTCTTCCCCAAAATATTCCATGGAAACCCTAGGAAAGAGAAAGCAAGCTTTCTTGGCCAAATTGGGTAAGTTTTCTTGTCCCGTTTTTAGTAATGTTGATATTTTTGAAACCGAGATAGCTTAATCTATCTATTTGGGGGATTAATTTGAAAAGTTATCAAGGTATGGAAATTAGATCATCGATGAATATGCTGAAAACTTGAAATTGATGGTAGAAAATGAAAGGTTGTTGATAGATAAACAACTTTTACAATGTGACTTTTGATTAAAACATGCTTTATGGACTAAAATGTAAAGTTGTGAAATTTGATTAAAAATTCTAAATTTTTATAAATACATGTGCTGTAAATTTTGTGATGGAATTTTGGTTAGGCTTGGAATAGGGAGTAAATTGCACAAATTTCATTTTCCGAGCCTAGGGACGAAATTGAAATTTATGAAAAAGTTAATGGCAAAATGGTAATTATTCCTAGGATGTAAATTGAGTCCACTTGTATATGAAATGTGATAAATTGATGTTAAATCTACTCATATAGATCCAAATAGACTAAATTCGGAGTTAGAACGAGGAAAAGAGGAAAATGTCGGATTAGTAGATTTTATGTACACGAACATTTGTCGAGGTAAGTTCGTGTAACTAAATTGTGTATATTTATTTGCTTGAATTAAATTTTGTGCTTGTGAATTGCATAAATATTATATGTATATGACATTGGAAACATACCTGACGAAGCCCGATCAATAATAAGGCCCGATAAATGATAAATAATAAAAATGTTACTTATGTACTTGAAATGAATGTGGAATGTGTCTATTTGAATTATGTGGATATTATAAATGTATGAAATAATCACATGCCTGATAATGCTTGGAAAATGTCAAATTCCGTTTGAATAGATGGAAAATTTGATGGATATGTGATTTCTCGAAATGAATGAAGTCCTACATTTTTTGCTGACAGAATTTAGCTCGGACGAGTAATTCCATTTACCTCATTATAAAAAGGATTTAGCCCAGACGGGTAAGCCTGATATAAGTCCTCTCTAGCATATGTTATAGATTGGATTTAGCCTGGACGGGTAATCTAGATTAAGCTCTTTAGAGCATATGTCATGAAAAGGATTTAGCCTGGACTGGTAATCATATTGTATATATGTGTGGCTCGAGAGTGTACTCTCTGAAATAGTACCTTATAGGTACCATTGGACATGAATTTTTGGATCTGATTTGTACACCTCGAGTGTACTACTTGTGTATCCATCGATATTCTAAATAAATTCAACGGGTAAAAATCCTGGCATGAGAAGATATGAATAAGAAATGAGATATTACACGTATTTGTCCTAAAATACATGAAAATGATGATACATGACAATTAATATAAGAAAACATGAGATGATGATATTTGTACATGGAATTCATTTGATGAATATGTTCATCCCTGATTATAGACTTGTATACTTTGACTGTACTACTGCTCGTGTGACATTGATATTTCGAGTAATATGAGTAAAGTTCTGACATGAAATAATCTGAACTTGATATGAACTATTATGAAATTATACGTGTAATTTAAAGAGATGATTTATGCATGTTAAATGAACACATGTTGTGAAAAGCATATGTGCCTGGAAACTTGATTGTTGTTGAGCCCAAACATGTTTTGATGTTATTATGGAGTATATGACTAACAAGGGCAATGAGGATATGTGCAGGGCTTGAAGTCAAATTGAATGAATGTGCCTTACATAGTTACCTCAAAATAGAATGAATGGTAAGTTAAGTACCATGTTATACAAACTTACTAAGCATTTTATGCTTAGTTTTATTTCCCTATTTTATAGTAAATCAGAAGCTTGTTGGATTAAAAGCTTGGTGGAGATCATTCACACTATCCATCAGCCTATATTGGTACATATGGAAAATCAATTATGATTATAATGACATGTATAGGTTATATTGGCCATATTGGCATGTAAATGCAAATGATTATTGTAATCTGGCCATTGGAATGGCTAGTGATGATTATGTTTTGGTATATGTATATATATGTATTAAGTTTATTTTATGGAGATAACATAAGTGTTTATTATTGATTGAATGAGAAAGGTTAGATGAGTATGCTCATAAAAGGTAAGATTAAAAGCATGAATGCATGTAACAATATATCATATTTGATGTTATAAATTGCTTGAATTCAATGCTTGGATTGGTGGTATTTGCATGTAAGTTGGTGTAAGAACTTGGTAAAAATTGTGGGTGAGAAATGAAGTTAGAAATGACTTTATTTTGTCCACACAAGCAGACATGTAACAGCTCAGTTTCGGTTTGAAATTGAAATCGAAACAGTGGTTTCGGGACCACAAATTCGAGCCGAAAATAAAATTTATTTTTATTTCATTATATGATCCGTATTATATTGGAAATGTCATGTGAAAATTTTGATACGAAAATTTTATCCATTATGTGTTTAATTAGAGAAAGGACTAAATCGCATAAAATGCAAAATTGAATTCTAGTAGATATAAGGATTAAATAGCTATGGAATTCAAAACTTGAGGTCCTTATATGGTAATTAGACCATTAATAAAAATTAGTAGATATTTTGGAGATTCATCCATGGAAAATTAGAAAAGGCTAAAGACTAAATTGGAAATCAAAATTATTAAAGATGATAAATTAATTAAATAGAAATAAAAATCATTTAGATAATCTTATTTCCCAAAATAATACATGGAAACCTTAGGAGAGAGAGAAGAAACTTTCATGGCCAAATTGGGTAAGTTTCCTTGGCCCGTTTTTAGTAAATTTGATATTTTTGAAACCGGATAGCTTAATCTATCTATTTGGGGGATTAATTTGAAAAGTTATCAAGGTATGGAAATTAGGTCATGGATGTATATGCTAAAAATTTGAAATTTATGGTAGAACATGAAAGGTTGTTGATAGATAAACAACTTTTACAAAGTGATTTTTGATGAAAACATGATTTAGGGACTAAAATGCAAAGTGGTGAAAATTGATGAAAAATTTTTAAATTTATAGAAAATATGTGCTGTAAATTTTATGTTGGAATTTCAGTTAGGCTTGGAATAGGGAGTAAATTACATAAATTTCATTTTTCGAGCCTAGGGACGAAATTGGAATTCATGGAAAAGTTAGGGGCAAAATGGTAATTTTACCTAGTATGTAAATTGAGTCCACATGAATATGAAATGTGATAAATTATGTTAAATTTACTTGTATAGATCTAGATAGACCAAATTTGGAGTTAGAATGACGTAAGAGGAAAATGTCGTATTAGTAATTTTTACGTACACGAACATTGTCAAGGTAAGTTCTTGCAACTAAATTGTGTTTATTTACATGCTTGCAATGATTGTGTTTATGTAAATTGTATAAGTTTAATAAATATGTGAAATGGTTACATATCCGATCAAGCCTGATAAATGAAAATGTTTAAATTACATGATAATGCCCGATAAAGGATAAACGATAAAAATGTTACTTATATGCTTGAAATGAATGTCGAATGTGTTTATTTGAATGGTACGAATGTTGTGGATGTATGAAATAATCACATGCCCGATAATTCCTGAGAAAAATGTTAACTCCCGATTGAATAAAATGGAAAATCGATGGATATGTGATTTCTCGAAATGAATGAGGTCCTGCATTTGTTGCTAAAAGGGATTTAGTTCGGACGAGTAATCCTATTAAGCTCATTACAGAAAGGATTTAGCCTAGACGGGTAATCCTGATATAAGTCCTCTCGAGCATATTTTATGGATTGGATTTAGCCCAGATGGGTAATCCAGATCAAGCTCCTTAAAGCATACGTTATAAAAAGGATTTAGCTTGGACTGGTAATCCTATTGTATACATGTGTGGCTCGAGAGTGTACTCTCTGAGATAGTACCTTATGGGTACCATTGGATATGAATTACTAGATTCTGACCTGTACACCTTGAGTGTACTTCTTGTGTATCCGTCGGTATTTCAAATAAATTCAAAGGGTGAAAATTCCAGAAATGAGAAGATATGAATAATAAAATGAGTTATTACACGTATCCGTCTGAAATACATGAAAATGATGATACATGATAAGTGATATATGAAAGTATGAGATGATGATATTTTGTACTTGGAAATTATCTGATGAGAATGCTCATCCTTGATTATAGGCCTGTACACCTTGAGTGTACTACTACTCATGTGACCTTGATATTTCGAATGTTATGAGTAAAGTTCTGACATGAAGTAATGAACTCAAGATGAACTATTATGAAATTATACTTGTATTATAAAGAGATGATTTATACATGTTAAATGAATACATGATGTGGAAAGCATATGTGCATGGAAACTTGATTGTTGTTGAGCCCATATTATTTTGATGTTATTATGGAATATGTGACTAACAAGGGCAATGAGGATCTGTGTAGGGCTTGAGGTCAAATTGATTGAATATGCCTTACATAGTTACCTCAAAATAGAATGAATGGTAAGTTAAATACCATGTTATATGAACTTACTAAGCATTTTATGCTTACTTAGTTTTATTTCCTTGTTTTTATAGTAAATCAGAAGCTCGTTGGATTGAAAGCTTGGCAGAGATCACTCACACTATCCATCTGCCCATGTTGGTACAATATGGTAAATCAATTATGGTTGTAATGGCATGTATAGGATATATTGGCCATATTGGCATGTAAATGTAAATGATGCTTGTAATCTAGCCATTGGAATGTCCAGTAATGGTTTGTTTGAATATACTTGTAATGTCAAGCTATGGTAGCTACATATATGTTAAGTAGTTAATCAAACTATGTCTAACTTGAGTACTTAATTAAGGTAATATTATAGGCATGTATTGATAAACCATAATTTACACATATTTTAACCCCATGCTTGGCTTATTTTTGGATGATTTTTCATTGAATTTGATGAATTCGATGCTCCTAATCTCTTAATTTCATGTTTTATACTCAGGAGAGCTTAGGGAGTCGAAAAGAATGAGAAACGGGTCAAAATGGGAGAAAATGGGCTTACACCAAAAATCACACGGCCTGGACTATCGACCACAGGCGAGATCACTGCAATGAGTGTGTGGCGACCAGAATAGACCACGACCGAAGGAGTTCACCACGAGCGTGTCTTTGCCGTAGCAAAGACGAATTCTATTCGGAATAGGGTACTTGTGGGCCAAGAGAGGTGTTCCAAAGCCTATATAAACACCCTAGGGGGTAACCTAAAAAGAGATGTTGAATAGACGCCAAATAGGAGGCGAAAAATACTTCAAGACAGCCGTCGGGAACAACTTAGGAGAAGGATCTCTATCAAGACTGAAGATCTTCCATCAAGTTCTTTAGAATTTTTTTTGGTTTTCATTATGTTTTGTGGTTTTCCCTATTTTATGATGTTTCCTTCTATTAGTATGAACTAAACCTCTCAAATACCTGAAGGGATGAAACCTAAGACGAATCTTATTATTATTTGATTTATAAGATAAATACTTGTTCTTATTTTTAATTGTGAGTTTTTATTCTTGTTTTGATAATTGGGTTATTGATTCAAGTCGAATGTGCTTATTCGATTGGAGCAAAGTCCTGTTTAAGAGAAGATCAACACAATTAAGCGGAGTTGATTGCAACCCAGAAATAGGGCAGCGAAAATCGCAGATTGAGTCAAATCTAATAAGGGATCCATAGATCGAGTTAATGCGACAATAGGGTTTTAATTAGAAAGAGATTTCATTTAATCAACCTAGAGTCAGTCGTTTTTAGTCTAGTAACAGATATTAACATAAATCAGGGATATCTACGGATTAAGTCAAGTGAATAAATCATATGAATCAAAAGTAATAAGTGAAGTCTAGGTGGATTCTTCCTTAGGTATTGCCTATCTCATATAAATTGTCCAAAAGTATTTTCCCATTTCACTCTCTGTCACGTTCATAGTCATTTAGTTAGTTAAATTCGCTAGTTAATTTTAGATTAAAAATAAATTCCCTTAATTATTAGGCTAGATAATAAAAAGATAGTTATTAGTAGTAATTTTAGTCCTTAAGGATATGATATTCCGGGCTCGCCATAACTATACTACTATTCGATAGGTGCGCTTGCCTTTGTCGAAATAATAGTTAGTTTCGAGCCCATCAAGTTTTTGGCTCCGTTGCCGGGGACTAAGATATTAGGAAAACTAAATTTTATTACTTTAGCCATTTTTACTATTTACAATTTATTTTACTTTGCTAATTTTTCTTTTATTTGCTTCTGGCAGGTAATTTTAGTTTATGACTAGAAGAAACCCGTCAGGACCATTACTTTTTGACAATGATATAGAAGCTACCGCTCACAGAAATCAAAGAGAAATAAAGCGAAGCCTACAATACATAGAAGAAGAGCAAGAAGACAAAACCAATACTACCGAAGAGATGGGTGATAATAAATCGCTACCTCCTGTGGTTGCCGTAAATCTAGTGAATCAAAATCCTGCTCCTCGTACTATGTATGATTATGCTAAACCTAATTTAACAGGAACCGAATCAAGTATTGTTAGACTTGCTATCGCTACAAATAATTTTGAACTAAAACCTAACACTATACAGATGATTCAGCAATTTGTTCAGTTTAATGGTTTGTAGGATGAGGATCCAAACAATCACTTGGCAAATTTTCTAGAGTTTTACGACACTTTCAAAATTAATGTCGTTTCTGATGATGCCATTCGCCTTCGGTTGTTTCCCTTTTCGTTGAGGAACAATGCTAAACAGTAGTTGAACTCGTTACCACGAGGATTAATCACTACATGGGACCAAATGACCGTGTACTATCCTGAAAATGGGCCTATGCATTTTTGATTTAATTATACGAAATGGCATGTCTTATGTGTTATGAATGTATTATGAAAATTTTTTGGAAACTCAGAAATGTAAGAAATGATTTAGAAATGTTAAGTTTCAAAAAGAGGAAAGTGAACATTTTAGAACCTTGGAAATGTAAGGAAATGTCCTGGAAATGTAAGGAAATGCTTTAGAAATGTTAAGTTAAAAGAAGGGAACTAAGGCAAGGTGGTCTTAAGAAAATTTATGGAGGAAATATGACATGAAATTGGGCTTGGAAAAGTGGCCTGGAGATGCCACTTAAGGCCTCTGGAAATGGCGCCCCATGCAGTGCAAGGAGGGCTTGTGTTCGAAGTCGCGTGGAAGCAAAATTTTAAAGATTTATTTTGCTAGGTGGTGTCAATGAGAGGGAGTGGGGAGGGCGGCACCAAGGCTAATTTTAGGAGTTTTATCCTTTTAAAATTTGACAAATAGATAGATAATGATGGACTATTATTATTATTTTATTAAGAGATAAGAGATAAATATTGGATTAAGTTTTATTAAATTGAATGGGTGGTAATTAAAGTGATAAAGTTATCAAAATAGGAGTGATGGCCATGTAAAGGATTTTAAGTTAGTAATTTGACTACTAGAGGAAAAGAGAGCCATTTATCATATCTTTTTCAACTCTTCTCTCTAGAATTTCCTAGAGCATCTCTTCTTCTTCTTTTGTTAGCCAAAGCGAAAACTAAAGTAAGCCTAGCGAATTCTTCATAGCTTTTATGATCTCCATTAAAACCGAATCCATAAACTCCTCAAGATACCATCATTAGCCGATTTCTTTATACCAATCAAAAGCAAATCAAGATCCTTCTAGCCTACATAGCAGAATATTGCTAAAGGTTCAAGCAAGGATTGCCGATCTCTAAAGTAAGGGTAAGATCTCATTCGGTTTCATCCTTTTCTTTTAAGATTTGCCAAAATCTAGGACTAACCCATTAATATCTTGTTGTCGAAACTTTGAAGAGATCTTTGGGATTTACTAAGTGTCATTTGCAAGGAAGGAGAAATTCCTTTCAGAAGGTACACCATAGGCAGCGTGTTCCCTAGTTATTCGGTGAGTTTTGGGATTTAAAATCCACAAGGTAAGTATCTATAGCATTCGCCAAGGCCATGTTGAGTAAATAGATGTGTTTCATTAATATTTAAAAGCGAAACTAATCTATTCAAGTAATCTAGTGATTCTTGATTTCAAGAAAGAAGGATACAAAGTTTAGGCATTTGATTAGACATCAATCGGCGACAGGTAAGGATTTAAGTGTACTAATCCTCTGGGATTTGGTTTTATGGCGAATGGCTCTTTACTAAGTATTAAGTGATTGATAAAATGTAGAGATTTAAGATCTAAGGCATTAGATCAAGCTTTTCGGGATCTGAGTGAACTTGCTAAAGCGAATCGGTGTGTACCCCACGCTACATTTTAATAAGATTTATGTCAATAATTAATATGTGCATGTTTATAAGAATGTGAATATGGCTAAGATACCATGCTATGGTACAAAAGTACTCAGGTTCGTTTCCTACTCCTACTAGGATTATGAATATATGTTATTTTTAACATGTGAAAAGTGATGAGAATGTGAACTAAAGCATGATATGCATGATATGTATGATATGGGGCATATGGGATATTATGAGAAAGGGGAAGTGAACGTGGTGACCTAAGACCACGATATCTGAATGTGGTGACCTAAGACCACGATATCGAATGTGGTGACCTAAGACCACGAATTTTATAAGAGGCGATGAGCACGTCATTTATGTGACGCCTTCGATGGTGTGTAGCGGATGGAGGGTTGACTTATTAGTCGCCACGGTGTACAGGTTGGTACAGGTGATGTGTAGCGGATGGCATCTAAGTTTGGGTTCGGGTTGCATCATATTGTTTAAATGCTTTACGTACATGTATGATTTAAAATGCCTGAAATTGTTAAGACTTAGTGTTCGTGTACACATTGAGTCTGTTTGACTCACCCCATTATAGGAACATTTTTCAGGTGATGATCAGTAAGGGACCGAGTTGGCAGGGGCTTAGGGATGGCCATGCTCAGCAAGAAATTCATTTTATTTGGACTATTTTATTTTATGTACTTTGGTTTTAATTTTGGGATTTAATTGATGTAATAAGGCCATAGTGGATTACTTTATTTTACTTTTATTTACCATGTACGGATTTTTATCAAGTGAAGTTTAAGTAAATTTATTTTAAAACAAAGCCTAAACGTTTTGTCACCTAAAGTAAAGGATTTTACAAAATGAAATAAACTTTTTTTCAACTCAAGCCCAACCCAAAACAATCTTTCTTTCAAAACACACAAGTTTTTCCTGAGTAACAAAAGAATTTGAAACGGTTTACACTGGGGAACATACCAGATCCGGTCAAGGTTCATAGGCCGAGTTTGGGGTGTTTTAGCTTGGTATCAGAGCCCAATTTTAAACTTTTAGCCTTGGGTTTAAGGCCCAAAACGTTTTCAAAGTTAAGCCCAAAAGGGATTTTGTGAATTAAGCAGGTTTTTCTGGCATGGCCCACTAAGTCTCGGACAAAGTTCACAGTAAGTACTCAGATCTTTTGTGTGATTTATATTATGATTTGTAGAAGGGTAGAAATGGAATGTAGAATAGAGATTAATTACTTGAACCCTAGGACTAGTATACCCCAACAAAAACATAAGACTTAAATGCCTAACTAAACAAACACATGGTTAAGTCATTTGAGTTAGGGTGTGGTAACCATGGTGCGCATGTCTAGGATTGGTTTGATGGGAGCTTGGTATTTAAGCAGTCCACGTGACTCTCCTCCCCTCCACTCGAATCCTACTTGGTGCGTAGCTACGATTCACCCTAACCAAGAGGACTTAGCTACTGCTAAACCCACAACTAAAACCCGAAAGGGACTAGTAGTATTTTATGGAAACCCTAGTTTTAAAATTTCTAAATTACCCTCTTGATTTGAAAAGATTATTTTATTAATTTTCTGAAATATTTCGATTTACAAATTTACTAAAATACCCCTAGTGGTAAAATTATAAAATGCCCTTAGTTTATGAAATTTCCAAATACCCACAATTCTTATCAAAATTTCACTACTTTGCTTAAAGGAACCCTAAATTTACAAAATATCAAAATACCTTGATTATGAAAAAAATTTTATTTGAAATTACCCTACCCCGCAAAATTATCGAAATACCCCGAGTTACAAAATTACCGAAATGACCCCGATCTTCAAAAATTTACGCAACAACACCGATTTGGAAAACAAATTCTAAAACAACCTTCAAGTTTTGTAAATTCCAAAATATCCTTGATTTATTAAGATTTATAAATTTTCCACGGTTTATTCTTTGAAATACCCTATAATTTCAAAATTTCCAAAATACCCCGAGATTTCAAAATTACCAAAATACCCTTATTGACAAAATCACCAAGGAACCTTATTTTGACAAATTACGAAAATGCCCACAGAGGGCAAATTATGAAAATACCCACAGGTAGTGGAAAAACAACAACAATGAAAACTACAACATTTCTCCGAATGAGCGAAAGTTCATAATTGATTGATGGATATATGAATGTAAAGGCGTGTGCATTTATGAATACGAAAGAACCACTCCTAAAATTCTTTTCATAAAACTTCTTGCAGTTAATCGGTGGAATAAAGGCTAATTCATAAAATTTCTTAATCAGATTAAAGCGGCGTCGTTAGATATGAGTTCTAGAGGACGCGATCGTCATGGGCCAGATGAGGAAGAATGACGTGTCGAACACATTAGATCGGGTCAAGGGTTTGACAATAAGTTACCACCGCCACCACCCCCCAATTTGTTGGTGTCGAAGCGGCGAGCTCGGACGGGGGATGATCTTTATCGCAGTCATCTTTGTGAGTTCTTGAAATGGTGGTGGTCTTTGGAGGAATATGGGAGCTCAAAATCAGACTGAGCAACTCAGATCCAGCGGAGTGAAGTGTTAAAGTGGAGTATCGGTGTGGCACCAGTCTGGTGAATCTTGGTTGGAAACAACCGAGCAAATTATGGATAAGCTCGATCGACCCACGAGGAGAAGTTGAAA
This sequence comes from Gossypium rotundifolium, assembly GCA_025506655.1. Classification (NCBI taxonomy): domain Eukaryota; kingdom Viridiplantae; phylum Streptophyta; class Magnoliopsida; order Malvales; family Malvaceae; genus Gossypium; species Gossypium rotundifolium. The sequence goes on from CP106730.1 coordinate 30,317,853, forward strand.
GGGATGGTGGCACTGCTACGTGATAAAGCGTATCAATGGTGGTTAACGATTCGAGATGGTGCCACGCCTAAGGATCGACACAGGAATATGTTAAGGTGGCATATCAGAAGAAGTATGTCGGCACACGTTATATCAATGAACAGAGGAAGGCTTTTCTAGGACTGGTTCAGGGGAACAAGTCTGTGGTAGAGTATGAAGCTAAATTTTTAAGGTTGAGCCGGTATGCTCGAGGAGTAGTAGCTACGGAACATGACCGGTGTGTCCAGTTTGAGGACGGACTTAGGGATGACTTGAGGTTGTTAGTTGCTCTACATCAAGAGCGAGAGTTTTCTACTTTAGTAGAGAAAGCTAAGATAATGGAAGGAATTAAGGACTCTGTGAGGCAGAATACGGACAGGAATAAGCAAAAGAGAGGATTTGGGTCATCTGGATCATCTGGGAATGCTCAGAAAAGGCCTAGAGTTGATGGGCCATGAGGTCGACAAGCGGGTACTAGAGGGCAATATCGTACTTGTGAGCGGTGTGGGAAGAAACACTTAGGCGAATCTTTGGAAGAAGGCAGTGGGTGTTTTAGATGTGGGTCAAAGGACCATATGATCAAGGATGTCCAAAGAGACGGATGAAAAGCAACCAAGAGCTCGAATGTTAATCGGTGGTAGAGGTGGACAGCTGACCTCGGAGAGGTCGTGGTCCGAATGGTAGAGGTAACAATATTGGTAGAAGGCGTGGAACCTTTGGGTCGAGGTATCTTGCTAACAACGAGGCAAAGCGGTGGGTTTGGTTTACTGTGATCTGTGGGAGGGAGGATGGAGACGCACCGACATCATAAGCTGATGCGTTCCTCATTCATGGCAAGCCCTATTTTGCTCTTATTGATGTGGGCTCGACCCATTCTTATGTTGCATGTAGTGTAGTCAAAACACTAGGCCTAGACTCAAACTTTTGATAGGGAGATGGTGTAGTAAGCCCATTAGGCCAAACTGTAGTGGTAGATAAGATCTTTGGTGTATCCTAGAAATTGGGGAGTGAGCTTTTAGTGACTTAATGGAGTTGCCCTTGAGAATTTGACCTCATACTTGGTATGGATTGGTTAGTAGAGCAAATTTGTGTTGGATTGTCTTGGCTAAATGAATGGAACTAAGGGCCCCAAGATGAAGTGGTAGCAATGATAGGAGAAAGAAGAAACTACTTGTCTAACGTAGTTTTGGCATTGAAAGCGAGAGAAGATGGTTATGCAAAGGGTGCGAGGCGTTCTTATCCTTTGTAAGTCGTTAGATGGAAAGGAAGGAGGTGTCGGTGGAGTTAGAGCGTAAGGGACTTTGAGGATGTGTTCCCGGAGGAATTACAGAATACCTCAGGATAGGAAGGTAGAGTTTGAAATTGACTGCTGCCGGGATGCTGACTCCTGTGTCCATTGCCCCATCTGAGAATGGCACTGAAGGAATTGGTTGAGCTCAAGGCTCAAATTCAAGAATTGTTGGATCGTGGGTTTATTAGGCCAGTGTGTCTCCATGGAAACCACCCTGGTCTTATTTGTGAAGAAGAAGGGCGAACTATGCGAATGTGTATAGATTATCGTCAGTTGAATAAGTGACCATCAAGAACAAGTATCCTTTGCCAAGGATTGATGACTTGTTCGATCGACTTAGGGGCGGCGGTGTTCTCAAAGATCGACTTAAGGTCGGGATATCATCGAGTTGAAGGTGAAGGAGGCAGATATCCATAAGATCACCTTTAGGACAAGATCTGCCACTATGAGTTTGTGGTAATGCCGTTCGGGTTGACAAATGCCCCATCTGCGTTCATGGATATGATGAACCGGGTTTTTCAACCTTACTTGGATCGGTTTATCATGGTGTTCATCGATGACATCCTCGTATACTCCAAGACTGAAGAGGGGCATGATGAGCATCTCCGGATTGTCTTTGCAAGTGTTAAGGGAGAAGAAGCTCATGCCAAATTCACAAGTGTGAATTTTGGCTTAAGGAGGTTGCATTCTTAGGGCACGTGGTGTCTGCTTTGAAGGAATAAGGGTGGATCCTAGAAAGATCGAAGCAGTGTTGGATTGGAAACCACCTAAGTCAGTGGCGGAGATTCATAGGTTCTTGGGATTAGTAGGCTATTATAGAAGGTTCGTGGAAGGATTTTCGTCAATAGCCGTGCCTTTGACAAAGTTGTTGAGGAAAGAAGTACCCTTTATATGGTCGGATAAGCAGTAGGAGAGCTTTGAAAAGCTTAAGAAGGTATTAACAGAAGCTCCAGTCTTGATTCAGCCAAAGGCAGGAAAGGATTTTACGGTGTATTGTGACGCTTCCCATACAGGTTTGGGTTGCGTATTGATGCAAGACGGAAAGGTAGTCGCATATGCATCCCGAAAGTTGAGGCCACATGAGGAGAACTACCTGACGCATGACTTGGAATTAGCAGCAGTGGTCTTCGCTCTTAAGGTATGGAGGCACAACCTTTATGGCGAAAAGTCGATGATTTACACAGACCACAAGAGTCTCAAGTATTTGCTGACTCAGAAGGGTTAAACTTGAGGCAGCGAAGGTTGGTGGAATTACTGAAGGACTATGACTATTTGATAGAATATCACCAGGGCAAGGCGAATATAGTGGCGGATGCCTTAAGTCGGAAGGTGGTGTCGAATTTGAGGGTGATGTTCGCACACTTAAGTTTGTATGAAGATGGAAGCATGTTGGCTGAGTTGCAAGTCAAGCCGACGTGGTTGAATGAGGTGAAAGAGGGACAGTTGGCTGGTAAGGACCTAAGTGCTAAACTACAACAAGTACAGAGTGGAGAATTGGAAGATTATGGCATTAATGGCGAAGGAGTGTTATGTTTCAGGAATAAGGTCTATATGCTTAAAGATAAGGAACTTAGGCGAAGGATTCTTCAGGAATCGCATAGTAGCCCTTATACTATGCATCCTGGAGGCACTAAGTTGTACAGAGACTTAAGAGAACAGTTTTGGTGGCCTGGTCTGAAGAAAGAAGTTACTGAACTCGTTGGCAAGTGTTTGACGTGTCAGCAAGTTAAGGCTAAACACCAAGTTCCGTCAGGATTGCTTCAACCGATAATGATTCCGTAGTGGAAGTGGGAGAGAATTACCATGGACTTCGTTAGTGGGCTTTCCCTTACGCCTACTAAGAAGGATTCGGTATGGGTAATAGTCGACCGATTGACCAAGTCCGCGCACTTTATTCCGGTGAGAATCGACTACTCTTTACAGAAGTTGGCAAAGTTGTATGTGGCGGAAGTCATAAGGTTGCATGGAGTGCCGGTGTCGATTATCTCAGATAGGGACCCAAGGTTTACTTCTCGGTTACGAAACGTTACATCGAGCTTTAGGCACTAAGTTTAATTTTACTACGACTTTTCATCCACGGTCGTGGGCGGTCGAACGGGTAATCAAGTTTTAGAGGACATGTTGAGGGTCAGTGATAGATTTACGAGGAAGTTGGGAGGAGTATTTGCCTTTAGCAGAGTTTGCCTACAACAACAGCTATCAGGCCAGTATTTGGATGGCACCGTACAAAGTACTGTATGGTCGAAAGTGTCGGACTCTTACATGTTGGACGGAATTGGGAGAACGTCGAGTTTTGGGACCAGAATTAGTAGCAGAGTCTGAAGAGAAGGTTGAGATAATTCGTGCACGGTTGAAGGAAGTATCTTATAGGTAGAAGTCGTACGCAGATCTTAAACGGAAGGAAATCGAATTTGATGTGGGAGACCAGGTATTCCTTAAGGTTTCGTCTTGGAAGAAGGTGATTAGATTCGGTCACAAAGGGAAGTTAAGTCCAAGGTTTATAGGACCCTATCGAGTGTTGAAGCGAGTTGGACCAGTGGCATACCAGCTAGAGTTGCCACCAGAGTTGTAGCAGATGCACGACGTATTCCATGTATCCATGCTACGTCGCTACCGATCGGATCCATCTCATGTGGTACCAGTTGAAGAAGTAGAGCTAAGGCCAGATTTATCCTACGAGGAAGAGCCGATTCAGATCTTGGAACGAGACGTGAAAATATTACGGAGGAAGTTAGTTCCCCTAGTCAAAGTGTTGTGGCGCAATCATGGATTGGAGGAAGCTTCGTGGGAGCCAGAAGAGGCAATGCGACAGTAATACCCTCATTTATTTTAGCCAGGCAATTTCAAGGACAAAATTATTTTAAGGGGGGTAGAACTGTAATATCCTAAAAATGGGCCTATGCATTTTTGATTTAATTATACGAAATGGCTTGTCTTATGTGTTATGAATGTATAATGAGCATTTTTTGGAAACTCAAAATGTAAGAAATGATTTAGAAATGTTATGTTTCAAAAAGAGGAAAGTGAACATTTTAGAACCTTGGAAATGTAAGGAAATGTCCTGGAAATGTAAGGAAATGCTTTAGAAATGTTAATTTAAAAGAAGAGAACTAAGGCAAGGTGGTCTTAAGAAAATTTATGGAGGAAATATGACATGAAATTGGGCTTGGAAAAGTGGCTGGAGATGCCACTTAGGGCCTCTGAAATGACGCCCATGCAAAGGCAAGGAGGGCTTGTGTTCGAGTCGTGGGAAGCAAAATTTTAAAGATTTATTTTGCTAGGTGGCGTCAATGAGAGGAGTGGGAGGATGGCACCAAGGCTAATTTTAGGAGTTTTATCCTTTTAAAATTCGCAAATAGATAGATAATTATGGACTATTATTATTATTATTTTTTATTAAGAGATAAGAGATAAATATTGGATTAAGTTTTATTAAATTGAATGGGTGATAATTAAAGTGATAAAGTTATCAAAATAGGAGTGATGGCCAAGTAAAGGATTTTAAGTTAGTAATTTCGCTATTAGAGGAAAAGAGAGCCATTCATCATATCTTCTTTCAACTCTTCTCTCTCCAAATTTCCTAGAGCATCTCTTCTTCTTCTTTTGTTAGCCAAAGCCAAAACTAAAGTAAGCCTAGCGAATTCTTCATAGCTTTTGTGATCTCCATTAAAACCGAATCCATAAACTCCTCAAGATACCATCATTAGCCAATTTCTTTATACCAATCAAAAGCCAAAATCAAGATCCTTCTAGCCTACATAGCCGAATATTGCTAAAGGTTCAAGAAGGATTGCCGATCCCTAAAGTAAGGGTAAGATCTCATTCAGTTTCATCCTTTTTCTTTTAAAATTTGCCAAAATCTAGGACTAACCCCATTAATATCTTGTTGCCAAAAATTTGAAGAGATCTTTCGGGATTTACTAAGTGTCGACTACAAGGAAGGAGAAATTCTTTCCCGAAGGTACACCATAGGCCGCGTGTTCCCTAGTTATTCGGTGAGTTTCGGATTTAAAATCCACAAGGTAAGTATCTATAGCATTCGCCAAGGCCATGTTGAGTAAATAGATGTGTTTCATTAATATTTAAAAGTCAAACTAATCTATTCAAGTAATCTAGTGATTGCCGATTTCAAGAAAGAAGGATACAAAGTTTTGACATTTGATTAGACATCAATCGGCAACAAGGTAAGGATTTAAGTGTACTAATCCTCTGAGATTTGGTTTTATGGCGAATGGCTCTTTACTAAGTATTAAGTGATTGATCAAATGTAGAGATTTAAGATCTAAGGCATTAGATCAAGCTTTTCGGGATCTGGAGTGAACTTGCTAAAGCGAATCAGGTGTGTACCCCACGCTACTTTTTAATAAGATTTATGTCAATAATTAATATGTGCATGTTTATAAGAATGTGAATATGGATAAGATACCATGCTATGGTACAAAAGTACTCAGGTACGTTTCCTACTCCTACTAGGATTATGAATATATGTTATTTTTAACATGTGAAAAGTGATGAGAATGTGAATTAAAGCATGATATGCATGATATGTATGATATGGGGCATATGGGATATTATGAGAAAGGGAAGTGAACGTGGTGACCTAAGACCACGATATCTGAATGTGGTGACCTAAGACCACGATATCTGAATGTGGTGACCTAAGACCACGATATTTGAATGTGGTGACCTAAGACCACGAATTTTATAAGGGTGATGAGCACGTCGACTGTAGCGACTGCCTTCGATGGTGTGTAGCGGATGGAGGGTTGACTTAGTAGTCCCCACGGTGTACAGGTTGGTACGGGTGATGTGTAGCGGATGGCATCTAGGTTTGGGTTCGGGTTGCATCATATTGTTTAAATGCTTTACGTACATGTATGATTTAAAATGCCTGAAATTGTTAAGACTTAGTGTTCGTGTACACATTGAGTCTGTTTGACTCACCCCGTTATGGGAACATTTTTCAGGTGATGATCAGTAAGGGACCGGGTCGGCAGGGGCTTAGGGATGGCCATGCTCAGCAAGAAATTCATTTTATTTGGACTATTTTATTTTATGTACTTTGGTTTTAATTTTGGGATTTAATTGATGTAATAAGGCCATAGTGGATTACTTTATTTTACTTTTATTTACCATGTACGAATTTTTGTCAAGTGAAGTTTAAGTAAATTTATTTTAAAACAAAGCCTAAATGTTTTGTCACCTAAAGTAAAGGATTTTACAAAATGAAATAAACTTATTTTCAACTCAAGCCCAACCCAAAACAATCTTTCTTTCAAAACACACAAGTTTTTCCTGAGTAACAAAAGAATTTGAAACGGTTTACACCGGGGAACATACCATATCCAGTCAAGGCTTGTGGGCCGGGTTTGGGGTGTTTCAGACCGAAACATTTTTGTTAAAATATTTTCTGCCGGCTAAAACGGCAAAGTTGAGGAATGATATTTTTTCTTTTATGCAGATGGATTAAGAAACACTCTACAACGCATGGGAGAGATATAAAGATCTACTAAGGAGATGCCTTCACCATGGGTTACCTTTGTGGCTACAGGTTCAAACCTTTTATAACGGTGTGAACCCCTCAACTAGGCAGTTGATTGATTTATCCATCGGTGGAACCTTAAATAACAAGACCCCTGAAGCGGCTTATGAGTTTATAGAAGAGATGACACTGAATAATTATTAGTGGTAAGTTATGAGGACAAAGCCAACAAAAGCCGCCAGTGTTTTCAACCTCGAAGCAGTGACCATGCTATCAAACCAGGTAGAACTGTTAAATAAAAAGATTGATGGTTTGTATGGTTCTTCGCAGGTACATCTAGTGATGCAGTGCGATACATACGGTGGAAGGACGAACAATACAGAATACCCACCCTACAACCCTGGCATAGAGAACGAACAGATGAACTATATGGGTAATAATTCTAAACCTCAAAATAACCCTTATAGTAACACTTACAATCCAGGTTGGAGGAACCACCCAAACATCTCATGGGGTGGCCAAGGAAATCAGAGACAACAACCCCCTCGAGCTTTGAACAACAACCCTACCCACAAGAGAAAAAGCCAAACCTTGAGGAGATGCTAACAAATTTTATCGCGGTGTCAGAAACCCATTTCCAAAACACTGAAACAACACTCAAAAATTAGCAAGCATCGATTCAATGGATCGAGAACCAATTAGGACAACTTGCTAAACTCATATCTGAACGACCACAAGGCAGCTTGCCAAGCAACACTGAAATTAACCCAAAGGTACAACTTCATGCCGTTACTGCTCACGATAGTGAAGGGTTAGATGAGCCAAAATTGAGGCAGGAGAATGTGGTAGAGGAAGGTAAGGTTGAGGTAAGCCATGACCAACCAAAATCGGTAATTACAGAGTACCAACCTCATGTGCCATACCCCAATGCGATGAAGAAAGACCTCACAGATGAACAATTCGGTAAATTTCATAAACTCTTACATATTAACTTACCATTTCTTGAAGCTCTTTCACAGATGCCCAATTCGAAAAAGTTTTTAAAAGAGCTTTTGACAATCAAACGAAAGTTAAATGAGGCATCGATTGTGGAGCTAAATGCAGTGTGCTCAGCAATCCTACAAAATAGACTACCACGAAAGTTAAAAGATCTAAGGAGTTTTACGATTCCTTGCTTAATTAGTAGTTTATCTGTTGATAATGCTTTAGCAGATTTAGGGGCAAGCATAAATGTTATGCCTTATAAAATGTTTAAACAGCTAGGTCTAGGAAAACCCAAACATACTAGGATGAGCATTCAATTGGCTGAAAAAACTATTAGAGTTCCCAGGGGTATATTTGAAGATGTCTTAGTAAAAATTGATAAATTCATATTTCCAGTAGACTTTGTTGTTTTAGACATGGATGAGGACAACAATGTTCCTTTAATTTTGGGAAGACCCTTTTTAGCAACTACTAAAACTAGAATTAATGTTGGTACAAGTGAGCTCACACGTTGTGCAGGTGACGAAACGATCACTCTTCAGGCTCTTGACTCAGCTAGGACATCAAGTAATAAAGGTGAGAACATAAAATCTATTAATGACCATTTGGTTCAACCTTCTTTTTAGGAAACACCATAAAATTACACAACTGAGCCAGATCCTAAACCTCGTGCTAACAAGGAAATAACTCATGAAGAGCGAAGGCTTTAGATCGATGGACTAGACGAGTGGAAGACACATGACAAGGAGAAACTGGGGAAATATGATGAACCAAAGCAAAACCATGTCAAACTTAAGGATGAGACAACCCAATTTAAGATCGAAGATTAGGTATTGTTGGATAAGAAAGACCCTCAGATTGCCACTTCGAACCTTAATACAAACGAATAGATCCCTTTCACGGTACTGAATGTCTTCCCATACAGAACAGTCGAGGTAACTAATCCTACATTTGACAATTTTAAGGTAAACACCACTCGACTTAAATTATATATTGATAACTGAATTGATAGCAAGAATGAGGAGTTTTAACTCTTCAAACCACCATGATTATGCGAATGAGAGGTAAGTCTAGCTTAAGAATTTAAACGAGTGCTTCTCGGGAGGCAACCCGAGCACTAACTTCACTAATATCATATTTTCGATTTATAGCACCTAACTAAAAACTAACCAAATTAATAAAGCGCAGGTTTCCCTACCACACGACCTTGTACACGGGCGTGGCCGTGGCTGTGTGGACACCACGAACAGGCACATCGGCGTGGCAGAAATCATACGAACCAAGGACGAAACATCCCCAAACCATGGACGGAAACAAAATGCCACGGTCGTGCGATACAGTCGTGGTCGACACTGAAAAAGTAACACGAGTGTGTGACACGCCCGTGTCCTGAGGCCGTGGTCGACATTGATTAATCAACATAGCCGTGGCAACCTCTACACAGAAGAAATGAACAAAACACCACACGGTAGTGCGATACGGCCGTGTGACCTAACACGCCCATGGAACACGGGCGTGGGCAGCCACCAGATCCCTGATTCCTATTTAAAGCCCCCCCTTCTTCTCACATTCTCTCCAAATTCTTCTTCTTTCAAACCCTAACCACTACAACACTCTCTTTCTCTATTACCTTTCTCCTTTCATTTTCCTTTCCCCCTTTCCCTCACTCATTCTTTTCACCACCATCCCCATATTGAAGAAGTGAAAGGATCCTAGCACGGTTTCCCCGTATGCGACCACTCTACAAAAGTTCATGCCGGCCGCTTCATTCCCTCGGCAAGACAAGGACCTCTGAGTCCATTTATTTTTTCTTTTTCTTTATTTTTATTTTTTAAATTATTTCCCTTTATCTTTCCTGTCCTTAATTTATATTACTATATTTTGATTTCTTTAATTTAGGTTCAAGGGGTTGTTACGAAACAACCACACCACTAGAGTATCCTCCTCCAACTCGACCCAAATTTCCCCCGTTTCTTTTCTTTGACTCCATCCAAAATTCAGGAAGTTTCACTTCTCTCCCTCTCTTATGCTTTTCTTACTTAATTGTCATTTTTATCTTTTACATTGAGGACAATGTAAATCTTAAGTGTGGGAGGATTCAACAATACTCGTATTAGAAAATCCCGAATTATGCTTTGTCTTAAGTAATCTTCTCATATTACTATTAGAATGAAATTTCTATTTATTTATGATTTTTATTGATGTGTCTTGGATTAAGTCATAGATAATTGTGCATTGATGGTTTATACTTTAAGATATTAAAGAATCAAGCATGATAAGTCTATTTTCGTAATTAAATTTCTAGGTTGTATTCCTAAATTTAAATATTACTTTGAAGTTTGAAATTTGCAATATTGACATCAAAAACCATAAGTTTTTGAGATTTTGAGCCTTTAGAGCATATATATTTTCTTGCTCACTTTATTGATTATGAGTGTGCCAAACATTGATTTGTTATTCTAAAACTTGTTTTGATTATGCATGTCAAGACCACACTTTTGATTTGATATACTAAGATGATAAAGGTACCTAGGTTTTAACCCACTTACCCCATAAAAAGCCTACCTTCATAATTAACCCTTAGTGAACCCCTTTTGATCCTAATAAACCATTTATTAACTTAACCTTTAAAATCAACCCAAAACCAAATTTTTACTTACCCTACTTTGACTCCCTTATGTTGAGGTTTGATTTGAGCAGGTTGCCTAACTATGTTCTTTATTTCAATTGTTAAATTCTATCATATTATTGTATTTTTATTCTTAAAAAATTTGGAAATTTATCTATTATTAGTTCGATATTGTTAAGCTTAAAGCAATTAATTTCACATTTTGAGAAGAAGCTCATGTTATTCGATGTAATTAGTAATTATTAGTTCATTGTTTCTAGTTAGGTAATTTGTCAATTCGATCTCGATTCTAACCCTCTAATTCAACCTGTATTCGCACCTTTAACCCAAGCCCCATTACAACCCCTTAATGACCTTTTGATTTGTGTATTGTCTCATTTTATAGTCGTGGAGATCTAATTTTCATGCAGGCCTATGGGATTAACTCTTCATGTTTGACTTTTGAGTGCTTTATCTTGGACCTTAAGCACTTTGAGTGATTTGAATGAATCCTTAATAAGGATGTCAATCCTTGTCAATTTTTAATCAGAGGTGATTATTTAGGTAAGGGGAAATACCTATGTTTTCGTGCTATAAAAATTGATGACTTAGATTGTTTGAATCTTTACGACTCTTTGAGTTAAATTATTCATGTATGAATTATCTATAAATTATGATGAGACATTATTAATGAGAATAATTTTAATTGTGAGTTGAGAATTTTGCTTGAGGACAAGCAAACGCTTAAGTGTGTGGATATTTGATAAACCATAATTTACACTTATTTTAACCTCATGCTTGGCTTATTTTTGGATGAATTTTTATTGAATTTGATGAATTCGATGCTCCTAATCTCTTAATTTCATGTTTTATACTCAAGAGAGCTTAAGGAGTCGAAAAGAACGAGAACGGGCCAAAAAGGGACAAAATGGGCCTACATCAGAAATCACACAGCCTAGACTATCGACCACAGGCAGATCACACGGCCGTGTGTGGCAAGCAAAATCGACCACAGCTGAAGGAGTCCACCACGGGTGTGTCCCTGCCGTAGCAAAGACGAATGCTATTCAGAATAGGGTACTTGTGGGCTAAGAGAGGTGTTCTAAAGCCTATATAAACACCCTGGGGGTAACCTAAAAAGCGATGTTGAATAGGCGCCAAATAGGAGGCGAAAAATACTCCAAGACAGCCGTCTGAAAACTTAGGAGAAGGATTTCCATCAAGACTAAAGATCTTCCATCAAGTTCTTTAGAAGTTTTTGGGTTTTCATTATGTTTTGTGGTTTTCCCTATTTTATGATGTTTCCTTCTATTAATATGAACTAAACCTCTCAAATACCGGAGGGGATGAAACCTAAGACGAATCTTATTATTATTTGATTTATAAGATAAATACTTATTCTTATTCTTAATTGTGAGTTTTTATTATTATTTTGATAATTCAAGTTATTGATTCAAGATGAATGTGCTTATTCAGTGGAGCAAAAGTCCCTGTTTAAGAGAAGATCAACACAATTAAGTGGAGTTGGTTGCAACCCTAGAAATAGGGCGACGAAAATCTATCGGATCAGAGTCAAATCTAATAAGGGGATCCATAGATCGAGTTAATGCGACAATAGGGATTTTAATTAGAAAGAGATTTCAATTAATCAACCTAGAGTCAGTTGTTTTTAGTCTTGAAAGAGATATTAACATAAATCAGGGATTTCTGCGGATTAAGTCAAGTGAATAAATCATATGAATCAAAAGTAATAAGTGAAGTCTAGGTGGATTCCTCTTTAAGTATTGCCTATCTCATATAAATTGTCCAAAAGTATTTTCCCAATTCACTCTCTGTCACGTTCATAGTCATTTAGTTAGCTAAATTAGTTAGTTAATCTTACATTAGAAATAAATCCCCTTAATTATTAGGCTAGATAATAAAAATATAGTTATTACTAGTAATTTTAGTCCTTGAGGATACGATATTCTGAACTCGCCATACTATACTACTGTTCGATAGGTGCGCTTGCCTTTGTCGAAATAATAGTTAGTCTCGAGCCCATCATGTATGCATGAAATGATATGCTATGATGAATGATGGAATTTACTTGATTTGAATGCTTGGGCTGGTTAGTATTTGGATGTAAGTTTGGTATAGGAATTTGGTGTGATTTTGGGTGAGAAATGAAGCTAGGAATGGCTTTATTTTTGTCCACACGGGCAGACACACGGGCGTGTGTCTTGATCGTCTGTAACACACGACATGGTGCATTGGCGTGTGGTTAGGCCGTGTGTCCTATGCACCTTAAATTCGAGAAAATAGAATGCTCAAAATTGAGTACAGGGGTAGAGACATGGGCGTGTGTCTCAGCCATGTGTGCTACACGGCCTAGAACACGGGCATGTGTCTTGGCCATGTGAAACCTGCACCTAATTTTGAAATCAATTAATTGACCATACAACCTAGCACACGTGCATGTGGCATGGCCGTGTGCACAAGTCAAAAAGTTATAGGGGTCGAACACGGCCTATAGCACGTGTGTGTCCCAGGGCCACATGGGCGTGTCCTTGGGACCACATGAGCGTGTGAGTCCTGCACCTTGGAATTTTTTTTTAAATTTCATGAAAAATTCTTAGAGTTCTCAATTAAGTCCCGACTCGATTCTAATGTTCATATTGGGCCTGAGGGTCTAATTAAGGGATGTTTTAAATGATCTAAATTAATGAATAGTCATTGATTTAAATTATTTGAAAATGTTCTGAAAGTTCTGGTAATACTTCGTAACTTTGTTTCGGTGACGGATACAGGTTAGGGGTGTTACAAGACACATGGGCATGTGTCTAGACCGTGTGCGACACACGGCCTAGTACATGGGTGTGTGGTTAGGCCGTGTGTCCCCTGCACCTAAATTTTGAGAAACAGAATGCTCAGAATTGGGCACACGAGCAGAGACACGGTCGTGTGTCTCAGTCGTGTGTGTTATACGGCCTGGAACAAGAGTGAGTGTGTGAAACCTGCACCTAATTTCGGAAAAATTTAATTAACCACACGGCCTAGCACACGAGCGCGTGGCGTGGCCGTGTACAGAAGTCAGAGAGTTACACGGGGTTGAATACTGCCTGTAGAACAGGTGTGTCCCTCGTACCACACGGGCGTGTGAGCCCTGCAACTTGGAAAATTTTTTTAAATTCACGAAAAATTCTTAGAGTTTCCAATTAAGTCTTGACTCGATTCTAATGATCATATTGGGCCTCGAGGGTCCATTTAAAGGACATTATGAATAAATCTCAGGAAATGAATAGGTAATTATTATGAATTATCTAAAAATGTTCTGAAAGTTTCGATAATACTCTGTAACTCTGTTCCGGCGACGAAAATGGTTGAGGTGTTACAGTCCTTAAGTTGCTATGAGTTTGTCTAATATTGTCATTGTGTATGAATGTGGTAAGTTAGCATACTGAGCATGAATTTGTGTTGAATATTGTGATGATAAATTGGTTGTGATATTGCACATAAGATGGTGTATTCCACATTATTGTGTTATGTAAATATATGATTGTGCATGTATACTTATAAACTACAGAAAGGAAAGGGGTCAACGAGCTAGATGAGGTTAGGATGGGAAAAAAGGGTGATTTGGTTAGATATAGTCATACAGTACTACGGTGTGCAAACCGTGATGTGTGAAGCTTTGGGCCTTGTGGATGGGACGCTACGGTGTTCGAGCATCAAGGTTAGGAATAGAGAAAGGGAGGAATAGGAGGGAGAATAAAAAAATTGGAATTTCGTTAATATTCTACCATCCAGGATTGCTAGGAGCAAATTATGATGAGCAAAGCTCTGGGCCTTGCGAGGGGGACATTACTATGTTTGAGCATAAGGTAAAATATGAAAAGAAATGATATCAACTGTTCTTTCAGGGAGATATCGTGAAAAAGGTTTTTAGGTTGCATAGAGTATCACTATAACGATTGCCAAGAGGCTCTATGGGCCGACACCGCTATAGCTCTATAGCGGTAAGGTCCTACAAGGTGACACTTCAAATGAGGTCTCATGTATAAGACCATAGCTTGGCCATGGCAATCAGTATAGTCCACCGAGATAATAAACATAGGGTAGTCCACTGGGACAATAAACACGAGGTAGTTCACTGGGAAAATAAACACGGGTAGTCCACTAGAGCAACAAACAAAGGGTAATTCACCGACAAGAAACCGGATAATCCATTGGGATAGTAAAAACATGGTGTAAGACCATAGCTTGACCATGGCATCAGGTATGGATTGCCAAAAAGAGATGAACCTAAAAGCTGATAGGACAAGGTAATAGAAATCGAGGTACAACTTAGCCAAAAGAGAGTGCGTAAATTGGGTAGAACATAGGTTCCCCAACATGTAAGAATGAAAAAAAGGGGTAGAAAAGCTGGATGTGGTAGATGAACGTCTTAAATAGGATTTGCAGTATCAAGTTATGATGAAATTGCGAGTGTAAGCCTGTAGATCTTTGGTGATTAACCTTGAAATGGAAGATGTACTATATAAATGAGCATAATCTAAGGGTTTGTGGATAAAGGTCAACTAGAGGCGGTTAAGTCCGTCAAAGCCTACACAGAGGTAAAGCCACCCAGGCTAACAAAAGAAGGAAGTTGTCGAGGACTAACCTGGGGCGGATAGCCATCCAAAAACAATGGAGGTTAAGAACACGAAAATTAAGGAAGTAAATAGGAGACAACCAATGATAGACATTGGAATATTTGTCCAGGTTTGCGAGGAAAAAAAAAGTTTAAATTCTCAGATAGAGAATAACCCTACATCGGTAAACCGTGGAAAAATAGGGAGGCATTGATCTCATAGGTGAAACCTACAGAACGCTAAAAATATATAAGGAGTTTAAATTCTCAACTTAAAATCTTTGTCCCCTAGAAATTTGAAATATGATTGCTGCCCTATTTTTTCGAATTCTACTAAGTTCAGTAGAACATACAATTGCATTACTTTGGATGTAAGGTTAATGATTAAATTAGAGGTTATGGAAGAGGATCAAGCTAGAATTTTTCCAATTGAGGAAAAATAGAGTAGTAGCCGTAACGTACGTATAGAGGGGCAGTCTTAAAGGCTACGCCTTGAGGGTTTAGTCAAGTTATGAAATTTTTAAGTTTTAAATTCAAAATTTTAAATAAGCTTGTAAGATGTTGACTTTAAAAGATGTATATGATAATATAGGTTAGTATGTATATTAAATAGTCGAGAATGAAATAATATTTGATTTAGATATGTTATTCAAGTCTTTGTATCATCCAATCTTTGGACCTAGTGATTAGGTCGGGCCTAAGCTATTACAAGTTATGCTTATGTTATAATGATGGCCAAATGTTACATAATTATTAGTACGTATGAATGCCTAAGGAATTGGGTTCATGGACTAATTGGATGGAAATCTATGTTCTTACTAGTTGATTATGATCACCCCAAAGTGGTTTGATTCAATGGGTGTAGAAATTATTGTTGCAACGACCTACAAATGTTTTCAAGGTTTAATGTAAGACACATGCATCATCTTAGTGCATATCGTAATATTGTAAAACATTTTCAGACATTTTCTCAATAGAAAGTTATTAATATATGAATGTTTTATTTTTAGTTCAAAATGGCACCACCTCTCTTATTGAGCATACTCACTAAAAACAATTAACGAAAATAAATATAAGGAATGGAAAAGAAACCTGATAATTGTCCTGAGCTATGAGCAACTTGAAATAGTTCTTGATAATAAGTGCCCATCGGCTACTCAAGTTGAGGCTAGAAAATGCTGGAAGGATTCTAATAAGATAGCTCATTGTTATACGATGGGAAGCATGACCAACACCTTATATAAGCAACTAAAGAGCTGTAGGACAACCAAAGCGATTCTGGATGTAACAGCCCGATTTAGGGGCTAGTCAGAACGGTGGTTTCGAGACCACTAACTGAGGTTGAGGAAATTTATTTTGATAATATTTTGTGTTATAGCATGTTTATAATAATGCATGAGAATTTTGGTGTTTTAATTCTAGCGAATGAATGCTTGATTGTAAAAAAGGACTAAATCGCAGAAAGTGTAAAAGTTCTATTTTTCAAGGTAGAGGGGTCTAATAGCCATAGAATATTAAATTGGAGGTCCTTAAAGTGCAAATAGGCCATGTGGAGTGTGTTGGCCGGCCATAGGAAGCTAGGGGGACAAGGGCATTAATTTTAGTCAAATTTGGTGACATTAGGTGATAAAAAGATGAGTAAAATATGCTAAAAAGGAAAGATACTATCTTTCACTATTCACTCTTCTTCCTCCACTGAAAATTAGAAGAGAAAATAGGGGTTTTGAAGCTCAAACTATCAGCCAACATATTCTCTAGCAAGTAAGTGATTTTAGAAGTTTTTCTTAATGATTTTTGCATTTTTGGAACTCCCAAACCATAAGCTAGCTAATGAGGGGACTAATTTGTAATATGATTGAAAGTCTAGGGACTTGCCATGAGAATTTTTATGTTTTTTGCTGATTTTTTATGGAAGAAAATGAAAGTTAGAGAGATGAGAAACAACTTTGGTGAAAGGTGTAGTCATGAAAACACCTAAATGAGACCAAGTTGTAAAGTTTGTGATTTTGTAATAAATGCATGAAATAAATGAAATTAAGTGTAGTTGTAAGAAAAATAAATGTTCAGCTAGGTTTTTTAATGAGAAAATGTGATGAAAATGATTTACGAGCCTAGGGCAAAATCATAATTTTACCAAAGTGTAAGGGCAAAATGGTTATTTTTGCCTAAGTATAGATTTTGATGCGTTATGATCATAAGATGTTTTAAATGAGTGAATTTTGTTGTTATAGACCAAGAAGAGCGTAGAATCAACCTTGACCAAGAAAAAGGCAAGGTTATAGAATAGACCGTCGATTAACTCGTTTTTGCACCGAGGTAAGTTTATGTGTAAACTGTAACACCCCTTACCCACAATCCCCACCGGAATCGGGCACGAAGCGTTACTATACAAAACTACATGATCGCCACTTAGGCTCACGTGACTACTCTACTTAAGTCACTACAACAACTTTATTTTTGACTTACGAGGCCTCACTCGTACATACGAGGGCTGCCGAGACTATATCAAAAACCTTACAATCCATAAAATTTCTTTCCATCTAAACAGGGAGTACACGCCCGTGCTAGATGACACACACGCCCGTGCGTAGTCACACACGCCCATGTGCTCATACCATGCCCCTAAACCACAAAGATTCTACCAAAGATCCCATAGCAAGGTCACATGTCCATGTGAAATGGAACATGCCCATTTACCCTCATAACATGCTCGTGGCTTTAAACCGTGGGAGTTCTTGACTAATTTAACACGGCTCGACACGCCTGTGGGCGGTCAAGTGGTATATTCTAACTTAAAATGTTAACATGTAGGGGACACACGGCCAAGTCACACGCCTGTGGGTTGACCGTGTGTCACACATGGTTTAAACACATGCCCGTGTGCCTACCCATGTGGACAGAACAAGGCTGTTTGCCAAGCTTCTAGCACCCCTATATCTCACACTACATGAGCTCATTCAACAAACTAATAAACATCTCATAATTTAACATGCATCCACATTGATAACTTTGAAATTTTAGAAATGATAAAATGTGCCATCATTTTGGAAATTTACAAAATGAATGTCTTAGTAAGAGCCAATACACCTTTGACCAAAATAACAAAATAATCTGCTTAGTCTAGCCCCTATACATGCCATACACAAAATCACTAAGTCCTAATATACCGAGGTGAGCGAGATAGTGTGGCGGCCTCCTTGTTATCGATTTATCCCTGCTCGACTCTTAAACTCTATAAAAGAAGGGAAAAGAGAAGGGGAGTAAGCTTTAAGCTTAGTAAGTTTACATGTAAATAATATAACATTATAACATGTATTAAATAATTACATAGCATTACATAGTAAGCGAGAAACAATCTACATTCATGATCATGCTTACTCATTTTCTCCATTCCCACATTGCAACCATATCACAAGCTTAATGCATGCATTCATTAACAAGTTCCCCTGCACTTAGCATCTCAAAGTCGCATAGTACAACACATCACTATCTCTAATTTTATTACTCCTAGTCAAATTACTCGGTGGTTTCGCACTTAGCCCACCATTAGCCTTTATTAGGTTTGGTGTTGCACATAGCCCACCAAAAGACTAGTTACGGTGGTATCACACATAGCCCACCAAAAGATTAGTTGCGGTGGTATCACACATAGCCCACCAAAAAGATATATAGACGATGGTATTGCACATAACCCATCGTAATTAAGCAACAAGGCGATATCGCACATAGCCCACCATCAAATATCGTCAATACACATTCATATAATTATTTTGCCATTCATACAATAATTATTCAATGGCTATCACATTCAATCCACTAGAACCACATATGTTCTCAATCATGCCATACTCTCATTAGCAACATAATGCTTTCAAAATATATATTGCTTACACATAAACTTACCTCGATGCAAACGTGTTAGTTACTTATATGCTTGAAATGAATGTCGAATGTGTTTATTTGAATGGTACGAATGTTGTGGATGTATGAAATAATCACATGCCCGATAATTCTGAGAAAATGTTAACTCGATTGAATAAAATGGAAAATCGATGGATATGTGATTTCTCGAAATGAATGAGGTCCTGCATTTGTTGCTAAAAGGATTTAGTTAGGACGAGTAATCCTATTAAGCTCATTCTGAGAAAGGATTTAGCCTAGAGCGGGTAATCACGATATAAGTCCTCTCGAGCATATTTTATGGATTGGATTTAGCCGGATGGGTAATCCGGATCAAGCTCCTTAAAGCATACGTTATAAAAAGGATTTAGCTTGGATGGTAATCCTATTGTATACATGTGTGGCTCGAGTGTACTCTCTGAGATAGTACCTTATGGGTACCATTGGATATGAATTACTAGATTACGACTGTACACCTTGAGTGTACTTCTTGTGTATCCGTCGGTATTTCAAATAAATTCAAAGGGTGAAAATTCCGAAATGAGAAGATATGAATAATAAAATGAGTTATTACACGTGTCCGTAAAAATACATGAAAATGATGATACATGATAAGTGATATATGAAAGTATGAGATGATGATATTTTGTACTTGGAAATTATCGATGAGAATGCTCATCCTTGATTATAGGCTGTACACCTTGGTGTACTACTACTCATGTGACCTTGATATTTGAATGTTATGAGTAAAGTTACGACATGAAGTAATGAACTCAAGATGAACTATTATGAAATTATACTTGTATTATAAAGAGATGATTTATACATGTTAAATGAATACATGATGTGGAAAGCATATGTGCATGGAAACTTGATTGTTGTTGAGCCCATATTATTTTGATGTTATTATGGAATATGTGACTAACAAGGGCAATGAGGATCTGTGTAGGGCTTGAGGTCAAATTGATTGAATATGCCTTACATAGTTACCTCAAAATAGAATGAATGGTAAGTTAAATACCATGTTATATGAACTTACTAAGCATTTTATGCTTACTTAGTTTTATTTCCTTGTTTTATAGTAAATCGAAGCTCGTTGGATTGAAAGCTTGGCGAGATCACTCACACTATCCATCGCCCATGTTGGTACAATATGGTAAATCAATTATGGTTGTAATGGCATGTATAGGATATATTGGCCATATTGGCATGTAAATGTAAATGATGCTTGTAATCTAGCCATTGGAATGTCCGATAATGGTTTGTTTGAATATACTTGTAATGTCAAGCTATGGTAGCTACATATATGTTAAGTAGTTAATCAAACTATGTCTAACTTGAGTACTTAATTAAGGTAATATTATAGGCATGTATTGATAAACCATAATTTACACATATTTTAACCCCATGCTTGGCTTATTTTTGGATGATTTTTCATTGAATTTGATGAATTCGATGCTCCTAATCTCTTAATTTCATGTTTTATACTCGGAGAGCTTAGGAGTCGAAAAGAATGAGAAGCAGGTCAAAATGGGAGAAAATGGGCTTACACCAAAAATCACACGGCTGGACTATCGACCACGAGGCGAGATCCTGCGGCGTGTGTGGCGGCGAATAGACCACGACCAGAAGGAGTTCACCACAGCGTGTCTTTTGGTAGCAAGGCAATTCTATCGAATAGGGTACTTGTGGGCCAAGAGGTGTTCCAAAGCCTATATAAACACCCTAGGGGTAACCTAAAAGAGATGTTGAATAGGCGCCAAATAGGAGAAAAATACTTCAAGGCAGTAGTCGAGAACAACTTAGGAGAAGGATCTCTATCAAGGCGAAGATCTTCCATCAAGTTCTTTAGAATTTTTTGGTTTTCATTATGTTTTGTGGTTTTCCCTATTTTATGATGTTTCCTTCTATTAGTATGAACTAAACCTCTCAAATACACGAAGGGATGAAACCTAAGCGAATCTTATTATTATTTGATTTATAAGATAAATACTTGTTCTTATTTTTAATTGTGAGTTTTTAAAAATGGGCCTATGCATTTTGATTTAATTATCTGAAATAGCATGTCTTATGTATTATGAATGTATGGTGAACATTTTTGGAAACTTGGAAATGTTAAGTTTAAAAGAGGAAAGTGAACATTTTGGAAACTTGGAAATGTTAAGTTTAAAGAGGAAAGTGAACATTTTGGAAACTTGGAAATGTAAGGAAATGTTTTAGAAATGTTAAGTTTAAAAGAGGAAACTAAGGCAAGGTGGTCTTAAGAAAATTAATAGAAGAAATTTGACACAAGAACAAAGCTTGGAGAAGTGGCTAGGAGGCACCACTTAAAGCCCAGTAAGTGACGCCAAAATCAATGGGGAAGGAGCCTAGGTTCGAGTCACGTGGGAAGCAAATAAAAGAGTTTTATTTTGCTGCAAGGAGCAAGGGAGTTGGAAGGCACCAAGGCACTTGGGGAAGAGTTTAATTCTCTTTAAAATTCGGCCAAATAGATAGATAATGATGGACTATTATTATTATTTTTTTATTAAGAGATAAGAGATAAATATTGGATTAAGTTTTATTAAATTGAATGGGTGATCATTAAAGTGATAAAGTTATCAAAATAGGAGTGATGGCCAAGTAAAGGAGTTTAAGTTAGTAATTTCGACTACTAGAGGAAAAGAGAGCCATTCATCATATCTTCTTTCAACTCTTCTCTCTACCGAATTTCCTAGAGCATCTCTTCTTCTTCTTTTTGTTAGCCACAGCCGAAAACTAAAGTAAGCCTAGCCGAATTCTTCATAGCTTTTGTGATCTCCATTAAAACCGAATCCATAAACTCCTCAAGATACCATCATTAGCCGATTTCTTTATACCAATCAAAAGCCGAAATCAAGGTCCTTCTAGCCTACATAGCCGAATATTGCTAAAGGTTCAAGTAAGGATTGCCGATCTCTAAAGTAAGGGTAAGATCTTATTTAGTTTCATCCTTTTTCTTTTAAGATTTACCGAAATCTAGGACTAACCCTATTAATATCTTGTTGCCGAAACTTTGAGAGATCTTTCGAGATTTACTAAGTGTCGACTACAAGGAAGGAGAAATTCTTTTCCCGAAGGTACACCATAGGCCGCGTGTTCCCTAGTTATTCGGTGAGTTTTAGGATTTAAAATCCACAAGGTAAGTATCTATAGCATTCAGCCAAGGCCATGTTGAGTAAATAGATGTGTTTCATTAATATTTAAAAGCAGAAACTAATCTATTCAAGTAATCTAGTGATTGCTGATTTCAAGAAAGAAGGATACAAAGTTTCTGGCATTTGATTAGACATCAATCGACACCAAGGTAAGTTTTAGTGTACTAATCCTACTATGATTTGGATTTATGGCCGAATGGCTCTTTACTAAGTATTAAATGATTGATTAAATGTAGAGATTTAAGATCTAAGGCATTAGATCAAGCTTTTCAGGATTTGGATTGGAAACCTTAAGCGAATCAGGTGTGTACCCCACACTATCTTTTAATAATATTTATGGCAATATTAAATATATGCATGAATGTGAATATGGCTAAGTACCATGTTAAGGTACACAGTGTTAAGGTACGTTTCCTACTCCTACGAGGATTATGTTAAATATCTGTTATGACACACATATGACATTATAAGAATGTGAAATAAGAATTTGGCATGTTAATGCATGATATGTATGATATGGGGCATATGGGTTATATGAAAAGGGGAAGTGAATGTGGTGACCTAAGACCACGATAACTGAATGTGGTGACCTAAGACCACGATATCTGAATGTGGTGACCTAAGACCATGAATTTTATAAGGGCGATGAGCACGTCGACTGTAGCAACTGCCTTCGATGGTATGTAGCGGATGGAGGTTGACTTAGTAGTCCCCACGGTGTGCAGGATGGTACGGGTGATGTGTAGCGGAAGGCATATAGGTTTGGGTTTGGGTTGCATCATTATTTCCTATATGTTATATTAATATGCATGTAATATGTGAACATATGCCTAAATTGTTAAATTTTAGTGTTGGTTACACATTGAGTCTGTTTGACTCACCCCTTGTGGGATTACTTTTCAGGTGACGATCAGTGATAGGCCGGGTCGGCAGGAGCTTAGTGGAGGCCATGTGAAGTTCAGATTTTTCTTCGTTTTGGACTCTTATTATTTTGAGTACTTTGAATTTATTTTTGGGAATTACTTGATGTAATAAGGCCATAGTTGAATTATTTTACTTTACTTTTACTTATCCTGCTACAAAATATCATTTAAAAAAAAAAAAGACTAAGTGAATTTATGATGGACTAAACCCTAAATGTTTTGTCACCTAAAGAAAAGGATTTTAATAATGAAATAAACTTATTTTCAACTCAAGCCCAACCCAAAACAATCTTTCTTTCAAAACACACAAGTTTTTCCTAAGTAACAAAAGAATTTGAAATGGTTTACACCGGGGAACATTCCAGATCCGGTCAAGGCTCGTGGGCCACGTTTGGGGTGTTTTAGTTTGGTATCAGAGCCTAGTTTTAAACTCTCGACCTTGGGTTTAAGGCCTAAAACATTTTCAAAGACTAAGGCCAAAAAGAATTTTTGTGAATTAAGCAGGATTTTCTGGCATGGCCCACTAAGTCTCCGACCCGAAGTCCACCAGGTAAGTACTCCGATCTCTTGTGTGATTTATTTTATGACTTGTAGAAGGGGTAGAAATGGAATGTAGAATAGAGATTTAGTACTTGAACCCTAGGACTAGTATACCCCAACAAAAACATAAGACTTAAATGCCTAACTAAACAAACCTGTGGTTAAGTCGCTGAGTTAGGGTGTGGTAACCATGGTGCGCATGTCTAGGATTGGTTTCGATGGGAGCTTGGCATTTAAGCACTCCGCGTGACTCACCTCCTCTCCACTCGAATCCTACCTGTTGCATAGCTACGGTTCACCCTAACCAAGAGGACTTAGCTACGGGCTAAACCCCTAACTAAAACCCGAAAGGGACTAGCCGTATTTTTATGGAAACCCTAGTTTTAAAATTTCTAAATTACCCTCTTGATTTGAAAAGATTATTTTATAAATTTTCCTGAAATATTTCGATTTACAAATTTACTAAAATACCCATAGTGGTAAAATTACAAAATACCCTTGGTTTATGAAATTTCCAAATACCCAGTTCTTATCAAAATTTCACTACTTTGCTTATAGGAACCCTAAATTTACAAAATATGAAAATACCTTGATTATGGAAAAAATTTATTTACAAAATTACCCTACCCTACAAATTACCAAATACCCCAGAGTTATAAAATTACCGAATGACCCCGATCTTCAAAAATTTACGCAACAACACCGATTTGGAAAACAAATTCTAAAACAACCTTCAAGTTTTGTAAATTCCAAAATATCCTTGATTTATTAAGATTTATAAATTTACCACGGTTTATTCTTGAAATACCCTATAATTTCAAAATTTCTTAAATACCCCCGAGATTTTAAAAATTACCAAAATACCCTTATTGACAAAATCACCAAGAAACCTTATTTTGACAAATTACAAAATACCCCTATAGGGAAAATTACAAAAATGCCCTTGGGTAGTGGAAAAACAACAACAATGAAAACTACAACATTTCTCAGAATGAGCGAAAGTTCATAATTGATTGATGGATGTATGAATGTAAAGACGTGTGCATGTATGAATCTGAAAGAACCACTCTTAAAATTTTTTCATAAAACTTCTTCGCGGTTAATCGGTGGAATAAAGGCTAATTCATAAAATTTCTTAATCGATTAAAGCGCGTCATTAGATATGAGTTCTAGAGGACGCGGTCATGGACGCAGAGGAATAATATTTATTAGAACCCGTTAGATCGGGTCAAGGGTCTGGCAATCACCGCCACCACCATCCCCAACTATTGGTGTCGAGCAAAGAGCTCGGATGGGGATGATCTTTCATCGCAGTCGTCATCTCTGAGTTCTTGAAATGGTGGTGGTCTTGGAGGGAGTATGAGAGCTCAAAATCAGACTGAGCGACTCCGAGCCAACGGAGCTGAAGTGTTCCATGGAGTATCTGGTGTGGCACCCAGTACAGCTGAATACTGGTTGAAAGCAACCGAGCAAATTATGGATGAGCTCGATCTGACCCCTAGGAGAAGTTGAAAGGGATGGTGGCACTGCTACGTGATGAAGCGTATCAATGGTGGTTAACAGTTCAGGATGGTGCCACAGCTGAGGATCTGACCTGGGAATATGTTAAGGTGGCATATCAGAAGAAGTATGTCGGCACACATTATATCGATGAGCAAAGGAAGGCTTTTCTAGGATTGGTTCAAGGGAACAAGTCTGTGGCAGAGTATGAAGCTGAATTTTTGAGGTTGAGCCGGTATGCTCGAGGAGTAGTAGCTACGAAACATGAGCGGTGTGTCCGGTTTGAGGACGGATTTAGGGATGACTTGAAGTTGTTAGTTGCTCCACATCAAGAGCGGGAGTTTTCTGTTTTAGTAGAGAAAGCTAAGATAGCGGAAGGAATTAAGGACTCTGTGAGGCAGAACATGGACCGGAATAAGCAAAAGAGAGGATTTGGGTCATCTACATCTTCTGGGAATGCTCAGAAAAGGCCTAGAGCTGATGGGCCGCGAGGTCAGCAAACTGGTACTAGAGGGCAATATCGTACTTGTGAGCAGTGTGGGAAGAAACACTTAGGCGAATACTGGAAGAAGATAAGTGGGTATTTCAGATGTGGGTCAAAAGACCATATGATCAAGGACTGTCCAAAGAGACCAGATGAAAAGCAACCAGTAGCTCAGAATGTTAATCAGGCTGGTAGAGGTGGACAGCAGCCTCAGAGAGGTCGTGGTCCGAATGGTAGAGGTAACAATGCTGGTAGAAGACATAGAACACTGGGTCGAGGTGCTGCTAACACTGAGGCAAGGCAGTCGGGTTTAGTTTACGCAGTACGTCGGAGGGAGGATGGAGACGCACCGGACGTCATAATCGGTACGTTCCTCATTCATGGTAAGCCCTATTTTACTCTTATTGACGTGGGCTCGACCCATTCTTATGTTACATGTAGTATAGTGGAAACACTAGGCCTAGACTCGAAACTTTCTGATAGGGAGATGACTGTAGTAAGCCCATTAGGCCAAACCGTAGTGGTGGATAAGATCTTTGGTGTATCCCTAGAAATTGGGGAGTGAGCTTTGGTGACTTAATGGAGTTACCCTTGAGAATTTGACCTCATACTTGGTATGGATTGGTTAGTAGAGCACCGGCCGTGTTGGATTGCGCGGCTAAACGAATGGAACTAAGGGCCCCAGAAGATAAAGTGGTAGTAATGATAGGAGAAAGAAGAAACTACTTGTCTAACGTAGTTTCGGCATTGAAGGCAGAGAAGATGGTTCACAAAAGGGTGCAGGGCGTTCTTAGCCTTTGTAAGTGCATTAGATGGAAAGGAAGGAGGTGCCAGTGGAGTTAGAACTGTAAGGGACTTTGAGGATGTATTCCCAAAGGAATTACCAGGAATACCCCCAGATAGGGAGGTAGAGTTTGGAATTGACTCATTGTCGGTGCGACTCCGTGTCCATTGCCCTATCTGAAATGGCACCGAAGAAATTGGTTGAGCTCAAGGCTCAAATTCAAGAATTGTTGGATCGTGGGTTTATTCGACCTAGTGTGTCTCCATGGGGAGCACCGGTCCTATTTATGAAGAAGAAGGACGGAACTATGCGAATGTGCATAGATTATCGTCAGTTGAATAAGCTGACCATCAAGAACAAGTATCCTTTGCCAAGGATTGATGATTTGTTCGATCAGCTTAAGGAGGTGGCAGTGTTCTCAAAGATTGACTTAAGGTCAGAATATCATCAGTTGAAGGTGAAGGAGGCAGATATCCATAAAACCGCCTTTATGACAAGATACGACCACTATGAGTTTGTGGTAATGCCGTTCGTGTTGACAAATGCCCTAGTCGCGTTCATAGATATGATGAACCGGGTTTTTTAACCTTACTTGGATCGGTTCGTCGTGGTGTTCATCGACGACATCCTCGTATACTCCAAGACTGAAGAGGAGCATGATGAGCATCTCCGGATTGTGCTGCAAGTGTTAAGGGAGAAGAAGCTCTATGCCAAATTCAGCAAGTGTGAATTTTGGCTTAAGGAGGTTGCATTCTTAGGGCACGTGATGTCTGCTGAAGGAATAAGGGTGGATCTTAGGAAGATCGAAGCAGTGTTGGATTGGAAACCACCTAAGTCAGTGGCAGAGATTCGTAGTTTCTTGGGATTGGCAGGCTATTACAGAAGGTTCATGGAAGGATTTTCGTCAATAGCCACGCCTTTGACAAAGTTGTTGAGGAAAAAAGTACCCTTTGTATGGTCGGATAAGCAGCAGAAGAGCTTTGAAAAGCTTAAGAAGGTATTAACGAAAGCTCCAGTCTTGATTTAGCCGGAGGCAGGAAAGGATTTTACGGTGTATTGTGACGCTTCCCATACAGGTTTGGGTTGCGTATTGATGCAAGGCAGAAAGGTAGTCGCATATGCATCCCGACAGTTGAGGCCACATGAGGAGAACTACCCGACGCATGACTTGGAATTAGCAGTAGTGGTCTTCGCTCTTAAGGTATGGAGGCACTACCTTTATGGCGAAAAGTCGACGATTTACACAGACCACAAAAGTCTCAAGTATTTGCTGACTCAGAAGGAGTTAAACTTGAGGCAGCGAAGGTGGGTGGGATTACTGAAGGACTATGACTATTTGATAGAATATCACCCGGGCAAGGCGAATGTAGTGGCGGATACCCTAAGTCGGAAGGTGGTGTCGGATCTGAGGGCGATGTTCGCACACTTAAGTTTGTATGAAGATGGAAGCCTGTTGGCTGAGTTGCAAGTCAAGCCGACGTGGTTGAATGAGGTGAAAGAGGGACAGTTGGCTGATAAGGACCTAAGTGCTAAGCTACAGCAAGTACAGAATGGAGAATTGGAAGATTATGGCATTAATGGCGAAGGAGTGTTATGTTTCAGGAACAAGGTCTGTATGCCTAAGGATAAGGAACTTAGGCGAAGGATTCTTCAGGAATCGCATAGTAGCCCTTATACTATGCATCCTGGAGGCACTAAGTTGTACAGAGACTTAAGAGAACAGTTTTGGTGGCCTGGTCTGAAGAAAGAAGTTACTGAACTCGTTGGCAAGTGTTTGATGTGTCAGCAAGTTAAAGCTGAACACCAAGTTCCGTCAGGATTGCTTCAACCGATAATAATTCAGCAGTGGAAGTGAGAGAATTACCATGGACTTCGTTAGTGGGCTTCCCCTTACGCCTACTAAGAAGGACTCGGTATGGGTAATAGTGGACCGATTGACCAAGTCCGCGCACTTTATTCCGGTGAGAATCGACTACTCTTTGCAGAAGTTGGCAAAGTTGTATGTGGCGGAAGTCATAAGGTTGCATGGAGTGCCGGTGTCGATTATCTCAGATAGGGACCCAAGGTTTACTTCTCGATTCTAGAAAGCGTTACATGAGGCTTTAGGCACTAAGTTGGATTTTACTACGGCTTTTCATCCACAGTCTGACGGGCAGTCTGAACGGGTAATCCAAGTTTTAGAGGACATGTTGAGGGGCTGTGTGATGGATTTTCGAGGAAGTTGGGAGGAGTATTTGCCTTTAGCAGAGTTTGCCTACAACAACAGCTATCAGGCCAGTATTCGGATGGCACCGTACGAAGCACTGTATGGTCGAAAGTGTTGGACTCCTACATGTTGGACGAAATTGGGAGAACATCGAGTTTTGGGACCAGAATTAGTAGCAGAGTCTAAAGAGAAGGTTGAGATAATTCGTGCACTCGGTTGAAGGAAGCATCCGATAGGCGTAAGTCATGTGCAGATCTTAAACGAAGGAAATCGAATTTGATATGGGAGACCGGTATTCCTTAAGGTTTCGCCTTGGAAGAAGGTGATGAGATTCGGTCGCAAAGGGAAGTTAAGTCCAAGGTTTATAGGACCCTATCGAGTGTTGAAGCGAGTTGGACCAGTGGCATACCAGCTAGAGTTGCCACCAGAGTTACAGCAGATGCACGACGTATTCCATGTATCCATGCTACATCGCTACCGATCGGATCCATCTCATGTGGTACCGGTTGAAGAAGTGGAGCTAAGGCGGACTTATCCTCGAGGAAGAGCCGATTCGGATCTTGGAACGAGGCGTGAAAATATTACGGAGGAAGTCAGTTCCCCTAGTCAAAGTGTTGTGGCACAATCATGGATCGGAGGAAGCTTCGTGGGAGCCAGAAGAGGCAATGCGATAGCAATACCCTCATTTATTTTAGCCAGGCAATTTCGAGGACGAAATTATTTTAAGGGGAGTAGAACTGTAACACCCTGAAAATGGGCCTATGCATTTTTGATTTAATTATACGAAATGGCATGTCTTATGTATTATGAATGTATGGTGAACATTTTTGGAAACTTGGAAATGTTAAGTTTAAAAGAGGAAAGTGAACATTTTTGGAAACTTGGAAATGTTAAGTTTAAAAGAGGAAAGTGAACATTTTTGGAAACTTGGAAATGTAAGGAAATGTTTTAGAAATGTTAAGTTTAAAAGAGAAAACTAAGGCAAGGTGGTCTTAAGAAAATTAATAGAAGAAATTTGACACAAGAACGGGCTTGGAGAAGTGGCTAGGAGGCACCACTTAAAGCCCAATAAGTGACACCACAATCAATGGGTAAGGAGCCTAGGTTCGAGTCACGTGGGAAGCAAATAAAAGAGTTTTATTTTGCTGTAAGGAGCAAGGGAGTTGGACGGCACCAAGGCACTTAGGGAAGAGTTTAATTCTCTTTAAAATTCGACCAAATAGATAGATAATGATGGACTATAATTATTATTTTTTATTAAGAGATAAGAGATAAATATTGGATTAAGTTTTATTAAATTGAATGGGTGATAATTAAAGTGATAAAGTTATCAAAATAGGAGTGATGGCCAAGTAAAGGATTTTAAGTTAGTAATTTGGCTACTAGAGGAAAAGAGAGCCATTCATCATATCTTCTTTCAACTCTTCTCTCCGCCAATTTCCTAGAGCATCTCTTCTTCTTCTTTTGTTAGCCAAAGCGAAAACTAAAATAAGCCTAGTGAATTCTTCATAGCTTTTGTGATCTCCATTAAAATCGAATCCATAAACTCCTCAAGATACCATCATTAGCCGATTTCTTTATACCAATCAAAAGCCGAAATCAAGATCCTTCTAGCCTACATAGCCAAATATTGCTAAAGGTTCAAGCAAGGATTGCCGATCTCTAAAGTAAGGGTAAGATCTTATTCAGTTTCATCCTTTTGCTTTTAAGATTTGCCAAAATCTAGGACTAACCCCATTAATATCTTGTTGCCGAAACTTTGAAGAGATCTTTAGGGATTTACTAAGTGTCAACTACAAGGAAGGAGAAATTCTTTTCCTAAAGGTACACCATAGGCCGCGTGTTCCCTAGTTATTCGGTGAGTTTCGGGATTTAAAATCCACAAGGTAAGTATCTATAGCATTCGGCCAAGGCCATGTTGAGTAAATAGATGTGTTTCATTAATATTTAAAAGCCGAAACTAATCTATTTAAGTAATCTAGTGATTGCCGAGTTCAAGAAAGAAGGATACAAAGTTTCCGGCATTTGATTAGACATCAATCGGCACCAAGGTAAGTTTTAGTGTACTAATCCTACTAGGATTTGGATTTATGGCCGAATGGCTCTTTACTAAGTATTAAATGATTGATTAAATGTAGAGATTTAAGATCTAAGGCATTAGATCAAGCTTTTCGGGATTTGGATTGAAAACCTTAAGTGAATCAGGTGTGTACCCCACACTATCTTTTAATAATATTTATGGCAATATTAAATATATGCATGAATGTGAACATGGCTAAGTATCATGTTAAGGTACACAGTGTTAAGGTACATTTCCTACTCCTACGAGGATTATGTTAAATATCTGTTATGACACACATATGACATTATAAGAATGTGAAATAAGAATTTGGCATATTAATGCATGATATGTATGATATGGGGCATATGGGTTATATGAAAAGGGGAAGTGAATGTGGTGACCTAAGACCACGATAACTGAATGTGGTGACCTAAGACCACGATATCTGAATGTGGTGACCTAAGACCACGATATCTCGAATGTGGTGACCTAAGACCACGAATTTTATAAGAGGCGATGAGCACGTCGATTGCAATGACGCCTTCGATGGTGTGTAGCGGATGGAGGGTTGACTTAGTAGTCCCCACTTATGTCTGTGGATGGTACGGTGATGTGTAGCGGATGGCATATAGGTTTGGGTTTGGGTTGCATCATTATTTCCTATCTATTATATGAATATGCATGTAATATGTGAACATATGCCTAAATTTTTAAATTTTAGTGTTGGTTACACGTTGAGTCTATTTGACTCACCCCTTGTGGGATTACTTTTCAGGTGACGATCAGTGATGGGCCGGGTCGGCAGGAGCTTAGTGGAGGCCATGTGAAGTTTAGATTTTTCTTCGTTTTGGACTCTTATTATTTTGAGTACTTTGAATTTATTGTTGGGAATTATTTGATGTAATAAGGGCATAGTTGAATTATTTTACTTTACTTTTACTTATCCTGCTACAAAATATCATTTAAAAAAAAAGACTAAGTGAATTTATCATGGACTAAACCCTAAATGTTTTGTCACCTAAAGAAAAGGATTTTAATAATGAAATAAACTTGTTTTCAACTCAAGCCCAACCCAAAACAATCTTTCTTTCAAAACACACAAGTTTTTCCTAAGTAACAAAAGAATTTGAAACGATTTACAGGGAACATACGAGATCCGATCAAGGCTCGTGGGCGGGTTTGGGGTGTTTCAGGTAGGGAGCCTTGGCAAGAGGGTGTTATAAGAATAAATGGGGATAATTTGGACATAAAATGAGCTTAGACCAAGTGGCAAAGCAAGCCCACTTGAGAGCTACATGTGACGCCACCAAGGGAGCAAGGAGAGCTTGTGTTCGAGTCTGGAAATCCTCTTTTGGCACTATGTTGGACGGCATAGGAAGGAGAGTTTCTCCTCTCTTTAAACTCTTTTATTATTTATTTATTGATGATAAATAATAAATTAAATTAAGGATAATAGGGATTTTATTTTAAGGATAATAGGGATATTACATGGATTATTAAAGGATTATTATGTATTATTAGAAATTAAATCATATTAATTTGAATGAGAGGCTTGGAGTGATTCAAGGAAGGTTGGTAAATCTTGAACTCTTTAGAAGAAGGGACGGCAAGGACACTAGGGAGGGGGGTCAATTCTTATATAAGCACTTAAAGTGATCACCTTATTTTCTTTTTTTTGCAAGTTGCTAGTAATCTCTAAACCCTCTCATCATATATTCTCTTTTTCTTTTACATCCTCTCCAAAACCTAGGCAAACCTCCTAGCATTTCCCATTGCCGAATTCCTCCTCAATTCTTTCTTCTTTTATTTTCCTACTAGCCTAATCATCTACTCTCTACCTATTTTTCTTCTTTCACCAAAAATCCAGCCTTGAGTTAAACACCCTCAGAATCTAACTCCCATCAAGGTGTCAAATCCCTTTTCCAAAAGCTCTACTTGGCATGAATTGTGCATGAGAAGTAGGCATCTTTTGTTGACGATCTCAAGAGGTAAGGATCCTAGGTCAATGCCAATATTATTGGTATCTCATTATGCCGACTTTGGAAGATAGGTATGGTTTCGCAACTATTGATTAAGAATACTAATTACAGATTAAACTAATCCAATCGTAGGATCTTGGATTTGGAGATAAGCAAGTAAGTTCGCCAACGTTAGTCAATCACTCTTCGTGAGGAGTTACATATAGATTGGTGTTCATTTAAAAGGGTTATGATTATTTATATTGACCGATTGTAGTTTGTGAATCAGATTGTGATTTGGGCACCGAGGCTAGTATTCAAAAAGACTAGGTAAGGATTCGGGTACAAAAGGTTACCCCTTTAAATTCCTTGGATTGGCCGAATAGGCCATAGGGCTAACCCCATGGTTGGCCGAATGTAGGTACAAAGAAGTCTTGGGTGGAAGGCTCTTCTTTCGGATTTAGACTATCCAAGGTGACAGTGTGTACATACACACTATATAATATATTAAATATGCCTAACCTTGTGAATGCTCATTTTTATGAATGTAGCATTGTAATGAATACCAAATCGGTATAAGTGGTGATTCAGGTAAGTACCTGTTAATGTGATTTATTATTATTAATGCTTTTGGTAAGCATGATGTTTTGACACATGAAATTTAAGAATGTGATGGCATGAAACATATGAATGTTTATCGTTGTGGGATTGATGAGTGGAGGGGCGTGTTATTGTGCCGACGGGCACCGTGCTTTGGTAGCACACCGTGACTATATGTCACCGGAGGTTTGGTACCTCAGAGGTTTGGTACCTCAATAGCGACTTGTCCCGTGGTTAACACCACCGTGGGTTGGCCCCACTTGAGATATGGGATCGCCGCCGTGATTTGGTATCACACGATGGGTTGGCCCCATCACCCGATTTGTGTCTACGGACACGTGTTTTGGTAACACATTGTGACTATATGTCACGGTGGTTTGGCACCACCGTGGTTTGGTACCACAACGGGTAGACAGTGGGTATGGTTGGCTAGGTTGGGTACACATTATTTTGCATATTGATTATTATATCGTGTATGAAAAATATTTTTTTAAAACGGGAAGGGTTACATTCGAGTCTTGGTGACTCACCTTCTCCATTAATTTTTCAGTGATGCTTAGATCGCGGACATGGAGCCGAGGGACTTGAGGAGGCCATGCGGTGGATTTAAAACTAAATAGACTTTAATTTTAGTTATTTTAAATTACACAACCGAGGCAGGATCCTAAACCTCGTGCTAACAAGAAAATAACTCATGAAGAGCGAAGGCTTTAGATCAATGGACTAGACAGTGGAAGACACATGACAAGGAGAAACTGGGGAAATATGATGAACCAAAGCAAAACTATGTCAAACTTAAGGATAAGACAACCCAATTTAAGATCGAAGATTAGGTATTGTTGGATAAGAAAGACCCTCAGATTGCCACTTCGAACCTTAATACAAACGAATAGATCCCTTTCACGGTACTGAATGTCTTCCCATACAGAACAGTCGAGGTAACTAATCCTACATTCGACAATTTTAAGGTAAACACCACTCGACTTAAATTATATATTGATAATCGAATTGATAGCAAGAATGAGGAGTTTTAACTCTTCAAACCACCATGATTATGCGAATGAGAGGTAAGTCTAGCTTAAGACTTTAAACGAGTGCTTCTCGGGAGGCAACCCGGGCACTAACTTCACTAATATCATATTTTTGATTTATAGCACCTAACTAAAAACTAACCAAATTAATAAAGCGCAGGTTTCCCTACCACACGACCTTGCACACGGGCGTGGCCGTGGCTGTGTGGACACCACGAACAGGCACATCGGCGTGGTAGAAATCGTACGAACCAAGGACGAAACATCCCCAAACCACGGACGAAAACAAAATGCCACGGTCGTGCAATACGGTCGTGGTCGACACTGAAAAAGTAACACGAGTGTGTGACACGCCCGTGTTCTGAGGCCGTGGTCGACTTTGATTAATCAACATAGCCGTGGCAACCTCTACACAGAAGAAATGAACAAAACACCACATGGTAGTGCGATACGGCCGTGTGACCTAACACGCCCATGGAACACGGGCGTGGGCAGCCACCAGATCCCTGATTCCTATTTAAAGCCCCCCTTCTTCTCACATTCTCTCCAAATTCTTCTTCTTTCAAACCCTAACCACTACAACACTCTCTTTCTTTATTACGTTTCTCCTTTCATTTTCCTTTCCCCCTTTCCCTCACTCATTCTTTTCACCACCATCCCCATATTGAAGAAGTGAAAGGATCCTAGCACGGTTTCCCCGTGCGCGACCACTCTACAAAAGTTCATGCCGGCCGCTTCATTCTCTCGGCATGACAATGACCTCTGAGTCCATTTATTTTTTATTTTTCTTTATTTTCATATTTTAAATTATTTCCCTTTATCTTTCCTGTCCTTAATTTTTATTACTATATTTTGATTTCTTTAATTTAGGTTCAAGGGGTTGTTACGAAACAACCACACCACCAGAGTATCCTCCTCCAACTCGGCCCAAGTTTCCCCGTTTCTTTTCTTTGACTCCATCCAAAATTCAGGAAGTTTCACTTCTCTCCCTCTCTTATGCTTTTCTTACTTAATTGTCATTTTTATCTTTTTACATTGAGGACAATGTAAATCTTAAGTGTGGGGAGGTGTCAATAATACTCGTATTAGAAAATCCCTGAATTATGCTTTGTCTTAAGTAATCTTCTCATATTACTATTAGAATGAAATTTCTATTTATTTATGATTTTTATTTATATGTCTTGGATTAAGTCATAGATAATTGTGCATTGATGGTTTATACTTTAAGATATTAAAGAATCAAGCATGATAAGTCTATTTTCGAATTAAATTTCTAGGTTGTTTTCCTAAATTTAAATATTACTTTGAAGTTTGAAATTTGCAATATTGACATCAAAAACCATAATTTTGTGAGATTTTGAGCCTTTAGAGCATATATATTTTCTTGCTCACTTTATTGATTATGAGTGTGTCAAACATTGATTTGTTATTCTAAAACTTGTTTTGATTATGCATGTCGAGACCACACTTTTGATTTGATATACTAAGATGATAAAGGTACCTAGGTTTTAACCCACTTACCCCATAAAAAGCCTACCTTCATAATTAACCCTTAGTGAACCCCTTTTGATCCTAATAAACCATTTATTAACTTAACCTTTAAAATCAACCCAAAACCAAATTTTTACTTACCCTACTTTGACTCCCCTTATGTTGAGGTTTGATTTGAGCAGTTGCCTAACTATGTTCTTTATTTCAATTGTTAAATTCTATCATATTATTGTATTTTTTATTCTTAAAAAAATTTGGAAATTTATCTATTATTAGTTCGATATTGTTAAGCTTAAAACAATTAATTTCACATTTTGAGAAGAAGCTCATGTTATTCGATGTAATTAGTAATTATTAGTTCATTGTTTCTAGTTAGGTAATTTGTCAATTTGATCTCGATTCTAACCCTCTAATTCAACCTGTATTCGCACCTTTAACCCAAGCCCCATTACAACCCCTTAAAGACCTTTTGATTTGTGTATTATCTCATTTTATAGTCGTGGAGATCTGATTCTCATGCAGGCCTATGGGATTAACTCTTCATGTTTGACTTTTGAGTGCTTTATCTTGGACCTTAAGCACTTTGAGTGATTTGAATGAATCCTTAATAAGGATGTCAATCCTTGTCGATTTTTAATCAGAGGTGATTATTTAGGTAAGGGGAAATACCTATGTTTTCGTGGTATAAAAATTGATGACTTAGATTGTTTGAATCTTTACGACTCTTTGAGTTAAATTATTCATGTATGAATTATCTATAAATTATGATGAGACATTATTAATGAGAATAATTTTAATTGTGAGTTGAGAATTTTGCTTGAGGACAAGCAAACGCTTAAGTGTTTGGATATTTGATAAACCATAATTTACACATATTTTAACCTCATGCTTGGCTTATTTTTGGATGAATTTTTATTGAATTTGATGAATTCGATGCTCCTAATCTCTTAATTTCATGTTTTATACTCAAGAGAGCTTAGGGAGTCAAAAAGAACGAGAACGGGCCAAAAAGGGACAAAATGGGCCTACATCAGAAATCACACAGCCTGGACTATCGACCACAGGTAGATCACACGGCCGTGTGTGGCAAGCAAAATCGACCACAGCCGAAGGAGTCCACCACGGGTGTGTCCCTGCCGTAGTAAAGACGAACTCTATTCAGAATAGGGTACTTGTGGGCTAAGAGAGGTGTTCCAAAGCCTATATAAACACCCTGGGGGTAACCTAAAAAGAGATGTTGAATAGAAGCCAAATAGGAGGCGAAAAATACTCCAAGACAGCCGTCGTGAACAACTTAGGAGAAGGATTTCCATCAAGACTAAAGATCTTCCATCAAGTTCTTTAGAAGTTTTTGGGTTTTCATTATGTTTTGTGGTTTTCCCTATTTTATGATGTTTCCTTCTATTAATATGAACTAAACCTCTCAAATGCCTAAGGGGATGAAACCTAAGACGAATCTTACTATTATTTGATTTATAAGATAAATACTTGTTCTTATTCTTAATTGTGAGTTTTATTATTATTTTGATAATTCAAGTTATTGATTCAAGATGAATGTGCTTATTCAATTGGAGCAAAAGTCCTGTTAAGAAGATCAACACAATTAAGTGGAGTTGGTTGCAACCCTAGAAATAGAAATGACGAAAATCTATCGGATCGAGTCAAATCTAATAAGGGGATCCATAGATCGAGTTAATGCGGCAATAGGGATTTTAATTAGAAAGAGATTTCAATTAATCAACCTAGAGTCAATTGTTTTTAGTCTTGAAAGAGATATTAACATAAATCAGGGATTTCTGCGGATTAAGTCAAGTGAATAAATCATATGAATCAAAAGTAATAAGTGAAGTCTAGGTGGAGTCCTCTTTAGGTATTGCCTATCTCATATAAATTGTCCAAAAGTATTTTCCCAATTCACTCTCTGTCACGTTCATAGTCATTTAGTTAGCTAAATTAGTTAGTTAATCTTACATTAGAAATAAATCCCCTTAATTATTAGGCTAGATAATAAAAATATAGTTATTACTAGTAATTTTAGTCTTTGAGGATACGATATTCTGGACTCGCCATACTATACTACTGTTCGATAGGTGCACTTGCCTTTGTCGAAATAATAGTTAGTCTCGAGCCCATCATGTATGCATGAAATGATATGCTATGATGAATGATGGAATTTACTTGATTTGAATGCTTGGGCTGGTTAGTATTTGGATGTAAGTTTGGTGTAGGAATTTGGTGTGATTTTGGGTGAGAAATGAAGCTAGGAATGGCTTTATTTTTGTCCACACGGGTAGACACATGGGCGTGTGTCTTGATCGTCTGTGACACACGACCTGGTGCATTGGCGTATGGTTAGGCCGTGTGTCCTATGCACCTTAAATTCGAGAAAATTGAATGCTCAAAATTGAGTACAGGGGCAGAGACATGGGCGTGTGTCTCAGCCATGTGTGCTACACGGCCTAGAACACGGGCATGTGTCTTGGCCATGTGAAACCTGCACCTAATTTTGAAATCAATTAATTGACCATACAACCTAGCACACAGGCATGTGGCATGGCCGTGTGCACAAGTCAAAGAGTTATAGGGGTCGAACACGGCCTATAGCACGTGTGTGTCCCAGGGCCACACGGGCGTGTCCCTGGGACCACATGAGCGTGTGAGTCCTGCACCTTGGAATTTTTTTTTTTAAATTTCGCGAAAAATTCTTAGAGTTCTTAATTAAGTCCCGACTCGATTCTAATGTTCATATTGGGCCTGAGGGTCTAATTAAGGGATGTTTTAAATGATCTAAATTAATGAATAGTCATTGATTTAAATTATTTGAAAATGTTCTGAAAGTTCTGGTAATACTTCGTAACTTTGTTTGGTGGCGGATCTGAGTTAGGGGTGTTACAAGACACATGGGCATGTTTCTAGACCGTGTGTGACACACGGCCTGGTACATGGGTGTGTGGTTAGGCCGTGTGTCCCCTGCACCTAAATTTTGAGAAACAGAATGCTCAGAATTGGGCACACGAGCAGAGACACGGTCATGTGTCTTAGCCGTGTGTGTTACACGGCCTGGAACACGAGTGAGTGTGTGAAACCTGCACCTAATTTCGGAAGAATTTAATTAACCACACGGCCTAGCACACGAGCGCGTGGCGTGGCCGTGTGCACAAGTCAGAGAGTTACAGGGGGTTGAATACTGCCTGTAGAACAGGCGTGTCCCTCGTACCACACGGGCGTGTGAGCCCTGCAACTTGGAAAATTTTTTTAAATTCGCGAAAAATTCTTAGAGTTTCCAATTAAGTCTTGACTCGATTCTAATGATCATATTGGGCCTCGAGGGTCCATTTAAAGGACGTTATGAATAAATCTCAGGAAATGAATAGGTAATTATTATGAATTATCTAAAAATGTTCTGAAAGTTTCGATAATACTCTGTAACTCTGTTCTGGCGATGAAAACGGTTGAGGTGTTACAGTTCTTAAGTTGCTATGAGTTTGTCTAATATTGTCATTGTGTATGAATGTGGTGAGTTAGCATACTGAGCATGAATTTGTGTTGAATATTGTGATGATAAATTGGTTGTGATATTGCACATAAGATGGTATATTCCACATTATTGTGTTATGTAAATATATGATTGTGCATGTATACTTATAAACTACGGAAAGGAAAGGGGTCAACGAGCTAGATGAGGTTAGGATGGGAAAAAGGGTGATTTGGTTAGATATAGTCATACAAAGACTACTGATTGTGCAAACCGTGATGTGTGAAGCTTTGGGCCTTGTGGATGGGGCGCTACGGTGTTCGAGTATCAAGGTTAGGAATGGAGAAATGGAGGAATAGGAGGAGGAATAGAGAAATTGGAATTTCGTTAATATTCTACCATCCAGGATTGCTAGGAGCAAATTATGATGAGCAAAGCTCTGGGCCTTGCGAGGGGGACATTACTGTGTTTGAGCATAAGGTAAAATATGAAAAGAAATGATATCAACTGTTCTTTCAGGGAGATATCGTGAAAAAGGTTTTTAGGTTGCATAGAGTATCACTATAACGATTGTCAAGAGGCTCTATGGGCCGACACCACTATAGTGGTAAGGTCCTACAAGGTGACACTTCAAATGAGGTCTCATGTATAAGACCATAGCTTGGCCATGGCAACCAGTATAGTCCACCGAGATAATAAACATAGGGTAGTCCACCGGGACAATAAACACGAGGTAGTTCAATGGGAATATAAACACGGGTAGTCCACTAGAGCAACAAACAAAGGGTAATTCACCGGGACAGTAAACACTGGATAATCCATTGGGATAGTAAAAACATAGTGTAAGACCATAGCTTGACCATGGCATCAGGTATGGACTGCCAAAAAGAGATGAACCTAAAAGCTGATAGGACAAGGTAATAGAAATCGAGGTACAACTTAGCCAAAAGAGAGTGCGTAAATTGGGTAGAACATAGGTTCCCCAACATGTAAGAATGAAAAAAAGGGGTAGAAAAGCTGGATGTGGTAGATGAACTTCTTAAATAGGATTTGCAGTATCAAGTTATGATGAAATTGCGAGTGTAAGTCTGTAGATCTTTGGTGATTAACCTTGAAATGGAATATGTACTATATAAATGAGCATAATCTAAGGGTTTGTGGATAAAGGTCAACTAGAGCGGTTAAGTCCGTCAAAGCCTACAGAGGTAAAGCCACCCAAAGCTAACAAAAGAAGGAAGTTGTCGAGACTAACTCAGGGCGGATAGCCATCCAAAAACAATGGAGGTTAAGAACACGAAAATTAAGGAAGTAAATAGGAGACAACCAATGATAGACATTGGAATATTTGTCCAGGTTTGCGAGGAAAAAAAAGTTTAAATTCTCAGATAGAGAATAACCCTACATTGGTAAACTGTGGAAAAATAGGAAGGCATTGATCTCATAGGTGAAACCTACTGAACGCTAAAAATATATAAGGAGTTTAAATTCTCAACTTAAAATCTTTGTCCCTTAGAAATTTGAAATATGATTGCTGCCCTATTTCTTCGAATTCTACTAAGTTCAGTAGAACTTACAATTGCATTACTTTGGATGTAAGGTTAATGATTAAATTAGAGGTTATGGAAGAGGATCAAGCTAGAATTTTCCCAATTGAGGAAAAATAGAGTGGTAGCCGTAACGTACGTATAGAGGGGCAGTCTTAAAGGCTACGCCTCGAGGGTTTAGTCAAGTCATGAAATTTTTAAGTTTTAAATTCAAAATTTTAAATAAGCTTGTAAGACAGTGACTTTAAAAGATGTATATGATAATATAGGTTAGTATGTATATTAAATAGTCAAGAATGAAATAATATTTGATTTAGATATGTTATTCAAGTCTTTGTATCATCCAATCTTTGGACCTAGTGATTAGGTCGGGCCTAAGCTGTTACAAGTTATGCTTATGTTACAATGATGGCCAAACGTTACATAATTATTAAATGCGTATGAATGCCTAAGGAATTGGGTTCATGGACTAATTGGATGGAAATCTATGTTCTTACTAGTTGATTATGATCACCCCAAAGTGGTTTGATTCAATGGGTGTAGAAATTATTGTTGCAACGACCTACAAATGTTTTCAAGGTTTAATGTAAGACACATGCATCATCTTAGTGCATATCGTAATATTGTAAAACATTTTCAGACATTTTCTCAATAGAAAGTTATTAATATATGAATGTTTTATTTTAGTTCAAAATGGCACCAACTCTCTTATTGAGCATACTCACTAAAAACAATTAACGAAAATAAATATAAGGAATGGAAAAGAAACACGATAATTGTCACGAGCTATGAGCAACTT
Source organism: Gossypium rotundifolium (assembly GCA_025506655.1). NCBI lineage: Eukaryota > Viridiplantae > Streptophyta > Magnoliopsida > Malvales > Malvaceae > Gossypium > Gossypium rotundifolium. The sequence continues at coordinate 30,359,321 of CP106730.1, forward strand.
GAAATAGTTCTTTATAATAAGTGCCCATCGGCTACTCAAGTTGAGGCTAGAAAATGCTGGAAGGATTCTGATAAGATAGCTCATTGTTATACGATGGGAAGCGTGACCAACACCTTATATAAGCAACTAAAGAGCTGTAGGACAACCAAAGCGATTACGGATGTAACGAATTTCGATTTAGGGGCTAGTCGAATCAGTGGTTTCGAGACCACTAACGAGGTTGAGGAAATTTATTTTGATAATATTTTATGTGTTATAGCATGTTTATAATAATGCATGAGAATTTTGGTGTTTTAATTCTAGCGAATGAATGCTTAATTGTAAAAAAAGACTAAATCGCAGAAAGTGTAAAAGTTCTATTTTTCAAGGTAGAGGGGTCTAATAGCCACAGAATATTAAATTGGAGGTCCTTAAAGTGCAAATAGGCCATATGGAGTGTGTTGGCCGGCCATAGGAAGCTAGGGGGACAAGGGAATTAATTTTAGTCAAATTTGGTGACATTAGGTGATAAAAAGATGAGTAAAATATGCTAAAAAGGAAAGATATCATCTTTCACTATTCACTCTTCTTCCTCCACTGAAAATTAGAAGAGAAAATAGGGTTTTGAAGCTCAAACTATCAGCCAACATATTCTCTAGCAAGTAAGTGATTTTAGAAGTTTTTCTTAATGATTTTTGCATTTTGGAACTCCCAAACCATAAGCTAGCTAATGGGGGACTAATTTGTAATATGATTGAAAGTCTAGGGACTTGCCATGAGAATTTTTATGTTTTTTGCTGATTTTTTATGGAAGAAAATGAAAGTTAGAGAGATGAGAAACAACTTTGGTGAAAGGTGTAGTCATGAAAACATCTAAATGAGACCAAGTTGTAAAGTTTGTGATTTTGTAATAAATGCATGAAATAAATGAAATTAAGTGTAGTTGTAAGAAAAATAAATGTTCAGCTAGGTTTTTTTAATGAGAAAATGTGATGAAAATGATTTACGAGCCTAGGGGCAAAATCATAATTTTACCAAAGTGTAAGGGCAAAATGGTTATTTTTGCCTAAGTATAGATTTTGATGCGTTATGATCATAAGATGTTTTAAATGAGTGAATTTTGTTGTTATAGACCAAGAAGAGCGTGGAATCAACCTTGACCGAGAAAAAGGCAAGGTTACAGAATAGACCGTCGATTAACTCGTTTTTGTACCGAGGTAAGTTTATGTGTAAACTGTAACACCCCTTACCCACAATCCCCACTGGAATCGGGCACGAAGCGTTACTATACAAAACTACATGATCGCCACTTAGGATCACGTGACTACTCTACTTGAGTCACTACAACAACTTTATTTTTGACTTACGAGGCCTCACTCGTACATACGAGGGCTGTCGAGACTATATCAAAAACCTTACAATCCATAAAATTTCTTTCCATCTAAACAGGGAGTACACGCCCGTGCTAGATGACACACACACCCGTGCGTAGTCACACACGCCCATGTGCTCATACCATGCCCCAAAACTACAGCATTCTACCAAAGATCCCATAGCAAAGTCACATGTCCATGTGAAATGGAACATGCCCATTTACCCTCATAACATGCTCGTGGCTTTAAACCGTGGGGAGTTACTGACTAATTTAACACGGCCTGGACACGCCCGTGTGGGCAGTCCGTGGTATATTCTAACTTAAAATGTTAACATGTAGGGGACACACGGCCAAGTCACACGCCCGTGGGCTGACCGTGTGTCACACATGGTTTAGACACACGCCCGTGTGCCTATCCATGTGGACAGAACAAGGCTATTTGCCAAGCTTCTAGCACCCCTATATCTCACACTACATGAGTTCATTCAACAAACTAATAAACATCACATAATTCAACATGCATCCACATTGATAACTTTGCAATTTTAGAAATGATAAAATGTGCCATCATTTTTGGAAATTTACAAAATAAATGTCTTAGTAAGAGCCAATACACCTTTGACCAAAATAACAAAATAATCTGTTTAGTCTAGCCCCTATACATGCCATACACAAAATCACTAAGTCTGAATATACCGAGGTGAGCAGATAGTGTGGCGGCCTCCTTGTTATCGACGTATCCTGGCTCGGCTCTTAAACTCTATAAAAGAAGGGAAAAAGAGAAGGGGGAGTAAGCTTTAAGCTTAGTAAGTTTACATGTAAATAATATAACATTATAACATGTATTAAATAATTACATAGCATTACATAGTAAGCGAGAAACAATCTACATTCATGATCATGCTTACTCATTTTCTCCATTCCCATATTGCAACCATATCACAAGCTTAATGCCTGCATTCATTAACAAGTTCCCCTGCACTTAGTATCACAAAGTCGCATAGTACAACACATCACTATCTCTAATTTTATTACTCCTAGTCAAATTACTCGGTGGTTTCGGACTTAGCCCACCATCGGCCTTTATTAGGTTTGGTGTTGCACATAGCCCACCAAAAGATTAGTTACTGGTGGTATCACACATAGCCCACCAAAAGATTAGTTGCGGTGGTATCACACATAGCCCACCAAAGATATATAGCGATGGTATTGCACATAACCCATCGTAATTAAGCAACAAGGCGATATCGCACATAGCCCACCATCAAATATCGTCAATACACATTCATATAATTATTTTGCCATTCATACAATAATTATTCAATGGCTATCACATTCAATCCACTAGAACCACATATGTTCTCAATCATGCCATACTCTCATTAGCAACATAATGCTTACAAAAATATATATTGCTTACACATAAACTTACCTCGATGCAAACGTGTTAGCTAGCGATTTACTCAATCACCTTGCCTTTTCCACGGTCAAGGTTGATTCCGCGTTCTTCTTGATCTATAACAATGAAATTCATTCGTTTAGATCATTATATGATTATAATACATCAAATTCTACACTTGGGCAAAAATGACCATCCTACCCTTGTACATTGGAAAAATTACGATTTTGCCCCTAGGCTCGTAATTTATTTTTCATCACATTTTCTCAATAAACAAGCATAGATGAATATTTATTTCTCTTACAACTACTCACCATTTCAACTATTTCATGCATTTATGACACAAACTAAATCTTTGCATTTAAGTCCTACCTAGGTGTTGTTTTGAAAACACCTTTCACAAAAGTTGCTTCACCACTCCCCAACATTCAATTTCTTCTATAAAAACTCAGCTAACCACTTAAGCACTCCCATGGAAAGTCCCTAGACTTTCAACCATATCACAAATTAGTCCCCTCATTAGCTAGCTTAAGCTTTGGGGACTCCAAAAACACAAAAATCATCAATTAAAACCACCTAAATCACTTACTTGAATGAGTGAATAGTGAAAGATGATAACATATTTTACTTCTCATATTTTATTCATTTCATCACCTAATTTCTACCAAATTTGACTAAAATTTAATACTCTTGTCCCCCCCTTTGTCTACATGGCCGGCCATACCCTACTAATGGCCTAATTGAATTTTAAAATCCTTCAATTTATAATCTATATCTATTAGGTACCCCTAGCTTATAAAATAAAACTTTTGCATCTCCTACGATTTAGTCCTTTTTCTCTATTAAACATGCTATTGCTAAAATGAAAGCACCAAAATTTTCATATAGCCATATATTAATACCACAACACATAAAATAATACTAAAATAATTATCCTTAACCTTAGATTAGTGGTCCCGAGACCAATGTTTGACTAGCCCCAAAATCGAGCTGTTACAACTCTCCCCCTTTTAGGGATTTTTGCCATCGAAAATCTTACCGGTAAAGAGGTTTGGATATTGTTCTCTCATGGTTTCTTTCGGTTCCCACGTAGCCTCCTCTAGACCATGTTTTTGCCACAACACTTTTACTAAGGCTATGTCCTTATTCCTTAACTATTTCACTTCTCGAGCCAAGATTTTAATCGGCTCTTCCTCATATGTCATATCCGATCGTATCTCAATTTTCGTCGGAGGAATCACATGCGAAGGATCAGAAGGATAACTCCTCAGCATTGACACATGGAACACATTGTGAATTTTCTCTAACTCTACCGGTAAAGCCAATCGATATGCCACTGACCCAATCCTTTTGATAATCTCATACGGCCCTATGATTCTCGGACTCAATTTACCCTTTCGACCAAATCTCACGATTTTCTTCCATAGTGACACTTTCAGAAATACCTTGTCACCCACTTAGAACTCAATTTATTTTCTTTTCAAATTCGCATACGATTTTTACCGGTCCGAAGTAGCCTTTAGATTATCCCGGATCACTTTCACCTTTTCCTCAGTCTCTTTAACTAAATCAATCCCATGGATTTGCTTCTCACTCAACTCAGTCTAATACAAAGGAGTCCAAAACTTACGACCATATAAGGCTTTATACGGTGCCATCCGTATGCTCGACTGATAACTATTATTGTAAGCAAATTCGATCGAGGGTAGGTATCTTTAACACCACAGTTTAGGGGTTATGCGTTTGGAGCATAACCCGAGCATTTAATGAGGCTTAAGGTCTGTTGGAGGAATTTTAGGGGTTTTGGAGAACCCTAGAAGGCAAGGGATGGCTTAGGAAAATTTTAATTTTGGGGTTAAGAAATGGAGCTGGGCTTTAGGGCTTAAGAAAATTTTTGGATGATTTTGGTACATGAAAGGCATTAGCAAAGTGGTTATCTTATTGTTTAAGAAATGGAAGAAGGTCCATCGAGGGCTGGTTCGAGTTGAGGCGGCAACAAAAGTGGCGTTTTATTTTGGGATTATGGCGTTGCGAGGTAGAAGGCCTTAAAATAATTTGGGCGTGTACTTGGCACAAGCAAACAACTTGGCCAAGTGGTTATCGTCTGACACATAGGTGTTGGAGGGAGTGAGAGTCTGGGTTCGGCGCTGAGGCGACATTTTGGCGTGATTTATTTTTTGGCGGTTGTGGGCTGAAGTAGGAAGGCTTTATAAATTATTGTTGGGGCTATTTGTCATAAAATCAAAGTGGTAGAGTGGCACAGGCGTTGGAGGAGAGGGTGTCGCGAGTTGGTCCTGTGTTCGAGCCTTGGAGGCCGCAATTGGGTTTTATTTCTTTTCTTTGGCTTTTGCTCATGGGAACGGACACTTGAAGCTTCATTGGATAAGGATTAAACTAAGGTTGTTTAATCACTTTTGAATCAATGGAAGAGTAGATATGCATATGGTTTTGTTTTATTTTGTTTTAATATTCAAATAGGTAGATTGAAGATAAAGCATTGCTTATTTTATTTTTATTTTGAGAGATAAAGTTAGGCTAGCTCTTGCTTTTAGATTCGGCAGGGATAAATGCTGGCTTTTATTTTTATTATGCATTTATTTGATTAAATTAGTAAGATAAGGGATTGGTTTAATTCAAATTAAGTTGAATTAGTGGCCATAGGTGATGGCCGAAACTTGGGTTCTTCAAGGGGGGAGCAAGTGCCGAATTTCCTATTTAATGGGCAGCCCTCTTTTTGAATTTCTTTTGACCATTTGCCGAATGTTCTAGGGGAGTTCTCTTATTTCTTTTTTTTTTTTACCAAAATCCTCCCAAAACCCTTGCCGATTTCTCCTTTGGCTTTTTAGTCAAATATTTCTATTATTTTCTTTTAATCCCTTGATAGCAAAACTTCTCCTCTCCTATTAGTTTGCACCTTGGTGAAATCTAGGTGTGGTGTGGATCTCTTGATTCTTCTCCTCAATCGTTGGTAGCTTTGAATCGGTAGGTGGTGGTAAAGATCCATGTTTTAATCATTCTTTTACTATTCAAAAGTGAAGGCTATTAAGGCTAACCATTTATGCGTTTTAGGTGTGGTCGATTACAAATAGGACCATTCCGTAGTCTTGAGATTTGTTTGGAAATCAAATCAGCCTTGAGGAGCAAGGATATTTAGGGACATAGATCAATTTCCCGGGATTCAAGATATTTTGGTAAGCAATATTTGGTAAAGGTTCAATATTTAGTTTTTGACGATTTGGTTAACCGGTTGATTCTGATTAAGTGACTTTCGATGGAGGCCAATACCAGTCAAGAGGAGAAAGGGAAAGCTCCCATCCCGAAGTTCAAAAAGAGATCGGTTTCTGCTGTACGAGATTGGCTACCGGGGTGTGGGCGTACAACGGAAAAGCGAAATAAGAGAACTCCCCTAGAACATTCGGCAAAATTTTGCATCTTCCTCCGGTTTCTCCTGTTGAAAGATTCATTGAATGATTATTTGGAGTTCTTCTATTGATTCAACCTATTTGTTCAAGATGCTATAATTTAAGTTGTGGCTGCCAACTTGGTTGTGTTTAGTATGTCTGGATTTTGATTCTTTTTAATTACATTTTGGTTCCTTTAACAGTTAAAAAAAATCTAAATATGTTGTAAAATCTGAAAGGTTGTATTTTCATGAGTATTTTGACCAGTGTAGCTTTGGTCTAAGTTCTTGGGAAAGTCAAGGCTTTGTTTTGAATGTTATTTTTTTCTCCTTTTGTTAAAGGGTTGGAGTTTAAACATCATTTATTGATTAGTTGAGTTAAGTTGGTTTATTGGTCTTGTTTTTGGCTTGTTGATATCAGTCCATCAAACTTAACAGTAAATCATTGAGAAGCTTAATGATTTTTTAATGATTTTTGGAGTGTATTTTCTTGTGTAAGAAAAAGTGTGTTTTCCTTAAAACTCCATGTAGGACAAAGAAAGAGTGAAGATTAGTTAGGTATAGGTCGTATTTAGCTTACTCCTCGTATTTATTTTCCTTATTGTATCCAATACATATTATCTTACATTAATGTCCAACATATTTATATAACTAGAAACAAATTGCTCATGGTTGTAATTTTAATCTTTTATGTTGAACATTTTAGCTTTCAAATCTTCCTTGTATATTCTAGATGTTTATGTTATGATCTTTTATCTTGATTCTGTAATTTAAAAGTCCTTTTGGAATGTGTGTTTATTTTGTAGAAAGCAATTTGCAAGAAGCCTCAAGAGTCAAAGGTTCCCCCATCTCTTTCTTTTAGCGATAAATTTTGATTTTCTTGATGTAGTCATGCCATTTATACATTTTTACGAAATTTTTCATTTTATTGTCAAGGATCAATTTCATAACAATGTCATGCAAAAATCATAAAAGTTATTTATAAGGTTTACAATTAAAATAGTTCTTTATAAAAGAATCAAGACCGAAACTCAGTTGTGATGTTAGGCAATAACTAGGTCAGTCGAGTTGGTCTTTTTAGGCAAACAATCTATACCTAATTCTAGTTCTATGTTGAACATAGTTAAATGTTGTTTGAGTGGAAAATTTTGTATCTATCGTTGAGTTGGTGGAGATTAAATTAAGTCAGGATCTATGTTGTTTGAGCGGTGAAAAAGTCAAGGTAACGAATACTTGAATTTTTGTTTTGTTTTTATTATGTAAATGGTGTATTTTGATTGATGTTGCTGCTGCGTTTGTTTAATTGGATGTTAAATTTTGAACTTTTGAAGCTATGACTTCTTTTTTTTTTTTTTTTGCTATGATTTACTAGTAAAAGTTAAAATTTGATGTAGATTAGCTTTTGGGACTTTGTAAAAGCTTACAATTCAATTTATGAGACAGCTATACATTAATGATTGTTTTAAAGGAAAGGATTAAACAAATTATACCAAATGATATAACCCCTAAATGATATAATCCTGTTTGAAATGTATGTAACATACTCTGTCAAAAGTTCTAAGAGCAAAAGGGATTCACATAACTTGTAACTGAGGACAATCAATTCAACATTGAAAAGATGCATAAAAGATTAAAAATTACAACCATGAGCAATTTGTTTCTAGTTATATAAATATGTTGGACATTAATGTAAGATAATATGTATTGGATACAATAAGGAAAATAAATACGAGGAGTAAGCTAAATACAGCCTATACCTAACTAATCTTCAGCTCTTTCTTTGTCCTACATGGAGTTTTAAGGAAAAACACACTTTTTCTTACACAAGAAAATACACTCCAAAAATCATTAAAAAATCATTAAGCTTCTCAATGATTTACTGTTAAGTTTGATGGACTGATATCAACAAGCCAAAAACAAGACCAATAAACCAACTTAACTCAACTAATCAATAAATGATGTTTAAACTCCAACCCTTTAACAAAAGGAGAAAAAAATAACATTCAAAACAAAGCCTTGACTTTCCCAAGAACTTAGACCAAAGCTACACTGGTCAAAATACTCATGAAAATACAACCTTTCAGATTTTACAACATATTTAGATTTTTTTTAAGCATTAAAGGAACCAAAATGTAATTAAAAGAATCAAAATCCGGACATACTAAACACAACCAAGTTGGCGACCACAACTTAAATTATAGCATCTTGAACAAATAGGTTGAATCAATAGAAGAACTCCAAATAATCATTCAATGAATCTTTCAGCGTGAGAAAACCAGAGGAAGATGCAAAATTTAAGTTTTGGGAGTTCTCTTATTTCGTTTTCCGTTGTACGCCCATTTGCCGAATGTTCTAGCCGAAATCCCTTTTCCAAAAGCTCTACTTGGCCGAATTGTGTGCATGAGAAGTAGGCATCTTTTTGTTGACGATCTCAAGTGAGGTAAGGATCCTAGGCGAATGCCAATATTATTGGTATCTCATTATGCCGACTTTGGAAGATAGGTATGGTTTCGCAACTATTGATTAAGAATACTAATTACAGATTAAACTAATCCTTTGTAGGATCTTGGGATTTGGAGATAAGCAAGTAAGTTCGCCAGCGTTAGTCAATCACTCTTGGTAAGGAGTTACATATAGATTGGTGTTCATTTAAAAGGGTTATGATTATTTATATTGACCGATTGTAGTTTGTGAATCAGTTCGTGATTTGGGCACCGAGGCTAGTATTCAAAAGACTAGGTAAGGATTCGGGTACAAAGGTTACCCTTTAAATTCCTTGGATTGGCGAATAGAAATTTTAACTATTCTATAAATATTCAGCAACTTAGCCATGAAAATCATCAACAAAATATTTGGTTTTGGAAAATTTAAAGCATACCTACTTATAAAATTACCAAAATGCCCCCGAGTACAAAATTTTTGCAACATCACGTTTTAAGAAAAAATTCTCAAAAGGACCCTCGAGTTTTACAATGGTTAAAACATCCTTGATTTACAAAATTACAAAATTACCTTGGAGGACCAAATTACCAAAATACCCACGGTTTTTGAAATAATGCATATCTTCAAGAACTTGAATTACTCTCTCGGTGACCATCAAACAATCTACTCTACTAAAGTTTTAAATTTTCTTTTATTACGAAAATACCCACAAGGAAAATGGCGAAAATACCACGCAGGTTAGAAATGGGCGAAATGTCAGAAGAGTGAATAGGTATGGAAAGCATTAGGGAATGGATGCAAGAACTTCTTTGTGTGAACTAGGATGAAAATGAAACCTTGTTTGCCGAAAGAATCTCTGATTAAACTTTATCCATAAAATTTCTTGGCGAGTAATAAAGTGGAACAAATGCTAACGCATAAAATTTTCTTAATCAGTTAAAAGCGCAAGTAGATAGAATGAGTTCTAGAAGGGCGTGGGCGCCGTGGGCCTTGATGAGGGGTAGGATAATGATTATACGAACCCGTCAGTCGGGACAAGGTTACAGCGATGTACCACCGCCACCACCACCTCCAGACTTTTGGAGGCGGAGGAGCGAGGATCGGGAGCGGGAGGAGGCGATGCTCATGGCGGTATTGCGAGTCCTTGAATTAGTGGTGAAATTTGGTGGAAATTTAGGAGCTCAATCATTTCCGTGGATTCGGTCAACGAATGAGGTGTTAAAGGTGTGTCGGAGTGGCACCGGTGTAGCAGTATTGGTTGGAATCTCTGAAAAGGGTAATGGATGAACTTGACTGCCAGGAGGAAAAGTGAAAGGCGGTGTCGCTTCTAAGGATGAAGCGTGCAGTGGTGGTGACGATTCGGGGATGGAGCCACGGTGATGATCTTCGATGGGACTACCTTAAACCGCCTTCGGAAGAAGTATGTGGGCACCGGCTACTTGGCGCGTGAAGGCTTTTACGGGTCTAGTGCAAGGAACTAAGTCCGTGGCCAGTATGAGGCGGAGTTTTAAGGTAGTAGGTATGCAAGAGGCATCGTGGCTCTTGAACACGCGTTGTGTCCTTTGAGGGCGGACTCAAGATGACTTGAGGTTCTTGATTAGCGCGCTGACAAGTCAAGTGAGTTTTCATCTCTGGTGGAAAAGGCTAAAGTAGCCGAGGGGATCAAGGAGGCTTTGTGGGAAATTATAGTAGAAATAATCGGAAGAGAGAGATTTGGGACAATTTGGATCCGATGGTAATGATCGAGAAAAAGGCTAGGCGAGAATGGGCCGTCGGTGACAAGGCCGTAGCTAATAATCGGAGGCTCGGTCAATCGTTATGGGAAGTCCCATTGGGAGGTTGCTCGGCCGCGATAGAGGATGTTTTGAGTGTGGGTCTTTAGAACATCAGATTGAAGATTGTCCCGAGCGAGCTCGAAATCGGCGGAGGAGCCAGTACTCGGGACCAAGAAATGTGGGACCGCAGGAGGGTCGTGGTAATGGCAAAGGAAGCAATGGTCCTAGCAGAATTCGAGGAACTCGAGGCGAGGTTCGAGGCAACACAGAGGCTAAGCGACTGGCTTAGTCTATCTGGCAAAGGCGTCGAGAGGTGGCCTTGCGGATGTCATAACCGATGCGTTTACGATTTTGGTCTTCCTTATTATGCATTAATTGATGGGGGTCTACACACTCATCGTGGCGATGGTGTGGTAGAGACTTTGAACCTAGACTCACGAGGCTAGCTGCTAGGGAGATGGTGTAGTGAGTCCTTTAGGTCACTCTGTAGTGGTAGACAAACTTTTAGGGGCGTACCCTAGAACTCCAAGGGTGACCGAAATGATCGATGGAACTACCATTTAAAATTCAACCTTGTACCTAAAGCCTCTTGTAACTTCTTCCAAAACCTCAAGTAAATCTCGGGTCTCTATCCGAGATAATGGATATAGGCACTCCATGTAACCTTACTACCTCTGAATATACAACTCGGCTAACTTCTCTAGTGAATAACCAATATGCACAGGTATAAAGTGAGTCGACTTTGTTAATCTATCAACAACAACCAACATAGCATCTTTCTTTTCAGGAGTCAAAGGCAACCCCGTCACAAAGTCCATGGTAATTCGATCCCATTTCCACTCGGGAACCATCACTGGTTGAAGTAATCCCAAATGCACCTGATGCTCAGCTTTCACTTGTTGACAGATCAGACATTTTGTTACATACTCCGAGATGTCTCTTTTCATTCCTGGCCACCAATAAAATTTCTTCAGATCATTATACATTTTCGTATTGCCCGGGTGTACTGACAAATAACTACTACGTGCTTCTTGTAAAATTTCTCGGATCAACTTGTCATCTTTAGGTATACAAATTCTATCATGGAACATTAGGCAACCATTTGAACTTACCCAAAATTCAGAATCAGCTCCTGATTCACACTTAGCTCTTTTAGCTAGTATCTCATTATCATTCCTTTGAGCTTCACATATTTGTTGAAAAAATAGTGGCCTAGCTCTCAACTCAGCCAGTATAGTGCCATCATCAGACAATGACAAACTTGTGCTCATAGCTCTCAAAGCATACAAGGATTTTCTACTTAAAGCATCTACAACGACATTCGCTTTCCCCGAGTGGTAATCAATCACTAGCTCGTAGTCCTTCAATAATTCAAGCCATCGTTGTTGCCGTAAATTTAACTCCTTTTGATTCATCAAGTACCTCAAACTCTTATGATTCGTAAAGATTTGGCACTTCTCACCATACAAGTAATGTCGCCAAATCTTTAACGCAAAAATAATTGCGGCCAACTCTAGGTCATGAGTCGAATAATTCTTCTCATGTGGTTTTAGCTGTCTCGAGGCGTAAGCGACTACCTTACCCTCTTGCATCAACACACAACCAAGACCATTTAACGACGCTTCACTGTAGATCACAAACTCTTTTCCTGACTCAGGCTGTACCATAATTGGTGCTTCTATCAATAACGTTTTGAATCTCTCGAAACTCTGTTGGCATTTTTTAGTCCATTCAAACTTAACATCCTTGTGCAATAATTTCGTCATCGGAGTAGCAGTCATAGAAAATCCCTTCACAAACTGCCTATAGTACCCACCAAACCCAAAAAGCTTCTAACTTTTGACACGTTTCTCGGTGGTTTTCTCTCCATAATAGTCAAGATGTTTCTCGAATCAACTCTAATACCCTCGCCCGACACAATGTGTCTTTGAAATTTGACCTCTCGAAGCCAAAACTCGCTCTTGCTAAATTTGGAATATAATTGCTTGTCTCTCAAAGTCTGCAAGACAATTCTCAAATGCTTTGCATGGTCACTCTCAGGTCATCAATAAAAACAACCACGACCTTATCCAAATACGGTCGGAAGACACAGTTCATTAAGTCCATAAAAACTACAGGAGCATTCGTTAAACTGAAAGACATGACCAGAAACTCATAATGGCCATACCTCGTCCTGAATGCTATTTTCGGCATGTCTTGTTCCTTAACCTCAACTGGTAATAACTGGATCTCAGATCAATCTTCGGGAACACCATAGCTCCCTTCAGTTGATCAAATAGATCATCTATCCTCGATAAAGGATACTTATTTTTCACCGTCACCTTGTTGAGCTATCTTTAGTCTATACACAATCTCATTGATCTATCTTTCTTTTTCATAAATAATACCGGAGCACCCCACGGTGAATAGCTTGGTCTTGCAAAACCCTCATCCGTCAACTCTTGCAATTGGACTTTCAATTCTTTCAACTCCAATGGCGCCATCCTATACGGATGGATGGAAATAGGTGCCATTCCGGAACTAACTCAATTCCAAAATACATCAGGATACTCACGTACAACCGGCACGGTTTCAATCTTTGCTTCAGACTCTTGAGTGTTCAGTACAAAGGCAAGATACGACTCACATCCTTTTCTCAAATATTTCTCAGCTACCATGGACGAAATCATCACCGGTAGACTATCTGGCTCACCTGATTCAACCCGAATAACATCTCCATTTTCACACTTCAATTTAATAAATTTACTACCACAATTCACTAAAATGCTATGGGCAGTCAACCAATACCAAGAATCAAATCAAACTCATCAAACGGCATCAACATAAGGTTTGCCGAAAAATAATGACCACTAATTGTCAAGGGACCGTTCCAACACTCTTTGTTAACTAACACCTGTTTACCTAGTGGGTTTGATACTTTTATCACAAATTCAGTAGACTCAATAGTCATATTCAAACTAAATACCAATCTCATACAAATATAAGAATGGGTCGACCCCAGGTCAATTAAAGCAATAAAAGAGGTGTCATAGAGAGAAAATGTACCCGTTATTACATTCGGTGATCAGGCCTCTTCTTGAGCACGAATAGCATAGGTTCTTGTTGGCGCTCGACCCTCTGACCTCACAGTAGTGTCTCGTGATACACCTCTACCACTAGTCCCACCTCTCGAGTTCTTTTGTGGCCTACCTCTAAAAGATGCACTGCTTGATCTTACCTCTTGCTTCTTCTCCTTGTCATCCCTTTCAGGGCAGCTTTGGATGAAATGGTCGGGGGATCCACACTTATAGCAATTTCGATTGTTTCCCCAACACTCCCCAGTGTGATGTCTGCCACAACTTGGGCACTCCAGTTTGGACTTTGGATTGCCCATACTCGCCATTGAGGTGGCCTGAACTCTTGAACCCAAATACGTGTTACGTCGCTCTCTCTGCAAATGCCTATCTGACGTAGTCATCCAAGGGTTCACTTCTCTGGACCTCTTCGATTGAGCTTGGTATGATTTGCTCATCGGCCTCGTCTTCGCATCTCGAGCCTCACTCAGGGCTTTCCTCTTTTCCTTACTCAATTCTTCGGCCTTACTATCTCGATCCACCAATACCACAAATTTGTTTAGCTCTAAAATCCCAACTAAAAGTCTGATGTCTTCATTCAACCCGTCTTCAAATCTCTTGCATAAGGTAGCTTCCGTGGATATGCATTCTTGTGCATACTTACTGAGCCGAACAAATTCACGTTCATATTCTACCACAATCATTTTTCCTTGTTTCAGCTCAAGGAATTCCTTCCGCTTCTGGTCTGTAAATAGTTGACTTATATACTTCTTTCGATACTCTTCCAAGAAAAAGTCCCACGTTACCCTCTCTTTAGGAACCACTGATGTCAATGTTTCCACCAATGGTATGCCGAGTCCCTCAGCAAAGATACATCGTATTTTAAGCTCTCCTTGGGTGTACAGGAGAGTTCCTCAAGTACACTCATTGAGTTCTCAAGCCAGAACTCCGCCCGCTCAAGGTCATGATCTTTATTAGCTCAAAAATCTTCAGCCCCTTTCTTTCAAATTTTGTCTATCGGGGGCTTAGTTGTCCTCACCATTTCTATACCTTGGGAAGCCACAGGAACTAGCTAAGGTACAGGAGGAGGTGGAAGAGGTTGAGCATCGGGGTTAGCTCGTACATACTCAGTGTTAGCTCGTACATACTCAGTATACCAATTGCTCATCATTTGGAGAAAGGCTTCCTCAGCCTCTTCTCCTTGACCCCTAATCTCGGGTTCACTCTGCACAGGAGTGGTTCCTTGCGCAGGAGTCGACGTATTACTAGCTACATCATCAGCAGCCGATTGATCGGGATCCATATACTACATAAAGCAAATTTAAAATCATCAGAAGCCACCACACTATCATTATACACTTATGGCATGTATAGATGGACTCCTACACATGCTATAGTAGTCCTAGAACTGACTAAACCATAGCTTTGATACCACTAAATGTAACACCCCTTACCTACAATCCCCACCGGAATAGGGCACGAAGCGTTACTATACAAAACTACTTGATCGCCACTTAGGCTCATGTGACTACTCTACTTGAGTCACTACAACAACTTTATTTTTGACTTACGAGACCTCACTCGTACATACGAGGGCTCTCAAGACTATATCAGAAACCTTACGATCCATAAAATTTTTTCCATCTAAATAAGGAGTACACGCCCGTGCTAGATAACACACACGCCCGTGTATAGTCACACACGCCCATGTGCTCATACCATGCCCTAAAACCCCAGCATTCTGCTAAAACTCCCACGACTAGGGCACACACCCATGTGAAATGGAACACACCCATGTACCCTCATAACATGCCCATGGCTTTAAACTGTAGGGAGTTACTGACTAATTTAACACGGACTGGACACACCGTGTGAGCAGTCCGTGGTCTATTCTAACTTAAAATGTTAACATGTAGGGGACACACGGCCAAGTCACACGCTCGTGGGCTGACCGTGTGTCATACATGGTCTAGACAAATGCCCGTGTGCCTACCCATGTGGATAGAACAAGGTTGTTTGCCAAGCTTCTAGCACCCCTATATCTTACACTACATGAGTTCATTCAACAAACTAATAAACATCTCATAATTCAACATGCACCCACATTGATAACTTTGAAATTTTAGAAATGGTTAAATGTGCCATCATTCTTGGCAATTTACAAAATAAATGTTTATCAAGAGCCAATACACCTTTTGACAAAATAACAAAAATAATCTATTTATTCTAGCCCCTATACATGCCATACACAAAATCACTAAGTCTGAATATACCACGGTAAGTAGATAGCATAGGCGGCCTCTTTATTATCGACGTATCCCGACTCGGCTCTTAAACTCTATAAAAGAAGGGAAAAAGAGAAGGGGGAGTAAGCTTTAAGCTTAGTAAGTTTACATGTGAACAGTATAACATTATAACATGTATTAAACAATTACATAGCATTACATACTAAGCGAGAAACAATCTACATTCATGATCATGCTTACTCATTTTCTCCATTCCCACATTGCAACCATATCACAAGCTTAATGCCTGCATTCATTAACAAGTTCCCCTCCACTTAGCATCACAAAGTCACATAGTACAACACATCACTATCTCTAATTTTATTACTCCTAGTTAAATTACTCGGTGGTTTCACACTTAGCCCACCATCAGCCTTTATTAGGGTGGTGTCGCACATAGTCCACCAAAAGATTAGTTACGGTGGTATCGCACACAACCCACCAAAAGATTAGTTACAGTGGTATCGAACATAGCCCACCAAAAAGATATATAGACAATGGTATCGCACATAGCCCATCATAATTAAGCAACAAGGTGGTATCGCACATAGCCCACCATCAAATATCGTCAATACACATTCATATAATTATTTCGCCATTCATACAATAATTATTCAATGACTATCACATTCAATCCACTAGAACCACATATGTTCTCAATCATGTCATACTCTAATTAGCAACATAATGCTTACAAAAATATAAACTACTTATACATAAACTTACCTCGATGCAAACATGTTAACTAGCGATTTACTCAATCACCTTGCCTTTTCCACGATCAAGGTTGATTCTGCGTTCTTCTTGATCTATAACAATGAAATTCATTGTTTAGATCATTATATGATTTTAATACATCAAATTCTACACTTGGGAAAAATGACCATCTTGCCCTTGTACATTGGAAAAATTACGATTTTGTCCCTAGGCTCGTAATTTATTTTTCATCACATTTTCTCGATAAACAAGCATAGATGAACATTTATTTCTCTTACAACTACTCACCATTTCAACTATTTCATGCATTTATGACACAAACTAAATCTTTGCATTTAAGTCCTACCTAGGTGTTGTTTTGAAAACACCTTTCACAAAAGTTGCTTCACCACTCCCCAACATTCAATTTCTTCCATAAAAACTCAGCTAACCACTTAAGCACTCCCATGTCAAGTCCCTAGACCTTCAACCATATCACAAATTAGTCCCCTCATTAGCTAGCTTAACCTTTGGGGACTCCAAAAACACAAAAATCATCAATTAAAACCACCTGAATCACTTACTTGAATGAGAATTGAGTGGCTGAAAGTTTGAGCCTCCAAGAGCTCTATTTCTTCTTCAATTTTTGGTGGAAAGATATCAGTGAATAGTGCAAGATGATAACATCTTTTACTTCTCATATTTTATTCATTTCATCACCTAATTTCCACCAAATTTGACTAAAATTTAATGCTCTTGTCCCCCCTTTGTTTACATGGCCGGACATACCCTACTAGTGGCCTAATTGCATTTTAAAATCCTTCAATTTATAATCTATAGCTATTAGGTACCCCTAGCTTATAAAATAAAACTTTTGCATCTCTTGTGATTTAGTCTTTTTTCTCAATTAAACATGCTATTGCTAAAATTAAAGCACCAACATTTCCATATAGCCATATATTAATACCACAACACATAAAATAATACCAAAATAATTTTCCTCAACCTCAAATTAGTGGTCCCGAGACCACTGTTTTGATTAGCCCTAAAATTGGCCTGTTACATAAACGATGCATTTTATATACACATGTTGTTACTAATTGGTGTGTTGTATGATTGAGAACATGTATGATTTAAATGGATTGAAATTGGTAGTTATTGAATAATTTCCATATGAATGAAGAAATAGGTATGTAAATGTGAAATAACATCCGTAGTAATAAATAGTGGGCTGTGTGCGATACCACTATAACAACTCTTGATGGTGGACTAAGTGCGATACCACCTTATTTCTTAATTACGATGGGCTGTGTGCAGTACCATCATCTATTTATCATTTGGTAGGCTATGTTTGATGCCACCGTAACTATCCTTTTGGTGGGTTATGTGTGATACCACCCTATTAAAATTTGATGGTGGGCTAAGTGCGAAGCCACCGAGTAATTAGTATTATGAATGGTTTATTGAGAAATTATGATGTGTTGTATCATGTGACTTTGTGGTGTTAAGTGTAGGGATGCATGTTAATGAATGTGAGTATTAAGCTTGTGGTATGGTTAGAATGTGGTAAGGGAGGAAATGAGTAAGCATGATTATGAATGTGAATTGTTCTTGCTTAGTATGTAATGCTAATTATTTTTTAGCACATACTATGATGATATTTGTTTACATGTAAACTTACTAAGCTTAAAACTTACTCCCCTTTCTTTTCCCTTGTTTTATAGTGATAAAGAGCGAGGTCGGGATACGAAGATAATTGGAAGATTTGCCCACTCTATCAGCTCATCTCGGTATATCTAGACTTAGTGTTTTTGAGTATGGCATGTATAGGGGCTAGACTAGGTGAATTATTTTGTTATTTTGGCCAACTGTGTATTGGATCCCTTATGGATGAACCTTTTTGTATATTGCCATAGTTGATGGCTCATTATGGTTAATTTATGAAATATGAGGTTATTCAAGAAAGTGATTGTTGCATAAATTTATTTTCTTGATGATTTGTTGTATGAGATCTTATTATGTAGGATAGGGTGACAAAAGAGCTTGGCAAATAGACTTATTCTTGTCCATACGGGTCGACACACGGGCGTGTGTCTAGGCCGTTTGTGACACACGATCAGTCCCATAGGTGTGTGACCAGGTCGTGAGTCCCCTGCATGTTAGTTTTACAGGTCAGTAAGTTTGGTAGTAAACACACGGGAAGAAACACGGTCGTGTGTCTCAGCCATGTGGGAGGCATAGCCATGGACATGGGCGTGTGCGTGTGCCCAGTCCATGTGAAGTCTGCACCTTGATTTTAGAATTTAAATCACTACACAGTTGAAGCATACGGGCATGTGACAGACCGTGTGGAATAAGTCAGTGTCGACCCCTGGTACAACACACAGATGTGTGGCTGACTGTGTGGTGCAAGTCAATGTCAACCACGGGTGCAAGGCACGGCATGTGAAATACCACACGGGCGTGTGGCCCCTGTTTAAGTAAAAATTTCCTAAGCGCGCAAGTTTCCAATTTATTTTTGAAATCATCCAGAAGTGTGTTTAGGGCCTCATAGGCCCATTATAAGGATATTAGAGGTGTGTATGGAAAAGTTTTTAAATTGGAATGGAATTTGATAGCCCAAGCTATATGACCATGTGAGTTAAGTACGGTAACGCCTCATATTCGGTACCAACATAGAATACAGGTAAAGGGTGTTACAGGATAAGCTAGAAGACATGTTAGGAGGCCAAGTTACCTTGACTCAACAGTCTACTATAACCAATTTGATGGATGCCCAGAAAAACCCGACACTCTGGTCAAAGACCATATGATTACTCTTATGGGATACTTTACTGAGGCCACAAACAATGAGGACAATTTGGACCATAACACTCAATTTGAGATGGTGTTCAAGAGCTTGTCCAAGGATTTTACTAGCTTTGGGTCACATATAACCTTGGAATAAAAAACCTGATGCTTACACAACTCATGAAAGAGTTACAATCCTATGAGTTGGTGTTGAATGGCGGTCAGCCAATTTGAAGAGCATAAGAAAACATAGTTGTCACTTCTTCTTCAAAACGGAAGGGAAAACAGACTAAGAAAGGATAGGCTATGGTCTCTAGGTCACCATAAGTGGAAAGGAAGAGAACTAGAAAGCCTAAATACTTATCTAAGTCTAAATGTTTCTTCTGCATTAAGAAAGGGCACTTCAAGCCAAAACTATAAAGAGTGGAAGGAATACTTAGCCACCAAAGGCAAATGTATGGAACTCTTTATTATAGAAGCTTGTTTAGTAGTGGATTCGATATACCACAGGGTCATTGATTCAGGAGCCACTAATCATGTTTGTGTTTCTTTACAAGGGTTCAAAGAGACGAAAGATCTTATAGATAAAAGCTTATCGTTGTGGACCGAAAACGGGACAAGTGTGACATCTGAAGCAATAGGAGATGTACATATTTATTTTGATAATTTTAGAAAGATTATTTTCAGAGACGTTTTCTACTACCAAGTTTTAAAAGAAACACAATTTTTGTTGCACATTTATATAAAGACGGTTTGACCGTAACTTTTAATAATGGAATTGCAATATTTAAAAATCGTAATCTTATATGTAATGGATGGATGTCAACTAATCTCTACTTGTTTAAACCAAAGATGTACATATTGCTTGAGATTGAAATATCAAATAGTAGACCTAAAACTTCTCACTCTAATAAGGTGTACATGTGGCATTTGAGACTTGGTCATATTAACCATGAGAAAGACGACATCTTAAGTTTACTTAAAGAAGTTGGTCTTTCATAATGTGAATCTTGCTTGGATGGTAAGATGACTAAGTGATTTTTAAATGTAAAAGGAACGAGGGCTGGTAAACCATTAGAACTTGTGCACATTGACGTATGTGGCACAATGAGCATCAGTACAAGAGGTGGTTACAAGTATTATGTAACCTTTATTGATTACAATTCTAGGTATGGATATGTATATATAATGTGCCGCAATAGTGGAACCTTTGATAAATTCAAAGTGTTTCGTGAAAAAAAGTGGAGAAACAACTAGGTTTACCCATAAAGACACTTCGTTTAGATCAAGGTGGGGAATATTTATCTAATGAGTTCTTAGGGTACCTCAAAGAGAATGAGATTCTATCCCAATTAATCACATTAGGTCACTCCACAATAGAATGGCGTGGCAGAGAAGAAATCGAACGTTGATATACATGGTACGTTTGATGTTAAGTTATTTGAAGCTACCAATATTTTTTGGGGATATACGGTACAAACGACTTGCTATATTCTGAATGATGTGCCAAATAAGGACATCTAAAACTCCATACTAATTGTGGCATGGCAAGAAGCCAAGTCTAAAACATTTAAATATTTGAGGATGCCTAGTCATATATTGGACAAAGATGTGAGGAAATTAGACTTGGGGACAAAATTGTACATGTTTTAGGATATCTAAAAGGAACAAAGGGTGGTTTTTTAAAAAATTCGATAGAGCAAACTGTTATAATGACAACTCATGCTATTTTCCTTAAAGAAAGTTACATAAATGACTTTAAACCTTGAAATAAAGATATTCTTGAGGAAATTTTGGGAAATATTCAAAACCTTAATAGTAGACCTTCAAACTATCAGCAACATAGGGTGCTTCGCAGCAGTGGGAGGGTCTCTCGTAGGCTTGAGTTCTTCCAATCTGACAGAATTCTTTTTAACACTGAGTCTACCGAACATGAAAATGATGACCCACCCATATATGACGAAGCAATGTAGAGTGTTGATTCCAAGATCTGGAAATAGCTATGAAAGCTAAGATAGACTCTTTATATTCCAACTCAGTGTGGGAATTTGTAGACTTACCGGAAGGGATGAAACCCATAGGGTGTAAATGGATTTAAAAGAGAGAAAGAAATGTGGATGGAAAAGTGGAAACTTATAAAGCCAAACTTGTAGCAAAAGATTATACTCAAATAAAAGTATTGATTACGAAGAAACCTTCTCTCCAGTTGCTATACTCAAGTCAATCCAGATATTATTTTCCATTACGGTGGCTCTCAATAACGAAATCTAACAAATGGACATCAAGACAACGATTTTGAATGGCTATCTTGAAGACAACATCTATATGATACAACCCACTAGATATATAGTGAAAGGAAACGAGTATAAAGTTTGCAAACTGCTTAGATCCATATATGGACTTAATTAAGCATCCTACTCACGGAATCAAAGATTTGATCAAGCGATCAAGACTTCTAGATTTGAGAAAATACAGATGAACCTTGTGTTTACAAATTGATAAACTAAAAAAGTAACATATTTTAACCCTATATTTAGCATACTTTTGGATGATTTAGCCTTGATTTATGTAAAAAGGTGCTCTTAATCCTTTCTTTTCATGTTTTACACTTAGGAAAGCACCCGATGGCGAAAAGAACAAGAAGCAGGCTTAAAATGGGCTAACTTGGGCCAAAGTGGAAATCGACACGGCCTGGACTTCAATTTACACGGCCGTGCCTCAATCAATAGAACCAAAACACGGCCGGACCACGATTTACACGGTCATGCCTAAATCAACATAATCGAAACACGGCCTGAATTCAATTTACATGGGCGTGTGCCATGGCCGTGACCCTGTCGTGGAAAAGAGAAATTTCACTCGGAAAAGGATACTTAGGGAGAAAGAAATGTATTCCAATAGTCTATATAAACAACCTAAGTGTAACCTGAAGGGGGGAGGTCAGTTAGGCAGTCAGCTAGGCCAAGAAGCCAAGCCAGAAGGCTAGATTGGTGGGAATCACTTGAAGATAGCCAGTTGATCCATCTCAAGAAGCTAGAATTCTACTCATGACGGCGAATCTCTCCTTCAATTCCTTCAGGGGGTTTTAGGGATTTCTTATACTTTGTTTTACCTTTTCTCTTGAGATGTTTTATTTTATCATTATGAACTAAACTCTTCGGATACCTGAAGGGGATGAAACCTAGATGAATCTTGTTATTGTTTTCTAGACTATATGATAAATACTTAGTTTGTTCTTAATTATGTATGCTTAATTCTTGTGTTAATATTTTTGAAATATTGATTCAAGTTGAATGTGCTTAGGTGGTGGAGCAAAAGTCCCTACTTAAGAGTAGATCTAGCATAATTAAGCGGAGTTGATCGCGCGCCTAGATACAGGGTGACGAGATTTTATCGGATTAGGGTGAAACCTAATATGGGAGTCCATAGATCGAGTTAATGCAATTCTAGGTGTTTTAATTAGAAAGAGATTTCAATTAATCAACCTAGGGTTAGATGTTATTCGCCTCGTGTGAGGGTTTAATATAAATTAGTAGTCTTACGGATCAAGCTAAGTGAATAAATCATCTAGTTCAGTGTTAGATAACAAGTGAAGTCTAGGTGGATTCCTTCTAGGGTATCGTCGTAATCAACTGAGTTATTCTAAAAGTTATTTCTTCAATTTCTTCTTTTTGTCTTTGCATCTTAATTTAGTAATTAGATTTTAGTTTGAATCAATCACTTCATATCTAGGCTAAATATTAGAAAGAAAGTGAGTATTAGTACTTTTAATTCCCTTGGGTTCGACAATCCGGTCTTGCCTAAGCTATACTACTGTTCGGTGGGTTCACTTGCCTTATGTCATTGTCAGAGTTAGTTTCCAGGTTCGATCATTCTCTATTTTAAATTTTAAAACTTGATAATTCTAGATGATCAAGTTTTTGGCGCCGTTGCTGGGGAATTAAAATATTAAGAAAACTCTATTTTTATTACTTTAGCCATTATTTTTTTATTTTTATTTTTTGCAATTTATTTTATTTTATTGTTTTTCTAATTTTATTTCTTTCTTTGCCTAGCAGGTACCTCTAGTTTATGACAAGAAGGAACCCGACAGGACCTCTAATATATGATAGTGATATCGAAGCTATCGCTCGTAGGAATCGCAGAGAAATCAGGCGAGCCTTAAATTACCAAGAAGGCGAATCCAATCCTACTGAAGGGATGGATGAAAATAATCCACCACGAGATGTGGCAGAGAACAATGCTTTGCGTACTATGTATGATTATGCTAAACCTCATTTAACAGGAGTAGAATCAAGTATTGTTAGGCCTGCTATAGCTGATAATAATTTTGAATTAAAGCCTAACACTATACAAATGATTCAACATTTTTTTAAATTTGATGGTTTGCAGGACAAAGGCCCAAATACTCATATAGCTAATTTTTTAGAGTTCTATGATACCTTCAAAATAAATAGCGTTTCTAACAATACCATACGGCTTCGGTTATTTCCCTTTTCATTAAGGAATAAAGCTAAACAATGGTTGAACTCGTTACCGCGAGGGTTAATAACCACATGAGATCAAATGACTGAGAAATTCTTATTAAAATATTTCCCACCGGACAAAACGGCCAAATTACGGAATGATATTTCTTCTTTTGTGTAGATGGATTTAGAGACATTATACGATGCATGGAGAGATACAAGGATCTCTTGAGGACATGTCCACACCACGGGTTATCTTTGTGGCTACAAGTCCAAACTTTTTACAATGGTGTAAATCCCTCAATGAGACAACTAATAGATTCAGCCACCGATGGAACTCTGAATAACAAAGCTCCTGAAGCAGCCTATGAATTCATTAAAGAAATGTCACTAAACAACTATTAGTGGCAAGTTACAAGGACAAAACCAACAAAATCAGCTGGAGTTTTCAACCTCGACACAGTAACCATGCTATCAACACAGGTAGAGATGATGAATAAAAAGCTTGATAGTTTGTGTTCTTCACAAGTACATCTAGTAATACAATGTGACGCAAGTGGAACTGTGGCGAATCCTGAGTACCAACCCTACCAACTAGGCACAGAAAGCGAACAGATGAACTATATAGGTAATAATTTCATATCTAATAATAATCCTTATAGTAATACCTATAATCCAGGATGGAGGAACCACCCAAATTTTTCATGGGGAGGTCAAGGAAATCAAGGAAATCAAAGACAACAACCTCCACAAAATTTCCAAAATTAGCCCTATCCATAGGAAAAGAAGCCCAACCTCGAAGAGATGTTGACAAAATTCATGATAGTCACAGAAAATCGTCTCCAAGACACTGAGGCAACACTTAAAAACCAACAAACATCGATGGAAGGGATCAAGAACCAAGTTGGGGAACTTACTAAGTTAGTTGGTGAAGTTACAAAGTCAGTTGGACAACTTGCAAAGTTAATGTCCGAACGACCGCAAGGGCATCTATTAAGTAACACCGAGATTAACCCAAAGGAGCAAATCCAAGCCATAACAGATCAGGAAAATGTAAGGTTAGACGAACCTAATTTAATACAAGAAAGTGAGGTAGAGGAAGGTCAAATTAAGGTAACGCAAGAAAAGCCAAAATCGATAATTAAAAAGTAGCAACCTCGCATACCTTATCCCAAAGCATTGGAGAGAGACGATACAGAGGAATAGTTCAGTAAGTTTCTTAAACTTTTAATGAAATTACATATTAACTTACCACTTCTTGAAGCTCTTTTACAAATGCCGGATTCACAAAATTTTTAAAACAACTTCTAACAAACAAACAAAAGTTAGACGAGGAACCACACGTGGAACTAAATGCAGTATGCTCAGCAATGTTGCAAAATAAACTACCACGAAAGCTAAAAGATCTAGGGAGTTTTACAATTCCATGTTTAATTGGTATAATAACCATTGATAATGCATTAGCTGATTTAGGGGCAAGCATAAATGTCATGCCTTATAAAATGTTTAAACAGCTAGGACTAGGGAAACCCAAACAAACTAGGATGAGTATACAATTAGCTGATAAAACTATTAGAATTCCTAGGGGTATTATTGAGGATGTTCTCGTAAAAATTGAGAAATTTTTTTCCCAATCGATTATGTTGTCTTAGACATTGATGAGGACAATTCGATTCCTTTAATTTTAGGAAGACCCTTTTTAGCAACTGCCAAAACTAAAATTGATGTTGGTGTAGGGGAACTTATACTCAATGTAGGTGATGAATCGATCAGATTACAAGCTCTTGACTCGGCCAGGACATCGAATGATGAATGTGAGAAAATAAATTTAGTTAATAACAATTCTATTCAAGTTTCACCACAGGAAAAAGCACAAAGCTACAAACTTGAGCCGGATCATAAACCTCATCCCAACAAAGAAGAAATATATGAGGAATGAAGCCTTGAGTTCGACAAACTAAGGGAGTGGAAGACCCATTTTAAAGAAGAACCAGAACCACACAAAGTAAAATCCAAGGAGCCCCAAAAGAACTCATAGGGACATCGAATCACTTCAAAATAGGAGATCAGGTATGGATAGATAAAATAGATCCTCACATCACCACATCAAAACCAAATTCAAACACAGACATCCCTCTCAAGGTACGAAATATCTTTCCATACGGAACAGTGGAGGTAAGTAATCCCATATTCGGCACTCTTAAGGTAAATGCTTCCCAACTTAAAATTTATCATAAAAATAAAACCGACAGGACAAGGGAAGATATTCAAACCTTCAAACCACCATGATTATATAAACAAAGGGAAAGTCTAGCTTAAGACTTTAAACAAGCACTTCTCGGGAGGCAACCCGAGCACCAACACTATCTCTTTATTTCTATTTTTAGTTATTTCTTTTCTATTCATATTTTTCTCCTTCTCCAGAAATTTAATGAATTGAAAGCATAGATTCCCAGACCACACGGCCTAGCACACGATCGTGGCCGTGGTCGTGTGGGTACTCTGAATCACCGTACTGCCATGGCAGGGATGGTACGAGTCAGAACGAATCAATTTTTCAAAGTCACGGACCCAACCACCTTACCACGGCCGCGCGATGCGGCCATGGCCGACACCGAGATTTCATACACGGCCGTGGAAAACTACACATAGGCGTGGGCAAAATGATATTGTGACATGGCTATGGACGACACTGATTTGCCAAACACAGGCTGGACACGCCCGTGCTACCCAGTCGTGCCAAGATACTGACTTTTCACCAATGGGCGTGGCTTAATGAAAAGCAGGCATGGAGAATCAACACGCCTATACACATGGACGTGCGAGGAGGCCGTGTGAAATGACACGCCTTCAGGCCACAGGCGTGGGAACGTACCAGAATTGAGCCCCTATTTAAACACCAGCCCCACCCTCCCCATTCTTCTACTTTCTACCTCTATTCTCCCTTCCCACTACCAGATTTCTCTCCCCTCCTTACAAATTCTCTAGACCCTTAAGCTATATCATGTTAAAGAAGCATAAAAGGCCAATCACAATCTCCTCGAAGGAGACCGATTCACATGAGTTCATGCCGATAGCTTTAGGAACTTAACACGCCAAGGTCTTCGAAACCTTTTCGGTTTTATTTTTCTTTTCTCATCTCTTTTATTTTCCTTCCCTTTGACTATCTTATGCTTAATTTAGTTTATTTTATTCTAGTTTCTTTGTTTAAAGTTCTAAAGGCTGCAAGAGAATCACGCACCACAGCCTTAGAAATCACCCCTACTTCGCGAACCATCTATCGATAAGGACTCTTTAGTTTTAATTTTAGTTTTTTCTTAGTCTCCTTCTCTTTATTTTTCTTGTCCTTAATCATATTATAAGTATATTTTTAACGTTTATCGAGATTTCCTAGTTATATCTTTCCAGGCTACCCAATTTCTTCATCTAGCACAATGCTTGTCGGTAGCCACCCTACCAGGACCATAAAAACGCCACCACCGCACCTCTAACTCCTCTTCTACCAGGACCACTGCAAAACTCCCGAGTCATCTGAAATTTGGGAAGTGTTACTTCTCCCTTCTCTTTTGATTTCATGATTATTTATCTATCTTTGTACATTGAGGGCAATGTACATCTTAAGTGTGGGGGGTAAAAGTACCTAAATTTTTGCATTATTCTCAAAACCCTGAATTTTATCTAGTTTTTAAGTAATTTTCTCATATTACTAATTAAGGTGAAATTTCTGACGATTTATGATTTTTATTAGTGTTTTGGATTAAGTCATTGATAATTGTGCATTGACGATTAAATTTGAAGAATACTAGAGAATCAAGCATGATAAGTCTATTTTTCAAAATTAATTTTTTTTAGGTTGTTGAACTGAATTTGAATATTACTTTGAAGTTCAAAATTTACAGGGATTAATGTCAAATACTCATAATTATTGTGAGTTTTGAGCCTTATAGAGCATATATTCCTTTTCGTGCTCACTTTATTGATTATGAGTGCATCAACACTGAATTGTTATTCTAGAACTTGCCTCGATTATACATGTCAAGACCACATTTTTAATTTGATATACTGGGATGATAAAGGCACTTAGGTTTTTACCCACTCACTCCACTACAAAGCCTACATATATAATTAACCCCTAGTGAACCCCTTTCATCCTAACAACCCTTTTTTATTGACTTACCCACTAATATTAAACCAAAAACCCTTTGTATTTGTTATCACCATTCCTTTCTACCCTTCTATCGAGAATTGATTTGATCAGTTGCCTAATTAGTTTATTTCAGTTGATAAAGTTCTTTCTTATATTATGTAAATATTTGATTTGTTCTTTAAAAAAATCGAATCGATCGAAGTATATTCAGTATTAATAGTATAAAAGAAAAAAAAAGTATATTCATTATTAGTTCTATGTTCTAAGAGCTTACATGTTTAAATTCAACATCTTGAAGAAGAAGCTCGTATTATTAGTATTTTAAATTTCCATGTGATTATTCAGGTTATTAGTTCATTTTTCTAAAGTTAGGTAATTTGTCAATTCAATCTTGATTCTAAAACCTTCTAATTTAGCCTTTATACACATCTTTAACACAAGCCCCGTTACAACCTTATTAAAGACCTTTTGATTTGTGTATCATCTCATATTACAGTGGTGGAGATTTGATTTTCAAGCAAGCCTATGGGATTAACTTTTCAGGTTCGACTTATGAGTGCTTATTCTTGAACCTTAAACACTTCGAGAGCTTTGAGTGAATCTTTAGTGAGGATGTCAATCCTTGTCGATTTTGAATCAGAGGTAATCATTTAGATAAGGGGAGACACCTATGTTTTCATGCTACAAAATATATGACTTAGAATTGTTTGAATCTTTAGGAGTCTTTGAGTTAAATTATCAATGTATGAATTATCTATGAATTATGATAAGGCATTATTGATTGAAAATTATGAATTGTGGAAAGTTCATTTTAATTGTAAATTGAGAATTTTGCTTGAGGACAAGTAAAAGCTTAAGTGTGGGTGTATTTGATAAACCAAAAAAGTAACATATTTTAACCCTATATTTAGCATACTTTTGGATGATTTAGCCCTTGATTTATGTAAAAAGGTGCTCTTAATCCTTTCTTTTCATGTTTTATGCTCAAGAAAGCACCCGAGGACTAAAAGAACAAGAAACAGGCTTGAAACAGGCTTAAAACAGGCTAATTTGGGCCAAAGTGGAAATCGACATGGCCTGGACTTCAAATTACACGGTCGTGCCTCAATCAACAGAACCAACACACGGCCTGGACCACGATTTACACGGCCGTGCCAAAATCAACATAATTGAAACACTGCCTGGATTTGATTTACACGGGCGTGTGCCATGGTCGTTGCCCTGTCATGGAAAAGAGGAATTTCACTCGAAAAAGGATACTTAGGGAGAAAGAAATGCATTCCAAGAGTCTATATAAATGCCCTAAGTGTAACCTAAAGGGGGCGGTCAGTTAGGCGGTCAGCTACACCAAGAAGCCGAGCCGGAAGGCCAGATTGGTGAGAATCACTCGAAGATAGCCAGGTTGATCCATCTCAAGAAGCTAGAATTCTACTCAAGACGGCGGATCTCTTCTTTAATTCCTTTAGGGGATTTTAGGGATTTCTTATGTTTTGTTTTACCTTTTCTCTTGAGATGTTTTATTTTATCATTATGAACTACACTCTTAGGATACCGAAGGGATGAAACCTAGATAAATCTTGTTATTGTTTTGTAGACTATATGATAAATACTTAGTTTGTTCTTAATTATGTATGCTTAATTCTTGTGTTAATATTTTCAGAATATTGATTCAAGTTGAATGTGCTTAGTTGGTGGAGCAAAAGTCCCTACTTAAGAGGAGATCTAGCATAATTAAACGGAGTTGATCGCATGCCTAGAGATAGGGTGACGAGATTTTCCGGATTAGGGTGAAACCTAATATGAGAGTCCATAGATCGAAGTTAATATGATTCTAGGGGTTTTAATTAGAAAATTTTAATTAATCAACCTAGGGTTAGATGTTATTCGCCTCGAGAGAGGGTTTAATATAAATTAGGGAGTTTTACGGATCAAGCTAAGTGAATAAATCATCTGGTTCAGTGTTAGATAACAAGTGAAGTCTAGGTAGATTCCTTCTAGGGTATCGTCATAATCAACTGAGTTCTTCTAAAAGTTATTTCTTCAATTTGTTCTTTTTGTCTTTGCATCTTAGTTTAGTAATTAGATTTTAGTTTAAATCAATCACTTCATATCTAGGCTAAATAATAGAAAGAAAGTGAGTATTAATACTTTTAATTCCATTGGGTTCGACAATCCGGTCTTGCCTAAGCTATACTACTTTCGGTAGGTGCACTTGCCTTAAGTCGTTGTCAGAGTTAGTTTCTAGGTTCGATCATTCTCTATTATAAATTTTAAAACTCAACAATTCTAGACGATCACAAATGTTTAGGGGGTGGAAATGTGTTCTTTCTCATTCTATATGTCGATGGCATTCTACTCAGTGGGATTGACGTAGAGACATTGTCATCGATTAAATTGTGGCTAACTTTGTAATTTAGCATGAATGACTTGGGAGAAACTAATTTTGTTCAAAGCATTTGAATCCTAAGGGATCAAAAGAGCAAAGTGATAACACTGTCTCAGTCTTCACATATAAACAAGATATTGGAGCATTATGCAATGACCGATTCAAAGAATGGAAATCAACCCTCTGTATCGAGATTTCATATATCTCTAGAGGACTGTCCTAAGATAGCGGAAGAAAGAGAGAACATGAGAAAGTTTCATTATGCCTCGATAGTAGGAAGTCTTATATATGATAAGTTATACATGAGTCCAAATATCTAATTTACAATAAGGTTGGTAAGATGATATGGGGAGAACCTAGGACCAAGACACTGGCAAGCAATTAAGTATATACTCAAGTATTTACAGAGAACGAGGGATTATATGCTTGTGTATTCCAGATGAGATCATACTCATATCGGATATATTAATTCTGACTTCCAAACATCTAAGGACTCGGGGAAATCGACATCGCATTGTGTTTTTGTCCTAGACAAGGGGTCCGTAGTATGAATAAGTGTCAAGCAGGGTTACACTACTTACTTCATTATGGATGGCCGAGTATGAGGTATGGTAAAACTATGGCACTATAGTAGTACAAATATAGAAAAACCTCAAAGAAACCACATAAGGACAAAACATATTAATACAAAGTATCATAAGGGAGATGGTAGTGTTCGTAGGAATAGTGGGTGTAGTCAAAGAGCGCATCTGAGGACATACCCTGGGGGTTTGTTTTACCAAGATTTTACTAGCTAAAGAGTTTTCTAGGAAACATGTAGAGGGGAACAAGAATGCAAAACATGACTCATCTACTTCACTAGGGCAAGTGGGAGACTGTTGGATCTAGTGCCCTAATTTTAGTATTTTCGTCTAAGTATACTTGTAATCTTACAAATAGATTGGTTAACAAAATTATTCCTGAATTACATTATTACTTTTTATATTTTCCTCACATGGCCTTTGCATGCAAAGCAAAATGAAAGCAAATGTTGCTCAATAGTTGTCTAATGTTTAATTAATATTAAGCGGTATTACGCGATCGAATCGTAATTCGGATCGTAATAAAGAAAGAAAACTTATATTAGTCGATGAACCTAAACATGTCCTTAGTCTAATCGAAAATCAACAAACTGATTGAAACAATAATATGTCATCTATCAAGTCCAATTGGAGAGATGCTTTGTCTTGGGCATCGGAGAGAATGACTCTCAAAAGATAAAGACATTATGTGACTGACTGGACTGACAGTACATTAGATTAGACCCAACAAGAATAGATTCTAAACTACCTGTTTATAGATTTATTTACTTGTGACATTCATAGTGTGACATACCTAAATCTTGAGTGGATGATGGACTATATATGTGTGACTCTTACACTTTGATGTAAGTAAAAGCCTAAGTTCAAATAGATAAGAAACTGAAAGCTAGTGCTTTGAGTGTATGACTTATGCAGTATGTAGCATCATTCACCAAGTGGAATTCATATCCCAAAACATGGGTAAAAGATATCCTCTCATTGGTATTACATGGTTGATGAAAAGTAAACATTTCCACAGGTTGTTCGTCTTTGTGATGAATGACTTGATTACTATCTAATAGTAATTGACTTTACATAAAGGAATATGTAATGGTTACCATGAGATAAAATAGGATCATACTGAGAGAGCGAATATTATTCCAAAGAGGTCAAGGATATCCTATGAGGGTAACACACTTATGAAAACGTCAATGGATTAGCATTAGGTAGATGCTTTCACAATGGTATGTCGTTAGGGAGAGCTCAGTCACGATACTATAGTGGAATGACTTCATGACTAAATGAATTAATAATTAATAGATGAAAAGTCAAAACTTAATTATAAATCATTTGAGCAGTAACATCCCAAACCCGGCCCAAACACCACGTCCGGATCTGTCATGTCACTAAGAAGATTTAGTAAAACATGTCACATTTTTGGAAAACATTTGTCGAGTTTAAACATGTATTCTGGAAAACTTAATGATTTGATAATTTATAAAAGATATAAATTTTATACAATGCCTTTATGATTTAAAAACCAAAATTTAGTACATGCCTTAGTTTATATTTTTCACCGAAATTAGGTGACCAATAATAGTAAAAACCCAAAAGAGAGCCCAACGTATAAGGCTAGTGGCCCATAGCCTTATTACAATAAAATATAAAACCCAAAATAATTTAACATATTGAAGGAAAATTTAAATAAACGGCGTCTTTGCTGTAACAATTCGAACTCTTGCATGGCCACCTTGCGCTCCCCTCCAGCCCGGTTCGATGTACTAAGTGCTACCTAAAAAAAATGTTAAATAATGGGGTGAGTCACAAGACTCAGTGTGCAACCCTCGAGCACCATAAGACTGGGCCTTAGCCCCACAGAACAGATAACAAAATATAATATGCCAGGAGTTATGCAAAGCCCAACCCAATCCTAGGTTTCCATCCGCTACACACCATCTTTACCTGCCGATCACACTATTGGGGATATCTACAATCAACCCACACCGCTACACACCATCAATGGCAGTCATGCTGCAGTTAGCTGCTCATCGTCGATCATGGCAATAGCCACTACAATGATCATGGCAAAAGCCACTACAATACAAAAGCCATCATGGCAAAAGCCACTACAATAGATCATGGCAAAAGCCACTACAACAGATCATTGCAAAAGCCACTACAATAGAACACTTCCCCTTTCATCAATCACCCAACCCCATGCAATCACAGAAACCGACATACATGTTTATCATATCAAATCAACAGAACCATTCACTTTAGAATACAGAGATCACTAACCTGGTGATTCACCTTTACCCTCCTCGGGTTTTCAACAGCCATACCGGTATTTCAGCATTTAACAGAATATTGCAAATTTATAAACTTATACTAACAGGCAATCCAAATGGTGTGAGAATGTTACACACCTGATTAATGCGTAGGACTACCCTCTATGTCGATACCCTTGCTAATCAGATCTACTGCCTTCTATCTACAACTTTGCTCAAAACCCGGAAGAAAGAAAAGATAAGGCCTCTCTTATATTCGGCCAAAGGTTAGTGTTTTACCCGGATTATACATTTAAATTAACAAATATCCTTACCTTGAAATCCCGAAAGTAATACGATCCGAGTGCTACTGAACTCTTGCTTAGAAATCTAAGCGATTGAATCCCCTTCAAATCCAAGAATGCTGCAAATGAGAGAAAACACCCGATTAGTTAACCATATAGCCATTCGGCTAAGATCTCTATAAGCCGAAAAAAGATTGAAAACTCGTGAATTGACACTTACCTTTAGTTTTCTTCAAGATTCGGCACAAGAAGACATCACAGAAGGAATTCAACAATCACAGGAGATGAGATCTAGGGATTTTGGCTTTTAAGAAAATCTCGAAAAAGATGAACAAGAGAAATGCTGATGCATTTTCGGCTTTTGGAAGAACTAGGAATTGAAAAGATGGGCAATGAAGTAGATAGAGAGATTCGGCCAATGTGTTTGCAAGAGAAGAGAAGGTAGATTGCAGGGGTTTTGGTTTTGACAGAAGAAAAAAGAAAAAGAAGAAGAAAAGATTATTCTAGTTTGTCGAAAAGAGAGAAAGCTTGAGGCTATTTTCAGATAACACAATGAAAAATTTGGCGCACCCCCTTGCCTATACTGAATCGATTTTTCCCCCTCTCCTGTATTTGATTTTTGGCCAACTCTGCAACCAAGAGATCACTCTTATCACTCTTATCATTCTATCCCTTATCCTTAACATAACACTCAACCAACAGAGACCTACACCACACCACTACTTCCCCTTTATCAGCATTATATCCACATAATTTAAAACATAAAATCCCCTATTTTGTAGCCACATTGCTATCCCCTCTAGCTTTCCTTGGGCTACCGAAATTATCCCAATTCCTTGGGCTCTAAGCTGCCACACTGGGGCCTCCTTCCTTTGCCTATTGGCGCCACTTATAGCTCCCTCCTACTGTACCTCTTGTTCCTGGGCCACAAGCCTTTTATGCCTATTACACTTTCAATACTTTATTTAAACCCAATAGACGCTAAACAAAATATCTAGCTAACACCTCGGCCTATTCCTGGGCCCAATTTGCACCTCTAAACCTCAAATTAACATTTTAAGCATACATCACATAAAATGCACAGGCCTAATAATCCAGGATGTTACAGTTCCACCCCCTTAAGATAAATTTCAGCCTCAAAATTTACTTGATCAGAAGAGATGGGGATACTGCTATCGCATAACATCCTCTAGTTCCCATGTTGCTTCCTCCGCACCGCGGTTTCGCCACAAAACCTTGACCAAAGGGATGGACTTCCTTCTCAACACTTTTATGTCTCGATCCAAGATTTGCACTAGTTCCACCTCAAAAGACAAATATGGGCTTACTTCAATCTCTTCCACCGGCACAACGTGCAATGGATCAGAACGATAACTTCTTAGCATTGAGACATGGAGCACGTCATGTATCTGCTTCAACTCTGAAGGAAACTCCAATCGATAAGCCACTCGGGCCCACGCGTTCCAGTACCTGATAAGGCCCAATAAACTGGGAACTTAGCTTACCCTTCGGTCAAACCTCATTACCTTCTTCCACGATGATACTTTCAAGAAGACTTGATCTCCTACTGCAAATTCCATCCCTTCCGTTTAAGATCCGCATATGACTTCTGCCGATTAGATGCTCCCTTCAATCGAGCCCGAATTAACCTAACTTTCTTTTCCATTTTGACACTAGTTCTGGGCCCAACACCTGACGCCACCCAACACTGTCCAACAAGTTGGGGTATGACATCTCCTTCCGTATAACGCTTCATAAGGCACCATCTGAATACTAGATTGATAACTATTATTGTAAGTGAATTCTGCCAAAGGTAATTACTACTCCCCGCTTCCCCTAAAATCAATGATGCAACCCCTTAGCATATCCTCTAAGATCTAAATTACCCTCTCAGACTGGCCATCAGTCTGTGGATGAAAAGTGGTGCTGAAGTCTAGCCTTGTTCCCATTGCATGATGCAGAGCCTTTCAGAATCGTGACGTGAACCTAAGGTCTCTATCCGATATAATTGACATAGGTACACCATGTAGTCTCACCACCTCAGCCATATACAGCTTAACCAACCTTTGCAGAGGAAAGTCGACACGAACCGATATGAAGTGAGTAGACTTCATCAGCCGATCCACAATCACCCAAATTGAATCCTTCTTAGTGGGCGCAAGGGGTAACCCACTAACAAAATCCATCGTGATTCTCTCCCATTTCCACTGGAGAATCTTTATCGGCTGCAACAGCCCCAAAGGCAACTGGTGTTCCACTTTCACTTGTTGGCACATCAAACACTTACTCACAAATTTCGTTATCTCTCGCTTCAGACCTGGCAACCAGAATTGTTCTCGCAAATCCCGGTACATCTTAACCCCTCCAGGATATATAGCGTAAGGGCTACTATGCGCCTCCTAAAGAATCATCTGCCTTAACTCCACATCCTTTGGCATACAAACTCTTTTATGAAAACACATGACTCCATCACCATTCAAACTATAGTCCTCACCTTCACCACTTCGCACTTGCCAGAGTCGAGCACTCAAAACATCGTCTAGAATGCTTCTCCTTGATCTGACTTGTCCACATAGGTCTTACTTGGAGCTCAGCTACCAAACTTCCATCCTAATACAGACTAAGATGAGCGAACATCACCCTCAATTTTGCTATCGCCTTTCTACTCAGCGCATCTGCCACCACGTTAGCCTTACTCGGATGATATTCGATCGAGCAGTCATAGTCCTTCAAGAGCTCAATCCACCTACGTTGCCTTAGATTCAACTCCTTCTGGGTAAGGAGATACTTCAGGCTCTTATGGTCCATGTAAATAACCGACTTCTCCCCATACAGGTAGTGCCTCCAAATCTTTAGAGCAAACACTACCGCCGCCAATTCTAAATCATGTGTGGGGTAGTTCGATTCATACGGTCTCAACTGTTGAGACGCATATGGAATAAATTTTTCATCTTGCATCAACACACATCCTAAACCCGTGTGTGACGCAGCACAGTAGATGGTAAATTCTTTTCTGCCTCTGGCTGAATTAACACTGGCGCTTCCGTCAAGATTCTCTTTAGCTTCTCAAAGCTCTCCTGCTATTTGTCGGTCCATACAAACGATACTCCCTTCCTCAACAACTTAGTTAAAGGTGCCGCTATCAATGAGAACCCTTCAACAAACCTTCTGTAGTACCCGGCCAATCCCAAGAAACTTTAAACTTTCGCCACAGACTTCGGCGGTTTCCAATCCAATACGACTTCTATCTTCTAAGGGTCCACCCTAATTCCCTTTGCGAAAACTACATACCCTAAGAAAGTCACTTCCTTTAGCCAGAACTTACACTTACTGAACTTTGTGCATAACTGCTTCTCCTTCAGAATTTACAACACCACATGAAGATGTGCATCATGCTCCTCCTCGGACTTGGAGTAAACTAAGATATCGTCGATGAACACCACGACGAACCGATCAAGATACGGTTGAAATACCTGGTTCATCATATCTATAAATGCCGCTGGCACATTCGACAACCCGAACGGCATCACCAAAAACTTGTAATGACCGTACCAAGTCTGAAACGCCGTCTTATGAATGTCTCCTTCCTTTACCCTTAACTGATGATATCCCAACCTTAAGTCAATCTTAAAAAAGATCGAAACTCCTTTGAGCTGATCAAACAAGTCGTCGATTCTTGGCAGTGGGTACTTGTTCTTAACCATCAACTTATTCAATTGACGGTAGTCCACACACATACGCATGGATCCGTCCTTTTCTTCACAAATAGGACCGGGGCTTCCCACGAAGACACACTCGGTCGGATAAATCCACGATCCAATAGTTCCTGGATCTGGGCTTTGAGTTCCACCAGCTTCTTCAATGGCATTTTGTATGGAGCAATAGACACTAGAGCTGTACTCGAAGTAGCTCTATTCCAAACTCCACTTTGTGATTCGGGGGTAATCCTAGTAATTCCTCGGAAATACATCTGTGAAATCCTTGACTGTTCAAACCTCATCGACAGTCACCTCCTTAACATCCAAAGCACTGATAAAGGCTAAAAATGCATTACATCCTTTCCAAATCATCTTAACGGCTTTTAATGCTGACACTACGTTGGACAAACAATTCCTTCTTCCTCCTAACATAACCACCTCCCCGCCTTCTGGGGTACTCAACACCATGCGCTTAGTCTCACAATCCAACTTAGCACGGTGTTTAGTCAACCAATCCATTCCCAAAATAAGGTCAAACTCTCCAAACGGTAATTCTATTAAGTCTACCGAGAACACTACTCCTTGGGTCTCTAAAGGTACATCCCTAAACAGTTTGTCCACTATCCTAGATTGTCTTAGAGGGCTAACCACAGTCATCTTCCTATTAGTTGTTTTAGAGTTTAAACTTAGGGTCTCGAGATACCGAACATGCAACATAGGAGTGGGTTGACCCACTATCAATCAAAGCAAGGTATGGGCTATTAGCAATAAGAAACGTATTGGTTATGACGTCCAGTGCGTCACCATCCTCCAGTCGACGTGCTATATGGACTAGACCCGACTGCCTTGCGTCTACATTTCTAGCACCCCTACCAGGTGCTCCATGACCATGAACAAATCCATTTCCTCCTCTGGCTGTGCCACGACCCCTCGGTACTAGCTGACCACCTCTCCTAACCTGATCAGAACCTCGTCCCGCGGGCTGTGCCTGCTCCACCTGTAGACAGTCCTTAATCATATGCTCCGTGGGTCCACACCTAAAGCATCCACCGATTCTCCTTCTACACTCCCCATAATGCACATTTCCACACGAAGGACATGATCGATTTTGACCCGTTGGAGCACGAGCTAGCCCATCAGACCTAGGCCTTTTTGGAAATTCCCAGATGATCCTGAAGGCCCAAAATTCCTCTTATTTTGATTTTGATTCTTATCCTTATTCTGCTTCTCAGTTCGGTTCACCTCCTCAGATATTTTAGCTTTCTCGACTAGAACCGTAAAGTCCCTTTCTCGCTGCGGTGCCACTAATACCCTTAATTCATCCCTTAGTCTATCCTCGAACTACACGCAAGGCTTATAGTCAGTTGCTACAATCCCACGAGCACAACGGCTCAACCGCAGAAATTTGGCTTCATATTCTGACACAGACTTACTTTCCTGCACCAAGTTTAGGAATGCCCTTCTCTGTGCATCCACATAGCTGGCCCTGATGTACTTTCCCTGGTACGATTCCTTAAAGAAGTCCCAATCAATACAATCTGCGAGAGTACCTTCCTTCACCGTGAGCCACCACTGATAGGCCTCTTCTCGAAGAAGAGACACGACCCCCTTTAACTTCTCCTCCACAGTGAAGTCAAGGTCATCCATTATGCGCTCAGTTGCCTCTAACTAATACTTAGCTGTGTTAGGGGCTACGCTAGAAACTCCCCAAAACATCTCTGCTCCGTTGGCTTGGAGTCGTTCAGACACAGACTTCCGAGCTCCTGAACCCATACCTACTCCAGCCACTCTTTCAAAGACCCACAGCATCGCTTGAAACACTGCATCATCTCCACCCGTTTGGTCCTAAAATTCTCCCTTCACAGCTGGCAGATCCAGCATCTCATTTCCTGACCCATGGCCAGACCCTACTGGTTTGGACACGGTCTTCCTACCCCTACCATGACCACGCGACAAACGTCCTCGACCCCTTGTACTCATCATCCTAATATCGCCTTTATCTGATTTAAGAAAATTTTATGAATTATTTTCTCTTTCCACTGATTATCCACGAACAATTTTATGAAAAAGTAGTTTGATAGTGGTTCTTTCAAATTCACAATTATATCTAAAGGTTCAGTCTCAAGTCTACTACCCTAATTCAGAGAATCACATACATTCACAATCAGCATACAGAGGGCATTCATAAATTTACATTCATCACCTAGAGGCATTTTTGTCCTTTTACTACCTAGGACATTTTCGTAATTTATCCTACAGGGGTATTTTCGTAATTTTCAAAATAGGGTATCTTGGTGGTTTTACAAAATAAAGGGTATTTTGGAAATTTTGTAATCTGAGGGGTATTTCAGTAATTTTCTAAATCGAGGGTATTTCAATAATTTCACAAATCTTGGTAATTTTTACAAATCTAGGGTATTTTGGGAAATTTTTTTAACAAATCAAGAGTATCTCAAAAATTTTACAAAACTAGGGGGTATTTTAGTGATTTTACAAAATAGGGTGGCTGGTCCCTTTCGTGTTTTAATTATAAATTTTGGCCCATCAACAAGTCCTCATGGCTAAGGTGAACAGACACTACGCACCAGGTAGGATTCCAACGAAGAGGAGGTGAGTCACTTGGACTGCTTAAGTACTAAGCTCTCCCTAGATCCAATCCTAGACATGCGTATGCCTGTTACCACACCCTAACACAGTGACTTGTTCACGTACGTGTTTAATTAGATTAAGTTTTATGGAGTTTATTGTTTGGTGTAAGCTAGGCCTAAGGTCCAATAATTTCTATCTTACTAACCTATGGCCCCATAAAGCCCATTAAGCCCACATACATAACACACAATGGTTCAGAATACTTACCTAGCGGACTTGGGCCGGAGACGCAGGTGCCATGTCGAGAGAACAATCCTGTATTACATGTTTTTGAAAACCCATCTTTAGAAAATGTTTTGAGCCCAAAAACACCAAAGTTGAGTTTTGAACCGGACTCTGATACCAATTTGTAACACCCCAAACCCGGCCCAAACACCACGACCAGATCTGGCATGTCACTAAGAAGATTTAGTAAAACATGTCACATTTTGGGAAACATTTGTCGAGTTTAAACATGTATTCCGGAAAACTTAATGATTTGATAATTTATAAAAGATATAAATTTTATATGATGCCTTTATGAATTAAAAATCAAAATTTATTACATACCTTGGTTTATATTTTTCACTAAAATTAGGTGTCCAATAATAGTAAAAACCCAAAAGAAAGCCCAAAGTATAAGACTAATGGCCCATGGCCTTATTAGAATAAAATATAAAACCTAAAATAATTTAACTTATTGAAGGAAAATTTAAATAAATGGCATCTTTGTTGTAACAATTCAAACTCTTGCATGGCCATCTTGTGCTCCCCTCGAGCCCGGTCCGATGCACTAAGTGCTACCTGAAAAAATGTTAAATAATAGGGTGAGTCACAAGACTCATTTGCAACCCTCGTGCACCATCAGACTAGGCCTTAGCCCCACAGAACAGATAACAAAATATAATGTATCAGGAATTATGCAAAGCTTAACCCAATCCTAGATTTCCATCCGCTACACACCACCCTTACCTGCTAATCACACCATTTGGGAATTTCTCCAATCAACCCACACCGCTACACACCATCGATGGCAGTCATTCTACAGTTAGCTGCTCATGGTTAGATCATGACAATAGCCACTACAATAGATCATGGCAAAAAAAAACCCACTACAACAGATCATGGCAAACGTCACAACAATAGATCATGGCAAAAGCCACTACAACGGAAAACTTCCTCTTTCATCAATCACCCAACCCCATGCAATCACAGAAACTGACATACATGTTTATCATATCAAATCAATAGAACCATTCACTTAAGAATGACAGAGATCACTAACCTGGTGACTCGCCTTTACCCTCCTCGGGTTTTCAACAGCCATGCCAATATTTTGGCATTTAACAAGATATAACAGATTTATAATCATATACTAACAGGCAATCCAAATGGTGTGAGAATGTTACACACCTGATTAATGCGTAGGACTACCCTCTATGTCGATACCCTCGCTAATTGGATCTACTGCCTTCTGTCTACAACTTTGCTCAAAAGCCAAAAGAATGCGAAGATAAGGCCTCCCCTATATTCGGCCAAGGGTTAGTGTTTTACCCGGATTATACATTTAAATTAATAGATCTCCTTACCTTGGAATCCCAAAAGTAATACGATCTGAGTGCTACTGAACTTTAACGTAGAATTCTGAGCGATTGAATCCCCTTTAAATCCTGGAATGCCACAAATGAGAGAAAACACCCGATTAGTTAACCATATAGCCATTCGGCTAAGATCTCTAAAAGCCAGAAAAAGATAGAAATCTCGCGAATCGACACTTACCTTTTAGTTTTCTTCAAGATTCAGCACAAGCAGACAGCACAGAAGGAATTCGGCAATCACAGGAGATGAAATCTAGGGATTTTGGCTTTTAAGAAAATCCCAGAACAGATGAACGAGAGAAATGCTGATGCATTTTCAGCTTTTGGAAGAACTAGGAATTGAAAAGATGGGCAAGGAAGTAGATAGAGAGACTCGGCCAAAGTGTTTGCAAGAGAAGAGAAGGTAAATTACAGGGGTTTTAGTTTCTGACGGAAAAAAGAAAAAAAGAAGAAGAAAATATGATTCTAGTTTGCTGAAAAGAGAGAAAGCTTGAGGCTATTTTCAAAGAACACAATGAAACATTCTTTACACCCTTTGCCTATCTTGAACCGATTTCCCCCACTCATGTTTGATTTACGCCAACTCTGCAACCAAGAGATCAATTTTATCATTCTATCCCTTATCCTTAATAGAACACTCATCCAACAGAGGCCTACACCACACCACTACTTCCCCTTTATCAGCATCATATCCACATAATTTAAAATATAAAATCATCTATTTTGTAGCCACATTGCCGTCCCCCTATATTTCCTTAGGCCAGAAATTGGCCCAATTCCTTGGGCTCTAAGCGGCCACACTGGGGCCCCCTTCCTTTGGCTATTGGTGCCACTTATAGCTCCCTCCTACTGCGCCTCTTGTTCCTGGGCCATAAGCCTATTATGCCTATTACACTCTCAATACTTTATTTAAACCCAATAGTCTCTAAACAAAATATTTAGCCAAGACCTCGGCCCATTCCTGAGCCCAATTTGTTAACATTTTAAGCATACATCACATAAAATGCACAGGCCCAATAATTCAAAATGTTACAAGGGCAAATCAGTCATTTTAGCCTGTAAGGGTATTCCGATAATCCTCCCTTCAGGGGTAGTTCGATAATTTCATAAACCAAGGGTATTTTAGTAATTTCACAAACCAGGGGTATTTCGATAATTTCACAAACCCATGGTATTTTGGTAATTTCACAAATTGGGGTATTTCGGTAATTTCACAAACCAAGGGTATTTCAGTAATTTCATAAACTAAGGGTATTTCGATAATTTCACAAACCAGGGGTATTTTGGTAATTTCACAAACTAGGGGTATTTTGATAATTTTGCAAGCCAGGGGTATTCCGATAATATTGCAAACCATGGGTATTTCGATAATTTTACAAACCAGGTCTAGAATAGGCTTAGGGTTGGGCCAAGACCTTAATCAAATTTTCTATTTGGACACGCTAGTGAAAAGCCAGTTAGGATAGGGCTTAAAAGATGTTGTCTGTATTTTAGAATACAAAATGGGCTTGTAGCCTAGTGGGTAGTGGCGCTACATAAGGGAGCTATAAGGTGGGGTCAACTGAGGAGGCCCAAGTTCGAGTCGCATGAAGCCCAATTATTTTAATTAAATTTAGTTAATTTTTGGCATTTAAGAGGGTAGAGTGGGACGGCAATGAGGCTTGGAAATAAGAGGATTTATTTGAGTAGATAATACATATAATATAGCAGATAAAGGAAGGAAGAGGTGGTGTTGTCTAGGCTTCTTTTGGAGGTGTGATCAGATAAAGATAAGGGAGGAAATTTATGATTTATCTACTAGTCATAGTGGTGGCCAAAATTCCAACATTGAGGGGAGGAGGAATCAGTTCTGATATGTTCAAGGGGTGCCAAAATTTCCCTTGATTACTATAACATCCTAAATTAATGGGCCTTTGCGTTTAATGTGTGGTTATGTTTAATGTGAGTGTTAGGGGTCCAGAATGGGCTCAGGGTTGGGCCGATGCCTTAATCGAATTTTATATTTGGACATGCTAGTGGAAAGTCGGTTAGGATAGGGCTTAAAAGATGTTATATGTATTTTAGAATACAAAATGGGCTTGTAGCCCAGTGGGTAGTGGCGCTACATAAGGGAGCTATAAGGTGGCGTCAACTGAGGAGGCCCAAGTTTGAGTCACATGAAGCCCAATTATTTTAATTAAATTTAGTTAATTTTTAGCATTTAAGAGGGTAGAGTGGGACAGCAATAAGGCTTAAAAATAGGAGGATTTATTTGAGTAGATAATACAAATAATATGGCAGATAAAGGGAGGAAGTGGTGGTGTTATTTAGGCTTCTTTTGGAGGTGTGGTTAGATAAAGACAAGAGAGGAAATTTAGGATTTATCCGCTGGTCACAGTGGTGGCTAAATTCCAACATTGAGGGGGAGGAGGAATCGATTCTGATATGTTCAAGGGGTGCCAAAATTTCTCTTGATTAATAGCTTAGTTTTAGTTTTAAAAATGGGCATTTTCAGTTTTTAGGTATTAGGTGCC
Organism: Gossypium rotundifolium; assembly: GCA_025506655.1. Taxonomy (NCBI): domain Eukaryota; kingdom Viridiplantae; phylum Streptophyta; class Magnoliopsida; order Malvales; family Malvaceae; genus Gossypium; species Gossypium rotundifolium. The sequence continues at coordinate 30,403,083 of CP106730.1, forward strand.
GAAATTTGGGTTAAATAGGGGGATATCTCTTCAATTCCGACATGTGGATCCTATTCTTTTTTTTTCTTCCCTATCATCTCCACTTTTATGAGAAAGCCAAAATTCCATTACTCTTTTCTCTGCTTCCCTCTACAAGCCGAAACCTCGCAGTTCCTCTCTACATCTTTTCTTTTGATCTCTTATAAAGCCGAATCTCTTCACTTCAACTCTCTTCTCCACCGTTTCCTACTAGCCGAATACCTTGTCCACTCTTTTCTCCTTGTCGATTTCTTTCTTCTATCATGCTAAGTGCCGAAATCTCTAAGGGTTAGTCAAATCTGTTGGTGTTAAGGTAAGTGTCGAATTCTCTCTTCACTTTTTCTCTTTTGATTTTTTTTTGTTGAGGCCAAAGCTGAAAGGCTAGTTGGCGTGATAAGATTATCCTTGGAGTAATGTTTTGATTGTTCTTGTATTCTTATTTTTAGGGCGACACATCAGGAATCGAAGTAGATTGTCTAGATCTAAAAGCAGAAAACCGCTAGTCTCTAAACTCCATCTCTTTCGGGATTTCTAGGTAAGGGACCTCTGCACTATGAATGTACGTTCGTGTTTGTATTTGATTCAATGTTTTAATCCGATTTGTTGACTAAGATCTATTCTATGGATACAAACGCTAGTCAAACGAAAGAGGGAATTGGACCCGTAAATCCAACCCCTAGATTTAAGAAGCGAGCGGTGTCGTGATGCAGGATTGGCCCCAGGTTGTGGACGGTTTGAACAAAACCTTAGACAATTAGCAGTCGTATCAACTTCTGATAGTGTCAACATAGAAAGTCTCGTTTTGTCTGTAATCAGGTGTGTAAATCTCTATCACACTAGTTAATCTATACTATATATGTTATGGGCTAAAAGCCAAAAAAAAAAGGCTGTATGGACAGTCGTATACACGAAAAGGGTAGGCAAGGGATGCCAGGTACGTAATCATAGAAACTTCTCTATGTGTATCGAAGTTTGTGATAGTCTATGATCTTTTAGGTAGTATATTGTTTTGATTCTACATGGATGTATGCATAGGATGGGGTTAATATGATGAAGGGGAAGAGCATGTTAATAAGTCACTTGGTGATCGGTGGTTAAACCACGAATTGTAAAGTTAGGTCACAATAGTGATCGGTGGCTAAGCCATGTTAAATTTATTCCTCATTGTTAGGAATAGGCAGCACGGTTGTCGATATGGTGTGTAGCGATTGGTGGGTTGATTGTAGAAATCACCGAGGTGTGATGGCTGGTATGGGCTGGTGTGTAGAGGATGGACTTTTAGGTTAGGTTGGGCCATGTAGCATGTAAATATTTTGTTGCCATTGTGTATGGGCCAAGGCCCATAATGTGTTTGTGGGCCTCAAGCCTTTTATGTGTTTTTGGGTTTTGCGCACTAAGTCTTGGTGACTCACCCCTTTTATTTCCTTGACTTTTCAGATGAGCAGTAGATCGTGGACATGGGAGCCGAGGCAGACTCGAGGGGCCATCAAGTCTTTTATTTTCATAAACTATTTTCGGTTTTCCTTTAAGTTTTAATTTTGGGATTATTTATGTAATAAGGCCTCCATAGCTTAGGTTATCAATTTATATTTGTTAATGTTTACATTCTATAAATTTATGTTCAAGGACTTAATTATAAGAAGGAAAAAAAATGGGATTTTCAAACAAGTTCAAAAAAAAAAAAACTACAAAGGTTTTCTACAAATATCACTTATTTAACGAATACCTACATAAATGAACTGAGATTTTCAAAACCCTCCATAGCAAAGTTTTCAATATTTAACCCGTAGCATACCATATCTGGTTGTGGCGTTTTGGGCCAGGTTTGGGGTGTTACATTATGCCTTCATATGTTGAACATAGCAATGTAGGTAGCATTGAAAACTTGAATCAATAGGTCTTTAAAAATGTTGTAACATGGCTAGGCTAGGGGTAGGTAAAAGATAGATAAATTTAGGCTTAAAACCTTAGACTCAGCTTCAATCGGACCTTTGGAATAATTTCCCTCAATACACTAACTTACTTTGCTTTTACAGGCTCTTTTGTACATCTATTTTCTTTCAAGTACATGTGATCTCTTTTTTTCAACATGAGCATTTTACTGTATGTACTATAATTTTTAGAGAATTTGATACTCCTTTCAACTTCCCCAAACTTATTTTCAAAGGATACTCTGAATAGTACTGAGTCTGGTGTTTGGGACAATTTAAAGATAATTAAGAGAAAAGTGATGGCTATATATTGCAAAGGTTCAAATAAAATTAGGCCATATAGTCTCAAAGTTGGGTTTCAAGGGATAAAATTTCATTATGGTTGGCTTGAAAGGCTCAAACGGTCCCAACAAAAGTTGCCTAAATCATTTTCAACATTCCATGCTTCCTAGGATTTCCCCTCAAGAAACTACTAAGTCAATTCTAAAGACTTAAACTTTCATGCACATCTAACTTTCCTAAGGAACTAAAAATTTTATGGTACTATTTGCATGCTTTATTAAAAATACATTTATATCATTATTAAGCTAACATAACAATTTATTGAAATAATAGAACTTTATTTATACTAAAGTTTGGCATACTAAACAAATTTTCAAATTATTGAACAAAATATATCCTAATCATAATTAAAAGAACTATTTATTACGAGTTGAAATAATTTCAATTTTTGATCCCCTCTTAAAATGAATAATGTCCTCATTGTTTAAAGTGAATAGATACTATACACCAGGTAGAATTCTAGAAAAGAGGAGGTGAGTTAATTTGACTGTTTAAGTACCAAGCTCTTTCTAAATCCAATCCTAAATATGTATATATCTATTGCCACACTTTATACTTCACGACTTATTCAATTTTATTAATGATTTCCATCTCTTGTTTTATTATGTGAGAATAAAAATTCCTAATTAACTTAATCCTAAAATAACCAAAGAACATAAATAAAATAAAGTCGAGATCCCCCTTTATTTGCAGATCCTTCCGAATTTGACTCATCTTTTGCTCCATCATTATTGTCTTTGCATGAATCGCTTTGCTCCTTCTTCGATAATGGGCTCCATGGTTCAAATATGTATTTTTTTCGAGTGGTGTCAAATACTCTCTTCTACAAGTGTAGATTCTTTACTTTGACACGGTCCACTTAGAACCTGGAACTGTAAGTTCCTCGAGTATTTCTTGCAAATTTTTAGGCTTGATATTGCTCATTAAGGAAGAATATTCATCGTTTTCGAAATCAGGTAATTGAAAGAACTAATTAATAGCATTTGAAGTTATTGGTACCTTGATTCCGTAAACTGAAACTTCCGTCAATTCACTTGAGGTTAAATTTGCATAGAATTCACGCACTAACTCTTTCTCCACACTAGGTCTATTCTTACAAAACAACTCCCAATTGAGAGTTTCAGCAACCTGATGAATACGCGCCATAAAATCAATATAGTTGCTTTCTTTCAATGTGAAGCCTTTCTCTGGATGCATCTGTTGATTTTTGAAGATCTTTTGTATCTCGCTTTGGCTTCTTCACAGTGGAACTTTTTTTGTGATTCGTCAATTTGGGCTAAGGCAGGAGTTCTCTTGCGAGGCATGATTAACCTGAACATAAGATGGGAAAAATTATTTTCTCAAAAATTTAATTAATAAAAATTATTAATAATTCAATAAATTAAAAAATTTAAATAATTGAATAAAATTAAAATTAAAATTTAAGAGAAAATTGGTCTTACCACCTTTTTTGTAAAATTAAGAACTCCTAAGAAAATAATTATGAATCAAAAGATGGCAAATTAAAAGAAGTTGGAGGGTTTTCGGCTAAAGGGGTTGGTTTGGTGCAAGGTCGGTGTCTTGCTTTGGGTGTCTTGTGCAGCCTGTGCAGTGAGGGGTTGGATGCAAGTAGCAACGCGCGCAGACTACGCTGGATGTGCGACCAGCGTGTGGATCGTCGTCGAGTAGACCTGGCGTGAGCACCTGTGAGGCTGAGCACAGTCTTGTATGAAGGCACAGGCGGCTAGAGTTGGAAGCGACACAAAGCGCATAATCTGTAGCGTGATAGAACGAACTTCTTGCGTGGTGGGCGTGCGGCGTGCGATGGAGCTGGGATGTTGGCCAAATGGTTGCCAGGTAGCTAGGCAGTTGGCTAAGAGGCTATGGCACTTAGGGATTTTGGTGTTTGGAAGGAATGATGTATGAATGAAAAAAATAAGCATAGATGGGTTGAATTTATAGTGAGAGGAGTAGGAATTAGAGTACAATTCTTAGAACAATTTAACAATTAAAAAAATTCTAATTCTACTTCTACTCAAAGTTAACAACAATTAATAATTAATTAAAATACATATTAAATTATTAAATGCTATTAATTTATTAAAAAGCTTATTAAATAAAATATGATACTACTCTAATTTTATGCAAAGTTGATAATAATTAATATATATTATAATAGATATAATTATATATTAAAGATTATCATATATATATATATATATATATATATATATTATAAAATTAAAAACATTTATTCTATATGCCTTTTGGAAATATATACAAAAGAGGCACCTAATTTTTATTATTTACAAAAAGAGCAACCAAATTTTAAAAATAGTTCAATTAAGTCCCTAGGCTTAATGAAAATTTGAAATTGAGTTGCAATTTTAAAACTTGGATCAAAATTGACCCTTTTATTTGAAAATTTGAAAATTTGAAAATTTATTTTGCCATTTAAGGAATAATTTCTTGAAAAATTATGTCAAAATCAATTCCCAGGAAAGATTGAAGGGGACACAAGCAGTCCCACTTAAGTTCCAATGTCCTAGACAGAATTTATTTAAACATACTAATCCTGAAAATATATCCTAAATCATTTATTTAAAAAGAAAACAAGAAAATTTAATCATTTGATAAAATGAACGAGATTTGATCCTGTTCACTTTTATCTTCCCAGTAATGTTTCAAGCGTTGAGCATTAACTCGAAAATTACCTCTCTTACCTTGAAGTTGAACAACTCCATATGGATAAACTCGATGAATCATAAATGGACTGGACCAACATGATTTTAACTTACCTGGAAAGAACCTTAATCTGGAATTGAATAATAAGACTTGCTGACCTGCTTCGTTCTCGAACTCGAATGTGCTTGTCATGCCATTTCTTGAGTCTCTCCTTAAGTAATTTGGCATTCTCGTATGAAGACACTAGAAATTCTTCTAACTCTTTAAGTTGAAGCATCTATTTCTCTTTAGGAATTTTGAGATCCAAGTTGAGTCATTAGAGAGCCCAGTAAGCTTTGTGCTCTGACTCCAAAGGCAGATGACAGGCTTTCCCAAAGACCAATCTATAAGGTGACATCCCTAAAGGTGTCTTGTATGCTATCCTGTAGGCTCATAAAGCATCATCAAGTCTTTTAGACTAATCCCGTTGGTTCAGGAAAAATACCTTCTCAAGTATGCTTTTGATCTCTTTTCTTGCCAGTTCAGCTTGACCATTTGTCTGCGGATGGTAAGCTGTGGCAACCTTGTGCTTCACTCCATGTTTGTCAAGTAACCATTTCAACCACTTGTTCACAAAATGGGAACCTTCATCACTGATTATAGCTCTTGGGGTTCCAAACCTTGTGAACACATGCTTCTACAAAAACTTCATCACAACCTTAGCATCGTTTTTCAGATATGCTTCAATTTCAATCCACTTAGACACATAGTCTACAACTATCAAGATATACTTGTGACTAAAAGATAGAGGGAAAGGATCGAGAAATTTGATACCCCAAACATCAAACAATTCTACCTCAATGATGTTTGTTCGAGGCAGCTTGTTTTTGTTGGTGACATTTTCGACCCTTTGACATCGATCACAACTCTTTATGTAAGCATATGCATCTTTAAATAGTGTTGGCCAAAAGAACCCGACTTGCAATACTTTGGCCACAGTATGTGTTCCTCCGAAGTGTCCCCCACTCGAGCTGAGTGACAGTGGTATAAAATCTTACGTACTTCATCTTCTACCACACATCTCCTGATCATTTGATCTGCACACTTTTTAAACAAATATGGTTCTTCCCAAAATAGTACTTCACATCGTAAAGAAACTTTTTCTTTTGATGATATGTCTTATCAATCTACATCAAACCACAAGCTAAATAGTTAGCAATATCAGTAAACCAAGGGGTATTATGGACATGATTTACCTTCAGTATGTGTTCATCTGGAAATGTATCCTAAATTGGTATAAGAGGAGAATTCCCTTCTTGCGGCTCCAATCTAGACAAGTGATCTGCTACTTGATTTTTCTACTCCCTTTCGATTTTAAATTTTTAGATCGAACTCTTGAAGTAGAAGTACCCATCGGATCAGTCTCGGCTTAGCGTCTTTCTTGGCAACTAAATACTTAATTGCCGAGTGGTCCGTATAGACAGTCACTTTGGTACCTACAAGATAAGATTGGAACTTGTCAAAAGCAAACACAATAGCAAGTAACTATTTTTCTGTTACCGTGTAATTCAGTTGAGCTTCTGTTAGAGTTCAACTCGCATAGTAGATGGGATGAAAAACTTTGTTCCTTCACTGACCCATGACAGCTTCGATCGCGAAGTCACTTGCGTCACACATCAATTCAAATGGAAAATCCCAGTCTGGTGTGACTATTATGGGTGCCGAGATTAATCGACTCTTCAAATCATTGAAAGCTCTCAAGCACTCATCATTAAATTTAAACGCTATGTCTTTCTCCAATAATTTGCATAAGGGTTTAGCAATTTTGGAGAAGTCTTTGATAAATCTTCGGTAGAAACTGGCGTGGCCCAAAAAGCTCCTATCACCCTTTACAGATGTCGAGGCGGGAGATTTTCAATAACTTCTACCTTTTCTTTATCTACCTCAATTCCATGTCATGTTATCCGAAGCCCTAGAACAATACATTCTCGTACCATGAAATGGCATTTTTCCTAGTTAAGTATAAGGTTTGTTTAGCATCGCCTTAGTATCTTGGCTAGATTGGATAGGCAATCATCATATGTATCTACGAATACTTAAAAATCATCCATAAAAACTTCCAAATATTTCTCAACCATGTCAGTAAAAATAGACATCATACATCTTTGAAATGTAGTAGGTGCATTACATAAACCAAATGGCATGCGCCTAAATGCAAATGTATCGTACGGGTAAGTGAATGTTGTCTTGTGTTGATCTTTTGGTGCTACTGTAATCTGATTATACCCCGAGTATCCATCAAGAAAATAGTAATAGTCTCACCCTGCGAGTTTATCCAGCATCTGATCCAAAAACGGCAAAGGAAAGTGATCTCTCCTAGTTACCTTGTTCATCTTCTGGTAATCGATGCAAATTCTCCATCCTGTAACTTTCTAGTTGGTATCAACTTGTTATTCTCGTTTTTAATGACTGTGATACCTCCTTTCTTTGGTACGCACTGGACTGAACTTACCCATGAACTGTCTGAGATGGGGTAAATTATACCCGCATCTAACCACTTGATAATTTCTATCCTTACTACGTCCTTCATGATGGGCTCAGGTCTTTATTGTCCATCAATCATCCCTTTCTCACCATCTTCTAGTATGATCTTGTGCATGCATACAGATAGACTAATACCATGAATATCGGCTATGGTTTATTCGATGACCTTCTTGAATTATTTCAATAGAAGGATGAATTTCTCTTCTTGCTTGGTAGTTAATTTTGTTGAAACAATCATAGTCAGAATAAAAGAGTTACCTAAATAAACATATTTCAAATGTGAGGGAAGTCCCATCAGTTCTAATTCAGATGGCTCCTCGATGAACGCTTTTGGTTGGGCACAATCCCTTTTCTCTAACTCTAAAGATTCAAAAAGGGATTGTGGATTAGCTCCCCTTTGATTAGCATCTAACAAAGCTAAGTATTCATCTTCTTTTTCATCATTTGGAGGATTTGATGTCAAAATTTGTTCTAATGGATCCTCAACGTAGTTGAGTTCCTTCTCCATGATTAAATCCTCTAAATATGACACTGCAGAACAATCATCAATTGTGTCAGGAAATCGCATACACTTAAAAACATTAAATTTTACTTGATCATCCTAAACACGCATAGTAAGCTCGCCCTTCTACACATCAATAAGAGTCCTTCCGGTTGCTAAGAACGGTCTTCTTAGGATGATTGGCACCTCTTCGTCTGCTTCAAAGTTTAGAATCACAAAGTCAGTAAGAAAGATAAATTTGTCTACACGTACCAATACGTCCTCGATTTTTCCTTCTGGATGTGCTAAGGATCGATCTGCTAATTGAAGTGTAATTGTAACATCTTGAATTAATGGGCCTTTGCATTTGATGTGTATTACGTTCAATGTGTTAATTAGAGTATTTAAGGGGCTCAAATTGGGCTGAGGCCTTGATTAAATTTTCTGTTTCGACACTAGAGGGTTTAAAAGATGTTATCTATGCTTTAAACACAAGTGGGCTTGTGGCCCAGTGGCAAAATGGCGCCACTTAGAGAGAAGAAGGTGGTGTCAACTAAGGAGGCCCAAACTCAAGGGGCATGAAGCCCAATTCCTTTAATTTTAATTAGCTAAATTTTGGCATATAGGTGGGTAAGGTTGGATGGCAACAAGGCTTAAAAATAGGAGATTTATCATTGAATAATATAGATAATTGTCTTGATATTAGTTATGAGTAGATTAAGGAGAAAAGATGGGAGTTATCTGCTGTAAGTAGAGTTTGCCGAAATTCCAACTCTGATGGGAGGAAGAATCAGTTTTAATGTGGCATATGGGGTGCCAAAATTCCCCATGTTTGTTAATTAATCTCAGTTTTTAGAAGAGGGCAATTCCGATATTTGATAGGTAAGTGCCGAAATTCCCTATAAATAGGAGTGTATCTCTTTAAATTTCGGCATCTAAACCCTATCTTTTGTGCTGAAATTCTCAGTCCTTCTCTACACTCTCTATTCTCTTTTCTTTTCCAAAAGCCAAAACCTCTCAACTTTCTTCTCATCTCTATAACCGAATACCTTTGTCTATTCCTTTTTCTCTCTGTCGATTTTTCTACTAAAAGCCGAAACCTCTTAATTCACTTTCTTTTTCCATTCTTTTCCTCTTGTACCGATTTCTCCATAAACCGAGATTTTCTTGAAGTGCCAATTTCTCTGTAAAGGTAAGAACTGAATTCTTTTCTCTTTCAGTTTTGAGACTATAGCCGAATGGCTAGTAGATTGATATGCTATCTTTAGTTTGACTCTTTTGTTAATCGCATGTTCTTTTGGGCGGCACTCTGGGAAATCGTAGTAGATCGAATCATCCAATCTCAAAAAGCCAAAAACTATTAATCTCTAGAATCCAATCAATTTCAGGATCTTAAGGCAAGGGATTTCTTTAGATTCCTATTAAGATTCGCTATCATAATTGAGATATTAACTCATATGATATGGTTTAACCCTATTTCGCTCTAGTAGTTCTGACAAGGACTTTTTGGATGGAATCAAATATGGATCAGGCAAAGGAGAGGGTTGGGTCCGTAAACCGAATCCTAAGTTTAAGAAACGAGTAGTGTCCACTGTTCGAGATTGGTCATCGGGTTGTGGATCGGCTTTTGAACAGCATCTTAGGTAGATAGTAGCCGTATCGGCTTCTGACAGTGTCAACATAAAGGGTGTCATCATAACCATAATAAGGTGAGTAGATTCTTAACACATAATCATTGATATATTATATGTATGCTAAGGGCTAAAAGCCGGAAAGAAAGGCTGTATGAACAGTCGTATTACCTAGAATGGGTAGGCATGGGATGCCAGGTACGTAACCATAGAAACTTTTCTATGTGAATCGTAGCATGTGAAAGTATGAGATCTGTTAGATGGCTTGATGACTTGTTTCTTGTATGTATGCATGCATGGGATGGGATTGATTGATGGATTTATGGTAGGGGAGCAGGGTCACGAGGCAATCGTGGCTTTGCCACGAAGACATAAACATCGAATACTATAATGTATTTACGAGGTCCGCGTGGCGATCGGTCTATATGACAGCAACACAGTTTGTCGATGTGGTGTGTAGCGGATGGAGGGTTGATTGTAGGAATCCCGATGTAGCGGTTGATGCGAGGTGTGTGTGGGATGGACTCTTAGGTTTTGGGATGGGCCATGATGCATGACATATTTTGTTACCATTGCATGCGGGCCAAGGCCCATAATGTGTTTATGGGCCCTAGGCTTTTATGTGTTTTCAAGTTTTGCACACCTGGGTCTTGGTGACTCACCCTTTTTCCCCATTGTACAAATGAGCGATGAGCCAAGTGGACACGGGAGCAAGAGATGCACTCGAGAGGCCATCAAGTCTTTCATTATCATTATGGATTATTATTGTTTTTTTTTTAGAAATATATTTTTGTAATAAGGCCCCATAACTTAGGTTTCCAATTTATTTGTTACTTGTTTTACTTTATTTTACTTTAATATGTCAAATGTTTATAAACCTATGTGTGCCCAAAGTCTTAATAATAAAATGGAGTGATAAATGGGCTTTTCAAATCCACTCAACATAAAAGTTTAAGTTTCTTTTATTTTTTTCAAATAATGACTAAAAAAACTGTAATTTTCAAAACCCATCGAAGCAAAGTTTTCAAGAATTAAACCCGTAGCATACCAGATCTGGTAATGACGTATGGGCCGGGTTTGGGGTGTTACATTTTTAGTATTAGAGCCCAGTTCAAAACTCGGGCTGTGAAATGGGTCTAGTAGGAATTTATGAAAGTAATGTAAGTTGAGAAAGGTTTTAGAAGATATGGCCTTGAGTCTCTAAGCACCCGATCCACCTGTAAGTATTCTAAACTTTGGTATGATATGTATGTTGGGTTTTGTTGGGCCTTATAGACGTAGACTAGTATGATAGTGTTAATGGACCTTAGGCCTAGATTAAACAATTCATCAAATCTCATAAGACTTAATTTTTCTTAATTAAGTAGGTCTGTGAACAAGTCACAGGGTTAGGGTGTGGAAACAGGCATACGCATGTCTAGGATTGGATCCAGAAAAGCTTGGTATTTAAGCGGTCCTAGTGACTCACCTCCACTTCTCTCGAATCCTACAGTGCGTAGTGGTTGTTCACTCTAGCAAGGAGGGCTTGTTAATGGGCCAAAATTTATAACTAAAACCGAAAGGGACCATCACCTATTTTTATAAAATTACTTATATACCCCTAATTTTGTAAATTATCCCAAATGCCCTAGGTTGAGGAAATTTACTGAGATACCCTTGGTTCTGTAAAATGACCAAAATACCCTCATTTAAAAAATTTATCGAAATACTCTGGTTTGCAAAATTACCGAAATACCCCCTAGATTTTAAAATTACCAAAATACCCCTATTTTGTAAAATCACCAATATACCATATTTTGGAAAATTACCAAAATACCCCTATAAGTTAAAATTATAAAAATACCCCTAGGTAGTGAAATGACGAAAATACCCCTAGGTGATGAATATGAGTTCCTGGATGTTGTTTGCGTGTTTGATGTGTGTATATGGTGCTCTGCTTGATGTTGATTGAATGTGAACTCTAGAATTAGAAAATACAGACTTGAGAACTGAACTTGTAGATAGAATTCAAATTTAAAAGAACTACTATTAAAACTACTTTCCATAAGACTATCAATTATTAATCAGTGGAAGAAAGAATAATTAATTCATAAAATTTCTAATCAGATAAACGCGAAGCGGTAGAATGAATACAAGGGGTCGAGGACGTCAGGCGCGTGGCCGTGGTAGGGGTAGGATGGCTATGTCAGAACCCGTGAGGTCTTTTCACGAGTCAGGGAATGAAGTTCCAGTGCCACCAGCTGTGGAGGCAGGGTTTCAAGATCAGACGGCCGGAGATGATGCTGTATTTCAGGCTATGTTAAGGGTTTTGAAGAGAGTTGCTGGAGTAGCCATGGGTACAGGAGCCTGGAAGTCTATGCCAGAGCGACTGAGAGCCAATGGGGCGAAAGTGTTTAAGGGAATTTTGGGTGTAGCTCCTAGTACATCTGAGTACTAGTTAGAATCAATGGAGCGGGTCATGGATGATATCAACTTCACGGATGAAGAGAAGCTGAAGGGAGTGGTGTCTCTTCTTGAGACAAAGCTTATCAATGGTGGCTTACGGTTAAGGAAGGTACCAGGTGACCATATCACAGGGATTACTTCAAGGCGTTCGAGTAAGTATATTGGAGCGAGTTATGTGGATGTCAACGTAGGCGTTCTGAATCTGGTTCGAGAAAGTAGGTCGATGGCGGCATATGAAGCAGAATTCCTACGCCTTAGACGTTAAGATCGAGGGATAGTGGCCACAGAGCATGAGAGATATGTTTATTTTGAGGATGGCCTGAAGGACGACCCACGTGTGTTGATAGCTCCACAACGAGAGCAAAAATTTACTGTGCTTGTGGAGAAAGCTAAGATAGCTGAGGAGGCGAGACGGACGGAAAAATTGAATCAGGATAGAGATAGGGGTGGAGGTAAGAGAAACTTTGGATCATCAGGAACAACTAGGAGTAACCAGAAAAGACCTGCTGCTAACCAAACACGAAGGTGTGCCCGATGTGACAAATTCCATGCAGGTGAGTGTAGGGCAGGCAGTGGGAAGTGCTTTAGGTGTGGTTCTTTGGACCATCAGATAAGAGATTGTCCTCAGCCACGGGATGAGGAAAGACCCATAGGGCAGGGAAATGCTCAGCCGGGTAAAAGAGGTCAGCAGCCACAGAGAGGTCGTGGTCCGGCCAGAAGCGTTAATGGTTTTAGTCGGGTCGTGGGGCACTAGACTGAGGGGCGAAACACTGAGGCGACGCAGCCGGGGTTGGTTTATGCTGCCAGACGTCGAGAGGAGGCTGATGCACCGGATGTTATAACCGGTACATTTTTAATTTTTTGATTGCCTTATGTTGCATTGATTGACATTGGGTCGACACATTCATATGTTGCTAGTAGTGTGTCTGAAACTTTAAGTTTAGATTCTGAAGCTACCCCTAGGGCAATGACGATAATTAGCCCATTAGGACAATCTGTGGTAGTAACTTTATCGGGAGGTACCCTTAGAAGTTTAGGGAATACTTTTCCTGATGGATTTGATGGAATTACCGTTCAGGGAGTTTGACCTAATTTTAGGCATAGATTGGCTAGTGAAATATCAAGCCAATTTAGATTGTACAGCCAAGCGTATGGTGTTAACAACCCCGAGGGAGGTGAAGTGTTGGTGATAGGAGAAAGGGGGAATTATCTGTCAAACGTGGTAACTGCCCTACGAGCGGAAAGAATGGTGAGAAAAGGGTGCAAGGCAGTTCTAATGTTTGTTCGGGCTTTGGAAGCCAATGACCTAACTGTTAGGACGTTAGGACGGTGAAAGAATTTCCTGATGTCTTTCCTGAAGAGCTTTCGGGATTACCTCCAGATCGAGAAGAGGAGTTTGGAATTAATCTTCTTCAGGGAATAGCGTCGGTATCTATTGCTCCATATAGAATGGCACCGAAGGAGTTGGTGGAATTGAAAGCGCAAATCCAGGATGAAACACCCCAAACCCAGCCCACAAGTCCTGACCGACTGGCATGCTTCTTGAGTAAAACGTAGTTAAGTCTCGTATGACATTTTGAAAATCGTGGTGGTTTCAAAGAAAATAGATTTGGGTTGTTCTCAAGTTAAAAATTGATTAGTAATTTAATTTTGTACTAAATCGATAATTTCATATTTCAAGAGTTACAAGTTAAAGAAATACCAAATTTTAGAGTTTAATATTTTTGTAACTTGGAAAAAAAAATAAAGGTGATTGAGTTTTAAAAGCAGTTGGTGTTGTTAGTATCATATCATAAATTTAAAATGCAATGAAAATAAAAGCATTAAGTAATAATGGCCTTATTACATCAAAATATAAACCAAAATAAATAAATATAAACTTAATAAGAAAATTGAAAATCTAAAATGTGCATAGCCCTTGCTAAGTTCTGTGACCAGTCCATCTCTTGAGTGCCATCTGTAAAAGTTAGCCCACGAAGGGTGAGTCAGCAGACTCAAGTGTGTAACTACCATCACTGATTCCCAAATCATACAAGGCATAATAAATCACATAAAATAATTGTAAACCATGATGCAACCCAAACCACCTAGATCCATCCTCTACACATCACCGTACCAGCCGATCACACCGTGGGGATTACTAAATCGACCCTCCATCCGCTACACACCATCGAAGGCGATCATTTGCGATTAACTATACATCACCCTTATAATGTGGCATAGCCACGGATAATGTGACAGAGTCACCAGATTCATAATATGTGACATAGTCACGGATAATGTGTGAGTCACGAGATATTGTGGTAGGAACCACGGATCGCTTCCCTTTCACATAATCACCCATATGCCCATGCAACATACAAAACATGCTATTTTTCATGCAATTTACCTTACCCAAAAATTATAACAGGATCCACATATTTTCACATCAATGTTATTAAACATTATTTACAAGTGTTAAAAGGGTAACGTACCTGAATGCACTCGTACCATTGAATGGTACCCTTAGCCATAATTCATACTTTCATTAACACATATCTAATATTATCAACCTGGGGGGAATTAGTGTAGGGCTACACACCTGATTATTCGTAGATCTAATTGAAATCCTGAAAATCCTGATCTAACGCGCTAGATCCCTTTTTCCAACATTCGGCCAATACTAAGCATATTAGCAAAAAGCCATTCGGCTAAACAATCAAATCCTGAAGGGTTATGGCAACCAAAATCCTTACCTTGTTGTCGATTTGGTTGCTAACCAAATCCTAAAACTTCGTGATGATCCCCCCTTGCAATCGGCTAAACACTAAAACACTCAATCGGTTAGTTTTCGGCTTTTGAATGAATAAGGAAATAGATCTAAATCACTAGAACCCTTACCACTAACTTACCGAAAACTATTGACAGGGAAAAGATGCTCCCGATCTACTGCTTCAAATCCTAGAAATCCTAAAAAAAACTGATTGCATGGTTGATTAGAAGTCAAGACAAATGCCAAATTTTGGCTTTTGTTCTACACATGTCGACAAAGAGGAAATAAGGAAGAATATTGGAGATTCGGTCATAGTAGACTTACCTATTCCAAACCGATTTGAGAAGAGATCAAGAGAGATCTCTACTTGGTTGATATTCGGCCCAAAACTGAGAAGGAATGAGGTGGAAAGATTTCGGCAATGGCTTAGGAAAACAATGAAGATTCGGCTAAAAACTAAGAAAGATTTCTCACTCTAGCGGAATCATAATTGAGCCTCCATACCATTCTTTTTCTTCTTTTTCTCATAATCTCTACTGTTAATCAAAAGCCGAATATCATTTGTCCTTCTCCTATTCTCTCTTTTCAGTTTTTGGTCGAATCTCCATTATTTTCCTAAGCCATTGCCGAAATCTTTCCACCTCATTCCTTCTCAGTTTTGGGCTGAATATCAACCAAGTAGAGATCTCTCTTGATCTCTTCTCAAATCGATTTCGAATAGGTAAGTCTGCTATGACCGAATCTCCACTATTCTTCCTTATTTCCTCTTTGTCGACATGTGTAGAACAAAAGCCAAAATTCGGCATTTGTCTTGACTTCTAATCAGCCATGCAATCGGTTTCTTTTAGGATTTCTGGGATTTGAAGCAGTAGATCGGGAGCATCTTTTCCCTGCCAATAGTTTTCGGTAAGTCAGTAGTAAGGGTTCTAGTGATTTAGATCTGTTTGCTTATTCGTTCAAAAGCCGAAAACTAACCGATTGAGTGTTTTAGTGTTTATCCAATTGCAAGGGGAATCATCACGAAGTTTTGGGATTTGGTTAGCAACCAAATCGGCAGCAAGGTAAGGATTTTGGTTGCCATAACCCTTCGGGATTTGACTGCTTAGCTGAATGGCTTTTTGCTAATATGCTTAGTGTTGGCGAATGTTGGAAAAAGGGATCTAGTCGTTAGATCGAGATTTTGAGATTTCGATTAGATTCTGAATAATCGGTGTGTAGCCCTACACTAATTCCCCTAGGTTGATAATATTAGATATGTGTTATGAAAATATGAAATATGGCTAAGGGTACCATTCAATGGTGCGAGTGCATTCAGTCGTTACCCTTTAACACTTGTAAATAATGTTTAATAACATTGATGTGAAAATATGTGGATCCCGTTATAATTTTGGGGTAAGGTAAATTGCATGAAAAATAGCATGTTTTGTATGTTGCATGGGCATATGGGTGATTATGTGAAAGGGGAAGTGATCTGGTGGTTCCTACCATAATATCTGGTGACTCTGTCACATTATCTGGTGACTATGTCACATATTATGAATCTGGTGACTCTGTCACATTATATGGTGGCTATGCCACATTATAAGGGCAATGTGTAGTTGACTACAGTGACTGCCTTCAATGGTGTGTAGCAGATGGAGGGTCGATTTAGTAATCCTCACGGTGTGATCGGTTGGTACGGGTGATGTGTAGAGGTTGGATCTAGGTGGTTTGGGTTGCATCATGGTTTACAATTATTTTATGTGATTTATTATGCCTTGTATGATTTGGGAATCTGTGATGGTAGTTACACACTGAGTCTGTTGACTCACCCTTCGTGGGCTAACTTTTTACAGATGGCACTCAGTAGATGGACCGTGTCGGCAGAACTTAGCGGTGGCCATGCACATTTTTATTTTTGATTTTCTTATTTAGTTTATATTTATTTATTTTGGGTTATATTTTGATGTAATAAGGCCATTATTACTTAACCGTTTTATTTTCATTACATTTTAAATTTCTGATATGATACGAACAACATCAACTGTTTTGAAACTCAATCACCTACGGGTTTTTTTTCCAAGTTACAAAAATATTAAACTCTAAAATTCGGTATTTCTTTAACTTGTAACTCTTGAAATATGGAATTAACGATTTAGTACAAAATTAAATTACTACTCAATTTTAAAATTGAGAACAACCCAAATTTATTTTCTTCGAAACCACCACGATTTTCAAAATGTCATACGAGACTTAACTACGTTTTACTCAAGAAGCATGCCAGATCCGGTCAGGACTTGTGGGATAGGTTTGGGGTGTTTCAATTTGGTATTAGAGCCCGGTTCAAAACTCGACCTTGAGGGCTTTTTGGGCCCAAACGTTTTCTTTATTTAAAATTGAGTTTTACTAAAGAATGAGTAGGTTTTCTGGCATGGCACCTGAGTCTCCGGCCTGAAGTCCACCAGGTAAGTACCCCTAACCCTTGTATGATTTGTGTGTGGGAATTATAGGGACGTAGATTAGTAGATTAGGAGTTATTGAACCCTAGGATTAGCTTACTCCAACAACGAATTACATAAAATTTAAAGTCCAACCAAACAAACCTGTGAGTGAGTCGCCGAGTTAAGGGTGTGGCAACTGTTGTGCACATGTCTAGGATTAGATTCAGGGGGAGCTTGGTATTTAAGCAGTCCTAGTGACTCACCTCCTCTCCGCTCGAATCCTACCTGGTGCGTAGTGACGGTTCACCCTAACCAAGAGGACTCAATCACAGGCTATTTGATAATTAAAACCCGAAAGGGACCAGTCACCTTGTTTTGTACAAACCTAACAGTAAACCTTGATTTGAAAAATGACCCAAATTCCCCTGATTTGCAATTGACCAAATTACCCCTAACTTGTAAAATTATCAAGCTACCCACAGTATAGAAGGTTGTCGAAGTACCCCGAATTGAAAATTTCCAAAATACCCTTATTTCGTAAAATCATCTGGAACCATATTTTTTAAAATTACTAAAATACCCCTAGTTTGTAAAATTACAAAAAAACCCTCAGTTTATAAAATTACCATATTACCCTTGAATCTTCTTACCAAGTATTCCTATTTTGCAAAAATACCAAAAATCTCTATTTTGCGAAATTTTCAAATACCCTAATTTGGAAAATTACCTAAAATACCCCTATAAGACAAATTATGAAAATACCCTTGGGTAGTGAAGAACAACAACAATGACAACCACAACACTTTTCTGTAATGAACGCAAGTTCATGAATGCTGATGATTGGATGAATGAACTTAAGACTGTGTATGTATGAATTCGAAAGAACTACTTTTTTTTAGAACTATTAAACATAAGACTGATCACGATAAATCAATGGGACAAAAACTAATTCATAAAATTCTTAATCAGATAAATACACCTCGAAAATATGAGTTCTAAGGGACGTGGTCGTAATGTGCATGGCCGTGGTAGAGGTCGAATGACTGTGTCGGAACCCGTTAGGTCTGGTCAAGGGTCCGAGAATGAAATGCCACCACCACCAGCTCTTTGGCGTTGAATATCAGGACCAGACGGGAGATGATGCAATGTCATAGCGATCTTGCGAGTACTTGAGAGGGTGGTGGAGTAGGTGGAGGTATGGGAGCTCAAAATGCATGCAGGTGACTCGAGCTAATGGGTGAGCTTTTTGTGGTATATCGGTGTGGTGCCCAATCTGTTGAGTATTGGTTAGAGGTGACGGAGCGAATTATGGATGATTTGGACCTATCTGCCGAGGAGAAACTGAAAGGGGTAGTGTCGCTTCTCCGCAATGAGTCATATCAATAGTGGCTCACGGTTAGGGATGGTGCTATAGTAGATGATCTCACTTGAGAGTATTTTAAGGTAGCGTATCAGAAGAAGTATATTGGAACCAGCTATGTTGATGCGCAGAGGAAGGCATTTCTGAGGCTAGTTCAGGGAAATAAGTCCGTAGCGGAGTATGAGGCGGAATTTCTAAGGTTGAGTCGATACGCTTGAGGTATTCTGGCTACGGAGCATGAATGATGTGTCCGATTTGAGGATGGACTAAGGGATGACCTGAGATTGTTGATTGCCCCACAGTAGGAGCGGGAGTTTGCTGTGTTGGTAGAAAAGGCAAAGGTTGCTGAAAGAGTTAAGGAGTCTGTGAGATAGAACACGGACAGGAATGAGCAAGAGAGAGGTTTCGAATCATCAGGGTCATCTGGGAATATCCAAAAGAGACCTAGAACAGATGGGTTGTGAGGTCAGCAAGTTACTACGGGCGGACATTATCGTACTTATGCTCAGTGTGGAAAGATGCACTTGGGAGAGTGTTAGAAGAAGACGAGAGGATGTTCCAAGTGTGGGTCCAAGGATCACATGATTAGAGACTGTCCTATGAAAATAGACGGGAGCCGACCAGTAAGTCAGGGTCCTGAGCAGGAAAGGGTGGACAGCAACCACCGCAGGGTCGTGGTCCAGCTGGCACAGGTAATGGTTCTAGAAGAGGTTGGGGAACACCAAGCAGAGGTGTTGGTAACACAGAGGCGAGATAGTTGGGTCTAGTGTATGCAGTTCGTCGGAGGGAGGATGGTGATGTACCTGATGTCATAACGGTATGTTCCTTATCTCTGGATTACCCTTTATTGTGTTGATAGATATTGGGTCAACTCATTCATACATTGCTAGTAAGGTGTATAGAACTCTGCATGTGAACTCTAAAACTGTACCTAGGAAGATGACTATACTTAGTCCTTTAGGTCAATCAGTAGTATTAGATAAACTCTTTAGGGCAGTACCTTTGGAAGTTCGGGGGGCGCAATTTCTGGCTGACTTAATGGAGTTGCCATTCGAGGATCTAATCGTAGGCATAGATTGGTTAGTGAAGTACCATGCGAATGTGGATTGTGCTACTAAGCGCATGTCGTTAAGAACTCCTGACGACAAAGAAGTTGTGGTGATGGGCGAGAGACGAAATTGCTTGTCAAATGTGGTATCTGCCCTTAAGGCAGAGAAGAGGGTGAGAAAAGGGTGTGTAGCTTTTCTAATGTTGATCAGTGCCTTGGAGGCTAAGGAAGCAGCTGTAGGAGGAGTTAGAACAGTAAGGGAATTTGTGGATGTCTTTCCGGAGGAGCTGCCTGGGTTACCTCCGGATAGGGAGGTAGAGTTTAAAATTGACTTATTACCGGGTACAGCTCTTGTGTCAATTGCTCCATACCGAATGGCACCAAAGGAGTTCGTAGAGCTCAAGGCCCAGATCCAAGAGTTACTCGATCTTGGGTTTATTTGATCTAGTGTGTCTTCATGGAGAGCACCAGTTCTATTTGTGAAGAAGAAGGACGGGACTATGCGCATGTGCATAGATTACCGGCAGTTGAATAAGCTGACCATCAAGAACAAGTATATATTGCCAAGGATAGATGACTTGTTTGATCAGTTTAAGGGGGCCGCAGAATTTTTGAAGATAGATCTAAGGTCAAGATATCACCAGCTTAAGGTGAAGGAGGCTGATATCCATAAGACAGCTTTCCGGACAAGGTACAGGCATTATAAGTTATTGGTAATACCGTTCGGATTGACAAACACCCCAGCCGCGTTCATGGACATGATGAACCGGGTTTTTCAACCCCACCTAGATTGGTTCGTTGTTGTGTTCATAAACGATATCTTGGCGTATTCCAAGTCTGAGGAAGAACATGATGAGCATCTCCGAGTTGTGCTGCAAGTATTAACGGAAAAGAAGCTTTATGCCAAGTTCAGCAAGTGAAAATTTTGGCTGAAGGAAGTTACGTTCTTAGGACATGTGCTGTCTGTTGAAGGAATAAGGTGGATCCTCGAAAGATTGAGGCAGTATTGGATTGGAAACCACCCAAGTCTATGGCTGAGGTTCGTAGTTTCTTGGGGTTAGCAGGCTACTATAGGAGATTTGTCGAAGGGTTCTCGTCAATAGCAGCACATTTAACAAAGTTGTTAAGGAAGGAGGTACCTTTCATATGGGCGGATAAGCAGCAGGAGAGTTTTGAGAAGCTTAAGCAGGTATTGACAGAAGCTTCGATTTTGATTTAGCCTGAAGCAGGGAAGGACTAGTGGTATATTGTGATGCTTCCCATACAGGATTGGGATGTGTTCTTATACAAGACGGGAAAGTGGTCGCTTATGCATCTCGGCAATTGAGGCCACATGAGGTTATCTATCCGACGCATGATCTGGAGTTGGCGACGGTGGTTTTTACTTTAAAAGTATGGAGGCACTACTTGTATGGAGAGAGGTCGATGATCTACACGGACCACAAAAGTCTAAAGTATTTGCTGACTTAGAAGGAGTTGAATTTGAGATAGCGAAGGTGGGTGGAGTTGTTGAATGATTACGATTGCTTAATAGAGTATCACCCGGGCAAGGCGAATGTGGTGGCAGATGCCCTAAGTCAGAAAGTAGTGTTAGATCTGAGGGCGATGTTTGCACACCTTAGCCTGTATGACGATGAAAGTTTGCTAGCTGAGTTACAAGTAAAGCCGACATGGTTGAGTCAGGTGAGAGAAAGACAGTTGGTAGACGATGATCTAAGTGCTAAGCTACAACAAGTGCAGGATGGGAAATTGGAAAATTTTGGTGTAAACAGCGATGGAGTGCTGTGTTTTCGGGGCAAGGTCTGTATGTTAAAGGATGAGGAGTTAAGGCAAAAAATTCTTTGGGAATCGCATAGTAGCCCTTATGCTATGCATCCTGAAGGAAGTAAGTTGTACAAGGATTTACGGGAATAGTTTTGGTGGCCTGGTCTTGAGCGAGAAGTTACAGAGTTTGTAGGAAAGTGCTTAGCGTGTCGATAAGTCAAGGTTTGAACACCAAGTACCATCGAGTTGCTTGATAGATAAAGATTTCGCAATAGAAGTGGGAGAGAATTACCATGGACTTCGTTAGTGGGCTTCCCCTTACGCCTACTAAGAAGGACTCGGTATGGGTGATAGTAGATTGGTTGATGAAGTCTGCACATTTTATACCGGTGCGGGTTGACTATTCTCTATAGAAATTGGTAAAGTTGTATGTAGCAGAAATCGTGAGGCTGCACGGAGTGCCGGTGTCGATTATCTCGAATAGGGATCCGAGGTTTACGTCTCAATTTTGGAAGGCCCTACATCAAGCTTTGGGCACCAAGCTAGACTTTAGTACGGCATTCCATCCGCAGTCAGACGGCCAATCTGAACAGGTAATTCAAGTGCTATAGGATATGTTGAGAGGTTGTGTGATATACTTCAGAGGGAGTTGGGAGGAGTTCTTGCCTTTAGCAGGATTTGCGTACAATAATAGCTATCAGGAAAGTATTCGGATGGCACCATATGAAGCGCTGTATGGACGGAAGTGTCGCACTCCTACATGTTGGACAGAATTGGGAGAACGTCAGGTTTTAGGTCCAGAAATTGTGGCAGAATCAGAAGAAAAGGTTAAGGTAATTCAGACACGGTTGAAGGAGGCATCTGACCGGAAAAAGTCATACGCAGATCTTAAGCGAAAGGAGATTGAGTTTGCTGTGGGAGATTATGTGTTTCTCAAAGTTTCACCGTGGAAGAGGGTAATGAGATTTGGTCGCAAGGGAAAGTTAAGTCCTAGGTTTATAGGACCTTATCGGATTCTGAAGCGGGTTGGACCAGTAGCGTATCAATTAGAATTGCCTTCGGAGTTAAAGTAGCTGCACGATGTGTTTCACGTTTTGATGCTACGTCATTACCGATCGGATCCATCTTATATAATACCAGTTGAGGAGGTGGAGCTGAGATCAGATCTATCCTATAAGGAGGAGCCGATTTAGATTCTGGAACGGGATGTGAAGGTGCTTAGGAGAAAATCAGTCTCTCTAGTCAAAGTGCTGTGGCGTAACCATGGATCGAAAGAAGCTTCGTGGGAGCCAGAGGAAGCGATGGGACAGCAATACCCTCACTTATTTTAACCAGGTATTAGAGGTCAAAATTATTTTAAGGGGGTAGAACTGTAGCATCCGAGATTTAGGGGTTATGCATTTTTACTTAAATGAATGTGAATGCATGCTTGAGTATGATTAGAATGTGATTTGAGGGCTTCAAGAACCTTGGGATGTAGATAGGAGCCTTAGGAGTTATTGGATTTTTAAGCCCAAAAAGGGGAATTAAGGGAGCTAGGCCTTAAGGAGTTTATTGTGTGATTTAGAACACAAATAACCCAGTGGTAAGGTGGCAAGGAGGCGCGACTTAGGGCCTTGTAAGGTGACACCACAGGGAGTGAGAAGGGCCTAGGTTCGAGCAACAAGGGAAGCGTTTTGGAGTTTTATTTTTCAGCAATGAAGGGCAGTAGTGGACGGCACAGGGACTCTGATGGAGGAGGTATAGATTGGGTCTGACAGCTTAGAGATTCGGCTAAGGTAGAGTGAAAAGGGGGATTGAATGGAGAGAGGGAGAGTTGGCCGGCCAAGGGACTTCTTGGATGACAAATTCGGTCACCAAAATCCCTTAAGCCAAATTTTTGGTTAAGCCTCACCAACACTTTTCTTTTTCTTTTCTTTCTCTCAATTCTTTCTTCTTCTTCTTTCTCACTCTAGCTGAATCATAATTGAGCCTCCATACCATTCTTTTCTTCTTTTCTCACAATCTCTCTTGTTAATCAAAAGCGAATATCATTTGTCCTTCTTCTATTCTCTTTTTAGTTTTTGGCCGAATCTCCATTGTTTTCCTAAGCCATTGCGAAATCTTTCCACCTCATTCCTTCTCAGTTTTGGCGAATATCAACCATGTAGAGATCTCTCTTGATCTCTTCTCAAATCGGTTTGGAATAGGTAAGTCTTCTATGATCGAATCTCTACTATTCTTCCTTATTTCCTCTCTGTCGACATGTGTAGAACAAAAGCCAAAATTCAGCATTTGTCTTGACTTCTAATCAACCATACAATCGGTTTCTTTTAGGATTTCTAGGATTTGAAGCAGTAGATCGGGAGCATCTTTTCCCTACCAATAGTTTTCAGTAAGTCAGTGGTAAGGGTTCTAGTGATTTAGATCTGTTTCCTTATTCATTCAAAAGCCGAAAACTAACCGATTGAGTGTTTTAGTGTTTACCCGATTGTAAGGGGGGATCATCACGAAGTTTCGGGATTTGGTTAGCAACCAAATCAGCAGCAAGGTAAGGATTTTGGTTGTGATAACCCTTCGGGATTTAACTGTTTAGCTGAATGGCTTTTTGCTAATATGCTTAGTGTTGGCCGAATGTAGGAAAAAGGGATCTAGTGCGTTAGATCGGGATTTTCAGGATTTTGATTAGATTTACGAATAATAAGGTGTGTAGCCCTACACTAATTCCCCCTAGGTTGATAATATTAGATATGTGTTAATGAAAATATGAAATATGGCTAAGGGTACCATTCAATGGTACGAGTGCATTCAGGTACGTTACCCATTTAACACTTGTAAATAATGTTTAATAACATTGATGTGAAAATATCTGGATCTCGTTATAATTTTGGGGTAAGGTAAATTGCATGAAAAATAACATGTTTTGTATGTTGCATGGGCATATGGGTGATTATGTGAAAGGGGAAGTGATCCGGTGGTTCCTACCACAATATCTGACTCATCACATTATCACGTGACTATGTCACATATTATGAATCTGGTGACTCTGTCACATTATCTGTGGCTATGCCACATTATAAAAGCGATGTGCGATTATTTGCAATGATCGCCGATGGTGTGTAGTGGATGGAGGGTCGATTTAGTAATCCCACGGTGTGATCGGTTGATACGGGTGATGTGTAGAGGTTGGATCTAGGTGGTTTGGGTTGCATCATGGTTTACAATTATTTTATGTGATTTATTATGCCTTGTATGATTTTGGAATCTGTGATGGTAGTTACACACTAAGTCTGTTGACTCACCCTTCGTGGGCTAACTTTTTGTAGATGGCACTCGATAGATGGGTGAGGTCGTGAGGAACTTAGCGGTGGCCATGCACAGTTCAGATTTTCGATTTTCTTTTTAAGTTTATATTTATTTATTTTGGGTTATATTTTGATGTAATAAGGCCATTATTACTTAATCGTTTTATTTTCATTACTTTTTAAATTTTTGATATGATACGAACAACATCAACTGTTTTGAAACTCAATCACCTACGGGTTCTTTTTTTCCAAGTTACAAAAATATTAAACTCTAAAATTCGGTATTTCTTTAACTTGTAACTCTTGAAATATGAAATTATCGATTTAGTACAAAATTAAATTACTACTCAATTTTTAACTTGAGAACAACTCAAATCTATTTTCTTTGAAACCACCACGATTTTCAAAATGTCATACGAGACTTAACTACATTTTACTCAAGAAGCATGCGAGATCCGGTCAGTACTTGTGGGCTGGGTTTGGGGTGTTTCACAAGAGTTGTTGGATAGAGGGTTTATTTGACCAAGTGTGTCACCTTGGGGAGCGCCGGTGTTATTTGTTAAGAAGAAGGATGGTTCAATGCGTATGTGCATTGACTATCGTCAATTGAATAAGTTAACCATCAAGAACAAATGCCCGTTGCTGAGGATCGATGACTTGTTCGATCAGTTGAAGGGGGCCTCGATCTTTTCAAAGATAGATCGAGGTGCAGGTATCATCAACTTAAGGTCAAGGAGGCAGATATTCATAAGACGGCTTTTAAGACTCACTATGGTCACTACGAGTTCATGGTGATGCCATTTGGGTTGACTAACGCACCAGTAGCATTTATGAAAATGATGAACCGAGTGTTCCAACCCTACCTGGATCGGTTTGTTGTGGTTTTTATTGATGACATCTTGGTCTAGTCAAGATCAGAGGAGGAGCATGATTCATATCGCAAGTGGTTCTCTGATTACGAGGGAGAAGCGACTTTATGCCAAATTCAACAAGTCGAATTTTGGCTAAAGGAGTTACTTTTCTAGGTCACGTGGTGTCGTGAGAGGGATTAGGGTTGACCCTCGAAAAATTGAAGCGGTGTTGGATTGGAAGCTGTCTATGTCGGTGGCAGAGATTCGGAGTTTCCTTGGTTTAGCCGGGTACTACAGAAGATTTGTGGAAGGATTTTCTCTGATTACGGCACTGTTGACTAAGTTGCTACGGAAAGGAGTTCCGTTCGTTTGGTCTGATAAGCAGTAGGAGAGTTTTGAAAAGTTGAAAAAGATATTGACGGAGGATCCGGTGTTGATTAACCGGAGGCTGGGAAGTAATTCGTGATTTCTTGTGATGCATCACACACGGGACTAGGATGCGTGTTGATACAAGATGGAAAGGTGGTTGCGTATGCATCACAGCAGTTAAGACCGCACGAAGCAAACTATCCCACCCATGAGTTGGAGTTGGCGGCGGTGGTGTTTGCCTTGAAGATTTGGAGGCATTATTTATGCGGAGAAATCATCATTTACGGATTATAAGAGTTTGAAGTATCTTTTGACATAGAAGGAGTTGAACCTAAGGCAAAGGAGGTGGATCGAGTTGTTAAAGGATTATGACTGCTCGATCGAGTATCATCCAGGTAAGGCCAACGTGGTGGCAGATGCTCTAAGCCGTAAGGTGATCTCGATTTGAGAGCAATGTTTGCTCACCTTAGCTTATATGGTGATGGAAGTCTCTTGGTGAACTTCAAGTGAAACCTCATGGGTTAGTCAAGTTAAGGAGAAAGCGATGAATCGATGAATTGCTTAGGATGAGCCAACAGAATTTAGTGTGAATGAGGAAGGATTATTATGTTTTCAAGGAGAGTGTGCATGCCAAAAACCACGAGTTGAGGCAAAGGATTTTGCAAGAAGTGCATGGTAGTCCATAAGCTATGCATCCTAGAGGAGTAAGATGTATCGAGATTTACGGAGCGATTTTGGTGGCGGGCTTAAAGCGAGAGGTGACTAAATTAGTGGGGAAGTGTTTAACACATCGACAAGTAAAGCGAGCATCGATTACCATCAGGGTTGTTGCAACCGGTGAAGATTCCTCAGTGGAAGTGAGAAAGGATCACAATAGACTTTGTTAGTGGGCTACCTCTCACGCCTACTAGGAAAGATTCATTTTGGGTGATCATTGATCGGTTGGCAAAGTCTGCTCATTTTGTGCCGGTTCTGGTCGATTATTCCTTACAAAAGTTGGCTAAGCTGTATATAGTGGAGATTGAAAGGTTGCATGAAGTACCTGTGTCGATTATCTCAGACCAAGTTCCTAGGTTTACGTCAAGGTTTTGGAAGGCATTGCATCAAGCATTGGGTGCAGTTGGATTTGATCTGACGTTTCATCCTCGAGCCAGATGAAACGATCGGCGGGTGATTCAGATCTTGGAAGACATGTTAAGGGGTTGTGTCATTGATTTCAGAGGTATTTGGGAGGAGTTTCTGCCATTGGCGGAGTTTGCTTACAACAACAGCTACCAGTCTAGTATTCAGATGGTGCCCTATGAAGCATTGTACGGGCAAAAGTGTCGTACTCCTACCTGTTGGACGAAATTAGGGGAACTTTGAATTTTGGATCCGGTGTTGGTTATCGAGACGGAGAAGAAGGTTGAGTTAATTCGGGTCAACTAAAGGAAGCGTCGGACAGACAAAAGTCCTATGCTGATCTGAAGCGTAGGGACATAGAGTTTATAGTGGGTGACAAGGTGTTCTTGAAAGTGTCGCCATGGAAGAAAGTATTAAGATTTGGACGGAAGGGTAAGTTAAGTCCCAGATTCATTGGACCTTATCAGGTGCTGAAACGAGTTGGATCAGTAGCGTATCAGCTAGAGCTACCTTCTGAGCTAAGCCAAATTCACAATGTATTTCACGTCTCTATGTTAAAACGATATCGTTCGGATCCATCTCATGTGGTACCTGTGGAGGAAATTGAGGTAAGACCTGACCTATCCTTTGAAGATGAGCCAGCGGAAATCTTGGATCGTGATGTCAATGTATTATAAAGGAAGAAGGTTCTGTTGGTTAAAGTTCTATTGCAGAATCACAGCTCTGAGGAGGCTACGTGGGAACCGGAGGAAGCGATGCGACAATAATACCCGCATCTATTCGGATCAGGCAATTTCGAGGATGAAATTTCTTTAAGGGGGTATAACTGTAACATTCTGAATTAATGGGCCTTTGCATTTGATGTGTATTACGTTCAATGTGTTAATTAGAGTATTTAAGGGGCTCAGATTGGGCCGAGGCCTTGTTTAAATTTTCTGTTTCGACACTAGAGGGTTTAAAAGATGTTATCTGTGTTTTAAACACAAGTGGGCTTTTGGCCTAGTGGCAAAATGGCGCCACTTAAAGAGCAAGGAGGTGCATCAACTGAGGAGGCCCAAACTCAAGGGCCATGAAGCCCAATTCCTTTAATTTTAATTAGCTAAATTTCATCATATAGGTGGGTAAGGTTGGACGGCAACAAGGCTTAAAAATAGGGAGATTTATCTGTTGAATAATATAGATAATTGTGCTGATATTAGTTATGAGTAGTTTAAGGAGAAAAGATGGGAGTTATCTGTTGTAAGCAGAGTTGGCCGAAATTCCAACTCTGAGGGAAGGAAGAAATGTTTTGATGTGGCATAAGGGGTGCCGAAATTCCCCATGTTTGTCAATTAGTCTCGGTTTTCAGAAGAGGGTAATTTCGGCATTTGATAGGTAAGTGCCAAAATTCCTATAAATAGAAGTGTATGTCTTCAAATTCCGACATCTGAACCCTATTCTTTGTGCCAAAATTCTCAGTCCTTCTCTACACTCTCTATTCTCTTTTCTTTTCCAAAAGTCGAAACCTCTCAACTTTCTTCTCATCTCCATAACTAAATACCTTTGTCTATTCCTTTTTCTCTCTGTCGATTTCTCTACTAAAAGCCGAAACCTCTTAATTCACTTTCTTTTTCCATTCCTTTCCTCTTGTGCCGATTTCTCCATAAACTGGGACTTTCTTGACGTGTCGATTTCTCTGTAAAGGTAAGAACCAAATTCTTTTCTCTTTTGATTTTGAGACTATAGCCGAATGGCTAGTAGATTGATAGGCTATCTTTAGTTTGACTCTTTCGTTAATTGCATGTTCTTTTGGGTGGCACTCCGGGAAATCACAGTAGATCAAATCATCTAGATCTCAAAAAGCCGGAAACCATTAATCTCTAGAATCCTATCAATTTTGGGATTTCAAGGTAAGGGATTTCTTTAGATTCCTATTAAGATTCGCTATCATAATTGAGATATTAACTCATATGATATGGTTTAACCCTATTTCGCTATAGTAGTTCTGACAAGGACTTTTTGGATGGAATCAAATATGGATCAGGCAAAGGAGAGGGTTGGGTCCGTAATGCCTCTTAACCCTATTCAGGCTACGGTCTCAGGTTAGGGGTGTTACATTTTATTGGTATCAGAGCTACTGTTTAGCCGATTCTTGGACTAACGTAGCGTTTGTGAGTCTAGCTATACATGCCATAAATGAAATTGCGATAGTGTGATAAATTTCGACAGTTGAAAATGTGTTTTTATATAGTAATGGATCCCAATCGGCGATTCTTGTGACGTAGAAAATGTAACGCTTGCTCCCTCAAAGGACAAAGGTTGTCAAGCCATATCTAGGCCTAATGTCTAACGACCCGAATTTGGCCTAGTAGAATTAGGCCCATTGGGCCTTAGGAGTAAGAGCGTTTAAAAATTGTTAAGAACAAGAGAGTGGCATTAGTGCAAGTTGGATCATTAGGTGAGTGATTTTGGAAGGTTAGGGGGCTTCTATGAAGTCCCGGGTTCAAACTTTGAGCTTTAGGAAATTTTTAGTTTTAGGTGAATAAAACCCTTGGAGTTAGTAGGTAGGCCTTAAGAATAAAATGTGGAAAAAATGACACAAGTGGAGTGTGTGGTGTAGTGGCAAAGTGACGCCACATAAGAGACAAGAGGATGACGCTACAAGGAAGGAAAGAGGTCCAAAGTTCAAGTCTTGGCTTCTTGCATTTTGGTTTTCTTTTTAAATGGACTATAGAATTTTACCATAGGGTTATATTTAGTTGCGCATGATTTTAGACACAAGAAGAGCTTGTGGCCTAGTGGTAAGTTGCATGTTGAGCTATTGAAGGGAGCAAGGGTTCGAATTTCATGGAAAGCAAAGGAGTATTTATTTTGCAGATTGGATAGCAAGAGTTTGAGTTGGATTTAAACTCTGCTAATGGAGGGATCCCACATCGAAAGATACAAAGAAGGAAGGTGAGAAGCTAGCTATACATAGAGTATTCTATTAGGAAAGTTAGGGTACCTTGGTGGGCGTTTGGGTGCAGACCTAGAGGATAATCACCAATAGTAGCGAAGGAAGGGCTCCTAGATCGTGAGGTACACGGTAAGGGTACAGTGAGGTTTCAGTTTTTGATAAGTATGCGTTAAATCTTGGTTAATCGCTAGTAATGTCGATTGTAGGTTCGTGACTAAGGGGTTTGCAGCGCGCGTGGTACAAACACTACACACACGATGTCGGCAATGCCAAAAGGCCGAAAAGTCGAAAGTGGCTAAATGGGCCCAGTGGGCCCTGAGGCTAAGTTTGATGAAGTGGTTTGGTTGGTTATACGAATTGAGTTAGTCATGCATGATACATGAATTGGATTTGTTTTGGGCTTAATAGGCCATATGATGAGATTTGGGCCTAATGGGTCGTAAGGGAGTGATTTGGGCTTGATGGGCTTATGGGGACGTAGACATATATGTTAGGGTTTGTGGACCTTAGGTTTATTTTGAACAACTCTTAAATTTCATAAGACTTAATTTTTAATTAAACATGTCTGTGAACAAATCACAAGGTTGGAGTGTGGCAACGGGCATACACATGTCTAGGATTGGATCTAGGGAGAGCTTAGTACTTAAGCGGCCCTAGTAGCCCACCTCCTCTTTTCTAGAATCCTACCTAGTGCGTAGTGTCTATTCACTTTAGCCGCGAGGATTTGTTGTTGGGCCAAAGTTCATAGCTAAAATCCGAAAGGAAGCGAATACCCCCTGTTTTGCAAAACTACCGAAATACCTCCCGATTAGTGAAATTACCAAAATACCCTCAGTTTGCAAAATTATCGAAATACCCCTTAATTTGTGAAATTACCAAAATACCCTCGGTTTGCAAAATTATCGAAGTACCTCTAATTTACAAAATTACCAAAATACCCTAGTTTGTAAAATTACCAAGATACCCTTAGTTTGTGAAATTACCAAAATACCCCTAATTTGTGAAATTACCAAAATACCCTACTTTATGAAAATACCAAAATACCTCTGTTTTGCAAAATTACCAAGATACCCCTATTTTGGAAAAATTAAAAAATACCTATGTAGGGTAGAATTACAAAAATACCCCTGGATAGTGAAATGATGAAAATACCCTTATGTGACGAATATGAGTTTATGGATGTTACTCGTATGTTTGATGCATTCATATGATATTCTGTTTAAGATGCATTTGGGTGGGAATTATGGTATGGAGGAAGATTTGAGGATCGCATGGCTGTATGGTATGGATCACCTAAGCTTCATTGATATATGTGATTAAGCGACTTTCTTTGCAATGTTTAATAATCTGACAATAACGCTACCCTTGGTGTGTATACGAGAGGGTGGGTCGAGGTAGAATTCCCCATAGGAGTCATAAGGTTGGAAGGGAAATGGTGTGTGTAGCGGATGGATTTTTGGGGTGGGTTTGCATTATTTGTTTATAAATGATATGATATGATGTGATATGAGGTCATTGTGGGCTAAAGCCCAAGACCACCAATTTTGATAGGGATTAGGCCCAATTTCGATATTTGTAAGTGATTTGATTGCCAAGGATTGTGCACACTGAGTTTCAAAACTCACACCCCTTTAATTTAATGTTTCAGGTAATCCTGAATAGACAACTCGACGTAGGAGAGGACTCAGAGATGGCCATACTACAAGAGGCTTGAACTTTCATTTATTTGTTTCAAGATACATGTTTTTATTTGTAACACCACTAACCCGTATCCGTCGTCGATTAGGGTTATGAGGCATTACCGAACTAGACTTAGATCATCGCAGGCATTTGTTGTAATTCATACCTTTATCAAATCCAAAAACACACATTTAATTTCCAATATCCAACTAATAGTTAATACCTAAATTCAGATCGAACCTAAATAATCAATCAACTCGGATTTTACATGAATTCATTTGCATACATATGATAGAATTTAATATGCCTATATGGTATATACATCGCATATCTTTATGGTCTTTTAATATAATTATGAATATAAAGAATAGATTAGAAGATGCCAAATTAGTTTACTATGTAATCAAAACATCATACATATACCAACGTACCATATATATATATATATATATATACCATTTTATTTTATTACAGATTATCAAATAGTCTATAATCATTTTAAGCATTTTAGCATAAGAAACAAATATAAACACACTAAATTGAATGACCAAATAAATTAATCAAAATTCATACAATTAACCAATACATAACTACCTATTCGGTTACATTCATTATATCTAACCCAATTTAACAAACTTGAATACAAAACATAAACATAACAAACATATCATCCTTATATTCCATGACAAATTTCATATTAACAAGATATTATTATTTTAGCCTATGGTATCGTTATTCACAAAACCAAATTTTACCTATTATAAATACCAAGACCATGGCGAATATAATGTAAATAAATCCTTACCACTTTTGCATCACAAAGAAATAACCATATGCATCATTTAGTCATTAAAAAGAAAACCATGTATAACCTCATCAAAACACAAAATAAAAGCCATATTCAGTATGGCTATAATACATATATTATCCAAGTTTCCATCTCAAAAAGGACATTACTCATCCTATACATGCCTTTATCCAAAATAAACCAAGCTAAAGGTGTACCAAAAGATGATAGTGTGGTTGACTTTTCTGATGATTTCCCGAGCCCATAGCTTGACCAAAATCTATAAACAGAATATTAAACATAAATGGAGTAAGCTTACTAGCTTAGTAAGTCCTAAGCAAATTCAAAATAATATTCATTCATTTAAACTTTTAACCATTAAATTCATGGCAAGAATATAAACATTATATTAAGTAACTTAGTCATAGCCGATTATCATTAATACCCTTAATCTAAGTTTTGACATTTCTCTACCATTAATGTATACACCATTAAATCACATATTTATCATAAGTATCTATAAATTCCATGTCGAATGAAAAATATCCTGCATATCAATCACATTTCATATTTTTGTACATATATGCAAACACATACAAATTCACTTTCCATTAACAATTCCACTTATAACCAATTCATCAAAATAATGTACACAATAAGCTCAATTACACATAATGAAAATTCTTATCGAATTATCAACTTGATTTCATAATACTTAACTCAATTGATATCATACTTTCTCACTTCATTCCTTACTACACTAGTAGAATAGCACTTACCCGAGCTAATGGCACATCTCGTTTAATTCCGTTTATAGCATATCATCGACATTAAGCCCTGCATTTAAGCATAAAGCTTGATACAAATCACAAATCACACATGGCACAGGTAGGCATTAAGCAGAAATAGATCACCAAGCACAAGGCACGCTAGGCTCAAAGCCTCGAAATAATCAACGGCACAAGGCACCTAGGCTCGAAGCCCAAATATCAACACATTTAGCATTTCAATACACATTACTTAATACTGAAATCACAAACATCTCATATACTTCATACTACTTCCACTTATCAAATCGAACCTACTTATTCACATTGCATTAAACAAAATAAATTCACTTCAATAACATACACTCATATTCGGTCATATCCTGTATTTATGCTTTAAATTTCCAAAATTCATCATTTATTAAGTTCATAATTAATTCCTTGACATTTATTTGCTTTAGGACTTACCTCGACCGTCGACGGACCGCGTAGACTGGCTATTCGATAACCTTCGTCTTTCCTCGATCCAAGTCTATTTTTCTTTGTTCTTGATCTAAACACATTAAAATTCAGCTCATTCAAGTACATCTCATCTCAATTTAGTCCCAAAACACATAAATGGGAAAATTACCATTTTACCCCTATTGTTTCACATTTTACAATTTGGTCCTATTTGCACAAAACACAAAATACACAAAATTTCACTATAACACTTAAGGGCCGAATGTTCACAGGGACTATTCTAGTCCATTTCTTTCATTTATTTTTCATTTTAGCCCCCTCAAAAATTCATTTTTGCAATTTAGCCCAAATACTCAAATTTACCAAAAATCCAAAGACAAAACATATTAATCTAACATATATCTTTCATAATTCATCAACTATCATCATAAAACTCATAAACTCATCAATGGCACACTTCAAAATATTCACCAAAATAAAAAATTCAAGCATGGGTCTTAAAGTACTCGAAGCAACGATCACAAAAACGTAAAAATTATCGAAAACTGAAATCAAACTAACCTTGAATTTTAGCTCACAAGTGCCAAATTTTGAAGCTTGAAAACCTATCTTTCTCTTTAATACATTCGGCTTTCATGCATAGAAAAGATGATATGTTTTCTTTCTTTTGTTTATTAACATATATTATGACTTTTAATTAATTACTTATTTAACCTTATAACATAAAATTTTATAACATATAACTTAAGGTTAATCTTGTCATATACCACCCACTAACTTAAAGATGGGCTAATTACCTTTTAATACCCCATATTATAAAGCCATCATCATTTAAGAACTTTCCACTATAGTATGCAACTTTTACACTTTACGCGATTAAGTCCTTTTTGTCAAATTAAACATACAAACGATTAAATTTTTCTACGAAACTTTCACACACATCAATTCACATATAATAAGCACATAATATATTATCTAAATATATTTCAAACTCGAATTCGTGGTCCCGAAACCACCGTTCCGATTAGGGTCATATTCGGACTGTTACATTATTTACTTAATTTTTAGTGGACGTAATAAGGCCTTGTACTCCATTTTGACTTCAGATTTAATTTGAGTTTTGAGATTAAATGTTTATTTAATTATTAAGCCTAAGTAAGCTCTTATGTTCAAACTTGGTTTACTAAATACTTAAAATAATAAATGGGTTTTTTTATCTTTAATTAATAAGTCTATTAGATTTTGGGCTTTTGGGCCTTAAATTCTTAATTAGCAAAACCATTTTGAATTGTGCCTTTAATGTGACATTCCAAATCCGGGCCTAACTTCTAGGCGGGTTTGAGGTGTTACATAATGATAGTGGTGAGGAGGAGAGGCTAAGCAAACCTTCTTACGTATGATGAGTGAGTGGTTTTCGAGTTCGTTCGAGCGAATCAAGCTACTCCACAACCTCCACCCCACAAGTACCTTTTGTGCCACAAGTTCGAGATCGATCAGATTGAATAAACCTCCTGTGGACAAGATTTGGAAATCACGGGCCAAAGATTTTAGGGCCACATCGATGATGATGATGTTGGTGAGCGAGTTTTGGCTTGAGAATACCCTTAGAGTATTTGATGAGATGTCGTTGACTCGGACGAACGTATAAAATGTGTTGTTTCATTGTTAAGGGATACGGCTTATAATTGGTGGAAGACTTTGATATATGTGGTTTCGAGAGAGAGAATCACTTGGGATTTCTTTAAGCCGAGTTTAAAAAGAAGTATTTCAGTCAACGATTTATTGATCAGAAACGTAAAGAGTTTTTAGAGTTAAAACAGGGCCGTTTGTCTGTTACTGAGTACGAGCGAAAATTCGTAAGATTGAGTCAACACGTGAGAGAATGTGTTTCGACTGAAGCTATGTAACACCCCAATATGCATTAAGCCTGGATTTCGGCATGCCACACAAGTTTAACGAACATTCAAAAACATTTAACAATGTAGAAATCAAATTTCAAAAACAATTAAGAAAGTGACTTTATCGAAAAATTGAAGTTCATTGAAAACCATAATTAAAAACACAAGAATTTGTCGTTTGATATATAAAGAAGTATTTGATAAAAACTTTGGACTTATTTAGTCTAAATATTTCATCGAAAAGTTTTAAAAGAATTCCCTAAGTTTCTAGTTAAGAAAAACTTTTATTTATCGAGAGTTATAGAAAACATTTAAAAAACTAAATCAATCCAACTTAATAAAACTAAAACATAATAAATCCATCCATATAATAAAATCCATAATTAAAAAGGCCTTATTACATCGCCATTAAAAATAGCACTTAATAAAAATCATAAAAGAAGTCTCAAAGTTTTATAAACCACCATTTGTAATATAGCCTCCCCACGAAGTCATCTCTGACCCAAGTCTCCATCAATTGTTATTACCTGAGAGGGTAAAAAAATGGGGTGAGTTACTTAGAACTCAGTGTGTAACTCACTTACCATAGTCCACTGGGCCAAGACCATTTAAACACTTATTTGGGCCTAAGCCCATTCAAAATATAAAAAAAATATAATTTAGCATTTAAAAATAATAATGCAAATGATATGCAATTCCCAAAACCAAACCTAGATTTCCATCCGCTACACACCCCCGTACCCAACCAGCACACCTGTGGGGAGCTTTAGTCACCCACCCCGCCAACACACCGAAGTAGGCTTTAAGCCCAATATCATATTTGTGGCAACGGCCATTTAAATAATTGTGGTAAAACCACTGATCTAGATTTCGAACAGCGACCATTGTGTGAGTCACCTATCTAGAATTCTGGCATTAAGCCTTTCTTCTCTTCATCATTGATCCCAACCCATGCAATCATGTTTATGCATTACAAAATATTTGTAAAGAAAACCATATTATAATTTATGAATTTTGGCCCATTAAAACACATTTCACATATAGTCCATGTATCCATTATCATAAATGGCCCAATTATCAATTTTCACTTAAGGCCCATTTATCGATTATCACATATGGCCCAAATTCTCAATTATCACATATGACCCAAATTTGCCAAATATCACACATATAGCCCAAATTTGCCAAATATCACATATATGGCCCAAATTTATCAAATATCACATATGGCCCAAATTTGCCAAACATCACATATATGGCCCAAATTTATCAAATATCACATATATGGCCCAAATTTGCCAAATATCACATATATGGCCCAAATTTACCAAATATCACATATATTTAAATTTGCCAAATATCACATATATGGCCCAAATTTATCAAATATCACATATATTTAAATTTGCCAAATATCACATATATGGCCCAAATTTACCAAATATCACATATATGGCCCAAATTTATCACTTATTAATGTTTTAGCCATTAAGGGCGATTTCCAAAATTTTTACGATCTTAATACTGATTTCACGATCTTAACACTAAAGTGTCAATAATACAATATTTTCTGATTTCACCAACTTTGCGATTTTTAATCCAACTTTAATCATTGTATAGTCATCTAACCCATGGGATATAGTGTGAAACTACACACCTGATTACTGTGAGAACTACACTCTCCCGCTCGTCGATATCTAAACACACATTACGAAGGATTAGAACACTAAAATTTAATAATAAACTATTCTAATATTGAGCGATCTAGATCTTACCTCAAATCTCGAACAACCACTATTTGCGATTTCTCTTGATCAAAGGTTCAATACCCCTAGTAAGCGATGGTTCGAGTACGTGCGACTTGAATAATTGATTTTCACGGATGATGGTCCACAACCTCGATTCAAACAGTCCTTCTCCTAAACTTAGGGGATTAATAGAACCACCCTCTTCCTAACACTATTTACGCCCTTTTCATCCCTAATTTGATTGTCTTCAAAGACAAGGA
Source organism: Gossypium rotundifolium (assembly GCA_025506655.1). Classification (NCBI taxonomy): domain Eukaryota; kingdom Viridiplantae; phylum Streptophyta; class Magnoliopsida; order Malvales; family Malvaceae; genus Gossypium; species Gossypium rotundifolium. Next base: position 30,440,625 of record CP106730.1, read on the forward strand.
GTCATTAGTCTTAACAATATTTTTCAAAAATCTTAAAACTAAAGACTTGAAAGTGTAATCGGTTTACCTTGAAAATCCTTTACCTTTAACACTTTAAATCCGATTTCAACGATCCACGATATTTATGAACACTTGAGTTTTGGCCCTCCGCTAAATTTCTATGATAGAGAAAAGGTTGGAATTAGATATGGTATGATGATGATCTCAATCCAAAAGATCATCCCACACCACAAGATTCGACACAAAAGAATAACAAATTCCAAAATATTATACTAGCCACTTACCCATTGATTAAGTTGTGAGTAGAAAGAAGATTCGGTTATGAAGGAAAAATTGAATGAGATAGAGCTTAGTAACATTCGGCCAAGGGAGATGAAAGAAAGAGATGATGTTGATTCAGTTTCCAAGAGAGAAAGAGAAAGAAAAGAAAGAAGATGATAGGTTTATAATTCTTTTATCAATGGTAAAAGAAAAGCAAAGAAAGAGTGGTTAAGACAATGGTACATTCGGCAAGGGTGAAAAGAAAAAGAAAAGAAAATGCCCTTCAAGAATGTATGGTTTCGGCACAAGGAAAAAAAGATTTTTGGGAGAAAGTAAGGTAATACCAAAATGGTCAAAATGAAATGGCCAAAACAAAACACAAGTTTTACCTATTGTTTAAGACATATTCGGCTAAGGAATAAGTTTGGAGAGAAAGATTTTGGAGAGAAAGCTATTGATACACCAAAATGCCAAAATGAAAATGACTAAAGCTAGTATCTACCTTACCCAATGCTAACCAAAAATTAGGCCATCCCCCTAGCCCCTAAAACCATCCAAGTTCATGGACAATTAGCCATTCAAAGCTTTCCAAAACAGAGCCCTTGTTTTAGGCCTTATGTCCCCCTTGCATGCCTTTTCCATATGTTTCCTTTCCCTCAGTTATCACTTGCCTTATTCCCATGATCTTCTTGCCATAAAAAAAATTAATCCAACACATCAATCCTTATCCATGACCGACACTTGCTAAGGGAAAGCAAAAATAAAATCTTCAACTTGCATGCTAGGAGATTCGAACCTCTCCCCTCAAGCAAACATGCATGCGCCAACTCCACCTTGCTACTAGCTTCTCTTGTGCTAGTTTTTAACACTTAATTTTACTTAAACCTCAAGGTCACTTGATCCACTTCAATTAAATACTCCTTACTAAAATTTATTCTAATTCTGAATAGTTCTTAAGTCTTCTCAAGACCATACTAAACATGAAAACTTTTATTATACTCACGTTAAGCACTAAAACATGCATCAATTAAATACTCAAATTTTAGGATGTTACAACTCTACCCTCCTTAAAGAAAATTTCATCCTCGAAATTTACCTGGCTAAAAGAGATGAGGATATTGTTGTCGAATTGCATCCTCAGGCTCCCACGTAGCTTCCTCCGCTCCGTGGTTACGCTATAAAACCTTGGCCAGCGGTACAGTCTTCTTTCTTAACACCTTAACATCTCGGTCTAAGATTCTCACTGGTTCCTCCTCAAAAGACAAATCTGGCCTTAATTCCACTTCTTCTACCTAAGTACTATAATGCGATGGATCGATCTATAGCGTCTCGCATAGAAACATGGAAAACACTATAAATCGACTCAATTAGGAGATAAATCAAGTTGATAGGCCACCGATCCTACTCGCTTCAACACAGTACGGTCCAATGAACCAAGGGCTCAACTTGCCTTTCCTTCCGAATCTGAAAATATTTTTCCACGGTGAAACTTTCAAAAAGACCTGATCTTCCACCGCAAACTCGATACCTTTACGCTTCAGATCCGCATACGACTTTTGTCTATCCAAAGCTTCCTTTAATCGCGTTTGAATCACCTTTACTTTTTCTTCCATCTCTGATATCAATTCAGGACCCAAAAGTTGTCGTTCCCCTAATTCAGTCCAACAAGTGGGAGTACGACACCTAAGACCATATAACGCTTCATAAGGTGCCATCTGAATACTGGATTGATAACTGTTGTTACTCTACCAATGGTAGAAAATCTTCCCAACTACCTCTGAAATCAATCACGCAACCTCTTAATATGTCTTCCAAAATCTAGATTACTCTTTCTTACTGACCATCTGACTAAGGGTGAAAAGCCATACTAAAGTTTAACTTTGTACCCAGAGCCTCATGTAAAGCTTTCCAAAATCGTGATGTAAATCGAGGATCCCTGTCCGATATGATAGACACTGGTACCCCATGCAACCTCACGATTTCAGATACATATAGTTTAGCCAACTTCTGCAATGAGTAATCCGTACAAACTGGTAGAAAATGAGCAGTCTTCATTAATCGATCCACTACCACCCAGACAGAATCTTTCTTAGCAGGTGTTAAGGGTAACCCACTAACAAAATCCATCGTTATCCACTCCCATTTCCATAATGGAATCTTTCTTTGGTTGCAACAATCTTGACGATAATTGATGTTTCGCCTTTACTTGTTAACAAGTCAAACACTTTCCCACAAAATCAGTAACTTCCCATTTTAACTTTGGCCACCAATACTGTTCACGGAGATCCCGATACATCTTATTTCCTCCGGGGTGCATAGCATAAGGGCTACTATGCACCTCTAGAAGAATTATTTGCCTCAAATCTGAATCCTCGGGCATACAAACCCTTTCACGAAAACACAGTACACCATCTTTGTTCAAACCAAAATCTCTATTACACTGCTTTCAGCTTGTTGTATTAAAGGACTCAACTTTTCATCGGATAATTGCTTTTCCTTGATTTGTTCCAACCACAGAGGGTTCACCTGAAGTTTCGCTAATAAACTGCCATCCTCATACAAACTGAGATGAGCAAACATTGCTCTCAACTCCGATATAACCTTTCGACTCAACGCGTCTGCCACAACGTTAGCCTTTCCAGGATGATACTCGATTGAGAAATCATAATCCTTTAATAACTCCACCCATCTCCGTTGTCTTAAATTTAACTCATTTTGGGTAAGGAGATACTTAAGACTCTTATAGTCTGTATAAATAATTAACTTCTCCTTTGTATAGATAATGCCTCCAAATCTTTAATGCAAACACTACATGACCAACTCCAAATCATGAGTAGGATAATTGACTTCATGTGGCCTCAACTTTCGAGAAGCATAAGCTACCACTTTTCCACTTTGCATCAGTACATATCCTAAACCCGTGTGTGACGCATCACAGTAAACAGTAAACTCTTTTCTAGCCTCTGGTTGAATCAGTACTGGCGCTTCCATTAGAATCTTCTTCAATTTCTCAAAACTTTCCTGTTGTTTATCGGTCCATACATATGGTACTTCCTTCTGCAACAACTTAGTTAGGGGTGCAGCAATCAACGAAAACCCCTCAACAAAGCGTCTATAATAACTAGCCAAACCCAAGAAACTTCGGATCTCAGCTACTGACTTTGGCGGTTTCCAATCCAACACAGCCTCTACCTTTCGAGGATCAACTCTTATTCCTTCAGCTGACACTACATGACCCAAGAAAGTCACTTCCTTCAACCAAAATTCACACTTACTGAATTTGGCATATAGTTGCTTATCTCGCAAAATTTGCAACACAGTGCGCAGATGAGAGTCATGCTCTTCTTCATTCCTCGAATATACCAAAATGTCATCTATGAACACTACTACGAATCGGTCTAAATAAGGCTGAAAGACTCGGTTCATCATGTCCATAAATGCAGTTGGTGCATTAGTCAAACCAAATGGCATCACTAAAAACTCATAATGTCCATAATGAGTTTGAAATGTCATCTTATGAATATCTGCCTCCTTCACCTTGAGTTGATGATAACCCGATCTCAAATCAATCTTGGAAAAGACTGAAGCTCCTCTTAATTGATCAAATAGGTCATCGATTCTCAAAGCAATGGATACCTATTCTTGATCGTCAATTTATTCAATCGCCTATAATCAATGCACATACGCATCGACCCATCATTCTTCTTGACAAACAAAACACAGACTCCCGGAAACACACTTGGTCGAATAAATCCCGATCTAGCGGTTCTTGAATTTGAGCTTTAAGCCGCTAACTCCTTCGGTGCCATTCTATAAGGAGCAATGGATACCGAAGCAGTTCTGGGTAAAAGCTCAATGCCAAATTCTACTTCTCGATCTGAAGGTAGACTCGGAAGTTCTTTGAAAAAGACATCTGGAAATTCTTTCACCGTTCTCACACCTTCTACTGATAAATCCTTGGCATCCAAAGCACTGATGAATGCTAGGAATTCTCCATTCCCTTTTTGCACCAACTTTTCTGCCTTCAAAGCAGATACCACATTTGCCAAAAAGTTTCTTCGCTCGCCTATCATTATTATCTCCTCATCATCCACAGTCTTAATTGACATCCGCTTTTCAGCACAATTCAATTGCGCCCGATGCTTCACCAACCAATCCATGCCTAAAATGAGATCAAACTCGTCAAAAGGTAATTCCATCAAGTCTGCTAAAAATACCTCTCTTTGAATCTCTAAGGGCACATCTCTGAATAATTTATTCACTATTACCGACTATCCTAAAGGACTAATTACTGTCATCTCTCTATCGGTAATCTCATATCTAATATTTAGGTTTCCAGATATAGCACTAGCAATATACGAGTGGGTAGATCCGATATCTATCAAAGCAGTAACAGGTACATGAGAGATGAAGAACGCATCAGTTATCACATCAGGTGCATCGCCGTCCTCACGACGCCTGACAGTATAGACCAATCCTGGCTGTCTTGCCTCCGTGTTACCTCTAACATCATTACCTCGACCCGGTGCACCTTGTCCATGTCAGTTACCATTACCACCACGACCTGGTCCACGATCTCTTGGTGGTCACTTGAGTACCTCTAGGTGGCTAAGCCTCGAGGGTACGAGCTTCTGAGTCATTTCGATCCATCGAGGACAATTCTTAACCGATGATCCTTGGATCCACATTTAAAACAGGCTCCAGTTTTCCTCCAACATTTTTCGGGATGTCGTCTACCACAGTCGACACATTCTCGAATCTGATTGGTAGTCACAGGTGCCCTAACTTGAACTGGCTCATCATTTCGTGGCCTCTTTTGAAACATTTTAGAAGAACAAGAATACTTAAAACCCCTCTTGCCTCTTACTTTTCCCGATCCACGCTTCTAAATTCTTAGCCTCTTCGGCTATCTTAGCTTTCTCTACAAGCAAGGTAAAAGTCTGACTTGTTGTGGGGCTATCAATACCTGCAACTTATCATTTAGTCTATCCTCAAAGCGTACACAGCGCTCATGATCAGTCTGCACTATAGTACGAGCATAACGACTCAAGCGTACCATATATATATATATACCATTTTATTTTATTACAGATTATCAAATAGTCTATAATCATTTTAAGCATTTTAGCATAAGAAACAAATATAAACACACTAAATTCGAATGACCAATAAATTAATCAAAATTCATACAATTAACCAATACATAACTACCTATTCGGTTACATTCATTATATCTAACCCAATTTAACAAACTTGAATACAAAACATAAACATAACAAACATATCATCCTTATATTCCATGACAAATTTCATATTAACAAGATATTATTATTTTAGCCTATGGTATCGTTATTCACAAAACCAAATTTTTACCTATTATAAATACCAAGACCATGGCCGAATATAATGTAAATAAATCCTTACCACTTTTGCATCACAAAGAAATAACCATATGCATCATTTAGTCATTAAAAAGAAAACCATGTATAACCTCATCAAAACACAAAATAAAAGCCATATTCGTATGGCTATAATACATATATTATCCAAGTTTCCATCTCAAAAAAGGACATTACTCATCCTATACATGCCTTTATCCAAAATAAACCAAGCTAAAGGTGTACCAAAAAGATGATAGTGTGGTTGACTTTTCTGATGATTTCTCGAGCCCATAGCTTGACCAAAATCTATAAACAGAATATTAAACATAAATGGAGTAAGCTTACTAGCTTAGTAAGTCCTAAGCAAATTCAAAATAATATTCATTCATTTAAACTTTTAACCATTAAATTCATGGCAAGAATATAAACATTATATTAAGTAACTTAGTCATAGCCGATTATCATTAATACCCTTAATCTAAGTTTTGACATTTCTCTACCATGAATGTATACACCATTAAATCACATATTTATCATAAGTATCTATAAATTCCAAGTCAAATGAAAATATCCCGCATATCAATCACATTTCATATTTTTGTACATATATGCAAACACATACAAATTCACTTTCCATTAACAATTCCACTTATAACCAATTCATCAAAATAATGTACACAATAAGCTCAATTACACATAATGAAAATTCTTATCAATTATCAACTTGATTTCATAATACTTAACTCAATTGATATCATACTTTCTCACTTTATTCCTTACTACACTAGTAGAATAGCACTTACCCGAGCTAATGGCACATCTCGTTTAATTCTCGAATTCTCTGTTTATAGCATATCATCGACATTAAGCCTGCTAGGCATTTAAGCCTGAATTACACACCGGTACGAAGCCTGCTAGGCATAAAGCTCGATACAAATCACCAACACATGGCACGCTAGGCATTAAGCACGAAATAGATCACCCAAGACAAGGCACTGCTAGGCTCAAGCCGAAATAATCACTGGCACAAGGCCTGCTAGGCTCGAAGCCCAAATATCAACACATTTAACATTTCAATACACATTACTTAATACTGAAATCACAAACATCTCATATACTTCATACTACTTCCACTTATCAAATCGAACCTACTTATTCACATTGCATTAAACAAAATAAATTCACTTCAATAACATACACTCATATTCGGCCATATCCTGTATTTATGCTTTAAATTTCCAAAATTCATCATTTGCTAAGTTCATAATTAATTCCTTGACATTTATTTGCTTTAGGACTTACCTCGACCGTCGACGAACCGCGTAGACTGGCTATTCGATAACCTTCGTTTTTCCTCGATCCAAGTCTCGTTTTTCTTTGTTCTTGATCTAAACACATTAAAATTCAGCTCATTCAAGTACATCTCATCTCAATTTAGTCCCAAAACACATAAATGGGAAAATTACCATTTTACCCCTACTGTTTCACATTTTTACAATTTGGTCCTATTTGCACAAAACACAAAATACATAAAATTTCACTATAACACTTAAGGGTCGAATGTTCATAGGGACTATTCTAATCCATTTATTTCATTTATTTTTCATTTTAGCCCCCTCAAAAATTCATTTTTGCAGTTTAGCCCAAATGCTCAAATTTACCAAAAATCCAAAGACAAAACATATTAATCTAACATATATCTTTCATAATTCATCCACTATCATCATAAAACTCATAAACTCATCAATGGCACACTTCAAAATATTCACCAAAATCAAAAATTCAAGCATGGGTCTTAAAGTATTCGAAGCAACGATCACAAAAACGTAAAATTATCGAAACCAAATCAAACTAACCTTGAATTTTAGCTCACAAGTGCTTAAATTTTGAAGCTTGAAAACCTATCTTTCTCTTTAATACATTTGGCTTTCATGCATAGAAAAGATGATATGTTTTCTTTTCTTTTGTTTATTAACATATATTATGACTTTTAATTAATTACTTATTTAACCTTATAACATAAAATTTTATAACATATAACTTAAGGTTAATATTGTCATATACCACCCACTAACTTAAAGATGGGCTAATTACCTTTTTAATGCCCCATATTATAAAGCCATCATCATTTAAGAACTTTCCACTATAGTATGCAACTTTTACACTTTACGCGATTAAGTCCTTTTTGTCAAATTAAACATACAAACGATTAAATTTTTCTACGAAACTTTCACACACATCAATTCACATATAATAAGCACAAAATATATTATCTAAATATATTCCAAACTCGAATTCGTGGTCCCGAAACCACCGTTCTGATTAGGGTCATATTCGGACTGTTACATTATTTACTTAATTTTCAGTGGACGTAATAAGGCCTTGTACTCCATTTTGACTTCAGATTTAATTTGAGTTTTGAGATTAAATGTTTATTTAATTATTAAGCCTAAGTAAGCTCTTATGTTCAAACTTGGTTTACTAAATACTTAAAATAATAAATGGGTTTTTTTTATCTTTAATTAATAAGTCTATTAGATTTTGGGCTTTTGGGCCTTAAATTCTTAATTAGCAAAACCATTTTGAATTGTGCCTTTAATGTGACATTCCAAATCCGGGCCTAACTTCTAGGCTGGGTTTGAGGTGTTACATAATGATAGTGGTGAGGGAGGAGAGGCTAAGCAAACCTTCTTCTGTATGATGAGTGAGTGGTTTTCAGAGTTCGTTCGAACGAATCCGGCTACTCCACAACCTCCACCCCCACAAGTACCTTTTGTGCCACAAGTTCCAGATCTGATCAGATTGAATAAACCTCCTGTGGACAAGATTTGGAAGTACGGGGCCAAAGATTTTAGGGCCACATCTGATGACGATGTTGGATGAGCCGAGTTTTGGCTTGAGAATACCCTTAGAGTATTTGATGAGATGTCGTTGACTCCGGACGAACGTATAAAATGTGTTGTTTCATTGTTAAGGGATACGACTTATAATTGGTGGAAGACTTTGATATCTGTGGTTTCGAGAGAGAGAATCACTTGGGATTTCTTTAAGCCGAGTTTAAAAAGAAGTATTTCAGTCAACGATTTATTGATCAGAAACGTAAAGAGTTTTTAGAGTTAAAACAGGGCCATTTGTCCGTTACTGAGTACGAGCGAAAATTCGTAAGATTGAGTCAACACGTGAGAGAATGTGTTTCATTGAAGCTATGTAACACCCAATATGCATTAAGCACGGATTTGACATGCCACACAAGTTTAACGAACATTCAAAACATTTAACAATGTAGAAATCAAATTTCAAAAACAATTAAGAAAGTGACTTTATCAAAAATTGAAGTTCATTAAAACCATAATTAAAAACACAAGAATTTGTCGTTTGATATATAAAGAAGTATTTGATAAAAACTTTGGACTTATTTAGTCTAAATATTTAACCGAAAAGTTTTAAAAGAATTTCCTAAGTTTCTAGTTAAGAAAAACTTTTATTTATCTGAGAGTTATAGAAAACATTTAAAAAACTAAATCAATCCAACTTAATAAAACTAAAACATAATAAATCCATCCATATAATAAAATCCATAATTAAAAGGGCCTTATTACATCGCCATTAAAAATAGCACTTAATAAAAATCATAAAAGAAGTCTCAAAGTTTTATAAACCACCATTTGTAATATAGCCTCCCCACGAAGTCATCTCCGACCCAAGTCTCCATCAATTGTTATTACACGAGGGGTAAAAATGGGGTGAGTTACTAAGAACTCAGTGTGTAACTCACTTACCATAGTCCACTGGGCCAAGACCATTTAAACACTTATTTGGGCCTAAGCCCATTCAAAATATAGAAAAAATATAATTTAGCATTTAAAAATAATAATGCAAATGATATGCAATTCCTAAAACCAAACCTAGATTTCCATCCGCTACACACCCCCATACCCAACCAAAGACACCGTGGGGAGCTTTAGTCACCCACCCGCCAACACAATCAAGTAGGCTTTAAGCCTAATATCATATTTGTGGCAACGCCATTTAAATAATTGTGGTAAAACCATCGATCTGATTTCGAACCTTGACCATTGTGACAGAGTCACCTATCTAGAATTCGGCATTAAGCCTTTCTTCTCTTCATCATTGATCCAACCCATGCAATCATGTTTATGCATTACAAAATATTTGTAAAGAAAACCATATTATAATTTATGAATTTTGGCCCATTAAAACACATTTCACATATAGTCCATTTATCCATTATCATAAATGGCCCAATTATCAATTTTCACTTAAGGCCCATTTATCGATTATCACATATGGCCCAAATTCTCAATTATCACATATGACCCAAATTTGCCAAATATCACACATATAGCCCAAATTTGCCAAATATCACATATATGGCCCAAATTTATCAAATATCACATATGGCCCAAATTTGCCAAACATCACATATATGGCCCAAATTTATCAAATATCACATATATGGCCCAAATTTACCAAATATCACATATATATTTAAATTTACCAAATATCACATATGGCCCAAATTTGCCAAATATCACATATATGGCCCAAATTTATCAAATATCACATATATTTAAATTTGCCAAATATCACATATATGGCCCAAATTTACCAAATATCACATATATATTTAAATTTATCACTTATTAATGTTTTAGCCATTAAGGGCAATTTCCAAAATTTTTACGATCTTAATCTGATTTCACAATCTTAACACTAAAGTATCAATAATACAATATTTTCGATTTCACCAACTTTATGATTTTTAATCCAACTTTAATCATTGTATAGTCATCTAACCCATGGGATATAGTGTGAAATTACACACGATTCTTGTGAGAACTACACTCTCCGCTTCGTCGATATCTAAACACACATTACGAAGGATTAGAACACTAAAATTTAATAATAAACTATTCTAATATTGAACGTTCTAGATCTTACCCTCGAAATCTCAAACAACCACTATTTGCGATTTCTCTCCGATCAAAGGTTCAATACCCCTAGTAAACAGTAGTTCGGGAGTACGTACGACTTCGAATAATTGATTTTCACCGGATGATGGTCCACAACCCGGTGCAGTCCTTCTCTTAAACTTAGGGGGATTAATAGAACCACCCCTCTTCCGAACACTATTTACTGCCCTTTTCGTCCCTATTTTGATTGTCCTCAAAGACAAGAAGTCATTAGTCTTAACAATATTTTTCAAAAATCTTAAAACTAAAGACTTGAAAATGTAATCGGTTTACCTTGAAAATCCTTTACCTTTAACACTTTAAATCCGATTTCAACGATCCATGATATTTACGAACACTTGAGTTTTGGCCCTCCGCTAAATTTCTATGATAGAGAAAAGGTTGGAATTAGATATGGTATGATGATGATCTCAATCCAAAAGATCATCCCATACCACAAGATTCGGCACAAAAGAATAACAAATTCCAAAATATTATACTAGCCACTTACCCATTGATTAAGTTGTGAGTAGAAAGAAGATTCGGTTATGAAGGAAAAATTGAAGGAGATAGTGCTTAGCAACATTCGGCCAAGAGAGATGAAAGAAAGAGATGATGTTGATTCAGTTTCCAAGAGAGAAAAGAGAAAGAAAAAGAAAGAAGATGATAGGTTTATAATTCTTTTATCAATGGTAAAACAAAAGCAAAGAAAGAGTGGTTAAGACAATGGTACATTCGGCAAGGGTGAAAAGAAAAAAAAAAGAAAATGCCCTTCAAGAATGTATGCTTTCGACACAAGGAGAAAAAGATTTTTGGGAGAAAGTAAGGTAATACCAAAATGGTCAAAATGAAATGGCCAAAACAAAACACAAGTTTTACCTATTGTTCAAGACATATTCGGCTAAGGAATAAGTTTGGAGAGAAAGATTTTGGAGAGAAAGCTATTGATACACCAAAATGCCAAAATGAAAATGACTAAAGCTAGCATCTACCTTACCCAATGCTAACCAAAAATTAGGCCATCCCCCTAGCCCCTAAAACCATCCAAGTTCATGGACAATTAACCATTCAAAGCTTTCCAAAACAGAGCCCTTGTTTTAGGCCTTATGTCCCCCTTGCATGCCTTTTCCATATGATTCCTTTCCCTCAGTTATCACTTGCCTTATTCCCATGATCTTCTTGGCATAGAAAAATTAATCCAACACATTAATCCTTATCCAGGACCGACACTTGCTAAGGAAAAGCAAAAATAAAATCTTCAACTTGCATGCTAGGAGATTCGAACCTCTCCCCTCAAGCAAACATGCATGCGCCAACTCCACCTTGCTACTAGCTTCTCCTGTGCTAGTTTTTAACACTTAATTTTACTTAAACCTCAAGGTCACTTGATCCACTTCAATTAAATACTCCTTACTAAAATTTATTCTAATTACGAATAGTTCTTAAGTCTTCTCAAGACCATACTAAACATGAAAACTTTTATTATACTCACGTTAAGCACTAAAACATGCATCAATTAAATACTCAAATTTTAGGATGTTACAACTCTACCTCCTTAAAGAAAATTTCATCCTCGAAATTTACACGGCTAAAGAGATGAGGATATTGTTGTCGAATTGCATCCTCGGGCTCCCACGTAGCTTCCTCCGCTCGTGATTACGCCATAAAACCTTGGCCAGATGCAGGTCTTCTTTCTTAACACCTTAACATCTCGGTCTAAGATTCTCACCGGTTCCTCCTCAAAAGACAAATCGGCCATAATTCCACTTCTTCTACCTAAGTTATATATGCGATGGATCCGATCTATAGCGTCTCGGCATAGAAACATGGAAAACACTATAAATCGACTCAATTCGGAGGTAAATCAAGTTGATAGGCCAACGATCCTACACGCTTCAACACAGTGCGGTCCAATGAACCTAGGGCTCAACTTGCCTTTCCTTCCAATCAAAAATCTTTTCCACGGTGAAACTTTCAAAAGACACGATCTCCCACCGCGAACTCGATATCTTTACGCTTCAGATCCGCATCGACTTTTGTCTATTCAAGCTTCCTTTAACCGCGTTTGAATCACCTTTACTTTTCTTCCATCTCGATATCAATTCGGGACCCAAAGTTGTCGTTCCCTAATTCACCCAACAAGTAGGAGTACGACACCTCGACCATATAACGCTTCATAAGGTGCCATCGAATCTTTGGATTGATAAGCATTGTTATCATAAACTCTACTAATGGTAGAAAATCTTCCCAACTACATCTGAAATCAATCACGCAACCTCTTAATATGTCTTCCAAAATCTGGATTACTCTTTCTTACTGACCATCTGACTAAGGGTGAAAAGCCGTACTAAAGTTTAACTTTGTACCCAGAGCCTCATGTAAAGCTTTCCAAAATCGTGATGTAAATCGAGGATCCCTGTCCGATATGATAGACACTGGTACCCCATGCAACCTCACGATATCAGATACATATAGTTTAGCCAACTTCTGCAACGAGTAATCCGTACAAACTGGTAGAAAATGAGCAGTCTTCATTAATCGATCCACTACCACCCAGACAGAATCTTTCTTAGTAGGTGTTAAGGGTAACCCACTAACAAAATCCATCGTTATCCACTCCCATTTCCATAATGGAATCTTTACTGGTTGCAACAATCTTGACAGTAATTGATGTTCCGCCTTTACATGTTAACAAGTCAAACACTTTCCCACAAAATCAGTAACTTCCCATTTTAACTTTGGCCACCAATACTGTTCACGGAGATCCCGATACATCTTATTTCCTCTGGGGTACATAGCATAAGGGCTACTATGCACCTCTAGAAGAATTATTTGCCTCAAATCTGAATCCTCGGGCATACAAACCCTTTCACGAAAACACAGTACACCATCTTTGTTCAAACCAAAATCTCCTAATACACCGCTTTCAGCTTGTTGTATTAAAGGACTCAACTTTTCATCGGATAATTACTTTTCCTTGATTTGTTCCAACCACAGAGGCTTCACCTGAAGTTTCGCTAATAAACTGCCATCCTCATACAAACTGAGATGAGAAAACATTACTCTCAACTCCGATATAACCTTTCGACTCAACACGTCTACCACAACGTTAGCCTTTCCAAGATGATACTCGATTGAGAAATCATAATCCTTTAATAACTCCACCCATCTCCGTTGTCTTAAATTTAACTCATTTTGGGTAAGGAGATACTTAAGATTCTTATAGTCTGTATAAATAATTAACTTCTCACCGTATAGATAATGCCTCCAAATCTTTAATGCAAACACTACCGCAGCCAACTCCAAATCATGAGTAGGATAATTGACTTCATGTGGCCTCAACTGTCGAGAAGCATAAGCTACCACTTTTCCACTTTGCATCAAGACATTTCCTAAACCCGTGTGACGATCACAAGAAATAATAAACTCTTTTCGGCCTCTGGTTGAATCAGTACTGGCGCTTCCGTTAGAATCTTCTTCAATTTCTCGAAACTTTCCTGTTGTTTATCGGTCTATACATATGGTACTTCCTTCTGCAACAACTTAGTTAGGGGTGCAGCAATCAACGAAAACCCCTCAACAAAGCGTCTATAATAACTAGCCAAACCCAAGAAACTTCGGATCTTAGCTCTGACTTTGGCGGTTTCAATCCAACATGACCTCTACCTTTCGAGGATCAACTCTTATTCCTTGGTGACACTACAAGACCCAAGAAAGTCACTTCCTTCAACCAAAATTCACACTTCTTGAATTTGGCATATAGTTGCTTATATCGCAAAATTTGCAACACAATGCAGATGAGAGTCATGCTCTTCTTCATTCCTCGAATATACCAAAATGTCATCTATGAACACTACTACGAACCGGTCTAAATAAAATTTGAAAGACTCGGTTCATCATGTCCATAAATGCGGTTGGTGCATTAGTTAAACCAAGCGGCATCACTAAAACTCATAAGGTCCATAACGAGTTCAAATGTCATCTTATGAATATCGCCTCCTTCATCTTGAGTTGATGATAACTCGGTCTCAAATCAATCTTGGAAAAGACTGAAGCTCCTCTTCATTGATCAAATAGGTCATCGATTCTCAGCAATGGATACCTATTCTTGATCGTCAATTTATTCAACTGCCTATAATCAATGCACATACGCATCGACCCATCCTTCTTCTTGACAAACAAAACACAGACTCCCCTTGAGACACACTTGGTCGAATAAATCCCCGATCTAGCAGTTCTTGAATTTGAGCTTTAAGCTCCGCTAACTCCTTCGGTGCCATTCTATAAGGAGCAATGGATACCGAAGCAGTTCTGGGTAAAAGCTCAATGCCAAATTCTACTTCTCGATCTGGAGGTGGACTCAGAATTTCTTTGGGAAAGACATTTAAAAATTCTTTCACCGTTCTCACACCTTCTACTGATAAATCCTTGGCATCCAAAGCACTGATGAATGCTAGGAATTCTCTATTCCCTTTTTGCACGAACTTTTCTGCCTTCAAAGTAGATACCACATTTGCCAAAAAGTTTCTTCGCTCGCCTATCATTATTATCTCCTCATCATCCACAGTCTTAATTGACATCCGCTTTTCAGCACAATTCAATTGCGCCCGATGCTTCACCAACTAATCCATGCCTAAAATGAGATCAAACTCGTCGAAAGGTAATTCCATCAAGTCTGCTAGAAATACCTCTCTTTGAATCTCTAAGGGCACATCTTTGAATAATTTATTCACTATTACCGACTGTCCTAAAGGACTAATTACTGTCATCTCTCTATCGGTAATCTCATATCTAATATTTAGGTTTCTAGATATAGCACTAGCAACATACGAGTGGGTAGATCCGATATCTATCAAAGCAGTAATAGGTACATCAGAGATGAAGAACGTGCGCTTATCACATCAGTGCATCGTCGTCCTCACGACGCCGACGAGATAGACCAATCTCGGTGTCTTGCCTCCGTGTTACCTCTAACACCATTACCTCGACCGGTGCACCTTGTCCACGTCTGTTACCATTACCACCACGACCGGTCCACGACCTCTTGGTGGTCAGCTGAAATACCTCTAGTGGCTAAGCCTCGGTTTCTGAGCTTCCCTCGAGTCATTTCATCCATCGAGGACAATTCTTAAACCGATGATCCTTGGATCCACATTTAAAACAGCTCCGATTTTCCTCCAACATTCTCCGGGATGTCGTCTACCACAGTCAACACATTCTCGAATCTGATTGGTAGTCACAGGTGCCCTAACTTGAACTGGTTCATCATTTCGTGGCCTCTTTTGAAACCTTTTAGAAGAACCAGAATACTTAAAACCCCTCTTGCCTCTTACTTTTTCCTGATTCTGGCGCTCTGAATTCTTAGCCTCTTCGGCTATCTTAGCTTTCTCTACAAGCGAGGTAAAAGTCTGACTTGTTGTGGGGCTATCAATACCTGCAACTTATCATTTAGTCTATCCTCAAAGCGTACACAGCGCTCATGATCAGTCTGCACTATAGTACGAGCATAACGACTCAAACGAAGAAATTCTGCCTCGTAGGCTGCCACAGTCTTACTTTCTTGAACCAAATTTAGGAATTCTTTCCTTCGGGCATCTACATAACTTGTCCCGACGTACTTCCCTTGGAAAGCAGCTTTAAAGAAATCCCAATTAACCAATACAGCCTCGGTGCCTTCTCGGACAGTAAGCCATCATTGATACGCCTCATCTATTAGCAAAGACACGGCTCCTCTCAGTTTCTGCTCGACGGTGCATTCCAAATCATCCATAATTCGTTCTACAGCCTCAAGCCAATATTCTGCCACATTCGGAGCTACACCAGAGGCACCTTTAAAAACTTCTGCACCACTAGACTTGAGTCGTTCCGATATTGATCCGCGAGTTACTGGCCCAGTTCTGGCTCTAGCTACTCTTTCTAAGACTAGCAACATTGCTTGAGTCAAAGCATTATCCTCATTGGCATGGTCATGAGATCCAGTTTCGCTCTCGAATGATGCAGGTGCATCCATTTTTGGTATGTGACCCGGCACTTCAGACGCAGCACCTCGTCCTCTACCACGGCCACGTCTACCGCGTCCACGACCACGTCCTCTATTGCTCATATTGACTAATTCGCTTTAATCTGATTACAAGTTTTATGAATCAGAATATTATTTCAGTGTTTATTAACGATATTTTATGAGATATAAGAGATAGGGTTGTTTTCGCCATCACATCCTATAGTCTCGATCTCTATCGTTTTCAACACCTAAAACTAGAAGTTCTAGAGTGTTCCTTAGGTCTCATCACAATAATAAACATTTAATAAACAAATACTTATTGAACGTACTTACTTGACTTGGTGTCGGATGCCCGTGGTGCTATACTACCTTTAAAACAAAAAAAATCTAGAAATTTAAGTGGTTTTTAATCAAAAATCATTGTTGAACACAAACTACAGCCGAGTTTTGAACTGAGTTCTGATACCATAAAATGTAACACCCCAAACCCGGCCTATGCATTAAGCCCAGATTTCGGCATGCCACACAAGTTTAATGAACATTCACAAACATTTAACAATGTAGAAATCAAATTTCAAAAACAATTAAGAGAGTGACTTTATCGAAAAATCGAAGTTCATTGAAAACCATAATTAAAAACACAAGAATTTCTTGTTTGATATATAAAGAATTATTTGATAAAAACTTTGGACTTATTTAGTGAAATATTTCATCGAAAAGTTTTAAAAGAATTTCCTAAGTTTCTAGTTAAGAAAAACTTTTATTTATCGAGAGTTATAGAAAACATTTTAAAAAACTAAATCAATCCAACTTAATAAAACTAAAATATAATAAATCCATCCATATAATAAAATCCATAATTAAAAGGCCTTATTACATCACCATTAAAATAGCACTTAATAAAAATCATAAAAGAAGTCTCAAAGTTTTATAAACCACCATTTGTAATATAGCCTCCCAACGAAGTCATCTCAGGCCCAAGTCTCCAACAATTGTTATTACAGAGAGGGTAAAAAAATGGGGTGAGTTACTTAGATCTCGATGTGTAACTCACTTACCATAGTCCATGGGCCAAGACCATTTAAACACTTATTTGGGCTAAGCCTATTCAAAATATAGAAAAAATATAATTTAGCATTTAAAAATAATAATGCAAATGATATGCAATTCCCAAAAGCAAACCTAGATTTCCATCCGCTACACACCCGCACCCAACCAAAGACACACTGTGGGGAGCTTTAGTCACCCACCCGTCAACACAATCAAGTAGGCTTTAAGCCCAATATCATATTTGTGGCGACTATTTAAATAATTGTGGTAAAACCACTGATCTAGATTTCGAACAGCGACCATTGTGACAGAGTCACCTATCTAGAATCCTGGCATTAAGCCCTTCTTCTCTTCATCATCGATCCCAACCCATGCAATCATGTTTATGCATTACAAAATATTTGTAAAGAAAACCATATTATAATTTATGAATTTTGGCCCATTAAAACACATTTCACATATAGTCCATTTATCCATTATCATAAATGGCCCAATTATCAATTTTCACTTAAGGCCCATTTATCGATTATCACATATGGCCCAAATTCTCAATTATCACATATGGCCCAAATTTGCCAAATATCACACATATGGCCCAAATTTGCCAAATATCACATATATATTAAATTTATCAAATATCACATATATTTAAATTTGCCAAATATCACATATATATTAAATTTACCAAATATCACATATATTAAATTTGCCAAATATCACATATGTGGCCCAAATTTATCAAATATCACATATATTTAAATTTGCCAAATATCACATATATGGCCCAAATTTTCCAAATATCACATATATGGCCCAAATTTATCACTTATTAATGTTTTAGCCATTAAGGGCGATTTCCAAAATTTTCGCGATCTTAATACCGATTTCACGATCTTAACACTAAAGTGTCAATAATACCATATTTTTCGATTTCACCAACTTAGCGATTTTTAATCCAACTTTAATCATTGTATAGTCATCTAACCCATGAGATATAGTGTGAAATTACACACGATTCTTTGTGAGAACTACACTCTCCCGCTCGTCGATATCTAAACACACATTATGAAGGATTAGAACACTAAAATTTAATAATAAGCTATTCTAATATTGAGCGATCTAGATCTTACCCTCAAAATCTCGAACAACCACTATTTATGATTTCTCTCTGATCAAAGGTTCAATACCCCGAGTAAATAGTGGTTTGGGAGTACGTACGACTTCGAATAATTGATTTCGCCGGATGAAGGTCCACAACCCGGTGGAAAATCTCAGATTCCCGAAACAGTCCTTCTCTTAAACTTTGGGGGATTAATAGAACCACCCCTTTTTCGAACACTATTTACTGCCCTTTTCGTCCCTATTTCGATTGTCTTCAAAGACAAGGAATCATTAGTCTTAACAATATTTTTCGAAAATATTAAAACTAAAGACTTGAAAGTGTAATCGGTTTACCTTGAAAATCCTTTACCTTTAACACTTTAAATCTGATTTCAACGATCCACGATATTTACGAACACTTGAGTTTTGGCCCTCCGCTAAATTTCTATGATAGAGAAAACGTTGGAATTAGATATGGTATGATGATGATCTCAATCCAAAAGATCATCCCACACCACAAGATTCGGCACAAAAGAATAACAAATTCCAAAATATTATACTAGCCACTTACCGATTGATTAAGTTGTGAGTAGAAAGAAGATTCGGTTATGAAGGAAAAATTGAAGGAGATAGTGCTTAGCAACATTCGGCCAAGAGAGATGAAAGAAAGAGATGATCTTGATTCGGTTTCCAAGAGAGAAAAGAAAAGAAAAGAAAGAAGATGATAGGTTTATAATTCTTTTATCAATGGTAAAAAAAAAAAAGCAAAGAAAAGTGGTTAAGACAATGGTACATTCAAGAAGGGTGAAAAGAAAAGAAAAGAAAATGCCCTTCAAGAATGTATGCTTTCGGCACAAGGAGAAAAAGATTTTGGGAGAAAGTAAGGTAATCTGAAATGGTCAAAATGAAATGGCCAAAACAAAACACAAATTTTACCTATTGTTCAAGACATATTGGCTGGGAATAAGTTTGGAGAGAAAGATTTTGGAGAAAGCTATTGATACACAAAATTGTAACACCTAAACCCGGCCCAACATTATGACCGAATTTAGTATGCCACGAGAGAAAACATTTTGGAAACCATTTTAAGACCGATTTTGAAATTTGTTGAAATGCCATTCAATTTAAATGTCTTTGTTTAAAACCATGCTTAATTTTATTTAAGAATATTTGTTAAATCGTTTTGTTTACAATTTCAAGTGTACAGATGGCACAATAAAACATTTTACGTATAAATTTTCATAAAACATGTGTAACCATTTTTCTTAAGTCATTAAGTTGTTAAGCAGATTATCCAAAATGCAGATAAATAACCAAAATATAATTCTAGGAGGCCTTATTACAAAATAAATCAAACCCATAATAAAATAAAATAGTCCAAAATCCACCTAGTCCTTATTTTTATCGCATAGCCACCTCGAGTTCATCCGACTCCTTATCCGCAGACTCTGAATCACTGAAAATGTTAAAAGAAAAAGGTGAGTCATCAAGACCCAATGTGTAACCCTTTTTCCCGGTTTAATTCAACAACATACACAATTTATAACAATTTAACATGCATTAAAATATGCACCCAACCTAGCCAACCAAACACCTTTCTCTACCCGTGTGGTACCAAACCCTTGGTGGTGCCAAACCACTGGTGACATATAGTCACAAATGTGATACCAAATCACTGGTGTCCGAAGACACGATTGTGTTACCAAAACACTGGTGACCGAAGTCACAAATCAAGTGATGGGGCCAACCCATCGTGTGATACCAAATCACTGGCAGACAATCCCATATCTCAAAGTGGGGCCAACCCACGGTGGTGTAAACCACAGGGACAAGTCGCTATGAGGTACCAAACCTCTGGAGGTACCAAACCTCTGGTGATCGTAGTCACATTGTGTTACCAAAACACTGGTGTCCGTCGACACGAATATTACGCCCTCCTCTCATCAACCCTTACCTATCATTTATATGCATATACAAAAATCATGTTGATTGATTTATTTAACAAGATCAATCGATTATCATAGCCATAAATCAAATAATACACATACCAAATGTGTCATGCTTCCCAAGAGCATCAAATAATAATCTCATAGCAATAAAGACTTACAGAGTCCTTGCTAATACCATAAAGGTATTACATCCATGTCTACACAAATTGATTAGACATAAAATAACACTTAGCATATTAAAGAGTTATAAGGTGTGTATGTACACACTTTCACCAACGCAAGATCTATCTTCAAAAATCCGATCTATCACTCTAGATCACTTTGTCCCTACAATCGGCCAATACTAAAAATTATTAACAAAGGCCATTCGGCCAAGCCACAATACTTTAATTCCAAAAACTTTAATCTTTTCAAAAGAATGATGAATCAACTAAAATCCTTACCCCTTTGACTTACCAACCTTTGATTGCTAGAGAGATATATGGCTTAAATCAATCGCTTCCAAAGTCTCAAGAGCCTATCTTTCAAAATCGATTGTACAAAAATCAAAGAAACTACCCTTGAATATTCGGCCAAACAAGGAGTATAGGAGAAGAAAAAGGTTCGGTTATGGTTGTTTTGAAAAGAAAAGAGAAATAAGAATGGAAGTAGATGTTTTACCTTTGAACAAATGAAAAAGAAAATGGTATTTGAGATTGAGAAATATTCGGCCAAGAGAGTGAGAAGAGAATGTTTATGATCCAATGTCAAAAGAAAAGAAAGGAGAGATGAGGAGAGATGAGATTCGCCAACACCTTTTGTCTAAAAGAATAGTTCACAAAAATCCAATGTTGTTATGGTTTCAAGAGAAAAATGAAAGAAAGAGAATGGCACTTTTGGTTCAACAAAATGGAGGCTAAAACATAAACATATTTTGCACAAAAGTGCACAATAACATTCGACCAAAAGAAGAGTTTTTGGGAGGAAAAACAAAATGCAAAAGATGCACAAAGAGGAATTGGCCAAATATTCCCCTAAACCACCTAACAAAATTCGCCACTCCCTTAGCCTTACATGCCGTCCACATTCATGCATTAAGGCATAGGATTTCTTTCAAAACATCCTCCCTATTCCATGCCTTTGTCCCCTCCTCATACCATAAGTTCAAGATATCCTTCCATAACTTCAAGAATCTTATCCCCATCTTCAAGCTTTCCTTAAGCTAAATTCAACTTACCAAAAGATGAAAATCCTATCATAAACATGGGTTGACCGGCCATTAATGTTAAGATACAAAAATAAAGTTTAAAAATGTTATTCCTACTACTCGAACCATTAACCTCATGCAACCTTTCAAGCTCTTTAACCAACTTGCCTCTTATTCCTCTTATGCTATAAATGAACACTTAAATTAACTTAAGTGCTAAGCTCATTTAATCCTCTTCATTAAATAAGCCATACTAAGAATTATCCTACCAAACCGAGCTTACTCAAGACCCTAATTAAGTCTTATAACACCACAAATAATATCACATAAATTTAAACACAAGCAAAATAATTCAATCATGAATAACCCCTATTTTTGGGATGTTCAGATTCTACCCCCTTAAAATAATTTCGACCTCGAAATTACGATCGAAAAAGGTGGGGTATTGCTTGTCAGATCACACTCTCGAGTTCCCACGTAGCTTCTTACGCACCATGGTTTAGCCATAGAACTTTCACCAAAGGTCTTGATTTCCTCTGAGAACTTTAACATCTCGATCTAAGATCCGAATCGCTCCTCCTCAAAAGATAAGTCCGAATTTACCTCAATCTACGCCACGGTACAATGTGTGATGGATCCGACCGATATCGTCTCAAAGATCGATACATGAAAGGCGTTATGAATCGATTCAACTCTACTGGCTCGGTGATAAGCTACCGGTCCCACTCGCTTTAACATCAGATATGGCCCGATGAACCTAGGGCTTAGCTTCCCTTTTCCCAAATCGTAACACCTTTTTCCAAGGTGACACCTTGAAATACTTTATCTCCCACAAAGATATTCTATTTCCTTGCGCTTGAGATCGGCATAGGACTTACGCCTATCAAGCGCCTCCTTGAGACGAGCCCAATTACCTTAACTTTATCCTCGGTTTGATCACCAACTCGGACCCAAAACTTGTCGTTCACCCAACTCATCCAACACGTAGGAGTTCGGCATTTTCGACCATCTGATTACTTCATATGGAGCCATCTGAATGCTCGCTTGATAACTATTGTTATAAGCGAATTCCGCCAACGATAGATACTCTTCCCAGCTACCACTAAAATCCAGAACACAACCTCTCAGCATATCTTCTAAGATCTGAATCACTCTCTCCGATTGTCCGTCAGTTTGCGGATGAAAAGCTGTCTTTGAAGTCAATCTCGTTCCCAAGGCTTGATGCAAAGCTCTCCAAAACCTTGACGTAAACCTCGGGTCCCTATCCGAGATAATCGATACTGGCACACCATGCAATCTTACTATCTCGGCTACATATAACTTTGCTAACTTCTGAAGCGAATAATCTACCCTTACCGGTATAAAATGCGCTGACTTAGTTAGACGATCTACAATCACCCAAACTGAATCCTTCTTACTAGGCGTAAGAGGTAATCCACTGACAAAGTCCATGGTGATCCTCTCCCACTTCCACTGAGGAATCTTCACCGGCTGAAGTAACCCTGATGGCAACTGATGTTCAGCTTTGACTTGCTGACACGTCAGACACTTACCCACAAACTCAGTCACTTCACGCTTCAACCCCGGCCACCAGAACTGTCCTCGCAAATCTCCGTACATTTTGCTACCTCCAGGATGCATAGCGTATGGGCTGCTATGTGCATCTTGGAGAATTCTTTGTCTCGATTCGACATCCTTGACATCTGAGGCCGTCCTTGAAAACATAGCACACCATCATCGGTCAAACTATATCCTTCTAACCCACCATCTTGCACTTGTACCCTCTTTGCATTTAATTCCTCATCGACAATCGCTTATCTTTAATCTCCTTGATCCAAGTTGGCTTAACTTGCAGCTCCGCAAAAAGACTTCCATCGTCGTATAGACTCAATTGAGCAAACATCGCCCTTAAGTCCGCCACGACCTTCCGACTTAACGCGTCGACCACCACGTTAGCTTTGCTGGATGGTACTCGATTGAGCGATCGTAGTCCTTTAATAGTTCAATCCACCGTCTTTGCCTCAAGTTTAAGTCCTACGAGTCAAGAGATACCTTAAACTCTTGTGATCCGTGTAGACTATCGACTTCTCCCCATACAAGTAATGCCTCCATATTTTCAAAGCGAAGACAAGCTGCTTGCTAACTCCAAGTCGTGAGTTGGGTAGTTAACCTCATGCGGTCTTAGGCTGCCGGGACGCATAGGCTACTACCTTCCCTTCTGCATCAATACACATCCCAACCCGTATGGGACGCATCACGATGGCGTAAACAACTTTCCGCCTCGGGTTGTACCAGAAGGAGCTTCGCATCGAATCTTCCTCAATTTATCAAAACTTTCTTGTTGCCTTTCGACCAAACAAAAGGTACTCCTTCCTTAATAGCTTAGTTAATGGTGCGAAATTAACGAGAATCCTTCCACAAACCTTGATAGTACCCGCTAGACCGTAAAACTTGAATCTCGCCCACCGACCTAGGCGGTTTCCACTCCAACACCGCTTCAATCTTGCGGGATCCACTCTAATCCTTTCACGACACCACGTGACCTAAGAAAGCCACCTCCCTTAGCCAAAATTCACACTTCTGAATTTGGCATATAATGCTCTCCTCGGTGCTTGTAGAACTATTCGCAGATGCTTGTTATGCTCCTCCTCCGTCTTTGAGTAAACCAATATGTCGTCTATGAACACTACGACAAATTGGTCTAAATCTTCTTGAAACACCCTATTCATTAAGTCCATGAATGCCGCCGGTGCATTGGTCAACCCGAATGGCATCACTAGGAACTCGTAATGCCCATACCGAGTTCGGAATGCCGTCTTATGCACATCAACCTCTTTCACCTTTAATTGATGATATCCCGACCTAAGGTCAATCTTCGAAAATACCGACGCACCCTTCAGTTGGTCAAACAAGTCATCAATCCGAGGTAACGGATACCTGTTCTTAATCGTCAATTTGTTCAATTGGCGGTAGTCGATACACATCCGCATTGAACCGTCCTTCTTTTTGACAAACAGCACAGGTGCTCCCCACGGAGATATACTTGGTCGGATAAATCCTTGATCCAAGAGCTCCTGAATTTGAGCCTTCAGTTCCACCAATTCCTTTGGTGCCATTCGGTACGGTGCTATGGACACAGGTGCCGTTCCAGGTAGCAAGTCTATACCGAATTCAACTTCCCGATCTGGAGGCAAACCCGGAAGTTCTTCAGGAAATACGTCAGCATACTCCTTTACAGTTCGAACATTTCCTGAGAAAACTCTTTAGCTTCCAAAGCATACACGAACAACGAGCGCCTCACGCCCTTCGACCATCTTTACGACTTTCAACATAGATACCACATTGGATAGATAATCTCTTCTATTACCTATCATGACCACTTCTTCACCTTCAACGTCTTCAAAACCATGCGTTTAGCGGCGCAATCAATCTTGCTTGGTACTTGACCAACCAATCCATTCCAAGAATCGATCGAACTCCTCGAAGCGGCGGTTCCATCAAATCGGCTAAAATACTACCCTTGGAGTTCTAGGGGTACATCCTATAAACTTATCTACTTCTGAGAGTGACCTAAAGGACTAAGTACGGTCATCCTTCTAGAAGCAGTCTCAGAAACTAAACTCATGGTCTTAACTATGCCACTAGCAACGTAAGAATGCGTCGAACCCACATCTAGCAAAGCAGTATATGGAACACCAAAGATTAAAAACATACCGGTTATGACGTCCGGCGCATCTCCCTCCTCACGACGCCTCGCAGCATACACCAAACCAGGCTGCCTAGCCTCCGTGTTGCTAGTACCTCTGCCTGATGATCCGCGGCCCCGACCAGAACCATTACCTCCTCTACCATTACCACGACCTCTCTGCGGTGCTGGTCCTTCCTTTCTGAATTGAGCCCGACCTTGACCTTCAGACTGATTCCTTCCTTGCTTACGTGGACAATCCCTCACACGGTGGTCCAGCGAACCACACTCGAAACAGCCTTTTCCTCCAGTCCAACATTCGCCCCAATGAAATTTCTCACATCGATTACCGTCTTTGGTCTTTGATTAGCGATGTGAGCCTTCGGGCCGATTCGGCTCATTTTTCCTAACCCTCTTGATCATTGCCGTTGACCCGGATGATCCATATCCTCTCTTATGCTTGTTAGGTCATAGTTACGCCTTCCGATTCCTTTATTCTTTCGGCTATCTTAGCCTTTTCAACTAAAGTAGCAAACTCTCGCTCTTGATGTGGAGCAATCAACAATCTCACTCGTCCTTCAACCCGTCTTGAATCGAACACATCGATCGTGCTCAAAGCCACAATACCTTGACATATTGGCTCAATCTCAAGAACTCGACCTCGTACTACGTCTGATTTATTCCTTGGACCAAACTTCGGGAATGCCTTCTGCTGTGCATCGATGTAACTAGACCCAATATATTTCTTTTGATATCTTTGCCTTAAAGAAGTCCCAAGTGAGATCTTACGCTTTCTGACACCATTCTGAACCGTGATCCACCACCGATATGACTCATCCTTGAGAAGTGACACCGCCCTTTCGGTTTCTCCTCATTTGTCAAATCTATCTCATCCATGATTCTTTCGGTCGATTCTAGCCAATACTCACCCGTGTTTGGTGCTACCCAGATACACCTCGAAAAAATTCAGCGCCATTAGCTCGAAGTCTCTCGGTCCGATTTTGAGTTCCTCCACCTCCACCCATTCCAAATACCCTTTCCGAACCATGACATTGCTTGTGACACCGTCGTCACCCATCGATCCTGTTCTTGACTCAAAAAGTTGGGGTGGTGGTAGTGGTATGTCGTTCTCGGATCCTTGACGACACGGCGAGTTAAATCTTGTCATCCTACCCTTCCAGCGTCCACGACGGCCCGTCCTCTAAAACTCATTCTAACTATCGTTCTTTAATCGATTAGGAAATTTTATGAATTAGAACATGTTTCACTTGATTATCCATGAGAAATTTTTATGAAAAGAATTTAATAGATATTCTTTCGATCAAACAGCGTTTTAAGTCTTCTATCTAGTTCACACGAAAAGTACATCCATTCCTAATACCTTTCATACTTATGCACTCTTGGGCATTTACGTAAGTTTCTAACCCAAGGTATTTCCGTCTTTTTCCTACAAGGGTATTTTCGTAATAAATCGAAGAAATTTGAGAACTTTAATAAATCAAATCATTTTGTAATTTCAAAATTTGAGGAGTATTTTCGAAAAATTCTTCATTTAAAGGTATGGCAAAATTTTGAAACCAGGGGTATTTTGGTAATTTTGTAAATCGAGGTAATTTTGTAAATTCAAAAGTCGGTGTATATATTTTGATACAAGTTTTTTTCTTTCGCTACTTTTGCAAAGTAAGAAGATTTTATTGAAATTGGGGTAATTTGGTGATTCTAAAACCAAGGGCATTTTAGTAATTTTGCCACTTAGGGGCATTTTGGTAATTTTGATAAATCAAAAATATTTAATAATTTTGAAAATAAATTTGTCCTACTATCTAAAAGAGATAATTTAGTGATTTTAAAACCAAGTTTTCCTTAAAACGTGACTAGTCCCTTTGGGTTTTATTTAGGGTTTTACTATGATGTGAGTCCTCTTGGTTAGGGTGAACAAAGCTACGCACCAGGTAGGAATCCCTCGAAGAGGAGGTGAGTCACGAGGACTGCTTAAATACCAAGCTCTTCCGGATCCAATCCTAGACATGCGTACTAAGGTTACCACACCCTAACTCGGCGACTTAGTCACGGGTTGGTTTTAATTAGGCCATTAAAGTCTTATGTCATTGTTTGAGGTAAACTAGTCCTAAAGTTTAAAATACTTATCACTATCTACGTCCCATGCTTCCTACCCTTCTATAGAAAATATATCATACTGAAGTTAGGAGTACTTACAGGCGATTAGTGCGGGAGACTCGGTGCCATGCATATTCAAAACCAAAATATTTCAAATAGGCCTACTAAAACATTTTTGGGTCTTGGGCCCCACAAATGAAACTTTGAACTGGCTCGATACCAATTTGTAACACCCCAAACCCGCCCAACATTATGACCGAATTTAGTATGCCACGGAGAAAACATTTTGGAAACCATTTTAAGACCGATTTTGAAATTTGTTGAAATGCCATTCAATTTAAATGTCTTTGTTTAAAACCATGCTTAATTTTATTTAAGAATATTTGTTAAATCGTTTTGTTTACAATTTCAAGTGTACCCGATGGCACAATAAAACATTTTACGTATAAATTTTCATAAAACATGTGTAACCATTTTTCTTAAGTCATTAAGTTGTTAAACAGATTATCCAAAATGCATAAATAACCAAAATATAATTCTAGGAGGCCTTATTACAAAATAAATCAAACCCATAATAAAATAAAAAAATCCAAAATCCACCTAGTCCTTATTTTTATCGCATGGCCACCTCGAGTTCATCCGACTCCTTATCCGCAGACTCTGAATCACTGAAAATGTTAAAAGAAAAAGGTGAGTCATCAAGACCCAATGTGTAACCCTTTTTCCCGGTTTAATTCAACAACATACACAATTTATAACAATTTAACATGCATTAAAATATGCACCCAACCTAGCCAACCAAACACCTTTCTCTACCCCGTGTGGTACCAAACCACCGGTGGTGCCAAACCACTGGTGACATATAGTCACAAATGTGATACCAAATCACGGTGTCCAAGACACGATTGTGTTACCAAAACAACGGTGACCAAAGTCACAAATCAAGTGATGGGGCCAACCCATCGTGTGATACCAAATCAGCGGCGAGACAATCCCATATCTCAAAGTGGGGCCAACCCACGGTGGTGTAAACCACGAGGGACAAGTCGCTATGAGGTACCAAACCTCGGAGGTACCAAATCTCTGGTGACCGTAGTCACATTGTGTTACCAAAACACTGGTGTCCGTCGACACGAATATTACTGCCCCCTCCTCTCATCAACCCTTACCTATCATTTATATGCATATACAAAAATCATGTTGATTGATTTATTTAACAAGATCCAATCGATTATCATAGGCCATAAATCAAATAATACACATACCAAATGTGTCATGCTTCCCAAGAGCATCAAATAATAATCTCATAGCAATAAAAACTTACAGAGTCCTTGCTAATACCATAAAGGTATTACATCCATGTCTACACAAATTGATTAGACATAAAATAACACTTAGCATATTAAAGAGTTATAAGGTGTGTATGTACACACCTTTCACCAACGCAAGATCTATCTTCAAAAATCCGATCTATCACTCTAGATCACTTTGTCCCTACAATCGGCCAATACTAAAAATTATTAACAAAGGCCATTCGGCCAAACCACAATACTTTAATTCCAAAACTTTAATCTTTTCAAAAGAATGATGAATCAACTAAAATCCTTACCCTTTGACTTACCAACCTTTGATTGCTAGAGAGATATGGCTTAAATCAATCGCTTCCAAAGTCTCAAGAGCCTATCTTTCAAAATCGATTGTACAAAATCAAAGAAACTACCCTTGAATATTCGGCCAAACAAGGAGTATAGGAGAAGAAAAAGGTTCGGTTATGGTTGTTTTGAAAAGAAAAGAGAAATAAGAATGGAAGTAGATGTTTTACCTTTGAACAAATGAAAAAGAAAATGGTATTTGAGATTGAGAAATATTCGGCCAAGAGAGTGAGAAGAGAATGTTTATGATCCAATGTCAAAAAGAAAAGAAAGGAGAGATGAGGGAGAGATGAGATTCGGCCAACACCTTTTTGTCTAAAAGAATAGTTCACAAAAATCCAATGTTGTTATGGTTTCAAGAGAAAAATGAAAGAAAGAGAATGGCACTTTTGGTTCAACAAAATGGAGGCTAAAACATAAACATATTTTGCACAAAAGTGCACAATAACATTCGGCCAAAAGAAGAGTTTTTGGAGAGGAAAAACAAAAATGCAAAAAGATGCACAAAAGAGGAATTGGCCAAATATTCCCCCCCTAAACCACCTAACAAAATTCGGCCACTCCCCTTAGCCTTACATGCCGTCCACATTCATGCATTAAGGCATAGGATTTCTTTCAAAACATCCTCCTATTCCATGCCTTTGTCCCTCCTCATACCATAAGTTCAAGATATCCTTCCATAACTTCAAGAATCTTATCCCCATCTTCAAGCTTTCCTTAAGCAAAATTCAACTTACCAAAAGATGAAAATCCTATCATAAACATGGGTTGACCGGCCATTAATGTTAAGATACAAAAATAAAGTTTAAAAATGTTATTCCTACTACTCGAACCATTAACCTCATGCAACCTTTCAAGCTCTTTAACCAACTTGCCTCTTATTCCTCTTATGCTATAAATGAACACTTAAATTAACTTAAGTGTTAAGCTCATTTAATCCTCTTCATTAAATAAGCCATACTAAAATTATCCTACCAAACCGAGCTTACTCAAGACCCTAATTAAGTCTTATAACACCACAAATAATATCACATAAATTTAAACACAAGCAAAATAATTCAATCATGAATAACCCCTATTTTTGGGATGTTACGTTCTACCCCTTAAAATAATTTCGACCTCGAAATTACGATCGAAAAAGGTGGGGTATTGTTTGCATCACACTCTCGTGTTCCCACGTAGCTTCTTCCGCACCATGGTTTCGCCATAGAACTTTCACCAAAGGTCTTGATTTCCCGCAGAACTTTAACATCTCGATCTAAGATCCGAATCGCTCCTCCTCAAAAGATAAGTCCGAATTTACCTCAATCTACGCCACGGTACAATGTGTGATGGATCCGACCGATATCGTCTCAAAGATCGATACATGAAAGGCGTTATGAATCGATTCAACTCTCTGGCGGCTCGAAATGATAAGCTACCGGTCCCACTCGCTTTAACACTGTATATGGCCCGATGAACCTAGGGCTTAGCTTCCCCTTTTTCCCAAATCGTAACACCTTTTTCCAAGGTGACACCTTCAGAAATACTTTATCTCCCGGCATATTCTATTTCCTTGCGCTTGAGATCGGCATAGGACTTCTGCCTATCCGACACCTCCTTGAGACGAGCCCGAATTACCTTAACTTTATCCTCAGTTTCAGTCACCAACTCCGGACCCAAAACTTGTCGTTCACCCAACTCTGTCCAACACGTAGGAGTTCGGCATTTTCGACCATACAGTGCTTCATATGGAGCCATCTGAATGCTCGCTTGATAACTATTGTTATAAGCGAATTCCGCCAGCGATAGATACTCTTCCCACTACCACTAAAATCCGAACACAACCTTTCATATCTTCTAAGATCTGAATCACTCTCTCTGATTGTCCGTCAGTTTGCGGATGAAAAGCTGTGAAGTCCAATCTCGTTCCCAAGGCTTGATGCAAAGCTCTCCAAAACCTTGACGTAAACCTCGGGTCCCTATCCGAGATAATCGATACTGGCACACCATGCAATCTTACTATCTCGGCTACATATAACTTTGCTAACCACGGCGAATAATCTACCCTTACCGAATAAAATGCTGACTTAGTTAGACGATCTACAATCACCCAAACTGAATCCTTCTTACTAGGCGTAAGAGGTAATCCACTGACAAAGTCCATGGTGATCCTCTCCCACTTCCACTGAGGAATCTTCACCGTCTGAAGTAACCCTGATGGCAACCGATGTTCACTTTGACTTAGCGACACGTCAGACACTTACCCACAAACTCAGTCACTTCACGCTTCAACCCCGGCCACCAGAACTGTCCTCGCAAATCTCCGTACATTTTGCTACCTCCAGGATGCATAGCGTATGGGCTGCTATGTGCATCTTGGAGAATTCTTTGTCTCAGTTCGACATCCTTCAGCATACAGGGCCGTCCTTGAAAACATAGCACACCATCATCAGTCAAACTATATCCTTCTAACCCACCATCTTGCACTTGTACCCTCTTTGCATTTAATTCCTCATCGACAATCTGCTTATCTTTAATCTCCTTGATCCAAGTTGGCTTAACTTGCAGCTCCGCCAAAAGACTTCCATCGTCGTATAGACTCAATTGAGCAAACATCGCCCTTAAGTCCGCCACGACCTTCCGACTTAACGCGTCAGCCACCACGTTAGCTTTGCCTGGATGGTACTCGATTGAACAGTCGTAGTCCTTTAATAGTTCAATCCACCGTCTTTGCCTCAAGTTTAAGTCCTTCTGAGTCAAGAGATACCTTAAACTCTTGTGATCCGTGTAGACTATCGACTTCTCCCCATACAAGTAATGCCTCCATATTTTCAAGGCGAAGACAACCTGCGCTAACTCCAAGTCGTGAGTTGGGTAGTTAACCTCATGCGGTCTTAGCTGTCGGGACGCATAGGCTACTACCTTCCCTTCCTGCATCAGTACACATCCCAACCCCGTATGGGACGCATCACGATGAAGCAGAAACAACTTTCACGCCTCGGGTTGTACCAAACCGAGCTTCGCCGAATCTTCCTCAATTTATCAAAACTTTCTTGTTGCCTTTCTGACCAAACAAAAGGTACTCCCTTCCTTAATAGCTTAGTTAATGGTGCAGCAATTAACGAGAATCCTTCCACAAACCTTCGATAGTACCCGCTAGACCCGAAAACTTGAATCTACGCCACCCACCTAGGCGGTTTCCACTCCAACACCGCTTCAATCTTGCGGGATCCACTCTAATCCTTCCACGTGACACCACGTGACCTAAGAAAGCCACCTCCTTAGCCAAAATTCACACTTCTGAATTTGGCATATAACTGCTTCTCCTCGGTGCTTGTAGAACTATTCGCAGATGCTTGTTATGCTCCTCCTCCGTCTTTGAGTAAACCAATATGTCGTCTATGAACACTACGACAAATTGGTCTAAATCTTCTTGAAACACCCTATTCATTAAGTCCATGAATGCCGCGGTGCATTGGTCAACCCGAATGGCATCACTAGGAACTCGTAATGCCCATACCGAGTTCGGAATGCCGTCTTATGCACATCAACCTCTTTCACCTTTAATTGATGATATCCCGACCTAAGGTCAATCTTGAAAATCTTGACGCACCCTTCAGTTGGTCAAACAAGTCATCAATCCGAGGTAACGGATACCTGTTTAATCGTCAATTTGTTCAATTGGCGGTAGTCGATACACATCCGCATTGAACCGTCCTTCTTTTTGACAAACAGCACAGGTGCTCCCCACGGAGATATACTTGGTCGGATAAATCCTTGATCCAAGAGCTCCTGAATTTGAGCCTTCAGTTCCACCAATTCCTTTGGTGCCATTCGGTACGGTGCTATGGACACAGGTGCCGTTCCAGGTAGCAAGTCTATACCGAATTCAACTTCCCGATCTGGAGGCAAACCCGGAAGTTCTTCAGGAAATACGTCAGCATACTCCTTTACAGTTCGAACATTTCCTACAGAAAACTCTTTAGCTTCCAAAGCATACACGAACAACGAGCGCCTCACGGCCCTTCGACCATCTTTACAGCTTTCAACATAGATACCACATTGGATAGATAATCTCTTCTATTACCTATCATGACCACTTCTTCACCTTCAACCGTCTTCAAAACCATGCGTTTAGCAGCGCAATCCAATCTTGCTTGGTACTTGACCAACCAATCCATTCCAAGAATCAGATCGAACTCCTCGAACGGCAGTTCCATCAAATCGGCTAAAAATACTACCCCTTGGAGTTCTAGGGTACATCCTATAAAGCTTATCTACTTCTACTGAGTGACCTAAAGGACTAAATACGGTCATCCTTCTAGAAGCGATCTCGAGTCTAAACTCATGGTCTTAACTATGCCACTAGCAGCGTAAGAATCGTCGAACCCACATCTAGCAAAGCGGTATATGGAACACCAAAGATTAAAAACATACCGGTTATGACGTCCGGCGCATCTCCCTCCTCACGACGCCTCGCGGCATACACCAAACCAGTCTGCCTAGCCTCCGTGTTGCTAGTACCTCTGCCTGATGATCCGCGGCCCCGACCAGAACCATTACCTCCTCTACCATTACCACGACCTCTCTGCGGTGCTGGTCCTTCCTTTCTGAATTGAGCCCGACCTTGACCTTCGGACTGATTCCTTCCTTGCTTACGTGGACAATCCCTCACGGTGGTCCGTGAACCACACTCAAACTTGACCTTTTCCTCCGGTCCAACATTCGCCCCAATGAAATTTCTCACATCGTTTACCGTCTTTGGTCTTTGATTAGCGATAACAGGCCTTCCGGATCGATTCGGCTCATTTTCCTAACCCTCTTGATCATTGCCGGTTGACCCGGATGATCCATATCCTCTCTTATGCTTATTACGGTCATAGTTCTGCCTTCCAGATTCCTTTATTCTTTCGGCTATCTTAGCCTTTTCAACTAAAGTAGCAAACTCTCGCTCTTGATGTGGAGCAATCAACAATCTCAGCTCGTCCTTCAACCCGTCTTCGAATCGAACACATCGATCGTGCTCTGAAGCCACAATACCTTCAGCATATTGGCTCAATCTCAAGAACTCAGCCTCGTACTCTGATACAGATTTATTCCCTTGGACCAAACTCAGGAATGCCTTACGCTGTGCATCGATGTAACTAGACCCAATATATTTCTTTTGATATGCTGCCTTAAAGAAGTCCCAAGTGAGATCTTCCTCACTGACACCATTCGAACGTGATCCACCACCGATATGACTCATCCTTGAGAAGCGACACCGCCCCTTTCAGTTTCTCCTCATTTGTCAAATCTATCTCATCCATGATTCTTTCGGTCGATTCTAGCCAATACTCAGCTGTGTTTGGTGCTACCCCAGATACACCTCGAAAAAATTCAGCGCCGTTAGCTCGAAGTCTCTCAGGTACCGATTTTCGAGTTCCTCCACCTCCACCCATTCCAGCTACCCTTTCCAGAACCCGCAGCATTGCTTGTGACACCGCGTCGTCACCCATCTGATCCTGTTCTTCAGCTCGAAAAGTTGGGGGTGGTGGTAGTGGTATGTCGTTCTCGGATCCTTGACCTGACCTGACAGGTTCTGATACTGTCATCCTACCCCTTCCGCGTCCACGACGGCCACGTCCTCTAAAACTCATTCTAACTATCGTTCTTTAATCTGATTAGGAAATTTTATGAATTAGAACATGTTTCACTTGATTATCCGCAAGGAAATTTTTATGAAAAGAATTTAATAGATATTCTTTCGATCAAACAGCGTTTTAAGTCTTCTATCTAGTTCACACAGAAAAGTACATCCATTCCCTAATACCTTTCATACTTATGCACTCTTCGGGCATTTCTGTCCGTTTCTAACCCAGGGGTATTTTCGTCTTTTTCCTACAAGGGTATTTTCGTAATAAATCGAAGAAATTTGAGAACTTTAATAAATCAAATCATTTTGTAATTTCAAAATTTGAGGAGTATTTTCGAAAAATTCTTCATTTAAAGGTATGGCAAAATTTTGAAACCAGGGGTATTTTGGTAATTTTGTAAATCAGGGGTAATTTTGTAAATTCCAAAAGTCAGTGTATATATTTTGATACAAGTTTTTTTTTCTTTCGGCTACTTTTGCAAAGTAAGAAGATTTTATTGAAATTGGGGTAATTTGGTGATTCTAAAACCAAGGGCATTTTCGTAATTTTGCCACTAGGGGCATTTTGGTAATTTTGATAAATCAAAAATATTTAATAATTTTTGAAAATAAATTTGTCCTACTATCTAAAAGAGATAATTTAGTGATTTTAAAACCGAAGTTTTCCTTAAAACGTGACTAGTCCCTTTCGGGTTTTATTTAGGGTTTTGCTATGATCGAGTCCTCTTGGTTAGGGTGAGCAAAGCTACGCACAGGTAGGAATCCCAAGAGGAGGTGAGTCACGAGGACTGCTTAAATACCAAACTCTTCCGGATCCAATCCTAGACATGCGCACCAAGATTACCACACCCTAACTCGGTGACTTAGTCACGGGTTGGTTTTAATTAGGCCATTAAAGTCTTATGTCATTGTTTGAGGTAAACTAGTCCTAAAGTTTAAAATACTTATCACTATCTCGTCCCATGCTTCCTACCCTTCTATAGAAAATATATCATCTGAAGTTAGGAGTACTTACAGGCGGATTAGTGCTTGGAGACTCGGTGCCATGCATATTCAAAACCAAAATATTTCAAATAGGCCTACTAAAACATTTTTGGGTCTTGGGCCCCCACAGCCGAGCTTTGAACTGGGCTCTGATACCAATTTGTAACACCCCAAACCCGGCCCAACATTATGACCGAATTTAGTATGCCACAGAGAAAACATTTTGGAAACCATTTTAAGACCGATTTTGAAATTTGTTGAAATGCCATTCAATTTAAATGTCTTTGTTTAAAACCATGCTTAATTTTATTTAAGAATATTTGTTAAATCGTTTTGTTTACAATTTCAAGTGTACCCGATGGCACAATAAAACATTTTACGATAAATTTTCATAAAACATGTGTAACCATTTTCTTAAGTCATTAAGTTGTTAAACAGATTATCCAAACAGATAAATAACCAAAATATAATTCTAGGAGGCCTTATTACAAAATAAATCAAACCCATAATAAAATAAAACAATCCAAAATCCACCTAGTCCTTATTTTTATCGCATGGCCACCTCGAGTTCATCCGACTCCTTATCCGCAGCTCCGAATCACTGAAAATGTTAAAAGAAAAAGGTGAGTCATCAAGACCCAATGTGTAACCCTTTTTCCCGGTTTAATTCAACAACATACACAATTTATAACAATTTAACATGCATTAAAATATGCACCCAACCTAGCCAACCAAACACCTTTCTCTACCCCGTGTGGTACCAAACCACTGGTGGTGCCAAACCACTGGTGACATATAGTCACAAATGTGATACCAAATCACTGGTGTCCGAAGACACGATTGTGTTACCAAAACACTGGTGACCGAAGTCACAAATCAAGTGATGGGGCCAACCCATCGTGTGATACCAAATCACTGGCAGACAATCCCATATCTCAAAGTGGGGCCAACCCACGGTGGTGTAAACCACAGGGACAAGTCGCTATGAGGTACCAAACCTCTGGAGGTACCAAACCTCTGGTGACCGTAGTCACATTGTGTTACCAAAACACTGGTGTCCGTCGACACGAATATTACTGCCCCCTCCTCTCATCAACCCTTACCTATCATTTATATGCATATACAAAAATCATGTTGATTGATTTATTTAACAAGATCCAATCGATTATCATAGGCCATAAATCAAATAATACACATACCAAATGTGTCATGCTTCCCAAGAGCATCAAATAATAATCTCATAGCAATAAAAACTTACCCGAGTCCTTGCTAATACCATAAAGGTATTACATCCATGTCTACACAAATTGATTAGACATAAAATAACACTTAGCATATTAAAGAGTTATAAGGTGTGTATGTACACACCTTTCACCAACGCAAGATCTATCTTCAAAAATCCGATCTATCACTCTAGATCACTTTGTCCCTACAATCGGCCAATACTAAAAATTATTAACAAAGGCCATTCGGCCAAACCACAATACTTTAATTCCAAAAACTTTAATCTTTTCAAAAGAATGATGAATCAACTAAAATCCTTACCCCTTTGACTTACCAACCTTTGATTGCTAGAGAGATATGGCTTAAATCAATCGCTTCCAAAGTCTCAAGAGCCTATCTTTCAAAATCGATTGTACAAAAATCAAAGAAACTACCCTTGAATATTCGGCCAAACAAGGAGTATAGGAGAAGAAAAAGGTTCGGTTATGGTTGTTTTGAAAAGAAAAGAGAAATAAGAATGGAAGTAGATGTTTTACCTTTGAACAAATGAAAAAGAAAATGGTATTTGAGATTGAGAAATATTCGGCCAAGAGAGTGAGAAGAGAATGTTTATGATCCAATGTCAAAAAGAAAAGAAAGGAGAGATGAGGGAGAGATGAGATTCGGCCAACACCTTTTTGTCTAAAAGAATAGTTCACAAAAATCCAATGTTGTTATGGTTTCAAGAGAAAAATGAAAGAAAGAGAATGGCACTTTTGGTTCAACAAAATGGAGGCTAAAACATAAACATATTTTGCACAAAAGTGCACAATAACATTCGGCCAAAAGAAGAGTTTTGGGGAGGAAAACAAAATGCAAAAGATGCACAAAAGAGGAATTGGCCAAATATTCCCCTAAACCACCTAACAAAATTCGCCACTCCCTTAGCCTTACATGCCGTCCACATTCATGCATTAAGGCATAGGATTTCTTTCCAAAACATCCTCCTATTCCATGCCTTTGTCCCTCCTCATACCATAAGTTCAAGATATCCTTCCATAACTTCAAGAATCTTATCCCCATCTTCAAGCTTTCCTTAAGCTAAATTCAACTTACCAAAAGATGAAAATCCTATCATAAACATGGGTTGACCGGCCATTAATGTTAAGATACAAAATAAAGTTTAAAAATGTTATTCCTACTACTCAACCATTAACCTCATGCAACCTTTCAAGCTCTTTAACCAACTTGCCTCTTATTCCTCTTATGCTATAAATGAACACTTAAATTAACTTAAGTGCTAAGCTCATTTAATCCTCTTCATTAAATAAGCCATACTAAGAATTATCCTACCAAACCGAGCTTACTCAAGACCCCTAATTAAGTCTTATAACACCACAAATAATATCACATAAATTTAAACACAAGCAAAATAATTCAATCACGAATAACCCCTATTTTTGGGATGTTACAAAAATGCCAAAATGAAAATGACCAAAGCTAGCATCTACCTTACCCAATGCTAACCAAAAATTCGGCCATCCCCCCTAGACCCTAAAACCATCCAAGTTCATGGACAATTAGCCATTCAAAGCTTTCCAAAATAGAGCCCTTGTTTTAACCCTTATGTCCCCCTTACATGTCTTTTCCATATGATTCCTTTCCTTAAGTTATCACTTGCATTATTCCCATGATCTTCTTGCAATAAAAAAAAATTAATCCAACTCATCAATCCTTATCCATGACCGACACTTGCTAAGGAAAAGCAAAAATAAAAGCTTCAACTTGCATGCTAGGAGATTCGAACCTCTCCCCTCAAGCAAACATGCATGCGCCAACTCCACCTTGCTACTAGCTTCTCTTGTGCTAGTTTTTAACACTTAATTTTACTTAAACCTCAAGGTCACTTGATCCACTTCAATTAAATACTCCTTACTAAAATTTATTCTAATTTCGAATAGTTCTCAAGTCTTCTCAAGACCATCCTAAACATGAAAACTTTTATTATACTCACGTTAAGCACTAAAACATGCATCAATTAAATACTCAAATTTTAGGATGTTACAAGCTACTATGTGCAAACGCTTCATAGAGGGATTGAATGAAGACATTAAATTGTTGCTTGGGATGCTTGATATAAATGAATTTGTTGTGTTAGTTGAAAGAGCATGCAAAGCTGAGGAGCTCAGTAAAGAAAAGAAGAAAGCTGATTCTGAAGCTCGTAATGAAAGAAAAAGATCGATGAGTACGTTTTCTCAACCTTCTACAAAGATATTTAGAGATGCAAGCAATTATTCAAATAATTCGTTTGGACATCCAAGTAGAGATCGTTTGAGACAAAGTGCTGGTCCACGAACTCAAGCTCCGATTGAATCAAGTGTTGGCAGCGTTAAGAGTAACAAACCTAAGTGCAGACAATGTAGAAGACGACATGTGGGAGAATGCTGGGGCAAGTACAACAATAGAGTTTGTTATAAATGTGGATCCCGAGATCATTTTATTAGAGATTGTCTAAAGATGGTCAAAGAGGAAAATGTTCAGAATGTGAGATCAAGTAATGTATCGACTAGGGGCAGACCACCCAAAAATGTAGGGAATGTGAGTGGAAGTCAAAGAGGGACTACTAACATAGCTATGAGGTCAGAGGCAAAAGCACCTGCCCGAGCTTATGCTATACGTGCACGAGAGGAAGCATCATGTCCAAGCGTCATCATCGGTACTTTCACTTTATTTGATACTGATGTCATTGCATTGATAGATCCAGGGTCTACTCATTCATATGTATATGTGAATCTAGTATCAAGTAAGACTCTACCGTTTGAGTCTACTGAGTTTGTGATTAGAGTATCGAATCCCTTAGGCAAGTGTGTCTTGGTGAATAAGGTGTGCAAGAATTGTCCATTGATGTTTCGGGATGTTTTTTTTCGGTTAATTTGATGTTACTACCATTCGATGAGTTTGACATAATTTTGGGTACGGATTGGCTTACTCTGCATAATGCCATCGTGAATTGTAAAAGAAAAAGTATTGAGTTGAAAAGTCAGAATGGTGAGATAGTTCGAATTGAATCCAGTGATATGAAAGGATTACCAGCTATTGTATCTGCAATAAAAGCTATGAACTATGTGAGAAAGGGTTGTGAAGCTTATTTGACATATGTGATTGATACAAAAGACTCGGAAAAGAAAGTTGAATCTGTGCCTGTGGTATGTGAGTTTCCAGATGTGTTTCTTGAAGAGTTACCGGGATTACCTCTGATTTTTAGAAGTCAAATTTGGTATTGAATTAGTCCTGGGGACCGCTCCTATTTCGATAGCTCCGTATAGAATGGCTCTAACAAAATTGAAAGAGTTAAAGTCTCAGTTACAGGAGTTGACTGACAGAGGATTTGCATGACCGAGTTTCTCACCCTAGGGTGCTCTTGTGTTTTTGTGAAAAAAAAAGATGGAACTATGAAAATGTGTATTGATTATCGATAGTTGAACAAAGTGACGATAAAGAACAAGTATCCGTTACCAAGAATTGACGACCTGTTTGATCAGCTGAAAGGGGCTACAGTGTTTTCAAAGATAGATTTGAGATCGGGTTATTATCAGTTACGAGTTAAAGACTCTGATGTGCCAAAGACTACTTTCCGGACAAGGTACGGACACTATGAGTTTCTGGTTATGCCTTTCGGACTTACTAATGCACCTGCAATTTTCATGGATCTAATTAATTAGATTTTTAGACAGTATTTGGATCGGTTTGTGGTAGTGTTTATAGATGATATTCTATCTACTCCCGAGATGAAACCGAGCATGCCAAACACCTGAGACTTGTGTTACAGACTTTGCAAGATAAACAGTTATATGCAAAGTTTAGTAAATGTGAGTTCTAGTTACGTGAAGTCAGTTTTCTGGGATATGTAGTATCAGCATTAGGTAATCGGGTTGATCCGAGTAAAATTTCAGCTATACTTGACTAGAAACCACCAAAAATGTTTTTGAAGTTTGAGGCTTTCTGAGACTTGCTGGTTATTACAGACGATTTGTGAAAGGTTTCTCTATGATTACTACACTGATGACGAAGCTGTTGCAGAAAGGTGTTAAGTTCGAGTGGTCAGAGAAGTGCCAACAAAGTTTTGAGCAGTTGAAAGTGTCGATGATAGAGGCGCCAGTGTTAGTTCAACTTGAATCAAGCAAAGAATTTATAGTTTATAGTGATGCATCGTTGAATGGGTTGGGCTGTGTGGTGATGCAAGAAGGGAAAGTCATTGCTTACGCTTCGAGACAGTTAAAACTGTAACAGCCCAATTTTGGGCTTAATCGAAACAGTGGTTTTAGGACAACAAATCTGGTGTTGAGAAATTTATTTTATTTATAATTTTATAGTTTAAAATTACATGGAATGATTTCGTGAAAATCTCATTTGAAAATTTTGACGTTTGGGCACTCAATTTAGTCAAAAGGACTAAACTGTAAAAAGTGCAAAAGTTGAGTTCTACATGTTAGAGGTGTCCAATTGTTATGAAATTTTAAATTGTAGGTCCTTAAATGATAATTAGACCATTGGTCAAGTTGGTGGACAAAAATGGACATGAATGGGTATGTTTCAAAAGATTTTTTAATGGGTATTTTGGTAATTTAGTGAATTAAATGAATTAATAACAAAATTTAAATGCCAAATTTGTCCATCTTCAAGCTTAGGTAGAATTTAACATGTGGGAAGCCATGTATAGGGTTTCCAAGCTGTCCAAGATTCATGGTAAGTCCATTCTAGCCCCGTTTTTCATGTTCTTTACGTTTTTTAGAGTCCCAGTAACTTAATTTAGCTTATTCTAGCAATAATTTAACCTAGGGTTCATATTTGGAAAAATACCCATAGGTGAAATATGTTTATTTTGATGTTTATGCCATAATATGAAGATTAGAATTATGTTAAACAACTTTTACTAAGCGATTTTAAGTGAAAATGAGTAAAACGACATAATCGGCAAAAATACCTAATGTACATAAGTGCATGTTAGAGCAAGAATTTGATGTTGACATAGAAGGAAAAATGATCAGCGTGTTATAAAACACAAGAATAAAGGATGAAGTTTAATTTTTGAGCCTAGGGGAAAAATCATAATTATGCAAAAGTTTAGGGGCAAAATTGTAATTTTTCTAAAGTTTGAGTTAGGGACTGTTTTTGAGTATTACATTAATTAAATAAGTGAAATGTGATGTTTTAGACCCCAAAAATGAGATTTGGACCTAGAACGGGAGGAAAATCGAAAATCAGGAAAGTTGGTAAATTACTGTTTCTAGATCCGAGGTAAGTTGGTGTGTTAATAATAATGAAATAACAGCGTAATGTATGTTTGAAACCTAAATTGTGGTATTAAATTGATTTTGTTGAATTACATGTTTAGTATATTATGTTGGTGAATTTATTTAATAATATGTTTACGATAAAAGGTGACATAGCTGACATGGAAAATGAGTTGAAATATTGTGCTTAAAGGTGTTTTCTATGACTATGGTTATTATGTGAAATGGAAAGTTTATATGTAAATAATGTATTTATTTTACTTGTGCAATAGTTATTTTGCTAGATATTATAGAAATCATTGGGTGATAACTATAATATGAAAATGTATGGAATGTGAAATTCTTGATTGAACCTTCAGAAAATTGAGAGATACGGACAATATGTAGCTAGGTCACACGAGTGATAAGGGACCTTCACCGTGTGCACAAGAAAGCTACGAGATGGAAAATTTTGATATGTAGCTAGGCCATATGGATGATAAGGGACTTTCACCATGTGTGCAACAAAGCTATGGGATAATAATTTCATATGTAACTAGGTCACATGTGTAATACTATGTGTATACTATGTGTACAAGAAATCTACGGGTTATGAGTAGCTAGGTAACATGAGTGGTTCCTAGTTTTGGATGCCATGTAGACAAGAAAGCTATGAGATGGAATGGCTAGGTCACATGGGTGATAAGGGACCTTCACCATGTGTACAAGAAAGCCAAATTATGTGTACGTGGAGCTATGTGCTGAGATCACCAAGTATAGGGCATTTTCGAAGGGTTAACGGGATAAC
Source organism: Gossypium rotundifolium (assembly GCA_025506655.1). NCBI lineage: Eukaryota > Viridiplantae > Streptophyta > Magnoliopsida > Malvales > Malvaceae > Gossypium > Gossypium rotundifolium. The sequence goes on from CP106730.1 coordinate 30,483,867, forward strand.
TTACTAATGGTGATTGGTGCGATCATTTTATGAATAAGTGCAGGTGTGAATGTGACCAATTGAGAAATGTGGCAAATATTGGTGATGATTTTTCATTTGCATGGCTAGTATTGAACATGCTTGGTGTTATGTGTGCATATATGAAAGTAATATAAAGAAAACATGGGAGAGTAAAATTTTTAGTAAAATAGATTGAAATAGCAGCAGTTACATGATTTTGAAAAATCACCATAAATAGTGAAAATTGAATTATATGTTGAATGAAAGATGAAATTAAATATTATTGAGTCTATTTTCACATTAAAGAAATGGTGTGAGTAAATAAATTTTCTATTATGAGATATTTCAATTTTGGTAAGATAGGGTCTAAATGGTTTCGGAAATCCCCTGTTCCAAATTTGGAAAATCACTAAAATTTGTATAAAAATGGTTATAGTGTGTAATTTATATTATCAAAATCCTTGGTGAGTCTAATTTTGAGAGAGACAAATGGGAAGGTTATCCAAACTCTGTATAATGAGGAATTTTAATTTTACTGAAGAGGTGTTAGAGCTATCCATCACCGAAATAGGGGAATCTTTAATGAATAAACTGTTTTGATTGGCTAAACCCAAAATTTTGGAAATTTTATGGTAAGAATATATGTGAGTCTAGTTTTATGGAAAATTAACGCATCTTAATTTGGAGTTTCGTAGCTCCAGATATAAATAATTTAATGACTGTGACTCGAGGAAACAACTTAACTGGAATTTGAATAAATAGAAAGAATATGAAAATAGTATGTTATCGCATTGCTTATTATTTTCATGAGAGCTTACTAAGCGTAAAGCTTACTCCCTCCTTTCCATTTCTTTTAGTTTTGTCAAGTCAGCTCAAGGTTGGAAATCATCGGAGGCAGCATCACACTATCGATCCATTATCCTTGGAGTATTGGCATGTGTATGTTTAATGTTTTCAAGTGAGTGGCATGTATAGGGACTTAATTTTTCTACGATGGATGTTGTTGTGATTAGCCAAATGTATTGGCTTATATTGATTTGTTGATTATAGCCATGAGATGTGGCTTATAATGATTTTGGCTTGTAAGCCTATTTGTCCATGGTATGAGTTAATGTCTGATTATGTGGTATAAGTGATTAAATAGATAACAAGGTTAAATGTATATGTGTGTATGTAAAGATGACAAAAAGGCTTGGAAGTTAGCCTAGGTCTTGATCACACGGGTAGAGACACGGCCATGTTCTCAGCCGTATGGAGGACACGGCCTCTGGCCATAGACGTGTGCCTTGGCCGTGTGCCCTTAAACGATTGCTGACGTCACAAATAGAGAGTTACACGAGCTGAGGACTCGGGCGTGTCCCAAGCCACACAGACGTGTGTGACTACACGGCCCAATCCACATGGGCGTGTGACTCTCCAAAGCAAGAAAATTGGTTAAGTTGCCCAAAGATTTTCAAAGTTCTCAGTTTAGTCTCGAACCACCCCGATGTATGTTATAGCCTTCGAAGGCCTGTATAAGGGACGATATGCATGTGTTTGAAAAGTTTTAATTTTGAGAAAAATTTGGTAACCCAATTTTGTACGATTGTGAATGTTTAAGTCCGGTAACGCCTCGAACCCTATCCCAGAGTTGGACACGGGTGAGGGGTGTTACAAAAATAGCATGAAAAGAATTACCCAATGCATGATCTTGAATTGGTTGCGATGGTGTTCATATTGAATAGTTGATGTCACTATCTGTTTGGGGAGAAATGTCATATTTATACTGATCATAAGAGTTTGAAGTATTTAATGACTCAGAATGAATTGAATTTGAGACAGAGAAGATGGTTAGAATTGTTGAGAAACTACAAACTTGTGATAGATTACCACTCGGGTAAAGCTAATGTAGTAGCTGATGCTTTGAGTCAGAAATCATTATATGCTTTGTGAGCTATGAGTACTCAGATAGATCTATGTGATGATAGTGCGGTTATAGCTAAGTTGAAAGTTAAGACGATGTTTGTACAATAGATTGGTGATGCCTAAAAAAGTGATGTTGAAATGATGGCTAAATGAATTCTGTGTGAACCGAATGTTGATTTAGAATTTTGAGTTGATAGTAATGATTATCTGAGATTTAGAGATTGGATTTGTGTTCCGAGAAATTCAGAATTGATCTCAATGATTTTGAATGAAGCTCACAATAGTCATTTGTGTAACATCCTAAATTAATGGGCCTATGAGTTTAGTGGGTGGATATGTTTAATGTGTTAATTTGAGTGTTAGGGGTTAAATTGGGCCCAAAATTGGGCCAAGCCTTGGTTAAAATTCCTGTTTGGGTACCATGGGGTTTAAAAGATGGTATCGGTGCTTTAAGTTGCAAAATAGGCTTATGGCCCAATAGTATGTGGTGTTGCAGAGGAGTTATAGGTTGATGCCAATAGCAAGAGGTGAGGCCCAAGTTTTGGCCGCAAGGAGCCCATGTCTTTGGGCCATTTTTGGCACTTAAAAGGAGCAAGGAGGGGGATGGCAATGAGGCTTAATTTTAGGAGGGATTTAATGATTGGGATAATGCCGATATTGTGCTGATAATAGTAGGGAGAGGTTGTGTTATTTAGGCCTCTCTAAAGGTATGAATAGATTAAGATAAAGGAGAAAAGATAGGAGCTATCTACTGAGAGCAGTGTTGGCCAAAATTCCATCTCCTGGGGGGAAAGAAATCAGTTTCTTTATGGAAAAAGGGGTGCCAAAATTTCCCCTATTATTTGATTAATTGTTAGTTATCAGGAAGGGCACTTTCGGGTTTTGATAAGTAAGTGCCAAAATTCTCCATAAATAGGGGTGGTATCTCTTCAATTTCGGCATTTGAACCCTATTCTTTTCCTCATTCTCTATGCGGAAACTCTCAGTCGTTCTCTACAATTTCTTTTCTTTTGAATTCTTCAAAAGCCGAAACCTCTCACTTCACTTTCTTTTTCCATTCTTTTCCTCTTGTGCCGATTTTTCCATAAAGCCAAATCTCTATGTAACACTGGTTTAGGGGTTATGCGTTTGGAGCATAACTTGAGCATTTAGTAGGCTTAAGGTCTGTTGGAGGAATTTTAGGGTTTTGGGGAACCTAGAAGGCAAGGGATGGCTTAGGAAAATTTTAATTTTGGGGTTAAGAAATGGAGCTGGGCTTTAGAGGCTTAAGAAAATTATTTGGATGATTTTGGTACATGAAAGGCATTAGCAAAGTGGTTATCTTATTGTTTAAGAAATTTGAAGAAGGTCCATCGAGGGCACGGGTTCGAGTTGGTGACAACAAAAGTGGCGTTTATTTTTGGGATTATGGCATTGCAGGGTAGAAGGCCTCTTTATTTATTGTTGAAATCATTTTATTATCTTTTAATTAGGGTTTATATTATACTTAGATATATTTCCTTCAAATGATTTATAATATAATAAATTATAATAAAGTTCTAATACACATATTTTATACCAAGCTTATTATTTAATAATTTTAATGGGAATTACTTCCGAAAATAAACAAAATTTTCAAGTTTTTCCTAAAGACAAAGATTTCCAACCGTTGTTCATGAGTGACATAACCAGATCCGGTCAAGGCTCGTGGGCGGGTTTGGGGATGTTACTGATTAATATCGAGCCAGTTCAAAACTTCGGCTTTGAGGGTTTTGGGCCCAAAAACATTTTCAAATGGGCTTTTCAAAATATGGGCTTTTAAGAAATTTTTCAGATTTTACGGCATGGCACTGTACCTCGGCCGAGTCCACTGGTAAGTACTTGAGACTTGTGAAGTAATTTGTTATATGAATTGTTATGGGCTTTGTTGGGCTCAGTAGATTAGTAAATTAGGATCGGTTGAACCCTAAGGCTAGTCTACTCAAACATGTGCATAAGACTTAAGGTTACTAAACAAACACATGAAGTAAGTCGCCAGTGTTAAGGTGTGGCAACTTTGTGCGCATGTCTAGGAGTGGTGTTCGGTGGGAGCTTGGTACTTAAGCAGTCCGCGTGACTCACCTCCTCTCCACTTGAATCCTACAGTGCGTAGCTACTGGTTCACCTTAACCAAGAGGACTTGTTCATAGGCTAAACCAATTCTTAAAACCGAAGGGATTAGCCTTCTTTTTTAAAATTCTTGGTTTTAAAATTTTCAAATTTACCCTTTTGGTTTGTAAACCCTAAATCTGGTTTAAAAAAAAAAAGTGTTTTTCTCGATTTACCCAAAATTACCAAAATGCCTGGCGGCAAAATTACAAAATGCCCTGTATTATAAAATTACCACATACCCTCAACTTTTGTTAAAATTATTTTACTTGGCAAAATATTAAAATCTCTAGTTTTCAAAATATCAATATACCCCGATTTGGGAAAATTTACGAAAATACCCCTGTGTTGAAAATTACTAAAATGCCCCTAACTTTCAAAATTTCTGAGTTAACCCCAACTTTAATAAAATTCTCTCACTTTGCAAAAGTATCCAAATTTTTGTATTTCAAAATAATACCCCGACTCTTGAAATTTACAAAATTACCCTGGTTGACAAAATTACCAAAATACCCCTAGTTTCCAAAATTCTGCTGTATCTCTAATTTGACAAATTTTTTTTGAAATACCCTCTAGTTGTGGAAATTTCAAAATGTCCTGGTTTATTAAAGTTTTAAAATTTTTCTGGTTTATTCCGAAAATGTCCCTGTAGGAAAATGACGGAAATACCCCTGGGGTAGAAACGGGCAGAAATGTCCGAATAGTGGATGTGTGTGGTAGATACCACTGAATGTGCCTTTACTGAAGGAATGTGTTCTTGTTGATGAACGGATGTGTGTGAATGTGATTCTTGAACTAGAGTAGTAAACTCGAACTGAAACTTTGTGTGATCGAAAGAACTACTTCTAAATATCTTTCATTTCATAAAATTTGCTCGTGGTTAAATATTGGAACAATTACTAATGCATAAAACTTCTTAATTAGATAAATCAAGACGATAGAGATGAGTTCTAGGGGCCTTGAGAGAGGTAGAATGGCAACATCGGAACCGATAGGGTCCAGCCATGGGTCGAAAGTGAAGTCTGCTTGCGGTGGCATGGAGGAACAAGATCAGACAGGAGAAGATGATGCAGTATCGCGGGCCATGTTGCGAGTGCTAGAGCGAGTAGCGGGAGTTAGTAGAGGAAATGGAACTCGGAAGTCGGTATCGGAAAGGCTTAGATCGAACGGAGCCGAGATCTTTAGAGGAGTGTCGGGAGTAGCTCCTAATGTAGCAGAGTATTGGCTAGAAGCAGTCGAAAGAATCATGGATGATTTGGATTGCACCAATGAAGAAAAATGAAGGGCTGTTTCTTTACTTGGCGAAGAAGCCTATCGTTGGTGGCTCCTTTGTCAAACAAGGTGTATCGGCGGATCGATTGGATTGGGATTTCTTTAAGGCCAAGTTTGAAGGGAAGTGCGTAGGAGCTAGTTATTTGGATTACAAAGGAAAGCGTTTCTAAATCTAGTACAAGGGAATAAGTCGATAGCTGAGTACGAAGCGGAATTTGTGCGGTTAAGCCAGTATGCTAAGGGAATTGTGGCCACGATTACGAAAGAAGTGTTCGATTCAAGATGGGCTACGAGATGAGTTATGTGAGTTGATTGCTCCACAGACAGAGAGAGACTTCAGCGGTGCTAGTGGAGAAAGCTCGGATCGTTGAAGAGGTTAAGAAGACTATAAGGGAAAACCGAGAGAAGAATAGGAACGAGAATAAGAGAAAGGTTGGATCATCGATGATCGTTTGGTAATGCCCGAAAAGACTAAGGACCGAGAACCACAGAAAGTGCACTTGTACCAGTGGATCGGAATCGTCCTTGTGCTCGATGTGGAAGACCTCACACAGGAGAGTGTTGGGGAAATAATAAAGAATGCTTTCGGTGTGGATCTAAGGCACATCTGGTTAAGAATTGTCCTCGAGCAACGAAGGGTCGTGGTTCTAGTCAAAGTCAACCAAGGATGTGATATCGGGTAAGCTCCCTTGTTTTGGAATACTCTTTAATTGTTTTCCTTGTTTGTAAATTAATTCTTTCCTGTATGATTTGGATCTCGAGTGAGAACTTAGAGACTACGTTTGGGAAGTATGATGAATTGGAATCAGAGTGGCACAGCGGAGGCGTAGAGTAGGGAGTTAGGATTGCATGGCAATAAGTAATTTCGAGGACGAAATTATTTTAAGGAGGGTAGAATTGTAACACCCTGGTTTAGGGGTTATGCGTTTGGAGCATAACCCGAGCATTTAGTAGGCTTAAGGTCCTGTTGGAGGAATTTTAGGGTTTTGGGGAACCCTAGAAGGCAAGGATGGCTTAGGAAAATTTTAATTTTGGGGTTAAGAAATGGAGTGGGCTTTAGAGGGCTTAAGAAAATTATTTGGATGATTTTGGTACATGAAAGGCATTAGCAAAGTGGTTATCTTGTTGTTTAAGAAATGGAAGAAGGTCCATCGAGGGCACGGGTTCGAGTTAGGCGGCAACAAAAGTGGCGTTTTATTTTTGGGATTATGGCATTGCGGGGTAGAAGGCCTCTTTATTTATTGTTGAAATCATTTTATTATCTTTTTAATTAGGGTTTATATTATACTTAGATATATTTCCTTCAAATGATTTATAATATAATAAATTATAATAAAGTTCTAATACACATATTTTATACCAAGCTTATTATTTAATAATTTTTAATGGGAATTACTTCCCGAAAATAAACAAAATTTTCAAGTTTTTCCTAAAGACAAAGATTTCCAACCGTTGTTCCGCAGTGACATAACCAGATCCGGTCAAGGCTCGTGGGCCGGGTTTGGGGATGTTACACTCTAAGCCTATTCTCTCATCTTTACTTTCATTCAAAAGCTGAAACTTTAAACTTTCTTCTCATCTTTATAGTTGAATACCTCCTATTCTCTTTTGTCGATTTCTCCACTAAAAGTCGAATCCGTATAGATTTCTTCCTATCATCTTCTCTCTTTTTGATCTTATCAAAAGCCAAAAATTCTTTGGGAGTTTCCAAATTCTCTGTTAAGGTAGGTGCCGATCTCTTCTGTTCTTTTCTTTACTTTCAGTTTTTGGAGGCCAAAGCCGAAAGGCTTATAGGCGTGGTAAGGTTATCTTTTGAATAACGATTGGATTGTTCTTGTGTTCACATCATGGGGCAAAACCTCGGGAAATCAGAGTAGATCGAATTATCTAGATTCTGAAAGCCGGAATCCGTTAGTCTCTAAGTATCTTACCTATTTTGGGATTTCAAGGTAAGGGGTTTTTCATTAGATTTTCGTTAGATTAGTTATCATACTTAAGATCTTAATCATACGATATGGTTTAACAACCCTATTTCGTTATAGTAGTTCTGACAAGGACTTTTGATGGAATCAAATATGGATCAGGCAAAGGAGAGGATCGGGTCTGTAAACCTAATCCCTAAGTTTAAGAAACGAGCAGTGTCTACTGCTCGAGATTGGCCACCAACTTGTGGATCGGCTTCTGAATAGCATCTTAGGCAGATAGCAGTCGTATCGGCTTCTGATAGTGTCGACATAGAGAGTGTCGTCTTAACGGTAACTAGGTGTGTAGATCTCTATCACACTCATTAATTTGTATTATATGTGTTGTAGGCTAAAAGCTAGAAAGAGAGGCTGTATGAACAGTCGTATGCCCAGAAAGGGTAGGCAAGGGATGCCAGGTACGTAATCATAGAAACCCCTCTATGTGTATCGAAGTATGTGAAAGTCTGTGATCTGTTTAGAGAGTTTAATATTTCGATTATTGTATGTATGTATGCATGGGATGGGGTTTATTAATTTACGAAAGGGGAGCAGGTCGCGAGGCGATCGGTGGCTTTGCCACATAGGTCACATAGTGATCGGTCTTTATGATAGATAGCATAGCTGTCAAATACTATAATGTATTACTGAGGTCGCATAGCAATCGGTGGCTTTGCCACAAAGGTCATATAGTGATCGATATGGTGTGTAGCGGATGGAGGGTTGATTGTAGAAATCCCCACAGTGTGAAGGTTGGTACGGGGTGTGTAGAGGATGGACTATTAGGATTGGGATGGGCCATGTTGCATGAAATATTCTGTTGCCATTGTGTATGGGCCAAGGCCCATAATGTGTTTGTGGGCCTAAGGCTTTTATGTGTTTTCTGGATTTGCACACTGAGTCTTGGTGACTCACCCATTTATTTTCCCTAACTTTTCAGATGAGCAGTAGATCGTGGACATAGGAGCCGAGGCGTACTCGAGAGGCCATCAAGATTATTGTCTACATAGACTATTTTGGATTTTCATTTGAATTTAATTTTCGGGAACATTTTTGTAATAAGGCTTCCACAACTTAGGTTTTCGATTTATTTTTTGTTAAGTGAAGTTTTTATAAACTTATGTTTTTTTTTTCCTTAAAGTCTTAATTATAAAATGAAATGGTAAATGGGCTTTTCAAACACAAACAATTCGAACGCTTAAAGTTGTTTCAAAAATTTCACAATTATTTGATTGACCGACTATAATAAACTAAGATTTTCAAAACCCTTCAAGACAAAGTTTTCAAGTTTTAACCCGTAGCATACCAGATCCGATCATGACCTGTGGGCCAAGTTTGGGGTGTTACAATTTGAGTGTATATCCTGGGAATACGAAGATGTATAATGATCTGAAACAATTATATTAGTGGCATGGTATAAAAAGAGACATTTCTGACTTTGTGTCTAAGTCTTTAGTTTGTCAGCAAGTTAAGGCTGAACATCAAGTTTCGTCTGGTTTGTTACAACCGATTATGATTCCTAAGTGGAAATGGGGAGAATTACGATAGACTTTGTGTCGGGTTTGCCCTTATCTCTGAGTAAGAAAGATGCAATTTGGATGATAGGGGACATATTGATGAAATCAGCTCATTTCGTTCTAGTGAGAACTGATTATTCTTTAGATAAGTTAGCTGAACTGTATATTGATGACATTGTGAGATTGCACGGAGTACCGTATCTATTGTATTTGATAGAGATCTGAGATTTACCTCATGATTTTGGAAGAAATTGCAAGATACTTTAGGCACAAAATTGCATTTCAGTACTACGTTTCATCCGCAAACAGATGGTTAGTCCGAGCGGATCATTCAAGTTCTAGAAGATATGTTAAGATGCCATATACTTGAATTTGAAAGTACGTGGGAAAAACATTTATCGTTGATTGAGTTTGCGTACAACAACAGTTTTCAATCTAGTATCAAAATGGCACCATATGAGGCTTTCTATGGTCGAAAGTGTCGAACTCCATTGTATTGGACTAAGCTAAGTCGAGAATAAGATTCACGGGGTTGATCTTATAAAAGAGACTGAGCAAAAAGTGAAAGTAATTTGTGACAGTTTGAAAGCGGCCTCAGATCATCAGAAGTCTTATGCTGATTTAAAACGAAAAGGTATTGAATTTGAGGTTGGTGATAAAATGTTTTTGAAAGTATCTCCGTGGAAGAAAATACTTCGATTTGGTCGGAAGGGCAAGCTGAGTCCGAGGTTCATTGGACCGTATGAGATTATTGAACGAGTTGGGCCAGTTGCTTACAGATTGATGTTACCACCTGAGTTAGAAAAGATTCATAATGTGTTTCATTTATCGATGCTTCGACGGTAGCCAATCTGATCCGTCTCATGTGATTTCTCCTATTGAGGTTGAGATTCATTCAGATTTGTTGTATAGTGAAGAACAGATCCAAATTTTGGCACGAGAGATCAAAGAGTTGAGAAACAAAAGAATTTTCTTAGCTAAAAGTGTTGTGGCATAAACACAGAGTTTAAGAGGCTACGTGAGAGCCTGAGAACGTTATGAAAGACCAATATCCACACCTATTCACTGGTAAGATTTTCGAGGACGAAAATCCCTAAGGGGGAGAGTTGTAACAGCCTAGTTTAGACCCTAGTCGAAACAGTGGTTTCGAGATCACAAATTCAAAGCCAAAATAATATTTTAAATGTTATCTTTGGTGTTGAAATTAAATGAGACATAGTCTATGTGAAAATTATGTGTGATAAGTTTATCGATTGTGTGCCGAATTAAGAGAAAAGACTTAATCGCATAAAAGGTAAAAGCTGAGTGCTGATTGTCATGACTTATTAAGTGTGGAGTCCTTAAATTGAAATTATACCATTTGAAGAATGCATGGACGGTTAAGACATTATAATGTATGATTTTTATGTTATATTAAAAAGGGTATAATAGTAAAACATGAAATAAGTTAATGTTAATCAAAATAAAACAAAAGTAAGTGGAGGAGTGTTCATCTTTCCCCACCAAAATTGAAATAGAAAAGAAAGAGTTAGGGATTGAAACATTTGGCCATTGTTGTCCTTAATCAAGGTATGTGTTTTGATCGATTTTTGATAATTTTACGTTTTTGAGATCGTTGCTTAGTGTACTATCAAACCCATGCTTAAATTTTACAAATTAATGGTGATTTTGAGATATGTTGTTGATGAATGCTTGAGCTTAGTAATAGTTGATGATGAAATATGAAAGACATGTGAATGATAAACATATTTTGTCTTGGAATTTTTATTGAAATTGAGTAATTTGGGCTTAATTGTGAAAATGAGAAATAGAAGGACTAAAATGTGAAATAAATGAAATGTGTGGACTTGTATGAACATAGAGAGGATTTGACTAAGCATGGGTGAAGTGAAATTTTATGTATTTTGTGATTTTGTGAATTAGGGACAAAAGTGTCAAAATGTGAAAATGTGAGGGCTATTTTGTAAAATGCCCTAAATATGTGTGTTTGGACTAAAATGAATGATTTGGTGATTGAATGGACTGAATTTGAATGTGTATAGACCAAGAGAGGGGAGGTTCGGATCGAGATCAAGGCAAAGATAAAGTGCTCGATTAATTGACTGTTTCGACAGTTCGACGTCCGAGGCATGTTCGGACATACTACGTGTATTTAGTTACATTTAATGCTATGAAATGAATGGTATGAATATATTGAAATTTAAATGCTATGTGAGAGTTTGAGTTGTATGGCACTAAGTGTGCGTATTCAAAAGGTGTCTGAGATGATTAGCACTGTGTGTGCGAAATAATATAAGCTTCAGCTTTGTGGCGGGCACTGTATGTGTGATACCGATTTAAGAACGGTTTGATATGGATACACTAAGTGTGCGATGTCAATTAAGTTTTGGCTAACTATTTGGGCACTAAGTGTGCGATTGAATCAAAGAAGAGTTAAAAGTTGATCGAGAGGAAATAGTGAGTATTGAGTAGCAAATGTAATTGACAACTAAGTGTTGGATAAGGTGCGTTCAGAACCTATGTGGTTGATGAATCTATAAATGAGATCATGAAATGTTAAATGAGTATATTAGCTTTGGATGTCATTATATATATACCTATGTAGATGTGAAATAAATCTATGTGATGATTTTGTTTTGGTTTAATGTGTATTGTTATGAACTTACTAAGCTTTGGAAAGCTTACTGTGTGATTTGTTTCTCTGCTTTGCAGTGTCAGTAAAGCTAGCTCGGATCTGGGGATCGTCAGCATCTCAATCACACTATCGGCAATCTATTTTGGGTACTTTTTGGAAAGATGTACATAGTTGAAATATGGCATGTATAGGCTAGTTATTTTGAAACATATTTGAGTTGTGTAAATAGCCATGTGATGTGGCTAGATATATGTTGGATTTAAGCATGAATGGCTTTGACATATGATGCATATTTTGGTATGGCTTGTGGGTAAAGAGAATGACTTATGAATGGTAAATTTTGTGATGGTATGATGCTAGTATGATTTAGTGAATTTGGGAATGAATCATGTTTTGTATTGAATGTGTTCAAGTTGTGAATGTTAGTTTCTAAGTTGACATGTTTAGAAATGAGACTATATTAGATGGTATGTCAATCACTTGATATGAATTAGTTGCCAAATTGTGTGTGGAATTATGCCTAAATGTTCTTGTAGGATGGACCCTTGTGTGGGAGGTAAATTGGCCTTGCAAATGGCCTATTTTGTCACACGGTTATGGCACACAGGCGTGCCTATTGACCGTGGGACTAAGTCAATAGCTAGCTAAGAGTACACGACATTAGCACATGGACGTGCCTAGTAGCCGTGTGGTTTCAACAGGATCGACCACGGCCAAAGTACAAGGGCGTGCTTGGTGGCCGTGGATCCAAGTCAGAATTGACCACGGCCAAGGTACATGGGTGTGCTTGGTGGCCGTGGAGTAAAGTCAGATTCGACCATTGGGAAGACACACGGGGTGTCTAGCACCATGGGAGGCACACGACTTGCTCAGATGAGCGTGTAACCCCTGAAATTTTGAAAAGTTTTAAATTTCCTAGAATTTCTGTATGTGTTTTGATTTAGTCCCGACTCCTTTCTAACACGTGTTTAAGGTCTCAAAGTCCTCAATAAGGGACTATATACTTGTGATTTGATATGTTTGATTAATGTTTGACTTTGTGTCATGAAATGGTAGTGAAATGTTCTAATGTTTGGTAACGCCTCTTAACCTTATTCCGGTGACTGTCTCGGGTTAGGGGTGTTACATTAGTGGTGTAAAAAATACAGTATTGGAATCTCATTTTCATAAACCGAGTTTGTAAATATAAAATGAAATATTTACTGAGTTATTATGAAAATATTTTGAAGTTCAATTAAGAAATTTAGGCAGTAGTTAATTAAAGCTTAGGGACTAAATTGTAAAAGTTTAATCGCTATTTAGTTTTAATTAAGAAAAGGCTTGGGGACCTAAAAGAAAATTATCTAATGGACTAAAATGGTAAATAAAACAATAATAACTAATAACTAATGGACTTGTAATGATTATGTTCATTTTGTTTTAATTACAAGATAAAATTTTATAATAAAACATAGTTAATTAAATTAAATTTGATTAATAAAAAGTTAATTATATATATAAGACATTAGTGGGAGGAAAGATGATAACATCATCTTCCTCCACCGCCTATGTTAGATGAAAAAAAAAAAGAAAGGAAGCCATGGTTGAAGCTTACATTTGGCCAAGATAAAACCTAAGGTAATTTAAGCCTTTTTCATGTATTTTTTATGGATTTAAGGTCATGGGTGTTTGATTTAGCTAGCTCATGTATCAATTTGATAAACTGTTGGAGTTTTATGAAGTTTCTGTAACACCCTTAACCCGAATCCATCGCTAGAACAAGGTTACGAAGAATTATCAGAGTTTACAAATCAAATAGACAAAAAATACGAACATTTCATATCATATAGTATTCATGTCAAAACCAATCAAATTCATACATATTGCCTGTTATACGAGCTCTCGAGGCCCAAAATACGCATTAGAAACAAATCAGGACCAAATCAGAAACTCAAAAAATATTTTAGAAATATTTAAAATTTTCAAAGCTGCAGGAGTTAAATGTCTGTGTGGCCAGGCCGTGTGACTCACACAGCCAAGAGACACGCCCATGTCTTAGGCCGTGTGGGCATTCAAAATAGGGACACACACCAGTGTCCTAGCTTGTGTTCGTGCCTGCGTAACTCACTGACTTGGGTCACACGGCTAAGCCACACGCCTGTGCAAGGCCTTGTACCTTTCGAAGTAATCTCACGTGTTCATCTACCAGGCCGTGTAACAGCCTAACGTGCAACCCTTTGAAAGCTACAGGGGCACACAGCCATGTCACCTGGTCGTGTGTCACACACGGCTAAGACACATGCCCGTGTGGACGAAAATAAGCCATTTTACAAGCCATTTTTCTCACCCAAATTTTCATTCACCTACACCCAAAAATGCACACATACACAAGCTATAATCAATCATAAAAACAAGTAAAATCAAGTTTTAAACATGTATTATATTAACATACAACCAATATGCCCTTAGGCACATCAAATGACAATAATTAAACATGTATAATCATGTACACCATTAAATCAAATAAGCCAATAATATACCAATCCATTTTCCATCATTTCATGCAAATTCACTTACCATCCAAAACATACCATTTGGTACCACTTATACTACTTATTCACCTTTCATTATTCCATCTCAAATCAGGACAATCATCTATCATATAAAGCAACTTATGTACATATCAAAATAAGCCATTATATCATTAAGATACCAAAAACTCAACCACATCAAGTGACCATTTCTAACAACCAAACATATCGATAATATTAGCCCAAATAACCTATACATGCCATTATCACCAAAAATGTAACCAACTAAAAGTACCAAAAGAGCCAATGGATAGTGTGATATAGCTCCGATAAGTTCCAACCCGAATGAGCTTCCAAATAACTATAAAACACAGAAAATAACACAGAGTAAGCATTTAAGCTTAGTAAGTTCATATAACATAGAATTTAACTTACCATTTAACCACAATTTAGGTAAGTAAACATAGGATATCCCAACCAATTTGGCCAAAAAGCCTAAACACATGTTCACCAACATATTAGCCATGTAAATCACATATATAATCCAATACACATGGATGAATTCAACAAGTAGTTACATTTCATATACAATTCCTTTCATATATCAATGTATCATTTAGCATCACTTTCATGTGTTTCATGTAAATAACTATAATAGTTCATATCAAACTCATATAATCTTGTAACATAACTGTACTAGTTAAACCATTTAGAATTTTGTTGGATACGTGGGTAGTACACACAAGGTGTACTGAAATGTAATCCGTCAATTCCTGTACATGTATGCTCATACGAGCTCTGAATTGGTATACTCTTACGAGCTATAAACGGTAAGCTCCTCTGAGCTGAATAATGGTAAGCTCATGCAAGCTGAGTATTGGTAAGCTCATACAAGCTGAAATTAGTAACCCTAATGACATGTCATTTGTATCCTACGAATTCCTAAGGTTCAAATGGGACTTGGTACCATTGTACGTATTCGGATATATGATCGGTATTCATATATGATAATAATGCAAATCACATACATATACTTTAATTAAAGCATATAATTACACAATTTAATTACACGAACTTACCTCGACGAATGTTCGTAAATACGGAGGCGACTAATCTGAGATTTTCTCTTTGCGTCGATCTAACTCCGTATGAGGTCTAATCGGATCTATATGAATGAATTTAAACCAATTCTATATAATTCATATTCAATTTAGTCCAACACATATTTTTGGAAAAATTACCATTTTCCCCTATACTTTTAATTTCTTTACAATTTAGTTCCTAGGCTCGAAAATTGAAATTCATGCAATTTATTCCTTACCCAAACCTAGCCAAATTTTATAACTATTAATAGCAGCCCATATATTTCACAAATTCACAATTTTACCGCAATATTTTCTATTTTTCAATTTAATCTCTATCTGAAAATTTTACTAAAAATTCCTTAACAAAAGTTGTTTATCCAACAACAACCATTCATTTTCTATCATCAAACATCAAAACTAATGCAAGCTCATCAATGGAAAACCCTAATAGATTAACAGTTTTGCAAATTAGTCCACGAGCTAGCTAGATTAAGCTACAACAATCCCGAAAACATAAAAATCATTAAAAACGGGATAAAAATCACTCACCAATTGAGCTTAAAAGTATTCGAACCCTAGTTTAATAAAAATGGCTTTCTTCCTTCAATATTCAGTTGAAAAAGATGGGTAAAGATGATAGCAAATTTGGTTTTATTTTAATTTAACGTATATTTTACTAATTACTATTTTACCATTAAAAACATTCATATTTACACCAAATGCCGAGCCAACATTCTCCACTATCTCATTAATGGGTTAAATACCAAATAAGGATCTCTACTTTAAAGTTCCATACCTATTTAATACCTTTAGCTAATAGAACTAAACTTTTACACTTTACGAGATTTAGTCCTTTTTATCAAATTGAACATGTAAACGGTAAAATTTCTTAACGAAATTTTTACACGGTATTTCTATGATACTGTAGGCAATAAAATAATAAAATAAATTTTTTGACCTTGAATTTGTGGTCCCTAAACCATTGTTCTGATTTCACTAAAGATGGGTTGTTACAGTTTCCATTCTTGACAAACGATAAATTAGGCTTGAAATTGATTAGATTTTAAGCTTAGGTTATGAAAAGGACTAAATTGCAAAGTTAATTAAGCTTAATTGTTAAATTTGTAACATTATAGAAAAATTGAATAAATATAAAACCTATCATGAAATTTTGCTGGAAATAGAAAATATAAGGTCCATAATAAAAATATATGAAATCGATTTTAATCTGAAGCTAAGAATCAAAAGTTATGTATATATCGAGTTTAGGGAATAAAAATAAAAATATGTGGCTTTGTATTTGAATGTAAATTGGATGAAATTTTATATTTTTTATTTTTTTGAATTATCATTCATAGCTAAAGACAATGTCGAGTTGTCGAGAGGGAAGGGAAAAATGAGAGTCGTCGACGAGTGACGTTGTAAATGGAAAAAAATATAGGATTTTTCCTATGTAATTTATCACCTTTTTACTTTAATCTATTGTTAAAACTAAGTAATTGTTTAATAAATTAATGAAATATATGAAAATATGAAATTAGGACATAGAAATTATTAAAATGTGATTTTATTCTTTATTATATAGTTTTCATGCTATAAATGGCTTATTTTATATTAATTTGAATATATTATATTTTGTAAGACATAAAGTGGGTCATGCATGATTAAATTAAATAATAAAATAAAAATTATATTTAATAATTCATTTTAAAATATTTCATTAATAATTTGGGTTTTAATTAATTAATTAAATTGGATAAATTTTATTCTTTGGTCCTCTAAGTTGTTAATTTATTCTGGACAGGTCTGATAGATTTGTTGGATTACAAAAAGTCCAAATTAGATACCAAGTCAACCCAATATTCTGCTACACATGGCTTTCCATTTAAACCATTCTTTGTTTAATTACACAAGGTCCTTGCAGTGTTGAAGAAATTAGAGATTTGCACAAAGATTTACGATTGACCGAGTATCAGTCCTGAGTTGTGTGGCATCCAAAATTGCTTAAAAATCAAGCAAAAATCAAGTCAAAAGCCACTAAGCATGGCCGACCACAATTTGAGGAGATTTGAAGAGGTTAACTTCCATTATTTTTAGCAAACTATCCCCCTCTCCTCACCTATAAATAAGACCCTCCCATTCCCTCATTCATCATCCCTCAAGCATCCCTCCCTCAATCATTCCTCAATCATTCTCATCATTCATCATTCTCTCCAAATTCTCTTAGCCTTTTCCATTCCCACGCCTAGCATCATCTCTTCATAGAGATATTAGTAATTAAGCCTCTTAAAGAACCTTTGGTCGGCCACCTTGGAGAGCCATCAGCAAAAGAGTAAAGGAAAGGAACGAAGGAGCGTCGTCAGTCAGAGTCTTGGGTGACAGCCAATCTAAATTGGGTTTAATCTTTCTTTTCTTTAATTTAATCTAAAGATGTTTACTATGTGTTCTTTGTTCTTATTTACAACAATGTTAGCTTAATTTTATTTAAGCTAGGATGATTGCTTTGATTAAATAATATTTATTTGATTCATGCTTATAATGTTTGTGCCTCAATCGATCTTGTTTTCAATTAAAATCAAGTCTATATTCGTTCATACATGATTGAAATGCACTTGAATTAGATGAGCGATCCTGAATAGACGACGGGTAATGGACACATAATTGAAATGTGCATGCTCAGTTTAGATCCTGACTGATTAAATTGTAGGTTGCATAACAACTCTGACCAAGCTCTGTTGTCTGCATAGTTTTTAGATTTGTGTGATTAAACTATTTCAAACCTAACACGTCTGTAACACCCCAAACCCGACCTAAAAGTTAGGCCCAAGTCCGGAATGTCACACTAAAGGCACACTTCAAAACGATTTTACAATTTAACAATTTAAGGCCCAAAAGCCCAAAATCCCATATATATATTGTTAAGTTAAGAAGAAAAGCGCACATTTTAGGAAAATGTTCATATGTTAAGTTATTTCGAAAACCATGTTATCTTTAGAAATTTTATGAAATTTATTAAGCGGATAGTTGAAAAAATAATAATAAACCCAAAATCCAAAGTCAGGTAAGAGTTACATGGCCTTATTATAATCCAACAAAAAAATAAAGTATTCAAAACAAATTCATTTGAACAAATTAAAACATTTGAACAACTTGTAGTGTGGCTATCTCCGAGTCCTCTCCCACGTCGAGTCGTCTATTCAGGATTACCTGAAACATTAAATTAAAGGGTGTGAGTTTCGAAACTCAGTGTGTACAACCCTTGGCAATCAAATCAACATACAAATATTCACATTGGGCCTAAGCCCTATCGAAATTGGTGGTCTTGAGCCTTAGCCCATAATGACCTCATATCATATCATATCATATCATGTCATAAGCAAACAAGGTAATGCAAAACCCACCCCAACAATCCATCCACTACACACACCATTTCCCTTCCAACCTTATACACCTGTGGGGATTTCTAACATTGCAGCAAAGTTGCTAATCATAAAGCCACCGGTGGATTCATGGCCATACGACTATGCGATCCTCAAATCTTCCTCCGTACCATAATTTTCCACCCATAAGCATCCTAAACAGAATATCATATGAATGCAGCATGCACATGAGTAACATCCATAAAATTCATGTAACACCCCAAACCCGGCCCAAACACTACTACCAGATCTGGTATGTCACTAAGAAAAATTTTTAGGAAAACCATCGTGTCGACAAAAAGCCCAAATAGAAAATTACATAAATTGTGCCTTAATAATCAAAATCCCAAAACTTAATTACATGTCCTTGAAAGAAATTAAAATGAGAATAAATACTAAAGGCCCATTTTAAATCTAAAATGTAAACAAATGGCCTATAGCCTTATTACAATGTATTTTAAATCCATCATATAAAGTACTTTTAAAAAAATAAAGGAGAACTTTTCGTCGGATCCACATGTGCTTTTGCATGGCCACCTTGTGCTCCACTCCGGCCCGGTCCGATGCACTAATTGTCACCTGAAAGGTTAGTTTAAAGGGGGTGAGTCACGAGACTCAGTGCGCAACCCTCATGCACCACTAGATTTGGGCCTCATTAAACATAATAATAAATTCATTTACATGGAAACATATAATATGCAAAGCCCAACCCATTTGCCTAGGTTTCCATCCGCTACATGCCTCGCATACCAACCAACACACCATTGGGGATTTCTACAATCAACCCACACCACTACTTTCCAAGATGGCAGTCAAGCCGCTCATCAACATATATTGGCCGAAGCCCTTATAACATATAATGGCCGAAGCCCGTATAATAGTTCACGGCATTAGCCGATATAGTAGTTGACGGTAAAAAATGTTACTCATATACATGTACATATAACTTCCTCCTTTCATCACCCACCCCATGCAACATGCACAATAATTTAAAAGATGTACAACAGTTTACTTGTAACATATAGTCAGATTATTTACTAACACGAGGGTCCGCTGCTTAAATCGAGATTTCACTTTTAATGTAACATATAAATCTTGTGAACACATATACATATATATACATTTATTATTAATCAGATCTAGACGGTGGGGAACTGTTACACACCTAATTTGCATACTAAGGCTTTTCCTATATCTATGTTACTATCACTTGAAACAACTACTATTGGCCCACGATCTGACTTTGATTTTGGCCCACACCCCGCTGGCCAATCTTGCACTACCGAAACAGATCGCTTCTTGAATTTGGGCGACGGTTTTATAGATCCAACCTTCTCTGCTTTACTATTAGTTGAGTCCATATCAATCCCTTAATCACTAAACCAAATAACGATGAGATCTAACTCATTAGTTAAATGTAACCTTTAAAATGAACATTTACCTAGTTAGCCGAATCCCGAATATCCTTTAGAAATTGTCACCACCAACCTTCCTACATTCGGCCATTCCCCAAAAATTAAACGAATTAAAAATCACAACCATTCCAACCTATATGCCATTCGGCTAAATGGAAAGAATCATGGAAGGCCATTCGGCCACACTTACCACTTCTTACCTTTGATTCTTCCACCAAATCAGCTTTAACGGGACAGTTTTAGCTTCTAGGAGTAAAGAGTATAATCAAAAGGACCTTGGAACAATGGTTTAGATTAGAGTTTGATAAAATAAGGGAATCACGAAAGGAAAAATCTTGAAAACTTACCGGATTACTAAGGAGTATACGGCTTACAGTGCACCTTTGGGAAAACAGAGATCTCACTTGTAGATTCGACTATGGGAGATGAGGGTATGAACAAAGGAATTCGGCTCTTAGAAAAAGAAAAAGAGAAACTCTGGAGAACGCTTGGAAATTTCGGCAGAGAATGAGAGAAGAATAAAGTTTCAAAATACCGAAATTGAAGAATACTACTCCCTATTTATAGAGAAATTTCGGCATACCCACACACACAGAGTTAGAATTTCAGCCAACTCTCCCCTCTCCTGATAGCCTTCATCTCATCTGATAACTCAATCCTTATCTTACCTTTAGGAGAGCCCACCTTCAAACCAACTCCTCCTTATTAATTATCATCTTTTTAACACTTAAAATAAAAGAAATAACTCCTAAAAGGTAGCCTAATTGCCGTCCACCCCCTTCCCATTTAAGTGCAAAATTTGACCCATCTTCTAAGGACCAGTCGGCCACACAAGGGCCCAAATTCCTCCCCCCTCATGGCGCCACCTTATGCCCACTTAATGCACTTTAATTCTTTGGGCCACAAGCCCAGCTTGTCACTTAATTATCCATCTTCTTAAATTATAAGCTAACACCATTTCTTAGCCACCTAACCCAATTTTTTAAAGCCCACTATTTCACTTTAAATTATCTAGAGCACTAACTTAAACCCTAATCCAAATATTTAATCAAAAAGTCACCCCAACCTTTACAATCTCAATTTAACATATTAGACTACCATATAAATGCGTAGGCCCACTTTTGGATGTTACGCTTCTACCTTCCTTAAAGAAATTTCGTCCTCGAAATTTTCAAATAAATGGAAATCATACTACCTAAGTCTCACCACTATGCTTTCACTGCGCACTCTAATTCTAAAGCCAAAATAAACACTTAGTATATTATGGTAGGGTATGCACTATTATTCGCATCTGGAGCGTCTTATTCCCCTTATACTCATACTACCGATTTGCGTTTATCTGTTTAGAAATTTTATGATTTATTAATTCAATAGTGGTTCTTTCAATTCGTAATTATATCGAAGGTTCAATCTCAAGTCTACTACTCCTAGTTCGGAGAATCACATACATTCACACTCAAAGATACCGAGAGCATTCACAAACTTACGTTCATCACCTAGGGGCATTTTCGTCATTTCACTATCCAAGGGTATTTTCATAATTTTATCCTATAAGGGTATTTTCGTAATTCTCCAAAATAAGGTATCTTGGTGATTTTTCAAAATAGGGTATTTTGGTAATTTTTCAAGCCAAGGGTATTCCGATAATCTTGTAAATCTGAGGGTATGTCGGTAATTTTACAAATCTGAGATATTTCGGTAATTTATAAAATCTGGGGTTATTTTAGTAATTTTACCAATCAGGGGTATTTTGGTCATTTTGCAAATTAAAGGTGTTTTGGTCATTTACAACTCAGGGATATTTTAATGTTGTTGTTGTTGTTTTTGTTTCCTTTGGAAAGATTCTATTGACTTTGTAAATCAGGGTATTTCTTCAAACCATAGGTAATTTTTTCAAAGTAAAGATATTCTAAAAATTTTTGTGAGAAAAACAGGTGGCTGGTCCCTTTCGGGTTTTAATTGAGAACTTTGGCCCGATTACAAGTCCTCACGGTTAAGATGAACAGTTACTACGCACCAGGTAGGATTCTGAAAAGAGGAGGTGAGTCACTAGGACTGCTTAAATACCAAGCTCTCCCTGGATCCAATCCTAGACATGCGTATGCCTGTCACCACACCCTAGTCTTGCGACTCGTTCATGGGTTTGTTTAGTGAAGTTAAGTCTTATGAGATTTTAGGAGTTGTTTCAGCTAAACCTAGAGTCCATCAGATTCTAATCTAAATAATCTACGTCCCATAAAGCCCATTAAGCCCACATACACACACACACACATATATATATATATCACACAATGGTTTAGAGTACTTACCTGGCGAACTTGGCCGGAGACGCAGGTGCCATGCTGAGCTAATAAACCTTTACTAATAAAAATTAATGTCTTTAAAAATCAATTTTTAAAAATTCTTTTGGGCCCAAAATCCCAAAGCTGAGTTTTGAATCGGGCTCTGATACCAATTTGTAACACCCCAAACCCGGCCCAAACACTACTACCGGATCTGCATGTCACTAAGAAAAATTTTTAGGAAAGCCTTCGTGTCGACAAAAAACCCAAATAGAAAATTACATAAATTGTGCCTTAATAATCAAAAGCCCAAAACTTAATTACATGTCCTTGAAAGAAATTAAAATGAGAATAAATACTAAAGGCCCATTTTAAATCTAAAATGTAAACAAATGGCCTATGGCCTTATTACAATGTATTTTAAATCCATCATATAAAGTACTTTAAAAAAAAAAACTAATAAAGGAGAACTTTTCGCCGGATCCACATGTGCTTTTGCATGGCCACCTTGCGCTCTACTCCGACCCGGTTCGATGCACTAATTGTCACCTAAAAGGTTATTTTAAAGGGGGTGAGTCGCGAGACTCAGTGTTCAACCCTTATGCACCACTAGATTTGGGCCTCATTAAACATAATAATAAATTCATTTACATGGAAACATATAATACGCAAAGCCCAACCCATTTGCCTAGGTTTCCATCCGCTACACACCCCCATACCAACCAACACACCATTGGGGATTTCTACAATCAACCCATACCACTACTCTCTAAGATGGTAGTCAAGTCAAGCTCATCAACATATATTGGCCAAGCCCTTATAATATATAATGGCGAAGCTCAGATAATAGATTCAAGGCATCAGCCACATGATGAGTTCACAGTAAAACCGTTACTCATATACATGTACATATAACTTCCTCATTTCATCACCCACCCCATGCAACATGCACAATAATTTAAAACATGTACAACAGTTTACTTGTAACATATAGTCAGATTATTTACTAACCTGAGGGTTCGTCGTTTAAATCCGAGATTTCGCTTTTAATGTAACATATAAATCTTGTGAACACATATACATATATATACATTTATTATTAATCAGATCTAGACGGTGGGGAAGTGTTGCACACCTGATTTGTGTACTAAGGCTTTTGCTATATCTACGTTACTATCACTTGAAACAACTACTATTGGCCCACGATCGACTTTGATTTTGGCCCACACCACAATAATCTCGCACTCTCAAACAGATCGCTTCTTGAATTTGGGCGACGGTTTTACAGATCCAACCTTATCTACTTGACTGTTAGTTGAGTCCATATCAATCCCTTAATCACTAAACCAAATAACGATGAGATCTAACTCATTAGTTAAATGTAACATTTAAAACGAACACTTACCTAGTTAGCCAAATCCCGAATATCCTTTAGAAATTGTCACCACCAACCTTTCTACATTCGGCCATTCCCCAAATATTAAACGAATCAAAAATCACAACCATTCCAACCTATATGCCATTCGCTAAATGGAAAGAATCATGGAAGGCCATTCGGCCACACTTACCACTTCTTACCTTCGATTTTTCCACCAAATCGGCTTTAACGGACGATTTAATTTCTAGGAGTAAAGAGTATAATCAAAAGGACCTTGGAACAATGGTTTAGATTAGGAGTTTGATAAAAATAAGGAATCACGAAAAGGAAAAATCTCAAACTTACCAGATTACTAAGGAGTATACGACTTACAGGCACCTTCGGAAAACAGAGATCTCACTTGTAGATTTGACTATGGGAGATGAGGGTATGAACAAAGGAATTCGGTTCTTAGAAAAAAAAAAGAAACTATAGAGAAGGCTTGGAAATTTCGACAGAGAATGAGAGAAGAATAGAGTTTCAAAATACCAAAATTAAAGAATACTACTCCCTATTTATAGAAATTTTGGCATACCCACACACACGAGTTGGAATTTACCAACTCTCCCTCTCTCTGATAGCCTTCATCTCATCGATAACTCAATCCTTATCTTACCTTTAGGAGAGCCCACCTTAAAACCAACTCTTCCTTTTTAATTATCAGCTTTTTAACACTTAAAATAAAAGAAATAACTCCTAAAAGGTAGCCTAATTTTTGTCCACCCCCTTCTAATTTAAGTGCCAAATTTGACCCATCTTTTAAGGCCCAATCGGCCACACAAGGGCCCAAATTCCTCCCCCCTCATGGCGCCACCTTATGCCCACTTAATGCACTTTAATTATTTAGGCCACAAGGCCAGGTTGTCACTTAATTATCCATCTTCTTAAATTATAAGCTAACACAATTTATTAGCCACCTAACCCAAATTTTTAAAGCCCACTATTTTATTTTAAATTATCCAGGGCACTAACTTTAACCCTAATCCAAATATTTAATCAAAAAGTCACCCCAACCTTTACAATCTCAATTTAACATATTAGACTACCATATAAATGTGTAGGCCCACTTTTTGGATGTTACAATTCATATTCATCACATAGGGGTATTTTAGCCATTTCACAATCAAGGGTACTTTCGTAATTCTACCCTACAGGGGTATTATCGTAATTCTACCCTATAAGGGTATTTTCGTAGTTTTGCAAAACAAGGGTAATTCAAAAATTTTGTAAATGGGGGACATTTTGGTAATTCTGCAAATCAAGGGTATTATGATAATTTTACAAATTAGGGGTATTTTAGTAATTTTACAGATCTAAGGATATTTTGGAAATTTCAAACTAAGGGTATTGTTATAATTTTCAAATCAGAGGTATTTGGTCCCTCTCGAGTTTTAATTATGAACTTTGGCCTATTAACAAGTCCTTACGGCTAGAGTGAACAGACACTATGCACCAGGTAGGATTCTAGAAAAGAGGAGGTGGGCCACTAGGACCGCTTAAGTACCAAGCTTTCCCTTGATCCAATCCAAGACATGCATATGTCTGTTGCCACAC
Source organism: Gossypium rotundifolium (assembly GCA_025506655.1). Lineage (NCBI taxonomy): Eukaryota > Viridiplantae > Streptophyta > Magnoliopsida > Malvales > Malvaceae > Gossypium > Gossypium rotundifolium. The sequence continues at coordinate 30,508,966 of CP106730.1, forward strand.
TCTAACCCAGCAACTTGTTAACGGACATGTTTAATTATTAGAAAGTCTTATGCAGTTTAAGAGTTGTTTAGTACTAAGCCTAAAGTCCATAAAACCCTAGCATACTAGTCTACGTCCCCATAAAGCCCATCAACCCATTTTACATCCTTACAGCCCATTTGGCCCAAATCATATCCTTATGGCCTGTTAGGCCCAAAATAATTCCAGATCATGTATTATGCTTGACAGACTCAATTTATACACCAAACCAAACAAGCTCATTAAACCTAGCCTTAGGGCCCACCTAGCCCCATTTAGCCACTTTGGCCTTTCAGCTTTTCGGCGTTGCTGGTATGTGTGTGTAGTGTTTGTACACACCTGGTTACTACGATGTGCTATCCTATCCTTAGCCTTGATCCTACAACAAACCAACCTTCAATCAACCACTCATACTTAATCAAAATATTTACTCAAAAGCCAAAACCTTACCGAACCTTACCGTGTGCCATTGGGTACTAATAGCCCTTCCTTAGCTACTAGTCACAAGTGTTCCCTAGATCTGCACTCCCACATACACCATCCAAATCTGGGTGACTCGTAATCCACATAAGTCATTCACAAATTCGGCCATTCACTTCAACCATAACCGAGTTGAGTAAACTTACCCTTGCTAATGATCCTACCATGCTTACGATCTCTGAACTTTACCCTTGTTAATACAAGATCAATGATAATGAAAAATTAGATCACCCTTTGGCTTTTAACAAAACATACTAAGGGCGGTTAACAGAATACTTATCGAATCCAACCTTAGATCTTGCGGCCTAGATAACTACCAAACGAGATTTGACTTTTAACCTTGACTGAGAGTAGATCACAATCGGTTTGTGATGGAGGAAACAACAAGGGTTTGGAAAAAAATAGGAATTTCTACAAGAGAAGATGTTGGAAATTTGGCAATATAGGGGTTTGGCTAAGAGAGAATTCAGCAAAAAGAAATTCGACTTTAGGAGATTTCAGCTTTCAGAGAAAGAAGGAGAACACAACTCTAATAGGAATTTCGGCAAAAAGAATGATGGGTTTTATTTTTGGCAAATGAGAGAATTTGGCTGAGGGGGAGAATAGGAAGAAATAATAGAACCCAAGGAACCCTTCAATGAATTTGATACCCCCTTTATATAGCCACCAGCCGAACACTCCTTTCCCCACAGTCCCATTTTCCACCAACTCCTCCTCCTCATCTCCTGGCTTTTCTCCCTGATAACACCTTAATCTTATCCAAAAGTTCCTCCATATCCAACACACCTGCTTACTTCAAACTCTCCACGGCAAGAGTTTAAAACCAACACAACTCTGGCCATCCATATAGTAAAATAAATACTCTACAAAATGCCACTCCTAATGCTCAAACCTTGGACCTCCTCAGTTGACAACACACCACCTTATAGCTCCCCAGGTGACGCCACTTGCCACTGTGCCACAAGACCATTTGTGTCCTATTTGTTCTTCATTTATTTAAAAGGCCTACTAACTGAGGTCACAGTTCCCTTGGGCTAAAACCAAAATTTTTCCTATACCTTTAATTGATCCCAAGACATCTCTAACTCTCCTAGACACTCCAAATTCATTAATCCTCAAATCCCACATGCCAATTGTCATTTTTCTCACTCACTTAATTTTTTCTGAGACCCAAAGCCCAAAGCCCAAAGCCCAATAGGCCCAATTCTTCTAGGCCCAAATTCGAGGCGTTACAATGTCCCTGTTACCTCACACGAATGCTAAGAAACCCTTAGTAAATAAAGATCAGCAAAATGTGTATTTTCTAAGTAAAGGATTCCAAAACGACCTAATGTGGTTTCCAAACTCATGAAAGATTGAGTTACCATGGAATGTTTTTCCAATGTTATTAAGCATGTTGATAATAAATTGAGTTTAATTAAAGTAATTGTCCTAATTTATTTATGTGATAATTGTTGTAAATTGTGTTTAATTTTGCTAGAATCTATTTTATTCATATATTTTGCATACTTAGGATAATTGCATTAGGGATCATTGCATTTATTTTAATATATTTTAATCACCACTTCTCAACTATATTGTGTTTTTATTTACCAAATTGTTAATATAGTTTTACAAATTAAGTGACTTAGCACAAATACAATCCCTGTGGAGATGATAACTCGATACTTACTTATCACTTGATAACGAATGTGTACACTTGCACAAATCTACGCATTACAAGTTTTTAGCGCCGTTGTTGCCGGGGATTGTCAGCTATTGCCTTAGTCATTTTTTTTCGTGAAATTATTTATTTTCAATTTGATTTATTTCTAACATTTCTAACTTATTTTTTTAATTTTTTGATTTTTTTTCAAGTGTTTATGAGCATAGATTGAATTATCGATTTACTCCTTGTAGACCTTACAAATGAGTGAACTTTCAGGCAAAAAAGACGTGAAAAATAGCTCAAAGACAAGTCGAGATGGACCTTGGAAATCATAATCAAGACTAAGGTAATGAAGCTGACCGTGTATGAAATCCCATCCTCATTGTCGATGATAGGGATCGATGCATCAGACAATATGCTGTACCACTTTTCAATGAGTTAAATCCAGGAATTAGAAGGCTAGATATTGAGGCAACCCAATTTGAATTGAAACTAGTGATGTTTCAAATGCTACAAACAGTGGGCCAATTTAGTGGTATGCCCACAAAGATCCACATCTCCACCTTCGACTATTTATGGAGGTGAGTGATTCATTCAAGATAGCCAGTGTGACTGAAGAAGCACTGAGGTTGAAGTTGTTTCTATACTCATTGCGAGTTCGAGCACGAGCGTGGCTCAATTCATTGCCACCAAATTCCATATCTACATGGCAAGAATCAGTAGAGAGATTTTTGGTCAAGTATTTCCCACCTAGCAAAAATGCTAAGTTGATGAACTAGATCACAACTTTCCAACAACTGGATGACGAGTCTTTGTATAAGGCTTGGGAGCGATTCAAGGAGTTACTTTGTAAGTGTCCTCATCATGGGATTCCTCATTGTATCCGATTGGAGACATTCTATAATGGTCTCAATGCACATACAAGATTGATGGTAGATGCTTCTGCGAATGGTGCAATTTTGTCTAAGTCTTATAATGAGGCTTATAAATCATCGAGAGGATCACGAGTAATAACTATCAATGGCCAACAAATCGAACAGCCTCAGCAAGAAATGTAGCCGGAGTTCATGAAGTTGACGCCCTCACTTCGTTATCAGCTTAGGTATCATCTATTTCCCCTATGTTAAAACAGTTTACCGCTAATAATGCTAATAATTTTGCAGCTTAGCCAACAAGTCCATTTGAAGTAGTTTCCTGTGTGTACTGTGGGGAAGGTCATTCTTTTGAGAATTTTCCATCAAATCCCAAGTCAGTGTACTATGTAGGGAACCAACATCAAAATAGGAGTGGACAAGGACCCTAGTCCAACTTCTACAATCCTTCATGGTGTAATCATCCTAACTTTTCTTGGAGCAACCAAGAAAATGGACCGAACCACAACTTATTGCATCATAGACCCAACCAATCTCAAGGGTTTAATCAGCAAGCTCCAAGACCACCTCAAGCTGAGACATCAAATAGTTTGGAGAACTTGTTGAAAGCGTACATGGCAAAGAATGAAGTTTTGATCCAAAGCCAAGCAACAACACTAAAAATTTGGAAAACCAAATGGGTCAATTAGCTATAGAGCTACGTAATAAACCGCAAGGAACCTTGTCGAGCGATATTGAGAATCCAAGAAATATGGTTAAAGAACATATCAAGGAAGTGGCATTGCAAAGTGGTAAAATTTTAGAACCCCAATTGATTGATGTCAAAGATAAGCCCGTTGAAAAGAATCAACTAGCTATTGAAATTTCTACACCAAAGGAATCAGAATTTGCAAAGTCTGACAAGGTAAACCCTGACTTAGTGAATTCAGATATTTTAACATCTTCTTTGGATAGAGATTTACCTACTCAGAAAAATTATCCGGTTCAACCAAAAGTTCCATCACCTCTATATCCACAAATATTGCAGCAATACAAGCAGAAATAGAATGTGCAATTCAAGAAGTGTTTGGATGTTCTAAAGCAGTTACACATCAATATTCTGTTGGTGGAGGCTTTAGAACAAATTCTGAATTATGTGAAGTATATAAAGGATATACTGTCCAAGAAAAACAACTGAGTGAGTATGAGATTGTTTCCTTAACAAAGGAGTGTAGTGCATTCCTACAAACAAACTACCACCAAAATTGAAAGACCTAGGAAGCTTTACTATACCTTGTAACATTGGTGAATCTTACTGTGGTAAAGCTTTGTGTGACTTAGGAGCGAGTACCAACTTGATGCCTAAGTCTATTTTCAAGATGTTAGGAATAGGTGAAGGAAGACCTACAACTGTGACGCTTCAGCTAGCGAATTGATCTTTAGCATATCTCGAAGGGAAGATCGAGGATGTTTTGGTAAGAGTCGATTAATTTATTTTTCCTACTAATTTCATTGTCTTAGATTTTAAAGCAGACAAGAAAGTGTCGATCATCCTTGGGAGACCTTTCTTAGCCATGGAAAGAACGTTAATTGATACACAAAAAGGTGAACTCACCATGCGAGTTCAAGACTATCAGGTAACCTTTAACATTCTTAAAGTGATGAAATTTCCCGATCCGATAGAAGAATGTTCAGTTATAGAAGAGACAGAAACCTTGGTTTTTATGGAAAGCAATTTTGAAGAAGATCCATTAGAGAAAGCCTTAGATCTTGACCCTTTGAAGGATGAAGAAGGTGAAGAAAACATGGCTTTGATGGAAGCCAATCCGAGAAATTTTATTCAATCCATACGGTTTGAACCGTTGGAGTTTGAAGTCAGAGAATTTGTGCAACCCAAGTTGTCAATTGAAGAACCACCTAAACTAGAAGTAAAGATACTTCCTTCCCATTTGAAATACATTTATTTAGGTGTGTTCGACTTTGCCTGTTATTATTTCAGCGGAACTGACGAAAGATCAAGAGGAGCAACTAATTATTATTCTAAAGAAATTTAAGAAAGCAATTGATTGTACCTAGCTGATATTTGAGGTATAATCCCTTCTTTTTGCATGCATAAAATCATTTTAGAATAAGGTAAAAGAGATAAAATTGATGGGCAAAGGAGGCTAAATCCTATTATGAAAGAAGTTGTAAGAAAGGAAGTGATCAAATGGTTAGATGCATGAATCATCTATCTTATTTCAGATAGTTCGTGGGTAAGTCTAGTGAAATGTGTGCCGAACAAAGATGGAATCACGATTGTTGAAAATTAGCGTAATGAGTTAATTCCAACAAGAACTGTTACTCGGTTGGAGAATCTGTATTGATTACAGAAAGTTGAACAAAGCCACTCTGAAGGACCATTTTCACTTGCCTTCTATGGATCAGATGTTAGATTGACTAGTAGGTAATGAATTCTATTATTTTTTAGATGGCTATTCGGGATATAACCAAATAGTTGTAGCCTCGGAGGACCAACATAAAACCACCTTTACTTGTCTATACGGTACGTTTGCTTTTAGGCAAATGCCTTTTGGTTTATGCAATGCACCTACAACTTTTCAACGATGCATGATGGCAATATTTACTTATATGGTTGAAAATTTTGTTGAGGTTTTCATGGATGATTTTTCTATTTTTGGTAACACTTATGATATCTTTTTGAGTAATTTGGCTAAGGTTTTGAAGAGATGTGAAGAGATGAATCTTATCCTTAATTGGGAAAATTGCATTTTATGGTCAAGGAAGGGATTGTCTTAGGTCGTAAGATCTCAAAGAAAGGAATTGAAGTCGATAAAGCAAAGGTGGACATGATTGAAAGATTACCTACCCCAATGAATGTGAAAGGAGTCAGAAGTTTCTTAGGCCATGTCGATTTTTAATCGAAGGTTTATCAAAGATTTCTCGAAAATTTCTGAACCGTTGTGCTTGTTGTTAGAGAAAGATACAGTGTTTGATTTCAACAAAGCATGTTTGGAAGCTTTTGAAGATCTAAAGAAGTGGTTAATCTCATCCCCAATAATTGTTACACCTGATTGGAACTCACCTTTTGAGTTGATGTGCGATGCAAGTGACTATTCTGCTGGAGCTGTGATGGGTCAAAGAAGAAACAAAGTGTTTCACCCTATTTACCTTGCAAGTAGAACTTTGATGGGAGCCCAACTCAATTATATGGTAAACGAAAAGGAACTCTTCACTATAGTTTTTACTTTTGACAAATTCTGCTCATATCTTATAGGTACCAATGTTACCGTATTTACTGACCATACGGCCATTAAATACTTGCTCACAAAGAAAGATGCAAAACCAAGTCTAATTCGTTGGATAATTTTACTCCAAGAATTTGACCTTGAGATCTAATACTGAAAAAGTGTCAAAAATTAATAGTTGATCATCTATCGAGGTTGGAGCAAGATGAGGTAACTCGATCATGTGTGCCTATGAACGAGAATTTCATAGATGAACACTTATTTGAGGTAAATTGAATTCATGAAATACCTTGATTTGTTGATTTTTCCAATTATCTTGCATGTGGAATAATTCCTCGAGAAATGACATACCAACAAAGAAAAAATTCCTTCATGATAGTCGGTATTATCTTTGGGAGGATCTATTTTTGTTTAAATAATGTGCAGATAATATAATCCGAAAATGTGTATTTGAAAGTGAGATTGATGGGATCATATATCATTTCAATTCATCTCCAAGTGAGGGACACTTTGGTGGTTCACGTACTGCAGCAAAGATTTTGCAAGTAGGTTTCTTTTGGCCTAGACTATTTAAAGATGCTTATGCTTATGTGAAGAACTGTGATAAATGCCAAAGGACTAGAAATATACCAAGGAGGAATGAGATGCCCTTGACAAACATTTTGGAGATTGAATTGTTCGACTATAGGGCATTGACTTCTTAGGCCTGTTTCCTTCTTAGTATGGGAACAAATACATCTTAGTTGTTGTGGACTATGTATCCAAGTGGGTTGAAGATGAAGCATACCCTACAAATGATGCTAAGGTAGTCATGCGATTCCTATATAAGCAAGTGTTTACACGATTTGGGACACCAAGAGCTATTATTAATGATGACGGTCCTCACTTTGTGAACAAATGGCTTAAGTGGTTGCTTGACAAATATGATGTAAAGCACAAGATTGCTATTACCTATCACCCCCAGTCTAATAGGCAAGTTGAAAGAGTGAATTGCTAAATCAAAGGTATCCTTGAAAAGGTAGTACGCCCTAGCAGAAAAGATTGGTCTCGAAGGCTCGATGATGCATTATGGGCCTATCGAACAGCATTTAAGACTTCGTTAGGAATGACTCCTTATCGGTTAGTCTTTAGAAAGGCATGTCATTTGCCAATAAAGTTGGAGAAAAAAGCTCACTGGGCTTTGAAGCAGTTGAACTTTGATCTTAAGCAAGCAGATGAGAGAAGGATGTTACAACTTCATGAGTTGGAAGAGCTGGGGTTGTTTTCCTATAAGAATGCCAAAATGTGTAAAGAAAGATAAAAGAGATGGCATGATAGTCATATACAACCTCGCGAGTTTAAAGAAGGTCAGAAGGTTTTGTTGTTTAATTCAAGGTTGAAGTTATTTCCTGGGAAGCTTAAATCCCAATGGAAAGGACCTTATACCATCTATCGATTTTATCCTTATGGAGCTATTGAATTATACAATAATTACAGAGGTATGTTTAAAGTTAATCGTTAACATCTCAAACACTACTAGGATGGTTAAGTTGAGCGAGTTGAATCTTCGTTTAAATTAACAGACCCTTAATTTTTCATGAACTCATTTTGTAAATAAATAAATAAATAGAACTTATTTTCTTAACTTATTACATTTAATTAATTCTTTCTAAGGAGATTAGAACTTAAGCGGGACCACTTAAGAAGAAATTTTCTAATCAAGATTTAAAAACTTTAAGTTTCATTTGTTCTGTTTAAATTTTAATCTTTATGTTAATAAAGGAGGTCAAATTTGGCCCAAGTACTAATCAATTTTTTTTTAAGATACAGTCTGAGTTTGAGGCCTAAGATAGCAAAAAGGAGGGAAAATTCATGCCTTGCCATCACACCCATTGCTTTCCGCCCAAGTAACCCTAATGTAGCTAAATTTTTGCTACATGTTGCCCTAATTTTTCCCTGTATAAACCCCTCTCCATTCTACTAATTTTCATATCCCTCAAAACAATTTGCTTACACCCTAAAAATCCCTAAATCTCCCTTTTGTGCCTTCAACCTCAAATCCCGAAAGAAACCCTAGTTCTATTCCCTTTCTACATAAATTCCCTATTGTCATCGCAAAGAGATTGTCGAATCATCGTCGTTGCTATCGGACGTCGTCGTCGCCGCCACACCATCCTTGCCGTCGCAAGATTTTTGCCATAGCAAGTTCTACTCACTTTATTGATTTCTCTTTTCCCTCTTGTGCAGAAACTTTGCCGAATTTTTGGGAAAAGATACCATGTCTCACAAAAGAACCAAATCTTAAAAGACTACTCCTGAAGAACTGATTTTGATAGATGAAGAAATGAAAGAGAGATTTGATTCAATCTTTAAGAATCAACCTATGATGCCGAAAAAAGGTTTTGACTTGAAGAGTAATGATTTGATGGTTGTTCCTATACCGATTTGAAAGGAAATCAATGTTCTCAAGTGGGAATGATTTTTGGATGCTCGTTCACTTCCCGATGATGAACTAGTTCAAGAATTCTATGCTAGTTTGACTACGCAATATGCTACTAAAGTCATCGTTCGAAAGAAAAAGGTACCTCTTACTTCTAAGTCCATCAATGATTTGTTTAATTTAATTGATGTTGAAGAAGATGAGTACTACCCTATGATGAACAATATCAATTGGGATTTTCTTTAACAAGTGCTTGATGTTGTGGCAAATCCGGGATCCTAATGGATTATAAGAAAGTATGGGAGCCATTCTTGTCGAAAAGAATACTTAAAACTAGTAGCAAAGGAATGGTTTTATTTCGTTCACTATAGTTTTATGCCTATCTCACATAGTTCCACCATCTTGATGGAACGGATGCTTTTTTTTATATGCAATTTTGACAGAAAATTCCATTAATGATAGGAAAATTATCCTCAAGGAGATTCACAATTGTGCTAAAAATAAGGCAGGAAGTGCTTAATTCCTATCATTAATTACTTCACTTTGCTTAAAGGCCCATGTTAAAACACAAGCAAATCTGAAGGGGCGATATGTTCAAGGATGCATAACAAATTATAATCTTGAAAGATTAGTAGAGAGGGTGCATGAGCTGAATCAAAGCGAGCAAGAAGAGCCAACTGAGCTGGGTACCAATGAGTCTACAAATGGAACTAAAATTGAAGCTAATTCAATTACAGACACTGAAGAGGAAGAATCTGATAAGGAACCGAACATTCCTGAACCAAGGGTTGAGCCAGAAGAAGAACCAGTCAAGCTAAGTGTTGAACCTAAATATACAACTCCCATGCCAACTTCTGCAAGTACTTCAAGGAAATCGAAGTTGTCAATTTTGATGGATATGTGCAAGTTTATACACAATCAACAACAAACTTACTGGAAATATGCAAAAATTAAATATGACTCAATTCAAAATACTTTTAAGAATATCTCTAATACTTTTGTTCCTAAGTTCTCAGATGCTATCTTTGAGACATGGACGAAGATACTGACGATGAAAGCAGAGATGGAGCTAAAGAAGACAAGGGGAATGAGTCAAAAAATAAAAAGGGGGATTCTTGTCTTGTTATTTATTTAATTATTTTTAGATCCTTAGGAATTTATTTCTTTCATAATTAGGATTTAATTTCTGCAGAATAAAACATAGCAAGCATGAACAAACTTAACACTTCTTTAGAAAGAATAAGACTAAGTGATGTGGTAATAAGAATAAACATGTCTAGGATTGGGTTATTAGGGAAGACTTGGTATTTAAGCAGTCTTAATGACTCACCCCTCTTTCTTTACAACCCCACCTAGTGTTCAGTTTTCATTCATTACTTTGTTCTTGCAATGAGGACATTGCTTCTTTTTAAAGGGGGTAAGGCAAATAAATTGCTCAAACTTTTAATGTTTCAATCATTTCTTTTATAAGTATGTTTTAATAAATGAATGTTTAGAGATATTTTTTGTTACTGAGATAGTTTGTATGCAAGTATGAATGATGATTTTATCTAAGTGAAAGTATGTTATCATGAAGAATGGAATGCTTGTATGATCTTAGCCTTAGAAATGTTTTCCATGAAAACTTAGTTTCTTTTGAGATTAGACATGCATGAAGGCTTATATCTTTAGAATTGACTTAGTAACTTTCTTGAGGCGAAATCAGAGAGGACATAACAATCTAAACTGATATAGGCACTATTTCTTTGGACCGTTTGAGCCTTTTCAAGCCAACCCTATGATATTAGACCCTTGAAATTGTAATTTTGAGCTTAAAGGCCTTTTTTTTTTACAATGAACCTACATTAAAGCCAATTACCATCTTTTTAAAGTTATCCTAATTTTGGGCACCTATCTTAACTAAATTTGTCTTGGGAATCAACATTTGTAACATCCTAAAATTGGGGTTATTTGTGATTAAATTATTTTTCTTATGTTTGAATTGCTGTGATATTATTTGTGGTGTACTAAGACTTGATTAGGGGTCTTGAGTAGGCTCGAAATAGTAGAAAATTTTATTTGGAAGCTTTAAAGGTAGGGTGCCTTAGTAAGTAGGGGTTACAAGGTTAAAAGAGGGAACTTTTGACACTAAAAAGGCCTTGGAAAAGTGGCAACAGGGAGGCCACTTAGGAGCTGGAGTTGACGCCACAAGAGGAGCAAGGGGAGACTAGGTTCGAGCTGCAAAATTCTCCCTTTTTGCTCTTTATTTTGGACGACAAGAGAGAGAGAGGAGTGTTCAAGTTAAACACATCAGGATAATAGGGATAATAAGGATATTATTAGCTTTTTAATTGGATTTTATTTGGTTAAATCTAAAAAGGTTCGCAAAGAGTAAAAGAAGGAATTTAATTTATTCAAATTCTTTTGGATTATGTCAAATTATTGGCCAAGAGTGATTCAAGGAAGTGGCCAAATTTTGAACTCCTTGAAGAGGAGTGGACGGCAAGGTCACTAGTTGAAAGGGGGGGAGTGCCAAATTTTCTTAGTCTTTTACTTGATAATTTTCGGCTAGCATCTCTTTTTCTTTCTCTTCCAACCTCTCTCAAAAATCGATACCTTCATTGCCATTTTCTTTTCTTCTTCTTTTGATCTTTGGTCGAAACTCCTATTCCATTTCTTTCTCTTCCTCTTCTTCACTCAAAGTTTAACCTTGATTGTTATCAACCATAGCCAAACCCCTATCTCCTTTTTCTCATTATTTTCTTCCTCTAGCCGAATCTATTCCCTATCTATGTGCCAAATTTCTTTCCTTCTATTTAACTCACCTTGGCGAATATTAAGTGTGGTGTTGATCTCTTGGATTCCTTTGTCAATCGATTTGGGAAAGTAAGTACTCTAGGTCAATGACTATTTCTTTTCTCTTGATTCTCTATCGATTTGGATACATGGAAAAGCCAAAATCCGCATTTGTTGATAGTTTGGCTAATCTTTCTTGAAACCGATGTCATCTAGGAACTACGAGATTTTCAAGCAATAGATCGACTCTCCATTTTCTCGCCAAGTTAGATTTGGTAAGTGTTGGTAAGAATCTATTTTAGTAAAATAGATCTATTTGGTATTCGAAAGTCAAGGCTATTGTTATGAATATTGTTGGTTGACCGATTGTAGAAAGGTGAAACAGATTCGTATCGTGTCTTGTGGTTAGTACTCAAAAGCGGTTAGGTAAGGTTTCGGGTTCATGTGTAACCCTTTGGAATTAATTTGGTTTGGCCGAATGGTCTAGGGCACTAACCTTGTGTTTGGCGAATATAGGGCAAGGAAATCTAGTGTGGCCGATTTGATTCTTCTGGATTTGGGACTCTTATTAGTAATGTGTGTACATACACACTTTATAACTAATTAATGTGCTAAGTATTTTGTGTATGCTAAATCGAATTTGTGTAGCTTGGATTTAATACCATAAAGGTATAAGCAAGGCTTCAGGTAAGTTCTTGTCGTTATGAGTACTTTATGATGCTTTTGGGAGGCATGACATATTTGGTATATGTGACTTAAATATATGGTTAATGATAAATCTAGTGTATGTTGCTAAATAAGCATGTTGGCATGATTTCTGTTAAATATCATGGATTGATGTGGGGTATATGAGTGGAGGGGGAAGTGATATTCGTGTCAACAGACACCAGTGGTTTGGTACCACATTTCGTGACTACGGTCACCAGAGGTTTGGCAACTCCAGAGGTTTGGCACCTCATAGCGTCTCGTCCCAGTGGCTTAGCACCACAGTGGGTTGGCCCCACGGATTATATTATGGGATCGACGCCAATGATTTGGTATCACACGGGTTGGCCCCACCAAAGTGGTTTGGCACCACAATTATTGATGAATATCGTGACTTTAAGTCACCAAGTGGTTTGGCACCACCAAAGGTTTGGTACCACACGGGTAGAGAAAGGTGTTTGGATGGCTAGGTTGGGTGCATAATTTAGTGCATGTTAATTTGTTATAAATTGTGTATGTTGTTGCACTAAACCGAAAAGGGTTACACACCGAGTCTTGGTGACTCACCTTTTCCTTTAATATTTTTCGGAGACTCGAGATCGTGGATGAGGAGCCTGGATGGACTCGAGGTGGCCATGCAAAGGAAATTTAAGTTTACTTTGAATTATTTTATTTTATTTTGGGTTTTATTTGTTCGAGTTGTAATAAGGCCTCCTAAGATTATTTTTATTATTTTACATGTTTGGGATTATCTTTTAAACCATATAACAACTTTAAAATGATTACACAAATTTTCTTAAATTCAAACGAAAATGTTTTCCTTCGTACCATCGGGTACATTAACAAATTTGGTAACACCTCGACTTAATAAGTTTTATTTTAACAAAACTAAGTGTGGTTTATGCATACACCTCAATGGTTTTAACACAAGATAAGTATCTTTTACCTTAATATTAAATCGGCTTAAAAGGGATTTTCAAAATGTTTTTTCTCTGTGACACACCGAATTCGGTCGTAATGTTTGGGCCGAGTTTGGGGTGTTACAAAATTGGTATCAGAGTCGGGTTCAAAGCTTGGCTGTGGGGGCCTATGGCCCAAAATGTTTGGGTAGGCCTTTGCAAAGTATTTTTGGGTTTTTGAACAACATGGCACCGAGTCTCCAGCACCGATCCGCCCAGGTAAGTACTTCTAAACTACTGTGTGTATTATCTTCTGTAGAGGGGTAGGTATGGAATGTAGATAGTATCATAGGGACTTGAACCCTAGGATTAGACTACTCAAACACAAAACACATAAGACTTAATGCACTAAACCAATATATGGCTAAGCCATTGAGCTAGGGTGTGGTAACCCCTGTACGCATGTCTAGGATTGGATCCGGAAGAGCTTGGTATTTAAGCAGTCCTAGTGACTCACCTCCTCTTCGCAGGAATCCTACCTGGTGCGTAGCTTCGGTTCACCCTAACTCAGAGGGCTCAGTGGTGTGGCAACCCTTGCGCATGTCTAGGAATGGTTTCGGTGGGAGCTTGGTATTTAAGCGAGTCCGTGTGACTCACCTCCTCTCCACTCGAATCCTGCCTGGTGCGTAGCCTTGGTTCACCCTGACCAAGAGGGCTCGGTCATAGGCTAAACATAATGACTAAAACCCGAAAGGGACCTAGCCATGTTTTTTTTAGAAAAAGAAAATAACAAAACCCTAATTTTACTCAAAACTCTTAAAATTACTCTTTTAAATTTTGAAAACTATCGTTACAACATTTCTCAAAAAAAAAAATTTTTGTGAAAATTACAAAAATGCCCTTAGGGGTAAAATTACCAAAATGACCCTGATTTCCAAAATTTTTGCAACATCATCTTTTGAAAAGTGAAACTCTCAAAAGAACCCTCAAAGTTTTACAACTTTTAAAAATATCCTGATTTATTAATTTTTCAAATTTACCTGGTTTGTGAAAATTACCAAAATACCCCTAGTTCCCAAAACTTTGTCGCATTAATTTGACAAATTTTGAAATAACCTCCAGTTTTGGGAACTTTAAAATGTCTTGATTTATTAAAATTTCTCAAAATTTCTTTTATTACAAAAAATACCTATAGGAAAATGACGAAAATACCCCTGGGATAGAAACAGACAGAAATGCCCGAAAGAGTGAGTGTGTAGGAAAGGTATTAGGGAATGGATGTGCTTTCCTGTGTGAACTAGGATAGAAGACTTAAAACTTTGATTGGTCGAAAGAATCTCTAATAAACTCTCTCCATAAAATTTTTCTACGGGTAACCAAGTGGAACAAGTACTAATCCATAAAAATTTCTTAATCAGATTAAAGCGCAGTAGTTAGAATGAGCTCTAGAGGACGTGGCTGTCGTGGACGCTGTAGGGGCAGGATGACCGTGTCAGAACCCGTGAGGTCGGGTCAGGGATCTGAGAATGAGGTACCACCGCCACCACCACCACCCCCAACTTTTGGAGCTGAGGAGCAGGATCAGATGGGAGGTGAGGCAGTATTGCAAGCTGTGTTGCGAGTCCTTAAGATGGTGGCTAGGGCGAGTGGAGGTATGGGAGCTCGAAGTCTATACCCGAGCGACTCTGATCTAACGGGGCTGAGGTATTCCGGGGAGTATCGGGTGTGGCACCCAGTGCGACGGAATACTGGTTGGAATCGACTGAGAGGATCATGGATGATCTTGATCTGACGAATGAGGAGAAGCTGAAAGGAGCGGTGTCACTTCTAAAGGATGAGTCATATCAGTGGTGGCTCACGGTTCGCGATGGTGCTACGGTGGATGACCTTACTTGGGAGTATTTCAAAGCTGCTTATCAAAAGAAGTATGTGGGCACCAGCTACATTGATGCTCAGAGGAAAGCCTTTCTGGGGTTGGTACAAGGAAATGAGTCAGTGTCGGAGTATGAAGCGAAATTCTTGAGGCTGAGTCGCTATGCTCGGGAATTGTGTCGACGGAGTATGAGCGTTGTGTCCGCTTTGAAGATGGACTGAGGGATGATTTAAGGTTGCTGATTACTCCACAGCAGGAGCGTGAGTTTGCTGTCTTGGTGGAAAAGGCTAAGGTAGCCGAAGGGGTCAAGGAGTCCGTGAGACAGAATTACGATAGGAACAAGCAGAAAAGAGGCTTTGGGTCATCTAGATCGGGTAGTAATACACAGAAAAGGGCTAGGCAGAGTGGGCCGAATCAGGCAGGAAGGCCCATGACTACTAATCAGAGACTAGCTCAGTGTAATCGCTATGGGAAATCACATTGGAGAGGTTGTTGGACCGGTGAAAGGGGATACTTTGAATGTGGATCTTTGGATCATCGTGTAAGGGATTGTCCTCAGAAGTTAGCCAAGAATCAGCCAGAGGGTCAGAACCGTGCTCAGGCTAGAAATGTAGGACCACCACAGAGGGGTCGTGGTAATGGTAGAGGAAACAATGGTTCTAATCGAGGTCACGGGAATTCGGGAAGAGGGGCAGGCAACATAGAAGTGAGGCAATTGGTTTAGTCTACGCAGCGAGGCATCGAGAGCAGGGTGATGCACCGGACGTCATAACCGGTACGTTCCTAATTTTTGGTCTTCCCTATGTTGCATTAATTGATGTGGGTTCAACGCATTCATACGTTGCTAGTAGTGTGGTAGAGACCATGAACATAGACTTTGAGACTACTTCTAGGGAGATGACAGTAATTAGCCCTCTAGGTCACTCTGTAGTTGTAAATAAGCTATATAGAGATGTAACCCTAGAACTTCAAGGGGTAGTGTTTGTGGCTGATCTGAGAACTGCCGTTTGGGGAGTTCGATTTAATTCTTGGAATGGACTGGTTGGTTAAGCATCAGGCAAGGCTGGATTGCGCTGCTAAGCGCATGGTTTTGAAGATGGCTGAGGGTGATGAAGTGGTCATGATAGGTAATAGAAGAGATTACCTATCCAACGTGGTGTCTACATTGAAGGCGGAGAAGATGGTCAGGAAAGGGTGTGAGGCGTTTTTAGTTTGAATATGTGCCTTGGAGGCTAAGGAGTCAGCAGTTGAGAAGGTCCAAACGGTAGGGGAATTCGTTGATGTGTTTCCAGAAGAACTTCTGGGTCTGCCTCCTGATCAGGAAGTTGAATTCGGTATAGACTTATTGCTCGGAACGGCGCCTGTGTCTATAGCACCCAACCGAATGGCACCAAAGGAATTGGTGAAGCTGAAGGCTCAAATTCAGGAACTCTTGGACCGAGGGTTTATTCGACCAAGTATATCTCCTTGGGGAGCACCTATGCTATTTGTCAAGAAGAAAGATGGGTCAATGCGGATGTGTATCGACTACCGTCAGCTGAACAAGTTAACGATCAAGAATAAGTATCCGTTGCCCCGGATTGATGACTTGTTTGATCAACTGAAGTGTGCATCAGTATTATCGAAGATAGACCTTAGGTCGGGTTATCATCAACTTAAGGTAAAGGAGGTTGATGTTCACAAGACGGCGTTCCGTACTCGGTATGGGCATTACGAGTTTCTAATGATGCCATTTGGTCTGACCAACGCACCTGCAGCGTTCATGGACTTAATGAATAGGGTGTTTCAGTAGTACTTGGATCAATTTATCGTGGTGTTTATAGATGACATATTGGTTAATTCTACGACGGAGGAGGAGCATGACAAGCATTTGCGGATTGTTCTACAAGTTTTGAGGGAAAAGTAGTTATTCGCCAAATTCAGTAAGTGCAAATTTTGGCTTAGTGAGGTGGCTTTCTTAGGTCACGTGGTGTCAGCGGAAGGGATTAGAGTGGACCCTCGCAAGGTTGAAGCGGTGTTGGAGTGGAAACCGCCTAAGTCAGTGGCTGAAATTCAAAGTTTTCTAGGTGCAGTAGGTACTATCGAAGATTTGTGGAAGGGTTCTCTTTAATCGCAGTCCCACTGACTAAGTTGTTAAGAAAAGGAGTTCCATTTGTATGGTCGGAGAAGCAGCAGGAAAGTTTTGACAAACTAAGGAAGATTCTGACGGAAGCTCCAGTTCTGGTACAGCCTGAGGCAGGGAAGTTATTTACGGTTTATTGTGATGCATCCCATACGGGGTTGGGATGTGTATTGATGCAGGAAGGGAAGGTAGTGGCCTATGCATCCTATCAACTAAGACCGTATGAGGTTAATTATCCAACTCACGACTTGGAGTTAGCAGCAGTGGTTTTCGCTTTGAAGATATGGAGGCATTACTTGTATGGGGAAAAGTCGATAGTCTACACGGATCACAAAAGTCTGAGGTATCTGTTAACTCAAAAGGATTTGAACTTGAGGCAACGACGGTGGATTGAGCTGTTGAAGGACTACGACTGTTCTATTGAGTACCATCCGGGCAAAGCTAACGTGGTGGCTGACGCGTTAAGTCGGAAGGTTGTGGCGGACTTAAGGGCGATGTTTGCTCATTTGAGTCTATATAACGATGGAAGTCTTTTGGCGGAGCTGCAATTTAAGCCAACTTCGATCGAAGAGATTAAGGAAAAACAGTTAGTAGATGGAAGTTTGAATGCATGAAGATTACAAGTTCAAAATGGTGGTTTAGAAGGGTATAACTTGTCCGATGATGGAGTATTATGCTTTCAAGGGCGAGCTTGTATGCCGAAAGATGTGGAATTGAGGCAGAGAATTCTTCAAGATGCACATAGCAGCCCATATGCTATGCATCCGGGAGGTAGCAAGATGTATGGAGATTTGCGGAGATAGTTTTGGTGGCCGCGGTTGAAGCGCGAGGTGACTGAATTTGTGGGTAAGTGTCTGACGTGTCAGCAGGTTAAGGCTGAACATCAGTTGCCATCGGGTTTACTTCAACCAGTGAAGATCCCTCAGTGGAAATAGGAGAGGATCACGATGGATTTTGTCATGAGCTACCCTTACGCCCAACAAGAAGGACGCAGCTTTGGGTAATTATGGACCGTCGACTAAATCACTCACTTCATGCCGGAGAGTGGATTATCCCTCGAGAGGCTAGAAAAGTTGTATGTGGCCGAGATAGTAAAATTGCATGGTGTACCAGTGTCAATTATCTCGGATAGGGATCCGAGGTTCACGTCAAGGTTCTGGAAAGCGTTGCATCAGGCTTTGGGTACACGATTGGATTTTAGTACAGCATTCCATCCACAGTCTGACGGACAGTCGGAAAGGGTCATACAGGTTTTAGAAGATATGCTAAGAGGTTGTGTTCTAGATTTCAGTGGTAGTTGGGAAGAGTATCTACCGTTAGCAGAATTCGCTTATAACAATAGTTATCAAGCGAGTATTCAGATGGCTCCATATGAAGCACTTTGTGGACCAAAGTGCCGTACTTCTACGTGTTGGACGGAGTTGGGTGAACGACAAGTTTTGGGTCCAGAGTTGGTGATAGAAACAGAAGATAAAGTTAAGGTGATTCAGGCTCGTTTTAAGGAAGCGTCAGATAGGCAGAAATCTTATGCTGATCTTAAGCGTAAGGAAATGGAATATCACGATGAGGAGATAGAGTTTTTCTGAAGGTATCACCTTGGAAAAAGGTATTGAGATTTGGGCAAAAAGGAAGCTAAGCCCAAGGTTCATCGACCCATATCTGATGTTAAAGCGAGTAGGACCGGTAGCTTATCACCGCGTTGTCGTGAGTTGAGTCGATTCATGATGTCTTTCATGTGTCGATGCTTAGACGGTATCGGTCGGATCCATCACACGTTGTGCGATGGCGAGATTGAGGTAAACTTCGGACTCATCTTTCGAGGAAGAACCATCCAGATCTTAGAGCGAGATGTCAAAGTTTTGCGTGAAAGTCGAGACCTTTGGTGAAAGTGCTATGGCAAAAGCATGGTGTAGAGGAAGCCACGTGGGAACCCGAGGATGTGATCGCAACAATACCCCATCTCTTCTAATCAGGTAATTTCGAGGCCAAAATTATTTTTAAGGGGGGTAGAATTGTAACATCCTAAAATTGGGGTTATTTGTGATTAAATTATTTTTCTTGTGTTTGAATTGTTTGTGATATTATTTGTGGTGTAATAAGACTTGATTAGGGGTCTTGAGTAGGCTCGAATAGTAGAAAATTTTATTTGGAAGCTTTAAAGGTAGGGAGCCTTAGTAAGTAGGGGTTACAAGGTTAAAAGAGGAACTTTTGACACTAAAAAGGCCTTGGAAAAGTGGCAACAGGGAGGCCACTTAGGATCTAGAGTTGACGCCACAAGAGGAGCAAGGGGAGACTAGGTTCGAGCTGCGAAATTCTCCTTTTGCTCTTTATTTTGGACGGCAAGAGAGAGAGAGAGTGTTCAAGTTAAACACTTGTGGATAATAGGATAATAAGGATATTATTAGCTTTTTAATTGGATTTTATTTGGTTAAATCTAAAAAGGTTGGCAAAGAGTAAAAGAAGGAATTTAATTTATTCAAATTCTTTTGGATTATGTCAAATTATTGGCCAAGAGTGATTCAAGGAAGTGGCCAAATTTTGAACTCCTTAAAAAGGAGTGGACGGCAAGGTGACTAGTTGAAAGGGGGGAGTGCCGAATTTTCTTAGTCTTTTACTTGATAATTTTCGGCTAGCATCTCTTTTTCTTTCTCTTCCAACCTCTCTCAAAAACCGATACCTTCATTGCCATTTTCTTTTCTTCTTCTTTTGATCTTTGGCTGAAACTCCTATTCCATTTCTTTCTCTTCCTCTTCTTCACTCAAAGCCGAACCTTGGTTGTTATCAACCATAGCTGAAACCCCTATCTCCCTTTTTCTCATTATTTTCTTCCTCTAGCCGAATCTATTCCCTATCTATGTGCCGAAATTTCTTTCCTTCTATTTAACTCACCTTGGCCGAATATTAAGTGTGGTGTTGATCTCTTCGGGATTCCTTTGTCAATCGATTTGGGAAGGCAAGTACTCTAGGCCGAATGACTATTTCTTTTCTCTTGATTCTCTGTCGATTTGGATACATGGAAAAGCCAAAATCCGGTATTTGTTGATAGTTTGGCTAATCTTTCTTGAAACCGATGTCATCTAGGAACTACGGGATTTT
Source organism: Gossypium rotundifolium (assembly GCA_025506655.1). Classification (NCBI taxonomy): domain Eukaryota; kingdom Viridiplantae; phylum Streptophyta; class Magnoliopsida; order Malvales; family Malvaceae; genus Gossypium; species Gossypium rotundifolium. The sequence continues at coordinate 30,529,100 of CP106730.1, forward strand.
CGAAGCAATAGATCTGACTCTCCATTTTCTGCCAAGTCGGATTTGGTAAGTGTTGGTAAGAATATATTTTAGTAAAATAGATTTATTTGGTATTCGAAAGCTGAAGGCTATTGTTATGAATATTGTTGGTTGACCGATTGTAGAAAGGTGAAACAGATTCGTGTATCGTGTGTTGTGGTTAGTACTCAAAAGCAGTTAGGTAAGGTTTCGGGTTCATGTGTAACCCTTTGGAATTAATTTGGTTTGGCCGAATGGTCTAGGGCACTAACCTTGTGTTTGGCCGAATATAGGGGCAAGGAAATCTAGTATGGCCGACTTGATTCTTCGGGATTTGGGACTCTCATTAGTAACAGGTGTGTACATACACACTTTATAACTAATTAATGTGCTAAGTATTTTGTGTATGCTAAATCGGATTTGTGTAGCTTCGGATTTAATACCATAAAGGTATAAGCAAGGCTTCAGGTAAGTTCTTGTCGTTATGAGTACTTTATGATGCTTTTGGGAGGCATGACATATTTGGTATATGTGACTTAAATATATGGTTAATGATAAATCCAGTGTATGTTGCTAAATAAGCATGTTGGCATGATTTACATTAAATATCATGGATTGATGTGGGGTATATGAGTGGAGGGGAAGTGATATTCGTGTCGATTTAACACCGGTGGTTTGGTACCACATTTCGTGACTACTGGTCATCGAGGTTTGGCACCTCCGGAGGTTTGGCACCTCATAGCGTCTTGTCGGTGGCTTAGCACCACGGTGGGTTGGCCCCATGGATTATATTATGGGATCGACGCCATGATTTGGTATCACACGGGTTGGCCCCACCAAAGGTTTGGCACCACAATTATTGATGAATATCGTGACTTTAAGTCACCGGTGGTTTGGCACCATCGGTGGTTTGGTACCACACGGGGTAGAGAAAGGTGTTTGGATGGCTAGGTTGGGTGCATAATTTAGTGCATGTTAATTTGTTATAAATTGTGCATGTTATTGCACTAAATCGGGAAAAAGGTTACACACTGAGTCTTGGTGACTCACCTTTTCCTTTAATATTTTTCAGGTGACTCGTAGATCGCGGATGAGGAGCTGGATGGACTTGAGGTGGCCATGCAGTGGAAATTTGTGTTTACTTTGAATTATTTCATTTTATTTTTGGGTTTTATTTGTTCGAGTTGTAATAAGGCCTCCTAAGATTATTTTTATTATTTTACATGTTTGGGATTATCTGTTTAAACCACATGACAACTTTAAAATGATTACACAAATTTTCTTAAATTCAAACAAAAATGTTTTCCTTCGTACCATCGGGTACATTAATAAATTTGGTAACACCTCGACTTAATAAGTTTTATTTTAACAAAACTAAGCGTGGTTTATGGATACACCTCAATGGTTTTAACACAAGATAATTATCTTTTACCTTAATATTAAATCAAGTTAAAAGGGATTTTCAAAATGTTTTTTCTCTGTGACACACCGAATTCGGTCGTAATGTTTGGGCCGGGTTTAGGGTGTTACAATATTTGAGGAAATTTTCATAAAGATGTATGTTCTCATGCTTAAAAAAAAAAAGTTTGCTTAGTGTCTAAAAAGGAAAAATGTATGAGCTTGAGTTCAAAATAAGTTTGGGGGTGTTCCAAAGGTTCTCTTAAAGAAAAAAGCTGTGTTACGAGAAAACCAAGACAAAGTTAAAGGTTAAGATTTTTAAAACTGAAATGTCTCATCTCTTAAAATCCCTACCTTTAACCGAGCCCCATTACAACCTTATAAAAGACCTATTGATTTGATGATTATGTCACCTATATTAGTGGAGGGGAAGTCCTGAGTTCAACATATGAAGATCATAAATAAGCCTTGTGATTGTTTGCTTGATTGATAGGAAATTATGTTGAATGAAGAATGTTATATATGGCTGTGACATACATGCAAACTATGATTCATGTTGGCATATTTTAAAGCTCAGTATAATCTTAAGGAATGTTTACATATGAATTACTTGTTAATAAAGAAGATCGATTAGCATGAAGTTTTTAATGCATGATTACGGGACAAAGATTGATGCTGCTTACACAATTAGCAACTTTGCCTTGGCAAGACCTTTTGTTGTGCATAAACACTACTCGGGACAAGCAATGATTTAAGTTTGGGGGTGTGTAAACGGAAAACTATATAGGATTTTTCCTATGTAATTTATCACCTTTTTACTTAAATCCGTTATTAAAACTAAGCAATTATTGAATAAATTAATGAAATATGTGAAGATATGAAATTAGGACATATAAATTATTAAAATGTGATTTTATGCTTTATTATATAGTTTTCATGCAATAAATGGCTTATTTTATATTAATTTGAATATATTATATTTTTTAAGACATATAGTGGGTCATGTATGATTAAATTAAATAATAAAATATAAAATTATATTTGATAATTTATTTTAAAATATTTCATTAATAATTTGGGTTTTAATTAATTAATTAAATTGGATAAATTTTATTATTTGGTCCTCCAACTTGTTGATTTATTCTTGACAGGTCTGATAGCTTTGCTGGATTACAAAACCATCCAAATTGGAGACCAAATCAACCTAATATTCGGCTACACATGGCTGCCCATTTAAATCATTCTTTGGTTTAATTACACAAGGTCCTTGCAATGTTGAAGAAATTAGAGATTTGCCCAAAGATTTAAGATTGACCGAGTCTTAGTCCTGAGTTGTGTGGCATCCAAAATTGCTTAAAAATCAAGCAAAATTCAAGTCAAAAGCCACTAAGCATGGCCTACCACAATTTGAGGATATTTGAAGAGGTTAACATCCATTATTTTTAGCAAACTATCCCCCTCTCCTCACCTATAAATCCCTCATTCATCATCCCTTAATCATCCCTCATTCATTCTCATCATTATCATTCTCTCCAAATTCTCTTAGCCTTTTCCATTCCCACACCTAGCATCATCTCTTCATAGAGATTTTAGCAATTAAGCCTCTTAAAGAACTCTTGGTCGGCCACCTTGGAGAGCCATCAACAAAGGAGCAAAACAAAGGAACGAATGAGCCTCGTCATTCAGAGTCTTGGGTGACAGCCACTCTGAATTGGGTTTAATCTTTCTTTTCTTTAATTTAATCTAAAGATGCTTTCTATGTGTTCTTTGTTCTTGTTTACAACAATGTTAGCTTAATTTTATTTAAGCTAGGAAGATTTCTTTGATTAAATAATATTTCTTTGATTCATGCTTATAATGTTTGTGCTTCAATCGATCATGTTTTCAATTAAAATCAAGTCTACATTTCGTTCATACATGATTGAAATGCACCTGAATTAGCTTAGTGATCCTGACAGATGACAACTAATGGACACATAATTGAAATGTGTATGCTCAATTTAGATCCTAACCCGATCAAATATTAGGTTGCATAATAACTCTGACCAAGCTCGTATCTGTATAGTTTTTAGTTTTGTGTAATTAAATTGTTTCAAACCCGACACGTCCCTGTTACCTCACACGAATGCTAAGAAACCCTTAGTAAATAAGGATTAGTAAAATTCGTATTTACTAAGTAAAGGATTCCAAAAGGACTTAATGTGGTTTCCAAACTCATGAATGATCTAGTTGCCATGGAATGTTTTTTTGAATGTTATTAATCATGTTTATAATAAATTGAGTTTAATTAAAGTAATTGTCCCAGTTTATTTATGTTATAATTGTTACAAATTGTGTTTAATTTTGCTAGAATCTATTTCATTCATATAGTTTGCATACTTAGGATAATTTGCATTAGGGATCGTTGCATTTAGTTTAATATATTTTAATCACCACTTCTCAACTATATTGTGTTTTTATTTACCAAATTGTTAATATAATTTTACAAATTAAGTAACTTAACACAAATACAATCCCTGTAGAGACGATAACTCGATACTTACTTATTACTTGATAACGACTGTGTACACTTGCACAAACCTACGCGTTACAGACATGCGATCCCCATTTGTACTTTTATTATTCAAGACCAATATATCTATCTCTTATTCTTATTATAAAGTATGATTGAATGTCAATGTGAGTATATGACGATCGCTTGAATTGATTCATTGAGATTGATGTCGAATACCAAGATAAGGGACTGAATTGAATTAAAATAGAAAATAGCATGATTTAATTAGAACATGATACGTGACATGAAAAAATGAATTGAAATATGTTATATGATATGAGATATTGTGTGTTGATGATGAATTGAATTGTGATTCTGAAATTGAATGAGAATATATACGTATATATATATATATGAATTGGATTGAATTGAAATGAAATAATTATTAAATGATAGAACAATGTACTGGGTACAAGTATGAAAATGTGAACCAACATAGGGTACGAAAGGTAAATGTAAATGGTTATAGGGTATGCTATGTAATTGAAACTGATTACAGGGTATGATATGTAAATATGAATGATTATAGGGTTGAATATGCAAATAAGTACTGCTGATGCCCATGTGAACTTAGTAAAACATTATGATACGATTGGAATCCCAATAGGGTCATATGTGCACTTGTACGGAGATTATTACAAGTTTAGCTCAGACAAGTAATCTGATATGATGTGGTATAGGTTTAGCCTAGACAGGTAATCTAATGTAATTTCACCTTGGACGAGCAAATTGGTGTGGTGTAGTTCACTCATGTATCCGAGCCTGTTTTACTAGGGTTTCATTGGGCGAAACATTGAAATCAAATCTAGAAACTTGAAAATGATAAATTGAATTATGAAAAACTACTATAAGGTACGATTCGAATTGAAATGGTAAGTTAAATGGATAAATGATATTGATTGATCATAGAATTGAATGGCTTAATTTTAAAGGTATATATTTTTGAATCATGAATGGTATTGAATGTTTAAATGGCATAAACTTTGGCACTTGATAAATACCATGATTTGGTCAATTCTATTGAAAATGTTGAATGGTTTGATTTTTCCATTTTCCATATGTATCCTCACACACACACATATGATAATGGAATGATTTGAATAAGTAGGTAGTGAATTCAATGGAAAATGGCTAGATGGGTATTAGAAAGTATAATATGTAACAATCAATTTGATATCCTATAAAAAATTATTGGTAACCTAATGTGGAATTGTATGACAAGGTAAGTTTAAATGCTAATATGAAATGAATTGATTTGCAAAAAGAGGTATTTGCATGCTTCATTCGATAATGGAAGTTGTTTGGAATTAATGAGTATGTGAAATAGTTAGAGTTTTAATTTGAATTGATTGTATGCATTTGATTAATGCTTGGATTATATTGACTTGAATCATGGAAGTACCATTGAGCTTTATTGCTCAGTGTAAGGTTTATTTATTTTGTGCACAGGTTTAGGTGAATCTTGAGGTTACGAGAAGTGATTCTAGTATCCAGACAAAGATCCTCGACTCAACAATATTTGTATAGTCCCATTTTGGTTAAATATATGGCATGTACCTAGGTTGAGTCGATTTTTTCATAATATGTGATCAATTTCATATTGAAGCTAGAATTGATGAATTAGAAATGGTCAAATGATTGGATTGTATAAATAAGTTTGTCACATAATTGGTAATGCATGAATTATTAATATTCTTATAGCTTATTTGAAAATGTATATATATCCATTTGCCAAGTAGCTTAAATGGTTAGTATAATGAAGATGATTGTGTGTTTGGATGAAAATAATAAAATGATTGTAATACATTATATAAAATGTATTATTTTTTAGTTTTGAACTTATTGGAGGTGTGTATTTGGTTGAAAATATGAATAGAATGTGTTTTGGTGTGTTTAGGTAATTGCAAGTTGGTACTATTTTGGACCATCTTCAAAAAGAAGGTCACATCATAATGAGACCTAGTCAATGAGTTGTGTCGTGATGAGGAACCCCAAAAGTCGCAAGGTCAACCTGATATTTTACAATATTTATAATTTTCTACTAATTCAACATCAATTTAGCAAAAAAGCTTCTGTAAGATTATATAAGACCTAAAAATGATTATATATCGTATAGTAAGTGTAACACCCCTAACCCGTCTCCATCGTAGGATTAGGGTTACAAAGTATTATCAATCAATCAAAAATTATTCATCATTATAATATAAAAATTTAAACTCATTAAAAATCATATCAGACATATGAATTTTATCCCTAAGTCGAGCCATCAAGGCCCTAAAAATAACTTAGAAGCAATTCAGGACTAAATTGAAATAATTCAGAATTTTTAAGAAAAAGATGTAAAAATGTGAAAACAAGGATCACGCGGTCGTGTGGCCAGACCATGTGACATAGCCCAGGCTATGTAACATTCGAACAAAGGGACACATGGTAGTGTCCCAACCTATGTCCTCACCCGTGTAACTCATTGAGTAAGGTCACACAGCCGTGTCGCATGTCATGTGCCAGGCCGTGTAACTCTCTCAGTTGCCAAACATGGTTGTGTTATAGGCCGTGTTCTAGGCCATGTAACACACTGACTTGAAACACTAAGAAATTTTAAATTACAAACGGCCATGTGACAGTCCATTTCCTAGACTGTGTGATCCCAAAAATTTACCAAAATTAAGCCATTTCCATGCCAAACCATACTCAATTGACCATTCTATTTGGGCACACAAGAAAAGGATTTATGTAACACCCCAAACTTATCCTAGACGTTATGGTCGAATCTGGCGTTGTCACATTGAAGTGTTTAGCGTAAAACTTGTTGTCGTTGAAATCCTCAAAATTAATTAATCATTTTATTATTAAATGGTGAATCCAAAATGGGTTGTTTATTTCCAAACCGTGCATCATTAAAAGCTAATCACTTTTAAAACGTTATTAATTTTCAAAATCTTATTTATTGCAAATTTTTTTTAGGAAATATTTCGAAAATGTGGTGTCTCTAAAAACAGTTACCTTTTGAAAACCCGTCTTTTTCTACAACTAGTAGTTTATATCAAACTAAATAAATAAAAACCCCAATTTAAAGTATATAACTTTAAAGAGGCCTTATCACAAAAAAAAACACCCAAATTCAGCTACTTATAAATCAAAAGCTAAAAACGAAAACTGATGCGATTGTGTGGCCATAATCGAGTCCCTCGCAGCAACGACCCACCTACGACTGGGGATTACCTGTACAGTTAAACAAAGGGGTGAGTTTATAAAAACTCAGTATGTAATCCCCTAACAAGCAACCAGTCAATTAAACAGTAGATAAGTGTTGTTTGGGCATGAGCTCGTTACGATAACAGTCCAGTTTAGTGTGGGCCTAAGCCCCTTCCTATAACAATAACGATTGGGCTTGAGCCCATCACAATGTCAGTAATTAGTAGGGCATTTCCCCAACTTCAGTAATAGTATCAGTAGGGCCTTGGCCCATAACAGTAACAGATATCAGTCATGCAGTGAACAGTATGTAATATCATTAATTGATGCAATAACAGTATAGTATCATTAATTAATGCAGATATGCAGTCAAAAGTCTTACCTAATCCAGCCTCTACGCATCACTCCGTCCCGCCAAACACACCATGTAACATCCCAGATTTGGGGTTATACATAGTGCATAATTTAAGTGACAGTAGGCTTGGAATGTGTTTGGATATGTTTGGGAGGTTTTGAGAACCTAGGGATGTAGGAGGAAGTCTTGGAAAATAATTGGATTTTAAGTTAAAAAGGGAGCTAGGCTGAAGAGGCCTTAAGAAAAGTTTTGGGGAATTTAGGACACCAGCAACCATGTGGCAAATTGGCAAGGGACGCTACCTTAAGGGCTTGGAAGGTTGCGTCAGGAAGGAAGAGGTTCGAGTTGTAGAAATTGCATTGTAGGCTTTTCTTTTTGCGCCAAGGAGGGGAGCACGGCCAGGGAGGCCTTAAGGGAAGAATATAGGCGTCTTTGGACATGGAAGTGAACCTGGTAAAGTGGCTGCAAGGCGCCACTTAGGGCCTTGGTGATGACGCCATGGGCAAGGGCCTTGGTTCGAATCAACTGGGCTAAGGAGGCTTTAAGAGGAATTGTGGGGAGTTTATGACACAAAAGAACTAGCAGCAAAGTGGCTTGGGGCGTTTTCTTCAAAGGGCTCTTACAGGTCTCATGTTTGAACCATGTAGGCAGCAAATGAGTTGGGTTTTATTTTTTTTCCTTGTGTCAGGAGTAGTGGACGGCATGTGGGTCTTTGAAGAGGTAAGGATAAGCTTTGGTTTTATTTTGAATATTTGGCTAGGATAATAGTGATATTATGGGATAATGTGTTGGATTATTTTATTAAGGTGATAAGAAGATAATGGTGGCCTTATTTTATTTATTTTAGTTTAATAGGTGATAAGAGAATATATAGGAGTTTGATATGGGATACGGTGATGATTTATTTTATTTTATTTGTTAAGAGATAAAATAGGAGATTAAATGGGGATTTGATAAGTGGAGTTGGTGGCCGAATATATGACTTTGGGGGCTGTGATTTTTGGCTTTGAAGAGTAGTAGGGGAGTGCCGAATTATTTTTTTTATGAGCATTCATCTTTTTCTTTAACTTCTAAGTGTCTTGTGAAATTCTTCTCACCTTCCCTTCTCATTCTTTTTCTTCTTTCAACTTTGATTTTACATCTTCTCATATTTGATCGAATGCCTTATTTTGCAAGTAAATGATAGTGAAACTTTGCCACCATTGTTCACCATTGTTGATTCTCATAAACCTCTCCCATTCTCTTGATCTCTTTTCTTCAAACTCCATATCGTTCATTGTGATAGCCGAATCAAGGTGCTCTTATTCTTTGTTTTGCCGCAAGTCATAAAAAGTGAAACATCTAGCAAACCTACGCTCTTCAAGCGTGTAATGGTAAGTGTTTTTTACCTTGGTATTCGGTTTTGAATTCTTCTTCATAAGAATGCCAAAATCTATAGTTGGGCCTGGATCAAGGTTGGCGAATGTGTATAGTATCATAACTTCATATTTCTTTTGTATATGCCAACGTTAGGGAGCACTAAGGAGTTGCTTGGATTCGATTCTTTCAAGGTAAGCCATGGTAGTTTCGGCCAAGGGCCATGTTTATGGATTTTTGTAGTAAGGCCGATTCTAACTTTTGCTAAATGGGAATTTCGACAGTTTTAAAGGCAAGGGTGGCTTTTCGGGATTTGGTAAGTTGTGTAAGTGGTTGCTAGTATTCGGCCTAAGGCCATATTATTGGTATTAAGTGTGACCGATTTTGGCTATGTGTATTTAGGGCCAAATCGACATGAATAAGAGGAACTCGGGATCGTGTTTAATTCAAGTAGCTAAGGATTTTGCTAAATAGTCAGGTGTGTAGTTAGCCTACCGTTTTCCAGGTTTATGATTGTATGAGATATCTGTATGTGTGTTATGAATGTGCTAACTAGTGCAGTGGAAATTGTGATATGGATACCCTCAAGGGGTATGTCAATAATCTGGTAAGTACCAAGTCTGATGAAATGTGATTATTGATATTAATATGTGATAATATGCGAAATAACATGTACATACATTATCTTCATGGCACTATTTTATGTTGCATGTGCATGGGTGGGATATGAAAGAAGGACAGGGTGTACTTCGAGTACGTGGTTTGATGAATGGCTCTGTGCCTCATCGTGATTGATATAGGCTATGTGCCATATCGTGGTTATTAATAGCTTTGTGCTCATTGTGGTTTTGATGATAGTTTCGGCTACATCGTGGATTGACGTCGACTAAGGTTGCGTTGTGGATTATTGTGCTTAATTGCACGTGGACGGCATTGATTGCCTTTTAGAGTGAAAAGGAGAGGGTGATTTAATAACCCCCTGGTGTGTTGTAGGCTGGATAAGGGGGTGTGTAGAGGATGGACCCTAGGCTGGGTTGGGTTTCATAATTGCATAACATATGATATGAATAAATGTGGGATATGGGCCAAGCCCAGTATGTGGAAACATGTGGTTAAAACACTATTATAAGAATGTGATAAGGTTATGGGCCAAGCCCAATATGTGAACTCTATGTGATGTGGATATGGGCCAAGCCCAATAAGTGAAATCATGTGATTAAGTTGCATTAATATCATTATATGGGTTATTATATGGTTTGACATGTGGGTGGAATTCAGTGGTCTAATTGCACACTGAGTCTGTATGACTCACCCAAAATTTTATCAACATCGCAGTGATGCTTGGACCGGGTTTGGAGTGGATACGAGGTGGCCCATGCAAGAAGTTGTTTTCATTATATAATAGAATTTATTAATTTGGTATTTTTTTTAGTAAAGGATTATTGTAATAAATGCCTTAAAGTATTTGAATTTTGTTATGTTTAAGTTAGATTTATAATTGAGTCAATATTTTGTAAGTTTAAATTTAAAAGCTATTTAAATCTCAAAAGTCATAATAAAGTTTTGAATCCGGTATTTTATAATAACTTAATTTTTACTTAGAATGTTTTAAATTACGAAAATGATTTATTAAAGGCAACAAATTTTTAACGGTTTTCACTATTAAGAATATTTTAAACGGTTTTCACAGTGGCATTTCAAATTCGGTCGTAACGAATGGGCCGGGTTTGGGGTGTTACACACCATGTAGGGATAAAATTGACCCACCCAGCTAGAGACACCAAGATTAGCACCGGTTGCAGAACTAAACAGTATTGCAACAAAGCTGTCAGTAAAATAAACAGCATATAGCCATCAGTAGGTCCACAGTCATCTTGGGCGACCCGTTCAACCTTACCAGTAATATGAACGCACAAAGCCATCAGTAGGTCCACAGTCGTCTTGGGCGACCCGTGTGACCTTATTAGTACAGTACACTTCCTCCAAATATAACAACCCATCCCCATGCAATATGCCATGACATAATATCATACGTGTATGCAAAATGTCATGCTCAATCATATTCATACTGTAATAGTCTGGTTTATACCCTAGTCAGAACAGTAGTTTCGGGACCACAAATCCAAGTCCGTATAATACCTTAATATTATTTTCCGTGTTGTTGATATGTGACTAAGCATGTGGTAAATTTTCGTAAGCTAATTTGTCTGTTTGTGTGTTTAATTTGACAAAAGGATGAAATTGCATTGAATGTGAAAGTTGCTTGCTATTTGTGAAAGTACCAATATGTTGTGGCTTTGTAAATTTGTGGCCTTAAGTGGCAAATAGACCACTATTTAGATAGTGGATGGTAAATGGCCTATTATACCCTTGTTATTTAATAATGCCAAATATCTTTTAAATGGCTAAATAGGTAATTGTTTTGTTATCATAAAATTTATGAAACAAAAGATGAAAGTGTTCATCTTTATTATTTTGTTTTGACCGAAACTAGTAAAAGAAAAAGAAAGAATAAGCTTGCTGAGGTTCAGCCATTTGAGGGTTTAAATTCAAGGTATATTTTAGTTGGTTTTTGATAATTTCTACGTTTTTATAACCGTTGCTTTGAGAGCTATTAAATTGATGTCTCAATTTAATGAATTAATGTTGTTCATGAGAGATGCCATTAATGTTATGTTGAGCTTTGTGATGTCTGATGGTGTTAAATGAAAGTTTGGAGCTAGATAAATATGTTTTGTTCTTGAAGTTTTGGTAAATTTAGCAAAAAAGGGTTAAATTGTGAAAATGGCAAATTGAGGGACTAAATTGCTAATTAGATGAAAAATATGGGCTTGTATGATATGTGTGAATATTCGGCTAAGCTTAGTTGTGTATTGATTTTGTGAATTTGATGTTTTGAGAAAAATGGACTAAATTGATAAAATGTGCAAATGTGAGGTCTAATTTGTAAATTACCCTAAAAATATGTGTTTGGATTGAATTGAATGAATTAGTGAATAAATGGGTTAATTATGAATATGTTTAGATCAAGAACCAAGGAAAAAAAACTTAGATCGCAGGAAAGCGAAAGTGATAGAGTAACCGTTTTCATACCGATAAACCGAATCCGAGGTAACTCACTATGCAAATAAACATACTTGCATGAAATTGTAATTGATTATATGACTAATTATGATAATGGATGCTTATGAGAGGATTCTGAATATAAATTCCATGATAAGTTTAATATAGTAAGTAAGTTCAGATATAATACAAGTTGTTAGTTTATATCTATGTGATGGGAATTGAATGATAGTTATTGAATTAGAAATGCTACAACTATGATGTTGAGAAATGAGGCACTAAGTGTGTGTAATTGAAATTATGATGGAGTTAAATACCACTGTGTGTGCAAAGTAATGAAAGCTTCGGCTTTTATGATTGGCACTGTGTGTGCGATACTGAATTAAGTTCAGTTTTGTATTAATGCACTAAGTGTACGATGTCATTTAAGTTTTGAAAATGAATAACGGCACTAAGTGTATGATTATAAGAAATGAATAGCACTGTGTGTGCGATGATATGAAAGCTTTGGCTTATTGAATTGGCACTGTGTGTGCGACATCGAGACAAGTCGATTAAAAGAATAGGCACTAAGTGTGCGAAACTAAAATTGAAACAGAAATGAATAGCACTGTGTGTGCAATGATATGAAAGCTTTGGCTTATTGAATTGGCACTGTGTGTGTGACACCGAGAGCAAGTTGGTTAAAAGAATAGGCACTAAGTGTGCGATGATTAATATGCTTCAATTGTGTATATAGCACTAAGTGTGCGATTAAGTTGAACAAATATTAAAGGATGATCGACATGTAATATCGAGCATTGAATAGCTTGGAAGTTGAATAATTACATGTTAGCTAAAGTATGTATTGAACCTTTGTGGTTGATAAGTTATAAACAAGTTATGAATGAGTGAATGAGTATTTTAGCTATGGTTGGGACGTTGGTATTGTACAATTGTTCTGAGTTTTCGAGTATCTTATTTGATTCCTATTGGTTCAACGGGCAAGTCTATAGTACGAATAGCAAATCTGAGCTTTGATAAGTTAAGTGAATGAATATCTGTTACAGGTATGTTGCTTATATACTAATGGTGTATATGAGGTAAGTATCCATGTGAGCTTATTATGATAAGTACATCAAATTGATAATATGATGTGTAAATTCTTGACTAGATGAAATAGATGCAAATATGATATGTGATTTGGAAATATGGTAAGTTATGGCTAAGCTTATGAGTTCAAGAAAGATTGAGGTGATTTTGTCATGAGAACCATATTGGTCATTCTATTAATTTGGTTATATGCAATTCATGTTAAGTTTGTTTGTATATTGACTTACTAAGCTTTGTAAAGTTTACTCTGTGTGTATGTTTTCTCTGTTTATAGGTCGTCAAAGCTAAAGGCTCAAGGCTCGGACCGTCAAGGATCATCATCACACTACTAAAATCATTTTGGTACACTTTGAGTATGTATATGGCTAAATATGGCATGTATAGGCTAGTCCTTAATATGAGATGTAAAATGAACTTGGCCATATGATTTGGCTAGTTATGTTTTGGTAATATGCCTAAAGGAATATGATATGTAACGTGTTTTGGTATGATTAGTTGATATATGAAATGGTTATGAGATGGTATATATATAGATGATTGGTGCTTGGGCATAATTGAATTTTGGTCATGCAAATTGGTATGTTTAGAATGGTTAGTCATTTGGGTATGTTTTAGTTTCTATATATAAACATGTTATGTGTTGGTAAGTGATATTTGTAGGTGAGACCCAAATGGGTGGCTTGTTGGTCTCGCAAGTGACCTATTATGTCACACGGTCATAGCACACGGGCGTGCCTAGCAACCTGGGGTAAAAGTTAGTAGCTAGCTTAAGGAGTACACAGTTATGGCACGGGCGTGCTTAAAGGTCGTGAGAGAAATGGCAATATATGACTTATAGGGACACGGCCATAGCATTTGCAGGTGTGCTTGATGTACGTGTTGGTTTTGGCAGTATATAACCACGGGGAGGAAAACGGGTGTGTCTAGTAGCCGTGGGTGAGGCACGGCCTACCCTCACAGGCGTGTATCCCCTGTATTTAGAAAAGTTTTTAATTTTCCATGAAATTTTGTATGTGTTTCAATTTAGTCCCGACTCGGTTATAAGCATGTTTTAAGTCTCGTTGACCTATTTAAGGGACATTATGAATGACTATATGATGAATTTCGTAGATGTTTTTGATCTGGCCGGTAATGCCTCTAACCCGAGTTCGACGTCAGATACGGGTTAGGGGTGTTACATTTGGTTGGTATCAGAGCCAGGTTTAGTCAATTCTCAGACTAACGTAGCGTGTCAAAGTCTAGCTATACATGCCATAATATCTGAAATGTGATAGTGTGATGAATCCTGACGTATAAATGTGATTTCTGTATAGCAATGGATCCCAAAAGAGCCATAGCTAACGACGTAAAAAGTAATTCTCCGCTCTGCAAGCAAGGATAGTGCCTTCGATTCAAGGCCACTCTGACGGTCATCAGAGATAAGCTAAACAAGCTTTCTTTCAGTTGATGAGTGAGTGGTTCACTCAATTTGTCAGAAATAACCCGACTGTTTTACAACCTTCGCCCCCAGTTAATTTCCCTCAGACATCTGCTATGCTTTTGACTATGAATCTGAATCTAATGAACATGTCTTCAGTTGACAAAATTTGTAAGTATGAGGCCGGTGAGTTCAGGGCTACTAATGATGATAATATCGAGAAATTTGATTCTGAAGCTCGTAATGAAAGAAAAAGATCGATAAGTAATTTCTCTCAACCTTTGATGAAGAAATATAGAGATGCAAGCAATAGATTAAATGTTTCAATCGGACTTACGAGTAGAGATCATGTGAGACCAAATGTTGGTCTGGGAACTCAAGCTCAAATTGAATCAAATGATGGAAGTACTAAAAGTAACAAACCTGAGTGTAGACAGTGTGGAAGACGACATGTGGGAAAATGTTGGGGCAAGTGCAACAATAGAATTTGTTATAAATGTGGATCACGAAATCACTTCATTTGAGATTGCTCAAAGATAGCGAGTGTTGAAAATGTCAGATCCGAGCGACTTAAGTGTAAGCATTGTGGTAAAAGACATCCAAGGAATTGTAGATTGAATAGTCAAGCTTGCTTCAGATGTGGATCATTAGATCATTTTATTCGAGTCTACTCAAAATTCGAGATCAAATAACGCCCCAGAGAGAGATAGACCTTCCCAAAATACAAGAAATTTCAGTAGTAGTCAAAGGTCTACAAGGAATACTATTGCAAGATCTGAAGCTAGAGCGCCTGATAGAGCGTATTTTATCCGAGCTCGTGAGGAAGCTTCATGACCTGATGTTATAACGGGTACTTTTACACTTTATGATACTTCTGTGATTGCATTGATAGACCCTGGTTTTACGCATTCATATATATGTATGCATGAATTTAGTAATCAGTAAGACTTTGCCTATAGAAACTATTGAGTTTGCTATAAAAGTATCGAACCCCTTAGGTAAAAGTGTTCGGTTGATAAAGTATGCAAGAACTATCCGTTAATTTATCGAGATATTCGTTTCCCTGTTAATCTGATGCTTCTTCCATTTGATGAGTTTGATATTAAATTGGATATGGATTGGTTGACATTGCATGATGCCGTTGTGAATTGTGAAAGAAAGACTATAGATTTGAGATGTTTGAATAATGAAATTGTTCGGGTTAAGTCTAACGATTTAGATGGATAGCCTGCTGCGATATCGATATTGAAAACTTAGAATTTTGTGAAAAAGGAATATGAGGCATATTTTGCTTATGTAATTGATTCGAAAATGTCTGAAAGGAAAATTGAATCAGTACCTATTGTCTACGAGTTTTCTGATGTGTTTCCTTAAAAAGTTACCGGGCATGCCTCTAATTCGTGAAGTTAAGTTTAGTATTAACTTGATGCCTAGTACGACACCTATTTCGATAGTTCCGCATAAAATGGCACTAACAAAGTTGAAAGAGTTAAAGTTACAGTTGCAAGAGTTGATTGATAGAGGGTTCGCTAGACCAAGTTTTTCGCCTTGGGGTGCTCCTATTTTGTTTGTGAAAAAGAAATATGGCAGATGAGAATGTGCATTGATTATCGTCAGTTGAATAAGGTGACCATAAAGAATAAATATCCATTGCCCAGAATTGATGACTTATTTGATAAGTTAAAAGGAGTTTAACATAAATTGACTTCTGATTCAGAATCTCAGATGTGATATTGATGTTTATGTGTTATTTAGAAATTGAGTGTATATGCTGAAAAGTTCTATAAAAGTATACAACAAATATGTAATGTCTGAAAGTTGATAAGGAAATAATAGCAAAACGATCTCAAGGTGATTCGAATTCTGATTTGATAAAGGATTCAAAACAGAAAGTGAAATTGATCCAAGATTGTTTGAAAGCAGCATCTGATCGTCAAAAGTCTTATACGGATTTGAAGCAAAAAGATATAGAAGTTGAGATTGGTGACAAAGTATTTTTGAAAGTGTCTCTATGGAAGAAAGTACCCCGATTCAGACGTAAAGGCAAATTAAGTTCGAAGTTCATTGGACCGTATGAGATCATTGAACGAGTTGGGCCTGTTGCTTATAAACTAAGGTTGCCCTCTGAGCTAGGAAAGATTCATGATGTATTTCATGTTTCAATGCTCCGTAGATATCGTTCTGATCCGTCATATGTGATTGTCCCATCTGAAATTGAGATCCGATCTGATATGACATATCAAGAGGAACTGATCTGCATCTTAGTTCGAGAAGTGAAAGAGTTGATAAATAAAAAAATATTGTTAGTGGAAGTATTATGGAATCGACATGGAATAAGAGAGGCTACGTGGGAGCCTGAGGACTCAATGTGACAACAATATCCGACTCTATTTAACGGTAAGATTTTCGGGGACGAAAATCCCTAAGGGGGGAGAATTGTAACAGTTTGGTTTATACCCTAGTCAAAATAGTGGTTTCGGGACCACAAATCCATGTCCGTATAATATTTTTAATATTATCTTCTGTGCCGTTGATATGTGACTAAGCATGTGGTAAATTTTCGTAAGCTAATTTGTTCGTTTGTGTGTTTAATTTGACAAAAGGATGAAATTGCATTGAATGTGAAAGTTGCTTGCTATTTGTGAAAGTACCAATATGTTGTGGCTTTGTAAATTTGTGGGCTTAAGTGGCAAATAGACCACTATTTAGATAGTGGATGGTAAATGGCCTATTATACCCTTGTTGTTTAATGATGCCAAATATCTTTTAAATGGCTAAATAGGTCATTGTTTTGTTATCATAAAATTTATGAAACAAAAGATGAAAGTGTTCATCTTTATTATTTTTGTTTTGACCAAACTAGTAAAAGAAAAAGAAAGAATAAGCTTGCTAAGGTTCGGCCATTTGAGGTTTAAATTCAAGGTATGTTTTAGTTGATTTTTGATAATTTCTACGTTTTTGTAATTGTTGCTTTGAGAGCTATTAAACCCATGTCTCAATTTAATGAATTGATGTTGTTCATGAGATATGCCATTGATGTTATGTTGAGCTTTGTGATGTCTGATGGTGTTAAATGAAAGTTTGGAGCTAGATAAATATGTTTTGTTCTTGAAGTTTTGGTGAATTTAGCTAAATAGGGCTAAATTGTGAAAATTACAAATTAAGGGACTAAATTGCTAATTTGATGAAAAATATGGGCTTGTATGATATGTTTGAATATTTGGCTAAACTTAGTTGTGTATTGATTTTGTGAATTTGATGTTTTGAGAAAAATAGACTAAATTTATAAAATATGCAAATGTGAGGTCTAATTTGTAAATCGCCCTAAAAATATGTGTTTGGATTGAATTGAATGAATTAGTGAATAAATGGGTTAATTATGAATATGTTTAGATCAAGAACCGAGGAAAAAAAAACTTAGATTGGGGGAAAGCGAAAGTGACAGAGTAACCATTTTCATACCGATAAATCGAATCCGAGGTAAGTCACTATGCAAATAAACGTACTTGCATGAAATTGTAATTGATTATATGACTAATGTTGATAATGGATGCTTATGAGAGGATTATGCATATAAGTTCCATAATAAGTTTAATATAGTAAGTAAGTTTAGATATAATACAAGTTGTTAGTTTATATCTATGTGATTTGAATTGAATGATAGTTATTGAATTAGAAATGCTACAAGTATGATGTTGAGAAATGAGGCACTAAGTGAGCGTAATTGAAATTATGATGGAGTTTAATAGCACTGTGTGTGCAAAGTAATGAAAGCTTCGCTTTTATGATTGGCACTGTGTGCGATCTTGAATTAAGTTCGCTTTTGTATTAATGCACTAAGTGTGCGATGTCATTTAAGTTTAAAATGAATCACAAACTAAATGTGCGATTATAAGAAATGAATAGCACTTTGTGTGATGATATGAAAGCTTGACTTATTGAATTGGCACTGTGTATGCGACATCGAGACAAGTCGATTAAAAGAATAGGCACTAAGTGTGTGAAACTGAAATTGAAATGAAATGAAAAGCACTGTGTGTGCGATGATATGAAAACTTCGGCTTATTGAATTGGCACTCTGTGTGTGTGACACCGATACAAGTTGGTTAAAATAATAGGCACTTAGTGTGCGATGATTAATAAGCTTCAATTGTGTATATAGCACTTAGTATGCTATTAAGTTGAACAAATATTAAAGGATGATTGACATGTAATATCGAGCATTGAATAGCTTGGAAGTTGAATAATTACGTGTTAGCTAAAGTATGTATTGAACCTTTGTGGTTGATGAGTTATAAACAAGTTATGAATAAGTGAATGAGTGTTTCAGCTTTGGCTGGGACGTTGGTATTGTACAATTGTTCGAAGTTTCGAGTATCTTATTTGATTCCTATTAGTTCAACGGGCAAGTCTATAGTACGAATAGCAAATCAGAGCTTTGATAAGTTAAGTGAATGAATATCATTATAGGTATGTTGCTTATATACTAATGGTGTATATGAGGTAAGTATCCATGTGAGCATATTATGATAAGTACATCAAATTGATAATATGATGTGTAAATTCTTGACTAGATGAAATAGATGCAAATATGATATGTGGTTTGGAAATATGGTAAGTTATGGCTAAGCTTATGGGTTCAAGAAAGAATGAGGTGATTTTGTCATGAGAACCATGTTGGTCATTCTATTAATTTGGTTATGTGCAATTCATGTTAAGTTTGTTTGTATATTGACTTACTAAGCTTTGTAAAGCTTACTCTGTGTGTATGTTTTCTCTGTTTATAGGTTGTCAAAGCTACTGAAGGCTCGGGACCGTCAAGGATCGTCATCACACTACTAAAATCATTTTGGTACACTTTGAATATGTATATGGCTAGATATGGCATGTATAGGCTAGTCCTTGACACGAGATGTAAAATGAACTTAGCCATGTGATTTGGCTAGTTATTTTTGGTAATATGCCTAAAGGAATATGATATGTAAAGTGTTTTGGTATGACTAGTTGATAATGAAATGGTTATGAGATGGTATGTATATAGATGATTGGTGCTTGGGCATAATTGAATTTTGGTCATGCAAATTGGTATGTTTAGAATGGTTAGTCATTTGGGTATGTTTTAGTTGCTATATATAAACATGTTATGTGTTGGTAAGTGATATTTGTAGGTGAGACCCAAATGGGTGGCTTGTTGGTCTTACAAGTGATGATAAATAAAAAATATTGTTAGTGGAAGTATTATGGAATCGACATGGAATAAGAGAGGCTACGTGGGAGCCTGAGGACTCAATGTGACAACAATATCCGACTCTATTTAACGGTAAGATTTTCGAGGACGAAAATCCCTAAGGGGGGAGAATTGTAACAGTTTGGTTTATACCCTAGTCAAAACAGTGGTTTCGGGACCACAAATCCATGTCCGTATAATATTTTTAATATTATCTTCTGTACCGTTGATATGTGACTAAGCATGTGGTAAATTTTCGTAAGCTAATTTGTTCGTTTGTGTGTTTAATTTGACAAAAGGATGAAATTGCATTGAATGTGAAAGTTGCTTGCTATTTGTGAAAGTACCAATATGTTGTGGCTTTGAAAATTTGTGGGCTTAAGTGGCAAATAGACCACTATTTAGATAGTGGATGGTAAATGGCCTATTATACCCTTGTTGTTTAATGATGCCAAATATCTTTTAAATGGCTAAATAGGTCATTGTTTTGTTATCATAAAATTTATGAAACAAAAGATGAAAGTGTTCATCTTTATTATTTTTGTTTTGACCGAAACTAGTAAAAGAAAAAGAAAGAATAAGCTTGCTAAGGTTCGGCCATTTGAGGGTTTAAATTCAAGGTATGTTTTAGTTGATTTTTGATAATTTCTACGTTTTTGTAATTGTTGCTTTGAGAGCTATTAAACCCATGTCTCAATTTAATGAATTGATGTTGTTCATGAGAGATGCCATTGATGTTATGTTGAGCTTTGTGATGTCTGATGGTGTTAAATGAAAGTTTGGAGCTAGATAAATATGTTTTGTTCTTGAAGTTTTGGTGAATTTAGCTAAATAAAGCTAAATTATGAAAATTACAAATTAAGGGACTAAATTGCTAATTTGATGAAAAATATGGGCTTGTATGATATGTTTGAATATTTGGCTAAGCTTAGTTGTGTATTGATTTTGTGAATTTGATGTTTTGAGAAAAATAGACTAAATTGATAAAATATGCAAATGTGAGGTCTAATTTGTAAATCGCCCTAAAAATATGTGTTTGGATTGAATTGAATGAATTAGTGAATAAATGGGTTAATTATGAATATATATAGATCAAGAACCGAGGAAAAAAGACTTAGATTGCGGGAAAGCGAAAGTGACAGAGTAACCGTTTTCATACCGATAAACCGAATCCGAGGTAAGTCACTATGCAAATAAACGTGCTTGCATGAAATTGTAATTGATTATATGGCTAATGTTGATAATGGATGCTTATGAGAGGATTATGCATATAAGTTCCATAATAAGTTTAATATAGTAAGTAAGTTTAGATATAATACAAGTTGTTAGTTTATATCTATGTGATTTGAATTGAATGCTAGTTATTGAATTAGAAATGCTACAAGTATGATGTTGAGAAATGAGGCACTAAGTGAACATAATTGAAATTATGATGGAGTTTAATAGCAATCGTGTGTGCAAAGTAATGAAAGCTTGCTTTTATGATTGGCACTTGTGTGTGCGATCTTGAATTAAGTTCGTTTTGTATTAATGCACTAAGTGTGCGATGTCATTTAAGTTTCAAAAATGAATCACAAAGACTAAATGTGCGATTATAAGAAATGAATAGCACCGTGTGTGCGATGATATGAAAGCTTGCTTATTGAATTGGCACTGTGTATGCGACATCGAGACAAGTCGATTAAAGAATAGGCACTAAGTGTGAAACCTGAAATTGAAACAAATGAAAAGCATTGTGTAATGCGATGATATGAAAACTTGACTTATTGAATTGGCAATCGTGTGTGTGACACCGATACAAGTTGGTTAAAATAATAGGCACTTAGTGTGCGATGATTAATAAGCTTCAATTGTGTATATAGCACTTAGTATGCTATTAAGTTGAACAAATATTAAAGGATGATTGACATGTAATATCGAGCATTGAATAGCTTGGAAGTTGAATAATTACGTGTTAGCTAAAGTATGTATTGAACCTTTGTGGTTGATGAGTTATAAACAAGTTATGAATAAGTGAATGAGTGTTTCAGCTATGGCTGGGACGTTGGTATTGCACAATTGTTCTGAGTTTCCGAGTATCTTATTTGATTCCTATTAGTTCAACGGGCAAGTCTATAGTACGAATAGCAAATCCGAGCTTTGATAAGTTAAGTGAATGAATATCTGTTATAGGTATGTTGCTTATATACTAATGGTGTATATGAGGTAAGTATCCATGTGAGCATATTATGATAAGTACATCAAATTGATAATATGATGTGTAAATTCTTGACTAGATGAAATAGATGCAAATATGATATGTGGTTTGGAAATATGGTAAGTTATGGCTAAGCTTATGGGTTCAAGAAAGAATGAGGTGATTTTGTCATGAGAACCATGTTGGTCATTCTATTAATTTGGTTATGTGCAATTCATGTTAAGTTTGTTTGTATATTGACTTACTAAGCTTTGTAAAGCTTACTCGTGTGTATGTTTTCTCTGCTTATAGGTTGTCAAAGCTATCAAGGCTCGGGACCGTCAAGGATCGCCATCACACTACTAAAATCATTTTGGTACACTTTGAATATGTATATGGCTAGATATGGCATGTATAGGCTAGTCCTTGACCGAGATGTAAAATGAACTTAGCCATGTGATTTGGCTAGTTATTTTTGGTAATATGCCTAAAGGAATATGATATGTAAAGTGTTTTGGTATGACTAGTTGATAATGAAATGGTTATGAGATGGTATGTATATAGATGATTGGTGCTTGGGCATAATTGAATTTTGGTCATGCAAATTGGTATGTTTAGAATGGTTAGTCATTTGGGTATGTTTTAGTTGCTATATATAAACATGTTATGTGTTGGTAAGTGATATTTGTAGGTGAGACCCAAATGGGTGGCTTGTTGGTCTTGCAAGTGACCTATTATGTCACACGGTCATGGCACACGGGCGTGCCTAGCAATCGTGGGGTAAAAGTCAGTAGCTAGCTTAAGAGTACACGGTCATGGCACGAGCGTGCTTAGAGGTCATGTGAGAAATGGTAGTATATGACTTATAGGGACACGGCCATAGCACACGGGTGTGCTTGACAGCCGTGTTGGTTTTGACAGTATATAACCATGGGGAGGACACACGGGTGTGTCTAGTAGCCATGGGTGAGGTACGGCCTACCCCCACGGGCGTGTATCCCCTGTATTTAGAAAAGTTTTTAATTTTCCATGAAATTTTGTATGTGTTTAGATTTAGTCCCGACTCGGTTATAAGCATGTTTTAGGTTTCGTTGACCTATTTAAGGGACATTATGAATGACTATATGATGAATTTCGTAGATGTTTTCGATCTGGCCGTAATGCCTCTAACCCTAGTCCGGCGTCAGATACGGGTTAGGGGTGTTACACATACATATCATTGAGCAAATCAGTCATACATAACATAGGGCCATAATAGTCATTTCATCGTCTAGGGGTATAATAGTCATTTTACCCTATGGGGGTATTTCGGTCATTTTACCCTATGAGGGTATTTCGTTTATTCTACCCTACGGGGGTATTTCGATCATTCTACCCTACGGGGTATTTTGGTCTTTCTACCCTATGGGGGTATTTCGATCATCTACTCTGCGGGGGTATTTCGATCATTCTACCCTATGGGGTATTTCGGTCATCTACTCTGCGGGGGTATTTCAGTCATTCTACGCTATTGGGTATATCGATCATTCTACCCTATTGATTTTGGGATTAACAGTAATGGGGTACTTTGTTTTCGCGGTCGAATTTGTGTATCGAGTGATGAGGAGTTGCAGCAGTAGGTTCTGAAAGAGGCACATAGTAGTCCTTATGCTATGCATCTCGGTGGGAACAAGATGTACCGAGATCTCCGAGAGTTGTACTGGTGGTCGGGTTTAAAGCGTGAGGTTACTGACTTCATTGCTCGCTGTCTGACTTGTCAGCAGGTTAAGGCTGAGCATCAGTTGCCTTCGGGGTTGCTGCAGTCGGTAAAGATACCGATGTGGAAATGGGAATGAGTAACGATAGACTTCGTTAGTGGGTTGCCTTTAACACCCACTAAGAAGGATTCTGTCTGGGTCATCGTGGATCGATTGACCAAGTCTCCTTATTTCATTCCGGTCAGGACAGGCTTTTCTCTCCAGGAATTGTCTAAACTTTATATATCTAAAATAGTGAGACTACATGGGATTCCTATCTCGATCATATCCGATAGGGATCTTCGCTTCACGTCTTGGTTCTAGAAGAAATTGCATGAGGTTCTAGGTTCAAGGTTGCACTTTAGTATTGCTTTCCATCCTCAGACAGATGGTCAGTCGGAAAGGGTGATTCAAGTACTGGAGGATATGTTGAGTAGTTGTGTTATAGATTTCTAAGGTAGTTGGGAGGAGTATTTGTCATTGGCAGAATTCGCCTACAACAATAGCTATCAATCTAGCATTCAGATGGCACCTTACGAGGCCCTGTATGGCCGGAAGTGTCGCACTCCCTTATGGTGGACTGAGTTGGGTGAGCGACGTGTTTTGGGTCCATAATTGATTTTTGAAACTGAAGATAAGGTCCACTTGGTTCGAGATTGACTGAAAGCGGCATCTGATAGGGAGAAGCCCTATGCTGATTTAAAGAGAAAGGATATTGAGTATTCTGTGGGGGACTTGGTTTTTCTCAAGGTCTCGCCATGGAAGAAGGTCTTGAGGTTCGATCGCAATGGTAAGCTGAGCCCTCGTTTATTGGGCCGTACCGTATTCTGAAACGAGTGGGGCCAGTCGCATATCAGTTGGAACTTTCTCTAGAGTTAGATCGCATTCATGATGTATTCCACGTCTCAATGTTGAGACGCTATCGCTCTGATCACATGCATGTTGTTCCTATTAAAGACATTAAGGTTAGACCAGATCTGATGTTTGAGAAGGAGCCGGTCCAAATCCTGGATTGCAACATTAAAGTTCTACGAAGGAAGTCTATCCCCTTAGTGAAAGTGCTATGGAAGAATCATAGCACTGAGGAGGCCACTTGGGAGCCGGAGGATTCGATGCGTCAACAGTATCCTCACCTTTTCTTGTCAGGTAAAATTTCGAGGACAAAATTTTCTTTTAAAGGGTAGAGTTGTAACGCCCCAAATTTCTTTATTTCTGGCTTATGTGATTTTGGAGCACAAAAATATTTGTATGTGTTTCTGAAATTAATTGGCTTATGTGTTCTGGGTGTGTGTGAGACGTCCCAAGCTCAAGTCACAACTTGGGTCAATTTTGGCATTGTTTATGAATAAAACTCTCATTGGGGTCAGTAGGCTTTTAAGTTATTGTTGGTAAAATGATATCAGAATGAGCCTGCTGGTCTGGTGGTTAAGTGGTGTGTTATTATGGTGGAGGTCATGTGTTTGAGTCCTTGCGCAGGCTCAGACGCTTTTATTTTTGATCGCTCGATAGAGAAGAGTTTGAGTTGGTTTAAAAATTAAGTAGTGGGTTTAGTGGAGAGAATTAAGGAGAGTGATTAGGGGGTTATCAGATTCCCTTCCATTCGGTTTTGTTTCTCTCTTTTGCAAAATTTCGGCTATCATCCTGTTTTCAAAATTTTTCTGACGCCTTTCTCCTTTTCTATTTTGGGCTCTTGCGATTATTGCTCTTCTAACATGTTCTCCTTTCTTTCATTAATTGGTAAGTTTTGGGAGTGTCAAAGTTTCGTTCTTTTTTTAGGTTCCTATAGGGGGCTTATGTTCTATTTTGGCAGTGTAGAAACGGGTGGAAAGAGGCTTCTCTAGGGCTGTCGAACAGTCGAAATCGCGCAAGGTTTTGGAGGCAAGTGTTAAGTGGTTGTTTTGGTTCATTTTTTGGAATGATGGATTCGTTTTAACCGTGGTTATAGGCTAATTTCGGGATATATAATGTCGATTATAGGTTCGAGATTGCTTTTGCAGCGAATTGTTACCAGGTGTGTACCAGGAAACACATAAAATGAGAATTGACGAAAGCCGAAAAACGTTTCTATCCGTGTGCAAGGCTATGAGCCACAACACGGCCGTGTGATCGACAAGCCAGGCAGTGCGCAAGTGACACGGCCGTGTGATGGCAGGGCAAGGCCGTGTGCGACACACGAGCTCGACCTATTACGCCGTATGGGCCACACGAGCATGTGGGCCCACACGGGGAAACCACACTGACGTGTGGAATTCTGGGCCAGGCTGTGTGATCCACACGACCAATGCCAATTTGGGTTGTGTGGGCCATACGAGCGTGTGGGCCCACACGGCAAGCCACATGGGCATGTGAGCCCATTTTTCTGAAATGATCTATAAGGTTGCACGGGTCGCCCAAGCCGACTGTGGAACTACTGTAGGGTCGGTAAGCATTACTTAGACCCCTAACTACGTGATCCGATTATGTGATATATGTATTAAGCATGTTACACTTAGCATGTATACCGGTTTGAATGTGTGATCTGTTAATTGCATTATAGCATGTCATCGATTGTATGCTACATTACATTTGGGTGGGTTGATGATATTGGAGGAAGTATCTGAAAGGCTAGTAAGCCTGTTATCTGGCAGCTCAGCTACAATTATCTGATTATGTGCTGCATTTCGGTACAGCATGGTGTGTAGGGATGGGTGGGTTGATTTTATCCCCAAATGGTGTGTAAGGTTGGTCGGAGATGGTGTGTAGACGTTGGTGGGGAGGATTTTGATATTCTGTGCTATTTTGCATGTTATATCTGAATGGCTGAGGGCCTAAATTGTATCTTATTCTGTATTTGAGTGGGCTAAGGTGTATTTCGTTTATTCTACCTACGGGTATTTGATCATTCTACCTACGGGGTATTTTGGTCTTTCTACCCATGGGGTATTTCGATCATCTACTCTGGGGTATTTGATCATTCTACCTATGGGGTATTTCGGTCATCTACTCTGGGGTATTTCGGTCATTCTACGCTATTGGGTATATCGATCATTCTACCCTATTGATTTTGGGATTAACGAATGGGTACTTTGTTTTCGTGAATTTGTGTATCGAGTGATGAGGAGTTGCGTGATGGGTTACGAAAGAGGCACATAGTAGTCCTTATGCTATGCATCTCGGTGGGAACAAGATGTACCGAGATCTCCAGAGTTGTCTTGGTGGTGGGTTTAAAGCGTGAGGTTCTTGACTTCATTGCTCATTGTCGACTTGTCGGAGTTAAGTGAGCATCGATTGCCTTTGGGTTCTTGCGATCGGTAAAGATACTGATGTGGAAATGGGAATGAGTAACGATGGACTTCGTTAGTGGGTTGCCTTTAACACCCACTAAGAAGGATTCTGTCTGGGTCATCGTGGATCGATTGACCAAGTCTCCTTATTTCATTCCGGTCAGGATAGGCTTTTCTCTCCAGGAATTGTCTAAACTGTATATATCTAAAATAGTGAGACTACATGGGATTCCTATCTCGATCATATCCGATAGGGATCTTCACTTCACGTCTTGGTTCTAGAAGAAATTGCATGAGGTTCTAGGTTCAAGGTTGCACTTTAGTATTGCTTTCCATCCTCGACGGATGGTCGATCGAAGGGTGATTCAATCTTGGAGGATATGTTGAGTAGTGTGTTATAGATTTCTAAGGTAGTTGGGAGGTATTTGTCATTGGCGAATTCGCCTACAACAATAGCTATCAATCTAGCATTCGATGGCACCTTTACGAGGCCCTCAGATAACGGAAGTGTCGAACTCTTATGGTGGACTGAGTTATGAGCACGGTTTTTGGGTCCATGAATTGATAATGAAACCAAGATAAGGTTCACTTGGTTCGAGATTGATCGAAGCGATTCGATAGAGAAGCCTATGCCGATTAAAGAGAAAGCATATTGAGTATTCTGGGGACTTGGTTTTTCTTAAGGTCTCGCCATGGAAGAAGGTCTGAGGTTCGAACAATGGTAAGTCGAGCCTCGCTTATTAGGCCGCACTGTATTCTCAAACGAGTGGGGCCACGGATATCGCTTGAACTTTCTCTAGAGTTAGATCGCATTCATGATGTATTCCACGCCTCATCGTCGATGACGCCCTATTAAAGACACCAGACCATCTAGTTTGAGAAGGAGCCATCCAACTCCGGATTGCAACATTAAAGTTCTCTGAAGGAAGTCTATCCCTTAGTGAAAGTGCTATGGCAGAATCATAGCACTGAGGAGGCCACTTGGGAGCCGGAGGATTCGATACGTCAGCAGTATCCTCACCTTTTCTTGTCGGGTAAAATTTGAGGACAAAATTTTCTTTTAAAGGTAGAGTTATAACGCCCCAAATTTCTGGTGAAACACCCCACACTTCGGCCCAGAATGGATTGGATCTGGTATGTTCCTCGGTAACCTTGTTCAAATCCATTCGAATACTTTGAAAACTGTGAGTTTAGGAAGATAGCTCGTTGTGGGTTGGGCTTGAGTTGAAAACAAATTTATTTTTATAACAAAAACCCATTTGCTTCAAGTGATAAAAATGTTTAAACTTATTTCATACTAAGTGGGCTTACTCTTTGTAAAGCCCTAAACTCATAACATAGTAATTATAGTAGAAATAAAAAAAAAATCGTCACGGCGGCCTTATTACATAATATGAAACCCAAAATAATAAATTGTACAAGACTATAAAATAAAATAAATATTCAAACTAAATTGAACTTCAAGTCGATCATGGCCACCACAAGTTCGCTAGTCCGGTCCATTACTTTGCTCATCACCAAACATATTCCCACAACGGGTGAGTCGATAGACTCAAGTGTGTAACCAACACTAAACATAATAGAGATAGGCACACCATAAAAATCATATGCATATAAAATTTCAATATCATGATGCAAACCCGAACCCAAACCTATATGCCATCCGCTACACTCCACCCGTACCAACCTCATACAAGTGGGGACTACTAAGTTAACCCTCCATCCGCTACACTCCATCAAGGCGATCATTTGCAATGACGTGCTCATCGCCCATCGATAATATTGTGGCATAGCCACCACTTTAATGTAATGAAGTTACCACTTAGTGAGACCGAAGTCATCACATTCACTTAGTGAGACCAAGTCATCACATTCACTTAGTGAGACCAAAGTCATCACTTTCACTTATAACGTTGGTGAGACCGTAGTCAACACCTTCTTCCCTTTCACATAAATCCAAGAATGCCCCAAATTATAAATATCATGCATAACATATTTTTATTTCACTTTCACATCACTTTTCACTTGTATAACATTTATTTCAAATCCTAGTAGAAGTAGGAAAACGTGCAAATACTTTGTACCATAATATGGCACTTTAGCCACTTTCTTTCACTTTCACATTAACATATATAACATATTTAAACCATAAAACTATTAAGAATAGTGTGGAATACACACCTGATTTGTTTAGTGATTCCTTGAGATTTCGAAAGCAAGATCTAATGTTTAGATCCTAATTCCTACATTTGGTTTATCAAATATTACTTAGCATAAATTCTATTTTGGACTATAATATCCAAATCCTAGTAGGATTTGTAAAGAGGCTTACCTTTGATGCCGATTTGATGTTTATTCAAATCCCGGAAACTTTGTTTTCCTTCACTTGATATTCGGCCAACCTTGAAACTTCAACATAAATTAGTTTTCGGCTTTTAATAATTACGGATCTAATCTAGGTAATCACATAACTTTGGCCGAATACCTTTAGGGGCTTACCTTATGGATTTTTAAATCCCGAAACTTCACCTCCCTTTTTCCTTGAAGTCAAGAACTTCCTAGATCTCCGAATAGATTAGTTTTTGATCAATTTGATCTAATTGACTAAGATTTGGCCTTGGTGAATGTATAGACTCACTTACCTCAAATCCAAAGTTGATCTTTACTTCAAATTCTGCCAAATCACTTGTTAGATTTGATCTATTATTTAATCATGGAGGATCTTTTTGCGATTGTACATTGATGTACTTACCTCATTTTCGAATCCGGAAGATCCCTTATGCTATTCGGCTATGGCACTATTATGGATCTCAAAGTTTTGGCTTTTGTGGATGAATAGTAGAAGAAAAGAAAAGAAAGAAAAAGAGATGGAGAGAGTTTTTGACAAGGGAAATTCGGCTAAAGAGAAGAGGAAAGATTGTTGCTACTTTCACTAGGAGGTTTCGGTAAGATGTTGAAGAGAATAGAATGGCTCTTTTCTTTTCTTTCTTTGGCCGAAACTATTAGCCTTAGAGTCCCTAATTCAGCCAATTCTTTACTTGTGATAAGTTTTAGTTTTATCAATTATGAAATTCCATCAAATCTCCTAATTAGCCAAGAGTTTTATTGAATAAAACTCCTCTTCCTTGTGCCGTCAACTCTCCACTCATGGAGGCAAAATTTTATTTCTTTTATTTGTTTCCTAGATGACTCAAACTCGGGCCCAAAACCTCTTGCATTTGGGCCATTTCCTAGGGCCTTAGGGGCATCTTGGGCCACATTTCCAAGTCTCATTATTGGGTCAAATTTTATGTTCTTTATATTTTTAGGGTCACTTGGCCCTAAGCTCCCCTTTGGGCTCTTAAATTCAACATTCGGGGTCATTTTTAAGTTTCTAAAATTTTACATGACTCTGATTTTCGTTTCACACCAATTTTGGTAATTTCACTTTCCTAATTCCTTTAGGTTTCCAAAATGTCTAAGTTTCCAAAATGTCTAAGTTTCCAAAATGTAAATAAATGATTTCCATTTTCATGCATTTCTAGGTTTCGATATTATGCTATGTGCATGTTTTAAACGAAATGGGGCCCTATTACACATTAAGTCTGGGAAAACTCATCCTTTTTCTGTTTAATCTATTCAGGTTATCCCCATCATTAGACAGATCGGTGCAGCGGAGGCCTCGGTGGTAACCACGATTCTAGACTTTCATGGTTTTTATCCTATTTTACGATTATTAGTTTATGTTGATGTAACTCGCGGACTTTTTGGGACTTTTTAAATGGGATTTTCCTTTATTGTTTTTATGGATTCATAACTGCTAGAAGTAGGAAGACTCGATTTTCAAAAGCTAAAGTATTTTCTAAGCCCTCTATCCCTTAGACGGTTTTCTCTAAAACAAAGGGGTTTCTTTAAAATGGACGGATTTACTTAATTAACTCAGTTTTCATAAAATAAATGATTTCTAAAGCTTCCGCAACGAATTACGTTTTAAACAATCAACTAGATGAGTAAGCGATTTTTTTTTGTAATCAATAAGATAAAATAAACACGGTTTTATCATAATAAATTAGTTTTCAAAATTTCCATTCCATTTGACATCACCAGATTCGGCCATAACGTCTAGGCCGGGTTTGGGGTGTTACAAATTAAGTAAATAAAGATTAATTAGCAAATTAAACATACTATAAAAGCTAAAAATTAGTGGAGATGTTTCCATATTCTCTATTCCAAGGCCAACCACCATAGCCAAGAAAAAGAAGAAGCTTTCAAAACTCTTAAACAATCAGCTATCAATTACAAATATGTCCTTAAACATCTTTCTTTAATTTTTTTGGAAAATGAATCATGGGAGGTTGATTTAGCTAAACCATGTATCAATTTGTTCAATTTTTGAAATTTTGATAAGTTTTCATTGTTGAGAATTGGATGGATTAGGTGTGAAATTGATAGAAATTAAGCTTCGATTATAGAAAAATAACTAAATTGTAAAGCTTAATTGTTAGCTTTGTATATTAGGGACCAAATTGAATAAATGCAAAGCTATTATGAAATTTTGATAGGAATAGAAAATATAAGGTCCCTAATGAATAAATGTGAATTCAGATTTTAATTTGAAGCTTTAGACGGAAGGTAAGAGTTGACCACGAGTGATGCGACTTTTGGTTTGTATATCTATTATTCGGGACCAATTTAGTTATTGCAAATTTATGATATTTTGCATAATATGGTATTGAGGTGAGTCAAAAATGATTATTTGAGTTGAATTGTTATGATTGAGATTAATTATTGAGATAGAGGACTAAATTGAATAGAATAAAAATTAGCATCACTTAATTTATTTATGAAATTTGGTATGGAATTGAGTTGAAACATGTTATATTATATGATGAATTGGTTATGATAAAGTATGAATTGAAGCATATAATGAAATTGGAAATTTGGTTACCATATTAGTTGTTCTGACAAAGTCAGATATAGTTGGCATGTCATAGGGTCGTCAGGATATTGATTGGAAACTATCATTGCTAGGCAACCCGAGGTGGTAGATTTTACATATAGAGTCATCGTTGTCGGGAAACCAGGATGACAGGATAATTAGATTGTGAAAAACATCACTTTCGGGCAACCCAGATGATCGTATGTACATGTTCAGAGTTATTATTGTCGAGAACAGATCTGTGTATCGGTTCTAAGTTTGTGTCTGGTTAATAGGGTTATAAAAACATTAATTGACTATATGGTATATGAAATGAAATGCATTTGAAATGTGATATACGAAAATATGTTAAAGATCATGCGAAATGAGTTAAAAATTAGCCCCAGGGGCCGATTAAGTAATAGTGAGCCTGTAGGCTCAAAAAATGGTTAAAATGTTGATATGAAATTGAGCATATGTGTATATATGTTTATGACGGTAAATGAATAAGTACATGTGCATATAGATGACAATATGAATTGATTACGTAGTATATGAAATGAATGAGAAATGGTAAGTTTTGTGCATACATAGTGAATTTGTGTGTAAAAATTATGCATGTTTATATAGTAATGGGTTTTTGGCATGAAATTTCATGAGAATTGGTTATGAATTGAACTTGAATTGAATGTATGCAATTGGTTTAAACTTGTATTATAATGACTTGAATCATGGAAAAACTACTAAGCTTTATTACTCAACGTACAATTTGTTTTCTCCGTGCATAGGTATAGGTAAATCCCAAAGTTTTGAAGCATGATCCATCATCAGACCTGAGATCATCGACACAGCAATGTTTGTATAGTCTCTTTTTGTTTAATATTTTCCATGTACCTAAGTTGAGTCAGTTTTTGGTATAATATGTGATCTTGTGAAAATTTGAAGTTAGAATTGGTATTTTGGAAATGGTCATGTGGTTAGATTATGAATTTGAGTATGTCACAAGGTTTACCAATTGGTATAAAATGTAGATATGTTTATTGTCACACCTTAGACCTTTGAATCGGTAAACTAGAGTGTTTGACCAATTGGAATTGGAATGGAACTAGTGAACACATTTATTATTCATATTTTTGTTCTTGCTACAATTTTAGCCCCTCCTCGTGAGCAACTAGTTGTTCTTTTTTCGTCCTACGTTTTCTAGCTCGCATGTGGCAAGTTGTCTCTATTGCTTTGCAAGCTCACCAGTTAGCGAGTTTTCCACTCTTCGAGCTTGTTAGCTTGCGAGCTCGTTTGTTACCTCAGCACCTCACAGTGTGGGTGGCACATTTCAAGGTACGTGTTAAGCTTGGGGAAGGGAAATATGTAACCGTGCTTAGCCCGTTCAGGCCCTCAATTATAGAAATATAGTAGTGGAGTCTGCAAGTATACTAGTGAAATTGTAATATAGTAAATGTACAATGGGGTAATGGAAGTACTCAAAGGATCATACCCAAGGGAGGTTGAATTAAATCTAGAAATACTATCCATAGCAGCAAGTCTAAACAATATTCACTAAAAACTACATTACGATAATTAAACCTATTACTAAAATAAAGTTGACAAACGAAAAACTCTCGAATAACAAGCAGAAGATTAAATCGATTCAGTGGTTATAATTAACTTCAAAACACGAGTTTTATTAGGGAATTAGTTATTAACTAGATAATATTACCTTCCGGCCTCTACTACCTAGCTAATTGACCAATACTCACTTATCTTCTGACTCACTTTCTTGACGAGGATAAATCACGATTTACTTGACAAACTCATTGTCAGATCCATTTAACCTCGATTACTTCCTAGGGTCATTGATCACCTCCAAATGTGCAAACATTTAGAGTAAAAATCGAGCAAATAAAAATATATAAAATAAGCGCGGTATCTGCAAGTGAACATGTCAAATTCAAATATAGTTTAGTATTACAACGGAACACTGGTAAGTATTCCAAGGATCGTACCCAAAGGAGGTTGACTTAAATCTAAAAATATTGTCTGCACTTGCAGGTCTAAACAATAATCACTAAAAACCATATTACAAAAATTAACATTAAAGATTAAGGTTGTAAAATAAAAACTACATTACTAAAACAAAGTTGACAAATGAAAACCTCTCAATTAACAGGCAAAAGATTAACTTGCTTCAGTGGTTGCAGTTAACTTCAAAATTCGAGTTTTATTAGGGAATTAGATATTAACTAACCAGTATTACCTCTCGGCCTCTACTACTCAACTAATCAACAAGTACATGTTTATCTATTCACCTCACTTTCCTGATCGGGATAAATCCATGATTTACTTGGTAAATTTATCTCTCAACCTCCTTTACCTTAGATTACTTCCTAGGGTCGTCAATCCTAGGTTTTAAACACACATGAATTTCTACCAACTAACATTATTGGAAAACCCCTAATTCCTTCGTTAATCACTCCCACATCTGCTTGTTAATCTCCCTAAGGATCTAGCCACTCCTTGACTTGTTGGAAAATCAAGTTTGGAGAATACAAAAAAATAAATTTAGAGAAAACCAAAGTTTTAAATTTTTTTCCAAAACAAGAACTTGGTTGTGATATCTAAAGTAATAAACATTAAATCAAAATTGCACCTTTTCGATTCCTCTAGAATGAATGCTTCGACCATGTAGTCTTCTTCGCTATCCTCAAGCTCGCGTCTGCCGAGTATGAGCTCGTTTCGAATCAGAAAATATTTTACAAAAATTACCAATGGGGTAATTTCGCAAATTCTCTAAACTTTTAGGCTAAGTTGTAAATAAGAAAAATATCTCTATAAATTTTCTGAAATAATTTCTTCAGAGAATTTTCTCTCTACAACTATTCTCTTGAATTCAAGTGTGTAAATAATAACCCTATGCTCTCTTTATATAAGAAGAGTTTAGAGAGTTCAACTATGATTAAACTTAATTATTAATATTAAATTAATATAATACTTATCAAGATAAATATTAAATTAAATATAGTATTTATCTATAATATAAACATTTAATTTAATATTAAATCTATTAAAATAATAGTATTTTTGGAAAAATTAATCTGAAATCAAATTCTCTGGTAGAGTCCCCATAGGAGTGTAACTCTTACATTTATCAACCATAGAAGACCCACCGCCACCGACCATTTGCCGACCATCGGAATGTTGCTGTCGATGCCAACGGCACCCCAAGCTAGGCCGGTTGTTGTCGGTTTGGTCTAAGCCATCTACCTGCTAGATCGTCGACTTGGTTTCACATACCAGGTTCAGTTCAACCATTTTTGGGGTCTTGGTCTAGGTTTTGGGCTCCTGTGCCCAATTTACGATCTCATGTCTAACTTTCAAGTTCAATTTCCCATTGGCCTAATTGTTTGACTTGAAAAGTAATTGTCAAAAAATATCATATTAATTTTAATTAATTTGATTAATTTAATTCTACTTGGACAAAATTAATTTTCCTAAAAATTTCTTAGATTTTCCAAATTAATATTTCAAGAAATTCTTTAATCAAATTCTCTAGTTGAAAAATTCTTACAACCACCTAATTTATTTCCACATCGAATAAATCAACTCAATTAAATTATTTCCAAAGTCGTAGGATTTCCTTCTAATTCAAATACAGTTCGATTAAGCTTTTATTGAGCTAGTGGAGGGACCAATCAGATATATACAATTAGGCTCTAGTAATTGCAATTATGTACAGAAGTATCGTTCCGATAATTCGCAATTACTTAATCATTGAGTTAGTCCACAAGAAGTACCATGATTGAAACCTCCTTATTGCGTACTCTTTACAAAAGCAATTCATCCAACTGCTTTGTCCAACGACCTCGTCATTTGTGTGTTACCCTCATATGATATCCTTGATTCCTTTGAGTTAAATCTGTTCACTCAATACAATCTTATTTTATCTCATTATCACTATTGGGTCTTCTTAATGATTAATATGACCACTAAAAACAAATGGTTGTAATAAATTGCTCGTTCGAGAACAAGTTACTCGTGGCCACGTTCCATAGTTACACACAATGCCAATAAGAGGATATCATTAACTCTTTAATTGAGCTATGAATTCCACTATTGCTAGTAAAGGCATGCCATACACAACTCATGTACCCAATGTAACACCCCTATCCCGTATCCGTCGCGGATTAGGGTTAAAGGCGTTACCAGACAGATCAGAAACATTTATAGAATTCATCATACATGCAGTCAATAATATCTAATATAATGTCCCTTATGTAAATCATCGAGACCTTTAGCATGATAATAACCAAGTCGGGACTAAATCGAAACGCATACTAAATTTTGAAGAAAACTAAAAATTTTCTAAATGCAAGGGACACACAACCGTGGGGGTAGGCCGTGCCTCTCCCATGGCTACTTGACACACCCGTGTGTCTTCCTCGTGGCTATATACTACCAAAACCAACACAGTCACCAAGCACGCCCGTGTGCTAAGGCCGTGTACCATAGATCACATACTGCCATTTCTCACACGGCCATCAAGCACACCTGTGTCGAGTCGTGTGCAATTTAAGCCATATCTACCAATTTACCCACGGTCTTAGGCACGCCCGTGTGCCTTAACCGTGTGACATTATAGGCCCTTTTTACAAGGCCAATATGACATCCACTTAGGGTCTTCCTACAAGCAATATATACCAAAACATAATATGCATATATGGCAACCAAAACATATCAAATGGTTGACTTCATCCATACATTCAATAGCCAAATCATTCATATCATCTTTCAAAACAATAACACATACATAACCAAAGCAAAACTTCATCATTTAACTAACCATAAACTTGGCTATTTCATAAGCTTCTACCTTACCAAGTTATGCATCAAATATCACATTTATTCAAGCAGATTACCAAATTAAACTTGCCAAAACACATGGCTAAGTTAACTTCCAAAAACATAGCCATATGCATTTCCAAAAGGGTACCAAAATAAGTTTTTGTAGTGTGATAACTATCCTGGACAATCCCGAGCCTTCAGTAGCTTCGACGACCAATAAAATAGAGAAAACACACACACAGAATAAGCTTTCCAAAAGCTTAGTAAGTCATATACAAATAAACTTGGCATAAGAAGTATGTATGCAATTTGATACATTTGCACATCTCATTCATTTAACAATTTATCATGTATATGGTTCATTCATTCCTATGACTACCTTTGTCACATTTATCCATTCAAAACTCATTTGAAACACATATCTCATTCGTAATCTTTCTTGCATCTTATTCACATTACCCTATTCAAACAGCATCTCATTCACATTACCCCATTCAAACATACTTTTCTTCAAATCAAAGTCATGTGCATACTTACCATTCATGCATACTTAATGCACATTCAATGCACCTGAATCGGATATTCATTCACTTAATTATTCATAGCTCGGATATACCATTCGTATTGCAGACTTGCCTGTTGAACCCTTAGGAACCTAGTAGGATACTTAGAAAGCTCGGAATAGTAGTACAATGCCAACGTCCCAGACGAGGTCTTACATGCACTCATATATCGATGCCACTGTCCCAGACAGGGTCTTACAATACAGATAATAACGATGCCAACGTCCCAGATGTGGTTTTACATGAGTCAATATGATGCCGATGTCCCAAACATGGTCTTACTCATAAAGTTCATATCAATGCCTACACCCCAAACGAGGTCTTTTACATATAATTCATATCGATGCCTACGTCCCAGATGAGGTCTTACACGAAATTTCAAATCAACGCCAACGTCCTGGACGTGGTCTTACATGATAAAACAGAACAGATCCCTATGTCATGACATGGCTAATCCAATCTATTCCTAGGTTCGTACGGGACTTCTCGGCTTTATCACTATATCAAACTTATTTCAGAATTCACACACTTAGCATCTCATACTCATTCATTTTTCATCGATAGACATATGAATACATTTATTCAATTCAATACAGATAAGTTTATTTGCATAGTGACTTACCTCGGATTCGATATATCGAATGAAAATGACTAGTCGTTAACTTTCGCTTTCCCTCGAACTAAGTCCGCTTTCATCGATTCTTGATCTAAACATATTCAGAATTAACCCTTTTATTCACCATTCCATTCAATTCAATCCATAGACACACATTTAGGGCTATTTACAAATTAACCCTCATATTTACACACTTTAACAATTTAGTCCATTTTTCACAAAACATCAAATTCACAAAATCCACACACACACATGCTTGGCTGAACCTCTCTAGGGACTATAAAAGTCTAAATATTTCATCAAATTTGTTATTTAATCCCTCAACTTTCCATTTTTCTCAATTTAGCCCTATTTAGCTAAATTCATGAAAATTTTAAGAACAATGTATGTTCATCTAGCTCAAATCTTTCTTTTATCAACTAAACTCATTTCAAAACTCAACATATCAACAATGGCATCTCACATAAACATCATCAATTCATCAAATTGAGACATGGGTTTAGTAGCTCTCAAAGCAACGGTTGCAAAAACGTAAAAATTATCGAAAACCGAAGTCAAAACTTAATTTAATCTTGCTTAAAGCTAGCCGAAACATCCAAAGCTCAAAACCCTTGTTCTTTTCCTCTTGTTCAGTCATCAAAATAAAGATAAACATGGCATTTTCAATTGATTTTTGTTTATTAGCCTTTATTTAATCAAATTACTCATTTAACCCTTCCATAATGATTCAAACAAACATACATTAAGGGCACATTTGTCCTTTGTTCACCCACTAACTAAATAGTGGTCTTATTGCCTCATAAGGCCTTCTCCTTTAAAAGCCATAACACCTTAATACTCAACAAATATCATGGAACTTTCACATTCAATGCATTTCAGTCCTTTTGTCAAATTAAACACGCAAACAGACAAATTCACTTATGAAAATTTACCACATGCTAATTCACAAATCAACGGCACAGAAAATAATATTAAAATATTATACAAACTCGATTTGTGGTCCCAAAACCACTATTTTAACTAGGGTATAAATCGGACTGTTACAATTCTCCCCCCTTAGGGATTTTTGTCCCCGAAAATCTTATCATTAAACAGAGTTGGATATTGTTGTCTCATTCCATCTTGAAGCTCCCACGTAGCCTCTTCTAATCCATGATGATGCCAGAGTACTTGCACTAACGAAATTTTCTTGTTTCTCAACTCTTTCACTTCACGAGCTAAGATACAGATCGAATCCTCTTCGTATGTCATATCAGATCGGATTTCAATTTTAGATGGGGCAATCACATGTGACGGATCAGACCGATATCTACAGAGCATCGAAACATGAAATACATTGTGAATCTTTTCTAGTTCAGAGGGTAACTTCAATCTATATGCAACAGGCCCAACATGTTCAATGATCTCATACGGTCCGATGAATCTTGGACTTAACTTGCCTTTACGTCCGAATTGGAGCACTTTCTTCCACGGAGACACTTTCAGAAATACTTTTTCGTCAATCTCAAATTCTATATCTTTTCATTTTAAGTCTGCATAGGACTTCTGACGATCAGATGCTGCTTTCAAACAATCTCGGATCAGTTTCACTTTCTGTTCGGTACCTTTTATCAAATCGACCCCGTGTAACTTATTCTCACTGAGTTCAGTCCAATACAGAGGTGTACGACATTTACGTCCATACAAAGCTTCATATGGTGTTATTTTAATGCTCGTCTGAAAACTATTGTTATATGCAAATTCAATCAATGGCAGGTATTGTTCCCACGAACCATTAAACTCAAGTACACAGCATCTTAACATATCTTCAAGAATCTAAATAATTTGCTTGGATTGACCATCCGTTTACGGATGAAAAGCTATACTGAAATGCAATTTTGTACCCAAAGCTTCTTACAATTTCTTCCAGAACCTAGATGTGAACCTCAGATCTCTATCTGACACAATGGATAGTGGTACCCCGTGTAATCTCACAATCTCAGAAATATAAAGCAGAGCTAATCTCTCCAGTGAAAAATCAAATTTTACAGGAATAAAATGGGCAGATTTAGTTAATCGGCCAACTACGACCCATATCATGATACATCTATCCCATTTCCATTCAGAATCGAATCGGTACCGTAAACAACCTGCATTTAAACTTGATGTTCTGCTTTCACTTGCTGACAAACTAAACATTTTGAAACAAAGTCAGAAATGCCTCATTTCATGCTAAACCACCAATAGTGTTGCTTCAAATCATGATACATCTTTGTACTTCCCGGATGGACAGATAGGCGACTATTATGTGCTTCATTCAAAATCAATTGAATCAGCTCCGAATTTCTTGGAACACAGATTCGATCTCGGAATCTCAAACAATCATTAACAACTCAAAATTAAGATTCAGAATTCAATTCACACTGAGCTCATTTCAACAACAATTCATTATCAACCTTCTGAGCATCACATATTTGCTGTACAAATAACGGTTTTGTCTCAACTCACCTATCACGAACTATCATCGACAAATCTAATCGAGCATTCAAAGCACGTGGTGCAAACAACGACTTTCTACTCAACGATCAAGAACCACGTTTGCTTTACCCGGATGATAATCTATCACAAGGATGATAATCTATCACAAGCTTGTAATCTTTTAATTGTAATCTTTCAAGGTAATTCATTTCATGAGTTCTAACCATCTTCTTTGATGCCATTAAAATTATTTAATCATCTAAGCTTGAGAATTCAAATCTTTTGGGTCATTAAATATTTCATACTTTTATGATCATCCTCTCCGACTTCGAAAACACATGACATTTCTCACCGCCACAAATACAAATAATGCAACGCCAAATTTTAAGTGCAAATACAATCACAATATTGAGCTCAAGGTCGTGTTTATCAATCAAGGTAACCACGAACTAAATCGCAAAGATCCAAGAACGACCTCGGTCGGCGCCAATCCTCGATGTAATTCATTTCATTACCCTTGTTGAAATCCCTAAATGGCCACGATCGAATCATTATCACTTTTTTTTACCAAATATGGCTGTGGTCGAATACCATGAATCACTTACCTTACTTACCAAAATCCCAAATCACCACTTCACTATGTAGTATTGAAAACCCTATATTCCGTATGTTAAAATCGGCTAAAACATAATTCCAAAAATAATGGCCCTTGGTAGAATGTCACAAGAGGCTTCAATTGTCTCCAATTTGCCAAGCATAAGCTACAACTTTGCCTTCTTGCATCAAAACACACCCTAGTCCATTTAACTCGTATACAATAAATTCTTTGCCCGATTCGGTTGTACTAACTTAAATTATACCCAACATGCTTCTTCAATTGTCTCAACAAAGTTTTCAAAAACACACCCTAGTCGATCAAAACTTTTCTAACGACATTTATCCAACCATTCAAATCGACATCTTTACAAGTAATCTAGTCAACAGAGTAGCTATAGTCGAGAAGCCTTTAACAAATCTACGGTAATAACTAGCTAAACCCAGAGAACTACGAACTTCAGACACGTTCTTCAGAGGTTTCCAATTCAGAATATCAGAAATCTTGCTCGGATCAACACGAATCCCAGAAGCTGACACAATATGCCCCAGAAAACTAACCTCATTCAACCAGAATTCACATTTGCTGAATTTTGCGTACAATTGCTTCTCTCACGAGTTTGCAACAGAATCCTCAAGTGTTCATCATGTTCATTTTCATTCCATGAATAAATCAATATATCATCTATGAATACTACAACAAATTGATCTAAGTACGGTCTGACAATTCTGTTCATCAGATCCATAAAAATAGCAGGAGCATTGGTTAGCCCAAATGGCATAACTAAAAACTCATCATGCCCGTACGTCATTCTGAAGGCAGTTTTAAGAATATCTGAATCATTAACTCTCAACCGGTAGTATTCCGATCTCAGATCAATCATTGAAAATACAGTAGCTCATTTCAACTGATCAAATAAGTCATCAATCTTAGGCAACAGATATTTGTTCTTTATGGTCACCTTATTCAACTGACAGTAATTAATGCAAATTCTCATCGTGTCATCTTTCTATTTCACAAACAGAACAAGTGTACCCCAAGGCGAGAAACTTGGTCTAGCGAACCCTCTATCAGTCAACTCTTGCAACTATGACTTTAACTATTTCAACTCTGTTGGTATCATTCTATACGGAGCTATCGAAATAGGTTTCGTACCAGGCAACAATTCAATACCAAATTCAACTTCACGAATCGGAGGTAAACCCGGTAACTCTTCAGGGAACACATCAGAAAAAATCACTAACAATGGGTAATGATTCAACTTTCTTCTCGGATACTTTTGAATCAATCACATAAGCAAAATATGATTCACACCCCTTTTTCACATAACTCTAAGCTTTCAAAATAGATATCACAGTAGGCAATCCATTTAAATCATTAGACTCAATCCGTACAGTCTCATCCTTCGGACTTCTTAAATCTATAGTCTTTCTTTTACAATTCACAACGGCATCATTCATAAATAACCAATCCATTCCCAAAATAATATTGAATTCATCAAATGGCAAGAGCATCAGATCAGCAAGAAAATAGATATCTCGAAACATTAACAGACAGTTCTTGCATACT
The DNA here is from genome assembly GCA_025506655.1 of Gossypium rotundifolium. Classification (NCBI taxonomy): domain Eukaryota; kingdom Viridiplantae; phylum Streptophyta; class Magnoliopsida; order Malvales; family Malvaceae; genus Gossypium; species Gossypium rotundifolium. The sequence continues at coordinate 30,571,462 of CP106730.1, forward strand.
TTGTCAACTAGGACACTTTTACCTAAGGGGTTCGATACTTTTATAGGAAATTCAGTAGACTCTACAGGCAAAGTCTTACCATATACTAAATTCATGCATATATACGAATGCGTAGAACCAGGGTCTATCAAAGCAATCACAGAAGTATCATAAAGAGTAAAAGTACCCGTTATAACATCAAGCAATGAAGCTTCTTCACGAGCTCGGATAGCATATGCTCTGGCAGGTACTCTAGCTTCAGATCTTACCACAGTGTCTCTCGTGCACCTTTGGCTACCACTAACATTTCTTGTATTCTTTGAAGGTCTACCCTTCCTAGATGCATTTTCAAGTCTCAGATTTTGAACAGTCTCTGGCTCAACAGACTCAGGACAATCACGGATAAAATGATCAAGCGATCCACATCTGAAGCAAGCTTTATCATTAAATCTGCAGCTTCTCGAATGCCTCTTTTCGCAATGTTTACATTCAGCTCTCTTGGATCGAACATTGCCAACACTAGCCACAAAGTTACTAGGATTTTGGAACTCATTTGCAATCTATCTCGGGTCCTGTTCAAATGTCTCGTATTATCCCTGGAACGACTTTGATCATCTCTAAATCTCTTCGGAGTAGATTGAAATGATTTACTCAGAAATCTCTTTTTCATATCAGAGCTTCAGACTCAGCTTTTCTTTTGTCCTTCTCGAGTGCCTCAGCTTTGCAAGCTCGGTCAACGAGAACAACGAACTCTTTTATTTCTAATATCCCGACTAGCAAGCGGATATCTTCGTTAAGACCATCTTTGAATCTTTTGCACATTATAGCTTCGAAAGATACACATTCTCGAGCATATTGACTCAATCTCACGAACTCTAGTTCATACTCAGAAACAGTCATTTGGCCCTGTTTTAGTTCCAGAAATTCTTTTCGTTTCTGATCGATGAATTTCTCACGATATATTTCTTTCTAAACTCAGTCTGAAAGAAATCCCATGTGACTCATTCTCTCGAAACAACAAAATTAAGGTTTTCCACCATTGATAAGCTGCATCTCGGAGCAATGATACCACACACTTAATACTTTCTTCCGGAGTCAGAGACATTTCATCAAATACCCGAACCATGATTTCTAACCATAACTCAACTTTTTCAGCATCATCATTATTGGTAGCTCAGAACTCTTCAACCCCATACTTACGGATCTTGTCACCCAGAGGCTTACTCAATAGATTCAGATTTACAGTCAGAGGTATATTTGATGTCTGAGGGGGATTAATCGGGGGCGGGGTTTGTGAAACAGTCGGGTTATTTCTCATGAATTGAGTGAACCACTCACTCATCATCTAGAAGAAAGCTTGTTTAGCTTCTCCCTCCTGACCGCCAGAATCGGTCTCAAATCGAGAGGATCATCCCTTGCACGGGAGCAGGTGCATTATTTTCTACGTCGTCAGCTACGGCTCTTTCGGGATCTATTGCTATACAGAAATCACATTTTACATGTTAGGATTCATCACACTATCATAGTTCAAATATAAGGCATGTATAGCTAGACTCTGACACGCTACGTTAGTCCAAGAATCGACTAAACCGTAGCTCTGACAACAACAAAATGTAACACCCCTATCCTGTATCTATCGCCGGATTAGGGTTAAAGGCGTTACCAGATAGATCGGAAAAATTTGTAGAATTTATCATACATGCAGTCAATAATATCTAACATAATGTCCCTTATGTAGATCATCGAGACCTTTAGCATGATAATAACCGAGTCGGGACTAAATCAAAACGCATACTAAATTTCGAGAAAAACTAAAAATTTTCTAAATGCAGGGGACACACGACCGTGGGGGTAGGCCGTGCCTCTCCCACGGTTACTTGACACGCCCGTGGGTCTTCCCCGTGGTAATATATTGCCAAAACCAACATGGTCACCAAGCACGCCCCTGTGCTAAGGCCGTGTACCATAGATCATATACTGCCATTTCTCACACGGCCATCAAGCACACCCGTGTCGAGGCCGTGTGCAATTTAAGCCATATTTTGCCAATTTACCCACGGTCTTAGGCACGCTCATGTGCCTCAACCGTGTGACATTATAGGCCCTTTTACAAGGCCAATATGCCATCCACTTAGGGTCTTCCTCCAAGCAATATATACCAAAACATAATATGCATATATGGAAACCAAAACATATCAAATGGTTCACTTCATCCATACATTCAATAGCCAAATCATTCATATCATCTTTCAAAACAATAACACATACATAACCAAAGCAAAACTTCATCATTTAACTAACCACAAACTTGGCTATTTCATAAGCTTCTACCTTACTAAGTTATGTATCAAATATCACATTCATTCAAGCATATTACCAAATTAAACTTGCCAAAACACATGGCTAAGTTCACTTCCAAACACATATATATACCTATCTAGCCTATACATGCCATAATTAGCCATATACATTTCCAAAAGGGTACCAAAATAAGTTTTTGTAGTGTGATGTCGATCTTGGACAATCCCAAGCCTTCAGTAGCTTCGACGACCTATAAAACAGAGAAAACACACACAGAGAATAAGCTTTCCAAAAGCTTAGTAAGTCATATACAAATAAACTTGGCATAAGAAGTATATATGCAATTGGATACATTTGCACATCTCATTCATTTAACAATTTATCATGTATATGCTTGATTCATTCCTATGACTACCTTTGTCACATTTATCCATTCAAAACTCATTTGAAACACATAGCTCATTCGTAATCTTTCTTGCATCTCATTCACATTACCCCATTCAAACATACTTTTCTTCAAATCAAAGTCATATGCATACTTACCATTCATGCATACTTAATGCACATTCAATGCACCTGAATCGGATATTCATTCACTTAATTGTTCATAGCTCAAATATACCATTCGTATTGCAAACTTGCTTGTTGAACCCTTAGGAACTTAGTAGGATACTCAGAAAGCTCAGAATAGTAGTACAATGCCAACGTCCTAGACGAGGTCTTGCATGCACTCATATATCGATGTCACTGTCCCAAATAGAATCTTACATGTACAGATCATAACGATGCCAACATCCCAGACGTGGTCTTACACGAGTCAATATGATGTCGATGTCCTATACATGGTCTTACTCATAAAGTTCATATCGATGCCTACGTCCTAGACGAGGTCTTTTACATATAATTCATATCGATGCCTACGTCCCAGACGAGGTCTTACACGAAATTTCAAATCAACGCCAATGTCTCGGATGTGGTCTTACATGATAAAACAAAATAGATCCCTATGTCATGACATGGCTAATCCTATCTATTCCTAGGTTCGTACGGGACTTCTCGACTTTATCACTATATCGAACTTATTTCAGAATTCACGCACTTAGCATCTCATACTCATTCATTTTTCATCGATAGACATATGAATACATATATTCAATTCAATACAGATAAGTTTATTTGCATAGTGACTTACCTCGATTCAATATATCGGAATGAAAATAGCTACTCGTTAACTTTCGCTCTCTCGCGATCTAAGTCTATTTTCCTTGATTCTTGGTCTAAACATATTCAGAATTAACCCTTTTATTCACCATTCCATTCAATTCCATCCATAGACACACATTTAGGGCTATTTGCAAATTAACCCTCATATTTACACACTTTAACAATTTAGTCCATTTTTCATAAAACATCAAATTCACAAAATTCACACACACATGCTTGGCCGAACCTCTCTAGGGACTATATAAGTCCAAATATTTCATCAAATTTGCTATTTAATCCCTCAACTTTCCATTTTTCTCAATTTAGCCCTATTTAGCTAAATTCATGAAAATTTCAAGAACAAAGTATGTTCATCTAGCTCAAATCTTTCTTTTATCAACTAAACTCATTTCAAAACTCAACATATCAACAATGGCATCTCACACAAACATCATCAATCCATCAAATTGAGACATGGGTTTAGTAGCTCTCAAAGCAACGATTGCAAAAACGTAAAATTATCGAAAACTGAAGTCAAAACTTACCTTAATCTTGCTTAATGCTAGCCGAAACATCCAAAGCTCAAAACCCTTATTCTTTTTCTCTTGTTCGGTCATCAAAATAAAGATGAACATGGCATTTTCAATTGATTTTTGTTTATTAGCCTTCATTTAATCAAATTACTCATTTAACCTTCCATAATGATTCAAACAAACATACATTAAGGGCACATTTGTCCTTTATTCACCCACTAGCTAAATAGTGGTCTTGTTGCCTCATAAGGCCCTCTCTTTTAAAAGCCATAGCACCTTGATACTTAACAAAAATCATGCAACTTTCACATTCAATGCATTTCTATCCTTTTGTCAAATTAAACATGCAAACAGACAAATTCACAAACGAAAATTTACCACATGCTAAGTCACATATCAACGGCACAAAAATAATATTAAAATATTATAAAAACTCAGATTTTTGGTCCCGAAACCACTGTTCTGACTAGGGTATAAACCGGACTATTACACCCAACATACCGGCTATTAGCTCGATCATCTTTAGAACATAAGCCTCCACTTGTATCAAAGTACATGAGTTACATATGTAGGGTCAGTGACTAACTTAAGATTTAGGTAAATCACACCATGAATGTCACAAGTGAATTAATTCACGAACAGATTCAGAATTAATCTATCTTAGGTCCAGTCGAGTGTAACATTCTTTCAATGAATACATCTATTTATCTACCCGTGGAGTCAAATGCTCTGATAGCCAAGGCTAGCCATCTCCTTAGTTGGAATTGTAGATGTCATAATAATCCTTCTCAATATTTGAATCAAATGCTAACTTTCATTCTTTTACGGCATTATGAACTCATTTAGATTATCTACTGAAGTAAGTTGTCTTTCTCACAATGTAAACGTTCTTATAGTGCCACTTATAATTAGTTTGAACTTAGACAATCAATGAGCTAATATTTGATTGTCACAATTTCACTATTCATCATTTGAACTTAGACATAATAGTGAAATGTGAAATTAACTTTATTTATTTATTCATTGTTTAAATAAGTAGAAAACAATTATATGTTTACTATAATATGAGCACATTTCCCAACACGACTTAAAAATCATCTTTTCCACTATTTAATTAATCATACAATAATGCAAATTAACATAAAAGAGAAAGGGATAGAAATTGTCCATTTTGAACTTAACGTGCTCAGAATCGTGAAACCCTTTAACAATGATTGAGATCTCATTGGTTGTAAATAATAAGTGAAAGAAAAGTACTAAAATAATTAATAACGAAGACTTGGATTCAAATTAAATCCACATCGAAGAACAAGAAAAGTAAATTATTTTTGAAATAAACTAAAACTAAATAAAGATCCTAAACTACTAACTAAAACCCTAAAACGACTTGGAAAAAGCTCCTTAAGCTTTTCCTCAACTTAACTATTTATAGGCAGAGTTTAGTAGCCCTTATTGGGTCAAATACAAGCCTTAATCACATAAAATATGATTTGTGTGGACAAAAACACCCTTGCATAATTTTTTCCCAACGTTGCACCTGTGTCACGACACACAACTTCGAGTATAAATTTTTGAATTGGCTCAGTTGTGTTGCGACACCGAAAACTTGTGTTGTGACTCGATTGTCATTCTTGATGCTTTTAGGCATCAAAATAAGTATCCTACACACTCATTTAAAGTGTTAAAACCACCTTAAGGCCAGTATTGGCCCAATAGGTCAACTAACTCGAAATAATGCGTAAAAATGCTTATTTTGCAATAATTTGAATCTAAGCTACGAAATGTAAAAATTGCAATAAAAAACATTAAAATGGCCAGAAAACAAGCTTGTTAAGTGCCAAAAAGTACTTAAATTGCCTTTACGATTTGTGGCAGATCAAATACCCCCACACTTAATTTGTTAGTTGTCCTTAAGCAAACAAAAAAGAAAAACAAAAACAAACTAACTAAAATAAAATGACAAGAGAACGTATGAGTAAAACTAAAGTACATAAGCATTCTTGGTACACGAGATAGGATTGAAGCAATGAAAATAGGAAAATTTGTTAATCACATAACTTTAGGTAGATGTTTAAACGACTTAAAATTTTCACATTTAGACATGATAGTTCAAATTATTACCCAGCAAACAAGTCAAAGTAGGTTAAATATATAGATCCATCGAAAGTTATATACGAGTATAGTATTTACATTTGTAGAATACAGGTAGTTCAAATTCTAATTACTCATTTTCTTTTATCCATGCTTTGTACTAATACAATATTTATTAGTACAAGCAGTTTATGAATATTTGTGCCAATATGAGTGAGATTTTTCTCAATTTCTCATATTTTTTCAATTTAATCACTGTGGCCACTCTCACTCTCTTGGCTTTTATTCATTCTATGTTTTATCACACTTGCTTTGCTTTTAAGTCTCACAATGTTGTTTTTCACACATTCATTTTATTTTAAGGCACATACTTGCAAGGATTTTATACTTATTATACTATATCATTTCAATAACCATGGATTTAATTACAAAGTATTCGGATTTAAATGACCTATTATTCAACAATTGTAATATCCCAAAATTGGGCCTAGTAAGATTGGGCCGATTGGGCCTTGGGCTTTAGGAAAAATTTGAGTATCATCTTGTTGATTGTGTTAGCTCGGATATGATTTTATTGTATACCTAATATAGTCTTGAGAAGGCTTGGAATTAATTGGTTTAGAATAATTTTTAGTATGGAGAATTTAGTGAAGTGGATCAAGTGATTATGATGCTTAAGTTAATTTAAGTGTTTAATGTTAGCATAAATGAGCTAGTAGTAAAGTGGTGTTGGCGCATGAGTAATTACATGAGGGAAGAGGTTCGAATCTCATGAATGGCAATAAGGTGACTTTTATTTTTGCATGTGTATGGCATGTGTCGGTCAACTCTAATTAAGATAAGGTTAGACTTTATCATTTATGGATAGTAGACTAAAGGAATAAGGCAAGTTATTAGTTAAGGTATGGAATCAAGAAAATGTGGTATGATAAGGGGACAAAAGGCATGGATTAAGGGATGAGGTTTGGAAACTTTTTAATGGCATTTTGTCCATGAACATGGACGGTTTCATGGACTAGGGGGAAATTGGCCGAATTTTTTGGAAGGAATTAGGAGGAAGATTAGGAGGAAATAAAGAGGAAATTGTGGGATTTGTGATGAATATGTGAGTTGGATGGCTAAGGGGGATTTCTTGGATGACCATTTCGGTTTTATGGGTAGAGGGGAGTAGCCGAAATTCTCTTAAGGGGTTTAGGTGTTTATTTTCGGGTTTTCTTTTACCTTCTCTAGTGTGGTGCCAAAATCCTAATGCCATCAAAGTGTCATTTTGGCCATTTTCTTTTGACAAAATTTGATCCATTCTCTCTTAAACCTCACCATTTTCTTTCATAAGTTGAACCACATCAAAATTTACCATTTATTTTTCATTTGTACACTTTGACCGAATCACTCATTGACCATAAGAGTCATTTGTTACTTTTCATTTCTTCTCTCTTTCTCCTCATCTTTGCCGATTCTATTTTTTTGTGTTTCATCCCTATTCTTTTTCTTTTCTTTTACCTTGCTAAGATCGAAACTTCTCTCTTCCATTTTCACCATTGCCGCAACACCATAAACCTTCTATATCTCTTTTCTTTTTCTTGTTTTGTTGTTAAAGCCGAAACACATCACCATCTAGCCGATTTCTTATTTCTTTTTCTTCCCTGAACGTTAGATTTTGGGCAAACAAATGGGTTTGAAAAGAGCAGTAAATAGTGTTTGGAAGAGGGGTGGTTCTGCTATACCCTCAAATTTCAAACGAAGGGCTGTGTTGGGAGTCCGAGACTTTCCACCGGGATGTGGACCCTCTATCGGTGAAGATCGATTATTTGAAGTCGTACGTACCCCCGAGCCATTATTTGTTCGTGATTCTTCATCGGGTTATGAACCGTCAATCGGAGAGAAATCGCATATAGTTGTTGTTTGAGATTCCGAGGGTAAGGATTTAGATTACTTATCATTTGTATAGTTTTATAAGTGTTAGTGTTCTAATCAAGCGTGATAAATATTTAGGTATCGAAGAGCGGGAAAGTGTAGTTATCTCTGTTATCAAGTGCATAGTTATCGCACTATTCTCCTGTTATTTGTATGTTGTTATATACGTATGTTATGATGTGTATGTTAGCTAGAAATAATGGCTAAGATGGTGGATACCCGTAGTGGGTAATCGAATAATCAGGTCAGTGCTCTATGACATTATTTTGCCTATGGTATATGTGTGATATTTGTGATGAGCATACTCTAAATGTTAATCTGTCATGATACACATGTATGCATGGGGCTTGGGATGTGACTATCGAAGGAAAGGGTGTACATTATGTACGTGGTCTAATGTTAGCCTTGTGCTACATTGGCGCTTGATGGTAGCTATGTGCTTCATCAAGGAGGGATATTGGCTATGTGCCACCTCCTGGCAGATGATAGCTGTGTGCATCACCGTGGATTGAGGATGACCTCGAGTCACCTCGTGGATATTGATATGTGGGATCACTTATGTGATCGGTGGATTAGCCACGGCCTTGGGCAGCGGGTCTGCCAAGGTAGGTGTAACGGATGGACACTAGGTTGGGTTGGGCTTCATGTTGCATATTTATGTAAGTGGACTGTGTGGATATGGGCCAAGCCCATATGTGGAGACATGTGAAATAACTATGCGCTAAGTCTGTTTGACTCACCCAATTTTTACCAACATCGCAGGTGATGCATAAAGCTTGGACCGGGTTGGAGTGGATTCGAGGTGGCCCATGCAGAAGATGTTTTTAATTATTTATGTATTTTATATTTTCAGTATTTTTAAGTAAGGTTTATTATAATAAGGGCCTTTTAAGGGGTTTGAGGTTTATTATTATGTTTAAAGTGGATTGACGATTAAAGTATTATTTGAAAATGTTTTTATTCTCGACAATTTATACCTTAAAAATATGCATTACAGTTTTCAATTCGGACAGTTTGTAATAATAAAGTTTTACTTAGAATTTTAAACAAACAATGTTTTACTTATGACAATAAATTTTTATGTTTTTAACTCTAAGTTAAAAGTTTTTCAAACGTTTTCCGCAGTGGCATTTCAAATTTGGTCATAGCGAATGGGCCGGGTTTGGGGTGTTACAACAAACATAAATACGTACTCATAAATACTTATGTCATTTGGTACATTTAACTTATTTTTCCTTATTTTAGTTTAATAAATTAAACTAACTAGTCCAAATGCAACTAACTTAAAATCATTCATTTTCAGGCTAAATTCACAGTTCAAGCAAGCATCCTATATACATGCCATTCTATATGATGATGATGAGCTTTTATGTTGAAAATTTGCTTAGAGGAATGTTCAATAGACCACTAGGTCATTGATGTTGGAGTCACTAATCATGTGTGTGTTTCTCTACAGAGGTTTGAGGAAAGGAAGGATCTTAGAGATAATAGCCTATCGTTGCGAACCGGAAATGGGAAAACTGTGGCAGCTAAAGTAGTGGGAGATGTATATCTTTATTTTTTATAATTTTAGGAAGATTATTTTGAAAGACATTTTCTATGTACCAAGTTTTAAGAGAAACTTAATTTTTGTTGCATTTTTTTTAAAGATGGCTTGACTGTGACTTTTAATAATAGTGTTGCAATATTTAGAAACCGTAATCTTATCTGTAATGGATGGCCATCTAATAATCTATAATTTATCGAACTAAATATGTACACATTGCTTTAAATTAAAATTTCGAATAAAAGACTTAACACTTCTCACTCTAATGAGGCGTACCTTTGGCATTTGAGACTTGTTCATGACTTGTGAACGATGGCACTTTAAGTTCGCTTAAAGAAGTTGATCTTCTACAATGTGAATCTTGCTTGAAAGGTAAGATGACTAAGCAATCTTTTAATGCAAAAGGAACGAGGGCCGTGAAACCCTTAGAACTTGTGCACACTGACATATGTGGACCCATGAATGTTAGTGGAAAAGGTGGTTACAATAATTACTTAACCTTTATTGATGATTATTCTAGATATGGGTATGTGTACCTAATGCACCGTAGAAGTGAAACTTTTGATAAATTCAAATAGTTTCGTGCGAAAGTGGAGAAATAATTAGGTTTACCCATAAAGGCACTTCGGTTTGATCAAGGTGGAAAATATTTATTGGATGAGTTCTTAGGGTATCTCTTAAAATATAGGATTCAATCTCAATTAACCATGTCGAGCACTCCATAACAGAATGGCATGGCAGAGAGAAGGAATCAAACTTTGTTAGACATGGTTCATTCGATGTTAATTTATTTTAAGCTACCAATCTCCTTTTCGGGATATGCAATACAAATGGCTTGTTGTATTTTGAATGATGGACCAACTAAGGCAACATCTAAAACTCCATACGAATTGTGGCACGATAGGATATAGATGCAAGGAAGTTAGATTCACATACGAATTGTGCATTTTTGTGGGATATCTAAAAGCAATAAATGGTGGTTTGCTTTATGTTTTATAACCCGAAAAATAAGACAATGATAGTATCAACCCATGCTACTTTCATTTAAGAAAGTTACATGAATAACTTCAAATATCGAAGTAAAAAAGTACTCGAGGAACTTTCAAAAATGCACAAAACCTTTTTGAAATGGTTTTAGAAATAACTCCTAATAGTAGACCTACAATTGATCAGCAACATGACATATTTTGTGATGCCGTTTTAGCATATTTAATGATGCCTAAGTGGCTAGTAACTTATAGTCGTTATCATGGTGAGGTCTGGATATTCATTTAAAGTAGTTCTAAAGAAGTTTGTTTTACAGTGTCATGTTCTATGACTTCACTACAGTATTTTTCAGAATATGGAATTCAATATACTCAAAATTAGGGGTGATGTAAGTGTCCATCAAGTCTGAGAAAATCCACACTATGTAACAGCTTATTTTCAGTGAAATCGGAACAGCGGTTACAAGACCACAAATTTGATCCAAAAAATAAAGTTTATTTTTATTTTATTATATGTTCTAAATTATTATAGATATGTCGTGTGAAAATTTTGATACGAAAATTTTATTGATTAAGTATTTAATTAAGGGAAGGACTAAATCGCATAAAATGCAAAATTGAATTCTAGTAGCTATAAGGATTAAATAACTATGGAATTCAAAACTAGAGGTCCTTATATGGTAATTAGGCCATTAAAGTAAAGTATGTAGATTTTTGGTGACTCAATCATGGAAATTTAGAAAAAGACAAGGACTAAATTGGAAATTAAAATAATTAATAAATTAAAAAGATGAGAAAAGATATCATCTAATTATTTTTTTCATCTTCAAGCCTAAAACACATGGAAATCCTAGGAGAGAGAGAAGAAACTTTCATGGCTTAATTGGGTAAGTTTCATTGTCCCGTTTTTAGTAATTTTGATATTTTTGAAACCAGGATAGCTTAATCTATCGATTTGGGGGATTAATTTGAAAAGTTATCAAGGTATGAAATTTGGGTCATGGATGTATATGCTGTAAATTTGAAATTTATGGTAGAAAATGAAAGGTTATTAATAGATGAACAACTTTTACAAAGTGATATTTGATGAAAACATTATTTAGGGACTAAAATGTAAAGTTATGAAATTTGATGAAAAATTCTAAATTTTTAAGAATAAATGTGCTGAAAATTTTGTAATGGGATTTTGGTTATGCTTGGAATAGGGAGTAAATTGCACAAGTTTCATTTTCTGAGCCTAGGGATGAAATTAGAATTTATGAAAAAGTTAGGTGCAAAATGGTAATTTTTCCTAGGACGTAAATTGAGTCCAATTGAGTATGAAATATGAGAAATTAATGATTAAAGCTATTTATATAGATCCAGACAACTCACATTCGAGGTTAGATCGAGGAAAATAAAAGGTTTCGGATTAGTAGATTACTTACGCGAACAAGTGTCGAGGTAAGTTCGTGTAACTTAATCGGGCATGTAAATATGTTTAAATTGAATGTAGTGTTTGTATGGAATGTGACTTATATTGATGTACATTACTTGAATGCTATAATGAGAAATTAAATACATGCTTGAATGGTGAAAAAGGGTTAAATCTCGATTGAATATTGAATCTGATGAATATATGTACTTTCCCGAAATGGATGAGCTCCTGCATTTGTCATGGACGGGATTTAGCTCGAACGAGTAATCCTATTGACCTCATTATAGAAAGAATTTATCTCATATGAGTAATCCTAACATAATACCTCTCGATTATATGTTATGATAAGGGTTTAGCCTGGATTGGTAATCCTAATCGAGCTCTTCTGAGCATACGTTATATAAAGGATTTAGCCTAGACTGGTAATCCTATTATACAATATGTGGCTCAAGAGTATGTTCTTTGGTTAAGTGCCCTAATGGGTACCCTCAAATAAAAATTGACGGATTGTTGAATCGTACACCTCGAGTGTACTACTTGAGTATCCATCGAAATTTCAATGATTCAACGGACACAACTCTTGACCTGGTATGAGAATTTTGAGATGAAATGATAATGACTTGAAAGAATATTGCTTGATGAGGTCATCTATGTTTACTTGATCGATATGACTATTTTGGTGACTAACATGTTTATTGAATACATGTGTTTAAGCAATTTTGCTAATGGATGGAAAACATGATATTGTATGCTTAGATTTAATAAACGGTATTGGTAAGTTTAGTTTCCATTATATGAACTTACTAAGCATGTAATGCTTACTCTATTTTATTTTCTACTGTTTTATAGTGCTCGGAAGCTCGCGAAGGTTGGATATCATTGGAGCATCGTCACACTATCAACTAGCTTATTTTGGTATATGTAGTAAAATCATTTTGGTATAATGGCATGTATGGGGCAACTTGGCCAATAGTGTCTTAAAAAGGATGTTTTGTAATCTAGCCATTAGAATGGCTAGTAATGCCTTATTTTGGTATGATTAAGTAGGCTATTATGATATATTCTTATGTGTTATGTTAAGTATATGTGATCTAATGATGTTAAAGCCTCAGTTAACCCAAGGTAAGTTTATAAACACATATGCATGTAATGGTATGCCATGATGAATGATGGAATTTTCTTAAATTGAATGCTTGGAATGGTTGGATTGTACTTTGTATGTTTTAGTGCAGGTAAATGGTAGATTTGGGTGACAAATGAGGCTAGGAAATGGCTTTATTTTGTTCACACGGGCAGACACACGAGCATATGTCTAGGTCGTGTGTCACACACGGCCTACCCCATGGGCGTGTGGCCTGGCCGTGTGTCCCTTGCACCTAAAAATTTAGAAACAGAATGCTCAGGATGGGACACATGGGTAGAGACACGGGTGTGTATCTCAGCCGTGTGGTTGACACGGCCTTGAACACGGGCGTGTTACATGGCAGTGTGAAAATTGCACCTAAATTTCAAAAATTAAATTCGCCACACGGGCGTGTGACTTGGCCGTGTGACTTCAATTTCTTCATGTTTGCAAGTTAGAGAGTTACACGTGTTAGGGACATGGGCGTGTGTGACCACACGGCCTGATCACACGGGCATATGAGCCCTGCAACCTTGGAAAATTTTTTAAATGTCGCAAAAATTTTATGAGTTCCCGGTTAAGTCCCGACTCGATTTTAATGTTGGTATTGGGCCTCAAAGGCCCAATTAAGGGACATTTCGAATGATATCAGTGAATGAATAGTGATTAACATGAAATGTCTGTAAATGTTTCAAAAATTTTCGATAACGCTCCGTAACCCTATTCTGGCGACTGATACAGGTTCAGGGTTTTACATATTATGTATAAAAGCTACCTAAATTCTATGGTATCCGCCAAATCTAAATATTTACACGCTATATATAGAGGTTATCTGTAGTCTAAGTTGTCTGCCAAACCTAGTCGTCCTCGTGATATGTAGCATGGTTGTCTGGGATTTTCTAGGATGATTGGGAATGTTCCATCCATCAGAATAAGTTGTGGTTCAATATGATTTAGGATATGATATGACCAGTATCTTGAAAGTTACCAAATTTAGTATGAGAAACCGCCAAAAGTAGGATCTGTACGAAATTCATCTTAAAAGATTAATTAGTACAAGTAGTCGCCAAAAATAATATCGGAGAGTGCACCATCTTGGGTGAAGTGTTCAACATCTATCTGTATGAGAAACCATCAAAAGTATATTTTGTATGAATATTCTTCCGAGGAATGCTTTTGTTTTTTAAAAGGAAATGAAATACGTATTGAGTGGTGTAATCTATAATATGCCTAATGAGTGAATTGTGTATTGGTGGTCAAGTATGGAAGTTGGTGTATATGTAAGTGCTCGGTATTAGAAAGGTATTCACCAAAGACTGAAAAGAAATCCAAAATCTTCAAGTTGCGTAAATCAATAGTATATGTTCAAAGGTAATCTGGATTAAAATTCACTAAGTTCGTTGAACTTATTAGCGTCTGTTGTGATGTAGGTTCTAATTAAAGAGTTGGTATGCCATGAAGGACCAAGCCAGGAAGGAATGCGTCAGGGTGGCAGTTCAAGTTGCGATATTATGCATTCAGGGGACACCTTAGGAATATGGCGCTTAGTACTCTACGCCATGAAAAGTTTATTTTTAACAAAGTTTTAAGTTGTAACGTCATGTGCCGTTTTTGAAAATCTGATGTAATTATTAGACATTCTCTTTCATTAATATTTTTTTAAGAAATAAAGGAAGAAGAAGCATGTTTTAAAATGGCTTTACGCTTGTAGTAAAAAAAATTGTTAAATTTTTAAGTTTTGTAACAGTCGATATCCGAATCCAATAATTCAGGTTGGGTAAAGGGTGTTATAGACACTGTCGATTTAATTATATATATTTTTTTTGTGTGCTATTTTTACTATAAACAATAACACATTTATAGGCGATGAAGTCGTTGGCCCTATAGTCGGGGATTACGACGGTGAAATTTTTATTAGATTAATTATTGTAAAATAATATTATTTGAAAGACGAATGAGCTAGATAGTGTTCTAACTTTTATTTATTTTATTTTATTTTAGCATTAATTTTTTTGAATTTTTTTAGTTATGTAAATATTTTTATTTACCTTATTGATTATTAGATTTAATCATGAATATTGATTTTTATAGTTTAGTGTATGAGCTATCCAAATCGAGTTGGTTGTATGGAGATTCAATAAACCAATGGAGTCAAGATTACAAAGATGAATAGCTTGAGTGTTATAATGAACTCCCACTTAAGTCGAACGAGTATACATCTGAGAGGGGGGAGGTCCAATGAATCACTATAGCTACGGCGAAGAATGTGACATGCCCGACTACTTAGTTCAACAAGAATTGGATTTAATAATGGACGATAACGCATATAGGCACTTGCTTGAGCAACATAGGAGAAAAAAAAGGCTAAGTCGAGCACAAGAAGTCTCAACAAATCAGCGGAGTTATGATCGTAGGATTGTAGACTACGATTATTCATCTAAACTCCCTAATGAGTCAGATTTATATAAGTCCTTTCTTCGTGATCTCGAATTTCAAGCTAACTTTGAATTTCAACAAATCGAACTTTATTTTTCTTTGTTTTTATTGCTAGTTAGATTTTAGGATTTAGTTTTTTAATTTGATGTTATAATTAGGAGAAATCAGGTTTTTGGACGTCACAGGACAAATAGAAGCTAATCAGGGACAAAAACATACGACTAGATGACTTCGACACATCCCGTAAGACTAAAAGCAATGTTGTGTCATGCAATGCATAGGCCATGGTGTGACACAAGCACTTTGAAGCCAAAATATTTGATGTTAAGGTGTCATGTCGCGCTATGTATAACACCCCAAACCCGGCCTATGTGTTTCGACTGGATCTGGCGTGTCACGGCTTGTACATTGAAAACTTTTGCCTTGTTGGTTTTGGAAGTCGTAAGTTAATTAGACATTATTAGAGTAAATAAGTGACATTTTAAAAATAAAATCTTATATTAGTATTATTAAGTATAAATAAACCTTGACATAAAATTTATAAGTTGCATAACATTGAAAACTTCTTAGTTGAATAAAAACTAGGGGCCTTAAAAAAAATCCCAAATAAAAATAAAATAAACTTAAAGAAATCCCGAAATAATTTGTAGAAATAAAACTTGATGGCCCCTCGAGTCCACCTTGGCTCCCATGTTCACGATCTACTGCTCACCTGAAATGTTGGGAAAAATAAAAGGTTGAGTCACCAAGACTCAGTGTGCAAATCTCGAGAACACATAAAAAGGCTTGAGGCCCACAAACACATTATGAGCCTTGGCCCGTATACAAGGGTAACAAAATATGCAACATGGCCCATCCCAAACCTATGAGTCCATCCTCTACACACCCCCGTACCAACCATCACACCGTGGGGATTTCTACAATCAACCCTCCATCCGCTACACACCATATCGATAGCTGTGCTGCCTGTCATAAAGACCGATCACTATGTGACCTATGTGGCGAAGCCATCGATTGCTATGCGACCTTAATAATATATCGATAGCTGTGCTGCCTGTCATAAAGACCGATCACTATGTGACCTATGTGGCAAAGCCACCGATCGCCTCACGACCTGCTCCCCTTTCGTAAATCAATCAATCCCATCCCATGCATACATGCAAGAATCGAACAATAAACTATCTAAACAGATCACATATTTTTACATACTTGATACACATAGAAAGTTTCTATGATTACGTACCTGGCATCCCTTGCCTACCCTTTCTGGGTAATACGACTGTTCATATAGCCTCATTTTTTGGCTTTTAGCCCATAACATACATATAATTCAGATTAACTAGTGTGATAGAGATCTACACACCTTTTCCGGCTTTTAGCCCATAACATACATATAATATAACAAAGCTTATGTGTCAAGAATCTACACACCTAATTACCAATAAAACGAGGCTTTCTATATCGACGCTATCCTTAGTCGACACAACTGCTATCTGCCTAAGGTGTTGTTCAGAAGCCGGTCCACAACCAATTTGCCAATCTCGAATAGTAGATATTGCTCGTTTCTTAAACTTAGGGATTCTTTTTTTGCCTGATCCATATTTAATTCAATCATAAATCTTTATCAGAGTTACTCTAATAATATTTAATCGTTAATCCTCCTTATAAAGTTAAAATCTTGTATATAATGATGAAATCTAATAGAAATCTAGGAAAATCTTCTTACCTTAAAATCCCAAATTGGAGACTTATGAATTTTGGCTTTTAGATCTAGTCGACTAGGCTTCCTTCAAATCTCGACTTGCCACCCATCATAAACCATTAAACTATTAGCTTTCGCTTTTGCCTTTTCAAAAATCGGAATAGATTATGAGAACTAATCAAAAATCTACTCTTACCTTAACTTAGGAGATTCTAGTACTAGAGAGAGAATTGACAATGTCAATGGAGGATTTAAATACCTGGAAGTATAGAACAATTTCTCAAATAGGATGAATAAAATAAAAATATAGAAATTTTGGCTTTTTAGAGAATGAAGAGAATAATGGAGTTTTCACTTTTAAAAAAAGAAGAGAATAATGGAGTTTTCGCTTTTAGGAGAAAGAAGAGAATAATGGAGTTTTGGCTTTTAGAAGAAAGAAGAGAATAATGGAGTTTTGGCTTTTAGAGAAATTGAGAAAGAAATTTGGAGAAAATAAGCTAAGGAATTTCGGCACAAAGGGAGAGGATTTAATGTCGAAACAAGGAGCTAGCCCCTATTTATAGGAAATCGGCAACCCTTTGCCATGTAGTGGCTGGTTTCTTTACTCCTCTCAGTGATGGATTCTTGGCCATCACTCTCTTTGTAGATAAATTCTTAACTTTTCTCCTTTATCTTAATCTACTAGCTCATCTAAAAGAGACTTAATTATCTCTAACTCCTCCCTCCTTTATCAGCATATTATCCACATATTTTAATCATAAAAATCCCTAGATTTTAGCCTTGTTGCCATCCACTCCACCTAATCCTAATGCCCAAAATTTAGCTAACTTAAATTAAAAGAATTGGGCTCCGCCCCTCACTCCTTGTGTGTGGTGTCACCTCCTAAGATTGGGCCACAAGCCCACTTTGGTATTTTAAACATAGATACTACCTTTTAAACCCTATAGTACCCAAACAGATAATTTTAATCAAGGCCTCTGCCTAAGCCTGAGCCCAATTTGGACCCCTAACACTTAAATTAACTCATTCCACATATTCACCCATTAAACGCATAGGCCCAAAAATTTAGGATGTTACAGTTCTATCCTCCTTAAAGAAATTTCATCCTCGAAATTTCCAACTAACTAGTAATCATTCTACCTGAGTCTCACCACTATGCTTTCATTGCGACTCTAATTCTAAAGCCAAAATAAACACTTAGTATACTATGGTAGGTACGCACCATTATTCACATCTGAAGCGTCTTCGTCCCTTGTACTCATTCTACCGATTCGCGTTTATCGATTAGAAATTTTATGAATCATTATTTCTTTCCACCGATTTATCACGAACAGTCTTATGATTAATAGTTCTAAAAAGTAGTTCTTTCAAATTCATACACACACTACAGTCTCAAGTTCATTCATTCAATCATCAACATTCATGAACTCGCGTTCATTACAGAAAAGTGTTGTGGTTGTCATTGTTGTTGTTTTCCACTACCCAGGGGTATTTTCGTAGTTTTATCCTACAGGGGCATTTTCATAATTTTTTTTTTGAAATGAGGTTCCTTGATGATTTTATAAAATAAGGGTATTTTGGTAATTTTGTATTCCCAAGGGTATTTTGGTAATTTTGGAAATCGAGGGTATTTTGGTAATTTTAGATTCCGGGGCATTTCAAAAATTTTAAAATCTGAGGGTATTTCGATAATTTTAAAATTTGAGGGCATTTCGGTAATTTTGAAATTTAGGGGTATTTCGGTAATTTTAAAATTCTGGGGTATTTCGATAATTTTGAAATTCGGGGGTATTTCGATAATTTTTTATGATCTTAGGATATTTTGGTAATTTTGTGATTTAGGGTATTTCGGTAATTTTACAAAATAAGGGTAATTTGATAATTTTACAAATCAGAGCTATTTTGGTCATTTTGCATAACAAGGGTAATTTGGTAATTTTCTTCATAGTTGAGAACATTTTCAAATCAAATGTATTTTTTTTTCTGGAAGTGTACAAAACTTAGGGGTTTTGTTTGCAAAATAGGGTGGTTGGTCCCTTTCGGTTTTAATTATGGGTTCAGCCCATGAACAAGTCCTTATAGCTAGAGTTAACAACAATACTCGCACTGTAGGATTCCAGAGAAGAGGAGGTGAGTCACTTGGACTGCTTAAATACCAAGCTCTTCCGGATCTACTCCTAGACATGCATATGCCTATTGCCACACCTTAGTCTTGTGACTCGTTTACAGGTTTTGTTTTAGTAAAGTTAAGTCTTATGGAATTGAAGGGTTGTTTGCCTAAGCCTAGAGTCCATCAAGTTCTAACCTAGATAGTCTACGTCCCATAAAGCTCATTAAGCCCACATAAATAACACAACAAGAGTTTAGAATACTTACAGGTGGATCGGTGTCTTGAGACTCAAGGCCATGTCCTCGAACCAAAAAAATTCTAAAAACATTTCTAGACCCATTTCACGGCCGAGTTTTGAACTGGGCTCTGATACCAAATTATAACATCCCAAACCCGACCCATGCGTTTCGACTGGATCTGGCGTGTCACAGCTTGTACATTGAAAACTTTTGCCTTGTTGGTTTTGGAAGTCGTAAGTTAATTAGACATTATTAGAGTAAATAAGTGATATTTTAAAAATAAAATCTTATATTAGTATTATTAAGTATAAATAAAACTTGACATAAAATTTATAAGTTGCATAACATTGAAAACTTCTTAGTTGAATAAATACTAGGGACCTTAAAAAAAATTCCAAATAAAAATAAAATAAACTTAAAGAAATTCCGAAATAATTTGTAGAAATAAAACTTGATGGCCCCTCGAGTCCACCTCGGCTCCCATGTTCACGATCTCTGCTCACCGAAATGTTGGGAAAAATAAAAGGTTGAGTTACCAAGACTCAGTGTGTAAATCTCGAGAACACATAAAAAGGCTTGAGGCCCACAAATACATTATGAGCCTTGGCCCGTATACAAGGGTAACAAAATATGCAACATGGCCCATCCCAAACCTATGAGTCCATCCTCTACACACCCCCGTACCAACCATCACACCGTGGGGATTTCTACAATCAACCCTCTATCCGCTACACACCATATCGACAGCTGTGCTGTAACAGACCGAATTTGACCCTAATCGAAACGGCGGTTTCGGGACCATGAATCCGAGACCGAGAAATAATTTAATATTATATTTTGAGTTTATTATATGTGAATTAATGCGTGAAAGTTTCATAGAAAAATTTTATTGTTTAAGTGCTTAATTTGATAAAAAGGATTTAATCGCATAAAAGGTAAAAATGGCATACTAAAGTGTAATGTGCTAGTTTGAGCTTGGCTTTTTAATATGAAGTGTTAAATGGGTAAATAACCCATTTTAAGTTAGTGGGTTGGTATATGACAAAATTAACCATAAGTTTTATATTATAAAATTTTATGAATTAAGGTTAAAATAGTAAAAGTTAAAACCATATTATATGTTAAATAAAACATAAAAGAAATAAAGGATATTTTCATTCATCTTTTTGGCCGAATATTAAGAAACACAAGGGGAGCTAAGTTCTTTGAGATTTCGGCAAGATCCAAGCCAAATTCAAGATCAAGAGCAAAGAAAAACGGATTTAGATCGGGGAAAGAGGAAGGTTCTCGAATAGCCGATTTGCACGGCCTATCGACAACCGAGGTAAGTCCTTAAGCAAATTTATATTGAGAAGTTAATTGCAAAAGTAGTATACGATAAAATTTGGTATACTAAGGCATAATAATGTATATAGGCCGAATGTGGGGCATGAATTAGTATTAAATTTGTTGGTTGGATGTGATGTGTTTACTTACGTTCGGTTTAACATGATATTGTAAAATAAAGCATATGAGATGGATGTGATTATAGCCTTAAGTAATATGCATGGAAATGTTGATTGTGTTATGTATCGGGCTTTAAATGCCTAGCGTGCTTCGTCTTGATCTATTCGGCTTAGTGCCTAGCGTGCTTTGTGCGGTGATCTATTCGCTTAGTGCCTAGCGAGCTTCGTCTTTGATATATTCGGGCTTAGTGCCTAGCAGGCTTCGTGCCGGTGATCTATTCGGGCTTTAAATGCCTAGCAGGCTTCGTGCTGGTGATCTATTCGGGCTTAGTGCCTAGCAGGCTTCGTGCCGGTGATTTATTTTGGGCTTTAAATGCCTAGCAGGCTTTATGCCGGTGATACGCTATAAGTGGAAATGTTGAATATCAAATAAAGTGAGATGTGTATATAGTGTTAAGTGGTACAAGTTCAGGTAAGAACTAACCTACTATTTTTAGTAAGGAATGAAGTGAACTAAAATTCTTATTGTATAGTTAAAGATCAATGACGAGTGTGACAAAAGCGCTAGTGCTTGCGTAAAAGTAGAAAAAGAATATCGATGCCTAAAATGAAATAATTGTGTTTATACTACAAGCTTGGATTTTAATATGTTTAAATGTATGCTCATTATATTGACATTTGCTTGAGACTTACTAAGCTAGTAAGCTTATTGTGTGTGTGTCTTTGTCTTCCTCTGCTTTTATAGATCTTGAATCGAACTACGGCTCAAGGATCATCCGTGAAGTCAACCACACTATCGACTTCCTTTTGGTATTGAAAACTTATTTTGTTATAAAAAGGCATGTATAGGCTAGATTGAACCATATAACTAATGTTTTGTAATAGTGTAAATATGCTAGCCATGCGAAAATGGCTATCTATTTTGGAATAATTTGTTTCGTGTTTTGATGATATTATTTGCTCATGCTATGAACTATTATTTATACTTGATTATAGTTTAACCATGTGTGAGAGTGGTATTATTATTTGTGCATGTTAGACTATGATAAGAAAGATTTATTAGTTGGTTCATGTTTATGAGTTTAATATATGGTATATACATTGATAATGTTTAGATTTATGATTCGCAATGAACAATGGTAAGTTTGGTGTAATATTAGGTTTAGTCAATAAAGTGAATGATGGATGTATATTGAAGTTATAATATGTGAAATATAGGTGTTAAATAACATTATGGTATGTGTATATTTGAATTGGTCATTGATAGATAAGCATTAAGTTAAATAATGTATGGTTGTATTGAGCTATTTTGATTCGGTTTGTGTAAGTGAATACATACATATATTATTCTTGGTTAGTTGTATATTATGTTCGAACTTTTGATTAGTTTATTGATTGTTAGAACAAATGATGTTTAGATATGATATGTTTGTTATGTGATTACTTATATGAGATTTGATAAACCTTTTATATGTAAATAAGGGTAGTAGATTAGTGAATTTGGTAGGTGTATTCGCTTAATGAAATAATGATATGAAAATTGTGGAATTGAAATTTTAAAAATGTGTATATATGACCATGTATATTCGGCCACCTAAGTAATACATGTACATGATGTTATATTATGATTATAGAGTTTGAGCATATGGATGTATTATATTTGGTTATATAATGACATTTTGGTTTTGCAAGTGGAATGAGAATTTGTTATTTTAAATATATGAGCATTGGTTGCAATGACATTTGGTATAAATAATGCATGCAAAAGTAATAAATAAGTTGTTTAAATTTATGTGGCTCATTATGCATATATTAATAAAATTTTAGGTTTGCATTGGATCGATTAAGTGATTGATTAAAAGTTGTGATTTAAATAGTAATGCCCCGTAACCCTAATCCGTGACGGATTACGGTTAGGGGTGTTACATTTTATTGGTATCAGAACTTACGGTTTAGTCGATTCTAGGACTACCGTAGCACGTGTGAGTCTAGCTATACATGCCTTTATCATATATTGATAGTGTGGTGACTTCTGACAGCCTGAACTTTGTTTTATATAGTAAATGGATTCTGATCCTGATAGAGCCGTAGCCGATGATGTGGAGAGTGTTGCTTTGGTCTCGCACATGGATCAGCACCACTAGACTCTCAACCGATTCACGGGTAACCACGAGGGAGAGGCTAAACAAGCCTTCTACCAAATGATGAATGAATGGTTTACCCAGTTTATTCAGAATAATCCAACTGTACAACAACCTCCACCCCCGAATAATCCGACTCCGGTACCTTCAACACCTCCGATGATAGATCCAATGAGATCTAGTAGGCCCCCAGTTGATAAAATCCAAAAATTTAGGGCTGAAGAATTTAAAGCCAATGATAATGATGACGCAGAGCGAGCCGAAATGTGGCTTGATAACACTATTCGGGTACTTGATGAGCTATCTTGTACTCTCGATGAATGCCTGAAATGTGCTATATCCTTACTGCAGGACACTGCATATCACTGGTGGAATACACTAGTATCAGTAGTTCCGAAAGAAAAAGTGACATGGGATTTCTTTCGAATGAATTCAGTAAGAAATATATCACCAAAGATTCGTTGATCAAAAGCGAAAGAAATTCCTTGAGTGAAACAAGGACGAATGACCGTGACTAATATGAACGAAAATTTGTCGTGCTCAGCAGATATGCTAGAGTGTGTTTCTTGAAGCTATTATGTGCAAAAGATTCAAGATGGCTTGAATGAAGACCTAAAGATGTTTGTTGGTATTCTTGAAATTCAAGAATTTGTGACACTAGTAGATCGAGCTTGCAAAGTCAAGAGCTCAGAAAGAGAAAAGAAAGGCCGAGATGAAGCTAGAGACATTCGTAAAAGATCTTCGGTAAGGTCTTCAATTCTACATCCAAGAAGTTTAGAGATGACCACACCAACATAAAGCTACTTGAATTACCTAGACGTGATCGACCTCCAGTGGGTTCCCGAGCTACCTCGATGACTAGTGTTGGTAACCTCTCACAGAACTGAGTTGAATGTAAACATTGTGGAAAATGGCATCCTGGGAGTTGTAGAGTTCGTGACCGGTCTTGCTTTAAATATGGATCCTCAGACCATTTTATTCGGGAGTGCCCGATGTTAGGTGAGTCGAATACAAGATGTAACTCTAGACCAAGTAGTGCATCGATGACAGGCGGACCACCCGGCATTCGGCAATGTAGGTGGTAGTCGAGAGGGACAAAGAACACAACAGATCGATCGAGGCTAGAGCTCCAGCAAGAGCTTATGTTACTCGAGCTAGAGGATCTTGCTTCTCCGGATGTCATTCTAGGTACTTTCACTCTTTATGATACTACTGTGATTGCATTGATTGATCTGGTTCGACCCATTCATATGTATGTGAAACTCGGTATTGATGAAGACTCGCCATTGAGTCTCATGAGTTTGTGATTCGCGTATCCAACCCTTTGGGTAGATGTGTGTTGTTAATAAAGTGTGTAAAAGTTGCCCATTGATGATTCGGATTTTGCTTCCATTGATTTAATCTTGTTGCCTTTCGATGAGTTTGATATAATTTTGGGAATGGATGGTTAACTTCGCATGATCACGATGAGTGAATTGTAAAAGAAAGCTTATTGATTTGAGATGCGAAGCGGTGAGATCGTCGAATTGAATCCATGATTTAAGTGGGTTTTCTACGATAATATCTTTGATGTTAGCCCGTAAGTATGTGAGAAAAGGTGCGAAGCTTATTTGGCCTATGTATTGGAAAATAAAGTGTCGAAGAGCATATTGAGTCCGTCTTACTTGTGTGTGAGTACCAGACGTGTTTCAAGAATTACCAAGTTTACCACCAAGACGAGAGATTGAATTCGACATTGAATTAGTACTGGAAAGACTCCGATCTCGATAGCTCCGTGATCGGATGGCACCTACTGAGTTAAAAGAGTTGAAATCGCAGCTTGCAAGAGTTGATGATAGGGGTTTTGCGGCCAAGTTTTTCCCTTAGGGTGCACCAGATTCTTTTGTGAAAAAGAAAGATGGAACGATGCGAATGTGTATTGATTATCGGCAACTAAATAAGGTAACCATAAAGAATAAGTACCGTTACCTCGGATTGATGATTTGTTTGATCGCTTGAAAGGGCTTCAGATTTTCAAGATAGATTTGAGATCGGGATATTATCGATTCTGAGTCGAGATATAGATGTGCCAAAGACGCATTCGGGCGAGGTACGAACATTTTGAGTTTTTGGTTATGCCTTTTGGGCTTACTAATGCACCACTATTTTATGGATTTGATGAATCGAGTTTTAGGCAGCTTTTGGATCGATTTGTGGTGGTGTTTATTGATGACATATTGATCTACTCCAAAGACGAAATTGAACACGCTGAACATTTGAGGTTAGTGCTACAAACTTTGCGAGATCATCATTTGTATGCTAAGTTTAGTGCGTGTGAGTTCGGATGAAAGAGGTCACTTTTTGGGACATGTGGTTTCGAAGATCGTGCATTCGAGTTGATCCGAACAAAATCTCGCTATACTTGATTGGAAGCCACCAAAAATGTTTTCGAGATTCAAGTTTTCGGGACTTGCGGGTTACTATCGACGATTTGTGAAAGATTTTTCTATGATAGCTACCCGTTGACCAAGTTATTGCGAAAGATGTCCGTTTAAGTGGTCGAAAAATGTCGAAAAGTTTTGATCGGTTGAAAGCCCTTTTGATGAAGCTCAGGTGTTAGTTCAAATTTGAGTCGGGTAAAGAATTTGTTGTTTATTCGATGGTTCTTTGAATGGTTTGGGCTGCGTTTGATGCGGGAAGGCAAAGTTGTAGCCTACGCTTCAAGACAATTGAAGCCACATGAAAGAAATTACCCGACGATGATTTAGAGCTTGCGACCATTGTGTTCATGCTTTGAAGATTTAGCGTCATTACTTATTTGGCGAGAAATGTCATGTTTACTCGGATCATAAAAGTCTGAAGTATCTAATGACTCGAAAAGATCTGAATTTGAGACAACGTGGGTGGCTAGAACTATTGAAAGATTATGAATTGGTGATTGATTATCACCGGGAAAAGCTAACGTTGTTGCGGATGCATTAAGTCGAAATCTTTATTTGCTCTTCGGCAATGAATGCATGATGGCTATGTCTAGTGATGGTTCGATCATAGCCGAAGTTACGAGCAAGATCGATGTTTATCCAACAAATTTGTGATGCATGTAAAGTTGACAAGAATATGATTGCTAAACGAAGTCGATTGTGAAAAGGTGCGGTCGATTTTCAAATGGATGCAAATAATCTGCTTGAATTTTAAAAGCCAATATGTGTTCCAAAGAACTTAGATTTGATACGATGATTTTGAGTGAGGCTCATAGTGGCCGACTATCGATACATCCGGTAGCACGAAAATGTATAACGACTTGAAATAGTTTTATTGGTGGCCTGGTATGAAATGAGATATATCTGAATTTGTTTCAAAGTGTCTAATTTGTCGCTAAGTAAAAGCCGAGCATCAAGTGCCTTCAGGTTGCTTGACCGATCATGATACCCGAGTGGAAATGGGATAAAATTTCAATGGATTTTGTATCCGGTCTTCCTATGACACCGAGTAAGAAAGATGCCGTATGGGTTATAGTTGATAGATCGACTAAATCACTCATTTTGTGCTTCGTAAATGCACTTTTCACTCTATAAACTTGCTTT
Source organism: Gossypium rotundifolium (assembly GCA_025506655.1). NCBI lineage: Eukaryota > Viridiplantae > Streptophyta > Magnoliopsida > Malvales > Malvaceae > Gossypium > Gossypium rotundifolium. The sequence goes on from CP106730.1 coordinate 30,598,191, forward strand.
GAATTGTATATATCGCAGATTGTAAGATTGCATGGTGTACCGAGCTCCATTGTGTCGACAGAGACCCGAGATTTACATCGCAGCTTTTGGAAGAAGTTGCAAGATGCTTTAGGTACTAAACTACATTTTAGTACTGACCTTTCATCCGCAGATGCATTTATCACCGAGCGAACTATTCGAATCTTGGAGGACATGTTGAGATGTTGCGTTCTCGAGTTTGAAGGTACGTGGGAACGATACCTACCTTTGATTGAATTTGCTTATAATAATAGCTTTCAATCTAGTATCAAAATGGCTCCCTATGAAGCCTTGTACGGTCGGAAATGTCGAACACCATTGTACTGGACTGAGCTTAGCGAAAATAAGATACACGGGGTTGATTTGATTAAAGAGACTGAACAGAAAGTAGCCATAATCAAAGATAATTTGAAAGCTGCATCAGATCGACAAAAGTCCTATGCTGATTTGAAACGTAAAGACATTGAATTTCAGGTTGGATATCGTGTATTCTTAAAAGTTTCTCCGTGGAAAAAAGTACTCCGATTTGGTCGAAAAGGCAAGTTGAGTCCGAGATTTATCGGACCGTATGAAATCATTGAACGTATTGGGCCTGTTGCTTATAGATTGAGATTGCCCTCTGAGTTAGAAAAGATACACAACGTATTTCACGTTTCGATGCTTCGTAAGTACAGATCAGATCCGTCTCATGTGATCACCCCGACAGAGATTGAACTCCAATCTGATTTGACATATAATGAAGAATCGATCCGTGTTTTAGCTCAGGAAATAAAAGAATTGAGAAATAAAAGAATTCCGTTAGTGAAGGTTCTATGGAATCGTCATGGAGTTAAAGAGGCTACGTGGGAGCCCGAGGATTCAATGAGGCAACAATATCCGACCTTGTTTAACGGTAAGATTTTCGGGACGAAAATCCTTAAGGGGAGAGTTATAATGAGATCAATTTGACCCTAATCGGACAAAGGTTTCGGGACCACGAATTCGAGACCAGAAATAATTTAATATTATATTTTGAGTTTATTATATGTGAATTAATGCGTGTGAAAGTTTCAGAGAAAAATTTTATTATTTAAGTGCTTAATTTGATAAAAGGATTTAATCGCATAAAAGGTAAAAGTGGCATACTAAAGTGTAATGTGCTAGTTTGAGCTTGGCTTTTTAATATGAAGTGTTAAATGGGTAAATAACCCATTTTTAAGTTAGTGGGTTGGTATATGACAAAATTAACCATAAGTTTTATATTATAAAATTTTATGAATTAAGGTTAAAATAGTAAAAGTTAAAACCATATTATATGTTAAATAAAACATAAAAGAAATAAAGGATATTTTCATTCATCTTTTGGCGAATATTAAGAAACACAAGGGAGCTAAGTTCTTTGAGATTTCGCAAGATCCAAGCCAAATTCAAGATCAAGAGCAAAGAAAACGAATTTAGATCGGGAAAGAGGAAGGTTCTCGAATAGCCGATTTGCACTACCTATCGACAACCGAGGTAAGTCCTTACAAATTTATATTGAGAAGTTAATTGCAAAAGTAGTATACGATAAAATTTGGTATACTAAGGCATAATAATGTATATAGGCCAATGTAGGGCATGAATTAGTATTAAATTTGTTGGTTGGATGTGATGTGTTTACTTACGTTCGGTTTAACATGATATTGTAAAATAAAGCATATGAGATGGATGTGATTATAGCCTTAAGTAATATGCATGGAAATGTTGATTGTGTTATGTATCGGGCTTTAAATGCTCAGCGAAGCTTCGTGCGTGATCTATTCGGGCTTAGTGCCTAAGCGTGCTTCGTCTTGGAGTGATCTATTCGGGCTTAGTGCCTAGCGGTGCTCGTCTTTGGTGATATATTCGGGCTTAGTGCTAGCGTGCTTTGTGCTTGGATCTATTCGGCTTTAAATGCCTAGCGGAGCTTCGTGCTGCATGATCTATTCGGGCTTAGTGCCCAGCAGAAGCTTCGTCTTTGATTTATTTCGGCTTTAAATGCCTAGCGGGCTTTATGCCTAGTGATACGCTATAAGTGGAAATGTTAAATATCAAATAAAGTGAGATGTGTATATAGTGTTAAGTGGTACAAGTTCGTAAGAACTAACCTACTATTTTAGTAAGGAATGAAGTGAACTAAAATTCTTATTGTATAGTTAAAGATCAATGATGAGTGTGACAAAAGCGCTAGTGCTTGCGTAAAAGTAGAAAAAGAATATCGATGCCTAAAATGAAATAATTGTGTTTATATTACAAGCTTGGATTTTAATATGTTTAAATGTATGCTCATTATATTGACATTTGCTTGAGACTTACTAAGCTAGTAAGCTTATTGTGTGTGTGTCTTTGTCTTCCTCTGTTTTATAGATCTTGAATCGAACTACGGGCTCGAAGGATCATCCGTGAAGTCAACCACACTATCGACTTCCTTTTGGTATTGAAAACTTATTTTGTTATAAAAAAGGCATGTATAGGCTAGATTGAACCATATAACTAATGTTTTGTAATAGTGTAAATATGCTAGCCATGCGAAAATGGCTATCTATTTTGGAATAATTTGTTTCGTGTTTTGATGATATTATTTGCTCATGCTATGAACTATTATTTATACTTGATTATAGTTTAACCATGTGTGAGAGTGGTATTATTATTTGTGCATGTTAGACTATGATAAGAAAGATTTATTAGTTGGTTCATGTTTATGAGTTTAATATATGGTATATACATTGATAATGTTTAGATTTATGATTGACAATGAACAATGGTAAGTTTGGTGTAATATTAGGTTTAGTCAATAAAGTGAATGATGGATGTATATTGAAGTTATAATATGTGAAATATAGGTGTTAAATAACGTTACGGTATGTGTATATTTGAATTGGTCATTGATAGGTAAGCATTAAGTTAAATAATGTATGGTTGTATTGAGCTATTTTGATTTGGTTTGTGTAAGTGAATACATACATATATTATTCTTGGTTAGTTGTATATTATGTTCGAACTTTTGATTAGTTTATTGATTGTTAGAACAAATGATGTTTAGATATGATATGTTTGTTATGTGATTACTTATATGAGATTTGATAAACCTTTTATATGTAAATAAGGGTAGTAGATTAGTGAATTTGGTAGGTGTATTGACAATGAAATAATGATATGAAAATTGTGGAATTGAAATTTTAAAATGTGTATATATGACCATGTATATTCGCCACCTAAGTAATATATGTACATGATGTTATATTATGATTATAGAGTTTGAGCATATGGATGTATTATATTTGGTTATATAATGACATTTTGGTTTTGCAAGTGGAATATTAAAAGTTGTGATTTAAATAGTAATGCCTCAGAACCTAATCCGTGACGGATTACGGTTAGGGTGTTAAATATAAAGACCGATCACTATGTGACCTATGTGGCGAAGCCACCGATCGCTATGCGACCTTAATAATATATCGACAACCGTGTTGCTCGTCATAAAAATCGATCACTATGTGACCTATGTGGCAAAGCCACCAATCGCCTCTTGACCTGCTCCCTTCCTTAAATCAATCAATCCCATCCCATGCATACATGCAAGAATCGAACATTAAACTATCTAAACAGATCACATATTTTTACATACTTGATACGCATAGAAAGTTTCTATGATTACGCACTGACATCCCTTGCCTACACTTTCGGGTAATACGATGCTCATACAACCTCATTTTACGGCTTTTAGCCCATAACATACATATAATTTAGATTAACTAGTGTGATAGAGATCTACACACCTTTTCCGCTTTTAGCCCATAACATACATATAATATAACAAAGCTTATGTGTCAAGAATCTACACACGATTCACCGATAAAATGAGGCTTTCTATATCGACGCTATCCTTAGTCGACACAACCGCTATCTCGCCTAAGGTGTTGTTCGGGCGGTCCACAACCAATTTGCCAATCTCAAGCAATGAGATCTCGCTGGTTTCTTAAACTTAGGATTCTTTCTTTTGCACGATCCATATTTAATTCCATCATAAATCCTTATCAAAGTTACTATAATAATTTTAATCGTTAATCCTCCTTATAAAGTTAAAATCTTGTATATAATGATGAAATCTAATAGAAATCTAGGAAAATCTACTTATCTTAAAAATCCCAAATTGGAGACTTATGAATTTCGACTTTTAGATCTAGTCGACTAGGCTTCCTTCAAATCGACTTGCCGCCATCATAAACCATTAAACTATTAGCTTTCGCTTTTGCCTTTTCAAAAATTGGGAATAGATTATGAGAACTAATCAAAAATCTACTCTTACCTTAACTTAGGAGAATTGGCTAGTACTAGAGAGAGAATTCGATAATGTCAATGGAGGATTTAAATGCTGGAAGTATAGAATAATTTCTCAAATAGGATGAATAAAATAAAAAATATAGAGATTTTGGCTTTTTAGAGAAGGAAGAGAATAATGGAGTTTTCAGCTTTTAGAAGAAAGAAGAGAATAATGGAGTTTTCGCTTTTAGGAGAAAGAAGAGAATAATGGAGTTTTGGCTTTTAGAAGAAAGAAGAGAATAATGGAGTTTTGGCTTTTAGAGAAATTGGAGAAAGAAATTTGGAGAAAAGAAGCTAAGGAATTTCGGCACAAAAGGAGAGGATTTAATGCCAGAAACAAGGAGCTAGCCCCCTATTTATAGGAAATTCGGTAACCCTTTGCCATGTAGTGGCTGGTTTCTTTACTCCTCTCAGTGATGGATTCTTGGCCATCACTCTCTTTGTAGATAAATTCTTAACTTTTCTCCTTTATCTTAATCTACTTGCTCATCTAAAAGAGACTTAATTATCTCTAACTCCTCCCTCCTTTATCAGTATATTATCCATATATTTTAATCATAAAAATCCATAGATTTTAGCCTTGTTGCCATCCACTCCACCTAATCCTAATGCCCAAAATTTAGCTAACTTAAATTAAAAAAATTGGGCTCCATGAAACTTAAATTTGGGCCCCTTACTCCTTGTGTGTGGCGTCACCTCCTAAGATTGGGCCACAAGCCCACTCTGGTATTTTAAACATAGATACTACCTTTTAAACCCTATAATGCCCAAACAGATAATTTTAATCAAGGCCTCTGCCTAAGCCTGAGCCCAATTTGGACCCCTAACACTTAAATTAACTCATTCCACATATTCACCCATTAAACGCATAGGCCCAAAAATTTAGGATGTTACACTATGCATAGGCTATGGAGCGACACGAGCACTTCAAAGCCAAATTAGGGGATGTAAACACCCTCCTATAGCCGTCACACTTCTTCCTCAAGATCTAAGACTGAATTTTGAATCCCCTACCTCCAATTTTCATAAGTAAGTTCTTTTCCTCTCTTTTCTTCATATTTTCTAGTTCACATCTTCTATTTCAGATTAAATTCCATATCGGTTGAAAAACAAATTTCATCGACAACTATTCAAGGTTTTGTGTTCTAACTTTGTTTTCATCAACTTTATAGTTTGGGTTGTTGTTATTTTGCTTTAATTCATAAAATGACACCACGAAAACAACAACACACCAATCAGGCACCAAGCAATATTGATACCAATCACTTCCATAACATGGAAGTCGAGAGGTTCTACCTCCAAATGAGTTGCCACTTTTTTATTTAGGAATGTGGGTTCGACCCCACCATGTTTGCTTGTAATGATAACTAGGATTTCTTACAATCTCCTAGTTGGAAAAACTTTTGTACGAACCTAACCAAACCTACTGTCGACACAATTGTTTATGAGTTTTATGCCTCCTTGAAGGATAGGGAAAATCGTAAGCAATGGGGGTGATACGATCACTCGCGTAACCACTCGGGGCAAATAGGTGTCAATTACACCTCGCGAAATTTTTTGATATTACGATGCCTCGTATTATGCCCATGACCATTTAGAGACTTTAGATTTATTCACATTTAAGGATTTTTTATATGAAGGTCTAATAGATTATTTGACGGAGGGGTGTGACAAGTGGACTCGCCATCCCAATACCGAGGTGGCCCTTAAATTCAACATGGACACCATGTTCCCGATGGCCAAGATGTGGATGCAATTCATTTGCACCCACTTGGCACTGACACATAACACTTCTAGCGTTATCGCCTATCAAGCAATTATGCTTTGTTCTCTTTTACAAAGAGACTAGATAGGTATCGACCACTGGATTTACAAGGAAATGCTAAAATACATATGAAGCCGAAAGTAAAGTATGCACTTCCCACATTTGATCACTGGTCTATTCCATCGAGCCAATATTCTTATGTCTCCAATCAAGTCATTCATGAGACCTATGATAAGCATGATTGGGGACAACCTTTACGGCCAATTTGTTGATCTCCAATAGAAACAAAATGGGGAGAAGGAGTAACAAACTAAACATAGGAGTGATCCTCAAGGGCCGACAAAGAGAAAGAGTAAAGCTCACAAGTCAAAGATTATGAAACTCGCGAACATGCCCATCTCGAAGTGGCAGATAGAATGGATGTAAGATATTGATGACATTCTTATTCGCATTGCAGAATAGAATGGATGGCCAACACCTACACCACTACCGGACAAGTTCAATCGAATTTCACCGCTGGGTAAGGAGGGCGCCAACGAAGAGGAGGATGAGGAGAAGGAGGAGTCCCCGATCGTGCCATCGTATTATGAGCAAGTATTACAACCAAATCACTTATCGATGAAAGGCATGGTGATCTGCGACCTGAGCTATCACAACCTGGGCCAAACTTTGGGAAGGTGGGCTACTAAAGCATCAGCGGGGCACGAGAAGGGTAAAGCACCAATGATGAAGGAGTTAGAACCTAATTTCAGGTAATACTAAACATTTTTATTTTTTATTTTGGATTTATATTTTTAAGGCTTATTATATATATAGTTTGTGTTTAGTTTTTCTTTGTAAGAACCCCATATTTTTTACGACACTACAAGTACGAGCCAAATGTAAGGAGGAGGAGTCTCACCAATTGAGTTGCACATATCACGTCAATCAGGTAACATCTTTCCTTTACCTTTCATTGCACGTTAGGGACAATGTGTCAAATAAAGTATAGGGGTGACTTGGGAAATTTTTAAAATTTTTTCTTTATTCTGATAGATTTTTTGGAAATTAATTTTTTTATTTTGTGTGTGTGTTTTTATTTTTTTGTGCTTAAGCTTGTAGAAATACAAGTGGTTGGTTAGGAGCATATACCTAGGTTAATAGTTTAAATTGTAAAATTAGCCTAAAATCGAATAATTTAGGTTGTTTATATTTAGATTAAGTAGTTCAATTTATTAAACTATAAATAGAAAAAAGAGATTAAATATACCATGTGATAAAGGTAGATACAAATAGGTAATTATATTTGTATAATTATAGGATGTTTGAATTAAAAACAAAATACTTAGTAAAATCCATGGTTATTGAAACGATGTAGTATGACTAGTATAACCCTTACAAAAAGTCCCTGAGAAAAATATCAATCGTATTGGCACAAAAAAATCATCATAAGGGATTATACAAGGAAATATCACTGCATTAGAGTTCAAAGCATTGACAAAAATAAACTGAGTAGGAAAAAAAATCTGAAATGACTATACCTTGCAAAAATAAATACTATATTCGTATATACATTTTGATGGAGATATATATTTAATTTTCTTTAACTTCTTTATTTTGTAATTTATTGAACTGATCTGTTTAGGTGTAAATAACTATAAATTGTTTAAATTTTTAGCTAGAGTTATATATCTAGGAAAATTTTCCTAGTGTTGATGCTCTGGTCTAATCTCGTGTATCATGTCGGCTCAAGTACATTGTTTAGCTATAGTTTTTATTTTACTTTCGTTTGGTTTGCTTGAAGACAAGCAAAGACTTAAGTGTGGGGTATTTGACCTGTTGTCAAATGTAGTAGTTATTTCGGTCTATTTCTGCACTTAAGGAGCTTGTTTTCTAGCCAATTTAATATTTAATATTATTTTTTTGGTATTTATTAGTTAAGATTAAAAGTTAATAAAAATAATTTTTTAACACATTTTTTAGTGTTAATGACCTATTAGGTCGACACGGGCCTTAGGTAGGTTTAATTTGTGTATTTAAGTATGCAAGAGGCTTAATTTTAAGCCCAATTGATGTAGGAACTTGGGGCGAGTGATGCACGAGCTTCCAGAGCTTTGAAGGCAATAAAAAAGTGTCCAAAGCCACAAAAATGTTATCGTGGAATGACACGCAATGTTTGTGGCACGACACGCACCCTGTGTTGAGCCATAGTAGCCATGTGTTTACTCATAGCCTGAACGTAGGTCAAGCAAGGATGACGCTGACATTTGTATTTTGACAGATTCTCGTAGATTTTATTTCTTATTTGCACCCAAAGTATCAAAGGCACATCGGGCATAAAGTGTACATCTTTAGCTTATAAATAAAAGGCTTCTACTCACAAATTAGGGTATCAATCAAACCATCCATCCATCAAACACAATTTTTAGTTTTCTTTTCTTTTCATGTTTGTTTAGCCCGAACTTTTCTATTCTAATGTAAAGACAATAGAGAGCAGAGATTGCTCCGGATCCGCGCTTCAATATATTTATAAATGAGCATTCTCTTTACTATTATATTTTATTCTTTTATTTATATTTCATTAGCATAATCAACTAATGTTTGTATGAATATTAGAATAAATCTTGTGCTTTATTCATATATTGCATTGTTCGATTATTGAACTAATAAATTAATCAAGTCAATTAATTGACAAAAGAATAAGGGTTCATAATAGGATTAGTTGATATAGATTACGCATTCCTAAACCCAGATTACGCATTCCTAAACCCTAGGCTTGACAACCCTAGGAAGTTATTACAGGGGAGACGAGATCGAGATATAAGTCAAACCGAGTAAATCGTAGTTTGTCCTAGTGGAGAAAGTGAGGTCGAGAGATAAGTGAGTATCCATTGATTAATTAATTAGTAGAGGCTGGGAGGTAATACTAGTTACTTAATACCTAATTTATATTAAAACCCAAATTCTGAAATTAATTAATCTATTGTTTATTAATTAGGGATTTAATCGATCATAGGTTAGAGGCTTGTATTGTTGATACTAGGAATAAGAAATTCTATTAGGGTTAATTTAGGTTAAGTAATTTAATTAGTTTAATCAATACTTTAATTTGGATTCACACTACTAATTTGTGACTCGATTAGATTAGTAATTATTTTCTATAATTAATTTAATAATAAATTTCTCCAATTTGCAGTCTCTTGGGTACAATCCTCGAAATATTTACTAGTGTTTCGTAGTAAATGTAACGCCCTGAATTTGGGCATAGAAGGAAATAGTTCTTGAGCGTGGTAACACATAAAAGTTTATGTGTGCAAGAAAATGACACAATTGATTGTTTGCTTTGATGGTTAAGGGATTTAGGAGTGGTTGGGAGTGTCTAAGAAGTCCTGGGTTCAAGCCCTGGCTTTTGCAAAATTTTGGTTTTTCTCTTAAGTAAACCTTGGTGTTAGCCTATAAGCTTTAAAAGAAATTATGGCGGAATTATAACATAAGGAGCTGGTTGGTAAGGTGGTTAGTGGCATGGTTTAAGTTGCAAGGGAGCCTGGGTTCGAGTCTCATGTTGTGCAAGGGAGTATTTATTTTACTTCATTGTTGTATGAGAGGTAGAGCTTGATTGAAACTCTGCAAATTGGAAATTAAAATGGTCATGGAGGAAGTTAAGGAGAGATTCGGGGAGATAATCTAGGTTGTTAGGAGAGAGTATCATGGAATTTTGAAATATGAGGTTGGAGGAAATTGTGGAGCAAATCAAGGAATTCAAAATTGGGAGTGGTGTAACCGAATGGGAAAACTTGTGTATGAGAAATTCGGCTAGGAGGGGGAGTTTATGAGCATTATTGGTTTTGGTGGTGTTCTTTTGCGATTTTCTTTCATTTTTGGGTTTTTGGCAAAATAATGCTGGCTCCTGTCAACTCTGTTCCCTATTGTGCCAAATTTCTCCTTTTATTTTTTTCTTGCTCTCTGTTTCTAACTTATTGTTAGTCTCTCTTCTTTGGCTGGATATACTCTTCATTCGATCCCTCGGTTCTTTTTGGTTATAGTTGTCTTTCTCTCCATCTGACATTGGTGACCGAATACACATTACCTTTTCCCTCCTTTGTTCTTTTCAAATTATTCCTGCTATCACCCATTCTTTTTAGTACCCAAGTCGTTTTACTGCATCTCTTACTCCTTCACTTCTGTCTTCGATTCAACAACTAATCTCTGGCAACCGGTCGATCTCTCTATCGCAACTTTCTTTCTTTGGTTGTTGATTTTGGGTAGCCGAATCTTCCATCTCTGGTGTGTGCGTTTCTTTTCATGCCTTGGTTTAGGGCATACTCTTGTAGGCCGACTCTTCCTCCTCTTAACATTAACTCTGTGATTTGATAATCATTGAGGGGTCTATAACCCTCTTTCGTCAGCTATCTAAGTAGGCTAAATCCACGCACATTCAAGCAAGGTAATAGTTGGAGTGCACGTGGGTGTGTAACTGTTTCCGTAAATGATAATCAGCTTAAAAGCCAAAAGGTTGTGTAACCATACACCAAATTTGTTACTGTCAAAGCCCGAAAAGGTTTGTAGTCACACTATCTCTACTGTGAATCGGCAAAAGCTGAAAAGCTGAAACTTTGGCATTCAAGGCCTCACGAGCGTGCGATCGCTCGTATGGTAAATCGAGCCTGCAAACCATGGGCGATAGATTGTAGAGGCCACTACGAGCGGTCTCGTGATCTTGGGCCTCGTTTGGCCAAAATGGGCCGTATGGGCCCAACAAAGATAAAATCCTCGATAACTGGCAAATACTGGAGTGGGCTATGCAGTTCACATAGCCATGACTGAATTTGGGCTAAATGGGCCACACGAGCATGTGGGCCCACTTAGGCCCATTTATACCGTTATGACCATTTAGGTTATTTGTGTCGCTCGAGGCGACTGTAGACCTTCGAAGAGGTAATTATCTGCACCAAGACCCCAAAACAATAACTATTTTCAAACGCTACGTTTTCGCAACTCAATTTTTAAATATCACTTTTTGTAAATCATTTATTTTAAATTAAGCTTCCACAATAAATAAGGTTTTAAAGGTAATAACGTTTTAAAATGGAATAACTTTTTAATAAACCACGATGGAAAATAAACAAACGCAAACTGAGGTTTTGTACAAGTTTTTGAATGGCAAGAAGTTTTAAATTTCAAGAAGGGTTTTCAATGAAAACATGGTTTTCAAAAACACTTCAATGTGACACGCCAGCGGCCATAACGTCTAGGCCGGGCTTGGGGTGTTACAGTAAACTTAATTATATTACAATTTGACTCGTATGATTGTGGACACCGCCGATTTAATTATATATATTTTTGGTGTGTTATTTTTACTATAAACGATAACACGTTTATATGCGTTTAAGCATCATCACAAGCTTTATACATAGACAAGATATTAAAACATTATACAATGACCAGTTCAAAGAAGGGAACTCAATCTTCTATATTTGATTTCATCTGATTTTAGAAGACCGTCATAAGACAGTGGAAGAAAAAGAGAACATGAGAAAAGTTGTGCATATGTCCAGATGCCTATTTTGCATTAAGGTTGGTGAGCTGATATCAGGCAAATCCCGATCCAAGACACTGACAAGAAGTTAAGAATATACTCAAGTATTTACAAAGAACGAGGGATTATATGCTTGTGTATTCTGGAAGAAATCTTACTTCTATCGGATATACTGATTTTGACGTCCAAACGTATCGGTATTCATGGAAATGAATATCGAGTTGTGTCTTTATTTTAGGCGATAGGTCTATAGTGTGAATAAGTGTCAAGTAAGGTTACACTACTAACTTCACTATGAAAGGTCAAATATGAAGTATGGAAAAAGCTATGACACTATAATAGTGCAGATATAGCTAAACCCCAAAGAAGCCACATGAGGAAAAAACACATTGATAGAAAGTATCATAAGGGGGATGGTAATGATTGACAAGACAATGAATGTAGTCAAAAATAGCATCTAAGGACAAACCCTATGGATTTGTTTACTGAGACTCTGCTAGTTAGAGAGTTTTTGAGAAACATATGGAGGACATGAGAATGTAGAATATGACTTATCTATTTCACTAGGGCTAGTGGGAGACTATTGGGTTCGCTTTAGGGTGTAAGGTTCTGAGTTCGAGGTCTGGGTTTGGGTTAAAAAAATATTAAAACTATGTATTAATGACATGAAAAAAAATTATTAAAATGTCATTAAATAATTAAAAAAAGATACAGGATAAGTGATGCCCCTATTTCATACAATCTTTTCTCTACATTCTTATGCGCAAAGGTGTTCCAAAATTTTGGAAATGCTAAAGAGAACTTATATGTCAAATTCTCAACCTATATCACCTCTTCAACGTACAAATTTAACAACTTTTATAGCAAGGAAAAATAGCTCTATGGGCATTGGGACAACTTTTACTATTGTGAATCAAGATGGGACAATTTTGAAATAAAAAAGTAATTGTCTGAAGATTTGCGACCTTAACTCTTACAAGTTACATGTCATACGAGAAGTCCTCTTCCAAGCTTCGAATTTGGGTTCTCAAAATCCAACTTTTAATTCAGCCTGGCAACAGAATACTTGGTCTTCTTCTGAAAAAACAGGGAAATGGAATTGGAAGTACCAACAGACCAAAAATTTTAGATACCAAATTAGAAAAAAGTGTCAAGTTCAAGTACCAAAGGCTATATTAAACCCTTAATTAATAATATGGATTTTAAGAACTATCCACTATTATTTTTATAAAAAAAAACTACTCTTTTATCTTAAAAACTATTGCTTAAAAGGTAAATGAAATATAATAATTTGAATTCAAATAAATATAATTTTTCACATATGAGCGGGTTTCAATATACTACAGTATTGAATTTTTAAAATAAAATATTAAAATAATATAATTTATTTTCATAATTTTTTAACCAAGTTGGTATCATGTTGACTCATGACATCAACTCACTCTTCATTATTTTTAGAAAAATTACTCTTTATCTTAAAAACAACCGGTTAAAAAAATAAATGGAATATAATAATTTGAATTCAAATAAATATAATGTTTCACACATGTGTGGTTTCAATAAATTTTGGGTGTGTTTGATAACTCTTGAAATTTTTATTTACTTGAAAATAACTTTCAACTTTTAAATTTTTAATTGTGTTTGATAACTATATTATCTTTTTACTTAATATAAAACATTCAATAAGAATGTTGAATATGATAAGAAAGTAAATAGCTACTTATCACATAATGTTAAAAATATTTAGTTGATTTTATTTTTAAATATCTCACTTTATTAAAAATTAAAACATTCAAATTGTTATCTTTAACTTTTATTCGAACTATTCAAATAAAATAAAAATATCATATTAATAAGATTAAAATTATGAAATAATGAATTTTCAAAAATTAAAATATACCATTACCAAATAAAAAAATTATATTTCGTGCTTAATTTTTACTAATGTATCAAACAATTTTATAATATAAATTTAATGCTTATAAATTTTAGTACTTAATTTTTTAACACTTAATTTTCCAATTTATCAAATACGCTCTTCCTCTATTCTAGTATAAATGTCAATGTTGATGCTTTTAGGCTTTTTTACATACATAATACAACCAAAAAAAATTTAAATACTTAAATGGTATGCCAATACCATTATTTACCAAAATGGTATGTTCACAATAGTATCAAGGGATGGAAGTTGAGATATGGGCAGCACTTTTTTTTTCTGACACAATCATCAACAAATCATTACAAAATGATGTATTTTTTAAATATATATATTAAGGGTGGAGGGAGATGGGTGGCACTAGTATTAAAAAAATATTTTTTTAAGAGTGGATGGAGAGAGATTGGCGACACTAGTATTTTTTGGTGTAGAAATACAATTTAATTGGTGGAGGGTAAGAGAAAGGCGGCACCAGTGGAGGGTGAGAGAGAGGCGGCACCCATGTTGTACCTATTTAAAAGCAGTATTTTCTTAACATTTTTGAAGGAAAAGTAGAAGGGAAGAATTTTGGTTGTAGAAGGAGAGAAAATAGAGAAGAATTCAAGGTTAGTATATATGAAATATTTTTCTACGCTTTTTTTTTTGAAATAAAATATTTTGAAATTTAATTATTTTTACAGATTTATTATTGAAGATGGATAATCAATTTTTTGTATTCATTTATTCGATGGTGTAATTTTGACAACAACAGTTGGATGTATCTTTGAATGCCGCCAACAAATAGCAATGAGATTTAATAAAAATGTCTCGGTTGATGATATGAAAGAAAGGATCAGTGCAAAAATTGTTAGATGTTGTGGGAGGAGGATCTCGAGACTATTCTACAAATTTTCAGTTTTGACATATCCCATAAAATTCACTGAGATGAAACTTGTAGACGATGACGACGTGGAGACAATGATCGCACTTCATTTCTGGGATCGAAGTTGCCAAACTGATCCAATTCAATTGTTTGTTGAGTTAGTTGATGTGGAGCCAACTGAAGAGTCCACTCCATTAGGTGAAGAATGTGGAGTTCAAGATCTATGTATGGTGGTTTTGAGAGTATACGTTGATAAGCGATCGACTGTACGCGGTATCGACATCGATCTTTATGCTCCACCTGCATCTGAGAACCTTAACTCGGGTTCTCGTTTACAAATACATCCGGTGGTGATTGAGACCGATGTGGATGGTGATTATGTATATGATAATAATGGTTCTTCTGATCACGATGTTGAAGATTATAGTGATCTTGATCAAGGTAGGTCCCGAATGATATTGATGACAATGGCGCGAATGACGATGGAAATGTTGACGCGTCTTCAGTTGGGAACTTGAATCGAGGCATTGTGTATGCAATGATCCTCGGGCACACATGTTAATTATAGATCTCGATGCGGCGTATACGTCTAAATTCCCAGAGTACTCCAATATACTACCTGCTTACCGGTTGGCCACAGATTCTGAACATAGTGAGTTGCTTGTAGGCCAACAATTCACAACCAAAGAAGAGTGTGTATTTTCCATTAAGCGGTATAGCATGAAAGTGTCGATTGACTACAAAGTCATTGTGTCTAAACCGATATTGTATATTAAGGAGTGTTGGATGTCGACAAAAGGCTATAATTGGCTAGTACGAGCCACATTTATCCAAAGGTCGCAAATGTGGGAGATTTAAAAATTTATTGGGCCTCACGCATGCACTTCAACACGTATGATGCAAGATCACTGCAAACTTGATTCCAAAACTATCTGCACATGCATCATGCCGTGGTGAATGACATTGTAACAACCCGATTTTGGGGCTAGTCAAAACAGTGGTTTTGGGACCACTTATCCGAGGCTAAAGAAAATTATTTTGATGTTATTTTATGTGTTATAGCATGATTATAAGGACGTATGGAAATTTTGGTGCTTTAATTTTAGCAATTGTATGCTTAATTGTGAAAAAGGACTAAATCGTATAAAAGTGCGAAAGTTCCATTACACAAGGTAGAGGTGTCTAATAGCCATAGAATATTAAATTGGAGGTCCTTAATGTGAAATTAGGCCAATAATAGGGTGTCGGCTAGCCATAGTGACAAGGGAGATGAAAGCATTAATTTTGGCCAAAATTTTGGTGAAATTAGGTGATAAAAATGAATAAAATAAGATAAAGGAAGAAGATATCATATTTCACTATTCACCTTTCTTCTTCCACTGAAAATTGAAGAGAAAATAGAGGTTTTTGGAGTTCAAACTTTCAGCCAAGCTATTCTCTTGCAAGTAAGTGATCTTAAAGGTCTTTCTTGATAATTTTTGTACTTTTCGAACCCCTAAAGCTTAAGCTAGCTAATGAGGGGACTATTTTACAAAATGGTTGAAAGTTTAGGGACTTTCCATGAGAGTGTTTATGATGTTTTCTGAGTTTTTATGGAAGAAAATGAATGTTATTAGGGCAAGGAATAATTTTTGTGAAAGGTGTTACCATGAAAACACCTAAATGGGACTTATTTGTAAAGGTTGTAATTACGTAATAAATGCATGAAATGATCGGTTTTGTGAAATGTTGTAAGAGAAATAAATATTTAGCTAGGCTTTTTTAATGTGAAAATATGATGAAAAACGGTTTACGAGCCTAGGGGCAAAATCATAATTTTGCCAAATTATAAGGGCAAAATGGTCATTTTTTCCTAAGTAGAATTTTTTATGTATCATGAGTTATCTAGTGATTGAATGAGTAAATTTTATTATTATAGATCAAGAAGAGCACGGAAACAACCTTGACCAAGGAAAAGGCAAGGTTACGAACTAAACCGTCAATTAACATATTTTGCACCAAGGTAAGTTTATGTGTAAATGATACATCTTTAATACATATGTTATTACCTATTGATACATTACATGAATGAGATCAATTATTAGTGAGATTGATTGAAATTGATAGATAATGAGTAATTTCTCATATGAACCTTGGAATAGGAATGTAAGTGTGGAAAAATATATGTAATTATTATTGTTACTAGGCTGTGTGCGATGCCACCTTTAGTATTTATTCACGATGGGCTGTGTGCGATACCATCGTTTATATTATTATTTGGTGGGCTATGTGCGAAACCACCGTAATTATTCTTGTTGGTGGGCTATGTGCAATACCACCCTATTATTGATTAATGGTGGGTTGTGTGCAAAACCACCGGGTACGTAGTATTATTCTGAAAGGTTCATCGAGAAATTTGTCTAAGTAAATATTCATGTGGTTTTGTGGTGATGAGTGCAGGGTATATGTGCAAGTAAATGTGAAAAATATATAAGGTTCATCGAGAAATTTGTCTAAGTAAATATTCATGTGGTTTTGTGGTGATGAGTGCAGGGTATATGTGCAAGTAAATGTGAACAATATATATGTTATATGGTTGGAATGTGGTAAGAGATTAGATGAGTAAGCATCGTTATTAAAAGTGTAAATTAATCTTACATAATATATATAATGGTTGTGGTTGCTTTGCATATGGTATGATGCTTATTGTTTACATGTAGACTTACTAAGCTTAAAGCTTATTCACTTTCTTTTCCCTTGTTTTATAGTGTCAAAGGGTCAGCTCGGGATACAAAGATAATCAGAAGATCACCCACACTATCAGCACATCTCGGTATAGTTAGACTTAGCATTTTGAATATGGCATGTATAGGGACTAGACGTAGTGAAATGTTTTGTTGTTTTGGCCAAATGTGTTGGCTCTTTTAAAGATGAACTCTTTTGTATATAGCCATAGTTGATGGCTCATTATTATTAATATATGAAAAGATGAGGTTATTCATGAATGAATATGATGCATGATTGGGTTTCTTTGTTAATGGTTGAATGTGATTTATGTTGTTTGAGTTAGAGTGATAAAAAAATCTTGGCAAATAACCTTGTTCTAGTCCACATGGGCGTGTGTCTAGGTAGTGTGTGACACATGGTTAGTCTCATGGTTGTGTGGTTGGGTCGTGTGTCCCCTGCATGTTTGTGATACATGTTAATGTTGACCATGGGCCAGACACACAGGCATGTGACAGGTCATGTGATGCAAGTCAGTGTCGACCATGGGTGGAGCACATGGGCGTGTCTAGGCCGTGTGAGGGACACGAGCGTGTGTCTGGCTGTATGAAAACTCCTGTAGGTTTGAATTGAGAAATAATTCCACATGAGTGTGGAACACGGGTGTGTGATATGTCACATGGGCATGTCCTTTCCTCCATACGGGCGTGTGGACTTGTAGAGAAAAATTTCTAAGGACTTCCAGAGAGCTTCAAAAGAGCTTGATTTAATCCCGAACCATTCCTAGAGCGTGAATTAAGCTTCGTCAGCTTGTTTAAAAGGTGTTAGTAAGAGTTTTAAATTGGGAAAGAAAGGTCAAATTTCTAAATTGCATGATTGATTGTGGGTAAGTTTAGTAATGCCTCGTACCCTGTTCCGGCGTCGAATATGGGTAAAGGGTGTTATAGACATGTCGGTCATTCTTGTTTCTGTATTGATTACGAAATGTAAGAACAATTTCAGTACCGAGTGTCATACTGGAAAGCATAGATAGCTAAATAGATGGCCATGGAGCAATTGTATGAAGATTAGGATGCATCGTACAATGAGCTACATGGGTGGATGCTACTATGCGTGAGTTTTTCAACAACCTTATTACAGCATGGACGACCAACTACAACTAGGAAGAAGAGTTTTTCAACGGATGTTCTGGACATTCGACCCATGCGTCGGTATTTCCTGACTACTAGCTGATTGTGCAGGCTGATGGGACCTGGCTATACGAAAAATATATGTAGATCTTACTTGTTACAGTTGCTCAAGATGGGAACCGAATTTTCTCTTGATAGTGTTTGCCATCTTGGACAAGGAGAACATGAAATCATGGGAATTCTTCTTGACGAACATGCAAACATATGTTGTTGTGGAGGATAATATTTGCATCATATCTAATAAAGGGAAGGGAATAATTGCCACGATTAGGCGTACCAATGTTTCATGGAAATTCGTTTATTGCATTCGGCACATTGCATCTAACTTCTACCGAGACAATAAGAATGCAGACTAGCGGAAACAAGTTGTGAAAATGTGTAAAATTTAGTTTCAACATATATTCTAAATGTTTTTAATAATTCAACAAATTAATTTTACATATTGTAACTTGTATTTTCTTATTACATACATAACGTACGAACTAGAGCCACATCTTTTCAGACAAAGGATGACCAAACTTGAGGATGACATGCAAGGTGAATCAAATACTCCTTTTCGAGAGTGGTTGGGTACCATGGAGCCGTGGCAATGGACTCAAAGTTTTGATAATTGGACTCGATATGGTCAAATGACCACCAACCTGGTAGAGGCGGTTAACTCAATATGGTCAAATTACCTAGGCCTCGACGTGTGTCTCGATCATCTATCGGTAAATGGGAAGCGTATATGACCTCTCGATACTTGCAGAAATACTCCATCTATGTGTAAATACTCAAAATTCTCCTTCAGCCATGAAAATTTGAAAGTCGATAATTTATCCTCACCATTATCGAGCGAGAGCCCTATTAAGTCATAACAAAGGGTCTCCAGATCGGACAATGTACTAAAACCCATGATAGCAAAACCTTCGATGGGGAGCCTCAATTGCAATGTAACATCTTCCAAAGTGATAGTGCATTCCCCACATGGCAAATGAAAAGTGTGGGTATCTGGGCGCCACCGCTCGACCATCGCGAAGATCAAGTCTTAATTCAAATCAAACATGCAGACCAATGTCACTGATTCGAATCCAAATGCCTCCAAGTATGGCATAGTACGTTCATCCGAAAAATAGCCCACACTGTTGACATGATGTATGGACCACCATTAGGACTTGAATGAATAAATTAAAAAAAGACATATATTATTTGGGCTTAGGGCCCCATGACTGAATGGTCACATCAATTGGTGGTGTCGCCTACAGTCAGCCCTCCACTAGCACTGGTGCCGCTGATGGTTCGCCCTCCACCCCTATGAAGCAAGTCGCGATGGCATTCAAGTCCCCATTAATTACCAACATCCAACACATTATTTTATTTAAATTAAATTTATTATTTTATTAAACCATATTTCTATTTTTTTTAAATATTGGTATCGCCCATCTCTCTCCTTCCATCCTTAAAAAATATATTTTTTTTAAAAACACGTCATTTTGTAATGACGTGTCAATCATTGTGTCAAAAAATAGATGTAACACCCCTTACCCCTATTCGATGTCGGAACCGAGTACGAGGCATTACCAGACTTAACTTACTTAAACATACAATATCGAGCTATAAAATTTCATTTCAACTTAAAACATTTCATTCGATATCATAACATCCCAATTATATGTCTACGAGACCCTAAACATACACATAAGGTGGTTTGAGACTGAACCGAAAACTTATGAACACTTAGAAAAAAAATTTACTCAAAACAGGGTCGCACGCCCGTGTGTGCGGGATGTGTGATCTCACACGCCCATGTTCCTAGTCCGTGTGGAGTTTATTTTTCATTTCAAATCTATAGGGGTTTTTACACGGCCTGGCACACGTCCGTGTCTAAGACCCGTGTCCCTCACACGGCCATGACACGCCCGTATGTTAACCCGTGTGTGAAAACCTTGACATTCTTTTTATGACGTCAGCAGACTTTTAGGGCCACACGGCCAGGTCACACGCCTATGTGCTAGCCCGTGTGACGAACTAAATTTTTCGCAAATTAAGTGCAAACTTCACACGGTCTGGCACATGCCCATGTCCTGAGGCCGTGGCCTTCACACGGCTGAGACACACGGCCGTGTATCTTCCTGTGTGCTTACTACAAAGCATTCTGTTTTGCTAATTTTTGGATGCAGAGGAACACACAGCCTATCAACACGCCCATGAGGCTAATCGTGTGCCACATACGGTCTAGACACATGCCCGTGTGTCTGTCAGTGTGGACAAATTCAAGGCTATCTACCAAGCCATTCGCCACCCTGAAAAGCAACCACACTTATTCCATTTTAGGTACCACATAACAAGACAATAATATACTTTGAATATCCATTATCGAGACATTTGCACCCTAAATTTCCACTCTACTTCATAAAGCACATACTCCATGCACTATTCACTCAATTTCATAAACTTGGATTTCATGAATTTCATCATCATTGAATAGATATAACTTAGCTAGTTTGGCCGATTCCAATGACCATTTACAAAATGAATTGAGTGTCATTAATAGCCAACACATTGGCTAACAAATATGAAATATCACAAAATGGCCAATTACATATACATGCCATACCCAAAAGAATCAAACTTTACTATACCGAAATAATAGATGATAGTGTGAATTGAACTCCAACTTCCTTCGATCCCGAGCTAGCTTGGCGATACTACAAGGAAAAAGGAAAAGAGAGGGAGTAAGCATAAAGCTTAGTATGTTTGCATGAAATAAATCGCAATATAAAGGCTTATGATAACATCTATACATTACATTGAATAATAACACAAGTTCTCAAGCACATTGCTATAACTTACTCATGCTTACTCTTACCAATCATACCTCACATATCGAACACATTTCTCGTAAGTTACTCATATATACCTGTATCCCTTCATCACATAACTTTAGCACTATTTCCACCTTTAACATAAACTTATCTCCTGAATACTTGAGGATACACAAGAATCATTACACAAGTAATACGATGCCAATGCTATATCCCAAATATGGTCTTACATAGGATTACATCTCGATGCTGATGTCATATCCTAGATATGGTCTTATACGGGATCTCATGGCAATGTCGATGCCATATCCCAAATATGGTCTTATACGAGATCGTATTTCGATGCCATGTCCCAGACATGGTCTTACACGATTTCATACCAAAGCCAGGTCCCAGACGTGGTCTTACACGGAATTACTACTCGATGCCGAAGCCATATCCCAGATATGGTCTTATACGAGATCTCAACTCGATACCGAGGCCATGTCCCAGACATGGTCTTATACAGGACCTTCTTAGTCTCATGTCATGACAATGGTATCCTTTCTATTCCTAAGGTTCAACCGGGACTTCAACTTAATAAAATCTCATCATATTTTCATCGAGACCTCATTAATCAGTTTCATAGAGATATTATACATTTCTCATGATATCAAGCATTTAAAAACACAATAACATTATGTAGCTTTATTACACACAAACTTACCTCGGTAACAAAATATGTATAGTCATTTAATTTAGTCCACCACCTTGTCCTTTCCTTGGTTTCGGTCCAAACTTCGTGTTTCTTGATCTATAATGACAATTTCACTTATTTAATGATCACATTGACTAAAAATAACCCATGAATCATACTTTGGCAAAATTATGATTTTGCCCTTAAACTTTTACATATTTACAAAATGGTCCCTAGGCTCGTATAATGAAACGTACTCATTTTCTTAGTTACCCAAACCTAGCCAAACATTTATTGAGCTTATAATAGCTCACACTTTCCTTCAAAACTGATTTTTACTACACTTTTTATCACTTTTACAATTAGGTCCTTTTTACGAGTTTTCCATTAAAATCACTTAGAAAAAGATGTTTATCATACATCAAACTTTCATATTCCTCCATTAAACATCAAAATACATGTATGTCATACATGGGTAAATTTTTGAACATGAGCCCTAGCTCAAAATAATGGTAGAAATAGTTAAATCAAGCTACGAGGATTTTAAAAATACGAAGAGCATCCAAAACCGGGCTAAGAGGTACTTTTAATCAAGCTTGAAAGTTGAAGAAACCCTAACTATGGTGTCCTTGAGAATTTCAGCCAAGCATGGAGAAGATGGACAAGATTTTTTATTTATTTTCCCTTTTAATTCTTTTATTATCCAAATGACAAAAATGCCCTTAAAGCCCCTTTCTTGAGATTTTTCTTTCCAATGTCCATTTTTGTCTATCTTGACATATAATGGTCTAATTGCTAAATAAGGACCTTTAATAATTTTTCTAATGCTATTTCATACTTGAATCTTCTAGAATCTCATATTTTTCAATCTTTGCAATTTAATCATAATGAATAAATTGATCACTAAATTATAAAATTTCTTCATGGAATTTTCACACAATCATGCAAACAATTCATAGACCTCAAAAATCACAAAACACATATTTCTATGAATTTGTGGTCTCGCAACCACTATTTCGACTAGGCCCTAAATCGGGCTATTACAATGCTCCCCCTTAGGGATTTTCGTCCCCGAAAATCTTACCAGTAAAAAGGTTTGGATATTGGTTTCTCATAGCCTCATCGGGCTCCCATGTTGCCTCTTCTACCCCATGTCTTTGCCACAACACTTTCGCAAGAGCTATACTTTTATTTCTTAACTGTTTGACTTCCCGTGCCAAAATTTTAACCGGCTCTTCGCCATATGTCCTATTGGGTTGAATTTCAACCTCTTTCGGTACAATCACATGCGAAGGATCTGATCAGTAACGTCGCAACATGGACACGTGGAACACGTTATGGATCATTTCCAACTCAGATGGCAAAGCCAAACGATTGGCTACCGGCTCTATCCTCTCGGTAATCTCATAAGGTCTGATAAAGCACGGACTCAATTTGCCTTTCCGGCCAAACTTGAGAATCTTCTTCCATGGTGATACTTTTAGAAACATCTTATCACCCACTTGAAACTCTATCTCTTTTCGTTTCAAATCCACATAGGACTTTTGTCTGTCTGAGGCAGTTTTTAAACAATCATGAATCACTTTTACTTTTTCTTCGGTTTCTCTGACCAAATCGACCCCATGAATCTGGTTTTCTCTAAGTTCAATCCAATACAAAGGCATTTGGCACTTACGCCCATACAATGCCTCATAAGGCACCATTCTCAAACTCGACTGAAAACTATTATTGTAGCCAAATTCCACTAATGGTAAGCATTTTTCCCAATTACCTTGGAATTCCAAAACACAGCATCGGAGCATGTCTTCAAGTATCTGTATTACCCTCTCCGACTACCCATCGGTTTGTGGATGGAAAGTTGTACTAAAATTCAACTTTGTGCCCAAGGCTTCTTGCAAATTTTTCAAAATCGTGATGTGAATCTCGGATATCTACTTGATATAATCGACAAAGGCACTCCGTGTAATCTCACAATTTCAAAATGTAAAATTCGGCTAATTTATCAAGTGAATAGTCAATGCGTACTGGTATAAAATAAGCCAATTTCGTAAGTCTATCCACCACAACCCATACAGCATCCTTCTTCTCCGGTGTCAAAGGTAAACCTGTCACAAAATCTATAGTAATACGGTCTCACTTCCACTCGGGAACCGTTACTGGATGAAGTAGACCCGAAGGTACTTGGTGTTCAGCTTTCACTTGCTAACAAATCAAGCATCTCAATACAAACTCAGAAATATCTTTCTTCATATTCACCACCAATACCATTTCTTCAAGTCATTATACATTTTTCTGCTGCCTGGAGTATAGATAAGCATCCACTATGTGCTTCATGTAAAATTTTCCAAATAAGTTCACCATCTCTAGATACACAGACCCTATCTCGAAACATCAGAATTAATACAAAAATCTGACTCAACACCCGATTCACACTGAACTCTTTTGGCTTGCAAATCACTGTTGCTTTTCTGAGCTTCACAAATCCCTTGGAGAAACATCGGTCTAGCTCTCAACTCAGTTAGAATAGAACCATCATCCGATAAAGCTAACCGCGTATTCAGAGCCCTCAATGCAAACAAAGATTTCCTACTCAAAGCATCGGCGACTGCATTCGCCTTTCCTGGGTGGTAGTCAATCAGCATTCGCCTTTCCCGGGTGGTAGTCAATCACTAGCTCGTAATCCTTTATCAACTCTAACCATCTTCGTTGCCTTAGATTCAATTCCTTTTGTATCATCAAGTATTTTAAACTTTTATGATCAATGAACACCCGACATTTCTTGCCATATAAATGGTGTCTCTAAATCTTCAACGCAAACACAATGGCAGCTACCTCCAAATCATGCATCGGGTAATTCTTCTCGTGCGGCTTTAGTTGTCTAGAAGCGTAGGCTATCACCTTGCCCTCTTGCATAAGTACACAATCCAATCTATTTAAGGATGCATCACTATAGACCACAAATTCTTTTCTCGGTTCAGGTTGGACTAAAACTGAAGACTCAGTCAATAATGCCTTTAGTTTCTCAAAACTCTATTGGCACTTTTCTATCCATTCAAACTTTACATCTTTTTGTAATATCATCATCATCAGAGTAGCTATCATAGAAAATCCCTTGACAAACCGTCTGTAATAACTAGCGAGGCCCAGAAAACTTTTAACCTTGGATACGTTTCTTGGCTGTTCCCAATCAACAATTGCTGAAATCTTACTCGGGCTAACTCTATTGCCATTACCCGAAACGATGTGCCCCAAAAATCTGACTTCTTTGAGCCAAAATTCACTTTTATTAAACTTGGCATATAACTGATTATCTCGTAAAATTTACAAGACTATCTTCAAATGCTCAGCATGCTCGTTTTCATCACGAGAGTAAATCAATAAATCATCAATGAAGACTACAACAAATTTATCCAAATATGGTCGAAAGATGCGATTTATTAAATCCATAAACACGGCAGGGGCATTTGTTTAACCAAAAAGGCATTACTAAAAATTCATAGTGACCATACCTTATCCGAAATGCAGTTTTCGGCATGCCTGAGTCTTTGACTCTCAACTGATAATAACCGGACCTCAAGTTTATCTTGGAAAATACAGTGGCTCCCTTAAATTGGTCAAACAAATCATTGATCCTTGGCAATGGATACTTATTCTTTTCGGTTACCTTATTAAGCTGCCGATAATTTATACATAACTTCATAGAACCATCTTTCTTTTTCACAAATTATACAGGAGCACCCCACGGAGAATAACTTGGTCTTGTGAAACTTTATCCATCCACTCTTGTAACTGTGCCTTCAATTCTTTCAACTCAGTTGGAGCCATCCTGTACGGAGCAATTGAAATGGGGGCAGTATCAGGGGCTAACTCAATGCCAAATTCAATTTCTCTAATTGGAGGCAATTCTGGAAATTCTTCTGGAAATACGTCTGGATACTCACATACTATGGGCACTGATTCAATTTTTAACTCTGATTCTTTAGAATTCATCACAAAAGCAAGATAAGCTTCATATCCATTTCTTATGTATTTCTGAGCATATATGAAAGAAATCATTACAGGCAATCTGCCATGTTCATCTGATTCAGCACGAAGAGTATCACCATTTTTACATTTCAATTCAATATATTTCTTTCCATAATTTACTATCACATCATGAGCATTTAACCAATCCATACCAAGAATTACATCGAATTCATCAAACGTAAATAACACGATATTAGCCGGAAAGTAATGACCTTTAATCATCAAAGGGTAATCTTGGCATACTTTGTTAACTAGCACACATTTGCCTAGGGGATTTGACACTTTTATCACGAATTTTATAGACTTTACGGACATGTTCATGCCAGATACTAATTTCATGCATACATACGAGTGGGTAGATCCCGGATCAATTAAAGCAACAACATAAGTATCATAGAGAGAAAATGCACCCGTAATCACATCAGGGGAGGATACCTCTTCGCGAGCGCGAATGGCGTAAATCCTCGCAGGGACTCTACCCTGAGATCTTGCAGTCAGTTCTCTAGGTGTATTCTTACTACTCATTCCATTTCTCGGATTTCTCTGTGGCCTCCTTCTAGTAGTACTTCCTGATCTTGCACTCTGAATTTTCTCTTTTTCAACCATCTCGGGACAATCTCTAATGAAGTGATCTTGGGAACCACACTTGAAACAAGCCCTCTCATTTGCTCGGCACTCACCAGGGTGATGTCTGCCACACTATAAACAATCTGGTCTACTTAGTCGAGCATTACCAACACTAGCAATAGAAATGGTCTGAGCTTTAGAACCCGAGTACTGCTTACCTTTTCTTCTATTTGAGAACCCAACTGAAGCAGCTGATCAAGTAGTGAACTCTCTCGATTTCTTGGATGAGAGTTGAAATGACTTACCCAATTGTCTCTTCCTCGAGTCACGAGACTTAATCTCAGCCTTTCTTTTCTCTTTGGCCAATTCCTCGGCCTTGCAAGCTCTATCTACTAGCACAACAAATTCCTTTAGTTCTAGAATACCAATAAACAATTTGATATCCTCATTTAGTCCGTCCTCAAACCTTTTGCACATGATGGCTTCAGTGGAAACACACTCCCGAGCGTATTTACTAAGCCTTACGAACTCACGTTCATATTCGGTTACTGTCATTCTGCCTTATTTTAGTTCAAGGAATTCCTTTCTTTTCCGATCAATGAATCTTTGGCTAATATACTTCTTTCAAACTCTTCTTGGAAAAATTCCTAATTAACCTTCTCCCTTGGTACAACCGACACAAGGGTGTTCCACCACTGGTAAGCCGAATCTCTTAAGAGATACACAACACATTTCATTAACTCTTCGGGTGTGCAGGACAATTCGTCAAATACCCTGATGGTATTTTCAAGCCAGAATTCTGCCCTCTCCGGGTCATCATCTTCGTTAGCTCGAAATTCCTCAACTCTTTATTTTCGGATTCTATCAATTGGGGGCTTTTCTCTTCTTACCACTTCTACAACTTGGAGAGCTACCGGGGTAGGCTGAGGAATAGGTGGGGGTGGAGGGGGTTGCGCATTTGGGTTCGTTTGAACGAACTCCGTATACCAAGCATTCATCATATGGAGAAAGGCTTTCCTAGCCTCTTCTCCTCATCTCTGACTCACAATCATTGGTCTATTCTTATTTTCAATTGGCACCGTCCCTTGGGCGGGGCACAGCGCGTTACTTTCTACATCATCCGTCACTACTCTATTGGGATCCATTTACTATATGAAAATATAATTTAAATAGTCACGAGTCATCACACTATCAATACGTAAATACTCATACGTATGGCATGTATAGCTAAAGTCATGCATACACTACATTAGTCCAAGAATCAACTAAATCGTAGCTCTGATACCACTAAATGTAACACCCTTTACCCATGTTCGATGCTGGAATCAAGTATGAGGCATTATCGGACTTAACTTACTTAAACATACAACATCGAGCCATAAAATTTTATTTTAACTTAAAGCTTTTCATTCAATATCATAACATCCCTATTATAAGTCTACGAGACCCTAAACATACACATGGGGTGGTTTGAGAGTGAAACGAAAACTTATGAACACTTAGACAAAAATTACTCAAAACAGGGTCGTACACCCGTGTGGGCGGGCCGTGTGATCTCACACGCCCATGTTCCTGATCCATGTGAATTTTATTTTTATTTCAAATCTACAGGGGTTTTCACACGGCCTGGCACACACTCGTGTCCCTCACATGGCCATGACACGCCCGTGTCTTAACCCGTGTGTGAAAATCTTGACATTCTATTTATGACATCAGCAGACATTTAGGGCCACAAGGCCAGGTTACACGCCCATGTGCTAGCCCGTGTGACGAGATGAATTTTTTGCAAATTAAGTGCGGACTTCACACGGTCTGGCAAACGCCCATGTCTGAGGCCATCACACGGCTGAGACACACAACCGTGTCTCTTCTCATGTGCTTACTACTAAGCATTCTGTTTTGCTAATTTTTGGATGCAGGGGAACACACGGCCTATCAACACGCCTATGGGGCTGACCGTATGTCACATACGATCTAGACACACACCCATGTTTCTATCCGTGTGGACAAATTCAAGGCTATCTACCAAGCCATTTGCCACCCTGAAAAGCAACCACACTTATTCCATTTCAAGTACCACATAACAAGACAATAATATACTTTGAATATCTATTATCGAGACATCCACACCCTAAATTTCCACTCTACTTCATCAAGCACATGCTCCACACACTATTCACTCAATTTCATAAACTTGCATTTCATGAATTTCATCATCATTGAATAGATATAACTTAGCTAGTTTGGTCGATTCCAATGGCCATTTACAAAATGAATTGAGTGACATTAATAGCCAACACATTGGCTAACAAATATGACATACCACAAAGGATCAAGTACATATACATGCCATACCCAAAAGAATCAAACTTTACTATACCAAAAGAATAGATGATAGTGTGAATCGAACTCCGAGTTCCTTTGATCCCCGAGCTAGCTTGGCGATACTACAAGGAAAAAGGAAAAGAGAGGGAGTAAGCATAAAGCTTAGTAAGTTTGCATGAAATAAATATCAACATAAAGGCTTATGATAACATCCATACATTACATTGAATAATAACACAAGTTCTCAAGCACATTGCTATAACTTACTCATGCTTATTCTTACCAATCACACATCACATATCGAACACATTTCTCGTAAGTTACTCATATGTACCTGTATCCCTTCATCACATAACTTTAGCACTATTTTCACCTTTAACATAAACTTATCTCCTTATCTTATTGAACCACATGGAATACTTGAGGATACATAAGAATCATCACACATGTAATACGATGTCAATTCCATATCCCAAATATGGCCTTACATGGGATCACATATCGATGCTAATGTCATATCCCATATATGATCTTACATAGGATCTCATGGCGATGTCGATGCCATATCCCAAATATGGTCTTATACGAGATCGTATTTTGATGCCATGTCCCAGACATGGTCTTACACATTTCATACAGAAGCTATGTCCCAGACTGGTCTTTCAGGGAATTACTGCTCGATGCCGATGTCGATGCCATATCCCAGATATGGTCTTATACGGGATCTCAATTCAGTGCCGAGGCCATGTCCCAGACATGGTCTTATACGGGACCTTCTTAGTGTCATGTCATGAGAATGGTATCCTTTCTATTCTTAAGGTCCAACCGAGACTTCGACTTAATAAAATCTCATCATACTTTCATCGAGACCTCATTAATCAGTTTCATAGAGATATTATACATTTCTCACAATATCAAGCATTTAAAAACACAATAACATTATGTAGCTTTATTACACACAAACTTATCTCGGTAACAAAATATGTATAGTCATTTAATTTAGTCTACCACATTGTTCTTTCCTCGGTTTCGATCCGGACTTCATGTTTCTTGATCTATAATGACAATTTCACTTATTTAATGATCACATTGACTAAAAATAACCCATGAATCATACTTTGGAAAAATTATGATTTTGCCCTTAAACTTTCACGTATTTACAAGATGGTCCCTAGGCTCGTATAATGAAACGTACTCATTTTCTTAGTTACCCAAACCTAGCCGAACATTTATTGAGCTTATAATAGCTCACACTTTCCTTCAAAATTGATTTTTACTACACTTTTTATCACTTTTATAGTTAGGTCCTTTTTATGAGTTTTTCATGAAAATCACCTAGAAAAAGATGTTTATCATACATCAAACTTTCATATTCCTCCATTAAACATCAAAATACATGTATGTCATACATGGGTAAATTTTTGAACATGAACCCTAGCTCAAAATAATGGTAGAAATATCTAAATTAAGCTATGAGGATCTCAAAAATACGAAGAGCGTCAAAAATGGGGCTAGGAGGTACTTACAATAAAGCTTGAAAGTTGAAGATGTAATACCCCAAAAATTACTACAGTAAGAAAGTAAGATATTATCCTTGATATAGTTAAGTAAGGAAATAAAGTGACAAAAAGGGAAGTTTTGGATTATGTCAACATTGGGAAGTATATTATGATATAGTACATTATTAATTCAAGAAAGGACTAAATTGTAAAAGTGAGAAAAGTTTTGTTGCCCAAGAATAAATACTAAAAATTTGAGGGGTTAAAGTGTAAATATGAAAAATTTAAAGGACCAATAGTGTAAATATTTTAGGGGTGGAATAATCTAGAAACTAAAGAAAATGGATGAATTAGGACCAAATCGAATAGGTGAAGAATTATGAGGGACTAAATTGTAATTTTTCCAAATTAAGTGATGACTCAATGATAGAATTTTAAAAGATCATGAAGGGCAAAATGGTCAATTAGTAAGAGAGAGAGTTCTAGAATGTAATGATGATTTTGATGATATTTTGCTGATTTTTTAATTAATTAGTTAAATATTATTTTATTACTATTTTACTTAGATATTTATTATTATTTTATTATTTTATTTAGTATATATATATATGTGGGGGGGGGAAAAAAAAAAAAACAACACCACACCATTCATCTTCTTTCTCATGCACCCCACATTAGAAAAGAGAAGAAAGAAACTTTCTTTTCTTTACAATTTAGTCCTTCCACCAAAAATTTACCTAGTAATCAAGAGAATTTCCATAACTACGAAGAGAGAAAAATAACAAGGAGACTATGGGGAGCTGAGCTAGAATATCAAGTTAGATTGAAGAATTAGAAGCTGGAAGAGGGAGAAAATCAAGTTAAAGATTGAAATCATTAGGAAAAGGTAAGAATTTTAAGATTTCAATACATTTTAAGTAGAGTTTTCTTATATAAGGTAATATTAAAAGTATGAAAATGATATTAAAGTAGAGTTTTATTATATAAGGTTCTATGTTCTTGATATGTTAGTGAAGTGAAATAAGAGAAAATGATGGGAAATATTGTAGAGAAAGGAAATAAGGGTGTTATAAACTTGGGAATCAATATTTTGCACTAAAACAGTTTTGGACAGCAGCAGTAGGCTAACTTTGAAAAAGCACTAAAAATTATGGAAATCAAATTATAGGATGAATAAAATATGAAATTAAATATTATTGAGTATAGTTTTTCATAGACGAAGTGGTGTAAGCAATGGAATTGTAAATTATGAGTTATAATAAATTTTGTGAGACAAGGTCAGAATGATTTTAGGTTCCCCTGTTCTAATTTTGGAAAATAATTAAAATTTTATAAAAACAATTAGGGACTTAAATTTATATTTTAAAATCTTGAATGAGTCTATTTTCAATAAAAATAAATGGGAACATCATCTGAATTCCGTATAAGGAGATAATTAATTTTTAGTAAAGAAGGGTCGAAACTTTCAGACAACAGAATAGGGGTGACTTTAAAGAATAAAATGTATTTATTGGTTAAACCAAAAATTTTGAAAATTTTATGGTAAGAATATATGTGAGTCTAGTTTCTAAAACATCAAGAGGAACTTAAATTAGAATTCTGTAGCTCAATATATAAATAATTTAGTGAATATGATGCAAATGGACAACTTTGAATAAATTTATAAGTAAATAGTGAAATCATAGATAATGTTACTTATAATCATGTAATATAAACTACGGATGTGTACTGGAGGGAGGAGGAGGAAAATATATATAAATATTTGGCTAGCATGGCTAATTCCATGTTTTAGGCTCAGGTACTAAATTGAATAGAAGTAAAACTTTATGGGCAATTTTGTAAAAATGTTAGAAATGACTAAATTGCATGAAATGGATTATTTTATTATTTAAGTTACAATATTGAATGAAATTATTAATTTAGATCAAGATCGAGTGAAAATATATTTTAGGGATTAAATTGAAAAGTGTTAAAATTATGAAAATTACGATATTTCATAGAATTCATAGGCTATTATCAATATATATGAGAATAATTAAGCTTGAAATAAGGATTAAATTACGAGAATTTTATTTTTCTTAGCCTAAGGATGAAATCGTTATTAATTAAAAGCTTAGGGGCAAAATGATAATTTTGCCTAGAGCATTAATTGAATGTATCAGAATATGAAATGAATGAAAATGATGATCAAATTTATAAAGATCCGGATGACTCAAATATGAGACTTGAACATGGAAAAATAAAAGACATCGGATTGGTGAAATTATAAACACGAACAAGCAACGAAGTAAGTTCGTGTAACTTTAATTATATTCTTAAATACTTGAAATATATTTTTATTCATGTGAATATGATTTGGATGTTTATTGTATGATAATTGATGAAGTATTGATATTCTTGATGAAAATGGAAAATAAATCCCGGTTGAATGAAAGAAAAATTCGATGGATCTCTGAAATGGAAATGTGCGCACATGAATATGAATTGACGGACCCGAATTTGTATCACTATAATTCAAACTTTATCTTTATTATGTGTTTAATTTACTAATTATGTGATAGAAGGAAATACGAGGAAATACAAGATGATGGTAAATGAAATATTGATATTATGAATTAACTGACTTATGTTTAGGAAGAAACGACAAGAGAATGATATTTATCATGATATGTAAATATGTGATTATCTTTGATACGTTGATACAAGGAAATTAAGTATGTTGAGATGAGTAATAAATTCAAGTAAGACATGTCGAGAAAAATAAATATGTTTAAGGGATAATATGTTTGATTTTAATTGGTCCCAAATATGAATGCTAGATGAAAATATAATGGCTGATAAATAAATTTGTAACTCTGGTAATGCTCCGTAACTCTATTTCGATGACGGATTTGGGTTCGGGGCGTTACAAAAGAAACCCTAGCTATGGTGTCCTTGAGAATTTTGGCCAAGCATGGAGAAGATGGACAAGCTTTTTGACTTATTTTTCCTTTTAATTCTTTTATTATCCAAATGAAAAAAATGCCCTTAAGGCCCCTTTCTTGAGATTTTTCCTTCTCATGTCTATTTTTGTCCATCTTATAATGGTCTAATTGCTAAATAAGGACCTCTATTAACTTTTCTAATGCTATTTTATACTTGAATATTCTAGAATCTCATATTTTTCAATCTTTGCAATTTAATCCTAATGAATAAATTGATCACTAAATTATAAATTTTCTTCATGAAATTTTCACACAATCATGCAAACAAGTCATAGACCTCATAAAACCATAAAACACATATTTCTACTTCGAATTTGTGATCTCGCAACCACTATTCTGATTAGGCCTTAAATCAGACTGGTACAATAGATACCACCCATCTCTCTCCCTCCACCCCTTTATATTGTTGCAAACATACCATTTTGGTAAATAATAGTATTGGCATACCATTTAAGTGTTTAATTTTTTTTTTTTGTATTTTGTATGTAAAAAAGCCCAATTTTTGCTTAATTTTTAAAAATTAATTTTGATTATTTTAATTAATTAAATTTTATAAAATATATTTTAAAACTACTCCATTGAATTTGTATACTATATTTTGTCAATCTTTTATACACAATAAATTTAAAAAGTAAGAGTTCTATGTTGAAATTCTTTTACTATTAAAATTTAATATGTGACCAATTTAGTAGGAAATAGGTAGTATTTAAAATGAAATATGAAAAGCATTTGGATGTTAACGTTTAATCATTTTGAAAGGTTGATTAAGTTTTAAATCAGTTCGTATTTTGAAATAATTTAATTTTTTAAATTGTTAAAGTTATAAATTATTTCGTTTTTAACTTTTTATTTTCTTTAATTCTTTAAAAAGTTTAAAAACGAACATTATTTTCGAGGAGGGTTAAAAGGTAGTTCAATTTTTATTCCCCAAACTGTTAAAAAATAAAAATAATTCTTTTGACATTTCTTTTTCTCTTTATTGGATATTTATGATAAAGTTGTAGTTTAAATCTGTGCCAATGTTTCAGGCAAAAAGGAAGTAAGATTTTTATTTAAACATCGTCTCTTAACCAATTTTTTTGGAAATTCTATTTCCAAAATTAAACACTATTATAAGTGCATTTAACATGCATTTCTCGATTCTAATCTTTTAAATCCTCATATCACTCAAGAAATTGAAATAATAACATACGGGTAATTTAAGTGTATTGAAACGTATTATCCTTTTATTTAAGAGTTAGAGAAATGTTATAAATAATTTTAAACATAATATCAAAAACAAAAACTAATGATAAATTCAATTTAAGTAAATAAATAAATATATATTTCTTTTGAAAAGGAAAGGAAAAATTCAATTCCTCCCTTTTCCTACTTTTTAAGAGGATTGATTTTCAAGGACTCAAACGTGTCAACCTTAACTCATGGGTGATGTGGCAAGTTCTGAGATCATGGGTCTCACTGAGAATAGTGGTCCCCTTACTCCAATCATGGAGGCATTTGAGTTTACATAATCAACACGAAAGGTAGCTAATTTGCTACATTATGCATATCTAAGCTTTTCGAATACATCCACGTGGCGTTGATAGCGGCTAGATGAAGTCTTTCACTCATTCAGTATACCAGTTCATCGTTGATAATCATTCCTTTCTAGTTTCCACCCATGTGCCTTAAATTCAATATCTTCGCTTCTCTACACATTTCTCAAACTTAATTACCCAAATCAATAATTTATCCTTAAAATAATTAAAATAAATTTCAAGACAACTTTGTCTTCTTCTTCTTCTTTTTATTCAAATTAACTCAGAAGTGATATGAAATTATAAAATAATAATTAAGTGATAAGAGATCAAGAATTATTTATTTTAAAAAATAGGGATTGACTATACTTGTTTGATTTCATTTCATTTTATAATACTTTCTAAATTCATGGAGCTAAATCAAATATTTTCAGCAAGAAAATTTTATATATTTATATAATATATTTAATAGAGTGATAAAACCAAAGCTAAAAAATACTTATAATTAATTCCATTAAAAGTTACAACATTACCGTAAATAAGAAAATCTCAATCCTTTAAAGGTTAATATTCTAAATGAAATAATTTACCTGTTTGGATTATTCCTAAGTTAATGAAAAAACAATTAATCCCAAAATCAACAAGGCCACGATTAAAAGTAGCAAATAAAAAACCCTTTTCATCATGAGTAATGATGACGTGGCAGAATCTTATTGGAGAACAGCCAAAGAGGTGAAAAAACAAGATGAACCTCTAAACACAGAGGATCATCACCGAGGAAACGGAGGAAAAAGTAACGACCGAATATAAACCGACACGAACGGTCGAAAAATCAAAGCATGATTTTGATAGCAGCACTTAAATTTTCTCTCTTTTTAATTTCTTTTATTTTCCCCTAAATTTTCTTTTCAGTTTTCGAGTACTCGAAAGAAAATCCAAACGAACAAAAATAAAATTTGGATTTAAAAGACCTGCGATAATAGAGCCAAAACGACTCAGATGAATGAGAAAGTTTTTGGTTGTTCTCAGTTGGTTTCCAAGGGTACGGAAATCAATGAGGTTCCGTAGTCGGAACTACATCAATTCCTGGGGCAGATTTTTCTGGTTCTCTGCTTTCATCGTCTCCACTTTCGTTCTTTTCAATGGCTTCTCCTACTCTAACTTTCGCTTTCTTTTTGGAGGTAATTTTGTCTATTTCTTTAGCTATTTCTTTTGGTTTTTTTTTCATCAGTAGCTTACTTTTTTTATTATTTTTTGAATTATGTATTTAAAAAAAAAGCAGAAAGATTCGAGCCTGTGTTGAAGTTCGCACGCAAAACTCCAACCGCAAACGCCATCGTGTCTGGCGAACATCCGGTAACTCAGATACTCTCGGTTCGTGAAACCGTTTTGCTCCCCGATCAAGTTATACTTTTCCTAAAATACCCTCGGTCGGCTCGTTTATTTACCAAAGAGGAACTTGACTGCGTGTACCTTTCGGCTCATAACACCTCCCCCGTGCCGCGGCTTAAGCAGTCGCCGGCTCGTGTTGATACGGAGCAGCTAGGTGAGCAGATCGTACGATGTCCTAGTGGCCCACGTGGACTGCTTATAACGGTTGGTTCAAAGTCAAATGGGGTCTTTCCAGCTGGTCCCACTCACCACTGGGACTCGCTTGCATACGAAGCTTTGGTCGATAATGATAATACGACGGTCGTTTTTGTCAAGGGGCTTAATCTACGGCCAGAAAGAGTCTCCAACGCATCAAGATTTGAGTGCATTTACGGTGAAGATTTTAGCAGGCTAAAACTTGTGTTGAGATCAGAGGTTTTATCAATAGCTCAAGAGATCGTACGGTGCAGAACGCCTTTAATTGTTTTGAATAGTCAAAAAAAAGTCAATAGCTCTGTTAAGGTTTCAGTTAGGATCAA
Source organism: Gossypium rotundifolium (assembly GCA_025506655.1). Classification (NCBI taxonomy): domain Eukaryota; kingdom Viridiplantae; phylum Streptophyta; class Magnoliopsida; order Malvales; family Malvaceae; genus Gossypium; species Gossypium rotundifolium. The sequence continues at coordinate 30,634,808 of CP106730.1, forward strand.
GGGTGGAGGAACATTACCTTCCATAGCCCGATTGGGTTTCTTGTCGGATTCTGGTCATGACCCGTTACCCACCCGAAAACCACACGAAACCTGCATTTGCACCATGGCACGTAACCAAGCGAGGTTTTTGAAGGAATGGGTCATGTACCATGCCCTAATCGGGGTACAACGTTGGTACATTTACGATAACAACAGTGACGACGACACTGATCAAGTCATCGAATCGTTATTCAACGATGGTTACAACATCTCGAGGCACATTTGGCCATGGGTCAAGACCCAAGAAGGAGGTTTCTCTCATTGCGCTTTGAGAGCCAAAGGTTCTTGTGAATGGATTGGGTTCTTCGATGTAGACGAGTTTTGCACTTGCCTTCAGGCTTATTCTTACATGATGTGATCTCAAATTTAACCTCAACCATAATTAATTTCGAAAACATTTTAATTGGCGAAATTCGTGTTTCATGTTACAGTTTTGGACCATCAAGACTCAAACGGATACCGAAACAAGGCGTGATGGTCGGATACACGTGTCGACTATTGGTGCCGGAGAGGCACAAGAGTATAGTGAAGCCAGAAGCATTGAATTCCACATTAATAAATATTGTACATCATTTCCATTTGAGAGATGATTTTAGATTCATAGATGTTGATAGAAGAATGATGGTTGTAAATCACTACAAATACCAAGTATGGGAAGTGTTCAAACAGAAGTTCTATAGGAGAGTGGCTACGTACGTGGCTGATTGGAAAGATGAGCAAAACGTAGGGTCCAAGGACCGAGCACCTGGATTAGGGACTACAGCCGTCGAACCAGTTGATTGGTCGAGTCGGTTTTGTGAGGTCACCGACACAGGGCTAAAAGATAGGGTGTTGCAAAACTTTGCTTACCCAAAAAACTCTCTTTGCCATGGCAGACTACAACTAAAAAAAAGCAGGAACTTGATTTGTAGAAGAAAAAATACAAATAAAGTGCAAGAGAAGGAATAGATTACTGTAATAGACTTCTTTACCCTTCATATTATGATGATAATCTTTGTAGAAATTGGACTGATTTTCTGTGCATAACAAATTGTTATTTGGTAGCGTTTTTAGTTTTAATTTTATGATTTAGATTTTAAATTGGTGTTGGAGTTTTTAAAAAAGATTTTAGTTAAATTCTATAGGATTAATTAAATTATTTTCTTGATCTAACTATCAATTTAGATCTTAAATGATTGTTCGGATTTGATATAGTAATATTTCAAACAATATGTATTAAATTTCAATTTAGGCCAATGTGTTACACAAAAGGGTTAAGTTGGACCTTGAACTTGAAAACTTTCTCATAATGGGATCTGTAAATTTTCTTTTATTTTGTCCAAGTTAAGTTTTAAACTTGACAATTGTTATTATATAGAGACATGGATTAGATAATTATTCTCATGTTGGGATTTAAACTTTTTTTGTCAAATTATTTATTGAACTTAACAATTATTCTCTTATTAGGTTTTATTTTGACAATTATTCCCATGTTAGAAAAACTTAGAAAAAGTTATTTTAATAACTTGAAAAAAAATTCAAATCCCAAATATGAACAATTTTCAAATTCAAGAAGTAATTTGAATAAAAAATGTTTATATCCCAACTAGAAAAAGTTTCGAAGTTATGTATTTACCCTCAAAAGAAGTATTCAAATACTTGAAACCACTTATCCTGAAAGTTTGAAAAAACCAATTTATACTTTTTAAGGTTAGATGAAAATACATTTCCAAGCCCTCATGATTTGATAAAAAAATATTTTTGCTAAAGAAAAGGAAATTTATTTCTTAAAATACACTTAACCTCTATGGTTTTAACTTTAAAAAATATCCACTTACTTGACCATTGGATATATTAATTAAGCTAAATTTAAATGAAAAGATAATTATACCTTCGTTGTTATTTATTTATGTATTTTCTATTTTGTTTATTTTTAATTTTAATTAAATAATATAATATAATTATATATTGAAATGATATAAAATTAAATATATTTGTACTTTTCATAAATATATATTTGATTTCAATTAAAATTAAACATTTTGAATTTGTATTTAATTCAAGTATATATTAACATTGAAATGAATTCATTAAATCGTTTGTATGTAAATTTAATTAGTTACTATTTAGAAGGTGTGAATTAAAAATAAATAAATTAAAATATAAAAAGAAAAGAACAATTTCAAAGTCAAAACAATTAAATTAAAATTAAATAGCAAACATGTATTTGCTTAAATAATTATTTAAAAACAAGTATGAGAGAAGACAAAATTAAATCTAATTTTATTGATAACATTTAAATTTAAAAAAAAAAAAAAAAGAGCTTACAACTAATGAAGCCTTACTTTCCTGTTCTAGAACTTTAGAATTACAAGTCGAGTCGTATAAACCATGTATGGGTTTTGAGTCTATATTTCTTTCAACTTATATCTGTTATATCTGAGTGTTGTATAGATTTATTCAGGTCTAGGTTTTAATATATTATTATTATCAATATCATAATACTTTATAATAATTAATTATAGTTATATTATTCAAATTTATTTGTTGTACTTGTATTATGACTGCATTTGTAACTTAAAAAATACATATATTTTAATATAACGTCATTTATAATTTAATTTAATAATAATTGAAATAATTTTATAAATAATTTTATTTTTATTATTTCAATTGAAAATTATTAAAATTGAAAATAACAAAAAAATAGAATAATTAATAATTAATAAAAAGTAAAGTTGTTATTTTATTTAAAATTCATTTAATAATTAAACCTTATTACTCGTTAGGGGTAAGTGAATTTTTAATTAACATGAAGGGTTTTAATACTTTTCTCTATATTTAAATATGCTTTATCTCACAAATAAAAAAAAAAAAAGTCATGTCAAATTCAAAGCAGCATTTAACTCTCCAGCTAATGACTAAACTGATAGAATAAGTTAATTGATAAAGTAGAAATACTTTAAAATTCAAATAAAATATATTAAAATTATAGGGCTAATTTGAACTTTGAGTCATAATATAGGGATTTCTTTGCAATTAACCCACTTTATATATGTTTTGGGGTTAAAATTATAGCCGTTGCAAAAGCCAACAGCTCAGGAACCAAATTCAAAACTTCGACCGTTAGGAAATAGTATCATTACCACCGTAAGGAAGCGAATTTCCATTCATTTTCTTTTTTTCCTCCCAAAGAAAAAGAAAATGGGAGAAGAAGCGAAACAAGCGAATAAATTGAAAATTTTAAAAGAAATTATATTAATAGAAATTTCATACCCATATCGGTCACTTGCCGTTTCATCTTTTAGATCGGTGTTGCCCATAGTAGTTGGATGCCACATGCCTCAGGCAATATCGATGGTGTGTGCGATGCCACATGCTTCCCTGTCATTCTATTGCCGCAAGTATTCCAGGGCCCCGATCCGATATAACGCATATGTCAGGTTGAGGGTAGACATGCCTCCTTAACCTAGATAGGAAGAAGTCCCAGTCATCAGCTGACTCCCCTGGTGTTATTGCGAACGCAATCGGAAGGATTCTCCACGGTAGTCTTGTGCCACAAACTAGCAATAGCCGATCGTATATCTACCATACATGAAGGTACCAAATTTGTACCAATGGCTTGCGGTATGTAAAAGCATCTCGGCATTGCTTAAATGTCGAAACAGCGCTTGAACACTGCGCATCCACGGAGCAGACGATCGTTGTAATCTGCGGCTTACTGTTTCAATGTCATTGTCTTTTGCAGGACATATCTCTCCAGACCTTACACCTATCGCCACACTTCATTATATGAAGCGTCCACCAACTGCAACTTTTCATATGCCTTGGCTATCCAAGCCTTTTTGTAAGAGGCGTGTACCCCATTTGCTACTGAATATTGCCAATTAAGGCCGACCTTTGTAGTTTTGGATCGGCCTTCACCGTCGGATTATTAAATCACCAACATGTCCGAATCCATCCTCGGATGATTTTGTGTTACACACAAGCGAAGTCGTTAAATAATGCAACATTACATAATATTAGTGTTATTCAAATCATTGAACACATAGTGGTACTGCATTGTAAGACATGTATGCGGACCTTTGTACTTCTTCACCTCCCACATCCCGTCCTTTTCCTCAACGAAGCCATGATTTTCCATGCACATGTGCCGCCTTGCACAAAGACACTTCCGCCTCGTACCTATCGAGCTTTGATTTAACCATAGTGTAGTTAACCCGTTCCTCGATCTTTGTATTGTTTCAATGCACCAAGAAAAGTGTTCTTGTTGGAAAAGCGGTTACCAACTTCTAATTGGTCCGAATCAACGAAGAATTTGTACGGTCACAGCGTCCGGTGTGGTAGTTCAGAAACTCCAATGCATCATCTTGAGATAGATCGACATTATGCATGTCTTGCGAGGCGAGTATGCCTGAATAGCGGATCTTCTTCTTCTTCGTCTGAACCGCCTCAACATCTTGGTACAATTGGAGCGGGCTCCGGTTCGAAAATAGTCCAACTTACATCGTCGGGCCACGGCTCCCGAGGTGGATCCACATCGGATTCATCGTCCGATCCTCCATAACTCCGCAACAAACGAGGGCCCTCATTGGTGGATGCCGTCGGTAATACATCATCCCTCCTTAAACATCTTTCGTAAAGATTCCAATCGTATGTGGATTGCCATCCACTAGAAGTTGATAGCGTCCCCAATCGTATTTACGTCATCCGGCGTCGATTGGCGAATATGCATGTCCCATCCACCAACCGAAAGTGTCGTGCGGGGTTATGTTTTCCATACACCACCGCACACGGGCACTTCGTGTTTTGCCTCCCACTTACGTAGTGTCGACACGGGTCGTGTATTCCCTCGAACTATACTAGATGTTGAGGTCGCAACGGATCACTTGGAGATGAAAATTCTACATATAACTCGAGATAGAGGCGATCCACGGCAAAATGAGTCTCCACCATTGCCTCGAGGCTCGAGGACCTTTGATGTCGAATCGTCATATCTCACCGGATCAACCGAAGCGCAAAATCTATACTTAATAGATCGAACTTTCATTGGCGTTGTTTGAATATTTTACGCCTAATTCTTTTGCAAGTTCTACCAAATCGACGTTTCGATTAAAACTCAATCGTGACTGTGTTCCCTAATAAGAAAACAACACCATTTTCGATGTCACGCACTTCACCATCGTAGTAAATAACACCATTAATACGTTCACTCATTTTCAATTTTTTTTCTTTTTGCTTGAATGCTTTACGCTAACCGAGAATGCAATTTGGTGATTTATAGCCTAATTTTGCCGAACCTTTGTAGCAAAAGTCGTCCCACGTGGGGCGCTTTTCATTTGCTCCGGTAATAGTGCACCCTCTTGGAAGCGTTTTTGGACCTTTGTTTGTTCAAAACGTCTCCTCAAAATAATTTTACCGGAGACCATCAGTAGCAAAAAGCGCGTCCACGTGAGGCGTTTTACCACGCAGTTTGTTAAAACGTCTCCTCAAAATTATTTTGCGGAGACTCTCGCCCAAAAAATTATTTTATTTTTCACATTGCAAGTGGATGGAAAGATTCCCAAAAATGCCTAAAAGCGCGTCCATGGGGGCGCTTTGAGGCCACCTCTCAAGAAAAGTGCCCTCGTGGGCCGCGTTTTCTTTGAGGTATTCATACTCCCATGGACCTTTTTCATCGCTTTCCCAAAAACGCACGTGCGTGACGCGATTTTTGGAAATTGCCCTTCCGGTCAATATTTTTGAAACTTGTCATTTAGGTAATTTTAATTTTTTTGGTATTTTGGGATATTTGCCCATAAATAAATATATATTTCTTTTGAAAAGGAAAGGAAAAATTCAATTCCTCCCTTTTCCTACTTTTTAAGAGGATTGATTTTCAAGGACTCAAACGTGTCAACCTTAACTCATGGGTGATGTGGCAAGTTCTGAGATCATGGGTCTCACTTTGAGAATAGTGGTCCCCTTACTCCAATCATGGAGGCATTTGAGTTTACATAATCAACACGAAAGGTAGCTAATTTGCTACATTATGCATATCTAAGCTTTTCGAATACATCCACGTGGCGTTGATAGCGGCTAGATGAAGTCTTTCACTCATTCAAGATACCAGTTCATCGTTGATAATCATTCCTTTCTAGTTTCCACCCATGTGCCTTAAATTCAATATCTTCGCTTCTCTACACATTTCTCAAACTTAATTACCCAAATCAATAATTTATCCTTAAAATAATTAAAATAAATTTCAAGACAACTTTGTCTTCTTCTTCTTCTTTTATTCAAATTAACTCGAAGTGATATGAAATTATAAAAATAATAATTAAGTGATAAGAGAACAAGAATTATTTATTTTAAAAAATAGGGATTGACTATACTTGTTTGAATTCATTTCATTTTATAATACTTTCTAAATCCATGGAGCTAAATCAAATATTTTCAGCAAGAAAATGTTTTATATATTTATATAATATATTTAATAGAGTGATAAAACCAAAGCTAAAAATACTTATAATTAATTCCATTAAAAGTTACAACATTACCGTAAATAAGAAAAATCTCAATCCTTTAAAGGTTAATATTCTAAATGAAATAATTTACCTGTTTGGATTATTCCTAAGTTAATGAAAAAAACAATTAATCCCAAAATCAACAAGGCCACGATTAAAAGTAGCAAATAAAAAACCCTTTTCATCATGAGGTAATGATGACGTGGCAGAATCTTATTGGAGAACAGCCAAAGAGGTGAAAAAACAAGATGAACCTCTAAACACAGAGGATCATCACCGAGGAAACGGAGGAAAAAGTAACGACCGAATATTAAACCGACACGAACGGTCGAAAAATCAAAGCATGATTTTGATAGCAGCACTTAAATTTTCTCTCTTTTTAATTTCTTTTATTTTCCCCTAAATTTTCTTTTCAGTTTTCGAGTACTCGAAAGAAAATCCAAACGAACAAAAATAAAATTTGGATTTAAAAGACCTGCGATAATCGAGCCAAAACGACTCAGATGAATGAGAAAGTTTTTGGTTGTTCTCAGTTGGTTTCCAAAGGTACGGAAATCAATGAGGTTCCGTAGTCGGAACTACATCAATTCCTGGGGCAGATTTTTCTGGTTCGCTGCTTTCATCGTCTCCACTTTCGTTCTTTTCAATGGCTTCTCCTACTCTAACTTTCGCTTTCTTTTGGAGGTAATTTTGTCTATTTCTTTAGCTATTTCTTTTGGTTTTTTTCATCAGTAGCTTACTTTTTTATTATTTTTGAATTATGTATTTAAAAAAAGCAGAAAGATTCGAGCCTGTGTTGAAGTTCGCACGCAAAACTCCAACCGCAAACGCCATCGTGTCTGGCGAACATCCGGTAACTCAGATACTCTCGGTTCGTGAAACCGTTTTGCTCCCCGATCAAGTTATACTTTTCCTAAAATACCCTCGGTCGGCTCGTTTATTTACCAAAGAGGAACTTGACTGCGTGTACCTTTCGGCTCATAACACCTCACCCGTGCCGCGGCTTAAGCAGTCGCCGGCTCGTGTTGATACGGAGCAGCTAGGTGAGCAGATCGTACGATGTCCTAGTGGCCCACGTGGACTGCTTATAACGGTTGGTTCAAAGTCAAATGGGGTCTTTCCAGCTGGTCCCACTCACCACTGGGACTCTCTTGCATACGAAGCTTTGGTCGATAATGATAATACGACGGTCGTTTTGTCAAGGGGCTTAATCTACGGCCAGAAAGAGTCTCCAACGCATCAAGATTTGAGTGCATTTACGGTGAAGATTTTAGCAGGCTAAAACTTGTGTTGAGATCAGAGGTTTTATCAATAGCTCAAGAGATCGTACGGTGCAGAACGCCTTTAATTGTTTTGAATAGTCAAAAAAGTCAATAGCTCTGTTAAGGTTTCAGTTAGGATCAAGGGTGGAGGAACATTACCTTCCATAGCCCGATTGGGTTTCTTGTCGGATTCTGGTCATGACCCGTTACCCACCCGAAAACCACACGAAACCTGCATTTGCACCATGGCACGTAACCAAGCGAGGTTTTTGAAGGAATGGGTCATGTACCATGCCCTAATCGGGGTACAACGTTGGTACATTTACGATAACAACAGTGATGACGACACTGATCAAGTCATCGAATCGTTATTCAACGATGGTTACAACATCTCGAGGCACATTTGGCCATGGGTCAAGACCCAAGAAGGAGGTTTCTCTCATTGCGCTTTGAGAGCCAAAGGTTCTTGTGAATGGATTGGGTTCTTCGATGTAGACGAGTTTTTGCACTTGCCTTCAGGCTTATTCTTACATGATGTGATCTCAAATTTAACCTCAACCATAATTAATTTCGAAAACATTTTAATTGGCGAAATTCGTGTTTCATGTTACAGTTTTGGACCATCAAGACTCAAACGGATACCGAAACAAGGCGTGATGGTCGGATACACGTGTCGACTATTGGTGCCGGAGAGGCACAAGAGTATAGTGAAGCCAGAAGCATTGAATTCCACATTAATCAATATTGTACATCATTTCCATTTGAGAGATGATTTTAGATTCATAGATGTTGATAGAAGAATGATGGTTGTAAATCACTACAAATACCAAGTATGGGAAGTGTTCAAACAGAAGTTCTATAGGAGAGTGGCTACGTACGTGGCTGATTGGAAAGATGAGCAAAACGTAGGGTCCAAGGACCGAGCACCTGGATTAGGGACTAGAGCCGTCGAACCAGTTGATTGGTCGAGTCGGTTTTGTGAGGTCACCGACACAGGGCTAAAAGATAGGGTGTTGCAAAACTTTGCTTACCCAAACAACTCTCTTTTGCCATGGCAGACTACAACTAAAAAAAAGCAGGAACTTGATTTGTAGAAGAAAAAAATACAAATAAAGTGCAAGAGAAGGAATAGATTACTGTAATAGACTTCTTTTACCCTTCATATTATGATGATAATCTTTGTAGAAATTGGACTGATTTTCTGTGCATAACAAATTGTTATTTGGTAGAGTTTTGTAGTTTTAATTTTATGATTTAGATTTTAAATTGGTGTTGGAGTTTTTAAAAAAGATTTTAGTTAAATTCTATAGGATTAATTAAATTATTTTCTTGATCTAACTATCAATTTAGATCTTAAATGATTGTTCGGATTTGATATAGTAATATTTCAAACAATATGTATTAAATTTCAATTTAGGCCAATGTGTTACACAAAAGGGTTAAGTCGGACCTTGAACTTGAAAACTTTCTCATAATGGGATCTGTAAATTTTCTTTTTATTTTGTCCAAGTTAAGTTTTAAACTTGACAATTGTTATTATATAGAGACATGGATTAGATAATTATTCTCATGTTGGGATTTAAACTTTTTTTGTCAAATTATTTATTGAACTTAACAATTATTCTCTTATTAGGTTTTATTTTGACAATTTTTCCCATGTTAGAAAAAACTTAGAAAAGTTATTTTAATAACTTGAAAAAAAAATTTCAAATCCCAAATATGAACAATTTTCAAATTCAAGAAGTAATTTGAATAAAAAATGTTTATATCCCAACTAGAAAAGTTTCGAAGTTATGTATTTACCCTCAAAAGAAGTATTCAAATACTTGAAACCACTTATCCTGAAAGTTTGAAAAAACCAATTTATACTTTTTAAGGTTAGATTAAAATACATTTCCAAGCCCTCATGATTTGATAAAAAAATATTTATTGCTAAAAAGAAGGAAATTTATTTCTTAAAATACACTTAACCTCTATGGTTTTAACTTTAAAAATATCCACTTACTTGACCATTGGATATATTAATTAAGCTAAATTTAAATGAAAAGATAATTATACCTTCGTTGTTATTTATTTATGTATTTTCTATTTTGTTTATTTTTAATTTTAATTAAATAATATAATATAATTATATATTGAAATGATATAAAATTAAATATATTTGTACTTTTCATAAATATATATTTGATTTCAATTAAAATTAAACATTTTAAATTTGTATTTAATTCAAGTATATATTAACATTGAAATGAATTCATTAAATCGTTTGTATGTAAATTTAATTAGTTACTATTTAGAAGGTGTGAATTAAAAATAAATAAATTAAAATATAAAAAGAAAAGAACAATTTCAAAGTCAAAACAATTAAATTAAAATTAAATAGCAAACATGTATTTGCTTAAATAATTATTTAAAAACAAGTATGAGAGAAGACAAAATTAAATCTAATTTTTATTGATAACATTTAAATAAAAAAAAAAAAAGCTTACAACTAATGAAGCCTTACTTTCCTGTTCTAGAACTTTAGAATTACAAGTCGAGTCGTATAAACCATGTATGGGTTTTGAGTCTATATTTCTTTCAACTTATATCTGTTATATCTGAGTGTTGTATAGATTTATTCAGGTCTAGGTTTTAATATATTATTATTATCAATATCATAATACTTTATAATAATTAATTATAGTTATATTATTCAAATTTATTTGTTGTACTTGTATTGTGACTGCATTTGTAACTTAAAAAATACATATATTTTAATATAATGTCATTTATAATTTAATTTAATAATAATTGAAATAATTTTATAAATAATTTTATTTTATTATTTCAATTGAAAATTATTAAAATTGAAAATAACAAAAAAATAGAATAATTAATAATTAATAAAAGTAAAGTTGTTATTTTATTTAAAATTCATTTAATAATTAAACCTTATTACTCGTTAGGGTAAGTGAATTTTTAATTAACATGAAGGGTTTTAATACTTTTCTCTATATTTAAATATGCTTTATCTCACAAATAAAAAAAAAAAAAGTCATGTCAAATTCGAAGCAGCATTTAACTCTCCAGCTAATGACTAAACTGATAGAATAAGTTAATTGATAAAGTAGAAATACTTTAAAAATTCAAATAAAATATATTAAAATTATAGGGCTAATTTGAACTTTGAGTCATAATTTAGGGATTTCTTTGCAATTAACCCACTTTATATATGTTTTGGGGTTAAAAATTATAGCCGTTGCAAAAGCCAACAGCTCAGGAACCAAATTCAAAAACTTCGACCGTTAGGAAATAGTATCATTACCACCGTAAGGGAAGCGAATTTCCATTCATTTTCTTTTTTTTCCTCCCAAAGAAAAAGAAAATGGGAGAAGAAGCGAAACAAGCCCCAGAAGATTCCCAGCAGCCAAACAAAGCTGTGACTAGCCAAAATGTCGATAACTTGTTTAGTCCCAGATTCAAATCCGTGGCAGCCATGGCTGGATGGGACGAAGAAGCCCTCATCATAGCTAGTCTCGTCGTCGAAGACACCCCAGACCGCCAACAATCTAAACAAAAGAAACGCTCCGATTCGATATTCAACACACCGCCATGCACCAGTTCAAGAAGGTAAACTAAATAAATCCCAGAATTTTTTTCATTGTTCCTTTATTTATTTGATTATTGATTTATTTATATGTTCATGGGTTTTTTATTCTTTTTTTTAACTCAGGAAACGTAGGGCTCAGAGAACTCCATTAAATCTCGATGAAGAACAAGAGGTTCCAAAAGAAGGTGATTATTTTTGGAACCTTTCTTTTCTTTTTATTTATAAAATACAAGAACTTGAATAAAATTTGACGTTGCCTAGAGAGTGAGAAAGAATCAATGGAACAAAGAATTATCGTGGAGGATGAGAAGAATCCAAAAGCAAATGAGCCAGCTCTTCATTGTATGGATAAACTTAGAGAAGAGCTTTCATGTGCAGTAAGAATCTTTAGATTTTGTCTATATTTGTTAACTTTCATTTATCTTCTATTAATAACAATGTTATTTGCTTGGTTTCATAGATTTGTTTGGATATCTGTTTTGAACCAAGCACAACTCCTTGTGGACATAGGTAAAAAAAGCCCAATGTTTTAATACAACAAAACCAGACAAAATCTGTGTTTTTTTATATTGATTTTGCCATTTTAATGAAAGTGAAACCTCTTTTCTCTTTGATTGTAGTTTCTGTAAGAAATGTTTGAGATCAGCTGCAGATAAATGTGGGAAAAGATGCCCAAAGTGCCGGCAGCTAATAGGGTAAAAACCAGCTCCAGTCGCCACTCCTTAGGCTCCTCATTAATGGTATAGATCATTGTAATGAACTTTCTTTTCCCCTTATTTGCAGCAATGGAAGATCTTGCACTGTGAACACAGTTCTTTGGAATACAATACAGCTTTTGTTTCCCAAAGAGGTTGAAACAAGGAAGGCTGTTGCTGCTGATGCCTTGAATAGCAAGGAAGCCTTTGAGCGTCAAAGTCCACAAAGCGGAACTCGAAGCACCCGAACGACTCGAACTCAAACTCGAAATCGAGTTGAAAATCATGCATTGGCTGCAAGGCTGCAGAGGAGGATCTTTCGCGACTAGTAAACACGGATACCAACATGACGAGAAGACGAGGGGACCCGAACCAAGATAACAATGCAGCATCAGCAAGGCTGCAACGAGACAATGATCTTTCGCGGTTAGTACGTACCGGGAGGAGAGGGACACCAAACCAAGATGAAGATGCGGCATTAACTTTAAGGCTGCAAAGAGAAGAATTCATGGAGGCTTTTAGAGGAAGCAGTGGGCATGAAGGTAATGAGCAAACGAGGATCCCTCTTGCTTTAGCTAGAGCCAATTTGAGAGCTATGGCATCAAGAGCCATTAATAGAGGCCGCGCTGTATAATATTATTCCTTCGAAAACCTTTCTCCATTGTTGCACTTCCAATGCAACTTAGCTTTGTGCTTCTTTTCTAATGTTATGATCCATATTATTTGAATTCTTCTTGCGTTTATATCTATTTTCATTACTCTACATATTTTGAATATAAATATAAATATATACTCCTCTTCAACCATCTGAATCTACCTATGACTTAATTTTCCTTATGCATTTTAAAATTAAATGTCAATTTAGATGAATTCAGGTTATAGAAAATCTTATCACTTTACCTATGCGATTTTTAAATTAAAATTTGAATTTTATTTTACTGTTTTAAGATCACTAAACTTTGATTAAATTTTAATTTTTACCACCTACAAAAATGCCACTAACATTATCACATTATTATAAAAATATCATTTAACTGTTTAGTACCGTTATTTGGTAATGTGTGTCAAACCTGGCACATTAATTGTGCCATGTGTTTGAAAAAAATATTTTTTTAATATTAAAATATTTGTTTTGTTTTTTATTTTTCCTTATTTTTTCCTCTTTCCCCTTTCTTCTTCTTTCTTTTCATCCTGTTTCCCTTCCCAACAAACTTAGCAGCCAACAATTCCACCACCACCAGTGACTTCCCCGGACATCAAACCCATTGATAGATCTCCCAAGGCTTTCCCTAAAAAACCCATTTTTTTTCATCATCAAAGCTTTTGCCGTCGGTGTGATATTGTTTGTTGGCTTCATCCATGTTCTTCCTGATGCCATTGAAAACTTAACACCTCCTTACCTTAGTGAAGATCCTTGGGATAAGTTTTCCTTTGTCGAACTATTGGCTATGACTACTGAGATTGGTACATTGATAGTTGATGTGTTTGCTATATCTCATACCAAGTCCCACCTTCACAAAACCTATGAGAGCAACTATGTTGATGAAGAGAAAATAGGGGAAAATGAAAATCATCTCCATGTTCATACTCATGCTACTCATGAGCATATGCTATGCTCATGGTTTTGTTTCTATGCTAGAGCGTTCACATTCAGCTCAACTTCTTAGACACCAATTTTGTTTTATGAATCATATATATTGTTGTTTTATGAAGACATATATTGTGATTTTTTTTTTTTTTATTTTTGTTCTCAATATATTTTTTTATAGCGGACTCAATTTTAATATGAGTTTGAAATTACAATAAAAAATCCATATATGTGATTTTTTTTAAGGTATTGGAATTGGAAATAGTGGCATACTCTCTATGATCATAAGGATATGATTGGGTGCTTCTCAAAGTCCAAAGACTATAAAACATTTGGTGACTACACTCACCTTTCATTAGTTCTTTGAAGGCATGGGACTTGGTGGATGCATTACCTAGGTTTAAGGTTAACTCCTTATTTTCATTCCATGTACTATTTTTTGTCATGACTTAACTTTGAATGGTCTTTCAAAGTCTAAATTTTAGGGTTGAGCAATTACAATTATAGGATTAAGAGTTAGGGTTAGGCTTGTCGGAATCAAGGGATAGCCTTGGGAGATCCATCGATTGGTTCAATGTCTGGGGAAGCCACCGTGGTGGTGGAATCAATTGGTGGCTGCTAGGGTTTGTTGGGAAGAGAAATAAGATCAAAAGAAGAAAAGAAGAAAAGGGAAAGAGAGGAAAAGAATAAGAAAAAAGATAAATAAAGAAATAAAAACATTTTAATATTAAAAAAATAACTTTTCAAACACATGTATATTTAACTTGTAACATCATATGCATGTTATTAAATAGCGACAATAAACAACTAAGTGATATTTTATAATAATGAAATAACATTATGACATCTTTGTAAGTTTGGCAAAAATTAATAATTAATCAAGTTTAGTGACATCTAATATAATTTTCCTTTCGTAATTAAATTTATTTTTAATTAAATTTTATTATTCAATATAAACGAAAAATCTTACAATTGTTTTATTTTGATAACTATTAATAAGTTAAGTTATAAAAGTATAGGAAATTAATAAATTAAGTTAATTTTTATTTAACTAATTTCTAAAGCTACATGCATTTAATTAACTTTTTAAATAATGTATTTTTAATTAGCTTTTAATTCAATATTTGAATTGTATCATATTTAATGTATAAAATAGTTTTGATTGATTTAAATAATAAAAAGCACAAAATAATAAATAATATATAATTGAAATAATAAATTGCTTTGATAATTCAAATATAATGCTAAAAAGTTATTATTTAAATATGAAGTAATATAATTTTTTAAAGACAAATTTATTAATTCATTCAATGAATAGAACCATATAATTCAAAGAGAGAAAATAGCAAACACTCCTTATAAATGATAAATTAAACTCTTCACTATTTAATTTTTATTTATTATTTTCTTAATAATAAATAAATTGATCATAATAATAATTAATATAAATATTTTAGATTTTATTATATAAATTTATTATTTATAAATATTATATATAAGTGGCCAAAAAATATTATATATAAATATAAAGTTACTTATTATATAAATAAATAAAATTTTCATTTAAAACTAAAATAATAATATTTTTTCTTAATGAAAACATAATAATTTAAATTTAAAGTCATTCAATATAAAATTTAACTTTATTTATTATTATATAAATTAATTTAATAAAATAAAAATAATATTTTCATCAAAATCATTTTAAAGAAATTGCTCCTCATTAAAATTGTCTTTCATTCTCAACAAAATCTCCTTACAAGGTTAACAACAAATGTAATGTTCTAAATCAATATGTATAATTAAAATTAGAAAAAAAATATAAAGTGAAAGATTAATTATCATGCAATATTTTAAATTAAAAATTATATAAAACTCAAATTGAAAATATAAATAAATAAAGTAAGAAGATTAATTACCTATTATTTACAATAATAATTTCTCTTTTATCCATCTTTTGCTTTGTTGTTTTTCTTATTGAAAAAGTTGATTTGATATTAATAACTATACTGATAATATTAAAAAAACCAATTAAAACAGTAATTAATGCCAAGTGAAAATAATAATATACTGTAATTAACAATGAAATAATATCCATTAGTTTCTCAATATGCTATTTCAAATTATAATATAAATCACTTACAAAAATTTTAAAAAGACATCATAGCGTTATATTATCTCATCATCAATTAAAATATCTTTCATATTTTTCTAATGTTATTATTATTCAAATATGATTTGTATTGTCTTTTCAAAGAACTATTACTTTAAACTCCATTATTTTTAAATAGTTTTAACTTATTAATGTTAACAAATTCCATTTTTTACCAGTAATTTTTCTTGGACACTATTTGATCAAATATGTTTAATTACGATATGTTATTTATAAAACTAAACTCAAATTTTAATTGATATATAACTCTAAAAATAATTAAGTGATAATTAAGATACTTAAAATTCTATTCAAGTAATAACTTTATTTTACATCAATTAAATTAAATCAACTTTTTTTAAAATAAATTTAGCAAAACTATTTTTATGTAAAAATTTAACTAATTATTGTAATTTAGTTATAATTATAATTATCACAATTTTCTTATATTTTATGTTTAAATTTCTATTCAATTAATAGTTCTATTTTAAAATTAGTACAACTTTTTAACTAATAATTCTAAATTAAATATCATAATTATTTTTAAATATCATGGAAATAATATGATGCAAAATAAAAAGTATTCTCATCAGTTCAAAAGTTTTTCCAAACTCATACTTTTATATATATGTTATAGATGAAAAATAGAAAGATATAAAAAAAAAAGTAAAGCTTTTAACTTTTATAAAATAAACTTTTTATTAGATTTAAAATTTCAATACTAAATTAATTAATTGTTGTTATCTTTAAAATAAAACATTTTAAGAAAGTATTTTTTTATTAAGTATTGACTTCAAACTGTTTTAATTAAAACTGAATGCAAAATTCAATAAAAGATTATTACCAAATTCAATTAAATAAAAGTAAATCACAAAAATAAATTCAATATTAAGTTAAAGTGTAGGATAAATATACTTGTCACTATATTTTATAAAATTTTATGGATTAATTGCATCAAATGTCTATAAGTTGTGGGCTAAATTTCAAATAGTTTCTTAAATTTTGAGACGTTCCAATTGAATCTTTAAATTAAAATATTGTTTTAGTTATATCCTTTTGTTAATTTAGTTGTTAGTTTTGTCGTTAAATATCAGCGTGTATGTGATGCATGTGTTTAAGAAATGAACCGCATTAGATTGAAACTGGAAGCTAGACTAAAAGGAAAACTTGATTAGAATGTTGCTTTAGTTTGGGGATTAAATTGGAACGTACTTAGTGACCAATCTAGAATTCGATGCATAGTTTAAGTACTTTTGGTGAATTAACCCAAATGTCATCGAGAAAGTAAAGATTCCGCGATCCAAGGCCACTGAACCGGGGTTGAGGTCCAAACATTCAAACCGGCCCATATTAAAATTGGGGATCCGACCCACCAGAAAAACCGCCAGATCCTAAAATTCAGTTATTTAGAAACAATCCCTTCCATTCTCGGCTCGTCTCCTTCCAACAGAAAGCAAATGCGCTAATGCTCTCTCTCTCCTACCTCACGATGCTTTGGATTTTCATCTCCGACCAGGTTTCACCTTCACAATTCCATCCTTTTTTTTTATATCTTCAAATCAGATAAACTGAAAAACCTTCATTTTGTTCTTAAGCTTTTCAAATGAAATTTGTTATTATTCTTTATTTCGTCTCCAATTATGCTTTCTGGAGTAGATCTGCTAATAATTAAGCTAAATAGATTTTTTTTTTTTCTAATTGCCTGTAGTTTTAAAAATTCGTTTGTTTATTCAAATGTAGCATTCCTAAGATGATTTTGTTTTCTTTTTCCTTCTTTATTTTTGAATATTTATCTATCTTTTTTATGTGTAGTGAATGTTGAATTATGGAAAGCGAGAGAAGGAATAGTAATGATTCGAGAATGCAAGGGTTTAGGCCTAGTTTGAGAGCAGTGGTGCTTATAATTGCGCTGCTATGGGTTGTTGTAGTTACTTTGTATGGTTTATTGAAGCCTATATCAAATGGTTGTGTCATGACATATATGTATCCGACTTATATCCCCATTTCCACTGCGGAAGGCGTCTTGTGCGCAAAATATGGTTTGTATTTGTATCACGAAGGTTGGAGAAACATTGACTTTAAGGAACACTTGAAGAATCTCAAAGGAGTTCCGGTTCTCTTTATTCCAGGAAATGGCGGTAGCTACAAACAGGCAAGGTCCTCCTTTTTGCCATTGTTGTTAGTATTGCTAATGCTTCATTGTAGATAGTCAATAACTCACAAGTATGTTATTCAATTTATGGAGTTGCTTCTAAAGGGTGTTTACAAGTTTTCACCCTTCTTATAGGTTCGTTCCTTGGCAGCTGAATCTGAGAGAGCTTATCAAGGAGGTGCACTTGAACATACATTCTATAGAGAAGCTTATCTAACTTCTGAGGAGGGAGGGAATGCGGATGTGAATGATTTTCAATTGCCAAACCAATATGCTAACAGGCTAGATTGGTTTTCTGTGGATCTTGAGGGGGAACATTCTGCAATGGATGGTCGGATACTTGAAGAGCACACTGAATATGTTGTATATGCTATTCACAGGGTATCATTTTATTCCTTTGAATTTTAGTTTACAACGAGAACTTGGCGATAGTTTTTATTTGAACCGTTTGACATGGAATTTTGAATGTTTTGTGCATGGTTCTTTGTTTTGAGGTCACACTTTTCACTTCATATGTTTAAAGTACTGCAAAGAGATAAAGAATTTAACAGGCTAAATCAACTAAATCATAGATTACCTTGTTTGTTTGTTTGACAATGTCATATCAGGCCTCATTTTGTCTTTGAAGGCTCATAATTACCCAACTTATTCTTGCAGATTTTGGATCAATATAAAGAATCGCATGATGCCCGGGAAAGAGAGGGTGCTGCAATCACTGGTAGTTTGCCAAAAAGTGTTATATTGATTGGTCACTCTATGGGTGGTTTCGTTGCTAGAGCTGCTACGGTCCATCCCCATCTAAGGAAATCAACTGTTGAAACTATTCTCACTCTTTCAAGTCCCCACCAGTGAGCTCTTTGAGAATTCTCGTCAATCTTTTCTTTAAAATTCTCTTTCTCCCTTTAAGAATCTGCTATTTCTATCCAGATCTCCTCCTGTGGCATTGCAGCCATCCCTGGGTCACTATTATGAAAGCATAAATCAAGAATGGAGACAGGGTTATGATGTTCAAACCACTCAAACCGGAGAATATGTCTCAAGCCCAAAACTATCTCATGTAGTTATTGTTTCCATTTCTGGTGGTTATAATGATTATCAGGTATTCTTCGAAATTTGCTGTGGTATGGTTTGGATTAGATTGTTTGCTTCTATAAAATGCAATTGGTGCTTTATGTCTTAAGTATATGTCTTGCTTGAAATGTTGAACCTTGCCTGAATATATCATGGTCTCCTTTTCTGACTATAGGTACGCTCAAAATTGGAATCCCTGGATGGCATTGTTCCTCCCACTCATGGATTTATGATAAGCAGTACAAGCATGAAAAATGTATGGCTGTCGATGGAACATCAAGCTATTTGTTGGTGCAATCAACTAGTTGTGCAAGTAAGTGGAATCTATTTTCCTGACTGCTTCTCTCCCTTTCCTTTTGGATAGTTAAGTTGGGAGCTGGATTTACTTCATTTGGTGGTCAGGTGTGGCTAACATTGAGATGCTTCAGCTTTTTGGAGCACAATTTTTGTTGACAATTCAGAATGTAAATGTTTCATGTAGGTGTCGCATACTCTCCTTAGTTTGATAGACTCCAGAAGAGGCCAGCCGCTTTCTGACACTCAAAAAAGACTTGCAATATTATCAAAGATGCTTCGTAGTGGAATACAGCAAAGTTTCAAGTGGAGATCACAGTTATTCTGGTCAACTCGTGTCCCTTTTAAGGATGTAAAATACACTGCTGGTATTATCTATCAGGACATTAATGTTTCAATTTTATATTTTATGAAACTTAGGAACTCTTTATGGAGATATATATGCATGTAATTACCCTAGCCCACAAAAGAAAGTTATTAATATGTGGTTGAACTTGAATACTCATTGAAATAATAGTAAATATATAATTCCTAAATTTCTCTAATCATGATATGTTATGTTATGCTTGCAGTTTCTCAGGATCATACCTTTTCTGACTGTCCTAGCAGTGTTCATTGGAGTGATGACGTCCCTGAGAGGGATTTGTATATTCAGAAAAAAACTGTTAACATTTTGGCTATGGATGGGAGAAGGCGGTGGTTGGACATACTGGAACGGGTGAGCTTTATTTCACATCCACAAACTTTTGGATTTTTTGTCTCATTGGAAATTTGTGTAAGCAATGTCTAAACCCTAATTGCACAGATTTATATATTGTCAAGGCAGAAATTCTTCTAAGTGACAAAGTTTCACTAAAGCTGCTCCTCTCAGCTTAATATTCCTTTGAATCTCCCCACCCCCCAACAAAAAAAAAAAAAAACTCCCCCGATAGGAAAAAAAAAAACTCCATTGCCCCTTTTATTTTTTGACTTACGAGACAATGCTAACTTCATTTAGTGTACTTCTATGAACAGGGGTCAAACGGAAAAAGCCACTTTATATTTGTGACAAACCTTGCTCCTTGTTCTGGAGTCCGAGTTCATCTTTGGCCCCAGAAAGGGAACTTACCTTCAGATTTGCCTGCTGGTAAGAGCGTTCTGGAAGTGACATCAAAGATGGTGCAAATTCCTGCAGGACAAGCACCAAGGCAGGTACTAAGGACTGTACTTTTTGAAGTTGTTCTAATTGGGGAAACAATAGTGCTCAAGCACTTGCTACTATTTATGCTATGCACCTATTGGGAGTATGTAGCAAGTCTCTTGATCTTTTATATGTAAAACTCAAATAGTAACGCAGGAGCTTTATTATTTTATTGTTTCAGTTTATTTTATAATAATTTAAGTATTAGATATATTTTGGACAGCTAAGATTATTAGTATGAGGGTTAAGTCGAGGGTTAAGTATAAAACTTTATTTGCACAAAGTCTAGTAACTTTACTTGCAAGAAAGCCTATACAAATAGCTGTAAACTTAACAGCCTGCATTATTTTACCTTTTAATTAATATAAAGAAACTAAAGGTTTTTTAAACCCTAAGTTTTATAGAGTTCTATCTTCTTTATTACTGTTTGTTCAGCCCTAATTCATGCTATTAATGCTATTTGTCCCCTAAACCACACCAAATAGTCTCTGGAAAGTTTAAGTCTTGTTACTAACCAATTTAATTGGTAATTTTTGTTCTTATTGGAGCAGCAACTTATTAAGCATTCTGATTCATAGTAATTGTGTTTTACGTTGACACTCCTGTTTTTTTATATGCTCTGCTTACCAGATTGAGCCTGGCAGTCAGACTGAGCAAGCATCTCCATCTGCTCTACTTCATTTGGGTCCTGAGGAAATGCATGGTTTCAGATATCTGACTATCTCAGTTGCACCTTATACGGTATTGTTGCCGTTAGTCCTTAATGTCCTTTCCTTTTACAGGAACATCAACATCATGCACAATAGGATTGTTTCTGGATATTTCTTTGCCTCTTTTATTCTCATTCATCTTAAGGATTCACCTTTATAAGAATACATCATGAACCAATCAGATACCTTTTATCCTTGATTCACTGTTGATAGCTTAGCTATCTATATTTGAAATGCATTTGACCATAAAGTTGAAAGAGTAAAAAGCTATACTGTGAGATCTAAAAGGGTTGTTGAGTGCTGACACTTATAGTTTTGTGCATTAACTTAGCTATCTATATTTGAAATACGTTTGTCCTTATAGGTAAAAAAGTAGAAAACTATAATGTGAGATCTAAAAGGATAGTTGAATGCTGAGACTTATTAGTCATAACTATTTTCCCCGCGTTTTTGGGATTTTCAACCTGTTGTGGAACCTATCAAAATTGAACCCAATAAAATATTAAAGCATTGGTATGCATGACTTTGATTCTAGACTGTTTATCCCTGCCTCATGCAGAGTTAATTTTTTCCATCATAATATGTTTATTCCTAGGTCTTAGAGTAACAATTTTATTGTTGCAATACATGAAAAGGCACATATGTTTTGTATGCCAAAAAGTCGGGCTTCTTCATATTGCCTTTTGGTCCTTAAATAAAAAATGGTAGTGCTTCTCTCTTATTTAAGATATAGTTTAAAATTATTGTAGTAATTGTTTGCATTGACTCTGTGGTGCTCAGACTATTTCAGGCAGTCCACCAACCACCTCCATGGCAATTGGGCAGTTCTTTAATCCAGATGAAGGGGAGATAGAATTCTCTCCTATATCGATGCTTTCATCAAGACATTTTCATGAGGTGAATACCTATAGTGCAGTCATCTTACTTTAGAGAGTTTGGAAACTTAAAAGACATGTTTTAATGTAGTTTCATCCAGATGATGAATATTTGGTAATAATTTTGATGTTGTGCAGGATATCTTTTTTAAGGAAGATCACCCCCTTGCTTTCAATCTGTCATTTGCAATTAATTTAGGCCTATTGCCTGTTACTTTCTCTTTGAAAACTACAAGCTGTGGAATTAAAGGTTCTGGGCTTCTTGATGAAGGTGGAGATATGGACAATACTAGTAAGAATCTCAGTGTTTCCATTTCCATTGCAATCCTGAAGTTCTAGAAGCTTGTTTCATGACCTGAATGTTGTTCTTTTCTGCTGAGCCATTTAGAGCTCTGCAAACAGCGTTGTTTCCCACCTGTAGCATTTGCTTGGGATCCTACATCTGGTCTTCATGTATTTCCAAACTTGTACAGTGAGACTCTTGTAGTTGACTCCTCCCCAGCACTTTGGACTTCTACTGGGGCTGAGAAAACCGTTGTTCTCTTACTGGTGATGCGCCACATCTTTCTTGCACGTAAATGTTACCTTAATTTCAAAATTCTTTTATTCTGTTCTTGAAATTTACAGCTCTTTATCTTCTTGATACCACTGCAGCTTGACCCATATTGTTCATACAAGGCAAGCTTAGCTGTTTCAGTAACTAAAGCAGCTAGCAGATACTTGCTTCTATACTGTCCAAAGGTGAGCCAATCTAATATTCAGTGCTTATTTTTCTTTCCTGGTTTCGTCTAAATCCAGATACTAGTTTCTTTACATCCTAAAAGGTGAAATAATAATTAGAAATTATCTGGTGGATGTTGCTTTAGAATGCTATGACCTCTAGCTGCGTTCACTTGGGTGAAGATATTGTGTAATATCAAAATACTGCTATTTCAAATGATATTGCATTGTTATTTACATTTGAAAATCACAGTGCGCTTGTTGTAATTGAAATTATATGTTGCAATGTGCTAGCCTATAACAATTGCAATGCAATGGCTGTTCTCTCATACTTATAACAGTAACACAAACAAGCTAGGAACTGTTTCCCACCGAAACATGTAAAAATCTAGGGTGCTGTAACCAGAAGCAATTCCCTATAAGGGTTCTCCAGGGAACCTGATGATGATGTCCAATAGATTTATGTAAGGAGTGAGTTTTGATGTGGAAATGGTTTATAACAGCTATTAGAAAATGTTTAGAAGCTACATGTGCTGAAGCAAATTAATAAAGGACACGTCATACCCTCCCAGTTTGTGCATTTTATGGAAGTCATGTATGTTATGGTTATCTCTTAGGTCTTTGAATGAAGAGAAAGAGAAAAATTCTAGCATCAGATTCTATAGTACCATATGCTGCTGTTTTGATTTGTACTATGTACAGTCTATGATACTTACATGATATTGGACTTTCTTGTACAGATGTTTGCCTTCAATGTTGCTGTTTTATTCTTTGCTCTGATGCGACAAGCACATGAAAGGCCGATTCCTTCTATACTAAAAGCTGTGGAGACCAACCTAAGAATACCATTCCCATTTTTGCCTTTAGCTGTTGTACCTATTTTGTTTTGCTTGTTCTTTTCCTTCATAACATCTCAACCATTTCCTCCATTCTGTAGCTTCACCATTGTGTCAATAACTTGTTACCTATTATCAAATGGGTTTATAATTCTACTGATATTGGTATCCGAGTTGGTCTTCTATGTGGCTGCCTATTTACATGTTTCCATGAAGAGGAGGTTGGTCGACTGTCTACCTTTCTTGTTGGATTAACATCGAAATGTCAAGATGAATATTTTGTGAATTATATACAATGAATACTTTAGATAATTGAAGAAAATCCCTAGAGAAAACTAAACAACTATCTCTTTTCTTTTCCAACTGCCATTATCATGATTCTATAGAATTGGGTGATTTGATATATGTATCATATAGCATTCATTTCTAAATGATGTCTATTTTGACATTCTACCTCATGCTAGGTTTAATTGATTGCAGGTGGCAACTACGGAAAGGAAATTTTTTCTTTTTGTTTCTTCAGTGGTTTATGAATCTTTCATCCAGATTCTTTTCATTGAAGGTAAACTCTTGGCCTCAACTATCTATATCTATTTAGTGCGTTCAATCTCTGTCAAATCTTTCGGATTCATAATCTCCTTGCATGTACCAAAACTTTGAAGTACACTCTGGTTAAATAGCATATTTAGTTAGTATAACTGTGTATGGATGTTCCCATTTCAACAATACCACTTCCAACATGGCTTGAATCTGGTTTTCTCGGTTTTGTACTTGCCATTTGTATATGAGGCTTGTATAAGTGCAAGTAATTTAATGTCTAATCTGGTGAACATAACAATTTCTAGTATTTGAAGATTTATCTTTCTTTCTCCATTTTATGTGCAAAGTTGATGCTTTGATTTGTTTATTCTGATCTTGATCTATTTTTGGAACAGGTGGTAAGGATTCTAAGAGCCAGACCTTTATTCGTTCCAATATTCATGGCAATGATTTTGTCTACATTTGTACATCCGGCACTTGGTCTATTAATTCTACTCTTCTCTCATGCTTTATGTTGTCATAGCTTTCTGTGCAAGTAAGTGCCGGTTGACTCTATCGTTACCATTATATTGGTTCCCTTTTAACTTTTTATTGGTAGATTCAACCTTTTGCACTCAACTATTTGCCGTACGAACTTCTAATTTGTTTTGTTGGTATGCTTTCCCTTTTTATGTAACAGCTCTTTGACAGCCTCATTACGCAGCAATGTACGGAAAAAGGTAGTTGATGACAGAAGTGAAGGCAATTGTTCGTCTCAGCAAGTTACGTCCCAGCCTGGTTCCCCTTCAAAAGAAAACCGCCCCAGTTATAGTCAAGCACAAGAAGATATCTTCCATCAACGGCATGGCTTACTGGTGCTGCACCTTGTTGCAGCACTAATGTTTGGTCCATCGTTGGTATCTTGGTTGCAGGTATTAAATTTCACCTACATTTTCCATGACTTTTTCATTTATATGGTTGATATTATACGACGTTTTTGTGGGATTGCAGAGAATAGGAATGCACAAGAGCTTTCCTAGGTTTCTGGATTCGCTCCTATGCATCTGCATGATCCTACATGGTATCTTTAGTTCGGAGTCATTGGTAAATTCCTCATTGCCCTTTCCAAGAATCCTGGGTCAGGAAATGAGTCTGAGTTTCATCTACCTAATAGCTGGAATATATTGCTATCTCTCTGGTCTCAATATGGTACCGTATAAAGCAATGTATGCCATGGGTGCTGTTAGTATCGTTTCCTTCTCGTCGACTGTCGCACAGGTTTGGACCGGAGCACCTCGTGACAGAGGAAAATGGAAACCCCGCAGACAATAGAAGGTAACTGCATTTCAGCGTTGTCATTGACAGTAGGTCAGATTGGATTGGAGTTTATAGGCCCCATTTTTTTGGCATATGAGGTTAAATGAGAACATTTTGATGGGATATTAGAAGGAAAAGGTAGAGCCCTTTTTATGCGGATGTGCCATTATTGCTTGAAAAACCATTATGTTTTTGAGGAGAATTTTGTCATGTAATTTTGATTTCATTTGGATTGAAAAGGATTGGTTATTTGTAGATTAGAGAAATATGTTTATGTTGAAGCCCTTTTTAGACAAATCAAGTGAAAGTTGCAGTTTTGAAGATTTCCTAGTAATTCTTTACTTGTTTTGATAGATGTATGGATTATTAATTTATTATGCTGAAATTACTTTTATATGATCAATGGATTGGATTTAATATCTGCATCATTTAAAAAATTAAAATAAGGTCAAATTTTGACAGTTTTCATTTAAAAATGACAATTTTTCATCTATAAACAATAGGTTACATTTGTAGAAATTAGAATGATAAAAGCTTTAAAAATATTAACTGAAACAATAAATGATATATTTTTATTTATAAATAAAACAAATTTTAAACAGTAAATATTAATCTTTTAAAATTTTACCTTGTTTAATCCTTTTAATAATAAAAAGACACGAATGATTAATTTAATAGTAAAAGATCAATCTGATCCAATCTCTACAAGAGTACCTCCTAAGTACTTTTGCCTATCATACATAGTTCACAAGTGAAACTAGGAAAATGCTATATGTTATTAATAAGCGTATATAAGATTGTTATTAGTTACATTGACAATGGTATCAGAAGTTTTCACTTGGGACTAAAAATCTACCATGCGTTTTATTTTTCAAATACGTATAAGATTATTATTGTCTGCACTAACAACAGAATTTAAAACATCAAATGAGGTCAGGATTTAGGAAGTTTCAATGTATAATTTTTTTTAGTTTCATCAACTTGGCAGCTTCCTGACTTCGCTTGTTTTGAACGAGACTCACAATTATCCTCTCCTTGCACACATAAAAAGTCAGATTTAGCAAACATCAACTGACAAGTATGTAATTACTAGTAAAGTATTCAATTACACAAGTAAAAACAAAAAGAAACCCAAGGCAAATTTGAATCCAGCTTCTAATTATAAGACACTAAAATGAATCCGCAAGGTCACTAAAATTAGAAAAGAAAAAGAAAAAAAATACTCACTCTCGTACAAGATACATCACACCAATTCTTCCTCAAAGCACAAAGGGCCAAACCAACACTTTTCAAACACCCTGCCAAAGCCGAAAACAAATGTGTCCCCATCATACACATGATTCAAAGAAGAGCCACACCTTAGCAGTCAAACCCTTTTCTCATATCACCACTTTGGTTATGTCTGTCGGTTTTCGGTTGTCAAATTGCTGCGGCCGCTGCTACTTCCAATAACTCGATTTGGTTCCCCCACTCTAGCTGCCAAAGCAAGAACTTCGGGCGACATTTCCCATTGACCACTTCTTCTACCCCAACTAGATCGCCTGGGATGAATACTGGCATGCTCACCCGTGCCATCTACTGTACTTCTAAAATCTGGTGATAGTTCTCCTAATTCACCCTCCTTAACATTTACTCGCTCACTTGTGAATTGCCCTTCGCAATCATCAGTGGTGGCCCCATTATCAACCCACACTGTCTTCCTACCCATTTCTATGTCATCCGTGGCCTTCCCCATATTCGGACTCATAAAACCACTGGCTCGTGTTGGTAACACAGGTTCCCTCAGCACCTTCGCCCTGAAGTTGTTCTTGGATGATGGAATGCTGGAGCAAAATATCTCCTTGAAGTTGTCAACCACTCCTTTGTTATAAGGGTTTGCTCGACGATCATATCGGTATCTGAAATTCTCATACGTTGTCTGCAAAAGCAAAGGAACAGAGTGTTACATCGATCTAACAAATGAACTAATGTAACAACATATTAAGGATGAGTATCTTACCTGATTTGTACTGATTAGATACAAATGGAAGGCAGTCAAACCACCAACAAACCACATTGAAATGAACGTGTAAACTATTAAAAGAATGGAAACCGGGGTTTTAATCATTGCTTTCCAAATTGTTGTGTCCTCTGATGCCATGATCCTTCTAATGTAGACCCAACTGAATGCAAAACATATATACAAAGAAGGGTTGTTGAGAAGACAAACATGAAGAAGAACCGATAATTTCGCTGCAAACAGAAAAAAAAAAAGTGAGATAAGTAGACAGTAAAAAATGAGGAAATATGAGGACAGTGGTGAAAATTTTGTTGCCACAAACAAGTATATGCTAATCTAAGTTCCTACACACCAGTCCAATACATTGCCCCACCCAAGGACAGTGGTGATCAAATCGTTCTACACAGTTATTGCAAATCGAACAGTGTGAGCAGCGAGGAGGCCTATAAAGCATGCAAGTGTCACAATATTTGATCTTCACAGAGATCCCATTGACTTCCACTTCTTTAATCCGTGGCAACCGTAACGGTGGAGTTTGCCCAGCCCCAACTTCCGCATTTCCATCAAAACTTTCTGGCTCTGGAGGGTGTGCATTACGTGGAATTATACCAGGATCTCTCCCAGATGTTAGCAGTAAAAGAACTAAATCCTGAAAAAGAAGAAACAAACACATTTATGAGCTTCAAGTTCTGTTTCAGAGAAAATTTCAAAGATTCTCCGAAATGCCTGACAAAATCTGAATATGCCAGGGGGAATTTTTTTTGTTTTTGTACCTGTAAGACACCATTTGAATCTTTCGAAACATGGTAGAATCGAGACAGCACAAGCTTATTATACTTTATAAGCTAGAATCTGTTCGTATTCTTGTATCGTTCATATTAATGCTATTCTAAGCTGCCATGAGAATAAAAGGGGGACCATAAAAGCTATGATAATAGATAATTACAAATTGGAGTCAATATAGCCAGCCAAGAACAGAAGGGGGTGTGTAACCAATCTAAACACTGGTAATTCGAGAACATCACGAACTAACACTAAATTGGGTTTGTTTCATCTTCATAACATTGTAACAAAAGGTTTATTTTTTCATAAATAGAAACTCATTGATACATGAAAATTGAAGAAAGACTTACATAGAGAGTGAAGACAACAGCAACAACCATAATTGAAATGCCCAAATGATGAGAAAAGTCATCCATCAATTTCCTAGCAACAAATACACAGAAAATGGAGACTGGAGCTAATATAAGTAAAATAGTCAGCCCTAATGATCTTACATCTGGTCCAAATATAAACCTCCCTTGAAATAAAAATATCTGCAAAAATAAAAAAATAAAAAACATAAATTTAAAGCCCTTGCAAAATTCATGTCCTTTTAACTATTACTTATAATCAAAATTACTATAGAAATTTCGAAGACAAAAAAGGAAAGGTTTACATTGCTGCCTTTCCAGGATTGGTAAACCCGTAAATCACCCGGTCTGCCGCCGATGGAACTCGGATCCGATCGCTGGGTTGGCGGCGCCACATACATCTCTCGCTTTTACTCTCTCTCTCCCTCTCTCTCTCTATTTAACTCTCAGAATAATAATAATAATAACAATAAAAGTACTTAAAAGATGAGACTTTGAGAAGAAAGGAAGGAGGTTTTAAGTGGAAAAATGGAAAGCCATGGTGAGAGTGAGTCAAGGCCAGGCGAGTTCAATGAGTTATAGCGAGTCGAGAAGGAGTCGGCGACAAAGGTCAAGATGATGAGCTCTTTCTTTCAAACGAAGAAGAGGAAAGGGGACCAATAGTTGGGGTTTGTTTCTTCGACCGGGAATCCTATCCGGTTCACTTGTTGAAATTTGAGTCGAACTAACGTATTCGTAGGTATTTCTTACAATTCAGGCCTAAATGCATTAGAAATCTTCAAATTACTGTTCATATTTTAAATTAGGTCTCAAATTTAAAAAAAATAATTAAATCCTTAAAATATTAAAATTTTGTATAAATCAAATCCGTTCGTCAATCTAATCATTTCCAAATTTAAATATATCTAAAATTAACAAATCAAATTTTAAACTCATGTATACTTATTAGATAAATAATTGAATTTATTAAATTTGGATATAAAGATTGTGACTCTTTTATCAATTTTATCCGTGCTGCATATTGTTATTATTATTATTACAATCCAATGCAAATGAGCTGGATAACGCAACCTTTAGATTGGTGTAATGATGCCCAAATTTTGCACTTTATTTCTTTAGCATTTTATATATCCATTACTTCAACAAAAACTCAAATCTTCTTAATATATACTTTTTAAAAATATTTTTAAAATTAAGATTAAATAAATAAAATGTATAATTATTAAAGGTTAAATTTATTAATAGTTTCAAAATTAAAATTAAATTAATAAAATGTGTAAACATATAAATATATTTATTATCATACTACCGTTAAAATCAAATATAGAAAATATTAATGATAAAATTGAAAAGAAATATAATCAAATGACTTTAATAATTGACCACAAATTCACTTATAATTTCACCAAAGTAATAATAAAAAGATAAATGTACCTCATTTTACAATTCACAGGTGAGGTTTTTTTTTTTCCCCTAAGCGAGGGACTGCAAAATATCTTGAAACTTGGGGAACGAGGAAGCTTAAAGCTATCATGTCCATCATCATCGTCCTTTCCCTTATCAAAAGCCTCTTTTTCCTTTTCAGGTCCTTTTTTCCCCTCTGAATTCATCTTTTTCACATTCTTATTATGTTCCTTTGCATGCGTTTCTCCATCGCCACCTTCAGGCAAGGGCTTGGAATTGGATGAGAGTAAGAGGATGTTATCCACAACTGCTCGACAACCGTTCTTTCGATGAACAATTCTGAACTGATAACATGCTGTCTTCACACTTTGAAACACTACAACCCATCCCTGTTGATTGCAATTTTACCCTTAATTTTCTCAATATATATATATATATA
The DNA here is from genome assembly GCA_025506655.1 of Gossypium rotundifolium. Lineage (NCBI taxonomy): Eukaryota > Viridiplantae > Streptophyta > Magnoliopsida > Malvales > Malvaceae > Gossypium > Gossypium rotundifolium. The sequence continues at coordinate 30,665,270 of CP106730.1, forward strand.
TATGTTTTGATGGAAAGAAAAACACTATGGAAATGAAAGGACAAATCCAAGAATTATATTGGGATTTGCTAAGATAACCATAAGAGGGTGAAGAGATTGAATTTCACATTTACTTGTTCGCAGTTCACTATGTTATACCCTTCCCATTTCCTTTTTTTCTTCCAATTTAGTTTGTTTGTCTAGTAGAAAGAAAATCACAATTTTTTATAGAATAACGAAAATTAGCATTAGTGCAACAGCTAAAAACAAATTTGTTTTAATGTTTTTTTTAATGATATTGAGAAAAAGCCCTTAGACTAATATGTTTAAAAAAACTAAAAAAAACCTTCTATTTTTATTCATGAAAGTCATTGATAAGAAATATACTTTGATAATATCTAGGAAATATTGTCTTTCTATTTTTGAATCCTCGAAGAACAACACTTCTTCTCCGCCTTCAAAATATTCGGTCATTATTTTATCTAATGTTTATAATATTTGTTTCTAAAATCCAAAATCGAAATTTGCAAGCAGAGTATAGGTAGTGCCAGAAGTAGTGCTGAAGATCAATGCCAACTATTTCATGCACTGAGTATGAACAAGTCATACAAATAATGAACACTTGACATGCTTACGCAGTTAGGTTTCCTTACAGTTTACGAAGTCTTGCTTAGAGTGATATTCCATTATCTTAGCAACATGTATAACAAGTGATTTACAACTTCTAGCACTCACCTAATTAGAGTTCTCACTTTTATACCTAAGATCTAGAAAATTTCTCTCTTAGTTTCCTCCATGAAAACTTTAGGACATTAATCAAGTAGCACACTTGATTTTTCACTTAATGCACTTACAAAAAAATGTTCCTTAATGAACAAGAATAAGTGCTCTTAGTTCAGTACATCACCTATACAAGTCTCCTTAATTTATAAAAAACCGAGTTTTGCTAACACACTACATAAATTACAATCAATCTTCCCATGAAACAAGCAAGATAATAAGCATAAAGAAGAGATTCAATTAGCTTAGGACAAGTCTTGAATCTTTAGGATATAGGGTGTTGGTCATGCTTGCTAACATATAGAAACGAGCTATCTTATCAGACTCCTCCTAACATTTTCTAGCCCTAGCTTGAGTGGCTGGAGGACACTTATTATCAAGAACTGATTTAAGTTTCTCACAGCTCAAGACAATTATCATGTTCCTTTTACATTCCTTATAGTTATTTCCATTTAGTTTGTTTTTAGTGAGTATGTTAAATAAGCGAGTTGGTCCCACTTTCGAATTGAAAATAAAACATTCATATACTAATATTTTTATATTAAGAAAATGTTTGAAGATGTTTTGCAACATTATGATATGCATTAAGATGATGCATGCATCTTATATTAAACCTTGAAAACATTTTTAAGTTGTTGTAACGATAATTCCTACTCCCGTTGAATCAAGTCACCTTGATCAAACCACCTTGGAGTGATCATGATCAACTAGTAAGAACATGAATTTCCATCCAATTAGTACATGAACCTAATTCCTTAGATATTCACACATACTAATAATCGTGTAACGCTTGGTCATCATTCTAACTTAAGCATAGCTCCTTGGGGAGTTATTTAACTAGAAAATCTTGAGTGTATAACCATCAACTTAACACCTATCGCATCATGCACAACTAATAAGTCATCTTGGGACAATCTTACCTAGTAGCATGTTATGACTAGTTGTCCTCTTTAAAGAAAAAAAATATTGATATATTGGATGATAATATCTACCATAGAGGTTGATCCAACTATCATATGATTATAAGAAAATTCTACTTACTTTCAGGAAGTCTCCTCAGTGAAATCCATATGATAACTCTACTTTGGGGCAAGTTCGTTTCATGCCATCACAAGAGACCATTGATGGAGGTTGTAGGTCTTGTTTGGGACCTTCTCCTACTAAATATTTTAAAAGCATGAAAGGTTTTTAATTTTCGGTTTCAATTATAATTGATCAATATATGCATGACATGAAACACCCCTTACCCGTATTCAATGTCGGAACAGGGTTCGAGGCATTACTAGACTTATACGCAATCAATCATACAATACCGAGACCTGACTTTCCACTCCAAATTAAAACTTTTTATAACACCTCTTAAACAAGCCTACGAGACCTAAATCACACTTTAGGAAATGGTTCCGGATCAAATCGAACTCTTTAAAAGATCCCTAAAAGACTTAGAAAAATTTTCATTAAACAGTCCACACGCCTGTGTGGAGGAAGGGACACGCCCGTGTGGCATATCACATGCCCGTGTTCCACATCCGTATTCACACTGCTGGACACACGCCCGTGTCCATGGCCCGTGTCACTCACACGGCCTCAACACCCCTGTGTCTTAGCCCATGTGCAAAAACCTTGGCATTCTGTTTCTGACATCATCACTCCATAAATGTCACACGACCAAGGCACACGCCCGTGTCCTTCGGCCGTGTGGCCAATTAAATTCCTAATTTTAGTGCAGACTTCACACGACTCGGGCACATGCCCGTGTCTTAGGCCGTGCCTCCCATACGGTTGAGACACACGGTCGTGTCTTTGCCCGTATGGTTACTACTGAGCATACTGACTTACCAACCTAGCATGCAAGGGGACACACGGCCTAACCACATGCCCATGAGGCTGACTGTGTGTCACACACGGCCTAGACACATGCCCGTGTGTCTACCCGTGTGGACAAGAACAAGGATATTTTCCAAGCTCTTTCTATCACCCCAACTCATACAAACATAAATCACATCAAACCTTCAACCCATTCATGTATAATTAAACTAAGTAAACCAATCATGCAACTTTCACATTCATGAATAACCTCAACTTTTCATAGATTAATAAGAAAGAGCCATCAACTTTGGCCTTATAAAAAGAGTTCATCTTTAAATGAACCAACACATTTGGCCAAAACAATATGACATTCAACTAAGTCTAGTCCTTATACATGCCATACTCAAAATGCTAAGTCTAACTGTACCAAGATGTGCTAATAGTGTGAGTAATCCTCTGATTATCTCTGTATCCCGAGCTGGCTCTTCGACATTATAAAACAAGGGAAAAGAGAAGGGAGTAAACTTTAAGCTTAGTAAGTTTGTATGTAAACAATAAGCATTATACTATATGCTAATCAATCAAAACATTATATATTATATAAAAACAATTCATATCCTCATAAACATGCTTACTCATTTCATCTCTTACCACATCCCAACCACATATCATAAATATTGCTTACATTTACTTGCACTTATGCCCTATACTTATCACCACAAAGCCACATGTAATTTCACTTAGACAAGTTTCTCGATGAACCTTTCAGAATGATACAAGATACCCGATGGTTTCTGTAATATCCCTTACCCGTACTCTACGCCATAACCGGGTATGAGACGTTACCGGACTTATATCACTTGTACATACAACTTTGGCTAATCAAATTTCATTCTAATTTAAAACTTTTCAAATCACATATCTAACATCCTTATAATAGGCCTATGAGGCCCTAAACATAAACTCAAAATGCGTCGAAACCATATCGAAAACCTCCAAGCACTTAGAAAATTTTGACATGACACAGGGCCACACACTCGTGTGAGAAGTGAGACACGTCCGTGTGGTATTTCACATGCCCGTGCTTTGCACCCGTGGTCGACACTGACTTGTAACACACGGTTAGCCACACGCCCGTGTGCTGTACCCGCGGTCAACACTGACTTATTCCACACGGCCTGTCACATGCCCGGGTGCTTCAACTCATGTGGCGATCTAAATTCCAAATTCAAGGTGTAGACTTCACACGACTTTGGGTACACGCCCATGTCCGTGGCCGTGCCTCCCACACAGCTGAGACATACGGCCCTGTCTCTGCCCGTGTGTTTACTACTGAGCTTACTGACTTGCAATTCTAACATGCAAGGGGACACACGGCCTGATCACACACCAATGCAATTGATTGTTGTCACACATGGCCTAGACACACGCTCGTGTGCCTACCCGTGTATACAAGAACAAGGCTATTTGCCAAGCTCTTTCATCACTCTAACTTACTCAAGCATAAACCATCCTCTACCATCAAATCTTTCAAACATATTCATAACCAAATAACCCAATCATACACCCTACACATTTATGAATAACCTTTCATTCCATCGATTGATAGTATTGAGCCATTAACTATGGCCATGCACAAAAGAATTCATCTATAAGGAGCCAATAAATATTTGGCCAAAATAACAAAACAATTCACCTAGTCTAGCCCCTATACATGCCATACTCAAAATACTAAATCTAGATATACAGAGATGAACTGATAGTGTGGGTGATCTTCCAATTATCTTCATATCTTGACCCGCTCTTTGACACTATAAAATAAAGGAAAAGAAAGGGGAGTAAGCTTAAAGCTTAGTAAGTTTACATGTAAACAATAAGTATCATACTATATGCTAATCAATAAATAGCATTGCATACTAAGGAAGAACGATCCACATCTCATGATCATGCTTACTCATTTAATCTCTTACCACAATCCAACCATATCACAAGTTAAATGCTCACATTACTTAACATACAACCCTACACTTATCACCACATGATCTTATGAGACAACACTTAACGATTTCACAATAAACCATTTATAGTAATACCAAACACTCGGTGGTTTCACACTTAGCCCACCATTTATCTTTAACAAGGTGGTATCGCATATAGCCCACCAACAAGGATACTTACGGTGGTATCGCAACCGAATGATAATATAAATGATGGTATCACACACAACCCATCGTGAATAAGTAATAAGGTGGTATTGCACATAGCCCACCAACAAGAATGATTAAGGTGGTATCGCACACAGCCCACAATTACTCACTACGGATAATATTTCACATTTACATATCTATTTCAACATTCATACGAAAATTATTCATTATCTACTGAATTCAATCCATTTGAATCATAAGTGTTCTCAATCATACAATGCACCAATAAGCAACAACATGTATTTAGGATGCAATATTTACACATAAACTTACCTCGGTGCAAAATGCATTAATTTGCGGTTTAATCTGAAACCTTGCCTTTTTCCTCGATCAAGGTTAATTCCTCGTTCTTCTTGACCTATAACAACAAAATTTCTCTCATTCAATCATTCTATAATCATACTACATCATAATCTCTATTTAGGAAAAAAAAGACCATTTTGTTCCTATACTAGGGCAAAATTATGATTTTGCCCCTAGGCTCGTAAATCAAATTTTCATCACATTTTCTCATTAAACAAGCCTAGTTGAACATTTTTTTCTCTTACTATTACTCACAAATCCAACTATTTCATGCATGTATTACCAAATTACAACATTTGCAACTTAATCCCATTTAGGTGTTTTTATGATAACACCTTTCACAAAAGTTGTTCCTTATCTCACTATCATTCATTTTCCTCCATAAAAAATCAGCAAACAACATGAAAACTCTCAAGGAAAGTTCCTAAAATTTCAACCATTTAGCAAATTAGTCCCCTCATTAGCTACCTTAAGCTTTGGGGACTCCAAAAGTACAAAAATTATAAAATAAAACCACCAAAATCACTTACTTAGATGAGGATTGAATGGCTGAAAGTTTGAGCTTCAAAAACCCTATTCTTGCTTGAGAATTTCGGTAGAGGAAGAAATGGGAAAAAAAGATGATAACTTTCTTTCTTTATTTTTCCTTTTATTTTATTCATTAATCACCTAAATTTACCAATTTTGACTAATTTAAGCTCCTTGTCCCCCCTATGGCCGGCTATTGCCTTCTAAAAGGCCTAATTGCACATTTAGAACCTCCAATTAAAATTCTATAGCTATTTGACACCTCTAGCTTATAAAATAGAACTTTTGCACTTTATGCTATTTCGTCCTTTGTTAGTCCTTTTTCGTAATTAAGCATACAATCGCTAAAATTAAAGGACCAAAATTTCCATTAGCCATATATTAATGCCATAACACATAAAATAATACCAGATAATTTCTTTAACCTCGGATTAGCGATCTCGAAATCACTGTTCCGACTAGCCCCAAAATCGGGCTATTACAGTTTCGCACACAACCCACCATTAATCAATAATAGGGTGGTATCGCACACAGCCCACCAACAATGATAATTACGGTGGTATCGCAGACAGCCCACCAAAATGATAATAAATATGATGGTATCACACATAGCCCATCGTTAATAAATAACAATGTGGTATCGCACACAACCCACCAATAATTACATATTTACGTATATCTATCCGTACCCATATTTCTATTCCGAAGGTTCATCTAGAGAATTTCCCCCATTTATTACCATTTTTAATAAATCCCACCAATATGCATTTACATCCACACCATGCATTAATAGGTAAAAACATACGTAATAATGATGTATCATTTACACATAAACTTACCTCGATACAAAATATGTCAGTTTACGGTTTAGTCCGAAACCTTGCTTTTCCCCGGTCAAGGTTGATTCCGTGTTCTTCTTGATCTATAATGACATATTTAGCTCATTAAATAATCACATTAATTAAATTACTCCAACATTCTTATTTTGGAAAAATGACCATTTTGCCCCTAAACTTTTACAAAATTACAATTTTACCCCTAGACTCATAAAATGAAATGTGTTCATTTTTCCACATACTCAAGCCTAGCAGATTCATATTCCCTCTTATAGAAACTCAAGATTTCAATTATTTCACACATTTATCATCTATTTTATAACCTTTACAAAAAGGTCCTTTTAGGTGTTTTCATGGAAACATCTTTCATAAAAATTGTGTATTTAACACCCAAGATTCATTTTCTTTCATAAAAAATCAGCAAACAACATAAGCACTCTCATGGAAAATCCATAAACTTTCAATTTTTTTTCAAAATAGTCCCCTCTTTAACTAGCTTAAGCTTTAGGGGTTCCAAAAGTGCAAATATTATCAAGAAAGACCACTAAAATCACTTACTTGCAAGAGGATGGCTTGGCTAGAAGTTTGAGCTTCAAAACCCCTATTTTTCTTGAATTTTTGGTGGAAGAAGAAATAAGAATAGGAAAATATGATAGCTTCTTTATTTTTCTCTTATTTTATTCAATTATGTCACCAACACACCTAACCATTGACCATGTCTCTAATTTGTCCCCTATGGCTGGCCATCACTTCCCCAATGGCCTAATTTCACTTTAAAGACCTCTAATTTAATATTCTATAGCTATTAGACACCTCTAGCTTTTAAAATGAAACTTTCGCACTTTATGCGATTTAGTCTTTTTTTGCAATTAAGCATGCAATCACCAAAATCAATGCACCAAAATTTTCATGTACTCATATAATTATGCCATAACACATAAAATAATATTAAATCTAATTTATCCAACCTCAAATTAGTGGTTTCGAAACCACTATTCTGACTAGCTCCAAAATAAGGCTGTTACATGACAAGTGCATGTGACATTCTCCCTAATCTATATGACATGCTTATCTCATATATGCATGAACATACATTTGCAGTCATATAATTATCATCATGCTTATCTCATAAAATTAAAAGTATAAAATTAAATGACTCAAACCAACTAAAGTTTCCATGATTCCATTCTAGAAAAATAAAAATTGCAAAATTACAAAATTCACCCAAAAGCATACTTTGGGTCTTCAATTTTGCCACCACAAAATTCTATTGCGATACCAATTTATGTTTTCATCGTCATTTCTAGTTCCCTGTCATCGTCGTTAGACCACTACCGGACACCGCCGATGTAACACCCCAAACCCGGTCTATGCGTTAAGACCAAATTTGACATGTGACACGAAATGAACATACATCTAGTCTTTTAAAGATTTAAAGAAATCGAATTTTCAAAAACGTTTTGACGTGGAGTTTTTTTTTTGAAAACTAAGGTTGATTGCTAAATCTAATAATTTGAGACGTAAGGATTTACAAAATGAAGCTTGGAAAATTTAAATTAATATTTTAAGAAGATTTACAAGAGTTTAAAATAATTTTGGAAAAATTATTATAACATTGTTAACAAAATTTTCCGAGTAAAAATATTTAAGAATGTAACCCTTTCTTTTGAGAAAAACATTTATTTCAATTTTAGATAAATCCCACTTAAAGTAGTCAAGTAATTTATAAAATCCATCCAAAAGTAAAATATCATTAAAAATTTATCCAGAGGCCTTATTACAATTTAATCTTAAATAGCAAAATGATAAAAAGTACTTAAAAGAAATCCGAAATTTAAATAACCAATTATTTGTAGTATGGCCTCCACTGAGTCGTCCACGGCCCAAGCCTCCGTCATTGACCATTACCTAAGAAGGGTAAGGAAAACGGGGTGAGTTACTTAGAACTCAGTGTGTAACCCACTTACTATTGTCACTGGGCCAAAAGTCCAATTAAGCATTTATTGGGCCAAAGCCCATTTACAATTATAACAATAATATCATGTATAATATGCATGTGATATGCAATTCCCAAACCAAACCTAATTTCCATCCGCTACACACCACCCGTACCAACCAGCACACCTGTGAGGAGCTTTAGTCACTCACCCCGCCAACACACCAAAATAGGCATTTAGCCGTATATCAATTTGTGGACAAGCCACCAGATTCTGAGTTTACATGGCATAGCTATTTTTCGATTTGTGGCGAGCCACGTAATTTTGTAGCAAAGCTACCAGAACTTCTCTTCGCCAATTATCCCAACCCATGCAAATCATGTATATAATATGCATATTCAATTACAACAATCCATTCATATTATTATTACAACATACGGCCCATTATAAAAATTTTCACTGTCTGGCCCATATCACATTTTGGCCCATATAGCTCATATTGCACTTGGCCCATATATCAAATATCACATTTGGCCCATATTTTGAAATATCACTTTCGGCCCATATTTCAAATATCACATTTGGCCCATATGTCAAATATCACATTTGGCCCATTGAGGGCAAATTTCGAAATTTTCACAGTCTTAATACTGATTTCATAGTCTTTATCAATAAAGTGATAAATATGCCATTTTACCTGGTTTCACTAACTTGTGATTTAATCAAGCGATTAATATGATATAGTCATCCAACCCAAGATACGATGTGAGATTACACACTTGATTACGGTAAGCACTACACTTTCCTGATTGTCAACACTTAAAAATATTTTTAACGCTCGATTAGATCATTAACACTTATAGTAAGTCTACTCTAAGATAAATGGTCTAGGATTCTTCCCTCGGAATCGCGAATGACTACTATTTGCCAATTCTCCCCGGTTGACAGTTCACAACCCGGTGGAAATCCCAAATAGCTAATGGCTCAGAACTGCGAACAACCTCGAATAGTTGATTTTCACCGGATGAGGTCCACAACCCGGTGGAAAATCCCGGATCGCCAAAACAGCCCTACGTTTGAATCTAGAAGGGGTCTCAAATCGCTCTTTTTTGATCACCAATCACTACTCCTTTTGATTCGATCTTGTTTGCCTCCATTGAACAAATAAATATTAGTCCAAACTAATATTTCGTTATTATAACCGATTGATCTTATGAGCGAAGTCGGCTTACCACAAAATCTTTACGTTCACAGGATGAAAATCGAGTGATAGAGTCCCTATGATAAAATCGGTTAATCAACACTATCTTTAACAAATAAAATGTAATATAGAACCCTTCAAAAAAATCCTTACCTTGAACGATGAATTTTCCTTTTTCACACGATCTTCCTATGGCTAGAGTCGATTGAGCGATGTTGAAATAATCGACACTCCACTATACCACTACAAGAAGAAATGTTTTGTTTGAAAGAGAAAAGATGATGATTTCGGTCAAAAAGACCCTCCCAAGTCAACATATGAATTTCGAAAATAGAGGAAAAATAAAAGAATTAAAAAGAGTGTTCTTACCAATTGTTCAAAGATAACCATTCGAATGAAAAAGAGGGTTAATGAAACACCCCAAACCCGGCCCACAAGCCCTGACCGGATCTAGTATGTTCCTCGAGTAAAACTTTAATTAAATCTTGTTTTGTTTTATTAGATAATATGTTGGTTCTGTAGAAAATAGGTCTATTTAGTGATCGCGTTGTAAATGGTGTTTAGATAAGTTGGTGTCTCATTTAAACGTTATCTTTATGAGAAAGATTATAAGTTAAAAGAAAACCAATTTAAAACTTATTATTATTGTGAAAACCATATGTGTTTAGGTATCAAAACAATTTAAGTTATTTTTCGAAATCATTTAATTATTTAGTAAATATTTGATCGTAGCAGATTAAAAATCTAAAACGTAAAAATAAAACAGTTTATAGCGGCCTTATTACAAAAACATAACCCAAAATAAATCTAGAATAATAAAAATAAACGTAGTGGGTATAATTAAAAGGAAACCGAAATACTGAGTTGAGCAATGGCCACCACATAGTCCTCACTGACCCAATCCATCATGCTAAGCATCACCTGAAAAGATAACCCACAAGGGGTGAGTCAACAGACTCAATGTGTAACATAACACTAAAAACCCAATCGATCATAGCCATAAAGCCCATTTAAATCACATTTAGCCATAAGCCCATAATATAGCAAATCAGATAATAACAGATTAAATCACATGTACATATATAATGAAATGCAATCCCGAGCCCACCTAGATATCCATCCGCTACACACCACCCGTACCTACCAATCACACCGTGGGGATTACTAAATCGTCCCTCCATCCGCTACACACCATCGAAGGTAGTCACTACAGCCAACTACACATCGCCCTTATAAATTGTGGCATGGCCACCGGATAATTGTGACAGAGTCACCGGATTCATAATATGTGACCTAAGTCACCGGATTCATAATATTGTGATCGAAATCACCGGATAATGTGGTAAAAACCACCGGAACACTTCCCCTTTATCAATATCACCCATATGTCCATGCAATAAACATATTATTTCGATATCATGCCATATACCCCCAAAATCATAATGGAATCATACACATTTCATATTCATGCTTATAGCATTATTAACGAAGTATTAGGGGTAAACATACCTGAATACCATGTACCACTAAATGGTACCCGCAACCATTATCATACATATTTTTCTTAACACATGTAAATCATTAATATTATCGATCTATTAGAAATTTAGTGTAGTGCTACACACCTTGTAATCACGAAGAACGATAGAATACTTAAGATTTTCGACTTTTTACCTACAACGTCGATGCAAGTACCTACATAACACTATATGAGAAATCGATTATCACTAAAAGATATGGCCTTTGGCGAATATCATTATCTCCTTACCTTGGATTATTCAAATTCAATGATCTCCCCTAACGCTCGGCTACAAAGGAACCCCAAACTTTCCTTCAAGATTCACCAAAGAAATTAGGAGAATTAGAATCTTGATTTTCGATAGTCAAAGATAAATAAAGGAAAAGAGATTAACCTAAAAGAGATCCTTATCAAAAAGAATGACCAAAACACAAATGGTCAAAACCTCCAAAAAAATTCGGCACATGAAGTAGAGAAATAGATTCAAATGAGAAAATGATAGGTTTTGGTGCTTAGAAGCAATCGGTTTCAATGGTGTCAATGAAGTGAAACTTTCGGCTTTAGAAGAGAATAGCAAGGTTATAGATTCGGCTTTAACAAAATAGAAAGAAAAGAAGAGAAAGGAAAAGTAAAAGAAAAGAAGAAATGATCAAAGAGGCTAAATGGTTTCAGTTATGGAAGAAATTGAACAAAGAAAAAGTTTTTGATAATGGTGCATATTTGGTCAAGTAAAAAGAATGAAAGAAAAATGCCTTCAAAAGTAATAATATTTCGGTACCAAAAAGAAAGAGAAGATTGAGAGGAAAAGATGAAAACGAGATACCAATATGGTCAAAGATGGCAGCCAAAACAAAACAAAATATTCACCTAATGCCAATGACAAATTCGGATAAGGAGAAAGATTTTGGAGAAAAGGAAAAGGATGCACAAAATGCTAAGAATTTGGCCAACTATCCTCCCCCTAATCCCATACAATATTCGGCCAATCCCCCTAGCCACCTATGCCGCCCACATTCATGGTCAAAATGACCATGAGAAATTTCCAAAACATCACCCATTCATCAAGCCTTATGTCCCCTTATCCTTCCATAACACCTTGATTCCATACCTTAACTAATAACTTGCCTTTTTCCTTTAGTCTACAATCCAGAAAATGAAAGAAAACCCATCCATACCAAAAATAGAGCTTGGCCGACACACTAGGAAAGAGAACAAAAAAATAAAAATCCTTCCAATTGCTAACCAAGGTATTCGAACCTCTCCCCTCATGCATTCACCCATGCGCCAACACCACTTTGCCAATTGACTTGTTGTGATTAAAACTTCATACCAATTTCTCTTAAGACCAATCTTGCTTAGCTCCCCTTTTAAGACTAAAAAAAAAATCTAATATTTTTCTAAAGATTCTCCTACATTCTAAAATTCCCGAAGTCCTCAAAACACATACAATTAGCACACAACATATCACGCACGCATTCAAGCTAAAAAATTCATAACCCCTAAATCTTAGATATTACGTTCTACCTCCTTAAAAATAATTTCGACCTCGAAATTATCGACTAGAATAAGTGAGGGTATTCTTTGTCGATTGCTTCCTCCGGCTCCCACGAAGCTTCTTCCGATCCATTATTACGCCATAACACTTTGACGAGAGGAACTGATTTCCTCCGTATCCCGTTCTAGAATCTGAATAGGCTCTTCCCCGTAGGACAAATCTGGTCATAGTTCTACCTCCTCAACTGGCACTACATGAGATTGATCCGATTGGTAATGATGTAACATCGAAACATGGAACACATCGTGTATTTGCTTCAACTCCGAAGGTAACTCTAACTAATATGCCACTGGTCCAACCAGCTTCAAAACCCGATAAGGTCCTATAAACCTGGGGCTTAACTTTCCTTTGTGACCAAATCTCATCACCTTCTTCCAAGGCCAAACCTTTAGGAACACTTGATCCCCCATAGCAAACTCTATATTCTTCCGCTTAAGGTCTGCGTATGACTTTTACCTATCAGATGCCTCCTTCAACCGCACCCGAATTACTTAACCTTTTCTTCAGATTTTGCCACAATCTCTGGACCCAAAACCTGACATTCCCTAATTCTGTCCAACATGTAGGAGTGCGACACTTTCGTCCATATAGTGCTTCATACGGTGCCATCCGAATACTGGCTTGGTAACTATTATTGTACGCAAATTCTGCTAAAGGTAAGAACTCCTCCTAGCTTCCTCTGAAATCTATCACACATCCCCTTAACATATCCTCTAAAACTTTGATTACTCACTTAGACTGGCCGTCTGATTGTGGATGAAATGCCGTATTGAAGTCTAGCCTAGTGCCCAAAGCCTGATGCAACGCTTTCCAAAATCGAGATGTAAACCTCGGATCCCTATCCGAAATAATCGACACCGGCACTCCATGCAATCTCACAATCTCAGCCACATACAACTTCGCTAATTTCTGCAAAGAGCAATTAGCTCGCACTGGTATGAAATGTGCAGACTTCGTCAATCGATCCACTATCACTCATACCGAGTCTTTCTTAGTAGGCGTAGGAGAAAGCCCACTAACAAAGTCCATGGTGATTCTCTCCCACTTCCACCGTGAAATCTTTATCGGCTGAAGCAATTTCGAAGGTACTTGATGTTTAGCCTTGACTTGCTGACACGTTAAGCACTTCCCTACGAATTCTGTAACTTCTAGCTTAAGACCGGGCCACCAAAACTGATCCCGTAAATCTCGGTATAACTTACTTCCTCTAGGATGCATAGCGTAAGGGCTACTATGTGACTCCTGAAGAATCCTTTGCCTCAACTCCTGATCCTTCGGCATACAGACCTTACCTTTGAAACACAATACTCCATCGATGTTAACACCATAATCTTCCAGCTCCCTATTCTGTACCTGCCGTAGCTTAGCACTTAGATCATCGCCTACCAACTGTCTTTCTTTCACTTGTCTCAACCACGTCGGCTTTACTTGTAATTTCGCTAGCAAGCTTCCGTCATCATAAAGGCTAAGATGTGCAAACATCGCTCTTAGCTCTGATACCACTTTCTGACTTAAAGCGTCTGCCACCACATTCGCCTTGCCCGGATGGTACTCTATAGAACAGAGTCGTAGTCTTTCAACAACTCCACCCACCTTCGCTGTCTCAAGTTTAGCTCCTTTTGAGTCAGCAGATATTTCAGACTCTTGTGGTCCGTATATATCACTGACTTTTCCCCATATAAATAATGCCTCCATACCTTAAGAGCAAAGTCTACTGCTGCCAATTCCAAGTCATGCGTTGGATAGTTAACCTCGTGTGGTCTCAATTGTCGAGACGCATAAGCAACCACCTTTCCATCTTGCATCAGAACACATCCTAATCCAGTGTGAGACGCATCACAATACACCACGAAATCCTTCCCTGCCTCAGGCTGAATCAAAACTGGAGCTTCAGTTAAAACCTTCTTAAGCTTCTCAAAGTTCTCTTGCTGCTTATCTGCCCATATGGAAGGTACCTCATTTCTCAACAATTTCGTTAAAGGTGCAGCTATCGATGAAAATCCTTCGATGAATCTTCTGTAGTAGCCTGCTAATCCTAAGAAATTGCGAACCTCAATTACGGACTTAGGTGGTTTCCAATCTAATACTGCCTCAATCTTCCGAGGATCCACCCTTATCCCTTCTGCAGACTCCACATGGCCTAAAAACACAATTTCTTTCAGTCAAAATTCACACTTGCTGAATTTGGCATAAAACTTCTTCTCCCTTAACACTTGCAACACTATCCGAAGATGCTCATCATGCTCTATCTCAGATTTGGAATATACTAGGATGTCGTCTATAAACACAATGACGAACTGATCCAAGTAGGGTTGGAAAACTCGATTCATCATATCCATGAACGCAGCTGGGGCATTCGTCAATCCGAATGGCATTACCAAGAACTCATAATGCCCATATCTTGTTCGGAAAGCTGTCTTATGGATATTCGCTTCCTTCACCTTAAGCTGATGATACCCCGACCTTAGATGTATCTTTAAAAATACCGTAGCTCCTTTAAGCTGATCGAACAAGTCATCGATCCTCGGCAAAAGATACTTATTCTTGATGGTCAGCTTATTCAACTGCCGGTAATCTATACACATACGCATAGTCCCGTCCTTCTTCTTCACGAACAAGACCGGTGCTCCCCATGGAGACACACTAGGTTGGATAAACCCATGATCAAGCAACTCTTAAATTTGAGCCTTAAGCTCAACCAACTCCTTTGGTGCCATTCTATACGGAGCGATAGATACTGGCGCCGTACCAGGCAACAAGTCAATCCCAAATTTCACCTCCCGATCCGGAGGCAAACCTGAAAGTTCTTCCTGAAAAACATCCATGAATTCTCTTACAGTCCTGACTCCTTCAATAGTTACTTCCTTAACCTCCAAGGCACTAACCAACATCAGAAAAGCTACACATCCCTTCCTTACCATCTTCTCTGCCTTAAGAGTAGATACCACATTTGATAAATAGTTCCATCTCTCGTCCATCACCACAATTTTCTTATCATCAATAGTTCTTAGTGACATCCGCTTAACAGCACAATCCACATTTTCACGGTACTTCATTAGCCAATCCATGCCTAAGATCAGGTCAAATTCCCCGAATGGCAACTCCATTAAGTCAGCCAAAAACTGCGTCCCTTGCACTTCTAAAGGCACTTCCTTAAAGAGCTTATCTACTACTACAGTTTGTCCTAAAGGATTAAGTACAGTCATCTTCCTAGGTGCAGTCTTAGAGTTCACATGCAGAGTTCCAGATACTTCACTAGCGATGTATGAATGAGTTGACCCTATATCTATCAAAGTAATAAAGGGCAACCCAAAAATAAGGAACGTATCCGTTATAACATCAGGTGCGTCACTATCTTCCCTCCGATGAACAGCATACACCAAACCTGACTGTCTCACCTCAATGCTACCACTGCCTCTGCCTGGGGTCCCGCGACCTCTACCAGAACCATTACCTCTGCCATTTGGACCACGACCCTTATCGGTCCGCTATCCACCTCTACCACTGATTAAAACCACGACTCACTTGGGCGATTCCTATATCAGATCCATCGGACAATCCTTAATCATATGATCCTTGGACCCGCACTTAAAACATCCCCCAGTCTTTTTCCAATATTCTCCCGGGTGTATTTTTCCACACTGAGCACAAGTATGGTATTGTCCTCCCATAGCAACTTGCTGACCTCGCGACCCATCAACTCTAGGTCTCTTTTGAAAAATTCCCGGATGACCTTGAAGACCCAAAGCTCATCTTATTCTTATTCTGACCTCTATCCCAATTCTGTCTCTCGATCCGCTTAACTTCTTTAGCTATCCGCGCCCTATCCACTAAAACTGCAAAATCTCTTTCCCGGTGCGGAGCAATCAACACTCGCAGTTCATCTCGCAACCCATCCTTAAATCTAACACACAGCTCGTAATCAGTAGCCACAATCCCTCTAGCATACCGGCTAAGCCGTAAAAACTCCGCTTCATACTTAGCTACCGACTTATTTTCTTGCACTAAATTTAAAAACACCTTTCTTTGAGAGTCGATGTAGCTAGCTCCAACGTATTTCCCTTCAAACTTAACCTTAAAATACCCCCAATCCACTCGATCCGTAGGGACACTCTCCTTGACAGTGAGCCACCACTGGTAGGCCTCATCTCAAGCAAATAAACAACACCTTTCACTTTTCCTCGGCGGTCAAATCCAAATCGTCCATGATCCTCTCGAGTGCCTCTAACCAGTACTACGCTACATTTAGAGCTACCCCAGATACTCCCCTAAAAACCTCAGCTCCGTTTGATCTAAGTCTTTCAGCTACTGACTTTCGAGCCCTATTTCCCATATTAGCTTCCGCTACTCGCTCTAGAACTCGTAGCATAGCCTGCGATACAGTGTCATCTCCTCCAGTTTGCTCTTGAAATTTTGCCCCTACAGTCGGTGGCAGTGCCTCATTTTCGAAACCCTAACCAGATCTAACTGGTTCCGACACAGCCATTCTGCCTCTACCGCGTCCACGACGACCACGTCCCCTAGAACTCATGTCTACTTCGCGTCTTATCTATTTTTATGAAAAGTTTTATGCATTAGAGTCTTTTCACTTCTTGTTTAAAGAAAGTTTTATGCAACAGAGATTTATTCAGTGGTTTTTCCGTAGAAGTACACATATACCTAGGGTCCATGTCTCTAAAGTATAGTTTCCTTAGGCCTATTATTTAGAGTATCATACGTCAACATACACAAATAAATTAAAAGAACTTACCTGGTGGACCTGGGCCGAGAACTCGGGTGCCATGCTTCTATAAAACCATTTTAATCAAAAATTTTCAAAAAGTTATTTGGGCCAAATTTTGAAAACGTTGTGGGCTTCAAAATCCCAAGGTCGAGAGTTTAAAACCTAGCTCTGATACCAAGTTAAAACACCCCAAACCCAGCCTACAAGCCCTGACCGGATCTGGTATGTTCCTCGAGTAAAACTTCAATTAAATCTTGTTTTGTTTTATTAGATAATATGTTGGTTCTGTAGAAAATAGGTCTATTTAGTGATCGCGTTGTAAATGGTGTTTAGATAAGTTGGTGTCTCATTTAAACGTTATCTTTATGAGAAAGATTATAAGTTAAAAGAAAACCAAACTTCAAACTTATTATTATTGTGAAAACCATATGTGTTTAGGTATCAAAACAGTTTAAGTTATTTTTCAAATCATTTAATTATTTAGTAAATATTTGATCGTAGCAGATTAAAAATCTAAAACGTAAAAATAAAATAGTTTATAGCGGCCTTATTACAAAAACATAACCCAAAATAAATCTAGAATAATAAAAATAAACGTAGTGGCTATAATTAAAAGGAAACCGAAATACTGAGTTGAGCAATGGCCACCACATAGTCCTCACTGACCCGCTCCATCACGCTAAGCGTCACCTGAAAAGATAACCCACGAGGGGTGAGTCAACAGACTCAATGTGTAACATAACACTAAAAACCCAATCGATTATAGCCATAAAGCCCATTTAAATCACATTTAGCCATAAGCCCATAATATAACAAATCAGGTAATAACAGATTAAATCACATGTACATATATAATGAAATGCAATCCCGAGCCCACCTAGATATCCATCTGCTACACACCACCCGTACCTACCAATCACACCGTGGGGATTACTAAATCGTCCCTCCATCCGCTACACACCATCGAAGGTAGTCGCTGCAGCCAACTACACATAGGCCTTATAAATTGTGGCATAGCCACCGGATAATTGTGACAGAGTCACCAGATTCATAATATGTGACCGAAGTCACTGGATTCATAATATTGTGATCAAAATCACCGGATAATGTGGTAAAAGCCACCGGAACACTTCCCCTTTATCAATATCACCCATATGCCCATGCAATAAACATATTATTTCGATATCATGCCACATACCCCAAAATCATAATGAATCATACACATTTCATATTCATGCTTATAGCATTATTAACAAGTATTAGGGTAAACATACACGAATACCATGTACCACTAAATGGTACCCGCAACCATTATCATACATATTTTTCTTAACACATGTAAATCATTAATATTATCGATCTATTAGAAATTTAGTGTAGTGCTACACACCTTGTAATCACGAAGAACGATAGAATACTTAAGATTTTGACTTTTGCTTACAACGTCGACAAGACCTACATAACACTATATGAGAAATCGATTATCACTAAAAGATATGGCCTTTGGCGAATATCATTATCTCCTTACCTTGGATTATTCAAATTCGAATGATCTCCCCTAAACGTCGGCTACAAAGGAACCCCGAAACTTTCCTTCAAGATTCGGCCAAAGAAATTAGGAGAATTAGTATCTTGATTTCCTACAGTCAAAGATAAATAAAGGAAAATAGATTAACCTAAAAGAGATCCTTACCGGAAAAGAATGACCGAAATGCAAATGGCCAAAAACCTCCAAAAAAAATTCGGCAGAAGAAGTAGAGAAATAGATTCAAATGAGAAAGATGATAGGTTTTTGGTGCTTAGAAGCAATCGGTTTCAATGGTGTCAATGAAGTGAAACTTTCGGCTTTAGAAGAGAATAGCAAGGTTATAGATTTGGCTTTAACAAAATAGAAAGAAAAGAAGAGAAAGGAAAAGTAAAAGAAAAGAAGAAATGATCAAAGAGGCTAAATGGTTTCGGTTATGGAAGAAATTGAACAAAGAAAAAGTTTTTGATAATGGTGCACATTCGGTCAAGTAAAAAGAATGAAAGAAAAATACCTTCAAAAGTAGCAATATTTCGGTACCAAAAAGAAAGAAAAGCTTGAGAGGAAAAGAAGAAAAAGAGATACCAATATGGTCAAAGATGGTAGCCAAAACAAAACAAAATTTTCACCTAATGCCAATGACAAATTCGGCTAAGGAGAAAGATTTTGGAGAAAAGGAAAAATATGCACAAAATGCTAAGAATTTGGCCAACTATCCTCCCCCTAATCCCATACAATATTCGCCAATCCCCCAGCCATCTATGTTGTCCACATTCATGGTCAAAATGACCATGAAAAATTTCCAAAACATCACCCATTCATCAAGCCTTATGTCCCCTTATCCTTCCATAACACCTTGATTCCATACCTTAACTAATAACTTGCCTTTTTCCTTTAGTCTACTATCCAAAAATGAAAGAAAATCCATCCATACCAAAAATAGAGCTTGACCGACACAATAGGAAAGAGAACAAAAAATAAAAATCCTTCCAATTGCTAACCAAGGGATTCGAACCTCTCCCCTCATGCATTCACCCATGCGCCAACACCACTTTGCCAATTGACTTGTTGTGATTAAAACCTCATACCAATTTTTCTTAAGACCAATCTTGCTTAGCTCCCCTTTTAAGACTAAAAAAAAAAAAATCTAATATTTATCTAAAGCATTCTCCTACATTGTAAAATTCCAGAAGTCCTCAAAACACATACAATCAGCACACAACATGTCACTGCACGCATTCAAGCGAAAAAAATTCATAACCCCTAAATCTTGGATATTATAGTTCTACCCTCCTTAAAAATAATTTCGACCTCGAAATTACCTGACTAGAATAAGTGAGGGTATTGCTGTCGCATTGCTTCCTCCGGCTCCCACAAAGCTTCTTCCGATCCATGATTACGCCATAACACTTTGACGAGAGGAACTGATTTCCTCCGTGACACCTTCACATCCCGTTCTAGAATCTGAATCGGCTCTTCCTTGTAGGACAAATCTGGTCGTAGTTCCACCTCCTCAACTGGCACTACATGAGATGGATCCGATCGGTAATGACGTAACATCGAAACATGGAACACATCGTGCATTTGCTTCAACTCCGAAGGTAACTCTAACTGATATGCCACTGGTCCAACCCGCTTCAAAACCCGATAAGGTCCTATAAACCTGGGGCTTAACTTTCCCTTGCGACCAAATCTCATCACCTTCTTCCAAGGCCAAACCTTTAGGAACACTTGATCCCCATAGCAAACTCTATATTCTTCCGCTTAAGGTCTGCGTATGACTTTTGCCTATCAGATGCCTCCTTCAACCGCGCCCGAATTACCTTAACCTTTTCTTCAGATTCTACCATAATCTCTGGACCCAAAACCTGACGTTCCCTAATTCTGTCCAACATGTAGGAATGCGACACTTTCGTCCATATAGTGCTTCATACGGTGCCATTCGAATACTGGTTTGGTAACTGTTGTTGTACGCAAATTCCGCTAAAGGTAAGAACTCCTCCCAGCTTCCTCTGAAATCTATCACACATCCCCTTAACATATCCTTTAAAACTTGAATTACTCGCTCAGACTGGCCGTCTGATTGTGGATGAAATGTTGTACTAAAGTCTAGCCTAGTGCCTAAAGCCTGATGCAATGCTTTCCAAAACCGAGACGTAAACCACGGATCCCTATCCGAAATAATCGACACCGGCACTCCATGCAATCTCACAATCTCAGCCACATACAACTTCGCTAATTTCTGCAAAGAGTAATCAACTCGCACTGGTATGAAATGTGCAGACTTCGTCAATCGATCCACTATCACCCATACCGAGTCTTTCTTAGTAGGCGTAGGAGGAAGCCCACTAACAAAGTCCATGGTGATTCTCTCCCACTTCTACTGAAAAATCTTTATCGGCTAAAGCAATCCCGAAGGTACTTGATGTTCAGCCTTGACTTGCTGACACGTTAAGCACTTCCCTACAAATTTTGTAACTTCTCGCTTAAGATCAGGCCACCAAAATTGATCCCGTAAATCTCGGTATAACTTACTTCCTCCAGGATGCATAGCATAAGGGCTACCATGCGACTCCTGAAGAATCCTTTGCCTTAACTCCTGATCCTTCGGCATACAGATATTACCCTTGAAACACAATACTCCATCTCTGTTAACACCATAATCTTCTAGTTCCCTATTCTGTACCTGCCGTAGCTTAGCACTCAGATCATCGTCTACCAACTGTCTTTCTTTCACTTGTCTCAGCCATGTCGGCTTTACTTGTAATTTTGCCAGCAAGCTTTCATCGTCATAAAGACTAAGATCTGCAAACAACGCTCTTAGATCTAACACCACTTTCTGACTTAAAGCGTCTGCCACCACATTCGCCTTGCCCGGATGGTATTCTATAGAACAGTCGTAGTCTTTCAACAACTCCACCCACCTTCGCTGTCTCAAGTTTAGCTCCTTTTGAGTCAGCAGATATTTCAGAATCTTGTGGTCCGTATATATCACTGACTTTTCCCTATATAAATAATGCCTCCATACCTTAAGAGCAAAGACTACAGCTGCCAATTCCAAGTCATGCGTCGGATAGTCAACCTCGTGTGGTCTCAATTACTGAGACGCATAAGCAACCACCTTCCCATCTTGCATCAGAACACATCCCAATCTAGTGTGAGACGCATCACAATACACCACGAAATCCTTCCCTGCTTCAGGCTGAATCAAAATCGGAGCTTCAGTCAAAACCTTCTTAAGCTTCTCAAAACTCTCTTCTTTTATCGCCTATACGAAAGGTACCTCCTTTCTCAACAATTTCAAAAGGTACAACTATCGATGAAAATCCTTCGACAAATCTTACAGTAGTAGCTCGCTAATCTTAAAAAACCGTGAACCTCGCCATCTGAACTTAGGTGGTTTCCAATCTAATACTGCCTCAATCTTCCGAGGATCCACCCTTATCCCTTCTGCAGACGCCACATGGCCTAAAAACGCAACTTGTTTCAGCCAAAATTCACACTTGCTGAATTTGGCATAAAGCTTCTTCTCCCTTAACACTTGCAACACTATCCGAAGATGCTCATCATGCTCTATCTCAGATTTGGAATATACTAGGATGTCGTCTATAAACACAACGACGAACTGATCCAAGTAGGGTTGGAAAACCCAATTCATCATATCTATGAATGCAGTTGGGGCGTTCGTCAATCCAAACGGCATTACCAAGAACTCATAATGCCTATATCTTGTTCGAAAAGCTGTCTTATGGATATCCGCTTCCTTTACCTTAAGCTGATGATACCCCGACCTTAGATCTATCTTTGAGAATACCGCAGCTCTTTTAAGCTGATCGAACAAGTCGTCGATCCTCGGTAAAGGATATTTGTTCTTGATGGTCAGCTTATTCAACTACCGGTAATCTATGCACATACGCATAGTCCCGAGCCTTCTTAGGACAATTTAAACACACACATTGAATAATTTAACTAGCTAAGCACCAATATAATGCAACATATAAAAACTCAAATTTTAGGATGTTATAATTCTACCTCCCTTAATGAAAATTTCATCCTCAAAATTTACCTGGTTAAAAGAGGTGAGGATATTGCTGTCGAATTGTCTCCTCAGGCTCCCATGTAGCTTCTTCTACTTTGTGATTATGCCATAGAACCTTGACTAACAGCACAATCTTCCTTCTCAGCACCTTTACATCTCGATTTAAAATTTTTATTGGCTCTTCATCAAATGACAAGTTAGGCTTTAACTCAACATCCTCTACCGGTACTATATGAGACGGATCCGATCGATAACGCCTCAATATTGAGACATGAAAACACTATGAATCTGACTCAACTCCGGAGGTAATTCAAGCTGATAAGCCAATGGTCCTACACGCTTCAACACACGATACGGCCCGATGAACCGAGGGCTCAACTTGCCCTTCCTTCAAAATCTGAAGATCTTCTTCCAAGGTGAGACCTTTAGAAAGACCTGATCTCCCACCGTAAACTCAATGTCCTTATGCTTCAGATCCGCTACGACTTTTGCCTATTCAAAGCTTCCTTTAACCGAGCTCGAATCACCTTTACCTTTTCTTCCGTCTCTAATATCAATCCAGGACCCAATAACTATCGTTCCCCTAATTCAGTCCAACAAGTAGGAGTACGGCACCTACGACCATACAATGCTTCATAGGGTACCATTTGGATACTGGATTGATAACTATTGTTATACGCAAACTTTGCCAACGGTAGAAAATCCTCCCAACTCCCTCGGAAGTCAATCACACAGCCTCTTAACATGTCTTCCAGGATCTGGATTACTCTCTCTGACTGACCATCCGTCTGAGGATGAAATGTCGTACTGAAATTTAACTTGGTTCCAAAAGATTCATGTAAGGCTTTCCAAAATCGTGATGTAAACCTAGGGTCTCTTTCTTAGTAGACCATCGTTATCTGTTCCCATTTCTATAATGGAATCTTTACCGGTTGCAACAATCCCGATGGTAATTGGTGTTCTGCCTTCACTTGTTGACAAGTCAAGCACCTACTCACGAAATCAGTAACCTCCCGCTTTAACCCTGGCCACCAATACTACTTACGGAGGTCTCGATACATTTTATTTCCCCCGGGGTGCATAGCATAAGGGCTACTATGCGCCTCTCGCAGAATCATTTGTCTCAATTCTGAATCTTTGGGCATACAAATTCTTCCACGAAAACACAGTACTCCATCCTTGTCAAATCCAAAATCCCCTATTACACCACCTTCCACTTGCTGAAGTAAGGGACCCAACTTTTCATCTGATAACTGCTTTTCCCTGATCTGACCTAACCATATGGGTTTCACCTGAAGTTTGGCTAGCAAATTGTCATCTTCATACAAACTGAGATGAGCAAACATCGCTCTCAACTCTGATATCACCTTACAACTCAACGTGTCTGCCACCACATTAGCCTTTCCAAGGTGATACTCGATTGAGAAGTCGTAATCCTTCAACAGCTCTATCCACCTCCGCTGTCTTAAGTTTAACTCCTTTTGAGTAAGGAGGTACTTTAGACTCTTATGGTCCGTATAAATGATTGACTTCTCACCGTAGAGATAGTGCCTCCAAATCTTTTAAGCAAAAACCATCGCAGCTAACTCTAAATCATGAGTAGGATAGTTGACTTCGTGCGGCCTTAACTGACGAGATGCATAGCCCACCACTTTTTCACCTTGCATCAACACACATCCTAAACCCGTGTGTGACGCATTGCAGTAAACGATAAACTCTTTTCCAAATTTTAGGTTGAATCAAGATCTTGGCGCTTCACAAAATCTTCTTCGCTTTCTCAAAACTTTCTTCTTTGTTATTCTCCCACATATATGATACTCCCTTTCGCAACAATTTAGTTAGGGGTGCAGCAATCAATGAAAACCCCTCAACAAAACGTCTATAATAACCAGCCAATCATAGGAAACTTTGAATTTCTGCCACTATCTTCGGTGGTTTCCAATCCAACACAGCCTCTACCTTCCGAGGATCAACTCTGATTCCTTCAGCTGACACAACATGTCCCAAGAAAGTCAGTTCCTTCATCCAAAATTCACACTTATTGAATTTGGCATAAAGTTACTCTCCCCACAATATTTGCAATACTATCTGTAGAAGTGAATCATACTCTTCTTCATTCTTCGAGTATACCAAGATATCATCTATAAACACCACCACGAACCACTCTAAGTAGGGTTGAAAAACTCGGTTCATCATGTCCATAAATGCAGATAGGTCAATCCAAACGGCATTCCAAGAACTCATAATGTCCATAACGAGTTCAAAATGTCGTCTTATGAATATCCGCCTCTTTAACCTTGAGCTAGTGATAACCCGACCTCAAATCTATCTTGGAGAAAATTGAAGCTCCTCGCAATTAATCAAACAGGTCATCAATTCTCGGTAATGGATACTTATTCTTGATCATCAATTTATTCAACTGCCTATAATCAATGCACATACGCATAAATCCCCGATCCAACAACTCTTGAATTTGAGCTTTAAGCTCCGCTAACTCCTTCGGTGCCATCCTATAAGGAGCAATGGACACCGAAGCCGTTTTGGGCAAAAGCTCAATACCAAACTCTACTTCCCGATCTAGAGGTAAATGCGAAAGTTCCTCTGGAAAGACATCTGAATATTCTTTCACCGTTCTAACATCTTTCACCGATAATTCCTTGGCATCCAAAGCACAAATGAAGGCTAGGAATACTCCACACCCTTTCCGCACCAACTTTTCTTCCTTTAAAGTAGATACCACATTTGCTAAGTAGTTTCTCCGTTCGCCTATCATCACCACTTCCTTATCTTCTAAAGTCCTTATCGACATCCACTTTGTAGCCTAATCCAAGTGCGCCTGGTGCTTTACCAACCAATCCATGCCCAAAATAAGGTCAAACTCACCGAAAGGCAGTTCCATCAGATCCGCAAGAATATTTCTCTTTGAATTTCTAAGGGCACATCTCTAAACAATTTATTTACTAGCACAGAATGTCCTAAAGGACTAATTACCTTCATCTCTTTATCAACAATCTCAGATCTAATGTTCAGATTTCAGATATAGCACTAGCAACATATGAATGGGTAGATTCGATATCAATCAAAGCAGTAACAGGTACATCAGAGATGAAGAACGTATCGGTTATCACATCAGGTGCATCACCATCTTCTCGGCGTCTCACCCATAAACTAACCCTAGCTGCCTCGCCTCCGTGTTACCCCTGAAACCATTACCTCTGCCCGGTGCACCTTGACCTCGACCTGTGCCATTACCACCTCGACCTGGTCCTCAGCCCCTCGGTGGCTGCTGAGCGCCTCTAGTTGGCTGTGCATCCTGGTTACGAGCTTCCTGAGTCGGAGCAGTCCGATCGAGGATAATTTTTAAGCTAATGGTCCTTAGAACCATATTTGAAACAACCACCGGTTCTCTTCTAGCATTCACCAAGGTATCGTCTTCCACAATCAGCACATGATTGAATTTGATTGGTAGCAGCAGGTGCTCTAGCTTTAGCTAGCTCATCATTCCTGGGCCTCTTCTGAAACCTTTTAGTAGGACCCGAATACCTAAAGTCCCTCTTGTTCCTGCCTCTATCTCTTTCTCAGTTTTGCCTCTCCGAGTTCTTAGCCTCTTCAGCTATTTTGGCTTTCTCCACAAGCATGGCAAAAGTCCTTTCTGGTTGTGGGGCTATCAGTATCCGCAACTCATCATTCAACCCGTCCTCAAAACACACACAGCGCTCATGATCAGTTGGCACTACAGTCCGAGCATAACGACTCAAACGTAGGAATTCTGCTTCGTAAGTGGCCACTATCTTATTTCCTTGAACTAGATTCAGAAATTCCTTCCTCCGTGCATCCACATAACTTGACCCAGCATACTTTTCCTGGAATGCAATTTTGAAGAAATCCCAAGTAATTCGTCCGGCTTGAGTGCCTTTCCGAACAGTGAGCCACCATTGTACGCCTCGTCCCTCAACAAGGACACAGCTCCTCTTAGTTTCTGCTCGATAGTACACTCTAGGTCATCCATAATCTGCTCCATAGACTTGAGCCAATACTCCGTAACATTTGGGGCTACTCCCGAGATACCCCTAAAAGTCTAGCACCATTTGATCTGAGTCGCTCCGATATTGATCCATGAGCTACTGGTCCCGATCTAACCCTAGCAACCCTTTCCAAAACTCGTAACATTGCTTGAGACAGAGCAATGTCTTCTCTCATACGGTCATGTGATCCATTTTCTGACACAGGTGATGCCGATGCGTCCATTTCCAGCATATGTCGATGCCTCAGACACAACTCTAGCACCTTGGCCTCTACCATGGCCACGTCTACCACGTCCACGTCCTCTAGCGCTCATATTGACTATTTCGTTTCAATCTGATTACAAGTTTTATGAATTAGTATTCTATTTCAGTGTTTATTAACGATATTTTATGAGATATAAGAGGTAGAGTTGTTTTCGTAAGCGCATCCTATAGTCTCAATCTCTATAGTTTCAACATCTAAAACTAAAAGTTCTAGAGTGTTCCTATAGTCATACCACAATAATAATAATCATTCAATTTCAATACACTTACTTGACTTGGTGCCGGATACTCGTGGTGCCATACTACCTTTGAAACGTACGTTCTATAATCCAAAACAATTTTGAAAAATGTTTTAGAACTAAAACCACAGCCGAGTTTTGAACCAGGCTCTGATATCATAAAATGTAACACCCCAAACCCGGTCTATGCATTAAGACCAAATTTGACATGTCACACGAAATGAACATACATCTAGTCTTTTAAAGATTTAAAGAAATCGGATTTTCAAAAATGTTTTGACGTGGAGTTTTTTTTTTTTGAAAACTAAGTTTGATTGCTAAATCTAATAATTTGAGACGTAAGGATTTATAAAATGAAGCTTGGAAAATTTAAATTAATATTTTAAGAAGATTTACAAGATTTAAAAATAATTTTGAAAAATTATTATAACATTGTTAACAAAAATTTTTCGAGTAAAAATATTTAAGAATGTAACCCTTTCTTTTTGAGAAAAACATTTATTTCAATTTTAGATAAATCCCACTTAAAGTATTCAAGCAATTATAAAATCCATCCAAAAGTAAAACATCATTAAAATTTATCCGAGGCCTTATTACAATTTAATTTTAAATAGCAAAATGATAAAAAGTACTTAAAAGAAATTTAAAATGTAACTAACCCATTATTCGTAGTATGGCCTCCACTGAGTCGTCCACGGCCCAAGCCTCCGTCATTGATCATTACCTGAGAAGGGTAAGGAAAACGGGGTAAGTTACTTAGAACTCAGTGTGCAACCCACTTACTGTTGTCACTGGGCCAAAAGTCCAATTAAGCATTTATCGGGCTAAAGCCCATTTACAATTATAACAATAATATCATATACAATATGCATGTGATATGCAATTCCCAAACCAAACCTAATTTCCATCCGCTATACACCACCCGTACCAACTAGCACACCTATGGGGAGCTTTAGTCACCCACCCCGCCAACACACCAAAATAGGCGTTTAGTCGTATATCAATTTGTGGACAAGCCACTAGATTTAAAGAGTTTACATGGCATAGCCATTTTTCAAATTTGTGGCAAAGCCACCAGAATTTTGTAGCAAAGCTACCAGAACTTCTCTTCGTCAATTATCCCAACCCATGCAAATCATGTATATAATATGCATATTCAATTACAACAATCCATTCATATAATTATTACAACATACGACCCATTATAAAAATTTTCACTGTCTGGCCCATATCGCATTTTGGCCCATATAGCTCATATCACACTTGGCCCATATATCAAATATCACATTTGGCCCATATTTTCAAATATCACATTTGGCCCATATTTCAAATATCACATTTGGCCCATTTTTAAAATATCACATTTGGCCCATATTTCAAATATCACATTTGGCCCATATTTCAAATATCACATTTGGCCCATTGAGGGCAAATTTTGAAATTTTCATAGTCTTAATACCGATTTCATAGTCTTTACCAATAAAGTGATAACAATGCCATTTTACCCGGTCTCACTAACATGTGATTTAATCAAGCGATTAATATGATATAGTCATCCAACCCAAGATACGATGTGAGATTACACACTTGATTACGGTAAGCATTACACTTTCCTGATCGTCAACACCTAAAAATATTTTTAACGCTCGATTAGATCATTAACACTTATAGTAAATCTACTCTAAGATAAACGATCTAGGATTTTTACCCTCGGAATCGCGAATGACTACTATTTGCTGGTTCTCCCAGGTTGACGGTTCACAACCCGGTGGAAAATCCCAATAGCTAATGGCTCAGAACTGCGAACAACCTCAAATAGTTGATTTTCACCGGATGAGGGTCCACAACCCAGTGGAAAATCTCGGATCACCGAAATAGCCCATCGTTTGAATCTAGAAGGGATCGCAAATCCTCTCCTTTTTCGATCACCAATCACTACTCCTTTTGATTCGATCTTGTTTGCCTCCATTGAAAAAATAAATATTAGTCCAAACTAATATTTCATTATTATAACGGATTGATCTTATGAGCGAAGTTGGCTTTGTAACACCCCAAACCCGGCTTAGAAGTTAGGCCTAAATTTGGCGTGTCACATGAAAGTGTTTTTTTTAAAAACCATCTTTTCAATTATTAAAAACTTGTTTGAGAATTACACCCTCTTTGTTAAAACCCAAAACACTTAAGCAATTGTTATCTACTTGAAAACGTAATTATCTTTAAAAACCTTTTTGGTTGCGAAAACATATTTGAAATAACAATTTACTTAAAATATAACGTTTGGAAGTAGAGTTGCGTAGCATTTTGAAAACATTACTAAACGTAGATAAAATACAATATTTTTGAGAGGTTGATTGATGAGTCGAAAATCAAAGTGGTGGACTTTAAAATCAAGACTTTTGAAAATGACATTGGAATTTTGAAAGAGAATCCGAGTTAAATTATTTGTAAATGTTTACTATAAAATCCATTTATTAATCAATTTTGAAAACCATATTTATATTTTAGAAAATTCCTTTTAAACAATTTAAGAAGAATAATAAAAACATCCCAAACATAAAGCAAAATAAAAATAGTCCAGAGGCCTTATTACAACTTTAAACGAAAACAATAAAAGTAATTAAATAAAATGGAAAGGTAGTTTACTAATATTCAAAATGTTATTTCAAGCATGGCCTCCACCGAGTCATCCATGGCTCCAAGTCCTCATCATCGAGCATTACCTACAAGGGTTAAGAGGAGGGTGAGTTACAAGAACTCAGATGTGAAATCCCTTACCATCATCCACTGGGTCGGAACACACATAGCAATATTTTGGGCCTAAGCCCATTTACAATAACAATAATGTATCAAATATAACATGTGTATGGAATGCAGTTTCCCAAATAAACCTAGTTTTCCATCCGCTACACACCACCCGTACCAACCAACACACCTGTGGGGAGCTTTAGTCACCCACCCCGCCAACACACCAAAACTGGGCATTTAAGCCATAATAAATTGGGCACGAAGCCATATATCAAACTGGGCACGAGGCCATATATCAAACTGGGCACGAGGCCATATATCAAACTGGGCACATAGCCATAAGAATTTTGTAGCAAAGCTACTAGAACTTCTCTTCGTTAAATATCCCAACCCATGCAAATCATGTATGCATATTCATTTACAATAATTCATTCATATAATTATTACAAACATACGACCCATTATAAAAATTTAAACAATCTGGCCCATATCACATTTTGGCCCATATAGTAAATATCACATTTGGCCCATATATCAAATATCACATTTGGCCCATATATCAAATATCACATTTGGCCCATATAGCAAATATCACATTTGGCCCATATATCAAATATCACATTTGGCCCATATAACGAATATCACAATTGGCCCATATATCACTTTTATCGATTTAGTCCATTAAGGGCAATTCCGTAATTCGGCCTATAAGGGCATTTTTGTAATTCGGCTCATAAGGGCATTTACGTAATTTTACCCGTTGAGGGTAATTCAATAATCTCGCAACCCAAGGGTATTTCGGTAAGTTACCCTCTAAGGGTATTATGGTAATTTTGTAACCAAGGCTTAACTACTAATTTTGGGCATAAAAGTTTGAAATTGTCCATCTGTGTCATACTGACTAAATTGACCATAACTCGAGTTAGGAAACTCAAAATCTAAATCCATAAATTTTATTTGAAACTAGACTTGTGTATCTTTCTCCTATAAATTTTTTCCAGAATTTTTAGCTTAACCATTTAGTACAGTTTATTCCTTAAATTTTCCCTTGTTTCACTATCCAATGATTCTGACCTCTCTTTCCTTAATCACAAATATCTGACTGTACGCTTTTCATCTACTACTCCCACTTGTTTCTATTGAAAATAAGTTCACTAAGGAATCCATACATATAAATTATGTCCCATAATTCACTTTGTACAATTTTATATGATTTTTCCAAAATGTAATGTAAATACCCCAAAGTCATTTAGAACCAGTCTCACTAAAATTAACATATCTCTGAATATAATATTCCTTTTCCTTCTCCGTTTCTTCCATATTAAAGTAGACACAATAAGATTTAATCTAATATCTTACTCACTTTGTAATTCCTTTTATCCAATTTTTCATGATTTTTCAAATACACGTCACTGTTTCTGACCGAAACTGTTTTATTACAAAACATGATTACCACTACGATCATACGCACGTTGGAGTGATCACAGATGCCGGTTATTGGTTTTCTTCGGTATTTCTACCGAATCATAGAATATTTCATGTAAACTTTCAAAGAGATGTGAGACTTACTCACCATTTCAAACATATATTCGGAAGGGTATGGGATTACACACCTTGATTACGAGTTGTGCTTTCTACCGATTTCAACACCTATATTGATAGTTGATAGAAGGTTAGTCTCAACTTCGATAATCGTAACTAGAAACACTTTATTAGGCTAACTCCACTTTCCATGACTGTGATCTCCCTCGATGCACCAAGAATCGATCCTACTAACAATATCAATTAGCCAACCTTCAATCTGATTAACTCAATAACCAAATAGAGATATCGAATGGACTATGAAAGATCTTCCTTACATTAATCAATTATAATCCCATTTCTCACAATCGTCCTATGACTAGAGATGATTAGGCGATGTTGTGGTATTCGCCCCTCTATATAACGATTGCTTAAGGAATGAGAAAGAAAGAATGATGGAAAGGTTTCGGTTATGGAGGAGAATGAACAATGATATTCAGCTATCAAGGAGATTAGACAAAAGATGAATATGTGACCAATTCAAGAGAAGAGAAAATTGCACTATTGTGCTAAAAAATTTCGAAAGAAAGTAGCAAAAGAGAGAAGATGACACAAAGGTTGCAATAGGATTTTGGCCAAAACAAAACCAAGGCCTTACCAAATGCCAAGGTAAAATTTTCAGCCACCTATCTACCTCAAAACCGTCCACATTCATCCCCCCTTAGGATAAGAGTTTGGCCACCCAAGCTTTCCAAAACACCATCCACAAATTAAGCCTCATGTCCCCTTTTCATTCCTATTTCTCTTGATTCCTTTCCCAAACTTCAACCTTGCCTTATTCTTGTAGCCACCTTACCAAAAATAATGAAATCCACCCTTGCCATAAATAGTCCTTGGCCGACACTTAAGGAAAGAGTGCAAAAATAAAAGTCAAAATTACACACAAAGGGATTTGAACCTCTTCCCTCAAGGTACTTCACTTAATGCCATAACCTCTTTACCAATAGCTCATTTATGCTAACCATTTATTCATTTATTTCAATAAGCATTGAAGCTACTTACCATCTCTCCTTAAAGTGCTAAAATACCAAATTTTTCCTAAGGCCCAACTAAACCCAAGACTTCATAGAAACCTTGTAATCTTCCAAATTCACTTAGCTAAAAAGTCAAATTTGCAATAATGCCATTCTCTTGTTCTCAAAATTTTAAACATTCCTACGCCCAAGGCCCATTGGGCCCAATCCTACTAAGCCCAATTTTAGGATGTTACAATTCTACCCTCCTTAAAGAAATTTTGTCCTTGAAATTTCCAACTATAGGAACAATTGCAAATCCTAGCCTAGCACCTTACACCTCCGCTGTGCACTCTGATCTTAATAACACTAATTCACTTTCTATCTCTAACCTTGGAAACTCTTCATATCATCAAATATTTAATCCCCAGAAGCAAACAGGTATTTATCGCCCATTCATAAAATTTCCTACATTCAAACATTACGTCCAACCAAAACATACCTGACTTGATAGTGATGGAACAATCTCGAGCCTTATGCTCCTTAGACCCGCATCTCAAACATGCTTCTGACCTCTTCCAGCACTCACCCGGATGACGCCTTCCGCAATAATCGCAAGCTGAAAAATTTGGACGTGCCTTAACACGCTTCACAGAATGAGACGGTGACCCTAAAAAACCACGATCTCTTTTCTTCTTATAGTCCACGCACCCAACTCGAAGTGCCTCACTGATTTCTTTAACCTCCTCCAATACTTTCTTAACTATCTGAGTTAGCTCATCAACCTTAAATCGAACACGAGATCCCGTCTCAGCCACTAGTGATGCCAACGTCTCCCTTTTGGAAACATGCCTCGGTGCCAAGATCTAGCCCTAGCACCTCGGCCTCTACCACATCTACGTCTACCGCGTCCGCGTCTTCTAGCATTCATGTTCACTAAGTCGATACAATCTGATTAAGAGTTTTATGAATCATTATGCTATTCGATGTTTATTAAACGATGTTTTATGGAGTATGAGTAGAAAAGTTATTTTTCGAGAGTCAAATCCGCATCCTAGAGTCTCAGTCTCTATAGTTTCAACTCCTAAAGCTAACAATTCTAGAGTATTCTACTTTGTAGAACTTTAGTATCACAAAAATTATAAAATGAAAATAAATACTTACTTGACTTGGTGCCGGATACTCGTGGTGCCATACTTCCTTTAGAATATATATTTATAAATTAAAATTCTAAACAGCTTTAGAAAACACTTTTGAACCCAAACCACGGCCGAGTTTTGCAATTGGGCTCTGATACCATAAAATGTAACACCTCAAACCCGCCCTAGAAGTTAGGCCCAAATCTAGCGTGTCACATGAAAGTGTTTTTTTTTTAAAACCATCTTTGCAATTATTAAAAACTTGTTTGAGAATTATAACCTCTTTGTTAAAACCCAAAACATTTAAGCAATTGTGATCTACTTGAAAACGTAATTATCTTTAAAAACCTTTTTAGTTGCCAAAACAAATTTGAAATAACAATTTACGAAAATATGACGTTTGGAAGTAGAGTTGTAGAAGCATTTTGAAAACATTACGGAAACGTAGATAAAATATAATATTTTTGAGTGGTTGATTGATGAGTCAAAAATCGAAGGGGTGGACTTTAAAATCAGGACTTTTGAAAATGACATTGAAATTTTGAAAGAGAATTCGAGTTAAATTATTTGTAAATGTTTGCTATAAAATCTATTTATTAATCAATTTTGAAAACCATTATTTATATTTTTAGAAAATTCCTTTTTAAACAATTTAAGAAGAATAATAAAAACATCCCAAACATAAAGCAAAATAAAAATAGTCTAGAGGCCTTATTACAACTTTAAACCTGAAACAATAAAAGTAAGTAAATAAAATGGAAAGGTAGTTTACTAATATTCGAAAATGTTATTTTTGAAGCAAGGCCTCCACCGAGTCATCCATGGCACCAAGTCCTCATCACTGAGCATTACCTACAAGGGTTAAGAGGAGGGTGAGTTACAAGAACTCAGCAGAAGTCCCTTACCATCATCCACTGGCCTGAACACACATAACAATATTTTGGGCCTAATCCCATTTACAATAACAATAACGTATTAAATATAACATGTGTATGAAATGCAATTTCCCAACCAAGCCTAGTTTTCTATCCGCTACACACCACCCGTACCAACCAACACACCTGTGGGGAGCTTTAGTCACCCACCCCACCAACACACCAAAACTGGGCATTTAAGCCATAATAAACTGGGCATGAAGCCATATATCAAACTGGGCACGAGGCCATATATCAAACTGGGCATGAGGCCATATATCAAACTAGGCACATAGCCATAAGAATTTTGTAGCAAAGCCTCCAGAACTTCTCTTCGTTAAATATCCCAACCCATGCAAATCATGTATGCATATTCATTTACAATAATTCATTAATATAATTATTACAAACATACGACCCATTACAAAAATTTAAACAATCTGGCCCATATCACATTTTGGTCCATATATCAAATATCACATTTGGCCCATATAGCAAATATCACATTTGGCCCATATATCAAATATCACATTTGACCCATATAGCAAATATCACATTTGGCCCATATATCAAATATCACATTTGGCCCATATATCAAATATCACATTTGGCCCATATAAGAATATCACAATTGGCTCACATATCACTTTTATCGATTTAGTCCATTGAGGGCAATTCCGTAATTTGGCCCATAAGGGCATTTTCGTGATTCAACTCATAAGGGCATTTTTGTAATTTTACGTGTCAAGGGTAATTCGGTAATCTCGCAAACCAAGGGTATTTCAGTAATTTACCCTCTAAGGATATTATGGTAATTTCGTAACCAAGGCTTAACTACTAATTTTGGGTATAAAAGTTTGAAACTGTCCATCTGCGTCATACCGACTAAATTGACTATAACTAGAGTTAAGAAACTCAAAATCTAAATCCATAAATTTTCTTTGAAACTAGACTCGTATATCTTTCTCTTATAATTTTTTTCCATAATTTTTAGCTTAACCATTTAGTACAGTTTATTCCTTAAAATTTCCCTTGTTTCACTATCCAATGATTCTGACCTCTTTTTCCTTAATCACAAATATCTTACTGTACGCTTTTCATCTACTGCTCCCACTTGTTTCCATTGAAAATAAGTTCACTAAGGAATCCATACATATAAATTATGTCCCATAATTCACTTTGTACTATTTTATATGATTTTTCCAAAATAGAATGTAATACCTCAAGTCATTCGTAACCGGTCTCACTAAAATTAACATATCTCCTAATATAATATTCCTTTTCTTCTTCATTTATTCCATATTAAAGTAGACACAGTAAGATTTAATCTGATATCTTACTCACTTTGTAATTCCTTTTATCCAATTTTTCATGATTTTTCAAATGCAAGTTATTATTTTTGACCGAAACTATTTTATTACAAAACATGATTACCACTACGATCATACACACGTCGAGTGATCACGGATGCCGGTTATTGATTTTCTTTGGTATTTCTACTGAATCACAGAATATTTCATGTAAACTTTCAAAGAGATGTGAGACTTACTCACCATTTCAAATATATATATTCGGAAGGGTACAGGATTACACCCTTGATTACGAGTTGTGCTTTCTACTGATTTCAACACCTATATTGATAGTTGATAGAAGGTTAGTCTCAACATCGATAATCATAACTAGAAACACTTTATTAGGCTAACTCTGTAACATCCTAAAATTTGGGGTTATTTGTGATTGAATTATTTTTTTTCTTGTGTATGAATTGTTGTGATATTATTCGTAGAGTTATAAGACTAAATTAGGGGTCTTGAGTATGCTCGGTTTAGTAGAATAATTTTTAGTATGATTTATTTAATGAAGTGGATTAAGTGAGCTTAGCACTTAAGTAAATTTAAGTGTTAATTAAAGCACATGAGTAGTTAGTGGCATAGTGGATAAGGAGCTTGAAAGGTTGCTTGAGGTTAGAGGTTCGAGTAGTATGTTTAGCAATTTGAAAGTTTATTTTTGTATTTTAACATTAATGGCCGGTCAACCTATGTTTATGATAGGTTGGACTTTCATCTTTTGGTAAGTTGAATATATGTTTAAGGAAAGCTTGAAAGTAGGGATAAGATTCTTAAGGTTATGGTATGATGAGGGGACAAATGGCATGAAGGGTGGAGGATGTTTTGGAAAGTTTTCCTAGGCCTTAATGGTTGAATGTGGATGGCATGTGTGAAAAAGGGGGATGGCCGAATGTGATAGGTAGTTTGGGGGGGATATTTGGCCAACTTTAGCTTTTGTTCACCTTTTTGGGCATACTTTTCTCTTCCTCTCCAAACAAATCACTCTTTGGCCGAATGCACCATAAGCATTTTGTGCAAATTTACTTTTGATTTTAGCCTCTTTTTGTTTAACCAAATCACATCATTTTACTTTCTTTCATTTGCCCTTTTGAAACCGAAACTACAATCTAACTTGTGTATTTTTGTGCACTTTCTTTTGGCAAAGTAGTGCTTGGCCGAATCTCTCCTACAACTCTCTCCTTTTCTTTCTTTCAATATTGTTCAAATCACTTTTCTCCTACACACTCTCTTGGCTGAAATTTCCATCTCTCTATCTCTCTTTACTTTCTTTTATTTTAAGCCATAAACATTTCTTTTCCATTGAAATCTCTTCCATTTTCTTCTTTAGTTCTTCCTTTCTCTTTCTCAATTTTAATTCAATCCTTGTTGTTAATACAAATCAACCATAGCCGAATCTTCTTCCTCTCTTATAGTCTTTGTTTTGGCCGAATATTCAAGGGTAGTTTTCTTTGATTTTGTATAATCGATTTTGAAAGATAGGCTCTTTGGGACTTTGGAAGCGATTGATTTAAGCCCTATATCTCTAGCAATCAAAGGTTGGTAAGTCAAAGGTGGTAAGGATTTATTTTAAAGGATTATTCTTTGATTATTCTAAAGTCGAAGGCTATTATTTTTAATGGTTATCGATTGTAGGAAGTGAAGCGATTCGTGTACGGCTGTCGTAGTTAGTACTCGGCGATTAGGTGAGGTTTCGGTTCATATGATAACCCGTGGAATTATTTAGTTTGGCCAAATAGTCCATGTCCCTAACTCTTGTGTTTGGCGAATATAGGAGCAAGAAATCTTGTGTGGCGATTGACTCTTTAAGGATTAGGACTATCGTTGGTGGCGGTGTGTACATACACACCTTATAACTATTTAACATACTAAGTGTTATATGTATGCTTAATCGGTTTGTGTAGATATGGATGTAATACCATCATGGTATAAACAATGATTCGTAAGTCTTTGTTGCTATGAGCCTTCTTTTTGGATGCTTTTGGGAAGCATGGCATATTTGGTATATGTGGCTTATAATATATGGCTCATGATAGATCTGTTGGATATTGATTAATAAATCTATTGGCATGACAATTGTTAATTAAATATTATTGATTCATGTAGGATCTAATGAGTGGAGGGCGTGATATTCGTGTCGGCGGACACCGGTGTTTTGGTAACACAATGTGACTACGGTCACCGAGGTTTGGTACCTCCGGAGGTTTGGCACCTCATAGCGTCTCGTCCCCGTGGCTTAGCACCACCGTGGGTTGGCCCCACTTTGAGATATGGGATTGGCGCGGTGATTTGGTATCACACGATGGGTTGGCCCCATCATTCGATTTGTGTCTTCGGACACGAGATTTGGTATCTCCAAGTGATTTGGTATCACATATGTGACTTTGAGTCGCCATGGTTTGGCACCACCAAGTGGTTTGGTACCACACGGGTAGAGAAAGGCGTTTGGATGGCTAGGTTGGGTGCATATTAAACTTTTGCATGTTAATTGGTTATGACTTGTGTATGTGTTGCACTAAACCTAGAAGGGTTACATTGAGTCTTGGTGACTCACCTTCTCCTTTAAATTTTTC
This sequence comes from Gossypium rotundifolium, assembly GCA_025506655.1. NCBI lineage: Eukaryota > Viridiplantae > Streptophyta > Magnoliopsida > Malvales > Malvaceae > Gossypium > Gossypium rotundifolium. Next base: position 30,703,990 of record CP106730.1, read on the forward strand.
AGTGACTCGTAAATCGCGGATAAGGAGCCGGAGAACTCGAGGTGGCCATGCAAAGGAACATTTGGATTAAATGATTTATGAACTACTTTTATTTTATTGTTGGTTATTTTGCTTAAATTGTAATAAGGCCTACTAGGATTATATTTTGGTTATTTTATCTGCTTTTGGATAATTTGTTGAATAACTTAATGACTTGAAAATGGATACACATGTTTTCTCAAATTAATCATAAAAATGTTTTATTGTGCCATCGGGTACACTTGAATCAGAATAACTTTGGCCTAATAAATTATTAAACCAAAACAATATCTTTTATCAAAAATTTAAAAGCGGCTTAAAGGGATTTTTTCAAAATGTTTTCTCTGTAGCATACCAAATTCGGTCATAACGTTTGGGCTTGGTTTGGGGTGTTACAAATTGGTATCAGAGCCCAGTTCAAAACTCAGCTGTGGGGGCCCAAGGCCCAAAAATGTTTTTTGTAGGCCTATTTGAAATATTTTGGTTTTGAATAAGCATGGCACCGAGTCTCCGGCACCAATCCGCCCTGGTAAGTATCTCTAACTTTTTGTATGGATTATTATTGTAGAAGGGTAGGAAGGGAACGTAGTTAGTGTGATAGGTGTTGAACCTTAGGATTAGTCCACCCCAACAAAACTCATAAGACTTTAATGGCCTAATTAAAACCAACCCGTGACCAAGTTGCCGAGTTAGGGTGTGGTAACCTTGGTGCGCATGTCTAGGATTGGATCCGAAAGAGCTTGGTACTTAAGCAGTCCTCGTGACTCACCTCCTCTTCGCGGGATTCCTACCTGGTGCGTAGCTTCGATTCACCCTAACCAAGAGGACTCGGTTATAGGCAAAACCCTAAATAAAACCCGAAAGGGACTAGTCATGTTTTAAGGAAAACTTCAGTTTTAAAATCACTAAATTATCTCTTTTAAATAGTAGGACAAATTTATCTTCGAAAATTATCAAATATTCCCGGTTTACCAAAAATTACCAAAATACCCCTAATTTTCAAATTCCGCCATACCTTTAAATTGAAGATTTTTTTTGAAAATACTCCTTAATTTTAGAAATTTCAAAATGATTTGATTTATTAAAGTTTTCAAATTTCTTGATTTATTACAAAAATACCTCAGAGGAAAATGACAAAATACCCTAGGTTAGAAATGGATGAAATGCCCAAGAGTGCATAGGTATGAAAGGTATTAGGAATGGATGTACTTTTACGTAAACCGGGATAGAAGACTTAAAACTCTGTTTGATCGAAAGAATCTCTATTAAATTCTTTTCATAAAATTTCTTCGCGGATAACCAAGTGAAACATGTACTAATTCATAAAATTTCCTAATCAGATTAAAGTGCGATAGTTCAGAATGGTGGATTAGAGGATTTTAGTCTGTCCAGTGATGGAGTTTTGTGCTTTAAAGGGAGAGCTTGTATGCCAAAGGATGTGGAGTTGAGACAAAGGATTCTTCGGGACGCACATAGCAGCCCATATGTTATGCATCCCGGAGGTAACAAGATGTATCGAGATTTGATAGAGTAGTTTTGGTGGCAGTGCAGGCGAAAGGCGAGTTCGTGGGTAAGTGTTTGACGTGTCAACAAGTCAAAGTGAATATCGATTGCCATCGAGGTTACTTCAAAGGTGAAGATTCCTCGATGGAAGTGGGAGAGGATCACCATGGACTTTGTCAATGGATTACCTCTTCGCCTAGTAAGAAAGATTCAGTTTGGGTGATTGTGGATCGTCTGACTAAGTCAGCTCATTTCATTCCGGTAAGGGTAGATTATTCGCTTCAGAGGTTAGCTAAGTTGTATGTAGCCGAGATAGTGAGATTGCATGGTGTGCCAGTATCGATTATCTCGGATAGGGATCCGAGGTTTACGTCAAGGTTTTGGAGGGCCTTGCATCAAGCTTTGGGAACGAGATTGGACTTGACCTGACTTTTCACCCATAAGTGACGGACAATCAAAAAGTGTGATCTGATTTTAGAGGATATCTTTGAGAGGTTGTGTTTTGGATTTCTATGGTAGTTGGGAGGAGTATCTATCACGGAATTCGCTTATAACAATAGTTATCAGCGAGCATTGAGATGGCTCCATATGAAGCAATCAGATGGACGAAAATGCCGTACTCCTACATGTTGGACGGAGTTGGGTGAACAACGTGTTTTGGGTCCGGAGTTGGTGACTAAAAGCGAGGACAAAGTTAAGGTAATTCTGCTCGTCTCAAGGAAGCGTCGGATAGGCGAAGTCCTATGCCGATCTCAAGCGCAAGGAAATGGAATATGCTGTGGGAGATAAAGTTTTTCTGAAGGTGTCGCCTTGGAAGAAGGTGTTGCGATTTGGGAATAGAGGGAAGCTAAGCCCTAGGTTCATCGGGCCATATACAATGTTAAAATGAGTGGGACCGGTAGCTTATCAGCTCGAGCTGTCGGCAGAGTTGAGTCAGATTTATAACGTCTTTCATGTGTCGATGCTTAGGCGATATCGGTCGGATCCATCACACGTTGTGCCTGTGGCAGAGATTAAGGTAAACTTGGATTTATCTTTCGAGGAGGAACCAATCCAAATCTTAGATCGAGATAACAAGGTTTTGCGTAGGAAGTCAGTCCCTTTGGTGAAAGTACTATGGCGAAACAATGGTGCTGAGGAAGCTACGTGGGAACCCGAGAATGTGATGCGGCAGCAATAACCCCACCTTTTCTGATCAGGTAATTTCGAGGTCGAAATTATTTTAAGGGGGTAGAACTGTAACATCCTAAAATTTGGGGTTATTTGTGATTGAATTATTTTTTTCTTGTGTATGAATTGTTGTGATATTATTCGTAGAGTTATAAGACTAAATTAGGGGTTTTGAGTATGCTCGGTTTAGTAGAATAATTTTTAGTATGATTTATTTAATGAAGTGGATTAAGTGAGCTTAGCACTTAAGTAAATTTAAGTGTTAATTAAAGCACATGAGTAGTTAGTGGCATAGTGGATAAGGAGCTTGGAAGGTTGCTTGAGGTTAGAGGTTCGAGTAGTATGTTTAGCAATTTGAAAGTTTATTTTGTATTTTAACATTAATGGCGGTCAACTTATGTTTATGATAGGTTGGACTTTCATCTTTTGGTAAGTTGAATATATGTTTAAGGAAAGCTTGAAAGTAGGGATAAGATTCTTAAGGTTATGGTATGATGAGGGGACAAATGGCATGAAGGGTGGAGGATGTTTTGGAAAGTTTTCCTAGGCCTTAATGGTTGAATGTGGACGGCATGTATGAAAAAGGGGGATGGCCGAATGTGATAGGTAGTTTGGGGAGGGGGATATTTGGCCAACTTTAGCTTTTGTTCACCTTTTTGGGCATACTTTTCTCTTCCTCTCCAAACAAATCACTCTTTGGCCGAATGCACCATAAGCATTTTGTGCAAATTTACTTTTGATTTTAGCCTCTTTTTGTTTAACCAAATCACATCATTTTACTTTCTTTCATTTGCCCTTTTGAAACCGAAACTACAATCTAACTTGTGTATTTTTGTGCACTTTCTTTTGGCAAAGTAGTGCTTGGCCGAATCTCTCCTACAACTCTCTCCTTTTCTTTCTTTCAATATTGTTCAAATCACTTTTCTCCTACACACTCTCTTGGCCGAAATTTCCATCTCTCCATCTCTCTTTACTTTTTTTTATTTTAAGCCATAAACATTTCTTTTCCATTGAAATCTCTTCCATTTTCTTCTTTAGTTCTTCCTTTCTCTTTCTCAATTTTAATTCAATCCTTGTTGTTAATACAAATCAACCATAGCCGAATCTTCTTCCTCTCTTATAGTCTTTGTTTTGGCCGAATATTCAAGGGTAGTTTTCTTTGATTTTTGTACAATCGGTTTTGAAAGATAGGCTCTTTGGGACTTTAGAAGCGATTGATTTAAGCCCTATATCTCTCTAGCAATCAAAGGTTGGTAAGTCAAAGGTGGTAAGGATTTATTTTAAGGGATTATTCTTTTGATTATTCTAAAGCCGAAGGCTATTATTTTTAATGGTTGCCGATTGTAGGGAAGTGAAGTAGATTCGCGTACCGATTGCCGTAGTTAGTACTCGAAGGCGATTAGGTGAGGTTTCGGGTTCATATGATAACCCCGTGGAATTATTTAGTTTGGCCAAATTGTCCATGTCCCTAACTCTTGTGTTTGGCCGAATATAGGAGCAAGAAATCTTGTGTGGCCGATTGACTCTTTGAGGATTAGGACTATCGTTGGTGACAGGTGTGTACATACAAACCTTATAACTATTTAACATACTAAGTGTTATATGTATGCTTAATAGGTTTGTGTAGATATGGATGTAATACCATCATGGTATAAACAATGATTCAGGTAAGTCTTTGTTGCTATGAGCTTTCTTTTTGGATGCTTTTGGGAAGCATGGCATATTTGGTATATGTGGCTTATAATATATGGCTCATGATAGATCTGTTGGATATTGATTAATAAATCTATTGGCATGACAATTGTTAATTAAATATTATTGATTCATGTAGGATCTAATGAGTGGAGGGGCGATGATATTTGAACTCCACTTTCCACGACTGTGATCTCCCTCGATGCACCAAGAATCGATCCTACCAAGAATATCAATTAGCTAACCTTCAATCCGATTAACTCAATAACCAAATAGAGATATCGAATGGACTATGAAAGATCTTCCTTACCTTAATCGATTATAATCCCATTTCTCACGATCGTCCTATGACTAGAGATGATTAGGCGATGATGTGGTATTCGACCTCCCTCTATATCACGATTGCTTAAGGAATGAGAAAGAAAGAACGATGGAAAGGTTTCGATTATGGAGGAGAATGAACAATGATATTCGGCTATCACGGAGATTAGACAAAAGATGAATATGTGACCAATTCAAGAGAAGAGAAAATTGCACTATTGTTCTAGAAAATTTCGGCAAAGAAAGTAGCAAAAAGAGAGAAGATGACACAAAGGTTTCAATAGGATTTTTGGCCAAAACAAAACCAAGGCCTTACCAAATGCCAAGGTAAAATTTTTAGCCACCTATCTACCTCAAAACCGTCCACATGCATCCCCGCTTAGGATAAGAGTTTGGCCACCCAAGCTTTCCAAAACACCATCCACAAATTAAGCCTCATGTCCCCCTTTCATTCCTATTTCTCTTGATTCCTTTCCCGAACTTCAACTTGCCTTATTCTTATAGTTACCTTACCAAAAATAATGAAGTCCACTCTTGCCATAAATAGTCCTTGGCCGACACTTAAGGAAAGAGTGCAAAAATAAAAGTCAAAATTGCACACAAAGGGATTTGAACCTCTTCCCTCAAGGTACTTCACTTAATACCATAACCTCTTTACCAATAGCTCATTTATGCTAACCATTTATTCATTTATTTCAATAAGCATTGAAGCTACTTACCATCTCTCCTTAAAGTGCTAAAATACCAAATTTTTCCTAAGGCCCAATTAAACCCGAGACTTCATAGAAACATTGTAACCTTCCAAATTCACTTAGCTAAAAAGTCCAATTTGCAATAATGCCATTCTCTTGTTCTCAAAATTTTAAACATTCCTATGCCCAAGGCCCATTGGGCCCAATCCTACTAAGCCCAAGTTTAGGATGTTACAGGCTTACCACAAAATCCTTACGTTCACAGGATGAAAATCGAGTGATAGAGTCCCTATGATAAAATCGGTTAATCAACACTATCTTTAACAAATAAAAAGTAATATAGAACCCTTCAAAAAAATCCTTACCTTGAACGATGAATTTTCCTTTTTCACACGATCTTCCTATGGCTAGAGTCGATTAAGCGATGTCGAAATAATCGGCATTCCACTATACCACTACAAGAAGAAAGGTTTTGTTTGAAAGAGAAAAGATGATGATTTCGGTCAAAAAGACCCTCCCAAGTCAACATATGAATTTTGGCAATAGAGGAAAAATAAAAGAATTGAAAAGAGTGTTCTTACCGATTGTTCAAAGATGACCACTCGAATGAAAAATAGGGTTAAATGGAAGATGATTAGGCTATAGTGAAAATATTGGAGAGGATGATGATCAATAACATTCGGCCATGGTGAAATATTAAAGAGGGAGTGATGTTTGAGAGTTTTTGCAAGAAGAAAAGAAGAAGAAAATAGGGTGTTTATGTTTTGGGTTTTCTTTCAAGAATGGAAGATGAATCAAAGAAAAAGTCTTGAGGCTAGTGTGCATTCAGCAAGAGAAGAAAATAAAAGAAAAGAAAAAATTCCCTTCAAGATTGTATGGTTTCGACACAAAGAGGAAAAAATTTTGGGGAGAATGACAGATAATACTGAAATGGTCAAAATGAAATGGCCAAAACAAAACACAAATTTTACCTATTGCTCAAGACACATTCAGCTAGGGAGAAGAATTTGGAGAGAAAGATTTTAGAGAGGAAAACTATTGATACACCAAAATGCCAAAATGAAAAATGACCAAAACTAGCACCTACCTTACCAAATGCTAACCAAAAAATCGGCCATCCCCCCTAGCCCTAAAACCGTCCAAGTGCATGGCCAAATGGTCAAAGTTTAGCCACCCAAACTTTCCAAAACATCTCCCTTGTTATAAGCCTTATGTTCCCCCTACATGCCTTTTCCATTTGATTCCTTTCCCTATGTTCAAGCTTGCCTTTTCTCTTAGCCACCCTGCCATAAAAAAATAAAAGTCCAACTTACCATAAGTTCAATGCTTGGCCGACACTATGAGGAAGGAAAGCAAAAAAAATAAAATTCTCACATGTACACCAAGGGATTCGAACTCCTTCCCTCAAGGAACACATATGGTGCCATCTCCTCTTTACCCTTTGCTCATTTATGCTAACTTTTTACCACTTAATTACCTTAAGCTTTAAGGTCACTTGTTCCATTTCATTAAGGTACTAAATACCAAAAATTATACCAAATCCAAATAAATCCCAAGCCTTCTTAGGACAATTTAAACACACACATTGGATAATTTAACTAGCTGAGCACCAAAATAATGCAACATATAAAAACTCAAATTTTATGATGTTACAGCTGAACCACTGTTGATCACTTTCTAGTTTGGCTAGGTCGGGTTTGCATCATTTCTATTGGTTTAGATGTGTCTCAATTTTTTTGGTTTTGCTGGGAATATTTGGTTACAAAATTCCTATGTTCGTTTCTAGCTCACATATTTTATTCTAAATAAATAATAAAATAAAACCATGTGTGGAGATGATAGTCCACGATCTACAATAAACTTGCTCGAGATAATAATAAATTACAATTCAATTTCTAGGAATCAAAATTTTGGCAAAATTACTTTATCATCCATAATTAAATAATAAAATAATATCATACATTCATTCACATACATTCCTTTAAACATGCATACAATTACGAGAATACCACATCTGATCAAATATAAGCATACATGAAGAATAGAGAGAATTTTGGTCTCAATTTACACTATAAATGTACTACAACCGTAGCTCTGATACCAATTGTTGGAAAAAATCTGATTTAAAAATGGTTTTCTTGCACAACATAGAATAAAAATTTTGAAAACTGACTCGGTTTGTGATATTTATAGCAATAACCTACACTGCAATTGTACCTATGTTTTCAGATAGACGGATCCTTGTCGTTCCTGGCTTTCAACCAAAACATCTTTCCCGCTATTCTTATACCACTAATTGCTTCAAGTGTGGGCTCGAACAAATTGAATCAAACATAGAAACTAAAAATAATTTTCTTTTCTGTTTGGGTGAAAACGAAAATTCTAATCTCAAATGGAAACTGGCATAATTTGTTATTTCAAAAAAATATATTTAATAGTTGAGAGTAAATTCTCACTATTTTCGATAAAGTAACAATATCTAAAAGTTGTGTTTATAGCCCTATTGGTGCCATCTATTTATAGGGGAAGAAGGTAGAACCCTTGTTGAATCAGAGAAGTTTATTTCAAATAGAAAAAAACTTCTTACTTAGAGTAGGATGAGGGTGGGCGGCACACCTTTAGTATTCCTACTAGGGTTGTCACTCCTTCATATTCCATGAGGGGATTTTGGGCCTCTCTCACATCAAGTCCAATTACAAGTATTTCTTGGACTTTTTGAGTACTTTGTAATATAATCAAACCTGATTCTATTTTCTATTTTCCAAAATAAACTTCAATATTTATATTTAATTAAATAATTTTCTCATCCCAATTTTACCCTCGATAAAATTATGATGATTTTATCCCTGATAAAATTTTTGAGAAAACATATTTAATATTTCACCATTCAACTTGTTCATTATGATCGTATAGTTTATTTTCATTTCTGAGCTTTAAAATAGCTTTAAAACACAAACTCAATCTTACAATCATTTTTGAGAAATCCTTGTTCATTTCTCGATGAATTCATTTCTTTTTTCATTTTCATTTCCATTTTGGAGAAATCCATATACATTTCCAAATTGTTTCATTTCTCCTTTTTCATTTCATTTTAGAGAAAATGTTAATCAATTTCAAATGTTTCCTATTTCTCTATTTCTCCATTTCTATTCAATTATGTTTATTTGATTCAACATGCAATTCATTTATGATTTCAATGAGCTAGCGAAGAGACCGATTAGACATATGCAACTGAAGCTCAAATGGTTTATAATTATGTTACAGCTTTTCACCTATTAATTATAAGCACATTTATTCACGAAGTCATTCCACTATAGTATTGTGGCTGAGCTCTCCCTAACGACATACTATCACGAAAGCAACTTGATTAGTGCTTGTCCAATGACCTTGTTATAAGTGTGTTACCCTAATAGGATATCCTTAATCTATTTGGGATAATATTCATTCTCCCAATATGATCCTATTTTATCTCATGGTAAACATTACATCTTCCATCATGAAAAGTCAATCACTATTAATTTGAGATCAAGTGATCTATCACAAAGATGAACGACCTGTGACCACATTTACTTTTCATCAACCATGTAATGCCAATAAGAGGATATCAGTCACCCATGTCTTTGGCTATGAACTCCACTATTGTGAATGATGCTACAGATTGCAAAAGTCGTACACCCAACACATCATCTTTCAGTTCCTTATCTATTTGAACTTAGGCTTTTACGTACATCAAAGTGTTCGAGTCACTCATACATAGTCTGTCATCCATTCAAGGATTTAGGTATGCCACACTATGAACGTCACAAGTGAATAAATCCATAAACGGATTCAAGATCTATTCTTCTTAGGTCCAGTCCGAAGTACTATCAGTCCAGTTAGTTACATCTATGTCTCTATCTTCTAGGAGTCATCCGCTTCGATGCCCAAGACAAAACATCTCCCCAATTGGACTTGATAGACAATATATTAGTCTTTCAATCAGTTTTCTCATTTTCGATTAGACTAAGGACATGTTTAGGTTTTTCTACTAATATAAGTTGTCTTTTCGTATTACAATCTGACCATGTAATACCGCTTAATATTAATTTAAACATCACTTTGTTAAATTTCATCTATAACAAATCTTATCTTTGTTGTTTTTATTAATCCTTCTTGCTGCCATTATTTTGTCTTTGAAGCTTTTACAAGAAAGTTTGGGTTTTTATTCACTTTTCTTTAAGTTTAAGTTAATGTCTTCTTTGCTTGAATTTTTGTTGTTTGTGTGCTTAGAGATGTGTATTAGTAGCTAAATATTAGGTGGATGGTTGATGGAAGTGTTGCCTAGTTCGTTTTTGGTTTAGGGACTAAATCATAAAAACTAGACTAAATCAAATAGACTTCAAAACTTAGGATTGATGACCCTAGGAAAAATTTAGGTAAGTGAGATCGAGAAGAGATCATATCCAACACCAATTTGATACTCTCAGATTCGTTGGTGAGGTCAAAAGATAAACCAAACTAATTTGTCTAAGTTGGTAAAATAGAGACCGAGAGTTAAAATTGAACCAATTTAGAAGTTTAAGTGGTTTAGTTCTCTAATCTGGAAGTTAATTAACAATAGAGAAGTTAACCAATTGCTATCTGTTATTAGTTTGTTAATTTCATAAGTTTACTTATTTTACATTTTAGTCTAGATAATTAATTAGCTTAATTAACCTCAAATTATGCATTGCCATAATATAGAAGTTAGTGAGCAGCTAGCTAGACTCCTTTAATAGCATATCCATAGTATAGAAATCATTAAACCTTTGACTCCTTTAGGTTCTACCCTTGTAATATTCTGGTGTTCCATTGGACACTATAAATATTACAACTAACATTGTACATTTGCAGTTAAAATCGCACTCTTAAATTTTTTTATAAAATTGTTAATTTTTCTGTACAAGCATGCATGCGGGTTAAGATGTTGGCGCTGTTGCCTGGGAGTTGGTGCAAGATTTAGTGATTCTTAGTGATTGATGCATGTTTGTAAGGAGATAACTAGCCAAAGCTATGTTTATAGATACAACACTATATTTTTGTTTTAATGATTTTCTTAATTTTGCTTTATTGATAATTGACTAATAGTCATGTTTAAAGATGAATATAGGTGGCTCGAAGTTCTGCTCATGTTTGATGTGGATGGTGCTTCAACGCCTAACTACGGGCATGATGGGTACGATGGAGGACAAGGATATGAGTCTCTGTATGATTTTCATGGTTCGCATATGGAGTGCATAACTACAATTAATGATGGGTAGGTAGTAACTCGATGTATGATTTGTATTACTTGTATTCTTATGAGGCTGTGAGTAAGTAGTGGGAAAAGCCTCATGAAGATCACTACCTAACCACTTGGCCTGGTACATTTGAGGATGGCATGTCTGAGTGCTATGGAACCATGAGAACCATACAAAGCTAGTTAGATTTAGAAGCTGACCAACATCGAGATAGGGAGAATGTTCCTATGGATGAGTGTGTCGAGCCAAAAAATGTTAAAGTTGAGGAGGATGTTCCCTATGAAATTGTTGAACAACAAGATTTGAAGGTCGATATTCAACAAGAAATGAAGAACGGAGAAATGGGTGAAGCATTGGGTATTATTGATGAAATCTTTGACTCTAGTGAGGTAAGTGTAGAGGAGTCGCTACACTTTTTTTACACCATAGTAGAAATCCCACACCAGAAACTGAACGAGGATGTGCCCTAACAAAGGAATATACAAATGAAGGTGGAGAATTCAAAAGAAGTTGAGCTTGTGATCCTGCCATTAATGATCCCTCAAAGGTGCAATTGAATGGATTTTGTTTCAATGAGAAGTGGATCACAATGTACCTATCGAAATGATTTAAGTCAAGACGGGATCAATTTTTTCATTCTTGAAAGGAGGTAATTATCTATTTGATCAAAGTCAAGATGAGATCTAAGTCAAAATGGTAGGTGAAAGTTTCTAGCACTTCATGGTAGTTTAACTTTGGGGGAGTCACTTATCGACCAAAAAATCATTTCTAAGTTGTCACTGCAAATTTGGTTTGTTGTAAATTATTCAATTATTTGAGTGAGATTCCATTTAATTTTTATGTATTTGGGAGTTTAGGCTAAAAATTAGGAATTTTGGGTATTTTATAGTGGTATCGTGATACCCATGGGTCAATATCGCGATACCACAGATAGTTTTGGTGGAAAGCCAAAACATCCTTCAGTGTTGCGATACCAATCCCTTGGTATTGCGACACCCAAAATAGTTTCAAAATTAGTTTTGGCCCTAAAATACATAGGGACATCGTGACATCCAGTGGTGGGTATTGCGATACTGAGGCTAATTTTTCCTTGGTGTCGTGATACCCTAACCTCAGTGTCCCGATACCCCTGTTAGATTCTGCCAAAAAAAAACTCATTTTGGGTAACATGACTCACGATTCTCCCCTATTTAACCCGAAACCTCAACCTTAAACCCCATTTTCCTTTAGTTTTAAGCTCTAACTCCATAAAACTCTCCCTTAAAATTCAAATCCACTGAAGACTACTAGTAACATTTCTTTGCATATTCTTTATTTTTTATGCGAAATGTAACTAAGTAATTACTGAATTATTTTGGATGGAATTAGGATTTGCTTTTGTTTTCACCTTTATTTCTTTGTGTGTTTTGTGTTTTTCTATGTAGGCCACTTATAAGAGAATTGAACTACAAATTTGAGCTTTAACGTGGAGGTGGATGACCTATCTTACATTGACGATCGCTCACGATATTCAAGGAAGTTCGGTAACCTTCTTTTATTTTTGGGCTTACACATTGGGGACAATAAGTAATTTAAGTGTGGAGGGACTGCACATGTTATTTTGCTTTGTTTTTATGTGTGTTTTGCATGTTTTCGGCTTTTATGCCATTTTTTTCAAAAATTTTTCTAAAATATTTTTCTTATGTCTTTTTATTGTTAGTGTTTTTGCATGGTGCTTGGATAGTAATTTGGCAATTGGTCATTGGTTGTGAATATTGAATAAGTATATTGGACTATCAAGCATGTATATTTTGATTGATATTAGATAATTTGTTATTTTTAAACGTAAACTAGTTAGTTCAATAAATTAATCTACATAATAGACTAGAGGCAATCGTTCTTTATGGAAAATGTATAAATTGTGCCATAGGATAAATGGATTGTATAAAGGCTTGTAGATAAATAAAGTTTGAATCGATAGTTGTTTATTCGAATAAATGTAAGCATGATAGAGTTTGTGTCTTATGAAATGTTTTGGGATGAACCTAAGTCATTGTTTGTATAGCCTAGAGCCTAAATGCCTAACCCGTATGCTATATGCCCTTAGTTCCCATACTTTAAGCCTCAAGTATCTCTTTCTTAATGAGCCTAATTTTTGAAGCCTTAAGTTTAAATTGAGTTGACAAACTCAACCACTCTCTATTCCTAATACTAAAACATACTATGGAATGGACGTCGAGCCATAGATATAGGGGTAGGTAGAGACATTTTGGTGGCTTTGTTGTGTTCTTGAAAGAAAAGAGAAAAAACTGCTTGATATAGTGTATATAGACTTTTACTAAGTATACTTCAAGGAAAAATAAATCGAAAAATCAAATTATTGTGAGAGTTAAGAGCATGGTGAGTGTTAAAAGCATTGTGATTGACCATATTATTTTGGTTAGTGTATCAAAGGATTATGGAAATAGAAAATATATGGCATGGAATCAAATACTTAAGGAATCAAGGGAAAATTTGAAAGAAATCATGGCCAATTGACCATGTGTTGACTGCATATTGGTAAGGAGGAGCCTAATTGTTGAATTAGTTTGGCTAAGAATTTTCTTTTCTCTCTTTGGTCATTCTTTGCACTTTGTGCAGAATTTTATTTCCTCTCCTTTCAACATTCTTCTTGGCGAATTTTGCATTTGGTAAAGCCAAAATCTTTTGACCATTTGGTCACTTTTTTTCATCTTGTTAATTTTCCTTGTATTCTCCTTGTGCCGAAATCATCCATACCAAAAATCAGTCTCTTTCTTTTTCTTTTGCCATGGCCGAATGCACTAACTCCTAAAGGTCTATTTTTTTCTTTCATCTTCTTTTCTCTTTGAAATCAAACTACCTCATCACCATCTCTTTCTCATATTTTAATTATTTCAATCAAAGATTCTTCATCAAACATTCCTTTGGCCGATTACTAGAGTGCCATAACCGAAACTTATTTTCTCTTTTCTTTGGTTGCATAGCCGAATTCTCCAACTCTCACAAACACCTTTCTCAATCTTTTCTTTTCGATCGTGGATCATAGGTAAGGGGTTCTTCTTTTTCGTTTTCGTTTTAATTAGTGATATTATGGCCGAATAGTAATGGTGATTTGAAGGACTTTTTGAATCGATATAACGTTTATTCTAATAACGTTTCTTTCGTTATTATTTAGTGCAATAACGGAGATCGGAACACAAGTGATTGGGAGAATTGTAGAAACGTTGGAAACGTTTTATTTTGGTAAGGAAATCAAATCCCACTCTTTAAAATCTCTAGTAACATTTGATATTATTTTAGATCTAACTAAAATTTCTTTGGATCTTGAAGACTTTCAAAATAGGGAAGAAAAGGGCGGTGGTTAGTCACGTTAAGAGGGGCGGATCCGTAAATCCCCCATTCAAACGAAGAGCGGTTTCGGCAGTCCGGGATTTTCCACCGGGTTACGGGCCATCTTAGAAGGAAGTCCATTATTCAAGTAGTACGAACTTTCGAGCCGTTATCGTTGGTGGATTCTCGTGCTAGCGAATCAATAAAAAGCCAAGAATCAAGTGATTCAAAATCAAGAGGGTAAGATTTTGGATCATTATCGATTAAGATTTATTTTACAAAATAGTTGTCTAACGGATCAAAATATGTTTTAGGTGTTGAGGAGCGAGAAGGATTAGTACTCTCGGTAACGAGGTGTGTAACTTCACACTCATTATTTTCTCAGTTGGATGTCAATTTCGGTATGAATAAATCGTAAAAATGATTAGATCGGTAAAAACGTAAATATTGACATTTTGACGAAAATACGTAAAAACGACTAAATCGTGAAAATTACGAAGACGCCTGAGAAATTATTTGTTATTACGTAAATTGGATGTTTCGTTAAATTGGGTTACTAGTTCGATAAATTGAACCTTACGCTCTAGTTCGATAAATTGGGCCATTTATTCTAGTTTAAATTTCATCAAATACTAGAACTATAAATTTTGGTTAGTGGAAACATTGGGCCAAAATACTCTAGTTCGATAAATTGGGCCGAAATACTCTAGTTCGATAAATTGGGCCAAAATACTCTAGTTCGATAAATTGGGCCGAAATACTCTAGTTCGATAAATTGGGCCAAAATACTCTAGTTCGTAAAAATTGGGCCAAAATACTCTAGTTCGATAAATTGGGCCGAAATACTCTAGTTCGATAAATTGGGCCAAAATACTCTAGTTCGTAAAATTGGGCCAAAATACTCTAGTTCGATAAATTGGGCCAAAATACTCTAGTTCAGAAAATTGGGCCAAAATACTCTAGTTCGATAAATTGGTAAAATACTCTAGTTCGATAAATTGGGCCAAAATACTCTAGTTCGATAAATTGGTGAAATACTCTAGTTCGATAAATTGGGCCAAAATACTCTAGTTCGTAAAAATTGGGCCAAAATACTCTAGTTCGATAAATTGAATGAAATACTCTAGTTCGTTAAAATTGGGCCAAAACACTCTAGTTCGGTAAATGGGCCAAAGCCCACTAAACCGCTAAATATGATTAAGGGTATTAATAAGAATAATAAGAAATAAATAAAGGATTATTTTCTGGATTGACTTTGAATTAAGGGAAGTAAGGGACTGGTGGAAAGACTATATATCAATCAGGATTCTTCTCATAATTTTTTTCAAGATATTCATTTTCTTCTTCTATTTTCTTCTCTCTCTTCTCTTCTTCTTCTAAGTAAAGTTCATTTTCTTCAACTGTCGAATAAAGGAAAACTAAGAAACAAGTTGCATGTAAAGAAGAATCTAAGGTGTTAGTATAAACATTTGAGAACTTAGAAAAGGCTAATCTTTCTAACTTATTTTCATTATATTGATTTAAGTAAAAGGAAGAAAGGTCAGGAAATTTTAGCATAATTATTTTGAATTGTGATGTTAAAGTTATAGAAATCAATTATAGTTCTTCACATGCATATGGATTAAGGTTTTAACAAATAGGTTTGTTAATATGTTTTAATAATTGGTATATATAAGAGATAAAGATCTAGATCGGTAGATCGTTCTTCTGTTTCAAGGAATCTATTAAGCCAATCGGTGTGTACCCTTACTAACCTTCGATATTTCATATGGCTATTATTTTAATATATGAATATGCCAACTAAGAATGTGGCTAAGCCCAAAATGATAAAGGGAAGACCTGTGTAAGTCGTCAACTTAGGTATTGTGTTGGTTAATTTATAACACCCAAACTATGTATATGAACATGAAATTAAGTAAGTTATGCATAATGTATAATTTGGGGCATTGAGATTTATGTGAAAGGGAAGAGTAGGTGTTGACTTGGTCTCACCAACGAAGGTGTTGACTTTGGTCTCACCAATGAAATTTGGTAACTCGGTTACATTATTTGAATATAGTGTCTAATGACACAACGTATATGGGCGATCGCCTTCGATGGTGTGTAGCGGATGGAGGGTTGACTTAGTAGTCCCACGTGTGGTGGCCGGTGTACGGGTGGTGTGTAGCGGATGGACCATTAGGCTTGGGTTTGGGTTGCATCATAATTTTTTGGAGTTTTTATTTTATTTGGACTTTATTTTATTTAGCACCTTTAAATTTTATTTTGGTTTTACTTGATGATGAGTTGCAATATCATGGATAATTTATACTAAAGTTTTATTTGCTAAAGACTATTTTGCATGCTCGATTATATTCTCTAGTTCATTATTTGATAAAATTTTATTGGGAAAAATAATTATTGATAAAGTTACCATTGTCATGGTCTGCTTGATGATATGTTTGGTATGATATGTTGTGTTTACAATAAAATGATCAATTGAATGCATGCTATATGCCTGTCACAATTATGAATGATATGCTTTGTATGGAGGGTTGTTTTGGCGAATGAAAGATGAATAAAATGCCACGTTGTACACTATGTGCCATGTGTTATTTGGCTTTGTAGAGGTTCGAGTGGATAGTATAGAGAATGTATATGCATGGTTTTCGAATTTGTAGAGGTTTGGTTGGATTATACAGAGATATATGCTAAATGAATATGATAATGTGAGTTCTATATATGTATGAGACTCTACGAAGTCTAAGGCTTTAAGCCTCATATGTGTAAGCAAGTCCATGACCATGACATATGAAAGATATGAAAGTCCGTCAGATTTATTCAATACTTTTATGATTAATGTAACGACTTGAAAGTCAGTGGTGTCAAAAAGTGTTGTTTTGAAACCTCGTTTTTGTAAATCGAACTTGTAAATATATTTATTAAATATTTATGAAGTTATTTTAGAAGTGAATTGAATTTCAGTCAAGCAATTTTGTTGAAATAGTGCTTAATTAAGGTACAAGGACTAAATCACAAAAGTGTCAAAGGTTCAATTTTAAGGAATCTTTAATTATAATACAACTAAAGGACTTATGAGGCAATTAAACTATTGTTCTTATTATAGTGGACGATAACAAGAGTTAATTTTTGAAAATATTATAAAATTTTAACTTGAAATAAATTAAAACATAAGAAAAGAAATGATAGTAGTGGATTGAAAGAGAAAACGTTCATTCTCTTTTCATCCTTCAAATTTTGAAACATAAGGGAAAGGGAGAAGATGAAACGACAAGGGTTTCCAAGTCTTCAAACTTCAATTTGATTAGTTCAATTTAATCTTTTTCTTGTAATTTTTATGTTTTCGAAATCTCAATAACTCAAACAAGCTGACCCATGTCATATTTTTCAAGATTGTTAAAGAACTAGGAAGTTGCCATTATTAGATAGTTGAAGCTTTTGATGATATCTTGATAAGTTTTAAGTTTGGAGTTGAAAAAGGACTAAATTGTAAAGCCAATTGATTATTTTTTACAATAGGGACTAAAATGCACAAATTATGAAATTTTTGGTATAAATGAGAAATAGGAAGTCCTTTATGGACTCTAGTGATTTTGGTATAATATTTGGGGTTTAAATGTGAAAGATATTGTAACACCATGTACCCGAGTCCGATGCTAAGACTGGATACGAGACATTACCACGCTTGAACTCACTTAAAACATGTACTTACGGGCTATAAAATTTTGTTCCGAATTAAAAACTTCTCTTTCTTAGTCTAATCATACATTTCATGGGCCTACGAGGCCTTAAACACGTATCTGGAAACTTTTGAAACTCAAATGAAAACTTTCCTTAAAATAGGGGTCACACGCCCATGTGACTTGGGACACGCCCGTGTACCCCTAACACATGCCCGTGTCTTCCACCCGTGGTCGACACTGACTAATTACACACAGCCTTGACACGCCTGTGGATGTAAACCGTGTGCTATACCTTGATATACTGACTTATTCACACGGTTTGGGGCACACACCGATGTTCTGACCGTGTATCACACACGGCCTAAACAAACGACTGTGGGATTTGCCCATGGCCTATTCTGACTTAAAACGCTAAGGTACAGGAACGCATGGCCTAGCCACACGCCTATGTGTCTAACCGTGTGGGCACTTAGAGGCTATTTACCAAGCCTATTGCCACCCTGAAATCAAGACCAAACTCATGCTCAATTCAATACATTTTTCATAAACATTACTACATACTTCATTGATCTCCATAAACATACATACTTAGTTAGTTTTGGCCAATCACTTTGCCATATACAAAAGAATAATAAACTTGATAATCTATACAATGTCCTTCTTTAAACATATTCTCAAAATGAAATGCTTCCTATACATGCCATACTTAGTAAAATAACTTGGCTATACCAAAATAGAGATTGATAGTGTGCTACGAGCTCCGACTCCAACGATCCACAAGTTAGCTTGGCGAGACTACATAGAAAGAAATAATTAAAGATGTAAGCATTTAGCTTAGTAAGTTTGCATGTAAAACACATATTAATAAACTTGCTTAATATAAACCATTTGACATAACAATGGTATCATAAATTTCAGCTATAGAGTTTACTTACTCATACTGATTCTTACATGTCTCATGATACTTACTATTCTCATACTTGTAAGGTAAACATGGTACCTGTATCACTTGATCACATTGATCAACATACTTTAACATAATAATCATGATCTCTAATTCATCATTCATAATATAAATGATACACAATTTCAACTTGGTAATAGCTTTGCATTCTCATACTTGTAAGGTAAACATGGTACCTGTATCACTTGATCACATTGATCAACATACTTTAACATAATAATCATGATCTCTAATTCATCATTCATAACATAAATAATACTCAATTTCAACTTGGTAATAGCTTTGCTTACCTAGCTTTCTTGTTAACTCATTTTAACTTTACTCATTTGCCCGATAAATTTTTGTGAATAATTGAGGATACTAAATCTCATCCCACATATCTTGATGCCAAAGCCATATCCTAGATACGGTCTTACATGGAATATCTGATCTTGGTTTCAAGGCCATGTCTTGACATGGACTTATATGAAGTCTTTCTTGTTCTCACCAATGCCATGCCTTGGCTTGGACTTACATGAGATTTCTTTCTCTTGATAGCTTTTCAATGCCAAGCTTGCCTTGGACTTACATGATAACTTGTTCAATGCCACACTTACCTTGGACTTACATGATAACTTGCTTGATTGCCGATGCCATGCCTTGGCTTGGTCTTATACGGACTTTCTTATCTCATGTGGTAGATCGAGTATCCTAGGAAATTCATCTTTAATTGGGACTTGCTCATATTTAATCTCATTGATTTCTTTGTTTAACAAAACAATAAGCATTCTATGATAATAATCTACATTATACTAAGCAATTCAATGATAGAAATCATAAAGCTTAGAAATCATACAAACTTACCTCAATATACGAAATGTATGTAGATATGCAATTTAGTCCTCGACTTTGTTCTTGCCTCGATTTCGATCTGGGCTTCATTTTTCTTGATCTATAATCATAAATAGATCATTTAAAAATCACATTGACTAAATTAACTCATTACTCATACTTTGGCAAAATTATTATTTTGCCCCTATACTTTCTCATATTTGTACTTTGGCCCAAAGGCTCGTAAAATAATTCTCATTAAACTTTCTTAAACTTCATGCTTAGCTGATTCATTTTCTCTACTATAACAATCATCAATACTCACTATTTCTAGTATGTATGACCAATTTTCATAACCATTACAAATTAGTCCATACTATCATTTTTCATGAAAATCACTTAGAAAAAGATGTTTATCTAACATCAAACTCTCATAAACTTCCATAAAACATCATTTAACATGCATGTCATTCATGGATAAATTTTTGAACATGCATCCTAGCTCATTTTATAGCTAAAAATAGCTAATTCATAATACGAGAACTTCAAAAATACGAAGAATATTAAAAACGGGGCTAAAATGAACTTACTAGCAAGCTTGAAAAAAAATGAAGAACCCTAGCTATGGAGTCTTCAAATTTTCAGCAATAAGAGGAAGAAGATGATTAGATTTTTATCATCTTTTTCCCATTTTAATCATTTAAATTGATAAATGACCAAAATGCCCTTCTCTTTAAATTTTTACAATTTACTATCTCATGTTCAATTTTGTCTAAAAATTATAATTTGGGAAAATTGCTATTTAAGGACTTCTAATTGATATTCTAAAGCTATCTCATACAAAAATCTTCCAGAAACTCATATTTTGCAACTTTTGCAATTTAGTCCTTTTGGACCATTCAACCTCAATTTAGCAAAATTGCTTCATGAAACTTTCACACTAGCATGAAAATATGACATAAACCTTAAAAGCTCATAAATTCACCTTGGATTTGTGGCCTCACACCACTATTCTAACTAGGCCCTAAATTGAGCTATTACAAATATGTTAGTCTCGGTTTTAGGGACTAAATTGAATAAAATGCAAAAGTTGTAGAAATTTGAACTGAATGTAAAAATGGTTGTTTATTAATAATTTTATATGTTAATTTTAATTTGTAGCTAACGTTGACCCATATTCCTCGAAGACTAAAGAAAAAGACAGTCATAGATGAATAGCTCGGAGTTCACGATTTGTGTTTCTATAATCCGAACTTTCTTGTAATTGTTGCATATTGATTTGTTGTGCATGGTAAGGATATAAGGTGAGATTCATTGGTTTAAATGAAATGAATTGGATTGATTTGAAATGATTGATGTTATGAGGATTAAATTGAATATTTGTGAAAAATGTGTATGTTTAAACAAATATGAAATTGAGCATATATATTAAAGTGATTTATTGTTGCTATATGTTGCATGAATGTATTCATGATGAATAATAAATGTGAATTGAGATATTGGGTGATAATGAATTGAGTAATGGATACCCTATTAATTGTTCGGGTAGAGTTAGATATAGATGGCATGCCATAGGATAGGAAGGGTTCAAGGTTACCTCGACTACGAGTCGATAAGGCACTTGGTTCCAATTTGTTTCGGTTAAATAGATGAGACACTGGGTGTCAAACTTATTAATAGCACTGGGCACAACCATTTGCTTTGGATTTATCCAATGAGGCATTAGGCGCAAAACTGGTGTGTTGGTTGGATCTGTGTATCCATTTGAGTCCAAGTCGAGTTAATAGGGAATAAATGGTAAAAGCGAGATACTTGATATTGAAATGGAAAATAAATGAGAAATAGAACTTGAATGAGAAATGGAGTACTTAAATGCAAAATGGTTTGGAATACTAATAGAAATGTTGATTTGAAATTATGGTTTTGGAAATTGAAATGGAATGTATCATCTTATGAATTGAGATATCAAATGATTTGTGAAATAGATTGCCATATTTCAATATTAGTAAAATGTATTTGAAGTGACCATTGAATACATGAACTTGCACATTTGACATGTTAATTGCATAGCATCATCTAATTTTAACTTGAGCATTTTAAATGTATTATGTTTTGCTTTTCTGTTTGGATTATAGAAGTCCCATTGAGTTATACTTAGTGTACGATTTTGTTTTCCGTGGATAAGTTATATACCTTATGATTCAATCATCAACTCAGAATCCAACATCAATCTCGAACTCAAGTGTTTATGATTTCATTTTGGTCTTGGCATGTACCTAGGATGTCTTATGGTTATAATGATCATTTTGTATTTTGTTGGCATTTGGAGAGCATGGACATAAATATATATATATATATATATATATATGTGCTGGAAATAGTCATGTAGTTGCTATCTTGTTAAGTACCTTGATTTTTATGCTTAATGATGTAAGGTTAATAAAATAATATGCTATGTGATATGTTTTGGTTAATACTTGGCTATAGAATGATGGATGGTATGTTTAGGTTATGTTTCGAAAATGATTTGGTAAGTTTGATGGTTAAAACATGAGATTGCTTGAATGATTATTTAATGCTTGATTAGGTAATAGTGAAAGTTCTTAATACAATAAAAAGAAAAGAAATAGTGAGAAATCAAATAGTAAATTTATTAAATCTGAGCATGGGTGATTAGCTTGCTTCGTAATCATAATCAACTGTAGCTTTGGGTTTTCTTGTTCAATCAACTAGTCAATAACCAAGCAGGATCTTCCACTAGAATAACGAGTCGACAAGAACAACTTATCTCTTGACCTCATAGTCCAAACCAGTTTAGGGTTAAAGGGTTCATGGATAGGCCATACCAATTTTGGATTAATTCCTACCTTAATGACTTTCTAGGGTTGTCAAGCCTAAGGTTTAAGTTCTTCCTTTCCTGAATAGTTGATCTGATAAGAGAACTCTTTAAAACAATTAATTAATCATATCTCCACTCACTAATCCCCCATAAGAGGATTAGTTCCTTATGGATCTCATAAACAATATACACTTGATAGAAAGAGTAGCCATGAATAACAATTCAAGAGTATAAAGTTTAGAATAAGCCTGATTTGTATTAAAATGGAATGCCAAATCCTCACAGAGTTTGATTATGTTTCACAAATCTAATTTCTTCCACAAAAGCAAAAGAACAAAACTAAAATAAACCTAAAGCCTAAAAAGATAAAAGCTAAAGACTAAAACTAGGAAGAAAATTATACAATATCAAGATTTGTCCATAACATGTGTTAATTGAGCCTATTTATTGACTTTAGAATGGTCGACATCCTTAATGATCGTCTAGAATTATCGAGTTTTAAAATTTATAAAGAGAATGATCGAACCTGGAAACTAACTCTGACAACGACTTCAGGCAAGTGCACCAATCGAACAGTAGTATAGTTTAGGCAAGACCGGATTGTCGAACCCAAAGGAACTAAAAGTACTAATACTCACTTTCTTTCTATTATTTAGCCTAAATATTAAATGATTTGGTTCATTAAATGTAAATTAACTAATTAATTACTAGACTAAGATGCAAAGACAAAAAGTGTAACACCCCTAACCCGAGACCGTCGTCAGAATAAGGTTTAGAGGCATTACCGAACAATAAGATCATTTTACATTGCATTTACGACACAAAGTCAATCATCATCAAACTCATTCATATACAATCATAGTGTCCTTTAATCGGGTCATCAAGACCCTAAGCATGCTTATAAACCGAGTCGGGACTAAACTGAAACACATATAAAATCTCATGAAAAATTGTAACTTTTCTAGAATACGGGAGACACACCCGTGGGGGTAGGCCGCGCCTCTCCCATGACTACATGACACACTCGTGTGACCTCCCCGTGGTTACATACTGCCAAAATCAACACGGCTACCAAGCATGCCCGTGTGCGATGGCCGTGTCCTATAAAGTCATATTATGCCATTTCTCTCGACACAGGCACGCCATACTGCACACCATGTGCGATTTAAGCCACATTCTGCCAATTTACCTACGGTCTGAGGCACGCCCGTGTGCCCCAACCGTGTGGCATTATAGGTCATTTTTGCAAGGCCAACATGCCACTCACTTAGAGTCAAACCTATAAGCAACACATACCAAAACATGTCATGAACATAAGGCAACCAATAACTTGCCAATATGGCTATCCAATCTATATATTCATTTCTCATTCCAACCATAACAAATTCATTACCAAAACTTATTCTACCACAAGCATAATTCATTCCCAATTTCACTAACCCCTATTAGCATTTATCAACTCAAAGTTGCCACTTAATAGCAAATTTATCAATCCACAAATCATGCCAAAAGATGCATCACACATATCACATTCATTCATGCCAAACCTATCACATATTTGCCACACTTCATGGCTAATTACAATCCCAAACATAATTCAATTTACTAGCCTATACATGCCATATTCTAGCTTTATACATCTTTCCAAAAGTACCAAAATAGAATGCCGATAGTGTGATTGAGAGGCTGATGATCCCAGATCCGAGCTAGCTTTACTGACACTGTAAGCAGAGAAAAAAATCACACAGTAAGCTTTCCAAAGCTTAGTAAGTTCGATATACAATACTATATCTCATCAAGCCAAACTAATGTAAATATTAAGCATCACATAGATCAATTATCTCATATTCATATCATCTCATTCATATCTAAAATACTCATTCATTCCATCATGGCTTGTTTATAACTCATCAACCACAAATGTTAATTACATACCTTAGCTAACACTTAGTTATTCTATCTCCAAGCTATTCAATGCTCGATACAACGTGTCGATCATCATTTGATATTCGTTCAAAATAACCGCACACTCAGTGCCACATATATAGTCGAAGTATAATTGTTATCGCACACTTAGTGCCTATTCTTTTAACCGACTCGTCTCGATGTCGCACACACAGTGCCAATTCAATAAGCCAAGCTTTTATATCATCGCACACACAGTGCCATTCATTTCTATTTTGATTTCAATTTCGCACACTTAGTGCCATCAACTAGAATCGTGCACATAGCAACTCATTTTCATACACATGAACATATTCATTTCATATTTATAAAACATAACTCAAATACATGTATGATATCTGAACTTACCTCGGACGTCGAACTATCGATACAATCGATTAATCGAACACTTTATCTTTGCATCGACCTCGATCCGAACCTCTCCTCTCTTGGTCTAAACACATTCAAATTTAATCCATTCAATCATCAATTCATTCATTTTAGTCCAAATACACATATTTAGGGCATTTTACATAATAGCCCTCATATTTTCACATTTCAACACTTTAGTCCATATCTCACAAAATCATTAAATACTCAAAATTTTATTACACTATGCTTAGGCCGAATTCTCCTTAGTCTCATAGGAGTCCACATTTTTCATTTATTTCACATTTTAGTCCCTCAATTTACACTTTTCTCAATTTAGCCCAATTTACTGAATTTTATCAAAAATTCAAAGACAAAACATGTTAATCCAACACCAAGTCTTTATATTTCACTATCATCTAGCACATAGCTCAAGCACTCATCAATGGCTCATCACAAAAACATCATAAATTCACAAAATTACAATATGGGCTAGCTAGAGCACGAAGCAACGATTACAAAAATGTAGAAATTATCAAAAATCGAGCTAAAACATACCTAAATTTTTGCTTAACAATGGTCGAACCCCTAGCTTCCTTTTTCTTTTATTTTTTTTTTGCTATTTTTGGCACCAAGATGAATAAAAATGCCCACTTTCATATTTTGTGTTTTATTATAAAACATTTCAATGCATAAATTACCATGTTAACCTTTAATAATAACATATTATAATACATTTTAGTTGGTTAAAAATGTCCATCTACCATCCACTAAGTACAAAATGGTTTAATTGCATCATAAAGCCTCCATATTTAAAAGACATCAACATTTAAATACTTATAAATCAGCACATAGCTTTTACTCTTTACACGATTAAGTCCTTTCTCTTAATCAAACACTAAAACAATCAAATCATCACACAAAACTTTTACACAGACCAAGTTACATACTATTCACACAGAAAATAATATTAAATTATTATTCCAACCTCAAATTTGTGGTCTCGAAACCACTGTTCCGACTAGGGTCTAAACCGGGCTGTTACAACTCTCCCCCTTAGGGATTTTCGTCCCCGAAAATCTTACCAGTGAATAGTTGTGGATGTTGCTCTCTCATAACGTTCTCAGGTTCCCATGTAGCCTCTTCAATTCCATGTTTGTGCCATAATACTTTCACTAGAGAAATTTTCTTGTTTCTCAACTCTTTAGTCTCTCGTGCCAAAATTCAAATCGGTTATTCACTATACGACAAATCTGACTGAATCTCAACCTCAGTAGGTGCAATTACATGAGACGGGTCTGATCGATATCGTCGAAGCATTTACACATGAAACACGTTATGGACCCTTTCCAACTCTGATGGCAATCTCAATCTATAAGCAACCGCCCAACTCGTTCAATAATCCTATACAGTCCAATGGATCTCGAACTCAGCTTACCCTTTCGGCCAAATCGAAGTATTTTCTTCCACGGTGACACTTTCAAAAACACTTTATCACCAACCTCGAATTTAATATCCTTTCGTTTCAAATCTGCATAAGACTTTTGACGATCTGAGGCTACTTTCAAACTTTCACAAATTACTTTCACTTTCTACTCAGTTTTTTTATAAGATCAACCCCGTGAATCTTGTTCTCACTTAGTTCGGTCCAATACAATGGAGTTCGACACTTTCGACCGTAAAGAGCCTCATATGGTGCCATTTTGATACTAGACTGAAAACTATTGTGATACGCAAACTCAATCAACGATAAATGCTTTTCCCACGCTCTTTCAAATTTAAGTATGCAACATCTCAGCATGTCTTAAAGAATTTGAATAATTCGTTCGGATTGACATCCGTTTGTGGATGAAAAGCGGTACTGAAATGCAATTTCGTGCCCAAGGCATCTTGCAATTTCTTCCAAAATCGCGAGGTAAATCTCGGATCTCTATCAGACACAATAGATAATGGTACTCCATGTAATCTCACAATCTCATCGATATACAGTTCAGCCAACTTATCTAAAGAATAATCGGTTCTCACCGGAATGAAATGAGCTGATTTCGTCAATCTATCAACTATCATCTAGATTGCATCTTTCTTTCTCGGAGATAAGGGCAAACCCGACACAAAGTCCATCGTGATCCTCTCCCATTTCCACTCAGGAATCATAATCGGTTGCAATAAATCAGACGGAACTTGATGTTTAGCCTTAACTTGCTGAAAAACTAAACATTTTGACACAAAGTCAGAAATATCTCTCTTCATACCATGCCACCAATAGAATTGTTTCAAATCATTATACATTTTCGAACTCCCCGGATGTACAGTCAAATGACTATTGAAGCTTCAGTCAAAATCATTTGAATCAACTCTGAATTTCTCAGAATGCAAATCAGATCTCTGAATCTCAAACAATCATTACTATCAACTCGAAATTTTGATTCCGTATTCGAATTACATTGAACCCTTTTTGCTAACAACTCATTATCAATCTTCTGAGTCTCACGTATCCGCTGTATAAACAACGGTTTTACTTTCAATTCAGCTAGAACTGCATCATCATCACACAGATCTATCTGATTACGCATAGCTCGTAAGGTATATAACGATTTTTGACTCAAAGCATCGGCTACAACATTAGCTTTACCCGGGTGGTAATCTATCACAAGTTCATAATCTTTCAACAACTCTAACCATCTTCTCTGTCGCAAGTTCAAATCTTTCTGAGTCATCAAATACTTTAAACTCTTATGATCAGTATAAATATGACATTTTTCACCGAATAAATAGTGACACCAAATCTTCAATGCAAATACAATCGCAGCCAATTCAAGATCATGCGTTGGATAATTCTTTTCATGCGGTTTTAACTGTCTCGAAGCACAAGCGATGACTTTTCCTTCTTGCATCAGCACACAGCCCAAACCATTCAACGATGCATCACTGTAAACTATGAATTCTTTGCCTGATTCGGGTTGAATCAACACTGGTGCTTCGGTTAACAACACTTTCAACTGCTCAAAACTCTGTTGACACTTTTCTAACCACTCGAATCTAATATCCTTCTGTAACAACTTTGTCAAAGGAGTCACAATCATCGAGAAGCCTTTCACAAATTGTCTATAATATCCCGCTAGTCCCATAAAACTACGGACTTCAGACACATTTCTCGGAGGCTTCCATTCCAAAATAGCAGAGATTTTATGCGGATCGACTCGTATCCCTGCAACGGATACAATATGCCCCAGAAAACTGACCTCAGGCAACCAAAATTCACACTTGCTAAACTTTGCATACAACTATTTCTCACGCAGAGTTTATAGCACGATTCTCAAATGTTCGGCATGTTGCGTCTCATCACTCGAATAAATCAAAATATCATCGATGAACACCACCAAGAAATGATCCAAATACGGTCTGAATATCTGATCCATCAAGTCCATAAATACTACAAGGGCATTTGTTAGTCCAAAGGGCATCACTAAGAATTCATAATGTCCATACCTCGTTCTTAAAGCAGTTTTCGGCACATCAGACTCTTTAACTCTCAACTGATAGTAGCCCGATCTCAAATCTATCTTAGAAAATACTGTAGCTCCTCTCAACTAATCAAACAAATCATCGATTCGAGGTAGCGGATATTTGTTCTTTATCGTCACTTTGTTCAATTATCGATAATCAATACACATTCTCATAGTTCCATCTTTCTTTTTCACAAATAATACAAGAGCTCCTTAGGGTGAAAAACTAAATCGTGCAAATCCTCTGTCGGTCAATTCTTGTAAACCGAGATTTCAACTCTTTCAATTTTGTTGGTGCCATTCTGTATGGAGCTATCGAAATAGGAGCAATTCCCGGCACTAACTCAATACCAAATTCGACTTCTCTAATCGGAGGTAACCCTAGTAACTCTTCTGGAAACACATCTGGAAACTCACATATCACCGGCACAGATTCAATTTTCCTTTCCGACACCTTTGTATCAATCACATACGCCAAATAAGCTTCACAACCTTTTCTCACATAGTTCATAGCTCTCATCACTGATACAACAGCTGGTAGTCCTTTCATATCACTAGACTCAATTCTAACTATC
Source organism: Gossypium rotundifolium (assembly GCA_025506655.1). Taxonomy (NCBI): domain Eukaryota; kingdom Viridiplantae; phylum Streptophyta; class Magnoliopsida; order Malvales; family Malvaceae; genus Gossypium; species Gossypium rotundifolium. Next base: position 30,732,664 of record CP106730.1, read on the forward strand.
TCACCATTCTGACTCTTCAATTCAACATTCTTTCTCTTACAATTCACGATGGCATTATGCAAAGTAAGCCAGTCCATTACCGAATTATGTCAAATTCATTAAATGGTAGCAACATCAAATTGACCGGAAAACATAAATCACGAAACATCAACGAGCAATTCTTGCACACCTTATCCACGAAAACACACTTGCCTAAGGGGTTCGATACTCTAATCATAAATTCAGTAGACTCAACAGGTAGAGTCTTATTCGATACTAAATTCATACACACATAGGAATAAGTTGATCCAAGATCTATCAATGCAATGACATCAGTATAAAATAAAGTGAAAGTACCAATGATCACGTCTGGAGATGATGCTTCCAATCGTGCACGTATAGCATAGGCTCGGTAGGTGCTCTCACTTCTGACCCCACAGCTGTATCAGTTGTCCCTCTCTAGCTTTCACTCATAATTCTGGTGTTTCTGGGTGGTCTTCCCCTAGCTGCCACATTGCTCGGTCTTTTATTCTGAACATTTTCTTCTTCGACCATCTTTGGGCAATCTCGGATAAAATGATCTCGGGATCCACATTTATAGCATGTTTTATTATTATACTTGCCCCAGTACTCTCCCACATGTCGTCTCCCACATTGTCTACATTCGGGCTTGTTACTCTTAACACTGCCAACACTTGTTTCATTCGGAGCTTGAATTCATAAACCAAGATTGCATCTCGAACGATCTCTATTTGGATGTCCAAACGAGGCATTTGAACGATTGCTTGCATCTTTATATCTCTTTGCTGAAGCTTGAGAGAACTTATTCATCAATCTCTTCTTTCATCACGAGCCTCAGAATCAGCTTTCTTCTTTTCTTTACCGAGCTCCTCAACTTTGTATGCTCTTTCAACTAATACAATAAATTCATTTATATCCAGTATTCTAACCAACAACTTAATATCTTCATTCAATCCCTTTATAAAATGTTTACACATAGTAGCTTTAGTCGAAACACATTCTCTTGCATATTGGTCAACTTACGAATTCCCGCTCGTACTCAGTAACAGACAAACGACCCTATTTTAGCTCTAAAAACTCTTTACGTTTCTGATCAATAAAGCGTTGGCTGATATACTTCTTTCTAAACTCGACTTGAAATAAATCCTAGGTGATTCTCTCTCTCGAAACCACAGATATCAATGTTTTCCACCAATTGTAAGCCGTGTCTCTCAACAAGGAAACTACACACTTAATGCACTCATCAGGGTTCATCGACATCTCATCAAATACTCGAAGAGTGCTCATCATCATCATCAGCTGTGGCCCTAAACTCTTCGGCCCCATACTTGCGAATCTTGTCTACAGGTGGTTTATTCAATCTGATCGGATCTACAACTTGTGGCACAACAGGTACTTGTGGGGGTGGAGGTTGTGGAGCAGTCAGATTTGTTCTAACCAATTCTGAAAACCATTCACTTATCATACAGAAGAAGGCTTGCTTAGCCTCACCTCCCTCACCACTATCATTCGGCCTAGATGTGGCAGGCGCTGTCCCTTGAGCGGGAGCAAGCGCATTACTCTCTACGTCGTCAACAACTGCTCGATTGGGATCCATTACTATATTAAAACACATTTCAACTATCAGATTTCATCACACTATCACAATTTCACAATATGGCATGTATAGCTAGACTCACACACGCTACGTTAGTCTAAAGATCGACTAAGCCGTAGCTCTGATACCAATAAAATGTAACACCCCTAACCTAAGACCATCGCCAGAATAGGGTTTAGAGGCATTACCGAATAATAGGATCATTTTACATTTCATTTACAACACAAAGTCAATCATCATCAAACTCATTCATATACAATCATAGTGTCCTTTAACCGGTCATCAAGACCCTAAGCATGCTTATAAACTGAGTTGGAACTAAACCAAAACACATATAAAATCTCATGAAAAATTGTAACTTTTCTAGAATACAGGGGAGACATGCCCGTAGGGGTAAACCGTGCCTCTCCCACGACTACATGACACACCCGTGTGACCTCCCCATGGTTACATACTTCCAAAATCAACACGGCTACCAAGCACGCCCGTGTCCTATGGCCGTGTCCTATAAGGTCATATTATGCCATTTCTCACACGACTTATAGGCACGCCCGTGCCATGGCCGTGTGCAGTTTAAGCCACATTCTATCAATTTACCCACAGTCTGAGGCATGCCCGTGCCCCAACCGTGTGGCATTGTAGGTCATTTTGCAAGGCCAACATGCCACTCACTTAAAGTCAAACCTATAAGCAACACATACCAAAACATATCATGCACATAAGGCAACTAATAACTTACCAATATGGCTATCCAATCTATATATTCATTTCTCATTCCAACCATAACAAATTCATTACCAAAACTTATTCTACCCCAAGCATAATTCATTCCCAATTTCACTAACCCCTATTAGCATTTATCAACTCAAAGTTACCACTTAATAGCAAATTTATCAATCCACAAATCATGCCAAAAGATGCATCACACATATCACATTCATTCATGCCAAACCTATCACATATTTAGCCACACTTCATGGCTAATTACAATCTCAAACATAATTCAATTTACTAGCCTATACATGCCATATTCAAACTTTATACATCTTTCCAAAAGTACCAAAATAGAATACCGATAGTGTGATTGAGAAGCTGACGATCCCAGATTCGAGCTAGCTTTATTGGCACTACAAGCAGAGAAACAAATCACACAGTAAGCTTTCCAAAGCTTAGTAAGTTCGATATACAATACTATATCTCATCAAACCAAACTAATGTAAATATTAAGCATCACATAGATCAATTATCTCATATTCATATCATCTCATTCATATCTAAAATACTCATTCATTCCATCATAGCTTGTTTATAACTCATCAACCACAAAGGTTAATTACATACCTTGGCTAACACTTAGTTATTCTATCTCCAAGCTATTCAATGCTCGATATTACGTGTCGATCATCATTTGATATTCGTTCAAAATAACCGCACACTCAGTACCACATATATAGTCAAAGTATAATTGTTATCGCACACTTAGTGCCTATTCTTTTAACCGACTCATCTCGATGTCGCACACACAGTGCCAATTCAATAAGCCAAAGCTTTTATATCATCGCACACACAGTGCCATTCATTTCTATTTCGATTTCAATTTTGCACACTTAGTGCCATCAACTAGAATCGTGCACATAGCAACTCATTTTCATACACATGAACATATTCATTTCATATTTATAAAACATAACTCAAATACATGTATGATATCCGAACTTACCTCGGACGTCGAACTATCGATACGGTCGATTAATCGAGCACTTTATCTTTGCCTCGATCTCGATCCAAACCTCTCCTTTCTTGGTCTAAACACATTCAAATTTAATCCATTCAATCATCAATTCATTCATTTTAGTCCAAATACACATATGTAAGGTATTTTACATAATAGCCCTCATGTTTTCACATTTCGACACTTTAGTCCCTATCTTACAAAATCATCAAATACTCAAAATTTCATTACACTATGCTTAGGCCGAATTCTCCTTAGTCTCATAGGAGTCCACATTTTTCATTTATTTCACATTTTAGTCCCTCAATTTACACTTTTCTCAATTTAGCCCAATTTACTCAATTTCATCAAAAATTCAAAGACAAAACATGTTAATCCAACACCAAGTCTTTATATTTCACTATCATCTAGCACATAGCTCAAGCATTCATCAATGGCTCATCACAAAAACATCATCAATTCACAAAATTACAATATGGGCTAGCTAGAGCACGAAGCAACGATTACAAAAACGTAAAATTATCAAAAACGAGGTAAAACATACCTAAATTTTTGCTTAACAATGGCCGAACCCCTAGCTTCCTTTTTCTTTTATTTTCTTTGCTATTTTTGGCACCAAGATGAATAAAAATGCCCACTTTCATATTTTGTGTTTTATTATAAAACATTTCAATGCATAAATTACCATGTTAACCTTTAATAATAACATATTATAATACATTTTAGTTGGTTAAAAATGTCCATGTACCATCCACTAAGTACAAAATGGTTTAATTGCATCATAAAGCCTCCATATTTAAAAGACATCAACATTTAGATACTTATAAATCAGTACATAGCTTTTACTCTTTACACGATTAAGTCTTTTCTCTTAATCCGACACTAAAACGATCAAATCATCACACAAAACTTTTACACAGACCAAGTCACATACTATTCACACAATAAATAATATTAAATTATTATTCTAACCTCAGATTTGTGGTCTCAAAACCACTGTTTTGACTAGGGTCTAAACCGGGCTGTTACAAAAAGAATGAATTTGGGAAAATAACTTTAGGAAAAACTCAGTTGATTAAGACGATACCCTTAGGAAGAATCCACCTAAACTTCACTTGTTATCCAACACTGAACCAGGCAAATTATTCACTTAGCTTGATCCGTAATGTAACACCCCAAACTCGGCCCATACGTCATGACCGGATCTGGTATGCTACGGATTGAATGTTGAAAACTTTGCTTTGAAGGGTTTTGAAAATCTCAGTTTATTTTAACCGATTAATCATTAATTGTGACATTTTGAATAAACTTTAACATTTCCGTTGAACACGCTGGAAATACCCATTTTCCTTTCACTTTATAATTAAGATTTTGAAAACATAAGTTTATAAGATGTAACATAAAAAAAATATAGTTCGATAACCTAAGTTATGGAGGCCTTATTACAAAAATAATCCCAAAATTAAAACTTAAAGAAAAATCAAAAATAGTCTATGAAGATAAAAGACTTGATGGCCCCTCGAGTCTGCCTCGGCTCCCATGTCCACGATCTACTGCTCATCTGAGAAGTTGGGAGAAATGAAAGGGTGAGCCACCAAGACTCAATGTGTAAATCCTGAAAACACATAAAAGCCTTGAGGCCCATTAAACACATTATGGGCCCCGCCCCATACACAATGGCAATAGAATATATATTTACATGCAACATGGCCCATCCCAAACTTAAGAGTCCATCCTCTACACCCCCCCGTACCAACCATCACACCGTGGGGATTTCTATAATCAACCCTTCATCCGCTACACACCATATCGACAGCTGTGCTGTCTGTCATAAAGACCGATCACTATGTGACCTATATGGAAAAGCCACCGATCGCCATGCGACCTTAATAATACATTGTAGTATTTCGACAGCTATGCTGCCTGTCATAAAGACCGATCACTATGTGACCTATGTGGCAAAGCCACTGATCGCCATGCGACCTTCTTCCCCTTCATAATATCAATCCCATCCCATGCATACATACATGCAAGAATCAGAACATTATACTATCTAAACAGATCACAAACTTTCACATACTTCGATACACATAGAGAAGTTTTTATGATTACGTACCTGGCATCCCTTGCCTACCCTTTTTGGGTAATACGAACAAACAACCTCATTTTCTGGCTTTTAGCCCATAACATACATATAATACAGATTAACTAGTGTGATAGAGATCTACACACCTGATTACCAATAGGACAGTACTTTCTATGTCGACACTATCAGAAGTCGATACGACTACTAACTTTCTAAGGTTTTGTTCTGAAGCCGGTCCACAACCCGGTGACCAATCCCGTACTGCTAGCACCGCGCGTTTCTTGAACTTTGGGGCTGGGACTATAGATCCAACCCCTTCTTTCGATTTGCTAACATTCGAGTCCATGAATAACCTTAGTCAGAGGATACTATAATGATTGCTTAACGAGGCATTAGGTTAAGGCACAATAAAGAAAGGAAACCGATGGATCAACTTAGGGAGAATTGAAATCCTTACATTGAAATCCCAAAAGAAGACAATAGGATTGGGAAGTTGTCGATTTTTGTCCTAGGAACTTAGGCGGTTAGATCTCCTTTAAATCCTGAAATGCCGCCCAAACAGGACACAAGGTCAGTGAATAGAATATTAAATTAATGATGGCCTTACAACCCATTAGCCAATCGGCTATGGCCCCTAAAATCGAAAGAGAAAAGATCAAAAGAAATCGGCACTTACCAATGTGTTCGACTTCACGATGATTTTGGCTTCTAAGAAGATCAAAAGAAAGACAGTGTAACAGGATCTATAAAGATTCGACTATGAAGAAATTAGAAAAAAGGAGAATAAAGGAAAGAACAATGATCTTTCGGTTATTGGAAAAGAATAGAGATGAGAAGAGTTATGAGTTTCGGCTTTTGGAGGAAAAGATGAGAGAAGAGAACAATGAAATTTTTGGCTTTTGCATAAAAGTGGGGATGAGAGGAAAGAAAAAGAGAATAGGGTCAAATGCCGGAATTGAAGAGATATCCCCCTACTTAAGCAAAATTTCGGCACCTACTGCCTAAAACTGAAAATGCCTCTTTTAAAAACTAAAACTAAGCTATTAATCAAGGGAAATTTTGGCACCCTTTGATCATATCAGAATCGATTTCACCTCCCCATTAGTGTTGGAATTTCGGCCACCACTGTGACCAGCAGATAAATCCTAAATTTCTTCCCTTATTTTTATCCGATCACACCTCCAAAAGAATCCTAGATAACACTACCTCTTCCTTCCTTTATTTGCCATATTATCTACATTATCCACTAAATAATCCTCCTATTTCCAAGCCTTATTGCCGTCCCACTCTACCAACTTAAATGCCAAAAATTAGTTGAATTTAATTAAAAAGAATTGGGCTTTATGCAACTCAAACCTTTGACCTCCTTAATAGCTTGACACGCCACTCCTAGTCCCTACATATCGCCACTGACCACTGGGCCACAAGCCTATTTTTGTGTCTTAATTCACAGGTAATGTCTTTTAAGCCTGTCCCTAACTTACTTTCCACTAGAGTGTCCAAATGTAAAATTTGACTAAGGCCTCGGCCAAATTCAAGCCTATTCTAGACCCCTAAAACATTCTATCAAGCATAACAAGCACAACCACACACATTAAATGCATAGGCCCATTAATTCAGGATGTTACAGTTCTACCCCCTTAAAGAAATTTTGGCCTCGAAATTACCTGATCAAAATAGATGCGGGTATTGCCACCGTATCGCTTCCTCTGGTTCCCAAGTAGCCTCCTCAAAACCGTGATTCTACCATAGAACCTTAACTAATAGAACCGTTTTTCTTCGCAATACCTTGACATCATGATCCAGAATTTCTACCGATTCTTCTTCAAAGGATAAATCAGGTCTCACTTCGATTTTTTCCACAGACACCACATTGGATGGATCCGAATGGTAACGTTTTAACATAGAAACGTGGAATACATTGTGAATCTGGCTTAGCTCAGAAGGTAGCTCTAGCTGATAGGCTACCGGCCCCACTTGTTTCAACACCCGATAAGGTTCGATAAATCTGGGACTTAATTTACCCTTCCGTCCAAACCTTAGCACTTTCTTCCATGGCGACACCTTCAAGAACACCTTGTTACCCACTGCAAACTCTATGTCCTTACACTTCAAGTCTGCATAGGACTTCTGTCGATCCGACGCTTCCTTTAGTCAAGCTCAAATTAACTCAACCTTCTCCTCTGTCTTGGTAACCAACTCGGACCCAAAATCTGATGTTCCCCTAATTCTGTCCAACAGGTAGGAGTACGACACTTCCACCCATACAATGCTTCATAGGGCGCTATCTGAATACTAGACTGGTACTGTTGTTGTAAGTAAACTCCGCCAACGGTAAAAACCCTTCCCAACTACCTCCGAAATCAATGACACATCCCATCAACATGTACTCCAAGATCTGAATTACCCGCTCAGACTGTCCATCTGTCTGAGGTTGAAACGTGGTACTAAAATCCAACTTTGTACCCATCACTTGATGCAAAGCCTTCTAGAATCGCGACGTGAACCTGAGGTCCCTATCCGATATGATTGATACTGGTACCCCATGCAACCTCACTACCTCCGCTATATATAACCTAGCCAGCTTCTGTAGAGAGTAATCAACCCATACTAGTATGAAATGAGCAGATTTCGTCAGGCGATCAACAATCACCCAGACTGAATCTTTCTTAGTAGGCGTGAGGGGTAGCTCACTAATAAAGTCCATTGTGATCCTTTCCACTTCCATTGTGGAATATTCACTAGCTGCAATAACCCTGATGGTAACTAATGCTCCGCCTTTACCTGCTGACAGGTCAAACACTTACTCACCGCCGATTACCTCTTGCTTTAAGCCCGGCTACGTAATCGATCCCAAAACCCCGATACATCTTACCCCTCTAGGGTGCATAGCGTATGAACTTTCATGCACTTCTTGCAAAATCCTATGCCTCTATTCTGGATCTTTTGGCATGCAGACTCTCCCTTGAAAACATAACAGTCCTTCCTCATTCATACTGAAGTCCGTCGATCCATCACTTGATCCTACATGAAACTTCTCCTTTAGCAACTCATCGGTCTGCTGCTTCTTTTTAACCTGATGACCCAAGAGGGTCTCACTTGGAGTTCAGCCAATAAGCTCCTATCATCATATAAACTAAGGTGAGCAAACATTGCTCTCAAGTCAAAGATTACTCAACGACTTAAAGCATCTGCCACCACATTAGCTTTACCCGGATGGTACTCGATCAAGCAATCATAATCCTTTAACAACTTGATCCACCTCCTCTACCTTAGATTCAACTCCTTCTGGGTCAAAAGGTATTTTAGACTCTTATGATCGGTGTAAATAACAGATTTCTCCTCCTACAGATAATGTCTCCAAATCTTTAAAGAAAAAACCACTGCCACCAACTTCAAATCATGGGTGGGATAATTTGCTTCATGCGGTCTTAACTGTCGAGATGCATATGCAACAACCTTTCCATCTTGCATCAACACGCATCCCAGTCCCGTGTGTGATGCATCATAGTAAATTACGAATTCCTTTTCAACCTTCGGCTGAATCAATACCGGAGCCTCTGTCAAAATCCTTTTTAACTTCTCGAAACTCTCTTGCTGCTTATTAGACCAAACAAACGGAACTCCTTTCCGTAATACTTAGTCAATGGTGCCGCTATTGAAGAAAATCCTTCAACAAACCTTCAATAGTACCCGGCCAGTCCAAGAAAACTCTAAATTTCTACCACGGACTTAGGCGGCTTCCAATCCAATACCGCTTCAATTTTTCGAGGGTCAACCCTAATCCCCCCTACCGACACAACATGGCCTAAAACATAACTTCCTTAGCCAAAATTCACACTTATCAATTTGGCATACAACCGCTTCTCCTCAAGATCTCAAAACCACTTGAAGGTGTGAGTCCTGTTCCTCCTCTGATCTTGAATAAACCAGGATATCATCTATGAATACCATGACAAACTGATCCAAGTAGGGTTGGAATATTTTGTTCAGCATGTCCACAAATGCTACTGGCGCATTGGTCAATCTGAATGGCATTACCATGAACTCGTAATGACCATAGCGAGTCCTAAAAGCTGTCTTATGAATATCTGCCTCCTTGACCTTAAGCTGATGGTATCCTAACCTCAGATCTATCTTTGAAAAGACTGAGGCTCCCTTCAACTGATCGAACAAGTCATCGATCCTCGGCAACGGGTATTTGTTCTTGATTGTTAGCTTATTCAACTGACGATAGTCAATGCACATACGCATTGATCCATCTTTCTTCTTGACAAATAACAACGGTGACACACTTGGTCAAATAAACCCTCTGTCCAGCAACTCCTGAATCTGCGCTTTCAATTCCACCAACTCCTTTGGCGCCATCCTATATGGAGCAATAGATACTGGTGCTGTTCCCAGAAAAAGATCGATACCAAACTCCATGATCGGGGGGTAGTCTCGGAAGCTCTTCTGGGAAAACATTAGAAAACTCCTTCACCGTCCTAACGTCCCCAACAGTTAGGTCCTTGGCTTCTAGAGCCCGAACAAACATTAAAACTACCTCGCATCCTTTTCTCACCATCCTTTCTGCTTTTAGGGCAGTCACTACATTCAATAGACAGTTCCTCCTTTCTCCTATCACCAACACTTCACCACCCTCGGGGGTTTTCAACACCATACACTTGGCTGCACAATCTAAATTAGCTTGATAGTTCACCAGCCAGACTATGCCAAATATTAAGTCGAACTCCCCAAACGGTAATTCCATCAGATCCGTCCGAAAATCTATTCCCTAAACTTCTAAGGGTACCTCCCGATAGAGTTTATCTACTACCACAAATTATCCTAATGGGCTAATTACAGTCATCACCTTAGGGGTAATCTCGAAATCTAAACTTAACGTTCTAGACACACTACTAGCAACATATGAATGTGTCGACCCAATGTCAATCAATGCAGTCCAAAGCAAACCAAATATTAAAAACATATCGGTTATAACATCCGGTGCGTCAGCCTCCTCTCGACGTCTGGCAGCATAGACTAACCCCAAATTGCCTTGCCTCGGTGTCTCCCCGCCTTGGCTCGATGCTCCACTACCGATCAAATCGCTACCACCTCTAGCGGACCACGACCCTTTACAAATGCCGACCTCTTCTACTTGGTGAGCATTTCCACGCCATGAGTCCTACATCACCCCGTGTGACGTGGGATGCCTCTAACTGATGGTCCAAAGTTTCACACCTAAAACACTTTTCACTGCCAACACCCACCTATATGGAATTTACCACAGCGAACACACCTCCATGTCTGGTTAGCAGTAGGTCTCTCCACCCAGTTCGACCCATCCAACCTAGGTCTTTTCTGAGTACGCCCAACTGCTCTTGACGATCCAAAATTCCTCCTACTTCCACTTCTATCTTTATCCCAATTCAGCTTTTTCGTTCGCTTTACCTCCTCAGCTATCTTAGCCTTCTCTACAAGCACAGTAAATTCCCTCTCCCGCTGTGGAGTTATCAAAACACGTAAATCATCCTTCAGGCCATCTTTAAATCGAACATACCGTCCATGTTCTGTGGCCACTATCCCTCGAGCATAACGACTCAAGCATAACAATCCCGCTTCATATGCCGCCACTGACCTACTTCACTAAACCAAATTCAAAAATGCTCTACGCTGCGTATCCACATAACTCGTTCCAATGTACTTACTCTGGAATCACCGTTCTGAAGTAATCTCAGGTGATACGGTCAGCCAATGTACCATCCTTAACCGTAAGCCACCATTGATAAGCTTCGTCCCGGAGAAGGGCACTACTCCTTTCAGCTTCTCTTCTTCCACGAAATCCAGATCATCTATTTTGCATTCGACCGCCTCCAACCAATACTCAGCTATACTTGGGGATATCCTAGAAATTCCCCTAAACACTTCTGCCCCATTAACTCTAAGTCGCTCTGACATGGATTTTTGGGCTCCTATGCCCATGCCACCCCAACAACCCTCTCTAAAACCCTCAACATCACCTGTGATACTACATCATCTCCGGCCGTCTGATCCTAAAATTCTGCCTCCACAGCTGGTGGCACTAGTACCTCATTCCCCGACTCGTAACCAGACCTTATTGGTTCCGACACAGCACTCTTGCCTCTACCTCGGCCATGCACACCACGCCTCTAGTGCTCATTCTATCGATTCGTGTTTATCTGATTAGGAATTTTATGAATTATTAATTTCTTCCAATGATTAATAACGAACAATCTTATGGAAAGTAGTTTTAACAGTAGTTCTTTCAAATTCGAACTCTATCTACAAGGTTCAGTTCTCAAGTCTTTATTTCCTAGCTCTAGAATCCACATACATTCAACCATCACACATCAACATACAAGTAGCATCCATGAACTCACATTCATCACATAAGGGTATTTTTGTCATTTCACTACCCAAGGGTATTCTCGTAATTTTCCAAAATAGAGTATCTTGGTAATTTTACAAAATAGGGGTATTTTGGTAATTTTGCAATCCAGGGGTATTTTGGTAATTTTGCAAACCAAGGGTATTTTGGGAAATTTTCACAAATCAAGGGTATTTCAAAAATTTTACATAACTAGGGTATTTTAGTAATTTTGTGAAATAGGGTGGCTGGTCCCTTTCGGGTTTTAGTTATAAATTTTGGCCCGTCAACAAGTCCCATGAAGCAAATACTACGCACTGTAGGATTCCAAGAAGAGGAGGTGAGCCGCTAGGGCAGCTTAAATACCAAGCTCTTCTTGGATCCAATCCTAGACATGCGTATGCTGTTACCACACTCTAACCACGTGACTTAACGTACATGTTTAATTAGAAATTAAGTCTTATGAGATTTGAAGAATTGTTTATACTAAACCTAAAGTCCATAAACTCTAGCATACTAGCCTACGTCCCTATAGAGCCCATCAAGCCTAACATGCATATGACATAATGAGTTTAGAATACTTACCTGCGTGGATCGGGTTCCGGTAGACTCGAAGGCCATATCTCAACTGAACTTTTCTCAAACTTACATCACTTTTACAAATCACTATTAGACCCATTTCACAGCTCGAGTTTTGAATTGGGCTCTGATACCAAAAATGTAACACCTCAAACCCAGCCCATACGTCATGACAGAATCTGGTATGCTACGGGTTGAATGTTGAAAACTTTGCTTTGAAGGGTTTTGAAAATCTCAGTTTATTTTAACCGATTAATCATTAATTGTGACATTTTTGAAGAAACTTTAACATTTGCGTTGAGCATGCTAGAAAAACCAATTTTCCTTTCACTTTATAATCAAGACTTTGAAAACATAAGTTTATAAGATGTAACATAAAAAATATAGTTTGATAACCTAAGTTATGGAGGCCTTATTACAAAAATAATCCCAAAATTGAAACTTAAAGAAAAACCAAAATAGTCTATGAAGATAAAAGACTTGATGGCCCTCAAGTCCGCCTTCGGCCCCATGTCCACGATCTCTCGCTCATCTAAAAGTTGGGAGAAATGAAAGTGTGAGTCACCAAGACTCAGTGTGCAAATCCCAGAAACACATAAAAGCCTTGAGGCCCACAAACACATTATAGGCCCTAGGCCCATACACAATGGCAACAGAATATATATTTACATGCAACATGGCCCACCCCAAACTGAAGAGTCCATCCTCTACACACCCCCGTATCCAACCATCACACCGTGGGGATTTCTACAATCAACCCTCCATCCGCTACACACCATATTGATAGTTGTGCTATCTGTCATAAAGACCGATCACTATGTGACCTATGTGGCAAAGCCATCGATCGCCATGCGACCTTAATAATACATTATAGTATTTAGACAGCTGTGCTACCTGTCATAAAGACCGATCACTATGTGACTTATATGGCAAAGCCACCGATCGCCATACGACCTTTTTCCCCTTCATCATATCAATCCTATCCCATGCATACATACATGCAAGAATCAGAACATTATACTATCTAAACAGATCACATGCTTTCACATACTTCAATACACATAGAGAAGTTTCTATGATTACGTACCTGGCATCCTTTCCTACCCTTTCTAGGTAATACAACTGTTCATACAACCTCATTTTCTGGCTTTTAGCCCATAACATACATATAATACAGATTAACTAGTGTGATAGAGATCTACACACTTGATTACCAACAGGACAATACTTTCTATGTCGACACTATCAGAAGTCGATACGACTGCTAACTTTCTAAGGTTTTGTTCTGAAGTCGGTCCACAACCCGGTGGCCAATCCCGTACCGCTGACACCACACGTTTCTTAAACTTTGTGGCCGGGACTACAGATCCAACCCTTTCCTTTGATTTGCTGACATTCGAGTCGATGAATGACCTTAGTCAGAGGATACTATAATGTTTGCTTAACGAGGCATTAGGTTAAGACACAATAAAGAAGGAAACTGATGGATCAACCTAGGGAGAATTGAAATCCTTACCTTAAAATCTCGAAAGAAGACAATAGGATTGGGAAGTTACCAATTTTTGTCCTAGGAACCTAGGCGGTTAGAACTCCTTTAAATCCCGGAATGCCGCCCAAACAGGACACAAGATCAGTGAATAGAATATCGAATTAATGATGGCCTTACAACCCATTAGCCAATCGGCTATGGCCCCCAAAATTAAAGAGAAAAGATCAAAAGAAATCGACACTTACCAACAGGTTCGGCTTCTCTTGACAGATTTTGACTTCTGAGAAGATAAAAAAAAAGATAGTGTAATAGGATCTATAAAGATTCCACAATGAAGAAATCAAAAAAAGGGAGAATAAAGGAAAGAACAATGATCATTCGATTATAGGAAAAGAATTGAGATGAGAATAGTTATGAATTTCGACTTTTGGAGGAAAAGATGAGAGAAGAGAACAATGAAATTTTTGGCTTTTGCATAGAAGTGGGGATGAGAGGAAAGAAAAAGGGCATAGGGTCAAATGCGAAATTGAAGAGATATCCCCCCTACTTAAGCAAAATTTCGGCACCTACTGCTTAAAATCAAAAATGCCCCATTTTAAAACTAAAACTAAGCTATTAATTAAGGGAAATTTTGACACCTCTTGATCATATCTGAACTGATTTCTCCTCCTCCTCAGTGTTGGAATTTCGGTCACCACTGTGACCAGTAGATAAATCCTAAATTTCCTCCCTTATCTTTATCTGATCACACCTCCAAAAGAATCCTAGATAACACCACCTCTTCCTCCCTTTATCTGCCATTTTATCTGCATTATCCACTCAAATAAATCCTCCTATTTCCAAGCCTTATTTCTGTCCCACTCTACCCACTTAAATGCCAAAAATTAGATGAATTTAATTAAAAATAATTGGGCTTTATGCAACTCGAACCTTGGTCCTCCTTAACAGCTTGACACGCCACTCCTAGTCCCTGCATTTAAGTCCTGTCTTAATTCATAGGTAATGTCTTTTAAGCCTTGTCCTGACTTAATTTCCACTAAAGTATCCAAACAGAAAATTTGACTAAGGCCTCAGGCCAACTTCGAGCCCATTCTAGACCCCCAAAACATTCTATCAAGCATAACAAGCACAACCACACACATTAAACGCATAGGCCCATTAATTCAGGATGTTACATGTAAGACTCCCTAATTTATATTAAACCCTCTCTCGAGGGGAATAACGTCTAACCCTAGGTTGATTAATCGAAATCTCTTTCAAATTAAAACCCCTAGAGTCGCATTAACTCGATCTATGGACTCTCATATTAGGTTTCACCCTAATTCGGCAAAATCTTGTCGCCTTATCTCTAGGCGGCGATCAACTCTGCTTAATTATGCTAGATCTACTCTTAAGTAGGGACTTTTGCTCCACCACCTAATCACATTCAACTTGAATCAATATTCTGAAAATATTAATACAAGAATTAAGCATACATAATTAAGAAGAAACTAAGTATTTATTATATAGTTCAATAAATAATAACAAGATTCATCTAGGCTTCATACCTTTCAGGTATCTGAATGGTTTAGTTCATAATGATAAAATAAAACATCTCAAGAGAAAAGATAAAACAAAACATAAGAAATCTCTAAAACCCCCTGAAGGAATTAAAGGAGAGATCCACTGTTTTGAGTAGAATTCCAGCTTCTTAAGATGGATCAACTGGCTATCTTCGAGTGATTCCCTCAGAGGTTCAGCTTCTGCCAAATTTTGAACGTTTGAGCCCCTTTGAAGGTTGGCCTCTAGGTTCTTTATATAGGCTTTGAGATGCTTTTACTTGGCTTGTAAGTATCCTAGTTCAAGTATACTTCCTACTAGGTGTTTGAATAGGCTTTGGAATGTGGTTCTTTGCCTCAAAGTATCCAAATCCGAGTACAATTCCTCTTTTCCATGACAGGGGCACGGCCATGGTACACACCCATGTAGATCGACTTCAGACCGTGTTTTGGTTCTGTTGATTGTGGCACTGCCCTGTAAATCGTGGTCAGACCGTGTGAAGTAAATTGATGAGACACGACCGTGTGGTTTGAAGTCCAGGCCATGTCAATTTCCACTTTGGCCCAAATTGGCCTATTTTAAGCCCGTTTCTTATTCTTTTCATCCTTGTATGCTTTCCTCAAGATAAAACATGAAAAGAAAGGATTAAGAGCACCTTTTTACATAAATCAAGGGCTAAATCATCCAAAAGCATGCTAAATATGGTGTTAAAATATATTACTTTTACGGCTTATAAAATACCCCCACACTTAAGCTTTTGCTTGTCCTCAAGAAAAATTCTCAACTTACAATTAAAATGAACTTTACATAATTCATAATTCCTATTAATAATGCCTCATCATAATTCATAGATAATTCATACATGGATAATTTAACTTACAGACTCCTAAAGATTCAAACAATTCCAAGTCATATATTTGTAGCATGAAAACATAGGTGTCTCCCCTTATCTAAATAATTACCTTTGATTCAAAACCCACAAGGATTGACATCCTCACTAAAGATTCACTCAAATCACTCAAAAGTGTTTAAGGTTCACAATTAAGCACTCAACAATCGAACTCAAAAGTTAATCCCATAGGCTTGCTCGAAAATCAAATCTCCACCACTATAATATGAGATGATACACAAATCAAAAGGTCTTTAACGAGGTTGTAACGGGCTTGGGTTAAAGGAGTGGATAAAGGCTGAATTAGAAGGTTAAAAATCGAGATTGACCTGATAAATTTACCTAACTAAGAACAATAAACTGGAAAATAAATGATTACATCAATTGAAACTTTGAAACTAATAATACTACGAGCTTTTTCCTTGATAATTGAAAATTAAATGCACAAGCTCACTTTTTATACTACTAATGCTGAATATACTTTGATTTTTCGATCGATTTTTTTTCGAGAAAACAAACTAAGTAAATACATAATAAAGAAAGAACTTTATCAACTGAAATAAACTAATTAGGCAACTAATCAAATCAATTCTCAATAGAAGGGTAGTAAAAAGAATGGTGATAACAAATACAAAGGGTTTTTGGGTTAATATTAGCGGGTAAATCAATAAAAAGGGCTGTTATGATTAAAAAGGGTTCACTAGGGGTTAATTATGTAGGTAGGCTTTTTGGTGGTGTGAATGGGTTAAAACCTAGGTGCCTTTATCATCTCAGTATATCAAATCAAGAATGTGGTCTCGACATGTATAAACGAGGCAAGTTCTAGAATAACAATTCAGTGTTGACACACTCATAGTCAATAAAGTGAGCACGGAAAAGAATATATGCTCTATAAGGCTCAAAATCTCACAAAAATTATGGGTATTTGACATCAATTCCTGTAAATTTCAAACTTCAAGGTAATATTCAAATTTAGTTCAACAACCTAGAAAATTTTTGATTCTTGAAAAATAGACTTATCATGCTTGATTCTCTAGTATTCTTCAAATTTAATCATCAATGCACAATTATCAATGACTTAATCCAAAACATATTAATAAAAATCATAAATCATCAGAAATTTAACCCTAATTAATAATATGAGAAAAATACTTAGGAACAAGACTAAATTCAGAGATTTGAGAATAATGCAAAAAGTTAGGTACTTTTACCCCCCACACTTAAGATGTACATTGTCCTCAATGTATAAAGATAGATAAGTAATCATGTAATAATAAAAAAGAAGGGGAAGAAGTAACACTTCTTGAATTTTTGGATGAATCCTTGTTCCCTTGTCGAATTGGAGGTGGGGGCATTTTCTGTGGGCCTAGTGGGGTGGCTACTGACAAGCACTGTGCTAGATGAAGAAATTGGGTAGCCTGGAAAGATATAGCCAGGAAATCTAAAGAAACATTAAAAATATACTAATAATATAATTAAGGACAAGAAAAATAAAGACAAGGAGACTAAGAAAAAAACTGAAATTCAAAGAAAAGATTAATTTACAAAGGAGTCCTTATTGATAGATGGTTCGCAAAGTGGGTGTGACTTCTAAGGCTGTGGAGGGGCTGTGGTCGTGGTTCCGGTGTGATTCTCTAGTAGCCTGGCGAACCTCACACTAAGAAACTAGAATAAAATAAACTAAATTAAGTGGAAAAGAAGTAAAGATAAGGAAAATAAAGGAGATGAGAAAAGAAAAATAGAACCGAAAATGTTTTGAAGACCCTTGGCATGTTGAGTAGCTGAAGCTGTCGGCATGAACTCATGTGAATCGATCTCCGTTGAGGAGATTGTGGTTGACCTCTTATGCTTCTTTGACATGATGTAGCTGAAGGGTCTAGAGAATTTGTAAGGAGAGAAATCTAGTAGACGGAAGGAAGAATAAAGGTGGAAAGTAGAAGAATGGGGATGGTGAGGTTGGTGTTTAAATAGGGGCTCAATTCTGGTACGTTCCCACGCCTGTAGCCCGAGGGCGTGTTGTTTCACATGGTCGTCTCGCACGTCTATGTGTCTAGGTGTGTTGGTTCTCTATGCCCGTTTCTCAACAAGCCACGCCCGTTGGTGAAAAGTCAGTATGTTGTCATGGTTGGGTAGCACGGGCGTGTCCAATCTGTGTTTGGCAAGTCAGTGTTGTCCATGGCCGTGTGACACTACCGTGGCATTTTTTTGATGCCCGTGAAGGAGTTGTTGGGTCTGTGATTTCAAAAATTAGTTGGGATTTGATTCATACCGCCCTTGCTCATGTCAGTACGGAGATTTTGTACTTCCACACGGTCACGGCCACGGCCATGTGCAAGGCCGTGTGGTCTGAGAATCTGCACTTTTATTTCATTAAAATTCTGAAATAAAATATAAAGAAATAACCAAAAATAGAAATAAAGAGATAGTGTTAATGCTCGGGTTGCCTCTCGAGAAGCGCTCGTTTAAAGTCTTAAGCTAGACTTTCCCTTTTTGCTTGTACGCTTATGGTGGTTTAAATGTTTTAATATCTTTCCTCATGCTTTTATTTTCATGATAAAGGTTAAGTCGAGAAGTGTTTACCTTAAAAGTGTCGAATATGGGATTGCTTACCTCGACTATTCCGTATGGAAGGATATTGCGTACCTGATCTCCTATTTTGAAGTGATTCGATGTCCCTACGAGTTCTTCTAGATGCTCCTTCGATTTTGCATTGTGTGGTTCTGACTTCTCTTTAAAATGTGTTTTCCACTCTTCTAGTCTGTTGTCCTCAAAGATTTGCTCCTTACATAATTCTTCTTTATTGGCACAGGGCCTTTGCTTCTGTTCAAGTTTGTAGCTATGTGGTTGTTCCTGCGGTGGGATTTGAACAAATTGATTATCAACTGAATTTACTTTCTCAACTTCATTGATCGATGTCCTGGCTGAGTCAAGAGCTTGTAAACTGATCAATTCGTCACCTACACAAAGTATGAGTTCTCCTGTGGCAACATCAATTTTAGTTCTGGCAGTTGCTAAAAAGGGTCTTCCTAGGATTAAAGGAATCGAGTTATCCTCATCCATGTCTAAGACAACAAAATCTACTGGGAAAATGAATTTGTCAATTTTTACAAGAACATCTTCGATAATACCCCTAGGAATTCTAACAGTTTTATTAGCTAATTGAATACTCATCCTAGTTTGTTTGGGTTTCCATAGACCTAGCTGCTTAAACATTTTATAGGGCATGACATTTATACTTGCCTCTAAATCAGCTAATGCATTATCAATAGTTAGTCTACCAATTAAACATGGGATTGTAAAACTCCCTGGATCTTTTAGCTTCCGTGGTAGTCTATTTTGTAATATTACTGAGCATACTGCGTTTAATTCCACATGTGGTTCCTCATTTAGCTTACGTTTGTTTGTCAGAAGCTGTTTTAAAAATTTCCTCGAATTTGGCATCTGTGAAAGAGCTTCAAGAAGCAGTAAGTTAATATGTAATTTCTTTAAAATTTTAAGAAACTTACCGAACTATTCTTCTCAATCGTTTCTCTTCAATGCTTCGAGATAAGGTATGCGAGGCTGGTACTCTTTGATTACCGATTTTGGGTTTTCTTGTGTTACCTCAAATTTATCTTCTTCCACTTCGTCTTCTTGTATTGAACTGGGTTCATCTACCTTTATACTACTATGAGTTGTTATGGCTTGGATTTGCTCATTTGGGTTAATCTCAGTGTTGCTTGGTAGACGCCCTTATGGTCGTTTGGACATCAGCTGCACGAGTTGTCCAACCGTTTTAGTGATTTCCCGACTTGGTCCTTGATCTCTTTGATCGATATTTCTTGGTTATCAAGTGTTGTATCAGTTTTTTGGAGATAGGCATCTGTGTCTGCCATGAAATTTTTCAGCATTTCTTCAAGATTCGACTCCTTTTCTTGTGGATAGGGTTGATTTTGGAAATTTGGAAGAGGTTGTTATTTTTGATTTCCTTGATTTCGTTGGCCTCCTTGACCTCCCCACGAAAAATTTGGGTGGTTCCTCCAACCTGGGTTATAGGTGTTACTATAAGGATTATTATTAGATCTGAAATTATTACCTATATAATTCATTTGTTCATTTTTCATGCCCAGGTTGGTAGGGTGGGTACTCAGGATTCGCCACGGTTCCACTTGGGTCACACTGCATTACTAGATTTACCTACAAAGAACACAAATTGTCAAGCTTTTTATTCATCATCTCTAACTGATTTGACAGCATGGTTACTGAATCGATGTTGAAAACTCCGGCTGATTTTGTTGGCCTTGTCCTTGTAACTTGCCACTAATAGTTGTTCAGCGACATCTCTTCGATAAACTCGTAGGCTACTTCAGGAGTTTTGTTGTTCAGGGTTCCACCAGCGACTGGATCAATTAGTTGCCTCGTTGAGGGATTTACACCATTGTAAAAAGTTTGGACTTGAAGCCATAAAGGTAATTCGTGGTGTGGACATCTCCTCAAGAGATACTTGTATCTCTCCCATGCATCGTATAATGTCTCTAAATCCATCTGCACAAAAGAAGAGATATCATTTCATAATTTGACCGTTTTGGCCGGTGGGAAATATTTTAATAAAAATTTTTCGGTCATCTGGTCCCATGTCGTAATTAACCCTCGTGGTAACGAGTTCAACCACTGTTTGGCTATATTCCTTAATGAAAAGGGAAATGACTGAAGATGAATGGCATCATCAGAAATGCCATTTATTTTGAAAGTATCATAGAACTCTAAAAAATTAGCTGTAACACCCCAAACCCGGCCCATGCGGTATGACTAGATCTAGCATGTCACATGAAGAAAACGAATAAAGAAACTTATGATTCTTACTAAAGATGTTGTTATTAGGCTATTATTTAAGAAAACAAATTTGATTTAGAAATACTCGATAAAATACTACTAATCTTGAAAGGTTGATTGAAGAATCGATAATTAAACTAGTAATCTTTTAAAAAAAATATTGTTGATAATTCGAAAGAGAATTTCCGAGTTAAATTATTTGTAAAAGTTTATTATGAAATCCATTTGTTAATCTATTTTGGAAAACCTTTATTTATGATTTTAGAAAATCCCTATTTAAAGTAATTCAAGAAAAATAATAAATAAGTCCAAACATAAAGCAAATTAAAGTTTATCCTAGAGGCTTTATTACAGCTTTAAACCCAAAATAGTAAAAATAATAAAGCGGAAAATGAAATTCACTAAAGTCCAAAATGCCATTTCTAAAGTATGGCCTCCACCGAGTAATCCATGGCCCAAGTCCACATCACTGAGTATTACTTGCAAGGATTAAGAAGGAGGGGTGAGTTACTAGAACTCAGTGTAAAATCCCCTTACCGTCATCCACTGGGCTTGAACCCGTAAAGCAACATCTTGGTCCTGAGCCCATATAGCATAATCTTGGGCTGAAGCCCATTTACATAACAATATTTAAATGAAATAAATGTATGCAACCCAACCCATCCATCCATCACACCCCCGACCAGCCAATCACACCTGTGGGGATCAAGTCAACCCACCCCACCACTTACACCAATATGCAGCCAAGCTGCTAAAGTATAATATTTTCGTGGTCAAGCCACCGAAATCATAATTAAGCATATTAATGAACAAATTATGGCAATGCCACCAGGCTACACTTCTCTCCATACAATTTTTCCCATCCTATGCAATATGTAAAAGTGCAACATTCATAATTAAACATCCACATACATATATAACCACCAATAATCTAATGAATTAATTTCAATGAATCGGCCCATTAAAGCAATTTAATAATTTGGCCCACTAGGGCATTTTAGCAAATCGGCCCATTAGGGGGATTTTGGTAATTGGGCCCATAGGGGCATTTTCGTAAATCAGCCCTTAAAAGCATTTTGGAAAATCAACACTTTAAAGGCAATTAAACAATTCGGCCAGTTAAGACATTTTGATAAAATGACCCATTGAGGGTATATTCATAATTCGACCCATAAGGGCATTTTTATAATTTTACAAATTAACACCGATTTTGACAAATCTTAGTATTAACAATTTTTAAGCAAATCACTCGATTCATACTATATTACCATTATTAAGTTCTTAAGCAACATCGATCGATTTTTCTAACATGATGATAAATCATAGATTTACGGAATTTCAGTGTGAGATTACACACCTGATTACAGTAAGGACTAAGCTTTCTTGATCGTCAGAACCTAAATCACCATTACACTCGATTAACTAACAAATGATATTTTCTTTATCCAAACATCTAAATCTAACGATCTAATGAAATACTTACCCTTAGTATCGTGAACGACCACCCTTCATTTGTCAAAATCTCGAACTGTCGATACCGCCCTTCATTTGAATTTGGGAGTAGGAATCGCAAATCCACTCCTTTTGTGTTCTCCTATCACTTTTCCTTTCAAATTGTTACCACTTGCCTCCATTGAAAAAGTCTCGGTTAGAATATTACTACTACGAGAGAAAGTAGTTGTTTAGGGATAGGATTCGGCTTACCACTACTTCTGAAGGATCAATGAATAGATAAGAACGAACGATTAGTCCTTAGAATAAGTGTTTAAACTTAATCATCAATCCGTTTTAGCGGAATAACCAAGTATTGAGAGATATCAAGATGAACCTTGAAGAAATACCTTACCTTGACAATGGTAGATCCAACTTCCACCGATTGGCTTATGACTACGGATGAATAAACAAGGATGTGGTATTCGGCCACCCACTAAAACACTATGAAAAAGAAGATATGATCACAACTTGAGAGAGTAGGAGAAAATGATATCTCGGTTTAGAGCAAAATAGAACAACCGAATAGTGATGGACACATATTCGGCTAAGGAGAAAAGAAAATGAAAAGAGAGAAAGAAACCACTTACCGATTCGATCAAAGAAGAGAGTGCCAACACAAAAGAGAAAGAAATAATGAAGAAGAGATTAAGGGTCAAAAGGTTCGGCTATGGAGAGAAATGAACAAGAAGATTCGGCCACCAAAATATTGATTAAAGAAGAAGAAAGAAAGGTTGAAGAAATAGTGAAAAAGAAAAGAAAAGATGGAGAAAGAGTGTTACATAGTTTTGGCTATAAAAGAAAAATGAGCAAGAATGGATTGAGGGTTTCAACAAAACAAGAGAGAAAGATGGACAAATGTGCTAGAGTGCTTCGGTCAAAATAAGGGGAAAAAGAATTTGAAAAAGAAAAGTACCCAAAATGCTAAAAGAAACCAAAACCTCTCATGCACCAATTTGCACAAAAACCAAAAGAAAAATCGGCTCCCTAACTCCCCCTACCAAAACCGTGTACTTCATTCACCAAAAAGGTCATGGTTGACCAAAAATTCTATCCCAAGCACCTTCCAAATATTCGGCCAACATATCCCCCTTCTTACTCCTTTCCTTTACTTCTTTCCTTACTCTCCTCCTTACCTTATTTTCTTAGTCTTCTTTCCATCAATAAAAAGTCTTCTTTACCTTATTTAAAGCCTTGGCCGAAACTTTGGAAAAGAAGCACAAAATAATCCAAAAATTTTGCAATAGGTGGGATTTGAACTCCACCCCTTAAGCTCCTTCATGTGACACCACACCACTCTACTACTAGCTCCACTTGTGCTAGCAAAATACACACTTATTTCCTTAAGCCTTGATGCCACTTACCTTCTCTCCTTACAGTGCTTAAGCACAAAAATTTTGCTACGGCCCAACTCAAACCCAAGCCTTCTTAGGACCCCTAAACATACACAATTAACATTTTTCACTAGCCTATTGCATGGTATAATACAAAACATGAAATTCTGAATTTTAGGATGTTAAAATAGCTATACGAGTGTTCGGGTCTTCGTCCTGCAAACCATCAAATTGAACAAATTGTTGAATCATTTGTATAGTATTATGCTTTAATTCAAAATTATTAGCAGCTATAGCATGCCTAACAATACTAGATTCCGCTCCTGTGAAATGAGGTTTAGCATAATCATACATAGTATGCGGAGCATTGTTTTCTGCCATATCTCATGGTGGATTATTCTCGTCCATCCCTTCATTAGGATTGGATCTGTCCTATTGTTGTTCTTCTTGGTAATTTAAGGCTTGTCTGATTTCTCTACAATTTCTATGTGTTGTAGCTTCGATATCACTATCGTATGCTAGAGGTCTTGTTGGGTTCCTTCTAGTCATAAACTAGAGGTACTTGCTAGAGAAAGAAATTTAGCAAAAATAAAATAATAAAATAAAATAAATTGTGAAAATAAAATAAAAATAAAAATAAAAATAAAAATACTGGCTAAAGTAATAAAAATAGAGTTTTCTTAATATTTTAGTTCCCCGACAACGACGCCAAAAACTTGATCGTCTAGAATTGTCGAGTTTTAAAATTTATAAAGAGAATGATCGAACTTGGAAACTAACTCCGACAATGACTTAAGGCAAGTGCACCTATCAAACAGTAGTATAGTTTAGGCAAGACCGTATTGTCGAACCCAAAGGAACTAAAAGTACTAATACTCACTTTCTTTCTATTATTTAGCCTAAATATTAAATGATTTGGTTGATTAAATCTAAATTAACTAATTAATTACTAAACTAAGATGCAAAGACAAAAAGAATGAATTTGGGAAAATAACTTTAGGAAAAACTCAATTGATTAAGACAATACCCTCAGGAAGAATCCATCAAAACTTCACTTGTTATCCAACACTGAACTAGATGAATTATTCACTTAGCTTGATCCGTAAGACTCCCTAATTTATATTAAACCCTCTCTCGAGGGGAATAACGTCTAACCCTAGGTTGATTAACCGAAATCTCTTTCAAATTAAAACCCCTAGAATTGCATTAACTCGATCTATGGACTCCCATATTAGGTTTCACCCTAATCTGGCAAAATCTTGTCACCCTATCTCTAGGCATGCGATCAACTCTGTTTAATTATGCTAGATCTACTCTTAAGCAGGGACTTTTGCTCCACCACCTAAGCACATTCAACTTGAATCAATATTCCAAAAATATTAACACAAGAATTAAGCACACATAATTAAGAAGAAACTAAGTATTTATCATATAGTTCAATAAATAATAACAAGATTCATCTAGGCTTCATCCCCTTCAAGTATCTGAATGGTTTAGTTCATAATGATAAAATAAAACATCTCAAGAGAAAAGATAAAACAATACATAAGAAATCCCTAAAACCCCTTGAAGGAATTGAAGGAGAGATCTACCGTCTTGAGTAGAATTTCGGCTTCTTGAGATGGATCAACTGCTATCTTCGAGTGATTCCCACAAAGGTTCTAGCTTCTGCCAAATTCCGAACGTCTGAGCCCCCCTGAAGGTTGGCCTCTAGGTTCCTTATATAGGCTTTGAGATGCTTTTACTTGGCCTCTAAGTGTCCTAATTCAAGTATACTTTCTACTCGGTGTTTGAATAGGCTTTGGAATGTGTTTCTTTACCTCAAAGTATCCAAATCTGAGTACAATTCCTCTTTTCCACGACAGGGACAAGACCATGGTACACGCCCGTGTAGATCGACTTCAGACCGTGTGAAGTAAATTGACGAGACACGGCCGTGTGGCTTGAAGTCCAGGCCGTGTCAATTTCCACTTTGGCCCAAATTGACCCGTTTTAAGCCCGTTTCTTGTTCTTTTCATCCTTGGGTGCTTTCCTGAGTATAAAACATGAAAAGAAAGGATTAAGAACACCTTTTTATATAAATCAAGGGCTAAATCATCCAAAAGCATGCTAAATATGGGGTTAAAATATGTTACTTTTACGGCTTATCACTTAACCCTATGTCAGATGTTGTCCTCATGCTTAATGTTTGATTGTGCAGACCAAAATGCCCTTGGCTTGTAATTATTTTCTGCACATATGTGATGTCATGTCTAATATCCCTAAATTGGGTTTAGTTGTTTTGGGTATATTTTTCGGGTTTCGAGTGTGAAACTAGGAATTTATGGTGTTTCTAGTAATTTTTAAGTTAATTTAGGAGGTTAATTTCACCTAAAATCGATTAAACAATAATCTGAAAAAATAAAAATATTTTTGGAAAATTAATTTTAAAGTAATTAAATAAATATTAGTGAAAATAATTAATTTGGGTCAAAAAGAATTTTAAAATAATTTTTATTTGGGTTTAATTTGAGTTAAATTTAAATATTAATTAAATTAGATTTAATTGTAAAATAAGGAAAATTTTGGAGTACTTATTTGCTAAATAAATCTTAAAATTTGAAATTTTGGAAGGAAAGGATCAAATTGTAAACTAAGAGAAATGTGGGAGTGGACATTGGGCAAATTTCATAATTTTTGAATATCTCGTGGGTTGTTTCAATTTTAAACACAATGCATCTAGCCTACTTTTTACACAAATTACATTAGATCAGAGAGCTATAAAATTCGTTTCTTTTCATGGTTTTAAATATCTATCATCAGAGAATAGATTCAACCATTTTTCTTTTCAAAATACTCTCTCAATTTAGTCGAAATTATTCTCAAAAGTAGCCAAAAATATTTTGAAATTTCTCGGGCTTTTTAAATCATGATTTTCAATCAATGAATTTAGAGAAAATCAAAGGTAATCCTCAATCTTAAACTTGTTTTTATGAAGATTAGAAACATTTTTAAATGATTTGAGAATCAATTAAAGGATTTGTTTCAATGTCATCTTCTTTCAAGAACACATGGTTCTTTAATGGTATGATGCGAGCACGCCCCGCGAACTTCATCGGACAAGTATCCCGAGTCGAGCATTGCATTGTGATCGTTTGTCTGTCAAGTCTTAAAAATTTATAAAAAGAATGATCGAACCTAGAAACTAGCTAAGACAATGATGGAGGCAAGTGCACCTATCGAATAGTAGTATAGCTAGCGGCAAGACCGGATTGTCGAACCCAAAGGAACCAAAAGTACTAATATTAACTCTCTTTCTATTATTTAGCCTAAGAATTAAGTGGATTTTTATCTAATCTAAAATTAACTATTCAACTAAACTAAAGATGCAAAGAAAAAGAAGAAATTGGGGAAAAGACTTAAGAGAAAACCGATTGACTTGGACAATACCTGAGGAAGAATCCACCTAGACTTCACTTGTTATCTAACTCTAAATCGGATGATTTATTCATTTGGCTTGATCCGTAGGATTCCCTAAGTTATATTAATCCCTCTCTACAAGGCTACTAACGTCTAACCCTAGGTTGATTAATTGAAATCTCTTTCTAATTAAAACCCATAGAATTGCATTAATTCGATCTATGGGCTCCCATATTAGGTTTGAACCTAATCCAGAATATTTTTGTCACCCTATCTCTAGGCGCACGAGCAACTCCACTTAACTATGCTAGATCTATTCTTAGACAGGGTCTCTTCCTCCTCTGCCTAAGCACATCACACTTGAATCAATATCCCGAAAATACCAAAACAAGGATTAAGAACACATAGTTAAGAACAAATCAAATATTTATCATTCAATTCAAATAACAATAACAAGATTCATCTTAGGTTTCATCCCCCTCAAGTATTTGAGGGTTTAGTTCATAATTATAAAAGAAAACATCTCAGAAGAAAAGATAAAACAAAACATAAGAAATCCCTAAAACCCACTGAAGGAATTGAAGGATAGATCCTCCATCTTGAATATGATTTTAGCTTCTTGAGATGGATCAACTGGCTTTCTTCGAGTAAATCCAAAATTAACTGCTCTGGCTTGGCTCTTTGGCCTCGCTGAACTCCCCTTACTTAAGTTGGCCTCTAGGGTGTTTATATAGGCTTTAGGGATGGCTTTCTTTGCCTCTAAGTACCCTAATCCGAATAGAATTCTTATTTCTTGGGGCAGAGACATTGCCATGGCACACGCTCGTGTAAGTCGTGGCTAGCCCGTGTTCAATCCTGTTGATGAGGCACGACTGTGTTTTTCAGGGTCTAGGTAGTGGTCCACTTTTCTCACGAGGCACGACTGTGTGGTCTTATGCCCAGGCCATGTGGAATTTGTACTTTGGCCCATTTTCTCCGTTTTAGGCTTGTTATTCGTTCTTTTCATCCTCCGATGCTCTACTAAGTATAAAACATGAAAACAAAGGATTAGAGCACCTATTTCCATAATTAAAGGGAAAAATCATCCAAAAACATGCTAAATGTGGGATTAAAATATGTTACTATTTTAGTTTATCAAATACCCCCACACTTAAGCATTTGCTTGTCCTCAAGCAAAATTCTCAACTCACAATTAAAACGAACTACCTCAATTCATAATATTCATCAACAATGCCTCATCATAATTCATAGATAATTTATACATGGATGATTCAATCTTAGAGAGTCCTAAAGATCCAAACAATCAAAGTCATGAGTTTTAGCATGAAAACATAGGTGTTTCCCCTTACCTAAATAATCACCTTTAATTCAAAATCGACAAAAGTTGACATCCTCACCAAAGATTCACTCAAATCACTCAAGGTGTTTAAGGTTAAGAAATTAAGCTCTCAAAAGTCAAACATGAAAAGTTATTACCATAGGCTTGCTTGAAAATAAAATCTCCACCACTGTAAAATGAGATGATACACAAATCAAAAGGTCTTTAAAAAGGGTTGTAACGGGCTTAGGTTAAAGGCGTGGATACAGGCTGAATTAAAAGGGTTAGAATCGAGATTGAATTGACAAATTACCTAACTAGAAAAATGACTAATAAACTGAATAATTACATCAATTGAAAACTTTGTAATACTAATAATACGAGCTTCTCTTTCAAGGTGTTGAAATTAAACGTATAGGCTCGCTTAAATCACATAACTAATAATGAATATACTTTGATTTTTGATTGATTTTTTTAAGAACAAATATCAAATATTTAATAGAACTTTAACAACTGAAATAATCTAATTAGGCAACTAATCAAGACAAATCTCGATAAAAGGGTAATCAAAAGGAATGGTGATAACAAATACGAGATGAGTTTCGGTTTAATATTAGTGGGTTGAGTCAAAAGGAAAGTGTTGTTTGGATCAAAAGGGTTCATTAGGGGTAAATTATGAGGGTAGGCTTTTTAGTGGAGTAAGTGGGTTAAATCCTAGGTGCCTTAATCATCTCTGTATATCAACTCAATAGTGTGGTCTCAACATGTATAGTCAAAGCAAGTTCTAGAATAACAAATCAATGTTGACACACTCATAATCAATAAAGTGAGCACGAAAAGAATGTATGCTCTAAAAGGCTCAAAATCTCACAAAAATTATGGGTATTTTGATGTCAACCTCGAAAATTTAAAACTTCAAGGAACAACTTAGATTCAGGTAGACAACCTAACAGAATTTTAATTTTTGAAAATAGACTCATCATGCTTGATTCTCTAGTATCTTAAAGTTTACATCATCATTGCACAATTATCAATGACTTAATCTAAATCATATCAACAAAAATCATGAATCAACAAGAATTTCATTTTAATTAGTGATATGAGAAAGTTACTTTAAGACAGAATATCATTCAGGGATTTGAAAATAATACAAAAAGTTAGGCCCTTTTTTCTAATAAACTTTCACCCCCACACTTAAGATGTATGTTGCCTTCAATGTACAAAGATAGATAACAATCATATAATAAGAAAATCAAAAGAGAGGGAGAGAGGTTTAACTTCCTGGATTTTTGGATGGATTCCTTGAGTTGGAAGTGTGGAAACTTGATTCGGAGGTTAAAGATAGGTTGGAGGGAGCGCTTCTAGTTCCTATGCTAGATGAAGAAATTGGGTAACTCGTGAAGAATTAGCCAGGAAATAGTAATAATAATTTAAATTATACTAATTATATATTTAAAGTAAATAAAGATAACAAGAAAGAAAATATGAATTAAAATAAAACTAAAAGGAAAGATGAATGGACTAGAAAGTCCTTATTGGTAGATGGTTCACGAGGTGGGTGTGGTGTCTAAGGCCATGGTGTTGTGATTCCTAGCAGCCTTTAGAACCTAAAACCAAGAAACTAAAACAAAATAAACTAAATTTGATGTATGAAAAATAAAGAAAAGGAAAATAAAGGAGTAGAGAAGAGTAAAATAGAATTTAAATGGTCTCGAATACCCTTGGTTTGTCGAGTTAATGAAGCGGCTTGCATGAGCTTATGTTGATTTGTCTTGCACAGGGAGGCAAGACTCAGATCTTTCTGTTTCTTTGACATTGTAGAAGTGTAGATTGAAACCTTTATGGAGTGTGATCGTGTCAAATAGTTGAGTTTTAATATTTATAAAAAGAATGATCGAACCTGTAGACTAACTATGACAACGATAGAGGCAAGTGCACCTATCGAACAATAGTATAGTTTAGGCAAGAATATCTTATCAAACCCAAAGGAACCTAAAAGTACTACTACTCACTTTCTTTCTATTATTTAGCCTTAAATATGGAGTGATTGGTTTATGAAACTAATGAAATACTTGAACTAAATGCAAAGACAAAAGAATGAATTGGAGAAAGACTTTAGGAAAACTCAGTTGATGAAGACGATACCTTTAGGAAGAATCCACCTATGACTTCACTTATTAGTTATTCCTCAAACCATATGATTTCTTTACTTAGCTTGATCCGTAAGACTCCCTAACCTATATTAAACCCTCTCTCGAGGCGAATAACGTCTAACCTTAGGCTAATTAGTGGAACTCTCATTCTCTTATAATAACCCCCTAAGGAAGCAGTAAATCGATCAATGGATTCCCATATTAGGTTTCACCCTAATTCGGCAAAATCTCGTAACCTTATCTCTAGGCGCCCTATCAACTCCAATCAATTATGCTAGATCTACTCTTAGGCAGGGTCTATTCCTCCTCCACCTAAGCACATCAGATTAAATTAAGTAACATAATTAAGAACAAACTAAGTACTTATCATATAATTTAGAAATCAAATAACAAAATCCATTATAGGTTTCATCCCCTTCAAGTATCTGGGGGGTTTAGTTCATAACAAAATAAGAAAACATCTCAAGAGAAAAGATAAAACAAAACATAAGAAATCCCTAAAACCCCCTGAAGGAATTGAAGAGGAGATCCTCTGTCTTGAATAGAGCTCCGGCTTCTTGAGATGGATCAACTAGCTATCTTCAAGTGATTCCCTAAAAGATGAAAGCTTCGACAAAAGCCTCTGCAAAAAGCTCCCTTTCAATGTTTGCCTTGGGTTGTTTATATAGGCTTTGAGATGCTATACTTGGCTCCTAAGTACCTCCTTCAAGTAGAATTGCTATTAGGGTGTTTAAGTAGACTTAGGAGTATGTTTCTTTAGCTTCAAGCATCCAATTTCGAGTGAAATTGCTCATTCCCGCGACAGAGGCACTACCATGGCACACGCCCGTGTATATCGTGGTTAGGTCGTGTCTCGATTCTGTCATTTTGGACACGACCGTGTGAATCTGAATTCAGGCCGTGCTTCAGGTCTGTCGATTGGGACATGGCCATGTAGATCACCAGGCACATCCGTGTGAGGTAATGAGATGATGCACGGCCATGTGTCACGGAGTTGAGGCTGCACTAGGCAACCGGCGAGGCACGGTCGTGTGGGATTTGGGCCAGCCGTGTTGATTTCTTGCTAAGGCCCAATTACTCCGTTTTAAACTCGTTTTGTGTTCTTTTTATCCTCGGGTGCTTTTCCTGAGTATATGACATGAAAAGAAAGGATTACAAGCATCTTTTATATAAAATCAAGGGCTAAATCATCAAAAAGCATACTAAATGTGGGATTAAAATATGTTACTTTTATGGTTTATCAAATACCCCCACACTTAAGCTTTTGCTTGTCCTCAAGCAAAATTCTCAACTTACAATTAAAATGAACTTTCCATAATTCATAATTCCTGTCGACAATGTCTCATCATAATTCATAGATAATTTATACATGGATAATTCAACTCAAAGAGTCCGAAAGATTCAATTACGATAAGTCATACATTTGTAGTACGAAAACAAAGGTGTCTCCCCTTATCTA
Source organism: Gossypium rotundifolium (assembly GCA_025506655.1). NCBI lineage: Eukaryota > Viridiplantae > Streptophyta > Magnoliopsida > Malvales > Malvaceae > Gossypium > Gossypium rotundifolium. The sequence continues at coordinate 30,764,914 of CP106730.1, forward strand.
AGTAATCACCTTTAATTCAAAACCGACAAGGATTGACATCCTCACAAAAGATTCACTCAAATCACTCGAAGTGTTTAAGGTTCATGAATAAGCACTCTAAGTCGAACCTGAAAAGTTAATCCCATAGGCTTGCCTGGAAATCAAATTCCACCACTGTATATGAGATGATACACAAATCAAAAGGTCTTAAATCAGGGTTGTAACGAGGCTAAGGTTAAAAGGTGTGGATACAGGCTGAATTAGAGGGTTAGAATTGAGACTGACTTGACAAATTACCTAACTAGAAAGAATGAACTAAATATGAATATTTACTTCGAATGAAAACTAATAATACCACTATTGATAATTACTCTACAATAAAGAGTATTTTCATCACTTAAAATTGTATAATACTTTAATACTAGCTTTTTCTTCAACAATTGGAGTTTAAATGCTCTAAGCTCTTTTATATACTACTAATATTGAATAAACTTGGATTTTTTTTAAGAACAAACTAAAAAAACAACATAATAGAAGGAACTTTGATAATTGAAATAACCTAATTTGGCAACTGATCACATCAATTCTCGATAGAGGGGTAGTCAAAAGGATGTTGATAACAAATACAAAGGGATTTTGGGTTAATATCAGTGGGTGAGTCAATAAAAAGGTTGTTAGCATTCAACGGGGTTCACTAAGGGTTATTTATGTAGGTAGGCTTTTTAGTGGAGTGAATGGGTTAAAACCTAGGTGCCTTTATCATCTCAGTATATCAAATCATTAATGTGGTCTCGACATGTATAAACGAGGCAAGTTCTAGAATAACAGTTCAAAGTTGACACACTCATAACTAATAAAGTAAGCACGAAAAAGAATATATGCTCTATAAGGCTCAAAAATCTCACAAAAATTATGGGTGTTTTGACATCAATCCTTATAAATTTTAAACTTCAAGGTGATACTCAAATTCGGTTCAACAACCTATCAATTTTAATTTTAGAAAGTAGACTTATCATGCTCGATTTTCTAGTATCCTTCAAATTTAATCATCAATGCACAATTAACTATGACTTATTCAAAGATATATCAATAAAAATAAAAAATCATTAGAAATTTCACCCTAATTAATAATATGAGAAAAAAATACTTTTGAACAAGACTAAATTTAGGGTTTGAAAAATTAGGCATTAAATTGAGAATTATGCAAAAAGTTAGGCACTATTATCGTACTACAAAAGTATGACTTATCGTAATTGAATCTTTAGGACTCTTTGAGTTTAATTATCCATGTATAAATTATCTATGAATTATGATGAGACGTTGTCGATAGGAATTATGAATTATGGAAAGTTTGTTTTAATTGTAAGTTAAGAATTTGCTTGAGGACAAGCAAAAGCTTAAGTGTGGGGGTATTTGATAAACCGTAAAACTAACATATTTTAGTCCCACATTTAGTATGCTTTTTGATGATTTAGCCCTTGATTTTATATAAAAGATGCTTGTAATCCTTTCTTTTCATGTCATATACTCAGGAAAGCACCGAGGATAAAAAGAACACAAAACGGGCTTAAAACAGAGTAATTGGGCCTTAGCAAGAAATCAACACGGCCTAGCCCAAATCCCACATGACCGTGCCTCGTCGGTTGCCTAAAGCACGACCTCAACTCCGTGACACATGGCTGTGCATCATCTCATTACCTCACACAGACGTGCCTGGTGAACTACATGGCCATGTCCCAATCGACAGACTTGAAGCACGGCTTGAATCAAGATTCACATGGCATTATCCAAAACGACAGAATCGAGACACAACCCAACCACGATATACACGAGCGTGTGCCATGGCAGTGCCCCTGCCGCGGGAATGAGCAATTTCACTCGGAATTGGATGCTTGAAGCCAAAGAAACATACTTCTAAGTCTACTTAAACACCCTAATAGCAATTCTACTTGAAGGAGGTACTTAGGAGCCAAGTATAGCATCTCAAAGCCTATATAAACAACCCAAGGCAGGCATTGAAAGGGAGCTTTTTGCAGAGGCTTTTGCCGAAGCTTTCATCTTTTAGGGAATCACTTGAAGATAGCTAGTTGATCCATCTCAAGAATCCAGAGCTCTATTCAAGACGGAGGATCTCCTCTTCAATTCCTTCAGGGGGTTTTAGGGATTTCTTATGTTTTGTTTTATCTTTTCTCTTGAGATGTTTTCTTATTTTGTTATGAACTAAACCCCTCAGATACTTGAAGGGGATGAAACCTATGATGAATTTTGTTATTTGATTTCTAAATTATATGATAAGTACTTAGTTTGTTCTTAATTATGTTGCTTAATTTAATCTGATGTGCTTAGGTGGAGGAGGAATAGACCCACCTAAGAGTAGATTTAGCATAATTGATTAGAGTTGATCGGGCGCCTAGAGATAGGGTTACGAGATTTTTTTGGATTAGGATGAAACCTAATATGGGAATCCATTGATCAATTTACTGCTTCCTTAGGGGGTTATTATAAGAGAATGAGAGTTCCACTAATTAACCTAAGGTTAGACGTTATTCACCTCGAGAGAGGGTTTAATATAGGTTAGGGAGTCTTACGAATCAAGCTAAGTAAAGAAATCATATGGTTTGAGGAATAAATAATAAGTGAAGTCATAGGTGGATTCTTCCTAAGGGTATCGTCTTCATCAACTGAGTTTTCCTAAAGTCTTTCTCCAATTCATTCTTTTGTCTTTGCATTTAGTTCAAGTATTTCATTAGTTTCATAAACCAATCACTCCATATTCAAGGGTAAATAATAGAAAGAAAGTGAGTAGTAGTACTTTTAGGTTCCTTTGGGTTCGATAAGATATTCTTGCCTAAACTATACTACTGTTCGATAGGTGCACTTGCCTCTATCATTGTCATAGTTAGTCTACAGGTTCGATCATTATTTTTATAAATATTAAAACTCGACTGTTTGACACGATCAAGTTTTTGGCGCCGTTGCCGGGGAACACTAAAATATTAAGAAAGCTCTATTTCTATTACTTTAGCCATTATTGTTATTTTTAAATTTTTCTTATTTTTCTACATATATCTTTGTTTTTCTAAATTTCTTTCTTTCCCTAGTAGGTACATCTAGTTTATGACTAGAAGGAACCCGAGAGGACCATTAGAATATGAAAGTGACATTGAAGCTACCGCTCGCAGAAATCGCAGAGAAATTAGACGAGTCTAAACTATCAAAGAGAAGAACAACAAGACAGATCCAATCCTACTGAAGGGATGGACAAAAACAACCCACCGCCAAATGTGCAAGAATAGAATGCTCCGCGTACTATGTATGATTATGCTAAACCAAATTTGACAAGAGCAGAATCTAGTATTGTTAGGCCCGCTATAGCTGCCAATAATTTTGAATTAAAGCCTAACACAATACAAATGATTCAACAATTTGTCCAATTTGATGGTTTGCAGGATGAAGATCCAAATACTCATATATCTAATTTTTTAGAATTCTGTGATACCTTTAAAATAAATGGCATTTCTGATGAAGCCATACGTCTTCGGTTATTTTCTTTTTCATTAAGGAATAAAGCAAAGAAGTGGTTGAACTCGTTACCATGAGGGTCAATCACCACATGGGATCAAATGACCGAAAAATTTCTTTTAAAATATTTTTCACCAGCCAAAATGGCCAAATTTAGGAATGACATATCTTCTTTTGTGCAGAATGATGCAGAAACATTATATGATGCATGGGAGAGATACAAGGACCTCCTGAGAAGTTGTCCACACCATGGGTTACCTTTGTGGCTTCAAGTCCAAACTTTTTACAACAGTGTGAATTCTTCAACGCTAAAAGTGATTGATTCATCAACCGGTGGAACTTTGAACAAGAAAACCCCTGAAGCAGCTTATGATTTTATTGAAGATATGTCGTTGAACACCTATCAATGGCAAATTACAAGAGCCAAACCGATAAAATCAACTAGAGTTTTTAACATAGATGCAGTGACAATGCTGTCAACATAGGTGGAGTTAATGAATAAAAAGCTTGATAACTTATGTTCTTCGCAGGTACACCCAGTCATGCAATGCGAAGTGAGTGGGAATGTGGCGAATTCTGAGTACCCACCCTACCAACCGAGCGCAGGCAATGAGCAGACAAACTATATAGGTAACAATTTCAGATCTAATAATAATTCTTATAGTAACACTTATAATGCAGGTTGGAGGAACCACCCAAATTTTTCATGGGGAGGACAAGGAAATCAAGGAAATCAAAGGCAGCAACCTCCTCTAAATTACCAAAATCAGCCCTATCCATAGGAAAAGAAATCAAACCTTGAAGAGATGCAAAAAAAATTCATGGCAGCTACAAACTCTCGTCTCCAAAAGACTGAAGCAACACTTGATGAATAACAAAAATCGATCAAGGGGATCGATAATCAAGTTGGAGAACTTACTAGGTCAGTGGGACATCTCACAAAGTTGGTTTCTAAATGTCAACAAGGACGTCTACCAAGCAACACAGAAATAAACCCAAAAGAGCAGATCCAAGCCATCACAGCTCAAGAGGGTACAAAGGTAGACGAGCCCATCACAGTACAAGAACCCAAGGAAGAAAAAGGTAAAATAGAGGTAACATAAGAAACACCGATAATCAAAGAGTACCAACCTCGCATACCTTATCCCGAAGCATTGAAAAAAGATGATTCTGAGGAACAATTCAGTAAGTTTCTAAAACTTTTAAAGAAATTACATATTAATTTACCTCTTCTTGAAGCTCTTTTTCAGATGCCTGACTCAAGGAGATTTTTAAGACAGCTCTTGACGAACAAACGCAAAATAGATGAAGAGCACCACGTAGAACTCAATGCAACATGCTTAGCAATGCTACAGAACAGACTAACACAGAAACTAAAAGATCCAAGGAGTTTTACAATTCCATGTTTAATTGGTAGTTTAACTATTGATAATGCGTTAGCTGATTTAGGGCAAGTATAAATGTCATGCCTTATGCTACTGCTTAAACGACTAGGTCTAGGAAGCCCAAACAAACTAGGATGAGTATTCAACTAGCTGATAAAACTGTTAGAATTCCTAGGGGCATTATTGAAGATGTTTTAGTAAAAATCGATAAATTTGTTTTCCCAGTAGATTTTGTTGTTTTAGACATGGATGAGGAAAATTCAATCCCTTTAATTTTAGGAAGACCTTTTCTTGCAACTACCAAGACTAAAATTGATGTTGCCACAAGAGAACTCATACTTCGTGTAGGAGAAGAATCAGTCAATCTTTAAACTTTCGACTCAGCCAAAACAACAGAAGATGAAGGTAAGAAAGTCATTTCAATAGATAACCAAATTGTTCAACCTTCATCGCAGGAAACATCACAATGCATCAAAGCTAAGCCAACTCATAGTACCCAAGTCATCACAGAAGAATCACACCAGAAACAAAACCGTAAGATCAAAAATTTAGAAGAGCAGAAGATACACACCAAAGAAAAGCCGATCCACACGAAGTAAAACCAAAGGAACCACTAGAAGAGCTCATAGGGACATCAAATCACTTTAAAATAGGAGACCAGGTGCTGTTAGATAAAGCCGATCCTCACATCACTTCAACAGACCTGAAGAAAAAGGAAGAAATACTCCTTCAGGTACACGCTATTTTCCCACACGAAATAGTCGAGGTAAGCAATCCAATATTCGGCAATTTCAAGGTAAACGCTTCTCGACCTAAACTTTGTCACGAAAATAAAACTGTCAGCAAGAGGGAAAATATTCAAACCTTTAAACCTCCCTAAAATTTTCAAAGTCAAAGACAGTCTAGCTTTAGACTATAAACGAGCGCTTCTCAGAAGGCAACCCGAGCACTAACACTATTTATTTTCAATTTTATTTTCTTTCTTTCTCTCTTTTCCCAACATTTAAACTAACAAAATGCAGATTTCCAGGCCACATGGCCTTACACATGGCCGTGCCCGTAGTCGTGTGGACCATTGAAACCACCACACTGATAGAGCAGAGCCGTGCAAGTCAGTCCACCAACCCCTCATGTCACGAGCCAACCATCCACACCACGGGCACCGATAAAATAGCACGGCCGTGCCTCACGACTGTGCTAAGATACTGACTTATTGAGCATGGGCAGACCACACCTGTTCATTCCAACCGTGCTCACATACTAGCCTTTTAGAAATGGTTGTGCCAATCGACAAACGGGCGTGGAAGAACTAACACACTCCACAACACGGTCGTGCGATGCGGCCGTGTGAAGCTACACACCCTCGGTACACGGGCATGGGAACGTGCCAGATTTGAAATCTTATTTAAATCCTCATAGCCCTTCCCTTTCTCCCATCTTCTTTCGTCCTTCTCTTTCTTTCAAATTTTTCTCTCTGTTCATAGAAAAGGTCCAAAACTCTTGAGCAACACAAAAGTAATGCTGAAGAAATATAAGAAGGTAAACATCGTCTCCTCAGAGGAGACCTCAACATGAGTTCATGCCGGCAGCTTCAACCAATTGACACGCCAAGGGTCTCCGAAACCTTTTCGGTTCTATTTTTCTTTTATCATCTCCTTTATTTTCCTTATATATACTTCTCTTCTGCTTAATTTAATTTATTTCATATTATTTTCTTAGTTTTAGGTTCTAAAGGCTGCTAGGGAATCATGCCACTTCCACCATCACCAGCACTCCGCGGCCTTAAAAATCATACCCACCTCATGAACCATCTGCTAATAAGGACTCCTTAGTCCATTAGTTTTTCTTTATATTTTAGTTTTCTTCTTAGTCTCTTTCTCTTTATTTTCTTAATCTTTAATTATATTATTAGTATTATTATTATTTCTCTAGATCTCTTGGCTATATCTTCGTAGGCTACCCAATTTCTTCATCTAGCAAATTGCTTTTCGGTAGCCACACCACCAGGCCCATAGAAAACACCATCACCGCCACCAAAGATGCCAAGAATCATCCAAAATTCAATAAGTGGCACTCTATCCCTCTCTTTTGATCTTATATTAATTGTTATTTATCTATCTTTGTACATTGAGGGCAATGTACATCTTAAGTGTGGGGGGATAATAGTGCCTAACTTTTTGCATAATCCTCAATTTAATGCCTAATTTTTCAAACCCTGGATTTAGTCTTCTTCAAAAGTATTTTTTCTCATATTACTAATTAGGGTGAAATTTCTAATGATTTATGATTTTTATTGATATGTCTTTGAATAAGTCATAGTTAATTATGCATTGATGATTAAATTTGAAGGATACTAGAGAATCGAGCATGATTAGTCTACTTTCTAAAATTAAAATTGATAGGTTGTTGAACCAAATTTGAGTATCACCTTGAAGTTCAAAATTTATAAGGATTGATGTCAAAACACCCATAATTTTTGTGAGATTTTTGAGCCTTATAGAGCATATATTCTTTTTCGTGCTTACTTTATTAGTTATGAGTGTGTCAACTTTGAACTGTTATTCTAGAACTTGCCTCGTTTATACATGTCGAGACCACAATAATGATTTGATTTACTGAGATGATAGAGGCACCTAGGTTTTAACCCATTCACTCCACTAAAAAGCTTACCTACATAAATAACCCTTAGTGAACCCCGTTGAATCTTAACAACCTTTTTATTGACTCACCTACTGATATTAACCCAAAATCCCTTTGTATTTGTTATCAACATCCTTTTGACTACCCCTCTATCGAGAATTGATGTGATTAGTTGCCAAATTAGGTTATTTCAATTATCAAAGTTCCTTCTATTATGTTGTTTTTTAGTTTGTTCTTAAAAAATAAAAATAAAAAAATCCAAGTTTATTCAATATTAGTAGTATATAAAAGAGCTTAGAGCATTTAAACTCCAATTGTTAAAGAAAAAGCTCGTATTAAAGTATTGTCAAATCTTAAGTGATGAAAATACTCTTTATTGTAGAGTAATTATCAATAGTGGTATTATTAGTTTTCATTCGAAGTAAATATTCATATTTAGTTTAGTGTTTCTAGTTAGGTAATTTGTCAAGTTAGTCTCAATTCTAACACTTTAATTCAGCCTGTATCCACACCTTTTAACCTTAGCCCTATTACAACCCTAATTTAAGACCTTTTGATTTGTGTATCATCTTATATACAGTGGTGGAGATTTGATTTTCAGGCAAACCTATGGGATTAACTTTTCAGGTTCGACTTAGAGTGCTTATTCATGAACTTTAAACACTTCGAGTGATTTGAGTGAATCTTTTGTGAGGATGTCAATCCTTGTCGGTTTTGAATTAAAGGTGATTACTTAGATAAGGGGAGACACCTATGTTTTCGTACTACAAAGGGAGAAGGGTGTTTTAAATAGAAAATTTCAATTATGGTACATCCCCACGCCCGTGTATTGTGGGCATGTTGTCTCATACGACCATGTTGCAGGGCCGTGTGGTGGTGCAATCTCTTCTCCCACGCCTAGTTTTTAAGTCACCACGCCCGTGTTGGTTCAACAATGTCGACCACGGTTGTGTCGTATGACCGTGGTGTTAGGTGAGTCCGTGATTCAAAGATATTTTTCTCATCTTGTCTCTTACTATCTCTGCCATGTCAGTAGAGAATTTTGTAGATACGACCACCACGGCCATATATAAGGCCTTGTGATGTGAAAATTTGCTCTTCATTAACTTGGTTAGTCTGTAGTTTAGGTGCTAAAAGAAAAAGAATTGAAAATAAATGGGTTAGTACTCGAGTTGCCTCTCGAGAAGCGCTCGTTTAAAGTCTTAAGCTAGACTTACCTTTCACTCGTATCTTCACGGAGGTTTAAGAAGTGAAAAATCCTTTTCTGTGTTATCATTATATAATTTGATTCGAGTAGAGTTTATTTTAAAGGTACCGAAAGTAGAATTACTTACCTTGACTGTTTCGTAAGGAAAAACATTAAGTACTGTAAAGGGGATCTCTTCGGTTATCTTCAGGTTTGATGTGGTGATTCGCGGGTCTGTACCATCTACTAGTACCTGACCTCCTATTTTGAAGTGATTTGATGTTCCTTTAAGTTCTTCTGGGGTTTCTTTCAATTTCACTTCGTGTGGGTCTGATTCTTCCTTTAGATATGTCTCCCACTCATCTAGCTCATCGGTCTTAAGCCGTCGTTCCTCATGAGGTATTTCATTGTTGGTACGAGCTATAGGATCTGGCTCTGTAGCGTAATTTCGTGGTGCTTCCTGAAAAGGAAGTTTAACTGAATGCTTATCAGTAGAATTTATGTCCTCACCTTTCTTACTCGATGTCCTAGCTGAGTCGAGAGCTTGAAGACTGATTGATTCATCACCTACACGAAGTATGAGTTCACCTGTACTAACATCAATTTTAGATCTAGCAGTTGCTAGAAAAGGTCTTCCTAGAATTAAGGGGATGCTATTGTCTTCATCCATATCTAAAACAATGAAGTCTACGGGGAATATGAATTTATCAACTTTAACTAGTACATCTTCAATTATACCCTTAGGGATGTGAATTGTCTTATTAGCTAATTGAATACTCATCCTAGTTTGCTTGGGTTTCCCTAGACCTAGCTGTTTAAACATTTTAGATGGCATAACATTAATGCTTGCCTCTAAATCAGCTAAAGCATTATCAGCAGATAATCTACTGATTAGACATGGAATTGTAAAACTCCCTGGATCTTTTAATTTCTGTGGTAGTCTGTTCTGAAACATTGATGAGCATACTGTGTCTAGTTCCACATATGACTTTTCGTCTATCTTTTGCTTGTTTGTTAAGAGCTCTTTTAAAAATTTCATTGAATCCGGCATCTGCGAGAGAGCTTCAAGAAGTGGTAAGTTAATATGTAATTTCTTTAAGAGTTTAAGGAACTTATCAAATTGTTCTTCTGTGTTGTCTTCCTTTATCGCATTGGGGTAAAGTATACTACGAGGTTTGTATTCTTTAATTACTGGTTCTGGCTTCTCTTGGCTTACCTTAGCCTTACCTTCACTTACCATAGGTTCTTGCCTTGGCTCAGATACAATTTCTACTGATCCTTCACTGTCATGAGCTGTTATGGCTTGAATTTGTTCCTTAGGATTAGTCTTAGTGTTACTTGGCAAGCTACCTAGTGGTCGTTCTGAGATCAGCTTTGTGAGTTGCCCTAACTGGTACTTGATTGATGCTTGTTGATTTTTAAGTGTTGTATCGGTGTTTTGAAAATGAGTTTTAGATACCACTATAAATTTTGTCAGCATCTCTTCAAGGTTTGGCTTCTTTTCCTGTGGGTAGGGCTGTTGTTGAAAATTTGGAGGAGGAGGTTGTTGTCACTGATTTCCTTGAGCACCCCACTAGAAATTGGGGTGGTTCCTCCAACATGGATTATAAGTATTACTATATGGGTTATTTTGAGGTCTAAAATTGTTACCTGTATAGTTTAATTGTTTGCTTTCCATGCCTGGATTGTGGGGTGGGTACTCAAGATTCGCCACACCTCTTAGGTTTGAATCGCATTGCATAACTGGATGTACTTTCAAAGAACCACACAAACCGTCAATATTTTTATTCATCATCTCTACCTAGTTTGATAGCATGGTGACTGCGTCGAGATTGAAAACTCTGGCTACTTTGGTTGGTTTTGTCCTTGTAACTTGCCACTGATAGTTATTCAGTGACATCTCCTCTATGAATTCAAAGCTACTTCGGGAGTTTTGTTATTAAGGGTTCCACCAGCTGCTGAGTTGATTAATTGCCGGGTTGAGGGGTTCACACCGTTGTAAAAAGTTTGGACTTGTAACCACAAGGGTAAACCATGGTGTGGGCACTTTCTTAACAGATCCTTGTATCTCTCCCATGCGTCATATAATGTTTCTAAATCCAACTGCACAAAAGAAGAAATATCATTCCTTAATTTGGCTGTTTTGGCCGATGGGAAATATTTTAATAAAAATTTTCGATCATTTGGTCCCATGTAGTTATTGATCCTCATGGAAGAGAAAGTAACCACTGTTTGGCTTTATTTCTCAAGGAAAAGGGAAATAACCAAAGACGAATGACATCATCAAAAACGCCATTTATTTTGAAGGTATCACAGAATTCTAGAAAATTAGCTAAATGCGTATTTGGGTCTTCGTCCTGCAAACCATCAAATTGAACAAACTGTTGAATCATTTGTATAGTGTTAGGTTTTAATTCAAAATTATTAGCGGCTATAGCAAACCTAACAATACTCGATTCAGCTCCTGTTAAATTAGGTTTAGCATAATTATACATAGCTCAAGGAGCATGATGCTTGGCCATATCTTGATGTGGTGGATTATTCTTAGCCATCCTTTCTGTATTATCAGCTTCATCCTCTTGAACTTCTTGTATGTAATTTAAGCTTCACCTTGCTTCTCTATGATTTCTGTGTACGGTTCCTTTAATATCACTATCGTAAAGTAGTGGTCCTGTTGGGTTTCTTCTAGTCATAAACTAGAGGTACCTGCTAGAAAAAGAGAAAAAGAAAAAGAAAATTTAGAAAAGTAAAAATAAAATTTAATTGTGACAATAATAAAATATAATATGGCTAAAGTAATAAAAATTGAGTGTTCTTAATATTTTAATTCCCCGACAACGGCACCAAAAACTTGATCGTTTGTCTGTCGAGTCTTAAAAATTTATAAAAAGAATGATTGAACTTGGAAACTAACTAAGACAACGATGGAGGCAAGTGCATCTATAGAACAGTAGTATACCTAGCAGGAAGTCCGGATTGTCAAACCCAAAGGAACCAAAAGTACTAATATTAACTCTCTTTCTATAGTTTAGCCTAAGAATTAAGTGGATTTTTATCTAATCTAAAATTAACTAATCAACTAAACTAAAGATGTGAAGACAAAGAAGAAATTGGGAAAAAACTTGAGAGAAAACCAATTGACTTGGACAATACCTGAGGAAGAATCCACCTAGACTTCACTTGTTATCTAACTCTGAACCTGACGATTTATTCATTTGACTTGATCCGTAGGATTCCCTAAGTTATATTAATCCCTCTCTTCAAGGCTACTAATGTCTAATCTTACGTTGATTAATTAAAATCTCTTTCTAATTAAAACCCTTAGAATTACATTAATTCGATCTATGGACTCCCATATTAGGTTTGACCCTAATTCGATAGATTTTCGTCACCTTATCTCTAGGCACGTGACCAACTCTGCTTAACTATGCTAGATCTACTTTTAGATAGGGTGTAATATCCAGGAATTAGGGCTTGTGCATTTTTGCCTAATTGCATGTGCTTGTATGCTAGGATAAATTATGAATGTGTTTTATGAATTTTGTGAACCTTAGAATGTAGATAAATGCCTTAGAAATCATTAGATTTTAAATCTAAAAGAGGAAGCTAAGCAATGTGGTCTTAAGAGAAATTGTAGGGGAATTATGACACAAAAATGGGCTTGTTTAAGTGGCTTGGAGGTGCCACTTAAGGCTTGGTAGGTGGCATACAAGTAGGGTGCAAGGGCCTAGGTTCGAGCTACAAGGAAAGCAAATAAAAGAGTTTTATTTTGCTTCAGGAGTGAGCAGTAGTGGACGACATTAAGGCATTAAAGGGATGAGTTTAATCCTTTTTAAAATTCGGCTAGATAAGGGGATAAATGATGGATTAATTTTATTAATTTGAATAAGATGATAAAGAGAAAATTTAGGGATTAGATAGGGGAAGAGTGTGGCCGGCCTAGGAACTCTCTTGAGGGGAATTTCGGTCAAGCTAGTAAAGGGATAATAGCTGAATTTCATTTAGCAAATTAGCCTCCCTTCTTGTTTACTCTTTTTCTCTCCAAAGTTTTTCTTTTCTTCTTCTTTTATTCTAGCCGAAATCTTCCTCTCCCTAAAGACCACCATTGTCGATTCTTTCTAAGTCCCATACTCTTCCATTGAAGCCGAATCCCCATCATCAATCTTTCTCATTTCACTCTTGTTGAAGCCGATTTCTCAATAAGCCTCAAAAGCCGAGATCTGTCAAATATCTACTTAGCCTATAGCCGAATCTCTGTAGTGGTGTCAGGAAGGAATACTATCGATTTCAATATTAAGGGTAAGGATTCTACCATCATCGTTCTATTTCTTTTTCTTGTGGCGAAATAAAAAGCACTTATCCCATTAGAACTCTTTGGCCAAAACTTTGAAGTGTCTTCCGGGATTTCTCTTGCAGCTGATTTAAGGAGTCAGTCTTTCGGGATCTATAGTGATCAAGGGATATCGACAACTTCAGGTGCAAGCAAGGATTTCGGGATTTAGACGAGTTAGGTAAGTGGATGGTAACATTCGGCCATAGGCCATTTTATTGAGATTAAATGTTAGATCGGATCTAACATTTATCTGTAGGGATTTCGGCAAATACCAGAAGCTAATTCGGGATTTAGATCCGCAAGGTAAGTGAATCTGACATTCGGCTAAGACCATACTTAGTGACTTAGATCTATGTCTTACTTCGTTTAAAAGCCAAAACTAATTAGTTCTGTGGTTTAGTGTCTAGCCGATTGCAAGAAGGGTCCTCACAAAGTTTTCGGGATTTGATTAGTAAGCAAATCGGCAGCAAGGTAAGATTTAAGTTGTGATAAATCCTTCGGGATTGATTATTTGGCCGAATGGCCTTCAGCTAAAATGTGTGGTGTTGGCCGAATATAGGAATTAAGGGTCTAAAGCATTAGATCGGGTTTCGGGATTTCAATAAAGCGTTAATACCAGGTGTGTACCCCACACTAAGCCTTAATAAATTTACGGTTATGTTTTAATAAATGTGTTAATAAGAATATGTAAGATGTGGCTATGAGTACCAGGCAATGGTTCAAAGTACCCAGGTACGTTTACCCACTCCTACTATGATTATGATAAGATCTGTTATGGCGTATATGTGAAACTATAAGAATGTGAATAAGGTATGTGACATGGTTAATGCATAATTGTATGACATGGGGCATATGGGTGATATGTAAAGGGGAAGTGATCTGGTGGTTTTATACCACAATATCTGAATGTGGTGACTTATGTCACAATATCTGAATGTGGTGACTTATGTCACAAAATCTGAATGTGGTGACTTATGTCACAAAATAATTATCTGGTGGCTATGCCACAATATTTATAAGGCGATGAGCATGTAAATGCATGCAATGACGCCTTCGATGGTGTCTAGCGGATGGAGGGTCGACTTAGTAGTCCCCACGGTGTGATGGTTGGTATGGGTGATGTGTAGCGGATGGTTATCTAGGTTTGGGTTCGGGTTTGCATCATGATTTATATATGTATATTATGTATGATTTGACATACCTGAATTAATTGAGACTTGTGTTGGTTGTATACATTGAGTCTGTTTGACTCACCCCTTTGTGGGATTATTTTTCAGGTGACACTCAGTAATGGACCGGGTCGGCAGGAGCTCAAGTGGTGGCCATGCTCAGCTCTGAATTTATTTATTTTATTTTGGGCTTTCTCTTTTTAAGTATTTTGGATTTAATTTGGGTTTTGATTTGATGTAATAAGGCCATGGTATGAACTATTTACTTATGCATTTTAATTGTTTTATTATCGTACGATTCTTGTCAAATTAAAGTTCAAATAAATTTTCTTAAAAATAAAGATTAAATGTTTTAGCACCGTTTTTAATCTTGAACCCAACCCAAATCAATGGTTCTTCAAAGACACAAAATTTTGACAAACATCAAATAAGATTCAAATGGTTTTTCCCTAGGAGCATGCCAGATCCGGTCAGGGCTTATGGTCGGGTTTGGGTGTTTCATTTTGGTATCGAGCAGGTTCAAAACTACGCCGTCTTGGGGTTTTTGGGCCCAAAACGTTTTCTTTCTTGAAAATGGACTTTATAAGAAATTGAGCAGGTTTTCTGGCATGGCACCTGAGTCTCCGGCCCGAAGTCCACCGGGTAAGTACTTCTAACCCTTCTGTGATGTGTATGTGGGAAATTATAGGGACGTAGATTAGTGTATTAAGTACTTGAACCCTAGGACTAGTTTACCCCAACATGAGAATTACATAAAACTTTAATACCCAATTAAACAAACCTGTGTCTAAGTCGCAGAGTTAGGGTGTGGCAACCATCGTGCACATGTCTAGGATTGGTTTCGGTGGGAGCTTGGTATTTAAGCAGTCTTAGTGACTCACCTCCTCTCCACTCGAATCCTACCTGGTGCGTAGTGAGGGTTCACCCTAACCGAGAGAACTTATTCATGGGCTAAATCCAATAACTAAAACCCGAAAGGGACTAGCCATACTTTTATAAAAACCTTAGTTTTAGAAATCACCAAATTACCCCTAGGATTGGTAGAAAAAAATTGTTTAAAAAAAATTTCCAAAATACAAAAATTACATAAATACCCCTAATTTACAAAATTACTAAAATGACCTCGATTCTCAAAATTTCTGCCATACCCCTGATTTGGGAAAATTTTCAAAATACCCTTGAGTTTTGGAAATTTCAGAGTGTTTTGATTTATTAGGATTTTTGAATTGACCCCGATTTATGACCAAAATACCCCTGATTTGCAACTTGACCAAATTACCCCTAACCTGTATAAATGACCAAAATACCCTCAGTAAGGAAAATTACCGAAGTATCTTCAAGTTAAAAATCTTTAAAAATACCCTTGTTTTGAAAAGTCACCAGGAACCATATTTTGCAAAAAATTACCGAAATGCCCCTGGCTTGTAAAATTACAAAAATACCCTTAGTGTATGAATTACCATTTTACCCTTGAAATTTTCTTACCAAGTATTTCAATTTTATAAAAATGCCAAAATCTCTACCTTGCGAAATTTTCAAATACCTTAAATTACCAAAATACCCTCAGGGATAAAATTATGGAAATACCAACAACAAACAATGACAACTACAACATTTTTACATGATGAACACAAGTTCATGAATGAGATGATTGAATTGGGACTATATGTGTATGAAATCGAAAGAACTACTTCTTAAAACTATTGAACATAAAACTGTTCGTGATAAATCAGTGGAACAAAACTAATCTATAAAATTCTTTAATCAGATAAACGCAAATCGAAAGTATGAATTCAAGGGGCGTGGTCGTAACGTGCGTGGTAGTGGTAGAGGCCGAATGACCATGTCGAGCACGTTAGGTCGGGACAAGGGTCCAAAATGAAATGCCACCACCACCACCAACGATGTGGAATATCGAGGATCGACGGGGATGACGCAGATGTCACGAGCGATCTTGCGGGTTTTGGAAAGGGTGGTGGGCGGTGGAGGCATGGGAGCTCGGAAGTCGGTACTGGCGACTCGAGCCAACGAGCGGAGGTGTTCCATGGTGTATCTGGTGTGGCACCAGTCTGCTTGAGTATTGGTTGGAGGTGTTGGCGGATTATGGATGAGCTCGATTTAATCGCCGAGGAAAAATGAAAGGTTTGGTGTCGCTTCTCGCGATGAGTCATATCAATGGTGGCTCACGGTTCGAGATGGTGCTACAACCGTGAGGAACTCACTTGGGATTATGCTAAGGCGGCATACGGAAGAAGTATGTCGATACTCATTACATTGATGTGTGAGAGAAAGGCATTTACGAAATGGTTCAAGGAACAAGTCCATGGCGAGTCTGAGGCTGAATTTCTAAGGTTAAGTCGATATGCTCGAGGATAGTGGCTCTGAGCATGAGCGATGTGTCCGATTTGAGGACGGATTGAGGATAACTTGAGACTATTGATAGCTCCACAAGAAGAGCGGGAGTTCTTGTGTTGGTGGAGAAGGCTAAGGTAGCTGAAGGAATTAAGGACACTGTGAGGCAGAACACGGATCAAAATAGGCAGAAGAGAGGCTTTGGATCATCAGGGTCTTCAAGAAATGAGCAAAAGAGGCCTAGAGTTGATGGGCCACGAGGTCAGCAAGCTGCTACTGGAGGGCAATATCGTACTTGTGCCCAATATGGGAAGAAGCATTTAGGAGAGTGTTGGAAGAAGACGGGAGGATGCTTTAAGTGTGGGTCCAAGGACCACATGATTAAGGATTGTCATATGAGAACCGAAGGGGGGCGACCAGTAAGTCAAGGTTCTATCCAGTGGAAGAAGTGGACATGACCTCGGCCGAGGCCGTGGTCCGAATAATAGAGAGCAGTCTTTGGTAGAGGACGGGAACACCGGTCGAGGTGTTGGTAACACGGAGGCAGACGGTCGGGTTTAGTGTATGCAGATTCATCCGAGGGAGGACGGAGACGCACCGGACATCATAATCGATACGTTCCTTATTTTTGGCAAGCCTTATGTTACTTTGATTGATGTGGGCTCGACCCATTTTTATGTTGCATATAGAGTAGTTGAAACTCTAGGAATAGCCTCTGAACTATCTGGGAGGGAGATGACTGTAGTAAGCCCATTAGGCCAAACTGTAGTAGTGAATAAGATGTATCGGAGAGTACCTTTGGAGCTTCAAGGAGCGGTATTTCCTGCCGACTTAATGGAATTACCCTTCAAAAATTTGATCTTATACTTGGCATGGACTGGCTAGTGGAGCATCGGGCTGTGTTGGATTGTGCAGCTAAACGAATGGAGTTAAAAACCCCAGAGGTTGAGGCGATAGTTATGATAGGAGAAAGAAGGAACTACTTGTCTAACATAGTTTCAGCCTTAAAAGCTGATAGGATGGTTCGGAAAGGGTGTAAGGCATTTTTGGCTTTCGTTAGTACTTTGGATGTGAAAGAAGGGGGAGTTAGTGGAGTTAGAACCGTAAGGGAGTTTGTGGATGTCTTTCGGAGAATTACAGAATACCCCGGACGGGGAGGTGGAGTTTGGAATTGAGTTCTTTGCAGTGCGACTCTTGTGTCAATTGCCCCATACAGAATGGCACCAAAGGAGTTGGTTGAGCTCAAGGCTCAAATTCAAGAATTGCTAGACCATGGGTTTATCCGACCCAGTGTGTCTCCATGAGGAGCATCGATCTTGTTCGTGAAGAAGAAGGACGAAACTATGCACATGTGCATAGATTATCGCCAGTTAAATAAGCTGACCATCAAGAACAAGTATCCTTTGCCAAGGATAGACGACTTGTTTGATCAACTTAAGGGGGCCGCGATTTTCTCAAAGATAGATCTGAGGTCTGGATATCATCAACTTAAGGTGAAGGAGGCAGATATCCATAAGACGGCTTTTCGAACAAGATATGGGCATTTTGAGTTCGTAGTAATGCCGTTCGGGTTGACAAATGCCCCAGTCGCGTTCATGGACATGATGAACCGGGTTTTCCAACCCTATCTGGATCGGTTCGTTGTTGTGTTCATAGACGACATATTGGTGTATTCGAAGTCTGAGGAAGAACATGACGAGCACCTCCGAGTTGTGTTGTAAGTGTTAAGGGAAAAGAAGCTCTACGCCAAATTCAGCAAATGTGAATTTTGGTTGAAGGAAGTTACGTTCTTAGGACATGTGGTGTCTGCTGAAGGAATAAGGGTGGATCCTCGGAAGATTGAGGCAGTTTTGGATTGGAAACCCCTAAGTCTGTGGCAAAAGTTTGGAGTTTCTTAGGTTTAGCAGGCTATTACCAAAGGTTCGTGGAAGGGTTCTCATCAATAGCCGCACCTTTGACAAAGTTATTAAGAAAGGAAGTACCTTTCATATGGACTGATAAGCAACAGGAGAGCTTTGAGAAGCTTAAGAGAGTCTTGACCGAAGCTCCAATTTTGATTCAGCCGAAGGCAGGGAAGGATTTTATGGTGTATTGTGATGCTTCCCATACAGGATTGAGAGGTGTCCTTATGCAAGACGGGAAGGTAGTTGCTTATGCGTCTCGACAACTAAGGCCACACGAGGTTAACTACCTGACGCATGACTTGGAATTGGTGGCAGTGGTCTTTGCCCTTAAGGTATGGAGCACTATCTTTATGGAGAAAAGTCAGTGATCTACACAGACCACAAGAGCCTTAAGTATCTGCTGACTCAGAAAGAGCTAAACCTGAGACAGCGAAGGTGGGTAGAATTGTTGAAAGACTACGACTGTTCTATAGAGTATCACCCGAACAAGGCAAATGTGGTAGCAGATGCCCTAAGTCAAAAAGTTGTGTCGGATCTAAGGGCAATGTTCGCACATCTGAGCTTGTATGACGAGAAAGTCTGCTCGTAGAATTGAAAGTCAAATCATCATGGTTGAATGAGGTGAAGGAAAGTCAGTTAACGGATGAGGATCTAAGTGCTAAGTTACGACAAGTGCAAAATGGAGAGATAGAGGGTTATGGTATTAATGACGAGGGAGTATTGTGCTTCAAGGGTAAGGTCGTATCTTAGAAGAATGAAGAACTTAGGCGAGAATTCTTGAGAATCGCATAGTAGCCCTTATGTTATGCATCCTAGAGGCGATAAGTTGTCTGAGAGACCTAAGGGAGCAGTTTTGGTGGCCTAGTCTTAAGCGGGAAGTTACGAATATGTTGGCAAATGCTTGGCGTGTCGACAAGTTAAAATTTGAACACCAAGTTTCGTCGGGATTGCTTGACCAATCTGATTCCATGATGGAAGTGGGAGAGAATTACCATGGACTTCGTTAGTGGGCTTCCCTTACGCCTACTAAGAAGGACTCGGTATGGGTGATAGTGGATCGGCTGACAAAGTCCGCATTTTCATTCACGTCGTGGGTTGACTATTCTTTGCGGAAGCTGGCAAAGTTATATGTGGCAAAATTATGAGGTTGCATGGAGTGCTAGTGTCGATTATCTCGGATAGGGATCCGAGGTTCACGTCTCGATTTTGGAAAGCTCTACATCGGGCTTTAGGCACTAGATTGGATTTCGATCGACTTTTCATCCACGATCGGAGGGCGGTTTGAACAGTGATCCAAGTGTTAGAGGATATGTTAAGAGGCATGTGATAGACTTCAGAGGAAGTTGGGAAGAATATTTGCCTCTAGCAGAATTTGCATACAATAACAGCTATCAAGCAAGTATTCGGATGGCACCGTACGAAGCACTGTATGGTCGAAAGTATTGTACTCCTACATGTTGGACGGAATTGGGAGAACATCAGATTTTGGGTCCGAAAATTATGGCAGAATCTGAGGAGAAGGTTAAGATAATTCAGGCACGGTTGAAGGAGGCATCTGACAGGCAAAAGTCTTACACAGATCTCAAGCAGAAGGAGATTGAGTTTGTAATGGGAGACTATGTGTTTCTTAAAGTTTCACCCTGGAAGAAAGTGATGAGATTTGGTCCCAAAAGGAAATTAAGTCCGAGGTTTATAGGACCTTATCGGGTATTGAAGCGAATTGGACTAGTGGCATACCAGTTAGAGTTACCTCCGGAATTGAAGCAGATGCACGATGTATTTCATGTTTCCATGCTACATCGATACCGATCGGATCCATCTCACATAGTTCTGGTTGAAGAGGTGGAGCTGAGACCAGATCTGTCTTATGAGGAAGAGCCGATTCAGATTCTAGATCGTGATGTGAAGGTGCTTCGAAGGAAGTCGGTCCCTCTGGTTAAAGTGTTGTGGTGCAACCATGGATCGAAAGAAGCTTCTTGGGAGCCGGAAGAAGCAATCTGACAATAATACCCCACCTATTCTAGCTAGGTAATTTCAAGGCCAAAATTATTTTAAGGGGTAGAAGCGTAATATCAAGCAATTAGGGCTTGTGCATTTTGCCTAATTGCATGTGCTTGTATGCGGGATAAATTATGAATGTGTTTTATGAATTTTGTGAACCTTAGAATGTAGATAAATGCCTTAGAAATCATTAGATTTTAAATCTAAAAGAGGAAGCTAAGCAATGTGGTCTTAAGAGAAATTGTAGGGGAATTATGACACAAAAATGGGCTTGTTTAAGTGGCTTGGAGGTGCCACTTAAGGCTTGGTAGGTGACGCCACAAGCAGGGTGCAAGGGCCTAGGTTCGAGCTGCAAGGAAAGCAAATAAAAGAGTTTTATTTTGCTACAAGAGTGAGCAGTAGTGGACGGCATTAAGGCATTAAAGGGATGAGTTTAATCCTTTTTAAAATTCGGCTAGATAAGGGGATAAATGATGGATTAATTTTATTAATTTGAATAAGATGATAAAGAGAAAATTTAGGGATTAGATAGGGGAAGAGTGTGGCCGGCCTAGGGACTCTCTTGAGGGGAATTTCGGTCAAGCTAGTAAAGGGAGAATAGTCAAATTTCATTTAGCAAATTAGCCTCCCTTCTCGTTTACTCTTTTTCTCTCCAAAGTTTTTCTTTTCCTCTTTTTTTATTCTAGCCGAAATCTTCCTCTCCCTAAAGACCACCATTGCCGATTCTTCCTAAGTCCCATACTCTTCCATTGAAGCTTAATCCCCATCATCAATCTTTCTCATTTCACTCTTGTTGAAGCCGATTTCTCAATAAGCCTCAAAAATTGAAATATGTCAAATATCTACTTAGCCTATAGCCGAATCTCTGTAGTGGTGTCAGGAAGAAATACTATCGATTTCAATATTAAGGGTAAGGATTCTACCATCATCGTTCTATTTCTTTTTCTTGTGGCTGAAATCAAAAGCACTAATCCCATTAGAACTCTTTGGCCGAAACTTTGAAGGGTCTTCCGAGATTTCTCTTGCAGCCGATTTCATGAGGAGTCTTTCGGGATCTGTAGTGATCAAGGGATATCGACAACTTCAGGTGAAAGCAAGGATTTCGGGATTTAGACGAGTTAGGTAAGTGGATTAGGCCATAGGCCATTTTATTGAGATTAAATGTTAGATCGGATCTAATATTTATCTGTACGGATTTCGGCAAATACCAGAAGCTAATTTGGGATTTAGATTCGCAAGGTAAGTGAATCTGACAGTCAACCAAGACCATACTTAGTGACTTAGATCTATGTCTTACTTCGTTTAAAAGCCGAAACTAATTAGTTCAGTGGTTTAGTATCTAGCCGATTGCAAGAAGGGTCCTCACAAAGTTTTGGGATTTGATTAGTAAGCAAATCGGCAAAAAAGGTAAGATTTAAGTTGTGATAAATCCTTGGGATTGATTATTTGGCGAATGGCCTTCACTAAAATGTGTGGTGTTGGTAGAATATAGGAATTAAGGGTCTAAAGCATTAGATCGGGTTTGGATTTCAATAAAGTGTTAATACCGGTGTGTACCCACACTAAGCCTTAATAAATTTACGGTTATGTTTTAATAAATGTGTTAATAAGAATATGTAAGATGTGGCTATGAGTACGGGCAATGGTTCAAAGTACCAGTGCGTTTACCCACTCTACTATGATTATGATAAGATCATTATAGGCGTATATGTGAAACTATAAGAATGTGAATAAGGTATGTGACATGGTTAATGCATAATTGTATGACATGGGGCATATGGGTGATATGTAAAGGGAAGTGATCGGTGGTTTTATACCACAATATCGAATGTGGTGACTTATGTCACAATATCGAATGTGGTGACTTATGTCACAAAATCGAATGTGGTGACTTATGTCACAAAATAATTATCTGGTGGCTATGCCACAATATTTATAAGGCGATGAGCATGTAAATGCTGCGGTGATTGCCTTCGATGGTGTGTAGCGGATGGAGGGTCGACTTAGTAGTCCCCACGGTGTGATGGTTGGTGCGGGTGATGTGTGCGGATGGTTATCTAGGTTTGGGTTCGGGTTTGCATCATGATTTATATATGTATATTATGTATGATTTGACATGCCTAAATTAATTGAGACTTGTGTTGGTTGTACACATTGAGTCTGTTTGACTCACCCCTTTGTGGGATTATTTTTCAGGTGACACTCAGTAATGGACCGGGTCGGCAGGAGCTCAAGTGGTGGCCATGCTCAGCTCTGAATTTATTTATTTTATTTTGGGCTTTCTCTTTTTAAGTATTTTGGATTTAATTTGGGTTTTGATTTGATGTAATAAGGACATGGTATGAACTATTTACTTATGCATTTTAATTATTTTATTATGGTACGATTCTTATCAAATTAAAGTTCAAATAATTTTTCTTAAAAATAAAGATTAAATGTTTTAGCACCGTTTTTAATCTTGAACCCAACCCAAATCAATGGTTCTTCAAAGACACACAAAATTTTGATAAACATCAAATAAGATTCGAATGGTTTTTCCCTAGGAGCATGCCAGATCCGGTCAGGGCTTATGGGCGGGTTTGGGGTGTTTCATAGGGTCTCTTCCTCCTCTGCCTAAGCTCATCACACTTGAATCAATATCCCGAAAATACCAAAACAACGATTAAGAACACATAGTTAAGAACAAATCAAATATTTATCATTCAATTCAGATAACAATAACAAGATTCGTCTTAGGTTTCATCCCCCTCAAGTATTTGAGGGTTTAGTTCATAATTTTAAAAGAAAACATCTCAAAAGAAAAGATAAAACAAAACATAAGAAATCCCTAAAACCCCCTGAAAGAATTGAAGAAGAGATCCTCCATCTTGAATATGATTTTGACTTCTTGAGATGGATCAACTAGCTTTCTTCAAGTAAATCCCTGAAATTAACTGCTCTGGCTCGGGTCTTTGGCCTCGCTGAACTCTCCTCTTTTAGGTTGGCCTCTAGGGTGTTTATATAGGCTTTTGGGATGGCTTTCTTTGCCTCTAAGTACCCTAATCTGAATAGAATTCTTACTTCTTGGGGCAGAGGCATGGCCATGGCATACACCCGTGTAAGTCGTGGCCAGCCCATGTTCAATTCTGTTGATAAGGCACGAATGTGTTTTTTGGGGTCCAAGCAGTGGTCCACTTTTCTCACGAGGCACGGCCGTGTGGTCTTATGCCCACTCGTGTAGATTTTGTATTTTGGCCCATTTTCTCTATGTTAGGCCCGTTATTCATACTTTTCATCCTTCAGTGCTCTACTGAGTATAAAACATGAAAACAAAGGATTAAGAGCACCTATTTCCATAATTAAAGGGAAAAATCATCCAAAAAATGCTAAATCTGGGATTAAAATATGTTACTATTTCGGTTTATCATGTTGCTAGCAAGCTGATCCTTCGTTTCCAGCTCCACGAGCTTCGTCTGGTTCAAATTCAACTCATTTGAGCTCGATCCAGCTCAATGAGTTCGTATGCTCATTCAACTAGCTTGATTCAGCTTAAATAAGCACGTTTGAGCTCATCTTTAAATTTTAATTCTTGCATTTAAATTGCTGGAATATTTGTTTATTTTAGTTACTTTAGTCTTTAATTATGTCTTGTTTAATTAAATGCATCTTTAGTTAATGTCATGCATGATTGATCTACATATTTTAATTATGACATGCTGAAACACCCCAAACCCGGCCCATGAGCCATGACCAGATCTGGTATGTTCCTCGGGAGAAACGATTCAACTTGTTTATTTCTTGGGAAAACTTTAAGTGATTTTAGAGAAATATTTGATTTGGGTTCAAGTTGAAAACATAGATATTTTTCAAGATTTCGTTTTGTTAAAACTTCGTGGTTATATTTCAAAACCATGAGTTACCTAGAAAAGTCAAGTCTTTAAAGTTTGTTAATTAAATTGAAAATCATTTGTATTTTAGATGTCAAAACATTTTTCATTTATTATTAAGAAAATTTGCTTACTTTAATTTGATAAGTATCGTGCCATAATAAAATAATTTAAGTCCATGCATAAGCAGTTCATACTATAGCCTTATTACATTAAAAATAAACCCAAAATAAAATTTAAAGTACTTAAATAAAATAAAATGTCCAACTAATAAAATTAAATCTGAGCATGGTCACCACTAAGCTCCCGCCGACCCGATCCATTCTTGGCGTCACACGAAAAATATTCCCACAATGGGGTGAGTCAAACAGACTCAATGTGTACAACCAACACTAAGTCCCAATAGTTATGGCATATCAAATCATACATATTCATATAGCATTTAAATAAAATGATGCAATCCCGAACCCAAACCTAGATGCCATCCGCTACACATCACCCGTACCAGCCATCACACCGTGGGGACTACTAAGTCAACCCTCCATCCGCTACACACCATCGAAGGTAGTCGCTGCAGTCGACGTGCTCATCGCCCTTATAAAATTCGTGGCATTGCCACCAGATAATTATTTTGTGACATAAGTCACCACATTCAGATTTCGTGACATAAGTCACCACATTCAAATTACGTGACATAAGTCACCACATTCAGATATTGGGGTATAAAACCACCAATTCACTTCCCTTTACATATCACCGATATGCCCCATGTCAAACAAATCATGCAATATCATGACTTATTTCACATTCTTATCACTTTTGACATATGTGCCATCATAGATCATGTCATACTCATAGTAGGAGTGGGTAAACATACCTGAGTACTTTGTACCAATGTAAGATACTCTTGGCCACATCTTAACATATTCATAGTAACATATTTATTAAAACATAACCGCAAATTAATTAAGGCTTAGTGTGGGATACACACCTGATTCACTTAGTGAGTTCACTGAAATCCCGAAAATCTCGATCTAAGCTTTAGATCCTTTAGTTCCTATATTCGGCCAACACTAGGCATATTAGTAAAACCTATTCGGCTATAACCAAATCCCGAAAGATTATTGCAACCAAAAACTTACCTTGTCGCCAATTGGATTAAAAATCAAATCCTGAAACTTTGCTATGTTCCTTCTTGTAATCGGCCAAGCACTAGATCACTTCACAGGTTAGTTTTCAGCTTTTAACCGAAGTAAGAAATAGATCTAAGTTCCTAAATAGGCCTTGGCCTAATATCCAATATGACTTACCTTAGATCTTTAAAGTCCCGAAAGATCCTTCTTTGTAGTCGACAGCACCTAACTCCCGAAGCCTCCCTTAACGACACCCTTGCTTAAAGTCCCAAGGAGTTTCGGCTATCTTTGCTAGATAGTAATTGCTTTACTTCGGGTTGAGATCTAATGAACAATCAGCTAGGGGCTAGGAAGATCTTACTTTCGGCTTTAATGAAACTTGTGAGAAGAAGAGGAAGATTGATGATGATAATTCGGCTTTAATGGAAGAGTATGAGACCTAGGAGGAGTCGACAATGGTGAATATAGGAGGAAGAAGATTTCGGCTTGACAAAATAAAAAGAGAAAAGAGGATATTGCTAGAGAATTCAGCAGAGAGAAAGGAAGGAAAAGGAAAAAGAATGAATAATGGCCTTAATTCCTCCTTTGGCCGAAAATACTAACCTTAGTCTCCCCCAATCGGCCAACTCTTCTCTCTCAATCCAATCCCTTGTTTTTCTCTCCCTTACCCTTTCAAAAATAATTTAAAAATAAGTCATCACTTATCTCCTACCTTAGCCGAAATTTCCAAAAGAATTAGACCTCATCTTAAACTCCTCCCATAGACTCCCCATGCCATCCATTACTTCCCCTTGTTGCCACAAAAATAAAAGCTTTATTTAGCTTCCCATGCGACTCGAACCTTGGCCCATTTACACCTGTTGGTGGCATCATTTACAGAGGCCCTAAGTGGGGCCTCCAAGACACTTAGACAAGCCCATCTTTGTGTCTAATTTCCCCTATTTATTTTCTTAAGGCCTATCAGGCTTAACTCCCTCTTTTAGACTTAAAATTAAATAATTTCTAAGGCATTCACCTATACACTAAGGTTCACAAAATTCATAGAACACATTCAGAATATTCATAAGCATGCTATTTCACACAATTTAGCAATAATGCATAAGCCATAATCCAAGATATTACAGTTCTACCCCCTTAAAATAATTTCGTCCTCGAAATTACCTGGCTGAAATAAGTGAGGGTATTACTGTCGCATTGCTTCTTCTGGCTCCCACGAAGCTTCTTCTGCTCCATGATTACGCCATAAAACCTTGACTAGCGGAACTGACTTCCTCCATAACACTTTCACATCCGTTCCAAAATCTAAATCGGCTCCTCCTCGTAGGACAAATCTGGCCTTAGCTCCACCTCTTCAATCGGAACTACGTGAGACGGATCCGATCGATAACGACGTAGCATGGAAACATGGAATATGTCGTGCATCTACTTCAACTCCGATGGCAACTCTAACTGGTATGCCACTGGTCCAACTCGCTTCAATACCCGATAAGGTCCTATAAACCTTGGACTCAACTTCCCTTTGCGACCAAATCTCATCACCTTCTTCCAAGGCAAGACTTTCAGAAACACTTGATCCCCCACATCAAATTCTATTTCCTTCCGTCTGAGATCTGCATACGATGTTTGCCTATCAGATGCTTCCTTCAATCTTGCTCAAATTACCTCAACCTTTTCTTCAGACCTCGCCACCATCTCTAGACCCAAAACTCGACGTTCCCCTAATTTTGTCCAACACGTAGGAGTGCGACACTTTCGTCCATATAACGCTTCATATGGTGCCATCTGAATACTAGCTTGATAGCTGTTGTTGTAAGCAAATTCTACTAGAGGCAAATATTCTTCCCAACTTCCTCTGAAGTCTATCACACAGCCTCTTAACATATCCTCTAACACTTGGATCACTCGTTCAGACTGGCTGTCTGACTGTGCATGAAAAGCCATACTGAAATCCAATCTAGTGCCTAAAACCTGATGTAGAGCTTTTCAAAATCGAGACGTGAACCTCGGGTCCCTATCCGAGATAATCGACACCGGCACTCTGTGCAACCTTACAATCTCCGCTACATACAACCTTGCTAACTTTTGTAGGAGTACTCAACTCAAGACCGGAATAAAATGCGTGGACTTTGTCACCGATCCACTATCACCCATATCGAGTCCTTCTTAGTAGGCATAAGGGGAAGCCCACTAACGAAGTCCATGGTAATTCTCTCCCACTTCCATCATGGAGTCTTAATCGGCTGAAGCAATCTTGACGAAACTTGGTGTTCAAATTTAACTTGTCGACACGTTAAGCACTTGCCAACAAATTCACTCACTTCCCGCTTAAGACCAGGCCACCAAAACTGTTCCCTTAGATCTCTATACATCTTACTGCCTCCAAGATGCATAGCATAAGGACTACTATGCGATTCCTGAAGAATTCTCTGCCTTAACTCCTCGTTTTTCGGCATACAGACCCTACCCTTGAAGCACAATACTCCTTCGTCATTAATACCATAACTCTCTAACTCTCCATTCTGCACTTGTTGTAATTTAGCACTTAAATCCTCATCCATTAACTGACTTTCCTTTACCTCATTCAACCATGTCGGTTTAACTTGCAATTCTGCCAGCAGACTTCCATCATCATACAAGCTCAGATGTATGAACATTGCCCTCAGATCCGACACAACTTTTTGACTTAGGGCATCTGCCACCACATTCACCTTGCCCAGGTGATACTCTATGGAGCAATCATAGTCCTTCAATAATTCCACCCACCTTCGCTGTCTCAGATTCAACTCCTTCTAAGTCAGCAGATACTTCAAGCTTTTGTGGTCCGTGTAGATTACTGACTTTTCTCCATAAAGATAGTGCCTCCACACTTTAAGAGGAAAGACCACTACCGCCAATTCCAAGTCGTGCGTCGGGTAGTTAACCTCGTGTGGCCTTAGTTGTCGAGACGCATAAGCAACTACCTTCCTGTCTTGCATAAGGACACCTCTCAATCCTGTGTGGGAAGCATCACAATACACCACAAAATCCTTCCCCGCCTCAGGCTGAATCAAAACTAGAGCTTCGATCAAGACTCTCTTAAGCTTCTCAAAACTCTCCTATTGCTTATCGGTCCATACGAAAGGCACTTCCTTTCTCAATAACTTTGTCAGAGGTGCGGCTATCGATGAGAACCCTTCCACAAACCTTCGGTAATAGCTTGCTAATCCTAAGAAACTCTAAACTTCCACCACAGACTTAGGGGTTTCCAATCCAAAACTGCCTCAATCTTCTGAGGATCCACCCTTATTCCTTCAGCAGATACCACATGTCCTAAAAACGTAACCTCCTTAAGCCAAAATTCACACTTGCTGAATTTGGCATAGAGCTTCTTCTCCCTCAATACTTGCAACACAACTCCGAGGTGCTCATCATGTTCTTCCTCAGAATTCGAATACACCAATATGTCATCTATGAACACAACAACAAACCAGTCTAGATAGGGTTGGAAAACCCGGTTCATCATGTCCATAAACGCGGCTGGGCCATTTGTCAATCCAAACGGCATTACCAAGAACTCATAATGCCCGTACCTTGTTCGAAAAGCCGTCTTATGGATATCAGCCTCCTTCACCTTAAGCTAATGATATCCGGACCTTAAATCTATCTTTGAGAATACTGCGGCCCCCTTGAGCTGATCAAACAAGTCATCAATCCTTGGCAAAGGGTATTTGTTCTTGATGGTCAGCTTATTCAACTGACGATAATCTATGCACATGCGCATAGTTTCATCTTTCTTCTTTACAAACAAGACTGGTGCTCCCCATGGAGACACACTGGGTCGAATAAACCCACGGTCTAGCAATTCTTGGATTTGAGCCTTGAGCTCAACCAACTCCTTTGGTGCCATTCTGTATGGGGCAATAGACACAGGAGCTGCTCTCGGCAGTAAATCAATTCCGAACTCCACTTCCCTATCCGGGGGTATTCTTAGTAATTCTTCCGGAAAGACATTCACAAACTCCTTTACCATTCTAAATCCACTAACTCCCCCTTCGTTCATATCCAAAGCACTAACGAGAGCTAGAAATGCCTTACACCCCTTCCGAACCATCTTATCCGCTTTTAGAGCTGAAACTACGTTAGACAGGTAGTTCCTTCTTTCTCCTATCAAGATTACCACCTCATCCTCCGAGGTCCTTAACTCCATTCGCTTAGCTGCACAGTCCAATACAGCCCGATGTTCCACTAGCGAGTCCATGCCAAGAATAAGATCGAATTCTCCTAAGGGTAGCTCCATCAAGTCAGCTGAGAATATCACTCCCTGAAGTTCTAGAGGTACACTTCGAAAGATCTTGTTCACCACTACAGTTTGACCTAATGGGCTTACTATAGTCATCTCCTTATTAGATAGTTCAGAGGCTATTCCTAGATTTTCTACTACTCTACATGCAACATAAGAATGGGTCGAGCCCACATCAATCAAAGCAACATAAGGTTTGCCAAATATAATGAACGTACCAGTTATGAAGTCCGGTGCGTCTCCGTCCTCCCTCCGATGAACTGCATACACTAAACCCGACTGCCTGACCTCCGTGTTACCAACACCTCGGCCCGGTGTTCCCCATCCTCTACCAGCACCATTACCCCTGCCAGCCGAACCACGGCCTCGCGGTGGCTGTTGGCCTCCTCTTCCAGCCTGATTTGAACCTTGACTTACTGGTCGCCCCCCTTTGGTTCTCATAGGACAATCCTTAATCATGTGGTCCTTCGACCCACACTTAAAACATCCTCCCGTTTTCTTCCAACACTCTCCTAAGTGCATCTTCCCACACTGAGTACAAGCACGGGTTGCCTTCCTGTCACAGCCCGCTGACCTCGCGGCCATCAACTCTAGGCCTCTTTTGCTCATTCCTTGAATACCCTGAAGATCCAAAGCCTCTCTTCTGCCTATTTCGATTCGTGTTCTGCCTCACAGAGTCCTTAATTCCTTCGGCTACCTTAGCCTTCTCCACCAACACAGTAAACTCCCACTCTTGTTGTGGAGCTATCAATAGTCTCAAGTAATCCCTCAGCCCGTCCTCAAATCGGACACACCGCTCATGCTCAGTTGACACTATGCCTCGAGCATAACGGTTTAGCCTTAGGAATTCAACAGACTCGCCACGGACTTGTTCCTTGAACCAAATTTCGAAATGCCTTCCTCGTGCATCGATGTAATGAGTACCAACGTACTTCTTCTGGTATGCCGCCTTAGCATAATCCCAAGTGAGTTCCTCAGTTGTAACACCATCCCTAACCGTGAGCCACCATTGATATGACTCATCACGGAGAAGCGACACCATTCCTTTCAGTTTTTCCTTGACAGTTAAATCGAGCTCATCCATAATCCGCTCAGTCGCCTCCAACCAATACTCAGTGGTACTGGGTGCCACACCAGATACACCGCGGAACACCTCAGCTCTATTGGCTCGGAGTCGCTCAGGTACCGACTTCCAAGCTTCCATGCCTCCACCTGCTCCAGCCACCCTTTCCAAAACCCGCAGCATCGCCTATGACACTGCGTTATCCCCCGTCTGATCCTGATATTCCACATCAACGACTGGTGGTGGTGGTGGCATTTCATTTTCGGACCCTTGTTCAGACCTGACGGGCTCCAACACAGTCATTCGGCCTCTACCACAGCCTCACACATTATGGCCACGTCCCCTTGAATTCATACTTCTAATTTGTGTTTATCTGATTAAAGAATTTTATGAATTAGTTTTGTTCCACTGATTTATCACGAACAGTTTTATGTTTAATAGTTCTAAGGAGTAGTTCTTTCGATTTCATACACATGCAGTTTCATTTCATTCATTCAATCACATTTATGAACTTGCGTTCATTACAGAGAAATGTTGTAGTTGTCATTGTTTGTTGTTTTCCACTACCTAGGGGTATTTCCATAATTTTATCCTATAGGGGTATTTTGATAATTTTCCAAATTAGGGTATTTGAAAATGTTGCAAAATAGAGATTGTTGATATTTTTGCAAAATTAAAATACTTGTTGGGAAAATTTCAAGGGTGAAATGGTAATTTTATACACTAGGGGTATTTTTGTAATTTTACGAGCCAGGGTCATTTCGGTAATTTTTCACAAAACATGGTTCCTGGTGACTTTTCAAAACATGGGTATTTTTAAAGAGTTCTAATTTGAGGGTCCTTCAGTAATTTTCCTCACTGAGGGTATTTTGGTCATTTGTACAGGTTAGGGGTAATTTCGTAAATTTTCCAAATCAGAGTATCTTAATATTTTGTAAAAATAGGGTTTTTGGATATTTGTAAGGTAAGAGAATCTTGATAAAAACTATGGGTAGTACAGAAATTTTATGAACCAGGGGCATTTTAGTAATTTTTCCAACCAGGGATATTTAGGTCATTTTAGTAAATCGAGAATATTTTGGAAAATTTTTCAAAATAGTTTTCCTACACCTTAAAGGGATAATTTGGTGATTTTAAGACTAGGGTTTTTATAAAAACATGGCTAGTCCCTTTCGGGTTTTAGTTATTGGGTTTAGCCTGTGGCTGAGTCCTCTTGGTTAGGTGAACCATCACTACGCACCAGGTAGGATTCGAGTGGAGAGGGGGTGAGTCACTAGGACTACTTAAATACCAAGCTCCCACCAAAACCAATCCTAGACATGCGCACAATGGTTGCCACACCCTAACTCGGCGACTTAGACACAGGTTTGTTTAATTGGGCATTAAAGTTTTATGTAATTCTCATGTTGGGGTAAACTAGTCCTAGGGTTTAATTCCTAGTCCACTAATCTACGTCCCTATATATTCCCACATACAATTCACAAAAGAGTTGGGAGTACTTACAGTGGACTTGGTAGGATACTCAAAGCCATGCTAGAAAACCTGCTTATTTCTTAGAAAAGTCCAATTTCAAAAGAAAGAAAACATTTTGGGCCCAAAAAGCCCTCAAGGTCGAGTTTTGAACCGGGCTCTGATACCAAACTGAAACACCCCAAACTCGACCCACGAGCCATGACTAGATCTGGTATGTTCCTCGGGAGAAACGATTCAACTTGTTTATTTCTTGGGAAAACTTTAAGTGATTTTAGAGAAATATTTGATTTGGGTTCAAGTTGAAAACATAGATATTTTTCAAAGATTTCGTTTTGTTAAAACTTTGTGGTTATATTTCAAATCCATGAGTTACCGGTAAAAGTCAAGTCTTTAAAGTTTGTTAATTAAATTGAAAATCATTTGTATTTTAGATGTCAAAACATTTTTCATTTATTATTAAGAAAATTTGCTTACTTTAATTTGATAAGTATCGTGCCATAATAAAATAATTTAAGTGCATGCATAAACAGTTCATACTATAGCCTTATTACATCAAAAATAAACCCAAAATAAAATTTAAAGTACTTAAATAAAATAAAATGTCCAACTAATAAAATTCGTGCTGAGCATGATCACCACTAAGCTCCTACCGGCCGGTCCATTATCGAAGTCACTGAAAAATATTCCCACAACGGGGTGAGTCAAATAGACTCAATGTGTACAACCAACACTAAGTCCCCACAGTTATGGCATATCAAATCATACATATTCATATAGCATTTAAAAAAAATGATGCAATCCGGACCCAAACCTAGATGCCATCCGCTACACATCAACCGTACCACCATCACACCGTGGGACTACTAAGTCAACCTCCATCCACTACACACCATCGAAGGCGATCATCGCAGTCTACGTGCTCATCGCCCTTATAAATTTCGTGGCATTGCCACGGATAATTATTTTGTGACATAAGTCACCACATTCGATTTCGTGACATAAGTCACCACATTCAAATTACGTGACATAAGTCACCACATTCGAGATATTGGGGTATAAAACCACCAATTCACTTCCCTTTACATATCACCCATATGCCCCATGTCAAACAAATCATGCAATATCATGCCTTATTTCACATTCTTATCACTTTTGACATATGTGCCATCATAGATCATGTCATACTCATAGTAGGAGTGGGTAAACGTACCTGAGTACTTTGTACCAATGTAAGATACTCTTGGCCACATCTTAACATATTCATAGTAACATATTTATTAAAACATAATCATAAATTAATTAAGGCTTAGTGTGGGGTACACACCTGGTTCACTTAGTGAGTTCATTGAAATCCTGAAAATCCCGATCTAAGCTTTAGATCCTTTAGTTCCTATATTCGGCCAACACTAGGCATATTAGCAAAACCTATTCGGCTATAACCAAATCCCAAAAGATTATTGCAACCAAAAACTTACCTTATCGCCAATTGGATTAAAAATCAAATCCCGAAACTTTGCTATGTTCCTTCTTGTAATCGGCCAAGCACTAGATCACTTCACAGGTTAGTTTTCGGCTTTTAACCGAAGTAAGAAATAGATCTAAGTTCCTAAATAGGCCTTGGCCGAATGTCTAATATGACTTACCTTAGATCTTTAAAGTCCCGAAAGATCCTTCTTTGTAGTCGACAGCACCTAACTCCCGAAGCCTCCCTTAATACAAAAGTCGACGACACCCTTGCTTGAAGTCCCAATGAGTTTCAGCTATCTTTGCTAGATAGTAATTGCTTTGCTTCGGGTTGAGATCTAATGAACAATCGGCTAGGGGCTAGGAAGATCTTACTTTCGGCTTTAATGAAACTTGTGAAAAGAAGAAGAAGATTGATGATGATAATTTGACTTTAATGGAAGAGTATGGGACCTAGGAGGAATCGGCAATGGTGAATATAGGAGGAAGAAGATTTCGGCTTGACAAAATAAAAAGAGAAAAGAGGATATAGCTAGAGAATTCGGCATAGAGAAAGGAAGGAAAAGGAAAAAGAATGAATAATGGCCTTAATTCCTGCTTTGGCTGAAAATACTAACCTTAGTCTCCCCCAATCGACCAACTCTTCTCTCTCAATCCAATCCCTTATTTTTCTCTCCCTTACCCTTTCAAAAATAATTTAAAAATAAGTCATCACTTATCTCCTGCCTTAGCCGAAACTTCCAAAAGAATTAGACCTCATCTTAAACTCCTCCCATAGACTCCCCATGCCGTCCATTACTTCCCCTTGTTGTCGCAAAAATAAAAGCTTTATTTAGCTTCCCATGCGACTCGAACCTTGGCCCATTTACACCTGTTGGTGGCGTCATTTACAGAGGCCCTAAGTGGCGCCTCCAAGCCACTTAGACAAGCCCATCTTTGTGTCTAATTTCCCCCATTTATTTTCTTAAAGCCTATCAGGCTTAACTCCCTCTTTTAGACTTAAAATTAAATAATTTCTAAGGCATTCACCTACATCCTAAGGTTCACAAAATTCATAGAACACATTCAGAATATTCATAAGCATGCTATTTCACACAATTTAGCAATAATGCATAAGCCATAATCCAGGATATTACACATGCATTATGTGTTCTGCATTTAATTAAGTCATGCATTAAGTAACTTATTTGTTCATTTAGTTTGCATTTTAAACCATGCATTTAAGCATCTTAGTTTAATATATGAGTTGCTAGACATTAATTCAACTCATCTTAGTTTAATTAATTGAGTTTGTGTTGAACTTTATTTAATAGTTGCTTCTTTAATTAATCTAGTTACTAGGACAATTTATTGATGCATGAGATAAAGTTCATTTAATAATGCTTCTCTTAATTAAACTAGTTGCTTGAATAAATGATGCATAAGTGTTAGTTCATTTATTTAAGTTAGTTGTTAATTTGTTTTAAGTTTAATAATTGAATAAATGTGTCAGTTACATGTGTTAATTGTAGGTGACTTTTCAGCCATTACATTTAAAGGCCGTTATGCATTCAATAAGGTGACTTTTCAAGAGATTTTGGTTACAAAAGAGGGGCTGTCACAAAGAGGCTTTATACATCATTAAGAAGTTGTTTAATCAATTAAAGGAGAGCATTATTCTTCTTTAAATTTGGCAGCATTTTTGTTTCATCTTCCATAACCGTTTGCTTCATGAGTAATCACTACATGCATTCAATTTTCCATCAAAGAAGCCGGTGTCTTTTCAATTGGTCATGAAGACTTCAAAAGACTTTGAAAGAAACTTAGTTGAAGAAGTAAATCACATTGAAGGTTGGAGTTACTTGGGTTAGAATTTTAAAAGTTGTGACTTTTCATTTGAGCTTATTATTAGTTTCATTAAAAGTGACCATTCACTAGCCTCTTTTGACACTATAAAAACATGTAATTAGCCTATTGATGGGGGACTTTTTGCTATATTGTTAATGAAACTATCTCTCTAATTTCGTTGAAGACTTTGTTGGCTTATCTAGTTTTAGTGGCGACAACCTTGTTCTTCTTTCTGAACTTATCACTGCAACGAGTGTGGCGTTCATCCAATATGCCGAGGTTCTTACTTTGCTAAGTAATAGGTTAAGGTTTAATCTATTTTCCATCTACCACCTTAAGTGATATAAGTGCTAGGGCAATACTCTCTATAGTATCAAATCTTACTTGAAACTTAAGTACTATTATCCATCTCCACCATCTATTAATTTTCTTTCACCTTTCCCTTCCATTTCAACCAAGCCACTTCTTTTACTTTCTCATCCATCATTTTTTAACCTACTTCCAAACCAATCGTCATCTTTATTTATGTTAATCAAACCCATACAAATATCATATCCTTAAACTTATCCTTGAAGCCCCTTTTAACAACTTTCGCATCATTTTACCTAAAGACATCCTTTCTAAAAGAGTTGAACGATACTTCTTCATCGACGATCAGGCAAAATCTCATAGACTCGACCCACCTCGAGGTAGATCGTAACATTTGTATCAGAGCTATTAAAATGAGGAGTACCGATGTTCGTAGCATTCCCGAAAGTTAGTTCATAAGTAAAAAAAAAAAAAAAAAATCAAAGTTTTATTTCATTTCTTTTGTACTCATTTTATTGCATTTGAAGTGGAAAAAAATTATTACGAAAATTTTAAAAAAAAATTGATTAAAAAAAAAGAGTGTTAAAGTGCTTAAAGAGGTCTTTGTTCACCTACTTGTGTTCCCGATCATTAAGTCCCGATTCTATCACTTTCTACCCCAACGCCACACCTTAAACCGATTTCAATTTTCTTTTAGCCAACCCATAACCCCCTCATATTTATTCTTTTTTAAACCATTTTGCAACCGACCCTTAGCCTACGATAAGGCCTGGGTGAGTCCAAATACGAAATTGCGAGAGAAAGTTTGAGAGGTAAAAGGCACGAGTGATTTTATTAGGTAAAAGCCAATCTAGTGTAAACATGAGAGTGAGCACAAACCATCAATTTTTCTTTCCGAGTGAGATTGTAAGGAATTTAATTTTTGTTTTACTTAGCAAATTTCTTTTCAGCAACAAAAATCATGTCTCATGAAGAGTTCACCGAATCAAAGTTCCAATATTTGGTGCAAGAAATGCGAAGAATGGTGAATTCTAAATTTGAAAAATTGCACGAGAGATTAAATCGTGTGGAATAAAGAGACCCCTATGAACGAGTTTCATCAAGTCAAAAAACGGAATCGAGAGCATCATGGAGATACGCATTTAGTGATTATTCGAGAAAAGATTTCTATCATGATTCCCATTCGTCATCGATTTCAAGACCAAGAGATTTCTATCAAGATTCATTTTCATCAAGGTGTTTGAGACAATGAGAGACCGATCTTGATTTTGAATCCTTTCGAGATGAACGGTATACTCCTTCAGGAACTTCAAAGAAATCCTATACGGAATATTCTTCCCAATGCAATTATCGTGATTCATCTGTAAATAAATGTTCTTCTTTCGAGCCAAATAATTACCATCTTGATTCTTTTGTAACATCATGTAAAAGAAAATAAAAAGAAGAAAAGGCAAAAGAAATAAAAAGAAAAGAGAGAAATAAGAGAGAAAATGAGCGAGTTTTGAGAGTGCTCGAAAAAGTCATTGAAAAAGCCTATGAAAAAGAAAAAAGAAATTGATAGTGAAAAAGAAGTTGAAAAAGAAATTGAGGAAAAAGAAAGTGTGGAAAAATTGAGAGAAATTGAAGAAAAAGAGATTGAAGAGAAAGAAATTGAAACAAAAGAAACGAGAGATTTAGAAGAAAATGATTCAAGTGAGAAAGATGTTAGTGAGCAAGTAAGGATTGTTCCCACTAGCCCTTTTGTTCGATCTTCTTGTGATATTTCTTTTTAGGTTCCTAAAGTTTTGTGCGACCAAATTCAACTACGTTACCTTCCAAATGAGATATGTTTCCAGTTGTTCGAGAAAGGTAAGTGCGTAAAGGAAAACCACCTACTTGTGATTGAAGGTAAGAAAGGTAAGGACTACATGTTTATCGAATCAAGACCGTTGGATTTAAAAGTTGTTTAAAAAGGGTTTGAAGGATTAATTTATGAAAAACTTCTATCTTTTGATTTGTTCAATTATTGTTCACATATTAATGTTAACG
The DNA here is from genome assembly GCA_025506655.1 of Gossypium rotundifolium. Lineage (NCBI taxonomy): Eukaryota > Viridiplantae > Streptophyta > Magnoliopsida > Malvales > Malvaceae > Gossypium > Gossypium rotundifolium. The sequence goes on from CP106730.1 coordinate 30,802,827, forward strand.
ATGTTGTTTCAGGTGATGCCATGAAAGTTTGGTCTTATAACATGTTTGACCCTTCTATTGGATTGTCCCTGTCCATGCAAAATCTGGATGTGCTTGACAAAGATTTTTCACGTTTTGATGTGTTTGAATGCTTAAATTCTTTGAATCGATGTGCCAAATCTTTTTGTATAAACATGCCTATTCGATTGTTCTCTGATGGATTTGAACTTTTGAATAATCGTATGCTCACAGCTCCTTTGTTTGACATACATGTTAAAAGGTTTTTGCCCAAAATGCTTACTTTGTTGGATTGTGTCCATCAAGAGAAATCTTTGAATTTTTATGCAAAATTTCCATGTTACGATTTGCCTGTCCGATTGAGATTCTTGAAGTATAAGTTTATGCATATTTGTCTGCCTAAGCTTTCTTTGCTCTATTTTTTTATTTATTTGAGAAAGTGAAACTCTTACTGCATATCGGGCTAAATGACCAAAATTGAGTCTTTAAGCCGGGAGTAAGCCACTTCGAGTTGTTTCCAAGAAAAGGTACGCATCATGATCTCATTGTAAGTAACTTTGTTATACCTTTTCATCTGCTTCGAGTCTTATCTTTATTTTTGAAAATAAAGGATGTGGTTGGTTTACAAAATCAAAATCAAATCCTTGATTCTGAAATTTTGTTTTTAAACCCGAAATTGAATCAAGCGTCCCACCTATGAATAACATTTCATTTTGTCCTTTTAAGTACATTTTTCGTAGTGACATTAGTAGCTTCCCTTCTTGTAGAACTTATATTTTGAAAAGCAAGAATTATCTTTTTGACTTTTTACCTTAGCAGATTTATTCGTGTCCAAAATATCGATTGCATTACCTACCTAAGGAGTGAAGGTTTGTTTTACAAGAACGAGGTAAATTTGAACTTTCATCATATAACTTACAAGGTAAGTAAAAATGTCTTTGTTTTGTTTGAAAAGTGAAGAACTCGTTGATGGTGGTAATGACTTTGTGGAAAGTGCCAATATTTTTCATTCAAATGAATATGTTCTTTGTTTTGAGCCCATTGAAATATTGTGGATGAAACGAGGAATGTATTTTCATTTGCAAGAATGCATGATTAAACATTCATTGTTTCCATTTTGTTTAATTGATCATATTGATGGCATATCAAAAGTGTGCGACAACGTGAAGTTTCCATGTTATGAATGACTAAAATTTTTGCCATATGATCTCTGGACTAAATTTTACATGTACCACCCGAATTTAAATACTTCGTGCTTTTCGTTGCCAAAATTGTTAAGTCAATTCGGCAAGATAAGATTCATCTTTTACTTAGCATTTGGGTTATCTTTAAGTTTTTATTATCTTAACCCTCTGCTACTTTATTATGATGGTGATGTGTTTACTTGTCCATTGGTGAATCTATTTCAGAATTGCTTGATATTCTTTGTTCCATTCGATCGAGGAAAACTAAGTGAGAAGAAATATTGTCCCTTAGACAAAAGGCTCGACTTGAGGACAAGTCACCTTAAAGAGGGGGGAATGATATGAGCACGACCCACGAACTTCACCGGATAAGTATCCCGAGTCGAGCATTGCATTGCTGGCAAGCTGATCCCAGCTCATTTCCAACTCCATGAGCTTCGTCCAGTTCAAATTTAGCTCATTTGAGCTTGATCCAGCTCAATGAGTTCGTGTGCTCATTCAACGAGCTTAATTCAGCTTAAATAAGCTCGTTTGAGCTCATCTTTAAATTTTAATTCTTGCATTTAAATTGTTGGAATAAGGACTTGATTTATTTATTTTAGTTACTTTAGTCTTTAATTATGTCTTGTTTAATTAAATGCATCTTTAGTTAATGTCATGCATGATTGATCTACATATTTTAATTATGACATGCATTATGTGTTTTGCTTTTATTTAGGTCATGCATTAAGTAACTCATTTGTTCATTTAGTTTGCATTTTAAACTATTCATTTAAGCATCTTAGTTTAATAAATGAGTTCTTGGACATTAATTCTACTCATCTTAGTTTAATTAATTGAGTTTTGTTGAACTTTATTTAATAGTTGCTTCTTTAATTAATCTAGTTACTAGGATAATTTATTGATGCATGAGATAAAGTTCATTTAATAATGCTTCTCTTAATTAAACTAGTAGCTTGAATAAATGATGCATAAGTGTTATTTCATTTATTTAAGTTAGTTGTTAATTTGGTATATGCTTAATATTTGAATAAATGTGTCAGTTACATGTGTTAATTGCAGGTGACCTTTCAACTCACATTCATTACATTTAAAGGTTGTTATGCATTCAATAAGGTGACTTTTCAAGAGATTTCGGTTACAAAAGAGGGTCTGTTACAAAGAGGCTTTACACATTATTAAGAAGTTGTTTAATCAATTAAAGGAGAACATTATTCTTCTTTAAATTTGTCAGCATCTTTGTTTCATCTTCCATAACCGTTTGCTTCATGAGTAATCATTACATGCATTCAATTTTCCATCAAAGAAGCTGGTGTCTTTTCGGTTGGTCATGGAGACTTCAAAAGACTTTGAAAGCAACTTAATTGAAGAAGTAAATCACATTGAAGGTTGGAGTTACTTGGGTTAGAATTTTAAAAGTTGTGACTTTTCATTTGAGCTCATTATTAGTTTCATTAAAAGTGACGATAAACCATAAAAGTAACATATTTTAATCTCACATTTAAGATGCTTTTGGATGATTCATCCCTAATTTATGTAAAAAAGGTGCTCTTAATTTTTTCCTTTCATGTCTTATACTAAATAAAGCACCTGAGAATAAAAAAATGAGAAACGGGCTTAAAACGGACCAAATTGGGCCAACCCGAGAAGATGACACGGCCTAGGCTTCATGTCACACGGTCGTGCCTTGCCATCCATCTAGAACACGACCTGTCCTCGATTTGCATGGCCGTACCCCAATCGACAGACCCAAAGCACGGCCTGAACCCTGACTTGCACGGTCGTGCCTCAATCAACAGAATAGAGACACGGCCTAGAAGGCGATTTACACGGGCGAGCCCTGGCTGTGCCCCTGCCACGGGAATGAGCAATTTCACTCGGATTTGAATGCTTTAAGCCAAAGAAACACACTCCTAAGTCCACTTAAACATCCTAGGAGGAATCCTACTTGAATTAGGATACTTAGGAGCCAAGTAAAGCATCTCAAAGCCTATATAAACACCCAAGGTAGCAACTAAAAGGGGAGTTTGGTAGAAGCCGAAATAGACGGCTTATTGCAGAGGCATTTGGCCGAAGCTTTCATCTTTTAGAAGTCACTTGAAGATAGCCAGTTGATCCATCTCAAGAAGCCGGAGTTCTATTCTAGACGGAGGATCTCTCCTTCAATTCCTTTAGGGGGTTTTAGGGATTTTTTATGTTTTGTTTTATCTTTTCTCTTAAGATGTTTTCGTATTTAGTTATGAACTAAACCCTTCAGATACCTGAAGGGGATGAAACCTATAATGAATTTTGTTATTTGATTTCTAAATTATATGATAAGTACTTAGTTTGTTCTTGATTATGTTGCTTAATTTAATCTGATGTGCTTAGGTGGAGGAGGAATAGACCCTACCTAAGAGTAGATCTAAAATAATTGAGCGGAGTTGATCGGGCGCCTAGAGATAGGGTTACGAGATTTTGTCAGATTAGGCTAAAACCTAATATGGGAAATCATTGATCGATTTACTGCTTCCTTAGGGGGTTGTTATAAGAGAACGAGAGTTCGACTAATTAACCTAAGGTTAGACGTTATTCGCCTCGAGAGAGGGTTTAATATAGGTTAGGGAGTCTCACGGATCAAGCTAAGTTAAGAAATCATATGGTTTGGGGAATAAATAATAAGTGAAGTCATAGGTGGATTCTTCCTGAGGGTATCGTATTCATCAACTGAGTTTTCCTAAAGTCTTCCTTCCATTCATTCTTTTGTCTTTGCATATAGCTTAAGGTATTTCATTAGGTTAATACTCCAATCACTCAGTATTTCAGGCTAGTTAATAGAAAGAAAGTGAGTAGTAGTACTTTTAGGTTCCCTTAGGTTCGATAAGATATTCTAGCCTAAACTATACTACTGTTCGATAGGTGCACTTTCCTTTATCGTTGTCATAGTTAGTCTACAGGTTCGACCATTCTTTTATAAATATTAAAACTCGACTGTTTGACACGATCAAGTTTTTGGCGCCATTGCCGGGGAACACTAAAATATTTTGAAAGCTCTATTTTTATTACTTTAGCCAATTTTTTATTACCATTTGTTATTATTGTTTATTATTTTTTTACTTTGCTAATTTTTCCTTTATTTTGCTTTTGACAGAAAATTTTAGTCAATGGAAAAGATGGCACTGAATAATTATCAGTGGCAAGTCATGAGGACAACTCCTACTAAAACAGCCAGTATTTTCAACCTCGACGTGGTCACCAGGTTATCTAATTAGTTAGAGATGATGAATAAAAAATTGATGATTGGTATTGTCCCTAGCAGGTACATCCATTAATACAATATGATTTGAATCTAGGAAGTGTGGCAAATCCTGAGTACCCACCCTACGGATATGGCATGGAAAACGAGCAAGCTCACTAGACAGGTAACTATTCTAAATATCAAAATAATTTTATAGAGACACTTATAATGCAGGCTGGAAGTACCATCCCAATTTCTCGTGGGATGATCAAAATATCCAAAGATCGAAACTTCCTCCAGATTTTGAACAACCACCTCACCAACAAGAAGATGAGCCGAATCTTGAAGAGATACTGACAAAATTCATGGCAACCACAGATTCTCATTTCCAAAAGACTGAAGCAGCACTTGATGAACATAAAAAATCGATAAAGGGATCGAGAATCAAGTTGGAGAACTTACTAGGTCAGTGGGACATCTCACAAAGCTAATGTCAGAACGACCACTAGGACGTCTACCAAGTAACACTAAGGTTAGCCCAAAGGGGGCAAATTCAAGCCATCTCAGCTCAAGACAGTAAGGGGTTAGATGAACCAAACTCAATACAAGAAAACAAGGTAGACGAAGGTAAGGTAGAGGTAACACAAGATAAGCTGAAACTGGTAATCAAGGAGTACCAACCTCGCATACCTTATCCCGAAGTAATGAAAAGAGACGATTTAGAGGAACAGTTCGGTAAGTTTCTTAAACTCTTAAATAAATTACATATTAACTTTCATCTCCTTGAAGTTTTTTTTCAGATACCAGACTCGAGGAAATTTTTAAGACAGCTCTTGACCAACAAACGCAAATTAGACGAAGAGCACCACATGGAGCTAAACACAATGTGCTCAGCAATTCTACAAAATAAACTGCCACGGAAATTAAAAGATCTAGGGAGTTTTACAATTCCATGTTTAATTGGTAGTTTATCTATTGATAATGCGTTAGCGGATTTAGGGGCAAGCATCAATGTTATGCCTTACAAAATGTTTAAACAACTAGGTCTAGGGAAACCCAGACAAACTAGGATGAGCATTCAATTAACTGATAAAACTATAAGAATTCCTAGGGGTATAATAGAAAATGTTCTAATCAAAATTGATCAATTCGTATTCCCAGTAGACTTTGTCATTTTAGACATGGATGAGGACAACACGATCCCTTTAATTTTAGGAAGACCCTTTTTAGCAACTGCTAGAGCTAAAATTGATATCTATGCAGGAGAACTCATACTTTGTGTAGGCGATGAGATAGTCACTCTTCAAGCTCTTGACTTGGCCAAAATATCAAGTGATAAAGGTGAGAAAGTAAATTCAGTTGATAACCAACTTGTTCAACCTTCATTGCAGGAAAAACCACAAAGCTACAAACCTGAGCTAGATCATAGACCTCGTGCTAATAAATAAGAATTACATAAGGAACCAAAACCACACGAAGTGAAACCAAAGGAAACCCCAGACGAGCTGATAAGAACAACAAATCACATCAAAATAGAGGATCAGGTATTGTTGAATAAGGAAGACCCTCGAATTACCAATTCAGAACTCAAGGTAAACGAAGAAATCACTTTTGAGGTACTTAATGTCTTCCTATACGGCACAGTCGAGGTAAGCAATCCTAAGTTCAACACTTTTGAGGTAAACATTACTTGACATAAACTTTATATCCATAACCGAGTTGATCGCATGAGAATGGATTTCCACCTCGTCAAACCACCTTGATTGTCCGTACAACAGGTAAGTCTAGCTCAAGACTTTAAACAAGCGCTTCTTGAGAGGCAACTCGAGTACTAACCGTACTAATTACTTTGGTTTTATTTCTTTTCGTATTAAGGCATAGGTTTCCATACCCACACGGCCTTGCACATGGCTGTGGCCGTGGCCATGTGGACACCACGACTAGGCACACGAGCGTGGACCTTATCTCTATTTAATTATTTACTTTTATTCATATTCTTATTTTTGTTTTTATTTTTAATTCCTTTATTATTCTCTCCTTTTTCTCAATGGCATTTAGATTTAGCTTAGGATACAATAAAACCAAGCCGGCTACTTCAAACGGTTCGAGACGCTTCCCTACGTTCACCTCTAATCTTATTTGGACTTCATCCAAAAATTCAGGAAGTGTTACTTCTCCCCTTATCTTTTGATTTTATTATTACATAGTTGTTTATCTATCTTTGTACATTGAGGGCAATGTACATTTTAAGTGTGGGGGGTAAAAGTACCTGACTTTTTGCATTATTCTCAAATCCTGAATTTAGTCTTGCTCGAAAGTATTTTTCTCATATTACTAATTAGGATGAAATTTCTAATGATTTATAATTTTTATTGATATGTTTTAGAGTTAGTCATAATTAATTGTGCATTGATGATTAAATTTGAAGGATACTAGAGAATCGAGCATGATAAGTTTATACTAGAGGATCGAGCATGATAAGTTTACTTTCTAAAAATTAAAAATTAATAGGTCTTTGAACTGAATTTGAGTATTACTTTGAAGTTTGAAATTTACAGGGATTGATGTCAAAAGCACCCATAATTTTTGTGAGATTTGAGCCTTATAGAGCATATATTCTTTTTCATGCTCACTTTATTGATTATGAGTGTGTCAACTTTGAACTATTATTCTAGAACTTGCCTCGTTTATACATGTCAAGACCACACTTTTGATTTGATATATAGAGATGATAAAGGCACCTAGGATTTAACCCACTTACTCCATAAAAAGCCTACCTTCACAAATTAACCCCTAGTGAACCCGTTGAATCCTAGCAACCTTTTATTGACTCACCCACTAATATTAACCCAAAACCCTTTGTATTTGTTATCACCCTTTCTTTTGACTACCCTTTAATCGAGGTTTGATTTGATTAAGTTACCAAATTATATAGTTACATTTATCATTTATGATGTAATTTTTAGTTTGTTTTTTAAAAAAAGCTTAAAGCATTTAAATTCCAATTGTTGAAGAAAAACTTGTATTAAAGTATTATAAAATTTCAAGTGATGAAAATACTATTTATTATAGAATAATTATCAATAGTAGTATTATTAGTTTAAATTTGAAGTAAATACTCATATTTAGTTCATTGTTTTTAGATTAGGTAATTAGTCAATTCAATCTCAATTATAACCTCTAATTCAGCCTTTATCCACACCTTTTAACCCAAGCCCCGTTACAACCCTGATAAAGACCTTTTGATCTGTGTATCATCTTATATACAGTGGTGGAGATTTGATTTTCAGGCAAGCTTATGGGATTAACTTTTCAGGTTCGACTTAGAGTGCTTATTCTTGAACCTTAAACACTTCGAGTGATTTGAGTGAATCTTTAATGAGGATGTCAGTCTTTTTCAGTTTTGAATTAAAGGTAATTACTTAGATAAAGGGAGACACTTATGTTTTCGTGCTACAAAGGTATGACTTATCTTGATTGAATCTTTAGGGTTCTTTGAGTTAAATTATCCATATATAAATTATCTATGAATTACGATGAGACATTGTCGATAGGAATTATGAATTATGGAAAGTTCATTTTAATTATAAGTTGAGAATTTTGCTTGAGGACAACCAAAAGCTTAAGTGTGGGGGTATTTGATAAATCGTAAAAGTAACATATTTTAATCCCACATTTAGGATGCTTTTGGATGATTTATCCCTAATTTATGTAAAAAAGGTGCTCTTAATTCTTTCTTTTCATGTCTTATATTCAGGAAAGCACCTGAGAATAAAAAGAATGAGAAACCGGCTTAAAATGGACCAAATTGGGCCAACCCGAGAAGACGACACGACCTGGGCTTCATGTCACACGGTCATGCCTTGCCATCCATCTAGAACACGGCCTGTCCCTGATTTGCATGGCCGTGCCCCAATCGACAGACCCGAAGCACGGCCTGAACCTCGACTTGCACGGTCGTGCCTCAATCAACAAAATAGAGACACGGCCTAGAAGACGACTTACACGGGCATGCCCTGGCCGTGCCCCTGCCACGGGAATGAGCAATTTCACTCGGATTTGGATGCTTTAAGCCAAAGAAACATACTCCTAAGTCCACTTAAACATCCTAGGAGGAATTCTACTTGAATTAGGATACTTAGGAGCCAAGTAAAGCATCTCAAAGCCTATATAAACACCCAAGGTAGCAACTAAAAGGGGAGTTCGATAGAAGCCAAAATAGACGGCTTATTGCAGAGACTTTTGGCTAAGCTTTCATCTTTTAGGAGTCACTTGAAGATAGCCAGTTAATCCATCTCAAGAAGCCAGAGTTCTATTCAAGACGGAGGATCTCTTCTTCAATTCCTTCAAGGGGTTTTAGGGATTTCTTATGTTTTGTTTTATCTTTTCTCTTGAGATGTTTTCTTATTTAGTTATGAACTAAACCCTTCAGATATCTGAAGAGGATGAAACCTATGATGAATTTTGTTATTTGATTTCTAAATTATATGATAAGTACTTAGTTTGTTCTTGATTGTGTTGCTTAATTTAATCTTATGTGCTTAGGTTGAGGAGGAATAGACCCTACCTAAGAGTAGATATAACATAATTGAGTGGAGTTGATCGGGCGCCTAGAGATAGGGTTATGAGATTTTGCCGGATTAGGGTGAAACCTAATATGGGAAACCATTGATCGATTTACTACTTCCTTAGGGGGGTTATTATAAGAGAACGAGAGTTCGACTAATTAACCTAAGGTTAGACATTATTCGCCTCGAGAGAGGGTTTAATATAGGTTAGGGAGTCTCACGGATCAAGCTAAGTTAAGAAATCATATAGTTTGGGGAATAAATAATAAGTGAAGTCATAGGTGGATTCTTCTTGAGGGTATCGTCTTCATCAATTGAGTTTTCCTAAAGTCTTCCTTCCATTCATTCTTTTGTCTTTGCATCTAGTTTAAGGTATTTCATTAGTTTATTAATCCAATCACTCTGTATTTCAATTAAATAATTATAGTTGAATGACTGATTTTGCAAGATTGGTATTAAATTTGCAAAAAAAAAAAAAAAATTGAATTTGTATTGGAAAAGAAATGATAAGTAAGCTTTTAGGTGGTGTTGTGCTATTTAATTAGATTAATCTCAAGGATGATTTAAAACATATGTTCTGAAATTTTTGAGCATGATATGTTGGTGTTAAGTTGGTAATTGAATATGGGAAATTGGCAAATGAATTGCTTGATTTAATTGGGTGTTAAATGCTATGTTACATGTTATACATAAGCATCTTAGCACATTAAATTGAGCACAATAATGACTGATTTATATGATATGTTTTACTGAATATATTGGCAACATGCATAGTGGATCCATTGGATATAGTTGGCATGACATAGGATCTGTGGGTACTCACCTTTATTTGTGACATTGTGAGCATATAGCTCTAGGTGGACTGATTTGTTTGGAGTAGATAAGGGAGTGTTAAGCATGAGTCTCCACTCAATGGGTTATTTGGGGCGCAATGAGAGAGCTTGTGCTTCGGACCGCTCAACTCGATGGACTGTATTGGATATTTATGGGAGTTCAGAGATCCATTTATACGATGTATGATCACCCGATTAAGCTGTGAGAAGTGTATGCCAATATATTTATGTGTGATTGTTGCTATATCAACTGATGATTGAAAGCCATGAATAATTGGTTTTTGGTATTGGAAATGCTTATGGATATTAAATTGACATGATTAATTATTTTGGCTGACAATTGGTGAATGATTGGTTGTGAATTAATCATGAATTGGATGTTAATTTACTTGCTTTTTTTAACATTCACTGAGCTTTTTAAAGCTCACATCCTCACAATTTGTGTAGATAATCGTCGGGAATGAGGAGCCGATCAAGAGAGGTCCAAGAGATTTAGGCTTGGAAGAGACTTTATTACACATTTTAGAGACTGTAGTTGGGCATTGTGGAACTCCCGAAAATTAGTTTGATTTTGCTTGTAAATGGACTTTTGTGATTGAACATTTATTTTGGATGATTTTTTAATAATTTTAAGGCATGTTTGAGTTTAATTATTGATTAATTTATGGTGTTTTGTTGCTTGATAACACGATGTATAAAGCATGAAATTTATATTAACGATTGTTTAAATAAAACTTCCATGGAGTTGTTTACTAGAGACTAAGGTACGTCACTTGTTTGATTTAATCGGTGTTTGATGTGTATGAGATTAATTTCCCAATTCTATTTAGTTAATGTTTAATTTATGTCAACAAATTTAATTGAAGTTGTGTGTATATGTATGATAGTTAATCATAGTTAAATAAAGTTAAATTGGCCATTTAAATATGCAAAATCGGGTTTTAGATCGAGTTTTTTTTTCAAAAATAGGTGTAGTTGTTTTCATACGAGCGTGTGGGTAAGTGACACGGGCTTGTGGAAACTGGATCTATCACACACAAGCATGTGGGATTTCCACACGGTCGTGTGCAATTTGCTAAAAAGTTTTTCGTGACACAAACATGGTCATTTAATGACATATTATCTAGGGGACACGGCCATGGGGTTTTTTGGGATTTGAATTTTTGTCTTTTTAAATTGGTATTCTAATTTGTTTATGTTACAATTTAGTCTTGAAAATTGATTAGTCTAATTAGAGTCCTAGATGATAAGGAAACTTGGTAAAATTTTAGGATTAATCTCGTAATGGGTAAAATTCGATAGAAACACACTTAATTTGTTACTCAAAATAGGTCTTGGTAGTTTATATTTGTTACAATTTAGTCTATAATAGTAAACTTTAATTAGACATAGCAAAAAAACTCAATTTAACCTAAAATTTTTACGCTTGCATAATTTTTACTAAAAGGAGGTTGGCAAATGTTTAGATATAAAATAGGGTTAATTTTATCATAGGTGATAAAATGATGAAAATGCCCTTAGGTTACCTAGGAAAAGTTTAAAATTAGCTCATAATTTGACTCCACGTTAATAAATAAATAATATTCAGATAAGATTGAGGTGTTATAAGGTCGGGGTTGTGTCTTGGGTGGTCGTTAGCCGGGGAATCACTTAACTGTCACATTTAGTGGTATCAGAGCTCTAGATTTAAAATTTTAAACTAGCCTAGACTTGTTAGGATGCATGAATATTAATGATCTTGGTTTATGATGTTTGCTTGCTTGTGATGATTACAAATTTTGTATTTTTGCCTATACATGATCTTTGTGATATAAGTTGTTCTTGGGCTAGGATTAGGATCAAAATGCCCTATAGGAACTATACTTGGTTAAATCTTGGATCTCTTGGTGCTACTCACTCTTGGTATGTTTTTGTACTCTTATCTTTAGTATATGATAGTCTTTATGCCTCTGTGTCGCGATTGGGGTTATATGGATAACGATGCACTGTCGCGGGGCAATGCTCAAATGTGCCATGTCGAGCACTTCATGTCTGAGATGGTAGAAACACTACAGTGTATCACTGGTGCCAACGCTGCTCCAACTCGTCAGGGTTTGCCACTAGAACGTTTACGAGCTCTTAGAGGTAAGAAGTTTTATGGTGTTAGGGGCGGTGATCCGGCACGTGTAGAGTATTGGTTGGAAGGTTTCACTCACATTCTCAGTCAAATACATTGCTTTGATGAGGATAAGTTGGGTTGTACCGTGTCGCTGCTGACGGACAAGGCTCACAGATGGTGGATGACTATCGAGAGGGGTATTGCGTTGGGTCATTTGACTTGGGACATTTTCTTAGTATCATTTTGGAGGAAGTTTATGGGTGAGCAGTATCTCGAGGTTAGGAGATGAGAGTTTATGGGTCTTGTTCAGGGTACTCTATCGATAGACGAGTATGAGGCTGAGCTTGTATAGTTGAGCTAGTATGCTCCAGAGTTGGTGTCTTCTGTGGTGAACCATTGTGAGAGGTTCAGGTTTTGGCTGAATCATGAGATTAAGCTCTACCTGGTTGCTCAGAATGCCTAGGTCTTCGACCAATTAGTTGAGAAGGCTCATGCATTAGAGGAAACTTTGGGGGAAAAACCAAAAGTTGCTTCATCTGGAGCTATTAAGAGGTCGACTAAGGCTGCTAGGGGTTCTAAACATAAGGGTAAGAGAGGTCATTTTCATAGATTTAGACGACGTGTTGCTGGTGGTTGTGGTCAGGATAGGCAGGCTGTGAGAGTTAAGGCTGATCCTTCTAATCAAGGGGCCTGCTGCATGGTTGATATGTAAGCATTGTAGTTGATGTCATCGTGGTGAGTGTCAGACAGGTGCTTGTCTTGTCTGTGGTTCGATAGAGCACCATGTGAGTGACTGCCCGAGGAGAGCCATTGTTGTACGCGATCAGCCTATTGTTGCTTTTGCACCTACTCCAGCTCAAGGGAGAGGCCGTGGAAAAGGTGATGGTGGTAGAGGTGCTGGTCAGCGTGGTGCTACTTAAGGTGGTGATGGTGGTTCAGCCAGTGTTTATGCAGTGAGGGAGCCTCGGGTTATCGAGGCCACTGATGTTATCATAGGTACTTTCATGCTACAAATTTTTCCTCTACTACCTTTCATTGATTCTAGTGTGATGAGGTCGTTTATCTTGAGAGAAGTAGCTAAAAAGTTAAGGATTTTGGTCGAAACATCTAAATCAAGTGTTATAGTTAAGATCCCTTTAGGTGATAGTGTAGTGGTGGATTGGGTATATCGTCATTGTCCTCTGATGGTTTAGGGACATATGTTTTCGGTTGATCTACTTGTGTTGCCATTTTCGTGTTTCGACATCATTCTGGGTATGGATTGGTTATTTGACATCAGGCTTAGGTGGATTGTGAGGCGAAGTTGGTGACTCTGTATGGTGTTGGAAATTTGGAAGTTGTTGTTTTTGGTAAGAAATTTGAGTTGCTGTCGAATGTGATTTCTTCGCGTCATGTAGAGAAGTTGGTCCGAAAAGGTTTTGAAGCTTATCTAGTCTATATCCTGAATGTCGATAGTTGGGAGATAAGGTTGGATAAGATTCGGGCTATCTGTGATTTTTTGAATGTATTTCCTAGAGAGTTGCCTGGTATACCACCGAATATAGAAGTTAAGTTTGGTATTAAGCTTTATCCGGTATTGCTCTGGTGTCTGTTGCGCTCTATCTCATGGCACCTAAAGAACTAAAAGTGTTGAAACTGTAGTTGTAAGAGTTGTTGGATCGTGGGTTCATTGGTCCAAGTGTGTCTTCATAGGGAGCACCAATGTTGTTTGTGAAGAAGAAGGATGAGACCTTTAGGTTGTGCATCGATTATCGCCAGCTAAATAAGTTGACCATCAAGAATAAATATTTGCTGCTGAGGATCGATGATCTATATGACCAGTTTTGGGGAGCTTCAATTTTCTCGAGAATTGATCTGATGTCTGGGTATTATCAGTTAAAATTTAAGGTTTCAGATGTGATGAATATTGCTTTCAGGACTCGGTATGGTCATTAAGAGTTTCCTTTCATGCTATTCGGGTTGGCGAATGCACCTGCCGTATTTATGAAATGATGAATCGAGTATTCCATTCCTACCTAGATCTGTTCTTAGTGGTTTTCATAGATGATATATTGGTGTATTCTCGATCAGAGGATAAGCATGATGAGCACTTGAGAGTGGTTCTACAAGTTTAACGGGAGAAGTAGTTGTATACGAAGCTTAGAAAGTGTGAGTTTTGGCTTCTTGAGGTGGTTTTTATGGGTCATGTCATTTTAACTGAGGGTATTCGGGTTGATCTGAAGAAGGTTGAGCTATTTTGGATTGAAAGCCACTGAGGACTATTTCCGAGGTCAGAAGTTTCTTGGGGTTAGTTGGTTATTACCATTACTTTGTCGAGGGGTTTTCGAGCATTGTTGTTCCTTTGACGAAGTTACTTCAGAAGAACACTTCTTTTGAGTGTAATGATGAGAGGCAGAACTGTTTTGAGAAGCTGAAGTTGGTTTTGACCAAAGTGCCTATGTTGACACAGTCAATATCCGATAAGGAGTATATGGTCTACAATGATGCTTCTTATACAAGACTACGTTGTGTGCTGATGTAGGAGGGTAGGGTAGTTGCTTATGCGTTGAGGCAGTTGAGGCCGCATGAGTGTAACTATGAGACTCATGATTTGAAGTTAACTACCGTAATCTTTGCGCTCAACATTTGGCGTCACTATCTATATGGTGAGAGGTGCGTGATATACATTGATCATAAAAGTCTTAAATATCTCCTAACTCAGAAAGAGTTGAACTTGAGACAGAGGCGTTGGATTGAGTTGTTGAAAGATTATGATTGTGTGGTCGAGTATCATCCGAGGAAGGAAATCGTAGTTGCAGATGCTTTGAGTCGCAATTCTCTGATTGATTTGAGAGCTATGTTTGTGAGGTTGTCTGTCTCTGATGATGGGGGTCTGTTGGCTGAACTTCAGGTGAGGTTGGTTCTTTCGCAATAGATTCGTGAGTGCCAGCCTTTTCATGAGAGTTTGGTTCGTCAGATTTTTCAGGTTGAGCTAGGTGTTCAGGGGGATTTTGATCTCAACTCTGATGGTGTCCTGTGTTTCCAAGTTAGCTTGTGTGTTCGGAGAATGAATAAGGATCTTATTAGAATGAGATTTAGGGCCTAGTTAGAATAGTTGCAAGACCACAAATCTAAAGTAGAAATATATGTTTTATGGTTTTTAGGAGGTCTATGACATGTTTGCATGGTTGTGTGAAAATTTCATGAAGAAATTTTATAATTTAGTGATCAATTTATCTTTTAGGACTAAATTGCAAAAATTGAAAAATATGAGATTCTAGAAGTTTTAAGTATGAGATAGCATTATAAAATTTATGAAAGGTCATTGTTTAGTATTTAGACCATTATATCTCATGATGGACAAAATGGATATGGAAGGAAAAAAATCTCAAAGAAGGGCCTTAAGGGCATTTTAGTCATTTGGTTAATAAGTTAATAAAAAGGGGAAAAGAAGTCAAAATTTGTGTCCATCTTCATCCTCCATAGCCGAAAATTTCAAGGAGCCATAGCTAGGGTTTTGTTTCACTTTCAAGCTTGATTGTAAGTACCTCCTAGCCCCGTTTTTTATGTTCTTCATATTTTTGAATTCCTCTAGCTCGATTTAGCTATTTCTACCACTATGTTGAGATAGGGTTTGTGTTTAAAATTTTACCCGTGGATGACATGCATGTATTTTGATGTCTAGTGGCAGAATATGAAAGTTTGAAGTGTGATAAACAATTTTTGCTAGATGATTTTTGGTGAAATTGATAAAACAGACCTATTTGCAAAAGATGAAATAATATGTGTATAAAATGGAAAATAGTTAAAATTTTGGGCTGCTATAAGAGAGATTATGAATCGACTAGGCTTGGGTGTGAGAAAAATGAACACATTTCATCATACGAGCATAGGGACCATTTTGTAAATATGTGAAAATTTAGGGGCAAAATTATAATTTTTGCCAAAGTATGATTCATGGGCTATTTTAGTCAATGTGATAATTTAATAAGTGAAATTTGTCATTATAGATCAAGAAACACGAAGTCCAGACTTAAACTGAGGAAAGAATAAAGCGGTGGACTAAATTGAACAACTATTTATATTTTGGTACCAAGGAAAGTTTTTGTGTAATAAATCAACATTATGTTATTATGCATTTAAATGCTTGATATTACATGAAATGTGTATTCTTTATATGAAATTGGTTAACGAGGTATCGATGAAAAATATAATGAAGTTTTACTATATTGAAGTCCCGGTTGAACCTTAGGAATAGAAAGGTTACCCTTGTCATGGCATTAGATTAATAAGGTCCCGTATAAGACCATATCTGGGATATGGACTCGGCACTGAATTGAGATCCCGTGTAAGACCATATCTGGGATATGGCATCCGCATTGAATAATGATTCAGTGTAAGACTACATCTGGGACCTGGCTTCGGTATGAAATCGTGTAAGACCATGTCAGGACATGGCATCAATATACGATCTCGTGTAAGACCATATCTGAGATATGGCATCGACATCGATATGAGATCCCATATAAGACCATATCTGGGATATGGCATCGACATCGACATGTGATCCCATGTAAGACCATATCTAGGATATGGCATTGGCATCTTACTATGTGTATGACAATTCCTGAGTATCCTTCAATATTCCAAGTGGTTCAACGGGGTAAAGAATTAAATTTTATTGATAAACCATAATATATACATATTTTAATCCCATATTTGGCATACTTTTGGATGATTTATCCCTTGAATTGTGAAGTTCGATGCTCCTAATCCTTTAATTTCATGTTTTATACTTAGGTGAGCATAGGAGGATGAAAAGAACGAGAAACGGGCGAAAAATAGAGAAATTGGGCCAAAGTAAGAAATAAACACGGCTTGGAGTTCACCACATGGCCGTGCCACTTTAGCAGACTCGAACACGGCCTGGACTCAATTCACACGGGCGTGCCACACTGGCGTGTCCCTACAGTGACTCGTTTTAATTTTATGCGGAAAAGGTTACTTAGAGGCAAAGAAAGACATTTCGAAGCCTATATAAACACCCTAAGTGAGACCTAGAAAGGGGAGCCAAAGGAGGCAAAGCCAGAGAGGGCTGAATACAGGGAATTACTCAAAGAAAGCTAGTTGATCCATCTCAAGAAGTCGGAATCACGCTTAAGATTGAGGATCTTCCCTTTAATTCCTTCAGGGGTTTTAGGGTTTTTCTTTATGTTTTGTTATTTACTTTATTCTGAGATGTGTTCTTTTATGATCATGAACTAAACCCTTGAATTCCTAAGGGGGATAAAACCTATGACGGATCTTGTTATTGTTTTCTGAACTGTATGATAAATACTTGATTTGTTCTTAATTCTTGCTTTAATATTTCAGGATATTGATTCAAGTATTGATGTGCTTATTCAAAGGAGCAAAAGTCCTTGTTTAAGAGTAGATCTAGCATAATTAAGCGGAGTTGATCGCACTCCTAGAAATAAGACGATGAAAATTTGCCGGAATAGGGTCAAACCTAATATAGGAGTCCATAAATCGAGTTAATGCAACACTAGAGGTTTTAATTAGAAAGAGATTTCAATTAATCAACCTAGGGTTAGACGTTAGTAGCCTCGAAAGAGGTATTAATATACATTAGGGAACCCTACAGATCAAGTCAAGTGAATAAATCGTCTGGTTTAGAGTTAAATAACAAGTGAAGTCTAGGTGGATTCTTCCTCGGGTATTGTCTTGATCAATTGATTTCCCCAAAAGTAATTTCCCAATTCGTTCTTTGTGTATTAGCATCCTTAGCTTAGTAATTAGTTAGATAAAATCCTCTTTATTTTAGGCTAGATAATAAAAAGGAAGTCAGTACTAGTACTTTTGGTTCCTTTGGGTTCGACATTTCAATCTTACCACTAAGCTATACTACTGTTCGATAGGTGCGCTTCCCTCAATCGTGGTGATAGTTAGTTTCTAGGCTCGATCATTCATTATATAAATATTAAAACTCTCAGATCACGATCAAGTTTTTGGCGCCATTGTCGGGGAACTGAAATATTAGGAACACTCAATTTTTATTACTTTATCCATTTTTCTTTTATTTATTTCTTTCTAATTTTTATTTTTAGTTTTCTAATCTCTTTATTATTTGTTCTGATAGCTTTTTCTAGTTTATGACTAGGAGGAACCCGTCAGGACCATTACTTTTTGACAGCGATATAGAAGCTACCGCTCGTAGAAATTGAAGAGAAATAAGGCGAAGCTTACAATACATAGAAGAAGAGCAAGAAGACGAAACTAATACTATCGAAGAGATGGCTGATAATAATCCGCTACCTCCTGTGGTTGCCGCAAATCCAGTGAATCAAAATCCTGCTCCTTGTACTATGTATGATTTTGCTAAACCTAATTTAGCCAGTACTGAATCAAGTATTGTTAGACCTACTATTGCTGCAAATAATTTTGAATTGAAACCTAACACTATACAAATGATACAATAGTTTGTTCAGTTTGATGGTTTGTAGGATAAGGATCCTAACACACACTTAGCGAACTTTTTGGAATTATGCGATACATTTAAAATTAATGGCATTTCTGATGATGCCATTCGGCTTTGGTTGTTTCCCTTTTCATTTAGGAACAATGCTAAATAGTGGTTAAACTTGTTACCACGAGGATGAATCACCACATGGGAATAAATGACCGAAAAGTTCTTATTAAAATATTTTCCACTAGCTAAAACGGCTAAGTTGAGGAATGATATTTCTTTTTTGTGCAAATGGATCTAGAGAAACTTTATGATGCATGGGTGTAACATCCTAAAAATTTAGAATCGATATGTTACATAAATATTGGTGCTTAGCTAGTGAATGATTCAATTCGTGTGTTTAATATAGTCTTGAAAAGGGTCGGGATTTATTCAGAATTAGAATAAATTTTAGTAATGAGTACTTTATTGAAGTGGAACCAATAACCTTGATGTTTAAGGAAATTAAGTAACAAAAAGTTAGCATAATATGAGCTAGTAGTAAATTGGAGTTGGCGCCATGAGTGTTGCTTGAGGGAAGAGGTTCGAATCCCATGGTATGCATTTTGTAACTTTAATTTTTGCACTCTTCTAGCATGTGTCGGCCAAGCTCTATTTTTGCTAGGTTGGACTTTATTTTTTTATGGCAAGGTGGTTAATGGCTTAAGGTAAGAATTGAAGATAGGGAAAGGAATCATGAACTTATGGTATGTAGGGGGAACACAAAGCACTTTTTAAGGGGTGTGTTTTGGAAAGTTTGGAATGGCCAAACTTTGTCCATGAACTTGGACAGTTTTGGGGACTAGGGGGTGGCCGAATTTTTTTGAAGGCTTTTGGGTAAGGATAGGTGTTGTTGTGCACTTTTCATTTGGTCATTTTTGTTTCTTCCAAAACACTTTTTCTTTTCATCTTTTATCTCATAGCCCAATGCACTTTGGGGCATTGGTGAACATCTTTGTTTTTCTTCTTTTGGTCACTTCATTTTAACCATTTGGTTTTATTTTGCCTAAACCTCTCAAGCCTTTTCCCATAGTGCTGAAAACACCAAAACTTGAAGGCCATTTCATCTTTTTCTTCTTACAAAATCCAATCAACATTTTCTCCCTTCCTTTTTCCCTCATGGCCGAATAGTGCTAACACCATTTTCTTCAATTTTTTTTCATAGCTAAATCTGCCTTTTTACATATATTTTCTTATCAATCATTCTATCTACATTCATTTTAATCAATTGGTAAGAGCCCTATTCGATTATTTATTCTCTCTTTTTCTTTAGCCAATATACAGCTAGAAACCGAAATTTTTACCAAATCGAGCCTACTCAAGGCCTTTGATTAAACCATATATTTCCATAAATACATATCCCAATAGCCCAACATACCAAATAATTATTCAATCACAAATAGCCCCTAACTTAGATGTTACGCCTACCTCTAAAATAAATTCTCATTCCTCTAAATTACCCGTTAAAAGAGATAGGGTATCACGCCAGATCACATCCCCGTTCCCACGTAGCTTCCTCTGTTCCATAGTTCCGCCATAGCACTTTCACTAAGAACCTTTGACTTCCTGCATAGAACCTTTATATCTCTATCCAAGATCTCGAGCAGTTCTTCCTCGAAGGATAAGTCTGAAGTTGACCTCAATTTACATCACAGTACCACGTGTGATGGATCGTAACCGATACCACCTAAGCATCGACTACATGAAAGGCGTTATGGATCCGACTTAACTCAAATCGGCGAGCTCGAAATGATAAGCCACCGGTCCTACTTCGCTTCAACCTCAGTGATATGGGCCGATGAACCTGGGCTTACAGCTTTCCTTTTATTGAAATCTCAACACCTTTTTCCAAGGTGATACCTTTAGGAAAACCTTATCTCTACATCATACTCCATTTCCTTGCAACGTGTCAAGATAGGACTTACGCTCTATCCGATGCTTCCTTAAGGCGAGCCTCGAATCACCCTAACTTTGTCCTCCGTTTACGCAACCAATTCTGGGCCCAACACTTGTAGTTCCCCAACTCTGCTCCAACCGCGTCGGTCAGTGCATTTTTCGTCCATACGAGTTAGCCGGTGATGGTGCCATCTGGATGCTTGCTTGGTAACTATTGTTGTAGGCGAACTTCGGCTAATGGTAAAATTCCTCCAGCGCCTCGTAATTCCAAGACACAACCTCTTAACATATCCTCTAGATCTCATATAACCTTTTCATTGCCCTGTTCATTTGTGGATGGAAAGCTATCTGAAATCTAATCGCGTACAGCGACGCTGATGCAGCGCTTTCCAAAACCTCGAAGTAAACTCTTGGGTCCCTATCCGAGATAATTGATCACGGGTACACCATGCAATCGACTATCTCGATACATATAACTTTGCTAGCTTAGGGTAAGTAATCCATTTTCACCGTAACGGAAGTGGTGACTTGGTCAAACGGTCCACTATTACCCAAATTGCATCCTTCTTCTTTGGGCGTGAGGTAGCCCACTAACGTAAATCCATGGTGATCCTCTCCCATTTCCATTGAGGAATCTTTCTAGGTTGAAGTAGTCCCGATGGTAATCGATGTTCGACCTTAACTTGGCGACATGTGGTACACTTTCCTATGAATTCGTTATCTCACGCTTCAACCTGTGCCACCGTAGGCAAGCTTCCGAAGTCTCCATACATCTTGCTACCTCCGGGATGCATAAGCGTATGGGCTGCTATATGCATCTCTTGAGAATTCTGCCTCAACTCCACATCTTCCCAAGATAGGGTCGTCCTTGAAAACATAACACACCATCATCACCAAACATACCCTTCCAACCCACCATCCCGAACTTGCATTCTCTTAGCATTTAACCCTTCATCCACTAGCATGCTTGTCCTTAATCTCCTCGATCCACGTTGCTTAACTTGAAGCTACGCCAAAAGGCTTCCATCGTCATATAGGATCAATCGAGCAAACATTGCTCTTAAGTCCGCCCACAACCTTCCCGGCCAGCGTCGACCACCACGTTGGCCTTGCACAGATGATACTCTATTGAGCGATCGTAGTCCTTCAGCGGTTTAATCCATCGGTACTGCCTCGAGTTTAGATCCTTCAGTGGAAGATACCTCAAATTCTTATGATCCATGTAGACTATCGACTTCTCCCGTAAGGTAATGTCTCCATATCTTCAATGCGAAAACAATCTTGCGCTAACTCCAAATCGTGCGTCGGGTAGTTAACCTCATGCGATCTTAAGCGGCGGGATGCATAGGCTACTACCTTATCCATCTCAGCATCAACACACATCCTAAACGAAACAAGGAGATGCATCACAATAGATCGTGAACAACTTTCACCGCCTCGGTCGTACCAAAACCGAGCTTCATCGAAATTTCCTCAACTTATCAAAACTTTCTTCTTCCTTTTCGACCATGCAAATGGTACTCCTTTCCTTAATAGCTGTCAGTCAATGGCGTACTGGATCGAGAGAATCCTTCTACAAATCTCCGATAGTACCCCGCTAAACCCAGAAAACTTCGTATTTCAGCCACCGACTTAGGCGGTTTCCAATCCAACACCGCTTCAATCTTGCGGGGATCCACTCTAATTCCTTCCGCCGATACTACGTGACCTAAGAATGCCACTTCCCTTAGCCAAAATTCGCACTTACACGAATTTGGCGTACAATTGCTTCTCCCTCAGTACTTGTAGCACTATTCGCAAATGTTTGTCATGCTCCTCCTCCGTCTCTTGAGTAAACCAAGATGTCGCCAATGAACACCACGATTTAATCGATCCAAGCATCTTGAAATACCCTATTCATCAAGTCCATGAATGCCACGGTGTATTGGTTAACCCAAATGGCATCACTAGGAACTCGTAATGCCCATACCGAGTTTGAAAGCCATCTTGTGAACATCAGCCTCTTTTCACCTTAAGGTGATGGTAACCCGAGCCTAAGATCTATCTTCAAAATACACGAGCACTGCCTTCGCTTGATCGAACAAATCGTCAATCAAGAGGCAACGGATACTTGTTCTTGATCGTTAACTTATTCGCCTGGCGATAGTTGATACACATCCGCATAGAACCGTCCTTCTTCCCGACAAATAACATGGGTGCTCCCCACTGAGAGATATACTTGGCCTGGATAAACCCTCTATCCAAGAGCTCTCGAATTTGAGCCTTGACTCCACCAATTCCTTTGGTGCCATTCGATACGGTGCTAGATATCTTTGATGCTCTCGTGTAACAAATCTATACCGAATTCAACTTTCTCGATCAGAAGGCAAACACGAAGTTCCTGCAGGAATACATCAATGAATTCCCCACCGTATTGGGACCTTTTCAACCATTGACTCCTTAGCCTCCAAGGCACAAATTTGAACCATAAGCGCCTCACACCTTTTTCTCGACCATCCTTCGGCCTTCAAGGTCGATTAACCACATTAGATGGGTAATTTCTTGATTACGATCATAACCACTTCATCCCCTACATCTTCTCAAGAACCATGCGCTAGCGGCAAGCAATCCAACCTTGCACCGGTACCTAACCAGCCGGTCCATTCTAAGGATCAAATCGAACTCCCCAAACGGTAGTTCCATCGGATCGACCACGAACACAACCCTTGGAGTTCTAGGGTACATCCCTATAAAGTTTGTTCACAACTACCGAATGGCCTAAAAGGCTAATTACGATCATCTCCCTATCGCGAGCCTCTCGAGTCTAGGTTCAAAGTCCCTACCACACTACTCGCTATGTATGAATGCGTTGAACCCACATCAATTAATGCAACATAAGGAAGATCAAAATCGTAAACGCATCGGTTATGACATCCTATCGTCACCCTCAACGCGACGCCTTTGTCGATAAACTAAGCCAGTCATTCCCAGACACAAGGCCACTGCTTACCATGCACCACGATTGCATTCATTTCCCCTTTACCATTACCATGACCTCTCCTGTGGTCCCACACTTCTATCCACGAGTAATGCATCCTACCCTCTAATCGATTAGAGCTCGCTTTGAGGATAATCCCTCACGCGGTGTTCCGTAGAGACCCACATTCAAAGCAAACCCGCTCACCCGGTCCAACAACCTCCCCAATGGGCTTTTCCACAGCGACATAATCAAGACCGGTTTACGATTAGCGGTCATGGGCCTAGGCTATCTGACTTAGCCCACTACATGCCGCCTTTTCTCGATCATTACCACCGACCTAGATGGCCCAAAACCTCTCTCTTCTGCTTGAGCCTATCGTAGTTTTGCCTCACGGTTGCTTTGATACCCCTGGCTACCTTAGCCTTTTCTACTAGGGACGAAAACTCCACGAACTGCTTCATGAGCAATCAATGTCGGCAACCTCAAATCATCTCTCGGCCCGTCTTCAAAGCGGACACAGCGCTTCATGTTCAGTAGCCACAATGCCTTTCAGCATATCTATACGACCTTAGAACTCATGCCTCATACTCCGTCACCAGACTTAGTTCCTTGTACTAACCCCTGGAAAAGTTTTCCTTTGAGCATCGGTATAGTGGTGCCTACATATTTATTGCGAGCGGTTTGGAAATATTCCCACATGAGATCATCTGCTAGTGGCTCCATCCCGAACCGTGAGCCACCAGATGCCTTCATCCTTTAGAAGCGACCACGCCCCTTTCAACTTTCTCCTCATTGGACCGAGTCAAGGTGCGTCCATGATCCGTTCGATCGATTCGACCAATACTCGGTACCTTTGGGTGCCACTCAAACACACCGGAATACCTCAACTCAGTTAGACCGAATTAAGCTCGGGAATAGATTTCGAGCTCCTAGATTTCCACAGCCCCGCCCACAATCTCCAACTACGCATCTTGCTTGCGATCCTGCCACCCGCCGGTTGATCCTGCTCCTCATTTCTACAAAAGTAGGTGGTGGTGGCGGTGGTATTTCATTTTAGAACCTCGTCCCAGACCTAACAGGTTCAGACGGTCATCCTACCCCTACCGCATCCCCTGCGTCCACGTCCTCTAGAACTCATTCTATCTACTTGCGCTTTTAATCGATTAAGAGAAATTTTATGTATTAGCGTTTGTTCCACTTCATTACTTTCATGAAGAAGTTTTATGAAGGAATTTTAATTAGAGCT
This sequence comes from Gossypium rotundifolium, assembly GCA_025506655.1. Classification (NCBI taxonomy): domain Eukaryota; kingdom Viridiplantae; phylum Streptophyta; class Magnoliopsida; order Malvales; family Malvaceae; genus Gossypium; species Gossypium rotundifolium. The sequence continues at coordinate 30,827,309 of CP106730.1, forward strand.
TCTTTCGTGCAAACAAGGTTTGAATCTCTATCTTAGTTCACACAAGGGAGTATACATTCATTCCTAATACTTTCCATACCTATTAAGCTTCTTGGACATTTCCTTTTGTTTCTATCCTAGGGTATTTTAGTCATTTTCCTATGGGTATTTTTAGTAATCAAATCAGAAATTTCCAAAACTTTATTAAAATAGGTCACCCAAAAATTGAAGAGCATTTTTGGTTTGGGAGGGTCTTTGGGTTTGTCATTATGTTTAGCCTATGACCGAGCCTTCACGGTCGGGGAGTGAACCAAAGCTATGCACCAGCGAGATTAGTGTGGAGAGGAGGTGAGTCCGCTTGATTTGCTTAAATACTAAGCTCCACCGAACCTTTCTAGACATGCACAAAGGTTACCACACCACCGAGCCCTACGAGTTAGGGTGAACCCAGCTACACGCACCAGTGGGATACTGCGAAGAGGAGGTGAGTCACTTTCGGGCAAGTACCCGAGCTCTTCCGGTTCAATCCTAGACATGCGTCTCTGGGGTTACCACACCCTAGCTCAATGACTTAGCCATAGGTTGGTTGAGTTCATTAAGTCTTATGTTCAGCTTAGTGTTTGAGTAATCTAACCTTAGGGTCCAAGTCCTATAAGACTATTCTCGTTCCATGCTTCCTACCCTTCTAAAAAAATATTTCACCAAGAGGTTTAGAGATACTTACAGGCGGATAGTTGCGGAGACTAGGGCCATGCCGTTCAAAAACCGAAAACATTTTAAATTCTTTAATAAGGCCTACAAATCATAAAACCAAATCTTTTGGGCCTTGGGCCCCCACAAATGAAACTTTGAGCTGGCTCGATACCAACTTTGTAACAACCCAAACCCTTGCCAAACTTTATGGCGAATCTAGCTTATTCTGATAGAAAACATTTTAAAGGAAGTCATTTTTCTAAATCGGTTTAAGTTGTTGAAAACCTTTTGTTTGATTGTTTTGTAAAAGCTTTACTTAGTGCTTATTTGAGAAATTTATTTAAGCGAGTTATAATAGAACTTTGAAGGTGCCCGATGTACGTTAAAAACAATTTTCGTTTTAACTTGGAAAACATGTGATTTAAATGTTAATAACAAAGTTTAAAACAAAGTATCCAACATATAAAAGTAGCAAAACAAAATATCGGGAGGCCTTATTACATCCAAATAGAATAAAACCCAAAAATAAAAATATCACAACTGAAATTAAAGTTCATTTAAATTAAATCCACGCATTGGCCACCTCGAGTCCATCCGGCTCCATATTCGCGATCTGCATCACTTGAAAAATTAAGGAGAAGGTGAGTCACCAAGACTCGATGTAACCCTTCCCAGATTTTAAACATTTTCATACACAACATATAACAATTAACGTGGATAATATTATATTGCCCAACCTAGCCAACCAATCGCCACAGTCTACCCGGTTGTGGTACCAAACCACTGGTGGTGCCAAACCACTGATGACATATAGTCACGAATGTGATGCCAAATCCTTTGAAGGTGCCAAACCTCTGGTGTCCATAGACACGATCGATTGATGGGGCCAACCCATCATGTGATGCCAAATCATGGCGTCAATCCCTTATGTGATATGCTGGGCCAACCCACTATGGTGCTAAGCCAACTGGGACGAGAGCGCAATGAGGTACCAAACCTCTGGTGACCAGTAATCCGCAGTGTAGTTACCAAACACTGGTACCCGTCGGCACAATAATCGCCCCTCCACTCATTAATCCCACATCGGTCATGTATACATATCATGTATCAATACATCATGCTTACCAAAAGCATCAATAACACATTCATATTAACAGTACTTACGGAATCACCACTCATACCGTTATAGTATTAATCCGATGCTACATAAGTCAAAGTTAGCATACATAACACTCAGCACATTTAAATAATTATACGTGTGTATGTACACACCGTCACCTTTGGATGCTCTAAATCCTCAAAAGAAGAGTCGACCACCCTAGATCTACTTGTCTATATTGGCCATAATAGAGTTAGTGATATTGGCCATTCGGCCAAACAAATAATTTGAGAGGGTTCCTGAACCCGAACTGAACCTTACTTATCCTTTCGGTTCCCTAATCGCAGACTCAATTCGAGTTACGCCTCGCCAACCACCATCGATTAGTGAATAATACCGATAGCCTTTGGCTTTTAATCATTAATCGACTTACTAGAATAGCACTCTATTTACCTTTGACGAAAATAGCATCCTCTATCTCTTTCTCTTAGATGCTTATTTTTCGTCTTTATAGTGTTATAGAGAAGGCGAAACATGGAAATGCTCATAATCATCGTGAATCGTTAGGATTCAATCCAAAGTGTTAAGGTAAGGGCTTCTATCAAGGACTTTCATACTACTCGTTATTTCATTAAAGATGGAGTTACTAATTGATTTTATCTTAGGGACGTTATCACTCGATTTTCATCCCTTGAACGTAAAGGTTTTGTGGTAAGCCGATTTCGCCCTTAAAACTATTAGTCTTAATTTCTGAAATATTAGTTGGACTAATATTCTTTTGTCAATGGAGGCAAACAAGATAGGGGAAAAAAAGGGGTGGTGAATAGTGTTCGGAAGAGGGGCGGATTTGCTATTCCCTCTAGATTCAAGTGAAGGGCTGTTTTCGCAATCTGAAACTTTCCATCGGGTTGTGGACCCTCATCCAGGGAGAACCAATTATTTGAAGTTGTTCATAGTTTGAAGCCTTTAAATGTTCGAGATTTTCCACCGGGTTGTGAACCGTCATCCGGGGAGAACCGTCAAATAGTAGTTGTTCGAGATTATGAGGGTAAATATCTAGATCACTTATCTTTAGCATAGATTTATTTTAAGTATTAGTGTTCTAATCGAACGTGATATGTATTTAGGTATCGACGATCAGGAAAGTATAGTTCTCACCGTAATCAAGTCTGTAATCTCACACTGTATCTCATGGGTTAGATGACTATACCATTATTAAGCATTGGATTACGCAAAGTTGGTGAAATTGGAAAAATATGGTATAATAAATACTTTAGTGTTAAGAACATGAAATCGGTATTAAAATTGTGAAAATTTCGAAATCGCCCTTAATGGGCTAAAATGATGAAAAATGATATTTTGGGCCACATGTGATAAATGGGCCATATGAGTTATTTGATAAAATTTGCCAAGTGTGATATGAGATGTGAAATGGGCCAAATTGTGAAATGGGCCAATTTGTAATATGGGCCAGATTGTAATAATTCTTGTATGGACCTTATGTTGAAATTATTATATGTATGGATTATTATGCATGTTGTTTACATGATTGCATGGGTTGGGATATTTGACGAAGAGAAGTTCTGGTAGCTTTGCTACAAAATTTTGATGGCCTCGTGCCCAGTTTGATATATGGCCTCGTGCCTAGTTTGATATATGGCTTCGTGCCCAATTTGATATATGGCTTAATGCCTGCGATTGGTGTGTTGATGGGGTGGGTTGACTGATGATCCCCACAGGTGTGTTGGTTGGTATGGGTGGTGTGTAGCGGATGGGTTACTAGGTTTGGTTTGGGAATTGCATATCACATGCATGCTATACATGTTAAATTGTTATATTTATATATGGGCTCCGACCCAAATACATGCTTAAATGGTTTTGGCCCAGTGGACTATGGTAAGTGGGTTACATACTGAGTTCTAAGTAACTCACCCCATTTTCTTTACCCTTCTCAGGTAATAATTAGTAATGGAGGCTTGAGCCGAGGATGACTTTGTGGAAGCCATACTACGAATGATGGTTTATATGAACTTTGGACTTCTTTTAAGTATTTTTACTTAAATTCTATTTCAATGGTGTTGTAATAAGGCCTTTGGTATTATTTTTATGGATGTTTTACTCGTGGATGAATTTTAATTATGTTTAGGTACTTAAGTGGGTTTATTTAATTTTAAAATAAAATCAAATGTTTTCCTCAAATTTAAGTGCAAAAGAAAAAGGGTTTTTCTTAAAATTATTATTTAAGTAAAATTTTACAGAAGAATTCCTTTAAGAATCTTGTTTTGAAATTTCTTTTTGAGCTCTTTTAGATTGCTCGTAAAATTTAAACCAATTATTTTCTAAGTTTCAATTTATAAATTCTTATGTCTTAAATCATATATTTTAAATTAACCTCGATTTTTAATAAACTCCATTTCCAAAATAGTTTTGAGGATCAGTTTTCTTAAATCATTAGATGACTAAATGCATGTTCGTTTTGTGTGACACACCAAATCTGGTCTTAAATGCATAGACCGAGTTTGGGGTGTTACATTTTATGAAATCAGAGCCCAGTTTTAAAACTCGGCTGTGGTTTGGGTTCAACAACAATTTTTGTTTAAAACTGTTCCGAATTTATAGAATTTATACTTTAAAGGTAGTATGGCACCACGAGCATCCGGCACCAAGCCAAGTAAGTATTTGTATATTGAATGATTACTATTGTGACATGATCATAGGAACACTCTAGAACTTCTAGTTTTAGGTGTTGAAACTGTAGAGATTGAGACTATAGGATGTGATTGCGAAAATAACTCTATCTTTTATATCTCATAAAATATCGTTAATAAACACTGAAATAGTATTCTGATTCATAAAAATTGTAATCAGATTAAACTGAATTATTCAATATGAGCGCTAGAGGACGTGGACGTGGTAGACGTGGCAGTGGTAGAGGTCGAGGTGCTAGAGTCGTGTCTCAGGCATCGGGACATATGCCGAAAATGGATGCACCGGCATCACCTATGTCAGAAAATGGATCCCATGACCATATGAGAGAGGACATTGCTTTGACCCAAGCAATGTTGCAAGTCCTAGAAAGGGTTGCTGGGGCTAAACTGGGTCAGCAACTTGTGGATCAATATCGAAACGACTTAAATCAAGTGGTGCCGAGGTTTTTAGGGGTGTCTCCGGTGTAGCTCCGAATGTAGCGAGTATTGTCTCAAAGCAGTGGAGCGAATCATGGATGACTTAGAGTGCACCACCGAGCAGAAATTGAGAGGAGCTGTGTCCTTGTTGAGGGACGAGGCGTATCAATGGTGGCTTACTGTTTGAGAAGGCACCGAGGCTGAACATGTTACTTGGGATTTCTTCAAAGCTACTTTTCAAGGAAAGTATGTCAGGGCAAGCTACGTGGATGCCCGGAGGAAGGAATTCCTGAATCTGGTTCAAGGAAATAAGACGGTGGCAGCTTAAGAGGTAGAAAAGTTGGTGCGAAAATGGTATGGAGCGTTCCCAGCCTTTATTAGTGCTTTGGATGCCAAGGAATTATCGGTGGAAGGTGTGAAAACGGTGAAAGAATTTCCAGATGTCTTTCCCAAAGAACTTCCGGGTCTACCTCCAGATCGGGAAGTAGAATTTGGCATTGAGGTTATGCCCGAAACGGCTCCAGTGTCCATTGCTCCTTATAGAATGGTGCCGAAGGAGTTAGCGGAGCTTAAAGCTCAAATTCAAGAATTATTGGATCGAGGATTTATTCAACCGAGTGTGTTTCCGTGGGGAACACCGATTTTGTTCGTCAAGAAGAAGGATAGGTTAATGCGTATGTGCATCGATTATAGGCAGTTGAATAAATTGACGATCAAGAATAGGTATCCATTGCCGAGAATAGATGATCTGTTTGATCAGTTGAGAGGAGCTTCAATTTTCTCTAAGATAGATTTGAGATCGGGTTATCACCAACTCAAGGTTAAGGAGGCAGATATTCATAAGATGGCATTCCAAACCCGTTATGGACATTATGAGTTTTTAATGATGATGTTTGGTTTGACCAATGCACTAGCTTCATTTATGGACATGATGAATCGAGTCTTTCAACCCTATCTAGACCGGTTCGTGGTAGTGTTCGTAGATGATATCTTGGTATATTCGAGGAATGAAGAAGAGCATGACTCACATTTGCGCATACTATTGCAAATACTGCGAGACAAGCAACTTTATGCCAAATTTAGTAAGTGTGAATTTTGGCTGAAAGAAGTGACTTTCTTGGGGCATGTTGTGTCAGCCGGAGGAATCAGAGTTGATCCTCGCAAGGTAGAGGCGGTGTTGGATTGGAAACCACCAAAGTCAGTGGCTGAGATTCAGAGTTTCTTTGGTTTGGTTGGCTATTATAGATGCTTTGTTGAGGGGTTTTCATTGATTGCTGCACCCCTAACTAAGCTGTTGCGAAAGGGAGTACCGTTTGTTTGGGCAGACAAACAGCAAGAGAGTTTCGAGAAACTGAAGAAGATTTTGACGAAGCGCCAGTACTGATTCAACCTAAGGCTAGAAAAGAGTTTATCATTTACTACGATACTTCACATATGGGTTTAGGATATGTGTTGATGCAAGGAGGTAAAGTGGTGGCTTATGCTTCTCGTCAGTTAAGGCCACACAAAGTCAACTATCCTACTCATGACTTGGAATTGGCTACGGTGGTGTTTGCTTTAAAGATTTGGAGGCACTATCTCTACGGTGAGAAGTCTATCATTTATATGGATCATAAGAGTCTTAAGTACTTCCTTACCCAAAAGGAGTTGAACTTGAGACAGCAGAGGTGGGTGGAGCTGTTAAAGGATTATGACTTCTCAATCGAGTATCATCCTGGAAAGGCTAACGTGGTGGCAGACGAATTGAGTCGTAAGGTAGTATCGGAGTTAAGAGCAATGTTTGCTCATCATAGTTTATATGAAGATGGCAGTCTATTAGCGAAACTTTAGGTGAAGCCTCTATGTTTAGAACAGATCAAGGAGAAGCAGTTAACAAATGAAAAATTGGGTCCGTTAATACAACAGGTTGAAAGTGGTGTAATAGGGGATTTTGGACTGAATAAGGATGGAGTGTTGTACTTTCACAGAAGAGTTTGTATGCCCATGGATTCGAAATTGAGACAAATGATTCTGCGAGAGGCGTATAGTAGCCCTTATGCTATGCATCCCAAGGAAATAAGATGTATCGAGATCTCCGTGAACAATATTGGTGGCCAAGGTTAAAGCGGCAAGTTATTGATTTCATGGAAAAGTGCTTGACTTGTCAACAAGTGAAGGCGAAACATTAATTACCGTCGGGTTTATTACAACCGATAAAGATTCCTTTATGGAAATGGGAGCGGATAACGATGGACTTTGTTAGTGGGCTACCCTTAACACCTACCAAGAAAGATTTCGTCTGGGTGATAGTGGATCGATTGACAAAGACTGCCTATTTTCTACTAGTTCGTACAGATTACTAGCTGCAGAAGTTGGCTAAGTTGTATGTATTAGAGATTGTGAGGTTGCATAAGGTACCAGTGTCTATTATATCAGGCAAGGACCCTAGGTTTACATCATGGTTTTGGAAAGCTTTGCACGAGGCTTTGGGAACAAAGTTAAATTTCAGTACGGCTTTCCATCCTCAGTCAGATGGTCAGTCAGAAAGAGTAATCCAGATTTTGGAAGACATGTTAAGAGGTTGTGTGATTGACTTCAGAGGTAGTTGGGAAGATTTTCTACCGTTGGCAGAGTTCAAGTATAATAACAGTTACCAATCCAGTATCCAAATGGCACCCTATGAAGCATTATATGGGCGTAGGGGTCGTACCCCTACTTGTTGGACTGAATTGGGGGAACGACAGTTATTGGGTTTTGAATTGATATCTGAGATGGAAGAAAAGGTAAAGGTGATTCGAGCGCGGTTAAAGGAAGCTTCGGATAGACAAAAGTCGTATGCAGATCTGAAGCGTAAGGATATTGAGTTTACGGAGGGAGATCAGGTCTTTCTGAAAGTATCACCTTGGAAGAAGATTTTTAGATTTGGAAGGAAGGGAAAGTTGAGCCCTAGGTTCATTGGACCATACCGTGTGTTGAACCGTGTAGGCCCAGTGGCCTATCAGCTTGAATTACCTCCAAAGTTGAGTTAGATTCATAGTGTCTTCCATGTTTCTATGCTGAGGCGTTATAGATCGGATCCGTCTCACGTAGTTCTGGTAGAAGAAGTTGAGATAAGGCCAGACTTGTCTTTCGAGGAGGAACCGGTGAAAATTTTAGATCGAGATGTTAAGGTGTTGAGGAAGAAGTCTGTGCCATTGGTTAAGGTTCTATGGCGTAATCACGGAGCGGAGGAAGCTACGTGGGAGCCTGAGGACGCAATTCGGCAACAATATCCTCTCCTCTTTTAACCAGGTGAATTTTGAGGACGAAATTTTCTTTAATGGGGGTAGAATTGTAACATCCTAAAAATTTAGAATCGATATGTTCCATAAATTTTGGTGGTTAGCTAGTGAATGATTCAATTCATGTGTTTAACATAGTCTTGAGAAGGCTCGGGTTTATTCAGAATTAGAATAAATTTTAGTAATGAGTACTTTATTGAAGTGGAACCGGTAACCTTGATGTTTAAGGAAATTAAGTTACAAAAGTTAGCGTAATATGAGCTAGTAAAAAGTGGAGTTAGCGCCATAAGTGTTGCTTGAGGGAAGAGGTTCGAATCCCATGGTATGTATGTTGTGACTTTAATTTTTGCACTCTTCTAGCATGTGTCGGCCAAGCTCTATTTTTGGTAGGTTGGACTTTATTTTTTATGGCAAGGTGCCTAATGGCTTAAGGTAAGAATTGAAGATAGGGAAAGGAATCATGAACTTATGGTATGTAGGGGAAACACAAGGCACTTTTTAAGGGATGTGTTTTGGAAAGTTTGGAATGGCCAAACTTTGTCCATGAACTTGGACGGTTTTGGGGACTAGGGGGTGGCTGAATTTTTTTGAAGGCTTTTGGGTAAGGATAGGTGTTGTTGTGCATTTTTCATTTTGGTCATTTTGTTTCTCCCAAAACACTTTTCTTTTCATCTTTTCTCTCATACCCAATGCACTTTGGGGCATTGGTGAACATTTTGTTTTTCTTCTTTTGGTCACTTCATTTTGACCATTTGGTTTTATTTTGCCTAAACCTCTCAAGTCTTTTTCCCATAGTGCCGAAAACACCATAACTTGAAGGCCATTTCATCTTTTCTTCTTACAAAATCAATTCAACATTTTCTCCTTCTTTTTCCCTCATGGCGAATGGTGCTAACACCATTTTCTTCAATTTTCTTCATAACCTAATCTCCCTTTTTACATATATTTTCTTATCAATCATTTTTTCTACTTTCATTTTAATCAATCGGTAAGAACCCTATTCGATTATTTATTCTCTCCTTTTTCTTTAGCCGAATATACATTTTGGTTTGGGAGGGCTTTTTGACCGAAAATAGCATCCTCTATCTCTTTCTCTTAGACAATTATTTTTCCTCTTTATAGGGTTATAGAGAAGGCCAAAACTTGGAAGTGCTTGTAATCATCGTGAATATCTAGGATTCGATCCAAAGTATTAAGGTAAGGGTTTCTATCAAGGACTTCCACACTACTCGTTATTTCGTTAAAGATGGAGTTACTAATCGATTTTATCTTAGGGACGTTATCGCTCAATTTTCATCCCTTGAACGTGAAGGTTTCGTGGTAAGCTGATTTCGCCCTTAAAACCATTAGTCTTAATTTTTGGAATATTAGTTGGACTAATATTCTTTTGTCAATGGAGGCAAACAAGATAGGGTCAAAAAAGGGTGGTGAATAGTGTTCAGAAGAGGGGCGGATTCTCTATTCCCTCTAGATTCAAGCGAAGGGTTGTTTCGGCAATCCGAGACTTTCCATCGGGTTGTGCACCCTCATCCGGGGAGAACCAATTATTTGAAGTTGTTCTTAGTTCGGAGCCTTTAACTGTCCGAGATTTTCCACCGGGTTGTGAATCGTCAACTGGGTAGAACCGTCAAATAGTAGTTGTTCGAGATTCCGAGGTTAAAGATCTAGATCGCTTATCTTTAGCATAGATTTATTTTAAGTATTAGTGTTCTAATTGAACGTGATATGTATTTAGGTATCGACGATCGGGATAGTATAGTTCTCACCGTAATCAGGTGTGTAATCTCACACTGTATCTCATGGGTTAGATGACTATACCGTTATTAAGAATTAGATTAAAAATTGCAAAGTTGGTGAAATTGGAAAAATATGGTATAATAAATACTTTAGTGTTAAGAACATGAAATCGGTATTAAAATCGTGAAAATTTTGAAATCGTCCTTAATGGGCTAAAATGATGAAAAGTGATATTTTGGGCCACATATGATAAATGGGCCATATGAGTTATTTGATAAAATTTGCCAAGTGTGATATGAGATGTGAAATGGGCCAAATTGTGAAATGGGCCAATTTTTAATATGAGCCAGATTGTAATAATTCTTGTATGGGCCTTATGTTGAAATTATTATATATATGAATTATGATGCATGTTGTTTACATGATTGCATGGGTTGGGATATTTGACGAAGAGAAATTCTGGTAGCTTTGCTACAAAATTTTGATGGCCTCGTGCCCAGTTTGATATATGGCTTAATGCCTGCGATTGGTGTGTTGGCGGGGTGGGTTGACTGATGATCCCCACAGGTGTGTTGGTTGGTACGGGTGGTGTGTAGCGGATGGGTTACTAGGTTTGGTTTGGGAATTGCATATCACATGCATGCTATACATGTTAAATTGTTATATTTTTATATGGGCTCCGGCCCAAATACATGCTTAAATGGTTTTGGCCCAGTGGGCTATAGTAAGTGGGTTACACACTGAGTTGTAAGTAACTTACCCCATTTTCTTTACCCTTATCAGGTAATAATCAGTAATGGAGGCTTGAGCCGGGGATGACTTTGTGGAAGCTATACTACGAATGATGGTTTATATGAACTTTGAACTTCTTTTAAGTATTTTTATTTAAATTCTATTTCAATGGTGTTGTAATAAGGCCTTTGGTATTATTTTTATGGATGTTTTTCTCGTGGATGGATTTTAATTATGTTTAGGTACTTAAGTGGATTTATTTAATTTTAAAATAAAATCAAATGTTTTCCTCAAATTTAAGTGCAAAAGAAAAGGGGTTTTTCTTAAAAATCATTATTTAAGAAATTTTTCTCAGAAGAATTCTTTTAAGAATCTTGTTTTCAAATTTCTTTTGAGCTCTTTTAGTCGCTCCAAAATTTAAACCAATTATTTTCTAAGTTTCAATTTATAAATGCTTATGACTTAAATCAAATATTTTAAATTAACCTCGGTTTTAATAAACTCCATTTCCAAAATAGTTTTGAGGATCTGTTTTCTTAAATCATTAGATGACTAAATGCATGTTCTTTTTGTGTGACATACCAAATCCGGTCTTAAATGCATAGACCGGGTTTGGGGTGTTACAATGGGAGAGATACAATGATTTACTAGAAGGTGCCCTCATCATGGGCTACCATTATGGCTACAGTTTCAAACCTTCTCTAACGGTGTGAACCCCTCAACTAGGCAACTTATTGATGCAGTTGCCGATGGAACCCTAAATAAAAAAACCCCTGAAGCGGCTTACGAATTTATTGAAGAGATGTCACTGAATAACTATCAATGGCAAGTTATGAGGATAAAGCCGACCAAAGCTGCCAATGTTTTCAACCTCGACGCAGACACTATGCTATCAAACCAGGTAGAGCTTTTAAAAAACAGATTGATGGTTTGTGCAGTTCTTCGCAGGTACATCCAGTAATGCAGTGTGATTTGAATGGAGGAGGGATGAGCAATACAGAATATCCACCTTACAACTCGAGCGATGAAAACAAACAAGTTCACTATATGGGTAATAATTCTAGACCTCAAAATAACCCTTATAGTAACACTTACAATCCAGGTTGGAGGAACCATCCTAACTTTTCATGGGGTGGCCAAGGAAATCAGAGACAACAACCCCTCCCAGGCTTTCAACAGCAACCCTACCCACAAGAAAAGAAGCTGAACCTTAAGGAGATGCTAACAAAATTCATCGCGGTGTCAGAAACTCTTTTCCAAAACACCGAAACAACACTTAAAAATCAACAAGCATCAATTCAAGGGATCGAGAACCAATTAGGACAACTTGCTATGTTGATCTCTGAACGATCACAAGGTTGCTTGCCAAGCAACACTGAAACAAACCCAAAGGAGCAACTTTATGTCGTTACCGCTCAAGATAGTGAAGGATTAGAGGAAGATAAGGTTAAGGTAAGCCATAATAAACCAAAACAGGTAAGTACAGAGTACCAACCTCACGTGCCATACCCCAATGCGATGAAGCAAGACTGCACAGATGAACAATTCTGTAAGTTTCTTAAACTTCTAAAAAAATTACATATCAACTTACCGTTTCTTGAAGCTCTTTCGTAGATGCCTAACTCAAGGAATTTTTTAAAAGAGCTTCTGACAAGCAAGCGTTAGATGATGCATTACACATAGAACTAAATACAGTTTGCTCATCTATTCTATAGAATAGACTACCCGATAAATTAAAAGATCCATGAAGTTTTACAATTCCTTGCTTAATTGGTAGTCTAGATGTTACACATGCTTTAGCTGATCTAGGGGCGAGCATAAACGTTATGCCTTACATAAAATGTTTAAATAGCTAGGTCTTGGGAAACCTAAACAAGCTAGGATGAGCATTCAATTAGCTGATAAAACTATTAGAACTGCTAGGGATATAATTGAAGATGTACTCATGAAAATTGATAAATTTATATTCCCAGTAGACTTTGTCGTTTTAAACATGGATGAAGACAATAATATTCCTTTAATTTTAGGAAGACCCTTTTTAGCAACTGCTAGAGCTAAAATTGATGTTGGTACAGGAGAACTTATACTTCGTGTAGGTGATGAGACGATCACTCTTTAAACTCTTGACTCAGCTAGGACATCAAGTAATAAAGGTGAGAACATAAATTCTATTAATGACCATTCGATTTAACCTTCTTTTCAGGAAGCACCACGAAATTCCACAACTGAGCCATATCTTAGAACTTGTTCCAACAAAGAAATAACTCACAAGGAACGAAGGCTTCAGATCGATGAACTAGACGAGTGGAAGACACATTTCAAGGAGAAACTAAGAACACACGAAACAGAACCAAAGCAAAACCATGTCAAACTTAAAGATGGGACAACCCAATTTAAGATATGAGATCATGAATTGTTGGATAAGAAAGACCGTCGAATGTCCACTTTAGACCTTGATACAAATAAAGAAATCCCTTTTAAGGTACTCAATGTCTTCCCATACAGAATAGTCGAGGTAACTAATCCTAAGTTTGGCACTTTTAAGGTAAACACCACTCGACTCGAACTATATAAGAATCATAGGGCTGATAGCAGGGGACAGGAGTTTCAACTTGTAACATCCTGAATTAATAGGTCTATGCGTTTAGTGTAAGGATATGTTTAATATGTTGATTTAAGTGATAGGGGTCCAAACTGGGCTCAGGACTAAGAAAAAGGCCTTGGTTAAATTATCTGATTGGGCATTATAGAGTTAAAAGGTGGTAATTGTGTTTAAAATACCAACGTGGGCTTGTGGCCCAACAATAGGTGGCGCTAGAAGGTGGTGTTACTAATAGTTAAAGAGGCCCAAGTTTTGGCCTCAAGGAGCCCATGTTTTTGGGCCATTTTTGGCACTTAAAAGGGAGCAAGGTGAGACGCCACAATAAGGGTGTAAGGGGCCCAAAATTTAAGTTTTAGGGAGCCCAATTCTCTTAATTTAAGTGAGCTAAAATTTGGCATTAGGGTTAGGAGAAGTCGACGGTAAAAAAGGCTCTAAAATAAGAGGATTTACATGGAATTTATAATTGATAATATAGAAGATAAAATGGAGAAAAGATATGAGCTATCAAGGAAAGGTGATGGCCGAAAATCCACCACCTAGAGGAGTGAAGAATTCGGCTACTTCATGAAGAAGGGGTGCCAAATTTTCCCTTTTTATTAGCTTGACTTTTAGTAATCAGGAAGGGTACTCTTAGGTTTTTTAAGGTAGGTGCCGAAATCCCTATAAATAGAGGGGAGTAGCTCACCAACTCCGGCATTTGAACCCTACTTTTTCTTCTTAACCTGTGCCAAAATTCTTAACTCTTCCTCTCCAATTTCTTTTCTTTTTATTTTTTCGAAAGCCGAACAATCCCTACTCTTTGCCGATTTCTTCCACTAAAAGCCAAAACTATTCAAGATTCCTTCTTATCATCTTCTCTTTTTGATTTTTCTCAAAAGCCAAAATCCCCAAGGAGTTGCCGATTTCCCTCTAATAAGGTAAGTGTCGATTCTTGATTTCTCTAAAGATCTCTCTCTCGGTTTTAAAAGGAAAAAGCTGAAAAACTAATAGTCTAATGGTTCTATGTTGGGCGGCAATCTGGGATTTGAAGGAAACTTGGTCGTCTAGATCTAAAAGCCGAAAATAGCTAGTTTCCAATTTTGAATTTTAAGGTAAGGAGATTTTCCCTAGATCTTTACTAGATTCGTTCATTATATACAAGATCTAAACTTTATGATGAGGATTAACGGTCATATATTGTGATAGTAGTTCTGACAAGGACTTGTGATGGAATTAAATATGGATCAGGCAAAGGAGAGAATCCCTAAGTTTAAGAAACGAGCGGTATCTGCCGTTCGAGATTGGCCACTTGGTTGTGGACCAGCTTCTGAACAACACCTTAGGCAGATAGCAGTTTTGTTGACTACGGATAGCGTTGACATAGAAAGTATCGTTTTATCGGTAACTAGGTGTGTAGATCTCTAACACACACTCTCTAATTGTATTTTATGTGTAGTGGACTAAAAAGCAGAAAAGTGGCTATGTAGACAGTCGATTAAAACCCTAAAAGGGTTAGGCAAGGATGCCAGGTATGCAACCATGGAAATCTCTATGTGTATTGAGACTTATGAAAGCCTGTATGATGTTCTCTTTGTGTATGTATGCATGGGGTGGGAATATAATATGAAAGGGGAAGTGCAATATGGGTCACATGGTGACCGGTGGTAGAAATCCCACGAATATAAATATGGGTCACATGGTGACCGGTGGTAGAAATCCCACGAATATAAATATGGGTCACATGGTGACCGGTGGTAGAAATCCCACCAGTTTAAATGTTAGATCACACAGTGATCAGTGGCTGTGCCACGTGGTGTGTAGCGGACGGAGGGTTGATTGTAGAAATCCCCAAGGTGTGATGGTTGGTACGGGTTGGTGTATAGAGGATGGAATTCTAGGATGGGTTGGGCCATTAATTATGTATTGTCTATCCTGTATTGTGATTGTTGCCTTTATGTATGGGCCAAGGCCCATAATGTGTTTGTGGGCCTTATGTCAGTATGTTCAGGATTTATACACTGAGTCTTGGTGACTCACGCTTTCCTTTTCTCTACTCTTTCAGATGAGCAGTAGATCGTGGACATGGTAGCCGAGACAGACTCGAGGGGCCATCAAGTTATTCATTTTATACTTTTCGCTTTATTTCAAGTTTTAAATGCTGGAATTATTTGATGTAATAAGGCCTCGTAGCTTAGGTTTAAGCTGATATTTGTTAGTGTTTATTTCTTCTCAAATTTTATGAACAAGACTTATGTTTTAAAGGAAGTAAAAGATGGGATTTTCAAATATGATTTCAATAACTTCCATTTTGAGAAAAAAAATAAATTACAAAGATTTTCTACAAGTGCCACCTATTTAACGAATATCTACAAGAATGACTAAGTTTTTCAAAACCATTCAAGTAAAGTTTTTAACATTAAACCCGTAGCATACTAGATCCGGTTGGACCTTAAGGGATGGGTTTGGGGTGTTACACAACTCCTCAAACCACCATGAATGTGCGAATGAGAGGTAAGTCTAGCTTAAGACTTTAAACGAGCGCTTCTCGGGAGGCAACCCAAACACTAACCCTATTAATTTTCATATTTTTTATTTTTACTTTTAGCATCTAACTACAAACTAACCAAATTAATGAAACATAGGTTTCCCTACCACACGACCTTACACACAAGCGTGGCCGTGGCCATGTGGACACCACAGATTTACACACCGGCATGGCAGAGGTCATATAAACGAAGGATAAAAAATCTCCAAACCATGGACGGTGATAAACTGCCACGACCGTGCGATACGACTGTGGTCGACACTGATTTATCAACATGGGCGTGGTGACCACTGCACGGGCGTGGGAGAAGCGAACGAAGCACAACACGGCCGTGTGACCCAACGTGCCTATGGTACACCACCGTGGGCAGCAACCAGATCCCTGAATCTATTTAAAACCCCCTCTTCTTCTCACATTCTCCCCAAATTTTTTTTTCAACTATCACACCCCTCTTCACCTTCTATTACCTTTATCCTTCCATTTTTCGTCTTCCCCTTTCCCTCATTCTTTCTCAAAACAACCATCTCCATGTCAAAGAAGCGAAAGGACCCTAGCACAGTCTCCCTGTGCGGGACCAATCTACATAAGTTCATGCCGGCCGCTTTATTCCCTCGACAAGACAAGGACCTTTGAGTCCATCTTTTTTTTTGTTTCTCTTCTCCTTTATTTTCCTTCTCTTTATCTTTCTTGTGCTTAATTTCTATTAGTATATTTTGTTTTCTTTGATTTAGGTTCCTAGGGAATCACCACACTACGACCCTAGTGTCCACCTCCACTGGAATAGCCTCCTCCAACTTATCTTACACTTCCGAATCAAGTTTCCACACTTCCAACTCAAGAAATCCATTCAAAATTCAGGAAGTTTCATTTCTACCTCTTTCTTATGATATCATGATATTAATCTCTAGATATCTATTTTTGTACATTAAGGGCAATGTACATCTTAAGTGTGGGGGATGAATTTTATTCAGAAAAGTTCCTAGCTTTTTGCATTATTCTCAATTCCCTGAATTTTATCTTTTCTTTCTCATATCACTATTAGAACAAATTCTGATTGATTTATGATTTTATTGATGTCTTGAATTAAAGCATAGGCAGTTGTGCATTGATTGTTTAAACTTTAAGGCTTTAGAGAATCGAGTATGATAAGTTGATTTTTGAAAAATTAAAAATTTGCTAGGTTATTTCCCCAAGTTTAGGTATTATCTTGAAGTTTAAAGTTCACAGGGTTCACATCAAAATCCAATAATTCCTATGAGATTTTGAGCCTTTAGAGCATACATTCTTTCGTGCTCACTTTTATTGTTGATTTGAGTGAGTCAATATTGATCTGTTATTCTAGAACTTGCATCGATTATGCATGTCAAGACCACATCATTTATTTAATATACTGAGAGGATAAAGGCACCTAGGATTTAACCCACTTAATTCCCAAAAGGCCTACCTTCATAATTAACCCTTAGTGAACCCCTTTGACCCTAACAAACCATTCATTGATTTATGATAAACCGTAAAAGTAACATATTTTAATCCCACATTTAGTATGTTTTTGGAAGATTTATCCCTGATTTATGTAAAAAGGTGCTCTTAATCTTTTTTTTTCATGTCCTATACTCAGGAAAGCACCTAAGGATAAAAAGAATGTAAAATGGGCTTCAAACGGACCAATTTGAGCCAAAGAGGAACTCAACACGGCCTGGAATTCAAGCCACACGGCCATGCCACGACTTACACAGCCGTGTCCCAATCGACAAAATCGAGACACGGCCTAAAGATGATTTGCACGGGAGTGTCCCATGGGCGTGCCCCTGCCACGGGAATGAGTAATTTCACTCGGATTTGGATGCTTGGAGGCAAAGAAACACATTCCTAAGTCTACTTAAACATCCTAGGAGAAATTCTACTTGAATTAGGATACTTAGGAGCCAAGTAAAGAATCTCAAAGCCTATATAAACACCCAAGGTAGCAACTAAAAAGGGGAGTTCGGCAGAAGATGAAACAGGAGGGAGTTTTGGGTAGAGTTTTATGCTAGAGCTTTTATTTAGGGAATTACTCAAAAATAGCCAGTTGATCCATCTCAAGAAGCCGGAGTTCTACTCAAAATAGAGGATCTCCTCTTCAATTCCTTCAGGGGGTTTTAGGGATTTCTTATGTTTTGCTTTATCTTTTCTCTTAAGATGTTTTCTTATTTTGTTATGAACTAAACCCTTCAGATACCTGAAGGGGATGAAACCTATGATGGATTTTGTTATTTTATTTCTAAATTATATGATAAGTACTTAGTTTGTTCTTAATTATGTTACTTAATTTAATCTGATGTGCTTAGGTGGAGGAGGAATAGACCCTGCCTAAGAGTAGATCTAGCATAATTAAGCGGAGTTGATCGAGCGCCTAGAGATAGGGTTACGAGATTTCGCCAGATTAGGGTGAAACCTAATATGAGAGTCCATTGATCGATTTACTGCTTCCTTAGGGGGTTATTATAAGAGAATATGAGTTCCACTAATTAACCTAAGGTTAGACATTATTCACCTCGAGAGAGGGTTTAATATAGGTTAGGGAGTCTCACGGGTCAAGCTAAGTAAAGAAGTCATATGAATTAAAAATTAGATAACAAGAGAAGTCATAGGTGGATTCTTCCTGAGGGTATCGTCGTAATAAACTGAGTTTTTCCGCAGTCTTTTCCAAAAGTTTCATTCTTTTGTCTTTGCATCTAGTTTAGTTTTTCATTAGTTTTAGATCAAACCAATCACTCCATATTTTAGGCTAAATAATAGAAAGAAAGTGAGTAGTAGTACTTTTAGGTTCCTTTGGGTTCGATAAAATAATCTTGCCTAAACTATACTATTTTTCGATAGGTGCACTTGCCTCCATCGTTGTCATAGTTAGTCTATAGGTTTGAACATTCTTTAAAATATTAAAACTCGACTGTTTGACACGATCAAGTTTTTGGCGCCGTTGCCGGGGAACATTAAAATATTAAGAAAGCTCTATTTCTATTACTTTAGCCAATTTTTTTATTGCAATTTATTATTCTTTTATTTTTATTTTTATTTTTATTTTTATTTTTTTACTTTGCTAATTTTTTCCTCTATTTTACTTTTGGCAGAAAATTTTAGTCTATGGAAAAGATGGCACTGAATAATTATCAGTGGCAAGTCATGAGGACAATTCCTACTAAAACAACCAGTGTTTTCAACCTCGACGTGGTCACCAGGTTATCTAATCAGTTAGAGATGATGTAACATCCCGAATTTGGGCCTAGTAGAATTGGGCCCAATGGGCCTTGGGTGTAGTAGCGGTTAAAATTTTTTGGAATAAGAGAACGACTTTAACGCAAGTTGGATCTAGTAGGTGAGTGATTTTGGAAGGTTAGGGGGCTTCTATGAAGTCCTGGGTTCAAGTTAGGCCTTAGGAAAAATTTTGGTTTTAGGTGAATAAAACCCTGAGAGCTAGTAGGCAGGCTTTAAGAATAAAATGTGGAGAAAATGACACAAGTGGAGTGTGTGGTGTAGTGGCAAAGTGACGCCACATAAGAGGCAAGGGGGTGATGCCAAAAGGAAGGAAGGAGATCCAAGGTTCAAGGCATGGCACTTGCATTTCTTTTTGGTATTTTTTTTCAAAATGTATTTAGACCTTGGCCATAGATTTATATTTAGTTGCGCATGGTCTTAGTCACAAGAGAAGCTTGTGGCCAAGTGGTTAGCGGCGTGGATTACGCTACAAGAGAGCCTGGGTTCGAATATCATGGAAAGTAAGGGAGTATTTATTTTGCGGATTGGACGGAAAGAGTTTGAGTTGGATTTAAACTCTACTGATGGAGGGATCCCACATCGGAAAGATACAAAGAAAGAAGGTGAGAAGCTAGCTATATATAGAGCTGTCAAGGAGGAGAATAAGCATACCTGGTTGGCGTTGGGCATAGGAGTGCTCGGAGCGCGGTTTAGCAGCTTCAGATTCCTATCAGGTGTGTATTCTCTCTACTCTAGTTGTAGAGCGGCATATGCCGAAATGCCGGTGACACGGCAATAGTAACACACGAGAGTGCGAGCGCACATGTGGGGCTTCAACGCGATAGTTGAGGCCATCAGTAGTGTTCCTGTGGGTGCGGGCTGTTTGGTCACGATGGCCCAATGGGCTCGGGGGCCCATATGAGTAAATTGTATGATTGAGTAGTAGATAGTGAACTAAACTACATGAATATCATATATGTGGCTAGGTTTGGGCTGAATTGGCCATACGAGTGTGTGGGCCCACTTGGGCCGAGAATGGGTCTCAGGCCCATTCGCATCATTATCTCTGTTTAGAATACTTGAGTCGTTTGAGGCGACAGTGGACCTTCTGTTGGGTCGAAAATAACTCTGGTTTGTAAAATTACCAAATTACCCCTGGTTTGTAAAATCACCGAATTACCCTGGTTTGTGAAATTACCAAAATACCCCTGGTTTGTAAAATTATCGAAATACCCTTAGTTTACAAAATTACCAAAATACCCTTAGTTTATGAAATTACTGAA
Source organism: Gossypium rotundifolium (assembly GCA_025506655.1). Lineage (NCBI taxonomy): Eukaryota > Viridiplantae > Streptophyta > Magnoliopsida > Malvales > Malvaceae > Gossypium > Gossypium rotundifolium. Next base: position 30,847,577 of record CP106730.1, read on the forward strand.
ATACCCCTGGTTTGTAAAATTATCGAAATACCCTTAGTTTGTGAAATTACCAAAATACCCCTGGTTTGTAAAATTATCGAAATACCCTTGGTTTGTAAAATTACCAAAATACCCCTAGTTTGTAAAATTACTAAAATACCATTGGTTTGTAAAATTACTGAAATACCCTCAATAGGTAAAACTACCGTTATACCCTGAGGGGTTGATTAGCGTGATTGTGTAAAATTTCACACTCTGTTATTAATGTGTGTTATTAACTGTTTGGGCTAAAAATCTGAAGTGACTGGTTAAAAAGTCGTTATACCCTTGTGGGTAAAGCTGGGAATACCAGGTAAGTGATTATAATGTTTTATTAATGGGGATAAAAATGTATGCTGTAATCTGTCATTTTGCTGAGAGCATGTTGCATTCATTTGATATGTATGTTTTGCATGGATTTGGTATGTTATGCGAAAGGGGAAGTGTTAAAGACTATCACAGTGGTTTGGTACCACAAGTGGGTTGGCCCCACATATATCTGATTCTGTAACCATGTCTCGGTGGCTTGGTGCCACGGTGGTTTAATACAACATATATATATCTATGATTTAGTGACTCGTCCCAGTGGTTTGGTACCATAGTGGATTGGCCCCACATACATTCATCAGGGATTGTCACGATGGTTTGGTACCACGGTGGGTTGGCCCCACATATGTTAATAGTGACTCTGTCACGATGATCTAGTATCACAGTGGTCTGGAACCACGAGTGGCTTGGTGCCACATATATCGGTGACTCTGTTACATTATATTGACTTTGAGCAGTGTGTCTGTCAGCATGACTGCCAAAGAGGTGTGTAGTGGATGGAGGGTTAATTGTAAAATTCCCCACAGGTGTGTTGAGGATGGACATATGGAGTGGAGTGTAGAGGATGGAATACTAGGTTGGGCTGGATTGTATTGCTTCACTATTTATGCCATGTTGTTAGGGCTACAGCCCAGTTTGACTCGTATGGGCTTCGGCCAATTTTATTGCTGTGAGAGCTATGGCTCAATGTGCTTCTGTGGGGTTAGGCCCAGTTATCGTTCAGATAGGGATTACACACCGAGTTCTCGTAACTCACCCTCTCGCTTAATTTTGCAGTAATTCCTAGCTTTGCGATTTGGAGCCGAGTTGAACTCTGTGTGGCCATACATCGTAGCTTAATGAATTCCATTTTGTGGTACTATAGATTTTATTTAAATTTGGGTTTTTTTGTAATAAGGCCTTTGGTATTTTGTTTTGGTTTTAGCTTTTAATTTGATTCTTTGCTTATTAATTTTGAATGCTCAATTTGGGATTTTCTAAAACATTAATAACGGTTTTTACGTAATATTAATACACGGTTTACAAACTCTAATGGATAAAACTCGATTTTCTTAACGTTGATAACTCTTTTCAAAATATCGCATGTCTACAATAATTTAAATGTCATTTTTCTAAACTCATTGAGTTGGATTAATTATAAACAAGATCATCAAAAATAGCAACGAAAATGTTTTTGCAAAGAAAACTATAAAACAAATTGGATTCTTCACAAAACTTGATATTTTTAATGAACGCGTAGATTCTTTAACAACCTTTCCATTTGACGTGCCAGATTAAATTAAGTAACGTTTAGGTTTGGGTTTGGGGTGTTACAATTATGGTATCAGAGCCTACGTTGCAAAACTCGGCTGTGGAATGGGTTCAAAAATGTTTTCCAAAAATTGGTTTAAAACATGGTTTAAAAATATAAGACTTTTTGGGAATTATGACACCCGAGTCTCCGGCACCAAATTCGTAAGTTTCCTAACCTTATACTCTATTATGTGCTAAAATGAATGTATTTCGGTATTCATTCGTGATGTGTGGATGTGATGTATGACTATAGAAATTCTGTGCATGTGTGGCAAAAATGCTTTATACGTGTTAGATATTTGGATGTGTGAAGGGGTACCAAGATTAAGTTAGAAAGTGTATTAGTGTTATTAGAATTAGAGTGCGCAGCATGAGCGTAGTGTTGTAGGTTAGGATGTAAGACTGTTAGTTAGTTGGAAATTTCGAGGATGAAATTTCTTTAAGGGGGTAGATTTGTAACATCCCGAATTTGGGTCTAGTAGAATTGGGCCCAATAGGCCTTGGGCGTAGTAGCGGTTAAAATTTTTTGGAATAAGAGAACGGTTTTAATGCAAGTTGGATCTAGTAGTTGAGTGACTTTGGAAGGTTAGGGGGCTTCTATGAAGTCCCGGGTTTAAGTTAAGCCTTAGGAAGAATTTTGGTTTCAGGTGAATAAAACCATGGGAGCTAGTAGGTAGGCTTTAAGAATAAAATGTAGAGAAAATGACATAAGTGGAGAGTGTGGTGTAGTGGCAAAGTGACGCCACATAAGAGGCAAGGGGGTGACGCCAAAAGGAAGGAAGGAGATCCAAGGTTCAGGGCGTGGTACTTGCATTTCTTTTTGGTATTTTTTTTTTCAAAATGGATTTAGACCTTGGCCATAGAATTATATTTAGTTGCGCATGGTCTTAGTCACAAAAGAAGCTTGTGGCCAAGTGGTTAGCGGCGTGGATTACGCTACAAGAGAGCCTGGGTTCGAATCTCATGGAAAGTAAGGGAGTATTTATTTTGCGGATTGGACGGCAAGAGTTTAAGTTGGATTTAAACTCTCTCGTCGGAGGATCCCACATTGGAAAGATACAAAGAAGGAAGGTGAGAAGCTAGCTATATATAGAGCTGTCTAGGAGGAGAATAGGCATACCTGGTTAGCGTTTGACATAGGAGTGCTCAGAGGCTACTGCTTAGCGACTTGATTCATATCGTGTGTATTCTCTCTTCTCTGTCAGAGCGGCATATCTTTGAAATGCCGGTGACACGGCGATAGTAACCAGTAGAAAAAGTGCGGCGCGTGTGGGCTTCAACGCGATAGTTGAGGCCATCAATAGTGTTCTTGTGGGTGCGAGCTGTTGGGCCACGATGGCCCAATGGGTCCGGGGGCCCATATGAGTAAATTGTATGATTGAGTAGTAGATAGTGAACTGGACTATGTGAATCTCATATATGTGGCTAGATTTGGGCTGAATGGGCCACACGAGTGTGTGAGCCCACTCGGGCCGACAATGGGTCTTAGGCCCATTCACATCATTATCTTTGTTTAGAATACTTGAGTCGTTCGAGGTGACAGTGGACCTTCTGTTGGGTCAAAAATGCCCCTAGTTTGTAAAATTACCGAATTACCCCTGGTTTGCAAAATTACTGAATTACCTTGATTTGTGAAATTACCGAAATACCCCTAGTTTGTAAAATTTCTAAAATTCCCCTAGTTTGTGAAATTACCAAAATACCCCTGGTTTGTAAAATTACCGAAATACCCCTGGTTTGTAAAATATCAAAATACCCCTAGTTTGTGAAATTACTGAAATACCCCTGTTTGTAAAATTACCGAAATACCCCTAGTTTGTGAAATTACCAAAATAACCCTATGTTTGTAAAATTATCAAAATGCCCCTAGTTTGCATAATTATCATAATACCCCTTATTTGTAAAATTACTAAAATACCTGGTTTGTAAAATTACTGAAATATCCTCGGTGGGTAAAATTACCGTTATACCCTTAGGGGTTGATTAGCGTGATTGTGTAAAATTTCACACTTTGTTATTAATGTGTGTTATTAACTGCTTAATGAAAAGTCAAGTATTGGTTAGAAAGTCGTTATACCCTTGTGGGTAAAGCTGGGAATACCAAGTAAGTGATTATAACGTTTTATTAATGGGAATGAGAATGTATGCTATAATCTGTCACTTTGTTGAGAGCATGTTGCATTCATTTGATATGTATGTTTTGCATGGGTTTGGTATGTGATGCGAAAAGGGAAGTGTTAGAAACTGTCACAGTGGTTTGGTACCACAAGTGTGTTGGCCCCACATATATCTGATTCTATGACCATGTCTCGGTGGCTTGGTGCCACGGTGGTTTAATACCACGTATATATCTATATATATCTATGATTTAGTGACTCGTCCTAGTGGTTTGGTACCATAGTGGGTTGGCCCCACATACATTCATTAGGGATTGTCACTGTGGTTTGGTACCACGGTGGGTTGGCCCCACATATGTTAATAGTGACTCTGTCACGGTGATCTAGTATCAAGGTGGTCTGGAACCATGAGTGGCTTGGTGCCACATATTTCGGTGACTCTATCACGTTATATTGACTTTGAGCAGTGTGTCTATCAGCATGACTGCAAAAGAGGTGTGTAGAAGATGGAGGGTTGATTGTAGAAATCCCCAAAGGTGTGTTGAGGATGGACATATGGAGTGGAGTTTAGAGGATGGAATACTAGGTTGGGCTGGGTTGTATTGCATTCACTATTTATGCCATGTTGTTAGGGCTACGGCCCAGTTCGACTCGTATGGGCTTCGGCCAATTTCATTACTATGAGAGCTAAGGCTTAATGTGCTTCTGTGGGGTTAGGCCCAGTTATCGTTCGTATAGGGGATTACACACTAAGTTCTCGTAACTCACCCCTCTGCTTAATTTTGCAAGTAATTCCTAGCTTTGCGGATTTAGAGCAGAGGTGAACTCTGTGGTGGCCATAAATCGTAGCTTAATGAATTCCATTTTGCGATACTATAGATTTTATTTGAATTTGGGTTTTTGTTTTGTAATAAGGCCTTTGGTATTTTGTTTTGGCTTTAGCTTTTAATTTGGTTACTGCTTATTAATTTTGAATGCTCAATTTGGGATTTTCTAAAACATTAATAACGGTTTTTCTGTAATATTAATACACGGTTTACAAACTCTAATGGATAAAACTCTGGATTTTCTTAACGTTAATCGCATGTCTACAATAATTTAAATGTCGTTTTTCTAAAACTCATTGAGTTGGATTAATTATAAACAAGATCATCGGAAGTAGTAATGAAAATGTTTTTGCAAAGAGAATTATAAAACAAATTGGATTCTTCACAAAACTTGATATTTTTAACGAACGCGAGATTCTTTAACAACCTTTCCATGTGACATGCCAGATTCGGTCGTAACGTTTAGGCCGGGTTTGAGGTGTTACAATTGAGGTATCAGAGCCTAGGTTGCAAAACTCGGCTATGGAATGGGTTCAAAAATGTTTTCCAAAAATTGGTTTGAAACATGGTTTAAAAATATAAGTCTTTTCGGGAATTATGGCACCCGAGTCTCCGGGACCAAATCCGTAAGTTTCCTGACCTTATACTCTATTATGTAATGAAATGAATGTATTTCTGGTATTCATTCTGTGATGTGTGGATGTGATGTATGACTATAGAAATTCTGTGCATGTATGGTAAAAATCTGTTTGCTTCTGTGTTAGATATTTGGATGTGTGAAGGGTTATCAAGCTTAAGTTAGAAAGTGCATTAGTGTTATTGGAATCAGAGTGCGCAGCATGAGCGTAGTGTTGTAGGTTAGGATGTAAGACTGTTAGTTAGTTAGAAATTTCGAGGACGAAATTTCTTTAAGGGGGTAGATTTGTAACATCTCAAATTTGGGCCTAGTAGAATTGGGCCCAATGGGCATTGGGCGTAGTAGCGGTTAAAATTTTTTAGAATAAGAGAACGGCTTTAATGCAAGTTGGATCTAGTAGGTGAGTGATTTTGGAAGGTTAGGGGGCTTCTATGAAGTCCCGGGTTCAAGTTAAGCCTTAGGAAAAATTTTGGTTTTAGGTGAATAAAACCCTGGGAGCTAGTAGGTAGGATTTAAGAATAAAATGTAGAGAAAATGACACGAGTGAAGTGTGTGGTGTAGTGGCAAAGTGACGCCACATAAGAGGCAAGGTGGTGACGCCAAAAGGAAGGAAGGAGATCCAAGGTTCAAGGCGTGGCACTTACATTTCTTTTTGGTATTTTTTTTCAAAATGTATTTAGACCTTGGCCATAGATTTATATTTAGTTGCGCATGGTCTTAGTCGCAAGAGAAGCTTGTGGCCAAGTGGTTAGCGGCGTGGATTACGCTACAAGAGAGCCTCGGTTCGAATCTCATGGAAAGCAAGGGAGTATTTATTGTGCGGATTGGACGGCAAGAGTTTAAGTTGGATTTAAACTCTACTGACGGAGGGATCCCACATCGAAAAGATACAAAGAAGGAAGGTGAGAAGCTAGCTATATATAGAGCTGTCTGAGAATAAGCATACCTGGTTGGCGTTGGGCATAGGAGTGCTCGGAGCACGGTTTAGCAGCTTCAGATTCCTATTAGGTGTGTATCCTCTCTTCTCTAGCTGTAGAGCGACATATGCCGAAATGCCGGTGACACGGCGATAGTAACCACACGAGCTTGCGAGCGCATGTGTAGGGCTTCAACGCGATAGTTGAGGCCATCAGTAGTGTTCTTGTGGGTGCAGGCTGTTAGGCCACGAGGGCTCAATGGGCCCGGGGGCCCATGCGAGTAAATGTATGATTGAGTAGTAGATAGTTAACTAGACTATGTGAATCTCATATATGTGGCTAGGTTTGGGCTGAATGGGCTACACGAGTGTGTGGGCCCACTTGGGCCGAGAATGGGTCTTAGGCCCATTTGCATCATTATCTCTGTTTAAACTACTTGAGCCGTTCGAGGTGACAGTGGACCTTCTGTTGGGTCGAAAATGCCCCTAGTTTGCAAAATTATCGAATTACCCTGATTTGTGAAATTACCGAAATACCCTTAGTTTGTAAAATTACCAAAATTCCCCTAGTTTGTGAAATTACCAAAATACCCCTGGTTTGTAAAATTACTGAAATACCCCTGGTTTACAAAATTATCAAAATACCCCTGTTTTGTGAAATTACTAAAATACCCCTAGTTTGTAAAATTACCGAAACACCCCTAGTTTGTGAAATTACCAAAATACCCCTAGTTTGTAAAATTATCAAAATACACTTAGTTTGCAAAATTACTAAAATACCCCTGGTTTGTAAAATTACTGAAATACCCTCGGTGGTAAAATTATCGTTATACCCTTAGGGGTTGATTAGCGTGATTGTGTAAAATTTCACACTCTGTTATTAATGTGTGTTATTAACTATTTGGGTGAAAAGTATTTGATTGGTTAGAAAGTCGTTATACCCTTGTGGGTAAAGTCGAATACCAGTTAATTGATTATAACATTTTATTAATGGGGATGAAAATGTATCTTTAATCATCACTTTGTTGAGAGCATGTTGCATTCATTTGATATGTATGTTTTGCATGGGTTTGGCATGTCTTTGAAAAAGGAAGTGTTAGAGACATCACGTTGGTTTGGTACCACAAGTGGGTTGGCCCCACATATATCTGATTCTGTGACCATGTCTCGGTGGCTTGGTGCCACGGTAGTTTAATACCATGTATATATATATATATATATATCTATGATTTAGTGACTCGTCCCAGTGGTTTGTACCATAGTGGGTTGGCCCCACATACATTCATCAGGGATTGTCACAGTGGTTTGGTACCACTGTGGGTTGGCCCCACATATGTTAATAGTGATTCATCACGGTGATCTAGTATCACGATTATGCGGAACCACAGTGGCTTGGTGCCACATATATCGGTGACTCACACATTATATTGACTTTGAGCGGTGTATCACAAAGATGACTGCAAAATAGGTGTGTAGAGGATGGAGGGTTGATTGTAGAAATCCCCACAGGTGTGTTGAGAACGGACATATGGAGTGGAGTGTAGAGGATGGAATACTAGGTTTGGCTGGGTTGCATTGTATTCACTATTTATGCCATGTTGTTAGGGCTACGGCCCAGTTCGACTCGTATGGGCTTCGGCCAATTTCATTACTATGAGAGCTAAGGCTCAATGTGCTTCTGTGGGGTTAGGCCCAGTTATTGTTCGTATAGGGGATTGCACACTGAGTTCTCATAACTCACCCCTCTGCTTAATTTTACAGGTAATTCCTAACTTTGCGGATTTAGAGCCGAGGTGAACTCTGTGTGGCCATACATTGGAGCTTAATGAATTCTGTTTTGCGGTACTATAGATTTTATTTAAATTTGGGTTTTTGTTTTGTAATAAGGCCTTTGGTATTTTGTTTTGGTTTTAACTTTTAATTCGGTTACTGCTTATTAATTTTGAATGCTCAATTTGGATTTTCTGAAACATTAATAACGATTTTTTCTGTAATATTAATACACGGTTTACAAACTCTAATGGATAAAACTCTGGATTATCTTAACGTTGATAACTCTTTTCAAAATATTGCATGTCTACAATAATTTAAATGTCATTTTTCTGAAACTCATTGAGTTGGATTAATTATAAACAAGATCATCGAAATAGCAACGAAAATGTTTTTGCAAAGAGAACTATAAAACAAATTGGATTCTTCACAAAACTTGATATTTTTAACGAATGCGTAGATTCTTTAACATCCTTTCCATGTGACATGCCAGATTCGGTCATAACATCTAGGTCGGTTTGGGGTGTTATAGATGATGAATAAAAAGATTGATGATTGGTATAGTCCCTAACAGGTACATCCAAAAATACAATATGATTTGAATCTAGGAGGCGTGGCGAATCCTGAGTACCCACCCTACGGATATGCCATGGAAAATGAGCAAGCTCACTATACAGGTAACTATTCTAGATATCAAAATAATTTTTATAGTGACACTTATAATGTAGGTTGGAAGTACCATCCCAATTTCTCATGGGATGATCAAAATAGCCAAAGATCGAAACTTCCTCCAAATTTTGACAACCACCTCACCAACAAGAAGAGCAGTCGAATCTCGAAGAGATGCTGTGAAATTCATGGAAGCCACAGATTCTCGTTTCCAAAAGACTAAAGCAACACTTGATGAACAACAAAAATCGATCAAAGGGATCGAGAATCAAGTTGGAGAACTTACTAGGTCAGTAGGACATTGCAAAAAAGCTGATTTCTGAACGTCAACAAGGATGTCTACCAAGCAACACAGAAATAGACCCAAAAGAATAAATCCAGGCCATCTCAGCCCATACCAGTAAGGGGTTAGATGAACCTAATCCAATAAAAAAAGCCAAGGTAGACGAAGGTAAGGTAGAGGTAACACAAGAAAAGCCAAAACTGGTAATTAACGAGTACAAACCTCGCATACTTTGTCCCGAAGTAATGAAAAGAGTCGATTCAGAGGAACAGTTCGGTAAGTTTCTTAAAATCTTAAAGAAATTACATATTAACTTACCTCTTCTTGATGCTCTTTTTCAGATACCAGACTCGAGGAAATTTTTAAGACAACTCTTGACCAACAAACGCAAATTAGACGAAGAGCACCACGTGGAGCTAAATGCAATGTGCTCAGCAATTCTACAAAATAAACTGCCACAAAATTAAAAGATCCAGGGAGCTTTACAATTCCATTTTTAATTGGTAGTTTATCTATTGATAATGCATTAGTGGATTTAGGGGCAAGCATCAATGTTATACCTTACAAAATGTTTAAACAACTAGGTCTAGGGAAACCCAGACAAACTAGGATGAGCATTCAATTAATTGATAAAACTATAAGAATTCTTAGGGGTATAATAGAAAATGTTCTAATCAAAATTGATAAATTTGTATTCCCAGTAGACTTTGTCATTTTAGACATGGATGAGGACAGCACGATCCCCTTAATTTTAGGAAGACCCTTTTTAGCAACTGCTAGAGCTAAAATTGATATCTATGCAGGAGAACTCATACTTCATGTAGGCAACGAGATAGTCACTCTTCAAGCTCTTGACTCAGTTAGGACATCGAGTAATAAAGGTACGAATGTTAATTACATTGATAACCATTTGGTTAAACCTTTTTTATAGGAAACATAACGAAATCACCTAGCTGAGCTAGATCATAGACCTCATGCCAATAAAGAAGAATTATAAGAGGAACAAAGCCTTAGGGTCAACAAACTAGAAGAGTGGAAAACACAATTTAAAGAAGAACCAGAACCACACGAAGTGAAACCGAAGGAAACCCCAGACGAGCTAATAGGAACAACAAATCACATCAAAATAGAGGATCAGGTATTATTGAATAAGGAAGACCCTCCAATCACTAATTCAGAACTCAAGGCAAATGAAGAAATCACTTTTGAGGTACTCAATGTCTATCTATACGGCACAGTTGAGGTAACCAATCCTATATTCAACACTTTTGAGGTAAACATTACTCGACTTAAACTTTATATCCATAACTGAGTTGATCGCATGAGAAAGGATTTCCACCTCCTCAAACCACCATGATTGTGCGTACAACAGGTAAGTCTAGGTCAAGACTTTAAACGAGCGCTTCTCGGGAGGCAACTCGAGTACTAACTGTACTAATTAGTTTGGTTTTATTTCTTTTTGTATTTATGCATAGGTTTCCATACCCACACGACCTTGCACATAGCTGTGGCTATGGCCGCGTGGACACCACGACTAGGCACATGAGCGTGGACCTTATCTCTATTTAATTATTTACTTTTATTCATATTTTTATTTTTATTTTTAGTTTTACTTCCTTTATTATTTTCTCCTTTTTCTCAATGGCATTTAGATTTAGCTTAGGATACAATAAAACCAAGCCAGCTACTTCGAGGATTCAATTTCAAATGGTTCGAGACACTTTCCCACGTTCACCTTCAATCTTATCCGGTTTCTTTTCATAGACTTCATCCAAAAATTTAGGAAGTGTTACTTCTCCCCTTCTCTTTTGATTTTATTATTACATAATTGTTTATCTATCTTTGTACATTGAGGGCAATGTACATCTTAAGTGTGGGGAGGTAAAAGTGTCAAACTTTTTGCATTATTCTAAATCCTGAATTTTAGTCTTGTCCATAAGAAATCTTCTCATAATACTAATTAGGATGAAATTTCTAATGATTTATGATTTTTATTGATATGTTTTAGATTAAGTCATAGTTAATTATGCATTGATGATTAAATTTGAAGGATACTAGAGAATCGAGCATGATAAGTCTACTTTCTAAAATTAATAATTAAGAGGTCGTTGAACTAAATTTGAGTATTACCTTGAAATTTGGAATTTACAGGATTGATGTCAAAACACCCATAATTTTGTGAGATTTTGAGCCTTATAGAGCATATATTCTTTTCGTGCTCACTCTATTGATTATGAGTGTGTCAACTTTGAACTGTTATTCTAGAACTTGCCTCGCTTATACATGTTGAGACCACACTTTTGATTTGATATACAGAGATGATAAAGGCATCTAGGATTTAACCCACTTACTCCATAAAAAGCCTACCTTCACAAATTAACCCTAGTGAACCCCGTTGAATCCTAACAACCTTTTATTGACTCACCCACTAATATTAACCCAAAACCCTTTGTATTTGTTATCACCCTTTCTTTTGACTACCCTTTAATCGAGGTTTGATTTGATTAAGTTACCAATTATATTCCTTTAGTAGTTACATTTATTTATGATGTAATATTTTAATTTGATTTCTTAAAAAAACCAAGTATATTCAATATTAGTGTAACACCCCAAACCCGGTCTATGCGTTGAGACTAGATTTGGTTTGTTACATGAATCGAACTATTTTTAAATTTTGCAATAAGTTGAAAACTACAATATTAATTTTCAGATTTTAATAAAAATAGAAGAGTATTTGAATTTGATAAATATTAGAAAACATCAGTTGAAAAACATTATTTTATTATCAAAAACCTTTAGGTAATTTAATAAAGAGTTAACAATAATAAATATTATAAATGAATTTCATATACTTGAAAGCCCAAATTTATTTTAATAAAACATCATATAATCATAACCTATATTTAAAAAAATCCCAAGTATAGTTTAAAAGCAAACACACATAAAATCCATAAATTATTTATAGAGGCCATTATTACAACATCCCAAAATAGTAAAAATAATTATTAAAAGTTTCAGAGTTTAAATAACCCATATTTTGCAGTATGGCCTCCACGAAGTCATCCTCGGCCCAAGTCCACATCAATTTCCATTACCCGAGATGGAAAAATTAAAAGGGGTGAGTTACTTAGAACTCAAAGTGTAACTCACTTACCACCATTATTAGGCGAGATCGTCAAGATATTATGTCGGGCTTGAGCCCAATTACGTAATTCAATATATCATAAAATAAAATAATTTAAAGATGCATGTAAAATGAATTTCCCAACCAAACCTAATATCCATCCGCTAACACCCCGTACCAACCATCACACCTGGGGATCAAGTCAACCCACCCGCCAACACACCAATCGTAGGCATTAAGCCTTTTTACGATTGTGGCAAAGCCACTGAACTAGAGGCAATAAGCCATTTGATTATTTGTGGCAAGGCCACCGAACTAGAGGCAATAAGCCATAATTGTGGCGAGCCACCGAACTAGAGGCAATAAGCCATAATTGTGGCGAGCCACCGAACTAGATTTTTGGCAACGGCCATTCTTCTCTTCATATACCCCACCCCATGCAATCGCATGCGTATATAACAAAATATAATCATATAATAATTTCTTTTATTTAATTCATAACAATGGTGGGTTTATCATTAAACATTTCATTGGCCCATAAAATAATTTAGCAAATTGCTCATTTAGCGCTTTAGTGGACTTTGGCCCATTTATCAAACTAGAGTATTTTGGCCCAATTTATCGAACTAAAGTATTTTGGCCCAATTTATCGAGCTAGAGTATTTTGGCCCAATTTATCGAACTAGAGTATTTTGGCCCAATTTATCGAACTAGAGTATTTTGGCCCAATTTATCGAACTAGAGTATTTTGGCCCAATTTTTGAACTAGAGTATTTTGGCCCAATTTATCGAAACATACAATTTACATAATAACAAGTAATTTCTAGGCGTTTTCATAATTTTCGCGATTTAGTCGTTTTTTCGATTTTCGTCAAAATATCAATTTTACGCTTTACCGATCTAGTCGTTTTTTACAATTTTGCTTCCATACCGAAATTGACATCCAACCGAGAAATAGTGTGAAGTTACACACCTCGATACCGTGAGTACTAATCCTTCTCGCCTCGGCACCTAAACATATTTCGATCCGTTAGATTACTATTTCGTAAAAATATTCTTAATCGATAATAGATCCAAAATCTTACCCTCTTGATTTTGAATCACTTTGATTTTCGGCTTCTCCTCGTTTATTGATTCGTTCGCCGCCGAGAATCCACCAACGTATAATGGCTCGGAAGTTCGTACCACTTCAAATAATGGACTTCCTTCTAAGATGGTCCGCAACCCGGTGGAAAATCCCTTGATTTGTCGAAACCGCTCTTCATTTGAATGGGGGATTTACAGATCCGCCCCTCTTAACGTGAGTAACCACCGCCCTTTTCTTCCCTATTTTGAAAGTCACAATAAAACGTTTCCAACGTTTCTACGATTCTCCCGATCACTTGAGTTCCGATCTTCCGTTATTGCACTAAATAATAACGAAAGAAACGTTATTAGAATGAACGTTATATCAATCCAAAAAGGTCCTCATAATACCAATGATATTCGGCCATGACACTAATAATAAATCGAAAATGAAAAAGAATTCCTTACCTATTTCCACGATTGAAAAGAAAGGATTGAGAGAGGTGTTTGTGAGAGTTGGAGAATTCGGCTATGCAACCAAAGAAAAGAGAAAATAAATTCGGTTATGGCACTCTAGCATTCGGCCAAGAGAGTGTTAGATGGAGAAACTTTGATTGAAAGAATTAGAATATGAAAAAGAGATGGTGATGAGGTAGTTTGATTTCAAAGAGAAGAGAAGAAAAAGATGGATTTTTAGGAGTTAGTGCATTCGGCCATGGCAAAAAGAAAAAAGAAAGAGAATGGTTTTTGGTATGGTTGATTTCGGCACAAGGAGAAATACAAAAGAAAATTCACAAGATGAATAAAAGTGACCAAATGGTCAAAAGACTTTGGCTTTACCAATTGCAAAATTCAGCCAAGATGAAAATTGAAAGGAGAGGAAATAAAAATTCTGCACAAAGTGCAAGGAATGACCAAAGAGAGAAAAGAAATTCTTAGCCAAAACTAACTCAAAAATTAGGCTCCCTCCCTATACCAAATTTCCGTCCAACACATGGTCAATTGGCCATGATTTGTTTCCAAAATTTACCCTTGATATGTGCCTTATGTTCCCCCTATCTTTCCTTAAGTATTTGATTCCATGCCATATATTTTCAATTTCCATAATCCTTTGATACACTAACCAAAAATAATATGGTCAACTCTTACCTTAATTGTCCTTGGCCGACACTTGCTATGGATGTGCATAAAAATTAAAACAAAATTTACCTAAAAGCTAAACAAGGGATTCGAACCTCTTCCCTCTTGCTAAAACCCATGCGCCAACTCCACCATGCCATATACTTAACTTATGACACTCATTAACACTTAATTTAACTTAAGTCTTAATGACATTTGCTTCTCTTCAATAATTTCTTAATTAATAAATTTTATTCCTTATCCAAATTATGCTATACTCCTCTTTAGGACTTCAATAAGCACTAAAAAAATCTAAACACCAATTCATGCAATATAATAATACTCGGATTTTAGGGTGTTACAACTCTACCCTCCTTAAAAAATTTCGTCCTCGAAATTTACCCGTTGAAAGAGGCGAGGTATTATTGCCGAATTGCATCCTCGGCTCCCACGTAGCTTCCTCCACTCCATGGTTACGCCATAGAATTTTGACCAACAGCACGGTTTTCTTTCTTAGCACCTTGACATCTCGGTCTAAGATTTCCACCGGTTCTTCTTCGAAGATAAATCAATTCAGCTCAATTCTTCTACCTATAATGTGCGAAGGATCCGATCTATAACGCCTCAACATGGAAACATGAAAACATTATGGATTTGATCCAATTAGGAGGTAACTCAATCGATAAGCCATCGGACCAACACGTTTCAAAGACACGATAAGGTCCAATGTATCTAGGACTTAGCTTGCCCTTCATTCCGAATCAAGATCTTTTCCAAGGAGATACCTTTAAGAAAACCCGATCTCCACATTATACTCGATATCTCTTCGCCTGTGTCGCATACGACTTCTATCTATCCGAGGCTTCTTTTAACCGTGCTCGAATAACTTTTACCTTATCCTCTGCCTCGGATATCATCTCAGACCTAACATCATCTTTTCGCCTTTCACCAACAAATTGGAGAACGACACTTACGACCATACAATGCCTCGTAAGGTGCCATCTGAATGCTAGACGATAGTTTGTTATATGCGAATTACCAAGGTAGATAATCCTCCCAACTACCCTCAAGTCGATTATACATCCTCTTAACATATCTTCCAATATCTGAATTACTCTCCGATCGACCATCGACCGAGGATGAAAAGCCGTCTTGAAGTTCAACTTTGTCCCCAAGGCTTCATGCGAGCTTTCGAATCGTGATGTAAACCTAGGGTCCCTATCCGATATAATAGATACAGTACCCATGCAACCTCACAATTTCTGGATACATACAATTTCGCCAACTTCGTAATGAATAATCCGCATTTAACAGCGGTGAAATGAGTAGTCTTAGTCAACCGATCAACAATTACCCACGTAATTTTTCTTAGTAGGTGTTAAAGGTAACCCACTAACAAAATCCATAGTTATCCGCTCCCATTTCCAAAGAGGAATCTTTATCGGTTGTAACAATCCAGACGGTAATTGATGTTCGCCTTCACTTGTTGACAAGTCAAGCATTTTCCCACAAACTCGTAATCTCACGCTTCAACCCCGCCACCAATACTTCACGGAGATCTCGATACATCTTATTTCCTCCGGGATGCATAGCATAAGGGCTACTATGCGCCTCCGTAGAATCATTTGCCTCAAATCAATCCTTAGGCATACATACTCTTCCTCGAAGCACAACACACCTCCGTGTTTATTCCAAAATCCTCAATTTCACCATTTTCACTTGTCAAGTAAAGGTCCCAACTTCTCATCGATGTCCATTTTTCCTTGATTTGTTCCAACCACGAGGCTTCACCAAGTTCGCTAACAAACCGCCATCCTCAGACAGACTCAAATGGGCAAACAATGCCCTCAAATCGAATCTTCGTCTTACGACTTAACGCGTCGGCTACCACGTTAGCCTTTCGAGATGATATTCGATTGAGAAATCATAATCTTTTAATAATTCTACCCATCTTCTTTGTCTCAAATTTAACTCCTTTTGGGTAAGGAGGTATTTAAGACTCTTGTGATCCGTGTAGATTATTGACTTCTCACCATAGAGATAGTGCCTCCAAATTTTTAGAGCAAAGACAACGGCCTAACTCCAAATCATGAGTAGGGTAGTTTACTTTGTGTGGCCTCAATTGACGAGAAGCATAGGCCACCACCTTTCCATTTTGCATCAACACACAACCTGCACTGTGAGACGCATCACAATAAAATAGTGAATTCTTTTCCACCTCCGTTGAATCAAAACTAGAGCTTCCGTCAGGATCTTCTTCAATTTCTCGAAACTCTCTTGCTATTTTTCAGTCCAAATATACGGAGCTCCCTTTCACAACAGTTTAGTTAGGGGTGCATCAATCAACGAAAACCCCTCTACAAAACGTCTATAGTATCCAGCCAAACCCAAGAAACTCTGAATTTCACCACCGATGTTGGTGGTTTCCAATCCGTAATAGCCTCAATTTTTCGAGGATCCACCCTTATTCCTTCGGCTGATACTACATGACCAAGGAAAGTCACTTCCTTTAGCCAAAATTCGCATTTACTAAATTTGGCATATAATTGCTTATCACGCAGTAGTTACAATACTATTCGCAAATGCTGGTCATGTTCCTCCTCATTTCTCGAATAAACCAATATATCATCTATGAACACTACCACAAACCGGTCTAAATATGGTTGAAAGACTCGGTTCATCATGTCCATAAATGCAGCTGGTGCATTGGTTAGTCCAAACGGCATCACTACAAACTCATAGTGTCAGTAACGTGTCCGAAATGCCGTCTTATATATGTCCACTTCTTTCACCTTGAGCTGGTGATAACCCGACCTTAAATCAATTTTGGAGAAAACTGAAGCTCCTTTTAATTGATCAAATAGGTCGTTAATTCTTGGCAGAGGATACCGATTCTTGATCGTCAATTTATTCAATTGTCTGTAGTCAATGCACATACGCATCGATCCACCCTTCTTCTTGACGAACGTAACGGGTGCTCCCCACGGAGACACACTTGGTCGAATAAATCCCGATCTAGTAATTCTTGAATTTGAGCTTTGAGCTCACCAACTCCTTGATTGCCATTCTATAAGGAGCAATGGACACCGGAGTCGTCCCAGCAAAAGCTCAATGCCAAATTCTACTTCCGATCCGGAGGTATACCAGAAGTTCTTTGGGAAATACATCGGAAATTCTTTCACCGTCCTCACATCATTCACGAGATAACTCTTTGGCATCCAAAGCACGATAAAGGCTAGGAATGCACCATATCCTTTTCGCACCAACTTCTCGCTTTAATGCAGATACCACATTTGCCGATAGTTCCTTCGCCACCAATCATTATGACTTCCTTATCATCCGAGGTTCTTCATCGACATTCGTTTTCAAAGACAATCCAATTCGCTCGATGTTTGACCACCCAATCCATGCCCGAATGAGATCGAACTCACGAAAGGTAGTTCCATCAAGTTTGCTAAGAATACCTCCTCTTGGATTTTCAAGGCACGTCTTTAAATATTTTATTAACAATTCCGATCGTCCTAACGGACTAATTCATCGTTATCTCACTATCGGTAATTTCGATTCTAAATTCAGGTTTCCGGATATGGCACTAGCTACATATGAATGGGTAGAGCCAATATCTATTAAGGCAATAATGGTACATCAAAATGAAGAACGACCGGTTATCACATCTAGTGCATTGCCGTCCTCGTATGCCTAATCGCATAGACCATCCAGTCGTCTTGCATCTCGCATTTCCTCTCGGACCATTACCTCGACCCAAAGGCACCTTGACCACGACCAGCCCCATTACCACCACGACCGGTCCACGACCCTCGGTGGTCTGCTGATTACCCCGGCCTACTGCATCATTATTACGAACTTCGAGTCGTATCCAAATGTCGAGGATAATTTTGTACCGATGATCCATTGAACCGCATTTGTAGCATGCGCCGCTTTTCCTCCAACATTCTCCAAAATATCTTTTCCCACACTCGGTGCAATCTCGACTCGATTATTTACTACCGGGTTCTACCTTGAACTAATTCATCATTCCGGGTTTCTTCGAAATCTCTTTGAAGAACCGATCGCTGTGTCTCTCTCTTGTTTGAATCTTTCTCTTGTTCGCTGCTTCAATTCTTAGCCTCTTCGGCTATTTTGGCCTTCTCCACGAGTGGAAAAATTTCTAACTTGTCATGAAGCAATCGTAACCCTCACCATCATTAAGTCCATCTTCAAACGTACACAACGTTCATGATCCGTTGCTACAATTGTCCGCATAGCGGCTCGGACGTAAAAACTCAGCTTCATATGCTACCACGGTCTTACTTCCTTGGACAAGATTCAGAAATTCCTTCCTTCGAGCGTCTACATAACTCGTTCCAACGTATTTTCCTTGGAATGCAGCTTTAAAGAATTCCCAATTAATCAGTGCAGCTTCAGTGCCTTCTCGAACAGTGAGCCACCACTGATACGCCTCATCTCTCAATAAGGATACAGATCCTCTCAATTTTTGCTCAGCCGTGCATTCCATATCATCCATAATCCATTCCACAGCTTCGAGCTAGTATTCAGCTACATTCGGAGCTACACCAGAGACTCCTCTAAAAATTTTTGCATTATTTGACTTAAGTCGCTCTGAGATTGACCCACGAGTTGTTGGCCCAATTCTAGCTCCAGCGACCCTTTCCAAGACTCATGAGATTGCTTGAGTCAATGCATTATCTTCTTCCATGTGATCACGTTATCCCGTCTCACTTTCAATTGACGCAGTGCATCTACTTCCAAGATATGATTTGGTGCTTCATCGTAGCACCTCGGCCTCTACCACGCCACGCTTACTCGGCCCACGACCACGCCCTCTAGTGCTCATGATAGCTTGTTTGTTTTATCTCGATTACAAGTTTTATGGATCGGAAAATTTGTTTCGTGTTTATTAACGATATTTTATGAGATTTGAGATATAAAGTTATTTTTCGCAACATGTCCTATAGTCTCAATCTCTACAGTTTTTCACATCTAAAACTAGAAGTTCTAAAGTGTTCCTATGATCATATCATAGTAATCATTAAGTAGTAAATACTTACTTGACTTGTTGCCGGATGCTTGTGGTGCCATACTGATCTTTAAAATATAATTGTACAATTTCATACAGAAATTATTTACGAACCCAAACCATAGCCGAGTTTTTGAAACTGGCTCTGATACCACTAAATGTAACACCCCAAACCCGGTCTATGCGTTGAGACTAGATTTGGTTTGTTACATGAATCGAACTATTTTTAAATTTTGCAATAAATTGAAAACTACAATATTAATTTTCGATTTTAATAAAAATAGAAGAGTATTTGAATTTGATAAATATTAGAAAACATCGGTTGAAAAACATTATTTTATTATCAAAAACCTTTAGGTAATTTAATAAAGAGTTAACAATAATAAATATTATAAATGAATTTCATATACTTGAAAGCCCAAATTTATTTTAATAAAACATCATATAATCATAACCCATATTTAAAAAAAATCCCAAGTATAGTTTAAAAGCAAACACACATAAAATCCATAAATTATTTATAGAGGCCATTATTACAACATCCCAAAATAGTAAAAATAATTATTAAAAGTTTCGAGTTTAAATAACCCATATTTTGCAAGATGGCCTCCACGAAGTCATCCTCGCCCAAGTCCACATCAATTTCCATTACCCGAGATGGAAAAATTAAAAGGGGTGAGTTACTTAGAACTCGTGTAACTCACTTACCACCATTATTGGGCCGATCGTCAAGGTATTATGTCGGGCTTGAGCCCAATTACGTAATTCAATATATCATAAAATAAAATAATTTAAAGATGCATGTAAAATGAATTTCCCAACCAAACCTAATATCCATCCGCTAACACCCCTGCACCAACCATCACACCGTGGGATCAAGTCAACCCACCCGCCAACACACCAATCGTAGGCATTAAGCCTTTTTATGATTGTGGCAAAGCGACCAAACTAGAGGCAATAAGCCATTTGATTATTTGTGGCAAGGCCACCGAACTAGAGGCAATAAGCCATAATTGTGGCGAGAGCCACCGAACTAGAGGCAATAAGCCATAATTGTGGCGAGCCACCGAACTAGATTTTTGGCAATCGGCCATTCTTCTCTTCATAGACCCCACCCCATGAAATCGTGCGTATATAACAAAATATAATCATATAATAATTTCTTTTATTTAATTCATAACAATGGTGGGTTTATCATTAAACATTTCATTGGCCCATAAAATAATTTAGCAAATTGCTCATTTAGCAGTTTAGTAGACTTTGGCCCATTTATCAAACTAGAGTATTTTGGCCCAATTTATCGAACTAAAGTATTTTGGCCCAATTTATCGAGCTAGAGTATTTTGGCCCAATTTATCGAACTAGAGTATTTTGGCCCAATTTATCGAACTAGAGTATTTTGGCCCAATTTATCGAACTAGAGTATTTTTGCCCAATTTATCGAACTAGAGTATTTTGGCCCAATTTATCGAAACATACAATTTACATAATAACAAGTAATTTCTCGAGGGCATTTTCAAAATTTTTGCGATTTAGTCGTTTTTTACGTATTTTCGTCAAAATATCAATTTTTACGTTTTTACCGATCTAGTCGTTTTTTACGATTTTTACTTCCATACCGAAATTGACATCCAACCGAGAAATAGTGTGAAGTTACACACCTCGATACCGTGAGTACTAATCCTTCTCGTTCCTCGGCACCTAAACATATTTCGATCCGTTAGATTACTATTTCGTAAAAATATTCTTAATCGATAATAGATCCAAAATCTTACCCTCTTGATTTTGAATCACTTTGATTTTTGGCTTCTCCTCGTTTATTGATTCATTCGCCGCCGAGAATCCACCAACGTATAATGGCTCGGAAGTTCGTACCACTTCAAATAATGGACTTCCTTCGGAAGATGGTCCGCAACCCGGTGGAAAATCCCGGACTGTCGAAACCGCTCTTCGTTTGAATAGGGGATTTACAGATCCGCCCCTCTTAACGTGACTAACCACCGCCCTTTTCTTCCCTATTTTGAAAGTCACAATAAAACGTTTCCAACGTTTCTATGATTCTCTCGATCACTTGAGTTCCGATCTTCCGTTATTGCACTAAATAATAACGAAAGAAACGTTATTAGAATGAACGCTATATCGATCCAAAAAGGTCCTCATAATACCAATGATATTCGGCCATGACACTAATAATAAATCGAAAATGAAAAAGAATTCCTTACCTATTTCCACGATTGAAAGAAAGGATTGAGAGAGGTGTTTGTGAGAGTTGGAGAATTGGCTATGCAACCAAAGAAAAGAGAAAATAAATTGGTTATGGCACTCTAGCATTCGCCAAGAGAGTGCTAGATGGAGAAACTTTGATTGAAAGAATTAGAATATGAAAAGAGATGGTGATGAGGTAGTTTGATTTCAAAGAGAAGAGAAGAAAAGATGGATTTTAGGAGTTAGTGCATTCGCCATGGCAAAAGAAAAAGAAAGAGAATGGTTTTGGTATGGTTGATTTCGCACAAGGAGAAATACAAAAGAAAATTCACAAGATGAATAAAAGTGACCAAATGGTCAAAAGACTTTGGCTTTACCAATTGCAAAATTCGCCAAGATGAGAATTGAAAGGAGAGGAAATAAAATTCTGCACAAAGTGCAAGGAATGACCAAAGAGAGAAAAGAAATTCTTAGCCAAAACTAACTAAAAATTAGGCTCCCTCCCTATACCAAATTTCCGTCCAACACATGGTCAATTAGCCATGATTTTTTCCAAAATTTCCCTTGATATGTGCCTTATGTTCCCCTATCTTTCCTTAAATATTTGATTCCATGCCATATATTTTCTATTTCCATAATCCTTTGATACACTAACCAAAATAATATGGCCTTGGCCGACACTTGCTATGGATGTGCATAAAAATTAAAACAAAATTTACCTAAAAGCTAAACAAGGATTCGAACCTCTTCTCTCTTGCTAAAACCCATGCCCAACTCCACCATGCCATATACTCAACTTATGACACTCATTAACACTTAATTTAACTTAAGTCTTAATGACATTTGCTTCTCTTCAATAATTTCTTAATTAATAAATTTTATTCCTTATCCAAATTATGCTATACTCCTCTTTAGGACTTCAATAAGCACTAAAAAAATCTAAACACTAATTCATGCAATATAATAATACTCGATTTTTAGTAGTATATAAAAAGCTTAGAGCATTTAAATTCCAATTGTTGAAGAAAAAGCTCATGCCTCATCAAATTACTTCATTTGACACGGCCTAACTTCAAGCCATAAGGCCGTGCCTCATCAAATTATTTCACACGACCATGCCACGACTTACACACTATGCCCCAATCGATAGAATCGAGACACATCCTGAAGACGATTTGCACAAGCATGTGCCATGGGCATGCCCCTACCACGGGAATGAGCAATTTCACTCGGATTTGGATGCTTGGAGGCAAAGAAACACATTCCTAAGTCTACTTAAACATCATAAGAGAAATTATACTTGAATTAGGATACTTAGGAGCCAAGTAAAGCATCTCAAAGCCTATATAAACACCCAAGGTAGCAACTAAAAAGGGGAGTTCTGCAGAAGCTAAAACAGGAGGGAGTTTTGGGTAGAGTTTTCTGCCAGAGCTTTTATTTAGGGAATTACTCGAAAATAGCCAGTTGATCAATCTCAATAAGCCGGAGTTCTACTCAAAACAGAGGATCTCCTCTTCATTTCCTTCAGGGGGTTTTATGGATTTCTTATGTTTTTCTTTATCTTTTCTCTTGAGATGTTTTCTTATTTTGTTATGAACTAAACCTTTCAGATACCTGAAGGGGATGAAAACTATGATGGGTTTTGTTATTTAATTTCTAAATTATATGATAAGTACTTAGTTTGTTCTTAATTATGTTGCTTAATTTAATCTAATGTGCTTAGGTGGAGGAGGAATAGACCCTGCCTAAGAGTAGATCTAGCATAATTAAGCGGAGTTGATCAAGCGCCTAAAGATAGGGTTACGAGATTTTTTCGGATTAGGGTGAAACCTAATATGAGAGTCCATTGATTGATTTGCTGCTTCCTTAGGGGGTTATTATAAGAGAACGAGAGTTCCATTAATTAACCTAAGGTTAGACGTTATTCGCCTCAAGAGAGGGTTTAATATTGGTTAGGGAGTCTCACGGATCAAGCTAAGTAAAGAAGTCATATGAATTAAAAGTTAGATAACAAGAGAAGTCATAGATGGATTCTTCCTGAGGGTATCTTCGTAATCAACAGAGTTTTTCCACAGTATTTTTTCAAAAGTTTCATTCTTTTGTCTTTGCATCTAGTTTAGTTTTTCATTAGTTTTAGATCAAACCAATCACTCCATACTTTTGGCTAAATAATAGAAAGAAAGTGAGTAGTATTACTTTTAGGTTCCTTTGGGTTCGATAAAATAATCTTGCCTAACCTATACTATTTTTCGATAGGTGCACTTGCCTCCATCGTTGTCATAGTTAGTCTACAGGTTCAATCATTCTTTATAAATATTAAAACTCCACTGTTTGACACGATCAATTTACCCTTAATATTAACCAAAAATTTACCTTTTTATATTCGTTAAGAATTTTCCCTATTGTATTAACCTTTTTTCGAGATTTGATTTGATTAGTTGCCTAACTATGTTCTATATTTTAGTATGTAATTATTACTTGATTTGTTCTTAATAAATATTTGAAAGTATATTTTCATTAGTTCTATATTTTTTAGCTTAAACAGTAAATTTCACATCTTTAGAAGAAGCTCGTCGTATTATTGTAATTGTCCAATTTTAGTCTATTTTTCTAGTTAGGTAATTTATCAATTTGATCTCGATTCTAACCTTCTCTTTCAACCTATAACCCCACCCCTAGCCAAGCCACGTTACAACCCTGCTTAAAGACCTTTTGATCGATGTATCATCTCAATTTACAGTGGTGGAGACTTGATTTTCATGCAAGCCTATGGGATTAACTTTTTATGTTGACTATTGAATGCTTAATTTATTGTCCCTTAAACACTTCGAGTGATTTGAGTGAACCCTTAGTGAGGATGTTAACTCTGTGATATTTTGAATCAAAGGTGATCACTTAGATAAGGGGGGATACATATTTTTTTCCATAAATAAAATGCTCAACTTGGATTGTTTGAAACTTTTATGTTCTTTTAGTTGAATTATCAATGTATGATTACCTATGGATTATTTCAAAACATTATTGAAAGGAGTTATAAGTTGAGAAGAATGAATTTTAATTGTGAGTTGAGGATTTTGCTTGAGGACAAGCAAATGCTTAAGTGTGGGGGTATTTGATAAACCGTAATATATACATATTTTAATCCCACATTCGACATACTTTTGGATGATTTATCCCTTAAATTGTGGAATCTGATGCTCTTAATCCTTTAATTTCATATTTTATACTTAGGTAAGCATAGGAGGATGAAAAGAACGAGAAACGGGCCAAAAATGGAGAAATTGGGCCAAAGTGAGAAATCAACAAGTGATAAACCATAAAAGTAACATATTTTAACCCCATATTTAGTATGCTTTTAGGATGATTTAGCCCTGATTTATGTAAAAAGGTGCTTTTAATCCTTTCTTTTCATATGTATACTCAGGAAAGCACCCGAGGACGAAAAGAACAAGAAATGGGCTTAAAACGAGCCAATTTGGGCCAAAGAAGAAATCGACACGGCCTGGACTTCAAACCACACGGCCGTGCCTCGACAATTAACTAAGACACGACCATGCCATGATTTACACAGTCGTGCCCCAATCGATAGAATCAAGGTACGGCCCAACCACGATTTACACGGGCGTGTGCCATGGCCATGCCCCTATTACGGGAGAGAGCGATTTCACCCGGATTTGGATACTTAGAGCCAAAGAAACAATTTCCAAAACTTATTCAAATACCAAGTAAGAAGAAGACTTAAATTAGGACACTTAGAGGCCAAGTAAAGCATTCCAAGAGCCTATATAAACACCCTAAGTGCATCCTGAGAGGCGACAGTTAGCTAGGCCAAGGAGCCGAGCCAAAAAGATCACATTTGTGGGAATCATTCGAAGATAGTCAGTTGACCCATCTCAAAAAGCCAAAATTCTACTCAAGACGGCGGATTTCTCCTTCAATTCCTTCAAGGGGTTTTAGGGATTTCTTAAGTTTATTTTATCTTTTCTCTTGAGATGTTTTATTTTAAAGTTATGAACTAAATCCTTCAGATACCTGAAGGGGATGAAACCTAGATGAATTTTGTTATTATTTTCTAAATTATATGATAATACTTAGTTTGTTTTTAATTATGCATGCTTAATATAAATCTGATGTGATTAGGTGGAGGAGGAATAGACCCTACTTAAAAGTAGTCTAGCATAATTAAGCGGAGTTGATCGAATGCCTAGAGATAGGGTTACGAGATTTTGCCGAATTAGGGTGAAACTTAATATGGAATCCATTGATCGATTTACTACTATTCTAGGGGGTTATTATAAGAGAACAAGAGTTCCACTAATTAACCTAGGGTTAGACGTTATTTTCCCCGAGAAAAGGTTTAATATAGGTTAGGGAGTCCTACGGATCAAGCTAAGTAAGGAAATCATATGATTCAGTAATAAGTAACAAGTGAAGTCTCGGTGGATTCTTCCTAAGGGTATCGTCGCAATCAATTGAATTGCTTCAAGTTATTTCCCAATTCGTTCTTTTTGTCTTTGTGTCTTTCGCTTAGTAGTCGTAAATTAGTTAAAGTAACCAATCACTTCATATTTTAGGCTAAATAATAAAAATAAAGTGAGTATTAGTACTTTTAGTTCCTTTGGGTTCGATAATCCGGTCTTGCCTAAGCAATACTATTGTTTGATAGGTACACTTACCTTTAAGTCGTTGTCAGAGTTAGTTTCCAGGTTTGATCATTCTATTTACAAATTTTAAAGCTCTGATTTCAACAATCAAGTTTTTGGCGCCGTTGCCGGGGAACTAAAATATTAAGAAAACTCTATTTTTATTACTTTAGCCATTATTTTTTATTTATTTCACAATTTATTTTATTTTATTATTTTTGCTAATTTTATTTCTTCTTCCTTTTTCCTAGCAGGTTCCTCTAGTTTATGACTAAAAGGAACCCGACAGGACCTATAGTATATGATAGTGAAATTGAAGCTACCGCTCGGAGAAATCGTAGAGAAATTAGGCGAGTTCTAAATTACTCAGAAGAAGAGCAAGAAGACAGATCCAATCCTACTGAAGGGATGGACGAGAATAACCCACCACAAGATGTGGCGGATGCTCCGCGCACTATGTATGATTATGCTAAACCCAATTTGACAGGAGCAGAATCTAGTATTTTTAGGCCTACTATAACTGCTAATAATTTTGAATTAAAGCCTAATACAATACAAATGACTCAACAATTTGTTCAATTTGATGGTTTGCAGGACAAAGACCCGAACACTCATATAGAAATTTTTTTAGAGTTCTGCGAAACTTTCAAAACAAATGGCGTTTCTGATGATGCAATTCATCTTCGGTAATTTCCCTTTTCATTAAGGAATAAAGCCAAGCAGTGGTTGAACTCGTTACCACGAGGGTCAATCACTACATGGGAACAAATGACCGAAAAATTTTTATTAAAATATTTTCTACCGACTAAAATGACTAAATTACGAAATGATATTTCTTCTTTTGTGTAGATGGATTTAGAGACATTATACGATGCATGGGAGAGATACAAAGATCTCTTGAGAAGATGTCCACACCACGGATTACCATTATGGCTTCAAGTCCAAACCTTCTACAATGGTGTAAATCCCTCAACGAGACAATTAATTGATTCAGCCATCGGTGGAACCTTGAATAATAAAACTCCTAAAGTAGCCTTACGAGTTCATTGAAGAGATGTCCTTAAATAATTATCAGTGGCAGGTTACAAGGACAAAATCGACAAAATCAGCTGGAGTCTACAACATTGATGCAGTAACCATGCTATCAAATCAGGTAGAGATGATGAATAAAAAGCTTGACAGTTTATGTTCTTCGCAGGTACACCCAAATCATGTTTGTGCAATACAAGTGGGCTGTGGCGAATCCTGAGTACCCACCCTACCAACCAGGAGCAGAGAACGAACAGACAAACTATATAGGTAATAGTTTTAGATCCAATAATAATCCTTATAGTAATAATTATAATCCAGGTTGGAGGAACCACCCAAATTTTTCATGGGGAGGTCAAGGAAATCAAGGAAATCAAAGACAGCAACCTCCTCAAAACTTCCAAAATCAGCCTTATCCACAAGAGAGGAAACCAACCCTCGAGGAGATGCTAGTAAAATTTTTGGTAGACACAGAGAAACATATCCAAGAAACTGAGAATACAATTAAGAGCAACGAGAATTGAATGGGGGAACTTGTGAAGTCAGTCAAGGAAGCTACGAATGCAGTCGAACAACTCGCAAAGCTAATGTCAGAATGACCACTAGGACGTCTACCAAGTAACACCAAGAATAACCCAAATGAAAAAATTCAAGCCATCTCAGCTCAAGACAGTAAGGAGTTAGATAAACCAAAATCAATACAAGAAAATAAGGTAGACGAAGGTAAGATGGAGGTAACACAAGAAAAGCCAAAACCGGTAATCAAGGAATACCAACCTCGCATACTTTATCCCGAAGCGATAAAAAGAGGTGATTCAGAGGAATAGTTCGATAAATTTTTTAAACTCTTAAAGAAAATACATATTAACTTACCTCTTCTCGAAGCTCTTTTTTAGATGCTAGACGCAAGGAAATTCTTAAGACAGCTCATGACTAACAAACACAAATTAGATGAAGAGCACCACGTGGATTAAACGTAGCATGCTCAGCAATGTTACAAAATAGACTACCACGAAAGCTAAAAGATCCAGGGAGTTTTACAATTCCATGTTTAATTGGTAGTCTAACTATTGATAATGCATTAGCTGATTTAGGAGCAAGCATAAATGTCATGCCTTATTCATTGTTTAAACGACTAGGTCTAGGGAAGCCCAAACAAACTAGGATGAGTATACAATTAGCTGATAAAACTGTTAGAATTTCTAAGGGCATTATTGAAGATGTTCTTGTCAAAATAGATAAATTTGTTTTCCCAGTAGATTTTGTTGTTTTAGATATGGATGAGGATAATACCATTCCCTTAATTTTAGGAAGACCTTTTCTAGCAACTGCCAAGACTAAAATTGATGTTGCCACAGAAGAACTCATACTTTGTGTAGGAGACGAATCAATCAGTCTTCAAGCTCTTGACTCTGCCAGAATAGTAATCGATGAAGGTGAGAAAGTAAATACAGATGATAATCAAATTGTTCAACTTTCATCGCAGGAAACACCACATAACGACAACCCTAGGCCAACTCATAAGACCCAAAACAACAAAGAAGGATCTTACAAGGGAAAAGACCTTAGGATTGACAATTTTGAAAAGCAGAGGACACACGCTAAGGAAGAACCGCACGAAGTAAAACCAGAGGAACCACCAGAAGAGCTCGTAGGAACATTAAACCACTACAAAATAAGAGACTAGGTACTATTAGACAAAGAAGATCCGCACATAACCACCACAGACCTAAAGACAAAGGGAGAAATACTTCTTAAGGTACACGATATCTTCCCCCATAGAACAGTCAAGGTAAACAATCCAACATTCGACACTTTTAAGGTAAACGTTTCTCAACTTGAACCTCATCAAGAAAATAAAATTTTAAGCAAGAGGGAAGATATTCAAACCTTTAAACCTCCCTAATTTTTATAATCCAAGAAAAGTCTAGCTTAAGACTATAAACGAGAGCTTTTCGGGAGGCAACCTGAATACTAAACATTAAGTTTTATTTTGTAGTCTTAGTTTTATTTTTATTTTTTACTTTCTTTCTTAGAATTTTAATAAACTGAAAGTGCAGATCCCCAGACCACACGGCTTAGCACATGACCGTGTCCGTGGCCATGTGGGTACCCCGAATCAACGTACTGACATAATAGAGGACGTGAGAATCTTGTCTCAACCAACTGCAAAAGTCACGGGCTCACCTACCCCAACACGGCCGTACGAGGCGGTCGTGAGATCAATACTGCCATTAGAGAAACAGCATGGCATACCAAACACACCTAACACACGGTTGTGTGATGCGATTGTGTGAAGACACTGACTTATCGAACACGGGCATGGTAACCTAACCACGGTCGTGTAAACAAACACACCCTTCACACACGGGCGTGGCACATCGACAGAGGGCAAAACTCTATTAAAACCCCACAGCCCTTCCCCTTATCCCTATCCTTTTACCTTTTACTTTTTCCTTCTTCTCTTTATTTCTTATCTTAGAATAGGTATTAGACTCTTGAGCTACACTAAAATCATGCCGAAGAAGCGTAAGAAGGCAAGCATTGTCTCCTCAAAGGAGACCTCAACAAATATGTTCATGCCGGTAGCTTCATCCAAACACCAAGCCAAGGGTCTTTTAGACCATTTAAATTCTTCTTTATGTTTATTTTCCCATTTATCCTACTTATCTCTAATTCTCTTCTGCTTAATATATTTCAAATTTTTTTAGTTTCTTGGTTTTAGGTTCTAAAGGTCGCTTGGGAATCACGCACCACGACCTTAGAGGTCACACCTACCTCATGAACCATCCAACAATAAGGACTCCTTAGTCCATTAGTCTTTTCTTTCAATTTCAATTTTCTTCTTAGTCTCCTTCTCTTTATTTCCTTTGTCTTTAATTTTAGTATTAGTATATTATTAATGTCTCTTTAGATTTCTTGGCTATATCTTTGTAGGTTACCCAATTTCTTTATCTAGCACAAAGATCATCGGTAGACACCCCACCAGGCCCATAGAAAATGCCAACACCACCTCTTCCACCTATTCTACCACCAAAGACGCCAACTCCCGAAATCATCCAAAATTCAGGAAGTATTACTTCTCCCCTCTTCTTTTTATCACATAATTGTTTATCTATCTTTGTACATTGAGGACAATGTGCAACTTAAGTGTGGGGGGTAAAAGTACCTAACTTTTTGCATTATTCTAAAATCCTATATTTTAGTCTTGTCCATAGGAAATCTTCTCATATTATTAATTAGGGTGAAATTTCTAATGATTTATGATTATTATTGACACGTTTTTGAGTAAGTCATTGATAATTGTGCATTGATGATTTATACTTAAAGAATACTACAGAATTAAGCATGATAAGTCTATTTTTCAAAAATTTTCTAGGTTGTTGAACTAAATTTGAATATTACCTTGAAGATTGAATTCTACAGGATTGATGTCAAATACCCATAATTTTTGTGAGATTTGAGCCTTATAGAGCATATATTCTTTTTCATGCTCACTTTATTAATTATGAGTGTGTCAACACTAATTTGTTATTCTAGAATTTGCCTTGATTATACATGTTGAGACCACATCAATGATTTGATATACTGAGATGATAAAAGCACCTAGGTTTTAACCCATTCACTCTACTAAAAAGCTTACCTACATAATTAACTTTTAATGAACCCTTCTATCATAATCCCTTTTTATTGAATTACCCGCTTAATATTCACCCAAAACCCTTTGTATTTGTTATCACCATTCCTTTTGACTACCCTTCTATCGAGAATTGATTTGATTAGTTGCCGAATTAGTTTATTTTAATTATTAAAGTTCCCTCTATTATGTTTCTAGTTTGTTTTTTTTTTTTTAATATTCAAGTATTAGTATATGATTAAAGGAGCTTATGCATTTAAATTCCAATTGTTGAAGAAGAGCTCGTATCAAAAGTATAGTAGTATTATTAGTTTCAAATTTTCAATTGATGTAATCATTTATTATTTTTAGTTAAGCAATTGGTCAGGTCAATCTCAACTCTAAACCCTCTAATTTAGCTTTTATCCACACCTTTAACCCAAGCCCCGTTACAACCCTGTCAAAGACCTTTTAATTTGTGTATCATCTCATATTACAGTGGTGGAGATTTGATTTTCAGGCAAGCCTATGGGATTAACTCTTTAGGTTTGACTTATGAGTGCTTTTGCTTGAAACTCAAACACTTTGAGAGCTTTGAGTGAATCTTTAGTGAGGATGTCAATCCTTGTCGGTTTCAATTTAAAAGGTAATCGTTTAGATAAGGGGAGACACTTATGTTTTCATACTACAAAATTCATGACTTATATTGTTTGAATCTTTAAGACTCTTTGAGCTAAATTATCCATGTATAAATTGTCTGTGAATTATGATGAAACATTGTTGATAGGAATTGTGAATTACGGAAAGTTCGTTTTAATTGTAAGTTGAGAATTTTGCTTGAGGACAAGCAAAAGCTTAAGTGTGGGGGTATTTGATAAATCGTAAAAGTAACATATTTTAACCCCATATTTAGTATGACTTTAGGATGATTTAGCCCTGATTTATGAAAAAAGGTGCTTTTAATCTTTTCTTTTCATATTTATACTCAGGAAAGCACCCGAGGACGAAAAGAACAAGAAACAGGCTTAAAACGGGACAATTTGGGCTAAAAAAGAAATCGACATGACCTGGACTTTAAACCACGCAGCCGTGCCTCGACAATTAACTAAGACACGACCATGCCATGATTTATAGGGCCGTGCCCCAATCGATAGAATCAAGGCACGGCCCAACCACGATTTACACGGGCATGTGCTACGGCCGTGCCCCTGTTACGGGAGAGAGCGATTTTACCAAGATTTGGATACTTAGAGCCAAAGAAACACTTTACAAAACTTATTCAAATACCAAGTTAGAAGGAGACTTAAATTAGGACACTTAGAGGCCAAGTAAAGCATTCCAAGAGCCTATATTAACACCCTAAGTGCATCCTGAGAGGCGGCGGTTAGCTAGGCCAAGGAGCCAAGCCAGAAAGATCACATTTGTGGGAATCATTCGAAGATAGCCAGTTGATCCATCTCAAGAAGCCAGAATTCTACTCATTCGAAGATAGCCAGTTGATCCATCTCAAGAAGCCAGAATTCTACTCAAGACGGTGGATTTCTCCTTCAATTCCTTCAAGGGGTTTTAGGGATTTCTTAAGTTTTGTTTTATCTTTTCTTTTGAGATGTTTTATTTTAAAGTTATGAACTAAATCCTTTAGATACCTGAAGGGGATGAAACCTAGATGAATTTTTTCATTATTTTCTGAATTATATGATAATACTTAGTTTGTTCTTAATTATGCATGCTTTAATCTAAATCTGATGTGCTTAGGTGGAGGAGGAATAGACCCTGCTTAAGAGTAGATCTAGCATAACTAAACAAAGTTGATCGAACGCCTAGAGATAGGGTTACGAGATTTTGCCGAATTAGGGTGAAACCTAACATGGGAATCCATTGATCGATTCTTCGCTATTCTAGGGGTTATTATAAGTGAACGAGAGTTCCACTAATTAACCTAGGGTTAGGCGTTATTCGCCTCGAGAGGGTTTAATATAGGTTAGGAGTCCTACGGATCAAGCTAAGTAAGGAAATCATATGATTCAGTAATAAGTAATAAGTGAAGTCTAGGTGGATTCTTCCTAAGGGTATCGTCGCAATCAATTGAATTTCTTCAAGTTATTTCCCAATTCATTTTTTTTTGTCTTTGTGTCTTTTGCTTAGTAGTCGTAAATTAGTTAAAGCAACCAATCACTCCATATTTTAAGCTAAATAATAAAAACAAAGTGAGTATTAGTACTTTTAGTTCCTTTGGGTTCAATAATCCTGTCTTGCCTAAGCTATACTAATATTCGATAGGTACACTTGCCTTTAAGTCATTGTCAGAGTTAGTTTCAGTTTGATCATTCTATTTATAAATTTTAAAGCTCTGATTTCAGGAATCAACAAGGCCTAGAGTTCACCACACGACTGTGCCACTTTAGCAGACTCGAACACGGCCTGGGCTCGATTCACACGAGCGTGTCACATGGGCGTGTCTCTGTTGTGACCCATTTTAATTCTACGTGAAAAGGTTACTTAAAGGCGAAGAAAGACATTTCGAAGCCTATATAAACACTTTAAGCGTGACCTAAAAGGGGAACCAAAGGAGGCAAAACCAGAGAGGGCTGAATATAGGGAATTACTCAAAGAAAGCCAGTTGATCCATCTCAAGAAGCTGGAATCACGGTCAGGACTGAAGATCTTCCCTTTAATTCCTTCAGGGGTTTTAGGGTTTTTCTTCATGTTTTGTTATTTACTTTCTTCTGAGATGTTTTCTTTTATGATCATGAACTAAACCCCTCAAATACCTAAGAGGGATGAAACCTAAGACGGATCTTGTTATTGTTTTTCCGAAACGTATAATAAATACTTGATTTGTTCTTAATTATGTGTTCTTAATTCTTGATTTAATATTTCAGGATATTGATTCAAGTATTGATGTGCTTATTCAGAGGAGCAAAAGTCCCTGTTTAAGAGTAGATCTAGCATAATTAAGCCGAATTAGGGTCAAACCTAATATGGGAGTCCATAAATCGAGTTAATGCAACACTAGGGGTTTTATTTATAAAGAGATTTCAATTAATCAACCTAGGGTTAAATGTTAGTAGCCTCGAAAGAGGTATTAATATAAATTAGGGAATCCTACAGATCAGGTCAAGTGAATAAATCGTCTGGTTCAGAGTTAAATAGCAAGTGAAGTCTAGGTGGATTCTTCCTTGGGTATTATCTTGATTAATTGATTTTCCCAAAAGTAATTTCCCAATTCGTTCTTTGTGTATTAGCATCCTTAGCTTAGTAATTAGTTAGATAAAATCCCCTTTATTTTAGGCTAGATAATAAAAAGAAAGTCAGTACTAGTACTTTTGGTTCCTTTGGGTTCAACATTCCGGTCTTGCCACAAAGTTATACTACTGTTCGATAGGTGTGCTTGCCTCAATCGTGGTGATAGTTAGTTTCTAGGCTTGATCATTCATTATATAAATATTAAAACTCTCAGATCACGATCATCTATGTTAAAGATGGAAAAAGTACTAAAGTTATGTGATGGAGTGATACAGGTTCATGTGCAAAACTCACGAGAAGTGAATCCGGTATGTGATATGTTGTTGGTAAGAGTGATTATGAGTGAGCCATGTCAATGTTGCTTAAGAATTTGTATTAATTCATATTGTAAAATGCAAATGTTATTACAAGATTTTATGTTGTTATCTATTACATGCAAATTTACTAAGCTTTATGCTTACTTCCTCTCTTTTCCCTTTCTTTTTAGTATCGCCAAGCTAGCTCGTGGATCGTAGGACGTCAGAGCTTGATTCACACTATCAAGCTATCATTTTGGGTACAATAAAGTTTGATTATTTTGGGTATGGCATGTATAGGAATTTGGCTATTTTGTTATATGTCATATTGGTTAGCCAAGGTGCTAACTATTAATGTTACTTCATTTTGTAAATGGCCATTGGAATTGGCCAAAACTAGTTAAGTTACATCTAATCAACGATGATGAAATTCAGGAAGTGCAAGCTTGTGCAATTGAATGAGTAACGTGTGAAGTATATGCACGATGAACGTAGTATGAAATTAAGGTGTAGATGTCTTGATTGTGGATATTAGAGGTGCATTATTGTATGCTATGTGCTTGTTGGAAATGGTATAATTGTGGTTGCTTTTCAGGGTGGAAAATGGCTTGGTAAATAGCCTTATAATTGTCCACACGGGTAGGCACATGGGCGTATGTCTAGGCCGTGTGTCACCTCATGGGCGTGTAGCCTGGCCGTGTGTCCTCTGCACCTAATTTACAAAAACTTCAGTTCATCACACGAGCTAGCACACGGGCATGTGACCCTAAATGTCTACTGATGTCATAAACAGAATGTTAATTTTTCACACACGGGCTAAGATACGGGCGTGTCATGGCCGTGTAAGGGACACAAGCCTTAGACACGGGTGTGTTCCAAGCCATGTGAAAACTCCTCTAGGTTCAAAATGAAAAATAAAATCCACACAGACTAGGGACATGGGCGTGTGTGACCACATGGCTTGCCCACATGGGTGTGTGGCCTTATTTTGAGCAAAAAAATTTCTAAGTGTATGTAAGCATCCGGTTCAGTCCCAAACCACTATATATGTATGTTTCTGGTCTCGTAGGCCTGTAATAGGGCCAATATGATTATGAATGAAAAGTTTTAATTTGGATGGAAATTTATGGCTCGATTTTGTATGATTAATTATGTTAAGTCCGGTAATGTCTAGTACCCGTTTCGGCGTCGAATACGGGTAAGGGGTGTTACACTTATCGAGGCTTATAATAGTCCTTTTGCTATGCATCCTGGTGGGAATATAATGTATCAGGATCTTCAAGTTCTGTATCGGTGTCTTGGGTTGAAGAAGGATGTTGCTGACTTTGTTGTGAGTGTTTGGTTTGTCAGAGGGTGAAAGCCGAACATCAGCGTCTATCGAGTTTGCTTCTATCTATTCAGATTCAAAAATGGCAATGGGATGAATTATGTTGGACTTTGTTTTGGGTTTGCCTTTGACTCCGACACGTAAGGATTCGATCTGGGTGATTGTGGATAGATTTACGAAGTCTATACATTTTCTACCAATTCGTACGACTTTTAGTCTGTATCAGTTAGCTGAGCTCTACATCCAAGATATTGTTCGTCTTCATAAAGTTCCTATTTTGATCATATCAGACTGAGATCCATGGTTTACTTTGAGATTCTGGAAGGCATTGCATGAAGCTTTGGATTCGAAGCTTCATTTCAATTCAGCTTATCATTTGCAGTCCGATGGTCAGTCAAGGAGGGTGATCCAGATTCTTGAGGACATGCTTCATAGTTATGTTATCGACTTCAGAGGTAACTAGGATTGTCACTTGCCATTAGTTGAGTTTGCATATAATTATTGAATGATTTACGGTGCATTGTTGCTTGATAACACGATGTGTGAAACACGAAATTTATACTAAGGATTTTTTAATTGAAACTTCCATAGAGTGGTTTACTAGCGACTAAGGTACGACACTTGTTTGATTTATTCGGTGTTTGGTGTATATGAAATTAATTACGTAATTCTACTTAATTGAGGCTTAATTGATGTCCATAAATTCAATTGACATCGTTTGTATATGTATGTTAGTTAATCGTAGTTAAATCGGGTTAAATTAGCCATTTAAATATGCAAAATCAAGTTTTAAAATAAGTTTTTCACAAAAATTGGCCTATCCCCACGGGCATGTGAAAGGTTGCACACAAGCGTGTGTGTAACTGACACGAGCGTGTGGAAATTGAAGATATCACACACAGGCATGTGGGATTTCCACATGGGCGTGTGCGATCTGTCTAAAAGTTTTTCACGACACGAACACTATCATTTAATGACACAAGGTTTGGGGGACAAGGGCATGTGGGTTTTGGGGGGTTTAAATTTTGTTTTTTAATTGGTATACTAATTTGTTTATGTTACAATTTAGTCCTAAAAATTGATTAGTCTAATTAGAGCCCTAAATGATAAGGAAACTTGGTAAAATTTTAAGATTAGTCTCATAATGGATAAAATTTGATAGAAACACACTTAATTTGTAACTCGGAATAAGTCTTGATAGCTTGTATTTGTTACAATTTAGTCCATAATATAAATCTTTAATTAGACATAGCAAACGAACTCAATTTAACCTGAAATTTTTAGGCTTGCATAATTTTGACTAAAAGGTGGTTGGTAAATGTTTAAATCTAAAATTATGTTAGTTTTACCATAGGTGGTAAAATGACGAAAATGCCTCTAGGTTGAATTACCAAGGAAAAGTTTAAAATTGGCTGATAATTTGCTTCTAGGTTAATAAATAACTAATATTTAGATAAGATTGAGGTGTTATAAGGTTGGGATGTGTCTTGGGTTGTCGTTAGTAAGGGAGTCACTTAGGTGGCTAATGTAACACTTCAAATTTGAGCCAGTCTGTCTCGGTCGGGTTTGGGGTGTCACAGTACATTTTAGCTCCTACTCAAAAAGGATCGGTAGTTGCCAAAAGCCAAGTTGAACAGGCGCAATGAAAACCATATGTTGGAACGTTTGTGTTCCAAGGAGCCTACGACTCGTACGAAAGCTTCGGTATGTGTTGAAGCAATATAATCCCTAGATGGTTTTCTTAATGGAGACAAAAGTGGATGGTAAGTGTATGGAAAAGATAATGAAGAGGTGTGGCTTTATGTGTGGGATTGAAGTTGGGGCTGAAAGTTCCAAAAGTGGGCTTTGCTTAGGTTGGAAAGGTAATATTGTAATCAATCTAAGAAGCATTTCTAAGAATCATATAGATGTGTTGGTAAAGGTAGATACTGAGGAAAAAGAATAGAGATTCATAAGGTTTTATGGATTGCCCTTTGCTGGTGACAGAAATGGTTCGTGGCACTTACTTCAGAGATTTGGGCAAAATCAAAACTTTCCTTCATTGGTGTGTGGCAACTTCAATAAAATCATGTGCTCTTTTGAAAAGGTTGGAGGCATGCCAAGAGAGAAGAGGAGAATAGAGGTCTTCTAGGATGTTCTTGAATGTTAGTTAATGGATTTGGGATATTCAGGGCCATGGTTTACACTGTAAAGAGGGAATTTACTGGAGACGAACATTAGGGAGAGATTAGGCAGAGGGGTTGCAAATGACAAATGGATGTCTCTATTTCCAAATAGTTAAATCTATCATCTTTCTCATTCCTTCTCGAACCATTATCCATAACTTTTGAATACGGATAATAGGAGGACTCTGTTAGATGAATCAAGATTTTAGTTTGAAACCTGATGGATGATAGAAGAATAGTTAGAAGGGGAAATTAAAAGGATATAGAAGTCTTCCTTCGGATCAATTTTTAAAAAAATGGATAAATTGCAAAATGGTTTTAAGGTATAGGCGAAAGGTATTAAGGATATTCGAGATTGTATGAAACGAGATCTTACGAGGAAGTTTGATAGTATGATGGAGATGGACAGAGACGACGACATTTTGGTCAATTTTCATAGATACTACAGTTCAACATAACTTGGAGATTGATAAAGACAAAGCTTTTTAAGAATAGAGGGCTCATGCTAACTGGTTATGTTTGGGGGACAAAAATACATCTTTCTTTAATAAATTTACTTCTACTCACAGGTACATGAATACAATTAGTAGGTTGGAGCATGAGGATATCAATGAGGTCTATGATGAAGAGGAGATGTAGGGAACTGTAACTAGATATTTTCAAAATTTGTCCTCATCGGATGGGATTGGTGATCCTTCTTACATTTTTTCTTGAATAGAGGTGAGTATTTCTTTAGAAATTAATGCAATTTTAATGGCCAAATACATAAATGGTTATCTGACCAAGGCACTAGGAATAGATGGTTTTCCGACCATGTTTTTCTAGAGGTACTGGCACATTGTTAGGAGCGATGTTACTAAGTTCAGCTTGAGTATTTTGAATGATGGTATGGATTTTGATCAAGCAAATATCACTGATATTTTCGTACTTCTTAAAATTTTGAACCCTATTAATCTTGCAAATTTTAGACCTCTTAGTTTATGCATGGTCATTTATAAAATTGTAGCGAAAGTATATTGTCTTCAGGGTGCTATCAGAAATTGCATTGATAATTCCCAAAGTGCATTTGTACATGAGCAACCAATTTCTAGCAATGTGCTTCTTGCTGATGAGAACACTTATCTCCTGATGCAAATGGGTAAAAAAGGCTATATGGCTCTAAAGTTAGATATGCGCAAAGCATATGATAGGGTGAGTGGGGTCTTCTCAAGGTAGTGATGCTATGAATGGGTTTTGACAAGGGGTGGGTGGATCTTATAATGAAGTGTATATCTTCGATTTTGTACTCGGTAAACTTTAATGGGAGTAGTGGAATAGTTTTTGACCGATAAGAGGTTTTCAACAAGGTGATCCACTTATCCCTTTTCTTTTCCTCATTTGGAGTGAGGGTCTTTCAACATTGATAAGATTGGTTATGGGAAGGGGTTTGTAGAGAGGAGCTAAGGCTAGTAGGAGGGGCCCCTAAATATCACATTTTTTGTTCACTAATGATTGTATTTTATTTGGTGAGGTGACTGATAAAGGTGCAACACTTTTGAAAGACATTCTAAAAGAATACGAGAACTGATCAGGTCAATGTGTGAATTATTGTAACAACCCATCTTTAATTAAATCAGAACAGTGGTTTCGAGATAATAAATCTGAGGTTAAAATATTTATTTTATTATTATTTTAAGGTTTACAGCCTAAATATATGATTGTGTGAAAGTTTCGTTTAGAAATTTTATCGTTTGAGTGTTTAATTTGATAAAAAGGACTAAATAGCGTAAATTGCAAAAGTGTTGTTCTATTAACTAATGGTGTCAAATATCTATAGAACCTCATGTTTTAGGTCTTAAGTGATAAATATACCATTAGAATGTTAGTGGATGTTAATGGTTTGGCATAAATGAAGTTTTGAATTAATTTTAAGATTAAAATGGTAAACGGTTAATAAATGATAGAATAATTAAAACAAAAATTCATTTTATTCATTGTCATCTTCACCTAACAAAATATACAAGATAAAGAAGCCATTTTCTTAGCTTCAACATTTGGCCATGATATTCTTGTTCAATTAGGTACGGTTTTTGTTCCGTTTTTAATGATTTTTATGTTTTTGAGATTGTTGCAGCTTAATCTAGCTAGCCCAGGGACTAATTTCTAAAATTGTTAAAGATTTTTAATAATTCCATTGATGAATACATGTGTATTTTGAAGTTGCTTGATAGATTATAAATGCTTGTTGATAGATATACAAGTTTTGTTAAGTGATTTTTAGTGAAAATGCAAAATAGGGATTAAATTGAGAAATGTTGAAACTTTGTGATTGAAATGTGAAATAAATAAAAAATATGGGCTTCTAGGGGCATTATAGTAATTTGTGATTTTATGAAATAAGGACTAAATTATAAAAGTTATGAAACATTAGGGGCAAATGTGTAAAATTACCTTGATGAGTGCTTTGGACTAAATTGAATAGAGAGATGATTAAATGAGTTAAATTTGATTATATAGATCATGAAAAATGACGTATGGAATTAGATCTAGAAAAGGCAAAGTTATCGATTAAACAATCATTTTCCGTCGTACGAGTTCGAGGCAAGTTCGTATGTTAATAAGCATTATTATAATTGAGATTTAATGCTTTATATTGAATGTTGATGAATACAATTGTACGAAAATATTCGACGAAGCTTCGTCTATGTATTGGCACTTAGTGTGCGAGATTGAGATAACTTCGGCTATTTATTGGCACTTAGTGTGTGAGATTCCTGATATCCAATATTATTCCAAATGGTTCAACGGGTTTATCAAAGATATGAAATGGTGAGAGATAGCCATGTATCAGTATAGGTGTGTACGTAAATTGAATTGAATATTGAATCCATGAAATTGAAAGTTCATGATTAGTGTGGGAATAAATATATGGTAAACTTGGTTGATGATTATGTGTTAGGTTTTTGGGCCAAATTAAGTTGTGATATAGTATTATTTACTCACTTAAATTGTGGTTCAAAGGATATGAGAAAAAGGTAAAGCTCGGCAAATTCTTCAATTAGAATTGCTATTGAATGCATGGAAAAGTAAGAATTTTTGGATGATGGAAATATATTAAAACATATGCTTGATATATGAATGCACATAAGTAATGTAAACTTATGTTATAATGTTTTGTAATAATTTGCTAAATTATATGATGTTTAAAATCGAAAAGCTAATGTTGTTTGGGCTAAGATCAAGGCTTGTTGGGTAACTTAAATGATTTTGCTTATAAATTGAATGTTATAAGCTTCATTTATTTGAATTACGAACTTACTAAGCATTTTATGTTTACTTTGTTTTAATTTCTTTGTGTATCTAGATATCAGAAGCTCGTTCGGTTTGGAAGGTGTCGGAGACATTATCACACTATCTATCGGCTATTTTGGTACTCATGGTTTTATACTTTCGGTTATAATGGCATGTATAGGTCGTTTTGGCTAATGCTGGCCTACATATTTTGTTAATGATGGATTTTAGCTATTTGATTTGGCTTGTAAATGTATATGTCTTGGTTGGCATCTAATAGTCATGAGAGTTGCCTAAATTTAAGTTAATTTGCTTGTGTATATGTGTATGTGATTATAGTTATTGTTATGTAAATTGAGGTTAGTTGTGTGATGCTTGATAGCTATAGATATTATGAATGTCAAATAGTTTGGTTGTGCATAATAGTATGCTTCTGAAATTAGGCTAAACAATGCATACTTGAGTTTAGCCATTTTGATGTTTAAAGAAGTAAAGTTCGATACAGTTGGTATAGTATGTTTTGGTGATTTGTATATACGTAAAAATTGAAGTATGGAACGTGTATATTTTATGTTTGAATTGGCTGGTTTAGATGATTAGATATGCTATGTGCTTTATGCCATATAAGTGGTGTAAGTGTGCACAAAATAAGGTGGCAAAATGGCTTGGTAAATAGCCTATTTTTGTCCACACGGGCAGAGACACGGGCGTGTGTCTCAACCGTGTGTGACACACAGTTAAATATATGGCCATGTGTCCCCTAATGTTGAAATTGAAATGAAGTCAGTATGCTCCAGACAGTCTCACACATGGGCGTGTGATTGGCAGTGTGGCATAAGTCAGTATACCCCATAATTTACACACCGCTTAGCACACGGGCGTATAACTTGACCGTGTTGCATAAGTTAGTGTACCCTACAGTTTTGGCACGACCTAGCACACGGGCTAGCCACACAGCGTGTGGGTTGGCCATGTGACCCAAGTCAGTAAGCTCACATGTTTGGACATGGGGTAGGACATGGGCTGGGACAGGGCCATGTGCTTTCATTTCGAATGTTCACACGGCCATGACACGGGCGTGTCTGGTGGCCGTGTGAGACACACGGCCTGGCCACACGGGCGTGTGTCCCCTATTTTGAGAAAAAAACTTAAAGTTTGTGAAAGTTTCTTAAGTTATCGGTTTAGTCCTGAACTATGCCTAAAGCATGTTTAGGGCTTCATAGGCTCGTAATAGGGACATATTGATTGGGATTGAATGATGATTGCTTATATTGATTAAATGTATGAGAAAAGTATGTTTAAATGTGTTGTAAGTTCGATAATGCTCCGTAACCCTATTCCGGCATTGAATACAGGTAAGAGGTGTTACAATCATAATAAATCCATGGTCTTTTTAGAATTAACACCTCGGAAGAGGATAAGGTGAGAGTTTTGGGAATGTTGGGAATGCAGTTTTCCCTAAATATAGAGAAATATTTAGGGCTTCCTAATATGGTTGGGAGGAGGAAAAAGGCATCTTTCCAGAATCTTAAAGATTGGGTTAAAATGCGATTGAAGGGTGAAGTACAAGACTATTGCCACAGGGAATGAAAGAAGTATGTATTAAATCTATACTACAGGCCATACCATCATATGCTATGGTATGTTTTTTGCTACCAAAATCATTTTGTGGGGAAATTGTAATTTTAATGGCAAGGTTTTGGTGGCAAAAGGGTATAGAAAGCGGGGAATACATTTGTAACAGCCCGATTTTGACCCTAATTAGAACGGTGATTTTGGAACCACGAATCTGAGTTAAAATAATATTTTAATATTATTTTATATATTTATTATATGTGAATTGGTGTGTGTGAAAATTTCGTATTAAAATTTGATCGTTTCAGTGCTTAATTGTGAAAAAGGGTTTAATTGCATAAAAATAAAATTTGGTGGTTGAATGTGTAAGTACTAAATTGAAGGTGGCTTCTTAAATTGAGGAATTAATGGTGCAATTTAGCCAAAAATTAAGCTTAGTGCCGGCCAACATTTGCATGTAATAGTGATTGAAATTTTTTCATTATGTTTTAATATTAATGTATTATTTTAATTTGATAAAATAATATATTAAGTAAAAGATGAAAAGTGTTCATCTTTTTTCCTCAAATGACCGAAAGTTAGCCAAAGAAAAAGAAAAGAAAACCTAGTTCCATTCGGCCTTACTTGAGCTTGATTAAGGTAAGTATTTAGCTTGGTTTTTAATAATTCTTACATTTTTGAGATAGTTGTTTTGAGCTTTAATTAGCCCATGTTTAAATTTGTGATTTGGTTGTGTTTTTCATGAGATGCCATTGAAGGAAGCTTGATGTTCTTGTTGTTTAATGATGAAATATAAATTGTATGTGATAGATTAACAAATGTTGTTCTTGAATTTTTGATGGAGTGAGGTGATTTGGATTGAATTGTAAAAAGAAAATTTTTAGAGGTTAAAATGTGAAATAAATGAGTTATATAGGCTTGTAATGAGAGGATGGAAATTCAGCCCTAAAGAATGGTGGCTACATTTTGAGTAGTTTGTGATTTGTGCACTAAGGACTAAATTGTAAAAATTGTAAAAGTTAGGGGTCAAATTATAATTTGCTCAAATATATGTTTTTGGATTAAATTGAATGAGAAAAATGTTGAATGAGCTTAATTTGAAATTATTTAGATCAAGAACAAAAAGAAACGGGATTGGATCGGTGAAAAGCAAAGTTGAACGAATAGTCGGGAAACCTAATCCGTCAAATTTTCGAGGTAAGTTTTTAAGCAATTGGGTTGAATTAAATTTTATTCTATATGAATATTGATAAATCGTAAAAGTAACATATTTTAACCCCATATTTAGCATATTTTTGGATGATTTAGCCCTTGATTTATGTAAAAAGGTGCTCTTAATCCTTTCTTTTCATGTTTTATACTCAGGAAAGCACCGAGGACGAAAAGAACAAGAAATTGGCTTAAAACGGGCCAATTTGGGCCAAAGTGGAAATCAACACGGCTTGGACTTCAAGCCACACGGTCGTGCCTCGTCAATTAACTAGAACACGACCTAACCATGATTTTCACTGCCGTGCCTCCATCAATAGACCCGAAACACGACCTGAAGTCGATTTACACGGGCGTGTGCCATGGCCGTGCCCCTTTGTGGATTTTACTTGGATTTGGATACTTTGAGGCAAAGAAACACATTCCAAAGTCCATTCAAACACCTAAGTAGGAATTATACTTGAATTAGGATACTTAGGGGCCAAGTAAAGCATTCCAAAAGTTTATATAAACACCCCAAGTGTAACCTGAAAGAGGGCGGTCAGTTAGGTAGTCAGCTAGGCCAAGGAGCCGAGCCAGAAGGCCAGATTAGTGGGAATCACTTGAAGATAGCCAATTGTTCCATCTCAAGAAGCCGGAATTCTACTCAAGACGGCGATCTCTCCTTCAATTCTTTCAGGGGGTTTTAGGGATTTCTTATGTTTTGTTTTATCTTTTCTCTTGAGATGTTTTCTTTTATCATTATGAACTAAACCCTTAAGATACCTGAAGGGGATGAAACCTAGATGAATCTTGTTCTTGTTTTCTGGATTATATGATAAATACTTAGTTTGTTCTTAATTATGTGTGCTTAATTCTTGTATTGATATTTTCGGGATATTGATTCAAGTTGAATGTGCTTAGGTGGTGGAGCAAAAGTCCCTGCTTAAGAGTAGATCTAGCAGATTTAAGCGGAGTTGATCGCACGCCTAGAGATAGGGTGACGAGATTTTGCCGGATTAGGGTGAAACCTAATATGGGAGTCCATAGATCGAGTTAATGCGATTCTAGAGGTTTAAATTAGAAAGAGATTTCAATTAATCAACCTAGGGTTAGACGTTATTCGCCTCGAGAGAGGGTTTAATATAAACTAAGGAGTCTTACGGATCAAGCTAAGTGAATAAATCGTCTAGTTCAGT
Organism: Gossypium rotundifolium; assembly: GCA_025506655.1. Classification (NCBI taxonomy): domain Eukaryota; kingdom Viridiplantae; phylum Streptophyta; class Magnoliopsida; order Malvales; family Malvaceae; genus Gossypium; species Gossypium rotundifolium. The sequence continues at coordinate 30,892,539 of CP106730.1, forward strand.
GTTAAATAACAAGTGAAGTCTAGGTGGATTCCTTCAAGGGTATCGTTGTGATCAACTGAGTTTTTCTAAAAGTTATTTCTTCAATTTGTTCTTTTTGTCTTTGCGTCTTTAGCTTAGTAGTCAGTTAGGTTTTAGTTTAATCAATCAATCACTTCATATTTAGGCTAAATAATAGAAAGAATGTGAGTATTAGTACTTTTAATTCCCTTGGGTTCAACAATCCGGTCTTGCCTAAACTATACTACTGTTCGATAGGTGCACATGTCTTAAGTCATTGTCAGAGTTAGTTTCCAGGTTCGATCATTCTCTTTATAAATTTTAAAACTCGACAATTTTAGATGATCAAGTTTTTGGAGCCGTTGCCGGGGAATTAAAATATTAAGAAAACTCTATTTTTATTACTTTAGCCATTATTTTTACTTTTATTTTTTCGCAATTTATTTTATTTTATTGTTTTTGCTAATTTTATTTCTTTCTTTTCCTAGTAGGTACCTCTAGTTTATGACTAGAAGGAACCCGATAGGACCTCTAATATACGATAGTGATATTGAAGCTACCGCTCGTAGGAATCACAGAGAAATCAGGCGAGCCCTAAATTACCAAGAAGAACAACAACAAAGCGGATCCAATCCTACTAAAGGGATGGATGAAAATAATCCACAACGAGATGTGGCAGATGCTCCGCATACTATGTATGATTACACTAAACTTAATTTAACAGGAGCAGAATCTAGTATTGTTAGGCCTGCTATTGCTGCTAATAATTTTGAATTAAAGCCTAACACTATACAAATGATTCAACAATTAGTTCAATCTGATGGTTTGCAGGATGAAGACCCGGATACTCATATAGCTAATTTTTTAGAGTTCTGTGATACCTTCAAAATAAATGGCGTTTCAGATGATGCCATACGTCTTCGGTTATTTCCCTTTTCATTAAGGAGTAAAGCTAAACAATGGTTGAACTCGTTACCACGAGGGTCAATAACCACATGGGATCAAATGACCGACAAATTTTTATTAAAATATTTTCCACCGGCCAAAATGGCCAAATTACGGAATGATATTTCTTCTTTTGTGCAGATGGATTTAGAGACATTATACGACGCATGGGAGAGATATAAGGATCTCTTGAGGAGATGTCCACACCACGGATTATCTTTGTGGCTACAAGTCCAAACTTTTTACAATGGTGTAAATCCCTCAACGAGACAACTAATAGATTCAGCTGCTGGTGGAACCCTGAACAAATCACGGCATTAGCCACTACAGTAATTCACGGTAAAAACCGTTACTCATATACATGTACATATAACTTCCTCCTTTCATCACCCAACCCATGCATCATGCACAATAATTTAAAACATGTACAACAGTTTACTTGTAACATATAGTTAGATTATTTACTAACCTGAGGGTCCGTCGTTTAAATCCGAGATTTTGGCTTTTAATGTAACATATAAATCTTATGAGCACATATATATATATATATATTATTAATCAGATCTAGACGGTGGGGAAGTGTTACACACCTGATTCCCGTACTAATGCTTTCTCTACGTCTATGCTACTATTACTCGAAACAACTACCATTGGCCCACGATCTGACTTCGATTTCGGCCCACACCCCGTTGGCCAATCTCACACTACCGAAGCAGATCGCTTCTTGAATTTGGGCGACAGTTTTACAGATCCAACCTTCTCTGCTTGATTGTTAGTTGAGTCCATATCAATCCCTTATTCACTAAACCAAATAACGATGAGATCTAACTCATTAGTTAAATATAACCTTTAAAATGAACACTTACCTAGTTAGCCAAATCCTGAATATCCTTTAGAAATTGTCACCACCAACCTTCCTACATTCGGCCATTCCCCAAATATTAAACGAATCAAAAATCACAACCATTCCAACCTATATGCCATTTGACTAAATGGGAAGAATCATGGAAGACCATTCGGCCATACTTACCACTACCTACCTTCGATTTTTCCTCCAAATTGGCTTTAATGGGATAGTTTTAGCTTCTAGGAGTAAAGAGTATAATCGACAGGGCCTTGGAAACAATGATTTAGATTAGGAGTTTGATAAAAATAAAGGAATTATAGAAAAGGAAAAATCCCGAAACTCACCGGATTACTAAGGAGTATACGGCTTGCAGTACACCTTCGAGAAAACAAAAATCTCCCTTGTAGATTCAGATATAGAGAAGAAGAAGATAGGCACTAAGAGTATTCGACTTTCAGAAGGGATCTAGGAGAAAAGAGAAGAGCTAGAGAGTTTTCGGTTTTGACAAGAAACAGAGGTACATAAGAGAAAGAATTTTCAGTTGAGGAGAATAGATGAGAAAGTGAGAAAAACTAAATGGAAAAGATGATATCTGGCCTCCCACTTTCGGCATATCATACCCATTCACAGAGTTGGAGTTTCTACCAACTCTATCCCTCTTGATAGACTTCATCTCACCTGATAACCTCAATCCTTATCTTACCCTTTTGAAGAGCCCTCACTAAAGCCAACTCCTCCATCCTTGTTTATCATCTTTTATTACTTAAATAAAAAGAAATAAAGCTTCTTAATTAGTAGCCTAATGCCGTCCACCCCCTTCCCATTTAAGTGCCAAATTTGACCCATCTTTTAAGCCCTAATCGGCCACATAAGGGCCCAAATTCCTCCCCCTTATGACGCCACCTTATGCCCACTCAAAGCACCCCAAATTTTTGGGCCTCAAGCCCAACTTGCTACCAAACATGACTATTTACATTTAATTGCTACTAACACCATTTTTAATCATTCTAACCCAAGTTTTAAAGCCCAAAATATCACTTAAACTACTCAGAACATTAATTTAAACTCTAATCCATATATTTAATCAAGGTCTCAGCCCGAGCCTTAAATTCTTGAACTAACATGTTAAACTAACATATAAATGCACAGGCCCACATTTAGGATGTTACATTTCTACCCCCTTAAAATAAATTTCGGCACCAAAATTTACTAGTAATCTTACTACCTAAGTCTCACCACTAGACTTTCACTGCGCACTCTAATTCTAAAGCCAAAATAAACACTTAGTATATTATGGTAGGGTACGCACCATTATTCGTGATCTGGAGTGTCTCCGTCCCTTAGCGATGTCTTTGCATAGACCAAAGTCGGTCGCCTTGCCTCAACATAACCTGCACCTCTGCCTGGTGCTTCACGACCACCTCTTGCGCCATTGCCACCTCTAGCTTGACCACGACCCCTTGATCCAAGCTGACCACCTCTCCTAGCTTTGATCGAACTTGACCGTTATCGGTGTCCCCGATCCATCTGAGGACAGTCCCTCATCAGATGTTCTATGGATCCACACCTAAAGCACCCACCGGTTTTCACTCTACACTCCCCATAATGGGTTCTCCCACATATAGAACATGCTTGTCTCTGGCCTGATGGAGCATGAGCTGGCCCATTAGTTCTAGGCCTCTTCTGAAAGTTCCCAGATGCTCCCGATGGCCCAAAACCTCTCTTATTCTCACCTCAATCCTTATCCCTTTCTTATCTCTCAGCCCGTTTCACTTCCTCATCTATTTTGACCTTATCCACCAAAATCGCAAAAATTCTCTCTCGCTGTGGTGCAATCAGAATCCTTAACTCATTCCGTAGGCCATCCTCGAACCGAACGCATCGTCCGTACTCCATTGCTACCATTCCTCGAGCGTAACGACTCAGGCGTAGAAACTTAGCCTCATACTCAGCCACAGACTTACTCCCCTGCACCAAATTCAGGAATACTTTCCTTTGAGCATCCATATAACTAGCCCCAGCATAATTTTCCTGGAATGACTCCTTAAAGAAATCCCAATCAATCAGGTCAGCGGCCGTACCATCTTTCACCGTGAGCCACCATTGGTAGGCCTCGTCTCTAAGAAGAGACACGACCCCCTTCAACTTCTCCTCCACCGTGAAGTCTAAGTCATCCATTATCGTTCCACGCCTCCAACCAATATTCAAGAAACTCGAGGATACACCGAGACTCCCTAAATACTTGACCCCATTGTTCCTCAACCTTTTAGGCACAGATTTTCGGGCTCCTCTGCCCATACTAGCCTCAGCCACTCTTTTTAAAACCCTTAGTACTACCGAGACACCACGTCTTCTCCACCTGTCTGGTCCTCAAATTCCACCTCAAGAATTGGTGGAACCCATCTCACTTTCGACCCATGACCCGATCCTATGGGTTCCGACACGGTCTTCCTACCTCTACCGCATCCACGTGGCAGACGTCCATGACCTCTTGTACTCATTTTTCTAGTTCGCATTTATCTGAATTAAAAATTTTATGAGTCATTAGTTGTTTCCACTAATTATCCCCGAACCATTTTATGAAACATAGTTTAAAAGTGATTCTTTCGAATTCGAACCTATCTACAGTTTTCAGTCTCCCTATTCTAAGAATTATGCACACACAACGTTCATACAAGTATCATTCATCACCTAAGGGTATTTTCATCATTTCGCTACCCAGGGGTATTTTCGTAATTTTATCCTACAGGGGTATTTTTGTAATTTTCCAAAATAAGGTTTCGGGTGATTTGGCGTAATAGGGGTATTTTGGTAATTTTCCAACTCGGGGTATTTCATAGAATTTTGCAAATCGAGGGTACTTGATAATTTTGCAAATCTGGGGATATTTTAGTAATTTATGAAATCTAGGGTTATTTCAAAATTTTGAAAATCTTGGGGTGTTTCAAAGAATTTTGCCAATCAGAGGTATTTTGGTCGTTTACAAATTAAGGATGTTTTGGTCATTTACAACTCAAGGGTAATTTGGTAATTTTACAATTCAAGGATATTTTGATGTTGTTGTTGTTGTTTTTTTTTTTGTTTTCTATGGGAAGATTCTGTTGACTTTGTAAATCGGGGTATATTCGCAAATCATAGGTATTATTTTCAAAGTAAGGATATTCTAAAAATTTTTGTGAGAAAAACAAGTGGCTGGTCCCTTTCGGGTTTTAATTGTAGTTTTGGCCTGTCAACACGTACTCGTAACTAGGGTGAATAGTCACTACGCACTGTGGTAGGATTCTAGTGGAAAGGAGGTGAGTCACTAGGATCGCTTAAGTACCAAGCTTTCCACGAATCCAATCCTTGACATGCTTATGTCTATTGCCACACCCTGTCATGGTTAAAGTGAACAATCACTATGCACCAGGTGAGATTCCTGCGAAGAGGAGGTGAGTCCCTCGGACTGCTTAAATACCAAGCTCTTTCGGATCTACTCCTAGACATGCATATGCTTGTTACCACACTTTAGTCTTGTGACTTGTTTACAGGCTTTGTTTAATGAAGTTAAGTCTTATGGATTTTAAGAGTTATTTGTCTAAACCTAGAGTCCATCAAGTTCTAACCTAAATAGTCTACGTCCCATAAGCCCATTAAGCCCATATTTATATCACACAATGGTTTAGTGTACTTACCTGGCGAACTTGGCCGGAGACACAGGTGCCATGCTGAACTAATAAACTTTGCTAAATAAAAATCCATGTTTTTTAAAAAAAACCCATTTTTAGAAAATCTTTTGGGCCCAAAATCCCAAAGCCGAGTTTTGAACCGGGCTCTGATACTAATTTGTAACACCCCAAACCCAGCCCAAACACTACTACCTGATCTAGTATGTCACTAAGAAAATTTTCGTAAAATAATTGTGTCGACAAAAAGCCCAAATTGGAAATTACATAAATTGTGCCTTAATGATCAAAAGCCCAAAACCTAATTACATGTCCTTGAAAGAAATTAAAACGAGAATAAATACTAAAGGCCCATTTTAAATCTAAAATGTAAACAAATGGCCTATGGCCTTATTACAATGTAGTTTAAATCCATCATATAAAGTACTTTAAGAAAAAAAAAACTAATATGGGGAAACTTTGTCGCCGGATCCACCTTCTTTTGCATGGCCACCTTGCACTCCACTCCGGCCCGGTCCGTCGCACTAATTGTCACCTGAAAGGTTAGTTTAAAGGGGGTGAGTCGCGAGACTCAGCGTGCAACCCTCATGTACCACTAGACTTGGGCCTCATTAAAAATAATAATAATTTCATTCACATGGAAACATATAATATGCAAAGCCCAACCCAATTGCCTAGGTTTCCATCCGCTACACGCCCCTGTACCAACCAACACACCATAGAGGATTTCTACAATCAACCCACACCGCTACTCTACAAGATGGCAGTCATGCTGCTTATCAACATATATTGGCCGAAGCCCGTATAACAAATCATAGCATTAGCCGCTACAGTAATTCACGATAAAAACTGTTACTCATATACATGTACATATAACTTCCTCCTTTCATCACCCAACCCATGCATCATGCACAATAATTTAAAACATGTACAACAGTTTACTTGTAACATATAGTCAGATTATTTACTAACCTGAGGGTCCGTCGTTTAAATCCGAGATTTGGGCTTTTAATGTAACATATAAATCTTATGAGCACATATACATATATATATTTATTATTAATCAGATCTAGACGGTAGGGAAGTGTTACACACCTGATTCTCGTACTAATGCTTTCTCTACGTCTACACTACTATTACTCGAAACAACTACTATTGGCCTACGATCTGACTTCGATTTCGGCCCACACCCCATTGGCCAATCTCGCACTACCGAAGCAGATCGCTTCTTGAATTTGGGCGACGGTTTTACAGATCCAACCTTCTCTGCTTGACTGTTAGTTGAGTCCATATCAATCCCTTAATCACTAAACCAAATAACGATGAGATCTAACTCATTAGTTAAATGTAACCTTTAAAACGAACACTTACCTAGTTAGCTGAATCCCGAATATCCTTTAGAAATTGTCACCACCAACCTTCCTACATTTGGCCATTCCCCAAATATTAAACGAATCGAAAATCACAACCATTCCAACCTATATGCCATTCAGCTAAATGGGAAGAATCATTGAAGACCATTCGCCATACTTACCAATACCTACCTTCGATTTTTCCTCCAAATCGGCTTTAATGGGATAGTTTTGGCTTCTAGGAGTAAAGAGTATAATCGACAGGGCCTTGGAAACAATGATTTAGATTAGGAGTTTGATAAAAATAAAGGAATCATAGAAAAGGAAAAATCCCGAAACTCACCTGATTACTAAGAAGTATACGACTTACAGTGCACCTTCAGGAAAATAGAAATCTCCCTTGTAGATTCGGCTATAGAGAAGAAGAAGATAGGCACTAAGAGTATTCAGCTTTCAGAAGGGATCTAGGAGAAAAGAGAAGAGCTAGAGAGTTTTTGGTTTTGACAATAAACAGAGGTACATAAGAGAAAGAATTTTCGGTTAAGGAGAATAGATGAGAAAGTGAGAAAAACTAAATAGAAAAGATGATATCTGGCCTCCCAATTTCGGCATATCATACCCATACATAGAGTTGGAGTTCCTGCCAACTCTTTCCCTCTTGATAGCCTTCATCTCACCTGATAACCTCAATCCTTATCTTACCCTTTTGAAGAGCCCTCCCTAAAGCCAACTCCTCCATCCTTGTTTATCATCTTTTATTACTTAAATAAAAAGAAATAAAGCTCCTTAATTAGAAGCCTAATGCCGTCCACCCCCTTCCCATTTAAGTGCCGAATTTGACCATCTTTTAAGGCCCAATCAGCTACACAAGGGCCCAAATTCCTTCCCTTTTGACGCCACCTTATGCCCACTCAAAGTACTCTAAATTTTTGGGCCTCAAGCCCAACTTGCTACCAAACATGACTATTTACATTTAATTACTACTAACACCATTTTTAATCATTCTAACCCAAGTTTTAAAGCCCAAAATATCACTTAAACTACTCAGAACATTAATTTAAACTCTAATCCATATATTTATTCAAGGTCTCAGCCCAAGCCTTAAATTCTTGAACTAACATGTTAAATTAACATATAAATGCACAGGCCTACATTTAGGATGTTACACCCCTGAAGCAGCTTACGAGTTCATTGAAGAGATGTCACTGAACAACTATCAATGGCAAGTTACAAGGATAAAACCAACGAAATTGCCGGAGTTTTCAACCTCGACGCAGTAACCATGCTATCAACACAGTTAGAGATGATGGATAAAAAGCTCGATAGTTTGTGTTCTTCGCAGGTACATCTAGTAATGCAGTGCGATGCAAGTGGAACTGTGGCGAATCCTGAGTACCCACCCTACCAACCAGACACAGAAAATGAATAGATGAACTATATAGGTAACAATTTCAGATCTAATAATAACCCTTATAGTAATACCTATAATCCAGGTTGAAGGAACCACCTAAATTTTTATTGGGGAGGTCAAGGAAATTGAAGAAAACAACCTCCTCCAAATTTCCAAAATCAGCCATATCCATAAGAAAAGAAGCCCAACCTTGAAGAGATGTTGATAAAATTCATGGCAGCCACAGAAAATCGTCTCCAGGACACTGAGGCAACACTTAAAAACCAACAAACATTGATGGAAGGAATCAAAACCAAGTTGGGGAACTTACTAAGTCAGTCAGGGAAGTTACTGAGTCAGTTGGAGAACTGACTAAGTCAGTTGGACTACTTACTAAGATGGTTTGTGAAATACAGGCAGAGATTTTTTCTAAAGGAACTGAACAAGTAAAGACAGTTACACTGAGAAGTGGAAAAGAGTTAGTCGAACCAAAGAAAAAAATATCACACAAGAACAATAAAGCAAAGGATGTGGGAATTGAGGATGTAACTCCAGTACGTAAAGAAGATAAACCATCAATCTCATATCCAGCAAAGCTGAAGAAAGAACGATTAGATGCCCAATATGGTAAGTTTCTTGAACTTTTTAAACAAATACATATTAGCTTACCTTTTGTTGAAGCCATTTCACAGATGACAACGTACGCAAAATTCTTAAATGAACTCTTGACGAATAAAAGGAAGCTCGAAGAAGTATCAACAGTGAAGCTTAATGAAGAATGTTCCGCCATTCTCCAAAATAAGTTACCAACAAAATTAAAAGACCTAGGAAGTTTAACTATTCCTTGTTTAATTGGTAATTTAAATATTAAGAAAGCATTAGCTGATCTAGGTGCCAGTATTAACTTAATGCCTTATAAAATGTTTAAACAGCTAGATCTTGGGGAACCAAAACCCACTAGGATGAATATTTAGTTAGCCGACAGATCTATTAAATATCCTAGAGGAGTTATTGAAGATGTCTTGGTAAAAATTGATAAATTTATTTTTCCTGTTGATTTTGTTGTGCTTGACATGGATGATGACATTGAGGTTCCTTTAATTTTAGGGCACCCTTTTTTAGCTATTGCTAGCGCTATTATCAATTTAGGTGATGGTAAACTTGCATTAGGATAGGTGATGAGTAAATTATTTTTCAAATATATGATGCCATGCGATATTCTAGAGAACAAGATGATTCCTGTTATTTTGTTGATACCACTGATCATATTATTCAGAATTCATTACAGGAAATCATACATAACGACACAATGGAACTACGTCTTACTCAAGAAGAGGGGGAAGAAGATGAAGTCGACGAACTAAATCTAAATACATCTTCGTCCAGGCAAATAGAAAAAGAAAGCATTGAAATCAATGATGATTTAAAACAAAGACCCTCTGTTGATGAACCACCCAAATTAGAACTAAAGCAGCTACCAAAACACCTAGAATATGCATTCATTGGGGACAATTCTACGCTACCAGTAATTATCTCTTAAGAATTGGATCCCAAGGAAAAAGAGGAGTTGCTTCAGGTACTAAGGGAACATAAAAAAGCCATAGCCTGGAAAATCTCTGATATTAAAGGAATAAGCCCAACATTTTGTACCCACAAAATTTTAATAGAAGATGAGTACAAGCCATGTGTGCAACCTCAAAGACGATTAAATCCCTACGTAAAAGAAGTTGTGAAATATAAGGTAATTAAACTTCTAGATGCTAGAATAATTTATCCTATTTTTGACAGCAAATGGTTTAGTCCTGTGCAGGTTGTTCCAAAGAAATGAGGCATGACTGTAATAGCTAATGAGAAAAATGAACTAATCCCCACCAGAAAAGTTACAGGTTGGAGAGTATGCATTGATTACAGGAAGCTGAATGACATCACTAGAAAAGATCACTTTCCTCTGCCATTCATTGATCAAATGTTAGAAAGGTTATCTGGACATATGTATTATTGCTTCTTAGATGGACTCTCCGGCTATTTTCAAATACCAATAGCACCTGATGATCAAGAGAAGACAACATTCACATGCCCATACGGTACGTTTGCTTATCGTAGAATGCCTTTTGGATTAGTAATGCCCTTGCTACTTTTCAGTGTTGCATGTTGGCAATCTTTAACGAACTCGTGGAGGACATCATGGAGGTATTTATGGATGATTTTTCAGTATTCGGTAATTCTTTCCATCTTTGCCTTAAAATTTTAAAATGAGTTCTGATGAGATATGAAGAAACAAACCTTGTTCAAAATTAGGAAAAATGTCACTTTATGGTACAAGAGGGAATTGTATTGGGACATAAAATTTCTAGTAAAGGAATTGAGGTAGATAAAGCAAAAGTCGAAACCATAGAAAAAATTACCTCCTCCTAGCTCAGGTAAGGCTATTAGAAGCTTTTTAGGACATGCAGATTTTACAGAAGATTCATTAAGGATTTTTCTAAAATAACTAAGCCTCTAACGAAATTGCTAGAAAAAGATGCACCTTTTAACTTTGATCAAGAATGTTTAGATGCATTTAATATCCTTAAAGAGAAATTAATAAATGCCCCAATTATAATTGCCCATGATTGGAATCTTCCGTTTGAACTAATGTGTGACGTAAGTGACTTTGCAGTAGGTGCAGTTCTAGGGAAGCGAAGAGACAAGCACTTTTGGCCAATTTATTACGCCAGTAAAACATTGACGGCCGCGACAAGAAAATTATACCACCACTAAGAAAGAATTACTAGCTGTGGTCTTTTCATTTGATAAATTTAGACAGTATTTATTATTATCTAAAGTTTTCGTTTACACTAACCATTCTGCTCTTTGCTATCTTTTAACTAAACCCAATGCAAAACCTTGACTCATAAGATGGATTCTACTTTTACAGAATTGATTTGGAAATTCAAGATAAGAAAGGAGCAAAAATCTTGCAGTAGACCACCTGTCTAGACTTGAGAATCCACACGCAGAAGAACGAGAAGAGATAGAGATAAATGACCCATTCCCTACAGAATAGCTATTTTCCATAAGCAACTATGAGGTGCATTGGTTTGTAGATATTGCGAATTTTTTAGCTGCTAACGTCATACCGAAAAAGTTAACACATCATCAAAAGAAGTAATTTTTTTCTGATGTGAAGAACTATTTTTGAGAGGATCGCTTTCTTTTCCATATATGTGCAGACCAGGTAATTCGGAGATGTGTTACAAAGGTAGAAGCAAGCAAAATCTTAGAACACTGCCACTCTTAGCCCTCAGGAGGGCACTCCAGTGGTGTCAAAATAGCACACAGAATACTCGAATCAAGTTTCTATTGGCCCACTGTATTTAAAGATGCCAGCAGGTATGTCGCTTCGTGTGATAGATGTAAAAGAATAGGTAATATTTCTAAACGTGATGTAATGCCTCAAACATACATGCTATCATATGAAATATTTGACGTATGGGGTATTGATTTTCTAGGTCCCTTCCCTAGTTCATTTGGAAATAGATACATCTTAGTGGCAGTTGATTACATGTCAAAATGGGTAGAAGCTGAAGCTTTACCTACAAATGATGCCCAGTAGTAGTGAAGTTCCTCAAGAAACTGTTCTCTCGATTTGGAACACCTAGAGCTATTATTAGTAACAGGGGTACTCATTTTTGAAATGTTCAATTTGACAAAATCTTAAAAAATATGGAGTACACCACAGGATAGCTACCCCTTATCACCTTCAAACCAGTGGGCAAGCAGAAGTAGCAAACTAAGAACTTAAATGCATCCTAAAAAATGATTGAATCAAACAGAAAATATTGGGCAGTAAAAGTAGATGATGCCTTATGGGCCTATAGAAAGGCGTTTAAAACCCACTAGGGACATCTCCATACAAACTTTTCTATGGGAAAAGTTTTCATTTGTCATTCGAGTTAGAACACGAAGCTTTTTGGGCTACAAATTCTTAAATTTTGATCTTAAAACTGCAGGAGAGAAAAGAAGAATGCAAATAAACGAGCTAGATGAATGGAGAGCTGATGCTTATGAGAACTCAAAACTTTACAAGGAAGCCACAAAGTGACGCCATGATGCTCGTCTAAAGAAATCAAGACAATTCAAAGTAGGAGACTTAGTCTTGCTATACAACTCGAGGCTTAAATTGTTTCCTGGGAAACTGAAATCAAGGTGGTCAGGGCCATTCATAATCAAAACAATTTTCCCCTATGGCACAATCGAGGTAACTCATCTCACTAAAGGCACATTCTAATTAAATGGTCACTGACTCAAAATATATAATGGTGAAGATGTTACAAATATTAGAGAGGAGCTTTAGCTCCGTGAACCTTCTTTTAGAACCGAAAATAGGGTAACTCTAGCTTAATACTTTAAACAAGCGCTTCTCAGAAGGCAACCCAAGCACTGGCTTTCACTAACATTATACTTTTTATTTTAGCATCTAACTCCATAATAATCAGTCCAATAAAGCACAGGTTTTTAGACCATATAGCCTTGCACACGGGCGTGGCCATAGCCGTGTGGAACCCACGAGACAAAACACATGTGTTTTTGTGGCCGTACACAATGAAAAGTAAAGTTTTATCGACACGGGCCAGACACGGTCGTGCCTCACGACCGTGCGAAGATACTAACTTCCTAAACAAGGGCAGAATATGACTGTGCCGCATGACCGTGTGAACATACTAACTTATCGACTCGAGTGAGACACGCCCATTCTAAATGACCGTGTGAGGAAGAACACGGGCGTGCCCATTTACCCACGGCCATGCCAATAACCCTTAACGCGCCCAAAATTTAAAATCACGAAAAGCACAGGCGTTTAAAAATCCTTACGGACGTGGCAACTGCCCGTGCCCCCTCCCTCTATTTAAACAAATTTAACCGCTCATCCTCCCTACATCAACCCTAATCAGATTTTCAAAGCCTCATTTCTCTCAAATCCAGCTACACCCACATCCTCAACCTCCCTAAACTCCTTCCCTTGCCTTTCTCTCCAAAAACCATACAAAAACCACACACACGCCCTCACCACCGCCGTGCTGCAGCAATGCACGCCCTCACCATAGCCGTGCACCTGCAGAAAACTCACAGCACCACCGTGCTCAGCCTGTGTCCAACCGAATAATAACCACCCCAACCCTAGTTCCCTCTATTACTTCATTCTCTCAACTGATTATTTGTTCATAATATTTTATTTTGCTTTGTTTATATTAGGTATTTATGTTCTTTTAAGAATTACAATTTTAGAACTTCTTTTCAATTTTTAATGATAGCTAGTTCTTCTTTAACTTTAGTATTATGTACTCTATTTTGCAAATACATTGTTATAGTGAACATTTTGTTTTAGATACTCATTAGATAGAATTGGCTGCAATTAGTTAAAATAAGTGTATTTTAAATATCTCAGGTCTAGATGAAAGTAATTGATTTGGTATAAACATTACGTGAATATTCAATATTTTTAGGAACGATGTCATCATCACGAGGCAAACACACCACGGCCGCCACCACTAAGAAAAGAAAGGGACCCGGCTCTTCCTCAGTAGTGCCTCTTTCAAAATATGCCTCCGCTTCCTTCAATTCACTCAGGAAGCCCAGGAAGAATGATACAAGGCATTCCGGAAAAGACCTCTAGGCACCGGTAGGTGCATTGATTGGAACGCCATAGAATAGGTCGGGTTGGCAGTTGATATTTGAGTGCTTCTCTCAACTGAGCCATGGGAGAAATTTTTCTCCATCATCGAGCCCACATACTTGGAACTTAATCTAAAGTTTTACGCCACTTTTACCCTGCAAACAGTGATGGTGCAACACGACGATCCGGGCATGATTCAATTCTATTTAGGAGGAACGATCAGACGATTGAGCGTACAGCAATTCAGGGCGGCACTTAGACTTTACATCGATGACTTCACAGAAGAGAACGATCTTCCCGACCTAAACCGTAAATTTCACCACACCGCTGCTCGTTGCTGGCATGACTTAGCTCCCAACAAAGGCAACTACGACCCCGGTTGCTCCAAGGTGATAGCCCTAGTCCTCCCTCTGAGGTACATCCACGCCATTCTAGCTCACACTATTACAAGCAGATGCGAGAACACTGGCATGGTTAAAACATAAGACGTCTACTACCTCTGGTGCATGTCAAATGCGCACGTCTTTGATCTTGCATACTTTATAGCCCGCACAATTTAGCACCAAACAGAGCAACATAGGAGGGGGATTCTTTCAATGGGGCCATACATCACATGATTGGCTCGACACTTTGGGCTCCTCAACACTGAGAATCAGATCTCCTCATTGAAACTAATCGGCTAGATGGTACCTCAGGGCATCAAACAATGCTACACATGAGGATGATTAAATATCGTCGTGGAACTGACCCCCTTCAGTACTGACTAGCCACAGACGAGGAGGTGCCCGAGGACATCACTGATGATGTCCCACCAGCCCCAAGCCAGCAGCCATCCCATACAATAGCTTCAATGGTAGATATCTCTGCACGCCTCACCCGATTCGAAAGCGATCTGCACTCCAACAATTCATCGACACCGCTCGACGTTTTGATGAGATCGAGGCCACCCTTCAGCAGATATGCCATCACTTTTATATCTCATCGCTGACACATCCATAAGATCCAGCAGACAATGAGGACCTCTGAGACCTCTTTATTTATCTAATTTTTCTTTGCTTTATTTTAAGTTTTATTTCTTTTTCTTTTTGTACTTTAATTTATCTTAATATGAACATTCTCTCTATACATTGAAAACTTTTATTATAATTATCATTGGTTATCTAGCCTTCGAGTATACCTAACACATATTTATTTACACCTCTGAGATGTCTAACTGATGACTTCGCAGTTTCAATTGCACACTCCATATAAACGAACCAATCACTAGGAGTTATTCACTACTACATAAGTCATCCTTTACCACGACCTCTGCCAACTCAAGGAGTTCATCCAAAATTCAGGAAGTGTTACTTTCCCCCATCTCTTTTGATTTTATTATAACATGATTATCTATCTTTGTACATTAAGGGCAATGTACATCTTAAGTGTGTGGGGGTTAACTATAGTATTATTTAAAAATTCCTGAATTTTATCTAGTTCTTAAGCATTTTTCTCATATTACTAATTAGGATGAAATTTCTGATGATTTATGATTTTTGTTAATATGTTTTGGATTAAGTCATTGATAATTGTGCATTGATGATTAAATCTGAAGAATACTAGAGAGTCAAGCATGATAAGTCTATTTTTCAATAATCAAAAATTTTTTAGGTTGTTGAACTGAATTTGAATATTACCTTGAAGTTTGAAATTTGCAGGGATTGATGTAAAAAATACCCATAATTTTTGTGAGATTTGAGCCTTATAGAGCTTATATTCTTTTCCATGCTCACTTTATTGATTGTGAGTGTGTCAACACTAAATTGTTATTCTAGAACTTGCCTCGATTATACATATCAAGACCACATTTTTCATTTGATATACTGAGATGATAAAGGCACTTAGGTTTTTACCCACTCACTCCACTAAAAAGCTACCTACATAATTAACCCCTAGTGAACCCCTTTCATCCTAACAACCCTTTTTATTGACTTACTGACAACATTAAACCAAAAACCCTTTGTATTTGTTATCACCATTCCTTTGACCATCCTTCTATCGAGAATTGATTTGACCAATTGCCTAATTAGTTTATTTTAGTTGATAAAGTTCATTCTTTATTATGTATTTACTTAGTTTGTTCTTAAAAAAAAATCAAATCGATCAAAGTATATTTAGTATTAATAGTATAAAAGAAAAAAAATGAAGTATATTCATTATTAGTTCTATGTTCTAAGAGCTTACATGTTTAAATTCAACATCTTGAAGAAGAAGCACATATTATTAGTATTTTAAATTTTCGTGTGATTATTCAGGTTATTAGTTCATTTTTTTTAAAAGTTACGTAATTTGTCAATTCAATCTCCATTCTAAAACCTTCAGCCTTTATCCACACCTTTAACCCAAGCCCCGTTACAACCATGTTAAAGACCTTTTGATTTGTGTATCATCTCATATTACAGTGGTGGAGATTTGATTTTCAGGCAAGCCTATGGGATTAACTTTTCATGTTCGACTTATGAGTGTTTATTCTTGAACCTTAACCACTTCGAGTGCTTTGAGTGAATCTTTAGTGAGGATGTCAATCCTTGTCGGTTTTAAATTAAAGGTAATTATTTAGATAAGGGGAGAAACATATGTTTTCATGCTACAAATATATGACTTAAAATTGTTTAAATTTTTAGGAGTCTTTGAGTTAAATTATCGATGTATAAATTATCTATGAATTATGATGAGGCATTGTTAATGATAATTATGAATTGTGGAAAGTTCGTTTTAATTGTAAGCTGAGAATTTTGCTTGAGGACAAGCAAAAGCTTAAGTGTGGGGGTATTTGATAAATCGTAAAAGTAACATATTTTGACCCCATATTTAGATACTTTTGGATGATTTAGCCCTTGATTTATGTAAAAAGGTTCTCTTAATCCTTTCTTTTCATGTTTTATACTCAAGAAAGCACCCGAGGATGAAAAGAACAAGAAACGGGCTTAAAATGGGCCAATTTGGGCCAAAGTGGAAATCGACATGGCCTGGACTTCAAGCCACACGGTCGTGCCTCGTCAATTAACTAGAACACAGCCTAACCATAATTTACACGGCCATGTCTCCATCAACAAACCCGAAACACAACCTGAAGTCGATTTACATGGGAGTGTGCCATGGCCGTGCCCCTATCGTGGAAAAAAGGAATTTTACTCGGATTTAGATACTTTGAGACAAAGAAACACATTCCAAAGTCTATTCAAACACCCAAGTAGGAATTATACTTGAATTAGGATACTTAGGGGCCAAGTAAAGCATTCCAAAAATAACAAGATTAAGCAGAGTTGATCGCACGCCTAGAGATAGGGTGATGAGATTTTGCCGGATTAGGGTGAAACCTAATATGGGAGTCCATGATCGAGTTACTGCGATTCTAGGGGTTTTAATTAGAAAGAGATTTCAATTAATCAACCTAGGCTTAGACGTTATTCGCCTCGAGAGAGGGTTTAATATAAACTAGGGAGTCTTGCGGATCAAGCTAAGTGAATAAATCATCTGATTCAGTGTTAAATAACAAGTGAAGTCTAGGTGGATTCCTTCTAGAGTATCGTCATGATCAACTAAGTTTTTCTAAAAGTTATTTCTTCAATTTATTCTTTTTGTCTTTGCGTCTTTAGCTTAGTAGTCAGTTAGTTTTTAGTTTAATCAATCAATCACTTCATATTTAGGCTAAATAATAGAAAGAAAGTGAGTATTAGTACTTTTAATTCCCTTGGGTTCGACAATCCGGTCTTGCCTAAACTATACCACTATTCGATAGGTGCACTTGCATTAAGTCGTTGTTAGAGTTAGTTTCCAGGTTCGATCATACTCTTTATAAATTTTAAAACTCGACAATTTTAGACGATCAAATATGCATATGCTAAAGTGAAGTCAATATGTTTAATCTCTTAATGCTGAATGTGGCATGGAATATATTATGTGATAGCCGAATGTGTGACTAGTATATATATATATAAGTTTGGATTAATTGAGTTGATTGAATATATATATGTATTAAGTGATAGTTATATGTATAATGAAATGAGAGAGATGTTTGTATTTGAGTAAGTGGATATATAAATTTATATGTATATTGGGTGTTGCCAAATGTGATGATATGTGATAGGAGAAATGAGTGGTTTTTGAACCTTTAAATATATGTGTATATTTGAATGAAGATGAAAACACATGAGTTTTGAGTATTGAGGAAAAGATGGATTAATGAGCACTATGTGTGTGAGCTTATATACCGAGCATTGTGTGCACGAAATCGGTTGTCTGGCACTTTGTGTGCCAAAAATAAGTAATGGCACTAAGTGTGCGATACATTACTAGTGAATGGCACTATGTGTGCCCTTTTTTTTAAAGTAACTACACTAAGTGTGCAATACGTTACATGAATTGCACTATGTGTGCGGGTTTTACAATCCTCCAAAGATATAAACTCATGAATGGTGATAATCGAGAGGTAATATACAGGTAAGTGATACATGATAATTGAATAATTTAGTACTAAAGAGGTAAATTGTTCTTGTTTATGAAATTATAGAAATGAGATGTGATCATTAATCCTTGAGTTTGTTTGAGGTGGAATAATGATACATAAGTATTCGGTAAGTTATCGAATGGTAGTAAGTTATATATTATGATTATGAGTTCGTTGATGAACAAGCTAGATTGATTTAATTTGTATAATGAATAGTGTTTTTGCTATTTGAATGGAATTAGTTTTTAAATGATGTTAATGATGATAAGTTGTGGTAACTTGCTTGATTGTGATATCACGAATTGATATGCATTAATTAATGTAATAAGATTCATATGAGTGTGTTGACTTGTGGTTAGATAAGTAATACCTCATAACCCTAATCTGGTGATGGATAGAGGTTAGAGGTGTTACATTTGATTGGTATCAGAGCTATGATTTAGTCGGTTCTCAGACTAACATAGCGCGTCTAAGTCTAGCTATACATGCCATATTTTATAATGTGATAATGTGATGACTTCTGACAGTGAAATGTGTTTTCTCCTTTCGTATAGTAAATGGATCCTGATCCAGAACGAGCCATAGCTGATGATGTCAAGAGTGTGGCGCCTGTCCCACGCAAGGGACCGTGCCGAATGAATCTCAACCAGCTGTGAGTAATCTTGATGAGGGGGCTCAACAAGCCTTCTATAGTATAATGAATGATTGGTTCAATCAATACATCCGGACCAATTCAACTGTTCAACAAACCCCGAATCCTAATACTCCACCGATAGTACCGATGGTACCCCCGATTATTAATCTTGAGAGAATAAATAAACCTTCGTTAATAGAATTAAAAACATAGGGCTCAAGAGTTTAGAGCCGAAGATGATGATGATGCTGAACGATTTGAATTTTGGCTCGATAATACGATTCGTGTTTTCGATGAAATATCCAAACACCTGATGAGTGCCTGAAATGAGTCATATCCTTGTTGCAGGATTCTACCTACTATTGGTGGAATACTCTTGCATCTATTGTCCCAAAGGAATGAGTTTCTTGGGACTTCTTTCAGGCAGAGTTTCAGAAGAAATATATCAGCCAACGATTTATAGATTTGAAACGCAAGGAATTTCTTGAGCTTAAACAGGGTCGTATAATCGTATCTGAATATGAGCGCAAGTTTGTGGGAGTTAGCCACTATGCCCATGAGTGTGTTTCAGCTGAGGCTGCTATGTGCTGAAGATTTGAAGAAGGATTAAATGAAGATATAAAACTATTGGTTGGCATACTTGAAATAAATGAGTTCGTGGTACTTGTTGAGCGAGCTTATAAAGTCGAAGAGCATGGGAAAGAGAAATGAAAAGCTGAGTTTAAAGCTAGAGATTTTCGTAAGAGATCTGCGGGTAAATTTCCTCAAACATCATCAAAGAAGTTCAAAAATGATAGTAGCCGATCTAAAGCTAATACAGGGATCTCTATACAAGAACGACCACCAGTGAGTTCACGTGCTACCTCGATTGCTAGTGTCGATAATACTCAACTGAATAAGCCCAAGTGTCAACAATGTGGTAGATAGCATTTTGGTGAATGTTAGGGTAAATCTAATAACCGAGCTTGCTACAAGTGTGGTTCACAAGATTACTTCATTCGGAGTGCCCGGAGATAGCTAAAAAATAGTGCTCAGAGTGCAAGACCGAGCAGTACTGTAGCTAGAGGTAGACCACCTCGCAATATGGGAGGTAGGAGTGGCACTCAGAGAGGGACTCTAAATGCGTCTATTCGATCAGAGGCTCATATGCCAGCTAGAGCCTATGCCATTCGTGCTAGAGAGAAGGCTTCATCTCCAAATGTTATCACTGGTATATTTACTCTCTTTAATACTAGTGTAATTGATCTTATTGATCCCAGTTCAACCCATTCCTATGTGTGTGAAACATTAGTATCCAGCAAGACTCTACCTGTTGAGTTTGTGATCCGGGTTTCGAACCCCCTGGGTTGGTATGTGCTAGTTGATAGAGTGTGCAAGAATTGCCCTTTGACGATATGAGATTTATTTTTTCAGGCCGATTTGATGTTACTACCATTTGATGAGTTCAATATTATCCTCGGTATGGATTGGCTAATCGTGCATGATACAGTAATGAATTACAGAAGAAAGACTATTGATTTGTGGTGTCAGAATAATAAGATAATTCGAATTGAATCTGCAGATTTGAATGGGCTACCAGCAGTGATATCTCCGATGTTGGCTCGACAGCATATCTTCGATGTTGGCTTGATAGTATTTGAGAAAGGATTGCGAAGCTTACTTTGCTTATGTGATCGATAGTAACGTAACCAAACAGAAGATTGAATCTGTATCAATTGAATGTGAGTATCCGAATGTGTTCCCGGAGGAATTGCCGGGATTGCCACCTGTTCGGGAGGTAGAGTTTGGTATAGAATTAGTGCTAGGGATGACCCGATTTTGATAGCTCCATATAGAATGGCACCGACCGAATTAAAAGAGTTGAAAGCTTAGTTGCAAGAATTGACAGATAGAGGTTTTGCTCGACCGAGTTTTTCTCCCTGGGGTGCGCCAGTTCTATTTGTGAAAAAGAAGGACAGAACTTTGAGAATGTGCATTGACTACCGACAACTCAATAAAGTGACCATGAAGAATAAATATCTGTTGCCACTTATCGATGATTTATTTGATCAGCTAAAGGGAGCTTTTGTATTCTCAAAAATTGATTTGAGATTAGGTTATCATCAACTACGAGTTAGAGACTCAGATGTACCTAAGACTGCTTTTTGAATGAGATATGGCCATTACGAGTTTTTAGTGATGCCGTTCGGACTCACTGATGCCCCTGCTATTTTCATGGATCTAATGAATCAGGTATTTAGACCATATCTAGATCGATTTGTGGTTGTATTCATAGATGACACTCTGATGTATTCGCGTGATGAAACCGAGCATTCCGAACACTTGAGATTTGTGTTACAGATTTTGCGTGATAAGCAGTTGTACGCAAAATTCAGTAAATGTGAGTTTTGGTTTAATGAAGTTAGTTTCTTGGGACATATTGTTTCAGCATCAGGCATTCGGGTTAACCCGAGTAAAATCTCGGCTATACTTGATTGGAAACCTCCGCGAAATGTTTCTGAAGTTTGGAGTTTTCTGGGGCTTGCCGGGTACTATAGACGCTTTGTGAAATTGTGAAAGGGTTTTCTATGATTGTAGCTCTGATGACAAAGCTGTTACAGAAAGACATTAAGTTCGATTGGTCAGAGATGTGTCAGAAGAGTTTTGATCAACTAGAAACCTTGTTAACGGAAGCTCCAATGCTTGTTCAGCCAGAGTCGGGTAAAGAGTTCGTTATTTACAGCAATGCATCCTTAAATGGTTTGGGCTATGTTTTGATGCAGGAGGGTAAAGTTGTAGCATATGCCTCGAGACAGTTAAAGCCACACGAAAAGAACTATCCGACTTACGATCTCGAGTTGGCTGCCATAGTTTTTACTTAAAAATATGGCATCACTATCTACTCGGTGAAAAATGTCATGTCTTTTCGGATCACAAGAGTCTAAAATATTTAATGACTTAGAAGGATCTAAATTTGAGACAGCGACGATGGTTGGAACTGTTAAAAGATTACGAGCTCGTGATTGATTATCACCTTGGGAAAGCTAATGTGGTTGTTGATGCACTAAGCCGAAAATCACTATTTTCTCTACATGCAATGAATGCGAATATAGCTATGACTGATGATGGTGTGGTTATGGCAGAATTGAAAGCAAGACCATTATTTGTTCAACAGATTTGTGAAGCTCAAAATGTTGATAATGACTTATTAGCAAAAAGGAATCATTTTGGTTCGAGTACTGATTCAGAGTTTTAGATTGACGCTGAGGGATGTCTACGGTTCAAGAACCAAATATGTGTGCCTAAGAATCCTGAGTTGATTCAAATGATTTGTAATGAAGCTCATAATAGTAGATTCTCAATTCACCCGGGTAGTACAAAGATGTATAACGACTTGAGACAGCATTATTGGTGGCACGGTATGAAACGAGATATTTTATACTATGTGTCGAAGTGTTTAATATGTCAACAAGTAAAAGCTGAGCATCAGGAACCATCGGGATTACTTTAGCCGATTATGATACCCGAGTGGAAATGGGATTGAGTCACAATGGATTTCGTATCTGGGTTGCAATTGACACCGAGCAAGAAAGACTCAAATTGGGTTATTGTTGATAGATTGACAAAATCGACTTGATAAGTTAGCTAAATTGTACATTTCACAGATCGTATGATAACACAATGTAACACCCTAAACCCGGCCCAGACGTTACGGCTGGATCTAACATGTCACATGGTTAGGTTGGTTTAGGCTGTGTTCTCGTAGAAAATTTTTGTTCTCTTTTTAAAACTTCAAGTGTCGGTGTTTGTTTATGAAAACTTGTTTATCCAAATGTCTATTTTTGGGAAAGTTGCTATTGATTTGAAAATTACATTAATTAGTATATTCGAGTTGGAATTGTTGGTAAAATCTTGTCTATAACAGGAAGCAGCTTCAGTGAATTTTGAACATGTGATATTTTGAAAACTGTTCCGATGTTTAAGGGAACCCAGAGTATAGTCAATTGTAGTTTTGAAAACCGTTCGTTAACATTTTTGGAAAAACAACAGGTATTAAAGTTTCAAGAAAATCCCATGTTGAACATTGAATAATAACCAGAACCCAAATTAAAGTTAATAACCAAATTAAATACCAAAGGCCATATTGCAAAACATAAACCCAAATTAAAATAAAAAATTAAAGTAAAACGAGATTTACTAAAGAACGACGTATGGCCACCCCAAAGTCCGTCTCGGCATCCAAACCCTCAATGCTGGGAATTACCTGCAAAATTAAAGCAGAGGGGTGAGTTTACGGAAACTCAGTGTGTAATTTCCCTTTCGAACAGAATTTGGGCCTAAGCCCACAGAAGTAAATTGGGCCTTAGCCCTCACATGAGCAAATTGGCCGAAGCCCATACGGATCAAATTGGGCCGGAGCCCTATCAACATGGTATATCAGACAGTGAATGCAATGCAACCCATCCCAGCCTAGTATTCCATTCGCTACACACCACCCGTATCCAACCTGACACACTTGTGGGGATTTCTACAATCAACCCTCCATCCGCTACACACCTCGATGGCAGTCACGCTGCTCATCGCTAAAATATGTGGCAAAGCCATCAAAATATGAAGTATGTGGCAGAACCACCAAAATATGTGGCAGAGCCACCGAAATACGCTTCCCCGATCATCAAATATCATGTCCCAATCCCATGCAGTATATCATGTCAGAATAATCCATGTATGCAATAATGTACCAACATGGCAGATATACATAGTCCCCAAACATGTTCAGCCTACCCTTTAAGGTATGATAGTAAATTTACTCACTTGGACTATAACCAAACTACCCCACTAGGGATATTTCATTGACTTACCCATTAAGGGTATTTTAGCTTTTAGCCGACACATAGAAAGTCCCATAGCAAATCAAATAAAAGTGTGATTACACACCTGATTACGTGAAGAATTAGACACTCTCGATCGACGTCACCTAAGACAGTATATCGCAGAATTAGCTTACAGCCAAACAATGAGTGATCCATAACCCACATCTAAATAATGATTTGCTAATACTTACCCTTACTATCATGAACAACAATGATTTGCCTATCCGAATCGAGAGTCGACTCCCTTCCACAACCCGACGGGAAATCCCGAATCGCTAACGCTCTACGTTGCTTGAACTTAGGAGCATAGAGTACAAGTCCACTCCCCTTGGGATACCTTAGCGCACCCTCCTTAGTCTGGTTATCCCTTGCCCCCATGAAGAGAATTCGATCAATAAGGTACCACAGTGAAACCAGCGGTTATCTAATAAGTAGGTTTGGTTATGGCAGAGTAAAATGAAAAGGAAATAATCATAAAAAAATTGGAGAGAAGACTCTTTACCTTGATAAATGAGAAACCGTATAACAACTGATTCGCCTCAAATCAGAGATGAGTAGCGATAGAAGTAGAGGTTCGGCCTAACAGTCAAAGGTTACTCTTGAGTGTTTCAGCTTAAGAGAGAAAAGCAGAAGAAGTAGAGATAATGAAGGGAAAAGAAAGTGTTACCTATTATTCGAAGAAAACAAGTAGGAAGGGAAGGTTCGGCAGCACAAGATAGTAACCAAAGATGGAACGTGGAGCAGAAAATGAATTAACTTCACTGAATGCCTACCACAAGAATGTAAAAAGAAGTTATGCAATTGGCTAAGGTGTAGGAAAAACAAAGAAGGGTTTGAAGAAATAGTTCGATCAAGAGTGATTTGGTGACTAAGCAGGGAAACAATATACGAAAAGGAAAAATAGATGAGAGAAAGCTTAAGAGAGCTTTGGCAAGAAGAAAAAAGAGTTGGAAAAGAAGTTGAAAAAAAAAATCAACTACAAGGAAAATTCGGCAACACCAGGAGAGAAAGATAGCCGAAATGTTTGAAAAGAAAAGAGTCAAAGTCAATAGGCAATTTGAAGTTTCGGCAAAGAGAATAGAAGCAGTCGAAATGTTTTATCCCAAAAAGCAAAAAGAATATAACTCTTACTCTCAAATGAATACTTAAAGGAACGACACTCTCCCTACACACTTATGACTGAATGTTGAAAATACCTTAAGAACAAAGGAAAATCGACACACACACCTACTAGCAAAAGCCAAAAATGCTCCCTAAGCACCTCTCCCACTTCTAGCCAAACACTTCACACACCCACACCCACAATTCTCTCCCCCATTTCCTCCACAATTCATTCTCTATCCCTCATTTGAAAACATCCAACAACTTTGACCTATTCAAACTCCCCAAACTCCTCCCCTCCATCTATTTCAAATTGTTTGACTTATTCAACAACAACCCCCTTAAAGTCCCATGCCAACACCACCTCTTCACCATCTTGGCACAAAGTGAAAATCCCAAAATGCAGCATGTGGGATTCGAACCCACTCCCTCTTCCTTGCTCCTATGTGACGCCAACCACTAGGCCACCTTGCTACTTGCGACATCCAAATATAACCAATTATTCTTAAGGCCCGCTTCCACTAGCTCTCCCCCTTAGGTGCCCAAAAAGTAAAATTTTTCCAAAGCTTTGGCTTGAACCCGAGCCTCCCCAGGGCCCCCAAACACACCCAAACAATAACTAAACGAGCTAAACACATGCAACACCATAAAAATGCTAGACCCCTATTTTAAGAATGTTATAGTTCTACCCCTCTTAAAGTAATTTTGGCCTCAAAATTTACCTGATTAAAAGAGGAGAGGGTGTTGCTGTCGCATCGCCTCTTCGGCTCCCATGTGGCTTCCTCTGACCCATGATTATGCCATAATACTTTAACCAATGGAACCTATTTCCTTTTCAATACCTTAATATCCCGGTCTAAGATCTACATTGGTTCCTCTTCAAAAGAAAAATCAGGTCTTACCTCAATTCTTCTACCGGCATTACATGAGATGGATCTAAGCGATAGTGCCTTAGCATCGAAACATGGAATACATTATGTATCTGACTCAGCTCCGGGGGTAACTCAAGCTGATAAGCCACCGGTCCCACACGTTTCAACACTCGGGCCCAATGAATCTAGGGCTCAACTTGCCCTTCCATCCAAACCTTAAAACCTTCTTCTAAGGTGAGACTTTTAAGAAGACATGATCCTCCATTGAAAATTCTATCTCCCTATGCTTCAGATCCGGATAGGATTTCTGTCTATCAGAAGCTTCTTTTAATTGGTCCCGAATCAACTTAACCTTTTCCTCCGTTTCTGAAATCAATTCTGGACCCAACAATTATCGCTCACCTAATTCAGTCCAACAGGTAGGGATACGACACCTACGACCATACAACGCCTCGTAGGTGCCATCTGAATGCTGGACTGGTAGCTATTGTTGTACACGAATTTAGCCAACGACAAGTAATCTTCCCAACTACCTCTGAAGTCAATCACATAGCCCCTTAACATGTCTTCCAAAATCTGAATTACCCTTTCCGACTGACCATCAGTCTGTGGGTGAAACGCTGTGCTGAAATCTAGCCTTGTACCCAAAGCTTCATGCAATACCTTCTAGAACTATGATGTAAACCTAGGGTCCCTGTCTGATATGATAAACACTGGTACCCTATGCAGCCTCACGATCTCTGCCACATACAGCTTGGCCAACTTCTGCAACGAATAATCAGTACGAACCGGTATGAAGTGTGTGGACTTAGTTAACTGGTCAACGATTACCCACACCGAATCTTTCTTAATAGGATTTAGGGGTAGCCCACTAACAAAATCCATCATTACCCTCTCCCACTTCCAAAGTGGAATCTTCACTGGTTGCAGCAACCCCGAAGGCAACTGATGTTCCGCCTTCACCTGCTGGCATGTCAAACACTTACTCACAAAGTCGATAACTTCCCATTTCAGACCAAGCCTCCAGTATAGTTCACGTAAATCTCGATACATCTTGCTTCCATCGGGATGCATAGGGTATGGGCTACTATGCACTTCCCGCAGAGTCATCTGCCTCAACTCAAAGTCTTTCAGCATACAAATTCTTCCACGGAAACATAATACCCCTTCACTATTCAATCTAAAATCCACTATCTCCCTACTTTCTACTTGTTGAAGTTGAGAACCCAACGATTCATCCAACGATTGCTTTTCTTTAATCTGACTTACCCATGTCGGTTTCACCTAAAGTTCTGCTAATAAACTACCATTTTCATAAAGGCTGAGATGAGCAAACATTGCTCTCAAATTCGATATCACCTTGTGACTCAACACATCCGCCACCACATTGGCTTTACCCAGATGATACTCAATCGAGCAGTCATAATCTTTCAGCAACTCCACCCACCTCTGCTGCCTTAAATTCAACTCCTTATGGGTAAGGAGATATTTCAGACTCTTATGGTCCGTATAGATAACCGACTTCTCTCCGTATAGATAGTGTCTCTATATCTTTAGGGTAAACACCACTACAGCTAATTCCAAATCATGAGTGGGATAGTTCACCTCATGTGGCCTTTGTTGATGAGATGCATACACTACCACCTTCCCTTCCTACATTAACACACACCCCAAACCTATGTGCGATGCATCACAGTAGACTACAAATTCCTTCCCAGCCTCAGGCTAAATCAACACGGCGCCTCAGTCAAAATCTTCTTTAACTTCTCAAAACTTTCCTGTTGCTTATCGGCCCAAACAAATCGTAATAACTTGGTTAAAGGTGCAGCAATCAACGAAAACCCCTCAACGAACCTTTTGTAGTACCCAGCCAAACCAAGAAAACTTTAATTTTTTTACACAGACGTCGGTGGTTTCCAATCTAATACAGCTTTGATCTTTCGAGTATCAACCCTAATCCCCTCGACAGAAACAACATACCCCAAAAAGGTCACTTCCTTCAACCAAAATTCACACTTGCTGAATTTGGCATATAGTTGCTTCTCTATCAAAATCTGCATCACTGTTCGAAGATGTGAATCATGCTCTTCCTCTATTCTGGAATACACCAGGATGTCGTCTATGAACACTACCACAAACCGGTCTAAATAGGGTTGAAAGCCATGGTTCATCATGTCCATAAAAGCGACTAGTGCATTAGAAAATCTGAACGGCATCATTAGAAACTCATAATGTCCATAAGAAGTTTGGAAAGCAGTCTTGTGAATATCCGCCTCCTTAACCCTTAACTGATGGTACCCTGATCGCAATCTATCTTCGAGAAAATTGAAGCTCCTCGCAGCTAATCGAACAAGTCATCAAACCTTGATAGCGGATATTTGTTCTTAATAGTTAACGTGTTCAACTAGAGATAATCAATGCACATACGCATCGACCCATCCTTTTTCTTCACGAACAAAATTGGTGCTCCCCATAGAGATACACTTGGTAGGATAAACCCCCGATCCAACAGCTCTTGGATTTGAGCCTTTAGCTCTGCCAACTCCTTCAGTGCCATCCTGTAAGGAGCGATGGACACTGGAGTCATTCCCGGAAGTAGCTCAATGCCAAATTCCACCTCGCGATCTGGAGGTAACCCTGAAACTCTTTAGGAAATACATCCGAGAACTCTTTCACCGCTCTAACATCCCCTATAGACAATTCCTTGGCATCCAAAGCGCTTATGAAAGCTAGGAACCCCTCGCACCCTTTGCGCACCATCTTTTTAGCCTTTAGTGCAGAAACCACATTGGACAGGTAATTCTTTCTTTCTCCTATCACCAGCACCTCCTTATCCTCAGAAGTCTTCAATATCATGCACTTAGCAGCACAATCCAAGTTTACATGATGATTAACTAGCTAGTCCATGTCTAAGATCAGATCAAACTCGCTGAACGGCAGTTCCATCAAGTCTGCCGGAAATACTACTCCTTGAACTTCTAAAGGCATGTTCCTAAATAGTTTGTTCACTACCACCAATTGTCCTAGAGGGCTAATAATGACATTTCTCTAGCAGTAATCTCGGATTTAATGCTCAAAGTCCCAGATAAAGTACATGCAACATATAAATGTGTAGACCCAATATCTATCAAAGCTGTAAAGGGTGCATCAAATATAAAAACGTACCGTTTATGATGTTCGGTGTGTCGCCATCCTCTCGACTTCTAGCCGTATAAACCAATCCAGTCATCTTGTATCTCAGATTACAAGACGTCGTGCCTTGGTGCTCCACGACCTCGACCAAAACCATTCCCTCCTCTGGCCAGACCATGACCTCCCGGCAACTGCTGACCGCCTCTTATTGGATGTCCAAATCCCTGACCTACTAACTGCGCCCTAGCCAACTCCTATAGATAATCCTTTATCAGATGATCCCTAGATCCACATTTGAAACATCCTCCAGTTCTTTTCCAACACTCCCCCGGATGTGTTCTCCCTTACTATGCATAAGGTCACAACTGACCTACAGCAACTGGCATCACAGCTCGAGTTGGCCCATCTAACCTAGGCCTCTTTTGGAAACCCCCAATAGATCTTGACGTGTCAAAACTTCTCTTATTCTTGCCCCTATCTTTATCTCGATTCTGCCTCTCAGAACGTTTCACCTCTTCGGCAATTTTTGCTTTCTCAACCAGAATGGCAAAATCTCTTTCCCACTGTGGAGCTATCAGTACTCACAGCTCATCCCGCAGACCATCCTCGAACCGTACACAACGCTCATAATCGGTTGTGACTATACCCCGAGCGTAACGACTTAGGCGTAGGAATTCTGCCTCATATTCTGCAACGGATTTACTCCCCTGGACCATGTTCAGAAATGCTTTTCTTTGGGCGTCCACATAACTCACCCCAACATACTTTCCTTGGAACGTTGTCTTAAAGAAGTCCCAGGTGATACGATCTACTGGAGTACCTTCCCTTACCATGAGCCACCACTGGTACACCTCATCTCATAGGAGGGACACTACTCCTTTCAATTTTTCTTCCGTCATGCAGTCCAGATCATCCATAATCCACTCAGCTACCTCGAGCCAATATTTAGCTACGTTTGGGGCCACACCAGAAATGCCCCCAAATACCTCAGCCCCATTTGTTTGAAGTCTCTCAGAATAGATTTTTGGCCCACTAACACAGTACTTGCTCCAGCAACCCGCTCCAGAACTCACAACATAGCCAGGGACAAAGCATTGTCCTCTTCAGCTCGGTCATGGGACCCTATCTCGGTCACCAGTGATGTAGGTGCTTCCATTTCAAGCAAGTGCCCAGATGCCTCAGATCCAACTCCAGTACGTCGGCCTCTACCTAGGCCACGTCCACTACGCCCATGTCCTCTAGTGCTCATGTTTGTTAGATCAAATTACTCTGACTACAAATTTTATGCTTCATTTTATAATTCCAATGTTTATTAACAAATGTTTTATGTAAAGCAAGTGTAAAAGTTGTTCTCGCGAATCAAACTCCCTAATGTCTAAGTATCTATAGTCTTAGCTAACAATTCCAGTATACTATCACTAATTCTTGTAATTTCTTTCTAAAATCATTCCATCATACATAAACAAAATCAGAAGACATATAGATTTGATGCCGGAGACTCGGGTGCCATACTTCCTAGAAAACATATGTTTTAAACTATGTTTCAAACTGATTTTTGGAAAACATTTTTGAACCCATTCCACAGCTGAGTTTTGCAAACCTGGCTCTGATTCCATAAAATGTAACACCTAAACCCGCCCAGACATTACGGTCGGATCTAGCATGTCACATGGTTAGGTTGGTTTAGGCTGTGTTCTCGTAGAAAATTTTCGTTCTCTTTTCAAAACTTCGAATGTAGGTTTTTATTTATGAAAACATGTTTATCCAAATGTCTATTTTTGGAAAAGTTGTGATTGATTTGAAAATTACATTAATTAGTATATTCGAGTTGGAATTGTTGGTAAAATCTTGCTTATAACAGAAAGCAGCATCAGTGAATTTTGAACATATGATATTTTGAAAACTGTTCTGATGTTTAAGGGAACCCAGAGTATAGTCAATTGTAGTTTTGAAAACCATTCGTTAACATTTTTTGAAAACCAACAGGTATTAAGGTTTCAAGAAAATCCTGTGTTGAGCATTGAATAATAAGCAAAACCCAAATTAAAGTTAATAACCAAATTAAATACCAAAGGTCTTATTACAAAATATAAACCCAAATTAAAATAAAAATTTAAAGTAAAGTAAAACGAGATTTACTAAAGAACGACGTATGGCCACTCAAAGTCCGTCTCGACATCCAAAGCTGGGAATTACCTGCAAAATTAAAGCAGAAGGGCGAGGTTATGGAAACCCAGTGTGTAATTCCCCTTTCGAAAAGAATTTGGGCCAAAGCCCACAGAAGCAAATTGGGCCTTAGCCCTCACATGAGCATATTGGCCAAAGCCCATACGGATCGAATTGGGCCAGAGCCCTATCAACATGGTATATCAGATAGTGAATGCAATGCAACCCAGCCCAGCCTAGTATTCCATCCGCTACACGCCACCCGTATCTAACCTAACACACATGTGGGGGTTTCTACAATCAACCCTCCATCCGCTACACACCTCGATGGTAGTCACGCTGCTCATCGCCGAAATATGTGGCAAAGCCACTGAAATATGAAATATGTGGCAAAACCACTGAAATATGTGGTAGAGCCACCAAAATACACTTCCCCGGTCATCAAATATCATGGCCCAAGCCTATGCAATATATCATGTCAGAATAATTCATGTATGTAATAATGTACCAACATGGCAGATATACACAGTACCCATACATGCTCGGCCTACCCTTTAAGGTATGATAGTAAATTTACTCACCTGGGCTATAACCAAACTACTCCACTAGGGATATTTCATTAACTTACCCATTAAGGGTATTTCAGCTTTTAGCCGACACATAGAAAGTCTCATAACAAATCAAATAAAAGTGTGATTACACACCTAATCACGTGAAGAATTAGACACTCTTGATTGACGTCACCTAAGACAATATATCACAGAATTAGCTTACAGCCAAACAATGAGTGATCCATAACCCACATCTAAACAATGATTTGCTAATACTTACCCTTACTATCACGAACAACAATGATTTACCTATCCGAATCAGGTGTCGACTCTCTTCCACAACTCGGCGAAAAATCTCGAATCTCTAACACTCTACATCATTTGAACTTAGGAGCATAGAGTACGAGTCCACTCCCTTTGGGCTCCCTTAGCGCACCCTCCTTAGTCTGGTTATCCCTTGCCCCCTGATCATGTCAAACAGTCGAGTTTTAATATTTATAAAAGAGTGATCGAACCTGTAGACTAACTGTGACAATAATAGAGGCAAGTGCACCTATCGAACAGTAGTATAACTTAGGCAAGAATATCTTATCAAACCCAAGGGAACCTAAAAGTACTACTACTCACTTTCTTTCTATTATTTAGCCTAAAATATGAAGTGATTGAATTATTAAACTAATGAAATACTTAGACTAAATGCAAAGACAAAAGAATGAATGGGAGAAAGACTTTAGGAAAACTGAGTTGATAAAAACGATACCCTCAGGAAGAATCCACCTATGACTTCACTTATTATTTATTTCCCAAACCATATAATTTCTTTACTTAGCTTGATCCATGAGACTCCTTAACCTATATTAAACCCTTTCTCGAGGCGAATAACGTCTAACCTTAGGTTAATTAGTGGAACTCTTGTTCTCTTATAATAACCCCTTAAGGAAGCAGTAAATCGATCAATGGATTCCCATATTAGGTTTCACACTAATTGGGCAAAATCTCGTAACCCTATCTCTAGGCACCCGATCAACTCCGCTCAATTATGCTAGATCTACTATTAGGCAAGGTCTATTCCTCCTCCACCTAAGCACATTAGATTAGATTAAGCAACATAATTAAGAACAAACTAAGTACTCATCATATAATTTAGAAATCAAATAACAAAATTCATCATAGGTTTCATCCCCTTCAGGTATCTGAAGGATTTAGTTCATAACAAAGTAGGAAAACATCTCAAGAGAAAAGATAAAACAAACCATAAGAAATCCCTAAAACCCCCTGAAGGAATTGATGAGGAGATCCTCCATCTTGAGTAGAACTCCGGCTTCTTGAGATGGATCAACTGGCTATCTTCAAGTGATTCCCTAAAATATGAAAGCTTCGGCAAAAGCCTCTGTCAAAAAATTATCTGTTTCAGCTTCTGTTGAACTCCCCTTTTTAGTTGCTACCTTGGGTGTTTATATAGGTTCGAGATGCTTTACTTGGCTCCTAAGTATCCCAATTCAAGTTGAATTCCTCCTAGGATGTTTAAGTAGACTTAGGAATGTGTTTTTTTGCCTCCAAGCATCCAAATCCGAGTGAAATTGCTCATTCTCGTAGTAGGATCACGGCCATGGTACACGCCTGTGTAAATCATCTTCAGGCCGTGTCTCGATTCTATCGATTGGGGCACAGTTGTGTAAATCATGGCATGGCTGTGTGAAGTAAATGGCAAGGCACGATAGTGTGGCTTAAAGTCCAGGCCGTGTCAATTTTCTCTTTGGCCCAAATTGGCCTTTTTTAAGTCCGTTTCTCGTTCTTTTCATCCTCGGGTGCTTTCTTGAGTATAAACATGAAAAGAAATGATAAAAGAACCTTTTTACATAAATCAAGGGCTAAATCATCCAAAAGCATACTAAATATGGAGTTAAAATATGTTACTTTTATGGTTTATCAAATACCCCTACACTTAAGCTTTTGCTTGTCCTCAAGCAAAATTATCAGCTTACAATTAAAACGAACTTTCCATAATTCATAATTCCTATCGACAATGTCTCATTATAATTTCATATATAATTTATACATGGATAATTTAACTCAAAAAACCCTAAAGATTCAATCAAGATAAGTCATACCTTTGTAGTAGTACGAAAACATAGGTGTCTCCCCTTATCTAAGTAATTACCTTTAATTCAAAGCCGACAAGGATTGACATCCTCACAAAAGATTCACTCAAATCACTTGAAGTGTTTAAGGTTCAAGAATAAGCACTCTAAGTTGAACCTGAAAAGTTAATCCCATAGGCTTGCCTGAAAATCAAGTCTCCACCACTGTATATGAGATGATACACAAATCAAAAGGTCTTTAATCAGGGTTGTAACGGGGCTTGGGTTAAAAGGTGTGGATAAAGGCTGAATTAGAAGGTTAGAATCGAGACTGACTTGACAAATTACCTAACTAGAAAAAATAAACTAAATATGAATATTTACATCGAATGAAAACTAATAATACCTACTATTGATAATTACTCTATAATAAAGAGTATGTTCATCACTTGAAATTTGATAATACTTTAATACGAGCTTTTTCTTCAACAATTGGAGTTTAAGTGCCCTAAGCTTTTTTTTTTTTTTGTAAGAACAAACTAAAAAAAACATAATAGAAGGAACTTTGATAATTGAAATAACCTAATTCGGCAACTGATCAAATCAATTCTCGATAGAGGGGTAGTCAAAAGAATGTTGATAACAAATACAAAGGGTTTTGGGTTAATATCAAATGGGTAATCAATAAAAAGAGTTGTTAGGATCAAATGGGTTTACTAGGGGTTATTTATGTAGGTAAGCTTTTTAGTGGAGTGAATGTGTTAAAGCCAAGGTGCCTTTATCATCTCTGAATATCAAATCAAAAGTGTGGTCTCGACATGTATAAAGGAGGCAAGTTCTAGAATAACAGTTCAAAGTTGACACACTCATAATCAATAAAGTGAGTATGAAAAAGGGATCTATGCTCTATAAGGCTCAAAATCTCACATAAATTATGGGTGTTTTTGACATCAATCCCTATAAATTTTGAACTTCAAGGTGATACTCAAATTCGGTTCAACAACCTATCAATTTTAATTTTTAGAAAGTAGACTTATCATGCTCGATTCTTTAGTATTCTTTAAATTTAATCATCAATGCACAATTAACTATGACTTACTCTAAAACATATCAATAATAATCATACATCATTAGAAATTTCATCCTAATTAGTAATATGAGAAAAAATACTTTTGAACAAGACTAAATTCAGGATTTTGAGAATAATACAAAAAGTCAGGTACTTTTACCCCCCACACTTAAGATGTACATTGGCCTCAGTGTACAAAGATAGATAAAAAATTATGTAATAATAAAATCAAAAGGGAAGGGGAGAAGTAACACTTCCTGAATTTTTGGATGAAGTCTATGAAAAGAAACCGGATAAGATTGGAGGTGAACGTAGGGAAGCGTCTCAAACCGTTTGAAATTGAATCCTCGAAGTAGCCAGCTTGGTTTTATTGTATCCTAAGGTAAATCTAAATATCATAAAGAATAAGAAGAAGAAAATAAAATAAAATAAAATAAAAATAATGATGAAATAAAATAAAAGCAAAAATAAATAATGGAAAATGAAAGACAACTAGAAAAATGAGGAATGATGTTTAAATATAGATGTAGCCCGTGTTTTGGGATTTTAAATTTTGAACGCATTCAGGGTGTTCGGGCATGGCTGTGGGTGTCGTGGCACGCCCGTGTCTTTCTTCACACGGTCATTCAATATGAGCGTGCTCCTCCTGTGTTTGATAAGTCAGAATGTTGGCACGGTTGAAAGGCACGGTCATGTTTAGCCCGTGCTTAACAAGTCAATAACCTAGTACGGGGCGTCGGCACAGAACGTTAACTAGTATCGCAGCCCGTGTTGGAGAAAGAAATTTATTCCCTATTTGTGCACGGCTAACAGTACGCCCATGGTTCATCCCCTAGCTTCCACACGGCCACGGGCATGCCTGTGTGTAGGGCCGTGTGGCCTAGAAATCTGCTCTTTGGTTAGTTTATGGTTAGGTGCTAAAAGGAAAAAGAAAAGAAAAAATAAAAAATAAAAAAATGTAAAAATGGGGTTAGTTCTCGGGTTGCCTCCCGAGAAGCGCTTATAGTCTTAGGTAGACTTTACCCCTCATTCATATAGTCATGGTGGTTTGAGGAGGTGGAAATCCTTTCTCATGCGATCAACTTGGTTATGAATATAAAGTTTAAGTCGAGTAATGTTTACCTCAAAAGTGTTGAATTTAGGATTGCTTACCTCGACTGTGCAGTATAGGAAGACATTAAGTACCTCAAAAGTGATTTCTTCATTTGCCTTAAGTTCTGAATTGGTGATTCGAGGGTCTTCCTTATTCAACAATACATGATCCTCTATTTTGATGTGATTTGTTGTTCCTATCAGCTCGTCTGGGGTTTCCTTTGGTTTCACTTCATGTGGTTCTGGTTCCTTATGTAATTCTTCTTTATTAGCACGAGGTCTATGATCCGGCTCAGTTTTGTAGCTTTGTGGTGTTTCCTACAATGAAAGGTTGAACAAGTTGGTTATCAACTAAATTTACTTTCTCACCTTTATCACTTAATGTTCTGGCCGAGTTAAGAGCTTGAAGAATGACTATCTTGCCGCCTACACGAAGTATGAGTTCTCCTGCATAGATATCAATTTTAGCTCTGGCAGTTGCTAAAAAGGGTCTTCCTAAAATTAAGGGGATCATGATGTCCTCATCCATGTCTAAAACGACAAAGTCTAATAGGAATACGAATTTATCAATTTTGATTAGAACATTTTTATTATACCCCTTGGAATTCTTATAGTTTTATCAGATAATTGAATGCTCATCCTAGTTTTTTTGGGTTTCCCTAGACCTAGTTGTTTAAACATTTTGTAAGGCATAACATTGATGCTTGCCCCTAAATCCGCTAACGCATTATCAATAGATAAACTACCAATTAAACATGGAATTGTAAAACTCCCTGGATCTTTTAATTTCCGTGGTAGTTTATTTTGTAGAATTGCTGAGCACATTACGTCTAGCTCCACGTGGTGCTCTTCGTCTAATTTGCGTTTGTTGGTTAAGAGTCGCCTTAAAATTTCCTCGATTACGTATCTAAAAAGAGCTTCAAGGAGAGGGAAGTTAATATGTAATTTCTTTAAGAGTTTAAGAAACTTATCGAACTGTTCCTCTGAATCATCTCTTTTCATTGCTTCGGGATAAGGTATGCGAGGTTGGTACTCCTTGATTACTGGTTTTTGCTTTTCTTGTGTTACCTCTATCTTACCTTCGTCTACATTGTTTTCTTATATTGAGTTTGGTTCATCTAACCCCTTACTATCTTGAGCTGAGATGGCTAGAGTTTGCTCATTTAGGTTAACCTCGGTGTTACTTGGTAGACGTCCTAATAGTCGTATTAGCTTTGTGAGATGTCCCACTGACCTAGTAAGTTCTCTAACTTGATTCTCAATCCCTTTGATCGATTTTTGTTGTTCATCAAGTGCTGCTTCAATCTTTTGGAGACGCAAATCTGTGGCTTCCATGAAATTCGTCAGCATCTCTTCAAGATTCGGCTCCTCTTCTTGTTGGTGAGGTGGTTGTTGAAAATCTAGATGAAGTTCTGATCTTTGGCTATTTTGATAATTCCACGAGAAATTGGGATGGTACTTCCAACTTGCATTATAAGTGTCACTATAAAAATTATTTTGATATCTAGAATAGTTACCTGTATAGTGAGCTTGCTCGTTTTCCATGCCATATCCGTAGGGTGGGAACTCAGGATTCATCACGCCTTCTTGATTCAAATCATATTGTATTTCTGGATGTACCTGTGAGGGACTATACCAATCATCAATATTTTTATTCATTATCTCTAACTGATTAGATAACCTGGTCACTATGTCGAGGTTGAAACACTGGTTGCTTTAGTAGGAATTGCCCCCATGCCTTGCCATTGATAATTATCCAGTGCCATCTTTTCCATAAACTAAAATTTTCTACCAAAAGCAAAATAGAGGGAAAAATTAGCAAAGTAACAAAAAAAATTGTCTAAAGTAATAGAAATAGAGCTTTCTTAATATTTTAGATGTTCCCCGACAACGGCGCCAAAAACTTGATCATGTCAAATAGTCAAGTTTTAATACTTATAAAAGAGTGATCGAACCTGTAGACTAACTGTGACAACGATAGAGGCAAGTGCACCTATCAAACAGTAGTATAGCTTAGGCAAGAATATCTTATCAAACCCAAGGGAACCTAAAAGTACTACTACTCACTTTCTTTCTATTATTTAGCCTGAAATATGAAGTGATTGAATTATTAAACTAATGAAATACTTAGACTAAATGCAAAGACAAAAGAATGAATGGGAGAAAGACTTTAGGAAAACTCAGTTGATAAAGACGATACCCTCAGGAAGAATCCACCTATGACTTCACTTATTATTTATTCCCCAAACCATATGATTTCTTTAC
Organism: Gossypium rotundifolium; assembly: GCA_025506655.1. Lineage (NCBI taxonomy): Eukaryota > Viridiplantae > Streptophyta > Magnoliopsida > Malvales > Malvaceae > Gossypium > Gossypium rotundifolium. The sequence goes on from CP106730.1 coordinate 30,930,696, forward strand.
TTAGCTTGATCCGTGAGACTCCCTAGCCTATATTAAACCTTCTCTCGAGGTGAATAATGCCTAACCTTAGGTTAATTAGTGGAAATCTCATTCTCTTATAATAACCCCCTAAGGAAGCAGTAAATCGATCAATGGATTCCCATATTAGGTTTCACCCTAATCTGGCAAAATCTCGTAACCCTATCTCTAACTGCCCGATCAAGTTCGCTCAATTATGCTAGATCTACTCTTAGGCAGGGTCTATTCCTCCTCCACCTAAGCACATCAGATTAGATTAAGCAACATAATTAAGAACAAATTAAGTACTTATCATATAATTTAGAAATCAAATAACAAAATTTATCATAGGTTTCATCCCCTTCAGTTATCTGAAAGGTTTAGTTCATAACAAAGTAGGAAAACATCTCAAGAGAAAAGACAAAACAAAACATAATAAATCCCTAAAACCCCCTGAAGGAATTGAAGAGGAGAACCTCCATATTAAGTAGAACTCCGGCTTCTTGAGATGGATCAACTGGCTATCTTCAAGTGATTCCCTAAAAGATGAAAGCTTCGGCAAAAGTAACTACCAAAAATTGTCTATTTTGGCTTCTTTTGAACTTCCTTTTAGTTGCTACCTTGGGTGTTTATATAGGCTTTGAGATGCTTTACTTGGCTTCTAAGTATCCCAATTCAAGTAGAATTCCTCCTAAGATGTTTAAGTAGACTTAGGAATGTGTTTCTTTGCCTCCAAGCATCCAAATTCGAGTGAAATTACTCATTCACATGGGAGGGCACTACCATGGTACACGCCTGTGTAAATCATTTTTAGGCTGTGTCTCGATTCTGTCAATTGGGGCACGACCATGTAAATGGCAAGGCACAACTGTCTGGGTTGAAATCCAGGCCGTGTCGATTTCCTCTTTGGCCCAAATTGGCCCGTTTTAAGCTTTTCGTCCTCGAATGCTTTCCTGAGTATAAACATGAAAAGTAAGGACTAAAAGCACTTGTTTACATAAATCAAGGGCTAAATCATCCAAAAGCATACTAAATATGGAGTTAAAATATGTTACTTTTATGGTTTATCACCCCCATGAAGAGAATTCGATCAGTAAGGTACCACAGTGAAACCAGCGGTTGTCTAACAGGGAGGTTTGGTTATGTCAGAGTAAAATGAAAAGGAAATAATCACAATGAAATCGGAGAGAAGACTTCTTACCTTGATAAATGAGAAATCGTACAACAATCGATTCGTCCTCAAATCAGAGATGAGTCGCGAGAGAAGCAGAGGTTTGGCCTAACAGTCAAAGGTTACTCTTGAGTGTTTTGACTTAAGAGAGAAAAGCAGAAAAAGTAGAGATAATGAAGGGAAAAGAAAGTGTTACCTATTATTCGGAAGAAACCAAGTAGGAGGGGAAGGTTCAGCAGCACAAGATAGTAACCAAAGATAGAACGTGGAGTAGAAAATGTATTAACTTCACTGAATGCATACCACAAGAATGTAGAAAAGAAGTTATGTAATCAGCTAAGTGTAGGAAAAACAAAGAAGGTGTGAAGAAATGGTTCGGTTAAGAGTGATTTGGTGACTAAGTAGGGGGAACAATATATGAAAAGGAAAAATAGATGAGAGAAAGCTTAAGAGAGCTTTGGCAAGAAGAAAGAAGAGTTGGAAAAGGAGTTGAAAAAAAGAAAGCAACTAAAAGGAAAATTCGGCAACACCAAGAGAGAAAGATAGCTGAAAATATTTGAAAAGAAAAGAGTCGAAGTCAATAGGCAATTTGAAGTTTTGGCAAAGAGAATGGAAGCAATCGAAATGTTTTAGCCCAAAAAGAAAAAAGAATAAAACTCTCTCTCTCAAATGAATACTTAGAGGAATGACACTCTCCCTACACACTTATGACCGAATGTTGAAAATGCCTTAAGAGCAAAGGAAAATCGGCACATGCACCTCCTAGCAAAAGTCAAAAATGCTCCCTAAGTACCTCTCCCACTTTCAGCCAAACACTTCACACACCCACACCAACGATTCTCTCTCCCATTTCCTCCACAATTCACTTTTCATCTCTCATTTGAAAACATCCAACAACTTTGACCCATTTAAACTCCCCAAACTCTTCCCCTCCATCTATTTCAAATTGTTTGACTCATTCAATAACACCCCCTTAAAGTCCCACGCCAACACCACCTCTGCACTATCCTGGCACAAAATGAAACTCCCAAAATGTAGCATGTGGGATTCGAACCCACTCCCCCTTCCCTACTCCTCTGTGACGCCAATCACTAGGCCATCTTGCTACTTACGACATCCAAATACAACCAATTATTCTTAAGACCTGCTTCAACTAGCTCTCCCCCTTAAGTGCCCAAATTAGAATTTTTCCAAAGCTTTGGCTCAAACCCGAGCCTCCCCAGGGCCCCCAAACACACCCAAACAACAAGCTAAATGAGCTAAACATATACAATAACATAAAAATGCCATACCCTTATTTTAAGGATGTTACACACGGAATACCTAATTCTATTGTTTTGGATAGAGATCCGAGGTTTACATCGCAGTTTTGGAAGAAACTGCAAGATGCTCTAGGTGCTAAATTGCACTTTAGTACTTCTTTTCACCCTCAGTCGGATGGTCAATCCAAACGTGTTTTTCAAATACTCAAGGATATGTTGAGATTTTGTGTTCTTGAGTTTGAGGGTTCATGGGAACGATAGTTGCCTTTAACTGAATTTGCATACAATAACATCTTTCAATCGAGTATCAAAATGGCACCTTACGAAGCTTTGTACAATCGTCGTACACCTTTATATTGGATCAAGTGAAGTGAAAGCAAGATACACAAGGTTGATTTAATCAAAGAGACTAAGCAGAAAGTAAAAGTGATCTGAGAAAGTTTGAAAGCCGCGTTTGATCGTCAGAAATCATATGTAGACTTGAAATGTAAAGATATAGAGTTTCATGTGGGTGACCGCGTATTTTGAAAGTCTCATCGTGGAAGAAGATACTTAGATTCGATCGTAAAGGAAAGCTGAGTCTGAGATTTATTGGGCCGTACGAAGTTATTGAGCGTATCGAGTCGATTGCATATAGGCTAATGTTGCCATCTGAGTTAGACAAGATTCATAATGTTTGTCATGTATCGATGCTTCGACGATACAGATCCGATTCTTCTCATGTAATTAACCCGTCAGAGTTGAGATTCAGCCTGACTTAACTTATGAGGAAGAATCGATTCGTATTTTGGCTCGTGAAGTGAAGGAGTTACGAAATAAGAAAATCTCATTGGTTAAAGTTATGTGGCATAAGCACGGGGTTGAGGAAGCTACCTGGGAACTTGAAGATTCAATGAAAGAACGCTACCCACAATTATTCATCGGTAAGATTTTCGAGGACAAAAATCCCTTAAGGGGGGAGAGTTGTAACAGCCCGATTTTGACCCTAATTAGAATAGTGGTTTTGGGACCACGAATCTGAGTTAGAATAATATTTTAATATTATTTTCTATGTTTATTATATGTGAATTGGTGTGTGTGAAAATTTTGTATTGAAATTTGATCGTTTCAGTGCTTACTTGTGAAAAAGGGTTTAATTGCATAAAAAGAAAATTTGGTGGTTGAATGTGTATGTACTAAATTGAAGGTGGCTTCTTAAATTAAGGAATTAATAGTGCAATTTAGCCAAAAATTAAGGTTAGTGTCGTCCATCATTTGCATGTAATAGTGATTTTGAAAATTTTTCATTATGTTTTAATATTAATGTATTATTTTAATTTGATAAAATAATATATTAAGTAAAAGATGAAAAGTTTTCATCTTTCTTCCTCAAGTGACCGAAAGTTAGCCAAAGAAAAAGAAATTTGGCCTTACTTGAGCTTGATTAAGGTAAGTATTTAGCTTGGTTTTTAATAATTCTTACATTTTTGAGATAGTTGTTTTGAGCTTTAATTAGCCCATGTTTATATTGTGTTTTTCGTGAGATATCATTGAAGGAAGCTTGATGTTCTTGCTATTTAATGATGAAATATAAATTGTATGTGATAGATTAACAAATGTTGTTCTTGAATTTTTGATGAAGTTAGGTGATTTGGATTGAATTGTAAAAAGAAAATTTTTAGAGGTTAAAATGTGAAATAAATGAGTTGTATAGGCTTGTAATGAGAGGATGGAAATTCGGCCCTAAAGAATGATGGCTAAATTTTGAGTATTTTGTGATTTGTGTAATAGGGACTAAATTGTAAAAATTGTAAATGTCAGGGGTAAAATTGTAATTTGCTCAATTATATGTTTTTGGATTAAATTGAATGAGAAAATGTTGAATGAGCTTAATTTGAAATTATTTATATCAAGAACAAAAAGAAACGGGATTGGATCGGGGAAAAGCAAAGTTGAACGAATAGTCGGGAAACCTAATCCATCAAATTTCCAAGTTTTTAAGCAATCGGGTTGAATTAAATTTTATTCTATATGAATATGCATATGCTAAAGTGAAGTCAATATGTTTAATCTCTTAATGCCGAATGTGGCATGGAATATATTATGTGATAGTGAATGTGTGATTAGTATATAAATATAAGTTTGGATTAATTGAGTTGATTGAATATATATATATATATATATATATATATGTATTAAGTGATAGTGATATGTGAAATGAAATGAGAGAGATGTTTGTATTTGAGTAAGTGTATAAATATATATATGTATATTGGGTCTTTCCGAATGTGATGATATGTGATAGGAGAAATGAGTGGTTTTTGAACCTTCAAATATATGTGTATATTTGAATGAAGATGAAAACATATGTGTTTTTAGTATTGAGGAAAAGATGGATTAATGAGCATTGTGTGTGTGAAATCGGTTGTTTGGCACGTTGTGTGTGGAAAATAAGTAATGGCACTAAGTGTGTGATACATTATTAGTGAATAGCACTATGTGTGCTCTTTTTTTTAAAGTAACGGCACTAAGTATGCGATCGTTACATGAATTGCACTATGTAAAAGGGTTTCTGAGATCCTCCAAAGATATAAACTCATGAATGGTGATAAACGAGAGGTAATATACATGTAAGTGATACATGATAATTGAATAATTTAGTACTAAAGAGGTAAGTTGTTCTTGTTTATGAAATTATAGAAATGAGATGTGATCACTAATCCTTTAGTTTGTTTGAGGTGGAATAATGATACATGAATATTCGGTTTTGAGACTTTTAAATTTGGTAGTTATCGAATGGTGGTAAGTTATATATTGCGATTATGAGTTCATTGATGAACAAGTTAGATTGATTTAATTTGTATAATGAATAGTGTTTTTGCTATTTGAATGAAATTAGTTTTTAAATGATTTTAATGATGATAAGTTGTGGTAACTTGCTTGATTGTGATATCATGAATTGATATGCATTAATTAATGTTATAAGATTCATATGTGTTGACTTGTGGTTAGATAAGTAATGCCTCGTAACTCTAATCTGACAACAGATACGGGTTAGGGGAGTTACAATATTGGTGCGAATAGAAGCATATGTGTCAATTGAAAGAAGAATGGGGGGTGGGTTTTTAGAGTATGGCTAACTTTAATGTTGCATTATTGGCGAAACATGGAGGCTCATTTTGTCCCCAAATTCGTTAATTGCCCATGTTCTTAAAGCTAAATATTTTCCCAACATTATACGTGGAAAAGCATTTGGGCCCTGAAGGAGCCTCTGTATAAGGGTGTAACAGCCCAATTTCAGTGGTGTCGAAAACAGTGGTTTCGAGACCATGACTCCAACAAGTGAGTTATTATTTAATATTTATTTAATGTTTATAGGGTTAATTTAAGGTGGTATTAAATTTCTGTTAAGAAATTTTGAATATGGCTAATTAGGTAAAAATAACCAAATTGTGAAATATGCAAAAGTTGGTTTCTAATAGTTAAATGGATTGAATGGCTATTTAAATGAAAATTAATGGACTTAGATGGTATTTATACTATATGAAAGGTTAATGGACAATTATGGGTTTATGTTTTTCATTTTGTAAACTAATAAACTAAGGGTAAATTAGTAATTACAAAACAAATCTTACACTAAATTAAGCAAATAGTGTCATCTTCCAAAAATTCTTCTCTTTCAACGAATTTGAAGAAATAAAACACCTTTTTTATGGCTTTAAGTTTCGACCAACATAGGAGTATTGCATGGTAAGATTTTGTGACCTGTTTTTAGTGATTTATATGTTTCCGAGCTCGTTTTAGCTTAATCTACATAGCCTAGGGGTTAATTTGAAAAGTTGTTAAAGGTTAAGGGACTTGCACTAAATGAATTTGATGTGTTTGGATGTTAGTGGATAGATTGTTAATTTTGATGGTTAAATGAACATGATTTGTTAAGTGAATTTTAGTGAATTTAGGGTTTAGGGATTAAATTGTTTAAATGGTAAATTTCATGAATTTTGAGTGAAATGAGTAAAAATGTGGATTGATATAGGTATAGGGAAAAATCGGCTAGCATGTTTTGGGTTAGAAAAATGGTGAATTTCATAATTTTACATTAATATGAATTATATATTGAATTGAATACTTGAGGTTAATTGAAGTACTTAATTGAATGAAATTATCTATTTAGATCAAGATAAACAATCGAACTTGAATCGAGAAAAAGAGAAAGCTTTGGATTAATCTCCAACTCTACTTTTGCGACTATAGTTATCGAGGTAAGTTCGTATGAATTATAATCTAATTAATGATAGTTTGATTGATTATTTGTTATATTATATTGGTTACAAATTGACTTGAATATATAAATAGATCAACGTTTTGAGTAATTGAAGGATAAATAATCCCGTTTGAACCTTAAGAATTATTAGGATATAAATGTAACAGTTTGGTTTAGACCCTAGTCGAAATAGTGGTTTTGGGACCAAAAATATGAGTTTGAAAATATTTTAATATTATTTTTATGTTTACAGTATGTGATTAAGCATGTGTGAAAGTTTCGTGAATTAATTTGATCATTTGTGTGCTAATTTGTAATAAGGACTTAATTGCATAAAATGCAAAAGTGACTTGCTATTTGTTAAAGTGTCGAATTTCAATGTCTTTAAAATGTGTGAGTCCTCATAATGGAATTAGACCATTGATAGTGGGAATAGACATAAATAGGCATATATTAAGTGATTTTATAATGTATTCATTAAGGATAAATTTGGTATTTGATTATTCTGGTAATTATTAATTAAAATAAAACATAATGGTGACCATTTTATCATCTTTTATGGCCAAATGAAGCAAAGAATGTAACACACCAAACTCGGTCAACACGCTACGACCGAATCCGACATGTCACAGGGAAAAAACATTTTGAAAACGCAAGTTGTAGGTTTAAATTTTGAAAAAAAGAAACGTTGTATGGAACACTTCGTTATTTTAAGTTTGAAAGAAAAACTCTTCTGAGAGAAATTGTTGCCGTTCCTTGTTTTGGGAAAACCGTTTGATTTTATGAAAACCCGAGTGAGTTTAGCATAATAAAGTTGTAAACCATTTTGTATCCGAACATAAAGAAAAACTTAGTTTGGAGAAAGTCAGAGTTAGCTTGTTGACTTCATTTGTTTAGTATTACCCGATGGTAAAGTTTGAAAAACCCGATAAGTTGTACAATTTTCAAAAACGTTGATTTTATAGGTTATTCGAACATGCTATGCTATTTAACTTAAGCACAGTATGATAAAACTTAAAGCAGATAATCAAAAACCCAAAATAATACAAATTTAGCGGCCTTATTACAAATCCAAAACCAAATTTAAAAGTAAATTAGCCGAAAATAGTAATTGAAATAAAATCCGAAAACATAGTGCATGGCCACCTCGAGTCCATCCCGGCTCCACATCCGCGATCTATGCCTCATCTACAAAAATGTAAGGGAAGGGGTGAGTCCCCGAGACTCAGTGTATAAATCCCCATCCTGATAATAACAAGGCACTTACGCATTTCATAAGTCACTATGCAAATATGCAAACCCAACCTACCCAACCGAACTCCTATGTCTACCCCATGTGGTCAAAACCATTGGTGGTCAAAACCACTTGTGACCGTAGTCACAAATCGTATAAATGTGGTCAAAACCACTAGTGACCGTAGTCACAAATCATATGGTGGGGCCAACCCACCGTGTGGACAAAACCACCGATGATAATCTCAGAATCAACATGTGGGCCAACCCATCGTGGTACCAAACCACCGGACGAGTCACAATACTCCATGTGTGGTCAAAACCACTGGTGACCGTAGTCACAAATAATATCCGTGTGGTCAAAACCACTGGTGGTCAAAACCACTGAGACTAGTCAAAAATAATAAGGAAAGCGGGGCCAACCCACTGTGTGGTCAAAACCACTGGTGACAGTCTAAATCATCCTTCCCCCTCCTCTCAACATACCCATCATCATGAACACATTTTCCGTGGCATATTAACATGTTTGTAATGCAAATATCACATAGCATATCATAAAATAATATAACAGCATACATCGATAGCCAATCCACAGGGGACTTACTCGAGTCCACGCTCATACCCACAAGGGTAACACACCGTTATCAATAGCTATTTTGACTTTTAATAGTAAACATAACTAGCAAATTAACTAATGAAGTGTGTAAGAGTTACACACCTGATTACTCATAAAACGACGCTCTCTACGTTGGTACTATCATTATTCGACACCACCACTATTTGACAACTGCGTTGCTCAGGTGTTTGCCCACACCCAGGTGGCCAATCACGAACCACAGACACGACCCTCTTCTTGAATTTGATGGCTGGGGTCTCAAGTCCGACCCTCCTCTTTGCTTGGTTAGCCTTAGGGTCCATAAAACCTTTGGTCACTAAATCAAAGTTAACAGAGAATAACTATGAATCAAGAATTAACCCGAAAGAGTAGATCCCTTACCTAGATTAATCAATTCCCGAAGACTAATGACTTAGATCAAAGCACCACTTGAATACTCAGTTGACTAACGCCAAGCCTCCTTAGCACCCTCCATTCGGCCAAGGTCTACAAGATTAGCTACTGCCTTCAGCACTTAAACACAATAGAAATTATTGAATAGCATAAACGCTTACCACTGCCCTAACAAATCCAATTGGAAATAATGGCAATCCCACGTTAAAGATCCACCGCAACAACAAATCCAACAAGAAAGTTTGAGTGCCGAGATTTGGCTTTTCCCTACCCCAAAGAATCTAAATTGGGAAAAGAAATAGGGATGTAAGAGTACTAAGAAGATTCAGCCATAAGAGCAAAGAAAAGAAAAAGAAAACAACGAATCTTACCGGACTATGGGATGTAGTTCATCCTTGAGAACCGAAGAAGAGATGAACAGTTATGAGATTTCGCCACCTACTAAACCTAGTGAAAGAAAGAAAAAGAACCACAAAGGTGCTAGATGGATTTGGCTAACACAAAAACACAAAAATAAGAGGGAATAGAAATATGGAAAAGAAGGATGGTAATTGAGGTTTCGGTTCTTAAAGAGTATGGCAAGAAAGTGAACTGCAAGATGAGTGAAGAGCAATGTGAGTTTGGCAACCACAAGAGAAGTAGGGAGAAAAGAAATGGAAAGAAATTTGGGAGAGCATTCGGCCAAGGGTGTTTTGAGAGAAAAGGGAAAAGAACAAAATGCAAAAAAATGTGCAATTGGGGAATATGGTTTCGGCACACAAGAGAATAAAAGAAGAAAACTCAAACACCAAGTGAGACACACACCAAAAGCAGAAAATATCATCCTAAGCAACCCAAATTCGGCACACCCCCTTTCCACTCACCAAAACCGAATACACCAACACCCCTTAGCCACTACCAAATTCAGCTACACACTCCCACTCCCTTCAACCTCTAAGTTGTCCCCCTCCTTTCTCCCCAAATTCCTCCCTTCCACTCATTCAAATTGTTTGAATGAGTCAAGCTCCTACATTCACTCCTCTCCATCCAATTCAAATGTGTTAACTTCTTCAACACCCATCCAACAGAGTCCTTCCTTAGCACATCTCCTCCTTGCACCTAGCGTAAAAAATAAATGCACAAGGAGAGATTCCTGCAGCTCAAACCAAGGCCATCTCAGCTCCTTGTGGCGTCACCTCACCAGGCCTTCGGTAGCGCCTCCCTTGCCACTTTTCCAAGGCACTTCTTGTGTCAAAACACTCCAATAACATCCCTTAACACCTAACTCCCTTGGCTCCTGCTTCAAAGTACCCAAAACAAAAATTTTGCTATGGCTCAGGCCTACCCCAAGCTCATGCCAGGACCCCAAAACACTCTAAACAAGCTTAGAAATCATACTAACACATGCAAACATGCAAAAATGTAGAGACCCTGATTTAAGGATGTTACAATTCTACCCCCCTTAAAAATAATTTTGGCCTCGAAATTACCTGGTTAGAAGAGTTGAGGGTATTACTGCTGTGTCACATCCTCTGGTTCCCACGTGGCCTCCTCCGTACCATGGTTCCCCATAAAATTTTCACCAAAGGAACTGACTTCTTATGCAGAAGTTTGACATCCCGATCCAAAATTCGTACTGGTTCTTCTTCGAAGGACAAATCTTGACTCACTTCAATTTCCTCCACTTGCATAATATGCGATGAATCTGATCGATAGCGCCTAAGCATGGAGACATGGAATACATCATGAATCTAACTCAATTCCAACAGCAACTCGAGCTAGTAAGCTACCGGTCCCACTCGCTTCAACACCGTATACGGCCCAATAAACCTAGGGCTTAGCTTTCCCTTTCGGCCAAATCTCAGCACTTTCTTCCACGGCGATACCTTTAGAAAGACCTTGTCACCCACTGCATACTCCATATCCTATGTTTGAGGTCGGCATAAGACTTTTGCCTGTCCGAAGCTTCCTTCAGACGAGCCCAAATCACCTTAACCTTATCCTATGTTTTAGCAACCAACTCCGGACCCAACATCTGACGTTTATCTAGTTCTGTCCAACACGTAGGGGTACGACACTTTCGTCCATACAGTGCCTCATACGCTACCATCTGGGTACTCGCGATAAGCTGTTGTTATCGCGAACTCTACCAATGGTAGATATTCCTCCCAACCGCCAACAAATCCGCAACACGACCCTTAACATATCTTCTAAGATTTGAATTACCCTCTCTGACTGTCCGTATGACTGTGGATGGAAATCTGTGCTGAAATCCAACCTCATACCCAATGCCTGATGCAAAGCTTTCCAGAACGTTGACGTGAATCTGGGATCCTTATCTGAAATAATCGACCCTGGCACCTCATGTAACCGTACTATCTCTGCTACATACAACTTAGCCAACCTTTGGAATGAATAATCAATCCGAACTGGTATGAAATGGACCGACTTTGTCAAACGATCAACAATCACCCAGACTAAATCCTTTTTGCTAGGGTAAGGGGTAGCCCAGTGACGAAGTCCATCGTAATCCTTTCCCACTTCCACTGTGGAATCTTTACCGGCACAACAGACCTGACAGTAACTGATGCTCAGCTTTGACTTGTTGGCATGTCAGACACTTACTCACAAATTCAGTTACTTCTCGCTTAAGACCCGACCACCAGAACTGTTCCCGCAAATCTCGATACATCTTGCTACCTCCAGGATGCATAGCGTATGGGCTGCTATGATCTTCCTGAAGAATTCACTGTCTCAACTCCATATCCTTCGGCATACACACTTTCCCTTAAAAACACAGCACACCCTCACTGCTCAAGGTATAACCCTCCAAACCACCATTCTGCACTTGTAACCTCTGAGCACTCAAAACCTCATCCACTAGCTATCTCTCCTTAACCTGATCCACCCACGTTGGTTTTACTTGCAATTCTGCCAAAAGACTCCTGTCGTCATACAGACTGAGACGAGCAAACATTGCTCTCAGATCCGTTACCACCTTACGACTCAACACGTCAGCCACTACATTAGCCTTACCCAGATGGTATTCAATCGAGCAGTCGTAGTCTTTTAATAACCAAATCCACCTACACTGCCTCAAATTCAATTCTTTGTGTGTCAACAGATTCTTCAAACTCTTGTGATTCGTGTAGACGATAGACTTCTCCCCATACAAGTAATGCCTCCAAATCTTTAGGGCGAAGACCACTGCAGCCAATTCCAGATCATGTGTCAAGTAGTTACCTTCATGAGGTCTTAATTGTCAAGACGCATGCGCCACCACTTTCTCCTCTTGCATCAGGATATACCCCAAACCAGAAACCAATATGCGATGCATCACAATAAACCGTAAATTCCTTCCCTGCTTCAGGCTGAATCAAAACTGGAGCTTCTGTCAGAATCTTCTTTAACTTGTTGAAACTTTCTTGCTGCTTATCTACCCACACAAATGGAACCCCTTTCCTCAACAACTTAGTTAACGGTGCTGCAATCAAAGAAAACCCTTCCACAAATCTTCTGTAATATCCTGCCAAACCCAGAAAACTCCGAATCTCTACTACCAACTTAGGTGGCTTCCAATCCAACACCGCCTCAATCTTTTGAGGATCCACTCTAATTCCCTCAGCTGATACCACATGACCCAAGAAAGTTACCTCCTTCAACTAGAACTCGCATTTGCTAAACTTTGCGAATAATCGCTTCTCTCTCAGAATCTGTAGAACCACCCGTAGATGCACGACATGTTCCTTCTCAGATTTTGAGTATACCAAAATGTCATCTATAAACACCACGATGAATCGGTCCAAGTACAGCTGGAACACCTGATTCATCATGTCCAAGAACGCTGTTGGTGCATTAGTCAACCTGAACGGCATTACCAAAAACTCGTAGTGCCCATAATGAGTACGAAATGTTGTTTTATGGATATCCGCCTCCTTCACTTTGAGTTGATGATACCTCGACCTAAGATCTATCTTGGAGAAAATCGATGCACCCTTAAGCTGATCAAACAAGTCGTCTATCCTGGGCAACGGATACTTGTTCTTGATCGTCAACTTATTTAGCTAGCGGTAGTCTATACACATCTGTATTGTACCATCTTTCTTCTTAACAAAGAGCACAGGCGCTCCCCAAGGTGATACACTCATCCGGATGAAACCCCGATCTAATAATTCTTAAATCTGTGCCTTCAGTTCTACCAATTCCTTTGGCGCCATCCTATATGGGGCAATAGACACTGGCATGGTTTCGGGTAACAAGTCTATACTGAACTCAACTTCACGGTCCAGAGGCAGACCTGAAAGTTCCTCTAGGAATACATCGACAAATTCCTTCACCGTTCGGACATTCCCCACAACTGATTTCTTGGCCTCCAAGGCACAAATATGCACCATAAACGCCTCACAACCCTTCCTCACCATTTTCTCGACCTTCAGAGCACACACAACATTAGATAGATAATCTCTTCTATTACCTATCATTACTACCTCTTCACCTTTAAGCATCCTCAAAACCATGCGTTTAGTTGCATAATCAAATTGGCCCGGTACTTCACTAGCCAATCCATCCAGAATCGATCGAACTCCCGAACGGTAGTTCCATCGATCAACCAAAAATACTACCCTTGAAGTTCTAGGGGTACATCTCTATACAGTTTATTTACTTCTACAGAGTGACCTAGAGGGCTTATTATTATCATCTCCCTAGAAGTAATCTCAAAGTCTAAGTTCATAATTTTGATTATACTACTGGCAACATACGAGTGTGTCGAAGCAACATCTATCAAAGCAGTATAAGGCAGTCCAAAAATTAATAACGTACCGGTTATGACATTCGGTGCGTCACCCTCCTCTCGACGCCTCACTGCGTAGACCAACCCAGGCTGTCTTACCTCTATGCTCCCAGCACCTCTACCCGATGCTCTGCGGCCTCGTCTTAGATCGTTACCTCCCCTGGCCAAACTGTGACCCTTCTGTGGTTGCTGACTATCCCTCTTAAACTGTGTATGACCCTGATTCCTAGACTGAAGCCTAGCTGACCTCTGCGGACAATCCCTAACTCGGTTTCCCATTGACCCACACTCAAAACACCCTCTGTTTTCAGTTCCAGTCCAACATTCCCCTGTGTGAGACTTTCCACACCGAGCACACCATGGCGGCCACTGAGTAGTAGCAGTAGCAGGCCTCGCAGCTTGATTCAGTCCACCATATCTAGCCCTTTTCTACTAATTCTGATAGACCCAAATGACCCAAAATTCTCTTATTCCAACCCTTATCCTGATTCCGTCTCACTGACAGTTTCACTTCTTTAGCAACTTTAGCCTTTTCTAATAAGACTGCAAATTCTCTCCCATTGTGGAGCAATCAACATCCGCATCTCATCTCTCAACCCATCCTCAAATCTGACACAGCGCTCATGTTCTATGCCCACAATACCTCGCCAATACCGACTTAACCAAAGAAATTCTACCTCATATTTTGATACTGACTTATTTCCCTGAACCAAATTTAGGAATGCCTTACGATGTGCATCGATGTAACTAGCCCCAACGTATTTCCTCTGATGGGCTGCCCTAAAGAAATCCCAAGTGATGTCGTCGGCCATTGCTCCATCCCTAACCGTGAGCCACCACTGATATGACTCATCTCAGAGAAGAGATACAATACCCTTCAGCTTCTCTTCAGCCGTAAAATCTAGGTCGTCCATGATACGTTCTGTCACCTCTAGCCAATATTCCACCGTACTAGGAGCCACACCAGATACACCTCTGAATACCTCTGGGCCATTAGCCCAGAGTCATTCAAACACAGATTTTTGAGCTCCTGTTCCGATGCCTGCACCCGCGACTCTTTCTAGAACACGCAGCATCGCCTGTGACACTGAGTCATCACCAACCGTCTGATCCTGAAATTCTGCGCCCACAATTGGCGGCGGTGGTACCTTGTTCTCTGACCCATGACCAAACCCTACCGATTCTGACACTGTTGTCCTACCCCTACCTCGTCCACGTATATTACGCCCACGTCCTCGTGCGCTCATGACTCCCGATACAAATTGATCTGATTTAATAATTTTATGCGTTAGACTTATTCCACTGTTATTAAAGCACAGTCTTATGGATAGTTTAATACGGGGATTATTTTTATAAGTTCACACAATCCTACGGTTTAAGTCCCTAAAGTAATTCCCTATTACTACTAGTCATAACATCATCATTACAAATATAAATAGGGGTACTTACCTGGGCGGATCGGTGCCGGAGACTCGGTGCCATGCTTTTCCAATCGTACCTTTCCCATAAAAACCTTTTATAACCTATTTTTAAAATGTTTTTGGGCCTCGGGGCCATAGCCGAGCTTTTGAACCTGGCTCTGATACCAAAATTGTAACACCCCAAACCCTGTCAACACGCTACGACCGAATCTGGCATGTCACGGGAAAAAAAATTTTGAAGACGCAAGTTGTAGGTTTAAATTTTGAAAAAAGAAACGTTGTATTGAACACTTCGTTATTTTAAGTTTGAAAGAAAAACTCTTCTGAGAGAAATCGTTGTCGTTCCTTGTTTTGGGAAAACCGTTTGATTTTATGAAAACCCGAGTGAGTTTAGCATAATAAAGTTGTAAACCATTTTGTATCTGAACATAAAGAAAAAAATTAGTTTGGAGAAAGTAAGATTAGCTCGTTGACTTCATTTGTTTAGTATTACCCAATGGTAAAGTTTGAAAAACCCGATAAGTTGTATAATTTTCAAAAACGTTGATTTTACAGGTTATTCGAACATGCTATGTTATTTAACTTAAGCACAGTATGATAAAACTTAAAGCAGATAATCAAAAACCCGAAATAATAAAAATTTAGCGGCCTTATTACAAATCCAAAACCAAATTTAAAAGTAAATAAGCCCAAAATAGTAATTGAAAAAAATCTGAAAACATAGCGCATGGCCACCTCGAGTCCACCCGGCTCCACATCCGCGATCTATGCCTCATCTCAAAAATGTAAAGGAAGTGGTGAGTTACCGAGACTCAGTGTATAAATCCCCATCCCAATAATAACAAGGCACTTACACATTTCATTAGTCACTATGCAAATCATACAAACCCAACCTAACCAATCGAACTCTTGTGTCTACCCCTGTGGTCAAAACCACTGGTGGTCAAAACCACTGGTGACCATAGTCACAAATCGTATAAGTGTGGTCAAAACCACTTGTGACCGTAGTCACAAATCATATGATGGGACCAACCAACCATGTGGTCAAAACCACTGATGACAATCCCGTAATCAATATGTGGGGCCAACCCACTGTGGTACCAAACCACTGGGACAAGTTACAATACTCCATGTGTGGTCAAAACCACTGCTGACCATAGTCACAAATAATATCCGTGTGGTCAAAACCACTGGTGGTCAAAACCACTGAGACTAGTCACAAATAATAAGGAAAGCGGGGCCAACCCACTGTGTGGTCAAAACCACTGGTGACAGTCTAAATCATCCTTCCCCCTCCTCTCAACATACCCATCATCATGAACACATTTTTCGTGGCATATTAACATGTTTGTAATGAAAATATCACATAGCATAGCATAATAATATAACAGCGTACATCGATAGCCAATCCACAAGGGACTTACCCGGAGTCCACGCTCATACCCACAAGGGTAACACATCATTGTCAATAGCTATTTCGGCTTTTAACAGTAAACATAACTAGCAAATTAACTAATGAAGTGTGTAAGAGTTCCACACCTGATTACTCGTAAAACGACGCTCTCTCGCTCGATCTGTCGTTATTCGACACCACCACTATTTGACTACTCCGTTGCTCAGGTGTTCGTCCACACCTAGGTGGCCAATCATGAACCACATACACGGCCCTCTTCTTGAATTTGGGGGCTGGGGTCTCGTGTCCGACCCTCCTCTCGCTTGGTTGGCCTTAGGGTCCATAAAACCTTTGGTCACTAAATCAGGTTAACACAGAGAATAACTATGAATCAAGAATTGACCCGAAAGAGTAGATCCCTTCCCTAGATTGATCAATTCCCGAAGACCAATGACTTAGATCAAAGCACCACTTAAATACTCAGTCGACTAATGCCAAGCCTCCTTAGCACCCTCCATTCGACCAAGGTCTACAGGATTAGCTACTGCCTTCGGCACTAACACACAATAGAAATTATTGAATAGCAGAAACGCTTACCACTGCCCTAACAAATCCGATTGGAAATAATGGCAATCCCATGTTAAGGATCCACTACAACAATAGTCCAACAAGAAAGTTTGAGTGCCAGAGATTTTGGCTTTTCCCTACCCCAGCAACCGAAATTGGGGAAAAAATAGGGATATAAGAGTACTAAGAAGATTTGGCCATAAGAGTAAAAAAAAAAAAAAAAAAAACAACAAAATCTTACCGGACTATGGATTGTAGTTAGTCCTTGAGAACCGAGGAAGAGATGAACAGTTATGAGATTTCGCCACCTACTAAACCTAGTGAAAGAAAGAAAAAGAACCACAAAGGTGCTAGATGGATTCGGATAACACAAAAACACAAAAATAAGAGGGAATAGAAAGATGAAAAAGAAGGATGGTATTTGAGGTTTCGGTTCTTAAAGAGTATGGGAAGAAAGTGAACCGCATGATGAGTGAAGAGCAATGTGGGTTCGGCAACCACAAGAGAAGTAGGGAGAAAAGAAATGGAAAGAAGTTTAGGAGAGAATTTGGCCAAGGGTGTTTTGAGAGAAAAGGGAAAGGAACAAAATGCAAAAAAATGTGCAATTGGGGAATATGGTTTCGACACACAAGAGAATGAAAGAAGAAAACTCAAACACCAAGTGAGACACACACCAAAAGCCGAAAATATCATCCCAAGCAACCCAACTTCGGCACACCCCCTTTCCACTCACCAAAACCGAATGCACTAACACCCCTTAGCCATGACCAAATTCGGCTACACACTCTCACCCTCTTCAACCTCTAAGTCGTCCCCCTTCTTTCTCCCTAAATTCCTCCCTTCCACTCATTCAAATTGTTTGAATGAGTCAAGCTCCTACATTCACTCCTCTCCATCCAATTCAAATGTGTTGACTCCTTCAACACCCATCCAACAAAGTCCTTCCTGAGCACATCTCTTCCTTACACCTAGCATCAAAAATAAATGCACAAGGAGAGATTCTTGCAGCTCGAACCAAGGCCCTCTTAGCTCCTTGTGGCGTCACCTCACCAGGCATTTAGTAGCGCCTCCCTTGCCACTTTTCCAAAGCACTTCTTGTGTCAAAACACTCCAATAACATCCCTTAACACTAACTCCCTTGGCTCCCCCTTCCAAGTACCCAAAAAAAAATTTTGCTATGGCTCAAGCCTACCCCAAGCTCATGCCAAGACCCCAAAACACTCTAAACTAGCTTAGCAATCATACTAACACATGTAAACATGCAAAAATGTAGAGACCCCGATTTAAGGATGTTACAAAGAAGATAGCTAAAATAGGGTTTGAAATTTTGGCACTTGCATAGCTTGATTAAGGTATGTATTTTGCTCGGGTTTTGATAATTTTTATGTTTTTGTGATAGTTGCTTCATGTTATCTTAAGCCCATGTCTCAATTTTGAATTTGATGAAGATTTCAAGTTTTGCCATTGATGATTATATGAGTTTAATGATGTTAGTTGATGAGTTATGGAAGCTTGATATGATATTTATAAGTTTTGTCTTTGAATTTTTGATGAATTTGACTATTTTGGGCTAAATTGAGAAAATGATATTTTGAGGGACTAAAATGTAAAATAAATGAAATATATGGGCTTATATGAGCTAAGGGAACTTTCGGCCTAGCTTGGGTAAAATGAAATTATGTGTATTTATTGATTTTATGAAATAGGAATTAAAATGTTAAAATGTGAAATGTGAGGGCTAATTTTTAAAATGTTCTAAATATGCATTTATGGATTGAATTGAATTATTTGGTGAATGAATTAGTTAAATTTGAATGTGTATAGATCAAGAACCAAAGAAAATAGAATTAGATCGGAGGAAGTCAAAAATAGTAGAATAGTTGTTCGTTTCTGTTCTTTTCCATATGAGGTAAGTCGATATACAAATAAATGTGTTTGAATTGAATAATTATTGCTTCTCTATGAATAAATTGTGATATATAGCCATTCAAGCTGAATAAGTAGAATTTGGGAAATTGTCGATAATGTGACAACGTCTGAAAAGTCCCGTACGAACTTTAGGAATAGTTAGGATTCGTATGTCATGACATAGGTTTTTGATATATGTGTTATCGTGTAAGACCATGTCTGGGACATTGGCATGGATTTGTGTTTTACGTGTAAGACCATGTCTGGGACATCAGCATCATATTTGGCTTCATGTAAGACCTTGTCTGGGACAGAAGCTTCGATACTGATTTCATGTAAGACCACGTCTGGGACGTTAGCATTGTATGAGTTTTTTTTGAGTTATCTAAGTATCCTATTTGATTCCAAACGGTTCAACAGGCATTCTGAAAAATGAATGATTATGTGAAATGTGCATCCGATGCAGATACATTTGAAATGTATGCAAAGTACGAGTACAAAAGTATGTATATGTGAAAAATGTGGAATTGACATACATGTATGAGAGCAATAAAATAAATTGTGCTATGATCAAATGAACTACATGGTTATGTGGTATGTGTGTAAGCAAATGGTTAGGAACAATTGTGCCAAAGGAGAAATATGATTTTGCTATTGAGTTATGCTATAGTTTATGTGAATGAAATGGTTTATAAATGTTCTACATGATAAGTTTATTTGTATATGGCTTACCAAGCTTTTGAACGCTTACTTTATATGTGTTTGCATTATTTTATAGATTATCAAAGCAACTAGAAGCTCGTGGATTGTCGAAGATCATCACCACACTATCAAATTATACTTTGGTACCTTTTAAAAATGTATATATATTGAAGTATGGCATGTATAGGCTAGAAATGTTAAGATATGTTTTGGAACATGTGTATATGTTCATGCGAAATGGCTTGTTAATGAATGTGAACATGGTAAATTTAGTCCATGCTTTGTGAAACAAAAGTTAGTATATTTTTTATGTATGGTTGGCATATTGAGTTGGTAAGTTTTGGATGGATTTATACATTGAAGTGAATGATGTTGTTATGAGTCAAATGGTGCATAATTTTGATATGATTTGGCTATTTTTGAGTTATAAAATGAGGCTTGTTGGTGCTTGTAGATATGACCCTTATTAGGTGGCAATTTGGCCTTGCAAATGGCCTATAATTGCCCACATTTTTGAACAAAGGGCATGTGACCTGACCGTTTCCTTCACTGTCATATTTCAAAGCAAATCAGTGTTGCACACGAGCCAGACACACGAGTGTGTGACAGGCTATGTGATTCAATTTAGTATTACACACGGGCCAGATGCACAGGCTTGTGATAGGCCGTGTGGTAATAGTCAATTTTGTACACGGTCTGAGACACGAGCTAAGGCATGGGCGTGTGAGGCACACGGCCTAGCCACACGGGCATGTGCCTTATTTTGAAAGAAAATTTTTATGAGTTCTGCAAAGTTTTGTATGTGCTCGGTTTAGCCTCGAACCCTTTTTTAGGCATGTTTAAGGTCTCGTAGATCTTTTAAAGGGACAAAGTGATTATGAATGATGATGTTTTTGTTGATGTGAGATGTATGTTTGTGAAATTTTCTGGTATGTCCGGCAATGCCTCATAACCTTATTCCAGCGACGGATATGGGTTAGGGGTGTTACATTTATTAGTATCAGAGCTACAGTTTAGTCGATTCTAGGACTAACGTAGCGTGTGAGAGTTTAGCTATACATGCCATATATAAGAACTGTGATAGTGTGATGAATCCTGACATATAAAATGTATTTTTTTGTATAGTAAATGGACCCCGAAAGAGCTATAGTTGATGATGTTGAAAGTAATGCGCCTGCTCCCACTCAAGGGACAACGCCATCTAATTCTAGACCTGTTACTAGCGGTCAGGAATGAGAGGTTAAACAAGTCTTCTTCCAAATGATGAATGAGTGGTTCACTCAGTATATTAGAACAAATCCAGCTGTTCCTCAACCTTTACCCCCACCTAATCCCCCCAGACTCCTGTTGTACCTCCTGTTATGAATCCGAATCTGTTAAATAAGCCTCCGGTCGATAAAATCCATAAATATGGGGCCGAAGAGTTCAAGGCCACTAGTGATAATGATACAGAGAAAGCTGAATTTTGGCTCGAGAATAGAATTGGAGTGTTTGATGAAATGTCGTATACCTCAAGAATGAGTAAATGTGTCATTTCTTTGTTGAGAGATGCAGCATATCAATGGTGGAAAACTTTGACTTCTGTTGTTTCAAAAGAATGAATTACTTGGTATTTTTTCAATCAGAATTTCGAAAGAAATATATCAATGAGAGATTTATTAATCAAAAGCGAAAAGAATTTCTTGATTTGAAACAGGGCCGTATGTCTGTTAGAGTATTTGAACAAGAATTTGTAAGACTAAGTCAATATGCACAAGAATGTGTCTCGATCAAGCAATAATGTGTAAAAGGTTTGAAGATGGCCTGAATGAAGATATCCATTTGTTAGTTTGAATTTTGAAAATAAAAGAGTTTGTTTTGCTTGTTGATCGAGCATGTAAAGCTGAAGAACTCGGGAAAGATAAAAGAAAAGCTGAGTCAGAAGCTAGAGATGTGAGAAAGATATCCTCAAGTAAATCATTTCAGTTTGCATCAAATAAAATTTGAGATGAGTATAACGTTTAAAGGCTAATGCGGGACATTCAAGCAGAGATCGTGTTAGATCGTATTTGAGTTTCAAAACTCTAGCTACTTCGATAGCTAGTGTTGGAAATGTCAGATCTGAGTGACATGAATATAGACATTGTGGTAAAAGACATCCGGGTAATTTTAGATTGAATGACCGAGCTTGCTTTAAATGTGGATCAATAGATCACTTTATCCGAGACTGTCCCGAGTCGGTTGAGCAAGAGATTGCACAGAATCTGAAGTCGAATAATGCTTCAGCTAGGGGTAGACCTCCTAGAAACACAGGAAATGTGAGTGGCAACTAGTAAGCTACTAAGGATTTAGTTGTGAGATTTGAGGCGAGAGCACTTGCCAGGGCTTTTGCTATTAGAGCTCATGAGGAAGCTTCATCTCTAGATGTTATTACTGGTATTTTACTCTTTCGATACTTCTGTGATTGCATTGATTGACCTAGGGTCTACTCATTCATATATATATGTATGAACTTAGTATCCAGTAAGACTTTGCCTATAGAGTCTACTGAATTTGTAATTAAAGTATCGAACCCCTTAGGCAAGTGTGTTCTAGTTGACAAAGTGCACAAGGATTGTCCGTTGATGTTTTGAGATAACTGTTTTTCAGCTGATCTGATGTTATTACCTTTTGATGAGTTTGATATAATCCTGGGTATAGATTTGCTAACATTGCATGATGCTGTTGTAAATTGCAAACAGAAAACTATTGATTGAGATGTCAGAATGATGAGATAATTCAAATTGAGTCTAGTGATTTGAATGGGTTACCGGCAGTGATATCTTTAATGAAAGCTCAGAGTTTTGTGAAAAAGGGTTATGAAGCTTACTTTTCCTATGTGATTGATTCAAAAGTGACTGAAAAGAAAGTTGAATCTGTGTAGTTATTTGTGAGTTTCTTGATGTGTTTGCTGAAGAACTATTGGGATTACCTCTGATACGAGAAGTTGAGTTTAGCATCGAGTTAGTACCGGGGACGACCCCAATCTCAATAGCTCCATATAGAATGGCTCCAACAGAATTGAAAGAATTAAAGTCTCAGTTGCAAGAGTTGGCAGACAGAGGTTTTGCACGACCGAGTTTCTCACCTTGGAGTGCTCTGTTTTGTTTGTGAAAAAGAAAGACAGTACGATGAGAATATGTATTGATTAGCGTCAATTAAACAAAGTGACCATTAAGAATAAATATCCTCTACCTAGAATCGATAATTTGTTTGATCAGTTGAAAGGAGCTTCTATGTTTTCAAAGATGGATTTGAGATTGGGATACTATCAATTACAAGTAAAAGATTCAGATATTTCAAAACCGCCTTCCGAACGAGGTATGGGCACTATGAGTTTTTAGTTATGCCTTTTGGACTAACAAATACTCCTGTTGTTTTTATGGACTTGATGAACAGAATTTTCAAGCCATATTTAGATCGATTTGTTGTTGTATTTATTGACGACATTTTGATTTATTCGTGTAATGAAATTGAGCATGCTGAACACTTGGGGATTGTGCTACAAACTCTACGTGATAAGCAATTGTATGCAAATTTTAGTAAATGTGAGTTCTAGTTGCATGAAGTCGGCTTTTTGGGACATATTGTGTTAGCATCCGGTATGTGAGTTGATCTAAGCAAGATTTCAACTATTTAGAATGGAAGCCTCTAAAAAATGTGTCTAAAGTCCACAGTTTTCTGGGACTTACTAGTTATTATCGATGGTTCATAAAAGGCTTTTCGATGATTGCAACTCCGTTGACGAGATTACTTCAGAAAGATGTGAAATTTGAATCGCCAAAAAATGTCAGAAAAGCTTTGATCAGTTGAAAACTCTTTTGACTGAAGCTCCAGTGTTAGTACAACCAAAATCCGATAAAGAATTTGTGATATATAGTGATGCTTCATTGAATAGTTTGGGTTGCGTCTTGATGCAAGAAGGCAAAGTCATAGCTTATGCCTCGAGACAATTGAAATTACATGAAAAAATTATCCGACACACAACCTTGAGCTAGCTGCGATTGGGTTCACCTTGAAGATTTGGCATCACTATTTATTTGGTGAGAAATGTCATGTGTTTTCAGATCACAAAAGTCTAAAATATTTGATAACTCAAAAAGATTTGAATCTGCGTCAAAGAAGGTGGTTAGAACTGTTAAAAGACTACAATCTAGTTATAGATTATCATCCGGGAAAAGCAAATGTTGTTGCTAATGCTTTGAGTTAGAAATCACTGTTTGCGCTACACGCGACTAATGTTCGTTTAATTTTGGCTGATGATGGTTCAATTTTGGCTGAATTGAAAGCAAGACTGTTGTTCTTATAGTAGATTTTTGATGCTCAGAAAGTTGATAATGAAATGTTAGTGAAACGAGCTCTGTAACACCCCTTACCCGTAATCCATGCCGGAATCGAGCCCGAAGAATTACTGTTGGAACGCCGACACCCCCATGGCGCAGTTCAAAAATTAATCTCGGTGATCCAAACCATGAATCCATGTGTGAGGAATGAATCAGGGTGAAATAAAGGTTTCGAAGTTACAGAAATTTCAATCTGAGTAGACAGCGACGCCTCAGCAACAAGAGTTCTGATCTACTGCCGAACCAAGCTGCAACATTTACGATGTCGGCCTCTACGTAATCCACCCAGTTTGACTATGAACTATAGAAATCTCCAAAAACTATTTTCAGAGGTTTTATTTGCTTGACGGGTGCTAGACTTTTTCCAAGCAAATTCTTAGGGTTTTTCTTAACAAGTTTTTTATCACTTATTACCTTTTATAATCGATATATCTTTTATGAATTATAAAATTAAATAAATATAATAATGTTTTAACCAAAAATTATAATTACATTAATTATAACATGGATTTCGGTGACCTATATTTATTTAAATTTATATACGAACCAAATTCATATATTAATTCTCATTATGTGTACAACATCCTTGTACATATAATATATACAATATTTGATTGCCCAATTAAATTAATTCTTTAATTAATTCAATTCATGTGACAATCAAACACAATACCAACTATGTTTCATTCCGCTCATTTCAACCATAGGGTGTGACCACAGAGGTTCTTGTAACGTTAGCGATAATACTAGAACGATTCTAATGTCACAAACAATGAGTGGCATCTAGTAATGCATCATTGCTACCTAAGTTACAAGAATTCATGATTTGACATAACTTTTTGTGATTAACCTTTCATGCATTAATCCTTAAGTCCTTTATCTCTGGAATAGATACAAGTCATGGAATAGTCACACTTGTATAGTCCATCCCATGTTTCTTGATATCTTGAGTAGACTATGATATACAAATTAGTATGACATCTCATGTCAACTTATTTGAGCATGGACATGCATTTCTAGTCTCACTCAATCAAGTGGCCTAAGATATTACTCCCATTATGTGGGAGGGACTTATCCTATATTAATCAACAATATCTCTCTCTATAGATTGTGGTATATCCAACATTAGCCATTATAGAACAACCAGTTACGGTGTATGTTTGATTGTATCAAAATATACGACTCACGATGTTGGGATAATGATTATCTCAAGTCTAAGGATCATATACATATTAATCACTATGAGTAATGTTGTGACAATTACATAATAATCCAAGAAACATACTCATAGTCGGTCAGTCCAATATGTTGTTCTCTAACACACATATTCATGCATTGATTTTGATACTCTATATCAATGACAACTCTTTATCATCAATCAACTACACGTTAGTCTTAATGCATTATTGTTGTCCTAGCCAACAATAATACTTGACTAAGGATATTTTAAGAATAATCATATTATTCTCAGGACATTATTATAAAACAGTTTATTTGTACACGGTATGAAAAACCTGAAATAATAATGACAACGCTTTATATTAATAAACATGGTAAATCAAGTATGTTATTACAACCATCTCATGATTGATCTTTGGGCATACTCTTACAATTACCAAATTAAATCCATATGATCGCCACTTAGGCTCATTGATTACTCTCTTAAGTTATCTCTACAACCTCAATCTCGACTTACGAGGCTTCACTCATACACGAAAGACTCTCGAGACCCTTTTGAAAACTTCTGCGATTTTAAAATTTCTTCACCTAAACAGGGACTACACGCCCGTGTAAGGTGAGACACGTTCGTGTGAGGTCACACACGCCTATGCCCTCAACCCGTGCATGAAAGCCCAAGCACTCTACCAATGTCCCACGACTAGGGCACACGCCTGTGCTCACCACCCGTGGTGAACACTAACATCACCACACGGCCTAAAGTCTAGACACACGCCCGTGTGGCTAGCCCGTGGTCTATACTACTCGAATCTATCAAAGAGACACGGCCAAGGCACACACCGTAGGTTGGCTGTGTGTCACACATGGCCTAGATACATGCCCATATGTCTAATAACATGGACAAGAACAAATCTAATTGCCAAGTTCTTTTCACTCCTCAAATTCTTGCAACATATACTCAAACAATACATCCATAATCAACTCAAATTCAAACACAATCTTACATGGATAACTACATTTTTTTATTATAATAAAGCAGCCAACAACTAAGGCATTATACAAAAATAGATTATCCATCTATAGGCTAACACATCTTAGCCATTTACAACAAAATTCACTAACTTGTCTAGCCCCTATACATGCCATATACAAAACATTTAGTCTAATGTACCGGAGTGAGCTGATAGTGTGGGCGATCTTCTGATTAATCCACGTATCTCGATTCAAACCTCTTTCTCTATAAGACAAGGGAAAGAAAAGGAGTAAGCCTTGAGCTTAGTAAGTTTACACATAAACAATTTAAGCATTCTAGTATAAACTAAACAACAATTAGTATTATACTACCAATAAATTCACATCCACAATTATGCTTACTCTTTCTACCCCTTACCCCATTTCCAAAACATTATGAGTCACCTACTCATAATCATTGACATGCACCCCTGCACTCAATACCACATTTACTTGAAAATATGGCACGCCATTTTATCACACTAATACATCCACACGGCTAAATTACTCGGTGGTTTCGTACTTAGCCCACCACAATCAGGTAATAAGGTAGTATCGCACATAGCCTACCAAGAGGTACTCATAGTGGTTTCACACATAGCCCACTAAATAATATACTTAACTATGGTATCGCACACACCCATAGTTGTTAAGTATTAAGGTGGTATCGCACTTAGCCCACCATCAAATATTATAACTAATCATCCACATATCTACTTACTCATTGATTCAAGATATCTACCACATTCATTCCATTTGAACCACATAGGTTCTCAATAATTCTCATTCATTTTCATTCATTTTCATTCATGTTATACACTAGCTAGCATTAAGAATGTATAAATAGAACGCATTGATTACGCATAAACTTACCTCGGTACTCAAAAAGTATAAAGATGTGCAGTTTAGTCCACCACCTTGTTCTTGCCTTGGTTTCGATCCGGGCTTCGTCTTTCTTGATCTATAATTATAAATCAACTCATTCAATACACACATTGACTAAATTGACCATTATCTCATACTTTAATAGAATTACCATTTTACCCCTAAACTTTCTCATATTTACACTTTTGGCCCAAGGCTCGTAAAGTGATTTTCATTCAACTTTCCAGCCTTTCATGCATAGCCAAACCATTTATTCAACTAAAGTAATCATAAATTCTCATTAAATTACACATGTATGACTAAACTCAAAACTTTCACAAACAAGTCCCTACTTGCATTTTTCATGGAAATCACTTAGCAAAAGATGTTTTTACTACATCAAGCTTTCATATTCTTCCATTAAACATCAAAATACATGCATTTCATACATGGGTACATTTTTGAACATCCATCTTAGCTCAACATATAGCTAAAAATAGCTTACTCATGCTACTAAGACCTCAAAAATATGAAGAATATTAAAAACGGAGCTAGAATACACTTACTAGCTAGCTTGAAAAGTTGAAGAGCCCTAACAATGGCTTCTCTAGATTTTTAACAGCCTTGGGGAAGAAGATGAATGAAAATTCTATCATCTTTTCCCATTTTAATCATCTAATTAACAAGTGACCAAAATGCCCTTTTGTCCAACTTTCCAATTTTAACCCATTCATGCCCAATTTTATCCAAAAATTAGAATTTGGAAAAATTACTATTTAAGGACCTCTAATTGGTAATCCAAACGATTTCACACAAATAGCTTCTAGCACATTTTACAACTTTTGCAATTTAGTCCTTTTTGAAAATTCAACCGCAATTTGACAAAATTACTTCATGAAACTTTCACACTAACATGAAAACATGGGATAGACCTCAAAAACTCATACATATACATCAGATTTGTGGTCTCACACCACTATTCCGACTAGGCCTTAAGTCAGGATGTTACAAGCTTAGTGTAATTGTTTGAGATCTCGAGATCAGATTTGTGGTCTGAGAAATTCAGAGTTAATTCAGTTGATTTTGAATGAAGCTCATAATAGTAGTTTATCAGTTCATTCGGGAAGTATAAAAATGTACAATGATTTGAAATAGTTTTATTGGTGGCCTGGTATGAAACAGGATATCTCAGAGTTTTTTTTTGAAATGTTTAATCTGTCAGCAAGCTAAAGCTGAGCATCAGGTGCCATCTGGTTTGTTACAACTGATTATGATTCCCGAATGGGAATGGGATAGAGTGACGATGGATTTTGTTTCAGGACTGCCTTTAACTTTGAGAAAGAAAGATGCAATCTGGGTTATAGTTGACAGATTAACAAAATCAGCCCATTTTATTCCAATACGATCTGATTACTCACTTGATAATTAGCTTAGCTATATATTTTTGATATTGTGAGATTGCACGGGGTGCCACTATCTATCATGTCTGATAGAGATCCAAGGTTTACTTCGCGATTTTGAAAGAAACTGCAAGAGGCTTTAGGTACGAAATTTCACTTGATACGGCTTTTCATCCACAGATGGATGGTCAATCCGAACGGATTATCTAGATACTCAAAGATATGTTGAGATGTTGCATTCTTGAGTTTGAAGGTACGTGGGAACAATATTTACCATTGATTGAATTTGCGTACAATAATAGTTTTCAATCAGGCATTAAAATGGCACCGTATGAAGTCTTGTATGGTCTTAAATGTAGATCTCTATTGTATTGGACTGAACTTAGTGACAATAAGATTCATGGGGTTGACTTGATAAAAGAGACTGAGCAGAAAGTGAAAGTGATCCGTGATAGTTTGAAAGCAGCATCTAATTGACAAAAATCATACTCAGACTTGAAACGAAAAGATATTGAGTTTGAGATCGGGAATAAAGTGTTTTTGAAAGTGTCTTTGTGGAAGAAAATACTCCAATTTGGCAGAAAAGGCAAGTTGAGTCTAAGATTTATAGGGTCGTGTGAGATAATTGAGCGTATTGGACATGTTGCATACAGATTGTTGCTACCACCTGAGCTAGAAAAGATTCATAACGTGTTTCACGTATCGATGCTTCGATGATACAGATTTGATCCTTTGCATAAAATTTCTCCATCTAAGATAAAATTTCAGTCTAATATGACTTATGAAGAAGAACCGATTCGTATTTTAGCTCATGAGATTAAAGAAATGAGAAATAGTAAAAGTATTGTGGCATTGACAAGGTGTTGAAGAGCTACGTGGGAGCCTGAAGATATTATGAGACAGCAATATCTGAATCTATTTAACAGTAAGATTTTCGGGGACGAAAATCCCTAAGGGGGAGAATTGTAATAGTCTGGTTTAGACCCTAGTCAGAATAGTGGTTTTGAGACCACAAATTTGAGTCTAAAAATATTTTAATATTATTTTCTGTGTTTACAGTATGTGATTAAGCATGTGTGAAAGTTTCGTGAATTAATTTGGTCGTTTGTGTGCTAATTTGCAATAAGGACTTAATCGCACAAAATCCAAAAGTGACTTTCTATTTTTTAAAGTGTCGAATTGCTATGTCTTTAAAATGTGTGAGTCCTCATAATGGAATTAGACCATTGATAGTGGGAATGGACATAAATGGGCATATATGAAGTGATTTTATAATGTATTCATTAAGGATAAATTTGGTATTTGATTATTATGGTAATTATTAATTCAAATAAAACATAAGGGCCACCATTTGATCATCTTTTATGGTCGAATGAAGCAAAGAAGATAGCTAAAATAGGGTTTGAAATTTTGGCACTTGCATAGCTTGATTAAGGTATGTATTTTGCTCGATTTTTGATAATTTCTATGTTTTTGTGATCATTGCTTCGTGTTATCTTAAGCCCATGTCTAAATTTTTGAATTTGATGAAGATTTCAAGTTATGCCATTGATGATTATATGAGTTTGATGTTAGTTGATGAGTTATGGAAGCTTGATATGAGATTTATAAGTTTTGTCTTTGAATTTTTGATGAATTTGACTATTTTGGGCTAAATTGAGAAAATGATATTTTGAGGGGCTAAAATGTGAAACAAATGAAATATATGGGCTTATATGAGCTAAGGGAACATTCGGCCTAGCTTGGATAAAATGAAATTATGTTTATTTGGTGATTTTATGAAATAAAGACTAAAATGTTAAAATGTGAAATGTGAGGGCTAATTTTTAAAATGTACTAAATATGCATTTATGGATTGAATTGAATGATTTGGTGAATGAATGAGTTAAATTTGAATGTGTATAGATCAAGAACCAAAGAAAACGGAATTAGACCAGAGAAAGTCAAAATAGTAGAATGGTCGTTTGTTTCATTCTTTTCCGTACGAGGTAAGTCAATATACAAATAAATGTGTTTGAATTGAATAATTATTGCTTATATATGAATGAATTGTGATATATGGCCATTCGAGCTGAATATGTGGAATTCGAGAAAGTGCCGATAATGTGATGACGTCCGAAAAGTCTTGTACGAACCTTAGGAATAGTTAGGATACGTATGTCATGACATAGGTTTTCGATATATGTGTTATCGTGTAAGACCACGTTTGGGACGTTGGCATCGATTTGTGATTTACGTGTAAGACCATGTCTGGGACATCGACATCGTATTTGGTTTCGTGTAAGACCCTGTCTGGGACAAATGCATCGATACTGATTTCATGTAATACCATGTCTGGGACATTGGCATTGTATGAGTTTTTCTAATTTATCTAAGTATCCTATTTGATTCTGAACAGCTCAACGGGCATTCTGAGAAATGAATGATTATGTGAAATGTGCATCTGATGCAGGTACGTTTGAAATGTATGCAAAGTACGAGTACGAAAAGTAAGTATATGTGAAAAATGTGGAATTGAGATACATGTATGAGAGCAATGAAATAAATTGTGCTATGATCAAATGAACTACATCATTATGTGGTATGTGCGTAAGCAAATGGTTAGGAACAATTAAGCCAAAGGAGAAATATGATTTTGCTATTGAGTTATGCTATAGTTTATGTGAATGAAATGGTTTATAAATGTTCTACATGATAAGTTTATTTGTATATGGCTTACTAAGCTTTTGAAAGCTTACTTTGTGTGTGTTTGCATTGTTTTATAGATTATCAAAGCTACTGGAAGCTCGGGGATTGTCGAGGATCATCACCACACTATCAAACTATACTTTGGTACATTTTGAAAATGTATATATATTGAAGTATGGCATGTATAGGCTAGAAATGTTAAGATATGTTTTGGAACATATGTATATGGTCATGTGAAATGGCTTGTTAATGAATGTGAATATGGTAAATTTAGTCCATGCTTTGTGATGCAAAAGTTAGTATATTTTTTATGTAAGGTTGGCATATTGAGTTGGTAGGTTTTGGATGGATTTATAAGTTGAAGTGAATGATGTTGTTATGAGTCAAATGGTGTATAATTTTGATATGATTTGGCTATTTTTTGAGTTATAAAATGAGCCTTGTTGGTGCTTATAGATATGACCCTTATTGGGTGGTAATTTGGCCTTGCAAATGGCCTATAATTGCCCACACTGTTAAACATACGGGCCTGTGATCTGACTGTGTCCTTCACTGTCATATTTCAAAGCAAATCAGTGTTGCACACGGGCCAGACACACTAGTGTGTGACAGGCCGGGTGATTCAATTCAGTATTGCACACGGGACAGACGCACGGGCATGTGACAGGCCGTGTGGTACTAGTCAGTTTTGTACATGGTATGAGAAATGGGCTAAGGCACGGTCGTGTGAGGCACACGGCCTAGCCACACAGGCATGTGCCCTGTTTTGAAAGAAAATTTTTATGAGTACTACAAAGTTTCGTATGTACTAGGTTTAGCCGCGATCCCTTTCTAAAGCATGTTTAAGTTCTCGTAGATCTTTTAAAGGGACAAAGTGATTATGAATGATGATGTTTTTGTTGATGTGAGATGTATGTTTGTGAAATGTTCGGGTATGTCCGATAATGCCTCATAACCTTAGTTTGGCGATGGATATGGGTTAGGGGTGTTACAACAAATTACATATCATTAGGGATTTCATGTTTCAGGTGCTGGTCTTGAATGTCCTACCTATGGCTGAGGTCCTAGATTTGTTGCGGATTCTCCACAGCTCGTGTGAGCTATCATTCTGACCCACAGCTTGTGTGAGCAAACCCATTTCATAGCTCATGTGAGCACTATTGAAAAGAAAAGATGGAAACACGAAATATACACTCTTTCATGCCATTTTTAACTCAAATTCATGCAGTTTCTGTAAAATTCTTGTCAAAAAATATATAATAATTATAAAATAATTAAATTGCACTTAAATATTTAACATGTTGAACTTTAATTAATTTTATATCAAATTTTGATTTATTTTGATTTATTTTCGACGGATTCACACAAAGGGAAAAATGGCTCAACAGACACTATTAGAAGCACAAAATCGAGAATCAATTTTGAAGCATCAAGGCAAATTAATTTTTCAGCATAAGACAGTCCAAATTATGAATATTAATTCATAATGTAATTAATTTTAATTTTAATCCAAATTATTTTGGGTTAAATAATTATTATTAATTAATTATGAAAAGAGGCCCAGTTGAGCTGAACCAAGGAAACTGATCCAACCAAGCACTGGGCTGCCCAAAATTGTCCCACATGCTGACCCAATCAGCTTGTTCAGCTGATTATTTGGCTTGCAAAATAGCCCTTGAAGACTCTTTGAATTTACATTCAAACCCCTCCACTTATCATGCCTTCCTAGATTTGCTCCTACCTTAAAATAGCAAGTTTGAAACCTTCAAACTTGCCACATGTGTGGCTGGCCATGGGTGGAGCCTATGGCTGCTGATTTTTGTTATTTTTAGCAGCTATCTCAACCTATAAATACCCCCATTTTCTGCTCATTTCAAACACATCTCAAAACCTCTCATCCTTTCACTTTTCTCTCACTTTCTCTCTTCAAAACCCTTCATTGTTCTTCATTTTTCTTCCCATTCCCTTACCAATTTCCCATCTTGGAAAAGAGCCTTTGAACCACTGTTGGAAGTAGCATTAAAGTGTTTGTGGAACCCTCTGTTCAACAAGAACAAGCTGACAAGGAGGAACAGAGCAAACTAGTCAAGCCTCGGAGAAACACCAAATTTGATTCTTGTTCCTTATCTTTTTAATTTTATTGTTGTTGTTATGAACATGCCTATGAATACTTGTTATGTTGATATGTTTTATTTAATTAATATGGCTTAAATTTAGTTTGTGTTAGGTTGATTGCATTTTTTTCACTTGAGTTTTTAAAATTATGTTTGTGTTGTTATAGGTCTTGGTAAAATGTTTGATTATGTAAAACCATGACTAAGTTATTCTTGCATTATAATTGTAATGTAACTAATGAATTAATAATTTAAATGGGTCCAAATCGTAATTAACTGAAACAATACTTAATCAGTGCATGTTTAATCTTCTAAGGTAGCTGAGGGTTAAATTAGCAATGGTATTAGACAATACATTAGCCTTGCATAACTTGCAAGATTATTGTGATTAAACTGTTTCAAGGTAGGAATACATTGCATGTTTAATCTTCTAAGGTAGCTGAGGGTTAAATTAGCGATGATATTAGAAAATACATTAGCCTTGCATAATTTTCAAGATTATTGTGATTAAAATGTTTCAAGGTAGGAATACATTGTTACCTCACTTAATCTTTTATGTGCTTATGAAGATTGATTAATTGTTTGAATTGGCATTGGAAAATGTTCAAGAGATTAGTTAATTTAATAAGTACGTATGAGCAGTAGTTAGCAAATTACCAAGTTGCCAAGAATTTATTTGTAACAACATGAACATGAGTTTAGAAATTCTAAGTTAAGAAATGTAATTAATCTAACACAATTATGTCATCTTGATTAAAATCATATTTTTGAAATCGTGCATTGGAACTTTTCTTTTTATTTTATTTATTTTACTTAGTTAATTTTTAATTTTTAATCACTTCCTCAAAATCAAAATATTTTTCTTCACCAAAATGTTTTAATTGCATTCATAAATAAATTCTTATCACAATC
Organism: Gossypium rotundifolium; assembly: GCA_025506655.1. Lineage (NCBI taxonomy): Eukaryota > Viridiplantae > Streptophyta > Magnoliopsida > Malvales > Malvaceae > Gossypium > Gossypium rotundifolium. The sequence goes on from CP106730.1 coordinate 30,964,902, forward strand.
TCTATGGGTAGGTAACCTCGACATTTACTTGTCACTTTATTACTTGTTGCGATTGGGTGCACTTGTACATTTCTATCGTTCCAAGTTTTTGGAGCCGTTGCCAGGGACTGTTTTAAAAAGTCATTACTTGTGAATTTGTTAATTTTTCATTTTGGTTTATTTTAACTTAATTAATTTTTCTGTGTTTGTTTCAGGTGTTTATGAATTTTTCTGTGTTTGTTTCAGGTGTTTATGAGTATTGATCGATCATCGATCTATGCTGGTAGATCCTGAGATTGAAAGAAAATTTTGACAAGAAAAAGACAAGCAAGTCAGAGAATGACCGAAGAGATGAAGTATGAAAATTCGAATCAAGGAAACGGAGCAAACCCCATTCAAAATCCTATCTTTATTGCTAATGTTAGGGATAGAGCTCTAAGACAGTATGATGTACCAGTGTTTCATGACCTTAATCCAGGTATTAGGAGACCCAAAATTGAGGCACAACAGTTTGCTGAAGCCAGTCATGTTCCAGATGCTTCAGATAGTGGACCAATTCAGTGGAATGCATATCGAAGACCCTCACCTTCACTTAAGACTATTTATGGAGGTGAGCGATTCTTTCAGGTTAGCCAGAGTACCTCTACGATTAAAGCTGTTCCCATATTCGCTAAGGAAAAAAGCTCGAGCCTGGTTGAACTCATTGCCACCAAATTCTATTTCCACATGGAGTTAGCAGAAAGATTCCTCATGAAGTATTTCCTACCTAGCAAGAATGCTAAGTTAAGGAACAAGATCACTGTTTTCCAACAAATGGATGATGAGTCATTTTATGAGGCATGAGAAAGGTACAAAGAATTATTATGGAAGTGCCCTCATCATGGAATCCCTCATTGCATCCAACTTGAGACGTTCTGTAACGGTCTCAATGCTTACACGAGGATGGTAGTGGAAGCATATACTAATGGTTCTCTCATTTCTAAGTCTTATAATGAGGCTTTTGAAATCATTAAAAGAATTGCTAGCAAAAATTATCAATGGCCAACCAATCGAGCAGCGTTAGGAAGATGAGTCACTAGAATACATGAAATGGATCTACTCACTTCACTCACATCTCAGGTATCTTTGATTTCTTTAATGCTTAAAAATTTTACCACAATGGGTTTAATAGTTTTGCGGCTAAACCACCTAATCAATTTGAAACTATATCCTGTGTTTATTGTAGGGAAGGACATTTGTTCGAAGAATGTCCATCAAACCCAGAATTCATGTATTACATGGGTAATCAGAACTAGAACCGAGGAAGGCAAGGACTGCAATCCAATTTCTACAACCTATCTTGGCAAAACCACCTTAACTTCTCTTAGAGTAACCAAGGGGTTGGACCCAATAACACTTATGCCCAGCCTAGACCGACCCAGCCACCTATTTTTTACCTAACAAGCTTAAAAGCAACCCCAAGTTGAAACTTCCAATGGCTTAGAAAACTTGTTGATGGTATACATAGCCAAAAATGACTTCTTAATCCAAAGTTAAGTAGCTACATTGAAAAACATGGAAAATCAAATTGGCCAGCTTGCCACTGAACTCAGAAACCATCCACAAGGTGATTTTCCTAGTGATACACAGAATTCAAGAAATCTAGGGAAGGTGCATTGTAAAGCATTGACATTAAGGAGTGGAAAGACATTAGATCCCAACACTGCCAAAGTTGAAGAAGAGCCAGTTGATGCTCAAGACTCAGTTGAAGTTCAATCGAGTGTTGAAATTCTAGTTTCACAAGAACCAAAATCGCAAAATTCGATAAGGTAACTTCTGAACTAGTCAATTCTGATAAACTAACAATTTTGTTAGATGTAGAATTGCCATAGAAGATGAATCAACTAGTTCCAATAAAAAAGCCTCCACCACCCTACCTTCAAAGGCTTCAAAAGCAGAAATAGGAAGTCCAGTTCAAGAAGTTTCTAGATGTACTCAAGCAACTTCATATCAACATTCCGTTGGTAGAAGCACTTGAACAAATGTCAAATTATGTCAAATTCATGAAGGATATCCTGTCCAAGAAATGAAGACTGGGAGAATTTGAGACGATATCCTTAACGAAGGAATGCAATGTATATCTTCAAAATAAACTACCCCCAAAGTTGAAGGATCCTACATGTTTTACCATACCTTGTAACACTAGAGCAACGTATTATGGTAAGACACTATGTGATTTGGGTGTAAGCATTAACTTGGTGACCATGTCCATATTCATAAAGTTGGGGATAGGTGAAGTTAGACCTACTACGGTTACACTTCAATTAGCAGATCGATCTTTAGCACATCTAGAAGGAAAAATCGAGGATGTATTGGTACATGTAGATAAATTTATTTTTCCTGTAGACTTTGTTATTCTAGACTTTGAAGCAGATAAAGAGGTGTCACTCATCCTAGGAAGGCCTTTCTCAGCAACTGGAAGGACCCTTATTGATGTGCAGAAAGGCGAGCTTACTATGCGTGTTTAGGACAATCAAGTAACATTGAATGTTTTTAAGTCTATGCAATTTCCTGACACATTTGATGATTATTCTGCAATGTTGGATTTAGAGGAATTAATCACAGAAAAGGAACTCAACTATGTTGAGAATCCGTTGGAGCATATTTTGACACCATACCCTCTAAGTGATGAAAAGGAGAATGAATACTAGCTTTGCTAGAAGCTAATCAAAGGGGATTTAATCTTGTAACACCCCAAACCCGGTCAATACACCACGACCGAATCTGGTATGCTACAGGAAAAAGGTTTTGGGTGGTTTAAGTTGAAGTCTAGCAGTTTGGTGAAAACACTTAGCGAAATTTTGTATTTTGAGGATAACTCAAGTAGGTTTTGTTTGAAAATCTGATGATGTATTTGAAAACCTAGAAAGCTTTGAATATTTATCCGGTGTGCAGGAAAAACTAGTTTATTTCGTTTTGAAGCTTAAGTTATTTCTTATTGTTACTAAAACATTTATGACTTAGTAGAAAATCATATTTAAGTTAGAAACCTTTTGAGTTCATTTTATCCCAAGTTGTAGTATGATACAGATGGTATAGTTTAAAACATCGTCTTTGAAATTTTGAAAGCGTTGTCTTTCCAAGTTTTAGCATATTTCACTCAATTAGTTTGTTAAAGCATATTGAAAATCTACTTAAACATAACATACCAAAACATAATTTAAGAGGCCATTTACAAACCCAAATATAACAAAATAGAAATAAACCATTAGTGTACCAAATTTTATAAAAGAAGTCAAGAGCAAATCTTTATTTCAAGATGGCATGAGCACCTCGAGTCCATCCGGCTCCATGTCCGCGTCTAAGTGCCACTGAAAAGTCAAAGGAGAGAGTGAGTCGCAAGACTCGATGCATAAATCCTCTCCGATATAACATGCCAACACATATATCATAATGAATAATGCAAATCATGCACCTGCTCCTAACCAACCATATTGCCTTTTCTACCCCGTGTGGTACCAAACCACCGGTGGTGCCAAACCACCGTGACCCAAAGTCACGATATCCATCTTGTGGTACCAAACCACCGTGACCAAGTCACAAATAATCCAATGATGGGGCCAACCCATCGTGTGATACCAAATCACTAGCGACGATCCCATATCTCATAAGTGGGGCCAACCCACGGTGGTGTTAAACCACGAGGACGAGTCGCAATGAGGTGCCAAACCTCACGGTGTCCCAAAGACACAATGTGATACCAAATCACCGGTGATCGTAGTCACAAATCGATGATGGGGCCAACCCATCGTGTGATACCAAATCATGGCGTCAATCCCAGATAATCAACTGTGGGGCCAACCCAATTGTGGTACTAAGCCAACTGGGGCGAGGCGCCGAGGTGCCAAACCTCCGTGACCCAAAGTCACAAAATCGTGGTACCAAACCACTTTGGAGGTGCCAAACCTCGGTGTCCCAAAGACACGTGTCCCAAAGACACGGATATCAAATTTCCCCTCCTCTCATATCACCCAATCACATATCATACTAGATGCAAAACCGGTACAATCGTGCTATCATGCTCACATGCTTAATATGGCATCTCAATGAACATGCACCCATAATCATAATATCATATCACATAGCTCATAACAGAACGGACTTACCCGAATCCGTATCCATACCTCAATGGGTACCAAATCACTCAATCACACTGTTTCATTTACACAACAGGTTATTACATTACTAAGTTAAGATAGTGTGTTGGATTACACACATGAATTAGCGGAGGTTTTAATACTAAGAACCGGTCTAAGACCCTCGACCACCTTGACAACTTTGATCCTAAAATCGACCAACCAAAGGGTTAGCGCACATATCATTCTACCACAAGCATTAAACCAAAAGGGTTTATCAAATAGCCACTTACCTTGCAAACGTTTGGCTTCCTACCAAACTTCGAACCACAAAGGTTCCTCTTTTACAAACGGCCTCCACCTAAAAAGAAAAGCCATTAATCCACCGAGACTTGCTTCAACGAGACTAAAAGAATGGACTAACAAAATACTCCTCTTACCACCACTTATCAATCGGTTAAAAGAGTTGGAAGACTCCTCTTGATTACTTCAATATCCAAAGACCCTATCTGAAAAGATTAAACAAATGATTAACCCATTTCAATCTACAACCATCATAGGCCCTTAGTCAAGCGAAAACAAAACAAACTTAGAAAGTGAGAAATGGCCATTCGGCCAAGAACTTACCCCCAACACCAACCACCAATCGATCAACCACACTAGGAGAGAACAACAAGAGATTCGCCAAGACTTGCACTAAAAGAAGAACCAAAAGGTTCGGCCAAGGTGTTTATACCAACCCAAAATTGATCGAGAGAAAGAAAAGGAAATCAAAATGCAAGAGGATAGGGGTTGATAATCGGCCAATAACGGAAATGGGAAAAGGAGCGAAAATGAGGAAAATAGAAGAATGATGTTTGACTTACAAGGCTTCAAGAAGAAAAAGAGGTGAAAGAGGAGAGAACATTGACTATTGAGAGTACCAAAAGAATAAGGCAAATTCAAGATATGCAACTTGGACTTTCGATTTTCAAGAAGGAAAATGGATGAAACAAATGAAGTTTCGGCTACTATAGGGGTTTGGTGTTTTCAGTTTCAAGAAGTGCAAAAAGATGAGAGAAATACCTTGGAAAAGAAAAAGAATTCGGCTAACAAAAACCAAAATGGGACTTTTGCTTTTCACTCAATGACCGAATATGCACCAAATGGAAAAATGCATTTCGGCACCTCCAACACCACACCAAGCCGTCCACTCCCCCACTTCAAACACCCCAAAAATTCGGCCATAATCCCCCACAACACTCCTCACCACTCAATTCAAATGAGTTTACCAAGTCTCCCTCCTACTTTCACTCTCCACCCCTCTTTTGAATGTGAAGACTAAGTCCAAAGAAGAATTCGAATTGCCTTCTACCTCTTCCACCATGCCGTCCAAAATGGGAGCCAAAATGGGGAACTCTGTGACTTGAACTCAGGGTCTCTCCCCCTTGCCTTTGACGCCAACCACATGCTCCTAGTGGCGCCTTGCTTGCCACCTTTGCTAGCTTCTCATTTGTGTTAAAATTCACTTAAATTAATTATAAACCCCAAAGACCTTGGCTCCTATCCCCAAAGCCCAAAACTAAAATTTTACCACCTACTCAGGGCACACTTCTAGCCTACAACTAAGCCCCAAACTACACAAACCACAACATAGCACACCACGACATGCAAACAAGTCAAAAATAAAATAGCCCTTAACCCGGATATTACGGTTCTACCCCTTAAAAAAATTTCACCAGAAATTACAGTCGAGAAAAGTTGCAGTATTGCTATCTCATCGTATCCTCGGGTTCCCACGTCGCTTCTTCTACGCCATGATTCCGCCAAAGAACCTTAACCAAGGGCATAGACTTCTTACGCAGAACCTTTACATCCCGATCTAAAATCTGTACAGGCTCTTCTTCCATGGTCATATCTGGGTTTACCTCGATCTCTTTTACTGTTACCACATGTGATGGATCGAACGATATCGCCAAGCATCGAAGCGTGGAACACGTCGTGAATCGACTTAGCTCGGTGGCAACTCGGTGATATGCAATCGTCCCACTCATCTCAAGATTACCTTATACTACCCAATAAACCTCGGACTTAGCTTGCCTTTCTTCCGAACCTTAATACTTTCTTCCACGATGAGACCTTCAGAAAACCCGATCTCCCACAAAGAAATTCAATATCTCTCGTTTAAGATCGGCATAGGACTTCTGCCGGTCCGAAGCTTCCTTCAATCGAGCCTGAATCAACTTAACCTTGTCTTCGGTCTCAGCAACCAACTCTGGTCCCAATAACTGGCGTTCACTTAACTCTGTCCAACAAGTAGGTGAACGACACTTCCTACCGTACAACGCCTCATAAGGTGCCATCTTGATACTCGCTTGGTAACTGTTGTTGTAGGCGAATTCACTAATGGTAGATACTCCTCCCAGCTACCCTCAAATCCAAAACACACCTCGTAGCATATCCTCCAAGATCAGATAACCTTTCCGATCGCCTGTCGATCTACGGATGAAATCTTTGTCTTTGAAATCTAACAGTGTACCCGAGCTGATGCAACGCCTTCGGAACCTTGACGTGAATCTGGATCCCTATCCGAGATGATCGACATTGCACCCGTGCGATCTCACAATCTCGACACATACAACCGCCAACCTCTAAAGTGAGTAATCCACCTCACCGAAATAAAGTGAGTGATTTAGTTAGTCAATCCACAATTACCCGATGAATCCTTCTTGCTCGGTGTAGCGGTAACCCAGCGAAATCCATAGTTATCCTTTCCCACTTCCATGAGGAATCAGACTTTGTTGAAGCAACCCAGACGGCAACTGATGCTCAGCCTTGACCTGCTAACAAGTCAGACACTTACCCACAAACTCGGTCACCTCCTTTTTCAAACCCGGCTACCAAAACTATTCTCTGAGGTCCCTATACATTTTGCTACCTCCAGGATGCATAGCGTAAAATTGCTATGTGCATCTGAAGTATTTTTGTCTTAACTCGAATCTCTCGGCATACAAGCCTTCCCGAAAAAACACAACCCCATCACCGGACAAGTCAGTAACCCTTCAAACCATCACTCTGCACTTGTGTCCTTTGCGCTTTCGAACCTCATCCAAAGAATCGCTTTCTCTACGATCCGCTCAACCCAAGTAGGCTTAACTCCGGCTCTGCGGAATACTCCGTCGTCATACAAACTCAAGTGAGCAAATAACGCTCTCAAATCCAAACAACCTTACGGCTCAACGCGTCTGCTAGCGTTAGCCTTGCCTTGATGATACTCAATTGAGCAATCGTAGTCTTTCAAAGACTCAATCCATCGGCCACATCTCGATTCAAGTCTTTCGAGTCGGAAGGTACTTCAGACTCTTATGGTCCGTATAGACTATCGATCATTCTCTGTACAAGTAATGCCTCCATATCTTTAGGGCAAATATTACAGCTGCTAACTCCAGATCGTGCGTAGGATAATTTACCTCATGTGGCCTCAGCTGTCGGGATGCGTAAGCCACCACCTTCCCTTCTTGCATCAGCACACAACCCAATCCCGTATGTGATGCATCGCAGTACACTGTGAATTCCTTACCAGCCTCAGGTTGAATTAGAACCGGTGCTTCAGTCAGAATCTTCTTCAACTTATCGAAGCTCTCCTGCTGCTTCTCAGTCCAAACAAACGGAACCCCTTTTCTCAATAATTTAGTCATTGGCGCTGCGATCAACGAGAAACCCTCTACAAATCTTCGGTAGTATCCTGCCAAGCCCAGAAAACTCCGAATCTCCGCTACTGACTTAGGCGGCTTCCACTCCAAAACCGCTTCTATCTTCTGAGGGTCCACTCTAATCCCTCGGCCGACACTACATGACCCAAGAATGTCACCTCCACGAGCGAACTCGCATTCTTGAACTTCGCAGAAATTGTTTCTCCTTAGAATCAGAATACCACTCATAAATGAGCATCATGCTCCTCCTCGATCCTTGAGTATACCAAGATGTAAATCGATAAAACCACCACAAACCGATCTAGGTACTTGTTGGAACACCCTATTCATCGATCCATGAAAGCCGGTCGTTAGTCAACCCGAACAGCATAACCAAAAACTCAAAGTGCCCATACCGAGTAACGAAATGCCGTCTTCGGATATCCGCCTCCTTTACCTTCAACTGGTGATACCTGGACCTTAGGTCGATCTTGAGAAAAGCGACGCCTTCAAATGATCAAACAAGTCATCTATCCGAGGTAGTGGATACTTGTTTTGATCGTCGACTTATTCGGTTAGCGGTAGTCTATGCACATCCGCATAGTACCGCTCTTTCTTCTTTACAAAGAGTACCGCGCTCCCCATGGTGAAATACTTGGCACGATAAAGCCTCGGTCCAACAATTCAGATCCGAGCCTTAAGCTCCACTAACTCCTTAGGTGCCATCACATGCGGAGCAATGGATCTGGTAGCGATTTGAATATGATCTATTCAACTCTACCTCCGTCTGGTGGCAAACCCGAAGCTCCTCGGAAACACATCCACAAATTCCTAATCTGTCGAGCGGTCTCCAGCAGACTCCTTAGCCTCCAAGGCATACACATGAACCACATACGCTTGCGACCTTTCTCGACCATCTTCCGGCTTTGGGCGGATGCCACATTAGACAGATAATTTCTCCTATTACCGATCGAACTACCTCATCATCCCCAACTGTTTTGAGCCATGCGCTTAGTCAGCAGAAATCAACTTTGCTTGGTACTTAACCAACCAATCCATCCCAAAATCGATCGAACTCCCCAAACGGCGGTTCCATCGATCGACCTCGAAAGATACCCTTGGAGTTCTAGAGGTGCGTCTCTATACGATTTATCTACCACTCTGAGTGACCTAAAGGGCTTATTACGGTCATCCGCCTAGAAGATATTTCGAGTCTAGATCCATGGTCTTCACTATGCTACTTGCAACATACGAGTGTGTTGAACCCACATCAATCAAAGCAGTAAATGGAGAACCAAAGATTAGAAACGTATCGGTAATAACGTCTGGCGCGTCGCCCTCCTCTCGGCGCCTCGCAGCATACACTAGCCCCGGCTGTCTAGCCTCGAAACTACTGCACCTCTCGCGGTGCTCCACGGCCCCACCGAACTATTACCTCCTCTGCCATTACCTCGGCCCTCTGCGGTGGTCCATTATTTCAGACTTGATTCGACCACGATTCTCTGATGAATCCTAGCTAACTTGCGGACAATCTCTCACACGGTGGTCCAAATGAGCCACACTCAAAACAACCTCTACCATCAGTCCAACATCCTCCCAGGTGAGCCTTTCCAGCGGTTACATTGCGGCGGTCCCTCGCTTAGCGACAACAAACCTACCCGATGATTCGCCCACTCGGTCTAGCCCTCTTTCTTGATTACGATGACCCGGAAGATCCAAAACTCCTTTGTGACGGTTTCTATCCATACCACCTCACGAGACTCTTTAATGCCCTCGGCAACCTTCGCCTTTTCAACTAGAACCGAATTCACGCTCTGCTTGGGCGCAATTATCGACCTTAGTTCGTCTCGCAGCCATCCTTGAAACGAACGCACCTCTCATGCTCATTAGCCACCATACCCCCAGCATACCGACTCGACCTCGAAACTCGCCTCATACTCAAACCACAGTTTGCTCCCTGGACTAACCTCGAAATGCTTTCCTCTGCTCATTTATGTAGTTAGCTCACGCACTTTTCGATAAGTAGCCCTAAATAGTCCCATGTCGGATCTTCATTGCGGTATTTATCACGAATAGTGAGCCACCACCGGTATGACTCATCTCGAGAAGTGATCGATCCCTTCAACTTTTCTTCCAGGTCGGTCTAGATCATCCATGATCCGCTCGTAAGCTTCCACCAATACTCATGATCTAGGAGCAACACCCGAGACACCCCAAAGAATTCACCCCATTTGCCCAAGTCGCTCAGGCACGATTTCTAGCTCCTACGCCTCCACTGCTCCAACTACCCTTTCTAAAACCCGCACATCACAGTGACCTCGTCATCATCGATCTGCTCACGAACTCACCACCTCCACCGGTGGCGAATCCGTACCTCATTCTCGAAACCACCCGGAACCTACACGGCTCGAAATACGATCATCCTCACGACCACGTCCACGACCACGTCCACCTCGGGTACTCATGACTAAATCTCGTCGATTAAAGAATTTTATGTATCGATCATTATTCCACTTGTGCTTAAAGCAAAGTCTTATGAATTTTAAAGAAGCTTTGTTTTCATGAGTCCACGAGTCCTATCGGTTTCATCAGTAAAGTAGTCTTACTAGCCATTCAATCATGTCAATTAATATCACAACCAATAGTACGGGGTACTTACATGGGCGGACTGGTGCCGGAGACTCGGTGCCATGCCCTTCAAACCATTCTTTTAAAATAAAACACCTAAAACAGACTTTTAAAAACATTTTGGGCCTCGGGCCCACAGCCGAGCCTTTGAACTTGGCTCTGATACCACAAATGTAACACCCCAAACCCGATCAATACACCACGACATCAATCGGTATGCTACGGAAAAAGGTTTTGGGTGGTTTAAGTTGAAGTCTAGCAGTTTGGTGAAAACACTTAGCGAAATTTTGTATTTTGAGGATAACTCAAGTAGGTTTTGTTTGAAAATCTGATGATGTATTTGAAAACCTAGAAAGCTTTGAATATTTATCCGGTAAAAGCGGGAAAAACTAGTTTATTTAGTTTTGAAGCTTAAGTTATTTCTTATTGTTACTAAAACATTTATGACTTAGTAGAAAATCATATTTAAGTTAGAAACCTTTTGAGTTCATTTTATCCCAAGTTGTAGTATGATACCCGATGGTATAGTTTAAAACATCGTCTTTGAAATTTTGAAAACGTTGTCTTTCCAAGTTTTAGCATATTTCACTCAATTAGTTTGTTAAAGCATATTGAAAATCTACTTAAACATAACATACCAAAAACATAATTTAAGAGGCCATTTACAAACCCAAATATAACAAAATAGAAATAAACCACTAGTGTACCAAATTTTATAAAAGAAGTCCGAGCAAATCTTTATTTCAAGTATGGCATGAGCACCTCGAGTCCATCCGGCTCCATGTCCGCGTCTAAGTGCCACGAAAAGTCAAAGGAGAGAGTGAGTCGCAAGACTCGGTGCATAAATCCTCTCCCGATATAACATGCCAACACATATATCATAACGAATAATGCAAATCATGCACCTGTTCTAGCCAACCATATCGCCTTTTCTACCCGTGTGGTACCAAACCACCGGTGGTGCCAAACCACCGTGACCCAAAGTCACGATATCCATCTTGTGGTACCAAACCACTTTGGTGACCAAGTCACAAATAATCCAATGATGGGGCCAACCCATCGTGTGATACCAAATCACTAGCGACGATCCCATATCTCATAAGTGGGGCCAACCCACGGTGGTGTTAAACCACGAGGGGCGAGTCGCAATGAGGTGCCAAACCTCGGTGTCCCAAAGACACAATGTGATACCAAATCACGGTGACCGCATCCTAAATCGATGATGGGGCCAACCCATCGTGTGATACCAAATCACTTTGGCGTCAATCCCAGATAATCAAGCTGTGGGGCCAACCCAATGTGGTACTAAGCCATCGGGACGAGGCGCCGAGGTGCCAAACCTCTGGTGACCCAAAGTCACAAAATCGTGGTACCAAACCACCGGAGGTGCCAAACCTCGGTGTCCCAAAGACACGGTGTCCCAAAGACACGGATATCAAATTTCCCCCTCTCTCATATCACCCAATCATATATCATACTAGATGCAAAACCGTAAATCGTGCTATCATGCTCACATGCTTAATATGGCATCTCAATGAACATGCACCCATAATCATAATATCATATCACATAGCTCATAACAGAACGGACTTACCCGAATCCGTATCCATACCTCAATGGGTACCAAATCAGTCAATCACACTGTTTCATTTACACAACAGGTTATTACATTACTAAGTTAAGATAGTGTGTTGGATTACACACCTGAATTAGCGGAGGTTTTAATACTAAGAACCGGTCTAAGACCCTCGACCACCTTGACAACTTTGATCCTAAAATCGACCAACCAAAGGGTTAGCGCACATATCATTCGGCCACAAGCATTAAACCAAAAGGGTTTATCAAATAGCCCTTACCTTGCAAACGTTTGGCTTCCTACCAAACTTCGAACCACAAAGGTTCCTCTTTTACAAACGGCCTCCACCTAAAAAGAAAAGCCATTAATCCACTGAGACTTGCTTCAACGAGACTAAAAGAATGGACTAACAAAATACTCCTCTTACCACCACTTATCAATCGGTTAAAAGAGTTGGAAGACTCCTCTTGATTACTTCCAATATCCAAAGACCCTATACAAAAAGATTAAACAAATGATTAACCCATTTCAATCTACAACCATCATAGGCCCTTAGTCAAACCGAAAACAACACGACCTTAGAAGTGAGAAATGGCCATTGACCAAGAACTTACCCCCAACACCAACCACCAATCGATCAACCACACTAGGAGAGAACAACAAGAGATTCGCCAAGACTTGCACTAAAAGAAGAACCAAAAGGTTCAGCCAAGGTGTTTATACCAACCCAAAATTGATCGAGAGAAAGAAAAGGGAAATCAAAATGCAAGAGGATGGGGGTTGATAATCGGCCAATAACGGAAATGGGAAAAGGAGCGAAAATGAGGAAAAATAGAAGAATGATGTTTAGACTTACAAGGCTTCAAGAAGAAAAAGAGGTGAAAGAGGAGAGAACATTGGCTATTGAGAGTACCAAAGAATAAGGCAAATTCGGTATATGCAACTTGGACTTTCGGTTTTCAAGAAGGAAAATGGATGAAACAAATGAAGTTTAGCTACTATAGGGGTTTGGTGTTTTCGGTTTCAAGAAGTGCAAAAGATGAGAGAAATACCTTGGAAAAGAAAAAGAATTCGGCTAATAAAAACCAAAATGGGACTTTTGCTTTTCACTCAATGACCGAATATGCACCAAATGGAAAAATGCATTTTGGCACCTCCAACACCACACCAAGTCGTCCACTCCCCACTTCAAACACCCCAAAATTCGCCATAATCCCCACAACCTCCTCACCACTCAATTCAAATGAGTTTACCAAGTCTCCTCCTACTTTCACTCTCCACCCCTCTTTTGAATGTGAAGACTAAGTCCAAAGAAGAATTCGAATTGCCTTCTACCTCTTCCACCATGCCGTCCAAAATGGGAGCCAAAATGGGGAACTCTGTGACTTGAACTCAGGGTCTCTCCCCCTTGCCTTTGACGCCAACCACATGCTCCTAGTGGCGCCTTGCTTGCCACCTTTGCTAGCTTCTCATTTGTGTTAAAAATTCACTTAAATTAATTATAAACCCCAGCACCTTTAGCTCCTATCCCCTAAAGCCCAAAAACTAAAATTTTACCACCTACTCAGGCACACTTCTAGCCTACAACTAAGCCCCGAAACTACACAAACCACAACATAGCACACCACAGACATGCAAACAAGTCAAAAAATAAAATAGCCCTTAACCCGGGATATTACAAATCTGCAATCCTGCTTTGAATCTTTAGAGTTAGAAAGTAGAGATTACATCCAGCTAAAAGCGCCAATCAAGGAGCCACCTAAATTAGAACTGAAGGTACTTCCCTTACATTTAAAATATGTTTACTTGGGTAATGCTTCTACTTTTCCTGTAATTGTTTCAGCAGAATTGACAGAAGAGCAAGAAGAGAAACTCATCCTAGTGTTGAAACAATTCAAGAAGGCTATCGGATGGACCATAGCTGATATTTGTGGCATTAGCCCATCTTTATACATGCACAAGATCATCCTAGAAGATGGCAACAAAGGGACGATTGATGGACAACGAAGACTGAACCCTATCATGAAAGATGTGATGTGGTAAAGAAAGAAATCATTAAGTGATTAGATGCGGTATAATTTATCTTATCTCAGATAGTTTGTGGGTGAGTCTGGTCCATTACGTGCCAAAGAAAGGAGGTATTACAGTCATTGAGAACAATAATAACAAATTCATACCGAATAGAATGGTTACGGGATGGAAAATTTGCATCAATTACCGAAACTTGAACAAGGCGACTAGGAAAGATCACTTTCCTTTACAATTCTTAAACCAGATGTTGGATAGACTCACAGGGCGAGACTATTACTGTTTTGTCGATGGATACTCGAGGTATAATCAAATCACAGTAGCAGTAAAGGATCAACACAAAACAACGTTCACATGCCCATACAGTACATTTGCATTTAGATGCATGCCATTTAGTTTATGTAATTGGAAGTAAGGAAATGTGCCAGTGTACACAATCGCAACAAGTAATAAAGTGACAAGCAAATGTAGAGTTATCGTACCCACAGGGACTGTGAAAAGAATTATTTATTAATTTTATTTAAAACACTTTGGTGAAGAAAAATATTTTGTTTGAAGAGGGTGATTAAAAACTAAGATTTTAAACTAAGTAAACTAAATAAATAAATCTCAAATGCTCGGTTTCAAAATATGATTTTAATCAAGATGACATAATTGTGTTAGATTAATCACATTCCTTAACTTAGAATTATTAAACTCATGTTTATATTGTTACGAATAAATTCACGGTAACTCGGTAATTTGCTAACTTATGAACATACTCACCTACCAAAATCCATTCATCTCTTGACTATATCCCTATGTCAATTCAACCGATTAAACAAATCTTAATAGGCAAATATGTTATTGCACATACATACTTATTAAATCAAAATAATCTCTTTTACATATCCCTATGTCTATTTAAATGATTAATTAACTCTAATAAGCACATAAAATACTACATGAAGTAACAAAGTATTCTTACCTTGAAATAGTTTAATCACAATAATCTTGCAAGTTATACAAGGCAAATGTATCGTCAGATACCAGTGTTAATTTAACCCTCAACTACCTTAGATGATTAAACATGCACTAATTAAGTACTGTGTCCACTAATTACAATTTCAATCCGTTTAAATAATTAATTCATTTGCTATCTCACAATTGTAATGCAAGAATAACTTAGTCATGATTTTACTTAATCAAGCATCTTACTGAGGCCTATAACAACATAAAAACAATTTTAACAATTTTAGCAAACAAAATGCAAGCAACCTAACACGAATTAAATTCAAGCTAAATTGATTAAATTAACAATTCCAACAACATAAATATTCATAGATATGTTCATCATAACAACAACAAAAATTAAAGAGATAGGGAACAAGAATCAAATCTGGTGTTTTTCCATGGTTTGGCTAGTTTTCTTCGTTCTTCCTTCTCTGTTGTCCTCGTCGACCAAGGCTACTATGAACACTTTATTGCTGCTCCAAATGGATGATGAATGCCCCTTTTCCAAGAGGAAAAATGGGCAAGAGAGCAAGGGAATTTGGAATGGAAAAGAAGAGAGAAAGTGGAGAGAAGAGAGAAAAGATGTGAATGCTTGAGATGTGTTTCAAATGACCAGCCTAAGGGGGTTTTTATAGCCGAAGAGGGCTGCTAAAAATAGCTAAGATTATCAGCCAAAGAGCCATCCCTTGGCCAGCCACACATGTGGCATGGTTGATGGTTTCAACTTTGCTAATTTAGGCTTGAGGCAAATCTATAAAGCTACCAATTATGGAGGGGTTTGTTTGCAACTTGAACAAGACTTCAAGGGCTTCTTTACAAGCTAAATAATCAGCCAATAAGCTGATTTGGGTCAGTATATGGACGGTTTTAAGCTGTCCACTTCTTGGTCAGTTCAATTCACTCGGTTCGGCTCAACTGGACCACTTTTTCATAATTATTTAATAATAATTTATTTAATCCAAATTAAATTGGATATGTAACATCCCGAAATAGGGCCTAAATGGAATAGTGGTTATGAAACCACGAATTTGAGATAGAAAAGTTTATTACGATTAATTATTTTGATTTACCGAGTGACTAAATACATGTGTTAGAGTATCGATAAGAAATTTTATTGATTGCATGCTTAAATTGCCTATTAGGACTTGTTTGCAAAAGTTGCTAAGTAGGGATTCTAATTCATAAAGTACTTGATTGAAATGGGGGTTTGAAGTAGGAACCCTTAAATGGTAATTAGACCATTATATTCTCCATGGACAAAAATGGATATACAAATATAAAAATAACTAAAGTTTTAATGAAGGGCATTTTAGTCATTTCAAAATAAAAAGGAATTAAAAGGGAAAAAGATAGCAAAATGTTGTCCATCTTCTTCATTAGGCCAAAATTTCAAAGGGGACACCATACCTAGGGTTCCTTCAACTTCTTAAGCTCATAGTAAGTGCATCCAAGCCCCGTTTTTAATGTTCTTTATGTTTTTAGAGTCTCGGTAAATTGATTTAGCTTATTTTAGCAATAATTTAACCTAGGGTTCATATTTGGAAAAATACCCATAGGTGAAATGTGTTTATTTTGATGTTTTATGATAGAATATGAAGTCTGAAATTATGTTAAACAACTTTTGCTAAGCGATTTTAAGTGAAAACTAGTAAAACAGCTTAATCGGTAAAAATACCTAATGTTCATAAGTACATGTTAGAGTGAGAATTTGATGTTTTCATAGAAGGTAAAAATGATTAGCATGTCATAAAACATAAGAATAAGGGATGAAGTTTAATTTCTGAGCTTTGGGGAAAATGTGTAAATATGTAAAAATTTAGGGGCAAAAATAATAATTTTGCCAAAGTTAGATTCAATGACTGTTTTAATAAATGTGAGTGTTAAATAAGCTAAATTTGATATTATAGATCAAGAGGAACGAAATCTAGAGTTAGACCGGGAAAGAAAAACATAGTGGACTAAATTAATATAGTTGATCGTATTTTGTTCCGAGGTAAGTTTGCGGTAAATAAATGTAAAATTCTATTATTTTAGATTTAATAATATTAAATTCCAGCATTTACATATTTATTCTATAAATTTATCACTTAAATACTCAAGCATGAATTAACGGAGAAGCAATCTCAGAAAGTCCCGGTTAAACCTTAAGAATGTGTAGGATACAAATGTCATGACATTAGGGTTTAAGGAAATCATGTAAGACCATGTCAAGACATGGCATTGATAAGTTACTATAATGCAAAGATCCTATGTAAGACCATTCCAAGGCATGGCATTGGTGAGTTCATAAGGCAACGATACCACGCAAGACCATGTCAAGACATGGCAATGGTAAGTTTCAAAAGGAAAGGTACCCGTGTATCCTTAGTATTCCAAGTGGTTCAACGAAAAATTCAAAGAATATACCAAAGGAAAGGTAAGACAAGTTCATGCTAAAAAGGTACAGGTAAGAATTCAAGACTTAAGCATATTGAGTTAAAGGCTTAAATGATCTTGATAAGAAAAGAATAAGATAATTCATTAAGAATGTTGTTATTCATTTACATGCAAACTTACTAAGCTTTATGCTACTCCCATTCCTTTCTCTCTTTTTATAGTATTTCAAGCCAACTTGGGGATCACAAGGACGTCGGAGATCGTTTCACACTATCAAAGGATTATCTCGGTATTTTGTGACTCGAAACGTTTTAAGTTATGGCATGTATAGGGACTTAGCCATTTTGTGTGTATGTCCTTATGATATGGTTAAAGAATGGCTTGTAAATACTTGATAATGATCAGCCATTAAAATGGCTAATTAAGAACATGTTTTGGGTGTTATGTATGCCTAAGTGATAGTTATTACAAAGAAGTTATGAAAGAGTAAAATTTGCAAAGGAACAGTTTTTGGACAGCAGCAGTGATGTGATTTTGAAAAATCAATAAGGATAGTAGAAATGGAATTAGAGTTTGAATAAGGTATAGAATTAAATATTTTTGAGTCTATTTTTATATGAAAGAAACAGTGTAGGCAAAATAATTGTATATTATGAGATAATTGATTTTTAGTGAAGAGGGGTCAGAATCGTCGGATAGTGTAACAGGGGAGACTTTAACTAATAAACTGTACTAATTGACCACATCAAAAATTTTGGAAAAATTATAGTAAGAAGATATATGAGTCTAGTATTAGGAAAAATTTATGGATCTAAATTTTGAGTTTCATAACTCGAGTTATAGTCAATTTAGTGACTATGACGCAAATGGACAATTTCATTATGAATAGTGAAATAAATTATTTTGATTTGTTTAGGAAATCAGAAATTTTTAATGTTTCTGGTTTGGTCCCGAACCATTTCAATTGCATGTTTTAGGGCCTCGAAGGCCCTTTTTAGGAACATATTGGATGTATGTGAACGAATTAATTTTAAAAGAAAATTTTTATGCCCCGAACTAGTAAGTTAAGTCTGGTAATGCCTCGTGCTCGACTCTGGCAACGGTTTTGGGTAAGGGTGTTACATTTATTGGTATCAGAGTGAGAGTTTATTCAGTTCTCAGAATATTTTGTATGAGTAAGAGTCTAGCTATACATGTCATACTTATATTTTGATGGTGTGACAACTTCTGACGATTTTAAATATGTTTTTATTTTATAATTATGGATTCTGAATGAGCTGGTGCAGATGATGTAGAGAGTAATGCGCCCGCTCCCACAGAAGGGATTGTGCCACCAGATAGTAGTGAAAGGCCCATTACAGTTAGTCAGGGAGGAGGGGCTCGACAAGCTTTCTTCCAAGTTATGAAAGAATGGTTTGCTGAATTTGTTCGTACGAGTCCGACCGTTAGACCTCCACCCCCTCATGATCCTCAGACCACCCATGTAGCTTCCCCAGTCACAGATATAGTTAGAAGAAAGAAGCCACCCGTTGACAAGATTAGAAAACAAGAGGCCGAAGAGTTTTGGGCTACCAAAGATGACGATGTAGAGAAAGCTAAATTTTGGCTCGAGAATACTATCAGAGTCTTTGATGAGTTATCCTGCACACTAAAAGAGTGTATTAAGTGTGTGGTGTCACTTCTTAGAGATTCGGCCTACCAGTGGTGGAAGATGCTTGTGTCAGTAGTACAAAAAGAAAGAGTTACCTGGGATTTCTTTCAGGAGGAGTTTCGTAAGAAATACATCAGTCAGAGGTTCATTGACCAGAAAAGAAAAGAGTTCCTTGAGTTAAAATAGGGTAAGATGACTGTGACCGAGTATGAACGTGAATTTGTTAGACTCATCAATTATGCTCAAGAGTGTATGTCTACAAAGGCTATCATGTGCAAAAGATTTGAGGATGGGCTCAATGATGACATCCGACTATCATTTGGTGTTCTATAGATAAAAGAGTTTGTTATTTTAGTTGAACGAGCCCGTAAGGCAGAGGAGCTATTGAAAGGAAAGGGTAAAGTTGAAATTGAGATGCAAGATATAAAGAAATGATAGATGAGCAAGTCATTTCAGTTTACATCCAAGAGGCCTAGAGAGTTCTCTACGAGATCTAATTCTTTAGTCGGGTATTCTAGCCGAAATAGAGGTAGAAGATTTATGGGTCCGAAAGCTCAAACCACTTCGATTGCGAGTGTTGGCAGTATTCAGCCTAATAGAATGTGTCCTCAATGTGGTCGACGTCATCCAGGTTAATGTCGAGCAACTAAAACTGGTTGTTTCTAATGTGGTGCACCGGATCATTTCATTTGGGAGTGTCTTGATATGGTTAAAAGAGAAGTAATACCAAGTGTAAGATCAGGAAATGCCTCCGTTAGAGGCAGACCTTAGAGAAATTCAGGAATAGGGGTAGGTAAAGGTACATTTGAAGATTCAACAATGAGATCAGATGTTAGAGTACCCGCAATGACTTATGTTATCCGTGCTCATGAAGAGGCATCTTCCCCCGACTTAATTACGGGTACATTTTCTCTTCATGATGTTAATGTTATTTCTTTGATTGATCCGGGTTCAACCCATTCCTATGTTTGCATGAATTTGATACCTAGTATGAACATGCCCATAGAGTTTATGGGATTTGTGATTAAAGTATCGAATCCATTAGGTAGTATGTGTTAGTAAACAAAGTATGTAAAAATTGCCCTTTGATGATTAGAAGTTACTGTTTTTGGTGATCTCATGCTATTGCCATTTGATGAGTTTGATGTGATTCTTGGTATGGATTGGTTAACTGCACATGATGTGATAGTGAATTGTGGAAAGAAATTCATTGAGTTGAAATGTGAAAATGGTGAAATTCTTCGGGTTAATTCAGATGAGTCAGATTGTTCAATTACCATGATTTCTGTTATGTCTGCTCAGAAATGCTTGAGGAAAGGATGTGAAGCTTATCTTGATTTTGTGTTGAATACTAAAGATCCAGAGTTGAAAATTGAATCAATGCCTGTGGTAAGTGAGTTTCCTGATGTGTTTCCGGAAGAACTACCAGGTTTACCTCCTATCAGAGAAGTTGAGTTTGGTATTGAATTGATTCCAAGTACCACACCTATTTCTATTGTTCCTTATAGAATGGTTTCGATGAAATTGAAAGAATTGAAAGCTCAGGTATAAAAATTAACTAATAAAGGCTTTGCAAGACCTAGTTGTTCACCATGGGGTGCACCAGTGTTATTTGTGAAAAAGAAGGACGGTTCCATGAGATTGTGCATAGACAATCGGCAGCTTAACAAGGTAACCATCAAGAAAAAATATCCACTGCCTAGAATAGATGATTTGTTTGATCAATTGAATGGATCCACTGTATTCTCTAATATAGATTTGAGATCAAGATATTATCAGTTGCGAGTTAAAGAGTCAAACGTTTTGAAGACTGCTTTCCGAACTAGGTATGGTCACTATGAG
The DNA here is from genome assembly GCA_025506655.1 of Gossypium rotundifolium. NCBI lineage: Eukaryota > Viridiplantae > Streptophyta > Magnoliopsida > Malvales > Malvaceae > Gossypium > Gossypium rotundifolium. The sequence goes on from CP106730.1 coordinate 30,985,761, forward strand.
TTTCTTGTAATGCCATTTGGCTTAACTAATACTCATGCTATTTTCATGAATTTAATGAACTGAATTTTCAAACCTTAATTGGACAAGTTTGTAGTTGTGTTCATTGATAACATCTTGATTTATTCTCATGATGAGATTGAGCATGTAAAGCATTTGAGAACAGCTTTACAGACTTTGAAAGATAATTAGCTTTATGCCAAGTTTAGCAAAAGTGAGTTCTGGTTATGGGAAGTCTATTTTCTTGGACATATTGTCTAAGGTGAAGGTATTAGAGTTGATCCTAGCAAGATTTCAGCCATTGTTGATTGGAAGCCTCCCATGAATGTATCAGAGGTCAGAAGTTTTCTTGGTCTTGCTAGTTATTATAGACGATTTGTAGAGGGATTTTCCATTATAGCTACTCCATTGACAAGATTGTTATAGAAAGCTGTCAAGATTGAATGGACTGAGAAGTGTCAGCAGAGTTTTGATAAAGTTAAAGGCATTGTTGACTGAACCTCCTGTCTTAGTACAACCAGAACCGGGTAAAGAGTTTGTGATTTATAATGATGCATCCTTGAATGGACTAGGCAGTGTACTTATGCAGGAAGGAAGGGTAATTGCTTATGCCTCTAGACAGTTAAAGCCACATGAGAAAAATTATCTGACACATGATTTAGAGCTAGCTTCTATTGTATTTGCATTGAAAATATGGAGACATCACTTGTATGGTGAGAAATGCCGAATATTCACTGATCATAAAAGTTTGAAATACTTGATGGCTCAGAAAGATCTGAACTTGAGGCAAAGAAGATGGCTAGAGTTGATTAAAGATTATGAGCTAGTGATCGATTATCACCCGGTTAAGGCAAATGTTGTTGCTGATGCTTTGAGTAGAAAATCTTTATTTGCATAAAGAGCTTTGCACACTAGTTTGGCCTTATCAGAAGATGGTTCTATCTTAGCTAATTTGAGAGCTAAACCGATGTTTCTTGAAGAAACTTGTGAAGCTCAGAAGGATGACAGTAAGTTGCAAGCCAAAAGAGTTCAGTGCAAGTCAGGTGTAAAGTCTGATTTTCAGATTGATTCTGACGGTTGTTTGATGTTCAGAGACAGGGTATGTGTACCAAAGAATGATGAGCTTATTTAGAAGATCGTACAGGAAGCACATAGTAGTTCTTTGTCTATTCACCAGGTAGTACAAAGATGTATAATGATTTGAAGAAAATGTATTGGTAGGCAGGAATGAAAAGAGATATTTAGAGTTTGTTTATAGATGCTTGATCTGTCAGCAGGTAAAAGTCGAACATCAGGTACCTTCAGGTTTATTACAATCTATATTAGTTCCCGAGTGGAAATGGGACCAAGTTACTATGGATTTTGTGATAGGATTGCCTTTGACACCAAGAAAGAAAGAAACAGTATGGGTTGTGATTGATAAGCTAACAAAATCGGCTCATTTTATCCCAGTTCGTATGGATTATTCACTTGACAAGTTGGCCAATTTGTATATTTCAGAGATAGTCAGACTACATGGAGTACCGTTATCGATTATCTCAAATAGAGATCTGAGATTTACTTCACGATTTTGGAAGAAATTGAAGGAAGCTTTAGGTACAAAGTTGAGTTTTAGTATAGCTTTCCATCCTCAGACTGATGGTCAGTCAGAGAGAGTTATTCAGGTACTTAAAGCTATGCTTAGATGTTGTATATTGGAATTTCAAGGTAGTTGGGAGAAATATTTTTTGTTAATAGAGTTTGCCTATAATAATAGTTATCAATCGAGTTTGAATATGGCACCTTATGAAGCTTTGTATGGATGTAAATGTCGCACACCTATGTATTGGACAGAGCTTAAGGAAAATCAAATTTACGGGTTGATCTAGTCAAAGAAACAGAAGACAAAGTAAAAGTCATCAAAGATTGCTTGAAAGCAACTTCAGATAGACAGAAATCCTAAGCAGATTTGAAAAGAAAAGAGATTGAGTTTCAAGTTGGTGATAGGGTATTCTTGAAAGTATCCCCGTGGAAGAAATTTCTCAGATTTGGCAAGAAAGGCAAACTAAGTCCACGTTTTATTAGACCGTTTGAGGTGATTGAGAGAGTTGGGCCATTGGCATATCAGTTAGCTTTGCCGACTAAGTTAGAGAAGATTCATGATGTGTTTCATGTGTCTATGCTACGTCGTTATCGTTTAGATTCGTCACATGTGATTTCGCAGACAGAGGTTGAGATTCAGCCAGATATAACTTACGGTGAAGAACCGGTAAAAAATTCTAGCTCGAAAGGTTAAGCAATTAAGGAACAAAAGTATTGCACTTGTGAAAGTATTATGGAATAGGCATGGGGTAGACGAGGCTACATGGGAGCCTGAAGAGACTATGTGAAAACAGTACCCAAATCTCTTCACAGATAAGATTTTCGGGGACGAAAATCCCTGAATGGGGGACAAATGTAACATCTCGAAATAGGGTTAAATGAAATAGTGGTTGTGAAACCACAAATCTGAGATAGAAAAGTTTATTAGGATTAATTATTTTGATTTATCGAGTGATTAAATACATGTGTTAGAGTATCGATAAGAAATTTTATTGATTGCATGCTTAAATTGCCTATTAGGACTTGTTTGCAAAAGTTGCTAAATAGGGGTTCTAATTCATAAAGTACTTGATTGAAATGGGGTTTGAAGTAGGAATCCTTAAATGGTAATTAGACCATTATATTTTCCATGGACAAAAATGGACATACATAGATAAAAATAACTAAATTTTTAATGAAGGGCATTTTAGTCATTTGGAATTAAAAAGGAATTAAAAGGGAAAAAGATGGCAAAATGTTGTCCATCTTCTTCATTAGGCCAAAATTTCAAAGGGGGCACCATATCTAGGGTTCCTTCAACTTCTCAAGCTCATAGTAAGTGCATCCAAGCCCCGTTTTTAATGTTCTTTACGCTTTTGGAGTCCCAATAACTTAATTTAGCAATAATTTAACCTAGGTTTCATATTTGGAAAAATACCCATAGGTGAAATGTGTTTATTTTGATGTTTTATGATAGAATATGAAGTCTGAAATTATGTTAAACAACTTTTGCTAAGCGATTTTAAGTGAAAACGAGTAAAACGGCTTAATCGGTAAAAATACCTAATGTTCATAAGTACATGTTAGAGTGAGAATTTGATGTTGTCATAAAGGGAAAAATGATCAGCATGTCATAAAACATAAGAATAAGGGATAAAGTTTAATTTCTGAGCTTTGGGGCAAATGTGTAAATATGTAAAAGTTTAGGGGCAAAAATCATAGTTTTACCAAAGTTAAAGTCAAGGACTATTTTAATAAGTGTGAGTATTAAATAAGCTAAATTTTCTATTATAGATCAACAAGAACGAAATCTGGAGTTAGACTGGGGAAAGAAAAAGATAGTGGACTAAATCAATATAGTTGATCGTATTTTGTTCCGAGGTAAGTTTGCGGTAAATAAATGCAATACTCTATTATTCTATGATTAATACTATTAAATCCCATCATTTACATATTTATTCTGTAAATTTATCACTTAAAGACTCAAGCATGAATTGATGGAGAAGCAATCTCAGAATGTCTCGGTTGAACCTTAGCAATGTGTAGGATACAAATGTCATGACATTAGGGTTTATGGAAATCATGTAAGACCATGTCAAGACATGGCATTGATAAGTTACTAAAAGGCAAAGATCTCATGTAAGACCATGCCAAGTTATGGCATTGGTGAGTTCATAAGGCAACGATACCACGTAAGACCATGTCAAGACATGGCAATGGTAAGTTTCAAAAGGAAAGGTACCCGTGTATCCTTAGTATTCCAAGTGGTTCAACAAAAAATTCAAAGAGTATACCAAAGGAAAGGTAAGACAAGTTCATGCTAAAAAGGTACAGGTAAGAATTCAAGACTTAAGCATATTGAGTTAAAGGCTTAAATGATCTTGATAAGAAAAGAATAAGATAATTCATTAAGAATGTTGTTATTCATTTACATGCAAACTTACTAAGCTTTATGCTTACTCTCATTCCTTTCTCTCTTTTTATAGTATTGTAAGCCAACTTGGGGATCGCAAGGACGTCAGAGATCGTTTCACACTATCAAAGGATTATCTCGGTATTTTGTGACTCAAAACGTTTTAAGTTATGGCATGTATAGGGACTTAGCCATTTTGTGTGTATGTCCTTATGATATGGTTAAAAATGGCTTTTAAATACTTTCTAATGATTAGCCATTAAAATGGCTAATTAAGAACATGTTTTGGGTGTTATGTATGCCTAAGTGATAGTTATTACAAAGAAGTTATGAAATAGTAAAATTTGCAAGGGAATAGTTTTTGGACAGCAGCAGTGATGTGATTTTGAAAAATCACTAAGGATAGTAGAAATGGAATTAGGGTTTGAATAAGGTACAGAATTAAATCTTATTGAGTCTATTTTTATATGAAAGAAACGGCGTGGGCAAAAGAATTGTATATTATGAGATAATTGATTTTTAGTGAAGAGGGGTTAGAATAGTCTGATAGTGTAACAGGGGAGACTTCAACTAATAAACTGTACTAATTGACCACACTAAAAATTCTGGAAAAATTATAGTAAGAAGATATATGAGTCTAGAATTAGGAAAAATTTACGGATCTAAATCTTGAGTTTCTTAACTCGAGTTATAGTCAATTTAGTAACTATGATGCAAATGGACAGTTTCATTATGAATAGTGAAATAAATTGTTTTGATTTGTTTAAGAAATCAGAAATTTTTTAATGTTTCTGGTTTAGTCCCGAACCGTTTCAATTGCATGTTTTAGGGCCTAGAAGGCCCTTTTTAGGAACATATTGGATTTATGTGAATGAATTAATTTTAAAAGCAAATTTTTATGCCCCAAACTAGTAAGTTAAATCTGGTAATGCCTCGTGCTCGACTTTGGCGACGATCTCGGGTAAGGGGTGTTACAGGATATAAATTAAAATTAATTATATCATGAATTAATACACATAATTGGACCAGCTTAGGCTGAAAATTAATTTGCCTTGATACTTCAAATTGCTTGTCGGTTTTGAACTTCTAGCAGTGTCTACTGAGTCATTTTTTTCCCTTTGTGCAAATCGGTCAAAAAATCCTCAAAATTTATCAAAATTAATTAAAATTCAACATGTTCATAATTTAAGTGCAATTTAATTATTTTATAAAAATTAATTATTTTTTTATAATAATTTTATCAAAACTGCATGAATTTAAGTTTAAAAGGGCATGAAAAAGTGTGTATATTTTCGTGTTTCCACACCCCCAAACTTAATTCATTGCTCGTCCCGAGTAATGCCCAAATTTGAAAAGAATTTCTCAGAAACTCCTTTGAGAAACTCCTTCAGGACAACATTCTTCCCAGAATTATGAATTTAATATACTTATGCTCAAAAATAAGAAATTTGATAGTTATGCTACTTAAGTATACATATCGTTCAAATTAATCTCAACAACTATTATGATAGCAAAATTAGACTAAATGCTTTCTTAACAAAGACATGTTAACCCTTACCAATTTGATTTTATTTCCTTATTCAAGTTTAAGCTACAATCATTAAGTTTAACTTATGTGTAACACTCAAACCCGGCCCAAAATGCCACGACCAGATCTGGTATGCTACGGGTTAAATGTTGAAAACTTTACTCTGGAGGGTTTTGAAAATCTCGGTTCGTTTATGTAGGTATTCGTTAAATAAGTGATATTTGTAGAAAACCTTTGTAGTTATTTTTTAGAACTTTTTTGAAAATCCCATTTTTTTTCCTTCTTATAATTAAGTCCTTGAACATAAATTTATAGAATGTAAACATTAACAAATATAAATTGATAACCTAAGCTATGGAGGCCTTATTACATAAATAATCCCAAAATTAAAACTTAAAGGAAAACTAAAAATAGTTTATGAAAATAAAAGACTTGATGGCCCCTCGAGTCCGCCTCGGCTCCCATGTCCACGATCTATTGCTCATCTGAAAAGTCAGGGAAATAAAAGGGGTGAGTCACCAAGACTCAGTGTGCAAACCCCGAAAACACATAAAAGGCTTGAGGCCCACAAACACATTATGGGCAATTTGTTAGGCCCGAATTTGGCATGCCACATTGAAGGAAGTTGAAAAGCTAAGCAATTGTTTAGAAAATTTTTATCGGATTTTTGAACTCCGAGTTCGTTGTTTGTTTGAGAAAAACGCGATTTGCTAAATGACCGTTTAAAAGTTGTTATTATTTTGAAAAACTGTTTTGTTATGAAAGTTGAACTTGCATCGTTGCGTAAACATGATATTTTAGAAAACGATTACTAATGTTTTAAGAAAAACTTCATATTTATAAGTTTAACAGTTATAAATGAAAACTTAGAAAAATAAAACAATGGCCTTATTACAAAATATTAACCCAAAATAAATAATCTAAAAGAAAAGGTAAAACTCGAAATTACTAAAGTTCACGAGTAGTATCTCTGATGTATAGCCACCCCCGAGTCCTCCATTGCTCCCAATCCTCAACCATGAATCACCAAACATTTAATAAAAAGAGGGGTGAGTTTACAAAAACTCAGTGTGCACAACCCTCATCGGTAAAAACATGCATCACAACAATCCGAGCCGAAGCCCATTACTGTAACGGTGGTAATTGGGCCTTAGCCCAAAATGGCCTCGGTTGAGCCTTAACCTATATCATATGTCACAGTAGATAATGTATGCAATGCGATGCAAACCCAGCCCAACCTAATTTTCCATCCTCTACACGCCACCCGTAACAACCATCACACCGTGGGGATTTCTACAATCAACCCTCCATCTGCTACACGCCGTCTTGGCAATCATGCTATCAAAAAATGTGGCAGAGCCACCGATCACTACGTAACCTTAAAATCAACTGTGGCATAGCCACCGATCACTATGTGACCTCATAAACAGATGTGGCAGTGCCACCGATCACTATGTGACCTTAATAAATAATGTGGCAGAGCCACCGATCACCATGTGACCTTATGAACAATGTGGCAGAGCCACCGATCACTATGTGACCTTATCACTTCCCCTTTATCAACATTCCCATATCCCATGCACAACATTTATACCGTGACAGATGTATCATGCTAGTAACAAGGCAATAAATAATCACATACAACCAACTCATATCAGGTAATTACAGATACATACCTGGCACTTCTTGCCTTACCCACAAGGGTATTTTGACTGTATTTATAGCCTTTGCTGGCTTTTTAGCCCATACAATTAATAATACAATTAAGTACAGTGTGTTTAGGGTTTACACACCATCACGCTAATCAACCCCCAAGGGTATAATGATAATTTTACCTACCGAGGGTATTTCAGTAATTTACCTATAAAGGGTAATTTGGCAATTCTACTCATAACTAATCCATGTATGCAGTGCATCTCGAACATAATCAATCATACAACCATAGCCAAACCGATCATATCATAGCACAAGCCAATCACTTACCTACAAGGGCTGTAACACCCCAAACCCGGCCCAAACACCACGATCGGATCTGGCATGTCACTAAGAAGATTTAGTAAAACATGTCGCATTTTTGGAAAACATTTGTCGAGTTTAAACATGTATTTCGAAAAACTTAATGATTTGATAATTTATAAAAGATATAAATTTTATATGATGCATTTATGAATTAAAAACCGAAATTTAGTACATGCCTTAGTTTATATTTTTCGCCGAAATTAGGTGTCCAATAATAGTAAAAACCCAAAAGAAAGCCCAAAGTATAAGGCTAGTGGCCTATGGCCTTATTACAATAAAATATAAAACCCAAAATAATTTAACTTATTGAAGGAAAATTTAAATAAATGGCGTCTTTTCTGTAACAATTTGAACTCTTGCATGGCCATCTTGCGCTCCCTCCAGCCCGGTCCGATGCACTAAGTGCTACCTAAAAAAATGTTAAATAATAGGGTGAGTCCACAAGACTCAGTGTGCAACCCTCGTGCACCATCAGACTGGGCCTTAGCCCCACAGAATAGATAACAAAATATAATATATCAGGAATTATGCAAAGCCTAACCCAATCCTAGGTTTCCATCCGCTACACACCACCCTTACCTGCCAATCACACTATTGGGGATTTCTACAATCAACCCACACCGCTACACACCATCGATGGCAGTCATGCTGCAGTTAGCTGCTCATCGTCAGATCATGGCAATAGCCACTACAACAGATCATGGCAAAAGCCACTACAATAGAACACTTCCCCTTTCATCAATCACCCAACCCCGTGCAATCACAGAAACTGGCATACATGTTTATCATATCAAATCAATAGAACCATTCACTTAAGAATTACAGAGATCACTAACCTGGTGATTCGCCTTTACCCTTCTCGGGTTTTCAATAGCCATGCTGGTATTTGACATTTAACAGGATATAACAGATTTATAAGCATATACTAACAGGCAATCCAAATGGTGTGAGAATGTTACACACCTTATTAATGCGTAGGACTACCCTCTATGTCGATACCCTCGCTAATCAGATCTACTACCTTCTATCTACAACTTTGCTCAAAAGCCAGAAGAACACGAAGATAAGGCCTCTCCTATATTCGGTCAAGGGTTAGTGTTTTACCCAGATTATACATTTAAATTAATAGATCTCCTTACCTTAAAATCCCGAAAGTAATACGATCCAAGTGCTACTGAACTCTAGCTTAGAATTCTAAGCAATTGAATCCCCTTCAAATCTCGAATGTCGTAAATGAGAGAAAACACCGATTAGTTAACCATATAGCCATTCGGCTAAGATCTCTAAAAGCCAGAAAAAGATTGAAATCTCGCGAATCGACACTTACCTTTAGTTTTCTTCAAGATTCGATACAAGCAGACACCACAGAAGGAATTCGGCAATCACAGGAGATGAGATCTACGGATTTCAACTTTTAAAAAAATCTCAAAAAGATGAAAGAGAGAAATACTGATGCGTTTTCGACTTTTGGAAGAACTAGGATTGAAAAGATGGGCAAGGAAGTAGATAGAGAGATCCAGCCAAAGTGTTTACAAGAGAAGAGAACGTAAATTCCAGGGGTTTCAGTTTCTGATAGAAGAAAGAAAAAAAGAAGAAAAGATGATTCTAGTTTGCCGAAAAGAGAGAAAGCTTGAGTCTATTTTTAGAGAACACAATGAAAAATTCGACACACCCCCTTGCCTATACTGAATCAATTTTTCCCCCCTCTCTTGTGTTTGATTTTCGACCAACTCTGCAACCAAGAGATCACTCTTATCATTCTATCCCTTATCCTTAATGAACACTCATCCAACAGAGACCTACACCACACCACTACTTCCCTTTATCAACATCATATCCACATAATTTAAAACATAAAATCCCTATTTTGTAGCCATATTGTCGTCCCCTAGCTCTCTTTGGGCTACCAAATTGGCCCAATCCTTGGGCTCCAAGCACCACACTGGGGCCCCTTCCTTTGCCTATTGGTGCCACTTATAGCTCCCTCCCTGCGCCTCTTATTCACGGCCACAAGCCCATTATGCCTATTACACTCTCAATACTTTATTTAAACCCAATAGTCTCTAAACAAAATATTTAGCCAAGACCTCGGCCCATTCCTGAGCCCAATTTGCACCTCTAAACCTCAAATTAACATTTTAAGCATACATCACATAAAATGCACAGGCCCAATAATTCGAGATGTTACAAGGACAAATCAGTCATTTTACCCTGTAAGGGTATTCCGATAATCCTACCCTTCAGGGGTAGTTCAGTAATTTCACAAACTAGGGTATTTTGGAAATTTCACAAACCAGGGGTATTTCGATAATTTCACAAACCCAGGGTATTTCGATAACTTCACAAATCGGGGTATTTCGATAATTTCACAAACCAAGGGTATTTCAATAATTTCATAAACTAGGGGTATTTCAGTAATTTCACAAACTAGGGGTATTTTGGTAATTTCACAAACTAGGGGTATTTCAGTAATTTTGCAAGCCAGGGGTATTCTGATAATTTTACAAATCAGGGGTATTTTGGTAATTTTTCAAACCAGGTCCAGAATGGGCTTAGGGTTGGGCCGAGGCCTTAATCGAATTTTCTGTTTGGACACGCTAGTGGAAAGCCAGTTAGGATAGGGCTTAAAAGATGTTATCTGTATTTTAGAATACAAAATGGGCTTGTAGCCTAGTGGGTAGTGGCGCTACATAAGGGAGCTATAAGGTGGCTTCAATTGAGGAGGCCCAAGTTCGAGTCACATGAAGCCCAATTATTTTAATTAAATTTAGTTAATTTTTGGCATTTAAGAGGGTAGAGTGGGACGGCAATGAATAGGAGGATTTATTTGAGTAGATAATATAGATAATATGGCAGATAAAGGGAGGAAGAGGTGGTGTTATCTAGGCTTTTTTTGGAGGTGTGATCAGATAAAGATAAGGGAGAAAATTTAGGATTTATCTGCTGGTCACATTGGTGGCCGAAATTCCAACACTGAGGGGGAGGAGGAATCGGTTTGATATGTTTAAGGGGTGCCAAAATTTCCCTTGATTACTGTAACATCCTGAATTAATGGGCCTTTGCGTTTAATGTGTGGTTATGTTTAATGTGAGTGTTAGGGGTCCAAAATGGGCTCAGGGTTGGGCTGAGGCCATAATCGAATTTTCTGTTTGGACACGCTAGTGGAATGCCAATTAGGATAGGGCTTAAAAGATGTTATCTATATTTTAGAATACAAAATGGGCTTGTAGCCCAGTGGGTAGTGGCGCTACATAAGGGAGCTATAAGGTGGCATCAACTGAGGAGGCCCAAGTTTAGTCACATGAAGCCCAATTATTTTAATTAAATTTAGTTAATTTTTGGCATTTAAGAGGGTAGAGTGGGATGATAATGAGGCTTGGAAATGGGAGGATTTATTTTAGTAGATAATACAGATAATATGGTAGATAAAGGGAGGAAGAGGTAATGTTATCTAGGCTTCTTTTGGAGGTGTGATCAGATAAAGATAATGGAGGAAATTTAGGATTTATCTGCTGGTCACAGTGGTGGTCAAAATTCCAACACTGAAGGGGAGGAGGAATCGGTTCTGATATGTTCAAGGGGTGCCAAAATTTCCCTTGATTAATAGCTTAGTTTTAGTTTTAAAAAAGGGCATTTTCGATTTTTAGGTAGTAGGTGCCGAAATTTGAGTTAAGTAGGGGGGATATCTCTTCAATTCTGGCATTTGGATCCTATTCTTTTTTTTCTTCCCTCTCATCTCCACTTTTATGCAAAATCTGAAATTCCATTGTTCTTTTCTCTGCTTCCCTCTACAAGCCAAAACCTCACAGTTCCTCTCTACATCTTTTCTTTTGATCTCTTCTAAAGTCAAATCTCTTCACTTCAACTTTCTTCTCCACCGTTTCCTACTAGCCGAATACCTTGTCCACTCTTTTCTCCTTTCTGATTTCTTTCTTCTATCGTGCAAAGTGCCAAAATCTCTAAGGGTTAGTCGAATCTGTTGGTGTTAAGGTAAGTGTCGAATTCTCTCTTCACTTTTTCTCTTCCAATTTTTTTTTTTTTGTTGAGGCCAAAGTCGAAAGGCTAGTTGACGTGATAAGATTATCCTTGGAGTAATGTTTTAATTATTCTCGTGTTCTTATTTTAGGGTCACACATCAGGAATCGAAGTAGATCGTCTAGATCTAAAAGCCAAAAATCACTAGTCTCTAAACTCCATCTCTTTCGGGATTTCTAGGTAAAGGACCTCTGCACTATGAATGCACATTCGTGTTTGTATTTGATTCAATGTTTTAATCTGGTTTGTTGACTAAGATCTATTTCATGGATACAAATGCTAGTCAAACGAAAGAGGGAATTGGACCTATAAATCCAACCTCTAGATTTAAGAAGCGGCGGTGTCGTGATGAGGGATTGGCCACCGGATGTGGACCGCTTCGAATAAAACCTTGGGCGATTAGTAGTCGTATCGACTCGATAGTGTCGACATAGAAAGTCTCATTTTATGCTCAGTAATCGGTGTAGATCTCTATCACACTAGTTAATCTGTACTATATATGTTATGGGCTAAAAGCCGTAAAAAAAAGGTCAGATGGACGATCATATACCCGAAAAGTGTAGGCAAGAGATGCAAGGTACGTAATCATAGAAACTTCTCTATGTGTATCGAAGTTTGTGATAGTCTGTGATCTTTTAGGTAGTATATTATTTTGATTCTGCATGGATGTATGCATGGGATGGGGTTAATATCATGAAGGGGAAGAGCATGTTAATAGGTCACTTGGTGATCGGTGGTTAAACCACGAATTGTAAAGTTAGGTCACAATAGTGATCGGTGGCTAAGCCACGTTAAATTTATTCCTTATTGTTAGGAATAGGCAGCATGGCTATCGATATGGTGTGTAGTGGTTGGTGGGTTAATTGTAGAAATCCCCGAGGTGTGATGGCTGGTATGGGCTGGTGTGTAGAGGATGGACTTTTAGGTTGGGTTGGGCCATGTAGCATGTAAATATTTTGTTGCCATTGTGTATGGGCCAAGGCCCATAATGTGTTTGTGGGCCTCAAGCCTTTTATGTGTTTTCGTGTTTTGCACACTGAGTCTTGGTGACTCACCCTTTTATTTCCACGACTTTTCGGATGAGCAATAGATCGTGGACATGGGGCCGAGGCGGACTAGAGGGCCATCAAGTCATTTATTTTCATAAACTATTTTCGATTTTCCTTTAAGCTTTAATTTTGGGATTATTTATGTAATAAGGCCTCCATAGCTTAGGTTATCAATTTATATTTTTTAATGTTTACATTCTATAAATTTATGTTCAAGGACTTAATTATAAGAAGGAAAAAAAATGGGATTTTCAAACAAGTTCTAAAAAAAAACTACAAAGGTTTTCTACAAATATCAGTTATTTAACGAATACCTACACAAACGAACCGAGATTTTCAAAACCCTCCAGAGCAAAGTTTTCAACATTTAACCCGTAGCATACCAGATCTGGTCGTGGCATTTTGGGCTGGGTTTAGGGTGTTACATTATGCCTTCATATGTTGAACATAGCAATTTCTCTCCACTAATGTAGGTAGCATTGAAAACTTGAATCAATATGTCTTTAAAAATGTTGTAACATGGCTAGGCTAGGGGTAGGTAAAAGATAGATAAATTTAGGCTTAAAACCTTAGACTCAGCTTCAATCGAACCTTTGGAATAAATTCCCTCAATACACGAACTTACTTTGCTTTTACATGCTCTTTTGTACATCGATTTTCTTTCAAGTACATGTGCTCTTTTTTTCAACACGAGCATTTTACTGTATGTACTACAATTTTTAGAGAATTTGATACTCCTTTCAACTCCCCCAAACTTATTTTCAAAGGATATCTAAATAGTACTGAGCCTGGTGTTTGGGACAATTTAAAGATAATTAATAGAAAAGTGATGGCTATATATTGCAAAAGTTCAAATAAAATTAGGCCATATAGTCTCAAAGTTGGGTTTCAAGGGATAAAATTTCATTATGGTTGGCTTGAAAGGCTCAAACGAAAAAGTTGCCTAAACCATTTTCAACATTCCATGCTTCCTAGGATTTCGCCTCAAGAAACTACTAAGTCAATTCTAAAGACTTAAACTTTCATGCACATCTAACTTTCCTAAGGAACTAAAAATTTTATGGTACTATTTGCATGCTTTATTAAAAATACATTTATATCATTATTAAGCTAACATAACAATTTATTGAAATAATAGAACTTTATTTATACTAAAGTTTAGCATACATAACAAATTTTCAAATTATTGAACAAAATATATCCTGTAACACCCCAAACCCGGCCCAAACACTACAACCGGATATGGTATGTCACTAAGAAAATTTTCGTAAAACAATCGTGTCGACAGAAAGCCCAAATGAGAATTTTGTAAAATGTGCCTTAATAATCAAAAGCCCAAAACTTAATTACATGTCTTAGTTTTAAAATAAATAAAAATAAATAATAAAGGCCCATAATAAAACAAAAATGTAAACTAATGGCCCATGGCCTTATTACAACGTAGTTCAAATCCATAACATAAAATACTTAAAAAAACTAATATAGGGAACTTTTCACTGGATCCACATTCTTTTGCATAGCCACCTTGCGCTCCACTCCGGCCCGGTCCGTTGCACTAATTGTCACCTGAAAGGTTAGATTAATTTGGGTGAGTCGCGAGACTCAGTGTGCAACCCTCATGCACCACTAGATTTGTGCCTCATAGAACATAACAACAATTTCATTTACATGGATAACAAGTAATATGCAAAGCCCAACCCAATTGCCTAGGTTTCCATCCGCTACATGCCCCCGTACCAACCAACACACCATTGGGGATTTCTATAATCAACCCACACCGCTACACACCAAGATGACAGTCATGCTGCTCATCAACATATATTGGCCGAAGCCCTTATAACAGATCACGGCATTAGCCACATGAAGAAATCACGGTAAAATTAAGCTACACATATACAAATACATATACTTCCTCCTTTCATCACCCAACCCATGGAAACATGTACAATAATTTAAAAACATGTACAACAATTCACTTATAACATATAATCAGATTGTTTACTAACCTGAGGGTCCGCTGTTTAAATCCGAGATTTCAGCTTTTAACATATACAACTTATGAACATATATATATACTTAATCGATCTAGTCGGTGGGAAGTATTACACACGATTTTCAGTACTAATACTTTCTCTCGTCTACGCTACTATCACTCGAGACCACCACTATCGGTCCTCGATCGACTTGATGTCGGCCCACACCCCGATGGCCAATCTTGCACTACCGAAACAGATCGCTTCTTGTATTTGGGTGTTGGTTGTACAGATCCAACCTTTTACTTTGACCGTTATTCGAGTCCATCCTTAATCACTAAATCATTTAAACGATGAGATCTAATTACTTAACAACTATAACTCTTAAATCGAATTCTTACCTAATTAATTAAATCCCGATTGTAGTTGAGAACTCGTCACCTCCCTTCCTACATTCGGCCATCATCAAAAGTAATTAACCAAACCAATGATTGAAATCCATCTAACACTTTATGCCATTTGGCCGAAAAAAAAAGAACAGAAAAGTAGCCATTCGGCCGAACCTACCCTTGGCCACCTACCTTCAGTTTTTCACAATTGGCCACTATAGATCTCGGTAAGAAAGGATTCGACTTTTATGGACAAAGAGGAAAATCGATTGTCATTAGTACACATGATTCGGGTTAGATCTTAGGAAAAGAAAGAGTGAAATCGAAATAGAACAAAATCCCAAAACTCACCGGATTACAAAGGAGTATTTGACTTACGGTGCACCTTCGGGAAACAGAGATCTCACCTAATGATTTGGCTATGGAGGAAGAAGATGTGCACTAAGAGCATTCGACTTTCAGAAGGGTTTTTGAGGAGAGGAGAAACACTTAAGGAGTTTCGGTTATGATGTGTTTTCAGGAAAAAGAAAAGAAAGAAAACTTAGAGAGAATGGAGTGTAAATTTCGGCAAAGAGAAAGAAAAGATGGAAAGAATGGTCAGCAGAATTTTGGCTAGCCTATACTAAACCGATTTCTCCCCTCCTGTAGTTGAGTTTTGGCCAACTCTCCCTCTTCTTTTGATAATCTTTAAATCTCATGATAACTCAATCTTCATCTTACCTTTAGGAGAGCCCACACTAAAGCCAACTCCTCCCTCTTTAATTATCATCTTTTATCACTTAAATAAAAGAAAAGACTCCTAAAAAGAAGCCTAATCGCCGTCCAACCCCTTCCCTTCTTAGTGCCAAAATTTGGCCCCAAAACTTGGGCTTCAGGTGGCCACAAATTAGGCCTCTTCCCCTTGCCTTTTGACGCCAACCCCCCTCCTTTCTTATGGCATCATTCCCTTCTGGGCCACAAGCCCAAAATGTTCATTAAACTACTTGAATCTTTACTTTAACCTAAGTAAGCTTAAACAAAATATTTAATTTGGGCCTCTATTTTAAATACATGAAAAAAGTACCACATATAAATGCACAGGCCCACCTTTAGGATGTTACAGTTCTACCCCCTTAAAATAAATTTCAGCCTCAAAATTTACCGTGGTCAGAAAAGATGGGGATACTATTGGCGTATAACATCCTCTGGCTCCCACGTTACTTCTTCTGCACCATGATTTTGCCATAAGACTTTAACCAATGGAATAGATTTCCTTCTCAACACTTTTACATCTCGATCCAGAATTTGCACCAGTTCCTCTTCAAAAGACAAATCCAGTCTTACTTCTATCTCTTCTACCGGTACTACGTGCGATGGGTTAGATCGATAACGTCTCAGCATCGAGACATGGAACACATCATGTATCCGCTCCAACTCCAAAGGCAACTCCAACCGATAAGCCACTGGGCCCACACGTTCTAATACCCAATAAGGCTCAATAAACCGTGGACTTAACTTCCCCTTCCGACCAAACCTCATTATTTTTTTCCACGGGGATACCTTCAAGAAGACTTGATCACCTACCACGAATTCCACCTCTTTCCACTTTAGATCCGCGTAAGACTTCTGTCGATCCGACGCTTCCTTTAGCTGAGCCCGTATTAACTTCACTTTCTCCTCAGTTTCTAAAACTAATTCTGGACCTAACACCCTATGTTCACCCAACTCCGTCCAACATGTTGGAGAACGACATCTCCTTCCATATAACGCTTCATAAGGCGCCATCTGAATGCTAGCTTGATAACTGTTATTATATGCAAATTTTGTCAAGGGCAAATACTCGTCCCAACTGCCCCTAAAGTCGATGATGCAACCCCTTAGCATATCTTTCAAGATTTGAATGACCCTCTCGGACTGACCATTAGTCTGCAGGTGAAAAGCGATATTAAAATCTAACCTTGTTTCCATTGCTTGATGAAGAGCCTTCCAAAATTGTGACATGAACCTAGGGTCCCTATCTGATATGATTGACACCGGCACACCATGCAATCTTACAATCTCGGCCATATACAATTTAGCCAATTTTCGTAGAGGAAAGTCCACTCGAATCGGTATGAAGTGAGCAGACTTCGTCAGTCGGTCAACAATCACCCAAATCGAATCCTTCTTAGTGGGTGTAAGGGGTAACCCACTAACAAAATCTATCATGATTCTCTCCCATTTCCATTTGGGAATCTTCACCTGCTGCAACAATCCCGATGGCACTTGGTGTTCAGCTTTGACTTGCTGACACGTCAAACATTTTCCTACGACTTCTGTTACCTCTTTCTTCAGACCTGGCCATCAAAATTGCCCTCGCAAATCACGGTACATCTTGACTCCTCTAGGATGCATAGCATAAGGGCTACTATGCGATTCCCGAAGAATCCTCTATCTTAACTCATCATCCTTAGGCATGCAAATCTTCCCACGATAACATAGAATTCCATCCTTGTTCACACTATAGTCCTCCATTCCACCGTCCCTCACTTGCAAAAGTCGAACACTCAGGTCTTTATCTTCTAACTGTTTGTCCTTAACCTGACTTACCCATGTTGGCTTTACTTGCAACTCAGCCAGCAAACTCCCATCGTCGAACAAACTTAGGTGAGCAAACATGGCTCTTAGTTTCGATACTACCTTACAACTTAACGCATCTGCCACCACATTTGCCTTACCAGGGTGGTATTCGATCAAACAATCATAATCCTTCAAGAGCTCGATCCACCTACGTTGTCTCAAATTCAACTCCTTCTAGGTAAGGAGGTACTTCAGACTTTTATGGTCAGTATAAATTACTGACTTCTCCCCATATAAGTAGTGCCTCCAAATCATCAAGGCAAACACTACCCCCGCCAACTCCAAGTCATGCGTAGGGTAGTTCAACTCATGCGGTCTCAACTTTTGAGACGCATACGCCACCACCTTTCCTTCTTGCATCAGCATACACCCTAAACACGTGTGTGATGCATCACAGTAGACAATAAATTCCTTTACTGCCTCCAACTGAATTAATACTGGTGCTTCCGTCAGGATTTTCTTCAACTTCTCGAAGCTCTCCTGCTGCTTGTCGGTCCATATAAATAATACTCCCTTCCTCAGCAACTTAGTTAGAGGAGCCGCTATTAGAGAAAACCCTTCAATGAACCTTCGGTAATACCCTGCCAAACCTCAGAAACTCCGAACCTCCGCCACTGACTTTGGTGGTTTCCAATCCAATACAGCTCCTATCTTTCGAGGGTCCACCCTGATTCTCTCGGCTGAAACCACATGTCCTAAGAAAGTCACTTTCTTCGGCCAGAACTCACACTTACTGAACTTTGCAAACAACTGCTTCTCCCTCAGAGTTTGCAACACCACGCAAAGATGTTCGTCATGCTCATCCTCCGACCTAGAGTGAACCAAAAAATCGTCAATAAACACCACGACAAATCGATCAAGATAGGGCTAAAACACTCAGTTCATCATATCCATAAAGGTCGCTGGTGCATTCGTCAACCCGAACGGCATCACCAAGAACTCATAATGCCCGTACCGAGTCTGAAACACCATCTTATGAATGTATCCTTCTTTAATCCTTAATTGATGATATCCAGATCGTAGGTCAATCTTAGAAAAGATCGAAGCTCCTTTGAGCTGATCGAACAGATCATCGATCCTTGGTAATGGGTACTTATTTTTTATCGTCAACTTGTTCAATTGACGATAGTCCACACACATATGCATGGATCCGTCCTTCTTTTTCACGAACAAGACCTGCGCTCCCCATGGAGACACACTCTGTCAAATGAACCCACGATCCAATAATTCCTGAATCTGAGCTTTGAGCTCCACCAACTCATTCGACGCCATCCTATAAGAAGCAATAGATACTGGAGCTGTACCCGAAAGTAGGTCTATTCTAAATTCCACCTCGCGATCCAGGGGTAATCCTGGTAGTTCCTCTGGAAAGACATCCGCAAAATCCTTGACTGTTCGGACCTCATTAACAGTCACCTCCTTAGCATCCAACGCACTAACGAATGCTAGAAATGCACTACATCCCTTCTGAATCATCTTAATAGCTTTTAAGGAGGATATCACATTGGACAAGTAATTCCTCCTTTCTCCTAACACAACCACCTCCCTGCCTTTCGGGGTATCCAACACCATACGCTTGTTCTCACAGTCCAACTCGGCACGATGCTTAGTTAACCAATCCATTCCCAAGATGAGATCAAACTCTCCAAATGGCAATTCCATCAAATCTGTCGGGAACACTACCCCTTGAGTCTCTAAAGGTACTTTCCTAAACAACTTGCCCACTACCCTAGATTGTCCTAGAGGACTAACCATGGTCATCTTCCTAGTGGTTATCTCATACTCTATACTTAGAGTCTCAGATACTGAACATGCAACATAGGAGTAGGTTGACCCAATATCAATTAAAGCAAGAAAAAGGTTATCAGTGATAAGAAACGTACCGGTTATAACATTCAGTGCGTCACCATCCTCTCTTCGACGAGCCGCATAAACTAAACCCGACTGCCTTGCATCCGTATTACCTGTACCTTTGTCGGATGCTCCATGACCCCGACTAGGTCCATTTCTTCCTCTAGCTGCACCTCTACCCCTTGGTCCAGGCTGATCACCTCTCCTAGCCTGATCAGAACCTCAACTCGTTGGCTACCTACGATCCATCTGAGGACAGTCCCTCATCAAATGGTCTATGGATCCACACCTAAAACATCCACCGATTTTTACTCTACACTCCCCATAATGGGTTCTCCCACATGTAGAGCATACTTGACTTTGGCCCATGGGGCATTCTAGGCCTCTTCTAAAACTTCTAGTTGCTCTGGAGGGTCCAAAACTTCTCTTACTCCTGCCCCGATCCTTATCCTTCTCTTGTCTCTCCACCCGTTTTACTTTCTCATTTATTTTAACTTTATCCACTAGGACCGCGAAAATTCCCTCTCGTTGTGGCGTGATCAGAACCCTTAGCTAATTCCTTAGCCCATCCTCGAACCGAACATATTGTTCATGCTCTTTGCCACCATTCCCCGAGCGTAACGACTCAGGCGTAGGAATTTAGCCTCATACTCAGCCACAGACTTACTCCCCTGCACCAAATTCAGGAATGTTTTCCTTTGAGCATCCATGTAACTAGCCCCAACGTACTTTCCCTAGAATGACTCCTTAAAGAAATCTCAGTCAATCAGGTCCGCGGTCATATCCTCTTTCACCATAAGCCACCATTGGTAGGCCTCGTCTCGAAGAAGAGACACGACCCCCTTCAGCTTCTCCTCCACCGTGAAGTCTAGGTCATCCATTATACGTTCCACTGCCTCCAACCAATATTCAGTGGAACTCGGGGATACACCAAAGACTTCCCTAAATACTTTAGCCCCATTGTTCCTCAGCCTCTTTGGCACAGATTTTCGGGCTCCTATGCCCATACCAGGCTCAGCCACTCTTTCCAAAACCCTCAGTACGGCCTGAGACACCACGTCCTCTCCTCTTGTCTGGTCTTGAAATTCCCCCTCAGTAGCTGGTGGAACCAGTATCTCACTTCCGGACCCATGACCTGATCCTATGGGTTCTGACACGGTCATCCTACCTCTATCGCGTCCACGTGGCAGACGTTCTCGACCTCTTGTACTCATTCTTCTAGTTCGCGTTTATCAAATTTAAAAATTTTTATGAGTCATTAGTTGTTTCCACTAATTATCCCCGAACAGTCTTATGAAACATAGTTTTGAAAATGATTCTTTCGAATTCGAACCTATCTACCATTTTCAGTCTTCCTATTCTAGGAATTATGCACACACAACGTTCATACAAGTAACATTCATTACCTAAGGGTATTTTTGTCATTTCGCTACCCAAGGGTATTTTTGTAATTTTATCCTATAGGGGTATTTTCATAATTTTCCAAAATAAAGTTCTGGGTGTTTGGTGAAATAAGGGTATTTTGGTAATTTTCCAACTCAGGGGTATTTTGGTAATTTCACAAATCTAGGGGTACGTTGGTAATTTTGTAAATCTGGGGTTATTTCGGTGATTTATAAAATCTGGGTTTATTTGATCATTTTGCAAATCAGAGGTGTTTTGGTCATTTACAACTCAGGGGTAATTTGGTAATTTTACAATTCAAGGATATTTTGTTGTTGTTGTTGTTTTTGTTTTCTATGGAAAGATTCTGTTGACTTTGTAAATCGGGGTATATTCGCAAATCATAGGTAATTTTTTCAAAATAAGGATATTCTAATAATTTTGTGAGAAAAAGCAGTGGTTGGTCCTTTCGGGTTTTAATTATAAGTTTTGGACTATCAACACGTATCGTAACTATGGTGAATAGTCACTATGCACCGTAGGATTCTAGTGGAAAGGAGGTGAGTCACTAGGATTTGCTCAAGTACCAAGCTTTCCTAATCCACTCCTAGACATGCATATGCCTATTGCCACACCTGTCATGGCTAAAGTGAACAATCACTATGCACTGTAAGATTCCTAAGAAGAGGAGGTGAGTCACTCGATCGCTTAAATACCAAGCTCTTCTAGATCTACTCCTAGACATGCATATGCTTGTTACCACACTTTAGTCTTGTGACTTGTTTACAGGTTTTGTTTAATGAAGTTAAGTCTTATGGATTTTTAAGAGTTTGTTTGTCTAAGCCTAGAGTCCATCGAGTTTTAACCTAAATAGTCTACATCCCATAAGCCTGTTAAGTCCACATTTATATCACACAATGGTTTAGAGTACTTACCTGGCGACTTGGCCGGAGACGCAGGTGCCATGCTGAACTAACAAACCTTTACTAAGAGAAATCCATGTTTCAAAACCCATTTTAGAAAATCTTTTAGGCCCAAAATCCTAAAGCTGAGTTTTGAACTCGGCTCTGATACCAATTTGCAACCCTTGCAAACATGTAAAATAATTTAAAAACATGTACAACAATTCACTTATAACATATAATCATATTGTTTACTAACCTGAGGGTCCGCTGTTTAAATCCGAGATTTCGGCTTTTAACATATACAACTTATGAACATATATATATACTTAATCAGATCTAATCGGTGGGGAAGTATTACACACCTGATTTTTGTACTAATACTTTCTCTACGTCTACGCTACTATCACTCGAGACCACCACTATCGGTCCTCGATCTGACTTCGATGTCGGCCCACACCCCGATGGCCAATCTCACACTACCGAAACAGATCGCTTCTTAAATTTGGGTGATGGTTGTACAGATCCAACCTTTTCTGCCTGACTGTTATTCGAGTCCATCCTTAATCACTAAATCATTTAAACGATGAGATCTAATTACTTAACAACTATAACTCTCAAATCAAATTTTTACCTAATTAATTGAATCTCGATTGTCGTTGAGAACTCGTCACCTCCCTTCCTACATTCGGCCATCATCAAAAGTAATTAACCAAACCAATGATCGAAAGCCAACAAACACTTTATGCCATTCGACTGAAAAAAAAGAACAGAAAAGTAGCCATTCGGCCGAACCCACTATTGGCCACCTACCTTCAGCTTTTCTCAATTCGGCACTATGGATCTCGGTAAGAAAGGATTCGACTTTTATGGACAAAGAGGAAAATTGATAGTCATTAGTACACATGATTCGGGTTAGATCTTAGGAAAAGAAAGAGTGAAATCGAAATAGAACAAAATCTCAAAACTCACCGGATTATAAAGGAGTATTTGGCTTACGGTGCACTTTCGGGAAACAGAGATCTCACCTAATGATTCGGCTATGGAGAAAGATGATAGGCACTAAGAGCATTTGGCTTTCAGAAGGGTTTTTGAGGAGAGAAGAAACACTTAAGGAGTTTCAGCTATGATGTGTTTTCAGGAAAAAGAAAAGAAAGAAAACTTAGAGAGAATGGAGTGTAAATTTTGGCAAAGAGAAAGAAAAGATGGAGAGAATGGTTAGCAGAATTTTGGCTAGCCTATACTAAACCGATTTCCCCCCTCCTATAGTTGAGTTTCGGCCAACTCTCCCTCTTCTTTTGATAATCTTTAAATCTCATGATAACTCAATCCTTATCTTACCTTTAGGAGAGCCCACACTAAAGCCAACTCCTTCCTCTTTAATTATCATCTTTTTATCACTTAAATAAAAGAAAAAGACTCCTAAAAAGAAGCCTAATTGTCGTCCAACCCCTTCCCTTATTAGTGCCAAAATTTGGCCCCAAAACTTGGGCTTCAGGTGGCCACAAATTGGGCTTCTTCCCCTTGCCTTTTGACGCCAACCCCCCTCCTTTCTTATGGCATCATTCCCTTCTGGGCCACAAGCCCAAAATGTTCATTAAACTACTTGAATCTTTATTTTAACCCAAGTAAGCTTAAATAAAATATTTAATTTGGGCCTCTGTTTTAAACACATGAAACAAGCACCACATATAAATGCACAGGCCCACCTTTAGGATGTTACATATCCTAATCATAATTAAAAGAACTATTTATTCTGAGTTGAAATAATTTCAATTTTTTGGTCCCCATACTTAAAATGAACAATGTCCTCATTGTTTAAAGTGAATAGATACTATACACTGGTAGAATTCTAGAAACGAGGATGTAACATCCTAAATTTTTGGGACTATGCGTTTAATGGGTGAATATGTAGAATGAGTTAATTTAAGTGTTAGGGGCCCAAATTTTAAGTTTAAGGAGCCCAAGTCTTCTAATTTAAGTTAGTTAAATTTGGCATTAGGGATTAGGGAAGTGGACGGCACAAGGCTATTTTTTGCTGGGAATTTTATTATATTTATTCTATGTCAGATAAAGGCTATTATTTAGGGATTTAGTCTTTAAGGATAATAAGCAGATAAAGACTATTTTTGAGGAGATAATAGATTAAGATAAGGGAAAAGGTATAGGAGCTATCATGTGTGGCAGTGTTGGCTGAAAATCAATCTTTGTGA
Organism: Gossypium rotundifolium; assembly: GCA_025506655.1. Classification (NCBI taxonomy): domain Eukaryota; kingdom Viridiplantae; phylum Streptophyta; class Magnoliopsida; order Malvales; family Malvaceae; genus Gossypium; species Gossypium rotundifolium. The sequence continues at coordinate 31,009,671 of CP106730.1, forward strand.
AAGGGAGGAATCGGTTTTCTATATAAAGAGGGGGTGTGCCAAAATTTTGGAAGCCTTTCTTTTATTTTCTTTTCATCTTCTTCCTCTCAAAAGCCGAAAACCATCATTTTCTTCACCCTTTCTTCCTCTCTAAAATTTCCTAGTTGGCCGAATCTTTTAACCTCTATTGTTATTTTTCTTCTAATCCCTAAAAGCTGAAATCACATCTCTATTATTCTATTGTTCTCCTTAATATTCATTGGCCAAATCTCTCTTAGCCATCTCTTCAATTCTTAAATCTTCTAAAATTGAAATTCTTAGATCTCACCTCCACGAAGTTGCGAATTTTCTTGATGAAATGCGCTTGTACGAATCAAGAAAACAATAGGTATGTGTCGATTTTGAGTTTCCAATATTTCTCTTTTTTCAAAGTCCCTAGCCAGAATGGCTATTTAGTGACTAATCAAGGGTTTTTCTTATTTTCGGCATTTCGAGATCTAAAGAGGAGTCCAACGCTTAGATCTCTAAGTCAAAGATCAGTAACACTCAAGTCGTGTTATTTTAGGGATTTCAAGGTAAGGAGATTGGTTTATTTATAAATATATGAAATATGGTAGAACACTAACCATGGCCGAATATAGGAGAGGCCCTATTTTCACATCTTTCCATCTTTTTGAGCAAAGTTGTAGATCGGGATAACAAGGATATCGACTAAGAATATTGGATTTTGCGATATCAGGTGTGTAACACTTTCCTACCATCTAGATCTGTTTGATTAATATATGATTATAAGTCTTATTTGTTTTGATAAATGCCGAAATCAGGGCATAATAGAGGAAACCCAAAGAGGGTAAAAATAAATCATCAGGCTAGTGAATGTTCTAATTAAACGATATAAGTATATCGATTTTATGTGATTGCAAGGGTTGGGTTTGATGAAAGGAGGAAGTTATATGTTGTAGCGGTTTTCACCGTGATCTGTTGTAGCGGTTTTTACTGTGATCCGTTGTAGCGGTTTTTACCGTGATCTGTTGTAGCGACTTTTCTTTGTGATCATTGTAGTGGCTACTGACCATGATCGATGATGAGCAAAGACGACCGCCATCAAGGCGTGTAGCGGTATGGGTTGATTGTATAAATCCCCAATGGTGTGAATGGTGATGCAGGCGTGTGGCGGATGGAAACCTAGGATTTGGGTTGGGCTTGCATATTATTTTTATTATGTATATTAATTCGATTATTTTAGTTGTATGGGGCTAAGGCCCAAATCTAATGGTGCATGGGGTTGCACTGCTGAGTCTCGCGACTCAACCAATTAATTAACATTTCGGGTAGCATTTAGTGCATCGGACCGGAATTTGGAGAGGGCGAAAAGTTGCCATGCAAAAGAACATTTGGATCCAGCAAAAAAACTCTAGTTATTATTTTATATTCTTATTTAATAGATTTTAAATCTCGTTGTAATAAGGCCATGGGCCACTAGTTTATATTTTGTTTTATTACGGGCTTTTATTACTTTTAGTTATTTAAATTTTATGTTTTAATTAAACTAAGGCATGTACTTAAATTTTGATTTTTAATTCATAAAAACAATCGATAAAATTTGTATCTTATTTAAATTATCAAATTATTAATTTTTAATGAATAAAGGTTAAACTCAAGGAAAATGTTTTCCAAAAATGCGACATGTTTTATTAAATTTTCTTAGTGACATACCATATCCGGTCGTGGTGTTTGGGCGGGTTTGGGGTGTTACAAATTGGTATCAGAGCCTGGTTCAAAACTCGACTTTGGGGTTTTTGGGCTCAAAACGTTTTCTAAAGGTGGGCTTTTGAAACTTGCATGTTGTTTTTTTTGAAATGATAATAGGTTTGTTAGCTCGACATTGCACCTGCGTCTCCTACCAAGTCCGCTGTAAGTACTCTAAACCATTGTGTGATATATATATATATGGGGCTTGATGGGCTTTATGGGACGATGCTAGTTTAATTAGACTTTGATGGACTATAGGCTTAACTTAAACAACTTCTTAAATTCCATAAGACTTAATTTACAAACAAATCCGTGAACTAGTCACCGAGTTAGGGTGTGGCAGCAGCATACGCATGTCTAGGAGTGGATACGGGAGAGCTTGGTATTTAAGCGGTCCTAGTGACTCACCTCCTCTTCATTGGAATCCTACAGTGCGTGGTATTGCTCACCCTAACTATGAGGACGTGTTGACAGCTAAAACTTATAATTAAAACCCGAAAGGGACCAGCCACCTGTTTTTCTCACAAAATTGCTAAAATATCCTTATTTTGAAAAAAAAAGCATGATTTGCAAATATACCCCGATTTACAAAGTCAACAGAATTTTTCCATAGAAACCAAAAACAACAACAACAACAACAAAATATCCCTGATTTGTAAAATTACCAAATTACCCTTATTTATAAATGACCAAAATACCCCTAATTGGCAAAATTACTAAAATATCCCCAGATTTCAAAATTACTGAAATACCCCAGATTTGCAAAATTATCGAAATACCCCCAGATTTCAAAATTACCGAATTACCCTCGAGTTGGAAAATTACCAAAATACCCTTATTTCACCAAATCACCTGGAACCTTATTTTGAAAAATTACGATAATACCCTTGTAGGTTAAAATTACGAAAATACCCTTGGGTAGTGAAATGATAAAAATACCCTATCGTTGAATGTAGGTTTATGAGCGTTGTTTGTTTCATGAATGTTGAATGTATGTGGTTTCTATGAAGTAAGTCCAAATCAAACGTAGATAGGCTCGAATTCGAAAGAATCACTCTTAAAACTATTCTTCATATGATTGTTCATGGATAATCAGTGGAAAGAAGTAATAACTCATAAAATTTTTAATCAAATAAACGCCAATCAAAAGAATGAGTACAAGGGGTCGAGGGGCGTCCAGCAGTGGTCGTCATGGTAGGGTAGGATAGTGTGTTAGAACTAGTGGGATCTGGCCATGGATCTGGGAAAGAGATACCAGTTCCACCAACTGCAGAGGTGGAATTTCAAGACCAGATGGGCGGAGATGATGTGGTGTCTCAGGCGGTGCTGAGGGTGTTAGAAAGGGTTGCTGAGGCTGGTATGGGCACAGGAGCCCGAAAATCTGTGCTAGAGCGACTTAGAAACAATGGGGCAGAAGTATTTATTTTGGCTTTAGAATTGGAGTGCACAGCGAAAGCATAGTGGTGAGACTTAGGTAGTATGATTACTAGTTAGTTGGAAATTTCGAGGACAAAATTTCTTTAAGGAGGGTAGAACTGTAACATCCTAAATTTTTGGGCCTATGCGTTTAATGGGTGAATATGTGGAATGAGTTAATTTAAGTGCTAGGGGCCCAAATTTTAAGTTTTAAGGAGCCCAAATCTTCTAATTTAAGTTAGTTAAATTTGGCATTAGGGATTAGAGAAGTGGACGGCACAAGGCTATTTTATTCTGGAAATTTTATTATATTTATTCTATGTAGATAATAAGCAGATAAAGGCTATTATTTAGGGATTTAGTCTTTAAGGATAATAAGCAGATAAAGACTATTTTTGAGGAGATAATAGATTAAGATAAGGGAAAGGGATAGAAGCTATCATGTGTGGCGGTGTTGGTGAAAATCAATCTCTACTAAAGGAGGAATCGGTTTCTATATAAAGTAGGGGTGTGCCAAAATTTTGGAAGCCTTTCTTTTATTTTCTTTTCTCATCTTCTTCCTCTCAAAAGCCAAAAACCAGCATTTTTTTTACCCTTTCTTCCTCTCTAAAATTTCCTGGTTGGCCGAATCTTTTAACCTCTATTGTTATTTTTCTCCTAATCCCTAAAAGCCGAAATCACATCTCTATTATTCTATTCTTCTCCTTAATATTCATTGGCCAAATCTCTCTTAGCCATCTCTTCAATTCTTAAATCTTCTAAAAACCAAAATTCTTAGATCTCACCTCCTGAAGTTGTCGAATTTTCTTCAGTAAAGTCTGCTTTGTCGAATCTGAAGAAAACAATAGGTATGTGTCGATTTTGAGTTTCCAATATTTCTCTGGCTTTTCAAAGTCCCTAGCCAGAATGGCTATTTAGTGACTAATCAATGGTTTTTCTTATTTTGATGTTTCGGATCTCAAGAGGAGTCCAACGCTTAGATCTCTAAGTCAAAGATCAGTAACACTCAAGTCATGTTATTTTCAGGATTTCAAGGTAAGGAGATTGGTTTATTTATAAATATATGAAATCGGGTAGAACACTAACCATGGCCGAAAATAGGAGAGGCCCTATTTTCACATCTTTCTGGCTTTTTGAGCAAAGTTGTAGATCGAGATAACAAGGATATCGACTAAGAATATTGGATTTCGCGATATCAGATGTGTAACACTTTCCCACCATCTAGATATGTTTGATTAATATATGATTATAAGTCTTATATGTTTTGATAAATGCCGAAATCCGGGCATAATAGAGGAAACCCAAAGAGGGTAAAAACAAATCATTAGGTTAGTGAATGTTCTGATTAAGCGATATAAGTATATTGATTTTATGTGATTGCATGGGTTGGGTTTGATGAAAGGAGGAAGTTATATGTTGTAGCGGTTTTCACCGTGATATGTTGTAGCGGTTTTCACCGTGATCAGTTATAGCAATTTTCTTGTGATCTATTGTAGCGACTTTTGTCGTGATGCATTATGTACTACGCCATGATTTGATGATGAAGCGACGACCGCCATCAAGGCGATGTAGTGGTGTGGGTTGATTGTAGAAATCCCCAATGGTGTGAATGGCTTGCAGGCGTGTAGCGGATGGAAACCTAGGATTTGGGTTGGGCTTGCATATTATTTTTATTATGTATATTAATTCGATTATTTTAGTGGTATGGGGCTAAGGCCCAAATCTAATGGTGCATGGGGTGTGCATGCGAGTCTGACTCAACCAATTAATTAACATTTTAGGTAGCATTTAGTGCATCGGACCGGCCGAGAGGAGCGCAAGGTGGCCATGCAAAAGAACATTTGGATCCGGGAAAAATCGAATATACCCACACCCTACCAAGAGCTCGAACAGGATCTGGTATGTTCCTTAAGTAAACCGATTTCAAAATCCTTCGTTTCTTAGAAAATTTGTGTATTTTCGGAAAATTTCGTTTTGGGTTGGGCTTAATTTAAAATCCCATTTATTTTAACTAGAAATCATTTAGTTACGAAGAAAAAATAATTTAAGGTTTATTATAAAAAACAATTTAAGGTTTATTATTTTTAAAATAAATATAATTGAACTTAATTAAAAATAATGCGTAACAATATAAAGTAAAAAATAAGCAGAAGTAAAGAAATTCAACTTGGGCCTTATGGCCTTATTACATCAATCAAAACCCAAATAAAATTAAAGTACTTAATAAAAATAATAGTCCCCAAATAATAAAAAGTTTTTCCTTGCTATGCATGGCCACCTTTAACCTGCCAAGGCAGATCCATTCTTGCTCATCTCCTGCAAATTATTCCCCAATGGGGGTGAGTCAACAGACTCAATGTGTACACAATACTAACATTCAACAAATCAGGCATATATGTTCATATCAAATTCATATTCATATAAAAATAAATGGTGATGCAACCCAAACCCAAGCCTATTTGTCCATCCGCTACACACCACCCATACCCGCCAGTCACACCGTGGGGACTACTAAGTCAACCCTCCATCCGCTACACACCATCGAAGGCAGTCGCTGCAGTCGACGTGCTCATCGCCCATATAATTTGTGTCATTAGACACCATATTCAAATAATGTAACCGAAGTTACCAAATTCATATAATGTAACCGGAGTTACCATATTCAAATTTTGTGACCGTAGTCACCATATTCCATTGGTGAGACCGAAGTCAACACCTTCTTCCCCTTTCACATAGATCCCGTATGCCCCATAAATTTTATATCATGCACAACATACTTATTTCCACATTCATATATATATTTTCACATGTTATAAAGTAACATATTTCATAATCCTATCAGAAGTAGGAAACGTACCTGAGTACTTTTGTACCACATTAGGGCACTTAGCCATATTCACATTCTTATGTGTAATCATATAGTTAATATTTGCCATATAATTTATTAAAGATTAGTATGGGTACACACCTGATTCGCTTAATAGACTCTTTGAGATCCCGAAAATCCCGATCTAACTTTAGATCCTATATTCAGCCCATCATACAAAAACACATTAATAGCCTTTTAAGCTTTTAAAACCAAATCCTAATAGGAATGGTATTACTAATACTTACCTTGCTTGCCGATTTGATTGATGATCAAATCCAGAAGATTTGTGTTCTTCTCCTTGAAATCATTAACCATTAAATCCATTGATTTGATTAGTCTCTGGTTAAAACAAATAGATCTAGTCATTTAAGAGAGAACCTTGGCCGATTATAACCACTTACCTTATGATGAGATTCCCAAAATCGATTCCTTGCTCCCTTAGTGATGTTGAAATCCCTTAAATTCCTTGAATCTGAAATCCCGAAACTCTTCCTTTGATATTCGGCCAAGAGACATAAAAAGGGTTATTTCTTAGGTCTTGACTAAAAGAATTAGAAGAACAAGAATTAATTGTTCCTACCTTAGATCCTTGATCCTTATATTTGGTAATTGTAGAAACCTGAGAGATCCTTATAGATACGGCCATGAACAAGAATAGGGATTAGGCCATTCACTTTCGGCAAATAGAAAAGAAAGGAAATTGAATAGCTTAACCTTACCTTGATGCCTTTAATCGATTGCTTCCTTGCCTAGAGTTCGAGATTCTGACTATGGAGATTTAACGAGGGATCAAAAGAGAGGGTTTTGGCTTAACAATGACAAAGGAGAGGAGAAGAAAAGATGGAGTTTTGCTTAGTAAAAATTTGGAGAGAGAAATAGGGGCTAGGAATTTTCGGCACACTTAGGAAAAAGATGAGAGAATAGCCTAACTCTCCTCCTTTAGCAGAAATTATCAATAGGAGAGTCCTTACTTGGCCACTACTCCTCATAAGTGATAATATTGTCTCTTTTATTTAAAATAAAAGTGTTTAATCCATCACTTATCTCCTCAATTATCTTATTAAAAGAAAATCCTTATTTATCACTTATTAATCGTATATTTACGGAATTAAAACACCTCTATTTCTAGAAGCTTGTGCCGTCCACCCTCTTGCTTATGAAAGCAAAATAAAACCTTCATTATTTGCTTTCCAAGTGACTCGAACTCGTGCCCATTTCTCTTGCATATGGCGCCATTTCTCTAAGCCCTAAGTGACATCTTGAGCCACTTTTCCAAGCTTTGTTTGTGTGTCAAAATTCTCCAACTTTTTTCTTTTAAGGCCCTCTTGCCCTTATTTCCTATTTTAAACTTTAAAATTTGACATTTCTGCATCATTTCTAAGTTTCCTAAAATTTTCGATCGGCTCTGTAACTTGCCATTTTTCTTACATTTTCAAGTTTCCAAAATGTTCGTTTTCCAAAATGTTCAAGTTTCCAAAATGTTCTAAGTTTCCAAAATGTTCAAGTTTCCAAAATGTTCGTGTTTCCAAAATGTTAGTTTTCCATTTTTATGCATTTCTAGGTTTCCAAAATATCAAAATTTATTCTTAGTGCTTAAACTTGTCATTTCATACAATTAAACCGAAAATGCATAGGCCCTTTTCAGATGTTACGATTCTACCACCTTAAACAAAATTTCGTCCCAAAATTTCCTAACTAAAATAGTTGAGGTATTGTCGTTGTGCATGGTCTCTTCCGACTCCCACGAAGCTTCTTAGATCCATGGTTGTGCCATAACACTTTGACTAGAGGCACTATCTTCCTTCGTAGTACTTTCACATCTCGTTCCAAAATCAATCGGTTCTTCCTCATAAGATAAGTCGGCCTTAGCTCCACTTCTTCAATAGATACCACATGCGGATCCGACGGTAGTGGCGTAGCATGGATACATGAAATCGTCGTGCATCTCTGCAATTCGGTGGCAACTCTAATTGGTATGCCATCGCCCAACTCATTTCGATTACTCGATAAGGCCCTATAAACCTTGGGCTTAACTTCCTTTTGATCGAACCTCATTACCTTCTTCCAAGGTGAGACTTTCAGAAAACTTGGTCTCCCACTTCAAACTCTATTTCCTTCCGCTTAAGGTCTGCGTATGACTTCTGCCTATCAGAGGCTTCCTTCAACCGTGCCCGAATTGACTCAACCTTCTCTTCAGTTTCTGCCACTAATTCTGGACCCAAAACTCAGCGTTCTCCTAACTCGGTCCAACAAGTAGGTGTTCTAACTTCCTTCCATACAATGCTTCGTATGGTGCCATCCGAATGCTAGCTTGCTAGCTGTTGTTGTAGGCGAATTCAGCTAAAGGCAAGCAATTTTCCCAACTTCCTCGGAAATCCATTACACAGCCTCTCAACATATCCTCCAACACTTGTATAACCTGCTCAGATCGCCCGTCGATTGTGGATGAAAAGGCGTAGTGAAGTCTAACTTAGTGCCTAAAGCTTGATGAAGTGCCTTCCAAAATCGAGGCGTAAACCTTGGGTCTCTATCGGAGATGATCGACATTGGTACTCCATGTAGCCTCACAATCTACGCCACATATAACTTAGCCAACCACAAGAGAATAATCCATTCTTCTTTGGGATAAAGTGTGCGAGACTTGGTCAAGCGGTCCACTATCACCCATCCGAGTCCTTCTTAGTAGGCGTGAGGAAGCCCACTAACGAAGTCCATGGTAATTCTTTCCCACTTCCATTGGGGAACTTGATTGGTTGAAGCAATCCCGATGGGACTTGGTGTTCACCTTAACTTGTCGACACGTCAAACATTTCCCACAAATTGGTCACCTCTCATTTGGTCGGACCACCAAAAGCTGTTCCCTTAGATCTCTATATGACTTGATACCTCCGGATGCATAGCATAAGGGCTACCATCGCTTCCCGAAGAATCCTTTGTCTCGACTCCTTATCTTTCGGCATCTGACCTTTCCTTGTAGCACAATACTCCTTCATCATTGATGCCATAGTCCTTTAATCCTCCTTGCGGTACTTGTGTAACTTAGTACTTAAGTCCTTAGCGACCAATTGTCCCTCTTTCACCTCCTTGACCATGTGGGCTTGACTTGTAACTACCTTAACAAAGCTTAGTCATCATCTGAGACTTAAATGGGCGAACAAAGCCCGTAGATCCGACACCACCTTCCTACTCGGGCATCGGCTACTACATTCGCCTTGCCGAATGATATTCTATCGAACAATCGTAGTCCTTGACAATTCCACCCACCTTCGTTGCCTCAAGTTCAACTCCTTCCGAGCCAACAGATACTTAAGGCTCTTGTGGTGCATGTAGATAATCGACCTTTCTCCATAAAGGTAGTGCCTCCAAACCTTAAGGCGAAAACCACTCTGCTAGCTCTAAATCATGGGTTGGGTAGTTAGCCTCATGTGGCCTTAATCTGCGAGGCGCATAGCGACCACTTTACCCTCTTGCATTAGTACACAACCTAACCCCGTGTCACGAGCGTCACGATTACACCACAAAATCTTTTCCCGCCTCCAAATTGAATTAACACTGGAGCTTAGTCAACACCCTTTTAAGCTTTTCAAAGCTCTCCTGCTTATTAGTCCATTGAAGGGTACTTCCTTCCTTAGCAACTTTGTTAAAGGCGCGCTATTGACGAGAATCCTTCCACAAACCTTACGTAATAGCACCAAGCCTAAGAAACTTGGATCTCACCACGGACCTAGGTGGTTTCCAATCCAACACCGCTTTGATCTTCCTAGGATCCACTCTTATTCCTTCTGCGGATACCACATGTCCTAAGAATGCCACCTCCTTAAGCCAAAACTCACACTTGCTGAATTTGGCATAGAGCTTCTTCTCCTTAACACTTCCAACACCACTGGAGATGCTCATCATGCTCCTCCTCCGACTTGAGTACACCAAAATATCGTCGATGAACACAACGAGCGAACCTATCAAATAGGGTTGGAAAACCCAATTCATCATGTCCATGAACACGGTGGAGCGTTAACAACCCAAATGGCATCACCACGAACTCAAAATGCCTATATCTTGTCCTAAAAGCGGTCTTATGGATATCAGCCTCCTTCACCTTCAACTGATGGTATCCCGACCTTAAGTCGATCTTTGAAAACACTGCGGCTCCCTTCAGCTAATCGAACAGGTCATCGATCCTTGGCAAAGGATACTTGTTCTTAATGGTTAGCTTATTCAACTGATGGTAGTCTATGCACATTCACATAGTTCTGTCCTTCTTCTTCACAAATAAGACCGGTGCTCCCCACGGAGACACACTGGGTCAGATGAACCCACGATCCAACAGTTCTTGAATTTGAGCCTTGAGCTCCACTAACTCCTTTGGCGCCATTCGATATGGAGCAATTAACACAGGAGCTGTTCCGGGTAGCAAATCTATCCCAAACTCCACCTCCCTATCTGGGGGTATTCTCGGTAATTCCTCTGGAAACACATTCACGAAGTCCCTTACCGTCCTAACTCCAATAATACCTTCTTTCTTTCTACCTATCGCACTTACGAAGGCTAGGAATGCCTTGCAACCTTTCTTAACCATCCTCTCGGCCTTGGTCTCAAACTACGTTAGACAAGTAGTTCCTCCTTTCTCCGATCATTACTACCACTTCATCCTCCGGGTTCTAAGTTCCATCTGTTTGGCTGCACAATCCAACACGGCTCGGTGTTCTACTAGCCAATCCATTCCGAGTATAAGTTCAAATTCTCCGAAGGGTAACTCCATCAAATCTGCCCGAAAGTTCACTCCCTGAATCTCTAGGGGTACATTCTGAAAGATCTTGTCTACCACTACAATTTGGCCTAATGGGCTTACTACCGTCATCTGCCTATCAGAGAGTTCAGAGTCTAGGCCTAGTGTTTCCACTACACTACATGCTACATAGGAATGGGTCGAGCCCACATCAATCAGAGCAAAATAGGATTTGTCAAAATAAAAATGTACCTAAGTTACATCCCAGCATCACCATCTTCCATCCGGTGAACCGCATAAACCAAACCCGGTTGCCTTGCATCAGCATTAGTAGTACCTCGGCCCTGTGTTCCACGGCCTTTGCCAGCACCACTACCTCGGTTACCCGAACCACGGCGCGTTGAAATTGTTGTCGCCTCTACCGGTCGGCTAGCATTCGAGCTGTCGGTCGGCTCTCATCCGTTGTTTGGGACAATCCTTGAGCATATGGTCCTTGGACCCACACTTGAAACATCCCCCCGTCTTTCTCCAACACTCTCCCATGTGCTTCTTTCCACAATGCTCACAAGATGGCGTCTTGCCACCCCGTACCGACTGTTGATTTTGTGGCCCGTTAACCCTAGGCCTCTTGTGACCCTTTCCAGATGGCCCAAATCCTCTTTGGCCTTATTCCTATCTACATATGCGCTTGGTAGCGTCCTTAATCCCTCACCACCTTGGCCTTTTCCACTAAAGCGAGAATTCACGCTCTGATGCGGTGCTATCAGCGATCTCGAGATCGTCCTTCATCCGAGTCCTCAAAGCGGACCACAGCGTTCATCTTTCGATTGCCACTACCCTCGAGCATAGCGGCTCAACCTCGTGAATTACGCCTCATATTCTGCGGCGGACTTACTCCTTGTACCAACCCTAGAAAAGCCTTCCTTTGTTCATCAGATATACGGTTCCTACATACTTATTCGAAATGCCTCTAACATACTCCCGGGTCAAATTTTCACCGTGGTACCATCCCTAACAATTAACCACCATCGATACACTTCATCGCGTAACAATGCCACCATCCCTTTCAACTTTTCCTCCGAGTCGGTCGAGCTCATCCATGATACACTCTGTTGCTTCTAACGATTACTTCGGTATCTTTGGGTGCTACTCGAGACACTCCACGAAACATTTTCGCTCCATTAGCTCGAGCCGTTCAGTCTGACTTTCGATTTCCCCATTTCCTCCTGCTGCACCACCACCAATTCCAAAACTCGTAGCCTGACACTGACCTGACATCTTCCCGTCTGAGCCTGCTGCTCAACATTAATAGCTGGGGGTGGTGGTGGCGGTGGCATTTCATTGTCAGACCCTTGACCCGATCTAATGGGTTCCGACACGGTCATCCTTCCTCTACCTCGACCATGACGACCACGTCCTCTAGAGCTCAATTTCTAGCGTCGATATCTGATTAAGAAATTTTATGGATTAGTCATTGTTCCACTTATTTACCAAATGAAGGAGTTTTATGAAAAGGGATTTAAGAGTGGTTCTTTCAGATTCATACAAACACATAGTCTTTTCCATTCATTCATTCATCCATCAAACAAGTATGAACTTTCGTTCATTCGGAGAAACGTTGTAGTTTTGTTGTTGTTTTCCACTACCCAGGGTATTTTCGTAATTTTGTCCTCTGAGGGCATTTTCGTAATTTTTAGAACAAAATGTTCCTTGGTGTTTTTGTCAAAAATTATTTTAAAAATTTCGAAGTCTAGGGGTAATTTGGAAAAATTTTGAAATCTGGGGGTATTTCGATAATTTTTGACCTAAGGGGTATTTTAGTAATTTTTCACAAATGAGGGTAAATTTGTAAATTTAATAAATTAGGGGTATTTCAAAAGTTGTAAAACTTTGAGGGTTCTTTTCAAAAATTGTTCCTTCAAAAATGGGAATGTTGCAAAAATTTTAGAAATCAGGGTCATTTTGGTAATTTTGTAAGTTAGGGGTAATTTTGTAATTTTCCAAAATTAAGGTATTTTGATATTTTACAAATTAGGGTTTTGAATGTTTATAAAGTAATGAAATTTTGGTAAAGTTGTTGAGTAGTTGAACATTTTATAACCAAGGGCATTTTGGTAATTTTACAAATCGAGTTTTTAGTAAAATGTTGTAAAAATAATTTTCTCATTTAGAAGAAAGTTTTAAAAGTTTGAAAAACTAGGGTTTGTTGTTTTGTTCTCTCTTCTCTTTTTTTTTAAAACATGGCTAGTTCCTTTCGGGTTTTAGTCATTATGTTTAGCCTATGTCCGAGCCCTCTTGGTGGGGTGAACCAAAGCTACGCACCAGGCGGGATTCGTGTGGAGAGGAGGTGAGTCCATGGTGCTTAAATACCAAGCTCCCACCAAACCATTCCTAGACATGCACAGAGGTTGCCACACCACCGAGCCCTCTGAGTTAGGGTGAGCCAGAAGCTACGCACTGTGGGATTCTGCGAAGAGGAGGTGAGTCACTAGGGCCTTAAATACCGAGCTCTTGGGATCCAATCCTAGACATGCGTCACAGGGGTTACCACACCTAGCTCGGTGACTTAGCCATAGGTTTGTTTAGTGCATTAAGTCTTATGTGTTTGTGTTTGAGTAGACTAATCCTAGGGTTCATGTTCCTATCATTCTATTCTACGTTCCATGCCTGTTCTACTCTTATACAGCCATAAATCACAGAATCACACATAGAGTTAGGGGTACTTACAGTGGATCTGGTTCGAAACTTAGGGGCCATGCGAAGCACCTTATTTTCAAAGAAAATCATTTGGGCTCAATTCAAAACGTTTTGGGCCTTAGCCCATAGGTAGAGAGTTTAAAAGCTGGGCTCGATACTAAACCCAAATACACACCTTTTCTACCACGAGCCCGAACAGGATCTGGTATGTTCCTTAAGTAAACCGGTTTCAAAATCCTTCGTTTCTTAGAGAAAATTTATGTATTTTAGGAAAATTTCGTTTTGGGTTGGGCTTAATTTAAAATCCCATTTATTTTAACTAGAAATCATTTAGTTACGAAGAAAAAAACAATTTAAGGTTTATTATTTTTAAAATAAATATAATTGAACTTAATTAAAATAATGCGTAACAATATAAAGTAAAAAATAAGCAGTAAAGAAATTCAACTTGGGCCTTATGGCCTTATTACATCAATCAAAACCCAAATAAAATTAAAGTACTTAATAAAAATAATAGTCCCCAAATAATAAAAAGTTTTTCCTTGCTATGCATGGCCACCTTTAGCTTCTGCCGACACGATCCATTGCTGCTCATCTCCTGCAAATTATTCCCCAATGGGGGTAAGTCAACAGACTCAATGTGTACACAATACTAACATTCAACAAATCAGGCATACATGTTCATATCAAATTCATATTCATATAAAATAAATGATGATGCAACCCAAACCCAAGCCTATTTGTCCATCTTCTACACACCACCGTGCACCTTAATCACACAGTAGGGACTACTAAGTCAACCGTCCATCCGCTACACACCATCGAAGGCGTCATTGCGATGGCGTGCTCATCGCCCATATAATTTGTGTCATTAGACACCATATTCAAATAATGTAACGAAGTTACCAAATTCATATAATGTAACCGAGTTACCATATTCAAATTTTGTGACCGTAGTCACCATATTCCGTTGGTGAGACCGAAGTCAACACCTTCTTCCCCTTTCACATAGATCCCGTATGCCCCATAAATTTTATATCATGCACAACATACTTATTTCCACATTCATATATATATTTTCACATGTTATAAGGTAACATATTTCATAATCCTATCAGAAGTAGGAAACGTGCAGTACTTTTGTACCACATTAGGGCACTTAGCCATATTCACATTCTTATATGTAATCATATAGTTAATATTTTCCATATAATTTATTTAAGATTAGTATGGGTACACCCCGATTAAGCAATAGACTCTTTGAGATCCGAAAATCCCGATCTAACTTTAGATCCTATATTCGCCCATCATACAAAAACACATTAATAGCCTTTTTAAGCTTTTAAACCAAATCCTAATAGGAATGGTATTACTAATACTTACCTTGCTTGCCGATTTGATTGATGATCAAATCCAGAAGATTTGTGTTCTTCTCCTTGAAATCGGCTAACCATTAAATCCATTGATTTGATTAGTCTCGGTTAAAACGAATCGATCTAGTCATTTAAGAGAGAACCTTGGCGATTATAACCACTTACCTTATGATGAGATTCCCAAAATCGATTCCTTGCTCCCTTAGTGATGTCGAAATCCCTTAAATTCCTTGAATCTGAAATCCCGAAACTCTTCCTTTGATATTCGGCCAAGAGACATAAAAAGGGTTATTTCTTAGGTCTTGACTAAAAGAATTAGAAGAACAAGAATTAATTGTTCCTACCTTAGATCCTTGATCCTTATATTTGGTAATTGTAGAAACCTGAGAGATCCTTGTAGATTCGGCCATGAACAAGAATAGGGATTAGGCCATTCACTTTCGGCAAATAGAAAAGAAAGGAAATTGAATAGCTTAACCTTACTTTGATGCCTTTAATCGATTGCTTCCTTGCCTAGAGTTACAGAGATTCGGCTATGGAGATTTAACAGGGATCAAAAGAGAAGGGTTTTGGCTTAACAATGACAAAGGAGAGGATAAGAAAAGATGGAGTTTTGCTTAGTAAAAATTTCGGCAGAGAGAAATAGGGGCTAGGGAATTTTCGGCACACTTAGGAAAAAGATGAGAGAATAGCCTAACTCTCCTCCTTTAGCCGAAATTATCAATAGGAGAGTTCCTTACTTGGCCACTACTCCTCATAAGTGATAATATTGTCTCTTTTATTTAAAATAAAAGTGTTTAATCCATCACTTATCTCCTCAATTATCTTATTAAAAGAAAATCCTTATTTATCACTTATTAATCGTATATTTCTGGAATTAAAACACCTCTATTTCTAGAAGCTTGTGCCGTCCACCCTCTTGCTTATGGAAGCAAAAATAAAACCTTCATTATTTGCTTTCCAAGTGACTCGAACTCAGGCCCATTTCTCTTGCATATGGCGCCATTTCTCTAAGCCCTAAGTGACATCTTCAGCCATTTTTCCAAGCTTTGTTTGTGTGTCAAAATTCTCCAACTTTTCTTTTAAGGCCCTCTTGCCCTTATTTCCTATTTTAAACTTTAAAATTTGACATTTACGCATCATTTCTAAGTTTCCTAAAATTTTCGATCGGCTCTGTAACTTGCCATTTTCTTACATTTTCAAGTTTCCAAAATGTTCAGGTTTCCAAAATGTTCAAGTTTCCAAAAATGTTCGGGTTTCCAAAATGTTCAAGTTTCCAAAATGTTCAGGTTTCCAAAATGTTCAGGTTTCCATTTTTATGCATTTCCAGGTTTCCAAAAATATCAAAAATTTATTCTTAGTGCTTAAACTTGTCATTTCATACAATTAAACTGAAAATGCATAGGCCCTTTTCAAGATGTTACAAAGACTCTAGTTATTATTTTATATTCTTATTTAATGGATTTTAAATCTCGTTGTAATAAGGCCATGGGCCACCAGTTTATATTTTGTTTTATTACGGGCTTTTATTACTTTTAGTTATTTAAATTTTATGTTTTAATTAAACTAAGGCATGTACTTAAATTTTGATTTTTAATTCATAAAAACAACTGATAAAATTTATATCTTATTTCAATTATCAAATTATTAATTTTTCGCGAATAAAAGGTTAAACTCAAGGAAAATGTTTTCCAAAAATGCGACATGTTTTATTAAATTTTCTTAGTGACATACCAGATCCGGTCGTGGTGTTTGGGCCGGGTTTGGGGTGTTACAGAGGAGGTGAGTTAATTTGACTGCTTAAGTACCAAGCTCTTTCTAAATCCAATCCTAAACATGTATATATCTATTGCCACACTTTATACTTCACGACTTGTTCAATTTTATTGATGATTTCCATCTCTTGTTTTATTATGCGAGAATAAAAATTCCTAATTAACTTAATCCTAAAATAACCAAAGAACATAAATAAAATAAAGTCGAGATCCCCCTTTATTTATTTGCAGATCCTTCCTAATTTGACTCATCTTTTGCTCCATCATTATTGTCTTTGCATGAATCGCTTTGCTCCTTCTTCGATAATGGGATCCATGGTTCAAATATGTAATTTTTACGAGTGGTGTCAAATACTCTCTTCTACAAGGGTAGATTCCTTACTTTGACACGGTCCACTTAGAACCTGGAACTGTAAGTTCCTCGAGTATTTCTTGCAAATTTTTAGGCACGATATTGCTCATTAAGGAAGAATATTCATCGTTTTTGAAATCAGGTAATTCAAAGAACTCATTAATAGCATTTGAAGTTATTGGTACCTTGATTTCGCAAACTGAAACTTCCGTCAATTCACTTAAGGTTAAATTCGCATAGAATTCACGCACTAACTCTTCCTCCACACTAGTTCTCTTCTTACAAAACAACTCCCAATTGAGAGTTTCAGCAACCAAACGAATACGCCATAAAATCAATATAGTTGCTTTCTTTCAATGTGAAGCCTTTCTCTGGATGCATCTGTTGATTCTTGAAGATCTTTTGTATCTCGCTTTGGCTTCTTCACAGTGGAACTTGTTTTGTGATTCATCAATTTGGGCGAAGGCAGGAGTTCTCTTGCGAGGCATGATTAACCTGAACATAAGATGGGAAAAATTATTTTCTCAAAAATTTAATTAATAAAAATTATTAATAATTCAATAAATTAAAAAAATAAATAATTGAATAAAATTAAAATTAAAATTTAAGAAAAAAATTGGTCTTACCACCTTTTTTGTAAAAATTAAGAACTCCTAAGAAAATAATTATGAATCAAAAGATGGCAAATTAAAAGAACTTGGAGGGTTTTTGGCTAAAGGGGTTGGTTTGGTGCAAGGTCCTGTGCCACTTTGGGTGTCTTGGCGGCAAAGTAGTGGTTAGATGCAAGTAGCAACGTGCGCAGACTAGGCTGGATGTGCGAGCAGCGTGCGGATCATCGTCGAGCAGACTTGGCATGAGCACGCCATGAAGTCTGGCGCAGTGTAGATGAAGGCTGGCGGCTAAAGTCGAGGCAGACAAGGCGCAATGCAATGAAGACGATGGGACAGAGCTTCTGCGTGGTGGGCGTCTGATGCGATGGAGCTGGGATGTTGGCCGAATGGTTGCCAAGTAGCTAGGCTGTTGGCTAAGAGGCTGTGGAACTTAGGGATTTTGGTGTTTGGAAGGAATGATGTATGAATGAAAAAAATAAGCATAGATGGGTGGAATTTATAGTGAGAGGAGTAGGAATTAGAGTACAATTCTTAGAACAATTTAACAATTAAAAAATTCTAATTCTACTTATACTCAAAGTTAACAACAATTAATAATTAATTAAAATACATATTAAATTATTAAATGCTATTAATTTATTAAAAGCTTATTAAATAAAATATGATACTACTCCTAATTTTATCTAAAGTTGATAATAATTAATATATATTATAATAGATATAATTATATATTAAAGATTATCATATATATATATATTTATAAAATTAAAAAATTTATTCTATATGCCTTTTGGAAATATTTACAAAAAGAGGCACCTAATTTTTATTATTTACAAAAAGAGCAACAAATTTTAAAAATAGTTCAATTAAGTCCCTAGGCTTAATGAAAATTTGAAATTGCGTTGAAATTTTAAAACTTGGATCAAAATTGACCCTTTTATTTGAAAATTTGAATATTTATTTTTCCATTTAAGGAATAATTTCTCGAAACATTATGTCAAAATTAATTCCCAGGAAAGATTGGAGGGGTCACAAGCGGTCCCGCATAAGTTCCAATCTCCTAGACAGAATTTATTTAAACATACTAATCCCGAAAATATATCCTAAATCATTTTTTAAAAAGAAAACAATAAAATTTAATCATTTGATAAAATGAACGAGATTTGATCCCGTTCACTTTTATCTTCCTAGTAATGTTTCAAGCGTTGAGCATTAACTCGAAAACTACCTCTCTTACCTTGAAGTTGAACAACTCATATGGATAAACTCGATGAATCATAAATGGACTGGACCAACATGATTTTAACTTACCTGGAAGAACCTTAATCTGGAATTGAATAATAAGACTTGCTGACCTGCTTCAATTCTCGAACTCAAATGTGCTTGTCATGCCATTTCTTGAGTCTCTCCTTAAATAATTTGGCATTCTCGTATGAAGACACTCGAAATTCTTCTAACTCGTTAAGTTGAAGCATCTATTTCTCTTTAGCAATATTAAGATCCAAGTTGAGTCATTGGAGAGCCCAGTAAGCTTTGTGCTCTAACTCCAAAGGTAGATGACAGGCTTTCCCAAAGACCAATCTATAAGGTGACATCCCTAAAGGTGTCTTGTATGCTATCCTGTAGGCCCATAAAGCATCATCCAGTCTTTTAGACTAATCCTGTTGGTTCGGGAAAAATACCTTCTCAAGTATGCCTTTGATCTCTTTGTTTTCCAGTTCAGCTTGACCATTCGTCTGCGGATGGTAAGCTGTGGCAACCTTGTGCTTCACTCCATATTTGTCAAGTAACCATTTCAACCACTTGTTCACAAAATGGGACCCTTCATCACTGATGATAGCTCTTGGGGTTCCAAACCTTGTGAGCACATGCTTCTACAAAAACTTCATCACAACCTTAGCATCATTTTTCGGATATGCTTCAATTTCAATCCACTTAGACACGTAGTCTACAACTATCAAGATATACTTGTGACTAAAAGATAGAGGGAAAGGACCGAGAAAGTTGATACCCCAAACATCAAACAATTCTACCTCAATGATGTTTGTTCGAGGCAGCTTGTTTCTGTTGGTGACATTTTCGACCCTTTGACATGATCACGACTCTTTATGTAAGCATATGCATCTTTAAATAGTGTTGGCCAAAAGAACCCGACTTGCAATACTTTGGCCGCAGTATATGTTCCTCCGAAGTGTCCCCCACTCGAAGCTGAGTGACAGTGGTATAAAATCTTATGTACTTCATCTTCTACCACGCATCTCCTGATCATTTGATCTGCACACTTTTTAAACAAATATGGTTCTTCCCAGAAATAGTACTTCACATCGTAAAGAAACTTTTTCTTTTGATGATATGTCTTATCAATCTGCATCAAACCACAAGCTAAATAGTTAGCAATATCAACAAACCAAGGGGTATTATAGACATGATTTACCTTCAGTATGTGTTCATCTAGACATGTATCCTAAATTGGTATAAGAGGAGAATTTCCTTCTTGCGGCTCCAATCTGGACAAGTGATCTGCTACTTGATTTCTCTACTCCCTTTCGATTTTAAATTTTTAGATCAAACCCTTAAAGTAGAAGTACCCACAGGATCAGTCTCAGCTTAGCGTCTTTTTTGGCAACTAAATACTTAATTGTCGAGTGGTCCGTATAGACAGTCACTTTGGTACCTACAAGATAAGATTGGAACTTGTCAAAAGCAAACACAATAGTAAGTAATTTTTCTGTTACCGTGTAATTCAGTTGAGCTTCTGTCAGAGTTCGACTCGCATAGTAGATGGGATAAAAACTTTGTTCCTTCACTGACCCATGATAGCTTCGATCGCGAAGTCACTTGTGTCACACATCAATTCAAATGGAAAATCCCAGTCTGGTGTGACTATTATGGATGCCGAGACTAACTGACTCTTCAAATCATTGAAAGCTCTTAAGCACTCATCATTAAATTTAAACGCTATGTCCTTCTCTAATAATTTGCATAAGGGTTTAGCAATTTTGGAGAAGTCTTTGATAAATCTTCAGTAGAAACCGGCGTGGCCCAAAAAGCTCCTAACACCCTTTACAGATGCTGGAGGCGGGAGATTTTCAATAACTTCTACCTTTTCTTTATCTACCTCGATTCCATGTCTTGTTATCCGAAGCCCTAGAATAATATATTCTCGTACCATGAAATGGCATTTTTCCCAGTTAAGTACAAGGTTTGTTTAGCATCGCCTTAGTATCTTGACTAGATTGGCTAGGCAATCATCATATGTATCTACGAATACTGAAAAATCATCCATAAAAACTTCCAAATATTTCTCAACCATGTCAGTAAAAATAGACATCATACATCTTTGAAATGTAGCAAGTGCATTACATAAACCAAATGGCATGCGCCTAAATAAAAATGTACCGTATGGGCAAGTGAATGTTGTCTTGTGTTGATCTTTTGGTGCTATTATAATCTGATTATACCCTGAGTATCCATCAAGAAAATAGTTATAGTCTCGCCCTGCGAGTCTATCCAGCATCTGATCCAAAAGGGCAAAGGAAAGTGATCTTTCCTAGTCACCTTGTTCAGCTTCCGGTAATCGATGCAAATTCTCCATCCTGTAACTTTCTAGTTGGTATCAACTCGTTATTCTCGTTTTCAATAACTGTGATACCTCTTTTCTTTGGTACGCACTGGACCAGAATTACCCATGAACTGTCTAAGATGGGGTAAATTATACCCGCATCTAACCACTTGATAATTTCTATCTTTACTACGTCCTTCATGATAGGGTTCAGTCTTCATTGTCCATCAATCATCCCTTTCTCGCCATCTTCTAATATGATCTTGTGCATGCATACAGATAGACTAATATCGTGAATATCGGCTATGGTTCATTCAATGACCTTCTTGAATTGTTTCAATACAAGGATGAATTTTTTTCTTGCTTAGTAGTTAATTCTGCTGAAACAATCATAGTCAGAATAAAAGAGTTACCTAAATAAACATATTTCAAATGTGAGGGAAGTACCATCAGTTCTAATTTAGGTGGCTCTTCGATTGACACTTTTGGTTGGGCACAATCCCTTTTCTCTAACTCCAAAGATTCAAAGCGGGATTGTGGATTAACTCCCCTTTGATTAGCTTCTAACAAAGCTAAGTATTCATCCTCCTCTTCATCATTTGGAGCATTTGATTTCAAAATTTGTTCTAATGGATCCTCAAAATAGTTGAGTTCCTTCTTCACGATTAAATCCTCTAAATCTGACACTGCAGAACAATCATCAATTGTGTCAGGAAATCGCATACACTTAAAAACATTAAATTTTACTTGATCATCCCAAACACGCATAGTAAGCTCGCCCTTCTACACATCAATAAAGGTCCTTCCGGTTGCTAAAACGGTCTTCTTAGGATGATTGGCACCTCTTTGTTTGCTTCAAAGTCTAAAATCACAAAGTAAACAAGAAAGATAAATTTGTCTACACGTACCAATACGTCCTCTATTTTTCCTTCTAGATATGCTAAGAATCTATCTGCTAATTGAAGTGTAACTGTAACATCCTGAATTAATGGGCCTTTGCATTTGATGTGTATTATGTTCAATGTGTTAATTATAGTATTTAAGGGGTTCAAATTGGGCCGAGGCCTTGGTTAAATTTTCTGTTTGGACACTAGAGGGTTTAAAAGATGTTATCTGTGTTTTAAACATAAGTGGGATTGTGGCCCAGTGGCAAAATGGCGCCACTTAGAGAGCAAGGAGGTGGCGTCAACTGAGGAGGCCCAAACTCAAGGGGAATGAATCCCAATTCCTTTAATTTTAATTAGCTAAATTTTGGCATATAGGTGGGTAAGGTTGACTGACAACAAGGCTTAAAAATAGGGAGATTTATCATTGAATAATATAGATAATTGTCCTGATATTAGTTATGAGTAGATTAAGGAGAAAAGATAGGAGTTATCTACTGTAAGCAGAGTTGGCCGAAATTCTAACTTTGAGGGGAGGAAGAATCGGTTTTGATGTGGCATAAGGGGTGCCAAAATTCCCCATGTTTGTCAATTAGTCTCAGTTTTCAGAAGAGGCAATTTCGGCATTTGATATGTAAGTGCAAAATTCCCTATAAATAGGAGTGTATCTCTTCAAATTCTGGCATCTACACCCTATTCTTTGTGCCAAAATTCTCAGTCCTTCTCTACACTATCTATTCTCTTTTCTTTTCCAAAAGTTGAAAACTTTCAACTTTCTTCTCATCTCCATAATCGAACACCTTTGCCTATTCCTTTTTCTCTTTGTCGATTTCTTTACTAAAAGCCGAAACGTCTTAATTCAATTTCTTTTTCCATTCTTTTCCTCTTGTGCCGATTTCTCCATAAATTGAGATTTTCTTGAAGTGTCGATTTCTCTGTAAAGGTAAGAATCGAATTCTTTTCTCTTTCGGTTTTGAGACTATAGCTGAATGACTAGTAGATTGATAGGCTATCTTTAGTTTGACTCTTTCGTTAATCGCATGTTCTTTTGGGCGGCACTCCGGGAAATCGTAGTAGATCAAATCATCCAGATTTCAAAAAGTCGGAAACCATTAATCTCTAGAATCCTATCGATTTTAGGATCTCAAGGTAAGGATTTCTTTAGATTCCTATTAAGATCGCTATCATAATTGAGATATTAACTCATATGATATGGTTTAACCCTATTTCTCTCTAGTAGTTCTGACAAGGACATTTTGAATGGAATCAAATATGAATCAGGCAAAGGAGAGGGTTGGGTCCGTAAACCCAATCCTAAGTTTAAAAAATGAGCAGTGTCTGCTATTCGAGATTGGCCACCAGGTTATGGACCGGCTTGTAAACAGCATCTTAGGCAGATAGCAGTCGTATCGGCTCCTGACAGTGTCGACATAGAGGGTGTCGTCGTAACCATAATAAGGTGTGTAGATTCTTAACACATAAGCATTGATATATTATATGTATGCTAAGGGCTAAAAGCTAGAAAGAAAGGCAGTATGAACAGTCGTATTACCCAGAAGAGGTAGGCATGGGATGCGGATCGTAACCATAGAAACTTTTCTATGTGAATCGTAGCATGTGAAAGTATGAGATCCATTAGATGGATTGATGACTTGTTTCTAGTATGTATGCATGCATGGGATGGGATTGATTGATGGATTTATGGTAGGGGAGCAGGGTCGCGAGTTGATTGTGGCTTTGCCACAGCAAGATAATTGTCGAATACTATAATGTATTTACGAGGTTCGGATGGCGATCGGTCTATATGACAAAAAGATAACCGTTTCGAATACTATAATGTATTTTTGAGGTTCGCGTAGCGATCGGTCTATATGACAAAAGATAGTCGAATACTATAATGTATTTCTGAGGTTCGCATAAGCGATCGGTCTATAAGACAAGTAGCACAGCTGCCAATGTGGTGTGTAGCGGATGGAGGGTTGATTGTAGAAATCCCACGATGTAACGGTTGGTACGGGGTGTGTAGAGGATGGACTCTTAGGTTTTGGGATGGGCCATGATGCATGACATATTTTGTTACCATTGCATGCGGGCCAAGGCCCATAATGTGTTTGTGGGCCCTAGGCTTTTATGTGTTTTCAAGTTTTGCACATGAGTCTTGATGACTCACCCTTTTTCCCCACTCTCACTGATGAGCACACGGTGGACACGGAGCCGAAAGCGCACTCGAGGGCCATCAAGACTTTCATTACCATTATGGATTATTATTATTGTTTTTTTGGAAATATATTTTTGTAATAAGGCCCCATAACTTAGGTTTCCAATTTATTTGTTACTTGTTTTACTTTATTTTACTTTAATGTGTCACATGTTTATAAACCTATGTGTGCCCAAAGTCTTAATAATAAAATGGAGTGATAAATAGGCTTTTCAAATCCACTCAATATAAAAGTTTAAGTTTTTTTTTTTTCAAATAATGACTAAATAAACTGTAATTTTCAAAACCCATCGAAGCAAAGTTTTCAAGAATTAAACCCGTAGCATACCAGATCCGGTAATGACGTATGGGTCGAGTTCGAGATGTTACTTTTTTGGTATCAGAGCCCAATTTAAAACTCGGGCTATGAAATGGGTCCAGTAGGAATTCATGAAAGTAATGTAAGTTGAGAAAGGTTTTGAAAGATATGGCCTTCGAGTCTACCGGCACCCGATCCACCCAGGTAAGTATCCTAAACTTTGGTATGATATGTATGTTGGGTTTTGATGGGCCTTATAGATGTAGATTAGTATGATAGTGTTAATGGACCTTAGGCCTAGATTAAACAATTCTTCAAATCTCATAAGACTTAATTTTTCTTAATTAAGCGTGTGCGTGAACAAGTCACAGGGTTGGGGTGTGGAAACAGTATACGCATGTCTAGGATTGGATCCGGAAGAGCTTGGTATTTAAGCGGTCCTAGTGACTCACCTCTTCTTCTCTAGAATCCTACCAGTGCGTAGTGGTACTCACTTTAATCGGAGGGCTTCTTGACGGCCAAAATTTATAACTAAAACCCGAAAGGGACCATCACCCTATTTTTATAAAATTACTTATATACCCTTGATTTTGTAAATTATCCCAAATGCCCTAGGTTGAGGAAATTTACTGAGATACCCTTGATTCTGCAAAATGACCAAAATACCCTCGTTTGAAAAAATTATTAAAATACCCCTAGTTTGCAAAATTACCGAAATACCCCTCAAATTTTAAAATTACCAAAATACCCATATTTTGTAAAATCACCAATATACCATATTTTGGAAAATTACCAAAATACCCTATATGTTAAAATTACAAAATACCTCGGTAGTGAAATGACAAAAATACCCTAAGTGATGAATGTGAGTTCTGGATGTTGTTTGCGTGTTTGATGCGTGTATATGGTGCTCTACTTGATGCTGTTTGAATGTGAACTCTAGAATTAGAAAATACAGATTTGAGAACTGAACTTGTAGATAGAATTCGAATTCTAAAGAACTACTGTTAAAACTACTTCCCATAAGACTGTCCGTTATCAATCAGTGGAAGAAAGAATAATTAATTCATAAAATTTATAATAAGATAAACGCGAAGCGGTAGAATGAATACAAGGGGTCGAGGACGTCCGGCACGTGGCCGTGGTAGGGATAGAATGGCTGTGTCAGAACCCGCGGGGTCTGGTCACGAGTCAGGGAATGAAGTTCTAGTGCCACCAACTGTGGAGGAAGAGTTTCAAGATCAGACAGTCGGAGATGATGCTATATCTCAGGCTATGTTAAGGGTTTTGGAGAGAGTTGTTGGAGCAGCCATGGGCACAAGAGCCCGAAAGTCTGTGCCAGAGCGACTGAGAGCCAATGGGGCGAAAGTGTTTAAGGGAATTTTGGGTGTAGCTCCTAGTACAGCTGAGTACTGGTTAGAAGCAATGGAGCGGATCATGGATGATCTCGACTTCATGAATAAAGAGAAGCTAAAGGGAGTGATGTCTCTTCTTCGGGATGAAGCTTATCAATGGTGGCTTACGGTTAAGGAAGGTACCGTAGGTGACCATATCACCTAGGATTACTTCAAGGCGGCGTTCCAGAGTAAGTATATTGGAACGAGTTATGTGGATGCGCAGTGTAGAGCGTTCTTGAATCTGGTTCAGGGAAGTAGGTCAGTGGCGGCATATGAAGTAGAATTCCTACGCCTTAGCTGTTATGATCGAAGGATAGTGGCCATAGAGCATGAGAGATGTGTTCGTTTTAAGGATGGCCTGAAGGACGATCTACGTGTGTTGATAGCTCCACAACGAGAGTGGAAATTTATGATGCTTGTGGAGAAAGCTAAGATAGCTGAGGAGGTGAGACGGGCAGAAAAACTGAACCGGGATAGAGATAGGGGTGGAGGTAAGAGAAACTTTGGATCATCAGGAACAACTAGGAGTAACCAGAAAAGACCTAGGTCGGATGGACTGAGACGGGCTGAAAGACCTGCTGCTAACCAAACACGAAGATGTGCCCGATGTGACAAATTCCATGCAGGCGAGCGTAGGGTAGGCAGTGGGAAGTGCTTTAGGTGTGGTTCTTTGGACCATCAGATAAGAGATTGTCCTCAGCCATGGTATAAGGAAAGACCTACAAGGCAAGGAAATACTCAGTCGGGTAGAGGAGGTCAGCAGCCACAAAGAGGTCGTGGTCCGGCCAGGGGCGATAATGGTTTTGGTCGGGTCATAGGGCACCAGGCCGAGGGGCAGGAAACACTGAGGTGAGGCAGCTGGGGTTAGTTTATGCTGCCAAACATCGAGAGGAGGCTGATGCACCGATGTTATAACCGGTACATATTTAATTTTTGGATTGCCTTATTTTGCATTGATTGACATTGGGTCGACACATTCATATATTGCTAGTAATGTGTTTAAAACTTTAACTTTAGATTTTGAAGCTACCCATAAGGCAATGACGGTAATTAGCCCATTAGGACAATCTATGGTAGTAGATAAACTTTATCGGGAGGTACCCTTAGAAGTTCAGGGAATAGTTTTCCTGATGGATTTGATGGAATTACCATTCGGGGAGTTTGACCTAATTTTAGACATGGACTGGGTAGTGAAGTATCAAGCCAATTTAGATTATGCAGCCAAACGTATGGTGTTAACAACCCCCGAGGGAGATGAAGTGTTGGTGATAGGAGAAAGGGGGAATTGTCTGTCAAACGTAGTAACTACCCTAAGAATGGAAAGAATGGTGAGAAAAGGGTGCAAGGCAGTTCTAATGTTTGTACGGGATTTGGAAGCCAATGACCTAACTATTGAGGATGTTAGGACGGTGAAGGAATTTCCTGATGTCTTTCTCGAAGAGCTTCGGGATTACCTCCGGATCGAGAAGTAGAGTTTGGAATTGATATTCTTCATGGAACAGCGCCGATATCTATTGCTCCATATAGAATGGTGCTGAAGAAGTTGGTGGAATTGAAAGTGCAAATCCAGGAGTTGTTGGATAGAGGGTTTATTCGATTAAGTGTGTCGCCTTGGGGAACGCCGGTGTTATTTGTTAAGAAGAAGGATGGTTCAATGCGTATGTGCATTGACTATCATCAATTGAATAAGTTAACCATCAAGAACAAATACCCGTTGTCGAGGATCGATGACTTGTTCGATCAGTTGAAGGGGGCCTCAGTCATTTCAAAGATAGATCTGAGGTCTGGGTATCATCAGCTTAAGGTCAAGGAGGCAGATATTCATAAGACGACTTTTAGGACTCGCTATGGTCACTACGAGTTCATGGTGATGCCATTTGGGTTGACTAACGCACCAGTAGTGTTTATGGATATGATGAACCGAGTGCTCCAACCCTATTTCGATCGGTTTGTCGTGGTTTTTATTGATGACATCTTGGTCTAGTTAAGATAGGAGGAGAAGCATGATTCGCATCTACAAGTGGTTCCACAGATTCTGAGGGAGAAGCAGCTTTATGCCAAATTCAACAAGTGCGAATTTTGGCTAAAGGAAGTTACTTTTCTAGGTTACGTGGTGTCAGCAGAGGGGATTATGGTTGACCCTCAAAAAATTAAAGCGGTGTTGGATTGGAAGCCGCCTAAGTCGATGGCAGAGATTCGGAGTCTCATTGGTTTAGCCGGGTACTATAGAAGATTTTTGAAAGGATTTTCTCTGATTACGACACCGTTGACTAAGTTGCTACGGAAAGGAGTTCCATTCGTTTGGTCTGATAAGCAACAGGAAGAGTTTTGAAAAGTTGAAAAGGATATTGACGGAGGCTCCGGTGTTGATTCAACCGGAGGCTGGGAAGGAATTCGTGATTTCTTGTGATGCATCACACACGGGACTAGGATGCGTGTTGATGTAAGATGAAAAGGTGGTTGCGTATGCATCATGGTTGTTAAGACTGCACGAAGCAAACTATCTCACCCATGATTTGGAGTTGGCGACGGTGGTGTTTTCCTTGAAGATTTGGAGTCATTATTTGTACGGGGAGAAATCTATCATTTACACAGATCATAAGAGTTTGAAGTATCTTTTGACGCAGAAGGAGTTGAACCTAAGGAAAAGGAGGTGGATCGAGTTGTTAAAGGATTATGACTACTCGATCGAGTATCATCCAGGTAATGCCAACGTGGTGGCAGATGCTTTAAGCCGTAAGGTGATCTCTGATTTGAGAGTAATGTTTGCTCACCTTAGCTTATATGATGATGGAAGTCTATTGGCTGAACTTCAAGTGAAACCCTTATGGGTTAGTCAAGTTAAGGAGAAACAGCAGATCGATGGATTGCTTAGGGGGAAGTTACAGTTGATTTCAAGTGATGAGCCAACAGAATTCAGTGTGAATGAGGAAGGATTATTATGTTTTCAAGGGAGAGTGTGCATGCCAAAAGACCCTGAGTTGAGGAGAAGGATTTTGCAAGAAGCGCATGGTAGTTCATACACTATGCATCCTAGAGGGAGTAAGATGTTTCGAGATTTACAGGAGCAATTTTGGTGGCCAGGCTTAAAACGAGAGGTGACTGAATTAGTGGGGAAGTGTTTAACCTATCAGCAGGTAAAGGCAGAGCATTAGTTACCATCAGGTTTGTTGTAACTGGTGAAGATTCCTCAATTGAAGTGGGAAGGGATCACAATGGACTTTGTTAGTGGGTTACCTCTCACGCCTACTAGGAAAGATTCAATTTGGGTGATCGTTGATCGGTTGACGAAGTTCGCTCATTTTGTACCGGTTCAGTTGATTATTCCTTACAAAAGTTGGCTAAGTTGTATATAGTGGAGATTGTAAGGTTGCATGGAGTACCTGTGTCGATTATCTCAGACCGAGATCCTAGGTTTACGTCAAAGTTTTGAAAGGCGTTGCATTAAGCGTTGGGTACGAAGTTGGATTTCAGTACAGCATTTCATCCTCAGACCGATAGACAGTCTAAGCGGGTGATTCAGATCTTGGAGGACATGTTAAGGGGTTGTGTCATTGATTTCAGAGGTAGTTGGGAGGAGTTTCTACCATTGGCAGAGTCTGCTTACAACAACAGCTACCAGTCTAGTATTCAGATGGTGCCCTATGAAGCATTGTACGGGCGAAAGTGTCGTACTCCTACCTGTTGGATGAAATTAGGGGAACATCAAATTTTGGGTCCGGAGTTGGTTACCGAGACGGAGGAAAAGGTTGAGTTAATTCAGGCTCAACTAAAGGAAGCGTCGGACAGACAGAAGTCCTATGCTGATCTGAAGCGTAGGGACATAGAGTTTGCAGTGGGTGACAAGGTGTTCTTGAAAGTGTCGCCATTGAAGAAAGTATTAAGATTTGGACGGAAGGGTAAGTTAAGTCCCAGATTCATCGGACCTTATCAGATGCTGAAACAAGGTGGATCAGTAGCATATTAGCTAGAGCTACCTTCTGAGCTAAGCCAAATTCACGATGTATTTCACGTCTCTATATTAAGACGATATCGTTCGGATCCATCTCATGTGGTACCTGTGGAGGAAATTGAGGTAAGACCTGACCTATCCTTTGAAGAGGAGGGTGTAGAAATCTTGGATCGTGATGTCAAAGTATTACGAAGGAAGAAGGTCCCATTGGTTAAGGTTCTATTGCAGAATCATGGCTCTGAGGAGGCTACGTGGGAACGGAGGAAGCGATGTGATAGTAATACCCGCATCTATTCGGATCAGGTAATTTCGAGGATGAAATTTCTTTAAGGGGGTAGAACTGTAACATCCTGAATTAATGGGCCTTTGCATTTGATATTTATTACGTTCAATGTGTTAATTAGAGTATTTAAGGGGCTCAGATTGGTAGAGGCCTTGGTTAAATTTTTGTTTGGACACTAGAGGGTTTAAAAGATGTTATCTGTGTTTTAAACACAAGTGGGCTTGTGGCCCAGTGGCAAAATGGCTCCACTTAGAGAACAAGGAGGTGGTTCAACTGAGGAGGCCCAAACTCAAGGAGCATGAAGCCCAATTCCTTTAATTTTAATTAGCTAAATTTTGGCATATAGGTGGGTAAGGTTGACTGACAACAAGGCTTAAAAATAGGAGATATATTTGTTGAATAATATAGATAATTGTCTTGATATTAGTTATGAGTAGATTAAGGAGAAAAGATAGGAGTTATTCTGTGTGTAGCGAGTTGGTAGAAATTCCAACTCTGAGGGGAGGAAGAATCGATTTTGATGTGGCATAAGGGGTGCCAAAATTCCCCATGTTTGTCAATTAGTCTCGGTTTTTAGAAGAGGGCAATTTCGGCATTTGATAGGTAAGTGCCGAAATTCCCTATAAATAGGAGTGTATCTCTTCAAATTCTGGCATCTGAACCCTATTCTTTGTGCCAAAATTCTCAGTCCTTCTCTACACTCTCTATTCTCTTTTCTTTTACAAAAGTCGAAACCTCTCAACTTTCTTCTCATCTCCATAACTGAATACCTTTGTCTATTCCTTTTTCTCTCTGTCGATTTCTCTACTAAAAGCCAAAACCTCTTAATTCACTTTCTTTTTCTGTTCTTTTCCTCTTGTGCCGATTTCTCCATAAATCGAGATTTTCTTGAAGTGTCGATTTCTCTGTAAAGGTAAGAATTGAATTCTTTTCTCTTTCGATTTTGAGACTATAGCGGAATGGCTAGTAGATTGATAAGCTATCTTTAGTTTGACTCTTTCGTTAATCGCATGTTCTTTTGGGCGGCACTCCGAAATCGTAGTAGATCGAATCATCCAGATCTTAAAAAGCTGAAAACCATTAATCTCTAGAATCCTATCAATTTCAGGATCTCAAGGTAAGGGATTTCTTTAGATTCCTATTAAGATTCGCTATCATAATTGAGATATTAACTCATATGATATGGTTTAACCCTATTTCGCTCTAGTAGTTCTGACAAGGTTTTTAGATGGAATCAAATATGGATTAGGCAAAGGAGAGGATTGGGTCCGTAAACCCAATCTTTAAGTTTAAGAAACGAGCAGTGTCCGTTGTTTGAGATTGGCCGCCGGGTTGTGGACCAACTTCTGAATAGCGTCTTAGGCAGATAGTGGCCGTATCGGCTTCTGACAGTGTCGACATAGAGGGTGTTGTCGTAACCATAATAAGGTGTGTAGATTCTTAACACATAAGCATTGATATATTATATGTATGCTAATGGCTAAAAGCCGAAAAGAAAGGTTGTATGAACAGTCGTATTACCCAGAAGGGGTAGGCATGGGATGCCAGGTACGTAACCATAGAAAGTTTTCTATGTGAATCGTAGCATGTGAAAGTATGAGATCTGTTAGATGGCTTGATGACTTGTTTCTTGTATGTATGCATGCATGGGATGGGATTGATTGATGGATTTATGGTAGGGGAGTAGGGTCGCGAGGCGATCGTGGCTTTGCCACAGCGACATAATTTGTCGAATACTATAATGTATTTACGAGGTTCGCGTGGCGATCGGTCTATATGACAAAAGATAGTTGTTGAATACTATAATGTATTTACGAGGTTCGCATAAGCGATCGGTCTATATGATGAAAAGACAAATTGTCGATATAGTGTGTAGCGGATGGAGGGTTGATTATAGAAATCCCCACAAATAGCGGTTGATGCGAAGGTGTGTAGAGGATGGACTCTTAGGTTCGGGATGGGCCATGATGCATGACATATTTTGTTACCATTGCATGCGGGCCAAGGCCCATAATGTGTTTATGGGCCCTAGGCTTTTATGTGTTTTCAAGTTTTACACACCGAGTCTTGGTGACTCACCCTTTTATTTTTCCCACTCTATGATGAGCGATGAGACAGTGGACACGGGAGCCGAGGCGGACTCGAGGGGCCATCAAAACTTTCATTATCATTATGGATTACTATTATTGTTTTTTTTTTTTTGGAAATATATTTTTGTAATAAGGCCCCATAACTTAGGTTTCCAATTTATTTGTTACTTGTTTTACTTTATTTTACTTTAATATGTCACATGTTTATAAACCTATGTGTGCCCAAAGTCTTAATAATAAAATGGAGTGATAAATGGGCTTTTCAAATCCACTCAACATAAAAGTTTAAGTTTCTTTTATTTTTTTTCAAATATTGACTAAATAAACTGTAATTTTCAAAACCCATTGAAGCAAAGTTTTCAAGAATTAAACCCGTAGGATACCAGATCCGATAATGACGTATGGCGGGTTTGGGGTGTTACAGTAACCGCAGTCGGTCTAACTTCACCTATCCCTAACTTCCTAAATATTGACATAGGCATAAAGTTGATACTCGCACCCAAGTCATATAGTGCCTTACCACAATATGTTGCTCCAATGTTGCAAGGTATGATAAAACATCCAAGATCCTTCAACTTTGGGTGTAGTTCGTTTTGAAGATATACACTGCATTCCTTTGTCAAGGCTACCGTCACAAATTCTCCAAGTCTTCATTTTTTAGATGGGATATCCTTCATGAATTTGACGTAGTTAGGCATTTGTTCAAGTGCTTTAACCAACGAGATGTTGATATGAAGTTGCTTGAGTACGTCTAGGAACTTCTTGAATTGAATTTCCTACTTCTGCTTCTGAAGTCTTTGAGGGTAGGGTGGTGGAAGTTTCTTTACTAGAACTGGTTGATTCGTATTCTGTGGTAATTCTGCATCTAATGGAGTTGTTAGTTTATTAGTATTAGCTGGTTTTGAAGTTACCTTGTCGGATTTTGCAGATTCCAGTTCTTGTGAAACTGGAATTTCAACACTCAATTGAACTTCCTCTGAGTCTTGAGCGTCAGCTGGTTCCTTCTCAACTTTAATGGAATTGGGCTCTTGAGTCTTTCTGCTCCTCAATGTTAACACTTTACAATGCTTTTTCCTTGGATTCCTCGGATTCTTCGTATCACTAGGTAAAGCATCTTCTGGTCAGTTCCTGAGTTCAATAGCAAGCTAGCTCATTTGGTTTTCCATAGTTTTCAATGTAGCTGCTTGGCTTTGAATTAAGGCATCATTTTTTGCCATGTATGCCTTTAACAAATTTTCTAAGCCATTGGATGGTTCAGCTTGGATTGGTTTCTAAACTTGTTGGGGAAACTAGGTGGCTAGGTCGATCTAGGTTGGGCATTAGTGTTACTGGTTCTAGCTCCTTGGTTACTCTAAGAAAAATTTGGGTGGTTTTGTCATGATGGGTTATAAAAATTAGATTAGAGTCCTGACCTTCCTCGATTTTGGTTCTTGTTACCCATGTAATATACGAATTGTAGGTCCGATGGACATTCTTCAAATAAATGTCCTTCCCTACAATAGACACAGGCTATATTTTCAAATTGATTTGGTGGTTGTGCTGCAAAACTATTAGACCCATTAGTAGTAAGATTTTTTAATATTGAGGATATTGATGATACCTAAGATGCGAGTGAAGTAAGAGCATCTACTTTATGTATTCCAGCAACTCGTCTTCCTGACGCTGCTCGATTGGCTGGCCATTGATAATTGTTGCTGGCAATCCTCTCAATAATTTTATAAGCCTCATTATAAGACTTAGAAAGGAGAGCACCGTTAGCAGAAACGTCCACTACCATCCTCGTGTGAGCATTGAGACCATTATAAAAGGTCTCAAGTTGGATGCAATGTGGGATTCCATGATGAGGGCACTTCCGTAATAATTCTTTGTACCTTTCCTATGCCTCATACAAGGACTCATCATCCATTTGTTGGAAAGCAGTGATCTCGCTCCTCAACTTAGCATTCTTGCTAGGTGGAAAATACTTCTTAAGGAATCTTTCTGCTAATTCTTGCCATGTGGTAATTGAATTTGGTGGCAATGAGTTTAACCAGGCTCGAGCTCTGCCCCTTAATGAATATGGGAACAACTTCAATCGTAATGTATCTTTGGGTACTCCGACTAACTTGAAAGAATCGCTCACCTCCATAAACAGTCTTAAGTGTTGGTGAGGATCTTCGATAGGCATTCCACTAAATTTTCCCACTGTCTGAAGCATCTGGAACATGACTAGCTTCAGCTCAAACTATTGTGCCTCGATTTTGGGTCTCCAAATACCCGAATTAAGATCATTAAACACTGGCACTACATACTATCTTAAAGCTCTATCCCTATCATCAACAATAAGGATAGGATTTTAAGCAGGGTCTACTCCGTTTCCTTGATTAAAATTTTCGAAGTTCATCTCTTTGGTCCTTCTCTGATTCGTTAGTCTTCTTTGTGTTGAAAAGTTCGTTCAATCTCAGGGTCTATAAGGAGTAAATCGGTAATTCGATCAATGCTCATAAACACCTAAAATAATCACAGAAAAATTAATTAAGTTAAAATTTGAACCAAAAAAAAAACCAAAATGCAAAACTAACAAATTCACAAATAATGACTTTTTAAAACAGTCCCCGACAACGATACCAAAAACTTGGAACAATGGAAATGTCCAAGTGTACACAATTGCAACAAGTAATAAAGTGACAAGTAAATGTCGAGTTATCGTACCTACAAGGACTGTGAAAAGAATTGTTTATGAATGCTATTTAAAACACTTTGGTGAAGAAAAATATTTTGTTTGAAGAGGGTGATTAAAAACTAAGATTTTAAACTAAGTAAACTAAATAAATAAATCTCAAATTCACGATTTCAAAATACGATTTTAATCAAGATGACATAATTGTGTTAGATTAATTACATTCCTTAACTTAGAATTATTAAACTTATGTTTATATTGTTACGAATAAATTCATGGCAACACGATAATTTGCTAACTTATGAACATACTCACCTACCAAAATCCATTCATTTTTTAACTGTATCCCTATGTCAATTCAACCGATTAAACAAATCTTAATAGGAAAATTTGTTATTGCACATACATACATATTAAATCGAAATAATCTCTTGTACATATCCCTATGTCAATTCAAACGATTAATTAAATCTAATAAGCACATAAAAGACTACGTGAAGTAACAAAGTATCCCTATCTTGAAACAGTTTAATCACAATAATCTTGCAAGCTATACAAGGCAAATGTATCGTCAGATACCGGTGTTAATTTAACCCTCAGCTACCTTAAATGATTAAACATACACTGATTAAGTACTGTGTCCATTAATTACAATTTCAATCCGTTTAAATAATTAATTCGTTAGCTACCTCACAATTGTAATGCAAGAATAACTTAGTCATGATTTTACTTAATCATCATCTTTCCAAGGCCTATAACAACATAAATACAATTTTAACAATTTTAGCAGACGAAATGCAAGCAACATAACACGAATTAAATTCAAGCTAAATTGATTAAATATACCATTCCAACAAAATAAATATTCATAGATATGTTCATCATAACAACAACAAAAATTAAAAAGATAGGGAACAAGAATTAAATCCGGTGTTTCTTGGTGGCTTGACTAGTTTTCTCCGTTCTTCCTTCTCTGTTGTCCTCGTCGAGCTGCTATGAACACTTAATTGCTGCTCCAAATGACTGATGAATGCCCCTTTTCCAAGAGGAGAAATTAGCAAGAGATCAAGGGAATTTGGAATGGAAAAAAAGAGAGAAAGTGGAGAGAAAAAAGAAAAGATGTTAATGCTTGAGATGTGTTTCAAATGACCAGCCTAAGGGGATTTTTATAGCTGAAGAGGGCTGCTAAAAATAGCTAAAATTATCATCCAAAGAGCCCTCCCTTGGCCAGCCACACATGTGGCAAGGTTGATAGTTTCAACTTTGCTAATTTATGCTTGGGCAAATCTATAAAGCCACCAATTGTGGAGGGGTCTGTTTGCAACTTGAGCAAGTCTTCAAGGGCCTCTTTGCAAGCTAAATAATTAGCCAATAAGCTGATTTGGGTCAGCATATAGATGATTTTGGACTATCCACTTCTTGGTTGGTTCGGTTCACTCGGTTCGGCTCAACTAGACCACTTTTTCATAATTAATTAATAATATTTTAAAGATGTATAATGTCTATTTTTTACTGACATGGTTGAGAAATACTTGGAAGTGTTTATAGATAATTGTTCATTGTTTGGAGACACTTATGATGATTACTTAGCCAATCTAACCAAGGTATTAAGGTGATGTGAAGAAACAAACCTCGTACTCAATTGGGAAAAGTGTCATTTCATGGTACGATAAGGTATTGTTCTAGGGCATCGGATAACAAGACATGAAATCGAGGTAGATAAAGTAAAGGTAGATGTTATTGAGAAACTCCCACCTCTAACATTTGTAAAGGGTGTTAGGAGTTTTTTGGGTCACACCAGTTTCTATCGGAGATTTATCAAGGACTTCTCCAAAATTACTAAACCCTTATGCAAATTATTGGAGAAGGACACGATGTTCAAATTTGATGAGGAATTCTTAAGAGCTTTCAATGATTTGAAGAGTCATTTAGTTTTAGTACCCATAATTGTCACATCGGACTAGGATTTTCCATTTGAACTGATGTGTGACACAAATGACTTCGTGATAAGAGCTGTTATGGGCCAACGAAAGAACAAAGTTTTTCATCCCATCTACTATGCAAGTCAGACTCTGACGGGAGTTCAATTGAATTATATGTTAATAGAGAAAGAGTTACTTTCTATTGTGTTTTCTTTTGACAAGTTTCGATCTTATCTTGTAGGTCCAAAGTGACGATCTATACTGACCATTCAACAATTAAGTATTTACTTGCCAAGAAAGACGCCAAGCCGAGA
Source organism: Gossypium rotundifolium (assembly GCA_025506655.1). Taxonomy (NCBI): domain Eukaryota; kingdom Viridiplantae; phylum Streptophyta; class Magnoliopsida; order Malvales; family Malvaceae; genus Gossypium; species Gossypium rotundifolium. Next base: position 31,046,800 of record CP106730.1, read on the forward strand.
TTGATTCGAAGGGTACTTCTACTCAAGAGTTCAATTTAGAAATTCAAGATCGAAAGGGGTAAAAATCAAGTAGCAGACCACTTGTCCAAATTGGAGCCGCAAGAAAGGAATTCTCCACTTATACCCATTCAGGAGACATCCCCAGATGAACACATACTGAAGGTAAATCATACCTATAATACCCCTTGGTTTGTTGATATTGCTAACTATTTAGCTTGTGATTTGATGCCAATTGATAAGATGTATCATTAAAAGAAAATGTTTCTTCACGATGTGAAGTACTATTTCTAGGAAGAGTCATATTTGTTTAAAAAATGTGTAGATCAAATGATCAAGAGATGCATGGAAGAAGATGAAGTACATAAGATTCTATATCATTGCCACACAGCTTTGAATGGGGGACACTTCGAATGTACACGTACTGTGGCCAAGGTATTGCAAGTCGAATTCTTTTAATCAACGTTATTCAAAAATGTGTATGCTTATGCAAAGAGTTGTGATCGATGCCAGAGGGTTGGAAACATTATCAACAGAAATGAGATGCCCCGAACAAACATCATTGAGGTAGAATTATTTGATGTTTAGGGTATTGACTTTTTTAATCTTTTCCCTTCGTCTTTTGGTCACAAGTACATAATGGTAGCAGTAGGCTACTTGTCTAAGTGGGTGATCGTTGTTTTGTCGAGTTTTAAAATTTATAAAGAGAATTATTGAACTTGAAAACTAACTCTAACAACGATTAAAGGCAAGTGTACCTATCGAACAGTAGTATAGCTTAGGCAAGACCGGATTGTTGAACCCAAAGGAACTAAAAGTACTAATACTAACTTTTTTTTTATTATTTAGCCTAAAACAAGTGGAGTTATTTTAATCTAAATTAACGACTAAAGACTCAAAGACAGAAAGAATGAATTGGAAAATAACTTGAAGAGAAACTCAGTTGATCACGACGATACCCTCAGGAAGAATCCACCTAAATTTCACTTGTTATTTAACACTGAACCATACGATTTATTCACTTAGTTTGATCCGTAAGACTCCCTAACATATATTAAACCCTCTCTCGAGGCAAATAGCATCTAACCCTAAGTTAACTAACGAAAATCTCTTTCTCGAATAATAACCCCCTAGAATAGCAGTAAATCGATCTATGAACTCCCATATTAGGTTTCACCCTAATCTAGAAAAATCTCATCACCCTATCTTTAGGCTTGCAATCAACTCCGCTTAATTATGCTAGACCTGCTCTTAAGTAGGGTCTATTCCTCCTCCACCTAAGCACATCAAATTTGAATTAAGCATACATAATTAAGAATAAACTAAGTATTTATCATATAATTCATAAAACAATAACAAGATTCATCTAGGTTTTATCCCCTTCAGGTATCTGAAGGGTTTAGTTCATAATGAATAAAGAAAACATCTCAAGAGAAAAGATAAAACAAAACATAAAAAATCCCTAAAACCCCCGGAAGGAATTGAAGGAGAAATCCACCGTCTTGAGTAGAATTTCGGCTCCTTGAGATGGATCAACTGGCTATCTTCGAGTAATTCCCACAAATTTGGCCTTCTGTCTCGGCTCCTTGGCCTAGCTAACCGCCCTTCTTCAGGATACACTTAGGGTGTTTATATAGACTTTTAGAATGCTTTACTTGGCCTCTAAGTTTCCTAATTCAAGAATACTTCCTACTCGATGTTTGAATAAACTTTGGAAAGTGTTTCTTGGCCTCAAAGTATCCAAATTCGAGTGAAATTTTTCTTTTCCACAACAAGGGCATGGCCATGGTATACGCCCGTGTAATTCATTTTTAGGCCGTGTCTTGATTCTGTCGATTGAGGCACGGCCGTGTCTTAGTTAATTGTCGAGGCACGGTAGTGTGGCTTGAAGTACAGGCCGTGCTGATTTCCTCTTTGGCCCAAATTGGCCCGTTTTAAGCTCGTTTCTTGTTCTTTTTGCCCTCGGGTGCTTTCCTGAGTAAAAACATGAAAAGAAAGGATTAAAATCACCTTTTTTACATAAATCAATGGCTAAATCATCAAAATGCATACTAAATGTGGGCCTAAAATATATTACTTTTACGGTTTATCAAATACCCCCACACTTAAGCTTTTGCTTGTCCTCAAGAAAAATTCTCAACTTATAATTAAAATGAACTTTTCATAATTCACAATTTCTATCAATAATGCCTCATCATAAATCATAGATAATTTATACATGAATAATTTAACTCAAAGACTGCTAAAGACTTAAACAATTCTAAGTCATAAATTTGTAGCATAAAAACATAGGCGTCTCCCCTTATCTAAATAATTACCTTTAATTCAAAACCGACAAATATTGACATCCTCACTAAAGATTCACTCAAAGCATTTGAAGTGTTTAAGGTTCAAGAATGAGGACTCATAATTCGAACCTGAAAAGTTAATCTCATAGGCTTGCCTGAAAATCAAATCTCCACCACTGTAATATGAGATGATACACAAATCAAAAAGTCTTTGACAGGGTTGTAATGGGGCTTAGGTTAAAGGTGTGGATAAAGGCTGAATTAGAATGTTTAGAATCGAGATTTGAGTTGACAAATTACCTAACTAAAAATAATAAATGATTTCATCAATTGAAACTTTGAAACTAATAATACTACGAGCTTTTTTTTATAATTGAAATTTAAATGTACAAGCTCACTTTTTATACTATTAATGCTGAATATATTTTGATTTTGATTGATTTTTTTTTAAGAATAAACTAATAAGGAAAACTTTATCAACTGAAATAAACTAATTCGGTAACTGATCAAATCAATTCTCGATAGAAAGGTAGTCAAAAAAATGGTGATAACAAATACAAAGGGTTTTGGGTTATTATTAGCGGGTAAATCAATAAAAAGAGTTGTTATGGTCAAAATGGGTTCACTAAGGGTTAATTTGTGAAGATAAGCTTTTTAGTGGAGTGAATGGGTTAAAAATTACGTGCCTTTATCATCTCAGTATATCAAATCATTAATGTGGTCTCGATATGTATAATCAAGGCAAGTTCTAGAATAACAATTCAGTGTTGACACACTCATAATCAATAAAGTGAGCACGAAAAAGAATATATGCTCTATAAGGCTCAAAATCTCACAAAAATTATGGGTATTTGATATCAATCGTGTTAATTTCAAACTTCAAGGTAATATTCAAATTCAATTCAACAACCTAGAAAATTTTTTATTCTTGAAAAATAGACTTATCATGCTTGATTTTCTAGTATTCTTCAAATTTAATCATCAATGCACAATTATCAATGACTCACTCAAAAACATATCAATAAAAATCTTAAATCATTAGAAATTTCACCCTAATTGATAATATGAGAAAATTACTTATGAACAAGACTAAAATTCAAGATTTTGGAATAATGCAAAAAGTTAGGTACTTTTACATCCCACACTTAAGATGTACATTGTCCTCAATGTACAAAGATAGATAATCATGTTATGATAAAATCAAAAGAGATGGGGAAAGTAACACTTCCTAATTTTTTGGATGAATCCTTGATTTGGAATAGTGGAAACTTGATTCGGAGGTGAACGTAGGGAAGTGCCTTGAAGCGTTTGAATCCTTGAAGTAACCGACTTTATTATATCTTAAGCTAAATCTAAATAGAATAAAGAATAAAAAGAGAATAATAAAGGAAGTAAAAAAATAAAAAATAAAAATAAAAATAAAAGTAAATAATTAAATAGAGATACGATCCACGCCCATGTGCCTAGTTTTGGTGCCCACACGGCCATGTGCAAGGCCGTGTGGGCATGGAAACCTACGCCTAAATATGAAAAGAAAAAAACCAAACTAATTAGTACAGTTAGTACTGGGGTTGCCTTCCGAGAAATGCTCGTTTAAAGTCTTGAGCTGGACTTAACTCTCATTCGTATGGTTATGGTGGTTTGAGAAGGTGAAAATCCTTTCCCAAGCGATCAATTCGGTTATGGATATAAAGTTTAAGTCGAGTAGTGTTTACCTCAAAAGTGTTGAATTTAGGATTGCTTACCTCGACTGTGCCGTATAGGAAGACATTAAGTACCTCAAATGTAATTTCTTTGTTTGTCTTGAGGTCTGAATTGGCGATTCGAGGGTCTTATTTATTCAACAATACCTAATCCCCTATTTTGAAGTGATTTGTTGTTCCTATCAACTTGTCTAGGGTTTCCTTCAGTTTCACTTCGCGTGGTTCCGGTTCTTCTTTAATTTGTGTTTCTCACTCTTCTAGTTTGTCAACCCTAAGGCTTCGTTCCTCATATAATTCTTCTTTGTTAGCATGAGGTCTAAGATCCAGCTCAGCTAAGTGATTTCGTGATGCTTCCTGTAAAGAAGGTTGAACCAATTGGTTATCAATAGAATTAACATTCGTACCTTTATTTCTCGATATCTTAGCTGAGTCAAGAGCTTGAAGAGTGATTGTTTCGTCTTTTACACGAAGTGTGAGTTCACTGAGTTCTTCCTCTGTGTGGTCTTTCTTTATTGCATCGAGATATGACACACGAGGTTGGTACTCTGTAATTGCCGGTTTTGGTATATCATGGCACACCTCAACCTTACTTTCACTTACCACAGGTTCTTCCTTTGGGTTTGGTTCGTCTAACCCTTCACTATCGTAAATGGCTTGATTTTGTTTTCTCGGGTTAGTTTCAGTGTTGCTTGGTAGATGCCCTTGCAGTCGTTCGGACATTAACTTTGTAAGTTGTCCAACTGACTTAGTAATTTCTTGAACTTGGTTTTTGATCTCCTCGATCGATGCTTGTTGATTATTAACGTTGTCTCCATTTTTTGGAGACGGGTTTTTGTGGCTGCTATGAATTTTGCCAGCATCTTTTCAAGGTTCGACTCATCTTCCCGTTGATGAGGTGGTTGTTGAAAATTTGGAGGAAGTTCCTGCTTTGGCTATCTTGATCATCCCACGAGAAATTGGAATGGTACCTCTAACCTGTATTATAAGTGTCATTATAAAAATTATTTTGTAGTCTAAAGTAGTTACTTGTATAGTGAGTTTGCTTGTTTTCCATGCCATATCCGTAGGGTGGGTACTCAAGATTCGCCATGCCTCCTAACTTTGAATCATATTGTATTTTTGGGTGTACCTGCGAAAACTATTCAAACCATCAATCTTTTTATTCAACATCTCTAGTTGGTTTGATAGCATGGTTATTGGGTCGAGGTTGTAGATATTGGCTGCTTTTGTTGACTTTGTCCTCATAACTTGCCACTGATAGTTATTTAGTGTCATCTCCTCTATCTGTCAAAATCAAATAGAAGAAAATTTAGCAAAATCAAAATTTAACCTAAAAATAAATAAAAGTAAAATTGCGAAAAATAAAAAAATGGCTAAAGTAATAAAAATAGAGATTTCTTAATATTTTAGTTCCCCAGCAACGGCGCCAAAAATTTTATCGTTGTTTTTTGAGTTTTAAAATTTATAAAGAGAATGATTGAAGCTGGAAACTAACTCTGACAACGATTAAAGGCAAGTGTACCTATCAAACAGTAGTATAGCTTAGGCAAGACCAGATTGTCGAACCCAAAGGAACTAAAAGTACTAATACTTTCTTTTTATTATTTAACCTAAAACAAGTGGAGTTGCTTTAATCTAAATTAACGACTACTAAACTAAAGACGCAAAGACATAAAAAATGAATTGGAAAATAACTTGAAGAGAAACTCAGATGATCACGACGATACCATCAGGAAGAATCCACCTAGATTTCACTTGTTATTTAACACTGAACCATACGATTTATTCACTTAATTTGATCCGTAAGACTCCCTAACATATATTAAACCCTCTCTCGAGGTGAATAACGTCTAACCCTAGGTTAATTAACGAAAATATCTTTCTCGAATAATAACACCCTAGAATAGCAGTAAATCGATCTATGGACTCCCATATTAGGTTTCACCCTAATCCGAAAAAATCTCGTCACCCTATCTCTAGGCGTGCGATCAACTCCGCTTAATTATGTTAGATCTACTCTTAAGCAAGGTCTATTCCTCCTCTACCTAAGCACATCAAATTTGGATTAAGCATGCATAATTAAGAACAAACTAAGTATTTATCATATAATTCAGAAAATAGTAACAAGATTCATCTAGGTTTCATCCCCTTCAGATATCTGAAAGGTTTAGTTCATAATGAATAAAGAAAACATCTCAAGAGAAAAGATAAAACAAAACATAAGAAATCCTTAAAACCCCCTAAAAGAATTGAAGGAGAAATCCTCCATTTTGAGTAAAATTCCGGCCCCTTGAGATGGATCAATTGGCTATCTTTGAGTAATTCCCACAAATCTAGCCTTCTGGCTCGGCTCCTTGGCCTAGCTAACCGCCCTTCTTCAGGATACACTTAGGGTGTTTATATAAATTTTTAGAATGCTTTTTTGGCCTCTAAGTGTCCTAATTCAAGAATACTTCCTACTCGGTGTTTGAATAAGCTTTGGAAAGTGTTTATTTGCCTTAAAGTATCTAAATCCGAGTGAAATTTCTCTTTTCCACGACAGGGGCAAGGCCATGGTACACGCCCGTGTAATTCGTTTTTAGGCCGTGTCTTGATTCTGTCGATTAAGGCACGGTTGTGTAAATCGTGGCATGGCCGTGTCTTAGTTAATTATCGAGGCACGATCGTGTGGCTTGAAGTCCAGACCGTATCGATTTCCTCTTTGGCCTAAATTGGCCCGTTTTAAGTCTGTTTCTTATTTTTTTGCCCTCGGATGCTTTCCTGAGTAAAAACATGAAAAGAAAGGATTAAAAGCACCTTTTTACATAAATCAATGGCTAAATCATCCAAAAGCATACTAAATGTGAGCCTAAAATATGTTACTTTTACGATTTATCAGTGGGTTAAAGTCGAGGCATATCCAATAAACGATGCTAAGGTTGTGATGAAGTTTTTGTAGAAGCATGTGTTTACAAAGTTTGGAACCCCGAGAGCTATCATCAGTGATGAAGGGTCTTATTTCATGAACAAATGGTTGAAATGGTTACTCGACAAACATGGAGTGAAACACAAGGTTGCCACAGCTTACCATCCGCAGAAGAATGGGCACGCTGAACTGGCAAACAAAGAGATCAAAGGCATACTCGAGAAGGTAGTTTTCCCAAACCGACGAGATTGATCCAAAAGATTGAATGATGATTTATGGGCCTACAGGGCAGCATACAAGACACCTTTAGAGATGTCACCCTATAGGTTGGTCTTTGGAAAGCCTATCATCTGCCCTTGGAATTAGAACACAAAGCTTACTAGGCTCTCCAACAACTCAACTTGGATTTTAAGCTTGCTAAAGAGAAACGGATGTTTCAACTCAAAGAGTTAGAAGAGTTCTGAAAGTTCTTATACGAGAATGCCAAACTATTCAAGGAAAAGCTTAAAAGATGGCATGACAAGCACATTCGAGATCGAGAATTTGAAGCAGGTCAGCAAGTCTTGTTATTCAATTCCAGATTAAGGTTCTTTCTAGGTAAGTTAAAATCACATTGGTCCAGTCAATTTACGATTCACCAAGTCTTTTCATATGGAGTTGTCGAACTTTAAGGTAAATGAGGTAATTTTTGAGTCAATGCTCAGCACTTAAAACATTACTGGGGGATAAAATTGAACGGGATACAATCTCGTTCATTTTATCATATATTTAATTTTTCTTATTTTTCATTTTAAATTTAGGATATATTCTCAAGATTAGTATGTTTAAATAAATTTTGTCTAATAGATTAGAACTTAAGCGAGACTGTTTGTGACCCCCTCCAAATCTTTCTTGGAAATTGATTTTAACACAATCTTCCGAGAAATTATTCCCTAAATGGAAAAATAAATTTTTAGTTTTTAAAAAAATGGTCAATTTTGATCCAAGTTTTAATTGCAACTCAATTTTCAATTTTTCTTTTAAGTCTAGGTACTTAATTGAACTATTTTCAAAATTTGATTGATCTTTTTGTAAATATTTTCAAAAGCATCTAAGATAAATGTTTTTAATTTAATTTAATAAATATATTAATTATTATCAACTTTATATAGAATTAGGATTACTTTAAATTTGATCATATTTTAATTAATAGTTTTATTTCAATCAATTAATAGCAAATAATAATTAAATATGCATCATATTAATTATTAATTGTTATTAAATTTGTGTGGCATTAGAACTTAGAATATTTAAATTATTTATTTGTTCAAAGAATTCTAATTGAATTCCTAACCTCTTCACTTTGAATTCTATCCACCCTATCTACCTTTTTCACATCACCTTAACCGAAACACACCAACACCCACCTTCGGCACCAGCAGCTCCAACGTACGCTAGTTGCTGTTTCCAACTCCAGCCTGCACGAACCAATAGCCCAGCAACCTGCTCTGTCGCTGCACCTGCCCACACGCCCAGCAGCTTGCCAGGCCTTGCTTAACGCACCTTCCTGCTGCCCAGCATTCGCGCGGCACATGCGTACCCCACTGCCCATGCAAGGCTCCGCACATTACTACTGCCTTCATCGCACCAAGCCGTACACCACTGCTCCCTTGCGTTCTGCTGCTGCCTTTGCGTCTAACCACACACCCTTGTCACTTTGCACCATAATTCCATCTTATTTTGCCACCAATCAATCACCCTTCCAACCATCCCTCAATTAAATTATTTTGCTTCTAATTTTATTTATTGAGTTTTTAATTTCCATAAAAAGGTGGTAAGACAAATTTTCTCCTAAATTTCAATTTTATTTAATTATTTAATTTTTCAATTTATTGAATTGTTAATATTTTATACTAATTAAATATTTGAAAATATTTGTTTCTATCTTATCTTCAAGTTGATCATGCCTCGCAAAAAAACTCGTGCCTCTATCCACATTAACGAATCACAAAACAAATTTCACTATGAAAAAGCCAAAGCGAGATACAAAAGCATTTTCAAGAATCAACAAATGCACCCTGAAAAAGGATTTACATTGAAAGAAAGCAACTATATTGATTTCATGGCGCGCATTCGACAAATTTCTGAAGCTCTCAATTGAGAGTTGTTTTGTAATAAAAGACCGACTGCAGATGAGGAATTAGTTCGTGAATTTTATGTAAATTTGATCTCAAACGAATTAACAGAAGTTTATGTCCGAGAAATCAATGTACCAATAACCTTAAACGCTGTTAATGAATTCTTTGAATTACCTGATTTCAAATATGATAAATATTCTTCCTTGATGAGAAATATTGAGACTGAAAATCTGCAAAAAATTCTCGATGAACTTACAGTTCCAGGTTCTAAGTGGACTTTGTCAAAACAAGGAATTCACACTTGTCGTAGAGAATATTTGACACCATTAGCAAAGGTATGGTTCTATTTCATTCAATTCAGCCTTATGCCTATTTCACATGGGGACTACAATTTCATTAGAGCGAATGGTCTTATTACATTCAATTTTAAATGGAAAGACCATTGATGTGGAAAAAATCATAAAGAGAAATGCAAAATTGTGCCACTAGACGTTCTAGCCCAGTTTACTTTCCCTTTACGATAACAATTTTGGGCTTGAAAGCTAAAATTCTTGCAAACATAAAGAAAACAGGTTATTGCCAAGGTACAATCACAAATTAGGATCTCTACCAAATAGCCGAAGACTCTGTTCTACAACAACGAGTTGAAGAGAGAGAATCCCGAAAAAAAAGATCCCACGGAGATTGAACCAATGCAGCCAGCTGAAATCCCTCATAATACTGATCCAATGGAACTAGTCACCGAACCTGACGTCGCAACCTCAATGTTTAAAACTCAATCGCCTTGCCCAAATCTTTGAGATGAGCTGTCAAAATTGATGGACATACTGTAACATATGTAATGGCAACAACAAGCTTACTGGAGAAATTCAAAAATACGGGATGACTCAATTAAAAGCACTCTTACGAAAATATACAATGACCCATTTATTTTTGTGCCTGAGTTTCCAGATTTCATATATGAACCATGAAGTCCACTATCGAAGAGGGAGCGAAGCGATTCATGCAAAAGCAAAGATGATGGAGCAAAAGATGAGTCAGATTCTGAGGGATCTACAAATAAATAAAAAGGGGATCTTTACCTTATGTTATTTTCTTTCTTAGGTTATTTTAGGATTAGGATCCATTAGGATTTTTATTTATGAATAATAAAACAAAAGGTGAAAATAATAAATAAAAATGAACAAGTTTTAAAATAAGAAGTATGGTAATAGATATGTACATGTCTAGGATTAGATCTAGAGAGAGCTTCGTACTTAAGCAATCAAACTGACTAACCTCCTATTTTCTAGAATCCTACTTGGTATATAATATCTATTCACTTTTAACAATGAGGACATTATTCAACTTAAGTAGAGGGGATCGAAAAATTAAAATTATTTCCTCTCAGAATAAAATTCTTTTAATTATGATTAGGGTATATTTTGTTTAAAAATATGAAATTTTGTTGAGTATGTAAAACTTCAATATGAATAAAGTTTTATTATTCCAATAATTGTTATGTTAGCTGAATTATAACATAAATGTATTCTTAATAAATCATGTAAATCATACTATAAAATTTTTAGTTCCTTAAGAAAGTTAGACATGCATGAAAGTTTAAGCCTCTAGAATTGACTTAATAGTTTCTTGAGGTGAAATCCTAAGAAGCATGAAATGTTGAAAATGATTTAAGCAACTTTTGTTTAGACCGTTTGAGCCTTTCAAGCCAACCTTGATGAATTTTTATCCTTTGAAACTCAACTTTGAGACTATATGGCCTAATTTTATTTAAACCCTTACAATATTTAGCCATCACTTTTTTCTTAATTATCTTTAAATTGTCCCAAACACTAGACTTAGTACTATTTAGAATGTTCTTTGAAAATAAGTTTGGGGAGTTGAAAAGATGTATCAAATGCTCAAAAATTGTAGTACATACAGCAAAATGCTCGTAAAAAAAAAGAGCATATGTACTTGAAAGAAAATAGATCTACAAAAAAGTATGTGAAAGCAAAATAAGTTAGTGTATTGAAGGTAATTATTCCGAAGGTCCAATTCAAGCTGAATCTAGAGTTTTAAGCCTAAATTTATCTATCTTTTACCTACCCTTAGCCTAGCCACGTTACAACCTATTTAAAAGACCTATTGATTCAAGTTTCTATGCTATCTACATTAGTGAAGAGAAATTGCTATGCTCAACAAATGAAGGCATAAGTTAAACTTGATGATTGTAACTTAATCTTGAATAAGAGAATAAAATCAAATTGGTAGGAATTTAACATGTCTTTATTGAAAGTCTTTTTTGCTATCATAAGAATAATTGAGATTAATTTAAATGATATGTATACTTAAGTAGCGTAAATCTCAAAATTCTTATTCTTGAGCATAAGTATACTAAAATCATAATTTTCGGAAAAACGTTGTTCTGAAGGAATTTTTCAAAGGAGTTTTCGAGAAATTCTTTTCAGTCTGTGCATTACTAGGGATAAGTAATGAAATAAATTTGGGATGTGAAGACATAAAAATATACACACTTTTTCATGCCCTTTTAAACTCAAATTCATGTAATTTTGGTAAAATTCTTATCGAAAAATTTATAATAATTATAAAATAATTAAATTGCACCTAAATTTTTAACATGATGAATTTTAATTAATTTTATATCAAATTTTGATTAATTTTAATTTATTTTCAACAAATTCACACAAAAGGCAAAAAACAACTCGGTAGACACTATTAGAAGCACAAAATCAAGAAGCGATTTTAAAGAATCAATGCGAATTAATTTTTCAGCCTAAAATGATCCACATTATGAATATTAATTCATATTGTAATTAATTTTAATTTTAATCTAAATTATTTTGGGTTAAATAATTATTATTAATTAATTATAAAAAGAGGCTCAGTTGAGCTAAACCAAGGAAACTAATCCAACCAAGCACTAGGCTTTCCAAAATCGTCTCACATGATAACCCAATCAGCTTGTTTAGCTGATTATTTAGCTTGCAAAACAGCCCTTGAAGACTCCTTAAATTTGCATTCAAACCCCTCCACTTATCATGCCTTCCTAGATTTGCCCTTACCTTAAAATAACAAGTTTGAAACCTTCAAATTTGCCACATATGTGACCGGCCATGGGAGGAGTCTATGGCTGTTGACTTTTGCTATTTTTAGTAGACATCTCAACCTATAAATACCTCATTGACTGCTCATTTCAAATACATCTCAAAACCTCTCATCCTTTCACTTCTCTCTCACTTTCTCTGTTCAAAACCCTTTTTTGTTTTTCATTTTTCTTCCCATTCCCTTACCGATTTCCCCTCTTGGAAAAGAGCCTTTCAACCACAGTTAGAAGCAGCATTCAAGTGTTCGTAGAAACCTCAGTTCAACAAGAACAAGTTGAGAAGGAGGAATGGAGCAAACTAGTCAAGTCTCAGAGAAACAGCAGATTTGATTATATTTCATTATATTTTTAATTTTATTGTTTTTGTTATGAACATGCCTATGACTACTTGAGTCGTATGTCCCTTTGTTCGAATACTACACAATCTGAACTATATCACACTGCCGTGTGACCCCAATTTTTAAAATTTTCAACTTTTTCCCAAATTTTTTGATTTGTTTAGATTTAATCCCAAATTGTTTCCAAACTATTTTTTTAAGGCCTCAAAAGCTCGATTTAATGCCCAAATGTATATGTTTGCTAGATTTGTAACGAGTTTTAGGTAATTAATGATACATTATTGATATGTTTTAATATTAATTGTTCGGATTTGTTTGGTAATGCTTCGTAACCTTAATTTGATGACGAGACGAATTAGAAATGTTACAAAAGGGCTTTGTTGGAAGGTAGGCTCGGGCATGAAAATTTCAATTAATGAGGACACTTGTGTCCCAAGGGCTGATAACTATAGATTATCTTGTTCTATTCCTTGCATGCAAAATTTGAAAGTGGCAAATCTTATAAAAATGTTAATACTAAAACATGGAAAAAGGAGTTAGTAGTCAATACCTTCCCAGAAGTGGACGCGACTAGGATCCTTTGTACTCTTTTGGCGATGAAAGTTCACGATGATCTGATTATATGGAGTGGTGAGCCCTCAGGAGAGTTTTCAATATGTAATGCCAATAAACTATTACAAAATTTTCCCGATAATCCTAATGTTTATGCTTTATAGACCAACTACAAGAACTTCTACAAACAACTTTGGAACCTAAACCTCCCTACTAGAATTAAAATTACACTGCAGTGGATTTCTTAGAACTTTTTATCGACTCTAATAAATATGCAAGTTAGGAAATTGATATCTATTGTAACTTGTCTCCCGTGTGGAAAAGGCGCTGAATAGGAGCAAAGCTAAAATAATTTTTTAAAGAGATCAGATAAAATTTTAATTTTTTATAATTTATATTTTTATAATTTATAAAAAATTAAATTAAATTTTTATAATTTTAGGAGCTAAAATATAATTTTACTTTTAATAATTTAAATTTTTTAAAAAATTTTAAAAGTTTAAATATTAATTTTACATTTTAGGGGTAGTTGTGGCTCAGTTAGCCTTTCTCTGGCTTCGCCCCTGGCGCTGAAAATTTAGACCACTTATTTCGAGACTGTCCTTATCTGTCGAAGTTTGGTTAGAATTGGGATTATCGTCTTTTGGGAATAAACATCTTTGAGTGGCTCACCTGGGTATTCAGAGTGTGCTTGAATCAGTAGAGGCAAGTAGTTTGTGATGCGCTTTGGGCCATTTGGAGTGACAGAAATGCCAGAATTCATGATCGGAAAATTAGTATTGGTTGGGATATTGCTTGGTTCATTACCCATTATTGTACTAAACTGGAGGGAGTAGATAAAAGGAGAGTTACACAGGGATTAAGAGAGGTGAAATGGAGTGGTCCTTATGGGTCAGTCAATAAAGTTAATTTTAACAGAGCGTACGACAGTCGTCGTCTTAAGTCGGCATCGGGATAGTTGCGCGAAATGCCGAGGGACATGTATTGCTCTCTTATTCGGAGACTCACGAGGGGGTCTCTTCGTGTTTTTCTGCCGAAGCCCTCACATGTATCCGGTAAACTCAAATAGGTTTGGAAAGGGGGTGGTTGGAGGTAACAGTGGAAGGCGATGCATTAGCAATTATAAAGAAATGCCAGTTCCAAGGAATAGATAAGTCACAGATTGGAGCGCATATACGAGATATTCAGATGTTAGCAGATAGATATCAACACATCGATTTCAAATATACACCAAGATCGGCTAATGGCTTAGCCCATATTTTATCTACGGAAACTTTAAAGCGAGGCGAGACAGTTTACCTGGTGGGGGGAGCACCTACTTATGTGGAGCTAAAGATGGCCATGGAAAGGGAGCGAGAACGAAACTAAGGTGCTCTGGTGTGACGAGGGAGAAGGGGGAGAGTGGGGAATACTGTTGATAGAAGTGTTTTGTCTAACACTCTTCTTTCAAGATGGGAACCGTCAACAAAGCGAAATGACCACGGATGGTTGGGACGGGTGCCAAAATCTTCTAATTGGGCAAATTGTTGGTGGCATTTACTCTAGGTTGTTCTTTTATTGGACCTTTGTTTTGTCTCTCCATTTACACTTTTAGTTTCTGTAGTTTCGGTTTGCTTAGTTTTGGTTCTGGTCCTTTATTTTGGTTGTTATGTTTTATTATTAATAATAAGCCCAATCTGAATATCTTTCAAAAAAAAAAAAAATCAAGTTTTATGTTTCTTTTCGGTAATAAATTATTAGTATAAAATAAAAATAATTACAATTGTAATTACATTTACAATTATTTTATTGATAATTTATATATATTATCATGTAACTAAAATCTAGACCTATATTAAATTACACATATTAACTACCATTTAATTAGTGTATAAAAATCACTTAATTATCGTTTTGATTAAAGCTAAAATTTTGCATTTCTTAACGAAAAAGATATTATTTTCACTGTTATTCATTATTATTTGATAAGCTTAATTATTTTTATTTGATGTTTGATACTTTTATTTGATTCTACTAATACCTACTTACATTATTGTAAATGCTTTTTTTTTTTCGTGAAAAAATATGAACAGAAATACAACTTAAAAGACTCTAAGAAGCGCTAAAAGCTTTATCATGCTAGATAGCCATAACCACCACACTCGGAGGAGCTTTATATTTCTGGAGGGAAGTATGCCAAGAAAGACTGATCTTCACCAAATGGTCAGCAATTAAGTTACACTCTTTAGGAACATACTTGATTTCCTACTGGTTTTCTGAATGCAAAACTCATTTAACTCTTCTAAGTAAGGTAATGTCGGAATCTGCATTTTCTTCCATATTTAGGGTCCTGACCACTTCAAGATTATCCGTTTGGATTCTGTCTCTCTTATATCCTTTATCTAATAAGATGAGAATGCCATCAAGAATACCCTAAAGTTCTGATTCCAAAGGAGAACATCTGCCTAGATAATGTGTGAATCCCAGGATCCAATTTCTATCCCGATCACAAACCATCCCACCCGTTCCAGCATTTCTAGAGGCTCTAGCCACTGCTCCATCAGTAAATAAATGCACCCAATCATCTAAGTAGTGATGAAGAAACTCTGAAGAGATTGATCTAGCCTTGGACCCAAGCAGGAAAGGTTCAAAATGTCAAGCCCAACTAAGAGAGGACTTAAGGACATCATGAGCAGTCCAATTAATGTTTTGAAAGATGAACAAGTTTCTGTTCTTCCAAATTCTCCAAGCTATTAGTCTAAAAAGGCACGACCAAGTAATTCCCTTATCCAGCAACTTAAGATTACAGCAAAGATTAGTTGAAAACTAAATTTGAAAGGGATCGGAAAAGAACTTGGCTTGCTTCTCAAAGGAACTACAAGTTTCCATACTTCCTTGGCTGTCGAGCAATCTCGGAGAACATGCATGATGTCTTCGGTATCATTACCACACTGTGGACACGAACTACATTGCCCACTGGCTCGTTCAAAATTAGTAAAAAGTCTCTGCTTGGCCACAATCTAAAGGAAAAGGCGAACCCTCTAGAGACTTTGGTATTTCTAAATGAACTTTCAAATATCCTCTTTAGGGTTCCAAGAATTATCCTTTAAGGCCCAATAAGCACTTCGTACAGAGAAAGAACCTGATCCGGTACGAGCCCAAATGATTCTATCCTCACCACCAGCCGAATTAGGAGGAGGATACTTACAATCCGTCTTATCACATCATCGGCAGCCAAATGTAAATCATGTCAACATTCCAAGAACCGTCCTAAAGCACCCAATCGTTCAGAGGACTATCCAAATTAAGTCTATCATGAGCAGAAATGTAGGAGAAAAGATGTCTAACTTTTGGTATCCAAGTATCTTTCCAACTACGGATAGTAGATCCATCCCAACAGACCACATAATATTCTCACAAAAAGGGCCACACCTTAGAAAGAAACCGCCAAAGGTGAGAGCAATTACTCTTATGAATAGAAATAGAAAGCTGATTTTTCCAACCATATTTAGAACGAAGATCTTGAACCCATAAAGCATCCTTACGAGAGACAAGATTAAAACCAATTTTCATAAAGAAAGAGTTGTTTTGATCATGAAGATGCCTAAAACTCAATCCTCCACAAGACCATAGCTGACATATGGAATCCCATCCTACCAAAGCTGTTTTTGAATGTCTAGCTAAATCTTCCCAAATAAATTGTCTAACAATCCTTTCAATCTTATCACAGACTCTTTTTAGAACTAACAAGGACTACATGAAATAGTTGGGGATAGCAAGAAGAACCGATTGAGCGAGAGTGACCCATCCTGCAAAAGAAAGTTTTTAGCTTCCCAATTGTGAAGTATGTTCTACATTTTCTCAACCACAAAATTCAGAGTACTTTTAGTGACCCAATCATGAAGGAGGGGCACCCCAAGTAACTTCCTAGATTGGTGACTTTCTAAAACCCCAAGAGCTAACTAATTTGATCAAATAGGTTACGATCCACCCCTTTAGAGAAATATATGTTGCTCTTCCTTGCATTAATTTTATGTCTAGAAAATGCACAAAAAGGTCTTAGGATTTCCTTTAGAACAAGGGCTTGATTAATCTCCGCTATGTCAAAAATGAAAAGATCATCAGCAAAATGGAGATGAGATAAAGACAATCCCGATCTGGATAACCGAATAGGATGCTATCTGCCTTCTGTGATCTCTGAATTAATAAGATGTCTAACCATTCCATACAAAGAACAAACAAATAGGGCAATAGAGGACACCCCTGTTTAATCCCTTTTATCGACTTAAAAGACTTAGACGGAACTCTATTCCATAGGATCTATATAGCAGAGGAAGAAATAACATCTATAATTACCTTCCTGAGAAACTCAGGGATCCTAGAAGCAACAAGGGAAGTATCAATGAAATCCCAACTAATCCTGTCATAAGCTTTCTCCGGTCCAACTTAATGGCCATCCAGTTCCTTCTTGCTTTCCTACTACGCATTGAATGAATGACTTCCTACGCAATAATGACATTATCAAAATGTTTCCACCAACAACAAACCCCGCTTGCTCAGGAGATATGAAGTTTAGAAACACCACTTTAAATCTATTGGCGAACACCTTCATAACCAACTTATACATCACCGAGCAGAGACTAATAGGTTGAAATTGGCTGAAGTCCTCTAGGTAATCCTTCTTCGGAATAAGCATGATAAGGGTGTTATTAAGATCCTCCTCAATTTTTTACCAGCAAAGATTCTCTAATCCCACTCACAAACTACCCCTCCCATTGAATGCCACTGACTTTGAAAGAAATGCGCATGGAAACCATCACTTTTCGGTGTTTTTAGCGAAACCATGTCGAACAGGGCCTTTTTAATTTCAACATTCAAAACCAACTTTTTGAGAAATTCAATATCTTACTCCTTAACGTGTGGGAAGATATTGAAGGGGAGTTCAGACATAGGAGTAGGAATTTCCCTATACAACTTTTCAAAAAACCTGGCGGCCTCATCATTGAAAACAGACTGATCCGAACACCACTCCCCATTACTGATGCATAAGGCCATAATGCGATTAAATTTCATCCTTTGTAGAGTGCGAATATGAAATAATTTGGTGTTACGATCCCCAAACTAGAGCCAATCACACCTCGCCTTCTGCCTCCACAGATGTAACAGACCGAATTTGACCCTAATCGGAATGGTGGTTTCAAGACCACGAATCCGAGTCTGAGAAATATTTAAATATTATATTTTGTGTTTATTATATGTGAATTAATGTGTGTGAAAGTTTCGTAGAAAAATTTAATCGTTTGTGTATTCAATTTAACAAAAAGGACTAAATTGCGTAAAGTGTAAAAGTTGCATGCTATAGTGTAAAGTGCTAGAATGATGATGGCTTTTTAATATGAGGTGATAAATGGGTAAATAACCCATTTCTAAGTTAGTGGGTGGTATATGAAACGATTAACCTTAAGTTTTATATTATATAATTTTATGATATAAGGTTAAAATAGTAAATAGATTAAAACCATATTATATGTTAATTAAAACATAAAAAAATGAATATGTTCACTCATCTCTCTTGGCCGAATATTGAGAAAAGAAAGGGGAGCTAGGTTCTTTGAAATTTCGGCAACATTCAAGCCAAATTCAAGGTAAATTCTTAGTCGGTTTTTGTAAATTTTTACGTTTTTGAGATCGTTGCTTCGAACGGTAGCTGACCCATGTTAGAATTTTTAAAACAAAGCATGCTTGATGTTTGGACATTGACATGTTCTTGTGGTTTTTGATGTTTGATGTTTTTAAATTAAAGATATGTTTAAGATTAGTATATTTTGTATTGGAAATTTTGGTGAATTTGAGTATTTGGGCTAATTTATAAAAGTAAATTTTTAGAGGAGCTTATTTGCAAAATAAATGAAATAAATGGACTTATAAGGTCCTTGTGAACATTCGGCCCTTGAGTGTTGTAATGGAATTTTGTTTATTTTGTGTTTTGTGCAAATGGGACCAAATTGAAAAAAATGTGAAATAGTAGGGTAAAATGGTAAATTGCCTATTTATGTGCTTAGGTACTAAATTGAGATGAAATGTACTTGAATGAGCTGAATTTTAATGTGTCTAGATTAAGAACAAAGAAAAACGGATTTGGATCGGGGAAAGACGAAGGTTATCGAATAGTCAGTTTACATGATCAAAATCGACAATGAGGTAAGTCCTTAAGCGAATATATGTTAAAGAATTATTTATGAATCTAATGAATGATGAAATTCGAATATTTTTAGCATGAATCCATGAGTTAGCCGAATGCAAGGGTACTAAACTGGATTGGTTGTAATTTTTATTTAATGTGATGTAAATAAATGTATTTTGTGTGATATGTGAATGTAATATGCGATATATGGGTTGTTGTGAAGTTAGCATTATGGAATGTGAATTGAAGGATTAATCATTTTGATATTCGGGCTTCGAGCCTAGCAGGCCTTGTGCCGGTGGTTTATTTTGGGCTTCGAGCCTAGCAGGCCTGGTGCCGGTGATCTATTTCAAGCTAAATGCCTAGCAGACCTCGTGCCGGTGAATATGTCGGGCTTAATGCCTAGCAGGCTAAATGCCGGTGTTTTAAATCTCGGACTTCAAGTTTAGCAGGCAAGGTGCCGGTGTATACGATTTGAATTAGTGCATAGCTTGATATATGCTGGTAAGTTTTCAATTCCCGAACTTTAGTTACGAAATGGTAAAGTTATGAAACAACTCATGCAAGTTTAAGTTTATGAAAGCGAATTTGTGAGTTCGGCTATAAGGTATGTATTAAGCATACTTAAATGTTATGATTATATGCCATGATGATAAGTAATTGAAATGGTGAAATGAAGTAATATATACATGATAGATGGAATTTTGATTAATAGATACTATGAGTGAATTGGTTATAGAAAAGCATGAAAGGAGTAAGTATTCGTACAAGAATATCTATAAGCATAAATGGTTAAAGGTATTTGTAAAGGTACATGGATATGTATGATTTGTGTTATATATATATATATATATATTCGAAAATGGTGTGTCTTGGTGAGTAAATGAAAGTAGAATGATTAAATGAGGTAGAAAATTTGGCTATGATGTATTTATAAATGAAGATATGTTTATTCAATGTTATAAATAGGCTGTCTAAAATGCTTGGTTAATTGAATGTTTTAATATAGTTGCTTAAGACTTACTAAGCTAGTAAGCTTACTCTGTGTGTTCAATGATCTGTTTTATAGATTTTGGTCAAACTGCTGGCTCGAAGGATCATTAGTGAAGTCAACCACACTATCACCCGTTTTTGGTGCTTTTAAACTGGTTTTCTTTTATAATAAGGCATGTATAGGCTAGTTATGTGAGTTTGAATGATGTTTTGTTGGTAATGTAATTAAGCCATGCGAAAATGGCTAATTGTTGAAGGATAATGTTCGATGGTATACCCTATCTTTGATGTAATTGATGTGTGCTTTGTTTGGATGAATTGAGATTATGGTATGAAATTATCCTTGATGAGATATGCGTGGATGATGTGCTTGAGAGATGACGATGACTTGATGCATGTTTTCTTCTTCATGATAATATGGTTCGGTTTTGATTAAGGAAAATGTTATAATCATTTTAGGTTGGTTATTGAAGATTCAAATTGAAGACTGATTATAAGGAAGTGGATGGATTATACTCTCGTGTTTCGAACTAGTTATATAGTATATGTTTAGTATGTAACTTAATAATCCTTGAGTATATAAATCTTTATTGTGAAGGTGGTGAAATGAGCATGAATTTAAAGACCATTATCGTGTATGTGGTTATAAATATTACATACATACATGAATGTTTGAAACTTATTAGTAACTTTTGGTTCAATTATGTGCATACAAACATAGTTTCGTGTATCTTGTTTTTAATTGATTGTTTGGATATATTTGAAATTAGTATGAGATATGTACATGTAATTTCATAGATGTGCCCTTGTATATTTGGCCAAGTGATTATATGCTTATAAATGTTTATTGAGCATTTAAATTTGGACTCATGAGGTTATGTAATGTGATGGTTTGTTCGACCACAATGAAGAGGATTTTATACTATGTATATTCGGCCTTGCAAGTGTAGTATAGTAAGTCGTATATTACATCTTTGATTTAAGTTTTGTTTATGTTGTGCCGTAATAAAATAAAAAAATATAATAAACATTTAGTTAAGTATGTTAAGCATGTTTTCTGTATGTAATCGGTTGCTTATATGGTAATGTTATATAAGTATGTTTATCTATGATTTAATTTATTGAACAAAAGTTGGGATTTTTAATTGGTAAATGCCGTAACCCTAATTCGGCGACTGATACGGGTTAAGGGTGTTACAACAGAAGCTTTTCATGATTAAGCACACTTTCTAATTCATCACGAACCTCTATTTCCAAATTGACTAGTCTTTTAGAAGTCAATTGCTCCATAGCCTTCTGAATACTCCTAAGCGATCTCAAAAGCTATCTTTTTCTCGCTCCAATAAAGTCATACACTGACCTATTCCAAGCTTTGACATGTGAGGTAAATTCAGATAGAGGATCAGCCATATTACTTGAAAATCTCCACTTTTTAGCAATCAATTCTTTGAAATTCGCGTGCTTCATCCATCCAGCAAGAAAACGAAACGGTCTCCCTCTCGGAATACTAAGCTCATGATTAGTTTTTAAAAGAATGGGTCTATGATCCAATTTAATACGTGGAAGATGATAAACGAAAGTCTGTGAAAAAGTAAAAATCCACGCATCATTAGCTAGGGCTCGATCTAATCGCTCTTGCGTATTGCCTCTTTGCTAGGTAAAAGATGAACTATAAATCCAAGATCCTGCAAATTGCATGAGTCAACAAAACTACCAAATAATTTACATCTCTTACCAGTGGCTCGATCACTTTTTTATCCTTATCTAAGAGTATGGCATTGAAATCACCCAAAATCAACCATGGCAAAGGGTACTGAGGTAAAACATCCAACAAATCAGGCCAGAGGGTTTTCCTCTTAACTTTATCAGGATTACCATACAAAATAAAAATGAAAAACGAATTATAAAAATTGTTGCCCTGAATACGTAAAAGAATGAACCGGGGATGATTGTGAATAATATTAATGGAAATATAGTCCTTCCAACCAACCTATATGCCACCTGAAAAACTAACAAACTTAATGTGATGAGAAAAGTCAAAACTCAATTTATCAATGATAGAATTAGCTTTTTTACCACTAACTATCGGCTCCAAAAGACACACAATATCCGGTTTATGCTCTAAATTATACTCACGAAAAGCACGGAGAAATTTACTACTCGCACAACATTGACAATTCCAAAAAAATATTGAAAGATTAGAATCCATAAAAAATATACAAGAAGATAGAAAGAAAAAGAAAACCTCAATGAACCTATCAAATCAAAAAATGTAAATCAAAATTAAATTCTCTTATCACTATTTGTAACTCCTGTACCAGGGTCATCACTATAAAGGGTGGAAACAGACTGAACCAACCTGGACATAGAATCACTCAAAGGGAATTTAGAAGATTTTTTAATTTTAATATTATTCCCTTTCGCATGAGGGATTTTATTAATTTTTCTAGTAGCCCGAAAACCTCCTTCTTTGCCCCCCATTATTTTCCCCATAATCCGAGTCTTACTAGTGCCTAAATTTTGCAAAGAGTCCCTTTCCAAATTGCCACCTTCAGCTGATCCTTTTTCTTTAAAAGAAACAGCAGTATGCTTGGAGGGATTTAATCCCCTAGAATAATTAGCAACATGCACTTCAATCTATTCGGACACCGAAGAAGCATGTTTGGAAACCAAATCAGAATCCACAATTAAATTCGTCCCTTGGTCAACAAAAATAGGATTAAGGCACGAAATATTAACTGGTGTTAAATTATAATTAGAAGAAAGCGTTTTATGTAATTCATTGCCATCTGAAATCTTAAGAACAGATGTGGGTTTAGAAGAACTCCCTAGATCGGATGGAAGTCTTGCATCAGTGCAGATCGGGCCCACCCCATTAATGGCCTGGAACGGATTAGTACTGTTAGGATCAATTGACCGCTTGCCCAATGATGAATCATCAGGTCCAAAATCCAATACCCCCATGTCAAAAGACTGACCCACTGTCTTATTAATTACTGGGTCTACCAAAGATAAATTTAAAGACCCATTAGCCAAAATTTCACCTCCAGCCGCATATTCCTATTCAAATTGGGGCTATCCCTAGATTTATTTCTTTGCTCTTCAACATAAGACTCCAGCCATCAATCTCCCCTAAAAATCGGCCAACTTTCCTTCAGCTTCCTTATTTTGCTCCTTTTCCAAATCCACCACACTTTCCAAATTAGCCAAAGCACCAAAACGGGAACCCGATTTGCCTTTTCCCTTAATTTTCGTTCTGATTGGAGTATTGTTTCGAGAAATTTGCCAACTTTTCCTCTCAACCACCATCCGTGGTCTGTAATCCATTGTTTCTCCTCCCTTCCCCGTCTCCGTCGGAGTCACATTAACCAGGTTCTTCTCCGGGGCAGAATCCGATTGCATCGAATCACATAGTTCCTTGGTATGGTCGTACTTCCTGTAGGAGAAGCAAATGGTCGACAACGCCTCATATTCGACTCTCTGGTTTCTACCATTCACGAGGACTCGAGCAATCAAAGGCTTGTCCAAGTTGATGTAGACAGCCATCCTGGCAAACCGGCCTCTAATCTTACTATCGGTATTGAAATCCAACTGAACTACTTTCCCAATGGTACCTCCAATTTCTTCAATAATTTTCTTCTTGTATAAAAAACCTGGAAGACCTAGTAACCTTATCCATGCCAATACCGTGCTTGGGTCTGGTTGTGAGGGATTGAAATCTTTAGTCCAGGGTTGAATTGTCAAGTACTGACCATAAATCAACCAAGGCCCGTGCGATAATACTTTCGTATAATCATCACTAGAATGAAATTTACCCAGATAGTATCCATTATCAATGTCCATGAGATGGAAAGGCTTGGTAGGATTCCAAAGGCTACTAATTCGATTATTGAGGGCCCCATACCCTATGTTCCTTCCAAGTAATTTAACTACTACCGTGAGTTCCATTTCTTTGAAAAGAATTTTTGAATCCTTTCTAAAAAATCAATGGCAAGAATTCTATTTACGATCGATCTGTGAATGTCTCCTTCTATAAACCAAGATATTCATCAGCGTCAGCATTAGGAGATCCCAACTCTTCTTTATCAATAGCTCCAGAATTGATCCCCAAAAGTTTGTCCTTCCAGGAAATCTTTGGACTCGAACCAGCTTCAACCATCATATTAGTATCTTCCTCACTATTTCCTTCTTTGAATCGAACTTTCTTTGTAGTGCGATCATCACCCATCCGGGACCCATCACCATCTTCTATCACCGGGCGAGAAGAATTGATGCCAGAGTTTAGAGAGAATTCTTTCATTTTTGGATTTTTGAATTCTGAATTTCAATCCTAAACAAAACTTGTAAATGCTTTTTTAATATAATGTTTTGAAATGTTTTGTCTAACAGTTAATATTTATTAATACTTTTATTTGATTTTAATAATACTTACTTATACAATTAAAGTATCAAAAATATCATACTTTTTTGGTAAACTATTAAAATAGTCACTTTTATTTGAATCAAGTTATATTTTAGTCACTTATGTTTGAAACGTTACGTTTTAACTATTTATGTTATCGTGTTGTAATATTTTAGTCATTGAGCCGTTAATTATTGTTAACAGTGTAACGGTAAGCTGACGTGGCACGTTAAATCATCATTTCAAATGAAAATTTTAGGTTAAATTATACAATTGGTCCCTATATTTTTTCGTTTTGAGCAATTTAATTATGTTCTTTTAACTTCTTTTTTTTTTATTTTCCATTCTCTTCTGCTTCTCCTTTTGTTTTCCTCCCTTCTCCATTTCTTTTAAACGTGGTTTTTCTATATTTTTCATTTGTTAAAACTACTCCTTATACTTTTATTTTGGTGAACAGTTTAATTTTTTCTTTTTATTTCTTTATTTGTTAAAGTCGAATATCTTTGATTACATACTCTGTGTGTAAACCGAGAGATTGTTTTCGATCACTGCAAGATGAATAAGATCGATCCTATTGAATTAATCTATGCCGATTCTTCTTCTATATATAATAGAACACCAAGCTAAATTGTATCAAAGACATTGATTTGCTTACCAAATTGATGCCAAGATTAGAAACTAAGCTAACCCTAATGAGATCAGAAGGGTTAACTAGATTCATGTGAATCTTCATTGAAATATCAACTCCAAGCAATTTTATAGAATCACTACAATAATCTATTTTTGGATCCTTTGTATAGCTTCTACAATAGCGGTAAAATATTAAAAACCCCAATTCACAATTGTCTATAATAATAATAAAAAGATTATAAAAGATAATTTTATTTTGGGTTTTCATTAAAGATCAGTACAAAATTGTCACTCTAAGCTGAAAACATATTAAAAAATAATAACAGGGCGTAAAGGAAATATCCAATAGCAAAATAAAAGTATAGGGACTAATTTTAACAAATAGAAAACAAGGAAAAATTATGTTAAAAGAAATGAAGAATGGAGGAAAATAGTAGGAGGGAGAAGCAAAAGAGAATGGAAAATAAACAAAAAAAAGTTAAAAACATAAAAAAAAAATTAAATTACTCAAAACGAAAAAATATAGGAACTAATTGTATAATTTAATATAAAATTTTTATTTAAAATGATGATTTAACTTGTCACGTCTGCTTACCGATACACTGTTAACGCCAATTAACGGCTAGTGACTAAAATATTACAACACGATAATGTAAGTGACTAAAACGTAGTATTTAAAACATAAATGACTAAAATATAACCTGAGGCAAATAAAAGTAATTATTTTGATAGTTTACCCTACTTTTTTTATTGAAAATAAAAGCGGATTTAATACATGATTAAAATACCACTAAAGTAAATAATATCATACTTACTAATTTTATATTCTATTTTTACATGATATTAATTAACCTTTCTCCACCTTTTTCTGATACTATTATTCTGATTATTAAATTTAAAAAAACTGAATTTAAAAATAAATTATCATTCTCAATGACAACTAATTAATTATTTTATTTAACAAGTTTAGAATTTTAATTATTTTAATTTTTAAATTTTAAATTTTAAATTTATTACTTTTAAAACCTCATTTCATGGTCTCAAATATCTTATTCACTTTTATTATAAATTAAAGGAATCATCATTTAATTAGTAATATATATTTTTGATACGTTAGTATTTGGAATATTGCTGTATACTTTTTTTATTTATTTCGCAAGCCATTTTTAATATAGTTTAAATATAGTTTTATCATGTGTCTTTTTTTTAAATACAGTTTTAAATATTTTACTATACCATTATATAACACCTATCACCCCTAATCCTACTACTTATGGAGTTTAAAATTTCACCGACAATCAGTATTAAATAATTACCCTTCCTTGATATTATAAAATGATTATTTAATAAATTAAAAATTTCGTAAAAATAAATAAATAAGGTTTAAATATGTCAAAGATTCATGAACTCTTTAGAAATTTAAAATTTAGTCCCTATACTTTACTTTTGAGATATTAAGTCTAAGTACTTTTTTGATTAAAATCTCGGTCTCTCCATCTATTTTTGTTGTTAAAGTTAATGGTGTCAAAGGTAAAATAACTTTTAACCCTTAATATTTATAATTTTTTCAATTTGGCCATTACCCTTTAAAAGTACATAAAATTTTTAAATTTATTTTATCATATTTTAAATAAAAACATAAAAAGTAATTTTTAAGATAAAAAATTATGAAAAAAGTAAAACTCTTTAAAATTTAAAAACATATTTTTAAAAAAATAAAAAATCTAAAATTCAATATTATCTAAACTAGACTAGCTAGCCAATCGGATCGAGAACAAAATAGGGTATCGGTTCAGCTAGAGGTAAAAAACAAGGTTGATTCACAAGCTGGTACGATCTAATTGAACTGAGATAAAAATTTGGTTGAAGTGGTAGTTGAACCAATTTCGAACTAGTCTGACCAATTAATTCCTAGAACAATCGGTCTAACTGGTTTAAAGCAATTAAATTATTTTTAAAAAATAAATATAAAATAAAAAATATTATAAATTATAAATTATAAAAATTAGTTCAACTGATAGTTTAATTAATTTTTAGCCCAATTCAACTAAGCCTTACCATTTAAGGGTCTACCGATTTTTAAAAATTTTAACTTTGTTTTTATCAATTTGGTCTTATATCCTTTAAAAGTATTTAATTTTTTTAAATTTTAGTTTTTGTTATTATTTTAAACAAAAAATTATAATTTTGAAAATTATAATTTTTTTTAAAACAAAATATCTTTCAAAATAAAAAAATTAAAAAGTATTTTGAAAATACAAAAAAATTTAAAATTCAATATCTTCTAAACCAGGTTCGATTGAATCAAGAACCTGCAAGGGTTTTGGCCCAATGAGAGGTAAAAAATTGATTAACTCGCGAACTGATATAGACTGATTGAAATTGAACCGATTTTTAAATTTTTTAAATATTTTTTATTTTTAATTTTTTAATAATTTATTTGATTTGAATCGGTCATTTTGGGAACCAATTGGTCAAACGAATTCAAAATTGGTTCAATCAATGTTTTAACTCGGTTCAGCCAATCCGTATTAGTTCACAGGTCAATCGGTTTTTACCTCTTGTCGGACCGATGCCTCAATAGGTTCTCGATCCAATTGACCAATCTAGTCCAGCTTAGATAATATTGAATATTGGAATTTGTTTATATTTTTAAAATTCTTTTTATTTATTTTTTGAATTTTAAAAAGTTTTTTTCATTATTTATTTATTTATTTATTATTATTTTATGTTTTTATTTAAAATTTGAAAAAGAATTAACTTTTTTTAAATTTAAGTACTTTTAAAAGATAATGACCAAATTGAGATATTTTATATTTGAAACTGCTAATTTAACGGTTAAAATTAGACGGAGAGATAAAAATTTTAAATAAAAAAATATAAAGACTCAATGTCTCATAATTAAAATACAAGAATTAAATTTTAAATTTAAAGACAAAAACCATAAATACAACATTCACTCTCGTTTTATTTACTCAACGTTGTTCACTTTAAGTTCATACATACATGTAATATAGGTGGGTAGATAGTTAATATTTATTATATATTATAAATATATTTAAGAAAGTAAAATAATACATATTTTCTATAAGTTGATTAAATTTATTGTTTTGATTATATATTTCATTAACCTATAACCCACCAACCAACTTAATCAAACTTAAAATTGAGTTGTGGTTGCTACATATATGTATACAATCACAATTTGCTCATTATTTTCTTTACCAACAAATAACATTATTTCTTTAACAATTTAAAGTATTAAAAAAATTAGATAAGTAACCTCAAAATATTAAAATGAACAAATGCATGAAAATGAAATTTGTTTTCAACGAGTAGTAGATGAATAATTTATATTTGAATATCTGTCTGTCATTATGATTCATTACTCAATGTAAGTAAGAAGGTGGCAATTGTTTGTTAGCATAAACTAAATGCATTCCTTGTTACTGTTCTCAACATCACTCACTGTTGTTTGCCCATTTTATTTCCTCTGCGTTTCCATAACCTATAAAAGATGAAATCAGTGCTCTGTTTCAACAGAATTATTTGGTTATGTTTGAATAATGCCTCAAGTTTTGAAGAACACTCAACTTGGCCACATCGTCCCACCTTCACTTCCAAGTTGAGCATCCTTTGAAACTTCAGTTGAGAAAGCTCTTTCCGGAAAAAAAGCTTACGAGTGCCACTTGTCACTCAGAGGGCAAACTAAAGAGGCAAGGCAAGTTGAGAGCTCTATTTCGTAATTATGATGGCATGCCATGCCACTGCCGACTGCAGTGCAGTCTATTTATTCAATTGAAGAAGTGGAAGTATGGTTTGGCTGAATCTTTTCAATGTCCAAAAGGATTATATAAACTCAGCTTTTAAAGGGCAGTGCCCAATCCATAAGATGAAAGTAGCAAAATGAAGGACAACAAATTTCATGATTTTGAGTTAGATGGAATGGAGTAACAGAGTATGTTGTGTGATTTAACAAAATCTTTATCCTGTTTCTAAACAAAATCTCAATGCATAATATAACAAATTAGCAACTTTCACAAAGCTACATGCCAGATACACCAAAATATAGAGCGCATTATATAGAGTGCTGATAAAAAAAATGAAACCCTCAAATTGAGAGATATATATTAAAATGTGTGTTTGTGTGTGTACTTTTTTCAGCAATCCGTACAAATTGCATAGCTGCTTGTCAGATCACGTCTTCCCACATCCCATTCCCCCTGTCATGTGATATGAAGGATTTTAGGGTTCCAACAACTTCATTGGCACGTGACACCTAACTCAGATTCATACATGTATATGCTTCACTCACCACCCTGACTTCAAATTCAATTACCATGTTAGTATAGAAGAAAACATCATAATCCATAACTAAACTTTAAACCATAACAGCACAGCACAGGTGGTAAACTCTAAATTCACACTCACTGTTGTTATTGTACTCAACATTTTCCACCTCCTACTCCTAGATATTTAATACTACGTCCTCATCATGCCATTTCTCATTTGATCTTGAATTAGTCCTCTGTTAATTGTAAAATAAATTTCATAATATCAAAGCACATGAAATATGTGTGTGGATGAAAGTGTCCCAACTTACCAAGGCAGCAGCATTAAGCTGAACTAGAACCCTGTCTTGCCTTAAACACTTGTTCCTCAGTGGTTACACCAATAATCTCATTTGCACGTTTCAGTCCAACACAATAATATCGTCCAATAGAATCCTGAATTCAAAAACATTCACACATCAATTTACCCACAAGAAATCTATTCATTAATTTGAACCCAACAAATGAATATATTTAACAAATGTGAATATAATTAAAGTTTGTAGAGGTGGAATATAAGGACCCGATAAACAATTTTCAACTTCTCTAGCTTGTCAACTGCATCATCCACATCAAAGTTACAGCTCTCCTCAAACTCCTCTTTTATTAGTTCCTCACACCTTAGATCCAAATCCTATATTGAATTATTAAAAGGTTATGGACTAAAAAAGGGGACCTGAATAAAAAACTTGTCAAATTGAAGAATATCTATAAAACGATAAATGAAGAAAAACCAATTATGTGTACCTCCATGGTGGCTTTACCTTGCTCCATTAGTATAAAGAACGAGACGATTACCT
Source organism: Gossypium rotundifolium (assembly GCA_025506655.1). Taxonomy (NCBI): domain Eukaryota; kingdom Viridiplantae; phylum Streptophyta; class Magnoliopsida; order Malvales; family Malvaceae; genus Gossypium; species Gossypium rotundifolium. The sequence goes on from CP106730.1 coordinate 31,077,125, forward strand.
CTTTCACCTGCAGACAAGGGTGTTGTTCAGAATAAAGGAAGTGGAACAAAAATGAAAATAAACAAAAAGTAAGCTCATTTGAAAGACTCAAAGTTCAACATCATATCTTATATGTACTACACAACAGAAAAATAGATACTATATTTTCTTTGCTTTCAGCAGGAAAATGTACTAAAATTTCTGACACAAGAAAGATAAAGGGAGAAAGGAACCCAAAAATAATGCAACTTACTTCCTGTTGAATCACATCATCACACAAGTGAAGTAAAGTACCCCTTCCACTATCGAGTTGTTTGTCATACATGGACTGTGTTATTAAATTCTGATATGTAGCCATGTTTGCTTGAAACCTAAATGCCAATATGAAAATAATATCACCATTAATTGGTCAAACAATTTGAAACACATAAAGCAACCGAGACACTGAGTAATTAAGTATATCAGCCTAGACAACCAACCAGAGGCATGTGGAACAACACATAATTAAGAAGACATATCCCTTTACCGACTTATATTTCTGAATGGATCCATCAAGATCGAGTCCCACCATAATGGGGCTTCCACATGCATTAATATGGAGGAAAACATACGAGAAATAGTGCATTCAATCAATATGAATAAAGACACAGTAACCAATTACATGTATTAACCAAAGATGGAGGAAAACATACGAGAAATATATCTTGGCACAGTAACCAATCACAGCTGACAAAATGGCAAAAATGACCCAGAGATCAGCTTCAGGCATTTGAAGAGAACTAAACAAAGTAACCTGTGAATAAAGACACAGTAATAATGCATTCAATCAATATGAATACCAGGCGGAGAAGAAACAATGGTGGAAAGACAAGAACAGGTGACAGAGAAACATCATTGCTTAACTGACCAGCCCCACAACAGCAGAGGCAAGGAACGTGACCCAGTCCATAGGAGTTAATCCAGGACTTTTCTTTTCAGGCTGTTAAAAGGAAACAAAAAGAATATCATACGCATGATCACATGCTGTATAAAAGCTTTGAGCAAAGAGCTAAGAGAGACTTACAAGGACTATTTCCAGATCTGCCATTGGAATATTTTTGAAATGTTTTACATATATCCCTCGATCCATATTTGGTTTGGCACTTGCTTTCCTGGAAGTTCACCTCACTTCTTAGATTTCTATGAATTGCTCTTCACGATATTTATTAAACTAATTTAGAAAGATACTAGATCAAAGGGTAGTTTAGCCTTTTTTCCTTAAGAAAATAAAATTTCTGTCATGGTGCCCTTTTCCTTTCTTTTTTCTCTCTAAACAAAGATCATTCTCTCAAGACCAAGAGATTAAGAACCTAAGGTACTTTCAGAATACTCTTCCAGCAATCAATATGTTCAACCTCGAAATAAAATAGACCAACAATCTGGCTGTCTAATATATCCACATCAATTAAGAAAGAAAGACACCATTGACAATTTCTGATTAATCTCAACTGGAAACTTGCATGCTAAGATGCAACAAGCAGTACCTGTAAACAACAATTATCCTATCAAAAGTAGGCTCTTGGATCGTAGTATTGCCCACCAAGTTCTTGATGCTGCTTAATACAGAATAAGCAAGTTATTGAGTAACGACACCACCAGAAATTCAAGAGGAAAGAAATACGCAAATATTAGTGCTAAAACTTAAACATAAAGATCAAGAAGTAGTTGCATGAAATTTGAAAATTTTCTGGACTAATTCAAAATTTAATGATGATGGCAAGGAAAGCATATTTCAGGTTGCTTAGAAAGCTACCATACGATATATGGTATATATGTTCATGAATAAATACTGTCCTCCAAAATAACAGCATAAGAAGATGGCACTTCACAACCTTAGGTCCATATTTTCAAGACGGATCCGTTCAACATACAAATCTTCACTGTCCGTTTCAGGGTTAATTTCATCATCCTTCGTTGGCTCTTTCTTATTTCGTCCTCTTGATCTTCTGCTCAAAAGCTTTTCCAACCTGCAAGGATCATATATCTGGAACGCATTAAAAGGAAGAGAAAGAAAATGTACAAAATAATCAAGTTTGTAAGTAAGAGAAGATAGAATACTAAAAGCATCTCATGTTCAACTCTATATTTTGTGCAGTAAATTAACTATTTAAGACTCTTAATAAGTGAAGACTGCAGATTGCTCAAACATTAGCTCAAACCGCCAATCATAATAATTCCAAGATATTTCGAGTTGGCAAAAAGTTTGTTAAATTACATTCCGTAGGTTTAATTTCAAATTACCTCTAAGCAGCTGCATCTAAAAGTGCTTTAACCAATAATATACCATAACAACTCATAAAAGGTTATGATTTCCCTAAACATACTCACCGGGTTAGTCTTAAGAGAAAGGCCCAAAGACGTGCAATAATCATGTCTACCTTCTCCATGAAAAAGTAATCAGTTGTACGATCAATTCCTATCCCACGTCTGAAGATGATGTACTAAAGACAAAAAGAATTATGCTTAGCTTCAGAGAGAGATCAACTAATACATCTGAATCAAATATGTACAAGCAAACATCTGCAAAGTTTCTTTGATGGTATGGTATTGAAATGGCTCTGAATTTGTAATACATTTTATGAATATATTATATCTTTATAGTAATTTATTGGCATGTACAAAATAATTGTGAAAATCATCTTACACGGGTCTCAAGCATAATATCGTGCCATTAACCAAAGCAAGTCTCTGGACTCTGGTCCATCTAATCATACAGATACATAGCAAACACCACATGAAAAATACTAAGAGAAAAAACAAACTAGTGCAAACTAAAGGCACAATAAAGGAAATAAGTTCAAAATCAAAATCCTTTCAGTTTCATCATTATTGATTTTGTTGCATGTTGAACTCAAGAAAAGAGAACCTTCATCCTACTAGTGGCTATCTGAAACAAAATAAACAATGATCCACCTTCCATTCTAAATTGTAACCACAACCTTATCAGCAAAATCTGGGAGGTTTGGTTGGGGATGCTCTGAAAAATATCTCTTCAAAAGTGTCTTGTCAATCTGCATTCAGTGAAAACAAAAGGTCAAGATAAAAAAAAAAAAAAAAGAAACCTAATAACACAGAACAAAAACACACACACTATATATTCAAATAAAGACTTAACAAACGGCCATGATAATATACAAAACACACTAAGTTGCAGATGACCTTAGATTCATCAACTGTTATGGGAAGATTAAGAAGATATTGCCCTGCATGTGCAACATCAATTTCCTCATCTGTAGCTATCTTAAAATTACTCTTCTCCATCACCTGTGACACCAAAGGGAATTTCAAATTACAATGTAATGCGAAATTTGTAGTAAAAAAGAGTAGCAGTTGTCGGATTCAAGTTTAGTCATGTTAGGGAAAACATCAGAGACACACTAAACATAAACGAAATTCAAGTCATCAGCTTGTTATTATACAGACTTAATATATATTTCAGTGACAGCATTGTGTATTCCTGTTCCAATTTGGGGTTTTGGAAGAAACAACAACAAGAAGAAGGAGAAAAGAATACCTGAAATAAATATGTCAAGAAATTCTGTTCAAGTACATCTACTTCTTCAGAAGATAACTTTTGCTGCTGCAATTTCCGAGCCCCACTTACAGGGTCAAAGAGGGAGTATAATTGCTGTGAACATGAATTGAAACTAAAATTAGAACAAAAGGAAAGAAACACGAACAAAAATGGTTGAAGGAATATGTTAGCAATACCATTAAATCTTCAAACTGGAGAAGATACCAAGATCGTATTGTGTACTCAACTCTCTTGCAGAATTTTAGAAACTCAGCCCGATCAGAACAATGTTCTGCAACACATGAAAACAGTAAAGACTCAAGTAGAGAGAGGAAGTGGAGAAATGGGAAGCATACCAATAAGGTTGGCCAAAGTCATGATGAGCTTGGGCTTGAGAATGGGAATGACGGCTTCACGCTCTAGTCGAATTACATCCTTGTTTTTGCTGCCCATTGCAGAGAAGTGTGACTTTGAGATTCAAAGGCCAAACCGACAGAAAGGATGAAGAAAATAGAAAGAAATATATGAGATTATGAGATTGAGATGAAGGTTAAAGTATGCTGGAAGTCCCTCTGTTATATCGACAAATGGAATTTAATCCCTGTAGATTAAATTAGGAGGAGGGAAATATCCCCTCTTTAACCTTTGTTGCCTTTCGCTCTTGTTAATAGTTAATCTCGCGAAAAAAGTTGAATCATTATTTAGAGATATGTGACAAGCTTGATTTTTTCGAGCGTACAATCCAGCTGAATTTTATTGGCAAAAAAAAAAAAAAAAATCAGCTGAAATTTGGTTGAATTTTCTTTGACAGAGGGAATTCACTTTTTAGGATAAAAGAGGGTCAGTGTAAAATATATTTATTATTTAGGTCAATTATATCATTAATAGTAAATTTTGTTTTGTTCGCTAAATAAAAAGTTATAATTTAATTATAAAATTATTTAAAAGTTTTTATTTAAATTATTAGCCTCTTAAAATCGTTGCATTTCTCTGTTCACAACTAACTAATCAATTATTTTTCAACACATTCTTCTAAGGTATGCTTTCATACTTGTTGATAAGTATTAATTCACCATACCATTAATCGAATCGTCGATTAGAGTTCGCTAGCGTAATTAAAAAAAAATTTAATTGTCTAATGACTTACATAAAACTTTTGAATAATTTAATTACTTAAATGAAAACTTTCAAATATTTAAGTGATCAAATTATAAATTTTTAGTTAAATGATCAAATCAATAATTTATCTATACTTTAGTGATTAATGGTGTAGTTTGCCTATTATTTATTTATGTATTATTTTATTTTATTTATTTTTACATTTTAAATATAAAGTAATGAAAATGTTTAATTAAGTATTAAAGTATTATAAAATTAAATATATTTAATTTCTTTTATAAAAAATTAATTTAAATTAAAAGTAAGTATTTTAAATTTATATTTGATTCAATTATATATTACTCTTGAGATAAGTTTATTACATTATATTTATGTAAAATTAATTAGTTATTGTTATTTAAAAGGTTTTAATGAATTTTTATTAAAATATAAAAGTAAAAAATAAAGGAAGAAAGAAAAAAACGAATTTATCCCACAATTATTAATCATAGATTAATGGACCTCGAGAAATTTAAAATTTCATATTCTAGTCCCACTCTATGTAAATCTTATATGAATTCTCGGTACATATATATTATAATTTATGTGCTAACATACGAGGGCCTGTATATATTTATTTTATTCTAAGTTTAGATCGTAATTATAATTTAATATAAGCTTACATATATTAATTAAAAAGTATTATAATTCAGATGCACTTTTGTAATTGCATTTATGACTGTACTTATAAACTTTAAAATTATATTGTATTAAACATATGATTATATAAATATCAAAGACTCCTACTATACGTGGCCGATTCCTGGCAAGGCCAATACGTAGTATTGGAAAGGCTTAATAGAGCCTTCGCTAATTCGTTATGCTTTCTATCTTGTGAGAATATCTACCGTTAAACACTTTAACAATAATTTGGATCATGGTTTGATGGTGGTCTTAACGAATGGTCTTTTCAACGAAGTCCTTACCGTTTCGAAGCAATGTGGATTACCCACCTGTAGTGCCATGGCATTGTTAGAAATGCTCGGAGCAATTGCATCAGGCCCAATCGTGGGTTGTTTCAGAATGTAATCGCTTAGGGTACAAAATTGAAAAGGGTTTAAAAAAAATATTTTTTAACTTTTAATATGAGAAAAATATTTTAAATTAAAATAAATTAATGAAATACTTACGGAAAATATCCAAAAATATAAAAAAATCAAAATTACCGGAAAGACGGTGTTTCAAAATATTGACCGAAAGGGCAATTTCCCAAAATCGCGTCCACGTCGCCGCGTTTTTGGGGAAAGCGCCTAAAGCTTATGGGGAGCGCGTCCATGGGGGAGCGCTTTAGGCCATTTTCCAAAGCGCCCCCGTGACGCGCTTTTGGCGCTACCAAAACGCTACGACGTGGACGCGATTTTGGGGAATCTTTCCCGTCCACTTGCAATGTGAAAAATGAAATAAGTTTTTGGGCAGTAGTCTCCGGCAAAATAATTTTGAGGAGACGTTTCAGAACAAACCGTGGCCGAAAACACTCTCACGTGGACGCGATTTTGCTACAGTGGTCTCCGACAAAATTATTTTGAGGAGACGTTTCAACAAACAAGTACAAAAAACGCTTCCAAATAGGTGCACTATTACCGGAACACTGAAAAGCGCTCCCACGTGGGCCGCACTTTTGCTACAATCTCGTCCCGCAAAATTAGACTATAATCGCCAAATTGCATTCTCGGTTGGCGAAAGCAAATTCAAGGAAAAGGAAAAAAATTGAAAATGAGTGGGCGATTAATGCTATTATTTACTACGATGGTGAAGTGCGTGACAATCAAGATGGTGTTGTTTTCTTATCGGAGAACACAAATACGATTGAGTTTTAATCGAAATGTCAATTTGGTAGAACTTCGCAAAAGAATTAAGCGTAAAATATTGAACAACGCCAATGAAAGTTCGATCTATTAAGTATAGATTTTGCGCTTGGTTGATCCGGTGAGATATGGCGATTCGACATCAAAGGTCCTCGAGCCTTGAGGCAATGGTGGAGACTCATCTTGCCGTGGTTCACCCTATATCGAGGTATATGTAGAATTTTCATCTCCAAGTGATCTAGTCAGCGACCTCAACATCTAGTATCGTTCGAGGGAATACACGACCCCAAGTCGACACTGTAAGTGGGAGGCAAAACACGAAGTGCCCGTGTGCGGTGGTAGTATGGAAAATATAACCCCCGCACGACACTCGGTTGGTGGATGGGACATGCATATTCGCCAATCGACGTCGGATGACGTAAATACGTATTGGGGACGCTATCAACTTCTAGTGGATGGCAATCCACATACGATTGGAATCTTTACGAAAGATGTTTAAGGAGGATGATGCATTACCGACGGCATCCACCAAATGAGGGCCCTCGTTTGTTGCGGGTTATAGAGGATCGGACGATGAATCCGATGTGGATCCACCTCGGGAGCCAGGGCCCGACGGTGCGAAGTTGGACTATTTTCCGAACCGGAGCCCGCTCCAATTGTACCAAGATGTTGAGGGTGGTTCGACGAAGAAGAAGAAGATCCGCTATTCAGGCATACTCGCCTCCAATAAGACATGCATAATGTCGATCTATCTCAAGATGATGCATTGAGTTTCTGAACTACCACACCGGACGCGTGGATCGCACAAATTCTTCGTTGGATTCGGACCAATTAGAAGTTGGTAACCGCTTTTCCAACAAGAATACTTTTCTTGGTGCATTGAAACAATACAAAGATCGTGAACGGGTTAACTACACTATGGTTAAATCAAAGCTCGATAGGTACGAGGCAAAGTGTCTTGCAAGACAAAGACATGTGCATGGAAAATCATGGTGTCGTTGAGGAAAAGGACGGGATGTGGGAGGTGAAGAAGTACAAAGGTCCGCATACATGTCTTACTCGTGCAAAGACCACTATGTGTTCAATGATTTGAATAACACTAATATTATGTAATGTTGCATTATTTAATGTACTTCGCTGATGTGTGTAACACAAGATCATCCGAGGATGGATTCGGACATGTTGGTGATTTAATAATCTCGACGGTGAAGGCCAATCCCAAAACTACAAGGTTAACCTTAATTGGCAATATTCGTAGCCAAATGGGGTACACGCCTCTTCTGTAAAGGCTTGGATAGCCAAGCAGAAGGCGTTGGAAAAGTTGCACGGTCGGTGGGACGCTTCATATAATGAAGTGTGGCAGTGGTGTAAGGTGTTGGAGAGATATGTCCCAGCAAAGACAATGACATTGAAACGAACCCGCGATACAACGATCGTCGCTTTCGTGGATGCGCAGTGTTCAAGCGCTGCTCGGACATTTAAGCAATGTCGAGATGCTTTTACATACTGCAAGCCATTGGTACAAATTGACGGTACCTTCATGTATGGTAGATATACGCATCGGCTATTGCTAGTTGTGGCACAAGACGGCTGTGGGAGAATCCTTCCGATTACGTTCGCAATAACACCAGGGGAGTCAGCTGATGACTGGGACTTCTTCCTATCTAGGTTAAGGAGGCATGTCTGCCCTCAACCTGACATATGCGTTATATCGGATCGGGGCCCTGGAATACTTGCGACAATAGAATGACAGGGAAGCATGTGGCATCGCACACACCATCGATATTGCCTGAGGCATGTTTCATCCAACTACTATGGGCAACACCGATCTAAAAGACAGAAACGGCAAGTGACCGATATGGGTATGAAATATCTATTAATATAATTTCTTTTGAAATTTTCAATTTATTCGCAATTGAATAGTGGTATGTAATATTTGCTATCAACGTATATTGGCAGGGTATGAGATCAATAAAGACCGTTTTCATGAGATGTTGGTCGCTTTAGCTACAGATAACGCCAAGGCGCAGAAGTACTGACAATATTCCTTTTGAACAAAGGACACAAGCATATGACGGCACTACGATATGGTCATATGACCACAAACCTAGCCGAATGCATAAATTACGTCTAAAAGGAACCCGTCATCTGCCGATTACATGGTTTTGTGAGAGACATATTTTTGTTTAGCGGCACTATTTTCGAAGAGAGCAGCGAGTTATCGAGGCCAGATGCAAGGAGGCCATGTATGGAGCCCGAAGGTCTTGCAAGAAATTAACTGTGGGAAGGCACGGACGAACACCATGCACACAGCTTTGTCATGACCGCGACAAATCTATGGTTTCGTGTCACGAGTTTGATGACCGAACCAAGGTATTGTTGGCGGGCATTATCGTACACTTGACAAATAGGACATGCGATCGGGATATTTGATGCACTTCGTTACCCATGTGCTCATGTACTTGCGGCTTGTCATAATCTTCGTCTTGACCCCATGAGCTATGTCGATGAAGTCTACAAATTAGAAAACATGTACAACGTGTGGAGACACGTATTCCCACCAGTCCCAGATGAACGTAAGTGGCCATCGGTATCGCTTGCACCGTATAAGCTGTTGCCGGATAGAGAATTGAGACGCAAACCAAAAGGTCGACCTTCCTCGACTAGAATACGCAACAATATGGATATCCGAGAACCGACCAACCAAAGTCGGCGGTGCGGTGGTGTAGGAACCCGGGCCATACATCTCGCTCGTGTCCAAATTGGACTAGTTGACCGTGTTCTTAGCTTGTTTGTCTCTTGCTGGCTATGTAATTTCTGTTTTTTTGGAGGAAAACGGTGAACTTTTGTCAACTTAATTACAAAAAAAAAAATAAACCAAACCTATTTTGTCAAAGTTATTAAAATTAAATAAATTAAAAAAAATTAAATTACAAAAAAAAACAAACTCAAATTTTATTAAATATATTACAACTTAATTACAAAAAAAATAAACCAAACCTATTTTGTCAAAGTTATTAAAATTAAATAAATTAAAAAATTAAATTACAATAAAAAAGCAAACTCAAATTTTATTAAATATATTACAACTTAATTACAAAAATTAAACCTTAATTACAAAAAATTAAACTCAAATTATAAATTAATTTACAATTACTCAAATTAGGGGTTTAGGGTTTAGTGCGGATGCTGGGGTGGGAACCAAGTGCACACTGGGTGATCGACGATTCTGCTACTGGATTCCTCCTTCTTCTAGCTTCCTGGGGTCGTGGAACCTCGAAGGGGAATCCGGTCCCTCCGCAGTGGGTCAGTTCAGGCGTTGCGATGATGACCCACCTTGATAAAATAATGACCCCGGAGGTGTTTGCATAAACCACGGCGGGGTGATCGCATCCCATATGGTGAAGGAGCTCGGTAGAAAGAATCGCTCCCGACGGTGCCTCCTCTAATCCCACACCCGACGCCGCCTCACGATCGGCTAGCTAAAAGGAGTTGTCGAGAACGGACTCGAACCCGCCATGCATTCTAACCTGGGGACTAGAAAAGGAAACATATATGGGTTAGGAGGATACATATAAGGCGGTGGTACGCACCGCATAAATTGTGGACGCTGTGTTGTCGGTGTTGTCACCGAATCGATGGGCCCAATGATTGTGTAGGCGCTGTTGATGGGCCCGGATCGTAGGCGCCGTTCTTTGGGCCCGCCTCATCACCCTTCTCCTTGAATGTAAAGGGGCTCGACGTTCCCTTCGCCATGAATTTGCCATCGCCTCTCTTCATCCGACAACATATAAGGCTTGCCATGGATTCTAAACCATGGCATGTACTTCGGCACGCACGCTAACTCAGGAACTACGATCGGTTCCCGGTTAGGTAAAAAGTCATACCGGTTCTCCCACGCCTCGATATGTTCGACTAAAATATTGGCCAATCCGTGTCTGCCACCAGTAAGTCCACACTGTGCTCATCATCGAGCACCTCAGGAGCCACGGGAATCGGTTTTCGGAATCCAAATTGCCGCATAACTCGATCTGACTGGTGCATCTCCACGGTCGCGTAGGTGATTAGCAGGACCTTAACATGCCAACTGTTCGGATTTTGGAGGAACTCCCTAATTATCGCCTCAATTTCGGGATCCTCGTCAATGTCCATTGAAACTATATTAACATTACCAAAATATTAGTTATATACATAAATACTAAATTATAAAAACGAAATTCGACATTTACTTGTGATTCCGACCGTTGTTCCAATAGGAGTCAGATATCCTCAAGCGAGTCGTATTCCAACATGACTCGTCGGATGGTTCCACCTAATTAAATAAACTTTTAGCATGCAATTATACTATAAATCTACAACATAATTGTAAAATATAATATAAAATTTACCTCGTTATCGGTGGGAATGAATATGGTCGGTCGAGTCGAGGGCGTAAAATGGAAATCGAAACCATGCCCATGACTCGCAGAGTGATAGGCAACCTCCGATTTTTGCTTTACTCAAGACCGCCGCCCAAGACATCTCCGTACAACCTCGATAGCATGGCGGACCCCAACTCAATTCACCTACCGCTCAAATCAACAAGTTTCAGAGCCATCTCGTAGACGAGGTTTCTAGAGAGGTCCCAGATCGATAGCCTCCAATTATCAAGTATGTATGCCCGCAAGATACCGTATTCTTTCATCTTCATCGAACCTTCATTCGGTGTGGGAATGCGTCTCGTAACCAAACCATATCGATCCAACCTCCTTGCAATTTATCCGGAATGGCACCCAGAGCTCGTAGCATACGGCCATCCAATCGAGAGATGTTACGAACCGGTGACTACCAACTCGCCCACCAGTAATCCCAATCAGAATCGCACATCTTCTAAGGTGATGGTACACTCTCCGCATGGCAGATGGAAAGTGTGCGTCTCGGGTCTCTACCTCTCTATCAACGCGCTGATCAAAGTCGGGTCCAACTTGAACCCCCGGCCTATCGTGGCCACGTGCCAAAAACCCGCTTCCCGCAGGTAATTCTCGATCAATGGCGATGGGGGACCAGGCATGTTGCGAATATAACATTGCAACACCCGATCTACAGACTGTTTAAAAAATTATAAAATTCAAAATTAATTAAAATTGCATAATTAAAAAAATTTAATAATATTGAAAAATTAAAATTCAAACTTACCATTTTCAATTGCTCGACGCCAATGTGATTCTTTGTCAGGCGACGTAAATCCCTACCATTGTACTCGATAAAGAATTTTTAAATTTTCCAAAAAATAAATATATTAAAAAATTATAAAGGGCTTTTCAGAAATAGTAGAAGACTATTTTAAAATTTAAGCGTAAATTTCAAGGGCTTTGAGAGAAACTTGAGAGAAAATTGAGAGCAAATTGAGAGAAAATTGAGAGAAAATGAGAAAGGATTGAAGTGTGAAAAAAATGAAGGGTTGGGGGGTATTTATAGTTTTTTTTTGTCCGTTGGTTTTGACCGTTGGACCCCCAACGGTCAAAAAAAATTTGATTTGACAGACGCTAAAAGCGTTCACGGGGCGCTTTAGGCTACCTCAAGCGCCCTCGTGGGAGCGTTTTTCTTGAGGTGGCCTAAAGCGCCCCGTGACGCTTTTAGGACTTTCCCAAAAACGCTACCGACGTGGACGCGATTTTTGGGAAATTGCCCTTCCGTCAATATTTTTGAAACCTGTCCTTTCCGGTAATTTTTGATTTTTTTTGGTATTTTTGGGATATTTGCCCAATACTTACTACTTTCAATTTTTCATTATAAATATTTTATTTCTTAAGGTCCTAAATTTTTTTTTAACTTTTCTTATATTACATTTTATAAATTTTTTTTAAATAGAGTTCAATTTATTGTTTTGTCTAGAACTTCAAAAACATTAAGAACGGGCTTGCTTAGCATTGCAAGATCATCATCTTTCTTTTGATTGATAAATCAAGGATGGAATAAGGAGGCCTTTGGTGATCCTAAAAAGTGTAAATTGGACATTAAATCTTCTTTGAAAGAAATACAATTTAATTTAATGTTTGAAGAGATCAAAAAGCAAGAGATGAGATCCACGACCAACATAGTCTTGTGGAATAGTAGGAACACATCCATTGGTTTCAAAAATCCATTCAAAATTGGAGCATGTCGAGTGAGTGCAACGCTAAAAAAACAAGTACTAAAAGGAGGAGGGCTTGAAACATAAATTTTTGGAATTCGTGATTAACCTAATATTTGATTGATGATCCTTTGGATATTAAATGACTCTTCTTAGAGCATTTTAAAATAATTCTTTGTAGAGAAGAGACTAATGATGTTAACTCCATCAAGCTAGCCCTTCAAAATATTAGCATGCCTACCTTATCCATTGAGGCAAGGAATGAGCTTGACTTACCATTCTTGGAGAAAGAAGTCAAAGTTGCCGCCTTTCAAATTGGTCCCCTTAGGGTCCCCGATATCAATGGTAAACCAGGCATATTCTAACAATGATTTTAGGATATCATAGAACTTCTAGTAACTTGATCCACTCTTATGTTTCTAGATTTTAGTTTCTTAATAAAAAAGCTTGATAAAACCATTTTACCTTTATTCTTAAAGGTCCCATTAACCTTTATAACGAGGCATACAAAATCATCTCGAAAGTTTTTGCGAATAGGTTCTCTCTCAATTCCAAAATGCCTTTTGTACATGGGAGACTTGTCTTTGTTAATATGATTCTTGGAGGTGAAGTTCACAACATTAGGAGAAAGAATAAAAGAAAGAGCTCCTTAGCTGCTTTGGAAATTGATGAGTAAATCTTTTGATGTTGTAGGATGGGTATTTCTCAAGGCGATCCTTGAACTAATGCGTTTTGGCTACAAATGAATTTCCCTTATTCTTCAAAGCGTTTCAACAGTGACTTAGGTTAATGGAAGCCTCTGGGGGCACCTTGCCATGATCTCAAATAGGGAGACCTTTTATTCTCGTATTTGTTTGTACCATGCCAAAACATTCTTTCCCTGATGCTAATAAAAAATAGAGCCAGGCAATCTCTTAAGAGGAGTCACAATTTGCAGAGAACACCCTATAATTAATCACTTTTTATTTATGATGATTGCTACATTTCTTTCAATGTTGATATTGATCAAAACAAACCAAATTTTTATCAAAACAAAATTTAAATTACTTGATACTGATTTAAAGCTAAAATGTTTTTAACTATCACTGTAAATAAAATATTTAACCCTAGCTAGTTTGTACGGAAATTATTAATATTTCGGTTGAATTATGGTTTCCATCCTTGTAAAATATTTGATTTAAAAATTTAATTTTACACTTATTTTAGTATGATTTCGTCCTCTAATATTATTTATGTTCTAAATCACTAATATCTTAAAATATTTATTAGTTGGCTGATTTAAGTTTTAAAATATCGAAAAGTTAAAAGTTTCTATATGATTTAAAATGTGAAATTATATGGTTATTTAAATAATATTCTTCTGATTAATTTTTCAATCTAAAATATTTCATTTATGCTAATGAGGCATTCACCGTGTTTGTAAGGTTGATGTCCTTAAATTAAAGTCGGAGCAAAAAAAAAATCGAAAATCGAAAAGAACCAAGGTGTACAATTTAAAAAAAATTAATTAATTTTAAGTTTTTATAATGTTAAAATAAATATTTCATGTTTAAAATAGTAAAAACAATTTAAAAGTTTAAAAATATACTCTTTAAAAGAATATCATATAAAACTTATTAATTGTTTTTATTTACTTAAAAGTTAAAAATATTTATAAAACTACTTTTAAATTTTATCAAATAATATCTAAAATGTATAAAACAAAAGCTCATTTTGTAGAATAGATCCAAAATTAAAAAAATTAAAAATTCAATTCAACCTCATGATTTGATTTTTTTTTTAAAAAAAAACTTTAGATGACTAGCAAAAATTTTAAAAGTGTTAGGATTAATTTGAACTAAAATATAACATTAATAATAAAACATCAAATTATATTAAATAAATAAAGTAAAATTCTAAATGTTCAAATTAAACATAATACATGTTGAAATTCATAATTTCAACCATATATTTACATATAAAAATATAATAAACTTAAAATACATTTTTCAGAGAGTATAAAGTCGTCATGGAAAAAGACAGGGCAGTCATCCTTTGTCACCTGCAAAAACACCCATATTATGGCTTTTTGTAATTTCCACTCATTGGACCCTTTTCATTTTCTTTCACCATCACTCATAAAATCTTTGTTTTTAAAACCCCACAAAAAATCGGCTACTAGTTAATCTAGTTATTACCTTTCGGTCTCTAATTAACTTAATTAATCGACAAGAACTACTTATTCCTCGACCTCACAGTCTAAACCAGACCAAGCTAAGTGATGCTTGATAGACTATTCTTTCGACATCATCTATCTAAATAACTTCTTAGGGTTGTCAGACCCAGAGTTTATGCTCTCTTAACCTGAACCAATTGATCCAACAAGAAACCCTAATGCAGTTGTTAACTAGTCCCACATTCACTCGTTAATCTGCCTCAGATTTTAGTTCTTCATAGATCTAATTACAGAAATCCCTTAACTGAATTTAAACATTAATGCGATATAAAAAGACAAAAGAGAGAAGAAATAAATTGATTCTAAATATTGTTGAAGTGCAAAAACTTGAAGAAGATCTGTAATAATGTTGAGTGATTCACAATCTTGAAACAATAACACACGAACAATCGAAAACGAAATTGAAAATTGATGAAACAGCCCGATTTTGAGGCTAGTCGGAATAGTGGTTTCAGAACCACTAATTTGAGGTTAGAGAAATTAGTTTTAATATTATTTTATGTGTTATGTCATGATTGTATGAGTGTATAAAAATTTTGGTGCATTGATTTTAGCGATTGCATGCTTAATTGCGAAAAAGGACTAAATCGAAAAAAGTGTGAAAGTGTTGTTCTATAAGCTAAAGGTGTCTAATAGCTATAGAATATTAATTGGAGGTCCTTAATGTGTAATTAGACCGTTAGAAAAGGGTTAGCAGCCATAGGGGACAAGAAATGTCAAAATTGGTCAAAGTTGGTGGATTAAATTGATAAAACAAAATAAAATAAAGAAAAAGTGATATCATCTTTGTTCATTTTCTTCTACCAGAAAAATTTTCAGCAAAATAAGGGTTTGAGAACTCAAAATTTCAGCTAAGCTTTTCTCCTTGCAAGTAAGTGTTTTGATGGTCATTTTGATAATTTTGTACTTTTGAGACCACTTGTAGCATGATCTAGCTAATGAGGGACTATTTTGAAAAATGGTTAAGAGTCTAGGGTTTTTCCATGTGAGTATTCATGTTGATTTCTGAAATTTTATGGAAGAAAATAAATCTTAGTTGTTAAATAAACAACTTTTGTGAAAGGGGTTTCCATGGAAACACCTAAAAGGACCTTTTTGTAAAGGTTATAAATAGGTGGTAAATGTGTGAAATAATTGGTATTATGAGTTGCTATAAGAGTAATAAATGTTCAGCTAGGATTGTTAAAAGAGGAAATTTGGTTAGAATCGACTTACAAGCCTAGGGGCAAAATCATAATTTTGTAAAAGATTAAGGGCAAAATCGTAATTTTGTAAAAGATTAGGGGCAAAATTTTTATTTTTCCAAAGTATGATTCATGAGTTATTTTAATCAATGTGATCATTAAATAATTGAAATTTTTATTTTAGATCAAGAAACACAAAGTCCGAACCGAAATCGAGGAAATGACAAAATTGTGGACTAAATCGAACAACTATACATATTTTGGTATCGAGGTAAGTTTGTGTGAAACTAAAGCTACATATTGCTATTATATTCTTAATTGCTTGATATCATGAGAAATGCATATTGTTTCTATGAAATTGATTAATGATGCCTCGATGAGAGTATAATGATATTATGTTAAGTAGAAGTCCCGGTTGACATTAGGAATAGCAAGGATACCATTGTCACAACATGAGATAAAGAAGGTCCGTGACGGACCATGTCTGGGACATGGCTTCACATCGAATAGAGATCTCGTAAAACCATGTCTGAGACATGGCATCAACATCGATATATGATCTCGTATAAGACCATATCTGGGATATGACATCTACAATGATATGAGATCCGTATAAGACCATATCTGGGATATGGCATTGGCATCGAGATGTGATTCCACGTAAGACCAAATCTGGGATATGGCATTGGCATCGTGTTACATGTAAGATGAGATTGAGTATCCTTCGATATTACTAGTAGTTTAACGGGTAAAGAACAAAGTTTATGTTAAAGATAGCAAAGAGCTAAGTCTATGTTCAAGAGAGGAAAAGTGCTAAAGTTATGTGATGAAGTGATTACAGGTACCCATGAGTAACTTACGAAAAAATGAATGCAAAATGTGATATGTGATTTGGTAAGAATAAGCATGAGTAAGTTATGTCAATGTGCTTGAGAACTTGTGTATTATTTAGTGTGATGAATGGATGTTATCATGAACAATTATATTGCTATTTATTTCATGCAAACTTACTAAGATTTATGCTTACCCCTCTCTTTCCCCTATTGCTTATAGTATCACTAAGCTAGCTCGGGAATCGAAGGAAGTCGGAGTTTGATTCACACTATCAACTATTCTTTTGGTACAGTAAAGTTGACTAAATTCGAAAATTTAATTAAATCAAGTTATTATACAAACTTCGATGTTCTGATGGCACGATAAAACATTTTTCGTGTTAATTTAGAAAAACGTGTGATTCAAATTTATAATTAAAACAAAATATCCAACATATAAGGAAATAACTAAAGTAAAGTATGATGAGGCCTTATTACATCCAAAATAGAACAACCCAATAACAAAATTTAAAAAAATAACTAAAATTAAAATGTTTCTAGATTTTAGTTTCTTAATAAAAAGCTTGATAAAACCAGTTTTACCTTTATTCTTAAAGGTCCCATTAACCTTTATAACGAGGCATACAAAATCATCTCGAAAGTTTTTGCGAATAGGTTCTCTCTCAATTCCAAAATGCCTTTTGTACATGGGAGACTTGTCTTTGTTAATATGATTCTTGGAGGTGAAGTTCACAACATTAGGAGAAAGAATAAAAGAAAGAGCTCCTTAGCTTCTTTGGAAATTGATGAGTAAATCTTTTGATGTTGTAGGCTGGGTATTTCTCAAGGCGATCCTTGAACTAATGCGTTTTGGCTACAAATGAATTTCCCTTATTCTTCAAAGCGTTTCAACAGTGACTTAGGTTAATGGAAGCCTCTGGGGGCACCTTGCCATGATCTCAAATAGGGAGACCTTTTATTCTCGTATTTGTTTGTACCATGCCAAAACATTCTTCCCCTGATGCTAATAAAAAATAGAGTCAGGCAATCTCTTAAGAGGAGTCACAATTTGCAGAGAACACCCTATAATTAATCACTTTTTATTTATGATGATTGCTACATTTCTTTCAATGTTGATATTGATCAAAACAAACCAAATTTTTATCAAAACAAAATTTAAATTACTTGATACTGATTTAAAGCTAAAATGTTTTTAACTATCACTGTAAATAAAATATTTAACCCTTGCTAGTTTGTACGGAAATTATTAATATTTCGGTTGAATTATGGTTTCCATCCTTGTAAAATATTTGATTTAAAAATTTAATTTTACACTTAATTTAGTATGATTTCGTCCTCTAATATTATTTATGTTCTAAATCACTAATATCTTAAAATATTTATTAGTTGGCTGATTTAAGTTTTAAAATATCGAAAAGTTAAAAGTTTCTATATGATTTAAAATGTGAAATTATATGGTTATTTAAATAATATTCTTCTGATTAATTTTTCAATCTAAAATATTTCATTTATGCTAATGAGGCATTCACCGTGTTTGTAAGGTTGATGTCCTGAAATTAAAGTCGAGCAAAAAAAAATCGAAAATCGAAAAGAACCAAGGTGTACAATTTAAAAAAATTAATTAATTTTAAGTTTTTATAATGTTAAAATAAATATTTCATGTTTAAAATAGTAAAAACAATTTAAAAGTTTAAAATATACTCTTTAAAAGAATATCATATAAAACTTATTAATTGTTTTTATTTACTTAAAAGTTAAAAATATTTATAAAACTACTTTTAAATTTTATCAAATAATATCTAAAATGTATAAAACAAAAGCTCATTTTGTAGAATAGATCCAAAATTAAAAAAATTAAAAATTCAATTCAACCTCATGATTTGATTTTTTTAAAAAAAAACTTTAGATGACTAGCAAAAATTTTAAAAGTGTTAGGATTAATTTGAACTAAAATATAACATTAATAATAAAACATCAAATTATATTAAATAAATAAAGTAAAATTCTAAATGTTCAAATTAAACATAATACATGTTGAAATTCATAATTTCAACCATATATTTACATATAAAATATAATAAACTTAAAATACATTTTTAGAGAGTATAAAGTCGTCATGGAAAAAGACAGGCGTCATCCTTTGTCACCTGCAAAACACCCATATTATGGCTTTTTGTAATTTCCACTCATTGGACTCTTTTCATTTCTTTCACCATCACTCATAAAATCTTTGTTTTAAAACCCCACAAAAATGGCTACTAGTTAATCTAGTTATTACCTTTGGTCTCTAATTAACTTAATTAATCGACAAGAACTACTTATTCCTCGACCTCACAGTTTAAACCAGACCAAGCTAAGTGATGCTTGATAGACTATTCTTTCGACATCATCTATCTAAATAACTTCTTAGGGTTGTCAGACCCAGAGTTTATGCTCTCTTAACCTGAACCAATTGATCCAACAAGAAACCCTAAAGCAGTTGTTAACTAGTCCCACATTCACTCGTTAATCTCCTCGATTTTAGTTCTTCATAGATCTAATTACAGAAATCCCTTAACTGAATTTAAACATCCATGCGATATAAAAAGACAAAAGAGAGAAGAAATAAATTGATTCTAAATATTGTTGAAGTGCAAAAACTTGAAGAAGATCTGTAATAATGTTGAGTGATTCACAATCTTGAAACAATAACACACGAACAATCGAAAACGAAATTGAAAATTGATGAAACAGCCCGATTTTGAGGCTAAATTTTAACAAGTGGTTTGAACCAAGAATCAAGTTTATAGAAATTAGTTTTAATATTATTTTATGTGTTATGTCATGATTGTATGAGTGTATAAAAATTTTGGTGCATTGATTTTAGCGATTGCATGCTTAATTGCGAAAAAGGACTAAATCGAAAAAAGTGTGAAAGTGTTGTTCTATAAGCTAAAGGGGTCTAATAGCTATAGAATATTAATTGGAGGTCCTTAATGTGTAATTAGACCGTTAGAAAAGGGTTAGCAGGCCATAGGGGACAAGAAATGTCAAAATTGGTCAAAGTTGGTGGATTAAATTGATAAAACAAAATAAAATAAAGAAAAAGTGATATCATCTTTGTTCATTTTCTTCTACCAGAAAAATTTTCAGCAAAATAAGGGGTTTGAGAACTCAAAAATTTCAGCTAAGCTTTTCTCCTTGCAAGTAAGTGTTTTGATGGTCATTTTTGATAATTTTTGTACTTTTGAGACCCTTGTAGCATGATCTAGCTAATGAGGGGACTATTTTGAAAAATGGTTAAGAGTCTAGGGTTTTTCCATGTGAGTATTCATGTTGATTTCTGAAATTTTATGGAAGAAAATAAATCTTAGTTGTTAAATAAACAACTTTTGTGAAAGGGGTTTCCATGGAAACACCTAAAAGGACCTTTTTGTAAAGGTTATAAATAGGTGGTAAATGTGTGAAATAATTGGTATTATGAGTTGCTATAAGAGTAATAAATGTTCAGCTAGGCTTGTTAAAAGAGGAAATTTGGTTAGAATCGACTTACAAGCCTAGGGGCAAAATCATAATTTTGTAAAAGATTAAGGGCAAAATCGTAATTTTGTAAAAGATTAGGGGCAAAATTTTAATTTTTCCAAAGTATGATTCATGAGTTATTTTAATCAATGTGATCATTAAATAATTGAAATTTTTATTTTAGATCAAGAAACACGAAGTCCGAACCGAAATCGAGGAAATGACAAAATTGTGGACTAAATCGAACAACTATACCTATTTTGGTATCGAGGTAAGTTTGTGTGAAACTAAAGCTACATATTGCTATTATATTCTTAATTTCTTGATATCATGAGAAATGCATATTGTTTCTATGAAATTGATTAATGATGCCTCGATGAGAGTATAATGATATTATGTTAAGTAGAAGTCCCGGTTGACATTAGGAATAGCAAGGATACCATTGTCACAACATGAGATAAAGAAGGTCCCGTATCAGACCATGTCTGGGACATGACTTCAGCATCGAATAGAGATCTCGTGTAAAACCATGTCTGAGACATGGCATCAACATCGATATACGATCTCGTATAAGACCATATCTGGGATATGACATCTACAATGATATGAGATCCGTATAAGACCATATCTGGGATATGGCATTGGCATCGAGATGTGATTCCATGTAAGACCAAATCTGGGATATGGCATTGGCATCGTGTTACATGTAAGATGAGATTGAGTATCCTTCGATATTCCTAGTAGTTTAACGGGTAAAGAACAAAGTTTATGTTAAAGATAGCAAAGAGCTAAGTCTATGTTCAAGAGAGGAAAAGTGCTAAAGTTATGTGATGAAGTGATTACGGTACCCATGAGTAACTTACGAAAAAATGAATGCAAAATGTGATATGTGATTTGGTAAGAATAAGCATGAGTAAGTTATGTCAATGTGCTTGAGAACTTGTGTATTATTTAGTGTGATGAATGGATGTTATCATGAACAATTATATTGCTATTTATTTCATGCAAACTTACTAAGATTTATGCTTACCCCTCTCTTTCCCCTATTGCTTATAGTATTACTAAGCTAGCTCGGGAATCGAAGGAAGTCGGAGTTTGATTCACACTATCAACTATTCTTTTGGTATAGTAAAGTTGTAACGGCCCATACCCGACCCAAACGTTAGGACCGAATATGGTTCGTTACGGGAAAACTTTTTGAAACCCATTTGAAAATCCAATTCAAGTTTTGTTGAAAACAACTCGTTTTGGTTATCTTGTTGACAACCTTCTTGGACTAAATTCGAAAATTTAATTAAATCAAGTTATTATACAAACTTCAGATGTGCCCGATGGCACGATAAAACATTTTTCGTGTTAATTTAGAAAAAACGTGTGATTCAAATTTATAATTAAAACAAAATATCCAACATATAAGGAAATAACTAAAGTAAAGTATGATGAGGCCTTATTACATCCAAAATAGAACAACCCAATAACAAAATTTAAAAAATAACTAAAATTAAAGTTCATTTAATTTTAAATCCACCGCATGGCCTCCTCAAGTCCCTCGGCTCCATGTCCGCGATCTAAGCATCACTGAAAAATAATGGAGAAGGTGAGTCACCAAGACTCGATGTGTAACCCTTCCCGTTTTAAAATATTTTCATACACAACATATAACAATTAATATGCGAATATTTAATCCCGACCTAGCCATCCAAACGCCATGTCTACCCGTTGTGGTACCAAACCACCGGTGGTGCCAAACCACTTGGTGACATATAGTCACAATGTGTTACCAAAACACCGGTGTCCAGTAGACACAAATCCTTTGATGGGGCCAACCCATCGTGTGATACCAAATCACCGCGACGATCCCATATCTCAAGTGGGGCCAACCCACGGTGGTGTTAACCACAGGGATAAGTCGCTATTGAGGTACCAAACCTCTGGAGGTACCAAACCTCTGGTGACATATAGTCACGGTGTGTTACCAAAACACTGGTGCCCGTCGGCACGATTAATACTGCCCCTCCACTCATCAACCCATATCACAACCATAACAGAGTTTATACATTTATCATATGTATTAAAATAAAACATGCTTCCCAAAAGCATCACAATAATCTCATATAAACAGAGACTTACCGGGGTTCTCGCTTGTACCATTTAAGGTACCAAATCCATATCTACATCAAGCAGATTTACAAACAACAAATATTTATCACACATATTAACTACTATAAGTGTGTATGTACACACCTGTCACCATTGGGTGATCCAAATCCCGAATGAAGGAGTCGACCACCTTAGATCTCTTGGTGCCTACATTCGGCCAACCATGGATTAGCCCTATGGCCTATTACCAAATTAAATAATTTAAAGGTTCTCCTTTGAACCCGAATCCTTACGAAAGTCTTGAGTATCAACCTTTTGCTTCACCACCCTAAAATCGGCAGACTTAACTAAATTAGTAGCCTTGACTTAAATGAATATCAAGAATAGAAAGTTGATCTTACCACCTTACCCCAAAACCGATTGCTATAGATTTGGAGGATTCAACCTCTTGCTTGGAGATCCCAAGTCCTAGGTGAAATCGGCTTCAACCAACAAGATTAGCCCATCATTAGTTTATGCCAAATTTTCGCTTTTCCTTAAGCCCAAATCGACAGTCATAAGAGTGAATACTAAAACATTGGTTAGTACCTTACCTTCTCAACCGATTGGAAAGATAGTCCAAAACGTCTTGTATCACCTTTGATATTCTACCAAAGTGCCTTCAAGTAAGAGAAAAGCTTTTCGGCACTTTGATAGAAACAAAGTGACTTTTAGTGAGAAAAAAAAAGAAGAAAGGTAAATAGGAATTGGTGATTCTAGTAGGAAATAAAAGAAGAAGGGATTTAAAGAATGAGGTTTGCAAGGAGAAGTAGTGAGGGTTTGGCTATGGTTTTGAGAGAATGGAATGATAAAAGAAAATGAGGAGAAAGTGCTTTGAATTTTCGCCAAGCAAATTGAAAAAGAAAATCAAGGTGATCACTTAGGTGCTTTTATAAGCATTCGACAACTCCCCTTCTAAAGTTGGTTAATTTTAGGTATGGCATGTATAGGAACTTGGTTATTTTGTGATATGTCATATTTGTTAGCCAATTTGTTGGCTATTAGTGCTACTCATTCATTTTGTAAATGGCCATTGGAATTGGCCAATATTTGTTAAGTTTTATATATATTCAATGATGATGAAATTCATGAAGTACAAGATTGTGCAAATGACTGAGTAATGAGTAAAGTATGTGCATGATGAATGTAGTGTGGGACTAAGATGTGGATATCTTGATTTTGGATATTAGAAGTGCCTTATTGTCATGTTGTGTGTTATGATGAAATAGTATTAGTGTGGTTGCTTTTCAGGGTGGTAATTGGCTTAGTAGTTAGCCTTACAATTGTCCACATGGGTAGACACACGGGCGTGTGTCTAGGCCGTGTGTGACACACAGTCAGCCCCATGGGCGTGTTGATAGGCCGTGTGTCCCCCTGCATGCTAAGTTGGCAAGTCAGAATGCCCAGTAGTAAACACACATGTAACACCCCTTACCCGAGTCCGACACCAAGACCGGGTATGAGGCATTACCATGTTTGGTCTTACTAAACTCTTCAAATTAGGCTATAAAAATTCGTTTAAGCCTATCGATTACTCAATCTTGTCCTACGAGGCCTTAATCATACTTCCGAGAGGTTTTGGAACTAATCCCGAAGACTTTTATGAACTTAAGAAACTTTTCCACAAAATAGGGGCCACACGCTCGTGTTGGTCTAGGGACACACCCGTGTGCCTCTAAGACATGCCCATGTCTTCCACTCGTGGTCAACACCGACTAATTTCACACGGCCTTGACACGCCCGTGGCCACAACCCGTGTGCTAAAACTTAGCATTCTGACTTATCCATACGGCATAGTACATGCCCGTGCGCCTCAACCGTGGGACGAATTAAATTCCAAGTGTAAAGTGCAGACTTCACACAGCCTGGGCACACGTCTATGTGCTAGCCGTGCCTCCCACATGGTCTA
Organism: Gossypium rotundifolium; assembly: GCA_025506655.1. Taxonomy (NCBI): domain Eukaryota; kingdom Viridiplantae; phylum Streptophyta; class Magnoliopsida; order Malvales; family Malvaceae; genus Gossypium; species Gossypium rotundifolium. Next base: position 31,101,513 of record CP106730.1, read on the forward strand.
GACACACGCCCGTGTGTCTACACATGTGGACAATTATCAGGCTATCTACCAAGCCCTTATTCACACTACATTGCATACATTCATATGCTATTTCAAGTCATTCTCAAATCATTAATCAAAACACATGAATTAACACATTTGGTTCATAAAAATGAAATCTTCCTCCCATACCTGGGATAGAACTATTTCTAGTACAATTTCAATCGACTCCAGTCATCATCTATATCTATATACAATTGTCTCATAACTCATTTAGGCCAACACATTTGGTGCATTAACGATGACTTAATCAACCTTAAGTGCTAGCCCTATACATGCCATGACTCATAAAGACTTGATACCTCATACTAAGAGTCTGCTCGATAGTGTGAAAACATCTCCGGTGATCTCCAACCCGAGCTAGCTAAATTAACCTATAAGTGATAAGAAAGGGAGAGGAGTAAGCAATAATACTTAGTAAGTTCATATACTTATAATTATCAGATATTGATAATCATTGATTATACTTAACCGTGAGGCATTATAATGAGTTTTTCATCTTAAACTCATAATTACCTACGCAATAACCTTTGAAGCTTACTCATTCTGTCTCTTACCACTTCCTAACCATGCCACGAGCCAAATGCTCATATTAATTAGCATACATCTCTGCACTTGTCACCACATAATCACATAAGACATTTTTAATAAACCACTACCCATTACTCATAGTACCACACATAATGAATTCTCACTAATCCATCCACAATGCTAAATTACTCGACGGTTTCGCACTTAGCCCACCTCAATCAGATAGTTGGGTCGTATCGCACATAGCCTACCAAAATGGTAATTATAGTGGTATCGCACAGAGCCCACTAAATAATATGCTTAACGATAGTATCACACACAGCCCGTCGTAGTTAAGCATTTAGGGTGGTATCGCACTTAGCCCACCATAATCATTTATAATTTCAGTGGTATCGTACTTAGCCCACCAATTGGAATAAATAAGAGATGGTATTGCACACAACCCATCGTTTAATAATTAATAAGGTAGTAACGCACACAGCCCACCGTTACTATACATTAATGGATAGTTATCCACATACATTTATCTATTTCAAATGTTTACCCGGGAACATCTTCACACACTACCATTCTTACTATAATCGTTCGCATTCACACAATGCAATAATAATTATAACTTAAGCGACCAAAGTGCATAATTTACACATTACCTACTATGGGTTCATCAGATACCAAATTCATCTCAACTCAGTCCTAACACATACCTGTACCCCTCATGGTACAACACATTCATTCTCAATTCTCAAAAAACTAGTTGAGTCACTAAAATCATTAAGTAGCTCCCTTAAGTCTCATACACATAATGTCACATTGACATCATACCCCGATAGGGTCATACATGAACTAACCTATCGATGCCATGTCCCCGACATGGTACTGTACAAAATATCACATCGATGCCATGTCCTTGACATGGTCTTATTCAATATCTCTCACCGAGGCCATATTTCAATATGGTCTTACACGGAACCTTAACTATCATCATTTCATACTATTTACATTTCTTACATGGCTGGCCAACACATCCTAGATGGTCTAATTGCACATTTGGGACCTCCAATTATAAACCATAGCTATTTGGCACCTCTAGCAATCAAAATAGAACTTTTGCACTTTATGCAATTTAATCCTTTTTCACAATTTAGCTAGAAATCGCTAAAATTAAGGCAACAAAATTTTCATGCATCCTTATAAACATGTTATAACGCATAACATAACATGAAAATAATTTTACCTAACCTAGAATTAGTGATTTTGAGATCACTATTTTGACTAGCACCTAAATCGGGCTGTTACAACACGAGCTGAGGCACGACCATGTGTCTCAACCGTGTGGAAGACATGGCCATAGAACATGGGTGTATGCCCAGGCCGTGTGAAGTCTGCACCTAAATTTAGGAATTTAATTCGCCACACGGTCTAAGGACACGGGCGTGTGCCTTGGCTGTGTGACCCTATGAGGATGATGACGTCAAAAACAGAATATCTAGGTTTTTACACACGGGCTAAGACACGGGCGTGTCATGGCGTGTGAGGGACACGGGCCATGGACACGGGCGTGTGTCCGGCCGTGTGAAAAACCCTGTAGGTTCAAAATGAAAAATAAAATCCACACAAACTAAGGACATGGGCGTGTGTAATCACACGGCCTGCCCACACGGGCGTGTTCCTCTCCACATGGGCGTGTGGCCCTGTTTGTGTAAAAATTTTCTAAGTGTTCAAAATTTTTCGGTTTAGTCTCGAACCATTCCGTGTGTATGTTTAGGGTCTCGTAGACCTATAATAGGGACGTTATGATCACGAATGAAAAGTTTTGAGTTGAAACGAAATTTTATAATTCGATGTTGTATGTTTGAGCAAGTTAAGTACGGTAATGCCTCATAGTCAGTTCCGGAGTCGGATACGGGTAAGGGGTGTTACAATTGAATTCCCAAATTACAAAGCAAAAACCTAATTAAAAAACTAAAACTAAATATGAAAGGGGAAAAGTCCCCATTTAAGTTCTGAGCATTCCTATTCATAGGAGTCATGTTAGATGAATAATTTAGACCTGATATAGATGACTAAACATAACTAAGTCGAGTTGCGCATATGAAAACAACCTTGATGTATTAATTAGCCTTATTGCAGTCGTGTTGCACACACATAAGCTAGTGCTATGACATCGTTGACAGTATACTCCTTTGTGGTGTGCTTAGGGCTATATCGCGACATCCTTTGGTGAATGTCGTGACATGAACAATAGTATGCTCCTTAGGTAGTCTAGATGGTGTGTTGCGACATGGAGACAATGTGTTGCAACATAGGGAGTAGTTGATCTGCCACAAATCGTAGTGGCAGATTCAATTTTTTGGCACTTAACGAGCTTATTTTCTAGGAATTTTAATATGTTTTATTGCATTTTCACATTTCTTAGTTTAGGATTAAAATATTGCAAAATAAGAGTTTTTATGCATTATTTAGAGTTACCTGACCTAATTGGGCCAATACCGGCCTTAAAGTGGTGGTTTTAACAATTTACTTGAGTGTGTAGGAAACCAATTTTAGGGATAAAAGAGTAAGGAATTGAAGCCGAGTCGCAACACAAGCTTTCGGAGTCGCAACACAACCAAGTTGATCAAGAAAATCATATTCAAAGTTGTGTGTAATGACATGCAGAAGTCTATGTCGCGACATAGGTGCGACGTGAGGCCAAAAATAAGCAAGGGTGTTTCCATCTGCACAATACATCTTTTCATGTAATTAAGGCTGTGCTTACCCTAATTAAGACTACTAAACTTTCCTCTAAATAGTTAAGTTGTGGAAAACTTTGGGAGCTTTTTTCCACATTAGTTTTAGGGTTTGTTTAGTATATTTAGGTTAGGTTAGTTTAGTTTAGGTTTTAATTTATTTTTCTAAACATTTTTCTTTCTTGTTCTTTGGCTTGGATTCAATTTGAATCCATGTCTTTGCAATTTCAATATTTCAGTACTTTTCTTTTATTTTTTGTTTGCAAACGACGAGATCTCGAGCACTGTCAAAAGATTTTGCTGTTCCGAGCACTCTACAATATCATACAAACAATTTCTATCTTTTCTCTTTTATATTTTTTTTTGTTTTTGCATTATTAATCTAATCGTAGAAAAAGATGATTCTTGAGATGATGAGTGGCTAAATCTTTTGGGAGATTAACGAGCGGAAGTGAGAGTGATTAATGGAAGAGTTAGGGTTTTTCTAATAGGATTAGTTTGTGTAAATACATATGTTCTTAAACCCTAGACTTGATGACCATAGGAAGTAATATAGGTAAACGGATCGAGAGACAAGGATACTAAGTAAATTGTGTATTTATCCCAGTCAGGAACGTGAGGCCAAGAGGTAATATTGTCTAGGTAATAACTAATCTTCTCATAAAAACCCTAATTCTAAAGTTGATTACAACCACAGAAGCGAGTTAATCTTTTGTCTGTTATTCAAATGATTTTTGTTTGTTAACATTATTTGCATAGTTTTGATTTTTAATTTTATTCCCTTATCTTAATACTTAATATTGGTTGTCATAATATGATTTTTAATAAGTACTGTTTAGACCTGTTACTGTAGATAATAACATTTTAGATTTCAATCAACCTCCATTGGGTACGATCATCGGAATACTTCTCGGTGTTCCGTTGTAACACTAACCTATATTACAATTTGACATGTTCGCTTGCAGATACCAAACTTAATTTATATTTATTTATTTTAATGATTTTAACTCTAAATGTTTGCACGTTTGGAGGCGGTTAACAGTTGGGTTTATGTGCACTCAACTTGCACGTTACTCATTCCTTATGGCGGATCAGCCTAAAAGGAAATAAAACACTCATGCAAAAGAATGTGATGTTCATGTGGAATGACCAATGTAAAGAGAATTTCAAGAAATTGAAGGCCATGTTGACAGAAGCATCTGTAACACCCCAAACTCGACCGAGTAGGTTTGACCTTAATTTGGCGAGATACTTTAGCCGCTGGAGTGACTCTCTATTAACTACCAACCTAACCTTCAGCACACCACTTACTTACCACATAGCAACAAAATAAAATCGTACATAGAATGTAAACATGGTAGTTTAAGGTACATGTTCTTAAACATGGATACGAGTACATAGAAATTATTATTATGGTTCGCATATCTAAGTTACACATGTGTTCGCATAACAACTGATCGTATGTCAAAGTCTTAAAAATTTATAAAAAGAATGATCGAACTTGAAAACTAACTAAGACAACGATGGAGGCAAGCATACCTAAAGAACAATAGTATAGTTTAGTGGCAAGATCGGATTGTCGAACCCAAAGGAACCAAAAGTACTAATACTAACTTTCTTTTTATTATTTAACCTAAGAATTAAGAGAATTGTTGTTTAATCTAAAATTAACTAACTATTAAGCTAAAGATGCTAAGACAAAGAAGGAATTGGGGAAAGACTTGAGGGAAAACCAATTGATTTAGACAATACCGAGGAAGAATCCACCTAGACTTCACTTGTTATCTAACTATGTACCAGACGATTTATTCACTTGACTTGATTCGTAGGATTCCCTAAGTTATATTAATACCTCTTTTGAGGCTACTAACGTCTAATCCTAGGTTGATTAATTGAAAATTATTTCTAATTAAAACCCATAGAATTGCATTAACTCGATCTATGGACTCCCATATTAGGTTTGACCCTAATCTGATAAATTTACATCATCCTATTTCTAGGGTTGCGTTCAACTCCGCTAACTATGCTAGATTTACTCTTAGGCAGGGACTTTTGCTTCACCACCTAAGCACATCAATACTTGAATCAATATCCCAAAAATACCAAAACAAGAATTAAGAACACATAGTTAAGAACAAATCAAGTATTTATCATACAACTTAGATAACAATAACAAGATCCGTCTTAGGTTTCATCCCCCTCAAGTATCTGAAGGTTTAGCTCATAATTATAAAAGAAAACATCTCAGAAGAAAATATAAAACAAAACATAAAGAAAACCCTAAAACCCTTGAAGGAATTGAAGGAGAAGTCCTCAGTCTTGAGTATGATTCCGGCTTCTTGAGATGAATCAAATGGCTTTCTTCGATTAAATACTTGTATTCAACTTCTCTGGCTCGGCTCTTTGGCCTAGCTGAACGCCCTGTTGAACGCTGCCTTTAAGGTCGGCTTCTAGGGTGTTTATATAGGCTTTTGGAATGGTTTTCTTTGCCTCTAAGTACCCTAATCCGAATAGAATTCTTCTTATCTGCGGTAGAGGAACGCCCATGGCACACACCCGTGTAAATCGTGGCCAGGTCGTGTTCAAGTCTATTGATGAGGCACGACTGTGTATTTCGGGGTCTAGGCTGTGTTCGGCTCTTCTTAAGAGGCACAGCCGTGTGGTCTTGGGCCCAGGCCGTGTGGATTTCGTGTTTTGGCCCATTTTCTCTATTTTCGGCCTGTTATTCATTCTTTTCATCCTCCGGTGCTCTTTTGAGTATAAAACATGAAAACAAAGGATTAGGAGCACCTATTTCCATAATTAAAAGGAAAAATCATCCAAAAGTATGCTAAATGTGGGATTAAAATATGTTCATATTTTGGTTTATCAAATACCCCCACACTTAAGCTTTTGCTTGTCCTCAAGCAAAATTCTCAACTCACAATTAAAACGAACTTCCTCTATTCATAATATTCATTGATAATGCCTCATCATAATTCATAGATAATTTATACATGGATAATTCAACTCAAAGAGTTCTAAACATTCAAACAATCAAAGTCATGAGTTTTTAGCATGAAAACATAGGTGTTTTCCCCTTATCCGAATAATTACCTTTAATTCAAAATCGACAACAGTTGACATCCTCACTAAAGATTCACTCAAATCACTCAAGGTGTTTAAGGTTCAAAATAAAGCACTCATCAGTCAAACATGAAAAGTTAATCCCATAGGCTTGCATGAAAATCAAATCTCCACCACTATAAAATGAGATGACATACAAATCAAAAGGTCTTTAAAAAGGGTTGTAACGGGGCTTAGGTTAACGGTGCAGTTAAAGGCTGAATTAGAAGGGTTAGAATCGAGATTGAATTGACAAATTACCTCACTAGAAAAATAAACTAATAAACTGAAAAATTACATAACATGAAAAATAATAGTACGAGCTTCTTCTCAGGGTATTGAAGTTAAACATATAAGCTCACTTAATCACAGAACAAATAATGAATATACATCGATGATTTTTTTTTAAGAATAAATCAATATAAGATAAAACTTTAACACCTGAAATAATATAATTAGACAACTAACCAAATCAAGTCTTGATAGAATGGTAGTCAAAAGGAATGGTGATAACAAATAAAAGATGGGTTTCGGGTTAATATTAGTGGGTTGAGTCAATAAAAGGGTTGTTAAGATCAAGGGGGTTCACTAGGGGTTAATTGTGAGGGTAGGCTTTTAGTGGAGTAAGTGGGTTAAATCCTAAGTGCCTTAATCATCTCTGTATATCAAATCAATAATGTGGTCTTGACATGTATAACTGAAGCAAGCTCTAGAATAACAAATCAATGTTGACACACTCATAATCAATAGAAGTGAGCACGAAAAGAATGTATGCTCTAAAAGGCTCAAAATCTCACAAAAATTATGGGTTTTTGATATCAACCTTGTAAATTTCAAACTTCAAAGTAACAATTAGATTCAAGTAAACAACCTAACGACATTTTAATTTTTGAAAATAAACTCATTATGCTTGATTCTCTAGTATATTAAAGTTTAAATTATCACTGCACAATTATCAATGACTTAATCTAAAACATATCAATAAAAATCATAAATCAATAGGAATTTCATTCTAATTAGTGATATAAGGAAATTACTTTAAGACAAGATATCATTTAGGGATTTGAGAATCATGCAAAAAGTTAGGCACTTTTTCTAAATAATTTTCACCCCCCACATTAAGATGTACATTGCCTTCAATGTACAAAGATAGATAAATTGACAATATAGTGATAAAATCAAAAGATAGGGAGAGAAGTGAAACTTCCTAAATTTTGGATAGAGTTAATGAATAAGAAATTGGATAGGATTGGGCGGAGGTGAACGTGGGGAAGTGCCTGGAAGCGTTTGAAATTGAATCCTTGAAGTAACCGACTTGATTTTATTATATCCTAAGCTAAATTTAAATGGCATGAAGAATAAGAAGAAAATAATAAAGAAAATAAAAATAAAAATGAAAGTAAAAGTAAATAATGGAAAATGAAAGAAGAAAGACAATTGAAAAAGAAAAAGGGAGAAGGGGGTTTAAATGGAGATGTAGCTCATGCCTATGTTCCTACTTGTGGTACCCACACGGCCACAGCCACGGCCGTGTGTAAGGTCGTGTGGGTATGAAAAATTTGCGCCTAAACATGAAAAGAAATAAACTAAACTGATTAGTAGGGTTAGTGCTTAGGTTGCCTCCCGAGAAGCGCTCGTTTAAAGTTTAAAGCTAGACTTACCTCTCATTCGCACAATCATGGTGGTTTGAGGAGGTGGAAATCCTTTCTCATGCGATCAATTTGGTTATTTATATATAGTTTGGGTCGAGTAGTGTTTACCTTAAAAGTGCTGAATTTAGGATTAGTTACCTCGACTGTTCCATCTGGAAAGATTTTGAGTACTTGATCTCCAGCTTTGAAGTGATTGGTTCCACCCTTAATACTTGATGTCCTAGCCGTGTTAAGAACCTGAAGAGTGATCGTTTCATCACTTACACAAAATGTGAGCTCCCGTGGTAGTTTATTTCGTAGAATTGCTGGGCACACTGCGTTTAGCTCCACATGCGACGTATCATCTAACTTCCGTTTGTTTGTCAAAAACTCTTTAAAAAATTTCCTTGAATCTGGTATCTATGAAAGAGCTTTAAGAAACGGCAAGTTAATATGTAATTTCTTTGGAAGTTTAAGAAATTTATCGAATTGTTCCTCTGTGTGGTCTTTCTTTATTGCATTAGGGGATGACACACGTGGTTGGTACTCTATAATTACGGGTTTGGTTTATCATGACTTACCTCAACCTTACCTTCCTCTACTAAATTCTCTTGCGTCAATGTTGGTACATCTAACCCTTCACTATCGTGAGTAGTTATTGCTTGAGGTTGCTCTCTAGGGTTAGTTTCAGTGTTGCTAGGCAATATACCTTGTGGTCTTTCTGAGATCAGCTTAGCAAGTTGCCCTAATTGGTTTTCGATCTCCTGAATTGATGCTTGTTGATTTTTAAGTGTTATTTCGGTGTTTTGGAAGCGTGTTTCTGACACCGCTATGAATTTTGTCAGCATCTCCTCAAGGCTCGGCTTCTTTTCCTGTGGGTAGGGCTATTGTTGGAAGTTTGGGAGGGGTTGTTGTCTCTGATTACCTTGACCACCCCACGAGAAATTGGGATGGTACCTCCAACCTGCATTATAAGTGTTACTGTAAAAATTATTTTGAGATAGAAAATTATTACCCATATAGTGAACTTGCTCATTTTCAGCGCTTGAGTTGTAAGGTGGATATTCTGTATTGCTCATCCCTCCTCCATTCATCGCACCGTATAACTAGATGTACCTACGTAGAACATACAAACCATCAATTTTTTTATTTAAAAACTCTACATGCTTAGATAACATGGTGACCGCATCAAGGTTGAAAGCATCAGCTTCTTTAGTAGGCGTTGTCCTCATGACTTGCCACTGATAATTATTCAGTGACATCTCTTTGGTTTCTGTGAGTGATATGTTCTATTTCACTGTAAGAAAAATCAAGGGTCCCTTGGGGTCCTTCTAGTCATAAACTAGAGGTACCTACCAGGAAAAGAAAAAGAAAAAGAAAATTAGAAAAGTAAAAATAAAATTTAATTTCAAGAATAGAAATATGGCTAAAGTAATAAAAATTGAGCGTTCTTAATATTTTAGTTCCCCGGCAATGGTGCCAAAAACTTGATCGTATGTCAGAGTCTTAAAAATTTATAAAAAGAATGATCGAACCTGAAAACTAACTAAGACAATGATGGAGGCAAGCGCACCTATCGAACAATAGTATAGTTTAGTGGCAAGATCGGATTGTCAAACCCAAAGGAACCAAAATTACTAATACTAACTTTCTTTTTATAATTTAACCTAAGAATTAAGAGAATTTTTGTTTAATCTAAAATTAACTAACTACTAAGCTAAAGATGCTAGGACAAAGAAGGAATTGGGGAAAGACTTGAGGGAAAACCGACTGATTTAGACAATACCCGAGTAAGAATCCACCTAGACTTCACTTGTTATCTAACTCTGAACCAGACAATTTATTCACTTGACTTGATTCGTAGGATTCCCTAAGTTATATTAATACCTCTTTCGAGGCTACTAACGTCTAATCCTAGTTGATTAATTGAAAATTCATTCTAATTAAAACCCCTAGAATTGCATTAACTCGATCTATGGACTCCCATATTAGGTTTGACCCTAATTCAGCAAATTTATGTCATCCTATTTCTAGGGTTGCGTTCAACTCCGCTTAACTATGCTAGATTTACTCTTAGGCAGGGACTTTTGCTTCACCACCTAAGCACATCAATACTTGAATCAATATCCCGAAATACCAAAACAAGAATTAAGAACACATAGTTAAGAACAAATCAAGTATTTATCATACAGCTCAGATAACAATAACGAGTTTTGGCTGAAGGAAGTGACATTTTTGGGGCATGTTGTGTCTGCCGAGGAGATTAGGGTTGATCCTCGAAAAGTCGAAGCTATATTGAATTGGAAGCCACCGAAGTCAGTATTAGAAATCCAAAGTTTTTGGGTTTGGCTAGGTACTACAGGCGGTTCGTTGAGGGGTTTTCTTTGATTGCTGCACCCTTAACTAAGTTATTGTGCAAGGGAGTACAGTTTGTTTGGACGGATAATCAGTAAGAGAGTTTTGAAAGGCTGAAAAACATTCTGAATAAAGCACAGGTATTGATTCAGCCAGAGGCTGGGAAAGAATTCATTGTCTATTTTGATGCGTCACACACATGGTTGGGTTATGTGCTGATGCAGGAAGGGAAGGTGGTAGCTATGCATCTCGTCAACTAAGGCCCCATGAGGTGAACTATCCCACTCACGATTTAGAACTAGCTGCTGTGGTGTTCGCACTGAAGATATGGAGACATTACCTGTATGGAGAAAAGTCGATTGTCTACACCGACCATAAGAGTCTTAAGTATCTCCTTACCCAAAAGGAGCTGGATTTAAGGCAACGAAGATGGATAGAGTTGCTGAAGGACTATGACTGCTCGATTTAGTATCACCCGGGTAAAGCCAACGTGGTGGTGGATGCACTAAGTCGGAAGGTGGTATCTGATTTGAGAGCAATGTTTGCTCGTATCAGCCTTTATGAGGATGGTAGCTTGTTAGCAGAACTTCAGGTGAAACCAACATGGGTTAGTCAGATTAATGAGAAACAGTTTTTGGATGAGCCGATGGGTTCTCGTTTTCAACAGGTGAAAAGTGGAGAGACTGTGGATTTTGCGCTGAACAGCGAAGGGATGTTATGTTTCCGTGGAAGAGTTTGTATGCCGAAGGACTCTGAGTTAAGACAAATGATTCTGCAGGAGGTGCATAGTAGCCTATATGCTATGCATCCCAGTGGAAATAAGATGTACCGAGATATACGAAAGCTGTACTAGTGGCCAGGACTGAAATGTGAAATTATCGACTTCGTAAGCAAGTGTTTAACATGTCAGCAAGTGAAGGCGAAACATCAGCTGCCTTCGGGACTTCTACAACCGGTGAAGATTCCACTCTGGAAGTGGGAGAGGACAACAATAGATTTTGTTAGTAGGCTATCCCTGACATCTACTAAGAAAGATTCAGTGTGGGTAATCATTAACCGGTTGATTAAGTTCACTCACTTCATACTGGTTCGCACTGAGTACTCACTACAAAAGTTGGCTAAGTTGTATGTGGCAGAAATTGTGAGGCTACTTGGGGTACTAGTGTTTATTATATCAGACAGGGACCATAGGTGTACATCTCAGTTCTGGAAAGTGTTACATGAAGCTTTGGGTACAAGGCTAGGTTTCAGCACAGCATTTCATCCACAGACTGATGGTCAATCGAATCCAGATTCTGGAAGACATGTTAAGGGGCTGAGTGATTGATTTCAGGGGTAGTTGGGAAGATTATTTGCCCTTAGTGAAATTTACGTATAATAGCAGCTACCAATCCAACATTCAGATGGCACCCTACGAGGCGTTATATGGTCGTACATGTCGTACCCCGTCCAAACAAACTGTACTCCCTTGCACAATAACTTAGTTAAGGGTGCAGCAATCAAAGAAAACCCCTCAATGAACCGCCTGTAGTACCTAGCCAAACCCAGAAAACTTTGGATTTCTAATACTGACTTCGATGGCTTTCAATTCAATACAACTTTGACTTTTCGAGGATCAACCCTAATCCCCTCAGCAGACACAACATGCCCCAAAAATGTCACTTCCTTCAGCCAAAACTCGCACTTACTGAATTTGGCGTATAATTGTTTCGCTCTCAATATCTGCAGAACATCCCGAAGATGTGAATCATGCTCCTCCTCAGTTCTCGAATACACCAAAATGTAACACCCCAAACCCGGCTTAAACATTATGACCGGCTCTAGCATGTCACATAGAAGGGTTGTTTAAAAACTACGCGTTCGTTAAAAAGTTCGTATACTTTTTGAAACTTTGAGCTTTGTTGTTTGTGAAATTTAGATTTGTTTTTATGGTTTTCTTGTAAAAAATTATTATTATTATTATTATTATTATTATTATTATTTTTGACAACTTTGTTTATAACAGAAATCAGATTCAGTGAATTGTGGAAATGTGATATTTTGAAAATAGTTATAGTCATTTTAAGAAAAACCAGAGTTTAATCGTTTATAGTTTGGATGTAACTGAAATGAAAGTTTAAAAGAAAAATTAAAGTCCAATGACCTTATTACAAAATATTAAACCCAAATTAAAATAAATCTCAAAATAAAACAAAACAGAAATTTACTAAAGTTTGGGAGAAGTACTCCGATGTAAGGCCACCACAGAGTCCTCCGCAGCTCCAAATCCTCAACGCTGGGGATCATCTGCAAGGTTTAAGCAGAGGGGTGAGTTACGAGAACTCAGTGTGTAATCCCCTAATCGGTCATTAATTGGGCCCAAGCCCATATAGAAGTAGACTGGGCCAAAGCCCATACAAAATAGTCTGGGCTGAAGCCCTATTTAGTAACAATCTGGGCCTTAGCCCTATAAACATGATAATTCAAATAGAGTATGCAACCCAACCTAACAATCTATTCGCTACACACCCCCGTACCAGCCCACACACCTGTGGGGACCAAGTCAATGCACTCAGCCCAACACACCAATATGGCAGACAAGCTGCTAATCACAGAATTTGTGGCGGAGCCACCAGAATAATAGAATATACGTGGCATGACCACCAAACAGAATGTTGCAGAGCCACCAGATTAAACTTCCTCCGATCATCAATCCCACCCCATGCAACATATCATAAATACAATGCATCATATGTACAGAAATGTAAATAAAGCATATACATGTTAAAAAACCATAATCGGGGTATAACGGTCATTTATCCTCTAGGGGTATTTCAATAATTTTTCCTTCTAGGGGTATTTTGGTAATTCTACCCTCTAGGGGTATTTCTGTAATTTTACATCTAACGGCCTTTCCAAAGCCTTACTGTCGCCTCAAGCGACACAAGACCCTTTTTAGGTTACTACGGAACTATTGGGCCTAAAATATATTTCAGGCCCGAACGGGCTCACACACTCATGTGGCCCAAAACGCATGGTTTCGGTTTCAGATTTACAGATTTTGCAATCGAACCTATTGTTTGATAGTTTTCCAATGATTTTTCCCCAGTGGGCCGGATAGCCCATTGGGCCCATTTAACCTGCTTTTGGCTCGATCGGGCCAATTCTGACTTTCGATTTTGCTAGAGTGCTCGTGACACTCTCAATGACTTACTGTCATTATTTGTATTTTGATTTACCCCCACGAGCGTTCGCACGCTCGAGTGGTCATAGACGTCGATTTTCCAACTTTTCGACTTTTGGCCGAATCACAGAACATTGCAAGCATGCATTCGGAGGGGTGTGAGATTACACACCTGATTTGGAATACGTAACACGATACTCTCCGAAGCACCTAAGGATACAATCGGTTAACAGTTAGTCTTCTTGTTCGATATACCCAAAATGTGAACACATAGGATTATAGGCTTAACTTACCCACAAATATTAGTCTTCCTTTTGAAGAAGGTTTTCAATCTACTTCTACCGTCCAAAGATCCGCCTCTATAATGAAAGAAAAAGTGTTAGAACGCCAATCTAGATAATAATAAGAGAAATGTCTTTTTGGCCCTAACGAAATCAATCCAAACAAGAGAACCATCACCCCTAGTCCACCATATCCTCACTTACCAACAATAAGACAATATCCTGAAGCAGTTGAACCAACATGACACAAGTTTGCAACCTAGAGAATTCGGCCCTTACCAAAAGAGAGCAAGGGGGTTCAAAAATGGAAAGAGTGAGCATATTTGTCCTTGCAAAAGGAATGAGAGTTTCGACTTTAAGAGAAGAGGAGAGAAAGAAAAGATGGAAAAGAAATAAGAGAAAAGATATTACCTTATGAACACAGACGAATCGAATAGACAAGATAGGTTCGACGATCAAGAGGACACCAAGTTTCAGACTAGCCAATGTAAAGAAAAGATGGAAAAGAAATAAGAGAAAAGATATTACCTTGTGAACACAGAAGAACCGAATAGACAAGATAGGTTCGACGATCAAGAGGACACCAAGCTTCAGACTAGCCAATGTTTGGCTATTGGTAAAAGAAAAGAGAAGCCGATTCAAATGGGATAAAAGAAGAGGTTCGGCTTTTGGAGAAATTCTAGAGAAAAGAGATGAGAGGAGAGTGGAAAGAATGAATGAAATAAGATGGAAGAATGAAGCTGAAAAAGATTCGGCACAAGTCAAATGAGGAAGAGAACCCAAAAAGTCTCAGGAGAAAATGCTAAGACTCGAAATGACAAGAAGAAGAGAATGCTCAAAATGCACAAATGCAAAGTAAAAACACTAAAGAATTTCAACAGTCTTTTCCTACTCAAGGCCGAATATGCACTCTTCTAAATGACCAACTTAGCCGAAACTCCTCCATCCATTTCCCCATATTTGGCCACTACCTCCTCTCACTCCATTCCCATGATTCTCTCCTCCATTTGCTCCACCAAACACTCTTCACCTACCATTTAGACCATTTGACTGAGTCTTCAACCGCCAAGGTAGAGTTTGGTCACAACTCTGCTTCCTCCTTTCCTGAGCACAAAATAATAGCCTCCAAAATACCACTTGTGAGATTCGAACCTCCAACCTCCTTGCACTCCCCCTTGAGGCCACACCACCTTGCCACACACTCCACTTGTGTCTCCTAAACACACACTATTTTACTTAAGTCCTACTTTTAGTGGCCGTCTCCACCAAAGAGTCAAAAAGCAAAATTTCCCAACGGCTTGAGCTCGAACTCGAGCCTCTCTAGGACCCACAAACATACCCAAATAACTAGCTAAACAAGCTCAATACATGCAATAGTGCAAAAATGCCAGACCCCTAATTTTAGGATGTTACACATAAGTTTGTAAAAATAGTTTTAGTTTTACTAATTAAAAATCATACTTAAAAACTTAGCTTGTTCATGTTTGAAAATGAATCTTATATAGCATGAAACATGCTTACACACTTGTCTTATCGAATGGTTAAGGAACATAAAATATGTTCTTGCACTTGTCTTAACTTACTTATCTTATCAGTTGGATATGCGGATCTCTTTATAACGCCTCAAAATGACTCAAAGAGTCCTTAATATGTCCTGCAAGTGTACCATAATCTAAACATTCTCTTGTACGCCATCATGTCCTATTGAATGGAGCATAGCTCGACATTCCCTTATCTCTCCACATGTCCTAGGGCCTAAAACCCAAATAAAAAAACTTACAGGTGAGTACTCAAAATCCTTTGGTATACCAATATATCCAACAAATAAGCTCGCAAAGGAGCTCACACAGAAACTTATCACATAAAGCTTGCATAAAGAGCTAGCAAAAAAATAGCTTCTAAAATTGTACTTTTAAAACATGCTTTAAAACATAAGCTCTCATTGGAGCAAGCGTAAAAATATTTTTAAAACATTTCTTAAAAAATAACTTGGAATAATATCTTGAAAACAAAGTATCAAAACTTAAAAGAAAAATTTTATAGGAAAAGCTTACTCTTAGAACTTAGTTTAAAAATAAGGTTCTTGGAAAACATAACAATTCACACACAAGTTACGAACCTTGAGCATTCATACTAAAAAATATGATAGTTAGAACACTTATGGTGATTCTTAACCACTCACCGAAGAAGCTGAAAATTTAAATGATTTTTGCTTTGCCTTTATCCTTGTTGGTAGATGGTCTGGCTGGTTCACAACATACATAAACACACAGATTACTTAAGCAGACATAACTTATAGATTTCACACATGCAACCAAACCTAGCTTTCTAGATAATCAACCCTAACACGATAGAGGCTTGCCTTGGTTGCTACGAACTTTGTTCAAAATAGAGACTTGACAACAAAATATCGATGAGAGAATTTTCATGGAATAAGGGTTATATTTATATGCATTAAGTTGATATTAGAATACCCTATTAGACTTTAGGAACCCTAGTCGGTTTAAAAGAAGGTTACGTGTACAAAAAGTATCCTATGTACACAATATCTTTATTTCCTAATTTGAGTCTAACATGAATTTGATTGGCGAACACCTAGTTCGCAACTCAACAGGCGAACCCCAACTCCCCAATAGACTAGCAAACACACTTTCAATGAATCTGACGAACCCCCTTACCGTATCTTTTGGCATATACTTGATCTGTCATAATTTGGTGTAGCAAATTAAACTAGTTTTCACACTTTAGGAGCTTGAACACAAACATTTTGGTTAAGTTTTAATTACATTTTTGCAATTTGAGTTAAATTCAATAAAGTGTGTAATTTGAGTCTTTTATTGACCTTAGGTGCCGAATGAGGCCTAAGAGTGAGCTAATATACTTTGTGAGCATGAAAAGACCATTAGAAGGTGTGCTAACTCGATACTGGTAACTGTGTTGCAACATAAAGCACCAGATGTTGCAACATAGGAAGCAGAATAGAAAAATTTCAAGACTTCCTTCAGTGTCGCGACATAGCCTGAGAATATGACAACACACCCCTGAAGACACCTTGAAGATAAAGCATACTGCCCTCGAATTCGTGACACAAGACCTGGTGTGTTGCGACATCACCTTTGTTTAGGAAATAATTACCAGCCAGGGCATTTTGGTCCGCATAATCAAATATTAAGCACAATGATGAAAAGTGACCTAGGGATAAGGACAACGACTACTCTAAAGTCTATAAATAGGCTCATTTATCACATGTTAGAGACAACTTTCATATTGTATAGTTTTCTTCTTAGATTTAGTCTTTAGTTTTTCTCTTTCTTAGGCTTAGGTGTAACAACCCATGTTTAGTGAAATTAAAATAGTGGTTTTGACACCACAAATTTGATGTCAAAATAATTATTTTATTAATATTTTAATGTCTACAGCATGTTAGTAGTGTCATATAAAAATTTCGTGAAGAAATTTTATCATTTGCATGCTTAATTTGATAAAAAGGATTAAATTGCATCAGATGCAAAATTTGAGTTCTATAAGTAAAAGGTGTCAATTGCTATGAAATTGGAATACAAGTGGCCTTAAATGGTACTTAAACCATTAAAAAAAGTAGTGGACAAATATGGACATCATTAATTTGATTAATAAATGTTATATAGGTAATTTAATAAATAAAACCAAAATAAGTAAAAGCAAAACCAATTTTTTATGCATCTTCTTCATGTAGCCAATTTTCTAAGGGAAAATACCACCATTTTTGAGCTTTAACATTCAGCCATTTCTCTTATTGTGCATGTAAGTGCATTTTTGTCCCCTTTTTTTAATGATTTTTATGTTTTTGGAGTCGTTGTAGCTTAATCTAGCTAGCCCAGGGACTAATTTACAAAATTGTTGAAAGTCTAGGGTTTTACCATGAATGTATATTGGTTGTTTTTTATGTTTGATGGATGAAAATGAATGTTTGTTGCTAGTTAAACAACTTTTGTAAAGGGAATTTTGATGAATTTGTCAATTAGGGATTAAATTTAAAAATAGAAAATATTCATGGTGAAATAGTGAAAGAAAATGAAATGTATGGCTTGAAAGGACTTAAGTGAAATTCAAATAGCTTGAGTTAGCATGAAAATTTCATGAATTTCATTTTATAAGCTTAGGAACTAAATTGTAATGAATATAAAATTATAGGGGCAAAAGTGTAATTTTTCCAAAATATGATTTTTGGATTGAATTGAATAGAATGAAGTTTGAATGAGTTAAATTTAATTATTTAGATCAAGAAAACCATTGTACAGATTTAGATTGGGAAAATGAAAAAGTGTTGGATTAATCGATTGTATTTTTTTATTTGTGATCGAGGTAAGTTCGTATATTTAATTAAAGTTTTAATACGCCTGAATTAAATGCTATTATGCCGTATTATGATATTACGACTCTACAGAAATATCTAATGAAGTTTCGATGACTTTCGTATCCCATCTGAACCTTAGGAATATATAGGATACAAATGACATGTCATTAAGGGTTATCGTGTTTCGGGTGTCGGTCTTGAACGTCCTACCGGTGGCTGAGTTTTTGACATGTGTTGTGATTACTTGATAGCTTGTGTAAGTAGCACCATGTAGCTATGTTATGACCGAAAACTTGTGTGAGCAAACCCATTTATGGCTCGAGAGAGAGCATCTATATGAGAAAAGAGAAAGAAATGGTTTCGACCATATGTTAGCACATAGTGTGTGAGATTCACGCGTATCAGATATTATTCTAGTGGTTCAACATGTATACAAAGGGAAGGAACGATAAATATGTTGATATGTAATGCTATGAAAGTATGAAAAAGGTATGAGTTGATGATGCTTAAAGTATGCCTAGCTATGTTTATGAAAGTATGGATGCTTATGGATGGAGCTCGAAACAACTATTATTTCGACAAAGGCAAGCGCACCTATCGAACAGTAGTATAGCTGTGGTGAGTCTAGAATATCGTATCCTCAAGGACCAAGAGTAATCACTAATAACTATCTTTTTATTATCTAGCCTAATAATTAAAGGGGATTTGCTTTTAATCTAAAATTTAACTAACTAATTTAACTAACTTATGAACTTGATAAGGAGTAAACTAGGAAAATACTTTGATCAACTTATATGAGATGGATGACACCTAAGGAAGAATCCATCTAGACTTCACTTATTACTTTTGATTCCTATGATTTATTCACTTGACTTAATCTGTAAAAATCCCTGAATTATATTAATCCCTCTTTCGAGGCTACTAACAACTGACTCTAGGTTGATTAATTAAAATCTCTTTCTAATTAAAACCCCTATTGTCGCATTAATTCGATATATGAATTCCCATATTAGGTTTGACCCTAATCCAATAGATTTTCAGGGTTGCAATCAAATCCGCTTAATTGTGTTGATCTACTCTTAAATATGGACTTTTGCTCCACTGAATAAGCATAGTCAACTTGAATCGATAACCTGAATTATCAAAACAAGAATAAAAATCACAATTAAGAATAAGCACAAGTATTTATCTCATAAATCAAATAATAATAATATCTGTCATAGGTTTCATCCCCTTAAGTATCTAAGGGATTTAGTTCATACTAGAAGAGGAAAACATCATAAAAGAGGAAAAAACAAAACATAAGAAAACCCAAAAACTTCTAAAGAACTTGATGGGAGATCCTCAGTCTTGATGGAGATCCTTCTCCTAAGCTGTTCCTGACGGCTGTCTTGGAGTATTTCTCCTTCTCTCAGCGTCTATTAGACATCCTGTCAACTCCCCCCTTAAGTTGCCTCCTAGGGTGTTTATATAGGTTTTGGAACACCTCTATTGGCCCACAAGTAGCTTATTCTGAACCAAACTCTTCTTTGCTGCGGCAGGGGCATGCCCGTGTGAATCGAGCCCAGGCCGTGTTCGAGTCTACTAAATTGGCATGGCCGTGTGGTGAACTCCATGCCATGTTGATTTCTCACATTGGCCCAATTTCTCCGTTTTTGGCCCGTTTGTCGTTCTTTTCATCCTCCTGTGCTCACCTAAGTATAAAACATGAAATTAAAGGATTAGGAGCATCGAATTCCATAATTCAAGGGTTAAATCATCCAAAAGTATGCCAAATGTGGGATTAAAATATGTATATATTACGGTTTATCAAATACCTCCACACTTAAGTATTTGCTTGTCCTCAATCAAAATTTTCAACTCACAATTAGAACTAACTTCCCTCAGTTCATAATTCTCATCAACAATGTCTCATCATAATTTATAGATAATTCAAACATGAATAATTTAACTCAAAGAGTCCTAAAGATTCAAACAATCAAAGTTATATATTTTTTTAGCATGAAAAATATAGGTGTTTCCCCTTATCTAAATTATTACCTTTGATCCAAAACCGATAGGGATTGACATCCTCACTAAGGATTCACTCAAATCACTCAAAGTGTTTAAGGTACAAGAAAAGCACTCATAAGTCAAATTTGAAAAGTTAATCCCATAGGCTTGCATGAAAATCAAATCTCCACCACTATAAAATGAAATGATACACAAATCAAAAGGTCTTTAAAGGGTTGTAATGGGGCTTGGGTTAAAGGTGTGGATATAGGCTGAATTAGAAGGTTAGAATCGAGATTGAATTGACAAATTACCTAACTAGAAACAATGAACTGATAATGAATAATTACATCAATAACACGAGCTTCTAAAGATGTGAATTTAACTTTTTAAGCTCATAGAACATATAACTAATGATTAATAAATTTTCTAACTTTTTTAAGAATAAGTACATAATAAAAGATGAATTCAACTACTATAATTAGGCAACCGATCAAATCAAATCTCGACATAAGGGAAGTCAATAAAATGGGATAAACAAGTTAATAATGGGGTTTCGGGTTAATATTAGTGGTAAACCAAGAAACGGTTGATTAGGCTAAAAAGTGGTTCACTAGGGTTAATTACGGAGGTAGGCTTTTTATGGAGTAAGTGGGTTAAATCCTTGATGCCTTTATCATCTCAGTATATCAAATCAAAGGTGTGGTCTCGACCTGTATAATTGAAGCAACTTCTAGAATAGCAAATCAATATTGACACACTCATAATAATAAAGTGAGCACGAAAAGATACATGCTCTAAAGGCTCAAAATCTCACAGAAATTATGGTTTTTGATGTCAACCTTGGAAGTTTCAAATTTCAAAGTAATATTTCGATTTAGGGAAACAACCAAGAAAATTTAATTCTAACAATAGACTTATCATGATTGATTCTCTAATATCTTAAAGTTTAAATTATCAATACACAATTAACTATGACTTAATCCAAAACATATCAATAAAAATCATAAATCAACAGAAGTTTCATTCTAATTAGTAATATGAGAAAATTACTTAAGGCAAGATATCATTCAGGGAATTGAGAATAATGCAAAAAGTTAGGAAATTTTGAAATTCACCTTCCACACTTAAGATGTACATTGCCCTCAATGTACAAAGAGAGATATTCATAATATAGTAAGAAAATCATAAGGTAAGGAGAGAAGTGAAACTTCTTGAAGTTTGGGTGGAGTCAAAGAAAAGAGACGGGGGAAATTTGGGCCGAGTTGGAGGAGGAGGTGTTGGTGGCGGTGGTTACTAGGGTCGTGGTGTTGTGATTCCTAAGCAGCCTAAAGAACCCAAATAAAAAAATCAAAATGTAATAATATAGATTTAGCACAATAGAGATAAAGAGAAGGAAAATAAAGAGAAGAGAAAAGTAAAAGAAAAAGTAAATGGACTCAAAGGTCCTTGTCCTGTTGAGTTAATGAAGCGACCGGTATGAACTTATGAAGATCGATTTCGCATAAGAAAATTATGATCGGATCCTTTCTCTTCTTCGACATGGTGACGACGGTGTAGATAAAGAGTGACGGGAAGGGAAAATAAAGGAAAATGAGAGGGGAAATCTTCAAGGGGTATGGAAGAAGAGGAAATTAGGGAGTAGGTGAGAAGAGGGGTTTTTTTTTAAAAATAGAAATCCAAGATCTGGTACATTCCCACGCCCATGTGTCATGGGTGTGTTATGTCACACAGCCGTATCGAATGGCCGTGTGGTGGCTCGTTCGTTTCTCCCATGCCTGTGTGGAGGTTTCTACACCCGTGTGGTTTAATTAGTGTCGGCCACGACTGCGTCGCACGGTCGTGGCATTTTATTGCAGCCCGTGTTTGGGGAAAATTTTTTCCTATTGCCACACAGTTATGGCCACGCACATGTACCTACATGTGGTGCCCACACTGGCCATGGCCACGACTGTGTGTAAGGCCATGTGGGTATGGAAAACCTGCGCTAAACGTGAAAAGAAATAAACTAAACTAATTAGTAGGGTTAGTGCTCGGGTTGCCTCCTTAGAAGCGCTCGTTCAAAGTCTTAAGCTCGACTTACCTTTCATTTATGTTTTCAAGGTGGTTCGTAGAGTCGAGTCTCCTCTTTCGTATTATCAATTCTATTAACATTGTATGGTTTAAGTTGAGTGATATTTACCTTGAAAGTGCCAAGATTAAAGTGAGTTACCTCAACCGTTTCGTATGAAAAAATGTTGAGTACCGTGAGAGGGATCTCTTGTTTTGTATCAATGTATGAAGTGGCAATTCGAGGGTCTTTCGTATCCAACAATAGCTGATCTCCGATCTTAAATTAGCTTTTCTTATGGTGTTGCCTTAGTTTTTCTCCGTGTGTTCCTAGTTTCTCTTTGAAATGCATCTTTCACTCGTCTAGTTCATCGATCTGAAGCCTCCGTTCCCCATGAGTTATTTCCTTGTTGGCATGAGGTTTAGAATCTGGCTAAGTTGTGTAGTTCCATGGTGCTTTCTGAAAAGAAGGTTTAACCGAATGGTTATTAATAGAAATTATGTTCTCACCTTTATTACTTAACGTCCTGGTTGAGTCAAGAGCTTGAAGAGTGATCATCTCGTCACCTACACGAAGTATCAGTTCTCTTGTACAACATCAATTTTAGTTCTAGCAGTTGCTAAAAAGCTTCTTCTTAAAATTAAAAGAACATTATTGTCCTCATCCATGTCTAAAATGACAAAGTCTACTAGGAAAATAAATTTATCAATTTTCACGAGTACATTATACCCCTAAGAATTCTAATAGTTTTATCAGCCATCCTAGTTTGTTTGGGTTTCCCGAGACCTAGCTGTTTAAACATTTTATAAGGCATGACATTTATGCTTCCCTCTAAATAAGCTAAAGCATTATCAACAGATAAACTACCAATTAAGCACAGAATTGTAAAACTCCCTGGATCTTTTAATTTTCATGGTAGTTTATTTTGCAAAATTGTTGAGCACACTGCGTTTAGCTCCACATGCAACGCCTCGTCTAACTTCTATTTGTTTGTCAAGAACTCCTTTAAAAATTTCCTTGAATTGGGCATCTGTGAAAGTGTTTCAAGAAACGATAAGTTAATATGTAATTTTTTTAGAAGTTTCAGAAATTTACTGAATTATTCATCTGTGTTGTCTTTCTTCATCGCATTAGGTTATGGCACAAGAGGTTGGTACTATGTAATTACCAGTTTCGGTTTATCATGGCTTACCTCCACCTTACCTTTATTTTTCACATGTTCTTGCCTTGGTTCAGATTCAGATTCCACTAATCCTTCACTATTTTGAGTGGTAATGTCATGAAGTTGCTCCTTTGGGTTTGTTTTAGTGTTGCTTGGCAAGCTACTTTGTGGTCGTTCAGAGATTAGCTTAGCAAGTTGTCCTAATTGGTTCTCGATCCCTTGAATTGATGCTTGCTAATTTTTTAGTGTTTTTTCAGTGTTTTGGAAATGATTTTTTGACACCGCGATGAATTTTGTCAGCATCTCCTCAAGGTTCAACTTTTTTTCTTGTGGGTAAGGTTGCTATTGAAAGCCTGGGGGGTTGTTGTCTCTGATTTCCTTGGTTACCCTATGAAAAGTTTGGATGGTTCCTCCAACCTGGATTGTAAGTGTTACTACAAGGGTTATTTTGGGGTCTAGAATTATTACCCATATAGTTCATCTGTTTGTTTTCTATGCCAGGGTTGTAGGGTGGGTATTCTATTTTATTTGTCCTTCTTCCGTATGTTTCGCATTGCATCACTGGGTGTACCTATGAAGAACCACACAAACTATCAATCTTTTTATTTAACAGTTCTACCTGATTTGATAGAATGGTTACTGCGTCAAGGTTGAAGACACTGGCGGCTTTTGTTGGCTTTGTCCTTGTAACTTGCCACTGATAGTTATTCAATGACATCTCCTTTATAAACTTGTAGGCAGCTTCAGGTGTTTTGTTGTTCATGGTACCGCCGTGGTGGCTGAATCGATTAATTGCCTAGTTGAGGGGTTCACACCGTTGTAAAAGGTTTGAACCTGTAGCCATAATGATAACCCGTGGTGAGGGCAACTTCTGAGTTTATATTTGTATCTCTCCCATGCATCGTATAGTGTTTCTAAATCCATCTATAAAAAAGAAGAGATATCATTCCTCAACTTAGCTATTTTAGCCGGCGGAAAATATTTTAATAAATTTTTTTTGGTCATTTGTTCTCATGTAGTATTGATCCTCGTGGTAACGAGTTCAACCACTATATAGCTTTGTTTCTCAATGAAAAGGGAAACAACCGAAGATGAATGATATCATCAGAAATGCCATTTATTTTGAAAGTGTCGCAGAATTCCAAAAAAATTGCTAAGTGATTGTTTGGATCTTCATCCTGCAAACCATCAAACTGAACAAACCTGTATCATCTGTATAGTGTTAAGTTTCAGTTCAAAATTATTTGCAGCAACAGTAGGTCTAACAATACTAGATTAGATTCTTGTTAAATTATGTTTAGCATAATCATACATAGTACGAGGAGTAGGATTTTGATTCACCGGGTTTGCTACCACCACGGAGGTAGTGGATTATTATCAGCCATCTCTTCGGTAGTATTGGGATTATTTTCTTGCTCTTCTTCTATGTGCTGTAGCCTTTGCCTTATTTCCCTACAATTTCTGCGAATGGTGCCTTCTATATCACTGTAAAAAATCAAGGGTCCTATCGGGTTCCTTCTAGTCATAAACTAGAGGTACCTGCCAAAAATGAATAAAAGGAATTAGTAAAGTTAAAATTAAAATAAATATAAATTGCAAGTAAATAAAATGGCTAAAGTAATGAAAATTTAGTTTTCCTAATATCTTAGTCCCCGGCAACGGCACCAAAAACTTGAAGGAGCTCGAAATAACTATTATTTTGACAAAGGCAAGCACACCTATCGAACAGTAGTATAGCTGTGGTGAGTCCGGAATATCGTATCCTCAAGGACCAAGAGTACTTAGTAATAACTATCTTTTTACTATCTAGCCTAATAATTAAAGGGGATTTGCTTTTAATCTAAAATTTAACTAACTAATTTAACTAACTTATGAACTTGACAAGGAGTAAACTAGGAAAATACTTTGGACAACTTATATGAGATGGACGACACCTAAGGAAGAATCCACCTAGACTTCACTTATTACTTTTGATTCATGTGATTTATTCACTTGACTTAATCCGTAGAAATCCCTGAATTATATTAATACCTCTTTCGAGGCTACTAAAACTGACTCTAGGTTGATTAATTAAAATCTCTTTCTAATTAAAACCCCTATTTTTGCATTAATTCGATCTATGGATTCCCATATTAGGTTTGACCCTGATTCGGTACATTTTTGTCGCCCTATTCCTGGGGTTGCAATCAACTCCGCTTAATTGTGTTGATCTACTCTTAAACATGAACTTTTTCTCCACTAAATAAGCACATTCGACTTGAATCAATAACCTGAATTATCAAAACAAGAATAAAACTCACAATTAAGAATAAGCACAACTATTTATCTCATAAATCAAATAATAATAAGATCTATCATAGGTTTCATCCCCTTAGGTATCTAAGGGATTTAGTTCATACTAGAAGAGGAAAACATCATAAAAGAGGAAAAAAACAAAACATAAGAAAACCCAAAAACTTCTAAAGAACTTGATGGGAGATCCTCAGTCTTGATGGAGATCCTTCTCCTAAGCTATTCTCGACGGCTGTCTTGGAGTGTTTTCTCCTTCTACTCGGCATCTATTCGACATCCTGTCAACTCTTCCTTTAAGTTGCCTTCTAGGGTGTTTATATAGGCTTTGGAACACCTCTTTTGGCCCACAAGTAGCTTATTCCAAATCAAACTCTTTTTTACTGTGGCAGGGACACGCCCGTGTGACACGGCCGTGTCAATTGAGCCTAGGCTGTGTTCGAGTCTGCTAAATTGGCACAGTGTGTGTTGAACTCCAGGCCATGTTGATTTCTCACTTTGGCCTAATTTCTCCGTTTTTGGCCCGTTTCTCATTATTTTCATCCTCCTATGCTCACCTAAGTATAAAACATGAAATTAAAGGATTAGGAGCATCGAATTCCATAATTCAAGAGTTAAATCATCCAAAAGTATGCCAAATGTGGGATTAAAATATTATAGATTACGGTTTATCACTTATATGTTATGTACATAAAAGCTATTATGTAAAGCAATGGATTTTCTAAGTTATGTGGTTATCACTAACTTGAATGGTTGTTGTTGCTTAGGCTTGTGCCAAGCTATATTGGATTAGCTTATTAATTGCCTTTATGCTTATATATTGAAATGGTAAGCTTTTTTTATGAATTACGAACTTACTAAGCATTAAATGCTTACCTCGTGTTATTTTATTGATGTTTTGTAGTGAATCAGAAGCTCGTTCGGGTTGGAAGCTTGTCGGAGTTATATCACACTATCCATCGACTATATCGGTAGATTTTGATTTTTTTGAGTCATGGTTATAATGGCATGTATAGGTGTCTTTGTTTGATGAAAATAGCCATTATGTATGGCTTGAAAATATGCTATTTTGGTTGATAATGTAACACCCTAACCTGTACCCGTCATCGAAACAGGGTTTGGAGCATTACCAAAACATTCAAAACATTTTTCTATCAAACTATGAAAATTTACTATTTATTTACCGAGATCATCCAAAATGTCCCTTGATCAAGCCCTCGAGGCCCAATACGAGCATTAAAATCGAATTAGGGATTAATTAGAACCTCTAAGAATTTTTCGTAAAATTACAAATTTTTTCTAAGGTACAGAACTCACACGCCTGTGTGGTCCAAGGGACACACTCATGTGACCCTGGAACACGCCTGTGCTATAGCCCATGTTTGATTTAGGGTGCTCTCTGACTTCTGCCGCACGGCCATGCCACACGCCTGTGTGCTAGGCCGTGTGGTTAATTAAATTAATTCAAATTAGGTGCAGGTTTCACACGGCCAAGTCCACACAGCTGAGACATACGCCTGTGTCTCTTCCCGTGTGCCCAATTCTGAGCATTCTGTTTCTCAAAATTAAGGTGCAGGGGACACACGGCCTAGCTACATGCCAGTGTTACTAGGCCGTGTGTCACACACCGTCTAGACACTCGCCCATGTGGACAAAATGAAGCCATTTCTAGCTTCATTTCTCACCCAAAATTTCACCCAAGACCTGCACTTGAAACACACATCCAATACCAACCAATTCAAGCATTCAAATTGGGAAATTTTTATCATTCAACATAGCATATCACTACATGAATAAGTGTTTATAGACTTACCTTGGAACATCTTAGGCATTCATAACATTGATCACACATTCTTAACATAACACATGTATATGAATATATCATAATAATCTACTGAGTCATGCCAAAATGAACCATTACTAGCCATTCCAATGGCTAGGTTACAAAAAAACATTTCAAGCCACTATTGGCGAATTTGTCCTATACATGCCATTATACCCAAAATGCTAGTTGATAGTGTGATGATGCTCCAATGATCTCCAACCCTCGTGAGCATCCGAGCTAAAAATAGGGGAAAAATAAACAGAGTAAGCATTACATGCTTAGTAAGTTCATATAATAGAAACTAAACTTACCAATCTTATTAAAATCTAGGCATACAATGTTGTGTTTCCATCCATTTGGCTAAATTGCCTAATCACATACATTCAATCAAACATGTTAGTCACCAAAATTTTCATATCAATAAAGTAACATAGATGAGCTCACCAAGCAATATTCTTTCGAGTCATTATCATATCATTTCAAGATTTTCATACCATTTCAGGAGTTTTATGTCTGTCAAATCATTGAATTCTGATGGATGCTTAAGTAGTACACTCAAAGTGTACGATGCAATAATCCGTCAATTTCTTGTTAAAGGGTAACCAATAGGGCACTTAACCAAGAAACACTCTCTCGAGCCACATATCGTATAACAAGATTACCAGTCTAGGCTAAATCCTTTATATAACGTAAGCTTAGAGGAGCTCGATTAGGATTACCAGTCTAGACTAAACTCTAATCATAACGTATGCTCGAGAGGTATTATATCGGGATTACTCGTCCAGGCTAAATCTTTTCTATAACAAGTTCAATAGGATTACTCTTTCAAGCTAAATCCCGTCCACAACAAATGCATGACTTTATTAATTTTGAGTAAGCGCATATAATCATCAGAATATAATATTCAATCGGGACTTAACCCTTTTTCACATTTTAAGCATATATCAATTTTCCATCATAGTATACAAGTAAGCACATCAACATAAATCACATTACATACAACACAACATAATTACATGCCCGATTAAGTTACATGAACTTATCCCGACACTTGTTTATGTTAGAAATTTACTAATCCGAAACCTTTTCTTTTCCTCGATCTAACCTCAAATTAGTGTTGTCCGGATCCAATTAAGCCTTGAAAGTTTCCCCTCTCTCTCCTAGGGTTTCTATAGAATTTTAGGTTGAAGATGACAATAATAAGATGATATTTTCCTTTATCATCTTTTAATTAATTAAAATTTTACTATTTTCAATTTAGTCCTTGACCTTTTTCTATAATTCCATGGATGAGTCACCATGAAAAATCTACATACTTTTATTAATGGTCTAATTACCATATAAGAACCTATAGTTTTGAATTCCATAGCTATTTGATCTTATAGCTACTAGAATTCAACTTTCACATTTTATGCGATTTAGTCCTTCTCGTAATTAGGCACTAAATCGATAAAATTTTCATGTCAAAATTTTCACATGTCACGTCTATCATATTACGGACCATATAATAAAATAAAAATAAATTATATTTCGGGTCGAATCTGTGGTCCCAAAACCATTGTTTCGATTTCACTGAAAATAGGCTGTTACAGATGAAATAGTTGATATGATATCATGTATATAGGGTACTTTAAGCGGTTGTTATTTTTCCATTTAGATACTAAAATGATGGTAGTAAAATGGTGAGTATAATGGTATGCTATGAAATGTTGGTTGGTCTGGAGTGGGATAGTACATAAAGTTGCTAATGGCTAGTTTTGGTAGCCTTGAATATGTTTAGCATTTGGTAAATTTATTAAGGTAGATGGTAGATGTGGAAATGGTTATAATGGTATTTGTTGTGTATGAGAATGGTATGTGAACATTATGGTAATATAGTATCTAAGTTGTTCAATTGGTTGATTGATTTATGGATAAACTTAGCAAGCATTTAATCAATTTTGATTGTTGATATTGAGGTGCCATTTTGGCATATTGGTTGTATGGTTAGTTACTGTGATGTTCTAGCTTGAATATGCGTATGTTAGATGTGTTTTGAATGCATGAAAATAGGTAAATATTGTTTGTGTAAGTGGCTAGACTATGGTTGAGAAAAATGGCTTGGAAATGGCCTATTTTTCGTCTACACGGCCAGAGACATGGGCGTGTGTCTCAGCCGTGTGTGACACACGGCCATGTGACACGGCTATGTGTCTCAACCGATGCGGCATAGCCGTGTGTAACCCCTGTAGCTTACAAAAAGTTGCAAGTCAGGCAGTTACACAGCCTAGCACACTACTTAGCACATGGACGTGTGAGGCCACTTCGAGGGGTATATGGCCTAGCACACGGGCTTGTAGCTTGGATGTGTGACCCAATTCAGAGAGTTACAAGGGCATGAACATGGGCTGGGAGATGGCCATCTGTCTCTACTTCAAATGCCCATAGGCCTGAGACACGGCGTGCGTCTCAGCCGTGTAAGTCACACGGCCTAGCCACACGGCCTTGTGACCCCTGTAGTTTCAAAATTTGTATCTTTTTTCAAAAAATCTTATATGTTTCTAATTTAGTCCTGAACCATTTCTAATATGTTTTTAAGGCCTCGAGGGCTCGTATAAGGGACTATATGCTCGGGTTTGAATAATATTGCTATGTTTTATGCTATGATTTGTATATGTTGAATAAATGTTTGTTGTACAAAGTTATTTTTTGGTAATGCTCCGTAGCCTTAATCCAGCTACGAATATGGGCTAAGGGTGTTATATTAGGTTTATTTAAGTTTTTATTATTTGTTTTGTCAAAGAAATTAGATTTTTGAAACATAATCAACCTTTGTGAGGATTCAACATTTAATTCTAATACAAATTAAGCTTTTTCTAAACCTTATATTCTTGAATTATTGTTCATGCCTATTTCATACATCAAGTCTATATTGTTTATGAGATCCATGGGAAACTAATCCTCTTGTGAGGGATTAGCAAGTGGATGTGTGAATAATTAACTATTTTGTAGGGTTCTCTTAACGAATCAGTTGATTAGGAAAGGAAAAACCTAAACCCTAGGTCTGCCAACCCTAGGAAGTCATTAAGGTTGGAATTAACCTAAATTTGGTATGGCCTATCAGTGAACACCTTAACCCTGAACAGGTCTGGGCTGTGAGTTCGAGAGATAAGTAGTTCTTGCCGACTCGTTATTCTAGTGGATGATTGGAAGATCTTGCTGGGATATTGACTAGTTAATCGAACAAGAAAACCTGAAGTGGCAGTTGATTATGATTCCCGAAGTGAACTAATCACCCATGCTCAGAGTTGATATATTCTATTATTTTATTTCTCATGATTTATTTATTTATTTTATTATTATTAGTAAAGATGAAAAAAACCTTTATTTTTGTTTTATTGTAATATAATTCATTTAAAGTACTAATTAGATCTATTTTTGCTTAAGTTAGAGTTATTTTAGTGCTCGCCTCCCTTGGGTATGATCCTCGGAATACTCATTTACTCCATTGTAACTATATTACAACCTGACCCGTATACTTGCGGATACCACAGTTTCATATATCTTGTGCAGGATTTCTACTCTAGACGTTCGTACATCTGGAGGCGGTCAATACTACTTCGCCAAATTTTGGGTGAACTCCTTGCTGAAACTCTTTTAGCGAACCCCCAATTTGTCGAAACATTGGTTAACCCTTACGTGCGATGCCAAAACTTCCAAGCCCTAACTCGAGATGTTAGAACTCTCCCCCACATAAGGCATTTCATCCTCAAAATATTCACCTTCAAACAATTGAGGGTACTGTTGCTTAATTGCTTCTTTTATTTTCCTAGTAGCTTCACTAGTCTTGTGGTTTTGTCACAACACTTTGACCAAAGGAATCTTATTATTTCACAAGACTTTCACCTCATGAGCCACAATCTTCACTGGTTTTTCCTCATATGTCAAATCAGGTCGAACTTCAATGACATCTGTTGGAACTACATGGGATGGGTTTAAACAATATTTTCTCAACATAGACATATGAAACACATCACGAATTCAGTGAAGTTTATGGGGCAATTTGAGTTGATATGCTACAGGATCAATTCTTTCTACCACTTCAGTAGGACCAATGAATCTTGGACTTAGCTTCCCTTTACACTCAAACCTTAGGATTTTCTTCCATAGAGATACCTTAAGAAACACATAAGAGTCTCAAATATCTCATCTCCCAAAAAATGTTATATTTATACGAATATGTAGAATTAAAAATGCTATATTTATACGGATTATAAGAGTTTCAAAATCTTCTCTACCAAAAAGAGTTAAATCTAAGATAACGTCGCTAGATTGAAATGCTGAAAGATTATGATTGCATAATCGATTACTATCTTGGAAAAGGAAATGTGGTGGATTGATAAACCATAATATACACATATTTTAATCCCAAATTTAGCATACTTTTGGATGATTTATCCCTTTAATTATGGAAATAGGTGCTCCTAATCCATTGTTTTCATGTTTTATACTCAAGAGAGCACCGAAGGATGAAAAGAATGAGAAATGGGCTGAAAACAGAGAAGATGGGCCAAAGTACAAAATCCACATGGCCTAGATCTCGAGTCACACGGTCGTGCCTCTTTAGTAGGACCGACCACGGCCTATAACTCGAATTACACGGCCGTGCCACATGGGTGTGTCCCTGCCGTAGCAAAGAAGAGTTTCATTCAGATTAGGGTACTTAGAGGCAAAGAAAGACATTCCAAAAGCCTATATAAACACCCTAGAGGCCAACCTTCAAGGGTGCGTTCAGCTAGGCCAAGGAGCCTAGCCAGAGGGCCAAATTGTAGGATTCACTCGAAGAAAGCCAGCTGATTCATCTCAAGAAGCGGAATCATACTCAAGATTGAGGATCTCTCCTTCAATTCCTTCAGGGGGTTTTAGGGTCTTCTTTATGTTGTGCTTTATATTTTCTTTTAAGATGTATTCTTTTATGATTATGAACTAAACCCCTAAAATACCTGAGGGGGATGAAACCTAAGACGGATCTTGTTATTGTTTTCTGAGCTATATGATAAATATTTGATTTGTTCTTAACTATGTGTTCTTAATTCTTGTTTTGATATTTCAGGATATTGATTCAAGCATTTATGCTCTTAGGTAGAGGAGGAATAGGCCCTGTCTAAGAGTAGATCTAGCATAGTTAAGCGAGTTGATCGCAACCCTAGAGATAGGATGATTAAAATCTACCAGATTAGGGTCAAACCTAATATGGGAGTCCATAGATCGAGTTAATGCAATTCTAGGGTTTTAATTAGAAAGAGATTTCAATTAATCAACCTAGGGTTAGACGTTAGTAGCCTCGAGAGGTATTAATATAAATTAGGAATCCTACGGATCAAGTCAAGTGAATAATTAAATGCAGTTCGAGTTAAATAACAAGTGAAGTCTAGGTGGATTCTTCCTCGGGTATTGTCTCAATCAATTGGTTTTTCCCACAAGTATTTCCCCAATTCATTCTCTTTTTCTTAGCATCTTTAGCTTAGTAGTTAGTTAATATTAGGTTAAACAACAATTCCTTTAATTCTTAGGTTGAATAATAAAAAGGAAGTTAGTATTAGTACTTTTGGTTCCTTTGGGTTTGACAATCCGGTCTTGCCACTAAACTACACTACCGTTTGATAGGTGTGCTTGCCTCAAGTCGTTGTCACAATTAGTTTTTAGGCTAGATCATTCATTATATAAATTTTTAACTCTGACACATGATCAAGTTTTTTGGCGCCGTTGCCGGGGAACTGAAATATTAAGAAAGCTCAATTTTTATTACTTTAGCCATATTTTATTTTTACAATTAAATTTTATTTTTTGCTTTTCTATTTTTTTTCCTTTTTATCTGTTCCTCACAGGTATCTCTAATTTATGACTAGAAGGAACCTGTCAGGACCCTTGATTTTTTTTTACAGTGAAATAGAACATACCGCTTGCAGAAATCGAATAGATGTCACTAAATAATTATCAGTGGCAAGTCATGAGGACAAAGCCTACCAAAGCAGTCGATGATTTCAACCTTGACACGGTCACCATGTTATCTAAGCAGATAGAGTTTTTAAATATAAAAATTGATAGTTTGTATGGTTCTACACAGGTACATCTAGTTATGCAGTGCGATATGAATGGAGGAGGGATGAGCAATACAGAATATCCACCTTACAACCCAAGCGCTGAAAACGAGCAAGTTCACTATATGAGTAATAATTTTCGATCTCAAAATAAATTTTACAGTAACACTTATAATGCAGGTTAGAGGTACCATCCCGATTTCTTGTGGGGTGATCAAGGTAATTAGAGACTACAACCCCTCCCAAACTTTCAACAACAGCCCTACCCACAGGAAAAGAAGCCGAACCTTGAGAAGATGCTGAAAAAATTCATAGCGGTGTTAGAAACACATTTCCAAAACATCGAAACAACACTTAAAAATCAACAAGTATCGATTCAAGGGATCAAAAACTAATTAGGGCAACTTGCTAAGCTGATCTCAGAAAGACCACAAGATATCTTGCCTAGCAACACCGAAACTAACCCAAGAGAGCAACCTCAAGCAATAATGGCTCACGATAGTGAAGGGTTAGATGAACCAAAGTTTAAAAAGAGGATGTGGTAGAGGAAGATAAGGTTGAAGTAAGCCATGATAAACCAAACCAGATGCCAGATTCAAGGAAATTTTAAAAGAATTTTTGACAAAGAAACGGAAGTTAGACGATACATCACATGTGGAGCTAAATGCAATTCTTAACACAGCTAGACATCGAGTATTAAATGTGGAACCAATCACTTCAAAGTTGGGGATTATGTACTGTCAGATGTAACCAACCCTAGAATAGCCGCTTCAGAGCTTAATACAAATGGTGCGACTCCTTTTCCGGCAAGTAAGGTCTTCCCATATGGAACGATCGAGGTAACACATTCTAATTTCGGCACTTTTGAGGTAAATATTACCCGACTCAAACCATATGTTGATAGAATTGATAGTAAGAAAAATGAGTTTCGAATTCGTGAACCACCATGGCCATATGAATAATAGGTAAGTCTAGCTCAAGACTTTAAATGAGTGCTTCTTGGGAGGCAACCTGAGCACTAACCCCATTAATTTTTATATTTTCGAATTTTAGCATCTAATTAAGAACTAACCAGACTTTTAGATGCAGGTTTTCATACCCACACAGCCTTGCACACGGGTGTCGTCGTGGCCGTGTGGTCACCTCAGGAAGGTACAAGGGTGTGGGCAACCACCAGATCCATGATTTCTATTTAATCCCTTCTTCTGTTCACTTTTTTCCTTAAAGTCTTCTTCCCTTTTCCACTTTCTCTTTGAACGCATATCCACTTTTCATTATTTATTTTTATTCTTCTTTCTATATTTATTTTTTTATTTTCTTTATTATTTTATTCTTATTCTACATGCCATTTAGATTAAGCTTAGGATACAATAAGATTAGATTGGCTGCTTCAAGGATCCAATTTCAAATGGTTCGAGGCACTGCCCCATTTCTTTTCATTGACTCCATCCAAAATTCAGGAAGTTTCACTTCTCTCCTTATCTTTTGATTTTCTATTATAATGTTTTTCTATATCTTTTTACATTGAGGGTAATGTACATCTTAAGTGTGGAGGGTGAAAATTTATTTGGAAAAGTTCCTAACTTTTTGCATTATTCTTAAATCCCTGTATGATATCTTGTCTTAAGTAATTTTCTCATATCACTAATTAGAATGAAATTCTGTTGATTTATGATTTTTATTGATATGTTTTGGATTAAGTCATTGATAATTATACAATGATGATTTAAACTTTAAGATACTAGAGAATTAAGAATGATGAGTTTATTTTCAAAAAATTAAAATTTTGTTAGGTTGTCTACCTGAATCTAATTATTACCTTGAAATTTAAAATTTACAAGGTTGTCATCAAAAACCCATAAATTTGTGAGATTTTGAACCTTTTAGATTATACATTCTTTTCATGCTCACTTTATTGATTATTGTCAACATTGATTTGTTATTCTAGAACTTTCTTTGATTATATATGTCGAGACCACATCTTTGATTTCATATATTGAGATGATAAAGGCACTTAGGATTTAACCCACTTACTCCACTAAAAGCCTACCCTCACAATTAACCCCTAGTGAACCCCTTTGATCCTAACAACCCTTTTTTTTTATTCACCCACTAATATTAACCCAAAACCCATCTTGTATTTGTTATCACCATTTCTCTTGACTACCCTTCTATCGAGATTTGATTTGATTAGTTACCTAATTATTTTATTTCAGTAGTTGAATTCATCTTAAATTATGTACTTAACTTGATTGACTTAAAAAAAATCGAAGTATATTCATTATTAGTCCTGTGATTAAGTGAGCTTATACATTTAAATTCAACATCGTGAAGAAGAAGCTCGTATTATTAGTATTTCAAGTTTTCAATTAATGTATAGTCAATTCAATCTCGATTCTAACCCTCTAATTCAGCCTTTATCCACACCTTTAACCTAAGCCCCGTTACAACCTGTTTAAAGAACTTTTGATTTGTGTATCATCTCATTTTATAGTGGTGGAGATTTGATTTTCAAGCAAGCTTATGGGATTAACTTTTCATGTTCGACTTATGAGAGCTTAATTTTGAACCTTAACCACTTCGAGTTATTTGAGTGAATCTTTAGTGAGGATGTTAACTCTTGTCAATTTTGAATTAAAGGTAATTATTTAGATAAGGGGAAACATCTATATTTTTCTTGCTACAAACTTGTGACTTTGATTGTTTGAATCTTTAGGACTCTTTAAGTTAAATTATCCATGTATAAATTATCTATGAATTATGATGAAACATTATCGATGAATATTATGAATTGAGGAAGTTCGTTTTAATTGTGAGTTGAGAATTTTGCATGAGGACAAGCAAAAGCTTAAGTGTGGGGGTATTTGATAAACCATAATATACACATATTTTAATCCCACATTTAGCATACTTTTGGATGATTTATCCCTTTAATTATGGAAATAGGTGCTCCTAATCCTTTGTTTTCATGTTTTATACTCAAGAGAGCATCGGAGGATGAAAAAAACGAGAAATGGACCGAAAACAGAGAAGATGGGCCAAAGTACAAAATCCACAAGGCCTAGACCCTGAGTCACATGCCGTGCCTCTAGCAGGATCGACCGCGGCCTATAACTCGAATTACACGGTCATGCCACACGGGCATGTCCCTGGCATAGCAAAGAAGAGTTTCATTCAGATTAGGGTGCTTAGAGGCAAAGAAAGACATTCCAAAAGCCTATATAAACACCCTAGAGGCCAACCTTCAAGGAGGGCGTTCAGCTAGGCCAATGAGCCTAGCTAGAGGGGCCGGATTGTAGGATTCACTCGTAGAAAGCCAGTTGATTCATCTCAAGAAGCCGGGATCATACTCAAGACTGAGGATCTCTCATTCAATTCCTTTAGGGGGTTTTAGGGTTTTCTTTATGTTTTGTTTTATATTTTCTTTTAAGATGTATTCTTTTATGATTATGAACTAAACCCCTCAAATACCTGAGGGGGATGAAACCTAAGACGGATCTTGTTATTGTTTTTTGAGCTATATGATAAATATTTGATTTGTTCTTAACTATGTGTTCTTAATTCTTGTTTTGATATTTCAGAATACTGATTCAAGCATTTATGCTCTTAGGTAGAGGAGGAATAGACCCTGTCTAAGAGTAGATCTAGCATAGTTAAGCAAAGTTGATCGTAACCCTAGAGATAGGATAACAAAAATCTGCTGGATTTGGCTCAAACCTAATATGGGAGTCCATAGATCAAGTTAATGCAGTTCTAGGGGTTTAATTAGAAAGAGATTTCAATGAATCAACCTAAGGTTAGACGTTAGTAGCCTCGAGAGAGGTATTAATATAAATTAGGGAATCCTATGGATCAAGTCATGTGAATAATTCATCTGTTCAGAGTTAAATAACAAGTGAAGTCTAGGTGGATTCTTCCTCGGGTATTGTCTCGATCAATTGGTTTTTCCCACAAGTATTTCCCCAATTCATTCTCTTTGTCTTATCATCTTTAGCTTAGTAGTTAGTTAATTTTAGGTTAAAAATAATTCCTTAATTCTTAGGTTAAAAAATTAAAAGAAAGTTAGTATTAGTACTTTTGGTTCCTTTGGGTTCGACAATCCGGTCTTGCCACTAAACTATACTACTGTTCGATAGGTGCGCTTGCCTCAAGTCGTTGTCATAGTTAGTTTTTAGGCTAGATCATTCATTATATAAAATTTAAGACTCTGACACACGATCATGGATGATGCCTTAATTCAAAAGTTAACATTTGAATTAAGATTAATGTTTGCTTAATTGAGTATTTTTGATGATAGAAACATGTTAGTTGAATTGAAAGTAAAGCCCGTGTTGATTGATCAGATCAAAGAGGCGCAATTTTTAGATACTAAGCTGCTAGAAAAAATAAATCTTCCTCAGTAAGGTGAGAATAAGAATTTCAACATTGATGTGAATAATCTCATTCAATTCCACAATCAAATTTGTGTTTCCGACGATGCTGAACTGAAGAAATTGATTCTATGTGAAACTCATGAATGTTCTTTCATTATGCATCTTGATGGTTCAAAAATGTATCGTGACTTACGAGAATCTTATTGTTGGCCTAGGATGAAAAGAAAAATCGTTGAATATTTTTATAAACAGTTGACGTGCTAATGAGTAAAAGCTGAACTTTAAATTCCTATTAGGTTGCTTCAACCTATCTCGATTCCTTAGCAGAAATAGGAACGAATCGTGATGGATTTTTTCATTTTTGTACCAGCTTCATCAATAAAAAAAATGCTATCTGGGTGATAGTGGACCGAAATGTGCTCACTTTTTGGCAATAAGAATTGATTGGCCACTTCCAAAGCTTGCTGAAGTGTATATTCATGAGATAGTAAGGCTACATGGTGTCCTTATGTCTGTTATCTCGGAGCAGGATCCTCTCTTCATTTTGAGATTCTAGAAGGAGTTGCATGAATCTTTAGGTATGAGGTTGAAATTTAGACAACTTTCCATCTCTAGTCTGATGGCCAATCTAAATGTGTTGTCCAGGTGTTAGAATATATGCTTCAAGCCTCTATCATTGAATTTGAATATGGTTAGGAACACTATTTTTCCTTTAACTGAATTTGTTTATAATAACAATTTCCAATAAAAAATTCAAATGGATTCGTACTAAGCTTTATATGTTTGATAGTGTAGAAAACATTTGTGTCGATTAGATTTGAGTGAGAAAAAGATTATTGGGCCAAAAATGGTGCAAGAAATAGAATATATGGTGACGATAATAAAAGGCAAATTAAAACTAGCCACTAATAGGAAAAAGTTGTATGCTGACCTAAAACATAAAGAAATTGAATATGATGTAGGTGATAGTATTCCTAAAAGTCTCTCTGTGGAAGAAAATTTTTCTCTTTAGCCACAAAAGGAAGCTAAGTCCCAAATATATTGGGTTGTACGAAATCATTGTAAGGGTAGGGCTAGTTGCCTGCAGTTTAGCCCTACCATCAGAGTTGCAAAAGATACATAATATGTTTCATGTATCAATGTTTCAATGGTATCAATCAGATCCTTCCCATGTGATTCTTGTTTAAGAAATTGGGGTATAACATTATTTGTCGTACGAAGAGGAGCCAATAGAAATATTGGCTCAAGAAATGAAAGAATTAAGAAACAAACGCGTGCCATTAGCGAAAGTCCTAAGGTGTAGTTTATAAACCGTAAAAGTAACATATTTTAGGCCCACATTTAGTATTCTTTTGGATGATTTAGCCCTTAATTTGTGTAAAAAGGTGCTTTTAATCCTTTCTTTTCATGTTTATACTCAGGAAAGCACCCAAGAACAAAAAGAATAAGAAACGGGCTTAAAACGAGCCAATTTGGGCCAAAGAGGAAATCGACATGGCCTGGACTTCAAGCCATACGACTGTGCCTTGACAATTAATTAAGGCACGGACATGCCACGATTTACACAGTCGTGCCCCAATCGACAGAATCGAGACACGGCCTGAAGACGATTTACACGGGCGTGTACCATGGCCATGTCCCTGCCACAGAAAAGAGCAATTCTACTTAGAATAGGATACTTTGAGGAAAAAAAACACATTCCAAAGCCTATTCAAACACCCGAGTAGGAATTATACTTGAATTAGGATACTTAGGGGCCAAGTAAGGCATCTCAAAGTCTATATAAACACCCAAGGGTGCAACATAAGGGGGAGTTCGACAGAAGCCTTCTGCCAGGGCTTTCGTTAGGCGTTAGGTAGAGCTAGGCCAAAGAGCGGAAGCCAGAGTAGTTCAATTCATGGAATTACTTGAAGATAGCTAGTTGGTCCATCTCAAGGAGCCGGAATTCTACTCAAGACGGTGGATTTCTCCTTCAATTCTTTCAGGGGTTTTAGGGATTTCTTATGTTTTGTATTATCTTTTCTCTTGAGATGTTTTCTTTATTTATTATGAATTAAACCCTTCAGATACCTAAATGAGATGAAACCTAGATGAATCTTGTTATTGATTTCTAAATTATATGATAAATACTTAGTTTGTTCTTAATTATGCATGCTTAATCCAAATCTAATGTGCTTAGGTGGAGGAGGAATAGACGCTGCTTAAGAGTAGATGGAGTTGATCGCACGCCTAGAGATAGGGTGACAAGATTTTGCCGGATTAGGGTGAAACCTAATATGAGAGTCCATAGATCGGTTTACTGCTATTCTAAAGGTTTATTATAAGAGAATGAGAGTCCCACTAATTAACCTAGGGTTAGACGTTATTCATCTTGAGAGAGGGTTTAATATACGTTAGGGGTCTTACGAATCAAAATAAGTGAATAAATCTTATGGTTCGGTGTTAAGTAACAAGTGAAGTCTAGGTGGATTCTTCTTGAGGGTATCGTCGTGATCAACTGAGTTTTCTTCAAGTTATTTTCCAAGTCATTCTTTTTGTCTTTGTGTCTTTAGCTTAGTAGTCATTAAATTAGATTAAATCAACTAATCACTCCATATTTTAGGATAAATAATAAAATGAAAGTGAGTATTAGTACTTTTAGTTCCTTTGGGTTCGACAATCCGGTCTTGCCTAAGCTATACTACTGTTCGATAGGTACACTTGCCTATAATCGTTGTCAAAGTTAGCTTCCAGGTTTGATTATATTCTTTATAAATTTTAAAACTCGAAAAACAATGATTAAGTTTTTGGCGCCGTTGCCAGGGAACTAAAATATTAAGAAAACTCTCTTTTTATTACTTTAGCCATTTTTTATTTTCTACAATTTATTTTATTTATTTTATTATTTTTTTACTTTGCTAATTTTTCCTCTATTTTGCTTTTGGCAGATAATTTTAGTCTATAGAGAAGATGACACTGAATAATTATCAGTGGCAAGTTATGAGGATAGCACCAACAAAAGTCGCCAGTGTTTTCAACCTCGATGTGGTCGCCAGGTTATCTAACCAGCTAGAGATGATGAGTAAAAAGATTGATGGTTTGTATAATCTCTCACAGGTACACCCAATAATGTAATATGATTCGAATTTAGGAGGCGTGGTGAATCCTGAGTACCCACCCTACAGATATGGCATGGAAAACGAGCAAGCTCACTATATGGATAACTATTCTAGACAACAAAATAATTTTTATAATGACAGTTATAATGTAGGTTGGAGTTACCATCCCAATTTCTCGTGGGATTATCAAAGTAGCCAAAGACAGGAACTTCCTCCAAATTTTCAACAACCACCTCACCAACAGGAAGAGGAGTCGAGTCTTGAGGAGATGCTGACAAAATTCATGGCAGCCACAGAAACCCGTCCCCAAAAAACTAAGACAACGTTCGATAATCAACAAGCATCGATCAAAGAGATCAAGAACCAAGTTCAAAAATTTACTAAGTCAGTTGAACAACTTGCAAAGTTAATGTCCGAACGACCACAAGGGCGTCTACCAAGAAACATAGAGATTAACCCAAATGAGCAAATTCAAACCGTACTAGCTCATGACAGTGAAGGGTTAGACGAACCAAACCCAAGGGAAGAACCTATGATAAGTGAAGGTAAAGTTAAGGTGTGCCATGATATACCAAAACCTACAATTACAGAGTACCAACCTCGTGTGCCAATCCCGATGCAGTAAAGAAAAATCATGCAGAGGAAGAATTCGATGGACTCACACTTCATGTAGATGACGAAACAATCACTCTCCATACTCTTGACTCAGCTAGGACATCGAGTAATAAAGGTACGAACGTTAATTTTATTGATAACCATTTGGTTCAACCTTCTTTACAGGAAACATCACGAAATTACCTAGTTGAGCTAGATCTTAGACCTCGTGCCAATAAAGAAGAATTATATGAGGAACGAAGCTTTAGGGTCGACAAACTAGAGGAGTGGAAAACACAATTTAAAGAAGAACCAGAACCACACGAAGTGAAACCGAAGGAAACTCCAGACGAGCTGATAAGAACAACAAATCACTTAAAAATAGGGGATCAGGTATTGTTGAATAAGGAAAACCCTCGAATCACCAATTTAGACCTCAAGACAAATGAAGAAATCACTTTTGAGGTACTTAATGTCTTCTTATATGGCACAGTCGAGGTAAGCAATCCTAAATTCAACACTTTTGAGGTAAACATTACTCGACTTAAAATTTATATCCATAACCGAGTTGATCGCATGAGAAAGGATTTCCACCTCCTCAAACCACCATGATTGTGCGAACAACAGGTAAGTCTAGCTCAAGACTTTAAACGAGCTCTTCTCGGGAGGCAACCCGAGTACTAACCGTACCAATTAGTTTGGTTTTATTTCTTTTCGTACTTAGGCATAGGTTTCCATACCTACACGGCCTTGCACACGGCCGTGGCCGTGGCCATGTGGACACCACAGCTAGGCACATGGGCGTGGACCTTATCTCATTTAATTATTTACTTTTATTCATATTTTATTTTTATTTTTACTTCTTTTATTATTTTCTCCTTTTTCTCAATGGCATTTAGATTTAGCTTAGGATACAATAAAACCAAGCCGGCTACTTCGAGGATTCAATTTCAAATGGTTTGAGACGCTTCCTCACGTTTACCTCCAATCTTATCCGATTTCTTTTCATTGACTTCATCCAAAAATGTAGGAAGTATTACTTCTCCCCTTCTCTTTTGATTTTATTATTACATAATTGTTTATCTATCTTTGTACATTGAGGAAAATGTACATCTTAAGTGTGGGGGTAAAAGTACCTAACTTTTTGCATGATTTTAAAAATCCTGAATTTAATCTTGTTTTTAACTATTTTTCTCATATTATTAATTAGGATGAAATTCAGGATTAAGTCATTGTTAATTGTGCATTGATGATTTAAACTTTAAGATATTAGAGAATCGAACATGATAAGTCTATTTTTCAAGAATAAAAAAATTTCTAGGTTGTTGAACTGAATTTGAATATTACCTTGAAGTTTGAAATTTACAGGATTGATGTCAAATACCCATAATTTTTGTGAGAATTGAGCCTTAAAGAGCATATATTCTTTTTCATGCTCATTTTATTAATTATGAGTGTGTCAACACTGAATTGTTATTCTAGAACTTGCTTAGATTATACATATCGAGACCACATTAATGATTTGATATACTGAGATGATAAAGGCACCTAGGTTTTAACCCATTCACTTCACTAAAAAGCCTACCTTCACAAATTAACCCTTAGTAAACCCATTTGATCCTAACAACCCTTTTTATTGATTTACCTGCTAATATTAACCCAAAACCTTTTGTATTTGTTATCACCATTCTTTTGACTACCCTTCTATCGAGAATTTATTTGATTAGTTATCGAATTAGTTTATTTCAATTGATAAAGTTTTCTTTATTATGTTTCTATTTGATATAAAAAAATCGATC
Organism: Gossypium rotundifolium; assembly: GCA_025506655.1. NCBI lineage: Eukaryota > Viridiplantae > Streptophyta > Magnoliopsida > Malvales > Malvaceae > Gossypium > Gossypium rotundifolium. The sequence goes on from CP106730.1 coordinate 31,144,945, forward strand.
GAAAAATCAAAGTATATTCAGTATTAGTAGTATAAAAAGTGAGCTTATACATTTAAATTTCAATTATCAAAGAAAAAGCTCGTAGTATTATTAGTTCTAAAGTTTCATGTGATTATTAGTTCAATTATTTTTCTAAAAGTTAGGTAATTTGTCAGGTCAATCTCAATTCTAAACCTTCTAATTCAGCCTTTATCCACACCTTTAACCTAAGCCCCATTACAAACCTGATAAAGACCTTTTGATTTGTGTATCATCTCCTACCACAGTGGTGGAGATTTGATTTTCAGGCAAGCTTATGGGATTAACTTTTCAGGTTCGACCGTGGAGTGCTTAATTGTGAACCTTAAACACTTTGAGTGATTTGAGTGAATCTTTAGTGAGGATGTCAATCCTTGTTGGTTTCGAATCAAAGGTAATTATTTAGATAAAGAGAGACACCTATGTTTTTCGTGCTACAAATATACGACTTAGAATTGTTTGAATCTTTATGAGTCTTTGAGTTAAATTATCCATGTATAAATTATCTATGAATTATGATGAGGCATTATTGATAGGAATTGTGAATTATGGAAAGTTCGTTTTAATTATAAGTTGAGAATTTTGCTTGAGGACAAACAAAAGCTTAGGTGTGGGGATATTTGATAAACGGTAAAAGTAACATATTTTAGGCCCACATTTAGTATGCTTTTGGATGATTTAGCCCTTAATTTGTGTAAAAAGGTGCTTTTAATCCTTTCTTTTCATGTTTATACTCAGGAAAGCACCCGAGAACGAAAAGAATAAGAAATGGGCTTAAATGGGCCAATTTGGGCCAAAGAGGAAATCGACAAGGCCTGGACTTCAAGCCACACGGTCGTGCCTCAACAATTAACTAAGACACATCCATGCCACGATTTACATGGCCGTGCCCCAATGGACAGAATCAAGACACGGCCTGAAGACGATTTACACGGGCGTGTACCATGGCCATGTCCCTGCCAGAAAAAGAGCAATTCTACTCGGAATAGGATACTTTGAGGCAAAGAAACACATTCCAAAGCCTATTCAAACACCCGAGTAGGAATTATACTTGAATTAGGATACTTAGGGGCCAAGTAAGGCATCTCAAAGTCTATATAAACACCCAAGGGTGTAACTTAAGGGGGAGTTTGGTAGAAGCCTTCTTCCAGGGCTTTTGTTAGGCGTTAGGTGGAGCTAGGCCAAAGAGCCGAAGCCAGAGCAGTTCAATTTAGGGAATTACTCAGAGATAGCCAGTTGATCCATCTTAAGGAGTCAAAATTCTACTCAAAAGGCGAATTTCTCCTTCAATTCCTTCAGGGGGTTTTAGGGATTTCTTATGTTTTGTTTTATCTTTTCTCTTGAGATGTTTTCTTTATTCATTATGAACTAAACCCTCTAGATACCTGAAGGAGATGAAGCCTAGATGAATCTTGTTATTGATTTCTGAATTATATGATAAATACTTAGTTTGTTCTTAATTATACATGCTTAATCCAAATCTGATGCGCTTAGGTGGAGGAGGAATAGACCCTGCTTAAGAGTAGATCTAGCATAGTTAAGCGAAGTTGATCGCACGCCTAGAGATAGGGTGACAAGATTTTGCTGGATTAGGGTGAAACCTAATATGGGAGTCCATAGATCGATTTAATACTATTCTAGGGGGTTATTATAAGAGAACGAGAGTTCCACTAATTAACCTAGTGTTAGATGTTATTCGCCTCGAGAGAGGGTTTAATATACATTAGGGAGTCTTACGGATCAAACTAAGTGAATAAATCATATGGTTCAGTGTTAAGTAATAAGTGAAGTCTAGGTGGATTCTTCCTGAGGGTATCTCATGATCAATTGAGTTTTCTTCAAGTTATTTTCCAAGTTGTTCTTTTTGTCTTTGTGTCTTTAGCTTAGTAGTCATTAAATTAGATTAAATCAACCAATCACTCCATATTTTAGGCTAAATAATAAAAAGAAAGTGAGTATTAGTACTTTTAGTTCCTTTGTGTTCGACAATCCGGCCTTGCCTAAGCTATACTACTGTTCGATAGGTACACTTGCCTATAATTGTTGTCAGAGTTAGTTTCCAGGTTTGATCATATTCTTTATAAATTTTAAAACTCGACAAAACAACAATCAATAGTCATAGCATAGAAAAAGCTACCTGGGTACTAGAAAAGACAAGGAGATCTCAGTATCCCCAACTCTTTCTAGGTAAATTTTGAGGAAGAAATTTCTTATGGGGGAGAACTGTAACAACCCAATTTTAGTGGTTTTTGAAAATGCAATTTTGAAACCCCATTTTCATAAACCGAGTCCATTGATATAAAATAGGAATATTTACTAAGTTAATATGAAAATATAATAAAGATCCATTAAGTAATTTAACCAATAAAATTGTTAATTAAAAGTTAGGGACTAATTATAAAATTCCAATTGCTATTGAATTTAAATTAAGAAAAGACTTGAGCACCTAGATAGCAATTACCCAAAAAACCAAAATGGTAAATAAAATAATCCATAACATGAGATAGTAGACGTTGATGATGTTTCTACTTAGATTAATTAATGATAAGATTAGTATAATTAAATCTTAATTAAGTTAATTAGACTAGATTAATTAAAGCCTAATTAAAGTATAAATATGTTATATAGAGGAGAATTCATCATCTTCCCCATTTTTCATATCGTCCACCATTTTTTAGAGACAAAGAAAGCTTCAAATTTTACTATACATTCAACCAAGAAAAATTATAAGCTAAAGACGAATTTGGGCTATCGTGAGAGAAGGGAAAGGCAAGAGTCCTAGACAAGTAGCTGAATTATTAGTTTGTACTTTTATGATTCGAGAGCATTAAAATTATATGTATATACGTATTGAATGCTTGATTGATTAATGAGGTAAGCTTATACGAATCGTATGAATTGATTTGTGTTGATGATATTGGTTAGGAATTGAATCGAGATATGCATGTCGTAAATGAATTCAATATGAAAATCGATAATGATCCATGTGATAAATTACATGCAAATAAAATGGTGATATATAATATATGACATGTGATCTGAACTATACTATATGATATTAAATACATATTAGTTGATGATGAAATGAATTAAGAATGATGATATATGAATTAGTTTATATAATGATGATAAATGAAGTGTTTGGCATGAATGAGATGTAAATTGATTGATATAAAGCTTGAATCGATTATGCTCATATGCCTAATGTTAATATTTAATTGACTTGAATCACGAAAGTACCACCAAGCTTTACCGATCATTATACGGTATGTTTATTCCATAACAGGTTTAGGTGGATCTCAAAGCCCCAAAAAGTAATTCAACATCCAAACTACAACCCTCAACTCAACACTGTTTGTATAGTCCCTTTTCATTTTAATATATGGAATGTACCTAGGTTTTGAGTTGATTTTACATAATATGTGATCATGTTGATATTTAAAGTTAGAAATAGTTAATTTTGATATGGCCAAATGGTTGGCTTTTTGCAATTGAGATTGGTATAATAGTTGAAATGAATGAAATGTTGTGGAACTTGTAGCATATATGTGTATTTGTATCAAATGGTTATTTGGTATGAAGATTGAAGTTAATTGTTGATTTTGTTTAAAGTTAAATTGAGATTTAAATGGATTTTCGACAAACAGAAAGTCACGTCACAAAGATGGACCCTTAAAGTTGCAACAAAAATAGTGAGTTGCGTCACAACCTAGAACCCTAAAGTTGTGATGTCAACTCGATATTTAGAAAATTTTACAATTTGGTTCTTATTCGATCTCGAGACATCTAAAGAGCTTTTGAAAGCTTGTATATGATTTTTGTAACACCCTTAACCCGTATTCAATGCTGGAATAGGGTTACGGAGTGTCACCAGACATATCCTACAATTACACATACATTTCGCATACATTTTCAAATTTCATATAATCATCAATCAACAACATTCATATTGTCCCTAAAATGAGCCTACGGGGCCCAAAACATCCATTCGGGGTGGTTCGGGACTAAACCGATAACTTTAAAAACTTTTAGAACACTTAGAAAATTTTTCCAAAAGGACGTGTGGCTGGCCGTGTGTCTCACACGGCCAAAGACATGCCCATGTCGCAAGCCGTCTGGACATTCAAAATGGGAGCACAAGGCCATGTCCCATCTTATGTCCGACCCTATGTAACTCTCTGACTTGGGTCACACCGCAACACACACACCCTTGTGACTAGCCCGTGTGCCCTAAAAATGGTCATACACGACTATGTACTAGGCCGTGTGCTAGGCCATGCCAAAGCTGTAGGGTATACTGACTTATGCCACATGGCCAAGTCACACGCCCATGTGTGAGACCATGTGGAGCATACTAATTGATTTCTATTTCAACACCAGGGGACACACGATCGTGTAACATAACCGTATATCACACACGGCTGAGACACACACCTGTATGGACAAAAATAGGCTATTTACCAAACCATCTTGCCACCCAAATTTGCACACACTTATACAACTCAAATGCCACATAATCAAAGCATATATGGGCATCCGATTCAAGCACAACTAAGACCAAAACATGCCAATTCAAAGCATACAATTTTCACAATCTCAAAACACGTAATTTGTCAATTTCAATTGTACATAACTTACCTAAAACCACATGTATATTATAACTCTTAATGCACTCATATGGTACCCAATATACCAATCCACAATAAGGCATACACTAAGCAATTTCCTACCTTCACTACCATATCTCAACTAGGCATTCAATAAGGAAATATAAACCTCATCACCAAAGAGCATTAACACACACACACACACATATATATATATACATCACCACATTTGCCAAAATAAGCCAAATTACAAGGTACTACACAAAATTAAATTGACCAAAATAAGCCAACTGATAAACCGTAAAAGTAACATATTTTAACCCCATATTACTTTTGGATGATTTAGCCCTTGATTTATGTAAAAAAGTGATTTTAATCCTTTCTTTTCATGTTTATACTCAGGAAAGCACCCAAGGACGAAAAGAACGAGAAACGAGCTTAAAACGGGTCAATTTGGGCCAAAGAGGAAATCGACAGGGCCTGGACTTCAAGCCACATGGCCGTGCCTCGTCAAATTACTTCACACGTCCATGTCACGATTTATACGGCCATGCCCCAATCGACAGAATCGAGACACGGCCTGAAGACGATTTACACAGGCGTGTACCATGGCCGTGCCCCTGCTGCGGGAAAGAGCAATTTCACTCAAATTTGGATGCTTGGAGGCAAAGAAACACATTCCTAAGTCTACTTAAACATCCTAGGAGGAATTCTACTCGAATTAGGATACTTAGGAGCCAAGTAAAGCTTCCCAAAGCCTATATAAACACCCAAGGTAGCAACTAAAAAGGGGAGTTCGGCAGAAGCCAAAACAGGTGAGGAAGTTTTAGGTAGAGTTTTCTGCCAGAGCTTTTATTCAGGGAATTACTCAAAAATAGCCAGTTGATCCATCTCAAGAAGCCGAAGTTCTACTCAAGACAGAGGATCTCCTCTTCAATTCCTTCAGGGGGTTTTAGGGATTTCTTATGCTTTGTTTTATCTCTTCTCTTGGGATGCTTTCTTATTTTGTTATGAACTAAACCCTTCAGATACCCGAAGGGGATGAAGCCTATGACAGATTTTGTTATTTGATTTCTAAATTATATGATAACTACTTAGTTTGTTCTTAATTATGTTGCTTAATTTAATCCGATGTGCTTAGGTGGAGGAGGAATAGACCCTGCCTAAGAGTAGATCTAGCATAATTAAGCGGAGTTGATCGCACGCCTAGAGATAGGGTGACGAGATTTTGCTGGATTAGGGTGAAACCTAATATGAGAGTCCATTGATCGATTTACTGCTTCCTTAGGGGGTTATTATAAGAGAACGAGAGTTCTACTAATTAACCTAAGGATAAACATTATTCGCCTCGAGAGAGGGTTTAATATAGGTTAGGGAGTCTCACGGATCAAGCTAAGTAAAGAAGTCATATGAATTAAAAGTTAGATAACAAGAGAAGTCATAGGTGGATTCTTCCTGAGGGTATCGTCGTAATCAACTGAGTTTTTCCATAGTCTTTTCCCAAGGTTTCATTCTTTTGTCTTTGCATCTAGTTTAGTTTTTCATTAGTTCTTTAGATTAATAAACCAATCACTCCATATTTTAGGCTAAATAATAGAAAGAAAGTGAGTAGTAGTACTTTTAGGTTCCTTTAGGTTCGATAAAATAATCTTGCCTAAATTATACTATTGTTCGATAGGTGCACTTGCCTCAATCATTGTCATAGCTAGTCTACAGGTTCAATCATTCTTTATAAATATTAAAACTCAACTGTTTGACACGATCACCAACTCAAATGGCTACATCCAACACCAAATACATATCAAAATGACAAACTTCTGTAAATTCCATATGACCAAAAACTTAGTTTCAAAAGTACCGAAGTAGTAGTTGGATAGTGTGACAAAGTCTTCGACAATCCTTGAATCTGAGCTAGCTTTGAAATCACAATAAAAACATGGTAAAATAAATAAAGTAAGATTTATAGCTTAGTAATCTTATATGAAAATAATAAGCAAAACTTACCATTTAATTTCCATTCAAAATATGTATAAACTTACCACAAAATATATATAACAAAATGTTAAATTATACTCAATCATCTATTTAACCATAAACTCAAACCTTTCATATGATCAATGCACATTCAGTTTCCGTACATACTTGTACCGATACATATCTATTCTCACCAATTCATATCTTCGATATACCCGTTGAACCAATTGGAATAAAAGTTGGATACTCAGGAGTCTCGCACCCTAAGTACCAATATCATGGATCAAAACCAACTCTATTAATTTCACACCCGAAGTGCCAATATCATGGCCCGAAGCCAACTCAATGTATCTCGCACCTAAACTACCAATATTATTGTAATAGCCCGATTTTGGCCTAGTCGGTATAGTGGTTTTGGGAAAAAATCCGACACATCAAAGTTCATTTTTATTATATGTTTATGGTCTAACATTTCATGGAATGATTTCGTGAAAATTTCGTTCGAACGTTTGGGCACTCAATTCAATCAAATGGACTAAATTATAAAAAGTGCAAAAGTTGAGTTCTACATGCTAGAGGTGTCTAATTACTATGAAATTTTAAATTAAAGGTCCTTAGGTGGTAATTAGACCATTTTTTAAGTTAGTGGAAAAAAATGGACATGTTAGGCTAAAATTTCAAAGTTTTAAGTGAGGGGCATTTTGGTCATTTGGTAAATAAAAGAATAAAAAGGAAATTAAAGCCAAAATTAGCTCATCTTTCTTCAACCTTGGCTGAAACTTTGGAGAGAACCATAGCTAGGGTTTTGTCATCTTTCAACCTTGATTGGAAGTACATCCTAGCCCCATTTTTAATGCTCTTTATGTTTTTGAAGTCGTTATCATCCGATCTATCTATTTCTACCATTAATTTAAGAAAAGATCAAGGTCTAGAGTTTGAATCATGTTGTATGTTTGTGTATTTTGATGTCTAATGGTAGATTATGCATGTTTGATGTTTGATAAACAACTTTTACTAAGTGATTTTTGATGAAAATGCTTAAAAGGACCTATTTGTAAAAGTTATAAAATATGTAGTAAAAGTGTATTTTAATGGAAATTGTGGGCTGTTATAGCTATAAAAATGGTTCAGCTAGGCTTGTACATTAAAGAAATTGCACACGTTTTATTTTACAAGCCTAGGGGCAAAAATGTAAACATGTCAAAGTTTAGGGGCAAAAATGTAATTTTCCATAATGTGATTTTTGGACTAAATTGAATAATTTGAATAATAAATGAGTGAAATTTGCTATTATAGATCAAGAGAAATGAGGTCCGGACCTAGACCGAGGTAAAAATAAAGTATTTGACGATTAGGTCCCATTCATACTATTTTTGTACCGAGGTAAGTTCATATGTAAATAATGCATTATTACTTATGCTTTAATTGTGTTATTACTGTATGAATTGTGATTTAATTTTGAATGAAATTGACAAAGTTTGATAATTGAAAAAATCCCCGTTGAACCATAGGAATAGTTAGGATACAAATGTCTTGACATTAGGGTTATTAAGATTTCGTAAGACCATATCTGGGATATGACATTGATATAAGACTTCGTGTAAGACCATAGATGGGATATTGGCATCGATATGAGATCCCATGTAAGACCAAATCTGGGATATGGCATTACTATGGTACTTTGAGTATGAGATGTTCCTAGTATCCTTTAGTATTCCAAGTGGTTCAACGGGTAGTTCAAAGGAAACGTTAGAGTTGTGAAGGACTATGGTATGATGTGAAATATTATGGTAAGTTGCAAGTTAGTATGGGTATGTACATGAAACTCATGCTTATTGAGCTCGATATGTGATGAAACCTCATATTGGTTTGGTTGAGTAAGTTATGATGTTAAGATTTTAATGACACCTATGCTAAGCTTGATTATGAATTCACAATGACATTTATGTTAATTTACTTTATGTTAAATATATGTTAAAGTATGTATGATGCTTATTATTTACATTGGAACTTACTAAGCTTTAATGCTTACTCCCTTCCTTTTTCCCTTGTCTTATAGTGTCATCAATCCAACTCGGGGATCGTAGACGGTCGGATATCCATTCACACTATCAAATTAATCTTTTGGGTACTTGTGATTTTAATATTTTGAGTTATGACATGTATAGGGACTTGGTCTTTTTGTTATGTGTCATAATTGATTTGGCCATAAGTGATGGCTTCAATAGTTGATAAATTATTTTTCTAAATGGCCATTGTAATTGACTAATATTGGTTAAGTATATATGCATATGATGATGTCTTTTATGATGTGGACTTTGCATGGTTTGAAATGATAAGTTTAAGATGTTGTATGTGATAGGAAATAGCATGTGAAAGAGATATTAATATCTTATTTGTGGTTGAATTGGTTGTATGAATATGCTTGGGTTGGTTCATGGAAAGGTGGCAAAAAGGCTTGGTAAAGCCTTATATTTGACCACACGGGTGGACACACAGGCATGTGTCTAGGCCGTGCGCGACACATGGTTTGCCTCACGAGCATGTGTTTCGAACGTGTGTCCCTTGCACCTTAATTGTTGCAAAATAGAATGCTTAGTAATGAGCACAAGGGCAGAGACATGGGTGTGTGTCTCAGCCGTGTGGATGTCACGACCTCGAACACGGGCGTGTACCCTAGCCGTGTGAAGTCTGCAACTGTTTTATGTAAAATTATTAAAATATAATTGATCAGATGACCTAAGCACATGGGTGTGTGACTTGGCCTTGTGACCTTAATTTGATGATGATGTCATAAATAGAATACTCCCTAATTTGAACATGGCTTGAAGCATGGCGTGTCATAGGGTCACACCGGCATGTCCCAAACCTACACGGGCATGGCTTTTATGGATGCGGACTTTGCATGGTTTGAGATGATAAGTTTGAGATGTTGTATGTGATAGTAAATAGCATGTGAAAGAGATATTGATATATTGTTTGTGGTTGAATTGGTTGTATGAATATGCTTGGGTTGGTGCATGGAAGGGTGGCAAAAAGGCTTGGTAAATAGCCTTATATTTGTCCACATAGATAGACACACGGGCGTGTGTGTGTCTAGGCTGTGTGTGCCCCACGGTTTGCCCCACGGGCATGTGTTTTAGTCGTGTGTCCCCTGCACCTTAATTTTTACAAAACAGAATGCTCTGTAATGAGCACACAGGTAGAGACACGGGCGTGTGTCTCAGCCATGTGGACGGCATGGCCTCGAACACGGGCATGTGCCCTAGCCTGTGAACTCTACACCTATTTTATGAAAAATTATGAAAATAAAATTGATCACACAGCCAAAGCACACAGGCGTGTGACTTGGCCGTGTGACCTCAATTTCATGATGACATCATAAACAAAATACTCCCTAATTTGAACACGACCAAGCACGGCAGGCGGTCATATAGGTCACACTGCAGTCCTCGAACCCACACGGGCGTGTGACCCCTTTTTCATGAAAAATTTCCTAAGTTTCCCAAAAGTTTCCAAAGTTCTCCGGTTAGTCTCGAACCACTTCCGATGCTTGTTTTGGGCCTCGTAGGCTAATTTTAGGGACAATATGAATGTTTTTGAAAATTTTAAACTTTGACCAGAATTCATGTCTCGGTTTTGATTGTTTGCTTATTAATAAGTCCAGTAATGCCTCATACCCTATTCTGGCATCGGATACGAGTAAGGGGTGTTACATTTAATAGTATCAGAGCTACAGTTTAGTCGATTCTCAGACTAACGTAGCGTGTGTAAGAGTCTAGCTATACATGCCATAAATGAACTGTGATAGTGTGATGACTCCTGACAACTTTAAATTGTGTTTTCATATAGTAATGGATCCCAATCGAGTTAAGGTTAATGAAGTTGAAAGTAATGCGCTGGCTCCCATTCTAGGGGCAGTGTCGTCTGATAGTAGACCTCCTACGGGTAGTCAAGGAGAAGGAGGCAGAGAAGCCTTTCTCCATATGATGAATGAATGGTATACAAAATTTGTTCGAACAAATCCGAATGCCCAACCTCCTCCACCCCCACCCATTCCTCGACCGGTTCCGTAGCCCCACAAGGTATGGACTTTGTAAGGATGAATAAGCCCGGGTTGATAAAATCCAAAAGCATGAGTCTGAAGATTTTGAGCTAATATGGATGATGATCCTAAGAGAGCCGAGTTTTAGCTCGAAAACTCCATCAGGGTATTTGATGAGTTGTCCTGCACACCAGATGAGTGTTTAAAGTGTACTATCTCGCTTCTGAGAGATTCTGTATACCATTGGTGGAATACACTTGTATCAGTAGTTCCGAGAGAAAGAGTCACCTGGGACTTCTTTTAAGAGGAGTTCGAAAGAAATATATTAGCCAAAGGTTCATCGACCAGAAACGTAAAGAATTTCTTGAGCTGAAACAGGGTCGTATAACAGTGACTGAATATGAGCGAGGATTTGCCAGTTTGAGTAAATACGCTCGAGAGTGTGTTTCTACGGAGGCTATTATATGTAAAAGATTTGAGGATGGATTGAATGAAGATATTCGTCTGTTAGTCGGGATCTTAGAGCTGAAAGAGTTTATGGTATTGGTTGAACGGGCTTGTAAGGTCAAAGAATTGAACAAAGAGAAGAGGAGGCTGATCTTAAAGCTAGAGAGCGAGGAAAAGATCCGATGAGTAAGTCATTCCCATCTCAACTGTAACACCCCAAACTCGGCCCAAACACTACTACCGAATCTGGTATGTCACTAAGAAAATTTTTGTAAAACCAATCGTGTCGACAGCAAGCCCAAATAAGAATTACATAAAATGTGCCTTAATAATCAAAAGCCCAAAACTGGATTACATGTCCTTGAAAGAATTTAAAAGGAGAATAAATAATAAACGCCCATAATAAAACTAAAATGTAAACTAATAGCCCATGGCCTTATTACAACGTAGTTTAAACACATCATATAAAATACTTTAAAAAAAAACTAATATGGGGAACTTGTCGCCGGATCCACCTTCTTTTGCATGGCCACCTTGCGCTTTACTCCGGCCCGGTCCGATGCACTAATTGTCACCTGAAAGGTTAGTTTAATTGGGTGAGTCGAAGACTCAGTGTGCAACCCTCATGCACCACTAGATTTGGGCCTCATAAAACATAACAACAATTTTATTTACATGGATAACAAGTAATATGCAAAACCCAACCCATTTGCCTAGGTTTCCATCCGCTACACACCCCCGTACTAACCAACACACCATTGGGGATTTCTACAATCAATCCACACTGCTACACTCTAAGATGGCAGTCATGCTGCTCATCAACATATATTGGCCGAAGCCCGTATAACAAATCACGGCATTAGCCGCTACAGTAAATCACGGTAAAAACCACTACACATATACATATACATATACTTCCTCCTTTCATCACCCAACCCATGCAAACATGTGCAATAATTTAAAAATATGTAGAACAATTTACTTGTAACATATAATCAGATTATTTACTAACCTGAGGGTCCGCTGTTTAAATCTGAGATTTCGGCTTTAATGTAACATATAAATGTTATGAACATATATATATATAATTAATCAGATCTAGATGGTGGGGAAGTATTACACACCTAATTCGCGTACTAAGGCTTTCACTATGTCTACACTACTATCACTTGAAACAACTACTATTGGCCCACGATCTAACTTCGATTTGGCCCACACCCCATTGGCCAATCTCGCACTACCGAAATAGATCGCTTCTTGAATTTGGGCGATGGTTTTACAGATCCAACCTTCTTTGCTTGACTGTTAGTTGAGTGCATAACAATCCCTTAATCACTAAACCAAATAAACGATGAGATCTAACTCATTAGTTAAATGTAACCCTTAAAACGAACACTTACCTAGTTAGCCGAATCCCGAATATCTTTGAGAAATTGTCACCACCAACCTTCCTACATTCGGCCATCCTCCAAATATCAAACCAACCGATACACACAATCAACCTAACCCCAAATAGTATTCAGCCAAAGCAAAAAGAATCATGAAAGGCCATTCGGCCACACTTACCACAACCTACCTTCGAATTTTCCACCAAATCGGCTTTAATGGGGCATATTCGACTTCAAGGGGTAAAGAATATAGTCGGCGGGGCCTTGGAAATAATGATTTAGATTAGGAGTTTCATAAGAATAAAGAAATCGCAAAAAAGGAGAAATCCCGAAACTCACCGAATTACTAAAGAGTATACGGCTTACAGTGCACCTTCGGAAAAACAGAGATCTCCCTTGTAGATTCGGCTATAGAGGAAAAAGATGTGCACTAAGAGCATTCGGCTTTCAGAAGGGTTTTTGAGGAGAGGAGAAACACTAAGGAGTTTCGGCTAGAAGAGAAAAATTAAGGCAAGTGAGTGAGAAGAGTTTCGGCTAGAGAGGAAAAAGTATGAAAGAAAGAGAAGCAAATGGAAGAAAAAGATGATTTCCCCTATTAAATTCGGCACACATACACCAACACATAGAGTTGGAGTTTCGCCAACTCTCTCCCTCCTGATAGCCTTCATCTCATTTGATAACCCTAATCCTTATCTTACCTTTTGAAGAGCCCTCACTAAAGCCAACTCCTCCCTCCTTGATTATCATCTTTTATCACTTAAATAAAGAGAAATAAAGTTCCTAACTAGTAGCCTACATGCCGTCCCCCCTTCCCATTTAAGTGCCAAATTTTGACCCATCTCCTAAGGCCCAATCGACCACACAAGGGCCCAAACTCCTCCCCCCTTATGACGCCACCTTATGCCCACTTAAAGCACTTTAATTCTTTGGGCCACAAGCTCAGCTTGTCACTTAATTAACTATCTTCTTAAATTATAAGCTAACACCATTTATTAGCCACCTAACCTAGATTTTTAAAGCCCAATATTTCACTTTGAATTACCCAGAGTACTAACTTTAACCCTAATTCAAATATTTAATCAAAAAGTCAGCCTAATCCTTAAAATCTCAATTTAACATATTAGACTATCATACAAATATGTAGGCCCACTTTAAGGATGTTACAGTTCTAGCCCCCTTAAAAAAAATTTCTGCCTCAAAATTTACCTGATCAGAAAAGAAGGGGATACTGCTGGTGTATAATATCCTCTGGCTCCCACGTCGCCTCTTCTGCGCCGTGATTTTGCCACAAAACTTTAACCAACCTAATGACTTCTTTCTCAATACTTTCACATCTCGATCCGAATTTGTCTCGGTTCCTCCTCAAAGGACAAGTCCGCCTTACTTTTATCTCTTCTACCAAGCACTACGTGCGATGAGTCGATCGATAACGTCTCAAAGATTGAGACATGGAACATGTCATGTATCTGCTCCAACTCCGAAGGCAACTCCAATCGATAAGCCACTGGGCCCACACGTTCTAGTACCCAGTAAGGCCCAATAAATCGTAGACTTAACTTCCCATTTTAACCAAACCTCATTACCTTCTTCCACGGAGATACCTTCAAGAAGACTTGATCACCTACTGTGAATTCCACCTCTTTCCGCTTAAGATCCGTGTAAGACTTCTGTCGATCCGACGCTTCCTTTAGCCGAGCCCGTATTAATTTCACTTTCTCCTCGATTTTCAAAACTAACTCTGGACCTAACACCTTACGTTCACCCAACTCCGTCTAACATGTTGGAGTACGACATCTCCTTCCATATAACGCTTCATAAGGTGCCATCGAATGCTAGCTTGATAACTATTATTATACGCAAATTCGCCAAGGAAAATACTCTTCCCAATCGCCTTAAAGTCGATGATGCAACCCTTAGCATATCTTCCAAGATTTGAATTACCCTATCGGATGACCATCGATCCAGGGTGAAAAGCGATTAAAGTCTAACCTTGTTCCCATTGCTTGATGAAGAGCCTTCCAAAATCGTGATGTGAACCTAGGGTCCCTATCGATATGATCGACATCGGCACACCATGCAATCTTACAACCTCACCACATACAATTTAGCCACTTTTGTAAAGAAAAGTCCACTCGAACCAGTATGAAGTGAGCAGACTTTGTCAGTCGGTCAACAATCACCCAAATTGAATCCTTCTTAGTGGGTATAAGGGTAACCCACTAACAAAATCCATCGTGATTCTCTCCCATTTCCATTGGGGAATCTTCACTGGCTGCAATAATCCCGATGGCACTTGGTGTTCAGCTTTGACCTGCTGACACGTCAAACATTTTCCTACGACTTCTGTTACCTCTTTCTTCAGACCTGGCCACCAAAATTACTCTCGCAAATCACGATACATCTCGCAAATCACGATACATCTTGACTCCTTCAGGATGCATAACATAGGGGCTACTATGCGATTCCCGAAGAATCCTCTGTCTTAGCTCATCATCCTTAGGCATGCAAATCTTCCCACGATAACACAGAACTCCATCCTTGTTTAGACTATAGTCCTCCATTTCACCATCCCTTACTTGCAAAAGTTGAGCACTCAGAACATCATCCACTAACTGTTTGTCCTTAACCTGGCTTACCCATGTTGGCTTTATTTGCAACTCTACCAGCACACTCCAGTCGTCGAATAGACTCAGAAGAGCGAACATGGCTCTTAACTCCAATACTACCTTGCAACTTAACGTATCTGCTACCGCATTCACCTTTCTAAGGTGATATTCGATTGAACAATGATAATCCTTCAGGAGCTCGATCCACCTACATTGTCTCAAATTCTGCTCCTTCTGGGTAAGGAGGTACTTCAGACTTTTATGGTCAGTGTAAATTACCGACTTCTCCCCATATAAGTAGTGCCTCCAAATCTTTAAGGCAAACACTACCGCTTCCAACTCCAAGTCATGCGTAGGGTAGTTCAACTCATGCGGTCTCAACTGTTGAGACGCATACGCCATCACCTTTCCTTCTTGCATCAGCACATACCCTAAACCTGTGTATGATGCATCACAGTAGACGGTAAATTCCTTTCCTGCCTCCTGCTGAATTAATACTACCGCTTTCGTCAGAATTCTCTTTAACTTCTCAAAGCTCTCTTGCTATTTGTCGGTCCATACAAACAATACTCCCTTCCTCAACAACTTAGTTAGAGGAGCCGCTATTAGAGAAAACCCTTCAACGAACCTTCGGTAATACCTTGCCAAACCTAAAAAACTCTGAACTTTCGCCACAGACTTTGGTGGTTTCCAATCCAATATAGCTTCTATCTTTCGAGGGTCCACCCTGATTCCCTCGTCTGAAACCACATGTCCTAAGAAAGTCACTTCCTTCAGCCAGAACTCATAATTACTGAACTTTGCAAACGTCTGCTTCTCCCTCAGAGTTTGCAATACCACGCGAAGATATTCGTCATGCTCCTCCTCCGACTTAGAGTAAACCAGGATATCATCGATGAATACCACAATGAACCGATCAAGATATGGCTGAAACACCCGGTTCATCATATCCATAAAAATCATTGATGCGTTAAACAACCCGAATGGCATTACCAAGAACTCATAATGCCCGTACCGAGTCTGAAACGCTGTCTTATGAATTTCCCCCTCTTTAACTTTTAATTGATGGTATCCAGACCTTAAGTCAATCTTAGAAAAGATCGATGCTCCTTTGAGCTGATCGAACAGGTTATCGATCCTCGGTAACAGATACTTGTTTTTGATCGTCAACTTGTTCAATTGATGATAGTCCACGCACATACGCATGGATCCGTCCTTCTTCTTCACGAACAGGATCGGCGCTCCCCATGGAGACACACTTGGTCAAATGAACCCACGATCCAATAGTTCTTGAATTTGAGCCTTGAGCTCCACCAACTCTTTCGGCGCCATTCTATAAGGAGCAATAGATACTAGAGCTATACCCGAAAGTAGGTCTATTCCAAATTTCACCTCGCGATCGGGGGTTAATCTTGGTTATTCCTCCGGAAAGACATCCGCAAACTTCTTGACTGTTTGAACCTCATTAACAGTCACCTCATTAGCATCCAACACACTAATAAAAGCCAGATATGCACTACATCCCTTCTGAATCATCTTAATAGCTTTTAAGGAGGATATCACGTTGGACAAGTAATTTCTCCTTTCTCCTAACACAACCACCTCCCCGCCTTCCGGGGTACCCAACATCATACGCTTGTTCTCACAGTACAACTTGGCACGATGCTTCGTTAACCAATCCGTTCCCAAGATGAGGTCAAACTTTCCAAATGGCAATTCCATCAAGTCTTCCGAGAACATTACCCCTTGAGTCTCTAAAGGTACTTCCCTAAATAGCTTGTCCAATACCCTAGATTGTCTTAGGGGACTAACCACGGTCATCTTCCTAGTGGTTATCTCATAATCTATTCTTAGAGTCTCATATACTGAGCATGCAACATAGGAGTGGGTTGATCCAATATCAATTAAAGCAAGAAAAGGGTTATCAGCGATAAGGAACGTACCGATTATAACATCCAGTGTGTCACCGTCCTCCCTTCGGCGAGCCGCATTAACTAAACCCGACTGCCTTGCATCCGTATTACCTATACCTCTCTCGGATGCTCCACAACCCCGATCGGGTCTATTTCTTCCTCTAGTTGCACCTCTACCCCTTGGTCCAAGCTGATCACCCCTCCGAGCCTGATCAGAACCTCGACCCGTTGGCTGCCCATGATCCACCTGAGGACAGCCCCTCATCAAATGTTCTGTGGATCCACACCTAAAGCATCCACCAATTTTCACTCTGCACTCCCCATAATGGGTTCTCCCACATATAGAACATGCTTGACTCTGGCCCGATGGAGCACGAGCTGGCCCATCAGTTCTAGGCCTCTTCTGAAAATTTCCAATTGTTCTGGAGGGTCCAAAACTTCTCTTACTCCTACCCCAATCCTTATCCTTCTCTTGTCTCTCCACCCGTTTCACTTCCTCAACTATTTTAACTTTATCTACTAGAACCGTGAAAATTCTCTCTCGTTGTGGCACGATCAAAACCCTTAGCTCATTTCTTAGCCCATCCTCGAACCGAACGCATCGTTCATACTCTGTTGACACCACTCCCCCGGCGTAATGACTCAGGCGTAGAAACTCAGCCTCATACTCAGCCACAGACTTACTCCCCTGCACCAAATTCAGGAATGCTTTCCTTTGAGCATCCATATAACTAGCCCCAACGTACTTTCCCTAGAATGACTCCTTAAAGAAATCCCAGTCAATCAGGTCCACGGCCGTACCCTCTTTCACCGTGAGCCACCATTGGTAGGCCTCGTCTCGAAGAAGAGACACGACCCCCTTCAGCTTCTCCTCCACCGTGAAGTCTAGGTAATCCATTATACGTTCCACCGCCTCCAACCAATATTCAGCAGAACTTGGGGATACACTAGAGACTCCCCTAAATACTTCGGCCCCATTATTCCTCAACCTTTTAGGCACAGATTTTTGGGCTCCTATGCCCATACCAGCCTCAGCCACTCTTTCTAAAACCCTCAGTACAGCCTGAGACACCACGTCCTCTCCTCCTGTCTGGTCCTGGAATTCCACCTCAACAGCTAGTGGAACTGGTATCTCACTTCCGGACCCATAACCCGATCTTACGGGTTCTAATACGGTCATCCTACCTCTACCATGTCCACGTGGCGGACGTCCTCGACCTCTTGTACTCATTCTTCTGGTTTGCGTTTATCTGATTTAAAAATTTTATGAGTCATTAATTGTTTCCACTAATTATCCCCGAACAATCTTATGAAACATAATTTTAAAAGTGATTCTTTCAAATTCGAACCTATCTACAGTTTTCAATCTTCCTATTCTAGGAATTATGCACACACAACATTCATACAAGTAACATTCATTACCTAAAGGTATTTTCGTCATTTCGCTACCCAGGGGTATTTTTGTAATTTTATCCTATAGCGGTATTTTCATAATTTTCCAAAATAAGGTTTCGGGTGATTTGGCAAAATAAGGGTATTTTGGTTATTTTGGTAATTTTTCAACTCGGGGGTATTTCGATAATTTTGCAAATCTAGGGGTATGTCGGTAATTTTACAAATCTAGGATATTTTGGTAATTTATAAAATCTGGGGTTACTTCAGAAATTTTAAAAATCTGAGGGTGTTTCAGTAATAGTGCCAATCAGGGGTATTTTGGTCATTTTGCAAATCGAGGTGTCTTGGTCATTTACAACTCAGGGGTAATTTGGTAATTTTACAATTCAAGGATATTTTGATGATGTTGTTGTTGTTGTTGTTTTTTTGTTTTCTATGGAAAAATTCTGTTGACTTTGTAAATTGGGGTATATTCGCAAATCATAGGTATTTTTTTTCAAAATAAGGATATTTTAGCAATTTTGTGAGAAAACAGTTGGTCGGTCCTTTCGGGTTTTAATTATAAGTTTTGGCACATCAACACGCATCAGTAGCTAGGGTGAATAGTCACTATGCACCGTAGGATTCTAGTGGAAAGGAGGTGAGTCACTAGATTTGCTTAAATACCAAGCTTTCCACGAATCCACTCCTAGACATGCATATGCCTATTGCCACACCTGTCATGGCTAAAGTGAACAATCACAATGCACTGTGAGATTCCAAATGAAGAGGAGGTGAGTCACTCGGTCGCTTAAATACCAAGCTCTTCCTGGATCTACTCCTAGACATGCATATGCTTGTTACCACACTTTAGTCTTGTGACTTGTTTACAGGTTTTGTTTAAAGAAGTTAAGTCTTATGGATTTTTAAGAGTTTGTTTGTCTAAGCCTAGAGTCCATCAAGTTCTAACCTGAATAGTCTATGTCCCATAAGCCCGTTAAGCCCACATTTATATCACACAATGGTTTAGAGTACTTACCTGGCGAACTTGGCCGGAGACGCAGGTTCCATGCTGAACTAGTAAGCCTTTGCTAAGAGAAATCCATGTTTTTTAAAAAAACCCATTTTTAGAAAATCTTTTGGGCCCAAAATCCCAAAGTTGAGTTTTGAACTGGGCTCTGATACCAATTTATAACACCCTAAACCCGGCCCAAACACTACTACCGGATCTGGTATGTCACTAAGAAAATTTTTGTAAAACCAATCGTGTCAACAGTATGCCCAAATAAGAATTACATAAAATGTGCCTTAATAATCAAAAGCCCAAAACTGGATTACATGTCCTTGAAAGAATTTAAAATGAGAATAAATAATAAAGGCCCATAATAAAACTAAAATGTAAACTACTGGCCCATGGCCTTACTACAACGTAGTTTAAATCCATCATATAAAATACTTTTAAAAAAAAACTAATATGGGGAACTTGTCGCCGGATCCACCTTCTTTTGCATGGCCACCTTGCGCTTCACTCCGGCCCGATCTGATGCACTAATTGTCACCTGAAAGGTTAGTTTAATTGGGTGAGTCGCGAGACTCAATGTGCAACCCTCATGCACCACTAGATTTGGGCCTCATAAAGCATAACAACAATTTTATTTACATGGATAACAAGTAATATGCAAAGCCCAACCCATTTGCCTAGGTTTCCATCCGCTACACGCCCCCGTACCAACCAACACACCATTGGGGATTTCTACAATCAACCCACACCGCTACACTCCAAGATGGCAGTCATGCTACTCATCAACATATATTGGCCGAAGCCTGTATAACAAATCACGGCATTAGCCGCTACAGTAAATCACGGTAAAAATCGCTACACATATACATATACATATACTTCCTCCTTTCATCACCCAACCCATGCAAACATGTACAATAATTTAAAAACATGTACAACAATTTACTTGTAACATATAAATGTTTATTTACTAACACGAGGGTCCATTGTTTAAATCCGAGATTTCATCTTTTAATGTAACATATAAATCTTATGAACATATATATATATAATTAATCAGATCTAGACGGTGGGGAAGTATTACACACCTGATTCGCGTACTAAGGCTTTCGCTATGTCTACGCTACTATCACTTGAAACAACTACTATTGGTCCACGATCTGACTTCAATTTCAGCCTACACCCCATTGGCCAATCTTGCACTACCGAAATAGATCGCTTCTTGAATTTGGGTGACGATTTTACAGATCCAACCTTCTCTGCTTGACTGTTAGTTGAGTCCATAACAATCCCTTAATCACTAAACCAAATAAACGATGAGATCTAACTCATTAGTTAAATGTAACCTTTAAAACAAACACTTACCTAGTTAGCCGAATCCCAAATATCTTTGAGAAATTGTCACCGCCAACCTTCCTACATTTGGCCATCCTCCAAATATCAAACCAACCGATACACACAATCAACCTAACCCCAAATAGTGTTCGGCCAAAGCAAAAAGAATCATGGAAGGCCATTCGGCCACACTTACCACTACCTACCTTCGACTTTTCCACCAAATCAGCTTTAATGGGGCAGATTCGACTTCAAGGGGTAAAGAGTATAGTTGGTAGGGCCTTGTAAATAATGATTTTGATTAGGAGTTTGATAAGAATAAAGAAATCATAGAAAAGAAGAAATCCTGAAACTCACCGGATTACTAAGGAGTATACGGCTTACAGTGCACCTTCGGGAAAATAGAGATCTCCCTTGTAGATTCGGCTATAGAAGAAGAAGATGTGCACTAAGAGCATTCGGCTTTCAGAAGGGTTTTTGAGGAGAGGAGAAACACTAAGGAGTTTTGGCTAGAAGAGAAAAATTAAGTTAAGTGAGTGAGAAGAGTTTCGGCTAGAGAGAAAAAGTATGAAAGAAAGAGAAGCAAATGAAAGAAAAAGATGATTTCCCCCTATTAAATTCTGCACACATACACCAACACATAGAGTTGGAGTTTCTGCCAACTCTCTCCCTCCTGATAGCCTTCATCTCACCTGATAACCCCAATCCTTATCTTACCTTTTGAAGAGCCTTCACTAAAGCCAACTCCTCCCTCCTTGATTATCATCTTTTATCACTTAAATAAAGAGAAATAAAGCTCCTAACTAGTAGCCTACATGTCCGTCCACCCCCTTCCCATTTAAGTGCCAAATTTTGACCCATCTCCTAAGACCCAATCGACCACACAAGGGCCCAAACTCCTCCCCCCTTATGACGCCACCTTATGCCCACTTAAAGCACTTTAATTCTTTGGGCCACAAGCCCAGCTTGTCACTTAATTAACTATCTTCTTAAATTATAAGCTAACACCATTTATTAGCCACCTAACCTAAATTTTTAAAGCCTAATATTTCACTTTGAATTACCTAGAGCACTAACTTTAACCCTAATTCAAATATTTAATCAAAGAGTCAGCCTGATCCTTAAAATCTCAATTTAACATATTAGACTATCATATAAATGTGTAGGCCCACTTTAAGGATGTTACATCAACCCAAGAAATTAAAAGAGATGTATTCCCGTTCGAATGTTTTAGCAGGGTATTCACGCAGCGATCGTGAGAAACAACATTCGAGTTTTAAATCTCAAGCTACTTTAATGGAAAGTGTGGGTAATGTAAAGTCTAATAGGCCCAAATGTCAACATTGTGGAAGAAGACATCCCAAAGAATGTAGAATCAATGAACGAGCTTGTTTTAAGTGTGGTTCTCAAGATCATTTTATTAGAGATTGCCCGGAGATGGCAGAGAATAAGAAATTTTAGAGTGCAAGGCCTAGTAATACTGCTTTTAGAGGAAGACCCCTGAGGAATACTAGAAATAGAGCTAGTAGTAAAGGTGTGACAAAAGAAACCGTAGTGAGATCTGAAGCTCGAGCACCTGCTAGAGCCTATGCCATCAGTGCACGCGAAAGCGACATCTCTCGATGTTATTATTGGTACTTTTTCTCTTTATGATACTGATGTTATTGCATTAATTGACCCTGGATCTACTCATTCGTATGTTTGTATGAATTTGGTAAGTATTAAGAAATTGGCTGTTGAGTTTACCGAATTTGTGATTAAGGTGTCAAACCCTTTAGGCAAGCATGTTTTAGTTGACAATGTATGTAAGAAATGTCCTTTGATAATTAGAGGTCACTATTTTTGACTGACTAGATGTTGTTTCCATTTGATGAGTTTGATGTCATTTTAGGTATGGATTGGCTGATGTTGCATGATGCTATATTAAATTGTAGATAGAAAGTTATTCAATTGAAATGTAAAAATGGTAAAATTCTTCGAGTTGAATCAGATGAGTCAGATAGATTGCCTGTGGTGATTTCTTCAATGTCAGCTCAGAAATGTATAAGAAAAGGTTGTGAAGCTTACCTAGCTTATGTGTTAAACATGAAAGAGTCTGGATTGAATGTTGAATCGGTGCCGATAATTTTTGAATATTCGGAGGTGTTCCCGGAAGAGTTACCTGGGTTACCTCTAGTTAGAGAAATTGAGTTTGATATTGATCTAGTAACAGGGACCTTGCTGATATCGATTGCTCCTTATTGAATGGCTCCGACCGAATTGAAAGAGTTAAAGACTCAGATGCAAGAGTTGACAGAAAAGGGTTTTGTGAGACCAAGTTATTCTCCCTAGGGTGCTCTAGTGTTGTTTGTAAAGAAGAAAGACGAGACAATGAGACTTTTTATAAATTACCGTTAGCTCAATAAGGTAACCATTAAGAAAAAGTATCCTTTGCGAGAATTGATGATTTATTTAATCAACTGAAAAGAGCGACAGTGTTCTCAAAGATAGATTTGTGATTTGGCTACTACCAGTTGAGAGTTAAAGAGTCAGATGTGTCGAAAACTGCTTTCAGAATAAGGTACAGACACTATGAATTCCTTGTTATGCCCTTTAAACTGACGAATGCTCCTACAGTTTTTATGGACCTAATGAATCGAATCTTTAGACCGCACTTGGACAGGTTTGTAGTTGTTTTTATTGATGACATACTGATTTATTCTCGTAATGAGTGTGAGCATGCCGAACACTTGAGAACTATTTTGTAGACTTTGAGAGATAAGAAGTTGTATGCTCAGTTCAGTAAAAGTGAGTTTTGGCTCCAAAAAGTCAGATTTTTAGGACATATTGTCTCAGGTGATGGTATTCGAGTTGATCCAAGTAAGATTTCGACAATTGTTGATTAAAAATCGCCAAGGAATATATCTGAAGTTAGAAGCTTTTTGGGCTTAGTCAGTTACTACCATAGGTTCGTCAAAGGATTTTCGATGATTGCTGCCCCTATGACCAAGCTGTTGCAAAAAGATGTCAAATTTGAATGGTCCGAAAAATGTCAACAAAGTTTTGAGAAGTTGAAGGTATTATTGATTGAGGCATTGACTTTAGTTCAACCTGAACCGGGAAAGGAGTTTGTGATTTATAGCGATGCATCACTGAATGGATTGGGATGTGTGTTGATGCAAGAGGGAAAAGTCATAGCCTATGCCTCGAGACAATTGAAACCACCCGAGAAAAAATATCCGATGCATGATTCAGAACTAGCTATTATTGTGTTTGCCTTGAAAATTTGGAGACATCATCTATATGGTGAGAAATGTCATGTTTTTACTAATCATAAGAGCTTGAAGTACTTGATGACTCAAAATGATTTGAACTTAAGGCAATGAAGATGCCTTGAGTTACTGAAAGACTATAAGTTGGTGATTGACTATCACCCGTAAGCGAATGTGGTTGTAACATCCTGAATTAATGGGCCTATGCGTTCTATGTGTGTGGTTGTGCTTACTATGCTTGTTAGAGTGTTTAGGGGTTTAGAGTGGGCTCAAAGTTGGGCCGAGGCCTTAATCAAATTTTCTGTTTGGAGACTCTAGTGAAAAGCCTGATAAGTTAGGGCTTAAAAGAGGTTATCTGTGTTTTAAAATACAAAATGGGCTTGTGGCCCAATGGCAAAGTGGTGCCACTTAGAGAGAGCAGAGAAGTGGCGTCAGCTGAGGGGCCCAAATTCAAGTTGCATTAAGCCCAATTCTTTTTAATTTAATCTAGTTAATTTTCGACAATTAGATGGGTAGAGGGGATGGCAAGTGATGCTTGAAATTAGGAATTTTTAATGATAATAATGTGCTGATAAAGGATGGAAGAGGTGGTGTTATCCATGACATTGAGGATGAGTGGCAGATAAAGATAATAGAGAAAATTTAGGATTTATCTGCTGGTCACAGTGGTGGCCAAAATTCCAGCACTGAGTGCAAAGGGGAAAAGGACTAGATAGGGCTAAGGGGTGCGAATTCTCATTATTTTCCTAAAGCATAGTTTTTTTTATTTTCTTTCACTTCTTCTTTTCTCCTCCTAATTTCGACAACTGAGGGTTCTTCTTCTCCTTTTCTGCCTAAACCGAAAACTCCTAACTCTACTTTCCTCTCCACTTTTATACCATAGCCGATTGATATTGAAAAGCCAAAACCCCTAATCTTATTCTCTCATCTCCACTTTTATGCGAAAGCCAAAATTCCATTATTTTCTCTGCTTTCATCTCCATAGCCGAATACCATTGTCTATTCTTTTCTCTTTGCTAATTTCTTCATCAAAGCCGAATCTTCATAGATCTCTTGAGATCATCTTTTCTTTCTGATCTTCTCAAAAGCTAAAATCCCCTAGGAGTTACCGAATTCTCTGTGTTAAGGTAAGTGTCGATTTCTTCTGTTCTTTTTCTTTTCTTTCGATTTTTGAGACCATAGCCAAATGGCTAGTTGGTTGTTAGGTCATCTTTAGTTTGACATTTTCACTGATCTTGTGTTCTTTTTGGGCGACATTTCGGGATTTGAAGGAGATCTAATCGCCTAGGTTTCTAAGCAAGAAATCATTAGCCTTCGAACCACGTTACTTTTTTGGGATTTCAAGGTAAGGGTTTCGATTCTCCCTAAGTTTTCAATCAGTTTCTTTTCCTTATTGTGCTTTAACCTAATGCCTCGTTAAGCAATCATTATAGTATCCTCTAACTAAGGTTATTCATGGACTCAAATGTCTGCAAATCGAAGGAAGGGGTTGGATCTGTAGTCCCAGCCCCAAAGTTCAAGAAACAAGCGGTGTCAGCATTACGGGATTAGCCACCGAGTTGTGGACCAGCTTCAGAACAAAACCTTAGACAGTTAGCCGTTGTATCGATTTTTGATAGTGTCGACATAAAAAGTACTATCTTATCGGTAATCAGGTGTGTAGATCTCTATCACACTAGTTAAACTGTACTATGTATATTATGGGCTAAAAGCCAGAAAATAAGGCTGTATGAATAGTCGTATTACCCAGAAAGGGTAGGCAAGGGATGCCAGGTACGTAATCATAGAAACTTTTCTATGTGTATCGAAGTATGTGAAAGTATGTGATCTTTTTAGATATTATAATGATTTGATTCTTGTATGTATGCATGCATGGGATGGGATTGATATGATGAAGGGGAAGAAGGTCACATAGCGATCGGTGGCTTTGCCACATAGGTCACATAGTGATCGGTCTTTATGACAAGCAGCACAGCTGTCGATATATTATTAAGGTCGCATAGCAATCGGTGGCTTTGCCACATAGGTCACATAGTGATCGATTTTTATGACAGGTAGCACAGCTGTCGATATGGTGTGTAGCGGATGGAGGGTTGATTGTAGAAATCCCCATGATGTGATGGTTGGTACGGGGGTGTGTAGAGGATGGACTTTTAGGTTTGGAAAGGGCCATGTTGCGTGAAAATAATCTGTTGCCATTGTGTATGGGCTGAGGACCAAATGTGTTTGTGGGCCTCAAGGCTTTTATGTGTTTTCGGGATTTACACACTGAGTCTTGGTGACTCACCCTTTTATTTTTCCCAACTTTTCAGATGAGCAGTAGATCGTGGACATGAGAGCCGAGGCAGACTCGGGG
This sequence comes from Gossypium rotundifolium, assembly GCA_025506655.1. Lineage (NCBI taxonomy): Eukaryota > Viridiplantae > Streptophyta > Magnoliopsida > Malvales > Malvaceae > Gossypium > Gossypium rotundifolium. The sequence continues at coordinate 31,171,280 of CP106730.1, forward strand.
GCCATCAAATCTTTTATCTTCATAGACTATTTTTGATTTTTCTTTAAGTTTCAATTTTGGGATTATTTTTGTAATAAGGCCTCCATAACTTAGGTTATCGAACTACATTTTTTTTATGTTACATCTTATAAACTTATGTTTTCAAAGTCTTAATTATAAAGTGAAAGGAAAATGAGTTTTTCAAGCATGTTCAACGTAAATGTTAAAGTTTCTTAAAAAATGTCACAATTATTGATTAATCGGTTAAAATAAACTGAGATTTTCAAAACCCTTCAAAGTAAAGTTTTCAACATTCAACCCGTAGCATACCAGATCCGGTCATGACGTATGGGCTGAGTTTAGGGTGTTACATTTTGGTATCAGAGCCTAATTTAAAACTTGGGCTGAAAAATAGGTCCAGTGGTGATTTGTAAAAGTGATGTAAGTTTGAGAAAAGTTGGTTGAGATATGGCCTTCGAGTCTACCACACCCGATCCACGCAGGTAGGTATTCTAAACTCATTATATGATATGCATGTTGGGCTTGATAGGCTCTATAGGGACGTAGTTTAGTATGCTAAAGTTTATGGACTTTATGTTTAGTATAAACAATTCTTCAAATCTCATAAGACTTAATTTCTAATTAAACATGTTTGTGAACAAGTCACAGGGTTAGGGTGTGGTAACAGGCATACGCATGTCTAGGATTGGATCCGAGGAGAGCTTGGTATTTAAGCGGCCTAGCGACTCACCTCCTCTTGTTTGAATCCTACAGTGCGTAGTGATTGTTCACTCTAACCGAGAGGGCTTGTTGACGGGCCAAAATTTATAACTAAAACCCGAAAGGGACCAGCCACCCTATTTTTGAAAAAATTACTTATACCCCTAGTTTTGTAAAATTCTCGAAATACCCTGGATTTGTAAAAATTACCAAAATTTGTAAAAATTAACGAAATACCCCCAGATTTCAAAAATACCAAAATAGCCCTATTTTGTAAAATCACCAAGATACCCTATTTTAGAAAATTATGAAAATACCCTTAGGTAGTGGAATGACAAAAATACCCTTATGTGATGAATGTGAGTTCATGGATTCTCCTTGCATGTTGATATGTGATGGTTGAATGTATATGGATTCTAAAGCTAGAAAATACAGACCTAAGAACTGAACCTTGTTGATAGAGTTTGAATTCGAAAGAACTACTATTAAAACTACTTTCTATAAGATTGTTTGTTATTAATCAGTGGAAGAAATTAATAATTCATAAAAATCCTAATCAGATAAACGCGAATCGGTAGAATGAGCACTAGTGGACGTGGTGTACGTGGCCGAGGTAGAGGAAGGATTACTGTGTCGGAACCCGTAGGGTCTGGCCACGAGTCAGGGAATGAGGTACTAGTGCCACCAGCTATGGAGGCAAAGTTTCAAGATCAGACGACCGGAGATGATGCATTATCTTAGGCGATGTTAACGATTTTAGAGAGGGTTGTTGGGGTAGGTATGGGCACAGGAGCCTGAAAATCTGTGTCGAAATGGCTTAGAGCTAATGGGGCAGAAGTGTTTAGGGAAATTTCTGGGATAGCCCCGAGTACAGCTGAGTATTGGTTGGAGGCGGTCGAATGCATAATAGATGATCTAGATTTCACGGAAGAAGAGAAGCTGAAAGGAGTAGTGTCCCTTCTCCGGGACAAAGCTTATCAATGGTGGCTTACGATTAAGGATGGTACAGTGGCTGACCGTATCACTTGGGATTACTTCAGAACGGCGTTCCAGAGTAAGTACATTGGAACGAGTTATGTGGACGCGCAGCGTAGAGCATTTCTAAATCTGGTTTATGGAAGTAGGTCGGTGGCGGCATATGAAGCAAAATTATTATGCTTGAGCCGTTATGCTCGAGAGATAGTGGCCACAAAACATGAACGGTGTGTTCGAGTTGAAGATGGCCTGAAGGATGATTTACGTGTTTTGATAGCCCCATAGTGGGAGAGGGAATTTACTGTGCTTGTAGAGAAGGCTAAGATAGTTGATGAGGTAAAGCGAGCGATAAAGCTGAATTGGGATAATGATTGAAGTGGAAGTAGGAGGAATTTTGGATCTTCAGGAGCAGCTGGGCGTACTTAGAAAAGACCTAGGTTGGATGGGCCGAACCGGGTAGAGAGACCCGATGCTAACCAGACATGGAGGTGTGTTTGCTGTGGTAAATTCCATGTAGGTGAGTGTTGGGCAGGCAGTGGAAAGTGCTTTAGGTGTGGGTCTTTGGACCATCGGATTAGGGACTGTCCACAGCCACGGAGCGATGTAGGACCCGTAGGGCAGGGAAATGCTCAGCCAGGTAGAGGAGGTCAGCAGCCACAGAGGGGTCGTGGTCCATCTAGAGGTGGTAACGATTTCACGGGTAGTAGAGCACCAGTAGAGGCGAGAAGCGAGGCGAGATAGACGGGGTTAGTCTATACTGCTAGATGTCGAGAGGAGGCTGACGCACCAGATGTTATAATCGGTACATTTTTAATATTTGGTTTGCCTTACACTGCATTGATTGACATTAGATCAACACATTCATATGTTGCTAGTAGTGTGTTTGGAACTTTAATTTTAGATTCTAAGATTACCCCTAGGGCGATGACTGTAATTAGCCCATTAGGACAATCTGTGATAGTAGATAAACTCTATCAAGAGTTACCCTTAGAAGTTTAGGTGATAGTTTTCCGGACGGATCTGATGGAATTACTGTTCGGGGAGTTCGACTTAATATTAGGCATGGACTGGCTGGTGAAGTATCAAGCTAATTTAGATTGTGCAACCAAGCGTATGATGTTGAAAACCCCCGAGGGTGGTGAAGTGTTGGTGATAGGAGAAAGGGGGAACTGTCTGTCGAATGTAGTGACTGCCCTAAGAGCAGAAAGGATGGTGAGAAAAGGCTGCGAGGTAGTATTAATGTTTGTTTGGGCTCTGGAAGTGAAGGACCTAACTGTTGGGGACATTAAGACGGTGAATGAATTTTCTGATGTTTTCCCAGAAGAGCTTTTAGGATTACCTCCGAATCGTGAAGTGGAGTTTGGTATCGATCTTCTTTTGGGAACAGTGCCAGTATCTATTGCTCCATATAGGATGGCGCCAAAGGAGTTGGTGGAGTTGAAAGCACAGATTCAGGAGTTGCTGGATAGAGGGTTTATTCGACCAAGTGTGTCACCATGGGGAGCACTGGTGTTATTTGTTAAGAAGAAGGATGGATCAATGCGTATGTGCATTGACTACCGTCAGCTGAACAAGTTAACTATCAAGAACAAGTATCCGTTGCCAAGGATTGATGACTTGATCGATCAACTGAAAGAGGCGTCAGTGTTCTCAAAGATAGATTTGAGATCAAGATACCATCAACTTAAGGTCAAAAATAGGATATTCATAAGGCAGCTTTCAGGACCCATTATGGCCATTACGAATTTTTGGTAATGCCATTTGGGTTGACTAACGCGCCAGCGGCATTTATGGATTTGATGAACAGAGTGTTCCAACCCTACTTGGATCGGTTTGTCGTGGTATTTATAGATGATATCTTGGTTTACTCACGATCGGAAGAGGAGCATGATTCACATCTGCGAGTGGTTTTGCAGATTCTGAGGGAGAATCAGTTGTATGCCAAATTCAGTAAGTGCGAATTTTGGCTAAGTGAAGTTACTTTTCTAGGCCATGTTGTGTCGGCAGAGGGGACTAGGGTTGACCCTAAAAAAATTAAAGCGGTGTTGGATTGGAAGTTGCCTAGGTCTGTGGCGAAAATTCAGAGTTTTCTTAGTCTGGTCGGGTACTATCAAAGGTTTGTTGAAGGATTTTCTGCAATCGCGGCACCATTGACTAAGTTATTACGGAAAGGAGTTCCGTTTATTTGGTCTAGTAAGCGCAAAGAGAGTTTCAAAAGTTGAAAAGGATTTTGACGGAGGCTCGATATTGATTGACCCGGAAGTTGGAAAGGAATTAAGTAATTCTTGTGATCGTCTCACACGGACTAGGATGCGTGTTGATGCAAGATGGAAAGGTTGTTGCGTATGCATCTCGGCGATTAAGACCGCACAAGCAAATTATCCACCCATGATTTGGAGTTGGCGGCTGTGGTTTTTGCTTTAAAGATTTGGAGACATTATCTATACGGTGAGAAATCTGTTATTTATATAGATCATAAAAGCCTAAAATACCTTTTAACCCAGAAGGAGTTGAATTTAAGGCAGAGGAGGTGGATCTAGTTGTTAAAGGATTATGATTGCTCGATCGAGTACCATCCGGGTAAAGCTAATGTGGTGGCGGATGCCTTAAGTCATCAAGTAATCTCTGACTTGAGGGCAATGTTTGCTCACCTTAGTTTGTATGATGATGGGAGCTTATTGGCTGAACTTCAAGTGAAACCCTCTTGGGTCGGTCGAGTTAAGGAGAAGCGGCGAGTCGATGAGTTGCTAAAGGAGAAGTTTCATGTAGGATCAAATGATGGATCGATGGACTTCAGTATGAATGAGGAAGGACTGTTATGTTTTCAAGGGAGAGTGTTCATGCCAAAAGATTCGAAATTTAGGCATAGGATTTTGCAAGAAGCGCATGGAAGTTCATACGCTATGCACCTCGGAGGGAGTAAGATGTATCAAAATTTGTAGGATCATTTCTAGTGGCCGGGCTTGAAGCGTGAGGTAACTGAATTGGTAAGTGTTTGACCTATTAGCAGGTAAAGGCGGAGCATCAGCTCCATCAGGGTTGTTGCAGCCGGTGAAGATTCCACAATGGAAGTGGGAAAGGATCACAATGGACTTTGTTAGTGGGCTACTCCTCACGCCTACTAAGAAAGATTTAGTCTGGGTGATTGTTGATCGCTTGACGAAATCTGCTCATTTCATACCAGTACGGGTCGATTTCTCTCTGTAAAAGCTGGCTAGGTTATATATAGCGGAGGTAGTGAGGTTGCATGGAGTACCAGTATCAATCATATCGGACAGGGACCTAAGGTTCACGTTGCAATTCTGGAAGGCTTTGCATCAAGCGTTGGGTACGAAGTTGGATTTCATCTGACGTTTCATCCTCGAACAGACATTTTACGGTTTGAGAGGGTAATTCAGATCTTGGAGGACATGTTAAGGGGATGTGTCATTGATTTCGAAGGTAGTTGGGAAGAGTTTTTACCGTTGGCAGAGTTTGCATACAACAACAGCTACCAATCTAGTATTCAGATGGCGCCCTATGAAGCATTGTACGGGCGAAAGTGTCGTACTCCTACCTGTTGGACGGAATTAGGGGAACGTCAAATTTTGGGACCGAAGTTGGTTACTAAGATAGAGGAGAAGGTTGAGTTAATTTGAGCTCGACTAAAGGAAGCGTCAGACCGACAGGAGTCCTATGCAGACTTGAAACGTAAGGACATAGAGTTTGCAGTGGGTGACAAGGTGTTCTTGAAGGTGTCGCCATGGAAGAAAGTGCTGAGGTTTGGATGGAAGGGTAAATTAAGTCCCAAATTTATCGGGCCTTATCGAGTGTTGAAACGAGTAGGGCCAGTAGCCTATCAGCTAGAGCTACCTTCTGAGCTAAGCTAGATTCACAATGTATTCCACGCTTCTATGTTGAGACAATATCATTAAGATCCGTCTCATGTGGTGCCTGTGGAGGAAATCGAAGTAAGACCCGATTTGTCCTTTGAAGAGGAACCAGTGGAAATTCTGGATCATGATGTCAAAGTGTTGCAAAGGAAAATGGTTCCATTGGTTAAGGTTCTATGGCAAAATCACGGTTCTAAGGAGGCTACTTGGGAGCCCGAGGAAGCGATGCGGCAGCATTACCCACATCTACTCTGATCAGGTAATTTTGAGGCTGAAATTTCTTTAAGGGGGTAGAATTGTAACATCCTGAATTAATGGGCCTATGCGTTCTATGTGTATGGTTGTGCTTACTATGCTTGTTAGTGTGTTTTAGGGGTCCAGAGTGGGCTCGAAGTTGGGCCGAGGCCTTAATCAAATTTTCTGTTTGGACACTCTAGTGGAAAGCCTGATAAGTTAAGGCTTAAAAGAGGTTATCTGTGTTTTAAAATACAAAATGGGCTTGTGGGCCAGTGGCAAAGTGGCACCACTTAGAGAGAGCAGAGAAGTGGCGTCAGCTGAGGAGGCCCAAATTCAAGTTGCATTAAGCCCAATTCTTTTTAATTAATCTAGTTAATTTTTGGCAATTAGATGGGTAGAGGGTGACGGCAGTGATGCTTGAAATTAGGAATTTTTAATGATAATAATGTGCTGATAAAGGAAGGAAGAGGTGGTGTTATCCATGACACTGAGGATGAGTGGCAGATAAAGATAAGGGAGGAAATTTAGGATTTATCTGCTGGTCACAGTGGTGGCCGAAATTCCAACACTGAGTGCAAAGGGGGAAAACGGCTAGATAGGGCTAAGGGGGTGCCGAATTCTCATTATTTTCCTGAAGCATAATTTTTTTTATTTTCTTTCACTTCTTCTTTTCTCCTCCTAATTTTGGCAACTAAGGGTTCTTCTTCTCCTTTTCTACCTAAATCGAAAACTCCTAACTCTACTTTCCTCTCCACTTTCATACCATAGCCGATTGATATTGAAAAGTCGAAACCCCTAATCTTATTCTCTCATCTCCATTTTTATGCAGAAGCTGAAATTCCATTATTTTCTCTGCTTTCATCTCCATAGCCGAATACCCTTGTCTATTCTTTTCTCTTTGCCGATTTCTTCATCAAAGCCGAATCTTCATAGATCTCTTGAGATAATCTTTTCTTTCTAATCTTCTTAAAAGCCAAAATCCTCTGGGAGTTTTCAAATTCTCTGTGTTAAGGTAAGTGCCGATTTCTTCTGTTCTTTTTCTTCTCTTCCGGTTTTTGAGACCATAACTGAATGGCTAGTTGGTTGTTAGGTCATCTTTAGTTTGACGTTTTTAATGATCTCGTGTTCTTTTTGGGTAGCATTCTGGGATTTGAAGGAGATCTAATCGCCTAGGTTTCTAAGCCAGAAATCGTTAGCCTTCGAACCACGTTACTTTTTTGAGATTTCAATGTAAGGGTTTCTATTCTCCCTAAGTGTTCAATCGGTTTCTTTTCCTTATTGTGCCTTAACCTAATGCCTCGTTAAGCAATCATTATAGTATCCTCTGACTAAGGTCATTCATGGACTCAAATGTCAGCAAATCGAAGGAAGGGGTTGGATCTGTAGTCCCAGCCCTAAAGTTCAAGAAACGAGCTGTGCCAGCAGTACGGGATTAGCCATTAGTTTGTGGACCAACTTCGAAACAAAACCTTAGACAGTTAGCCGTTGTATCGATTTTTGATAGTGTAGACATAGAAAGTACTGTCCTATCGGTAATCAGGTGTGTAGATCTCTATCACACTAGTTAAACTGTACTATGTATATTATGGGCTAAAAGCGGAAAATGAGGTTTGTATGAGCATCGTATTACCCGAAAAGGGTAGGCAAGGGATGCCAGGTACGTAATCATAGAAACTTCTTTATGTGTATCGAAGTATGTGAAAGTATGTGATCTTTTTAGATAGTATAATGATTTGATTCTCGTATGTATGCATGCATGGGATGGGATTGATATGATGAAGGGAAGAAGGTCACATAGCGATCGGTGGCTTTGCCACATAGGTCATAGTGATCGATCTTTATGAATGAAGACAAATTGTCGATATATTATTAAGGTCGCATAGCGATCAGTGGCTTTGCCACATAGGTCACATAGTGATCAGTTTTTATGACAGGCAGCACAACTGTCGATATGGTGTGTAGCGGATGGAGGGTTGATAGTAGAAATCCCCACGGTGTGATGGCTGGCATGGGGGTGTGTAGAGGATGGACTTTTAGGTTTGAGAAGGGCCATGTTGCATGAAAATAATCTATTGCCATTATGTATGGGCCGAGGACCATAATGTGTTTGTGGGCCTCAAGGCTTTTATGTGTTTTCGGGATTTGCACACTGAGTCTTGGTGACTCACCCTTTTATTTTTCCCAACTTTTCAGATGAGCAGTAGATCGTGGACATGGGAGCCGAGGTGTACTTGAGGGGCCATCAAATCTTTTATCTTCATAGACTATTTTTAGGTTTTTCTTTAAGTTTCAATTTTGGGATTATTTTTGTAATAAGGCCTCCATAACTTAGGTTATCGAACTATATTTTTTTATGTTACATCTTATAAACTTATGTTTTCAAAGTCTTAATTATAAAGTGAAAGAAAAATGGGTTTTTCAAGCATGTTCAACGTAAACGTTAAAGTTTCTTCAAAAATGTCACAATTATTGATTAATCGGTTAAAATAAACTGAGATTTTCAAAACCCTTCAAAGTAAAGTTTTCAACATTCAACCCGTAGCATACCAGATCCGATCATGACGTATGGGCGGGTTTGGGGTGTTACAGTGGTCGCTGACGCCTTGAGTAGGAAATCTTTGTTCGCTTTAAGAGCGATGAATACACGGTTGACTTTGTCCAGAAATGGTTTGATTCTAGCTGAGTTGAGAGCTAGATCGTTGTTCCTTTAACAGATTTGTGAATCTTAGAAATGTGACCGTGAATTACAAGCCAAGAGAGCTCATTGTGAATCGGTTAGTGATTCAGATTTTCATGTCAGATCTAATGATTATTTGATATTTCGAGGTAGAGTTTGTGTATCGAAAATGATGAACTTATTTAGAAAATTCTTCATGAGGCGCATAATGGTTGCTTATCCATGCATCTGGGTAGTACGAAAATGTATAATGATTTGAAGGCATTGTACTGGTGGCTAGGAATGAAACGAGATATTTCAGAGTTTGTTTCGTTTGTCAAAAAGTGAAAGTGAACACCAAGTACCTTCAGGTTGACTTTAGCCAGTGATGGTACCCGAATGGAAATTGGACAAAATTACAATGGATTTCGTAACTGGATTACCTCTGACTCCGAAAAAGAAAGATGTCGTTTGGGTCGTGGTTGATAGATTGACGAAATTGGCTAATTTTATTCTGGTACGTTGTAACACCCCGCACCCAAGACCGATACTGGGTCTGGATACGAGACATTGCTATGCTTGAACCCAATGAAACATGTACTTACGGGCTATAAAATTTCGTTCCAACTTAAAAACTTCACTTTCTTAGTCAACACATATAACAAGGACCTTCGAGACCTTTAACTCATGTCAGAAAACTTTCGGAATTAAAATCAAATAACTAATTTTTGAAGTAGGGTTCACACGCCCATGTAACTTAGAACACGCCTGTGTACCCTTAAGCACGCCCATGCCCTCAAACCGTGTAGAACTACTGACTATTTTCACACAGCTTAGACACGCCCATGTCTACCAACCGTGGGAGGTTATTGACTAATTTCACATGGCCATGACACGCCCGTAGGCTTAGACCGTGTGCTAATCCTTGATATCTTGACTAAATTAACACGGTGCAGGCACACGCCCATGTCCAAATCGTGTGTCTTACGGCATACACACACGGTGTGGGATTTGCCGTGGCCTATTATGATTAATAATACTAAGGTGCGGGGTTAACACTGTCTAGACACACGCCCGTGTGTCCAACCGTGTGGGCACTTACAGGCTATTTACCAAGCTGTTAGCCACCCTGAAATGAAGATCATACCCATACACAATTCAATGATGCAATAACAACCCAATCTTATGAATAATACTACATGCTTCATTGATCTCAATAAACATACATGCTTAGTCAAATTTGGCCAATCACTTAGCCATATACAAAAGAATAATAAACTTGATAGCCTTTACAAAGGCCCTTCTTGAAACATGTCCACAAAATGAATGTTTCCTATACATGCCATACATAGTAAAGTAACTTGGCTATACCAAAATAAGAGTTGATAGTGTGTTGCGAGCTCCGACTTTAATGATCCACGAGTTAGCTTGGCGGGACTGCATAGAAAGAAAGAATCATAACGTAAGCATATAGCTTAGTAAGTTTGCATGTAACAACTCATAGCATCATCATTGCTTAATATAAACCATTTCACATAAAAATGGTATTATGAATTTCAGCTAAAGAGCTTACTTACTCATAAAGATTCTTACATGTCTCATGACACTTGCTAATATCATACTTGTAAGGTAACCTTGATACCTGTATCACTTGATCACATTGATCAGTATACTATAATAACGATAATCATGATATCTACTTTCTCATTCACAACATGAATAATACTCAACTTCATCTAACTTCATCTTGATACTAACTTTACTTTCTTAGCTTTCTTGCTATCTTCTTTTAGCTTACTCATTTGCCCAATGAATTTCTGTGAATAACCGAGGATACTAAATCTCTTCCCACATAACATGATGCCAAAGCCATATCCTAGACATGGTCTTACATGGGTTATCTCATCTTGGTTTCATGGCCATGTCTTGACATGGACTTGTATGAAGTCATGCTCTTGATAACATACTCAATGCCAAGCTTGCTTTGGACATACATAATAACTTGCTTGCTAACTTGATCAATCCCAAGCTTGCCTTGGACTTACATGATATCTTGCTCAATGCCAACCTTGCCTTAGACTTACATGATAACTTGCTCAATGCCAAGCTTGCCTTGGACTTACATGATAACTTGCTCAATGCCAAGCTTGCCTTGGACTTACATGATAACTTGCTCAATGCCAAGCTTGTCTTGGACTTACATGATATCTTGATCAATGCCAAGCTTGCCTTGGACTTACATGATAACTTGCTTGCTAACTTGATCAATTCCAAACTTGCCTTGGACTTACATGATATCTTGATCAATGCCAAGCTTGCCTTGGACTTACATGATAACTTGTGTGGTAGATCGAGTATCCTAGGGAAATTCATCTTCAATCGGGACTTGCTTGTACATATTATCGTGATTTCTTGCTTGAACATAAAATAATCATTTCATACAATTATTGTACATTATACTAAGCAAATTAATGATAAAAATCATAAAACTCATACAAACTTACCTCAATATACAAAATGTATGTAGATGTGCAATTTAGTCCTCGACTTTGTTCTTGCCTCGATTTCGATTCGGGCTTCGTTTTTCTTGATCTATAATCATAAATAGATCATTTAAAAACCATATTGACTAAATTGACTCATAACTCATACTTTGGTAAAATTATTATTTTGCCCCTATACTTTTTAATATTTACACTTTTGCCCCAATTCTCGTAAAATGATTTTCATGCAACTTTCTTAAACTTCATGCTCAACTGAATCATTTTCTCTTCTATAACAATCATCAATTCTCACTATTTCTAGTAGGTATGACCAATTTTATAACTGTTACAAAATGGCCCCTACTACCATTTTTCATGAAATTAATTAAGGAAAAGATATTTATCTAAGATCAAACTCTCTTAAACTTCCATAAAACATCATTTAACAAGCATGTCATTCAAGGGTAGATTTTTGAACATGCATCTTAGCTCATTTTATAGCTAAAATTAGCTAATTCATAATACGAGAACTTTAAAAATACGAAGAATATTAAATACGGGGCTAAGATGAACTTACTATGAGCTTGAAAAAAATGAAGAACCCTAGCTATGGTGTCTCCAATTTTTCGACAGCAACAAGGAAGAAGATGAGTGAATTTTTCTCATCTTTATCCTATTTTAATCACTAATTAGGCCAAATGACCAAAATGCCCTTCCTCTTAAAAATTTCCATAATAGTCTCTTAAGGTCAATTTTGTCCAAAATTAAATTTTGGGCAAATTGCTACTTAAGGACTCACAATTATTAATCTTGAGCTATTTCATATAAAAGCTTCTAGAAACTCATATTTTGGAAACTTTTGCAATTTACTCCTTTTTGGACCAATTGACCTCAACTTAATAAAATTACTTTACAAAACTTTCATACTAGCATGCAAACATGGCATAAACCTGGAAAACTCATAATTTCACCTCGGGTTCGTGGCCTCGCACCACTATCCTGACTAGGCACTAAATCGGGCTATTACAAATGTACCGATTATTTGCTTGATAAGCTAGCTGAGTTGTACATTTCTGAGATTGTAAGAGTGCACGGGGTGCCTTCTTCAATTATTTCAGATAGAGATCTGAGGTTCACTTCGAGATTATGAAGTTATCGAAAGAATAGGGCCAGTGGCATATCGGTTAATTTTACCGACAGAGTTGGAAAGAATCCATAATGTGTTTCATGTGTCTATGCTTCAACGTTATCAATCGGACCGTTCACATGTGATTTCTCTGACAGAGGTTGAGATTCGACCTAATATGACTTATGGTAAAGAACCAATCAAGATTTTGGCTCGGAAAGTTAAACAGTTAAAAAGAATAGTATAGCCCTAGTGAAAGTTTTATGGCAATGACACGGAGTTGAAGAGGCTACGTGGGAACCTGAGGAAGCTATGCAAAAATAGTACCCAGACCTATTCTCTGGTAGGATTTTTGGGGACGAAAATCCCTAAAGGGGGAGAGTTGTAACAACCCGATTTTGGGTCTAGTCAGAACAGTGGTTTCGGGACCACAAATCCAACATAACAAAGTTCATTGTTATTATATTTTTATGGTCTACAGTTTAACAGAATGATTTTGTGACAATTTCGTTCGAAAATTTTGACATTTGGGCACTCAATTTAGTCAAAAGGACTAAATTGTAAAAAGTGCAAAAGTTGAGTTCTACATGATAGAGGTGTCTAATTGCTATGAAAATTTAAATTAAAGGTCCCTAGATGGTAATTAGACCATTTTTAAGTTATTGGACAAAAATGGACATGGTGGGATAAAATTTCAAAGTTTTAAGTGAGGGGCATTTTGGTTATTTGGTAAATAAAAGAATAATAGGGAAATTAAAGCCAAAATTAGCTCATCTTTCTTCAACCTTGGCCAAAAATTTGGAGAGCACCATAGCTAGGGTTTTTTCATCTTTCAAGCTTGATTGGAAGTACATCCTAGCCCCGTTTTTAATGCTCTTTATGTTTTTGAAGTCGTTATCATCCGATCTATCTATTTCTACCATTACTTTAAGGAAAGATCAAGTTCTAGAGTTTGACCCATGTTGGATGTTTGTGTATTTTGATGTCTAATGGTAGATTATGCATGTTTGATGTGTGATAAACAACTTTTACTAAGTAATTTTTTATTAAAATTCTTAAAAGGACCTATTTGTAAAAGTTATAAAATATGTATTAAAAGTGTGTTTTAATGGAAATTGTGGGCGTTTATAGTTATAAAATGGTTCAGCTAGGATTGTACAAAAATTACGCACATTTCATTTTACGAGCTTAGGGTTAAAAAGGTAAATATGTCAAAGTTTAGGGGCAAAAATGTAATTTTTTCATAATGTGATTTTTGGACTAAATTGAATAATGTGAATAATAAATGAGTTAAATTTTCTATTATAGATCAAGAGAAACAAGGTTCAAACCTAGACCGGGGGAAAAATAAAGTATTTGACGATTAGGTCCCATTCCTACTATTTTCGTACCGGGGTAAGTTCATATGTAAATAATGCATTATTACTTATGCTTTAATTGTGTTATTATTGTATGAATTGTGATTTACTCTTGAATGAAATCGAAAAAGTTCAATAAGCGAGAAATTCCCCGTTGAACCTTAGGAATAGTTAGGATACAAATGTCATGACATTATGGTTATTGAGATTTTGTGTAAGACCATATCTGGGATATGGCATCGATATAAGACTTTGTGTAAGACCATAGCTGAGCTATTAGCATCGATATAAGATCCTATGTAAGATTATATCTAGGATATGGCATTGCTATGGTACTGTGAGTATGAGATGTCCTGAGTATCCTTTAGTATTCCAAGTGGTTCAACGAGTAGTTCAAAGGAAACGTTAAAGTTGCGAAGGACTATGGTATGATGTGAAAGATTATGGTAAGCTGCAAGTTAGTACAAGTATGTACATAAAACTCATGCTTATTGAGCTCGATATGTGATGAAACCTCATATTGGTTTGATTGAGTAAGTTGCGATGTTAAGATTTTAATAACACCTATGCTAAGCTTGATTATGAATTCACAATGACATTTATATTAATTTACTTTATGTTAAATATATGTTAAAGTGTGTATGATGCTTATTATTTACATAGGAATTTACTAAGCTTTAAAGCTTACTCCCTTCCTTCTTCCCTTGTCTTATAGTGTTACCAAGCCAGCTCGGGGATCGAAGAGGGTCGGAGATCCATTCACACTATCAAATTAATATTTTGGGTACTTGTGATTTTAATATTTTCAGTTATGGCATGTATAGGGACTTGGTCTTTTTGTTATGTGTCATAATTGATTTGGCCATAAGTGATGACTTCAATAGTTGATAAATTCTTTTTCTAAATGGCCATTGAAATTGACTAATATTGGTTAAGTATATATGCATATGATGATGTGTTTTATGATGTGGACTTTGCATGGTTTGAGATGATAAGTTTGAGATGTTGTATGTGATAGGAAATAGCATGTGAAAGAGATATTGATATCTTGTTTGTGGTTGAATTAGTTGTATGAATATGCTTGGGTTGGTTCATGGAAAGGTGGCAAAAAGGCTTGGTAAAGCCTTACATTTCTCCACATGGGTACACGGGTAGACACACGGGCATGTGTCTAGGCCGTGTGCAACACATGGTTTGTCTCACGGGTATGTGTTTCGGACGTGTATCCCTTGCACCTTAATTGTTGCAAAATAGAATGCTTAGTAATGAGCACAAGGGCAGAGACATAGGCGTGTGTCTCAGCCGTGTGGACGGCACGACCTCGAACACGGGCGTGTACCCTAGTCGTGTGAAGTCTGCAACTATTTTATGTAAAATTATTAAAATATAATTGATCAGATGACCAAAGCACATGGGTGTGTAACTTGGCCTTGTGACCTTAATTTGATGATGACGTCATAAACAGAATACTCCCAAATTTGAACACGGCTTGAAGCATGAGCATGTCATAGGGTCACACGGGTGTGTCCCGAACCTACACGAGCATGTGACCCATTTTTCATGAAAAATTTCCTAAGTTCCCCAAAAGTTTCCAAAGTTCTTGGTTTAATCCCGAACCACTTTCGATGCATGTATGTTTTGGGCCTCGTAGGCTCGTTTTAGGGACAATATGAATGTTTTTGAAAAGTTTAAAATTTGAGTGGAAATTAATGTCTCGATTTTGATTGTTTGCTTGTGAATAAATCTAGTAATGCCTCGTACCCTATTTCGGAGTCGGATGCGGGTAAGGAGTGTTACAATCATGGCCCGAAGCCAACTCAATGTATCCCCTAATGACATGTCATTCGTATCCTAACCTATTCCTATGGTTCAACCTGGCTTTCAAATGCTGAATCTTCGTCGAATGTGTCCACAAGATCATAATTCACAATTTATGAAATATCAAAGAATTTAAAACATAAATATAATAATGCTTATTACACGAACTTACCTCTGGCGCAAAAACGGCGAAATAGGTCGATTAGTCGAGTACTTTGTTTTCCCCGATCTAGATCCGTCTTTCACTTTCTTGATCTATATGTAATCAAATTTAGCTCATTTAATTACCTTTCTATTCAATTTAGTCCAAAATTCACATTAAGACACTTTTACACATTTGCCCTTAATGTTTCACATTTTTACAATTTAGTCCTTATTTCATAAAATCACAAATTCATGCAATTAATAGAAACCCATGCTAGTTGAATTTCCCTAGTGCACATATCAGCCCATATTTTCCATTTATTTCAAATTTTAACCACAAAGTTTCCACATTTCAGAATTTAATCCCTAATTTGCATTTCCACTAAAAATCACTTAACAAAACTTGTATAACTATCATCGAACATTCATAATCTATCATCAATCATTAAAATAAATGCTTATTCATCAATGGCACCATCCTAAATCTTTAACAATTTTGCAAAATAGTCCCTGGGTTAGCTAGACCTAGTTGCAACGATCTCAAAAACATAGAAATCATTAAAAACGAGACAAAATTAAACTTACATGCATGAAAAATGCTTGGCTGAACCTTGAAGCTATTTTAATGGCTTCCTTCTTGCTAATTTCAGTTAGGAGAAAGATGAACAAAGTGAAATTTTGATTTTATTTTTACTTAATATTATTTTACAACTAATTTACTTATTTAACTTTATTCAAATAAGCTTTCAAGCCATTAAAAGATGTCCATCTTTGTCCACTAACTTTATAAATGGGATGATTACCACTTAAGGACATTTACTTTAAGTTTCTATAGCTATTAGACCCCTTTAGCTATTAGAACACAAGTTTTACACTTCAAGCAATTTAGTCCTTTTTATCAAATTGCCTAATCAAACGATAAAATTTCTTAACTAAATTTTCACACAAACATATTATCATGCTGTAAAGGTTAAAATAATAATAAAATAATTGTTTTGAATTTGGATTTGTGGTCCCAAAACCACTATTCTAATTTGACTAAAAACGAGCTATTACAACTCTCACCCTTAGGGATTTTTGTTTCTGAAAATCTTACCAGTGAATAGGTTAGGGTACTGTTTTCTCATAGCTTTCTCAGGCTCCCACGTAGCTTCTTCGACACCATGTCATTTCCAAAGTACTTTCACTAAAGCTATGCATTTATTTCTCAACTGTTTAGCCTTTCGAGCTAAAATTTTGATCGGTTCTTCGTTGTATGACATGTCGAGTTGAATTTCAATCTCTGCCGGAGAAATTACAAGTGATGTATCCGATCTATATCGATGCAACATCGACACATGAAACACATTATGGATCTTTTCTAAATTTTACGGTAAAGCTAGCTGATATGCCACTAGCCTTATTCTTTTGATAATCTTATACGACCCGATAAATCGAGGACTCAATTTCCCTTTGCGACCAAATCGAATAATTTTCTTCCACAGCGATACTTTCAGAGACACTTTGTCGTCAATCTGAAATTCAATGTCTTTTAATTTTAAATCTGCGTATGATTTCTGTCGATCTGAAGCTGCTTTCAAACTGTCGCTAATTACATTCACTTTATCTTCAGTCTCTCGGATCAAATCAACCCCGTGAATCTTTTTCTCACTCAACTCGATCCAATATAATGGAGTTCGGCATTTGTGACCATACAAAGCTTCATACGGTGCCATCTTTATGCTCGATTGAAAACTGTTATTATACACAAATTCAACCAACGAAAAATATTTCTCCCAATTGCCTTCAAATTCTAAAACATAATAACAAAGCATATCTTCAAAAATCTAAATTACTCTCTCAAAGACTGACCGTCAGTTTGTGGATGAAATGCTGTACTAAAATTCAACCTCTTACCCAGAGCTTCTTGCAATTTCTTCCAAAATTGCGACGTAAACCTCGGATCTCTATTCGAAATAATCGAAACTGGCACCCCTTGCAATTTAACGATCTCAGAGATGTACAATTCAACCAATTTATCAAGTGAAAATTCTGTACGTACCGAAATGAAATATATAGACTTCGTTAGTCAATCTACGACACCAAGATAGCATATTTCTTTTCAGAGACAGAGGCAAACCCGATACAAAATCCATCGTAACTTTATCCTATTTCCACTTCGGTATCATCACTGGTTGTAGCAATCCCGAAGGAACTTGATGTTCAGCTTTAACTTACTGACAAACCAAACATCTCGATAAAATTTCTGAAATGTCTCATTTCATGCCCGACCACCAATACAACTGTTTCAAGTCATTATACATTTTAGTACTCCTTGGGAGAATAGATAGACAACCACTATGTGCTTCGTGTAGAATTTTTTGAATGAGCTCAGAATTCTTTGGTACACAAATTCTACCTCGGAACATTAAACAATCATTGGATCTAATTCGATAGTCTGAGTCACTATTCGACTCACATTGCACTCTTTTCACTTGCAATTCATTATCACACTTTTGAGCTTCACGAATTTGCTAAAGAAATATTGGTTTAGCTTTTAATTCTGGTAAAATCGAACCATCATCAGACAAGCTTAGCTGAGTATTCATCGCTCGCAAGGCAAATAATGATTTTCTACTAATCGCATCCGTGGCTACATTCGCTTTACCCAAATGATAATCAATCATTAATTCATAGTCTTTTAGCAATTCTAGCCATCTTCATTGTCACAAATTCAAATCTTTTTAAGTCATAATATACTTTAAACTCTTGTGATCAGTAAAGATGTGACACTTTTCATCGTATAAATGATGTCACAAAATTTTCAATGCAAATACAATAGCGGCCAACTCTAAATCGTGTGTCGGATAATTCTTTTCATGCGACTTTAACTGTCTAGAGGCATAAACTATTACTTTTCCTTCTTGCATCAAAACATAACCCAAACTGTTTAATAACGGGTCGCTAAAAATCACAAACTCTTTACCCGACTCAGGTTGAACCAACACTGGTGCCTTAGTTAACAATGTTTTCATCTGTTCAAAGCTCTGTTGACATTTCTCGAACCACTCAAATTTCACATATTTTTGTAGCAATCTAGTTATCAATGTGGCAATCATCGAGAATTCTTTTACAAAACGTCGATAATAACCAGCTAACCTTAGAAAGCTTCTAACTTTAGATACATTTCTCAGTGGTTTCAAGTCAACAACTGCAAAAATGGTGCTCGGATCAACTCGTATACCTTCCGCTGAAACAATGTGTCCCAAAAATCCAACTTCATAGAGCCAAAACCCGCATTTACTGAATTTAGCGAACAGTTGCTTGTCTCTCAAAGTTTGCAATACAATTCTCAAATTTTGCAATACAATTCTTAAATGCTCGACATGCTCAGACTCATCTTGAGAATAGATCAGAATATCGTCAATGAATACAACAACAAATCTATCTAAATATGGTCTAAAGATCTGATTCATCAAATCCATAAAAACTACAGGAGCGTTAGTCAATCTGAATGGCATAACCAGAAATTCATAATGTCCATACCTCATTCTGAACATAGTTTTCGGCACATTTGAATCTTTAACTCGCAACTGATAATATCCTGATGTCAAATCAATCTTCGAAAACACTATTGCCCCTTTTAACTGATCAAACAAATCATCTATTCACGGCTTGTTCTTTATTGTAACCTTATTGAGCTAATGATAGTCAATACACATTCTTATTGATCTGTCTTTCTTCTTTACGAATAGCACTGGCGCACCCCAGGGCAAAAAACTAGGTCGTGCAAAACCTCTATCTGTTAACTCTTGCAACTGAGCTTTCAGCTCTCTCAACTCTGTTGGAGCCATTCTATACGGAGCTATTGATATTGGAGATGTTCTCTGCACTAATTCAATAGAAAATTCAACTTCTCTGATAGTGGTAACCCCGGTAATTCTTCTGGAAAGACATCCAAATATTTACAGACTATTGGCACAGATTCAATCTTTGATTCAGACACTTTTGTATCCAGTACATAAGCAAGATAAGCTTCGCAACCTTTTCTTACACTTCTCTGAGCTGACATAGACGATATCACAATAGGTAATTCCCATGACTCATCTGATTCAATTCGAAGAATTTCACCATTCTGACATTTCAATTCAATTTTCTTTCGTTTACAATTCACCATGGCATCATGTAATGTCAACCAATCGATACCCAAGATTACATCAAACTCATCAAATGGTAAAAGCATCAATTTTTCTAGAAAATAGTAACCCCGAATCATCAAAGGACAGTTCTTGAAAACTTGATCAACTAGAACATGTTTGTCTAAGGGGTTCGACACTTTAACCACAAACTCGGTAGACTCAATAGATAAACTCTTACGAGACACTAAATTCATATAGATATATGAATAATCAAGGCAATCACATTAGTGTCATAAAGAGAGAATGTACCGCTAATAACATCTGGTGATGACGTATCTTTGCTAGCGCGAATAACATAAGCTCTAGATGGTGCCTTGGCCTCAGATCTCATCGCAGAGTCTCTTGTCGTTTCTTTGCTACCCGTCACATTTCCCATGTTTCTAGGTGGTCTTCCTCTAACAGCTATATTGCTCGATCTTGCACTATGATATTTGTCTTTCTTGAATAACTCAGGACAATCCTGAATAAAATGATCTGGCAAACCACATTTGTAACAAGCTTTATTACTTTTATTCCAGCAATCTCTAAAATGTCGTCTCCTACACTGTTAACACTCGAGTTTGTTGTTTCTCACATTGCCAACACTCGATACCGATGTAGCTTGAGTTTTAGGACTTGAATATTGTTTTCCATGATCTCTGTTCGAATATCCCACTGAAGCATTTAAGTGACTATACAAATCTCATGATTTCTTTGATGAAGACTGATATGGTTTACTCATCGATCACTTTCTCAAGTCTCTAGCCTCTGAATCTGCTTTTCTCTTTTCTTTGCTAAGCTCCTCGGCTTTGCAAGCTCTATCAACCAGGACAACAAATTCTTTAAGCTCTAGAATTCCAACAAGCAATATGATATCCTCGTTTAAACCATATTCAAATATTTTACACATTATAGCCTCAGTTGAAACACATTCTTGAGCATACTTACTGAGTCTAACAAACTCTCGCTAGGATTCTATCATAGACATATGGCCCTATTTTAGCTCCAAAAACTCTTTGCATTTCTGATCAATGAACCTTTGACTAATGTATTTCATTTTAAACTTAGCTTGAAAGAATTCCCAGGTAACTCTTTCTCTCAGTACCACAGACTCCAAAGTATTCCACCATTGATACGTAGTGTCCCTCAGAAGTGATACGACACATTTTAAACACTCTACCGGTGTGCAAGAAAGTTCATCAAATACTCTGATAGTGTTTTCAAGACAAAACTCGGCTCGCTCTGGATCATCGTCAACATTAGCTCTAAAATCTTTGGCTCCATGTTTTCGAATCTTATAAACTAGCGGCTTATTCAATCGTAAAAACTCTACACCTTGAGGGGCTACGAGGATCGATTGGGGATTAGATGGGGGTGGAGGTTGTTGAGCAGCCAGATTTGTCTGAACAAATTTCGTGAACCACTTGTTCATCATCTAGAAGAAGGCTTCTTTAGCGTCTCCTCCCTGGCTACCCGATACGGGTCCAGACTCGGATTGTGCTACTCTGTGAACGAAGCAAGTTCATTACTTTCTACATCATTAGCTACAGCTCGATTGGGATCCATTTACTATATGAAAACAAAGTTTAAATTGTTAGGAGTCATCACACTATTATAGGTTATATATGGCATGTATAGCTAGACTCTCACATACGCTACATTAGTCCTTGAACCGACTAAACCTTAGATCTTATACCAATAACTGTAACACCTTTCACCCGTATTCAACGCCAGAATAGGGTTACAGAGTGTCACCAGACATATCATACAATTACACATACATTTTGCATACATTTTCAAATTTCATATAATCATCAATCAACAACATTTATATCGTCCCTAAAATGAGCCTACGAGGCCCAAAACATTTATTCGGAGTGGTTTGGGACTAAACCGATAACTTTAAAAACTTTTAGAACACTTAGAAAATTTTTCCAAAAACAGGAGACACACGTCCGTGTCACAGGCCGTGTGAACATTTGAAATGGGAGCACATGGCCGTGTCCCAACCCGTGTCTGACCCCTTGTAACTCTTTGACTTGGGTTACACGGCCAACAAACATGCCCATGGGACTAGCCCGTGTGCCCTAAAAATGGCCATACACGCCCGTGTACCAGGCTGTGCCAAACCTGTAGGGTATACTGACTTATGCCACACGACCAAGTCACACGCCCTTGTGTGAGGCTGTGTGGAACATACTGACTTAATTTCTATTTCAGCACCAGGGGACACACGGTCGTGTAACATAACAGTATATCACACACGGCTAAGACACACGTCCGTGTGGACAAAAATAGACTATTTACCAAGCCATCTTGCCACCCAAATTTGTACACACCTATACAACTAAAATGACACATAATCAAAGCATATATGGGCATCCAATTCAAGCACAACTAAGACCAAAACATGCCAATTCAAAGCATACAATTTTCACAATCTCAAAACACCTAATTTGTCACTTTCAATTGTGCACAACTTTACCTAAAACCACATGTATATCATAACTCTTAATGCACTCATATGGTACTCAATATATCAATTCACAATAAGGCATACATTAAGCAAATTGCTACCTTTACTACCATATCTCATCTAGGCATTCAATAAGTAAATATAAACCTTATCACCAAAGAGCATTAACACACACACACACACACACACACATATATATACACATCACCATATTTGCCAAAATAAGCCAAATTACAAGGCAATACACAAAATCAAATCAACCAAAATAAGATAACTCAAATGGCTACATCCAACACCAAAGACATATCCAAATGACCAAACTCCTATACATGCCATATAACCAAAAACTTAGTTTCAAAAGTACCAAAGTAGTAGTTGGATAGTGTGACGAAGTCTTTCATGATCCCTGAATCCGAGGTAGCTTTGAAATCACTATAAAACATGGTAAAATAAAAAAAGAAAGCTTTATAGCTTAGTAAGCTCGTATCAAAATAATAAGCAAAACTTACCATTTAATTTCCATTCAAAATATGTATAAACTTACCACAAAATATATATAACAAAATCTTAACTTATACTCAATCATGTACTTAACCATAAACTTAAACCTTTCATATGATCAATGCAACTTCAGTTTCGATACATACTTGTACCAATACGTATCTATTCTCACCAATTCATATCTTCGATATACCCGTTGAACCATTTGGAATAAAAGTCGGATACTCGGGAGTCTCGCACCCTAACTGATAATATCATGGCCCGAAGCCAACTCAATGAATCTCGAACCCGAAGTGCCAATATCATGGCTCGAAGCCAACTCAATTTATCTTACACCCGAAGTGCCAATATTATGGCCCGAATCCAACTCAATGTATCCCATAATGATATGTCATTCGTGTCCTAACCTATTCCTATGGTTCAACCGGGCTTTCCAATTCCGAATCTTCGTCGATTGTGTCTACAAGATCATGATTCAAAATTTATGCAATATCGAAGCATTTAAAACATAAATATAATAATGCTTATTACACACGAACTTACCTCAAGCGCAAAAATGACGAAATAGGTCAATTAGTCGAGTACTTTATTTTTCCCCTGTTTTAGATCTAAATTTCACTTTCCTTAATCTATATTTAATCAAATTTAGCTCATTTAATTATCTCTCTATTCAATTTAGTCCAAAATTCACATTAAGACACTTTTACACATTTTCCCCCAATGTTTCATATTTTTACAATTTAGTCCTTATTTCATAAAATCACAAATTCATGCAATTTAATACCAACCCATGCTAGCCAAATTTACCTAGTGCACATATCAGCCCATATTTTTCATTTATTTCAAATTTTAACCACAAATTTCCACATTTCACAATTTAATCCGTAATTTGCATTTTCACTAAAAATCACTTAACAAAACTTGTATAACTATAATTGAACATTTATAATCTATCATCAATAATTAAAATACATGCTTATTCATCAATGGCAACATCCTAAACATTTAATAATTTTGCAAAATAGTCCCTAGGCTAGCTAGACCTAGTTGCAACGATCTCAAAAACATAAAAATCATTAAAAACGGGACAAAATTGAACTTATATGCATGAAAAATGCTTGGCCAAAACTTGAAGCTATTTTAATGGCTTCCTTCTTGCTAATTTATGTTAGGAGAAAGATGAACAAAGTGAAATTTTGATTTTATTTTTTACTTAATATTAATTTATAACTAATTTACTAATTTAACCTTATTCAAATAACCTTTCAAGCCGTTAAAAGATGTCCATCTTTGTCCACTAACTTTATAAATGGGATAATTAACACTTAAAGACCTTTAATTTAAGGTTCTATAGCTATTAGACCCCTTTAGCTATTGGAACACAAGTTTTACACTTTACGCGATTTAGTCCTTTTTATCAAATTAACTAATCAAACGATAAAATTTCTTAACGAAATTTTCATACAAACATATTATCATGCTGTAATGGTTAAAATAATAATAAAATAATTATTTTTATTTCTAATAAATCGTAATATGTTCATATTTTAATCACGCATTTAGCATACTTTTGGATGATTTATTCCTTGAATTGTGGAATTTGGTGCTCCTAATCCTTTAATTTCATGTTTTATACTTAGGAGAGCACCGAAGGAGGAAAAAATGAGAAACGGGCTAAAAATGGAGAAAATATGCCAATGTATGAAATCAACATGGCATGGGCCCGAGGCACACGGCCGTGCCTCTTTACCAGATCCGACCACTGCCTGGACTTGATTCACACGGCCATGCCACACGGGCGTGTCCCTACAGCAGCAAAGAAGAGTTTCATTCGGATTAGGGTACTTAGAGGCAAAGAAAGACATTCCAAAAGCCTATATAAACACCCTAGAGGCCAACCTTCAAGGTGTAACACCCCAAACCCGGCCCATGCAGTATGACCAGATCTGGCATGTCACACGAAGAAAACGAGTAAAGAACTTGTGATTCTTATTAAAGATGTTGTTATTTGGTTATAGTTTAAGAAAATCAATTTTGAATGTAAATATTTGATAAAATACAACTATTTTAGAGAGGTTATTTGATGAATCAAAAATCAAGGTAGTGAATTTTAAAACCGTGACTTTGAAAATGTCGTTGATAATTTGAAAGAAAGTCCGAGTTAAATCATTTGTAAAAGTTTATTTATAAAACCCACTTATTAATCAATTTGGAAAATCATTGATTATGCTTTTAGAAAATTCCCATTTAAAATAAATCAAGCAAAATAATAAGTAAGTCAAACATAAAGTAAAAACAAAATATTTTAGAGGCCTTATTACAACTTAAAAACCCAAAATAATAAAAGTAATAAAGTAAACGAAAATAGATATTTAAAGTTCAATAACACCATTTTCTGAAATATGGCCTCCACCGAGTCATCCATGGCCCAAGTCCACATCACTGAGTATTACCTACAAGGATTAAGAAAGAAGGGGGTGAGTTACTAGAACTCAGTGCGTAATCCCTTTACCGTCATCCACTGGGTCTGAACCTGCAAAGAAATATCTTGGGCTTGAGCCCATTAGCATAATCTTGGACCGAAGCCATTTACATAACAGAATATATATATGTGCAATGTATGTAATCCAACCCATCCATCCAACACACCCCCGTACCAACCATCACACCTGTGGGTATCAAGTCAACACACCCCGCCAATCACACCAAAACGCAGGCAATTTGCCATTTATAACAATAATTTTTATTGTGGCCAAGCCACCGATTCACGATGGCACAAAGCCATATTTACGATGGCAGAAAGCCATATTCACGATGGCACAAAGCCATATTTACGATGGGACAAAGCCATATTCACGATGGCACAAAGCCATATTTAGGTTGGCACATAGCCATTATTAGAATCTGTGGCAGAGCCATCGAAATCATAATGAAACATAACAATAAACATTTTTGTGGCAATGCCACCAGGCTACACTTCTCTTCAACATTTTTCCCAACCCATGCAAAATATGTAAATGCAACATACAATATAAAACATAATATTCACATACAATCATTAATCTAACAATTTATTTCGGTGAATCGGCCTATTATAACACTTTGTAATACAACCCACTAAGGAAATCTAGCAAATCAGCCCATAGGGGCATTTTGGTGAATCGGCCCATTAGGGACATTTTCGTAATTCGGCCCATTAGGGGCATTTTTGTAATTCGACCTATTAGGGGCATTTTCATAATTTGGCCCATTAGGGGCATTTCAGTAAATCGGTCTATAGGGATATTTGGTAAATCTAAAATTTTAAAAACCGATTTTGACAAATCTATAGAAATAATGTAATTTTAAGCAAATTTCCTGATTTATGCCATATTAAGATTTTAATCATATAAATAATAACGATCTATCTTCCAATGTAATATCGAATCATGAATCTACGAAATTTCGGTGTGAGATTACACACTTGATTACGGTAAGGATTAATCCTTCTTGATCGTTGGCACCTAAAACACTATTACATTCGATTAATCTAACGAGCGAGATTTTTATTAATCTATATCTAAATCCACGATCTAGAATACTTACTCTCAATATCATGAATGACCACGATTTATCTATTCTCACCGGATGATGGTCCACAACCCGGTGGAAAATCTTGAACCACCGATACCGCTCTACACTTGAATTTAGGAGTAGGAATCACAAATCCACTCCTTTTTAGTACTCCGATCGCTTTTCCTTTCAAATCGGTACCACTTTCCTCCATAGGAAAAAAGTCTTAATCAAAACGATATTACGATGATATATATATCGATTGTCTAAGGAAAAAGGGTTCGGCTTACCACTATTTCCGAAGGATCAACGATTGAATAAGAACGAACGATAAATCCCTATAATAAACGTGTATACATAGTTATCAATCTGTTTTAGTGGAATAACCAAGTATTGAGATATTGAACCTTGAAGAAATCCCTTACCTTGATAATAATGGATCCACTTCTTTCGATTGGACGCAAGACCAGAAATGATTCGGCTAAGATGTGGTATTTGTCCAATCCACTAGAATACTACAAATAGAGAATTATCAAAATATGAGGGAGTGTAGAAAAACACCATTTCGATTTAGAAACAATATGAAACAACTAAATAATGAGGGACACTCATTCGGCTAAGAAGAAATAGAATGAAAAGATTTGAATAAAAACACTTACCCGATTTAATCAAGAAAGAAAAGTCCAACTTGTAAGATGAAGAAGAGGATGATCAAAATTCGGTTATGAAAATGTGGATTAAAGAAGAAGGAAGAAAGGTTGAAGAATTTTGTGAAAAGAAATGAAAAGATGGAGAAAGGGAGCTTAATAGTTTCGGCTAAACAATAGAAAAAGATGGACAATTATGCTAGAGTGATTCGACCATCAAAAGAAAATGAGCAAAAGTGGTTTGAAGGTTATGGCAAAACAAAAGAGAAAAATGAACAAATGGATTAGGAGGTTTCGGCCAAAGCAAGGGCAAAAGAAATTGGAAAAGAAAGTACCAAAAAGACTTTAGTGATTCGGCATAACAAAGGAAAAAATGAACTATTTTGGCCTAGAGTGTTTAGGCAGGAAAGTAAGAAGGTTTAGAAAAGAAACACAAAATGTTCAAACAAAGAAAATATACTTCTCATGCACTAAACTAGCAAAAGCTATAGGAAAATTCTACTTTCCCTTCCCCTTCACAAAACCGTATGACACAATTGCCTAAAGGGTAAATGTTGACCAAAACAAAATCTTTCCAAAACATCACCCTCACAAAAGGCCAACATGTTCCCTTCTCTTGCCTTTTCTTTTGATTCTTTCCTTCATTATCCCTTATCCTCCTTCTTACCATATTCCTTAGCCACCTTTCCATAATTTAAAAAGTCTTCCCTACCATAAATAGGACCATGGCCGACGCTTGAGGATAGGAGTACAAAAAAATTAATCAAATTTTTGCAAAAGATGGGATTTGAACCCCTTCCCTCCATGCTCTCCACTTGACGCCATAACCTCCTTGCCATATGCTCACTTATGCTAGCAAAATATGCATTTATTTCCATAAGTCTTGATGCCACTTGCCTTCTCTCCTTAAAGTGCTTAAACATAAAAATTTACCTATAGCCTAACTTGGGCCCGGAACTTCCTAGAAACCTCATAACTTTCCAAAATCACCTTCCTAATAAGTCTAACTTGAAATAATACCGTTCTCTTATTCTCAAAAATTTTAAACACTCTTACGTCCAAGGCCCAATGGGCCCAATTCTATTAGGCCCAATTTTGGGGCGTTACATAAGGGCGCATTCACCTAGGCCTAGGAGCCAAGCCAGAGAGGCTGAATTGTGGGATTCACTCGAAGAAATCCAGTTGATCCATCCCAGACGCCGGAGTCATACTCAAAACTGGGGATCTCTCCTTCAATTCCTTTAGGGGGTTTTAGGGTTTTTCACAATTCCTTCAGGGGGTTTTAGGGTTTTTTCTTATGTTTTGTTTTATGTTATCTTCTGAGATGTATTCTTTTATGATTATGAACTAATCCCCTCAAATACTTGAGGGGGATGAAACCTAAGACGGATCTTGTTATTATTTTCTAAACTATATGATAAATACTTGATTTGTTCTTAATTCTTATTTTGATATTTTAGGATATTGATTCAAGTATTGATGTGCTTAGGCAGAGGAGGAATATTCCCTGTTTAAGAGTAGATCTAGCATAGTTAAGCGGAGTTGATCGTAACCCTAAAGATAGGACGACAAAAATCTGTCGAATTAGGGTCAAACCTAATATGGGAGTCCATAGATCGAGTTAATGCAATTCTAAGGGTTTTAAATAGAAAGAGATTTTGATTAATCAACCTAGGGTTAGAAGTTAGTATCCTCGAGAGAGGTATTAATATAAATTAGGGAATCCTACGAAACAAGTCAAGTGAATAAATCATCTGGTTCAGAGTTAGATAACAAGTGAAGTCTAGGTGGATTCTTCCTCGGGTATTGTCTTAATCAATTGGTTTTCCCACAAGTATTTCCCTAATCCATTCTTAGTGTCTTAGCATCTTTAGCTTAGTAGTTAGCTAATTTTAGATTAAATAACAATTCCCTTAATTCTTAGGCTAAATAATAAGAAGAAAGTTAGTATTAGTACTTTTGGTTCCCTTGGGTTTGACAATCCGGTCTTGCCACTAAAACTATACTACTGTTCGATATGTCTCAATCGTGGTGATAGTTAGTTTCTAGGCTCGATCATTCATTATATAAATTTTAAGACTTTTTCCACCACCATCAAGTTTTTGGTACCGTTGCTGGGGAGCTGAAATATTAAGAACGCTCAATTTTTATTACTTTAGCCATATTTTATTTTTGTAATTAAATTTTATTTTTACTTTTCTAATTTTATTTTTCTTTTCCTAGCGGTACCTCTAGTTTATGACTAGAAGGAACGTGAGGACCCTTAATTCTGACGGTGATATTGAAGGTCTTGTCTGCAAAATCGAAGAGAAATAAGGTGAAGCTTAAATTACATGGAAGAAGAGAAAGAAAACAAAATTAATACTACCGAAGAGATGGCTGAGAATAATCCGCTACCTCAAGAGGTGGCCGAAAATCATGCTCCTCAAACTATGTATGATTATGCTAAACCTAATTTAACAGGAACTGAGTCATGTATTGTTAGACCTGCTATTGCTGCAAATAATTTTGAACTAAAACCTAACACAATTCAGATGATACAGTAATTTGTTCGGTTTGATGGTTTGCAGGATGAAGATCCAAATAATCACTTGGTGAATTTCCTAGAATTTTGTGATACTTTCAAAATAAATGGCATTTTTTATGATGCCATCCATCTTTAGTTGTTTCCCTTTTCCTTGAGGAATAAAGCTAAACAGTGGTTGAATTCTCTTCCACGAGGATCAACCACTACATGGGATCAAATGACCGAAAAGTTTTTCGTTAAAATATTTTTCGCGGGCCAAAATGGCCAAATTAAGGAATGATATCTCTTTTTTTGTGCAGATGGATCTAGAAACACTATACGATACATGGGAGAGATACAAAGATCTATTGAGAAGGTGCCCACACCATGGATTACCCTTGTGGCTATAGGTCCAAACTTTTTACAATGGTGTGAACCCTCAATCGAGCGATTGATTGATTCAAATTACCGGCGAACCACGAATAACAAAACACCTGAGGCGGCCTATGAATTCATTGAAGAGATGTCATTGAATAACTATCAGTGGTAAGTCACGAAGACAAGGCCAACAAAAGCCGCCAGTGTTTTCAACCTCGATGCAGTAACCATGCTATCAAACCAGGTAGAACTTTTAATTAAGAAAATTGATGGCTTATGTGGTCTTCATAGGTACATCTAGCTATACAGTATGATATGAATGGAGGAGGGATGAGCAATATAAAATATCCACCTTATAACTCGAGCGCTAAAAACGAGCAAGTTCACTATATGGGTAACAATTTTAAATCTCAAAATAACCCTTGTAGTAATACTTATAATCCAGGTTGGAGGAACCACCCAATTTCTCATGGGGTGGTCAAGGAAATCAAAGACAACAAACCTCTCCAAACTTCCAACAATAGCGCTACCCACAGGTAAAGAAGCCGAACCTTGAGGAGATGCTGACAAAATTCATAGCGTTGTCAGAAACACGTATCCAAAACACTGAAATAACACTTAAAAATCAACAAGCATCGATTCAAGGGATCGAGAACCAGTTAGGGCAACTCGCTAAGTTGATCTCCAAACGACCATAAGGTAGCTTGCCAAGCAACACTGAAACTAACCCAAAAGAGTAACTTCAAGCTATAATAGCTCATGATAGTGAAGGGTTAGTGGAATCTGAATCTGAGCCAAGGCAAGAACCTGTGGTAAGTGAATGTAAGGTTGAGGTAAGCTAATAAAAACTAAAACCAGTAATTGAAGAATACCAACCCCGAATACCATACCCCAATACGATGAAGAAAGACAACACAGATGAACAATTCGGTAAATTTCTTAAAGTTTTAAAGAAATTACATATTAACTTACCGTTTCTTGAAGCTCTTTCGCAGATGCCTGATTCAAGGAAATTTTTAAAAGATCTTTTAACTAAATTAGGCGAGATGCTGTGGAACTAAATGCAATGCTACAAAAAAAAAAAAAAACTACGAAAATTAAAAGATCGAGGGAGTTTTACAATTCCATGTTTAATTGGTAGTTTATCTATTGATAATGCTTTAGCTGATTTAGGGGCAAGCATCAATGTTATGCCTTATAAAATGTTTAAATAGCTAGGTCTAGGGAAACCCAAACAAACTAGGATGAGTATTCAATTAGCTAATAAGACTATTCGAATTCCTAGGGGTATAATTGAAGATGTGCTAGTAAAAATTTACAAATTCATATTCCCAGTAAACTTTGTTGTTTTAGATATGGATGAGGACAATATTGTTCCTTTAATTTTAGGAAGGCCCTTTTTAGCAACTGCCAGATCTAAAATTGATGTTGGTACAGGAGAACTCACCCTTCATGTAGGTGACGAAACGATCACTCTTCAAGCTCTTGACTCGGCTAGGACATCGAGCGATAAAGGTGAGAACATAAATTCTATTGATAACCAAATGGTTCAACCTTCGTTACAGGAAACACCATGAAGCTACACAACTGAAATAGATCCTAGACCTCGTGCCAATAAAGAAGTAATTCATGAGGAACGAAGGCTCCAGGTTGATGAACTAGATGAGTGGAAGACACATTTCAAATAGAAACTAAGAACACATAAAGTAAAATCGAGGACCACCAGACGAGTTTAACGGTGGAACAAAACACTTTAAGGTCGGAGACCAGGTACTGTTGGATACAACCGACCCTGGAATAACCACTTCAGAGCAAAATACAAACGGTGCTACTTCTTTGACGATACTTAAGGTCTTTTCATACGAAACGGTCGAGGTAACTCACTCTAAATTTGGCACTTTTAAGGTAAATGCCACTCGACTCAAACTATATAATGATAGCATGAGAAAAGATTATCAACTCCTCAAACCACCATGATCATAAGAATGGGAGGTAAGTCTAGCTTAAGACTTTAAACGAATGCTTCTCGGGAGGCAACCCAAGCACTAACTTTACTAATTAGTTTAGTTTATTTCTTTTCATGTTTAGGCGCAAGTTTTTATACCCACACGGCCTTACACACGGCCGTGGTAGTGGCCGTGTGGGCACCACAGGTAGGAACAGGCGTGGGCTATATCTCTATTTAAACCCCCTTCTTCCTTTCCTTTTCCCGTTATCTTTCTTCTTTCTTCTTTCATTTCCCATTATTTACTTTTATTCTTATTTTATTTTTATTATTTTCTTCTTATTCTTCATGCCATTTAGATTTATCTTAGGATACAATAAAATTAGACCGGCTGCTTTGAGGATTCAATTTCAAATGGCTCGAGGCGCTCCCCCACGTTCACCTCTACTCAATCCTATCTGGTTTCTCTTCATTAACTCCATTAAAAATTCAAAAAGTTTCACTTCTCTCCCTCTCTTTTGATTTTCTTACTATATGATTATTACCTATCTTTGTACATTGAGGGCAATGCACATCTTAAGTGTGGGGTGAATTTCATTAAGAAAAGTTCCTAACTTTTTACATTATTCTCAAATCCCTGAATGATATCTTGTCTTAAGTAATTTTATCATATCACGAATTAGAATGAAACTTCTATTGATTTATGATTTTTATTGATATATTTTAGATTAAGTCATAGTTAATTGTGCATTGATGATTTAAACCTTAGGAGACTAGAGAGTCAAGCATGATAAGTCTATTTTTCAGAATTAAAAATTTGCTAGGTTGTCTACCTAAATCTAATTATTACCTTAAAGTTTGAAATTTGCAAGGTTGTCATCAAAAACCCATAATTTTTGTGAGATTTTAAGCCTTTTAGAGCATATATTTTTTTCGTGCTCATTTTATTGATTATGAGTGTGTCAACATTGATTTGTTATTCTAGAACTTGCTTCGATTATACATGTCAAGACCACACCTTTGATTTGATATACTAAGATGTTAAAGACACTTAGGATGTAACCTACTTACTCCACTAAAAGCCTACCCTTACAATTAACCCCTAGTGAAACCCTTTGATCCTAACAACCATTTTATTGATTCACCCACTAATATTAACCCAAAACCCATCTTGTATTTGTTATCACCGTTTTTCTTGACTACCCTTTTTGTCGAGATTTGTTTTTAGGCAGTTGCCTAAATATGTTCTATATTTCAGTTGTTAAAGTTCTTTCTTATTATTGTTGATTTGTTCTTAAAACAATTGAAGTATATTCATTATTAGTTCTGTGATTAAGTGATCTTATACGTTTAAATTCAACATCTTGAAGAAGAAGCTCGTATTATTAGTGTTTCAAGTTTTCAATTGATGTAATTATTCAGGATTAGTTTCATTTTTTTAGTTAGGTAAATTATCAACTCAATCTCAATTCTAACCCTTTAATTCAGCCTTAATCAACACCTTTAACCCAAGCCCTATTACAACCCTTTTAAAGACCTTTTGATCTGTGTATCATTTTATTTTTTTAATGGTGGAGATTTGATTTTCAGGCAAGCCTATGAGATTAACTTTTCATGTTCAACTTTTGAGAGTTTAACTTTAAACCTTAAACACTTTGAGTAATTTGAGTGAATCTTTAGTGAGGATGTCAACTCTTGTCAATTTTGAATTAAAGGTAATTATTTAGATAAGGGGAAACACCTATAGTTTTCGTGCTACAAACCTGTAACTTTGATTGTTTGAATCTTCAAGACTCTTTTAGTTAAATTATCCATGTATGAATTACCTTTGAATTATGATGAAACACTATTGATGAATATTATGAATCAAGGGAAGTTAGTTTTAATTGTGAGTTGAGATTTTTGCTTGAGGACAAGCAAATGCTTATGTGTGGGGGTATTTGATAAACCGTAATATGTTCATATTTTAATCCCACATTTAGCATACTTTTGGATGATTTATTCCCTGAATTGTGGAATTTGGTGGTCCTAATCCATTAATTTCATGTTTTATACTTAGGAGAGCACTAGAGGAGGAAAAGAACGAAAAATAGGCTAAAAATAGAAAAAATGGGCCAAAGTACGAAATCAACATGGCCTGGGCCCGAGGCACACGACCGTGCCTCTTTAGCAGATCTGACTAGGGCCTGGACTCGATTCACACGGTCATGCCACACGAGCGTGTCCCTGCCATAACAAAGAAGAGTTTCATTCGAATTAGGGTACCTAGAGGCAAAGAAAGACATTCCAAAAGCCTATATAAACACCCTAGAGGCCAACCTTCAAGGGCGAGTTCAGCTAGGCCTAGGAGCCAAGCCAGAGAGGCCTAATTGTGGGATTCACTCAAAGAAAGCCAGTTGATCCATCCCAGAAGCCGAAGTCATACTCAAAACTAAGGATCTCTCCAATTCCTTCAGGGGGTTTTAGGATTTTTCTTATGTTTTGTTTTAAATTTTCTTCTAAGATGTATTCTTTCATGATTATGATCTAATCCCCTCAAATACCTGAGGGGGATGAAACCTAAGATAGATCTTGTTATTGTTTTTTGAACTATATGATAAATACTTGATTTGTTCTTAATTATGTGTTCTTAATTCTTATTTTGATATTTCAGGATATTGATTCAAGTATTGATGTGCTTAGGCAGAGGAGAATATTCCCTGTTTAAGAGTAGATCTATCATTGTTAAGCGGAGTTGATCGCAACCATAGAGATAGGATGATGAAAATCTGCAGGATTAAGGTCAAACCTAATATGGGAGTCCATTGATCGAGTTAATGCAATTCTAGGGGTTTTAATTAGAAAGAGATTTCAATTAATCAACTAAGGGTTAGATGTTAGTAGCCTCGAGAGGTATTAATATAAATTAGGGAATCCTACGGATCAAGTCAAGTGAATAAATCGTCTGGTTCAGAGCTAGATAACAAGTGAAGTCTAGGTGGATTCTCCCTCGGGTATTGTCTTAATAAATTGGTTTTCCCACAAGTATTTCCCCAATTCCTTCTTTGTTTCCTAGCATCTTTAGCTTAGTAGTTAGTTAATTTTAGATTAAATAACAATTCCCTTAATTCTTAGGCTAAATAATAAGAAGAAAGTTAGTATTAGTACTTTTGGTTCCCTTGGGTTTGACAATCTGGTCTTGCCACTAAAACTATACTACTGTTCAATAGGTGTGCTCGCCTCAATTGTGGTGATAGTTAGTTTCTAGGCTCGATCATTCATTATATAAATTTTAAGACTTTTTCCACCACTATCAATTTCAGATTTGTGGTCCCGAGACCACTGTTCCGATTTGACTAAAAATAGTCTGTTACAATTGTTTAACACATTGTAATGAAGTTTTAATATTAACAATATGTATTAACTATAAAACTGTAATTTAATTGATTATAGTTGTTCCGACAACGCATGTGACATCCCCCTACTTGGACCTTTAGATCGGGTCAGGTATGGGGTGTTGTAACATAATAAACCCGACCTAGATGTTAGGTCCGGATCAAGAAGGTTATGTTAATATTTCAATGCTTTGATTGTTTGGTTTCAAATCATTGCTTATTGTAGCAGTAGTAATTTTACAAAAACTCATTTCTGTTTATTTCCTAAAAAATTTAATTTCGTCAATTAAGTGTTTTAAAAACATACATTACTTTCTACCAAATTGAACTGAAATAGTAATATTACCTTTTTTATCTTTCTCAAGAAAAAAACTAATGTTAAACTAAACTTTATTTGATAAATGTTTTATAACAAATTTAAGTTTTTTTAAATATAAGTTAAAATTGAGTGAAATTGATAAAATGATTTTTAAATTGAAGTCTAAGAGATAAAATTTTAAATATCTAATTTGAATTCTTAGAAAATTTTTGAAACAACTTTAAAATCAAGTTAAAATGATTTTAACCAAGTTAAAAGTCTTTTAACAAATCAAACAAGTCAAAATTACTCCAAGCCAAAAATACCGGTTGTTATAGAAAAATTAATAAAATAATAAATAAAAGAGGCGAAAAACACGAGAGAATTTCATTGTTTTATTTTCATTTACAAGGTGCTATTTATAGGCTCCTTTACAATCAATAAATGCATTTAATTAACTAAGTTTTCTTAATTACTCCATTTAATGGTCTCTTGATTATAAATAAACTAAAGAGTTTTATCTCATTACATTAATATGCTCAAGGGGGTTATAGACATCCATTTAATTTACAACACTCCTGTAATATCCAGGATTTAGGGGTTATGCATTTTCACTTGAATGTGTGCAATGGCATGTTGTGTGCTGTTTGTATGTGTTTTGGGGACTTCGGGAACTTTAGAATGTAGGAGAATGCCTTAGAAAAATTTTAGATTTTTACTTCTTAAAAGGAAGCTAGGCAAGATAGGCCTTAAGAAAATTTGTTGGAGGATTTAGACACAAGTAACCAGTTGGCAATATGGCAAGGGAGGCGCCACTTAGGGCCTTGGAAAGTGACGCCACGAGCAGTGAAAGAGGAGCTTAGGTTCGAATCACATGGATGGCATTAAGGTGACTATTATTTTTGCACTTGTATGGCATGTGTCGGTCAAACTTTAATTATGGATAAGATGGACTAATTTTTTTATGGCAAGAAGACTTAAGGTTATGGTAAGCATGAAATAAGGGATATAATTGCTTGATCTTGGGGATAGAATTTCTTAAACTTTGGGAAAGTAAAGGATTACAAGGCATGTATCAAGGTGGATGTTTTGGAAATTATTTCATGGCCATTTTGACCATGAACTTGGACGGCATTATGGACAAAAGGGGGGAGCTGAATTTTGGTGGTTAGTTTTGGAAAAATTAGTAGCTTGAGAGTTGACTGGCCAAGGGATTTCTTTGATGACCATTTCGGTCATGTGGGTAGAGGGGAGTAGCCAAAATTTTCTTAAGAGGTTTAGGTGTTTAATTTTTTCGGGTTTCTTCTTCTTTCTCTAGTGTGGTGCCGAAAGCTTAAGGCCATCAAGAGCCATCTTGGTCACTTTCTTTTTTCGATTTCCAACCTCATTCTCTCCTAAACTTTCACCTTTTTATTTGTAACCAAACCACACCAAAATCTATTCTTTTTCTTCTATTGTTAGACTTTGGCCGAATCATCCATAGACCATAAGGGTCATTTGTTTCTTTTCTTTTCTTTCTTATTTGTTTAAGGGTAAGCCGAATCTACCATCTTCTTCTCTCTTCTTTTCTCTTTATTTTGCTTAGGCTGAACCTCTCTCTCCCAAAAGTTCACCATTACCGTAACCTCTTCAACCCAAAACACCACCATAACCGAATCTCATTAAACTTCAATTCTTTTTCTTCTTCTTTTCACAATCCATCAAAAGCTGAAACATATCAATCACCATCTAGTCAATTTCTTCATCTCTTTCTTCTTCCAAAGTTAATCACTCTTCTTTATAGCCGAATCTCTCTATGGTTCCAAGTAAGGGCAAAATCGATCTCAGTATTAGGGTAAGGATCAAGCTGTCATTAAATCGTTCATTCTTTTTTTTTGGAGTAGCCAAAATTAGGAATCTAATCTCTATGTATTCTCCTTGATCGAAAACTTGAAGGAGGATTTCGGGATCCTTTTGTAGCCGATTAAGGGGGAGATTATTGGGATTTAAGTATCCAAGGTAAGTGAAGTGTGTTATTCGCCAAAGACCATATTGTTTTTTTTTTTTTTTTTTTTTGATTGGTCGATTCGACTATGATTTTATAGGGCGATTCGATAGGGATAAGCAATTCATTGTTATTCTTGCTAGCGAGAGCATTGGTTTGATAGTATTGTAATCATTTGTTATCGGTGTGTAGCCTACACTAAATTTACGATAGATTAATAGTATTTTGATAACCATGTGTTAATAAGAAATATGTATGATAATGATTATGGTACCATTCAAGTGGTACATGATATTTAGTACGTTAACCCCTAATACTTTGTTAATAATCTGTAAGCATGGATATGAAATGTGTATGATTCCGTTATGATTTTGGGGTATTTTGCATAAAATCTGAATAATACGTATGTGCATGGGCATATGGGTGATTTTGATAAAGGGAAGTGTTAGGTGGTTTTACCACATTATTGATGATTTCGATCACAATAATATTATCCAGTGACTTCGGTCACATATTATGATTCGGTGACTCTGTCATAATTATCGGTGGCCATGCCACAATTTATAAGGCGATGTGTAGTTGATCGCAAAGAATCGCCTTTGATGGTGTGTAGAGGATGGAGGGTCGATTTAGTAATCCCACGGTGTGATTAGCGAGTGCAGTGGTGTGTAGCGGATGGATATCTAGGTGGGCTCGGGATTGCATATCATTTTATATGTACATATGATTTAATCATTGATTATTTGATTTGCTATGTTATGGGCTTATGGCTATATGTGATTAGAATGGGCTTTGCCAAAATGTTATCGCTAAGCTATAATCAATTGGGCTTTTAGTGTACTGTTACACATTGAGTCTGTTGACTCACCCCTCGTGGGATATCTTTTCGGTGATGCTTAGCGTGATGGATCGGGTCGTGAGGACTACGTGGTGGCCATTGCTCAACTCGATTTTGATTTTCCTTTTAATTAAACCTACTACGTTTTCTTTTATTATTTTGGGAGTTATTTTGGGTTATGTTTTTGTAATAAGGCCACCATTAGCTATGCTATTTATACATTTTTTTAAAATTTTTATCTTGCTACGATCAATTTCAACTAAATAATTAAATATTTTCAATAACTGAATTAAATTTTTTTGACACCTAAATACCTATGGTTTTCAACTTAATAATAAGTTCTAAATCTGGTTCTTCTTTTGATTTATAAATTTTCTAAAATCATAAAGATAACGTTTTAATAAGATAAAACCTTAAATCTCAACACGGTTTTCAACAAGAACATATTTCAAATTTAATTTTCTTCGAAATCAACATGTTTTCCAACATAAGAAAAACAAGTTTTTCTCAAGGAGCATGCCAAATCCGGTCGGATTTGTGGGCCGAGTTTAGGGTGTTTCAACTTGGTATCAGAGCCTAGTTTTAAACACTCGGCCTTGGGTTTTGAAGCCCACAACATTTTCAAAATTTGAGCCAAAATGAGTTTTTTTGAAAATTTCTGGGTTAAAATGGTTTTATGGAAGCATGGCACCCAAGTTCTCGGCCCAGGTCCGCCAGGTAAGTTCTTTTGTTGATGGATTGATGTGAGTATGATAATGTATGATACTTTAATTGATAAGCCTAAGGAAACTATACTTTAGAGACACGGACCCTAGGTATATGTGTACTTCTACGGAAAAAAAACCACTGATTAAAACTACATTGCATAAAATTTTCTTTAAACAAGAAAGTGAAAAGACTCTAATGCATAAAACTTTCGTAAAATAGATAAGGCCTTGAAGTAGACATGAGTTCTAGGGTGCGTGGTCGTCGTGGATGCTGATGAGAGCGAGAATGGTCGTGTCGAAACCGATTAGGTGCAGTCGGGGTTTTGAAAATGAGGCACCGCCACCATTGTAGAAGCGAAATTTGAAAGCGAGCAGGGGAGATGATGCGATGATCGCAAGCTATCTTGCGAGTTTTAAATGATGCAGGATCTAGTATGAAAAATGGGGCTCGAAAGTCAGTAGCTGAGAGACTTAGATCAGATGGAGCTGAGGTTTTTAGGGGAGTATCTGGGGTAGCTCCGAATGTAGCGGAGTATTGGTAAGAGGCAGTCGAAAGGATCATGGACGATTTGGAATGCTCTGCTGAGGAAAAGCTGAAAGGTGCTGTTTTGTTGCTTCTAGATGAGGCCTATCAGTGGTGGCTCACTATCAAGGAGAGTATCCCTACGGAACGAGTGGATTGGGGGTATTTTAAGGTTAAGTTTGAGGGAAAATACGTTGGAGCTAGCTACATCGACTCTCAGAGAAAGGTGTTTTGAATTTAGTACAAGGAAATAAGTCGATGGCGAGTATGAGCGGAGTTTACGTGGTTAAGTCGGTATGCTAGAGGATTGTGGCTCACGATTCTGAGTGGTGTGTTAGATTTGAGGATGGGTTGCGAGATGAACTGCGAGTGTTGATTGCTTCGCATCGAGAGAGACTTTGCAGTCTTAGTGGATAGGGCACGGATAGCTGAAGAAGTTAAGCGAATGAGAGATGAACCGGAGACAGAGGTCGAATAAGAATAAGAGGAGCTATGGGTCTTGAGGTCATCAGGAATTTTAAAAGAAATCTAGAGTTGATGCCGCAAAGTCAGCATGTTGCTGTGGGAGGACAGTACCGCACTTGTGCTCAGTGTGGAAAGATGCACCTAGGAGAATGTTGGAAAAAGACAAGGGGATTTTTTAATTATGGGTCCAAGGATTATATGATTAAAGATTGTCCGATGGATCTGAGATAGGAACCGCCAAAGAGTCGAGGGTTTTAATCGAGCGAGGCGAGGTGGATAGCGGCCCGTTGAGGGTCGTGGTTCGAATGGCAGAGGTAATGGTTTTGGAAG
Source organism: Gossypium rotundifolium (assembly GCA_025506655.1). Classification (NCBI taxonomy): domain Eukaryota; kingdom Viridiplantae; phylum Streptophyta; class Magnoliopsida; order Malvales; family Malvaceae; genus Gossypium; species Gossypium rotundifolium. Next base: position 31,211,329 of record CP106730.1, read on the forward strand.
AGGTCGCAGAACTCTGGGCAGAGGTGGTGGTAACACTAAGGCTAGGCAGCCAGGTCTGGTATATGCGGTTCGTCGCAGGGAGGATAGCGATGCACCTAATGTCATAACAAGTACGTTCCTTATTTCTGGGTTACCCTTTATTATTTTGATAGATATAGGGTCAACTCATTCATACATCGCTAGTAAAGTATCTGGAACTCTGTATGTGAACTCTGAAACTGTACCTAGAAAGATGACCGTACTTAGTCCTTTAGGGCAGATTGTAGTAGTAGATAAGCTCTTTAAGGAAGTGCCTTTAGAAGTACAAGGGATGCAGTTTCCAGCTGACTTAATGGAGTTGCCATTTCGGGGAATTTGATCTAATCTTAGGCATGGACTGGTTAGTGAAGTATCGTGCAAATGTAGATTGTCTGCTAAGCGCCTGTCATTGAGAACCTCTGACGATAATAAAGTGGTAGTGATGGGTGAGAGACGAAATTACTTGTCAAATGTGGTATCTGCCCTTAAGGTAGAGAAAATGGTAAGAAAGGGATGTGTAGCTTTTCTGATGTTGGTTAGTGCCTTCGAGGTTAAGGAAGCAACTGTTGAAGAGGTCAGGACGGTGAGAGAATTCGTGGATGTCTTTCCAGAAGAACTTCCAGGATTGCCTTTGGATCGTGAGGTGGAATTTGGGATTGACTTCTTGCCTAGAACGGCGCCAGTATCTATCGCTCCATATAGAATGGCACCAAAGGAGTTGGGTGAGCTCAAGGCTCAAATCCAGGAGTTGCTTGATCGTGGGTTTATCCGACCTAGTGTGTCTTCATGGGGAGCACCGGTCCTATTCGTGAAGAAGAAGGATGGAACAATGCGGATGTGCATAGATTACCGGCAGTTGAATAAGTTGACCATCAAGAACAAGTACCCTCTACCGAGGATCGACGACTTGTTCGATCAGCTTAAGGGAGATGCGGTATTCTCAAAGATAGATATAAGGTCGGGATATCATCAGCTTAAGGTGAAGGAAGTGGATATCCATAAGACAACTTTCCGGACAAGGTATGGGCATTATGAGTTTTTAGTAATGCCGTTTGAATTGATGAAACGCCCAATTGCGTTCATGGATATGATGAATCGGGTTTTCCAACCCTACTTGGATCGGTTAAATCGTTGTGTTTATAGACAACATCCTAATGTATTCCAAGTCTGAGGTAGAGCATGATGAGCATCTTTGGATAGTGTTGCAAGTGTTAAGGGAGAAGAAGCTTTATGCCAAATTCAGCAAGTGTGAATTTTAGCTGAAGGAAGTTGCATTCTTAGGGTATGTGGTGTCTGCAGAAGGGATAAGGGTGGATCCTCGAAAGATTGAGGCAGTGCTAGATTGGAAACCACCTAAGTCTGTAGCTGAGGTTCGTAGTTTCTTGGGATTAGTAGGCTACTACAGAAGATTCGTCGAAGGATTTTCATCGTTAGCTGCACCTTTGACGAAGTTGTTGAGAAAGGAGGTACCTTTTGTATGGGCAGATAAGCAGCAAGAGAGCTTTGAGAAGCTTAAGAGGGTTTTGATTAAAGCTCCGGTTCTGATTCAGCTTGAGGCAGGGAAGGATTTTGGGGTATATTGTGATGCTTCTCACACAGGATTAGGATGTGTTCTGATGCAAGACGGGAAGGTAGTTACTTATGCATCTCGACAATTAAGGCCATATGAGGTTAACTATCCGATGCACAACTTAGAGTTGGCAGCGGTGGTCTTTGCTCTTAAGGTATGGAGGCATTATCTATATGGAGAAAAGTCAGTAATCTATACAGATTACAAGAGTCTTAAGTATCTGCTGACTCAGAAGGAGCTGAATCTAAGACAGTGAAGGTGGGTGGAGTTGTTGAAAGACTACGATTGTTCTATGGAGTATCACCTGGGCAAGGCGAATGTAGTGGCAGATGCCTTAAGTCGAAAAGTGGTGTCGGATCTGAGGGCGATGTTTGCACATCTTAGTCTTTATGGTGACAGAAGCTTGCTGGCAGAATTACAAGTAAAGCCAACGTGGTTGAGTCAGGTGAAAGAAAGACAGTTGGTAGACGATGATCTAAGTGCTAAGCTACGGAAAGTGCAGAGTGAGAAGTTGGAAGATTATGGTGTTAATAGTGACGGAGTGTTGTGTTTCAAAGGTAAGGTCTGTATGCCGAAGGATGCAGAACTTAGGCGGAGAATTCTTCAAGAATCGCATAGTAGCCCTTATGCGATGCATCCTGGAGGTAGTAAGTTGTATCGAGATTTACGGGATCAGTTTTGGTGGCCTGGTCTTAAGCGGGAAGTTACAAAATTTGTAGGGAAGTGCTTAATGCATCAACAAGTCAAGGTGAACATCAAATCTGATCGAGTTGCTTCAGTAGATAAAGATTCCACGATGGAAGTGGGCGAATCACCATGGACTTTGTTAGTGGGCTTCCCCTTACGCCTATTAAGAAAGACTCGGTATGGGTGATAGTGGATCGATTGACGAAGTCTTCACATTTCATACCAGTGCGGGTTGATTACTCTTTACAAAAATTGGCGAAGTTGTACGTAGCAGAGATTGTGAGGTTGCATGGAGTGCCGGTGTCGATTATTTCAGATAGGGATCCGAGGCTTATGTCTCGATTTTGGAAAGCATTTGTAACACCCCCTACCCGAAACCCTTGCCGGAATCGAGTACATGGCATTACTAGACTTGACTATTATCTCGGGGCATGAAAATTTAAAGCTGTCCAACTACGTCATACTGACCAAATCGACCATAACTCGAGTTAAAAAACTCAAAATTTAGATCCGTAAATTTTCCTTGCAACTAGACTCATATAACTTTTCACCATAATTTTTCCAGAATTTTTCATGTGTCCAATTAGTACAGTTTATTCATCAAAATTACCCTTATTACACTGCTTGACAATTCTGACCTGTCTCTACAAACATACAGTTATCCCATTGCACAAATTTCCTATAATGTTCTTGTTTATACCAATGAAAAATAGACTCATTAAGGGTTCTACATATATAACCATGCTTCTTAATTATTTTTGTACAATTTTGACAATTTTCCAAAACAGAACAGGGACTCACGAATTCATTCAGGACAAGTCTCACTAAAACTTAAATATCTCATTATATATAATTCCTTTGCCTAACTTGTTTCTTTCATATCAAAATAGACATAATAAAATTTAATTCTATATCTTATTCACTTTCTAATTCAATTTCTCCTATTTTTGGTGATTTTTCAAAATCACATCACTGCTGTAACTAAAAACTGTTTCACAACAAAAATAGTCATGTAACATATTCTTTACATATCATTTAGCAACCAAGCTTATATAGCCAATACTCAATCAAATACATATCCATCATTTTACCTCATTATCATGCCAAATTATACCATTTCTCCTTCTTAAAATACATACACAAAATCAATCACTTAACTACATATTCGGTCTTCCAAGATAGTCTCAATACATAACATATACTATACCATATATTAAGCTCATCAACATGAACCAATTAATAAGTCTTTCCTATCATAATCTAACATGCACAAATAATAATACCACTCTCACACATGATTAAACCATAATCAAGCATAAATAATAGTTCATGGCATGATCAAACAATATCATCAAAACACGAAACAAATTATCTCAAAATAGTTAGCCATTTTCGCATGGCTAGCATATTTACACCATTACAAAACATTAGTTATATGGTTCAATCTAGCCTATACATGCCCTTTTAAATAACAAACCAAGTTTTCAATACCCAAAAGAAAGTAGATAGTGTGGTTGACTTCACGGATGATCCTTCGAGCACAGTAGTTCGATTCAAGATCTATAAAACAAAGGTAGACAAAAACACACACAAAGTAAGCTTACTAGCTTAGTAAGTCCCAAGCTCAAAATGATACTACATTCAATTACTTAATCATTTAAATCATTTATCTCAACCATGTTAACATATTAAAATCTCTTACACCTTTAGCACTACTATTAGGAAACCAAATATTCATTATAGCACATTCAAGCTCAAACTCAGGTCACATAATACTTGTGTACATCAATCGTAATCTCAATATACATATCACGTACTCATGGCATTGAATAAACTCTAGCAACATTAAAACATATCAAACCTTACTTACTTATCCGAGCCTTTACTAAGCACATTAGTTACGATTTACCTTGAACCACAATTTGGTTTCTCCTTGGTAAAACACATCACCCAAGATAAAGCCCGCTAGGTATTAAAGCCGAAATCAAACACCGGCACAAGGCACTGCTAGGCACGAAGCCCGAATATGTCACCGGCACTAAGCACTGCTAGGCACAAAGCCCGAATATGTCACCTAAGCACTAAGCACTGCTAGGCACGAAGCCCAAATATGTCACCTAAGACTAAGCACCTGAGGCACGAAGTTCGAATATGTCACCAAGACTAAGCACGCTAGGCACAAGCCCGAATATGTCATTACCAACTTATACACCTTACAGAATGCTGCCCAAAATAGCATAAAACACACATTATTCAATCACTTTAACATGCCAACTCGTTTAGAGATATAACAACATTTCATTTCAAATTCACTATCACTTATATAAAATTTCAACCAATCCCATACCAATATTTTCACATTCGCTAACATAAGAGTTTATAGAAAACTTTATTTAATAACATCATTTAGTACATTCATAATAATTGATAATCTATACTTGCTTAAGGACTTACCTCGGTTGTCGATAGTCCGTGCGAATCGGCTATTCGAGAACCTTCGACTTTCCTGTGTCTAATTCCGTTTTTCTTTCTTTGTTGATCTAAAACACAATAAAGTTTAGCTCATTCAACCACAATTCATCTCAATTTAGTCCCTAAGCACATAAATGGGCAAATTACTATTTTACCCTAGAATTTCACAACTTTGCAATTTAGTCCTATTTGCATAACACACAAAATACACCAAATTAGCCAAAACTATGCAAGGGCCGAATGTTCCTAGGGACCTTACAAGTCCTCACATTTCATTTATTTTGCAAATAGGCCCTCTAAAAATTTATTTTTACAATTTAGCCCTAAAACTCAATTTCATCAAAACTTCCAACACATAACATACTAATTTTAACCTAACTATCATCTAAAATCATCAAATAACAAAACCACATGAACACAACAATGGCCGAACATCAAGCATACTTAGATTCAAAAATTACAACATGGGTGGCTACGATTCAAGCAACGATCTCAAAAACGTAAAAATTAACAAAAACCGAAACAAAAGCTAACCTCAATCAAGCCCTTCAATGGCCGAATATTTCAAAGCTTCAAACCCAAAATTTTCTCTCTTAGTTTCGGTGGTAAAAAAAAGATGAAGAGCATGGCTTTAATTTATGTTATTATAACATATAATAAAGAAATTTATTAATTCACTTATATAACCTTTAATATAAAATAAAACCAATATATAAACTATGGATATTTTTGTCAAAAGCCACCCACTAACTTTAAAAATGGGTTATTTACCCATTTAATGCTTCATATTAAGCCATGCTCAAATAGGCACTTTACACTCTAGTATGCCACTTTTACATTTTGCGCGATTAAGTCCTTTTTGTCTAATTCGATACTCAAACGATAAAATTTTTCTACAAAACTTTCACACACATAAATTCACATATAATAAGCACTAAATATAATATTTAAATATTTCTGGGTTCAGATTCGTGGTCCCAAACCACCGTTCGATTAGGGTCGATTGATTCATACAACTCTCCCCCTTAAGGATTTTCGTCCCGAAAATCTTACCGTTAAACAATGTCGGATATTGTTGCCTCATTGAATCCTTAGGCTCCCACATTGCCTCTTCAACTCCATGTCGATTCCATAACACCTTCACTAAGGAAATCTTTTGTTTCTTAGCTCTTTCATTTCCGAGCTAGAATACGGATCGGCTTTTCCTCATATCGTCATATCGCATCGTATCTCAATCTCGACGGAGCAATCACATGTGACGGATCCGATCAGATCTCTGAGCATAGAAACATGAAATACATCGTGTATCTTTTCTAATTCGAGGGTAGCTTCAATTTATAAGCAACAGCCCAACACGTTCAATGATTTCATACGGTCCAATGAACCTCGGGCTCAACTTGCCTTCCGGCCAAAACGCGAGCACTTTCTTCCATGGTGAAACCTTTAAAAGACTCGATCTCCGATCTGAATTCAATATCTTTACGTTTCAAATCAAAGATAGGACTTTTGTCGATCCGACGCACTTTCAAATTATCTCGATTATGGCCACTTTCTCTTCGGTCTCTTTAATCAAATCAACCCGTGTATCTTATTTTCACGAGCTCGATCCGAAGATAATGGTGTTCGACATTTTCGCCAGATAAGGCTTCATAAGGTGCCATTTTGATACTTGATTGAAAGCTGTTATTATAAGCAAATTCAATCAAAGGTAGGTATCGTTCCCGTACCTTCAAACTCGAGAACGCAACATCTCAACATGTCCTCAAGTATTTGAATAGTTCGCTCAGACCGAAATGCATGCATGGATGAAAGGTCAGACTAAAATGTAGTTTAGTACCTAAAGCATCTTGCAACTTCTTCCAAAACCGCGATGTAAATCTCGGGTCTCATCGTCGACACAATGGAGCTCGGTACACCATGCAATCTTACAATTTGCGATACATACAATTCACAAAGTTTATCGAGTGAAAAATCAGATTTGGCGGCACAAAATGAGTGATTTAGTCGGTCTATCAACTATCACCCATACGGCATCTTTCTTACTTGGTGTCATAGGAAGACCGGATACAAAATCCATTGTAATTTTATCCCTTTTCCACTCGGTATCATGATCTATGAAGCAACCCGAAGGCACTTGATGCTCGGCTTTTACTTGTCGACAAATTAGGCACTTTGAAACAAATTCGGATATATCTCGTTTCATACCGTGCCACCAATAGAACTGTTTCAAGTCGTTATACATTTTCGTATACCGGGATGTATCGATAGTCGGCCACTATGAGCCTCACTCAAAATCATCTCAGATCAAATCGAGTTCTTTGGAACACACATTCGCTTTTAAAATTCAAGCAGTCATTTGCATCAATCGAAAATCGACTCGCACCTTTTCACATCGAATTCGTTTAGCAATCATATTCTTGTCAACTTTACATGCATCACAAATTTGTTGGATAAACGTCGGTCTTGCTCATAACTTCATTATGATCGAACCATCACTAGACATAGCCATCTGTGCATTCAATGCACGAAGAGCAAATAATGATTTCACTTAATGCATCCGCAACAACATTAGCTTTTCCCGTGATAGTCAATCACCAATTCATAATCTTTCAACAATTCTAGCCACTGCGTTGTCTCAAATTCAGGTCTTTCGAGTCATTAGATACTTCGGACTTTTGTGATCCGAGTAAACATGACATTTCTCGCCAAATAAGTAATGACGCCAAATCTTGAAACGAAAACAATGGTCGCAAGCTCTAAGTCATCGTCGGGTAATTTTTCTCGTGCGGCTTCAATTGTCTTGAAGCGTAGGCTACAACTTTGCCTTCCTCGCATCAAACGCAGCCCAAACCATTTAAAGAAGCATCGAGTACACAACAAATTCTTTACCCGATTCAGTTTGAACTAATCTCGAGCTTCATCAAAGGGCTTTCAACCGATCAAAACTTTTCGACATTTTTCCGACCATTCAAACCGGACATCTTTCTGCAAAGAACTTTGTTAATGGGGTAGCTATCATAGAAAAATCTTTCACAAATCGTCGATAGTAACCCGCAAGTCCCGAAAACTTTGAATCTCGAAACATTTTTGGTGGCTTCCAATCAAGTATAGCCGAGATTTTGTTCGGATCAACTCGAATGCCCGATGTCAAACCACATGTCCCAAAAAGTGACCTCTTTCATCCGAACTCACACTTACTAAACTTCGTGATCAAATGATGATCTCGTAAAGTTTGTAGCACTAACCTCAAATGTTCAGCGTGTTTAATTTCATCTTTGGAGTAGATCAATATGTCATCAATAAACACCACCACAAATCGATCTAAAAGCGCCTAAAACCCGATTCATCAAATCCATAAAACAATGAGTGCATTAGTAAGCCCAAAAGGCATTACCAAAAACTCAAAATGTCCGTATTCGTCCGAAATGCGCCTTTGGCACATCTCAGATCTCGACTATATCGATAATAACCCGATCTCAAATCTATCTTGAAAATCTGAAGCCCTTTCAACCGATCAAACAAATCATCAATCCGAGGTAACGGTACTTATTCTTTATAATCACCTTATTTAGTTGCTTAATCAATACACATTCGCATAGTTCCATCTTTCTTTCTCACAAAAAGAACCGTGCACCCAAGGAGAGAAACTTGGTCATGCAAAGCCCTATCTGTTAACTCTTGCAATCAGTGCTTTCAAATTTTTAGCTCAAGGGTGCCATCCGATATGGAGCTATAGAGATCGAGTCGTTCCTGAGCTAATTCAATGCCAAACTCAATCTCTCGATAGGGGTAAACCCGGTAGTTCTTCAGAAACACATCCGAGTATTCACATACAATCATGACAGATTCAATGCTTTCTCGACACTTTATTATCCAAGACATAAGCCAAATAAGCTTCACACCTTTTCTCACATACTTTTGAGCTAACATCGATGATATAATTGTAGAAACCCACGAATCACTGGATTTGATTCTAATGATCTCACCATTCGGTGTCTCAAATCGATAAGCTTTCTTTTGCAATTCACCACCGCATCATGCGGTTAACCACCATTCCTAGAATTATATCAAACTCATCGAAAGGCAACAAGATTAAATCAATCTGGAAACAAAATCCCGAATCATCAATGGGCAACTTTACACACTTTATTAACAAACACACATCTACCCAAAGGGTTGGATACCCGAATCACAAACTCAAGAGACTCAACCGGCGAGTCTTCTTTGAATACCGTAGTTTCACATACATATGAATGGGTCGAACCAGGATCAATCAATGCAATCACGAGTATCATAAAGGGTGAAAGTACCAAGAATGACATCTCGAGAAGCAAGATCCTCTCTAGCTCGAGTAACATAAGCTCTTGCTGGAGCTCTAGCCTCCGATCGATCCGTTGTGTTCTTTGTCCCTCTCGACTACCACCTACATTGCCGAATGTCCGGGTGGCCTACCCGTCTCGATGCACTACTCGGTCTAGAGTTACATGGTCAGATTCTACTCACTAACATCGGGCACTCTCGAATAAAATGGTCGAGGATCCACATTTAAAGCAAGACCGGTCATGAACTCTACAACTCCTGGATGCCATTTTCCACAATGTTTGCATTCAACTCGATTCTCAGGGACGTTACCAACACCGCCATCGAGGTATCTCGGGAGCCCACCGGAGGTCGATCACGCCTAAATGAATCAAGTAGCTTTGTGTCGATCAAGTCATCTCTAAACTTCTTAGATGTGGAATGGAAATTTTACCCGACGATCTTTTACGGTGTCTCTAGCTTCGTCTCACCTTTCTTTTCTCTTTCCCAAGCTCTTCACTTTTGTAAGCTCGCTCGACTAGTGTCACAAATTCTTTGATCTCAAGAATGCCAACTAGCAACTTCAAATCTTCATTCAAACCGTCTTCAAACCTTTTGCACATAATGGCTTCAGTTGATACACACTCCGAGCATATCGGCTCAATCGACAAATTTTCACTCATATTCCGTCACGGTCATTTGCCCTGCTTTAATTCAAGGAATTCTTTACGTTTCGGTCAATGAACCTCGGCTAATATATTTCTTGCGAACTCATTCGAAAGAAATCCCATGTCACTTTTTCTTTTGGAACCACCGATACTAGTGTATTCCACCGATGATAAGCGTCCTGAGCAAGGATATAGCACATTTCAAACATTCGTGCGAGTGCGGGATAACTCATCAAGTACCGAATAGTGTTATCAAGCCACAATTCATTTCGCTCGCATCATCATTATCATTGGCTTTAAATTCTTCGCCCCAAATTTCCTAATTTTATCAACAGAGGCCTACTAGATCTCATTGGATCTATCATCTGGGTGTCAAGGTACCGAAGTTGGATTACTTGGGGTGGAGGTTGTTGTACTGCTTGGATTATTCGAACAAACTGGGTAAACCATTCATTCATCATTTGGTAGAAGGCTTGTTTAGCCTCTCCTCGTGGTTACCCGTGAATGGTTGAGAGTCTAGTGGCACTGATCCATGTGCGAGACCAGGCGCGACACTCTCCACATCATCGGCTACGGCTCTATCAGGATCAGAATCCATTTACTATATAAAATACAATCGAAATTGTCAGAAGTCACCACACTATCATATATACAATTTAAAGGCATGTATAGCTAGACTCTTACATACTACGGTAGTCCTAGAATCGACTAAACCGTAGCTCTGATACCAATAAAATGTAACACCCCATACCCGAAACCCTTGCCGGAATCGAGTACATGGCATTACTAGACTTGACTATTATCTCGGGGCATGAAAATTTAAAGCTGTCCAACTACGTCATACTGACCAAATCGACCATAACTCGAGTTACAAAACTCGAAATTTAGATCCGTAAATTTTCCTTGCAAATAGACTCATATAACTTTTCACCATAATTTTTCCAGAATTTTTCATGTGTCCAATTAGTACAGTTTATTCATCAAAATTACCCTTATTACACTGCTTGACAATTCTGACCTGTCTCTACAAACATACAGTTATCCCATTGCACAAATTTCCTATAATGTTCTTGTTTATACCAATGAAACATAGACTCATTAAGGGTTCTACACATATAAACCATGCTTCTTAATTATTTTTGTACAATTTTTGACAATTTTTCCAAAACAGAACAGGGACTCACGAATTCATTCAGGACAAGTCTCACTAAAACTTAAATATCTCATTATATATAATTCCTTTGCCTAACTTGTTTCTTTCATATCAAAATAGACATAATAAAATTTAATTCTATATCTTATTCACTTTCTAATTCAATTTCTCCTATTTTTGGTGATTTTTCAAAATCACATCACTGCTGTAACTAAAAACTGTTTCACAACAAAAATAGTCATGAAACATATTCTTTACATATCATTTAGCAACCAAGCTTATATAGCAATACTCAATCAAATACATATCCATCATTTTACCTCATTATCATGCCAAATTATACCATTTCTCCTTCTTAAAATACATACACAAAATCAATCACTTAACTACATATTCGGTCTTCCAAGATAGTCTCAATACATAACATATACTATACCATATATTAAGCTCATCAACATGAACCAATTAATAAGTCTTTCCTATCATAATCTAACATGCACAAATAATAATACCACTCTCACACATGATTAAACCATAATCAAGCATAAATAATAGTTCATGGCATGATCAAACAATATCATCAAAACACGAAACAAATTATCTCAAAATAGTTAGCCATTTTCGCTATTAGCATATTTACACTATTACAAAACATTAGTTATATGGTTCAATCTAGCCTATACATGCCCTTTTAAATAACAAACCAAGTTTTCAATACCCAAAAGAAAGTAGATAGTGTGGTTGACTTCACGGATGATCCTTCGAGCACAGTAGTTCGATTCAAGATCTATAAAACAAAGGTAGACAAAAACACACACACAGAAGCTTACTAGCTTAGTAAGTCCCAAGCTCAAAATGATACTACATTCAATTACTTAATCATTTAAATCATTTATCTCAACCATGTTAACATATTAAAATTTCTTACACCTTTAGCACTACTATTAGGAAACCAAATATTCATTATAGCACATTCAAGCTCAAACTCACCACATAATACTTGTGTACATCAATCGTAATCTCAATATACATATCAACGTACTCATGGCATTGAATAAACTCTAGCAACATTAAAACATATCAAACCTTACTTACTTATCCGAGCCTTTACTAAGCACATTAGTTACGATTTACCTTGAACCACAATTTGGTTTCTCCTTGGTAAAACACATCACTCAAGATAAAGCACGCTAGGCATTAAAGCCCGAAATCAAACACCGCACAAGGCACAAGTAGGCACGAAGCCGAATATGTCACCGCAGACTAAGCTCACTAGGCACAAAGCCCGAATATGTCACCTAACTAAGCACGCTAGGCACGAAGCCCAAATATGTCACCTAAGACTAAGCTGCTAGGCACGAAGCTTAATATGTCACCCACTAAGCACTGCTAGGCACGAAGCCCAATATGTCATTACCAACTTATACACCTTACAAGAATGCTGCCCAAAATAGCATAAAACACACATTATTCAAGTCACTTTAACATGCCAACTCGTTTAGAGATATAACAACATTTCATTTCAAATTCACTATCACTTATATAAAATTTCAACCAATCCCATACCAATATTTTCACATTCGCTAACATAAGAGTTTATAGAAAACTTTATTTAATAACATCATTTAGTACATTCATAATAATTCGATAATCTATACTTGCTTAAGGACTTACCTCGGTTTGTCGATAGTCCGTATGAATCCGGCTATTCGAGAACCTTCGACTTTCCCTGGTCTAATTCCATTTTTCTTTGCTCTTGATCTAAAACACAATAAAGTTTAGCTCATTCAACCACAATTCATCTCAATTTAGTCCCTACACATAAATGGGCAAATTACTATTTTACCCTAGAATTTCACAACTTTGCAATTTAGTCCTATTTGCATAACACACAAAATACACCAAATTAGCCAAAACTATGCAAGGGCCGAATGTTCCTAGGGACCTTACAAGTCCTCACATTTCATTTATTTTGCAAATAGGCCCTCTAAAATTTATTTTTACAATTTAGCCCTAAAACTCAATTTCATCAAAACTTCCAACACATAACATACTAATTTTAACCTAACTATCATCTAAAATCATCAAATAACAAAACCACATGAACACAACAATGGCGAACATCAAGCATACTTAGATTCAAAATTACAACATGGGTGCGCTACGGTTCAAGCAACGATCTCAAAACGTAAAATTAACAAAACCAAAACAAAACTAACCTCAATCAAGCCCTTCAATGGTAGAATATTTCAAAGCTTCAAACCCAAAATTTTCTCTTAGTTTGGTGGTAAAAAAGATGAAGAGCATGGCTTTAATTTATGTTATTATAACATATAATAAAGAAATTTATTAATTCACTTATATAACCTTTAATATAAAATAAAACCAATATATAAACTATGGATATTTTTGTCAAAAGCCACCCACTAACTTTAAAAATGGGTTATTTACCCATTTAATGCTTCATATTAAAGCCATGCTCAAATAGGCACTTTACACTCTAGTATGCCACTTTTACATTTTACGCGATTAAGTCCTTTTTGTCTAATTCGATACTCAAACGATAAAATTTTTCTACAAAACTTTCACACACATAAATTCACATATAATAAGCACTAAATATAATATTTAAATATTTCTAGTTCAGATTCGTGGTCCCAAACCACCGTTCCGATTAGGGTCGATTCGATCCATTACAAAGATTACATCGGGCTTTGGGCACGAGTGTTAGACTTCAGTACGGCATTTCATCCACAGTCGGACGGTTAGTCTGAGTGAGTAATCCAAGTGTTAGAAGATATGTTGAGGGGCTGTGTGATAGACTTCAGAGGAAGCTGGGAAGAGTTTTTGCCTTTAGATGAGTTTGCATACAACAACAGTTACCAAGCAAGTATTCGGATGGCACCGTATGAAGCGCTGTATGGACGGAAGTGTCGCACTCCTACGTGTTGGACAGAATTGAGGGAACATCATGTTTTGGGTTCAGAGATTGTGGCAGAATCTGATGAAAAGGTTAAGGTAATTTGGGCTCGGTTAAAGGAAGCATCTGACAGCAAAAGTCGTACGCAGATCTTAAGCGGAAGGAAATAGAGTTTGTTGTGGGAGATCAAGTATTTCTTAAAGTGTCGCCATGGAAGAAGGTAATGAGATTTGGTCACAAAGGAAAGTTAAGTCCTAGGTTTATAGGATCTTATCGGGTTTTGAAGCGGGTTGGACCAGTGGCATATCAATTAGAGTTACCTTCAGAGTTAAAGTAGATGCACGATGTGTTCCATGTTTCAATGCTACGTCGTTACCGGTCGGATCCATCTCATGTAGTGCCAGTTGAGGAGGTGGAACTAAGACCAGATTTGTCTTATGAGGAGGAGCAGATTCAGATTCTGGAACGAGACGTGAAGGTGTTACAGAGGAAGACAGTTCCTCTCGTCAAAGTGTTATGGTGTAATCATGGATCGGAAGAAGCTTCGTGGGAGCCGAAAGAGGCAATGTGACAGCAATACCCGCACTTGTTTTAGTCATGTAATTTTGACGTTGAAATTATTTTAAGGGGGTAGAACTGTAATATCCGAGATTTAGGGGTTATGCATTTTCACTTGAATGTGTGCAATGGCATGTTGTGTGCTGTTTGTATGTGTTTTGGGGACTTCGGGAACTTTAGAATGTAGGAGAATGCCTTAGAAAAATTTTAGATTTTTAATTCTTAAAAGGGAGCTAGGCAAGATATGCCTTAAGAAAATTTGTTGGAGGATTTAGACACAAGTAACAAGTTGGCAATATGGCAAGGGAGGTGCCACTTAGGGCTTGGAAAGTGATGCCACAAGCAGTGAAAGGGGGGCTTAAGTTCGAATCCCATGGATGGCATTAAGGTGACTTTTATTTTTGCACTTGTATGGCATGTGTCGGTCAAACTTTAATTATGGATAAGATGGACTAATTTTTTTTTATAGCAAGAAGACTTAAGGTTATGGTAATCATGAAATAAGGGATAGAATTGGTTGATCTTGGGGATAGAATTTCTTAAATTTGGGAAAGTAGAGGATTACAAGGCATGTATCAAGGTGGATGTTTTGGAAATTATTTCATGGCCATTTTGACCATGAACTTGGACGGCATTATGGACAAAAGGGGGGAGCCAAATTTTGGTGGTTAGTTTTGGAAAAATTAGTAGCTTGAGAGTTGACCGGCCAAGGGATTTCTTTGATGACCATTTTGGTCATGTGGGTAGAGGGGAGTAGCCGAAATTTTCTTAAGAGGTTTAGGTGTTTAATTTTTTCGGGTTTCTTCTTCTTTCTCTAGTGTGGTGCCGAAAGCTTAAGGCCATCAAAAGCCATTTTGGTCACTTTCTTTTGTCGATTTCCAACCTCATTCTCTCCTAAACTTTCACCTTTTCTTTGTAACCAAACCACACCAAAATCTATTCTTTTCTTCTATTGTTAGACTTTGGCCGAATCATCCATAGACCATAAGCGTCATTTGTTTCTTTTCTTTTCTTTCTTATTTGTTTAAGGGTAAGCCGAATCTACCATCTTCTTCTCTCTTCTTTTCTCTTTATTTTGCTTAGGTCAAACCTCTCTCTCCCAAAAGTTCACCATTGCCATAACCTCTTCAACCCAAAACACCACCATAGCCGAATCTCATCAAACTTCAATTCTTTTTCTTCTTCTTTTCACAATCCATCAAAAGCCGAAACATATCAATCACCATCTAGCCGATTTCTTCATCTCTTTCTTCTTCCAAAGTCAATCACTCTTCTTTATAGCCGAATCTCTCTGTGGTTCCAAGTAAGGGCAAAATCGATCTCAGTATTAGGGGTAAGGATCAGCTGTCATTCGTCGTTCATTCTTTTTCTTTTGGATTAGCCAAAAATTAGGAATCTAATCTCTATATATTCTCCTTGGCCGAAAACTTGAAGGAGGATTTTGGGATCTTTTTGTAGCCGACGATTAAGGGGAGATAATTCAGGATTTGAGTATCCAAGGTAAGTGAAGTATGATATTCGGCCAAAGGACATATTTTTTTCTTTTTTGAGATTGGCCGATTCTGACTATGATCTTATAGGGGCAGTTCGATAGGGATATGCAATTCATTGTTATTCTTACTAGCGAGAGCGTTGGTTTCGATAGTATCATAATCACTGTTATCAAGTGTGTAGCCTACACTAAATTTCTGATAGATTAATAGTATTTTTGATAACCATGTGTTAATAAGAAATATGTATGATAATGATTGCGGGTACCATTCAGTGGTACATGATATTCAGGTACGTTAACCCCCTAATACTTCGTTAATAATGTCAGTAAGCATGGATATGAAATGTATAATTCCATTATGATTTTGGGGTATTTTGCATAAAATCTTAATAATACGTATGTGCATGGGCATATGGGTGATTTTGATAAAGGGGAAGTGTTCAGGTGGTTTTTACCACATTATCCGGTGATTTCGATCACAATAATAGTATCCGTGACTTCGGTCACATATTATGATTCTAGTGACTCACACAATTATCCGATGGCCATGCCATAATTTATAAGGCGATGTGTAGTTGACTCATGGCGCCTTCGATGGTATGTAGCGGATGGAGGGTCGATTTAGTAATCCCCACGGTGTGATTGGCAGGTACGGGTGGTGTGTAGCGGATGGATATCTAGGTGGGCTCGGGATTGCATATCATTTTATATATACATATGATTTAATCTGTTGATTATTTGATTTGCTATGTTATGGGCTTATGGCTATATGTGATTAGAATGGGCTTTGCCAAAATGTTATCGCTAAGGCTATAATCAATTGGGCTTTTAGT
This sequence comes from Gossypium rotundifolium, assembly GCA_025506655.1. Lineage (NCBI taxonomy): Eukaryota > Viridiplantae > Streptophyta > Magnoliopsida > Malvales > Malvaceae > Gossypium > Gossypium rotundifolium. The sequence goes on from CP106730.1 coordinate 31,227,999, forward strand.
TTACTGTTACACATTGAGTCTGTTGACTCACCCCTCATGGGATATCTTTTCAGGTGACGCTTAGCATGATGGATTGGGTCAGCGAGGACTACGTGATGGCCATTGCTCAACTCAGTATTTCGGTTTTCCTTTTAATTAAACCTACTACGTTTTCTTTTATTATTTCAAGAGTTATTTTGGGTTATGTTTTTGTAATAAGGCCACCATTAGCTGTGCTATTTATACGGTTTTTTTTTTTAAATTTTTATCCTGCTACGATCAATTTCAACTAAATAATTAAATATTTTCAATAACCGAATTAAATTGTCTTGACACCTAAATACCGATGGTTTTCAACTTAATAATAAGTTCTAATTCCGGTTCTTCTTTTGATTTATAAATTTTCTAAAATCATAAAGATAACATTTTAATAAGATACAAGCTTAAATCACAACACGGTTTTCAACAAGAACATATTTCAAATTTAATTTTCTTTGAAATCAACATGTTTTCCAACATAAGAAAAATGAGTTTTTCTCAAGGAGCATGCCAAATCTAGTTGGGGTTTGTGGGCCGGGTTTGGGGTGTTTCAACTCCCCCTTGGATGTCTTTTAAAAAAATGTGCCTCATTAAAACCTTTATTAGGAAAAACCTGTGGGATAAAAACCTAATGAAGAAAAAAGAGTACACAATCTCCTATTACAAGTTGCCTCATTAAAAACCTTTACCAGGAAAACCCAGTGGGACAAAACCTTGGTTAAAGGAAAAGAGTACAACGTGTTTTAGACTCCCCCTGATGATGACATGACATTATGTCTTTGAGTTTATGCATTCCAATCTTGTTTCGTAGTCTTTCAAATGTTGAAGTTGACAATGCCTTGGTAAAAAGATCTGCTAAATTATCACTAGATCGAATTTGAGGAACTTCTATGTCACCTTTCTTCTCAAGATCATGAGTAAAAAATAATTTTGGTGAAATATGTTTTGTTCTGTCACCTTTGATATAACCACCCTTTAATTGAGCTATACATGCTGCATTACCTTCTTATAAGATAGTTGGCATATTTTCCAGTAAAGGCAAATTACATATCTTATGGATATGTTGGGTTAATAACCTTAGCCAAACACACTCTCGGCTTGACTCATGCATTGCAATTATTTCAGCATGATTTGAAGAGGCAGCAGTTAATGTTTGCTTTGTCGAATGCCATGATATGGCAATACCTCCACATGTAAATAAATATCCCGTTTGAGATCGACCTTTATGTGGATCCGATAAATATCCAGCATCAGCATAACCAACTAATATGGATTTTGTTTGAATAAAATAACCCCTTATCAATGGTCCCTCTAAGATATCTAAATACATGTTTAATTCCATTCCAATGTCTACGTGTTGGATGGGAACTAAATCTTGCTAACAAGTTTACAACAAAAGCTATATCAGGTCTTGTGTTATTTGCAAGATACATCAATGCTCCTATGGCTATGGTACTTCAGGACCAAGAAACTCTTCATCATTCTCACAAGGACAAAATTGATCTTTATTCACATCTAACGATCATACAACCATTGGGGTACTCAATGGATGTACTTTATCCATATAAAATTTATTTAAGATCTTTTTCGTATAAGTTGACTAATGGACATGAATTCCATCTTTTAAATGCTCGATCTGCATACCAAGACAAAATTTTGTTTTTCCGAGATCTTTAATCTCAAATTCTTTTTTAAATAATTTACTGCATTTTGAAGCTCTTCAGGAGTTCCAATAATATTTAGATCATCAACATAAATAGCATTTATCACAAAGTTTGATTCAAACCTTTTGTAACATCCTAAAAAAGGGCCTATGCATTTCTGGCTTAAATGCACGAAATGACATGTTTTATGAGTTTGGAATAAATTTTGAACATTTTTGAAGCCTGAGAATGTATGGAAATGTTACATTAAAAATAGGAAAGTGACCATTTTGGAAACCTAAGTAAATTAGGAAAGTGAACATTTTGGAAACCTAAGCTAAAAGAGGAAAGTAAACATTTTGGAAACTAAGCTAAAAGAGGAAAGTGAACATTTTGGAAACTAAGATGAATTAGGAAAGTGAACATTTTGGAAACTAAGCTAAAAGAGGAAAGTAAACATTTTAGGAAACCTAAGAAATGTCAAGTTTACAGAGCCAAACGAAAATTTTTGGAAACCTAGAAATGACTTAGAAATGTCGAGTTTTAAAGTTTAAAAGAGGTAATTAAGGCAAGGAGGCCTTAAAAGAAAAAGTACGTGAAATTTGACACACAAACGGGCTTGGAAAAGTGGCCTGAAGATGCCACTTAGGGCCTTTGGAAATGGCGCCACATACAAAGGTGTTGGGCCTGAATTCAAGTCACATGGGAAGCAAATAAAATAAGTTTTAATTTTGATTCTAGAAGCCCAAGAGTGGATTCACACAAGACTTGCAAAAGAGGAGTTTCACTCTCTTTTAAATTCGGCTAATTAGAAGATAATAAGGATTATACTTTATTTGTTTTAAAATTAAAGAGATAAAGTTATCACATAAGGAAGAGTAGTGGCCAAGCAAAGGATTCTTGGCCTAATTTTGGCTATAAAAGGATGAGACTAAGGCTATTCATTATTCATTCTCCCTTTCTCTTTTCTTTTGCCAAATATTCTTTCTCCTCTCCCTCTGTCGAAATTCTTCTTGAGCATCCATTCTTTTTTCCTCTTCTCTTTTAGCATCCTAGCCGATTCCTTCTAAGCCTATTATTCCTCTCTTCTTTCATCTTTGAAATGTAATACATAAGGGATCATAGCCGATTGTTCATCAAGTCTCTAAGTCAATCTAAAGTGGTGCCGGAGGATCTGTCGATTTCAATATAAAGGGTAAGGATCTATAGTTATAATTGTATTCCTTTCTTTTAAGCCGAAAGTTAGTCTAATCCCTCCTATATTTTATTGATCAAAATATGGAAGGTGAATTTTGGGATTTCAGATCTAAGGTATTTCGGCATCTCCATTAATCAAGAAGAGAGTTTCGGGATTTAAAAGATTTAAGGTAAGATATATGTATATTCGGCCAAAGGCCATGTTTATGTTTTAATGTTAGATTAAATCTAACATATGGTTAAAGGAATTTCGGCAGAGTCTTAATCAAGTGACGATTTCGGGATTTGTTTGGAAATCAAATTCGTTTAAGGTCAAGAGATCTAGCATCGTAGATCGAATCTTCGGGATCTAGGAATTTTGGTAGAAACAGGTGTGTAAACTCTTTACACACTTTATTAGTAAACTTTGCTTTATTGTTGCCCTGTTAATAATTATTGTAGTGATCTATGATATATGCTTGTGGGCTTAAGCATGGATTCCCCTATTATGTGATCTTTGATATATGATTTTGCATGACATCACATGATATTAAATGCTATGACATGAAATATGATAATTGATGTATAAGCATGTGATGGTGGGGTTGATGAGAGGATGGGGATGATTTTCTGCACTGTCGCCAGTGGTTTTGACCACAAGATGGGTTGGCCCCATCAGATTATTTGTGACCTATGGTCATCAGTGGTTTTGACCACAAGATGGGTTGGCCCCATCAGATTATTTGTGACCTATGGTCATCAGTGGTTTTGACCACACCGATTGATTATTTGCAACTAAGTCCCAGTGGTTTGGTACCACCAGTGGTTTTGACCATACTTGATTATTTGTGACCTATGGTCATCAGTGGTTTTGACCACACGATGGGTTGACCCCATCATTTGATTTGTGACTCTAAGTCATCAGTGGTTTTGACCACTAGTGGTTTTGACCACACGGGGTAGTTAAGGAGTATGGATGGTTAGGTTGGGTTGCATGTGCATGTTTATTAATGACTTGTGTATGAGTTGCTTTACCGGGTGGGGGATTACACACTGAGTCTTGGTGACTCACCCCTTTCCCTTAACATTTTGCAGATGAGTAGATCGCGGAGATGGAGCCGGAGAGGACTCGAGGCGGCCATGCTTATCGTTGGATTTAAATTCGTTATCGTTAAGTTTATTTAACTATTTTCTAAGTCTTATTATTTTTTGGGATTGTAATAAGGCCGCTATTATTATTTTGGATGTTATTTTACTGATTTATTTTACTTATGTTATATTGCAAATGGATTTCTATAAATATTAAATGAACCGGTTAAAAGTAATTTTTCAAACTTAATAAACTTCTACGGGTTTTTAAAAGATGTTACCATCGGGTAACAAACTATACCAAGTCAATTATAACTCTGATTATTAAATGTTATATGATCAGATGTTTTCAAAGGATTTATCAACCCAATCAGATTTACAAAAAATTTTGAGTTTTCAAACACCCTTTTTACACCTTAGCCAAATTTTATCAAGTTTTCACCAAATTCTTAAAATGTTTCAAATTATTTTACTCCGTGACATACCAGATCCGGTCAGGACTCATGGGTCGGGTTTGGGGTGTTACATTTTTGGTATCAGAGCCCGATTCAAAACTCGGCTGTGGGGGGCCCAAGGCCCAAAATGTTTTGTTTTTGATTAGTAGGCCTTATTGGAATGTTTTGGAACTGTTTTTGGCTTGAACAGCATGGCACCGAGTCTCCGGCACCAATCCGCCCAGGTAAGTACTTCTATCCATTTTTGTGAATATTTGATGAGGGGTAGAAGGGTAAAATTGGGAATGTAGACTATTGTTGAACCTTAGGGCTAGCATACCTCAACTATGCATAAGATTTAATAATTTCTAAACAACCCTGTGAGTTGTCACTGAGCAAGGGATGTGGCAATCGTTATACGCATGTCTAGGATTGGATTCGGTGGGGGCCTGGTATTTAAGCAGTCCTCGTGACTCACCTCCTACTCACCTGAATCCTACCTGGTGTGTAGTAACGGTTCATCCTAGCTGAGATGACACACTCACAGGCTAAACTTAATAATTAAAACCCGAAAGGGACTAGCCGTTTTGTTTTTGAAGAAATTAAAACCTTGTTTTAAAAAAAAGACCAAAATACCCCTCATTTTGAAAAATGACCAAAATACCCCTAGCTTGAAAATTACCAAAATACCCTCCGTATGAAAAATTTTTAAATAGAAAATTTTCAAAATATCCTTATTATGTGAAATCACTTAGAACCCAATTTTTGGAAATCATTTTGTGAAAATACCCTGATTATGTGAAATTACTAAAATACCTTTAGCGGTAAAATTATGAAAATGCCCTTGAATTATGAAATTCCAAAATACCCACGGTTTTAATAAAAAATTTCATCACATAAAAAGTGCCCAAAAACCTTAGATTTCAAAAACGTCATGATTTTAAAAATTACAAAATTGCCCCTAACCAACAAAATTACCAGAATAACCCGATTTTCAAAAATTTTGCAACATCACTATTTTGGAAAATGCAATTATCAAAAAAAAAAAAAACTCTCAAAGTTTTACAACTTTTGAAATATCCCTGATTTGTGAAAAATTACCGAAATACCCCTGAGGTCTAAAATTACCAAAATACCCTCGGATTTTAAAATTTCTCCAAATACCCCCGGAATTTAAGAGTTCTAAAATACTTTTTGATGAAATCATCCGAGAATTTTTATTTTTGAAAAATTACGAAAATACCCCTATAGGACGAATTACGAAAATACCCCTGGGTAGTGGAAAAATAATCACAATGAAAACTACAACGTCTCTTTGAATGAATGAATGGAAAAATGTGTGCATGTATGAATACGAAAGAACCACTCCTAAATTCCTTTTCATAAAATTTCTTCGCGGGTAATCAAGTGAAACAAAAGTACTAATTCATAAAAAACTTTTTAAATCAGATTAAAGCGCATCGTTAGATATAGATCAGTTCGTTCTTATGAAGTGTATAGAACCTTAATTGTGAACTTAGAGAATGTGCCTAGGAAGTATGATAGTTCTTTGAGATCAGAGTGCGTAGTAATAGCGTAGTGTAGTGAGTTAGACTGCAGGATGAACGATAGTAAGTAATTTCGAGGACAAAATTATTTTAAGGGGGGTAGAACTGTAACATCCTAAAAAAGGGCCTATGCATTTCTGGCTTAAATGCACGAAATGACATGTTTTATGAGTTTGGAATAAATTTTGAACATTTTTGGAAGCCTGAGAATGTATGGAAATGTTACATTAAAAATAGGAAAGTGACCATTTTGGAAACCTAAGTAAATTAGGAAAGCGAACATTTTGGAAACCTAAGCTAAAAGAGGAAAGTAAACATTTTGGAAACTAAGCTAAAAGAGGAAAGTGAACATTTTGGAAACTAAGTTTGAATTAGGAAAGTGAACATTTTGGAAACTAAGCTAAAGAGGAAAGTAAACATTTTAGGAAACCTAAGAAATGTCAAGTTTACAGAGCCAAACGAAAATTTTGGAAACCTAGAAATGACTTAGAAATGTCGAGTTTTAAAGTTTAAAATAGGTAATTAAGACAAGGAGGCCTTAAAAGAAAAAGTACGTGAAATTTGACACACAACGGGCTTGGAAAAGTGGCTCAAGATGCCACTTGGGGCCTTTGGAAATGGCACCACATACAAAGGTGTTGGGCACGAGTTCAAGTCACATGGGAAGCAAATAAAATAAGTTTTAATTTTGATTCTAGAAGCCCAAGAGGTGGACAAGACAAGACTTGCAAAGAGGAGTTTCACTCTCTTTTAAATTCGCTAATTAGAAGATAATAAGGATTATACTTTATTTGTTTTAAAATTAAAGAGATAAAGTTATCACATAAGGAAGAGTAGTTGCCAAGCAAAGGATTCTTGGCCTAATTTCGCTATAAAAGGATGAGACTAAGGCTATTCATTATTCATTCTCCTTTCTCTTTTCTTTTGCCAAATATTCTTTCTCCTCTCCTCCGTCAAATTCTTCTTGAGCATCCATTCTTTTTCCTCTTCTCTTTTAGTATCCTATCCGATTCTTTCTAAGCTTATTATTCCTCTCTTCTTTCATCTTTGAAACCGAATACATAAGGGGATCATAGCCGATTGTTCATCAAGTCTCTAAGCCGAATCTCTGAAGTGGTGCCGGAGGATCTGTCGATTTCAATATAAAGGGTAAGGATCTATAGTTATAATTGTATTCCTTTCTTTTAAGTCAAAAGTTAGTCTAATCCTCCTATATTTTATTGATCAAAATATGGAAGGTGAATTTTGGGATTTCGATCTAAGGTATTTGGCATCTCCATTAATCAAGAAGAGAGTTTGGGATTTAAAAGATTTAAGGTAAGATATATGTATATTCGCCAAAGGCCATGTTTATGTTTTAATGTTAGATTAAATCTAACATATGGTTAAAGGAATTTCGGCGAGTCTTAATCAAGTGACGATTTTGGGATTTGTTTGGAAATCAAATTGCTTAAGGTCAAGAGATCTAGCATCGTAGATCGAATCTTCGGGATCTAGGAATTTTGGTAGAAACAGGTGTGTAAGCTCTTTACACACTTTATTAGTAAACTTTGCTTTATTGTTGCCCTGTTAATAATTATTGTAGTGATCTATGATATATGCTTGTGGGCTTAAGCATGGATTCCGGGTCAGTCCCCTATTACGTGATCTTTGATATATGATTTTGCATGCCATCACATGATATTAAATGCTATGACATGAAATATGATAATTGATGTATAAGCATGTGATGGTGGGGTTGATGAGAGGAGGGGGATGATTTTCTCGATCGCCGCCGATGGTTTTGACCACAAGATGGGTTGGCCCCATCGATTATTTGTGACCTATGGTCATCAGTGGTTTTGACCACAAGATGGGTTGGCCCCATCGGTTTTTTGTGACCTATGGTCATCAAGTGGTTTTGACCACACCGATTGATTATTTGCGACTAAGTCCCAGTGGTTTGGTACCACCAGTGGTTTTGACCACACTTGATTATTTGTGACCTATGGTCATCAGTGGTTTTGGCCACACAATGGGTTGGCCCCATCATTTGATTTGTGACTCTAAGTCATCAGTGGTTTTGACCACTAGTGGTTTTGACCACACGGGGTAGTTAAGGAGTATGGATGGTTAGGTTGGGTTACATGTGCATGTTTATTAATGACTTGTGTATGAGTTGCTTTACCGGTGGGGATTACACATCGAGTCTTGGTGACTCACCCTTTCCTTAACATTTTGCAGATGAGTAGATCGCGGAGATGGAGCCAGAGAGGACTCGAGGCGGCCATGCTTATCGTTGGATTTAAATTCATTATCGTTAAGTTTACTTAATTATTTTCTAAGTCTTATTATTTTTTGGGATTGTAATAAGGCCGCTATTATTATTTTGGATGCTATTTTACTGATTTATTTTACTTATGTTATATTGCAAATGGATTTCTATAAATATTAAATGAACCGGTTAAAAGTAATTTTCAAACTTAATAAACTTCTCTGTGTTTTTAAAAGATGTTACCATCGGGTAACAAACTATACCAAGTCAATTATAACTCTGATTTATTAAATGTTATATGATCAGATGTTTTCAAAGGATTTATCAACCCAACTGTATTTACAAACAGCCCAACTGAGTTTTCAAACACCCTTTTTACACCTTAGCCAAATTTTATCAAGTTTTCACCAAATTCTTAAAATGTTTCAAATTATTTTACTCCGTGACATACCAGATCCTGTCAGGACTCATGGGTCGGGTTTGGGGTGTTACACCTTTTTATAAAAACACATGGGCAGATTGGATCGTTTTTATAGCCTTCATTTAATAAATATTCACTAAGACGATTGTACCACATACGTGCAGATTGTTTTAATCCATATAAACTTTTCTTTAAACTGATTGAGCAATTTTCTCGAGAAACACTATATCCTTCAGGGATTTTAAATCCTTTTGGGATTTTCATATAAATTTCACTATCAAGTGTACCATACAAACAGGCTGTAACAACATCCATTAGACGTATGTCAAGTTTTTCACATACTGCCAGGCTAATAAGGTATCTAAACGTGATTGCATCCACCACAGGAGAATATGTCTCTTCATAATCAATGCCGGGTCTTTGCGAAAATCCTTGTGCTACAAGTCGTGATTTATATGTTACGACATCATTTTTCTCATTTTGTTTTCACACAAATATCCATTTATATCCTACTGGCTTTACATATTTAGGTGTTTGGACTATAGGTCCAAAAACCTCGCATTTAGAAAGTGAATTTAATTCTGCTTGAATTGCGTCTTTTCATTTTGGACAATCTTTTCTATTTCTACATTCCTCAATAGATTTAGGCTCAAGATCCTCATTTTCTTTTGATATTTCAATAGCAACATTATAAGCAAAATTGTTGTCGGCAACTATATATTTCGGTTCCATCTTTTTCTTGAAGTAACATAACTTATTGAGATTTCTTCGTTATTACCATGTTCAGGTACCTGAACCTCTTCTGGGGTTTTTTGATTAGTTATATCTTTGGCCTCTTCTGGGGCACTTGCCTCCACAATATTACCATCTTGAATAATTGATCCTTTCCTTTTACGAGGATTTTTATCTTTGGAACCGATTGGTCTTCCACGCTTCAGGCATGGATTACTTTCTTTTGCACTAACAATTTCCTTTATTGGGATATCAATTCGTATTGGAGCATTTTCAGCTGGTATGTGAGATTTTGTAATTCTCTTTAGGTTAGTAAATGAATCTGGCAGTTGATTTGCAATGTTTTTCAAATGTATAATCCTTTGAACTTCTTGTTCACATTGACTTGTACGAGGATCTAATTGAGATAATGATGATCCATTCCATGTAATTTCTTTTACCACTTGTATTTTCTCTCCCCCTAATGTTGGGAATGTTGTTTCATCAAAATGACAATCAATAAATTGTGCAATAAATAAATCTCCTGTTAATGGTTCAACATATTTAATTATAGAAGGAGATTCATAACCAACATATATTCCCAACCTCCTTTGAGGACCCATTTTTGTGCGTTGTGGTGGAGCAATTGGAACATATATTGCACATCCAAAACTCTAAGATGGGAAATATTTGGCTCCTAACCAAAAGCCAATTGTAATGGGGAGTACTTATTATAACTTGTTGGCCTTAAGCGTACAAGTGCTGCTGCATGCAAAATAGCATATCCCCAAGCTGTAACAGGGAGATTTGTTCTCATAAGCAATGGTTGAGCTATTAGTTGGAGGCGTTTGATAAATGATTCAGCTAAACCATTTTGTGTATGAACATGAGCTACAGGATGTTCAACTTTTATACCAATTGACATATAATAATCATTAAAAGCTTGGGATGTAAACTCACCAGCATTATCAAGACAAATAATTTTGATTGCATAATCTGGAAATTGTGTTCTTAATCAAATTATTTGAGCAAGTAGTCTCGCAAACTCCATGTTGCGAGTTACTAATAAGCTCACATGTGACCACCTGCTAGATGCATCTATTAATACCATAAAATATCTAAATGGTCCACATGGTGGATGAATGGGCCCACATATATCACCTTGAATACATTCCAGAAATGCTGGAGATTCAATCCCAACTTTAGCTGGTGATGGTTTAATAATCAATTTTCCTTGAGAACAAGCGACACAAGATAAATCCTTGAATTCAAGAATCTTTTGTTTCTTTAATGGGTGTCCAATTGAATTCTTGATGATTCTTCGCATCATAATAGATCTGGGATGGCCTAATCGGTCATGCCAAATAATAAAAGTATGTGGTTCTACAAACTTCTGGTTTGTAGTAACATGTGACTCAATTGCACTAATATGTGTATAATATAAACTTGATGAAAAAGTAGGTAACCTTTCCAAAATATATTTCTTTCCATATTCAACATTTGTAATATATATATATATATATATATTCAACATTTTTCTCATTCATAGTCTCAATATGATATCCATTAAGACGAATATCTTTAAAACTCAATAAATTTCTTTGAGACTTGGTGGAATATAAAGCATCGTCAATGATAAATTTTGTACCTTTAGGTAATAATATAATAGCTCTTCCAGAGCCTTCAATAAGTTTTGAACTACCCGATATTGTATTAACATGGGCATTACTCATTGTCAAATGAGAAAAATATTTTTTATCTTTGAGTATTGTATGTGTTGTAGCACTATCTGCAAGACACATGTCTTCATTGATTTTGGGTCCATAGAAATTTTGTTGAATATTCATATTCTTCATAAAACAAACAAAATATAATATGAGAAACATTGTAATTATTTATTAAATATATAAATTATTCTTTATGGAAGAAAATAAAATATACTTAAAACAACATAAAAATGTCAAAATAACATCAATTTTTCTAATGATTTTCAAAGAAATCTGCCACATCTAGGTGAGTTATATTATTAAGGTCATTAAATTCATCATCCTCGTAGGCATGGTTAGTTTTATTATTATAGTGAATATCTTCATATTTTGCCTCCATTTCATCATTTTGGGATATAAAATTTGTCTCCATATGCTTTCCCTTCCTTTTAATGGATGCTTGATAAAGTTTCACTAAATGCTCAAACGTACGACAGGTACGTGACCAATGCCCTTCATACCACATCGGTAGCATATATTCTCAACAATCTTTGAAGGATTATTTTGACCACTTCTTTCTTGTCTTTCATTGTTATTCTTTTTCTGGTGGTTAGAAGTATCATTATTATGACCACCATGATAACAATTACTAATAGTCCTCGACCACGTCCTCCACTACGTCCACGACCACGGCCGCGACTTCTATATTTTCTATTTTCATAATTATTGTGTACTGCTACATTCACTTCAGGGAATGGTGCAGAACCAGTGGGACGAATTCCATGATTTTTCATCAATAGCTCATTATTTTGTTCAACCACCAAAAGGCATGAAATCAATTCAGAATACCTTTTAAAACCTTTTTCACGGTATTTCTGCTGTAGGAGCACATTAGTAGTGTGAAAGGTTGAAAATGTTTTCTCTAACAAGTCCTCATCAGTTATGTTTTCTCCACATAATTTTAGTTGAGAACTAATTTTGAAAAGTTCTGAATTGTATTCACTTACAGTCTTAAAACCTTGTAGCCGTAAGTGCATCCAATCAAAACGAGCTTTAGGGAGTATCACAGTTTTCTGATGGTCAAACCGTTCTTTCAAATTTTTCCACAACTCAAGAGGGTCTTTCACAGTGAGATATTCCACTTTTAATCCTTCATGCAGATGATGACGGATGAAAATCATTACTTTTGCCTTGTCTTGATTAGATGCTTCTTTATCTCGCTAATATAGTATTTCCTAGACCTTTAGCATCTAGGTGAATTTCAAAGATCTAACACCCATGACAAATAATTCTTGCCCGAGATGTCTAAGGTCAGAATTCAAGTTTGGCATGATTTGACATTATAATCACTTGAATCGAATATAAAAAAATATTAGTAAAATAGTAAGTATTCTCAATTGTGAAATAATTCAATTATATATACCAAATTTGCTAAATAATAATATGTATATCAAATATTTGCATAATGAGGAATAGTCATAATGATAACTTAACACAAATTAAATTAATTGAAATATCTTTTAATAAAAAACCATGAATATATAATTATCATTATTAGATTTTAGTTGTCAAAATAAATGTGCAAATGTTACCCAAAGCAAATATTTTATCTAGAAAATAAAATAAAAGAATAATGAAATTACGTATACCGTACATAGTTTAACAGGAGTTATACGGGCAAATTATATAAAGTCGAAATGACGTGAACTTCACTATGAACTCGTAGAAGCTTGTGCTGATAACGTGTTATAGAAAAATTAATAAAACAATAAATAAAAGAGGATGAAAAATACGAGAGAATTTCATTGTTTTATTTTCATTTACAAGGTGCTATTTATAGGCTCCTTTACAATCAATAATGCATTTAATTAACTAAGTTTTCTTAATTACTCCATTTAATGGTCTCTTGATTATAAATAAACTAAAGAGTTTTATCTCATTACTTTAATATGCTTAAGGGGGTTATAGACATCCATTTAATTTACAACAGGCACCTTTTTGGGCATGTATTGATATATTTGAAATATCGATACCTCTCAAATAAACAATACCAAATTGGCATTTTGTTTTTTACTAAATCTAGTAAGTATTGATCTGGTATCAATAACTTTTTATAAGGTATAAATAAAATTGTTATGGTATCGATATTTAAATTTCAACGATCACTGAATTTATCATTTATTACAAAAAATATTAATACCTTTTTATCTGGTATCAATACTCGCTATTGCAGGTGTATTAAATGCTCTGGTTTTCACATCCCTAATGGCTTTATTAACTACCAAAAAAACTTCAATGGTTGGAAATCAAGTAGGGGGTATAAATACTAACTTCTAAAAATCCTACAACAGCAAGAATTTATATTCAAGCAAAAATCATCAATCAAACAACCCTTGTACTTAATACTTCCATAATTCTCTTGTGCATACTTTGAGCTCTTATTTTCTTTCTTTTGCTCAAGTGTATTCTTGTCTATTTGTGCTTAATTAGCAAACATTCTGATCTTGTTAGGATTATTTCTCTGTTTTCTTCTTTGTAATTCTTTGAGAGGGTTTAACTTAAGATTTGGGTAGAAATATTAAAAGAGTTGTAAGGTTAAACCTTGTCCTCAAAGGTGAATAAATTAGTGAATTTGGGAAACTTCTTAGTTGTGGAAAGCTAAGTTAGTGGAGTAGGCAATTGGGTCGAATCGATCTAAATATTTGTGTTCATTGTTTCATATTCTTTCTTTGATTCTATCAAAATTTTTAAAGGCCAATCCACGCCCCTCTTGGCAATTTCAATTTGATTAATCGAGCTAACAATTAGTATCAAAGCTAGTATCTAAAAGATGATCTAACAACCAAGAGAAGATCCTCGAGGTAGCTCAACTTCCATCTATTCAAACCACACAAGATGACATATTCTTCCCGCTCCATTATGGTTGGTGAGTCTCAATTCATTAATAAAACTCCTTACTTCAATGGTGCAAATTATTCATATTGGAAGACTAGAATGATGTGAAGACTAGAATGATGTTATTCATACAAGCTAACAATCTTACCATATGAGACATCATCATGGATGGTCCATCCATACCTTAAAAGCAAGAAGGAGAGTTATTAGTTCCAAAGAGCAAGAAGGAATGGAATGAGGAAGATAGGTGAATCATACAACTCAATGCCAACTTTTGTGCACTTGGTCTGGAGGAAAATAGTAGGGTATCATTATGTTCAATGCCAAGAAAAATTGGGACAAATTGGAGGTCACTTATGAGGGTACCGATCAAGTCAAGAAATCAATGGTGGGAATTCTCACTCTCAATTATGAGACATTTATGATGAAGCCCAATGAGAACAGCAAAGCTATGTTCAATAGATTCACCATTATCATCAATGAACTCAAATCCTATGGGAATTCCTATCCCAATGAAAAGTTAGTGAGGAAAATGTTTAGAAGCTTGCTAATGTCTTGGGATGCCAAAGTTTTAGCCATAGAGGAAGCTAAAAATTTGGAGACTCTTTCATTAGATGAGCTAATTGATTCTTTTCTCATTCATGAAATGAGACTCAAAGGAGTGAATAAATGAGAAGAAAAAGTTGAAAAGAAGAAGGTTGGTATTGCCCTCATGTCCATGATAGAAGAAGTTTATTCTTATGAAGATGTGGATGATGATCAAGAGATGACCATGTTTGGAAGAAGATTCAAGAGGTTCATAAGGTTCAATAAAGGAAGAAAATTCCAAAAGAAGGAAGGAATCAAGATTGAATCTACTAAGAAGAAGGACCCAATCCTATGTTATGAATGCAAGAATTCGGGACACATCAAGTTTGATTGTCCTCAATGGAAGAAAAGAGGGTCAAGAAAACAAAAACTCAAGGCTCATGTTGCTACTTCAAGTCATGAAGATTCATCCAACAATAAAGATGAAGAAGTAGCGAAGCATGAACTCAAAATATAGAATAACTATTTCAAAACTAAAAGATCAAAATAATTCACTCTCTAAAGTCAAGCATGAGCTTAAAAGTAAAATAAATGATATGCAAGCTAGTATAAATGATTTTGAGAAAAATAATTTTGACTTGTATAATTTTCTTTCTAAAGTTCATGATGATCATCAAAATCAACTTGAGTTGCTTAAGAGTGAAAAAGCTCACTTTAACAATGTTTTACCAAAAGATTTTTTAGAGGAGAAAGCTCAAAACAAAACTTTGTCAAAACTAACTTTAATTTCTATAAACATAGATGTCCCCAAAATTTTTACAAATGAAAACTTATTAAAAGTATATGGGTCCTCAAAGGACTAATAAATTCCCAAGATAAAGACATAATTTCAAAATGGATACCTAGAAAGACTAAAATTGTAGGAACTAATGCTTATGGACCCAAACCCAAAAGAATTTGGGTACCAAAGATCAATGATTAATTCTATGTTTGTAGGAAAATGAGCATTATTTCAAGGTGGGTGATTCAGTCAAACATTCATGGTACCTTTTTAGTGCATGCTTAAAGCACATGACCGATGACAAGAGCCACTTTGTCAATTTGAAGCCTAAAAATGGAGTAGTTACATTTGGTGATAACTATAAAGGATAAGAAGAAGGAATTAGCTCTATTGGTAAAAACTCTTCAATTCTTATTGAAAATGTTCTTTATGTTAACGGTCTTAAGCATAATCTACTTATTATTATCCAATTGTGTGATAGTGGTCTCAATGACATTTTTGAGTCTAATAGTTGTAAAATAGTTGTGTCTAATAAGATTTTTCTTGTAGGACATAGGATAAAAATGTTTATATGGTGTATTATAAAGATTTGCATGAATCACTCATATGCCTTGTTGCTAAAAATGAAAATAATTCTTTATTATGACATAGAATACTAGGACATGCTAGCATGACCATATTGTATAAACTAGTTAAAAATGACTTAGTGAGAGGATTGCCTAAAATTGATTCTGAATTAGATAAAGTTTGTGATGCATGTGTTAAAGGTAAACATAAAAGTGTTCCCTTTAAACTTATTAATGATGTATCAACTAGCAGAGTTCTTCAACTAATTCACATAGACTTATTTGGTCCTATTAGGACAACTAGCTTGGGTGGAAAACAAGATGCTTTTGTGCTTGTTGATGACTACTCTATTACAGCATGCCCAAAGACCAAGCATGAGATGATTTGTAACACCCTATACCCGGCCCAGTTGTCGAGCCCGAGAAACAGGACTCTACACCATCGTCCCAACTTTGCAAATTACATAATGTCTCATTAGCATGTGACCATCATCCAATTTGAACATTTATAAAGATTCCAAGACAAATATCCTAGGCAACATTAAATTATGCTAAACATAAATTAAACGAGCTTGTAACAAGATAAAAGCATGCTTAAGGACTATTTGACAAAAATTACCAAAAGGTTACGTAGGTACCGATTCTAGTTCAATGATATCGATATTTCTCAACTTTTTGTTTCTTTGCAAAAATAAAATCCAGCATACTATCGATACCCTATAAAAAAAGTATCAGTAATTTTACCCCGAGTATCGACACTCGAGACATGGTATCGATACCAAATTGAGTTACTGACTTCCTGCATATTCGAATTAATATTGAGGTATCGATACTAAATGCTCGATTACTGATACCTCTACATAAAACACTAAAATTCACAACAAAATAGGGCAATGAACTCCACCATACACGAACCAATTTATCATGCATTCATAATCCACAAACTCAACATCAAAGATACCCAGAATTCGCAGTTCAAAGCGTCATCAATACTTCAAGCTAAGTAAACCAATGAACTAACATCAAACGTCCATAAATTCTATGAGTAATAAAACCAAGCAATCATTTAAAACACCATGAAAATAACCAACCAAAAATTCTATCACATTGCCTTATTCCCACAATTCAAAATAACAGTAATAATCTCACCTACTTAATCGCTAAGCCTAACTTGGATCACTTCCTTGGAATTTCCTCACCACTCACACCGCAATGCTAAATATTTGCAATGGTCTAGAATTGAGTGTGTGAGCTTAAACAAGCTCAGTGAATGTCAGAGTAACTATGAAACACCCCAAACCCGGCCCAAAAAGCCTAACCAGATTTGGTATGTTCCTCGAGTAAAACTTTAGCGGAATCACATTGTAAAGAAATTTTTGTCTTTTGAAACATTATTTTTAGGAGGAATTAATAAAATCAAAAAGGAAACCAAACTTAAGAAAAACTTCTTTGAAAACATTTATATATATTAGTGACAAAAACCTTTTTAATTAATTATCGAAAAACCAATTCAGGTTATTTAATAGATATTTGTTCATGGCAAAATAAAAGTAAATCCAAACATGAAATTAAAGATAGTTTATAGTGGCCTTATTACATAATATTGGCAACCCAAAATAAAGTCTAAGTAATAAAATTTAAAGTAATAAGTTTAAGTTGGAAAATCTCCACAATACTTAATACGAGCACCGCCACCTCGAAATCCTTGTCGCCCGATCCATCGCACTACGAGTCATCTCAAAAGTTATCCCATAAAATGGGTGAGTTATAAACTCAATGTATAACACATACATTAAAAAGCCCATTTTATCAAATGCTTTCAAGCCCAAAATTTCACATATGGCCATAGGCCCATTTAACTCTTATTTAGCAGAAGGCCCATTAGCTCATATTTAGCCCAAAGGCCCATTTCATAACAGATCAAGTAATAAACATACAATATTACATAATTATATACATAAAATGAAATGCAAGCCCGGCCCAACCTAAATATCCATCCGCTACACACCCCGTACCAACCAAAGACACAGTGGGGATTACTAAATCGACCTTCCATCCGCTACATACCATCAAGGCGATTCTTGCGGTCAACATGCACATCGCCCTTATTGTGGCAAAGCCACCAAAACAGATGTGACCGAAGTCACCTGACCGAAGTCCAAATTTCATATATGTGACCGAGGTCACCAGATTCACATACGTGGACCAAGTCACCGAGTCAAATATGTGACCGAAGTCACCGGAGCCAAATATATGTGACCGAAGTCACCGAGTCAAATATATGTGACCAAGTCACCGGAGTCAAATATGTGACCGAAGTCACCGGAAATGTGGTAAAACCACCAGAATACTTCCTCCATTATCAATATACCCATATGCCCATGCACATACACATCAAATCAGATTTTCACGCTATTTACCCACAATCATAATATAGTCATGCTTATTTCATATTGATGCATATAGCAAAAATAAACGGAATATTGGGGTAACATACCTGAATTTTTGTATACCAATGATTGGTATCCACAAACAAACATATTATCATATAATCACTTTTTAACCATATAGATCTATGGAAATTTTAATGTAAGGTTACACACCTAGTAACAGTGAGAACAATACCCTCTTGCTCGTCAACACCTAATTGATTAACACACTTGGTTAGTATAAACTATCGTTAACAAAACCATACTTATTGACGATGGATCTAAATTCTTACCCTCGGATTCACGAACGATAGTTATTTGTGGTTTTTCTCCACTAGATGGATCAAAACCCGCTGATATTCCACCAACGTAAAGTGGTTCGGTTGTACGCACTACTTTGAATAATCGATCCTCGTTAGCAGAGGGTCCATAACCCGGTGGAAAGTCTCTAACCCCCGATACTGCTCTTCGTTTGAAGTTCGATGGCAAAGTAATACCTCCCTTTTTCCAAACACTCCGTACAGCCCTTTTCTTACCTATCTTGTTGATCTTAAATCATCCTTAAAAGTAACATAGATTAGTGATCCATCTAAGGAAATTGATGTGATCTTAAATTAATAACCTTACCTTGATGATTTCGAATGGTCACTTAAAGGTTGTCCTCAACAAGATCTTTGAAAAATTCTTTTCAAATGAATCGGCCTAGAAGAGAAAATAAAGATCACGATTCTAAGTTTGCTAAAGTGAAAAGAAAAGATAAAAATAATTGATAAAATCTTACTTGAGTCCTTCAAGATTCGGCTTAAACAAAAAGAGAAGAGAAATGGTGGTTTCAATATGATGGTTTCGGTTTTGAGGAATAGAAGAAAGAGAATGAAAGGAGAAGGAAAGAGAGAAGGAAGAAAGGTGAAAGAAGAGAAGGATATGATGATGGTAATTTCTCAAAAGAAAAGAAATGTTTAGGAACTTTTGCTCATTCTGCCAAGGGGTATCAAATGGTTCTTGATCCTATGAGGTTTCTACAATGAGAGAAAGAGAAGAGAGAAATGAAATGAAAAGAAAAGAAAAGGAGAATTGATCAAAGAGAAAAGAGATTGATTTTGGGGCTTAGATGCATTCGGTTAAGGAGAGAAAATAAAGAAGAAAATGGTGTTTAGTCTTTTATGGTTTTGCTATGAGAGGGAAAAGAGAAGAGAAATAAAATGAAAAAGAGAGAAAAGAAAATGAAAAGAAGGCTTATGGTGATAGCTAAATTGGCACTAAAGAGAAAGAAAAGAGTGACTTCAAAAGTGACAATATTTTGTCAACAAAAGAGAGAGAATTTTGAGAATAAAAGATGGAATAAGGGTACCTCTTTGGTCAAAAATACCAATACCAAAACAAAGTAATCCTTGCACCAATGCCAATGATAGTTTCGGTTTAGGGAAAAGTTTTGGAGAAGGGAGGAAAGATGGACAAAAGAATATGCAAGACTTTTGGCCAACTCCCCTAATGGCAAAGCACAAATTCGCCAAATCAATGCCAACATTATCCCTTTTTCCTCCTTGTTTCTTCCCCATCAACTCTTGATTTACTATCAAAATTAAACCACTCCTTTAGCCTCCATGTTGTCTAGGTTCATGGTCAAATGACCATGAACACATCCCCAAAACAAAGCCCAATATCATGCCTTTGTCCCCTCATCTTATCATGAACTTATGATTCCATGCCTTAAGTTCTTTGCTTCCTTTTCACATGGTCAACTAGCCAAAAATGAATGAAAGCTCATCCACTCTAGAACTTTCTTGGCCAACACTTATAGGGAAGAAAACAAAAAATTTAAAATCCTCCCTAATGCTAGCTAGAGATTCGAACTTCACACCTCAAGCACACATCCATGCATCTTAACCACCTTGCCAATTACTTAATTCATGCTAAAACTTCTTATCATTAATTCTTAAGGTCTAACTTGCTTAGCTCTCTCTTAATTAATAGAAATTAAAAGTTTAACTAAGCATTCACTTAATTAATGAAACTCAAATAACTTCTAAAAAATATACTCATTAATAAAAAAAACATGCAACATCATTCAATTAAGTAAAATGCATAACCCCTAATTATCAGGATGTTACAGTTCTACCCCCTTAAAATAATTTCGTCCTCGAAATTACCTGGCTAGAATAAGTGAGGGTATTGCTGTCGCATCGTTTCCTCCGGTTCCCACGAAGCTTCTTCAAATCCATGATTACGCCATAATACCTTGACGAGAGGAACCGATTTTCTCTGTAAAACCTTTATATCTCGCTCCGAATTTGAATTGGCTCCTCTTCATATGACAAGTCCGATCTTAATTCCACCTCCTCAAGCGGCACTACATGAGATGGATCGACCGAGAATTACAGTAACATTGAAACATGGAATACATCATGCATTTGCTTCAACTCAAAGGCAATTCTAACCGATATGCCACAGATCGACCCGCTTCACAATCCGATAAGGTCCAATGAATCGGGACTTAGTTTCCTTTGCGTCCAAATCTCATCACCTTTTTCCAAGGTGAAACCTTTAGGAAAACTTGGTCCCTACAAAGAAACTCTATTTCTTTCGCTTTAGATTCTGCATATGATTTTTGTCATCGGATGCTTCCTTTAACCAAGCTCGATTACCTTAACCTTTTCTTGATTCACCACTATCTCCGGACCCAAAATCGGCGTTCCCTAATTACATCCAACACGTGGGAGTGCCACACTTCCGTCCATATAGTGCTTCATATGGTGCCATCGATCTTTGGATTGGAAACTTTTGTTGTACGCAAAATTACGCCAACCAGAAGAATTCCTCCCAACTTCCCTTGAAATCTATCACACATCCCCTTAACATATCTTCTAAGATCTGGATTACTCTTTTGGATTGACCGTCCGATCGAGGATGAAATGCCGTCTTGAAGTCCAATCTGTGCCCAAAGCTCGATGCAATGCTTTCCAAAATCGCAGCGTAAATCTCTTGATCTCCGTCGAAATTATCGACAACGGCACTCCATGCAATCTCGAATCTCACCACGTATAACTTCGCCAATTTACGCAAAGAGTAATCAACCCGTCTTGGGATAAAATGTGCGATTTAGTCAATCGATCCACTATCACCCAAATGGAGTCTTTCTTAGTAGGCGTGAGAGGAAGCCAAAGTCCATGGTGATTCTCTCCCACTTCCACTGCGGAATCTTTATCTATCAGTAGCAATCCAGAAGGTACTTGATGTTCAGCCTTAACTTGCTGACACGTCAAGCACTTCCCTACAAACTCCGTAACTTCTTGCTTAAGTCCAGGCCACCAAAATTGATCTTGCAAATCTCGGTATAACTTACTTCCTCCGGGATGCATAGCATAGGGGCTACCATGCGATTCCTGAAGTATCTTTTGCCTCAACTCCTGATCCTTTGGCATACAGACTTTACCTTTATAACATAATTCTCCGTCACTGTTAATACCAAAATCTTTCAATTTCCCACTCCGTACCTGTCGAAGCTTTTCATTCAAATCTTTATCTACTAATTGCCTCTCTTTCACTTGACTTAACCATGTCGGCTTAACTCAAGTTCGCCAACAAGCTTCACATCGTAAAGGCTAAGATGTGCAAACATCGCTCTTAAATCGACACCACTTTTCGACTTAGGCGTACGCCACCACATTCGCCTTGCCGGGTGGTACTCGATAGAACGGTCGTAATCTTTCAATAACCCTATCCACCTTCACGCCTCAAATTCGAGTTCTTTACGAGTCGGTAGATATTTCAGACTTTTGTGGTCCGTGTATATCACCGACTTTTCCCGTATAAGTAATGTCTCCAAACTTTAAGAGCAAAGACTACAACCGCCAACTCCAAGTCATCGTCGGGTAATTAACCTCGTGCGGTCTCAATCTGCGAGATGATCGTCTTAACTACCTTTCCGCCTTGTATCAAAACACATCTTAATCCCGTGTGAGAAGCATCACAATACACGATGAAATCCTTGCCTGCCTCAGGCTGGATCAAAACCGGAGTTTCAGTCAAAACTTTCTTGAGCTTCTCAAAACTCTCTTCGCTTATCATTACACAAAAGGTACTTCCTTTCTCAACAATTTCGTTAAAGGTACAGCTATCGATGAAAATCCTTTGACAAATCTTCGATAATATCCGGCTAAACCCAAGAAACTGCGAACTTCGATTCTGAGACTTAGGTGGTTTCAATCTAGCACACCTCAATCTTCCGAGGATCCACCTTATCCCTTCTGCCGATACCACATGGCCTAAAATGCAACTTCTTTCACCAAAATTCACACTTGCTGAATTTGGCATACGCCTTCTTTTCCTTAAAACTCAGAACACAATCCGAAGATGCTCATCATGATCCACTTCGGACTTAGAATACACCAAGATGTCATCTATGAATACCACTACGAACTGATCCAAGTAGGGCTAAAAAATCCGGTTATCATATCCATAAATGCAGCTGGGGCATTCGTCAATCCGAATGGCATTACCTGAAATTCATAATGCCCATATCTAGTTCGGAAAGCCGTCTTATGGATATCCACTTCTTTCACTTTAAGTCGATGATACCCGACCTTAGATCAATCTTTGAGAATACCGAGCTCCTTTAAGTCGATCGAACAAGTCGTCGATCCTTGGCAAAGGATACTTGTTCTTGATGGTCAGCTTATTTAACTGCCGGTAATCTATACACATCCTCATCGATCCGTCCTTCTTTTTCACGAATAGGACCGGTGCTCCCCATGGAGACACACTAGGTCGGATGAATCCACGATCAAGCAACTCCTGAATCTGAGCCTTAAGCTCAACCAATTCCTTCGGTGCCATTCTATATGGAGTAATAGAAACTGGCGCCGTTCTAGGCAATAAGTCTGTCCCAATTCTACCTCACGATCCGAGGCAAACACGGAAGTTCTTCCTAAAAACATCTACAAATTCCTTCACCGCTTCGACTTCATTAGCGATTGCTTCCTTAGCCTCCAAAGCACTTACCAACATCAGGAAGGCTTCACATCCCTTTCTAACCATCTTTTCCACCTTAAGAGTGGATACTACATTAGATAAGTAGTTCCGTCTCTCGCCCATCACTACAACTTCCTTGTCATCAAAAGTTCTTAATGACATTCTCTTAGCAGCACAATCCACATTTGCACGGTACTTCACAAGCCAGTCCATGCCTAAGATGAGGTCGAATTCTCCGAACGGCAACTCCATTAAATCAGCTGGAAACTGTATCCCTTGAACTTCTAGAGGCACTTCCTTAAAAAGTTTGTCTACAACTCATGTCATCTAAAGGACTAAATCGATCATCTTCCTAGGTATAGTTTGAAGTCACATGCAAAGTCCCAGATACTTCACTAGCGATATAGGAATGAGTTGACCTATATCTATCAAAGCAATAAAGGCAACCTGAAATCGAAATGTACCGTGATAACATCAAAAGGCCATCGCTCTTCTCTGATTTAACCGCATACACCAAACCTGGTTGTCTCGCCTCGAGCTTCCACGCCTCTGCTCAAGTTTCGCGACCTCTACTAGAACCATTGCCCTTCCATTTGAACCACGACCTCTTATCTGCTCATTGTCCACCTCTGCCGCATGATTAGCACCCCGACTTCTCGGGCGGTTCTTCTCCGAGTTCATCGGACAATCCTTGATCATGTGATCCTTTGAATCGCACTTGAAACATCTGCGGTTTTCTTCCAAGATTCTCCCGAGTGCATTTTCCCACATTGAGAACAAGTACGACTTTGTACACCGTAGCGGTCTGCTGACCTCGCAGTCCATCATTCCTTGATTTCTTCTGAAAGTTTCCAGACGACCCCGAAGACCCAAAGCTTCTCTTATTCTTACTCTGGCCTCTGTCCCGGTTCTGTCTCTCAGTTCGTTTAGCCTCTTCGGAAATTCTTGCCCTTTCCACTAAGATTGCAAAGTCTCTTTCACGGTGTGGAGCAATCATCACTCTCAATTCATCTCTAAGTCCATCTTCAAATCTGATACACCGTTCATATTCCGTAGCCACTATCCCTCTGGCATAACGGCTAAGTCGCAAGAATTCTGCTTCATATTCAGCTATCGACTTGTTTCCTTGGACTAGATTTAGAAATGTCTTCCTCTCGGGAGTCGATGTAGCTAGCTCCAACATATTTTCCTTCAATTTAATCTTAAAATACCCCAATCCGCACGATCCACGGGGTACTTTCCTTTATAGTGAGCCACCACCGGTAGGCTTCATCACGAAGAAGTGAAATAGCACCTTTCAATTTCTCTTCATCGGTCGCCTATATCGTTCATGTTTCTCTCGATCGCCTCCAACCAATATTCAGCTACGTTTGGAGCTACTCCGGATACTCCTCCGAAAACCTCTCGCTCCATTCGATCTTAGTCTCTACCACCGACTTTCGAGACCCATTACGTAACTAGCTTCCGCTACTCGTTCTAAAACTCACAAAGACAATTTTGTGATCTTTGCGTCACCACCTTCATTTTGTTCTTGAAAGTCCGCCCCAACAATGGTGGTGGAGCTTCATTCTCGGAACCTTGACCAGATCGAACTGGTTCCGAAACAGTCATCCTTCCTATTTCATGTCCATGACGACCTCGTCCCCTAAAGCTCATGTCTACTATGTATCTTATCTATTTTTATGAAAAGTCTTATGTATTAGAATCTTTTCACTTCTTATTAGAAGAAAGTCTTATGAAACAGATATTTAGTGGTTTCCGTAGTAGCACACATACACCTAGGGTCCATATCTCTAAAGTTTCCTTAGGCTTATCAAACATTCATATCACTTATCAAATAAAGGTACATACCTGATGGATCTGGGTCGAGAACTCGAGTGCCATGCTCTTACAAAATCATTCAACTTAAGAAATCTTTCAAAAAAAATCATTTGGGCCAACTTTTGAAAACGTTGTGGGCTTCAAAACCCAAGGCCGAGAGTTTAAATCTGGCTCGACACCAAGTTGAAACACCCCAAACTCGGCCCAAAAAGCCTAACAAATTTGGTATGTTCCTCGAGTAAAACTTTAGCGGAATCACATTGTAAAGAAATTTTGTCTTTTGAAACATTATTTTTAGGAGGAATTAATAAAATCAAAAGGAAACCAAACTTAAGAAAAACTTCTTTGAAAACATTTATATATATTAGTGACAAAAACCTTTTAATTAATTATCGAAAAAACCAATTCGCTTATTTAATAGATATTTGTTCATGGCAAAATAAAAGTAAATCCAAACATGAAATTAAAGATAGTTTATAGTGGCCTTATTACATAATATTGGCAACCCAAAATAAAGTCTAAGTAATAAAATTTAAAGTAATAAGTTTAAGTTGGAAAATCTCCACAATACTTAATACGAAACTTTCGCCACCTCGAAATCCTTGTCGCTTAGATCCATCGCACTACGAGTCATCTGAAAAGTTATCCCATAAAATGGGTGAGTTATAAACTCAATGTATAACACATACATTAAAAGCCCATTTTATCAAATGCTTTCAAGCCCAAAATTTCACATATGGCCATAGGCCCATTTAACTCTTGTTTAGCCCAAGGCCCATTAGCTCATATTTAGCCCAAAGGCCCATTTCATAATGATCAAGTAATAAACATACAATATTACATAATTATATACATAAAATGAAATGCAAGCCCTACCAACCTAAATATCCATCCGCTACACACCCTTGTACCAACCAACTGACAAGTGGGATTACTAAATCGACCCTCCATTCGTTACACACCATCGAAGGTAGTTCTTGCAGTCAACATGCACATCGCCCTTATTGTGGCAAAGCCACCAAAAAAGATGTGACCAAGTCACCCGATCAAGTCCAAATTTCATATACGTGACCGAGGTCACCAGATTCACATCGTGACCAAGTCACTGAGTCAAATATGTGACCAAGTCACCGAGCTAAATATATGTGACCAAGTCACCGAGTCAAATATATGTGACCAAAGTCACCGAGTCAAATATGTGACCGAAGTCACCGAAATGTGGTAAAACCACCGAATACTTCCTCCATTATCAATATACCCATATGCCCATGCACATACACATCAAATCGATTTTCATGCTATTTACCCACAATCATAATATAGTCATGCTTATTTCATATTGATGCATATAGCAAAAATAAACGGAATATTAGGGTAACATACACGAATTTTGTATACCAATGATTGGTATCCACAAACAAACATATTATCATATAATCACTTTTTAACCATATAGATCTATGGAAATTTTAATGTAAGGTTACACACCTAGTAACAAGTGAGAACAATACCCTCTTGCTCGTCAACACCTAATTGATTAACACACTTGGTTAGTATAAACTGTCATTAACAAAACCATACTTATTGACGATGGATCTAAATTCTTACCCTGATTCACGAACGCAGTTATTTGTGGTTTTCTCCACTAGATGGATCAAAACCGGCTGATATTCCACCAACGTAAAGTGGTTCGGTTGTACGCACTACTTCAAATAATTGATCCTCATTAGCAGAGGGTCCACAACCCGGTGGAAAGTCTCTAACCCCTGATACTGCTCTTCGTTTGAAGTTCGATGGTAAAGGAATACCTCCTTTTTCCAAACACTCAGATGACCCTTTTCTTACCTATCTTATTGATCTTAAATCGTCCCTAAAAGTAACATAGATTAGTGATCCATCTAAGGAAATTGATGTGATCTTAAATTAATAACCTTACCTTGATGATTTGAATGGTCACTTAAAGGTTGTCCTCAACAAGATCTTTGAAAAATTCTTTTCAAATGAATCACCTAGAAGAGAAAATAAAGATCACGATTCTAAGTTTGCTAAAGTGAAAAGAAAAGATAAAAATAATTGATAAAATCTTACTTGAGTCCTTCAAGATTCGGCTTAAACAAAAAGAGAAGAGAAATGGTGATTTCAATATGATGGTTTCGATTTTGAGGAATAGAAGAAAGAGAATGAAAGGAGAAGGAAAGAGAGAAGGAAGAAAGGTGAAAGAGGAGAAGGATATGATGATGGTAATTTCTCAAAAGAAAAGAAATGTTTAGGAACTTTTGCTCATTCTACCAAGGGGTATCAAATGGTTCTTGATCCTATGAGGTTTCTACAATGAGAGAAAGAAGAGAGAAATAAAATGAAAAGAAAAGAAAAGGAGAATTGATCAAAGAGAAAAGAGATTGATTTTGGGGCTTAGATGCATTCGGTTAAGGGAGAGAAAAATGAAGAAGAAAATGGTGTTTAGTCTTTTATGGTTTCGGCTATGAGAGGGGAAAAGAGAAGAGAAATAAAATGAAAAAGAGAGAAAAAGAAAATGAAAGAGAAGGCTTATGGTGATAGCTAAATTCGGCACTAAAGAGAAAGAAAAAGAGTGACTTCAAAAGTGACAATATTTTGTCAACAAAAGAGAGAGAATTTTGAGAATAAAAGATGGAATAAGGGTACCTCTTTGGTCAAAATACCAATACCAAAACAAAGTAATCCTTGCACCAATGCCAATGATAGTTTCGGTTTAGGGAAAAGTTTTGGAGAAGGGAGGAAAGATGGACAAAAGAATATGCAAGACTTTTGGCCAACTCCCCTAATGGCAAAGCACAAATTCGCCAAATCAATGCCAACATTATCCCTTTTCCCTCCTTGTTTCTTCCCCATCAACTCTTGATTTGCTATCAAAATTAAACCACTCCTTTAGCCTCCATGCCGTCTAGGTTCATGGTCAAATGACCATGAACACATCCCCAAAACATAGCCCAATATCATGCCTTTGTCCCCTCATCTTATCATGAACTTATGATTCCATGCCTTAAGTTCTTTGCTTCCTTTTCACATGGTCAACTAGCCAAAAATGAATGAAAGCTCATCCACTCTAGAACTTTCTTGGCCGACACTTATAGGGAAGAAAACAAAAAAAATTTAAAATCCTCCCTAATGCTAGCTAGGAGATTCGAACTTCACACCTCAAGCACACATCGATGCATCTTAACCACCTTGCCAATTACTTAATTCATGCTAAAACTTCTTATCATTAATTCTTAAGGTCTAACTTGCTTAGATCTTTCTTAATTAATAGAAATTAAAAGTTTAACTAAGCATTCACTTAATTAATGAAACTCAAATAACTTCCAAAAAATATACTCATTAATAAAAAAAACATGCAACATCATTCAATTAAGTAAAATGCATAACCCCTAATTATCGTGGATGTTACAAACCACAATGTATACACAATATCAAAGGTAAACAAGAGCATGCTACAACACATTCACAACCATGTTTTAACCAAGTTACAATGACATATTCACGTTTCATTAAATCATAAAACTAGCATACACTCTCATGTACAACTACACTCAACTCGTATAAAAATAATTCATTTAATGATAATTCATCAATACTAACAATATATAAATGCTTTAATAAGTCACAAGTCTAGCTTATATGTTCATATGCTTGCATGAGTTAACTGAAAACGACCCAAACCACAATTACATATGCAATTTACTATGAGAACATACTAACGTTTTCATGAAACTTAAATAAACTCATTTAGCCTAATATTCACATGTTTATGCATCCATGTCACATCATATTATCACAATATATATGTAACATCCCGAAACTGGGCCTAGAAGAATTGGGCCCAATGGGCCTTGGGCGTAGAAGTGTTTAAAAATTTTTGAGAATAAGAGAATGGCATTATTTCAAGTTGGACTTATTAGGAAGGTGATTTTAGAAATTTACGGGGTTCTAGGAAGCTTCGGGTTCATGTTTAGCTATAGAAAAAATTTTGTGTTTAAGCCTATTAAGGAGAGAGAGTAAGTGACCTTAAAGCTTATGGAAATAAATGAGTAAATGGTTAGCATAAGTGAGCTATTAGTAAAGACGTTATGGCGACACATGTATTACCTTGAGGGAAGAGGCTAGGTTGACACTCACTCGTTTGATCAATCGAGTTATAGTGGAAGGTCGAAACTTTGACTCATCCGTAGCCATTCTACAATTGTTAAAAATCGGAACTAATATCGTTAAGGTAAGGGATTCATCATGGTTCTTTTTGGATCTTTTCATTGACCCGTTATTTTGCTTAACGAGATAGTGGTTGTGACTAATCGATTATATTTTTAGGGACTAAATCGCTCGATCTATCCCTCGTAATAAGAGACTCGGATTGTTGGTAAGTGATATAGATTGTTAATCAATCGCAATACTTGGATGAAGTTGTAAATTGGGTTTGAACTAATTGTTGACCGATTGTACTTTTAGGTGCCGCGAAGAGTATCGTGTTACGGATCCCGTAATAAGGTGTGTAATCTGAAATGGTGTGTAATCTCACACTTCTCTAAAAGTTTGTATGAAATATTCTATGAATCGGTCGAAATACCGAAGAAAACTAAAAATCGGCATCCATAATCACTCGGGCGCGCGTATGATCGTAGTGGTAATTATATTTTGTAATAAAATAGTTTCGGTTACAATCAGTGACATGTTTTTGAAAAATCACAAAAAATAGGAGAAAGCGAATTAGAAAGTGAATGAGATATCAAATAAAATCTTACTGTGTCTATTTTGATAAGGAAGAAACAAAGAAGGAAAAGAAATTTTATATTCTGAGATATGTTAATTTTAGTGAGACTGGTTCTGAATGATTTCATGGTTCCCTAATCTGTCTTGGAAAAATCATATAACATTGTACAAAGTTAATTATGGGGTATAATTTATATGTATGCATTCCTTAGTGATCCTATTTTCAATAGAAACAAGTGGGAGCAGTATATGAAAACCGTACAGTGAGATATTTGAAATTAAGGAAGGAGAGGTCAGAATCGTTGGACAATGAAACAAGGAAAACTTTAAGGAATAAACTGTACTAAATGGTTATGCCAAAAATTCTGGAAACATTATAGTAAGAAAATATATGAGTCTAGTTTCAAGGAAAATTTACGGATTTAGATTTCGAGTTTCCTAACTCAAGTTATAGTCAATTTAGTCAGTACAACGCAGATGGACAATTTAAATTTTTATGCCCAAATTAGTAGTTAAGTCTGGATTACGAAATTATCAAATTACCCTTAGTGGGTAATACTACCAATTTACGAAAATGCCCCTATGGGCCAATTACCAAAATGCCCCTAAAGGGTCAAAATACGATATTGTTTAATGGACTGAATTGACATATTGCCTTATGGGTGATTGGACATATTGATTAATGGGCCGATCTGATATTTTGCTATATGAGCCAATTTGATATGTGACTAAATGGGCCAAATTGATATGTGACTAAATGGGCCAGATTGATATGTGACTAAATGGGCCAAATTGATATGTGACTAAATGGGCCGAATTGATATGTGATTAAATGGGTCGAATGGATATGTGTAAAATGGGCCGATTTGATATATTGCTCTAATGGGTCAATTTTGCAAAGTGCTATTGGGCCAATTTGTTTGTCATAAATTTCTGAATTTTTAATTATTGTTATTATATTTGTAAATATCATGATTTGATATGTATGATGCATATACATGAATTGCATGGGATGGGATAATGATGAAGAGAAGTTTTGGTAGCTTTGCTACATAATTTTGGTGGCTCTGCCACATATTTGGTGACTCCGTCACAATCTGTCTGGTGGCTATGCCACGTAAATTCTATTATTCTGGTGACTTGTCCACAAATAATCTATTATAAATGGCTTGATACCTACATTTGGTGTGTTGGCGGGGTGGGTGACTAAAGCTCCCCACAGGTGTGTTGGTTGGTACGGGTGGTATGTAGCGGATGGAAAACTAGGTTTGGTTTGGGAATTGCATTTCATGTTCATGTTATATTCATTACATTATTATTATTGTATGTGGGCTTAGGCCCAAATAATTGCTTAATGAGATTTTGGCCTAGTGAACAACGGTAAGGGGATTTCACACTGAGTTCTTGTAACCCACCCCCTTCTTTCTTAACCCTGTAGGTGATGCTCCTTGAGGTGGACTTGGGCCATGGATGACTCGGTGGAGGCCACACTTTAGAAATGGTGTTATTAAATTTTAAATTTCTATTTCTATTTATTTTATTATTTTGCTATATTGGTTTAAGTTGTAATAAGGCCTCTGGAGTATTTTGTTATTTGCTTTATGGTTGATATACTTATTATTTTGCTTAATTTGTTTTAAACGAGAATTTTTCTAAAAACTTAAATAAAGGTTTTCCAAAATTGATTAACAAATGAATTTCATAATAAACTTTATAAATATTTTAACACGGAAGTTATTTTCTCGAACTATCAAACAATATTTTCAAAAGTCACGGTTTTAAAGTTCACTACCTTGATTGTTGACTCATCAATCAATCTCTCAAAAATACTTGTATTTTATCTACGTTTCCTCAACGATTTCAAAATACTTCTGCAACTCTCTTTCTAAACATCACTTATTTGTAAATCGTTTATTTCAAATACGTTTTCGCCACCAAAAAGGTTTTTCTTAAAAGATAATTACATTTTCAAGTAGTTAACATTTGCTTAAGTGTTTTGGGTTTTAACAAAGAGGCTGAAATTTTCAAACGAGTTTTTTTTTTGTGACATGCTAGATTCAGGCCTAACTTCTAGGCCGGGTTTGGGGTGTTTCATTTTATGGTATCAGGGCTTAGTTTCAAAACTTGATTGTGGTTTGGGATCAAAAATATTTTCAAAGTTGTTTGAAATTTTAATTTATACATGTATGTTCTAAAGGAAGTATGGCACCACGGGTATTCGGCACCAAGTCAAGTAAGTTTATGTTTTCATATTATGATTATTGTGGTATGATAGTAGAAATACTATAGAACTTTTAGCTTTAGGAGCTGAAACTATAGAGATTGAGACTATAGGATGCGTTTTGCGAAAACAACTTTGCTTCTTATGTTTCATAAAACATTGTTTAATAAATATCGAAATAGAATAAAGATTCATAAAACTCTTAATTAGATTATATCGACTTAGTAAACATAAGCGCTAGAAGATGTGGACGCGGTAGACGTGGACGTGCTAGAGGCTGAAGTGCTAGGACTAGATCTTCGACATCGGGGCGTGTTTTCAAAAGTGAGGTGTTGGCATCGCTAGTAGCTGAGACGAGGTCTCATGACCGAGTTGGGGTTGTCGAGCTGACTCAGTTAGTTAAGAAAGTATTGGAGGAGGTTAAAGGAATCGGTGAAGCACTTCGAGTTGGGTCTGTGGACTGTGAGAAGAAATTTGATCGCAATTCCTTTGGGTCGCAGTCTCGTTCCATAAAGCATGTTAAGGCACGTCCAAACTTTTTGGCTTATGATTATTGCAGAAGGCATCATCCGGGAGAATGCTGGAGGAGGTTAGGAGCATGCTTGAGATGCGGGTCTAAGAAGCATAAGGCTCGGGACTGTTTCATCACCATCAAGTCAGGTATGTTTTGGTTGTGTGAAAGAGGATTTAAGATTAAGTTAAAAGTACATTAGTGTTAATAAGATCGAGTCTTGTGAAAGCATAGTGGTGTGATTTGGCTGATGCGTTTAGTAGTTGATTGGAAATTTTGAGGAGGAATTTCTTTAAGGAGGGTAAAATTGTAACATCCCGAAATTGGGCCTAGAAGAATTGGGCCTAATGGGCCTTGGGCGTAGGAGTGTTTAAAAATTTTTGAGAACAAGAGAATGGCATTATTTCAAGTTGGACTTATTAGGAAGGTGATTTTGGAAATTTACGGGGTTCTTGGAAGCTTCAGGTTCAAGTTTGGCTATAGAAAAAATTTTGTGTTTAAGCCTATTAAGGAGAGAGAGTAAGTGACCTTAAAGCTTGTGGAAATAAATGAGTAAATGGTTAGCATAAGTGAGTTATTAGTAAAGAGGTTATGGCACCACATGTATTACCTTGAGGGAAGAGGTTTGAAACCCTTTGTGTGCATTGTGACTTTTTTTTTCTTTCCTTCCTTAATGTGTCGGTCAATGAGTATTTATGGCAAGGGTGGACTTCATTATTTTTGGTAAGGTGGCTAAAAGAATAAGGCAAGGTTGAGGTTAGGGAAAGGAATCAAAAGGAATAGGTAAGTAAGGGGGACAAGAGGCTTATTTCGTGGCTGGTGTTTTGGAAAGTTTGGGTGGCCAAACTCTTATCCTAGGGAGGATGAATCTGGACGGCTTGGGGCTAGGATGAAAGCCAATTTGGTGCTTGATGTTTTGGTAAAAACAAAGTGTTAGTTTTGGGTCAAAATACCAATACCATCATTGTATTTTTTTTTCTCTCAAAACTCCCTCTCCTAGCCGAATATGGTAATTGGTAATTGGTAAGATTTTGGTTGTTTTGGCCAATTCTTTATTGACAATTTGGTATCATTTTTCTTTTCTCCCCAAACTCCTTTTCTTCTCCTAGCAACTTGGAGAGTGCAAATTCCATTTCTTTCTTCTTGCCGATTGTACCCCAAACTTTGAGACCATTTCTTTTGTTCACTCATCCTTCTTGAAAACCAAAACTAATCCATCATTTTTCTATCTCTTCTTCTTCTTTTCTTTTTGCAAAATCTTTCAAGAATCACTTCCCCTCAAATATTTTTTTCACCATAGCCGAATATTGAGTCCACTATTTCTTTATAGCCGAATCTTTCATCTCATACATATTTTCTTCTCAACCATATTGCTACTCATACTTTGATTAATCGGTAAGCGATCCATTTCAACATTTTATTTTTATTCTTTTGATTTGTGCCGAATTAACAAGCCATTAGTAAGCATATTTTTTTCACTTCTTCCTTGGGTGCCGAAACCTTAATCCATCTTTCACCATTCTTCTTGTTGCTGAAATACTCACATTTCTCTTTGGTTCATATCTCTTTTGGTGTTGACCGAAACACTTCAAACACCTTGATACATTTTCTCCTTTCTTTTAATCATTTCTACTCATTTATGTTGAGACTCACTCGTTTGATCAATCGAATTATAGTGGAAGGCCAAAACTTTGACTCATCCGAAGCCATTCTACAATCGCTAGAAATCGGAACTAATATCGTTAAGGTAAGGGATTCATCATGGTTCTTTTTGGATCTTTTCGTTGACCGGTTATTTTGCTTAACGAGATACTAGTTGTGACTAATCGATTATATTTTTAAGGACTAAATCGCTCGATCTATCCCTCATAATAAGAGACTCGGATTGTTGGTAAGTGATATAAATTGTTAATCAGTCACAATACTTGGATGAAGTTGTAAATTGGGTTTGAACTAATTGTTGACCGATTGTACTTTTAGGTGCCGTGAAGAGTATCGTATTATGGATCCCGTAATAAGGTGTGTAATCCCGTACCTTCCATATACATATCTGAAATGGTGTGTAATCTCACACTTCTCTAAAAGTTTGTATGAAATATTCTGTGAATCGGTCAAAATACCGAAGAAAACCAAAAATCGGTATCCGTAATCACTCGGGCGTGTGTATGATCGTAGTGGTAAATATATTTTGTAATAAAATAGTTTCGGTTAGAAACAGTGATTTGTTTTTGAAAAATCACAAAAAATAGGAGAAAGTGAATTAGAAAGTGAATGAGATATCAAATAAAATCTTACTGTGTCTATATAAGGAAGAAACAGAGAAGGAAAAGGAATTTTATATTCTAAGATATGTTAATTTTAGTGAGACTGGTTCTGAATGATTTCGTGGTTCCTTGATCTGTCTTGGAAAAATCATATAAAATTGTACAAAGTGAATTATGGGATATAATTTATATGTATGGATTCCTTAGTGAGCCTATTTTCGAAAGAAACAAGTGGGAGCAGTATATGAAAATCGTACAGTGAGATATTTGAAATTAAGGAAGGAGAGGTCAGAATAGTTGGACACTGAAACATGGATAACTTTAAGGAATAAACTGTACTAAATGGTTATGCCAAAAATTCTGGAAACATTATAGTAAGAAGATATATGAGTCTAGTTGCAAGGAAAATTTACAGATTTAGATTTGAAGTTTTATAACTCAAGTTATAGTCAATTTAGTCAGTATGACACAGATGGACAGTTTAAATTTTTATGCCCAAATTAGTAGTTAAGTTTGGATTGCGAAATTACCAAATTACCCTTAGTGAGTAATACTACCAATTTATGAAAATGTTCCTATGGGCCAAATTATTGAAATGGTCCTAAAGGGCCGAAATACAATATTGTTTAATGGACTGAATTGACATATTGCCTTATGGGCCGATTGGACATATTGATTAATGGGCCGATCTGATATTTTGCTATATGGGCCAATTTGATATGTGACTAAATGGGCTGGATTGATATGTGACTAAATGGGCCAAATTGATATGTGACTAAATGGGCCGAATTGATATGTGATTAAATGGGTCGAATGGATATGTGATAAAATGGGCCGATTTGATATATTGATCTAATAGGCCGATTTTGCAAAGTGTTATTGGGCCAATTTGTTTGTTGTAAATTTCTAAATTTTTAATTATTGTTATTATATTTGTAAATATCATGATTTGATATGTATGATGCATATACATGAATTGCATAGGATGGGATAATGATGAACAGAAGTTTTGGTAGCTTTGCTACATAATTTTGGTGGCTCTGCCACATATTTGGTGACTCTCTCACTATCTGTCTGGTGGCTTTGCCACGTAAATTCTGTTATTCTGGTGACTTGTCCACAAATAATCTATTATAAATGGCTTAATGCCTACATTTGGTGTGTTGGAGGGGTGGGTGACTAAAGCTCCCTACAGGTGTGTTGGTTGGTACGGGTGGTGTGTAGAGGATGGAAAACTAGGTTTGGTTTGGGAATTGCATTTCATATTCATGTTATATTCATTACATTATTATTGTATGTGGGCTTAGGCCCAAATAATTGCTTAATTAGATTTTGGCCCAGTGAACAACGGTAAGGGGATTTCACACTGAGTTCTTGTAACTCACCCCCTTCTTTCTTAACCCTATAGGTGATGCTCCATGAGGTGGACTTGGGCCATGGATGACTCGGTGGAGGCCATACTACAGAAATGGTGTTATTAAATTTTAAATTTCTATTTCCGTTTATTTTATTATTTTGCTATATTGGTTTAAGTTGTAATAAGGCCTCTGGAGTATTTTGTTATTTGCTTTATGGTTGATATACTTATTATTTTGCTTAATTTGTTTTAAACGAGAATTTTTCTAAAAACTTAAATAAAGGTTTTCTAAAATCGATTAACAAATGAATTTTATAATAAACTTTATAAATATTTTAACACGGAAGTTATTTTCTCGAACGATCAAACAATATTTTCAAAGTCACGGTTTTAAAGTTCACTACCTTGATTGTTGACTCATCAATCAATCTCTCAAAGATACTTGTATTTTATCTATGTTTCCGCAACGATTTCAAAATACTTCTGCAACTCTCTTTCTAAACATCACTTATTTGTAAATCGTTTATTTCAAATACGTTTTAGCCACCAAAAAGGTTTTTCTTAAAAGATAATTACATTTTCAAGTAGTTAACATTTGCTTAAGTGTTTTGGGTTTTAACAAAGAGGCTGAAATTTTCAAACGAGTTTTTTTTTTTTGTGACATGCCAGATTCGGGCCTAACTTCTAGGCCGGGTTTGGGGTGTTACAATATAAGATGACATTTAAACGATAATTCGGGACTTGAGGCTATGAAACATAAAAGTGGGCTCTACCACCACCTATCTGATACACGGATCTCCATACCAAATTACCCGTAGAGTCGAACATATCCCAAAGCGTAGCATTTAGCTAACACTCTCCAACACACCAACATATCTCAGTGAATGGAGCTTGGCTCACATTCCCTTATCTCTCCAAACTCTCTTAGGGTCTTAATGCCAAAATCACAAAACATAAGGGTGAGTACTCACAATCCTATAGCATGTCAACTATATCCAGCAGTTTCACGAGATCATAAGGCCAAAATATCCACAATTAAACAATTTTAATTATTGATTTAATGCACATCATCTTTGTTCAAATTCATTAATTTACATCACTAACTTGTGCACAATGCATGTTTATCGAAATCATATTTAATTGCACTTTATGTGCCATAATAATGCTCATTGAGCCATCACATATTCGACCACATATGTGTGCATTAAAATCAGTACATCATATATCACATACAAGCATTCTCACATATTACTTGTTATGATAATATCACACTCCACAATTCAACACATATATACTTATCGAAATTCTGCTTTCTTTCGCTACATATTTGCTTTATTAGCATATCATTATCACTATCATTTGGCATGTATATCATGCCCACAACACAACACAATTCACAATAGTCATCACATACATCTCATGTCACAATATTGCATCACAATACTCACTTTACAATTATTCACATAATCACACATTTTGCCAAAATAAATAAAAGAGAATATAAAACTTACACCCAGAACTTAGGATAGGGGTTTAGGCTACTCCTAAGCTCTCAATTAACACTATGAATTGTGTCTACAAGCATCGATTCTAAACACTCACCATTCGCTTTCGCCTAGATGCCGAAAGCTTAAACTAGCTTTTACTTGCCTTTCACCTTGCTCGTAAAAGGCTCTAACGATTTCGATGCTTCACACATAATAACCACACAATATACACAATCAATTACTAGACAAAAACTCACCTAAACCAACAAAAGACGCGAGCCTAAGCTATATTCCTCATGGAACTAAAATTTCGACTAACAAACTTGAAATTAAAAAAAAAAATTAATCTTTACTCATTCCCATTGCCTATAATTGATTTCAATCATCTAATTAAGCATCTAAGAAAAATCCTAACCTTCAAACTACTCAAAACTATGTAGATTCATGGATCCAAAATTTTGACATACAATAGCAATTTTCACAAAAACTCATTAAAACGTTGGAATTCTTTAACGAAACTTTAAGGAATGTTTAGAAACCTTCTAATCATGTCAAAACTAATTGAAAAAAACTTTAAAACCATGTTTTTCCTCAAAATCCAAAAATCTAAATTAATGACCCAATTTTCAACTTTTATTTGAAACATGCGATTTAATTGCTAAAAACTTAGTTTAAAAAACCAGATAACATCTAAAACTAATAGAAAGACGAATTGTTACCTTCAATAAAGAAAAATAGAGGTTTAGTAAAATATCTGAAAAATCCACAACTTGAGAGACAACACAATCAATGGTGTTTTAGGTGTTTTTCTTAGAATTCTATGGAGACTTATGGCTTGGGTGATGATAAAAAAATGATGAAGTTTGGGACTCAAAATTGTGTGATTGGAATTTGAGAGAGTAATGGACGACAAGAAGGCATGTGTAACACCCCGAACCCGGCCCAAACACTACAATCGGATCTGGCATGTCACTAAGGATCTTGTATAAAACATGTCGCATTCTTGGAAAACAATTATCAAGTTTAAATATTTACACCGAAAAACTTAGTAATTTAAGAATCTGTTTAAGTTTAAATTTAAATGATACCTTGGTGAATTTTAAATAAAACCGAAATTTACTACATGTCTTAGCTTAATTTAACATAAAGTTTAAGTGTCTAATGATAAAACCCAATGTAAAACCCAATATAAATATAAAACTAGTAGCCCATGGCCTTATTACAATGAAATTTAAAACCCATTAATTAAATATACTAAAAGTAAACATTAAAGTAAAGTCTTCTGCTGGATTAAAAAAAACTCTCTCGCATGGCCACCTTGCGCTCCTCTCCAACCCGGTCCATTGCACTAGGTGCTACCTGAAAGATGTTAAATAATAGGTTGAGTCGCAAGACTCAGTGTGCAACCCTCATGCACCATTAGATTTGGGCTTTAGCCCCACAGAACAGATTAACAGATTATTATGCCACAGATATTATGCAAAGCCCAACCCAACCTTAGGTTTCCATCCGCTACACACCACCCTTACCTGCCAATACACCATTGGGGATTTCTACAATCAACCTACACCACTACACACCATCGATGGCGCCATCATCTTCGCTCATTGTCGATCATGGCCGTAGCCACCACAACAGGTCATGGCAAGAGCCACTACAACAGTCACGGCATAAGCCGCTTCTAGCAGTCACGGCATAAGCCGCCACAATGTAACACTTCCCTTTCATCAAACCCAACCCCATGCAATCACAGAAATCGGCACACTTATCACATATATCATCTTAACAGGAACATTCACTTAGGAATGACAGCAATCAATAACCTGGTGATTTTCTTTTACCCTCCTTAGGTCTCAACCATTATGCCGGGATTTTGACATTTATCAGAATATAACAGAATTTATAAACATATTTTAACAGGCAATCTAAATGGTGTGGAATGTTACACACCTGATATCGCATAGTCCTATATTCTTAGCCGATATCCTTGCTATCCGGATCTACTACCCTCAGTCTATAACCTTGCTCAAAAGCGAAAAAACACGAAGATTTGGCCTCTCTTACAATCTGCCAAGGGTTAATAAATCCAAATTTACACGTTAAAAATCAGTAGATCTCCTTACTTTGAAATCCCGAAAGTAACATGATTCGAGTGTTACGAATTCTGACTTAGAGATCTAAGGGATAGACTCCCCTTCTGATCCCAGAATGCCGTAAATGAAAGAAAAAACTCAGGATTAGTTCCATATAGCCATTCGGCTATGGCCTCTAAAAGCCAAAAAAGGATCAAAACATAACCAAAATCGGTACCTACCTCTTCTGAAAGTTTCGGCTATCCCTTGAAAAAGATTCAGCAACCATAGAAGATTGGAGATCTAGAAGTTTCGGCTTTTTAAAGGAAATCCCAGAAAGATGAACAAGAGAGGACTGATGTGTTTTGGATTTTGGAAGAACAAAGAATTGAAAAGATGGCCAAGAGAGATTCGACCAAGGAATATTAAAGAAAAAAGAAAGTGATAGCAGGGTTTCGGCAATTGATAAGACCTCAAAAGTTTAGGTTTCTGACAAAAAAGCAAAAGAAGAAGAGATACTTTCAAAGAGAGAAAAACTAAAGACTATTCTAAATGAAAAATTCGGCACACCCTACTGCCTATACTGAGTAGATTTTTCCCCCCCTCTGAGTTTGATTTTTGGCAACTCTAGCCTCCTGGATGAGCTCTCATCTTTTCCCTTATCCTAATCATAACTCACATCCAAAAGAGTCCTACATCACACCACTCCTTCCCCCTTTATCAACTTAATATCCACCTATTTTAAAACACTAAAATCCCTAAAATTTTGCCTTGTTGCCATCCCTACCGCTCCATTTGAAGTGTCGAAACTTGGCCCTATAACTTGGGATTCAAGCAACCAAAACTTGGGCCCTCCTCATGCACTAGTGACGCCACCCTCTTCCTTCCTTGTGGCGCCACCTAACTCTGGAGCCCAAGCCCAAATTGACATTTTTAACATATATACCTACCCTTAAAATTTATAATGACTAAATAGAATATTCTAACTGAGGTCTCGGCCCAATCCTGAGCCCAATTAGTACCTCAATTCTCAATTTAACATTTTTAAGCACAAAATGCACAGGCCCATAAATTCAGAATGTTACAATTCTACCCCCTTAAAATAAATTTTGGCCTCAAAATTTACCTGATCAAAAGAGATAGGGATACTACTGTCGCATAACATCCTCTGGCTCCCACGTCGCCTCTTCTGCGCCGTGATTTCGACATAGAACTTTGACCAAAGGGACGGTCTTTCTTCTCAACACTTTTACGTCTCGATCCAAGATTTGCACTGGTTCCTCTTCAAAAGACAAATCCAGCCGTACTTCAATCTCTTCCACTGGCACAATGTGCGATGAATCAG
The DNA here is from genome assembly GCA_025506655.1 of Gossypium rotundifolium. Lineage (NCBI taxonomy): Eukaryota > Viridiplantae > Streptophyta > Magnoliopsida > Malvales > Malvaceae > Gossypium > Gossypium rotundifolium. The sequence continues at coordinate 31,268,989 of CP106730.1, forward strand.
AACGGTAATGTCTTAGCATCGAGACATGAAATACGTCATGCATCTGCTCCAACTCTAGAGGCAACTCCAAGCGATAAGCCACTGGGCCCACACATTCTAGTACTCGATATGGCCCAACAAACTGAGGACTTAACTTACCCTTCCGTCCAAACCTCATTACATTCTTCCATGGAGATACCTTCAAAAAGACTTGGTCCCCTACTACAAATTCCACCTCCTTCCGCTTTAGATCCGCATAAGATTTCTGCCGATCAGATGCTTCCTTCAACCGAGCCCGTATTAACCTAACTTTCTCCTCCGTTTTCGAAACTAATTTTGGACCCAACACTTGACGTTCACCCAACTCCATCCAACAAGTTGGGTACGGCATCTTCTTCCATATAACGCTTCATAAAGCGCCATCTGAATACTAGTTTGATAACTATTATTGTATGCAAATTCCGCCAAAGGTAAATACTCCTCCCAACTACCCGTGAATTCCATGATGCAACCTCTTAACATATCCTCCAGGATTTGGATTACCCTCTCAGACTGACCATCGGTCTGCGGATGAAAAGTGGTACTAAAGTCTAACCTTGTTCCCATTGCTTGATGAAGAGCCTTTCAGAACCGGAATGTGAACCTAGGGTCCCTATCCGATATGATCGACACCGGTACACCATGCAATCTCACTACCTTAGCTACATACAACTTAGCCAACTTTTGCAAAGAATAGTCAACCCGAACCGGTATGAAATGATCCAACTTTGTCAAATGATCCACAATCACCCAAATCGAATCCTTCTTAGTGGGCATAAGGGGTAACCCACTAACAAAACCCACCGTGATCCTTTCCCACTTCCACTGCGGAATCTTGACTGGCTGCAACAACCCCAAAGGCAACTGGTGTTCAACTTTCACCTGCTGACACGTCAAACACATACCCACGAATTCCGTTACCTCTTGCTTTAGACCTGGCCACCAAAATTGCTCTCGCAAATCCCGATACATCTTAACTCCTCCAGGATGCATAGCGTATGGGCTACTATGTGCCTCCTGAAGAATCCTCTGCCTTAACTCCACATCCTTTGGCATACAGACTCTCTTACGAAACACAAAACTCTATCACAATTCAAGCATAGTCCTCTCCTTCACCATTCTGCACATGCCGGATTCGAGTACTTAAGACATCATCCAAAAGTTGCTTCTCCTTGATCTGTCTTGTCCATATAGGTCTTACTTAAATTTCAGCTACCAAACTACCATCCTCATATAGGTTAAGATGAGCGAACATCGCCCTTAACTCTGCTATTGCCTTCCTACTTAACGCATCCACCACCACGTTAGCCTTACCCGGGTGGTACTTAATCGAGCAGTCATAGTCCATTAATAGCTCGATCCACCTTCTCTGCCTTAGGTTCAACTCCTTCTGAGTGATGAGATACTTCAAGCTCTTGTGGTCAGTATAAATAACTGACTTCTCCTCATACAAGTAGTGTCTCCAAATCTTCAGAGCAAACACTACTGCCGCCAACTTTAAATCATGCGTAGGGTAGTTCAACTCATACGGTCTTAACTGTCGAGACGCATACGCAACCACCTTTCCATCTTACATCAACACACACCCTAAACTTATGTGTGACTTATCATAGTAGATGGTAAATTCTTTTTTCGCCTCAGGTTGGATTAACACCGGTGCTTCTGTCAAGATCCTCTTCAGCTTTTCAAAGCTCTCCTATTGTTTGTCAATCCACACAAATGATACTCCCTTCCTCAATAACTTAGTTAAAGGTGCCGCTATTGATGAGAACCCTTCAACAAACCTTCTATAATACCTGGCCAATCTTAAGAAACTTCAAACTTCCATCGCAGACTTCGGTAGTTTCCAATCCAATATAGCTTCTATCTTCCGAGGGTCCACCCTGATTCCCCCTGCAAAAACTATATGCCCTAAAAGATCACTTCCCTTAACTAGAACTCACACTTACTGAACTTAGCGAACAACTGCTTCTCCCTCAGGATTTGCAACACCACCCGAAGATGTGCATCATGCTCCTCCTCAGACTTAGAATATACCAGGATATCGTCGATGAACACCACAATGAACTGATCAAGGTATGGCTGAAATACCCGATTCATCATATCCATAAATACCGCTGGCGCATTTGTCAACCCGAATGGCATCACCAAGAACTCATAATGTCCGTACCAAGTCCGAAACGCCGTCTTATGAATGTCTCCTTCTTTTACCCTTAACTGATGATATCCCGACCTTAAGTCAATCTTAGAAAAGACTGAAGCTCCCTTGATCTGATCGAACAGGTCGTCGACCTTGGCAGTGGGTACTTGTTCTTAATTGTTAGCTTATTCAGTTGACTGTAGTCCATGCACATACGCATGGATCCGTCTTTCTTCTTCACAAATAAGACCAGCACTCCCCAAGGAGACACACTCGATCGAATAAACCCTTGATCCAATAGTTCCTGGATCTGAGCTTTGAGCTCCACCAGCTCCTTCAGCGCCATTCTGTACGGAGCAATAGACACTGGGGCTGTACCGGAAGTAGCTCTATTCCAAACTCCACTTCGCGATCCGGGGTTAATCCTGATGCATTGACCCAGATGCATCTCAATCTTCTTGATAACTAACTGTATAAACCAGTCTATGATTCCGTTTCTGAGCTAAAGCTTACATCTGACTAAGAAAATGATGTGAACAATCCTTAACACGGTGCTCGACAGACTCGCATATAAAACACACCCCAATTTTCCACTAACACTCGCCCGGATGGCGCCTACCACAAAATGTACAAGTCAAAACTCGATCACTACCCACAACTGCCTCAAACTACTGAGGTCTGCCCAATCTAGCCCACTTCCAAGGTCTTGTATTCGAGCTAGTAGGATCAAATCCCCTCTTATTCTGTGCTTCATTCCGTTCCTTTTCCTCACTCTCCAAGCGATTACTCACTTTCACTATCTTGGTCCCATTCCATTGAAGTTGCTCAGCCACTAACCTTCGGTCCACAGATCCATATTGGGCCCAGTGACCCTCTGCAAAACTCTAAGCATAACTTGGTGCACAACATCGTCCACAACTTCCTGATTACCGACCTCAGTGGTAGGTGTATCAGTAGTCTCACTTGTTTATAGATTGCATGCTTCCTAGAAAAAAGGACTCGATCAGTGTCCATCACACCCTTACATACCACAACAATGTGTACCACGGGTACTCATTAATACTTCTCTTTAGTGCAAAATTTCTAAAGATTAGCTTACAAAGTTCTCAATCCTATGTCTAAAGTCTTACAAAAGTAACTTATCTAAAGCGGAAAAGAGTCTTATTCCACAATCTTTAAAGTTTTTTAGTCTAACTAAATTAGCTAAAGTATAAGTAACTAGATTATAACTATCTTACTTGGATCAGTGTCGGAGTATCGGATTCTCATTTCTAAAATATTAGTAAATTTTATACAAATTTTCCTATATCCTAATTCCCAAAAATTTTCATTAAAATCATAAATTAAATTTACACAAGTAATTTTTTTAACCCAAAATACCATAACCCGAGTTTTAAATCGGGCTCTAATACCACCAACTATAATACCACAAACCCAACCTAGACGGTAGGTCTGGATCACTAAGGTTACGTTAAAATTTCAAAGCTTTGATCATTCTAATTCAAATTGTTACTTATTATAGCATTAATATTTTTTCAAAAACTCATTTCCATTTATTTCATACAAAACTTAATTTCGTCAAATAAGTGTTTTCGGAAACATACATTTCTTTCCACCAAATTGAACTGAAAATTGTAATATTAACTTATTTTTATCTTTCTGGAAAAAAACCTAATTCACTTATTTTGAATTTGCAGCGGTAAAGTTCTTAAACGTTTCAAAATTGAAAATTATACATCATTTTTAAATAATATAAAATTGATGCCGGGTAATTAAGACTAATTAACCAAAAACCCAACAGAAACCCAAAACCAAAAATAAAATTCGAAAATTGTCCATAGTCCAAATCAAAATCAATAATTTATATGAATAAACCTTTATAATTTGTTTGATTTAGAGAAATCGAATCAAAGCTCCCGAATGCCGCCCAATCCTAGTCTTAAAGATTACATGAGAAGATAAACATAATTGGGTGAGTTATGAAGCTCAGTGTGTGCCTTAGCCCAAAAGCATAACATACAAAAAAAAATAATGCATAAAAATATGATATCAACATAGATAACAGATGGCATGGCGTGCTAAGGAATGCATACTGTCAAATAGAATAAATCCTACCCCCATTCGCTACACAATATCTCCGTCCATCCAACACACCAACATACCAAATTAACATACCAAATTAGTGATTGTACGTCATTGTGTAGAAATGTGCAATCAAGTTGCCAAATATATTTATGGTTATTTCGCCAATAACATATATACGTGGTCAAGCCACCAAAAACGTAGTCAAAATGCCAGAACAGATATGTGGTTAAACTACCAGATAGTGCAGATCATTAATCTACCAAACTTTCCTCCAAATCATAATCACATCCCATCCTAAATGCATATGCAAAGTCATAATTCATATACAGATATATTCAAATTAAAGTTGCTTATGTGTAAGCTTATCATATTAGAATATGTTAATCGAGTATATGATTTTACAAATAAGAATTATGTACAAAATCTTAGTTGGAATTACGATATAGGAACATGCTCGCTCAATTACTCATACAATAAGTCTACGAATTTACCAAATTTAACATGTTTCCAAAATGTTTACATCTAACGACATACATAACAAAATAGTCTTATTAGAAGTTAGTTGTAATCTCATAACCAATTTCAAAATCTTGCTAACTAGCATATTTGGCTCAACTTAATCGTTCAAAATTGGCCCACACGACCTGAAACACACCTGTGTGGCTCACAGGGCCATATGGCGTCAAAAGTAAATTTCAATTTTGCATTATTTTGTGGATGTTTCAAGTTATGTCACACACTTGATTGTTTTCGAGACAACTTCACTACAACAACCACCGAACTCCAAAATAGAATAGATTTCCACAGCACTTAATTTGTAGGGGGATTATGCAGCTTAAGATTATCCAATAAGCTATGATACCATACTGTAATATCCCAGATTAGGGGTTATGCATTTGGCGCATAATTCATGAATTAATAGGCTCAGTGTGTGGGTGAGTGTGTTTAAGGGGTTTGGAGAACCTTAGGAGATGGGGAAAATGCATCGAAAAAATATTGGAATGTTAAGTTTAAAAGAGGAAAGTGAACATTTTTGGAAACTTGGAAATGTTAAGTTTAAAAGAGGAAAGTGAACATTTTTGGAAACTTGGAAATGTAAAGAAATGTTTTAGAAATGTTAGGTTTAAAAGAGGAAACTAAAACAAGGTGGTCTTAAGAAAATTAATAGAAGAAATTTGACACAAGAACGGGCTTGGAGAAGTGGCTAGGAGGCACCACTTAAAGCCCAAAGAAGTGACGCCACAATCAAGGGAAGGAGCCTAGGTTCGAGTCACGTGGGAAGCAAATAAAAGAGTTTTATTTTGCTGCAAGGAGCAAGGGAGTTGGATGGCATCTAGCTAAGACTTTAAGTGATTTTTATTTAATTACTTAAAGAGGAAGCAATGGACGGCAATAGGGACTCTTAAGGGAAGAATTTAATTCTCCTTAAAACTCTGGCTAAATAGGTGGATAAATGATTATTTATTTTAGATTATTTTCAAAGAGATAATTGAGGATTATTCTTTAATTTTTAATTAAAAGATAAAGCTATCAAAATAGAAGAGTGATGGCCAAGTAAGGATTCTAAGTTAGTAATTTCGGCTATAAAAGGAAAAGAGGGCCATTCTTTCTTTCTTCTAACTCTCTCTCTCTGCTGAATTCTCTCTAGCAAATATCTCATTTCTTCATTGTTTTGCTGTCGAAAATACACCTTGTGTAGCCGAAACTTCATTACCAAATTGCTCAAACTCTTTTCTCTTCTTCTTTCATAATCTTCCAAAAGCTGAAAGTTTGCTAAAATCAAGGCCATAGCCGAATAGTTTTGAGACTTCAAACAAGGGATTGTCGACTTCTGTATTAAGGAGATATTTCGGGATTTGTTTAAGTCAACTATAAGAAGGAGAAGTTCTTTTCCCGAAGGTACACCATAGGCCTCGTGTTCCATAGTTATTCGGTGAATTTCAGGATTTAAAAATCCACAAGAGATTTAAGATCTAAGGAATTAGATCAAGCTTTTCGGGATTTCAGCTAATTTGTTAAGCAAATCAGGTGTGTACCCTACCCTAAGTTTTAATATGTTCACGGCTATGTTTTAAATTAAATGTGTATGTTTATAAGAATGTGAATATGGCTAAGGTACCATAATATGTTCATGGCTATGTTTTAAATTAAATGTGTATGTTTATAAGAATGTGAATATGGCTAAGGTACCATACTATGGTACAAAGTACTAAGGTACGTTTCCTACTCCTACTAGGATTATGAAATATGTTAATTGTAACATGAGAATAAGAATAAGAATGTGAACTCTGGCATATTTATGCATATTACTATTATATGGGGCATATGGGTTTACTTTTGGGGAAGTGAATGTGGTGACCTAAGACCACAAACACGGTGACCTAAGACCGTGATATCTGAATGTGGTGACCTAAGACCACAGTAATCTGAATGTGGTGACCTAAGACCAGAGAAATCTGAACGTGGTGACCTAAGACCACGAATGCAGTGACCTAAGACCACGATTTGGAGTGTAGTGGAAGGAGGGTCGACTTAGTAGTCCTCACGGTGTCAAAAGTTGGTGCGGGGAGTGTAGCGGATGGTTATCTAGGCTTGGGTTTGGGTTGCATCATTATCTTGAATCATTAAATGTGAAATTATGATATGTATGAATATGATTTGTTATGCCCAATTTGTTAAGACTTAGTGTTTGTGTACACATTGAGTCTGCTTGACTCACCCTGCTAGGGAACCTTTTTCGGTGATGACCAAGTGATGGACCGGGGTAGATGCTTAGTGGAGGCCATGTGAAGTTCAAATTTCTTTTATTTGGACTATTTTACTTTAAGTATTTTGAATTTAAAATTTTGGGAATTATTTGATGTAATAAGGCCTTAGTAGAATTATTTTCTTCTGTTTTTATTTATTAAGTTTACAAACTATTATTTATTAAAAGATTAAGTCAATCTATTTTTAAAACAAAGCCCAAACGTTTTGTCACCTAAAGTAAAGGATTTTTAATAATGAAATAAACTTGTTCTCAACTCAAGCCCAACCCAAAACAACCTTTCTTTCAAAACCCACATGTTTTTCCTAAGTAACAAAAGAATTTGAAACGGTTTACACCGGAGAACATACCAGATCCGGTCAAGGCTCATGGGCCGGGTTTGGGGTGTTTCAAATACCCCTAGTGGTAAAATTACAAAAAATGCCATTGGTTTATGAAATTTCCAAATACCCGCAGTTCTTATCAAAATTTCATTATTTTATAAAATGTTCGAAAACCCTAATTTGCAAAACATCAAAATACCCTGATTTTAGAAAAATTACAAAATTACCCCTACCCTGCAAATTACCGAAATACCCCCGAGTTACAAAATTACCAGAATGACCCCCGATCTTCAAAAATTTCTGCAACAACACTGATTTGGAAAACAAATTCTCAGAAACAACGTTCAAGTTTTGTAAATTCTAAAATATCCTTGATTTATTAAGATTTACAAATTCACCCGAGTTAATTACCAAAATACCCTCGAATTTCAAAATTTCCCAAAAACCCCTGGGAATGCAAAATTTCCAGAATACCCTTATTGACAAAATCACCAAGGAACCTTATTTGACAAATTACGAAAATACCCCTGTAGGGCAAATTACGAAAATACCCCTGGGTAGTGGAAAAACAACAACAATGAAAACTACAACATTTCTCTGAATGAACGAAAGTTCATAATTGATTGATGGATGTTTGAACGTAAAGACTGTGTGCTTGTACGAATACGAAAGAACCACTCCTAAATTCCTTTTCATAAAATTTCTTCGCGGGTAATCAAGTGAAACAAAAGTACTAATTCATAAAATTTCTTAATCAGATTAAATCGCGACGTTAGAAAATGAGTTCTAAGGGACGTGAACTTAGAGATTGTGACTAGAAAGTATGATGGTTCTATTAAGATCAGAGTGTGCAGCGTAAGCATAGTGCGGTGAGAAGGATTGTACGACTGTTAGTAAGTAATTTCGAGGACGAAATTATTTTTAAGGAGGGTAGAATTGTAATATCCCAGATTAGGGGTTATGCATTTGGCGCATAATTCATGAATTAATAGGCTCAGTGTGTGGGTGAGTGTGTTTAAGGGGTTTGGAGAACCTTAGGAGATGGGGAAAATGCATCGGAAAAATATTGGAATGTTAAGTTTAAAAGAGGAAAGTGAACATTTTTGGAAACTTGGAAATGTAAGGAAATGTTTTAGAAATGTTAAGTTTAAAAGAGGAAAGTGAACATTTCTGGAAACTTGGAAATGTTAAGTTTAAAAGAGGAAAGTGAACATTTTTGGAAACTTGGAAATGTTAAGTTTAAAAGAGGAAAGTGAACTTTTGGAAACTTGGAAATGTAAGGAAATGTTTTAGAAATGTTAGGTTTAAAAGAGGAAACTAAAACAAGGTGGTCTTAAGAAAATTAATAGAATAAATTTGACACAAGAACGGGCTTGGAGAAGTGGCTAGGAGGCACCACTTAAAGCCCAATAAGTGACGCCACAATCAAGGGGGAAGGAGCCTAGGTTCGAGTCACGTGGGAAGCAAATAAAAGAGTTTTATTTTGCTGCAAGGAGTAAGGGAGTTGGACGGCATCTAGCTAAGACTTTATGTGATTTTTATTTAATTACTTAAAGAGAAAGTAATGGACGGCAATAGGGACTCTTAAGGGAAGAGTTTAATTCTCCTTAAAACTCGGCTAAATAGGTGGATAAATGATGATTTATTTTAGATTATTTTCAAAGAGATAATTGAGGGATTATTCTTTAATTTTTAATTAAAGAGATAAATCTATCAAAATAGAAGAGTGATGGCCAAGTAAGGGATTCTAAGTTAGTAATTTCGGCTATAAAAGGAAAAGAGGGCCATTCATTCTTTCTTCTAACTCTCTCTCTCTCTGAATTCTCTCTAGCAAATATCTCCTTTCTTCATTGTTTTGCCAAGCCGAAAATACACCTTGTGTAGCCGAAACTTCATTACCAAATTGCTCAAACTCTTTTCTCTTCTTCTTTCATAATCTTCCAAAAGCTGAAAGTTTGCTAAAATCAAGGCCATGCCGAATAGTTTTGAGACTTCAAACAAGGTGTTGTCGACTTCTGTATTAAGGAGATCTTTCGGGATTTGTTTAAGTCAACTACAAGAAGGAGAAGTTCTTTTCCCGAAGGTACACCATAGGCCGCGTGTTCCCTAGTTATTCGGTGAATTTTGGGATTTCAAAATCCACAAGAGATTTAAGATCTAAGGCATTAGATCAAGCTTTTCGATTTCAGAAATTTGTTAAGCGAATCAGGTGTGTACCCTACCCTAAGGTTTAATATGTTCATGGCTATGTTTTAAATTAAATGTGTATGTTTATAAGAATGTGAATATGGCTAAGGTACCATAATATGTTCATGTCTATGTTTTAAATTAAATGTGTATGTTTATAAGAATGTGAATATGGCTAAGGTACCATACTATGGTACAAAGTACTAAGGTACGTTTCCTACTCCTACTAGGATTATGAAATATGTTAATTGTAACATGAGAATAAGAATAAGAATGTGAACTCTGGCATATTTATGCATATTACTATTATATGGGGCATATGGGTTTATTTTTGGGGAAGTGAATGTGGTGACCTAAGACCACAAACACGGTGACCTAAGACCGTGATAACTGAATGTAGTGACCTAAAACCACAGTAATCTGAATGTGGTGACCTAAGACCACAGAAATCTGAACGTGGTGACCAAAGACCACGAATGCGGTGACCTAAGACCGTGATTTGGAGTGTAGCGGAAGGAGGGTCGACTTAGTAGTCCCCACGGTGTACAGGTTGGTACGGGGGAGTGTAGCGGATGGTTATCTAGGCTTGGGTTTGGGTTGCATCATTATCTTGAATCATTAAATATGAAATTATGATATGTATGAATATGATTTGTTATGCCTGAATTTGTTAAGACTTAGTGTTTGTGTACACATTGAGTCTGTTTGACTCACCTCATTGTGGGAACCTTTTTCAGGTGATGACCAGTGATGGACCGGGCCGACAGATGCTTAGTGGAGGCCATGTGAAGTTCAAATTTCTTTTATTTGGACTATTTTACTTTAAGTATTTTGAATTTAAAATTTTGGGAATTATTTGATGTAATAAGGCCTTAGTAGAATTATTTCCTTCTGTTTTTATTTATTAAGTTTACAAACTATTATTTATTAAAAGATTAAGTAAATCTATTTTTAAAACGAAGCCCAAACGTTTTGTCACCTAAAGTAAAGGATTTTTAATAATGAAATAAACTTGTTCTCAACTCAAGCCCAACCCAAAACAACCTTTCTTTCAAAACCCACATGTTTTTCCTAAGTAACAAAAGAATTTGAAACGGTTTACACCGGGGAACATACCAGATCCGGTCAAGGCTCGTGGGCCGGGTTTGGGGTGTTTCAAATACCCCTAGTGGTAAAATTACAAAAAATGCCATTGGTTTATGAAATTTCCAAATACCCGCAGTTCTTATCAAAATTTTATTATTTTATAAAATGTTCAAAAACCCTAATTTGCAAAACATCAAAATACCCTGATTTTAGAAAAAATTACAAAATTACCCCTACCCTGCAAATTACCGAAATACCCCTGAGTTACAAAATTACCAGAATGACCCCCGATCTTCAAAAATTTCTGCAACAACACTGATTTGGAAAAAAAATTCTCAGAAACAACCTTCAAGTTTTGTAAATTCCAAAATATCCTTGATTTATTAAGATTTACAAATTCACCTGGTTAATTACCAAAATACCCTCAAATTTCAAATTTCCCAAAAATCCCCGGGAATGCAAAATTTCCAGAACACCCTTATTGACAAAATCACCAAGGAACCTTATTTGACAAATTACGAAAATACCCCTATAGGGCAAATTACAAAAATACCCCTGGGTAGTGGAAAAGCAACAACAATGAAAACTACAACATTTCTCTGAATGAACGGAAGTTCATAATTGATTGATGGATGTATGAACGTAAAGACTGTGTGCTTGTACGAATACGAAAGAACCACTCCTAAATTCCTTTTCATAAAATTTCTTCGCTGGTAATCAAGTGAAACAAAAGTACTAATTCATAAAATTTCTTAATCAGATTAAATCACGACGTTAGAAACTGAGTTCTAAGGGACGTGAACTTAGAGATTGTGCCTAGAAAGTATGATGGTTCTACTAAGATCAGAGTGCGCAGCGTAAGCATAGTGCGGTAAGAATGATTGAACGACTGTTAGTAAGTAATTTCGAGGACGAAATTATTTTTAAGGAGGGTAGAACTGTAATATCCCAGATTAGGGGTTATGCATTTGGCGCATAATTCATGAATTAATAGGCTCAGTGTGTGGGTAAGTGTGTTTAAGGGGTTTGGAGAACCTTAGGAGATGGGGAAAATGCATCGGAAAAATATTGGAATGTTAAGTTTAAAAGAGGAAAGTGAACATTTTTGGAAACTTGGAAATGTAAGGAAATGTTTTAGAAATGTTAAGTTTAAAAGAGGAAAGTGAACATTTTTGGAAACTTGGAAATGTTAAGTTTAAAAGAGGAAAGTGAACATTTTTGGAAACTTGGAAATGTAAGGAAATGTTTTAGAAATGTTAGGTTTAAAAGAGGAAACTAAAACAAGGTGGTCTTAAGAAAATTAATAGAATAAATTTGACACAAGAACGGGCTTGGAGAAGTGGCTAGGAGGCACCACTTAAAGCCCAGTAAGTGACGCCACAATCAAGGGGGAAGGAGCCTAGGTTCGAGTCACGTGGGAAGCAAATAAAAGAGTTTTATTTTGCTGCAAGGAGCAAGGGAGTTGGACGGCATCTAGCTAAGACTTTAAGTGATTTTTATTTAATTACTTAAAGAGGAAGCAATGGACGGCAATAGGGACTCTTAAGGGAAGAGTTTAATTCTCCTTAAAAATCGACTAAATAGGTGGATAAATGATGATTTATTTTAGATTATTTTCAAAGAGATAATTGAGGGATTATTCTTTAATTTTTAATTAAAGAGATAAAGCTATCAAAATAGAAGAGTGATGGCCAAGTAAGGGATTCTAAGTTAGTAATTTCGGCTATAAAAGGAAAAGAGGGCCATTCATTCTTTCTTCTAACTCTCTCTCTCTGCTGAATTCTCTCTAGCAAATATCTCCTTTCTTCATTGTTTTGCTAAGCCGAAAATACACCTTGTGTAGCCGAAACTTCATTACCAAATTGCTCAAACTCTTTTCTCTTCTTCTTTCATAATCTTCCAAAAGCCGAAAGTTTGCTAAAATCAAGGCCATAGCCGAATAGTTTTGAGACTTCAAACAAGGGGTTGTTGACTTTTGTATTAAGGAGATCTTTCGGGATTTGTTTAAGTCAACTACAAGAAGGAGAAGTTCTTTTCCCGAAGGTACACCATAGGCCGCATGTTCCCAAGTTATTCGGTGAATTTTAGGATTTAAAAATCCACAAGAGATTTAAGATCTAAGGTATTAGATCAAGCTTTTCGGGATTTCAGCTGAATTTGTTAAGCGAATCAGGTGTGTACCCTACCCTAAGGTTTAATATGTTCATGGCTATGTTTTAAATTAAATGTGTATGTTTATAAGAATGTGAATATGGCTAAGGTACCATAATATGTTCATGTCTATGATTTAAATTAAATGTGTATGTTTATAAGAATGTGAATATGGCTAAGGTACCATACTATGGTACAAAGTACTAAGGTACGTTTCCTACTCCTGCTAGGATTATGAAATATGTTAATTGTAACATGAGAATAAGAATAAGAATGTGAACTCTGGCATATTTATGCATATTACTATTATGTGGGGCATATGGGTTTATTTTTGGGGAAGTGAATGTGGTGACCTAAGACCACAAACAAGGTGACCTAAGACCGTGATATCTGAATGTGGTGACCTAAGACCACAGTAATCTGAATGTGGTGACCTAAGACCACAGAAATCTGAATGTGGTGACCTAAGACCACGAATGCGGTGACCTAAGACCTCGATTTGGAGTGTAGCGGAAGGAGGGTCGACTTAGTAGTCCCCACGGTGTACAGGTTGGTACGGGGGAGTGTAGCGGATGGTTATCTAGGCTTGGGTTTGGGTTGCATCATTATCTTGAATCATTAAATGTGAAATTATGATATGTATGAATATGATTTGTTATGCCTGAATTTGTTAAGACTTAGTGTTTGTGTATACATTGAGTCTGTTTGACTCACCCCGTTGTAGGAACCTTTTTCAGGTGATGACCAGTGATGAACTGGGCCGGCAGATGCTTAGTGGAGGCCATGTGAAGTTCAAATTTCTTTTATTTGGACTATTTTACTTTAAGTATTTTGAATTTAAAATTTTGGGAATTATTTGATGTAATAAGGCCTTAGTAGAATTATTTTCTTCTGTTTTTATTTATTAAGTTTACAAACTATTATTTATTAAAAGATTAAGTAAATCTATTTTTAAAACAAAGCCCAAATGTTTTGTCACCTAAAGTAAAGGATTTTTAATAATGAAATAAACTTGTTCTCAACTCAAGCCCAACCCAAAACAACCTTTCTTTCAAAACCCACATGTTTTTCCTAAGTAACAAAAGAATTTGAAACGGTTTACACCGGAAACATACCAGATCCGGTCAAGGCTCGTGGGCCGGGTTTGGGGTGTTTCACATACCGATTCTCTAAAGCACGCATGACCAACAACAAAATCAAAAAAACGACGACACAGAATCTCGAAGTATGGGCGACAACAAAATAATAGGAAAGAATAACAAGAATTGAAACAAAAATGTAACAGAGGAAAAAAATGGCTAGAGGAAAAAGTTTCCACAAAAAACATGAAACAGAAAAAGAAAAGAAAAGTGAGAAGTAGGGAGTGGGGGAGCGGGGTGACGAAACAAGGAGTGTTTTTAGGGGATAATGATTCAAAATTTTAGAAAAATAGTAAGCCATATTATCCTTACCTATCAGATTTAACTATTTTCCTATTAGGTTGCTAAGAATTTAAGTTTGGCCCAGTTCCTGACAGCTTGGGAGGCATATCAAGGAAGGAGCAAAAATAATTCCACTTTTTCACACAACAGGATTTAAACTTGGGACCCAAGGGTAGGCTAGAGCCTTACCAAAAACTTACGAAAATTAAATATAATCTAGGCGCTTCAAACTAGATATAAGGATAAAAATAATCAAAATTTCAAAGGAAGAAAATCGAACACAAGTCCTCAAGCACACATTCAGAGCACTTAACCAATAAACCAAATTAAATACTTACTTCAACTCCTACAACATTTATTTTAAAATAGGGCGTGACCACTCTTGGTTCACTAACCCAATTTCTACTAACCCGATTTTTGGGATGTGACAGGTGTTACACATAACATTAATTTATAATCATGTATTTTTATTTGGTATAGAAATGGTCATTTTGTATTATCAGTTGTGATTTGTAAATATAAGATGTTTTATCCAATTTGTAAAGTTAGTTTTAACTATTGAGAATAGAGATTTGAATTTTTTTATGAACTTATGAATTAGGAAGTCTTTTTTATGTTATTCTTTTACATATAAAATTTGTTCCTTTTTGGAGTCACAAGGAGAAAATAGGGGCGGGGTTGGTTTTATAAAAAATATTTATATTGTCAAAATAAGTTTTTACATGAGAATCACACAAGGTAAAGAGAGATTTAGTTGGCATTTTAAACAAATACTAGGATCAAAAAAAAAAAGTTTTTCATGGAAAATTATAAATTTGTAAATATATTTATAACAATAAGGAGCGAAGTATGGGGTTTGATGGATGATATTGTAAGGGCAAGTAGTACTAATTAAGGAGAGGTTTTTAGTGTGACTTGTAATGGTGATTGTGAGATAGCAATAATTTAACAATGCTAGAAAATAACACGATGGAGTGTTGCTTGGAACAAAATGAAGGAGTGTTGCTTGGAACAAAATGAAGGGGTTGAAGATGTTTCTCTAGATATAAATAAAGTTATCTTAGCTACAAAGTAGATCAATAAGAGTGGTAAGGGGAATCTGGTTCAAATTGAAGATGTGGAAGGGAAACTAGAGAAAGAGTGTTGATCACGGGCCTTAGAAGAAGTGGAGGCTTATAAATGTAACTTATTTCCTCTCTTTTTCCATTCCTTGAGAAAATAATAAAGCATTTTGAATTAAAATTACAGAGACTTCATTAAGAGATTTGATGATATTGAATGCATTTTGAAATTAGGGTATGCATTCATATTTAAATTGAAATGCATTCAATAACTTATGTTTATGCTTACATGATTGATATGCAAGGAATAAAAGACATGGCATGCATACACTAGTGCAAGTAATCATGCTTGCATTAACTGAATCAAATTGATAGGGGAGCAAATGGAGGAGTCCTTTAAGAAACGCCTAGCCCAAAGGAAATGCATGGCTTCACTTGGGTGGAATGGGTCGAAGAATACACGAGTTTTTCTATCTTCACATGGATCAATATTTGGAGCACAAACTTGAATTCTAGTTCCGTTCTTATCAATGCAACATGAAGTGTTCACATCCTTAAATCCTGCACATATAAATATACACATTTATATCTTTCTTTTAAAATTTAAAATATCTCGCTTAAAAGTTTATTCATTTGTGATTATAAGAATCATTATTAAATATTATTTACTCACCATAAGATTCAGGTGATTCAAACACATCTTGAAAAACCTTGTAAATATCTCCATGAACGAATTTAGAGCCTGAAAGACTAGATTGCAACTTTTCCAACAAACCAGGAAGGAGGTCATTGTAAAGAGATATGCTTTTGTTTATTTCTTCGACACATGGTCCACTGTGAATTATTGTATTTATGCTGTATGGTGAGCATCCTAGCGGTGATACATTGCTTACAAAAAATTTTCGAGCACCAAGTGTATATAATCTCTGCAGTATTAAAAGTAAAAGTCATTAGACATTAAAAGAAATACTAAAAAATTTGAGGTAATGGGTTGGGTTATCCGTTTGAAGAAATAAAATTAATCCATCTAATGAGTCGTAAGTATGTGTTAGCAAAACCCAATTATTATTAGTATCATTTTACCTGCAATTGCTTGGAAAGCTCTTTAATTAGAAGTTTGGCATATTTATCAATAGAGTACTTTTTCTTCATTTCGAGTTCGAAGGTAAGCCCTAAATCATTGCTTGCGTGATGGATGAAAAATAGACACTTGGACAGGTATTTCTTGAGTCTTTTAGGACTAGCAAATGCACCCTTCAAATCCTTCATTGTTGAGTTCTCAAACAAGTCTACTTGTTGAAAGAAGTTGATGACATTCTTTTGCTATAAATAATATATCCAAATCAAATTCATGAATATATATAGTTACAATGTTATTTAAATAAAAAAAAATCAACCTAAATGGTTCAATAATTCTAGGTGTTTTACCAAAACATGTCCATTTTGAGGGAGAAGTCCAGAAGAACCAGATGCATAATTAACACCGGTATGGATTGTTTTTCTGTCTATCTTAGACATACCCATAATTGGTGGTGGGTATGGCAAACCTCCTACTGTAGCTGTATTATCAAATGGAAAAAAATCAATTTAGATAAAAAGAAATTAATTGGACTTCTTTCACACACGCATATGTGTACAAAACCTTACATGTCTATTTAAAATAAGATTATTATTACTAAATCATTGGTCTAAGAAAATAATTAAGTAAGAAAATGGAATTCATCTATTTTAATCTTTCTGTTTAAACTATAGAAAATTAGAATGACTTAAATAGTTCTTAATTGGGGTTAGGTAAGTTAAAATCTGAGTGAAAAAAAAATACTAAAATGGATATTACTAGTTTAAAAATGTTAAAAATTTATCAAAATTAAATTATCTCATTAAAAGAATTACATCTTAGATTCATATCGAACGAGATCAAAGTAATAATGCAAATATTATAGTGTTAGTAGTAGCCATGCTCAAGGGACAAGCTACTGGCCCAAGTCCAATGTCTTGCTTGAAATTTGAAAAACTTTAGATAAACCTTGAATATGCTTGACAAAAAAAAAAAAAAAAAAAAATTAGGCATGCTTAAAATATGAATGGAATTAAGCTCCCACATTCAAGATCCGAACCAAAATTTGTGGCCCATATATCAGATCAAGCTGGGCTTGACAATCATGAATTTTGCTAGTAAAGTACATAAACTCAACCCAAGCATAATCTAACCTAGGCTATAATCATCTCTTGTAAATAGAAATCTTTCTTAAACTGTTAATTAAAATATAATTGCATTTCTTATAAAAAAGAAATCCAATAGTATGATATAAGCTAAAGAATATATATAATAAATTGAGATAAAGTAAATTGTTTTTTTTTTTTTGTGCCATACCGATGAAATCTATTCCAATTCTACCATTAGTGACTCGACCAGTAGGTTTTCTGTCAAAATCAATTCCGAATGGCAAATAACCTCCTCCAATTGGATCTTCATTTCCCAAAATTACTTTGTTGTTTCCATTGTCAACAAAAGAGTCTCCGAATACATAAAGAGCTGGAAAATCAATTTTTATATCTTCTAATGATAAATGCTTCAAAAGATCTTGTTGGTTGATGTTCAATGGTGGCACTTCTATCACATCTCCATAACCAAATTCTAATAAAGAAATTAAGAGCATAAAAACACAAAATTAATGGATATATCAAGTTTAAACATGATAGTTGTAGCACTCAAAGAATATTAAAATATTTGGTATTTAATTATTATATTTGGGCTTTGGTTTTGAGTAGATTTATATATTGCGTTTCTTTGAGTATTTTGTTATAGATTTCAACTAATTGCATAAATTTAGGATACCAAACTTCTTCAATATTGGAAAGTTACAAACTGAATATAAAAATATATAAAACATTTCTAAGGAAATTCACTAAAATATAAACTGAATTAATTTGTTATCAAACAAAATTGAAATTATTTTTTCTAATTTTTCTATTTGGTTCTAAATCATTTGAAAATTTTAGTTGTTAGGGAAAACTAAAATATAAATTTCGTTTCTTATTTATGATACTGAAATTTAATAAATTAGGATAAATAATAGCCACATCGTTTAAAAAAAAATTCAATGAGACTAAGAAAGTAATTTAAAATATCATTGACCATAGGGTTGTTAAGAAACGATTAGATTTTTAATACAAGTATTAGAATTTAACTTTTAAAATTTATGAAAACCCAATTTCATATATGCCATAAAATTTTATAATGTCGTTTAAGTTTGATTTATATTATATTTTTCTTGGAAAATCAATTTTAAACTTAATATTCACTTTCACTTTCTATTCAAACTGAATGAATTCTAGATTAAATTCCCAATAAATTAGGCTTGTTGATTCTTATCAAATTATTTTATATACATGTTCAATAATTTTACTTAAATGTAATTATTTAAATATGTATAAATTGACTTTTGAGCCGTATGAGGTAAAAAAGCTCTCAAGTACGACTTTATTATAAGGAATTCAGTCACCTATTTTGATCGCAGAGAACAAGTCATTCGATATGAGGAATTTGAAATTGTGGAGGTATGCCAGAGGTGTGTCCTTCTTAGACCTCTCAATGCTCTAATGCCCAAATTAAATTTGGCCTAAATTGTCTATCGATGTTTTGAGGGATAGAACTATTTATCTATGACCTTTATTTATTCTTTATCTCACAATGTCTCCATATTATATTTAGCAACGTCTATAAATTCAATTGCAAAAATGATATTAGTTTCACACAAACGCATGAAAACACATCAATTACACATGAATAGCATTTTATTCATTTTAGTCATTACTATATGCTCAAATATCTAAGATGCTCAGATCTATTACTATTTTTATCGAATCAAAATAAGTATACATATTAATTCAATAAGGACTTCGTACTTTTAACTATACAATAGTTTTCTAACAACTTTTAATTTATTCGATTTAGTCCCTAATATCATAATTCAACCATAAGGCTTAGCTTAATTTATAATTAATTTCAATTCTTTTTACTACATTCTAATATAGTGCTAGCATAATCTAAGGTCATCATTCATAAATTTATTAGTGCCAAGCTTAAGCTGACCAACATCCATTAATGGCAACTTGGTATAAACCTAACAATTGAAGAATTTAATACTTGGGTTAGCTTAATCATGCTCCAATGATTAATAATCTATAAAAAATTCAAAGAAAAAGGTTGATTGCCTTGGTGAAATTGTGACAAAACGAAGAAAACCCAAACTCTTTTTTTTTTCTTTCTTTTCTTATTTGGTCTAAGGGTAGGAAGAAGAAGGAATTTTTTTTCTTTTTATTATTCTCTCTCCCACTATCTGAACATATATATTCATGTTTAAACACTAATTAAACTTAATTAGATTATAATGGAAGGTTAAGATTTATGTTTAGAATACTAAGTGGAAATGAGTGGCCATGATCAAGTCAATCCATTAATTATGTCTTAATGGTGGTTAAATGACTATTATGTCCTTTGTGTAATTGCTAACTAAACCCTCTTGCATTTTCTAAATTAAAACTCAATACTAATGATAGTTTTAAAATCTAGGCTCTGTACTATAATTAACAAATTTCTCGACTTAATTACTCAACAATCCAATACTATATTCTCATTGTAAATGCATAATTCTTTCTATTCATAATTTCACATACTCGATTTATTAAATTCGTCTTCGAAATAGCATTTTTTTGACATTATCTAAGATAGAGTCATTACAATTATCCCCTCCTTTATTAAATTTCGTCCTCGAAATTTACTTGGAAAAATGTGAGGATATTGCAATCTCATCATCTCTTCTGGCTCCCAAGTCACCATTTTGAGTTAAAATTTCCTCTCGTTCTTCATCGTTGGTTAAATTAGGTTGTACTTCAATCATTTCTACCTGTATCACATGGGAGGGATCAGAACGATATCTCTATAGCATTGATACGTTAAATGCATTGTAAACCTTTTGCAACTCTTGTAGCAATGCCAAACGATGTCAACTCTCTCAACAATTTCATATAGCCCGATATACCCGGGACTTAACTTTCTTTTGTAGTGTCAGCACAAAATTTTCTTCCATAGATAGACATTTTGAAACACTTTCTCACCTATAGAATATTCAATTTCCTTCCATCTGAAATCTATTCAATTTCCTTCCGTTTGAAATCTGCATAGGACTTACGTTTATCCAATGTTTCTCTCAACTTATCATTTATCAACCATGCTTTATCTTCGAATTTTTGCATCAAATCCTACCTATCTATCGTTCTCTCGCCTAGTTCTAACCAACACAATGGAGTTCAACACCACCAAACATACAAAACGTCACACGAGGCCATCATAACACTTAATTGAAACCGATGTTATAAATGAATTATGTTATAGGCAAGTAACATTCTAACTAGTTTTGAACTAGATAATACAAACTCGTAATATGTCTTCCAACACTTGTGTAACATGCTCTAATTGTTCGTCTAATTGAGGATAAAAATTAGTACTAAAGTTCAACTTTGTACCCAAAGACCTATGTAGTTGCTTCCAAAATCTGGATGTGAAACAAGGGTCTCAATCAAAGAATGATACACGATGGAGTCTTATTATCTCATAAATGTATACTTTCACAACCTTTTGAAGTGACCAATCTGTTCTCACAGCTAAAAAAATGAGAAGATTCCGTTAAACGATCAACTATGACCCAAATAGTATTTCCTTTCTTCAGCGAATTTGGCAATTCCAAAAAAAAAATCCATTATGATTCGTTCCCATTTTTATTAGGAAATCGAAATAGGCTAAAGTAAACCGAATGAAAGATGATGTTTGGCTTTTACTCGCTAGAAAGTCAAACCCTTTGCAATATATTCAACAATTTCTCTTTTCATACTAGACCACCAATACGATTCTTGAAAGTCACAATACATGTTTGCACCACCAAGATGCATAGCGAATGAACCATTCTGAGTTTCATGTAGGATCATTTGTTTCAACTCAACATTGTTAGATACACAGATTTGATTTTGAATTCATAGGAAATCATCATCACTAATGTTGAAATTCTCAACACTACCTTGTTGAGCAAGCATTCTTTTATCTATTAGTTTAACATCCTAAAGGTGTGTCTCCCTAACTTTCTCGATCAATACATGTTTTACTTTCAATTCAACTAACAATCTACCATCATTGCAAACATTCAATTGAGCAAAAATTGACCATAATTTTTAAAAAAATAAACATAAAATTTTTTAATATAATTTTTTTACTTTATTTAAGTTAATTTTTAAATATAAATCATGTTACTTTTTTTTTTTTGTTTTGCTCAACAATAAAGATATTTTATTTAAAATAAGATGGAAAAAATTGCCAAATCAATACCAACCAGTAAAAGAAACAAAACACTGCAATCACACATTTGTCCCCGTACCTAAGAACCCTTTCACAACAAATCACCAAGAAAGAAAACCAAACATAAACATGACATTTACTTGTGAACCCATTATTGAATTCAAAATTGTTGAAAAAAATTGGTTTGAAAACAAATTTCTTGCACAATGGAAAAATAAAATTTTGAAAATTAAGTTGGTTTGTGATATTTATAGCAATAAACTTTTTCCTAAATAGTACTTGTGTTTTAGGCTAGACGGATCCTAGACGTTTTTGGCTTTCCATCGAATGATCTTCTCCGCTATTCTCGTACCACGAACTGCTTCAAGTGTGGGCTCGAACAATTTCAAATCAAATATAGAACCAAAAATATTTTTGCTTTCAGTAGGACAATAAATCTCTCTCTTATATAAATCGGTAAAATTGTTATTCCCAAAAAATAAAATTTATACTTAGAAATAAATTCTCACTATTTTCAAAGTAATAATAACATTTCAAAGTTGTATATAACTTGTTTTATTTTTAGCACTCTTGGTGTCATCATTCTTCATTTTTTCTTTTATATTAACTTTAATTATATAAAATATTATTAAAATAAAATTAAAAATTTTTACTATTCATAATTTAACACCTATCCCATAATTATCATGATATTTAACACCTATCTCATCTTTTCATGATAGTTATCCTATTTGAAAAATGACTATTTTACCTCAAAATTTTCTACAATTCATCTATTGAATCACCATTTTATTTGGTAAAATTATGATTTAGTCTCTTATATTTCTCCTTTTGTTCAATTTAGTCCTTGCCTACAAATTTTGTGTCATAAGAAAATTTGGGTTATTTTAACTTTTGGTCCTTCAACTTTCTCATATTACATTTCAATCCCTCAACTTTTGAATATTTACACTTTGATCCCATCACTTTTCACTTCTTCACAATTTAGTCAATACATCAGATTTATATCTCTCAATATAGTACTTGTTTCAACTTTCTTCAGTGATCCAATGCCTTCCTCTACTATCATCAATGTACCTTATTTCATTTACTTGATAAATCAATTATACACATTCTGAGTAAACCTCTTGACAAATTTAGCATGATAGCTTTAGGGGTGTTACAATTCTCCCCCCTAAATAAATTTCGTCCTCGAAATTTTCTTAATTCTAGTAATCATAAATTTCATTATTTCTTTACTTCCTCTCATTCCTTGATATCCTTTTCCTTATGGTCATAGCTCTAAAATTTCTTTACCACAATAATTCTCTTATTTCTAAATTCTTCGATCTCTTGAACATATATCATACTTAATCCTTCTAATTCACATAGTCTTATTTCTTTCATTTTCACGAATTCATGTACTTATATATAGATTTTCAATTCATCAAGTATCTATAACCTTCATGTCATTCTTCTAATTCTTGTGACAAATCTTAACCTTCCATTATTTAACCAAAATATACACTTATTGTGTATCATATCACTAACACTTAACTTACTATATACTACTCCATGACTTTCAATACCAAGTATAAGATATACTAACTTATTAATTACCATTTTAAATTATATAGTTTCTTCTCACTTTCTTACAACATTACTTTAATCGGATTCATTATGCTCTTTCTCACCATTACTCAATTGTTATAATAAACCTTACAGTTTCAATAAACTTAAAAATCACTTCAATGGTATTATTACACTAATACATCATCATACTCTTCTCATTTGTTATCCTTAGTATTAAGATTTCAAATTATAATTTACTTAATTGAACTTCATATACTTTCTTCTACCTTTCTTCAATATTTTTACACTTGTCATATTTCTTGGTTGGACTTCTTTATTTCTCTCTTCATGTTCAAATCAAATAATCATAACATCAATCCAATTTCACTATTATACACTTTCTCATGAAATAAACATGTTAACATCACTAATTTCTAAAAATTTCATCTTGAACCATTATAGTGGTAACACCCCTAACCCTTTTCTGTCGTTGAATTAGGGTTATGGAGCATTACGATACAAAATAAAACCTTTAACTTCAATTGAAATCATAATACATATTAACATTAATTCATAATCAACTCAATCAATCAAGGAAATTATACATATTTTGGCCCTAAATTGAGCTTTCGGGGCGCTA
Source organism: Gossypium rotundifolium (assembly GCA_025506655.1). Classification (NCBI taxonomy): domain Eukaryota; kingdom Viridiplantae; phylum Streptophyta; class Magnoliopsida; order Malvales; family Malvaceae; genus Gossypium; species Gossypium rotundifolium. Next base: position 31,292,771 of record CP106730.1, read on the forward strand.
AAAACAATTTAGAATCAAATAGGGATCAATTTAAATCAAATCTAAAAATTTTGGACAAAACATGTGTAACATCCTAAAAATTGAGTATTGATATGTTGCATGTTTTTGGTGCTTAGTTTGTGAATGATTCAAATTGTGTGTTTAATATAGTCTTGAGAAGGCTCGGGATTTATTTAGAATTAGAATAAATTTTAGTAATGAGTACTTTATTGAAGTGGATCAAGTGACCTTGACGTTTAAGGAAACTAAGTGACAAAAACTAGCATAAGATGAGCTAGTAGTAAAGTGGAGTTGGCGCCATAAGTGTGCTTGAGGGAAGAGGTTCTGAAACACCCCAAACCCAGCCCACGAGCCTTGACCGGATCTGGTATGTTCCCCGGTGTAAACCGTTTCAAATTCTTTTGTTACTCAGGAGAAACTTGTGTGTTTTGAAAGAAAGATTGTTTTGGGTTGGGCCTGAGTTGAAAACAAGTTTATTTCATTTTGTAAAATCCTTCACTTTAGGTGACAAAACGTTTAGGCTTTGTGTTAAAATAAATTTACTTAAACCTCACTTGATAAAAATTCGTACATAGTAAATAAAAGTAAAATAAAGTAATCCAACTATGGCCTTATTACATCAATTAAATCCCGAAATTAAAACCAAAGTACATAAAATAAAATAGTCCAAATAAAATGAATTTCTTGTGGGCATGGCCATCCCTAAGCTCCCGTCGACCCGGTCCCTCATCGATCATCACCGAAAAATGTTCCCTAACGGGTGAGTCAAACAGACTCAATGTGTACACGAACACTAAGTCTTAACAATTTCAGGCATTTCAAATCATACATGTACATAAAGCATTTAAACAATATGATGCAACCCGAACCCAAACCTAGATGCCATCCGCTACACATCACCGTACCAACCTGTACACCGTGGGGACTACTAAGTCAACCCTCCATCCGCTACACACCATCGAAGGCAGTCGCTGCAGTCGACGTGCTCATCACCTCTTATAAAATTCGTGGTCTTAGGTCACCACATTCGGATATCGTGGTCTTAGGTCACCACATTTAGATATCGTTGTCTTAGGTCACCACATTCGCTTATCGTGGTCTTAGGTCACCACATTCAGATATCGTGGTCTTAGGTCACCACATTCACTTCCCTTTTCATATAACCCATATGCCCCATATCATACATATCATGCATTAACATGCCAATTTCTTATTTCACATTCTTATAATGTCATATGTGTGTCGTAACAAATATTTAACATAATTCTAGTAGGAGTAGGAAACGTACTTGAGTACTTTGTACCATAACATGGTACCTTAGCCATATTCACATTCTTATACACATACTTATATTTAAACATTGCCATAAAACTTATTAAGAAATAGTGTGGGGTACACACCTGATTTGCTTAAGGTTTCCAATCCAAATCCCAAAAAGCTTGATCTAATGCCTTATATCTTAAATCTCTACATTTAATCAATCACTTAATACTTAGTAAAGAGCCATTCAGCCATAAATCCAAATCCTAGTAGGATTAGTACACTAAAACTTACCTTGGTGCCGATTTGTTTACTAATCAAATGCCGGAAACTTTGTATCCTTCTTTCTTGAAATCGGTAATCACTAGATTACTTGAATAGATTAGTTTCGGCTTTTAAATATTAATGAAACACATCTATTTACTCAACATGGCCTTGGCCGAATGCTATAGATACTTACCTTGTGGATTTTAAATCCCGAAACTCACCGAATAGCTAGGGAACACGTGGCCTATGGTGTACCTTCGGGAAAAGAATTTCTCCTTCCTTGTAGTCGACACTTAGTAAATCCCGAAAGATCTCTTCAAAGTTTCAGCAACAAGATATTAATGGGGTTAGTCCTAGATTTCGGCAAATCTTAAAAGAAAAGAATGAAACCGAATGAGATCTTACCTTACTTTAGAGATCGGCAATCCTTGCTTGAACCTTTAGCAATATTCGGTAGGCTAGAAGGATCTTGATTTCACTTTTGATTGGTATAAAGAAATCGGCTAATGATGGTATCTTGAGGAGTTTATGGATTCGATTTTAATGGAGATAACAAAAGCTATGAAGAATTTGGCTAGGCTTACTTTAGTTTTCGCTTTGGCTAACAAAAAGAAGAAAAGAGATGCTCTAGGAAATTCGAGAGAGAAGAGTTGAAAGAAGATATGATGAATGGCTCTCTTTTCTCTAGTAGTCAAATTACTAACTTAAAATCCTTTACTTGGCCATCACTCCTATTTTGATAACTTTATCACTTTAATTATCACCCATTCAATTTAATAAAACTTAATCCAATATTTATCTCTTAAAATAAATCCATTTAAAATAAAAGGAATTAAATCCACACTTGAGCACACCCTTTAGCGAATTTTAAAGAGAATAAAACTCCTCACTTAAGTTCCTTAGTGCCGTCCACCTCATTTGCTCCTTGTAGCAAAATAAAATCCTTTATTTGCTTCCCACGTTGCTCGAACCTAGGCCCATTTGCATAGCTTGTGGCGTCACTTACCTGGGCCTTAAGTGTTGCCTCCTAGCCACTACTCCAAGCCCGTTCTTGTGTCAAATTTCTCTACCTTGTATTAGTTTTCTCTTTTAAACTTAACATTTCTAAAGCATTTCCTTACATTTTCGGACATTTCCTACATTTCCAGACAAGACATTTCCTTACATTTCCGTGACATTTCCTTACATTTCCGTGACATTTCCTACATTTCCAAGACAAGACATTTCCTTACATTTCCAAGACATTTCCTTACATTTCCGTGACATTTCCTTACATTTCCAAGTTTCCAAAATGTTCACTTTCCTCTTTTAAACTTAACATTTCCAAATTTCCAAAATGTTCACTTTCCTCTTTTAACTTAACATTTCCAAGTTTCCAAAATGTTCACCATACATTCATAACACATAAGACATGCCATTTCAGATAATTAAATCAAAAATGCATAGGCCCATTTTCGGATGTTCTGTGTTCGAATCCCATGGAATGCATTTTGGTGACTTTTATTTTGCACCTTTATAGCATGTGTCGGTCAAGTCTTATTTATGGTAAGGTTGGACTATTTCTTTTATGGTAAGGTGGCTATCTGGTTAAGGTACGCTTGAACTTGGGGAAAGAAATTGAAGCTTATGGAAGGTAAGGGAACACAAGGCACCTTTAAGGGTTAGTGTTTGGAAAGTTTGGCATGGCCAAACTTTGACTATGAACATGGATGGCTTTGTGGTTAAGGGGATGGCGAATATTTTGGTAGCATAGGTAAGGATGGTAGTATGTTTTGGTCACTTTCATTTGGTCATTTTGGTTTTTTCATAAAACTTTTCTTCTCATTTTTCTCTCCCTAACCAAATGTAATTGGTGCATTGTGAGCATTTTTGTTTTCTTCTTTTGGTCATTCTTTTGACTATTTGGTCTCAATTTTGCCTAACCTCTCAAGTTCTTCCTCTCTAGTGTCGAAATCAACATAGCACAAAGGCCATTTTTCTTTTCTTTCTTTTCTACTATTTGGTGAATGCTCTTGTCCCAAATCCTCCCTTTGTTTCTTTTTCATCCTTGAAAATCCGAAACACATTTTCTCTCTTCTATTTTTCTCTATGGTTGAATGTTGCTAGCATCTTTTCCATCAAAAGATTCTTCTTAGTCAATCCTCCTCCTCACATATTTTTCTCTTGTTAATCATTCTTTCAATTTTCGCTTAAATCAAGTGGTAAGAACCCTTTTCATTCCTTTATTTTCTTCTTTGTTTTTAGCGAATATATAGATTGTTTAAAGGGTTTTTGACCTAAAATAGCATCCCTTATTCCTTTCTTTTAAACAATCCTATTCATCTTAATAGTGTTATAGAGAAGGTCGAACTCTGAGTATTCGTAATCATCGTGACTTGCTAGAAATTGAATCAAGTGTTAAGGTAAGGATTTGTATCAAGGACTTCCATATTATTTCGTTATCTCGTCAAAGATGGGTTATTAATCGATTTTATTTGAGGAACGTTAATGCTCGATTTTCATTCCGTGAACGCAAAGATATTTTTGTGGTAAGCGATTTACTTTAAAACAATAGTCTTAAATTCCAATATAGTAGTTGGAATAATAATCTTTTGTCAATGAACGCAAACAAGATAGGGACGAAAAGAGTGGTGAATAGTGATCGGAAGAGGGTGGTTTCGCTATTCCCTCTAGATTCAAGCGAAGGTCGTTTCAAGAATCCGAGACTTTCCACTGGTTGTGGACCTCATCCGAGGAGAATCGATTATTCAAGTTGTTCGTAGTTCGAGCCATTGATTGTCCGTTGTTCTTCAACGGGTTATGAACCATAAATCGTGGAGAAACCACAAATAGTTGTTGCTTAAAATTCTAAGGGTAAAGATCTAGATCACTTATCATTAGTATATATTTATATTAAGTATTAGTGCTCTAATCAAGCGTGACACATATTTAGGTATCGACGAGCGGAAAGTATAGTTGTCATCGTAATCAAGTGTGTAATTTCACACTTATCTCTCGGGTTAGATGATATACCGTAAGTATTAAGAAAAAACCGTAATGTTGGTAAAATCAAAAATACAGATATTAACATTTTTGTGTAAATGTATGAAATCGATATTAAAGTCGTGGAAATTACGGAATCGCCTCGATGGGCTAATTTGATAAAGAGTAATTTTTGGGCCTCATGTGCTTAATGGGCCAAATTGCTAGATTGCTTAATGGGCCAAATTGCTAGATTGCTTAATGGGCCAAATTGCTAGATTGCTTAAGGAGCCAATTTGATAAATTACCATATTGGCCAAAAATAAGAAATGGACCAACTTGTAGTATGGGCCTTATGTTGAAATTATTATATGAATATTGTTATGTTTTGTATATGTACACATGATTGCATGGGTTGGGATAAAATTGAAGAGAAGTTCTGGTGGCTCTGCCACAATCTATTTCGGGTGGCTCTGCCACAATCTAGTTCGTGTGGCTCTACCACAATCTAGTTCGGGTGGCTCGACCACAAACATTTTAAATGGCTTTATGCTGCGATTGGTGTGTCTACGGGTGGGTTGACTTGATCCCCACAGTGTGCTGGTTGGTACGGTGGTGTGTAGCGGATGAAAATTTAGGCTTGGTGGGGAATTGCATTTCACATGTATTTTTTTAAAATTACTATATTGTTATATTCGTAAATGGGTTCAAGCCCAATTAAATGCTTATATGGTTTTGGCCAAAGGACACGGAAGTGGGTTACACACCGAGTTCTAAGTAACTCACCTCGCTTTTCTTACCCTTCTCGTAATGATAATTGATGGAGGCTTGGGCGGGATGACTTCGATAGCTATGGTGTACCTTCTGAAAAGAATTTCTCCTTCCTTGTAGTCGACACTTAGTAAATCCCGAAAGATCTCTTCAAAGTTTCGACAACAAGATATTAATGGGTTAGTCCTAGATTTCGCAAATCTTAAAAGAAAAGGATGAAACTGAATGAGATCTTACCTTACTTTAGAGATCGGCAATCCTTGCTTGAACCTTTAGCAATATTCGGCTAGGATCTTGATTTCGCTTTTGATTGGAATAAAGAAATTGGCTAATGATGGTATCTTGAGGAGTTTATGGATTCGGTTTTAATGGAGATCACAAAAGCTATGAAGAATTTGGCTAGGCTTACTTTAGTTTTCGGCTTTGGCTAACAAAAAGAAGAAAAAGAGATGCTCTAGGAAATTCGACAGAGAGAAGAGTTGAAAGAAGATATGATGAATGCCTCTCTTTTTCTCTAGTAGCCAAAATTACTAACTTAAAATCCTTTACTTGGCCATCACTCCTATTTTGATAACTTTATCACTTTAATTATCACCCATTCAATTTAATAAAACTTAATCCAATATTTATCTCTTAAAATAAATCCATTTAAAATAAAAGGAATTAAATCCACACTTGAGCACACCCTTTAGCCGAATTTTAAAGAGAATAAAACTCCTCACTTAAGTTCCTTAGTGCCGTCCACCTCCTTTGCTCCTTGTAGAAAAATAAAATCTTTATTTGCTTCCCACATTGCTCGAACCTAGGCCCATTTGCATAGCTTGTATGTCACTTACACTGGCCTTAAGTGGTGCCTCCTAGCCACTACTCCAAGCCCGCTTCTTGTGTCAAATTTCTTCTATTAATTTTCTTAAGGCCACCTTATTTTAGTTTCCTCTTTAAACTTAACATTTCTAAAGCATTTCCTTACATTTCCGTGACATTTCCTACATTTCCAAGACAAGACATTTCCTTACATTTCCGACATTTCCTTACATTTCCGTGACATTTACCTACATTTCCAAGACAAGACATTTCCTTACATTTCCAAGACATTTCCTTACATTTCCAGGACATTTCCTTACATTTCCAGGTTTCCAAAAATGTTCACTTTCCTCTTTTTAAACTTAACATTTCCAAGTTTCCAAAATGTTCACTTTCCTCTTTTTAACTTAACATTTCCAAGTTTCCAAAAATGATCACCACACATTCATAACACATAAGACATGCCATTTCGTATAATTAAATCAAAAATGCATAGGCCCATTTTCAGGATGTTACAGGTTCGAATCCCATGGAATGCATTTTGGTGACTTTTATTTTTGCACCTTTATAGCATGTGTCGGTCAAGTCTTATTTATGGTAAGGTTGGACTATTTCTTTTATGGTAAGGTGGCTACTGGTTAAGGTACGCTTGAACTTGGGGAAAGAAATTCGAAGCTTATGGAAGGTAAGGGAACACAAGGCACCTTTTAAGGGTTGTGTTTTGGAAAGTTTGGCATGGCCAAACTTTGACTATGAACATGGATGGCTTTGTGGTTAAGGGGGGATGGCCGAATATTTTTGGTAGCATAGGTAAGGATGGTAGTATGTTTTGGTCACTTTCATTTGGTCATTTTGGTTTTTTTTCATAAAACTTTTCTTCTCATTTTTCTCTCCCTAACCAAATGTAATTGGTGCATTGTGAGCATTTTTGTTTTCTTCTTTTGGTCATTCTTTTTGACTATTTGGTCTCAATTTTTGCCTAACCTCTCAAGTTCTTCCTCTCTAGTGCCGAAATCAACATAGCACAAAGGCCATTTTTTCTTTTCTTTCTTTTCTACTATTTGGCTGAATGCTCTCTTGTCCCAAATCCCTCCCTTTGTTTCTTTTTCATCCTTGAAAATCCAAACACATTTTCTCTCTTCTATTTTTCTCTATGGTTGAATGTTGCTAGCATCTTTTCCATCAAAAGATTCTTCTTAGCCGAATCCTCCTCCTCACATATTTTTCTCTTGTTAATCATTCTTTCAATTTTCGTTTAAATCAAGTGGTAAGAACCCTTTTCATTCCTTTATTTTCTTCTTTGTTTTTAGCCGAATATATAGATTGTTTAAAGGGTTTTTTGACTGAAAATAGCATCCCTTATTCCTTTCTTTTAAACAATCCTATTCATCTTAATAGTGTTATAGAGAAGGCCGAACTCGGAGTATTCGTAATCATCGTGACTTGCTAGAAATTGAATCGAAGTGTTAAGGTAAGGATTTGTATCAAGGACTTCCATATTATTTCGTTATCTCGTCAAAGATGGGTTATTAATCGATTTTATTTGAGGAACGTTAATGCTCGATTTTCATTCCGTGAACGCAAAGATATTTTTGTGGTAAGCCGATTTCGCCTTAAAACAATAGTCTTAAATTCCAATATAGTAGTTGGAATAATAATCTTTTGTCAATGAACGCAAACAAGATAGGGACGAAAAGAGTGGTGAATAGTGATCGGAAGAGGGGTGGTTTCGCTATTCCCTCTAGATTCAAGCGAAGGGCTGTTTCAGTAATCCGAGACTTTCCACCAGGTTGTGGACCCTCATCCGAGGAGAATCGATTATTCGAAGTTGTTCGTAGTTCAGAGCCATTGATTGTCCGTTGTTCTTCAACGGGTTATGAACCATAAATCAGGGAGAAACCACAAATAGTTGTTGCTTAAAATTCTAAGGGTAAAGATCTAGATCACTTATCATTAGTATATATTTATATTAAGTATTAGTGCTCTAATCAAGCGTGACACATATTTAGGTATCGACGAGCGGGAAAGTATAGTTGTCATCGTAATCAAGTGTGTAATTTCACACTTATCTCTTGGGTTAGATGATATACCGTAAGTATTAAGAAAAAAACCGTAATGTTGGTAAAATCAAAAAATACAGTATATTAACATTTTTTGTGTAAATGTATGAAATCGATATTAAAGTCGTGGAAATTACTAATCGCCTCGATGGGCTAATTTGATAAAGAGTAATTTTGGGCCTCATGTGCTTAATGGGCCAAATTGCTAGATTGCTTAATGGGCCAAATTGCTAGATTGCTTAATGGGCCAAATTGCTAGATTGCTTAAGGAGCCAATTTGATAAATTACCATATTGGCCAAAAATAAGAAATGGACCAACTTGTAGTATGGGCCTTATGTTGAAATTATTATATGAATATTGTTATGTTTTGTATATGTACACATGATTGCATGGGTTGGGATAAAATTGAAGAGAAGTTCTGGTGGCTCTGCCACAATCTATTTCGGTGGCTCTGCCACAATCTAGTTCGTGTGGCTCTACCACAATCTAGTTCGGGTGGCTCGACCACAAACATTTTAAATGGCTTTATGCCTGCGATTGGTGTGTCGGCGGGGTGGGTTGACTTGATCCCCACAGGTGTGCTGGTTGGTACGGGTGGTGTGTAGCGGATGAAAATTTAGGCTTGGTGGGGAATTGCATTTCACATGTATTTTTTTAAAATTACTATATTGTTATATTCGTAAATGGGTTCAAGCCCAATTAAATGCTTATATGGTTTTGGCCCAGTGGACACGGTAAGTGGGTTACACACTGAGTTCTAAGTAACTCACCTCGCTTTCTTACCCTTCTCGTGTAATGATAATTGATGGAGGCTTGGGCGGGATGACTTCAAGATAGAGCCCATATCGCGAATGATGGTTTATATAAACTTTGAACTTCTTTTAAGTTTTTCTATTTAAGTACTATTTCAGCCATGCGATGTAATAAGGCCTCTCGTATTATTATAAGGATTTTATTCGTGGATGGATTTTAATTATGTTTTAGATACTTAAAGGAACTATTTTAAATTTATAAATGTTTTCTTTAATTTTCGTATAAAAAGGGTTTTTCTTAAAAATCACTAACTTGTAAAAATTTCGTGAAAACTCTTTTATAAATTTTATTTTCAAACTCCTTTTGAATTCTTCCAAGCTTCTTTAAAATTTAACCAATTATTTCTCCGAGACCAAAATATAATCTTTTATGTTCTTAAATCATAGATTTCAAATAAATTCTAGATTTTTGATAAACTCCATCTTCAAAAAAGTTTTCGATGACCTGTTTTATTTAATTCATTAAATGATTAGATGTATGTTCGATTTGTGTGACATACCAAGTCTGGTCTTAACACATAGACCAGGTTTGGGGCGTTATATTTTATGGTATCAGAGTCAGTTTCAAAATTCAGCTGTGGTTTGGGTTCAACAATAATTTTTGTTTAAAAAAATCTGTTTAAAATTCTAGACTTTATGTTTTAAAGGTAGTATGGCACCACGAGCATTCGGCACCAAGTCAAGTAAGTATTTGTATATTGAATGTTTATTATTGTGATATGATCATAGGAACACTCTAGGACTTCTAGTTTTAGGTGTTGAAAATGGTAGAGATCGAGATTATAGGACGTGATTGCGAAAACAACTCTATCTCTTATATCTCATAAAATATCTTTAATAAACACTGGAATAGTATTCTAATTCATAAAACTTGTAATCAGATTAAACCAAATTAGTCATTATGAGCACTAGAGGACGTGGACGTGGAGCGGTAGACGTGGCCGTGGTAGAGGACGAGGTGCTAGGGTTGCGTCTGAAGCGTCGGGTCATTTGCTAGAAATGGATGCACCTGCGTCACCCGATAGTGAGACTGGATCACATGACCATATAAGAGAGGACAATGCTTTGACACAAGCAATGTTGCGAGTCCTAGAAAGGGTTGCTGGGACTAGAACTGGCTCAGCAGTTCGTGGATCAATTTTGAAACGACATAAATCAAGTGGTGCCGAGGTTTTTAGAGGTGTCTCCGGTGTAGCTCCGAATGTTGCGGAATATTGGCTCGAGGCTATAGAGCAGATTATGGATGATCTGGAGTGCACCGTCGAAGTAAACTGAGATGAACGGTATCCTTTCTAAGGGATGAGGCGTATCAATGGTGGCTTACGGTTCGAGAAGGCACTGAGGCTGCATTTGTCACTTGGGATTTCTTCAAAACTGCTTTCCAAGGGAAGTATGTAGGGACAAGTTATGTGGATGCCCGGAGGAAGGAATTCCTGAATTTGGTTCAAGGAAATAAGACGGTGATAGCTTATGAGGCATAATTTCTACGCTTGAGTCGTTATGCTTGGACAATAGTGTCGACTGATCATGAGCGCTGTGTACGCTTTGAAGATGGGCTGAATAATGAGTTTCGGGTATTGATAGCCCCACAACAAGTAAGGACTTTTGCCTCGCTTGTGGAGAAAGCCAAGATAGCCGAAGAGGCTAAGAACTTAGAACGCCAAAACTAGGAAAGAGTCAGAGGAAAGAGGGATTTTAAGTACACAGGTTTTGCTACAAGGTTCCAGAAGAGGCCTCGACATGATGAGCCAGCTCAAGCTAGAGCACCTGTGACTACCAATCAGAGTCGAGACTGTGCTAACTGTGGGAAACGACACCCCAGGGAAAGTTGGAGGAGAACTAGTGGTTGTTATAAATGTGGTTCCAAGGATCATCAGTATAAGAATTGCCCTCGATGGACTGCTCCGACTCAGAAAGCTCGTAACCCTGATGCACAGCCAGCCAGAGGCGCTCAACAACCACCGAGAGGCCGTGGACCAGGTCATAGTGGTAATGGTGTTAGACGTGGTCAAGGTATACTAGGTCGAGGTAATGGCTTTAGAGGTAACGTAAAGGCAAGACAGCCGGGGTTGGTTTATGCGGTCAGGCGTCGTGAAGATGGCGATGCACCTGATCTGATAACTGGTACATTCTTCATCTTTGATGTACCTGTTACTGCTTTGATAGATTTCCAGATGTCTTTCCCGAAGAACTTTCGGGTCTACCTCCAGATCGGGAAGTAGAATTTGGCATTGAGCTTTTACCCGTAATCGGCTCCAAAGGTTCATTGCTCCTTATAGAATGGTGCCGAAGGAGTTAGAGGAGCTTAAAGCTCAAATTCAAGAATTTTTGGATCGAGAATTTATCTGACCGAGTGTGTCTCCGTGGGGAGCGCCGGTTTTGTTCGTCAAGAAGAAGGATGGGTCGATGCGTATGTGCATTGATTATAGGTAGTTGAATAAATTGACGATCAAGAATAAATATCCATTGTCGAGAATCGACGATCTGTTTGACCAATTAAGAGGAGCCTCAATTTTCTCCAAGATTGATTTGAGATCGGGTTATCATCAACTCAAGGTTAAAAAAGACGGTATTCTGAACTCGTTATGGACATTATGAGTTTTTCGTGATGCCGTTTGGTTTGACCAATGCACCAGCTGCATTTATGGACATGATGAACCGAGTCTTTCAACCCTATCTACACCGGTTCATAGTGGTGTTCATAGATGATATCTTGGTATATTCGAGGAATAAAGAAGAGCATGACTCACATTTGCGCATTGTGTTGCAAATTTTGCGAGATAAGCAACTTTATGCCAAATTCAGTAAATACAAATTTTGGTTAAAGCAAGTGACTTTCTTGGGTCATGTGGTGTCAGCCGAAGGAATAAGAGTTGGTCCTTAGAAGGTAGAGGCTGTGATGGATTGGAAACCACCGAAGTCAGTGGTTGAGATTTGGAGTTTCTTGGGCTTGGCTGGTTACTATAGACGCTTTGTTGAAGGGTTTTCGTTGATTACTGTACCCCTAACTAAGCTATTGCGAAAGGGAGTACCGTATGTGTGGACCGATAAATAACAAGAAAGTTTCGAGAAACTGAAGAAGATTTTGACAGAAGCGCTAGTACTAATTTAGCCTGAGGCTGGAAAAGAGTTTATCGTTTATTGTAATACGTCACACACGGGTTTAGGATGTGTGTTGATGTAATGAGGAAAAGCGGTGGCTTATGCTTCTCGTCAGTTAAGGCCACACGAAGTTAACTATCCTACTCATGATTTGGAGTTGGCTGCGGTAGTGTTTGCTTTAAAGATTTGGAGGTACTATCTCTACGGTGAGAAGTCGATCGTTTATACAGACCATAAGAGCCTTAAGTACCTCCTTACCCAAAAGGAGTTAAACTTGAGATAATCGAGATAGGTGGAGTTATTAAAGGATTATGACTTCTCGATCGAGTACCATCCTAGAAAGGCTAACGTGGTGGCAGACGCGTTGAGTCGTAAGGTAGTATCAGAGTTAAGAGCAATGTTTGCTCATCTCAATTTGTATGAGGATGGCAGTCTGCTAGCGGAACTTTAGGTGAAGCCATTGTGGTTAGATGAAAAGTTGGGTCATTTAATGCAACAAGTTGAAAGTGGTATAATAGGAGACTTTAGATTGAACAAGGATGGCGTGCTTTGTTTTTGTGGAAGAGCTTGTATGCCCATGGATTCGGATTTGAGACAAATGATTCTACGAGAGGCGCATAGTAGCCTTTATGCTATGCACCCCGGAGGAAGTAAGATGTATCGAGATCTCCGTGAGCAGTTTTGGTGGCTAGGGTTGAAGCGAGAGGTTACTAATTTTATGGGGAAGTGTTTGACTTGTCAACAAGTGAAGGCGGAACATCAATTACCATCGGGTTTATTGCAACCGGTAAAGATTCCTCTATGGAAATGAGAGCGGATAACGATGGATTTTGTTGGTGGGTTACCCTTAACACCTACTAAGAAAGATTCTGTTTGGGTAGTAGTTGATCGATTAACGAAGACTGCTCATTTTCTACTAGTTCATACGGATTACTCGCTGCAGAAGTTGGCTAAGCTGTATGTATTTGAGATCGTGAGGTTGCATGGGGTACCAAAGTTCATTATTTCGCATGTGGATCCTAGGTTTACATCACGCTTTTGGAAAGCTTTACATGAGGCTCGGGAACAAAGTTAAACTTCAATACGGCTTTTCATCCTCAGTCAGATGGTCAGTCAGAAAGAGTAATTCAAATTTTTGAAGACATGTTAAGGGGTTGTGTGATCGAATTCAGAGGTAGTTGAGAGGATTTCCTACCGTTGGCAGAGTTTGCGTATAATAACAGTTACCAATCCAGTATCCAAATGGTGCCGTATGAAGCGTTATATGGTCGTAGGTGTCGTACCCCTACTTGTTAGACTGAATTGGGGGAACGGCAGTTGTTGGGTCCTGAATTGATATCTAAGAAGGAAGAAAAGGTAAAGGTGATTCGAGCACAGTTAAAAGAAGCTTCGGATAGACAAAAGTCGTATGTGGATCTGAAGCGTAAGGATATTGAGTTTGCAGTGGGAGATCTGGTCTTTCTGAAAGTCTCACCTTGGAAGAAGATTTTCAGATTTAGAAGGAAGGGCAAGTTGAGCCCCAGGTTCATTAGACCGTACCGTGAAGCGTGTAGGACCAGTGGCCTATCAACTTGAATTACCTCCGGAGTTGAGTCGGATTCATAGTGTTTTCCATGTTCCTATGCTGAGGTGTTATAGATCGGATCTGTCTCACATAGTACCAGTAGAAGAAGTGGAGTTAAGGCCAGACTTGTCTTTCGAGGAGGAGCCAGTGAAAATTTTAGACAGTGATGTTAAGGTGCTAAGAAAGAAGACCGTGCCGTTGGTTAAGGTTCTATGGCGTAATCACCAAACAGAGGAAGCTACGTGGGAGCCTGAAGACACAATTCGGCAACAATATCCTCACCTCTTTTAACCAGGTAAGGGGGTAGAATTGTAACATCCTAAAAATTGAGTATCGATAAGTTGCATGTTTTTGGTGCTTAGTTTGTGAACGATTCAAATTGTGTGTTTAATATAGTCTTGAGAAGGCTCGGGATTTATTCGGAATTAGAATAAATTTTAGTAATGAGTACTTTACTGAAATGGATCAAGTGACCTTGATGTTTAAGGAAATTAAGTGACAAAAACTAGCATAAGATAAGCTAGTAGTAAAGTGGAGTTGGCGCCATAAGTGTGCTTGAGTGAAGAGGTTCGAATCCCATGGAATGCATTTTGGTCACTTTTATTTTTCCACCTTTATAGCATGTGTCGGTCAAGTCTTATTTATGGTAAGGTTGGACTATTTCTTTTATGGTAAGGTGGCTAATGGTTAAGGTAAGCTTGAACTTGGGGAAAGAAATCCTAAGCTTATGGAAGGTAAGGGGAACACAAGGCACCTTTTAAGGGTTGTGTTTTGGAAAGTTTGGCATGGCCAAACTTTGACTATGAACATGGACAGTTTTGTGGTTAAGAGGGGATGGCCGAATATTTTTGGTAGCATAGGTAAGGATGGTAGTATGTTTTGGTCACTTTCATTTGGTCATTTTGGTTTTTTTTCATAAAACTTTTCTTCTCATTTTTCTCTCCCTAACTGAATGCAATTGGTGCATTGTGAGCATTTTTGTTTTCTTCTTTTGGTCATTGTTTTTGACCATTTGGTCTCAATTTTTGCCTAACCTTTCAAGTTCTTCCTCTCTAGTGCCGAAATCACCATAGCATAAAGGCCATTTTTTCTTTTCTTTCTTTTCTACTATTTGGCCGAATGCTCTCTTGTCCCAAATCCCTCCGTTTGTTTCTTTTTCATCCTTGAAAAATCGAAACACATTTTCTCTCTTCTATTTTTCTCCATGGTTGAATGTTGCTAGCATCTTTTCCATCAAAAGATTCTTCTTAGCCGAATCCTCCTCCTCACATATTTTTCTCTTGTTAATCATTCTTTCAATTTTCGTTTAAATCAACTGGTAAGAACCCTTTTCATTCCTTTATTTTCTTCTTTGTTTTTAGCCGAATATACAGATTGTTTAGAGGGTCTTTTGACCGAAAATAGCATCCCTTATTCCTTTCTTTTAAACAATCCTATCCATCTTAATAGTGTTATAGAGAAGGCCAAACTCAGAGTATTTGTAATCATCGTGACTTGCTAGAAATCGAATCGAAGTGTTAAGGTAAGGATTTCTATCAAGGACTTCCATATTATTTCGTTATCTCGTCAAATATGGGTTATTAATCGATTTTATCCTAGGGACGTCAACGCCCGATTTTCATTCCGCGAACGCAAAGATATTTTTGTGGTAAGCCGATTTCGCCTTAAAACAATAGTCTTAAATTCCAATATAGTAGTTGGTCTAATAATCTTTTGTCAATGGAGGCAAACAAGATAGGGTCGAAAAGAGTGGTGAATAGTGATCAGAAGAGGGGCGGTTTCGCTATTCTCTCTAGATTCAAGCGAAGGGCTGTTCCAGCAATCTGAGACTTTCCATCGGGTTGTGGACCCTCATCCGAGGAGAATCGATTATTCAAAGTTGTTTGTAGTTCAGAGCCATTGACTGTTTGTTGTTCTTCAACGGGTTATGAACTATCAATCGGGGAGAAACTATAAATAGTTGTTTGAAATTCCAAGGGTAAAGATCTATATCACTTATCTTTAGTGTAGATTTATATTAAGTATTAGTGCTCTAATCAAGCGTGACACGTATTTAGGTATCGACGAGCGGGAAAGTATAGTTCTCACCATAATCAGGTGTGTAATTTCACACTTATCTCTTGGGTTAGATGATATACCGTAAGCATTAGAAAAAAAATCGTAATGTTGGTAAAATTAAAAAATACGGTATATTAACATTTTTTGTGAAAATGTATGAAATCGGTATTAAAGTCGTGGAAATTACGAAATCGCCTCGATGGGCTAATTTGATAAAGAGTAATTTTTGGGCCTCATGTGATTAATGGGCCAAATTGCTAGATTGCTTAATGGGCCAAATTGCTAGATTGCTTAATGGGCCAAATTGCTAGATTGCTTAAGGAGCCGATTTGATAAATTACCATATGGGCCAAAAATGAGAAATGGACCAACTTGTAGTATGGATCTTATGTTGAAATTATTATATGAATATTTTTATGTTTTGTATATGTACACATGATTGCATGGGTTGGGATAAAATTGAAGAGAAGTTCTGGTGGCTCTGCCACAATCTAGTTCGGGTGGCTCTACCACAATCTAGTTCGGGTGGCTCAACCACAAACATTTTAAATGGCTTTATGCCTGCGATTGGTATGTCGGCGGGGTGGGTTGACTTGATCCCCACAGGTGTGCTGGTTGGTACGGGTGGTGTGTAGCGGATGGAAATTTAGGCTTGGTGGGGAATTACTTTTCACATGTATTTTTTTTAAATTACTATATTGTTGTAACACCCCAAACCCTGTTTATGCATTAAGACTGGATTTGGTTTATTACATGAATCGAGCTATCTTAAAAATTTCAGTGAGTCGAAATCGACAATATTATTTTTAAGTACAAGGTTTAGTAAAAATCAAAAGAGTGTTTTAAATTTGATGTATATTAGAAAACATTAGTTGAAAACATCATTAATATCGTATTATCAAAAATCCTTAGGTAAATTATATAAGAGTTAAAATACTAAAAATATTTATAAAGGAATTTCATATATTTGAAAACCCAATTTATTTTGAGAAAACATCATATAATCATCACCCATAATAAAATGTCCAAAATAGAGTTTTAACCAACCACACATATAAATCCATGAAATATTAATAGAGGCCCTTATTACATCAACCCAAAATAGTAAAAATACTTATTAGAAAGTTTGAAGTTTAATAAACCCATGTTTTGCAAGATGGCCTCCACGAAGTCATCCTCTACCAAGTCCACGCCAATTTCCATTACCCGAGACGAAAATTTTGAGGGAGTGAGTTACTTAGAACTCAAAGTATAACTCACTTACTTTGTCCATCGGGCCGATTTTTCGTTATGGATTTGGGCTTAAGCCCATTAGCGTAATTAACAATATAAATAATAATATGCATGCAAAATGTATTTTTCCTCCCAAACCTAATTTCCATCCGCTACACACCCCTGCATCAACCATCACACTGTGGGATCAAGTCAACCCACCCCGCCATCACACCAATCGTAGGCATTAAGCCTTTTATATTTGTGGCGAGCCACCGAACTAGATTGTGACAAAGTCACCGAACTAGAGGCATTGAGCCAATTATTATTTGTGGCGAGCCACCAACTAGAGGCAAATAGCCATTTATTAATTTTGTGGCGAGCCATCGAACTAGATTGTGACAAAGTCACCAACTAGAGGCATTGAGCCAATTATTATTTGTGGCAGAGCCACCGAACTAGAGGCAAATAGCCATTTATTAATTTTGTGGCAGAGCCATCGAACTAGAGGCAAATAGCCATAATTTTGTGGCAAAGCCACCGAACTAGATTTTTGGCAACAGGCCTTTCTTCTCTTCATCATTTTCCCAACCCATGCAACATGTATGCAAAGTAGTCTATGATCATACCATGATTTTATTAAAAAGGCCCATTAACAAGAGTCAATATTTCATATTTTTATTAAGGCCCAATCATTTGGCCCATTTAGCAATTTAACATCTTATGCCCAAATTTACGATCTAGTAGGAATTTGGCCCATTTATCGATCTAGCAGGGATTTCAGCCCGTTTAACAATTTAACAGAGATTACGGCCCATTTACGATCTAGCAGAGATTTCGGCCCAATTATCGATCTAGCAGAGATTTCGGCCCAATTATCGATCTAACAGAGATTTCGGCCCAATTATCGATCTAACAGAGATTTCGGCCCAATTATTAATCTAACAGAGATTTCGGCCCAATTATTAACTAGCATAATTTTTCGGCCCATTTACTAATTATCAAACTTATCGGTCCATTTTACGAAGACATGAAAATTTATATTTTACCATCTAACTCATCGAGGGCTTTTTCGTAATTTTCACCATATTAACCGTTTTCATGTAATTTCACCAAGTACCAGTTATTACGTTTTATACCGATCTAGTCGTTTTTACGATTTAACTCCATACCACGAATAACATCCAAACCCGAGAAAAGTGTGAAGTTACACACCTCGATATCGTGAGTACTAATCATTCTCACTCTTCAACACCTAAACATAATACAATCTTATTAGGACACTACCATGTATAAAAATATAATATTGATATTCGATCCAAATCCTTACCCTCTTGTTTTTGAATCACTTCAATTTTGGTTTCTCCTCGCTTATCGATTCGTTATTCGCTAAAAATCCACTAACGCACAAAGGCTCTAAGTTCGTACTACTTCAAATAATTGATTTCCTTCTAAGATGGTCCGCAACCCGTGGAAAATCCGGACTCATCAAAGCGCCTTCGCTTATACTTAGGAGAAATAGTGGATCCGCCTTCTTTAAAACTAAACACCGCCTTTTCTTCCCTATTTTGAAAGTCTTCAATATCAAAAGATCGTTAATCCTAATAATAATATATCAAAAAAATACTAAAGATCTTAAAGGTGAGATTTCCTTACCACAAAGATTCTTGCTTCTCTAAAAGAGAGTCGACCAAAAACGTTCCAAGATGCACACGAACACTCAAGTTCCGATCTTCCGTTATCGCACTAAAGTATAATAAAGAGAAACGTTAATAGAATGAACGGGTATTTCGATTCAAGAAATCCTTTTTACCACCATCCATATTCGGCCAAAACCATCATTAACTAACATGAACTAAAAGAACTCTTACCTATTCTCCACGGTTGAAAAGAGATGATTGAGAAAGATGCTTAAGAATAGAGAGAGATTCGCTATGAAAACCAAAGAGAAAAGAAAATGATTCGCAAAGGCACACTAACATTCGCCATGAGAGATGTTTATGGAGATATGATGATTGAAAAGAAAAATAAAAGATGAGTGAAAGGGATGATGAGGATTCGGTTATCAAAAGAAGAAAAAGAAAATAAGAGACGGTTTAGAGCAAGGTACATTCGGTAATGGAGGAAGGAAGAAAAGAATGACCTTTGGTGTTGTATTTTGGCACAATGAAAAGGCATACAAAGAATACTAATGTGATAGCAAAATGACCAAATGGTCAAAAGAATTTTGTAAACCAAAAGCACAAAGTCGGCCAAAGAGAAGGTTGAGAGAAAAAAGAAAACAAAGTTGCACAAGATGCTAGAAATGACCAAAACAAAATTCCTACCCTAGCTAAGCTACTAGCAAAATCGCCAACCTCCCTAGCCATATTGCGTCCAAATTCATTGGTCAAATGACCATGAATTTGTTTCCAAACATCTTCCTTGATACTAGCCTCATGCCCCATATCTTTCCAAAGTTTCTTGATTCCATACCATAAGTTAAAATTACCTTTTTCCTTTAGTCTTACTTACCAAAAATAAAACAATACAACTCATCCATCCTTATCCCTTGCCGACACATGCATGGATTAAAGCCACAAAATAAAATTTTCTAGATGCTAACCAAGGATTCGAACCACTCCCTCATGCCATAACTCATGCGCCATCACCACCTTACCATTTACTCATCTTATGCTTCACTTTGACACTTATTTTACGTAAGTATTAATATCACTTAATCCACTTCATTATACTCTCAAAATAAAAATTATTCTACTCCCAAAAAATTCTATACTCTTCTTCAAGACTATAATAACTACGAAAAGAAGTAAGAAAAATTTTTCCTTCATAAATTAAGGACTAAAAACATGCATTAAATTAGATACTCGAATTTTAGGGTATTACAATTGTTATATTCGTAAATAGGTTCAAGCCCAATTAAATGCTTATATGGTTTTGGCCCAATGGACACGGTAAGTGGGTTACACACTGAGTTCTAAGTAACTCATCCCATTTTCTTACCCTTCTCAGGTAATGATAATTGATGGAGGCTTGGGCCGAGGATGACTTCGCATGGAGCCCATACTGCGAATGATGGTTTATATAAACTTTGAACTTCTTTTAAGTTTTTCTATTTAAGTACTATTTCAGCCATGATGTAATAAGGCCTCCGTATTATTATAAAGATTTTTATTCGTGGATGGATTTTAATTATGTTTTAGATACTTAAAGGAACTATTTTAAATTTATAAATGTTTTCTTTAATTTTCAGATAAAAGGGTTTTTCTTAAAAATCACTAACTCGTAAAAATTTCGTGAAAACTCTTTTATAAATTTTATTTTCAAACTCCTTTTGAATTCTTCCAAACTTCTTTAAAAATTTAACCAATTATTTCTCCGAGACCAAAATATAACCTTTTATGTTCTTAAATCATAGATTTTAAATAAATTCTAGATTTTTGATAAACTCCATCTTCAAAAAAGTTTTCGAAGACCTGTTTTATTTAATTCATTAAATGATTAGATGTATGTTCGATTTGTGTGACATACCAAGTACGGTCTTAACGCATAGACCGGGTTTAGGGCATTACAACATGAAAAATTGGGAAACAAGGGTCACATGGTCGTGTGACATAGCCCAAATCGTGTGGACATTCGAAGTAGGGTCACACAGTCGTGTTGTGGATCGTGTGCCAAAATGTATCTTGAGAAAACAAGTTTACCAAAAACGCTTTCTTGAGCCACAAACATACCATTAGCCAACCTTTAAACCTATCCATTACACACTTAAACAAGACCAAAACATGCCAAAATCACAAATATACAACATATTTCCTTCAATCAATCAATCTACCCTCATTGGTACCACAAAATACACTTCTAAATAATTCAACTAAATGACATGATTTTATGCTTTAAACCTACTCCATACACTTACCATTTATCTATTATAACCTCATATAAACATAGCTCAAGTCATATACTTACCTTACACTTGAAAGTGACCCAAAAGATACATATTTGTTAAGATTTATAAGTCCAAACAAATATATACACAAAAAGGTATAACTACACCATGATAACCAAATAGCATACTCAATAACTTTCATTACATAAAAGCCCTATACATGCCATTTATAACCATAGCTAAAGTAATTGAAAACTACCAATATAACGAATGGATAGTGTGATGGCGCTCCGACCAGATTCCAACTGATCGAGCTTTCCGATGATCTACAGGAAAAGAAAATAACTAACGTAAGCAATAATGCTTGGTAAGTTCATATAAAGGCAACTTAACTTACCAAACATTGAAGCTAAACAACCAAGCACAATTTTATTATAACACAAGTTAACTTTCATTTCCTATACACACCACCTCACATGGTTAATTGGTGTAATATATATATATATATATGTATATATATATATATATATTCAAATACTCATTTTAAACGTCCCTTTTTCCATATTTATATTCTTATGAATATTTTTGTATAAACAATTCATATAACCATTGTCGAAACCATTTTTAAGTTTTCTTTTGAAAAACAGGATCGACTTTAAAAACGAAAATAAAGTCGCCACCAATCTTTCTTCGAGGTGTGATCGGGTCACCTTGAAATTGATTATTTTAATAAAATAACATTTTGATTTATTAAAACAATGATTTTGGTCTACGAAATTTGAGAAAACGGGTTCGGGAGTCGATTACGCACGAGGAAGGATTAGCAGCCTCGTAACGCCCAAAAAAATTGGTACCTAATTGATTAACTAATGTCTTAATGTCGAAAATTTGAGAAGATTTTAAAATATGACCCTTTTGATTTTTCAAAACTTACAACCTTTAAAAAAACATTCAATTATTTGGATAAAAGAAAAGTCGAATCTCAGGAAGTTAGAGCACGACCTTTTGAATTTCCCAAACACCAAATATCCTTTGTTTTGTTTTCTTTTTTTTTTAAATCCCTATCTCAATATATCAAAATGTCACATCCAATAAGTTAGGACGCAACATCTTAAATTCACAAAGATAGGTTTTTTTCATTTGAAAATCATATATTTTAATTTCAAAAAGGGTATTTGATCATTTAGACTTAATGAGAAAAATCGAAGCCCAGTAAGTTAGGGCACGATTCTCTCAAAACTCCAAATGTCAAATATTGTCTTATTTTAAGAAATAAAGTTTTGGATAAAAGTGACAATTAAATGAGATATATTTTAAAACAATAATTTGAGTAAAATGTATGATTAATACATTACAAAACACAAATACCAAAGCAATATACTACATTTACATGATATAATAACATTTAATACTAATATAGGCAATTAAGAGAAAGAATAACATAAAATAGCAAATGATACAAGTAATAAAATGGCTATACTAAAGCAAACATAAGAATAATAAACAAATAAAAGAACGTGAATAACAAATAAAAGATATAAAGTAAGCAATAATAATTCAAAAGTTCTATGCGAAAGATAAAAAAAACTAGAAATGAATATGAAACTTTACATATGAGATCAAATATAAAAGAAAATAACAATAGAAGATAAATGATATATGCAAAACAATAAATGGATATTATAACAATTTTTTAAAAAATAGAATAATAATAAAAAAAAGAAAACGATATGGCAAAATCTAAAATAGTTAATATATACATAATAAAATAAATAAATATATTTTAAATAAATAAATAAAAACTTTAAATAAAAATGTATAAGGGATAACTTATAATAAGTATATAATATACCATTTAAAAATAGATAATATACATATTTTAAATAAACAATATATGGAAAATTTTGCCTTAATAATAAAACAATTTAGATGATGTACAACATAAAAATTTTCAAATAATACATAATATGATTAAAGTTAAATAATATATAATATATATAATATATAACAAATAAAAATAATAATATATATCATAAAACAATTTAACGTAAATAGGAAAAGAAAAAATAAGTTTAAAATAATTAAAATAAATAAATGAACAATGATTAAGCAATTAAATGGATAAATAAATAAAAAGTTAAAAAACGCATAAGTCAACCTAACTCCCGCAATATAAGGATTCAACAAAATTCCTCCACCAAAATCTAACTCGAATGGAAGCAACTCAAAAAGAAACGAAGATGAGCGAAGAACGAAATAAGAACAAGCCATAGAAAATAAGAACGCAAAAGAGAGAGAAATTTGAGTGAATTCTCTCAAGAATTTTTATTACTCCAAACTCAAGTCCTCTTACAATGAAGGGAGAGGCCTTTGTTTATAGTTGAGACTCCCCAAATCCAATGGTATAGATAAATTACATCAACGGCTAAGATTAAAAGGTATCTACAGATTAAATCTCTAAGATTACAAAATCATATCTTCTAAGATTGCATATAATATCTTCTAGGATTGCATACCATATCTAAGATTTGCATATCATATCTAAGATTTGCATATCATATCTAAGATCGCATATCCTTGAAGATTATGTTTCCATATACGTGAAGCTTGTAGATGAACCTTCAATCTTTTCAAGTAATGGGCCATTCCGATCGGGCTAAATGATATATTTTGGATTGGACTTGGACTTTGTTTTATAATTTTGGGTTTATTATTTTTTGTATGGGCCCGGGCTAAATTGGCCTATTACAGCTACCCCTCTTTACTCATTTTCGTGTAACGAGAATGGAGCAAAGACTATAAAAGGACTAATTTTTCCCAGTCTTGCCGAGTCTTGACTTCTTGGTCCTCGTTTTCTCCAAATGGCTTCCAACCCAACTACAACTTCAGGGGTATTGGAATTTCAACTTAACTTTACTCCTCTACAACTACTGCAACTTCAATTGGACTATCTGTTCTACTGCTCTTTCAGGGCAATAAGTCTGACGGCTTCAATCTGCTTCACTGCAACTTTAGGAAAATAAGATTTGCCATAAGATTTACTTTCTTCGATCTACTCCACTACCACTTTAGAGAGGCAAGGCTAGTGTCTTCGATCTGCTTCGCTGTAATTTCAAGAGGACAAAACCTGCAATCTTTAGTTTGCTTCGCTGTAAACTCAGAGAGGTCAGGCTGATGTCTTCGATCTACTTCACCGCAACCCCAGGAAGGCCAGATCTACTATCTTTAGTCTGCTCCACTGCAAACTCAGGGAAATGAGACTGGTGTCTTCGATTTGCTTCACTGCAACCTCAGGAAGGCCAGATCTGCTATTTTTAGTTTACTCCACTACAAACTCAGGGAGACAAGACTGGTGTCTTCGATCTGCTTTACTGCAACCTCAAGAAGGCAAGATCTACTATCTTTTAGTCTGCTCCACTGTAAACTTAGGGCTGCCAGACTAGTATCTTCGATCTGTTTCACTGCAATCTCAGGAAGACAAGATCTGGTATCTTTGGTTTGCTCCACTGCAAACTCATGGATGCTAGACTAGTATTGTAACATCCTGAAAATGGGCCTATGCATTTTTAATTTAATTATACGAAATGGCATGTCTTATGTGTTATGAATGTATTATGAACATTTTTTTGGAAACTTGGAAATGTAAGAAATGATTTAGAAATGTTAAGTTTCAAAAAGAGGAAAGTGAACATTTTGGAAACTTGGAAATGTAAGGAAATGTCCTGGAAATGTAAGGAAATGTCTTGTCTTGGAAATGTAGGGAAATGTCCTGGAAATGTAAGGAAATGTCCTGGAAATGTAAGGAAATGTCTTGTCTTGGAAATGCAGGGAAATGGCCTAGAAATGTAGGGAAATCTTTTAGAAATGTTAAGCTTAAAAGAGGAAACTAAAACAAGGTGGCCTTAAAAAAATTAATAGAAGAAATATGACACAAGAACGGGCTTGGAGAAGTGGCTAGGAGGCACCACTTAAGGCCCAGGTAAGTGACGCCACCTACATATGCAATTGGGCTTGTGTTCGAGCCACAGGGAAAGCAAAAAGAAGTTTTATTTTTGCTACAAGATAGGTAGAAGTGGACGACAATAAGGCACTAAAAGGGAGGTGTTTTATTTTTGTTAAAATTCGGCAAATAAGATGGATAAGTGATGGATTATTCTTAATAATTTTAAGTGAAGAGATAAAGAGAAAAGCTAGGAAAGGCTAGTGTTTGAGTGTTAGCCAAAACTCATTCTCTTCTCATCTTTTTCATTTGTGCCAAATTCTAAGCAAGAAGTGTCCATCTTTTTACTTTGTTTTCTTTTCATCTCTTTCTCTAGCCGAACATTTACAAAGCAATTAAGCCTCTTTCTCGTTTTCTTTTCTTTCTCTTCAAAGCCACCACCTTTTTTTCTTTTGATTAGCCGAACCCTATAGCCTTGTTCTTTTCTTTTTCTTCATTCAATCATCATCTACCCCAAGACCAATCTTTTCTCATTATTGACAAAAGTCAAATCATCAAATATCTGCTTAGTCCATAGCCTAATCTCTATAGGTGCAACAAAGAACAATGACTTCGAAGTAAGGATAAGGATCTATTATTATCATTATGTTTCTTTTCTTCAAGACCAAGATTAAGATTCTAATGCTATTTATATCCCTTGGCCGAAACTACAAAGGATCTTTCGGGATTTTGTCTATTGTCGACTACCAGGGAGAAGAGACTACTTTTCAGAATTTAAAGATTCAAGGTAAGACATGTGAATATTCGGCCAAGGCCTATTTTTGGTGTTTTAGATCTAGTTCATATTTATTCTATATAGCCGAAACTAACAAGTTAATAGATCTAAGGATCAGTCGACTACAAGGAAGGGGAAATTCTTTTCTCGAAGGTACACCATAGGCCGTGTGTTCTCTAGTTATTCGGTGAGTTTCGGGATTTAAAATCCACAAGGTAAGTATCTATAGCATTCGGCCAAGGCCATGTTGAGTAAATAGATGTGATTCATTAATATTTAAAAGCGAAACTAATCTATTCAAGTAATCTAGTGATTGCCGATTTCAAGAAAGAAGGATACAAAGTTTCTGGCATTTGATTAGACATCAATCGGCAAGAAGGTAAGGATTTAGTGTACTAATCCTACTAGGATTTGGTTTTGGTGGCCGAATGGGTTTTCATTAAAACTTTAATATGGGCCGAATGTAAGGAGTTAAAAATATAAGGCAGTAGATCGGATTTCGGGATTTCAGTGAAATTGTTAAGCGAATCGTGTGTGTACCCACACTATTTCTTAATAAGTTTTATGGCAATGTTTAATATAAGTATGTGTATAAGAATGTGAATATGGCTAAGGTACCATGTTATGGTACAAAGTACTCAGTCGTTTCCTACTCCTACTAGGATTATGTTAAATATCCATTATGACACACATATGACATTATAAGAATGTGAAATAAGAATTTGGCATGAAAAGGGGGGCAAGGGTTATATGAATGTGGTGACCTAAGACCACGATAATCGAATGTGGTGACCTAAGACCACGAATTTTATAAGGTGACGATGAGCACGAATGAACTAAGCATGAATTTTATAAGACACGCCTTCGCCTTCGATGGTGTGTAGCGGATGGAGGGTTGACTTAGTAGTCCCCACGGTGTGCGTGGATGGTACGGTGATGTGTAGCGGATGGCATTTAGGTTTGGGTTCGTGTTGCATCATTATTTCCTATCTCGTTATATGAATATGCATGTAATATGTGAACATATGCCTAAATTGTTAAATTTTAGTGTTGGTTACACATTGAGTCTGTTTGACTCACCCCTTGTGGGATTACTTTTTAGGTGACGATCAGTGATGGACCGGGTCGGCAGGAGCTTAAAGGTGGCCATGCATAGCAAGGAATTTATTTAATTTGGATTTTTATTTTATTAAGTACTTTGGATTTATTTTTTGGGAATTATTTGATGTAATAAGGCCATAGTAGAATTACTTTATTTTGCTTCTATTTATTAAGCTTACAAACTTTTAATTATTAAAAGATTAAGTAAATTTATTTTCAAAATAAACTCTAAGTGTTTTGTCACCTAAAATAAAGGGGTTTCCAATATAAAATAAACTTGTTTTCAACTCGAGCCCAACCCAAAAACAATCGTTCTTTCAAAAACCCAGATTTTCCAAAGTAACAAAAGAATTTGAAACGGTTTACACTGGGGAACATACCAGATTCGGTCAAGGCTCGTGGGTCGGGTTTGGGGTGTTTCAAGTATCTTCGATCCGCTTCACTAGAATCTCAGGAAGACAAGATCTGCTATCTTCAGTCTGCTCCACTACAAATTCAGGGATGTCAGACTGATGTTTTTGATCTCTTTCACTACAAACTCAGGAAGACAAGATATGTTATCTTCAGTCTGCTCCACTGCAAACTCAGGGATGCCAGGCTGATGTTTTTGATCCACTTCACTGCAAACTCAGGAAGACAAGATCTGTGAATTCATTTATGTTACGACACCGTCCTCTGGGGGACCTATCCTTTAAAATCGATTTTATGTGTTTATGCTTATGCAAAATGGTTAGGATGCTATGATTTGAACGAATCAACTGCTCCTAACCGAATGAAATATGTATGAATGCAAAATGTCATGATGACGATCCTTTTTAATAATTAGAATGTCACCACTTGTTGCTCATCAGGGCTCTATCATTAATGTAGTAAGCTGTCTTCCTACTCGGCTGGCATTTGACAGAAAAGCCGAGAACATTTTTGCTCAACTGAATTTGCCCCACTAACTTCAAGGTCCTTTCCACTCTACCTCAGGGACATGAGGCTTATACCATTTTCAAACCATGTCACTGCGGTTCAGGATTAAGGGTATAGGACTTGTATCTTTTTCAATTCATCTCACTGCAACTTTGGGGTATAGGATCTGTAACTTATTCCATCCACTAATCACTCCCTAGTGACCCGATCAGATGTGTATGCATGATACTCGCATGGATGCAGAATGTCATTTTTTTTCTTTTCGAGAATGATTCCTTCTATGCTTGGGTTGTCATTACTTATTTTCTATCGAATTTGTATCACCTACACAATATCTAGTCTTTTGATCAACCAATGTCCTTGACAGAAAATCTTAAAAGATAAACTCACTTTGGGCTCAATATTTCCAACCCTTAAGCTTGGTGAGTTCTAAACAATAGTCCTGTTTCAGATTTCTCATATTATTTAGAAGCTTCCAGAGTAATATGTGAAACTCCTTTAATGACAGTATTATTAGTCCATTAATTGTTATTTCAATATAAAATGCTTGAAAAAGATCACAATAATGGACGAGAAAGAAATTAATCAGGAGCATAGCTCGAAAAAAATAAGTTAATCAAAGATAACCAAGGCAATAAAAGAAAATTGATTGGGGTGTATCTTGAAAAAAATAAAGTAATCAAAGATAGCCAAGGCCATAAAAGAAAATTGATTAGGGTGTATCTTGTAAAGAATAAAGTAATAAAAGATAGAAAATTCAAAATGGGTAAGATAGAAGCTAGGTGCCCTAGATATCGCAGCCTGAGCTTCTCTGTACAAACTCCTTAAAGACCATTTTGAGCTCAATACGTGTTTAGAGATTCGGAGTACTTTGTCAATGCCCCAAGACGTAGCATACTTTGCCATTGTTAATTCAGGCGTAGCAAGACTACCACATGCCCTATCTTTGATCAAAATTTGAGCCGCCCTTTTTGATTTCTTGGCTCAAAACCCCTTTGGTCTCAAAGCGCTCTTTGCGGGTTTTCACCTTGGCCTCTCCTCTTTTTTTTTTTTTGAATTTGATCTCAAGGCACCCTTTGCGGGTTTTCACCTTGGCCTTTCCCTTTTCAGGTAAAATACTTTTTGACTGAACCTGAATTTGTCGAATTGGGCAAGTCTTCACCATCCGTCTTAGTCAATATCATTGCTCCTCTAGAACATGCCTTTTTTTACTACATAAGGTCCTTCCTAGTTTGGCATCTGCTTTCCTCTGAAATCCTTTTGTATAAGAAAGATCTTTTTCAACATTAGGTTCCTTTCGTGGAATTCTCTAGGATGAACCTCTTTGTCGCAAGCTTGCATCATCTGACTGTGATGGATAACTTTTAAACTTTTCTTCGATTAGGTTCAATTGGTAAAAACACTTCCATTTCATAAACCAATGGGTAAAATGTTGCCCCGACAAAGGTCCTAGCCAATGTTCGATAATCATAAATGGTAACTTCTTTATGCCAATCTTTACAAGTCTCGGTCATCTTTCCTACAATCCTTGTTTTATTTTTTTTTCTTTTTGGCTACCTTTGTTGCTCTATGATATGGCATCTGATCTTTGAACAAACTACAAACTTTTGACATTGTCCTTTTAGCATTCTTTGTCGGTGCCTGATCTTTTTTTTTACTGTCAACCTTGTAAAATTGACATGTGAAGTTACTTTCTCCTTCTTAGTGAAGTAATCAACGACCACCAAGATAAATCGATTTATACTAGAAATTTTACCGAGATTGGCTTGCCCCACATAGAGAAAGTCTATGAAGAAATTAATGAGGCATATGAATCTTGTCTCCTTAAATACGGCATAACTGATGCATCCCCTTCCAAACCTCATAATTAGCTTGGCTATTATAAAACCATTAGCATGTGTCCTTCTGACATCCTTATGGACCTCTTTTAAGATTTCAACGATTCAAAATATGTGACCAAGTCACGGATTCACTGTGACCAAGTCACCGGATTCAATATGTGACGTCACGGATTATGTGGTAAAACCACCGAATACTTCCTCAACCCAGCAGCCCCAAAATCATAATATAGCATGTCTTGATATGATCGTGCAAAAACATCTTTGAATTCTTAAAATAACTTAATGATGTCTCGCCTTATTTCTCTTCCAAAACACTCAGTCTTGTATCTTGTTAGTAAAATGCTAGGCTACAATTTTGCCTCTTTTCTAGGCCATAATATCCAAAGAGGACAAGAATTAGAGAGAATAGGTACTTTAACAAAATGGTCAAAATGAAAGTTAAAACAAGGCAAAACTTTTGCCTAAAATCATCAACAAAATTCGCTAGACCCTTTGTAGAGTAGGGTCTATTTTTCATCTTGTTCTACCATTCTTAACAAATCCTTGCCATAAGATAGGTTATAATCTCTATCATCTTCAAAGTCCTAAGATCCCATCTAGACACATATTTTACTCGAATATTAAATATTAAAATTAATATTTCACTAAGGAGACTCTAAGTCAATAACATTCAATTAAGCAGATGCATAACCCCTAATTATCGCTCACATCGTTGATATCTAGAGACCTATTATAGGTTCGAAGGAAGATTCCAAAGAATAAATGATTCAAAGAATGATTATTTGTATGATATGAATGAATAATAAAATAATATTTGAAACAAGGTCCAAAAAAAAGAATTATACATGGAAAGAATAAAAAATATTTGTTCAAAAAGATACATTTTATTGAAATAAAGATTTTGGACACGAGCCTATTTCACAGAAGGATTCTTATTGCCTCTAGGCTTAAGGAAACAAGCGTATTTTAAATATTACTCTAAATTAGATCTACAAAATATAAGGATCTCTTTCACAGTCCCATTGTTCTAAATACTCCCAAGTATGTAAAGGCAGATGCTTGGAAAAATCCAGTTCTTTCTTTAGATACATCGTTAATATTCAGATTTTCCAATATCAGGTCTTGCACTAAAGCCCTAAACTCAATGCATTCTTGGATCTCATAGATCTCATAATATTTACCCCTTTATCTAGATGGTTGGATGACAGATTTTCTTCCCCGGAGGGATCATCGAATTTGACAATACCCATTTTGACAAGTCTTTCAATCATCTTTTTAAAAGCGGTGCAGTTCTCGATCGAGTGTCCTGTGATTCCTACATGGTATTCGCATTAGGCATTCGTGTCATACCATTTAGGGTATGGAGGTCATATAGGTTTTAGGTAGAAAGGGGATACTACATGTGCATCAAACAAAATTTGGTACAGCTCCCTATACGTGATTGGGATGGGCACTAATTGGGATTTTTCTGAGTTCGATCTTGGATTGGGTTCTTGCCTTGAAGAGACCTGATGGCTAGTAGTTGACTGGCCTATGGTATTTGATTTTGAATAACCCTTTCTATACATACTCGTGTTATTCACCTCATTTTCTTTTTTCTTCGGGGCCCTGAAAGTATTAACTTGGGAGCTCCAGTCTCGCTTTTTCCTTTTGTAACGATCTTCATATTGTTTCAGGATCTCCACACTAGCCTTTCTTGTTTCTTCTATACTAGCCAAATCAATGACAATGGGATTGGTTGGATTGCCCCCATTGGGACCTGAGTCTATCGAGTAGTTTATTGGTGCCGACATACCGGCCTGATGTTGTTGGGGTCTGATAGTAACGGGTACCTCTTTTTGATGTGCGTCCGGTTGAGTCTGGACACTTATTGGAGTAAAACCTGGGGTATAGATGAGGTCTTTATTATCATCCCCATTGTTGACTACTGGGCCTTTCCTCTCTTCAAGCCCTTCGGCTAGTAACTGACTTAACTAGCCAATCACATTCTTTTGGAATTCTAACATTTAATCCTGCATATCTTGTTGAATTTTGGTCAATTGCTCTTGCATCTATATTTTCCTTTGCTCTGATCTCTTTAACCTTTGTTCCATGTTTTCCAGGTTAACTAAAATAATTTTACCTAATTAGGGTCCTTTTGTAAAAGTCTAATGCAAATGATGCAATGCAATGCAGATGCATGGAATGAATGCAAAAGAAAGAGAGGCATTGATTCTAAATTCAATTCCATTAGAACAACTTTTCTAGAAAGTAAATTTTTTACATAAAATGGATTACATATGCGGCATTGCCCTTATATTCCAAGAAAACACATCAATCCCCTTCTTTGCAATGGTCAAATCTTACAAACTTCTAATAGATGCCTCCGCTAGCTCCTTTTTGCTTGGGCCGCGACTCATTACTCACTTATCCTCGCAATGCTTGTTAGAAAATCGAGACGTGATGGCTCTTGAATAATCTTTGCCAGCTTGAATCCTCGGGCCATAAAACATAGTCTTGTATTCCTTTGCAAATTATCAGTCTTCTCTCGTTGTGTTTGCTTGGATCATATTTGAACGACCGTATTATAATCCACTTTATCAAGAAATCTGTTTTCCCATGATAAGCTCTTCTATTTAGCAATCAAATTTGAATAACACCTGTAACACCCCAAACTCAGCCTAGAAGTTAGACTCGAATCTGAAATGTCACATTAAAGGAACAATTCAAAATGGTCTTGCTAATTAAAAGTTTAAGGCTCAAAAGCCAAAAAACTTATGAGTCTTATTATGTAAAGATAAAAAAAAAACCCCATTTCATTATTTTAAGTATTTCGGAAACCAAGTTAAAACATAGGAGCTTACTTAGGTTTAATAATTAAATAAACAATTAACCTTAAAACCCAAAATCAATATGAAGTCAAAACAGAGTACAAGGCCTTATTACATCCACCAAAAATTATGTAAACAAAAACATGTATTTCAATACAAATAAATGAAAATTCAAACATCTTGTAGTGTGGCCATCTCCGAGTCCTCTCCCACGTCGAGCTATCTATTCGGGATTACCTGAAACATTAAATTAAAGGGTGTGAGTTTTTAAACTCAGTGTGTACGACCCTTGGAAATTAAATCACACACAAATTTTTACATTCGGCCTAAGCCCTATCAAAATCGGTGGTCTTGGGCCTTAGCCCATATTGACCTTATATCATATCATAATGCATCATATACACACAAGGTAATGCAAAACCTACCCCAATAATCCATCCGCTACACACACCATTTCCCTTCCAACCTTATAACTCCTGTGGGGAATTCTAGCTTGACCCACCCCTCCACTACACACCAAGGGTAGCTGGGTTGCGGTACTACCGAACGTTATAGCAAAGCTGCTAGTCATATATTGGGCTTAAAGCCTTCAGTGGATCCATACCATACGGCCATGCGATCCTCAAATCTTCCCCCGTACCATAATTCCCACCCATATGCATCCTAAGCAGAATATCATATGAATGCATCAAACACACGAGTAACATCCATAAACTCATATTCGTCACATAGGGGTATTCTCGTCATTTCACTACCCAAGGGTATTTTTGTAATTCTACCCTACAGGGGTATTTTGGTAACTTGGCAAAATAGGGGTATCTTGGTAATTTTGTAAAATAGGGGTATTTTGGTACTTTACAAATCTAGGGGCATTTTAGTAATTTTCAAATATAAGTTTATTTTAGTAATTTTACAAATATATGGGTATTTGGTCCCTCTCGGGTTTTAGTTATGAACTTTGGCCCATCAACAAGTCCTCGTGGCTAAAGTGAACAGACACTAAGCACCAGGTAGGATTCCATAGAAGAGGAGGTGGGCCACTAGGACCGCTTAAGTACCAAGCTCTCCCTAGATCCAATCATAGACATGCGTATGTCTGTTGCCACACCCTAACCCAACGACTTGTTCACAGACATGTTTAATTAAGTTAAGTCTTATGAATTTTAAGAGTTGTTCAAACTAGGCCTAAGTCTATGAACCCTAGCATATTTGTCTACATCCCCATAAAGCCCATCAAACCCAAATTCCAACCTTACGGCCCATTAGGCCCGAATATTATCAAATGGCCTATTAGGCCCAAAACAAATCCAGATCGTGTATCATGTGTGACTAACTCAATTCGTATAACAAACCAAACCATTCCATCAAACTTAGTCTCAGGGCCCACTGGGCCCATTTAGCCACTTTCGGCTTTTCCGCATTGCCGATTTTGTATGTATAGTGTTTGTACACACCTGGTAACCTCGCGTGCTGCAAAACCCTTAGTCACAAACCTACAATCAACATTAATAGTGATTAACCAAGGCTTTAACACATACTTATCAAAAATCAAAACCTCACCGTACCCTTACCATGTGCTTCACATTCTAGTAGCCCTTCCTTTGCTACTATTTGTGATTATCCTCTAGATCTGCACCCAAACACCTATATCATCAAAATTGAGTGACCCATATTGATCATAAGTCACCCTTATAATCCACAGTAGATTCGGCCATTTACTAAACCGTGACTGAGTCGAGAATACTTACTGCCTTGATAACAATCCTTGCCTACTACGCTTGCGATTGTTGAGCTACACCCTTGTTAATACATGTTAATGGTAAAGAGGGTTAGATAGCCCTTTTGATTTTAATAAAACACACTAAAAATTCAACTAAGCTCTTACCAAAATCTTCCTTTGATCTTGCAGCTTAAGTTCGCTATTACGACTAGTAAGGTGATGAGGCAATTCAGCAACACTAGGGAGAATAAGAAAAGAGGTGATTCGACTAGAACCAAGTGGTGAAACAAAAAGGAAATTTGTGAAGTGAGAGTATGCAGGATTCGGCAAAGAGGGATGATAGAATTTTCGACAATGGATGGAATTTGACTTAGCAAAATTTTGGCAAAAAAGGGAGAAACCGATTGAGGGAAAAAAATAAAACTAGAGAATGCTCAAAGAACCTTTCATCATTCAGCCCCCTCTCCTTTTAAAGCCTCAGGCCGAACACTCACCTCCCTCAAAGTCCAAATCGGCACCACTATATCCACATACCAATCCCTATCTTTTCTCCCTTATCTTCGCCTTAAATTTTTCTGCTAAACACTCCCTTCCAGAGTCCCCTCTAGTGCCAACTCCTTTTGTTCAGGCACAAAAATAAAACTCCTTAATTTTCCCCTTTTAGGCCTCGAACCTTGGACCTCCTTAACTACTTAACACGCCACCTCATAGCCTCTATATGACGCCACTTTCCACTAGACCGCAAGCCAATTTGTGTCCTCTCTTCTCTTAATCTACTTATGAGGCCTCATGTCTGAGACTACGGTCCACTAAGTAAGAAGAATAAATTTTTCCCTAAGGTCACCCCTAACTCTAAGGCTTGGATAAACCCGATACTAATTTAATAATATTATTCTAAGTGTTGAACATACCTATGTATAGAAATTATGGTTTCAAGATTTTTAGGGCGTTACAACACCTCCTTTCTATGATGAGAATGCAATGTAACCAAAACAAAACAACACGCATTAGCACAAGAGAAATAAACAACATAGAACACCTATCTAGGTGACTACTGGGGTTTGGCATGGTTCTACCTAGGGTAGGCTCCTAGGTCTCTCTATATGCGGTACAGTTCTACAGAAAAGGACTTGAACCAGCAGATTCCTCAATCTTTATCCACTATAGGCTCATACAGATTGAGTTCAGTTCAGGGGAATACATTTCCCTATGGCCAAGCGGAAGTGAAAACCTTACGAAGACATAAGTACAGATGTATCCCGGAAGCAATCTTGTAACATCCTAAAATTTAGAATTTTATTTGTTGCATTATACCTTGTGATAGGTTAGTTAAAAATATTAATTGTGTATGTTTAGGGGTCCTAAGGAGGCTCGGGGATGAATTGAGCCTCAGCAAAATTTTTGTATTTAAGTAAATTAAGGAGAAAAGGTAAGTGACATCAAGGTTTAAGGAAATAAGTGAGTAATCTGCTTGCATAAATGAGCATTTGGTGAAAAGGATGTGGCGTCACATGAAGGGCTTTAGGGGAAGAGTTTGATTATTTTTTTTGTGCTATTCATCCATAGTGTCGGTAATAGATGTATTTAAGGCAAGAAAGACATTTTAATTATGGTATGATGGCTAAGGAAACAAGGTAAGGATGAGGGTAAGGAAAGAAATGAAAGAAAAGGAGCAAAAAGGGGGATATGTTGGCCGGTTTTGGGGAAAATGTTTTGGAAAGTATTTTTGGTCAATTTTTGACCCTTTTGGTATGGTATGGTATACATGGTTTGGGAGGGGTCTTGGAGTAGCCGAATTTTCTTTAGTCTTTTGGTAGAATTTTGATGCTTATTAGGCCTAATTTCTTTTAGCATTCTTTTGTGTTCTTTTCTCCAACTTCTTCTCTCATTACCGAAACTTCAAGCCAATAGTGAGTATTTTTTCTTTTCTTCCTTTGTCTTGCCGAAACCACCTAGCCGTTGTGACCAAATTATTTTCACTCATCTTCCCTTTGAAAATCGAAATTAGTTAAGCACTCCTTCTCCATCCTTCTTTTCTTTTTCACAAAACCCTTCTTTCTTCTTCTCTAATCCATACTCTCATAGCTGAATTTTCTTGTTCATTTTCCTCTATAGCCGAACCTTTCAACCCATAATCTCTCCTTCACAACTTTCTCATTTGTGTTGACACTCTCTTCTTTGATCAAGTTGGTAAGTGGTTTCTTTTCTCTTTTCATTTTTTTCTCTTTTTCGATTGGGTACTTATCACTATTCGGTTGTGAATCTTGTTCTAAACCGAAATGGTGTTACCTTCCACTCCTTCACATCTTAATCACCCTCTTTTTCATAGTTTTCTAAGTGGGTGGCCGAATATCATTTTAGCTTTAAGTCAATCGATGGAAATCGGATCCAATATTGATAAGGTAAGGAGTTCTTTATGGATTATTTGAAATCGTTCATTATTCGATTAGTTGCAAAAAGGAATAATAGTTTGGACTAAACGGTTATTATAGGGTCTATAACGCTCGTTCTTTATCACTCGTGGATCTTTTGGATATAGTGGTAAGCCTATTCTTAACACTAAATCAACTACTTTCTCTCATAGTAGTTTTCTAACTAGGATTTTTCCTATGGAGGTAAGTGGTACCGTTTCAAAAGGAAAAGTGATTAGTGAACACAAAAGGAGCGGATTTGTGATTCCTACTCCTAAGTTTGAGCGAAGGGCAGTATCGGCAGTTCGGGATTTTCAACCGGGTTGTGGACCATCATCCGGTAAGAATCGACAAATCGTGGTCGTTCACGATTTTGAGAGTAAGTATTCTAGATCACTTGGTTTAGTTTTGGATTAATAAAAATCTCGTCCGTTAGATTAATTGAGTGTTATGTTGTCATAGGTGCCGACGATCAAGAGAGTTTAATACTTACCATAATCAGGTGTGTAATCTCACACCGTAATCCCGTAAAATTATGATTCGGTAACATGTCGAATAAGTAGATTGTTATCATTATACGGCTAAAAATCGTAACATTGGCATAAAATGAGGAATATTCTTAAAGTATACTATTTTGAAAAATTTGACAAAATCAAAATTAATATTGTTAAAATTACAAAAATGCCCTTATAGGCCGAATTACGAAAATGCCCTAATGGGCGGATATGCTAGAATGCCTTAATGGGCCAATTATTATTGCTTAAATGGGCCTAGTCATTGTAATAAATTATTGATAAATGGTTGCTATTTATATCCGAACATCTTATAATGTATGTTGCATTTTCATATATTGCATGGGTTGGGAAAAATGTTGAAGAGAAGTGTAGCTTGGGGGCATTGCCACAATAAACAGTTTATTATAATGTTTACACATGATATCGGTGGCTTGGCCACAATAAAATATTATAAATGGCAATTTGCTTGCGTTTTGGTGTGATTGGTGAGGTGGGTTGACTTGATCCCCACAGGTGTGATGGTTGGTATGGGGGTGTGTTGGATGGATGGGTTGGGTTGCATACATTGCTTATATATATATATACATATATATTCTGTTATGTAAATGGGCTTAGGCCCAAGATATTGAAATATGGGTTCAAGCCTTGTGGACAACAGTAAGGAGATTATACACTAAGTTCTAGTAACTCACCCAGTTTCCTTAACCCTTGCAGGTAATGCTCAGTGATGTGGACTTGGGCCATGGATGGCTCGGTGGAGGCCATACTTCAGAAATGATGTTTTATTTTGAACTTTAAATTTCTATTTCTGTTTTTTTTACTATTTTGGGTTTTTATGATGTAATAAGGCCTCTGGAGTATTTTATTTTTTCTATATGTTTGACATACTTTTATTTTGCTTGAACTGCTTTTAAATGGGAATTTTTCTAAAAACTTAAATAAAGATATTCTAAAATAGATTAACAAAAGGATTTCATAACCAACTTTTACAAATATTTTAACTTGAAAATTTTCTCTCGAATTATCAACAATATTTTCAAAAGTCATGGTTTATAAGATCTCTAGTTCAAATTATCAATTTATCAAATCAACCTTCGAGGTTTGTAATACTTTATCAAATATTTCAAATCAAACTTGCTTTCTTGATTATAACAAATAACCTTTTTTTAGTATGAATAAAAATGACTTAACATGTTTTTCTCATGTGACATGTCAGATCCGGTCATAATGTATGGGTTGGGTTTTGGGGTGTTACATTTTATGGTATTAGAGCTCGGTTGTAAAACTCGGCTGTGATTTGGGTTCAAAAATGTTTTCTAAAGTTGATTAAATTTTAAATTATAAATGTGTGTTTTAAAGGAAGTATGGCACCACGGGTATCCAGCACCAAGTCAAGTAAATATATGTTATCATTTTATTATTATGATTATTGTGGTATGACTGTAGAAATACTCTAGAACTTTTAGCCTTAGGTGTAACACCCAAACCCCGCCCATAAGTTTCAACCAGATCTGGTATGCTACGAGTTTAATGTTAAAAACTTTACTTAGAATGGTTTTGAAAAACTTAGTCATTCTTGAAGATATTCGTTAAATAGGTGGCACTTGTAGAAATCTTTGTGATTTATTTTTTTCAAAATGGAAGTTATTGAAATCATATTTGAAAATCCCATCTTTTTACTTCCTTTAAAACATAAGTCTTGTTCATAAAATTTGAGAAGAAATAAACACTAACAAATATCAACTTAAACCTAAGCTACGGGGCCTTATTACATCAAATAATTCCAGCATTTAAAACTTGAAATAAAGTGAAAAGTATAAAACGAATAACTTGATGGCCCCTCGAGTTCGTCTTGGCTCCCATGTCCACGATCTACTGCTCATCTGAAAGAGTAGAGAAAAGGAAAGCGTGAGTCACCAAGACTCAGTGTATAAATCCTGAACACACCGACCTAAGGCCCACAAACACATTATGGGCCTTGGCCCATACATAAAGGCAACAATCACAATGCATGATAGACAATACATAATGAATGGCCCAACCCATCCTAGAATTCCATCATCTACACACCAACCTGCACCAACCATCACACCTTGAGATTTCTACAATCAACCCTTCGTCTCACTACACACCACATGGCATAGCCACCGATCACTGTGTGATCTAACATTTAAATTTGGGAGATTTCTACCACCGGTCACCATGTGACCCATATTTATGTTCGTGGGATTTCTACCACCGGTTACCATGTGACCCATATTTATATTCGTGGATTTCTACTTTTGTCACCATGTGACCCATATTGCACTTCCCCTTTCATATTATATTCCCACCCCATGCATACATACACAAAGAGAACATCATATAGGCTTTCATAAGTCTCAATACACATAGAGATTTCCATGGTTGCATACCTAGCATCCTTGCCTAACCCTTTTAGGGTTTTAATCGACTGTCTACACAGCCACTTTCTGGCTTTTTAGCCCACTACACATAAAATGCAATTAGAGAGTGTGTGTTGGAGATCTACACACCTGGTTACTGACAAAACAATACTTTCTATGTCGACGCTATCCGTAGTTGACATAACTGCTATCTACCTAAGGTGTTGTTCAGAAGCCGATCCACAACCAAGTGGCCAATCTCAAACAGTAGATACCACTCATTTCTTAAACTTAGGGATTCTCTCATTTGCCTGATCCACATTTAATTCCATCATAAGTACTTGTCAGAACTACTATCACAATATATGATTGTTAATCCTCATCATAAAGTTTAGATCTTGTATATAATGAACGAATCTAGTAAAGATCTAGGGAAAATCTACTTACCTTAAAATCCCAAAATTGGAGACTAGTTATTTTTGACTATTAGATCTAGACGACCAAGTTTCCTTCGAATCCTGAATTACCGCCCAACATAGAACCATTAGACTATTAGTTTTTCGACTTTTGCCTTTCAAAAATTGTGAGAGAGATCTTAAGAGAAATCAAGAATCGACACTTACCTTATTAGAGGGAAATCGGCAATTCCTTGGGGATTCTGGCTTTTGAGAAAAATTAAAAAGACAAGATGATAAGAAGGAATCTTGAATAGTTTTGGCTTTTAGTGGAAGAAATCGGCAAAGAGTAGGGATTGTTCGGCTTTCGAAGAAATAAAAAGAAAAGAAATTAGAGAGGAAGAGTTAAGAATTTCAGCACAGGTTAAGAAGAAGAAAATAGGGTTCAAATGCCGGAGTTGGTGAGCTACTCCCCTCTATTTATAGATATTTTGGCACCTACCTTAAAAACTCGAGAGTACCCTTCTTAATTACTAAAATTCAAGCTAATAAAAAGGAAAAATTGGGTACCCCTTCTTCATGAAGTAGCCGAATTCTTCACTCTTCTAGGTGGTGGATTTTCGGCCATCACCTTTCCTTGATAGCTCATATCTTTTCTCCGTTTTATCTTCTATATTATCAATTATAAATTCCATGTAAATCCTCCTAT
Organism: Gossypium rotundifolium; assembly: GCA_025506655.1. NCBI lineage: Eukaryota > Viridiplantae > Streptophyta > Magnoliopsida > Malvales > Malvaceae > Gossypium > Gossypium rotundifolium. Next base: position 31,333,052 of record CP106730.1, read on the forward strand.
TTTAGAGCCTTGTTGCCGTCCACTTCTCCTAACCCTAATTTTGAATTTTAGCTCACTTAAATTAAGATAATTGGGCTCCCTAAAACTTAAATTTTGGGCCCCTTACACCCTTGTTGTGGCATCTCCCCTTGCTCCCTTTTAAGTGCCGAAAATGGCCCAGAAACATGGGCTCCTTGCGGCCAAAACTTGGGCCTCTTTAACTGTTAGTAACGCCACCTTCTAGCGTTACCTATTATTGGGCCACAAGCCCACGTTGGTATTTTAAACACAATTACCACCTTTTAACTCTATAATGCCCAATCAAATAATTTAACCAAGGCCTTTTTCCTAGTCCTAATCCCAATTTGGACCTCTATCACTTAAATTAACATATTAAACATATCCTTACACTAAACACATAGACCCATTAATTCGGGATGTTACATTAGGAGCTGAAACTATAGAGATTGAGACGATAGGATGCATTTTTGCAAAAACAAATTTACTTCTTATACTTCATAAAATATCGTTTAATAAACACTAAAATAGCATACTGATTCATAAGACTCTTAATCAGATAAATTAAATTAGCAAATATAAGCGCTAGAGGACGTGGACACGGTAGACGTGGCCGTGGTAAAGGCCGAGGTTCTAGAGTTGTGTATAAGGCATTAGGACATATGCCTGAAATGGACGCACCTATGTCACCTGCAACTGAAACTGGTCACACGATCAAATGAGAGAGGACGACGCACTGTCCCAAGCGATGTTGATAGTTCTAGAAAATGTCACTGGGGCAAGAACTGGGTCGGCAACTCGTGGTTTAGTATCCGAGTGACTCAGATCAAATGAGGTTGAAGTATTTAAGGGTATTTCGGGTGTAGCCTCAAGTGTAGCAGAATACTGGCTTGAGGTAGTGGAACGGATTATGGACGACCTGGATTGCACAGATGAGCAGAAACTGAAAGGAGCTGTGTCATTGTTGAGAGACGAGGCATATTAGTGGTGGCTCACTGTTCGTGAAGGCACTCAGGCTGATCGCATTACTTGGAAATTCTTTAAAATTGCATTTTAAAGAAAATATGTTGGGGCTAGCTTTGTGGATATCTGAAGGAAGGAGTTCCTGAATTTGGTCCAAGGAGGTAAATCTATGGTAGCATACGAGGCAAAATTTTTACGCCTGAGTCGGTATGTCCTAGGAATAGTGCCGACTGATTATGAACACTGTGCATTTTTTGAGGATGGCTTGCGTGATGAGTTGCGGGTATTGGTAGCCCCACAAAAGGAGAGGAATTTTGCCACACTAGTGGAGAAAGCCAAGATAGCTGAAAAGGTTAAACACTCGGAGAGGCAAAATTGAGACAAGGATAGGGGTAGGAACAAGAGAGACTCTAGGTACTCAGGTTCTCCTAGAGGGTTTCAGAAGAGGCCTAGGAATGAGAAGTCAGCTCGAGCGAGAGTACCAACAGCTACTAGTCAGTTATAGCCATGTATGGATTGTGGAAAATTTCACCCGGGTGAATGCTGGAGGAGAACTGATGGTTGTTACAGATGTGGTTCCAAAGATCATCAGTTTAGAAATTGCCCTCGACAGCCTGCTCAGACTCAGGGTGTTCGTAATGATGTTGGGCAGCAAGCTAGAGGCGCTCAGCATCCACCGAGAGACCGTGGGCTAGGTCGAGGTGGTAATGGCATAGGACGAGGTCAGGGTGCACCGAGTAGAGGTATTGGTAATAGGGTAACGTGGAGGCAAGACATCAGGGTTGGTCTATACGGTCAGACGTCGAGAGGATGGTAATGCACCTGATGTAATAATCGGGATGTTATTCATATCTACTGTACCTATTACTGTTTTGATAGATATTGGATCCACCCATTCGTATGTTGCTTGTGCTGTATCTGGAAATCTGAACATTAGATCTGAGATTGTTCATAGAGAAACAACTATAATTAGTCCTTTAGGACAGTCGGTGATAGTAAATAAGTTGTTTAGGGATGTGCCCTAGGAAATTCAGGGGGAAATATTTCTGGCAAATTTGATGGAACTGCCATTCGTGAATTCGACCTTATTTTGGGCATAGACTAGTTGGTGAAACACCGTGCGAACTTGGATTATGCTGCAAAACAGATGGTACTAAAAACTTTGGAGGATAAGGAAGTGATGATGATATGTAAGAGAAGAAATTATTTTTCTAATGTGGTATCGACTTTAAAGGCAGAAAAGTTGGTACGAAAGGGGTGTGGAGCATTCTTAGCCTTTATCAGTGCGTTGGATGCCAAAAGGTTATCGGTTGAAAGTGTTAGAACGGTGAAAGAGTTTTCGAACGTCTTTCTCGAAGAGCTTCTAGGATTGCCTCCGAATCGGGAGGTAGAGTGTAACATCCTGAAATTGGGCCTAGTAGGATTGGGCCCATTGGGCCTTGAGCACGCAAGCATATAAAATTTTTGGAGAGCAAAAGAATGGCTTTATTTCAAGTTGAACTTATTGGGAGGGTGATTTTGGAAAGTTACGGGGTTTCTAGGAAGTTCTGGGTTTAAGTTGGGCCTTAGTAAAATTTTGTGTTTAAGCATATTAAGGAGAGATAGTAAGTGGCATCAAGGCTTATGGAAATAGGTGAGTAATGTACTAGCATAAAGGAGCATATGGCAAGGAGGTTATGGCATCAAGTGGAGAACAAGGAGAGAAGAGATTCAAATCCCATCAAGTGCAAATTTTTGACTAATTTTTTTGTATTCTTTCCATAAGTGTTAGCCATGGGTGTATTTTTGGTAAGGTGGACATTTTAATTTTGGCAAGGTGGCTAAGGAAATATGGCAAGGAAAAATGGATGGAAAGGAGTAAAAGAAAAGGGAAGGAATAGGGAACATGTTGGCATTTTTCGTGGGGGATGTTTTGGAAAGGTTTTATTTGGTCTATGTTCATCTTTTGGTAAAGATGATAATGGTTTGGAAAAAGGGAGAAGGTAGCCAAATTTTGATGGGAGCATTTTGATAGTTTTGGTGCTTGTTAGGTCTAATTCTTTTTGGCATCCTTTGTGTTCATTCTTCCAACTTCCCTTCCATTGCCGCAACTTCAAGACAATAGTGGACATTTTTCTCTTTTCTTTCTTGTCTTGCCGAAAACACCTAGCCTTTGTGACCAATTATTTTTTCACTCATCTTCTCTTGAAAACCGAAACTACCAATCCTTTTTTGTTGTCTTTCTACTAGTGCCAAACCGTGTTATTCATTTCGGTTCATCCCTATTATTAAGGTAAATGGTTCATTTTTGGATTTTTCGTTATAACTCTATTTGGCTATGTTGCAAATCGGATTGAAGTTTCGACTAATTGATTATGTTTTAGGGATGAAATCACTCGATATATTCTATTAGCTAATCCTTCGATGTAGTGGTAAGTGATTCAAGTGTTAGTAATACATTGGGTACGAAATCTTTTGGAAATCCGAGGTTAACTTTTGGTTGGTATTGTTTTAGGGGCAACGAAGAGTGGTTCTTTAGGATATCTGAATAAGGTGTGTAATTTCGTACCCCTTCGAATACATGTTTGAAATGGTGTGTAATCTCACATCTCTCTCAATATTTGTATAAAATGTTTTGTGATTTGGTTGAAAGATCGAAAAATCAAAATCGGCATATGTGATTACTCGGGCGTGCGTATGTTCGTAGTGGTAACCATATTTTGCAATAAAATAGATTTTGGTTAACAGCAGTGATGTGATTTAGAAAAATATTGAAAAATAGGAGAAACGAAATTAGAAAGTGAAGGAGATATGGATTGAAAGCTAATTGAGTATATTTTCTTATAAAAGAAACAGAACAAGTAAAGGATTAGTATATTTTAAGATTTTTAAATTTTAGAGAGACTGGTTTTGATTGACTTCGTGGTTCCTTGTTCTATCTTGGAAAAATCATTCAAAATTGTACATATTGAATCATGAGTTATAACTTATATGTATAGATTCCTTAGTGATCTATTTTCAATAAAAATAAGTGGGAGCAACATATGAAAACCGTATAGTGAGATATTTGAATATAAGTTAAGAGAGATTAGAACCGTTGGACAGTGAAACAAGGGAATCTTTAATGAATAAACTGTACTAAACGGCTAAGCCAAAATTCGGAAAACTTGTAGTAAGAAGATATATGCTTCAAAGTGTGGTTGGTGAGTTTTGAGGTCCCGAGAACCCTAGGTGGTGGTGGAATGCCTTGGAAAATTTTTAGTTTTAGGGGTTAAAAGGAGCTTGGATGGAGGAGGCCTTAAGAGTTTTATTTGGGAGGTTTAGACACAAGGATTCCCTTGGAAGAGTGGTAAGGAGGTGCCACATAAGGCATGGAGAAGTGACGTCTCAAGGGGGCTTTGGGGTCTCAGGATCGAGCCGCAAAGGCAGATTTTCTTTTGTTTTTGGCCATGAGCAAGGGGAGAGTTGGATTCGCCAAGGCACTTAAAAGGGGATTTTGACTTGTTCAAAACGTTTTGAATGGATGGCTAGGAGAAGAGATGAGTTGGAGTTTATTTTGATTTTTGAAGGGTTGGTGTAGAGTGAAAGTAGGAGGAATTTTTGGGATTTGGTGGGGTTGAGTTGTTGGCGAATTTAGTAGTATAAATAGGAGAGAGCTCACCTTGGCCACCCTTTTGGTTCCATTTGCTCTTGCGAATTTGCTCCACCATTTCCTTTGGTCAAATTTCAAGACTTAGCCAAATTCTCCATTTATTCTTCCCATTTCACCGAAATAAACTTCCAATCGTGATCTCACTCTTTCTTCTTTTGGATCCTTAGCCAAATCACTCACCCTTTCATCTTTCTTTGCTTCCATTTTGTGCTAAACCGAAAGTCCACCCCATACCTTTCTCTCCTCTTCTTAAACCTTTTGGCCGAAACTCCTATTTCCTTTCCATTGATTTTCTTTCATTGTTAGTCAATCTACTCCCCACCTTTGTGCCGTGTTTCCTTTCTTTTATTTGGTAGCACCTTGATCGAATATTGAAGTGGGTTAGACCTCTTTGGGATCTCTTTGGTAATCGTTTGTTGAAGGTACTGGTTTGAAGTATCCAATCGAGCCTCCAATTGTTGGCGGTCGATTTGGTAAGTGGTGGCAAGGGTTTATTTTGGTAAGTCGTGTATTTAGTATTCGATTAAGTCTAAGGTTGTTAAGTGAATGATGTTAAGGCCGAACCTAATGTGGTATTATTGTGGGATTTCGACAGTGTTGTAAGAGCATTCGGGATTCGACCAGTTGAGTTGGTAAGGTATTTTTTATTTAAGATTTGTTACCTAGTTTATGACTTGGGGTTAATCGGTTTATCTGATTAAGTGTGTGGATGGAGGCAACAGCTAGTTAGAGTGAGCAAGGGAAAGCTCCTGTCCCGAAGTTCAAGAAGAGAGCTGTCTCGGCGGTTCGAGACTGGCCACCGGGGTGTGGGCCAGCGTCAGAGCAGCAGTTTAGGCAGATCGCCGTAGTTTCGTTTAGCGATAGCATTGAGATCGAGGGTCTAGAACTTCAAGTGTTAAGGTGCGTAATCATCGCACTATTTCTCCGGTTTTGCTTGCTAACATTTATACATGTGTATTATGTGTGGTAGCCATCACAATGGCTTGAGTGGTGAGTAACTGGTGATGGTAAGTTATTTATGATGTATATATATATATATATATATATATGTAGGATGTGGTAATGACTGATGATAAATACTCACTCTATATGCTGTTTTGACATGATTTATTGACACATGGGCATGGGGTTGGATTTGGTCCCGGAAGGAAGGAGCGTACATACTGGTGTACGTGGTCTAATGATAGCTTCGGGCTACATTAGCGCTTGATGAGTTGCTGTGTGCATCATCAAGGGAGATGTTGGCTTGGTGCCCATCTCGGCGGTCGATAGCTAAGTGCATCACCGTAGATGGATTACTGTTGGGATCACGATGTGATCGGTGGCTCAGCCACGGCCTTGTGCAATCGGTCTGCCGAGGTAGGATATGTGGAATCACCTCGCCAGTGATCGGTGGATTAGCCACGCCTTGAGCAGGAGTCTGCTAAGGTTGGTGTATGGATGGACCTAGGTTGGGCATGATGCATGATTGCATGAATGGTTCGTGGATTGTATGGTTATGGGCCAAGCCCATACGCGTGGAAGTATGTGTTATGATTATGCACTGAGTCAATAGACTCACCCAATTATTTTCCTAACATTTCAGGTGATTCATGAGTTGGACCGGGTCCGAAGAGGAAGCCAGGTGGCCCATGCAGATAAAGATGTTTTAGTTAGTCTTAATATTAAGTATTTCGCTTAAATGATGGTTGTAATAAAGGCCTTTTTATTTATTTTTGGAATTATTTTACTATTATCTTTATTATGGTTTGTTTAAATTGAATACTATGTGAAGTTTGATTTTATTTTAATCGGCTTATTTATATGCTAAAGTTTTATTTTGGGCATTCTATAATATTTCATAATAACAAAGATTTACTTATACTTTATCCAATAAACACTATACTCAAAAGTTAGTATATTTTCATGTTTTATTCTAAGTCAAAAAGGTTTCTTTCAATCGTTTTCCGCAGTGACATAACCAGATTCGGTCGTAGTGAATGGGCCGATTTTGGGGGTGTTACAAATTAGTATCAGAGCCCGGTTCAAAACTCGGCTTTGGGGGTTTTGGGCCCAAAAATGTTTTTCTGCTGGGCTTTTCAAGAATTTGGGCTTTCATAAAATTTTTCAAAGTTATTCGGCATGGCACTGCATTCTCGGCCAAGTCCACCGGTAAGTACTTCAAACTTTTAAGTGATTTGTTTATATGAATTGTTATGGGATTATTTGGGCTCAGAGAATAGAATGTTAGGACCATTGGACCCTAGGACTAGTCTACTCAAACACATGCATAAGACTTAAGGGTTATTAAACAAACTCCGTGAAGTAAGTCATTTGAAGTTAAGGTGTGGCAACCATCGCACGCATGTCGAGGATTGGTATTCGTAAGAGCTTGGTATTTAAGCGATCCTAGCGACTCACCTCCTCTTTACTTGAATCCTACCTGTGCGTAGCTACTGCTCACCTTAACCAAGAGGACTTGTTCATGGATAAACCAATTACTAAAACCCGAAAGGGATTTAGCCTTCACTGTTTCAAAGATTCTTGGTTTTGAATTTTTCAAATTCACCCTTTGGTTTGAAAACCCTAAATCTGATTTTGGAAGATGTTTTCGATTTACAAAATTACCAAAATGCCCTAGTGGCAAAATTACAAAATGCCCTCAGATTGTAAAATTTTGCATTTCCTCAACTTCGATAAAATGATTTTACTTTGCAAAATACCAAAATCTCGAGTTTTCAAAATATTAAGATACCTCGTTTGTGAGAATTTACGAAAACACCTCGGTTGATAAAATTACCAAAACGCTCTTAGTTTATAAATTTTGATTTCTCTCGACTTTTATTGAAATATTCCTATTTTACCAAATATCAAAAAATCCTATTTTGTGAAACATTGTGATATTCCGATTTTGAGAATTTACGAAACTGCCCATGATTTCCAAAATTACTAAAATAACCCTGCTTTCTGAAATTTTTGCAACACATTTTGTATGAAAAACAAAATTTTCAAGATGACCCCCGAGATTTTGTAAATTTTGAAATATCTTTAAGTTGGAAACTATGAGTTATTCCCGATATACCCCTATAGGAAAAAAGATGAAATTACCCCTGGGTTGGGAAGGCTCAAGAAAGTGACATGGATGAATGTATGTGTCTTTAGTGAAGAATGTGAATGTTTGTATTAGAATAAAGAACATTAGATGAAACTTTGATTGATCGAAAGAACTACTTCTGGAAACTATTATTCATAAAATTTGCTCGTGGATAAACAGTGGAACAAAAAAATTTCTAATGCATAAAACTTTCTAAACAGATTAAGTCGTGATGCCAGATATGAGTTCAAGAGGTTGTGGACATCCACCGCGTGGCCGTGGTAGAGGCAAGATGGCAGGTTTTAACCGTAGAGTCTGCCATGGGTTAGAGAGCGATGTGCCGCCACCACCAAATTGTTGAGGTGGAACATCGTGGATCGACAGAGGAGATGATACAAGATCACAAGCTATGTCATGGTGCTCGAGAGGGTGGCGAGGAGCCAATGTGGGCAATGGGACTCGAAGTCGGTGAGTGAAAGACTTAGGTCGAGCTGAGCTGAAGTTTTCGTGAGGAGTGTCTGGGTAGCTCAACGTGGCGCGAATCGGCTTGAGGTAGTTGAGAGGATTATGGACTACTTGGATTTAACCGCAGAGGAGAAGCTTAAGGGTGCTATTTCGCTGTTACGGATGAAGCCTACCAGTGGTGGCTCATCGTTAAGGAAAGTGCCCTCATGGATCGAGTGGATTGGGGCTACTTTAAGATCAAGTTTGAAGGGAAGTATGTCGAGCGAGCTATGTGGATGCTCGAGAGAAGGCGCCTCAATTTGGTGCGTGGTAGCAAGTCGATAGCGGAGTACGAAGCAGAGTTTCAAGGCTTGAGTCGGTATGCTTGGGGCATCGTGGCTACGAATTATGAGAGATGTGTCAGATTCGAAGATGGGCTACGGGATGAGTCGGATTCGATTGCTCCGCAGCAGGAAAGAGATTTCGCCATTTTAGTGGAGAAAGCTTGGATAGCTGAGGAGGTCAAGAGGACTGAGAGGCAGAATAGAGAAAGGAGTCGGGATAAGAGGAGTTCGAGATCGCCGAATCGCTTGAGAGGTTTCAAAAGACCGAGAGTCGAGACTCTGCTCAGACATTGCTAAGCCACGGAATCCAGATCGTCTGTAAAGCGAGTGAAGGTATCATGTCGGCGAGTGCTGGAATCGGGTTCGAGAATGCTTGAGATGCAAGTCCAAATCTCATCTGATTAAGGATTGTCCCTAGAATCTGAATAGGGCTCAGTCAGTAGGTCAGGGTTATGTGCAATCAGCCAGAGGTGGTCAGCAAGAGACAAGGGGTCGTGGTCCAAACCATGGAGGGAATGGTTCCGCCGAGGTCGTGGAGTGGTAGGCCACCAGTAATGGTAGCATCGAGGCGAGACAAATGTGTCCGGTTTATGCAAATTCGTCGGAGGGAGGATAATGGTGTGCCCGATTTGTCACCGGTAAGTTTCTTATGTCTGGAATATTCTTTGTTGTTTTGTTCGCTTTGGTGATTGCTTATTTTGTTGCTCAGAAAGTATTGGGACTTTGAGTATGAACTTAGAATTACGTGCTTAGAAGTATGTTAGCTCTTTAAGATCGAGAGTTGTGACCATAGCGTAGTGGGAGGAATTGGACTGTTAGTCTAGACAAGTAATTTCGAGGACTAAATTATTTTAAAGAGGGTAGAATTGTAACACCCTGGTTCTAGGGGTTAGGCTTTTGGTGCTTAGCTCAGGTATTGGCACACATCAGTGTGTGGTTGGGTGAGTTTTGGGGGTCTTGAGAACCCTAGGTGGTGGTGGAATACCTTGGAAAATTTTTAGTTTTAGGGGTTAAAAGGGAGCTTGGATGGAGGAGGCCTTAAGAGTTTTATTTAGGGAGGTTTAGACATAAGGATTCCCTTGGCAGAGTGGCAAGGAGGCGCCACATAAGGCATGGAGAAGTGACATCTCAAGGGGGCTTTGGGGTCTCAGGATCGAGCTGCAAAGGCAGCATTTTCTTTTGTTTTTGCATCATGAGCAAGGGGGAGAGTTGGTTCGGCCAAGGCACTTAAAAAGGGGATTTTTGACTTGTTCAAAACGTTTTGAATGGATGGCTAGGAGAAGAGATGAGTTGGAGTTTATTTTGATTTTTTGAAGGGTTGGTGTAGAGTGAAAGTAGGAGGAATTTTTGGGATTTGGTGGGGGTTGAGTTGTTGGCCGAATTTAGTAGTATAAATAGGGAGAGAGCTTACCTTTGGCCACCCTTTTGGTTCCATTTGCTCTTGCCGAATTTGCTCCACCATTTCTTTTGGCCGAAATTTCAAGACTTAGCCAAATTCTCCATTTATTCTTCCCATTTCACTTGAGCCGAAACTTCCATTGCATCTCACTCTTTCTTCTTTTGGATCGTTAGCCAAATCACTCACCCTTTCATCTTTCTTTGCTTCCATTTTGTGCGAAACCGAAAGTCCACCCCCATACCTTTCTCTCCTCTTCTTAAACCTTTTGGTGAAACTCCTATTTCCTTTCCATTGATTTTCTTTCATTGTTAGCGAATCTACTCCCCACCTTTGTGCCGTGTTTCCTTTCTTTTATTTGGTAGCACCTTGATCGAATATTGGAAGTGGGTTAGACCTCTTTGGGATCTCTTTTGGTAATCGCTTGTTGAAGGTACTGGTTTGAAGTATCCAATCGAGCCTCCAATTGTTGGCGATGATTTGGTAAGTGGTGGTAAGGGTTTATTTTGGTAAGCTATGTATTTAGTATTCGATTAAGTCTAAGATTGTTAAGTGAATGATGTTAAGGCCGAACCTAATGTAGTATTATTGTGGGATTTCGATAGTGTTGTAAGAGCATTCGGGATTCGACCAGTTGAGTTGGTAAGGTATTTTTATTTAAGATTTGTTACCTAGTTTATGACTTGGGGTTAATCAGTTTATCTGATTAAGTGTGTGGATGGAGGCAATGGATAGTCGAGTGGGCAAGGAAAGCTCCTGTCCCAAAGTTCAAGAAGAGAGCTGTCTCTATGGTTCTAGATCGGCATCGGGTGTGGGCCAACGTCGAGCAGCGTTAGCTTTAGGCAGATCGCCGTAGTTTCATTTAGCGATAGCATTGAGATCGAGGGTCTAGAACTTCAAGTGTTAAGGTGTGTAATCATCGCACTATTTCTCCGGTTTTGCTTGCTAACATTTATACATGTGTATTATGTGTGGTAGCCGATCATAATGGCTTGAGTGGTGAGTAACTAGTGATGGTAAGTTATTTATGATGTATATATATATATATGTAGGATGTGGTAATGACTGATGATAAATACTCACTCTATATGCTGTTTTGACATGATTTATTGACACATGGGCATGGGGTTGGATTTGGTCCCGGAAGGAAGGAGAGTACATACTGGTGTACGTGGTCTAATGATAGCTTCGGGCTACATTAGCGCTTGATGAGTTGCTGTGTGCATCATCAAGGAGATGTTATTGGTGCCCATCTCGGCAATCGATAGCTAAGTGCATCACCGTAGATGGATTACTCGTTGGGATCTCGATGTGATCGGTGGCTCACCCACGGCCTTGTGCAAATGGGTCTGTTGTAGTCTAGATTCAAGGAAAATTTATGGATCTAAATTTCGAGCTTCCTAACTCGAAAGTTATAGTCAATTTAGTCAATATGATGCACTATGGACAATTTCAATTTTTACGCCCAAATTAGTAGTTAAGTCCTTGGAGGTGTTACAATATGAGTCTAGAAAAGAAAATTACGAAAATACCCTTGGATGATAAATTATCGAAATACCCTTAGTAGTTAAGTCTTGAGATTACCAATTTACCGAAAATTTCTCTTGTGGGCTGATTTTGTCAAAATGCCTTAACGGGCCGAATTGCTAAAATGCCTCTAAAAGTGTCGAATTACGGAAATGCCCTAATGGGTCGATTTGATATATTGCCTTAATGGGCTGTTTTGATATATTGCCTTAATGGGCCAATTTGATAGATTTCCCTAATAGGCTAATTTGTAAAGTGTTATGATGGGCCGAATTTGTGAAATGAATCTCTGAATTAATTATTGTTGTTTATATTTGTAAATATCATGATTTGCTATGTATGATACCTTTATATGATTTTGCATGGGATGGGAAAATATGATAAAGAGAAGTTTCGGTGGCACTGCCACAAAAATGTTCGTTAATATGATTCTGGCCAAATCAAAATTTGTTATAAATGGCATAATGCCTGCGATTGGGTTTGGCGGGGTGTTGACTTGATCCTCACAGGTGTGTTGGATGGTACGGGTGGTGTGTGTCGGATGGATTATTAGGTTGGTTTGGGATTGCATTACATTATCTTCATTATCATGTTTATAGGCCTAAGGCCTAGTTTGTTTTGTAAATGGGCTTCGGCCCAAGATTATGCTAAATGGGCTCCGGCCCAAGTTATTGCTAAATGGGTTCAAACCCAGTGGATAACGGTAAGGGGATTATACACTAAGTTCTTGTAACTCACCCCCTTCTTTCTTAATCCTTGTAGGTAATGTACCATGATGTGGACTTGGGCCCATGGATGAATCGGTGGAGGCCATACTTTGGAAATAAATGTTTCAAACTTTAGTAAATTAATTTTCTGCTCTATTTTGTTACTTTTATTATTTTGGGTTTTTAAAGTTGTAATAAGGCCTCTGGGATATTTTTATTTTGCTTATGTTTTGTCGTGCTTATTATTCTACTTGAGATACTTTAAGTGGGAATTTTCTAAAAATTCTAAATAAAGGTTTTTCTAATTTGATTAACAAATGGATTTTATACAAACTTTTGCAAATAATTTAACCCTGATTTTCTTTCGAATTATCAACAATATTTTCAAAAGTCACGGTTTTAAAACTCACTATTTCAATTATTGATTTATCAATCAACCTTTGAAATTAGTAGTATTTTTATCAAATATTTCTAATCAAACTTGTTTTCTTCAATTACACCTATTTTAGTATGAATCACAAGATCCTTTATACGTTTTCTTCATTGTGACACACCGCACTTTTGGGTCGGGTTTGGGGTGTTACATAGAGTTTGGCATTGAACTGTTGCTAGGAACGGCTCTGGTGTCTATTACTCCTTATAGAATGGCGCCGGAGGAGTTAGCGGAGCTTAAAGCTCAAATTTTGGAGTTGTTAGATCGCGGATTCATTCGACCAAGCGTGTCACCGTGGGGAGTGCCGATTTTATTCGTTAAGAAGAAGGATGGGTTGATGCGTATGTGTATCGATTATCGGCAATTGAATAAGTTAACGATCAAGAACAAGTATCCGTTACCGAGGATCAACGATCTGTTCGATCAGCTGCGAGGAGCTTCGATGTTCTCGAAGAGAGACTTGAGATCGGGATATCATCAGCTTAAAGTCAAAGAGGCAGATATTCATAAGACTGTGTTTCGAACTCGTTATGGGCACTACGAGTTCTTGGTGATGCCATTTGGGTTGACAAATGCACTAGCTGCATTTATGGACATGATAAATCGGGCTTTCCAACCCTATTTAGACCGGTTTGTGGTGGTGTTTATAGATGACATCTTGGTGTATTCAAAGACTGAAGAAAAGCATGATTCACATCTACAAGTTGTATTACATATTTTAAGGGAGAAGAAACTTTATGCCAAATTCAGTAAGTGTGAATTTTGGCTTAGGAAAGTGACCTTTTTGGGGCATGTTGTGGCTGCCAAAAGAATTAAGGTTGATCCCTGGAAGGTCGAAGCTATGTTGGACTAGAAACCACCAAAGACAGTGGCCAAAATTTAGAGTTTTTTAGGGTTAGCTGGTTATTACAGGCAATTTGTTGAGGGTTTTTCGTTGATTGCTACACCCCTAACTAAGTTGTTGCGTAAGGGAGTACCGTTTGTGTGGTCAGACAAGTAGCAAGAGAGCTTTGAGAAATTGAAGAAGATTCTGACAGAAGCACCAGTATTGATTCAACTTGAGGCTGGTAAGGAGTTTATTGTTTATTGTGATGCGTCACACACGGGCTTGGGATGTGTGTTGATGCAAGGTGGAAAGGTGGTGGCTTATGCATCTCGTCAATTAAGGCCGCATGAGGTGAATTATCCTACTCATTATTCGGAGTTAGCTGCAGTGGTGTTTGCTCTGAAGATTTGGAGACACTATCTGTATGGTGAGAAGTCGATTATCTATACGGATCATAAGAGTCTGAAGTACCTCCTTACCCAGAAAGAGTTGAACTTAAGATAGCGGAGGTGGATAGAACTGTTGAAAGATTATGACTTCTCAATCGAGTATCATCCCGGAAAGGCTAACGTAGTGGAAGATGCATTGAGTCGTAAGGTGATATTGGACTTGAGAGTGATGTTCGCTCATCTCAGGCTGTATGAAAATGGTAGTCTGCTAGCCGAACTTCAGGTGAAGCCTACGTGGGTAAGCCAGATTAAGGAAAAGTAGTTATTAGATAAAAGGTTGGGTTCTTTACTTTAGCAAGCGGAAGGTAGTGACGGAGTATTATGTTTCCGCGGAAGAATGTGTATGCCTAGGGATTCAGAATTGAGACAAATGGTCCTACATGAGGCACATAGTAGCCCATATGCTATGCACCCCAGGGGAAATAAGATGTACCAAGATCTTCGTGAGCAGTATTGGTGGCCAAGGTTGAAACGGAGGTTACTGATTTTGTGAGTAAGTGCTTAACATGTCAGCAGGTGAAGGCGGAACATCAATTACCGTCAAGGTTGCTACAACCTGTGAAAATTCCATTATAGAAATGGGAGAGGATAATGATGGAATTTGTTAGTAGGTTACCCTTATCGCCTACTAGGAAAGATTCAGTATGGGTTATAGTAGATCGATTAACAAAGACTGCTCATTTCCTACCTGTTCGTACGGATTATTCGTTACAGAAATTGGCCAAGTTGTATATAGCGGAAGTCGTGAGGTTGCATGGGCTACCAGTGTCTATCATATTAGATAGGGATCCTAGATTTACATCACGATTCTGGAAGGCTTTACATGAAGCTTTGGGTACAAGACTAAATTTCAGCACGGCATTTCATCCGCAATCAGATGGTCAGTCGAGAGAGTGATCCAGATTCTAGAGGATATGTTAAGAGGCTGTGTAATCGATTTCAGGGGTAGTTGGGAAGATTTTCTACCATTGGCAGAGTTTGTGTACAACAACAGCTATCAATCCAGCATCCAGATGGCACCCTAGGAGGCGTTGTATGGTCGTAGGTGTCGTGCTCCTACTTGTTGGACTGAGCTAGGGGAGCAACAGTTGTTGGGTCCTGAGTTGATCACAGAGACGGAGGAGAAAGTTAAGGTAATTCAGGCTCGATTAAAAGAATTTTTGGACAGGTAAAAATCGTACGCGGACCTGAAGCGTAAGGATATAGAGTTTGCGGTGGGAGATTTGGTCTTTCTGAAGGTCTCACCTTGGAAGAAGATCTTTAGATTTGGACGGAAGGGCAAGTTGATCCCTAGGTTCATCGGACCATACCGAGTGTTGAAATGTGTTGGGCCAATGGCTGATCAGCTTGAGTTACCTTCGAAGTTAAGTCAGATACATAGTGTATTCCATGTTTCTATGTTAAGGCATTATCGTTCGGATCCATCTCATGTTGTACCAGTAGAGGAAGTTGAGTTAAGATCTAACTTGTCCTTTGAAGAGGAGCCAGTACAGATTTTAGATTGGGATGTTAAGGTACTGAGAAGGAAGTCGATACCATTAGTCAAAGTACTATGGCGTAGTCACGGATCAGAGGAAGCTACATGGGAGCCAGAAGACGCGATTCGAAAATTATATCCTCATCTCTTCTAATCAGGTAAATTTCGAGGTCAAAATTTTCTTTAAGGGGGTAGAATTGTAACATCCTAAAATATAGAATTTTATGTGTTGCATTATATCTTGCGATAGGTTAGTTAAAAATAATAATTGTGTATGTTTAGGGGTCCTAAGGAGGCTCGGGGATGAATTGGGCCTTAGCAAAATTTTTGTATTTAAGTAAATTAAGGAGAGAAGGTAAGTGACATCAAGGTTTAAGGAAATAAGTTAGTAATTTGCTTGCATAAATGAGCATTTGGTGAAGAGGATGTGGCGTCACATGAAGGGCTTTAGGGGAAGAAGTTCGAATCCATCTTGGTGAAAATTTTGATTATTTTTTTGTGCTATTCATCCATAGTGTCGGCAATGGATGTATTTAAGGCAAGGAAGACTTTTTATTTATGGTATGATGGCTAAGGAAACAAGGTAATGATGAGCATAAGGAAAGAAATGAATGAAAAAGAGCAAGAAGGGGGATATGTTGGCGGTTTTGGGGAAAATGTTTTGGAAAATATTTTTGGTCAATTTTGACCCTTTTGGTATGGTATGGTATGGTATACACAGTTTGGGAGGGGTCTTGGAGTAGCCAAACTTTCTTTAGTCTTTTGGTAGAATTTTGATGCTTGTTAGGCCTAATTTCTTTTAGCATTCTTTTGTGTTCTTTTCTCCAACTTCTTCTCTCATTGCCAAAACTTCAAGCCAATAGTGTGTATTTTTTTTCTTTTCTTTTTTGTCTTGCCGAAACCACCTAGCCATTGTGACCAAATTATTTTCACTCATCTTCCCTGTGAAAACTGAAATTAGTTAAGCACTCCTTCTCTATCTTTCTTTTCTTTTTCACAAAATTCTCTAACCCTTCTTTCTTCTTCTCTAATCCATACTCTCATAGCCGAATTTTCTTGTACATTTTCCTCCATAGCCGAACCTTTCAAACCATAATCTCTCCTTCACAACTCCTTTCTCATTTGTGTTGACACTCTCTTTTTGATCAAGTTGGTAAGTGGTTTCTTTTCTCCTTTCATTTTTTTCTCTTTTCCGATTGGGTACTTATCACTATTCGGTTGTGAATCTTGTTCTAAACCAAAATGGTGTTACCTTCCACTCCTTCACATCTTAATCACTCTCTTTTTCATAGTTTTCTAAGTGGGTGGCCAAATATCATTTTAGCTTTAAGTCAATCGTTGGAAATCGGATCCAATATTGATAAGGTAAGGAGTTCTTTATGGATTATTTGAAATCGTTCATTATTCGATTAGTTGCAAAAATGAATAATAGTTTGGACTAAATGGTTATTATAGGGTGTATAACGCTCGTTCTTTTTCACTCGTTGATCCTTTGGATATAGTGGTAAGCCTATTCTTAACACTAAATCAACTACTTTCTCTTATAGTAGTTTTCTAACTGGGATTTTTCCTATGGAGGCAAGTGGTACCGTTTCGAAAGGAAAAGTGATTAGTGAACACAAAAGGAGCGGATTTGCGATTCCTACTCCTAAGTTTGAGAGAAGGGCAGTATCGGCAGTTTGGGATTTTCCACCGGGTTGTAGACCATCATCTGGTGAGAATCGACAAATTGTGGTCGTTCATGATTTTGGGAGTAAGTATTCTAGATTGCTTGGCTTAGTTTTGGATTAATAAAAATCTCGTCCGTTAGATTAATTGAGTGTTATGTTGTCATAGGTGCCGATGATCAAGAGAGTTTAATACTTACCGTAATCAGGTGTATAATCTCACACCGTAATCCCGTAAAATTATGATTCAGTAACATGTCGAATAAGTAGATTGTTATCACTATACGGCTAAAATTCATAACATTGGCATAAAACGAGGAATATGCTTAAAGTATTCTATTTTGAAAGATTTGACAAAATCGGCATTAAGATTGTTAAAATTACGGAAATGCCCTTATGGGTCGAATTACGGAAATGCCCTAATAGGCCGATATGCTAGAATACCTTAATGGGTCGATTATTATTGCTTAAATAGGCCTAGTCATTGTAATAAATTACTTGATAAATGGTTGTTATTTATATGCGAACATCTTATTATGTATGTTGCATTTTCATATATTGCATGGGTTGGGAAAAATGTTGAAGAGAAGTGTAGCCTGGTGGCATTGCCACAATAAACTATTTATTATAATGTTTACACATGATATCGGTGGCTTGGCCACAATAAAATATTATAAATGGCAATTTGCCTGCGTTTTGGTGTGATTGGCGGGGTGGGTTGACTTGATCCCCACAAGTGTGATGGTTGGTACGGGGGTGTGTTGGATGGATGGGTTGGGTTGCATACATTGCTTATATATATATATTCTGTTCTGTAAATGTAATTAGGCCCAAGATATTGAAATATGGGTTTAGGCCTAGTGGACAACGGTAAGGAGATTATACACTGAGTTCTAGTAACTTACCCAGTTTCTTTAACCCTTGCAGGTAATGCTCAGTGATGTGGGCTTGGGCCATGGATGACTCGGTGAAGGCCATACTTCAGAAATGGAGTTTTATTTTGAACTTTAAATTTCTATTTTCGTTCTCTTTACTATTTTGGGTTTTTATGATGTAATAAGGCCTCTGGAGTATTTTATTTTTGCTATATGTTTGACGTACTTTTATTTTGCTTGAATTGTTTTAAATGGGAATTTTTCTAAAAACTTAAATAAAGATTTTGAAACACCCCAAACCCGCCCACGAGCTTTGACGATTTGGTATGTTCCTCATGTAAACCGGTTTTCAAATTCTTTTGTTACTTAGAGAAAAACTTGTGTGATTTTAAAAAAATATTGTTTGGTTGGGCTTGTGTTGAAAACAAACCTGGATTTTTATATTAGACAACCCTTTTTTTAATTTTAAGTAATAAACATATCGAGTATATTTTAAAATAAAATACTTAGTCTTTAACCTAATCAAAATTTGTAACACAATAAAACAACAAGTAGAAATAAAAAAAAAACGCTCATCATGGCCTTATGGCCTTATTACATCAAATAGTTTCCAAAATATTTCAAAGTGCTAAAATAAATTCAAGAGTCCATAAAATATAAACTTCATGTTGAGCATGGCCACCACAAGTACCGTCGTCCGATCCATCACTGCTCATCACCGAACATGGTCCTACAACGGGGTGAGTCAAATGACTCAATGTGTACACGACACTAAATCATAATAGAATCAGCATACAATAGTTACACATTCAAAACATAAAATACAAGTTATGATGCATTCCCAAACCCAATCCTAATTGTCCATCCGCTACACACCCCATACCGCTGGTCCACACCGTGGGACTACTAAGTAGACCACTCACTACACTCCAAATTGCGGTCTTAAGTCACCGCATTCGTGGTCTTAGGTCACCACATTCAGATTCTCAGTGGTCTTAGGTCACCACTTTCAGATTCTCGTGGTCTTAGGTCACCACTTTTCACTTCCCTTTCAAACAAACCCATATGCCCCTAACATATTATGCAATTACATGCCCAAGTTCACATTCTTATCATATTCTCATGTTACTTAATAACATTTTTCATATTCCTAGTAGAAGTAGGAAACGTGCTGAGTACTTAGTACCATATCATGGTACCTTAGCCACTTTCATATTCTTAATATCGATATATTATTTAACACGACCATAAACGTGTTATGAAATAGTGTGGGTACACACCGACACGCTAATGATTCCTTGAGATCCCAGATCGATCTATCGCCTTAGATCTCAAGTTCCTACAATTGATTAATCACTTTTACCTTAATAAAAAGCCATTCTACCAAAATTCCAAATCCTAGTAGGATTAGTATTCTTACCTTGTTGCTTGTTGGATCACCAACAAATCTCAAACTGTTCTTTGTTTCCCTAGGAATGTCGAAATCCTTAAAACCTTATGTTAGACTTAATCTTAATCATGAAATCATAAATCAAGGCCTTTGGCGAATATTCACATGTCTTACCTTAATCTTAGAAATCCGAATACTCCTCCTTTTAGTTGACTACTCGATAATCCCGAAAGATCCTTCCATATTCGCAACCAAAATATGTATGGGGTTAGATTATCTCTTGGCTAATCTAAAAGAAAAGAATGTAAGCCAAACTTGCTCTTACCTTTGAAGAAATCGACAAGACCTATACTTGAAGCCTTTCCAAGATTCAAATTTTGAATGGATTGGTAAGGAGAAATAGGAAGAAAAGAAAGATGAAGAGATTGGCTTGCTTTACTAAGGTTTTGGTTTTAACAAAATAGCAGAGAAAAGAGAGAATTGGCTAGGAAAATTTCTAGAGAGAGGGAATGTCTTAGGAATTTTCAGAGAGAGAGAGAAGGAAGAACAAATTGATGAGTAGCCCTATTTTCCCCTTTTATAGCCGAACTACTACTCGTAATCCCTCACTTGGCCACCACTCTTCTTTATTTGATAGCTTTATCTCTTTAAAATAATTTAAAAATATCCTTTATTATCTCTTATCTTTTAATAAAATAATACTAATAATAATCTTCTTTTATCTCTTCCTTATCTATCAAAATAAAAGAAATAAATCCATATTTATCCATCTATTATCTCTTCAAAAAAAATAATCCAATTTAATTCCCTTATTTATCCCATTACTTGTCAAATTTAAAGGAATAAAACTCCTTTTTCTAGAAGCCTTGTCGTCCGGTCCTCTCGCTTCGGAAGCAAAAATAAAACTCCTTTATTTACTTCCCAAGTGACTCGAACCTGTGCCCAACACCTTGCATGTGGCGCCATTTCCGAGGCCCTAAGCGACATCTTCAAAGCCACTTTTCCAAGCCCGATTGTGTGTCAAATTTCACAATCTTTTTCTTTTAAGGCCACCTTGCCTTAATTTCCTCTTTAAACTTTAAAACTCGACATTTCTAAGTCATTTCTAAGTTTCCAAAAATTTTCGTTCGCTCAGAACTTGACATTTCCTTACATTTCCTAAAATGTTCACTTTCATTTTAAACTTAACATTTCTATACATTTTCGTGTTTCCAAAATGTTCATTTCAAATCATTTCCATTTATTTTGAGTTTCGAAATGTTCAAATTTATTCCTAGTACATAAAACATGTCACTTGCATAATTAAACCGAAAATGCATAGGCCCTTTCCAGATGTTACAGCTTCTACCCCCTTAAAAATTTCGTCCTCGAAATTACTTACTAACGAATAATCGTGCGGTCTAACTCACCCTACTACGCTATTGTCAAGACTCGATTTTAAAGAACTATCATATTTTCTTGGCACATTCTCTAGGTTCACATCCAAGGTTTCACCATTTCACTAGCAAGACAAGAATAAGCTAACCCTATAACAAGCAAAGCCATTAAGGGTATTCGAAAATAAGGAACGCATGCCGTTGTCATATCCGCACATCTTCCTCCTCACGACGGCCAACCGCATAAACCAACCTTGGTTGCCTCGCGTCTGCACCTTCAAAGATCTCGCTTGGTGCTCCATGTCCTCGCCCAAACCATTTCCTCTATGGTTCGGTCCACGACCTTCTTGAGGTTCTTTGTCCACCTCTACCACTGATTAATGTTCGAGTTGCTAGTCGACTTTCATCCAGGTTCTTAGGACAATGCTTGATCACATGATCCTTGGACCCACACCTAAAACATCCTCCTATCTTCCTCCAGCGCTCTCATAAGTGCTTCTTTCCACACACATCACAAGGTCGATACCGCCCTTCTGAACCAACTTGCTGACCTCGCGGCCCATCAACTCTAGGCCTTTTATTCCCAGATGATCCAGACGATCCAAAACCTCTTTTTGGCCTATTCCGATCAGTGTTCTGCCTTGCAGAATCCTTAATTCCTTCAGCCACTTTAGCCTTTTCCACTAACGCTGAAAATTCTCGCTCCTGATGCGGCGCTATCAGCAATCTCAGATCATCCCTTAGTCCGTCCTCAAACGGACACAACGCTCATGCTCGATTGCCACTACTCCTCGAGCATACCGGCCAACCTCGAAATTCAAATCATATTCGCAACAAATTTGTTCCTTGAACCAGCCCGAAATGCTCTCCTTTGCTCATCCGTATACCGGTTCCAACATATTTCTTCCAAATGCTTCCTTAACATACTCCTGTGTCGATCCTCACTGTGGCACCATCCCGAACAGTTAACCACCATTGATACGCCTCATCGCAGAATAAAGCCACCATTCCTTTCAACTTCTCCTCGGGGTCGATCAAGCTCATCCATGATGCGCCATTGCTTCCAACCAAGACTCAACAGACTGGTGCCACCGAGATACTCCACGAAACATTTCAGCTCCATTAGCTCAAGTCATTCAGCACGACTTTCGATTTCAGATTTCCTCTTGCCCCACCACTAACTCCGAACTCAGAAGACTGACTGCGACACAAAGATCGTCCCCGATCGAGCTTGTCATTCCACACCAACAAATGGGAGTGGTAGGGTCAGGTACCTCATTATCGCACCCTTGACCCGATCTAACGGGTTCTGACCTAGTCATTCTTCCTCTACCGCGTCCACGACGGCCATGTCCTCTAGAGCTCATTTCGATCGTCACGATCTGATTAAAAAGTTTTATGAATTAGTCCTTGTTTCACTTATTACCCGCGAAGAAGTTTTATGAATAGAGTTTTTAGAAGTGGTTCTTTCGTATTCATACACACAGTCTTTTCATTCACGCATTCATCCATCAAACAATTGTGAACTTCCGCTCATCTGCAGGCGTTGTAGTTTTCATTGTTGTCGTTTTCCACTACCTGTGGGTATTTTCCTAATTTGTCCTATGAGGGTATTTTTGTAATTTTTCAAAAGAAAAGTTCCTTGGTGATTTTGTCAAAAGTATTTTGGAATTTTTAAATTCCTGGTATTGTGAAAATTTTAAAATCCGGGGTATTTCAAAGAATTGTGAAACTCGAGGGTATTTTAGTAATAAACCGTGGTAAATTTGTAGAATCTACTAAATCAGGGATATTTTAAAAGTTGCAAAACTTTGAGGGTTCTTTTTGAGAATTGTACTTTCCAAAACAGTGGTGTTGCGAAAATTTTAGAAATCAAGGTCATTTTGGTAATTTTGTAAGTTAGGGGAAATTTTGAAAATTTCCAAAACCAAGGTATTTTTGATAGTTTGCGAATTAGGGTTTTTAAACACTTTTTACAAAATAAGGAAATTTTGGAAAAACTGTTGGGTAGTTGAACATTTTATAAACCAAGGGCATTTTTGTAATTTTACAACTAGGGGTATTTTAGTAATTCTACAAATCGGAAATTTTTCGGAAAAATGTTGTAAAACAATAGTTCTCACAAATTAAAAAGAAATTTTAAGAGTTTTAAAATTAGGGTTTTTATGAAAATACGGCTAGTTCCCTTTCGGGTTTTAGTTAGGGTTTAGCTCATGAATAAGTCCTCTTGGTTAGGGTGAACCGAAGCTACGCACTGTAGGACTCGAGTGGAGAGGAGGTGAGTCACGCGATTGCTTAAATACCAAGCTCCCACGAATACCAATCCTAGACATGCACACAATGGTTGCCACACCCTAACTCGTGACTTAATCACGTGTTTGTTTATTAGGCATTTAAGTCTTATGTAAATATTGGGGTAAACTAGTCCTAGGGTTCAAGTACTTATCATGCTAGTCTCGCCCATTCCATTTCTACCCTTCTACAAATCACAATATAAATCACACAAAGGATAGGGTACTTACCGTGGATCATGGCTTGAGACTTAGGTGCCATGCCGAATAACTGCCTATTTCATAAAATATTTTCATGAAACTTATTTGGGCTCGATTCGAACGCTTTGGGCCTTATACCTAAGGCCGAGGGTTTGAAACTAGGCTCGATACCACATTGAAACACCCCAAACCCGCCCACGAGCTTTGACCAGATTTGGTATGTTCCTCAAGTAAACCGTTTTCAAATTCTTTTGTTACTTAGAGAAAAACTTGTGTGATTTTAAAAAATATTGTTTGGGTTGGGCTTGTGTTGAAAACAAACTGGATTTTTATATTAGACAACCCTTTTTTTAATTTTAAGTAATAAACATATCGAGTATATTTTAAAATAAAATACTTAGTCTTTAACCTAATCAAAATTTGTAACACAATAAAACAACAAGTAGAAATAAAAAAATCGTTCATCATGGCCTTATGGCCTTATTACATCAAATAGTTTCCAAAATATTTCAAAGTGCTAAAATAAATTCAAGAGTCCATAAAATATAAACTTCATGTTGAGCATGGCCACCACAAGTACCGCCGTCCCTGGCCCATCACTGCTCATCACCGAACATGGTCCCACAACGGGATGAGTCAAACAGACTCAATATGTACACGACACTAAATCATAATAGAATCAGGCATACAATAGTTACACATTCAAAACATAAAATACAAGTATGATGCATTCCCAAACCCAATCCTAATTGTCCATCCGATACACACCCCCGTACCTGCCAATCACACCGTGGGGACTACTAAGTCGACCCTCCTTCCGCTACACTCCAAATTTCGGTCTTAAGTCACCGCATTCGTGGTCTTAGGTCACCACGCTCATATTATCGTGGTCTTAGGTCACCACTTTCGATTCTCGTGGTCTTAGGTCACCACTTTTCACTTCCCTTTCAAACAAACCCATATGCCCCTAACATATTATGCAATTACATGCCCAAGTTCACATTCTTATCATATTCTCATGTTACTTAATAACTTTTTCATATTCCTAGTAGAAGTAGGAAACGTGCACAGTACTTAGTACCATATCATGGTACCTTAGCCACTTTCATATTCTTAATATCGATATATTATTTAACACACCATAAAACGATTATGAAATAGTGGGTACACACCGATTCGCTTAATGATTCCTTGAGATCCCGAGATCCGATCTACGCCTTAGATCTCAAGTTCCTACAATTGATTAATCACTTTTACCTTAATAAAAAACCATTCTACCAAAATTCCAAATCCTAGTAGGATTAGTATTCTTACCTTGTTGCCGATTGGATCACCAACAAATCCCGAAACTGTTCCTTATTTCCTTAGGAATGTTGAAATCCTTAAAACCTTATGTTAGACTTAATCTTAATCATCAAATCATAAATCAAGGCCTTTGGCCTAATATTCACATGTCTTACCTTAATCTTAGAGATCCCGAATACTCCTCCTTTTAGTTGACTACTCTGATAATCCCTAAAGATCCTTCCATATTCGGCAACCAAAATATGTATGGGGTTAGATTATCTCTCGGCTAATCTAAAAGAAAAGAATGGAAGCCAAACTTGCTCTTACCTTTGAAGAAATCAACAGCACCTATGCTTGAAGCCTTTCCAAGATTCGGCTTTTGAATGGATTGGTAAGGAGAAATAGGAAGAAAAGAAAGATGAAGAGATTGGCTTACTTTACTAGGGTTTTGGTTTTAACAAAATAGCAGAAAAGAGAGAATTGGCTAGGAAAATTTTAGCGAGAGAGGGAATGTCTTAGGAATTTTCAAGAGAGAAGAGAAGGAAGGACAAATTGATGAGTAGCCCTATTTTCCCCTTTTATAGCCGAACTACTACTCGTAATCCCTCACTTAGCCCCCACTCTTCTTTATTTGATAGCTTTATCTCTTTAAAATAATTAAAGAAATATCCTTTATTATCTCTTATCTCTTAATAAAATAATATCGATAATAATCTTCTTTTATCTCTTCATTATCTATCAAAATAAAAGAAATAAATCCATATTTATCCATCTATTATCTCTTCAAAAAAATAATCCAATTTAATTCCCTTATTTATCCCATTACTTGTCAAATTTAAAGGAATAAAACTCCTTTTTCTAGAAGCCCCGCCGTCCACTCTCGCTTCGGAAGCAAAATAAAACTCCTTTTATTTGCTTCCCAAGTGACTCGAACCTGTGCCCAACACCTTGCATGTGGCGCCATTTCCAGAGCCCTAAGTGACATCTTCAGCCACTTTTCCAAGCCCGATTGTGTGTCAAATTTCACAATCTTTTTCTTTTAAGGCGACCTTGCCTTAATTTCCTCTTTAAACTTCAAAACTCGACATTTCTAAGTCATTTCTAAGTTTCCAAAATTTTCGTTCGCTCAGAACTTGACATTTCCTAAAATGTTCACTTTCATTTTAAACTTAACATTTCTATACATTTGCGTGTTTCCAAAATGTTCATTTCAAATCATTTCCATTCATTTCCGGGTTTCCAGAAATGTTCAAAATTTATTCCTAGTACATAAAACATGTCACTTCGTACAATTAAACCGAAAATGCATAGGCCCTTTCCAGGATGTTACAGATTTTCTAAAATAGATTAACAAAAGGATTTCATAACCAACTTTTACAAATATTTTAACTCGGAAATTTTCTCTCGAATTATCAATAATATTTTCAAAAGTCATGGTTTATAAGATCTCTAGTTCAAATTATCGATTTATCAAATCAACCTTTGAGGTTTGTAATACTTTATCAAATATTTAAAATCAAACTTGCTTTCTTGATTATAACAAATAACCCTTTTTAGTATGAATAAAAATGACTTAACATGTTTTTCTCATGTGACTTGTCAGATCCGGTCATAACTCATGGGCCGGGTTTTGGGGTGTTACAAATCCACTAGCCCATGCAGAGGTGAAAACATCACGAAGACATAGTTTCTCACTCCCACTTAAAGGTGCGACCACAACGGTCATGCAATGCAATGTGCATAAGAAAATAACAATTATATGCAATGACACAAACAAATGCAACAGAAGGATCGTAATTTTTAAATCAAATTTTCAAATTTCTAACAAAGGATAGAAAATAATCAATTTTACGGCTTGACTTTCTTATTGGTCCTCAGTGGAGTCGCTAAGCTGTCGAAACCATTTTAAGTTTTCTTTTGAAAAAATGGGGATCGACTTTAAAAACGAAAATGGAGTCGCCACCAATCCTTTTTCGAGGGTGATCAGGTCACCTTGAAATTGATCATTTTAATAAAAAAATATTTTGATTTATTAAAATAATGATTTTGGTCTACGAAAGTCGAGAAAATGGGTTCGGGAGTCGGTTATGCACGAGGAAGGATTAGCACCCTCGTAATGCCCAAAAAAATTGGTACCTAATTGATTAATTAATGTTTTCATGTCAAAATTTGAGGAGATTTTAAAATATGACCCTTTTGATTTTTCAAAACTTATAACCTTAAATAAAGCATTTAATTATTTGGATAAAAGAAATGTCAAATCTCAGTAAGTTAGAGCACGACCTTTCGAATTTCCCAAACACCAATTATCCTTTATTTTGTTTTATTTTTTTTTTTTGAAACCCCTATCTCAAAATATCAAAATGTCACATCCAATAAGTTAGGACGCAACATCTTAAATTCACAAAGATAGGTTTTTTATTTGAAAATCATATATTTTAATTTCAAAAAGGGTATTTGATCATTTAGACTTAATGAGAAAAATCGAAGCCCAGTAAGTTAGGGCATGATTCCCTCAAAACTCCAAATGTCAAATATTGCCTTATTTTAAGAAATAAAGTTTTGGATAAAAAGTGACAATTAAATGAGATATATTTTAAAACAATGATTTGAGTAAAATGTATCATTAATACATTACAAAACACAAATACCAAAGTAATATACTACAATTACATGATATAATAACATTTAATACTAATATAGGCAACTAAGAGAAAGAATAACATAAAATAGCAAATGATACAAGTAATAAAATGACTATGCTAAAGCAAACATAAGAATAATAAACAAATAAAAGAACATGAATAACAAATAAAAGATATAAAGTAATAATTCAAAAGATTTATGTGAAAGATTAAAAAACTAAAAAATAAATACGAAACTTTACATATGAGATTAAATATAAAAGTAAAATAACAATATAAGATAAATGATATATGCAAAACAATAAAGGGATATTATCACAATTTTAAAAAAAATAGAATAATAAAAAATAAAAAATGAAATGGCAAAATCTAAAATAGTTAATATATACATAATAAAATAAATATATATATATTTTTAAATAAATAATATAAAAACTTTGAATAAAAATGTAAAAGGGATAACTTATAATAAGTATATAATATACCATTTAAAAATAGATAATATACATATTTTAAATAAACAATATATGAAAAATTTTGCCTTAATAATAAAACAATTTAGATGATGTACAACATACAAATTTTCAAATAATACATAATATGATTAAAGTTAAATAATATATAATATATATGATATATAACAAATAAAAATAATAATATATATGATAAAACAATTTAATGTAAATAGAGAAAAGCAAAAAAGAAAAACAAGTTTAAAATAATTAAAATAAATAAATGAATAGTGATTAAGCAATTAAATGGATAAATAAAAAAAGTTAAAAAATGCATAAGTCAACCTAACTCCCGCAATATGAGGATTCAACGAAATTCCTCCACCAAAATCTAACTTGAACGGAAGCAACTCAAAAAGAAACGAAGATAAGCGAAGAACAAAATAAGCACAAGCTACAGAAAATAAGAACGCAAAAGAGAGAGAAATTTGAGCGAATGCTTTCAAGAATTTTTATTACTCCCAACTCAAGTCCTCTTACAATGAAGGGAGAGGCCTCTATTTATAGTTGAGCCTCCCCAAATCTAACGGTATAGATCAATTACATCAACGGCTAAGATTAAAAGGTATCTATAAATCAAATCTCTAAGATTACAAAATCATATCTTCTAAGATTGCATATCATATCTTTTAGGATTGCATATCATATCTAAGATTGCATATCCTTGAAGATTATGTTTCCATATACGTCAAGCTTGTAGATGGACCTTCAATCTTTTCAAGTAATGGGTCATTCCGATCGGACCAAATGATATATTTTGGAATGGACTTAGACTTTGTTTTATTATTTTGGGTTTATTATTTTTTGTATGAGCCTGGGCTAAATTGGCCTATTACAACCATTTCATATATATATATATATATAAATTTTTTATATAACCATTTCACTTAATATGTCATCTTACCATATCATTAACACATTTAACACATAATCATTCTATAAATCACATTTTGTTTCAAGCGTTCATATAAACATATCATCCTCGAATCACTTACTTGCACTAAACAATGTAGAAACTAAATAAATAGATTAATCATACCTGTTAATCATTTACGAGGCACTTATAGGATTCGTACTGAAAATGGTTCGTCATATGCTTCCTGTAATATAATAATTCAATTCAAACTAATTCATATATGTACATAAATACCTATTTTGACCATGTAATCATCAATATGAAACATATTATAGATTCATTCTTGATACAATATTCAAATGGTACACATCAATATTTCAACATTAAACACATATTTTCATAGCCCGGTGAACTATAGCAACTTGACTCAGATACTAGGGTAACTATACCGCACCAAAAGCATCAAAGATGTGTAAGAGACATTGAAGTGCAGGCAGAGGCACAAATGTGCAATTAGAGGCACCGAAGTGCAAATAGGGGCACCAAAGTGCAATCGTGTACAAGCGCGCATACTAACCCTATTGGAATGACAATCGTATCCTAATCGTTTACTATGTCCAAACGGACATTTTAACAAAATTATAACCTTCATGAATCAAAGGCAGTTCCATATTTCTCAATACACATGCTATAACAAATCATAATCATTCCGAAATCACATATATCATATTTAATAAATATTCAATAGTTTTCAAATAAATCCTTTCTCACCTTATATCCAGTTATAATATTTCGGTTTCCAACTCGAAATTAAACTCCATATATATACATTCACAAATAAGCAGTAACATTATATATATATAGATATCTACAATTCTATACCTACAAACTTACCTCAACAATTACAGTTGTAAAACGAGACCGACGACTAATCCAACACATTAGCTTTTCTTTTGTTTAGATATGTTTGATTCGTTTCTTGATCTATATAATAATTTTTTCATTCAATTAATAAAATTATAGGACTTAAATAATATTTTTATACAATTAAGTCCTTCCATAATCATTTTGCAAATTTATCCCAACATTTTACCTTTTATGCAATTTAGTCCTTAAACCTTAAACTTGCAAATTTACCATATTTAGTTAAAATTCATGTTAGCTGATTTTCATAGGGTTCATAATCAGCTGATTTTTATCATCATTTCACAATACTTACCTTGAATTTTGCTAT
This sequence comes from Gossypium rotundifolium, assembly GCA_025506655.1. Classification (NCBI taxonomy): domain Eukaryota; kingdom Viridiplantae; phylum Streptophyta; class Magnoliopsida; order Malvales; family Malvaceae; genus Gossypium; species Gossypium rotundifolium. The sequence continues at coordinate 31,362,653 of CP106730.1, forward strand.
TTCTACAATTTAATCCTTAAACATTAAAATTATCAAAAATCACTTAAAAAAACTTGTTTATTTAGCAACCAAATTTAATAATCCATCATCTAAATTCAAAACACATGCTAGCTCTATCATGGTAAGTCCCTAAACTTTTAAAAAAATTACAAATTGACCCCTAGACTAGCTAGATTAAACTAATACAATAACAAAAACATAAAAATAATTAAAAACGAAATGAAAAACACTCACATGCAATAGAACTATGCTTAACCGAATGCTTCCTATCCTTCCATGGAGGTTTCAGTTATGGGGAAGAAGAACATAAGGGTTTTGTTTTATTATGTTTGTTTCAACTTAACATTATTTTATTATTAATAACATATAATTAGTTTTTACGATTTAGTCCTTTTCACCTAATTAACCATTTAAACGATAAAATTTCTTAACCAAATTTTAATATAACCCTAATAACACTTCATAAATATTTAATAAAATATATACTGAGCTCGGTTTATAGAAAAATAGTCTTCATACTTCATTTTCTAAAACCACTTGACTTTATGAATTTACCACTTGAACCTAATTATTCTTTCAAATAACATAAATTATCAAATTAAAATTTATTATAATACTATATTTGACTCATAAGTGTCAAATAATAATATTTAAAAACTCACTCATCAAATTAGTGGCCCGAAACCGTTATTTCCAATACCACTGTAAAACAGGCTGTTACAATATTTTTACTTAAACTTAATTTTATTTCTCCTTTATCATAAGCATACAACTTATTTACTTGAATATAATCTTCATTGTGTACTTTGAATTCACTTACTATTCGTTTTCACTTAATCTATTCTTAAATATACAATGTATACTTATCCCTTTCATGTCAATTATCAACTTCACTTCTCACTCGATTTATCTTATCATATCATCTCAAATATCAAATACATACTTGTCTTTTCCAACTTTCCAACTCATTTCCTCTATACTCATTTACCTTCAATCACTTTATAACATAATTATAACTTTTCTATAACTCAATTGTCTTGAATTTCAAGTTTTATTTTATTCTTCTAATTTCCATATTTTTTAGTATACTTTTTACATATCAACCTTTATGTTCGTTCGATTTCCTTTATTTTATCACCATTACTCATCACTTTCCAATTTCTTATAAATAATTTTTTTTATGTCTGAACACTTACATCACTTCATTTCTTCTCATTTCATTTGTAATGCATTTTCTTGTGGTCATTCACCAATACTTTTTTTAATCAATATCTTGCAAATTTCATACTTCTTCACAATACCTGCTTCAAAGTACCTTCACTTTACTTTTATCTTTTATATTTATAATTTACTATCAATTATATCCAAATTAATTCTTTTCTTTTACTAGATTGACAACATGTGGTAATCTCATCTCTTGAAAATTTCATTTGTATTAGTAGTATTCTTGAGTCCCTTTTTTAAGAAAACATCTTCTTCAATCCTTATGTGACTCACTTCCTTTGAATTTATCTTCATAATCTTATTCATACAAAATCTTCCTTTACTTCTAATCACTTGGATTTTATACCTTCCATAACACTTGCATTCTTTCACTTTATATTCTTGAACTTGATCTCACTTCTTCCAATTTTACTATCACTAAAAATCATTTTCCATTACTTGTCACTCTTTTGTAACTTTTTCAGAATATTTGTAATACTTCATCTAAACACTACTTATTAGAGTGTGAAATTACACACCTCGATACCGTGAGTACTAACCCTTCTCGCCTCTAAGACCTAAAATATATTTTGATTCGTTAGACAACTAATTCAAAAAATAATCTTAATCGATAATGGATCCAAAATCTTACCCTCTTGATTTTGAATCACTTTTTTCGGTTTGCCTCGCTTATCGATTCACTAGCCACCGAGAATCCACCAACTAATAACGGCTCGGAGGTTCGTACCACTTGAATAATGGACTTCCTTCTAAGATGGCCCGCAACCGGTGGAAAATCCAGACCGCCGAAACCGCTCTTCATTTGAATGGGGATTTACGGATCCACCCTCTTACGATAACTAAACACCGCCTTTTTCTTCCTATTTTGATCTTCAAGATCCAAAGGAATTTAGTTAGATCTAAAATAATATCAATAATACTAGAGATTTTAAAGAGTAGGATTTCCTTACCAAAATGAAACGCTTCCAACGCTTCCACGATTCTCCGATCACTTGAATTCCAATCTCGTTATTGCACTAAATAATAACGAAAGAAACGTTATTAGTATGAATGCTATATCAATCCAAAAAGACCTCAATTAAACCAATGATATTCGCCAAAGTACCTTAATAAATCGAAAATGGAAAAGAACCCTTACCTATTTTCCACGATTGAAAGGAAAGAATGGAGAATGGTGTCTAAATGATGAAGGATTGACTATGTATGTTCAAGGAAAAGAAAAAATAATTGGGTTTATAGGCACAATAGCATTCGCCAAGAGAGTGAAGATGGAGAGAATTTTCGATTGGAAAAGAAATAATATAAAACGAAAGGATGATGGTGATGTTGTTGCTTGATGTCAAAGAGAAAGAAGAGAAAAAAAAATTAACTTTAGGTCTTTGGTATATTCGGCCATGGCAAAAGAAAGAAAAAGATGATTCTTTTTGGTATGGATGATTTCGCACAAGAAGAAAAGGCACAAAGAATTGGCTATCGAGATAAGCAAAAGGAATAACCAAATGGTCACAAAATTTGAGCTTTACTAATGCCCTATTCGCCAAGATGAGAGTTGAGAGGAGTAAACAAAGAAAAATCTGCACAATGTGCAAATTTCATACTTCTTCACAATACCGTAACGTGTCCGAAATGCCGCCTTATAAATGTCCGCTTCTTTCACCTTAAGTCGGTGATAACCCGACCTTAAATCAATCTTTGAAAAAACTGCTCCTTTTAATTGATCAAACAGTCGTCAATTCTCGGCAGAGGATACCGATTCTTGATCGTCAATTTATTCAAGCTGTCGTAGTCAATGCACATACGCGATCGATCCATCCTTCTTCTTGACGAACAAAACGGTGCTCCCCGGAGACACACTTGGTCGAATGAATCCCGATCCAAAGAATTCTTGAATTTGAGCTTTGAGCTCACCAACTCCTTCTTGCCATTCTATAGGGAGCAAAGTACCTTCACTTTACTTTTATCTTTTATATTTATAATTTACTATCAATTATATCCAAATTAATTCTTTTCTTTTTATTTGCTTTAAGTCGCTCACTAGATTGACAACATGTGGTAATCGCTAAGCATTCCTATATCTACATCCTCTTTTCAATTCAATTTCTTTAAACCATATTCACTATTATATTAATGCTTCTCTTCATATACTATCATTTTACGCTATGCAAACAATGTTGAATCTAGTGCCTAGAGTGTAGTATTTTCGTCTATGTACACTTGTAATTTTTTTGAACAAATTGGTTAATAGAATTATTCATGAATTACATTAATACCCTTTGTATATTATCCTCACGTGGTATTTTCCTGTAAAGTAAAATAGAAGCAAATATTAGCTCACTAGTTGTCTATTGTTTAGGAAATACTAAGCGATATTATGTGGTTAGATCATAATACGGAAAGACAACTTATATTGGTAGACAAACCTAAATGTAATGCCCCAAAAATCTATTATAATTATTCTCGTATGTTTGTGACACAAATATCTGTCTGCTTCAGTGGTTAAGTGTTCTGGGAGTGTCTGAGAAGTCTTGGGTTCAAGCCTTAGCTTGGGAAAATTTTTGTTTTTAATTGAGTAAACCTCTATCTTTAGCCAGTAGGCTTGTAAATAAGTATTGGTAAAATATGTCAGAATGGGCCTGCTGGTCTGGTGGTTAAGTGGGGAGCAAAGGAGTAAGAGGTTTGGAGTTTGAGTCCTTGCTCAAGCAAAGGGATTTATTTTTACTATCCGTGCCGTGTGGGTAGTAGAGTTTGACCAAAATTCTGTAGAGTTTGAGTGGGGTTTGAATTTGGTGGTTGAGGGGATTATGTTGGAGTGATTTTAGGAGAAAATGTTGGAATTGGGTAGTGATCCTTGTTGTTTCAGCCGAAATCCCCTTTTGTTGCCATTTTTTCTTTCTGTTCAAAATTTGCGGTTCCCCATACTCTCTCGAATTCTTTTGACACTAGTTTCTTTGCACTCAAGTCTGTTATTCTCCACTTTGCTCTTTCCCTTGGCCAAACATTGCTAGGTGAATCTCGGCTACACCTTTTGTTTTCCTTCAATTTTGTTCTTCCCTATAGGAATCATTCCCTCCCCTTGTTTGTCGATTTTCTCCTCTTCTTCTACCCCACTGTGTAGTAAGCAACGTTCTTTTCTTTCTTTGGTCTAACCTTATTCCTCTTTCCATCCTTCCTTTTAATTTCTTTTGCCGATTCTCTTCTTTCTCTTGCGCTCAACTCCTAATTTCGTTGGTTTGATAAGTTTTTGTAGGTGTTAACTTTGACTTTTCTTTTTGGAATATCGGTTAAGAGGGGTTTTTGTTGGTGATAGGAATTATTCAGAGGGCTGGTGATCTCTAATCGACGTGCGAAGTGTGTGAAACCCTGTTGTTGCATTTGAAGGTAACGTTTTGTGAGTTTAGTATTTGGTCTTTTTGTGCATTTTGGTTGAGCATAGCTTTAAGTGACTAAGTGGTGTTGTTTTGGCTAAATGAAAGTTCTAGAGTGCTCGTGGTTCTCATTTTAACGGTGTTGGTGAAGGGTTTTCATCGGCAGTAAGTCAAGCTAATACTGTTAACGATTGTTGAAACCTGTGAATTAGACTACTAAATCAGTTTGAATGATCTTTGATAGGTATCCGGGCTTAGGGAGTGTTTCAACATCGAAAACATGACAGGTGTGTAAACACAACTCTGAAACTAAAAATCGAAGAAAAGTCAAAAAATATGATTTTCGTCACCAAACAGACGTGCGGCCGCCCATATTGTAGGCCGTATGGTCGGGGATGAGCGTGTGATCGACAAGGCAGGCTATGTGTGATTCATGGGCCGGGTCGTATGGGCTCTAAGGGCGTGTGGGATTGTTGGGCCAGTGTGTGATCCACATGACTAAGGCCATTTTGGGCCTTGTGGGCCACACGAGCGTGTGGGCCCACATAGGTAAATTACATGAGCTTGTGGGTCCATTTTCACTATTTTGATTGCTAAGGTTGCACGAGTCGCCCGAGTCAACTGTGGACCTACTGTAAGGTCGATAAGATTACCTAGATCCCTATTTGACTGAATGACTGTTAGATCCATGTACTTTATATATAAACATGTATGACTGTATTTTGAGCATGATGTTAAAACTGTACCAAATACATATATGATACCATGATTTGGCATGACATGATTGTATTATGCATTGCATGGGGATGGGTTTATATGAATCGGAGGAAGTGTACTGTAACACCCCAAACCCAACCTAGATGTTATTGCCGCATCTCGCGGCGTCACATGATAGTTCTGTGGAAAACATAATTGTGTTAAAACCATTTGTAGATATCTTAGGCTTCCATCAAAATGTTTCATTAAATTTTTATCCATTTTCAAAACATCATACATTGCAGAAGCTTTTTAAAAGTCATTTGCGAATTCGTGTCCATTTTGATAAACCATTTGTTTATTTTGAAAACTTGCATCTTATCTTACTGCTAGCAGGTATAAAGATAAAAATCCCAAATTTAAAACAAAATATGTAAAGGCCATATTACATAAAGTTTCCCAGATATAACCAAAACCATAAGTGAAATAAAAGCCAAAAAGGTCCAGAATCGTGGTCACCGTCGATTCTTTCACTGCACTGATCCGTCTACTATTGGGGATTACCTAAATAGATTAGACAAAAAGGGTGAGTTTTCGCAAACTCAGTGTGTAATCCCCACAGAAAACATACACATAAAATATTAGATAACAGACATACATTCACAGTTCGGGTCTGAGCCCATTACAGAAAGGGTGTGGACTTTAGCCCACTCAGATATATAAACATACATATTATAGGGCATTAGCCCATTCCAAACAGAATATACAAAATTAGATTCCTACCCACCAGCCTCTACACACCAAATCCGTCCAACCTTACACACTATGTGGGGATAAAATCAACCCACCCAGCCATACATACCATGTTAAAATTTAATGTGGCACATAATAAAAATTACATTGATTCCTACCTTAAAAGGCTTTCAGATACTTCCTCCGAATATCATCAATCCCACCTCGATGCAATGCAACATACATAAAATGTCATGCTAATATGCAGATAGTAGATCATACATTCAGAACAGCATACATGCTTAGTATAGAAATTGTAACACCCCAAACCCGGCCCAAACGTTATGGCCAAATTCGGTATGTCACGGAGAAAACATTTTGAAAACCCTTGTTAGCCGATTTAAAATTTAAGGCAAAATATTTTAGTTTTATTTTAAAACCATGGAATTTGTATGAAGAATTATTAAGTCAGAATTGTTACAGATTTTAATGTACCCGTTGGCACAATAAAACATTTTTCGTTTGATTTTTAAGGAACTTGTGGAATCATTTTATAGTTGTAAAGTAATTTAAATAGTTCGTCCAATCATAAAAATAAATATAAAATAAAAGATAGACTTAGGAGGCCTTATTACAATTTAATTAAATAAAACCCAAATAGAATAAAACTAAAATAAAATACTTCAAAGTAAAATTCAATTTCCAACGCATGGCCACCTCGAGTTCTTCCTAGCCTCATCCGCTATCTACGTGTCACATAAAAAATATTAAAGGAAAAGGTGAGTCACCAAGACTCGGCAGTAACCCTTTTCCCTGTTAAATGCAACATCATACACAATTATAACAAATTAACATGCATTAAGTCATGCACCCAACCTAGCCATCCAAACGCCTTTCTCTACCCCTGTGGTACCAAACCACCGGTGGTGCCAAACCACCGGTGACTTAAAGTCACAATTGTGATACCAAATCACCGGAGGTGCCAAGCCTCTCGGTGTCCGTGAACAAATCGATTGATGGGGCCAACCCATCGTGTGATACCAAATCATCGGCCAATCCTTAATATCGATGCCAACCCACCGTGGTGCAAGCCATACGAGACGCTATGAGGTGCCAAACCTGTGCAAACCTCCGTGAAAGTCACATTGTGATACCAAATCATCGTGTCCGTTGACACGAAAATCAATTCCCCCACTCATATATATCCCACATCAATCCATGATACACAATGTTTCATGCCAACATATAATTAAATCACATATACCAAATATGCCATGCTTCCCAAAAGCATCAAATAGTATCTCATATTGACAGAGACTTACTCGAACCATCGCTATATCTTTACTACGATCAAATCCAAAGCTACATAAATCAGATTTAACACACACAATATTTAGCACGCTTAATCAATCATAAAGCGTATACACACACAAATAATTCTAAATCCGAAAAGTCAATCGGCCACACTAGCCTTCCTTGCCCTATATTCGCCATTACCAAATATTAGTACCAAGGCCATTCGCCAAACTAAAACAATCCAAAGAGGTTATCGCTTGAATACGAAGCCTTACCCAAATGCTTTTGAACACTAGCCGACACACTCCAAGTGTGAACCGGTTTCACTTCCCTACACCCAAGACTTATCCAAAATTAGTAGTCTTGACTTTGAACACTAATTAAATACTCACTAAGAATAGAACCTTACCACTACTTACCAACTGGTTGACAAAGAATGGTAGATTAAATTTCCTGCTTTGAGATCCCAAAGTTCCTAGGAATCAGTTCCAACACTCATTAGCCATCCATCAATATATTTTGACCCTTTTTCATTCAACCAAATCGACAGGAAATAAGTATTATAGGAGGAGAGTTTCGGCACTTCTTACCTTCACCAAATCTGTTGACAACAAGGATCCAAAGAGATCTATACTACTCTCAATATTCAGCCAAGACTACACCACAAAGGGGAAAGAAATTCGGCACACCAAGAAGGAAAAAGAAAGAAAAGATGTAGGGGAATTCAAGGGTAGTTTTTGGCTAGAATAAAAGAAGAGAAAGCTGGAATTTTTTTGAAGAATTCCCTAGGGAATTTCGGCAGTAGCAAAGGAAAGGAAAAGTAAATAGTTACTGAAATTTTCTTTGCTCTTCTTCTCAGACAAAAAATTTCCCCCAGAGTCCTAATGTCGCCTAATTCTCCTCTCTATGCTTGATAATTTTCAGCCTTGAATTATGACAATTAAATCTAATTTTATCTTACTTCTTATCCCTTAATCCCTCTTAACAAAATAAAAATAAAGTATAACAACACCACAACTCTTTAAAATAAAAATAAAATAAACTAATGCTTATCCCCACTCCAAATTAATTCTAATTCAAATAAAAATGCTTAAGCTCTTCCAATTTCATGCCATTCTCGTCCATTCACGCCAAAGAAGAACAACAAAAAACAAAATCCAATTTCTGCGTTTAGGTTCGAACCCAGGACCTACTACTTGCAGCCCCCTTCTTAACGCCCTTGCCATCTTTCCCGAATAGACTTTCATGACATAAACCCTTCACCTTTTAATTATAAACCTTACTCCTGGCCCTTACTCCTTTCACGCCAAAGCCCAAAAATAAAATTCCTTCTTTGCGTCTCTCAAGACTCGAACCCGCGTCCTTAAACCGAGGCCCCTTAAGTGGCGCCCCAAGCCACTCCACCAGCCCGTCTTTCATGTCATAACTCGTCGCGACATTTTTATAAACCATCCTTCACTGCTCCTTAGGCTTTAGCACTAAAACAAAAATAAACGCACACATGTGCTACCCCCAGGACTCGAACACGAGTCCAAGCACCGCAGCCTTCTCTTCCAACGCCCCAGGCCAATTCTCCTAATCGACTATCATGTCAAATTCCCTTTTTATTTATTTATAAAACCTTCCTCTTGGCCCTTTCCTTATGACGCAAAGGCCCAAAATAAAATGCTCCATTGCATCCTTCATGTCTCAAACCCGAGACCTCTCTCTCTCAAGTGGCGCCCCAAACCACTCCTACTACCTGCCTTTCATGTCCAATTCTTACCCGAATTTTTACTTAAACCCTAACTATCCTAGCTTCCCTCCTTTAAACACATAAAATAATTTTTTAGCCCTAAGTCGCCTAGCTCTAAGTTTACTTTTGGACCTCAAACATGCCAAATAAATCATAATATTTATTCTTCAAGCACACACATGGGAAATTAGCTAAATTACAAACAACCCCTAATTTAGGGTGTTACAGAAATAAAATAGTCAGATCATTTATTTAAGGGTCTAAGCATTGCTTACCGACCCTACGGTAGGTCCACAGTCGACTTGGACAACCCGTGCAACCTTACAGAGTTTTCCAAAAAAATGGGCTCACACGCCATGTGGGTCCACACACCTGTGTGGCTCACACGGCCCAAATTGGCCTTGGCCGTGTGGATTACATGGCCTGGCCTAGAATTCCACACGCCTGTGTGGGCCCACACAACCCAATTAGTAGAGCCTGTGTGTCTTTGCGGCCTCGCTTACTGCACTACCGGCTCGTTGATCACACTCAGTAGTATGGTGACTTATAGTCCTGCACATGGCCTACCACACGCCCTTGTGGCGTCAACACAATGGTTTTTGGCTTTCATCGAAACCTTATTTTCTGTATTTTAGGTACACACTTGTATCGTTTTTGATACGTTAGCACTCCTAAGCCCTCCAAAGCCTACAAATTAGAATACATAGCCTCAATTTAGGAATTTAGAGACTAAAACTAACGAATTCGTCATTAAGAAATTTTCCCCAACTCAAATTATCGCTAACAAATCGATCACTACTTCCAGCCAAATCGACACAACGCTGATTCCAGCCTTTCAGATAACTCCTACACGCAACAAAACCCAACCATTCAAAGGGGTGGCTAAGGTTAATTTAACCCACAACTTACCGAACACGCGTCTAAAATTTGAATAATAGAAACAATTGGAGAAAAGAACCAGGATACGAGGGGAAAATAGTAGAATTTTGATAGCAAAAGAGGAGATGGAAGGTGAATTCGGTAGAAAGGGGAGAAGAAAACAACGTCAAAAATATTTTAGGAATGTGAGGGAGGAAATCAAATTTGCAAAAATTTGATAACCCCCTATCCCAACTTCCCTTGCTTTTCTCCACCCAACTCCCCACTACTCAGCTTTTGAAACTAACTCAAACTCTTCGTCACCAATTCTAGCAAAAATAAACTCCCCTTGCCTAAGCAGAGATTTAAACTCACAACCTCCCACCCAACAACACTCCACCTAGCCACCAGACCAGTAGGCCCATTCTATTATTTACTTACACACTTTAACTTATAAGCCTACTAACCAGAGTTTGGGTTTTATTCATAAAAATACCAAAATTTACCCAAGTTGAGACTTGAACTTGGGACCTCTCAAGCACACCCAAACACATCCAAATCACTCAACCACTAAAGCTGACAGATATTTGTGTCAAAATTACAAAAGCCAAAATTAAGCAAAAATCGGGAGTTATAACTCTACCCCCCTAAAAGAAAATTTTGTCCTCAAAAATTTACCTGATCAGAAGAGGTGAGGATACTGCTGATGCATTAAATCCTCCGGCTCCCAAGTGGCCTCCTTAGTGCTATGATTCTACCACAGCACCTTCACTAAGGGGATAGATTTCCTCCGCAGCATCTTAACGTCGCGGTCCAAAATCTGAACCGACTCCTCTTCAAATGTCAGATCTAGTTAACCTCAATATCCTCAATAGGCACAACATGCGTGAGATTAGAGCAGTAGCACCTCAATATTGAGATGTGCAACACATCATGTATGTGATTCAACTCTGGAGGAAGCTCTAACTGATATACAATTGGCCTCACTCGCTTCAGAATATGGTATGGCCCAAGAAACCGAGGGTTTAGCTTACCCTTACGACCAAACCTCAAGACCTTCTTCCATGGCTAGACCTTGAGAAAAACTAAGTCTCACACAGAATACTCGATATCCTTTCTTTTCAGATCTGCGTAGGACTTCTACCTATCAAATGCTACTTTCGGTCGATCTTGAATCAATCGGACTTTATCTTCAATTTCAGAAACCAATTTTGAACCCAGAACACGTCGCTCACCTAACTCAGTCCAACACAAGGAAGTGCGGCACTTACAACCATACCAGGCCTCATAAGGCGCCATCTAGATGCTAGACTGATAGCTGTTGTTATAGGAGAACTCATCCAGTGGCAAATAGTCCTCCCAACTACCTCAAAAATTTATAACACAGCTCCTCAACATATCCTCCAGTACTTGAATCACCCTCTCCGACTGACTATCTATCTAAGGATGGAAAGAAGTACTGAAGTCCAACCTTGAACCCAGAGCCTCGTGTAATTTCTTCTAGAACCTAGATGTAAAGCGAGGATCCTTATCGGAGATGATCGAAATAGGAACCCCATGCAGTCTCACTATTTCATATACATAGAGCTTAGCCAATTTTTAGAGTGAAAAGTCTGTCCTGACCGGATTGAAGTGAGCAGATTTGGTTAATCGATCCATGATAACCAAGATAGAATCTTTCTTAGTGGGTGTTAAGGGCAACCCACTAACAAAATCCATAGTTACTCACTCCCATTTCCACATCAAAATCTTTACCTACTTGCGGAACCCAAGGTAATCGATGCTCACTTAATCACGCGACAAGTCAAACAGTGAGCAACGAAATTTGTAACCTCACGCTTCAACCCTGGCCACTTGATCGTGTCAAACAGTCGAATTTTAATATTTATAAAAAGAATGATCGAACCTGTATCATGATTTTAACTATTATTTGCATTAGAACATCAATTCTTCCATGAGGTGAGGCCAAAAAATCTAACATTTGTTCATAGTAAATCAGATAAGTTGTTAAATAGTGGAAATCAACAATAAAAATAGATCAAAGTAACCAAAAAGAAGAATAAAAGAACCAAGAAAAGAAAAATAAAGAATCATGTTTTTAATAAAGACTTAGACAAGAATGAAGATAAACTTTAAACAATATGAATTAAGTCTAAAATCAAACAAAACTTAAGACAAAATATGTGAAAAATGTGAAAAAAAAGAACCAGGCACGTTGGCAAGCACGGGTAGGGAGCACGGTGGTGGTGTTGGGTTCTTCAACAGGGCACACTGGTAAAGGGTGTCTTTGCGTGTGTGGTTGGGTTTGATTAGTATTCTGAGAAGAATGACCGGAAGGAGGTGAGTTGGAGGGATGTGGGTGATTTGGTGGCAGGATTTGAAGAAGTGGGGTGGAATCTGATTTTAAGGTTTGGGTTTGGGGAAGAGGACGGTTATTCTTATAAATAGGGCCTGAGGCACGGTCTTTCAACATGCTCGTGTCGTTTTAAACTAGCCCGTGCTTTTCATAATTTTTGGGTTTTAGGCGCGTTTAGATGGGGTTGCCATGGCCATGTCGATGTTTGCCATGCCCGTATTGTGATTCACACGGTTAGGTCGAATGGGCGTGTGTAGCCCGTGCTTTAATAAGTCAGTATGTTCGCACGGTCGTGGGCACGGCCGTGTTTTAGCCATGCTCGATAAGTTAGTAGCTTCACACGATTAGGTCAAATGGGCATGTGTAGCCCGTGCTTAATAAGTCAGTATGTTCACACGATCGTGGGCACGACTGTGTTCTAGCCGTGCTCGATAAGTCAGTAGCTTCACACGTCGGGGACACGGCCGTGCGAAGCCCGTGTTGAATAAGTCGGTAAGCTTGCACATTTGAACGGCACGGGCATGTCTTATATCGTAGCCCGTCTTTGTTGAAATGAATTTTTCCCTGTTTGTGCACGATCCTGCCATGGTCGTGGTATGTCCCCTGCCTTATACACGGTAGTTAGCATGTTCAAGGTGGTGTTAAAATGCCCGCATTTTTGTTAGATCATTTTAGAAAGATTTTAGAAAGACCAAGTCAATGTTAATGTGTTAACACTCGAGTTGCCTCCCGAGAAGTGCTTGTTTATAGTCTTAAGCTAGACTTTCCTTGTTTTCGATATTAAAGGAGGTTTCGTGGAGCAGAAGCTCCTCTTTGATATTTCTAAGATCTGCACCATTATAAATTTTAAGTCGGTGACCATTTACCTTGAATGTGCCTTTTGTGGGATGAGTTACCTCAATGGTGCCATATGGAAAGATTGTTTTGATCATGAATGGGCATGGCCATCTTGACTTTAGTTTTCCCGAGAATAGTTTAAGCCTTGAATTATATAGTAGGACCAGGTCTCCTACTTCGAATGGTTTTGATCGCTTGAGTCGAGCATCGTGGCGTCGCTTTGTTGCTTCCTTGTACAGTTTTGAGTTTTCATAGGCTTCTGCTTTCCATTCATCCAGCTCGTTCATCTACATCATTTTTCTCTTTCCTGCAATTGTGAGGTCAGTATTCAAAAATTTTGTTGCCCAAAAAGCTTTGTGTTCTAGCTCAAATGGTAGATAACAGCTTTTCCCGTATATAAGTTTGTATGGGGATGTTCCTAGAGGTGTTTTGAATGCTGTTCTATAGGCCCATAAAGCATCATCTACCTTAACTGTCCAATCTTTTCTATTTGATTCAATCATTTTTTCTAGGATGTGCTTAAGCTCTCGGTTTGTTACCTCAACTTGTCTACTAGTTTGAGGATGATATGGGGTGGTTGTTCTATGACATACTCCATATTTCTTTAGAACTTTTTCAAATTATGACATGTAAATGGGTACCCTATCACTAATGATGGCTCTAGGTGTCCCAAATCGGGAAAATAGTTTCTTGAGAAATTTAACTACTACCCTAGCATCATTGGTAGGTAAGGCTTCTGCTTCCACCCATTTTGACATGTAATCAACTGCTACGAGGATGTATTTATTTCCAAATGAACTAGGGAATGGTCCCATAAAATCAATACCCCATATATCAAATATTTCACATGACAACATATATGTTTGAGGCATTTCATCACGTTTAGAAATATTACCTGTTCTTTGGCATTTATCACACGTAGTAACGTACTTGTTGGCATCTTTAAATAGAGTAGGCCAGTAATAACCTGATTCGAGTATTTTGTGTCTATCTTAATACCACTGTAATGTCCCCCTGATGGTCCTGAATGACAATGTTCCAGGATTTTGCTTGCTTCTCTTTTTGTAATGCATATTCGAATTACCTGATCTGCACATATGCAGAAAAGAAAGAGATCTTCCTAAAAATAATTTTTCACATCAGTGAAGAATCACTTCTTTTGGTGATGTGTTAATTTTCTTGCCAAGATGTTAGCTGCTAAATAATTCGCAATATTTGCAAACCATGGTACTTCAGAATGTGTTAAAGAAAAGAGTTGTTCTTCAGGAAACAAATCATTTATTTCTTGTTCATCAAGCTTTTTGGTGTGTGGATTTTTGATTCTTGAGAGGTGATCTGCCGCCAGATTCTCAGCTCTCTTCTTATCCTGTATCTCCAGATCAAATTTTGTAATAGTAAAATCCATCGTATGAGTCTAGGTTTTGCATCAGGTTTGGTTAAAAGATAACATGGTCAGTGTAAACGACAACTTTTGATAATATTAGATATTGTCTAAATTTGTCAAAAGTAAAAACTACAGCTAGCAGTTCTTTCTCGGTCGTGGTGTAATTCTCTTGTGCGGGTGTTAATGTTCTGCTAGCTTAGTAAATTGGCTGAGAATGCTTATCTCTTCGTTGTCCCAAAACTGCGCCTATTGCAAAGTCACTTGCATCACACATTAGTTCAAAGGGTAAATTCCAATCAGGTGCGAGTATAATTGGTGCATTTATTAATTTATCTTTAAGGACATTAAATGCATCTAAACATTCCTGATTGAAATTAAAAGGGACATCTTTTTCTAGTAATTTTGTCAAAGGCTTAGCTGTTTTAGAAAATTCTTTAATGAATCTCCTATAAAAACCTGCATGTCCTAAGAAGTTTCTAATAGCCTTCACTGAACTAGGAGGAGGTAATTTTTCTATGGTTTCAACTTTCACTTTATCTACCTCAATCCATTTTTCTAGAAATCTTATGTCCTAAAACAATCCCTTCTCTAACCATAAAGTGGCATTTTTCACAATTCAGAATAAGGTTTGTTTCTTCACATCTAATTAGAACTTGTTTTAAAATTTTAAGGCAAAGATGGAAAAAATTTTTGAATACCGAGAAATTATCCATAAATACCTCCATGATGTCCTCTATGAGTTCATCAAATATTGCCAACATACAACGCTGAAAAGTGGCAGGACCATTACATAATCCAAAGGGCATTCTTTGATAAGCAAACGTACCATATGGTCATGTAAATGTTGTCTTTTCTTGGTCTTCAGGAGCTATGGGAATTTGGAAATAACCGGAGAGTTCGTCCAAGAAGCAGTAGTACATATGCCCGGATAGTCTTTCTAACATTTGATCAATGAAGGGTAGAGGAAAGTGATATTTTTGGTGGCATCATTCACTTTCTATAGTCTATACGCACTCTCCAACTCAGAATCGTTCTTGTGGGAATTAACTCATTCTTTTCGTTAGGCACTATCGTCGTTCCTCCTTTCTTTGGAACTACCTCCACAGGACTTACCCAAGTGCTGTCAGAAATAGGATAAAGTATTCCTGTATCTAGAAGTTTAATTACCTCGGCTTTGACCACTTCTTTCATGTTGGGGTTTAATCGTCTCTGAGGTTGCACACACGATTTATATTCTTCTTCCATTAAAATTTTGTGAGTGTAGAACGTGGGGCTTATTTCCTTGATGTCAAAATTTTCCAAGCTATGGCTTTCTTGTGTTCTCTTAATACCTTTATCAGCTCCTCCTTTTCCTTGAGGTCTAGTTCTGAAGAGATGATTACTGGTAATGTAGAATTGTCCCCGAGGAATGCATATTCTAAATGTTTTGGTAACTATTTTAATTCCAATTTGGGCGGCTATTTGATGGAGGGTTTTTGTTTTAATACGTCATCTTCTTCAATATTCTCTTCTTTCATTTGGCTGAATGATGATGTATTCAAACTAATCTCATTACCTTCGTCCTCTTCCCCCTCTCTTTGAGGCGGACACAATTCCATCGTGTCATCCTACAGGATTTCCTGAAATGAATTTTTAATAATATGATCAGTAGTGTCAACAAAATAACAGGAATCATCTTGCTCTTTAGAATATCGCATGGCATCATAAATTTGGAAAATAATTTCTTCATCACCTATCCTTAATGCTAGTTTGCCATCCCCTATATCAACAATAGCTCTAGCAGTGGCTAAAAAAGGATGCCCTAAGATTAAAGGAACATTAATGTCCTCATCCATGTCTAACACAACGAACTCAACGAGAAAAATAAATTTATCAATTTTTACCAAGACGTCTTCAATGACCCCTCTAGGCTATTTAATAGATCTATCCGCTAATTGAATGCTCATCCTAGTGGGTTTTGGTTCCCCAAGATCTAGCCTTTTAAACAATTGATAAGGCATTAAGTTGATACTAGCACCTAGATCTGCTAAGGCTTTTGTGATGTTTAAACTACCAATTAAGCAGGGAATAATGAAACTCCCTGGATCTTTTAACTTCCGTGGTAGTCTATTTTGGAGAAGGGTTGAACATTATTCATCAAGCTCCACCTTTGATACTTCCTCAAGCTTCATTTTGTTTGTGAGAAGTTCTTTTAAGAATTTTGCATATTTAGGCATCTGGGAAATAGCTTCAACGAAAGGTAAGTTAATATGTATCTATTTAAAGAGTTCAAGGAACTTACCGTATTGAGCATCCAATTTTTCTTTCTTCAATTTTTCTCGATATGAAATTTGTGTTCTATTCTCTCTATGCAATGCATTGTCGTTCTCAACTTCTACATTTTTTTTCTTGATGACATCATGTGGTGTCTTTCTTTGTGGTCCAACTAGCTCTTTGCCACTCCTTAGTGTGACTGCCCTTACTTGCTCTGTGTCTTTGGAAGAAATTTCCGTCCTTAATTCACATACTATTTCAGTAAGTATTCCCACTAACGTAATAAGCTCTCCCACCTGAGTCTTGATTTCCTTGAGTAAGATTTGCTATTCATCAAGTGTTGCTTCCATCATTTGGAGACGAGAATCTATAGTTGCCATGAACTTTTTTAGCATCTCTTCAAGACTCGACTTCTTTTCCTATGGATAGGGCTGATTTTGGTAATTTGGAGTGGGTTGATGCCTTTGATTTCCTTGTCCTCCCCATGAAAAATTTGAGTGGTTCTTCCAACCTGGATTCTAACTGTTACTATAAGGATTATTATTAGATCTGAAATTGTTACCTATATAGTTTGTCTGCTTGTTTTTTGCTCCTGGTTGGTAAGGTGGGTACTCAAAATTTGCCATATTCTCACTCGCTTCGCATTACATGACTGTATGTACCTGTGAAGAACATAAATTATCAAGCTTTTTATTTATTAACTCCATCTGTGTTGACAACATTGTCACTGCGTCTATGTTAAAAACTCCGGCTGATTTTGTCGGTTTAGCCCTTGTAATTTGCCATTGATAGGTGTTCAACGACATCTCCTCAATAAAATCATAAGCCGCTTCAGGAGTTTTGTTGCTCAAAGTTCCACCGGCTGATGAATCAATCATTTGCCTAGTTGGAGAATTCACACCACTGTAGAAAGTTTGGACTTGAAGCCACAAAGGTAATCCGAGGTGTGGGCATCTCCTTAGGAGATCCTTATATATTTCCCATGCATCATATAATGTTTCAAATCATTCGCGCACAAAATAAGATATATCATTCCTAAATTTAGCCGTTTTGGCTAGTGGAAAATATTTTAAAAGAAATTTTTTGGTCATTTGATCCCATGTGGTGATTGACCCTCGTGGTAACGAGTTCAACCACTGCTTGCTTTGTTCCTTAATGAAAAAGGAAATAACCGAAGATGTATGGCATCTTTAGAAATGCCATTTATTTTGAAAGTATCACAGAATTCTAAAAAATTAGATATATGAGTGTTTGGATCCTCATCCTGCAAACCATCAAATTGAACAAATTGTTGAATCATTTGTATTGTGTTAGGCTTTAATTCAAAATTATTAGCAGCTATAGTGGGCGTAACACTGTCAAATTAGGTTTAGTATAATCATACATAGTACGCGGAGCATTCTGTTCTTGCACATTTGGTGGATTGTTCTCGTCTATCCCTTCAGTACGATTGGATCTTTGCTGTTCTTCTCTTTGATAGTCTAGGGCTCGTCTTATTTCTCTACGATTTCTACGAGCGATAGCCTCAATGTCACTTTCATATTCTAATGGTCCTTTCGAATTTCTTCTAGTCATAAACTAGAGGTTCCTGATATGAAAAGAAAGAAAGAAATTTAGAATAACAAAAACAAAAAATATATGTATAAAAGAGAAATTTAAAAATAAAAAAAAATGTCTAAAGTAATAGAAATAGAGCTTTCTTAATATTCTAGAGTTCCCTGGCAACGGCACCAAAAACTTGATTGTACGGTTTTGTATTGGCTCAGTTTTGATGCTTTGTGATGTTTCCTGCGATGAAGGTTGAATAATTTGATTATCTATTGAAACAATTTCCTTACCTTCATCTTCTGTGGTTTTGGCTGAGTCGAGAGCTTGAAGATTGACTGATTCATCTCCTACACAAAGTATGAGTTCTCCTGTGGCAATATCAATTTTAGTCTTGGCAGTTGTAAGAAAAGGTCTTCCTAAAATTAAAGGGATTGAATTTTCCTCATCCATGTCTAAAACAAAAAAATCTGCTGGGAAGACGAATTTATCGATTTTTACTAAAACATCTTCAATAATGCCTCTAGGAATTCTAGCAGTTTTATTAGCTAGTTGAATACTCATCCTAGTTTGTTTGGGCTTCCCTAGACCTAGTTGTTTAAATAGTGTATAACGCATGACATTTATACTTGCCCCTAAATCAGCTAACGCATTATCAATAGTTAAACTACCAATTAAACATGGAATCGTAAAACTCCCTGGATCTTTTAATTTCTGCTGTAGTCGGTTTTGTAGCATTGCTGAGCATGTTGCGTTAAGTTCCACATGGTGCTCTTCATCTATTTTGCGTTTGTTTGTTAAGAGCTATCTTAAAAATATCCTTGAGTCGGGCATCTAAAAAAGAGCTTCAAGAATAGGTAAGTTAATGTGTAATTTCTTTAGAAGTTTTAGAAACTTACCGAATTGTTCCTCTGAATCATCTCTTTTCAATGCTTCGGGATAAGGTATTCGAGGGTGGTACTCTTTAATTACTGGTTTTTCTTGTGCTACCTCTATTTTACCTGTTTCTTCCTTGGTTTCTTGTACTGAGGAGGGCTTGTCAACCTTTGTATCCTCTTGAGATGTGATGGCTTGTATCTATTCTTTTGGGTTTATTTCTGTGTTGCTTGGTAGACGTCCTTGTTGACATTCTGAAACAAGCTTTGTGAGTTGTCCCACTGACCTAGTGATTTCCCTGACTTGTTCCTTGATTTCTTTGATTGGTATTCCTTGGTTATCAAGTGTTGTATCATTTCTTTGGAGACGGGCATCTGTGTCTGCCATGAAATTTTTCAGCATCTCTTTAAGACTCGGCTTCTTTTTCGGTGAATAAGGTTGATTTTGGTAATTTGAAAGAGGTTGCTGCCTTTGATTTCCTTGTCCTCCCCACAAAAATTTGGGTGGTTCTTCCAACCTGGATTGTAAGTGTTATTATAAGGATTATTATTAGATCTGAAATTGTTACCTATATAGTTTGTCTGCTCATTTTTGCTCCTGGTTGGTAAGGTGGGTATTCAGAATTCACCATTCCCGCTAGCTTCGCATTGCATGACTGGATGTACATGTGAAGAACATAAATTATCAAGCTTTTTATTCATTAACTCCATCTGTGTTGACAACATTGTCACTGCGTCTATGTTAAAAACTCTGGCTGATTTTGTCGGTTTAGCCCTTGTAATTTGCCATTGATAGGTGTTTGACGACATCTCCTCAATAAAATCGTAAGCCGCTTCAGGAGTTTTGTTGTTCAAAGTTCCACCGGCTGATGTATCAACCATTTGCCTAGTTGGAGAATTCACACCATTGTAAAAAGTTTGGACTTGAAGCCATAAAGGTAATCCGTGGTGTGGGCATCTCCTTAGGAGATCCTTATATCGTTCCCACGCATCATATAATGTTTCTGTGTCATTCTGCACAAGAAAAGATATATCATTCCTAAATTTAGCCATTTTGGTTGGTGGAAATTATTTTAAAAGAAATTTTTCGGTCATTTGATCCCATGATTGACCCTCGTGGTAACGAGTTCAACCACTGCTTTGCTTTGTTCCTTAATGAAAAAGAAAATAACCGAAGACGTATGGCATCGTCAGAAATGCTAATTATTTTGAAGGTATCACAGAATTCTAAAAAATTAGATATATGAGTGCTTAGATCCTCATCCTGCAAACCATCAAATTGAACAAATTGTTGAATCATTTGTATTGTGTTAGGCTTTAATTCAAATTTATTAATGACTATAAGCGGGCCTAACAATACTAGATTTTGCTCTCACAAATTAGGTTTAGCATAATCATACATAGTACGCGGAGCATTCTGTTCTTGCACATTTGGTGGATTGTTCTCGTCCATCCCTTCAGTAGGATTGGCTCTTTTTTTCGTTCTTCTCTTTGATAGTTCTAGGGCTCGTCTTATTTCTCTGCGATTTCTACTGAGGTGTCAATGTCACTTTCAGATTCTAATGGTCCTTTCGGTTTCTTCTAGTCATAAACTAGACGCACCTGATATGAAAAGAAAGAAAGAAATTTAGAAAAACAAAAACAAAAAATATATGTATAAAAGAGACATTTAAAAATAAAAATAATGGCTAAAGTAATAGAAATAGAGCTTTCTTAATATTTTAGAGTTCCCCGGCAACGGCGCCAAAAATTGATCGTGTCAAAACAAACGAAGTTTTAATATTTATAAAAGAGTGATCGAACTCAGAGATCGATTGTGACAACAATAGAGGCAAGTGCACCTATCGAACAAAGAGTATAGCTCGAGCAAGAATATCTTATCGAACCCAAGGGAACCTAAAAGTACTACTACACACTTTCTTTCTATTATTTAGCCTAAAATATAGAGTGATTGGATTATTAAACTAATGAAATACTTAAACTAAATGCAAAGACAAAAGAATGAATTGGAGAAAGACTTTAAGAAAACTCGGTTGATAAAGACGATACCTCGTGAAGAATCCACCTATGACTTCACTTATAATTTATTCCCCAAACCATATGATTTATTTACTTAGCTTGATCTGTGAGACTCCCTAACCTATATTAAACCCTCTCTCGAGGCGAATAACGTCTAACCTTAGGTTAATTAGTGGAACTCTCGTTCTCTTATAATAACCCACTAAGGAAGCAGTAAATCGATCAATAGATTCCCATATTAGGTTTCACCCTAATCCGGTAAAATCTCGTAACCCTATTCTAGGTGCCCGATCAACTCCGCTCAATTACGCTAGATCTACTCTTAGGCGGGGTCTATTCCTCCTTCACCTAAGCACATCAAATTAAATTAAGCAACATAATTAAGAACAAACCAAGTACTTATCATATAATTTAGAAATCAAATAACAAAATCCATCATAGGTTTCATCCCCTTCAGGTATCTGAGGGGTTTAGTGCATAACTAAATACGAAAACATCTCAAGAGTAAAGAATAAACAATACATAAGAACTTCCTAAAACCCCTTAAAGGAATTGAAGGAGGATACTCCTTCTTGAATGGAGTTTTGACTTCTTGAGATGGATCAACTGGCTATCTTCAAGTGACTCCCTAAAAGATGAATGCTTCGGCCTCAAAGCCTCTACCAAAAAGCCCCAAAAGCCCCCTTTTATGTCTACCTTGGGTTGTTTATATAGGCTTTGGGATGATATGCTTGGCTCCTAAGTATCTCCTTCAAGTAGAATTACTATTAGGGTGTTTGAGTAGACTGAGGAGTATGTTTCTTTGGCTTCCAGCATCCAATTTCGAGTGAAATTGCTCATTCCCGCAGCAGGGGCATGCCCATGGCACACGCCCGTGTAATTACAGGGTTGAGTTGTGCCTTGATTCTGTCGATTTGGGCACGGCTATGCAGATCACCAGCACGCCCGTGTAACTCGTGAGTTGGGCCGTGTTCTGGGTAATTGTCAAGACACGATCGTGCAAGTTTTGGGCCAGGCCGTGTTGATTTCTTGCTAAGGCCCAATTACTTCGTTTTAAGCCTATTTTGTGTTCTTTTTATCCTTGGGTGCTTTCCTGAGTATAAACATGAAAAGAAAGGATTAAAAGCATCTTTTTACATAATTCAAGGGCTAAATCATCCAAAAGCATACCAAATATGGGGTTAAAATATGTTACTTTTACGGTTTATCACTTCGCATTGCATGATTGGGTGTACCTGCGAAGAACATAAGTTATCAAGCTTTTTATTCATTAACTCCACCAGAATTGACAGCATTGTCACTGCGTCTTTATTAAAAACTCCGACTGATTTTGTCGATTTAGCCCTTGTAATTTGCCATTGATAGGTGTTCAACGACATCTCCTCAATAAAATCGTAAGCCGCTTCAGGAGTTTTTTATTCAAAGTTCCATCGGCTAATGAATCAATCATTTGCCTAGTTGGAAAATTCACACCATTGTAAAAAGTTTGGACTTGAAGCCACAAAGGTAATCCATGGTGTGGGCATCTCCTTAGAAGATCCTTGTATCTTTCCCATGCATCATATAATGTTTCTGCGTCATTCTGCACAAAAGAAGATATGTCATTCCTAAATTTAGCCGTTTTGGCTGGTGGAAAATATTTTAAAAGAAATTTTCGATCATTTGATCCCATGTGGTGATTGACCCTTGTGGTAACGAGTTCAACCACTACTTTGCTTTATTACTTAATGAAAAAGGAAATAATCGAATATGTATTGCATCATCAGAAATGCCATTTATTTTGAAGGTATCACAGAATTCTAAAAAATTAGATATATGAGTGTTTGGATCTTCATCTTGCAAACCATCAAATTGAACAAACTGTTGAATCATTTGTATTGTGTTAGGCTTTAATTCAAAATTATTAGCAGCTATAGTGGGCCTAACAATACTAGATTCTGCTCCTGTCGAATTAGGTTTAGCATAATCATACATAATACGTGGAGCATTCTGTTCTTGCACATTTGGCGATGGATTGTTTTCGTCCATCCCTTTAGTAGGATTGGATCTGTCTTGTTGTTCTTCTCTTTGGTAGTCTAGAGCTCGTCTAATTTCTCTGCGATTTCTATGATCGGTAGCTTCAATGTCACTTTTGTATGCTAAAGGTCCTCTCGGGTTCCTTCTAGTCATGAACTAGAGGTACCTGCTAGGAAAAGAAAGAAATTTAGAAAAACAAAGATATATGTAGAAAAATAAGAAAAATTTAAAAATAAAAATAATGGCTAAAGTAATAGAAATAGAGCTTTCTTAATATTTTAGTGTTCCCCGGCAACGGCGCCAAAAACTTGATCATGTCAAATAGTCAAATTTTAATATTTATAAAAAGAATGATCGAATCTGTAGACTAACTGTGACAACGATAGAGGCAAGTGCACCTATCGAACAGTAGTATAGTTTAGGCAAGAATATCTTATCGAACCCAACGGAACCTAAAAGTACTACTACTCACTTTCTTTCTATTATTTAGCCTGAAATATGGAGTGATTGGTTTATGAAACTAATGAAGAACTAAAACTAAATGCAAAGACAAAAGAATGAACTAGAGAAATACTTTAGGAAAACTCAGTTGATGAAGACGATACCTTCAGGAAGAATCCACCTACGACTTCACTTATTATTTATTCCCCAAACCATATGATTTCTTTACTTAGCTTGATCTGTGAGACTCCCTAACCTATATTAAACCCTCTCTCGAAGCGAATAACATCTAACCTTAGGTTAATTAGTGGAACTCTCATTCTCTTATAACAACCCCCTAAGGAAGAAGTAAATCGATCAATGGATTCCCATATTAGGTTTCACCCTAATCTGGCAAAATCTCGTAACCCTATCTCTAGGCGCCCGATCAACTCCGCTTAATTGTGCTAGATCTACTCTTAGTTAGGGTCCATTCCTCCTCCACCTAAGCACATCAGATTAAATTAAGCAACATAATTAAGAACAAACTAAGTACTTATCATATAATTTAGAAATCAAATAACAAAATCCATTATAGGTTTCATCCCCTTCAGGTATCTGAGGGGTTTAGTTCATAACTAAATAAGAAAACATTGCAAGAGAAAAGAATAAACAAAACATAAGAAATCCCTAAAATCCACTAAAGGAATTGAAGGAGAGATCCTCCATCTTGAATGGAGTTCCAGCTTCTTGAGATGGATCAACTGGCTATCTTCAAGTGATTCCCTAAAAGATAAAAGCTCCGGCAAAAGCCTCTGCCAAAAACCGTTGACCCTTTTCACTGTCTACCTTGGGTTGTTTATTTAGGCTTTTAGATGCTATACTTGGATCCTAGGTACCTCCTTCAAGTAGAATTGTTATTAGGGTGTTTAAGTAAACTTAGGAGTATGTTTCTTTGGCTTCAAGCATCCAAATCTGAGTGAAATTGCTCTCTCCCACGACAGGGGCACGCCCGTGGCACACACCCGTGTAAATCGTGGTTGGGCCGTGCCTTGATTCTGTCATTTTGGGCACGGCCGCTTAAGTTGGGACCGTGCTTCAGGTCTGTCGATTGGGACACGACCATGTAGATCGCTTGACATGCCCGTGTGTGGTAATGAGATGATGCGCGACCGTACAACTCATGAGTTAGGTCGTACTCTAGGTAATCATCGAGGCACGATCGTGCAGGCTTTGTGCCAGGCAGTGTTGATTTCTTGCTAAGGCCCAATTACTCCATTTTAAGCCCGTTTTGTGTTATTTTTATCCTCAGGTTCTTTCCTGAGTATAAACATGAAAAGAAAGGATTAAAAGCACCTTTTTACATAAATCAAGGCTAAATCATCCAAAAGCATATTAAATATGGGGTTAAAATATGTTACTTTTACGGTTTATCACCACCAATATAACTCTCATAAATCTCGATACATTTTATTCCAATCGGGATGCATAGCATAAGGGCTACTATGCGCCTCTCTCAGAATCGACTGTCTCAAATCCTTATCATTCGGTAAATAGATCTGACCGTGGAAACAAAGGATCCCATCACTGTTAATCTCCAAATCTGTAGTATCCCCATTCTCAACTTGATGGAACTGAAACTCAAGTTACTTATCCCCCATCTGTTTACCTCTGATCTAATCAATCCATATGGGCTTAACCTGAAGTTTCGCTAATAGACTCCCATCGTCAAATAAACTAAGTCGAGCGAACATCGCTCTCAGATCGGTTATAGCCCTATGGCTCAAAGCCTCTAGCACCACATTAGCCTTACCAGGGTGGTACTCGATGGTGCAGTCATAATCCTTAAGCAGTTTAACCCATCTACACTGCCTAAGGTTTAAATCCTTCTGAGTGAAGAGATACTTGAGGGTCTTGTGATCAGTGTAGATAGTACACTTCTCACCATACAAATAGTGCCTCCAGATTTTTAAAGCGAAGACAACAACAGCCAGTTCCAAATCATGCGTCGGATAGTTTACCTCATGCATCTTGAGGAGACGAGATGCATAAGCTACCACTTTACTATCCTGCATCAGAACGCAACCCAGACCCACATGTGACGCATCACTATATACGAAAAAATCCTTCCTAGATTCAGGCAGATCAAACTGGAGCTTGCATCAAAATAGATTTGAGCTTCTCGAAGCTCTCTTGTTGCTTATCAATCCAGACAAAGGGAACTCCCTTACGCAAAAGCTTGGTCAATGGTGTTGCGATTAAAGAGAACCCTTCTACAAAGCGCCAATAGTAACCTGCTAACCCTAAAAAGATACAGATTTTAGACACATTCTTCGGCTATTTCCACTCCAACATAGCCTCAATCTTACGAGGATCAACATGAATCCCCTACGCAGAAACTACATGCCCCAGAAAGGTTACTTCTCAGAGCCAGAATTCACACTTACTCAACTTTGTGTACAACTATTTCTCACGCAAAGTCTGTAATACCACTCGGAGATATTCATCGTGCCCATCCTTAGTCTTTGAATACACCAGATGTCATCAATGAAGACTACCAAAAATCAATCCAAATAGGGCTGGAACACTTGGTTCATCAGATCAATAAAAGTAGCTGGTGTATTCGTCAGTCAAAATGGCATCACTAGGAACTCGTAATAGCCGTACCGACTCCTAAATGTCATCTTATACACATCGATCTCTTTCACCTTCAGTTGGTGGTATCCAGATCGCAAATCGATCTTGGAGAACATAGAAGCCCCTTTAAACTGGTCAAATAAATCGTCTATTCTCAGCAGTGGATACTTGTTCTTAATGGGCAACTTATTCAATTGGCGGTAGTCGATACACATACGCATGAATCCATCTTTCTTTTTCACAAACAGCACAGGTGCTCCCCATGGAGACACACTAAGGTGAATGAGCCCATGATCCAATAACTCTTGAATCTGAGCCTTAAGCTCCACAAGCTCCTTCGGTGCCATTCGATAAGGGGCGATGCACACCAGAGCTGTACCAGGGAAGAGCTCAATCCCAAACTCTACCTCTCAGCTCAGAGGCAGTCATGGTAATTCCTCAGGAAAAACATCTAAAAGTCTCTTACAGTTCTGATGTCCCTAACCGAAGAGTCCCTAGAATTTAAAACTCTGATGTAGGTCAAGAATGCCTCACATCCTTTCCGTACCAACTTTTTCACCACCAACACAGAAATCACATTCATCAAGTAATCCTGACGTTTCCAAATCACCACTACCTCGTTATCCTCCTCGGTTCTTAGAATAACCCTTTTGTAGAAAAGTCCAAACTCACCCTATCCTTGACCAGCCAGTCCATTCCCAGAATCAAATCAAACTCCCCAAATGGGAGCTCCATCATATTAGCAAGAAATATTGTCCTTTGAACCTCTAGCAAAACGTCTCTATACAATTTACTAACCCGAATAGATTGCCCTAATGGACTCACAACCAGAATCCCCAAAGTTTCAGACACAGAGCTAGCAACGTAAGAGTATGTAAAGCCTATGTCTATCAATGTAGTGTAGGATACATTAAAAATTAGGAACATACCAGTAATGACGTCTGAAGCATTACCATCCTCTCGGTGACATGTAGCATAAACTAGTGCAGGCTGCCTCACCTTAGTCGCCCCGCACCTCTGCCCAGTGCTCTCTGTGCTCGGGCCATGCCATTACCACCCCTAGCTTGACCTTGGCCCTTAAGTGGATGCTAAGCTACTCTCGGTGGCTGCGCCATACCAATACTGCACTTAGATCCGATCATCCTCGTGAGACGATCTCGACACGATGCTCAGTCGACCCACATCTCAAAAATGCCCTAATGGTCCTCCAAGACTCGTCCAGATAGAGTCTACCACAGTGCCCATAAAGCGCAACCCCAGTAGGTGCAACAGGAGGCCCAACTCTCACTGGTCCATCAGATCTGGCCTTTTTCTTAGGCCTTGTCACAGAATTCGAGGGCTCTGGTTCCCTCTTATTCTTTTCTTTCTCACAGTTTTGGCGCTCAGCACACTTAACCTCCTTGGAGATCTTCGTCTTATCCACCAGAGCAAAAAATCATGCTCCCTCTGCAGAGCTATCAGAACCCGTAGGCTGTCCCTGAGTCCATCCTCAAAATGGATGCATCGCTCATATTCCACTGCCAGGGCATATCGGCTCAATCTCAAGAACTCAGCCACAGAATGGTCTCTCTAGGTGAGATTAAGGAACTCACGCCTCCTAGCATCAATGTAACTAACTACCACATACTTTCTCTAGAAAGTCGTCTTAAAGTAGTCCCAAGTCAGACGGTCGGGCTGAGTGCCCTCCTTAACAGTTGGCCACCACTGGAAGGCTTCATCGCGAAGCAAGGAAACAACCTCCTTAAGCTTCTGCTCAGTAGTGAAGTCCAAATCATCCATGATTTTTCCGTGGCCTCTATCCAGTATTCGACCACGTTAGGGGCCACCCCACTGACACCCCTGAATAATTCAGCCCTATTGGACTAGAGTCACTCCATAACTGACGCACGCCCCTAGATCTAGTGTTAGGTCTAGCAACCCTCTCTAATATCTCAACATAGCCTGGGATAATGCTTCATCCCCAGCCATGCGATCTCAAGACTTAGTCTCTATAGCAGGTGAGATCAGCGTATCGCTCGTATCTAGATCAGGCAGATTATCAGATGAGGACGACCTAGTTTGAGCCCCCTACGGCCTCTACCACGGCCTCTAGTACCCTGTCTGTGGATACCTCGTGTGCTAATCGTAATTTCAAAAGTTTTTTGTATTAATAGTTTTGTGCATTAGTTTCAATTCCAATAGTTTTTAATAGATGTTGTATGCAGAATATCATCAGAAGTTCAGAGTTCATTATCGCCAATCACAGTTTTACTACGATTTTCAGTTTCGCTAAAGTTTTTAGTTTACACTACCTAACGTGTTTCAGTACAATATACTACCTAAAGTTGTTTCAAGCATGCAAGTAGTATTTCAGACAAATCTTAAATAGAATTCAAAACACTTACAGGATAGGCGTCGAGACTCGGTGTACCACTTTCTCATTTTAAAAATATTCTAAATCACTTGAAATTTGTTTCTTTCAAACCCATCCTTTAAAACCCAAATCCACAGTCGAGTTTTGTAACCTAGCTCTAATACCACTAAATGTAATACCCCAAACCCAGCCTAGACGTTATGGTCGCATCTAGAGGTGTCACATGATAGTGCTTTGGAAAACATAATTGTGTTAAAACCATTTGTAGATATCTTGGGATTTCGTCAAAACGTGTCATTAAATTTTTATCCATTTTCAAAACATCAAATGTTGCGAAAGCTTTTTAAAAGTCATTTGCGAATTCGTGTGCATTTTGATAAAACATTTATTTATTTTGAAAACTTGCGTCTTATCCTACTGCTAGCAGTTATAAAGATAAAAATCCAAAATTTAAAACAAAATACGTAAAGGCCATATTACATAAAGTTCCCCAGATATAACCAAAACCATAAATGAAATAGAAGCCAAAAAGCTACAGAACTGTGGTCACCGTCGAGTCCTCTGCCATACCGATCCATCTACTTTTGGGGATTACCTGAGCAGATTAGACAGAAAAGGGTGAGTTTTCGCAAACTCAGTGTGTAATCCCTACAGAAAATATACACACAGGATATCAGATAAAAGACATACATTCACAGTTCGGGTCTGAGCCCATTACAGAAAGGGTGTAAACTTTAGCCCACTCAGATACAAAAATAGACATATTATAGGGCCTTGGCCCATTCCAGACAGAATATACAGAAATCAGAGTCCTACTCACCAGCGTATACACACCAACTCCGTCCAACCCTACACACCATGTGGGGATAAAATTAACCCACCCAGCCCTACACATAATCTGAAATTTAAAACTGAGCTGCCAGATAACAGGCTTAAAAGCCTTTCAGATACTTTCTCCAAATATCATCAATCCTACCACGATGCAATGCAACATACATAAAATGTCATGATAATATGCAGATAGAAGATCATACATTCAGAGCAGTATACATGCTTAGTACAGAAATCAAACAGTCAGATCATTTATTTAGGGGTCTAAGCCTTACTTACCAACCCTACGGTAGGTCCACAGTTGACTTGGGCGACTCGTGCAACCTTACAGAGTTTTCTAGAAAAATGGGCTCACATGCCCATGTGGGGCCACACTCTCATGTGGCTCACATGACCTAAATTGGCCTTGGCCTGTATAGATCACACGGCCTGGTCCAGAATCCCACACACCCGTGTGGTTCACCCGTGTGGGCCCACACGGCCATGTGGCCCACATGGCCCAATTGGTCGAGCTTATGTGTCACACACGGCCTCGCTTGTATGGTCGAACTCGTTGTTCACACGACCGTGTGGTGACTTAAGTCCTGCATGGCCTCCTACACGAGCGGTCACACTGCCCTACCACACAAACGGCCACACGGCCTACCACATGGGCGACCACACGCCTGTGTGGCGTCTATAGAATGGTTTTTGACTTTCGTTAAAACGTCATTTTATGTGTTTTCGGGTACAACCTATATCATTTTTGATGCGTTAGCACTCCTAAGCACTCCAAAGCCTACAAATTAGAATACACAACCTCGATTTAGAAACTTAGAGACTAAAACTAATGCATTTGTCATTAAGGAATTTTCCTCAACTCGACTTACCACTAACAAATCGATTACTACATCGAGCCAAATCGACACAACTCTGATTCCAGCCTTTCAGATAATTCCTACACGCAACAAAACCCTTTAGAAAACCTTAACCATTCAAAGGGGCGGTAAGGTTAATTTAACCCACAACTTACCGAACACGCGTCTCAAATTTGAATAACAGAAATGATTGGAGAAAAGAACCAGGATACGAAGGGAAAATAGTAGAATTTTGATAGCAAAAGAGGAGATGGAAGGGGAATTCGACAGAAATGGGAGAAGAAAATAACGTCAAAAAATATTTGGGAAGGTGAGGAAGGAAACTGAAATTGCAAAAAATCTTATAACCCCCTATCCCAACTTCCCTTACTTTTCTCCACCCAACTCCCTACTACTCATCTTTTGAACCAACTCAAACTCTTCGTCACCAATTCCATCAAAATAAACTCCCCTTACCTAAGCAAAGATTCGAACTCATAACCTCCCACTCAACAACACTCCACCTAGCCACCAGACCAGCAGGCCCATTCTGTTATTTACTTACACACTTTAACTTATAAGCCTACTAACTAGAGTTTGGGCTTTATTCATAAAAATACCAAAATTTACCCAAGTTGAGATTTGAACTTGGGACCTATCAGGCATACCCAAACACACCCAATCACTCAACCAATAAAGCTGACAGATATTTGTGCCAAAATTACAAAAGCCAAAATTAAGCAAAAATCGAGGCGTTACATGTACTGAAAGGCTTCGAGCCTAACTTACTGGCAACTCAACTGCAAACTATTGTCTAGTGCCGCATTCGATACTTTTTGGTGTGTAGGGATGGGTGGGTTGATTATATCCCCACATAGAGTGTAGAGGCTGGCTAGGTAGGACTTGTTTACTGTATAATTTGATATTGTACTGATTACTGATACTGTAATGGGCCAAGGCCCAAATGCATGACTGCCTCTGTACTGAGATGGGTAAGAGCCTAAATAGATACCCTCACTGATTCTAAAAAGGGCTTAGGCCCAGACTGTGATTTCCTTCTATCTATATGTTTGCTTTATATGGGATTACACACTAAGTTTTCAAAAAAATCACCCTTCTGATTGAACTGTACAGGTAATCCCAGACATAGGCGGATCAGTGCGATGGAGGACTCCGAGGTGGCCACACGACCTAAATTATTTGATTAGTACTTAATAATGATTTTTAATTTTATTTTGGGGTATTTTACTATAATAATGGCCTTTTTAGATTTTCATGGATAATTTGGGATTTCTATTATTTTAATTTACATCTGCTAGTAGTAAGGTTAATTGAGTTTTCAAAAAGAATCAATCATTTTAACAAAATATACTCAAATACGCAAACTGATTTACAAAGCTTCCACAATAAGTGATGTTTTGAAAATTAACAAGGTTTTGAAAAAGAATAATTTTGTGATAATGAACTACGTTTGAAAATTAAGAATTAACAGACGATTTTGTATAGAGGTTAAATAGAAAAGAGGTTTTTTCAACAACTCATTTATTTCGAAAAACACTACCATGTGACATCGCCAAATTCGGCCATAACATCTCGGCTAGGTTTGGGGTGTTACACTAAACATGTACTTAGTCTAATCAGAAATGAGCAAATAGATTGGAACACTAATATGCTATCTATAAAGTCCAATTGGGGAGATGGCTTGTCTTAGGTATCAGGGCGGATGACTCCCAAAAGATAGAGACATAGATGTGACTAACTAGACTAACAGTACATCAGTCTAGACCCAAGAAGAATAGATCCTAAAGTCATTTATGGATTTATTCACTTTTGATGTTCAGAATTTGGCATTCCTAAATCTTGAATGGATGATAGACTATGTAAGCATGACTTGTATACTTTAATGTAAGTAAAAACTTGAGTTCAAATAAATAAGGAACTGAAAGTTGGTGCATTGAGTATACGACTTCTACAATATGTAGCATCATTCACAATAGTGGAATTCATAGCCCAAGACACGGGTAAACGATATCATGTCATTGGCATTACATGATAGATGAAAAGTAAACATGGTCATAGGTCATTCGTCTTTATGATGAATGGCTTGATTACTATTTAATAGTAATTAACTTTTTATGAAGAAAGATGAAATGATTACCAAGAGATAAAATATAATCTTATTGGGAGAGTGAAATCATCCCAAAAATATTAATGCTATCCTATGAGGTTGAAACACTTATGACAAGGTCATTGAACGAGCATTGATGAAGTTACTTTTATAATGGTATGTCATTAGGGAGAGCTCAGTCATAATACTATAGTGGAGTGAATTTGTGACTAAATGAGTTTATAATTAATAGGCAAAATGATGGAACTTAAATATAAATAATTTGAATCC
Organism: Gossypium rotundifolium; assembly: GCA_025506655.1. NCBI lineage: Eukaryota > Viridiplantae > Streptophyta > Magnoliopsida > Malvales > Malvaceae > Gossypium > Gossypium rotundifolium. The sequence goes on from CP106730.1 coordinate 31,395,319, forward strand.
TAATCAAGTATGTGTAACAGCCCAATTTAGGGCCTAGTCGGAATAGTGGTGCAAGACCATAAATATGAAGTAGAAATATGCGTTTTAATAATTTTATGACGCTTATGAGGTTTTTTCATGATTTTGTGAAAATTTCATGAAGGAATTTTAATGATTAGTGAATAAATTATCCATTAGGACTAAATTGCAAATATTAGAAAATATGAGATTCTAGAAGTTTTAAGTATTAAATAACATCATAAAAATTATTAGAGGACCTTATTTAACAATTAGACCATTATAAGTTAATATGGACAAAAATGGACATGGGAAGGAAAAATCTCAAGAAAGGATCATTAAGGACATTTTTGTCATTTGGTAAATAAAAGATTAAAAAGGGAAAAAGAAGTCAAAAATGGTGTCCATCTTCTTCCCTAGGTGCCAAAAATTTGAGGACAAGCCATAGCTAGGGTTTTTCTCATTTTCAAGCTCTATGTAAGTGCATCCTAGCCCTATTTTTAATGTTCTTTGTATTTTTGAGATCCTCGTAGCTCGATCTAGCTATTTCTAACTATATTTGAGTTAGGGTTTATGTTCAAAAATTTACCCATGTATGGCATGCATGTATTTTGATGTTTTATGGAAGATTATAAAAGTTTGATGGAGGATAAACATCTTTTTCTAAGTGATTTTCATGAAAAATCCATAAAAGGACCAAATTGTAAAAGTTATAAAAGTGGACATACATGGGTGAAATAGTGAAAATTGAAGGTTGCTATAGTTGATAATATGATTCTGGCTAGGCTTGAAATACAAGAAAGTTGGATGAAAATCATTTTACGAGCCTAATGGCAAAAGAGTAATTATGAAAAAGTTTAGGAGCAAAATCGTAATTGTGCCAAAACATGAATTATGAGTCAATTTAGTCAATGTGTGTATTTAACAAGTGAAATTATTATTATAGATCAAGAAACATGAAACCCGGACCGAAACCAAGGCAAGAGTAAAATTGAGGACTAAATCGAGCATTGATACACATTTTGAGAATCGAGGTAAGTTTGTATGAATTTAAAGTTTCATAATGTTTTGATATTTGAAACTACTTAATATTATGACAATGTATGATATAGCTATGAAAATCCAGTGACATAGCCTCGATGAGGAAATGGTGAAAATAAGCAAAGTGAAATCCCGAATAAAGATTCGAAATAATGAGTATATTCATGTCATAGCATTGAATAAAGAAGGTCCTGTGTAAGACCATGTCAGGGATATGGCCTCGGCACCAATCGATGATTTCATATAGGACCATGTCTGGGACATGGCATCAACATCTGTGTATGATTTCATATAAGACCATGTCTAGTACATGGCTTCAACATCGAGCTATAAGATCCTATGTAAGCCCATATTTGGGATATGGCATGTAACATCCTGAATTTAGGCCTAGAATAAGTGGGTTCGTGTGTCGAGAGAATGGATTTTGTCGTTAAAAAAATTATTATTGCATGTTTAGTTTAATTTTTAGGAGGTTTAGGAAGGGTTGGTAGTGTTGGAAAAGTCCTAGGCTCGATCTAGGGCTTTAGCAAAAATGTTGTTTTTTTTAGGGAGGTTGGTGGCAGTCATAAGGCATTTAAAATATTGTTGGGTTAAAACATATCACAAAGAAGAAGGTTGTCTCGTGGCTTGGGGTGCTTGGAATAAGTCGGTGGTCGAGGTTCAAGTCCGGACTTGGCAAAAACTTTTATTAAGATAAGTGGTATGAAGGCCAGAGTTTAGGCCTTATAAATAGTTGGGACTGTTTTATGACACAAGGAAACGCCTGGCCAAGTGGCAAAGGCGTTAGGAGTAGTAGGGGGAGCATGGTTCTAGTCGCGGCGGGCGCATGTTATGTTTTTTTTTTTTAAGTAAACCTGGAGTGCGACAGAAGGTTTATAATTAATTAGGTAGGAAATATGACACAAATAAAATACGTGGCGTAGTGGTAAGGGGCGTGGATATTGTGAAGAGGTCGGAGGTTCGAATCTTGATGTTGGCTAATATTTTTAGATTCCTTTAGATGATATGATCGCTGAAAAATATGCTTTAAAAGAAGTCGAGAATGGAACATGTCACAAGCAAAGTTGTGGTGCAGTTGCAAGAAGCTTGTTGTGGCTCTTACAGGTCGCGGGTTCGAGTTGCCTTGTCCACATTAACTTGTTCTTTTGCTGCAGGCATGTGTAAGTTGGTCACTAGAAAGTATACCTTAAAACAAGTTGAGAATGGAATATATCACAAGAACGGTTGTGGTATGCAAGGGGGCGTGTGTTGGTGCTTGGAGGGCTTGGGTTCGAGTTGCCTTGTGCACATTAACTTGTTATTTTGCTGCTGGCGTGGGGAAGGAATTTGAATGTAATTCAAATTGAATTTTTGGCTAAATAAAGGAATTTAATTAGTGATAAGTTTGAGTCAATTAAGGAGTGTAGATTTATTTATTTATTTATCTATTTATTTATTTATTTTAGTATAAATATGGGTGCCGAAATTCTCTTTAAATAGAGAGGGGATATCTCTTCAATTTCGGCATTTGAACCCCATTCTCTCAATCTTTTCTCTCCGTCTCTTCTACAAGCCAAAACCCTAGTTGCTTTCTGCAATTTTTTTTTCTTTTGAATTCTTTAGAAGCCGAAACCTTTTATTTCATTCTCTTCTTCATTCTTTTTCTCTTGTCCCGATTTCTCCATTAAGCCAAAAGATGGAATCTAATCCCATTAGTATTGCTTGGCAGAAACTTTGAAGGGGGAATTCGGGATTTGGTTGTGTCGACTACAAGTAGGGGATCACTCGGGATTCCAAAATCTAAGGGATTTCGACAAAGACCAAGGACAAGTGATAATTCGGGATTTAGATCCACAAGTGTTAGCCGATTCCAAGGGAGAAAGACTACGGAATATCGGGATTTGATTAGTAGTGAAATCGGCAACAAGGTAAGATTTTGGTTGCGATTGTCCTTCGGAATTTAATCAATTAGCCAAATGGTTTTTTGCTAAAGTGTTTAAGGTTGGCGAATATAGGGATTAAGGGTCTAAAAGCATTAGATCGGGTTTTCAGGATTTCAATAAAGCGCTAAGTAAATCAGGTGTGTACCCCATACTAAATCTTGATAGATTTTCGACTTTAATTTATTATATGTGCTAATATAAAAGTGTAAGATTATGGTTAAGGTACCATGTAATGGTACAAAGTACTCAGGTACGTTTTCCTACTCCTACTATGAGTATGATAAGTTTTGCTATGGCACATGCATGAAATTATAAGAATGTGAAAAAGGAATATGATATGGTTAATGCATAGTTGTATGACATGGGGCATATGGGTGATATGTAAAGGGGAAGTGAATTGGTGGTTTTATACCCCAATATAAGAATGTGGTGACTTATGTCACAATATAAGAATGTGGTGACTTTTGTCACAATATAAGAATGTGGTGACTTATGTCACGAATGTATATATGGTGGCTATGCCACGAAATCATAAGGGCGATGAGCACGTCGACTGCAGCGACTGCCTTCGATGGTGTGTAGTGGATGGAGGGTGACTTAGTAGTCCCCACGGTGTGATGGTTGGTACGATGACGGTAGCGGATGGATAACTAGGTTTGGGTTCTGGATTGCATCATTTTTAAATGTTATGTGAATATGTATGATTTGATATGCCATATCTATTGAGATCTAGTGTTGAGTGTACACATTGAGTCTGCTTGACTTACCCCATTGCTTTTGGGATCGTTTTCATGAACATTTCACACCCTACCACGAGAATGGACCGGATCTAGTATGTTCCTCAAGTAACTGGTTCAAATTCATTCAAATACTTTGAAAACCGTGTGTTTTGGAAGATAGTTTGTTGTGGGTTGGGCTTGAGTTGAAAAAGTTAATTTTCAAATTTATTTTCCACAACAAAACCCATTTGTTTCAAGTGACAAAAAATATTTAAACTAATTTCATATTAAGTGGGCTTACTCTTTATAAAGCCCTAAATTCATAACATAGTAATTATAGCGTAAATAAAATTGCCTCAATGACCTTATTACATAAAACTAAACCCAAAATAATAAATTGTATAGTACTTAAAATAAAAAATATTCAAAATAAATTGAACTTCACGAATGAACTGCCACCACAAGTTCTCGCCATTCCGATCCATTACCGCTCATCACCAAACATATTCCCACAACGGGTGAGTCGATAGACTCAATGTGTAACCAACACTAAACATAATAGAAATAGGCACACCATACATATCATATTCATATAACAATTTCAAGGTAATGATGCAAACCCAACCCAAACCTATATAGCCATCCGCTACACACCACCGCACCATCCTACACACCATGGGGACTACTAAGTCAACCCTCCATCCGCTACAAACCATTGAAGGCGTCATTGAGTCGACGTGCTCATCGCCCACTTATAATATTGTGGCATAGCCACCACTTTCGAGATAATGTAACCGGTTACCAAATTCAAATATTTGTGACCGTAGTCACCATATAACGCTAGTGAGACCAAGTCAACACCTTCAAATATAACGTTGGTGAGACCAAGTCAAGACCTTCAAATATAACGTTGGTGAGACCAAGTCAACACCTTCAAATATAACGTTGGTGAGACCAAGTCAACACCTTCAAATATAACGCTGGTGAGACCAAGTCAACACCTTCTTCCCTTTCACATAAATCCGAATGCCCCCAAATTTATATATATCATGCATAACATACTTAATTTCATGATCATATATATATATTCACATGTTATAAGATAACATGTTTCATAATCCTATCAAGTAGGAAACGTGCACGAGTACTTTTGTACCACATTAGGGTACTTAGCCATATTCATATTCTTACGTATAATCATATAATAAAAATAATTGCCATATGAAATATCGAAGGTTAGTGTGCATAACACACTGTACCTTAGCAATATTCTTACACTTTCATTTTAACACATATATTGAATTAAAGTCAGAATCTATTAAGATTTAGTGTAGGGTACACACGGTACCTTAGCCATATTCTTATACTTTCATATTAACACATATAATGAATTAAAGCCAGAATCTATTAAGATTTAGTGTAGGGTACACACCTGATTTGCTTATCAATTCCTTGAAATCCCGAAAACCCGATCTATTGCTTTAGATCTCAATTCCTACATTTGATTAATCACTTACTACTTTAATAAAAATAACCATTTGACCATAAATCCAAATCCTAGTAGGATTAGTATTCTTAAACTTACCTTGTTGCTGATTTCAATACTAATCAAATCCCAAATCTACGCTTATGCTCCTCCTTATATTCTACCAAGCACTAAATCTCAACAGGGGTTAGTTTCGACCTTTTAAACAAACAAGAATTAGATCTAATTATCAAAATAGGCCTTAGCCGAAAGCTATAGACACTTACCTTATGGATTTTAAATCCCAAAACTCACCGAATAACTAGGGAACACGCGGCCTATAGTGTACCTTCGGGAAAAGAACTTCTCCTTCCTTGTAGCCTACACTTAGTAAATCCCGAAAGATCTCTTCAAAGTTTTGGCAACCATGAACATTAATGGGATTAGCCCTAGATTTCGATAAGTCTAAAATATAAAAGAATGGAAACCAAACTTGGATCTTACCCTTATTTGAAGGAATCGACACAACTTCACTTCAACCTTCAGAGATTCGGCTTAGAGACTTGATGAACAATCGGCTATGATTCCCTTATGTATTCGGGCTTCAAAGATGAAAGAAGAGAGGAATAATAGGCTTAGAAGAAATCGACTAGGAGGCTAAAAGAAAAGAAGAAAAAGAATGGATGCTCAAGAAGAATATTCTGCAGAGGAAAAGAGAGAGGGAGAATGAATAATGAATGGCCCTAGTCTCATCCTTTTATAGCCGAAATTACTAGGCCAAGAATCCTTAACTTGGCCACCACTATTCCTTATTTTCCTAATTAAAGAATAATTCTTCATTTATCCACCTATTTAGCCAATTTTAAAGAGAATTAAACTCTTCCCTTAAGAGTCCTTATGATCTTCTAATTAGCCGAGTTTTAAAGAGAGTGAAACTCCTCTTTTTCTAGCCTTGTGTCGTCCACCTCTTGGGCTTCTAAAAGCAAAATAAAACTTATTTTATTTACTTCTTATGTAACTCGAACTCAAGCCCAACACCCTTGCATGTGGGCCATTTCTCGAGGCCTTAAGTGGCATCTTCAGCCACTTTTCCAAGTCCGTTAATGGGTCAAATTTCACGTATTTTATATTTTAGGGTCACCGCCCTAAGTTCCCTTTGAACTTTAAAATTTGACATTTCGGGGTCATTTTAAGTTTCCAAAAATTTTCACATGGCTCAGAACTTGACATTTCCTAGGTTTCCAAAATGTTTACTTTCCTATTTTGGCTTAGTTTCCAAAATGTTTACTTTCCTCTTTAGCTTAGGTTTCCAAAATGTTCACTTTCCTCTTTTAGCTAATCGCTCCATACATTTCCTTACATTTCCATTCATTTCCATTCATTTCCATACATTTCCATACATTTCCATACATTTCCATACATTTCTTACATTTCTATTCATTTCTTACATCTCCATACATTTCCATACATTTCCATACATTTCCTTACATTTCCATACATTTCCTTTCATTTCCTTTCATTTCCTTTCATTTCCTTACATTTCCTTATATTTCATTACATCTTAGGGTTCTTGAAACTCTTCGTAACACATCCAACACACCCACCGATCCCACTATCTCATGAATTACGCATCTAACGATAACCCCTAATCTAGGATGTTACGCTTCTACCCTTAAAATAATTTCGTCCTCTAAATTACTTACTAACAAAAATCGTACATCTTAACTCTCGCCGCCACGCTTATGTCACAGACTCGATCTTAATAGAGCCATCATACTTTCTAGGCACATTATTTATTTTTCTTTTTTTTTAGTTCACGCTCCGAGAACTCATTTCTAACGTCACGATTAAATCGATTAAAGAGTTTTATGCATCAAGATTTTGTTCCATCTGCTTAACCGCGAACAATTTTATGAAAAGGAGTTTAGAGTGGTTCTTTCGTATTCATACATGCATACGCCTTTTCATTCACTCATACATCCATCAAACAATTATGAACCTTAGTTCATTCGTAGAAATGTTGTAGTTTTCATTTGTTGTTGTTTTTCCACTACCCGGTATTTTCGTAATTTGTCCTCATGTGGGTATTTTTGTAATTTGTCAAAATAAGGTTTCTTGATGATTTTGTCACAAAGTATCTTTGGTATTTTTAAGTTCCCGGGGTATTTTGGAAATTTTTTTTTTGAGATCCGAGGGTATTTCGGAAATTTTTAGACCTTGGGGGTATTTTGGTAATTTTTCCACAAACCGGGGTAAATTGTAAAATTTTAATAAATCGGGGATATTTTAGAAGTTGCAAAACTTTGAGGGTTCTTTTTGAGAAATTTATTTTCCAGCACGATGAAGTTGCAAAAATTTTGGAAATCAGGGTCATTTTGAAAATTTTGGTAAGTTAGGGGCAATTTTGTAATTTTCCAAAAATATGGTATTTTTGATAGTTTGTAAATTAGGGTTTTGGACTTTTATAACATAATGAAATTTTGGTAAAACTATTGAGTAGTTGGACATCTTATAAACCAAGGGCATTTTTGTAATTTTATCATTGTGGTATTTTAGTAAATTTGTAAATCGAAATATTTCGTGAAAATTTATAAAATATTCTTTTCAAATCAAGAGGGTAATTTAGAAATTTTAAAATTAGGGTTTCCGTAAAATACGGCTAGTCCCTTTCGGGTTTTAGTTATTGGTTTAGCTTCATGACTAAGTCCTCTTGGTTGTGGTGAATTGAGCATTACGCACTGTAGGATTCGAGTAAAGAGGAGGTGAGTCACTAGGATCGCTTAAATACCAAGCTCTTATCAATCCACTCCTGACATGTGCACAACAAGCTACTACACCTCAAATTTCTGACTTAATCACTGTGTTTGTCTAGTGTATTAAGTCTTATGTATTTGTGTTTGAGTAGACTAATCCTGTGGTTCAAGTTCCTATCATGTTATTCTACGCTCCATTCCTTTTCTACACTTCTATAATTCACATAATCACACGATAGTTAGGGTACTTACCGGTGGATCATGGTCGGATACTTAGGGCTATGCCAAAAGCCCGCTTATTTTCAAAGAAAATCATTTGGCTCAAATTCAAAATGTTTTGGGCCTTAGCCCACGTGCCGAGAGTTTAAAACTGGCTCGATATTAAATTGAAACACCCCACACCCTACCACGAGAATGGATCGGATCCGTATGTTCCTCAAGTAACTCGGTTCAAATTCATTCAATACTTTGAAAACTGTGTGTTTTGGAAGATAGTTTGTTGTGGGTTAGGCTTGAGTTGAAAACAAATTTATTTTCCACAACAAAAACCCATTTGTTTCAAGTGACAAAAAATATTTAAACTAATTTCATATTAAGTGGGCTTACTCTTTATAAAGCCCTAAATTCATAACATAGTAATTATAGCGTAAATAAAAATTGCCTTAATGACCTTATTACATAAAACTAAACCCAAAATAATAAATTGTATAGTACTTAAAATAAAATAAATATTCAAAATAAATTGAACTTCACATTTGAACATGGCCACCACAAGTTCGCCGTCCGGCCCATTATCGCCATCACTTGAAACATATTCCCACAACGGGTGAGTCGATAGACTCAATGTGTAACCAACACTAAACATAATAGAAATAGGCACACCATACATATCATATTCATATAACAATTTCAAGGTAATGATGCAAACCCAACCCAAACCTATATAGCCATCCGCTACACACCACCCGTACCATCCTGCACACCGTGGGGACTACTAAGTCAACCTTCCATCCGCTACACACCATCGAAGGCAGTCGCTGCAGTCGACGTGCTCATCGTCCACTTATAATATTGTGGCATAGCCACCACTTTCAGATAATGTAACCGATGTTACCAAATTCAAATATTTGTGACCGTAGTCACCATATAACGTTGGTGAGACCAAGTCAACACCTTCAAATATAACGCTGGTGAGACCAAGTCAAGACCTTCAAATATAACGCTGGTGAGACCAAGTCAACACCTTCAAATATAACGCTGGTGAGACCGTCAACACCTTCAAATATAACGCTGGTGAGACCAAGTCAACACCTTCTTCCCTTTCACATAAATCCGAATGCCCCAAATTTATATATATATATATCATGCATAACATACTTAATTTCATGATCATATATATATTCACATGTTATAAGATAACATGTTTCATAATCCTATCGAAGTAGGAAACGTGCACAGTACTTTTGTACCACATTAGGGTACTTAGCCATATTCATATTCTTACGTATAATCATATAATAAAATAATTGCCATATGAAATATCGAAGGTTAGTGTGCGTATACACGGTACCTTAGCCATATTCTTACACTTTCATATTAACACATATATTGAATTAAAGCCAGAATCTATTAAGATTTAGTGTAGGGTACACACTGCACCTTAGCCATATTCTTATACTTTCATATTAACACATATAATGAATTAAAGTCAGAATCTATTAAGATTTAGTGTAGGTACACACCGATTTGCTTATCAATTCCTTGAAATCCGAAAACCCAATCTATTGCTTTAGATCTCAATTCCTACATTTGATTAATCACTTACTACTTTAATAAAAATAACCATTTGACCATAAATCCAAATCCTAGTAGGATTAGTATTCTTAAACTTACCTTGTTGCTGATTTCAATACTAATCAAATCCGAAATCTATGCTATGCTCCTCCTTCTATTCTACCAAGCACTAAATCTCAACAGGGTTAGTTTCACCTTTTAAACAAACAAGAATTAGATCTAATTATCAAAATAGGCCTTAGCCAAAGCTATAGACACTTACCTTATGGATTTTAAATCCCAAACTCACCGAATAGCTAGGAACACGCTGCCTATGGTGTACCTTCTGAAAAGAACTTCTCCTTCCTTGTAGCCTACACTTAGTAAATCCCAAAGATCTCTTCAAAGTTTCGGCAACCATGAACATTAATGGATTAGCCCTAGATTTCGATAAGTCTAAAATATAAAAGAATGGAAACCAAACTTGGATCTTACTCTTATTTGAAGGAATCGACACAACTTCACTTCAACCTTCGAGATTCTATTAGAGACTTGATGAACAATCGGCTATGATTCCTTATGTATTCAGTTTCAAAGATGAAAGAAGAGAGGAATAATAGGCTTAGAAGAAATCGACTAGGAGGCTAAAAGAAAAGAAGAAAAGAATGGATGCTCAAGAAGAATATTCGGAGAGAAAAGAGAGAGAGGAGAATGAATAATGAATGGCCCTAGTTTCATCCTTTTATAGTCGAAATTACTAGGCCAAGAATCCTTAACTTGGCCACCACTATTCCTTATTTTCCTAATTAAAGAATAATTCTTCATTTATCCACCTATTTAGCCGAATTTTAAAGAGAATTAAACTCTTCCTTAAGAGTCCTTATGATCTTCTAATTAGCCGAGTTTTAAAGAGAGTGAAACTCCTCTTTGCAAGCCTTGTGCCGTCCACCTCTTGGCTTCTAGAAGCAAAATAAAACTTATTTTATTTGCTTCCTATGTGACTAGAGTTCCACTAATTAACCTAAGGCTAGGCGTTATTAAGCTGAGAGAAGGTTTAATATAGATTAAGGAGTCTCATGAATCAAGCTAAGTAAAAGAAATCATGTGAATTGGAAGTTAGATAATAAGTGAAGTCATAGGTGGATTCTTCCGAAGGTATCGTCTTTATCAATTGAGTTTTCTTTAAAGTCTTTTCCCAAAGTTTCGTTTCTTTTGTCGTTGCATCTAGTTTAAATATTTCATTTGTTTTAGTTTAATAAACCAATCACTCCATATTTTAGGCTAAATAATAGAAAGAAAGTGAGTAATAGTACTTTTAGGTTCCTTGGGTTTGATAAAGATATTCTTGCCTAAGCTATACTCTTGTTTGATAAGTGTGCTTGCCTCTATCATTGTCACAGTCGATCAAGGTTCGATCACTCTTTTATAAATATTAAAACTAGACTATTTTGCGATGATCGGGATCATAGAACGTCTGAGCTCGGATCATACTATCAACTATCCTTTTGGTATAGTAAAGTTAACTCAAGCCCAACACCCTTGCATGCCATTTCTCGAGGCCTTAAGTGGCATCTTCAGCCACTTTTCCAAGTCCGTTAAGTGGTCATCTTTCACGATTTTATATTTTAGGTCCAAGTCCGTTAATGGGTCAAATTTCACGCTTTATATTTTGTGGTCACTCGCCCTAAGTTCCCTGTAATAAATAAAATACCCTAGTTTTCATACACGGATGAGGACACGGCGTGTCGGCCATGTGAAGGACACGAGCTATTGACACGGTGTGTGTCCGACCATGTAGAAACCCCAGGTTCAAAATAAAATAAATTCTACATGGGCTAGGGACATGGGCGTGTGAAACCACACTGACCCCACTGCCCTAAGTTCCCTTTGAACTTTAAAATTTGACATTTTGGTTGAACATTTAAAATTTCCACATTTTTCACATTTTTAAGTTCCAAAATTTCATAGCCCGATATTACATGTTCAAGCAAGATTAAGCATGGTAATGCCTCATATCCATTCCGACGGAACCGGTAAGGGTGTTATATTTAGTGGTATCGAGCTACGATTTAATTGATTCTCGGACTAAAGTAGCTTAAGTATGAGTCTAGTTATACATGCCATCGTAGGAGTACTTGGTAATGATAGTGTGATGACTCACGGCATTTGAATTGTGCTTTATATAGTCAATGGATCCGATCTGATGAGCTATAGTCGATGATACTACAAATAATGTGCGGCTCCGCAAGTCATAACATCCTAGATTAGGGGTTATGCGTTAGGCATAATTCATGAGATAGTGGGATTAGTGGGTGTGTTGGATGTGTTCGAAGAGTTTCAAGAACCCTAAGATGAAAGAAAATGAAAGGAAATGTAAGGAAATGTAAGGAAATGAAAGGAAATGAAAGGAAATGAAAGGAAATGAAAGGAAATGTAAGGAAATGAAAGGAAATGTATGGAAATGTTAAGTTTTGGAAACTAAACTAAAATAGGAAAGTGACTATTTTGGAAACCAAGTAAATTAGGAAAGTGAACATTTTGGAAACCAAGCCAAAAGAGGAAACTAAACATTTTGGAAACCAAGCCAAAAGAGGAAACTAAACATTTTGGAAACCAAACCATACTCGTAAACTTGACATTTCCTAGGTTTCCAAAATGTTTACTTTCCTATTTTGGCTTAGTTTCCAAAATGTTTACTTTCCTCTTTTAGCTTAGGTTTCCAAATGTTCACTTTCCTCTTTAGCTAATTCCAAATGGCTAAATAGGTGGATAAATGAAGAATTATTCTTTAATTAGGAAAATAAGGAAGAGTGGTGGCCAAGTAAAGGATTCTTGGCCTAGTAAATTCGGCTATAAAAGGAGGGACTAGGGCCATACATTTACACTTTCATTCATTAGCTAATCGCTCCATACATCATCTTACATTTCCATTCATTTCCATACATTTCCATACATTTCCATACATTTCCATACATTTCTCACATTTCCATTCATTTCCTTACATCTCCATACATTTCCATACGCTTTCCATACGCTTCCATACATTTCCATACATTTTACATTCCATACATTTCGATTATTAATCTTAGCAATCATGGAAGAAGAAATTCTTTTCCGAAGGTACACCATAGGCCACATGTTCCCTAGTTATTCGGTGAATTTGGATTTAAGATCCACAAGGTAAGTACCTAAAAGTATTCTACCAAAGCTTGTATGATTATCTAGATCAGTTCTTTAATTATTAAAAGCGAAAACTAACCCATATTGAGATTCAAGGTTGGCAATATCAAGTGAAGGAAAACCAAGTTTTCGGATTTGAATAAACACCAAATCGGCATCAAAGGTAAGTCTTTTACAAATCCTACTAGGATTTGGATATCATAGCCAAATAGAATTTATGCTAAGTAATAAAGGATGAATCAAATGTAGGGACTAAGGATCTAAACTTTAGATCTAGCTTTTCGAAATCTCAAGGAATCGCTAAACAAATCAGGTGTGTACGCACACTAACCTTCGACATTTCATATGGCTATTATTTAATATATGAATATGTATAAGAATGTGAATGTGGCTAAGTACCACAAATGTGGCAAAAAGTACCCAAGTACGTTTCCTACTTTAGATAGGATTGTGAAATATGTTATTTTATAACATGCGAATATATGTATATAAACATGAAATTAAGTAAGTTATGCAATATATATATTTTTGGGGCATTCGGATTTATGTGAAAGGGGAAGAGTAGGTGTTGACTTGGTCTCACCAACGAAGGTGTTGACTTTGGTCTCACTAACTGAAATATAGGTGTTGACTTCGTCCTCACCAACGAAGGTGTTGACTTTGGTCTCACCAACTGAATATAGGTGTTGACTTGGTCTCACCAACTGAAGGTGTTGACTTTGGTCTCACCAATGAAATATAGGTGTTGACTTGGTCTCACCAACGAAGGTGTTGACTTTGGTCTCACTAACGAAATATGGTGACTACGGTCACATTATTTGAATATAGTGTCTAATGACACAACGATATAGGCGTACGCCTTCGATGGTGTGTAGCGGATGGAGGGTTGACTTAGTAGTCCCACGGTGTGATCGGCAGTGCGGTGGTGTGTAGCGGATGGACCATTAGGCTTGGGTTTGGGTTGGATCATAATTTATTTTATATGAATTTGATGTTTGAACATGTATGCCCGATTTGTTGAATGTTAGTATTGTGTGCACATTGAGTCTATTGACTCACCCCATTGTGGGAAATATTTTCGGTGATGAACAAAGGATGACGGGACGTTAGACCTTGAGGTGGCCATACATTTCCTTTCATTTTTATTTCTTTCATTTACATTTCCTTATATTTCCTTACATCTTAGGGTTTCCTTTCATTTCCTTACATTTCCTTATATTTCCTTAATAAAATTGGATTTACAAGTTTAATTAAATGGGTTTCCAATCTAAGCCCAATCCACAACAACAATTTCTAAAAATTTTCAAATTTTCTCTAAGTAACGAAGGATTTTGAAACCGGTTCACTTTAGGAACATACCGATTCGATTCGGCTCGTGGTAGGGTGTGGGTGTTTCACAAGGGATCACACCAGTAGAGAGTAGACTCGAGTCTTTGGGTTAGGGATAAGAGGCCCAAGAAGAATTTCTCCGTATGATGAGCAATTGGTACACCGAGTAAATTCGAGCAAATCCTAATGCTCAACCTCCTCCACCCCTGCCCATTCCTCAACCTACCCATGTAGCTCCCCAAGTGGTAAAAGTGGTAAGAAGAGAAAATCCTTCAGTCGATAGAATCTGAAAACAAGGAGATGAGGAATTTTGGGCTAGTAAAGATGATGATCTGGAAATAGCTAAATTTTAGCTTGAAAATACCGTCAGGGTATTTGACGAGTTATCATGCACACCTGAAGAGTGCATGAAATGTGTAGTATCCTTCTGAGAGATTCTGCTTATCAATGGTGGAACACCCTTGTGTCGGTGGTACCAAAGGAAAGGATTACATGGGAGTTTTTCCAAGAAGAATTCAAAGAAATACATAAGCCAAAGATTTATTGATCAAGAGAAAGGAATTTCTTGAATTGAAACAAGGCAAGATGAAAATGATTGAGTACGAGCACGAGTTTGTGAGACTCAATAAGCACGCTTCAAGTATGTGTCCTCTAAGCCATCATGTGTAAGAGGTTTGAAGACGGACTAAATGAAGATATCAAATTGTTTGTTGGTGTCCTCAAGTTAAAGGAATTTGTTATGTTAGTGGACCGGGCTTGTAAGGTTGAGGAATTAGTGAAAGAGAAAAGAAAAGTTGAGATGGAGTCTCGTGACTCAAGAAAGAGACAATTGAGTAAGTCATTTCATCCTTGTCCAAAAAGTCGAGAGATTTTTCTACTCGATCACTACTTCATTGAGTTTTCAAACAAAAGTAAGAGCAAGCATTACTGGGTCTAAAGCCTAGCCACATCGGTTGCTAGTGTTGGCAACGCCTACGAAGTAGACCGAGTGCCCGCAGGTGGCAAGCATCATATCGGCGAATGTCGAGCAAATGAAAAGGCCTATTTCGTGTAGGTCTCTAGATCATTTTATTAGAAATTGACCAAGTGAATGAGAAGAGAAGCCTCAAGATGCAAGATCGGGAGGCACGATAGAGGAAAACCACGAGAAACACGGAAGTTGGAACAAGTAGTAAGAATACGCCTATAGAAGCACTGTGAGATCTCGAGGGTAGAGCGCTGCGAGGACCTATGCCATTCACGCAATATTTCGAGGGTAGAGCGGTGTGAGATCCGAGGGTTCCGCTTTATAGATTTTACAAGATAATCGGTTGATGCAAATTCAGCAAAAGTGAATTTTGCTCAAGGAAGTTGGATTTGGGACACATTGTCTCAAGATAGAGTTAGAGTTGACCTAAGTAAAATTTTGGCCATTGTTAATTGGAAACCACCAAAAAATGTATCTAAGGTTAAAAGTTTCTTGGGCTTAGCTGGCTATTATAGGTGATTCTTTAAGGGTTTTCTATGATATCGACTCCAATAAAGAAACAGTTACAGAAAAAAGTAAAGTTTGAATGGATGGAAAAGTGCCAACGAGTTTTGAGAAATTAAAGGCAATGTTGACAAAGGCTCCGTTCTAGTACAACCTGAATCGGAAAACAATTTGTGATCTACAGAATGCATCCTTAAATGGACTAGGATGTGTACTTATGCAAGAAGGCAAGGTGATAGCATATGCTTTTAGCAGCTTAAAGCCATACGAGAAGAACTATCCGGCACATGATTTAGAATGGTTGCTATTGTTTTTGCATTGAAGATTTGAGACACCATTTGTATGGTGAAAGATGTCGATATTCATCGATCACAAAAGTTTAAAGTACTTGATGACTCGTATGAGTTGAATTTAAGGCAACGAGAATGGTTAGAGTTGATAAAAGATTATGAGTTAGTCACGACTACCACCGGGAAAGGCGAATGTAGTCGCGATGCCTTGAGTAGGAAACCCTATTTGCCTTGAGGGCTATGAATACCAGTGAGTTTGTCGATGATGGTTCTATTCTAGCTAAGTTGAGGGCTAGATCAATGTTCCTCCAAGAGATTTATGAGGCAACAAAGATGACAGTGAGTTGCAAGCCAAAAGAGTTCAATGCGAGTCGGGTATTGAGTCTGATTTCTGGATTGATTCAGATGGGTGTTTGATGTTTAGAGAAAGAGTCGTGTACCAAGAAATAATGAGCTTATTCATAAAGTTTTATATGAGACACATAATGGATGCCTATCGTACCTCGGGTAGCACCAAGATGTATAATGATTTGAAGAAATGGTACGTGGCAGTATGAAGAAAGATATTTTCGAGTTTGTTTCAAGATGCTTGATTTGTCGCAAGTAAAGGCGAACACCAAGTACCCTCGGTTTGCTTCAACCTATTATGGTGCCCGAGTGGAAATGGGTGAATTACTATGGACTTTGTAATGGGTTGCGTTGACACCGAGCAAGAAAGATGTTGTGTGGGTCGTAGTTGATAGACTTACGAAGTCACCCATTTCATACGGTAGCGTGTCGATTATTCACTAGATAAGTTGGCAAACTTGTATATCTCGAGATTGTGAGACTTCATGGAGTGCCTTAATCTATTATATCGGATAGAGATCCCAGATTTAAATCCAAATTTTGGAAAAAGTTGCAAGAGGCCTTAGGCACTAAGTTAAATTTTAGTATGACTTTTCACCCCAAACCGATAACCAATGAGAGGTTGATACAAGTTCTCAAATATATTCTCGATGTTGTGTTCTTGAGTTTAGGCAACTGAAAAGTACTTACCGTGGTAGAATTCGCCTACAATAACAGTTACAATCAAGCTTGAAAATGGCGCCTTATGAGGCTTTGTATGGGCGTAAGTGCCAAACGCCTTTATATTGGACTGAACTTAAGGAAAATCGGATCCATCAGTAACACCCCAAACCCGACATGAGTCCCGACGGATCTCGGTATGTCACGTGTAAAATAATTTGAGGCATTTTGAGTGTTTGGTGAAAATTTGTTAAAATTTGGGTAAGGTATTAAAACGGTGTTTGAAAACTCATTGGGCTTTTTATAAAGACAGTTGGGTTGATAAACCCTTGGAAAATGTTTGATCATGTAAAATTTGAGGAACTTTCAAAACCATGATTGACTTGGTGAATTTTGTTACCCGATGGTAACATCTTTGAAAAACCCGTGGAAGTTTATTAAGTTTGAAAAGTTACTTTTAACCGGTTTGCATATCATTTGTAAATTCATTTGTGGCATAACATAAATAAAATAATAAAATAAACATCCAAAATGATAATAGCGGCCTTATTACAATCCCAAAATAAAACTTAGAAAATAAATAACATTAACCATAACAAATTAGAATCAATCCAAAACTAAGGAACAAGCATGGCCCTCGAGTCCTCTCGCTCCATCTCTGCGATCTACTCATCGCAAAATGTTAAGGGAAGGGTGAGTCACCAAGACTCAGTGTAAATCCCCACCAAAAAATACAACTCATACACAATTTATTAATAAATATGCACATGCAACCCAACTAACCATCCATACTCCTTTTCTACCCGTGTGGTCAAAACCACGGTGGTCAAAACCACGGTGACTAGTGTCACAAAATAAATGATGGGGCCAACCCATTATGTGGTTAAAACCACGATGACCATAGGTCACAAATAATCAAGTGTGGTCAAAACCATGGTGGTACCAAACCACCGGACTTAGTCGCATTTATCAATCGGTTGGTCAAAACCACCGATGACCATAGGTCACAAATAATCGATGGGCCAACCCATCTTGTGGTCAAAACCACGATGACCATAGGTCACAAATAACTGGATGGGCCAACCCATCTTGTGGTCAAAACCACGATGACCATAGGTCACAAATAATCGATGGGGCCAACCCATCTTGTGGTCAAAACCACTGACGATCCATAAAATCATCCCCTCCTCTAATCAATCCCACCATCATCATGCTTACAAATCAATTATCATATATCATGTATTTAGGCATGGCATGTAACAGATGTGATGGCATACAAATCATATATCAATAGATCGCATTGGGGACTTACCTAATCCATGCTTAAGCCCACAATCGTATATCATAGATCACTACAATAATTATTAACAAGGCAACGATATAGCAAAGTTTACTAATAAAGTGTGTAAAGAGTTTACACACATTACTACGAAATTCCTAGATCCAGAAGATTTGATCTCGACGCTAGATCTCTTTGACCTTAACGGTTTGATTTCCAAACAAATCTCAAAATCGATCACTTGATTAAGACTACTGAAATTCCTTTAACCATATGTTAGATTTAATCTAACATTAAAACATAAACATGGCCTTTGGCGAATATACATATATCTTACCTTAAATCTTTTAAATCCAAACTCTCTTCTTGATTAATAGAGATCTGAAATACCTTAGATCCGAAATCCAAATTCACCTTCCATATTTCGATCAATAAAATATAGGAGGATTAGACTAACTTTAGCTTAAAAGAAAGGAATACAATTATAACTATAGATCCGCACCCTTTATATTGGAATCGAGATCCCTCCCGACACCACTTGTAGATTCACTTAGAGACTTGATGAACAATCGGCTATGATTCCCTTATGTATTCGGTTTCAAAGATGAAAGAAGAGAGGAATAATAGGCTTAGAAGAAATCGACGTGTGATGATCGGTGATGGACCAGGTTGGCGGGAGCTCGGGGTGACCATGCTCAGCACAAACTTAATGAGTTGGATATTTTATTTTACTTAAGTACTTTAAATTTTATTTTGGAGATTTATTTTGATGTAACAAGATTATAGTATGAACCGTTTATGCATGCTTTTAAATTATTTTACTATGGCATGGTATTTATCAAATTGAAGTTAATTTTCCTTAAATTTAAATAACAAATTGTTTTTAACACTAATTCGACACGGGTTTTAAAATTCGAGTCCAACCCAAATCAACTACTGATTTCAAAAACACACAAGTTTTTAGCAAAGTTTCAAACAAGATTTGAATGGATTTTCTTTAGAAGCATGCCAGATCCGGTCAGGGCTTGTGGGCTTGGTTTGGGGTGTTTCAGTTTGGTATCAGAGCCCGGTTCAAAACTCGGCCTTGAGGGCTTTTAGGGCCCAAAACATTTTCTTTTGGAAAATTGGATTTTTTTTTTTTTAGAAATAAGCAGGTTTTCTGGCATGGCACCTGAGTCTCCGGCCCGAAGTCCACCAGGTAAGTACCCCTATCTCTTGTGTGATTTATGATATGAATTGTAGAAGGGTAGAAATGGAACGTAGATTAGCATGATAAGTACTTGAACCCTAGGACTAGGTTACCCCAACAATTACATAAAATTTTAAGTGCCTAACTAAACAAACCTGTGGTTAAGTCGCCGAGTTAAGGTGTGGCAACCATTGTGCGCATGTCTAGGATTGGTTTCGATGGGAGCTTGGTATTTAAGCAGTCCTAGTGACTCACCTCCTCTCCACTCGAATCCTACCTGGTGCGTAGTGACGGTTCACCCTAACCAAGAGGACTTATCCACGGGCTAAACCCAATAACTAAAACCCGAAAGGGACTAGCCATGTTTTTATAAAAACCCTAGTCTTAAAATCACCAAATTATCCCTTTAAGGTGTAGGAAAACCATTTTGAAAATTTTTCCAAAATATTCTCGATTTACTAAAATGACCCAAATACCCCTGGTTGGAAAAATTACTAAAATGCCCTTGGTTCATAAAATTTCCATACTACCCACAGTTTTTACCAAGATTTTCTCACCTTATAAAATATATATATATATATCCAAAAACTCTATTTTTGCAAAATATTAAAGATACCCTGATTTATAAATTGACCAAATTACCCCTAATCTGTACAAATGACCAAAATACCCTCAGAGAGGAAAATTACCGAAGTACCCTCAAATTAAAAATCTTTAACAATACCCTTGTTTTAGAAATCGCCTGGAACCATATTTTGTGAAAATTACTGAAATGCCCTAACTCAAAAAATTACAAAAATACCCCTCAATTTATAAAATTACCATTTAACCCTTGAAATTTTCTTATCAAGTATTGCAATTTTGAAAAGAAATTATATACCAAATTTTTTTTTACTTTATGAAATTTTCAAATACCTAATTTGAAAAATTACCAAAATACCCTATAGGATAAAATTTCGTAAATACCTCGGTAGTGGAAAACAACAAACAATGACAACTACAACATTTTCTCAGAATGAATGCAAGTTCATGAATGTGATTGAATGATTGAATTGAGACTGTATGTGTATGAAATCGAAAGAACTACTTAAAACTACTAATCATAAGACTATTCGTGGATAATCGGTGGAAGAAAACCAATAATTCATAAAATTTTAATCGGATAAACGCGAACCGATAGCATGAGTACAAGGGACGAGGTTGCTCTAGATGTGAATCTGGGTGCATACTCTACCATAGTATACTAAGTGTTTATTTTGGGTTTAGAATTGGAGTGCGCAGCGAAAGCATGGTAGTGAGACTTAGGTAGTAAGATTACTAGTTAGTTGGAAATTTCGATGACAAAATTTCTTTAATGAGGGTAGAATTGTAACACCCTGAATTTGGGCCTACAATAAGTGGGTTAGTGTGTTGAGAGAATGGATTTTATCGTTAAAAAAAATTATTATTGCATGTTTAGTTTAATTTTTAGGAGGTTTAGGAAAGGTTGGTAGTGTTGGAAAAGTCCTAGGCTCGATCTAGGGCTTTAGCAAAAATGTTGTTTTTTTTTAGGGAGGTTGGTGGCAGTCATAAGGCATTTAAAATATTGTTGGGTTAAAACATATCACAAAGAAGAAGGTTGTCTGGTGGATTGGGGTGCTTGGAATAAGCTGGTGGTCAGAGGTTCAAGTCCTGGACTTGGCAAAAAACTTTTTATTGCGCATAAGTGGTATGAAGGCTAGAGCTTAGGCCATATAAATAGTTGGGACTATTTTATGACACAAGAAACGCCGCCCAAAGGCAAAGGCGTTAGGAGTAGTAGGGGGAGCATGGTTCTAGTCATGGCGCATGCATGTTATGTTTTTTTTAAGTAAACCTGGAGTGCGACAGAAGGTTTATAATTAATTAGATAGGAAATATGACACAAATAAAATACGCGGCATAGTGGTAAGGGGCAAGGATATTGTGAAGAGGTCAGAGGTTCGAATCTTGATGTTGGCTAATATTTTTAGATTCCTTTAGATGATATGGTTACTGAAAAATATGCTTTAAAAAAAGTCGAGAATGGAACATGTCACAAGCAAAGTTGTGGTGCAGTTGTAAGAAGCTTGTTGTGGCTCTTACAGGTCGCGGGTTCGAGTTGCCTTGTCCACATTAACTTGTTCTTTTGCTGCAGGCGTGTGTAAGTTGGTCGCTGGAAAGTATACCTTAAAACAAGTTGAGAATGGAATATATCACAAGAACGGTTGTGGTACAGTGGCAAGGGGCGTGTGTTGGTGCTTGGAGGGCTTGGGTTCGAGTTGCCTTGTGCACACTAACTTGTTATTTTGCTGCTGGCGTGGGGATGGAATTTGAATGTAATTCAAATTGAATTTTTGGCTAAATAAAGGAATTTAATTGGTGATAAGTTTAAGTCGATTAAGGAGTGTAGATTTATTTATTTATGTATCTATTTATTTATTTATTTTAGTATAAATATGGGTGCCAAAAATTCTCTTTAAATAGAGAGGGGATATCTCTTCAATTTCAGCATTTGAACCCCATTCTCTCAATCTTTTCTCTCCGTCTCTTCTACAAGCCAAAACCCTAGTTGCTTTCGTAATTTTTTTCTTTTGAATTCTTGAAGTCAAACCTTTATTTCATTCTCTTTTCATTCTTTTCTCTTGTGTCCGATTTCTCCATTAAGCGAAAGATGGAATCTAATCCCATTAGTATTGCTTGGCCAAAACTTTGAAGGGGGAATTTGGGATTTGGTTGTGTCGACTACAAGTAGGAGATCACTCGGGATTCCAAAATCTAAGGGATTTCGACAAAGACCAAGGACAAGTGATAATTCGGGATTTAGATCCACAAGTGTTAGTCGATTCCAAGGGAGAAAGACTACAGAATATCGGGATTTGATTAATAGTGAAATCGACAACAAGGTAAGATTTTGGTTGCGATTGTCCTTCGGGATTTAATCAATTAGCCGAATGGCTTTTTGCTAAAGCGTTTAAGGTTGGCAGAATATAGGGATTAAGGGTCTAAAAGCATTAGATCGGGTTTTTGGGATTTCAATAAAGCGTTAAGTAAATCAGGTGTGTACCCCACACTAAATCTTGATAGATTTACGACTTTAATTTATTATATGTGCTAATATAAAAGTGTAAGATTATGGTTAAGGTACCATGTAATGGTACAAAGTACTCAGGTACGTTTTCCTACTCCTACTATGAGTATGATAAGTTTTGCTATGGCACATGCATGAAATTATAAGAATGTGAAAAATGAATATGATATGGTTAATGCATAGTTGTATGGCATGGGGTATATGGGTGATATGTAAAGGGGAAGTGAATTGGTGGTTTTATACCCCAATATAAGAATGTGGTCACTTATGTCACAATATAAGAATGTGGTGACTTTTGTCACAATATAAGAATGTGGTGACTTATGTCACGAATGTATATATGGTGGCTATGCCACGAAATCATAAGGGCGATGAGCACGTCAACTGCAGCGACTGCCTTCGATGGTGTGTAGCGGATGGAGGGTTGACTTAGTAGTCCCCATGGTGTGATGGTTGGTACGGGTGACGTGTAGCGGATGGATAACTAGGTTTGGGTTCGGGATTGCATCATTTTTAAATGTTATGTGAATATGTATGATTTGATATGCCATATCTATTGAGATCTAGTGTTGACTGTACACATTGAGTCTGTTTGACTCACCCCGTTGTGGGACTATTTTTCAGGTGATGATCAGTGATAGACCGGGTCGGTAGGAGCTCAGGGGTGACCATGCTCAAGATTTAACTTAATGAGTTGGATATTTTATTTTACTTAAGTACTTTAAATTTTATTTTGGAGATTTATTTTGATGTAACAAGATTATAGTATGAACCGTTTATGCATGCTTTTAAATTATTTTACTATGGCATGGTATTTATCAAATTGAAGTTAATTTTCCTTAAATTTAAATAACAAATTGTTTTTAACACTAATTCGACACGGGTTTTAAAATTTGAGCCCAACCCAAATCAACTATTGATTTCAAAAACACACAAGTTTTTAGCAAAGTTTCAAACAAGATTTGAATGGATTTTCTTTAGAAGCATGCCAGATTCGGTTAGGGCTTGTGGGCCTAGTTTGGGGTGTTTCATGGCATCAGCATCAATAGGTGATCCCATGTAAGACCATATCTGAGATATGGCGTTGGCATCAAAATTTATAAATGATGAGTTTGAATATCCTACGATAATTTGATTAGTTCATGGGCAAAAGAGCTAAGTATGTAAAATGGGATAGAACCAAAACTATTTGTGGATAACTTTGGGCTTATTTTATGATTAAGAATGATGAATATTTGAATTTGTGCTCATGTTAGTATATGTGCTAAGTTATGTGATAAGTGATACAGGTATCATGAGGAAATACGAGTTATAAACCCATAATGTAACATGAGATGGGTAGGAATAAGTACGAGTAAGTATGGATGAGTATGTTTAAGCATTTGAGACTTATGTTGCTATTGTTCCAATAGATGGATGAATTTAATGAAAGCACTTATGTTGTTTTAGAATTTCATGCAAACTTACTAAGCTATATGCTTACCCCTCTCTTTTTTCTCTTTCCTTCTAGTTTTGCCAAGTTAGCTCGGGGATTGATAAACCGTAAAAGTAACATATTTTAACCCCACATTTGGTATGCTTTTGGATGAATTTATCCTTAATTTATGTAAAAAGGTGCTATTAATCCTTTCTTTTCATGTCTTATACTCAGGAAAGCACCCAAGGATAAAAAGAACGCAAAACGGGCTTAAAACGAACCAAAGTTGGCCGACCCAAGAAGTCAGCACGGCCTAGACTTCTTACCACACGGCTGTGCCTTGATAGTCATCTGGACCACAGCCTTACCCTGATTCACACGGCCATTTTTCCCATTGATAAAGTCCACGCACGAGCGTGCCTAGTGATCCACACGGCCGTTCCCAAAATGGCAGAATCGAAGCACGACCTCTACCCATATATTACACGGGCGTGTCATAGCCGTGCCTAAATCCACAGGATGGAGACATGGGCTGGACCACGATTTACACGGGTGTGTCAAGGCCGTGCCCCTACCATAGAAAAGAGCAATTTCACTTGGAATTGGATGCTTGGAGCCCAAGAAACGCAATCCTAAGTCCACTCAAACACTTAGGACAAATTTCACTTGAATTACGAATACTTAGGAGCGAAGTAAAGCATCCCAAATGTCTATATAAATAAATCCAAGGCAGTAATTCAAGGGTGTCAGGTTTTAGCTGAGTTTTCTATCAAAGCGTTACTCGTTTAGGGAATTACCCAAAAATAGCCAATTGATCCATCTCGAGGAGTCAGAATTCTACTCAAGACGGAGGATCTCCTCTTCAATTCCTTTAGGGGGTTTTAAGGATTTCCTATGTTTTGTTTTATCTTCTCTCTGAGATATTTTCTTGTTTAATCATGAACTAAACCCTCGGATACAGAAGGGATGAAACCTATGATGGATTTTGTTATTTAATTCTTTAGGTTTATATGATAAATACTTAGTTTGTTCTTAATTATATTGCTTAAATTTATCTCGATGTGCTTAGGTGGAGGAGGAATAAACCACCTAAGAGTAGATCTAGCATAATTAAGCGAGTTGATCGGGCGCCTAGAGATAGGGTTACGAGATTTTGCAGATTAGGGTGAAACCTAATATGGGAGTCCATTGATCGATTTAATGCTTCCTTAGGGGTTATTATAAGAGAACGAGAGTTCCACTAATTAACCTAAGGCTAGACGTTATTCGCTTCGAGAGAAGGTTTAATATAGATTAAGGAGTCTCGCGAATCAAGCTAAGTAAAAGAAATCATGTGAATTGGAAGTTAGATAATAAGTGAAGTCATAGGTGGATTCTTCCCGAAGGTATCGTCTTTATCAATTGAGTTTTCTTTAAAGTCTTTTCCCAAAGTTTCGTTTCTTTTGTCGTTGCATCTAGTTTAAATATTTCATTTGTTTTAGTTTAATAAACCAATCACTCCATATTTTAGGCTAAATAATAGAAAGAAAGTGAGTAATAGTACTTTTAGGTTCCTTGGGTTTGATAAAGATATTCTTGCCTAAGCTATACTACTGTTTGATAAGTGTGCTTGCCTCTATCATTGTCACAGTCAGTCTAAAGGTTCGATCACTCTTTTATAAATATTAAAACTAGACTATTTTGCAGCGATCAGGATCATAGAACGTCGGAGCTCAGATCATACTATCAACTATCCTTTTGGTATAGTAAAGTTAACTCATTTTGAGTATGGCATGTGTAGGGACTTAATCATTTTGTGTCATGTCATATTTGAAGGCCAAAGGGTTGGCTATTAATGTTACACTCATTTTGTAAAGGGCCACGGTGAATTGGCCAATATTGTCAAGTTTATGTTATAAAGTTAATGAGTTTAATGAAATGAATGTCCATGCAAGTAATTGACTAAAATATAGGAGGAATGACTGATAATTTAAGGATTCTTAATAGTTTAATATTGTTATGTTATGTGCTACTTGTGATGAAATGAATGGGTTTATGTTTCAGGGTGGCAAAAAGGCTTGGAAAATAGCCTCTAAGTGTCCACACGGGTAGACACATGGGGGTGTGTCTAGGCCGTGTGTGACACACGATCAGCCCCATGGGTGTGTTAATAGGTCGTGTGTCCCCTGTATTTTAATTGCAAGAATTAAAATCATCACACGGGCCAGCACAAGGGCGTGTGCCTAGGCCGTGTGCTTCTTAAGGGGTTGCTGACGTAATAAATAAAATACCCCTAGTTTTCATACACGGATGAGGACACGGGCGTGTCCAGGCCATGTGAAGGACACGAGCTATTGACACGGGTGTGTGTCCGACCATGTAGAAACCCCTGTAGGTTCAAAATAAAAATAAATTCTACATGGGCTAGGGACATGGGCGTGTGAAACCACACGGCCTGCCCACACGGGCGTGTCCCAAGTCACATGGGCGTGTGACCCCTATTTAGGCAAAAATTTTCAAAAGTTTAAAATTTTTTGGTTGAACTCTAAAACCTTCGGATGTATGTTTAAGGCCTCATAGGCCCATGATATGTATGTATTGAATGAGAAAGAAAAGTTTTAAGTTGTAACAAAATTTTATAGCCCGATATTACATGTTCAAGCAAGATTAAGCATGGTAATGCCTCATATCCGGTCCCGACGTCAGACACAGGTAAGGGGTGTTATATTTAGTGGTATCAGAGCTACGATTTAATTGATTCTCGGACTAAAGTAGCTTAAGTATGAGTCTAGTTATACATGCCATACGTAGGAGTACTTGGTAATGATAGTGTGATGACTCCTGACGATTTGAATTGTGCTTTTATATAGTCAATGGATCCTGATCCTGACTGAGCTATAGTCGATGATACTACAAATAATGTGCCGGCTCCCGCGCAAGCTGTAACATCCTAGATTAGGGGTTATGCGTTCGTGCATAATTCATGAGATAGTGGGATTAGTGGGTGTGTTGGATGTGTTCTGAAGAGTTTCAAGAACCCTAAGATGAAAGAAAATGAAAGGAAATGTAAGGAAATGTAAGGAAATGAAAGGAAATGAAAGGAAATGAAAGGAAATGAAAGGAAATGTAAGGAAATGAAAGGAAATGTATGGAAATGTTAAGTTTTGGAAACTAAACTAAAATAGGAAAGTGACTATTTTGGAAACCGAAGTAAATTAGGAAAGTGAACATTTTGGAAACCAAGCCAAAAGAGGAAACTAAACATTTTGGAAACCAAGCCAAAAGAGGAAACTAAACATTTTGGAAACCAAACCAAAATAGGAAACTAAACATTTTGGAAACCAAGCCAAAATAGGAAACTAAACATTTTGGAAACTTGGAAAATACAGAGTCGCGCGAAAATTTTTGGAAACTTAAAAATGACCCCGGAATGTCAAATTTTAGAGCCCAAAGGGGAACTTAGGGCCAAGTGACCCTAAAATATAAAGTACATGAAATTTGACCCAATAACGGACTTGGAAAAGTGGCCTGAAGATGCCACCTAAGGCCTTAGAAAATGGCCCACATGCAAAAGGTTTTGGGCTTGAGTTCGAGTCACATAAGAAGCAAATAAAATAAGTTTTATTTTGCTTCTAGAAGCCCAAGAGGTGGACGGCACAAGGCTTGCAAAAGAGGAGTTTCACTCTCTTTAAAACTCGGCTAATTAGAAGATCATAAGGACTCTTAAGGGAAGAGTTTAATTCTCTTTAAAATTCGGCTAAATAGGTGGATAAATGAAGAATTATTCTTTAATTAGGAAAATAAGGAAGAGTGGTGGCCAAGTAAAGGATTCTTGGCCTAGTAAATTCGGCTATAAAAGGAGGGGACTAGGGCCATTCATTATTCATTCTCCCTCTCTTTTCCTCTGCCAAATATTCTTCTTGAGCATCCATTCTTTTCTTCTTTTCTTTTAGCCTCCTAGCGATTTCCTTCTAAGCCTATCATTCCTCTCTTCTTTCATCTTTGAAACCAAATATATAAGGAATCATAGCCGATTGTTCATCAAGTCTCTAAGCCAAATCTACGAAGGTTGAAGTGAAGGTGCAAATGATTCCTTCAAATAAGGGTAAGATCCAAGTTTAGTTTTCCATTCTTTTATATTCTAGACTTATTGAAATTTAGAGACTAATTTCGATTATTAATCTTAGCGAATCATGGAAGAAGAAATTCTTTCCGAAGGTACACCATAGGCCACATGTTCCCTAGTTATTCGGTGAATTTGGGATTTAAGATCCACAAGGTAAGTACCTAAAAGTATTCTACCAAAGCTTGTATGATTATCTAGATCAGTTCTTTAATTATTAAAAGCGAAAACTAACCCATATTGAGATTCAAGGTTGGCGAATATCAAGTGAAGGAAAACCAAGTTTTCGGGATTTGAATAAACACCAAATCGGCATCAAAGGTAAGTCTTTTTTACAAATCCTACTAGGATTTGGATATCATAGCCAAATAGAATTTATGCTAAGTAATAAAGGATGAATCAAATGTAGGGACTAAGGATCTAAACTTTAGATCTAGCTTTTCAAATCTCAAGGAATCGCTAAACAAATCGTGTGTACGCACACTAACCTTCGACATTTCATATGGCTATTATTTAATATATGAATATGTATAAGAATGTGAATGTGGCTAAGTACCACAAATGTGGCAAAAGTACCCAAATCGTTTCCTACTTTAGATAGGATTGTGAAATATGTTATTTTATAACATGCGAATATATGTATATAAACATGAAATTAAGTAAGTTATGCAATATATATATTTTTGGGGCATTCGGGATTTATGTGAAAGGGGAAGAGTAGGTGTTGACTTCGGTCTCACCAACGAAGGTGTTGACTTTGGTCTCACCAACGAAATATAGGTGTTGACTTCAGTCTCACCAACGAAGGTGTTGACTTTGGTCTCACCAACTAATATAGGTGTTGACTTGGTCTCACCAACTAAGGTGTTGACTTTGGTCTCACCAATGAAATATAGGTGTTGACTTGGTCTCACCAACGAAGGTGTTGACTTTGGTCTCACTAACGAAATATGGTGACTACGGTCACATTATTTGAATATAGTGTCTAATGACACAACGATATAGGCGAACGCCTTCGATGGTGTGTAGCGGATGGAGGGTTGACTTAGTAGTCCCACGGTGTGATCGGCAGTGCACGGTGGTGTGTAGCGGATGGACCATTAGGCTTGGGTTTGGGTTGGATCATAATTTATTTTATATGAATTTGATGTTTGAACATGTATGCCTGATTTGTTGAATGTTAGTATTGTGTGCACATTGAGTCTGTTGACTCACCCCATTGTGGGAAATATTTTCAGGTGATGAACAGTGACGGACCGGGACGTTAGACCTTGAGGTGGCCATGATCCATTTGAAGATTCCATTTAAATTTGGACTTTATTTATGTTTGGTACCTTTAATTTTATTTTTGGGTTTTACTTGATGTAATAAGGCCATAAGGCCCGATGGATTTTCTTTATTTTGCTTTACTTTAAATATTTTGTCACCTTAATAAAATTGGATTTACAAGTTTAATTAAATGGGTTTCCAATCTAAGCCCAATCCACAACAACAATTTCTAAAAATTTTTCAAATTTTCTCTAAGTAACGAAGGATTTTGAAACCGGTTCACTTTAGGAACATACCAGATTCAGTTCAGGCTCGTGGGCCGGGTGTGGGGTGTTTCACAAGGGATCACACCAGTAGAGAGTAGACTCGAGTCTTTGGGTTAGGGATAAGAGGCCCAAGAAGAATTTCTCCGTATGATGAGCAATTGGTACACCGAGTAAATTCGAGCAAATCCTAATGCTCAACCTCCTCCACCCCTGCCCATTCCTCAACCTACCCATGTAGCTCCCCAAGTGGTAAAAGTGGTAAGAAGAGAAAATCCTTCAGTCGATAGAATCTGAAAACAAGGAGATGAGGAATTTTGGGCTAGTAAAGATGATGATCTGGAAATAGCTAAATTTTAGCTTGAAAATACCGTCAGGGTATTTGACGAGTTATCATGCACACCTGAAGAGTGCATGAAATGTGTAGTATCCCTTCTGAGAGATTCTGCTTATCAATGGTGGAACACCCTTGTGTCGGTGGTACCAAAGGAAAGGATTACATGGGAGTTTTTCCAAGAAGAATTCCGAAAGAAATACATAAGCCAAAGATTTATTGATCAGAAGAGAAAGGAATTTCTTGAATTGAAACAAGGCAAGATGAAAATGATTGAGTACGAGCACGAGTTTGTGAGACTCAATAAGTACGCTCGGAAGTATGTGTCCTCTGAAGCCATCATGTGTAAGAGGTTTGAAGACGGACTAAATGAAGATATCAAATTGTTTGTTGGTGTCCTCAAGTTAAAGGAATTTGTTATGTTAGTGGACCGGGCTTGTAAGGTTGAGGAATTAGTGAAAGAGAAAAGAAAAGTTGAGATGGAGTCTCGTGACTCAAGAAAGAGACAATTGAGTAAGTCATTTCAGTCCTTGTCCAAAAAGTCGAGAGATTTTTCTACTCGATCAGCTACTTCAGTTGAGTTTTCAAACAAAAGTAAGAGCAAGCATTACTCAGGGTCTAAAGCCTAGCCACATCAGTTGCTAGTGTTGGCAACGCCCGGCCGAGTAGACCAGAGTGCCCGCAGTGTGGCAAGCATCATATCGGCGAATGTCGAGCAAATGAAAAGGCCTATTTCAGGTGTAGGTCTCTAGATCATTTTATTAGAAATTGACCTGAAGTGAATGAGAAAGAGAAGCCTCAAGATGCAAGATCGGGAGGCACTGATAGAGGAAAACCACAGAGAAACACGGAAGTTGGAACAAGTAGTAAGAATACGCCTATAGAGCAGCCTGTGAGATCTGAGGGTAGAGCGCCTGCGAGGACCTATGCCATTCACGCGAATATTTCGAGGGTAGAGCAGGCTGTGAGATCTGAGGGTTCCGTTTTATAGATTTTACAAGATAATCAGTTGTATGCCAAATTCAGCAAAAGTGAATTTTTGCTCAAGGAAGTTGGATTTCTGGGACACATTGTCTCGGAAGATAGAGTTAGAGTTGACCTAAGTAAAATTTTGGCCATTGTTAATTGGAAACCACCAAAAAATGTATCTAAGGTTAAAAGTTTCCTGGGCTTAGCTGGCTATTATAGGTGATTCTTTAGGGTTTTCTATGATATCGACTCCAATAAAGAAACTGTTACAGAAAAAAGTAAAGTTTGAATGGATGGAAAAGTGCCAACAGAGTTTTGAGAAATTAAAGGCAATGTTGACAAAGGCTCCAGTTCTAGTACAACCTGAATCGGGAAAACAATTTGTGATCTACAGCAATGCATCCTTAAATGGACTAGGATGTGTACTTATGCAAGAAGGCAAGGTGATAGCATATGCTTTTAGACAGTTAAAGCCATACGAGAAGAACTATCTGGCACATGATTTAGAGCTGGTTGCTATTGTTTTTGCATTGAAGATTTGGAGACACCATTTGTATGGTGAAAGATGTCAGATATTCATCGATCACAAAAGTTTAAAGTACTTGATGACTCAGAAGGAGTTGAATTTAAGGCAACGAGAATGGTTAGAGTTGATAAAAGATTATGAGTTAGTCACTGACTACCACCGGGAAAGGCGAATGTAGTCGCCGATGCCTTGAGTAGGAAACCCTATTTGCCTTGAGGGCTATGAATACACAGTGAGTTTGTCTGATGATGGTTCTATTCTAGCTAAGTTGAGGGCTAGATCAATGTTCCTCCAAGAGATTTATGAGGCACCGAAAGATGACAGTGAGTTGCAAGCCAAAAGAGTTCAATGCGAGTCGGGTATTGAGTCTGATTTCTTGATTGATTCAGATGGGTGTTTGATGTTTAGAGAAAGAGTCTGTGTACCAAGAAATAATGAGCTTATTCATAAAGTTTTATATGAGACACATAATGGATGCCTATCTGTACCTCTGGGTAGCACCAAGATGTATAATGATTTGAAGAAATGGTACTGGTGGCCGAGTATGAAGAAAGATATTTTCGAGTTTGTTTCAAGATGCTTGATTTGTCAGCAAGTAAAGGGCGAACACCAAGTACCCTCGGGTTTGCTTCAACCTATTATGGTGCCCGAGTGGAAATGGGACTGAATTACTATGGACTTTGTAACAGGGTTGCCGTTGACACCGAGCAAGAAAGATGTTGTGTGGGTCGTAGTTGATAGACTTACGAAGTCAGCCCATTTCATACCGGTGCGTGTCGATTATTCACTAGATAAGTTGGCAAACTTGTATATCTCAGAGATTGTGAGACTTCATGGAGTGCCTTAATCTATTATATCGGATAGAGATCCGAGATTTAAATCCAAATTTTGGAAAAAGTTGCAAGAGGCCTTAGGCACTAAGTTAAATTTTAGTATGACTTTTCACCCCCAAACCGATAACCAGTCAGAGAGGTTGATACAAGTTCTCAAATATATTCTCAGATGTTGTGTTCTTGAGTTTCAGGGCAACTGGGAAAAGTACTTACCGTTGGTAGAATTCGCCTACAATAACAGTTACCAGTCAAGCTTGAAAATGGCGCCTTATGAGGCTTTGTATGGGCGTAAGTGCCAAACGCCTTTATATTGGACTGAACTTAAGGAAAATCAGATCCACTGTAACACCCCAAACCCGGCACATGAGTCCTGACCGGATCTGGTATGTCACGGTGTAAAATAATTTGAGGCATTTTGAGTGTTTGGTGAAAATTTGTTAAAATTTGGGTAAGGTATTAAAACGGTGTTTGAAAACTCAGTTGGGCTTTTTATAAAGACAGTTGGGTTGATAAACCCTTGGAAAATGTTTGATCATGTAAAATTTGAGGAACTTTCAAAACCATGATTGACTTGGTGAATTTTGTTACCCGATGGTAACATCTTTGAAAAACCCGTGGAAGTTTATTAAGTTTGAAAAGTTACTTTTAACCGGTTTGCATATCATTTGTAAATTCATTTGTGGCATAACATAAATAAAATAATAAAATAAACATCCAAAATGATAATAGCGGCCTTATTACAATCCCAAAATAAAACTTAGAAAATAAATAACATTAACCATAACAAATTAGAATCAATCCAAAACTAAGGAACAAGCATGGCCCTCGAGTCCTCTCGGCTCCATCTCTGCGATCTACTCATCGCAAAATGTTAAGGGAAGGGTGAGTCACCAAGACTCGATGTGTAAATCCCCACCAAAAAATACAACTCATACACAATTTATTAATAAATATGCACATGCAACCCAACTAACCATCCATACTCCTTTTCTACCCGTGTGGTCAAAACCATTGGTGGTCAAAACCACTGGTGACTAGTGTCACAAAATAAATGATGGGGCCAACCCATTATGTGGTTAAAACCACTGATGACCATAGGTCACAAATAATCAAGTGTGGTCAAAACCACTGGTGGTACCAAACCACCGGGACTTAGTCGCAATTTATCAATCGGTGTGGTCAAAACCACTGATGACCATAGGTCACAAATAATCTGATGGGGCCAACCCATCTTGTGGTCAAAACCACTGATGACCATAGGTCACAAATAATCTGGATGGGCCAACCCATCTTGTGGTCAAAACCACTGATGACCATAGGTCACAAATAATCTGATGGGGCCAACCCATCTTGTGGTCAAAACCACTGGCGACAGTCCATAAAATCATCCCCCTCCTCTAATCAATCCCACCATCATCATGCTTACAAATCAATTATCATATATCATGTATTTAGGCATGGCATGTAACAGCATGTGATGGCATACAAATCATATATCAATAGATCGCATGAGGGACTTACCCTGAATCCATGCTTAAGCCCACAACTGTATATCATAGATCACTACAATAATTATTAACAAGGCAACGATATAGCAAAGTTTACTAATAAAGTGTGTAAAGAGTTTACACACCTGTTACTACCGAAATTCCTAGATCCCGAAGATTTGATCTACGACGCTAGATCTCTTTGACCTTAAACGGATTTGATTTCCAAACAAATCTCAAAATCGCCACTTGATTAAGACTACTGCGAAATTCCTTTAACCATATGTTAGATTTAATCTAACATTAAAACATAAACATGGCCTTTGGCGAATATACATATATCTTACCTTAAATCTTTTAAATCCAAACTCTCTTCTTGATTAATAGAGATCTTGAAATACCTTAGATCCGAAATCCAAAATTCACCTTCCATATTTGATCAATAAAATATAGGAGGATTAGACTAACTTTAAAGCAAAAGAAAGGAATACAATTATAACTATAGATCCGTACCCTTTATATTGGAATCGATGATCCTCCCGACACCACTTCGAGATTCACCTAGAGACTTGATGAACAATCGGCTATGATCCCTTATGTATTCGGTTTCAAAGATGAAAGAAGAGAGGAATAATAGGCTTAGAAGGAATCGGCTAGGATGCTAAAAGAGAAGAGGAAAAAGAATGGATGCTCAAGAAGAATTTTGGCGGAGGAGAGGAGAAAGAATATTTGGCAAAAGAAAGAGAGGGAGAATGAATAATGAATAGCCTTAGTCTCATCCTTTTATAGCGAAATTAGGCCAAGAATCCTTTACTTGGCCACTACTCTTCCTTATGTGATAACTTTATCTCTTTAATTTTAAAACAAATAAAGTATAATCCTTATTATCTTCTAATTAGCCGAATTTAAAAGAGAGTGAAACTCCTCTTTTGCAAGCCTTGTGTTGTCCACCTCTTGGGCTTCTAGAAGCAAAATTAAAACTTATTTTATTTGCTTCCCATGTGACTTGAACTTAGGCCCAACACCCTTGTATGTGGCGCCATTTCCAAAGGCCCTAAGTGGCATCTTCAGGCCACTTTTCCAAGCCCGTTTGTGTGTCAAATTTCACGTACTTTTTCTTTTAAGGCCTCCTTGCCTTAATTACCTCTTTTAAACTTTAAAACTCGACATTTCTAAGTCATTTCTAGGTTTCCAAAATTTTAGTTCATCTCAGTAAACTTAACATTTCTTAGGTTTCCTAAAATGTTCACTTTCCTAATTCAACTTAGTTTCCAAAATGTTTACTTTCCTATTTCAAATTAGTTTCCAAAATGTTCACTTTCCTCTTTTAGCTTAGTTTCCAAAATGTTTACTTTCCTCTTTTAGCTTAGGTTTCCAAAATGTTCACTTTCCTAATTTACTTAGGTTTCCAAAATGGTCACTTTTCCTATTTTTAATGTAACATTTCCATACATTCTCGAGCTTCCAAAATGTTCAAAATTTATTCAAAACTCATAAAACAAGTCATTTCAGATATTTAAGCCAAAATGCATAGGCCCTTTTAGGATGTTACGCTTCTACCCCTTAAAATAATTTAGTCCTCGAAATTACTTACTATCGTTCATCAAATGCAGTCTAACTCGCTACACTACGCTATTCTTTGCTTTCTCGATCTCAATGAACTATCATATCTAACGATTGTTTATCTGCTTAAGAATTTTATGCATTAGTATTTCACTTGATTATCCATGAAGAAATTTTATGATAGAAGTTTTAGGAGTGGTTCTTTTGCAATCATACATGCACACAGTTTTCCATTCATTCATTCAAAGAGACGTTGTAGTTTTCCTGGTGATTGTTTTTCCACTACCTAGGGGTATTTTCGTAATTTGTCCTACAGGGGTATTTTTGTAATTTTTCAAAAATAAAATTTTTTGGATGATTTTGTCAAAAAGTCATTTTGAATCTCTTAAATTTCCTGGGGTATTTTGAAAAATTTTGAAATCCGGGGGTATTTCGGTAATTTTGGACCTCAGGGGTATTTCGATAATTTTTCACAAATCAGGGATATTTCAAAAGTTGTAAAACTTTGAGAGCTCTTTTTGATAATTGCATTTTCTAAAACAGTGATATTGCGAAGTTTTGAAAATCAGAGTCATTTTGGTAATTTTGTTGGTTAGGGGCAATTTTGTAATTTTCACCACTAGGGGTATTTTGGTAATTTTCACATAATCAGGGTGTTTTCACAAAATGATTTTCAAAAGTTGGGTTCTAAGTGATTTCACAAAAGAAGGATATTTTGGAAATTTTCTATTTGGAAAATTTTCATATGGAGGGTATTTTGGAAATTTTCAAGCCAGGGGTATTTTGGTCATTTTTCAACCTGAGGGGTATTTTGGTCTTTTTTTAAGCTAAAGTTTTAATTATTTCCAAAAACAAAACAGCTAGTCCCTTTTGGGTTTTAGTTATCGAGTTTAGCCTGTGAGTGTGTCGTCTCAGCTAGGATGAACCGTTACTACGCACCAGGTAGGATTCAAGTGAGTAGGAGGTGAGTCACGAGGACTGCTTAAATACCAAGCCCCCCACTGAATCCAATCCTAGACATGCGTATAATGATTGCCACATCCCTTGCTCAGTGACAACTCACAGGGTTTGTTTATGGAGTTATTAAATCTTATGCATAGTTGAGGTATGCTAGCCTTAGTGTTCAATAATTTCTATTCTAATAGTCTACATTCCCAACTTACCCTTCTACCCCTCATCAAATATTCACAAAGAAAATAGATAGATGTACGTACCTGGGAGGATAGGTGCCGGAGACTCGGTGCCATGCTGTTCAAGCCAAAACAGTTTCAAAACATTCTAATAAGGCCTACTATCATAACCAAAACATTTTGGGCGTTGGGCCCCCCCACAGTCGAGTTTTGAACCGGGCTCTGATACCAAAAATGTAACACCCCAAACTCGGCCCATGAGTCCTGACCGGATCTGATATGTCACGGTGTAAAATAATTTGAGGCATTTTGAGTGTTTGGTGAAAATTTATTAAAATTTGGCTAAGGTATTAAAACGGTGTTTGAAAACTCAGTTGGGCTTTTTATAAAGACAGTTGGGTTGATAAACCCCTTGAAAACGTTTGATCATGTAAAATTTAAGGAACTTTCAAAACCATGATTGACTTGGTGAATTTTGTTACCCGATGGTAACATCTTTGAAAAACCCGTGGAAGTTTATTAAGTTTGAAAAGTTACTTTTAACCGGTTTGCATATCATTTGTAAATTCATTTGTAGCATAACATAAATAAAATAATAAAATAAACATCCAAAATGATAATAGCGGCCTTATTACAATCCCAAAATAAAAACTTAGAAAAATAAATAACATTAACCATAACAAATTAGAATCAATCCAAAAACTAAGGAACAAGCATGGCCGCCTCGAGTCCTCTCTGGCTCCATCTCTGCGATCTACTCACCTGCAAAATGTTAAGGGAAGGGGTGAGTCACCAAGACTCAGTGTGTAAATCCCCCACCCGAAAAATACAACTCATACACAATTTATTAATAAACATGCACATGCAACCCAACTAACCATCCATACTCCTTTTCTACCCCGTGTGGTCAAAACCACTGGTGGTCAAAACCACTGGTGACTAGTGTCACAAAATAAATGATGGGGCCAACCCATTATGTGGTTAAAACCATCGATGACCATAGGTCACAAATAATCAAGTGTGGTCAAAACCATTTGGTGGTACCAAACCACTTTGGGACTTAGTCGCAATTTATCAATCGGTGTGGTCAAAACCACTGATGACCATAGGTCACAAATAATCTGATGGGGCCAACCCATCTTGTCGTAGGTCACAAATAATCTGATGGGGCCAACCCATCTTGTGGTCAAAACCACTGGCGACAGTCCATAAAATCATCCCCCTCCTCTCATGAATCCCACCATCATCATGCTTACAAATCAATTATCATATATCATGTATTTAGGCATGGCATGTAACAGCATGTGATGGCATACAAATCATATATCAATAGATCACATACAGGGGACTTACCCGGAATCCATGCTTAAGCCCACAACTGTATATCATAGATAACTACAATAATTATTAACAAGGCAACGATATAGCAAAGTTTACTAATAAAGTGTGTAAAGAGTTTACACACCTGTTACTACCGAAATTCCTAGATCCCGAAGATTCGATCTACGATGCTAGATCTCTTTGACCTTAAATGGATTTGATTTCCAAACAAATCCAAAATAAATCACTTGATTAAGACTCACGAAATTCCTTTAACCATATGTTAGATTTAATCTAACATTAAAACATAAACATGGCCTTTGGCGAATATACATATATCTTACCTTAAATCTTTTAAATCCAAACTCTCTTCTTGATTAATGGAGATGCGAAATACCTTAGATCCGAAATCTAAAATTCACCTTCCATATTTCGATCAATAAAATATAGGAGGATTAGACTAACTTTCGGCTTAAAAGAAAGGAATACAATTAAAACTATAGATCCTTACCCTTTATATTGGAATCGACAGATCCCTCCTGACACCACTTCAGAGATTCAGCTTAGAGACTTGATGAACAATCGGCTATGATCCCCTTATGTATTCGGTTTCAAAGATGAAAGAAGAGAGGAATAATAGGCTTAGAAGGAATCGACTAGGATGCTAAAAGAGAAGAGGAAAAAGAATGGATGCTCAAGAAGAATTTTGGCAGAGGGAGAGGAGAAAGAATATTTGGCAAAAGAAAAGAGAGGGAGAATGAATAATGAATAGCCTTAGTCTCATCCTTTTATAGCCGAAATTAGGCCAAGAATCCTTTGCTTGGCCACTACTCTTCCTTATGTGATAACTTTATCTCTTTAATTTTAAAACAAATAAAGTATAATCCTTATTATCT
This sequence comes from Gossypium rotundifolium, assembly GCA_025506655.1. Lineage (NCBI taxonomy): Eukaryota > Viridiplantae > Streptophyta > Magnoliopsida > Malvales > Malvaceae > Gossypium > Gossypium rotundifolium. The sequence continues at coordinate 31,433,932 of CP106730.1, forward strand.
TCTAATTAGCCGAATTTAAAAGAGAGTGAAACTCCTCTTTTGCAAGTCTTGTGCCGTCCACCTCTTGGGCTTCTAGAAGCAAAATTAAAACTTATTTTATTTGCTTCCCATGTGACTTGAACCCGTGCCCAACACCCTTGTATGTGGCGCCATTTCCAAAGGCCCTAAGTGGCATCTTGAGCCACTTTTCCAAGCCCGTTGTGTGTCAAATTTCACGTACTTTTTCTTTTAAGGCCTCCGTGCCTTAATTACCTCTTTTAAACTTTGAAACTCGACATTTCTAAGTCATTTCTAGGTTTCCAAAAATTTTCGTTCGGCTCTGTAAACTTGACATTTCTTAGGTTTCCTAAAATGTTCACTTTCCTAATTCAGCTTAGTTTCCAAAATGTTTACTTTCCTATTTCAGCTTAGTTTCCAAAATGTTCACTTTCCTCTTTTAGCTTAGTTTCCAAAATGTTTACTTTCCTCTTTTAGCTTAGGTTTCCAAAATGTTCACTTTCCTAATTTACTTAGGTTTCCAAAATGGTCACTTTTCCTATTTTTAATGTAACATTTCCATACATTCTCAAAGCTTCCAAAATGTTCAAAATTTATTCAAAACTCATAAAACATGTCATTTCATATATTTAAGCCAAAAATGCATAGGCCCTTTTATAGGATGTTACATCCACGGGTTGATTTGGTTACAGAAACCGAAGAGAAGGTAAAAGTGATTCGAGATTGTTTAAAGGCTACTTCTGACAGACAAAAATCCTACTCGAATTTGAAAAAGAAAGAGATTGAGTATCAAGTCAGTGATAGAGTATTCCTGAAGAAAGTTCTTAGATTTGGCCGGAAAGACAAATTGAGTCCGCATTTTATCGACCATATGAAATCATTGAGAGGATTGGGCCGGTAGCCTATCGGTTGGATTTTCCATCTGAGTTAGAGAAGATTCATGATGTGTTTCACGTGTCTATGTTACGTCGATACCGATCAGACCCTTCACATGTAATTACACCGAAAGAGGTTGAAATTCAACCTGATATGACATATGGCAAAGAACCAGTTAAGATTTTAGCCCAAGAAGTCAAGTAACTAAAGAATAAAAATATAGCACTATTGAAAGTCTTATGGCAAAGGCATGGGGTAGAAGAGGCTACGTGGGATCCCAAGGAGGCTATGAGGAACCCGTAGCCAAACCTTTTTGTTGGTAGGATTTTCGGGACGAAAATCCTTAAGAAGGGGAGAATTGTAATATCCGGCTTAGGGCCTAGTGGAATAGTGGTGTGAGACCACAAATCTAAAGTAGAAATATGTGTTTTAATAATTTTATGAGGCTTATGAGGTGTTTGCATGATTGTGTGGAAATTTCATGAAGGAATTTTATTGATTAGTGAATAAATTGTCCATTAGGACTAAATTGTAAAGATTAGAAAATATGAGATTCTAGAAGTTTTAAGTATTAAATAGCATCATAAAAATTATTAGAGGTCATTATTTAACAATTAGACCATTATAAGTTAAGATGGACAAAAATGGACATGGGAAGGAAAAATCTCAAGAAAGGATCATTAAGGGCATTTTTGTCATTTGGTAAATAAAAGATTAAAAAGGGAAAAAGAAGTCAAAAATGGTGTCCATCTTCTTCCCTAGGTGCCAAAAATTTGAGGAGAAGCCATAGCTAGGGTTTTTTCTCATTTTCAAGCTCAAAGTAAGTGCATCCTAGCCCCGTTTTTAATGTTCTTTGCATTTTTTAGAACCTCGTAGCTCGATTTAGCTATTTCTAACTATGTTTTGAGTTAGGGTTTATGTTCAAAAATTTACCCATGTATGACATGCATGTATTTTGATGTTTTATGGAAGATTATGAAAGTTTAATGTAGGATAAACATATTTTTCTAAGTGATTTTCATGAAAAATCCATAAAAGGACCAAGTTGTAAAAGTTATAAAAGTGGACATACGTGGGTGAAATAGTGAAAATTGAAGGTTTCTATAGTTGAGAATATGATTTGGTTACGCTTGAAATACAAGAAAGTTGAATGAAAATCATTTTACAAGCCTAAGGGCAAAAGAGTAATTATGAAAATGTTTAGGGGCAAAATTGTAATTTTTCCAAAACATGAATTACGAGTCAATTTAGCCAATGTGTGTATTTAACAAGTGAAATTATTGTTATTATAGATCAAGAAACACGAAACCTGGACCGAAACTGAGGCAAGAGCAAAATCGAGGACTAAATCGAGCATCGATACACATTTTGAGAATCGAGGTAAGTTTGTATGAATTTAAAGTTTCATAATGTTTTGATATTTGAAACTACTTATTATTATGACAATGTATGATATAGCTATGAAAATCGAGTGACATAGCCTCGATGAGGAAATGGTGAAAATAAGCTAAGTGAAATCCCAAATAAAGATTCAAAATAATGAGGATACTCATGTCATAGCATTGAATACAGAAGGTCCCATGTAAAACCATGTAAGGGATATGGGCTCGGCATCAATGGATGATTTCGTATAAGACCATGTTTGGGACATGGCATCGATATCTGTGTATGATTTCGTATAAGACCATGTTTGGGACAAGGCTTCGACATCGAGCTATAAGATCCTGTGTAAGACCATATTTGAGATATGGCATCGGCATAAATAGGTGATCCCATGTAAGACCATATCTAGGATATGGCGTTGGCATCAAAATTTATGCATGATGAGTTTGAATATCCTACGATAATCTGATTAGTTCATAAGCAAAAGAGCTAAGTATAAAATGGCATAGAACCAAAACTATTTGTTGATAACTTTGAGCTTCTTTTATGATTAAGAATGATGAATATTTGAATTTGTGCTCATGTTAGTATATGTGCTAAGTTATGTGATAAGTGATACATGTACCATGAGAAAATACAAGTTATAAACCCATAATGTAACATGAGATGGGTAAGAATAAGTATGAGTAATTATGGATGAGTATGTTTAAGCGTTTGAGACTTATGTTGCTATTGTTCCAATAGATGGATGAATTTAAAGAAAGCACTTATATTGTTTTAGAATTTCATGCAAACTTACTAAGTGGTCGTCAGAATTGTCGAGTTTTAAAATTTATAAAGAGAATGATCAAACCTGGAAACTAACTCTGACAACGACGTAAGGCAAGTGCACCTATCAAACAGTAGTATAGTTTAGGCAAGACCGGATTGTCGAACCCAAAGGAATTAAAAGTACTAATACTCACATTCTTTCTATTGTTTAGCCTAAATATTAAGTGATTGGTTGTTTTAATCTAAAACTAACTAACTACTAAGCTAAAGACGCAAAGACAAAAAGAAAAAATTGGGGAATAACTTTTGGAAAAACTCAGTTGATTAGGACGATACCCCAGGATGAATCCAACTAGACTTCACTTGTTATCTAACACTGAACCAGACGATTTATTCACTTAGCTTGATCCGTAAGACTCCCTAATTTATATTAAACCCTCTCTCGAGGCGAATAACGTCTAACCCTAGGTTGATTAATTGAAATCTCTTTCTAATTAAAACCCCTAGAATCATATTAACTCAATCTATGGATTCCTATATTAGGTTTCACCCGAATCCAGCAAAATCTCGTCACCCTATCTCTAGGCGCACGATCAACTTTGCTTAATTATGCTTGATCTACTCTTAAGTAGGGACTTTTGCTCCACCACCTAAGCACATTCAACTTGAATCAAAATCCCAAAATATCAACACAAGAATTAAGCACACATAATTAAGAACAAACTAAGTATTTATCATATAGTTCAGAAAACAATAACAATATTCATTTAGGTTTCATCCCATTCAGGTATCTGAAGGGTTTAGTTCATAATGATAAAAGAAAACATCTCAAGAGAAAAGATAAAACAAAACAGTAGAAATCCCTAAAACCCCGTGAAGGAATTGAAGGAGAGATCTGCCGTCTTGAGTAGAATTTCGGCTTCTTGAGATGGATCAACTAGCTATCTTTGAGTGATCCCCATGAATCTGGCCTCCTGGCTCGACTTCATGGCCTAACTGACTGCCTAACTGACCGCCTCCCTTCAAGTTACACTTAGGGCCTTTATATAGGCTCTTAGAATGCGTTTCTTTCTCCCTAAGTATCCTTTTCCGAGTGAAATTCCTCTTTTCCATGATAGGGCCATGGCCATGGCACACGCCCGTGTGAATCAACTTCAGGCCGTGTTTGGGTCTGGTGATGGAGGCACGACCGTGTTCTAGTTAATTAATAAGGAACGATCTTGTGGCTTGAAGTCCAGGCCATGTCGATTTCCACTTTGGCCCAAATTGGCCCATTTTAAGCCCGTTTCTTATTCTTTTCATCCTCGAGTGCTTTCCTGAGTATAAAACATGAAAAGAAAGGATTAAAAGCACCTTTTTACATAATTTAGGGAATAAATCATCCAAAAGTATGCTAAATGTGGGATTAAAATATGTTACTTTTATGGTTTATCACTAAGCTATATGCTTACCCCTCTCTTTTTTCCTCTTTCCTTGTAGTTTCACCGAGTTAGCTCGAGGATCATAGAACGTCGGAGCTCGGATCACATTATCAACTATCCTTTTGGTATAGTAAAGTTAATTCATTTTGAGTATGGCATGTGTAGGGACTTAATCATTTTCTATCATGTCATATTTGAAGGCCAAAGGCTTGGCTATTAATTTTACACTCATTTTGTAAAGGGGCATGGTGAATTGGCCAATATTGTCAAGTTTATGTGATAATGTTGATGAATTTAATGAAATGAATGTCCATGCAAGTAATTGACTAAAATATAGGTGGAATGAATGATAATTTAAGGATTCTTAATTGTTTAATATTGCTATGTTATGTGCTACTTGTAATGAAATGAATGATTTTATGTTTCAGGGTGGTAAAAAGGCATGGAAAATAGCCTCTAAGTGTCCACACAGGTAAATACAGGGGCGTGTGTCTAGGCCTTGTGTGACACACAGTCAGCCCTATAGGTGTGTTAATAGGCTGTGTGTCCCCTACATTTTAATTACGAGAATTTGAATCTTCACACGAGCTAGCACACAACCGTATGCTTCTTAAGGGGTTGCTGACGTCATAAACAAAATACCCTTAGTTTTCATACATGTGTGAGGACACAGGCGTGTCCAGGCCGTGTGAAGGACGCGGGCTATTAACACAGGCGTGTCAAAATAAAAATAAATGCTACACGGGCTAGGGACATGGGCGTGTGAAACCACACGGCCTGCCCACACGGACGTGTCCCAAGTCACGTAGGCGTGTAACCCCTATTTAGGCAAAAATTTTCAAAGTGTAAATTTTTCGGTTGAACTTCGAAACCTTCCGGATGTATGTTTAAGGCCTCGTAGGCCCATGATATTGAATAGGAAAGAAAAGTTTTAAGTTGGAACGAAATTTTATAGCCCGATATTACATGTTCAAGCAAGGTTAAGCATGGTAATGTCTCGTATCCGGTCCCGACGTCGGACATGGGTTAAGGGTGTTATAGTATGTCCAATCAATCTCTCCACTAGCTTGTTGAAAAAAATGAATTGCATTTGAATCGAATGAACAAAAATAGATAGAAATGGGAAACATTTGAGAATGAATGAGGTTTTCTCATTAAATGGAAATAATCTGGAAAATTAATTTATGGTTTTTTGAATTATTAGTTAATTAATTAATTGAAGTTCGAAAATGGAATTAAATTAATTAGTCATAGTGAATCATTGAGTGTAGAAAATATTAAATATATTTTCTCATAGATCTTTACAATAAAGTTGTCATGATTTTAAAGGAATTGGAATTGGGTTGAAAAATATTTAATTGGGAAATTAATTATTTTATTTTATTTTATTTATGATGTTTATTTTAGAAAATAGAAAAACAAGTATTTGGTGGATTAATTTATAAAGTTCTAGGTTAAAAGTCCAGGTAATACTTATAATTGGACCTGATACAGGAAAGGCTTAAAGGCCTTCATGTTATTACATGGGACGATAAACCCTAGTATATTTAACAAGGGTTGCCACCCCTCTCTATCCTAGTTGGACTAGGATTTTTTTCTATTAAAATATACTTCTACTAATTCAACATGGTTTCACTTCTTCTCCTTATAAATAGATAGTTCTGGTAGGGCTATATACATAATAAATTTTACACAACTTCGAGATATTGTTATTTTACCTAGAAGTAGTGAGAATTTATTTTCTTAAGTATAAATTTTATTTTTCGGAATAACAATTCTTCATGTTTCTATTGAAGAGAGATTTGATTTCCCATTGAAAGTAAAATAAATAATTTCGGGTTTTGTGTTTGATTTGAATTTGTTTGAGCCCACACTCGAAGCAATTTGTGATGTGAGAATAGCAGAGAAGGCCATTCGATGAAAGATGGGAACGATAAGGATCTGTCTACCCGAAGAAATAGGCGCGAATTCAAGTAAAGTTTATTCCTATAAATATCACAAACTGATTCAATTTTAAAAATTTTAATTTTTTTGTTGTGCTAGAAAAATGTTTTCAAACTAGTTTTTTTAATAATTGGTATCAGAGCTAGGTTGTGGTATAATTATAGCATAAACCGATACCAAAATTTTTTCTCAGTATTCTTCATATGTGATTAATTTTCATAAAAGTGACATCCATTTAATTATATGCATTTTAAGGGAATTTATGCAAATAAATGTATGTTATTATTTTATTATTATGTATGATAAAGTAATATTACAAAATTTGTGATTCCTAGAAAATTAAATGTAATTATTATTAATTTCTGGGTATGCATAATTGGATCGTGGACTATCATCTCCATGCAAGATTTTAATTTTATTATTTTAGAATAAATTATGTGAGCCGAAAACAGACATAAGACCTATGTAACCTATATTTTTTGGCGGAACCCTAGAGAATCGAGATGTATTCAAGCTGATCAAGATGATGCAAACCCGACCCTGCCAAACTGGCAAAAAGATCGATGATGGTCCAACAGTGATGATCGATGATAAGGGCCGATGGTGGCCTGAGTCCGTTCGACGGTGAAAAAATGACGACAACAGTGACGTGAAACGATACTGGAATAGAAGTCCATTGTGGCAAAATAAAAGAAGAAAGTATGCTTTGGGGTGAATTTTATAATTTTATTATTTTTCTAGAATGGAATAATGAAACTATTCAAGGTCATTTAAATTTTATGCTTTTATATGTGATAACATATATTTATTTGTCTAGTAATGTATGTTCGTGCATATTTATGAAAATCATGTTATACGGTTTAGGGAAAGAATGCCACGTGTATTTCTCATGCATGTATTGATCATTCCTGATTAAAATGGACAATAAAAACCTAGCATTTTTTAAAATATTGAGTGGGATAAGGTCCCTGAACAAGACCTACGACCTCTATCAATGGTCTATTGTGATAGCATGACAATTTAACTACCTTAAGGTAGGATTGTCATGTGGACCTCATTGACGAGATTTCCTAAAAATAAGAAGAATTATCTTGTAATTGTATGATAGTTGGTCAGCCCTATTGTAGGTATTATCAAGTGATATAACAAGAAGTTTTTCTTTAAAGTGGACAACTAGTTACAACATGTTACAACAATTAGGATGCCTAAGGAATCATGTTTAGGTCCTAATTGGATGGAAATCCATGTTCTTACTAGTTGGTCAAGATTTGCCCAATGTGACTTGATTCAACAGGTGTAAGAATTATCATTGCAACGACTTACAAATGTTTTCAAGGTTTAATGTAAGACGCATGCATCATCTTAATGCATATCGTAAGTTGCAAAATATTTTCAAATATTTGTTTAATACAAAGATATTAATGAATGAATATTTTATTTTTAGTTAAAAAATGACACCTACTCCTTTATTAAATACACTCACTAACAAAACGAATGGAAATAACTATAAGGAATGGAAAATGAACTTAATGATTGTCCAAAGCTATAAGAAACTAAAGACAATCCTTGATAATAAATGCCCTTCAGCCACTCAAATTAAGGTTAGAAAATGATGGGAGGTGTCTAATGAGATAGCCCGTTTTTATTTTCTAGCAAGAGTGACTGGTACACTTTATAAGCAACTAGAGAGCTGTAAGACTTCCAAAGTGATTCTAGACAAACTAGAAAACATGTTTGGAGTCCAAGCAGCCTTGGTTCAAAAGTTGGCTATTTCTAGTTTGATGAATGCCTAACAAAGCCCAACACTTTAGTCAAAGACCATATGATCACTCTTATGAGATACTTTTCAAGGCCGTGAACAATAAGGCTAATCTGGACCAAAACACACAAATTGTTATGGAGTTAAAAAGCTTATCCATATATTTTGTAGGCTTTTGGACCGCATATAACATCGGGAACAAGAATCTGACGCTTACATAACAAAAGGAAGGAATTACAATCTTATGAGTTGATGTTGAATGACAGCCAGTCAGTCTGAAAATAAGAAGCTAACTTAGTTGTTGCTTCTTTCTCTAAAAGAAATAAAAAGGACGACAAAAGAAACAAGGCTAAGTTCTCTAGGCTACCTCAAGTGGAACTGAATAGAACCAGGAAGCCGAAAGACTTATCTAAGTCTAAGTGTTTCTTCTACAACAAGAAGAGCACTTCAAGGCAAACCGCATAGAGTGGAAGGATTACTTGGCCACTAGAGGCAAATGTATTGAACTCTTTATGGTAGAACCATGTTTGCTAGAAGCTTCAATAGACCACTAGGTCATTGATTCTGGAGTCACTAATCATGTGTGTGTTTCTCTATAGGGGTTTGAGGAGACGAGAGATATTAGAGATAAGAGTGTATCACTACAGACCAAAAATGGGACAATTGTGGCAGGTGAAGTAGCGAGAGATGTACACTTTTATAATTTTAGGAAGATTATTTTGAAAGAAGTTTTCTATGTACCAAGTTTCAGAACAAATTTGATTTCTGTTGCATGTTTCTATAAAGACGGATTGACCATGACTTTTAATAATAGTATTGTAATATTTAGAAATCATAAACTTATTTGTAATGGATGGTTTCCAAATAATCTCTATTTTATCAAAACAAAGATGTACACACTGCATGAAATTGAAATCTTGAATAGAAGACTTAAATCTTCTCATTCTAATGAGGCATACCTTTGGATTTGAGACTTGGTCATATTAACCAAGAAAGAATCACTAGACTTGTTAAAGATGGAACTTTAAGTTCACTTAAAAAATTTAATCTTCCACATTGTGAATCTTACTTGGAAGGTAAGATGAATAAGCGATCTTTTAATGCAAAAGGGACAAAGGCCGTAAAACCCTTAGAACTTGTGCACACTAATGGACGTGGCCCCATGAATGTCAGTGGAACAGGTGGTTGTAAGAATCATGTAACCTTTATTAGTAATTATTCTAGATATGAGTATGTGTACTTAGTGCACCATAAGAGTGAGACATTTGATAAATTCAAAACTTTCGTCAAAAATTTTCGTGCGGAAGTGGAGAAACAACTAGGTTTACCCATAAAGTCACTTTTGTTTGATTGAGGGGGAATATTTATTAGATGAGTTTGTAGGGTATCTTATAGAGAATGAGATTCCATCCCAGTTAATCGTGCTGAACACTCCACAATATAATGGTGTGGCAGAGAGAATAAATTAAACTATTTTAGACATGGTTCGTTTGAAGTTAAGTTATTCAAACTTGCCAATCTCCTTTTAGGGATATGTATTACAGATGGCTTGGTATATTTTGAATGATGTACCAACTAAGGTAGCATCTAAAACTCCATACAAATTGTGGCATGGTAAGAAGCCAAGTATAAATCATTTAAGGATTTGGGAATTTCGACTCACATATTAGATAAAGATGTGAGGAAGTTAGATTTATGGTTGTTCATGTTTGTATCCAAAAAGAATGAAAGGTGGTTTGTTTTGTAACTCGAAAGAGCAAACTATGATACTTTCAACTCAAATAAAGTTATCTAAATGACTTCAAACCTCAAAAGAGCAAAGGTGGTTTATTTTTAACACATTTTTTTAGTGTTGATGACCTATTAGGCTAACATAGGCCTTAAGTAGGTTTAATTTGTGTATTTAAGTGTGAAGAAGGCTTAATTTTTTGGCCCAATTGATGTAGGAACTTGGGACGAGTGTTGCACAAGCTTCTCGAGCCGTGAAAGTGATTTGTCGTAATTCATTGTAGCAGATTAAACTAGTTTTCATACTTAAGGAGCTTGAATACGAGCAATTCTATTATGTTTTAGTTAGTTTTTCTATTTTAGTTTCAAATCAATAAAAAGTGTGATTTGAGTTTGTTTATGACCTTAGGGGCCGAAAGAGGCCTAAGTGAGGACTAACGTTCTTAGTAAGTGTGCAGGACACCATTCAAAGGCATAAGAGCTCGAGGTTGGTCGAAATGTTGCAACACGGGAGTCCAATGTTGTAACATAGTAGATAGAGTGACAAAATTCCAAGGCTACCTTTGGTGCCGTGACACAACTAGTGGATGTCGCGACACCGGCCTTGTATGTGATAGCATTACCGAGCTGAGGGCATTTTACTCCGCAAAATGAAAATTAATGTAAAAACGTCAGCCAACCTAGGACTAAGGATGACAGCCAACCCTAACACTAATAATAGACTCATAAAACACTTGAGAAAGGACGAATTTTGTGATTGATTTGTGGATTCAATCAACTCTCTATGGATTCTATGCATCAATTATTAAATACAATTCAAGATTCTTCTTAAACCTTTACTCTTGATTCGTTCTTTATGTTTATCTTATTTATCAGGTTTACTGTGTTTATGGAATCCATGAGGAACTAATCCTCTTATGAGGTATTAGTGAGTGGAAGTGTGATTAATTAATTTTTATATAGGGTTTTCTTAGTGAATTAGTTGTTTGGGATGAGAAGAACTTAAACCCTAGGCCTGACAACCCCGGGAAGTCATCAACGTGGGAATTAACCCAAAATTGGTATGGCCCATCTCTAGACACCTTCAACCTAAGCTAGTCTCGACTGTAAGGCCGAAATATAAGTAGTCGTTGCTGACTCGTTATGTTAGTGGAAGATCAAAAGATCCTACTGGGGTAGTGATTAGTTGATTGACGAGGAACTCGAAACGACAGCTGATAGGGATTACCGAAGCGATCTAATCACCCATAATCAAGATTTGTTTCATTCTTCTTTTCTATCTCTTGAAGTTTATTTCTTTTATGATAATTTTTTTATTATAAAAACCTTAAAAATCCTTTATTTTATGTTTTCATACTATAATTTAAAGTATTAATTAGATCTTTTAGTGTTTTGGTTAGAATTGATTTGATACTCGCCTCCCTTGGGTGCGATCCTCAGGGTACTCGCTTACTTCTTTGTAGGACTCTATTATAACTCGACCCGTATACTTGTGGATACCACCTCGTATTTCTATATTTTATTGCAGTATGGACACTTTGGACATTAGAATATTAGAATAGATCATTGTGATTTATTTATATCTTGCATGATTCGATTGTTAAATTGATTTATCTATTAATTGATCGTTTATCTAGAATTGGTTATTTATTCAGGAATACTTATTATATTAGGAAGTAATGCCCCTGATAGAATATTTAGACAGGTGAGACTAGAAAGGTATCCTATCATGTATAACTTGTGCTAAATGGAGAGCTTGAGAGGATATTCGTATGCCTAGGAAGAAACCAAAATGATGAGTTAGGTGGTAATCCTTAATGAAGATGAACTGGGAGGGTGTTCTTAACTAAGAGTAATAAATAACTCAATCGAGGATAATTAATTATTTAATTAGATAATTAGGCATTTAATGGATCATAGGCTAGAGACTTGCATTGTCGACACTAGGGATGGGAAAGTTCATGAGGCTAATTTAGGCTAGTTAATTTAATTAGTTTAATTAAAATATTAATCTAGATTCACATTTCTAATATGTGACTCGATTAGATTAGTAATTATTTTCTGTAATTAATTTAATAATAGTTTCTCCAATCTGCAATCTCTTGGTATGATCCTTGGAATACTTACCAGTGTTTTGTTGTAAACTTTACTATATTACAATTTGACCTGTACACTTGCGAACACCGTCGATTTAATTATATATATATATATTTGGTGTGATATTTTCACTATAAATGATAGCATGTTTATAGACGGTCAAATTGTTGGCGTCGTTAAAAGGGATTATGATGGTGAAATTTTTATTAGATTTATTATTGTAAAATAATATTAATCAAAAGAAGAATGAGATAGATAGTATTCTAATTTTTTTGGTACATAATTAAATATTTTTATTTTGAAAATTTTTTAGTTAATTAAATATTTATTTATTATTTATTTATTTTGTTGATTAGTAGATTTAATCATGAAAGTTGATTTTTATAAGTGTGTACAAACTATCCAAATCGAGTTGGTTGTACAGAGTGTAACACCCCAAACTTGGCCTAGATGTTATAGCCGTATCTGGTAATGTCACACGATAGTATTTTTGAAACCTCGTTGTTACGATGAAAACATTCAATGTTATTATCTTTAGTAAACATTTGTTAGAACTTAGGAAGTCGTCTTTATTTATTTAAAACATTTATTTTGAAACATCCCTCGTTGCGGAAGCTTTATTAAAATAGTCTAGGTGATCATGCGTTTAGAAATTACTTTAACTTTTTGAAAACCGAATTTCCTACGACCAGCAGGTATAAATCCATAAAGTAAAATAAATAAATAAATACTCAAATTTAAAACCAAAGCCCTAGAGGGTCCTTAAATTACAACCCAAATAATCAATAATAATCAAATCAATAATCATAAATTGAAAACCATGAAGTCCAAAAATTACTATGGTCACCGCTGAGTCCTTCGTTGCACCAATCCATCTAAGTCTGGGGATTACATGTGCACATTAAACAAAAAGGGTGAGTTTACGTAAACTCAGTGTGTAATCCCGCAGAAACAAACAAACAATCAGTATTCACAGTGCACAGTTGAACAGTCTTGGGCCTAAGCCCTTTTCAGTATCATTGATAGTTTGGGCCTTAGCCCATCTCGGTACAGTGTCAAAAATGCAGTAGGGACTTAGCCCATCACAGTACCAATAGCAGTTATGCAATAGCAAAATCTTACCCAACCAACCTCCACACACCATCTCCATCCAACGCTACACTCTATGTGAGGATATAATCAACCCACCCATCCCAACACTCCAAGTAGTACCGAATACGGCTGTCAAGAGTTTACAAATGAGCGACCCAAGAATTAGGCTTAAATTCTTTTAGTACACCTCCTCCGAATAACAACCCCCAACCCAATGCAATGCAACACATAATGGATGACATGCTGTTATGCAATTTCAGTACATATATTTAGTTCAGATATTAACTTGCCCAATACAGATATCATTCAGTCAATTTCATACATTTAGGGGTCTAAGTAGCACTTATAGACCCTATAGTAGGTTCACAATTGACTTAGGCAACCCATGCAACATTAAAAACATTTCGGTAAAAAAGGGCCCACATGCCTTTGTTGTAACACCCCAAACCCAGCCTAGAAGTTAAGCCCGAATCTAGCATGTCACACTGAAGAGTTTTTCGAAAACTTATAAAGACCTTATGACTAAAGATGACGTTATTTTGTTATAGTTAAGAAAAACAAATCATTTTTAGAAATACTTGGTAAAGATACTACTAATCTCTTGAAAGGCCGATTGAAGAATCGATATTTGAACTAGTGATCTTTTAAAAATGTAACTTTTGAAAATGTCATTGATAATTTAAGAGAACTTCTCTAAGTTACAATATTTGCAAAGGTTTGTTACGAAATCCATTTGTTAATCTATTTTGAAAACCCTTTGTTTATGATTTAAGAAAAATCCCTTTTTAAAGTAATTTGAGCAAAATATAAATACGTCAAACATAAAGCAATATAAAATAAACCAGAGGCCTTATTACAACTTTAAAACCCAAAATAGTAAAGGTAACGAAATAATACAGAAAGTAGTTTACTAATGGTTGCAATCATCATTTATGAAGTATGGCCTCCACCAAGTCATCCATGGCCCCAAGTCCTCGTCACTGAGCAATACCTTCAAGGATTAAGAAAGAAAGGGGGTGAGTTACAAGAACTCAGCGTGTAACCCACTTACCATTGTCCACTGGCCAAAATCCATTAAACAATTAATTGGGCCTAAGCCCATTTACAATATCAATAATATAACAAAATATAACATGTATGTGAAATGCAATTCCCAAACCAAGCCTAATAATCCATCTGCTACACACCACCCGTACCAACCAACACATCTGTGGAGATCTTTAGTCAACCCACCCCGCCAACACACCAAAATGCAGGCAAATTACCATTTATAATAATAATTCGCAGGTCAGCGGCCATTTATAATCTCAGGCATTTAACCATTTATAATATCAAAATTTGTGGCGAAGCCACCAGAATAACAGAATATACGTGGCATAGCCACCAAATAGATTGTGACAGAGTCACCAAAATATGTGGCAGAGCCACCAAATAGCTTCCTCCAATCATCAATATCCCAAACCCATGCAGAATTATGTGAATACAACATTCATAGCAAATTATGATATTTACAATATAACAACGATAATTACTAACATCAGAGATTTATTAGAAACAATTTGGCCCATTAACACTTTGCAAAATCGGCCATTTATGCCATATATCAAATTTGGCCCATTTATCCATATATCAAATTGGCCCATTAAGCAATATATCAAAATCGACCCATTAAGGCAATCTATCAAATCGGCCCATTAGGGGCGCTTTCGTAATTCGACCCATAAGGGTATTTTTGTAATTCGGCACATAAGGGCAATTTCGTAATTCAAAATCTTACCCACTAAGGGTAATTCGATAATCTCGCAATCCAGGGGTATTTCGATAATTAACCCTTCAAGGGTATTTTCATAATTTCGCAACCCCGGACTTAATTACTAATTTGGGACATAAAACTTGAAACTGTCCATCTGAGTCATACTGACTAAATTGACTATAACTTGGGTTAGGAAACTCAAAATCTAAATCCGTAAGTTTTACTTGAAACTAAACTCATATATCTTCTTACTAAATGTTTTCCATAATTATTTTCTTAACCATTTAGTACAGTTTATTCCTTAAAATTTCCCTTGTTACACTGTCCAACGATTCTGACCTCTCTTGACTTAATTTCAAATATCTCACTATACAGTTTTCATATATTGCTCCCACTTGTTTCTAATGAAAATAGGCTCACTAGGAAATCTATACATATAAAATATAACCCATAATTCACTTTGTACAATTTTATATGATTTTTCCAAAATAGATTAGGGAACCACGAAGTTAATCAGAACCAGTCTCACTAAAAGTAAGATATCTCAGAATATAAAATTTCTTTTCCTTCTCCGTTTCTTCCATATCAAAATAGACACGGTAAGCTTTTATTAAATATCTTATTCACTTTCTAATTCTCTTTCTCCTATTTTTCATAATTTTTTGAATTCACGTTACTGCCACTGACCAAAACTATTTTATTACAAAAACATGGTTACCACTATGAACTTACGCGCGCCCGAGTGATCTCGGATGCCGATTTCCGGTTTTCTTTGGTATTTCGACCAAATCATACAACATTCTTGAAAAAGTTCAGAGAAGTGTGAGATTACACACCATTTCAAACATGTATTAGGAAAGTACGGGATTACACACCTTATTCGAATTCGTAACACGATATTCTCCGCGGCACCTAAATATACAATCGGTCAACAATTAATCCAAAACCCAATTTACAACTTCATCCAAGTATTACGATTGATTTAACAATCTATATCACTTACCAACAATCTGAGTATCTTATTACAAGAGATAGGTGTTCAACTTTACCACTATTTTCTAAAATCCACAAGTAGAGAGTATCGCGTGATTTCGTGCCTAACAACATAATCGATTAGCCAAACTTTCAATTCGATTAACCCCATAACCGAATAGCGATATCGAATGGAATATGCAAAGACTCATTACCTTAATCGATGATAATCTCGATTCCCACCAATTGGCTTATGACTACGAATGAATCGACAAGGATTTGGTATTAGGCCACCCACTAGAACTCTACGAAAAAGAGTTAATCAAATATGAGAGTGATGGAGAGAGTGATATTTCGATAAGAAACAAAGTGGAATAGCCGTTTAGTGATGAACATACATATTCAGCTAGAAAGAAAGAAATGAAAGGATTAGAAATGAAGCCCTTACCCGATTCAACCAAGGAGAGATGTCCAACACACAAAAATGGGAAAGATAGAAGATGATAGAAATTCGGCTATCAAAAGAAGATGAACAAAAGATGAATATTTGACTAAACAAAAGAGAAGAAAGATGCACAATTGTGCTAGGAGGTTTTGGCAAAGAGAATAGCAAATTGGAAGAAGATGACACAAAAGTTGCAAATAGGATTTTTGGCCAAAACAATACCAAGACCTTACCAAATGCCAAAGTAAAAATTTCAGCTACCTATCTACCCCCAAAACCGTCCACATGCATTACAATATTGGTCAAACATTTGGCCAACCACACTTTCCATAACATTCTCTCGTTTTTGTGCCAACATGTCCCCCATACTTGCCTTTTTCTTTTGATTCCTTTCCCCAACCTCAACCTTTCCTTATTTCCTTAGCCACCTTACCAAAAATAAAGAAGTCCACCTTGCCATATATACCTCTTGGCCGACACTTAAGGAGAGCATGCAAAAATAATAGTCAAAATTTACACACAATGGGATTTGAACCTCTTCCCTCAAGGTACTTCATATGATGTCATAACCTCTTTACTAATTGCTCATTTATGCTAACAATTTACTCATTTATTTCTATAAGCCTTGAAGCTACTTACCATGTCTCCTTACAGTGCTAAAATACCAAATTTTTCCTAAGGCCCAATTAAACCCGATACTTCATAGAAACCCCATAACCTTCCAAATTCACTTAACTAATAAGTCCAATTTGAAACAATGCCATTCTCATATTCTCGAAAATTTTAAACATTCTTATGCCCAAGGCCCATTGGGCCCAATCCTACTAGGCCCAATTTCGGGATGTTATAATTCTACCCTCCTTAAAAAAAATTCGTCTACGAAATTTCCATCCTACTACTAAACGCATCGCTCAAATCACACTACTATGCTTTCGCTGCGCACTCTGATCTTAATAACACTAATTCTGTAACATCCTGAAAAGGGCCTATGCATTTTGGCCTAATTGTACAAAAAGAAATCTTTTATGTGTTTTGGAATAAATTTGGAATGATTTTTGGAAACCTGAGAATGTATGGAAATGTTATGTTGGAAATAGGAAAATGACCATTTTTGGAAACCTAAGCAAATTAGGAAAGTGAACATTTTGGAAACCTAAGTAAATTAGGAAAGTGAACATTTTGGAAACTTGAACATATTGAAACTGAACATTTTGGAAATGATCCAAAATGGAAACCCAACATTTTGGAAACTTCAAAATGTAAGAAAATGGCAAGTTACAGAGCCGATCGAAAATTTTAAGAAACTTAGAAATGATGCCGAAATGTCAAATTTTAAAGTCCAAAATAGGAAATAAGGGCAAGAGGGCCTTAAAAGTAAAAGTTGGTGAAATTCGACACACAATCGGGCTTGGAAAAGTGGCCTGAAGGTGTCACTTAAGGCTTATGGAAATGGCGCCATGTGTAAGAGAAATGGGCCTGAGTTCAAGTCACTTGGGAAGCAAATAATGAAGGCTTTATTTTGCTTCCAAGGTTAAGGGGTGGACGGCACCTATTTTCTAGAAAGGGACGAGTTTTATTTCGGTTAAAACTTGATAAATTAAGTGTTAAGTAAAGGATTTTCTCTTAATAAGATAATTGAGGAGATATAGGATAGATTAAATACTTTTTAATTTAATAAGGTGATAATTAAAAGATAATATTATTACTTGTGGGGGAGTAGTGGCCAAGTCAAGGACTCTTGGCATAGCAATTTCAATTAAAGGAGGAGAATTTAGGCTATTCTCTCATCTTTTCTAAGCCTTGCCAAAATTCTCCTAGCTCTCTCCCCTCTCTCTAGAATTTTCTTTAAGCAAAACCATCCTCTCTTCTTCTATTTTTCTTCTCGTATCTCATTGTCCAAAGCCGAATCTTGGTTGATTCTAAGCAAAGGAGCAATCAACTACAACATCAAAAAGAGTAAGATCTGTGGTCAATCAAATTCTATTCCTTTTCTTTTTACTAGAATCAAGATACTAATCTCTATTATTGTTCATGGCCGAATCTACAAGGATCTCTCGGGTTTTTACAATTACCAAATATAAGGATCAAGGATCTAAGGTAAGAACAATTAATTTTTGTTCTTCTAAATTCTTTTAATCAAGATCTAAGGAAATAACCTCTTTTATGTCTCTTGGCCGAATATCAAAGGAAGAGTTTCGAGATTTCAGATTTAAGGAATTTAAGGGATTTCGACAGGCATATTAAGGAATCCTCTTCAGATTTGGAAATTGTATGGTAAGTGACATACAGCCAAGGTTTGATCTTGATATTCGGAATTATTTTCCATTTATTCAAAAGTTAGAAACTGACATAATTGCCTGATTTAGTGGCTAGCCGATTTAAGGAAGGAATACTATCATTTTTCCAAGATTTGATTTACAATCTTTTAATTCGACAACAAGGTAAGTAATACAAATCCTACTTGGATTTGGTTTTAAGCCAAATAAGTTTGTTAATATATTTTAATGGTTGGCTGAATATAGGAGTAAAAATCTAGATCGGTAGATCGTTCTTCGGGATTTCAAGGAATCTATTAAGCAAATCAGGTGTGTACGCACACTAGCCTTCGATTTATCATATGGCAATTATTTTAATATATGAATATGCATAAGAATATGAATATGGCTAAGTACCCTAATGTGGTACAAAAGTACTCAGGTACGTTTCCTACTTCTGATAGGATTATGAAATATGTTATTTTATAACATGTGAATATATGTATATGAATATGAAATTAAGTATGTTATGCATGATATATATATATATATTTTTTGGGGCATTCGGGATTTATGTGAAAGGGGAAGAAGGTGTTGACTTCGGTCTCACCAACGTTATATGGTGACTACGGTCACAACATTTTGAATATGGTAACTCCGGTTACATTATCTGAATTTGGTAACTTCGGTTACACTATTTGAATATGGTGTCTAATGACACAAATTATATGGGCGATGAGCACGTCGACTGCAGCGACTGCCTTCGATGGTGTGTAGCGGATGGAGGGTTGACTTAGTAGTCCCCACGGTGTGACTGGCAGGTACGGGTGGTGTGTAGCGGATGGACCATTAGGCTTGGGTTGGGTTGCATCATCATTTATTTTATATGAATGTGAATTTGATATGAACATGTATGCCTGATTTGTTGAATGTTAGTACTGTGTGCACATTGAGTCTGTTGACTCACCCCGTTGTGGGAAATATTTTCAGGTGATGAACAGTGACGGACCGGGACGGTAGACCTTGAGGTGGCCATGATCCATTTGAAGATTTTATTCGATTTGGACTTTATTATTTGTTTTGGGTTTTACTTGATGTAATAAGGCCATAAGGCCCAGTGGATTTTTCTTATCCTGCTTTACTTTAAATTGTTATGTTACGAACTATTATGACTAAAGTTAAGTGATTTTTTTTTATAATCCTTAAAAATTATTTTGTCACCTTAATAAAAATTGGATTTTCAAATAGATTAAATGGGTTCCCAATCGAGCCCAATCCACAACAATATTTTTCTAAAAATTTTACAAACTCTCTAAGTAACGAAAATCTTTGAAATCGGTTTACTTTAGGAACATACCGATCCGGTTCAGGCTCGTGGTAGGGTGTGGGGTGTTTCAATTTGGTATCAGAGCCCAATTTTAAACTCTCACTGTGGCTAAGGCCCAAAACGTTTTCAAAGCAAGCCAAATGATTTTCTTTGAAAATAAGCAAGCTTCTGGCATGGCCCCTAAGTCTCCGACCCGCAGATCCACCGTAAGTACCCTAACTATATGTGTGATTACGTGAACTGTTAAAGGGTAGAAAAGGCATGGAACGTAGAATAGAATGATAGGAACTTGAACCCTAGGATTAGACTACTCAAACACAAAACCACATAAGACTTAATACATCGAACAAACCTATGGCTAAGTCAATTGAGCTAGTGGTGTGGTAACCCCTGCGCATGTCTAGGATTGGATCCCAAGAGCTTGGTATTTAAGCAGTCCTAGTGACTCACCTCCTCTTCGCAGAATCCTACAGTGCGTAGCTTGGTTCACCCTAACTCGAGAGGCTCGGTGGTGTGGCAACCTCTGTGTGCATGTCTAGGAATAGTTTGGTGGGAGCTTGGTATTTAAGCATCAGCGTGACTCACCTCCTCTCCACTGAATCCCGCCTGGTGCGTAGCTTTGGTTCACCCTGACCAAGAGGGCTCGGTCCTAGGCTAAACATAATAACTAAAACCCGAAAAGGGAACTAGCCATGTTTTAAAAAAAAAAAAAAGAAGAGAGAACAAAACAACAAACCCTAGTTTTTCCAAATTTTTAAAACTTTCTTTTAAATCTAAGAAAATTATTTTTACAACATTTTCTGAAAAACTCCTGATTTGCGAAAATTACAAAAATGCCCTTGGTGGTAAAATTACCAAAATGCCCTTGGTTTATAAAATGTTCAACTACTCAACAACTTTACCAAAATTTCAATATTTTATAAACATACAAGAACCCTAATTTGTAAAAAATCAAAATACCTTAATTTTGGAAAAATTACAAAATTGCCCCTAACTTACAAAATTACCAAAATGACACCGATTTCCAAAACTTTTGCAACATCCCCATTTTGGAAGGAACAATTTTCAAAAGAACCCTCAAAGTTTTACAACTTTCAAATATCCTTGACTTATAAAATTTTACAAATTTACCTGATTTGAGAAAATTACCAAGATACCCCGAGGTCAAAATTACCAAATACCCTGGACTTCAAAATTTTTCCAAATTACCCGAGACTTGAAATTTTCAAAATACTTTTTGACAAAAACACCAAGGAACGTTTTTCTTCTGAAAAATTTTGAAAATGCCCCTGTAGGATAAAATTACGAAAATATCCCTGGGTAGTGGAAAACAAGAACAACGAAAACTACAACGTTTCTCTGAATGAACGAAAGTTCATACTTTTTTGATGGATGAATGAATGAATGGACAAGACTGTGTGTTTGTATGAATACGAAAGAACCACTCTTAAATTTCTTTTCATAAAACTCCTTCGCTGGTAAATAAGTGGAACAAAGACTAATCCATAAAATTTCTTAATCAGATCTCGACGCTAGAAAATGAGCTCTAGAGGATGTGGTCATCGTGGTCGAGGAAGAGGAAGGATGACTGTGTCAGAACCCGTTAGGTCAGGTCAAGGGTCCGACAATGAAATACCACCGCCACCACCACCTCCAACTGTTAATGTTGAGCAGCAGGCTCAGACGGGGGAAGATGATGTGTTGCAGGTTGTGCTGCGAGTTTTGGAATTGGTGGCGGGTGCAGGAGGAAATTTAGGAAATCGTAAGTCTGTGCCTGAACGGCTCCGAGCTAATGGAGCTGAAATATTTCGAGGAGTATCTAGAGTGGCACCCAGTACAGCTGAGTACTGGTTGGAAGCAACGGAGCGCATCAGGGATGAGCTCGATTTGACTCCAGAGGAAAAGTTGAAAGGGATGGTGGCATTATTACGCGATGAAGCGATCGATGGTGGTTAACTGTGTGAGATGGTGCTATGGCGGAGGATCTGACCTGGGAATATGTTAATGAGGCATTCCGGAAAAGTATGTGGGAACCGGTATCTGACGAGCAAAGGAAAGCTTTTCCGGGTTGGTTCAAGGAACAAGTCCGTAGTGGAATATGAGGCGAAATTTACGAGGTTGAGTCGTTATGCTCGAGGTGTAGTGACGATGAACATGAATCTTGTGTCCGTTTGAGGACGGACGAGAGACGACTCGAGATCGTTGATAGCACCGCATCAAGAGCGGGAGTTTTCTGCTTTAGTGGATAAGGCTAAAGTGGCCGAGGGAATTAAGGATTCTATCAAGCAGAACACTGATCGAAATAGGCCGGAAAGAGGTTTTGGATTGTCTGGATCATCGGGGAATAAGAGGCCTAGAACTGATGGGCCGAAGGATCAGCAAGTTGGTACCAGAGGGCAGTATCGTCCTTGTGAGCATTGTGGAAAGAAGCATTTAGGTGAGTGTTGGAGAAAGACAGGAGCATGTCTTAAGTGTGGGTCTAAGGACCATATGCTCAAGGACTGTTCAAAAATATCAGATGAAAAATAGCCAGCAACTCAGAATGTTAATCAGGCTGGTAGGGGAGGACAGCAGCCTCAATGAGGTCGAGGTTCGAATAATAGAGGTAATGGTTCCGGCCAAGGTCGTGGAGCACCAAGCAGAGGTGTTGAAGGTTCAGAAGCAAGGCAGCCAAGGTTAGTTTATGCAGTCGGCCGTCGTGAGGATAGTGACGCGTCAGACGAGACAACGAGTAAGTTTCTTATTTATGGATTATACTTCATTACTTTACTCGCTATAAGATTAGTTCGGTCTTATGTTGCTAATGAAGTGTATGGAACCTTGATTGTGAACTTAGAGAATATGCCTAGAAAGTATGATAGTTCTTTAAGATCGAGTCTTGACAATAGCGTAGTGTGGTGAGTTAGACTGCATGCGGATGAACGATAGTAAGTAATTTCGAGGACGAAATTATTTTAAGGGGTAGAAGCGTAACATCCTGAAAAGGGCCTATGCATTTTGGCCTAATTGTACAAAAAGACATCTTTTATGTGTTTTGGAATAAATTTGGAATGATTTTTGGAAACACGAGAATGTATGGAAATGTTATGTTGGAAATAGGAAAATGACCATTTTGAAAACCTAAGCAAATTAGGAAAGTGAACATTTTGGAAACCTAAGTAAATTAGGAAAGTGAACATTTTGGAAACTTGAACATTTTGAAACTGAACATTTTTGGAAATGATCCAAAATGGAAACTGAACATTTTGGAAACTTGAAAATGTAAGAAAATGGCAAGTTACAGAGCCGATCGAAAATTTTAGGAAACTTAGAAATGATGCTGAAATGTCAAATTTTAAAGTCCAAAATAGGAAATAAGGCCAAGAGGGCCTTAAAAGTAAAAGTTGGTGAAATTGACACACAATCGGGCTTGGAAAAGTGGCTGAAGGTGTCACTTAAGGCTTATGGAATGGCGCCATGTGTAAGAGAAATGGGCCTGAGTTCAAGTCACTTGGGAAGCAAATAATGAAGGCTTTATTTTGCTTCCAAGGTTAAGGGTGGACGGCACCTATTTTCTAGAAAGGGACGAGTTTTATTTCGTTAAAACTTGATAAATTAAGTGTTAAGTAAAGGATTTTCTCTTAATAAGATAATTGAGGAGATATAGGATGGATTAAATACTTTTTAATTTAATAAGGTGATAATTAAAAGATAATATTATCACTTGTGGGGGAGTAGTGGCCAAGTCAAGGACTCTTGGCATAGCAATTTCAGTTAAAGGAGGAGAATTTAGGCTATTCTCTCATCTTTTCTAAGCCTTGCCAAAATTCTCCTAGCTCTCTCCCCCTCTCTGCCGAATTTTCTTTAAGCAAAAACCATCCTCTCTTCTTCTATTTTTCTTCTCCATATCTACTGTCCAAAGCCGAATCTTGGTTGATTCTAAGCAAAGGAGCAATCAACTACAACATCAAAAAGAGTAAGATCTGTGGTCAATCAAATTCTATTCCTTTTCTTTTTACTAGAATCAAGATACTAATCTCTATTATTGTTCATGGCCGAATCTACAAGGATCTCTCGGGTTTTTACAATTACCAAATATAAGGATCAAGGATCTAAGGTAAGAACAATTAATTTTTGTTCTTCTAAATTCTTTTAATCAAGATCTAAGGAAATAACCTCTTTTATGTCTCTTGGCCGAATATCAAAGGAAGAGTTTCGGGATTTCAGATTCAAGGAATTTAAGGGATTTCGACAGGCATATTAAGGAATCCTCTTCAGATTTGGAAATTGTATGGTAAATGACATTCGGCCAAGGTTTGATCTTGATATTCGAAATTATTTTCCGTTTATTCAAAAGTTAGAAACTGACATAATTGCCTGATCTAGTGGCTAGCCGATTTAAGGAAGGAATACTATCATTTTTTCGGCATTTGATTTACAATCTTTTAATTCGACAACAAGGTAAGTAATACAAATCCTACTTGGATTTGGTTTTTAAGCCAAATAAGTTTGTTAATATATTTTAATGGTTGGTCAATATAGGAGTAAAAATCTAGATCAGTAGATCGTTCTTCGGGATTTCAAGGAATCTATTAAGCAAATCAGGTGTGTACGCACACTAACCTTTGATTTATCATATGGAAATTATTTTAATATATGAATATGCATAAGAATATGAATATGGCTAAGTACCCTAATGTCGTACAAAAGTACTCAGGTACGTTTCCTACTTCTGATAGGATTATGAAATATGTTATTTTATAACATTTGAATATATGTATGTGAATATGAAATTTAGTATGTTATGCATGATATATATATTTTTGGGGCATTCGGGATTTATGTGAAAGGGGAAGAAGGTGTTGACTTCGGTCTCACCAACGTTATATGGTGACTACGGTCACAACATTTTGAATATGGCAACTCCGATTACATTATCTGAATTTGGTAACTTCGATTACACTATTTGAATATGGTGTCTAATGACACAAATTATATGGCGATGAGCACGTCATTAATGACGCCTTCGATGGTGTGTAGCGGATGGAGGGTTGACTTAGTAGTCCCCACGGTGTGATTGGCGTGCACGGTGGTGTGTAGCGGATGGACCATTAGGCTTGGGTTGGGTTGCATCATCATTTATTTTATATGAATGTGAATTTGATATGAACATGTATGCCTCGATTTGTTGAATGTTAGTCTTGTGTGCACATTGAGTCTGTTGACTCACCCCTGTTAGGGAAATATTTTCGGTGATGAAGGATTTGACCGACCGGGACGGTGAGACCTTGAGGTGGCCATGATCCATTTGAAGATTTTATTCGATTTGGACTTTATTATTTGTTTTGGGTTTTACTTGATGTAATAAGGCCATAAGGCCCAAAGTGGATTTTTCTTATCTGCTTTACTTTAAATTGTTATGTTACTAACTATTATGACTAAAGTTAAGTGATTTTTTTATAAACCTTAAAAATTATTTTGTCACCTTAATAAAAATTGGATTTTCAAATAGATTAAATGGGTTCCCAATCGAGCCCAATCCACAACAACATTTTTCTAAAAATTTTACAAACTCTCTCTAAGTAACGAAAATCTTTGAAACCGGTTTACTTTAGGAACATACCATATCCGGTTCAGGCTTGTGGGCCGGGTGTGGGGTGTTTCAAATTCGCTTTCTATCTTTAACCTTGGAAACTCTTCACATTATCAAATATCAAATTCGCAGGAGCAAACAGGTATTTATCACTCATTCATAAATTTTCTACATTCAACCAAAACATACCCGTCTTAATGGTGATGGAACAATCTCAAGCCCTATGCTCCTCAGACCCGCATCTCAAACATGCTCCTGACCTCCTCCAGTATTCACCCGAATGACACCTTCTGCAATAATCACAAGCTGGAAAGTTTGGACGTGCCTTGACACGCTTCACAGAATGAGACTGCGACCCTAAAGAACCGCGGTCTCCTTTCTTCTTACATTCCACAGACCCAACTCGAAGTGCTTCACCAATTCTTTTAACCTCCTTCAATACCTTCTTAACTATCAGAGTCAGTTCATCAACCCCAGCTCGATCATGAGATCTCGTCTCTACCCCAAGCGATGCCAACGCATCCCTTTCGAAAACATGCCTCGGTGCCGAAGATCTAGTCCTAGCACCTCGGCCTCTAGCACGTCCACGTCTACCGCGTCCACATCTTCTAGCATTCATGTTTACTAAGTCGATTTAATCTTTTAAGAGTCTTATGAAACAGTATACTATTCAATGTTTATTAAACAATGTTTTATGGAATATAGGAAGTAAAGTTGTTTTCGCAAAACGTATCCAAAAATCTCAATCTCTATAGTTTCGACTCCTAAAACTAAAAGTTCTATAGTATTCTATTTTATGGAATTTTCTTACCACAGTACTAACACAATAATCTTAAAATAAAAACACATACTTACTTGACTTGGTGCCAGATACCGTGGTGCCATACTTCCTTCAACACATGCATTTATAATTAAAAATTTTAAACAGCCTTGGGAAAACGTTTTTGAACCCAAACCCGGCCTAGAAGTTAAGCCCGAATCTAGCGTGTCACACTGAAGAGTTTTTCGAAAACGTATAAAGACCTTATGACTAAAGATGACGTTATTTTGTTAAAGTTAAGAAAAACAAATCATTTTTAGAAATACTTGGTAAAGATACTACCAATCTCTTGAAAAGCCGATTGAAGAATCGATATTTGAACTAGTGATCTTTTAAACTGTAACTTTTGAAAATGTCATTGATAATTTAAGAGAACATATCTAAGTTAAAATATTTGCAAAGGTTTGTTACTGAAATCCATTTGTTAATCTATTTTCAAAACCTTTGTTTATGATTTAAGAAAATCCCTTTTAAAGTAATTTGAGCAAAATATAAATACGTCAAACATAAAGCAATATAAAATAAACCAGAGGCCTTATTACAACTTTAAAACCCGAAATAGTAAAGGTAACGAAATAATACAGAAAGTAGTTTATTAATGGTTGCAATCATCATTTATGAAGTATGGCCTCCACCGAGTCATCCATGGCCCCAAGTCCTCGTCACTGAGCAATACCTTCAGGGATTAAGAAAGAAAGGGGGTGAGTTACAAGAACTCAGTGTGTAACCCACTTGCCGTTGTCCACTAGCCAAAATCCATTAAACAATTATTTGGGCTTAAGCCCATTTACAATAACAATAATATAAAAAAAATATAACATGTATGTGAAATGCAATTCCCAAACCAAGCCTAATAATCCATCCGCTACACACCACCCATACCAACCAACACACCGGGGATCTTCATCAATCCCCGCCAACACACCAAAACGCAGCAAATTGCCATTTATAATAATAATTGTGAGGCCAGTGCCATTTATAATCGCAGCATTTAGCCATTTATAATATCGAAATTTGTGGCGAAGCCACCGTAATAACAGAATATCGTGGCATAGCCACTAGATGATTAACAGAGTCACCAAAATATGTGGCATAACCACTAGATGTTGTGACAGAGTCACTAAAATATGTGCGAGCCACCAAATAGCTTCGCCAATCATCAATATCCCAAACCCATGCAGAATTATGTGAATACAACATTCATAGCAAATTATGATATTTACAATATAACAACGATAATTACTAACATCAGAGATTTATTAGAAACAATTTGGCCCTTTAACACTTTGCAAAATCAGCCCATTATGCCATATATCAAATTTGGCCCATTTAGCCATATATCAAATTGGCCCATTAAGCAATATATCAAAATCGGCCCATTAAGGCAATCTATCAAATCGGCCCATTAGGGGCGTTTTCGTAATTCGACCCATAAGGGTATTTTCGTATCCGCACATAAAGGCAATTTCATAATTCAGAATCTTACCCATTAAGGGTAATTCGGTAATCTTGCAATCCAGGAGTATTTCGGTAATTTACCCTCCAAGGGTATTTTCGTAATTTTGCAACCCCGGACTTAATTACTAATTTGGGACATAAAACTTGAAACTGTCCATCTACGTCATACTAACTAAATTGACTATAACTTGGGTTAGGAAACTCAAAGTCTAAATCCGTAAATTTTCCCTGAAACTAAACTCATATATCTTCTTACTGAAATTTTACCAGAATTTTTGTCTTAACCATTTAGTACAGTTTATTCCTCAAAATTTCCCTTGTTACACTGTCCAATGATTCTGACCTCTCTTGACTTAATTTCAAATATCTCACTGTAAAGTTTTCAAATATTTCTTCCACTTATTTCTAATGAAAATAGGCTCACTAAGGAATCCATACATATAAATTATAATCCATAATTCACTTTGTACAATTTTATACAATTTTTCCAAAACAGATCAGGGAACCACGAAATTAATCAGAACCAATCTTACTAAAATTGAGATATCTCAGAATATAAAATTCCTTTTCCTTCTCTGTTTCTTTCATATCAAAATAGACAGAGTAATCTTTTATTCAATATCTTAGTCACTTTCTAATTCTATTTCTACTATTTTTCATGATTTTTCGTAGTCACGTCACTGCCACTGGCCAAAACTGTTTTATTACAAAAACATGGTTACCACTATGAACTTACGCGTGTCCGAGTGATCCCGGATGCCGATTTCTGGTTTTCTTTGGTATTTCGAACAAATCATAGAACATTCTTGCAAAATTTTAGAGAAGTGTGAGATTACACACCATTTCAAACATGTATTCGGAAAGTACGGGATTACACACCTTATTCGGAATCCGTAACATGATATTCTCCACGGTACCTAAAGATACAATCAGTCAACAATTAGTCCAAAACCCAATTTACAACTTCATCCAAGTATTGCGATTGATTTAACAATCTATATCACTTACCAACAATCCGAGTCTCTTATTACGAGAGATAAGTGTTCGACTTTACCACTATTTCTGAAAAATCCACAAGTAGAGAGTATCGCGTGATTTCGTGCCTAACAACATAATCGATTAGCCAAACTTTCAATCCGATTAACCCCATAACCGAATAGCGATATTGAATGGACTATGAAAAGACTCCTTACCTTAATCGATGATAATCTCGATTCCCACCAATTGGCTTATGACTACGAATGAATCGACAAGGATTTGGTATTAGGCCACCCACTAGAACTCTACGAAAAAGAGTTGATCAAATACGAGAGTGATGGAGAGAGTGATATTTCGATAAGAAACAAAGTGGAATAGCGATATAGTGATGAACATACATATTCGGCTAGAAAGAGAAGAAATGAAAGGATTAGAAATGAAGCCCTTACCTGATTCAACCAAGGAGAGATGCCCAACACACAAAAATGGGGAAGATAGAAGATGATAGAAATTCAGCTATCAAAAGAAGATGAACAAAAGATGAAAATTTGACTAAACAAAAGAGAAGAAAGATGCACAATTGTGCTAGGAGGTTTTGGCAAAGAGAATAGCAAATTGGAAGAAGATGACACAAAAGTTGCAAATAGGATTTTTGGCCAAAACAATACCAAGACCTTACCAAATGCCAAAGTAAAAATTTCAACTACCTATCTACCCCCAAAACCGTCCACATGCATTTCAATATTGGTCAAACATTTTGTAACACCCTAAATTAGGGGTTATTTGTAATTTAAAAAAAAATTCCATGTGGGCTTCAAGAAATAAATAAATATAATTTTATTTGACATGTTTAAGGGTCTAAAAATAACCCAAGCTAGGCCTGACCCAGTATTAAAAATTTCTTTTAAGTGTGTACAAGGAAGGAGCCAGGTAAAGATAGGGCTTAAATAAAATTTAGGAGAAACTGGACACAAGATTGTTATTGGCGTGTTGGCTTGGTGAATTAAGGGCTTGCAATGGAGGTATTGGGTTCGAATCTTAGAAAGGGGAGAATTCATTTTGTTTCTATTTTGGGGCGTTAAAGGGAAGGGGGCCAGGAAGGAAGGTCTTAAGATTAAATACTGGGGTTGTATGGCATGAAAGTCGGGCTAGTGGAGTGGCTTGCGGCGCCACTTAAAAGACCTTGGTGCATGGTCTCGGGTTTGAAATGCAAGAGACGCAAGGAGTGATATTTTGGGCTTTTTGCGTTATAAGGAAAGGGCCAAGAGAAAGGGTTTATAAATAAATGCAAAGGGGATTTGACAAGAAAGTCAAGTGAGGAGCAGTGGCCTGGGGCGTGTTAAGGGGGGCTGCTGCTTGGGGTTCCAGGTTCGAACCCAAGGAGCAGCACTTTGATTTAATTTTTTTCTCTTCTCTCTTTTTGCTGCTGCTGGCGTGAAGGATGGGAGAGTTGGCTGCACAATGGACTTTTAATTGAATGAGATAAAGCTCATTATTTTTGCTGGAAGGGGGATTGTATTAGTGGTTTAATTTTGTTTAAATTGTTTAAGATAGGATAGGAGATAAAGTGCTATTATCTTAGGTGATAATTAATAGTTTAATTATCAGCATAGAGAGGAGAATTTGGCAGCATTAGGACTCTTTGGGGAGCTGTTTTTGTACAGCAAATAGAGCAAAGAAAATTTCCAGCAACTATTTACTTTTCTTTTCCCTTTGCTACTGCTGAAATTCCCTAGGGAATCCTTCAAAAATTTCCAGCTTTCTCTTCTTTTATTTAGCCAAAAACCACCTTTGATTTCTCCTACTTGTTCTCCTTTTTCTTTCTTCCACCATTGGCCGAATAATCCACCACTTTGCTGCCAAATTTCCTCTGCTGTTATTGGAAAAAAATTCCAGCATCTTTTCCTACTTCTTGTTCTTCCTCTTTTTCACATAAGCATAACCTTGTTTATTATTTTAATCAACAATAGCCGAATTCTCTTCTCCCTACTTTGAGAAGTCTTGGCCGAATATCAAAGCAAGGGTGTTCTCCTCTTTCTTTTTCTTTAATCGGCTTGGCAAGGTGGTAAGGATCTATTTTTATTTTGGTATTTAATTAGTGTTCAAAGTCAAGGCTACTAATTTTGGATAAGTGCCGATTGTAGGAAGTGAAACCGATTCACACTTGGAGTGTGTTGGCTAGTGTTCAAAGCATTTGAGGTGAGGCTTAGATTCAAGCGAAACCCCTTTGGAGTATTTTGGTTTGGCGAATGGCCTTAGTACTAACATTTGTTAATGGTCAAAATAGGGCAAGGAAGGCTAGTGTGGCCGATTGACTTTTCGGGATTTAGAATCATCGTCGTGACGGTGTGTACATACACACTTTATGATTGATTAACGTGCTAAATATTGTGTGTGCTAAATCGATTCATGTAGCTTTGGATTTGATACCATAACGGTATAAGTGATAGTTCAGGTAAGTCTCTGTCATTATGAGTTACTATTTGATGCTTTTGGGAAGCATGGCATATTTGGCATATGTGATTTAATTATATGTTGGCATGAAATCTGTTGTATATCATGAATTGATGTGGGATATATGAGTGGAAGGGGAATTGATTTTCGTGTCGACGGACACCAGTGATTTGGTATCACATTGTGACTACGGTCACGGAGGTTTAGCACCTCCGAGGTTTGGCACCTCATAGCGTCTTGTCCCATGGCTTAGCACCACGTTGGGTTGGCCCCACGGATTGTATTATGGGATCGACGCCAGTGATTTGGTATCACACGTGGGTTGGCCCCACCAGTGGTTTGGCACCACATTTAATGACGATTATTGTGACTTAGGTCACGAGTGGTTTGGCACCACCGGTGGTTTGGTACCACACGGGTAGAGAAAGACGTTTGGATGGCTAGGTTGGGTATTATATTTTGTGCATGTTTATTGGTTATAAATTGTGTATGTTGTTGTACTAAACCGGAAAAGGGTTACACATCGAGTCTTGGTGACTCACCTTTTCCTTTAATATTTTCAGAGGCTCGTAGATCGCGGATGTGGAGCCGGATGGACTCGAGGTGGCCATGCGGTGAAATTATAGATGAGATGGACTTTTAATTATTTATGTTTTATTTTGGTTTTATTTATTCAAGATGTAATAAGGCCTCCTAAGATTATTTTTATTATGTTATCTGCTTGGATGAATTATTTAAACTGCTTAATAACTTTAAAATGATTAAACAAATTTTCCTAAATTCAAACGAAAATGTTTTCTTTCGTACCATCGGTACAATAACAAAATTGGTAACAACTTGACTTAAATTTTGAATGAACTAAGTATTGTTTTCTTTATACACCTCAACGGTTTTAAAATAAGACAACATCTTTTACTCCAAATAAAATAGGCTAAACAAGGATTTCAAAATATTTTCATCTCAGAATATACCGAATTTGGCCATAGTGTTTGGGCCGGGTTTGGGGTGTTACAAATTGGTATCAGAGCCCAGTTCAAAACTCGGCTGTGGGGGCCGAAGGCCCAAAAATGTTTGGTTTTTGGATAGTAGGCCTTATTATAATGTTTGAGAAATTGTTTTGGCTTGAACAGCATGGCACCGAGTCTCCGGCACCTATCCGCCCAGGTAAGTACCTCTATCAATTTTTGTGAATTCTTTTGATGTGGGGTAGAATGGTAGATTGGGGAACGTAGACTACTAGGGTAGAAGCTGATGAACCCTAGGGTTAGCATACCCCAACAAAAATTTCATAAAATTTGATAATTACCTAAACAAACCCTATGAGATGTCACTGAGCAAAGGATGTGGCAATCGTTATACGCATGTCTAGGATTGGATTCGGTGGGAGCCTGGTATTTAAGCGATCCTCGTGACTCACCTCCCACTCACTTGAATCCTACACAGTGCGTAGTAATCAGTTCATCCTAGCCGAGACGACACACTCACGAGCTAAATTCGATAATTAAAACCCGAAAGGGACTAGCCGTTTTGTTTTGGAAATAATTAAAATTTTAGTTTAAAAAAGACCAAAATACCCCTCGGTTTGAAAAATGACCAAAATACCCCTAGTTTGTAAAATACCTCTCATTTAAAATTTTCAAATAGAAACTTTCAAAATATCATTCTATTATGAAAATGCTTAGAACCCAAATTTTTGGAAATTATTTTGTGAAAATAACCTGATTACGTAAAATTACTAAAATACCCTTGGGGTAAAATTACTTAAAATGCCCTTGAATTATGAAATTTCCAAAATACCCACGGTTTAATCCAAAAATTTCATCACATGAAAAGTGCCCCAAAAATTGTAAAATTCAAAACGATATGATTTTGTAAAATTACAAAATTTCCTAACCTACAAATTACCGAATACCACTAACTTTTAAAATTTTGCAAACATCACTATTTTAGAAAATCCAATTATCAAAAGAGCCCTCAAAGTTTTACAATTTTGAAATATCCCCGATTCATCAAATTTTATAAATTCATCCCGATTTGTGGAAAATTACCAAATGCCCTGAGTTTTAAAATTCACCTAAGACCCAATTTCAAAATTTTTCAAAATAATCAGAAATTTAGAGTTTTAAAATAATTTTGACAAAATCATCTGAAAATTTTCATTTTGAAAAAATTACGAAAATACCCACAGAGGAAAAATTACGAAAATACCTCAGAGGAAAAATTACGTAAATACCCACGGTAGTGGAAAAACAATCATAATGAAATCAACAACGTCTCTTTGATTGAATGAATGATAGATCGTGTGTTTGTGTAATTACGAAAGAACCACTCTTAAAGCTCCTATCATAGAACTTCTTCGTGGATAATTAGTGAAACAAGTACTAATCCATAAACTTTCGTGAATCGATTAAAGCGCAATAGTTAGAATGAGTTCAAGAGGTCGTGGACGCCTGTCAGCGTGGCCGAGGTAGAGGCAGGGTAACCGTGTCAGAACCCGTGAGGTCGGGTCAGGAATCGAAAAATGGGGTACCACCGCCACCACCACCACCCCCAATTTTTAGAGCTGAGGAGTAGGATTAGACGGGAGGTGAGGCCGTAACGCATGCTGTGTTGTGAGTCCTTGAGATGGTGGCTGGGGCGAGTGGAGGTATAGGAGCTCGAAAGTCTATACCCGAGTGACTTCGATCCAATGGGGCAGAGGTATTTCGGGGTGTGTCGGGAGTGGCACCCAGTGCAGCGGAATATTGGCTAGAATCAATGGAAAGGATTATGGACGATCTTGACCTGACTAATGAGGAGAAGTTAAAAGGAGCAGTGTCGCTTCTGAAGGATGAAGCGTATCAGTGGTGGCTCACGGTCTGAGATGGTGCCACGACAGATGATCTTACATGGGATTACTTCAAAGCTGCTTTTGAGAAGAAGTATGTGGGCACCAGCTACACTGATGCTCAGAGGAAAGCTTTTTTGGGGTTAGTACAAGGAAATAAGTCGATTAATCGAAATATGAGGCGAATTTTTAAGGTGAGCCGCTATGCTCGGGAATTGTGTCAACGAGCACTGAACGCCGTGTCCGCTTTGAGGACGGACTTAGGATGATCTAAGGTTCTTGATTTCTCCACAACAAGAGCATGAGCTTTCGGTCCTAGTGGAAAAGGCTAAGGTAGCCAAGGGATCAAGGAGTCCGTAAGATGAATCACGAAAAGAATAAATGTAAGAGAGGCTTTGGATCGCTGGATCAAACAAAGAATGTGGAGAAGAGGGCTAGATTTGGGGAATCGAAAGAGCCACAAAGCCTACTCAATGGCCACCTCAAGTGCTAGATGCGGAAATCCCACTCGGGAGAATGTTTGGTGAAAGTAGAGGTGCTTTGGATGTGGATCGTTGGATCACCGTGTAAGGGATTGTCCTCGGTTAGCTAAGAATCACCCAGAGGTCGAATCTGCTCGGGTTAGAAATGAAGGACCACCACGGGGTCGAGGTGCAACTAGAGGTAATGGTAATCAGGCGTGGCGAGTAATCAAGGTACAGAGGCGAGGCAACTAAGGTTGGTTTATGCAGTTGGCCATCGCGAGGAGGAAGATGTGCCAAATATGACAATGGGTAAGTTTCTTATTTCAAAATACCCTCAATTGTCTTGTTTGTGGTTACGTTAGTTCGCTTTTATGTAGCTAGTAAAGTGTATGGAACTTGGATTATGAACTTAGAGAATGTGTCTAGAAAGTATGATAGATCTTTAAGATCGAGTGCAACAATGATGGCGTGGGGTGATGAGTTAAGGATACACGATTGGACGATAGTAAGTAATTTCGAGGCTAAATTATTTTAAGGGGTAGAATTGTAACACCTAAATTAGGGTTATTTGTAATTTAAAAAAATTTCTATGTGGGCTTCAGAAATAAATAAATATAATTTTATTTGACATGTTTAAGGTCTAAAATAACCCAAGCTAGGCTGACCCAAAGATTAAAATTTCTTTTAAGTGTGTACAAGGAAGGAGCCGTAAAGATAGGGCTTAAATAAAATTTAGAGAAATCGGACACAAGATTGTTATTGGCGTGTTGGCTTGGTGAATTAAGGGCTTGCAATGGAGGTCTTGGGTTCAATCTTGGAAAGGGAGAATTCATTTTGTTTCTATTTTGGGGCGTTAAAGGGAAGGGGGCCAGAAGGAAGGTCTTAAGATTAAATACTGGGGTTGTATGGCATGAAAGTCGGGTTGGTGGAGTGGCTTGGGGCGTCACTTAAAAGACCTTGGTGCATGGTCTCGGGTTCGAAACGCAAGAGACGCAAGGAGTGATATTTTGGGCTTTTTGCGTTATAAGGAAAGGGCCAAGAGAAAGGGTTTATAAATAAATGCAAAGGGGATTTGACAAGAAAGTCAAGTGAGGAGCGAAGGCACAGGGCGTGTTAAGGGGGCTCTTGCTTGGGGTTCAGTTCGAACCCAAGGAGCAAGACTTTGATTTAATTTTTTTCTCTTCTCTCTTTTTGCTGCTGCTGGCGTGAAGGATGGGAGAGTTGGCTACACAATGGACTTTTAATTGAATGAGATAAAGCTCATTATTTTTGCTGGAAGGGGGATTGTATTAGTGGTTTAATTTTGTTTAAATTGTTTAAGATAGGATAGGAGATAAAGTGCTATTATCTTAGGTGATAATTAATAGTTTAATTATCAGCATAGAGAGGAGAATTTGGCAGCATTAGGACTCTTTGGGGAGCTGTTTTTGTATGCAAGAAATAGAGCAAAGAAAATTTCCAGAACTATTTACTTTTCTTTTCCCTTTGCTACTATTGAAATTCCTATGGAATCCTTCAAAATTTCTAGCTTTCTCTTCTTTTATTTAGCCAAAACCACCTTTGATTTCTCCTACTTGTTCTCCTTTTCTTTCTTCCACCATTGGCGAATAATCCACCACTTTGTTGCCAAATTTCTCTCTTTGTTATTGGAAAAAATTCCAAATCTTTTCCTACTTCTTGTTCTTCCTCTTTTCACATAAGCTAAAACTTGTTTATTATTTTAATCAACAATAGCAATTCTCTTCTCCCTACTTTGAGAAGTCTTGGCGAATATCAAAGCAAGGGTGTTCTCCTCTTTCTTTTCTTCAATCGGTTTGGCAAGGTGGTAAGGATCTATTTTTATTTTGGTATTTAATTAGTGTTCAAAGTCAAGGCTACTAATTTTGGATAAGTGCCGATTGTAGGGAAGTGAAACCGATTCACACTTGGAGTGTGTTGGCTAGTGTTCGAAAGCATTTGAGGTGAGGCTTCGTATTCAAGCAGAAACCCCCTTTGGATTATTTTGGTTTGGCCGAATGGCCTTAGTACTAACATTTGTTAATGGTCGAAAATAGGGCAAGGAAGGCTAGTGTGGCCGATTGACTTTTCGGGATTTAGAATCATCGTCGGCGACAGGTGTGTACATACACACTTTATGATTGATTAACTGTCCTAAATATTGTGTGTGCTAAATCTGATTCATGTAGCTTTGGATTTGATACCGTAACGGTATAAGCGATAGTTCAGGTAAGTCTCTGTCATTATGAGTTACTATTTGATGCTTTTGGGAAGCATGGCATATTTGGCATATGTGATTTAATTATATGTTGGCATGAAATCTATTGTATATCATGAATTGATGTGGGATATATGAGTGGAGGGGGAATTGATTTTCGTGTCGCGGACACCGTGATTTGGTATCACATTGTGACTACGGTCACGGAGGTTTGGCACCTCGGAGGTTTGGCACCTCATAGCGTCTTGTCCCGTGGCTTAGCACCACGATGGGTTGGCCCCACGGATTGTATTATGGGATCGACGCCAGTGATTTGGTATCACACGTGGGTTGGCCCCACCAGTAGTTTGGCACCACATTTAATGACGATTATTGTGACTTAGGTCACCAGTGGTTTGGCACCACCAGTGGTTTGGTACCACACGGGGTAGAGAAAGGCGTTTGGATGGCTAGGTTGGGTATTATATTTTGTGCATGTTTATTGGTTATAAATTGTGTATGTTGTTGTACTAAACCGGGAAAAGGGTTACACACTGAGTCTTGGTGACTCACCTTTTCCTTTAATATTTTTCAGGAGGCTCGTAGATCGCGGATGTGGAGCCAGATGGACTCGAGGTGGCCATGCAGTGAAATTATAGATGAGATGGACTTTTAATTATTTATGTTTTATTTTGGTTTTATTTATTCAAGATGTAATAAGGCCTCCTAAGATTATTTTTATTATGTTATCTGTTTGGATGAATTATTTAAACTGTTTAATAACTTTAAAATGATTAAACAAATTTTCCTAAATTCAAACAAAATGTTTTCTTTACGTACCATCTGTACAATAACAAAATTAGTAACAACTTGACTTAAATTTTGAATGAACTAAGTATTGTTTTCTTTATACACCTCAACGGTTTAAAATAAGACAACATCTTTTACTCCAAATAAAATAGGCTAAACAAGGGATTTCAAAATATTTTCATCGTAAATATACCGAATTTGGCCATAGTGTTTGGGTGGGTTTGGGTGTTACACATTTGGCCAACCACACTTTCCATAACATTCTCCCCTTTTTGTGCCAACATGTCCCCCATACTTGCCTTTTTCTTTTGATTCCTTTCCCCAACCTCAACCTTTCCTTATTTCCTTAGCCACCTTACCAAAAATAAAGAAGTCCACCTTGCCATATATACCTCTTGGCCGACACTTAAGGAGAGCATGCAAAAATAATAGTCAAAATTTGCACACAATGGGATTTGAACCTCTTCCCTCAAAATACTTCATATGATGTCATAACCTCTTTACTAATTGCTCATTTATGCTAACAATTTACTCATTTATTTCTATAAGCCTGGAAGCTACTTACCATCTCTCCTTAAAGTGCTAAAATACCAAAATTTTCCTAAGGCCCAATTAAACCCGAGATTTCATAGAAACCCGTAATCTTCCAAATTCACTTAACTAATGTGTCCAATTTGCAACAACGCCATTCTCATATTCTCAAAATTTTAAACATTCTTACGCCCAAGGCCCATTAGGCCCAATCCTACTTGGCCCAATTTCGGGATGTTACACATGTGATCTGCCCGTGTGGCCCACTCGACCTAAAGTGGCCTTGGCCATGTGATCTAATTTTAAAGTAACCCATGCTAGCTCGATACGCATATATGTTTTCCCTATTTACTTATATGTTCATTCAAAGCTGTCTACTTGAGTCATTATCACTAAATTATTTATATCTTGAGCTACAGAATTCCAAATTAAGATCTGCTTGATGTTTTTGAAACTAGACTCAAATACCTTTCTACCATAAAATTTTCAGAATTTATAGTTTATCAAATAAGTACAGTAAAATCTTTAAAGTTATCCATATTCTACTATTTTACAGCTTAATCCTTTCCTTACTAAAAATTATTTATCTCTTAGTACAGGATTTTGATGATGTTTTCGTTTGTTTCTCTTGAAAATAGACTCATTAAGTATTTAAACATATAAATTTAAGCCCCTAATTATTGTTTTACAATTTTTTATGATTTTCCTAAGTCAGAACAATTGAACCTGAAATCATTCTGACATTGTCTCACAAAATTTATTATATCTCATGATTTACAATTCTATTGCTTACACTATTTTCCATGAAAAACTATACTCAATAAAATTTAATTTTATATTTTATTCAACCTCTAAATCAATTCCCACTATTTTTGATGATTTTTCAAAGTTAGACTACTACTGCTGTCCAAAATTATTTTAGTTCAAAATGTTGACTTCCAAGTTTATAACACCCTTATTTCCTTTCTCTACAATTTTTCGCATCATTTTCTCTTATTTCTCTTATTTCTCGACAGTAAGAATTTTGGCTTTTCGCCGAATCCTATTTTCTGGTTTCGGGTACACACCTGGTATTGTTTCTGATGCGTAAGCACTCCTAAGCCTCCAGAACCTAAAAATCGACCAACATATCTCCAGATCAATCACTTAATTATTTTTTAATGAACCAATTTTATAAGGAACTCGACTAAAAACCTAGAAAAACCCTTACCTCACTTGAGTAACCACGACTTTGCATAATCACAACGTCGATTCAAAACCACCAGCCCATTGATTAACTCCTAAACACTAAAAAGGAATCCCCCTTTTAGAGATTAACCAATAACGATTAACAATAGATAAAATCGTTACTTACCGAACACTCGCAACCAACAATGAACAACCGAATCAATTGGGAAAAAAGAAGAAGAAAGAAATAGAAGGGGAAAAATAATGGAAACTTCGGCAGCAACTACGGGAAAGAATCGACAGAGGAGGGAAAAGAAGAAGAAAACGTCAGAAAAAGTTTGAGGAATTGGAGAGAAAACCAAAACTCTACTTTTTATTTTTTGCAACAAAAAGATAATCAGATTATTTTCTGATAACCTCTCCCCAATTATCTCCTAAAATCACTCTCTATTAACCCACTAAAACACAACTACTCAGAATTTTGCCCCAACACAACTCTTAGCCGAA
This sequence comes from Gossypium rotundifolium, assembly GCA_025506655.1. Classification (NCBI taxonomy): domain Eukaryota; kingdom Viridiplantae; phylum Streptophyta; class Magnoliopsida; order Malvales; family Malvaceae; genus Gossypium; species Gossypium rotundifolium. Next base: position 31,473,534 of record CP106730.1, read on the forward strand.
ATTGGAGCAAAAATATTGTTTCCACACCATTACAGAGAATTGAACACAGAACCTCCAACACTCCAACATTCCACTTAACCACCAGACCAGCAGGCCCATTCTGATATAAACTTACCAACAATTTAACTTAAGCCCTTTGCACAAGGTTAAGGCTTTATTTATAAAAAATACCAAAATTTTCCCAAGTAAGGTTTGAACTTGGGACCTCACACATGCACCCAGAATAAATAACCACTGAAGCAGATAGACATTGTGTGTTACAAATACACGAAATCAAAAATTAAAATTTTGGGGTGTTACAATTCTAACCCCTAAAAAATTTTATCCTCGAAATTTATGCGGTCAGAGTAGATGAGGATATTGCTGACGCATCATATCCTCAGGCTCCCACGTAGCCTTCTTAGTGCTATGATTACCCCAAAGAACCTTAACTAGTGGAATAGATTTCCTCTCAAGACTTTTACATCTCAATCTAGAATTTGAATCGACTCCTTCTCAAAGGTCAAGTCTGGCCTAACCTCAATCTCCTCAACGGAAACGATGTGAGTAGGATCAGAGCGGTAGCGCCTCAACATCGAGACGTGGAACACGTCATGGATACTATCCAACTCTTGAGGTAGCTCCAATTGATAAGCAACTGGTCCCACTCACTTCAAAATACGGTAAGGTCCAATAAATCTAGGGCTCAACTTGCCCTTATGACCAAACCTCAGTACCTTCTTCCATGGCGAGACCTTGAGTAATACAAAATCCCCCACTGAATACTCAATCTCATGTCACTTTAGGTCTGCATAGGATTTATGCCTGTCAGAAGCTACTTTCAGTCGATCTTGAATCAGTCTAATCTTATCCTCTATCTTAGAAACCAACTTAGGACCTAGAACACGTCGCTCGCCCAACTCAGTCCAACATAAAGGAGTGTGACACTTACGACCATATTGTGCCTCGTAAGGTGCCATCTGGATGCTAGGCTGGAAATTATTATTATAGGCAAACTCCGCTAGCGGTAGATAATCCTCCCAACTGCCTCAGAAATCAATAGCACAACTCCTGAATCTAAGCCCTAAGCTCCATAAGCTCCTTCGGTGCCATTCGATAGGGAGTGATGGACACCGGAGTTGTACCTGGAAGTAGCTCAATTCCAAATTCTAACTCGCAATTCGGAGGCAACTCTGATAGCTCCTCAGGAAAGACGTCTGAAAAATCTTGTACCGTTCTGATATCCTTAAATGTAGAATCCTCAGAATCCAAAACACTTACGTAGGCCAAGAATGTCTCATATCCCTTACGAACCATTTTCTCTACCACCAGTGCAGAGATCACATTAGATAAGTAATTCCAGCGTTCTCCAATCATGAATATCCTCCTCAGTCATTAGTATGACCCTCTTAGTCGCACAGTCCAAGCTAACAAGATGCTTGACCAACCAGTCCATCCCTAGAATTAGGTCAACTCCCCAAATGAAAGCTCCATCAAATCAGCCAGGAAGATTGCCCCTTGTACCTCTAAAGGAACGTCCCTATATATTTTGCTAGCTCTAACAGATTGCCCTATTGGGGTCACTACCGTAACCTTACTCGTAGTGCTCTCAACTGAAATCTCCAAGTTTCCAGACACAGTACAAGCTATATAGGAGTGAGTGGATCCTATATCTATCAATGCAATATAAGGTACATCATGAATAAGGAACTTATCAAGGATGATTTCCAGAGCATCTCCATCCTCTTGGTGACATGCAGCATATACTAGAGCCAGCTGCCTCGCCTCAGTCTGTCCAGCACTCTCTGTCCGGTGCTCTCTACCCACGACCCATACCATTACCACACCTAGCCTGACCACGGCCTCTCGGTGGCTATTGTATTACCCTCTATGGTTGTGCATTACTAGTACCCTGAGCTTGCATCTAATCAATCCTCAGTGGACACTCCCTGATACAGTGACCCAATGATCCACACCTCAGACACACCCCAGTCCTCCTCCAATACTCGCCCTGGTGGCGTCTACCACAATCAACACACGATTGTTGTCTAATAGCAGCAACAATAGGCCCAACTCTAACTGGCCCATCAGCTCTGGCCTTTTTCTTAAGCCTCTGTACAAAACTCAAGGGCTCTGAATCTCTCTTTTTTTTTTTACCTCTCTCTCTATCGCAGTTTTGGAACTCAATGCGCTTAGAAAAATCTCGCTCCCTCTACGAAGCTATCAGAACCCTTAAGTTATCCCTGAGGTTATCCTCAAAATGAACACATCGCTCATACTCTGATGCCACCATACCTCGAGCATAGCGGCTCAGTCTTAGAAACTCTACCTCATACTCGGCCACTGATCGATCTCCCTATGCCAAATTCAAAAACTCCCTCCTACGGGCGTCCACATAACTAGCTCTCACATATTTTCCCTAGAAGGTGGTCTTAAAGAACTATCATGTCAGACGTTAGGGCTGAGTGCCCTCCCTAACAGTAAGCCACCACTAATAAGCCTCATCCCGCAGCAGTGAAACTACACCCTTTAATTTCTGTTCAGGGGTGAAATCTAAATCATCCATAATCCTCTCCGTGGCCTTAATCCAATAATCGGCCACATTAGGGGCAACTCTATTGGACCAAGTCATTCTGTAACCGACCCTCGGCCCCTAGATCCAGTATTGGGCCCAACAACCCTCTCTAAAATCCTTAGCATTGCCTGGGACAATGCGTCGTCCCTAGCTATGCGATCTTGATACCTAATCTTAGTAGCAGGCGACACTGGCGTCTCACTCGTATCTAAATTCGGGAGGACTCAGCTTGAACTCCTCTCCGGCCTCTACCGCGGCCTCTAGTACCCCGCCCGCGGATACCTCGTGCGCTCATTGTCTAATCACATTTATTTGTATTAATAGTTTTATGAATCAGTTATAGTTTTAGTGTTTATTAACAAATATTTTATGTAAAATAGTATTAATTATTCAGAGTTCGTTTTCGAAAATTGCAGTCCACTATAGTTTTCAGTTTCTCTACAATTTTCAGTATACACTAACTAGAGTGTTTTCAGTAAAGTTTACTACTATAGTAGTTTCAGAATATACCATCCATAATAGTTTCAGTTTAAAACAAATCATAGTTCAGAATACTTATAGGATCGGCGCCGGAGACTTGGTGTACCACTTACTCAGTGAAAACATTTCAAATTATTAAGAAATCGATCAATTTTTTGAAAGCCGATTTTTTTTATAAAACCCAAAATCCACAGTCAAGTTTTGTAACCTGGCTCTGATACCACTAAATGTAACACCCCAAACTCGGACTAGATGTTATGGCCGTATCTAGCAATGTCACACGATAATATTTTTTAAACCTCATTGTTACGATGAAAACATTCTATGTTATTATCATTAGTAAAACTTTGTTAGAACTTAGGAAGTCATCTTTATTCATTTAAAATATTTGTTTTGAAACATCTCTCGTTGCGGAAGCTTTAATAAAATAGTCTAGGTGATCATGCGTTTAGAAATTACTTTAACTTTTTGAAAACTGAATTTCCTACGAACAGAAGTATAAATCCATAAAGTAAAATAAATAAATAAAAACTCAAATTTAAAACCAAAGTCCCAAAGGGTTATTAAATTACAACCCAAATAATCAATAATAATCAAATCATAAATCATAAATTGAAAACCATGAAGTCCAAAAATTACTGTGGTCACCATTAAGTCCTCCGTCGCACCGATTCGTCAATGTCTGGGGGTTAACTGTGCACATTAAACAAAAAGGGTGAGTTTACGTAAACTAAGTGTGTAATCCCACAGAAACAAACAAACAATCAGTGTTCACGGTACACAGTTGAATAGTCTTAGGCCTAAGCCCTTTTCTGCATCAGTGACAATTTGGGCCTTAGCCCATCTCAAAATAGTGTCAAAAATGCAGTAGGGCCTTAGCCCATCACAGTACCAGTAGCAGGCATGTGATCTGCTTGTGTGGCCCACTCGGCCCAAATTGGCCTTGGCCGTGTGATCCATTTTTAAAGTAACCCATGCTAGCTCAATACTTATATATGTTTTCACTATTTACTTATATGTTCATTCAAAGCTATCTACTTGATTCATTATCACTAAATTATTTATATCTTGAGCTACAGACTTCCAAATTATGATCCGCTTGATGTTTTTGAAACTAGACTCAAATACCTTTCTACCATAAAATTTATAGTTTATCAAATAAGTACAGTAAAATCTTTAAATTTACCCCTATTCTACTATTTTACAGCTTCATCCTTTCCTTACTAAAATTATTTATCTCTTAGTACGGAATTTTGATGATGTTTTCATTTGTTTCTCTTGAAAATAGACTCATTAAGGATTTAAACATATAAATTTAAGCCCCTAGTTATTTTTTTACAATTTTTGATGATTTTCCTAAGTCAGAAAAAGCGAACCCGAAATCATTCTGACCTTGTTTCACAAAATTTATTATATCTCATGATTTACAATTCCATTGCTTACATTGTTTTCCATGAAAAACTAGACTCAATAAAATTTAATTTCATATTTTATTCAACCTCTAACTCAATTCCCACTATTTTTGATGATTTTTCAAAGTTAGACTACCGCTACTGTCCAAAACTATTTTAGTGAAAAATGTTGATTTCCAATTTTATAACACCCTTATTTCCTTTCTCTACAATTTTTCGCATTATTTTCTCTTATTTCTCTTATTTCTCGACAGCAAGCAATTTTTTTTCACCGAATCCTATTTTTTGCGTTTTGGGTACACATCCGTATCGTTTCTGATGCGTAAGCACTCCTAAGCCTCCAGAACCTAAAAATCAACCAACATATCTCTAGATTAATCACTTAATTCATTTTTAATCAACCAATTTTAGAAAGAACTCAACTAAAAACCTATCAAAACCCTTACCTTTCCTTGAGTAACCACGATTTCGCACAATCACAGCGTCGATTCAAAACCACCAGCCCTTTGATTAACTCCTAAACACCAAAAAGGAATCCCCCTTTTAGAGATTAACCAAGAACGATTAACAATAGACAAAATCGTTACTTACCGAACACGCGCAACTAATGATGAACAACCAAATCAATTGGAAAAAAAATAAATAAACGAAAGGGGAAAAAATAATGGAAATTTCGGCAGTAACTAGGGGAAAGAATCGTTAGAGGAGGGAAAAAAGAAGAAAAAAATGTTAGAAAAAGTTTGGGAAATTGGAGAGAAAACTAAAACTCTACTTTTTTTTTTGCAACAAAAAGATAATCAGATTATTTTCTGATAACCTCTCCCCAATTATCTCCTAAAATCACTCGCTATTAACCCACTAAAACATGACTACTCAGAATTTTGCCCGAACACAACTCTTAGTCGAAATTGGAGCAAAAATACTATCTCCACGCCATCACAGAAAACTGAACCAACACTCCAACACTCCACTTAACCACCAGACCAGTAGGCCCATTCTGATATAAACTTACCAACAATTAAACTTAAGCCCTTTGCACAAGGTTAAGGCTTTATTTATAAAAAATACCAAAATTTTCCCAAGTAAGGCTTGAACTTGGGACATCACACATACACACCTAAAACACATAACCACTGAAATAGATAGACATTGATTGTCACACATACACGAAATCAAAAATTAAAATTTTGGGGCATTACACAGAGCTTCGACAAACCAATGGAGTCGTGATTACAAAGACGAATAGCATGAGTGTTTGAGCAAACTCCCACCTAAATCAAAAATTTTACGTACGGGGGGGGATGGAAATTCGAAGAACCTACGGGATGAAGATGAAGTATACGAGGAGGGAGTATAAGATCAATGAGAGATCAAGGAGAACCAAAGATTGCTTATAATGGAACTACTTCAACGAAGAAACGAAACAACGGAAGAGATACATGAGTAACCTTTAGGGACATCTGAGTATCTAGCTAAAACTCCTTGTTATTCGTATGACTATGCATCCAAACAAGAAAGCCACAAGCGAGAATTCCAAGCTAAATCAAACCGAATATAACAACAGTTGGATCAGTTAGAGGAATTTTTCCAATAAAAATCCCAAGCAAGTACTCCACTGGAAGATGTCATCCATGATGTCTCCAATTTTGATCCAAATGACCAATGTATTATCGAAAATAATTTGAAATTAAATCTTGAAAGTTAACAAGAGTTTGGAACCAGAGACAAGAATGAATTGAATATAACCAAAGATATATCTCCGATCCAATTAATATAGATGCTGCAGTAGAATTAGAGGTAAATGAGCTATAACTGATTTTGAATGAAAGTGTAAACGAGCCGATACACTTTCAGGCCATGAATGAGGAGGTGCTAGTTAAAGAAATCGACGAGCTTATCTTATTCTCATTCTAAAATGAAGATAAAGCTCATAAAATCAAAGCTTCTCACGACATGGACTCGAAGATAAGGTGATATTATTGGAATCGACCAAGGTTGTGGTTCAGATTTATCGATCGTGGAACAAACGACGGATCAAAGTGTTGAGGACCAGTTGAAAATTCTTCTTCGAGGGCAATACAGATCGTCCCGACTCTTAAAAAGAATTTCTCTTTTAAATTTTATTTTCATTGTTTTTATTGTTAGTTATATTTTAGGATTTATATTTTTAATTGCATGCTAGAATTAGGAGCAAACAAGTTTCCAAACACAATGGGACAAGGAGAATCTAAGTGGGGGAAAAACGGACGACCAGAGGACTTTGACACATCTCGAAGAGCCAGAAGCAAAGTTGTGTCGCGCCATGTACAAGCTATGGTGCGACACAAGCACTTCGAAGCCAAAATGGGTGATGTTAGGGTATCGTGTCGCGCCATGCACAAGCTATGGCACGACACACCTTTGTTTTTCAGCTAAAATCGGGCCATTTCAAGCTTAAAGCCCGTTGAAAGTCTATTTATACCCACTAGTTCTAGGCATGAAAACATCCATCTCAAACATTCAAAGAAAATAAAACACCCTCCTCTATCCATTGCATCTCTTCCCCAAAATATAGCCTTTAGTTTACGCATTCCCTACCTCTAATCTCCACAAGTAATGTAACGACCCGATAGTTAGGGTGTCAAAAAATAAAGTCCAGGACTTCGTTTCCATAAAACAAACTCGTTTTTATTTTAATATTTATGAGGTTAGTTTTATAGTGAATCAGATTTTGATTAAGTGAATTTTGTGAAATTAAGAGTTATTAAAGTATAAGGACTAAATCGTGTAAAGGTTAAAAGTTGAATTATAGATTAAAATTAATTAAAGGGATTAAAATAGCAAATATACATTTATTCTTAGTAGTGGATGGCATTAATAGTTTATATTGTATATATATGTTAATTTAGTATATATGTAAGTTATATAATAATAGTTATTATAATAATAATAAAAACAAAACAAAGTAAAGAAAGATATCATGCAAATTAAATAGGAAAGAAAAGAAAGAAAAAGAAGAGAAAGACGCACGGCTGCGGGTTCAAGCTCAATTGGTTAGTGCAATTTAGTCTATTTCTTGTAATTTTTACGTTTTCGGAATCGCAGTACTTAAGGGTAGTCAACCCATGTTGTAATTTTTGATATTGTTTAGAATTTTAGATGTTACTATTGTTGAATAGTTTAAATACTTAGGACTAAATTGATAGATTTTTAAGTTAGAAATGGAAAATGACTAAATTATAGAATAAATTGTAAATTTTGAGTAATATGGACTAAATTGTGGAAAATTTAAAATTTAAGGGTGTAATTGAAAATAGGGAGTTAAATTTTGTTTAAAGTGAAATGAGTATGAAAATATAGAGTTGAATGTTAAGATTAAAAATTAGTCTCAGTTTAAGGACTAAATTGAAATTTAAGCAAATATTGTGTAAAAATTAAAATATTCAATGCGAAATTGAATTTTGTAGTATTAATGTATTTTAATTGTTTTAATTTCATAGCTAACTTCGTACCGGAATCCTCGACTAAAAAGGGGAAGGATAAAATCAACGTTGAATAGCTCGGGATCCACGGTTTGTGTTTCTATAATCCCAACCTAGTTGTTAATTATTGTATTTTGAATTATTGCATATGGTAAGTAGTTGAGGTGAATGCTTTAGTACCTTGAGATTAAACTGAAATTATAGTTGATTGAAATGGATTGAATTGGTATATATATTATGATTGTATTGAGTATATGGAAATTAAAATGAATATATGTTTAAATGTGATAATGTGCAAATATGAGAATTAGACATTGGAGGTATTTGTAAGTGATATATAACCCTATTAAATGTTTTGATCTAAGCCGGATATAGATGGCATGCCATAGGATAGGAAGAGTTCAGGAATTTCTTCAACTTCAAGTCGATGAGGCACTAGGTGCCAATTTGTTTCGGTTTAACCGATGAGACACTGGGTGTCAATTTACATAGCGCTGGATGTAGTTATTACTTTAGATTAGGCATTGGGTGCCAAACTGGTGTGTTGGTTGGATCTGTGTATCGGCCTGAGTCCGGGTCATGTTAATAGGGGTAATTAAATAATAAAGTTATACAATTGATATTGATATAGAAAAATATGTGAATTGGAAATGAAAAAGTGGATTAGAAAATGAAATGCAAAATATGTTGTGAACTTAAATGAGATATATGAGTAATGCACTCATGGATTGAGCATGGGTTGGTTTATGCCATTATATAAGTGAATTGTTGAATGATCTATGAAAAGCTATTTATATAGTAAGTGATGTGAATTGAGATATATGTTAAAACCAACAAAGTATAAATACTTGTGAAGTTGAGCATAGCATGAAATAATAAATCGAAATGGTGATATATTGTAATTGTATGTTTAGATAGTTGTATAATTGTATAATTCAATTTGAGCATTCATGTATCATATTATGTCTTTAAATGTTCGGATTATATAAATATCACTGAGTTTTACTCAGCATGTGGCTTTTTTTTTCGTACACAGGTTAGGTACTTTTCTTTTGATCGCCGACTCAGCATCCAACAACAAACCCGATCTCAAGTGTGGTGATGTTTATTTTTTGTAATGGCATGTACCTAGGAGGTCTTTGGTTGATAGTTGTTTTATGAATGTGATGTAAATTTGAGTTATAAGTATAATTGTGGCCATGATATATAAGTATATGTTTGTTTTTGAAGCTAAATGTTGGTATGTTGTTTTGACCCAAGGTTTAATATGTGTGTGCAATTTAAAGCTTGATGTCTTATATAGCTATATGTTAGGCTAAATTGATTGATTTTGGCATGCTTTAAACTTTGATTTGGATGATACATTGTTGATGTGTTTTGATGATATAAAATGTGGTACAAATGAGGGTACATTGGTTAGGCACTTAAGATGATTGTTTTGGCATGTTTTGAGTATGTTTAATCATATTTTGAATAGGTTAAATATTGGTATTTATGTTGCTTAAAACCCAAGTAAGCTTGAAATGGTAAACTTTTGTTTAAGGTACATTTTGGGTTCATACGGCCAAAGACACGGACGTGTGACTTGGCCATGTGAGACACACGGCTTGATGACACGGCCGTGTGTCATCTGTTGAGTGCGGTACAAGTCATTTAGTTACACGGCTTAGCACAAGACCTGACACACGGGCGTGTGGGGCTATATCGAGAGTTACACATGGCACATGGCGTGTGACATGGGCATGTGACATGGTCGTGTGACCCTACTCAATGAGTTACACGGGTGAGGACACGGGCTGAGACACAGCTGTGTGTCCCTAGTTCAAAGGTTACACGGCCTGAGACACGGGTGTGTGTCTCAGCCATGTGAGGCACATGGCAGTGTGACCCCTGTTTCTAAAATTTTTTAGCTTTTGCATAAACTTTCCAAATTATTTCAAATTAGTCCCGAATCAATTCTAAGATAATTTCTAGGCCTCGAAGGCTCAATTTAGGGATGATATGTATGTGAATGATTGTTTATAAGGTGTACTGGATAACATTTAAAATGTCTATTAAATGTTTAGTTTGAACAGTAATGCTCTATCACACTAATTTGTGACGGAGAGGGGTTAGAGGTGTTAAAAGTAAGTTCTCATCTTCTCTTTTCTTTAGAGTTTTTTTAGTTTCATTTTCTTTTTCAAAATTATATTCCACATCGATTGAGGAATGAATTTCATCTGCAACCACTATAGGTTTTGTGCTCTAGCCTTGTGTTTCATCAATTTTATAGTTTGGGTTGTTGTTATTTTGCTTTAATTCGTAAAATGGAACCATGAAAACAACAACGACCCACTCAGGCATTGAACAATATCAATATCAATCACTTCTATAACCGAAAGAAGACAGTTTCTTTCTCTAAATAAATGGGCATTCTTTTATTCAGGAATATGGGTTAGATCCTACCATGTTCGCTTGTGATGACATCTAGGATGTGGTACAATCCCATCGTTGGAACAACTTTTGCGTGACCCCAACTGAATCGATGATCGACGCAATTGTTTATGAGTTTTATGCCTCCCTGAAAGATAGGGAGAATCGCAAGCAATCGGCAAACTCTATTGGATTCTAGATTTTAAAGCTTCAATACTTTCAATTTAACTAGTATACTAGTTGTCATGCTTAGCTGTCAGAATGAAGGAGGCTCTGGCATTTGGAAAAGCTAAGCTGGCAAGGATAAAGGGTAGTAGTTGAGTTTCTGTACCCCACTTTTGGGTGTTTGTTGGATGTTGTGCTACTTGTGTGTTCTACTTGTATGTCTGCTCTAAGTTCAGTTTGAGTTCTATAGTTGTATATGATTACGGTGCATGAGAAAGATGTGCATGCATTAAGCTATATAAATACATGAATGTTTGCAAGAATGATATTTGATATGCATGATAGAACTGTGTATCGATGAACTGGTAAGTGGCGTACTCCATGATATAGTATGAATAAGTAGTATTGATTGTAATGATGTGCATGTTATGCATGACTATAGAATATGGAGTACAGAGTGAAGTATTTGGTAGGTTTGTTAAAGATAGGAAAGTTGGCGTGATAGAGGAATGAATAGATTGAAAGGGGACTTGAAGAAGTTTGGTTGGAAAATGATCTATTGGCTCTACGGAGCAGCATTATGGAAACGATCTATTGGCTCTATGGAGTGATACCAGGGAAATGGTCTACTAGCTCTACGAAGTAGCATCATGGAAATGATCTACTAGCTCTAGGAGTGACACCATGAAAATGGTTTCTTAACTCTTTGGAGTCAAAAGTCCATGGCTAGCCATGGCAAGATCCAGTGGAAGACAAGTATACACTATGGAAAAATGAAGTCTGCCAGGACAGTAAACAGGGAAGCCCGTCGGGGCTTATATGCGAAACCATTATATGGCTCACGTGACGAGAAATCAATTACAACAGTTATAGAGTATGAGAACACTAGAAAACATGCAGATAAGAGGTCCTGCCAAGATGCGAAGGCAGGAGGAATACGAGAGCACGCCTTGTACGTGGATATGTATGGAAAAATAGGGGTATTTCCTTTAGAGTATTGCGAATAAGTATCAACCATTAAGAGTCTGCTAGAGGTGACAGACAAGCTAACATGGGTTATGAGGAAGTAAGTCGATTCTCCAAATCCTATTTTTGAGTGTATATTGGCAACGAGGTCGCCAGAAAAGGGAAGTTTTCCAAGGACTATCTTATGTGAAAAGTCCACCACGGACTATCTCCACTAAGGACTATCTTGAAGATGAAAATGTTCGCAAGAACCAATGAATGAAAAAAGATGTGCGTTAGGACTGACTAGTGTTGAGAAGTCCACTAAGGATTATCCTATAAATGGAAAGTCCACCTTACATGATCTAGCGAAGAGATAGTCTATTAGGGACAATCAATGGTGGGGAAGTCTATTAGGACTATCTGAATAAGAAAATATCTATTCAGACTATTTTAAAGGGGGAAAGTACAGTGGGACTATATTATAGGTAGAACTCTACAATAAAAGCATAGTTTTTAAATATCAACCAAATCTTATATTCAAAGGCCTCATACGAGGATGTAGGTAAACTGGTTTTCTTCTGGAAGAGTATATGCACAAGCTAAGTTATAAGAAGGTAAATATCAGGATAAGATAGTAAGTCGATATCAAATTCAATGTGGAATGAAGGGATCAAGGTAAAAATCCATCATTGTGGCAAATTACCTGCAAGTCTGCCAAAGGTATTTGACTGTAACACCCATTACCCGTATTCTACGTTAGAACCGGGCACGAGGCGTTACCATACTTAACTCACTTGGTCATGCAACTTTAGTCTATAAAATTTCATTCCAATGCAACTTTAGTCTATAAAATTTCATTCCAACTTAAAATATCTCTTTTAAGAATCAAAACATTCTTATTAAGGACCCACGAGGCCTTAAACAAGCATACGCAAGGTTTCGGAACCCAACTGGAAACTTCTGTGCACTTAAAAATTTTTGTCTGAACTGGGTCCACACGCCCATGTGAAGTAGGACACGCCCGTGTGGGTAGGCCGTGTGGTCATACACGCCCATGTCCCTAACCCGTGTGGATTATTTTTCACCTCGAACCTACAGGGGTTTTTACACAGTCGGACACACGTCCGTGTTCTTGGCCCATGTGCTCCACATGGCCTAGACATGCCCTTATCCTTGCCCATGTGTAAAAACCTGGGTATTCTGTTTGTGACATCAGCAACCTCATAAGGGACACACGCCCGTGTGGCTAGCGTGGTCGACACTGACTTGTAACACTAGCATGTAGGGGACACACGGCCTGGTCACACACCCATGGGACTGACCGTGTGTCACACACGACCTAGACACATGCCCGTGTGCCTACCCATGTGGGCAAGAACCAAGATCTTTCTATCACTCTACCTTATACAAAATAAATCCATTCAACCAATCACTAAGCAACTCAATTATGCAACATACACATGCATGAATAACTTTGTCTTTTCATAAATTAGTAGTAATAAGCCATCAACCATGGCTATATACAAAAGAATTCATCTTTAAGGGAGCCAATACACACTTGACCAAAATAACAAAACAATTAGCCTAGCCTAGCCTTTATACATGCCATACTCAAAATGCTAATTCTAGTTATACCGAGATGAGCTGATAGTATGGGTGATCTTCCAATTATCTTTGTATCCCGACCCGGCTCTTTGACACTATAAAACGAAGGGAAAGGAAAGGAAGTAAGCTTTGAGCTTAGTAAGTTTACATGTAAACAATAAACATCATGGCATGTGCTAATCAATAAATGGAAATACTTTCTAAGTAAGAACAATCCACGTTCCATATCATGCTTACTCATTTCACCTCTTACCACTTTCCAACCATCTCACAAGCATAATATTCACATTTATTGACATACATCCCTACACTTATCACCGTATGATCACATGAGACAACACTTAACAATTTCACAATAAACCATTCAAAATAACACCAAACACTCGGTGGTTTCGCACATAGCCCACCATTAATCTTTAGCAGGGTGGTATCGCACATAGCCCACCGACAAGAATATTTACGGTGGTATCGCACATAGCCCACCAAATGATAATATAAATGATGGTATCGCACACAGCCCATCGTGAATTAATGATAAGGTGGTATCGTACACAGCCCACCATTTATTACTACGGATAATGTTCCACACTTACGTATCTATTTCAACGTTCATATGAGAATTATTCATCATCTATCAAATTCAATCCATTTAAACCGTAAATGATTTCATTCATATAATGCACCAATAAATAGCAACATATGTATTTAATATGTATCGATTACACGTAAACTTACCTCGGTGCAAAACGTGTTAATCAACGATCTATTCCGTAACCTTGCCTTTTCCTTGATCAAGGTTGATTCCGTGCTCTTCTTGGTCTATAATAACAAAAATTCACTCATTCAATCATCTTATAATCATAATACATCATAATCTCTACGTAGGCAAAAATGACCATTCTGCCCTTTACTATGGCAAAATTATGATTTTGCCCCTAGGCTCGTAAATCATTTTTCATCACATTTTCTCATTAAAAAAATCCTACCTAAACATTTATTACTCTTACAACTACTCATAATTCCAACTATTACATGCATTTATTACACAATTTCAACTTAGTCTCATTTAGGTGTTTTCATGGTAACACCTTTCATAAAAGTTGTTCCTTAACTCACTAACATCCATTTTATTCTATAAAAACTCAGCAAACAACATAAACTCTCTCATGGAAATTTCTTAGACTTTCAACCATATTGCAAATTAGTCCCCTCATTAGCTAGCTTAAGCTTTGCGGGTTCCAAAAGTACAAAAATCATCAAGAAAGACCTCTAAAATCACTTACTTGCAAGGAGATATCTTGGCTGAAAGTTTAAGCTCCAAAAATCTCTATTTTCTCTTCAATTTTCAGTGGAAGAAGAAAGGGGAATAGTAAAATATGATATCTCATCTTTTTGTCTTATTTTATTCATTATTTATCACCTAATTCCACCAAATTTGACCTAAATTTAATACCCTTGTCTCCCTAGCCTCTATGGCCGTCCAATACACCCCAATTGACCTTATTTCACTTTAAGGACCTCCAATTTAATACTCTATGGCTATTAGACACTTCTATCTTGTATAATGGAACTTTCGCACTTCATACGATTTAGTCCTTTTTCACAATTAAGCATGAAATCGCTATAATTAATGTACCAAAATTTTCATGTAGCCATATATTTATGCTATAACACATAAAATAATACTAAAATAATTTTCTTTAATCCTCGAATTAGTGGTCCCAAAACCACTGTCCCGACTAGCCCTAAAATCGGGCTGTTACATTGACAATCTGTATATCTGCTTATGTGGTTATCCTTTGATGAGACAAACCAATAAGGTAGAATGAAAGTTTAAGATGAAACAAAACAAAGTCAAGTCTAAAAAGGGGGTGTAAGAAAGAGTATAATTACAACCAAATCTGCCCAATATGTCCGCTAACAGTTCGTTTAAGAAGAACTTATGAGCGTCATCTGCGCCAGTCAAACTGTGAAAACCCCTATGAAACTCAAGGAGTTTAACTATGAGAATTATTTCTTTATTACCTAAGACTTCGAAAGTCACTTACGAATACTTTTTTATAGATTCTCACTAAGTTCATTCGAACTTACGAGTACTTTACCTTGAATGTATGCTCAAAGAATAACTCTAGGATTGCGTGGAGGGACCAAACTAGGCACCACCAAGTCCACGCAAATGGCTTTGTAGCTGCATCATGCATACAGAGGGGAACCCTAAGAGACTACACCTTGGGGTTCAAATAAGTGTAATTTTATCGAAATTTTAGGTTCCAAGTCATTGTGTATAAATATACATGCTCCATAAGGCAAAATGATTGTAAGAACCTTAGTAATTGTAGAAAGTTAATTTGAACCTTTAGATTTCAAAATATGTTGATATCTAAGATATTAAAGCAAAGTTATGTGAAAAATATGGATTAAATTTGGCGTTATTTAAGTTGTAAATAAATCAAGTTAATAATATTGTTAAATAAATCGATTTAATTGTGACATTTGGTAATAGGACCCGACGATCAGGTCGAGTAAAGGGTGTTACAAACTTTGTCCATGAATCCAACTTGAGGAAGACTACCAATGTGTCCCAGATCTGGCATAGGGGACATGGCCAAGTGCTCCGTTGGAATCCTAAGAGGAGGACCTCTAGAATCCCTTTGCTTTTGTCTTTAAGCATTCCAGTAGCACTTGCAAAAGATGACTGACCAAAGTACTGCTCAAAAAGGGAATGTAGCTCAAAACAAATATCACCTTTAATACCTTTATGGAAGTCCTTTAACTGCGAATCAATATTGGCATCAATCTGTGTAAACTCCATCTACAACTAAGACAGCTCATGTTGCAACAACCCCATCTCTTTTTGCAACTTGATGGTGACTCTATCGTTTTCCATGAGGATTGGAATAGCTCTGATACCTTTGTTACGTGTAAAATTTTGAGAAGGAAATTTGATAGAAAAGAAAGGAAGAAAGGAGAAGAACCGAGAGAAATCAAAGAAGAGAAGAATGAAAAGCAACACTCAATTTTTCCATAATCGTATTACCCACCCTTGATTGGTGCTAAAAAGGTGAGTAACGACCATATAACCAACAGACAATTATTAACACACTGCGTCAAATCCCACCTTTTCTTTAAACGGTCATAAGCCAAAACTAATTGTTTTAAAAGTCTTAAACCCCTATTCCACACACACCATTTCATTAAAATTAGGAATGAAACGCTGCGCTTTACAACTCACACTTTAACAGCTAAAAGAAATAACTAAAATATCAAAATTATGAAGTTTTGACCGTTGCTTCTCTTTGTTCCATAACATTATCAATACGAATGAATTTACGAGTTTTCTCTTTCTTCTAAAACCCTTTCTTCTCTTTTGAAATCCCCGAATTCTTCTCATTTCTTGAATTTCAAAATTGGTTCATATCATAATTCTATAAGACAAGCATTTCAAAGGTTTATATTGCCACAAGCTTTGAAGGTTACAATGTAAGTTGCAATTGCTATTGCTGTAAATACATAACAAAACTCTCTATTCACGAGAAATGGTACATTTTAATTCACAGTTGGAAAGAAAAAAAAAATTTGTTACATCAGCAGTCAAGAGGAGTAATCTCATCTTCACAAGCACAACAGGATATGGGGGAAACCCAAAAACTGAGGTACGAGTTAGAATGATAAATTACCAATAAGTGAAAAAATGGGATATGATTATCCCGATCCTGTTTACGGCAACCCTGCATCATCCCATTATCTTTTGTCGATCGAATAACAGAAAATGATGCACTGCTGCAAATCTTTTTCTGCATTTTAACCTCACACTTAATAAGATTTCTCATTCTCTTTGTTGATCGAATAACAGAAAAAGATGCACTGCTGCAAATCTTTTTCTACATTTGAAACCTCCCACTTAATAAGATAACTCATTACCTCGGAATGAGATGTACTTCTTTACCCAGATGGCAATGTCCTCAGCACACGCTTGAGCTTGAGGGGTCTTTAGAAGCATGTCAAGGGTTGCAAATTCGTGAACCGCATCCTTATATTCGAGAACAGGTGCATCGACATTTACATTCCGAAGTGCCTCTGAGTATGCAATGGCCCGATCTCTCATCCAGTCATGTTCTGCTACGATTGTCAGTGTCGGGGGCATGCGCTTCAAAGACCTGTCTAGGATGAGGGGATTGCCGGCCGGGTGGTCAAGGCTGAACTTTTCCTCAGGAAGAAAGAGTTTCCATGCAAGTAAGCACATTGGCATGTCATAAAAGTAGGAGTTTGCCAACCTTTCCGACTTTGTTGGAATACTTCCAATGAAGAATGGATACATTAGAACCTGTGCTACAACCTTGATAGGATCCAGACGCTTGCCAGCCTCGATAGCTTTGCAAGCCACGTAATCCGCAATGTTTGCTCCACAACTCACCCCAAGTAGAACACATCTGTTTCAACAATGTCAAAAATTAATGATTTGGCAAAATCGCCATATGAAATTTTAATGCAACATAGAAGAATTTATCTACATATTCGAGAAAATGCTAAGAACCAGCAAGTTTACCAACACTAGGCAGGAGTTCAAGAATGGGCTCATTCAGATAAGTTATAACCTCTATAATACTCTTAAATGCATGAATAATGTGGAAGTAGAAATAACATTAAAGCCTATCAGAGATGATAACTAATAAGAAAGGTCCGTAAGAAATTCATTGATCACTACCAACCTAATGGAAGAAATAGATCTGGACAAAACACAAAGGTAGATTCTTAAAGTATAATTTCTCTTCTGGTTACAGGGTAAATTTAGTAGCACTTGGGACATCCTTCGATGAAATACAAGTAAATAAGCCAATTTACAGCAAGCGTGCATCAATACAGTTTATCCTCAAGTAGCATAGAATATAATGCATGCATATACATTTTTAGTGTCTAAGAAATTAAAGCCACAAACATCAATCAAAGCTAATAAAATAGGGAGATAAATGCTACAACCAAGGGCCAAAGCGATCAAAATGAATATCTCAATACCATCTTAGGCAATCAAATTAGAAACAGAAATTAAAGAGAAGTGCTTGATATTACATGCACTTGAAACTTTACATAGAAAAGACTACTTTGAAATATTGGACTGTATACAGTGAAGAGGAGATTGCAAGTGCACAAAAGAGAATAGACTAAGTCACAGAAGCTCTCAGGGAAATTTGGGCTTTGGAGATTGAACAATATAGATCCTATATTAGAACACTATAGCACGATCACAAATTACCCAAACTAAGTTACTAACAAACGGTTAGCAATCAAAACCTCATTCACAAGCATTCATCCTACCTATAGCTATCTAATTCAATCATTGAAATTCAAACTTACAAGTCAGATTTCCCTAATCAAGATGTACTTCCTAATTTTCAACAAAATAAAACAAAATATAATACAATTCAGATTAAAACTTTACCTACATTGCCTCTATTGACACTGAATTAATTTAAGCTTATTAATCAAACTTCCATGATCGAGTCGGTTTCTAGCTCATATCATGAACCTAAACGACCTATAAAAAGAACTATGAGCAATACATAACACCTTCAGCCAAAAACACATCAATGACAGAAAATCTAGCAAAAACATCAAACAAACGTAAAGATAGTATCTCATTCATGCTGGGTCAAATTGAACTTAACTAACCCCTAAATTTTCAACCAAATAAAACAAAAACAAGCAATGCATATGAAATCCAACACTCAATTATCGTAAAACTATAAAACCAATTCAAATTAAAACTTTACCTAGATTCCATAGACTGACACCAAATGAGTTTAAGCTTATAAGTCATATTTCCATAATCGAGTTGCAGTTTCTAGCCCATATGGTAAACCTAATGGATCTATAAACCGAACTACAACCAATGCACATAATATCTCCAGCCAAAAACACATCAATAGCAGAAAATCTAACCACAAAACAACAAACAAACACAATTTAAGATCACCGTATCAACATTCATGGTGGGATCAAATTGAACTTAACTAACCCTACACGTTCAACCAATTCAGATTAAAATTTTACCCACATTGCATCTACCGACACTGAACGAATTCAAGCTTATAAGTCAAACTTCTATGATCAAAGTTGCAGTTTCTACCTCATATCGTGAACCTAATCGACCTATAAACTAAACTACAAGCAATGCATATAACATCTCCAGCCAAAAACACATCAATAGCAGAAAATCTAACAAAAACATCAAAAAAAAGTGAAGATCACAGCATCCCATTCATACTAGGATAAAATTGAACTTAACTAACCCCTTTATTTTCAATCAAATAAATTCATTTACAAAAACAAATACAAATACAAAAAGATAATAAAAAATAATAAAATAAGAAGAAGAAGAAGATCGAAACATTGAATGGTTAAAATGAAGGAATAACAACCTTGATGGATCACCATGAGCTGCCAACCATGGCTCAACCATGGAAGCCCCAAATGAATCCACAATATGTCTTTGAACTTCGGCCTTGGTAAACTCTGCTCCAACCCCACGAGCCCCACTCCCCATTGACTTACAACACTCGGCTAAATTCGCTTGCTTCCCTAACCAATTCAAGACCTTCAATCCATCGTCAAAAGCCGCCGGATACTTATTCTCCGGCGCCAACCTATAACCAACGGCCACAACTATAACATCACACAATTTCGCTATCCTCCGACAAAAGAAATCGTTGGCGACCGACTCATTGCTCCCACTAACCCAACCCCCGCCGTGAAACTGTAACATTATCGGCAATTTTCGACATTTTTGAGGTTGTGGTGAATAACCTCGATAAACATTATTGTCGGATCTTGAATTTAACCCATCAAGACTGCTTCTTCTCGAATCATTTCTCGGGGTTCCGGTATCAGAAGGAGCATAGCTGTTCCTCCGGTGATTAATGGAATTGGGGTCTAATAGGGAGGATCTGAGGTGGGATTTGGGGTGGGATTGTTCGGGAGGGGAAAGAGACGATTCGGGGAGGAAGATCCGAATACAGAGGGCAGTAAACGGGTCAATGTGGATGTCTTTAGTGGCGACACCGTCGGTGAAACAAGGATTGGGAGCGGAAACGGATTCTTCGGGTCGGGTCGTGACACCGTAAGGATTGGAGGATTCGTCAATAGGGTCTTGAATCCAGCTTTGCAAACGCTGCTTCAAGAGGAACTTGAAGAATACACTATATAATTTTACAGCTACGCTTGGCATTTCCCTTAAAATTTTTTTCTAGTTTTGACAACAAAAACAAAAGTTCTTTTTTTATGTTTTTCGTCGAAAACAAATTCTGGGTATTGATCTTTTCAACGTTTTTTGTTGATGAATTTGCAGAGCCCTGAAATAAATGAAGATGATGCTTTTCCCTTCCTTTTTTTTTCTTTCAATTCTGTGGTTTTTTTTCTTCCTTTTTTTTTTTTTCCTGTTTTTGGGTTTTTTAAGGTTGAGATAAATTCAAGGTTTTTGGAGGGGGAAAGAAAAGTATGAAACTGTGAAATGCGTTAATTATGGGTTGAAATTTGACATGGGAATTGGGTGATTAGGGTTTATAAAAACTGGGAAACTATGCTTGAAATCTGATACCATATATTTCAATGGCAGCCCAAATGGAAGTGTAGAATGAAAGAAAGAAAAGAAAAGGAAAGGGGAGAAGAGGGCCCTTGGTTGGATGATAGGTTACAATAAGATCATGCAACCAGCAACTTTAATAAGATGTTCTTTTTTATTTGCTTTTAATGATAGGCTGTTATACTATAAGGTTATTTTAGTGATAAAAATGTTGGAATATGGGATTTATATATTATAGCCTAATGACGTAATTGACCTCACAAGTGAGAGGTACGAGAATTAGAAAGGTAGATCTAGAATTTGGGCAAGACAAATTAATTGCAAAGTTGATAACTTCTATTGGGAAATGTTACATTTTGAAGTCCCTATCATTGTGTTTAAATAAATTCTAAGTCCTTCCATCATTTTGAGATAACCTTTACCAACATAAGACCAAAAAAAAAAAAAAAAAATATATATTTAAAGCCTTTATTTCATCATACCCTTTTATATTATGATTTAGAATTTAATTTTATTCTTAAATTTAAAAACTATAATTGAATGTTTAAATTATCATTTGTATCAACTAAATTCTTAGTAAAAATATTATGAAGATCTATGTACTAATAGTCAAATTTTATTTTGTTCATTTTATTAAAAAATAAATTAATCAGATATATTAAATTAAAGAATAAACTAGTCTTTTAAATTAAAAATCTCATCCATTTTCTAGAGTAAAAATTTACATGATTAACAAAATAACTAGATAATTATACATAGCGTGCGCATAAACCTCATGTAGACATACAAGGATTAGATTTTAATAATAGAAATATATGAAATTTTTTACGAATAATCGGTTTACTTTTTTATCTTAGGTACATAAACTAACTTTCTTGTTTTCTTAATAGAGCAAAATACAACCCCACACTTAATACAAGACCTCCATAATACTTTTACCTTAAATTTCTTTCTAATTAACTAAATTTAATGTACAACATTTTAAATACATATATATTAATTATATAAATAAATTGGTTTTAACTTGGTAAGAAAAATCTCTTAAATTTTAATAACCAATTATCATTTATGTGAAACATATTTATAACATGATTTCAAATTTTAAATATATATTTATTGTATGAATAAATTAGTTTTAACTTGTTAAAGAAAATCTTTTAAATTTAATAATAAAGATTTTTAAAAAATATGTTTCATGTAAAATCTAAACTAACATTTATTTTAACGTTTAAATCGATAAAAGATATTGACCGCTATAAAATTAATATTTTGATAATTCAATTAATATATTTTGAATTATGTGGCTAATTTAAAATTTAGATTTTTTATATTTGAATATAGCAAAAAATATATTAAAAGATGTGGTGGAAAAGTTACTTCCCGAAATATGTTTTCCTTTTTAAATGAGTATCTTGACATTTATGAGTGTCAATGACAAGGCATTGTCAAATCCCCCGTAAAATTCGTGCATTGACTGTAAGGAGAAAAGTATTGTGAAGAACAATGTAGAAGCATCAACATTCATGGGTGTTGAATTCAAAGTAGTCAACATTAATATGATATTTATTGCTCGTAGGTCCAGCCAACTCATTTAATATAAGGAACTCAACACCTCTGAGTGTTGAAATCCTCTCCTTTAAATCCTCCACCACATTCTCTTTTGTTTTCACTGAAAATCCTTAAAAAAAAAAAAAAAAAAAACCTAACACTCTCCCTAATGGAATTATTTACTTGATTAACATTTTAATGCATTTCTTGCCTCTATCCTTTCAACAAGGCAAGAAGCAATGCCAATATCATTTTAAACATGACCTACGATAAATAAATATCGTGTCAATGTTAACTACCTTGAACTTGACACCTATGAGTGTTGAAATACTCTTTTATAAATTTTTCACCCCATTATTTTTTGTTTTTGTTGAAAATCCTCCAAAAGTCCATAACACTCTCTCTTCTAGCATTACTAACTCGATTAAAATTTTAATGCATTTTAAGCTTTTATTTTTTCCGACAAGGTGGCAATAAACTCCGATGGCAAGAATGAAACTTTATTGGTATTAAAGAAACTAATACAAAATAGAAAAGAATAAAGTACAACGAAATCCCAATAGTGATTATTGCATATATAAATCATAAATGCAAATTTATAACCATGGCAATTAATTAAATCATGTCACGTAATTGAGTTAAAAAGACGAGACCTGAGCGATCTGTCATGAAATGTCAAGGACAGACAAAATAAATTTATTAAATGCGGCAAACTATATCGATTGTTTTACAATTTTGATGAAAATTACATTTCAATCATCCAACTTTGAAATTTTACGTAATAATTATTAATAATCAATTTGATCTATGAATTATAAATAAAATATTATTTTGGTATCTTGAATTATTTTCTTAATAGCTACTCTAGAAAAGTTTTAAAAACCATAAAAATAAGTTAAAATTAATAAAAATATAAAATTTATTATAAATAATTATTATAAAAATTAAATAAAAAATTTATATCCAACTACAAGATGGATACTGTCTGAAAAGTTGCTGGAGCTATGGAACTTGATGCGATTACCTCATTAACTGCTCAAGTATCACCCCTAACTAATATGATTAAAACATTGAAGAGACCAAATTTGGTGCAAGAACTGAAAGCAATCGAGCTAACATATGTCTATTGTGGGGAAGATCATGTTTTTTATGAATGCCCATCGAACCCAACATCAGTATATTACATGGGAAATTCCAATTGAAACAACTCATAATCCAACACCTACAATCCAGGGTGGAAACAACACCCAAATTTCAGTTGGAGTAATCAAGGATTGGGAAATTCCAGTAATGTTGTTCAACAGAATGCTATCAGTGCACCACCTAATTATAATCAACCCATGCCACGGCAAGATGTTCAACAAAGTTCAACATCATCTTTTTTATCTATGGAAGCTCTGTTGAAGGAATATATGGCTAAGAATGATGAGTCAAGCTGCGTCCCTAGAGCTTTTGAGAATCAAGTGGGGCATATAGTAAATGCTTTAAATTCGAGACCACAAGGAGCTTTCCAAGTGAGAATGAGAATTCGAGATCACAAGGAAAAGAGCATTGCAAAGTAATTACTCTCAGAAGTGGAACTCAGTTGAATGATGTTGTTAAAGATGCCACGGAAAAAGAGGACGACTCAAGACTCGATCATGAAAAGATCTCATAACAACTGAAAAGCATACAGCATCTGAAAATGGTCAGCAAAAAAATGTTGTGGCAAAATCAGATCATATTGCCAACAAAAATTCCACAGCAAAATAATATCAGCAACCTGAAGGAGGACCACCTCCACCATTTCCTTCGCTAATTGATGTGCAGAAAAGCACACTGACTATTATTGTGAATGATCAACAGGTTATATTCAACATATTCGATGCCTTGAAATGTGTTGATGAGAGTGAAGATTGACAGGTTATTGGTTTGCTAGAAATAGTAGTAGAAGAAAAGTTTGCAAAACGTTTGCCTCAGAAAAATATTCTATCTCCAACAGTTCGTTTGAGCAGAAAATACTCAACTCACCTGGTTAGTTGCAGAAGCAACTCAATCTCTTTGAGACTTAACAACTCCAAATTGCTACGAAATTGGAAAAAGCGTAAAAAAATATTTTCTATCTTTCTTTTCTTTAATTTCTTTACTTTAATTTCGTTTTTATTATTTTATCTTTAATTACTTAACGTTATTTTCATTTCTAATTTATCACCTTTATTAATGAGATCACAGAGTCTAATAAAGAAAGGAAGGATTTGCACCCAATGAAAAGGAGTTGCTATTGGATGAAAATGAAGAAGACGAGGATGAAGCTGAAGTTGATGAGCCTGGACCTACCACACACATTGCCAATGAGGAGAAGGAACAAAAAGGACCAGAGGGTGATAAAGAGAAGACAGAATCGGTGAACATTAAATCTGACCAGGAAAGAGAAGAAGTGAACCATATTCTTGCACCAACTGAACTTGCTACTGCACCTCAATCAACTGCACCCATATCGAAGCAAGATCGTGAGATTAATCAACTAATTGATGATCTCACAAAATTAGATGATAATTATGAAGAAGAGGTGCCAATCAATATGCTAAAAAGGAAGCAGCGTTACAAGCGCACTGCTCGAAAAATAACTCGCCCGAATTAAAGTAACAACAAAATTTTCCCAAGCTTTCATCTTTATTTTCATTTACATATTTTTCATTATATACCATGTGTTTTTCATGCATTCATAATTGTTAAGATCTACCCGATTAAGCAACAAGAAAAAATAGAGGAATAAATTGAGAAATTGAACACACACATTTAACGTAGAAAAACCCCTCCAAAGAGGATAAAAAGCCACAGGTAAAAGATAATTTTACTATAATGGTAAAAGAACAAATAGTACAAAAGATGGAGATAAAAACTAAACCCCAAAAACCTGAAAACAAAGAACCCTCAAAATGTAAACACAAAATTCTCTAAATGTGTTATGAGTTCTAATATCTAATGAGTGTCTTTTCTAATATTGTAAAATAGCCTATTTATAGGCTAAATTCATAGGTGAAATAATAATAAAATAATCTAAACTAATCAGTGTTTGCTTGAAACAAATAAACAGAGTTTAACTAGAAGATTATTTCTCAAATTTGACTGAAATAGGAGACATACATACTAAGTCTCCACCTTGACTCATATTTCCACAACGCCATCTTTGCCAAAGCCTGCCACAAGCCTATCTTAACCAATACAGGGAATTAACTGAGTTGAATCTGTATTTAGAAACTGGAAGACTTCTAGCTTTCGACTTGTACACTGCCAAATCAAAACTAACCCGGGTTTGATTTTCACTGTAATATCTGAGATTCGGGGGTTGAGCATATTTTAATTTGTATCTGTGTGTTATTGCCTCTGCATGTTGATTGGAAGTGTTTGGGGGTTTCGGGAAACCTTGGGCTTTGGTAGAGGTCATAGGAAAATTTTTTATTCTAACCTGAGTTAGGGGGAGCTAGGGGAGCTAAGCCTTAAGGATATTAGTGTGGGATTTATGACACAAGAAGTGAGATGGTGGAGTGGCATGGGACGCTACCTAAGGTGCAGGGGAGGTTGTGTCAACAAGGGGTTTCAGGGGAGGAGGTTCGAGTCACGCAGACAACAAGGGAGTGTTGTTTATTTTGCTTTTTGCTTCAAGAGAGGGGGAAGGTGTTGGACGGCATTTGGACTTTGAAGGGATGAGGGTGGACTTGGTCTAAGTGTTTGGATTGAAGGAAGAGAGCTTTTTGAGGAGTGATAGGTGTTGACTCATTCAAATTATTTTGAATGAGTGGTGTGGAGAGGAATTAGGAGGAAAATAAGGGATTTGGGTGAGATAGAGGAGTTGGCCGAATATGGGGCTTTGGAGGATGACATTTTCAGTTTTGGTAATAGTAGGATAGGTGTGCCGAAATTGGTTCTCTTCTCATCTTTCTCATTTGTGCCGAAAACCTCTAGGAATTCAACTTGTGTTCTTTTTCTTCTCTCTTCAATTGACCAAAGCCGAAATTGGGAATACCTTTTCTTTTCTTCCCTTTCGCTATTCACTTTCAAAAGCTGAACAATATCATCTTCTCCTCTCTTTTCTTCATATCGGCATCCTTTGAACTTTCTTTACCTTGGCAAAATCTTCATTTCATTTATTATTTCTCTTTTAGAAAGCTAAATAATCTCTCTTGGTTGGGAAGCCTTGGCCGAATCTATTAGAGTTTGTGAAAGAGGGAGGTGTCGACATTATTCTTCCATCAATCTTCTAATCGGTTTTGAGTATTGTGGTAAGAGGATTCTTTCTTATTTGAGTCTCAGTTATTTTTCTTTTTTCCATTAAGGTATCAAACTGAGAAGTCTAACTCTATTTTCTTGTTATGGTCGAATCTATGAAGGGAGATATCAGGATTTCTGTTGGCTAACGTTAAAGGAGTAGAGATCTCTTGGGGGTTCGATCCATCAGGGTAAGGAAGTAGTAGTATTCGGCCAAGGGCCACATATTTTTTATGTCTTTAGGTTGAGGCCGAAACTAATATGGTTCCATTCAGGGATTTCGACAGACTGTTAGGTTCAAACGTGTGATTCTAGGGTTTGATCAGTTGAGGTAAGAGAATGGTAGTGGTAGGCCGAAGGCCGTTACTTTTGCTCATTTATGTAAGAGTCGAATCTAACATAGTTGTGTAAGAGGAAGCTCAACAAATCGCAAGGTGCAAATTGTGTAGGCTTTGGGTTTCGGGATCTAGTCGACTGTGCCAAAAAGGTGTGTAGTTATCGCACTGTTCTCCTGTTGTGTGTATTTGTTGTTATACATATATATATGTGTATATGATGTGCATGGTAGCCGGGAATAATGACTAAGATAGTGGCTACCCATGGTGGGTAATCGGTTAACCAGGTCAGTGTTTCATGATATTAATCTACCTGTGGTATATGTGTGAAATTGTGGTAAGCTTGTGATGTATACTCATTTTAATGTTGTCATAAAATATATATATGCATGGGGATTGGGATATGATTAATGAAGGACAGGGTGTACATATTTATGTACATGGATGATGTTAGCCTTGGGCTACGTCGTTGCTTGATGTTGGCTATGTGTTTCATCAAGGTGGGGTGTTGGCTATGTGCCACATCGTGGACAGATGATAGCTGTGTGCATCACCGTGGATTAAGAATGACTTAGTGTCACCTTGTGGATACAAATATGTGGGGTCACTTAGGTGATCGGTGGCTATGCCACGACCTTGGGCAGCAGGTCTGCCAAGAAGGTGAGTAGCGGTTGGAGGGTGATTTGGTAATCCCCAGTGCGTGCGGCAAGTACGGGGGTGTGTAGCGGATGGATACTAGGTTGGGTTGGGATTCATTTTGCATGATTTTAATGTTGTCATAAAATATATATATATATATGTATGGGGATTGGGATATGATTAATGAAGGACAGGGTGTACATATTTATGTACGTGGATAATGTTAGCCTTGAGGTACGCCGTCACTTGATGTTGGCTATGTGCTTCATCAAGGTGGGGTGTTGGCAATGGGCCACATCGTGGACGGATGATAGCTGTGTATATCACCGTGGATTGAGAATGACTTAGAGTTACCTTGTGGATACAAATATGTGAGGTCACTTAGGTGATCGGTGGCTATGCCACGACCTTGGGCAGCAGGTCTGCCAAGGAGGTGAGTAGCGGTTAGAGGGTGATTTAGTAATCCCCTGGTGTGTGCGGTAGGTACCGGGGTGTGTAGCGGATGGACACTAGGTTGGGTTGGGATTCATTTTGCATGATCGTATGTGTGGACTGTGTGGATGTGGCCAAGCCCATTTGTGGAGACATGTGAAATAATTATACACTGAGTCAGTTTGACTCACCCTATTTTTCACAAACATTGCAGGTGATACATGAATCTTGGACCGGGCTGGAGCGGATACGAGGTGGCCATGCAGAAGATTTTTTTTTTCATGCACTTTATATTTTCAGTACTTTTGAGTAAATATTTATTGTAACATGGCCACTTAAAAAGTTTGGGGATTTTTATTATGTTTAGTGGGATTGATGATCGAGTTAATATTTGGGAAAGTTTTTATTTTAAAAGCAATTTACATCTTAAAACTTATATTAACGTTTTAAATCCAGAAAATTGTAACAACATAATTTTACTTAGAATTTCAAAGGTACAATGTTTTATAAATGACGAAAAATTATTATGTTTTCACGCTTATGTCAAATTCTTTTCAAACTTTTTCCTCAGTAGCATTCTAAATCTGGCCGTGGTGTTTAAGCCGGGTTGGGTGTTACAAATTGGTATCAGAGCCCAGTTTCTACACTCGGCCTATAGATTTTTGAAGCTCATAAACGTTTTCAATTTGTGTTTTAGTGGGTCAAAGAAAAATTTTTCAGGAAAAAGGGTTTTGTGAAGCATGGCACTCGAATCGTCCGGCCCGAAGTCCACCAGGTAAGTACCCCTAATTATTGTATGATTGTGTGTGGGTATTACGGGATCGTAGATTAGTAGATTAGGAGTTAATGAACCCTAGGATTAGCTTACCCCAACACAGAGGTACATAAAATTTAAAGCCTAATCAAACAAACCTGTGAGTAAGTCACCGAGTTAAGGGTGTGGCAACCGTTGTGCGCATGTCTAGGATTGGATTCAGAGGGGAGCTTGGTATTTAAGCAATCCTAGTGACTCACCTCCTCGTCGCTCGAATCCTACCTAGTGCATAGTGACGGTTCACCCTAACCAAGAGGACTTATTCACAGGCTAAACTCGATAACTAAAACCCGGAAGGGATTAACTACACTATTTTATAAAACTTTAGTTTTAAAAATCACTGAACTATCCCTTTGATTTGTAAAAGCAATTTTAGGTTTTTAAAAAAAAAATTCGAAATATTCCCAGTTTACAGAATTACTGAAATACCCCCAGTTTGTAAAATTACTAAAATACCCTCAGTTTACAAAACTGTCATGTTACCCTCAACTTTTATAAAAATATTCCTATTTTGTAAAAATATCAAAAACCCTAATTTTGCTAAATATCAAAATTACCAAAATACCCTTATAGGACAAATTACGAAAATACCCTTGGGCTGGAACGGATGAAAATGTTTGAGTGGTGAATGTGTGTAGTAGGTACTACTGAATGGATGAGATTCTCTGAATTAGGGTAGAAAACTTGAAACGAAACCCTGAAATGATCAAAAGAACTACCACTAAACTTCTTTTCATAAAATTGTTCGTGGATAATCAGTGGAACAAAAGACTAATGCATAAAACTTTTTAAAGCATATTAAATCACGAACGTAGACATGAGTTCTAGGGGACGTGGTCGTAATGTGCGAGGGAGTGGTATAGGCAGAATGACTGTGTCGAAACCAGTTGGGTCTGGCCAGGGTTTCGAAAATGAAGCACCGCCACCGGCTGTAGAGACAGAGTTTTAAGAGCAGACAGGAGGAGATGACACAGTGTCACAGGCTATGCTGCGAGTTTTAGAGTGAGTGGTTGGAGCGAGTATGGGAAATGGGGCTTGAAAGTTGGTATCTGAGAGACTTAGAGCGAATGGAGCTGAAGTTTTTAGAGGAGTGTCGGGAGTAGCTCCGAAAGTGGCGGAGTACTGGTTAGAGGCAGTTGAAAGGATCATGGACGATTTAGATTTCACTGCTGAGGAAAAGCTAAAGGGTGTTGTTTCGTTGCTCTGGGACGAGACTTATCAATAGTGGCTCACAGTCAGGGAAGGTACCCCTGCGGACCGAGTGGACTGGGGTTATTTTAAGATCAAGTTTGAGGGAAAGTACATAGGAGCTAGTTACGTAGACGCGCAGAGGAAAGCGTTTCTGAACCTAGTACAAGGGGGTAAGTCAATAGCAGAATATGAGGTGGAATTCTTAAGGCTAAGTCGGTATGCCAGAGGGATTATTGCTACTGATTACGAACGCTGTGTGAGGTTTGAGGATGGGCTGCGAGATGAGCTACGGGTGTTGATAGCTCCTCATCAGGAGAGGGACTTTGCTACTTTGGTAGAGAAGGCTCGGATAGCCGAGGAGGTCAAGCGACCGAGAGGCGAATAAAGATAAGGATGAGGTCGGAACAAGAGAGGTTTTGGGTCATCAGGGTCTTCTGGAGGTTTTTAGAAAAGACCGAGGGTTAAAAATTCTGCTCGTGTTTCTATGCCAGCTGCTAGAAATCAAGACCGTCCGTGGGCTCGGTGTGGAAGATTTCATGTTGGCGAGTGCTGGGGACGAAATCGGGAGTGTTTTAGGTGTGGGTCTAAGTCTCTATTGATCAAAGATTGTCCTTAGGATCCGAATAGGGCCCGGACAGTAGGTTTGAGGTATGTGCAGCGGAAAGAGGTGGTCAATAGGTGTCGAGAGGTCGTGGTTCGAACCGTAGAGGAAATGGCATTGGCCGAGGTCGTGGAGCACCAAACAGAGGTGTTGGGAGTTTAGATGCAAGACAGCCAGGGTTGGTTTATGCAGCCAGGCATCGTGAGGAGGGAGATGCGCCAGATGTAACTACGGGTACGTTCCTTATTGTTGGATTTCCCTTTATTGCTTTAATAGACATTGGGTCAACTCATTCTTATATTGCTAGTGAAGTATCTAGAACTCTGAATGTAAACTTTGAGATTATACCTAGGAAAATGACTGTACTTAGTCCTTTAGGGCAATCAGTAATAGTAGACAAACTCTTTAAGGAAGTTTCTTTAGAGGTTCAGGGAGTGAAGTTTTCGGCTAATTTAATGGAACTACCATTCGGGGAGTTTGACCTAATATTAGGCATGGACTGGCTGGTGAGGTATCATGCGAATCTAGACTGTGCTGCTAAGCGCATGTCATTGAAAACTTCTGATAACAAAGAGATTGTAGTGATAGGGGAACGGAAAAATTACTTATCGAATGTAGTGTCTGCTCTTAAGGCAGAGAAGATGGTGAGGAAAGGTTGTGTGGCTTTTTTTATGCTTGTTAGTGCCTTGGAGGCTAAGGGAGCAACGGTAGGTGAGGTCAGGACAGTGAAAGAGTTTGGGGATGTTTTTTCGGAGGAACTGCCGGGGTTGCCTCCAGATCGCGAGGTGGAATTTGGGATTGATTTGTTGCCAGGTACAGCGACAATATCTATCGTTCCGTACAAAATGGCACTAAAAGAGTTGGTTGAGCTCAAGGTTTAGATCCAGGAGTTGCTTGATCGTGGGTTGATCCGACCCAGTGTATCTCCATGAGGAGCATCGGTCTTATTCGTAAAGAAGAAGGACGAGTCTATGCGGATGTTCATAGACTATCGGCAACTGAATAAGCTGATGATTAAAAATAAGTACCCACTTCCAAGGATAGACGACTTGTTTGATCAGCTTAAGAGGGCTACGGTATTTTCAAAAATAGATCTAAGGTCAGGATACCACCAACTCAAGGTGAAGGAGCGGATATCCATAAAATAGCTTTTCGGACTCGATACGGGCATTATGAATTCCTAGTGATGCCGTTCGGGTTGACGAACGCCCTAGCTATGTTCATGGATATGATGAATTGGGTTTTTAAACTCTACCTGGATCGATTTGTCGTTGTGTTCATAGACGACATCCTGGTGTATTCCAAGTCTGTAGAGGAACATGATGAGAATCTCCGGGTGGTGTTGCAAGTGTTAAAGGAAAAGAAGCTGTATGCCAAATTCAGCAAGTGTGAATTCTAGCTGAGGGAGGTTGCTTTTCTGGGTCATGTGGTGTCTGCGGAAGGGATAAGGGTAGATCCTAGGAAGATTGATGCGGTGTTAGATTGGAAACCACCTAGGTCGGTGGCAAAGGTTCGCAGTTTCTTGGGATTAGCAGGCTACTACAGGAGATTTGTAGAAGGGTTCTCGTCTATAGCAGCACCTTTGACAAAATTGTTGAGAAAGGAGGTACCTTTCGTGTGGACGGACAAGCAGCAGGGAAGTTTTGAGAGATTGAAGAAGGTTTTGACTGAAGCTCCGGTTTTAATTCAGCCTGAGGTAGGAAAGGACTTTGTGGTGTATTGTGATGCTTCTCACACGGGATTGGGATGCGTTCTGATGCAAGAAGGAAAGGTTGTTGCCTATGCGTCTCGGCAGTTAAGGCCTCATGAGGTTAATTACCCGATGCATGACCTGGAGTTGGCTGCTATGGTTTTTACGCTAAAGGTGTAGAGGCACTACTTATATGGAGAGAAGTCGGTGATCTATACGGACCACAATAGTCTCAAGTATCTGTTGACCCAGAAGGAGCTGAATCTGAGACAGCGAAGGTGGGTGAAGTTATTGAAAGATTATGATTATTCTATAGAGTATCACCCGGGCAAGGCGAATGTGGTGGCAGATGCCCTAAGTCAGAAAGTAGTGTCAGATCTGAGGGCGATGTTTGCACATCTTAGCCTGTATGATGACGGAAGGTTGCTAGTAGAGTTACAAGTAAAGCCAACATTGTTGAGTCAGGTGAAAGAAAGATAGTTGGTAGACGATGATCTAAGTGCTAAGCTACGACAAGTGCAGGATGGGGAATTGGAAAGTTATGTTGTGAACAGTGACGGAGTGTTGTGTTTCAAGGGTAAGGTCTGTATGCCAAAGGATGAAGAGCTTAGGCAGAGGATTCTTTAGGAATTGCATGGTAGCCTTTATGCTATGCATCCTGAAGGAAGCAAGTTATATAGAGATCTACGGGATCAATTTTGGTGGCCTGGTCTTAAGCGGAAAGTTACAGAGTTTGTAGGGAAGTGTTTAACATGTCAGCAAGTCAAGGCTGAACACCAAGTACCTTCGGGGTTACTTCAGCCGATAAAGATTCTGTAGTGGAAGTGGGAGAGAATCACCATGGACTTTGTTAGTGGGCTTCCTCTTACGCCTACTAAGAAAGACTCGGTATGGGTGGTAGTAGATCAGTTGACAAAGTCTGCACATTTCATCCCAGTGCGGGTTGATTATTCTTTGCAGAAGTTGGCGAAGCTGTATGTGGCAGAAATTGTGAGACTGCATGGAGTGCCGGTGTCGATTATCTCGGATAGGGACCCGAGGTTTATGTCTCGATTTTGGAAGGCACTATATCAGGCATTAGGCACTAGGTTAGACTTCAGTACGGCATATCATCCATAGTCGGACGGCCAGTCTGAGCGAGTAATCCAAGTATTAGAGGATATGTTGAGGGGATGTGTGATAGATTTCAGAGGAAGCTGGGAGGAATTCTTGCCCTTAGCGGAGTTTGCATACAACAATAGCTACCAAGCGAGCATTCGGATGGCACCGTATGAAGCGCTATATGGACAAAAGTGTCGCACAACTTCATCTTGGACAGAATTGGGGGAACGTCAGGTGTTGGGTCCGGAGATTGTAGCAGAATCCGAAAAAAAGGTTAAGGTAATTCGGGCACAGTTGAAGGAGGCATCTAATAGGCAAAAGTCATACGCAGATTTTAAGAGAAAAGAGATAGAGTTTGCAGTAAGTGACTATGTGTTTTTAAAGGTTTCACCGTGGAAGAAGATAATGAGATTTGGTCGCAAGGAAAGCCGAGTCCTGTGTTTATAGGGCCTTATCGTGTTTTGAAACAGGTTGGACCAGTGGCATATCAATTGGAGTTGCCTTCGGAGTTAAAGCAGTTGCACGATGTATTCCATGTCTCGATGCTACGTCGTTACCGATTGGATCCATCTCACGTGGTTCCAGTTGAAGAAGTGGAATTAAGACCAGACTTGTCCTACGAGGAAGAACCAATTCAGATTTTGGAACGGGA
Source organism: Gossypium rotundifolium (assembly GCA_025506655.1). Lineage (NCBI taxonomy): Eukaryota > Viridiplantae > Streptophyta > Magnoliopsida > Malvales > Malvaceae > Gossypium > Gossypium rotundifolium. The sequence goes on from CP106730.1 coordinate 31,507,398, forward strand.
TGTGAAAGTCTTGCGTAGGAAATTAGTTCCTTTAGTCAAGGTGTTATGGCGTAACCATGGATCAGAGGAAGCTTCGTGGGAACCAGAGGAAGCAATGCGGCAGCAATACCCTCACTTATTTTGATCAGGTAATTTCGAGGCCGAAATTATTTTTATGGGGGTAGAACTGTAATATCTGAGATTTGGGGGTTGAGCATATTTTAATTTGTATCTGTGTGTTATTGCACTTTGCATGTTGATTGGAAGTGTTTGGGGGTTTCGAAAAACCTTGGGCTTTGGTAGAGGTCATAGGAAAATTTTTTGTTCTCACCTGAGTCAGAGGGAGCTAGGGGAGCTAAGCCTTAAGGACATTAGTGTGGGATTTATGACACAAGAAGTGAGGTGGTGGAGTGGCATGGGACGCTACCTAAGGTGCAGGGGAGGTTGCGTCAACAAGGGGTTTCAGGGGAGAAGGTTCGAGTCACGCAGACAACAAGGGAGTATTGTTTATTTTGCTTTTTGCGTCAAGAGAGGGGGAAGGTGTTGGACGGCATTTGGACTTTGAAGGGATGAGGGTGGACTTGGTCTAAGTGTTTGGATTGAAGGAAGAGAGCTTTTTGAGGAGTGATAGGTGTTGACTCATTCAAATTATTTTGAATGAGTGGTGTGGAGAGGAATTAGGAGGAAAATAAGGGATTTGGGTGAGGTAGAGGAGTTGGCTGAATATGGGGCTTTGGAGGATGACATTTTCGGTTTTGGTGATAGTAGGATAGGTGTGCTGAAATTGGTTCTCTTCTCATCTTTCTCATTTGTGCCAAAAACCTCTAGGAATTCAACTTGTGTTCTTTTCTTCTCTTTAATTGACCAAAGCCAAATTGGGAATACCTTTTCTTTTCTTCCCTTTCGCTATTCACTTTCAAAAGCCGAACAATATCATCTTCTCCTTTCTTTTCTTTATATCGGCATCCTTTGAACTTTCTTTACCTTGGCAAAATCTTCATTTCATTTATTATTTCTCTTTTAGAAAGCCGAATAATCTCTCTTGGTTTGGAAGCCTTGGCCGAATCTATTAGAGCTTGTGGAAGAGGGAGGTGTCGACATTCATCTTCCATTAATCTTTTAATCGGTTTCGAGTATTGTGGTAAGAGGATTCTTTCTTATTTGAGTCTCAGTTATTTTTCTTTTTTCCATTAAGGTATCAAACCGAGAAGTCTAACTCCATTTTCTTGTTATGGCCGAATCTATGAAGGGAGATATCAGGATTTCTATTGGCTAACGTTAAAGGAGTAGAGATCTCTTGGGGGTTCGATCCATTAGGGTAAGGAAGTAGTAGTATTCGGCCAAGGGCCACATATTTTTTATGTCTTTTGGTTGAGGCCGAAACTAATATGGTTCCATTCGTGATTTCTTGATTCGTTAGGTTCAAACATATGATTCCGGTTTGATCGGTTGAGGTAAGAGGATGGTAGTGGTAGGTCAAGGTCACACTTTTGCTCATTTATGTAAGAGCCAATCTAACATAATTGTGTAGGAGGAGTTCAACAAATCGCAAGGTGCATTGTGTAGGCTTTGGGTTTGGGATCTAGTCGATTATGCCAAAAGGTGTGTAGTTATCGCTCTGTTCTCCTATTGTGTGTATTTGTTGTTATACATATATATATGTGTATATGATGTGTATGGTAGCTGGGAATAATGACTAAGATGGTGGCTACCCATGGTGGGTAATTGGTTAACCAGGTCAGTGTTTCATGATATTAATCTACCTGTGGTATATGTGCGAAATTGTGGTAAGCTTGTGATGTATACTCATTTTAATGTTGTCATAAAATATATATATATTTATATATATGCATGGGGATTGGGATATGATTAATGAAGGACAGGGTGTACATATTTATGTACGTGGATGATGTTAGCCTTGAGCTACGTGCCGCTTGATGTTGGCTATGTGCTTCATCAAGGTGGGTGTTGGCTATGTGCCACATCGTGACTTGGATGATAGTCATGTGCATCACCGTGGATTGAGAATGACTTAGAGTCACCTTGTGGATACAAATATGTGGGGTCACTTAGGTGATCAGTGGCTATGCCACAACCTTGGGCAGCAGGTCTGCCAAGGAGGTGAGTAGTGGTTGGAGGGTGATTTAGTAATCCCCTGGTGCGTACGGCAGGTACGGGGGTATGTAGCGGATGGACACTAGGTTGGATTGGGATTCATTTTGCATGATTGTATGTGTGGACTGTGTGGATGTGGGCCAAGCCCATTTGTGGAGACATGTGAAATAATTATACACTGAGTCGGTTTGACTCACCCTATTTTTCACAAACATTGCAGGTGATACATGAACCTTGGACCGGGCTGGAGCGGATACGAGGTGGCCATGCAGAAGATGTTTTTTTTTTTCATGCACTTTATATTTTCAGTACTTTTGAGTAAATATTTATTGTAACAAGGCCACTTAAAATGTTTGGGGATTTTTATTATGTTTAGGTGGGATTGACGATCGAGTTAATATTTGGGAAAGTTTTTATTTTAAAAGCAATTTACATCTTAAAACTTATATTAACGTTTTAAATCCGAAAAATTGTAACAACATAATTTTACTTAGAATTTCAAAGGTACAATGTTTTATAAATGACGGAAAATTATTATGTTTTCACCCTTATGTTAAATGACGGAAAATTATTATGTTTTCACCCTTATGTCAAATTCTTTTCAAACTTTTTCCTCAGTAGCATTCTTGTAGCACCCCAAACCCGGCCCAAACACTATGGCCAAATTCGGTATGTTACAGATGAAAATATTTTGAAATCCTTTGTTTAGCCGATATTATTTAGAGTAAAAGATGTTGTCTTATTTTAAAACAGTTGAGGTGTATTAAGAAAACAATACTTAGTTCATTTAAAAAAAATTTAAGTCAAGTTGTTACCAATTTTGTGATTGTACCCGCTGGTACGAAAGAAAACATTTTCGTTTGAATTTAGGAAAACTTGTGTAATCATTTTAAAGTTATTAAATGTTTAAACAATTCATCCAATAGATAAAATAATAAAATAATCTCGGAGGCCTTATTACAACTTAAATAAATAAAACCCAAATAGAATAAAAACTAAAATAAAATAATTCAAAGTAAATTTAATTTCCTTTGCATGGCCACCTCGAGTCCATCCCGGCCCTCATCCGCTATCTACGTGTCACCGAAAATATTAAAGGAAAAGGTGAGTCACCAAGACTCAATGTGTAACCCTTTTCCTGTTTAGTGCAACAACATACACAATTTATAACAATTAAACATGCACTAAATATAGCACCCAACCTAGCCATCCAAACACCTTTCTCTACCCCTGTGGTGCCAAACCACCGGTGGTGCTAAACCACGGTGACTTAAAGTCACGATAGTCATCATTAAATGTGGTGCCAAACCACCGGTGGGGCCAACCCACGATGTGATACCAAATCATTGGCGTCGATCCCATAATATAATCGTGGGGCCAACCCATCGTGGTGCTAAGCCACCGGGACGAGACGCTATGAGGTGCCAAACCTCCGAGGTGCTAAACCTCCGTGACCGTAGTCACAAAATGTGGTACCAAACCACGGTGTCCTTCGACACGAATATTACTTCCCCCTCCACTCATTTAACCCATATCAACCAAGAATTTATATTTTATTAGAAATCATGCCAACATTCTCATTTAGCAATACATATAGAGTTTACCATTAGCCATAACCACATATGCCAAATATGTCACAACATATCATGCTTCTCAAAAGCATCATGAAAAGAGTCATAACGACAAGGACTTACCTAAATCCTTGCATATACCATTATGGTATTAATTCCCAAATCTACACAAGTCAGATTTAGCATACACAACAATTAGCATTTTAATCAGTTATAAAGTGTGTATGTACACACCTGATTCTAACGATAACTCTAAATCCCCAAAGAGGCAATCGGCCACCCTAGCTTCTCTATCCCTATATTCGGCCAAATACAAAGGTTAGTGCCCTAGGCCATTTGGCCAAACCACAATATCCAAAGGATAAATATTTGAACTTGAAACCTTACCCAACCGCTTCTTAGTTACAGTACACGCTTTACAACTCTGCTTCACCACCCTACAATCGCCACCGTCATCACTCATATCAATAGCCTTTGGCTTAATCGAATACCAAATAAATAAAATAGATCCTTACCACCTTACCAAACCGATTGATCAAAGATGATGGATTCACTTGATCGTTTCCAAATCCTCGAAGGCCCTTCCTCTCAACCCGATTGGAGAAGAAGAAAGCACCCTTTTCTTTGATGTTCGGCCAAAACTATAGCAAATAGGGAGGAGTAGATTTGGCTAAAGAGATGCTGGAATTTTGCAAAATTTTGGGCAGTTTATCTAAGGAAATTTCAGCAGCAAGGTGGTAGGGGTTTGACTAATGGAGGAAGAAAAGAAAAAGAAAATATGTAGGGGAAATCAATGGTGGTTTTTGGCTAAAATAAAAGAGGAAGATGCTGGAAAAATTTGATGGATTTCCTAGGGGAAATTCGGCAGCAGCTATGGAGAGAAGAAAAGAGAAAATTCCAAGACTTTTGGCACCCCTTTGCTGTACAAAAACAGCCCCCCAAAGAGTCCCAATGCTGCCCAATTCCTCCCCCTCTATGCTGATAATTAAACTATTAATTATCACTTAAGATAATATCACTTATCTTCTATCCTTTCTTAAACAAATTGAATAAAAATAAAACACCAAACTTACCTCTTCTAGCCGATTTTGGGAGTCAAAGTGCAGCCAAATTCTTTCCCCCACGCCAGCAGCAAAAATAAAAGGAAAAAAACGCATTTGCTGCTTCTTAGACTCGAACCAGCAACCTCCAGCAGCAGCAGCCCTCTTTTTATGCGCCCCTGAACCAACTCCCCCACCTTGACTTTCATGTCAATTTTCCCTTTCATTTATTTATAAGACCTTCCTCTTGGCCCTTATTCTTCTAACGCACAAAGCCAAAAATAAAAATGCTCCCTGCGTTCCTCGAACCCGAGACCTCTCTCTCTCAAGTGGCGCCCCAAGCCACTCCTACTACCTGGACTTTCATGCTATGAACCTTCCCCAATTAACTTTAAGGCCTTCCTTCCTCAGCCCATCACCACAAAATGCAAAAATGCTTCCTCTGTCACTCGAACTTGGGACCTGCGCTTCACCCCCAACACTCAAGTGGCGCATGGAACCACTTAGCCAAGGATTTCTTTGTGTCAAGTTCCTTTTAGAAATTTTCTTAACCTCTATGTCACCTAGCTTCCTCCTTTAAACACTTAAAATAAATTTTCAGCCCTTAGTCGCCTAGCTCTAGTTTATTTTTGGACCTCAAACATGCCAAATAAAATCATATTATTAATTTCTTCAAGTACACATGGGAAATTAATTAAATTACAAATAACCCCAAATTGTGGTGTTACAGTTCTACCCCTTAAAAAATTTCTTACCAAATTGCCTCGGATCAAGAGAGTTGGGGTATTGTCGCCAGATCACATCCTCGGGTTCCCACGTGGCCTCCTCCGTACCATGATTCTGCCATAACACCTTTACCAAAGGCACTGACTTCCTACGTAGAATTTTGACATCACGATCCAAGATTTGTATCGGCTCCTCCTCGAAAGACATGTCCGAATTTACTACAATTTCCTCAACTGGCACAACGTGTGATGGATCCGACCGATATCGTCTAAGCATCGACACATGGAAGATATCATGGATTTGCCTTAACTCTGCCGGCAACTCGAGCTGATAAGCTACCAGTCCCACTCGCTTTAACACTGTATATGGCCCGATGAACCTTGGGCTTAGCTTTCCTTTACGCCCAAATCTCAATACCTTTTTCCAAGGTGACATCTTCAGAAAAACTTTATCTCCCACTGCATATTCTATCTCTTTTCGCTTAAGGTCAAGATAAGACTTCGCTTATCTCGACGCTTCCTTGAGACGAGCCCAATCACTTTAACTTTATCTTTCGTTTCGCCACCAACTCGACCCAAGACTTGTCGCTCACCCAACTCCGTCCAACACGTAGGAGTACGGCATTTCCGCCCATACAAGGTTTCATGTGGAGCCATCTGAATACTCGCTGATAACTATTGTTATAAGCGAATTCCGCTAATCTGTAGATACTCTTCCCAACTACCCTCAAATCCAAAACACACCTCTCAAAGATATCTTCTAAAATTTGTATGACCTTTTCCGATCGTCTGGTTGGACCGTGGATGGAAAGTCATCTCAAATCCAATCGTGTACCCAAAGCTTGATGCAACGCTTTCCAGATCCTTGACGTAAATCTAGGATCCCTATCTGAGATGATCGATACCGCCACACCATGCAACCTTACTATTTCCGACACATACAGCTTAGCCAGCTTCTCAAGTGAGTAATCCACCCTTATCTGTATGAAGTGAGCTGATTTAGTCAGACGGTCTACAATCACCCAAACTGCGTCCTTCTTGCTGGGCGTAAGGGGTAGCCCACTAACAAAATCCATCGTGATCCTCTCCCATTTCCACTGAGGGATCTTTATTGGTTGAAGTAATCCCGATGGCAACTGATGTTCAGCCTTAACCTGCTGACATGTCAAACACCTTCCCACAAATTTAGTTACATCGCGCTTCAGCCCTGGCTACTAGAATTGTTTCCGCAAATCTCCATACATCTTGCTACCTCCAGGATGCATAGCGTTTGGGCTGCTATGTGCATCCTGAAGAATTTTCTGTCTCAATTCCACATCTCTAGGCATACAAGCCCGCCCTTGAAAGCATAATACTCCATCATCGGACAAGCTATATCCTTCTAAGCCACCACTTTGAACTTGCAATCTCCATGCATTCAAGCTTCCATCTACTAACTATTTTTCTTTAATCTCCTCGATCCAAGCTGGCTTAACTTGCAGCTCTACCAAAAGACTTCCATCGTCGTATAGACTCAAATGAGCAAACATCGCCCTTAAGTCCGCTACGACCTTTTGACTCAACGAGTCAGCCACCACGTTAGCTTTGCCCGGATGGTACTCAATTGAACAGTCATAATCCTTTAACAGTTCAATCCACCGTCGCTGCCTCAAGTTCAAGTCCTTCTGAGTCAAGAGATACCTCAAACTTTTATGGTCCGTGTAGACTATCGACTTCTCTCCATATAGATAATGCCTCCATATTTTCAAAGCAAAGACTACCGCCGCTAACTCCAAGTCGTGAGTTGGGTAGTTAACCTTATGCGGTCTTAACTGACGGGACGCATAGGCCACTACCTTCCCTTCCTGCATCAATACACATCCCAATCCCGTATGGGACGCATCACAGTAAATCATAAATAACTTCCGCCTCGCCAGTCAGTGCGTAACCGAGCTTCGCGAATCTTCCTTAGCTTGTCAAAACTTTCCTGCGCTTCTCCGACCATACAAATGGAACTCCTTTCTTAATAACTTAGTTAGTGGGTCGCTATTAAGGAGAACCTTCCATAAATCTTCGATAGTATCCTCGCTGCACCAGAAAAACTTGAATTCTCGCCACTAACTTAGGCGGTTTCCACTCCAACACCGCTTCAACCTTGCGAGGTCCACTCTAACCCCTTCCGCTGACACCACGTGACCTAAGAAAGCCACCTCCCTAAGCCAAAATTTGCACTTCATCAATTTGGCATATAATCGCTTCTCCTCAAGATTTGTAGAACTATACGCAAATGCATGTCATGCTCCTCCTCCGTCTTTGAATAAACCAATATGTCATCTATAAACACCACGACAAATTGATCCAAGTACTGCTGGAACACCCTATTCATTAAGTCCATGAATGTTACCGGTGCGTTGGTCAACCCATATGGCATCACTAGGAACTCGTAATGCCCATATCGAGTTCAGAATGGCGTCTTGTGAACATCAACCTCCTTTACCTTAAGTTGATGATAACCCGACCTAAGGTCTATCTTTGAGAAAACCGATGCACCCTTCAGTTGGTCAAACAAGTCATCGATCCGGGGCAACGGATACTTATTTTTGATCGTTAACTTGTTTAACTGATGGTAGTCGATACACATTCGCATTGACCCGTCTTTCTTCTTAACAAATAGCACAGGTGCTCCCCACGGAGATATACTTGGTTGGATAAACCTTCGGTCCAAGAGCTCCTGAATTTGAGCCTTCAGTTCCACCAATTCCTTTGGTGCCATTCGGTAGGGTGTTATAGATATAGGTGCCGTTTCGGGCAATAAGTCTATGCCAAACTCAACTTCCCGATCTGGAGGTAGACCCGGAAGTTCTTCTGGAAATACATCAGCGAATTCCCCTACCGTTCAGACCTTCTCAACTACTGACTCCTTAGCCTCCAAGGCACATATTCGAACCAAAAACGCCTCACACCCTTTTCTGACCATTTTCTCCGCCTTCAACGCAGACACCACGTTGGATAGGTAATCCCTTCTATTACCTATCATGACCACTTCATCACCCTCAGCCATCTTTAGAACCATGCGCTTAGCAGTGCAATCCAACTTCGCCTGATGCTTAACCAACCAGTCCATGCCAAGAATTAAGTCGAACTCCCCAAACGGTAGTTCCATCAGGTCAGCCACAAACACTACCCCTTGGAGTTCTAGGGGTACATCTCTATATAGTTTGTTTACAACTACAGAGTTACCTAGAGGGCTAATTACTGTCATCTCCCTAGCAGTAGTCTCAAAGTCTATATTCATAGTCTCTACCACACTACTAGCAACATATGAATGCGTTGAACCCACATCAATTAATGCAACATATGAAAGTCTAAAAATTAAGAATGTACCGGTTATGACGTCTGGTGCGTCACCCTCCTCTCGATGCCTCGCTGCGTAGACTAAACCAGGTTGCCTCGCTTCTGTGTTGCCTGCCCCTCTTCCCAGATTCCTGCGACCTCGATTAGAACCATTGCCCCCTCTACCATTACCACGACCCCTCTGTGGTGGTCCTACATTTCTAGCCTGAGCACGGTTCTGACCCTCTGGCTGATTCTTAGCCAACTTCCGAGGACAATCCCTTACACGGTGATCCAAAGATCCACATTCAAAGCATCCCCTCTCACCGGTCCAACATCCTCCCCAATGTGATTTCCCACAGCGATTGCACTGAGCCGGTCTCTGATTAGTTGCCATGGGCCTTCCTGCCTGATTCGGCCCATCCTGTCTAGCCCTCTTCTAAGCGTTACTACCCGATCCAGATGATTCGAAGCCTCTTTTCTGCTTGTTTCTATCATAATTTTGTCTTACGGATGCCTTGACCCCTTCGGCTACTTTAGCCTTTTCCACCAAAATAGCAAACTCACGCTCCTGCTGTGGAGCAATCAGCAGCCTCAAGTCATCCCTCAGTCCGTCTTCAAAGCGGACACACCGTTCATGCTCTGTCGACACAATTCCCCGAGCATAGCGGCTCAGCCTCAAGAATTTCGCTTCATATTCTGATACAGTCTTATTTCCTTGTACCAACCCCAGAAAGGCTTTCCTCTGAGCATCAATGTAGCTGGTGCCCACATATTTCTTCTGATAAGCAGCTTTGAAATACTCCCAAGTGAGGTCATCTACCGTAGCACCATCTCGTACCGTGAGCCACCACTGATATGACTCATCCTTTAGAAATGACACCGTTCCTTTCAGCTTCTCCTCATCCGTCAGATCAAGATCATCCATGATCCTTTCAGTCGATTCTAACCAAGATTCAGCAGACTGGGTGCCACTCCCGATACACCTCAAATACCTCGCCTGCTGGATCAAGTCGTCGGTGCATGCACTTCGAGCTCCCATACCTCCACTCGCCCCACCACCATCTCAAGGACTCGCAACACGACTTGCAAGCTTCGCCTCACCTCCGTCGATCCTGCTCCTCATTCTAAAATTGGGGGTGGTGGTGGCGGTGGTACCCCATTCTCCGATTCTCGACCCGACCTCACGGGTTTTGACACGATTATCCCGCCTCACTGGCCCACGATGGCCTCGTCCTCTAGAGCTCATTCTAACTCTGTGCTTTAATCTGTTAAGAAATTTTTATGGATTAGTATTTCACTTGGTTACCCGCCAAGAAATTTTATGATGGGAGTTTTAAGAGTGGTTCTTTCAGAATCAAACAAGCACCACGCCTTTCATTCATTCAAAGAGACGTTGTAGTTTCGTTGTGATCGTTTTTCCACTACCTAGGGCATTTTCGTAATTTGTCCTACAGAGGTATTTTTTTTTAATTTTTCAAGGACACAGGTTCTTGGATGATTTTGTCAAAAATTATTTTAAATCTCTTAATTTCTCGGGGTATTTGGAAAATTTTGAAATTTAGGGGTCTTCCGGTGATTTTGAAACTCAAGGACATTTTGGTAATTTTCCACAAATTAGGGTGAATTTGTAAAATTGATAAATCAGGGATGTTTCAAAAAGTTGTAAAACTTTGGGAGTTATTTTTAAGATTTTAGCTTCCATTATGATGGGGTTGTAAAAATTTTGAAAACCAAGGTCATTTTGGTAATTTTGTTGATTAGGGTAATTTTGTAATTCTACAAAATCATGACGTTTTTGGAATTTAAGGTTTTTAAGCACTTTTTATGAAATGAAAATTTTGATTAAAGCTGTGGGTATTTTGGAAATTTCATGTTTCAAGGCGTTTTAGTAGTTTTACCCCTAAGGGTATTTTAGTAATTTTTCATATTCGTGCATTTTTACCAAAAATGATTCCAAAAATTGGGTTCTAAGTGATTTCACAAAACATGGATATTTTGAAAATTTCTATTTGGAAAAAATTTTCATACGGAGGGTATTTTGGTCATTTTTCAAATTGAGGGGTATTTTGGTCTCTTTTTTTTAAAAAAACAAGGTTTTATTTTCCTCATAAACAAAACGGCTAATCCCTTTCCGGGTTTTAGTTATCGAGTTTAGCCTATGAGTGTGTCGTCTCAGCTAGGATGAACTGTTACTACGCACCAGGTAGGATTCGAGTGAGTAGGAGATGAGTCACGAGGACTGCTTAAATACCACGCCCCCACTGAATCCAATCCTAGACATGCATATAACGATTGCCACATCTTTTGCTCAGTGGCAACTCATAGGTTTTGTTTAAAGAATTATTTAAGTCTTATGCATTGTTTGTTGGGGTAAGCTAACCCTAGGGTTCAACAGTTCTACTCTAGTAGCCTACGTTCCCATTTTACCCTTCTACCCCTCATCAGAAGAATTCACAGAAATTGATAGAAGTACTTACCTGGGCGGATAGGTGCCGGAGACTCGGTGCCATGCTGTTCAAGCCAAAACAGTTTCTAAAAATATCATAATAAGGCCTACTTAGCAAAACCAAACATTTTGGCCTTGGGCCCCCCACAGGCGAGTTTTGAACCTGGCTCTGATACCAATTTTGTAACACCCAAACCCAAATCCAGCCCAAACACTATGGCCAAATTCGGTATGTTACAGATGAAAATATTTTGAAATCCTTTGTTTAGCCGATATTATTTAGAGTAAAAGATGTTGTCTTATTTTAAAACAGTTGAGGTGTATTAAGAAAACAATACTTAGTTCATTTAAAAAAAAAATTTAAGTCAAGTTGTTACCAATTTTGTGATTGTACCCGCTGGTATGAAAGAAAACATTTTCGTTTGAATTTAGGAAAACTTGTGTAATCATTTTAAAGTTATTAAACAGTTTAAATAATTCATCCAATAGATAAAATAATAAAAATAATCTTAGGAGGCCTTATTACAACTTAAATAAATAAAACCCAAATAGAATAAAAACTAAAATAAAATAATTCAAAGTAAATTTAATTTCCACTGCATGGCCACCTCGAGTCCATCCGGCTCCTCATCCGCTATCTACGTGTCACCTAAAAAATATTAAAGGAAAAGGTGAGTCACCAAGACTCAGTGTGTAACCCTTTTCCCGGTTTAGTGCAACAACATACACAATTTATAACAATTAAACATGCACTAAATATAGCACCCAACCTAGCCATCCAAACACCTTTCTCTACCCCGTGTGGTACCAAACCACTGGTGGTGCCAAACCACTGGTGACTTAAAGTCACGATAGTCATCATTAAATGTGGTGCCAAACCACTGGTGGGGCCAACCCACGTGTGATACCAAATCACTGGCGTCGATCCCATAATATAATCCGTGGGGCCAACCCACTGTGGTGCTAAGCCACTGGGACGAGACGCTATGAGGTGCCAAACCTCTGGAGGTGCCAAACCTCTGGTGACCGTAGTCACAAAATGTGGTACCAAACCACTAGTGTCCGTCGACACGAATATTACTTCCCCCTCCACTCATTTAACCCATATCAATCAAGAATTTATATTTTATTAGAAATCATGCGAACATGCTCATTTAGCAATACATATAGAGTTTACCATTAGCCATAACCACATATGCCAAATATGTCACAACATATCATGCTTCTCAAAAGCATCATGAAAAGAGTCATAACGACAAGGACTTACCTAAATCCTTGCGTATACCATTATGGTATTAATTCCCAAATCTATACAAGCCAGATTTAGCATACACAACGATTAGCATTTTAATCAGTTATAAAGTGTGTATGTACACACCTGATTCTAACGATAACTCTAAATCCCCAAAGAGGAAATCGGCCACCCTAGCTTCTCTATTCCTATATTCGGCCAAATACAAAGGTTAGTGCCCTAGGCCATTCGGCCAAACCACAATATCCAAAGGGTAAATATTTGAACTTGAAACCTTACCCAACCGCTTCTTAGTTACAGTACACGCTTTACAACTCTACTTCACCACCCTACAATCGGCCACCGTCATCACTCATATCAATAGCCTTTGGCTTAATCGAATACCAAATAAATAAAATAGATCCTTACCACCTTACCAAACCGATTGATCAAAGATGATGGATTCACTTGATCGTTTTCAAATCCTCAAAGGCCCTTTCTCGCAACCCGATTGGAGAAGAAGAAAGCACCCTTTTCTTTGATGTTCGGCCAAAACTATAGCAAATAGGGAGGAGTAGATTCGGCTAAAGAGATGCTAGAATTTTGCAAAATTTTGGGCAATTTGTCTAAGGAAATTTCAGCAGCAAGGTGGTAGGGGTTCGACTAATGGAGGAAGAAAAGAAAAAGAAAATATGTAGGGGAAATCAATGGTGGTTTTTGGCTAAAATAAAAGAGGAAGATGCTGGAAAAATTTGAAGAATTTCCTAGGGGAAATTCGGCAGCAGCTATGGAGAGAAGAAAAGAGAAAATTCCAGGACTTTTGGCACCCCTTTGTTGTACAAAAATAGCCCCCCAAAGAGTCCCAATGCTGCCCAATTCCTCCCCCTCTATGCTGATAATTAAACTATTAATTATCACTTAAGATAATATCACTTATCTTCTATCCTTTCTTAAACAAATTGAATAAAAATAGAACACCAAACTTACCTTTTCCAGCTGATTTTGGGAGTCCAAAGTACAGTCGAATTCTTTCTCCCATGCCAGCAGCAAAAATAAAAGGAAAAAACGCATTTGCTGCTTCTTAAACTCAAACCAGCAACCTCCAAAGAAGCAGCCCTCTTTTTATGTGCCCCTGAACCAACTCCCCCACCTTGACTTTCATGTCAATTTTCCCTTTCATTTATTTATAAGACCTTCCTCTTGGCCCTTATTCTTCTAACGCACAAAGCCAAAAATAAAAATGCTCCCTGCGTTTCTCGAACCCGAGACCTCTCTCTCTCAAGTGGTGCCCCAAGCCACTCCTACTACCTGGACTTTCATGCTACGAACCTTCCCCAATTAACTTTAAGGCCTTCCTTCCTCAGCCCATCACCACAAAACGCAAAAATGCTTCCTCTGTCACTCAAACTTGGGACCTACGCTTCACCCCCAACACTCAAGTGGCGCATGGAACCACTTAGCCAAGGATTTCTTTGTGTCAAGTTCCTTTTAGAAATTTTCTTAACCTCTATGTCACCTAGCTTCCTCCTTTAAACACTTAAAAATAAATTTTCAGCCCTCAGTCAGGCCTAGCTCGGGTTTATTTTGGACCCTCAAACATGCCAAATAAAATCATATTATTAATTTCTTCAAGTACACATGGGAAATTAATTAAATTACAAATAACCCCAAATTCAGGGTGTTACAATTCTAAATCTGGCCGTGGTGTTTAAGCCGGGTTTGGGGTGTTACATTCACGAACACAATGCCCTAACTTTTCAAAACCTACATCCAAAAGAGAACCTCTTTTCAATAAAACAGTCATACATTTTTCCCTCCTATGACCAAGTTGCCTCCGCTCCAAACGAGTTGATTTCCACTCTGTAACGGATGAGGGACATCTAATTTCACCAGTCACTATAGAACCTTCCAGAATATAAAGACTGCCAGTTCTTTTACCTTTAACAAAACGAGAGCTCCACGAGATACTTTAATGCCGCTCGACTCGATGTTGATTCTGTATCCTTTCAAGTCTAAAATACTCAATGAGATGAGATTCTTTCGTAAATCAAGTACATACCTGACATTTGAGAGTGTCCTAATCGTCCCATCGTGTATCCTAATTTTAACAGTACTAATACTAATTACCTTACTAGATGAATCGTTTCCCATACGCACAACTTCACCTTCAACCGAACTGTATGTGGAGAACCATTTTCTATTGGGACACATATAGAAAGAACATCCCGAATCTAGGATCCACTCAGACGTGAGCTTGGAGTTATCACTCGTTGACACTAACAAGAAATCGTTACTACTTTAACCGACCAAATTAGCATCGGTTACATCTTTCTCGTTACTCTCAGCAGCTCTTTTATTCACAGTTTATAACAATCTGCTTTGACGTGACCTAACTTTTTACAATAGAGACACCTTTTGTCTCATTTCTTTGATGCTACCAAAATGGAAGCTTGCTTATCTGCCTTGCTATCCAAACCAAACTCATTTTCGAGTTTGTCTCTACTCAACAAATGACCATTCACATCTTCGAACGAAAGTTTGTCTTTGCCATAAATTAAGGTCTCCTTGAAAGACTTGTACGAATAGGGTAAAGAGCACAATAATAGCATAGCCTGATCTTTATCATCAATATGAACCTTAACATTCTTTAAATCATTTAAAAGAGTAATGAATTGACTGATGTGATCTCTAAAAATCTCACCTTCGTTCATGCGAAACGTAAATAAATGTTGTTTCAACACTAAAAGGTTAGCCAGAGACTTAGTTGCATAAAGAGTTTCTAACCTTTTCCACAAGGCGGATGAGGTCTTCTCCATCAATACCTTCTGCAATACCGTATTCGTGACGCATAACTGGATTGCAGACAAGGCCTTTTCATCAAGCTCTTCCCATTCTGTTTGATTTAGATTCTCAGGCTTTTTACCGGTAACAACCTTTTTTTAAGCCGGTTTAAACTAGAATTGCCATCATCCGAACTTGCCACAGATTGAAATTTGTCTCACCATTGAACTTCTCAATTTCAAACCTTGTTGCCGCCATATCTAAATGGGCTGATCTATGAAAATTGAAACTTGCTCTGATACCACTTGTTAGGATCGACCCGATTAAGCAACAAGAAAAAATAGCGAAATAAATTGATAAATTGAACACACAAATTTAAAGTGGAAAAACCCCTCCAAAGGGGATAAAAAATCACGGGAAAAGATAATTTTACTATAATGGCAAAAGAACGAAGAGTACAAAAAATGGAGATCAAAACTAAACCCCGAAAACTCAAAAACAAAGAACCCTCAAAACGTAAACACAAAATTCTCTAAATGTGTTATGAGTTCTAATATCTAATGGGTGTCTTTTATAAGGTTGTAAAATAGCCTATTTATAGGCTAAATTCATAGATCAAATAATAATAAAATAATCTAAACTAATTAGTGTTTGATTGAAACAAATAAACAGAGTTTAACTAGAAGATTATTTCTCAAATTTGACTGAAATAGGAGTCATACTTAACAATAATTTTTTTCATTGTATTGTAGATATATATGTTTTTTTTTTTTACACTTTGGAATTTTAAATTGTTCGTGCACTAAGGACAATGCATCCCTTAGGTTTGGGGGTGTGTTGTGTTGTGCATATAATCTACATTAGATATGTGTTCTAATATTTGTTCAATTTGTCATTCATTTTACCATGACATACAAATGCCAAATAACTACCAAACTATGACAAGTATATTGTTATCTTTGATGTTCGATGAGGATAATAACTCTTCGATAAATTTAGAAAATTGTGATAGTTTATTAGGTATGTTTAGCTTAGGATAATTGTTTGAAAATTGATCCCTATAAGTAGAATGCCCTAATTATAATTGCAATTAGTCTATAGGAGGTTTCTTTTAGTACACTTAGAAATTCTTAAGCCTAAGATCAGTAAATTAGCAATGTGTAATAATTTATCGAATTAAAAGGACACTATGAAGCACTCTAATGTTTTAAACTTTTGAGTAGGTCACTAATACTCTATTTGCTCCATTGTATTATTGCTCAGAAAAGCAAGATCAAATAAGAGTGAAAAAAAAGAAAAGAAAAAAGAGAGAAAACAAATTAGGGGCATTACAATGTAGTAGTAGGTTGAGTACCTAAGAGGGTTGTTGTTGCTCCATCTATCTTTTTAGTCAAAAACCTTAGCTTTATGAGTGAATTACATTCAAATTGTGGCGTGATGTAATATCTGGTAATCTAGTGTATGCTCTATTAAGATTGTCAAGTAAAGAAATCATGTGACAAAATGAATTCCCTAGGAAAAAATATATAACTAAAGTATGCAATGATAGAATAATTATGAGAAGAGACATTGAGTTTTAGTGGAAAGATAAATTAAGTACATTAAGGGGTGCTTGCTATAGTCAGAATTGCATGAATATTTAGGAAATTATATTTTTAAACATTTTCTACACTTCGTATGCTAAACAAACCTATAAAATTTGAACCAATTTTTTGAGATAGAAGACTACTAAGAATGGAGGTATAAAATATACTTCAGATAGTTTAGCAGTATATGAGGTAATTGTAGTGTTATGGAAAATTCATGCATTCATGCATTCATGTATACTTACACATATTCTGCTTGAGACAAGCAAGAATTCAGGTTTGGTGGTGTGATAACTCTTGAAAAGAGTTATATGTCGAACCTCTAAACTTGATTAAATGCCTGTACTTAAGTATATATATTTGCATTTTTAGTTTATTTTTAGAACATTGCATAATAACGCTTGGATTGTGCCTTAATGTCATTTTATGTTACCTTTCCTGTTGGGAGAAAGAGAATTGGTTGTTATATACAGTAGGTGCAGAAAAATATGAAGAAAAGGAGAAAAAGGAGGACAAGAATGAAGGAAGTGAAATATTTCCATGGCAAAAGGTTGGATGGATTGTCAACATAAATTCCATGGTAATTCCAGGATAATGCTGATGCAACACTCAGTCCTCGCCACTCTCAGCCAACTATCCGTGTACTAGATAAATCCACCTAAAAAAAAAGGAGAGAAATATGTGATGAGAGTAGAGGAAGTAAAAAAAAAAAAAAGAAAGGAGGATAGGATTTTTTGGAGAGAAGAATTAGAGACGATTTAGGGATTAGTTTTCTCTTTAGAAAAATATAGTGGAGAATTCCAAAGAGAAAGAAAGGGTAGCAGCTTAAGAGAAGCTGGAGTGTAGCGAGAATTCCTACATTTCTGCCTTTATTTTCCTGATTTCTGTGATTCAAACTTATTTGAGAATGTTGATGAATGATTTTATTTTGATGTTAACTTTTCCATCCATGAACTAAATCTTTTCTGGGTCGGAGTTATTTGGGTGAATATTTTATCATCTTTAATGCCCGTGATTTGATATTGTCTAAATCATTGTTTCATTTTATTTATGCTTATTTTAAATACATGCATGCAAGCTCTAGACATAGTTGATTGTGTGTTGTGTTCTTAGATGTATTTTTAATTCTGAAAAGGTTAAATATACCAGATCTTGAATCGTTTGATGCAAGCAATGACTCAAAAAATATTCGTAGCACTCTAGACATAGATGTTGCGAATTGTACAGAGAAAAAAGTTCATTGTAGCTATTAATCCAGAGTTCTGTAGACATACATTAACTTAGATTTCTAGCTTAAGATCTAGCTATCGAAAGAGGCAAGTTACTGGAAACATGAAAATATACACACTTTTTCATGCCTTTTTTAACTCAAATTCATGCAGTTTTAGTAAAATTATTGTCGAAAAATGTATAATTATTATAAAATAATTATTTTGTACTTAAATTATTAACATAATGAATTTGAATTAATTTTATAATAAATTTTTATTAATTTTTATCGCTTTTCGACAGATTCACACAAAGGGCAAAAATTAGTTCGGTAGACACTGCTAGAGGCGCAAAACCAAGAAGCGATTTTTGAAGTATTGAGACGAATGATTTTTTCAGCTAAAGACAGTCCAAATTATGTGTATTAATTCATAATATAATTAATTTTAATTTTACTCCAATTTAATATTGGGTTAAATAAATTATTATTAATTAATTATGAAAAGTGGCCCAGTTGAGCTAAATCGAGAGAACCGAACCAACCAAGCTATGGGCAGCCCAAAACCGTCCAGCATGCTGACCCAATCAGCTTACTTGGCTGATTAATTGGCTTGCAAAAAGGCCCTTGAAGACTTCGTCAAACTGCAAACAAACCCCTCCTCTTTTAGTGGCTTTTTAGATTTGCCACAGCTTTAATATAGCAAGTTTGAAAGCTTCAAACTTGCCACATGTGTGACCGGCCAAGGGAGGGCTCTTTGTCTGCTGATTTTAGCTATTTTTAGCAGCCCTCTTACCCTATAAAACCCCCCTTGGCTGTTCATTTCAACACACCACATCATTCTCATATCTTCTCTTCTCTCTCAACTTTCTCTCTTTATTTTCCATCCGTTTTCCTTTGTCCTCTTGTCGATTTCACTTCTTGAAAAAGAGTCGTTCATCCATCATTTGGAGCAGAATTCAAGTGTTCATAGAAGCCTTGGTTCGACAAGAACAAGTGAAGAAGGAAGAGTGGAGCAACTCAGCCAAACCACAGAGAAACACTGGATTTGCTTCTTGTTCTCTATATTTTTAAATCCTGTTGTTGTTATGATAAACATGTCTATGAATATTTATGCTGATATGATTTATTTAATTGCTATGGCTTAAATTTAATTCGTGTTAAGTTGATTGCATTTCATCTTCTTAATTTATTAAAATTGTGTTTGTATTGTTATAGGCCTCGGTAAGATGTTTGATTAAGTAAAACCATGACTAAGTTGTTCTTGCATTACAATTCTAAGGTAACTAATGAATTAATTATTTAAACGGATTGAAATTGTAATTAATTGACACGATACTTAATCTGTGCATGTTTAATCATCTAAGGTAGCCGGGGGTTAAATTAGTAACTGTATCGAGAGATACAATTGCCTTGCATAACTTGCAAGATTATTGTGATTAAACTATTTCAAGGTAGGAATACATTGTTACCTCACTTAACCTTTTATGTGCTTATGAGATGGAATTAATTGTTTGAATTGACATAGGGATATGTACAAGAGATTATTTTGATTTCATAAGTATGTATGTGCATTAATATATTTGTCTACTAAAATTTGTTTAATCGGATGAATTGACATAGAGATATAGTCAAGAGATAGATGGATTTTGATAGGTAAGTATGTTCATAAGTTAGCAAATTACCGAGTTGACGTGAATTTATTCGCAACAACATAAACATGAGTTTAATAATTCTAAGTTAAGAAATGTAATTAATCTAACACAATTATGTCATCTTGATTAAAATTAGCTTTTGAAATCAGGCATTAGAACTTTATTTTATTTTATTTATTTTAGTTTGTTTTCTAGTTTTTAAACATTTCTCAAATCAAAATATTTTTCTTCACCAAAGTGTCTTAAATTGCATTCATAAATAATTCTTTTCACAGTCCCTGTGGGTACGATAACTCGACATTTACTTGTCACTTTATCACTTGTTGCGATTGTGTACACTTGCACACTTCTGTCGTTCCAAGTTTTTGGCACTGTTGCTGGGACTGTTTTAAAAAGTCATTATTTGTGAATTTGTTAGTTTTGCATTTTGGTTTATTTTTCTGTTTAGTTTTAACTTAATTAATTTTTCTGTGATTATTTTAGGTGTTTATGAGTATTACCGAATTATCGATTTACTCCCTATAGACCCTGAGATTGAACGAACTTTTTGACAACAAAGAAGATGAGCAAGTCAGAGAAGGACCGAAGAGATGAACTTCGAAAATCCGAATCAAGGAAATGGAGCAGACCCTGCTCAAAATCCTATCCTTATTGCTGATGATAGGGATAGAGCTTTAAGACAGTATGCCGTGCCAGTGCTTAATGATCTTAATCTGGGTATTAGGAGACCCAAAATCGAGGCACAACAGTTCGAGCTGAAGCCAGTTATGTTCCAAATGCTTTAGACAGTGGGCCATTTCAGTGGAATGCCTACCGAAGATCCTCACCTACACTTAAGATTGTTATGGATGTGAGCGATTCTTTCAAGTTAGCTGGAGTACCCGAAGATGCATTACGATTGAAGCTGTTCCCATATTCGCTAAGGGATAGAGCTCGAGCCTGGTTGAACTCATTGCCACCAAACTCAATTTCCACATGGCAAGAGTTAGCAGAAGGATTCTTCATGAAATATTTTCCGCCTAGCAAGAATGCTAAGTTAAGGAACGATATCACTGCTTTCCAAAAAATGAATGATGAGTCCTTGTATGAAGCTTGGGAAAGGTATAAAGAATTATTACGGAAGTGCCCTCATCACGGAATCCCACATTGCATCCAACTTGAGACATTTTATAATGGTCTCAATGCACACATGAGGATCGTAGTGGACTCTTCTACTAATGGTGCTCTCATTTCTAAGTCTTATATTGAGGCTTATGAAATCATTGAGAGGATTGCCAGCAATAATTATCAATGGCCATCCAATCGAGCAGCGTTAGGAAGACGAGTCACTAGAATACATGAAGTGGATGCTCTAACTTCACTTGGATCTAAGGTATCCTCAATACCCTCAATGCTTAAAAATTTTACCACTAATGGGTTTAATAGTTTGACAGCTCAGCCTCCGAATCAAGTTGAATGTATCCTGTGTCTATTGTGGAGAAGGAAATTTGTTCGAAGAATGTCCATTATTACATGGGTAACCAGAACCAAAATCGAGGAAGGCAAGGACTGCAATCCAATTTCTATAACCCATCATGGTGAAACCACCCAAATTTCTCATGGAGTAACCAAGGGTGGGAACTAGTAATCAGAATAACACCCAAACCCTACCCATTAGCTACTTAATCGAATTTGAAATGCCATCATGGAAAATGTTTGAAAAACTTTTGACTTAGAGTTAAAAACATAAAATTTATTGTCATAAGTAAAACATTGTTTGTTTAAAATTCTAAGTAAAACTTTATTACAAATCGTCGAATTGAAAAGCGTAATGCATATTTTTAAGGTATAAATTACCGAGAATAAAAACATTTTCAAATAATACTTTTAATCGTCAATCCACTTTAAACATAATAATAAACCTCAAATCCCTTAAAAGACCCTTATTACAATAAACCTTACTTAAAAAATACTGAAAATATAAAATACGTAAATAATTAAAAACATCTTCTGTATGGGCCACCTCATATCCACTCCAACCCGGTCCAAGCTTTATGCATCACCTGCGATATTGGTAAAAATTAGGTGAGTCAAACAGACTCAGTGCATAGTTTTTTCACATGCCTCCACACATGGGCTTGGCCCACATCCACACATCATTACATATCAGATGATAAGGCAATATATCCATATAATTCCACATATTGGGCTTGGCCCATATCCACATTGATCCACATAATCAGTCATGCAAAATGCATAATTATGCAACATGAAGGCCAACCCAACCTAATGTCCATCCGTCACACCTACCTTGGTAGACCCGCTGCCCAAGGCCGTGGCTAATCCACCGATCAACCAAGTGATCCACATATCTTACCTTGGCAGATCTGCTGCATAAGGCCGTGGCTGAGCCACCGATCACATAAGTGATCCCACATATGAATCAGTCCACGGTGATGCACACAGCTATCAACCGCCGAGATGTAGCACTTAGCCAACACCTCCCTTGATGAGGCACATAGCCAACATCAAGCGCCAATGTAGCACAAGGCTAACATTAGATCACATACATAAAGTACACCCTTTCCTTCGATAGTCACATCCCAAGTCCCATGCATACATATATATCATGGCAACATATCACTTGAACAATTATACATCACATTTCATACATATATCAAATGTAATCAACGTCATAAAATATTGACCTGGTTGAACGATTACCCATCATGGGTATCCACCATTTTAGCCCTTACTTCGGCTACCATTCACATCATATCACATATACATAAATATAACACATACACACAACAAGAGAACAGTGCGATAACTACGCACCTTTTCTTTGGCACAATCGATCAAATCCCGAAACTCCCTTATTCCTGTCGATTTGTCCCTAAACCATAGCACACAATCGGTCACACTAGGATACCAACTATGGCCTATGGCTGAATGTCAACACTTCCTTACCTTGCTTACCAAATTCCGAAATACTTGCTTGCTCCTTGAGACTGTCGAAATCCTTAAACCCTTCAAAGATTCGACCAAGGAGAAAATAAGAGAATTAGATTTCTAAAATCGGCTATTCTAAAAGAAAATAAAGAGAACGATTGATATAAAATCCTTACTCGTAATACGGAGATTGATTCGCCATTACTTGAACTATTAGGAGATTGACCTTATTAATTTAGAAGAAGAGAAATGGTGATTTCGGCTTGGACAAAAAGAGAAGAGAAAAGATGATGGTTTCGGTTATAGTGGGCTCGATTTTTAACAAAAGAAAAGAAAGAGAATGGTGGTTTCAGTTAAGAGAAAGAAGGAGAAAGAGAAAGAGAAAGAGAAAGAGAAAGAGAAAGGAAAAGAAAAAGATGAGAAATGCCATTTTGGTGCTAGTATGATTCGGTCAAAGTATACAAATGGAGAATGGTAAATTTTGATGTGGTTCAACTTATGAAAGAAAAGGGTAAGATTTAAGAGAGAATGGAACAAATTTTTGTCCAAAGAAAATGGCCAATATGGCACTTTGATGGCATTAGAATTTCGGCACCAAACAAAAGAAACTCAACAAAATAGACACCCAAACCTTTAAGAGAGTTTCAGCTAAGGAGAGAGCTTTTGGAGAAAAGTGAAAAGATGCACAAATTGTTAAGTTTTGGCCAACTATCATCCCCTAATCCCATTACAAAATTCGGCCAACACACATGCCAACATAATCCCCCTTTTTCCTCCTTATTTCTTCCCTATCATTCCCTTAATTCCTATCACAATTAAACCAACCCCCCTTAGCCCCTTATGCCGTCTAGGTTCATGGTCAAATGACCATGGAAAAGCTTCCAAAACATCATCCACTCTTCAAGCCCTTTGTCCCCTTATCCTTCCATAACCTCTTGATTCCATACCATAACTACTAACTTGCCTTTTCCTTTTGGTCTACTATCCAAAAAAATGATAAAGTCCAACCTTATCTTAATTAGAGTTGACCGACACATGCCATACACATGCAAAAATAAAAGTCACCTTATTGCCATTCATGGGATTCGAACCTCTTCCCTCATGCAATTACTCATGTGCCAACACCACTTTATTACTAGCTCATTTATGCTAACATTAAACACTTAATTTAACTTAAGCATCATAATCACTTGATCCACTTCACTAAATTCTCCATACTAAAAATTATTCTAAACCAATTAATTCCAAGCCTTCTCAAGACTATATTAGGCATACAATAAAATCATATCCGAGCTAACACAATCAACAAGATGATACTCAAATTTTTTCTAAAGCCCAAGGCCCAATCGGCCCAATCCTACTAAGCCCAATTTCGAGATATTACAATTCTACCTCCTTAAAAATAATTTCGTCCATGAAATTACTTACTAACGAACAATTGTACGTCCTAACTCACCACACTACGTTACTGCTGCGCACTCTAATCTTAATAAAAGTATCATACTTTCTAGGCACATTCTCTAAGTTCACAATCAGGGTTTCATACACTTCACTAGCAGCCTAAGAACAAGTTGATTCTACAACGAACAGGCAATAGGTATTCCAGAAATAAGAAACTTACCCGTTGTCACATCTGGCACATCACTATCCTCGCGACGGCGGACTGCATAAACCAACCTTGGCTGCCTTGCATCTGAACCTTCAGCACCTCCGCTCGGTGCTCCACGACCTCGGCCAGAACCATTTCCTCCATGGTTCAGAGCACGACCCCTCGTCGCTTGTTGACCATTCCTACCCGTTGCTCATAACCTCGCCTCTTGTCCGAGCCCTACTCGGATCCTAGGGACAGTCTTTAATCAAATGAGACTTGGACTTACACCTAAAACATTCCCGTTCTCGATTCCAGCACTTGCCAATATGATACCTTCCACACCGAGCACACGGACGGTCCGAATTTCCAGTAGGTGGCTAGGTAACACGAATAGAATTCTCAACCTTCAGTCTTTTCTGAAAACTCTCAGTCGATTCTGACGGTCCAAAACTCCTCTTATCTCGATTCCTATCCTTATCTCTGTTCTATCTTACAGAGTCCTTAATTCCTTCAGCCACCTTAGCCTTTTCTACTAACACTGCAAATTCCTGCTCTTGATATGGAGCTATCAACAACCTCAGATCGTCCCTTAATCCATCCTCAAACTGGACACATTGTTCATGCTCCGTAGCCACTACTCCTCGAGCATATCGGCTTAACCTTAGGAATTCAGCCTCATATTCCGCTACGGACTTGTTCCCTTGAACCAGCCCCAAAAAAGCCTTTCTCTGCGCATCAATGTAATGAGTACCAACATACTTCTTCTGGTATGCCGCCTTAACATAGTCCCAAGTGAGATCCTCTCAGTAGCACCATCCCGAATCGTGAGCCACCATCGATCGCCTCATCGCGAAGCAGCGCCACCATTCCTTTCACTTTCTCCTCAGCGGTTAGATCGAGCTCATCCATAATTTGCTCGGTCGCCTCCAACCAATACTCAGCGGTACTGGGTGCCACACTAGATACGCCACGGAACACCTCAGCTCCATTGGCTCAAAGTCGCTCAGGTACAGACTTCCTAGCTCTCATATTTCCACCTGCTCCAGCCACCATCTCAAGAACTCCTAGCACCGCCACGATACCGCATCATCCCCCGTCTGATCTTGCTGCATAACACCAAAAGTTGGTGGTGGTGGTAGCGATGGTAGTGGTACCTCATTCTCAGATCCATGACCCGATCTAACGGGTTTCGATACGGTCATTCTGCCTCTACCACGTCCACGACGACCACGTCCCCTAGAACTCATTTCTAACATCGCGATTTAATCTGTTTTAGAAGTTTTATGCATTAGTACTTTTGTTCCACTGATTATCCACGAACAATTTTATGAAAAGAGCTTAATAGTAGTTCTTTCGATCAAAATTTCAGGTTCAAGTTCACTATTCTAATTCAGAGAATCACATTCACATTCATTCACAACATTCAACACATCATTATGGGCATTTCTGACCATTCCCGACCCAGGGGTAATTTTATCATTTTCCCTACAGGGGTATTTTCGTAATTAATCGGGGTCAACTTGAAAATAATCTTTACAAATCAAAGCATTTTGAAATCTAAAAGTCTCAAGGGTATTTTGGAAAATATTCTTCGAATCAAGGGTATTGCAAAATTATGGAAATCGAGGTTATTCCGATAATTTTAGAAGTCAGGGGCATTTTAGTAAATTTCCCAATTCAGGGTATCTTAACATTTTACAAAACAGGGGTTTTGATATTTTTGTAAAGTAATAATATTTTCATAAAAGTCGAGGGTAACATGGTAATTTTATAAACCAAGGGCATTTTCTTAATTTTACAACTCGGGGGTATTTTAGTAATTTTGTAAATCGTGTATTTCAGAAAATTTTGAAGTCTAAAAGGATTTTATAAATCAGAGGGGTAATTTGGTGATTTTAAAACTAAGGTTTTTATAAAACAGTGTAGATAGTCCCTTTTGGGTTTTAATTATCGGGTTTAGCCGGTGAATAGGTCCTCTTGGTTAGGGTGAACCGTCACTACGCACTAGGTAGGATTCGAGTGGAGAGGAGGTGAGTCACTATGACTGCTTAAATACCAAGCTCCCACTGAAACCAATCCTAGACATGCGCACAATGGTTGCCACACCCTAACTCGGCGACTTACTCATAGGTTTGTTTAATTAGGCTTTAAAATTTTATGCAATTACGTGTTGGAGTAAGCTAATCCTAAAGTTCAATAACTTAATACACTAATCTACGCTCCCATCATACCCACATACCAATCATATAATAATTCACACAACAATTAGAGGTACTTACCGTGGACTTGAATTAGAGATACAGTGCCATGCGAATAAACTCAAAAATTTATGAAAGCCCAAATATTTGAAAAGCCCACCTTAAAAAATGTTTTTGGGCCCAAAACCCTCAAAGCTGAGTTTTGAACCGGGCTCTGATACCAAAATGTAACACCCCAAACCCGGCCCATTCGCTACGACCGAATTTGAAATGCCACTGCGGAAAACGTTTGAAAAACTTTTGACTTAGAGTTAAAAATATAAAAATTTATTGTCATAAGTAAAACATTGTTCGTTTAAAATTCTAAGTAAAACTTTATTATTACAAACTGTCCGAATTGAAAACTGTAATGCATATTTTTAAGGTATAAATTGCCGAGAATAAAAACATTTTCAAATAATACTTTTAATCGTCAATCCACTTTAAACATAATAATAAACCTCAAATCCCTTAAAAGGCCCTTATTACAATAAACCTTACTTAAAAAATACTGAAAATATAAAATACGTAAATAATTAAAAACATCTTCTGTATGGGCCACCTCGTATCCACTCCAACCCGGTCCAAGCTTTATGCATCACCTGTGATATTGGTAAAAATTGGGTGAGTCAAACAGACTCAGTGCATAGTTATTTCACATGCCTCCACACATGGGCTTGGCCCACATCCACACATCATTACATATCAGATGATAAGGCAATATATCCACATAATTCCACATATTGGGCTTGGCCCATATCCACATTGATCCACATAATCAGTCATGCAAAATGCATAATTATGCAACATGAAGCCCAACCCAACCTAATGTCCATCCGTCACACCTACCTTGGCAGACCCACTGCCCAAGGCCGTTGCCAATCCACCGATCAACCAATTAATCCACATATCTTACCTTGGCAGATCTGCTACACAAGGCCGTGGCTGAGCCACTGATCACATAAGTGATCCCACATATCAATCAGTCCACGGTGATGCACACAACTATCAACCGCCGAGATGTGGCACCTAGCCAACACCTCCCTTGATGAGGCACATAGCCAACATCAAGCGCCAATGTAGCACAAGGCTAACATTAGACCACGTACATAAAGTACACCCTTTCCTTCGATAGTCACATCCCAAGTCCCATGCATACATATATATCATGGCAACATATCACTTGAACAATTATACATCACATTTCATACATATATCAAATGTAATCAACGTCATAAAATACTGACCTGGTTGAACGATTACCCATCATGGGTATCCACCATTTTAGCCCTTACTTCGGCTACCATTCACATCATATCACATATACATAAATATAACACATACACACAACAAGAGAACAGTGCGATAACTACGCACCTTTTCTTTGGCACAATCGAACAAATCCTGAAACTCCCTTATTCCTGTCGATTTGTCCCTAAACCATAGCACACAATCGGTCACACTAGGATACCAACTATGGCCTATGGCCGAATGTCAACACTTCCTTACCTTGCTTACCAAATCTAGAAATACTTGCTTGCTCCTTGAGACTGTCGAAATCCTTGAACCCTTCAAAGATTCAGCCAAGGAGAAAATAAGAGAATTAGATTTCTAAAGTCAGCTATTCTAAAAGAAAATAAAGAGAACGATTGATAGAAAATCCTTACTCGTAATACGGAGATTGATTCGCCCTTACTTGAACTATTAGGAGATTCGGCCTTATCAATTTAGAAGAAGAGAAATGGTGATTTCGGCTTGGACAAAAAGAGAAGAGAAAATATGGTGGTTTCAGCTATGGTGGGTTTGGTTTTTAACAAAAGAAAAGAAAGAGAATGGTGGTTTCGGTTAAGAGAAAGGAGAAAGAGAAAGAGAAAAAGAAAGAGAAAGGAAAAGAAAAAGATGAGAAATGCCCTTTTGGTGCTAGTATGATTCGGCCAAAGTGTACAAATAGAGAATGGTAAATTTTGATGTGGTTCAACTTATGAAAGAAAAGGGTAAGATTTAAGAGAGAATGGAACAAATTTTTGTCAAATAAAATGGCCAGTATGGCACTTTGATGGCATTAGAATTTCGGTACCAAACAAAAGAAACTCAACAAAATAGACACCCAAACCTTTAAGAGAGTTTTTGCCAAGGAGAGAGCTTTTGGAGAAAAGTGAAAAGATGCACAAATTGTTAAGTTTTGGCCAACTATCATCCCCTAATCCCATTACAAAATTTGGCCAACACACATGCCAACATAATCCCCCTTTTTCCTCTTCATTTCTTCCCTATCATTCCCTTAATTCCTATCACAATTAAACCAACCCCCCTTAGCCCCTTATGCCGTCTAGGTTCATGGTCAAATGACCATGGAAAAGCTTCCAAAACATCATCCACTCTTCAAGCCCTTTGTCCCCTTATCCTTCCATAACCTTTTGATTCCATACCATAACTACTAACTTGCCTTTTGCTTTTGGTCTACTATCCAAAAAATGATAAAGTCCAACCTTATCTTAATTAGAGTTGACCGACACATGCCATACACATTCAAAAATAAAAGTCACCTTATTGCCATTCATGGGATTCGAACCTCTTCCCTCATGCAATTACTTATGCGCCAACACCACTTTATTACTAGCTCATTTATGCTAACATTAAACACTTAATTTAACTTAAGCATCATAATCACTTGATCCACTTTACTAAATTCTCCATACTAAAAATTATTCTAAACCAATTAATTCCAAGCCTTCTCAAGACTATATTAGGCATACAATAAAATCATATCCGAGCTAACACAATCAACAAGATGATACTCAAATTTTTCCTAAAGCCCAAGGCCCAATCGGCCCAATCCTACTAGGCCCAATTTTGGGATATTACAGTAACAATTATGCCCAACCAAGACCAGCCACTTGGTTTTTCCCAACAAGATTAGAAACCGACCCAAACTGAATCACCCAATAGCTTAGAGAATTTATTGAAGGCATACATGGCAAAGAATGATGCCACTCTAAGGAATTTGAAGAATCAAGTGGGCTAGCTTGCAACTGAACTTAGAAACTGACCACAAGGTGCTTTACTTAGTGATACGAAGAATCAAGGAATCCAGGGAAGGAGCATTGTAAAGCATTGACATTGAGGAGCGGAAAAACATTAGAGCCCAACATTGTCGAAGTTCAAGAGGAGCCAGCTGTAGCTCAAGACCCAGAGGAAGTTCAACCAAGTGTTGAAATTCCAGTTTCACTGGAACCTGAATCTGCAAACTCCGATAAGGTAACTTCTGAACCAGTTAATTCTGATAAACTAACAACTTCGTTAGACGCAAAAAATAGGAATAATCGTGATGCTAATAATAATAATAATAGTAAAAGAGTAATATAAATAAATAAATAATGATGATATTAGAAGAAAAAATAAAATAATAATAATAGTAATGATAATATGACTAATAAACAATTAATAGAAAATATATATGTATAAAAATATAGTGTAATAATAATAATAATAATAATAATAATAATAATAATAATAATAATAATGATAACATCCTAAATTTTTGGGCCTATGCGTTTAATGGGTGAATATGTGGAATGAGTTAATTTAAGTGTTAGGGGTCCAAATTGGGCTCAGGCTTAGGCAGAAGTCTTGATTAAAATTATCTGTTTGGGCATTATAGGGTTTAAAAGGTAGCATCTATGTTTAAAATACCAAAGTGGGCTTGTGGCCCAATCTTAGGAGGTGACGCCACACACAAGGAGTAAGGGGCCCAAATTTAAGTTTCATGGAGCACAATTCTTTTAATTTAAGTTAGCTAAATTTTGGGCATTAGGATTAGGTGGAGTGGATGGCAACAAGGCTAAAATTTAGGGGTTTTAATGTTTAAAATATGTGGATAATAAGCGGATAAAGGCTATTATTTAGGAATTTATTTTATGTGGATAATAAGCGAGATAAAGGCTAAGATCTAGGATTTTATGATTAAAATATGTGGATAATATGTTGATAAAGGAGGAGGAGTTAGAAATAATTAAGTCTCTTTTAGATGAGCTAGTAGATTAAGATAAATGAGAAAAGTTAGAATTTATCTACAAAGAGAGTGATGGCCAAGAATCCATCAACGAGAGGAGTAAAGAAACCAACTACTACATGGCAAAGGGTTGTCAATTTCCTATAAATAAGGGGCTAGCTCCTTGTTTCGACATTAAATCCTCTCCTTTTGTGCCGAAATTCCTTAGCTTCTTTTCTCCTAATTTCTTTCTCCAATTTCTCTAAAAGCTGAAAACTCCATTATTCTCTTCTTTCTTCTAAAGCCAAAAACTCCATTATTCTCTTCTTTCTCCTAAAAGCCAAAACTCCATTATTCTCTTCTTTCTTCTAAAAGTTAAAACTCCATTATTCTCTTCCTTCTCTAAAAGCCAAATCTCTATAGTTTTTATTTTATTCATCCTATTTGAGAAATTGTTCTATACTTCCGGCATTTAAATTCTCCATTGACATTGTCGAATTCTCTCTCTAGTACTAGCCGAATCTCCTAAGTTAAGGTAAGAGTAGATTTTTGATTAGTTCTCATAATCTATTCCCGATTTTTGAAAGGGAAAAAATCGAAAGCTAATAATTTAATGGTTTATGATGGGCGGCAAGTCGGGATTTGAAGGAAGCCTAGTCGACTAGATCTAAAAGCCGAAATTCATAAGTCTCCAATTTCAGGATTTTTAAGGTAAGAATATTTTCCTAGATTTCTATTAGATTTCATCATTATATACAAGATTTTAACTTTATAAGGAGGATTAACGATTAAATATTATTATAGTAACTCGATAAGGATTTATGATGGAATTAAATATGGATCGTGCAAAAGAAAGAATCCTAAGTTTAAGAAATGAGCAAGATTCACTGCTCGAGATTGGCCAATTGGTTGTGGACCGACTTCTGAACAACACCTTAGGCAGATAGCAGATGTGTCGACTAAGGATAGCGTCGATATAGAAAGCCTCGCTTTATCTCGTGAATCGTGTGTAGATTCTTGACACATAAGCTTTGTTATATTATATGTATGTTATGGGCTAAAAGCCTAAAAAAGGTGTGTAGATCTCTATATCACTAGTTAAACTGAATTATATGTATGTTATGGGCTAAAAGTCAAAAAATGAGGTCAGATAAACAATGTATTACCCGTAAAGGGTAGGCAAGGGATGCAGTGCGTAATCATAGAAACTTCTCATGTGTATCAAGTATGTAAAAATATGTGATCTGTTTAGATAGTTTAATGTTCTGATTCTTGCATGTATGCATGGGATGGGATTGATTGATTTACGGAAGGGGAGCAGGTCGTGAGGCGATCGATGGCTTTGCCACATAGGTCACATAGTGATCGGTCTTTATGATAGGCAGCACAGCTGTCGATATATTATTAAGGTCGCACAGTGATCGGTGGCTTCGCCACATAGGTCACATAGTGATCGGTCTTTATGACAAGCACAGCCAAATTGTCGATATGGTGTGTAGCGGATGGAGGGTTGATTGTAGAAATCCCCACGGTGTGATGGTTGGTATGAGGGTGTGTAGAGGATGGACTCATAGGTTTAGGATGGGCCATGTTGCATATTTTGTTACCCTTGTATACGGGCCAAGGCTCATAATGTGTTTGTGGGCCTCAAGCCTTTTATGTGTTCTCGGATTTGCACACCGAGTCTTGGTGACTTAACCTTTTATTTTTCCCAACATTTCGGTGAGCAAGAGATCGTAAACATGGGAGCCGAGGCGGACTCGAGGGCCATCAAGTTTTATTTCTACAAATTATTTGGGATTTCTTTAAGTTTATTTTATTTTTATTTGGGATTTTTTAAGGCCCTAGTTTTTATTCAACTAAGAAGTTTTCAATGTTATGCAACTTATAAATTTTATGTCAAGGTTTATTTATACTTAATAATACTAATATAAGATTTTATTTTAAAATGTCACTTATTTACTCTAATAATGTCTAATTAACTTACGACTTCCAAAACCAACAAGGCAAAAGTTTTCAATGTACAAGCCGTGACACGCCGAGATCCAAATAAACGCATGGGTAGGGTTTGGGGTGTTACAAATAATAATAATAATAATAATAATAATAGTAATAATAGTAATAATAATAATACTAATAATAATAATAATAATAATAATAATAATAATAATAAATAATAATAATAATAATAGTAGTAGTAGTAATAATAATAATAATAATAATAATAATAATAATAATAGTAATAATAATAATAATAATAATAATAATAATAATAATAATAATAATAATAATAATCCCTAGCCAAGAGTGCTTTGCTTAGCATCCTAGTGAAAACAGTTTCTTCTGCATCTTGGGATGAAGGAAACTAGTGGCGACGATGGTTTTGGAGGAGATAAGATCTCCCTTCTGCCAGAGGAACTCATTCAATTATCGCTTAAAAATTCGATGGAAGTACCAACCGAAAAGCCAACCTTACTTTCCACTATATGGACAAATAAATCCTATAATCT
The DNA here is from genome assembly GCA_025506655.1 of Gossypium rotundifolium. Taxonomy (NCBI): domain Eukaryota; kingdom Viridiplantae; phylum Streptophyta; class Magnoliopsida; order Malvales; family Malvaceae; genus Gossypium; species Gossypium rotundifolium. The sequence goes on from CP106730.1 coordinate 31,540,309, forward strand.
AGATAATTTCAGGGCACAGATGAAGAGTATATGGAAAACGAGGAAAAAATTCAAGTTTCAACTGGCAGGGCAGAATCTATTCTTGTTCATGTTTGATAATGAAGAAGATTTGGAGACAGTTATGAAGGGGCAGCCATGGTTGTTTCGAAAAATTTTAGTGCTCTTTGATTGATTGACTAAAATGAATGAAAGAAGTCAAATCTGGCTTAATTCATCCCCGTTTTGGATTAAGATTGGACCATGTTTACCATAATTTGATAAAAAAAGATTTAATGCATCTTATTGGGGCTACTTTTGGAGGCATTCTTAGATCTGAAATTAATGGTGAATTCTGTCGGCTTAGAATTCAATTAGATGTGCAGAAACCCTTGCGCAGAGGTATTTTCATCTCAATAGAAAATTAAAGTAAGTCCTAGATCCCTTTTAAACATGAAAAATTACCAACATTCTGCTTTGGCTGTGAGAAGATGGGGCACAGTCTCAAAAAGTGCCTCAGGTTAACACCTGTAGAAAAAATAAAATCAGAGATGATCTTCCTTATTCTTTAACATTAGAAGTAGAATTAAATTTAATTGGAAGGGAGAGTTTAATGTTTAATGCCTTTTCAAAGAAGATGCAACCTCAATGTTAATATACAGGTGATATAGAGAAGTTTCTTGAGTTGAATTTACAAGAGGAGGATAAAAGTGATATCCAAAGAATCCAGGATAGTTCACAACCTATAGAAACTAAAAAACCAATGAAGATGCAAGAGGAAGATATAGTTGTGGAAGAAATAGCAAATGGGAAGAATAATAATTATGCAGAAATTTTGAAACCAGCCAATAAATCGAGTTGGAAAAGAATTGAGGCAGTAAGAGAGGTGGATATTTATAATGGAGAGAGTATTTTGAGAAAGAGAAAATCGAAAGAGATAGAAATTGAAGATAACGGTACAGGAAAAACCCGTGAAGATAAAGAAAAAAGAATGAAGTACGACGGTTAAGATTTTCATATCGAAAGAGGCATAATTTTGTCGACAGAAAATCTTAAACAAGGTTGTGTTCCCAACCAAAATAGATCGGTGGCTGCCAAAAGGCAAGCCGACCGGCCATAATGAAAACCATTTGCTAGAATGTCTATGGATTGGGGAGTCCAAGGGCAGTACGAAGGCTTCGGTATTTGCTGAAGCAACATAAGCCCCAAATGGTCTTCCTTATAGAGACCAAAATAGATGAAAAGCATATGGAAAAAATTAAGAGGAGATGTGGTTTTGAGAATGGGATTGATGTAGAGGCAGAAGGTTCTAGAGGTGGAATTTGTATGGCATGGAAAGATGAAATAACGGTTGGGCTAAAACTTTCTCAAAAAATCATATTGATGTGATAGTAAAGGAGGATAATGTCAATGAAGAGTGGAGATTTACAGGGTTTTATGGCTCACCTTATGTTAACAATAGGAATGTCTCGTGGAATTTGTTAAAGAAGTTGGGTCAGGATCAAATCCATCCATGGCTGGTATGTGGTGATTTTAATGAAATAATGTATTCTTTTGAAAAAAAAACGGAGGTCAATCGAGGGAGAAAAAAGAATGGAAGCTTTTCGCGAGGTTTTAGAAGAATGTCAATTAATAGACATGGGTTATATGGGTTATTCTAAAAGGGGTTATTCACTATTTAAAACACTCGATTTCGGATCACTGCCCCCTACTTATCAGTACTAATAATAAAAAGAGTAATAAGGGGATTCCAAGATTCTAATTTGAGGCATGGCGGACCATAGAGAAATCTATTGAACAAGAAATTAAAAAATCATGAGAGTCATCAAATGGATCTATTATTGAAAAACTTGAAAGGCTGCAAGTCAACTTGTTAAGGTGGCCAAGCTCAATAAAGAAGGGTCGTGATAGGTTAAGCAATAAGCTCACAAAGGAACTTGAAGATCTAATGGCAAGCAATAGGGATGATGGCACAATGGCAAAGCTGATTGATACTAGAATTTGACTTAATATGGATATAGATAAAGATGAAATGTATTGGGAACAAAGGGCAAGAGCCAATTGGCTTCAATTAGGGGATAAGAATTCTGCCTTTTTTCACAAATATGCCTTAGATCGTAGATGAATTAACTCTATTACTAGACTGGAATCTGATGAAGGGAGGGAAATTTTTGATGAAATAGCGATTAATAAGGCCGCTTCAAATTACTTTCAGAATTTATTTTCGTCAAAGGGAGTTGGGAATTTATCCCACCTTCTAACGAGCATTGATACTAATATTTCATCTGATATCAATACAGATTTACTAGTACCATTTACGGCAGACGAGGTATTTTCAGCTTCAAAAGGAATAGGGCCCACTGAAGCACCAGGCTGTGATGGCTTTTCAGCTTTATTTTTTCAAAGATTCTGGCACATTGTAGTTAAATATGTTGAAAATTATTGCTTGGGAATTCTAAATGATAGGAACGATTTTGACTCTCAAAACCTTACGGATATTGTGCTTATTCCAAAAATCCCAAACCCAAGTCTTGTTAATTTCAGACCTATCAGCTTATGCACAGTTTTGTACAAAATTGTGGCAAAAACAATTGCAAATCGTCTTCAGGAAGTCATTGGAAGATGTATTGACAGTGCTCAAAGTGCTTTTGTTCTTGGAAGGTTAATATGTGCTTGTAGCATACAAACTTTTACATACGTTACGTCAAAAATAGACTAGGAAAAAAGGGCTTATGGCAGTAAAACTAAGCATGAGCAAAGCCTATGATAGAGTTTGGTGGGATTATCTAAAGGAAGTTATGCTTCAAATGGGATTTGCAAAGGAATGGGTGACATTAATTATGAAGTGTATCTCTACAGTCTCTTATATAGTGAACATTAATAGGAGAAGAGGGAATGCTTTTAAACCCCCTAGAGGGCTTCGTTAGGGTGACCCGCTTAGCCCTTTTCTTTTTTTGATATGTAGTGAGGAACTTTCTTCTTTAATAAGAACGGTAATAAGTGAGGGATTGATGAAGGGAGTGAGGGCTAGTAAAAGAGGACCAGAAATATCACACCTATTATTTACCGATGATCATATTCTGTTTGGTGAAGTGACAAATAGAGGGGCAAGAATTTTAGAAGAAATTTTTGAAGGAATATGAAAAGTGCTCAGGTCAATGCGTGAATTTTAACAAATCAACGATTTTCTATAGTTCAAATACAACAGAAAGGGACAATGAAGAGATCTCGAGTTTACTAGGTGTGAGATGCTCCACAAATTTAAAAAATATCTAGGACTCCCTAATGTGGTAGGCAGATGAAAGAAAGAAGCTTTTCAGAATCTCAAAGATAAAGTTAATTCAAGAATTGAAAGCTGGAGTACAAGGCTACTGTCACAAGGGGGAAAGGTGGTCTTTATAAAGTCTGTGCTTCAATCAATACCGACTTATGCTATGTCATGTTTTCTCTTACCAAAATCTTTATGTGGGGAGTTGGAAAATATTTTCACTAAATTCTGGTGGAAAAAAGGACAAGGAAGAAAAGGGATACATTGGTGTCAATAGAAATTTATGTACAAATCAAAAGAGGAGGGGGGAAAGGTCTTTAGAAATCTATCGCAATTCAATATTTACTACTAGCTAAGCAAGGGCGGAGGATTATTAATAATCAAGATTCTTTGGTTACGCAAGTCTTTAAAGCAAAATAATTTTTAAATGTCCATTTTTTAAGTTGTTGAGTGGGAAAAACCAGTTCTTATATATGGAAAAGCATCTGGGCAGCGAAAGGTATTTTGGAAAAAGGTACATGTTAGAGGGTTGGTACAGGTGCAAATATTTCTATTCACGATGATGCTTGGATTCCAGATGCTGTTAATTTTAGATTATCTTTAATCGTTAATACTATGAGAGATGCCAAGGTCAATGAGTTGATCGACAGTAATGAGAGAATATAGAAAAGAGAACCTATGAACAATACCTTTTCGGAGGAAGATACTAGAAAAATCCTCCAGATACCTTTAGCATGCACACCTCACGATGATCTGCTTGTCTGGGGAGGTGAATATTTAGGTGAGTTTTCGGTCCGCAGCGCCTATAAACTATTACAAACTTTTGATGAAATTCCTAGATCTTATGCTTTACAAACCGACTACAAGAATTTTTACAAAAAACTCTGGCTCCTAAATCTACCAACTAAAATAAAGGTTACAATATAAAGAATTTCATGGAACTATTTGCCTACAAGGGTTAATATGCAGCACCGAAAGCTTGTCAGTAACACAAGATGCCCCAGATGTGGAGAAAGTACTGAAACAATCGACCATATTTTTCGCGAATGTCGTGTAACAGTAGAAGTGTGGACATTTTAAAAATTCAGAATATTCTCATGGATCCTAACATGGATTTTATACAGTGGATCACCTGGATCTTTGATCAGTTTACTCCAAGCCAGAACCTCCTCTTCTGTTGTGGTCTTTGGGCTATCTGGGGAGAGAGAAACAAAAGAATGCATGAGCAAAAAAATAGTACAGGTCAGGAAATAGAAAATTTCATCAACAACTATATTGCTGAACTTAATGGTTTAGAAAAGAGAAATCCAGTAAGGGGAAAGGAGATAAGAAGATGGAGTCACCCACCTTGTGAATTCGTAAAAATTAATTTTGACGGTACGTATGATGGGACTCCACCAATCAGCTTCAGGTATAGTGGTCATAAATGAAGGGGTAGTCTTACTTTCTTACCCTAAGATCCATCATGAGGTAACTTCTGCCATTGCAGTTGAAGCAATCGCATGTCGAAAAGTAGTCCAAAGGATTTGAATAGGAATGGCCGAAGATCATAATCGAAGGAGACTCTCTCACAATAATCAAGAAATGTACAAACAAGATCACATATTGTAGCATATATATATATATATATATATGATATTCAACAGAAACTAAACAGATCTAGAAGTTTCATGTTCAAACACACACCCATATCTGCAAACGCGTTCGCTCATATTTTGGCAACAGAAACTCTAAAAAGAAAGGAAGAGATGTATCTGGTAATGAGTGTCCTGGGGTATGTTGAAAATCAACGAAGGATCGAAAGAAGACGTGAACCAGATTGAGAAAGGAATGGGGAAGAAAAGAACTGAGAGGAAAGTATAAGAAAAGTAGATGAATTGGTTTTTGAAAGAACAACTTTCCCAATAAACTGAACCATCAAAAGAAAAGAAGAAATTATATTCATATGATAAGACAAGTTTCAGTATTTTCTGACTCGGCATTAATTAGGCGCATTTATTTTCAATTCTAGACTATTCGGTAAAATATCTAGATAGTTTTTCTACTTCGTTTCTGAGCCACTTTAGCTTTGGGTCTTTTTTTTGGTTGTTTTTATATTTTTTACTCATTTTGGGTTTTACTATGTAATTTTATTTATTTTTCAATACAAAGCCCAGTTTGAAGTTTCTCAAAAAAAAAATAGCAAATAATATTTAATGTGCATTTTATTAATTATTAATTATTGTTAACTTTGAGTAGAATTAAAACTTAGAATTTTTAATTATTAAAATTTTCTAAGAATTCTACTTTAACTCCTATTCCCCTCATTATAAATACCACCAACCTTTTCTATCATTCTTCACTCAAAACTCCATTCCCACCAAATACACATAATGCCGCAAGCCTCCAACTTCTCAGCCACAACACTGCCTGATAGCTATTCGGTCAGCAGCACACCCTATGCACACCTGTTGCCTCCGTGTGCACCCAGCAATCATGCACACAGGCGTTCCAGTAGCCGCTATTTATTGCTGCTCCTTGCGCCATACCAAGCTCCAGCGCTCGCTAGTCCTGCTCCTTGGCGCCGCACCTGCTCCCTGCATGCCCACGTTGCTGCTACTGTCGAGCAACTACTCACACCAAGTTGCGCCTCTCCTCGATCCTGCTCGATGTGTCTGCTTGCTGCTTAGCATCCGTGCAGCACATTAGCCTTATTATTCGCACCAACACCCCATCCTTAGCCGATAACCCTCAAACCTACCCTTAATTGATTTCTTTTGTCTCATAATTATTTTTCTTTTAGTTCTTAATTTTTATAAAAAAAGTGGTAAGACAAATTTTTCTCCTAAATTTTAATTTTATTTAATTATTTAAAATTTCAATTTATTGAGTTATTAATAGTTTATACCAATTGAATTTTTGAGAAAAATAATTGCTTCCATCTTATATTCAGGTTAATCATGCCTCGCAAAAGAACCCATGCCTCTGCCCAAATTGATGAATCACAAAATAAATTCCACTATGAAGAAGCCGAAGTAAGATACAAAAGTATCTTCAATAATCAACAGAAGCATCCAGAGAAAGGCTTCACATTGAAAGAAAGAAATTATATTGATTTCATGGCGGGCGTTCATCAAGTTGCTGAAACTCTCAATTGGGAGTTGTTTTGTGAGAAAAGACCTAGTATGATGAGGAGTTAGTTCGTGAACTTTATGCGAATTTAACCTACCAATAACCTCAATTTCTATTAATGAAATATTTGAATTACCCGATTTTAAAGATGACAAGTATTCTTCCTTGATGACCAATATTGAGCCTGAAAATCTACAAGAAATTCTCGAGGAACTTACAGTTCCAGATTCCAAGTGGACTGTGTCAAAACAAGGAATTCACACTTGTCGAAGAGAATATTTGACACCACTAAAGGTATGGTTCTATTTCGTCCAATTCAGCCTTATGCCTAGTTCACAGAGGACTATGATTTCATTAGAGCGAATGGTCTTGTTATACTTGATTTTAACTGGAAAGACCATTGATGTGAGAAAAATCATCTCGAAAAATATGCGAAATTGTGCTGCTAGACGTTCTGGCCCAGCTTACTTCCCCCTTACGATAACAATTTTGTGCTTAAAAGCTAAAATTCTTGCAAACGTAAAGAAGACAGGCTATAGCTAGGGCACAATCACAGATTGGGACCTCTACCGAATAGCTGGAGACTCTGTTCTATAGCAACGAGTTGAAGAAAGTGAGGATCCCAAAGAAGAAGGAGAAGGTCCCATAGAGATCGAACCAATGCAATCAACAAATCCCTGATAAGACAGAACCAATGGAACCAAAAGCCGAACCTTATGTCGCAACTTCAAAGTTCAGAACTCAATCGCCTCACCCAGATCTTCAAGATGAGCTATCAAAATTGATGGACTTAATGCAACATATGCAGTGGAAACAACAAGCTTATTGGAGATATTCAAAAATAAGGGATGACTCTATCAAAAGCACTTTTACAAAAATATACAATGACTTATTTTTGTGCCTGAGTTTCTAGATTTCATATTTGAACCATGGAGTCCACTATCGAAGAAGGAGCAAAGCGATTCATGCAAAAACAAAGATGATGGAGCAAAAGACTAGTCGAATTCGGAGGAATCTGCAAATAAATAAAAAGGGGGATCTTGACTTTATTTTATTTCCATTCTTAGGTTATTTTAAGATTAGGTTTAATTAGGAAATTTTATTTTTGCATAATAAAACAAGAGGTGGAAATCATAAATAAAAATGAACTAATTGTAAAGCAAAAAAGTGTGGCAATATATATATATATATTCATATTCATGTCTAGGATTGGATCTAGAGAGAGCTTGGTACTTAAACAGTCAAATTGACTCACCTCCTGTAACACCCCTTACCCGTATTCAATGCTGGAACCTGGTACGAGGCATTACCTACTTACTTACTCATACAAAATCGGGCAATGAACTTTCTTTTCAACTTAAACTTTTTCATTTAAACTCTTAACATCCTTATTATGGGCTTACGAGGCCCTAATCATACACATGAAGTGATCCGGGACTGAACCGGAAACTTACGAACACTTGGAAAATTTTTACTCAAAACAAGGTCACACGCCAGTGTGGATAGGGACACACCCGTGTGGGCAGGCCGTGTGATCACACACGCCCATGTCCCTAGTCCATGTGGATTTTATTTTTCATTTTAAACCTACCGGGGTTTTCACAAGGCCTGAAACACGCCTGTGTCTATAGCCCGTGTCTCTCACACGGCCATGACACGTGTAATATCCTAAATTTGGGCCTAGTTGGATTGGGCCTAATGGGCCTTGGGCGTAGTAGCGGTTAAAATTTTTTAGAACAAGAGAACGACTTTAATGCAAGTTGGATCTAGTAGGTGAGTGATTTTGGAAGGTTAGAGGGCTTCTATGAAGTCTCGGGTTCAAACTTTGGCTTTAGGGAAATTTTGGTTTTAGGTGAAAAAAACCTAGGAGTTAGTAGGTAGGCTTTAAGAATAAAATGTGGAGAAAATGACACAAGTGGAGTGTGTGGTGTAGTGGCAAATTGACACCACATAAGAGGCAAGAGGGTGACGCCAAAAAAAGAAGGAAGGAGGTCCAAGGTTCAAGTCTTGGCTCTTGTATTTTGGTTTTCTTTTAATATGGACTTTAGAATTTGGCTATAGATTTATATTTAGTTGCGCATGATGTTGGACACAAGGAGCTAGTTGGTAAAGTGGCTAGCGACATGGATTATGCTACAGGGGAGCTTGGGTTCGAATCTCATGACAAGCAAGGGAGTATTTATTTTGCGGATTGGACGGGAAGAGTTTGAGTTGGATTTAAACTCTACTGACGAAGGGATCCTACATCGGAAAGATACAAAGAAGGAAGGTGAGAAGCTAGCTATATATAGAGCTGCCTAGGAGGAGAAAGAGCATACATGGTATCAGGTGTGTATTCTCTCTACTCTAGTTGTAGAGCGGCAAATGTTGAAATGCCGCTGACACGGCAATAGTAACCACATGAGCGTGCGAGCGCACGTGTGGGGCTTCAACGCAATAGTTGAGGCCATCAGTAGTGTTCTTGTGGATGTGGGCTGTTGGGCCACGATGGCCCGAAAGGGGCCAAGTGGGCCCAATAGGCCTGGGGGCCCATATGAGTAAATTGTATGATTGAGTAGTAGATAGTGAATCAGACTATGTGAATCTCATATATGTGGCTAGGTTTGGGCTGAATGGGCCACACGAGTGTGTCGGCCCACTTGGGCTGAGAATGGGCCTTAAGCCCATTCGAATCATTATCTCTATTTAGAATACTTGAGTCATTCGAGGCGACAGTGGACCTTCTGTTGGGTCGTTAACACCCTAGTTTGTAAAATTACCAAAATACCCCTGGTTTGTAAAATTACCAAAATACCCCTGGTTTGCAAAATTACCGAAATATCCCTGGTTTGCAAAATTATCGAAATACCCCTGGTTTACAAAATTATCGAAATACCCTTGGTTTGTAAAATTACTATTTTACCCCTAAACGATAAAATGACTATTGTACCCTCGTGGTAGTACTAGCGTTTTATTTGTTAATTGTATGATTGATTATGTTTGAGATACACTGCATACAGGAATTAGTTATGAGTAGAATTACCGAACTACCCCTAAAGAGTAAGATTACCAGAATACCCTTACAGGGTAAAATGACTGATTTGCCCTTGTAGGTAAGTGATTGGCTTGTGCTATGACATGACCAGTTTGGCTATGGTTGTATGTTTGATATGCTTTTATTACATGTTTAAATGATTTTTATTGAGCATGGCCATTCTGCATACACGTGTAATGATTGAGCATGACATACACGACATATTGCATGGGGTTGGGTTATTGATGACCGGGAAAGTGTATATCGGTGGCTCTGCCACATTCTGTATAATGGCTATATGCCAACCTAAATATGGCTCTGTGCCATCTTGATTATGGCTTTGTGCCAATAATATTTACCTAAGGTTGTGTGCCGATTATATTACTGTCGCTGATGGCTATGTGCCAAGCATAATACAACTATTGATGACTCTGTGTCAATCATATTTACCCAGGGCTGTGTGCCGATTATATTATTATTTTGGTGGCTCTACCATATATATCAGTGGCACTGTCATACTGAAGGATGGCTTGGTGCCTCATTATCGTATCAGTGATTTGATCACATGTTGATCGGTGGCTAGACCATGTTATATTGACTTTGAGCAATGTGTCTGTCCGCATGACTGCCAAAGAGGTGTGCAGAGGATGGAGGGTTGATTGTAGAAATCCCCATAGGTGTGTTGAGGATGGACTTATGGAGCGGAGTGTAGAGGATGGAATACTAGGTTGGGATGGGTTGCATTGCATTCACTATTTATGCAATGTTGTAAGGGCTACGGCCCAGTTCAACTCGTATGGGCTTCGACCAATTTCATTACTGTGAAAGCTAAAGCTCAATGTGCTTCTGTGGGCTTAGGCCCAGTTATCGTTAGTATAAGGGATTACACACTGAGTTCTCTTAACTCACCCCTCTGCTTAATTTTTCAGGTAATTCCTAGCTTTGCGGATTTGGAGCCGAGGTGAACTCTGTGGTGGCCATGCATCGCAGCTTAATAAATTTCGTTTTGCGGTCTATGGATTTTATTTAAATTTAGGTTTTTGTTTTGTAATAAGGCCTTTGGTATTTTGTTTTGGTTTTAACTTTTAATTCGGTTACTGATTATTAATTTTGAATGCTCAATTTGGGATTTTCTAAAACATTAATAACGGTTTTTCTATAATATTAATACACAGTTTACAAACTATAATGGATAAAACTTTGGATTTTCTTAACATTGATAACTCTTTTCAAAATATCGCATGTCTACAATAATTTAAATGTCATTTTTCTGAAACTCATTGAGTTGGATTAATTATAAACAAGATCATCGGAAATAGCAACGAAAATGTTTTTGCAAAGAGAACTATAAAACAAATTGGATTTTTCACAAGCAATAAAGCTTGATATTTTTAACGAACGCGTAGATTCTTTAACAACCTTTCCATGTGACATGCCAGATCCGGTCGTAACGTCTAGGCCGGGTTTGGGGTGTTACAAAATGCCCATGTCTTAGCCCGTGTGTGAAATCCTTGACATTCTATTTATGACGCCAGCTGACACTTAGAGGCACACGGTCTAGTCATATGCCCGTGTGCTGGTCCGTGTGTCGAACTGAATTTCTCGCAATGTAGATGCAAGGGACACATGGCCTATCAACATGCCCTCGGAGCTGACCGTGTGGAAAATTATAATGCTATTTTCCAAGCCATTTAGCCACCCTCACTTGTACACATTCACACAACATCACATATCATTTCCATACCATCATTTATAATACTTAATTATCACATTTAGTCCATGTTAACCATTCTAACTTCACATTCATGAGAGAGCACTAACACATGCATAAATATATAACCGACATAAGCCATCATCCTTAGCTATATACAATTGAATCATAAACCATTATAGGCCAACACATTTGACTACGTTAACAATGACTTAATTAATCAAAAGATAAGATCCTTATACATGCCATATCTTAAGAAGGCTTGAATACTTATTCCTTAAGTGCCTGCTTGATAGTGTGAGAGCACCTCCGATGATCTCCAACACAAGCTAGCTAAATTAACCTATAAGAGATAGGAAAGGAAGGGGAGTAAGCAATAAAGCTTAGTAAGTTCATATGCAAAATAATAAACACCTATTGATATTCATTTATTTTACTCAACCATAAAGGTATTATAATATAATTAGCTTTTAAACTCATGATTACCACTTAATCATTCATAATGCTCACTCTTTTTTCTTATAAATATTATTTACATGCCTTGGTATTAGCCTTAACATCATAGTCTCTTCATTATAACTTGTCACATTCTTTAGTAAGTTATTTCTATCCTCTTAATCGCATGCTCATCATTTATAAGGGATCATAGTTTCCACATTTGGTTTAACCACCTTTCATTTGTCGAAGCTCGTATTATACTATATTCTCATGGTGACTTTATTCGGAATCTATGCATGCCTTTCCTCTCTCTCATACTCAATGAATCATAATCCAAATTAGGCTCATAAGCCTGACATATGATCATCTTCAAATCTTGGAATACATCGATTCGTAATAAATAGAGATTATTGACCTCAAGGTTATCAATATCTCACAAGCATAACCTATTCGTATACATTCTTACCATGAATTCATCATTTACTGAATTCACTTCATATGAGTTCTAGGTACATACCTGTACCACTCGTGACATAGCCACATACTTTTTCGTTTTCAACATACCTGTTGAATCACTCGGAATGTTGAAAGATACTCGTGAGTCTCATACATATGATATCTTATCAACGCCATATCCCCGATATAGTCTTACATGAGATATCATATCGAAATCTCATACCGAGGCCATATCCCATATATGGTCTTATATGGAACCTTAATAACCTTAATATCATGGCATTTGTATTCTATCCATTCTTAAAGTTAAATCGAATATTTTCATTCCTTGACATCTCGTCGAGCTCGTTAATAATAAATTTAATAGAGACAATATACAATTCATACAATATCGAAATATCAAATACATCATAAAAGGTTGCATTATTTACACACGAACTTACCTCGATACCGAAAAGGTAAAAGGGGCCTAATCGTCAATTTCTCTCTTTTCCCCCGTTCTAGGTCCGAATCTCATTTTCTTTGATCTATAACATCACATTTAGCTTATTCATTAGTCACATTATTCATTGTGACCCAAAAACCATGCTATGAAAAAATTACATTTTTGCCCCTAAACTTTTTCTTATTTACACTTTTGCCCCTAGGCTCATAAAATGAAATGTGTTAAATTTCTTTACTACCCATGTATAGCCGAATCATTTTTATGCTTATAGTAGCCCACATTTTCCATAAAATCATATTTTTAACACATTTTTCTTATCTTTTACAAATAAGTCCTTTTTGACAATCTTACCGAAAATCACTTAGTAAAAGTCTTTTCTCTAACCATAAACATCCATTTTCTACCATTAAATATCAAAACACATACATGTCACACATGGGTAAATTTTTAGTCATGAACTCTACTTAAAAATAATGATAGAAATAGGTAAATCGGGTTACGAGGACTTCAAAAATACAAAGAACATTAAAAACGGGGTTAGGATGCACTTACTGTAGAGCTTGGAAAGCTTGAACAAACCCTATCCATGGCTTCCATGGTATATTCGGCCAAGGCATGAGAAATGAGGAAGATGATATCTTTTTCTCATGTTATTTTGGCTTTATTAGCCAAATGATTAATATACCCTTAATGAAAAACAATTTAAAACACATCTTACCATGTCCATATTTGTCCACAACTTAACTAATGGTCTAATTACCATTTAAGGACCTCTAATTTAAAAATTCATAACAATTGGGCACTTCTAACATGTGGAACTCAACTTTTGCACTATTTACAATTTATTCCTTTTGTCTAAATTGAGTGCCCAAACGTTAAGATTTTCGAACGAAATTTTCACAAAATCTTTCCGTGAAATTGTGGACCATAAAAATATAGTAAACATAAGATTTTCCTCGTCAAATTTTTGGCCCCGAAACCATTGTTCCGACTAGGCCCAAAATCGGGTTGTTACATCTCTCCCCCCTTTAGGGATTTTCGTCCCCGAAAATCTTACCACAAGAAGTTGCTTTCAACTCTCATGAAACACTTTCACTAACTTCCAAAATCACAAATCGATTTAACCTCGTATATCTCTTTCTAATGACCTTTAAACTTTAGCACACAGTGTCGAAGCACATCTTTAAAATCTAAATTACTCTCTCTCTCTGGGACACATATACTCAGTAATCTGTCAAAAAAGAACTTTGCACATACTAAAATGATTATATAAATCTTTACCAAACAATTAACCACAATCCAAATAACATATTCCTTTTTTGGGGATTATGACAATCCCGATTCAAAATCTGTAGTATTTTCATCTCATTTTCACCCTAGAATCTTTACCGATTGTAATAGTCTTAAATACTCTTGAAATTCATCTTTTACCTGTCAACAAATAGACATTTGAACATAAACTCAAAATATCGTGATATATACTCAATCACCAGAACATCTACTCATATAACTGCACATATTATTATTCTTGGATGAACAGACGTGCTACTACTGAGCCTCATATCAAAAACTTCTGCCTAAGTTCTGGATTCATCTATATGCAAATTCTATCTCGAAATAAAAATAATAACAGGAATCATATCCGACCCGAATTTTAACATTAAAAGTAAACTCATCCTGAACTTATTTAGATTACCATTCACTATCACACTTCTGAACTTCTTTGTTTCGCAACAAAAAACTCTCTTTAGCATTTAATATAGCTAGAATTAGACCATCATCAAATAAGGTCAATCGAGTAAGCAACTCACATAAATTAAACAAGGATTTTCCATCCAGACATCTGTACTATATTTGCTTCCCGAAAGGTAATTCAATAACAACACATACTCTTGCAATAACTCAAGCCATTATCACTGTCTTAAATTCAGATTTTTCTGTAACATTAAATACTTTAACTCATCAGGATTCAGGAAGCATATGAAATTTTTCGTAGAACATACTATATCATCGAATTTACAACACAGACAAGTGATCGTCTCTAAATTACCAGTCAAACAGTTCTTTTTGATGTAACCTTAACCATCTAAAATTCCAAACTACCTCTTTACATTCTGGTATCAAGACATATTCCAATTTGTTCAATAGTGCATCGCAGAAAGTCATAAATTCCTTACTCAATTTAAACTGAACTCAGAACTAGAACTTTCAGATAATAATACCTTCAATTACTTTCAACTTTGCTAACATGCAACAGATCATTCAAACTTTCATAAATGTGATAACTTTTCAATCAGATAAACTTTAACTTATAATTAATGTCAATCAATTAGAATAATTCAATATGCATATCTCTATATTATGCTTTCTAGAATCAAAATTTTTTATTCAGACTATTCGTCTTCATACTCGTGAATACACAGAATTTATTCTCTTTGTTAAAGCATGCTTAAATATATATATAACTCGAATCATATCTCAACAAATCAATCCACTTAAATAAAAACAACTAAGTTGATTTCAACTATCGAATAATAACATATCAATATACTCTTTTCTTCATACTGAGGATAGAATTCTCTTGTTATGCTAACCAAAAACCTTTACTATCACCTTAGCTTAGAGTAACAAGGATATCTCGATTGAATGCATCAACTTTAATTGACTTACCTGAAAAATCCATCGTATAACTTGGAAATTGTGATTTCACCACTTATACCATTGCCGATATTAACTCCTAATACGAAAACCAGAGATATCCAAATACTAGAATCATCACTTTTCTACGATCGAACTAAAGCATAATCATAGTAAACATAGCTATTACAAGCTGAAGAACACACTTTAAAGATAAATCATGGCTAATAATTCACGAAATAGGAATGATAGAAAAACCGAGGTAAAGATATCCAAGATACGATACCATACTGGAAGTCTGAGAACATAACTCACAAGAAGATAATAAAGATTTTGATAATTCCTCAAAGAAAGTCAAAAGAAAAAATACTGCTTATCGACTCTAGACTTCCATCATAACAGCGATAATATATTTCCCGCATATATAAGACAAAATCATGATCAGTAGAAACATAAGAATAGTATCACATAAAATTTTTACCATCGACTTCATTCCAATATATTAGAATAGAATTCCAAAGAGATAAAAAAATGCCGATCATGAACCAGCCAAATCAACAGTACTTTCGTATAATTTTACAGTCAGCTAACATTCTTACCCAATCATAAATCCATCAAAAATTGAACAACCACATAAACCCCTAAAGGTGAATGAATATCTACATAGAATACTTAAAAAGATCATTATATTTTATTCAACCATGATTGTCGTACTCAAACATGTTTTTTTTACAGCTCAAATATCATTTCTCTGACTAATTCTATCATCATAAACCCCGTATTATTCCATCTAATAATAAACATCAAATCAGGAGGAGTTCGGTAAATATATACTTTAGACTTCATACTTAATTGAGTCGAATAGCTGAGACTAGCTCTTTTTTATTCTTGACGTTGCATAATCTGTGTAATCTTTAAAACATCTTCATATTCTTCCCAAAACTATTTTCACTTTCCAACTATTCCCATCTCTGTACGCATTAGTAATTGTTCCATCACTAAACTCTTTAGTTTCACACTTATAAGCTTATTCAACTCGACTCTCATAAAATTTCTTCATAAATCAACACTGGTAAGGGGGTGAGGTCGTAAAGCCTTAAACTTGACTTTCATAATTACACGCATATGACTTAGAATTCATCATTAATGTAATATCATCGTAATAAAAAAACTCACCCCAAGCAAATTTTCACACTTATTCATGTTACAAATATTTTCTATCATCCATAATTTCAAACAGTGAATTTACTCACTCAAGCTCCATATTAACATTTAATTAGATACCCAACATCTAACTCTAATTTCTCTTATTGTCACTTGTCAAATTAGAAAAATGTCTTACAGGTTTGAGTACGTCGTTTACTTGATGCCGTAGTCCAACCATGGTCTTACACGAAGTCTCATATCGATGCCAATGCCATATCCCAGATATGGTCTTACATGGGAACACATGTCGATTGCCTATGCCATATCCCAAATATGGTCTTATATGGGATCTCATATCAATGTCGACGCCATATCCCAGATATGGTCTTATACGAGATCATATATCGATGTCGATGCTATGTCCCAGACATGGTCTTATACGAGACCTTCATTTGGTGCCGATGCCATATCCTAGATATGGTCTTACACGAGACCACGTATCGATGCCAATGCCATGCCCCAGACACGGTCTTATATAGGATCACATATCGATGCCAATTCCATGTCCTAGACATGGTCTTACATGAGATCACATTACTGCCATAGTCCAACCATGGTCTTATCCGTCAATCCATCATTAAACGATCGTACTCATCTCCTACGTTTTACTTAATTTGTTCTTCCAGTTCAACTCCCATACTATTATAATATTTGTGGCTTCATAACAGAGTCATAAAACAAAACATTATATATTCTCTAATTTAACAGTTAAAAATGAGATTCAACTATATGGACATATTGATTATACATTATTCAAACAAATGTACATACACACATATTCCGTCCATTGGGTAAGTTTACTCATCATATTGACTTAATCAAATTTGTTGGGTACATGACATCATATGCATGCCGAACCAACATGGATGGGCTTATCACCATATAACTTTCGTGTCATTCCACATTTTCACATTTCTCAAATTATGATTATACTATTTCGTAACTTATCACATACATGTTAGGAACTTCTATTCATACCTTTCTGAATTTTGACACATCATAAGCACATTTCAATCATCTCAATATAATTTTTAGTATTATCGAAAATAGCTCAGCTGGAAATCATCTCTGTCTTAACACAACAATTTAGTTAGAGCCGGGAGATATCACACTATCATGAGTAGTAGTATGGCATGTATAGCTAGACTCATATATGCTAGGTTAGTCCGAGAATCGACTAAACCATAGCTCTAATACCACTAAATGTAACAGTCCGATTTTGGGCCTAGTTAGAATAGTGGTTTTGGGGCCACAAATCCAATGAGGAAAATCTTATGTTTACTATATTTTTATGGTCTACGATTTCACAAAAAGATTTCGTGAAAATTTCGTTCGGAATTTATGACGTTTGGGCACTCAATTTAGTCAAAAGGACTAAATTATAAATAGTGAAAAAGTTGAGTTCCACATGTTAAAAGTTCCCAATTGTTATGAAGTTTTAAATTAGAGGTTCCTAAATAGTAATTAGACCATTAGTTAAGTTGTGGAAAAATATGGACATGGTAAGGTGTGTTTTAAATTGTTTTTCATTAAGGGTATTTTAATCATTTGGCTAATAAAGCCAAAATAACATGAGAAAAAGATATCATCTTCCTCATTTCTCATGCCTTGGCTGAATGTACCATGGAAGCCATGGCTAAGGTTTGTTCAAGCTTTCCATTATTTTTAACATGAGAAAAAGTCCTCGCGATTTACCTATTTCTACCACAATTTTTAAGTAGAGTTCATGATTAAAAATTTACCCATGTGTGACATGCATGTGTTTTGATGTTTAATGGTAGAAAATGGATGTTTATGGTTAGATAAATGACTTTTACTAATTGATTTTTGGTAAAATTGTCAAAAAGGACTTATTTGTAAAAGATAAGAAAAATGTGTTAAAAATATGATTTTATGGAAAATTTGGGCTGCTATAAGCATGAAAATGATTCGGCTATGCATGGGTAGTAAAGAAATTTAACAAATTTCATTTTACAAGCCTAGGGAAAAAGTGTAAATATGATAAAATTTAGGGGCAAAAACATAAATTTGCCATAGTATGATTTTTGGGTCACAATGAATAATGTGACTAATAAATAAGCTAAATGTGATGTTGTAGATCAAAGAAAATGAGATTCAGACCTAGAACAGGGGAAAAGAGAGAAATTAACGATTAGGTCCCTTTTTACCTTTTTGGTATCGAGGTAAGTTCATGTGTAAATAATGCAACCTTATGTGATGTATTTAATATTTCGATATTGTATGAATTGTATATTGTATCTATGAAATTTATTATTAACGAGATCGACGAGATGTCAAGGAATGAAAATATTTGATTTAACTTAAAGAATGGATAGAATACAAATGCCATGATATTAAGGTTATTAAGGTTCCATATAAGACCATATCTGGGATATGGCCTAGGTATGAGTTTTTGTATAAGACCATGTCAGGGACATTGCGTCGATATAATATCTCATGTAAGACCATACGGGGATATGGCATTGATATGATATCATATGTATGAGACTCACGAGTATCTTTCAGCATTCCGAGTGATTCAACAGGTATGTTGAGAAAGTATGTAGCTATGTTACGAGTGGTACAGGTATGTACCTAGAACTCATATGAAGTGAATTCAGTATATGATGAATTCGTGGTAAGAATGTATACGAATAAGTTATGCTTGTGAGATATAGATAACCTTGAGGTCAATAATCTTCATTTATTATGAATCGATGTTTGCCAAGATTTGAAGATGATCATCTGTTAAGCTTATGTGTAACATCCTGAAATTGGGCCTAGTAGAATTGGGCCCAATAGGCCTTGAGAATGGGAACGTTTAAAATTTTTGAGATGCATGTAGCACTTAGAATGTTATGGTAAGGTATTAATGGGCTTGTGCATTGTGTGTAATGTTATGTTTAATATGTTAATTTGAGGTTCATTGGGCCCAAAGAATTGGGTCAAAATTTCAAGACCAAGGTGAGCTAAGGAGGACAAGACAAGGCTATAATTTAGGGATTATTTTGTTTAATTAATGAGGATAACAAGTCGATAAAATAAAAGGAGAGTTGGTGCAAATGTGGCCTCTTATGGATGAGTGTTTTGATAGGGATAAGGGATAAAAGGATAGAGGAGAAAAGATAGGAGTTATCTTCGAGTATAGAGTTGGTCAAATTCCATCTCCGGAGGGGTGCCAAAATTCCCTATAAATAGGGGTACCTCTTCAATTCCTAGGCATTTTGAACCCCATTCTCTTCTCTCATCTTCTCGTGCCAAAATTCTCATTCTTTTGGTAATCTCTTTTCTTTTGATTTCTTACAAAGTCAAACCCCTAAGTATTCTTTCTCTCCACTTTCTTTTCACTTTCCTTCTAAGCCGAAACACTTCACTCAGTTTTTTTAAAAGTCAAAAATGCATCAGTTCATCTTTTTCGAGATTTTCATAAAAGCCGAAATCTCTAGATCTCATCTCCTGTGGTTGCTGAATCCTCTTTAATGGAGTCTGCTTGTGTTGGAATCTAAAGGAAACAATAGGTAAGTGTTGATTTTGGGATTTCAATGTTCTTTTGGCTTTTCAAAGTCCTTAGCCGAATGGCTATTAGAAACTAATCTCTTATTTCACACTTCTTTTTGGCATTCCGAGATTTGAATAAGGAGACCAATCACATAGATCTCTAAGTTATAGAATCGTGTTACTTTCGGGATTTCAAGGTAAGAGGATTTGTTTATTTATATATATAAAATAGGGTAGAATACTAACCATGGCCGAATATAGGAGAGGGCATATTTTCACAGTTTTCTGGCTTTTAAGCAAAGTTATAGATTGAGGATAATAGATCCGGATATCAAGGACATCGACCAAGAATATTGGATTTCGCAATATCAGGTGTGTAATAATTCCCCAACATTTAGATCTGTCTGTTAAATACCTGCTTATAAGTATTATATGTTGTGATAAATGTCGAAATCCCGGCATAAAAATGGAAGCCCAAAGAGGGTAAAAGCGAATCACCAGGTCAATGAATATTCTGATTACATGTTATAAGTGTATTAATTTTTGTGATTGCATGGGGTGGGTTTGATGAAAGGAGGAAGTTATACGTTATATGTGTAGCGATTTTTACCGTGATCTGTTATATGTTGTAACGGCTTTTGCCATGATCTGTTATAAGGGCTTCGGCCATGATATGTTGATGAGCAGCATGACTTCCATCTTGGCGTGTAGCAGTGTGGGTTGATTGTAGAAATCCCCAATGGTGTGAATGGTTGGTACGGGGGCGTGTAGCGGATGGAAACCTAGGCAAATGGGTTGGGCCTTGCATATTATTTGTTATATATGTACATGAATTTATTATTCTATTTTTATGGGTTAAGGCCCAAATCTAATGGTGCATGAAGGTTGCACACTGAGTCTCGCGACTCAAACAATTAATTAACATTTCAGGTAACACTTAGTGCATCGGACCGGGCTGGAGAGGAGCGCAAGGTGGCCATGCAAAAGAATATGTGGATCTGGCAAAAAGACTCAAGTTAATTATTTTTATATTATGTTTTATTTAATGGATTTTAAACCTCGTTGTAATAAGGCCATGGGCCACTAGTCTATATCTTGTTTTATTATGGGATAAATTATTTTTAGTTATTCAAACATTTATTTTAATTAAACTAAGGCATGTAATTAAGTTTGGGTTTTATTCATAAAGGCATATTTTATATAAATTACATTTGGGCTTTCTGACAACACGATTTGTTTTACAAAAATTTCCTTAGTGACATACCAGATCCGGTCGTGGTGTTTGGGCCAGGTTTGGGGTGTTACAAATTGGTATCAGAGCTCGGTTCAAAACTCGGCTTTGGGTTTTGGGCTCAAAACATTTTCTAAAAATGGTTTTTTTTTGAAACATGCATGTTTAAAAATGGTACAGGGTTTGTTTTCTCGGCATGGCACCTGCGTCTCCGGCCCTAGTCCGCCAGGTAAGTATTTAGAACTCCTTGTGTGATATATATATGAATATGGGCTTGATGGGTTTTATGGGACGTAGGTAGATTAGTTACACTTTGATGGACTATAGGCTTAGGTTAAACAACTTCTTAAATTACAAAAGACTTAAATTATCCAAACAAATCCTGTGAACTGATCACTAACTTAAGGTGTGACGACAAGTACACGCATGTCTAGGAATAGATACGGTGAGAGCCTGGTATTTAAGCAGTCCTTGTAACACCCCAAACCCGGTCTATGCATTAAGACTAGATTTGGTTTGTTACATGAATTGAGCTATCTTAAAATCTTCAATGAGTTGAAATCTACAATATTATTTTTAATTACTGGGTTTAATAAAAATCAGAAGAGTATTTTAAATTTGATGTATATTAGAAAACATTAGTTAAAAAAGAACATCATTAACATTGTATTATCAAAAACCCTTAGCTAATTTATTTGAGAGTTAAAATAATAAAATATTTATAAAGGAATTTCATATATTTGAAAACCCAATTTATTTTGATAAAAACATCATATAATCATAAGCCCATATTTAAATGTCCAAAATATAGTTTAAAACCAAACACACATAAAAATCC
The DNA here is from genome assembly GCA_025506655.1 of Gossypium rotundifolium. Taxonomy (NCBI): domain Eukaryota; kingdom Viridiplantae; phylum Streptophyta; class Magnoliopsida; order Malvales; family Malvaceae; genus Gossypium; species Gossypium rotundifolium. Next base: position 31,562,137 of record CP106730.1, read on the forward strand.
ATAAATTATTAATAGAGGCCCTTATTACATTAACCCAAAATAGTAAAATACTTATTAAAAAGTTCAGAGTTTAATAAACCCATGTTTTGCAGTATGGCCTCCACGAAGTCATCCTCGGCCCAAGTCCACGTCAATTTCCATTACCTGAGATGGAAAATTTGAGGGAGTGAGTTACTTAGAACTCAGTGTATAACTCACTTACTTTGTCCACTGGGCCAGATTTTCAAATTATGGATTTGGGCCTTGAGCCCATAAGTAGAATTAACAACATAATTAATAACAAAATTAATAGCATAATGAATAACATAATTAATAACATGCATGTAAAAATGAATCTTTCCCTCCCAAACCTAATTCCATCCGCTACACACCCCCGTACCAACCATCACACCTGTGGGGATCAAGTCAACCCACCCCGCTATCACACCAATCGTAGGCATTAAGCCATTTTATATTTGTGGCAGAGCCACCGAACTAGATTGTGACAAAGTCACCGAACTAGAGGCATTGAGCCAATTATTATTTTGTGGCAGAGCCACCGAACTAGAGGCAAATAGCCATTTATAAATTTTGTGGCAGAGCCACCGAACTAGATTTTGGCAACAGGCCTTTCTTCTCTTCATCATTTTCCCAACCCATGCAATATGTATGCAAAGTAGTCTATGATCATATAATGATTTTATTAAAGAGGCCCATTAACAAGAGTCAATATTTTAGATTTTTATTAAGGCCCAAACATTTGGCCCATTTTAGCAATTTAATATCTTAGGCCCAAAATTACGATCTAGTAGGAATTTGGCCCATTTAACGATCTAGCAGGGATTTCATCCCGTTTAACAATTTAATGTAGATTACGCCCATTTACGATCTAGCGTAGTTTTTAGCCCATTTAACAATTTAATGTAGATTACGCCCATTTACGATCTAGCGTAGTTTTCACCCATTTATCGATCTAATGTAGATTTCGCCCAATTACTAATTATCAAATTTATCGGTCCATTTTATGAAGACATGAAAATTTATATTTTCCATCTAACTCATCGAGGCTTTTTCGTAATTTTCACCATATTATCCGTTTTCATGTAATTTCACCAAATACCAATTATTACGTTTTATACCGATCTAGTCGTTTTTACGATTTAACATCATACCATGAATAACATCAAAACCCGAGAAAAGTGTGAAGTTATACACCTCGATATCATGAGTACTAACCCTTCCCGCTCTTCAACACCTAAACATAATACGATCTTATTAGGACATTATCATGAACAAAATATGTTATAGACATATGATCCAAAACCTTACCCTCTTGATTTTGGATCACTTCAACTTTCGGTTTCTCCTCATTTATCGATTCGTTATTCGCTGAGAATCCACTAACGTACAAAGGCTCGGGAGTTCTTACTACTTCGAATAATTGATTTCCTTCGGTAGATGGTCCACAACCCGGTGGAAAATCCCGGACTACCGAAATCGCCCTTCGTTTATACTTAGGGGGAATAGTGGATCCACCCCTCTTACGATAACTAAACACCGCCCTTTTCTTCCCTATTTTGAAGATCTTCAATATCAAAAGATAGTTAATCCTAATAATATATCAAAATAAGAATTCTAAAGATCTTATAGGCGAGATTTCCTTACCACAAATATTCTTGTTCCACAAGGAGAATCGATCCAAACGTTCTATGTCACTCACGACCACTTGATTTCCAATCTTCCGTTATCGCACTAAAATATAACATAAATAAACGTTAATAGAATGAGCGTTTATTTCGATCTAAGAAAGCCTTCATACCACCATCAATATTCGGCCATGACTACTTCTAACTAAACGAAACTAAAAAGAATTCTTACCCTTTTGTCCACGGTTGAAAAGAAAGGATTGAAAATGATGTCTCTAAGTGATGGAGGATTCGCTATGATAACCAAAGAAAAGAAAAAAATGATTCTGCTATGGCTCACTAACATTCGGCCAAGGAGAAAAACAATGGAGAAAAGATGAGTGAAAAGAAATAAAATAAGAGAAGAGATGATAATGAAGATTCGGTTTTCAAAGAGAAGAAAAGAGAAAGGAAAAGATGTATTAGAGAGCAAGGTACATTCGAATGGAGAAAGAAAACAAAAAGAGAGATATGGTCTTTTTGGTACTAACAATTTCGACACTAAGAAGAGGCACAAGAGAATATTCAAAAGATAAACAAAAAAAATGACCAAATGGTCAAAAGAATTAGGCTTTACCAAATGCACAAATTCGGCCAAGGGAGAAAAGTTGAGAAAGGATTGCAAAACTTTGCACATATGCTAAGAATGACCAAAAAGAGACTTCAAATCCTAGCCAAACTAACACCAAAAATTCGGCTCCCCCCTAGACCATATTGTCGTCCAAATGCATGGTCAAATGGCCATGATTTTGTTTCCAAAACATTCTCCTTGATACTTGCCCCATGTCTCCATATCTTTCCATAAGTTCTTGATTCCATACCATATGTTAACACTTACCTTATTCCTTTGATATACTAACCAAAAATAACAAGGTCAACACTTTCCATAAATGAGCTTGGTAATACACTTACCATAGAAGAGCAAAATAAAAGTTGTCTAAATGCTATTTAAGGATTTGAACCTCTTCCTCATGCACTAATTCATGCGCCAACACCACCATGCCATGTACTCATCTTGTGTCACTTATTAACACTTAAATTAACTTAAGTATTAATGACACTTGCTTCTCTTCAATAAATTCTCAAATATAAAATTTATTCCTTACCCAAATTATGCTATACTCTTCTTCAGGACTATAATAAACACGAAAATAAAAGTAAGAAAATTTTCCTTCATAATCTAAACACCAAATCATGCAATATATCAATACTCGAATTTTTAGGGTGTTACAACTCTACCCTTCTTAAAGAAAATTTCGTCCTTGAAATTTGCCTGGTTGAAAGAGGTGAGGGTATTGTTGCCGAATTGCATCCTCAGGCTCCCACGTAGCTTCCTCCACTCCGTGGTTACGCCATAGAACTTTGACCAACGGCACGGTTTTCTTTCTTAGCACCTTAACATCTCGATCTAAGATTTCCACTGGTTCCTCCTCAAAAGACAAATCTGAATTCAATTCCACTTCTTCTACCGGTACTATGTGCGAAGGATCCGATCTATAATGCCTCAAAGATGGAAACATGAAAACATTATGAATTTGACTCAACTCCCGAGGTAACTCAATCGATAGGCCATCGGACCAACACGCTTCACCACACCAGTATGGTCCAATATATCTAGGGCTCAACTTGCCTTTCTTTCCAAACCTAAAATCTTTTTCCAAGGTGAGACCTTCAAGAAAACCCGATCCCCACATCATACTCGATATTCTTACGCTTCAGTCCGTGCATACGACTTCGCCTCTCCGAGGTTTCTTTCAACCGTGCTCAAATAACTTTTACCATTTCCATCGCTTTGAGATATCATCTCGTGACCTAACATCCGTTGCTCGCCCAACTCACCCAACAATAGAGAACGACACTTACGACCATACAATGCCTCGTAAGGTGCCATCTGAATGCTAGACCGATAGTCATTGTTATACGTAAATTTCGCCAAAGGGTAGATAATCCTCCCAACTACTCTCAAGTCGATTACACATCCCCTTAACATATCTTTCAATATCCGAATTACCCTATCCGACCGACCATCGACCGAGGATGAAAAGCCGTCTCGAAATTCAACTTTGTCCCCAAGGCTTCATGTAGAGCTTTCCAAAATCGTGATGTAAATCTGGAATCTCTGTCTAATATAATAGATACAGGGACCCCATGCAACCTCACAATTTCGAGATACGCATGACTTTGCCAACTTTTGCAATGAATAATCCGTCATTTAACCGGTAGGAAATGAGCTTCATCAAACGATCAACAATTACCCAAACAGAATTTTTCTTAGTAGGTGTTAAAGGTAACACACTAACAAAATCCATGGTTATCCGTTCCCATTTCCAAAGAGGAATTTTTACCGGTTGTAACAATCCAGACGGAAATTGATGTTCTGCCTTCACTTGCTGACAAGTCAAACATTTTCGCACAAACTCTGAAATCTCTCGCTTTACCCCTGGCCACCAATACTGTTCACAGAGATCTCGATACATCTTATTTCCTCTGGGATGCATAGCATAAGGGCTACTATGCGCCTCCCGTAGAATCATTTGCCTCAGATCTGAGTCCTTAGGCATACATACTCTTCCTCGAAAGCACAACACACCTTCCGTGTTTATTCCAAAATCTTCGATTTCACCATTTTCAACATGCTGAAATAAAGGTCCCAACTTTTCATCTGATGTCTGTTTTTCCTTGTTTTGTTCCAGCCATAGCGGCTTCACCTGAAATTCTGCTAACAAACTTCCATCCTCATACAAACTCAAATGAGCAAACAATGCTCTCAAATCGACATCGCTTTACGACTTAACGCGTCGGCTACCACGTTAGCCTTTCCAGATGATATTCGATTGAGAAATCATAATCCTTTAATAATTCTACCCATCTTCTTTATCTTAAATTCAACTCCTTTTGGGTAAGGAGGTATTTAAGACTCTTGTGATCCGTAGATGATGATTTCTCACCGTAGAGATAGTGCCTCCAAATCTTTAAAGCAAAGACCATAGCACTAACTCCAAATCATGAGTAGGGTAGTTTACTTCGTGCGGTCTCAATTGACGAGAAGCATAGGCCACCACCTTTCCATTTTGCATCAACACACAACCTGCACTGTGAGACGATCACAATAAATAAGTGAATTCTTTTCAGCCTCCTATCAATCAAAATCGAGCTTAGTCCACGATTTTCTTCAATTTCTCGAAACTCTCTTGCTTTTTCCCAATTATATGGAACTCCTTCCGCAACAATTTAGTTAGTGGTGCAAAGAATCAACGAAAACCCCTACAAAACGCCTATAGTATCCATTAAACCCAAGAAACTCCAAATTTCACCACTGATGTTGGTGGTTTCCAATCCGAATAGCCTCAATTTTCCGAGGATCCACCCTTATTCCTTCGGCTGATACCACATGACCAAGGAAAGTCACTTCCTTTAGCCAAAATTCGCATTTACTAAATTTAGCATACAGTTACTTATCACGAAGTAGCTGTAATACTATCCGCAAATGCTTCTCATGCTCCTCCTCATTTCTCGAATAAACCAATGTGTCATCTATGAAGACTACCACAAACCGGTCTAAATATGGTTGAAAGACTCAGTTCATCATGTCCATAAATGCAGCTAGTGCATTGGTTAATCCAAACGACATCACTACAAACTCATAATGTCCGTAACGAGTCCGAAATGCCGTCTTATAAATGTCCGCTTCTTTCACCTTGAGCTGGTGATAACCCGACCTCAAATTAATTTTGGAGAAAATTGAAGCTCCTTTTAATTGATCAAACAGGTCGTCAATTCTCGGCAGAGGATACCGATTCTTGATCGTCAATTTATTCAATTGTCTGTAATCAATGCACATACGCATCGATCCATCCTTCTTCTTGACGAACAAAACTGGTGCTCCCTACGGAGACACACTTGGTCAAATAAATCCCCGATCCAGCAATTCTTGAATTTGAGCTTTAAGCTCAGCTAACTCCTTCGGTGCCATTCTATAAGGAGCAATGGACACCGGAGTCGCCCTAGGCAAAAGCTCAATGCCAAATTCTACTTCCGATCCGAGGTATACCGAAGTTCTTCGAAATACATCGGAAATTCCTTCACCGTCCTCACGCTATTCACAGATAACTCTTTGGCATCCAAAGCACGATAAAGGCTAGGAATGCTCCATATCCTTTTCGAACCAACTTCTCTGCCTTTAATGCAGATAATACATTTGCCAAGTAGTTCCTTCGCTCACCAATCATTATGATTTCCTTATCATCCGAGGTTCTTACTGACATTTGTTTTTTAGCACAATCCAATTGTGCCCGATGTTTAACCAACCAATCCATGCCCAGAATGAGATCGAACTCACGAAAGGTAGTTCCATCAAGTTTGCCAAGAATACCTCTTCTTGAATTTCCAAGGGCACGCCTTTAAACATTTTATTAACAATTCGATCGTCCTAAAGGACTAATTATCGCCATCTCACTATCGGTAATTTTAGATTCTAAATTTAGGTTTCCGATATGGCACTAGCAACATATGAGTGGGTAGAGCCAATATCTATTAAAGCAATAACAGTACATCAAGATGAAGAACGTATCAGCTTATCACATTTGGTGCATTGCCATCCTCGCATGGCCTAACTCGCATAAACCACCAGTCCGTCTTGCATCTCAGATTTCTCTAGGACCATTGCCTCGACCGGTGCACCTTGACCACGACCAGCCCCATTACCACCACGACCGGGTCCACGACCTCTCGGTGGTCACCGAGTACCTCCGACCACAGTGCATCATTATTACGAACTTCTTGAGTCGTATCCATACGTCGAGGACAATTTCTATATCGATGATCCATCGAACCGCATTTGTAACAAGCGCCCGTTTTCCTCCAACACTCTCCAATGTGTCTTTTTCCACATTCAGCACATTCTTGACTTCGATTATTTGTTACCGTGTTCTACCTTGAACCGGTTCATCATTCCGAGGTCTCTTCCAAATTTCTTTGAAGAACCGCATCACGTGTCTCTCTCTTGTTTCTAAATCTTTCTTGGTTCGACGCTCGAGTTCTTAGCCTCCTCGGCTATCTTGGCCTTCTCCACAAGCGTGAAAAAGTTCTAACTTGCTGTGGGGCAATCAGAACCCTCAGCTCATCATTAAGTCCATCCTCGAAATGCACACAACATTCATGATCTGTTGATACAATTGTCCAAGCATAGCGGCTCAAACGTAAAAACTCACTTCATCATGTTGCCATCGCTTTTACTCCATTGTATAAGATTCAAATTCCTTCCTTCTAGCGCCTACATAACTTGTTCCAACGTATTTTCCTTGGAAGGCGCTTTTAAAGAATTCCCAAGTAATCGCAGCAGCTTTTGAGCCTTCTCGACAAAGGAGCCACCATCGATACTCTTCGCCTCTTAACAAAGACACGCCTCCTTTCGCTTTTTGCTCAACAAAGGCATTCCATATCATCCATAATCCATTCCACGCCTTGAGCCAAGATTCACCATATTCGAGCTACACCGAGACTCCTCTAAAAACTTCTGCATTATTGGACTTAAGTCGTTCTAAAATTGACCCACGAGTTGTTGGCCCAATTCTAGTTCCAGCGACCCTTTCTAGGACTCGCAGATGGCTTGAGTTAAAGCATTGTCTTCTTCCATGTGATCGCGTGATCCGCTCTCACTCTCAATTGATGCAGTGCATCCATTTTCGGATATGATTTGGTGCTTCAGTTGTAGCACCTCGGCCTCTACCACGGCCACGCTCATGCTGGCCCACGACCACGCCCTCTAGTGCTCATGATGGCTTATTCATTTTTATCTGATTACAAGTTTTATGAATCAGAAAATTTGTTTCGGTGTTTATTAACGATGTTTTATGAGATTTGAGAGATAAAGTTGTTTTTCGCAACATATCCTATAGTCTCAATCTCTACGATTTTTTTCACATCTAAAACTAGAAGTTCTAAAGTGTTCCTATGATCATCATAGTAATCATTAAGCAATAAATACTTACTTGACTTGTTGCCGGATGCTTGTGGTGCCATAATTGATCTTTAAAATATAATTGAACGATTTCATACGTAAATTATTTATAACCCAAACCACGTATCGAGTTTTTGAAACTGCTCGATATTATTAAATGTAACACCCCAAACCCGGCCTATGCATTAAGACTAGATTTGGTTTGTTACATGAATCGAGCTATCTTAAAATCTTCAATGAGTTGAAATCTACAATATTATTTTTAATTATCGGGTTTAATAAAATCGTAAGAGTATTTTAAATTTGATGTATATTAGAAAACATTAGTTAAAAAAGAACATCATTAACATTGTATTATCAAAACCCTTAGATAATTTATTTGAGAGTTAAAATAATAAAATATTTATAAAGGAATTTCATATATTTGAAAACCCAATTTATTTTGATAAAAACATCATATAATCATAAGCCCATATTTAAATGTCCAAAATATAGTTTAAAACCAAACACACATAAAATCCATAAATTATTAATAGAGGGCTCAGATTACATTAACCCAAAATAGTAAAATACTTATTAAAAAGTTCGAGTTTAATAAACACATGTTTTGCAAGATGGCCTCCACGAAGTCATCCTCGGCCCAAGTCCACGCCAATTTCCATTACTTGAGATGGAAAATTTGAGGGAGTGAGTTACTTAGAACTCAAAGTATAACTCACTTACTTTATCCATCGGGCGATTTTCAAATTATGGATTTGGGCCTTGAGCCCATAAGCGTAATTAACAACATAATTAATAACATAATTAATAGCATAATGAATAACATAATTAATAACATGCATGTAAAACTGAATCTTTCCCGCCCAAACCTAATTCCATCCGCTACACACCCCCGTACCAACTGTCACACCTGTGGGGATCAAGTCAACCTACCCCGCCATCACACCAATCATAGGCATTAAGCCATTTTATATTTGTGGCAGAGCCACCGAACTAGATTGTGACAAAGTCACCGAACTAGAGGCATTGAGCCAATTATTATTTTGTGGCGAGCCACCGAACTAGAGGCAAATAGCCATTTATAAATTTTGTGGCGAGCCACCAACTAGAGGCAATTAGCTATAATTTTGTGGCAAAGCCACCAACTAGAGGCAATTAGCTATAATTTTGTGGCAAAGCCACCGAACTAGATTTTGGCAACAGCCTTTCTTCTCTTCATCATTTTCCCAACCCATGCAATATGTATGCAAAGTAGTTTATGATCATATAATGATTTTATTAAAGAGGCCCATTAACAAGAGTCAATATTTCAGATTTTTATTAAAGCCCAAACATTTGGCCCATTTTAGCAATTTAATATCTTAGGCCCAAAATTACGATCTAGTAGGAATTTGGCCCATTTAACGATCTAGCAGGATTTCAACCCGCTTAACAATTTAATGTAGATTACGGCCATTTATTTATCTAGTAGAGTTTTCAAATTCGCTTAACAATTTAATGTAGATTACGGTCCATTTATGATCTAGCATAGTTTTCACCCATTTATCGATCTAATGAGATTTCGCCCAATTACTAATTATCAAATTTATCGGTCCATTTTACGAAGACATGAAAATTTATATTTTTCCATCTAACTTATCGAGGCTTTTTCGTAATTTTCACCATATTATCCGCTTTCATGTAATTTCACCAACTACAAATTATTACGCTTTTATACCGATCTAGTCGCTTTTACGATTTAACATCATACCACTTAATAACATCCAAACCCGAGAAAAGTGTGAAGTTACACACCTCGATATCGTGAGTACTAACCCTTCCCGCTCTTCAACACCTAAACATAATACGATCTTATTAGGACATTATCATGAACAAAATATGTTATAGACATTTGATCCAAAACCTTACCTCTTGATTTTGGATCACTTCAATTTTGGTTTCTCCTCGTTTATCGATTCGTTATTCACGAGAATCCACTAACGCACAAAGGCTCGGAGTTCTTACTACTTGAATAATTGATTTCCTTCTAGATGGTCCGCAACTCGGTGGAAAATCCTGATCACCAAATTGCCCTTCGCTTATACTTAGGGGAATAGTGGATCCGCCTCTTACGATAACTAAACACCGCCTTTTCTTCCCTATTTTGAAGATCTTCAATATCAAAAGATAGTTAATCCTAATAATATATCAAAATAAGAATTCTAAAGATCTTATAGGCGAGATTTCCTTACCACAAATATTATTGTTCCACAAGGAGAATCGATCCAAATGTTCTATGTCACTCACGACCACTTGATTTCCAATCTTCCGTTATCGCACTAAAATATAACATAAATAAACGTTAATAGAATGAGCGTTTATTTCGATCTAAGAAAGCCTTCATACCACCATCAATATTCGGCCATGACTACTTCTAACTAAACGAAACTTAAAAGAATTCTTACCCTTTTGTCCACGGTTGAAAAGAAAGGATTGAAAATGATGTCTCTAAGTGATGGAGGATTCTGCTATGATAACCAAAGAAAAGAAAAAAAATGATTCGCTATGGCTCACTAACATTCGCCATGGAGAAAACAATGGAGAAAAGATGAGTGAAAAGAAATAAAATAAGAGAAGAGATGATAATGAAGATTCGATTTTCAAAGAGAAGAAAAGAGAAAGGAAAAGATGTATTAGAGAGCAAGGTACATTCTAAGAATGGAGAAAGAAAACAAAAGAGAGATATGGTCTTTTGGTACTAACAATTTCGGCACTAAGAAGAGGCACAAGAGAATATTCAAAAGATGAACAAAAAATGACCAAATGGTCAAAAGAATTAGGCTTTACCAAATGCACAAATTTGGCCAAGGGAGAAAAGTTGAGAAAGGATTGCAAAACTTTGCACATATGCTAAGAATGACCAAAAAGAGACTTCAAATCCTAGCCAAACTAACACCAAAAATTCGCTCCCCTAGACCATATTGTCCCAAATGCATGGTCAAATGGCCATGATTTTGTTTCCAAAACATTCTCCTTGATACTTGCCCCATGTCTCCATATCTTTCCATAAGTTCTTGATTCCATACCATATGTTAACACTTACCTTATTCCTTTGATATACTAACCAAAAATAACAAGGTCAACACTTTCCATAAATGAGCTTGGCCGACACTTACCATAGAAGAGCAAAATAAAAGTTGTCTAAATGCTATTTAAGGATTCAAACCTCTTCCTCATGCACTAATTCATGCGCCAACACCACCATGCCATGTACTCATCTTGTGTCACTTATTAACACTTAAATTAACTTAAGTATTAATGACACTTGCTTCTCTTCAATAAATTCTCAAATATAAAATTTATTCCTTACCCAAATTATGCTATACTCTTCTTCAGGACTATAATAAACACGAAAATAAAAGTAAGAAAATTTTCCTTCATAATCTAAACACCAAATCATGCAATATATCAATACTCGGATTCTTATGGTGTTACAACTCTACCCTCCTTAAAGAAAATTTCGTCCTCGAAATTTACCTGGTTGAAAAAGGTGAGAGTATTGTTGTCGAATTGCATCCTCAAGCTCCCACGTAGCTTCCTCCACTCCGTGGTTATGCCATAGAACTTTGACCAACGGCACGGTTTTCTTTCTTAGCACCTTAACATCTCGATCTAAGATTTCTACTGGTTCCTCCTCAAAAGACAAATCTGAATTCAATTCCACTTCTTGTACCGGTACTATGTGCGAAGGATCCGATCTATAACGCCTCGGCATGGAAACATGAAAAACATTATGAATTTGACTCAACTCTGGAGGTAACTCAATCTGATAGGCCACTGGACCAACACGCTTCACAACACGGTATGGTCCAATATATCTAGGGCTCAACTTGCCCTTCTTTCCAAACCTGAAAATCTTTTTCCAAGGTGAGACCTTCAAGAAAACCTGATCCCCCATATCATACTCGATATCCTTACGCTTCAGGTCTGCATACGACTTCTATCTATCTGAGGCTTCTTTCAACCGTGCTCGAATAACTTTTACCTTTTCCTCTGTTTCAGATATCATCTCAGGACCTAATATCTGTCGTTCACCCAACTCAGTCCAACAAATAGGAGAACGACACTTACGACCATACAATGCCTCGTAAGGTGCCATCTGAATGCTAGACTGATAGTTGTTGTTATACGCAAATTCTGCCAGTGGTAGATAATCCTCCCAACTACTCCTGAAGTCGATTACACATCCCCTTAACATATCTTCCAATATCTAAATTACCCTCTCTGACTGACCATCAGACTGAGGATGAAAAGCCATACTGAAATTCAACTTTGTCCCCAAGGCTTCATGTAGAGCTTTCCAAAATCGTGATGTAAATCTGGGATCTCTGTCTTGATATAATAGATACAGGACCCCATGGCAACCTCACAATTTCAGATACGTATAGCTTTGCCAACTTTTGCAATGAATAATCCGATTTAACCGGTAGGAAATGAGCGATCTTCATCAAACGATCAACAATTACCCAAACAGAATTTTTCTTAGTAGGTGTTAAAGGTAACCCACTAACAAAATCCATGGTTATCCGTTCCTATTTCCAAAGAGGAATTTTTACCGGTTGTAACAATCCATACGGTAATTGATGTTCTGCCTTCACTTGCTGACAAGTCAAACATTTCCCCACAAACTCTGAAATCTCCCGCTTTAACCCTGGCCACCAATACTGTTCACAGAGATCTCGATACATCTTATTTCCTCCGGGATGCATAGCATAAGGGCTACTATGCGTCTCCCGTAGAATCATTTGCCTCAGATCTGAGTCCTTAGGCATACATACTCTTCCTCAAAAGCACAACACACCTTCCGTGTTTATTCCAAAATCCTCGATTTCACCATTTTCAACTTGTCAAATAAAGGTCCCAACTTTTCATCCGATTGCTTTTCCTTGATTTGTTCCAACCAATGGCTTCACACAAGTTCTCGCTAACAAACTTCCATCCTCATACAAACTCAAATGAGCAAACAATGCTCTCAAATCGACATCGCTTTACGACTTAACGCGTCACCTACCACGTTAGCCTTTCTAGGATGATATTCGATTGAGAAATCATAATCCTTTAATAATTCTACCCATCTTCTTTGTCTTAAATTCAACTCCTTTTGGGTAAGGAGGTATTTAAGACTCTTGTGATCCGTAGATGATGATTTCTCACCGTAGAGATAGTGCCTCCAAATCTTTAAAGCAAAGACCACAAAGCAGCTAACTCTAAATCATGAGTAGGGTAGTTTACTTCGTGCGGTCTCAATTGACGAGAAGCATAGGCCACCACCTTTCCATTTTGCATCAACACACAACCTGCATCTGTGAGACGATCACAATAAACAATGAATTTTTTTCACCTCCTATGAATCAAACCGAGCTCACGATTTTCTTCAATTTCTCAAACTCTCTTGTCGCTTTTCACCAATTATATGGAACTCCCTCCACAATAGTTTAGTTAGGTGCAACAATCAACGAAAACCCCTACAAAACGCCTATAGTATCCACCAAACCCAAGAAACTCCAAATTTCAGCCACCGATGTTGGTGGTTTCCAATCCGTAATATCCTCAATTTTCCGAGGATCCACCCTTATTCCTTCTACCGATACCACATGACCAAGGAAAGTCACTTCCTTTAGCTAAAATTTGCATTTACTAAATTTGGCATACAGTTGCTTATCACGAAGTAGTCAGTAATACTATCCGCAAATGCTTGTCATGCTCCTCCTTATTTCTCGAATAAACCAATATGTCATCTATGAAGACTACCACAAACCGATCTAAATATAGTTGAAAGACTCGATTCATCATGTCCATAAATGCAAATGGTGCATTGGTTAATCCAAACAAAGATTACTACAAACTCATAATGTCCGTAACGAGTCCGAAATGCCGCCTTATAAATGTCCACTTCTTTCACCTTGAGTGGTGATAACCCGACCTCAAATCAATTTTGGAGAAAATCAAGCTCCTTTTAATTGATCAAACAGTCGTCAATTCTCGATGAGAGATACCGATTCTTGATCGTTAATTTATTCAATTGTCCGTAATCAATGCACATACGCATCGATCCATCCTTCTTCTTGATTTAACAAAACCGGTGCTCCCCACGGAGACACACTTGGTCGAATAAATCCCGATCCAAATAATTCTTGAATTTGAGCTTTAAGCTCACCAACTCCTTCTGTGCCATTCTATAAGGAGCAATGGACACCGGAGTCATCCCTGCAAAAGCTCAATGCCAAATTCTACTTCCGATCCGAGGTATACCGAAGTTCTTCGGGAAATACATCAAAAAATTCCTTCACCGTCCTCACGTCATTCATAGATAACTCTTTGGCATCCAAAGCACAGATAAAGGCTAGGAATGCTCCATATCCTTTTCAAACCAACTTCTCTGCCTTTAATGCAGATACTACATTTGCCAAGTAGTTTCTTCGCTCACCAATCATTATGATTTCCTTATCATCTGAGGTTCTTACTGACATTTGTTTTTCAGCACAATCCAATTGTGCCCGATGTTTAACCAACCAATCCATGCCCAGAATGAGATCGAACTCGTCAAAAGGTAGTTCCATCAAGTTTGCCAAGAATACCTCTTCTTGAATTTCCAAGGCACGCCTTTAAACATTTTATTAACAATCATCGATCGTCCTAAAGGACTAATTATCGCTCATCTCACTATCGATAATTTTAGATTCTAAATTCAAGTTTCCAGATATGGCACTAGCAACATATGAGTGGGTAGAGCCAATATCTATTAAAGCAATAACAGTACATCAAGATGAAGAACGTATCAGCTTATCACATCCGGTGCATTGCCGTCCTCGCTGGCGCCTAATCGCATAAACCACCAGCCGCCTTGCATCTATATTTCCTCTAGGACCATTGCCTCGACCGGTGCACCTTGACCACGACCAGCCCCATTACCACCACGACCGGTCCATGACCTCTCTGTGGTCAGCCGAGTACCTCCGCCACCAGGCATCATTATTACGAACTTCTTGAGTCGTATCCATATGTCGAGGACAATTTCTATACTGATGATCCATCGAACCGCATTTGTAACAAGCGCCCGTTTTCCTCCAACACTCTCCAAAGTGTCTTTTTCCACATTCAGCACATTCTCGACTTCGATTATTTGTTACCGGTGTTCTACCTTGAACTGATTCATCATTCCGAGGTCTCTTCGAAATTTCTTTGAAGAACCGATCATTGTGGTCTCTCTTGTTTCTAAATCTTTCTCGCTTACGACGTTTCGAGTTCTTAGCCTCCTCGGCTATCTTGGCCTTCTCCACAAGCGTGGAAAAAGTTCTAACTTGCTATGGGGCAATCAGAACCCTCAGCTCATCATTAAGTCCATCCTCGAAATGTACACAACATTCATGATCTGTTGATACAATTGTCCGAGCATAGCGGCTCAAACGTAAAAACTCAGCTTCATACACTGCTACTGTTTTACTCCCTTGTATAAGATTCAAAAATTCCTTCCTTCGGGCGTCTACATAACTTGTTCCAACGTATTTTCCTTGGAAGGTAGCTTTAAAGAATTCCCAAGTAATCGCAAAGACGGTGCCTTCTCTAACAGTGAGCCACCATCGACACGCTTCGCCTCTTAACAAAGACACAGCTCCTTTCGCTTTTTGCTCAACAAAGGCATTCCATATCATCCATAATCCGCTCCACGCCTTCGAGCCAAGATTCACCACATTCGAGCTACACCGAGACTCCTCTAAAAACTTCGCTTTATTGGACTTAAGTCGCTCAAATTGACCCACGAGTTGTTGGCCCAATTCTAGTTCCAATGACCCTTTCTAGGACTCGCAGCATGGCTTGAGTCAAAGCATTGTCTTCTTCCATGTGATCGCGTGATCCCGTCTCACTCTCAATTGATGCAGGTGCATCCATTTCCGGCATATGATTTGGTGCTTCAGTTGTAGCACCTCGGCTCTACCACGCCCACGCTCACTGCGTCCACGACCACGCCCTCTAGTGCTCATGATGGCTTATTTGTTTTATCTCGATTACAAGTTTTATGAATCGTAAAATTTGTTTCGGTGTTTATTAACGATGTTTTATGAGAATTGAGAGATAAAGTTGTTTTTCACAACATATCCTATAGTCTCAATCTCTACGATTTTTTCACATCTAAAACTAGAAGTTCTAAAGTGTTCCTATGATCATCATAGTAATCATTAAGCAATAAATACTTACTTGACTTGTTGCGGATGCTTGTGGTGCCATATCGATCTTTAAAATATAATTGAACGATTTCATACGTAAATTATTTATAAACCCAAACCACAAGAAGTTTTTGAAATCGCTCGATATAATTAAATGTAACACCCCAAACCCGGTCTATGCATTAAGACTAGATTTAGTTTGTTACATGAATCGAGCTATCTTAAAATCTTCTATGAGTTGAAATCTACAATATTATTTTTAATTACTTGGTTTAATAAAAATCGTAAGAGTATTTTAAATTTGATGTATATTAGAAAACATTAGTTAAAAAGAACATCATTAACATTGTATTATCAAAACCCTTAGATAATTTATTTGAGAGTTAAAAATAATAAAATATTTATAAAGGAATTTCATATATTTGAAAACCCAATTTATTTTGATAAAACATCATATAATCATAAGCCCATATTTAAATGTCCAAAATATAGTTTAAAACCAAACACACATAAAAATCCATAAATTATTAATAGAGGCCCTTATTACATTAACCCAAAATAGTAAAATACTTATTAAAAAGTTTAGAGTTTAATAAACCCATGTTTTGCAAGATGGCCTCCACGAAGTCATCCTCGGCCAAGTCCACGCCAATTTCCATTACCCGAGATGGAAAATTTGAGGAGTGAGTTACTTAGAACTCAAGTATAACTCACATACTTTGTCCATCGGGCCGATTTTCAAATTATGGATTTGGGCCTTGAGCCCATAAGCGTAATTAACAACATAATTAATAACATAATTAATAGCATAATGAATAACATAATTAATAACATGCATGTAAAAATGAATCTTTCCCTCCAAACCTAATTCCATCCGCTACACACCCCCATACCAACCATCACACATGTGGGGATCAAGTCAACCCACCCCGCTATCACACCAATCGTAGGCATTAAGCCATTTTATATTTGTGGCAGAGTCATCAACTAGATTGTGACAAAGTCACCGAACTAGAGGCATTGAGCCAATTATTATTTTGTGGCGAGCCACCGAACTAGAGGCAAATAGCCATTTATAAATTTTGTGGCGAGCCACCAACTAGAGGCAATTAGCCATAATTTTGTGGCAAAGCCACCGAACTAGATTTTGGCAACAGCCTTTCTTCTCTTCATCATTTTCCCAACCCATGCAATATGTATGCAAAGTAGTCTATGATCATATAATGATTTTATTAAAGAGGCCCATTAACAAGAGTCAATATTTCATTTTTATTAAGGCCCTAACATTTGGCCCATTTTAGCAATTTAATATCTTAGGCCCAAAATTACGATCTAGTAGGAATTTGGCCCATTTAACGATCTAGCGAGGATTTCACCCGCTTAACAATTTAATGTAGATTACGACCCATTTACGATCTAGCGTAGTTTTCAACCCGCTTAACAATTTAATGTAGATTACGCCCATTTACGATCTAGCGAGTTTTCAAATTTCATTTATCGATCTAATGAGATTTCGGCCCAATTACTAATTATCAAATTTATCGGTCCATTTTATGAAGACATGAAAATTTATATTTTTCCATCTAACTCATCGAGGGCTTTTTCGTAATTTTCACCATATTATCCATTTTCATGTAATTTCACCAAATACCAATTATTACGCTTTTATACCGATCTAGTCGTTTTACGATTTAACATCATACCACAAATAACATCCAAACCCGAGAAAAGTGTGAAGTTACACACCTCGATATCGTGAGTACTAACCCTTCCCGCTCTTCAACACCTAAACATAATACGATCTTATTAGGACATTATCATGAACAAAATATGTTATAGACATTTGATCCAAAACCTTACCTCTTGATTTTGGATCACTTCAATTTTCGGTTTCTCCTCGCTTATCAATTCGTTATTCACGAGAATCCACTAACGCATAAAGGCTCGGGAGTTCTTACTACTTGAATAATTGATTTCCTTCTAGATGGTCCGCAACCCGTGGAAAATCCCGGATCACCAAATCGCCCTTCGCTTATACTTAGGGAATAGTGGATCCGCCTCTTACGATAACTAAACACCGCCTTTTCTTCCCTATTTTGAAGATCTTCAATATCAAAAGATAGTTAATCCTAATAATATATCAAAATAAGAATTCTAAAGATCTTATAGGCAAGATTTCCTTACCACAAATATTCTTGTTCCACAAGGAGAATCGATCCAAACGTTCTATGTCACTCACGACCACTTGATTTCCAATCTTCCGTTATCGCACTAAAATATAACATAAATAAACGTTAATAGAATGAGCGTTTATTTCGATCTAAGAAAGCCTTCATACCACCATCAATATTCCGCCATGACTACTTCTAACTAAATGAAACTAAAAAGAATTCTTACCCTTTTGTCCACGGTTGAAAAGAAAGGATTGAAAATGATGTCTCTAAGTGATGGAGGATTCGCTATGATAACCAAAGAAAAGAAAAAAATGATTCGCTATGGCTCACTAACATTCGACCATGGAGAAAAACAATGGAGAAAAGATGAGTGAAAAGAAATAAAATAAGAGAAGAGATGATAATGAAGATTCGGTTCTCAAAGAGAAGAAAAGAGAAAGGAAAAGATGTATTAGAGAGCAAGGTACATTCGGCAATGGAGAAAGAAAACAAAAGAGAGATATGGTCTTTTGGTACTAACAATTTCGGCACTAAGAAGAGGCACAAGAGAATATTCAAAAGATGAACAAAAAAATGACCAAATGGTCAAAAGAATTAGGCTTTACCAAATGCACAAATTCGCCAAGGGAGAAAAGTTGAGAAATGATTGCAAAACTTTGCACATATGCTAAGAATGACCAAAAGAGACTTCAAATCCTAGCCAAACTAACACCAAAATTCTGCTCCCCCTAGACCATATTGTCATTCAAATGCATGGTCAAATGGCCATAATTTTGTTTCCAAAACATTCTCCTTGATACTTGCCCCATGTCTCCATATCTTTCCATAAGTTCTTGATTCCATACCATATGTTAACACTTACCTTATTCCTTTGATATACTAACCAAAAATAACAATGTCAACACTTTCCATAAATGAGCTTGGCCAACACTTACCATAGAAGAGCAAAATAAAAGTTGTCTAAATGCTATTTAAGGGATTCGAACCTCTTCCCTCATGCACTAATTCATGCCCCAACACCACCATGCCATGTACTCATCTTGTGTCACTTATTAACACTTAAATTAACTTAAGTATTAATGACACTTGCTTCTCTTCAATAAATTCTCAAATATAAAATTTATTCCTTACCCAAATTATGCTATACTCTTCTTCAGGACTATAATAAACATGAAAATAAAAGTAAGAAAATTTTCCTTCATAATCTAAACACCAAATCATGCAATATATCAATACTCAGATTTTTAGGGTGTTATAGTCCTAGTGACTCACCTCCTCTTCACTGGAATCCTACCTGGTGCGTGGTAAATGTTCACCTTAAGCCATGTTAGGGTGTGGTAATGGCTATACGCATGTCTAGGAGTGGATACAGGGAGAGCTTGGTATTTAAGCAGTCCTAGTGACTCACCTCCTCTTCATTGGAATCCTACCTGGTGCGTAGTGACTATTCACCCTAACCATGAGGATGTGTTGACAGGCCAAAACCTATAACTAAAACCCGAAAGGGACCAGCCACCTTGTTTTGTACAACCCTAAAGTAAACCTTGGTTTTGAAATCACTAAAGTACCCTTGATTCGTAAAAATTTCTCGATTTGAAAAATGACCAAAATACCCCTGATTTGTATATTGACCAAATTATCCCTAACTTGTAAAATTACCAAAATACCCTCGGTATGAAAAATTATCGAAATACCCTCAGTATGAAAAATTACCGAAATACCCCCGAATTGAAAATTACCAAAATACCCTTTTTCGTAAAATCACCTGGGACCATATTTTGGAAAATTACGAAAATACCCTCTGTAGGTTAAAATTACGAAGATACCCCTGGGTAGTGAAATGACAAAAATACCCTTAGGTGATGGATGCTATTTGTATGTTGGTGTGTATGGATGTTGAATGTGCATGGTTCCTAGAATTAAAAAGATCAAACACAGAGATAGGTTTGAATTGAAAGAACTACTTTTAAAACTATCATTCATAAGACTGCTCGTGGTTAATCAAAGGAAGAAAACTAATAATTCATAAAATTCTTAATCGATAAACGCGAATCGGTAGTATTAGTACAAGGGGCGAAGACGCCTCGAAGTGAATAATGGTGCGATCCCACCATAGTATACTAAGTGTTTATTTGGCTTTGGAATTAGAGTGCGCACCAAAGCATAGTGATGAGACTTGGGTAGTACGATTATTAGTTAGTCGAAATTTCGAGGACTAAATTTCTTTAAGGAGGGTAGATTTGTAACATCCCAAATTGGGCCTAATAGAATTAGGCCCAATAGGCCTTGAGAATGGGAACGTTTAAAATTTTTTAGATGCATGTAGCACTTAGAATGTTATGGTAAGGTATTAATGGGCTTGTGCATTGTGTGAAATGTTATCTTTAATATGTTAATTTGAGGTTCAGTTGGGCCCAAAGAATTGGGTCAAAATTTTGACAGCCAAGGTGAGCTAAGGGGGGACGGCACAAGGCTATAATTTAGGGATTATTTTTGTTTAATTAATGAGGATAACAAGCTGATAAGATAAAGGGAGAGTTGATGCAAAAGTGGCCTCTTATGGATGAGTGTTTTGATAGGGATAAGGGATAGAAGGATAGAGGAGAAAAGATAGGAGTTATCTTCTGAGTACAGAGTTGGCCGAAATTCCATCTCCTGGAGGGGGTGTCGAAATTCCCTATAAATAGGGGGTACGTCTTCAATTCCGACGTTTTGAACCCCATTCTCTTCTCTCATCTTCTATGCCGAAATTCTCAGTTCTTTTTGGTAATCTCTTTTCTTTTGATTTTTTCTGAAAGCCGAAACCCCTAAGTATTCTTTCTCTCCACTTTCTTTTCACTTTCCTTCTAAGCCGAAACACTTCACTCAGTTTTTCTAAAAGCCAAAAATGCATCAGTTCATCTTTTTCACTCAGTTTTTCATAAAAGTCGAAATCGCTAGATCTCATCTCCTGTGGTTGCCGAATCCTCTTTAATGGAGTCTGCTTGTGCCAAAATCTAAAGGAAACAATAGGTAAGTGTTGATTTCGGGATTTCAATGTTCTTTCGGCTTTTCAAAGTCCTTAGCCGAATGGCTATTAGAAACTAATCTCTTATTTCACACATCTTTTCGGCATTTCGGGATTTGAAGAAGGAGGCCAATCGCATAGATCTCTAAGTTATAGAATCGTGTTACTTTCGGGATTTCAAGGTAAGAGGATTTGTTTATTTATATATATAAAATCGGGTAGAATACTAACCATGACCGAATATAGGAGAGGGCATATTTTCACAGTTTTCTGGCTTTTAAGCAAAGTTATAGATTGAGGATAATAGATCTAGATATTAAGGACATCGACTAAGAATATTGGATTTCGCGATATCAGGTGTGTAATACTTCCCCACCATTTAGATCTGTCTGTTAAATACTTGTTTATAATATGTTGTGATAAATGACGAAATCCCGGCATAAAGATGGAAGCCCAAAGAGGGTAAAAGTGAATCACTAGTTCAGTGAATATTCTGATTACATGTTATAAGTGTATTGATTTTTGTGATTGCATGGGGTGGGTTTGATGAAAGGAGGAAGTTATATGTTATATGTGTAGCGGTTTTTACCGTGATCTGTTATATGTTGTAGCGGCTTTTATCGTGATCTGTTATAAGGGCTTCGGCCATGATATGTTGATGAGCAGCATGACTGCCATCTTGGCGTGTAGCGGTGTGGGTTGATTGTAGAAATCCCTAATGGTGTGAACGGTTGGTACGGGGGCGTGTAGCGGATGGAAACCTAGGCAAATGGGTTGGGCCTTGCATATTATTTGTTATATATGTACATGAATTTATTGTTCTATTTTTATGGGTTAAGGCCCAAACCTAATGGTGCATGAAGGTTGCATACTGAGTCTCGCGACTCAACCAATTAATTAACATTTCAGGTAACACTTAGTGCATCGGACCGGGCTGGAGAGGAGCGCAAGGTGGCCATGCAAAAGAATATGTAGATCCAGCAAAAAGACTCAAGTTAATTATTTTTATATTATGTTTTATTTAATGGATTTTAAACCTCGTTGTAATAAGGCCATGGGCCACTAGTTTATATCTTGTTTTATTATGGGATAAATTATTTTTAGTTATTCAAACATTTATTTTAATTAAACTAAGGCATGTAATTAAGTTTGGGTTTTATTCATAAAGGCATATTTTTTATAAATTACATTTGGGCTTTCTAACAACACGATTTGTTTTACAAAAATTTCCTTAGTGACATACCAGATCCAGTCGTGGTGTTTGGGCCGGGTTTGGGGTGTTACATTATAAGCCTAATTTGGATTGTGATACAGATTAATGTATATGATTAAATTGTGATTCATTGAGTATGAGAGAGAGGAAAGGTATGCATAGATGCCGAATAAAGTCACCATGAGAATATTCTATATTATGAGCTTCGACAAATGAAAGGTGGTTAAACCAAATGTGGAAACTATGATCCCTCATAAATGATGAGCATGTGATTAAGAGGATGGAAATAACTTACTAAAGAATGTGACAAGTTATAATGAAGAGACTATGATGTTAAGTCTAATTCCAAGGCATGTAAATGGAATTTATGTAACATCCCAAACCCGGCTTAAACACCACGGCCAGATTTAGAATGCTACTGAGGAAAAAGTTTGAAAAGAATTTGACATAAGGGTGAAAACATAATAATTTTCCATCATTTATAAAACATTGTACCTTTGAAATTCTAAGTAAAATTATGTTGTTACAATTTTCTGGATTTAAAACGTTAATATAAGTTTTAAGATGTAACTTTTAAAATAAAAACTTTCCCAAATATTAACTCGATCATCAATCCCACCTAAACATAATAAAAATCCCCAAACATTTTAAGTGGCCTTGTTACAATAAATATTTACTCAAAAGTACTAAAAATATAAAGTGCATGAAAAAAAACACCTTCTGCATGGCGACCTCATATCTGCTCCAGCCCGGTCCAAGATTCATGTATCACCTGCAATGTTTGTGAAAAATAGGGTGAGTCAAACCGACTCAGTGTATAATTATTTCACACGTCTCCACAAATGGGCTTGGCCCACATCCACACATTCCACACATACAATCATGCAAAATGAATCCCAACCCAACCTAGTGTCCATCCACTACACACCCCCGTACCTGCCGCACGCACCAGGGGATTACTAAATCACCCTCCAACCGCTACTCACCTCCTTGGCAGACCTGCTGCCCAAGGTTGTGGCATAGCGACCGATCACCTAAGTGACCCCACATATTTGTATCCACAAGGTGACTCTAAGTCATCCTCAATCCACGGTGATTCACACAGCTATCATCCGTCCACGATGTGGCACATAGCCAACACCCCACCTTGATGAAGCACATTGCCAACATCAAGCGACGACGTAGCTCAAGGCTAACATCATCCACGTACATAAATATGTACACCCTATCCTTCATTAATCATATCCCAATCCCCATGCATATATATATTTTATGACAACATTAAAATGAGTATACATCACAAGCTTACCACAATTTCACACATATACCACAGGTAGATTAATATCATGAAACACTGACCTGGTTAACCGATTACCCACCATGGGTAGCCACCATCTTAGTCATTATTCCCGGCTACCATACCCATCATATACACACACATATATATATATATATATGTATAACAAAAAATACACACAACAGGAGAACAGTGCGATAACTACACACCTTTTTGGCACAGTCGACTAGATCCCGAAGCCCAAAGCCTACACAATTTGCACCTTGCGATTTGTTGAACTCCCTCCTACACAACTATGTTAGATTCGGCTCTTACATAAATGAGCAAAAGTAACGGCCTTCAGCCTACCACTACCATCCTCTTACCTAAATTGATCAAACCCCGGAATCACACGTTTGAACCTAACAGTCTGCTGAAATCCCTGAATGGAACCATATTAGTTTCGGACTAAACCTAAAGACATAAAAAATATGTGGCCCTTGGCCGAATACTACTATTTCCTTACCCTCATGGATCGAACCCCCAAGAGATCTCTACTCCTTTAACAGTAGCTAACAGAAATCCCGATATCCCCCTTCATAGATTCGGCCATAACAAGAAAATGGAGTTAGACTTCTCGGTTTGATACCTTAATGGAAAAAAGAAAAATAACTGAGACTCAAATAAGAAAGAATCCTCTTACCACAATACTCGAAACCGATTAGAAGATTGATGGAAGATGAATGTTGACACCTCCCTCTTCCACAAGCTCTAATAGATTCAGCCAAGGTTTCCCAACCAAGAGAGATTATTCGACTTTCTAAAAGAGAAATAATAAATGAAATGAAGATTTTGCCAAGGTAAAGAAAGTTCAAAGGATGCCGATATGAAGAAAAGAAAGGAGAAGATGATATTGTTCGGATTTGAAAGTGAATAGCGAAAGGGAAGAAAAGAAAAGGTATTCCCAATTTCGGCTTTGGTCAATTGAAGAGAGAAGAAAAGAAACACAAGTTGAATTCCTAGAGGTTTTCGGCACAAATGAGAAAGATGAGAAGAGAACCAATTTCGGCACACCTATCCTACTATCACCAAAACCAAAAATGTCATCCTCCAAAGCCCCATATTCAGCCAACTCCTCTACCTCACCCAAATCCCTTATTTTCCTCCTAATTCCTCTCCACACCACTCATTCAAAATAATTTTAATGAGTCAACACCTATCACTCCTCAAAAAGCTCTCTTCCTTCAATCCAAACACTTAGACCAAGTCCACCCTCATCCCTTCAAAGTCCAAATGCCGTCCAACACCTTCCCCCTCTCTTGACACAAAAAGCAAAATAAACAACACTCCCTTGTTGTCTGCGTGACTCGAACCTCCTCCCCTGAAACCCCTTGTTGACGCAACCTCCCCTGCACCTTAGGTAGCGTCTCATGCCACTCCACCACCTCACTTCTTTGGTCATAAATCCCACACTAATGTCCTTAAGGCTTAGCTCCCCTAGCTCCCCCTAACTCAGGTTAGAACAAAAAATTTTCCTATAACCTCTACCAAAGCCCAAGGTTTCTCGAAACCCCCAAACACTTCCAATCAACATGCAGAGCGCAATAACACACAGATACAAATTAAAATATGCTCAACCCCCGAATCTCAAATATTACAGTTCTACCCCCTTAAAAATAATTTCGGCCTCGAAATTACCTGATCAAAATAAGTGAGGGTATTGCTGCCGTATTGCTTCCTCTGGTTCCCACAAAGCTTCCTCGATCCATGGTTACGCCATAACACCTTGACTAAAGGAACTGATTTCCTACGCAAGACTTTCACATCCCGTTCCAAAATCTAAATTGGTTCTTCCTCGTAGGACAAGTCTGGTCTTAACTCCACTTCTTCAACTGGAACCACGTGAGATGGATCCGATCGGTAACGACGTAGCATCGAGACATGGAATACATCGTGCAACTGCTTTAACTCCGAAGGCAACTCCAATTGATATGCCACTGGTCCAACTCGTTTCAAAACCTGATAAGGCCCTATAAACCTAGGACTCAGCTTTCCCTTGCGACCAAATCTCATTACCTTCTTCCAAGGCGAAACCTTTAAAAACACATAGTTACCTACTGCAAACTCTATCTCTTTTCTCTTAAGATCTGCGTATGACTTTTGCCTATCAGATGCCTCCTTCAACCGTGCCCGAATTACCTTAACCTTTTCTTCAGATTCTGCTACAATCTCCGGACCCAACACCGACGCTCCTCAATTACATCAACATGAAGGTGTGCGACACTTCCGTTCATACAGCGCTTCATACGGTGCCATCTGAATGCTTGCTTGGTAGCTGTTGTTGCATGCAAACTCCGCTAAAGGCAAGAATTCCTCCCAGCTTCCTCTGAAATCTATCACACATCCCCTCAACATATCCTCTAATACTTGGATTACTCACTCAGACTGGCCGTCCGACTGTGGATGAAATGCCATACTGAAGTCTAACCTAGTGCCTAATGCCTGATGTAGTGCCTTTCAAAATTGAGACGTAAACCTCGGGTCCCTATCCGAGATAATCGACATCGACTCTATGCGCCTCACAATTTACGCCACATACGACTTTGCCAACTTCGCAAAGAATAATCAACCCAAGACCGGGATGAAATGTGCAGACTTTGTCAACCGATCTACTACCACCCATATCGAGTCTTTCTTAGTAGGCGTAAGGGGAAGCCCACTAACGAAGTCCATAGTGATTCTCTCCCACTTCCACTGCGGAATCTTTATCGGCTGAAGTAACCCAGAAGGTACCTAGTGTTCAGCCTTGACTTGCTGACACGTTAAACACTTCCCTACAAACTTTATAACTTCCCGCTTAAGACCAGGCCACAAAAACTGATCCCGTAGATCTCTGTATAACTTGCTTCCTCTAGGATGCATAGCATAAGGGCTACCATGCGATTCCTGAAGAATCCTCTGCCTAAGCTCTTCATCCTTCGGCATGCAGACCTTACCCTTGAAAACTGTTCACACCATAACTTTCCAATTCCCCATCCTGCACTTGTCGTAGCTTAGCACTTAGATCATCGTCTACCAACTGTCTTTCTTTCACCTAACTCAACCATGTTGATTTTACTTGTAACTCTACTAGCAAACTTTCGTCGTCATACAGGCTAATATGTCCAAACATCACCCTCAGATCCAACACTACTTTCTGACTTAGGGCGTCTGCCACCACATTCGCCTTGCCCGGGTGATACTCTATAGAACAATCATAATCTTTCAACAACTCCATCCACCTTCGCTGTGTCAGATTCATCTCCTTCTCGGTCAATAGATACTTGAGACTCTTGTGGTCCATATAGATCACCGACTTCTCTCCATATAAGTAGTGCCTCCACACCTTTAGCGCAAAAACCATAGCAGCCAACTCCAGGTCATGCGTCGGGTAATTAACCTCATGAGGCCTTAACTGCTGAGACGCATAGGCAACAACCTTCCTTTCTTGCATTAGAACGCATCCCAATCCCGTGTGAGAAGCATCACAATACACCACAAAGTCCTTTCCTGCTTCAGGCTGAATTAAAATCGACCTTCAGTCAAAACCTTCTTCAATCTCTCAAAACTTCCCTGCTGCTTGTCCGTCCACACGAAAGGTACCTCCTTTCTCAACAATTTCATCAAAGGTGCTGCTATAGATGAGAACCCTTCGACAAATCTCCTGTAGTAGCCTGCTAATCCCAAGAAACTGCGAACCTCTGCCACAGACCTAGGTGGTTTCCAATCTAACACCGCCTCAATCTTCCTAGGATCTACCATTATCCCTTCCGCAGATACCACATGACCCAGAAAAGTAACCTCCCTCAGCCAGAATTCACACTTGCTGAATTTGGCATACAGCTTCTTTTCCCTTAACACTTGCAATACCACTCGGAGATGCTCATCATGTTCCTCCTCAGACTTGGAATACACCAGGATGTCGTCTATGAACACAATGATGAATCGGTCCAGGTAGGGTTGGAAAACCTGATTTATCATATCCATGAATGCAGCTGGGGCGTTCGTCAACCCGAACGGCATCACTAGGAATTCATCATGCCCGTATCGAGTCTGAAAAGCTATTTTATGGATATCTGCTTCCTTCACCTTGAGTTGGTGGTATCCCGACCTTAGATCTATTTTCAAAATACCGCACCCCTTGTCGATCAAACAAGTCGCCTATCCTTGGCGTGGTACTTTTTTTATCGTCAGCTTATTCAGCTACCGATAGTCTATGCACATCCGCATAGACCCGTCCTTCTTCTTTACGAATAAGACCGGTGCTCCCCATGGAGACACACTGGGTCGGATAAACCCACGATCAAGCAACTCCTGGATCTAAGCCTTGAGCTCAACCAACTCCTTTGGTGCCATTCTATACGGAGCGATAGATACTGGCACTGTACCTGGCAATAAATCAATCCCAAATTCCACCTCGCGATCTGGAGGCAACCCCGGCAGTTCCTCCGAAAACACATCCTCAAACTCTTTCACTGTCCTAACCTCACCTACCGCTGCTCCCTTAGCCTCCAAGGCACTAACAAGCATCAAAAAAGCCACACATCCTTTCCTCACCATCTTCTCTGCCTTAAGAGCAGATACTACATTCGACAAGTAATTTCTCTGTTCCCCTATCACTACAATCTCTTTTTCATCGAAAGTTTTCAACGACATGCGCTTAGCAGCACAGTTCAGATTCGCATGATACCTCACCAGCCAGTCCATGCCTAATATTAGGTCAAACTCCTCGAATGGTAGTTCCATTAAATCAGCCAGAAACTTCACTCCTTGAACCTCTAAAGGAACTTCCTTAAAGAGTTTGTCTACTATTACTGATTGCCCTAAAGGACTAAGTACAGTCATCTTCCTAGGTACAATCTCAAAATTTACATTCAGAGTTCCAGATACTTCACTAGCAATATAAGAATGAGTTAACCCGATGTCTATTAAAGCAATAAAGGGAAATTTAGCAATAAGGAACGTACCCGTGATTACATCTGGCGCATCTCCTCCTCACGATGCCTGGCTGCATAAACCAACCCTGGCTGTCTCGCATCTAAACTCCCAACACCTCTGCCTGGTGCTCCACGACCTCGGCTAATGCCATTTCCTCCACGATTCGAACCACGACCTCTCGACACATGTTGACCACCTCTTCCTGGCTGCACATACCTCGGACCTACTGTCCTAGCCCTATTCGGATCCTGAGGACAATCTTTGATCAAATGAGACTTAGACCCACACCTAAAACACTCCCGATTCTGTCCCCAACACTCGCCAACATGAAACCTTCCATACCGAGCACACGGATGGTCTTGATTTCCAGCAGCTGACATAGAAACACGAGCAAAATTTTCAACCCTCAGTCTTTTCTGAAAACCTCCAGAAGACCCTGATGACCCAAAACCTCTCTTGTTCCGACCTCTGTCCTTATCTCTATTCTGCCTCTCAGTCCACTTGACCTCCTCGGCTATCCGAGCCTTCTCTACCAAAGTAGCAAAGTCCCTCTCCTGATGAGAAGCTATCAACACCCACAGCTCATCTCGTAGCCCATCCTCAAACCTCACACAGCGCTCATAATCAGTAGCAACAATCCCTCTGGCATACCGACTTAGCCTTAAGAATTCTGCCTCATATTTCGCTACTGACTTACCCCCTTGTACTAGGTTCAAAAACGCTTTCCTCTGCACGTCTACGTAACTAGCTCCTACGTACTTTCCCTCAAACTTGATCTTAAAATAACCCCAGTCCACTCGGTCCGCAGGGGTACCTTCCCTGACTGTGAGCCACCATTGGTAAGCCTCGTCTCGGAGCAACGAAATAACACCCTTTAGCTTTTCCTCAGCAGTGAAATCCAAATCGTCCATGATCCTTTCGACTGCCTCTAACCAGTACTCCGCCACATTTGGAGCTACTCCCGACACTCCTCTAAAAACCTCAGCTCCATTCACTCTAAGTCTCTTAGATACCAACTTTTGAGCCCCATTTCCCATACTCACTCCAGCCACTCGCTCTAAAACTCGTAGCATAGCCTGTGATACTGCGTCGTCTCCTCCTGTTTGCTCTTGAAACTCTGCCTCTACAGTCGGTGGTGGTGTTTCATTTTCGAAACCCTGGCCAGACCCAACTGGTTCCGACACAATCATTCTGCCTCTACCACGCCTCGCACATTACGACCACATCCCCTAAAACTCATGTCTACGTTCGTGATTTAATCTGCTTTAAAAAGTTTTATGCATTAGTCTTTTGTTCCACTGATTATCCGCGAACAATTTTATGTAAAGAAGTTTAGTGGTAGTTCTTTCGATCATTTCAGGGTTTTCGTTTCAAGTTTTCTACCCTAATTCAGAGAATCTCATCCATTCAGTAGTACCTACTACACACATTCACCACTCAAACATTTTCATCCATTCCAGTCCAGGGGTATTTTCGTAATTTGTCCTATAAGGGTATTTTGGTAATTTTCCAAATTAGGGTATCCTAATATTTAGCAAAATAGGGGTTTTTGGTATTTTTTCAAAATAGGAATATTTTGATAAAAGTTGAGGGTAATATGACAGTTTTGTAAACTGAGGGTATTTTAGTAATTTTACAAATCAGGGGTATTTTGGTAATTCTGTAAACTGGGAATATTTTAATTTTTTTTAAAAAAACCTAAAATTGCTTTTACAAATAAAAGGGATAGTTCGGTGATTTTTAAAACTAAGGTTTTATAAAATAGTGTAGTTAATCCCTTTCGGGTTTTAGTTATCGAGTTTAGCCTGTGAATAAGTCCTCTTGGTTAGGGTGAACCGTCACTGCGCACCAGGTAGGATTCGAGCGACGAGGAGGTGAGTCACTAGGACTGCTTAAATAGCAAGCTCCCCTCTAAATCCAATCCTAGACATGCGCACAACGGTTGCCACACCCTTAACTCGGCGACTTACTCACAGGTTTGTTTGATTAGGCTTTAAATTTTATGTACCTCTGTGTTGGGGTAAGCTAATCCTAGGGTTCATTAACGCCTAATCTACTAATCTACGATCCCATAATACCCACACACAATCATACAATAATTAGGGGTACTTACCTGGTGGACTTCGGGCTAGACGATTCGAGTGCCATGCTTCACAAAACCCTTTTTTCCTGAAATTTTTTTCTTTGACCCACTAAAACACAAAATGAAAATGTTTATGGGCTTCAAAAATCCATAGGCCGAGTGTAGAAACTGGGCTCTAATACCAATTTCTAACACCCCAAACCCGCTTAAACACCACGGCCAGATTTAGAATGCTACTGAGGAAAACGTTTGAAAAGAATTTGACATAAGGGTGAAAACATAATAATTTTCCTTCATTTATAAAACATTGTACCTTTGAAATTCTAAGTAAAATTATGTTGTTACAATTTTCCGGATTTAAAACGATAATATAAGTTTTAAGATGTAAATTGCTTTTAAAATAAAAACTTTCCCAAATATTAACTCGATCATCAATCCCACCTAAACATAATAAAAATCCCCAAACATTTTAATGGCCTTGTTACAATAAATATTTACTCAAAAGTACTGAAAATATAAAGTGCATGAAAAAAAAAAATCTTCTGCATGGCCACCTCGTATCCGCTCCAGCCCGGTCCAAGATTCATGTATCACCTGTAATGTTTGTGAAAAATAGGGTGAGTCAAACTGACTCAGTGTATAATTATTTCACATGTCTCCACAAATGGGCTTGGCCCACATCCACGCAGTCCATACATACAATCATGCAAAATGAATCCCAACCCAACCTAGTGTCCATCCGCTACACACCCTCATACCTGCCGCACGCACCAGGGGATTACTAAATCACCCTTCAACCGCTACTCACCTCCTTAGCAGACCTGCTGCCCAAGGTCGTGGCATAGCCACCGATCACCTATGTGACCCCACATATTTGTATCCACAAGGTGACTCTAAGTCATCCTCAATCCACGGTGATGCACACAGCTATCATCTATCCACGATGTGGCACATAGCCAACACCCCACCTTGATGAAGCACATAACCAACATCAAGCGATGACATCGCTCAAGGCTAACATCATCCACGTACATAAATATGTACACCCTGTTCTTCATTAATCATATCCCAATCCCCATGAATATATATATATTTTTTATGACAACATTAAAATGAGTATACATCACAAGCTTACCACAATTTCACACATATACCACAGGTAGATTAATATCATGAAACACTGACCTGGTTAACTGATTACCCACCATGGGTAGCCACCATCTTAGTTATTATTCCCGGCTACCATACCCATCATATACACATATATATATATATAACAAAAAATACACACAACAGAGAATAGTGCGATAACTACACACCTTTTTGGCACAGTCAACTAGATCCCGAAACCCAAAGCCTACACAATTTACACGTTGCGATTTGTTGAACTCCCTCCTACACAACTATGTTAGATTCGGCTCTTACATAAATGAGCAAAAGTAACGGCCTACGGCCTACCACTACCATCCTCTTACCTCAACTGATCAAACCCCAGAATCACACGTTTGAACCTAACACTCTGTCGAAATCCCTGAATGGAACCATGTTAGTTTCGACCTCAACCTAAAGAAATAAAAAATATGTGGCCCTTGGCCGAATACTACTACTTCCTTACCCTGATGGATCAAACCCCCAAGAGATCTCTACTCCTTTAACGTTAGCCAACAGAAATCCTGATATCTCCCTTCATAGATTCGGCCATAACAAGAAAATGGAGTTAGACTTCTCGGTTTGATACCTTAATGGAAAAAAGAAAAATAACTGAGACTCAAGTAAGAAAGAATCCTCTTACCACAATACTCGAAACCGATTAGGAAATTGATGAAAGATGAATGTCAACACCTCCCTCTTCCATAAGCTCTAATAGATTCGGCCAAGGCTTCCCAACCAAGAGAGATTATTCGGCTTTCTAAAAGAGAAATAATAAATGAAATGAATATTTTGCCAAGGTAAAGAAAGTTCAAAGGATGCCGATATGAAGAAAAGAAAGGAGAAGATGTTATTGTTCGGCTTTTGAAAGTAAATAGCGAAAGGGAAGAAAAGAAAAGGTATTCCCAAATTCGGCTTTGGACAATTGAAGAGAGAAGAAAAAGAACACAAGTTGAATTCCTAGAGGTTTTAGGCACAAATGAGAAAGATGAGAAGAGAACCAATTTTGGCACACCTATCCTACTATCACCAAAACTGAAAATGTCATCCTCCAAAGCCTCATATTCGGCCAACTCCTCTACCTCACCCAAATCCCTTATTTTCCTCCTAATTTCTCTCCACACCACTCATTCAAAATAACTTGAATGAGTCAACACCTATCACTCCTCAAAAAGTTCTCTTCCTTCAATCCAAACACTTAGACCAAGTCCACCCTTATCTCTTCAAAGTCCAAATGCAGTCCAACCCTTCCCTCTCTCTTGACGCAAAAAGCAAAATAAACAACACTCCCTTGTTGTCTGCATGACTCGAACCTCCTCCCCTGAAACCCCTTGTTGACGCAACCTCCCCTGCACCTTAGATAGCGTCCCATGCCACTCCACCACCTCACTTCTTGTGTCATAAATCCCACACTAATGTCCTTAAGGCTTAGCTCCCCCTAACTCAGGTTAGAACAAAAAAATTTCCTATGACCTCTACCAAAGCCCAAGGTTCCCCGAAACCCCCAAACACTTCTAATCAACATGCAGAGCGCAATAACACACAGATACAAATTAGAATATGCTCAACCCCCAAATCTCAGATATTACAATTTATACGACAAAAGAGTGAGCATTATGTATGATTAAGTGGTAATCATGAGTTTAAATGCTAATTGTATTATAATACCTTTATGGTTGTGTAAAATAAATGAATATCAATAGTATTTTATTATTTACATATAAACTTACTAAGCTTTATTGCTTACTCCCCTTCCTTTCCTATCTCTTATAGGTTAATTTAGCTAGCTCGGGTTGGAGATCACCGGAGATGCTTTCACACTATCAAGCAGTCACTTTGGGTATAAGTATTCAAGCCTTCTTAAAATATGGCATGTATAGGGATCTCATCTTTTGATTAATTAAGTCATTGTTAACGTAGCCAAATGTGTTGGCCTAAAATGGTTTATGATTCAATTGTATATAGCCAAGGACGATGGCTTATGTTGGTTATATATTTATGCATGTGTTAGTGCTCTCTCGTGA
This sequence comes from Gossypium rotundifolium, assembly GCA_025506655.1. Taxonomy (NCBI): domain Eukaryota; kingdom Viridiplantae; phylum Streptophyta; class Magnoliopsida; order Malvales; family Malvaceae; genus Gossypium; species Gossypium rotundifolium. The sequence continues at coordinate 31,595,867 of CP106730.1, forward strand.
ATGTGAAGTTAGTATGGTTAACATGGATTAAATGTGATAATTAAGTATTATAAATGATGGTATGTGAATGATATGTAATGTTGTGTGAACGTGTACAAGCAAGGGTGGCAAAATGGCTTGGAAAATAGCCTTAAAATTGTCCACATAGGTAGACACACGGCCATGTGTCTAGGCCATGTGAGACACATGGTCAGCCTCGAGGGCGTGTTGATAGGTCGTGTGTCCCTTGCATCTACATTGCGAGAAATTCAGTCCGTCACACGGGCCAGTACACGGGCGTGTGACTAGGCCGTGTGCCTCTAAGTGTCTACTAATGTCACAAACAAAATGTCAAGGTTTTCACACAAGGGCTAAGACACGGGTGTGTCATGGCCGTGTGAGAGACACCATTGACACGGGCGTGTGCCAGGCCGTATGAAAACCCCGGTAGGTTCGAAATGAAAAATAAAATCCACAAGGACTAGTACATGGGCGTGTGTGATCACACGGTCTACCCACAGGGGCATGTCCCTATCCACACAGACGTGTGGCCCTGTATTGAGTAAAAATTTTCCAAGTGTTCGTAAGTTTCTAGTGCAGTCCCGTATCACTTCATGTGTATGATTAGGGTCTCATAGGCCCATAATAAGGATGTTAAGAATTTAAATGAAAAAGTTTAAGTTGAAAAGAAAGTTCATTGCCCGATTTTGCATGAGTAAGTAAGTTAAGTCTAGTAATGTCTCGTACTCGATTCCGGCGTTGAATATGGGTAAGGGGTGTTACACCTCCTCTTTTCTAGAATCCTACCTAGTGTATAGTATCTATTCACTTTTAACAATGAGGACATTGTTCATCTTAAGTAAGGGATCGAAAAATGGAAATTGTTTCCACTCAGAATAAATTTTTCTTTTAATTATGGCTAGGATATATTTTGTACAATAAATTTAAAATTTTGTTAAATATATTAAACTTCAATATGAATAAAGTTTGATTATTTCAATAATTGTTATGTTAAATGAAATATGATATAAGTGTATTTTTAATAAAGCATGCAAATCATACCATAAAATTTTTAGTTCCTTAACAAAGTTAGGCATGCATGAAAGTTTAAGTCTCTATAATTGACTTAGTAGTTTCTTGAGGCGAAATCCTACGAAACATGGAATGTTGAAAATGATTTAGGCAACTTTTGTTTGGACCGTTTGAGCATTTCAAGCCAACCTTGATGAAATTTTATCCTTTGAAACCCAACTTTGAGACTATATGGCCTAATTTTATTTAAAACCTTGAAGTATATAGCCATCACTTCTCTCTTAATTCTTTAAATTTTCCTAAACACTAGATTCAGTACTATTTAGAATATTCTTTGAAAATAAGTTTGGGGGAGTTGAAAAGAAATATCAAATGCTCAAAAATTTTGTAGTACATAAGCAAAATGCTCGTAAAAAAAAAGAGCATATGTACTTGAAAGAAAATGTACAAAAGAGCAAGTAAAAGCAAAGTAAGTTGGCATATTGAAGGTAATTATTCTGAAGTCCGATTGAAGATGAGTCTAGGGGTTTTAGCCTAAATTTATCTATCTTTTTCATACCCCTAGCCTAGCTACTGATCATTGTTTTATCGAGTTTTAAAATTTATAAAGAGAATGATCGAATCTGGAAACTAACTCTGACAACGACTTAAGGCAAGTGCACCTATCAAATAGTAGTATAGCTTAGGCAAGATCGGATTGTCGAACCCAAAGGAACTAAAAGTACTAATACTAACCTTCTTTCTATTATTTAGCCTAAATATTAAGTGATTGGTTGTTTTATCTAAATTTACTACTAAGCTAAAGACATAAAGACAAAAAGAAGGAATTGGGGAAATACTGTTGGGAAAACTCATATGATTAAGATGATACCCTTAGAAAGAATCCACCTAGACTTCACTTATTATCTAACACTGAACCAGATGATTTATTCTCTTGACTTGATCCTTAAGATTCCCTAATTTATATTAAACCCTCTCTCGAGGCGAATAACGTCTAACCCTAGGTTGATTAATTGAAATCTCTTTCTAATTAAAACCCCTAGAATCGCATTAACTCAATCTATAGACTCCCATATTAGGTTTCACCCTAATCCGGCAAAATCTCGTCACCCTATCTCTAGGCGCGCGATCAACTCCACTTAATTATGCTAGATCTACTCTTAGGCAGGGACTTTTGCTCTACCACCTAAGCACATTCAACTTGAATCAATATCCCGGAAATAATAACACAAGAATTAAGCTCACATAATTAAGAACAAATCAAGTATTTATCATATAGTTTAGAAAACAATAACAGGATCCGTCTTGGTTTCATCCCCTTCAGGTATCTAAAGGGCTTAGTTCATAACAATAAAAGAAAACATCTCAGAAGAAAAGATAAAACAAAACATAAGAAATCCCTAAAACTCCCTGAAGGAATTGAAGGAGAAATCCACCGTCTTGAGTAGAATTTCGGCTTCTTGAGATGGATCAACTGGCTATCTTCGAGTGATTCCCACAAATCTGACCTTTCTGGCTCGGCTCCTTAGCCTAGCTAACCGCTGGTTCTCGCAGAAGGTTTCTGCCGAACTCCCCGCTTAAATTGCCCACTAGGATGTTTATATAGACTTTGAGATGCTTTACTTGGCCCCTACATATCCTAATTCAAGTAGAATTCCTACTAGGGTGTTTGAATAGGCTTTGGAATGTGTTTCTTTGCCTTCAAGTATCCAAATCCGAGTAAAACTCCTCTTGGCCGTGGTTGAGTATGCTAAAGAGACACACCCGTGTGTTTCGGGGTCCAGGCCGTGTTAGAGTAAATTAGGGAGGCACGGCCGTGTGGTCTTGGGCCCAGGCCGTGTCGATTTTGTGAGTTGGCCCAATTTGGTCTATTTTAAGCCCGTTTCTCGTTCTTTTCATCCCTAGGTGCTTTCCTGAGTATAAAACATGAAAAGAAAGGATTAAGAGCACCTTTTTACACAATTCAGGGAATAAATCATCCAAAAGAATGCTAAATGTGGGATTAAAATATGTTACTTTTACGGTTTATCAAATACCCCCAAACTTAAGCTTTTACTTGTCCTCAAGCAAAATTCTCAACTTACAATTAAAGTGAACTTTCCACAATTCATAATCCTCATTAACAATGTCTCATCATAATTCATAGATAATCCATACATGGATAATTTAACTCAAAGACTCCTAAAGATTCAAATAATTCTAAGTCATATATTTGTAGCATGAAGACATAGGTGTCTCCCTTTATCTAAAAAATTACCTCTGATTCAAAATCGACAAAGATTGACATCCTCACAAAAGATTCACTCAAATCACTCGAAGTGTTTAAGGTTCAGGAAAAGAGCACTCATAAGCTGAACTTGAAAAGTTAATCCCATAGGCTTGCCTGAAAATCAAATCTCTATCACTATAATATGAGATGATACACACATCAAAAGGTCTTTATCAGGGTTGTAACGGGGCTAGGGTTAAAGGTGTGGATAAAGGCTGAATTGGAAGGTTAAAATCGAGATTGAATTGATAAGTTACCTAACTTTAGAAAAAGAATTGAACTAATAATTTGAATAATTATATCATATGAAAATTTAAAATACTAATAATACGAGCTTCTTTTTCAAGATGTTGAATTTAAACGTACAAGCTCTTAGAACGTAGAACTAATAATGAATATACTTTTTTTTAAAGAATAAATCAAATATTTACATAATATAAGAAAGAACTTTATCAACTGAAATAAAGTAATTAGGCAACTGATCAAATCAATTCTCGATAGAAGGGTAGTCAAAGGAATGGTGATAGCAAATACGAGCGGGGTTTTGGGTTAATATTAATGGGTGAATCAAATAAAAGGGTTGTTAGGATCAAAGGGTTCACTGACGGTTAATTGTGAAGGTAGGCTTTTTAGTGGAATGAGTAGGTTAAAACCTAGGTGCCTTTATCATCTCAGTATATCAAATAAAAATGTGGTCTCAACATGTATAATCGAGGCAAGTTCTAGAATAACAATTCAGTGTTGACACACTCATAATCAATAAAGTGAGCATGAAAAAGAATATATGCTCTATAAGGCTCAAAATCTCACAAAAATTATGGGTATTTGACATCAATCCCTGTAAATTTCAAACTTCAAGGTAATATTCAAATTCAGTTCAACAACCTAAAAATTTTTTATTCTTTGAAAAATAGACTTATCATGCTTGATTCTCTAGTATCTTAAAGTTTAAATCATCAATGCACAATTAAATATGACTTAATCTAAGACATATCAATAAAAATCATAAATCATCAGAAATTTCATCCTAATTAGTAATATGAGGAAATTACTTAAGAACTAGATATAATTCAGGGATTTGAGAATAATGCAAAAAGTTAGGCACTTTTACCCCCCCACACTTAAAATGTACATTGCCCTCAATGTACAAAGACAGATAAATATCAACATAGTAGAAAATCAAAAGATAGGGAAAAGTGAAACTTCCTGAATTTTGGATGAAGTTAATGAAAAGAATCCGAATAGGGTTGGAGGTGAACGTGGGGAAGCGCCTCGAACCATTTGAGATTGAATCCTCAAAGTAGTCGGTCTGATTTTATTGTATCCTAGGCTAAATCTAAATTGCATGAAGAATAAGAAGAAAATAATAAAGAAAATAAAAATAAAGATAAAAATAAAAATAAAAATAAAAGTAAAAGTAAATAATAGAAAATGAAAGAAGAAAGATAATTGGAAAAGAAAAAGTAAGAAGGGGGATTAAATAGAGATGCGGCCCATGTTTTGGGGAAAATTTTGTCATGTTGCCACACGTCTACGGTCATGCCCTTTTACCTACTTGTGGTGCCCACACGGCCACGGCCACGGCCGTGTGCAAGGCCATGTGGTCTGGAAATCTGCATTTTGGTTTATTTGAATGCTAAAAAGGGAAAATAAAAATAAAATAAACAAAATAAAAATGGGGTTAGTGCTCGGGTTGCCTCTCGAGAAGCGCACGTTTAAAGTCTTGAGCTAGACTTACCTGTTATTTGTATGGTCATAGTGGTTTGAGGAGGTGAAAATCCTTTCTCATGCAATGAACTCGGTTATGGATATAAAGTTTGAGTCGAGTAGTGTTTACCTTAAAGGTGCTGATTTTAGGAATAGTTACCTCGACTGTTCCATTTGGGGAGATTTTGAGTACCTAATCTCCTATCTTAAGCTGGGTTGTCACGCTATTAAGTTCATCATGGACTTGCCTTATTTTTGCTTCGTGTGTTTTTAGTCTCTCTTTGAAGTGTGTCTTCCACTCGTCTAGTTCATCAATCCAAAGCCTTTGTTCCTCATGAATTTCTTCTTTATCGACACGAGGTCTAGGATCTGGTATCTGCGAAAGAGCTTCGAGAAACGACAAGTTAATATGAAATTTCTTTGGAAGTTTAAGAAACTTACCAAACTGTTCCTCTGTGTGGTCTTTCTTTATTGCATCGGGATATGGCACACGTGGTTGGTACTTTGTAATTGCCAGTTTTCGTATATCATGGCACACCTCAACCTTACCTTCACTTACCACAGGTTCTTCCCTTAGGTTTGGTACGTCTAACCCTTCACTATCGTAAATGGCTAGATTTTGCTCTCTCGGGTTAGTTTCAGTATTGCTTGGCAAGCTTCCTTGTGGTAGTTCTGAGATCAGCTTAGCAAGTTGTCCAACTGACTTAGTATTTTCCCCAACTAACTTAGTAAGTTCACCAACTTGGTTCTTGATCCCTTCAATCAATGTTTGTTGATTCTTAAGGGTGGTCTCAGTGTCTTGGAGATGAGTATCTGTGGCTGCCATGAATTTTGTCAGCATCTCTTCAATGTTCAACTCCTCTTCCAGTTGGTGAGGTGGTTGTTGAAAATCTGGAGGAAGTCCCGGTCTTTGGCTACTTTGATCATCCCACGAGAATTTGGGATGGTACCTCCAACCTACATTATAAGTGTTACTGTAAAGATTATTTTGAGGTCTAGAATAGTTACCCATGTAGTTGACTTGTTTGTCTTCTGTGCTAGGTTTGTAAGAGAGATATTCTGTGTTGTTCACCCCTCCTCCATCTGTATCGTACTGTATTACCGGATGTACCTGTGTAGAATCATACCAATCATCAATTTTTTTATTTAAATGCTCTACCTGGTTAGATAACATGGTGACCGTGTTGAGGTCAAAAATATCGGCTATTTTTGTTAGCGTTGTCCTCATAACTTACCACCGATAGTTATTTAGTGCCATCTGCTCTATAAACTAAAATTATTTGTCAAGAGCAAATAAAAGAAAAATTAGCAAAGTTAAAACTAAAATAAAAATAAAAATAAATTGTGGAAAAATTAAAATAATGGCTAAAGTAAAAAAAATAGGGCTTTCTTAATATTTTAGTTCCCCGGCAATGATGCCAAAAACATGATCGTTGTTTTGACGATTTTTAAATTTCTAAAGAGAATGGTCGAACCTGGAAACTAACTCTGACAATGACTTAAGGCAAGTGCACCTATCGAATAGTAGTATAGCTTAGGCAAGACCGGATTGTCGAACCCAAAGGAACTAAAAATACTAATACTAACCTTCTTTCTATTATTTAACTTAAATATTAAGTAATTGGTTGTTTTATCTAAATTTACTACTAAGCTAAAGACGCAAAGACAAAAAGAATGAATTGGGGAAATACTGTTGGGAAAACTCAATTGATTAAGACGATCCCCTTAGGAAGAATCCACCTAGACTTCACTTATTATCTAACACTGAACTAGACAATTTATTCACTTGACTTGTTCCTTAACATTCCCTAATTTATATTAAACCCTCTCTCGAGGCAAATAACGTCTAACCCTAGGTTGATTAATTGAAATCTCTTTCTAATTAAAACCCTTAGAATCACATTAACTCGATCTATGAACTTCCATATTAGGTTTCACCCTAATCCGGCAAAATCTCATCACCCTATCTCTAGGCGCACAATCAACTCTACTTAATTATGCTAGATCTACTCTTAGGCAGGGACTTTTGCTCCACCACCTAAGCACATTCAACTTGAATCAATATCCCGAAATATTAACACAAGAATTAAGCTCACATAATTAAGAACAAATCAAGTATTTATCATATAGTTCAGAAAACAATAACAAGATCCGTCTTGGTTTCATCCCCTTCAGGTATCTGAAGGGCTTAGTTCATAACAATAAAAGAAAACATCTCAAAAGAAAAGAAAAAACAAAACATAAGAAATCCCTAAAACTCCCTAGAGGAATTGAAGGAGAAATTCGTCGTCTTGAGTAGAATTCCGGTTTCTTAAGATGGATCGACTAGCTATCTTCGAGTGATTCCCACAAATCTAACCTTTCTGTCTCGACTCCTTGGCCTAGCTAATCGCTGGCTCTGGCAAAAGGTTTCTGCCGAACTCCCCGCTTAAGTTGCCTCCTGGGGTGTTTATATAGACTTTGAGATGCTTTTACTTGGTCCCTACATATCCTAATTCAAGAATAATTCCTACTAAGGTGTTTGAATAGGCTTTGGAATGTGTTTCTTTGCCTTCAAGTATCCAAATCCGAGTAAAACTCCTCTTGGCCGCGGCAAGGACACGCCCATGGCACACGCCCGTGTGAATCGATTTTAGGCCGTGGTCGAGTCTACTGAAGAGACACGCCTGTGTGTTTCGGGGTCCAAGCCGTGTTAGAGTAAATTTGGGAGGTACGACCGTGTGGTCCTGGGCCCAAGCCGTGTCGATTTCATGAGTTGGCCCAATTTGGTCCGTTTTGAGCCCGTTTCTCATTCTTTTCGTCCCTAGGTGCTTTCCTGAGTACAAAACACAAAAAGAAAGGATTAAGAGCACCTTTTTACACAATCCAGGGAATAAATCATCCAAAAGTATGCTAAATGTGGGATTAAAATATGTTACTTTTACAGTTTATCAACCACGTTACAACCTATTTAAAGACCTATTGATTCATGTTTCTATGCTACCTACATTAGTGGAAAGAAATTGCTATGTTCAACATATGAAGGCACAAGTTAAAATTAATGATTGCAGCTTAATCTCGAATAAGGGAATAAAATCAAATTGGTAGGGATTTAACATGTCTTTATTAGGAAGCATTTAGTCTACTTTTGCTATCATAAGAATGATTGAGATTAATTTGAATGATATGTATACATAGGTAGCATAAATATCAAATTTCTTGTTTTTGAGCATAAGTATACAAGGTTCATAATTTTGGGAAGAATATTGTTTTGAAGGAATTTTTCAAAGGTGTTTTCAAGAAATTTTTTTCAATTTGTGCATTACTCGGGACGAGAAATGAATTAAGTTTGGGGGTGTGGAAACACGAAAATATACACACTTTTTCATACCCTTTTTAACTCAAATTCATGCAATTTCGGTAAAATTATTGTCGAAAAATATATAATTATTATAAAATAATTATTTTGTACTTAAATTATTAACATAATTATTTTTAAATAATTTTATAATAATTTTTTATTAATTTTGATCATTTTTCGACAGATTCGTGCAAAGGGCAAAAATTGGCTCGGTAGACATTGCTAGAAGCGTAAAACCGAGAAGCGATTTTTAAAGCATCGAGACGAATGAATTTTTCAGTTAAAGACGGTCCAAATTAAGTGTATTAATTCATAATATAATTAATTTTATTTTTAATCCAATTTAATATTGGGTTAAATAAATTATTATTAATTAATTATGAAAAGTGGCCCAGTTGAGCTGAACCAAGAGAACCGAACCAACCAAGCTATGGGCAGCCCAAATCCATCCAGCATGCTGACCCAATCAGCTTACTTGGTTGATTAATTGGCTTGCAAAAAGGCCCCTGAAGACTTCGTCAAACTGCAAACAATCCCCTCATCTTTTAGTGCCTTTCTAGATTTGCCCCAGCCTTAATATAGCAAGTTTGAAAGCTTCAAGCTTGCCACATGTGTGGCCAGCCAAGGGAAGGCTCTTTGGCTGCTGATTTTGGATATTTTTAGCAGCCCTCTTACCCTATAAAAACCCCCCATTAGCTGTTCATTTCAACACACCACAACATTCTCATCTCTTCTCTTCTCTCTCAACTTTCTCTCTTTATTTTCCATCCGTTTTCCTTTGTCCTCTTGCCGATTTCACTTCTTGAAAAAGAGTCATTCATCCATCATTTGGAGCAGCATTCAAGTGTTCATAGAAGCCTTGGTTTGAAAAGAACAAGTGAAGAAGGAAGAGTGGAGCAACTCAGCCAAACCATGGAGAAACACTGGATTTGCTTCTTGTTCCCTATCTTTTTAAATTCTGTTGTTGTTATGATAAACATGTCTATGAATATTTATGTTGATATGATTTATTTAATTGATATGGCTTAAATTTAATTCGTGTTAGCTTGATTTCATTTCATCTTCTTAATTAATTAAAATTGTGTTTGTATTGTTATAGGCCTCAGTAAGATGTTTGATTAAGTAAAACCATGACTAAGTTATTCTTGCATTACAATTCTAAGGTAACTAATGAATTAATTATTTAAACGGATTGAAATTGTAATTAATTGACACGATACTTAATCTGTGCATGTTTAATCATCTAAGGTAGCTGAAAGTTAAATTAGCAACTGTATCGAGAGATACAATTGCCTTGCATAACTTGCAAGATTATTGTGATTAAATTGTTTCAAGGTAGGAATACATTGCTACCTCACTTAATCTTTTATGTGCTTATGAGATGGAATTAATTGTTTGAATTGACATAGGGATATGTACAAGAGATTATTTTGATTTCATAAGTATGTATGTGCATTAATATATTTGTCTACTAAAATTTGTTTAATCAGTTGAATTGACATAGAGATATCGTCAAAAGATAAATGGATTTTGGTAGGTAAGTATGTTCATAAGTTTGCAAATTACCGAGTTGCCGTGAATTTATTCGTAACAACATAAACATGAGTTTAATAATTCTAAGTTAAGAAATGTAATTAATCTAACACAATTATGTCATCTTGATTAAAATCAGCTTTTGAAATCGTGCATTAGAACTTTATTTTATTTTATTTTATTTTACTTTGTTTTCTAGTTTTTAAACATTTCTCAAATCAAAATATTTTTCTTCACCAAAGTATCTTAAATTGTATTCATAAATAATTATTTTCACAGTCCCTGTGGGTACTATAACTTGACATTTACTTGTCACTTTATTACTTGTTGCGATTGTATACACTTGCACATTTATGTCGCTCGATTCATCAGAGTGACGCTTCGACGATTGATTAGACAATATTTTTCCATGGAATTATTTTGATATGAACATTTCACTTGAATAATTCCAACCCTATTCATTCAACAACAGAAATACTCTTAATATTTTCTGTGATTTGCCACATCATTCTTTTTTTTATCACTTAATTTTAGTAATTCATTATTCAAGCTTCTTATTCACTCTGAGATTATTTCCTTATATTTTGGTATAGTTAACAGGATTATAATAATGTACTCAAGTTCTTATCATTTTCTGATCCATTTGGAGACGATACTTACTTATCACTTTATTACTTGAATGACGTGTACCCTTGCACAATTGCATTAGTTATTTTACACGCAACACAACACCCCCACGCCATACATAATTCAAAATACTTAGAAGTCTCACAATAATGATTTATCCTCTGGCGTAGACTTCGAAGGTTTCTTTACTTCGTCTGCAGGCCTGAGAAGGAAAGGTACCTAAATAAGCTCAAATAACTTAGTGGGTTCAAAGGGCAAACAATTCAATAATCATATACAATTCAAGTAAGCGCTTCCATCTCAACACAGTCACACAATTTGCCAATTGGTGAATACCAAACATAGACAGACAATACGCCAACCACTATACACTTGGCATGTACACTACGCCTATGCAATCATACAAACAACCTTCTTCGTGTTAGCCAAAAGACCTAGTCTATATTCAAAGTCATATTATTCTCTCATTTCTTTCACCGTTGTCATACATTGTCAATTTGGTTTGTAATAACACTTGCCCTAACAGAGGCTACACAACCATTTTCATGTGTCGTACTATGCTAGTTTAGTTGCTCATTTCATTGAAGGCATCACCATGAATTCATTTCGTTTTTCCTTTTAGACCACATGTGTAACACCCTAAATTAGGGGTTGTTTGAAATTTACTTATTTTTCCCATGTGTGTGCTTGAGAGATATGTATGCTTGATTGCCTGAAATATTTAAGGGCCTAGTCATGACCCCGGACTAATTAGACTTAGGGCTAAAATTTATTTTAAGCACTTGAGAAGGGGGAAGCTAGGTGAGATAGGGGATAAGGGAAATTTTGTGAGAAGTTTGACACAAGAAATAGCTTGGAAAAGTGGCTTCCATGCACCACTTAGGTGCTAAGAAGGTGGCGTCTAAGGGTGTTTCAAGGGAAGAGGTTCGAGTCGTGGGAGTTACAAGGGGGGAGGCATTTTATTTTTGGGCTTTTTGGCGTTAAAGGAAGGGGGCCAAGTTAGAAGGCTTTAGAAGATTTTTTGTGGTGGAATTGGGACATGAAAGTCGTTTGGTGGAGTGGCTTGGGGTGCCACTAAGAGTTTGGAAGTGGCGATGAGCGAGGGAGCTTGGGTTCGAGCTGCCAAGTATGCGCCCTAGGAGTTTTATTTTCTTTTGCATTAAGGAGGGGATCGGCCTAGGAAGGCCTTATAAATAAATGGTGTGGTTTTATGACATGAAAGTCAATTGGGAGGAATGGCATGGGACGTTGAAAGGAGGGCTACGGCAGTGAGGTTCTAGGTTTGAACCAAGGGAGCTGCAATTGGGGTTCTATTTTTTTTTCAAAGTGGCGTGAAGAGGGTGAAGTAATGGCCTGATTTTGGACTCTTAAATTGATGATGATAAAGCTTAATTTTTGCTTTAGGATTCGGCTGGAGGAGTAGTGTTAGTAATGTATTTTCATTTTATTTGTTTAAGAGGAGATTAAGGGATAAATAAAAGATAAATGTAATTTGATAAAAGCTGGAAATTTATCACCAAAAAGAAGGTGATGGCTGATTATGGGACTCATTGGGGGGCCATCCACATTCGGTTTATCACTAAAGAGAGGGGCTGAATTTCATAGAAAAAAATTCTTTTCTTTTCTTCTCCAAATTGGTTGCTGGCCGAATCTCCCTACACCTTCCCCTCCCTCTTTTCTATTTTGTTTTGAAAGCCGAAAACCATTATGTCTTTGCCAATTTCAACAAGAGTTTTAAACTGAATTCATAGGCTCACAATCTCCCTTCCCTTTGAGTTTATCTCTTCACCATCCTAAAGTGCCGAAATCAAGGTTTCTTTGTGGGCAAGGTCGAATCCTCCCTAACCAAGGTGCTACCGATTTCAATAGTGTGGTAAGGGATCTCTCTAAGTTTAATTCTTTTATTATTGTTTTGGCCAGCCGAAACCATGAGGTTTAACCCTGAATTCTTGTGTATAACTGAACCTATTCAGGGTCTTAGATTGGTAGCCCTCACTAGAAGCCAGCGTTAAGGAGAATTGAGAGGTCTTTTGGGATTTAAGGTAAGCATGGTATATGGGATACATCATTCGGCCAAGGGCCATTTGTTAAAAGTTTATTGTTAAATGCCAAAACTAATATGTGCCATGGATTTAGGGGCAAATTAAGGCTTCAGGATTTGTTTGGAAATCAAATCCATTTAAGGTAAGTGCCGCAAGAGCCTTTGGTATTATTTGGTTTGGCCGAATGGTCCATGGCACTAACTTTGGTAATTGGCCGAATATAGGGTCAAGATCTAGTGTCGTAGATCGGATCTTCGGGATCTAGGAATTTCGGTGGTAACAGGTGTGTAAAAAACTCACTACACACTTTATTAGTTTACATGACTATATTGTTGTTTTTTATCATTGTGGTAGTGCTTGTGGACATAAGCATGGATTTCGGGTAAGTCCCCTATCTCATGATCTATGATGTATGTGTATGCCATCATATGCTGTTAAATGCATGATATATGATATTTATGATGTAAGCATGATGATGGTGGGATTGATGAGAGGAGGGGGATGATTTTATGGACTGTCACCAGTGGTTTTGACCACAAGATGGGTTGGCCCCATCAGTTCTTGTGACTTGGTCACCAAAGTGGTTTTGACCACACCGATGATAATTGTGACTAAGTCCCGGTGGTTTGGTACCACCATTGTTTTGACCGCATTATGATATTTTGTGACCTATGGTCATCAGTGGTTTTGACCACACGATGGGTTGGCCCCATCATTTAATTTGTAACACTAGTCACCAGTGGTTTTGACCACCAATGGTTTTGACCACACGGGGTAGATAAGGATTACGGATGGTTAGCGGGGTTGCATATTTGCATGTTTATTAATAAATTGTGTATGAGTTACCTTTTCGGGTGGGGAATTACACACTGAGTCTTGGTGACTCACCCCTTCCCTTACTATTTTGCAGATGAGTAGATTGCGGAGATGGAGTCAGAGAGGACTCGAGGCGGCCATGCTTATTCGATGGATTTGAAATTAGATTTATTATCATTAAGTTTATTTATTTTCTTTTCTAAGTTTTTAATTTGGGATTGTAATAAGGCCGCTAATATTTATTTGGATGTTTACATAGTCAATTTACTTTACTTATGCTATACTACAATAGAATTTACAAATGTTATGTAAACCGGTTAAAAGTAACTTTTTCAAACTTAATGAAGTCTACGGGATTTCAAAGATGTTACCATCGGGTAATAAAAATAAACCAAGTCAACTATAAGTTTGACGATTTTAAATTGTTACATGATCAAACGTTTTCAAAGAGTTTATCAACCCAACTATATTTATAAAAATAATCCCAACTGAGTTTTATCAAACCCCGTTTTAATACCTTAGCCACATTTTTAACAAGTTTTCACCAGACACTCAAAAAGATTCAAATTATTTTACTCCGTGACATACCAAATCCGGTCAGGGCTCATGGGCCGAGTTTGGGGTGTTACATTTTAATATCGAGCAGGTTCAAAACTTCTACTGTGGGCCCAAGGCCCAAAATGTTTTATTATTGTTAGTAGGCCTTATTAGAATGTCTTGGGAAACTATTTTTGGCTTGAACAGCATGGCACCGAGTCTCCGGCACCTATCCGCCCAGGTAAGTAATTCTATCTATTTTCTTTATAAATATTTGATGAGGGATAGAAGGGTAAATTGGGAACGTAGACTATTAGAATAGAAATTGTGGAACCCTAGGGCTAGCATACCCCAACAAACAATGCATAAGATTTAATAATTCCCTAAACAACCCTGTGAGTTGTCACTGAGCAAGGGATGTGGCAATCGTTATCGCATGTCTAGGATTGGATTCTTGGGAGCACGGTATTTAAGCGATCCTAGTGACTCACCTCCTACTCACTCAAATCCTACCTGGTGCGTAGTAACGGTTCATCCTAGCTGAGACGACACACTCACAGGCTAAACTCGATAATTAAAACTCGAAAGGGACTAACCGTTTTGTTTTTGAGGTAATTAAAACCTTGTTTTAAAAAAAAGAAAAAAATGACCAAAATACCCCTGGCTTGTAAATTACCAAAATACCCTCTGTAAGAAAATTCCAAATAGAAAATTTTCCAGAATGTCATTCTTTTGTGAAATCACTTAGAACTAAATTTTTGAAAATCTTTTTATGAAAATGCCCTGACTATGAAAATTACTAAAATATCCCTAGCGGTAGAATTACAAAATTACCCTTAATCGACAAATTACCAGGATAACCCTGATTTTCAAAATTTTGCAACAACACTATTTTGGAAAATGCAAGTCTCAAAAAGGAACCATTAAAGTTTTACAACTTTTAAAATATCCCTGATTTCTTAAAATTTTACAAACTCACCCTGAGGTCTAAAATTACCGAAATACCCCCAAATTTCAAAATTTTTCAAAATACCCCAGGAATTTAAAAGTTTCAAAATACTTTTTGACAAAATCATCCGAAAACTTTTATTTTTGAAAAATTACAAAAAATACCCCTGTAGGATAAATTACGAAAATACCCCTGGGTAGTGGAAAAACAATCACAATGAAAACTACGTCTCTTTGAATGAATGGAAAACTGTGTGCATGTATGATTGCGAAAGAACCACTCCTAAAACTCCTATCATAAAATTTCTTCGTGGATAATCAAGTGAAACAAGGTGCTAATGCATAAAATTCTTAAACAGATAAACGCAATCGTTAGAAATGAGTACGAGAGGTCGTGGACGTCCGCCCCGTGGCCGTGGAAGGGGTAGGATGACCTTGTCCGAGCCAGTAGGGTCCGGACATGGGTTTGGAAATGAGATGACGGATCTGCCGGCGATGGAAACTGAGTTCCAAGATCAAACCGGTGGTAATGATGTAGTATCTCAAGCTGTATTATGGGTATTGGAACGAGTTGCTAAGGCTGGCGCGGGTGCAGGAGCTCATAAATCTGTGGTTGAACGACCCCGGGCTAACGGAGCAGAGGTGTTTAGGGGAGTTTCCGGAGTGGCACCCAGTGCGGCGGAGTACTGGTTGGAAGCAACAGAAAGGATCATGGATGACCTAGATTTTACAGCTGAGGAGAAATTAAAGGGTATAATTTCTTTGCTTAGGGATGAGTCATATCAATGGTGGCTCACTATGAGAGATGGAATGATGGCAGAAAATCTCTCCTGGGAATTCTTCAGAGATGCTTATCAAAAGAAGTATATCGGAACTAGCTACGTGGATGCACAGCGGAAGGCTTTCTTGAATCTGGATCAAGGCAATAAGACAGTGGCAGAGTATGAGGCCGAATTCCTCCGGTTGAGTAGGTATGCTCGTGGTATTGTGGGTACCAAGCATGAACGTTATGTTAGATTTGAGGATGGTCTGAGAGATGAGCTGAGGATTATGATAGCTCCACAACAGGAACGGGAGTTTGCTGCCTTAGTGGAGAAATCAAGGTTGCTGAAGGGGTTTGACAGTCGGTTAGACGAAACCAATATCGGAATTGGAATAAGAAGAGCTCGAGACCTTCAAGGTTCTCGGATAATCAGCAGAAGAGGACAAGGTTTGGTGGGTCAGATCAAGTTGCTAGGCCTGCTGCTGCTGCTAATCCTCAATGGCCGCCACGGTGTGCTCGGTGTGGCAAGTCTCACACGGGGGAGTGTTGGAATGGTAATCGGGGATGCTTCGAGTGTGGGTCCTTGGAGCATCGAGTTAGAGATTGTCCGAAGAAAGTAGCTAGGCTGAGATCAGAGGGTCAGGATCGTGCACCGAACAGAAGGGATAACCAACAGCCACAGAGAGGTCGTGGTACAGGAAGAGGAGGTAATGGTGTTGGCAGAGGTCGTGGGGCACCGAGGGGAGGTACCGGTGGTACTGAGGCTAGACAACTAGGTCTAGTCTATGCCGCGAGGCATCAAGAGGAGGGCGACGCACCGGACGTCATAACCGGTATTTTCTTGATCTTTGGTGTGCCCTATAATACTTTGATTGACATTGGCTCAACCCACTCGTACATTGCTAGTAGCGTAGTGGAAACTCTACATCTAGACTCTGAGCTTACTTCTAGGAAGATGACTGTATTAAGCCCTTTAGGTCACCTGTAGAAGTAAGTAAACTCTATAGGAATGTACCCCTAGAACTCCAAGGGGTCGTGTTCTTGGCTGATTTGATGAAACTATCGTTCCGGGAGTTTGACCTAATTCTCGGGATGGATTGGCTAGTGAAGTATCGTGCTAGCTTTGGATTATGCACTAAGTGCATGGTATTAAAGACAGTGGAAGGTGATGAGGTGGTGATGATAGGTAAAAGGAGAGATTACCTGTCTAATGTGGTTTCTGTGTTGAAGGTGGAAAGGATGGTTAGGAAGGTTGTGAAGCTTATGTGGTGCATGTCTGTGCCTTGGAAGCAAATGATGTTGCTGTGGGAGATGTCCGGACTGTAAGGGACTATGTCGATGTGTTTTTAGAGGAGCTTCTGGGTCTACCTAAGGACCGTGAGGTTGAGTTTGGTATAGACTTGTTACCTGGAACCGCGCCAGTATCTATAGCTCCGTATCAGATGGCACCGAAAGAATTGGTAGAGTTGAAGGCGCAGATTCAGGAATTGTTGGATAGAGGTTCATCCGACCAAGTGTATCGCCTTGGGGAGCTCCAGGTCTGTTTGTCAAGAAAAAGGATGGGACAATGAGGATGTGTATAGACTATCGGCAGCTGAACAAGTTGACAATAAAGAACCGGTATCCTTTGCACAGGATAGACGATCTGTTTGATCAACTTAAAGGGGCATCGGTGTTCTTTAAGATTGACCTTAGGTCAGGTTACCATCAGCTTAAGGTGAAGGAGGCTGATGTCCACAAGACGGCATTCCGTACTCGGTATGGACACTACGAGTTTCTGGTAATGCCTTTTGGTCTGACGAATGCACCGGCAGCGTTTATGGACATGATGAACTGGGTTTTCCAACCCTATCTGGATCGGTTCGTCGTGGTCTTCATAGACGACATTTTGGTGTACTCAAAGTCAGAAGAGGAGCATGACGCACATCTTCATGTGGTTCTACAAGTTCTAAGGGAGAAACAGCTATACGCCAAATTCAGTAAATGTGAGTTCTGGCTCAACGAGGTAACTTTTCTAGGGCATGTTGTTTCAGCCGAGGGAATTAGGGTGGATCCCCGTAAGATTGAGGCGGTATTAGAGTGGAAACCACCAAAGTTGGTTACAAAAATTCAGAGTTTTCTGGGGTTGGCAGGATATTATAGGAGATTTGTGGAAAATTTCTCTTTAATCGCAGCACCGTTGACTAAGCTGTTGAGAAAAGGGGTTCCGTTTGTGTGGGCTGAGAAGCAGCAAGAGAGTTTTGATAAGTTGAAGAGGATTCTGACAGAAGCACCGGTTTTAATTCAGCCTGAGGTCGAAAATGAGTTCACTGTGATGCATCACATACTGGTTTAGGGTGTGTATTGATGCAGGAAGGGAAAGTGGTCGCTTATGCGTCACGGCAGTTGAGGTCTCACGAAGTTAACTATCTGACACATAATTTGAAATTGGCTGCTGTGGTGTTCGCCTTGAAAATTTGGAGGCACTATCTGTATGGGGAGAAGTCGGTAGTGTACACAGATCACAAAAGTCTGAAGTACCTCCTCACTCAGAAAGATTTAAATCTGAGGCAGCGGAGGTGGATTGAGTTGCTGAAGGACTACGATTGATCAATTGAATACCATCCGGGGAAGGCTAATGTGGTAGCTGATGCATTGAGCTGAAAGGTGGTAGCGGATTTGCGAGCAATGTTTGCTCATCTAAGTCTCTATGAGGATGGGAGCCTTTTGGCGGAATTGTAAGTGAAGCCGTCTTGGATTAATGAGGTCAAAGAAAGGAAGATGACTGATGAAGCTTTGAATACTTGAAGGTTGCAAGTACAGAATGGTAAGGCCGAAGGTTTCAGTTTGGACAGTGATGGAGTGTTGCACTTTTAGGGGAGAGTATCCATGCCTAAGGATGATGAGTTGAGGTAGCGAATCCTTAAAGAAGCTCATAGCAGTGCGTACGCTATGCACCCGGGAAGCAGTAAGATGTATCGGGATTTAAGAGAGCGATTTGGTGGCGGGTCTAAAGCGAAAGTAATCGAGTTAGTGGGCAAGTGTCCGACATGCCGACAAGTCAAGGTGAGCATCAATTGCCATCGTAATTACATTACTGGTAGGTAAAGATCCCACAAAGGAAGTGGGAGGAGATTACTATGGATTTCGTAAGTGGGCTTCCCCTTACACCCAGTAAGAAGGATGCAGTTTGGGTGGTAGTAGACCGGTTGACTAAGTCAGCCCATTTCATACCGGTAAGGGTTGACTACTCGCTCTAAAAGTTAGCCAAGTTGTATATCGTTGAGATAGTGCAATTGCATGGAGTACCGGTGTCCATTATCTCAGATCGGGATCCCCGATTTACTTCGAGATTCTGGAAGGCTCTACATCAGGAGTTAGGCACGAAGTTGAATTTCAGCACGACTTTTCACCCACAGTCTGATGGACAATTTGAGAGGGTTATCCAAGTGTTGGAAGACATGTTGAGGGGCTGTGTTTCGGATTTCCGTGGTAGTTGGAAGGAGTACCTACCTTTGGCAGAGTTCGCTTATAACAATAGTTATCAAGTGAGTATTCAGATGGCACCATATGAGGCACTGTATGTCAGAAATGCCGTACTCCTACATGTTGGACGGAACTAGGAGAGCGTCGGATGTTGGGTCCAGAGTTAGTAGCAGAGACAGAGGATAAGGTTAGAATAATTCGGGCTCGTCTGAAGGAGGCATCGGATAGGCAAAAATCCTACGCTGATCTTAAGCGCAGAGAGGTTGAGTATGTAGTGGGTGATAAGGTTTTCTTGAAGGTATCCCCTTGGAAGAAGGTGCTGAGGTTTGGCCAGAAAGGCAAGCTAAGCCCTAGATTCATCGGACCGTACACGGTGTTGAGACGTGTGGGACCGGTAGCTTACCAGCTTGAGTTGCCAGCGAAATTGAGCCAGATCCATGATGTCTTCCATGTTTCGATGCTGATTCGCTATCGATCAGATCCCTCACACGTAGTGCCGGTAGCGAAAATTGAAGTGAAGTCGGACTTGTCTTTCGAGGAGGAGCCGGTACAAATCTTGGATCGAGATGTCAAAGTTCTACGTAGGAAGTCAGTGCCTTTAGTGAAAGTGCTATGGCAAAACCATGGTACGGGGGAGGCCACATGGGAACCCGAGGATGTGATGCGGCAGCAATACCCCCAACTCTTCTGATCCAGGTAATTTCGAGGCTAAAATTCTTTTTAAGGGGGGTAGAATTGTAACACCCTAAATTAGGGGTTGTTTGAAATTTACTTATTTTTCCAATGTGTGTGCTTGAGAGATATGTATGCTTGATTGCCTGAAATATTTAAGGGTCTAGTCATGACCCCGAACTAATTAGACTTAGGGCTAAAATTTATTTTAAGCACTTGAGAAGGGGGAAGCTAGGTGAGATAGGGGATAAGGGAAATTTTGTGAGAAGTTTGACACAAGAAATAGCTTGGCAAAGTGGCTTCCATGCGCCACTTAGGTGCTAAGAAGGTGGCGTCTAAGGGTGTTTCAAGGGAAGAGGTTCGAGCCGTGGGAGTTACAAGGGGGGAGGCGTTTTATTTTTGGGCTTTTTGGCGTTAAAGGAAGGGGGGCCAAGTTAGAAGGCTTTAGAATATTTTTTGTGGTGGAATTGGGACATGAAAGTCGTTTGGTGGAGTGGCTTGGGGCGCCACTAAGAGTTTGGAAGTGGCGATGAGCGAGGGAGCTTGGGTTCGAGCTGCCAAGTATGCACCCTAGGAGTTTACGGGTGTTATGTAAACCGGTTAAAAGTAACTTTTTCAAACTTAATAAAGTCTACGGGATTTCAAAGATGTTACCATCGGGTAACAAAAATAAACCAAGTCAACTATAAGTTTGACGATTTTAAATTGTTACATGATCAAACGTTTTCAAAGAGTTTATCAACCCAACTATATTTATAAAAATAATCCCAACTGAGTTTTATCAAACCCCGTTTTAATACCTTAGCCACATTTTTAACAAGTTTTCACCAGACACTTAAAAAGATTCAAATTATTTTACTCCGTGACATACCAGATCCGGTCAGGACTCATGGGCTGGGTTTGGGGTGTTACAACATGGTTCGTCAAAAAGGGGGAGAGGGTAATGGCTTAACATAAAGAAAGGCCATTACTTCTTTCACACGGACATACTAATACAAATTGTTGACAATAACTTCTGTCTCACTTGCACCAACTTTTCATTTTCATAGGATAGGTATACTTACCTTATACCAATCACAAACGAAATTATACACACACATGGAGTAAGAAGGAACTCACTAGAAAAGTGCAGCTAGGTTACACAACAGGACCTTTGCCCTTATCTCGAGAGCCTTCGGGAGTATCTTGAGCTATAATATAAAAATTTAACCTTTTTAGATCATTTTAACATAATACTATGCAAGTTTACAAGAACATTAACAAGAAACCCAGAATTTAGGAGTTTCCTTCCTTACACTTTAATCTAACACTAAAACATGAAACCCTTAATCCTCATAAACCATGAAATAACCTAAGTTTCATCTATTTTTACCAGGTGCTAATGACGATGGAGCTGGCTGAGCACATCTGACCCAAATCTTCCAGCAAGTCTTAGGTCTAGGGCTTTTCAAGAGAGAAAAAAACGTAGAGAAAGTTTTTGGGAAGAAAATATGGTTGCCAAAGAAAGCATAAACTTTCTTAGGAAGACAAGGATGGCTTTATATAGAAATACACTTAAGGTAAACCTATTGGGCACGTCAAATTACCCCACTACCCTTCCTTTGGTACCCATGACTAAGAAATTTCTCTCTCATCTTAAATGAGTGTTCTAACATCTATAGTAACTTGTCCCATTTTAACTGGTTCTCAGCAGGCAGACTAAATTGTTCAATCAAAATAATAAAATAATAATACAACAGACGATTCCTCTAAAGTGAGGACTTAACACTAGGGACTCAACTTTAAGAGCTTAACTATAAGGATTCAACATATTTGCCTAACCATTAGGGTGGCGTATACTCTACAAAAGAGTCCAACAAATCACCAAGCTCTCCTAACACAAACTTCGCCCGAAGGTGTATCCATAGATTTCCTATACTTAACTAGATTTAATACCTTACTCACTTAGAACTTACCCTACATACTTTACTTCTACATACAACGCTCAAACACTAGGGCTTTGTCGACGAGATTTTAAAAAACTTGTTATCATTTATAGTAAAAATAGCATACCAAAAATATATAAAATTAAATTGGCAGTGTCTGCAAACTTATGGATCAAATTGTAATATAGTATTATCTTACAATAGAACATCGGTAAGTATTTCGAGGATCGTGCCCAAGGGATTACAGATTGGAAAAATTAATATTAAATTAATTACAGAAATAATTACTATTCTAACCGAGTCACAAATTAGTGATGTGAATCCACATTAATAATTAAGTTAACTAACTTAAATGAATGTAATGCACTTTCCTATTCCTAGTGCCGACATCGCGAGCCTCTAGCCTATGATTGATTAAAACCCTAATTGTCTAATTAAATAATTAATTATCCTAGATTGAGTTGTTTATCACCCTTAACTAAGACTGCCCTCCCTAGGGGTGAGCAAAATTGGATTCGATTCGAAAAACTCGATAAAAAATTCAAATTTTGAATTAAATAGTTCAAATTATTTGAGTTAATCAAGTTATTCGGATCAACTCGAATAAAAAAATTAAGTTTTTCGGTTTAACTCAAATATGAATTACACAATTCAAGTTATCCGAATAAGAAAATATAAAACTACGTCGTTTTGATAAATGTTTACTTTTCTAAAAGTTAAAATTCAAAATAATTAAGTTAAAAAGTAAAACTACGTCGTTTTGATAAATTTTTACCCATTAAGTTAAAAGGCAAAATCATTATATTGTTCATGTAGTTGAATAATTTTATACTTCGTGTACTAGTTAAATAATCGGTCCATCTAAACGCAACATTAAGTATAAATAATAGGATTCGTTAACTTGACTTGGTTTGACTCGAAATTTTTGACTCAATTCGATTTGATTAAAAAAAATTCAAATTGAGTTCGTTGCTAAAATAGGATTTGCCAACTCGACTAACTCGAAAAATTTTTACTCGATTCGACTCAACTCGATTGAATACTCACCCCTAACCCTCCCTATTCATCTTCACTAAGGATTACCACCTAAGTCACCCTTTCAGTCTTTTCCTAGGCATACAGATACCCTCACGGGCTCTCCACTCGGCACAAGTTATACACAACAGGATACCCTTACAGTCTCACCTTTCTCGAAATTTTATCAGGGGCATCACTCCCTAATATACTAAATACTTTTATATAAGTAACCAATTTCGGATAAACAATCATTTAACAAAATAAATTTGTTTATTAATTGAATCATGCAAGATATAAAATAAGGATAATAATCTATTATAATATTTATATATTGATTAACCGGCCAAATTTGTAACACCCCAAACCTGACCCATACGATATGACCAGATATGGCATGTCACATGAGGAAAACGTATAAAGTCCTTGTGATTTGTACTAAAATAAGTGTTTTGTGGTTATGGTTAAGAAAACAAGTTTGGATGTAAATATTTGATAAAATACAACTATTTTTGAGAGGTTGATTGATGAATCAAAAATCGAGATAGTGAATGTTAAAACCGTGACTTTTGAAAATGTCGTTGGTAATTTGAAAGAGAATTCGAGTTAAAATATTTGTACATATTTATAAAAACCTTTTGTTAATCAATTTTGGAAACCGTTATTAATGATTTTAGAAAATCCCCATTTAAAACATTTCAAGAAAGATATTAAGTACGTCTAAATGTAAAGCAAAATAAAACATATCCCAGAGGCCTTATTACAACTTTAAAACCCAAAATAGTAAAAGTAACGAATTAAAATGGTAAAGAAGTTTACTAATGTTCGAAAACATTATTTCCAAAGTATGGCGTCCACCAAGTCATCCATGGGCCCAAATCCTTGTCACTGAGCATTACCTGCAAGGGTTAAGGGAAAAGGGGTGAGTTACTAGAACTCAGTGCGTAATCCCCTTACCGTCATCCACTAGGTCTGAACCTGAAAAGCAACATCTTGGGCCTGAGCCCATATAGCATAATCTTGGGTCGAAGCCCATTTACATAACAGAATATATTTATATATATATATATATGCAATGTATGCAACCCAACCCATCCTAGTAATCCATCCGCTACACATCACCTGTACCATCCCATCACACCTGTGGGAATCAAGTCAACCCACCTCGCCAAACACACCAATCGCAAGCAAGTTTCCATTTATAATATTTTTGGCTGAGCCACCAGAAACGCTACAGTCAAGATGCTTTTTATAATATTTGTGGCTGAGCCACCAAAGTCATAATTATACCTGGCATAGCCACTATACAGATTATGGCTGAGCCACCAGAATATCATATACGGTAATATAATCGGCACACAGCCTTGGGTAAATACATTTGGCACAAAGACATAGTCACGATGGCACAAAGCCAAATTTAGGTTGGCACATAGCCATTATCAGAATTTGTGGCAATGCCACCAGGCTACACTTCTCTTCATTCAATTTTTCTCATCCCATGTAATATGTAGAGATGCAACATATATAATAACATAAAATATCCACATATAAATAACATCCATTAATATATTGAATACTCTTAATGAATCGGCCCATTAAAGCAATATAATAATTCGGCCCACTAAGGCATTTTAACAAATCGGCCCATAGGGGCATTTCAGTAAATCGGCCCATAGGGACATTTCAATAAATCGGCCCATAGGGGCATTTTGATAATTTGGTAATTTTACCCACTAAGTGTAATCCGGTAATCTCGTAACCTATGGGTATTTCGGTAATTTACCTTCCAAGGTTATTTTGGTAATTTTGCAACCTGGACTTAACTACTAATTTGGAGCATAAAAATTGAAATTGTCCATCCGCATCATACTGACTAAATTGACTATAACTTGAGTTAGGAAAATTGAAAATTAGATCCGTAAATTTTATTTGAAACTAGACTCATATATCTTCTTACTAAAATTTTTCCAGAATTTTTGACTTAGCCATTTAGTACAGTTTATTCATTAAAGTTTCCCTTGTTTCACTGACCAAAGGTTATGACCTTTCTTACCCTAAATTCAAATACCTCCTTGTACAGTTTTCATATGTTTCTCTCACTTATTTCTATTGAAAATAGACTCACTAAGGAATCTATACATATAAATTATAACTCATAATTAACTTTGTACAATTTTTAATGATTTTTCCAATACAGAACAAAGAACCACAAAGTCATTCAGAACCAGTCTCACTAAAATTAAAATATCACAGAATATAAAATTCCTCTTCCTACTCTATTTTTTTCATATAAAAATAGACACAATAGGATTTAATTCTATATCTTATTCACTTTCTAATTCTCTTTCTCCTATTTTTCATGATTTTTCAAAATCAAATCACTGCTGCTAATCAAAAACTGTTTCATTGCAAAATACGGTTACAACTACGAACATACGCACGCCCAAGTGGTCACAGATGTCGGTTTTTGGTTTTTCGATCTTTCCAATGAATCACAAAACATTTCATGAAAATATTCAGAGAGGTGTTAGATTACACACCTGATTTGGATTTCCTAAAGAACCACTCTTCGTTGCCCCCACAATTGTGATCCTTCCTTACTAGGTTCTAAAATCCAGCCTTGCACTTTGCCTATTACAACGAGTTCCTAAAAATAAATAAGTGATGTACCAAAGGGGTTAGCCTTCATCCAATATTAGGCCCTTCCACAAGAGTAAGAAGTTGATATCATCACCACAAAATAGAATCACATGAGCGGCGCAAAATATCGAAATAAAGAGTAACATCTTACCACCAATATTCGGCCTAATCACCCACTTACCAATCAACTTCTGAAACCAAGGTTAAGAGAATGATAAGTAGCAGCAAAGAATGGCTTGAAAGTTTCGGCAAAACAAAGGAGAAAGGTGCACAAATGGACTAGGTGTTTTGGCCAAACAAGGGAAAATGGTGTACAATATTGGCTTTAGAGTTTCGGCAAGGGAGAGAAGAAATTGCCAAAGAGCAAACTCCAAAAATGCTAAAAAGAGACAAGCCTCTCATCCACTAAATTTGCAAAAAGGACTATAGAAATTCGGCTCCCCCTATTCTCCCTACCAAAACCATGTACTACCTTACCAAAAAGATGAGTGTTTACCAAAAATATTCTTTCCAAAACATCATCCACAAAATTGGCCAACATGTTCCCCTCCCTTACCTTTTTCCTTCATTTCTTTCCTTGTTTTTCCCTTGCTTTCCTCCTTACCATATTCCCTTAGCCATCTTTCCATAAATTAAAAAGTCTTCCTTACCATAAATACATCCATGGCCGACACATTGGATGGTTAACACAAAAAAATAATAAAAAATACAATAGATGGGACTCGAACCTCAAACCAATAGTACACTTCACACGCCACTTTCCACCTTTACCAATAAACTCCTTGTGCTAGTAAAATGCACACTTATTTCCTTAAGTCATGATGCCACTTTCCTTCTCTCCTTAAAGTGCTTCAACACTAAAATTTTCCTATAGCCTAACTTGAACCCGGAACTTCCTAAAAACCCCGTAACTTTCCAAAATCGCCTTCCTAATAAGTCCAACTTGAAATTATGCCGTTCTCTTATTCTCAAAATTTTAAACACTCCTTACGTCCAAGGCCCATTGGGCCCAATTCTACTAGGCCCAATTTCGGGATGTTACAGAATTAACGAAAGATAAATAAAAGAAGAAAAGAGAAGAGATAGGAGAATGCTCATGAATAAATATATTGAAGCGTGATCCCGGATCTATCTCCACTCACAATTGCCTACACATCAGAATAGAAAAGTTTCGACTAAACGAACATGAAAAGAAACTAAAAGTTGAATAGAAAAATTGCCTGTCTAATTCTGCTCACAATCCCGTTGACCTTAGGGTTGCTTATGTAGGAAAGAGGCTACTTGGTGACCACTCCACCCTAGATACACTTAGATACCAATAAATAAAATATTCTGATAAATGCTAGGGTCCAAATATGGAAATATCCCCAAAAGTGTCTTCTAAGGAAATCAGCTTCATTATGGCTTTCCATCGTCACATTTTCGTGACGTGGGGATGCTTTTCATCACGACGTTAAGTGCATTTCTGGCCTTGGCAGCTTTCTTGTGCTATCGGTCCTCCTTGTTTCGTAGCTCGATCATTATCCCTTGTACTCTTGGACCTAAGCTGGCATCCTAGACACTTAAATGGTCCATTAGTCACTCACAAGGCCCGAGTCAACCTTACGGGTCATCGAAATAGTAGAAAATGCGTAAAAAGGCTAATTTTATTAACTATTATTTCCTAACCTATTAATACTGAAAAATATAATAATTAATATTAAAATGCCAAGAAAGCAAGCTCACTAAGTGTAGACATGACCTCAATCAACTACTACATTTGACATCAGTTAGTCTTCTCTAGCCATCAATCGATGCCTTTTCACCATCTTCTGGTAAGATGTTATACATACACAAAGACGGAATGATACCTCAAATATTAGCGATAGTCCACCCTATTGCCCTCGTGAACTTCTTTAAAACATCAATTAGTTTTTCTTATTAATTATCGGTTAGCTCAGCTAAAATAATAACAGGATAAGTCAAAGAGGGACTGAAACATCCCAAACCCGGCCCAAAAGCCCGACCGAATTTGATATGTTCCTCGAGTAAATCTTTAGCAAAATTCTCATTGTTTAAGAAAACTTGATGATTTTGAATGAAACAGATTAACTTAAAGATCGGTTGAAATCAAATTGTAAAATAGATTAGTATCTTCTTAAAACATTAATTTTAAGAAAAATTAGTAAGTTACAAGAAAAACCAAACTTAATGAAAAATTTATTTATTAACTTAAAACATATATATATATATATATATTAGTGACAAAACATTTTAAATTATTTATCGAAAACCATTTAGTTATTTAATTAATAATTGTTCATGGCAGAAAAATAAATCCAAACATAAAAATTAAAAACAGTTCATAGTGGCCTTATTACATAAAAATAGCAAAACCCATAATAAAGTCTAAGAAATAAAATTTAATAAGTTTAAATTGGAAAATCTCCAAAATATTTAATATGAGCATTGGCCACCACGGAGTCCTTGCTGACCCGATCCATCGCACTACGAATCATCTGAAAAGTTATCCCATAAAAAGGGTGAGTCATAAACTCAATGTGTAACACATACATTAAAAAGCCCATTAATCATACATATAGCCATAGGCCCATTTAAGTCATATTTAGCCCATAAGCCCATTTTCATAGCAGATTAAATAATAATCATTTAAATCACATGGTTATGTACATATAATGAAATGCAAACTCGGCCCACCTAATATCCATCCGCTACACACCACCCGTACCAACCAATCACACCGTGGGGATTACTAAATCGACCCTCCATCCGCTACACACCATCGAAGGCGATTCTTTGCGATCAACATGCACATCGCCCTTATAATTTTTGTGGCAAGGCCACCAGACAAATGTGATCGAAGTCACCAGATTTCAAATATGTGACCGAAGTCACCAGATTCACATATGTGACCGAAGTCACCGGATTTCAAATATGTGACCGAAGTCACCGGAAATGTGGTAAAAACCACCAGAATACTTCCCCTTTATCAATTTTACCCATATGCCCATGCACATACATATTATTCAATTTTCATGCCATTTACCCCAGAATCATAATATAGTCATACTTATTTCACATTTATGCATATAGCAAAATTATAGAAATATTGGGGTAAACATACCTGAATATTGTATACCAATAAATGGTATCCACAATCATTTTCAAACACATTGTCATATCATCACATTTAAAAATAGATCTATGAGATTTTATTGTAAGGTTACACACCTTATGACTGTGAGAACGATACCTTCTCGTTCGTCAACACCTAGTTAATTATCACTCTTGGTTAGAATATACTATTACTATTAAAATTATACTTATTGACGAGAGATCTAAATCCTTACCCTCGGATTCTCGAACGACCGATATTTGTGGTTTTTCTCCGCTAGATGGATCAAAACCCGCTAATAACCCACCAATGAAAAGTGGTTCGGTTGTACGCACTATTTCAAATAACCGATCTTCGCTAGCAGAGGGTCCACAACCCGGTGGAAAATCTCTTATCGCCGATACATCCCTTCATTTTAAGTTCGATGGTAAAACAGTGCCTCCTCTCTTCCAAACACTCCGTACTGCTCTTTTCTTACCTATCTTGTTAGTCTCAAATCACCCCTAAAAATAAAATTGATTAATAGTCTATCTAAAGAAATTGATATAACCGAAGGTGATATACTTACCTTGGATGATTTCGAAAGGTTACTTCTTAAATGTTGGTTTCCGAAAAGATCCTTAAAAATCCCTTCCAAGGATTCGGCCTAGGAGAGAAAAATAAGAGATTTATTGTTTCTAAATCTACTATAGTAAAAAGAGATAATGAAAACAATTGACAAAAACTTTACTTGAGCACTTTGAAGATTCGGCCTTGAACAAAAAAGAAGAGAATAAAACAAATAGATTTGGTGATTTCGGTTTGCACAAAAAGAAAAGAGAAAAAGATAGTGATTTATGGCATAAAATAGTTTCGGTTTTCAATAAAAGAAAAGAAGAAAAGGAAATCGAAATAGAAGATGATTCGGTTGACAAAAGAGATGAAAATAATGTTGATTTTGGTTTTAGTAGAAGGTAGTTTCGGTTGAGAGAAGGAAGAAAGAAAATGAAAAATGAAAGAAGAGAAAGAGAGGATGAAGAAAAGATGATGATGAAGGTGATTTCAAAAGAAAAGAGATAGGTTTAGGGACCTATGCACATTAGGCCAAGAGGGAGAAATGAGAAAATAGATTTATGATCTTTGGGACTTTCGGTTACAAGAGAATGAAAGGTGTTTTGCTTAAAAGAAAATAATTAGAAGGGATTCTCAAATCGAGTGGTAATTTGCAAAAAGACCAAAAGAAAAGAAACAAAACTTCTCTTTTGAGTAGATAGGCATTCGGCTATGAACAATGGTTTTGGAGAAAATTGGTCAAAATGAAAGCCAAAACAAAGTAAAGCTTTTACCTAATATCAATAGCAAAATTCGGCTAGGAGGAGAGCTTTTGGAAAAAAGAGAAAAGATGTACATAATGCTAGAGTTTTTGGCCAACTATCACCCTAATGGCTAAGCAAAATATCAGCCAACCTATGCCAACATTATCCCCCTTTTTCCTCCTTGTTTCTTCCCCATCAACCCTTAAATTGCTATCACAATTAACTATCCCCTTTAGCCCCTAAAACCGACTAGATTCATGGTCAAATGACCATGAAAAAGCTTCCAAAACATTGCCCTTACTTCAAGCCTTTTGTCCCCCTCATCTTACCATCCTTTCATGATTCCATGCCATATCTTCAAGCTTACCTTTTTCATATGGTCAATTAACCAAAATTAAAAAGATGCTCATCCATTCTAGAAGAGTCTTGGCCGACACTATAGGAAGGAAACAAAAAATAAAATCCTCCCATTTACTAGCTAGGGGATTCGAACCTCTCCCCTCAAGCACTCATCCATGCATCCTAACCACCTTGCCAATTACTCATCTTATGCTTAAAACCTCTTGTCATTATTTCTTAAAGCCTATCATGCTTAGTTCCATCTTAATTATTAAAAATTTAATAAATCACTAAGCATTCACTTAATTAATAAAGTTCAAAAATAACTTCCAAAATACACTCAATCATATTTAAGCATGCAACATCATTCAATTAAGTAAAGATGCATAACCCCTAATTATCAGGATGTTACAGTTCTACCCCCTTAAAATAATTTCGTCCTCGAAATTACCTGGTTGGAACAAGTGAGGGTATTGCTGTCGCATCGCTTCCTCTGGTTCCCACGAAGCTTCTTCTGATCCATGATTACGCCATAACACTTTAACGAGAGGAACCGACTTTCTCCGTAAAACCTTTACATCTCACTCCAGAATTTGAATTGGCTCCTCTTCATAGGACAAATCTGGTCTTAATTCCACCTCCTCAACTGGCACTACATGAGATGGATCCGATCGAAGCGCGTAACATTGAAACATGGAACACATCATGCATTTGCTTCAATTTCGAAGGTAATTCTAACTGATATGCCACAGGTCCGACCCGCTTCAAAACCCGATAAGGTCCAATAAACCTGGGACTTAACTTCCCTTTGCGGCCAAATCTCATCACCTTTTTCCAAGGTGAGACCTTTAGGAATACTTGATCTCCCACAAAAACTCTATTTCCTTCCGCTTTAGATCTGCATCGACTTTTGTCATCGGATGCTTCTTTTAATCGAGCCGGATTACCTTAACCTTTTCTTGATTCGGTCACTATTTCGGACCCAAAATCGGCGTTCCCTAATTACATCCAACACATAGGAGTGCGACACTTCCTTCCATATAGTGCTTCATATGGTGCCATCCGTATACTGGCTTGGTAACTATTGTTGTACGTAAATTCTGCTAACGGTAAGAACTCTTCCCAACTTCCCTTGAAATCCATCACACATCCCCTTAACATATCTTCTAAGATTTGGATTACTCGTTCAGATTGATCGTCAGATTGTGGATGAAATGCCGTACTGAAGTCCAATCTGGTGCCCAAAGCCTAATGCAATGCTTTCCAAAACCGAGACATAAACCTCAGATCTCTATCCAAAATAATTGACACCGGCACTCCATGCAATCTCACAATCTCAGCCACATATAACTTCACCAATTTCTGCAAAGAGTAATCAACCCGAACTGGAATAAAATGTGCAGATTTCGTCATTCGATCCACTATCACCCATACTGAGTCTTTCTTAGTAGGCGTAAGAGGAAGCCCACTAACAAAGTCCATGGTGATTCTCTCCCACTTCCACTGTGGAATCTTTATCAGCTGAAGCAATCCCGAAGGTACTTGATGTTCAGCTTTAACTTGCTGACACGTTAAGCACTTTCCTACAAACTCCGTAACTTCTCGCTTAAGACCAGGCCACCAAAACTAATCTCGCAAATCCCGGTATAACTTACTTCCTCTAGGATGCATAGCATAAGGGCTACTATGCGACTCCTGAAGAATCTTTTGCTTCAATTCCTGATCCCTCGGCATACAGACTTTACCTTTGAAACACAATACCCCATCGCTGTTAATACCATAATCTTCCAATTCCCCACTCTGTACCTTCCAAAGTTTTGCACTCAGATCATCGTCTATCAACTGCCTCTCTTTCACTTAACTCAACCATGTCGGCTTAACTTGTAATTCTGCCAACAAGCTTCCGTCATCGTAAAGACTAAGATGTGCAAACATCGCCCTTAAATCTGACACCACTTTCCGACTTAGGCGTACGCCACCACATTCGCCTTGCACGGGTGGTACTCGATAGAAACGATCGTAGTCTTTCAACAACTCTATCCACCTTGTTGCCTCAAATTCGGTTCTTTACGAGTCGGTAGATATTTGGACTTTTGTGGTCCATGTATATCACTGACTTTTCCTGATATAAATAATGTCTCCAAACTTTAAGAGCAAAGACCACCGCTGCCAACTCTAAGTCATGTGTCGGGTAATTAACCTCGTGTGGTCTCAACTGCCGAGACGCATACGCAATGACCTTTCCGTCTTGCATCAGAACACATCCTAATCCCGTGTGAGAAGCGTCACAATACACGACAAAATCCTTCCCTGCCTTAGGCTGGATCAAAATCGGAGCTTCAGTCAAAACTTTCTTGAGCTTCTCAAAGCTCTCTTGCTGCTTATCAGCCCACACGAAAGGTACTTCCTTCCTCAACAATTTCGTTAAAGGTGCAGCTATCGATGAGAATCCTTCAACGAATCTTCTGTAGTAGCCTGCTAATCCCAAGAAACTACGAACCTCGATTCACGGACTTAGGTGGTTTCCAATCTATACGACCTTAATCTTCCGAGGATCCAACCTTATCCCTTCTGCAGACACCACATGGCCTAAAAATACAACTTCTTTCAGCCAAAATTCACACTTGCTGAATTTGGCATAAAGTTTCTTCTCCCTTAATACTCGCAACACAATCTGGAGATGCTCATCATGCTCTACTTTGGACTTAGAATACACCAGGATGTCATCTATGAATACCACGACGAACTGATCCAAGTAGGGTTGGAAAATCCGGTTCATCATATCCATGAACGTAGCTGGGGCGTTCGTCAATCCGAATGGCATTACCAAAAGTTCATAATGCCCATATCTAGTTCGAAAAGCCGTCTTATAGATATCTGCTTCTTTCACCTTAAGCTGATGATACCCTGACCTTAGATCAA
Organism: Gossypium rotundifolium; assembly: GCA_025506655.1. Taxonomy (NCBI): domain Eukaryota; kingdom Viridiplantae; phylum Streptophyta; class Magnoliopsida; order Malvales; family Malvaceae; genus Gossypium; species Gossypium rotundifolium. The sequence goes on from CP106730.1 coordinate 31,628,847, forward strand.
TCTTTGAGAATACTGCATGACTCCTTAAGTCGATCGAACAAGTCATCGATCCTTGGCAAAGGATACTTGTTCTTGATGGTCACTTATTCAACCTACGTAATCTATACACATCCTCATCGATCCGTCCTTCTTTTTCACAAATAGGACCGGTGCTCCCCATGGAGACACACTAGGTCGGATAAATCCACGATCAAGCAACTCCTGAATCTGAGCCTTAAGCTCAACTAATTCCTTTGGTGCCATTCTATATGGAGCAATAGAAACTGGCGTCGTTCTAGGCAATAAATCAATCCCGAATTCTACCTCTCGATCCGGAGGCACACTTGGAAGTTCTTTCGAAAAAACATCTATAAATTCATTCACAGTCCTGACTTCATTAATAGTTGCCTCATTAGCCTCCAAGGCACTCACCAACATCAGAAAGGCTACACAGCCTTTCTAACCATCTTTTCTGCCTTAAGAGCGGATACTACATTAGATAAGTAGTTCCGTCTCTCGCCCATCACTACAACTTCCTTGTCATCAAAAGTTCTTAAGGACATCCGCTTAACAGCACAATCCACATTTGCACGATACTTCACTAGCCAGTCCATGCCTAAAATCAGGTCGAATTCCCCGAACGGCAATTCTATTAAATCAGCCAGAAACTGCGTCACTTGAACTTTTAAAGGTACTTCCTTAAAAAGTTTGTCTATTACTACTGTCTATCCTAAAGGACTAAATACCATCTTCCTAAATACGCTCGAAAGTCACATGCAAAGTTCTAAATACTTCACTAGCGATGTAGGAATGAGTTGACCCTATATCTATCAAAGCAATAAAGGCAACCCAAGAATCGAAGCGCACTCGTGATAACATCAAAAGGTCACTATCTTCTCGAGATGAATCGCATATACCAGACACGGCTGTCTCGCCTCGAGCTACCACTCGCCTCACTGAAGTTCCACGACCTCTACCGAACCATTACCCTTCCATTTGGACCACGGCCCTTATCGGCATCTTTGTTCACCTCTGCCACTGATTAACACCACGACTTCTTTGGCGGTTCTTCTCTGAATTCATCGGGCAATCTTTGATCATATGATCTTTAGATCCGCACTTGAAACATCCCCCAGTCTTTTTCCAACACTCTCCCGGGTGCATCTTCCCACATTGAGCACAAGCACGATGTTGTCCACCCGTAGCAGTCTGCTGACCTCGCGGTCCTTCATTTCTTGGTTTCTTTTGGAAATTCTCGGATGACCCTGAAGACCCAAAGCTTCTCTTATTCTTATCCTGGCCTCTATCCCAGTTCTGTCTTTCAGTCCGCTTAACCTCTTCAGCTATTCTTTTCCTTTCTACTAAGATTGCAAAATCTCTTTCCCGGTGCGGAGCAATCATCACTCGCAGTTCATGGCAGAAAACCATTTAGTTATTTAATTAATAATTGTTCATGGCAGAAAAATAAATCCAAACATAAAAATTAAAAATAGTTCATAGTGGCCTTATTACATAAAAATAGCAAAACCCATAATAAAGTCTAAGAAATAAAATTTAATAAGTTTAAATTGGAAAATCTCCAAAATATTTAATATGAGCATTGGCCACCACGGAGTCCTTGCTGACCCGATCCATCGCACTACGAATCATCTGAAAAGTTATCCTATAAAAAGGGTGAGTCATAAACTCAATGTGTAACACATACATTAAAAAGCCCATTAATCATACATATAGCCATAGGCCCATTTAAGTCATATTTAGTCCATAAGCCCATTTTCATAGCAGATTAAATAATAATCATTTAAATCACATGGTTATGTACATATAATGAAATGCAAACCCGACCCACCTAATATCCATCCGCTACACACCACCCGTACCAGCCAATCACACCGTGGGGATTACTAAATCGACCCTCCATCCGCTACACACCATCGAAGGCAGTTGTTGCAGTCAACATGCACATCGCCCTTATAATTTTTGTGGCAAGGCCACCAGACAAATGTGACCGAAGTCACCAGATTTCAAATATGTGACCGAAGTCACCAGATTCACATATGTGACCGAAGTCACCGGATTTCAAATATGTGACCGAAGTCACCGGATTTCAAATATGTGACCGAAGTCACCGGAAATGTGGTAAAAACCACCAGAATACTTCCCCTTTATCAATTTTATCCATATGCCCATGCACATACATATTATTCAATTTTCATGCCATTTACCCCAGAATCATAATATAGCCATACTTATTTCACATTTATACATATAGCAAAATTATCGAAATATTGGGGTAAACATACTTGAATATTGTATAACAATAAATGGTATCCACAATCATTTTCAAACACATTGTCATATCATCACATTTAAAAATAGATCTATGAGATTTTATTGTAAGGTTACACACCTTATGACTGTGAGAACGATACCTTCTCGCTCGTCAACACCTAGCTAATTATCACACTTGGTTAGAATATACTATTACTAATAAAATTATACTTATTGACGAGAGATCTAAATCCTTACCCTCGAATTCTCGAACGATCGATATTTGTGGTTTTTCTCCGCTAGATGGATCAAAACCCGCTAATAACCCACCAACGAAAAGTGGTTTGGTTGTACGCACTACTTCAAATAACCGATCTTCGCTAGCAGAGGGTCCACAACCCGGTGGAAAATCTCTTATCGCCGATACATCCCTTCGTTTTAAGTTCGATGGTAAAATAGTGCCTCCTCTCTTCCAAACACTCCGTACTGCTCTTTTCTTACCTATCTTGTTAGTCTCAAATCACCCCTAAAAATAAAATTGATTAATAGTCTATCTAAAGAAATTGATATAACCGAAGGTGATATTCTTACCTTGGATGATTTCGAAAGGTTACTTCTTAAATGTTGGTTTCCAAAAAGATCCTTAAAAATCCCTTCCAAGGATTCGGCCTAGGAGAGAAAAATAAGAGATTTATTATTTCTAAATCGACTATAGTAAAAAGAGATAATGAAAACAATTGACAAAAACCTTACTTGAGCACTTTGAAGACTCGGCCTTGAACAAAAAAGAAGAGAATAAAACAAATAGATTTGGTGATTTCGGTTTGCACAAAAAGAAAAGAGAAAAAGATAGTGATTTATGGCATAAAATAGTTTCGATTTTCAATAAAAGAAAAGAAGAAAAGGAAATCGAAATAGAAGATGATTCGGTTGACAAAAGAGATGAAAATAATGTTGATTTTGGTTTTAGTAGAAGGTAGTTTCGGTTGAGAGAAGGAAGAAAGAAAATGAAAAATGAAAGAAGAGAGAAAGAGAGGATGAAGAAAAGATGATGATGAAGGTGATTTCAAAAGAAAAGAGATAGGTTTAGGGACCTATGCACATTAGGCCAAGAGGGAGAAATGAGAAAATAGATTTATGATCTTTGGGACTTTCGGTTACAAGAGAATGAAAGGTGTTTTGCTTAAAAGAAAAGAATTAGAAGGGATTCTCAAATCGAGTGGTAATTTGCAAAAAGACCAAAAGAAAAGAAACAAAACTTCTCTTTTGAGTAGATAGGCATTCGGCTATGAACAATGGTTTTGGAGAAAATTGGTCAAAATGAAAGCCAAAACAAAGTAAAGCTTTTACCTAATATCAATAGCAAAATTCGGCTAGGAGGAGAGCTTTTGGAAAAAAGAGAAAAGATGTACAAAATGCTAGAGTTTTTGGCCAACTATCACCCTAATGGCTAAGCAAAATTTCGGCCAACCTATGCCAACATTATCCCCTTTTTCCTCCTTGTTTCTTCCCCATCAACCCTTAAATTGCTATCACAATTAACTATCCCCTTTAGCCCCTAAAACCGAGTAGATTCATGGTCAAATGACCATGAAAAAGCTTCCAAAACATTGCCCTTACTTCAAGCCTTTTGTCCCCCTCATCTTACCATCCTTTCATGATTCCATGCCATATCTTCAAGCTTACCTTTTTCATATGGTCAATTAACCAAAATTAAAAAGATGCTCATCCATTCTAGAAGAGTCTTGGCCGACACTATAGGGAAGGAAACAAAAAAATAAAATCCTCCCATTTACTAGCTAGGGGATTCGAACCTCTCCCCTCAAGCACTCATCCATGCATCCTAACCACCTTGCCAATTACTCATCTTATGCTTAAAACCTCTTGTCATTATTTCTTAAAGCCTATCATGCTTAGTTCCATCTTAATTATTAAAAATTTAATAAATCACTAAGCATTCACTTAATTAATGAAGTTCAAAAATAACTTCCAAAATACACTCAATCATATTTAAGCATGCAACATCATTCAATTAAGTAAAGATGCATAACCCCTAATTATCAGGATGTTACAGGGACCTAAATAAACATATTTCAAATGGGATGGAAGTACTTTTAACTCCAATTCAGGTGGTTCCTTGATTGACATCTTTGGTTGGGTGTATTCATGATATTCTAGCTCCAATAACTCAAATCGAGATTTTGAAGTGAATCTCTTTGAATTAGCGTTTAACAAATTCAAACACTCATCCTCTTTATCGTCATTCTGTGGGTCGATACTAAAATACATTCCAACGAATCATCTCCAGAATTAAGTTCCCATTCTAAAAAACCATTTATTATATCTAGGACATAGCAAAACATTCTTCAACTACGTCTGGAAATCCCATGGCCCTAAATACATTAAAGGTCACCTGATCATCTTGAACTCACATTGTAAGTTCACCTTTCTTCACATCGATGAACTTTCTACTAGTTGCCAAGAAAGGCCTCCCCAAATTTATAGGGACTTCTTTATCTGCTTCAAAATAAAAAATAATAAAATCAGCTAGAAGTATAATTTTATCCACCTGTACTAACACATCTTCAATCTTCCCTTCAGGATGTGCTAATGATCTTTCGCCAATTGAAGTGTAATCGTCGTTGATCTGACCTCACCAATATCCAATCGCCTAAACATAGACATGGGCATCAAGTTGATACTTGCTCCCAAATCACATAAATCCATTCCACAATAAGAGTCTCTAATGTTGCATGCTATGGTGAAACTCCCTGGATCTTTCATTTTTTGCGGTAGTTTGTTTTGCAGAAATGCACTACATTTCTTTGTCAAAGCCACCATTTCAAATTCCCCCAACCTTTTCTTTTTGGAGAGAATATCCCTCATGAATTTCACGTAATTGGAAATCTACTCAGGAGCTTTCAAAAGTGGAATGTTGATATCTCAGCACGTCCAAAAACTTCTTAAATTGTACCTCTTACTTTTGCTTCTAGAATCATCGGGGATATGGAGGCTGTGGGATTTAAAATTTGACTGGACCACTTTGTTGTGGTGCAACTTTGACCTTGGTCTTCGATGTTGATTTCTCAGGACTACTTTGTTATGGTAATGTTTCATCAGAGGTCACGAGAACAAACTTTTGTAATGTGGGATTTCATCATTGGTTTGAATTTTCTCTCTTTTTTTGAATAATATAGGGTTTATTTTCAGCTTCGGAATCCTTATACTCCAACGCCTTCCTACTCCTCAAGGTGGCGGCTTTGCAATATTTTTTACACGTACTCCTCAAATTTTCTGTGTCACTTGGTAAATGACCTTGGGGTCAACTTCTAAGCTCATTGGCTTACTGTCCCACTTGATTTTCCAAATTCTTCAACATTATTGATTGGCCTTTGATCAATGTTGCATGGCCTTGAATCAGTGCATCATTCTTCGCCACGTATACCTTTAGACAATTCTCAAGATTACTTATAGCTTTAGTTAGTGGAGGTTTCTAAACTTGTTGAGAGTGTCTTGGATGATATTTTGGTTTTGTTGGTGTATAAGGGTTACTTAGACCAGCCCTTTGATTGGCACATGAAAAATTCGGATGATTTTGCTGACCGCCTCTCTCCTTCAATCTCGCGAACGACGGGAGAGAGTAGAAATCAACACTCAATAATTAAAGTAAGATATAAAAATCACGGTTTTACTGTAAGTGTGACAAGTTAGTTGTAATATTTGTAGTGTTACAATGGATCAAACCCAAAGGAATCAGTGATTTAGCGATTTCTATTCAAAAGTGCTTGTAAGAAAGGAGTCTACCTAGCTACTTACTAATTTATATATCACGACAGAGCATAAATTGAAGTTGAATAAACTAATTAATTACCTACAACGTGAAAAGGACTAAATTGTAAATAAAACAAAAAATAAAAATACCAAATAAGATAACAGATAGTGGTTGGTTAACTTCTATGTTGTTGATTAACCCTCGAATTAGGTATCTAAATCGCTCACACTCCTACATTGGCTCCATTTTACATCTCAGTCTCAACTTTATCAGATTAGACAAATTAGTCCGATTTATCTCTATATCTCAACAACTAACCTAGGACTAAAGAATTCGTGCCCAATAAGATTACCTCTCAGTCTCACTTATCTTAATTTTCCCTTAGGGGAATCAATCTTAAGCTTTAAAGTTTATTCGGTTTAGCCTAACTTTGCAATTTAGTCCCTAAACCCCAAAGAATAACTAAACAACACTTCCATTAACTAACCACCAAATATTTATCTACTCATTACTATATTAAAAAGCTAACAAACATGAAAGAAACAACTATGAAAGCCATTAATATAAACTTGAACAAAAAGATGAAAGCTTCGATTTTTAACTTAATTAACTTAAATGAAAAGTAACTAACACAAGGATAAAGAAACAAGAACAATAAGGATAAGATTTATAATAGATGAAAATAAAGAAAACTAAAATAGCATTAACTCAAAGATGGAAAACGATTACAAATTAGTTTAAAGTCTTTAACATGTAAATAAAACTAAGTTGTATAAAAACTAACTTAACTAACAACTATGAAACTAAGTAAAACTAGAAAGAAACATAAATGAAAAACCTAAAAATATAGAGAAGAAACTACCATATTCCTAAGCTAAAAGATAAAGGAAACCCTAAAATTAAAGAGTTTTCTTACCTAAATTAAAGCATCCTCTGTTACTCAGCCAAAAATGGCTTTTATAATTGATTACAAACCAAAATTCCCCTGGACATTGTATTTTGATTGGTGTTGGAGTTGGACAAAAATTACCCCCACAGTCATTTTTTCCAGACCATACAATGGTATCGCGATACCCGCAACAGTTTACAAGTGGGAGTCTTTTGAGGTGGATATCACGATACCCAAGGGTAGGTATCGCAATACCATTGTAAATGTTATTTTTCTTCTTCATTTCGGGCCTGTAGGAGGTGTTGCAACTTCCATGTTTCGGTGTCGTGATACCCCCTTCTAGGTAATGTTTTCACCCACATTCTGGTCTCCAATGACGCTCTACAACACTTAATCAACCATTAAGTTTCCACTGGTGCATTTGGTCATTTTGGGTCTCAAAAGTAGTCTAAAAACATAATATTTCATTTATTAAAACTCAAAATGAAAACTAAGTAAAATAATAATAAAAACATATAAGTTGCACAGAAACAAATTCGTTACGTGTAATGATGGGCCTAATTTGACTTGTCAAATTATGGAAGATCATCCGCCATGAAGGATTGTAAAAATTTGACTGCGCACCACTCCAAATCTGATTTCCCATGTAATATATTGACTCTAGTTTTGATAGGAAATTCTCGAAAGCATGGCTGTCTCCACAATATACACAAGAGATATTCTCAACCTAGTTCAACTGCTGACTTGTCAAGTTACCATTGTCTAACAGCCCAGTTTTGGGCCTAGTCAGAATAGTGGTTTCGAGGCCACAAATTTGAGGTCAGAGAAATTATTTTAATATCATTTCAAGTGTCATGGCATGATTATATTAGTGTTTGAATATTTTGGTAAATTAATTTTAGCGATTTCATGGTTAATTTTGAAAAAGGACTAAATCACATAAAGTGCGAAAGTTTTGTTCTACAAGCTAAATGTGTTAAATAACTATGGAACACTAAAGTAGAGGTCCTTATTGAGTAAATATACCAATGAAATTATGGTGGTTGGGCATGAATTTTTAATTCATGAAATTGGTCAAAAAGTTTGGTGGCATTAGGTGACTAAATGAATAAAATAAAATAAAACAAAGAAAAAGTCATCATCTTTTCCCATCTTCTTCCTCTTCCACCGAAATTTTTAACAAACTTAAGGGTTTTGAGAGCTTAAATTTCAGCCAAGCTTTTCTCTTGCAAGTAAGTGATTTTGGTGATTATTTTTGTTAATTTTTGTGTTTTTGGAACCCCTATAGCTTAATCTAGCTAATGAGGGGACTATTTTGCAAAATGGTTGAGAGTTTAGGGTCTTTCCATGAGATTATTTATATTGTTTACTGAAATTTTATGAAAGAAAATGAAACTTGGTTGTTTAATAAACAACTTTTGTGAAAGGATTTTTCATGAAAACACCTAAAATGAACCTTTTTGTAAAAGTTATAAAATGGGTAGTAAATGTGTAAAATAATTGGAATTGTGAGTTGCTATAAAAGTAATAAAGGTTTGGCTAGGCTTGTTAAAGGAGGAAATTTGATTAAAATCATTTTACGAGCCTAGAGGCAAAATTGTAATTTTGTGAAAGTCTAAGGGCAAAATGGTAATTTTGCCAAAGTAGGAATTTTGGAATGTCTTAATTAATGTGGTGATTAAATAAGTAATTTTTTTTATTATAGATCAAAAAAAATAGAATTCAGACCTAGACCGAGGAAACCCAAGCTATTGGACTAAATTGAACTAGTCACCCATATTTTGCATACCGAGGTAAGTTGTACTTAAATAATACAACTTTATTGTTATTATGTATTGAACAATTAATATGGCATAAAGTGTATGATTATTGATGAGAATTGATGTAGTAAAAACTCCCGGTTGAACCTTAGAAATAGATTGGATATCAATGCCATGACATTTGGGAGATATGTGTGCTAGTGTAAGACCATGTCTGGGACATGGCATCGGCCACATTATGAGAGCCAGTGTAAGACCATGTCTGGGACATGGCATCGATATTGAGACGAGAGCTAGTGTAAGACCATGTCTGGGACATGGCATTGGCCTCGACATGTGAGCCAGTGTAAGACCATGTCTGGGACATGGCATTGTCATTTTACCCTCTTGTGTGAGGTTTATCGAATATCCTTTAGTATTCCAAATGGTTCCACAGGTTATTTAAAGCTTATGAGAAATATATGAAATGATATAATCATGTTGTGAGTGGTATAGGTTCTTACTCGAAACTCTTGAGATATGAGCTTAGTTATGATGCCTTAATGGTAAGGATGAAATTGAGTAAGTTCTATCTATGAGAATGATTTCGGTATGATCTTGTAATCTTTGGCTTATACTTGTGATGTGTAAATATGTAGTAAATCTACCATTGCTAAATCAAGAATGTTGCAATGGTTTATAATATGCTATGTGTTTAAAGCTGCATGGTTGATGTTGTTACTTATTTACATGCAACTTACTAAGCTTTATGCTTACTCCCTCTTTTTTCCTTTTTCTTATAGTGCCACCAAGCTAGCTCAGGGATCAACAGATGTTAGAGGCATCAATCATACTATCAATTGAAGCATTTGGTATAGTTAGCCTTATTAGTTTAAGTATGGCATGTATAGGGACTGGGTCTTTTTGTTAAGCGTCATATTGTTTTGGCCATAAGTGTTGGCTTGTCATGAAGTTGATTCATTTTGTCTAAGGCCATGGATAATGGCTAATATTTGTTGTTGATTTATGCAAATGATGATGTTTTTCATGATTGAGCAAGTTGCATGGTTGAGTATTTGGTATATTAATGCATGAATGGGTAGGTTGCATGATTGGATTGATAAAGTATGTGGTAAGTTTTACATGTGAATGGAGTGTAGTGGCCTTGATGTGTGTATGTCTTGGATGTGGCTAATTTGGTCAGATGTTTATGTCTGTATTGGTGTTACTTGATGTGGCTTATGTTGGTGCAAGTAAAGGTGGCAAAAGGGCTTGGTAAATAGCCTTGTTTTTGTCCACAAGGGTAGACACAAGGGTATGTGTCTAGGCTATGTGTGACACTCGATCTGTCCCATGGGTGTGTAGTCTAGCCGTGTGTCCCCTGCACCTTAATTTGGTAAAATAGAATGCCCAGTACTAACCACAAGAGCTGAGGTGCAGCCGTACATCCACACGACTAGGGACATGAGCATGTGTGATCACACGGTCTGCCCACACGGGCGTGTGCCCCTATTTTTAATGAAATTTTCTAATGTTTACGATAGTCTCGATTTAATCTCGAATGGTTCCTAAAGCGTGTTTTGGGCCCGTAGGCCCTTATTAAGGACGTTAAGAGGAAGTTTGAAAAGTTTTGAATTTGAACAAACTTTTACGACTCAGAATTATATGTTTGTATGCGTTTAAGTAAGGTAATGCCTTGTACCCTGTACCGGCGTCAGATACGAGTAAGAGGTGTTACACATTGAACCCATTTATAGTTTTGTTCTTAAGCATAGTAGACATAGAAGATACCTGGGCTTCTAAATAAGTAAATGCATCAATTTTATGAACTCCTGCCACTCTTCTTCCTATGGTTACTCGAGTAGTCAACCACTGATAATTGTTGCTAGAAATCCTTTAAAGAATTTCATATGCTTTATTGTAGGACTTAGAAACAAGGGTTCCATTAGCTGAAGCATCTACCACCATTCTCGTATGAGCATTAGGACTATTATAGAAAGTCTAGAACTGAATGCAATGTGGAATACCATGGTGATGGAACTTTCGCAATAACTCATTGAACTGCTCACAGGCCTTATATAGAGACTAGTCATCAAGTTGTTGGAATATGGTGATTTCATTTTAAAATTTGGCATCTTGTTAGGAGGAAATTATTTCATCAAGAATCATTTAGCCAATTCTTGACATGTAATTACTGAATCAGGCAGTAAGGAGTTTAACCATGGTCGTGCTCTATCTCTCAAAGAGTATGAAAATAATTTCAATCTTAAGGCATCTTTGATCAGTCTGACCAATTTGAATGAGTCACTCACCTCCACGAATAAGCATAGATGAAGGTGCAGATCTTCAATAGGAATCCCACTAAATTGACCCACCATTTGAAGCATTTGGAACATGACTGGATTCAAATTGAATTGAGGTGCCTCAGTATCAAGTCTCACAATACCCGGATTAAGCTCATTGAAGAGAGGCACAACATCTATAACACCCTTTATCGGGCCGAGGTATCGAATGTCAAAACAACCCAAAATAACTCAAAATTTTATTTAGAATTAATTTTCTCAAGTGGCTTGACACTACCAATTTACAATTCAGGACTTCGACTAAAATCCTTATCATTGGAAAAGTAGATCCTTACAAATTTACTAACTTATATAATCTAGCAGTGTTTACAACTCAAAATGAGACATAATATAAACTCTTCCAAATCAATACCTGAGGTGAAACCTCTAAGGGATCCCCTCTATACACATTAGAAACTTACACGTTAACCCTTGAATCTGGCGATATCTGGCTTGGTCCCTTTACTCCTTTTCGAAGACAAATTTTATCCTGCAATCAATCAGTGAATTCGTAAGTTCAAATGAACTTAGTAAGGATTTGTGAAACCATGCAATAGATATAATTCATCTTTCAAAGAGAATAGATTAGAGGCAGAAACTTCGAACTCCCTAGTCATCCTTGACCATTATCAACCTGTATCAACGTGGTATTGGCCCTTCCTTTTTCCTTGCAACCAATTGCTGACAAAATTGTCTTCCAACTGTAGTACACAGTTTTCCTCAATATATAAATCCTCTGGGAATTTTGGGCCTGAATACTTTAACCAAAATTTTCCTTCCCTTTACAAGCTTATATGTGAAACCTAATGTTGGCCATCAACTATTTGGTTTTTTACTTCCTTGGTTCTCAATTGTTATCCCTCTTATCTCTTAGAGGATTGCCCATCTTAGGTTAGTCCTTAATGAACTACTTCTTATGTCTATTCATGTAACAGCCTGCTTAGAAAAGTCTCGGTATTTGATTATTGTTTAAAGTGCTTTGGTTAATTAAGAGGAGAAATGAGTGAGTAAATTATTTGTTTTGATTAAGTATAGAATTCTTTGTCTACACCATTTGGCGAACTCTTAGCTTGGAGAAGATCTATGGTTTGGTGGACTCTTCTGTTAAGTGTACGCCACCCAGATGCTTCGGTGAACTCACTTGTTTTACTGTTGAATAGATTTGTTTACTATTTTGGTAAGGTAATTTAATTAGTTAAATGGAGACTTATTTATAATGGAACTAAGTAACTATAGATGAAAAGACTTATTTTTTATAAGCTCACTTAATCACGAGAAGCAAGAGTGTTAGTGGAACTATCTAATTTTTCCACTAAATCTTGTCTCCATGCTTAAATAGTGCCTTCACTGAAAATCATTATGTTTTCTAAGCATTTTATCTTCCTCCTTGATTTTCTTTGTATTTTCTGAAAACCAAAGTCCAAAAACCTATCTGAAGTTAGGTTCGCTGTAGTCTGCCAACTTATACATTTGTCATAGCTCTCTACTAATTTCTAACAAACCTTAGGATATTATTGTAGTTATTTATGTATTTCTGGTTCTGCATGCATAAGTGTCAGATTGGTGTATAAGGAATGAAATTTATTAGTTCTGGGTTAAGTTTAAATGTTTCATGCATGCATGTTTAGATTTGATAAAGTAGCAATCTGATATGTTTAAATAACATTATTTTTAGCTTAAGACACTACTAAAGGTCTGACTGACAAAGGCGAAGGACACATTATTTAGACTTTTCTATTTTTCTAGTGAGTTCCTTCTTACTTGTAAGGTAAATATTCTTACCCTGTAAAGGATAATCAGTGTATGTGTGTGTGAATAATGGTTGTTTGTCCAAAGTCATTAGTCCAAATTTTGTATGTCTAAGATAAGAAGTATGGGTCATTTTCATGTTAAGCCACTACCATTTGCTTCTGATAACTAATCTAAGGAAATAGAGTTAAAGGAAATATGTTGTGAAGCTTCCCATAGGGAAAATATATATTGCAAATCGGATTGGTATTGTAACAGTCTGAATTTGACCCTAATCGGAACAGTGATTTCGGGACCACGAATCCGAGTCCAAGAAATATTTAAATATTATATTCCGTGCTTATACTGTGTGAATTAATTTGTGTGAAAGTTTAGTAGAAAAATTTTATCGTTTGAGTGTTTAATTTAACAAAAAGGATTGAATAGATAAGTAGTAAAAGTATTGTGCATGGAATTAAATACGTAATTGAATTGTTTTATTTAATGCAAGGGCTTGCATGTCAAATTTCCACTTTTTATGAAAGTGGACGGCAATGATGGTGGGGGAGGATTTTTTATTATTTTATAATGTTAAAGTTATATTTTATGAAGGATAATATGAATTATATGGTATAATAAAATAACTATAAAGAAAAAATTCATTTTTTTCTCTTCCTTTGTTTCATCTTCTTCACCAAATTCTCTTGAAAGAAAGGAAGAAATCCATCCTCCTCATTCGGCCTTGCATGTGGTGTTAAGGTGAGAATTTGAGTTTTAAATTAGAAAAATTATGTGTAAATGGGTGGGTTATCTTGAGCATTGCAAAGCGGCCAAAATTTTGGATGTTAGGCATGATGAGATTCGGCCATGGGAGATAATTTATAACTTGTTGTGTTAATGAATTTAGATGAAATGGAAAGAAGTAGTTTAAGCTTGTAGGAAGATTGTTTTAATTTATGCATGATGATGCCCTTATATTCGGCGAATGTTGAGATGACCATTCATGAATTTTTCTCTTGTTTTGATGTTCTATTATATATATATAGTGTAATTGGCCATGGATGAATGGCTATATTTAGATATGGTTATTGGGTGAATTAAGTACGAAGAGTTAATTGCCTAAATTAAATAGTGGAAGGGTTAAAATGATAGAAGGAAGGTTTATGGAGACTCGTAGGGACCTAGTGACCATTCGGCCATTGAGGAGAAATCTCAATTAGTTGTATTTTGTATTGTGGTGCATTATGGATTAAATTGAATAGGTTGTAAAGGTCAAGGGTAAATTGGTAAATTGTATGATTTTGTATATTTGTATTTAATTGAATGGAAATGTAATTAAAAAAAGGGTTCAATTTGATATTCTAGATCAAGATCATAAAGAACCGGGTTTTGGATTGGGAAAAACGCAAGTTCACGGATAACTAGTCTTCGTCGTCCGACGAAATTCGAGGTAAGTCCTTAAGCAAATTTATGTCAAAGAATTATTTACGAACTTAGTATATAATAAATTTGGAAATTTGAGACATGAAAATGTATGTTGGCTGAATGTAGGGGTATGAATTTATAGTAAATTGATTTGTTGAATATACTATGAATAACTATGTTTGGTTTATTATGTGAAAGGGATATGTTGTAAATGAGATAGTTGTGATTTTCAAAGATCGTGGCGTGTGTTAGAATGTTGAAAATGTTGGAAATTCGGGCTTTAAGCCTAGCAGGCCTTGTGCCGGTGATTTAATTCGGGCTTTGTGCCTAGCAGGCCTTGTGCCAGTGTACTATTTCGGGCTTATAGCCCAGCAGGCTAAATGCCGGTGTTCAAATTTCAGACTTCAGGTCTAACAGGCTTAAGGCCAGTGAAATGCTATAAATGGAGAAATTGAAAATTTAACTAATGTGACACATATATGCGATTACTACGTCTTTGAAAGCTTGGGTAAGAGTTGGCCTACTATATTAGCAAAGAATAAAGTAAGTTAATTTATTATCGTTTTAGTTAAATACGATGTGATGAAGTGGATGACTCTATAAGTATGTTTCTTTGTAATGATGATGCTCATCATTAATGTGAATGAATATTATATGCGTATGGAATTGATATATATATATATATACATATACATATATGCTTATTACATTGAAGACTTCGGTTACAAATGGAAAGATCAATGGTAAAAGAGTTTGAAAAGGGTTTGCATATATGTATAAGTACACATATGAGATTGATTTTTAAGATGTGTTCTTGTGACTCGGAATATATGGTTAAATACAATAATTATGAGTTTTTGATATTATATGTTCAAGTTGATATAGTTATAATATTTAAATTATGGGAATAACTAGTATTGGCTATGTACATTGTTTTTACATATTGAAGAATTTATGTTCAATATTATAAGCTGAAGACTTAATATGTTTGAGTGTATGATCCTTGTAATTATATTTGCTTGAGACTTACTAAGCTAGTGAGCTTACTTTGTGTGTGTTCATTGTTCGTTTTATAGATTTTAGTCATGCTACGGGCTCGAAGGATCGTTGGTGAAGTCAACCACACTATCATCCCATTTTGGTACTTTTAAGCTAGTTAT
Source organism: Gossypium rotundifolium (assembly GCA_025506655.1). NCBI lineage: Eukaryota > Viridiplantae > Streptophyta > Magnoliopsida > Malvales > Malvaceae > Gossypium > Gossypium rotundifolium. The sequence continues at coordinate 31,644,152 of CP106730.1, forward strand.
TTTTGAATCAAAGGCATGTATAGGCTAGCTAAATGTTGGAATGATGTTATGTTTATATGTATATAAAATAGCCATGCGAAAATGGCTTAAACATACATTATAAGTTTGGTTTTTATTTGTTTTTGACAATGTGGTTGCAGTGTTCGGTTTCAACAGTTTGGTCATGGTTGTTTCTTTACTTTAATCTTATGCATTCTATATGATTACTTGCGTGTAAAACCCACGTTTGTGTTAAATTAGTCAGGTGGATTGGCATTTAAGTAAATCTTAGCATGCCTAAGTCAAGGTAGATATATGCTAGTTGAGTATTATTCGGGAATTGTATAAGCGTGACAACTTCAATCAATTTGTTAAGTAGGAATTATGTGAGTAATGCATGTATGTGTATTCGGCCAAACCTAGGTGATAGTTGCAAATGTAGTTAACATGTTTAATGAATTATTTGTTTAGGCTCATAGTCGAATATAGAAGATGTTTATAACTATGATATATAAATATTTTGCTTGTGAAGTCACTTATTAAATTTGAGTACATGAAATTACCAAACTTGGTTTGTGCTAGGGAATCAACATGAAATGTTGTAAATGAGGTCTTGTATATTTGGCCAAATTATAAGCATGTATGCGTTGTGTAATAAGTTGTATATTTTCGGTTATGTGGAAATAGGTTTATGCCTTATGAAATAGGTATTAATAGGAAGTATATTGCATGAAATCTGTATTGTTAAGTGACAATGTTGTAGTATACATTGTTTAGTCATTTTAAGTTCATCAATGATTATACTGTATATGACTTAGATTGATGTATCAAGTATGTGTTACACATGTGAAATTGTTTGTTTATTATTATTAAAACATTGATAAAGATGAACGATTAAGTTTCAATCTAGTGAACTGAAGTTTTTTAACTTACATGATAACACCCGTAACCCTAATTCGGCAACGAACATGGGTTAAGGGTGTTACAGGTATAGCACAATGAAACATGCTACTGAATGATTCTGAAATAGGGAGCTATAAGAAGAGAATGTATATGAATGAAACGAAAACATCTAATATGAATCTGACTCTGAATTCTAAGTATGTGGCTAGCATGAAAATGGAAATGACTGTCTTACATTGTGTTGGCATATAGAATCCACCCATGTAACATGCCATTGGTGTACTTAGTCTGTCTAAGTTTTGTACATGCAAGTGTACACAGTCGTACGAGTAATAAGTAGTAAGTAAAAGAGTATCGTCTCCACAAGGACTATTGTGTGAATTATTTGCAAATTCAATTTTAATCAATTTGGAAAAAAACAAATAAAAGAGAATAGTGTTGATAAAAGTCACAATTTAAGTTAAGGAATATAATCAGTATTCAAATAGCCACAAAATAAAACAACATACCTTGCAGAAAACAATCACAATAGGAATTAACACAAGGAATAATATAACACAACATGAATAAACTAAAATGCATATTTCACTTAACAATAATTTATTGGTAGTCATAGAAATAATATCACGAAGAGTCGTGGAAAATATGAAAATTCATTAAACCCATTTTGATTAAGGTATAGGCTTCTCCCGAAGTCCTATTATGCTCCTGAGTTAATTAGCATATTCCTATGTCAAAAACTAACGTAGAAATCACCCATCTGGGTATCTAAACAGTTTGTGCATACAACAATTATCTTCTGAAATTGTCATTATATGCACCATTTAGGTCTTTTGTCTGTTAACTATTACATCTTCCCAGATTAAATAGTTAATACATTAACCTACAAATATTGGTCATAAATTTACAAGTATAATCATGAATTAAACCTAAATGAATGAAATAATCATTTGCACAAAATGTTCAAAAAACAAATATCAATTAATTCAAATCAACATTCATATTCATTTTGAATAAAAAAATTAAGTCATGTCATATTAAGCTGAAAACATAAAGATGAGATGCAATCTTGTCTCTCAACATACAAAACAATAATTACCAGTAAAGAAAAAGGTAGGAGAGAGTAGCCGAGGAGGGCTATCCACAGTCATTTCACAACAAGAAGAGTAAATCATTGACTACATGGGTTTATCTATGACTGCTTCTTGCGGCTTCCCATGGTGACCCTTTTCCTCGTCTTTATGATAAATCATTCAGACATCTTCAAGTCATCATTTTAGCTGCTCTTATTTTGGCAAGTGATTGCCTTATTTTGTCGAATTCAAGTGTTTAACAAGCCATGAGAAAGGCAAGAACACTTAAGAAAACTTGATATATGATGGTGTGTTTTGTTGTGTTTTTGTATTCCACTTTGATGAAGAATGAAGTCTATATTTATATTTGATGGTGGTTCAACCTCCCATGCCAAAAATAGTAAATGAAACCCCCCAATTTCTCCATATATATGATGTCCCTTGTTTAGTGGAAAAGTGATTGCTTCCTTGTTAATTTTAGCAAGGAAGTTAGCTTTATTTCCTCCTCCTTGTGATGTCGTCTCTTGGTGTAAGGTGTTGGTTGCACAGCTGATATGCAAGTCGTGTAAGTATACACGTCGAACAAGTAATAAAGTGATGAGTAAGGTCGTCTCTACAGGGATTAGATAGGTATAATTTGGTCGAGTTATTATAGTTAAGTTTGATTAATGCTAAAGCGAAATAATAATGATAATGTAGTGGAAAAATAAGAGAATGATTATGTATAAAATGTGCAAAACAAAACAAGTATACGGAACAAGAATGCCACGGCAAAATCACTATGAAAAAGGGTTGAGGAACTACGATATTGATTAGAATGGTTGGGATTACTAATGAATCTACCTTCACTAACTATTAATGCCACAATAAAGTCGTGAATATTCTACTGCTCGATAGGTTTCTACAGTAGTCTGCTTCTCTCGAGAGCAAAACCTTGGGTTACCTTCCCTAGGGCACTATATGTATATAGACTTTGAGTTCAGCTACCACTAATATTTTCTACCTTCTTTCGTATGAGGCAAGGCTCTATGTCTAGAGGTTGCTATGAATAAGTGATTAATCATTCACTCATATTACCTAGCTCCTATCTAGTTAACCTAACCTTATCAGAATTAAGTCATCTTTATAAACCTGCCGCACAGTCGTCAATGTACAGCTTGTATATAACATGAAATACCATCGAATAAAATAGTAGAACAAACCAAACTTAAACTTTAAACATTAATAGAAATAAAGGTTCCATTAAAGTAGTCCCGAGCCTAAGAGATTTAGCTCATGGTTGGGCAAATCAATTTTGAGTTTAATATGATAACCAACATCATCAATAACAAATAAGCTTTAAAAAAAGCACGATAAGAAACAAAGGAAGAAATCTGATATGGTGGATTTTTCCTATCCCGCTCTCAACACAGGTAGCGCAATGTCTTGCCACTGCCAAAGATGATTGCAATTTTTTTCTCCTTCTTCTGCCGCCCTCGTTCTTAGCCCCTACTAGATACTCTCTGTTTCATCCAAGGTTGTTCTCCCTAATTAGGGTTCCCTGCTGGCTTTTATAAGTTTCACCTTCTAAGGTAGGTCCATCAGCCCACAATCCTTCCTTTATTTTCCAAGTAGATATATCTGGTACACGTACATGTGAGGCCAAGAAGGGTAAGCATTAAGTGCTAACTAGGCATTGGCATTGCCACGGCATTTGTGTTGGCAAATTGTCCATACTTTGTCACAACAAACCTTCAACTTTTGCTCTCTTTTTTCTACACTCTGCACCCCCCAAACTATCGCCAAACAAATCCCTCCCACAAGTGGTTAAAAGTAACACATAATAACAATTAAACGCAATCCAAGCTCTTCAATGCAATGCTTTAAAAATGCCAATACAGTATCCTAAAATGCAATTAAAAATACTTAAGTATAGGCAATTAACTAAGTCTAAGGGCATGAAATATAACTCTTTTCAAAAGTTATCATGAGGATGAATGGGTCTTCCCTTTCTATTTTTAGCAAGGGAGTTAACTTATTCCCTTCACATATGGTCAGCCAAAAAGTGGTCAAAAAGTGATAGGTTTTTTACTGTTATTTTTAACAATAAGGTGGACGGTTAAGGCTTATTTCAAGGAGAAAAATGTGTTGATTTCTATTTAGTAAATATTGGGGTAAAATCTATAGATTTGGGAATAGAATGGATGGTTAGGGACTGCTAAGTTTAGCAGTAGATATTTGCCAATTTATTTCTTGGTAAAAAAATGTGGGTAGGTAGAATTGTTTTTGGGCCTCTAATTTAGGCAATACTGGGCCTTCATGGAATTAATCATGGATCAACATTATTTTGAAGTCCATGTGATTGCATTATCAATCTTTCAACATGTACCTGTCTAGGACCCAAATACAGCCAAAACTCTGTCATCCATTCCTTAGCAATTAGTCCCAAAAAATAGTAAAATAACATGTATTTAACATAAAATTCACTAAATTAACACATTCTCATGGAAATAGTAAAATATAACAAAATAAAGTGAAAAACCACAAAAAGTGTTATTTATATACTCAAAATTTGCATAAATTGTTCATAAAAGAGTGTTGAACTATCTATATATGTTACACACCCCCCAAACTTAAATCATTGTTTGTCCCAAGAATGCTAAAACATGTCATAATGTAGAATTTTATTCATCCATGTAGCCATAGAAAAGCAAAATTATATTCTCAAATCAATTCAATAAATATGTAGTTCATATACAAAGATATCATCCATATTTATTCAAGTAGCTAAAATGCTAATAAATCATGATTTTAAAGCTAATTTTAAGAGTAAAGTAGGTTCAATCCCATAAAATATTAATTCCTTAAATTAAATAAGCATCATTCCCAAATTTAACACATGCATTAATATGTTGAATTCAATACTTCCCTCTCCACTAATGTACTTAACTTAGCGATTTAAATTAATAGGTCTTAATAAGGGTTGTAACGGGGCTAGGGTTAAGCCATGGAGAGCATAGATACTTTAAGTTCAATAACCTTAAACTTAGCTTACCTTGGCCTTCAAAAATTTGTAAATGCACACCAAATAACCAACTCTTTTCAATGCATGTGCCAAATGATACTCTTTTTTTTTAATTCAAAGTACCCTTCATAACACGTATTTGTATGTAACTCATCCTTGAGTGCTTTATAATACACACCCAATATTTCTCTTAAAATCCTCCAAACTTCAACTTTGAATACTTCCAAAGTAAGCAAGACTAAGATTCAATGGTTTAAGATGTCAAAGAAACAATAATTTAGGAAAAGCTATTTATTTCATTGGTTATCTCAAAACAAATATAGGCCATACATCTCAAAAGTGGTTTTCAAGGGATTCAAAATAAGGTAGGCTTGAAAGGCTCAATCGATCCAAAGAAAATATGCCTAAATAAATTTTAAAGTTGTTTTGTTACTTAGGATTTCACCTCAAGGAAAATACCAAACCAATTCTAGAGACTAAATCCTCATGCATGCTTAATTTTTAAGGAATATAAGACAATTATAGTGAATCTACATACTCACAAAATCAACATTCAATTCATAATTTACTTAACATAAAACTACTTGAAATAAATAAAAGGTCATACCTGAATTTGAACTAACATACCATACAAAATTGATCTTGAGCATATTTTCTACTTATCTGCATTCCTGCATGAATTCATCTTCTACAGAAACTAAGGCAAAAAAAAAGTAATGAACAGTCCCCCCAAACTTAAGCAGAACAATGTCGTCATTGTTCAAAACATTCGTTAGAGAAGAAATAAGAGAAAAAACTTGAAAAATAATTGCAATCAGAATTTATTTTTCAAAAATTAAAATAATAATAATAAATAAAAGTAATGTTTTTAAAAATAGAAAAAAAATATAACTAAAAATAAATAAACAAAAACCCCCTCATTTATTTATTGGCCCATCATTGCCTATGCTTGTCTCCCCCTCCATGTTAATATCATGCCTCGGTGTGGCGGAATCCTTAGAACCAATTCTGCAAGTTGGGTTCCATGGCTTGAATATCGAATCTAGAAACTCAAGAAGAACATCAAAATATTTAAATAATCTCTGAAAAGCAAGTTGATTCGAATCATCTTGAATTTTGGCATACTTCCAGTATACTTGTTGTTTAATTATATGTTGTAATAAATCCATAATTTTTTCCTGTGTTACTGAATTGCCAGGAGGCTGAGTAAACAAAAAATTAGGTGCTGGATCATCAAGTGGGTTGGTACTACTTGAATAGGCTTTTGGTTCTTCCATCTCAAACTCATCAATCTGAATTATCTGTCTTTTTCTGGTGATGTCGCCTACTACACTAGAGATATCCCAGGCAATAATCATATTGTAAGGTTCCTCAATGTCTTGCATCAGTATGTTTATTCGATGACACATCAGAGTGATGAGTGATGGGAAATAGCAATAACTTGTCTTTCCTATTGCACACTCCCGAATTTTTTTAAGTATTACTCTCCCCATATTAAATGACTTTTCGATCAATATACAATATAGGAGAATCATTTGAGTTATTGAAACAGTACAACTTAAAAAGGCAGAATAATACTTGTTCGAATAAAGCAGAATCATACATTTGCATCTCAGGTTAGATATTCCCTACGGCAATAGCGATTACCTTGTCTCAAAATTTTCCATTTGGCTCCATGAATCATGACAACTTCTAGGATATCTTGAATCATCTCTTCATTGGCATTAGTTATCATGGCAGAATAGTCATCATTATCAATATCAGGTAAATTGAATACGACATTGATTATTGTTGATGATAGAGATAATTCCTTTCTTCGCACTTGAAGAGTTGTCAATGTTGGCGAATTCAAGTAAGCATAAAACTCTCTGACAATGTCTTCATCAGGAGAAGACCGGATGTAACACAAAAACCTCCATCCTCATTTCTCAATTCTTTTCCAAATGAGTGTTCGTACATCATACATACTATAAAGTTGAAAACCCTTTTCCAGAAACATGGATTTTTTCTTTAATATTCTAATGTATCTAGCTTTTATTCCCGGGGTTCGAAACCAAGACTAAAATTCATCATCATGAATCTCCGAATTCTTTTCTTTTAATTCATCTACAAAAAAATAACTAAGGCAAAAACCATTTATAGAAAAATAAATATAACACCCCTTACCCGTATTTGACGTCAGAACAATGTACGAGGCATTACCGGACTTACAATCAAGCAATCATACAAACCGATACATACTTTTCACCCAAATTTAAAATTTTCTATAGATATTCATATCACTCCTTAAACGAGCCTACGAGGCCCAAAATATACATAAGGAGTAGTTCGGAACTAAACTGGGAACTTAAAAACACTTAGGAGATTTTTGCTCAAAATAAGGCCACACGCCCGTGTGGAAAGGAACATGCCCGTGTGGGCAAGCCATGTTATCACGCACGCCCATGTCCCTTGTCCGTGCGGATTTATTTCTCAATTCAAACCTACAGGGGTTTTCACACGGCCTGACACATGCCCGTGTCTATGTCATGTGCCCCTCACACGGCCATGACACGCCCATGTCTTAGCCCGTGTGTGAAAACCTTGACATTCTGTTTCTGACGTCATCATCCCAATAAGGTCACATGGCCATGGCACACGCCTTAGTCCTTAGACCGTGTGGGGATTGAATTCCTAAATTCAGGTGCAGACTTCACACGGCCTGGGCACATGCCCATGTCCTATGGTCGTGTCTTCCACATGGTTGAGACATACGGCCATGTCTCAGCCCGTGTTGTTACTACTAGGCATTCTGTTTTGCCAAATTAGAATGCAGGGGGACACACGGCCGTACCACACACCCATTAGGTAGGCCGTGTGTCACACACGACCTAGACACACGCCCGTGTGTCTACCCTTGTAGACAAGGAAAAGGCTATTTACCAAGCCCTTTTTACCACCCCTACTTACACCTACATAAACCACCTTAGGCAACCAACTCATTCATGCATAAATATACCAATCACTCAACTATGCAACTTGCTCACTCATGAATAACATCATCATTTCATAGATTAATAAGAAAGAGCCATCAATATGGCCTTATACAAAAGAATTCACCTTCACTATAAGCCAACACATTTGGCCAAAACAATATAACATTTAATCAAAGACTAAGTCCCTATACATGCCATACTCAAAAATGTTAAATCTAACTATACCAAAATGTGTGGATAGTGTGGGTGATCCTCCGACTGTCTCCGTATCCCGAGCTGGCTCTTCGATACTATAAAACAAGGGAAAAGAGAAGGGAGTAAGCTTTAAGCTTAGTAAGTCTATATGTAAACAATGAACATCATACCACGTACTTATCAATCAAGAAAAATTTAGATCCTCATAATTATACTTACTCATTTCAAATCTTACCACATCTCAAACACATATCATAAAACATTGCTCACATTTACATGCACTTATACCCTGCACTTATCACCACAAAACCACAAGTAATTTCACTTATACAAAGTTTCTCGATGAACACTTCAGAATAATACTAGGCACACGGTGGTTTCGCACACAGCCTACCATTAGTAAATAACGAGGTGGTATCGCACACAGCCCACCAATAATAAATACGGTGGTATCGCACAGAGGCCACCAATAATAATGAATATGGTGGTATCGCACACAACCCACCAATAATAATATAACCACGGAGGTTTATTCGTATTCTTTTCTATTACGAAGGTTCATCCGAGAATTTACTCACTTTCTATCATTCTAATATATATCAATAATGTTCATTTGCATTTCACACAATACAATATGTAAAAACATAAGTAAAAAGGATGTATCATTTACACATAAACTTACCTCGATACAAAATATGTCAATTTACAATTTAGTCCGAAACCTTGCCTTTTCCTTGGTCAAGGTTGATTCCACATTCTTCTTGATCTATAATGACAAATTTAACTTATTAAATCACCACATTATTCAAAACATTTCAAAGTTTGTATTTTGGCAAAATTATCATTTTGCCCTATACTTTTGCAAAATTACAATTTTGCCCCTAGGCTCGTAAAATGAAATGTGTTCATTTTTCACAAACCCAAGCCTAGACGATTCATATTCTCTCTTATAGAGACTCAAGATTTCAATTATTACACACATTTACCACCTATTTTACAACATTTACAAAAAGGTCCTTTTAGGTGTTTCCATGGAAACACCTTTCACAAAAGTTGTTTATTTAACAACCAAAACTCATTTTCTTCCATAAAATTTCAGCAAAAAACACTAATGCTCTCATGTAAAAACCCTATAATTTCAACCATTTTTCAAAATAGTCCACTCGTTAGTTAGACCATGCCCCAAGGGTCCCAAAAGTACAAAAATTATCAAGAAAGACCATCAAAATCACTTACTTGCAAGAGTGAGAAGTTGCTGAAAATTTTAAGCTCCAAAACCCTTATTTGGCTGATATTTTCATTGGAAGAATAAGGAGAATGAAAACATGATAGCCTTTCTTTTATTTTATTCTATTTTATTTAATTAAGTCATCTAATCCACCAAACCTTGACCAATTTAAAATTTCTTGTCCCTATGGCTGGCCATCACCCTAAACAAGGCCTAATTGCACATTAGAGACTTTCAATTAAAACTCTATAGCTATTTGGCACCTCTAGCTTGTAAAATAAAACTTTCACACTTTATGCGATTTAGTCCTTTTTCGCAATTCAGCATACAATCACCAAAATTAATGCACCAAAATTTTCATGCACTCATATGATCATGATAGAACACATAAAATAATATTAAAAATCACTTCTCCAACCTTGAATTAGTGGTTTCGAAACTACTATTCCTACTAGTGCCAAAATCGGGCTATTACAACTCTCCCATCCTTTAGAGATTTTTGACCCCGAAAATCTTACCAATAAAAAGGTTTGGGTATTATTTTCTCATGGCTTCTTTCGGTTCCCATGTAGCCTCTTCTACATCATGTTCTTGCCACAACACTTTCACTAAGGTTATACTTTTGTTCCCCAACTGTTTAACTTCTCGAGCCAAAATCTTAATTGGTTCTTCTTCATAGGTCATATTAGGTCGTATCTCAGTTTCAGTCGGAGGAATTACATGCAAAGGATTGGAATGGTATGGTCACAACATCGACACATGAAACACGTTATGTATTCTCTCTAACTCCATCGGTAAAGCTAACCGGTAAGCTACCGGGCCAATCCTTTCAATAACATCATATGGCCTTATGAATCGCGGGCTCAATTTACCCTTACAACGAAATCTCAATATTTTCTTCCACAGGGATACTTTTAAGAATACTTTATCGCCCACCTGAAACTCAATTTATTTTCTTTTCAAATCCGCGTATGACTTTTGTCGATCTGAAACAGCTTTCAAACTATCACGTCTCACTTTCACTTTCTCTTAGGTTTCTTTAACCAAATCAACCCCATGAATTTGCTTTTCACTAAGCTCGGTCCAATACAAAGCAGTTCGACACTTGCGTCCATATAATGCTTCGTATGGTGCCATCTGTATACTCGACTGATAACTGTTGTTGTAGGTAAATTTGACCAAAGGTAGATATTTTCCCAACTACCTTGGAACTCTAAAACATAACATCGGAGCATATCTTCGAGAACTTGAATCACTCTTTCAGGTTTACCATTAGTTTACAGATCGAACACGATACTGAAATTCAATTTTGTAACTAAGACTTCTTATAACTTTTTCCAAAACCTCAAAGTAAAACTCGGATCTCTATCCAAATTAATGGACATAGGCACCCCATGTAATCTCACAATTTTGGCAATATACAGCTCAGCCAACTTGTCAAGTGAGTAATCAACATATACCGGTATAAAGTGAGCCGATTTAATTAATCTATCAATGATAACCCACACAGCATCTTTCTTTTTCGAAGTCGTAGGTAACCCCGTTACAAAATCCATCGTGATTCGGTCTCATTTCCACTCGAAAACCATCATTGGCTGAAGTAAAGCCGAAGGTACTTGGTGCTCAGATTTCACTTGTTGATAGATCAGACACTTTGTAGCAAACTCGGAGATGTCTATTTTCATACCCGGCTACCAATACAACTTCTTCAAATCAATATACATTTTTGTACTGCCCGGATGTACTGATAAACAACCATTGTGTGCCTCATGTAAAATTTTTCCAATTAACTCATTATCCTTCGGTACACATACCCTATCACAAAACATCAAACAATAATCTGAACCGACCCGAAAGTCAGAGTTACTTCCTAATTCACATAGAGCTCTCTTAGCCTGCATTCCATTATCATTCTTTTAAGCTGCAGGTCTAGCCCTTAACTCGGCCAAAATTGAACCGTCCTCAGACAAAACTAAACTCATACTCATAGCTCTCAAAGCATACAGGATTTTTGATCGTGTCAAAAAAGTCGAGTTTTAATATTTATAAAAGAGTGATCGAACCTGTAGACTGACTGCAACAACAATAGAGGCAAGTGCACCTATTGAACAGTAGTATAGCTCAGGCAAGAATATATTATCGAACCCAAGGGAACCTAAAAGTACTACTACTCACTTTCTTTCTATTATTTAGCCTAAAATATGGAGTGATTGAATTATTAAACTAATGAAATACTTAGACTAAATGCAAAGACAAAAAATTGAATTGGAGAAAGACTTTAGGAAAACTCAGTTGGTAAAGACGATACCCTCAGGAAGAATCCACCTATGACTTCACTTATAATTTATTCCCCAAACTATATGATTTCTTTACTTAGCTTGATCCGTGAGACTCCCTAACCTATATTAAACCCTCTCTCGAGACGGATGACGTCTAACCTTAGGTTAATTAGTGGAACTCTCATTCTCTTATAATAACCCCCTAAGGAAGCAGTAAATCGATCAATGGATTCCCATATTAGGTTTCACCCTAATCCGAAAAAATCTCATAACCCTATCTCTAGGTGCCCGATCAACTCTGCTCAATTACGCTAGATCTACTCTTAGGCGGAGTCTATTCCTCCTCCACATAAGCACATCAGATTAAATTAAGCAACATAATTAAGAACAAACTAAGTACTTATCATATAATTTAGAAATCAAATAATAAAATCCATCATAGGTTTCATCCCCTTCAGGTATCTGAGGGGTTTAGTGCATAACTAAATACAAAAACATCTCAAGAATAAAGAATAAACAAAACATAAGAGCTCCCTAAAACCCCCTAAAGGAATTGAAAGAGAGATCCTCCGTCTTGAATGGAGTTCTGACTTCTTGAGATGGATCAAATGGCTATCTTCAAGTGACCCCCTAAAAGATGAATGCTTCGGCCTCAAAGACTCTGCCAAAAAGCCCCAAAAGCCCCCTTTTATGTCTGCCTTGGGTTGTTCATATAGGCTTTGGGATTTTATACTTGGCTCCTAAGTATCTCCTTCAAGTAGAATTACTATTAGGGTGTTTGAGTGGACTTAGGAGTATGTTTCTTTGGCTTCAAGCATCCAATTCCGAGTGAAATTGCTCATTTTCGCGGTAGGGGTAGGACCATGGCACATGCCCGTGTAATTACAAGGTTGGGTCGTGCCTTGATTTTGTTGATTTGGGTACCATGTAGATCACCAGGCATGCCCATGTGTGGTAATGAGATGATGCACGACCGTGTAACTCGTGAGTTGGGCCGTGCTCTGGGTAATTGTCGAGACACGGTCATGTAGGTTTTGGGCCAAGCCGTGTTGATTTCTTGCTAAGGCCCAATTACTTAGTTTTAAGCCCGTTTTGTGTTCTTTTTATCCTCGGGTGCTTTCCTGAGTATAAACATGAAAAGAAAGGATTAAAAGCACCTTTTTACATAATTCAAGGGCTAAATCATCCAAAAGTATACTAAATATGGGGTTAAAATATGTTACTTATTAAATATGGGGTTAAAATATGTTACTTTTACGGTTTATCAAATACCCCCACACTTAAGCCTTTGTTTGTCCTCAAGCAAAATTCTCAACTTACAATTAGAACGAACTTTCCATAATTCATAGTTCCTATCGACAATGTCTCATTATAATTCATAGATAATTTATACATGGATAATTCAACTCAAAGAACCCTAAAGATTCAATTTTGATAAGTCATACCTTTATAGTACGAAAACATAGGTGCCTTCTATTATCTAAGTGCTTACCTTTAATTAAAAATCAACAAAGACTGACATCCTCACAAAAGATTCACTCAAATCACTAAAAGGTGTTTAAGGTTCAAGAATAAGCACTCTAAGTCGAACTTGAAAAGTTAATCCCATAGACTTGCCTGAAAATCAAACCTCCACCACTGTATATGAGATGATACACAGATCAAAAGGTCTTTAATCAAGGTTGTAACGGGGCTAGGGTTAAAAGATGTGGTTACAGGCTGAATTAGAGGTTATAATCGAGATTGAATTGATTAATTACCTAATCAAAAAATAATGACCTAGATATGAATATTTACATCGAATGAAAAACTAACAATATCTACTATTGATAATTACTCTATAATAAGAGTATTTTCATCACTCAAATTTTGAAAATACTTTAATACGAGCTTTTTCTTTAACAATTGGAGTTTTAAATGCTCTAAGCTCTTTTATTATACTACTAATATTGACTATACTTGGATTTTTTTTAAGAACAAACTAAAATAAACATAATAGAAGGAACTTTGAAGTAACCTAATTCGGCAATTGATCAAATCAATTCTCGATAAAAGGGTAGTCAAAGGAATGTTGATAACAAATACAAAGGGATTTTGGGTTAATATTAGTGGGTGAGTCAATAAGAAGGTTGTTAGGATTCAACGGGGTTCACTAAGGGTTAATTATGTGGGTAGGCTTTTTAGTGGTGTGAATGGGTTAAAACCTAGGTGCCTTTATCATTTCAGTATATCAAATCAAAAGTGTGGTCTCAACATGTATAAACGAGGAAAGTTCTAGAATAACAGTTCAAAGTTGACACACTCATAATCAATAATGTGAGCACGAAAAAGAATATATGCTCTATAAGGCTCAAAATCTCACAAAAATTATGGGTGTTTTTGACATCAATCCTTATAAATTCCAAATTTCAAGGTAATACTCAAATTATGTTCAACAACCTATCAATTTTAATTTTAGAAAGTAGACTTATCATACTCGATTCTCTAGTATTCTTTAAATTTAATTATCAATGCACAATTAGCTAATACTTATTCTAAAACATATCAATAAAATCATAAATCATTAGAAATTTTATCCTAATTAATAATATGAGAAAAATACTTAAGATCAAGACTAATTTCAGGGTTTGAGAATTATGCAAAAAGTTAGGCACTATTACCCCCACACTTAATATGTACATTGCCCTCAATGTACAAAGATAGATAACGAAATTTAGGTGCCAAATAAAAAAGATAAGTGGGGAAAGTAATACTCCCTGAAATCTGGATGATCCCTGGCGTCTTTGGTGGCGGTGATGGTGTTGTCTATGGGCCCGGTGGAGTGGCTACTGTAAAGCAATTTGCTAGATGAAGAAATTTGGTAGCCTATGAAGATATAGCCAAGAGATCTAGGGTAATAAAAATAGTATACTAATAATATAATTAAGGATTAAGGAAATAAAATGAAAGAGACTAAGAAGAAAACTGAAATTAAAAGAAAATACTAATGGACTAAGGAGCCCTTATTGTTGGATGGTTCGCGAGGTGGATGTGACCTCGAAGGCTGTGGTGCTTGATTCCAAGCAACCTTTAGAACCTAAAACCAAGAAACTAATATGAAATAAATTAATTTAGCCAGGAAATAAGTAAAGATAAGAAAAATAAAGGAGACGGGAAAAGAAAGATAGAATAGAAAAGGTTTTCGAGACCCTTGGCGTGTCAATTAAGTGAAGCTGTCAGCAGGAACTCATGTTGAGGTCTCTTCTGAGGAGATAATGCTTACGTTTCTTCGGCATGATCTTTGGGTTGCTCAAGTGTCTTGGATCTTTTCTATGAATAGGAAGAAAAATTTGAAAGAAAAGAGAAAGAAGGAATAAGAAAGAAGATGGGACAAAGAGGACGGGCTGTGGGGATTTAAATAGGATTTCAAATCTAGCACGTTCCCACGCCCGTGTACCGAGGGTGTGTCGATTCACACGACCGTATCGCACGACCGTGTTGTGGGGTGTGTTGTCCTTCCACGCCCATTTTGTTGGTTTGCATGCCCGTTCCTAAAAAGCCAGTATAGGAGCATGGTTGGACTGCACGGGTGCAGTCTGCCCGTGCTAAATAAGTCAGTATCTTAGCACGGTTGTGAGACATGGCCGTGCTATTTTTGTCGGTGCCCATGCTGTGGGTGGTTTGATCCATGACGTTGGGGGGTGGTTGGACTGACTTGGACAGCTCTGCTCTGTCAGTGTGGTGGTTCTGGTGGTCCACACGACCACGGGCACGGCAGTGTGTAAGGCCGTGTGGCCTGGAAACCTGTATCTTTGTTTTAATTGTGGAGAGAGAAGAGAGAAAAGAATAGAAAAGAAAAGAAAAATTTAGGGAGGTTTAAAGGTGTGAATATTTTCCCTCTTACTGACAGTTTTATTTTTGTGACAAAGTTTAGGTCGAGAAGAGTTTACCTTGAAATTGCTGAACATTGGATTACTTACCTTGACTATTTCGTGCCAGAAAACATCGTGTACCTGAAGGAGTATTTCTTCCTATTTCTTCAGTTCTGTTGAACTGATGTAAGGATCGACTTTATCTAACAGCAGTTGATCTTTTATTTTAAAGTGAGTTGATGTCCCTATAAGCTCTTTTGGTAGTTCCTCAGGTTTTATTTCGTGTGGATCCGAGTTTTCTTTGTTGTGTATCTTTTGCTCTTCTAAATTATTGGTCGTACAATTTTGTGTTGGGTCAGTTTTGATGCTTTGTGATGTTTCCTGGGATGAAGGTTGAATAATTTGATTATCTATTGAAACTAATTCCTTACCTTCATCTTCTGTGGTTCTGGCTGAGTCGAGAGCTTGAAAATTGACTGATTCATCTCCTACACGAAGTATGAGTTCTCCTGTGGCAACATCAATTTTAGTCTTGGCAGTTGCAAGAAAAGGTCTTCCTAAAATTAAAGGGATTGAATTTTCCTCATCCATGCCTAAAATAACAAAATCTACTGGGAAGATGAGTTTATCGATTTTTACTAAAACGTCTTTAATAATGCCCCTAGGAATTCTAACAGTTTTATCAGCTAGTTGGATACTCATCCTAGTTTGTTTGGGCTTCCCTAGACCTAGTCGTTTAAACAGTGTCTAAGGCATGACATTTATACTTACCCCTAAATCAGTTAATGCATTATCAATAGTTAAATTACCAATTAAACATGTAATCGTAAAACTCTTTGGATCTTTTAATTTCTGCGGTAGTCAGTTTTGTAGCATTGCTGATAATGTCGCGTTAAGTTCCACATGGTGCTCTTCATCTATTTTGCGTTTGTTTGTTAAGAGCTGTCTTAAAAATCTCCTTGAGTCGGGCATCTGAAAAAGAGCTTCAAGAAGAGGTAAGTTAATGTGTAATTTCTTTATAATTTTTAGAAACTTACCGAATTGTTCCTCTGAATCATCTCTTTTCAATGCTTCGGGATAAGGTATTCGAGGGTGGTACTCTTTAATTACTGGTTTTTCTTGTGCTACCTCTATTTTACCTATTTTTTTTCTTGGTTTCTTGTACTGAGGTGGGCTTGTCTACCTTTGTATCCTCTTGAGATGTGATGGCTTGTATCTATTCTTTTGGGTTTATTTCTGTGTTGCTTGGTAGACGTCCTTGTTGACGTTCTGAAACAAGCTTTGTGAGGTGTCCCATTGACCTAGTGATTTCCCCGACTTGTTCCTTGATTTCTTTGATCGATATTCCTTGGTTATCAAGTGTTGTATCAGTTCTTTGGAGACGGGCATCTGTGTTTGCCATGAACTTTTTCGGTATCTCTTTAAGACTCGACTTCTTTTCCGATGGATAAGGTTGATTTTGGTAATTTGGAAGAGGTTGTTGCCTTTGATTTCCTTGTCCTCCCCACGAAAAATTTGGGTGGTTCTTCCAACCTGGATTGTAAGTGTTACTATAAGGATTATTATTAGATCTGAAATTGTTACCTTTATAGTTTGTCTGCTCATTTTTTGCTCCTGGTTGGTAAGGTGGGCATTCAAATTCGCCACATTCCCGCTTGCTTCGCATTGCATGACTGGATGTACCTGTGAAGAACATAAATTATCAAGCTTTTTATTCATTAACTCCATCTGTGTTGACAACATTGTCACTGCGTCTATGTTAAAAACTCTAGCTAATTTTGTCAGTTTAGCCCTTGTAATTTGCCATTGATAGGTGTTCAATGACATCTCCTCAATAAAATCGTAAGCCGCTTCAGGAGTTTTGTTGTTCAAAGTTCCACCGGCTGATGAATCAATCATTTGCCTAGTTGGAGAATTCACACCATTGTAGAAAGTTTGGACTTGAAGCCACAAAGGTAATCCGTGGTGTGGGCATCTCCTTAGGAGATCCTTATATCTTTCCCATACATCATATAATGTTTTTGCGTCATTTTGCACAAAAGAAGATATATCATTCCTAAATTTAGCTGTTTTGGCTGGTGGAAAATATTTTAAAAGAAATTTTTTAGTCATTGGATCCCATGTGGTGATTGACCCTCGTGGTAACGAGTTCAACCACTGCTTTGCTTTGTTCCTTAATGAAAAAGGAAATAATCGAAGACATATGGCATCGTCAGAAACGCCATTTATTTTGAAGGTATCACAAATTTCTAAAAAATTAGATATATGAGTGTTTGGATCCTCATCCTGCAAACCATCAAATTGAACAAATTGTTGAATCATTTGTATTGTGTTAGGCTTTAATTCAAAATTATTAGCAGCTATAGCGGGCCTAACAATACTAGATTCTGCTCCTGTCAAATTAGGTTTAGCGTAATCATACATAGTACGCGGAGCATTCTATTCTTGCACATTTGGTGGATTGTTCTTGTCCATCCCTTCAGTAGGATTGGATCTCTGCTGTTCTTCTCTTTGATAGTCTAGGGCTCGTCTTATTTCTCTGCGATTTCAGCAAGCGGTAGCCTCAATGTCACTTTCATATTCTAATGGTCCTTTCGGATTTCTTCTAGTCATAAACTAGAGGTACCTAATATGAAAAGAAAGAAAGAAATTTAGAAAAATAGAAACAAAAAATATATGTATAAAAGAGAAATTTAAAAATAAAAATAATGGCTAAAGTAATAGAAATAGAGCTTTCTTAATATTTTAGAGTTCCCCGGCAACGGCGCCAAAAACTTGATCGTGTCAAAACAGTCAAGTTTTAATATTTATAAAAGAGTGATCGAACACAGAGGTATCACGATAACAATAGAGGCAAGTGCACCTATCGAGCAAAGAGTATAGCTCGGGCAAGAATATCTTATCGAACCCAAGGGAACCTAAAAGTACTACTACTCACTTTCTTTCTATTATTTAGCCTAAAATATGGAGTGATTGAATTATTAAACTAATGAAATACTTAGACTAAATGCAAAGTCAAAAGATTGAATTGGAGAAAGACTTTAGGAAAACTCAGTTGATAAAGACGATACCC
Source organism: Gossypium rotundifolium (assembly GCA_025506655.1). Taxonomy (NCBI): domain Eukaryota; kingdom Viridiplantae; phylum Streptophyta; class Magnoliopsida; order Malvales; family Malvaceae; genus Gossypium; species Gossypium rotundifolium. Next base: position 31,662,712 of record CP106730.1, read on the forward strand.
TCAGGAAGAATCCACCTATGATTTCACTTATAATTTATTCCCCAAACCATATGATTTCTTTACTTAGCTTGATCCGTGAGACTCCCTAACCTATATTAAACCCTCTCTCGAGGCGAATAACGTCTAACCTTAGGTTAATTAGTGGAATTCTCGTTCTCTTATAATAACCCCCTAAGGAAGCAGTAAATCGATCAATGGATTCCCATATTAGGTTTCACCCTAATCTGACAAAATCTTGTAACCCTATCTCTAGGCGCCCGATCAACTCCACTCAATTACTCTAGATCTACTCTTAGGCGGGGTCTATTCCTCCTCCACCTAAGCACATCAGATTAAATTAAGCAACATAATTAAGAACAAACCAAGTACTTATCATATAATTTAGAAATCAAATAACGAAATCCATCATAGGTTTCATCCCCTTCAGGTATCTGAGGGGTTTAGTGCATAACTAAATATGAAAACATCTCAAGAGTAAAGAATAAACAAAACATAAGAACTCCCTAAAGCCCTCTGAAGGAATTGAAGGAGAGATCATCCGTCTTGAATGGAGTTCTGACTTCTTGAGATGGATCAACTGGCTATCTTCAAGTGACTCCCTAAATATGAATGCTTCGGCCTCAAAGCCTCTGCCAAAAAGCCCCAAAAGCCCCATTTTATGTCTGCCTTGGGTTGTTTATATAGGCTTTGGGATGCTATACTTGGCTCCTAAGTATCTCCTTCAAGTAGAATTACTATTAGGTGTTTGAGTAGACTTAGGAGTATGTTTCTTTGGCTTCAAGCATCCAATTCCGAGTGAAATTGCTCATTCCCGTGGCAGGGGCATGCCCATGGCACACGCCCGTGTAATTACAGGGTTGGACCGTGCCTTGATTCTGTCGATTTGGGCACGACCATATAGATCACCAGGCATGCCCGTGTGTGGTAATGAGATGATGCACGACCGTGTAACTCTTGAGTTGGGTCGTGTTTTGGGTAATTGTCGAGACACGGTCGTGCAAGTTTTGGGCCAGGCCGTGTTGATTTCTTGCTAAGGCCCAATTACTTCGTTTTAAGCCCGTTTTGTGTTCTTTTTATCCTCGGGTGCTTTCCTGAGTATAAACATGAAAAGAAAGGATTAAAAGCACCTTTTTACATAATTCAAGGGCTAAATCATCCAAAAGCATACCAAATATGGGGTTAAAATATGTTACTTTTACGGTTTATTAATTTTCTACTCAAGGTATCTGCGACTACATTTGCTTTCCCCAGATGGTAGTCAATCACTAGTTCATAATCCTTCAATAATTCGAGCCACCTCCGTTGACATAAATTCAAGTCCTTTTGGTTCATCAGGTACTTCAAACTTTTATAATCGGTAAAGATTCGTCATTTCTCACCATACAAATAATGACGCCAAATCTTCAAAGCAAAGACGATGGCCGCCAATTCCAAATCGTGCGTCGAATAATTCTTTTCATGTGGTTTTAGCTGTCTCGAGGCATAAGCTACTACTTTTCCCTCTTACATTAGCACACCACCAAGACCATTCAATGACGCATCACTATAGATCACAAACTCCTTTCCCGACTCAGGTTGTACCAAAACCGGTGCTTCGATTAATTGTGCCTTCAACTTCTTGAAACTTTGTTGACATCTATCGGTCCTTTCAAACTTAACATTCTTTTGCAACAACTTAGATCAGGGAAGAAATCATCGAAAATCCCTCAATAAAACATCGATAATACCCAGCTAAGCCCAAAAAGCTTCTAACTTCGGATATGTTCTTTGGTAGTTTCCAATCAACAATAGCCGAAATTTTGCTCAGATCAACCCGAATACCATCACTTGAAACTATGTGTCCCAGAAATCTGACTTCAAGAAGCAAAAATTCACTTTTACTGAACTTAGCAAATAATTTCTCCTCTCATAGTGTTCGGCATGCTTGGCCTCATCTCAGGAATAAATCAATATATCATCTATGAACACTACTACAAACTTATCCAAATACATCCAAAAAATTCAATTCATCAAATCCATAAACATAGCTGGTGCATTAGTTAGAACGACAGGCATCACAAGAAATTCATAGTGTCCATACCTAGTTCTAAAAGAAGTTTTTGACATATTAGATTCTTTGACTCTCAACTGATAGTAACCAAATCTTAAATCTGTCTTGGAGAACACAGTTGTTTCCTTTAGTTGATCGAACAAATTATCAATTCTCGACAATGGGTACTTGTTCTTTATAGTTACCATGTTAAGTTGATGTTAATCAATGCAACGCCTCATTGTTCTGCCTTTCTTCTTTACAAACAATACAAGAGAACCCCAAGGAGAAAAACTCGGTCTAACAAATCCCTTATTAGTCAACTCTTGTAGCTAAGCCTTTAACTCTTTCAATTCAGTAGGAGCCATTCTATACGGAACAATGGAGATTAGTGCCGTCCCAGGTACCAGATCGATAGCAAATTCAATTTCTCTAACCAGAGGCAACCCAGGTAATTTTTCTGGGAATACATCTGGAAACTCACAAACTACTGGCACAGATTCAAGCTTCGACTCAGTCACCTCATTATTCAACACATATGCAAGGTATGCTTCACACCCTTTTTCTCATACACTTTTGAGCAGACATGTATGAAATCACCACATGCACCTTATTTAAGTCATTTGTAATCACGTCAAGGGATGATGCCTCTTCGCGAGCGCGAATGGCATAAGTCATTGCAGGCGCTCTACCCTCTGATCTCACAGTAGAATCTCTAGGCGCACCTCTACTGCTAGTCCCACTTCTCATGTTCTTCTGTGGTCTACCCCTCGAATGTACATTACTCACTCTCACTTCTTGTTTTCTGTCCTTCTCATCAATCTCAAGACAATTTCAAATAAAATGGTCTAGTGAACCACACTTGTAGTAAGCTCGATTATTTCCCCAACACTCTCTAATATGTTGTCTACCACACTTCTGACACTCGGGTTTATTATACTTCACATTACCCACACTTGCCATCGAGGTGGCTTGAACTCTAGAGTCCGAATATGTTTTACCATGATCTCGGTGTGAATACCTAGCTGAAGCAATCATCCGAGGATTCGTTTCCTTGGACCTCTTTGATTGAGATTGGAATGACTTAGTCATCGGTCTCTTCTTTGCATCTCGGGCTTTAATCATAGCTTTTCTCTTTTCTTTATTCAACTCTTCGGCCTTGTAAGCTCTATCGATCAATACCACTAATTCTTTCAACTCTAAAATTCCAACTAACAATCTAATATCTTCGTTCAGCCCATCTTCGAATCTCTTGAACATAATAGCTTTGGCAGACACACACTCTTGAGCATACTTACTAAGTCTAATGAATTCACGTTCATACTCTGCCACAGACATTTTTCCTTGCTTCAATTTAAGAAACTTCTTTAGTTTTTGATCAATGAATCGCTGACTTATGTATTTCTTTTGAAACTCCTTTAAGAAACAATCTCATGTCACTCTCTCATTCAGAACTACCGGTGTCAATGTTTTCCATCAGCGATATGTCGAGTCCTTCAGTAATGATACAGCACATTTTAAGTATTCTTCGGGCGTGTAAAAAAGTTAATCAAATACCCACATAGAGTTATCAAGCCAGAACTCTGCTTCCTTAGGGTCATCATCTATGTTGGCTCTAAATTCCTTGGCCCCTTGCTTTCGAATCTTATCGACTGGGGGTTTAGTCAGTCTTACCAAATCAATACCTTGAGGAGTTACGGGGACTAGTTGAGGTATAGGAGAGAGTGCAGGAGGTTGAACATTAGGATTTGCTCGCACAAAATTAGTATACCAACAACTCATCATATGGAAAAAGGCTTCCCGAGCCTTTTTCCCTAACCCAAAGTCTCGAGTCTACTTTTTACTGGTACGATCCATTGCGTAGGAGCTGGCGCATTACTAGCAGCATCATCAGTAGCAGCACGATCGGGATCCATTTACTAAATGAAAACATAGTTTGAAATTATCAGGAGTCACCACACTATTATAATGTATTTATGGCATGTATAGCTAGACTCTTCCACACGCTATGCTAGTTCGAGAACTGACTGAACTATAGCTCTGATACCATTAAATGTAATACCCCTTACCCTATATTCGACGCTGGAATAGGCTACAAGGCATTACCGGACTTACAATCAAGCAATTATACAAACCGATACATACTTTTTACCCAAATTTAAAACTTTCTATCATATCACTCCTTAAACGAGCCTATGAGGCCCAAAATATACATAAGGAGTAGTTCAGAACTGAATCGAGAACTTACAAACACTTAGGAAATTTTTACTCAAAACAAGGCCACACGCCCATGTGGGCAAGCCGTGTTATAACACACACCCATGTCCCTTGTCCGTGCAGATTTATTTCTCAATTTGAACCTACAGGGGTTTTCACATGGCCTAACACACACCCATGTCTACGGCCTTTGTCCCTCACACGGCCATGACACGCTCGTGTCTTAGCCCGTGTGTGAAAACCTTAACATTCTATTTCTGACGTCATCATCCCAATAAGGTCACACAGCCATGGCACACGCCTTTGTCCTTAGACCGTGTGGCAAATTGAATTCCTAAATTCAGGTGCAGACTACACACGGCCTAGGCATACGCCTATGTCCTATGGTCGTGTCTTCCACACAGTTGAGACACACGGTCGTGTCTCAGCCCGTGTTGTTACTACTAGGCATTCTATTTTGCCAAATTAGAATGCAGGGGGATACAAGGCCATACCACATGCCCATGGGGCAGGCTGTGCATCACACACGACCTAGACACATGCCCGTGTGTCTACCTGTATGGACAACGACAAGGCTATTTCCAAGCCCTTTCTACCACCCTTACTTACACCTACATAAACCACCTTAGGCAACCAACTCATTCATGCATAAATATACCAAGTATTCAACTAAGCAACTTGCTCACTCATGAATAACATCATCATTTCATAGATTAATAGGAAAGAGCCATCAACTATGGCCATATACAAAAGAATTCATCTTCATTATAAGTCAACACATTTGGCCAAAACAATATGACATTTAATCAAAGACTAAGCCCCTATACCTGCCATACTCAAAAATGCTAAATCTAACTAGACCAAAATGTGTGGATAGTGTGGGTGATCCTTCGACTGTCTCCGTATCCTGAGCTAGCTCTTCGACCCTATAAAATAAGGGAAAAGAGAAGGGAGTAAGCTTTCAGCTTAGTAAGTTTATATGTAAACAATGAACATCATACCACGTACTTATCAATCAAGAACAATTTAGATCCTCATAATTATACTTACTCATTTCAAATCTTACCACATCCCAAACACATATCATAAAATATTGCTCACATTTACATGCACTTATACCCTACACTTATCACCACAAAGCCACAAGTAATTTCACTAATACAAAGTTTCTCGATGAACACTTCAGAATAATACTAGGCACACGGTGGTTTCGCACACAGCCCACCATTAGTAAATAACGAGGTGGTATCGCACACATCCCACCAATAATTAAATGTTCACGGTGGTATCACACACAGCCCACCAATAATAATATAACCACGGAGGTTTATCCGTATCCTTTTTCTATTCCGAAGGTTCATTCAAAAATTTCCTCACTTTCTATCATTCTAATAGATATCAATAATGTTCATTTTCATTTCACACAATGCATTAATATGTAAAAACATAAGTAAAAAGGATGTATCATTTACACATAAACTTACTTCGATACAAAATATGTCAATTTGTAATTTAGTCCGAAACTTTGCCTTTTCCTTGGTGAAGGATGATTCCACATTCTTCTTGATCTATAATGACATATTTAACTTATTAAATCACCACATTATTCAAAACATTTCAAAGTTTCTATTTTGACAAAATTATCATTTTGCCCTATACTTTCACAAAATTACAATTTTGCCCCTAGGCTCGTAAAATGAATTGTGTTCATTTTTCACACACCCAAGCCTAGACGATTCATATTCCCTCTTATAGAAACTCAAGATTTCAATTATTACACACATTTACCACCTGTTTTACAACCTTTACAAAAAGGTCCTTTTAGGTGTTTTCATGGAAAAACATTTCAGAAAAGTTGTTTATTTAACAACCAAGACTCATATTCTTCCACAAAATTTCAGCAAAAAATACTAACTATCTCATGGAAAACCCCTAAACTTTCAACCACTTTTGCAAAATAGTCCACTCATTAGTTAGACCATGCTGCAAGGGTCCCAAAAATACAAAAATTATCAAGAAAAACCACCAAAATCACTTACTTGCAAGAGTGAGAAGTTTCTGAAAATTTTAAGCTCCAAAATCCTTCTTTGACTGATATTTTTGGTGGAAGAAGGAGAACGAAAAATATGATAGCCTTTCTTTTATTTTATTTAATTAAGTCACCTAATCCACCAAACCTTGGCCAATTTAAAATTTCTTGTCCCTATGGCCAGCCATCACCCTAAACAAGGTCTAATTGCACATTAAGGACTTTCAATTAAAACTCTATAGCTATTTGGAACCTCTAGCTTGTAAAATAAAACTTTCACACTTTATACATTTTATTCCTTTTTCACAATTAAGCATGCAATCACCAAAATTAATGCACCAAAATTTTCATGCACTGTTATAATCATGCTATAACACATAAAATAATATTAAAAATCATTTCTCCGACATCAAATTAGTGGTTTCAGTTCTGACTAGCCCCAAAATCGGGCTATTACAATAAATCCCAAAAATATCTCAAAGATGGGCTAGGGGCGACAATTAAAGATTGTAAAATGTTGAGGGGTCAGCCATAAATTGCCATTGAGATCACCGAAGAACACTGTTGTTACTATCGGCTGATGACACACAAGGTTCGATAGAGCCTGATTGCTCTGCGAGTGGCCGATAGTACTCGATGGTGCCCGATGGCTTCTGCAAAATATCGAGAGAGGTCGATGACACCCGATTGCACTCGAAAAATATCGATGGTGACTGATGGCTATTGTAAATGACCAAAAGATGTCGATGGTACCTGATGGCTGGAGTGCTGAAGGACCTACTGCTACATATAGGATGTGGCCAATGTTGTTGGGCGATGGATCGCACAAGGCTGGACTGGTACGCGGTGTGGCGAGAGGTATTGGCCGACAACGGTGTGGATGGCAGTGGAAGAAAAAAAGGCAGTGACTGAAAAGAAAAAAAATAAGAAAGAAAAAAAAGTAGGGGAAAGAAAATAATAAGAAGAAAAAATTAACCCTAATCTCACTTAAGTTAAAATTAAACTAATTTTAATTAAGAGTTTTATTAGTATTATTATTCTCATTTACCATATATTTATTTACAAAACTTATTTATTTTATTTACAACTAAAAACTAGAAATAAAATGAAATTAAAATTAAAATTAACATAAACATAAAGAAAATATATATTTATTTACAAAGAAAATAACACTCTTCCAACAGAAACAAAATTTCATGGATCAGTTAAAATGAGCGAGGTTTTTTTTTTCACTCGACTTTACCGCTCCAGTAATGTTTCAATCGTTCACCATTAACCTCAAACTTTCCTCTTTTTTTATTTCGGAAGTCAACTACTCCGTATGGGAAAACTTGATTAATTGTAAAAAGTCCTGACTATCGAGGTTTAAGTTTACCTGGGAAAAACTTTAATCTTGAATTAAACAGAAGGACCTGTTGGCCCGCTTCAAACACACAGTGACGGATGTGATTATCGTGCCATATTTTTTTATTTTTCTTTAAAAATTTTGGTATTCTCATAAGAGAACAATCTCATCTCTTCCAACTCCTTGAGTTGTAACATCCATTTGTCTCCAGCAGATTTCAAGTCTAGATTGAGCTACTTAAAGGCCTAATACGCCTTATGTTCAAGTTCCAAAGGTAAGTGGCAAGCTTTTCCATATGCTAAACTGTAAGGAGACATTCCTAAAGGAGTATTAAATTTCATTCGATAGGCCCACAAAGCTTCATCAATTCCCCTGGACTAATCTCTTCAATTTAGGCGCACTACTTTCTTAAGTATGCCCTTTATTTCTTTATTAGGAAACTCATCTTGGCCATTCGTCTAGGAATGGTAAATTGTAGTGACTTTATGCTTCACATTATATTTATCCAACAACCACTTTAGTCATTTATTCATGAAATGAAAACTTTCGTCGCTGATTATAGCTCTAGGAGTCCCAAATCTTGTAAATAAATATTTTTGAAGGAACCGCATTACCACTTTGGCATCATTAGTCAAATATGTCTCGGCTTCCACCCATTTTTACACATAATCAATGGCTACCAAAATGTACCTGTTACCATAAGAAAAAGGAAAAGGATCTAAAAGTCAATACCCCAAACATCAAATAACTCTACCGTGAAAATGTTAGTTAGCAGTATCTCATTCCTTCTGGTTATATTTCCAACTCTTTGGCACCGATTACAATCCTTCATGTAGGCATATGTATCTTTAAACAGGGTTGGCCAGAAGAAACAGGCTTGCAATACTTTGGTTATAGTTTGTGACCCTTCAAAATGTCCCCCACTCAAGGATGAAGGGTAGTGGTACAAAATATTGGCTACTTCGCTCTCAGCGACACACCTTCTAATCATCTGGTCTACACATTATTTAAACAAAAATGGTTCCTCCCAAAAATAATATCTAACATCATGAAGGAATTTCCTCCTTTGTTGATATGTCAAGTTGGGAGGATTAAACCACTAGCTAAAAAATAAGCATAATCTACAAACCAAGGAGCTATTTGGAAATGACTTACCAAAAAAATATGTTCGCCTGGAAGGAATTAAGGAGTAGGTTTCGTCTTCTTTTTCCAATATGGACGGATGGTCTGCACTTGATTCTTTAATCCTTTCCAATCTTATATAACCAAATCAAACCCTAAGAGTAACAAGACCAAGCGAATCAATCGTGGTTTTACATCCCTTTTCAACAATAGATATTTACTGGCTACATGATCAGTATAAATTGTCACCTTTGTACCTACAAGATATGAGCAGAATTTGTCAAAGGAAATAACAACAACAAGTAGTTCTTTTTCTGTTACCATATAGTTTAATTATGCTCCCATCAAAGTTCAGCTAGCATAGTAGATAGGATGGAAAATCTTATTCCTTCGTTGTCCCAACACAGCTTTTACTGTATAATCAATGGCGTCACACATCAGTTCAAATGGTGAACTCCAATATAGGGTAATGATGATTGGTGATAAAAATAATCTTTTCTTTAACTCCTCAAAAGCTGTTAAATAATCATCATTAGAAATAAATACCTAATCTTTCTCCAACAATTTACAAAGTGCTTATTGTCAGAGTTTAGTTGGGACCTATTTTTTAATAGCTCGCTTTTAATGAAATCAAAACAATGGTTTCGAGACCACAAATCCGACATGAAAATATTTATTTTAATATTATTTTAAATTTTAGGTATGATAGTAGTGTCGTATAAAAATTTCGTTAAGAAATTTTGACGTTTGCATGTTTAATTTGATAAAAAAGACTAAATTGTAATAGATGCAAAATTAGAGTTCTATAAGTTAAAGGTACTAAATGGCTATGATATTAAATGGTTAAGGGATCTATGTGGTATTATACCTTTTTTAGTATGAGTGGACAAATATGAACATTAAATGTGTGATTTCAAAGGTTAATTAATAAGGTTATATTTGTAATTCAATAAATAACTTAAAACAAAACATAGGAAAAGGAAGTATCATCTTCCAAAATGAGTTTTACCACCGAAAATAGGGTAGAAGGAAGCCATAGCCAAGCTTGAATATCTGGCTACACAAATGCCTTACATGTAAGTGTAATTTTATCTCATTTTTAATGATTTTTATGTTTTTGAAGTCGTAGCTTAATCTAGCTAGCCCAGGGACTACTTTGTAAAAATGTTGAAAGGTTAGGGTTTCTCTATGAATGTGTTCATGTGATTTTTTATGTTTGATGGAATAAAATGCATCTTTTTTGATAAATGAACAACTTTTACAAAGTGAATTTTGTTGAAAATGTCAAACAAGGATTTATTTGTAAAATGTACAAAATACATGGTGAAAATTGTGAAATAATGAATTGTATGAGTTGCTATGGACCTATATTGAATTTGGCTAGCTTGGGGTAGGGATGAAATTGCATGAATTTTAATTTACAAGCTTAGGGACTAAATTGAAAAGAAATCAAAACATGTAACACCCCTTACCTGTATTCAGCCTTGGAACAGGGTACGAGGCATTATCGGACATAAACACAAGAAAACATACATTTCTGAGTTATAAATTTCCATTCAAATTAAAACTTTTCATACACATTCATATCATCCCTAAAACGAGCCTACGAGGCTCAATACATGCTTTGGAAGTGGTTTGGGACTAAACCGAAAACTTTAGAAAATTTTATAAAACCTAGAAAATTTCTCATGTTACAGGGCTCACACGCCCGTGTGACCCTTAAACACGCTTGTGCTACAGGCCGTGCTCAAAATAGGGTGCTCTCTAACTTGTGCCACACGGCCGCCACACACGCCGGTGTGCTAGGCCATGTGGTCGATTTAATTTTCATAATTTTTCATAAAATAGGTGCAGACTTCACACGGTTGAGACACACGCCAGTGTCTAAGGCCGTGTAGCACACACGGTCGAGACGCATGCCCGTGTCTCTGCCCATGTGCTATATTCTGGACATTCTGTTTCTTAAAATTAAGGTGCAGGGGACACACGGCTCGAACACATGCCCATGGGGCAGGCATTGTATGACACACGGCCTAGACACACGCCCGTGTGTCTACCCTTGTGGACAAAAATAAGGCTATTTACCAAGCCTTTTTGCCACTCGTTAATGTACACACCTACACAACATAACATAGCACCAAACCAAGCTTGTACATACAACCAAATCAGCCACAACCAAGACAACAACACATCATTTACATGCTACCATCTATCATACACAAACATCACTTACTTATCAACTCAAATTAAGTAGATTCCCACATCCATGAAAAGCATTATCATATGAATATTCTTACCAATAATAGCCAATTTCCAATATACAAAATGAGCTTTCAACCAATATAAGCCAACATATTTGGCCAAATCAATTATGACACATAACAAAATGACCAAGTCCCCTATACATGCCATAACTCAAAATGTTGAATTCATTGGTACCAAAATAATAGTTGATAGTGTGAATGGATATCCGATGATCTCCAATCCGGAAGCTTGGTGACACTATAAGACAAGGGAAAGAAAAGGGAGTAAGTTATATATAACTTAGTAAATTCATAAGCAAATAATGAACAACATTAACCATACAATTGCCATATAAGTAAAATACGTATATCAACCTAAATGTCATTAAAACCTCATGAACATAACATACTCAATCACATTCTTACCAATACTTCATTATATACCGAATTCATTTCCTTTGATTTTTTCGTACATACTTGAACCAACTCGTAACATAATCACATATTTTCTCATCTTTGACATACCCATTGAACCACTTGGAATACTATCGGATATATGAAAAACTTTGCATATAAGTGCCACATGTGTAGCCAATGCTATCACAATTCTCATAACACATATAAGCTCGCTCTCGAGCAAATCCACGGGCCTGCTCACACAAGCCGTCAGTCAAGACGTAGCTATGTAGTGCTGCTCACACAAGCTGTCAGGTATCCGCAACATATACAGGTATACCCAGCCACTAGTAGGACGTACAGGACCAGCACCGGGACACATAAATCACATAATCACATGGGTTCCTAGTGACATGTCACTTGTATCCTAATATATTTCTAAGGTTCAACCGGGATTTCTCTCTTACCGGAACTTCATCGAATATACTCATAGAATCATTCATACATTTCATGCAATATCAAAACATTATAATACAAATATAAAATTACATTATTTACATACGAACTTACCTCGGTACAAAAATAGTGAAAATGGACCTAATCATCAAACAGTTTATTTTTCCCCCGATCTAGGTCCGAACTTTGTTTTTCTTGATCTATAATAGCAAATTCAACTCATTTAATACTCGCATTATTCAATTCAGCCCAAAATTCATATTATGGAAAAATTATATTTTTGCCCCCAATTTTTCAACTTTTTACACTTTAGTCCCTAGGCTCGTAAAATGAAATATGATCAATTTCTTCAAAGCCTAAGCCTAGCCGAACCTTACTCATGCTTATAACAGCCCAAATTTTTAATTAATGCACACTTTTACTGCATGTGTTATAACTTTTACAAATAGGTCCTTTTAAGCATTTTCATCAAAAATCACTTAGTAAAAGTTGTTTATCTAACACCAAACTTGCATAGTCTACCATTAAACATCAAAATACACAAATATCCAATATGGGTAAAATTTTATACTTTGATTTTCTTTCAAATTAGTCCTTGAAATAGCTAGATTATGTTACACTGATCTCAAAAATGTAAAAATCATTAAAAACGGACAAGAACGGACTTACAATCAAGCTTGGAAGATGAAAAAACCCTAGCTATGGAGACCCTTGTAATTTTTGGTCATGGGAGGATGAAATTGAGAAGATGACATCTTTTATGCGTTTAATTTTGTCTTTATTACCCAAATGACCAAAATGCCCTTAATGCCAAACTTTGAAATTTCACCCTACCATGTCCATTTTTGTCCAACTTAAAGTATAATGGTCTAATTACCATCTAAGGATCTCCAGTTTCAAACCTCATAAAAATTGGACACTTCTAACATATAGAACTCAAGTTTTGCGCTTATTATAATTTAGTCCCTTTAACTAAATTGAGTGCCCAAACGTCAAAATTTTCGAACGAAATTTTCACAAAATCACTTCATAAAACTGTAGACCATAGAAATATAATAAAAATAAGTTTTATTGCGTCAAATTTGTGGTCTCGAAACCACTGTTTCGACTGGACCCAAAATCGGGCTATTACAAAATAATAGGGGCAAAAGAGTAATTTTGCAAATTTATAAAATTTTGTTTAATTGAATAGAATGGATATCAAATAGATTAAATTTGTAACGACCCAAATTTGGGCCTAGTAGAATTGGGCTTATTGGGCCTTGGGTAGGGGACCGTTTAAAATTTTATCGGATGAGAGAACAGCACTAATGCAAGTTGGACCTATTAGGTCAGTGATTTTGGAAGGTTAGAGGGCTTCTATGAAGTCCCGAGAGCAAATCTGGGCTTTAGGTAAATTTTGGTTTTAGGTGAATAAAACCCTGGGAGTTAGTAGGTAGGCTTTAAGAATAAAATGTGGAGAAAAATGACACAAAAAGAGTTGTGGTCTAGTGGCAAAGGGCGCCACATAAGAGACAAGGGAATGACGCCATACAAGGAAGCAAGGGGTCCAAGGTTCAAGTCTTGGCGCTTGCATTTCATTTTGATTTATTTTTAAGTGAACTTAGACTTTGGCCCATAGACTTATATTTAGTTGCGCATGATTTTAGACGCAAGTTGGCCATGTGGTAGGGTGGTTGTGGCGTCAAGTGGAGAGCATGGAGGGAAGGGGTTCTATTCCCATAGATGTCAAATTAGAGGCTTTTATTTTACTAAGCTGGGATGGCCAGAGTTTGTGTTGGATTTAAACTCTGCTGAAGGAGGGACCTACATCGGAAAGCTAGCAGGAGGGAAGGTGAGAAGCTGGCTTTAAATAGAGCCATCTATGAGGAAAGTAAACATACATTGGTTGGCGTTTGGGCATAGGAGCATTCGGAGCGCGGAATAGCTTCAAACTCCTATCAGGTGTGTATTTCGCATTACTCTAGCTGTAGAGCGGCAAATGCCGAAATACCGGTCACACGGCAATGGTAGGCCCATATGAATAAATTGTATGATTCTGTAGTAGAAATTGGACTAGTCTATGTGAATCTCATATCTGTGGCTAGATTTGGGCTAAATGGGCCACACGAGCGTGTGGGCCCATTTGAGCCGAGAATGGGCCTTAGGCCCATTCACACCGTTATTTTTGTTTAGAATGCTTTGGATTACAAAATTACCGATATACCCCTAATTTATGAAATTATCGAAATACCCTCAATTTACGAAATTATCGAAATACCCTCTATTTTCAAAATTACTGAAATATCCCTAGAAGGTAAATCGAAATACCCCTGGAGGGTAAATTACCGAAATACACCTGGGTTGTGAAATTACCGAAATACCTTTGATGGGTAAAATTATCGAAATACCCCCAAAGGGGTAAAAATGACCGTTATACCTTTAATTGTGGTTGAATATCGTGTGTATGATTTTAGTTACACTTTTATATGTTTGATACATTGCATTTTATCATGTTGCATGGGGCGGGTTTAATGACTAAAGAGAAGTGTAGCCTAGTGGCTCTGCCACATATTGTTTTAGTGGCTATGCCACATATATATATATATGTTATTATTTCGGTGGCTCAGCCACAAATACGTGATTAGCAGTTGGTCTGCAATATTGGTGTGATTGGGGGGTGGGTTGACTTGATCCCCACAGGTGACGATTCGTTGGTACGAGGGTGTGATTGGTTGAATTGGGTTGGGCTGCATTACATTATCTGTATTATCATGATTACAGGGCTTAGGCCTAGATTGATGCCATATGGGCTCGGGCCCAGCCAATGACTATTTAAGGGATTACACACTAAGTTCTCTGTAACTCACCCCCGTTCCCTTAACCTTACAGGTAATCCCCAGCGATAGAGGATTTGGAGCTGCGGAGGACTCGGTGGTGGCCATACATGGGAGTTACATTTCAAGAAAATTAGTAAATCTGTTTTACTTTATTTATGATTATTTAATTTGGGTTTAATGTTATGTAATAAGGCCATTGGATTTTATTTTTCTTTTAAACTTTCATTTCAGCTATTTTTAAACTATTAATGATTAAACTCTGGGTTTTCTTAAAACGACAATAATCGTTTTTCCAAAATGTCATGTTTCCACAATTTCTTAATTAAACTTCAATAACAACCAAGTTTTAGAAAATAATAATAACATTTTTACAAGAAAACAATTAGAGCAAATCTGAATTTCACAAATAACCAAGTTCAGAGTTTCAAAAAAATATGAAGTTTTTAACGAACGCGTAGCTTTTAAACAACCCTTCTATGTGACATGCTAGATCCAGTCATAACGTCTAGGCCGGGTTTGGGGTGTTACAGAATTTATTTATTTAGATCAAGATAGACTTCGTATGGCTTTAGATCGGGGTAAAGATAAACCTTCGGATTAGTCAACTCCGTTTCTATGCCTTTATTGTCGAGGTAAGTTTGTGTAATTGTATAATGTTTTAATGCTATATTTTGAGCTATATGTAAATTTTGGATTTTTATGTAAATAATTAATGCAAATCCAACGATGTTACGACAACTATCAATCCCCGTTTGAACCTTAGGAATTCGTAAGATACAAATGACATGTCATTAAGGTTTCCATGTTTCAGGTGCTGGTCTTGAATGTCCTACCAATGGCTAAGGTCCGGCATGTGTTGCGGATACTCCACAGCTCATGTGAGCAGCATCGTGTAGCTTACATTCCGACCCACAACTCATGTGAGCAGGCCCATTTCACAGCTCGTGTGAGCAATGATGTAAAAGAAAGGAAAGGTTATGATTATATGTTTGGCACACTTCATGTGAGCTATCCCATGTATCTGATGATATTCTAAACCGTTCAATAGGTATGAATTTGAAAGGAAATGGTAAGTGTTCAATATGAACCAAGACATGTATGTATGAAATACATTGAAATGGTGAGCTACATGGAAAACATGTTATGTTATGATGGATGATAAATCCAATTGAATCCTGCTCAAATATAATGGTTATCCATGTTAAATTCTTATGAATTATGTTCAAGTATGCTAACATGTTTCTGTTGGTGCTTAGGCTTTTGACAAGCTAAAGGTTGGATTATATCATGTTAAATTTGAATGTTATGTAATGAAATGGTAAGTTATGTTTTATGTTATACGAATGTACTAAGCATTATATGCTTACATAGTCTCTTTTCCAATATTTTATAGATATTCAGAAGCTCGTTTAGTTTGGAAGCTCATCAAATACCTATCACACTATCCAATGGATATATCACTAGCTTTTGGTGTTTTGGTTATGGTTATAATGGCATGTATAGGTGGACTTGTATTAATGATCTAGTTATGTTTGACATGTATAAATGTGGTATTATGGTTTATGAACTTTTGACATTTTGGTGTTTAAATGGTTGGTGATGAAATGGTCAAGTGAAGGTATATGTTGAATGAACAATTTGGTATGTTTGAGTGTGGTTTGGCATGTGGTTATTGTGGTATGACTTGGTATAGAAAATAGGTAGTTATGTATGGTTGATTCATATATTTATGTTTAGGCTGATTTAATGACTTGTGATTGAGGTGCCTTCTGACATGTTGGTCGTATAGATAGATACCATATTGAATTAGCCTTATTATGCATGTTTTGGTATGTTTTGAAGCTTGATTATATGTGCAAATGGATTGTAGGTGTGAACTTGAATTGGGTGAAAGAAATGGCTTGAATTTGGCCTATTTCTTGTCTAAACGACCTAAGACACAGACGTGTGTCTCAGCCATGTGTGACTCATGGTCGTGTGTTCCCTGTAGGTTTCAATGGGTTGCAAGTTAGGCCGTTACACGACCTAGCATACAGCCTGGCATACGGGTGTATGAGGCCATTTTGAGAGTTACACGGCCTGGCACACGAGCGTGTGGCTTGGTCATGTGACCCAAATCAAAGAGTTACATGGGCACGGACACGAGCTAGGACACAGCCGTGTGTCCCTATTTCGAATGTCCACATGGGCGTGTGTCTCAGCCGTGTGAGTCACATGACCTGGCCACATGGTTGTGTGACCCCTATAGTGTGAAATTTTCTATCCTTTTTCATAAAATTCTAAATGTTTCTGATTTATTCTTGAATCATTTCTAAAGTTTTTCTAAGGCATCAAGGGCTCGAATATGGAAGAATAAGCATATGTTTGAATGAATTATGCAATAATTTATGAAATGTTTGGAAATTGATGATTTTAAGTTAAGTTCTTTTGGTAATGCTCTGTAATCCTATTTCGGCGACGGATACAGGTTAGGGGTGTTCCATAATTGGAATTGAACTAGAGTATTATAGATGACACCTTGATGTGTTTAGGTAGGTGAATGATTTGTTTTAGTGTGCAATCAATGTTTTACTACTCACTAAGTTGATTAGTGGTAGTAGTTATGTTTGGTAGGTGATTAGGTTTCAAAATTTTAGGCAAATCTATTCTCAGGTTTCAAGGGCTATTGTGGGATTTTCTGACCCTCCCACTAGGCTTTGTCCCGTTGTCTGTGCTATATAAGGATATCGATAGCTGGCAGGCTTCACCTTTTTTGAAACACCCCAAACCCGGCCACAAGCCCTGACCGGATCTGGCATGCTTCTAAAGAAAATCCATTCAAATCTTGTTTGAAACTTTGCTAAAAACTTGTGTATTTTTTTAAAACACTTGATTTGTGTTGGGCTCGAATTAAGAACCCGTGTCGATAAGGTGTTAAAACAGTTTGACATTTATACTTAAGAAAAATTTTATTTATAACTTTAATATGACAATAACTATATCATACTAAGAACTTTAATGGCATGCACAAACAATTTAGTACTGTTGGCCTTATTACATCAAATGAAAACCCGGAATAATTCAAAATTGGAAATTTTAAAACTATAAAAACAAAATATAATGATCGTCGAATTGAGCATGGCCACCCCTGAGCTTCTCCCGACCCGGTCCATTACTAATCATCACCTGAAAAATAGTCCCACAAGGGGTGAGTCAAACAGACTCAATGTGTACAATCAACACTAAGTCTCAATCAGATTTAGGTATGTCAAAACATACATATTCATATAGCATTAAATAAAATGATGCAATCCTGCACCCAAGCCTAGTTATCCATCCGCTACACGTCACCCGTACCAACCATCACACCGTGGGAACTACTAAGTCAACCCTCCATTCGCTACACACCATCGAAGGCGTCATTGCAATGACGCCCTCATCGCCTTTATAAAATTCGTGGCATAGCCACCATATATATATTCGTGACATAAGTCACCACATTCTTATATTGTGACAAAAGTCACCACATTCTTATATTGGGGTATAAAACCACCAATTCACTTCCCCTTTACGTATCACCCATATGCCCCATGTCATACAATTATGCATTAACCATATCATATTCCTTATTCACATTCTTATAATTTCATGTATATGCCATAGCAAAACTTTTCATACTCATAGTAGGAGTAAGAAAACGTGCTGAGTACTTTGTACCATTACATGGTACCTTAACCATAATCTTACACTTTTATATTAGCACATATAATAAATTAAAGTCAGAATCTATCAAGATTTAGTGTGGGTACACACCGATTTACTTAGTAAATTCACTCCAAATCCGAAAATCCCGATCTAAGCTTTAGATCCTTTAGTTCCTATATTCGCCAACCTTAACATGTTAGTAAAAGCCATTCTACTATAAATCCAAATCCTAGTAGGATTATTGTAATCAAATTCTTACCTTCTCACCGATTGGATTAAAAATCAAATCCGAACTTTATGATGTTCACCCTAGTAATCGGCTAGCCACCAAATCCCTTAACTAGTTAGTTTTCACTTTTAATAAATAAGAAACATAGCCAAATTACTAAATAGGCCCTGGCTGAATATCATACATGACTTACCTTGTAAATCTTAGATCCCGAAAACTGTCACTTCTTTGTAGTACTGTTGAAATCCCTATGGCACATGTTAGATCAATTTCTAACATTTAATCACAACAAATGGCCCTTGGCTGATTAGTATGCTCACTTACCTTAAATCCTTGAAATCCCGAAACCTTCCTCCTTTGCAGTCGATAATAGACCAAATCCTGAATGACTCTTCATAGTTTCGGTCATAGAATGTTATTGGGATTAGTTTCAAACTTTCGGTTAAAAGAAGAAGGAATGGAAATTGAATAACATCCGTTCTTACCCTTAATGTTGCAGTCGACAGCACCTTTGCCTGACACCTCAAGGATATTCGGCTTTGTAGACTAAATAGTGATCAAAAGATTTTGGCTTTTGTGATTTAATGGAGTAATCGGCTGGGGGTTCACTTTGAGTATTCGGCTTGAGAAAAGGGGTAGCAAAGAGAGAGTATGGGCTTAGGAAGAATCGGCTATGGTGGGGTTTTGAGAGGAGGGTATTCACTAGAACAGATAAAAGAAAAAAAAAGACTTTGAGAGAGGTAGAGGGGAAATTCGGCTATGACTACTTGTGTTTTCGGCTTTGTGGAGAATTGAAAAGAAAAGAAGAATAATGGCAGAGAGAATTCGACAGAGAGAAAAGGAGAAGAAAGAATGTTGAATGGCCTTAGTTTTCCTCCTTTTGCCGAAATTACTAAGCCTAGAGTCCCTTTCTTGGCCATCACTCTCATATCCTTATTTTCCTACCTTAGCCGAAATTCCAAAAGAATTTGACCTCAACTTAAACTCCTTCCTCAGTCTCCCTATGCCGTCCATCTCCTTACCTTAGGAGTGCCGAATTTTAACCCATTATTTTGGACTTCATGTGGCCATACTAGGCCCAAGTTATCCCCCTAAGTAACGCCACCCTCATGCCCAATTTAGCATTACTAAATTTTTGGGTCGCAAGCCCAACTTGCTACTAATTTAATAATCCAACATCGCCACTTACTAGCACTTATTTATCACCACTTAACCTGTGTTTTAAAGTCCAAACTGAGCCCAATTATATGTCATATTTCCTTATTTATTTTCTTAAGGCCACCTTGCTTCAGTTCCCTCTTTTAGACTTAAAACTCGATATTTTTCTAAGGCATTTTCCTTATGTTTCAAGATTCTAAAATTCACATAACACATTCATAACACATAAGACATGCTATTTCATATAATTTAGCAATAGTGCATAAGCCCTAATCCGGGATATTACAGTTCTACCCCCTTAAAATAATTTTGTCCTCAAAATTACCTGGCTAGAATAGGTGGGGGTATTGCTGTCGTATTGCTTCTTCCGGCTCCCACGAGGCTTCCTCCGATCCATGATTTTGCCACAATACCTTGACCAAAGGGATCGATTTCCTTCGTAGCACTTTCATATCTCGTTCCAAAATCTGGATCGGCTCTTCCTCGTAGGACAGGCCTGGCCTTAGCTTCACCTCTTCAATCGGAACTACATGAGATAGATCCGATCAGTAACGACGTAGCATGGAAACTTGAAATACGTCATGCATCTGCTTCAATTCCGGAGGCAACTCTAATTGGTATGCCACTGGTCCGATTCGCTTCAATACCCGATAGGGTCCTATGAACCTTGGACTTAGCTTTCCTTTTCGACCAAATCTCATCACCTTCTTCCAAGGCGATACTTTAAGGAACACTTTATCTCCCACATCAAATTCAATCTCCTTCCATTTGAGATCTACGTACGACTTTTGTCTATCAGATGCTTCCTTCAATCGAGCTCGAATTATACTAACCTTCTCCTCCGATTCCGCTACTAACTCTTGACCTAAAATTTGACGTTCTCCCAACTCCGTCCAACATGTAGGAGTCCAACACTTCTGACCATACAACGCCTCGTACGGTGCCATTTTAAT
Source organism: Gossypium rotundifolium (assembly GCA_025506655.1). Lineage (NCBI taxonomy): Eukaryota > Viridiplantae > Streptophyta > Magnoliopsida > Malvales > Malvaceae > Gossypium > Gossypium rotundifolium. Next base: position 31,683,392 of record CP106730.1, read on the forward strand.
ACTGGCCTGATAGCTGTTGTTGTATGCGAATTCCGCTAGAGGCAAATATTCTTCCCAACTTCCTCTAAAATCTATCACACGGCCTCTTAGCATGTCCTCTAACACTTGAATCACTCGTTCAGACTGACCGTCCGACTGTGGATGGAAAGCCGTACTAAAATCCAATCTAGTGCCTAAAGCCTGGTGTAGTGCTTTCCAAAACCTAGATGTGAACCTTGTATCCCTATCCGAGATAATTGACATTGGCACTCCATGCAACCTTACAATCTCCGCCACATACAACCTTGCCAACTTTTGTAGGGAGTAGTCAACCCGTACTGAAATAAAATGTGCGGACTTTGTCAGCCGATCTACTATCACCCATACCAAGTCCTTCTTAGTAGGCGTAAGGGGAAGCCCACTAACGAAGTCCATGGTAATTCTCTCCCACTTCCATTGGGGAATCAGACATGAAGCAATCTCGACAGAACTTGGTGTTCAGCCTTAACTTGCTGACACGTCAAGCACTTGCCAACATATTCGGTAACTTCCCACTTAAGTCCTGGCCACCAAAACTGTTCCCTTAGGTCTCTGTACATTTTACTATCTCCGGGATGCATAGCATAAGGGCTACTATGCGATTCCCGAAGAATTCTTTGCCTAAGTCCCACATCTTTCGGCATACAGACCTTACCCTTAAAGCACAATACTCCCTCACCATTAACACCATAATTCTCTAACTCTCCATTCTGTGCTTGTCGCAACTTAACACTTAGATCCTCATCCACCAACTGTCCCTCTTTCACTTTATTCAACCACGTCGGCTTAACTTGCAACTCTGCTAGCAAACTTCCATCATCATAGAGGCTTAGATGTGCGAACATCGCCCTCAAATCTGTCACTACCTTCTGACTCAGGGCATCCGCCACTACGTTTGCCTTGCCTGGGTGATATTCTATGGAACAATTGTAGTCCTTCAATAGTTCCACCCACCTTCCCTGTCTCAGGTTCAACTCCTTCTGAGTCAGCAGATACTTGAGGCTTTTGTAGTCTGTGTAGATCACCGACTTTTCTCCATAAAGATAATGCCTCCACATCTTAAGGGCAAAGACCACTGCCGCCAATTCCAAGTCGTGCATCGGGTAGTTAACCTCGTGTGGCCTTAGCTATCGAGACGCGTAAGTGACTACTTTTCCATCTTGCATAAGGACACCTCCCAACCCTGCATGGGAAGCATCACAATACACTATAAAATCCTTCCCCGCCTCTGGTTGAATCAAAATCGGAGCTTCAGTCAAGACCTTCTTAAGCTTTTCAAAGCTCTCCTGCTGCTTATCCGTCCATATGAAAGGTACTTCCTTCCTTAACAACTTTGTCAGAGGCACGGCTATCGACGAGAACCCTTCCACAAACTGTCTATAATAACCGGCCAATCCTAAGAAACTTCAAACTTTCATCACTGACTTAGGAGGTTTCCAATCCAAAACTGCCTCAATCTTCCGAGGATCCACCCTTATTCCTTCAGCGGATACTACATGTCCTAAAAATGTAACCTCCTTAAACCAAAATTCACACTCGCTGAATTTGGCGTAGAGCTTCTTCTCCCTCAATATTTGCAACACAAGTCGGAGGTGCTCATCGTGTTCCTCCTTAGACTTTGAGTATACCAAGATATCGTCTATGAACAAGACAACGAACCGATCATCATGTCCATAAAAGCGGCTGGGGCATTTGTCAAACTGAACGGCATTACCAAAAACTCATAATACCCTTGTTCGGAAAGCCGTCTTATGGATATCAGCCTCCTTCACCTTAAGCTGATGATATCCAGACCTTAGATCGATCTTTGAGAATATTGCGGCCCCTTTAAGCTGATCGAACAAGTCATCTATTCTTGGCAATGGATACTTGTTCTTGATGGTCAGCTTATTCAACTGACGATAATCTATGCACATGCGTATAGTTTCGTCCTTCTTTTCACAAACAAGACCGGTGCTCCTCATGGAGACACACTGGGTCGAATGAACCCACAGTCAAGCAATTCCTGGATCTGAGCCTTGAGCTCTACCAACTCCTTTGGTGCGATTCTGTATGGGGCAATGGACACAGGAGTCATGCCTCTGACAAGTCAATTCCAAACTCCACCTCCCTGTTCGGGGGTATTCCAGGTAATTCCTCCAAAAGACATCCTCATATTCCCTTACAGTTCTTACTTTACTAACTCCCCCTTCTTTCGTATCCAAAGCACTAATGAAGGCCATAAATGCCTTACACCCTTTTCGAACCATCTTATCAGCCTTTAAAACTGAAACTACGTTAGACAAGTAGTTTTGTCTTTCTCCTATCATAACTATCACTTCATCCTCTAGGGTTCTTAATTCCATTCGTTTGGCTGCACAATCCAACACAGCCCGATGTTCCACTAGCCAATCCATTCCAAGTATGAGATCAAATTCTCCAAAAGCCATTAAATCGACTGGAAGTACCGTTCCTTGAAGTTCCAAAGGTATTCTCCGAAACATCTTATTCACCACTACAGTTTGACCTAGTGGGCTTACTACGTCATTTCCCTACTAGAAAGTTCAGAGGCTATTTTTAGAGTTTTAACTATTCTACATGCAACATAAGAATGGGTCGAGCCCATGTCAATCAAAGTAACATAAGACTTGCTATAAATAAGGAATGTACCGGTTATGACGTCTGGTGCGTCACCATCCTCCCTACGGTGAACCGCATACACCAAGCCCGGCTGTCTTGCCTCTGTATTACCACCACCTTGGCCCGGTGTTCCACATCCTCTTCCGACACCATTTCCTCTGCTATTCGAACCACGACCCTGCTGAGGCTGCTGTCCCCCTCTACCAGCCTCATTAACATTCTGAGCTACTGGTCGATTCCCATCTGGTCTCATTAGACAGTCCTTAATTATATGGTCCTTTGACCCACACTTGAAACATCCCCCTGTCTTCTTCCAGCATTCGCCTAAGTACTTTTTCCCACATTGATCACAAGTAGGTAACGCCTCCAAGAAGTGACTTGGTGACCTCGTGGCCCTTCAACTCTAGGCCTCTTTTGCTCATTCCTAGATGGCCTTGACGATCCAAATCCTCTCTTCTGCCTATTTCGATCGAAGTTCTGCCTCACGGACTCCTTGATACCCTCGGCCACTTTGGCTTTTTCCACCAACACAGTAAACTCCCGCTCCTGTTGCGGGGCTATCAATAACCTCAGGTCATCTCTTAGTCTGTCTTCAAACTGGACACACCGCTCATGCTCAGTTGACACTATACCTTGAGCATAACGGCTCAGCCTTAGAAATTCAGCCTCGTACTCAGCTACGGATTTGTTTCCTTGAACCAGCCCCAGAAATACCTTCCTCTGAGCATCGATATAATGAGTGCCAACATACTTCTTCTGGTATGCTGCCTTAGCATACTCCCACGTGAGTTTCTCAGCTGTAGCACCATCCCGCACTGTGAGCTACCATTGATATGACTCATCGCGAAGAAGCGACACTAACCCTTTCAGCTTCTCCTCGTCAGTTAAGTCGAGCTCATCCATAATCTGCTCAGTCGCCTCCAACCAATACTCAGCGGTATTGGGTGCTACACCTGATACACCGCGAAATATTTCTGCTCCGTTGGCTCGGAGTCGCCAGTACCGACTTCGAGCTCCCATGCCCCCACCGCCCCACCACCTTTCTAAAACCCGCAGATCGCTCAGTGACATCTGCGTCATCCCGGTCGATCCTCGATATTCCACATCAGCGGCTGGTGGTGGCGGTGGTGACATTTCATTCTTAGATCCTTGACCCGATCTAACGGGTTCAGACACGGTCATTTGGCTTCTTCCACGGCCACGCACGTTACGACCACGTCCCCTTGAATTCATGCTTCCGCTTAGCGTTTATCTGATTAAAGAATTTTATGAATTAGTTTTGTTCCACTTGATTAACCACGAACAGTTTTATGTTTAATAGTTTTAAGTAGTTCTTTCGATTCATACACATACAGTCTCACATCATTCATTTAGTCACACACATGAACTTGCGTTCATTACAAAGAAATGTTGTAGTTGTCGTTGTTTGTTGTTTTCCACTACCCAGGGGTATTTTTGTAATTTTGTCCTATAGGGGTATTTTGGTAATTTTCAAATTAGGGTATTTGAAAATGTTGCAAAATAGATATTGTTGATATTAAAATACTTGTTGGAAAAATTTCAAGGGTAAAATGGTAATTTATACACTAGGGGTATTTTTGTAATTTTACAAGCCAGGGTCATTTCGGTAATTTTTTTTTGCAAAGTATGGTTCTTGGTGACTTTCAAAACAAAGGCATTTTTGAAGATTTCTAATTTGAGGGCACTTCGTTGATTTTCCTTACTGAGGGTATTTTGGTCATTTTGCAAATCAGGGGTAATTTTGTAAATTTTTCCAAATCAGGGTGTCTTTGATATTTTGTAAAATTTTTGAATACTTGTGCAAAATCAGATATTGTTATTGAAATCGGGGGTAGTATGGTAATTTTAGAAAATCAATGGCATTTTAGTAATTTTACCACTAAGGGTATTTAGGTAATTTGTAAATTAAAAATTCTTAGAAAGTTTTTCCAAAATAATAATTTTCAAAATTTCAAAAAGGGTAGTTTGTTGACTTTTAAAACTAAGGTCTCCATAAAAATGTGGCTAGTCCCTTTCGGGTTTTAATTATTGAGTTTAGCCTGTGGCTGAGTCCTCTTGGTTAGGGTGAACCGAAGCTACGCACCAGGTAAGATTCGAGTGGAGAGGAGGTGAGTCACACGGACTGCTTAAATACCAAGCTCCCACCGAAACCAATCCTAAACATGCACACAATGGTTGCCACACCCTAACTCGGTGACCTAGACACAGGTTTGTTTAATTGTGCCTTAGAGTTCTATGTAATTGTTGGGGTAAACTAGTCCTAGGGTTTAATTCCTAATCCACTAGTCTACGTCCTTATATATCCCATATACAAATCACAAAGAGGTTAGAAGTACTTACCTGGTGGACTTCGGGTCGGAGACTCAGGTGCCATGCCAGAAAAATCTGCTTATTTCTTAGAAAAATCCAAATTCAAAAGACAGAAAATGTTTTGGGCCCTAAAAGCCCTCAAGGCCGAGTTTTGAACCGGCTCTGATACCAAACTGAAACACCCCAAACCCGGCCCACAAGCCCTGACTAGATCTGGCATGCTTCTAAAGAAAATCCATTCAAATCTTGTTTGAAACTTTGCTAAAAACTTGTGTATTTTTTTAAAACACTTGATTTGGGTTGGGCTCGAATTAAGAACCCGTGTCGATAAGGTGTTAAAAAGTTTGACATTTATACTTAAGAAAAATTTTACTTATAACTTTAATATGACAATAACTATATCATACTAAGAACTTTAATGGCATGCACAAACAATTTAGTACTATTGGCCTTATTACATCAAATGAAAACCCGGAATAATTCAAAATTTGGAAATTTTAAAACTATAAAAACAAAATATAACGATAGTCGAATTGAGCATGGCCACCCCTGAGCTTCTCCCAACCCGGTCCATTACTGATCATCACCTGAAAAATAGTCCCACAAGGGGTGAGTCAAACAGACTCAATGTGTACAATCAACACTAAGTCTCAATCAGATTTAGGTATGTCAAAACATACATATTCATATAGCATTAAATAAAATGATGCAATCCCAGACCCAAGCCTAGTTATCCATCCGCTACACGTCACCCGTACCAACCATCACACCGTGGGGACTACTAAGTCAACCCTCCATCCGCTACACACCATCGAAGGCAGTCGCTGCAGTCGACGTGCTCATCGCCCTTATAAAATTCGTGGCATAGCCACCATATATATATTCGTGACATAAGTCACCACATTCTTATATTGTGACAAAAGTCACCACATTCTTATATTGGGGTATAAAACCACCAATTCACTTCCCCTTTACGTATCACCCATATGCCCCATGTCATACAATTATGCATTAACCATATCATATTCCTTATTCATATTCTTATAATTTCATGTATATGCCATAGCAAAACTTATCATACTCATAGTAGGAGTAGAAAACGTACCTGAGTACTTTGTACCATTACATGGTACCTTAACCATAATCTTACACTTTTATATTAGCATATATAATAAATTAAAGTCAGAATCTATCAAGATTTAGTGTGGGGTACACACCTGATTTACTTAGTAAATTCACTCCAAATCCTGAAAATCCCGATCTAAGCTTTAGATCCTTTAGTTCCTATATTCGGCCAACCTTAACATGTTAGTAAAAAGCCATTCGGCTATAAATCCAAATCCTAGTAGTATTATTGTAATCAAATTCTTACCTTGCTGCCGATTGGATTAAAAATCAAATCCCGAAACTTTATGATGTTCACCCTAGTAATCGGCTAGCCACCAAATCCCTTAACTAGTTAGTTTTCGGCTTTTGAATAAATAAGAAACATAGCCAAATTACTAAATAGGCTCTGGCCGAATATCATACATGACTTACCTTGTAAATCTTAGATCCCGAAAACTGTCACTTCTTTGTAGTACTGTCGAAATCCCTATGGCACATGTTAGATCAATTTCTAACATTTAATCACAACAAATGGCCCTTGGCTGATTAGTATGTTCACTTACATTAAATCCTTGAAATCTCGAAACCTTCCTCCTTTGCAGTCGACAATAGGCCAAATCCCGAATGACCCTTCATAGTTTCGGTCATAGAATGCTATTGGGATTAGTTTCAAACTTTCGGTTAAAAGAATAAGGAATGGAAATTGAATAACATCCGTTCTTACCCTTAATGTTGTAGTCGACAGCACCTTTTCCTGACACCTTAAGAAGATTCGGCTTTGTAGACTAAATAGTGATCAAAAGATTTCGGCTTTTGTGATTTAATGGAGTAATCAGCTAGGGGTTCACTTTGAGTATTCGGCTTGAGAAAAGGGGTAGCAAAGAGAGAGTATGGGCTTAGGAAGAATCGGCTATGGTGGGGTTTTGAGAGGAGGGTATTCGGCTAGAACAGATAAAGAAAAAGAAGACTTTGAGAGAGGTAGAGGGGAAATTCGGCTATGACTACTTGTGTTTTTGGCTTTGTGGAGAATTGAAAAGAAAAGAAGAATAATGGCAAAGAGAATTCGGCAGAGAGAAAAGGAGAAGAAAGAATGTTGAATGGCCTTAGTTTTCCTCCTTTTGCCAAATTACTAAGCCTAGAGTCCCCTTCTTGGCCATCACTCTTATATCCTTATTTTCCTACCTTAGCCGAAATTCCAAAAGAATTTGACCTCAACTTAAACTCCTTCCTCAGTCTCCCTATGCCGTCCATCTCCTTACCTTAGGAGTGCCGAATTTTAACCCATTATTTTGGGCTTTATGTGGCCATACTAGGCCCAAGTTATCCCCTAAGTAACGCCACCTCATGCCCAATTTAGCATTACTAAATTTTTGGGTCGCAAGCCCAACTTGCTACTAATTTAATAATCCAACATCAATTACTTACTAGCACTTATTTATCAGCCACTTAACCCAGGTTTTAAAGTCCAAACCTAAGCCCAATTATATGTCATATTTCTCTTATTTATTTTCTTAAGGCCACCTTGCTTCAGTTCCCTCTTTTAGACTTAAAACTCGATATTTTTCTAAGGCATTTTCCTTATGTTTCAAGATTCTAAAATTCACATAACACATTCATAACACATAAGACATGCTATTTCATATAATTTAGCAATAGTGCATAAGCCCTAATCCGGGATATTACAGTTTTTTCTCTACGTTCTTTTTTGAGTCTCTAGAAATTTTTAAGGTATCTTTGTTAGAGAAGACGAATGAGGTTCTAGTAGCTAGTTAAAATGCCCTTGTTAAGTACCAACTTACTGGTAATTTCTGGAAAGCCTTTAAGTTGTTGTCGAAAGTATTTACGTTTTACTTTAGTGCATGCATGATTAAATTAGATAAATGGTCTAATGGTTATAACTATTTCTTATTTAGCTCAATAAGCTAGTGAAGGCCCAAGTAATCAAGGAAAAGGACCAGTAGAGTATATTTTGTTTTAAAGCTTGCTGGTGAGTTCCTTCTTACTTTCTTTGAGTTATGATACTTCCATGTTATGTGGGTTATGTACGGTAAGTTGTATCTACTGTAAATGAGTCAATGTGTTGTGTCTAGATGCGTGTGTAATAAATCAGTATTGTATGTGCAAGTATGGCAATTATCAATGTAAAACACCCTCCTTGTTGCACGAGCCCAGTACCAGATAAATTGTGATATGTGAAAACATAGAAAGAAAATATATTTGTGATGCCTCTGGTAGGGCAGCTATATTGCAAACTGGATTGGCAGATCATGGCCCGACCTTGTGGGAGAAAATTATACAAAGTATATCAATGATTTTTTTTTATTAATCAATCTGTTCGAAAAAAATTACAAGTTTACAAACGAATATACTACACTCAAGGCACCAAATCCAACATACCCAAGATCAATCTTTATCGTACAACCATTTGTGGAAGACATTTGACTGTGTCAAAGCATACGACTCTCAATGTTGGAATAATGGTGTTGTCAAGTCTAAGGATCATACACATAATTATCATTATGAGAAATGTTGTGACTATTATATAATAATCCAGGAAGCATTCTCATGGTGGGCCAATCCAACATATTGCTATCTAACAAATACTTATGTGTTAATTTGATATCACATATCCATAACAACACTTGCCATCAATCAAGCACATATTAGTCTCAATGAATTATTGTTGTCAAAGTCCACAGTAATACTAGACTAAGGACATTTAAGAATGACCATATCATTCTTAGGACATTATCATTATACAGCTTATTAAACACAAAAATAAAGACTAAAAACAATAATGACAATTCCTTTATTAATAAACTAGGTAAAAGTATATTATTACAATTATCATATGATTGGTCTTTGGGCATACACCAACAAGATAAGTGTTATCTATGGAAGTTGATACCCCCTATTGTAAAATCACAAGGTTGTTCCCCGCTCTGCACACCTTACATAGCACCCTGTATAGGCATGCAAACCATAAATCCCCAATTGTTTGTTCTGGTCATTTCAAAATTAATTAACAATCATAAATACATGGAATGAACTAAGTTGCTAAACTTTTGTAACATCAGCACGCCCCAATCAACTAAAGAATGTAAGCTCAAGGATGACATTGAATATCTTCGAGAGTTCAATTCTTTAGATATGTTTGAAATGGCTTTTCAACCATGTTAACTTTAATCTGAAGTCCATTAGAATCAAAACTATACTAGGTACCTATTCTAAAGGTTGCAACAAGGACTTCTAGATTGTTATTAAAAAATTCTCATTACTGGACGCCTGTCCACTAAAGGCCTGTCAATAACGCTACATATTCTAGCATTATTATAGTTTCACTGCATGGGAGATGAAATGTATGTGTCTCGATCTCCATCTTTCAATCAGAGCAAAAATGAATGTCATCACAAAAGTAAAATTCTCAATTTGACTAACATGACATAAACCAACATCTCTTAGGTGAGAAATGATGACTCGTGAGGCTTTATTATTTCCATATTACTGCAACAATACGCTAATAGAGTATATTTCATTGTTTTTGTATTCTAAGTGACATGTCTTTCTTTCGATCTCAATAAAAGGCAACTTTTATAGAATACTTTGAAATTCAAATTTAGAAAATATTGGATATGTAAGATAGTGCAAAATGTAGAGGATGAATGTTTAGGCCTTCTATGAAAAGTAAACAAGTGGAATGAGTTATTCATAGGTTCTAGTGTAAGGGTTCCACTAGAGCTTTTAATAGGACCTTAACACCCATAAGTGACAAGGTCAATTTAAATTATCGATATTCTATCATTGAAAAAAAAAGAATGAATGAAAACGCTAATATTATAATTTACATTTTATAAATTTTAAATATTATTCATAATTGTTGTAAAATACACAAACTATTACATAATAGGATTTAAAAAAAAAAATTAGATGGATAACTCAATACCTATGGATGTCAAGGTCCTACTAATCATTTCATAATAATTGACCTAATTGTAATAGGGCTTAAAAAACTTGGCCGATCAAATCATAGCTCGGCGCTCATTGATGTTGAAATTTTTATTAAAAAATATATATTATGAGAATTAACTTATATTAATATATAATTTTTTGCCATATTCAAATTAAAAAATCAGAATTTAGATCATTGAAAAATATGATGCAATTAATCTAATATTTAAATAACTTTTTTTACAATAAATAACTATTATTCAAAGAAGGTTTTTTGTGGTACCTAGATGGTAAATCTATTATACCTCAACCATTAATTAAACCTCTTAATAGTCGGTTTGGTTTAAAAGTGCTTTAAAATGTTTATACGGAACCATCAAAGCGGATTTCAAGAATAAAAAAATGTTAATGCAAATGAAATAGCCATAAGCAAAGAACATTGATCCAAAACAAAAAATAAAAAGACAGATCTTGAAGATTTATGAATGGAAAAAGATGTCAACTTTACAAGACAAATCAAACTTTCTTTTTATCTTTTGTCCCTCGATACATTATATACACATGCTATGCATATATGAGCAAAAGGGGTTTAGATTACCCCCACATAGCATCAAATCTTTGATGAATCCATGAGACATCAAAATCCTGTTTGGTACAAAGAAAAACTCGGCTTCATCATATATGTCCACCTACCGATGGCTTGCAATACCAATCTTGACATCGAACATCTGCAACTAAAATGGCAATTACTTGTTCCTAACCAGATGGCTTGCGGGTAGTTGCTTTAGGGGAGATAAGCACCGGTTCAGTACTCGCAGCTTTCACTGCAGCAATCTCTTCTAATCGTTTCCATGTTGCTTCTCGTTTTGATTTAACCTCGTTCTCTTGTGCTTCGTCTTCCTTAAACTTGTGCAAGCACTCCTCAAAGAGCTCAGGGTCAGTGGTGGAGAAAATCTTTCGGACATTTAAAGTCAAACTCTGCACTGCCTGGTTCCAGTGGTTTCTTGCGTTCTTCTCCAAGGATGGGAAAATAATTGGAAGTATAACTTTCCGGTTCTGTCTTATTAGGCTCTCAATATGATCATTGTTCCATAAGAACAAAGCCCTCTCTGCCACCTACAAACAAATTAAAAACACAATGACATATTTCATGCTAGCATAACCGACTCGATACAGTTTCACATAGCAACAATGTCCGGATATCGTCAGACAATAAAGCCTTCAACTCACATTGATGAGTTCCCCTTGTTTTAAAATTCAATTCACTTATCTAGGTATATTCTGTTAAGGTACATTCATACGGAAAAGAAGCGAAAGTTGCAAGTAGAGAAACGAGGAAATCCCTACCTGAAAATGGGAACTACTCAAGCAACGGCCTATCTGACAGAACAAGGGTACCATGCAGCGTTGAAACTCAGCAGGTTGTGTGGCTTCTAAAACTTCCTCCAGTTCACCTAAGAACATGACTTCTTTCGAGCTATTTGTGATTGGCCAATACTTTAGCAACCCCCGTATAATGGTATCGGCAAGCTTGCAGTCCTTCTCCACGAATTGAGTAATGCAGTAAGATAACTGCTGGTGGTACATGGGTATACACTTTGGTTTATGAAGCGGTATCAGTGCACGGACAAGAAAGAGCTTATGTTCTTCCTTCAATGGCAAAGCAAACCCATTGATTATACTTCCCAGTATTTCTAGAAGCTCTGCGATTCCGTTATGTTTTTCAGTTTCGAAAATAAAGCGGTAAAAGATGTTATTGATTGCCTTCCTGATGAATGGACGATGGACCATAAATTTTCCGTAGATACGATGCAGAACGGTTTTCAGATACTCCCTTTCTCTGGGGTCCTCTGAATCAAAAAGATCTAACAGCCTTAGAACAAAAGAGTGATCAATATACCGCTTCGCCAATTTTGCATCTGTCTCGGGTGATGCCACAAATCTCAAGAGAAATTCATAGACAACTTGCAAATGAGGCCACGCAGGGTCCATCGAGGGTTCTTCCTCTTCCAAATCAAATGCTTCTAAAACCTTGTTCTCACGGGGCGGAGATGTTAGCGCTCTAAACAAATTTACAGATACCATCTTCACGATTTCTTGCATTACAATCTCCGAGAACTTTCCATTAGCAGATGAAACATAATCCACAAGCTCAAGCAAGGTTTGCCGCTTGAGATCCTTCTCTTTGAGGTTTTTTGTTGGGTCAGTGAAGTCGAACACGATGCAACACAAGTTCAGTTTTTGGATAAGCAAGTTCTGCTTCTCAGAATTCGGTACATCTCTAAAACTAGGTAAAGCCTCAAAAGAACTGGTTACCATATTCCCATTCAGTTTCGTATTCACCACTTGAGAAAACTTGTTACCTTGATTCAACCCAGAATTTGGAGAACTAGAGCTGGAAAAGGACGAACTGCTAGAGTTTGCATAGCGGTTACTAACTAGATCACTGCTTCTTGAACTAGTAGAAGCATTTGATGATGAAGTTGAGGTTCCTCCTCCCTCACGATTGTCACTCGACTTAGATGGTTTCCGTGGGAGCCTATTAAGTATTTGTTTGATCATCGTAACTTAAAACCTCGATATGAAAAAGAAAACCCCTCAAAGCAAATGCAGTATCATCATACTCGAAGTGGACAATGAGTCAACCCAGCCATAAATATGGAACTCCATCCTCAATAAAATAAGTTATTACTCAAATTCCTCAACAGAGAAGGTTCATTGTTTGCCTTAACAACATCAACCAAACTTCATATGTTGAAAAAAATCTGGAACACATAAAACAAGTCCAAGATAGAGAACATCAATCAACTAAAACAAAAGCCCCAATTAGCAAATAGATGGCAAAGCATGCATCACTTTGAGATATAAACAGATATATATATAGATAGATAGATAGATAGATAGATAGATAGATAAAGAAACCGTATGCCTAAAACAATAAACAAAAGTACCCAATTTTATCACCCATTAAAGCCATGAAATTCAGCTAAAAGCTTTAATTTTCAGGCTACATAACTTTAAAGAATGAAAAGGGGCAAAGAATTTCCACCTGTGTTCCCCTTGGCTCTATTTTTCCGTAGCTTCCAAAGATTAACAAAAGCATTAAGGTTGACCGAAAGGTAACAAGATCTGGGTTTGATCTTAAAATCCCAAACAGCATTTTCCAACAAAAGCAACCTACAAAATTATCCAAAAGAACAAAGCCCAAAATAAAACTCTAACTAATATGAAGAAAGAAAGAGAGCTTTGATGCAAAACCAAGAAAAGGTGAGGAACAAAAATATGAACAAAAAAAAAAAAAAGGTAAAATCTGTCTACTTACACAAGAGATAGTTGAGCTACTCCTTTCTTTCTCACAAAGAGAAATGGAGATTTTAGAATTTAAAGAAAAATGAGGGATTTAGGAAAAAGAAGAAAGACATTATCCATCAAACAACCTTTGGCTGTTGTTGGTGGTGTTTTAGTTTTCCTTTTTTTCTTTTCTTTCTTTTATGGAAAATAATTGTTTAAATTAAACCCATATCTCTATTTTTTTTTTTAGTAAAGATTTAATCTTTTTCTAAATTTTCTCAGCAAAATTTCATTTCCAATATTAAACTCACACTTTTTTTTCACTTTTGATTTTCTCCCGGATGAATATGGAGAATGTTAAAAATGAGAAATACAATAAAATGATAGTTTAATCTTCTCACGCGCTACTCAACTCGAGTGGTAATTTTTAAAGACTTGACAGATCCATCGTTGTCCACAGTTATCATCTAAAGGACAAAGCTTCCCTCTTTTCTTCCGCTTTAGCACAGTTTTCCGTTCTGGTCGGGCAAACGACCTCACGTGCACTTCGGCGCGTGCCCTAGAAACTATATTGCATCTTTTCTTTTTGTATTTATCTTTTGTGAGCTGTTTAAAATCATTACAAACTTGAATTATAATCTTAGATAGCTTACAACATTATTACCATTAAAATTTTCTTCAAACCTTTCATTTCAACATAAAATTTCCCTTTTATATGTAGAAGAAAATTTTGATAAACCCCAAAATATTCATCTCATATAGATGAAGGTTCATGAAGATATAATTTATTTAAATTAAGGTATACAGCTCCTAGAGTTTATCTTTTTTTTTTTTTGTCATTTTAATCCTTTGGATTATTTTAGCTTTTAACTTTTAAATTTTAGTTAAATTGTTAAAATTGATTGAATTGTTAAAATTTTAATGATATTGATGTAGCAACGTACGTGACAATCCACATGCTGTATTTTTTGAATTTTTATGAAGTATACATAGACTATTACGAGAGTTACCACATCAATATCATTAAACTTTTAAGTGTTCCATCAAGTTTAGAGTTACCACATCAATATCATTAAACTTTTAAGTGTTCCATCAAGTTTTCCCTCCATCAAAAAGTAAATTGATTAAAATTTAAAGGTTGAGGGATAAAAGAATTAAAATCAAAATGACAAAAGAAAACGTTAAATTTATCGTTATAACTTAAATTAAAGTTTAACCTCACATCTCACGCTATGAGTCGTTTTAAATAATTAGTCTTAAATATCAAATCATTTCATTTTTTTCCTGGCCTATAGTTGCAATGAAACCCTTCAATAGTATAATTATTAGTTTAGTTATCAATTGAGATTTATTTCATTTGATATCTATTGTGGTCATAATTATGAAAACATAAATTTAAATACCTTTAAGCATGTTTTTCGAAAATCATAAGTGAAACTAAATATTATATAAAAGGAAAATAAATCCACTTGATTTTTTAAACATGTATGAGAAGATAATTTTTAAAATGTTACGATTAAGTTATCGAAAAGACTTGGTTGAAATATTATTTTAATTCAAAATTTTAATTGAAACAAGTTTTAAATTTTAAAAACCAAGCTAAAACTTGATTATAATTTAAGAACATCTTGTATACTTAAACCTGAAACCTTGGAAAGGTATGTATCGCACGTACTCTTCTTCAACTCAATTTTTTTGGTAGAAATTAAAGTGTTCACCGCCAATAACAGTGATTAATTCGTTCGCTACTGATACTTTTGAAAGAAGTAATAGCAGGCCATGAAATGGACAACAACACATTAATCTAAAACTTACAAAGTCAACAAAACTCCTTTGCAAGCAAAGCAATGAACGTCATCTATAACTTTCTGCATACAAAAATTGACAACAATATCCAATGAATTTCGCTTTTAAAACATACCATGATGTTAAAGGATAAGCTAAATAATCTCGATTTACCCTTCATAAATCGAGAAACTTCAAAGAACCATCTTGCCAAAGTACCTGTCAGTATCAAAAGGCTCTTCAACATAATACGCTGAACTAAGAACAGTAATCAAGCTTTAGTAATTTAGAAGTATGATAAAGGAACATGCTTGCATTGTGGGCAAAATTATATAAATTTTCTTTAAACTTCAGTTGGTTACAAAATAATCGCAATAATCAAGGCTTCATCGTGGATCTGTCTCTCAAAAGTACATACAAGGATCGTGTTGAACAACAAAGCAATGGGTGAGTGCTGGACATCCAAACCAAGGACCCAAAACCAAAACCATATCCGAATGGAATTGTCCAATCCCTGGTTTCAATGCTCCATCAAGGCAGCCTCTGTTTCTGAAAGTGGAGCTGCACAAAACAAACCTCCAAATCAAATACGACCTCACGAGGAGGTAGAAAACAAACAAAACTCCGCTAAAAAAGTGGAACCATGGCGGCATTAGATTATTACACGCTTATAGTACAGCGCCTACATCGAGGCTATATAATAGTATTAGTTTTCAATAAAAACAACATACCGAGCAAATCCTCGTAAGTATCGGCTAACAAGGACATGTCCATCAGCAGAGGAGGAGAGAAGACCTGATCTTGAGCATCATCCATGTCAAAAAATGATTGTCCATCAGAAGTTGCAGAACTTGAAGCAGCAGCAGAGAGAAATCCATTTACTTGATCATAATCATTAAGGGAATCTAGATTGTTCAACGTTTGCGGTAAGTCATCATAGTTATGACTCCCAATTCGACCATTACTGGTATGGCTATCGAGCAAGGAGTTGTCAGTTTGAGTTGAAAATAATCTCTTAGTCTTTATTAAGCTCACTTTATTTTCCGGTCCCCTACGAGAAAAATTAGTTGACGAAACAGGTACGAAGAAGTGTTCAGAACTTTCATTAGATTGACTGTCCCGTGATGACTCTAAATTGCAGGATGGCGTTGACAATGCAGCTTGCCTAACAGAACTTTTTAAATTTTGAATATAAGAATTGTCACTATCTGCAACATTAAAGGACTTAAATTACCAATTCTCTTTCAACTAGTAAAAGAAAATGCACTAAATCAATAACATGAAGGGAGACAAGTGGAGCATAAAAGAAGCAAACCTTGGGGTGGGTAATCTACATGATTGTTTACAGATGGCTGTTCCACTGAGTTCCTTTCAGAAAAAGTATCAATTTGATTGGTCTGAGGAGCAAATGTATGTTGCTTCTGCCTGTTTCCGCCTTTTCCAGCTGAATTTGGGGTTAGGGGAGCTCGCTTTTGCATGGCTCCACCTTTTCCAGATGAATTCGGGGTTAAACTAAACAATTGTGGAAGCTTTAAAGCAGGAGGACTAGCTGAAATCTTCTCAAGCTGCACAGTAGACATTTTTGAAGTAATGTCACCAACATCATCAGAGCTACTCTCCTGCATGATCAATAAAAATATCGATAAAATGAAGCACAAGCTCTAGATGCACAAGTATCCAAAATTTCAAATAATTTCAAATGCTTGCATAACATGAAAAATTGATGGAACATTATTTACCAAGGTCCTTCCACTGCTCTGAGCTTGAATAGGTGAACAGGCTTGACCACGATGTTTGGCCATTGTAGGTAAGTTGGAGGAAATGCTATTTACTTTCTCTGTACAGTCTGATATCGACTTCTGGATTGCTGGAGCAACTTCCTTTAGTTGGTTAATAAGCACCTGCATTTGAATTGTATTAGAAATTTGTACATGTCATCTGGAAAAGATCAGTATCTAGAGTCGACAAAGATATGCCAAAAAGACCCTTTAGAGAGAACTTAGAAACCATAGAAGCAATTTATAATTTGTAAGAGGTATATCCACAAAACATGCTAGTATGAAGCAAAGCAAACTAATATATTCCCACTAGATTCTACACACCCACTGTGGGCGAAAAAAAAGAAAGAGAAGTAAAACAAAAATACACATATAAATATCCCTGTAGGCATATTTTTATTTTATTTTGCTGTATATTTAACTATTTCATTTCAAAAACTGATTTGTCTCTTGACTTGTAAAACCAACTCAATCAGAAGTTCTAATAATAGAATAGATTTGGTCAGTTTTCAATCTCCAAATAATTTAAGCTAAAACTTTCATATATATACTAACTACATTACCAAATTTTGGGGTTCTACATCATCAAGAACTACTTAACGTGCAATGGATATATCACCTGAAAGCTAGCTAGGTGTTGCTGATGCTCAGCAAGAGTTGCAGCTAATGATTCAGCATGTCCACTAGTGCCACCATCATGTGCACTTCGTAAAATATCAGGACCTTCTCCATCATTAGCTTTTGCCTGCAAAGCAATAGCAATACCATTATTGCATACTAGCATCTTACTTCAACACTGATAATTAGCAACATGAAATCCATAATTCCATAAAAAAGTTAATCATAATTTTGAATTTCTAAATTATTTTTCAATACTTTAGAAGGCGCAGACTGAAAATTGCTCATTTCTGATATACCATAACAGATTTCTTATTCACATCTCAAAAAGATGGAAAACTTTAATTGAAGGACTTTGTTTATCACATAGACGTTTGTTTATTCGAAGTAGAACACCCAGCAGAAATTTCATTGCCACAACTTCAAAATTAATGTTGAAAAATATGACGTATTATTAATACCATAAATTGGAAAAATATCAAATTAATAATTATGTGCCATATACCATTATGATATTCAGAAATTCAGTAAAGTTCTGGTGGCCAAGTATTAATACAAATTAAGACAGCTGACCGAACAGAAACAAAATAAAATAGCATACCAGCTGTAGTGACTGTTTATGAATGCGCTGTAATGCATGCGTCCAACGTCTGATAACTTCTGCTACATCAACAGTCTGGTGGATTCTCCCACCTCTATCATCTACCCGAGAATGCGTCTCTTCATTGAATTGTGTGTGAAATCCATCATTCTGTTCTTTGCCATCTAAATCACCCGACTGAATGGATAAGACATCTGTAGGAGGAACTTGTGAACTCTGATCCATAGCTGAAAGCAAAGCAGACCCAGATATGCGATACCTGGAAAATGATATATATGAAAAGGGGAGAAAAAGTGTGCCATATGCACTATTCAGATTGACATGCAGGGGCAAATTACCTATGCTCCCGATGAGCTATCAAATCCTCGATAGGTCCTGAAGCAAGAACTTCATGCTGACCTAGACATATAGGTCGATAAATCAAGGTTATGAAAATCAAACAATTTAATGAAGAAATAGATGATCGTGGCTTATTCATGGGCACTTACTTTTACGAGATAATATAGACTCCCATAAGCGAGTAGCCTTCGAAACCAAATGAGAATTCTGACTGGAAGTAGAGACGAGATCATCCCACTGCTCTCCTTCCAACTTCACTTTGTTCCTTAAGTCATGTAATTTTTCCAGCTCTTGCTGCAAATAAGCCTAAGATCCAGGTTTTCCAAGTTAAAGATATTAAATCAAAGCCATCCCTTAATAGCAAGGGGGATTATATTGATATTTCAACATAAAAACTCAAAAAGCATGCAAATAAGTAATTAACCATTATCTACTTACCTCCTCAGCACAAAGGCCACGAAATTCTGCAGTCATTTCATGAGCCAAATTAGACCACATAGCCTGTCTCTGCACTGCTGTTTCAGCATTTTTCAAAAATCTCCTCCTTTCAAGTGCTATTCTAGCCTGTTAAAAAACAAGCATGTTACTTCATAGATATGGAAGATCTAATAAAGAAAAGCACTTTGAAAAGTAAATGCTCGGTGTATTGAATGATGATTGATGATAAGTGCTGTTACCATACAAGAAGTGAACTATGACGATATAGGAAAAGTAACATAGAAACAACCAAAAAAACAAAAGCACAGACCTAATATAAGGAACTTCAAATGTACTTCATACGAAAAGTTTATAGAGAAGCATTACCTTTGTTACAGGAAGTAGTGTGGCCGCATGTGAAAATGCAACATCAGTCAATGGTGCGGGCAATGGGTTAGAAGCAACATCTGCCGCAAAATTCCTTCTATGAAACTCTCTCAATGCATGCAATGAAAGTTGCCACAAAAGCTCAACAAATCTACAAAAAAAACATAAGAAAGGCTAATGCGAGAATGAATTAACAAATTTCATTAATGAAGAAAACCTATTCGTAAAAAAAACAATTCAGGCTTTTTGAATCTTGCACTGATATTCAGTGCCAATAGTAAACTATCCACTCTGATGAACCAAATGCAATTAGAACCAAGTAAAAGAGGCAAGCTAATCATATACGTTTTTCCATTTTGCTGGATTTTGAATTTTCTTGGGAAATCAAAGAGAAATTAACTACTAACCTCGGTCCACAGCAAGTAGCAAGCGAAGAAACCCTCGAATTACTCCTCGGTAGAGCTCCTTGTGCTTCCAGCTCAGTAATTATCCCTTGCACAACCTAAATTAACAACAAATAAATAAAATTTCAACAAAACAGTAAAAATCAAATTTCAAAAAAGAAAAGAAGAAAACTCGAAAAATCAACCTTTCGAAAATCACGAGATTGCGCTGAGTCAAAAATCGGCCAAACTCTATCGAAATCCTGAAAGATCCGAGAGCAAAAAACCAAACTCAAAACCAATACGGACCAGATCAAAACTAAACCGAACGGGACAAAAAAGGAATAGGATCATTACTCTGGCGGATTGAGCGGGGCCACGAAGAGAAGAGAGGATGAAGTAAAGAAGCTGTTCCCCTAATTTAGGGTTCGAATGACGGAAAAGTCCGACCCGAGGTGTTCCGTTGGAGGCTCCGAGTCCGATTATGGATGGATCCAAACCTAAAAGCAAGCAATTCGTATACATTGCGCTTTCGAGCTCTATCTCTCTCTCCTTTTCTCTATCCATTGTCATCTCTCTCTCTCTCTGGGGAAATTTTCTTTAGAAAATAAAAGAAAGGATTAAACATTGAAATTTAGAAATGGTGGGTGTTTAATAGGGGCATGAGTTTAAATTTTATAAAGTTGGGGGACTTTGTTTGGAAATTCGGAATGGGACCGTAGGGATAAAGTGAGTCACGTTTAGCCGTTTGAAATTGATGGAGACTAGAGACATAAAGTGAAAGGGCCGATGCTAACGTGCGCTGGTGAATAAAAAATGAATTCCAGAGTGACGTGTTCCATCGGGAAGGAATCAAAATAAGGCTAACGTGCGCTAAACCGTTGCCGGCCTGCTCTGAAAATGTTTTAGGTGGCAGCATCCGGTTTTTTTGTACGGCCGTTTTTTGTTTTTACCTCGTTGTTCGTTGGATCATTCAAATTTTCTCTTTTTTTTTTTTTTTACTTTCCCAGTTATATATATTCTTACAAGATCAAAGTTTGAATTTTAATTTTAGAGCTAATAATAAAATTGCCTCTACCACAATTTTATATTTTTTCATAAGAGCAAGGTAAGTCTGTTATTTAAAGATTAAATTTAAAATTAATAAATTAACATTGTGGGTGTAATTTAATATATTTATATTATGTTTACTTTTTATTCCAACTTACTTCATTATAATTATACAGATTATGATAAAAGTGTTACAAATAAGGAAATAAAATAAAAATTTTATATTCAAAATAAAATTATCATAGGTGGATCATGCACTAAGTCTTGATTATTGCCTTTTCCATAATTCAATGCTTTCGCAAGCCAATGCCTTTCTTTTGCTTAGCTTGAGTGCAAAAATTTAAATTGCTTGAAAGGCGAAAGAATGAGTAGAAAGAGGATATAGAATTTATTTTATGTATCAATTACATATTAATTCAATCAGAAAAAACTTTTAATACTCTTTAAGGACAACACACCCAAATTTTAATTAATAAATTTATTTACATTTTTTTGAAAAAAAAATGTTGTTTAAACTTTTTTATATTATTTTCATTTATTCACTTGGATGGTAGGTGAGCTATGAGAGCCTTCAGAAAAACCCCAAACTTAGCCCTTGTTGTTCAGTCTTGTTCTTTCGTTTCTCCTCCCCCACCTTCTTCGAAATCTTTCCCCCTGGTTTCTGGTTAATCTCTCTGCGACTTAAGGTAACCATCGTCTCTCTTCTATCCCCCCTCCCTCCATCGATGCATCCTGGTCTCTATAATCTCATTCTTTTATTCTCTTCGGTGATGATTGGCACCAGTTTGCATTAACCGTTCGTCTTTGCTTTTTTTTTCTTTTTTAACGAGTTCTAATTTGTACTTTTCATCTTTGTCTGTTCCTCTTTACTAATTCCTTATTCTCACTCTTGTTTCACGATTATGATTTATCATAATATATATTTAAAGCTGATAAAATAGGCCCGAGCCCAAAAACTTATTCATGTTAATTTGAGACTTAATAAAATTTGAGTTTGAGACTGATCTAGTCCAAGTTCGAGATAAATACAACTCAAAGTTCAAAAAAATCTGATTTTATAATTAAATTATCATAATAAATATTAATAATTAATATATTTTTATGATATTACTTAAAATATAAATAAACAATAACTCTTTATTTTTTGAAAATGTATATATAATCATTGCATATTTATATTAAAATTTTATTAATAGGAAAAATAATTAATAATAATTTTCTATGTTAAATTATAAAGTTAAATAAATTTTAAAATATTAATTTAAAATAAAATATTTTAATACTATAGTTATATATGTATAGTAGATATATAAAATTAATAATTATTAAAATATATGAAAATAAACTTTAATGATAATATAATAATATAATATATAACTATTATCAAAACCGAAATCGATTACTTAACTTGCCCTTAAATTGATGTACTAAATTAGTATATTACTAATACATAAAATAATATTATAATATATAACTTTTATTAAAAATATTAATACATATATAACTATTGTAATAATATAAATTATAATAAAAGATATGGTATTACATGATATTATAATGTTTAATCATCGATTTATATATATAAACTATTAATATATGATATGATATGATACAACATTATGTAACATAGTAGGTGAGCTAACTTTTAAATGCAGTAAAAGTATAGAGACTTATAACATGTTTCAATCAAGATAATAATAAATAGTAATATATAATATAATATACTACTATTATATATAACTATTATTATGATATAGATTATAATAAAAGATATAATATTACATGATATTATAATGTTTAATCAGTTATGCATGTATATAAACTATTAATATATTATATAATATAGTATTATATAATATAGTAAGAGGGCTAACTTTTAAATGTATGAAAAGTATAGAGATTTAAAGCATATTTCAACTAGTATATTAATAAATAATAATATATAATAATTAATATTAATGAACTACTATTATATAGAACTATTATTATATTATATTTATAAACTATAATAAAAATATAGTATTACATGATATTATAATATTTAATCATTGATACATATACATAAACTATTAATATAGTATATACTATATACTATATGATATGATATAACATAATATAATATAATATAATATAATAGGAGAATTAAATTTCAAATGTACGAAAAGTAGAGAGACTTAGAGGATATTTCAACCAGTATAATATATGATAATGTATTTGATCGATGAATAAATAAATAAAGTTAATTTCACATTTCACTATTATGTTTTTTTTTTTTTCTTTCATGTTTTGCATGCATAGCGGAATTTTGACAAGCAAATATTAGTTCATTGATTGTCTAAGTTCAAACTGGTGATAAGTGACACTGTAAGAACGTTTACATTGCGATAAAGACAACTTACTTCAGAAGATAATCTAAATAAGTTTGTAATCTCGTAAAAGAATCAAAGTGAGCATTTGATTCAAATACTTAGAATGATTATTATGTCATCTATAATTTCAATTGGGGAGATGGATAGTATTGGCTATAGAAGCAGTTGGCTCTATAGGTAGAGACATAAATGTATTCATTGGAATAATGATACATTGGACTGGACCCAAGATGAATTAATCTGAGTCCGTTTGTGAAGTTATTCACTTGTGAAGTTCACGGTGTGAATTCCTAAATCCTAAGTTAGTCACTAACCATGCATATGTAACTCATGTGCTTTGATATAAGTGGAGGCTTATGCTCTAAAGATGATTGAGCCCATAGCCGGTTTGTTAGGTACATAACTTGTGTATGACATGTCTTTACTAGCAACAATGGAATCATAGCTCAATTAAATAGTTAACTATATTCTCTCATTAACATCGTGTGGATTGATAAATATGGAACATGACCACGGGTTATTTGTTCTTGAACGAGCAATTTATCACAGTCATTTGTTGACAGTGATTATATTAATCATTAAAAAGACACAATAGTGACAATGAGATAAAATATGTTTGTATTAAGTGAACATATTTAATTCAAAAGAATCAATGATATCATATGAATGTAACATACACATAACGCCATCATTGGACAAAGCAGTTGGATGAATTGCTTTCGTAAAGAGTATCATGGTACCTTTTGTGGACCAACTCCATGATTAAGTAAATTGTGAATTATCAGAACGATACTTCTAGACATAATTGTAATTACTAGAGCCTAATTGTATATGTCCGACTAGTCCCTCCGTTAGCTCAACAAAAACTCGATCGGACTGCATTTGAATTAGAAGGAAATTCTATGATTTTGAAAATAATTTATTTGAGTCTATTTATTCGATGTGGAATTAAATTAGGCAGTCGTAAGAATTGTTCAACTAGAGAATTTGATTAAAGAATTTTCTTGAAAAATTAATTTTGGAAAATCTTAGTAATTTTTGGGAAAATTAATTTTGATCAAATAAAATAAATTAATTAAAATTAATATGATATTTTTTGGAAATTAATTTTCAAGTTAGAAAATTGGCCCAATGGATAAATTGAACTTAAAAATTGGACCTGAGATTGAAAATTGGTCCTGAGAACCTAGAACCGAGACCCAAAAACTGGTTGAATCGGGCCTGATATGTGAAACCGAGCCAATGGTCCAACTGGTGGCACGACGATACCGATGGCGGCATTCCGATGGCCCACAGTTGGTCCTTCAGCGGTCGAGCAGTGAAGGAATCACACTCCTACTAGGACTCTACCGGATAATTTGACTTCATATTAACTATTCCAAAATAATATTATTTTAATATATTTAATATTAAATTTAATTTAATACTTATCTTAATAGTATTATACTAATTTAATATTAAAGTGATTATCTTAATATTAAATTTAATCTAATATTTATCTTTATCAATATTATATTAATTTAGTATCAAAGTGATCAAGTTTAATCATAGATTAATTCTCTAAACTCTCCCTATATAAAGAGAGTCTTAAGTCATTATTTTCACATACTTAAATTCAAGAGAAAGCTGTAGAGACTCTGAAATAATTCTCTGAAAAATTATTTCAGAAAATTTCTAAAGATATATTTGTCATATTTACAACTTGAAAATTTAGAAAAATTGCAAAATTACCCCATCGGTAATTTTTGTGAAAAAATTTTTGATTCGAAGTGAGCCCACACTCAGCAAACGTGAGCTTGAGGATAGAAGAGAAGACTTTTCAGTCGAAGCGTTCATCCTAGATGAATAAAAAAGTACAATTTTAATTAAATATTTATTACTTTAGATAACACAACCAAGTTATTGTTTTGAAAAAAAATTAAAACTTTGGTTTTCCCTAAAATATATTTTCGACTGCGATTTCCAAACCCAATTTTCTAACAATTGGTATCATGAGCTAGATTGTGCACTATCTATAAGTATAAACAGGTAATCAAAATAAATTTCTCTTCTTCTTGAATGATTCGATTACATAGAAAGTGACATTGTTTAGATCTTATGTATGTTTTGAGTTATATATGAGAATGAATGTGATATTCTACATTTATTATATAATTGTTATTTTTTGCCAAGGTTATGGTTCTTAGGAAATAGATCGTGGGTTATCATCTCCACGTTGGACTATTTTTTAAAATTCATAAAATTCTTGTGAGCTGAAAACGGACATAAGACTTAAATCTAATTTTTCCAAAAGGAGTCCATGATGAGGAGAAGATAAAGCAATGATGATTGAAGACCCAATGAATGCCTTGTGGTGAAAAATTGTGTACTTTTTTCATTTATTTTCTAGAAATAGAACCATAGAAACATTGGTTGATAATTTTATTTTAATTACCCATCTCCATATATATATATATATATATATATATGTTTTATAATTTTTTATAATATTTAGATTATGTTGTATTATAATTTTGATAAATATGTATGAGATAATCCACAATTGATCGATTAAAAAATAAGAAGTGTGGTAATGAGAAAATACACGTGTTATATTGTTTCATTCACTTCTTTAGGTTATTTGATTGTTGTGAAAAGTGTGGTAATGAGAAGATGCGTGTCTGGAATTGACTTTGGCAAGGAAAAACTTGGTTTTTAAGTGGTCAAATATGACTCACCTCCCTTTCCTGATACCTTACCTAGTGCACAGTTCATATTCACTTCTTCAGTTTCTCCCTTAAAAGAAAAACTGTGGAGAATCAAAATTGTTTGTTTTTATGATTGATTGATTATTGTGAATAAATGAATGTGAATATTATAAAATTTTCATATAATGCCATTCATATATTAGAAGCATGTCATATAGATTAGGTAAGAATGCCACTAGGACTATTGTATGATCATTCTTGAAATCTGGAATAAAAATCTTGCATGTTTTTAAAATATTGAGTGGGAAAAGGTCATTGAACAAGACCTACGACCTACATTGATGGTTCTTAAGTTGATAGCATGATAAATTTTTGAGCCAATTCCTACCCTGATCGCACCCTAAGGTGAACTTTATCATATGGGTTCACTAGATGAGTTTTCCTTTTAAAGACAACTAGTCATGCATGACTTTCAGTGAGATTGTCCCAAGATAACTCACAAATGAAAGCATGTTCATGATGGGTGTTGAGTCAATGGTTCTACACTCAAGATCATCTCTTATTAAATAGTTGCTCAAGAAACGATGTAATACCCCTAACCCGTATCTGTTGTCGGAACAGGTTACGGAGTATTATCAGAGTTTACAGAATAATTGCACATAATTCTTGTCATTTATTATTTATAATTGAAACTAATCATGTTGTCCCTTAACTCTCGAGGCCCAATTTAAGTATTATAAACAAGTCAGGACTAAATCGAGAACTTAGAAAATTTTTCACAAAATTTCAAAATTTTTCCTAGGAACAGGGGTCACACGCCCGTGTGGCCAAGGGATACGCCCGTGTGGTCCCATGACTTGGGTCACACGGTCAATTCACACTCCCGTGTGCTAGGCCGTGTGTCCAATTTATTTTCCTAAATTAGGTGCAGTTTTCACACGGCAAAGCCACACACATATGTGCTAGGCCGTGTGCCTCTCACGACTGAGACATACGCCCGTGTCTCTGGCCGTGTGCTCAATTCTGAGCATTCTGTTTCTAAATTTTAAGATGCAAGGGACACACGGCCAGACTACACGCCTATGTGCATGGTCGTGTGTCACACACAGCTAAGACACACGCCCATATCTCTGCCTGTGTGGACGAAAATAGGCCATTTAAAGGCCATTTTTCTCACCCTTTTCATAATCAACCTACATAAAACACTATCATATACCAATATAACCCAATCAAGCAATCAATACAAGCCAAAAATCAAGTTTTAGACCTAATATGTCATCACACAACTCATGTAACACCTCTTACCCATATCCAACATCGGAACCGGGTACGAGGTATTACCGTACTTAACTTACTCAAACATACAATCTCATTTCTACTTAAAACTTCTCATTTGAAACCATAACATCCTTCTTATAGGTCTACTAGACCTTAAACATACATATGGTGTAACAGCCAGATTTTTACCCTAATCGGAACAGTGGTTTCGGGACCACAAATTCGAGTCTGAAAAATATTTTAATATTATTTTTTGTGTTAATTATGTGTGAATTTACATGTGTGAAAGTTTTGTGAATTAATTTTATTTTTTGTGCACTTAATTTGATAAAAGGACTTAATCGCATAAAATGAAAATTTGATGGTTAGTTGTGAAAGTACCTAATTGTTGTTGTCTTTATAATATGGAGAATTTATGTTGCAATTAGGCCATTTTATAAGGTAGTGGGCGGCAACATGCTTATATTATATGTTTTTATATGTTAAATTTTATAAGTAAAATTTATATTAATATAATATAATGTTATAATATATATATATAATAAACAAAACATAAAATGAAAGCCATTATCTTCCATTTTTGACCGAAACAAAGAAAAGAAAAAGAAAGGAATAAGATATAGGTATTCGGCTATTGTTGAGTTCGATTAAGGTATGTATCTAGCTCTATTTTTAATAATTTCTACGTTTTTGTAATCGTTGCTTCGAAATGTACAAGACCCATGCTTGAATTTTTGAAATTGATGATGATTTTGTGTTATGCCATTGATGATAATTTGTGATTTTTTTGTTTGATGATAGAAAATGGAAGATATGTTTTGAATTAACATGTTTTGTCTTTGGATTTTTGATAATTTTGAGTAATTTGGACTAAATTGTGAAAACAAATTTTTGAGGGACTAAAATGTGAAAAAAATGAAATATATGGACTTGTATGGAGCTAGTGAATATTCGTCGTAGCATAGTATATGCAAATTTTGTGTATTTTGTGTTTTATGCAATAGGGACTAAATTGTAAAAAGTGTAAAATATAAGCGACAAAATGGCAATTTTTCCATTTATGTGTTTTTGGATTAAATTGAATGAATATGTGGTTAAATTAGTTAAATTTGAATTTATTTAGATCAAGAATGGAAGAAAACAGAATTAGATCGGGGAAAGTCGAAAGTAGTCGAGTAATCGATTTTGTCTGTTGATATCCGAGGTAAGTCTATAAGCATTTAAATGTTGTTAAACTTGAGAATATATAAATGTTAAGTGATGAAATGAATTATTCTATTATATATGTGTTTGGCCAAATGTGATTTGAGATAGGGAACTATGTTTCGAGCTCGTTTTGATAGAGATTTAATGTCCGAAAGTCCCGTACGAACCCTAGGAATAGATAGGATACATATGTCATGACATAGGAATTCTGATATGTGTTATCGTATAAGACCACATCTGGGACGTTGGCATTAACTTGTGTTTACGTGTAAGACCATGTCTGGGACATTGGCATCGTATTTGATTCGTGTAAGACCCTATCTGGGACAGTGGCATCGATATGTGATTACATATAAGACCACGTCTGGGATGTTTGCATTGTACGAGCTTCCACTATCCGTGTATCCTTTTTAATTTTGAACGGCTCAATGGGCATGGTGAAACAAAGGTCGAATGGGAAATCGAATTAAAAGGCTCAGGTATGTGTTAATTAATTGTTTATATGAAACAAGGTAAGTTGATTACTTGAAATGATATTAACTTATGTGAATATAGATTTCGGGTTAACATTTTTGAACATACAAGTGTTTTGGTTTACTTATGTGTTTGTGATAATAAAAGTGAAAAATATATATGTATATGATTGATTATGTTTGGCCTTATGGTATATGTATGAGAGGTTATAATGTCATATGGTAGTAAATGACAACTTATAAATGATAATGTGCATATTCGGTTTGTAAATAAAATGTTAATGTGTAATTGTTGTTATATATGTTTTTGCTTAAGACTTACTAAGCTCAAATAGCTTACTCTGTGTGTGTTTTTGTTTACTTCTTTTTTATAGATTTTGGAGTCACGTTACGAGCTCGGGGATCGTCAGCAAAGCCTATCAAACTATCGACAGTTTTTCAGTATTTTACTAAGTTGAATTTGGGCTTATGGCATTTATAGCATAGATGGAATGTTTAAGTTTTGATTTTTGGGCATGTATATATATATATAGCCATGCGAAAATGGCTTAATCTTAATATTAAGATTTATGTGTATTGGGTCATGGCATTAGCTTACTATAAAAGTATATTTCATGGTGTGTTTATGCATGGTATTTATTTTATGGCTTGTATTTGATCTTTAGGATTTGGCTCGATTTTATGAGTGCTTGATCAAGTGTTTAAGGTGTTTTGATTTAGCAATTCGGTTATGGATATTTATATGTGGTATATGGTTGCTATGTTTCGTTAATAATGAGGTGAATGAGTTTATATATGTATATGATATGTGTAGTATGTATGGATTTGATATTTAAGTAAGCTTAGTTAAGTTTTATAAAATGAACTAGGTATATAAAGGATAGAAACTTTTAAATGTCCTAATATGTATAGGTCGAATGATTATAAGTCCGAATGTGTATAGGTTATAATGATTAAGTTTGTTTTGGAAAAGTGAAGTTATGTATGATTTTATAATGTGGATTATGTATTGAATGTGAATTTGGCTATTTAGGTTTAGTATTTAATTGACAATCGAGGAAAGTATTTCAAAATTAATTTTGTTAGCCAAATTGATAAGAAGCAAGTTGGTTTTGTTTGACATTTTGGTACAATGCATAATATGTGTAACAAATATAATTTAATTCGACAATTGTACTTAATAAATAGGATGAATTGGTTTGATTTCATGATTATATATTATAAACATGTTGTATTGGTTTTATGATTTGTTTATAATTGAATTTAAAGTAGGTTAATATGCGGCTAGTAATAGGATTAGTTAATTGACTGTGAAATGGTCAACTTTTGTTATGTTTAGGAAATAGCATAATTTATACTATTGATGTGCTTAACCTTGATAGCCGAATAAGCAAGGAAATGAAATTGTTAAGTGTGTATAAATTTTGATATGATGGTTAGCCTATAATGTTAATATGGATAGGTTTGTATTGGAATTTGTTATAGCTATGTGTTTTTTTTTAATGGTGACTTGTGCATATTACAATAAAGCTAAATGTACATAGAAATTTGTTATAATGATAGTTGAAGTTTTACAAGTTAATGATTATAAAATCATGTGCTACGAATTGGTATGGTTAATTATGTGCTTAGTTTATAAAAGGAAACATACATAGTTTTAAATAAATTGTTCGAATATCATGAATTTACTGGTTATAATGTTATGATTTTAAGACTCGATAATTGATTAATTTGTGAGCTTGATATGATTGAATTCCGAGTTGTGTAATGTAATGGCTTTCTGTATGGACTGTGATATGATCGATAATACCTCGTAAACCCAATCCGGTGACGGATACGGGTTAGGGGTGTTACATATGGAATGGTTCGGGTCTAAACCGAAAACTTTTGAACACTTAGAAAGTTTATACACAAAACAGGGCCACACACTGGTGTGAAGAGGGACACGCCCGTGTGGGCATGCCGTGTAATCACACACCCCCATGTCCCTAGCCCGTGTGGATTTTATTTTTCATTTCGAACCTACAGGGGTTTTCACATAGCCTGACACACGCCCGTGTCTATAACCCGTGTCCCTCACGCGGCCATGGCACGCCCATGTCTCCACCCGTGTGTGAAGACCTTGATATTCTATTTATGACGTCATCATCTCAATAAGGTCACACGGCCAAGGCACGCGCCCGTGTCCTTAGACCTTGTGTCGAATTAAATTCCTAATTTCAGGTGCATACTTCACACTGCCGAGCACATGCCCGTGTCTTAGGCCGTGTCTCCCACACGATTGAGACACACGGCCATGCCTCAGCCCGTGTGTTTACTACTAGGCATACTGACTTACCAACTTAGCATGCAGGGGTACACACGGCCTATCAACACGCCCATGGGGCTGACCGTGTACCACACACGGCCTAGACACATGCCCGTGTGTCTACCCGTATGGACAATTGTAAGGCTATCTACAAAGCCAATTGCCACCCTACCAAGAAACCACACTTATACCATTTCGATACAACATACACTATGACCATAGGGCACTTCTAATGCCCAAAATCAAGACATCCATACATAGGTTTACACTACGTTCATCATGCATATTCTTTACTCAATTACTCATCCTATCACACAAGCATGCACTTCATGAACTTCATCTTCATTGAATATATAAACTTATCAAGTATTGGCCAATTTCCAATGACCATTTACAAAATGAATTTAATGCCATTAATAGCCACACATTGGCTAACAAATATGACATAACACAAAATAACCAAGTTCCTATACATGCCATACTCAAAATTAGTCAAACTATGCTATACCAAAGAGAAGTTGATAGTGTGATTCTGAACTCTGACGTCCTTCGATCCCTGAGTTAGCTTGGCGATACTACAAGGAAAAGGGAAATGAGAGGGGTAAGCATAAAGCTTAATAAGTTTGCATGAAATAAATAGTAACATAAAGGTTCATAATGTCATCCATCCATTGCATGGAATAAAGAATAACATAAAGTCTCAAGCACATTTCCATAACTTACTCATGCTTACTCTTACCAATTACATGTCATGTCACATATCGTAAACATTTCTCGTGAATTACTCACATGTACCTGTATCACTTCATCACATAGCTTTAGCACTAATTTCATCTTTATTAGAAGCTTAACTACTTATCCTGATGAATCACTTGGAATACCCGAGGATACACAATCATCATCATACACATAAACACAACGCCAATGCCATATACCAGATATGGTCTTACATGGGGTCACATCTCGATGTTGATGCCATATCCCAGATATGGTCTTATACGGGATCTCATATCAATGTCGATGCCATATCCCAGATATGGTCTTATACGATTTTCATATTCGACACTGATGCCATATCCCAAATATAGTCTTATACGGGATCTCAATTTGGTGTCGAGGCCATGTCCCAGACATTGTCTTATACGAGACCTTACCAATTTCATGTGTTGATGATGATATCCTCTCACTTCTTAAAGTCCAACCGGAACTTCAACATCATAAATTTCCATCATTTTCTCATTTAACATCATTACTCAATTTCATAGGAATAATATACATCTTCACGAATATCAAACATTTTAAAACTTAATAACATAATGTTGAATTTATTACACACAAACTTACCTCGATTCCAAAATAAGCAAATTTGCTGATCTAGTCCGAAACCTTGCCTTTTCCTCGGTCAAGGTTAATTCCTCATTCTTCTTGATCAATAATAACAAATTCACTCATTTAATTATCATATTAATTAATACATTTTGATAATATACTTTGGAAAAGTTACCATTTTGCCCTTAGACTTTCACAAAATTACGATTTTACCCCTAGGCTCGTAAATCAATTCTAATCAAATTTCCTCATTTGATAAGCCTAGATTAACATTTATTATTATTATAGCAACTCCCAATACTCATTATTTCACACATTTACCACCTATTTTATAGTCTTTACAAAAAGGTCCTTTTAGGTGTTTCTATGGTAACACCTTTCACAAAAGTTATTTATTTAGCAACTAAGACTCATTTTCTTCCATAAAATTTCAGAAATCAGAACTAATTCTCTCATGGAAAAACGTAGGTTTTCAACCATTTTGCAAAATAGTCCCCTCATTTGCTAGCTCAAGCTACAAGGGTCTCAAAAGTACAAAAGTTATCAAAGAATGACCATTAAAACACTTACTTGCAAGGGGAAAAGCTTGGCTAAAATTTTTGAGTTCTCAAACCCTTATTTTGCTGCTAATTTTTGGCAGAGAAGATGGAGAGAAAAGATGATATCTTTCTTTTCTTTATTTTATTAATACAAGTCAATTTAATCCACCTAATCCAACAACTTTGACCAATTTTGACATTGTTTGTCCCCTATGGCCGGCCACTCCATCTTCTAAAGGTCTAACTGCACAATAAGGGCCTCCAATTAATATTCTACAGCTATTAGACACCTTTATCTTGTAAAATAGAACTTTCACACTTTATGCGATTTAGTCCTTTTTCGCAGTTAAGCATGCAATCGCTAAAATTAATGCACCAAAATTTTCATGCACTCTTGTAATCATGCTATAACACATAAAATAATATAAAAACAATTTTCTCCAACCTAGGATTAGTGGTTTCAAAACCATTGTTTCGACTAGCCCCTAAATCGGGCTGTTACAACTCATTTGCATAAACTTACCACATTAACTCCATTCATTTATTACTATAAGCTATTACTAAGTACACGCATACAAACATACATATATGTATATGTGCCACTCTAACCATATTACAAGTTTACTTCTTTTCAATTTAACCCTATACATGCCATATAAACCTTAAGACGCATAACAAAATCTACCAGAGTTATCTGGATAGTGTGAACAGATGTGTTGATCCGATCCTTTGAACTTCTTGAAAATCTACAAAGAACATTGAACAACTAAAGTAAGCTTAACAAAGCTTAGTAAGTTCATTGGCTTTAAACATAAATCTTACAGAACATACTAAAACAATTCATTTAAGTAAATCATTCAATGCACTATTCCTGCCAAACACAACTTCAATCGATGAATTCACTTATTTCAGATCAATATCAAAATAACTTTAAATCTTCAGAAATTAATTCCATATATCACTTACCAACCTTGTCAAATTAGAGAAATTCTTACAGATATGAGTACATCGTATACAGAAGCCTGAAGGTTGCATAGAAGCACATAAATGCTAAACGGGAACCCCGTAAGGGTTGAACAGAAGCTCATAAGAGTTGAACGGAAACCCATAAGGGTTAAATTAAAACTCATACGAGTTAACTGAAGCTCATGTAAGCTAAACGGAAAGCAAATATAGAATTTCGCAAGAAATGCTGAACCTCGGTTTGTTAGGGTAATTTGCCATCAATTCTTTTCTTGCATTAAACGAATATACTCAATCCTGCGTTCTGATCGCTTCGTACTTTCACTTTAATATACATAGTTTAGAAATAGTTTTATTTTCAACAATAAACATAAATACCGATCATCAATTAGATAAATAACATTAAACTTTAACCATACAAACTTACCTGGACTAGTTTGTAAAAATTGTGTTAGCTCAGGAACTATTCCTATAATTTCTCTTTTCCTCGATTTTCTTTGTACTCTTGATCTATAATATAAAATTATTCCTTCATTGGCACATATATTTCAGTATCATTCCACTTCACAATTTATCCCCTTTAATTTTTTGAAATTACACATTTACCCTAAATTTTATAATTTTTACATTTTGTCCCTATTCAATTAATCTATCAATTGAGCTTATTTTTCTCAATTAACACTTTATTCCATCATTTTAAACTACTACACAAATTTTAAAATTATAATTTCAACACTAAACCCTAATTCTTAACTTTTCACAATTAGGTCTTAAAACCAATTTCTATTGAAATTACTTGATAAAATTATCACACAAACAAAATTAGGAGTTCAAATCCATGTTAATTCATCATAAAATTCTAGCACTAAATCATGTTAACTTTTAAATTATCCATAAAATCCAAAACAAATAAAAATATAGTTGGACCTAGTTGTAAAGTCTCAAAAACACAAAAAATTCAAGAAAAGAACAAGAATTGAACTTACATGTAGCAAAAATATGGATAACCAGCTTAGAATAACTCTTCAATGGCTATTTTTTGCTGGAGAAATGTGAAGATTTGTCTAGAATTTCATTTTGGTCATTATTTTATTTAGTTAATTTGCAAAATTTCCAATTTTGCCTTTAGTTCACATTACTTCCTTACTAATTTCTATACTTCTACCGTCCAGCCTATGTAATTTAGGCCGAATTTCCATTTTAATCCTTCTTATTTATTATTTGAGCTATTAGGCGCTATTTCTTTAATTGAAAAGTTTTTCACCTTTTCAATTTAGTCCTTTTTATTTAATTAACTATCAAAACGTTAAAATTTTCTAACGAAACTTGAATACTAACTCAATAACACTCCATAAATATTTATAAAAATATTTACGACTCGGTTTATGAAATCGAGGTCTCGATACCTCATTTTTTACCCAATTTACCTAATAAATTCTTTTAAATTACAAAATTCACTAATTCTAGCATACTTCTAAAATCACACTTAACTTATAAATATTAATTTACTAAATTTTTAAACTCACTCGTCAGATTTAGTGATCTCAAATCACTGTCTCCAACACCACTGAAAATTAGGCTGTTACAAATGATATTTAACCTAGAGATGATGGCTAAACGTTAAACGGTTATTGGTTCATGTGGAGTCTTTAGAATTAAGATTCACAAATTGATTGGATGTAATCCATGTTTTTTCTAGTTAACCACGGGACCCTAAGAAGACATGATTGATGGGTGTGAGAATAATCATGGCAACGAAAAAATATTTTTCAAGGTTTTAATACATGACGCATGCTTCATTTTGCATTCTTGATATGCTGCTAAAATGAAAATATTTGCTTAATACAAATATAATAATTAGTGAATCTTTATTGTTTTTTAGTTCAAATATGTCTCCTACTCCTCTTATTAGCATTCTTACTAAGAATAAATTGAATGGGGATAACTTTCGAGAATAGAAATGGAACTTGCTAATAATTCTCAGTTGTGAGAAACATAAATTTGTTCTTGACGGACCTTGCCCACTTGAAATTTAGCCCAAAACAAGAAATTGCTGGAGAGGTTTTGACTCAATTGCTTGATGTTATATGTTAGCAAGCATGAGTGGTGTGATGCAAAAGCAATACGAGAATTTTCGTACTGTTAAAGAGATCATGAAAAATTTGGAGGATTTACTCAAAAGCTAAGATGTATTCACTCGACAATCCACTATTATAAATTTGATGAACTCTCAACAGAAACTTAGCATTCCAATCAAAGAACATATGCTTAAGCTTATGAGATTCTTTGTAAAACTGGAGGACAATAAGGCTAAACTAGACGTGAACACTCAAATTGAAATAGTGTTCAAATCCTAGACCAAGGAGTTCATTGGCTTTAGTGCCGCTTACAACTTGAGGAACAATACGTTTACCTTGCATTAACTCATGAATGAATTACAATCTTATGAGTTGATGTTAAATGGTGGTAAGCCGGTTCAGGAGAAACCTGAGGCAAACTTAGCTGTGGGCCCTTCATCCTCTAAGGGGAAACAGAAAGATAAGGGAAAGAAGAAACGGACTAAGTCTTCGATTCCACCTCGTGTGGATAGGAAAAAGACTAAAGGGTCAAAGGATCCTAAAAAGATCAAATGTTTCTTCTGCAACAGGAAAGGGCACTTCAGATGAAACTGCAAGAAGTATTTGGATTACCTATCCGAAAAAGGAAAAGGTATGAAACCCTTTGTGGTTGAATATTTCTTAGTGAAAGAATCAATTGACAATTGTGTTATTGATTCTGGAGCCACTAACCATGTGTGTGTTTCTTTATAGGGGTTCAACGAGACAAGAAGTCTGCGTAACTGGTGCCTCTCATTGCAAACCAGAGATGTGAGTTATGTTTCAGCCAAAGTAGCAGGAAAAGTTATTTTACATTTTGATAATTTTAGGAAAATTATTTTAAAGTATGTGTTTTATGTACCTCATTTTAAGATGAACTTAATTTTTGTAGCATGTTTATTTAATGACGGTTATTCTGTGACATTCAATAAAGGGATTGCTATTCACAAAAATTATTTTTTGATCTGTAATGGATGGATGGAAAACAATCTCTACTTTATCAAACCAAATAACTATGCGATACTTCAAACTGAAATGGTGAATAAGAAGCTTAAAAATTCTCCCTCTAATAAAGGGTACCAATGAAACTTAAGACTTGGTCATAATAACCAGAATCACTAGACTCGTGAAAGATGGTCCCTTAAGTATGCTTAAGGAAGTTAATTTTCCATAATGTGAATCTTGCTTAGAGGGTCAAATGACTTAGAGGTCTTTTAATGCGAAAGGTACAAGGGCCAACCAACCTTTAGAACTTGTGCACACTATTGTATGTGGTCTCATGAGTATCGGTGCCCTAGGAGGTTACGATTATTACGTGACTTTCATCGATGACTTTCACCTTTGGCTATGTTGTCAAAGGAAAGGAGCAAAAAGTTTGCAAACTACTAAGGTCCATTTATGGACTTAAGTAGGCATCCCGCTCATGGAATAAAAGATTTGATCAAAAGATCAAGACTTTTTGATTTGAGAAAAATGCCAATAAACTTAGTGTTTATAAGTGTATAAAGGACAAAAATGTAGTCTTCCTCGTTCTATATATCGATGATATTCTACTTGTCGGAAACGATGTAGGAGAATTGTCATCGATTAAACTGCGGCTAGCTCTATAGTTTAACGTGAAAGACTTGGGTGAAGTTGGTTATATTCTTGGAATTCAAATCCTTAGGGATCGAAAGAATAAAAAAATAGCTTTATCACAAGCTTCATACATTGATAAAGTACTGGAATGGTTTGCAATGACTGATGCAAAGCCAGACGCTCAACCGACTGCATAACCAATTTAGTATATTTTTCAATTATCAATACTTAACCATATACTCATTTAACATCATTCATGAATCAAATGCATACATTTGTTTACCTTTATTAGTATGTTATCTAATGTCATATTCAATTTAACATCATTTACATGTTTGACTATCTTTTAATCTCTTACTGGAGTCGCTTGATGCATTTACAATCATTTTGGCCCCCGGGCTCGTTTCCAACTGATTTGCACATAAGGTTACTTGTTTTATATATCACAAATCACTTATGTACACAATTCATCTCATATCATTATAACATCTCATTTATATGCCATTTACCAAGGTTACCAATTATATATCCCTATTAATGTGACTCGGACGAATACATGGATCGTCCAACCAATACACCAAACTAGCACCGGACTGCATCACTAGATAGATCGAAGTAGGGTAAAATGGCACATAAAGTGCATCATCGAATAGACAGAAGTAGGATAACCTAGCATGTAAAGTGCATACTGGCGCTCGAAATGCATCACTAGCGCACAAAGAGCATAGTGACAACGAAGTGCATTCTAGCATATGAAAAGCATCCTATAACACAAGGTGCATCCTGACGCATAAGAGCATAATCTCGTACACAATCAAATTCTATGGCATGCCAACTATATCCGACTCGACCTGACTAGTTAATAAGGTATCAATGTTCAAGTATATTATATAACATGATACATATATCATTTATCATTCATATACATACTCATAAGCCTATTTCATCATCAAGCACATATATTTCATATCATATGACATCCCTCATTTCATTCTCATTTTACATATCGCAATTCAAGTATTTCATGCCATTTTCCCTTTTATTTATTTTAGTCCTCTATTTCGATAATCTATACAAAAACAAATCAAAACCAATCACAACATCAACATGTACTTACCTTGACATATATTCATCTTATTAACACATATAGGCAATCAATTAATCTATCCCGAATCATAAAAGTACAAATCGTGGTCTCGCATTACTCGTCGATAACTCTCGTTTTTTCTTTCCTTCTCTAAGGTTTCGTGCCAATGTTAGCTACGATTAGCCAAAAACCATAACATACTATCAATTTCCAACCAATTCATAACCAAATATCAATTTACACATATTTTTCAATTTCTGCAATTTAATCCTTAAAATCGAGACAAGCATAACTTTCAATCTAATACTCTAGATTAAAATCTGATTTCACATATTTTCATTAGGGACCCTCTAGTTCCTATTCCTATAGAAATTTCATGACAATTTTTCATTTTATTCAATTTTATCTAACAATTAAGCTTTACAATTTAGTCCTTATCTTAATTTGAGCTCAATTTCTAATAATTTTACACCTAAATCATTCAATTATCAACAATGTAAACTTACCAAAATTTCACCAATTGATCAAATTGATCCATGGGCTAGCTTAATCAAACTCCCATGATAAAAAATACATAAAATTTAAAGAAAAATGGCTAAGGACTTACTTGGAATCAAAACCGAAAGCTCAATGACTCAAAAATAGCGTCCTCCCTTAGGTTTTCTTACTTTGGCCAATTGGAGAAGATGAATTATCATCTCTCATTCCACTAATTTCCTTTTATATTATGATCAAGTTTTAGTTAATCTTATTTAACTTTTAATTAATCATGTTCTTATGTTTTTAACTATAATTAATTAGTTAAATTACGAACCATCATTACAAATCACTATCATATATTCTAAAATAGTTTATTTTCTATTTTAATCCTTTGGATAATTTCTATCTAATTCTCCGTGTCTTTTCTTAATTAAAATCTATAGTGATTAAAATTTTACAATATAGTCCCTAGACTGAATTAACCACATTTTCGACTAAATTGTTTAACCAAATTTTAATTCATCAATATAATAACTCTATAAATATCTCTATTTAATATTTACGGACTTGGTTTATGAAAACAATGTCCCAAAATAACATTTTCCAACACCACTAGAAACTCAGTCATTACAATTCTAAACTTCTATAATGGTCACATGGCTAATTTTTTTATTCCTTTTTTTAAACTCTCAAAGAAGTTGTTTTTATAGGAAGAAAAACTTCCTTATATATATAAAAACTAGGTAGTTTTTCAGTAACTGCTTTTTAATAACTTTAGTGAGTTTAGATTCTACCCAATTATGGGTGGATCCAATCCAATTCGATCTAATATTTCCAACAAAATAATAAAAAGAACATTTTAAGAAAATTAGAAACATACTAGGTATTAATTTGATTAATACATTACTCATAGGATGTAAAAGTATATATGAAAAATTGATGTGGTTGAATGGTTACAGCCCCATACTTTTCTAAATTTTGCTCAGTCAAGAGCCAAAATCAACATTAACATCAAATCTTTCACCATTCTGGAAAAGATAGAATAAAATAAGTCAATCAAATAAATCATAATTAATCATGAATTAAGTAATTAAAAAATTAATTCAATATAAAGCATTAAATAAAAAAACTTCTTGAAAGATTTTGCATTTTGCTGTCTATGATCTCAAAGAATAAATCTGATATTCAATCCTTGATTGAATAAATCTAAATCAAATATGGATAAAAGGTTTTTATAAATTTCGTGGCATGTATAACCTAAAGGGAGTAGCTGAGTGGTTGAAAGCAATGATGATATTCAGAGGGTGCATGTTTAATAAAGATGGGATGTTTACAATATTTTTTAAATTTTATATTTATAAACATAAGAAGTTTACATAATATAAAACTCTACTTTTAATAAACATCATAATCCTAAAATGCATTAAATTTATCTTAATCTTGATAAATATCTACTTAATAATATAATATTCATAAAACAATATGTTTTTATTCGTTGTTAATAGCTCTAGGTAAATTACAATTACAATTTTCAAATTAATGTTTTTTTTTAAGTTTAAACTATCATTTTCTTTTAACTACCATATAAATTTAAAGTTCAAATAAATAGTTATTTTTCTAAATAATTTTTCAATTCTTTTATAGATTTTATAGGAAAAGCAATTCAAACTTAAGATATGTTAATTTTGATATAAAAATTTGCAAATAATATCTATTATATGTTATAAGGTTTAA
Source organism: Gossypium rotundifolium (assembly GCA_025506655.1). Classification (NCBI taxonomy): domain Eukaryota; kingdom Viridiplantae; phylum Streptophyta; class Magnoliopsida; order Malvales; family Malvaceae; genus Gossypium; species Gossypium rotundifolium. Next base: position 31,724,191 of record CP106730.1, read on the forward strand.
GACTCAAAGTTGATATGAACAATTTACTTAATTTACTTAACTAGCATGTGGATAATTATTATTTTAACAATTTTAAATAAATAAAATTTGAAAGGATTAGGTAAATTTTGAAGATTTTACATAAATTTTTATGTAAAAGAATGAAAATGTAATATTATCATAAATATAAATATAAATATAAATATTATTTAATTATCATTACTATAAATAATATTTATTTCAATATTTAAATTTTATCATTCAATTTTAAAATTACCATTATAATTTAATTTAATTTAATTTAATTTTGACATTGTTTATAATTTATTTTAAATTACTGTATTAAATTTAAAACTATCATAAAATATGTATTATTTAATTTAAATTTAAATTTAAGATAATTAGATATATAAAATTTTAATTTTAAAATTCTAAAAATCTATATAAATATCTGTAATTATTGTACAAAATTATTTTAAAAATTAAAATTTTAATTTTTTTGTTTTTAACATATCTTTTTATTTTTATGTTCTTACTTTCAATTTTCTTTTATGTGTCATCAATTCTTTTAAATTTTTAGTATTAAATTTAAAATAAATTATATTTAATTAATACAATCAACATGTCCATCACACGAGAAATAAACTAGTATATATAATATAAAAGATACTAAAGCATAATATTATAACAAGTGACACATTTTAGTTTTCTTTTTAAAGATAATTAGATAAATAATTTATTTTATAAATTTAATTAAATAGACAAATAAAAATTTTCAAATATTTATTTAATTAACTATTTATCTTTAAAATGAAGTTTTAAAATGTTTTTAATTAACTAATATCTAAAAATAAAATGTTTTTATCCATTTAATCTATAACATCTATAACAATAAATAAAAAGTGAGATACATGGGAGCACGGTACATGTGCCTACCCATGTATCTTACACATGTTTTCAAGTGCTTTTTGTTTTTGTTTTTGTCATCTCAATGCATCTAAGCTAAAATTCACCTACATAAGATATTAAAAGTTTAAATTTGTTAAATCAACTATATTTTTAAGAAATATTTATTACTTAATTGTTTTTATTTATTTTTAACTAAAAATGGATTTAGAATTCACAAGTGATCAATTAAGGAAAATGTTCAAAAATATTTAAAATTTAATTATTTTAAATTTAGATAATGTATTCAAAGATTTTTGAATTTTTACTTAGGATAGTATAGAATTTTCTGTAGTTTATTTGCTTGCCAAATATTTTTTATTAAATAACATATTTAAATGATTTAGTTTGTTTAGCCACATATTCGTTTAATGTTATGTGGAGTGTTTTTTTTTAAATTTCACGAATATAATTGAAAAGTGATATGCGTTTTATTTGTTTGTATATTTAATATTTAAATTTTACTATTCTTTTTAAGAGGGGAATTATTAAATAAACTCATCCTTCCAAATCAACCATGGTCACGACTAAATTTCTAATAAATACTAATTTTTTTTGAAATTTATCAAAGAATTACGAGAATATATCGATTTTACAAAAATACTTTCACGAAGACACATTTTCAAGTGAAATGTCGAAAAATACTTCCAACTGGAAGCGCTTTCTACCAGATCAGCACTAAAAGTGGCAACACCAATATTTTTTCTTATTTCCTGGTACCGCTTATTAATGTAGAAATAAAATTTATAAAACAGGTCTTTATAAAAACCCAAAATCTCGTTTCTCTTATTTTCTTAAGCGATGTGGGATATGAAATATGGATATATATAGACTCATAATCCATTTGTAACTTGGTACTAGACAATGTGGGATTACTTTCTCTTATACCAACATCTTTTACCATGTTTGGTGTTGTGAATTAAGGGATGTGTGTGTGAGAGAGAGATTATTAAATAATAATTCAATTTAATTTAATTTTTAATATTATCAAAAATGTCATGTATCAACTTTTAATTAGTTGAAAGAATTTTTCTAACAAATATAATAGTATAAGTCATAATAGAATTTTTAATATTATTAAAAATTTTCTTCAATAGTCGGCAAAGCCACTGTAGTTTGAAGTGTCGCTTTCCAACTAATGACACAATTCCCAAAAGCAAATAGGTAACTTGTGAGAGACCTTCTTCGATCTAAGTCTCTTGCATAATCAAAATCAACATATCCAATTAGACCCTTTTGAGTTCTTCCAAACTCTAAGCTCATGTTAGAAGTACCCCGTAAATATCTGAAAATCCACTTAACTATATGTCAATGTAACTTACTAGGATTTGCCATGTATCAGCTAACAATAATAACAACATGTGAAATATTTAGACGAGTGTATACCATTGCATACATCAAACTTCCAATTGCGCTAAAATAAGGTACTTTTGACATATACCTTTCATCTTCTTTATTTTGTGGGGAATCTGACATTGAGAGTTTAAAGTGCGCAACTAAAGGAGTACTTACCAGTTTTGCATCTGGCATCTCAAATAGTTAAAGGATCTTCTTGATGTACCTTTACTGCGATAAAAGCAATTTCCTGAAATGTCTATCTTTCAAAACTTCCATCCCAAAATTTTCTTTGTTTCACCTAAATCCTTGATCTCAAACTTAGAGTTAAGCATGATTTTAAGACCATCAATTTCAGATGGATTCTTAGCCGCAATTAACATATCATTAACATAAAGCAGCAAATATATAAACAAACCATCATCAAGACATTGTAGATAAACACAACAATTATACTTACTTCGAGGAAAACCAATACTCAAAATGAAGGAGCCAAACTTTTTATACCATTGATAAGCAAACTGCTTCAAACCGTACAATGACTTTTGTAAGAGACAAACATGATCTTCTTTACCTTCAAATTTAAAGCGTTTCGATTGTTGCATATAGATGCCCTCCTCAAGGTCACCGTGAAAGAAAGCATTCATTACATCTAACTACTCTAACTTAAGATTATTTGATGCAACAAGGGCCAAAAGTGCCCGAATGGACGTATGTTTCACAATGGGAGAGAAAAAATCTTGAAAATCAACTCCCTCCATTTGACTGTATCCCTTTGCAACCAGTCTTGCCTTGTACCTAGTGTTGTTAGGACCCAAACCTTCTTTCTTTTTAAATGCCTATTTGCAACCAGCGATTCTTTTACCGATGAGTGGTTTAACTAGCCTCAAAGTCTTGTTCTTTTGAAGTGATTCTATCTCTTCTTCCATTGTAATGAGCCATTTGCTAGAATCAGAGGCTTGAACTGCCTTATAATAACATGAAGGATCGGTCGAATCAATGCTCTTGGTAACTCTTAGAATATAAGCTACTAGGTTTCTGTCACAATATTTTGTGGTGGTTAAATTTCTAACATTTTCCTGTCACGAGCCAACTTATAATTAGTTAACTGAGATGGTGAAGATACCTGAGGATCGTATGGAGCTCCAAATAGATCCGAAACGACTTCAAACATGCAAGAATTAGAATTTTGTTGTGCTGTCACGAAGTCGTGTAACTCTTTGTCGGGACAAGACCTCTTTTTGTCCCGTCGTTGCGATGTTGGCATTTTCTCATCGGGACGTCACTCCCTATTTTGATTTTTGACTCTACATTGCTTGAGACACTCTGATTTATTGTGTCTTTAAAAGTAAAAGTTGTAACAGCTTGATTTAGACTATAGTCAGAACAATGGTCTTGAGACCACAAATCTGAGGTCAAAAAATTTTAATATTATTTTTGGTGTTTATAATATGTGATTGAGCATGTGTGAAAGTTCTGTGTGAAAATTTTATCGATTGTGTGCTTAATTAGCAAAAAGGACTTAATCGCATAAAATGTAAAAGTTGTGTGCTAATTGTTAAAGTGTTTATTTGTTATAGCTTTCTAAATGAGAAGTCCTTATGTTGTTAATAAGCCATTAAAAGAATGGATGGAAAAAAATGGGCTTTAGTTGGTGGAAATTTGAATGATTTAATAAAGGGAAAATAGTAAATGGTGCATTAATGTTAATATAATTAAAATAAAACAAAAATATGGCCATATATCATCTTTCTTAGCCAAATTTGAAGAAGAAAAAGAAATAAATAGGGCTTGAAGCATTTGGCCATTTTTATTCTTGATTAAGGTATGTTTTGAACTCGGTTTTTGATAATTTCTACGTTTTTGTGATCGTTGCTTAGTGTTCCAGGTAGCCCATGCTTTAATTTTAGAAATTGATGGTGATTTTTAGATATGCCATTGATGAATGTTTGAGCTTTGTGATAGTTGATGATGAAATATGAAAGATATGTGAAAGATTAACATGTTTTGTCTTTGAATTTTTGGTGAAATTGAGTAATTTGGACTAAATTGTGAAAATAATATTTTGAGGGACTAAAATATGAAATAAATGAAATATATGGGCTTGTATGAGACAAAGAAGAATTCAGCCTAAGCATGGTGTAATGAAATTATGTGCATTTTGTGATTTTATGAAATAGGGACTAAAGTGTCGAAATGTGAAAAAGTGAGGGCTATTTTGTAAAATACCCTAAATATGTGTGTTTGGACTAAATTGAATGAATTGATGATGGAATGAAATAAATTTGAATATGTATAGACCAAGAAAGGAGAGATTCAGATTGAGATCGAGGCAAAAACAATGTACTCAATTGATTGGCTAGTTTTGGTGTTTCGACGTCCGAGGTAAGTTCGAATATAATACGAAATGTTTAATTCGTATCTATGTGTTATGAAATGTATGAATTAGTGATTATTGAATTAGAAATGCTATATGTGTGGAATTGAGAAATGTGGCACTAAGTGTGCGATATAGAATTTATACGGTAATGAATGGCACTGTGTGTGCGAAATAGAGACAGTATTGACTATACTGATTGCACTGTGTGTGCAATACCGAATCAAGTTTGGTTTGATATAAAGGAACTAAGAGTGCGATGTTATTTAAGCTTCGGCTATGATTTGGGCACTAAGTGTGCGATTGAATCGAAGAAATAACGAAGGTTGGTCGAAATGAAGTTGTAACAGTCCAAATTTGACCCTAATTGGAACAGTGGTTTCGGGACCACGAATTATTATGTGTGGAAGTTTCGTATGAAAATTTGATTGTTTGTGTGCTTAATTGAATAAAAGGACTTAATCGCGTAAAGCGTAAAAGTTATAAACTATAGTAAAAAGTACCCATTTGATAGTGGCTTTTTAAAATGGAGTCCTAAAAGGGCAATTATCTCATTTAACATGATAGTGGACGGCATGGTTGTTTAGGTAATCATTAATATGTTTTATTATTTATTTATTTTATATTATAAGTTTACTTTTATATTATATTATATGTTAAATGTACAAAAGTCATAAAATAAAAAAAAACACATGCATTATCTTCTCATTTGGCCGAATATGAAATGAAAGAAAACACCATAGAAAAGCTTCAAGTTTCAGCAACAAATTACCTCGATTAAGGTATGTTTAGTTTTCGATTTTTGATAATTATTACGTTTTTGAAATCGTTGCTTCGAATACTTCAAGACCCATGCTTGAATTTTTGATTTTGGTGAATATTTTGAAATGTGCCATTGATGTGTTCATGAGGTTTTTGATGTTTGATGATTTTAAATTAAAGCTATGTTAAAGATTAGTATGTTTTGTATTAGAAATTTTAGTGAATTTGAGTATTTTGGGCTAAATTGCAAAAATGAAATTTTTAGGGGACTAAAATGAAAAATAAATGAAAGAAATGGACTTGTATGGTCCTTGTAAACATTCGGCCTTAAGGAGTTGTAGTGAAATTTTGTGTATTTTGTGTTTTACGCAAATAGGACTAAATTGTAAAAATGTGAAACCTTAGGGGTAAAATGGTAATTTTCCTATTTATGTGTTTAGGGACTAAATTGAAATGAAATGTACTTGAATGAGCTGAATTTTTTATGTGTTTAGATCAAGAACAAAGAAAAATAGATTTGGATCGGGGAAAGGCGAAGGTTATCGAATAGCCGGTCTGCGTCATTCGTCGATAGCCGAGATAAGTCCTTAAGCAAGTATATGTTACAGAATTATTTATGAACGTATTAAATGATAATATTCAATAATTTTGAGTATAAAATCTTGTGTTAGCCGAATGTAAAAGTGTTAGAATGGATTGAATATATATATATATATCTCTTGTTAATACGATATGAAAAAGTATATTCGATATGATATGTGGAGGTAATATGATGTATATGATTTATTCGTGATGTTAGCACTAAAAAAAAATGTGTAGAGAAGGATTATTTCGGCTTGAGCCTAGCGGTGCCTTGTCTTGGGTGGATTAAATTTGGGCTTGAGCCTAGCAGCCTTGTCTTGGGTGGATTAATTCGACTTGAGCCTAGCAGGTGCCTTGTCTTGGGTGGATTATTTCAAGCTTTGAGCCTAGCAGGCCTTGTGCCGGTGAAAATATCGGGCTTAATGCCTAGCAGGCTAAATGCCGGTGTTTGAAATCTCGGACTTTGAGTCTAGCAGGCCAAGTGCCGGTGTATGCGATTCAGAGCAATGATTTGTTTATTGTATGCTGGTGAGTTTTCAATACCCGAATTTCGATATTAAAATAGTAAAGTTACAAAGTAAATCAAGGAAGCTTAAGTTATGAAAGTGAATTTGTGGGTTCGGTTACAAGGTAAGTATTAATCATATTTGTATACCATGCTTATATACTATATTGACAATTAAATGGAATGTTGAAAGGAAGTGATATACATATGATAGATGAAACTTGTTTATATATGTGCTATACCATGAGGAAGTTGGTCATAGGAAAGCATGAAAGAACTAAGCTATTTGTACAGGTATGAATATATGCTTAAGTGTGGGATTATTATTTGTAATCGATGTGCGGTAGCAGAGTAATAAAAATTTATGTATACAAGAGATGGGTCATTCGGCTATGGTAAAAATTATGTGTTAATTCATGAATGCTTAATGCCAGAAATTGATTATTTAAACGTTTGTGTAACTAAATGCTATATTGTGGATGCTTAAGACTTACTAAGCTAGTGAGCTTACCTTATGTGTGGACTTTGTTTGTTTTATAGATCTCGTTCAAGTTACGGGCTCCGAGGATCGTCAGAGGAATCAACCACACTATCAAATCCCTTTTTGGTACTTATACACTTGGTTTTTAAATCAAAGGCATGTATAGGTTAGACTAAATTATAGTTAATGAACTTTGGTCTTGTAAATAAGTATAGCTTAGCCTTGCAAAAAAGGCTTATTTCCTTTGGTTAACTTAAGTTTTAATGCTCCTTGACATAATGGTTGGACTTTAAAGTTATATCTGAATATATGTGTAATTGATTGCATGCTTGAAGTGCTTAATTCTTAGCAAATTTATCCATGGCTAGTTACATGTATATTTAGGTCAATGTATGTTATAAAGAGTATGTTTGCGGCTAAAAATGATTCTATGTGCTTTGGGTCTAATGTGTTTTACAAATTATTATTGAGTTTGGCCACATGTATCGATATTAAAGTAGATAATAATATATGCGTATGTGTAGTAGTTAATTATAAGGATTAAGATTCGATATATTGTTAGATACAAATTTTGGAAAGCATAAGTTAAGTTAACTTTGTAAACTTTGTAATTAGTAAGATGGAATATTGATAGACATGTTTTTGAATGGCATATTTGGGTATGCAAATCGTGGGTACTTGTATATCCAACTTTTATTATGTGAATTGGTAAAGAGATAGCTAAATGTTGGAGATATGGACTTGATGGAATTCGGCCATATGCATGATCAATAATAAATTTCCAATTTGTATTATATGTATGCATGTAATGTTATTTTGATTGAATTTTGAAGTTTAATATGATATGCATGATATTTATTAGATTGTTTTCTTTTGGGAAATTAATTTTACTATGCATGCTGAGACAAAAGAGTTTACATTTGAGAAATTAAAATAGGTTTAAATGATTTGCATATAAAGTACGATTGGTGTAAGCATTAGAAATGAATAAGTTGCATAACTAATTGTAGTTTGATTATGCGCATATCAACGGATTAAAGTGTGCATTGGATCGACTGAGTGTTGGTTTTATCTGATTTTGGTAAAATAAAATGTATATGTGATCTCGAATAGGTTTATTGGAATGCCATGTTTTATCACCTAGTTAAGTTTTAAATCACATGTATAATTATATATGTGTATTAGGTTAAGGTGGCTTGATCGATTAAATGAAATGAATCAATTTGTAAACTGCTGCAAGGATTCATGTGAAGTATGTTTTAAGAAATTGAAGGTAATACTTATAATACGCAGGATTAATACTTTTAATCATTCGTATTTTTCTATATATATAATGGTTCATCTATAACTTATATGGTTAGTCAAAAGTTGTGTTCTATCCGGTAATGCCTTTTAACCCTATTCGGCGACGGATACGGGTGAGGGGTGTTACAGAAGTATTGAGTATTAAGTAGCATGTATGATCGATAACTAAGTGTTGGCTAAGGTACATACGGAACTTATGTGGTTGATGAAATTGTAAATGGATTTATGGATGGTTAATTGAGCATATTAGCTTTGGATTGTATGGTATATGTGATTGTGAATTGATCTATGTGATGGATTGTCTTTGTATATTGTAATTGTATTATTGAACTAAGTGTATTATATTACAAACTTACTAAGCTTTAGAGCTTACTGTGTGAAGTTTTCTCTGTTTTACAGTTCTGTTCAGCCCATTTTGCTCGGGCCCATTCCATTCAAAAAAACCAAAATATAAAAAATAAATAAAACCAAAAAAATCAAATGTCCAATTACAGTCCAGTTACAAACCTGATTAGCCTAATACTAAACCTAAACACATGACCCAAAATAGATTACATAACCCACTGACCCAATACCTAAAACCCGAAGCCCATTACAACCTAAACTTAACTAACCCCCAGACCCAAACTCGCACGGCCCAAAGCTTAAGCAGATTCAGAGACCTAGGGTTTCTGGGAAACCCTAGGCGCCGCAAACAGCCCCTTTCTCGCGCCCAAGCGATCGGTCACGCCACTATCAACGCGCGGACAACTTTCCATCGCCTGTCTCCTCGCCACCCACCTGCACAGAAAAGGAAAAGACACAGCAAAATGGAAAGAAAGAGCAGAAAAATTAGCAAGGCAAATTTTGTTTCTTTTTTCTTGCGATTTATTTTGGGTCTATATAAACCCCAAAAGCAACCTGTAAAAGACACACGGAGAATACAAAAATATTCACAAAATACAGAGAAATAAAATACGAAACTTGGTTACGGAGGTGATCTTCTCCGTTATTTCATTCTATTTTTTTTACCCATGCATTTTTTATATGAATACTATTTTTTTAAATAATAAAAAATGGTGCGAGTTTACTTTTCGATGACGCTGAAAAACTGAGGTTTTAGCCTCCGACCGCCGTCCGCAGTGGCACGTGGGGCGTGTGGCCCAAGAGCCCGATGACCGAACTCCGGACAAAGGAGAGGAGGGTTTGAGAGCCTTTTTTCGAATTTTTTTTAAAACGGAGCTCAAATGATTTTTTGGGGTTAAACTTAACTTATATAGGCTACTGGAACGGCGTTGTTTTGGGGATACTTTTAAAGGTCAAAATGACATCGTTTTAAGGTTGAGGATCCGAGCGTTGACCCGACCCAGGAAGGATCCGCGTGTTTTTGTTAAAGGGTCTAATTGCTCAATAGGCCCCTCCGCATTATTTCAATCTTAAAATTACTTCCAGTTATATTTTTTTATTTTTATAATTGGGCCCAAAATTATTTCTTATGTTTCAATTGAGTCCCTCGGGCTATTTAAAGGCTAGTAACAGAACGGCGTCGTTTAAGAGATATGGCATAATTGCCCAATAGGTCCCTACAGTTTGGCGTGCGTTCCAATATCATCTTTTTTGCATTTTTAACCTTAAATTTTTATTATTATTTTAATTTAATTCTTACTCATTTGATTTTTTAATTTTTATTTTATTCTTATTTTTATTATTTTAGTATTATATATGTATTAAATTATTATTATTTATTATTATATTTCAATATTATTCATATATTGTTTATTATTTTAAAATTTATAAATTAGTTATTATATTATATTTTTATTTTATATATTATACATTATTATATTATATTTTATATATAATTTTAAATTATTTTATCCTTAATGTTGCACATAATTTCTTATAATATATTTTTATTCTTAAATATGTAATTTTATATGTATTAGATTATTATAAATATGTTTTTATTTAAAGTTATAATTTATTTATTTATTTCAAAACGTATTTTATTTATTTTCTCAAAATATATATACTATTTTTTATTTTTGCAGATTTATTTATTATTTGGTATATGTCATTGCATGAAAAGTTTAATCTTGCATGAGAAGTTTTCATATTTATTTAGTAGTTTTTTATTATTTTGTTATTTATTGCATTATATATTCTATTTGTCCATACTCTTTCATTTATTTATGATTGTTTTAGTGTAGTTATTTTTATTAGTCGTTATTTTACATTATTATTTCTTTTATTGCTATATTAATATGAAATGTTAGTATATCATGATTGCTATTGGTATTTATGTTTGATGATGTATTAATGCGATATTTTCACATAGATCATTATTTAAAATAAAAATACATTTTGCAAAATTACTATATTCTATCTAAAGGTTTTTTTTTTTTTAAATAAGGCAATGTTTTGTATTTAGAAATTCGGGGAATAGTGCCCTAATGTGTTGGGTTTCGATTTTTCGTTTGACTAAATAACTAAATATCCTTTTAATAAATTTTGTAAATCATAAGATGATTTTGGTTACGAGGGTTTAAAATATCATGTCCTAACGTGCTGGATGTGATGTTTTTATTCTTTCGGAACAAAGAAATCTCAAATTTTAACTCAAATTGTTCAAGCTTTTAAAGAAATAATGTTTTCAAATCTTTTCGAATTTTTGACATTAGGACAATAATTAATCAATCTGGTACCAATTTTGGGCGTTACGAGGGTGCTAACCCTTCCTCGTACGTAACCGACTCCCGAACCCGTTTTCTTGTATTTAGTGGACCAAAATCAATGTTTTGAAATAAAACGTTTTACAAGGTAATCCAATCACACCTAAATAAATAAGGATTGGTGGCGACTCCATTTTTGTTTTTAAAGTCGACCCCTATTTTTTAATCAACTTTAAAGATGGTTTCGACAACTTGGCGACTCCACTGGGGATAATAAAGAGAGTCAAGCCGTAAAATTGGTTATTTTCTGTCTTAGTGTCTAAAATTCAAAAAGATTTTAAAATACGATCCTTTATTGCATTTATTTTTGTCATTTCATATGATTGTTATATTCTGACGCGCATTGCACTGCATGACCGTTGTGGTCACACCCTTAAGTGGGAGCGAGAAACTATGCCTTCGTGAGGTTTTCACCTCCACATGGGCTAGTGGATTGCTTTCGGGATACATCCGTACCTATGTCTTCGTGAAGTTTTCACTTCCGCATGGCCATAGGGAAATGTATTCCCCTGAACCGAACTCGGTCCGTATGAGCCTATAATGGGTGAGGATCGAGGAATTTGCTGGTTCAGGCACCTCAAATTTAGAGCTAAACCACACGTAGAAAACATAAGGACTCCCCTAAGTAGAATTATGCCAAGCCTTAGTGTTTACCTAAATAGGTGTTTGTTATTTTATTTGCATTATATTTTATTTCATAATACTAACTTGTTGTGCTTTATTTTTCTGGTGCATGTCATTTCATATTTTAGAGAGGTATCGATTCACAGTCAGTTTCTAAATTAGAAAGCTGGTTATGGAGAACGAGTTCCTTGATAAAGTGGGAGACAATGCAGCCGTCCGCACATGGTCAGAGCAAAAGCAATTAGAGAAAGGGAATAACTTAGTCGATGGGTATGTGTCTGAACTATGGGATTTTACTCGTATTAGTATCACGCAAAATGAGTTCCAAGAGTTGAAGGAAATATTAACCCAGTAGAATGATGAGGCAAAGTAGTTGTTCTATCGTAATTATGGCGATCTACCCTACTTGCTCGACATCAAGGTAGATAAGCATCTATTCCAGGCTATGACTCAGTTTTGGAACTCTGCTTATAGCTGTTTCACTTTTGGGAAAATAGATTTAGTGCCCACGGTGGAGGAATATACAACCTTGCTTCGCTGTTCAAGGATCCAAGTCGACAAAGCTTATTTTAGGGCTGCCAATGTCCCAACTTTTGTGAAGAAGTTAATGAATATCACAGGGATGAGTGAACAGTGGGTTGCATCCAAAATCCAAGAGAAATGTGAGGGTAAATGCATACCTTGGGTGAGTTTGAGAGACCTGATCCTAGCATATCCAGATGTAAAGAAGAAGATTGACGTCTTTTTCTTATGTATTTATGGTTTGGTAATTTTCCCTAAAGCTCTAAGACATATGGATGAAGCAGTTACTGATTTATTCGATCAACTTACCAAAGGGGTCACACCTGTACCTGCGATCTTAGTCGAGACGTTCAGATCTTTGAACATATGTCGGAGAGCTGGTGAAGGTAGATTCATTAGATACACACAATCATTGTTGGTTTGGTTTCATAGTCATTTTTGGAGGGTTGACAAGGTTATTTACCAAGTGTTATTTGAAAGTTATTCTCTTTTAAAGGAGGCCAAAACTACTACAAGGAGGGACGATATATCGGAGGAAAGGTGAATGGAAATTCTTCAAAACCCCTGAGAGAAAGATGTTGAGTGGAAAGCTTCTTGGATGGTTCCCGACGAAGTCCTTTATCGGTGTGGAAATTTTGATTGGGTACCTCTGCCTGGAATCTGGGGAGCTATTGGATATGCACCGTTGCTCGTACTAAGGCAATACAAAGCAAGACAGTTCATACCGGTGACATATAGGTTAGCTCAAAGTGAATTCTCATATAAGGGGAATAATTATAAGAAGAAGATTCGAGAGATTTCTGACGCTTAGAAGCGGGCTTGCTGTATAAAGATATTAACTGGAGGATCGATGACAACCTTGGAATACAAGGAGTGGTCGAACAAAAGGATCAATGATAATATCCCTAGGCCAAGCTTGGAGGGTGCTCGATCGATGAATGAGTATTTACAAGTGGTCCCATCGGAGTTAGAGATTATAAAGCAAGACTTCGAGAGGCAAAGTTTAGAGCTTGGAAAGAGGATAGAGAAGTTGGAAGAAGAGAAAATGTACCTGAGGTTAGATGTGGATGTTCAGAAACTAGAGGCTGATAAGTTAAGAAAAGGGAAGAAAAGGGTCGAGAAAAACCTAGACAGCCTAAAGACAGAGTATAAGAAGTTGCGTCTATCAATGAAAAATGCCAGATTGGGGAAGACTTCGGAACAGTGGCAACAGGAGGTTCTAGAGGAAAAGGCCAAAGCTGACCATTAGGAGAGGAAGTTCCTAGAGATGCAGATGCAAAACGAGGCCCTAGAAAAGAGGTTAGCAGAAAGCCAAAAGAAAAAGAATGGATTAAAAGCTAGAGTGGCTGAATTGGGACAGTCTCTTCACCACTATCGAAGCTGTAATTCTGCAAACGAGCTAAATTCGAGTTTGAACAAGATTAAGGAAATGAAGGAAAAAATTGAAAGATTAGAATCGGCATTGTAGAATTAAAACTTTGGGCCTTAGGGTGAAAGCATATTTGCAGTCCATTTTATGTAAAGGATTTTGTTTTCTAATAAAGTTTTCTAAAATGAAGTTGAATTTGAATCGATGCCTTCTTTTTGCATTCATGCATTTGCATTACATCACATTATATACATTTAAGTCCATAGAGAGAGCCTAATTAGTTGAAATTATCATAGAGAGAGAAAGAGAGAGAGAGAGGAGGAAAATCTAGAAACTGAACACCATTACAATACATGTGCCAAGACAAAAAAATAGATCAAAGACTTGAACAATTCCAGAGAGATATGCAAGATTAGATGCAAGAGTAATTGGCAAAGCTCCTGCAAGAAATGAGAGACCAAATGTTGGAAGCTCAAAGGAACATGATGGCTCAAATGGCCCAGATGTTGAATGGGGAAATGGACAAAGGAAAAGGTCCCATAGTTAATGTTGAAGATAATGAGGACTTTCCTCGGTGTTTCACCTCACCGCATGTGCAAACACAACCGGAGGAATATCCCCAAAGGCCATCTATCACGATTAGGCCTCAACAAGGGAAAAATAACGTTGGAATGCCCATGAATTTCCAAGTTGGCACAGGATCCAACCCAGGAGATAACCCTGATAATCCTGTTATCCTTGACTTAGACATAGCAAAAAGGAGGGGATAAGAATTGAATCTTCAAGGCAGTTGGAAGATCGTTACAGATGGTTGGAAGAGAAGTTCAAGGCTTTAGAAAATGCTGATAATCATCATGGAATTGATGCTAAAGACCTGAGCTTGGTTCTAGACTTTGTGCTTCCTCATAAGTTCAAAATGCCAGAATTTGAGAAGTAAAATGGGACCAGTTGCCCTGAAGCCCATATCACTATGTTCTGTAGATGGATGACTGGCTATGTCAATAATGATCAACTCTTGATTCATTATTTCCAAGACAGTTTGGTGGGGGTAGCGTCCAGGTGGTACAATCAACTTAGCCGTGCTAATATTGGTTCCTGGAGAGACCTAGCCCAAGCCTTCATGAAGTAATACAATCATGTCATAGACATGACGCCTGACAAAATCATGTTGCAGAATATAGAAAAGAAGTCGAATGAAAGCTTCAGGCAGTATGCGCAAAGATGGAGGGAGGTTGCCATGCAAGTTTAGCCACCACTCCTAGAAAAGGAAACTACGATGCTTTTTATCAATACCTTGAAGGCTCCATTCATCACCCATATGATAGGGAGTACTACCAAGAGCTTCACGGATATAGTGGTGGTAGGAGAGATGATTGAAAATACCATAAGGGGTGGCAAGATTGACGCAGAAGAAACCACTAAAAGGTCTGCTTCTAGAAAAAAATGATAATGAGGTGAATAATACGAGTACATACAACAAAGGGAACTCAAAGGCAATCATTGTTAGCCAACCGAAAGTAGTTACTGCCAGGTAACAAAGGTTAGTAAGGCAGGAATCGGGCACTAGACAAAATTTTGAAAAGCTCCAATTTACATCAATCCCAATGACGTATAAGGAGCTATGTCAAAGTTTATTCGACGCACACGTAGTGTCCCCATTTTATCTACAGCCATTACAGCCCCCATATCCTAAATGGTATGACTCAAACATTCAATGTAATTACCACGCAGGAATAGCGGGTCATTCGATAGGAAACTGCACTGCCTTCAAAAAAGTAATCGAGAGGCTCATCAAAATGGGGATCGTAAAGTTTGATGATACACCTAGTGCAGAGAACCCGTTACCTAATCATAGGGATAAAGGGATAAACGCGATATGGTGAAAGCGTCGCGAAAAGGATCAAGGAGGATATTGCAGAGGTAAAGACCCCATTGAGAATGGTCTAGAGGGAAATGGTAAGAAGAGGACTGATATTATTAGATTTTGAGGAAGGATGTGAAGGAATAAAGGACTATTGTGAGTTTCACAAAGCAGAGGGGCATAAGATCTAAGAATGTGTTGAGTTTAGGGTCTTGGTGCAAAGCCTTATGGATAATAAGGAATTGGAATTTTTTGAAGAAGGCTTAGAGGGAGGAAACATATGCGTGATAGAAGGAGAGTTGACAAACCAAAAACTTAATTATCCGAGGATCATTATTTCCCAACCGAGAAGCACAGAAGGCGGAGCACAAATAGCACCTAAAGTCATAATCCAGAAACCTGTTTCCTTTCCTTACAATGATAAAAAAAAGGGTACCTTGGAATTACGACTGCAATGTGACAATACCAAGAGTGGAAAACTCAGCTAGCACTTCCAAGGAGGTCCAAAGTGAAGGGTCCTACACACGTAGTGGATGGCGTTACGATTTAGGAAATGCCAAAATAGAACCATTGAAATCAAAGACTCTGGCAGTTGAACAGGAAAAAGGAACTGATGCCCTTATCAACGAACCAGTGAAAGAAGAAGAGGCTAAAGAATTTTTAAAATTCTTGAATCACAGTGAATATAGTATGGTAGAACAACTGAGTAAACAATCGGCTCATATATCAGTGCTAGCCTTACTCTTAAGTTCAGAAGTGCATCGTGAAGCATTGATGAAAGTCCTGAATGAAACTTATGTTACTAAGGATATATCTGTCAAAAAACTTGATCGTCTGATTAGTAATATAAGTGCCGATAACTTCATCTACTTCAGTGATGATGAAATTCCACCTGGGGGTATGGGATCGTCTAAAGCTCTGCATATCACTACTCGTTGCAAGGGATACACTCTGCCAAGTGTGTTAATAGATAATGGATCGGCTTTTAATGTCTTACCATTGTCTACCTTGAAAAGATTTCCTGTAGACAATTCTCACATGAAAATATACCAGAACATAGTGAGAGCATTTGATAGTACAAAGAGAAGAGTGATGTGAAGATTTGATATACCATTGTTGATTTGGACAAACACATATGAAGTGGATTTTCTAGTGATGGATATCAAGCCCTCCTAAAATTGCTTGCTGGGAAGGCCATGGATTCATTTGGCAGGGGCAGTGCCCTCATTACTGCACCAAAAGTTAAAGCTGGTGCCAGAAGGTTGGCTAGTTACTATAAACGCAGGAAGACATAATAAAAACTGTTACCAATAACGCGCCATATGTCGAGGCAAGTGAAGAGGCCACAGAGTTTTCTTTTCAATCCTTGGAATTCGTAAATGCAACATTCATTTTGGAAGGAAATGAAGTTCCAGTCCTAAGATATCCAGGGCCACAAAAATGGGTTTGCAAATGATGGTGGGGAAAGGAGCCTTACCAAGAAAAGGATTGGGCAGACATCTTCAATGAGAGATTCAAGTTCCAATGTTGAAAGAGAAGAGAGATCATTTTGGCTTGGGTTTCAAGCCAGATGCTAGACAGAGGAGAGAGGAGATAGAGAAAAGGCAAGAGAGAAGAAGAGCACGATTGAATGGGGAAGAAGACAAGTGGGAATCAATGACATTCCCCCACATATCCCAGACGTTTGTATCTGGAGGGATAATTCACCCTAAGAGAGGGTTATTAGAAAAGAAAAATTCTCACATCAATGCCATAAACGAGGAGGAAACTGGGGAAAGAAACCTGTTGGGCATTCGCCCTTATGAACCTGGAAGTGTTTTGAACAACTGGACTGCAGAGGAACTTTCTGTAGTTTTTAGAGATTACTCAGAGTAATATTCAAAATGCACTTGTTGTTTTTAAGCCTAGGAACAATAAGATTTCTTTTTTGAAATAGGCTCATGTTTAGAATTGTTGTTTCAATAAAATACATCTTTGATAATTAACTCGTGCAAATATTCTTTCATTTTTTATTCTTTTGATCTTCTAATTTCATTTTAAATTTTTTATTCTCACTCATTCCATATAAATAGTTGTTTTCAAATTCATTTGTTCTTTGTAAATACTTTGGTGCCTACCATAGGTCCCTAGATATCAATGACATGAGCAACGATACTACGGATTCAGAGGTCGATTTTGAATAAGACGTGTGTTTAAAAGAATCTCAGGATTTTGAAGGTGACAGAGATTGTGACTTGTCTCCAGATTTGTTAAGAATGGTAAAGTAAGAAGAAAAGCAGATTTTACCCTATGAAGAGGTGGTAGAGAACATAGCCTTAGAGAAAGGAAAGGTTGTGAAAATTAGAACGTGCATAGCTGAGAAGACAAAACAAGACCTTATTGAGTTACTACGGGAATTCAAAGACATCTTTACATGGTCATACCAAGATATGCTTAGGCTAAGTACTGATATTGTAGTGCATCGCCTTCCCATAAGAGAAGAGTGCAAGCCAATTCAACAAAAGCTACGAAGAATGAGGCCTGATGTGATGTTGAAAATAAAGGAAGAAGTCAAGAAACAGTTTGGTGCTGGTTTTTTACAGGTGGTCAAATACTCAGAGTGGGTTGCCAACATTGTTCCTGTCCCTAAGAAAGATGAAAAGGTTCAGATATGTGTAGACTATAGGGGATTAAATAAATCCAGCCCAAAGGACAATTTCCCTTTGCCGTATATTGACATGTTGATAGATAATATGGTGGGATACTCATTGTTTTCTTTCATGGATGGTTTTTTCGGGATACAATCAAATCAAGATGCACCCTGAGGATATGGAGAAAACTACTTTCATAACATTGTGGGGTACCTTTTGTTATAAGGTAATGCCATTCGGACTAAAGAATGTAAGGGCAACATATCAAAGGGCCATGGTAACCTTATTCCATGACCTGATGCATAAAGAGATTGAAGTATATGTTGATGACATGATCGTCAAATCTCGAATAGAAAAAGAACACATTGAGGTTTTGAAGAAGTTGTTTTTGAAAATGAGAAAATTTCAATTGAAGCTCAATCCAGCAAAGTGTACTTTTAGAGCTCGGTCGGGAAAATTACTGGGTTTCGTGGTCAGCGAGAGAGGAATTGAAGTTGACTCAAATAAGGTCAAAACTATACAAGAATTGCCTCCACCACGCACTCAAAAAGAAGTTTGAGGTTTTCTTGGAAGATTAAATTACATCGCTCAGTTTATTTCACAATTAACTGAGAAATGTTATCCCATATTTCGTCTTCTCAAAAAACACAACCAAGGTGTATGGAACAACGAATGTCAGAAAGCTTTTCACAAAGTCAAACAATATTTGTCAAATGTCCTAGTATTATCACCGCCTAATCCAGATAGACCATTGATACTATACTTGACAATGTTCAATAATTCCATGGGATGTGTGCTTGGTCAACATGATGAGTCAAAAAGAAAAGAAAAGACGATATACTATCTCAATAAAAAGTTCACTGAATGTGAAATGAGATATTCGTCGATTGAGAAATTGTGTTGCGCCTTGATTTAGACAACTCAGAGATTGAGGCAGTATATGCTATATCATACAACCTGGTTAATTTTGAAGCTTGATCCGTTAAAGTATATGATGGAGTCAACTGCTTTGAATGGAAGGATGGCAAGGTGCGCAGATTTTGTTATCTGAATTCGATATAGTCTATGTGAACCAAATGGCTATAAAAGGGAGCGCAATAGCAGAATTCGTGGCTAGCAGAGCTTTAGAGGATTATGAACCTTTGAGATTTGATTTCCCCAATGAAGAGTTGATGTATGTGGTAAATACTGAAGAATATTCATGGAAGCTAAATTTCGATGGGGCTTCAAATGCTGTGGGAAATGGAATTGGGGCAATCTTGGTATCACCTAGTGGTGATCATTATCCATTCATATGCAAATTGAATTTTGATTGCACAAACAACATGGCAGAGTATGAAGCATGCATCATGGGAATTCGAGTAGCTATAGAGTGTAAAATCAGAGTGCTAGAATTATATGGAGATTCTGCCTTAGTAATCTACCATCTTAAAGGGGAATGGGGACAAAAGATCCCAAACTAAGCGATTACCAAAAAATAGTTCTGGGATTAATTGAGGAGTTCGATAAAATTAGTTTTAATTATCTCCCACGTGATAGAAATCAGATGGCGGATGCTTTGGCAACCCTAGCTTCTATGATCAAAGTAAACAGACCAGAGGATATGAGACCTATTCAGATGAGTATTCTCGAAGTTCCAGCTCATTGTTATAACGTGGAAGAGAAGGAAAGAGATGACCATCCTTGGTATCATGGTATATTGTGATATATAAAAAATCGTGAATACCCCGAGCATGCAACTGAGAATGATAAAAGGACATTAAGAAGATTAGCTTCTGACTATGTTTTAGATGGGGATATCTTGTACAAAAGGTGAAAAGATCAAGTACTACTGAGATGCGTTGATGCTGTTGAAGCTAGGAAAATCTTGGAAGAAGTTAATGAGGGTGTTTGTGGAACACACTCTAATGGATTCACAACGGCCAGGCAAATAATGAGATTTGGATATTATTGGTCTAACATGAAAGGAAATTGTATCAACTATGCCAAGAGATGTCATAAATGCCAAATTTATAGAGACAAAATTCATGTGCCTCCGTCACCTTTGCATGTTATGACTTCCCCATAGCCTTTTTCCATGTGGGGCATTGATGTTATTGGATCAATCTCACCGAAAGCTTCAAATGGGCATCGATTCATCTTTTTGGTAATTGACTACTTCATGAAATGGGTAGAGGCTACTTCATATGCTAGGGTTACCAAGTCAGCAGTTAGTCGATTCTTGAAGAAAGAGATCATTTATCGATATGGAATGCCCGAGAGGATCATATCAGACAATGCATTGAACTTGAACAACAGCACGATAGCAGAAGTTTGTAGTCAATTCAACATCAAACACCACAACTCATCTCCGTATCGTCCAAAAATGAATGGGGCAGTGGAAGTGGCCAACAAAAATATGAAGAAGATAGTAGGAAAGATGACCGAGATTTATAAAGATTGGCATGAGAAATTACCATTTGCACTCTATGCTTATCGGACGTCCGTCAAAACTTCTACTGGGGCAACTCCTTTCTCATTGGTCTATGGGATGGAGGCAGTTCTACCTATTGAAGTGAAAATACCTTCTCTTCGAGTGTTGTCAGAAATAAAGCTAGATGAAGCTGAATAGATCCAGGCTCGATATGATCAGTTGGACTTAATTGAAGAAAAGAGGCTAAGAGCTATTTGTCATGGTCAGATGTACCAAAAATGAATGATGCAAGCTTACGATAAAAAAGTTCGCCCAAGAGAGTTTCACGAGGAGGACCTTGTACTAAAAAATATCCTTTCCATACAAAAAGATTTCAGAGGAAAATGGATGCCGAATTGGGAAGGACCATATGTGGTGAAGAAAGCTTTCTCTAGAGGTGCACTGATTCTGACCGAAATGGATGGGAAAAGCTTACCCAATCTTGTGAACTCGGATTAAGTTAAAAAGTATTTTGCCTAAAGAGGAGAAGAGGTCAAGGTGAAAACCCGCAAAGGGTGCTTTAAGACTTTTAAAAAAAAGGAGAGGCCAAGGCGAAAACCCGGAAATGGCGCCTTGAGAACAAAGGGGTTTTGAGTTGAAAACCCGAAAAGGGCAACTCAAATTCAGAATGGACATGCAGTTTCATATCGGGGCATCAAAAAGGTACTTTGGGTCTTCTAAACACATGTTAAGCTCAAAGCAGTCTTCATGAAGTTTGTATATAGAAGCCCAATCTGCGATATCTAGGGCATCTGATCTTTTTCCTATTCATTTTACTATCTTTGGATTCTTTTTCTTCTCAAAGATATGTTCCGAGTTGATTTCGTTTGTATTTTTGATAATTCATTTAACTTTCTTTGAAATCAATTTATTTGTTACCCATTATTCAGAAACATGTTGCATTGAAATAATGATTGATGAACTAATAATTTAACAAAAGAAGTTTTACATATTACTTTGGAAATTTCTAGATAAAACAAGAAACCGAAACAGAACAATTGTTTAGAATTTCCATGTACATAGATTAGAAATATTTGAGAAATAAGAATCTTGATGGAGATTATTTATTTCAATTCTTAGTCCAATTGAAAATTAGACAGAATAATGAGTTGTTGTGACGAAAGAAAGCAATATCAGATGGACATTCGGAGAATGACATGACGGGCCAAGTTGATGGGGAAAATTCAAAACTCCTAAATGAAGGTAGAATGAATTGGAGTTGAAACAAATCTTGTATCCTTAGATTGCAGTAAGGATAGGCTGGAAAAATTTTGATTCCTAGTGGGACGTTTAAAGGTGATATACGCCCCGTGTTCCTAAAGTTCAAAGAGGAATGGGCCCTAAAATTTTCATGGGGCAAATTATTTGAACAAGAAGATGATACTTCAAGGGGAACGAAGATGAAACCTTGACAGATAAATGAGTGATAACACCTTGAGTAGGAATCATACTCATATCATTTTTGCATAGCATGTCTGAATAGGAGCATTTGGTTCATTTTCGATCACGGCATCCTAATCATTCGGCATAAACATATACCCATTCTACAGGTCATAAGATGATGTAGTAGGGCAAATGGTCACTTTCAGCCTTATTTCCCTAAAGTTGCAGTAGATTAGACTGAAGACAACAGATCTTATCTTCCTGAAGTTGCAGGAAGGAGGTCGAAGATGTTAGCTTTAGCTCTCTGAGTTTGTAGTAGAGCAAGCTAAAAGATAGCAGATCTAGCATTCTTGAAGTTACAATAAAGAAGATCGAAAATATTAGTCTTGTCTCCCTGAAGTTGCAGCGGAGCAGACTAAAGACAACAAATCTTACCTTCTTGAAGTTGCAGGAACAAGATCAAAGACCTCAGCTAGACCTCCCTGAAGTTGCAATGGAGCAAACTGAAGAAAGCAGATTTGGCATTCTTGAAGTTGCAGTGAAGCAGATCGAAGACACTAGTCATTGTCTCCCTGAAGTTGCAGTGGAGCAGATTGAAGATGATAGATCTTGCCTTCCTGAAGTTGTAGGAGGAAAATCGAGGACAATAGTCTGGTCTCCCTGAGTTTGCAGTGGAGCAGACTAAACAATAGCATGACCTGGCATTCTTGAGATAAGCAGATCAAAGACATCAGCCATGCCTCTCTGAGTTTGCAGTAGAGCAGGCTAAAAGATAACAGATCTTGCCTTCCTGAAATTATAATGAAGGAGATCAAAGATACTAGTCTGACCTCCCTGAAGTTGCAGTAGAGCAGATTAAAAGATAGCGGATACTACCTTCTTGAAGTTGCAGTAAAGCAGATTGAAGCCATCAGACTTATTGAAATCAAAATGAAGTTCTAATACCGTTGAAGTTGCAGTGGTGTTGGAAGCCATTTGAAGAAGATGAGGACTAAGAAGTCAGGGCTCGGCAAGGACTGGGCAAAATTAGACCTTTTATAGTCTTTGCTCTATTCTTGTTACACGACAATGAGCAAAGAGGGGAGCTGTAATCAGCCCATTTTGCCCGGGCCCATTCCATTCAGAAAAACCAAAATATAAAAAATAAATAAAACTAAAAAAATCAAATGTCCAATTGCAGTCCAGTTACAAACCCGATTAGCCCAATACTAAACCTAAACACATGACCCAATACAGATTACGTAACCCACTGACCCAATACCTAAAACCCGAAGCCCATTACAACCCATACTTAACTAACCCCCAGACCCAAACTCACACGGCCCAAAGGGGCCCAAAGCTTAAGTAGATTCAGAGACCTAGGGTTTCTGGCAAACCCTAGGCGCCGCAAACAGCCCCTTTCTCACGGCCAAGCCACCGGTCACGCCGCCATCAACACGCGGATAGCTTTCCGTCGCCTATCTCCTCGCCACTCACCTGCACAGAAAAGGAAAAGACACAGCAAAATAGAAAGAAAAAGAGCAGAAAAATTAGCAAGGCAGATTTTGTTTCTTTTTTTTTTTCGATTTATTTCGAGTCTATATAAACCCCAAAAGCAACCTGTAAAAGACACATGGAGAATACGAAAATATTCACAAAATATAGAGATATAAAATACGAAAACTTGGTTACAGAGGTGATTTTCTCCGTTATTTCATTCTATTTTTTTTTACCTATGCATTTTTTATATGAATACTATTTTTTTAAATAATAAAAAATGGTGCAAGTTTACCTTTCGATGACGCTGAAAAACTGAGGTTTTAGCCTCCGACCGTCGTTAGCAGTGGCGCGTGGGGTGTGTGGCCCAAGAACCCGATGCCCGAACTCCGGATAGAAGAGAGGAGGGTTTGAGAGCCTTTTTTGAAAAAAAAAATTAAAACGGAGCTCAAATGATTTTTGGGGGTTAAACTTAACTTATATAGGCTGCTGGAACGGTGTCGTTTTGGGGGTTACCTTTAAAGGCCAAAACGACGTCGTTTTAAGGTTGAGGATCCGCGCGTTGACCCGACCCGGGGAGGATCCGCGTGTTTTTCTTAAAAGGTCTAATTGCTCAATAGGCCCTTTCCGCATTATTTCAATCTTAAAATTATGTCCAGTTATATTTTTTTATTTTTACAATTGGGCCCAAAATGATTTCTTATGTTTTAATTTAGTCCCTCTGCTATTTAAAAATTTGATATAATCAGTAGCCTTTAATAGATAGGGCATAATTGCCTAATAGGTCCCTATAGTTTGGCGCGCGTTCTAATATCATCTTTTTTGCATTTTTAACCTTAAATTTTTTTATTATTTTAATTTAATCCTTACTCATTTGATTTTTATTTTCATTTTATTCTTTTTTTTTATTTTTTCAATTATTATATATGTATTAAATTATTATTTATTATTATTTTTCAATATTATTCATTTATAGTATATTATTTAAAATTTTATATATTAGTTATTATATTATATTTTATTTTATATACTATACATTATTATATTATATTTTATATATAATTTTAAATTATTTTATCCATAATGTTGCACATAATTTCGTATAATATATTGTTTATTCTTAAATATGTAGTTTTATATGTATTAGATTATTATAAATATGTTTTTATTTAAAATTATAAATTATTTATTTATTCAAAACTTATTTTATTTATTTTCTAAAATATATATACTATTTTTATTTTTATTTTTTGCAGATTTATTTATTATTTGGTATATATCATTGCATGAAAAGTTTAATCTTGCATGAGAAGTTTTCATATTTATTTAGTAGTTTTATTATTATTATTGCTTTATATATTCTATTTGTCCATATTCTTTCATTTATTTATGATTGCTTTAGTGTAGTTATTTTTATTAGTCGTCATTTTACATTATTATTTCTTTTATTGTCTATATT
Source organism: Gossypium rotundifolium (assembly GCA_025506655.1). Taxonomy (NCBI): domain Eukaryota; kingdom Viridiplantae; phylum Streptophyta; class Magnoliopsida; order Malvales; family Malvaceae; genus Gossypium; species Gossypium rotundifolium. The sequence goes on from CP106730.1 coordinate 31,748,949, forward strand.
AATATGAAATGTTAGTATATCATGATTGCTATTGGTATTTATGTTTGATGATGTATTAATGCGATATTTTCACATGGATCATTGTTTAAAATAAAAATACATTTTGCAAAATTACTATATTTTATCTAAATGTTTTTTTTAAAATAAGGCAATATTTTGTATTTAGAAATTCGGGGAATAGTGCCCTAATGTGCTGGGTTTCGATTTTCCATTTGACTAAATAACTAAATATCCTTTTAATAAATTTTGTAAATAATGAGATGGTTTTGGTTACGAGGGTTTAAAATATCATGTCCTAACGTGCTGGATGTGATGTTTGTACTCTTTCGAAACTAAGAAATCTCAAATTTTAACTCAAATTGTTCAAGCTTTTAAAGAAATAATGTTTTCAAATCTTTTCAAATTTTCGACATTAGGACAATAATTAATCAATCCGGTACCAATTTTGGGCGTTACGAGGGTGCTAACCCTTCCTCGTACGTAACCGACTCCAGAACCCGTTTTCTTGTATTTCGCGGACCAAAATCAATGTTTTGAAATAAAACATTTTACAAGGTGATCCAATCACACCTAAAATAAAAAAGGATTTGTGGCGACTCCATTTTTGTTTTTAAAGTCGACCCCTATTTTTTAATAAACTTTAAAAATGGTTTAGACAACAGTGTTTAAAGCTAGCTCAGATTCGGGGATCGTCAGTGACTCAATCACACTATCGGCTATCTATCTTGGTACTTTTGAAAGATGTATATATTTGGTATATGGCATGTATAGGCTAGTGGTTATGGTATGTTTGGTAATGTTTGGACCTTTTGCCATGTGATATGGCTTGGAAGTTGAAAGTTGATGGTTCATATATGAAGCTATGAAAATGATGAATGTGATATGAAATAGTGAGATTGGAAATGGTATATTTCATGCTTGAATTGGTTGATGAGAATGGTGTTTTAAATGTGAATTTGTGGTATGATTAGATGATGCTTAGTTTATATGAAGTGAGTTATGAAAATGATGTTTTGGATGGATTTATTTGAGTAGGAACTGAGTATGGAAATAAATGATGTAGTAGATGATTAGTTGGAACTTGTATTGGTATGTTTTGATTGCATTTGAAGCATGGATTGGTATTGGTTTGATGCTTCTAGGTGATTTCAAAGTGTGGATGGTAATTTGGCCTTGAAAATGGCCTATATTTGCCCACACAATTGAGCACATGGGGTGTGGCTCGACCGTGTGTTTTGAGTTTGTAATTTGATTCAAGTCAGACTCGACCACGGGCTGGACATACGGGCGTGTGACTGGCTATATGGTGCAAGTCAGTGTCGACCACGGGTGAGGCACACGGGCGTGTCTCAGGCCGTGTGGTCAAGTTAGTATGTATGCCTTGTTTTGCCACGGCTTGGACGCATGGGCGTGTCCGAGGCCGTGTGTGGCACATGGTCTACCCACACGGGCGTGTGACCTCTGTAACTTAGAAAAATGTTTGAATTTCAAAAATTTTTATATGTATTCGGTTTAGTCCCGACCCTTTTCTAACACTTGTTTGAGGTCTCGTAGACCTCATTAAGGGACTATATGCTTACATCTTGATATGTTTGAATGATGATTGACTTTGTGTTGTAAAATGATATGAAATGTTCAGAAATGATTAGTAATGCCTCTTAACCCTAGTCCGGCAATGGTTACGGGTTAGGGGTGTTACAAAAGTCCTCTTTTCTAATCGAAAACATGGTAGATTCATCAAATGTAACATCTCTTCTAACAATTATTTTTTCGAATTTCGACATCACAACTTAAAACCTTTTTGGACCGACAGAGTATCCCAGAAAGATGCATTTAAGGACCCTTGATTCGAGCTTTCCCTGTCTAAATTTAGCATAAGTAGTACAACTGAAAATTCCAAGATTAGCATAATTGGGAGGATTACCTAACTATATCTCCTTTGGAACTTTACCGTTCAATGCTTAATAGGCATCGAAACCACCAAATATAAATTCCTACGACAAGATAACACTAAATAATAGTAAAGAGTAGTTGGGTCAAATCCACAGGGACTAGTTATCCAATTTCGCCTTTTCTCGTGACTAGAATTACTGTCGCGATCACAGTCGTGCCCATGACCTGTGCGTAGCAATACTAAAAAATGAAAAGGGGGTTTTAGTTTATAAAAGTAATGAAATAAAATGAAAACAGATTAGAAATTGCAAAAATAAATTTTAAGCAAATAAAATAAATGGGTAAATAAAATATTTTAAACCTTAGCCTTAGCCTCGGTACACCCCGAACTTGAACCGATCCTTGAAAGAAGGTTTTTCCTTCCAACCGATAAGTTGGTTATAGCGATCAAGGACACCTCAAACAACTAGCTTTTCCTCTTGTAGTCGGTTCCAGTACGACCTGCAAATCGACCCTTGTCGAATTTCTAACCATGTAACACGTGCCTATAATTTAAGACTTCGATAACATTGCGATCTGAAAAGCCCAACTCGAATCAATAGTCTAAACCATGTGGGCCGTTTAAATTCGATCACTATCTCACTTGATAGAATCCAACTAGCTTTTCCCACCTGAACACGCCAAGTTGTAACAGCCCGATTTAGGGTCTAGTCAGAATAGTAGTTTAGAGACCACAAGTCTGAAATAGAAATACTTATTTTATTATTTTTTTTAAGGTTCATGATATTATTGCTTGATTGTGTGACAGTTTCGTTGAGAAATTTTGTTGGTAAATTGTCCAATTTGACTTTTAGGACTAAATTGCAAAAGTTGCAAAATATGTGTTCTAGAAACTTTAAGTATGAAATAGTTATGAATTCTTAATTAGAGGTCCTTAAATAGCAATTTGATCAATTTCTATTTTTATGGACAAAAATGGACATGTTTAGGAAAAATTTCAAAGAAAGGCTTTAGGGGTATTTTGGTCATTTGGTTAATAAAAGAATAAAAAGGGAAAATAAAGCCAAAATTTACTCATCTTTTTCTACCTTGGCCGAATTTCAAAAGGGCTCCATAGCTAGGGTTTTTTCACTTTTCAAGCTTGATAGTAAGTGCATCCTAGCCCCGTTTTTAATGCTTTTTACATTTTTGAAGTCCTCGTGACCCGATTTACCTATTTCTACCATTATTTTGAAGTAGGGTTCATGTTTAAAAATTTAACCATGTGTGACATGCGTGTATTTTGATGTTTAATGGAAGATATTGATTGTTTAAGGTGTGATAAACAACTTTTACAAGTGATTTTTAGTGAAAATGTATAAAAAGGACTTCTTTGTAAAAAGTTGTAAAATGGGTAGTAAAAATCTGATTTGTAAAAAATGTGGGCTGTTATGAGCATACTTTAGGCCCGACTAGGCTTGGGATTCAAGGAAAATGGATACATTTCATTTTACGAGCCTAGGCACAAAAATATAAATATGTTAAAGTTTAGGGGCAAAAGTGTAGTTTTTCCATAATAGGATTTTGGACTGAATTGAGCAATGTGATAGTTAAATAAGTTAAATTTTCTATTATAGATCAAGAAAGACGAGGTTCGGACCTTGATCTGGGGAAAAACAAGGTTATTGACGATTAGGTCCACTTCCGCTATTTTGTACCGAGGTAAGTTCGTATGTAAATAATGGCGTTGTTTTATTTATGTTCTAAATGCTTTAATATCTTATGAATTATGATCGACTCCTTGAACATAATCAAAAAATTTTGACATACAAGAAAATTCTGGTTGAACTTTAGGAATAGGTAGGATACAAATGTCATGACATTAGGGTTAGTTGAGATCACGTGTAAGACCATATCTGGGATATGCCATCGATATGAGATTTCGTATAAGACCATAGCTGGGCTATTGGCATCGATATGAGATTACATGTAAGACCATATCTAGGATATGGCATTGGTATGGTACTGTATGTACGAGATTCCCGAGTATCCTTTTTGTATTCCAAATGGTTCAACGGGAAATTCAGCGGGTATGTCAAAGAAGAGGAAAAGTATGTGAGTATTACGAATTGGTACAGGTATGTACGTAAAGTTTATAAGCATTGACTTCATGAAATTGACGTAAAGTTTATAAGCATTGACTTCATGAAATTGTGAGTTCAAGATTTCCACGAGAATGATTTTATGAAAACCTTGTGATTATGGGTCTATACTTGTGATGTATGAAATACATAGTAAATTCTATTGATGATTATATGATTGGCTTTCGGGCCAAATTGAGTTAAGATATAGCATGTTATATTCATGCAAATTGTGATTGGTCAGGATTTGAGATAAAGGAAAGATTGGCAAAATTGCCTATTAAAATGATTATGAAAGCATGAAAAGATGAGAGTTTAGGCAATTGAAAGATGTAAGAGTATATGCTTGAAATGTAAATGCTCATAATTAATGTGCTGTCTTATGTGAGGTTTGAAATGGTTTGTTGATTGTGGTAAATGATATGTTATTCTTATGATTGAGCAAGATGTGCTCATTAAGTTTAATGTCATTTATGTTGGTATAAGTTATGTTATTCATATGATTGAGTAAGTTATGGTCATGAAGTTTCATGACATTTATGTTAATATATGCAATGTTATTCATATTACAATGTACAATTAATGTTGTTTATTATTTGCATATGAACTTACTAAGCTATATAGCTTACCCCCTTCCTTTCCTATGTCTTATAGGACTAATAAGCTAGCTCGAGTTGGAGATCACCGGAGATCCTATCACACTATCAAGCTACCATTTTGGGTATATATAAATTCAAGTATTTTGTGTTATGGAATGTATAGGGACTAAGTCAATTGGTTATATGTGTCTATATGATTGTAGCCAATATGTTCGCTTGTAATCGTTAAAGGCTTGTTTGCTATTTGGCCATGTAAGTTGGGTTATGTTGGCAACATGGTTGAAAGCCTAAGTATATTCATATATGTGTCAATGTCTATGGTGATATGATCATGGTATACTTGGTGAATGTGAAATATTTGGAATTGTGCTTTATGGCATGATTGTGTGATGTTAGGATTGTGACCTATTAATATGATGAGGAATTTGAGTATAATTTGGTAACTAGTTAGAAATTGAATGAAGCCTAATAAATGTGGGATTTGTATGTCTGATTTAGGGCTTAATAAATGTAGTGAGTATGTTAGATAAACATATAAAGTTGACGTGTTTTAACCATGAATGTGGATGCTTTGGTTACCTAAGTATGTAATGTTATGTGCCTTTGAATTGATGTGAGTGTACATGTGAATAAGGGTGGCAAATGGCTTGGTAAATAGCCTTTTTATTGTCCAAACGATAGACACATGACACATGGCCTGCCCCACGGGCATGTGATCCGGCCGTGTGTCCCCTGACCCTAAATAATTGCAAAATAGAATGCTCAGTAATGAGCACACGGGCAGAGACACGAGCATGTGTCTCAGCCGTGTGGATAGCATAGCCTCAAACACGGGCGTATGCCTTGGCCGTGTGAAGTCTACACCTATTTTATGAAAAATTATGAAAATTTAATCGATCACACGGCCTAAACACACTGGCATGTGCCCTGGCCGTGTGACCTTAATTTGTTTATGACGTCATAAACAGAGAGTTACACGGGCTAGGAACACGGGCGTGTCCCTTACTACACGGGCGTGTGCCTTAGCCCACACAGGCGTGTAGCCCTGTTTCCATGAATAATTTTCTAAGTTTTCCAAAAGTTTTCAAAGTTCTCGGTTTAGTCCCGAACCACTTCCAATGTATGTTTTGGGCCTCGTAGGCTCGGACGGCATGAATGCAAATGAAAAGTTTCAAATTTGGATGGAAATTTACGTCTCGAAAATGCATGTTTGCTTGTATTTATGTCCAGTAATGCCTCGTACCGTGTGGCGTCGAATACGGGTAAGGGGTGTTACACAACTTGTTTGCGAGATTTTGAATACAACACAACTAACTCAACTTCCCAATTGTACGCCAAACGATTCCAACCCAACGCGAGCTTTTTGAGTTGAAATCGAATCAACTTTAAGGGACGAATTTGTACTATTACATATATCAGAGGGATAACGAATACCAAATTACAAAGTATTTAGTATGGGTTCATATATCACGATTACTTTGTCGGGGAGATAACTGGATGAAGGCTAAAAAGGGGATTAGTTAAGCATGAAATTAATCATGCTAGATGGAGTATGGAAGTAGATTTTTAATGGAAATGGTGGAAAGTGAAAAAGGGAAAAGACTTGGGAGGCAAATTAGCCAAAATGCTAAAAATAGAAAAAGAATGACAGAATGCCAAATTCACTGACGCTTGAATGAAGAAAATAAAGGAATTGTTTTTTATTCAAAAAGCCAAGTCTGCCTAGTGGTTATAGCCACAAGGTATTTATACATACTTCTAATGCTAAAACTTAGTTAGATTTTTCTTAAACATTATCACTAGATAAATCAAAATTTAAAAATCAAATTTAAACTAAAGATCAAATTTAAACTAATTACAGAATTTTAAAAATATAAAAAATAAGTTGATCTTTAACCAACCAATTTCAAATATTTAATCTTTATCCAGCCAACTTCAAATCTTCAATCTTTCAATCTACCCATCCTCTTTGCTTTTTGTTCCAATTTAGCCCCTTTTTATATGATTTTGAATTTCAGCACACCAACTTCATTTTTTATAATAAAAACCAAATTTAGTAGCATCTTAATCGATAATTAGCTAAAAATAAATACATTAAAAAGAAAAAAATTATCTTGCTATCAATGCTCGATGAGGAGATTGATTTACCAAATAACTTTCCAGGTTTACGGCTTCAACCCAAAATTCTTTCCTTAAGCATGCATTTGAAAGCATGCATCGAGCCTTTTCCAACAATTTTCTGTTCATTCTTTCTGCAACTCTATTTTACTTCGAATTCCCAACAACGGTTCGGTGTCTTTTGATTCCTTCCTGTTTGCAAAAATCATTAAACTCTGAAGAACAAAACTCAAGACCATTATCTGTTCTCAATCGTTTCATGAATTTTTCGGTTTGTTTTTCCAATAGTACCTTCCACTGTTTGAAGATTCCGAAGTCTTCGATTTTTTTTCAAGAAATAAACCCAAATTTTTCTAGAGTGATCACCAATAAAAGTTAGGAAATATTTATTACCTCCTTTTGAGATGTCAGAAGATGGACCCATAAATCGGAATGAATGTAATCTAGAGTCCCTTTTATTCTATGCACTGCTAAATCGAAATGACTTGGGTTTGTTTCCCGAAAACGTAATGCTCGCAAAAACCTAACTTACCAAATCCAGTGTCTTTGAGAAGACTCTATTTCACAAGACTGTCATACTTTCTCACTCATATGACCCAGTCGCATGTGCCAAAGTTTGGTTGAATTGGAATCGATGGAGAAAGAGCCACGTTGTGTCGTCGCAGCATCAGGTTGATTCTTGTCGCGACGTGATGGTGATTTTGGCTTTTCTTCGATAATTTCAGCCGCATCAGTAACCGTTGACCTTTGCAGAACGTATAGGCTACCATTTTTCTATCCTCTCATCACAAGAAGAGCTCTACGAGAAACTTTTAAATCTTTTGATTCAATAACTATCCTATAATCATTAGAATCCAAAATTCCTAATGAGATATGATTTTTCTTTAAATCGGGAGCATACCTGACATCTTACAGTGTCAGAATAATTTCGTCGTGCATCCTAATTTGTATTGTTCTAATTCTAGATATTTTACATGGAGAGTTATTCCCCATGGATAACTATACGTGGAGAACCAGTCCCTGTTGGGACACATGTGATAGGAGCACCCTGAATTTAAGATCCATTCAAAAGTAAGATAAGAGCTTTCGCTCGTTGACACTAACAAGAAGTCATCACATCTTTCCTCGGCTACACTAGCATTAGCAACTTTGGCTTTCTGCTTATCTTTCTCATTGTTTTCGGCATCCTTTATTATTTTATTTTGAAGTTTCAACATTCTTCCTTAACGTGACCCACTTTTTTACAATAGCTACAATATTTGTCAGGATTTTTGGATTTGGACCTTGCTTTAAACTTGTTTTGATCTATCTTTCTGATTTGTTGTCTGCCTCTTGTAACTAGAATTGAGGCTTACCTGTCTGATTTTTTATTTGGGCCTAACTCATTGTCGATTTTATCCTTGCTCAAAAGATTTCCTTCCACATCCTCAAACGAGAGATTATCTCTCCCATAAATCAGAGTTTTCCTGAAAGTTTTATAAAAAGAGGGCAAAGAGTATAACAACAACATAGCTTGATCCTCGTCACTAATCCTTGCTTCAAGATTTTTTAAGTCATTAAGAAGGGTAACAAACTCACTAATATGAGTTCTAATGGGCTCACATTAGGTCATTCTGAACGTGTAGAGGCATTGTTTTAATACTAACCTGTTGACCAGATATTTCGTCATATATAAGGCTTCTAGTTTCTTCCATAACATAGACAAAATTTTCACCATCAGAACCTCTTATAACACATTATTCATGAGGTATAATTGAATAGTGGATAGAGCCTTCTTATCGAGCTCTTCCTATTCTGACTGATCCATATCTACGGGCTTCTTCCCTGTAACGACCTTTTTCAGACCGTTTTGAACTAGTATTACCGTCATCCGAACTTGCCATAAACTGCAATTTATAATTCCATCGAACTTCTTAATATTGAACTTTGACGTTGCCATCTCTGAACGGGTTGATTGTGGAAATTGAACTAGTTCTGATACCAGTCTTTAAGGGATAAACTCGATTAAACAATGAATAAAGTGAAGAAAATAAGAATTGAAAAGATCGAACACGTAAATTTTACATGAAAAAATCCTTAAAAACAGATAAAAAAAACCACGAGTAAAATAAGATTTCACTATAATAAAGAAGAGTACAAAAGATGAAGAGAATTAAAAGAAAAATCCGAAGCCCCACAAAAAAAAAAAAACCTTCAAAACAAAGAATAAAATTCTCTTAATCTAAATATTTTTTGTGTAAAACCTAGAGTAAGTAAGGCCTATTTGTAGGCTGAAAATTCGTAGCATATATGATTACAACAACTCAATGTTAATTAAAATTAGGTGGAAAACTAAAAACAGAGTTTAACTGGGAGAAAAAAAAGTCAATAAAAATTTGGTCAAAATTAGAGGTATTCTCCCTCGTAATATATAGCAAAAAAATTAAAAAATTAAAAACTTTTTAAATGATTGTAATTGTAAAAACTTTTAAGTCAACTTTTACTTCAATTATATTTATTTTAACTAAAGTAATATTTTGAATAAAAATATAGTTATTTTTAAATATGTAATTATCACAATTTTATTAAATTATAATTTTTAAATATATAATTACCACAAATTCTATTTTATATCAATTTTTGATAAATAATAATTCTAAATTAAACATTATAATTATTTTAAATATTAATTTAATAATATATTAAAAATAAAAAGTTTTCTCGTCGGTTCAATTTTTTTTAAACTCATGCTTTTTATATATATATTAAAACATTACTTTTAAATTTATTATTATTTTAATCATATTATTAATTTAACCAATAATTATCTAATATCTTCTTTTCATGTTCTAGATATTTCCAAGAAAATTACCAGCCACTTATGGCACGATAAATGTGATTTATATTTATGAAATAATTTTTGTTAAATTAATTTGTTTTGTTGTAGAAACTTTATGTTAAATAAACATATTTAATGTCAGTAATCAATAATAGTATTGACGAAATATTACTACAGATTTTGTACAAACAAACAATATTCTAAGAATTATATTTTATGTATAGTAATTCATGTTAAAATTGATATTTTAGATATTAAATTCCTTTTATATTAATTTATATTGATCAAATATAAATAAATTTTTAATAAATAATTTTGTATTTAAAATTTGACACTTTTTTCTAACGTGGTATTTATATTTTTTATTATCTAATTTAATACTTATATTTACAAAATTTATATATTTTGATATCCATTATCTAATTGACTATTATTTGCACTTTCGGTTATCTATTATTAATTGACCCAAATTAGTCTTTATATTATTAAAAAAATCAAATAAGACCAATTTTCAACAGAATTAATATTTATTGTTTAAATAAATATTCATTTACTATTTAACATAGTTAATATTTTGAAAATTTTAATAATTTTGCAAATGAAATATTTCGTTTGAAATAAAACCATGAAAATTATTAATTAATAAATATTAACTCTATAAATTAATTTTATTTAAAATTTTAATACATAAATTTCACAGACATACGAATATTGGTGAGGTTATTTGTTGACTACAAAGCCTTTGCATTGTGTTGAATCCTGACCTAGGAAGTGGAAGCCCATGATTTAGACATTCGTTTCCTAAATTTGCACCACCAATTCTAATTTATTTACATAATTCATTCAAAAAATAAGTTAAAGAAATAAGTGCATCATTCATTACATCATCCCAATAATAATGGTTACACAGAATGTGGTCAACTACCACTTAATGATAGCTATTTTTTTCTTTAAAATTATAGGATGGATAATTCCACATTATAAAGACATGAAGTAGGGAAGGCCCACTTTTTTATTTTGTGTCATAAAATAACGTAACATACAAAAATGGCGATGCATTATTTTCTTCTTTAATGAATTTATTGAAATTAATACATTCAACCTCGTCTTAACACCCACGATCTCAACTGGATTCATCAAATCAAGGCCGTTCATCACGTGGAATAAAAATTCTGATCCGATCTTTTTTTTATTGGCCAGCGACGGTTAGAAAGGGGCGTCTCCTTTTTATTATTCGCAATTTTGTTTTCTTTTCTTTTTGGGGGTTCAGTTGATTCGCAACTTTGTTAGCGCCAATATTAAATTGGATTTCTTTATAACGTCGTCACCCTATAGCTTTCGTATTTACAATATACTCCTTTGACTTTTGGATTTTTTGTTTCAGCCCAAAATGAAAAAGATATTACTAAAGTATGCAAAAACTATGAGCCCATTTTAGCTATATTTTAAATTAGCTGTTATAAATATATTACTCGAGTTTGAATCTTGTAAAAAATGAGTTTTATAGACTTAAATTTAATAAATTTATAAATTTATATTTCATATATTATTTATGTATGAATTTATACAAAGCTAGTGAAACACACCATAATATATCTTTAAAATCACCATATTTTACTGACAGATTGAATTAATGTCACTAGTTAACTTTTTTTTACAAAATAACAAATTTTACTATGAGGGTATTTTTGTTTTATTTTATGTAAAATTTATAAAAAAATCCAATTTAAACCCATAATGAATCTAGAAAATATTTATTATCTAAGTCATTATAATTTATATAGCATCAACTTTACCATTTCAACGATAGCTATTTTTTATAAACATATTTTTATATAATTTTTGTCACTTTTGTGTAATATATAATAAATTGTTTGTATAAAATAGAAACAGAAATTTCTTGGCAAAATAAAAATGTAAACAAAGTTAGAGGGGCATGAACATAAATACGGAGAATGAAGGTGGAAAATATGGAAAGGAAAAGACAAGTTAGTCTATAACTACGGCGGCTGGTAAGAAAAAGATCCCACACATTGAGACAAGGAGAGTTGGTGACAGAACAACAAGAGCGATACAAAGACTGCAATATAACCTGAAGCTCTGGCACCCACTTTTCAAATCTTAACACCAAACTCATACCAAACACTCTTGCTCTATATATCCGCCTCTCTTTCTTTCTTTACAATTCTCAGGTTTCATTGTTCTTTGAATCCTGCTTTGAAGGTTTGTTTCACTTCTTTATCTCAGGTTCTTCATTCTTTCTTCCCAAACATGGTTTTATTGGTATGATTGCTCATTTGATCTGGGTTTTGAGTTTTTAATGTATAGTCTGTTTCGTTATGGGGGATCCATGCAATGAAAAGTTTGCATATTTTTTGTATGTTTCTTTTGCATGTTCTTCACAAACCTTTGATTTCATGTCTATTAAGCCAACTGTCATTTAGTTGAGTGAAAATGAACTCTTATGTCAAGCTCTGTTTCAGTTTTGGCAGATTAATCAAATCATTTAATAGATATATGGGCAAAACGTGATTTTATTGAGCTTAATTTCATTGGTTTTCTCCTTTGATTTGGATTCTGAATCGAGTTTCGAGTTTTTCATTTAGAATTTGTTTCTTTTGAAAAGTTTGCAGTTTTCTTTAACCTCTCTTTTGCATGTTGTTGATAAAAGTTGAGCAAAAATGAAGTCTTTTTGTTTTGCTTACAGCTTACATTTCTTTGAATACAGATCATAAAAGAAACAAAGAAAGGCAAAGCTTAGAAGATGGGATCAGGGCAATGGTGCCTTCAAAAACGAGATAGTTTCAAGAGTGAAACGCTTGTAGGCAATGAGACTGTGCCAGAAATTGGGTGCCTTTCAATTATTGTTCTTGGTGCCTCTGGTGATCTTGCCAAGAAGAAGACTTTCCCTGCTCTCTTTCATCTTTATTGCCAGGTTTAAGTGTTTTAGATTCATTGATCAGCTTTGGCTTCCCTGATAAGGCTAACCTTAGAGGGTAATTGTGTGTATGCAGGGATTTCTGCCACCAAATGAGGTGCACATTTTCGGCTATGCAAGGACTAAGATTTCAGATGAAGAATTGAAAAATCGCATTCGTGGGTGAGACGTCTCCACCTATTACTAATCGATTTTAGTCCAATGCTTAACATGGTATCAGAGTCTAGAGTTTGTTATGTTATTCTTCCTACCTAACCCCATGTGTGGTTGACTGCCCCTACGTGAGGTTGAGTGTTAAGTAGTGGTATCCCACATCTGTTTAGTATTAAAGTCAACTCCTTCCATTATTATTGCTTGCTTGGTTTTAGGTCGGGTGCTTAATGAATAGTTGCTCACACTTTAGCCAAATTGCGTTAATTTATGAATAATTGAAATGGCAGATATCTTGTGAGTGAAAGGAGTGCTTCACCATCAAAAGATGTATCAAAGTTCTTACAGCTGGTCAGTACAAGCCTAGTTATACGTTCAACATGCTTCACTCCTATTGTTTTTGCTTCTTAGCTTTTTACTAACGATTGTTATGATTTGCAGATTAAATATGTAAGCGGATCATATGATGCTGCAGAGGGCTTTCAAATGTTAGACAAGGAGATTTCAAAGCATGAAACCTCAAAAAATAGCCTAGAAGGGTCATCTCGGAGGCTCTTTTATCTCGCACTTCCACCATCAGTATATCCATCTGTTTGCAGGATGATCAGGAGATATTGCATGAATAAATGTAGGTACTTTTGTTCCTCGAAGTTCTCCTTCATGATTAGAAGACAATATCTTATGTATGTCTTGTTTTCCAGCTAATCTTGGCGGATGGACTCGGATTGTTGTTGAGAAACCATTTGGTAGAGATTTAGGCTCCGCAGAGGAACTAAGTTCCCAGATTGGCGAGTTGTTTGATGAACCACAAATTTACCGTATTGATCACTATTTGGGAAAGGAATTGGTCCAGAACCTGGTAATGAATGTATAAACAGTCTCTTTGTATTTCTTGATTTCTTTATCAGCTCAGCTCAAATCTGGCTTTGTGGCACTTGCAGCTGGTTCTCCGTTTTGCAAATCGCTTCTTCTTACCCCTTTGGAATCGTGACAACATTGATAATGTACAGGTGAGTATCCTTTGATTAGGATATTGCAGATGTTCGCACTATTGGTGGACTGTCGGAGCTTTGTTAATAAATTATGATTATTCTTTTGATATTAATCTCTATTTTCTTCATTTCTTCGGGTAGATTGTGTTCAGAGAGGACTTTGGAACTGAAGGTCGAGGTGGATATTTTGACGAATACGGGTGTGTTTGATGTCATTTATTTTCCCTAGCATCTTGTATGTGATTTCTATGTTAAGTATTTGCTTCTTAGTTCATTTTCCTTTTTTGCTCTTTGTGCAGCATTATCCGCGATATTATCCAAAATCACCTGTTGCAGGTAATTGTTATAAACTGAAGCTCCTTAGATCTTTACTGAAACAAAAACAAGCTGGAGGAAAAACATGCTATGTACCGTTAGCCTACTTATTTATCCAGTTCATACCAACTGCAGGTCCTTTGTCTTGTTGCTATGGAGAAGCCTGTATCTCTCAAACCTGAGCACATTCGTGATGAAAAAGTGAAGGTGTGCATCTTATAACTCCATACTTTAGGAAGTGACTGCTGGTTGTTTCATAACTATGCGTGCAAAACAAGCCAATTATGTTCCTATCCATTTTGAAGTAGTATATGCTTGATGTAACGCGCCTAATTTCTATTTTTCCTTATATTTTAGGCACTCTAAGTCCGCGCTTTCTTTACCATATGCTGATTACCATATGAAATCCAGGTTCTTCAATCGGTACTTCCAATTAAAGACGAAGAGGTTGTACTCGGACAATATGAAGGTTACAGAGATGATCCGACAGTTCCTGATCACTCAAACACCCCAACGTTTGCAACTGTTATTCTCCGTATACACAACGAAAGATGGGAAGGTAGTAATTCTATACAAGCTTAACATTAATTTAAATTTCTCATCAGATTAGCCAATTTGACTTATTGGTTTGTTTCCAGGTGTTCCCTTTATACTAAAGGCAGGGAAAGCATTGAATTCGAGAAAGGCAGAGATTCGTGTTCAATTTAAGGATGTTCCTGGTGATATATTCAAATGTATAACAATAAACCTTTAAGATTCTTTGTAACTTTGCTTATATATTGCTTATTCCCACCGAGCTGCTTATGTAGTCTCTTCGATAAAATCATGAAGAGATGTGATGAATCTTTATTCAGGTAAAAAGCAAGGGAGAAATGAGTTTGTCATCCGCCTGCAACCTTCTGAAGCCATGTACATGAAGCTAATGGTGAGTTTTATAATATTATTGTGTCGATCTGAAAGCTATTATAAACTTTAAAAACACTGCACATATGTTCCTCTGCTAAACTTGCATATTGACTAGTACTTCATCACCGATGCAGGTGAAGCAGCCTGGATTGGAGATGTCAACAGTTCAAAGTGAACTAGACTTGTCATACAGGCAACGCTATCAAGGTGTTACGATCCCAGAGGCTTATGAGCGTCTCATTCTCGACACGTATGATCCTTGCCCTTTTTTATCCTTGAAATATTATTGTTTGCAATGCTTACCCTTACAGCTGGTAGGTTTGGTAATGTGGATCAGAAACTATGATAACTAGTTTCGCTTATGATAACTAGTTTCGTTTTCCGGTTTTATGTTTCCTGTGTAATGAACAGCAGAACTTTTTTTGGTTATGTAGGATAAGAGGTGATCAGCAGCATTTTGTTCGTAGAGACGAGTTGAAGGTAAGAATTTGTATATACTCTGGAAGAAGATAATTTATAAGGGATTCAATCTGTAACATCCATATTGATTTGTTCATCAGGCGGCATGGGAGATTTTCACGCCTCTTCTACATAGAATCGACAATGGTGAAATGAAACCGATTCCATACCAAGCAGGCAGCCGTGGACCTGCAGAAGCGGATGAGCTTTTGGAAAAAGCTGGTTATGTTCAAACACATGGATATATTTGGATTCCTCCCACCTTGTAGAAACTTGCTGTCTACTCGTGGTTTTCCATCACCACATCACCATCTACATATAAGTTGAGATTTGGTTAAAGGCCTCTTTGTAACACATCGAATAACCAGGCCTGCCGGTTGTAGCGAGTTTCGAAACTACTGTAAGCCTAAGAGCTTGTGACCCTACATATTTGATGTACCGTGTGTAGAGTATGATCCAATAGTGTATTGGGAATTGTTCCGATCGGGTTAACTAGACCCCGGAATAAAAAGCTCTTCCAAACCTGTTTATTTTGTAGGTCAGTTGGGTGCAAACTTGATCGAGGATTATTATTATACAAGATTTCGAGTTAAGCTTGTTTACACGAGTTGGAGCTTTTGAGTTGACATGTTTCGTATTCACTAGGCAAATGCCCACACTTCCCTGAGGATATTTTTTCAAACTAATACTTAGTAACAATCATTTTTATTTTTAATTTTTTTTTAAATTTATTGATGATTTCTCTTAATTTACATTATGTCAAATACAATCCCTTTTTTGATGTGAATTAGCTTCGACAATGTTGGAATATGAAACATCATAATATAAAAAATAATTAAAGCATGATAGAAAAATTGTTAGAGTTGTGTAACCCAAATTCTAAGAGATTGTTTGTAAGTCAAGTTAAACAAAATATATTTTCTTTCTAGAAGATTTAGTATTTATTAGTATAATATATTTAGCATTTATTAGCATAATTTGTTTGACTTGACAATTTAGCTTATAAATAGGTTCTTTTACAACCTTAGAAATACACACCCATTAGAGATTAGAACTCAACACATTTAGAGAATTTTGTGTTTACGTTTTGAGGGTTCTTTATTTTCTGGTTTTCGGGGTTTAATTTTTATCTCCATCTTTTGTACTCTTCGTTCTTTTGCCATTATAGTAAAATTATCTTTGCCCGTGGTTTTTTATCTCTTTGGAGGAGTTTTTCTACGTTAAATTTGTGTATTCAATTTCTCAATTTCTTTTGCTATTTTTATTTGTTCGTTGCTTAATCGGACGATCCTAACAAGTGATATCAGAGCTAGTTCAATTTTATAGATCAGCCCGTTCAGAGATGACAGCAACAAGGTTTGAAATTGATAAGTTCGATGGTGAGACAAATTTCAATCTGCGGCAAGTTCGGATGATGGCAATTCTACTTCAAACCCGCTTGAAAAAGGTTGTTACCGGAAAAAGCCTGAGAATCTAAATCAAACAGAATGGGAAGAGCTTGATGAAAAGGCCTTATCTGCAATCCAGTTGTACCTCGTGAATACGGTATTGGAGGAGGTATTGATGGAGAAAACCTCATCCGCCTTGTGGAAAAGGTTAGAAACTCTTTATGCGACTAAGTCTCTGGCTAACTGTTTAGTGTTGAAACAACGTCTATTTACGTTTCGCATGAACAAAGGTGAGCTTCTTAGAGATCATATCAATCAATTCATTACTCTTTTAAATGATTTAAAGAATGTTAAGGTTTATATTGACGATGAATATCAGGCTATGCTATTATTGTACTCTTTACCCCCTTCATACAAGTCTTTTAGGAGACCCTGATTTATGGCAGAGACAAACTCTCATTCGAAGATGTGAAGGGTCATTTGTTGAGTATAGACAAACTTGACTATGAGTTTGGTTTGGATAGCAAGGTAGATAAGTAAGCTTCCGTTTTGGTAGCATCAAAGAAACGAGACAAAAGGTGTCGCTATTGTAAAAAGTTAGGTCACGTCAAAGCAAATTGTTATAAACTGCGAAATAAAAGAACTACTAAGAGTAACGAGGAAGATGTAACTGGTGCTAATTTGGCCGATGAAAGCGGTGATGATTTCTTGTTAGTGTCAACGAGCGATAACTCCAAGCTCACGTCTAAGTGGATCCTATATTCGGGATGTTCTTTCCACATGTGTCCTATTAGATAATGGTTCTCCACATATAGTTCGGTTGAAGGTGGAGTTATGCACATGAGAAACGATTCATCTAGTAAGGTAATTGGTATTGGTACTGTTAAAATTAGGATACACGATGGGATGATTAGGACACTCTCAGATGTCGTATGTACTTGATTTACGAAAGAATCTCATCTCATTGAGTAATTTAGACTTGAAAGGATGCAAAATCAACATCGAGCATCTCGTGGAGCTCTTGTTTTGTTAAAAGGTAAAAGAATCGGCAGTCTTTATATTTTGGAAGGTTCTACAGTGACAGGTGAAATTGGATGTCCCTTGTTCGTTATGGAGTCGAAGTCAACTCGTTTGGAGCGGAGGCAACTTGGTCATAGGAGGGAAAAATGTATGACTGTTTCATTGAAGAGAGGTTCTCTTTTGGATGAAGGTTTTGAAAAGTTAGGGCACTGTGTTCATGAAAATCAGACCCGGGCTAATTTTGATTTGGCAATGCCACTACACCAAAACAGACTTTTAGCGGCATTTTTTATGTCTTTTAGCGGCGTTTTTAAGCGCCACTAATATAATTTGTTGCGCTTTTGAAAGCGCCGCAAAAAACGCCGCTAAAATACGCGCCGTAAAAGTTAGCGGCGTTTATTGCAAAAAAATACCACTAGAAGTCTTGGCTTTTAGCGGCGATTTTATAAGAACGCCGTTAAAGACCACACTTATGCTTTATAAGAACGCCAAAAGACCACACCTTTAGTGGCGCTTTTATAAGAACGCCGCTAAAGACCACACATTTAGCGCGTTTTTTATAAACGATGCTAAAGGTGGGCCTTTAACGACGCTTTCTTAGAAAAGTGCCGCTAAATGTGGTCTTTAAGCGTTCTTATAAAAGAGCCGCTAAATGTGATCTTTAGCGGCGCTTCTAGAAAAGCGCTTAAATGTAGTCTTTAGCGGCGTTTCTTATAAAACGTCGCTAAAGGTGTGGTCTTTTAGCAGCGTTTCTTATAAAAGCGCCACTAAAGGTGCGGTCTTTTAGCAGCGTTTCTAACAAAAACGCCACTAATTTGCACAGATTTGCAGTGCTATTTTTCTGCAATATCCTACCCTCCCTGCATTAAAAACCAACCAAAAAGCAACAGCAATTGCATATAATTCCAACCCAAGGCAGCAAATAAAACATTTAAATCTCACCAAAAGCATTAAATCTAAACGATACTTCAAATTTAATAAAAGATATATGATATTTATTAATAAATGAAGCATAATTCAAACAATTTTACAATAATGTTAACTGTAACAATGTTAAAAAATCTTACAACAATAAAACAAATGTCTAAGAGGCGGCCTCTGCGATTTCTTCTTTGGAACAATCGCATCATAGTCGTAGCTTGTAGCTGGAGTTCTTCATACTTTCTATTCTGCTCTGCCTCCCTCCTGTTGCCTCCGCTCTAAGTTGAGCAATATGCTCCTCCTCCCTCGCTGCTGCCTCTGCTCTAAGCTGAGAAATTTGCTCAGCTGTGCTCGCTTCCATCAGAGATATCTGGTCTTTCGTCTCGAACTTGAAGACGAGATTAACTCCGGAAGGCATGTATTGCGGAGCGGATCAAAATATTGAGTGGGTAACACCGATCCTTGACATCGAACCCGACCATACCTTGTAAGACCCAAAACATTAGTGATAATTTTGTTATAAATATACTCAAGATTAACAAAACTATCAATCAAAGCAATGTACCTTCGGGACCCAAAACATCAATAATAATTACATTATCAATCTCCTCGAGATTAACAGAATCGTCGACAAGCAACCGCTTCATACTCCGCCTTCTTCTCCTTTAGTTTATCCTAATAAATCAATAAAAAGTTAGAAACGAAATATATAATTAAAAGGAATGGAACATAACTTAAATTTATAAATTTAAAACTACAAAAGATGAATTAAACTATTGTAATTAAACATTATAAATATTTATAATAAATCAAATTATATTAAGTAAATATACCAAAATTTTTACAATTTCTGGATGTTATCGAAATCCATCCTTCTTCCTATAGCGTAATGTCAAAAAGTCAAGGCCCAACTTTTGACTTGATGAAACTTCCTACATTATAGCGTAAAAATATAATTTAATAGTATAAAGTAATTAATATTTGAAAGAAGTAATAAATTATAATACCTCGGCCTCATTACACGAGCAAAACTTTTGGAACCCATCGTAATAAGTGAATTGTTATTTCGTCATTGCTTGTTCCAACTCGCTCACGATCCTACATAATGAAATTTGAATTATGTATATAGTACATACGATAAACTGAAAATTTTATAAGACTTTGAAAGTACGTAATACCTCTCCTTTCTTTGAATTCCAGAATCTAACTTGATCTTCCCATTGGTACCTCAACATTCCCGGCGGGACATTTCACAATTTTTCGTCAAGGCTTATGCCTTTCTTAAAATATTATTTTTTAAGGGTGCTTTTATTGTCTCTCCATTTTTTACCCAACATCTTCTTAACATAGTCATCGGAGACCTCTAAAGCAAATTTACCTAGAAATTTTTTTTAAAAAGTTAATATAAATGAAGGTTAAATTAAAGTATTATAAATTACATTCACCTTTTATTACCTTAAAATTATTGAGAGCCTGATTTTGTTGGCATCGTGCACGTGATGCCATGATTCGTAGTTAATGCATAACATATTCGCATTTCGTGCTATAATGCCCAAATACCACGCCAACAATGAGCTTCAGATCCGATAGGTGGCCATGATTGTTTCTCCTTACTTGAATACGCCGATAGGCTCTAAGTCGCATAAATCATAAGTAATGTATGTCCCCGAGCTCGTTTCGTCCCACCACCCTCAAATTTGAAAAATGATATATTATTATATTAAAATTGAAAAATGAATCAATAATAAAATTCAACATGCATGTAAAATAAACTTAACATTACTTTGGAATTGTCCATGCTCGTCATCTATGTCCGTGGACTAGAAGATCCAACAAGCGTATCATGTCCACTATTTACTTCTTCCGGATTTAGAGTATGTTGGACAATATTTAAACCTCAGAATCGCCTTTTAGGCATTTTCCCTGCAATACACATAAAATAGTTCAAAATTTTAGTAACAAATAACAACAATAATAGGACATTTAAAAGTTAAATTATATAACATGACCAACATGAAAATTATAATATAACATATAAATAATAAATCATTAAATCTTACTACATCATATTTCAGAAATATCTTCGTCCACATCCCGACGAACCCATTGAAATTGTTGACTAGTACTAGGATATTTTCGCTTAAGTCTTGTTCGGAAAAGGCAAAGTTTCGATCTTTCGACTATGTCATCTCTACTTCCACCGCCAATGTCGAACAAGTCTCTAGGGTGTTTTGAAGTACAACGTACCAACCCTCATCAGTTGGATCTTCGAGTAAAAACTTGTTTAACTTGAGAAGAAAACACATACTGCTCGTCCATCAATTGTTCTCCAGTGTGAATCAATCGAGAGAAATTCACCATTGTAAAGTCATATTGATCATTTTTAATTCCGCGAGCCGTATTCACATCAGCCCAATCACCTCGAAATAAGACAACTTTGCATTTGCCGTAATAATCCAACTCAATAATGTCAGTAATAAGTCCGTAATATTCCAAATTCCCCTCGACCGGATTACTGTCCCTAGCACTAGCATAACTTGTAATCGAATAATTAACAACAATTTCACAATTTTGGGTTCTCCTCAATCTCTCGCGATACCTTGTATGAAATTTGTATCCGTTGATGAGGAAGCCACTATATCTTTTAACTATTCTGTTTGGACCTTGTGAAAGCCATTTAACGTCATCATTTACTTCATTTCGACTCCAAACCTATTGAGTCGAAAGTAAATTGAGTAATTATGAATGTTATGAGAAAACATTATTACTTGTCAATGAAAATTTAAATTGCATACCATTTGGCTTAACCATTCATGGAATGATTCTGCGAACAACTTATTAATTTCTCATCGATTTAATCTTCGGGATCGTGATCAAGCTCTCAATATATGTTTGTACTCACTACGGTAAATTTACTTTGTTAGAAGACAAATAAATTAAAATTGATGAGTATTTATCAAATTCTAGAACTTACTTCTGAAATGGTTCCATTGAATCGTGATGAAAAAGAACGTATCGATGTGCTTGGACCCACGATCTATCGTCTAATTCTACAATTTTGACTTTTCCAATCGGTTCTCCAAACTTTGAAATAAATAAGTTTCGCCAAATTATGATCCGTGAGCCCAAGATTTCTACTTGGTCTGCTCATTCTTGTTTCAACATCTTCCAAATACCTCGAAGAAAGTCATACATTCCTCCGCCAAGTAGCCTGGGCAATTGATCCTTCCGGATAACGCTTATTGCGAAGATGACTTCAATTTGGAAAGGGACCTAAACACGGTATACAACATTATCAAAAGTTGCAACTAAAGGCATTGAGCTGAATGAAGGAATATTTTGTAAATAAAGTAAGACCTTTCAATGGGATACATCCATCGATAGAAAGCGGGTCCACCAAGAAGTGCTTCACGGAGATGAATTAACAAGTGCACCATAATAGTGAAGAAGGAAGGCGAATATCTTCTCCAGATTGCATATAGTCAATGCAATCGATCTTGTAGTCTCTAATTCTTGAACATTCAAAACTTTACCACAAATGCCTTTCATTATATTCGACAATTCAATTATAGGAACCGTCACCTTTTTCGACATACAACACCATATAGCAACTGGCAGTAAGTCTTGCATCAAGATGTGATAGTCATACGATTTTAAGCCATATAGTCTTCGATCCTTAAGACTCACACATCGCGATATATTTGATGCATACGCATCCGGGACCTTTATATCCTTCAACACCGTACAGAACACTTCTTTCTCCGTCTTCGACATTGAAAAAATAATAGGCGGCAACCGATATTTCATATTCGAAAGTGCTCGAGGATGAAGCTCGCGTCGAATTCCCATGTGGACTAAATCAAGTCGGCTCTGAAGATTATCTTTCAATTTTCCATCGACATTCAAAATAATCCCAATGATGTTCTCGCAGACATTTTTCTCTATGTGCATGACATCAAGATTATGACGTAAATCGATGCTCCCAATAAGGCAACTCGAAAAATACTACTTTTTTTCCACAAGTCCGCCTCATTAGGATCATCCTCTTCATCGATTCATCCTAGATCTCCTATTTCTTTGCGGGTTGGCCGGTTGATTTATCTTCCCATAAATGAAATTCATATCTTTCAACATTAAGAATATTTGGGATCCACCGGTCTGCGAAGGAGCTGGTCTGAACTCTTCAGTACCATCAAACTGAGCACTCTGAAATCTAAATGTATGATTTTCTAGTAACCATCGATGATGCCCCATGTAAGAGAACTTCTTCCCATTATATAACCATTGCGAACATGTCTGCAAGAAGACAACACGGACAAGCATAACGTCCCCTAGTACTCCAACCAGATAAATTAGCATAAGCCGGGAAGTCGTTAATAGTCCACACTAAAGCCGCACGTAAATTAAAGTTCTCTTTTCTCATTGCATCGTATGTCTAAACACCAGCCCATAGTTATTTTAACTCGTCAACAAGTGGCTGCAAATATACGCCAATATCATTCCCTACCCTTTCTCTCGTGTATAATCATAGACAAGATAAAAGAAGATTGTTTCATGCAAACCCATGGAGGCAAATTGTAGGAACAAGCACCACAAAGCCAACATCAGACGTTGTGCTCATGAGTTTGTAAGGTTAAATCCATCGGATGCTAGCCCAAGCCTCACACTCGAGGATCGCTTGCAAAGCTTGGAAATTTGGAGTCAAAAGATTTCCAAGTTAAAGAATCTGCAGGATGCCTTAACAACCCATCATCTGTTCGTCCATCACGGTGCCACGTCATTGATTCGGCTGTCTTCAGCGACATGAAAAGCTATTGAAGCCTTGGTATTAGCAGAAAATATCGTAAAATCTTAACCGGCTGATTCCTTGACTGTATTGTGTTCATCCTCGTTACTGGCCCTCTCAGATTTCTATTAATCCAACGGGATTGGCGATAAATGACAACACTGTTGGTTTATCCGGTCGCCCCAATACAACATGCATTCATTTGGGCAATCGTGAATTTTGTTGTAGCCAAGGCCCAAATCCTTTATCAATTTCTTCATGTCTTTGGAAGATTGGGGATTTTTGCAACGGAACATTTCTTGCGTAAACTCTAACAAAGATTGTCAACGATTTTCTCGGTCTACCCCCAAACATTTCAAGTGAAAAGACGAATACAAAATGACAGCTTGGAAAATTTTGATCCCTCATACGCTTCTTCATTCATTTCACCAAGTAACGTGTAGAACCTCGCCGCTTCTTCATTTGGTCGTTTCATCCCAGACACTTCTTCTTGTTTTGGTGAAAGTATTTCCACCAAAATTATGATCATCGGTTGCACCCAAGTCGTGGAAATGACTCAAACCATCATCACAAGATATTAAAAGCATCCCGCAACATGTCTTCCATGTTATCGCCTCTAACATTCGATTGAAAGCACTATAAGGATACCCAGATTCATCGATGAAGATGCTCCACTAGATGTACACTCTCCATGAAAAACCATTTTTATACCCCGGACAAAGCCATTAACAACTAGATGTTCGTAGACTACTTCACGATAATGCCGCTAATATTGCAACACGCTTTACACGGGCAAAGAATCATATTCTCTTGGCTTGCATTTTAAAATGCAAAATTCAGAAAAGTTTCTACTCCATTTCGATAGTCGTTGCTTACCCTTGACAATTTCATCCAACTCCTATCTATATCGTAGTTGTTGAAGTCTAAAGTTGACAATAAATTACACGGCTAAATTGTTAATTAATAATTTATATAAGTAATGATATGATCATATATATAATGAGTACTATGTAAGTTATGTAAATTATGTAAGTTATGAAGTTTGATCTTAACTTAAAAATATGTAAGTTATGAAATTTGATCTTAAACTTATGTAAGTTATGAAATTTGATCTTAAAATTAAGTAAGTTATGTATTCTTTAAGATTCATCATACGTGGCATTGTTACACCTAGGAGGAATATCCATTATATCTCGATTGTGAGATATAAGGCAACCCTTCGATTTCCAAATTATATACTTTGAATCATTTTTTCTATACAAATATTATGTAAGTTATGATGTTTGATCTTAACTTAAAATTATGTAAGTTATGAAATTTGATCTTAAACTTATGTAAGTTATGAAATTTGATCTTAAAATTAAGTAAGTTATGTATTCTTTAAGATTCATCATACGTGGCATTGTTACACCTAGGAGGATCCATTATATCCGATTGTGAGATATAATGCAACCCGTCAGTTTCCAAATATATACTTTGAATCATTTTTTTTCTATACAAGTATTATGTAAGTTATGAAGTTTGATCTTAACTTAAAATTATGTAAGTTATGAAATTTAATCTTAAACTTATGTAAGTTATGAAATTTGTTCTTAAAATTAAGTAAGTTTTGTATTCTTTAAGATTCATCATACGTGGCATTGTTACACCTAGGAGGATCCATTATATCCGATTGTGAGATATAAGGCAACCCGTCAGTTTCCAAATTTATATACTTTGAATCATTTTTTCTATACAAGTATTACGTAAGTTATGAAGTTTGATATTAACTTAAAATTATGTAAGTTATGAAATTTGATCGTAAACTTATGTAAGTTGTGAAATTTGATCTTAAAATTAGGTAAGTTGAGATGTTGTGAGGTGCTTAGAATTTGAAATAACTTATTTAATAATTTATTTTAATTGAATCTTATATCTAATGTCAAGTCTATAAAATAGTTATATAATAGTAATAATTAGTATGTTTTACTAACCTTTTGTGTTGGGTTTGTTATTTGACTATATTAAAATATAGAATAAAATTTAGAAAATTAAAGATATCGGGATAAATTATTTAATTGGTCGTTACTAAATATAGTTTAATTGAATAAATCACTAAAAATAAAAAATATTAAAAATAATTTTATTTTTTAACTTGGTTTAATCGGTACATACTTATTTTCCGGTATTATTTTTTAACTTGAATAAATACTTATTTTTTAACTTGGTTTAATCTCTTCATAACATGCAAATATTTATTAAAATATGAAATTTATTATTATGACTAGTGATGTTGATATTATTTTTGGTTTAAGTTAAAAGGTTTAATATAGTATTTGGTGCTAAAATATTGAGAAAAAATATATCGAATTTACAATATTGTTTGACATTTTTAAACTAATTATAATTATTTTATAATATGATAAAAAACATATTTAAGTTGTTAAATAATATAATTAAAATTAGTTTTGTTTTCAATAAGAAATAAAATAGTTAATTTAAAATATGTTTAAAAAACTTATATCGCTACTATCGAAATTAATAACAACTATTTTAAAGATCTTGCAAAATTAAATTTGTTTAAAACCTATTTAAACTTGATATAAAATTACTTCAAACTGTTTATAATTTTAAGATTATAATATATGTTTAGCATTTACTTTTCAAAATGTGCCTAAAGAATAAAAATAAAAAAATTACATTTCAAATTTGATAATACTTTTATAAATATATATGTATTTATTTAGTACATACTTATTTTCGGAAAATGTTTAAAAAATTAGAACTTTATAATTATTTTAAAGTTTATTAAAATTGTTATAATGTTTCAAAATTTAAGAATTATATAACATGTTTAAAATTAATTATGATCTTTTTGAAAATAGGTTAAACTTCAAACATAATAATTGTATCTTAAAGCTGTTGTTTTATGGTAAACAAGATTAGAAATTATAACTCGCTCATGGTGTTGGTTTATGTTTGAAGGATAAAATCTAGAGATGGGCCGGATGCTCTTAGATTCTTGTAAAAGAAGATAATCTTGTTCTTTGAGATGCTCTTTTATGCTTAAATGAAAGGAAGTTTTAAATGGAAAAAAAGTAAGGAAATAAAATTCTCTAGAACGCCAAGAGAGGTGGGAGATGACCCTGGAGGGAATTAATACCTATGGCACTTATTTTTGGTCCCTAAGCTCGTGTTCTTTTATTAGTCGGCTCAGAAAGTGATTTCACATTGTACCAACTACCAAGTTAGGCTAATAGTGGTTGACAGGGAAGACTTAGACCTTTGCCTAACAACATGGTCTCTCTCGCTAACAATATATTAATTCCTAACTTTCATATTAGTTATTAAAAATTCATGTTTACAGAAGGAAACTGAGATGAGCAAAGAAATCTGCAGCCTATAGATGATCATGCCCTAAAAATCGATGTAAATGTGATAAACATGCAACCTAGTCACCTATTGCTAGCACATCACATGCCCATCCAACATAATTTAGACAAAAACAAGTCGAAGCTCAAAGTAAAATTGAAGTTCCCACAACAATATCAAGCGACAAAATATATTACCCGATTTGCGAAAATGTTCTCATTCTTCATATTCAAACAATGCTAATTGAAACTCTTCCGCAAATACAGCAGAAGAGATAGAAGGGCATCAAACTTTGCATTTAAAAAGAACAAAGAGAACCATGACCACATGAAAACCATATAGACAAGATCTGTACCTTGTTGATCACCCATCATCAATCACAGAATCGCTTATGCTATTGAATAGCTCAAAGAGTGCTTCAACTTCACTAACACTAACTCGCAAAAAAAAAAAAAAAAAACGAAGTAGTCAAATTTTAGCAAAGTTAGCAAGCTTTATAATCTATTCCAAGTGACCCAAATAATCCAAATCTTTCAGAAACTAAAACCAATAACAAATTTGGAAATTTTCCTTCTTAATGGAATGAAAAGCCATGTTTCTTGACTAAAATGTTTCACTAAAAATAAAAAGATAGTAAATTATTAAAACCTCACAATATATGAAGATTTCTTACAATGAACTGCTTTCACATTAAAAAGATCATGAGTCAAAAGTGATAGTGCAAGAGTGAAAGGGCGGTATTTTCAACATATATCCCAAAAAACTACATTTATGATAAACTAAACTAAACTCACTCTAATGGTTTTTCATCGTTTAAAAAGATAGTCTTTTAGCTCTTCTTGAAGGCCAATTAATTGGATGTTAGATACCTTCTGCAAAATAGCACACCACCATAGCTCTGATTCTATTCCATAAGAAATAGTTGAAACCTTACACCTCATGAAGGGCTCCAAAATTTCTTCTCATATCTTACTAACAATATGGATACCTATATATATATATATATATAGGTATAAGATCTCAATCAGTTGAGGCCTAATATAGAATAATTTAAATCATTTAACACTGGTGATGATGTTAGACTCATCTAATTGAAACCAATAGCTAGGAACAAAAATACTCACACAAGTCTAAAAACCCAAAATAACTATAAGACAATGATGCTTTGAACCCCTGTGAATTTATCAAAACGAAAGACAAGAGCAATATTTGCAAAAGAACAATAAATAAAACCCCTTCAATCTTCCAGCCACCAAGACAAAGGGCAAAATTTTGTTACTTCTGAATACAGATTTGTCAAAACAACATAAATGAATCATAATTTCAGAAACCCAAATAAAGCAAAATTCTAAAGAAATAATCCGAAGTTAAAAGAAGGGGAAACAAGAGAGAGCAAGATTTACCTAGCGTGAATAATTTTAACGCTGGTTTTCATACCATGTTGAGACCAATTGTAAGCAATAGAACCCGCATAATCTTTTCACCACGACACCCAATGATTTCAAATTTTGTTCTACCCAATGTAACTTTCTCAATAGTGAATACTATATAAATTTCCCTTCCATGTGTATATATATATATATATATATATATTAGTTACTTCAGTTTCTTCCACCATATTCTTTTTCTTCTTTTCTATTTATCTTTAGATTTCTTACTGTCAAGATTGAAGAAAATAAAAAAAACGGCAATGGCGACTTACAAGTTGGTCGATGGCGACGGCGATGGCGATAGCGCGATCGCGATTTAAGAGGCGTATGAAGGCCGACGCGATTTAAAATTGGGATTTTCTATATGGGAAATCAATGGCCGATAGGAAGGGTGAATTTTAGGATTTAAAATTGGGGAAAATGGGTGAACAAGAGAGCAAAACGGATGTCAATGGGGGAAAAGGGTGAAAATACTTAGGGATTTAGGAGTAGGGAAAAGGGGGGAACCGAACTCAGCAGCGTAATCGATTTAAATGGGAAACAAGGTAAGTGTGATCGTGGGGTAAAAAGAGAGAGCAAAACGACAATCGCTTTTGCCCAAAGAAATTTAACATTTGTATGCTTTTTTAACCAAAAGCAGCTAAAAAGGGAACCTATTATGGCTTTTACCAAAACGCCACTAAAATTCTAATAAAACGACGCCGCTTTTGTTTAAAATATATCTTTTAAGCTTTTTTAAACAAAACGCCGCTAGTGCCTTTAAAATTTAAAATTATTTAATATATAAAATAAAAACAATATAATTTTTTCATTTAAATAAAACAATATTTAATAGAATATATAAAATAAAAACAATATAAAATTATTTAATAATAGTATTTTAATTTTTTCATTTAAATAAATAATTTTTAAAATTTAATTAATATTTAAAAAATTAGATCAAATTTAAAATCTTGAAAATTATTTAAAATTTGAATTTATTTAATATAAATTAAAAACAAAGCAGTCATATACTCAAAAAACTTTAAATTTATTTCAATAATAGTATTTCAAATTGTTAATATATATTTTTCACACAAAAAACCCTAAACCCCTAACCCCTATCCCATTAACCCCTAAACCCTAACCTCTATCCTCTTAACCCTTAAACTTCTAACATCTAACACCTAACCCAGAAACCCTAAACCCATATCATTTAAACCATAATCCTTAACCAATAACCCCTAAACATTAAATCGTAGACTCTAAACCTTAAACCTTAAATCATGAAATCTAAACTCTAAACCCATAACATTTTAAACTTATAAACCTTAAATCATAAACCCTCGACCCTCAGCCCTAAATCACTAAACTCTGAACCTTAAAACCCTAAACTTTAAACCCTAAATCCTAAATAGTAAACCCTAAATCTTAAAATCCTAAACTTTAAAATCACAATCCTTAAAACTCTAAACCCTAACCTCTATCCTCTTAACTCTTAAACCCATAACACCTAAACCCATAAACCCTAAAAACGTATCCTTTAACCCTTAATCCCCAACGAATAACCCCTAAACCTTAAATCATGGACTATAAACCTTAAACCTTAAATCATGAACTCTAAACCCTAAACTCATAACCTTTTAAACTTATAAACCTTAAACATTAAACAATTGAACCACTAAATTATAAACACTAATGCTGAGTTTTTTTTTTCCAATTTTTATATTGATACCAAAATGGTGTTGTTTATATTCTGGAATAAAATAGGTATTTGCGACGTTTTTAGGTAAAACGCCACTATTTCTAAACATTTGGCGGCGTTTTTTTAACAAAAATGCCACTATTTTATTTTTATATTGATACCAAAACAGCGCGTTCTATTTAGAAATAAAATAGTTTTTGCATTGCTATACATTTATCGCGTTTTGAACAAAACGCCACTAATGTTGAGTTTTTTTCAATTTTTATATTAAACCGAAATGACGACGTTTTATTTTTAAATAAAATAGTTTTAATAGATTTTTGTGGCGTTTGTATAAAAGCGCCACTATTGCTGGGACCTTTAGCGGCGTTTTTCTAAAAGCGCCGCTAATGCTCAGACCTTTAGCGGCATTTTGATAAAAGCGCCGCTAATGCTCGGACCTTTAGCGGCATTTTTCTAAAGCGTCGCTAATGCTCGGACCTTTAGCGGCGTTTTTATAAAAGCGCCGCTAATGCTTTGACCTTTAGCGGCGTTTTATAAAAGCGCCGCTAATGCTTTGACCTTTAGCAGCGTTTATATAAAAGCGCCGCTAATGCTCGGACCTTTAGTAGCGTTTATATAAAAGCACTGCTAATGCTCAGACCTTTAGCGCGTTTTCTAAAAAAAGCCGCTATTTATCGTTTTTAGCGGCGTTTTGGATATAAACGCCGCTATTGCTTTTTTTTTGCGAAAATGCCGCTATTGCATAATATTTGTGGCGTTTTTCTTTAAAACGCCACTAAAAACGCCGTTAAAAGTCTGTTTTGGTGTAGTGTGCACAAGTTGAAGGCTAGAAGTCTTCCGACTTCTAAGCACAGATTCGACTCAGTTAATTCCCTGCATAGTTCAAGATAGGCCCATGGCGGGCTTTGGCAATGATGGCGTTCGAAGAATTTGTATCAAGGTGGAGATTGTTAGAGTTGTGTGACCCAAATTCTAAGAGATTGCTTGCAAGTCAAGTTAAACAAAATATATTTTCTTTCGAGAAGATTTAGTATTTATTAGTATAATATATTTAGCATTTATTAGCATATATAATTTGTTTGACTTGATAATTTAGGTTCTTTTACAACCTTAGAAATACACACCCATTAGAGATTAGAACTCATAATACATTTAGAGAATTTTGTGTTTGCGTTTTGAGGGTTCTTTATTTTCGGGTTTTCGGCGTTTAGTTTTTATCTCCATCTTTTGTACTCTTCGTTCTTTTGCCAGTATAGTAAAATTATCTTTGCCCGTGGTTTTTATCCTCTTTGGAAGAGTTTTTCCACGTTAAATTTGTGTGTTCAATTTTTCAATTTCTTCTGCTATTTTTATTTGTTCGTTGCTTAATTCGGACGATCCTAACAAAAATTAAATAAAAAATAACACTATGTAACTATTATTAGTATGTTAAAATTTACATAATATATAATTTTTAAATATAATTATGATAATAAAAATGACGAGATATGACAAATTTAAGTGTTAATTAGATTTTACGGTTTTTGGTACGTAACTATGCAACACAAAATGGGAAAATTAATTAAAATACGTTATAAAAATAATATAAATATAACACAAATATACAAATATACCACCATGTTAAAACGTAATTGAAAGGACTAATAAATTTTCAAATTTAAAAAATATATAAGATATTATGCAATTATGATATAAAGCATAACATAAATATACACACATTTCTCACATTTTTCTTTTATTATTTTTTTTTTTTTTCTCAATACCCTTCACACCTAATTTATGTCTAAGATTACTTGTCCAAAGCACCACTCACTAATTGAAATTGAGAAACTTATTAGAGTTAAATGCTTTTTATAAAATAATTAAAAATAATTACATTTTTAATAAGAAATCGCATTCAATTGAGTTCTTAATCAATATAAATATTATCTAAAAGTTGTAAAAAAATAAAAATTAGTTTATTTTAGCATGTGAAATCGATGGTTGTTTTTCTTTTATTTTTTACCGCCAGACATTTGTATTCTTATCGGATCTAATTCTCTTTTAATTTTTCTTTTACACTAGGATTAGGAAATAAATAAATAGTGATTGTGGATTTGCATGAAAAACTAAAAATGTTTGACATCTTTTTATAAATAGATAAGGTTGAAAATGTTAGATTTATAGATTGAACTCAATATTTTTATATCATGTAAAATAATAGAGATAAATAAATAATGAATTTGTATGAAGAAACTAAAAAATGTTTGTTTTTTTTTTTTTTATAATTATAGATAAGGTTGAAAATGTTAGACTTATTGATTCAACTCAAATTTTTATATCACTCAAAATAATAATAAAAAATAAAAAAAACTATTCCGAGGACATTTCTAATAAAACTAAATTCTAACAGGTGATCAAGTATTCAAGTTTATTAATTAGCGTAAATGAAAACAAAAGACATGTCAAAGTAGATAGTTGAAAATTAAAGTTAATGAGAGAATACCGTTAACTCTTTAATCGAATTATGAATTTTATTGTTGTCACTAAAATTATGTCATACATAAGTCATTTACCCAACATATCGGATATGGGCTCAGTCATCTTTAGAGCATAAGCCTCCACTTATTTCAAAGCACATGAGTTACATACACATGGTTAGTGACTAACTCAAGATTTAGGTAAATCATATCATGAACGTCATAAGTGAATTAATTCACAGATGGATACAAAATTAATTCAACTTTGATCTAATCCAATGTATCATTCTTCCAATGAGTACATCTTTGTCTCTACCCATGGAGTCAACTGCTCTGTTAGCTGAAACTAACCATCTCCCCAATTGGAATTGTCGATGATATAATAATCTTTCTTAAGTATTTTAATCAAATGCTCACTTTAATTCTTTTATGAGATTATGGACTCGTTTAAATTATCTACTAAAGTAAGTTGTCTTTCTCGCAATGTAAATATTCTTATAGTGCCACTTATAATCAGTTTGAACTTAGACAATCAATGAGCTAATATTTGCTTGTTACAATTTCGTTATACATGAAAAACATGAAAAACAAAAACATAAAAGAGATAATAGTGACATGTGAAATTAACTTTATTTATTCATCGTTCAAATACATAGAAAACTGTTACATGTTTACTACAATATGGGCACATTTCCCAACATCATCAATATAAAGCAGCAAATATATGAATGAACCATCATCAAGACATTGTAAATATACACAATTGTCAGACTTACTTCGTGAAAAACCAATACTTAACATGAAAGAATCAAACTTTTTGTATCACTGCTGAGGAGACTGCTTCAAACTGTACATGATTTTTAAGAAGGCAAACATGATATTCATTTCCTTCCGCTCTGAAGCCTTTCGGTTGTTGCATGTATATGTCTTCCTCGGGGTCATCATGAAGGAAAGCAATATTCATATTTAACTGCTCTAATTTAAGATTGTTTGATGCAACAAGAGCCAAAAGTGCCGAATGGACGTATGTTCCACAACGGGAGAGAAAACATCATGAAAATTAACTCCCTTCACTTAAATTTAGCCCTTTGCAACCAATCTTGCTTTGTACCTATTTTTATTGGCTCAAACCTTCCTTCTTCTTAAACACTTATTTGCGACTATTTTCTTACCGATGGGTGGTTTTACTAGCCACCAAGTCTTATTCTTTTGAAGTGATTTCATCTCTTTTTCCATAGCAACAAGCCATTTTCTAGAATCGAAGGCTTCAACTGCCTCAGAATAGCATGA
Source organism: Gossypium rotundifolium (assembly GCA_025506655.1). Classification (NCBI taxonomy): domain Eukaryota; kingdom Viridiplantae; phylum Streptophyta; class Magnoliopsida; order Malvales; family Malvaceae; genus Gossypium; species Gossypium rotundifolium. Next base: position 31,782,589 of record CP106730.1, read on the forward strand.
AGGATAGGTCGAATCAGTGCTCTCTGCAACACTTAAAGTATATGCCACTAGGTTTCCTTCACAGTACTTCTATGGTGGTCAAATTTCTTGCCTTTTCTTGTTATGAGCCAACTTATAATTAGTTAACTTGTAACACCCTAAACCCGTATCTGTCACCAAAACAGGGTTACTGAGTATTACCGGACTTATAACTCAATCAATCAAACATTTCATGCACATTTCTCAATCAATTCAAAAACCATTAATAAACATTCATATGGTCTCTAATACGAGCCCTCAAGGCCTAAAATAATCATTAAAATTAGTTCTGGGCTAAACCGGGTACTTAAGAAATTTTTCAAAAAACATATAAAATTTTCATAGAAACAGGGTGTGTCAGGGCTAAATGAAACATCCGTGTCTCAGGCTGTGTGTCCGTTTGAAATGAGGCAAACGGTAGTGTCCCCGTCCGTGTCCTTACCCATGTAACTCTCGACTTGGGTCACACGGCCAGCCACACGCCCGTGTGTTAGGTCGTGTGGACAATTTAATTTTCGAATTTTAGGTGCAAGGGTCACACGGCCAAACCACACGCCCATGCGCATGGACGTGTGTCACACACTACTGAGACACACGCCTGTCTCTTTCCGTGTGGACAAAAAATAGGCCATTTTCATGCCACTTTTCTCACCCAATTGGTCTTTCACCTACACAACATCCAAGCACATATACAAGCCAATTTATAACTCTCAAACAATGCCAATACCAAGTTTTATGCATGATATGTCATGACATTTATTCAAACACTCAACTTACTCATATTATCACATACTTGATTAAACATATTTATACTTAGTATACCAATTTAACAAGTTCAAGCATACACACATATCAAGCAATTGCCAAGTCTCATATATATATTCATCAAATAGGCAATCTAGATAGATCACCAAAATGACTCATTCATTTAAACAAACATTACTTTCCACATAGTATAAGATGTCAACAAGGTATTTACAATTATATGCATTTACAAAAAAACTAGTACCCTAGAGCTCACTAAACAAAAAGGACACTACCATTGAATTTGCATCCTAGGTACATGCCAGACACAAAAAGAAAATGTCACCAACATTGAGTACGGGATTCCTTCAGAATGTTGAGTCCGAATCTACTATTTATCTACCCTGCAATATGTAAACTAATTTATCATTAATAGGTTCCATTTCTTAACTAAACACGATTTCAATCTCTATTAATATGAAATTCTAACATATTCAGATACGATTTCGATTCTCTTAATAATTCAAGTACTTTATCATAAATCGATTAACAACGTGGCACCCAATGCCTAGCGGTAAACCGTAGAAAAGGTTGCACCCAGCCCTAGTCGGATTAACTGACACTAATAAATGTGAGCCTAGCTTTAGTTGGATAGACCAACAATATTTGCACCCAGTGCTAGTCGGATTAACCGATAATAATTATTGTGAGCCTAGCTCTAGTTGGATAAACCAACGGTGATTAGGCCCAGTGCTAGTCGGATTAACCGATGGTTGTGTGCCCAACACTAGTCAGACAAGTTGACAAAGATTGCGCCCAGCGCTAGTCAAACTTATCGACGATTATACAATTGTTTACTTCCACAATTTCCTAATTTATTTTTCCTTACCTTAATTCAATAATATGTATACACTTTGTATCATAAGCAAATTTATCAATACTCAATTTAAATAGTAAATTAGAAGTAAAAATTAAGTTCGAGTCCACAAACTTACCTTAACAAATAGTTGTATTAGTGAGGTCGATAGCTACTCCGTTACCTTCGTTTTTCCTCAATTCACGTCTGATTGATTCGTTCCTTAACTAAAGTTCATAATTTCATTCAATCAATGCTATTTCAACAATTTAATAATTACATTTATATAATCACATTATTCTACTATTATTATAAAAATTGTCTCAACATTTAATCACTTGTTTAATTTGATCCCTAATACCAAACATAGAATTTAACTACTTTCAATCATCAACATTTACATTTAACTTAAAATCATTCCAACTAAATATGATCCACCCAAATCAATCCACTATTTTTACCAAAAATTTAACTATTTAATTATGTCTCTTTGAGTTTACTACATTCAAATCTCTATAAATTATTACCAATAAAATTACTCACAACATGACCAACTTAGTCTACAAAACTTATACTCATATTATCACCTCAAATACATTTAGTATTCATCAAAATAACCCTAAAACTTTTGAGCTTCTCACCCATGGAAACTTTCATAATTTCCATTCATTCTTAAAATTTCAACTTGGGTAAACTAGCTCATGATATTAGGACTCCAAAAACACAAAATCCATGAAACAAAAACTAAAAATTACTAACCAAATTGAGCTTTAAAGAATGAACAAAGTGGCTGAAAATTTTTCTCCCCATTTTCGGCATGTAAGAGCAATGATGAAGCTTTTTCTTCTTTTTTTTTTTTACTAACTCTTCCATTTCCTTAACTAACTCTAACACATAATAGCCATCATATAATATCTATTAATGATATCATCTACATATCTATATATACATATATATTTATATATATATATATCTACTAACTCTATTTGACTAATATAAATAATGAGTTATTTACTCAAATAGTCCTTGTAACTATTTCTTACTCATAATTAATTTAGTCCCTATCAATTAAAATTATTACTTTACTATTCAATTAACTTCTAAAGAAAACTCTAACATTATAATATTAATATTTTTATACCCGACACACAAAGGTGGGGTCCCGGAAGTATTTTTCAACAACCCCAACTTTTGAGTCGTGAGATAACTGAGATGGTGAGGGTACCTATGGGTCATATGAAGTTCCAAACAGATCTAAAATAGTTTCAATTTCGCAAGAATTTGGATTTCATCGTGTTGTCGTGACGTCGCTTGCTTCTTCGTCGGGATGACAACCCTGTTTGTCGTGACATTGCGACGAGGCTTTTCGTGTCGTTGTGATGTTTCCCCCTATTTTGGCATTTGACTCCACCTTGCTTGAGACACTCTGATTTGTTGTGCCTTTAAAAATAAATGACCTCTTTTCTGATCGAAACATGGTAGATGCATCGAACGTGACATCTCTGCTAACAATAGTTTTGTTTGTTTCTAGACACCACAATTTGAAACCTTTTGTACCGGCAGAGTAACCCAGATAAATCCACTTTACGGCCCTTGAATCAAGCTTTCCCTAGATAACTTTAGCATAAGTAGGACAATTGAAAATTTTAATATTAGAATAATTGAGAGGATTACCTAACCATATCTCCTTTGGAACTTTACCATTTAATGCTTGATGTGGAGGTCAATTTACCAAATAGCTTGCCAAATTTACGTCTTAAGCCCAGAACTCCTTTCCTAGTCTTGCATTTGAAAGCATGCATCGGACCTTTTCCAACAAGGTTCTGTTTCATTCTTTCTGCAACTCCATTCTGTTGTGGAGTACCTATAACAGTGCAATATCTGTCTATCCCTTCTCGTTTGCAGTGGTCATTAAACTCAGATGAACAAAACTCAAGTCCATTGTATGTTCTCAACCGCTTCATAGACTTTCCGGTCTATTTTTCTAACAGTTTTTTCTACTGCTTGAAGATTCCGAAGACTTTGTTTTTTTTTTAGAAAATAAACCCAAACTTTTCTGGAATGGTCATTAATAAAAGTTAAGAAATATTTATTACCTCCTTTTGAAATGTCAAGAGTCGGACCCCATAAATCGAAATGGACATAGTCAAGAGTCCTTTTTGTTTTGTGCACTGCTGAATTGAAACTTACTCGCGTTTGCTTCCCATAAGTGTAGTGTTCGCAAAAACCTAACTTACCGATTCCAATGTCTTATAGAAAACCTTGTTTGCACAATGTTGTCATACATTTCTCGCTTATATGACCGAGTTGCATGTTTTAGAGTTTAGTGAACCAGAATCTGTAGAGAAAGAATCACGTCGCATCGTTGCGACTTTAGGCTGGTTCTCATCGTGGCATGGCAACAATTTTGGCTCATATTCAGTAATTACAACCGCAGCAGTAACCGTTGACTCTTGCAAAATGTATAGGCTACCTTTTTTATATCCTCTCATTACAACTGGAGCTCTACGAGAAACTTTTAAGCCATTTGACTCAATGACTATTCTGTAACCATTAGAATCCAAAATTTCCAATGATATGATATTTTTCTTTAGGTCGGGTACATACCTAACATCTGACAATGTTCGAATAATTCCGTCGTGCATCTTGATTTGTACAGTTCCTATTTCGGTTATCTTACATGGATAATTATTCCCCATTAACACAACTCCATCTTCAACTGAACTGTACGTGGAAAACAAGTCCCTGTTGGGACACATGTAATAGGAGCACCCTAAATAAAGGATCTATTTGGAAGTAAGCTTGGAGCTTTCACTTGTCGACACTAATAATAAATCATCACCTCTATCTTCAACTATGCTAGCATTAGCAACTTCGTCTTTCTGCTTATCTTTATCGTCGTTTTTGACATCTCTTTTAATTTTTTTTAGAAGTTTATAGCATTCCGACTTGATGTGCCCCTTCTTCTTGTAGTAGTCACATTTTTATCTCGGTTTCTAGATTTAGATCTCATGCTAGACCTGTTTTGATCTGGCTTTCTAGATTATTGTCTGCCCCTTACGGCTAGAATTGATGTTTACCCATTTGACCTTTTGTTTGGGCCTAACCCGTTATCAAGTTTATCCTTGCTTAGTAGTTCCCTTTACGTCCTCCTCGTAACTAAGATTTTCTCTAAAAGTTTCATAAAAAAAAGGAAAAGAACATAACAATAACATAGTCTGATCCTCGTCTCTAGTTTCTACTTTGAGATTCTTTAGGTAATTTAGAAGGTAAAAAACTCACTAATATGAGCTCTAATAGACTCATTTTCAGCCATTTTGAACATGTAGATATGTTGTTTTAACACTGACCTGTTGGCCAAGGATTTCGTCGTGTACAAGGCTTCCAGTTTCTTCCATAATGTAAAAGTTATTTTTTCCTTCAAAACCTCCCGTAATACATTATTTGTTAAACATAATTGAATTGTGGATAGAGCTTTTTTATCTAACCTATCCTATTTTGACTATTCCATGTTTGCATGCTTCTTCTCTATAAGGATCCTCTCAAGATCATTCTGAATCAATATGGTTGACATACGAACTTGCCACAGATTGACATTTGCGATGTCGTCGAACTTATCAATATCAAATCTTGATGCTGCAATCTCTGAATGGGTTGAATGAGAAAATTGAACAAGCTTTGGTACCAGTTTGTAAGGAAATAATCTGTACATGCAACGAACAAGTAAATAAAGTAAAATCGACAAGATCGAACACTCAAATTTAACATGAAAAACTCCTCAAAAGAGGATAAAAATCACGGGAAAAAAAAAGATTTTACTGTAATAAAAGAAGAGTACAAAAGATAGAGAGAATCAAAGGAAAACTTGAAACCTCGAAAAAAACCCTTTAAAATAAAGAACAAAATTCTCTCAATCTCAATATTTCTGTCATATAAAACTTAGAGTAACTAAGGCATATTTATTGGTTGAAATTGTAACATATGACTAAAATAACCCTCGGTTAATCAGATTTTAACTGAGAGAATAAAACTGAAAAAACTTAAGAAACACGTCACCATGCCGTGACATGGCATTCGTGTCGTCGGGAAGGGATGTCATGTCATCAAGATAAAAACTCTTTTCTCGTCGTGACATCGGCTATTCGTCGGGACAAAGAACACTTTCTTATTGTGACATCACACACTATTTAGTCTGAAAATGTGAGGCATAACTACACACCTCTGATTCAAAACTCTAGCTACTTCACACATAGTGCAAGTCTCAACCATAGAAACCTTAAACAATTAATCATAATCAAATTGGTCGCCAATCCCATACAACTTGAAGATTGCAGCTTCAAAGGAGAACAATAGCTTAGGATCTCAAAGGTGGAGACGCTGATAAACTCAAGGGATCAACTTTAAAGTCTCTAGTTGATAAGGGCACGCCCAAGGCCTCTAACTTGTTGCAAGCTGATGAGCTCGAATCGTCGAAACCAAGTGCCGTGGAGCTCATGTGCATCTTCATGCACTTCCAAATTGAGCCGGATTAGCTCATTCGAGCTCAATTTGAGCTCACTCAAGCTCGCTCCAGCTCATTGAGCTGATTCTTTAATTTTAATGCATTAAATAAATTAAGTATTTAATTTATTAAAATTCCTACAGCAAATTAAACATGTCTAAATAATTAATTTAGTGTTGGATTTAATTTGTTTAAGCTTAAATTAATTTTGTCACATTTTATTATAAGTTTTAAAGATGTTTTAAAGCTAAATTAAATATGCAGTTTTTTTGGTTAAAATAGGGACTTAGAATTTTCATGTGTTCTAAATATTGTGTTTAATGTGTCTAAAGTGTCCATTATTGTGTCTTAACTTTGTTTAAGTTGTTTTCAGCTGAATTGAAGTGATTTAATACAAGTTCATCTCCTTTTTAGGTTCAGCTGAAATTCTACAAAGCATTAAGGGAAGGTCCATACTCTTAGGTGCATTTAACTGGCCGATTGCATCAATGAGCATTGGGGGATATGGACGGTTGGAAGCATGGATTAATGCTGCTGAGTTTTGGTTTCTCAAGGCACTTTTTCAGCTGGAAAAACAATCAACATTGAAGACCAATTAATAGCATGCTTTGCCGAAATTAATGAAGTGTAGGTTGCTTAGACGGCACCTTTAATGTACAGCATGCCTGGAACATCATTTAATGTGATGTTGGTGCATGGTTGGACGAAAATTAAAGCCATTTGTTGCTGATTTATTTCCTAAAGCAAGTGAGCGAATTTATGTGCTTTGGGGCGACATTAATGAGATGTTTGTCGCCTTTTTCATTGCTTGGGCAAAGAATTTAAATAGAAGCTAAGCATGCATGAAACGACAATAAATAACCTGTTTAGCATGCATGGACGAAATGAATGCAAGGGGACATGCATGGGAGATATTTAATAGGCTGCTAGTGCCTTTTTCGTGAATATACATTGTGAAAAATATAAAGTCGGTAATGACAATATATATCGCAAAGAAAAGAAAAAGAGAATAAAGAACACACAGATTTTACGTGGAAACCCTTTCGGGAAAAAAACCACGGGCAGAGGAGAAGAAAATTCACTATGTCGAATTCGAATCATTACAAGAGGAATAGACTATGTCTATTTATAGGCTTATAAAACCCAATTCTAATCAAAGTAAAAATATGTTATGTTAATAAATGCTAAATATATTATACTCATAAATACTAAATCTTCTAGAAAGAAGATATATTTTGTTTAACTTGACTTGCAAGCAATATCTTAGAATTTGGGTCACACAACTCTAACAATCTCCACCTTGACACGAATTCTCAACAAACAAGTTCTTCATCGCGAACTCTCAACGAACAAGTTCTCCACCTCTTCCATAAAACCCCTTAAGGGTTTAACTTCAACAATGAACACTAACCAAGTCTAAGCAATGCTCAAACTTGGTTATAGGAAGTGACTTAGTCATCATATCTGCAGGATTTTCATAAGTACTAATTTTGCTCACAACAATATCACCATGAGCAATAATATCACGAACAAAATGATATCGAACATCAATGTGTTTTGTTCTCTCATGAAACATTTGATCTTTTGTAAGGAAGATGGCACTTTGATCGTCACAAAATCGTGGTTGATTTGAAGGTCTTCATTGAGCTCACTAAAGAGTCCCTTCAACCAAATAGCTTCTTTACAAGCTTGATGAATCGCCATATACTCAAATTGATGGTAGATAAAGCGATCAGTAGTTTGCAAAGTAGCTTTCTAACCGATTGCACAACCTCCAATTGTAAAGACATAACCAAGTGAGAGATCTTCTTCTATCAAGGTCTCCAAGAAAATCAGCATCAACATACCCAATGACTCCATCTCTAGTTCTTCCAAACTGTAAGCAAACATCGTGAGTACCTCGTAAGTATCTTAAAATCCATCGAATCGCTTTCCAATGTTCTTTAAGGATTCGTCATGTATCGCTAATCAGACCGATCGCATATGATAAATCTGGACGTGAACAAACCATAGCATACATGAGAGATCCCACTGCACTTGAGTATGGAATATGTGACATGTACTCAATCTCATCATCTGATTGTGGAGACAAAGCCGATGAAAGTCTGAAATGGGCTGCTAAAGGAGTACTAACAGGCTTGGCACTCTGCATATTGAACTGCAAAGAACTTTCTCAATGTACCCTTCCGACTTAGGTACAACTTACTTATTTTTCTATCTCCGAGAATCTCCATACCAAGTATCTTCTTTCTTTGGTCCCAAATCTTTCATCTCAAATTCTTCACTTAGTTGGGCTTTGACCTTTCTTATCTCTACTTTATCTTTTCTTGCTATCAACATGTCATCAACATAAAAAGTAGATACAAAAAGAACCATCACTTTTTTCTTAAAGTAAACACAATTATCAAAGCTACTTCTTTTAAAATTATGAGAAGTCATAAAGGAATTAAACCTCTTGTACCACTATCTTGGTGATTTGTTTCAAACCGTAAAGAGACTTTTTCAGAAGCAAACATAGTCCTCTTTTTAGAGAGATCAGAAACCCCTCCGTTGTTGCATGTAAATATCTTCCTCAAGCTCTCCATGCAAAATACGCTTTTACATCTAATCGCTCAAGCTCCAAATCTTGCATGGCCACAATACCAAGCAAATCTCGAATCGAACTATGCTTCACAACCGGGAGAACACATCAGAAGTCCACTCTTGGAATTTGATCAGTAACCTTTTGCAACAAGCCTTGCTTTATATCCGGGTTCTTCAACTCCTGAGTCCCTTCTTTCTTTTTAAACACCCATTTACAGCGAGCAACCTTTTTACCTTTAGGAAGTTTCACAAGATCCCATGTTTTGTTTTTGTGGAGTGATTCTATTTCCTCTTGCATAGCAAACATCCACCTTTCTAAGTCTTCACATTCTAACCTCGAATAATTAGATGACTCTTGGTTTGCATCTATATCTTGACCACATTTAAAGCATAAGCAACTAGGTCACCTCGAAGATACTTCTTTGGAGGTTTAATTTCTCTTCTAGTTCTGCTTTTTGGCGATAGAGTATTGTGGTGAAGAAGCAACTCTATTCTCAATTTTTGTACTGGCTTGAGGAGTTGACTCTGTATTAATCTAAGCTTTTTATTTTCTTTATTGGAAGAGTCTTTAAGAGATAAGTTAGGTAGCATAGCAGTTTCATCAAAAACAACATCTCTGCTAATCACAACTTTCTATTTTCAGGACACCATAACTTATACCCTTTTACACCGGCTTTATAACCAAGAAAAACACATTTAATAGATCTTGGTTCCAATTTTCCATTATTAACATGAGCATACGCAGGACACTCAAAGATCTTTAAATCAGAATAATTAGCAGGATTACCAGACCATACCTCTTGTGGAGTCTTTTTCTCAATGGCAATGGATGGAGATCGGTTGATTAAAAACATGCAGAGAGGTCGCTTTACCCAAAACGACTTTGGTAAGCTGGCATTTGACAACATACATCGAACCTTTTTCATGATCGTTCTGTTCATTCGTTCTGTAACGCCGTTTTGTTGTGGAGTATGATGAACTGTCAAGTGTCTCACGATCCTTCTGACTTGCACAGTTTATTAAACTCATCAGAACAAAACTCTAAGCCATTGTCTCAGACGGAGGTATTTTATTTGTTTTCCGTATGTTTTTCAATCATAGTTTTCCAAGACTTAAATACGGAAAACACATCGCTTTTCGCTTGGAAGAATGCCCAAACTTTCTGGAAAAATCATCAATAAAAGTTAGCATATAATTAGCTCCACCTCTCAAGGCACCCTTGATGGCCCCAGATCGAATGAATATACTCCAATGTTCCTTTCGTGTTATGGATTCCTCCGGTGAATCGAACTCTCTTTGCTTCCCAAAACACAAGGCTCACAAAACTTCGCTTTGCAAATTCCTTGCCCATCAAGAAGTCCTCTTTGCTCAATTCGCCATGTTATTCTCACTCATATGCCCTAGGCGCATATGCCAAAGTTTAGTAATATCATCATCTGACAAAGAAGAGGAAGCGACAGCTGCATCACCAATAACAGTAGAACCCTGCAAAACATATAACTTGGTAGTCTTTCTCTGCCCTTTCATCACAATGAGGGAACCTTTAGAAATCTTCAACATCCCACTTTCAGCTGTGTATTTGTGCCCTTTTGAATCAAGAGTACTTAACGAAATTAAATTTCTCTTCAATTCTGGAGCATGCCGTACGTCACTAAGTGTTCTGACAACTCCATCAAACATCTTAACTTTAATTGTTCCAACAACTGCGATTTTACACGAAGCATTATTTCCCATCAAAACAACACCTTCAGACACTTTCGTAATTTGTAAACCAATCCCGATTGGGACTCATGTGGAAGGTGCAACCCGAATCAAGTATCCACTCCTCGCTCACTTTTGAATTGTTGACCGAAGCGACTAGAAGTTCACCATCGTTGTAGTCTTCTACAACATCAGCTTCACCGAAATTTTCTGGTTGCTTTCCTTTTGATCGCAACCTCCTTTTAATCTTGTTCGTAGCTTATAGCAATCGATTTAATGTGCCCTTTCTTCTTGCAGAAGTTACAAGTTTTACCTCTGTTTGAAGACTTTGATCTACCCTTAGTTTTACCGCGAGGATTCCGATCCTGTGTCCTTCCACGATCATCATCAGCATTTCGATCTTGTCTCCCACGAACAATAAGACCCTCTCTCTGAGAGTCGGGTTTAACCACAAGATGTTTCATCTTATCATACGAGGTCAAAGAATCATAAACCTCATCAAGCTGAGAGACTCGCGGCTATATAAAATCGTGTCTCTAAAGGTTGAATAAGACGGGCAACGAACAAAGTAGAATCAACCCTAGATCTTCCTTATCATATCGAACCTCCATGGCCTCCAAGTTTGAGAGAATTTCTTTAAACATCATATGTTCGTGTACGTGACGCACCTTCCTCCAAACGATGAGCATAAAGACGTTGCTTCATATGCAACTTGCTAGTTAAAGTTTTCGACATACATATTTGTTCTAGCCTCTTCCATAATCTTTGACAGTCTTCTCCTTCATCACATCTCGTAAAATTTCATTAGAAAAATGCGATGTAAGCGTGTTAGTGCTTTTCGATCCTTGCGCTTCTTATCTTCCTCCGTCAATGTCGAAGGCATCTTATCTACCCAGCGTGGCTTCCTCTAAATCCATCGTGCAAGAATCGCTCAGTATCTTTATCTCGCCACAACGCGAATCGATGTTACGATCCAACAATAAATTTTATACTTCAATGACGCCATTACTGTGATCGAGATAAAAATCAAAAGCTCGATACCAATTTGTGAAAAATATAAAGTCGGTAATGACAATATATATCGTAAAAAAAAGAAAAGAGAATAAAGAACACACGATTTTACGTGGAAACCCTTTCAGAAAAAAACCACGGCGGAGGAGAAGAAAATTCACTATGTCGAATTGAATCATTACAAGAGGAATAGACTATGTCTATTTATAGGCTTATAAAACCCAATTCTAATCAAAGTAAAAATATATTATGCTAATAAATGCTAAATATATTATACTCATAAATACTAAATCTTCTAGAAAGAAGATATATTTTGTTTGACTTGACTTGCAAGCAATATATTAGAAATTGGGTCACACAACTCTAACATACATGGACTTGGACGAATTTTGGGACAATTAACCTTCTAGAAAATCGTCTATTGGAGTTCATCTATAACCAAACACATTCAGCTGAAATTCTTTTTCAAGAAGCAAGGCTATTGGCATTCCCAAAGGATGAACATAGACATGGTCATTAGTCTTCCAAGTGCACTCATCTTGCTAAGAGAAATGTAACATCTAGAAGCTGCCCATTTGTCTCCCACATGTAGCCAAATATAGCAAGCTCACAAGGCCACATTCAGTCGACTTTTGCTAAGCAAACTAAGGGACTTTGTTCTAGATTTTTCTAGCTTATTCTAGCTGAAAAATTTACTTAGTTTTTAAGGCATTCTAGTGACCATTCGGCTAGCTCTAATTAGCCTATAAATACTTGTTATTTTTATTAGTTATGTTAGGCAATTCAGATGATTAGACTTTGATTAAATATATATGAACTTTGTTCATCGAGTGAGATTTTCTCCTCTCTATCTTTCGTACGAGTTTCGATTCTGACTTATCAAGCTTGCTTGTGGTGTCAATCGTTTCTCTTCCATAACCTTATACTAACGGTTCTTATCTATCTAGATAACGGGTAGTGGTCCATATCGATTTCCATATTTCCACCTTGAACCATATAGAAACCGGGGTAACACTTACTAGTGTTAAATCATTTCTTTGTTCAAGTTCACTTATCCATTTCCATAAACTATCTTTTACTAAATTTATCTCCCTACAATTTTCCTTAAACCGAAAACCTACATCAACCATATTTTTTTCTATCCCTAAACTCGAACCTATCTTCCTATTTACTAAAACCGTTTCCATCATTTCTCAAACCTCCATTCTCGACTTAATTCTCTTTTTAAACCCAATTCATTTAAAAACTTCCGCAAATCAACTCATCAAACCCCTATCTTTTCCATACTTTCTCTAATATTTTCCGAAGGCTTGTTTTCTCCTCTTAGATGATTGGGCAACTCGCATACGTTTCGACTCATCCCGAGGCAGACCGTATCATCTGGTATCAGAGCTACAAAATGAGGAGTTTCGACGACGATCGTGGAGCCGAAAGTTAGTTTGTAAGTTAAAAAAATAATTCAAGTTATAATTTTTTTGTTTCTTGTATTTCATTATAGTGTATTTGAAGTTAAAAAAAAGGGAAAATAAGAAAAAAATCGAAGATAAAAAAAAAGTGAAGTTCTTTGAAAGTTTTGCAAGTTCGTTTTCATTCTCTTCTACTATTTCCGATCACCGAGATTAAATTTTGCCCCCACTCCTTCAAAACCATAACGCCCCACACCCAAAATTTTTTTCTTCTTCTTCTCTTTGTTTTAGCCTACCCGATACCCAAACAGTACCCCTTGTTACCCAACTTTGAATTTGTCCCTCAAGCCGCGATGAGTCTATCGAAACGAGGTATGAAATTGTGAGACGAGATTGAGCGGTAAAAGGCACGAGAGTATTCATCAAAGAAAAAATACGAGTGAAAACATGAGTGTGAGTGATTTTTCTTTGTGAGTGAACTTGTAAGTGTGGTGAGGTTTGTAAATTTTTTTTCTTTTCTGTTTTTAATCAATTATCTTTTGCAGTACTAACATCATGAATCCAGAAGCGTTCTTAGAATCCGATTATCAATACTTGTTGAACGGGATGAGAAAAGTCATGAATGCTAAGTTTGACAAGTTGCACAGGCGGTTGGATCGAATTGAGGAACGAGACCAACAAGAACGACTTTCTTCAAGTCGAAGAACGAAGTCAAGGTCGTCTCGAAGACACGCTTTCGAAAATCATTCAAGAAGAGATTTCGATCGAGATTATGGTTCATATAGAAGTTCAAGACGGTATGAGTCAAACAGTGAATTTGAGGCTTTTCAAGGTTACCATCGCGAAGGTATGATTTCTTCTTCAAAAGCTTCAATATATCCATTTATGGAGAAACCTTTGCAAAGAAGTGAACGTGGTTCATATATGTCGAAGAATTCATCCAAAAAGATTGTTCTCGAAGTATTTCAAATCACGATTCTTATTCGACAAGGAATTCAAGGCGAAGCCAATCATATGTCGAGTTTGAAGCCAACTACAGTGATGAACACGAAAGCCCGAGTTATTCATCATATGATTCAAAGAAGTCACGATCGAAGAACCTTTCACAAAGAATAGCAAATGATTTCTACGAGAAAATGACTTCTTTCTTTGAGTCAAACCCTTCTCTTTTAGACTCTTTTGTAACATCTATGAGTTGTAACGAAATCGAATAAGAATGTGAAAAAGAGTGTGAAAAAGAAGAAAATGAAAAAGAAAAAGAGAAAGAATGTACAAAAGAAAAAGAAAAGAAAAATGAGAGAAAAGAAAATAAAATTGAGGAAGAACAAAAAGAAGATGAAAAAGAATTTGAGAGTGAAGAAAAAGAGCTTGAAAAAGAAAATGAAGAAAGAAAAATTGAAAAAGAAATTGAGAAAAATTTGAGACAGAAAAAGAGTTGGAAAAATATGAGCTAGAAAAAGAGAGTGATTTTTCAACTAACCCTCTTGAAATTTGCTCTTCTTCTGTTTCTTCATTTCAGGTTCCCGATATACCGAAAGATGACTTCCAACTCTAGTACCTTCCCGATGAACGACGTTTTCGTGTGATCAACAAAGGTAAAGTTGAAAGTGAAGTTGAATCACCCGAATCGGAAGGTAAGGAAGGTAAGTGCTTTGACGAGACTCATTCTCCACCAAATTTTTCCAATGATTGTGATCATGTGAACGACATCGTCATTTGCCATCCCTCCATCCCTTGTGATAATTTAAATGATGGCAAGACGAATATATTCCATAATAATCATGTTGATGCAAAGTGTGACGGTGGAGTAACGAATATTTGACAAATACAAGATTTGATCAGGTACGACAATGACTTTTCTTTTAATCCTAATTTGTTTGATTGTGGTTATTACGAGATTTGTTCATTGTCTAATATGAAATCTTTGACTTTTTGTAAATCAATTTTGAAACTTGTCAAGAATTTTGATCGTTCGATTTTGAGTTTGCACAATCCCTATTGGTTTAACATGTTTGATTTTTCTAAACCGTTGTCACATCTTGAATTTAATAATCAAAATCATGTTTTTAAACCGAGAATATATTTTGTAACATCTGGTATATCTTGTTGGAAAATCAATCAATCCCAATTGTGCTTGAAAAATTTCAATCATTTTGGAAATTGGTTCTTGGATAAGGTAACGAATTTTGTTCAATTTGTCTTCAAATTTTATTCGTTCCTTAAACAATTTTTATGGTTATATTTGAAATTCACTTTCCATTTGGAAATGGTTGAATTGAACACGAAGCTTCGATTACACTACTTGGCCGTGGAGAGAAGGATTGTGTTGATCGATCAAGTTAAGAATGATATTTGTCTTTCTGAGTATAAAGGTAAGTCTTCTGAAACTGTTGATGCATTTTCGCTCTCTCCGGATTGCGATAAGCTTTGCGTTGTTGATTATGTTTTTGCCAAACATTTAGATCATGTTATGATTAATCGTTCTATTTTACCTGATTGTGATCTATCTGTTTCGATGAATGATGACAGGATTATTGAGTTTGATAATTTTGATAATTTCCGTGTGAAAGAATCCATATTACGTCACATGTGTGATACATTTGAAAATTTTGAGATGTCTTTGTTTTCTTCGGTTGTTGATAGAACACATGACGCTGATTTTCATTTTCACCATTTAGATCATGAAATGTTTGAACATCCTATCCTGTTTAATGATGATCTACTTGTTGACAAAAGGAATCTTGTGTTTGATAATTTTTATTCTTGTGTTCGATCAATGCATGAAATTATTGTGCACATTCATGAACCATGTGAAGTATTTCAAATATCTGCTTGTGATGAATATATCTATCATCTGATATATTATTCACATAATAATTTTGTTTTGAGGATATCATTTAAATCGTATGCATGCTTTGAAGCTTGTCCACTTTTGTTCCAAAATTTTGACAAAGCATTATATCTTTTGTATGATCATTTGATTTTCCCCGTGTACATGCGATTCATTTGTTTAGTGTTGATCATATTTGGGTTGCAAGCGTATTTAAAATTTTTCTTGCTAACTCATGAATATTACTTTCAGGTGTTGCGATTATCATTCGTCCCGTTTGATCGAGGAAAAACGAGCAAAAAGGAATTTTGTTCAGAAAATCAACAGATCGATTCGAGGATGAATCGTCTTGAAGAGGGGAGGGATGATACGGGCACGCCCAAGGCCTCCAACTTGTTGCAAGCTAATGAGCTCGAATCGTCGAAACCAAGTGTCGTAGAGCTCATGTGCATCTTCATGCACTTCCCAATTGAGCCGGATTAGCTCATTCGAGCTCAATTTGAGCTCACTCGAGCTCGCTCCAGCTCATTGAGCTGATTCTTTAATTTTAATGCATTAAATAAATTAAGTATTTAATTTATTAAAATTCCTACAGCAAATTAAACATGTCTAAATAATTAATTTAGTGTTGGATTTAATTTGTTTAAGCTTAAATTAATTTTGTCACATTTTATTACAAGTTTTAAAGATGTTTTAAAGCTAAATTAAATGTGCAGTTTTTTTGGTTAAAATAAGGACTGCCAAATTTTCATGTGTTCTAAATGTTGTGTTTAATGTGTCTAAAGTGTCCATTATTGTGTCTTAACTTTGTTTAAGTTGTTTTCAGCTGAATTGAAGTGATTTAATACAAGTTCATCTCCTTTTTAGGTTTAGCCGAAATTCTACAAAGCATTAAAGGAAGGTTCATGCTCTTACGTGCATTTAATTAGCCGATTGCATCAATGAGCATTAGGGCACATGGACGGTTGTAAGCATGGATTAATGCTGCTGATTTTTGGTTTCTCAAGGCACTTTTTCGGCTGGAAAAGCAATCAACATTGAAGACCAATTAATAGCATGCTTTGCCGAAATTAATGAAGTGTAGGTTGCTTGGACGACACCTTTAATGTGCAGCATGCCTGGAACTTCATTTAATGTGATGTTGGTGCATGGTTGGACGGCAGTTAAAGCCATTTGTTGCTGATTTATTTCCCAAAGCAAGTGAGCCAAATTTACGTGCTTTGTGGACGACATTAATGAGATGTTTGCTGCCTTTTTCATTGCTTGGGCGGCAGCAATTTAAATAGAAGCTAAGCATGCATGAAACGACAATAAATAACTTGTCTAGCATGCATGGACGAAATGAATGTAAGGGGACATACATGGGAGCTATTTAATAGGCTGCTGGTGCCTTTTTCATGAATATACATGGACTTGGACGAATTTTGGGACAATTAACCTTCTAGAAAACCGTCCATTGGAGTTCCTCTATAACCAAATACTTTCAGCTGAAATTCTTTTTCAAGAAGCAAGGCTATTGGCATTCCCAAAGGATGAACATGGACATGGTCATTAGTCTTCCAAGTGCACTCATCTTGCCTAGAGAAATGTATCATCTAGAAGCTGCCCATTTGTCTCCCACATGCAGTCGAATATAGCAAGCTCACAAGGCCACATTCAACCGACTTTTGCTAAGCAAACTAAGGGACTTTGTTCTAGATTTTTCCAGCTTATTCTAGCTGAAAAATTTATTTAGTTTTTAAGGCATTCTAGTGACCATTCGGCTAGCTCTAATTAGCCTATAAATACTTGTTATTTTCATTAGTTATGTTAGACAATTCAGACAATTAGACTTTGATTAAATATATATGAACTTTGTTCATCGAGTGAGATTTTCTCCTATTTATCTTTCGTATGAGTTTCGATTTCGACTTATCAAGCTTACTTGTGGCGTCAATCATTTTTCTTCCATAACCTTATACCAACGGTTCTTATCTATCTAGATAACGGGTCATGGTCCATATCGATTTCCATATTTCCACCTAGAACCATATAGAAACCAGATAACACTTACTAGTGTTAAATCATTTCTTTGTTCAAGTTTACTTATCCATTTCCATAAACTATCTTTTACTAAATTTATCTCCCTACAATTTTCCTTAAACCAAAACCTACATCAACCATATTTCTTTCTATCCCTAAACCCGAACCTATCTTCCCATTTACTAAAACCGTTTCCATCATTTCTCAAACCTCCATTCCCGACTTAATTCTCTTTTTAAACCCAATTCATTTAAAAGCTTCCGTAAATCAACTCATCAAACCCCTATCTTTTCCATACTTTCTCTAATATTTTCCCGAAGTCTTGTTTTCTCCTCGTAGGCGATTGGACAACTCGCATACGTTTTGGCTCATCCCGAGGCGGACTGTATCACTAGTGCATTTTGTTGAACACAATGTAGGCAAGAAACTGTAGCAAGTTTTGGATAACCAAGTCAGATGATATCCAAAGGAGGAGAAAAACGATGGTCCAGACCAAGAAAAGGAAACTAAAAAAAAAGAGGTTCTGGACAAGGGCTCGGGGGAAGACGAGACAAGATCTCGTGGACAAAACTTCTTGTTTTGTAAATAATATTTGAACACCTAATTTTATTGCACGACATAACATTTTTTTGGATTTTGTTGGTAAAAAGATAGTGCATTTAAATTTTAATACTAGACTAGATAAAATGTCAATATCATGCTATTTTATGTTTATTACATAACTTAAAAAATATGTATACCATGGAAAATTAATTTCAGATTTTATTGCTCCTCTTTTATCATTTCCTCTAATTATCTAATATATTAAGTTATTAATTAAGATGGTGTTATAAATTAATTGAATATCAATTCAAATGATTAAAATATCATTGTTTTACAAAATAAATTATATTATTTTAAAAGTACTTTTATTTTTTATATCTTATATGTAAAAAATAAAAAATACACACACATAATCAAATTTAAACATCAGATGCCATAGCTTTTAACATCTTTGCTTAACTATTTCAACTAAACTCTTATTTGCTTTTTATATCAACATGTTTAATTGGGGAAGGTTATTCAATTCCCCCACTTAGTACATAAGTAACAATAATTCGTTTGTTTGAATTAAATGTTTAGCGTTGAATTATATTCCATTGAATGGGTTGTTCAATAATTTCGCTGAATAGTTATTTTTTTGTCAAAATAATAGACTGATATTAATGCTGTGTGGCCCACACAAATTAAAAAACAACCAACAAAACAAAGAACATAAAAGGTCAAGACCAAAGACGACAAAACAAGTAAAAGGCAAAAAACAATAAATAAAGTAGCTGAGAGCAATAATTGAAAGCCTAAAAAACAACAAAACCACTAATAAAACCGCCTGCGCCCACAGCACCATTCAAAACCCAATATCAGTCGAGTCGTTTCTTCTGCATCTGAAAAGCCAGCAAAAACCGAGAAGAAAACCAAAAGCTTCAGAAAAAGGTGGAAATTCAACGAACCTTCTCCACCATTGAAGCATCACCAGAAAATCTCCTAGGGCCGAGAATTCCACATCTCCCACTCCTTCAAAGCTGATGCCTGAACAGAGTCTGGAACCCCGTCACTCCACCTTCTAAAATCGTGTCTTCTCCTACCTTCCATCGCCAGTGTATGAGCCGTATTATTCGCTTTTCGGGGGACAAAACGGTAAGAGATTTCATCAAATTCATCTTCCATAGAGAGAATATACTGTGTAATCGGTCGGATAAAGGACTTGTCTTTCTGTTTCTTCAGAATATTCTTAATAACGGTTAAGGAGTCACCTTCTACGATTATCCGTCGGAAGCCCAGTGCTTTCGCCAGAATAATGGCCCTTTCGCATGCCCTCGCCTCCGCCACAAACGTATCAGCCACGGCTCTAAACAGATAAGTCTCCGCTCCCACTATTTCTCCTTCTGAATTCCTAGCTAAAACCGCCGTGATAGCAATTTTTGTATCAATTTGAAATGATGCATCAAAATTCAGTTTAATAAAATTTGCGTTAGGGGGTTTCCACTTCTGATTCCCCAAATATGTTGAGGACGGAAAAGATATTGCTTTGTTAAGGTTCAGCTCCTGATTGTAACCTTTAAGAAACCCTAATAATTCCTGCTTAGAGAATTTGACCCCTTCATGAATTAATTTATTCCTTCGAGTCCACAGCCCCCATAAGGAAAGGACCATCACCTGTCGTTGTTGTTCATTTGCAGCAGAAAATGTATTGATGAAGCAGATCTTACCACCTGTCGATGGGTCAAAAGGAGGGACCATGATATTCGAGACTTTCAAACATCTTGTGTCACGGAATGAGCCACATAAGATGATCAAGATTCTCCGCCATTCTTACAAAGAGGGCAAACCACGTCCACACACAACTTCCTGCGCGCCAAGTTACAAAGATGGGGCAATCAATTATTAGTTAACCTCCAGACATAAATTTTAATTTTCACAGGAATGTTTAAAGTCCATAAGCAATTGTAAAATTTAGGATCAATCATATCATCAGAGGTAGCTATAGAAGAGGTCTGTAAATGTTCTGTATATAGGACCCTGTATCCACTTTTTACCGTGTATTCGCCCGATCCATCCCACTTCCACACCCGTAAATCACCCGACTGACCTCCTGCAATTGGAATAGCAAGAATACGATTGACCGTATCAGCATCAAAAATACTATTCAGGATCTCATCATTCCAGGTAAAGGTGCCACAATTGAAAAGCTGATTTACAGTAGTCCAATTTGGAGAAATACGCTGAACTGAAACTCTATTATTCGCTTGGCCAGGTAACCAGGGATCATTCCAAATATTGATGTCAGAGCCACTTCCAATTCGCCATAACAGCCCATTCTCAATCAACTCCCGTGCGCTGCAAATACTACGCCAGGTATAGGATGGGTAAGATCCAATATTAGCAGATAAAATATCAGAGTGAGGAAAGTAACGTGCTTTTAAGACTTTAGCTAAAAGACAATTAGGCTGAGTTAAAACACGCCAAATCTGCTTTGCTAATAAGGATTTATTAAACAAAACCAAATCTTTAAACCCCATACCCCCCTCAGTTTTTGGTTTGCTTAACAGCTCCCATCCACTCCAATGAATCCCTTGACGATTTGTTATTGGTCCACCAAAACTTATTCATAATCCCTCAAGCTTATGACAAAAAATTTTTGGCATAAGGAAACATTGCATAACATAAAGGGGAATGGCCTGTAGGACCGATTTGATAAAGACTTCCTTCCCACCCGTAGATAAATAATGCAAGCTCCAGCCTCCAATTCTTTTCCTGAAACGATCCGAAAAATAGGAAAAGGCCCAGGATTTCTTTCGACCAACCATCATAGGTAGGCCTAGGTATTTCTCAGGATTAGCAGCAACCCTGACTCCTAACAAATTGACAATATAATCTTTAGTCTCCTGTTTTACATTGGCTCCAAAGTAGATAAGAGATTTATCGAAATTTACCCGTTGACCAGAAATCAACTCGTATTCCTTAATAACATCTCTAACCGCTTCAGCTCCCTCATTCGAAGCGTCACCAAACAAAATACTGTCATCCGCAAAGAACAAATGATTGATAGAAAATCGTTCTCTGCCAATAGGGGCTCCTTTTATCAGTCCTCTTCTCTTCGCATCCTCAATCAAAATAGAAAACCCCTCAGCACATAAAAGAAAAAGAAAGGGACTAAGAGGATCCCCTTGTCTTAAGCCCCTTGACGGAGAAAACCAATCGCTATTACATCCATTGATGCTGACAGAATAGGATACCAAACAAACGCATTGCATGATGAGAATAATCCACTCTTCATGAAATCCTAAATGTTTCATCATTCCCACCAAAAAATCCCATTCAACCTGGTCATACGCTTTGCTCATATCAAGCTTGAGTGCAAAATTCCCGTTTTGACCTCTTTTTTTCAATTTAAGAGAGTGAAAGACTTCATACGCAATTAGGACATTATCCGAAATGAGTCTGCCAGGGACAAAAGCTCCTTGCGCTTCATTAATACAAGAGCCCAACATATCACTCATCCGATTCACCAAAACCTTTGCAATTATCTTATAGAGAACATTACAAAGACTTATAGGTCGAAAGTGAGTCATATTCCTTGGTTTAGCAATTTTTGGAATCAAAACAATACGAGTCTTATTAATAGGGCCTATTTCACAATCACCATTAAGAGCAGATAAACAAAATGAAGAAATTTCAGGCCCAATAATATGCCAATACCTTTGAAAAAAGATAGCGGGAAAACCATCCACCCGGGAGCATGTAATGGTGCCAACATCTTAACTGCCAGATCAATATCATCTACTGTGAATGTTTTAAGCAAATTTACATTCATACTATCAAGAACTCTTGGTTCCACAAGGCCAAATAAATTTTCATCTGACCGTGATCTCGAGGCCGTAAAAGTTTGCTAAAATAATCTGTGACTAAATTTAAAATATCTTCCGTCAAAGACATTTGTCCGCGTTCTCATCCTCCAAAGCCAAAATGCGACCATGAGATTGTCGAGATCGCCACCTTGTGAAAATAACTTGTGTTGCGATCTCCATTCTTCAACCAATTAACACGAGCACGTTGTTCCCAAAAGAGTTCCTCTTTTTCGCTTCCCAATTAAGACCCATTTGGACATCTCGTAATTTCGTGAGAACCTCATCGATGGGTCTTGGTTATAAAGGTGATTCAATCTATCTTCCAATATCACTCGTTGTTTTCTATCCATTTGATGCTTAACAATGCCCCATTGTTGCAAACGCCTCCCTAAATTCTCCAATTTTACATCAACACTTCCAGCGTCTTCACCCCACCAACCTTTAAGCAAATTCTCAAAAGAATTATCAAGATACCACTTAGCTTCAAATCGGAAAGGCCTCATCCGATTCACAGATTTATTATGCGGATTACTCATAGTATCAAGGAGGAGAGGACAGTGATCAGAAAAAGAGTGCCCCAAATGTTCCACTTTGTAATTTGGAAAAAGTTGTATCCAATCACAAGTGGCAATTCCATGGTCCAGTCTTTCCCGAATATTAGAGGATGCAAACTTACCTCTTTCCCACATGAACCACCGCCCAACATAGCCCAAATCATTGAGACACACAGTCTTCAATCGCCAATCTAAACTCCTTTATCTGCCGTTCCGCTCTCAGGCGTCCGCCTTTTTTTTCAAAAGAATGTGCAATTTCGTTAAAATCTCCCACCACGATCCACGGAATTGATTGGTTACTACTCAAAGATCGAAGTAGATTCCATGAATCAGTGCGCTTTCGAGCATCTAGATTTCCGTAAAACCCTGTTAACCGCCAAACTATCCCACACTCATTATCCTGAATTTCAGCATCAATGTGGAAAGCGGAATAGCTTTTCAGAGTCACCAAAGAGTTTCCTTTCCACCCTAAAGATAGTCCCCCACTTGAGCCGATTGCGCCAACATCAATACCATTTGTGAAGCCACATTTCAATCTCACCTTCTCCATCCTCTTAACACATAATTTCGTTTCTAAAAGAAACAAAATTTGGGGATTTATGGCTCGTAATCTGTTTTTGAGCCTATGAACAGTTCGTGGTCTCCCCAACCCACGAACGTTCCAACTTATTATTTTCATAATGCTCGGCTGCTCTGTCCACCAGAGCTAGCCGTTAAATCATAAGAGCCACTATCCTTAGTAAAACCCACAAGAGCATTCGGTTCCTCCCCTCTCCGTTGCCTCTTTTTTCCATCTGTCAAAGCAATTGGATCATGTTCATCCAAATTCTGATCCATGGGCCCAATATTCATATTATCTTTTTTCGAGGAAACAGTACTCCGATTACGCCAAATAACATGCTCAGTAATAATGTGGCGGTCAAACTTCAAATTAGTAGAATCCGGAAGAATATTTTTATTCCTTAAATCCTCCCAAAATCACGCCTAAATGCGCCTCGATTTAGAAAAGTTTCCTTCTTCGCCCTTTCCAGAAAAATCGAGCGGAATCGAGAACCGTCGGCCTCCCTTAGCCACTACTTACCACCATATTCCAAGCATCTTGGCACCGCCTTTAGAAAGATCCCACCCAAAAACAATTTTGAAGGCTCAATACTAAGACGATAAGGACAGTAGCTTTCACTATGCCCAAGTTTGCCGCAAATGAAACAGAATAAACTCAGCTTTTCGTACTTGAAACGAGCATAGACCGTGGTGTCCGCTGAATAGTTATTTTGAACACACACTTAAGAATTACTACTACGGATAATCCTAAATAGGATCAAAATCTTTAACATCATTTTAACCCCTACAATCCTCCACTATCAATCTTTCTATTGTTAATTTTCATATAACCCAACATCTACCGTATTTTCAAAAGAATGAAAATGAAATAGATAAAAAGTAATAGGGAAAAAATGGGAAAAGCTTTTGTTTTCATGAAATTTCTGTTATTGTTAATAATTTTAACATGGCTAAACGCATAAAGATAATAGAAAAGGGATAAACTATCAAATCAAATAAGGAAATTTTGAACCAAAAGTTTTGGAAAAAATAAAATTTTTAGATCTTTTGGATTTATAAAAAGAAACTATGCATTAAAAATCATATTGAAAAAAAATGATAAAAAAAAAACAAATAAGAACCAAAAACCAATCATAAATAAGCAGTATGGTGGTGGCGGCTGGAATTTGGTTATTGAGGTGATTTCTCGACTTATTTGCATTCTGGTGAACTACAATGCTAAAATGTGGAGAGGGGAGAGAAATGAGATAAGAGAAACATTTTAGCAACGTTATATTTTTAAGCGTAAAATATGAATTATATATAATATATTTAATTGTTTCGAGTATAATATATTATTTGGTTGAAATCAGGGTATTTATTGTCAATAATAATGACTAATTCTTTCGTCGTAGATGTTCTCTAACGAGATAATCAATTGACTATAAAATGTGCTCTATTTTCATGAGCAAGAATAAAATTGTCTATGAGTCAAGCTAAGACTTAGTTCTAAAAAAAAAAAATTATATCCAAGCCCGCTTTTGAATTGAGACAATCTGCCCAAAAAATATATTTTACTGTTTCAATAATAATAAAGTATTTAAAAATATTTTAATTGATATTTTATAATTAAATTTAAATTTTAAAATATTTTTTATTTAAATTGAACTCCAACTCAGCTTGAGATACAGATTTTTTGTCCAAATTGGACTCCACGCTTGGACAGATTTAGGCAATGATAATATATAATATTTATAGATCTTAAATTTTAATACAATATTTTTATTAATAAACATTTTTTATTTTTTATCGAATACAATTCAAAATTATTTAATTATGATATAATGATATAAATGTATTATGGATTAGTTAATTAAATAGGGATAGTAATCTCAATTTATAATTATTACTTACATATTTCTAAATATCATTTTATTTAACCAAACAATGCAATACTATTATTTATGTAATCGATATTTTTATGGCGTTAATCTATTACCAGCCTATTCTTATTTTGTTTCAGTTTAGTGAACCAAACATACGATAATTTTATTTCTTTTATTGGTGGTTATGATATATAGAGTGGGCCTCTTTTCGGTTCTTAAATTTGTTAATTCGATTGGGCCTTTATCCATTCTTTCCCAAACTCTGATAACCTAAAGAGAATTTTAATGTTCAATTAAGCAAATTTCAAATCAAATAAGTCAAAGTTTGGATAATTATACAGCAATTACGAGGAGAATTCGCTTTGAACTTAATTTGGGCTTCTTTAAGAACAGTATTTTCCTCATTTTTTGTTGCCGCCATTAATAGCACTTGAAGCTCCCCTTTTCTTTTCACAAATTTTATTTTGCTTTTCATCAGAAATATCTGCCCATGGAGAACGGAGAAATCCCAGAAAACGCCAATGAACGTATGTTTTCTCAGTCAATTTTGTGGATTACTTTTTTTTAATATAGTTTATTAATTTTCTTCATTCCTCTTCAGATTGTCCGGGTCCTCAATCGGAGTCAGCTGGTAAATCCGATGCATGCCAAGGTTGCCCTAATCAAGAAGTTTGTGCCACCGCCCCTAAGGGCCCTGACCCGGGTTTACTCTTTCTTTCCAATATTTTCATTATATTTTCTAAGTTTGGGTTTTATTTTGTTTTTCATTAAGTATTATTACTTTCATGGTGATCTGGTGACCTGTTTTCGGTAGCTAAAATAGAATTTATAGTTTCTTTAGCATATGAAGTCTTATTATTTCTTTCTTTTTGTTCGAAGCATATGAAGCTTTACTAGAGAAAATAGCAGCTGTTGTAGATGTCACCAGTATGGTTCTCTCATAATCGATTGGAGCTAGAATTTGTTAATAACCATTAGTGGTGATGGAGCTCTTATGTTTTCAATGATAAGTTATTACTTCAAAAGTTCTAGTATTGTATGTTAAGGAAGCTTACTCATGAAGTGGGGTTGAATAGCTTAGCACTTTAATTGGAATTTCGGATCTTGTAGGAGATTGGAATTAGTATTAGATGATTTCGGATGTTGACTCTTCGACATTCATATGCTATGGTGGTAGTTCAATAGTTTTTTAGTATTAAGTTGTGTTGCATATACTAGTGCATCTGGTCTTATCTATACAAGGGCTTTGACTTTTGACATGGTTTATCACCCATTAACTGTTCCATGTTTTGGTTGTCCTTGTAATTTCATTTAATTATTTTCACACTTCTTGATTTAAATTTTGATAATGGTCTGTAAAAATATGCTCTCTTATAATTGCTTTAACTGTCTAAAGCTTAATAAATTTTACCTCATATATTAATGAGAAACTGTTTGCAGTGAACATATATGCCATAAATGAGAAGTGATGAATTCTTTTGGGCTATGTAACTTGCTCTTTCCATTTTAGTTGCTATGTTGTTTTTTCCTTTTCATCTGTTCTATTTTATATTTGGCATATTGTGGGTTTTATATGGAAGGATTATCAACTATCTTTGTATGGCTATATAGTTTATGAAACATAAAGTTCTTTGCTTCTGTCCTAGCTTGACCGTGTTGTCCAGAGTATGAATCGGTTATTGGACATACTAATATTTATAATGCTTTGCATTTTGCAGACTTGGTTGCAATTGAAGAGAGAATGGCTACTGTTAAGCATAAGATACTGGTTTTATCGGGGAAGGGAGGGGTTGGCAAAAGCACTTTCTCTGCCCAACTCTCATTTGCACTAGCAGCTAAGGATTTCCAGGTGGGTCTACTGGACATTGATATTTGTGGTCCAAGCATTCCGAAAATGCTTGGCCTAGAAGGTCAAGACATTCACCAGAGTAACCTTGGCTGGTCTCCTGTTTATGTTGAGTCCAACCTTGGGGTAATGTCGATTGGATTCATGCTCCCCAACCCTGATGAAGCTGTCATTTGGAGAGGACCGCGTAAAAATGGGCTCATCAAACAATTCCTTAAAGATGTATACTGGGGAGAGCTTGATTTTCTGGTTGTTGATGCCCCTCCTGGGACCTCTGATGAGCACATCTCAATCGTTCAGTTCCTACAGGCTACTGGGATAGATGGAGCTATCATCGTCACTACGCCGCAGCAAGTCTCTTTGATTGATGTGCGTAAAGAAGTTAGTTTCTGCAAAAAAGTTGGAGTACCAGTTCTTGGAGTTGTTGAGAACATGAGTGGCTTGTGTCAACCGCTGAAAGATTTCAGGTTTTTGAGGATGACAGAGAATGGTGAACATACTGATCTCACAGAGAAGGTTATTGAGTATATGAAGGAGAAAGCACCTGAAATGCTAGATCTCATTGCTGCCAGTGAAATCTTTGATAGCAGTGGTGGTGGTGCAGCAAAAATGTGTACAGAAATGGGAGTACCATTTCTCGGAAAGGTTCCATTGGATCCACAGCTTTGCAAGGCAGCTGAAGAAGGCAAATCTTGTTTTTCTGAACAGAAGTGCAGTATTAGCGCTCCTGCATTGAAGAGTATTGTTGAGAAGCTGATGGCAAAGTATTGGTGTAAAGAAATGTCTGTGGAACAGTAGCCCAGGGTGAACTAATGTTCAGCTGTACTTGGAGATCTTTGTGTAATAGAAGTTTATTTGCATGTCGTGTAATATTCA
The DNA here is from genome assembly GCA_025506655.1 of Gossypium rotundifolium. Lineage (NCBI taxonomy): Eukaryota > Viridiplantae > Streptophyta > Magnoliopsida > Malvales > Malvaceae > Gossypium > Gossypium rotundifolium. The sequence goes on from CP106730.1 coordinate 31,810,351, forward strand.
TATAATTATTCCTTATTTTCTGGAATTTTCTGTGAGGTACAATACTTGAGTTATAGAAGTTCAGTACCCTACAGTCTGGACACCGAAACTTTACAAATTAGAACTGTAATTTTTTTTGGTAATTCTGAACTTTGTTTTTGTAATGTTTGCTTAATGGGATCACTCAGCCCTTAGAACAGATCTCCTGGTGCTTACCAGGATGCATTCATACGCAACTGCCCTTTTAAGTTTATAGAGAGTTGGGTCGGTGTCAATACCCTTTGCAGGTGCTTTGTGGATTCTTGTGTAAAAATGATTTTATGCTCTTACTTTGATATGAAAAGTTTCACCATTTGGTTTACAGCAGGTTACCGGTCAACAGCTAAACCAGATCAGGCATTAGATCACGGTGGTGACATTCCGGTCATTACTGTCACTAAGGTTTCTTCTTCCTCTCATTTTTGCTTTTGTTCTTGGAACTTGATCAAGGGTACTGCAGGTACAACTAACGAAGCAGTTGTCTTTGTCTAGGTGATGAACTAAACAAGTGTTTGGTTAGAGGATGAGGACATCCTTTTAGGAAATCATGCTCTCCGTCTCGGTAAGGGTATTTAAGGTCCTTAACTTGAGCATTTCATATAATGAAATTGCAAAATTGTTCATCAGAAGCTGTCGTACAAATCCTTGTGTTTGTTGGCAGGTAATGAATTGTGCCTTCAAACTGAAGTTGAGTGCAAAACTATTGGCACTGTGGTTGTACACAAAAGATGATCTCCATGCCTTGACTTGACAGGGTTAAGAGAGACAAACACAGATGCATCACATATTAAAGCAAATGAAAGTAACGCAAACCTCAAGCATGGTTAATCAATTGATTTCAAAGACGAAAGTTTTAACAAAAGAAAAGAAAACAAGGATGAAAGCTTTAACGAAAGAAAAAAAAAAAAGAATTAGGATAGTCACAAAGTAGAGGTAAATGTTCTCGGAAGAAATTCAAGATATAACTAATTAGGGAACTCAAAAAGAGATTTAGGTACTTGAAAATGAAAATAAAAACAATTAAAGATTTTGATACATTATGTCAATACGATAAAATATAGAATCAAAATGAAAAATTACCGACAACATTTATATATATAACGTTACTATTGAAATGATAAAAATAAATAAGGATTTTGAACATAAATCTATCCTCTAACATAGACATATAAATGATTGGTTAAAATAAAAGCGCAGTTCATAAAATTAAATCCACTTACAAATTGTGAAAATATTGGATAAAAGTTGTAAAATCAGTAGGGCAAATTGATAGTTTTGTGAAAATAAAATGAAAAAATTGAAGTTTTAAGTTATAAAACCCAATTTTTAATATAAGAGTTTTGCAAAAATCTTGATATTGATTATGAAAGATACAATATTTTTTGTGGGGATGTAATCAACTTTAAATATCTTATTAATTTATAGTTTATATGTATTTGATAAATGTTGTTACACTCTTTAGAGAGAGAAATTATATGAAAATTCTTGAAGGATTTAGTATCCCATAAGGATAGAAAGTTTCTTAGGAAGGTTGTACAATTAGACTCTTATATAGATTAAAACAATCTAAATATATGTGATATAATTATCTTATTGAATATTGATGTTTCTTTTAAAGGAATACATATTTTGGGTTAAACATTAATATTTGAATATTATCTAGGTAAATCAAGCATATGAATTTTAAGTCGTAAAGATATTTTTCATTATTTCATATTTATGAGTTGTTTGAATTTTAAATTGAAAATTCTCTTAGCAATTACTATTTATAAATAAAAGTATTGAAAAAAATACGTGGATAAGAATTTGTGATGATTATCATCATCTACTTGTGTAACTTGGAGAAGAAGTAGAAAAGTTTAGAAGGTTAGTAAATGTTTATCCTTATCGGTTAAGAGTTTTTAAGGCCATTTTGAATAAATGATAATAAAAATATAAATGAGATAATCGTTAAATATAATTGTATAGATAAAAGCCAGCCTTTCAAAATGATATACCTATTTATCAAATCAGTTGGATATCCACTTGAAGAGGGTCTATAAATAAAGCTATTAATTTAAGTCCTCTGAGAAAAGTTTTAAAGTGTCTTGTTAATTCTTTTATTTTGTCATCTTAGAAAGACTTTTTTTGCTTGTATGTGAGGTTACTTTCAAAATATATAACAATTGGAGTCATTGTTAAGATTATTGAATTTGGTGCCTTGAGTGTAAAATATTTATTTGTAAATTTGTAATTTTTACAAATAGATTAGTTAATAAAATAAATTTATTAATTAATTGTCATTATATTATATAGTCGGATTGTAATATAAAAAGACAATTTATCTTAATAGATAAACATAAATATATCATTAGTCTAATTAAAATGAATAAATTGATTTAAATTAAAGAAATATTTTATCTTAAATATTAAAGATATGACTTACTGAATTGATAATACATAGGACTCAAGAAGAATAGATCATTAATTCATTTATGTATCTATTCACTCTACACTGTCGTCTTTGATTTTACGTTTTTACCCTTGTTTCTTCGTCTTCTCATCATCATCCAAAGAACACGTGAGCAACGACCCCACTTTCCTCGTGAGAATCTCTGTCATTTGCCCTTTTCTATCATTCTGTCACCAATACTTCCTCTCATATATAAACAGCCCCCCTTGTTAATCATTTTTTCCTCTCAATTCTCACTTCCTTTACTTCCGTTCTTTGGCCGCCGTTTTTTTTTCAGGGATTTGTTTTTTTTTTCTTCTTTCGCTATGGGGAAGATCAAGATCGGAATCAACGGTACTCTTATTATTATTATTATTATTATTATTATGTTTTTAATTCTTGATTTTATTTTTAAATTATGGATCTGATTTTCTTTTTCTGTTTGGTGAAGGATTTGGAAGGATCGGGCGTTTGGTTGCTAGAGTTGCTCTCCAAAGTGAAGATGTTGAGCTCGTTGCTGTTAACGATCCTTTCATCACCACCGATTACATGGTCCGTACACTGTATTTTCCATGCATGTTTGTATTATATTGGTTTTAGTTTTAAGAAAGCTGATCTGATCTTCTCTGCTCTGAGATGACTGATGATTTGAAGTTTTTTCTTTCTTTCTTTCTTGTGATATGGTTCTTGAACTTTTAGTGTTACCTAACAGAGCATGATGAAATAGTTTAAATTTCAACTGGTAAACTGATGTTTCATGTTCGATCTTTAAGAGATTTATTATATACTTACTGGTTCTGCTTGGGGTTTTTTAGTGAGCGAATCTTGTGTCTAATTTGAAAAGAAAGGATGAAAAATGAAGAACCGTTTTAATCAGTTTTTAAACGATTTAATTATTGATGTGATTTGATAATTGTATCTGTACAGACCTACATGTTTAAGTATGACACTGTTCACGGTCAATGGAAGCACCATGAGCTTAAGATGAAGGACTCAAAAACCCTTCTCTTTGGTGAAAAGCCTGTCACTGTTTTCGGCATCAGGTGATATCATGTGTTTCTTTTCAAAATGGGTTGTTGTAATTGACTTGAGGAACATGGTGAGTTTTTCCATTTAGGAGCTATTTTATTGATTGGCTTTTGATTTATGCCAGAAACCCTGAAGAAATCCCTTGGGGTGAGACTGGAGCTGATTATGTCGTTGAGTCTACTGGTGTTTTCACTGACAAGGACAAAGCTGCTGCCCATTTGAAGGTTTGTGATAATAATTTGATCCTATGTTTATTTTATGGCACCAGCTGAGTTCTTTTTTTTGGAGTTAAGGCCCCCAAAATTTGTGTGTTTGGAACTTGATTTTCTTCTTCTTATCTTCGTGTATGGTATTCTCATCTGATCTATGCTTTTTCACTTTTTAGGGTGGTGCAAAGAAGGTAATAATCTCTGCTCCCAGTAAGGATGCTCCCATGTTTGTTGTGGGTGTCAATGAGAAGGAATACAAGCCTGATCTTCACATTGTATCCAATGCTAGCTGCACTACCAACTGCCTTGCTCCATTGGCTAAGGTAATAGTGGTTTCCCTTTTATTTGTTTTGGAGCTTCTGACAAATAGTTTTATCTTCATGGTAATAATGGTCTTGTAAAAATGGTGGCAGGTCATCCATGACAAATTTGGCATTGTTGAGGGTCTTATGACCACTGTCCATTCGATTACTGGTAAGTATATATGGTGTTTTATTGCTTTCTGTTGCTATCAGTATGTATTGTTTATTGATTAGTCTCTTCACTTCAGCTACTCAAAAGACCGTTGATGGTCCATCAATGAAGGACTGGAGAGGTGGTAGAGCTGCTTCGTTCAATATCATTCCTAGCAGCACTGGAGCTGCCAAGGTATATAATCATCTTTAGATTTTCAAATTCTAATAACTGTATTCACCTTTGAATAAATGAATTACTGTCAACAATGACTGTCTTTATTATTGTTAAATAATCGTTGGATTCGAAGTTTGACAGTTTATATTGTAATTGTATAGGCTGTTGGCAAAGTGTTGCCATCATTGAATGGCAAGCTGACTGGAATGGCATTCCGTGTTCCCACAGTTGATGTCTCTGTGGTTGACCTCACGGTTAGGCTTGAGAAGAAGGCTTCTTATGAAGATATCAAGGCCGCTATCAAGTAAGGATTAGAATATTTTTATATTGTAATGATATTTTTAATATTTCAGAATATAATATTATCTATATAATGTACCTAAATAATATATATTTTTATGTAGGGCAGAGTCTGAAACTAATTTGAAAGGAATTCTTGGCTACGTAGATGAAGACTTGGTATCGACTGACTTTGTTGGGGACAGCAGGTGTGAAGCTTCTTTCTTAATGCCTTTCATAATGTTGATTTGCATGCTTGAGACAGTTCTTTGTTGATCAGTCAATTCTGACCACGTAGAAGTCAACAATCAAACTCGATAATGATTTGAACAAGAAATTACCTGAATTTGAAATAACCTGAGCAACTAGCTTAAATTGATCAAAACTTGAGTTTCAAAAATATGAAATTTCTCCAACTTGAAATGACCTAACCTAAATACCCTGATTGTCGAACCTGAATGAGTTGAACTCAAAACTGCCCAAACTTGAATAGACCTAAACCTGAAGCAGCTTGAACTCGAAATTGACTTGAATACAAAATGTCTTTTAAAATTTTGACACTTAGATTGATCTTATCTAGATTTACCTGATCTGAAACCAATCCATTCTGTCCTATTGTGATTAAGGTGATACAAATATATAAATGGAACTTACCTTCTGTTGTATTCTAACAGGTCAAGCATCTTTGATGCTAAGGCTGGCATTGCATTAAATGACAATTTTGTTAAGCTTGTCGCGTGGTACGATAACGAATGGGGTTACAGGTAAACTAACATTTCGTTATTAGCTTGAGATATATGTATATATATATATATATGCTTGTTCTCTGCGGCTTTATTGACGGTGTCATGATTTTCTGTCACAGTTCTCGTGTGATCGACTTGATCCGGCACATGGCTTCTGCGTGTGAGTGATTTTGGTGAACCAAACTCATTTCATAATGGACTTTTTAATAATAGCCTCGTTCTTCAGCTTTAGCAAAATACAGAGATGCTATGGGAATAATAATAGAAATTGCTCGGGATTCTGGGAGTTTCTAATTTTACACTGTAATTGTGTTCTGTCTGAAACACTTGTAATATATATAATTACAAGGAACCAAACAAACAAGGCAAGGCTAAGGTAAACTTAGGAACAAGATCTAAACATTCTATTTAGCATCAAAACCTAAAGAATTTAATTTACTTATTTAAATCTAAAATCGACGTACTTAAAATGGTTAAACGGGAATGTTAGACATGTTTTTTATAATATACACATCATTCCCGACGTCAGATGCTTCAAAGTTGAAACGTCACTAATTCAAAAAAAAAAGGTTGAAACTAGGGGTGAGCGTTTGATCGAATCGAATCAAATGAAAAAATTTCGAGTTAATCGAGTTGACGAATCATATTTTATCATCCTAATTTGATTTAAAATTTTCTCGAATCGAGTCGAGTGAGATGGGATTCGAATTGAATCGAATCGAATATATTTGTTTGAGTTAAATTTTAAAAATAATTTTAGGTCCTTGTAACTACTATCACCTATCGTAATAAAATTTGTTTACTTTAATCAAATTTTTATTAATTTTCATCACCTCATTATTTATTTATTAATTTTTATATACGGGTTAGTTTCTTTACTTGCTTAGTTATTTCAATTATCTTGATTCTTGTCACTATGTATTTAATTAAAATATATATTAAATATAAAAATGTGATTTTTTAATGAAAGTTATTTTAAAGATAAATGTGAAATTGATACAAATATAAAATTTTAATACTGAATATTTTATGGCATAATTAATAATTTAATTTTAATATAAATATTCAATATGACTAAACAATTCAATAATATAAATAATATAAAATGTGAAATTTAATTTAATAATATAAATAATAGATATAAATAAAATTATTACTATTTATGTTTAGTGATTTTTTGGATAATTTTGATTTTTATTTGAGAGTAAAATGTGAAGTAAAAGTTTAGGGAAAATAAAAGTTTTAGGAATAAAATTTGAGGAAAGTAAATAGGGAGTAAAATTTTGGAAGGAAAATATAAAAAAATTGGGGGATGGATTTGGGGTAGATGGGAGGTGGGATGGGAAGGAGTAAAAGTTTTAGGGAAAAGTGTGAGGAGTAAAATTTGGGGAAATAAAAATTTTTGAGGGTTTTAGGAGTAAAATTTTGAGAAAAAGTAAATGGGAGAGTAAAATTTTAGTGGAAATGGATTTTGGGTAGATTGGAGGGATGGGATGGGAGGGGAATAAAAGTATTGGGAAAAAAGTGGGAAGGAGTAAAAATTTTGAGGGAAAAGTAAAAAAGTTTGGGAGTTTGAGGTAAAAATATAAAATATTATATTTTAATATTCAAATTATTCGAATTATTCGAGTTATTCGAATACGAAAACTCAACTCGATTCGAACTCGAAATTCGAAAAAAAATTCGAGTTGACTCGAATAACTCAATTAACTCGAATAATTTGATTCGTTTAACTCGAAATTCGAATTTTTTTCGATTTTTTTGAGTCGAATCGAGTTTTGCTCACCCCTAGTTGAAATGTTAAAAGGCCTAAATTAAAGGCATAAATGTCGATTTTAAAACTTAGTTGAGTGATCAGGTCGATTTTTGTACTCGTTTCTCTCTCTTTGGTCGGATTTTGGTTTTAGGGTTTGTTTGGATTGGGTTAGGGTTTTGGTTAAGGTAGTAGTTGGATTTTAGGGTCTTGTTAGAGTTTTTAAGGGTTTAGGGAGGTTGATTTATTTCTGTTTGTGTTTTAGGTAGATATTGTGAAAATTCGAAGGTATATTTCAATTGTCGGTGATGTGATACCGTTAGAAGATCTATACATTTCATCTGTCGAGTCGAGATGAAACCATTGTCTTAGAAGTTGATATTGAAGTTTGAGATAATAATTGTAGGGAAAAGTCAGGGGCTTTCCCGTATAACCATATTATTCTTTTTCTCCATCTCCACCAAAATGAGGATCGATAACCTACTCATTGTTCGAAACGGTGAAAGTGAGGTAAAGAAGTGTGTACTGATTGATTTGGTAGGTAGGAGAGGTCAAGAGGCAATATTGTTTAGTTAATAATTAATCATTATTTAAATTCGAATTTTCTTGTTAATTACAACCATTAAAGCAATTTAATCTTCTACTTGTTAATCGGATATAGGCTAAAACTCTCATTATTGACACTAGGAATAGGAAATTCTATTAGGTTAATTTAGGGTAATTAATTTGATTAGTTTAATTAATCTTTCAACTTGCATTTGCACTACTAATTTGTAGATCGATAAATTAGTAATTATTCTTTGTAATTAATTTAATAATCATTTTTTTCAATTTGCAATCTCTTGGGTATGATCTTTGGAATACTTACTGATGTTTCATTGTAACACTTTTATATTACAATTTGACCTGTTTGTTTGGAAATATCACACTTAATACATATTATTTGCACAATTTTTACTCTAAACGATTGCACGTTTGGCGACGGTCAGTACACTAATTTAATCTTATGACATGTCAATTATACTCAATTTTGCTCGAGACAGTTAATAGGATAACTAATGAATCAATACATATTTATTATCACATCTCATAGTTTCATGCCATGCTCATTGATACTATGATTGTCTTAATATAAAATTTCGACATTCTATATCATCATATACAAATTAAATCATGAAACAATAGAATGCTTACCTCCATAAGCTAGTTTTTAACAAATCATGTATACATGCATATTGAACTCAAATCATAAAAATGTAAATTGTATTTCTTTTACTTGTCTGTGACCTCGTCATTTCTTTCTCTAGAGATGACCCAATGTTGTTTTAGTTACGTTTGATAATTTAATTATGAAAACAGTATTAGTTTGTATTCAAATCACATTCAAACCCAAAATCAACATATTCCTTATATATGAAATACTAAATTTTTTATATTTAACATTGGTTCAAAATTCAATTTCATATTCTTATATTAAGGACCCTATACTATTTATCTATAACATAATTTCATGATAGCTTTCACTTTATTTAATTTTATCCTTAATGCCACAAAATCTTCTAACACGCTTCAGTTAATTTCTAACTTCATCTTTAACATAATCTAAATTCACTATTTAATAATCTCTTCGATTTCAAGCTTAATTTAAATCAATTATGCTTTAATGGCAATTTGCTAAACATCAAACGATTGAAGAAATTAACACATGAACTAACTATATCAAATTTCCATGATTCAAATTCCATAAAAATATTAAAGATTTAGCTTAATTCCCTTCGTGAATTGGTAGCCGAATGTTTGCTCAAGAAAATTAAGGTTTTTCTTTCTTCTTAATAGTTTAGACGATTGAAGGAAGGACAAGATGGGCGATGTTAATTTATCTCTCCACTAACTTGCTTATATATTACTATCAACACTTAATTTAGTTACTTTAATTATGTTTAGTTATAGAAATTTTAAGCTTTTGTTATGTGTTATAATGATAATTGTAAAGTTAATTAATCACCGTCGTTATCATCCACTATAGTACAAGAAACCATGGTTTCGTAATTATTTAGGCCCTTTGGACAATTTCTAATTAAGTCCTCAAACGTTTTCTAATTTAAAATTCAATAGCAATTGAACTTTGATAATTTAATCTTTGAGCTTTAATTAATGATTTTTTATGTTAAATTACTTAACCGATCTTTAATATATTTTCATACTAATACCGTACATCTTCTAATTTTATCCTTATAAACTCAATTTACAAAAATAAAATTTCGAAACCGTATTTGTCACCACCGAAAAAAATCGAATTGTTTCATAGAGGCTATTGGGTGAATGATTTCATGAAGATTATAGGGATATGCTCAGCCTCTGATGCCGAGCTATGGGACACATACGAGGGATTTTGAATGGCTTGGAGCTGAGTACTACGCAGCTAACCATTGAATCTGATAATATGAGTATTGTATGGATGATCTCCAAGTGTGATGGCCATAGCAACCTACTACTGCGAAGAATTCGTTCGTTGTTACAATTCAACTGGACTGTGAGGCTATCCGGAAACTAATATTGCGGCTGATGTATTAGTAAAGGCTGCAATGGACTGCCCACTGGGACTGAAAATCCCTCAATCACCACCGGATGTGGTCTTACAAGCTTTGCATGATGATATTAGTCAGATAGGAAATGCACAGGGCCTGTTTTGGTTACGTAGCTATTACTTCTGTTTTAGTTTCCTTCAAATCAAAAAAAAAAAAAAAAAAAAGCAAACCTTTGATATGACGTGGAAGAGGACATTGGCGGGACAAGAAATGAAAAATGATCTCATTCAAGCTTTGAATCCAACTTCCAACTTACGCCCCCACTGGATGTATAAGTACTAAAGAACTAAACAGGTACTTTCTATATTTTTATGGTTATTAGTCTAGCAATTCCTTCAGTGAGATTTATACCAACAGACCATCAAGTATCCACTAGTGAACAACAATGATTAACTGATACCTTCGAAGAATTTTATTATCAATAAGCAACCTTACATGGTAAGATTAAGGAATACTTTGGGAACAATAAGAAGTGGACTTATATTTAGCATCAAAACCAATCTTTAAAGTTCTAAAATCACTGATTTCTACTAGTAATCTAATTCTAAAAGGCATATGTTCTCCAACTGGACATCAAAAACACCTTAAAGCTAAGCATGGTCCTTCAAACTTTATTTTCTTTTTCCTAGACATAAGATGGTTTCAAACATCACAAAGTTCCCATCAATGATAATGCAATAAAAATACGTAAATTCAAAACCAGTCGAGCCTTGTTCCAATTCATAAGCTCCTGCAACAACCAAAAGGGAAAACAAAAGCAGAACCATTAAAACAGCAGTAAAATATCATAGTCGATCTTCACCATAAGGCCTGAATTACAAATTGTAGAACTACACATAAAGCCTTCCATGAAGGTATCATAATTGCATGAGCCATGTAATCAAAACAGAATAAAAATACTAAATGATGTTAAAACCCGATTACATATTATAAGTTTATGAGGAGAGCAGATGACTGTAGGCATTTGTACTTCTAAGCTACATCAAGTTCCCATTGAAATAGGATCCATACAAGGAAAATCACTTGGCCATTCGTTGGTTATTAGCAGCACCCCAAAAAACATTTGAGTCAAAGCATCACTTTCAAATTAAGTTCTGAATTAGTAGATGCTGCCAAAGGGAGTGGCAATGCCATACGCGATAAGGAAGAGACTCATAGATTGGCAGAGGCAAATTGTGCCTTCGCAGCAAGGTATCAAATTTGGTTTATTTTACGTTGCTTCCTTTCTAAATCTATTACTTCCTTCATTCGTTAATTGTAACAGTTCTTTACTTGGAAGGTTCGATATCTCCATTCTGTATGTATTCCATTCTGTATGTATTCATCCCTGAAACTGACATTTGGTATCTAATATCAAAATAGGAACAATGCACTAATAAGAGGATGTTGAAAGGAACCATACTTCATAATTAGTTGAAACAATTCAGATGCAGACAAATATGACCTAATGAAAGCTAGAGCAAGTTGCTAAACAGCCTCACTGCAGATAAGCAAATATAGTCTTCAAAAAATTCATTCTCTCGGTATCATTTAAATCAAGTACTATGTAATAACAACAGAAAATAAACACCAGTATCCATTTTCAGTCAGAAAATTCATGCAATGTTTGACACAGAGATTATTGAGAGAGCATGATAAGTAGTGATGTAACAATAACTGTAAATGCCATGACACATATATAGGTAATGAAAAAGGAAATTACCATAATGGCCTAGATGGATTCATAGCGATGGCACATATATAGATAATGAAAAAGGAAATTACCATCATGGTCTAGATGGATTCATAGCGAGAAGCATGTTTTGTCCACCAGGAATATATTGCACGTTGGGTGACTTAGCAAGGGTTCCAGCAATTTCCCTTGATGCCTCAATCCTCCTTAGCTCAATCAGTCCCATACCAGCAGTCAGAGTTGCTTCTGAAATTAACTTCGCAGCCTCACTTTCACCTTCTGCTCGAATAACAGCAGCCCTCCTTTCCTGATCAGCTTTCGCCACAACGTACCTCGACCGCTCTGCCTCCTGTTGTGCCACCTGCTTTTGCTCCACTGCTCTTGAGAATTCGGCACCATACGACAAGTGTGTAATCGCTACATCGGCTAGCTCAATGTTAAAGTCCCTCGCACGCTGTGTCAGTGAATTACGGACCAATGCAGACACTTGGGGACGCTCGGTGAGAAGCTGATCAGCATTGAACTGTGCAACCACAGCTTTCAACACCTCATTTCCAATGGAGGGAAGCACTTTCTCGTCGTACTCGAGACCAAGGCGTTGATAAATTTCAGGAAGCTTATCCACCTTTTTCGCAAAAATACAACCAATCAAACATTAATCTTTAAATAACAAACTAAACCGTAGCATTCATCAAGCATACATACATGATCAAAACTACAATGTTAGTAGAATCAAAACTCCGGTCATAGCATAAAAAAAGCCTTTTCTTTTCTTTTCTTAAAATGCAAAAAGCAAAAACCAGAACCTTCATTAACCCATTTCATAATTACATACAAAAAAGTCATGCCTAATCAAGATTTAGTTCTTCATACATATATGTAAAAGAAAACCCATTTAATTTGAATAAAAAAAAGAGAGGCTTTCTTGATTACCTTAGGTTTAGAAAGGACTCGAAGAGTGAGATTAACCATCTGGAGATCCTTGGTTCCGGAAATCGATGAGAAGGTGTGAGGCTTCATACGGATATCATAGATGAAAGGCTTCTGCAGCCATGGGACCAAAAAGTGGGTACCTTCTTCGGCCGTTTTGTCCAACACTCCTCTTAAACGATCAAAGATTACAGCTCTTTCGCCACCGTCCACGGTGTACATGGAGGCATTGAGGAGAGTTGCAGCGGCACCAGGCCAAAAGCTGCGCGTGCGATGTTGGTTAAGAAAGACACTGCAGCTTGATTGCTTCCCATTTTACTGGAATTCCCTGTTTGATTTGCTTTCTGCCTGTTGACAGAGATTTTTGATTTTTTTGGGCAAGTGGGGGTTATTATTAGGGTTTATCTATATATATTTATATAGAGAGGGGCTTAATGCATATTTTAGGCCCTGAAAAACTGTTTTTCTCACTTTGGTCTTTAAAAGTTTTTGTAGTTCAGACCCTAACGTTATTATAATTTCATAGGTTCAGTCATTTGGATGTAAAGAAAATTAGATGATATATAAATAAAGCCGAATTTTAAAGTATATTTAAGCGCTGAACAATGAGCCCGAATTAGCCCAAAGTTTTCTTCATCTTCCGCTTATAGCTCTTTTCGTTTCAGTTTCAATCCCGAAAAACCGTAAATCCCCAAATTTGAATCCAACAAAGGGGGGCGTAAGGATTCAATTTTACGAGCTCTCAAGAAAGGTAGCTTCTTTTACTTGTAATTCTTTTTTATATTGTGCCATTAAACAAAGGAAACTCATTTCCATTTTTCATACACTACCCAGTTGATCTCTCTTCATTTTACTTCAAACCCCATAAGAAGAAGAAACACTTTTTCCTCTTTTCTTCTTTGTCGGGGTTGATTGAATTTTCTGCTGAATGGATGTTTCTTTGTTGGGGTTGATTAAGTTCCTAGTACTTTTACTATGTTTGCTTTCAGACATTAATCAAAGTTGGCTAGTCTCAACACATTTCAATTTAATCAAATTTCTTTGCTCATAGGACTCAAGAATGGCTGGGAAAGCAGCACAATCTGTGGTGAAGGCAGTGGGAGAATACCAATCTCCATGGCGTGAAAAGTTGGCTAAGTACAAAGTAGAGTTATCAAAGGGAGTATGGGCTATTGGGAACTTGGAGCTTGGAAGCCTCTAGGCATCAGCGCTAGGCGTCGACCCAGACTCTGAAAAGAAATGCTTCTAGCGGGCCAAGATTGGTCGTACGATCCAGAGAAGAAAGAGATGAGAAGCAAGATGAAAGGTCACAAGTGCGACAGAATAGCTGCTGAGAGAAGGGAGAATACTGCTAAGTTGATGCAGAAAATGCCTGAGATGTTGCTTGATTATAAGAAACGCAGGTGGGAGAAGAAAATGAAGGAAGAAGAGAAAGCTAAAGATAAATAAATCTGCATTTTTTTCCTTATTTGGGTGGTTGAGAACAAAAAAAAAAAAAGAAATTGAATCTTGTACTAATGAATTCAATGTTGGGTTTTTTGTTTAAATTATGATGTATTGGCTGAATAATATTGATACATATGTTAGTAATGAGATGGAGCTATGGGTTCTTGGGGTGCTTCTCAGATAATCAATTAAATGAATTCGGGTTTGATATTAAGCACGCCATTATTTCTTTTGCACGATCACTGTTTTGTATAATTCACTAGTTCAACGAATAATACGGGATATTATCTTTTCTTTTTACTTTCCCTCCTCCCCTCCCCTTCCCTTCCCTTTTTCTTTTTTTCTTATGTTTATTTTCTTTTTCTAGCCTTACTTCTACACTTTTTCATCTTTCTTCTGCCAAAAACTTTAAAAATTCTCTCACTTTCTTACCATCAAATCACCAACAAAATCACATATCTTAAACCCTATTCGTTTTCTTCTTCATTTTTCAACCACCATCAACTAATCCCCACCACTTCCCCTCCCCTTTTCAAACTAACCCACAAAGACAAAATCTAATAGAAATATCACGATAGAAATATTTCAGTTCTTTCTTCTATTTCTTTTGCAATTATACAAAAATTATATATGATATTATCATTCACATTTATGTTCACGTTTGAAACTTTAATTCTTTTGCAAATAGAGTCGACTTCAAATTTTAGATTTTAATTTTTATTAAATTATTTATTAACTAAAATAATAAAAAAAGAAAATAAAAAATCCTTAAACCTAAAATCCTTAAAAAAATTGAACCCATCCGTTGGAAGAAAATTAACATCACAAAAAAAAAAAAAAAACCATAAATATCCCCAAGCACACAGAACCTAGAAAATTTTCAAACCCCAACAAACATATTGGTGGTGGCTCGCAATTGCTAGCTCCACCGCCAGTGATGGCATAGGCGAGCGAAGGGCATGGTGGTCTTGGTTGTAATACCCCATATCTGGCAAGTCTAAAGTTTTGGGCGTATAGCAGTAAATAGTATGTTTGGCGAAGTGTTATCCACGCAAATGATTATTTTGGCGTATAGTAATCGCCACATGAGTTAGTAACAATTTGACTTCACGATACTCTGTTATATTAAAGAGAATTTCTTGTTAATTGATAAAAGGGTAAGTATGGAATGAGTATTCGCCAAAGATACACCTGGTTTGTATGGAATACTGTGTTAGTTAGATTCCGAGAAATTTGGTTAGAAATCAACTAGTTAGCCTAGCTTGATAATTGTGATTGGAAGGTGCTTATTTATATTTCCCTTGGAATCTGTATGCCATTAAGAAGACAAGTTTTGAAACGTATGACACTTGTTAAATTCCACTAAGTGGAGTCATATTTATATATGAAAGATGAGTTTTGAAAGGGTTCTTCTTTCTTCTTCATCTTCTTTAAATGGTATTTACTGATACCTTCCTTAAGTTTGAATGTATCTTACATAAATGATCTAGAAGCTATGGTTCTTTTATGATCAAAGGTTATTTCATATCAGGGTAAGTATTTTAGCTCTGCATGTTAAGCTTTGGATGAGTAAAAATTTGTAAGTGGTGGTTGAACAGTAAGACTGTAAGTATAAGGTTTCCACATGAGATTGTTAATGATTAATATGATAAGTCTTTCGTATGTACAAGAGTGGTTATAGTGAAATTTTGTTTCTAAGTAGTGGTTGCTGCTGGTTTGAGATGGATATCTAAATCTAGAGTTTTGAACTGCAGTAAGTGTGAATCAGGTGAGTCTTTACTTTGAATCTTACATGTAAACAATGCTAGTAAGTAATTTCAATAGTGATGAATTTTGAGTATTTAGTGAACGAGTAAAACATAAGAAAGATGTTGCATGTGCAAAGATAATATGTACAAAGTATTTTAGGAATAGGAAGCTGAATGATAAGTATGCAAGTAAAGTTCAATATGGAAAGGTAAGAATCAATCAGGTGAGTTTCTACTCTGGCTCTTGCATGTATGAAGAGTGTTATGAAATTATGAAATCTTGGGTCTGAGATGTGTCTGGTTCGTAGAGTTTGTAAGGTGAGTCGAGTCACCACGGTGGTAAATAAGAAAATTCATTGAGACAGTAAACACGAACTTTGATATGAAACTCTGAAGAAAAAATTCCATGGCTATGACATACTCTAAAAAAGAACTGTTGAATGATAATTTATCTAATGGGGTCCTAGGGCGGTGATGGGCAAATCTCACTCATTGTGAATTTAGGCAAATCCATATCGTAAACGTGACTGTTCTGAGATACCTATATGGCATCCTGTCAGCCTTTGTGGCATACTCTGAATGAATCGCCTTAGTGACATACTTTGTATGGATCACCTTTGTGGCTTACTCTGATTAAATTTCTTTAGAGTGTATTCTATAATAAGGACTTATGGTGCATTCGGCATATTGTTTGTTTGCCTTTGATATGTTCTATGAAGCCTACTGGGACAATAAACAAGAGGTTCTATATGATTGCCTGTATGGCGTGCTTTGTTAAGACTACATGGCATGAACTGTCAGGAATGTCTGGAACGATTTGAGTCTAAATATCTGTCTCTATGGTAAAATAGGAGTAAACTCTTATAGTTCTGTAATAAATATAGTTAAGAGGAGGTATTAATGTGTTCCGAGTTAAGAATGAATAAGTTTTAAGGGTTTCCATGAAAAAGAGATGTCTATCTGTATGTTAAGAATGGTATCTGTTATGATGATTTGTAAATGTGGAAAGTGAAGGGCATTTAATCTTCTTCTAGAATTATTTTGAATGTGAATTAGTGTTATCTTAAGTTATGAGATTCTGATATAAAACGATATGAAATTCGAATGAATGGTCTAGCAGCACTCTTCTGCATGAGTATGAGTAGTGTTGAACCAGGATTGAAGATGACATTGATGGTATCTAGTTCTACATAGGAATTTGCCAAACATTTATGTATCCTTTTGTGATGAATGTTATTGAAAAACTATTTGAAAAAAAAGTATGTGTTAAGATATGGTTTTTGGAAGTAGACATGGAGGTTATGTCTGCAAAGAATTTATTTTGTGACGAGATTTATGGAAGTTTTGGAAGGATTCCTTAGTTAACTGGATAGGAAGATTGAAAATGACAAGAGCATAATAACTGGCGTATAAGAATATGATAAAATTGTAGTGGTATCCGAAATAAATGTTGCAGAACAATGGTTGACACAATAGTTCATATAAGATTTCAATTATCCATCAAGGTATTATTGCGTTAAGCTCACTAAGTACTCGTGTACTTACAAGATTTGTTACTGCTTTTCAGGTACTTGAGATGAGACATTGCCTGATGGGACAATGATAGGAGTACGCCAAAATAGCTGCAGAGTGGGCTATTATGCATACAATGGAGATGTGGCTTAGTCTAGGAATATGCCTTTTGAGTCTGTATTAAATAAACTTTCATTTTGTAAGGATTTGTATTGAGTCTATTGTAATAAGTGTAACACCCTTTACCCATAATCCCTGTCGAAATCGAGCATGAGACGTTACTGAACAATTTACCTGATCGCCACTTAGGCTCAACGTGACTACTCTTCTCGAATCGCTTCAACTACTTCACACTCAACCTATGAGATCTCAATCGTACCTACGAGAACTCTTGGGATCATATTGGAAATCTTACGGTCCATAAAATTTCTTTTCATCTAAACAGGAGTACACGCCGTGCTAGATGACACACACGCCTGCAGTGTAGTCACACACGCCTGCAGTGCTCACACCGCGCCCAAAACCCCTAACATTCTCGCCAAAACTCACACGGCTAGGGCACGCCCATGTGAAATGGGGCACGCCTGTACCTTACAACATTCCGTGTCTTCCGCCTGGGGAGTTCTTGACTAATTTAGCACTGCCTAGACACACCCGTGTCTCCTAACCGTAGTGAGCTACTGACTTGATCCACACGGCCTAGGTACACGCCCATGTCCCTACCATGTGTCTTACACGGTTCATCCACACGGCGGTGGGATGTGCCCGTGGTCTATTCTAATTAGTAATAATAAGGTGCAGGGTTAGCACGGCCTAGACACACGCCCGCGTGTCTACCCGTGTGCACATGAAGGCTATTTGCCAAGCTTCAAGCATCCCTATATCTTACTCTACATGGGTTTATTCAACAAACTAACAAACCTCTCTTAATCCACATGCACTCACATTGATAACTTTGAAATTTCATAAATGATAAAATATGCCATCATTCTTGACAATTTACAAAATTAATGTCTTAGCAAGAGCCAATACATCTTTGGTCAAAATAACAAAATAATCTAACTAGTCTAGTCCTATACATGCCATATACAAAATCACTAATCTAATTATACCGAAGTAAGCAGATAGTGTGGGCGGTCTTCTAGTTATCGACGTATCCCGACTCGACTCTTAAGCCCTATAAGACAAGGGAAAGAGAGGAGTAAGCTTTAAGCTTAGTAATTTCGCACATAAACAATATAACACTCTAAAATGAATAAAACATTTTTATAGCATTTTGCTAAGCAAGAAATCAATCTATATTCAAGATTAGGCTTACTCATTTCCTCCATTTACACATCCCAATCACATCATAAGCATAATGCATACATTCAATAACGGTTTCCCTGCACTGAGCATCACAAGGTCACTTACTGTAACACATCACCATATCAAAATACATTACCCGTAATCACATTACCCGGTGGTTTCGCACTTAGCCCACCATCAGTCTTCATTAGGGTGGTATCGCACATAGCCCACCAAGAAGGTTAATTACGGTGGTATCGCACACAACCCACTAGAAAAGTTAACAGATGATGGTATCGTACACAGCCTATCGTAATTAAACAATAAGGTGGTATCACACTTAGCCCACCATCAAAATTTGATATAACACACCTACCTATCTATTCCATCATTCATACAAGAATTATTCATTAACTACCACTTTCTATCTACTTGAATTATACATGTTCTCAATTATGCTATGTGCTGATTAACAACAATAATGTGCATGTAAAATGCATCGTTTACACGTAAACTTACCTCGATGCAAAACGTGTTAGCTAGCGATTTACTCGGTCACCTTGCCTTTCCCACGGTCAAGGTTGATTTCACACTCTTCTTGATCTATAACAATGAAATTCGTTCATTTAGGACATTCTATGATTAATATACATCAAATTCTACACTTGAGCAAAAATGACCATTTTGCCCTTGTATATTGGAAAAATTACGATTTTGCCCCTAGGCTTGTAAATCATTTTTCATCACATTTTCCCATTAAACAAGCCTAGCTGAACATTTATTCCTCTTTCAACAACCCACAAATCTAACTATTTCATGCATTTATTACCAATTTACAACATTTACAACTTAGTCCCATTTAGGTGTTTTCATGACAACACCTTTCACAAAAGTTGTCTCTAACATCCCTATCATTCATTTTCTTCCATAAAACTCAGCTAAAAACATAAACTCTCTCATGGCAAGTCTCTAAACTTTTAACCATTTCACAAATTAGTCCCCTCATTAGTTAGCTTAGGCTTTGGGGACTCCAAAAGTACAAAAATCATCAACTAAAACCACCTAAATCACTTACTTGAATGAGGATTGAGTGGCTGAAAGTTTGAATCTCCAAGAACTCTATCCTCTCTTGAATTTTCAGTGGAAAGAGATGGGTGAATAGTAAAAGATGATAACATCTTTTGCTTCTCTTATTTTATTCATTTTATCACTTAATTTCCACCAACTTTGACTAGCATTTAATGCTCTTGTCCCCCTTAACTTGTATGGCCGGCCAACACATATAATAGGGCCTAATTTCACTTTTAAATCCTCCAATTTACAATCTATAGCTATTAGGTACCCCACCTTATAAAATAAAACTTTTGCACTTTATGCGATTTAGTCCTTTTTCACAATTATGTACACTATTGCTAAAATTAAAGCACCAAAATTTCTATATAGCCATATATTAATGCCATAACACATAAAATAATACTAAAATAATTTCTTCAACATCGGATTAGTGGTCCCGAGACCACTGTTCCGACTAGCCCCAAAATCGGGCTGTTATAATAAGATTATTTCAAGTTACTTTCCTCGTTTCCATACAATAAGTTTCTAATTAAAATGTCAAATAACATGCTTAAAGAAATGAGAAATTGTAAATTATTTTCGTTAATGGTTTAGCTTTGTGAAGTAACACATGAAATGTAGACTCGGTGAATCGGGTCGGGTTTAGGGCGTTACACTGGTGGTGTTCAAAAAGTTATTTTGACCAAACCTTGGTGGAAAGAAAATGTTGGAGAAAACCCAATTGCTGACCCTAAAGATCTCATGTATTGAAATGGTTTCTATTTTTTAACTAGAAGAATAACAAAAAGAAACAAAGGCTTTAGAAGGTGAAAAATCTTCTCAAAGATAAATTTTGTGAGCAGATTTTGTCTATGCTTTTGGTTTGTTTTAAAGTAATTAATGGTGAATCTTGAAAGTGGGATGACAAACAAAAGCAGCCATGGAAGCTGGTGGGGGTTGGTTGATGGTGGTTGGAAAATGGGGAGGAAAATAAAAGGGGTTTAAGAGATGTGATTTTGGTGGTGATTGAATGGTGAGAAAGTGAGGGAAAATTTGGGGGCGAGGAGGTTGATAGAAGAAAGAAAGAAGAAAGATGAAGAAGTGAAGAAGCAAGGTCAAAAAAAGAAAAAGAAGAAAATAAAAGAAAAAGGAAGAAAATAAGGGAAAACAAAAGAAAAACAAAAAGAAAAAGAGGCGCGCGATTGGTTAGCATTGCCACGTCATCAAAAAGTTACAGCGTTAGATTCGGGTACCAATTTAGTTGACTGAAAAAAGTTCGAGTATTAATCTGGGTCAAAAAAACATAAGTATCAATCTGAGAGAATGGACAAGTCCGAGTACCAATTTTATATTTAACCCTTTTGGAAATGGTTAGCTAATTTTAGCTATTTTTTTGTAGAGTTAATATATACAAAGGTGCCTAGACTTGACAATTTATTCTTATTTGATACTTAAGCTTTTTTTAAACCTATTTAACACCTAGGAAATTGTAAGTTAATTAGGTACTTTTTTTAAGTATCTAATTAATACTATTAAATATAATGATATAGTATTGATGATCAATAACATGGTGGCATGTGACAACTCACAGTTTGACATGTGTCAAAAAAAATAATGTTTATAGTACACCTTTTTATTCACTCGGAGCATAAACTTGGAAGTCATTTTTTGAAGCTCTTTCTAAGTTTTGAACCTTTTGAGGCAGTATATACTCATGGCTTTTCATTCTTGTTGGAGAAAGTTACTATGGTTTATTATATAATTTGGGGTCACCTATTGATGTTTAGTTTCCCTCCTCATGGCCATATTTTCTCCAAATTTATTATATAAATCCATAATTTGCCAATTTTGCTCATATATAAAAACTTACGAAATGAACACATAAAGCTAGAAGTTATTTTAAATGACAACCTTTGCTTGTTTTCATTCTCAATGTTTTCCCATAGAGAAAGAATTGTAATAAACATAAATAATTTTGGGTTTAATTTGAAGCAGTTTGGGCTGAAATTTGTTTGTATGTTACTTTGATTCTTAAGTTGTTTAAACCTTGAGATATTTGGAAATATGGATTGAAGTTGGATCTTTTTAAAAATTAAAATTCTGAAATTAGACTATAGGGAGAGTTGTCATATTGATTTAAGTTGAGTTTGACCGAAACTGTGTATTTTTTGAAGTGGACATTCATTTCCATAGAATGTTATATGAAAATTATCATAAAATATAAATCCATGAATGGTATGGCAAGTTTCAAAGTTATTAAAATGAGTATTCCAATATAAATATTCAATTTCCATACATGAGGATATAGGAAATTTATAGTTTTAAAAATGTGAGTATTTTGTATATTTATTTTAAATTAATGTAAAATAAAGAGAAATATAATTAATGTGGCAAAAAAAGAGAAATATAATTAATAGTTGTATTTGGTTTGGAATGAGAATATTTATTTTTATTAGTTTTAACTAAAATTGAGTCAAAGTACAAATAAAATGAGCAAGTAACTAAAAAATGAAAAGTATAAACTCTCATGGGACATGATAATTTATTATGAATTTGAAAAAGAATTATTTAAACATAAAATATTTTTAATTAATGTAGTAGCACATTCAAATAATAAAATTTAAAATATATATCTTCTTTTAAATTATAATTAATATTATTAAGATGGTACTTTTTATCGTAATTTATTTTCTTTTCATACTTTTATATCATCTTTAAATAAAACAATTATAAATTCAAGAATCAAATACCTGTTACCACTTAACCGAGTTACCAACTCAATTATGAAATTACTTCCTTGACTTTTGAGATAGATTACAAAATTTTACCACTTTTAGATTTGAACTCAGGATTCGTAGGTTTTGATGAAATCGATATTTTAGGGTTTTCAAAATCGATTCCAAGGTTTCTAGGAATCTATGAAACCAGCAAAAGGTGTTAATCCCATTTGATTTTTATAAACCCTTGTTTATAATGTGAAATGAGCTTCAATGGAGATCAAACAAGTTTGTGTTGCTAAATGATGTCATGGTAAATCATCCAAAGAAGTTGAAGACCCAAAAATTGCTTTTGGGTAAACTTCGTAATCTAATTGAATTTTTTCCTTTTTCTTGAGATGGAACCATGGAAATTTTTGGCAGGTCAGAGTTTTTATTATTCAATTGTTAGATAGATATTGTTGATATTTGTATGAAGAAATTAATTAAGCATGCTATGATATATGATAACATGTCATTTAGACTAGGGTTAATGTCAATTGGTTATATCTACATTTGATCATACATGGAAACTAAAAAGCTTGCGTGTTTTTAAAATATTAAGTGAGAGAGAGTCCTTAAACAAGACCCACAACCTTTATTAATGGTCCCTAAGTGATAGTGTGATAATACCTCAAGCTGATTTTACCCTAGACGCACCCTATAGTAAGTCTTATCATGCGGTTCACTAGGTCGGATTTCCTTTAAGAGGACAACTAGTCATATATTATTCTTGTTAAAATTATCCCAAGATAACTAATTTTGAGGACGTATTTATGATAGGTGTTGAATTAATGGTTGTACAATCAAGATTATTTTAATTAAATAACTCCCCCCACAAAGTTATATTTAAGTTAAAATAATGGCTAAAGTAAAAAGATTGTTAATATGTGTAGAGTCTTACAGTTAGATTCACATATTAATTGGATGGAACCCATGTTCTTACTAGTTATTTATGATTACCCCATAATGACATAATAAACGAGACATTCTCTTCTTTTTTTCAACACTTGTGACATTGTATTCCCTTCTTTTTCTCATTGGGAGCATTCATTCATTGCCATTACCTTGCCTTTTTCAACACTGTGTTTTTCTTCCTATCAAACTTTTTGTTCTTTCTGGCCAGCTTTTTAAATGCCTTGTTGAAATTTTGGATGAGAAGAGCCAACTATTCTTATAAATCCCTAATGGTAGTTTCACCCTCAATTGCAACTGATGATGCAACTTGTAGTGTTATATTCTTCTATGTTTTGCCTTTACTCTTCTGTAACATCCTTAAAAACCCCCTGAGAGTACTAATACGAGATGGCACTTGTTAGAATTTTTAAAGGAAATAAAATAGGAATTATTTGTGTTGTATAGAAGGTAGTTGGATACTAGAGGAAGTTGAAAAGATTCGTGTGTTAAGAGAAATAAATCCAAGGTATAGACTAAATTCTAAGAAAGTGAAAGTGTTAAGGAAAAAAATGTGAAAAATTAAAAATAAGAACGATTAAATTGAAGTGAAGTGAGAAAGGGGAAGGACTAGAAATGTGATTTTACCAAAAGTGAACAATGAACCAATGATGGAATTGTAGAGAAAGTTTAATTGCAAAATGATCATTTTATAATTAGATATTTTTGAGAAAAATTTCTTGAAATTGTGGTAAAATTTGAGCCATTGGATGAAATTGAAATTGGAGAAAAAAATGTTGACGATTAGATGAAAATGATAATGTTAAGATTATTTTATTATATTTTAATCTTTTAATTATTTAATTAATAGACTTTTATGATAGAAAAATGTAGATTTCTCCATCATTTTTTCTTCCATTCTCACAACACTTTCATCCATGTATGAAGGAAACCTTCATTTTCCTTCATTATAGTCAATTTCCACCATTTTTAACCGAATCAAGCTTGAAACCTTCAAAATTTCTTAGAGATTCTAGTGAAATCAATAGAGCAACAACATAAAGAGCTTAGTTTCATGTGGAGACAATATATTTTCATGTTGGAGGAGAGAGAAAATCAAGTTAAGGTTTGAAATCAACAAAACAATGTATGAATATTAAGGTTTTATCATGTTTTCAAGTTTAATCTTGTTGGAAAAGTAAGGAGTGATGTTAAAGTAGAGATTTCTCATGAGAAGTTTTATATTTTTGACTTGTTGTTGAAGAACGAAATAGAGGAAGCGATTTAAGTGATATGGAGATGAGAGAACAACTGATTTATGGTGGAAGATAGGTAAGTACCTTGAATTCTTTTGTTACTTAAGGACTAAAATGTAAAATTTATGAAATTTGTGGTAAACTAATAAAATAAAGTGTAAAATAAGTTTGATATGTGAAATAAAATATTATGATAGTAGGCTTAATTGAAGTGTAATATGATAGTGAATTAAACATAAAGTGATGTTAAAGTGAAATTATAGTAAATATGGAATTTTCATGATACTAATGACAAAATTATAAAATATCCAAAAGTGTGTATATGAATTAATTATTGAAATAGAATATTTGAATGAAACATTATATGAAAATAAAGTGTTTATAAAGTGATCAAGAGGTGAATATTGAATTTCATGGAAATAGGGACTAAATTGAAAATGATGTCAAGTCTTACATGATACTAATTGTTTAGTGAAAGTGGTTATATAATTTGATAGTTTTAGAGATCTTGAAAATTAATATACATTTTTTTGAATATTTATTATGTAATATAACTCTTGATAAGTGATAAAATAAATAGGGTTAAATATAAAATTGGTAACCAAACTTGTTCACTTCTTCTAGATTGGTACTTATGGTTTTTTGTCTCAGATTGGTACCTGAACAATTTTTCCATCCACTATATTGGTACCCAAGCCTAATGGCATTACTTTTTTGCTGACATGGTAGCTCTAACCATTCACATGCCACCACATAGACTGCTATTTACGACTTTTTTCTTTTTCATTTTCCTTCTTTTTCTTTTTCCTACCCTAGTTGCCTTGCTTCTACACCCGTCTGGCCTACTCCAGTGAGCTCTTCGACCAACAAAAACACTAGAGTTGTGTGGAGATTCCCTTCTCCTCTCCTTTCTCCTTCTACTAATATGACAACAGTGGCGACGATGAGATTCCCTTCCCTTTCTAATTTTCTTTTCTTTCACTTATTTTTTTTCCTGAAAATCCTTGTTAACAGCTCCCACCCATGAAATTTTCTTCTCTAGACCTTTCTGTTAATCTATTTTCAATTCTCTCTTTTAAGTCCAATTCACTGGATAAGCCTATTTTGTACTTTAGTGTTTAAGTTCTCTTTAAACAAGAAACCCATATTCTGCAAAGGTTGCAGTTGTTTTTCAAGGTAGATTTTTTACAATTTTTTGGGTTTAAAGCTTGCATGTTGTGTTAATGAAACCTATGATTCTTTTGAGCCAAACAATTTTGTATGTCTTTAAATATTAAATTCGGGGTTAAAAGAAATATTGGGATAATTTTTGTGTTTTTTTTTTAGCCATAAAAATTGGGTGGTGATTTGGTTAATTGAGTTTTGTACCTAAATTTTAGCAGGTTTAGGCTTTACTACAGCTGCTTTTAGGGTTGCTTTCACTTCCTCCTCACCACTAGCAACAACGGTTAGTGACAATGACGAGATTCCCTTCTCCTTCCCCTTCTTCTCTTTTTTCCCTTCACTTACTTTTTCTAAAAATCCTTGCTAACAGCTCCCACCCACCATTTTTTCTTCTCCAAACCTTTCCATTAATCCATTTTCAGTTCTCTCTTTTAAGTCCAAATCATTGCTTAAGCCTATTTTGTACTTCAATTTTTAAGTTCTATTTAAACAAAAAACCCATCTTTTGCAAAGTTTGCCAGTTGTTTTTCAAGGTAGATTTTTTGAAATTTTTTTGGGTTTCAAACTTGCATGTTGTGTTAATGAAACCTTTGATTCTTTTGAGCCAAACAATCTTGTATGTCTTTAAATATTGAATTCGGGGTTAAAAGTAATATACTATAATTTCTATAAAAATTGGGTGGTGATTTGGTTAATTGAGTTTTATGCCTAAATAGGGTTTGATACAAAAATCTTTCAACACATGTTAATCCCAATGGGTTCACGAAGCTCTCGACGAACTACCCGACAATTTCACCATCTTATCCTTCAATTTCAGGTCACACTATCATTTTTGCCAGTCAAGGCTTCCTAAAAATATTGAGTTATTCCCTAGAAGAAATGGTCGGCCGAAATGGCAAGATATTTCAGGACCCCATGATGGAAAAATTCGACAAGAGAGGGATAAAAGTTAATGCCTTTCAATTTTTCTCCAATTGATTCTCCCTACTAACATGGGTGAAATTTTGAGAATGACTGCTCATATCGAAGAGTGGTAGTTCATGTTAATAGCGGCAAAAGACAATGAGATTTTTGAGAGAAGAAGAAGAGTGAATGAATGAAAGAAAAGAGATAAGAAAAATAGAGAAAGATGATAAAGAGAAGGAAATAAAATAAATGGGGAAAAAGAACGTGAAAAAAATGAAAGGATAAATAAATGAAAAAGAAAAAGCTGCAAATAACTGTCTACGTGGTGGCGCACGAATGCCATCGTTGCCAAATCAGCAAAAGAGTAACGAAGTTAGGTTCGAGTACCAATATAGTGGATAAAAAAGTTCGGGTGCCAATCTAGGACAAAAAACCATAAGTACCAATTCAGGAGAAATGGACAAGTTCAGGTACCAATTTTATATTTAACCTAAATAAATAAATAGTTTTAATAATTTTGATAATTAATTTATGTATGTATAAATGTTCTAGTGATATGAAAAATGGGATTAAATTGTGAATGAAGCCAAAGTGAGTTAAATTGTGTAAACAATGAAATCAATGCTAGTGAATATGAAATATAGTATGTCATAAATTAAAATACTAGTGATTGAAATCTAATGAATATTTATAATTGAAATTACAAGTATTATTGAAATTGAGTAAATGGGGACTAGTTTAAAAGATGTGAAAAAGTGCAGTGAAATCATGGAAATAGTGAAATTTTACATCCGTGTAGAAATAATGTGAATGCAATGACATTTTAATGCCCATGTAGACTAGCATTAAACTTTGTGGCTATAATTGGCATGCTATAGGAACCCGAGTGCTCCCTTATTATTCGTGATATTCGTGGTGGGGAAAAGATTTCTTTAAATGTCATATGTAGAGCGATTGTGTCTAGGAAGGTCCCAGTGAAATTAAAAGACCCTAGAAGTTTCATCATCCGTATAGAAATAGGAAGGGTGGATTTTGGGATAGCCCTTTGTGATCTTTGAGCTAATATTAACCTCATGCCTTTTTTGATTTATCGTAGGCTAGGGTTAGAGGACCTTAGAGAGATTTTAGTGAGTTTGCAGCTGACCAACCGATCCTTAGTCTATCCTAGTCCTTGAGGATATGTTGGTTCGGGTCAATAATTCATTCTTCATGTAAACTTTATAGTGCTTGACTTTGAGAAAGACTTAGAGATATCGATCTTATTGGGGAGGCCTTTGTTAGCCACTTCTAGGGACACTATCGATGTTGGTAAAGGGGAGTTTACCATTGACATTGATGGGGAGGTCGAATTTTTTAATTGTGTTGAGCTCGATCATAGCTCTAGGGAAAAGTCACTCTCTCCGGGGTATGAGTGTCAAGTTATTAATTTGTCTGATTGTCATGCCACTGATCCCGCAGCTTGTTTGGAGTGGTGTAAATTTCATGGGGTAAAATTGACATTGTAGAAGATTCAGAGGAAAAAGAGAGTCACAATCCGTTAGTGATCCTCGAGTAGCCTCAGTCAAGTGACGAACAAGAAGTGCGTTAAAGTGTCAAACATGCCATCCAAGCTTCATTTCGGGGACGTAACTGGTCACCCCGAAATGCATTTGTAATTTGCCAATGGGTAATTCGAACAAAATTAGTACATAATTGAATGATTCAAGTATAGATTCCTTTTAATTTTCTTGCTTAGTTTAGGTTTAAATTTGTTGCATGTTGATTTTTTGGACTTGGTAGGGTTTAATTTTGTATAGTTGGGAGTTAGAATGAAATTCGGGAAATTTTTGGGGTACCACACAGTGGAATTGCAATACCCAAGGGTTGGTATCACGATACCCTAAACAGACTCTAGGGGAGGCCAAAAGTCTTATGGATATTGCGATACCAGACCCTTTGTATCGCGATATCCCGAGTAGTTTCGATTAAAATTTTGGCCAAACACACAATGGTATCGTAATACCGAGACCTTGGTATCACGATACCATCGTTAGTTTCAAAATTGGAGGGGCACCAAAATTTTTAAGGATATCACGATAACCATGTCGTGTTGTGCAAAATACTCAAGTTGGGTATCGCGATCCGCATATTTTTAACCTTAAAACCCCTCAAAACACCTATACATCTCCTTTTCACCTTTTTTTCTCTCAATTTATTTCTTTAATCTATTTATCTCTATATTTAGGGTTTTTGGTTCTTTTTTTGTATTTCCTTTGATTTTCAGATTTCATCATTTGGTTTGGGAACGGAGCACACCGAGTAGTCTTCACCAACAACAATCACTTACAATTTAAAGTTCCCACTCTCTTGTTATTTTCCTTCGTTGCTATTTTTTGAAAAAAAAAATCATTCATTGCATGTTAGAGTAGTTTGATAATTTGTTAGTTTGCCTATAGAATTGTTGACTGATTGAGGCTAGTTAGTTAGTATTTTTATTGAATTCTTGATTAAAAATTAAGGGAAATGCCATTGAGACATCAAAAACGAATTAGATCCCAATCGGAACCTACTCTACCCCGGAAGTATGTTTCGAATAAATTTAAATCGAAAGAGGCTGAACAATTTTTCTTAATGCTTCAAGGACGAACGTTCATCCTTGAATGCAGTTTTGACCCAGCTTTTTCTTTGTGTGATGAAATTTGGGATTTAGTTCAATTTCATGGTTGGAATAGTTTCTGATTGTCAAAAGCACCTGCAGTTATACCCATGGTTGGAATAATTCAACTAAGGCTTATAGACTTAAATAACAATTTTCCAAAGGACTAAAATGGAAAATAGACCAAATTAAAATAGATCTCAGTGGATGGTGATGTAGCATTTCATTAGCTTAGTTAATTAAAAGTTTATGTTTAATTAAATATGATTAACTTAAATTAATGTAGCTTAATTGAAAATTAAATTAAGTATATATATATAAAGTGATAGTGGAAAAAAGATGAATACATCTTCTTCGTAACATCCTAAAAAAAAAAGTTAGAGTATTTTCTTATTATTTGTGTTGGCTTGGGTATGAATTTGGTGTGTTTAGCATAGTCTTGTAAAGGCTTGATTTTATTTAGGAAGCTAGAATAATTCTTAGTATAGTATATTTAATGAAGTGGATTAAGTGAACTTGACACTTAAGTTAATTTAAGCATTAAATTCTAGCACATGAGGAGTTAGTGGCAAGGTGGTTATGATGCATAAAGAGTTGCTTGAGGAAGAGGTTCGAGTAGCATGGATTGCGTTGGAAGACTTTATTTTATGCACCTTTGCTATAAGTGTCGGCCAAGTTATGCATTTGGTAAGTTGGACTTTAAAATTTTGGCAAGTTGAATGATAGTTTAGGCAAGCTTGATGTTTGGGAAAGAAATCAATGGTTTTAAGGCTAATGGGAGAACATAAGGCTTGGTTTAAGGTGAGGTTTTGGAAGCTTTTAATGGCTATTTGTCCATGAATGTGGGCGGTTTCATGGACTAAGGGGGTTGACTTAAGTTTTGTGAGTGAATAGGAGGAAATAGGGAGAAAATTTGGAGTGTGTTTAATTCAAAATTACTTTGAATTGTTGGCAAAAGTATGGTTGCCGAATTTTTATTTGTGTAGGGAGGGAAATAGAGTGCCGAAACTTCTTTGTAGTTAGGTGACATTTTTGGCTAGTTTTGTAGGTGTTAGTCTTTGTTTTTTTTGTGTCAAGCCGAAATATCCCTTTTGCTTTGTCAATTTCTTCCTAATACTTTTGGTTGAAACAAACCCGATAACCCAAGTAGAATTGACAATTTACTCACTTGGTCTTTAAGCAAAATTACATTTGTTTCTTTTCTCTTTTTCTTTTTGGGAACCGAAACCATACTCTCCCATATCTTTCTTTTTCTTTGCCATTTCTTTGCTCAAAGCCAAAAGTATCTATCTCCTCTCTTTCATCTCTTTCTTTTCTTCTTTCAAACTCTTGGTAAAAGCCTTTTCATTTTTCTTTGCCGAATTTCTCTTCCATTTTACTTTTCTTTTCTTCCTCTTTTCCACTCTAGCCGAATCCTCTCTCTCTCATTTTGATTTTCTTTGCCACTCACGTACTTTATTTATTTTTCTCCACATATCTTTTGCTATCTTCATTCAAAACCATAGCCGAAACTTTCCACTCTCTTTTGGTGTTGATTTGGCCGAATATCATCAAGGATAGGATTTCATTGGTTTTCTTCAATCGGTTTTCGAAGATAGGTAAGTGTTCATGGCCGAATTTCCTATTATTTCTTTTCTCTTTTCTATGCCGTTTTCTTGTGGACAAGGCCGAACTTTTGGGCATTGTTTGCAAGATTCTAACTATTTTAGGAACCGATCATTCTTATAGACTCTTTGGGACTTCGAAAGCAATCGATCTAAGCCCATTCCATTAGCAATCGAAGTTGGTAAGTCATGTGGTAAGGATTCTATATTCTTTAAGTTGTTTGAGAAAGCCTAAGGCTATTGGGATTAAGATATGATGTTGGCCGAATGGTCTTGATTAAAGTGTTGTGGTTTGGCCTAATGTAGGACCAGGTGATCTAGTGCGGTAGATCGGATCGTTGGAAGTTAGTATTTGCGTTGGTGAAAGGTGTGTACCTTATACACTTTATAATTCGGTTATGTATATGTTTATATAATATTAATTTACTAATCATATCATCAAAGTGGAAAACGATGAGATCTTGATATGATACCATGATGGTATAAATGAGGATTCGGGTAAGTCCGTTTCGATATGATATTAATATATGTGGATTGATATCATGATTTACGATTTTTATGTGTAATATGATCATATCAAAGTATGATGGCATGATTTATACTTTACATATATATATTGGTTTGGGAATATGAATGGAGGGGAAGGATTTGATATCGTGTCTTTGGACACCGAGGTTTGGCACCTCCAAAGATTTGGTATCACATTTGTGTCTTTGGGACACGGAGGTTTGGCACCTCATAGCGACTCGTCCCTGTGGTCTAGCACCACCGTGGGTTGGCCCCACTTTTGAGATATGGGATCGTCGCCAGTGATTTGGTATCACACATGGGTTGGCCCCACAGACGGATTAATTGTGACTTTGAGTCACCAGTGATTTGGTATCACATTTTTGGATATCGTGACTTTGGGTCACCAGTGGTTTGGCACCACCAGTGGTTTGGTACCACATGGGGTAGAAAGGGAGTTAAGGATGGCTAGGTTGGGTGCATTATATATTTATATATGTTGCTTGATTATAAATTGTGTAAGAATGTTGCATTAATCGAGGGAAGGATTTATACACTGAGTCTTGGTGACTCACCTTCTCCCTTATCATTTCAGGTGATTCGTGAGATCGCGGATGAGGAGCCGGATGAACTCGAGGAGGCCATGCGATAAAATTTGATTTTACATGAACTACTATTTGGGGTACTTTAGTTTGTTTTAATTTGGTTTTGTTTTATTTTGGGTTTGTAATAAGGCCTCTTTAATTATGTTTTGGATTATTTATATGCTTTGGATGTGTTTTAAATATGGTTTATAAATTATTTGATTAATTTAATAATGGAGCTCAAAGTTTTCTAAAATAATAAAAAGCGCAATGGTTTTAAAATCTTACCATCGGGTAATATAAATAGTTTGATAGTAAAATATAGATTAAGTGTTTTCTACAATTTTAATGATTTCCAAATATTAAGTTTCTACATTCAAAATGCAAATGGTTTTCAAAGTAATAATTGAGTTTTCTTAAAATGATATAAATGTTTTCTAACCTATGATTTATCCACTTAGTAATAAAAGCTTTATTATGGAATTTCAAAGTAAATTTTAATTTTAACTTATTAAACATCGATTTCTACAAATATAGAATTTCAAAGAGTTTTCACAAAGATTTAATTGTTATTCGATTTTTTTTCAAAATATTTTCCTCGGTGACATACCGATTCAATCGTAGCGTATTGACCGGGTTTGGGGTGTTACATTCTTCATCTTTCACTATCCTTCACCATTGAAGGGTTTGGGAAGGTTGGTTTTTAACATTCGACCCTTAATTTCAAGTAAGTCCCTAGCCATTTTTAATTAATTTTTATATATTCCAGAGCTTGATTTAGCCAACTCATGTACTAATTTGTAAAATTGTTACAGTTTTGAAAGTTTCCATTGTTGAGAATTGAATGAAATTGGTGTGAAATTGATAGAAATTAAGCTTAGTATATGAAATGACTAAATTGTAAATCTTAATTGTTAGTTTTTTACGTTAGGGACCAAATTGAATAAATTGAAAATTTTCATGAATTTTCTTAGAGACAAAAAAATAAAGGGTGCGTAATGAGTTTTAGTAAAATCAAATTTTAAATCGATGCCCTAAATTGAAAGTTATGCTTATCTTGATTTTAGGGACTAAACTAAATAAATTAAAAAATATTTAAAATTGGTATTTGATTATGATTTGACTGGAATTGGATAGTGTGATATGTTTTATGATTATTCATAGCTAACGACAACATTGAACTGACGAGAGGGGAAGGAAAAGCGAAAATCATCGACAAGTGACGCGCGAAATCTCGGTTTGTACATTTATGATTTAAGGTCATTTTAATTGATTGCATTTTATGTTATCTACAAATGGGACTGTCAAGGTGAGTATACAGCGATAAATTGAACTATTCAATTGAGTTTGAATATGAATTGCCAGAATAGAGGACTAAAGTGAATAAAATGTAAAATAGCATGAATTGTTTGAAATATGGTGTGTTATGGAATTGGGTGAAAATCTGTATTGAATGATATGGTAATTAATTGAATTATGATAGTGAATATGATTGAAAAATGATATGTGTGCTAAGTTGTAAATGGAATTGAATATTGATACCCTATTTACAAGTCGGGTCGAGTCGGATATAGTTGGCATGCCATAGGATTGGATTGCGTATGAGACTATGCACTTATGCACCAGGATGCACTTCACGTGCCAGTATGTGCTTTGTGCACTAGCATGCACTTACGTGCCTATTAACCCTACTTTAGTTTATCCGATGATGCACTTCGATGCCAATTTAGTGTGTTGGTTGGACAATCCGAGTATCCATCTGAGTTCGAGTTGAGTTACTAGGGGTTATACATGGTGAGTATGATTTATAATGCTAAAAATAGAATTGGTAATGCTATGAAATTGATTGTACATTCGAATATGGTTTGTAACTTGAAAAAAGTTTGCAATCCAACTTGCAAGTTAGTCGAAACGAACCCTAGGGGCCGAAACGAATATGAATATGAGTCGGTAGACTCTAAAATAAGATTGAATGGCATGGTTACATAAATGTATGTGTTTAATTCTTAAATGTATTGTACGATTGTTAATTAGTGAACAAGTTGGAATTGAACATATATGAGTATTGTTGAGTAGGTTGGTTAATAACATGTTGGTTTGCTTATACAAGTAAATTAAATATTCAGAACATAAATGCATGATTTGTGCTAAAGCTTATTGTTAATGTTAGGTTATATATTTATGTCTTGAATTATAAATGTACCATTGAGCCTATTGCTCAGAGTAGGGTTTGTTTTCTTAGTGTGCAAGTTCAGGTACTCCTCGAGGCCCTGGGAATTGAAGTCAACATCAAGATCATCATTTTTGACTCAATTAAGTTCGTATAGTTCGTTTGTTTTGGTCTTGTGGCATGTACTGTAACAGCCCAATTTCAATGAAATCAAAAGAGTGGTTTCGGGACCACAAATTTGAGCCAAAAATATTTTTTATATTTTATTATATGGTCTATAATATAAAAGACGTGACATGTAAAAATTTTGACATGAAAATTTTATCAATTTGGTGCCTAATTACGAGAAGGACTAAATCGCATACACTATGAAAGTTGAATTCTAGAAGCTATAAGGATTAAATAGCTATGGAATTCAAAACTAAAGGTCCTTATATGGTAATTAGACTATTAAGAAAAGTATGTAGATTTTTCTTGGTGACTCATCCATGGAAAATGAGAAAAAAAGGCTAGGACTAAAGTGAAAAGTGAAAATTTTAATAAATTGAAAGATGATAAAATAGATATCATATTAATTTATGTCATTTTCTTCCCCAAAATAAACATGGAAATTTTGATATTTTTGGAATCGGGATAGCTTAATCTCTCTATTTGGGAGATTAATTTGAAAAGTTATCAAAGTATGAAAATGGGTCATGGATGTATATGCCAGAAATTAGAAATTTATGGTAGAAAATGAAAGATTATTGATAGATAAACAACTTTTACAAAGTGATTTTTGATGAAAACATGATTTAGGGACTAAAATGTAAACTTGTGAAATTGAAGGAAAAATTCTAAAATTTTATGAATACATGTGCTGTAAATTTTGTAATGGGGCTTTGGTTAGGCTTGGAATAGAGAGTAATTTGCACAAGTTTTATTTTTTGAGCTTAGGGACGAAAATGGAATTTATGAAAAGTTAAGGGCAAAATGGTAATTTTGTCTAGGACAAAAATTGAGTCCACTTGAATGTGAAATGTGGTAAATTAATGTTAAATTTACTCTTATAGATCCGAATAGACCAAATTCAGAGTTAGAACGAGGAAAAAGAGAAAAATGTCGGATTAATAGATGCTTGTACATGAACCTTTGTCGAGGTAAGTTCGTGTAACTAAATTGTATATGTTTTTTATGATTGAATTAAATGTTGTGCTTTTGAATTGTATAAATGCCTTAATTTTGTGAAATGATCACATATTTGTCAAAGCTTGATAAATGAAATGTGCCCGATTAGTAATAATGCTCGATAAATGATAACTGATAAAAATGTAAATTTTATACTTGAGTTGAATGTGAACACTTGAATTGTATGAATGCATAGATTTATGAGACTGAACATATACCCAAAAATTACCTGATAAATTTTAAATCCCGTTTGAATAAATGGAAGTTGATGGATAAATGTGATTTCCCTGATAAAACCGCATGTGTTGCAAAATGGATTTAGCCCGGACGGGTAATCCAAAATGAGTCTCTCGAGTATATGTTTCAATTAGGATTTAGCCTGGACTGGTAATCCTAATTGACTGGATTTAGCCTGGATTGGTAATCTAGATCGGACTCTATAGGGAATTCTTTATCATATAAAGGATTTAGCCTGGACTGGTAATCCGATAAAGCCCTTAGAGTATATGTTATAGCTAGAATTTAGCCTGGAATGGTAATTCTGCTATGTGATACGTGGCTCGAGAGTGTACCTACAAGGTACTACTGAGTATGAATTGACGGATTCTGATTTGTACACCTCGAGTGTACTACCGGTGTATCCATCGATATTCCAAATAAATTCCACGGGTAAAACTCTTGACATGAGATGAATATGAATAAGAAATGATTTATTACACGTAAATGTCTGAAATACACGAAAATGATGATACGTGACGATTGATATAAGAAAACATGATATGATGATACTTGTACATGAAATTCATTTGATGAATATGTCATCCTTGATTATAGACATGTATACTTTGAGTGTACTACGACTCGCGTGACATTGATATTTCGAGAAATATGAATAAAGTTCTGATATGAAATAATCTGAACTTGAGATGGACTACTATGAAATTATACTT
Source organism: Gossypium rotundifolium (assembly GCA_025506655.1). Classification (NCBI taxonomy): domain Eukaryota; kingdom Viridiplantae; phylum Streptophyta; class Magnoliopsida; order Malvales; family Malvaceae; genus Gossypium; species Gossypium rotundifolium. The sequence goes on from CP106730.1 coordinate 31,846,275, forward strand.
GTAATATAAAGAGATGATTTATGCATGTTAAATGAACAAAGGTTATGGAATGCAAATGTGCATGGAAACTTGATTATTGTTAAGCCCAAACATATTTTGAGGTTATTATGGAATATATGACTAACAAGGGCAATGAGGATATGTGTAGGGCTTGAAGTCAAATTAAATGAATGTGCCTTACATAGTTATCTCAAAATAGAATGAATGGTAAGTTAAGTACCATGTTATATGAACTTACTAAGCATATAATGCTTACCCCGTTTTATTTTCCCCTATTAGAGTAAATCAGAAGCTCATTGGATTGGAAGCTCAGCTGAGATCACTCACGCTATCCATCGACCCATGATAGTACAATATGGTAAATCAATTACGGTTGTAATGGAATGTCTATGATATGTTGGCCATATATGGAAATGTAACTAATGCTTGAAATGTAGTCATTGGAATGGCTAGTAATGGTTGTTTTGATATACTTGTAATGTTATGCTATGGTAACTATATATGTATGTCAAGTAGTTGTTCAAATCATGTTTAACACATGAATTGAACCAAGGTAAGTTGTAAACATGTATGCATGCAACGATAGGCCATGTTGTATGATGAAATTTGCTTATTTGAATGCTTGAAATAGTTGGATTGTACTTGGTATGTTTTGGTCTAGAAAAATGGTAAATTTGGGTGACAAATGAGGCTAGAAAATGGTGTGATCTGGTAATGTGTCCCCTGCACATTAAAATTTAGAAAATAGAATTGAAACACCCCACACCCGGCCCACGAGAATGGACCGGATCTGGTATGTTCCTCGAAGTAACCCGGTTCAAAATTCATTCAATACTTTGAAAACTGTGTGTTTTGAAAGATAGTTTGTTGTGGGTTGGGCTCGAGTTGAAAACGAATTTATTTTATAACAAAACCCATTTGTTTCAGTGACAAAATATTTAAACTTATTTTAAATTAAATGGGCTTATTCTTTGTAAAGCCCTAAATTCATAACATAGTAATTAAAGCAGAAATAAAATGTCACGATGGCCTTATTACATAAAATGAAACCCAAAATAAAATTGTATAGTACTTAAAATAAAATAAAGATTCAAATAAAATTAAACTTCAAGCTAAACATGGCCACCACAAGTTCTCGCCGTCCGGTCCATTCTTGCTCATCACCAAACATGTTCCCACAACGGGTGAGTCGATAGACTCAATGTGTAACCAACACGAAAACATAATAGAAATAGGCACACCATACATATCATATTCATATAAAAATTCAAGATAATGATGCAAACCCAACCCAAACCTATATAGCCATCCGCTACACACCACCGTGCATCATCTCGCACACCGTGGGACTACTAAGTCAACCCTCCATCCGCTACACACCATCGAAGGTAGTCGCTGCAATGACGTGCTCATCGCCCACTTATAATATTGTGGCATAGCCACCACTTTTAGATAATGTAACCGGTTTACCACATTCACTTAATGTGACCAAGTCACCACATTCACTTAGTGAGATCAAGTCATCACATTTCACTTAGTGAGACCGAAGTCAAATCACGTTTCACTTAGTGAGACCGAAGTCATCACATTCACTTAGTGAGACCAAGTCATCACATTCACTTCCCTTTCTCAATTAACCCGAATGCCCCAAATTATACATATCATGCATATCATATTTAATTTCACTTTCACATCACTTTTCACATGTTAAATATAACATATTTTGAAATCCTAGTAGGAGTAGGAAAACGTGCTCGAGTACTTTGTACCATAATATGGTACTTTAGCCACATTCTTACACTTTCATATTAACATATATATCATATTTAAGCCATAAATCTATTAAGATTAGTGTGGTGTACACACAATACCTTAGCCATATTCTTACACTTTCATATTAACACATATATCAAGTTTAAGCCATAAATCTATTAAGATTTAGTGTAGGTACACACCGATTTGCTTATCAATTCCTTGAAATCTCGAAAACCTGATCTATTGTTTAGATCTCAATTCCTACATTTGATTAATCACTTACTACTTTAATAAAAAACCATTTGACCATAAATCCAAATCCTAGTAGGATTAGTATTCTTAAAACTTACCTTGTTGCCGATTTCAATACTAATCAAATCCAAAAATCTATGCTATGCTCCTCCTTGTATTCGCCAAGCACTAAATCTCATCGAGGGTTAGTTTGCTTTTAAACAAACAAGAATTAGATCTAATTATCAAAATAGGCCTTAGTGGAAGCTATAGACACTTACCTTGTGGATTTTAAATCTGAAACTCACCAAATAACTAGGGAACACGTGGCCCATGGTGTACCTTTGGGAAAAGAACTTCTCCTTCCTTGTAGCCTACACTTAGTAAATCCCAAAAGATTTCCTTATTTGAAGGAATCGATTGCACCTTCACTTCAACCTTGAGATTCAGTTAGATACTTGATGAACAACCGGCTATGATTCCCTTATGTATTCGGTTTCAAAGATGAAAGAAGAGAGGAATAATAGGCTTAGAAGAAATCGGCTAGGAGGCTAAAAGAAAAGAAGAAAAAGAATGGAGGCTCAAGAAGAATATTCGACAGAGGAAAAGAGAGAGGGAGAATGAATAATGAATGGCCCTAGTCTCATCCTTTTATAGCCGAAATTACTAGGCCAAGAATCCTTAACTTGGCCACCACTCTTCCTTATTTTCCTAATTAAAGAATAATTCTTCATTTATCCACCTATTTAGCCGAATTTTAAAGAGAGTGAAACTCCTCTTTTGCAAGCCTTGTGCCGTCCACCTCTTGGGCTTCTAGAGGCAAAATAAAACTTATTTTATTTGCTTCTTATGTGACTCAAACTCAAGCCCAACACCCTTGCATGTGGGCCATTTCCTGAGGCCTTAAGTGGCATCTTCAGGCCACTTTTCCAAGTCCGTTAATGGGTCAAATTTCACATACTTTATATTTTAGGGTCACCTGGCCCTAAGTTCCCCTTTGAACTTTAAAAATTCAACATTTCGGGGTCATTTTTAAGTTTCCAAAAATTTTCGCGTGGCTCTGTAAACTTGACATTTCCTAGGTTTCCAAAATGTTTAGTTTCCTCTTTTAGCATAGTTTCCAAAATGTTTACTTTCCTCTTTTGGCTTAGTTTCCAAAATGTTCACTTTCCTCTTTTGGCTTAGTTTCCAAAATGTTCACTTTCCTAATTTACTTAGGTTTCCAAAATGTTCACTTTCCTAATTTGCTTAGGTTTCCAGAAATGGTCATTTTCCTACTTTCAACGTAACCTTTCCATACATTCTCAGGTTTCCAAAATCATTCCAAATTTATTCCAAAACACATAAAACATGTCTTTTCGCACAATTTGGCCAAAATGCATAGGCCCTTTTCAGGATGTTACAGTTCTACCCCCCTTAAAATAATTTCGTCCTCGAAATTACTTACTATCGTTCATCCGTACCGTCTAACTCACTACACTACGCTATTGCTGCGCACTCTGATCTCAAAGAACTATCATACTTTCTGGGCACAATCTCTAAGTTAACATCCCTTAGAACTCATTTCTAACGTCGCGATTTAATCTGATTAAGAAGTTTTATGTATCAAAAAAATTTTGTTTCACTGATTAACCGCGAAGAAGTTTTTATGAAAAGGAATTTAGGAGTGGTTCTTTCGTATGCACACAGTCTTTTCATTCATTCATACATCCATCAAACAATTATGAACCTCAGTTCATTCAGAGAAATGTTGTAGTTTCCATTGTTGTTGTTTTTCCACTACCCGGGGGTATTTTCGTAATTTATCCTCTGGGTATTTTGTAATTTTTTTTAAAAGAAAGAAAAAAGTTTCTTGGTGATTTTGTCAAAAAGTATTTTGGAAATTTTAAAATCCCGGGGCTTTTCAGTAAATTTGAAAATTCCAGGGGTATTTCGGTAATTTTGAATTTCGGGGGTATCTTGGTAATAAACCAGGGTAAATTTGTAAAGTTTAATAATTCAGGGATATTTCAAAATTTGCAAAACCTTGAGGGTTCTTTTGAGAATTTATTTTCCAAAACGATGAAGTTGCAAAATTTTGGAAATCGGGTCATTTTGGAAATTTTGGTAAGTTAGGGGCAATTTTGTAATTTTCCAAAATCAAGGTATTTTGTCATTTTGCAAATTAGGGTTTTTGAACATTTTATAACGTAATGTAATTTTGATAGGAACTGTAGGTATTTTGAAAATTTCATAAATCAAGGGTATTTTGTAATTTTACCATTAGGGGTATTTTTAGTAAATTTGTAAATCGAAATATTTCAGGAAAATTTATAAAAATAATCTTTTTCAAATCAAGAGGAAATTGAGAAATTTTAAAACTAGGGTTTCCATAAAAATACTGGCTAGTCCCTTTCGGGTTTTAGTTAGGGGTTTAGCAGCAGTATAAGTCTTCTTGATTAGGGTGAATCGAGGCTACGCACCAGGTAGGATTCGAGTGGAGAGGAGGTGAGTCACATGGACTGCTTAAATACCAAGCTCCCACCGAAACCAATCCTAGACATGCGTACCATGGTTGCCACACCCTAACTTGGCGACTTAACCACAGGTTTGTTTGATTAGGCAATTAAGTCTTATGTAATTGTTGGGGTAACTAGTCCTAGAGTTCAAGCACTTAATCTCTATTCTACGTTCCATTCCATTTCTACCCTTCTACAAATCATAATATAAATCACACAATGGATAGAAGTACTTACCTGGTGGACAGCGGGTCGGAGACTTAGGTGCCATGTCAGAAAACCTGAAAATTTTTCAGAAAATTCCTTTTGGGCTTACTTTGGAAAACGTTTGGGCCTTAAACCCAAGGCCGAGAGTTTAAAAGCTGGCTCGATACCAAATTGAAACACCCCATACCCTACCACGAGAATGGACCGGATCGGTATGTTCCTCAAGTAACCTTGGTTCAAAATTCATTCGAATACTTTGAAAAGCGTGTGTTTTGAAAGATAGTTTGTTGTGGGTTGGGCTCGAGTTGAAAACGAATTTATTTTATAACAAAACCCATTTGTTTCGGTGACAAAATATTTAAACTTATTTTAAATTAAATGGGCTTATTCTTTGTAAAGCCCTAAATTCATAACATAGTAATTAAAGCGAAATAAAATGTCACGATGGCCTTATTACATAAAATGAAACCCAAAATAAAATTGTATAGTACTTAAAATAAAATAAAGATTCAAATAAAATTAAACTTCAAGTGAACATGGCCACCACAAGTTCTGCCGTCTGGATCCATTCTTTTCATCACGAAACATGTTCCCTACAACGGGTGAGTCGATAGACTCAATGTGTAACCAACACGAAAACATAATAGAAATAGGCACACCATACATATCATATTCATATAAAATTCAAGATAATGATGCAAACCCGAGCCCAAACCTATATAGCCATCCGCTACACACCACCGTACCATCCTACACACCGTGGGGACTACTAAGTCAACCTCCATCCGCTACACACCATCGAAGGCGGTCATTGCGATCGATGTGCTTATCGCCCACTTATAATATTGTGGCATAGCCACCACTTTCGAATAATGTAACCGGGTTACCACATTCACTTAATGTGACCAAGTCACTACATTCACTTAGTGAGACCAAAGTCATCACGTTTCACTTAGTGAGACCAAGTCGTCACGTTTCACTTAGTGAGACCAAGTCATCACATTCACTTAGTGAGACCAAGTCATCACATTCACTTCCCCTTTCTCAATTAACCCGAATGCCCCAAATTATACATATCATGCATATCATATTTAATTTCACTTTCACATCACTTTTCACATGTTAAATATAACATATTTTGAAATCCTAGTAGGAGTAGGAAAACGTACACAGTACTTTGTACCATAATATGGTATTTTAGCCACATTCTTACACTTTCATATTAACATATATATCATATTTAAGCCATAAATCTATTAAGATTAGTGTGGTGTACACACGGTACCTTAGCCATATTCTTACACTTTCATATTAACACATATATCAAGTTTAAGCCATAAATCTATTAAGATTTAGTGTAGGGTACACACCTGATTTGCTTATCAATTCCTTGAAATCTCGAAAACCCGATCTATTGCTTTAGATCTCAATTCCTACATTTGATTAATCACTTACTACTTTAATAAAAAAACCATTTGACCATAAATCCAAATCCTAGTAGGATTAGTATTCTTAAAACTTACCTTGTTGCCGATTTCAATACTAATCAAATCCGAAATCTATGATATGCTCCTCCTTGTATTCGCCAAGCACTAAATCTCATCGGGGGTTAGTTTGACTTTTTAAACAAACAAGAATTAGATCTAATTATCAAAATAGGCTTTAGCCGAAAGCTATAGACACTTACCTTGTGGATTTTAAATCCCGAAACTCACCGAATAACTAGGGAACACGCGGCCTATGGTGTACCTTCGGGAAAAGAACTTCTCCTTCCTTGTAGCCTACACTTAGTAAATCCCGAAAGATCTCCTTATTTGAAGGAATCGATTGCACCTTCACTTCAACCTTCAGAGATTCGGGTTAGAGACTTGATGAACAATCGGCTATGATTCCCTTATGTATTCGGTTTCAAAGATGAAAGAAGAGAGGAATAATAGGCTTAGAAGAAATCGGCTAGGAGGCTAAAAGAAAAGAAGAAAAAGAATGGAGGCTCAAGAAGAATATTCGGCAAAGGAAAAGAGAGAGGAATGAATAATGAATGGCCCTAGTCTCATCCTTTTATAGCCGAAATTACTAGGCCAAGAATCCTTAACTTGGCCACCCTCTCCTTATTTTCCTAATTAAAGAATAATTCTTCATTTATCCACCTATTTAGCTGAATTTTAAAGAGAGTGAAACTCCTCTTTGCAAGCCCTGTCATCCACCTCTTGGGCTTCTAGAAGCAAAATAAAACTTATTTTATTTGCTTCTTATGTGACTCAAACTCAAGCCCAACACCCTTGCATGTGGGCCATTTCACGAGGCCTTAAGTGGCATCTTGAGCCACTTTTCCAAGTCCGTTAATGGGTCAAATTTCACATACTTTATATTTTAGGGTCACCGCCCTAAGTTCCCTTTGAACTTTAAAATTCAACATTTCGGGGTCATTTTAAGTTTCCAAAAATTTCACGCTGACTCTGTAAACTTGACATTTCCTAGGTTTCCAAAATGTTTAGTTTCCTCTTTTAGCATAGTTTCCAAAGTGTTTACTTTCCTCTTTTGGCTTAGTTTCCAAAATGTTTACTTTCCTCTTTGGCTTAGTTTCCAAAATGTTCACTTTCCTCTTTTGGCTTAGTTTCCAAAATGTTCACTTTCCTAATTTACTTAGGTTTCCAAAATGTTCACTTTCCTAATTTGCTTAGGTTTCGAAATGGTCATTTTCCTACTTTCAACGTAACCTTTCCATACATTCTCGTGTTTCCAAAATCATTCCAAATTTATTCCAAAACACATAAAACATGTCTTTTCGCACAATTTGGCCAAAATGCATATGCCCTTTTCAGGATGTTACAAGAATGCTCAAAATTGAGCACACGGCCAGAGACACGGGCGTTTGTCTTGGCCGTGTGAAACCTGCACCTAATTCAAATTGAATTAATTAACCACACGGCCTAGCACACGGGTGTGTGGTATGGCCGTGTGGCAAAAGCCAAGAGCAACGTAAATCAAACACGACCTGAGGGACAGGCATGTCTAAGGGTCACACGGGCGTGTCCCTTGGACCACACGTGCATGTGGCCCCTGGACCTTGGAGTTTTTGATTAAGTCCCAAATCGATTCTAATGTTCGTATTGATCTAAGGGACATTACGAATGATCTCAGTTAATGAATAGTGATTGACATGATTTATTTGAAAATGTTCTGAATATTTCAGTAATACTCTATAATCCTGTTTCGGAGATGGACACGGGTTAGGGGTGTTACATGTACTTAGAAACTCTTAGCTAAATGTTTCAAATGGTTAGGTTGTTTAAGTTGTGACCTTATGCAAATGTTAAAAATCATGTTTGAATATGTTCCTAAAGTTGATTTGGAGTCTTAAAGTTAAAAGTCATGCATCTTTATGTGCTTTGATTGGTTTATTTTGAAAGTGTTGTAACACCCCTAACCCGTAACCATCGTCGAAACAGGGTTAAAGGGCATTACTGGACAATCGAAATCATTTACTGACATTACACAACAAAGTCTGACAAAATACATCAAAGTGTCCCTTAAATAAGTCATCGAGACCTTAATAATGCTTTAGAAAAGGGTCAAGACTAAACCGAACATATACGAAAATTTTCAGAAATTTAAAAATTTTTCTATGATACAAAGGTCACACGCCTGTGTGGGTAGGTCGTGTGCCTCAAACGGCTTCAGACAGCCCATGTGCCCAAGCCGTGTCAAAATAGGGCATACATACTGACTTGACCACACGGCCTGGGACACGCCTATGTGCCCCACCCGTGGTCGAGCCTGACTTGCACCATACGGCTAGTCACACGCCCATGTGTCTAGCCCGTGGTCGAGCCTAACTTGTTTTGAATTGCAACCTCGAAGGACACGGTTGAGCCACACGCCTGTGTGCTCAACCATGTGGGCAATTATAGGCCATTTACAAGGCCAAATTGCCACCCATACATGGGTCATTCCTACAAACACAATTAAGCACCAATTCAAGCACCATATGCAATTAATACATACCAAAATGTACATCATTTCCAACCATTCAAGAGCCTAACAATCATACCAACTTATAAAGCAATTGATTCTACATAACCACAGTTATTTCAAGATAGAATCCATCACATACTTATCATTAGCAATGTGCTAGCTATGCATCAATGAGTTCACCATTCATGTAACCATTTCATTTGCCATCAAGCTGAATCAAAACTAGCATCATAAAACTTATCTAGTCATTCATAATCACAAACATATATTTAGCCATATCACATGGCCATTTTCACATATCAAAAATAACCCAAAGTAACTAGCCTATACATGCAATACTTAGTATATACACTTTCAAAAGGTACCAAAATAAGATTGAGTAGTGTGATGACGATCCTCGATGGTCCCCAAGCCTTCAGTAGCTTTGACGATCTATAAAACAGAGAAAACACACACAAAGTAAGCTTTCAAAAGCTTAGTAAGCCATATACAAATAAACTTAACATAAATTGCATATAGCTACATTGATACAATGACATTATGTTTCTCATTGCAAATTCATCACATATTCTTTAGCTTATTTGCTTAGCTATAGCTTGTCACATTTCTCAACTCAAATATCTTATATACACATAGCTTATTCAAGCATATAATCACATATTACCTTGTAACCATACACATATCCAATTTAGTAAGCTTATATAAACACTTACCTTTCATACACTCATAATGTACTTTTCATTCGTACCTGAATCGTTTATACTTCTCACATAGACATTCATTTCTCGGATTTGCCCATTGAACCGTTCGGAATCTAATAGGATACTCAAAATTCTCGAAATATTCATACAATGCCAACATCCCAGACGAGGTCTTACATGTACTCAGATATCGATGCCTCTATCCCAAACAGGGTCTTACACGAATCAATTACGATGCCAATGTCCTAGACATGATCTTACACGTAAATCTCATATCGATGCCAATGTCCCAGACGTGGTCTTACACAAAATCTCGAATCAACGCCAACATCCCAGATGTGGTCTTACATGATCTCACATATCGAAAACCTATGTCATGACATATGTAATCCTATCTATTCCTAGGTTCGTATGGGACTTCTCGGACATTGTACATTGTCGATACATTCCTCTGTTATCATATTTATGTTAACTCATACACATTCATCACAAATAGATTTCGTATGTACATTCATAAATCAACATAATGCATTTATTTGTATATAGACTTACCTCGAATTCGGAATAAACGAGCGATTTTGACTACTCGATCACTTTAGATTTTCCACGATCTAAATCCATTTTCTTCGATTCTTGATCTATACATATTCAAATTTAACTCGTTTATTCACTATTTCATTCAATTCAATCCAAAGACACATATTTAGTACAATTTACAAATTAGCCCCCATATTTTCACATTTTGACATTTTAGTCCCTATTTCACAAAATTACAAAATACACATAATTCAATACATTCCATGCTTGGCCGAATACTACCCATGCTTATACAAGTCCTCACGTTTCATTTATTTCACAATTTAGTTCCTCAAAATATTATTCTTTCAATTTAATCCAAACTACTCAAAATCATCAAAACTCCAAAGACAAACTATGTTATTCTATCACATATAATTCATATTTCACCATCAAACATCCAAAAACTCACATTCATCAACGGCACATTAAAAAATATTCATCAATTTACAAATTTAAGGCATGGGTTTGAAAGTACTCAAAGCAACAATTGCAAAAACGTAGAAATTATCAAAACCAGTCAAAACATACCTTGAATTAAGCTTGGACAATGGTCGAATATTTGAAAGCTTAAACCCTTCTTTTCTATATTCGGTGGATGAACACCATTAAAATGGCCACCATTTTTTATTATTATTATAACATTAAAATACACCATTTACTAATTTACCTTTTAATATAACATATAAAACTTATATTAAACAAGCCCGTAACCACCCACTACTATACTTAGTGGTCAAATTTCAAATCAAGAACTTCACATAATAAAAACAATGACAATTCAGCACTTATTAAATTAAAAGGCCACTTTTACATTTTATGCAATTTAGTTCTCTTCTCAAATTAAGCACACAAACAGTAAAATTTTCATATGAAACTTTCACACATGCTAAATCACTATTTTTCTGACTCGAATTTGTGGTTTCGAAACCACTATTCTGACTAAGGTCTAAACTGAACTGTTACAATTCTCCCCCTTAGGGATTTTCGTCCTGAAAATCTTACCGTTGAATAGGTTTGGATATTGTTGTCTCATAGAATCTTCAGGCTCCCACGTAGCCTCTTCAATTCCATGTCGATGCCACAATACTTTAACTAATGGAATTTTCTTATTTCGTATTTCTTTTATTTCACAAGCTAAGATATGGATCGGTTTTCTTCATAAGTCATATCAGATCAGATTTTAATCTCAGACGGAGAAATCACGTGTGATGGATCGGATCTATATCGACGAAGCATTGGCACGTGAAATACATTATGAATCTTTTCCAACTCAGGTGGCAACAACAATTTATAAGCTACAGGTCCGATACGCTTGATAATTTCATACGGCCCTATGAATCTCAGACTCAATTTGCCTTTACGTCCGAATCTAAGCACTTTCTTCCACGGAGACACTTTTAAGAACACTTTATCACCGATTTCAAATTCAATTTCTTTTCTTTTCAAGTCTACATAGGACTTTGGACGATTAGATGTTGCCTTCAGACTATCACGGATTACTTTCACTTTCTGTTCTGTATCTTTTATAAAATCGACCCCGTGTATCTTATTTTCACTGAGCTCAGTCTAATACAAAGGTGTTCGACATTTGCGTCCATACAAAGCTTCATATGGTGCCATTTTAATGCTCGAATGAAAACTGTTATTATATGCAAATTCAATCAGTGGTAAATACTGTTCCCACGTACCGTTAAGCTCAAGTATGCAACATCTCAGCATATCCTCAAGAATCTGAATGATCCACTCAGACTGGCCATCTATTTGTGGGTGAGAGGCTGTACTAAAGTGCAATTTAGTACCTAAAGCCTCTTGCAATTTCTTCTAGAACCGTAAAGTAAACCTCGGATCTCTGTTAGACACAATAGACAAAGGCACTCCGTGCAATCTCACAATATCAGAAATGTAAAGCTCAACTAACTTATCGAGTGAGTAATCAGATCGTACAGGAATAAAATGGGTAGATTTCCTCAATCGATCAACCACGACCCAAATTACATCTTTCTTTCTCAGAGTCAAAGGTAATCTAGATACAAAATCCATTGTTACTCTATCCCATTTCCACTCGGGAATTAGAATCAGTTGTAACAACCCATATGAAACTTGATGTTCAGCTTTAACTTGCTGATAGACTAAACATTTTGACACAAAGTCAGAAATGTCTCGTTTCATTCCAGACCACCAATAGTGTTGCTTCAGATCATGATACATCTTTGTACTTCCCAGATGAACAGATAGACGACTATTATGAGTTTCATTTAAAATCAACTGTAATAATTTGGAATTTCTCGGAACACAGATTCTATCTCGAAATCTCAAGCAATCATCATTGTCAACTCAAAATTCAGAATCGAATTCAAATTACATTGAGCTCGTTTCACTATCATTTCATTATCAACTTTCTGAGCATCACATATTTTTTGTAAAAACAACGGTTTTGCTTTTAATTCTGCTAAAACTGAACTATCATCAGACAAGTCTAAAAGATCATTCATTGCACGTAATGCAAATAGTGATTTTCGGCTTAAAGCATCAGTAACAACATTAGCCTTTCCAAGATGATAGTCAATCACAAGCTCGTAGTCTTTTAACAACTCTAACCATCTACGTTGTCCCAAATTCAGATCTTTCTGAGTCATCAAATACTTCAGATTTTGTGATTAGAAGATACATGACATTTTTCATTGAATAGATAATGATGCCAAATCTTTAATGTGAACACAATCGCAGCTAGCTCAAGATCATGTGTCGGATAATTCTTTTCATGAGGCTTTAGTTGTCTTGAGGCATAAGCTAGTACTTTGCCTTCCTGCATTTGAACACAACCCAAACCACTTAATGAAACATCAATATAAATCACGAACTCTTTGCTCGATTCTGGCTGTACCAACACTGGTGCTTTAGTCAAAAGGACTTTCAACTAATCAAACTTTTTGACATTTATCGAACTATTCATACCTCACATCTTTCTGAAGAAATCTAATTAACGGAGTAGCTATCATCGAAAAGCCTTTTACGAACCTTCGATAATAACAAGCAAGTCCCAAAAATTGCGAACTTCAGACACATTCTTCGGGGCTTTTATTCCAAAATATCAGAAACCTTACTCGGATCAACTTGTATTCTAGAGGCCGATACAATATGTCCCAGAAAACTGACTTCACGCAACCAAAATTCACATTTGCTGAATTTCACATACAATTGTTTTTCTCTCAGAGTTTGCAACACAATTCTCAGATGTTCAGCATGTTCAATTTCATTTTAAGAATAAATCAAAATGTCATCAATGAAAACAACAAATCGATCTAGGTATGGTCTAAAAATTCTGTTCATCAGATCCATAAAAATAGCAGGAGCATTCTTTAGTCCGAAAGGCATAACTAAAAACTCATAATGCCCGTTTTGAAAGTAGTCTTCGGAATATCTAAATCTTTTACCCGTAACTGATAATACTCTGATCTCAGATCTATCTTTGAAAACACAGTGGCTCCTTTCAATTGATCAAATAAATCATCGATTCTGGTCAGTGGATATTTGTTCTTTATAGTCACTTTGTTCAACTGACGATAATCAATGCACATTCTCATCATGCCATCTTTCTTTTTCACAAACAGAATAGGAGCACCCCAAGGTGAGAAACTCGATCTTGCAAATTCTCTATCTGTCAACTCTTGTAACTATGACTTCAATTCTTTCAATTCTGTTCAATACCAAATTCAACTTCCTGTATCGGATGTAATCCCTGTAATTCTTCAGGAAATACAGTAGGGAATTCATAGACAACTGGCACTGATTCAACTTTCCTATCAGATACTTTTGAGTCAATTACATAAGCAAAATAAGCTTCATAACCCTTTCTCAAATAATTTTGAGTTTTCAACACAGATATCACAGCAGGTAACCCATTAAAATCACTAGATTCAATCCGACTAAGGTCTAAACCGGACTGTTACAAGTGTAATGGTTGAAATTAGATTTGATAGTTTATATTTTAGAGACCATCATTTTTAAGTACATTTTCACTTGGTATCCTTGGTGGTTTGACAATTTGATAGCATGAAAATATATTATAAGTGTTTTCAGGTATTTTTAACTTGCACCAATTCGAATTTGGATGTAACAGGTTGTCACGTCACGATGACAGACCCTTGGTGTCGCGATGAGGAACAGAACAGGATTCTCACTATGATGTTGTTGCTTCGAGAACACGACAAGCCTAGTTAGATAGACATGTTGCGACGAGAAAACCTTAAAGTTGTGACATCGACCCAAAACTTTCAATTCTTTACAATTTGGTCTAATTTCGATCTCGAACTAGAAAATGAACTTTCATAAGCTCATATAAGCCCAAAAATGATAACATACTATATAATATGCATGAATATTTTATATTTAAATGTATAAAGATGTTGGATTGAATGTTGTTGAATATAGTTGCTCCAGCAACAAATGTGGCACATTGTAGCTCGGGCCTGGTGATTGGGTCAGGTATTGGGGTGCTATAATACCAACACATTATATAGAAAGTTACAATATAATCCCAATTAAAGATGAGTTGCAATTGGAGATGCATTATGGACAGTGTAACTAGCACTAACAGATTTAACAACTACCGTTTGGGTATGGCCTGAAATTTCAAAATTTGAAAAGTACAATGATTAAAAACAACCAAATTAGAATAGATGGACTAAATTCAAAACTTGCGCATAGTATCAAGCCTAACAACAAAATATGACCTATACTTTATATTCATCTTGAATTACAGTCTTACTATCATTTAAAAGGATAATTGTCTAAATTATACGTGATCTTTAATCTAATGTGCAATGTTATGAATGGACTGAACAAATTTTGAGTTCATTGTTCTATTTTCAATCAATAAATCGAATCATTTGTCTTAAAAAATTAGACAACTCAATTATTTTTATTTAATTTTAAAAAGTTGTGTAAACTAAATAATTTACATATATAGTTTGTTGATACTTGAAACTGTCAAAGATTGTTTTTGGTTACTAAATCAAAATTTTGTTATAACCTATCATAATTATTGACATAATTAATTGTAAATATATAATTAAAATGCATACGTTAGGAGTAGATATATTCCAAATTTTAAAAAAATGGTGCCCAATGGTGAAGGTTGATATAGTTAATTGGAGAATGATTTGAATAAATTTTCTAAATACAAAAAGTAAAACATCAATGTTTCAATTGTCCGAAGAATTGCGTAAAAGAAGGTTCGGTGCAAACCTAATTTCTCCAAATATTTAATGTTATTCCCAACATTTACATTCTCTTGAAAATGATGAACTTGTTTCCTCTAATTATTATTTCTTTGGCACGCTAATTTAAAATCATTAATTATTTTATTTTTAAAATTTATTTGAATATCATATAATTATTATTGGAGAATTTTTTTATGTATTTAATTGCAGAAAATGTCTTCAAATTATAGCCTTAATTTTAAAATAATATTCAAATTTCAAAATATTTTAATTGAATTTTTGAAATATTATTATATTAATTAATATTGAAAAAAAATTGATGATTGGATTTATCAGACCCTCAAATTCCTAATTCAACAATCGCTAAATAAAAATTAGAAACTAAAATAATAAAACTTAAAAAAATCTAAGAAATTAATAAACATAAATGGTACTAACAAGTATTGGGTGCAATGGTAAGGCACATTACATCTCCAAAGGAAATGAAAGTTTGAACCTTAAAAATAATATTGTTAGGAGAGACAGTCACGAGCCTCGAATATGAATTTTAAAACGAACATGCATAACAAAATGGACATGAATAATGCCCAAAAAGAACACAATTGGTAAAATTTAGTTAATAAATATGGGCCAAACTGATTGGTCTAACTTGGTACTATCAACAAAGGTATCAATATGTCATTCTATTAACTTAACACCAGCTTGGTCATTAAATATCAATTCAGATATAAATCGAACATATTTAAATATGTGTATACTTATTGCATGAGCATCTTGAATCTAACATATTTAAAAATAATAATGTCATTAAAATATATGGGATTATTTCTTCTTTTTAATCCATATAGATATGTTTAAAATTAATTTAAAATCTAAATCAATATTTAATGCAATTAACCTATGTTTACAAATGATTTTGTTTAGTATTTATTTAATTTAATAAAATGAATGGACACCAAATCGAACATGGACCGTTGAATTATGAGGAGTAAAACAAGACTGATTCATATCCGGTTTGTTTTCAACCTTATTCCCGATGTAATTAAAATTAATGGAAGAAATTGAAAAAATAAAATAAAAGTAAACAACAGTGAATAATTGAGGAAATAAAATATTGTGAAATGGGAATTCAAATCCGTGAACATCTTTCAGGGTACAAATCCAAACACACACTTACAATAGCCATAAGTGTATTTTCAACATCCCTTACCCTACTTTTCACATTTTAATTCCTTCATTTCATAATTTAATTATTCACCCAAGTTTTCTTTTCCATGTTTGAACTGTTGAATTTATCTTCTTCTTTTTTTCCTTTTAACACTTTGGTTGTAAGAGTTGAATCTGTTATCCGTTACATGGGATTAATTATTTTCCGACTATTTTACTAAGTGTTTATCCAATCATAATGTTATTGAACTATTCAAAAAATTTCATTTAAATCGCTATCGTATGGCCTTCTCTATTCGCATTGCCTACACTAATCGAAAGCTTTCATTTCCGTTCTATTCTACAATTCAGTTTGTTTTCATGAAATAACTTTGATGTCACAAATTTGTGAACCAAAATCCAAACAAAATTTTTCTTCGATCTCTAACATTGATCGTCAGATGGACTTGGATCTAAGGTATGTTCTTCTACTCATAGATGGGTATTAATCCATTGTACCGACAATCCAAAACATCACTTTAGAATAGTTCAATAACTTAAATGAAAACTTAAGAATAGTTTAGTGATCATTTTTGTAACTTTTTTAAAAGTTGAGTGCCCAAAATTTAAACTTAATTACTAATAATTTAGTGACCTTGTTTTTAGTTTACCCGAATATATATTATATATGAATGCAAATATACATTGTTAACCAGTTGGATTAATAAAGGGAGGAAGTGTTAGTTCACCTAAGAAAGGCGGAGAGCCACTAATGATGAAGCTGGTCTTTTGGCAGGGGAATTGGAGAGGAGGAAGTTTTGAGTATAAAATGGGACTTAGCCTCATGAGCTATTGGATGGGCTTTAATACTGCCTATGTGTTTAGAGACTACTGATGGTGAGATCCTATATAGTTCCCTTATAGTGACGGTGATGTGACGTCTTAGGTTATTGCTGTTGGGAAATGTATCCATATTGTAGTAAACATGTAATGGTTTTCTATGTATTTGAACAAATAATAAATAAATTTCACATTTCACTCTTATGTATTTTGTATTTCTATCTTTCATATTTTGCATGTGCAGTGAAATTGTGACAAGCAAATATTAGCTCATTGATTGCCTAAGTTCAAACTAATGATAAGTTTCATTGTAAGAATATTTACATTACAAGAAAGACTACTTACTTTAGTAGATAATCTAAATAATTCTATAATCCTCTAAAAGAATCTAAGTGAGCATTTGATTCAAATACTGAGAAGGATTATTATACCGTCTACAATTTCAATTGAGGAGATGACTAGTCTTGGCTATCGGAGCAGTGGATAGAGGTATAGATGTATTCAATGGCAGAATGCTACATTGGACTAAACTCAAGATGAATTAATTTTGAATCCATTTTTGAATTAATTCACTTGTGGCATTCATGGTGTGATTTACCTAAATTCTGAGTTAGTCACTGACCATACGTATGTAACTCATGTGCTTTCATATAAGTGGAAGCTTATGTTCTAAAGAAGATCGAGCATATAGTTGGTATATTGGGTACATAACTTGTGTACATGACTTTACTAGCAACAGTGGAATTCATAGCTCAATTAAAGGGTTATCCATATCCTCTCATTGACATTGTGTGGAATGATAAATATGGAATGTGGCAACGGGTTACTTGCTCTTGAACAAGCAATTTATCACAGTTATTTGTTGACAATGATCATATTAATCATTTAGAAGACATAATGGTGACAATGAGATAAAATAGGATTGTATTGAGTGAACGAATTTAACTCAAAGGAATCAAGGATATCATATGAGGGTAATGTTGGTAAATGTGTCAATATTGTAATAAACATGTAATTGTTTTTAATGTATTTGAACGATGGATAAATACGTTTCACATTTATTTTTTTCTTTAATATTTTGCATGCATAGTGAAATTGTGACAAGCAAATATTAACTCATTGATTGTCTAAGTTCAAACTGATGATAAGTGGCATTGTAAGAACATTTATATTACGAGAAAGACAACTTACTTTAGTAGATAATCTAAATAAGTGTATAGTTCCGTAAAAGAATTAAAATGAGCATTTGATTCAAATACTGAGAAGGATTATTATGTCGTCTACAATTCCAATTGAGGAGATGACTAGTCTTGGCTATCAGAGCAATTGACTCCACGGGTAAAGACATACATGTATTCATTGGCAGAAAAATACATTAGACTGGACCCAAGATGAATTAATTCTAAATCTGTTTTTCAATTAATGCACTTGTGAAATTCATTGTGTGATTTACCTAAATCCTGAGTTAGTCACTCACCATGTGTATGTAACTCATGTGTTTTGATATAAGTGAAGGCTTATACTCTAAAGATGATCGAGCAAATAGTCGATATGTTGGGTACATGAATTGTGTATGGCATGGCTTTACTAGCAATAGTGAAATTTATAGCTCAATTAAAGAGTTATCGATATCCTCTCATTGACATTGTATGGATTGATGAATATGGAATGTGACCACGGGTTGGTTGTTCTCGAACAAGCAATTTATCACTATCATTTGTTGAAAATGATCATATTAATCATTACAAAGACACAATGGTCACAATGAGATAAAATAAGATTGTATTGAGTACATGAAGTTAACTCAAAGGAATCAAGGATATCATATGAGGGTAACACACACATGATGAGGTCATTGGACAAAGCAGTTGGATGAATTGCTTTCGTAAAGAGTATACAATAAGGAGTTTTCAATCATAATACTTATTGTGGACAAACTACATGATTAAGTAATTGTGAATTATCGGACTTTAATTTAACATTAAAGTGATTATCTTAATATTAAAATTAATTTAATGTTTATCTTATAGATAAATATTTTATTAATTAAATAATATTTAATATTAAATTAATCTAATATCAAGATAAATATTAGATTAAATTTAATATTAAAGTAATTAAGTTTAATCATAGTTGAACTCTCTAAACTCTCCCCATATAATGGGAGTCTTAGGTCTTTATTATACACACTTGGATCCAAGAGAAAGTTATAGAGAGAAAATTATCTAAAGGAATTATTTTAAAAATTTCTAGAGATGATTTTCTTATTTATAACTTGACCTAAAAGTTTAGAGACATTGCAAAATTACCCAAATAGTAATTTTTGTAAATTTTTTTTGATTTAAAGCAAACCTACACTCGGCAGATGTGAGCTTGAGGATATTGGAGAAGACTACTCGATCGAAGTGTTCATCCTAGACAAATCGAAAAGACACAATTTTTGTTAAGTGTTTACTATTTTAGATATCACAACCAAGTTCTAGTTTTGGGTAAAAAAATTAAAACTCAGGTTTTTCCATTAAACTATTTTTCATTGCGTTTTCCAAACCTGATTTTTCAACAATTGGTATGAGAGCGAGGTTGTGCTCTATCTATAAGTATAAACATGTAATCAAAATAGATATCTTTTCTTCTTGAATGATTCGATTACATGGAAAGTAGATTCTTTAGATCTTATGCATGTTTTAAGTTATATATGGGAATGGATGCGATATTATATATTTTTAATATAATTTTTTTGCCAAGATTATGGTTCTTAGGAAATAAACCTCGGACTATTATCTCCAAGTAGGATTTTTTTAATTCATTGAATTCTTGTGAGCCGGAAACAGATATAGGACTTAAATGTAATTTTTTAAAAAGAAGTCCATGACGAGGAGAAGATGGAGCAATGGCGATTGAAGAGTTAAGGAATGCCTTGTGGAAAAAAACTAATTTTATTTTATTTTCATTTATTTTCTAGAAATAGAACCATGGAAACATTGACTGACAATTTTTTTAATTACCTATCTCCTTAGATAATGCACAATTGATCGATTAAAAAAATAAGAAGTGTGGTAATGAGAAAATACATCTGTTATTGTAACACCCCTTACCCGTAATCCCCACTGAAATAGGGTACGAGGCATTACCGTACAAAAGTACTTAATCTCCACTTAGGCTCAACACGACTACTCTTCTTGAGTCACTTCAACAACTCCATATTCGACCTACGAGACTTCACTCGTACCTACGAGGGCTATCGAAACTATATCGGAAACCTTATGATCCATAAAATTTTCCTTCCATCTAAACAGGGAGTACACGCCCGTGTTAGATGACACACACGCCCGTGTGTAGTCACACATGACTATGTGCTCACACCATGCTCAAAAATCCCAACATTCTGCCAAAACTCCCACGGTTAGGGCACACGCCTATGTGGAATGGGGGCACGCCCGTGTACCCTCACAACATGCCCGTGGCTTTGAACCGTGGGGAGTTACTGACTATATTCACACGGCCTTGACACGCCCGTGGGCCTAGACCATGTGTTAATCCTTGGTATACTGACTTGTTCACACGGTCTGGGGCACATGCCCATGTTTAAACCGTGTGTCCTACACGGCTCATACAAATGACTGTGGGGTTTGACCGTGGCCTATCCTGACTTAAAACAATAAGGTGCAGGTTACGCACGGTCTAGACACACGCCCGTGTGTCTAACCGTGTGGGCACTTAGAGGCTATTTACCAAGCCAATTGCCACCCTGAAATCAAGATCGTATTCATGCTCAATTTAATACATTTCATACCTCATCACATAATTACACATAGCATCGATATTACTCTTGAATTAAAGACGTTTAATCATAAAAGAAATAAGGTCTTCATCCCATATACTAGGGAGAACTATTTCCATGTAATTACAAACAACTTAGGCCCTCATCTATGGCTCTGACAAAACATAAGCTCTCTTAGGCCAACACAATTTGGCTACATCAACAATGACTTAATCAACCTTAAATACTAGCCCTATACATGCCATAACTCATGGGGACTTGATACCTCATACCGAGTGTCTGCATGATAGTGTGAAAATACCTCCAGCCGTCTCTAACCCGAGTTAGCTAAATTAACCTATAAGAGATGAGAGAGATAAAAGGAGTAAGCAAAAATGCTTAGTAAGTTCATCTTCATATAATAATAAACACTGATATTCATTGAACATACATAACTGCAAATTATCATGATAAGCTTTTCTCATGAACTCATGGTTACTTTAATCATCCTTAAGCTTAATCATTCTACCTCTTACCATATTCTTACCATACTACAAGCCAAATGCTCGTTTAATTAGCATACATTCCTGCACTGATCATCACAAGATCATGTAAAACAACACATCAAACATTTTCAATAACCTACTCATATTACTAATCTCTCGGTGGTTACGCACTTAGCCTACCATTGAATCTCTTATAGGGTGGTATCGCACACAGCCCACCAATCAATAATACTTATGGTGATTTCGAACTTAGCTCACCAATCATTTATACTTATGGTGATTTTGCATTTAGCTCACCAATCATTTATAAGCGATGGTATGGCACACAACCCCTTAATTTCTAATTAAACATGTGGTAATGCACACAGCCCACCGATATTAATATAATTGATGGTATCGCCCATAGCCCATCAATTAATAATATATCAGGTGGTATCGCACACAGTCCACCGATATTATACATTCTTGAATAGTCATCCACATGTATTTATCTATTTCAAATGTTTACTCGGAACTCTTCACCCACTACCATTCTTACTTAGCTTTCTACTATAATTGTTCGCATTCACACAATGCAATAATAATTATAACTTATACAACTAAAGTGCATCATTTACACATCACCCACTATGGGTTCATCAAATACCGAATCCACCTCAATTCAGTTCTAACACATTCCTGTATCTCTCATGTACAACACATTCATTCTCAATTCTCAAATACTTATTGAGTCACTAACATCGTTAAGTAACTCCCTTAAGTCTCATAATGTCACATTGACATTATACACGAATTAATTCTATCAATGCCATGTTTCTGACATGGTCCTATACAAAATCTCTTATCGAGGCTATATTTCAATATGGTCTTACACGGAACCTTAACTATCATCATTTCATAATATTTGCATTTCTTACTATTCTTAGGTTCCAATTCTTTTAACAACTCATTAACACTTATATAATAAATTCATTGCATAATTATACATTCCATACAACATTGGAATATTAAACAACCCGTACGTACTTGCAAGGTTTGCATACAAACTTACCTCGATAACAAAAAGGCCCAAAAAGGACTTTTGCCCACATTTCTCTTTATCTCGTTCTAGGTTGAATCTCGTTTTCTTCGATCTAGAATAATAAAATTTACTCGTTTAATCACTTAATGATTATATTACAACATAATATCCACTTAGGAAAAAATGACCATTTTGCCCCTATACTTTGGCAAAATTACGATTTTATCCCTAAGCTCGTAAATAAATTTTCATCACATTTTCTTGTTGAAAAAGCCTAGCTGATCATTTACTCCTCTTACAACTATCTGTAATTCCAACTATTTCATGCCTTAATGAATAATTTATAACTTTTACATTTTAGCCCAAATTAGGTGTTTTTATGACAACACCTTTCACAAAAGTTGTTTCTCATCATCTTATCATTCATTTTATTCCATAAAAACTCAGAAAATAGCATAAAGTCTCTAATGGCAAGTCCCTAGACTCTCAACCATATTGCAAAATAGCCCCCTCATTAGCTAGCTTAAGCTTTGGGAACTCCAAAAGTACAATTTTTATCACGAAAAGTCATCAAAATCACTTACTAATAAGGGAGATAGTTTGGCTGAAAGTTAAAACCCCCAAAGCTCATTTTCTTCTTCAATTTTTGGTGGAGAGAAGATAGATGAATAGTGAAAGATGATAACATCTTTTACTCATCTTATTTTATTCATTTTTATCACCTAATTCCCACCTATTTTGACCAAAATTAAAAATTCTTGTCCCCTATGTCACATGGATGGCCTACTCACTTAAAACAAGGATAAATTTCACAATTGGGGCCTCCAATTAATAGCCCATAGCTATTTGGCACCTTTTGCAAATAAACTAGAACTTTTTCACTTTATGCGATTTAGTCTTTTTTCACAAATTAGCTAGAAATTCTAAAATTAAGGCACCAAAATTTTCATGCATCGTTATAAACATGTTATAACACAATATATAACATGAAAATAATTTCTCTGACCTTTGATTAGTGATCCCGTGACCACTATTTCGACTAGCCCCTAATTTGGACTGTTATAGTTATATTGTTCTATTCACTTCTTTAGGTTATTCGATTACTGTGAGAAGTATGGTAATAAGAATGTGCATGTCTAGATTTGGCTCTAGCTAAGAAATGCTTGGTTTTTTAGCGGTCAAATTTGACTCACCTCTTTCCTAGGACCCTACCTGGTGCACGGTTCATATTCACTTCTTCAATTTTTCCTTTAAAATAAAAATTGTTGAGAATCAAAATTGTTTGTTTTATGATTGATTGATTCTTTTGAATAAATAAATGTGAATACTATAAAATTGTCATAGCATGCCATGCATATATTGGAAGCATTCCATATAGTTAGGTAAAAATGTCACTACGACTATTGTATGATCGTTCTTCAAATATGGGATAAAAAACCGCTCAGTGCCCAAGTGATATATTCGGCTTGCTGCTCAAAGGTGTCATGTCGATATATTCTAAGCTTGCTCAAGGTGTCAAAGTCGATTGATATATTCGAGCTTATTGCTCAGTGTGCTCGTGTTTGTGATATATTCCCTTAGTGCCTAAAGGTGCTTAGGCTCATGATTTATTTCGGCTTTAAAATGCCTAGAAGTTTATGCCTGAAACGCTATAAGTGGAGATTCTCGATATCAAATAAGGTGAGATGTTTATATAGTGTTGGGTACAAGTTCGTAAGAACTAACCTACCATTTTAGAGAGAATGAAGTGAACTAAAATTCTTATTGTGTAGTTAAAGATCGCTGATGAGTGTGACTAAAGCGCTTGTTCTCATGTGATAAGTAGAAATAGAAGATCGATGCCTAGATTGGTTTATATGGAACAATAATATTGTGTACAAAAAGTTTATGACGCCATAGCATGATGTTTAAGTAAAGAGCATTACTATTATTCAACCATAATTGTCATAGCATGCCATGCATATATTGGAAGCATTTCATATAGTTAGGTAAAAATGTCACTACGACTATTGTATGATCGTTCTTGAAATATGGGATAAAAAAACCATGTATGTTATTTTAAAAAATTAAATGGGAGAAGGTCCTTGAATAAGACCTAAGTCCTCCACCGACTATCCCTAAGAGATAGCATGATAAAGTTTTGAGTCGGTTCATATACTGACCGCACCCCAAGGTAAACTTTATCCCGTGGGTTCATTGGATGAGATCTCCTTTTAAGGACAACTAGTCATGCATGACTCTCAGTGAGATTGTCCCAAGTTGACTCACAAATGAAAGCGTGTTTATGATGGGTGTTGAGCCAATGGTTACACACTCAAGATCTTCCCTTATTAAATGATATTTAAGCTAAATATGATGGCTAAACGTCAAACAATCATTGGTTCGTGTGGAGTCTTGATAATTAAGATTCATAAAGTCAAATAGAAAATTTGATCAACCAATAGAAAATTTGACCAGCCATAGATTTCTCAAAATTTTCAATTCGGCCCGCTTTTATTACTTGTGCTCCAATTTAGCCCAATTTGCTTGTTAACTCAAACTTCAATACTCTAATTGTGTACCTTATAAAATTAAACAAAACTTACTAAAATTGGGTGTGTTAAACATACAAATTCAGCTTGTTATCAATTATAATTGATAAAATGTGAGAAAAATGATTGAAATGGAAACTTTTATACAATTATATGCATCGAGCTCGGACGAACATAGGATAAGATACAATTGGCATACCAATAGGTTATTTTGCATGCTGTACAGGATTAACTTGTGTTAGAATTAAGTAACCCGAATCCTTATTTAAATAAAATACAATGGTAAAATAAAATAAAAGAAGAATCCCTATAGAATTACATTTCTTTTATTTTATTTTAAATAAGGTTTTTTAAACCTTATTAAACTCCATCTATTTGATATTGATTAGAATAAGGTGTTTCAATCTTACTACACTCCTATTAGAATATGGTTTTACAAGCCTATAAATAGACATAGTCTATTCCTCTTGTAATTATTCGAATTCGACATAGTGAATTTTCTTCTCCTCTGCCCGTGGGTTTTTTCCCGAAAGGGTTTCCACGTAAAATCTGTGTGTTCTTTAATTTTTATTTCTCTTTTCTTTTTGATATATTATCATTACCGGCTTTATATTTTTCACAAATTGGTATCCGAGCTTTCGGGTTTTTCATCTCGATCACGTAATGGCGTCTTTGAAGTATGAAAATTCGCTGTTGGATCGTAACACCAGATTCGCATTGTGGCAGATAAAGATGTAAGCAGTTCTTGCACAGATGGATTTAAAGGAAGCCCTACTAGGGGTAGATAAGATGCTTTCGACATTGATGGAGGAAGAAAAGAAGCGCAAGGATTGAAAGGCGTTAACACAATTACATCTGCATTTGTCTAACAAAATTTTACAGGATGTGATGAAGGAGAAGACCGTCGCTGCATTATGGAAGAGGCTAGAACAAATATGTATGTCGAAAACTCTAACCAGCAATTTGCATATGAAGTAACATCTTTATGCTCATTGTTTGGAGGAAGGTGCGTCTGTGCACAAACACTTAACAGTGTTTAAAGAAATTCTCTCAAACTTGGAGACCATGGAGGTTCAGTATGATAAGGAAGATCTAGGGTTGATTCTACTTTGTTCATTGCCCCCGTCTTATTCAACCTTTCGAGACACGATTTTATATAGCCGCGAGTCTCTACAGTTGATGAGGTTTATGATTCTTTGACATCGTATGATAAGATGAAGCATCTTGTGGTTAAAACCAACTATTAGGGAGAGGGTCTCATTGTTCGTAGGAGACAAGATCGAAATGCTGATGATGATCGTGGAAGGTAAAACTAAGGGTAAATCAAAGTCTTCAAACAGAGGTAAAACTTGTAACTTTTGCAAGAAGAAAAAACACATTAAATTTGAGTGCTATAAGCTACAAAATAAGATCAAAAGGGAGGCTATGAATCAAAAGGGAAAACAATCAAAAAATTTTGGTGAAGCTGATGTTGTAGAAGACTACAGCGATGGTGAACTTCTAGTTGCTTCTGTTAACAATTCAAAAGTGAGCGATGAGTGAATCCTTGATTCGGGTTGCACCTTCCACATGAGTCCCAATCGGGATTGGTTTACAAATTATGAAACAATGTCTGAAGGTGTTGTTTTGATGGGAAATAGTACTTCGTGTAAAAATGCAGGTGTTGGAACAATTAAAATTAAGATGTTTGATGAAGTTGTCAGAATACTTAGTGACGTATGACATGTTCCAGAATTGAAAAGAAATTTAATTTCGTAAAGTATTCTTGATTCAAAAGGGTACAAATACACAACTGAAAGTGAGATTTTGAAGATTTCCAAAGGTTCCCTCATTGTGATGAAAGGGCAGAGAAAGACTGCCAAGTTATATGTTTTGCAGGGTTCTACTGTTATTGGTGATGCAGCTGTCACTTCCTCTTCCTTGTCAGATGATGATATTACTGAACTTTGGCATATGCACCTAGGGCATATGAGTGAGAATGGCATGGTAGAATTGAGCAAAAGAGGACTTCTTGATGGGCAAGGAATTTGCAAATTGAAGTTCTGTGAGCATTGCATTTTTGGGAAGCAAAAGAGAGTTTGATTCACTAGAGGAATCCATAACACAAAGAGAACGTTGGAGTATATTCATTCTAATTTGTGGGGGCCATCAAGAGTGCCTTCGAGAGGTGGAGCTAATTATATGCTAACTTTTATTGATGATTATTCCAGAAAAGTTTGGGCATTCTTCCTGAAGCAGAACAACAATGTGTTTTCTACATTTAAGTATTGGAAAACTATGATTGAAAAATAGACGGGAAAACAAATAAAATACCTCCGCATAGACAATGGCTTAGAGTTTTGTTCTAATAAGTTTAATAAACTGTGCAAGTTAGAAGGGATCTTGAGACACTTGATAGTTTGTCATACTCCACAGCAAAACGACGTTGCAGAACGAATGAATAGAATGATCATGGAGAAGGTTCGATGTATGTTGTCAAATTCCAACTTACCAAAGCCGTTTTGGGCCGAAGCATCCTTTACTGCATATTTTTTGATCAGCCGATCTCTATTCGTTGTCATTGAGAAAAAGCCTCCACAAGAGGTATGGTCTGGTAATCCTGCTAATTATTCTGATTTAAAGATCTTTGGGTGTCCTGCGTATGTTCATGTTGATAATGGAAAATTGGAGCCGAGATCCATTAAATGTG
Source organism: Gossypium rotundifolium (assembly GCA_025506655.1). Lineage (NCBI taxonomy): Eukaryota > Viridiplantae > Streptophyta > Magnoliopsida > Malvales > Malvaceae > Gossypium > Gossypium rotundifolium. The sequence continues at coordinate 31,873,936 of CP106730.1, forward strand.
TTTTTCTTGGTTATAAAGCTGGTGTAAAATGGTATAAGTTATGGTTTCCTGAAAATAGAATAGTTATGATTAGCAGAGATGTTATTTTTGATGAAACTGCTATGCTACCTAACTTATCTCTTAAAGACTTTTCCAATAAAAAAAATCAAAAGCAGGTGGAGCATCAGATTAATACAGAGTCGACTCCTCAAACCAGTACAAAAATTGAGAATAGAGTTGCTTTTTCACCACAATACTTTATTGTCAAAAACAAAACTAGAAGAGAAATTAAACCTCCAAAGAAGTATGTTGAGGCTGATCTAGTTGCTTATGCTTTAAATGTGGCCGAAGATATAGATGCAAACCAAGAGCCGTCTAATTATTCTGAGGCGGTTAGTTGTGAAGACTCAGAAAAGTAGATGTTTGCTATGCAAGAGGAGATGGAATCACTCCACAAAAACAGAACATGGGATCTTGTGAAACTTCCTAAAGGTAAAAAGGTTGTTCGCTGTAAATGGGTGTTTAAAAAGAAAAAAAGGGACTCCAGGAGTTGAAGAACCCAGATATAAAGCAAGGCTTGTTGCAAAGCATTACAGTCAAATTCCAGGAGTGGACTTCACAGATGTGTTCTCCCCAGTTGTGAAGTATAGTTTGATTCGAGCTTTGCTTAGTATTGTGGCCATGCATGATTTGGAGCTTGAGCAGTTAGATGTAAAAATTGTATTTTTGCATGGAGAACTTGAGGAAGATATTTATATGCAACGACCAGAGGGTTTTATAGTATCAAAAAAATAGGACTATGTTTGCTTGTTGAAAAAGTCCCTTGACGGTTTAAAACAGTCACCAAGACAGTGGTACAAGAGGTTTGATTCCTTTATGACTTCTCATGTAAAAAGTAGTTTTGAAAACTGTGTTTACTTTAAGAAAAATAGTGATGGTTCTTTTGTGTATTTACTTCTTTATGTTGATGGCATATTGATAGCAGCAAAAGATAAAGGAGTGATAAAAAAGGTCAAAGCCCAACTAAGTAAAGAATTTGAGATGAAAGATTTAGGACTAGCAAAGAAGATACTTGGTATGGAGATTCTCAAAGATAGAAAAGCAAGTAAATTGTACCTAAGTCAGAAGGGGTACATAGAGAAAATTCTTTGTAGGTTCAATATGTAGAGTGCTAAGCCTGTTAGTACTCCTTTAGCAGTCCATTTCAGACTTTCATCGTCTTTGTCTCCACAATCAGATAATGAGATTGAGTACATGTCACATATTCTATACTCTAGTGCAGTGAGATCTCTCATGTATGCTATGGTTTGTTCACGTCCAGATTTATCATATGCAGTTAGTGCAGTTAGCAGATACATGGTGAATCTCGGTAAAGAACATTAGAAAGCAGTTCAGTGGATTATAAGATACTTACGAGGTACTACTAATGTTTGCTTACAGTTTGGAAGAACTAGAGATAGAGTCATTGGGTATGTTGATGCTGATTTTGCTGGAGACCTTGATAGAAGAAGATCTCCCACTGGTTATGTCTTTACAATCGGAGGTTGTGCAATTAGTTGGAAAGCTACTTTGTAAACTACAGTCACTTTGTCTACCACTGAAGCTGAGTACATGTCGATTACTGAGGCTTGTAAAGAAGCTATTTGGTTGAAGGGACTCTTTAGTGAGCTCAATGAAGACCTTCAAATCAGCACAGTATTTTGTGACAGTCAGAGTGTCATCTTCCTTACAAAAGATCAAATGTTTCATGAGAGAACAAAACACATTAATGTTCAGTATCATTTTGTACGTGATATTATTACTCTTGGTGATATTGTTGTGAGCAAAATTAGTACTCATGAAAATCCTGCAGATATGATGACTAAGTTACTTCCTATAACCAAGTTTGAGCATTACTTAGACTTGGTTGGTGTTCATTGTTGAAGTTAAACCCTTAATGGGTTTTATGGAAGAGGTGGGAAACTTGTTCGTTAAGAGTTCGCAATGAAGAACTTGTTCATTGAGAACTCGTGTCAAGGTGGAGATTGTTAGAATTAAGTGACCCTAATCCTTATTTAAATAAAATACAATGGTAAAATAAAATAAAAGAAGAATCCCTATAGAACTACACTTCTTTTATTTTATTTTAAATAAGGTTTTTTAAACCTTATTAAACTCCATCTATTTGATATTGATTAGAATAAGGTGTTTCAATCTTATTACACTCCTGTTAGAATATGGTTTTACAAGCCTATAAATAGACATAGTCTATTCCTCTTATAATTATTCGAATTCAACATAGTGAATTTTATTCTCCTCTGCCCGTGGTTTTTTTCCCGAAAAGTTTCCACTTAAAATCTGTGTGTTCTTTAATTTTATTTCTCTTTTCTTTGCAATATATTGCCATTATCGACGTTATATTTTTCACAACTTGTAATAAGATGATGATTTATGACTTGTTATTATACACTGAATATACCGGAGTCCAACATTTGTTGTGTACTACCGAGTTATACTTACGATGATTCTATCATGTTTCTGGGGTTTGATGTAAAGCCACGGGCTTGGAACTTGGTGCCCAAGCGTATTTCTGGAAGGATGTTAGCCTATGGGCTAGACACTTAGTGCCTTGCCGTGTCTTAGGTGGATAATCGCGTATTCGTATTTTTATAAATTTGTTCATTGGGAAGATTTGTGCTTGTTAAATAATATAATGATTTGTATTGACTTGGTGATAATGTCTTGTTGATGACTTGAAAATATATACTCATAATTATGATGATATGTAGTGACTTGATATGGAACTATCTTGTTTAACTTGAATGGTTATTTGACTTGTAAGTTATGAACTCGCCTACTGATACAGTTGTGATGATAGGATTATTTTAATTAATGGTTTTGTTAAGTTATAATTTTGAACATAAGGTATGTATATTATTTTTGACCTATGAACTTACTAAGCTCCTTGAAGCTTACTCGTGTCATTTTCTTATTTTCTTGTAGATATTATTTTGCATAACCGAGTAATCGGATCAAGTAGAAGATCATACTATCCATTATCTTTCAGTAGAATTTGAAAAAGTTTATTTTGGGATATGTGGCATGTAATAGGATTAACTTGTGATTGTATATAAGTGTTCATTATAAGTGGTATATTTTGTACTTGTATATAATTTGTGTGTTTGAGGTTAATAATGTGGTTGATCATGGATTGGTATGTGATGATATAATGGTCGAAACTGCTTTGAAAGGTTAATAGCATGGTAGATGGAATGGTGATTGTCAAAGATATATACATATGCATATTTGGTCATTTGATATTTGGTCGTGGTATTGTACCTTGTTGATTGATGTTGAAATGTTTTAGTTGATTAAGTGACTTAGTTCATGTGGTCAAATGTTTTCCTAGATATACATTGGTATATGACTTGTTGGTTGTTGCAAGAAATGATGATGTTTTGCATTTCATATGATTTTGTTAGGTTTGATTATTGTTTGTGATGGTGTCTTATGGCATATTGGTTAGAATTAGGTTAATGGCATGATTTAGTATGTTTATGGTGTGATTGAACAGGTTGAATGATTGATTAATGACATACTTGTGGCCTAAGTAAGCATGAAATTGTATGACTTGAATTTGAAGACACACTTATGTTGTAACACCCTCTACCCGACCCGAATCATCAGGTCCAGATATCGGATGTTACAACACAAAATAGTTAATAGAAAATCTATACAATAGGCGTAAACTATTTCTAAACATACTTCATATTATTTTGTATTGTTCTTAATATAAAGAGAATATCAAATAATTACATTTAAGTATTAAACCGTGTACAACGTTACAATATAAAATTTTATTAAAAATAGACTCTTTAAGACGGGATATACCATACGCCATACTCCTAAGATGTCCTTTGTATGCATAATAACCCAACTTGCCGCTTCTTTGGTGCATTCCTGGCTTGGTCCCTCTCGGTGTACTCACTCTCACAGCAGAACCTGAAACATGAGCAAACACTTTGTAAGTTCACTTTAACTTAGTGAGTGTTAATATAAAATACCTTTGAGGCTTTCTAGTTGAACTCCTAATCTTAAAATTTTGGGCTACATCTCTGTCTTTGGCAGATACTTTCATAATATCATATATATATACCTATACGTTGACTTCCATACTTAACGTATCAAATCTCACTTCACTCCTTGGCTAACTCTAGATCTTACTAGATGATGCGTACCTTATTCTTTCTTAGAACAACAAAGGTACCTTTCAGAAGAATATCTATACAGAGCCATTTTCAACGAATTCTTCTTCAAACAAACATTGAATATTTTTCCTAGGATGGTTATTCATAGATACTATTCTTTGGCAGATAATTAACAAACCAATCTTTTACGATAAACTTCCTACTGATCTTACATTTGATGGATTCTCATACTAAGTTTGATAACTATCAGAATAGCAGTCAACCATAACATGAAACAATCAAATCTCAACATATTCTGAAGAAGACAACGTTCTAATTCAACCTAGGAAATTCCAAACAATCTTAACACATTTCACGACACTAATTTTAGTGGAAAACATTTTTATAACCCCTATATAGCGTGAATTACTCAATTTGGTAGATACCATAGAATTTATATATCTTTCATACATAACATTAACAAACTCAAATCTGACAAACACATACTACTCATAATTTCGAATATGCTAATTCTCTTGTACTAAAAAATTCATATGGCGGATTTACCTTTCAAATTACACCACTAGAAATCCCTTCAGAAGTTTCCCCTAGGTCATACTCACTCTTTGTCATAAAACTAACCAAATAGAGATATCTTCAAACTTACTAAATCTTTCGCATGACATCGATTAGTGGAAAAATCTCAGAACTTACCCAGATCACGACATAAAAATGTTTGTCCTGACTTCGCCTCAAGTGTGGTATGGAATACGTCACATGAATGTCACAAATTGAGCCACACAAGCTTCATCGAATACCCCACAAAGGCATTACAAAGCACGCCACAAAGGCATCATAAAGAATTGCGTGTTTACTGTCTCGTTGGACTTACTCAAAGGATGCCATGGGGTTCTCCCATCTGGCCTTATACATAACTTTATGTTGTGATCTGACAGTCTAGCCCATATCTCACTGGAGGCATCACTATGAATATCTTCGCTATCACACGACGCCAAGGGTCTCAACCACTTGGTCTTATACATACTCTCATGTCGTGATCTATCAGTACAGTCTGTTGGATCTGATGCCCTGAGTGTAGTATATTTGTTTCTAAACTTGTAATTTTTCTAAATATATTGAATAATAAAATTATTCATGAATTAAATTAATATACTTTGTATTATTTTCCTCACATGATTTTTGCATGCAAAGTAAAATAGAAGCAAATGTTACTCATTGGTTGTCTAAATGTTTAACTAATACTAAGCGGTATTACGTGGTCAAATCATAGTATAGACAAACAACTTGTATTAATAAACAAATCTAAACATGTCCTTAGTCTAATCGAAAATGAGCAAACTAGTTGAAAGACTAATATGTCATCTATCAAGTCCAATTGGGGAGATGCCTTGTCTTAAGCGTCGGGGCGGATGACTCCAAGAAGATAGAGACATAGATGTGACTAACTGGACTAATAATACATCGAACAGGACCCAAGCAGGATAGATCTTGAATCTATTTATGGATTTAATTACTTGTGATGTTCATAGTGTAGCATACCTAAATCCTAAGTGGATAGCCGACTATGGATGCATGACTCGTACACTTTGATGTAAGTAAAAACCTTAGTTCAAATAAATAAGGAACCAAAAGCTGATGCATTAGGTGTACGACTTTTGTAGTATGTAGCGTCATTCACAATAGTGGAATTCATAGCCCAAAAAATGATATCCTCTCATTGACATTACATGGTTGATGAAAAGTAAACGTGGCCACGGGTCATTCGTCTTTGTGATTGATAACTTGATCACTATTTAATATTAATTGACTTTTCATGAAGGAAGATGTAATGATTACCATGAGATAAAATAGGATCATATTAGGAGAACATATATTATCCCAAAAAGATTAAGAATATCCTATGAGGGTAACACACTTATGACAAGGTCATTGGACAAACACTGAGTAGTTGCTTTTGTAATGGTATGTCATTGAGGAGAACTCAGTCACGATACTATAATGGAGTTAGTTTGTGACTAATTGAGTTTATAATTAATAGGAAAAATCCGGAACTTAATTATAAATCATTTGAGCCTTAACTACATATGTCCAATCAGTCCCTCTGCTAGCTTTTTGAAACCATAAATAAATTGCGTGTTTGAATAGAAAAAGAGAAATGGGAAACATTCTGGAATAATTATGATTTTCTCTGAAATGGAGAAATGGAATCATTTGGAAACGAATGTAGGTTTCCAAAAATAGAAATAGAAATGGAAATGGAAATTTGTAATTCTATATTAGGATTACTTAAAAAATGATAGAAGAATGAATTTATGTTTTTTGGACTGTTCTGAAGCCTGAAAATGAAAATAAATCATTCGATCATAGTGAACATGTTGAGTTGTGACATATTGAACGAATTTTCTCAGATTTTACTGGGTTCTCAAAATTTTACCAAAGGTAAAATTGTCAAAATTTTACTCGGGTAAAATTATGGTGAGAAATTTATTTAATATGTAGATTTTAAATTTTATTTTTGGAAATAGAAAAACTTAATTAGGTTGGATCATATTACAGAGTCCTGAGCCAAAAAGGCCCAAGAAGTACTATTAATTGGACTCGGTGTGAGAGAGGCCCAAAACCCCACATGTAAAGAGGTGGGACAACAAAAGCCTATTATCATTAACTAGGGTTGTTGCCCCTTATATCCTAGATAAACTAGGATATTGTTTTTCTAGTGGAAATAAACTTCTACAACTCTACAAGGGTTCTACCTTCTCTTCTTATAAATAGATGGCACCGGTAGAGTTATTGAAATAGTTTTTGAGAGTTTGTTATTCTTCCAAAAAATAAAGAGAATTTATTCTCAACTTATAAATATATTTTTCATAATAAAAATTTTATCTGTTTCTATTATAGAAGAGAGAATTTTGCTTTCACCCTAAAAGGAAAATTTTTTCTAGTACTATGGTTACCGAGGCTACTCCTGATAATGTGATGGCCACAAAAATGACTAAATTAGTGGTCACACCCTCTACCCCTTTGAGAAGAAGAACAAGAAATACAGCCAAACAAGAGTTGGAAGCTCTGGCTAAGACAAAGAATAAGGAGAAAGAGAATGTTATTGTTGCCCTTAAGCCATCTTAGAAACGCAAGAAGGAAGATAAAAGTTCAATTGAAGATATTTCTGACTCATCTGATGAGTCATTCTCTGATTCTAGTTTCGGTTCTGATTCAAGATTTGAGGAAAATATTCCTCTAAAGGAGATAGTATCATCCAAGATTAAGTTCAATAAGCCTTTGATAACAAAGTTTCAATCTAAATAAACAAAAGGCCAGATTTCTTCCAATATTATTTAGCCTTGAGGACCAAGGGATTCATTGAGGATGTAAGTTTTGCTAAGCATGGAATCGACACCATACTGATAAACAGTAGACTACTTGGGATTATGGCATTTGTGAAGCCATATGTAAGAGAATTCGTGATGGATTTCTATGCCTATTTATTGCTCCCTATCATTAATGCCAATAGCAAACTATTCCAAAAGGCGTATGTTCGAGGGCATTAGTATGGGTTCAATTTTGTATTGATACAGAAGGTGTTTAATGCTACAATAGAAACATGGTTGTACTGGAAGAATCCCTGGAGGAAACTACTATTTCCATTACTAGAAACATCTATTGATCAGGGTCTAAGAAAGAAAGCACTAGAGCTTCTTCATTATCCATTGTTTATGTAGCCTTGTTTGGTATTGTTGGACAATACACACGTTAGAGAAATAGAATAAATAAAAATAAATAAATATTTATATAAATAAAATATAAATGAAACAATTTATAATTAAATTGTGAAGTATGAAAATCAAACAAAACCGTAATACAAAGTTGAAATAAAGAAGAAAGAATATGGATTTTACGAAACGTTGAGGCCTGTGAAACACAGCTTCCTTAAGACAGATTAGGCCGCTCCTACGGTACTTGGAGTAACGTTGGTCAAATTTCTTCCATGATACAACAACAACAGTGATCAAAGTAGTAACACCTCTACAACGATCAACGAACGAACAATGCATTTTTTATCACCGGAATGTTTGAAAATACAAAGGGAAAATGAAGAGTTTTTTATAGCAACAGAGCTTTGGTAAGAGAGAAATATGAGAGAGCATTTTCTTGTAAAAACCCTTCAGAAATCATGGCCTTTTATAGGCATGGAGAAGGTTGGAATTTTGGAAAAAATATCAACAAAATATGCCATTAAATCAATTTGATTAAAAAATATAATCAAATTTATTGGAATCAAATCAATAAGATAAGTATTCTTATATAAGCGGATTATGTCTATTGAGGAAAATAATTTTTTGTTTTGCTAAAAAATCCGCAGGCCTATTCGGAATTCCAGACATTTCGCGTCACCCACGTCGTGCGAGTACGCCCTAACCCCAACGGGTTTGGATCTGCACCCCCTGCATGCAAGGCAGGGTTACAAGCTTAGTCATTCAATTACCCTTCAAAAGGATTGACATATATAAACACATCTCACATTTTGGTATTTAACCAATGTGGGATCTAAGCCTTTACTTTTCCTCAATAATATTTTCAAGTAACTTACTTTTATCATCAATTTTTCATTCATCATTCAACCATTTTGAGCATATGATACCATTGTAATGATCTCATTGATTAGAATATGAAACCATAATTTTATGACTCAACTCTTCACCTTTACCTATTGATAATATGCCTCAAAGTTCCCATAAAATCAATTTTTCCAACAATCCTCCACATGAATGAACATTGATAGTTTTATTGAAAAATATTGACTCAATGTGGTGATAGAATCTATGATCGATAGTTGCATAGGATAGGTAGGTATCCACCCTTAAACCTTCCCTTGCGAAAGTATATTTATTTTACTAGCTAACCAGTAGACGTGATATCCTTGAATTGTTCTGCTTTTTGTGTAAACGGTGATATACCTCACACAACTACCTCCTTGACAAGGTTTTAGTTCTCATGGTTATATTCATATAGCTGTGAACATTTCCTGGTTCTGCAAGAGTTTGAGAGAACTATACCCCAATAGTCTCCTTGAAGCGGCCCTACTTCACTCTCAAATAAGTGACTTATGTTGTTCGGCTCATCGAAACACACAATGGTCATTAAAAGCATTGCTTAACCTATCCCATTTTTAGTCATTGTTTACATCATAGGAACAGTCTTGGAATAAGTACCCCCACAGTAACCTCACAAGGTCTATGCAATTAGGTTGTCCCTTTGAACCTAAATCTTAGGATCTCAAGTCAGCTATGTAGGGTTTTCCTTCATATAGCGCCTTTTATTTTCATGGGCTTTAGTCACATTCCTTTCGATGTTTTATCAACATGATCTCGTTTTAAGCCTTTAGTTAGTGGATCCGCAATGTTATCTTTTAATTTTCCAAAATTAATAGAGATAACTCCGCTTGAGATCAATTGTTTTAACGATATTGTGTCGACGACACATATGTCTTGACTTACCATTATACGTTACGCTAGCAAGACACCCCCTACACTTTCAAATGGTTGTAGGATGGTTTTCTACTTTTCCATAACTCATATGATGTCTTGTCCCTTTTCTTGTGAGGTACCTTATATGAAAGGTAATTAACTCATAGAAGCGCTTCCCCTACATTTCCTATGATAACCCAGAGCTTTTTAGCAGTGCGTTCATCTTTTCCTTTAAAGTCTGACTTTCTGCTCAGTTACTCTATTTGAGGAAAGTATGGTGGTGTTTATTGAAATGATTCAATATATCCACCACCACGATCACTTAATCTTTTATTAAGTTGGTTTTCAACTTCTTACGTATAGAGAATATAAATTCTCTTCGTCTTAGCTCATAGCAATGAAGGTAATAAACATTTTTATTACTTCCTCTTGTTTAAACAAGCTTTATAAGCATTGCTATGTATTAGATCAAGTGGTTTTTGAACCTTTGTTAATTTTGCCTCAACACATGTTTCACATTTATAATTATAATTATTGTGAAACAAAGGAATGTGCTCTAAGTTAATTTATGTACGTAAAATATCATAATTAACACGTCCGAGCCTTTTATGCCATAAATTAAATGAATTAATCATATAAACAAAAAAAGAACAACATTCTTATTCATACTTTTAGAGATAACATTTAGTTTAATACATATCCCCTTCCCATAGACATTCTCCTTTTGAAAGAATATTCTTATTCATAGTTCTTGCATATATTAGGCACATAATTCCATATCGGACACTTTCTTGGAAATTTCTTCCACAGCATTAGCCTCGTTTGATCAACTTTCTTTGGGATCCTACAGTCAAATGACTTGTGCCCCATCTTGTTACAATTGAAGCATTTTCCTTTAAATTTTTTCTTCTTGGAAACACCACCTTTTGGTCCCAGTTTAGACCCATTCTGCGGTTGTTTCCCCTTCTTGAAGTCTTTCTTGACTTCTACGACGTTTACCCTAGCAACATTGTCATTTGTTACTTTGTTGAGCCTCTTTTCGTGCCTTTATTGTCTTCTTTAATCCAAGTCTGACAATTAGGTCTTCCACTGACATTTTTTTCTTTTGTGCTTTAGGTAATTCTTGAAGTCATTCCAAGCAAGAGGCACCTTCTCAATAATGGTTGCCACTTAGAAGGATTCACTTATTATCATCTCTTCAACGAGAATTTCATGAATGATCGGTTGAAGTTCATGCACTTGATTCACAACTAATTTAGAATCAACCATTACAAAATTCAAGAATTAGCAACTAAGAGCTATTTAGTTCCAGCATCTTTGGCTTTGTATTTATGGTCCAACGATGTCCATAACTCCTTAACTATTTTCTTAACACTATACGCTTCGTACAGTGCATCCGAAAATCCATTCAGGATGTAGTTTCAGCATAGGAAATCTAAATATTTCCAAGCTTCAACAGTAGTGAAAGCGATAATTTCATCTACCTCGCCCTCTTTAATAGTAGGAGGGTCATCTTTCAAAATTTTGGTCAAGTTCAACATGGCCAAATAAAATAGCAATTTATGTTACCAAGTCTTGAAATTCTGTCCCGAGAATTTTGCAAGTTTCTCGTTCTGGCTTACAGCAACCGCACCGCAATACTGAGTTTTGGATTGAAGATTGTGTTTGAACCAAAGCTTCAGATTACGAGTTGATTGAATTGGTGGGAGTTTCCATTTTTCTGTTAAGAAACAAAACCAGAATTAGAAAACTTATTAACTTTCGTTAGACTGCAGGAATCTAATAAAACCTGAAACAAAAGTTTATACAGTCTAATAAAAAATACAATAAAACAATGCACCATGTACGTAACCCTAAAAGAGATGTGGTGCTCTCAATAAGCTTAAATACCAAGTCTTTCAAAGAACCAATCCTAGACATGTATTCTCATATTTTCTTTTTAATTCACCGTTGATAAATTTATTTTAATTCAATTTAAAGCCACAATTAAGGTCACCATAAATAGAAAATTTTCCTTTGATTTGTTAAATGGCAGAATAAAAATTCTAAAAAAAATCAAAAAACAATTTTGTTAAACGGCTGGATTAAATCTCGAAACAGAATTATTTAATTATGTCTTTGTTTGGAAACAAAATAATATCAAATAAAATCTTGTCAAACGGCGAGAATAAATGCTGAAACAAATTTATTTAATTCTATTCTAATTTGGAAACAAAATAAAATCAAATAAAATCTTGCTAAATGGCGGGAATAAATCCCGAAACAGATTTTATTTAATTTAATTTCTCGTTTTTGGAAATAAAACAAAATTGGAAATAAAATCGTTGAACGGTGAGAATCAATCCCGAAATGGATTTTATTTTACTCATTTTTTGAAATAAAACAAAATTTGGAATAAAATCGTTAAACGGCGAGAATCAATCCCGAAACGCATTTTATTTACCTTTAATTTCCCGTTTGGAAATAAAATCAAAATAATGGAATAAAATCTATTGAACAACAGGAATAAATCCCAAAACGGATTTTAATTACTTTTAATTTTGGAGACAAAATCGAATAAAATCTGTTAAAAGGCGAAAAAAATCCCAAAACAGATTTTATTAGTTTTAATATTCATTTGGAAATAAAATAAAATAGAGGAAAAGAAATTTGTTGAATGGTGGGAAAAATCCGAAACAAATTTATTTAATTTTTAAAAGAAAATTTATTTTCGAAAAATATTATTTTTTCGCCTTGGTGTCAATTTATTTTCGAAAAATATTATTTTTTCGCCTTGGTGTCTCTTTTGACTCAGGTTAGAAAATTGAAAATAATCAAATTTATCTTAAGATTGTTGGTCAATACACACGTTAGCGACACAAAATAGATAAATATAAATAATTAATTAATTATATAAATAAAATATGAATGGAACAATTTATAATTAAATTGTGAAATATGAAAATCAAATAAAATTGTAATACAAAGCTGAAATAAAGAAGAAAGAATAGAGATTTTATGAAACGTTGAGGCCTGTGAAACACAGTTTTCTTAAGACAGATTTGGCCGTTCCTACGGTACTTGGAGTAACGTTGGTCGAATGTCTCCTAGGATACAACAACAACAATGATCAAAGTAGTAGCACCTCAACAACGATTAATGAACGAACAATGTCTTTTTTTATCACCAGAATGTTTGAAAATACGAAGAGGAAAAGGAAGAATTTTTTAGAGCAACAGAGTTTCGGTAAGAGAAAAATATCAAAGAGTATTTTCTTGTGAAAAAATCCTTCAGAAATCATGGCCTTTTATAAGCATAGAGAAGATTGGAATTTTGAAAAAAAATATCCACAAAATTTGCCATTAAATCAATGTGATTAAAAAAAGATAAGTATCTTTATATAAGTAGATTATGCCTGCTGAGGAAAATAAATTTGCCATCGGGTTTGGATCTACACTCTCTCCCGCCGCGAGGCAAAATTACAAACTTAGTTATTCAATTATCTTTTAAGAGGGTTGACATACATAAACACATTTCACGCTTTGGTATTTAACCAATGGGGATCTAAGCTTTTACTTTTCTCAACAATATTTTCAAGTAGCTTACTTTGAGCATCAATTTCTCATTCATCACTCAACTATTTTGAGCATATGATATACTGTTATAAAGGTCTCATGTAGTAGAATATAAAACTATAATTTTATGATTCAACTCTTCACTTTTACCCATTGAGAATATACCTCAAAGTTATCATAAAAGCAATTTTTAAACATGTATTACAACAAGGAATTGAGTCCCAAACAATCAGAGGGATTCAGTGACTCCAATGGTTGTTGTGTTAATTAGAAAGGCAGTGGAGATGCTTGAGCTTAACCTGGCTCAACTAGAATTCAATCAGGTAGTTGATCATGGCAAGAAGGTACATGCTAGATATCTCTTACCACTTCCATATTTGATTTTCCAAGTTCTTGAGCTTAAGAAGTGAGAGGACGGCTCTTAAGCTTAAGTTTGCTCTCAAGTGGTTGGAGGGCAAACATATTACTACAAGGATAGCATAGGAGGGAGTTGAGGAGGGAGTTAATCAAACAGACCAAACATACCAAGCAACAAACCAAATCGATCAAACTGTAGGTAGCAACAATATTTTATTTTTAAATATAATTATAAAAGTAAAAATGATTAGGACTAAAATGTCAAAATCTCGTAACAAAATATTCGATGAAACACACTGAATTGACTAAAACATATCAAAATTAATAAAATAAAATATATTAGTTACTACCAAAGTATGGATTTAAAATCAAAACAGAAGTTTTTAGAATCCTTGGTTAAATAAAGATAGTCATTTGACATTTCTATGAAGAGACAAATCTGACGGTAGTCTTTAGTATTGTTCTATATAGGGATATTATTCTAGCTGTTGAAGCGGTTTCGATTATGAAACAAGAAGTTGGTTCTTTTGCATTTATTGCAAACCAAGTAAATAGACAAAGAAAGAAGCGGAGACTATATGGGTTACTTAGAATCAACGACTTGGATTCAATTTTTTGTACGCATTCATGTAAGTTTCAAAGATTTTATTTTAGAACAAATTTGCCCAACTTGGGTCGTAAACAATTGCTTAAAACTCTCTCCTTTTTCAATTACCATACCAACATTAATTTCTCGTCATATTTTAGTTCAACTTTGAATAGACAATTCATTTTTTTTTATTTTCTTTTATCAAAACTAAGTTTTGACAGTCGATATATATCCCATCAACTCTTTCATTTTGGTTTTCAAAACTTGTGGTTTTGGGAATTATTGTTGGCACCCGGCCATGCAAGTTGACGCTCTTCATTTTCTTTTTCGAGGAAAACTGGTAACCAAGGTCAAAGTTAGAAAATTATAGTTTTGAAAAGTTAAAAGTGTAATTTTATTATTATACTAATATGTAATTTCATAAAAATATAAGGAACTAAATGACAAATCTACCATTTTTGGGCAGTCACTCAAAAGTAGAACTGTTTGTGGATTACCGCGAGACCACTTGTCGCTTTCTTGAACTCCACGAGATAGGAGCAATTCCAAAATATACACAATACCATTGTGGATCGACGATCATCAAAATCAAGCCCCAATTGGCATCCGCGATAGCCAACCAAAGAAAGTCTATCGATGGACTAAAAATCAAACCATGAGATAGTGTGCCACGAGATATCGCAAAATACGCTTTAGAGCTATCATATGCAATCAGAGTGGGAGCATGCATAAACCGATGCACTGATTCACTGCATATGAGATATCCTACGAGTGAGGACAACATATTGAAGAGCACCAACTAGACTCGATACTCGGTGGGATCAGCAAGTCGTCGCCTTCATCTTTAGACATCACCTAACTAACCATCGGTGTAGAAACGCATTATGCATAGAACAGCGAGTAAGAAGTTCTTTAATGTATTTTTGTTGACACAAATAAAGACTACCAGAAGTAGATTTGCTCCCCTCAACCCCTAGAAAATAATAAAGCTCACCTAAATCTTTAAGAGCAAATTTATCATTAAGTTGTCGAATAAAGCTAGCAATTTCAGCAGATGAATTTCCAGTGACAATGATGTCATCCACATAAACGAGAACATATAACGTAACCTTGTCAAGAGCCTTCACAAATAACGAAGCATCAGACTTAGAAACCGTAAATCCAAGATCAACAAGATATGTCTTGACTTGTCAAACCAGGCACGAGGTGCTTGTCGTAAGCCATATAGAGCTTTAGTTAAACGACACACTAGTTGTTCACCATGCGAACCATATTGAACAAACCCCGGGGGTTGCTGCATGAAAACTTCATCGGTTAAATTGCCGCTCAAGAATGCATTATTCACATCAACTTGTCCGAAGTTGCCACCCACGAGACACAAAGAATAGAAATAATAACTCGATAGTCATTTGGTTTGACCAAGGATGAATGTTTCTGAAATCACACCCCAGATTGAGAGTAGCCTTTGGCAACTAATCTTGCCTTTCACGATCAATGGATCCATTAGGATTCTTTTTACTTTAAACAACCATTTGTAACCAATTGATTTATGACAGACGGAAGAGAACAAGGACCTGTGGAGTTGGCTAACAAAGCATCAATTTCGCTTGAACCGCCTTGCGCCACCAGATGAGCAAGAGCCTCTTCAACCGAAAGTTAGGCTCAAAATTGATCAGATCAACAGATAACACTTTTGGCTTAAATATTCCCGCTTTAGCCCTAGTGACCATTGAATGAGTGTTAATGACCTTTCACGCTCGCATGTGAGGAACATCGGAAAGAGTTGATAAGTCGATCGGGAGTCATCTGGAAGAGCTAGAGGCAAGCAGCGCATAACATTGTTATGGTCGCCGGAGAAGAATTGAAGGTTGGTGATGAGGCACTAGTAGTGTTGGTAGGTGCTCGGGCATTATAGAATCAATGGATGGGGTCCATGATCGCCGAACACACTGCACTGTGAAGGAACCAAATTGATCGAGAACGGAACATATGTAGGATGACTCACAGGTGGAGGCTGATGACCAGAAAAAGAAACCGAAGACAAGAACAAGAATTTTTGTTCATCAAAAATCACATGACGAGAAATAATGACTTTCCCATCTAGTAGTAAGCAGAAATAACCTTTATGTTGGGAGCTGTACCCAAGAAAAGTAGAAGGTTGAGAGCGATAATCAAGCTTATGTCGAACAAACGGTCGTAAGCAGGGAAAGCAACAGCATCCAAAAACTCGAAAATGGTCATACTCTGGTGGGTTACCATACAAGCGTTGGTACGGAGACTGATCACCTAAGACTGATGTGGGTAGTCGATTAATGATATGCACAGCACTGTGAAAAGCATAACCCTAGTAGTTCATCGGTACATGAGCCTGAGCTAACAAGGTAATACCAGTTTCCACAATATGCCGATGTTTACGTTCAGCGACCCCATTCTGTTCTGACGTATAAGGGCACGATAATCGGTGAAAAATACCATGACTAGCTAAAACAGAGGCAAACGTCCGAAATTCACCACCCCAATCGCTCTGAAATTTCTTAATACATTTCCCAAATTGAGTCTGAACCATCTGTCTAAACTGTATAAAACAATCAAGAGCTTGTGATTTACGTTTAATCAAATAAATCCATGTGAAACGATCGCACATATCAATGAAAGAGATATAGTAAAATTGCCATCGAGGAAATGTAAGTCGGTCCCTGAGATCGTAAACAACAAGCTTAAACAACTCATCATACTTAGTGAGTGAATGTGAGAACAGTAGTTTATGCGATTTCCTTCGACATGCTACACACACTTCATCGTAACAATTTTATTTAACCGAATGTGACATTGACTAAGAACATTTCTCATTACAAGAGAAGAAGGATGACTTAGTCTCCTATGCCACAATGTAAACACATTATTACTCAAACTAGTGTCTCGAATGGAGGCATTATGCACCACCGAAATTCATCTAGTAAGTTGGGCAAAAAATAGTAAAGTCCTTCACGAACTCTACCGCATCAATATTTCCTGCACTCGATATCCTTAACCACACAATACGAAGGGTGAAATTCAAAAAGTACTTTGTTATCAGCAGAGAAACTTAGACACGCAGAGAAGTTCTTGTAATGCTCTCAGACACACAAAACATTTGATAAGTGTAAAACTTTATTTTCAGAAAAGCATCGAATTCCCAATAGAATCAATTTTAGTAGAGGCACCATTACCCATTCTAAGTGAAGAGATACCTGTATACGGGTTGGAGGAATTGAGAGTCGAAGTATTCTGACACACATGATGAGTAGCACCTGAAGTCGGGCACCGTGTCGCATTTCCTACAACCAGCGAATCATAAGAACTTGTATGGTTGAAGTTCGAATCATAAGCTGTGGCATCAGAATAATCAGAGGCACGTAAATCAGACACTCGCGAAGGCAAACCAACAAATTGAGACGAATCATACGGGGAAGAATCAATAGGAAAAACTCGAGCTCTCGGCCAGACGCCACGCAATCGATCGTAATTACCAACATCCCGGACGAATGAATAGTAGCACAATAGGCATTAGGTGTAGAATAATTTTGTTCAACAAGGTCGTGATTGAACCGTCCATAAGGCATCGAATTATTCTCAAAATCATGCGGTCCATGAAGATTAGGACCATGCGGCCCAAATTGCCCATGAAAATTGGCATGAACATGCGCATTAGAAGGCCCATCAGATTGCCCATGAAATGAATTAGAAACTGGAGCCTTAAAGTCTCCACTATAGTCATGCCTTGCGTCACCATAGGGCCCACCATAATTATGGTTGGCTTGTTGATAGGATGAAAAATCACGTGAATAAGGTCTAGCACCAAACGGCCTACTTGATGTAAGATGGGCCCACGTGAATTCAAAGTTAGATGTTCCTTGACCGGCCAAGCTCCTTGAAAATCGAACCCTCCTCTTGAATTCAAAGCACCATTTCTCCCCTAATTTTGACCGTTCCAGTGGCCATCTTGAAACTATTCTCTTCCAAAGCTCGACTCATCGCCACGCCAAGTGTTTGGATCGGCAGGAGGGGAATCATCACGACGGTAATGGTAGAAACACCGTTAGCTTAAATGACCATAACGATCGCAGATCTCGAATCGACACGAGGACGAAACCCACGACCCCATCCATGAACAGAGGAGCGACTGCCACGACCAGGAGCATCTGCCGTGTCAGAGCAGGGACGCTCGACCATATTCGCCGCAAGAAGGACGTCATGGACAGCACGGGCTTGACGTTGCTCAAACTCGAGCAAAGTATCCACCACACGTTCAAGAGGCAATGAGATTGGAGATAGAGAAACCGACGATACTATGGCATCAAACTCAGGAGGAAGGCTCGCCAGGAGAATATCGGTCCGGTCATCATCGAAAACAGAGTATCCCGATGCCTCCAAAAGAGCACATAAACTCTGCATCTTAGCAACAAGATCAGAAATCGATAGACTACCTTTCCGAAGTGAATGAAGTTCAAGACGTAACCATGACTGTTTGGCGCGAGTATCAGCAACGAAGAGCTTTGTGGCCGTCGTCCAAACATCTGCGGCCGTCTCAACATGATTAAAGGATGGAAGACGCGAGATGCTAATGGTAGATAGCAACCACGGGCAAGTAAACTGCTTTGCTTATTGAAAGCTGTGAGTCAGCTGGATTGATAAGTCGAGAGCCATCAGTTGTGTAGACATATTTGGCAGGAGCCTTGACCGATCCATCAAGAAAACCGCCTAAACCGTGAATCGGTGAGAATAAGACGAACCTACTTTTTTCCATTGAGAAACGTGTCGCCATTCGGCTTTAACAATGTCATGACGAGGAAACGAGCTAACTAATCGATCACCAGAGAAGGAGGAATCAGACGAATTAACGAGAACGGAATCAGCAGGATGCCTAGTAGGATCAATAGTAGGCGTCGACATGATGTGCACACCAAGATCAGTTACCGAGCGACTGATACCATTCTAGAAGATTGAAAAAGGGTACAGAGAAGGTAAAGCTATTCTATATCTCAGAATCAATGTTGTTGTTTATGAGAATGAATCCTTGTTATTATCATGCCTTGATACAAAGACTATATAGACAATATGCCTAACAAACACTAACAAACAATCTGTTAGCTCATAACAGAATGTTAACAGAATGCTAACATCAATTTATCACATGTGATTTATACTATAACATGGATTAATTTGATCTATTTTGAGTATATTTTCAATTTCAGTTCTTCTTAATTGATTTTATTACTTTAAAATAATATAAAACATAATTATATATTTATAATTAAATTTTAACAGTGAAACAAACTATTGGGCAGATCAACCTCAACTTGTAAGGAAAAGGAAAAATAAAAAATGAGCATAAAAGAGACATGGCTTCACGAACTTGTGGTGAAATTGTATAAGAAAAAGGAAGTGCCCCATCTCAATTCCTCAACATTAGTATAAAAATACAAGTGTAAATTTCCTAGTCATACTTGCCGTCCCTCGTCTTGTAAATGTGTTTGAATTTTCCACAATGTTACTTCTTTTTCTAGTAGCGAAGAAAAAAAGGGTGTTGGATGGCTGGGTGAGTGGGTGGGTGATAGGATAAAGTTAAGCCGCTATTCCAATTCTTTTATTTAATATTTATAATATAAATTTAAATTTAAATTTTTAATAAATAAATAAATAAATAAATAATTGAATCTGAAATCATGCCGTTGGACATGTTTATTGCAAACCAAGTAAATAGACAAAGAAAGAAGCGGAGACTATATGGGTTACTTAGAATCAACGACTTGGATTCAATTTTTGTACGCATTCATGTAAGTTTCAAAGATTTGATTTTAGAACAAATTTGCCCAACTTGGGTCGTAAACAATTGCTTAAAACTCTCTCCTTTTTCAATTACCATACCAACATTAATTTCTCGTCATATTTTAGTTCAACTCTGAATACACAATTCATTTTTTTGATTTTCTTTTTCAAAACTAAGTTTTGACAGTCGATATATATCCCATCAACTCTTTCATTTTGGTTTTCAAAACTTGTGGTTTTGGGAATTATTGTTGGCACCCGGCCATGCAAGTTGACGCTCTTCATTTTCTTTTTCGAGGAAAACTGGTAACCAAGGTCAAAGTTAGAAAATTGTAGTTTTGAAAAAGTTAAAAGTATAATTTTATTATTATACTAATATGTAATTTCATAAAAATATAAGGAATTAAATGATAATTTTACCATTTTTGGGCAGTCACTCAAAAGTAGAGCTGTTTGTGGATTGCTAGAAGATTGAAAAAGGGTACAGAGAAGGTAAAGCTATTCTATATCTCAGAATCAATGTTGTTGTTTATGAGAATGAATCCTTGTTATTATCATGCCTTGATACAAAGACTATATAGACAATATGCCTAACAAACACTAACAAACAATCTGTTAGCTCATAACAAAATGTTAACAGAATGCTAACATCAATTTATCACATGTGATTTATACTATAACATTCACCGAGCTTCTCCTAACGGTACAACTCAAGAAGACGCACAACGGCGAACAATGTTACGAGATAACGGCTTAGTAAGAATATACGCCACACAGTCATGGCGGAACCTCACCAACAATTAACTCGCCATTTGCCACTTTTCACGAACAAAAACAAGCCAAGTTCGACATGCTTGAACTTGGAATGAAGAACCTGATTGGTACAGCATGACAGCAAAGACCTGGAGTTATCACACCATACGGTAGGGAACATCATCGTAAGTGAGTTTTAACTCGGATAAAAGAGAAACGAGCCATGCAATATCACTAGTGGTTGCGGCTAGACTCGACATTTCTACCCTCGGCGATGGACATGAGACCACTTGTCGCTTTCTTGGAACTCCACGAGATAGGGCGATCCCAAAATATACACAATACCACTTGTGGATCGACGATCATCAAAATCAAGCCCCAATTGGCATCCGCATAGCCAACCAAAGAAAGTCTATCGATGGACTAAAAATCAAACCATGAGATAGTGTGCCACGTAGATATCGCAAAATACGCTTTAGAGCTATCATATGCAATGTAGTGGGAGCATGCATAAACCGACGTAATCCGATTCACTGCATATGAGATATCCGGTCGAGTGAGGACAACATATTGAAGAGCACCGGCTGAACTCCGATACTCGGTGGGATCGACCAAGTCGTTCGCTTCATCTTTAGACATCACCTGAACTAACCATCGGTGTAAAACGCATTATGCATAGAACAAATGAGTAGGAAGTTCTTTAATGTATTTTGTTGACACAAATAAAGACTACAAGTAGATTTGCTCCCTCAACCCCTAGAAAATAATAAAGCTCACCTAAATCTTTAAGAGCAAATTTATCATTAAGTTGTCGAATAAAGCTAGCAATTTCAGCAGATGAATTTCCAGTGACAATGATGTCATCCACATAAACGAGAACATATAACGTAACCTTGTCAAGAGCCTTCACAAATAACGAAGCATCAGACTTAGAAACCGTAAATCCAGTATCAACAAGATATGTCTTCAGCTTGTCAAACCAGGCACGAGGTGCTTGTCGTAAGCCATATAGAGCTTTAGTTAAACGACACACTAGTTGTTCACCATGCGAACCATATTGAACAAACCCCGGGGGTTGCTGCATGAAAACTTCATCGGTTAAATTGCCGTTCAAGAATGCATTATTCACATCAACTTGTCTGAGTTGCCACCCACGAGACACAGCAATAGAAATAATAACTCGTATAGTCGCTGGTTTGACCAAGGGACTGAATGTTTCTGTGAAATCACACCCCGGTACTTGAGAGTAGCCTTTGGCAACTAATCTTGCCTTTCGCCGATCAATGGATCCATTAGGATTCTTTTTTACTTTAAACAACCATTTGTAACCAATTGATTTGCGACCAGACGGAAGAGGAACAAGGACCCAGGTGGAGTTGGCTAACAAAGCATCAAATTCAGCTTGAACTGCCTTGCGCCAGTCAGGATGAGCAAGAGCCTCTTCAACCGAGTTAGGCTCAAAATTGACTGTATCAACAGATAACACTTTTGGCTTAAATATTCCCGCTTTAGCCCTAGTGACCATTGAATGAGTGTTAACAGCCTCACGTTCTCGCACAGGAGGAACATCGGAAAGAGTTGATAAGTCGACCGGGGAGTCATCTGCGGAAGAGCTAGAGGCAGTGCGTACAACATTGTTATGGTCGCCAGGAGAAGAATTGAAGGTTGGTGATGAGGCACTAGTAGTGTTGGTAGGTGCTCGGGCATTATAGAATCAATGGATGGGGGTCCATGATCGCCAGAACACCTCAGCACTGTGAAGGAACCAATAGGCGAGAGAACGGAACATATGTAGGATGACTCACGGGTGGAGGCGATGACCGAAAAAAGAAACCAAGACAAGAACAAGAATTTTGTTCATCAAAAATCACATGACGAAAATAATGACTTTCCCATCTAGTAGTAAGCGAAATAACCTTTATGTTGGGGTCACTACCCAAAGAAGTAGAAGGTTGAGAGCGATAATCAAGCTTATGTCGAACAACGGTTGTAAGCGGAAAGCAACGACATCCAAAACTCGAAAATGGTCATACTCGGTGGGTTACCATACAAGCGTTAGTACGGAGATCGATCACCTAAGACTGATGTGGGTAGTCGATTAATGATATGCAACCTTTGTGAAAAGCATAACCCTAGTAGTTCATCGGTACATGAGCTCGAGCTAACAAGGTAATACGGTTTCACAATATGCCGATGTTTACGTTCAATGACCCCATTCATTACGGCGTATAAGGGCACGATAATCGGTGAAAATACCATGACTAGCTAAAACAGAGGCAAGCGTCAAAATTCACCACCCAATCGCTCTGAAATTTCTTAATACATTTCCCAAATTGAGTCTGAACCATCTGTCTAAACTGTATAAAACAATCAAGAGCTTGTGATTTACGTTTAATCAAATAAATCCATGTGAAACGACTGCACATATCAATGAAAGAGATATAGTAAAATTGCCATCGGAGAAGCAGTCGGTCCCCGGAGATCGTAAACAACAAGCTTAAACAACTCATCATACTTAGTGAGTGAATGTGAGCGGTAGTTTATGATTTCCACTGGCGACATGCTACACACACTTCATCGTAACAATTTTATTTAATCGAATGTGACATTGACTAAGAACATTTCTCATTACTGATAGAAGAAGGATGACTTAGTCTCCTATGCCACAATGTAAACACATTATTACTCAAACTAGTGTCTCGAATGGAGGCATTATGCACCACTGGAAATTCATCTAGTAAGTTGGGCGAAAAATAGTAAAGTCTTTCACGAACTCGCCCGCATCAATATTTCCTGCGATCGGATATCCTTAACCACACAATCGAAGGTGAAATTCAAAAGTACTTTGTTATCAATGAAGAAACTTAGACCGAGAGAGCAAGTTCTTGCGAATGCTCAGACACACAAAACATTTGATAAGTGTAAAACTTTATTTTCTCAGTAAACATCAATTCCCAATAGAATCAATTTTAGTAGAGGCACCATTACCCATTCTAAGTGAAGAGATACCTGTATACGGGTTGGAGGAATTGAGAGCCGAAGTATTCTGACACACATGATGAGTAGCACCCGAGTCTGGGCACCAGGTCGCATTTCCTACAACCAGCGAATCATAAGAACTTGTATGGTTGAAGTTCGAATCATAAGCTGTGGCATCAGAATAATCAGAGGCACGTAATCGAGACACTCGCGAGGCAAACCAACAAATTGAGGCGAATCATACGGGAAGAATCAATAGGAAAAACTCGAGCTCTCGATTTAAATGCATACGACCGTCGAATTACCAACATCCCGGGACGAATGAATAGTAGCACAATAGGCATTAGGTGTAGAATAATTTTGTTCAGTCGAAGGTCGTGATTGAACCGGTCCATAAGGCATCGAATTATTCTTAAAATCATGCGGTCCATGAAGATTAGGACCATGTGGCCCAAATTGCCCATGAAAATTGGCATGAACATGCGCATTAGAAGGCCCATCAGATTGCCCATGAAATGAATTAGAAACTGGAGCCTTAAAGTCTCCACTATAGTCATGCCTTGCGTCACCATAGGGCCCACCATAATTATGGTTGGCTTGTTGATAGGATGAAAAATCACGTGAATAAGGTCTAGCACCAAACGGCCTACTTGATGTAAGATGGGCCCACGTGAATTCAAAGTTAGATGTTCCTTGACCGGCAAGCTCCTTGAAAATGAACCCTC
Source organism: Gossypium rotundifolium (assembly GCA_025506655.1). NCBI lineage: Eukaryota > Viridiplantae > Streptophyta > Magnoliopsida > Malvales > Malvaceae > Gossypium > Gossypium rotundifolium. The sequence goes on from CP106730.1 coordinate 31,898,332, forward strand.
CTCTTGAATTCAAAGCACCATTTCTCCCCAATTTTGACCGTTCGGTGGCCATCTTGAAACTATTCTCTTCCAAAGCTCGACTCATCGCCACGCCAAGTGTTTGGATCGGCAGGAGGGGAATCATCACGACGGTAATGGTAGAAACACCGTTGGGCGAAATGACCATAACGATTGCGGATCGACATCGGACACGAGGAAAACCCGACCCCATCCATGAACAGAGGAGCGATCGCCACGACCGAGAGCATCTGCCGTGTCGAGCGAGGACGCCGACCATATTCGCGGATTAATTTGATCTATTTTGAGTATATTTTTCAATTTCAGTTCTTCTTAATTGATTTTATTACTTTAAAATAATATAAAACATAATTATATATTTATAATTAAATTTTTAACAGTGAAACAGACTATTGGGCAGATCAACCTCAACTTGTAAGGAAAAGGAAAAATAAAAAATGAGCATAAAAGAGACATGGCTTCACGAACTTGTGGTGAAATTGTATAAGAAAAAGGAAGTGGCCCATCTCAATTCCTCCACATTAGCATAAAAATACAAGTGTAAATTTCCTAGTCATACTTGCCGTCCCTCGTCTTGTAAATGTGTTTGAATTTTCCACAATGTTACTTCTTTTTCTAGTAGCGAAGAAAAAAAGGGTGTTGGATGGCTGGGTGAGTGGGTGGGTGGGTGGGTGGATGATAGGATAAAGTTAAGCCGCTATTCCAAGTCTTTTATTTAATATCTAATATAAATATTTATAATTTAAATTTAAATTTAAAATTTTAATAAATAAATAAATAAATAATTGAATCTGAAATCATGCCGTTGGACATGTTTATAAAAGAATGCACTAGTTGGTTCAAATTCACATGATTTCATCACTTAAAAACAAAGAAAACACATGATCTTATCTCCACTTTACGTCACACATCAAATTTAAAATTGTTGTATGCAGTGTTAATTTAAACATCATTAAACTGGTTCCCTTACAACGTTAATATAAAAATGACATTAAATTATTCTTCAAAAAATGGTATTTCTTTTATGAAAGGTCTTCCTACTATGCATCTTTATGGATTCAATCCTTTCATTACAATTTCATCTTTTCGACTTTTCTACTATGTATTTTTAGTTTTCTATGCTGTGATTTATTCTTTTTAAATATAAATTAAATACATTGATTTTTCTATCTAGTTCGAAATATGTTATAAACTTCTTTTTCCTTCTTTTAAAATAGCAAAAAAAATGTATGAAAAATGCTATGCCATATATCATTATATGGCTAAAAAAAACAAGGGACGCCAAATTAGTTGATAGAATTAATGAAAATAAGTTGGTCTCAAGACTAACACATTTAGAAGAGGCATAAACATAAATTTAGTTCTAACATTTACTTATTTTGTCATTTTAAATCTTTTTTTTTGGGTTATTTTGGTCCTCAACCTTTAAAATTTAATTAAATTACTTGTTTTTTTATAGAAAAACTGACTGAACTGTTAAAATTTCAATAACATTGACATGACAACTCAAGTGACTTTTTATTTATATTTCACTACTAACATAGATAAATTTTTAAAGTCTTTTATGAATTTTTTTAAATTTGTTTTTTTAATTTTTTTTAAATTTTTGAATTTTGATGAACTTTTTATGTCAAAAAGCAGGGTAAATATCTCATATATACCAAAAAATTAGTTTATTTACGGAAATGGGCCAGTTTGAAAAATATTTACGGAAAAGTATCGTTTCTCCCAAAAACGCATCCACGTCAAGCGCTTTTGGGAGATATATGAAGAAAGGCCCACAGGGATGCGTTTTGCCACATCGAAAAAAAGCTACCGATGAGAACGCGCTTTGCTAATGTGGCAAAACGCATCCCAGTGGCACGCTTTAGCCCGTATTTTTAAAAAAACTATTCTCGAATTTTTAAAATTTATGAGAATAAACCTTTATTAAGGCTCAAAATGACAACACTATTTTTTTAAGGTGTCATCAATTAATAAGAAAATATAACTTACAAAGGAAATCTTTATATAGACCCAAAGTCTCATTTCCTTGTTTACTTAAACAAAGTGGGATATGAGATATGTGTATATATAAACTCATGAATAGTTTTGCAAATTGTTCCTAAATAATGTAGGATTCGCTCCTCTTTTAACTAACAACATGAGATGACATGCTACACTATATTTGATTTTTTTTTTTTACAAAACAAATTCTCTTTTTTATATTTTGTTAACATTTTCTTATATTATAAAATTATATTTTGAGATCTTTAATCTTGTTACATTTTAGAATTGTTAACTTGTTGCATTTAAAATTTTATAAATTATGTTATGTATTTTAGAAATGACCTGGTTATTATTCATCATGGCATCTCTCAATTCAAAGATGTTAAACACTTTTGAAATGCCAAATGCAATCATCAATCCATCTATAATGTACTTAAAATGTTTCTTGTTTTATTTGAACCAAAATTCATTGGCTTTGCTACTAGCCTACCATTTTGCTGATATAGGTTATATCTATCGTGTTTTGATTCTCAGAGGTCTTCTTTGCTGTATGTTTGTATTCATGTTCTATCTGTTTGTTAGATGTCAAGTTCATAACTTTACTGTTTAGCTTCAATTCCAAGATTTTATTTTAAACATGTATAATGTCCAAGTCTAATATATTACATGTTATCTTCTTGCAAAATTTCAATCTTTATCTGTTGTGTTTGGTTTTTTTGTGGTAAGAATTTGGGTTAGCAAGTGAATATAAACTCCATCTTCGTCAGTCTATGTAAAAATAGTTGATGAAAAACTTATGTTTGATTTGGTTGCTATACTGTTGCATAGACAGTTGGAGCAGAAGCATTACGGATGGGAATTACTGGACAATGGCTAACTAAATTATATCTGGAAATGATTCTTGAAAGAAAAGGCTGTTCATTAGACATGATCTCTATCAAACGTTTCTCTGTCAATGCTACTATTGTTGGTTATCTTTTTCTCAAGTCAATTCCACTTTCAGGTGTTCCATGCTGAATACTCCTCCACTTGTTTTGTACAATGCTAAACATAACTTGTAAAATTTTAAATGCAACAAGTTAACAATTTTAAAATGCAACAAGATTAAAGATTTCAAAACATAATTTTATAATATAAGAAAATGTTAACAAAATATAAAAAAAGAGAAATTGTTTTGTAAAAAAAAAAATATAGTATAGCATGTCATCTCATGTTGTTAGTTAAAAGAGGAAGGAATCTCACATTGTTTAAGAACAAGTGCAAAACTATTCATGAGTCTATATATACACATATCTAATATCTCACTTTGCTCAAGAAAACAAGGGAAATGAGACTTTAGGTCTATATAAAGATTTCCTTTATAAGTTATATTTCTTTATTAATTGATGACACCTTAAAAAAAATGGTGTTGTCATTTTGAGCCTTTATAAAGGTTTATTCTCGTAAATTTTTAAAAAATTCGAGAATAGTTTTTTTTAAAAAAAACATGGGCTTTTTGTTGATTGGGGACGCGTTTTTGCCACATCAGCAAAGCGTGTCCTCGTCAGCGCGCTTTTTGTTGATGTGGCAAAAGGCGTCCCTAGGGACGCGCTTTGCTGGCATATCCTCCAAAAACGCGCTGACGTGGAAGCGTTTTTAGGGGAAAACGGTACTTTTCCGTAAATATTCTTCAAATTGGCCATTTCCGTAAATAAACTAATTTTTTGGTAAATATGAGATATTTACCCCAAAAAGCACACAATTTGACTAAATTTTAAAGGTTGAGGGCTAAAATAACTCAAAAAAAAAATAAGGGGCCAAAATGATAAAATAAGTAAATATTAAGGGTTAAATTTATCATTATACATTCAGAAAAATAAACAACTAAAAATAATCAAATTATGGTAGAGGAACTAAATCTGTCCAAACGCACAATACAGGGACTTTATATAGAATTTGACCAAAAAATTGCATAAACTATTTTTGTTATATGATTCTTTTTGAACCAGCTGTCAATTTTATATAAATTTTATTATATTATAATTATTTATTAGATATTTCTTAATATATATTTATTAAATTAATTCTAATAACTAAAATTATTTATTTATTAATTAAAACAACTGTTTCAGAAAAAATATTTTTTATTAAATCAAAAGACAAATAAAAATATTTAATTATGTCAAATTATAGTTATAGTCTCTCTATTATGTTTATTAAACTTATAATTTTATATCTGTACTTTAATTTAACATTATTTGGTTCCTCTATTTTAATAATATAATTAATTACTCCAAATAATCGATACCCTTATCGGTGTTTTACTATCAATCACAAGTTTTGTCTTGTATGCAATACTCGTACTGAAAATTATAATCAAGGATTGCTCTATCAACTACCATCTACTTCAGAGATTACTCTTGAAACATTTTTGAACTACAAGAGTTCACTATCTTTTCAGGACTTAGTGAATTAGGTAAGATTTTTTTTTTTTTACAAAAACAGACAACAAATTATTTTTCATAAATTCGATTTCATCATAAATGCAAAATATTTATCTTATAAAAATGACAAATAAAAAATAAAATTGCGGGAGAGATAAAAAGATGCAGGGTCGTTTGTCCGTTTGGCTAATCAAACACGAGCTAGTTCATAGATCTTTGGGCTCCGGTTACAAAGGAATAGAGACATTACAAATAAATCCTGAGGATTGGCATTCCATTGCTGTTATTTTATATGTATATGCTTACAAATATCTACGTTTCTATTGTGCTTATGATGTAGCATCAGGTAGACTGTATTCCAATTAAAATGCTTAATTGAATAAAAGTTTCGACGGATAGTGAATATTATATATTACTATTAATAATAATAATACATGGCTTTGTGATAAATATAACGTATGGTGGATTTTCAAAACTACGACATTAATTGAGTCCCACACTCCACTTTGTAAAGAGTACGTGGGAACATTGAAGATTCAACCCTTCATCTAAACACAACTTTTGCCTACTTTTATGCTCCAATTGACCCTCCACATCCATACCATACATGCACTATGCAAGATTTTTTTTTTTTATTATAAAGAAATAATTAATTATATTATAAAATTAAAAAAAAAGTAAGATTCTAGCAACGAAGAAAGAATCTAAAATTGTTTTTTTTTTAATGAAAAAAATTAATAAAGAGAAGTCAACCTTCTCAAGTTCTCATCAACTTGTGGTATTATTGCTTTTTATAAAATCAAATTTGGACAGCTTAACATTCAAAATCAAAAGAGGTCATCATTTTTTCATCAACAAAATATTCATTGACTTTAATTCTAACTTCCATTTTTACGAAAACAGATAGCTTATATTTTTCTATTGCTTGAAAATTTCAATCTTTCTTCATACAGTTAGAAAATATTATAAAATAGCAATTTCCTTACGTTGACTAGCTAGCTAATGCATTGCAGAAAATACAATCTCAGTGATCGGTCCAATCTAGCAGAATAATTTGAATAAACGCACCACATGGTGAGCTAAAAGAGTTGAAATTTTGTATTTATATAAAAACACAAACAAGAAATGTTACCATTGTTAGAAGCAAACGGGGTCTGTTCTATACACTCTTACTTCTGTATCCTTAAGTTCAAAGGAGACACGATTTCAAGTCTAATTGATAGACCAAGATTATGTGATCAAACCGTGATTATTAGTCGCAGAGGATCCTTCTCAGTTTGTCTTGTCTAGTTGGGATGGTCACGTAGTCATTTTTTGTATAAATTATGAATTGTAATGTGATGGTTGTTCATCTCATCTCTTAATCATGAAGTCAAGGGTTTAATCGCGAAAAAGAAAATTAATCACTATCACTGACGATAGATATCTTGATTTCGAAAACAAAAAATCAAAAAAGGATAGCTTGCAGTGAAGAAATTTGAATGTTTCCAAAGTTACCAAAAATAAAATGAAAACAAACTGTTTACATCAACTTCAAGCTATTGCAACACTGAACGAGTTTGAGTTGAAGAATGTATGCCTGATCGAAAAATGAACACGTGCATAGAATATTGCTTTTTGGGGGGCTTAAAATAATAAATAAGATTTGAATTTTATGATTATTATTTTATATAAGTAATTGTTATAAGGGATCATCTCACCCAAGTCAACTACCTCAACCAAAAGGATAAACATCGAGGAGCTCATCTTTTATGACTAAGAAACCCCTCACTCAAAAAGAGGGCTCGCTTAATAACGTCAGGTGAGCGATCTGAAGGGACCCCTGCCATAAGAGGATGTCTCACCAAATAGTTCGAGATCGCCACATCAACGAAGACTAAGCTACCACCAATATCTTACTTATATAACACATAGGCAAACAACATATTAAAGTTTACTTCAAGTCTTTATACCTTATCATAAAGTTCATTTTAATTTATCTATGATCAAAAGTAATGTTTTGGTCTCTATATATTTGAAAAGCTAACATTTTAATCTCTGCATGTTAATTTTACCGTTAATGGAATGGCATGATTGGTTTCTGACATGCCATTAAATCAAATTAAAAAGTTAAAGCCATTAAATCAAATTAAAAAGTTAAACAACTTCTTTGAAGAATGACCACAGGTTAGAAATTGATTTTTCTTTTACCCCATATTGTTTTCAATTTTTTTTTTTACATAATTGTTGTGTTTAAATTATTTATGGTTTGGTCCACGTCAATTATCATTAAGCCATGTCATTCCATTTGTTTTCAAGACCAATAAGCTTTTAATTTGATTTAATATTTAATTTAATGCCATATCAATCACAGTTAAGCAAAGTCATTCCATTAACGACAAAGTTAATGTGTATGGACTAAAATGTCAATTTTTAAATGTATATGGACTAAAATGTTCCTTTAAAGGGATTAAAATGAACTTTTTGATGTGGTACAAGGACTTGTAGTAAACTTTAACCACAAACAACAATTGTACTTGGGAACCCCTCGATAGGGTATCAAACCTCCAATCACATCTAAATTCACATGTTACAAGCTCACCATGAATCAAATTGTTATTCTCTATGACTTAACATCTCTACCTAAAGGACATACTTGGAAAGGTATAAACCCTAAAATCTAGTGACTAGACCTATTGAAGACACTTTAACCAAACAAAAACTTTGCCATATTATCCTTAGATTCTAACCGCTTAACTTTGGGAACCACCAATATTAGCTCTCATCACCACTATGCAAACCACTGCCTTCTAATTTACCCTTAACATTAAATTAACAATTTGGCATCATCTATGAGAAAAAACAAATAAATGTCTCTTCCACACAAAGGTAACCCCACCAAGAAATCCAAGAAAGTTTTCAACAATACTACATTCAAGCCACATTAATGTCATTTAACACAGTCAATCAGTTTAAGAAAATAGGAGAGGATTACCAAGTTAGATCTCCTTATGATTACTTTTACTCTTAATATCTTACATATCCAAACCAAATGCATAAACAACCAAAAGCTTACACTTATCAAACTCAACCATCATTCTCACCACCACCCAGAGTACACATCTCTAATGATCCTACTCGAAAAAGCCCGATAATAGGGGCAAACACCACCTACCAACATAACCTCTACAATACTCAAAACTACAAGAACAAATAATGTTGCTTCAAGCCCAACTTCAACAAGAAGAAGGAACTTTACAACATAATAACCAATTGGTTAAAGAATTATGAGTGATTAGTAATTTGCATGATATCTAATCACCTTTAAGATAAGAAGATGTGGCCTCTTCCATTTCAATCAATCAAGGTAACCTCAAGTTAGACAAAGAATATTGCGAAGAATTAGCCTCAAAGTTTTTAACCTCGACATCCTAACACCATGTTAAAAGATCCAATATAGAAAAAATTATAATCCTTGTGAAAAGTTAGGTCAAAGAAAGTTAAATAAGGCAGATGATCCCTTGGCCATTGAAATTATCAAGGAGCTAGTACCTCAACCTCTCAAACCTTAAAAAGAGACATACGATCGTACAAATGACCCTACATGTAACACTTATTTGTTCGATCTAGTTCTCTGAGTGTAGTATATCCATTTTGTATACTTGTATTTTTCAAACAATTTGGTTTAATAAAATATCCATTGATTACATTAATAGTCTTTGTATATTATCCTCATTATTTTTGCACGCAAAGAAAAATAGAATCAAATATTGGTTCACTAGTTATCTAACGTTTAATTAATACTAAGTGGTATTACATGGTCAGATTGTAATAGCAGATAAACCTAAACATGTCCATAGTCTAATAAAAAATGAGCAAACTGATTGAAAGACTAATATACCACCTATCAAGTCCAAATGAGGAGATGTTTTGTCTTTAGCATTAAAGCAGATGACTCTTAAAAGATAGAGACGGATGTAAGTGACTGGACTGACAGTTCATCAGGCAGGACCCAAGTAGAATAGATCCTAGATTCGTTTATGGATTTTTTTTCATTTGTGATGTTCATAGTGTGGCATACCTTAATCTTGAGTGGATGATGGCCTATGTATGTGTGACTCGTATACTTTGATATAAGTAAAAGCCTGAGTCCAAATAAATAAGGAACTGAAAACTGGTGCGTTGAGTATATGACTTCTGTAATGTATAGCATCATTTACAATATTGGAATTCACAGCCCAACTAATAGGTAAATGATATTATTTCATTGGCATTACATGATAGATGAAAAGTAAAACATGGTCTCGGGTCATTTGTCTTTATTGTAAATGACTTTATTACCATCTTTGTGGTAAATGACATGATTACCATTTGATAGTAATTGATTTTTCATGAAGAAAGATGTAATGGTTACCATGAGAAAAAATAGGATCATATTGAGAGAACGAATCTATCTCAAAGAGATTAAGGATATCCTATATGTTGGATCTGGTGCCCTAAGTGTAGTATTTTTGTCTATGAACACTTGTAATTTTTTCGAACAAATTGGTTAATAAAACAAATTCATGGATTACATTAATATACTTTGTATAATTGTGCACGCAAAGTAAAATAGAAGCAAATGTTGTTCACTGGTTGTCTAATGTTTAATCTAATACTAAGCGGTATTATGTGGTCGGATCGTAATATGGAAAGACAACGTATATTAGTAGACGAACCTAAACATGTCCTTAGTTTAATCGGAATTGAGCAAATTTATTGAAAGACTAATATGTTTTCTATCAAGTCCAATTGTGGAGATGTTTTGTCTTGGGCATCAAAGAGGGTGATTCTCAGAAGATAGAGACATAGATGTGATTGACTGAGTTGGCAGTACATCGGACAAAACCCAAGAAGAATATATTCTGAATTTTTTATGGATTTATTCACTTGTAATGTTCAGAGTATTGCATACCTAAATCCTGAGTAGATGACAGACTATGTATGCATGACCCATATATTTTGATGAAGTAAAAGCCAAAGTTCAAATAAATTAGGAACCAAAATTTGGATTGTTGGGTATACAACTTCTGCAGTATGTAGCATCATTCACAATAGTAGAATTCTGTAACACCCAGATTTTCCTTAATTGACCTGAAATATATGAAAGTTAAGACTAAATTGAAATAAGTCATAAGTTGGCGGTCTCTACTGGAAATTTGGGAAAAAATGAAACGAAATTAGACAAGGTTGAAATCTAATTCTGGTTCAGTTAGATTAGAATCGGTTGGTCCTTTAATGGGAGACAAAATGATTGTCAATAGATGGTTTCTAAACGGTTGAAAACCGCGAGAAGGGCTATAAATAATTGGCAAATGACTTTCCGGGAGGGCTCAACTCAATTCTCTATCATTTTCCTCTCTTCTTCATCTTTTTCCTTGGGTTATGAGAAATCTCTGAATGAGGCGATGATCATAAGGTTCGAGTAGAAAAAGTAGAAAATCCAGCAAACTGGTAAAGTACTAAAACCTTCAATGTTTGTAAGTTTAAGGAATAAAGTTAAGGATTTTCAAAACCATTTTAGGGGTTCTGCATGTTTTTGGAAAATTGAGTTTTAAGTTGAAGATTCTAAGTTTAACTCATGGTTTTGGTTATAATGCTTAACTATCGGGAGTGTAACCTCTCCAACTCGGCATAAACGTTATGGCCAAATCGTGAAGACTACATTAGTCACCAAATGACTAAGTAACCCTACAAACCATAAAAACCCTCATTCAACTCACTTTGAAAAACTACGGTTGCATTTGAGTTAATTTGAAAATCATACATTTATTAAGTTTTCTACTCTTAAGTCCCATTTTTGTTATTGATAGTGATTGTTTTAGAAACATGTTGTTTGTTTTATTGTTTTGCAAAATTTAATTATCTTTTAATGCGACAGAAAAATACTATTCATGTCTGGTTTTAATTAGGTTAAGTAGCATTCATTTTTTGGTTAACTTATAAAACCATTGTGTTGAATAATGCATGAATGAACCCAAATACAAAACCATAAACCATAGTCAAAAATTAAACTTTACAGTCTAAAAATTGAATAAATACTTATTAACAATTACCAATAGTAAAATAGTCCAAAGTCCATGCTACATTCGAATGTCAGGCCCGATCCTAGTCTCAATTATTACCTGAAAAGTTAAGATTAGAGGGTGAGCTTAAAATGGCTTAGTGTGAGTCAACAACAACATAATCATACAATCAGTGAACAAACCATGCTATCATTGTCAATCTCAGTACAATGGCATGCTTAACATGCGTATCAATAGTCAGTGTCGGTATATGCCTTGTATACTTTTTATTTTCAATAACAGTGGTATGCATACATGTTTTCCATACAGTCATTTCCATATATGGTATGTAATTTTGATTGCATACAAGCTCAATATCATACATGACATTTTACATGCTCAACAATCAATGTCTTAAAACTCAGTAAGCTATACATGCATACAATTCACATACTTCCAACAAAGCTTATCAAACAGAAGTTTGTCATACCAAACATGCTATCATCCAATTACATCACAATTTCATACATCACATTTAGCTCATACACATCACAACCAGTCCTAATAGGGCTTTTAACAATCGAGCTTTCAAGTAGTGTACGTACCTACCTTGGCACCTCATTATTAGAAATTAGGCCATTCGACCATTCCAAAACTAAAAAGCAAATTTTCCATTTAAACATATTTTATACAAATTTTACACTAATTAAAATAAAGGAAAATACCCACGCCTTAAAAGAGCAAGTCTGTAGCACTAATACGCAAAGTTCGCGCTATCACACTTATACCTTAAATGTGCCTAAAACCAAGTTATAACATTTAACATGCTAAAATACTGTTAAAAGAAGACTTGAAACACCCCAAAGGTTTTGGCCAAATCAGTGTTACACCGGTTAATTTTTAGATCCAATGCGACAAAATTACTTACACTAATTTCATGCGAAACGAGGTGCGAATGAAATCAAACTTCACTGTTAATCCAGGACGTTCAAATTAGTATCTACATCTAAAATATAATTTAAAATAATTAACTTAAATCTGATTACAAAACCTAAAATGATTAGCCATTGCATCCCCTCTTAACGAAAACAATACTACATAGTTACCGCAACAAATAGCACTTTCGCTTTCCGTTTTACTAGATCCGAGTTGCTAAAGGAATGGGATCGATCACATATATGATAGATAAGGTTAAAGGCTGATCAGAATAGAGGAATAATTACTTTAACTTTGTTAGAGAGGGGCAGCAAAAAGAAGAAAACGATAGGCCCATAGTGGTGATCTAAGGGATGACACACCACCACAATCGGCACAATAATAGGACGTTTTTGTTTGACATCAAAAGGGAAATTTAAGGGTTGGTTAAGGATTGATTTTGGGCTTGAAAACAAAGGAAAAGAAGGCTAAAAATAGCAGCATGAAACAACAATTAAAAGTTTAAAATGGCAACCAACAAAGGGGACCTTGGTGGCGGCAGACACTACCAACGGCGGCGACTCAAGGGCTACTTTGGGATGGTTCAAAAGAGGTGTTTAGGGTTGAATAGGGATGATTTAAAAATAAAAAAACCATGAGGTCTCAGGAAAACAACGGTTTAAAATCGGTAACAAAAGAAATAAGAGGAAGGAGGGAAGAATGACACTTACACTGAGAAGAGAATAAGCAACACAATAAAGGTTGTTGGGGGCGACACATAAATAGAATAAAAGAATCAAAAATGAGAGAATTTGAGAGGAGGAAAGCGGTTGGATGGCTATAGCAGAAGAAAATATGACAAAATGTTGAACAACAATTGAAAATGTTGCATTAGGTTAACTAGGCTGGCAGTACAAAAATAGGAAGAGGAAAAAAACTAGCAAGAATTTAGTCATTTTGCAAAGGAAAAGAATCGAACTTGGGTCCCTAAGATAATTAAACTATCTCATTGTTTTCTCTTAACCACTAAGTTAATTACTCATTCTTGAAATAATTCAACAAACTTTAATCCAAAAATTTGGGATGTTACAACTCACCCTTCTTAAAGAAATTTCAGCCTCGAAATTTACCTAATTCAAAGAGATTGGGATAATGGAGCCGAATTGCGTCCTTTAGCTCCCAAGTAGCCTCTTTAGTGCCATAATTCCTCCAAATCACCTTAACCAAAGGAATATGTTTCCTCCTCAAAACTTTAATCTCCCGACCTAAAATTTGGATAGGCTCTTCTTTAAAAGATAGATCTAGTCTAACTTTGATCTCCTCAATCAGAATAATGTGAGAGGGTCAGATCGATACTGTCTCAACATTGAGACATGGAAAACATCGTGAATGCAATCCAACTCTAGAGGCAACTCAAGTTAGTATGTCATTGGACTAATCCTCTTAAGTATCTGATAGGATCCAATGAACCTAGGGCTCAACTTTCCCTTTCAACCAAACCTCATAATTTTCTTCTATGGAGAAACCTTAGGAAAGATCTAATCTCCATCACTGATTTCTATGCCCTTTCATTTTAAATTAGCATAGGCCTTTGTCTATCCAAAGTTGTCTTTTAATCTGTCTTGAATTAAGCGAACCTTATCCTCAATCTCCAAAACCAAATCCGAACCTAATATCTTCCTCTCGCCCAATTCAGTTCAACATAAGGGTGAGTGACACAGCCTCGTATGGTGTCATCTAGATATTGGACTGAAGATGTTATTATAGGCGAACTCAGCTAACGGAAGATGCTCTTCCCAACTACCCTGAAAATCAATCACACAGCCCTTTAGCATATTCTCTAAAATCTTAATAACCCTTTCAGAATGGCCATCTAACTGCGGATGAAATGTCGTACTGAAGTTTAAACGTGTACCCAAAGCCTCATGCAACTTTCCATAATCAACACGTAAAACGGGGATCCTGATCTGAAATAATTGACACTAGCACCCCATGCAATCTCACTATCTCAAAATGTAGATCTTAGCAAGCTTCTAAGGGAATAATTGTGCGAACCGGTATGAAATGGGTAGACTTAGTCAATCTATCAACAATGACTTAACCCAAATCTTTCTTAGTAAGTGTTAAAACCGAATCTTTCTTAGTAAGTGTTAGTAGGGGTATTTACACAACTTTAAGATATTGCTACTCTACTCGAAGATAGAGAGAATTTATTCTCAACTAGTAAATTTATTTTTCAGAATAACAATTCTGTCGATTTCTATTTGAGAAGATATTTTTCATTTTCACACTTAAACAAAGAAAGCTATTTATGGTTCTGTGTTTGATTTGAATCGTTCAAGCCCACACTCAAAGAATATTGTGGTACGAGAATAGTGGAGAAGGTCGTTCTGTTGAAAACCAAGAACGATAAGGATTCGTTTGGCTGAAAACACAAGTGCGAATTCAATAATTGGTTTATTGCTATAAATATCACAAACCGGCTCGATTCTCAAAATTTTTATTTTTTGCTATGCAAGAAAACTATTTTTGAACTAGATTTTTTCCAACACTATAAGGGTAACGCATTTATGACAAGGTCATTGGATGAGCATTTATTAAGTAGCTTTCGCCATTGTATGTAGTTGGGGAAAGCTCAGTCAATACTATAGTGGAATGACTTCATGACTAAATAAGTTTATAATTAATAGGCAAAAAAACTAGAACTTAATTATAAATTATTTGAGAGTTAATTATATATGACCAATTGGTCCCACCGTTAGCTCATTAAAACCAGAAATGAATTGCATGTTGAAGTAAACGAATAAAAATGAATGGAAATGATGAAGTTAGAGCAATGAGTCGCATTCACAAATGAATGTGTTTTTTTACTTAGTATAGAAATGACTTGAGAATTAATTTAAGGTTTTTGAATTATAATTTATTAATTATAATTAATTAGTTATTAGCTCAGTGACTGCGAAAGTGGACACTTTTCTCAATAAATGTGACAAGCACAATGAAACAAGGGATAACAAAGTTGTTTATGTAGTTCAGTTTCACTACATCAGCGGAGCCTATCTCAGTGAGATGAATCCACCATCTTTGAAACAAATGCAACCAATGATCCTAAATCTAACACATCCCCATGAAGAATCCTCCCTCTTGTACTTCAAAGACTAGATCTCTCACCACTAAATTCTCCCCCTGAGAACTTAGCTTGTAAAACCAACCACAAAAAGGTTTTGCAATTGCAAATGCACTCTCACAAGAAAAGCTCCTAACTAAACAAATAAGTGCTTTGAAAAATTAGTACGTTAACCTATACAAATCTTTCGATTATATAAGGCTTTTGGACTTGCTAACATAATGAAGATCAATCACGATACCTTCTAAACAGAAGCTAAAAGAGTTTAATACAATATAATATTAACAGTCAAAGTAAAATGGATTGTTGGCAAATAAGTTTTCAAGTTTCAATCTGATCCAACTTTCTTGATCTAAGGGATTTGATATACTCGATCCGATTCAATTTGATCCAGTTCTCCATATATGATTCTCAAAGTGAATTGATCTCCATTAATGGGTTTGAATCATTCCATGATATTAACACAATCCAAAGATTTAGTTAAATAAATTGTCAATCTTCCAAATATGACAAGTTGTTTTATTGCCATTATGAAGAAAGTAGACACTCCCTTTAATACATTGCAGCAACTTTAAATATTTTTATACTTTTATTTCATAATAAATTTTAGATTTAATATATTTTAACCTTTAATTCATGTTAAATAAACCTCAATTTAAATAAAATCTATTCAAAATTGTAAAAAAATTAAAAAATATTTGGATACAGTACAAAATATAACGACGAATTCGTAGACCTTTAAATATATCAACGAGTGAATCAAAAGGTTGTTATCAACCTAGTTTTAGAGCAATTTTCAGTAATTCAACTGACCAAAAAAAAATAGTAAAAGAGTACTTTTCAGTAATTCAACATAGTAAGCTATTTGTGTGAACACTTTGACATATTCATAAGAAATCCAACTATTTTACTCATCCATTGAATTCACATACAAATTTAATAAATCAATTACGTTGAAAAATTGGGTTTAACCAATTAATTTATTAATCACTTTTAAAATAAGATTTCAATATTCAAACCCTTACCTCTTTTGTACTTAAAAGATTTAATGAGCACCAACTAGTGAGACGGCAGGTTATATTTTGCATACTTGCGGGTAATTTGGACACCATTCCATTTAAATCTCATCAACATCAAATATTGGCATTTCACATGCTCCTTTATGCATGAACCTCTCATAATTCTAATATGGAAACAAGTGACAAAATCCAAAGCTATAACCCAACCCAATACTAAACCTGTTGAAACCGTGAAAATCCCTCAACAACACCCCACATCCCACCAATCCTATTCTAGCAAGACTCATTCCTGGAAATTTCGACCTTCATCCAGCTAAGAGAAAGATATTTGATTAAATGAAATTAGTCCTATTTGTTTTTGTCCATATAATAAAGAATTGTAAAGTCAAACAAAAACATCAAATAAAACGTCATCTTCAAGAACTCCGTTAGCCCCTCTTTTTTCTCTTTCTTCGGTTTTACTATTGAAGTTCCTTTATAAATTCTACACAAACCAGTTGGAATTTTCTCCAGGGTTCAACTTCCTCTCTTGTTCTTTCAGTTTCCTTTGGTGTTTTAAGACATGGGAACTCAAGCTCCTCCAGAAAATGGTTATGGCAGAAGCAACAGTGTACGTGATTTTCTCTAACTCCTTTTTCTCTTTATGCGTGTAATAATCCCACTACTGTTTTGTCTTCATTTCTTTTAGTACATATATAAAAAAAAAAAGGTTAAATCGAATACTTTCCAAACTCATTGGAGTTTTGTCTTTCTACCTTTGTTCTCTTGTGATGATTCTTCTTCGACAACAATTAAACTTTAAAAGCTGCCTACTAATTTTCATGAAATATATGCCTGTTTTTTTTTCTTCTTCTTTTTTGCTTTGCTATCTCATACTTGGCTTAATCTCAGCTTGAGAAAAAAGAAAATTCATTTATTTTTCAACACACGTGATATCTAGTGTTCATCACATGCCACTACTGTATACTTCTTGACTTTTCATTTCTTTCTTCTTTTTTTTAATATCTTATTTCATATATATTTTTTAAAATCAAATATTTTCTTATATGGTATACATTTAGATAATAAATCTTAAACTTTATCAAATAACATCAGGTTTTCAAGAAAAAATTTTATAACCGTCCATGATTTTTTTAAAAATCATTATATTAATAATCATACAACTATAAAAAAATTACAAAATAATTATTTAATTATTTAATTTTATCTTTTTGTCACTTAATTATCTTAAATTTTTTAATGTTTTATATTTACATTAAATAACTCGTGACATAAAAATTTTACTGATAATTAAATGACTATTTTATAATTTTTATAATTAATTTATAAATTAAATAATCGTCACCATTGTTTAAAAAAAATCACAACTGTGGACTAAGTTAAATCCAAACTTGTAATATTCGTTAAATAGTTCTCATAAAAAATTCATTGAAATGCACAAGTAACGTAACTCAAACTCCCAAAACAAAAATTAAAGATAGTTTACATTAAAATTATTTAACGATTTGTTATAACAATATAATTTAATGAAATTAATTTATATGACTTGAAATTTAATGAATTTAAATGTAAATTATTTGATATGTGACAAAACTTGAATAAATAGCTGTAAACCCTAGCCCTTGAAACCCTATTTATCTTCTTCTTACGGCACCTTATTTATTGTTTTCAACCATGATTATTTAATAACAATCCTTTGTTTAAAGGAACTTCAATTATTTTTAAATTATTATAAAAAATATTTTTCTCAAATTTTTTTTAAAAAATTCCCATTGGTTGTGGCTGGGCGTACGTGACGTTGTTTTTTTTTTTCATTTAGTTTTTGTCTTTGCATTTAATTCTTGTAACAATTATTGAATCAATTTGCATCTACTTAATACTTCCATTAACAAAGGCTTACAAAATTTTCTTCCAAAGATAACGACTTATAAAATTAGGCACACTGCCAAATATCTCCCCAAAAAAAAAATTCTATATATATTTAAAATTATTATTTCCTATAATAATGCAGAGATTTTTTTAATTTTAATTTATTTATTTTTATTTTAAATATTATTTAAAATATTTATAATAATGTTTATTATACTATATTGAATCGAATTTACAGCTTGGAATTATTTAATTTAGACAAAGATAAATACCAAAAACTAATGACTTTTGATTACATTTACGTTACAATATTTCCTCAGAAAAAAAAAAAAAAAAAAAAAATCCCTGTAATATCTGTCTCTAGGAACTTTGTCTGTATTTGCTGATAAGTAGGAATTTAATCTGATTGATTTAGACAATAATATTTAATCAATTAAAAGTTTGAAATACAATATTTTTATAATAAAAAATTAATCCCAGACCCAATTCAAGGTTTGAAACTTAACATATTGCTTTGACATTCAAACAGACCGATAGGAACTCTCATATTATCTCCTTACTTCATGATTACCGCTACACACATACAGATAAAAGCATTATACTTAATAAATTATTAATATAAAAGTTTAATTATTAACAAATGTGAAGTGCAGTGTATTTTTAAGGATAGAATTTTAATTTAAATAAAAAATAATTACAAACCTCCAACATAATATATATATATATATATTAATATTTAAAATTTAAAATTTCAACAAAAATTAAGGTTTAGCGAATAAAATGTAGGAGTGGGCGGCTGTTCCCAATAGAAATGAAGGAGATAAACGTGGTGAAGTGGAGACCAAGTAAGTGGCCGACATGTTCAAACTCCATGGGACATGCGAAAGCTAAATATGAATCTATTGAAACCATTCACTGAAAAATGGCAAATCATAACTTGAATTTGGACGCTTTTCCCCTCCAACAATTAGGGGATTCCTCCGCTCTTTACCTATTTTCCGTACTTATACATTAAAAAAACAAAGAGTCATATTTTGGTGCCTTTCTACCTCAACTTTTATTTGCTTGTCTCATGTTCTTCTTCTTTCATCTTACTTTCACTTTTTTAGGAAACTGTATTTTGCTAAATATTTTATTTTAAAATATTTTATTCAAATGATAATAGTTAAATCCATTCAATTAAAATGCTGATAATATTTTTGTATTATTAAATATTAGATGAATTTTGAAATTCGATCTTGAAGTAAATAATAATTTTTATTTTATTTTTGATACAATAAAGTAATATGATATTACACATATAATACTAGAATTTAATTTAATGAATTTAAAACTAAAATTTTAAATTTCAAAAATAAATAGAAATTTTAATTTTAAATATGGGAAGCTTAAACTATATTTAGTTTAAAAGTAACAAGAAGAAGAAAAACAAAGTAAGAGAGGGAAGTTAAGAAATAATTGTAATATTTAAGGTTTTTTTTGTCAGAAATTGTGTTCAGATGAAGAGTTGCAGCAATTTAGTGTTGGTATGAATTTGTTGTTGTGAAAACTAATTGAAAGAATTGCTTCAACTGTCTGTTATTCATAGTTGGAAGAGAAATCAGCAAAGGAGAAAGCAATCGATGAGTGGCTGCCAATCACCTCATCAAGAAATGCAAAATGGTGGTATTCAGCTTTCCACAATGTCACCGCTATGGTGGGAGCTGGTGTCCTCAGTCTCCCTTACGCCATGTCAGAACTCGGATGGTGCGCTCACCAACTGTTCACTAAAATTACCCAATCAAATATGAGACAAGAAATCCAACCATTTTTGTTCTTTTTTAACTTGGTTTCAGGGGTCCTGGTGTGACTGTTCTAATCCTATCATGGATTATTACCCTATATACACTATGGCAAATGGTTGAAATGCATGAAATGGTTCCTGGAAGACGTTTCGATAGATACCATGAACTGGGTCAATATGCCTTTGGTGAAAAACTCGGCCTCTACATTGTGGTGCCACAGCAACTTATTGTTGAAGTTGGCGTCTGCATTGTTTATATGGTTACTGGTGGCAAATCATTGCAGAAGTTCCATGACACTGTTTGCAGTACCTGCAAACGTATAAAACTAACTTATTTCATCATGATTTTTGCCTCTGTTCATTTTGTCCTCTCTCACCTTCCCAACTTCAACTCCATTTCGGGTGTCTCCTTGGCTGCCGCCGTCATGTCTTTGAGGTATCAAATTATTTTATATGCCATTTCCAATAAATTAAACCGACCCCCGAAAGTAAAGTCTCAATGTTAATGTTTGATGATTGTCTCGACATACAGTTATTCTACCATTGCTTGGGGAGCTTCAGTGGATAAGGGAGTTCAACCAGATGTGCAATATGGCTACAAAGCTAAGACTACAGCAGGAACAGTTTTCAACTTCTTCAGTGCCTTGGGGGATGTGGCTTTTGCCTATGCTGGCCACAATGTAGTATTGGAGATCCAAGCTACAATCCCCTCTACACCTGAGAAGCCATCGAAGGGACCAATGTGGAGAGGTGTTATCGTTGCCTATATCGTTGTAGCCTTGTGCTACTTCCCTGTTGCTTTAGTCGGGTATTGGATGTTTGGCAATTCAGTCCAAGACAACATCCTCATCTCATTAGAGAAACCAGCATGGCTTATTGCAATGGCTAACATGTTTGTCGTTGTTCATGTTATCGGAAGCTACCAGGTTCGTATTTGATCAATTCCATTCAAGATAACATCCTCATCTCTGACCAGATAATTGATCAGATTTTGGGTTTAACTTGTGTCTTTGGATATGCAGATCTATGCGATGCCAGTTTTTGACATGATGGAAACCGTATTAGTTAAGAAATTAAATTTCAAGCCGAGTACAACACTTCGATTCATTGTCCGCAATCTTTATGTTGGTAAGTAAAACTCTTCATATATTTTCATCTTGCATGCAAATAAAGTTCATGATCTCAACTAGAAAGAAGGGGTTTAGAGGGTTTTAATTTTTATATCAAATCTTTATTGCAGCATTCACGATGTTCATCGGCATTACCTTCCCTTTCTTCGGAGGTCTTCTCGGATTTTTCGGAGGATTTGCTTTTGCACCAACAACATACTTTGTAAGCCATATTAATTCCTTCATCCCATTTTTTCTTCTTACAAGAAAAGATACCTTTCTCTTTGAAGAATTTAACTCATTTTCACTGGTTTTTCTTTAGCTCCCTTGCGTCATGTGGCTTGCCATTTACAAACCAAGAAAGTTTAGCTTATCTTGGTGGACTAACTGGGTATGTAAACTTGATTTTGATTCTACTAGAACCTCATTGCTTCGATGTGCTTCGAATCAGTTTTTATTCGGCTTCCCCTTTTCTTTCTGCAGATCTGCATTGTATTTGGTCTTATGTTGATGATCTTATCACCAATTGGAGGGTTGAGGCAAATCATCCTTCAAGCCAAGGATTATGAATTCTACTCTTAAATTGTTTTCTTCTCAGTGAAGAATCAAGTGGGGAGTAGGAACAAATGAAGAACATGATAGTTAAAAGTTTGTCTTATGGAAGCATAACATAAGGCTATTGTCAAGAGTCAATGTTGCCGGCCTCCGTTGTCAGAAAATCAAAGTCACAATACACAAACATGGGAGATTGAACTGTTGGAAATCAGATCACAGGAGCATTGGCCGTCACTGTTTCTTCATTCTATCGCTTGTGTTAATGTATGAATACAAAATAGTCTTCTTTGTCCTTTTCTTTTTCTTTTTTTTGGCTTGTTTTGCTGTTTGTGAAGAAAAAAAGATACTACAGTTATGTAATGGTTTCCACTTAAAAATGTTGTATTTGCTTTCAACAAGAGTTCCCAAGGTTTGTTTCAGCAAATTTATGGAATCAACGTGTCATGGATTCTTCATTTTACTTTGAAAATATGACCCTCTAAGGATCTTCCAAATACATCACAGGAACAGAACCAATAATGGTATCCACCTAAACCTAGGAGTAGAAGTAGAACCACTGAATTTAACTCTTAATAACAACCTATAGGGTTCAAGCCAAAGGTATAGACACAATGGTTTAATTCATTAAAATTGGTTATTTATGACGAGAAGTGTAAAGTCAAAACAGAACCACATGTCGGGTAAAGTGAAATAAAACATGTTGGAATTTAAACTACAGTGTTATCCAGGCAGCAACAAGAGTTCTTAATGTAAAACAAAAGATGTTTATAATTTGAATTTCATTGAAGAAAAAGAGCACCTGAAACTGAATTGCTGCATTGATAGCCTACAAAAGTATGCATTCAAATACCACAAAAACAAGATTGTTCTGAAAAAGAAAAACCAATTCGATTGTCATAATTCCTTCTCCAATTTACCCTTTTTCTCTTTAAACAATTCAACCCACAAATTAGAAATCCACAAGATACTAACACCAATAGCTGTAATAACAACACACATCCAAGAAACCCAAAGCCATCTAGGGATCACATTATCAGCTACCCCACTTGAATAAAACACTCCCATTTGGAACAAAAAGAATGGACCAAAAATACCTCTAACAACACTATAAAAGGCATAAAAATAAGGGGACAAATTCGAATAAACCTTTGCAGCCAACTGGTTATCGTGCCTCCTAGCGGTTGCCAATGTCCAAACATTCTGGCAAAAGCTGGTAACTTCAGCTAAAATCAAGAGAGTGAGGATAGCATAGGAGCCATGGAAGACGACGTGGCGACAAGTGATGAAAACAAAGAGGGTAGCCAAATGATGACCAATGAAGAGGACGTCCGTAGGGAAGAAAATAAGGTAGTGAAGCAGATCCGTGAGGAAATAAGCAATACTGTAATCCAAAACTAAATTCTGGGTTTTTGTGTTCGGTGAAGAAAACCCACGGTTTTGGTCGGAAAAGATTGCGAAAGTGGCTAAGAAAACGGCTGGGGTGCCATGGAAGAGGGAGATAAAGCAAGAACAAGCTTCGGGGCGAATCTTGGGACTCCAGTTACGGAAAACAATGGAGTAAGCAATCGAATATAGGATCAAAAACATGGAGAAAAACAAAGGGAGATTTGGGATTGAGGAGAAAGGGAAAGTTTCCATTGGGTTTCTGGGTTGGAGAAGAAATCAAAAAGAAGAAAGGAAAATTTATAAGAAAAAAGCTGGGGATGGGTTAGATTTTGGGAATGTTTGGTAAATTAGGTAAAATGGTAGAGTGGAAGAAAAGGATGGTTGTATCAAATCGAGAGTTATTGAGAGCTTCAACGGTTTCTCGGGAAAATGAAAGTTCATAGGAGTAGGAGGAGGGAAGGCGACAAATTAGGCTTTCAGATTTTATTTTTTATTTAAGAAAAAAGAGAAGGAACTAGGCATTAGGATGGTTTCAGAAATTCAAAGATATGTAGGAAGTTGACAATCACATTCATTTATTTTTAGATCTTCACGTTTTAAATCCATAAATCTAAAATGAAATTCCATTGGGATTAATGAATTTTGTTTTATCTAACTACGACATTGGGATCCCACTATATGATTGTTTTTTTAATATACTGTTCTTAAAATATTTATTTGATTAAATTTATTAATATATTTAGGGTTCGTTTGGTTCATTGTAATAAAATAAGATTGTAATTGAATATAATGTAATCAATAATTTAATTGTTTGGTTAAATAGAATGGAATAGAACTTTAATAGTATTTTTGTATTTAGTTGAATGGAATGATGTTGTAATAGCAAAAAAAAAAAAATAAAATGACCACAAAATTCTTAATGTAATTTTTTTGTTAGGTAGATGATTATTATTATTATTATTAAATTTAATAAGATTATTATTAAAATAATTTAATAAAAATAATAAATAATTTAATCATATTTTAACATAATTATTATTAAATATAATTTAATAAAATAATATATAATTTAATAAAATTCTTAATATTATTATTATATGAATTAAAAATCATAATATATAATACTATAAAAATAATATATAATCTACTTTATTATATTTAAACTGCAATACATATTTAATGTGCTAAAATATCATTAGTAAAACAAATAAATTAATTATTCTACAATAAAAAATAAAATATGAAATAATAAATAACTTGAGAATTATATTTCACATCCAAACATAATATTCATATATTAACAAAAGTTACATGATTTCATTAGTTTATATGTCATAATCCATATGTTATAAAATTTTACAACCTCAAAAAGTTACAACATTTGTAGTGACATTCTATCATGTCATTATACCATCCAAATATTACAAACACAAAAAGTTACCAAAATATCATCAACACAACCATGATTTTTAATAGTCAACAAGAAATCTTCTGACCCGTTGCAATCGCATAGCAAAGGTAAACTAAAGAAAATGAGCATTTGCGTTGGATGATCTGGAATTTTGCTCAATGCGCGATAGTGCTCATCCTCAGTTAAACCTTCTACTTCACATAATGTGGAATATAATTTTAGAGTACTTTCTTGATTGGTCATTTCTAAATTTTGTTGAATTAGCACTTCGGAGGCAATACTCTTATTGATTTCAAGGCCAACGGTCCGTATGTTTTCCGCCAATAAAGTGGCAGCATCATTAAATGAAGTTGAAGAATCACTTTCATCAGAAATCTTTTTTTTTTCTTCTTTGATAATATGGAATTACCTTGGTTTCTAGCTGGTTGCGGTTGTGTAGCTGAAAGATCTATGTCATCTAAAGAAACATAGTCTTCGCATCCATGGAAATTGTTTTTTTCTTCATGAGTATTTGTAGTAGCTACATCCTCAACATCTATTTCTTCAAAAATATCAGCGGCTGTTTGAGCATCTTTCCTAGTGGCTCGATCTTTTGCGTAGATGGCAGTAAGTTGTTCATAATAAGGGAAACTCTGATGTTTGAATTGAGCAACTTCTTTATGACTCTATAAAAATGAGGAATTCATATTAGATATAAGTTTGGTCAAAATAAGATAATAAAGACCTGAAATAATTCTTACAATTATATATGAGTTCCACACAGCATCTTCAACAACAACAAGCTGCCTATGCTCATCCCAACCAAAGCCGCTATTGTTTTTTCCACTAAGCATGTCATAAACGATTGACCAATCCCTTTTCAATGTCATAATCCTCGATTCAAGATTAGGTTTAGCATTCAACATGGCATTGGGTAAAATCTTTTTCTAACATTTTTCCAACTCATTTAAATAATCGGGCTTTGAATCCCGTATTTGCATTAAAGGTTCCAACGTTGTGCAAGTCGACCATACAAGCAACCAACATAGCATCTTCTTTTGGAACCCATTTTCTTTTGGTTCCTCGAGAATTTTAGGAAGAAATACTTGATTGTGAAAAACCTGACATAACTATCTTAAGGAAAAACGAAAATTAAAATTAAGTTCAATATTATGCATTAAAAGGTCAACACTTTATAAAATTATAACACATGATGAATCAAAAAAGAATAAATTGTCATTCAACAAGTCTAGTACAATACAAAAAAAAATAATTCAAACACCACCAAAGTTTCATAAACTAGATACATGAAATAACATAAACAACTTAACGTTTACTATTTTTACCCTAAACCTAATTCTTTTCTAGATGCTTGCCATTCATCAAACATTTGGTTGGCTATTTCCATCCTCCAAGTAGCCCATGCATCCGATGAATGAATATTTACGATATTTGGTTCATCATCATCTATCACATTACTAGGTAATCCTTCTCCCAACTCCGCTTCAATAGGATCAGGACTCATATAGGTTCAAATAAAATTATGGAGCAAACAACATTCAATAATGTTTCTATCGTGCACCCTCACAGGATAGAATGATGGACTCCTAAGTATTCCCTATCTAAGTTTTAATAACCCAAAACATCTTTCAATAACATTATGCACTGAAGCATGTTTCATATTGAAAAATCCTTCCGGAGTAATTGGCTGGTAACCCTGACGTCACTCATTCAAATGATATCTTTGTCCTCTAAAAGGCGCAAGAAATCCCTCACAATTTGTGTCCTAGCATCAACTAGATAACAACAACCTATAAAAAGAAACTATTTATCATGGTTAATTTTCCAAAAAAGTATGATCTTAAAAATTAATTCAAATTCCTCTAATTTTGCACTTTACCATGAAGAACTTTTAGTCCATGTCTCCTACTAATGGCATCTCGAAGAACTCATCCATCAACAACAGAACCTTTCCAACCAGGAATAACATAAACAAATTGCATATCAGATGTACAAACACCTAACATATTTGTTGCTATTTCTCCTTTTCGCGTTCGATATCTAGGTTTATCAACTGTTGGAACCCTAATCTTGATGTCGGTTCTATCTAAAGCACCTAAGAAATTCTACATCACATGTATAAAACCTCGGGTTAGGATACTATATTTAAATCTAAATGAACTAAATTATGTACGAGCTATATTGATCGTGTCAAACAGTCACGTTTTAATATTTATAAAAAGAATGATCGAACCTGTAGACTAACTATGACAACGATAGAGGCAAGTGCACCTACCGAACAGTAGTATAGCTTAGGCAAGAATATCTTATCGAACCCAAGGGAACCTAAAAGTACTACTACTCACTTTCTTTCTATTATTTAGTCTAAAATATGGAGTGATTGTTTTATTAAATTAATGAAATACTTAAACTAAATGCAAAGACAAAAGAATGAATGGGAGAAAGACTTTAGGAAAACTCAGTTGATGAAGATGACACCCTCAGGAAGAATCCACCTATGATTTCACTTATTATTTATTCCCCATACCATATGATTTCTTTACTTAGCTTGATCCGTGAGACTCCCTAACCTATATTAAACCCTCTCTCGAGGCGAATAACGTCTAACCTCAGGTTAATTAGTGGAACTCTCGTTCTCTTATAATAACCCCCTAAGAAAGCAGTAAACCGATCAATGGATTCCCATATTAGGTTTCACCCTAATCCGGTAAAATCTCGTAACCCTATCTCTAGGCGCCCGATCAACTCCGCTTAATTATGCTAGATCTACTCTTAGGTAGGGTCTATTCCTCTACCACCTAAGCACATCAAATTAAATTAAGCAACATAATTAAGAACAAATCAAGTACTTATCATATAATTTAGAAATCAAATAACAAAATTCGTCATAGGTTTCATCCCCTTCAGGTATCTGAAGGGTTTAGTTCATAACTAAATAAGAATACATCTCAAAAGAAAAGATAAAACAAAACATAAGAAATCCCTAAAACCCCCTGAAGGAATTGAATGAGAGATCCTCCGTCTTGAATAGAGTTCTGACTTATTGAGATGGATCAACTAGCTATCTTCAAGTAATTCCCTAAAAGATGAAAGCTTCGGCAAAAGCCTCTGCAAAAGCCCCCTTTTAATGTCTGCCTTGGGTTGTTTATATAGGCTTTGGGATGCTATACTTGGCTCCTAAGTACCTCCTTCAAGTAGAATTACTATTAAGGTGTTTGAGTAGACTT
Source organism: Gossypium rotundifolium (assembly GCA_025506655.1). Classification (NCBI taxonomy): domain Eukaryota; kingdom Viridiplantae; phylum Streptophyta; class Magnoliopsida; order Malvales; family Malvaceae; genus Gossypium; species Gossypium rotundifolium. The sequence goes on from CP106730.1 coordinate 31,925,186, forward strand.
AGGAGTATGTTTCTTTGGCTTCAAGCATCCAATTCCGAGTGAAATTGCTCTCTCCCGCGGCAGGGGCACGGCCATGGCACACGCCCGTGTAATTCGAGGTTAGGCCGTGCCTTGATTCTGTCGTTTTGGGCACGGCCATGTAAGTCAGGATTCAAGCCGTGCTTCAGGTCTGTCGATTGGGACACGGCCATGTAAATCACCAAGCACATCCGTGTGTGGTAAATGGATGATGCACGGTCGTGTGTGACGGAGTTGAAGCCGTACTCTAGGTAATCGGCGAGGCAAGGTCGTGTGGGCTTTGGGCCAGGCCATGTCGAATTCTTGGTTTGGCCCAATTTAGTCCATTTTAAGCCCGTTTTACGTTATTTTTATCCTTAGGTGCTTTCCTGAGTATAAGACATGAAAAGAAAGGATTAAGAGCAACTTTTTACATAAATCAAGGATAATTCATCCAAAAGTGTACTAAATGTGGGATTAAAATATGTTACTTTTACGGTTTATCATATATATAGAACTCACTCCAATACCTTAAACCATTTTCACCTTGGGTCTATATAATTAGCTATAATTGGCTCTGCTTTTTTAAATAACACATCTTGTAAGCGTATGACAACATTTAAAACATTGTGAAATGATCTACTAATGGTTTCCCCAGACCTATTAAAGTGATACTTAATAACTCGATTTTTAAGGTGGTGAGAAATGATATGTAAAAACATCGCCACTTGCTCATCAACAAGCATGTTCCTTGACGACTTTAATCCCCCTAAATTTTGTAACATCTCACATAGTTTAAAAAAGGTAATTCTATTCATCCTAACTTGTTCAATACAGGTCTCGTCACTAGCATATACAAGTCTTTTCACATAATCTCGTTTTGCATAAAAATCTAAAATATAGAATCTAATCCTCGGTCTATAAGTATGTAGGCTATGGATAGCACCCAGTGAAACTAAGAACCAACTCGCAACTGTACACATTTGCAACCATATTGTAATAGCAAAACCAATTCTTTTACGCCTCTCACTTTGTACAATTAAAGGTAGACGAGCCATTACTGCAAGATATTAAAGTGTTACATATTTTCAAATCATAGTAAAAGGATCACATTTCTCCAATACTAATTTCAATAACGGTAAAACAAAATCAAAGAATTAAAGAACTTATAGTGGTTCAATGAATACAAGAAGCTCAACTGTGGGTGGAAGAAGCAATCAAGCAAACCAAAGAAGAGGAAGCGATAACACAGTGTCAAAGAAAAATGAACAACACATATTTATCAAATTTCATTCAACAAAATCGGCTCTTTGTTCATGAGTATTTGTAGTATCTACATTCTCAACATCTATTTCTTCAATAGTATCAGCAGTGTTTGAGCCTCTTTATCATATTTAAGGAGTGTAACTGGTTTACTCTAAACATTTTTTAACAAAAAATTTGATTGATTTTAGTTAAAAAATTAATTAAACGAATTTGATTCAGTTAGTTTAATCGGTTTTTGTATTAATTAATTTTGAGATATTGACTTGTGTTTATATAGTTAAATTTTTATTATGTATTATAAATATATAAATAATTCAAAAATAATTCAAAAACTGCTAGCGGATTAAATTAATTGGTTTTTTTCTTTTATAGTTAAGAGGATGCACTTCTAAACTTTGGTATAAAAGTTTGAACATCCATCCTCCTAATTTGTGAGATGAAAAAACTCAAAATATTTAATTGAAAATCTTACATCCAAACCTTATCAAATCTGTAGTATTCCATCTTTCCACATTTGGTGTATCAACAGTCAAATTGTGTATTAGGGTAGATGAAGTCGAAATTGAAATTCTTATTCAGAATTTGATGTGTATGAAGTATGAGTCAATGTCTTAAATGAATCAAGAACAGAAATTAATAAAATTTATCATTAAAACCTTAATAATTAAACTATCAATTACCAAAAACAGGTAGCCTTAAAATGGAGTAATCAACACTTTACAAATTTTGATATTTAATACTAAATTTATAAGGAAAATGTAAAACCTAACAAAATAAAGGAAGCAGATCAACAAGAATGGCTAGCTTTGCACCTAGCTTTAGCTTTGTTAGTGATTGGTCTTTTGCCCTTTACTGAAGCGAGAATCGCCTGAAAGACCACAATGAGACCAAGAATGCTTATGCGAACATTGACATACCACATAGAAGACAAATTTTGGAATTATTTATTAATTTATCGACATATTATGGTGCCAAATAGTTTAAGTCAATCATCAGAACTTGAACGATAACAGGGAAAAATAGCGTCTATTGTTTCTGCAGAGTTAAGAAGTGGTACATAAAGCAAGTAAACTTTTATAGGTTTCTACGCTTTCATCACACCACACAATCTTCAATGCATCCTATTTGCAAAATCATAGTTGCTCAACCAAACTACTCTTATGGGATTCACCCAAACTAACTGTGCTTGCCTACTTCAATCCAGATGTTACAGGTTGGCTTGCCACATGTTAACGGTGTTAAATTCAAACCATAACAATGCATGCACTGATACTTTTAAGTACCAAAATAAGCATTTTAAAATTTTAGGTGCTACATTAAACGTTCGGCTAAAATACATCTACCATTTATGCCATTATCTCTTAAATATATTACCAAATTAAGGGACTAACCAGCAACTAACAGTAATACATTCACTACCTAGAGATTATATCCCTTAAATATATGGAAGGTTTACCCAAACACCATGGCTGAGCAAATGCTTTCTTAAAATAAGTTGAGCTGACCAATGCTCATGACTACAAACGAAGTTCTAGAAAAGCAACTGTGGGATGAACAATGGTGAACCACATATTTGTTCACTTGCATTACATGTCTTTTACTGCTATATCGGCACCATTATTCCTCAAACTCAACAATCTAAAAGTTTCCTCTATGAATTTTAAAACACCTAAAGCAGAAACAAAACCTAAAATCTAGGCCTTTCACAAAGTGGTCTTTGCACAAACTGATTCTTCAACTAACATGAAAGCTTTAATAGCATAATATCACTCAGAAAGTCCACAATTATATTTACACCAATAATCATCCAACTGAGTCTCAAATTATTGTGTCATCAATCAATTCTAATCAATTATTCATCATAAGTTTAACAGAAACGTGATTAAACATTGTCAGAGGCAAGATGTAAAACAAGAGTTCAACTAGAGCTAACAACATCCTAGAAAATAGATGAAATACAAGTAATTGTATCATGAATTAAACAGAAAAAGGGGGGGAGGTTTTGTTGTTTATTATTATTATTATTATTATTATTATTATTATTATTATTTACTGTTTTGTTTTACAAGTATGAGGCATTAACGAGACACCCACACGAAAGGAAAAGAAAGCACTATGATGGTGGGATCTTATTGTGACTAAAAAGAGTTGAATGGGGAATATTGGGAGTTTGGAGATTATGTAGATTATGACATAGTATTGTGAGTTACAGAATTGCAGTTAATATATCTGAAAGATAATTTAACGTTCATTAGGCAAGACCCATCAACCTACTACCAAGACTGCCGAACATGAACCTCACCAATAATTTGAACAAGAAATGGCATTTTTACAACCAAAAATGTAGATTGCTGAAGCCATACGAAGATACAAGGATAACACATGTCATTGGCATAACCTTAAGCATAGATCACTGTTTAACCATCTTGAAATACTGGTATATAATCTTTTTTTTCCATTTCTTTTTATCATCTTTTTAATAAGCAAGAATATAAATAGGATGCCCATGTTCAACATAAAAAATGAAAAAGGCTCGCACCTTCTTTATTCTCTGGCCAATCACACCAATGGATTCAATCAATACTTTCTCTGCCTTTATTTGCAGGATCTGCAATAATGCAAAAAATATTAGAAAGTTTAAAGCTTTTTAGCATGAGAGGAGACCACCAAAGATAAAGCAATAGACAAACCTCTCATTAGCTAAAAATCTATAAAGCACTTAAAATCAAACAACAAAATTGAAGAAAACAATTTGAAACAGTAACCTTAAAAAAAGCCCTAAATCAAATATACAAAAACTTTAAAAAAATCGATAGAAAAAGTCTTAAAATATTGAGAAGAAAACTCTCACACTCCATGGCATTTTTGTTTTGCATGCTGCCAATTTATAAAGGAATCAGATAAAAAAAGAAAGAGTACCCTATAGGGAGATGAAGATGAAGGGCGAATGGTCCAAAAAGAAAACGTACCATTTGTGTAACGCCCCGATTTTTCTGTAATTTTGGCTTTTGTAAAATTTTCACACAAATGTGTATTTGCTTCAGTGGTTATGTGTTCTGGGTGTGTGTGGGAGGTCCCAAGTTCAAGTCACAACTTGGGTAAATTTTGGTATTTTTATGAAGTAAGCTCTATCTCTGGTTAATAGGCTTATAAATTAAAGTGTGTAAGTAATTAATAGAATGGGCTTGCTAGTCTGGTGGTTAAGTGGAGTGTTGGTGGCCCTGTGTTCGAATCTCGGCGTGAGCATTATTTTGAGCTATCACGCCCAAAGAGTTTATGTTTGAGTGAAAATCTGACAGTAAGGAGAGATTTGGGGAGATGATAGGGGGAATATCAAAAAATCTGTTCAGTTTTCATCTCCCCAACTAAAAACAAAATTTTGGTTTCTCTCTTCTTTTTCAAAACCTTTACTGTCGCCCCTTCTCATTCATTGCTGTTATTCTTTTTACTTTCAAGTTTTTGGATCGTTATTCAGCTTTAGGGCTCGCTATTGGTAAGTTTGGATTTTTCTTTTCTAAATGTTCTATGTTCTTTCTAAGAGAAATTCCCTTTTTGGTATTCAGGAATTAATCAAGAGACTGAATATCGTTCTCAATCGACGAGTTAAGCGTGTGGAATTCTCATTTTGATTGAAGGTAAGGTTTTGATAGTTAGGGATGAATACCTCATTATAATTCCATTTAAATCCCGGTTATGTTACTAAATGGGGGCCTTGATATGTCGAATATAGGTACTAGAGTGCTTGGGAGTCATTTTAGCTTCAATCGAAACCATGTGTGTACCTAAAAATACAGAAAATGAGGTTTCAGCGAAAGCCAAAAACCTTACTGTCGATGCCACATGGGAGTGTGGTCGCCATGTGGTAGGCCGTGTGCAAGATTGTTAGTCACTACACGACCGTGTGATCGACGAGCTAGGCCATGCGCGAGTGACATGACCGTGTGATGGCTGGACAAGGCCGTGTGTGACACACGGGCTGACCAATTGAGCCGTGTGGGCCCACACAGGCAGGCCACATGGGCATGTGAGCCCATTTTTCTAAAAACTCTGTAAGTTGGACCGGTCGCCCAAGTCGACTTTGGACCTACCGTAGGGTCGATAAGCGATACTTAGGCCCTAAATGAATGATCTGTCTATCTGATTTATGTACTAAGCATGTATACTAATTTGAATATATGAGTTTAATTGCATAATAGCATGTTATTCTTGTATGTTGCATTGCATCGAGGTGGGTTGATTATGATTGAAGGAAGTATCTGAAAGGCTCTTAAGCTCATATCCGGCACCACCAAAAATTTTGATTATGTTCCATTGATTCTACAACATGGTGTGTAGGGCTAGGTGGGTTGATTTTATCCCCACATGGTGTGTAAGGTTGGACAGAGTTGGTGTGTAAAGGCTAGTAGGTAGGACTCTGTTTTCTGCATATTCTGCCTAAAATAGACTAAGGCCCTATAATATGTCCAATACTGTATCTGAGTGGGCTAAGGTCCACACCGTTTCTGTAATGGGCTTAGACCCGAACTGTGAAAAGTATGTCTATTATCTGATGTTACTGTGGGTATATTTTCTGCGGGGTTTACACACTGAGTTTACGAAAACTCACCATTTTCTGTTTAATCTATTAAGGTAATCCCCAGTAGTATATGAGATCGGCGCAGCGGAGGACTCGACGGTGACCACGATTCTGGACGTTTATTTTCGGTTTATTTTTAATTATGATTTGGTTATATTTGGGTAAATTTTATGTAATAAGGCCTTTCGGATTTTTGTTTTAAATTTGGGATCATTATTTTATAAACTGCTAGCAGTAGGACAATACGCGAAATTTCAAAATAAATAAAGGTTTTATCAAAATACGTACAACTTTGCAAATCGTTTTAAAAGCTTCCACAACATATAAAGTTTTGAAAATGGATAATGAATAAATAAACGACACATTTTGACGATAGCCTAAGATACCTAGAAATGGTTTTAATGCAGTTACGTTTCCTAAAGCACTATCATGTGACATCTCCAGATTCGGCCATAACGTCCAGGCTGGGTTTGGGGTGTTACATTTGGGGAGATAAAGATGAAGAAAAATGGAGAGAATTTTAGGAAGAAGAAAGCAGGATATTTTGGTCCAAAAATGTGAAAATATATTACGCGTGTGGTGTTGAATAGCAATTCAGACCCCTAGCCGCTGAATATGTATTACAACAGCTGAGGGAATAAGGGTACAATAACAATTCTGTGGAATCACCTAAACGGTGAACCAAACTACTGCTTTACTATAGCGCGAAATAGTGACGGAATAGAATAGCAATTCTATCCAACCAAACATGTTGTTATATTTGTCATGATGCATGTAAATATTTTAATCTATCTAATATTTTTATCATATAGATTTAAAATATTATTTATATTAATATATATTATTAGTTCGATTGATCATTAGAAATAACCAAGAGGGGGAGTAAATTGGCCTTTAAGAAAATGGTGGAAGTAAAGAAAGAATATTCAACAAAGAACACAACGATTTATAGTGATTTGACTTCAATTGCCTACTCCACTACTTTAACTTTCCACAACTAAAGATTTTTTCAAATTCACTAATTTGAAAACCTTTGAGAAGGTTTAACCTTTCAATCTCCCTTTAAACTTCTACCCAAAATATTAAGATTGCAAGTCCTTTAAAGTTTCTACTCAAACCTTAAGATTCAACCCTCTAAAAAAGATACAAAGAAGGAAATAAAAGAAATAATCCTTACAAGATCAGAATGTTTGCCAATTAAGCCCAAATAAACAAGGATAAACTTTAACTAAAGAATAACAATGAAAGCTCACAAGGGTGTACAAGAAAAGTATGAAAGAATTAAGCACTAAGGTTGTTTTGATTGATCTTTAAGCTTGATAATCTCTCTTGTTGTTGTAAGACCTTTGAAAGATGATATTTGTACTCTCTTTTTCATTTCCAATCGTTGTGGTTGTTGAGAAAATAAATAGTCGTTGGGGATGAAAATATCATATCATTAAATTTACCTACAACAAAAGGTATCGATACTTTATCTACAAGTATTGATACTACTAGCACTTAATGCAAAGTTTAGTGATTGTTGGAGCTAAAGATATCGATACAAATGGACTTTTATCGATACCATATAATTAGCTGAATTGGTTGAAAATAGAATGTCAATTTGGTATTGATTATAAAATGGGTATCAATATTTTGAAAACTATCGATACTTGGCCAAAAAGTAGCAATACTGACTTGTTTTAAAACAATTTTAACTTGATTGAAAATGTTTAACTCAATTGAAATCATTTTAACTTGATTTCATCATTTTTCCAATTTTGTTCAACTTTAATTGTTATTCAAAAGATTTTAATTTGTTATATCAAAACATATTATCAAATAAAACTAGGTATGACATATTTAATAGTTAACTTTTTTTTACATAAAACGAATAATTAGAAATTGTGAATTTATGTTAAACTTAACATGTATGATCAATATGAATTGAGCATAAAATATAACATTTAATTGTTAAAATCTTAATAGTATAAAAATTAAAAATTGTGTAAAACCACTTAAGTGTTACACGGTTTAAGTGGATCATTCTTCATTTTAAAATGTTCAATTTAGTCTTAACTCAATTGTCACGATTGTCATTGCAATAATTAAAGGAATTAGGATTTGAACGTATTTAAGAGCGTTTTCCTCTTATTTAAGAGTTAAAGACGGGTTATGGGTAGAACTATCACTACAACAAAACAAATTTCTACGGTGACACTTTTTTGACCTAAGACGACGCAAAAGCGATGGCATAGGTTTGGCGACGCTTTCTGACGCGCTTCCAAAATAGTCGCCTATAGTACAGTTGGGATAGGCATGGCGACGCTTTTGTAAAAGTCGCCATAAGTCAACATAAGTTTCACCCTTATTGAAGGGTTGTGAAAAGCTTGGTCAATGCCGACCTTTAAAAGGGTTGGGAAAGACCTAGTCAAGGCCAACTTTTGAAAAATGTTGTGATAGACATGTTCAAGGCAACCTTAAAAAGGTTGGGATAGTTCTTGTCTAAGGCAACTTTTAAAAACGGTTGGGATAGAGCCGTCTAAGGCAACCTTAAAAAAGTTGGGATGGACCTTGTCTAAGGCAACTTTTAAAAACAGTTGGAATAAAGCCGTCTAAGGCAACCTTAAAAGGGTTGGGATAGACCTTGTCTAAGGCAACCTATAAAAAAGGTTAAGATAGACCTATCTAAGGCAACCTTAAACAAGTTGGGATAAACCATGTCTAAGGCAACCTTTGAAAAAGATTGGGATAGACCTGCTCTAAGGCAACCTTAAAAGGTTGGGATAGACCTTGTCTAAAGCAACCTTTAAAAAGGTTGATAGACTCATTTAAAGCAACCTTAAACAAAGTTGGGATAAATCAGATAAGACAACCTTTAAAAAGGTTAGGATAAAACCATCTAAAGTAGCTTTAAAAATATTGAAATAGACACGTATAATGTAATTTTTATTATTATTTCAATATTAATATATTTTATAAATATTTACAAAGGAATAATGTGAGGAATTGTGCTTTAAATACACCTAAAAATATAAAATTAAAATTAAAATTAAAATAAATATTGAATATTCACTACAAAAATCAATCCAACAATTAAAATACACTAACATTTAGCTAAAATGTATACTACTAACATTCAACTCAATGTACAAAAGTAAACAAATAAAAATCGCCTAAGATGATGGACATTGGTATTGATGTTGTACTACATAAAAGCTAATACATTTTGAAGTGCAAATTCAATTCCAAGAAACTCTGTTGATCTCTTATTTCTCGAAGGTAGCCCCAAAACTTCAATTCCTTCGTTAAGTTTTTCCTTCTCATAATCCTATCCTGCAGTCTGCATTAAAGTAATAATAAGTTAGACATTGTAAGCCTGCAAGAAAGCCTGGTATGAAAATAAATGAATATAATTATATGAAGATAAATAAACGAACCTTGACATCTTTAAAAGATAAATCAAAGTTTAGAACTTCAAATTCAGACCATTTGCATTTTAACCAAGACCTTCAAATAAGAGTGCAACAGCAAGTCATTCAAAACTTGGCTAACCATTATAAAATAAATAGAGCAACATAGTTCAACTTCCTCTTCAGTGCCAGCACCTATTTCACTGCTGGCCTAAATGGCGTTTGCAAGGGTGGAACTATATTTGAGCACACCAAGCTGCTGGAGCACAGTTGGAACAATATAGTCAACAAACATAGTGATCGAGCCAATGTCATTAAATTCTCCATATCCTTGCCCCTTGAATGCACCCCACAAGTCAGCAGCAAATATTTGTGCTCTTTTGTACAAGAAAACCTGGTGCCCTTTGTACATTGAGTGATCTTGAAAGCCTGCAAAATACTTTCATCATACATGCAGAGGCATTTTGATTTTTGACATGATAAACTTTCACCACGTATTTCTAAGTTATTAGAAAATGTACCGAAAATGACGTGTGACAAGTGCAACAAGCTTTACAACTGATTTTCCACAAGATTCAACAAGTTTCGATGCCTTACCCTCAAAGCTTCTTTCGAGTTCGAAACCAACCTAAACCATGAAAATGAATGAAATTGAACTACATGTTGCATGATGGAAGAAGCGGATTAACTAGGCAATACCATCCAATGCTATCGCTAAAAAAATTTTGAAGATAAATATTTCAAGATAAGGAAAAAATCCCCTAGTGATTAGTAAAATATACTCCACATCATGCAACAAGCGAACCCGCTCCTCCTCTAAAGGAAGTGATCGAGGCCATTTCAATAACTCGTGCAATTGAGGACTTGAAAACAAAGATTGGTTATCATTTCCTACAGCTATGATGATTTACAAATACGAATGTGAAGGTCATAATAAACAAGGCCATATTTTGTCTCAGTTATTACCTAAAATACTTGTTGATATGAGAACTTGTCAACAAATATATAAGTGAAAGTGTCTGAGCATGTATGTTCGAATGTTTCGAGAGCAAGCTTTTCTTCAAAGAAACAAGAAAATCGAAGCCCAAGATAAATAAGAATTACCGTGTACTTCAGAAACAATTAGGCATCAAATGCAGAGTGGTCATTCAAAGAAGCTTCCTTTAATCCCTTGGCCAAATGATCATAGTTTAGATCCTTATCTATCAAGAGAAAACAAAACATAAGAAGAGAAGGTAAGTTTAGAACCCTAAAACTCATTAATGGCAATAATAAATGCCTTGCTTAACATCAGCAGCTCCTTCCAAACAATGGAAGAGAAATCTTCTTTTATAACATGAAATGCAACAATGGTACAAATTCCTTGTAAAAGAATTGAAACAAATTCTCAATCACTATTCATTTAAGGTTTGAATGCTAGAATTCCAACAAAATAATAACATTTACCTTTTCATAGACAAATTACAATTAGTCAAAATAATATCACCAAAACTCGAGACTTAATCAAATTTAGTTATGCATTATGGACTACTTTATACATATACAATCTTTAATTATAAGCCATAAAATTAGCACTTAAATATAACAAAAATTCAAAGAAGACTCGAACTATTCCCACTAAACAACAAAAGAATAGCATGATAAGTAACAAACATAACAAGGAAAAAGGAATGTTTTGGTGTTATCATAGTACAATTTAATGAAATATGGATAAAAGATGGTGTTGTGTATAATGTTTTGGTTTGCATAAAAATTGAAAGAATATATTTCACAATTTAGTATATGTGATAGCCTATTATTCATAGGCAGGATCTTGTAGTATCCAACATCTATGCACCTTAAACGTTTAATGAAATGGCAGAATTGAATTACGCAACTAATTATAAAGCATTGAACATGAAACATAGCACACCAATATTATAATTATATATAGGTGGTACCTGCAGCAAGTGGAAACAAAGAGAAGATGAGGAGAAGGATCAAAGAGTTGAAGAATAGGATGGAACTTCTTTTAGATTGGCAAAGCTATATGATGACAAAATCTTCACCAAAATTAGAATGATAACTCATTTTGGATCGGCTTGGCGGCTTTCTACCGCAGCTTAGGGCAAGCATTGTGTCATCAACCTTTGGTGCTTCTGATTTGGAGGGATGAGCCGTGGGGTGAAGAGTCTGCAGACAGAGTAGATGGTGGTGACTTAGGTCTTTCTCATCACTATTATCTGTATAATTGGAGACTATCCATGGATGGCTTCTTGAAAGCCTAAAACATATAAATGTAAATATTAGTTAGGGTATTTGTCATTAAGATGTATTTCTAGATTATCGAAAAGCAAAACTAGGAAATTATCCCATTTTTTATTTGAAAAGTGACCTGGAGATAGGATCAATACCAAAAATTAATGGGAAAAGGAAGAAGAAATAACACTACCATTGACATTAACTATAGGGATACTAGTTACCAAAGGGTAATACAAGAAAAGAAAGGAAGAATCATACAACTAGCTTGACCATTACAGATTTCAAGATTGTTTTTTTTCAAAGCTTTTTCAAAAAAATAGAGATGTTTACAGTGGTTTTAATATAATTCTAGATCATTGAAAAAGAACAAGTTCGTCCAAAAAAGGGAACAACAAAATTAAACTGAACATTCCTTGAATATGAGATCAATGAGATTAACACGTAAAATTCAAAAGAAAAGCATGAATAAAAAAACAAAAAAAAATCATCACGACAAGGACAAGAAGATGTTCTTAATGACTATATTGCTTGGACTCTACATTTTCTTGAAGCACACTGCTTGACACACACATCTTGTCATACATATGAGTTTATGACTCAAAGATCCTCCAAATACAGGAAAAATTTAGAAAATCTAACCATATCTAATACTCACACTCAACACCAAGTAATATAGGTTAACACTAAGGAATAGAAGAAAATCTCATGAAGTGGCTTGGGTCTTTTTCGATCATGATAAAATGAAAAAGAATCAATAACACGCTTTGATTTTTTCCCCTTTTAACCTACAATCGACAAATAGACAACAAATAGAATAAAATATTAATTACACGTAAATCCTCACTCCCGAAAGCAATCAAGACAAAGAATATACAAAGAAAAGATTGATTAGTCATTAAAAAAATTAAAAAAAAAGGTTTTAAATAAGAGATGACTAAGACGGCAAGAGTTACCATTAATGATTTTAAAGAAAGAAAATCAATAAATAAAAACGATATGTCAAATTACCAAAAAATAAAAAAATTAATGAGAAATTATTGTTTATTTGAAGAGGTAGAATGAACCATACAAGTTTAAAGCGGTCGAACCCTTCATGACATTGGAACCCGTAAGTGAAGCTCGAGGAAATTGAACTGTGAAAACAAATTCTTTGTTCCAATTCTTCACTTCTCGCACTATTTCACCTAAATCAAATCCTCTAAACCTTTATATATGCATGTTTATATATATACAAATGAATCGAAGCTTGAAACGAATCGGTGATTCAATGCCATCAAATAAAACGAAATAGAGAATCGAAAAAGAAAAGGCGAAATCGAGATCTAGGGATAGAGAAGGAAAAGGAAGAGGTACCGGAAAAGTGAGTGCATATGCGAAGGGGGTTTGGAGTTTTGAGTTAAGAGAAGAAAGGGTGAAAAGTGGCGCCTGTTTTGATAAAAGGTAGAGCCAAAGGAGAGATATTAAGGGTTTCGGTTTATAAAAGAAACTGGGGAAAAAATAAAAGAAGAGATTTCGTGGGATTTTTGGGGTGGGGAATCAATCTTGGGAAAAGTAAGGAAAGAAAAGAAGAGATTTTATTTGAAATTTTGGATAAAAAACCTAATTACAAAAGGATATTGTTTTGCAAAAGCATATTTTTTATACTATTTAAATCAATTATATAAATTTAAATTGTATCGTAATTAACATTTGTAATATAAAAATATTTTTTAATTCCAATTCAATTAAAAAATAAAATTTCATTTATAAAACTATAAAATAAAATATTATTATTTTAAATAATAAATGTTAATTATATTTCAATTTAAATTTATTTAATAACACAATGAATAAATAGATACATTTAATATTATAAAGACTAAAATAGAAATTTGTTAGACTTTCACCTTATTGGATAAGGTAATTCTTTTTATTGAGCGAGTATAAGTATAAAATAAACATTAAAAACATGACTCAATCATGACTTTCATAGACCATAATAATATTGGACAAAATCGACATATTGAAAGATCTAAGCTAAATATAAATCTCAATATTTATACAAAATCAGAGGCTTAAAGCTAAGCACTCTGTCCCGAACATCAATTTTTATGAAGATGCTTAGTGATATGTATTTTAATTTGGACATGATTGTGTGGTTGATTTTTAAGTTTTTTTTTTTTAATTTCTAAATCGAATAACTAAACAAACCAACACTAATGTTTTTTTAAACCGAGCTAGTTCAGCAACCAATTCACCAATCCGACCGTTCGATTAAAAATCGTTAAAATTAAAAAATAAAAACCCCAATTCAATCATCAATTTAATCGGTCCATACCGATTCATGGTCTAACCGAATCAAAGCCATTCTTCAGACTAGTAACCCTGGCTAGCTCCCAATCCGACCAGCCAATATTGTCTGGTTCAAACATCATTGACCAACATTTAAATAGTAAATTGATTTTTAGAATAGTACCATTATCTAGCCTAACAATGAATGAGAAACCCAAAAACCTGGTCAAACCGAACTGATTAATTCTAATTAGATTAGTTCGATTTCTAACACGAACACGAACATATGACATTCTAAGAACCCTACAAATTAGGGTGAAAAGGCTTGATTAAAATAGCTCGATTCGATTGACATCGGTTAACCGATTCTGAGATCAAACCATTCTTTAGTAGCATTGGCCTCCTTCACTCACGCCTTCATTTGATCTACCCTAAACCCTAAACCTTATAATTTTAAACCCCAAATTCTAAAACACTCACTCTAAACCATAAACCATAGCCCTTAAATATTGGAACCCTAAACTCAAAACCATATCCCATAGACTACAAACCCTAAACCCTTAACTCCAAACCTTAAACCCTAAATTAATTAGATGAAATTTTAATATTATATATTCTTTTAATATTTTTTAATTTTAATTTTGTTTCCCTAAATTAATTTTGTTTCAAATTATGTTATATTAATAATTGTGTTAATAATTTACAAGAACTGGATCAAATTAAAGTTCATATATTCAATTAGCATTAAACCATTGTTCGTGTATGCTTTTGGGATTTATCCCATTTTGATATTTTATTATTTGAAAATAATAATTTATATTTATCTTATTTATGATTAAAATTTTTAAATATATATAACATAAATTTTGAAACATTTATATTAAATAAACCCTAAAATCATAAACCCCAAACCTATAAACACAAAACCCTTAAACCTTAAACAATAAACTATAATCCCTTAAACCTTAAACTCTAAACACTAAACCTTAAACCCTAAACTAAATTGATTTTTTATGACATTTTTATTAAAAACCTTTTCACACTCGAAGCTATTAAGTTATTTTTAATTTGAATATATATAATTATTCACAAACCGATGATATAAAATTTTAAGAATATTCATATTTTAAATCTAATTTTTGGTGCTACACATTAAAAAAAATGGAATTAAGGAAATTTGGGACGTTACACCTTTATACAAAGAGTTAGCTGAGCGTATGTTGACAAGTCTATCCCAACACTTAGGAAAGTGTCGCCCAAAACTGCTATAGACAAAAGTCAACTCTTATTCAAGTATTGCCTTAGGCATACATATCCCAACCCTTATACAAAGAGTTGGTCGCAACACTTAGGAAAGTGTCGTCACAAAAGTGTCGTCTTAAGACTACACAAAAGCCAACTCTTATTCAAGCGTTGCCTTAGGCATACATATCCCAACCCTTATACAAAGAGTTGGCCAAAGCATAGTCTATCTCAACACTTAGGTATGTGTTATAACTACACAAAAGCCAACTTTTATTCAAGTGTTGCCTGGTCATATCCCAACTCTTATACAAAGAGTTAAAAGTAGTCTATCCCATGTTAACTAGCTACACAAAGCTAACTCTTACATATCACAACCCTTGTACAAAGAGTTGGCTAAAGCATATGTTGGCAAGTCTATCCCAACACTTAGGAAAGTGTCGCCCCAAAACTTTTAGATAATTAACCCTTATAAAAGAGTTGGCTAACATTCCCAACACTTACAAAAGTGTCGCCCATAAGTGTCGCTACAGTGTATACATTATATAAAAATTATTCATATTTAAAAGGAATAAATTACAAATTTAGTTATTTAGGTATGGTTTAAATTATGTTTTGGTCATCAAACTTTAAAAAATTATAATATGTTAACTAGCATTCTTAATTTGTTACATTTTGATAATTAAACAGTTAACATTGTAACAACAAGCTAACGTGACACATTATATCGTCATTTCAAACAAATAAACTGAATTATACCAAAAACCCAATAAACCGAATGGACCCTAAGAGCAAAACCAAACCAAAAACTTTCAATTCAGTTCAATTCGATTTTTAACTTTTTTTTAGTTGGAAAAAAAAAATCTAATTGAGGTACTTATAATTTTATTTCCTTTAATTTTTCAATAATTGTCTTCTTTCTTCAATTTAGTATATCATATACTTTTATTTTTATTTTAAATTCATTAATAAAATATTAAAATTAAATCGAACAATTTTAATGAACTCAAAAATATTTATGTTCTTACATGGCCAACATACAATTTCCATGTCTTCTACTATTCCTAATAGTTATATATCAATTTGAATTTTTATATATTAAATAATAAAAAATAAAATGAATATCATAAAAATATAAATTATCAATTTGAGTTTTAAATATTAACAGGTATTAGGTTTTAAATTTGAATGGGATTAAACTTTTAAAATTATTAAGTTTTAATGGTATTTAAGTTTAGATATGTAAATGGGTTATGAGTTTTTAACCTTATGGGTGATGGCTTATTCAATTTTTTCGATTTAAAATGTCAAAATAAAAATTAATCTAATAAACCAATTAAACCAAATATAAAATTGATTAAATCATGAAAAATTCGATTATTTTTAGGTTGGATTCACTTCAAAATTTTCAATATAAAACTTTTTTACACACCCTTACTTTTGAAGGCTCAAATCGGGACAGGTTGTACGGGTGAACAAACCTTGGGCACAAAGCCAGGCACAAGAGTTGGCTTCATAATTTAACTCCTTAATTTGTATAACTTTGACCTATTAATTTAATTTTAACTTTAAATTCATTTACTGCGATTTTAATGAGTGAACAAACTTTGGATACTAAACCCAACACAACAGTTTGTTTCATAATTGAAGTTAATTCCATAATTTTGATAACTTTTACATCATACTTTAATTTTAACTTTAGATTCATTTATTAATCATAATTTAATATAATATTTATAGATAATAATAAAATTAATCTAATTTTGAGAAGCATAGGGAGCGAGCATATTCTAATTAGGTTTAATTATACTATGAGATCTTATATTCTTTATATATTTGAAATTTAATATCTTTACTTTTAATTTTAAAAATTTAGTCCAACTATTCTTCCAATATAATAATTGAATTCAATTAATAATATCATCAAAAGAATTTTCACTAAATTTGATTATATATCATTTTAAAATAAAAATTATTCATCTAGTCAATTTAAAATCACGTGAAAAGCCATATGAAAATAAATTATCAACTTTCAATATGTTTCTTTAAAATAGTAATTCAGAATCGCAAAATCTTTTAATTTTAGATTAAACATTTTTATTTGTGCATTTCGCCTTCCACGCATGTAATATTGACTACGTAAGTAAACTTTTTTATTTAAAATAATTAATTTAGTAAAAAAAAATTTTGATGCTGCTATCAATCAGACTTTAATTATTAAATAAACGAGTAAATTTTCAAGATAAAAATAAAAAAAATAAAATTGAAAGACGGGTATCAAGGTCAGATTTGTAAGGAATCAAGGTCGGTTATGGTGTCAGTGTCTTGAATCAGGTTTGTTCCCTGTCCAAGTACCATAATGATCCACCGACCTTCTTGGTTTAATTAATTAAAAACCCCTCCTATTTGAACCAACAGAGGTAGCTGCTGTACTCAACCCCCACACTAAAGCAACAAAGTCTATTAAAGAAGAGAGCCAATGTCTAAATCCAATCAGAACCGGTCAGCTCCAGAAAAAATAAAAAATTGAATGAAAAAAAATTAATGGAACCAAATTTTATATTTCATTTTATGAATTAAAAGAGTGGTGGTTCCAAAATCATTTCTGGAGAGGTTCTACTCTTACCACACTGAGAATAAAGGAAGCTTATAAAAATTTGGCAAATTTTAGTATATATTCTGATAAAATTGAAAGCAAAATGATAATTAGATTTCAATTTGAGACACAAAAATAGAACTTTCATTAACTTGTAATTACAAAATACTACAAAAAGATTATAGAATTTCAGTGGGGAGTTTTCCCCCTTGCCCACAGAATCCAACACAAGTGCTCTTGAGCATCTTTCCACTTTATTTTCTACTTTATAAATAAAATAATATAATCCCCAAAAAACCAAGGCAGGATTTTTAAAGAAATGACATTATATTCTCTACTCTCTTCTTTTAATGCTAGGCTAGTTTGGCGTACACAAAGCAGATATCAATCAATTTCACCCTCCTCTGCATCATTCATAAGATTTGGGACACCGGGCGGCTCACCTTCTTCTTCCTCTTCATCTTCCTTCATGTACAATCCCAGCTGTTCCAAGGGGTTGCTGCTCCCAAACTTAAAACTTCCCAACCCATCTACAGAGAGATCCGTGCATGTTCCCTCCACTGAGCTTGGCAAATTATCGACTGGGGCGGCTCTAAGCATTTCTAAGTCTTCAAGGAACCTAGAATTCTCATTGATTTCTATCGTCTTTTCCATCTACAGAACACCAGAAAAATGTTTGATATTGAGTCCACAATTGACAAGGGTGTCCAATTATTGAAATGTTTGATACAATCAATTCATCTAGTACCTCCAGCAATGCCTTCCGTGCTGCTTCTCGCTCAAGCTCCCTCTTCCGTCTAGCCTCAGCTGCAGCTTCTGCTTCAGCTTGTCTTCGAGCATCTTCAGCAGCCTTGGCTTCTGCTTGCAACCGTGCCTTTTCTGGTCAACATTAAAATATGCAAACATGTAGATAACCAAACTTGTACATTTTGGAAACATACATATTAACACGTTGAAAACACAGAAAAACTAGATTAAAGTTCAAACCTTTCTTCCTTTGTTGTTCTAGTTCCTCTCTCTCCCGACGCAATTTTTCAGGGTCCCCCTTGTCACCCTGATCCATGATTTAAAAAATGCTTAGAAAAGATATAGGTATACTATACAGGAAATTCCAGAAACCCAACCTTTCAACTAACCTGTATAAGTGTCTTTTCTCGAGCTTTTAGAATGGTATCAGCAAATCTATTCTTAATAAAAGCAGCCCTATAGAGCTTCTCAGGAGAAATCTGTCTCTCTGTTGGAGCATTGTCCCCTAGATTTTTAATTGGAGAGAGTGAGAACAACTCTAATACAAAAAACACTCTTTTTTTTCTTTCATTATTTTCAGTGACCTTACCATCTTGGCAACCATCTGACTCAACAGAACTTGGCTTTCGCTGAGAAGTCTGCTCAAGCTGATCCGACCCATCCATACATTCTGCATTTAGAATATGGATTAACAAAACTTACATGCAGGGAAGTATTTATGATTTCATAGTTTTGCCATTCAAGCAAGGAAATAGAAGCATAAAAAATATAAGGGATAGTACAGTTTTTTACCCGTTAACTTGACAATTAAGTCCACTTTGTTACTTGTACTTACTTTTTTGTTCACCTTAGTACCTAAACTTGACAACTAGATCCATTTTAGTCCTCGAACTTGAATTTCATCATGAGTTAATGATAGGACCAATATTCTTGAAACATAACTGGGTTGGTTGGTTGGACCGAGAACCGACTGATAATGCTAGTCCAAACAAAAGGGTTGAACTGAAAACTGCTCAAAACTGATAAAAATCGAAAATTGGGACAAAAACCAACAATTGAATCGGCTTAATAATTTTTTTTAATTTAAAAAAAAAAATTATGAATTATGAATTATTTATTTAATTATTGCCGTCTAGTAGTTGAAACAATCAAACCAATTGAATCGGAACTAGTGGTCTGAGCGATTCAACCACTAGTCCTATTATTAGAACATATTATATGCGACACTCTTAAGATTTTACCACATCATCACCTGAATATTTTATTTTTATTTTTTAATTTTCAAGTGATGGTGTAGCACAATCACAAAGTGCATCACCTGAAAATTTATATAATTTTTTTTTTTAATTTTCAAGTGATGGTGTAGCACAATCACAAAGTGCCATCATCAAACTTTTATATTTTTCAAGTTAAGGGACCAAAATAAATCTAATTACCAAGTTCAGGTACCAAAGGAAACCTAGTTGCCAAGTTCAAGGGCAAAAAAATATATTATCCCAAAATATAAAACATTAAAACTTGGTCACTCACGATTCTTATGAAGATCGTCAACACTTGTTTTTTCATCTAATTGAGCCCCAGAATCTACCGCTTCCCGTACCTGAAGGATAATGCAAATTAATATGCCACCGTAAAACTTCAAAGTGGATCAAACAAACAATTAGAAGGTCAAACAACTTGGCAGTATCATTCAAAACCAAATAGAACCAGCACAAACCTTCATTGCATCCACGGAACCTGAAGGTTTAGCATCATCAGATTCACCATCAAAACTGCCAGAGTCTGAATCTGCAAAGATCACAAAAGAAAGCAGCCATGGAAATGGCACAGGCAACATAAGACATACTTGCACAGAAGAGAATTTTTTAAAGAAAAAGTAGTAAACACAGCAGGAGAAACCAAATAATTAACTAGAATTATATTAGCAGTACCCAGAAGATGGAAGAGAACACACACGCATTTAATTTACCGTTCTTTTTTTTTTTTTGGCCGGGGGTTTCAAAATTTATTTACCTAACCAAGTTTATTTGTCCCTAACCAGTTCAGCACAAGCAACCCAAAGTGACTAGATCAGCAGATAACATATGGAAGCATAAATGTACAGAACCCATTCTCTAGCCATAAAGTTTCCAACAGTAATTTTACTGACAATTAAGATTTAAGAAGTATGTCTACCCTATGTTGATTGATCGGTAAATGAGCTGCATTGAAAACAAATAATTTGGGACACAAACAAGATGGGGACTGAAGATTTATCATTTACTTTGAAAGACAGAATCATAGGTATAGAAAAAGGAAGGAAAATACAATTACCCCTAGAGCTGCTTGAACTGACAGACTTTGTGGTTCTATGGTCTGTGTCCTTCTCTATCTCCACAGGTGGATAGCTAGATACAGGAGGCTCATTTCCCCCAATGTCAACATCCTCATCAACTTGGTCATTCCCTGCAAACAAAAAAGTCAAACAGAACACCAAGTCAGAAAGAAAACATACCTCAGAAGGGGGTTATTATGCACAAGGATTTGAAAGCTGACCTTTGCCTTGTTGCATGGATGAATTACTCGGTGCAGATTCATTAATTAGCTGCATCAGAAATTTTCCCAAAAAGCAAACAAAAGCATATAAGTAGAACTCAACCACTTTGCATTTACATACATATATGAGTGTATTTTGAAGCATCAAAAGCAAGCAATAGTACTCATTTTTCAGCCTTGTACCTCAATTTCACAAGGTTCACCTCTTGCTTGGATTTTCTGTTTCTCTTGCAAATAGTCATCTAGAAGTCTCTTCAAAGTGAACAAGGTGTCATCACTAAGGTCGTCAATATCAATCTCAATTTCTTCTTCTCCAGATTCAGTTCCATTTGAACTGTGCTCTCTCAAGAAATCAATGATATGCGTAGGCATTTCTGCGAGCAAAGATTCCAGTTGTCTGCCTAGATTGTGTTTTTCCTCCTCCGTCATCCTCTTTACAGGTTCCTTTATAATTTCTTGGGTCACTGAGGTTGTCTTCCTCTTTTTTGCAGGAGGCATAGGCTTAGAAGTCTCTATGTCCTCAGAAGGAACTTTACTTTGTACCAACTGGGTACCAGTAACTGGTAACTTCTTCTCAATGTTTTTCCACCTTACCTCAAAAAACTTGTTAAGGGTATCAGCCATAATGTGGACATCATTTCCAGGGGGATTATAGGTCATTGCATTACTGAAAGTAAGCTTCACATCATCATGAAACTCCAAAGGGCTTGCATATGCCCCCGATGCCATCTTCTTTTTAATCGTTCCTAGGTCCATGGGCTGCTTTATAACAGTAAAGTAATCTGGAATATTCAACTTGACTATATCTACCGGTTGGTTGAAGACCCACCCATACTGATGGCTCATCAGTCGTTTTAGAAGACCCTCACACTGCTTCATCAACATCATATTTGAGGTGTTCGACGCTGAAGCATGTTTTGCAGATTCAGATTTTCCTGAAAAAGTCCGATTAAACGCACGAGCCTTGCCACTCAAAGGATTCCCTTTCTTCCCAGGTCCAGAAGGCATCATGGATGATTTCTGAAAATCCCGTGCCTGAGGTAAAATTTGTCCATTGCTGCAACTAAGAATATCACTGGAAGATGACACAGTAACCCCATTTGTCCTTTGCAACTCAACTTTCTTCTGAAGCATCCGAATCTGCTCCAATTCATGTCTCAACCTATGCATCAAATCCTTTCTTTCAAACTGTGACAATTTTGACAGTGACAGCACTTCCGTACGGACACCAAAGGAGCCATGTTTATCAGGGTTCAAACTGATACATTTTCTCTTCGGTGCACTTGAATCTTCTGAAGCAGTAATCTCCATATCGATTCTTCCCGAGCTACCAGATCCCTCTGATTCACCAGGAGGCTCATACGGGCCACAATAATACTCTCCTGCAAACCTATCACGCTTTGCCAACATCTTAGCCAAAGCACCTTTCTTCTTATATCCCTTTATTCAGTGTAAAGGAGCTGCTGACTTAATTGCTGCACTCTGAAGATATCAGCCATAGGAGCAAAATTATCCCATCTGATTTTATAGGGTAACTATAAATCCACCCTTTAACTACAACTACTAGAGTAAAGGTCAGTAAAAGTTTTAAACAAGTTTAAATCAATTCCCACCGCACTTACCCAAATATAAAATATTTAACCATTGTGAATACTTTCTTGAAGTATTTATCTTTTGAAAGACACAAATTCACTTGATTAAACACTAGAGACATTAATAGGAACCAAATTCTCCCATCCCACAGTTAATAAATCCAGATTTAAATTTTTCCCGACGATGGGAAAGGAATTAAACTGCATGAGAATAAATTGAACTTATTCACAGTTCAATTAAAGCAGCTCTTACCTGCATTTACCCAGATCCTGAATTTTATTTACACTACCCATCGTTACAAACCCCAAATTCACCACATTAATTAATAAAAAAAACCCACCATATTAAACTCTATAAAACACCTAAAAGGCAAGAACGCGAAATTCGTATTTAATAAAATTTCAATCATGCATGGAAAGCTAAAATTGCAAGAAGAAAAACTAGCTTACTGATTTAAATTGAAAATATATAGTAACATTTACTAGATAAAGCCTCAAATCTTTACAACAGAAGAAGTTTGATACAACAAAAACCTAATCCAATATCAAACCCCTCTCGCCCTAAGAATAAAACCCAAACCCGGATCCAAAAAGAAATCTAAAACCCATAAGAAACCAGTAACAATTACCAGTCTGTCACTGCTCGCTCACTGTTCCTCCTATGTCGAGAACCCTTTCTTCACTTCCTCAATCGTTTCGCCGACAAAGTAAAAGAGAGAAGCAAAAAAAACGCACAAACAGGAGAAAACACTAGATCAAGAAAAACTAATAATTAATATTCTTAAAATAGAAAGGAAAAATGTTTTATTGAATTTTAAAATTTTGGATCGAGAAAAGATTATTAGCGAGATCAGCAAAAAACTATACTTCGTATCTCTTCTCTCTATTTAAAGGGCTTTTGCTTCTTTTGGAGACATTATGACCGCTAGATTCAGGATGAAAGTCATCGGACGGTTAGATTTAAGATCGATCTCGAACGTCCGCTTTTGGCATGCTGATTTAGCAGAGTTAATCATTCAAAATTTGGTTTTTTGTCGATTATTGTTTTAGTCCCTCTACTATTCTAAAATTCAAAATTTATTCCTTCTACTTCAATTTCCCATAATTTTTTTTATGATGTCATTAATAGCACCATACACACATACGGGGAAGGCAATAAAGCAGCTGGTGCTCTATGTCGAATGGCTAGTTCCATGCTACCGAATCTTTCAGTTTTCACTTCGCCTTTAAATGAAGTGATTCACGAACTGCATGACAATGTACTATACAATATACTTTGCTTATAATATCCTACCATTAAAATAATAATATATTTTTTAAATTATTACTCAATTACACAATGAGTTACATGAAAAATCTAGTCAACTATGTACAACTAATAACAAAATTCACATTTTAGTCAAATATTTAATTTTGATTTTTGATTTTGATTTAAAAATTATGTCATAACGACAATAAATAATAGTGTTATCAATTTTAACCTATTAATAATATAATAAAAATAAAAAAATTAAATCTCAAATTTCAAGGGATTATTTAAATAAAAATTAGAACTTCTTTTTTCTTTTTTTGGATAAAAGCTTTTTTATTCAACATAGGTATTATAGAAACCTCACTCAACCTAGGAATAGTCTACCTGACTTTCTACTCCCATATACAACATGGCACATAAAAGATTCAACTCTTATCAAATGTCTCAAAGTTCTCGTTTGAGCAAAATGGTCAACACCACAAACCAACTCACTCTCAACTATAATGTCGCATTTGGAATCCAAGAATAGTTTAATCCTATAAACACGATATCTCATTCGTAAAGTTTGACACTTGAAAAAACTCAAATCACTTTTGTACATGTTTCAAAGGTTGCGACTAGAGAAATGATAATCTCTCTCCCTTCCTCTTCATGGATAACAAACCATGAAAAGTTAAACAAAAATATGAAGTCAGCCCGTCAACAAAAGCTATGTTCATCTCTAACCTTGAAAAGATAGTGACTATCAAATTTAGGCATGATGAGCAAGTGACTTATGTTAAGGCTATTATGTTGTCTATAAGTTCAAATAGGGATATAACTTATCTCGATTACCAAAGCATAATTGACTCCCAATGTAACAGCCCATTTTTGAAAAAATCGAAACAGTGGTTTCGGGATTACATATTCGAGTTCGGAAAGAAAATTTTATTTTAATACTATTTTATGATCTAAAGTATAATAATAATATTGTGTAAAAATTTAGTAAAGAAATTTTATCGATTACATGTATAATTTGATAAAGGACCAAATTGCACAAAGTGCAAAAGTTGAGTTCTAGTAGCTAAAGGGATTAAATAGCTATATAACTTTAAATTGGAGGTCCTTATATGGTAATTAGACTATTAAAAATGCTTAGTTGTTAAGGATGATGATTCATCCATGGAAAATAAAATAAAGAAAAGCATGAAATTGGAAAGATGAAAAATAAAAAGTGATAAATCAACTAAATAACAAAATATCATCACTTTATGTCATCTTCTTCCCCAAAATACATGGAAACCCTAAGAAAGAGAAAGCAAGCTTTCCTGATTTAATTGGGTAAGTAATCTTGTCCTGTTTTTAGTAATTTTTATATTTTCGTGATCGGGATAACTTAATCTATCTATTTTGGGGTTTAATTTGTAAAGTTATCAAAGAATGAAAATTTTTCCATGGATGAATATGCTGAAATTTTGAAATTTATGGTAGAATATGAAAGGTTTTTGATAGATAAACAACTTTTACAAAGTGAATTTTGATGAAAACATGATTTAGGGACTAAATTGAAAAGTTGTAAAATTCATGGAAAATTCTTAATTTTATGAAATACATGGGCTGTAAACATTACATGTAAAAATCGGTTAGGCTTGGAATAAGGGTTAAATTGTATGAATTTTATTTTTAGAGTTTAGGGACAAAATCGTCATTAATTAAAAGTTTAGGGGCAAAATGGTAATTTTTCTAAGATGTGAATTGGACTGAATTGAGTATAAATCTTATTAAATTGATGTTAAATTTACTCATATCGATCCGGATAGGCAAAATTCAGAGTTTGAACGAGGAAAAGATAAAATGTCGGATTTGTCTATTTTCGTACATGAATATTTGACGAGGTAAGTTCGTGTAACTAAATTGTGTATATTTATATGCTTAAATTAGATGTTGTGTATGTGAATTATATAAATATCATATATATATAACATTGAAAACATATCCAACAAAACCCGATAAATGATAATGCTTGAAATAAATGATAATGTTCGATAAATGATAAATGATAAAAATGTTACTTTTATCTTTAAAATGAATGTGGAATGTGTTTATTTGAATTATATGAATATTATAAATATATGAAATAATCACATGCCTGACAATGCTTGAAAAATGTTAAATCCCGTTTGAATAAATGAAAGTCGATGGATACGTGATTTCCAATAATGAATATAGTCCTGCATATGTTACGGACATTATAGATCGGACGAGCAATCCTGTTATAAGCCCTCTTAAGCATTCTGTTATATAGTTCCTGCGAGCATTCTGATCGGTAGTTATTCTACATGTGTTACGGACTACCGCAACTCTTTATTAGCGTCCTATTATATGATTCGATCGGTTGTGATCCAGTATATATTGTGGACACAAACGCAGCTCTACGTGAGCGTCCTGATATAGGCTCTTATGAGCTTCCTGACATGGCTTGCTTGAACTCTCTATTACCTTATCAGGTGCTCCCTGATATTAACTCTTTGGAGTTATCTATTAAGCTCTATGAGCTTTCTGATTAAAACTCTTATGAGTTTCCTATTTAGCCAGGATAAGCGTCCTGTTACATGGCTCATCTGAGCATCTTGATATGTGGCTCGAGAGTGTGCTTCCTGATTTTGTGTCATTAATTGGTATCCTTGAATATGAATTGACGGATCCTGATTTTTACACCTCAAGTGTACTACCTGTGTATCCATCGATATTTCAGATAAATTCAATGAGAAAAATCCTAACATGAGAAGATATGAATAGGAAATGAGTTATTACACGTATTTGTTTGAAATACATGAAAATGTTGATACATGATGTATAGAATTATGAGATGATGATGTATGAACAATTTATTTATTTGATGAATACGTTCATCCATGATTATAGATTTGTACACCTTAAGTGTACTATTCGTGTGACATTGATATTTCAAAGGATTTAATGGGTAAAGTTCCGACATGAAGTAATCTGAACTCAAGATGAATTATTATGAAAATGCACTTGTAATACAAAAATATGATTTATACATGTTAAATGAATATGTGCTTGGAAATCTGATTGTTGTAGAACTCATATATGTTTCTTGATGTTATTGTGGAATATATGACTAATAAGGGTAATGAGGATATGTATAGGGCTTGAGATCAAATTGATTTAAAGTACCTTACATGTTTATCTTGAAATAGAATGAATGGTAAGTAAGTATCATGTTATACAAACTTACTAAGCATTTCATGCTTACTCTGTTTTATTTTCCTTTGTCTTATAGCAATACGAAAGCTTATTAGATTGGAAGCATCGACAGAGATCACTCACACTATCCATCGGCCCATTTCGATATATATGGTAAATCAATTATGGTTATAATGGCATGTATAGGTTATTTAGCCAATGATGGCATATAAATGTTTTGAATGAAACTAGCCATTGGGATGGCTTGTGTTTGACATATTTTGATATATTTATAAGTGGTTCTATCATGGTTGAAGAATGAATGTGATATTACATATATGCATTTGATAACTAGATGAGTATGAATAATAGATTAACATGAAAATCAATTGTCATCTAAGGTACCTAAAGGTATATTGGTTGTATGTTATATTATGTCATGTTCAAGACATGATTTGGATTTGTTTTGAATGCTTTGATATGGTTTTTGAATGTGTTCAAGTATTGGTGTAGGTGAAAGACAAGATGGGTGATAAGTATGGCTTGGAAGATAGCCTATTTTTGTCTATACGGGCAGAGATATGGGCGTGTGTCTCAGCCATAAGTGATCTGGCTGCGTGTCCCCTACATCTTTAAAATGTCAAAACAAAATGCTCAGAATTGATCACACGGCATAGCACACAGGTGTGTGACTTGACAGTGTGACTTAAGTCAGAGAGTTACACGGCCTGAGACATAGGCGTGTCCCTGGTTGTGTGAACCACACGGCCGTGTGTGCCATGCACCTAGGAAAGATTTTGAGATTTTGCTAAAAATTTTCTAAGTACCCGTTTAGTCCCAACTCGTTTCTAATACATGTTTTGGACCTCGAGGGTTCATATAAGGGACTTTATGTTTGATTTCTGACATGAATATTGTATAAAATGAAATATCTGTTTACTTGATTTGTATATTCTGTAATGCTTCGTAACCTTGTCCCGATGACGGATACGGGTTAGGGGTGTTACACCCAAGATAAAGACATTAATGTGATTATTTGGATTGATAATACATTGGATCGAACTCAAGATGAAATAATATTAAATCTATTTATAGATTAATTCTTTTTTATTGTTTATTGTGCGACTTACCTTAATCTTGAGTAAATGAATGACTATATATGTATGACTTGTGTACTTTAATGAATTTATAATCAACGCATCTCAAAATAGTAAGCAAAAATTTGGTATGTTGGGTATATAACTTAATTACATTTTATTTTAACTTACATTATATATGGCTAATTAGTCTATTTGCTAACTCGTTATAGATTTGTATGGAATGCGTGTTAAATTATGAACCAATCAATAAATGATTTATCATAATCATTGAAATTTATTGGAATAACAAGAGATGGCGTACGTTAATTAAGTTTCATTGGATTATTATTTAATTAGATAAATAAATGAAATAATGGAGTTCAAATTGAAAATTAAATTAAGAGGTCATCTTAGTTAATTTACTTCAAAATTAAAGCAATTCATAATTAAATTAGTTTATGTTGGGAAATGTGCATATATTGTAGTAAAAATGTAATTGTTTTTTTATGTATTTGAATGGTGAATAAATAAATAAAGTTAATTTTACATTTCACTATTATGTATTTTGTGTTTTTGTCTTTCATGTTTTGCATGCATAATGAAATTGTGACAAACAAATATTAGTTCATTGATTGTCTAAGTTCAAACTGATGATAAGTGGCATTGTAAGAACGTTTACATTGCGAGAAAGACAACTTACTTTAATAGATAATCTAAACGAGTCTATAATCTCGTAAAAGAATCAAAGTGAGTATTTGATTCAAATACTTAGAAGGATTATTATGTCGTCTACACTTCCAATTAGGGAGATGGCTAGTCTTGGCTATCGAAGTAGTTGACTCCACGGGTAGAGACATAAATGTATTCATTGAAAAAATGATACATTTGACTAGACCCAAGTTGAATTAATTTTGAACCCGTTTGTGAATTAATTCACTTGTGACGTTCATGGTGTGATTTACCTAAACCCTGAGTTAGCCACTGACCATGCATATGTAACTCATGTGCTTTGATATAAGTGGAGGCTTATGCTTTACTAGCAACAATGGAATTCATAACTCGATTAAAGAGTTAATGATATCATCTCATTGGCATTGTGTAGATTGATAAATATGGAACGTGACCATGAGTTGCTTGTTCTTGAACATGCAATTTATCATAGTCATTTGTTAACAATGATCATATTAATCATTAAGAAGACACAATGGTGACAATGAGATAAAATATGATTGTATTCAAGTGAACGGATTTAACTAAAGGAATTAAGGATTTCATATGAGGGTAACACAAATATGTCGAGGTCATTGGACAAACTAGTTGGATGAATTTCTTTCGTAAAGAGTATACAATAAGGAGTTTTCAATCACGATACTTCTTGTAGACTAACTCCATGGTTAAGTGATTGTGAATTATTGAAATGATGTTTCTAGACATAATTGCAATTACTAAAGCCTAATTGTATATGTCCAATTGGTCCCTCCACTAGCTCAACAAAAACTCGATTGGATTGCATTTGAATCAGAAGGAAATACTATGACTTTGGAAATCATTTAATTGATTCGATTTATTTAATGTGGAATTAAATTTGGTGATTGTGAGAATTGTTTAACTAAATAATTTGATTAAATAATTTTCTTATCTCTTATATTTTTTTGTGATATATTTTAACTATAAACGATAACTCGTTTATAGGCGGTCAACAATTTATTTTGCACATGGAAACAACTAAAAAAAATTCTCAAATCTAATACCAAATGATAGGGGCAGTGGATCAAGATCATACTCAAGTTGTTCGACTCAAAAAAGCATTCTAATGTTACCTGAAAGAAGAAACAAAGTACTTTAGAAACAAAGAAAAGCGAAAACAACTAAAAGAAGAAATTCAAGAATAAAAAAATAAATATTCAAAACATAAATAAATAACAAAAATTAAAAGGTGAAAGATGAATCGAATAAACCAATGAATATAGATAGAAGATAGTTATCACACTAAACCCTCTGAGATATAAACCCCAATAAATTCAATTAACGTCTCTAATTAACAATTCAAGAAACAATTATTGGAAAATTGAAGGATGAAGAATGAATTCCCAGAACTACTCGAAGAAAATTGAGAAGAAAAATCGTTTCTAAAATTACAATAAAACAATTTTGCACAAAAGAAATTGTAACAGCCCAATTTTAATAGTGTCGGAACAGTGATTCGAGATCACTAATTCTGATGAAAAGTTAGAAAACTTTGTTAATCGATAATTATAAGTTAAGTGTGATTTTAGAAATATTTTAAAATTAGTAAATTTTGTGAACTAAAAGAATTAATTAGAAAAATTGGGCCAAAAACGAGGTATTGAGATCTCGAATTCATAAAATGAGCCATAAATATTTTCGAATTTTTATTTAGCCAATTAGTACAGC
Organism: Gossypium rotundifolium; assembly: GCA_025506655.1. NCBI lineage: Eukaryota > Viridiplantae > Streptophyta > Magnoliopsida > Malvales > Malvaceae > Gossypium > Gossypium rotundifolium. Next base: position 31,955,576 of record CP106730.1, read on the forward strand.
TTTATTCTTTAAAGTCACCCCTGCTCATTGTCTGACGATTCCGACCCTTTTTCACTAAAATTAATTATCTTTTCATACAGAATTGGATGATGTTCCTGTTTATTTTATAGAAAATAGACTCGTTCAGGATTCTAAACATATAAATTTAATCCCTAATTATTTTTCTTTAATTTTTGATGATTTTCTAAAGTCAAAAGGGGAACCCAAATTCATTCTAAACCAGTCTTACAAAATCCAAATATCTCAAAATGTAGACTTCCTTTGTTTTATCTGTTTCTTTTATATGAAAATAGACTCAATAAGCTTTAATTCTATATCTCACTCAACTTATAATTCAATTTGATTCAATTCAAATCACTTTTAGTTTCCTATTAATATACCTTCAAATATTCACATAATTCATAATTCGATTCACGTAATTTAAATAACTTTCTAAATTCCAGTTCATTCTATTTTCACTTCTTATTTCAATCAGTTTCACAGTATTGCAGTAATTCATTACATCAATAATTTCATAGTTTAATGCAATACACATAACAATATTCAAGAACTTCACAATTCAATTCAATACTCAAAATAATATTCAAGATTCCATAATTCATTCAAGACGGTCTCAATTTCAGACCCAATCTTAAATTTATCATTTTACTAAACACTTACCTTAAAATACTTACCACACATAATTAATAAATTACACATAATAATGATAAAGTTTGAATAATAGTTATACAAATATCATCAAAGTCTGAAGATATCACATTATCTTAAGTTATATATTAATAATGGCGTACATTTCTAGACTCTACATATACTATATTTGGTCCGAGAACCGACTAAACCATAGCTCTGATACCACTAAATGTAACATATTTCAAAACTTACTAGTCATTCTTAATTTACTAATAATTCTTATTATGTGCTTCACATATCATTTTTTTTCAATTCCAATTTCACTTCAATTTATTCACAACTAAATTTAATTTCACTTTCTCATCAATATTCAATTCAATACTAATATTTATCCATCACTTAATTCAATTTCCATTTAATTCATCAATAACACTTACCTCATACTTCACTTACTAAACGATAATTTAAATTTAACATTTAATATTAAATAATAATATAATATTAAACATAAAAAATCTTTATTTTTTCACAATAACCATCAATTAAACAAAATGGCTTAATTGCCATTTTGGTCCTTTATACTTTCTTTAATCTATAATAAAACTTTTACACCTTTTTCAATTTAGTCTTTTCATTTAATTACATATCCAAACGTTAAAATTTCTCAACTAAACTTTAATAATAACTTAATGACACTCCACAAATATTTCTAAAAATATTTATGGCTCATTTTATGAATTCGAGATCTCAATACCTCATTTTTGGCCCAATTTTTCTAATTAATTCTTTTAGTTCACAAAATTTACTAATTTTAAAATATTTCTAAAATCACACTTAACTTATAATTATCGATTAACAAAGTTTTCTAACTTTTCGTCAGAATTAGTGATCTCGAATCACTGTTCCGACACTATTAAAATTGGGCTGTTACAGAAATTAACTCCAAGTGTAACACCCCTTTACCCGGGTTCTCCGCCAGAACCGGGCAAGAGGCATTATCGTACTTGACTTGCCTGATCATTCCACTTTAAGCTATAAAAATGTTCTCCAATTTAAAACTTTTCATTCACCATCACAACATTCCTATCATTGGTCAACGAGACCCTTTACACCTGCTCGGGATGTTACGGGACCAAACCGGAACTTTACGAACACTTAGAAAATTTTCACCTAAACAGGGGTCACACGTGTAACACCCTTAACCCGTGTTCGTCGTCGAACTAGGGTTACGAGTATTACCATGTAAGTTAAAAACTTCAATTCGCTCGATTGAAACTTAATTGCTCATCTTTATCAAATGCTTTAATAATAATAATACAACAAATTTTTACAAGTGTAACATATACTTTGATAAATTGATCCAAGTCGTATACAACATATTTCACAACACATACATGCTTATAAATTTGGCCGAATATACAAGACCTTATTTACAACATTTCATGTTGATTTCTTAGCACAACCAAGTTTGGTAATTTCATGTACTCAAATGAAATACGTGACTTTACAAGCAAATATTTATAAACCCTAATTATACATATCTTCATATTCGACAATGAGCCTAAATAAATGATTCATCAAGCATGTTAACTACATTTGCCACTATCACCTAGGTTTGGCCGAATACACATACATGCATTACTCACATAATTCCCACTTAGCAAATCAATTGAAATTGTCACACTTTTATAAATCCTGACTAAAGCTCAACTATCATACATCTACCTTGACTTATATATATATATATATATATATATACGAGTATTAACTTAAATGGCAAACTACCCGACTAATTTAATACAATGTTTGTTTTATGATCAAACAGTCATATAAAAAGCATAAGATTTAAGTAAAGAAACGACCATAACCAAACTATTGAAACCAACATACCATACTCATAGCCAAGAATAAATAAAACCAACTTAAACAACACGATCAAGCCATTTTCGCATGGCTATATATATATATATATATATATATATATAGACATTAGAACATCATTCAAACGTTTATCTAGCCTATACATGCCTTTAATTCAAAATCAACTAACTGGATAGTACCAAAAAGAGATGATAGTGTGGTTGACTTCACCAACGATCCTTCGAGCCTGTAGCTTGACCAAAATCTATAAAACGAACAGTGAAAACACACAAAGTAAGCTCACTAGCTTAGTAAGTCTTAAGCGCATATAATCGTAATGAACATATATGTAAAAATTTTAATCTCCAAGCTTATAATATTGAACATAAATATTTCAATATATATATATAATACACATAGCCGAATACTAGTGACACACTTGATTTAAATATTATCACTATGTCATCATGAACATGTACATTATCAAATCACACAAATATCGTATTATATCACAATTTTCGAATCACATGAACCAACTTTAGGCATCAATCTTCTATATCTACTTATACACATATGCAAAACACTTCTTACTCTTTCACCATTTACCTTTCCATTTTATAACCGAGTTCTCACTATGACATACATATATATAACCCAACTTCACATATAAGTAACGTACATTCACATTAATGATAAGCTCAACATTATAAAATAAAATACTTATGGAATTGTCCATTTCATCACATCATATTTATTCAAAACGATAAGAAATTTGCTCACTTCATTCCTTACTAACATAGTAGGCTAACTCTTACCCGAGCTTTCAAAGACATAGCATTATATGTGACTCACCTCGCTTGATTCCCAAATTTTTCGTTTATAGCAATTCACCAAGATTAAGCACGCTAGGCACGGCTTCGAATATATCACCTAAGACTAAGCACGCTAGGCACGAAGCTTTGAATATATCATCGGCACTAAGCTCTTGCTAGCACGAAGCCCAAATATGTCACCCAAGACTAAGCTCGCTAGGCACGAAGCTCGAATATATCACCCAACTAAGCACGCTAGGCACGAAGCCTGAATATATTTATCAACTCAATTCATCAATTCACATTTCTTAACACATACATCACTATCAATTCATATTCACAAAACCAATTCACTTGTCAAACCCAATATACTAATTCATATTATCTTGCAAAACATAATCATCCCAATATAAAACATACACATTCGGCTAACACCTATATCTTACTCAATTTAATCAATTAATTTCATTTCACACTTTCATAATTATTTCTTTAATGAACTTTAACTTAAGAACTTACCTCGACTGTCGACGGACAACTTAGACCGCTTATTCGAGAACTTTCGCCTTTCCCCATCCAATTCGTTTTCTTTGCTCTTGATCTAAAACACATTAAATTTAGCTCATTCAAGTACATTTCAATTCAATTTAGTCCCAAAACACATAAACATGCAAATTACCATTTTACCCCTAATATTTTACAATTTAACAAATTAGTCCAATTTGTATAAAACACGAAATACACCAAATTTGATTATACATATCAAGGACCGAATTCTCCATATACCTATACAAATGCATACATTTCATTTATTCTGCAATTGGGCCCCTTAAAAATTTATTTTTTTTACAATTTAGCCCTAAATACTCCATTTCACCAAAATTTCCCATTCAAAACTTATTACTATCTAACATAACTTTAATATTTTTCCAACAAACATCATAAAACACAAACATATAACCATGGCATTTTACATAAACATCATCCATTCATGAAATTAAGACATGGGCTTTAAAGCTCTCAAGCAACGATTACAAAAACGTAAAAATTATCGAAACCCACCAAAAACTAACCTTAAATCACCAAATTTCTCTTGACCAATGCTAAACCTTGTTCTTCTTTTCTTTTATTTTCTTTTTGTATGTTTCGGCAAGAACAATGCAAATGAGACCACTTTCTATGTTTCTTTTATTTTATTATAAACATAACTTTATAAAATAATTAAAATATAACTTTAATTATTTTATAAATGAAATAAACATATAATGTAATGATACACCACTAGTCATTGTCGTCCACTACCTTTTGAATTGGGCAATTTTCACTTTTAATGCTCCCAATTAGAAAAACAACTTTAAATTAGTCCTTACACTTTAAACTATCAAGTTTATAATTTACGCGATTAAGCCCTTTTATTTAATTAAGCATACAAACGATAAAATTTTTCTCTGAGACTTTCACACATTAATTCACATAAAATAAACATAAAATATAATATTAAAATATATCTTAGACTCGGATTCGTGGTCCCGAAACCACCGTTCCGATTAGGGTTAAATTCGGTCTGTTACAACTCTCCCCCTTAAGGATTTTCGTCCCCGAAAATCTTACCGTGAAACAAAGTCGGATATTGTTGCCTCATTAAATCCTCAGGCTCCCACGTAGCCTCTTCAACTCCGTGCCGATTCCATAGTACTTTTACTAATGGAATTCTTTTATTTCTTAATTCTTTCATTTCTCGAGTTAAAATACGGATCGGTTCTTCCTCATACGTCATATCGGGTTGGATTTCAATCTCAGATGGAGCAATCACATGTGACGGATCGATCAGATCTCTGAAGCATCGAAACATGAAATACATCGTGTATCTTTTCTAATTCAGAGGGTAACCTCAATCTATAAGCAACAGGCCCAATACGTTCGATGACTTCATACGGTCCGATGAATCTCGGACTCAACTTGCCTTTCCGACCAAAACGGAGTACTTTCTTCCACGGAGCAACCTTTAAAAATACTCGATCTCTGACCTGAAATTCAATGTCTTTACGTTTCAAATCAGCATCGGACTTTTAATGATCCGAAGCAGCTTTCAAATTGTCTCTAATAATAGCTACTTTCTTACTGCTTCTTTAATCAAATCAACCCGTGTATCTTATTCTCATTGAGCTCACCCAAGACAATGGTGTTCGACACTTTCGCCTGCACAAGGCTTCATAGGCGCCATTTTGATACTAGATTGAAAAGCTGTTATTATAGGCAAATTCAATCGAGGTAAGTATCTTTCCCACGTACCTTCAAACTCAAGAACGCAGATCTCAACATGTCCTCAAGTATCCGAATAGTTCGCTTCAGATTGACCGTCTGTCTGTGGATGAAAGGTCGTACTAAAGTAAAGTTTAGTACCTAAAGCATCTTGCAACTTCTTCTAAAATCGTGATGTGAATCTCGGTCTCTCTCGAAATAATGGAACTCGGTACACCATGCAACCTCACAACTGTGATATATACAATTCACAAGTTTATCAAGTGAATAGTCCGTTCGAATCGGTACAAAATGAGCCGATTTGGTCAATCTATCTACTATAACCCAGACTGCATCTTTCTTGCTCGGTGTCATAGGCAAACCAAATTCAAAATCCATAGTGATTCTATCCCATTTCCATTCAGGTATCACGATCGGTTGAAGTAACCCAGAAGGCACTTCATGCTCGACTTTTACTTGCTGACAATTTAAACACTTTGTAACAAATTCGGATATATCCCGCTTCATGCCAGGCCACCAATAGAACTGTTTCAAATCGTTATACATTTTCGTGCTACCCGGATGTATTGATAATCGACCACTATGAGCCTTGCTCAGAATTATTTGAATCAAATTTGAGTTCTTCGGAACACACATTCAATTTTTAAAGTTCAAACAGTCATTAACATTGATTTGAAACTCTGATCTCGCATCTTTTTCACACTGAATTCGCCTAGCAATCAAATCCTTGTCAGCTTTCTGTGCATCACAAATTTGCGGAATAAACATCGATCTTGCTTGTAACTCGGCTATGATCGAATCATCACCAGACATAACCATCTGTGCGTTCATCGTACGAAGAGCAAACAATGATTTTCGACTTAGCGCATCTGCAACAACGTTAGCTTTTCCCGGATGGTAGTCAATCACCAATTCATAGTCTTTCAACAGTTCTAACCATCTGCGTTGTCTCAAGTTCAGATCTTTCTGAGTCATCAAATACTTTAGGCTTTTATGATCCGAATAAACGTGACATTTCTCGCCAAATAAATAATGACACCAAAGTTTCAACTCAAAGACAATAGTTGCTAATTCCAGATCGTGAGTTGGATAATTTCTTTCGTGCGGCTTTAGTTGCCTCGAAGCGTAGGCTATAACTTTGCCTTCTTGCATCAAAACACAACCCAATCCATTCAAAGAAGCATCACTAAAAATGACAAATTCTTTACCCGATTTAGGCTGAGCTAACACTGGAGCTTCGGTCAAAAGGGCTTTCAGCTGCTCAAAACTTTTCTGGCACTTTTCTGACCACTCAAACTTGACATCTTTCTATAATAGCTTTGTCAAAGGTGTAGCTATCACAGAAAAACCTTTTACAAATCGTCTGTAGTATCCTGCAAGACCTAAGAAAATTTGAATCTCGGAAACATTCTTTGGTGGTCTCCAATCGAGTATAGCCGCTATTTTGTTTGGATCCACCCGAATACTTGATGCTGAAACAACATGACCCAAGAAGCTGACTTCATTCATCCAGAACTCACATTTACTAAAATTTGCATACAACTGTTGATCTCGCAAAGTTTGTAGCACTAATCTCAAATACTCGGCATGCTCAGTTTCATCTTTGGAGTAGATCAGTACATCATCTATAAACACTACTACAAACCGATCCAAAAACTGTCTAACGACCCGATTCATTAGATCCATAAAAATAGCAGGTGCATTAGTGAGTCCAAAAGGCATAACCAGAAATTCAAAATGTCCGTACCTCATCCTGAATGCAGTCTTTGGCACATCTGTGTCTCAGGCTCATGAATCGATAATAACCCGATCTCAAATCTATCTTCGAAAACACTGAAGCCCCTTTCAACTGATCAAACAAATCATCAATACGTGGTAGCGGATACTTATTCTTTATAGTTACTTTATTCAGTTGCCGATAATCAATACATATTCGCATCGTTCCATCTTTCTTTTTCACAAAAAGAACCGGTGCACCCCAAGGAGAGAAGCTCGGTCGATCGTGCAAAGCCCCTGTCTGTTAACTCTTGCAACTGTGCTTTCAACTCTTTTAACTCAGTAGGTGCCATCCGATACGGAGCTATCAAGATCGGAGTCGTCCCCGATACTAATTCAATTCCAAACTCAATCTCTCGTACTGGTGGTAAACCCGGTAATTCTTCAGGAAACACATCTAGGTATTCACACACAACTGGTACAGATTCAATCTATTTTTTGGCTATTTTATTATCCAGCACATACGCCAAATAAGCTTCGCATCCTCTTTTTACATACCTCTGGGCTAACATCGAGGTTATTACAGTAGGCAACCCACTCACATCATTAGTTTCAACCCGTATAATCTCGCCGTTTTGGCATCTGAATTCAATAATCTTTCTTTTACAATTCACCACTACATCACACAAAGTTAACCAGTCCATTCCCAGAATTATATCAAACCAGTCAAAAGGCAATAACATCAAATCAGCTGGGAAGCAAGAATCCCGAATCATCAATGGGCAACCTTTACATACTTTATTAACCATTACACAACGACCCAAAGGATGGACACACGATCAAGAAACTCGATGAGACTCAACGGTAGAGTCTTCTTTGGATACTAAGGTTTCACACACATATGAATGAGTTGAGCCAGGATCAATCAACGCGATCACGTAGTATCATAAAGTATGAAAGTACTAGTAATAACATTTGGGAAGAAGCATCCTCTCTCGCTCGTGACAAAGATAAGTCGTAGGCGGTGCTCGGCCTCGATCGAACTACATGTTGTCTTTCATCCCTCTCGACTGCCACCTATATTGCTAGAATGTTTGGGTGGTCGGCCCCGTGCTAACGTGCTGCTCGGTCTAGTGTTCTGAACCGTATTCTGTTCGGCTAACATCGGGCACTCTTGAATAAAATGGTCCGATGATCCACATTTAAAGCAGGACCGATCACGAACTCTACAACTCCCAGAATGCCATTTCCTATAATGTTTACACTCGGCCCGGTTCTGTGGAACATTATCGACACTAGCTATCGACGTGGCTCGGGATCTCACTGGAGGTTGATCACGCCTAGCAAGTCTGAAGTGGCTTTATGTCGACCGGGGTCATCTCTAAACTTCTTATGCCCGAATGGAAAATTTTACTCGATGATCTTTTTGAGTGTCTCTAGCTTCTACTTCACTTTTCTTTTCTCCTTTCGAGCTCTTGACTTTACAAGCTCGCTCGACTAATGTCACAAACTCTTTGATTTCAAGAATGCCAACAAGTAACTTTATGTCTTCATTCAGGCCGTCTTCAAATCTTTTACACATAATGGCTTTAGTAGATATACACTCTCGAGCATAACGGCTCAATCTAACAAACTTTCGCTCATATTCCGTCACAGTCATACGACCCTATTTTAATTCTAGAAATTCTTTCCGTTTCGATCGATGAATCTCTCGGCTAATGTATTTCTTGAACTCTATTTGAAAGAAATCCCGTCACTTTTTCTTTTGGAACCATCGATACTAGTGTATTCCACCGGTGATAAGCGTGTCCCAAGTAGAGATATAGCACACTTTAGGCATTCATCCGAGTACAAGATAACTCATCGAAAATTCGAATAGTGTTATCAAGCCACATCTCACTTCGCTCTGCGTCATCATCATCATTGGCCTTGAATTCCTCGGCCCCATATTTCTGATTTTATCAACGAAAAGCCTGCTAGATCTCATCGAATCTATCATCGGGGGTGCTGAAGGTACCGGAGTTAGATTATTTGGGGGTGGAGGTTGTTGTACAGCCGGATTATTCTGAACAAACTGGGTAACCATTCATTCATCATTTGGTAGAAGGCTTGTTTAGCCTCCCCCTCGTGGCTACCCGAAACTGGTCGAGAGTCTACTGGCGCTGATCCGTGTGCACGGTCAGGCGCTACACTCTCTACATCATCCGCTATGGCTCTATCGGGATCAGGATCCATTTACTATATAAAACACAGTTCGAAATGTCAGAAGTCACCACACTATCAAATATATACAATTAAGGCATGTATAGCTAGACTCTTACTCACTACGGTTGTCCTAGAATCGACTAAACCGTAGCTCTGATACCAATTAAAATGTAATACCCTTAACCTGTGTTCGTCATCGAACTAGGGTTACGAGTATTACCATGTAAGTTAAAAACTTCAATTCGCTCGATTGAAACTTAATTGCTCATCTTTATCAAATGCTTTAATAATAATAATACAACAAATTTTTACAAGTGTAACATATACTTTGATAAATTGATCCAAGTCGTATACAACATATTTCACAACATATACATGCTTATAAATTTGGCTGAATATACAAGACCTTATTTACAACATTTCATGTTGATTTCTTAGCACAACCAAGTTTGGTAATTTCATGTACTCAAATGAAATACGTGACTTTACAAGCAAATATTTATAAACCCTAATTATACATATCTTCATATTCGACAATGAGCCTAAACAAATGATTCATCAAGCATGTTAACTACATTTGCCACTATCACCTAGGTTTGGCCGAATACACATACATGCATTACTCACATAATTCCCACTTAGCAAATCAATTGAAATTGTCACACTTTTATAAATCCCGACTAAAGCTCAACTATCATACATCTACCTTGACTTATATATATATACGAGTATTAACTTAAATGCCAAACTACCCGACTAATTTAATACAACGTTTGTTTTATGATCAAACAGTCATATAAAAAGCATAAGATTTAAGTAAAGAAATGACCATAACCAAACTATTGAAATTAACATACCATACTCATAGCCAAGAATAAATAAAACCAACTTAAACAACATGATCAAGCCATTTTCGCATGGCTATATATATATATATAGACATTAGAACATCATTCAAACGCTTTATCTAGCCTATACATGCCTTTAATTCAAATCAACTAATCGGATAGTACCAAAAGAGATGATAGTGTGGTTGACTTCACCAACGATCCTTCGAGCCCAGTAGCTTGACCAAAATCTATAAAACGAACAAATGAAAACACACAAAGTAAGCTCACTAGCTTAGTAAGTCTTAAGCGCATATAATCGTAATGAACATACATGTAAAAATTTTAATCTCCAAGCTTATAATATTGAACATAAATATTTCAATATATATATAATACACATAGCCGAATACTAGTGACACACTTGATTTAAATATTATCACTATGTCATCATGAACATGTACATTATCAAATCACACAAATATCGTATTATATCACAAATTTCGAATCACATGAACCAACTTTAGGCATCAATCTTCTATATCTACTTATACACATATGCAAAACACTTCTGACTCTTTCACCATTGACCTTTCCATTTTATAACCGAGTTCTCACTATGACATACATATATATAACCCAACTTCACATATAAGTAACGTACATTCACATTAATGATAAGCTCAACATTATAAAATAAAGTACTTATGGAATTGTCCATTTCATCACATCATATTTATTCAAAACGATAAGAAATTTGCTCACTTCATTCCTTACTAACATAGTAGGCTAACTCTTACCCGAGCTTTGACATAGCATTATATGTGACTCACCTCGTTTGATTCTCAAATTTTTCGTTTATAGCAATTCACGGCATTAAGCACGCTTAGGCACGAAGCCGGATATATCACTCCAGTACTAAGCTCGCTAGGCACGAAGCTTCGAATATATCATCGGCACTAAGCACTCTCTAGCACGAAGCCCAAATATGTCACCAAGACTAAGCTCGCTAGGCACGAAGCTTTGAATATATCACCTAAGACTAAGCACGCTGAGCACGAAGCTCTGAATATATTTATCAACTCAATTCATCAATTCACATTTCTTAACACATACATCACTATCAATTCATATTCACAAAAACCAATTCACTTGTCAACCCCAATATACTAATTCATATTATCTTGCAAAACATAATCATCCCAATATAAAACATACACATTCTACTAACACCTATATCATACTCAATTTAATCAATTAATTTCATTTCACACTTTCATAATTATTTCTTTAATGAACTTTAACTTAAGAACTTACCTCATTGTCGACGGACAACTTAGGCCAAATTATTCGAGAACTTTCGCCTTTTCCCGATCCAATTCGTTTTTCTTTGCTCTTGATCTAAAACACATTAAATTTAGCTCATTCAAGTACATTTCAATTAAATTTAGTCCCAAAACACATAAACATGCAAATTACCATTTTACCCTAATATTTTACAATTTAACAAATTAGTCCAATTTGTATAAAACACTTAAATACACCAAATTTGATTATACATATCAAGGACCGAATTCTCCATATGCCTATACAAATGCATACATTTCATTTATTCTACAATTGGGCCCCTTAAAAATTTATTTTTTTACAATTTAGCCCTAAATACTCCATTTCACCAAAATTTCCCATTCAAAACTTATTACTATCTAACATAACTTTAATATTTTTCCAACAAACATCATAAAACACAAACATATAACCATGGCATTTTACATAAACATCATCCATTCATGAAATTAAGACATGGGCTTTAAAGCTCTCGAAGCAACGATTACAAAGACGTAAAAATTATCGAAAACCGACCACAAACTAACCTTAAATCACCAAATTTCTCTTGACCGAATGCTAAACCTTGTTCTTCTTTTCTTTTATTTTCTTTTTGTATGTTTCGGCAAGAACAATGCAAATGAGACCACTTTCTATGTTTCTTTTATTTTATTATAAACATAACTTTATAAAATAATTAAAATATAACTTTAATTATTTTATAAATGAAATAAACATATAATGTAATGATACACCACTAGTCATTGCCGCCCACTACCTTTTGAATTGAGCAATTTGCTTTTAATGCTCCCAATTAGAAAAACAACTTTAAATTAGTCCTTACACTTTAAACTATCAAGTTTATAATTTACGCGATTAAGCCCTTTTATTTAATTAAGCATACAAACGATAAAATTTTTCTACGAGACTTTCACACATTAATTCACATAAAATAAACATAAAATATAATATTAAAATATTTCTTAGACTCGGATTCATGGTCTCGAAACCACCGTTCCGATTAGGGTCAAATTCGATCTGTTACAACACGCCCGTGTTGGTCTACGGACATGCCCGTGTTCCCCTAAGACATGCCCGTGTCTTTCACCCGTGGTTGACACTGACTAATTTTGCACGGCCTGGGTACATCCGTGGTCCTGGCCCGTGTGCCAAACCTTGGCATTCTGACTCATTCACATGGCCTATACACACACCCGTGTTTGATGCCCGTGGTCGTCTCTGATTAATCCACACGGTTGGTCGCACGCCTGTGTGCTTCCACCGTGTTGCAATTCAAATTCTAAATCCTAAGCGCAGACTTCATACGGCCTGGGCACACACCCATGGACTGACTGTGTGTTACACACGGCCTAGACACACGCCCGTGTGCCTACCCATGTGGACAAGAATGAGGCTATTTGCCAAGCTCTTTGCACCCCTCTAGTTCACACCACATGAATCCATTCAACATATCAATAAACAACTTGTAATTTGCAACATGAACTTTCATGAATAACTTCATATTTTCATAAATGACAACGTGAGCCATCAATCATGACAATATACAAAATAGATATCTTAATAAGGGGCTAATACACTTTTGGCCAAAATAACAAAACAATCTAACTAATCTAGCCCCTATACATGCCATATACAAAATCACTAAGTCTAGATATACCGAGGTGAGCTGATAGTGTGAGTGATCTTCTTCTTATCTGCGTATCCCGGCTCGGCTCTTAAACTCTATAAAATAAGGGAAAAAGAAAGGGGAAGTAAGCTTTAAGCTTAGTAAGTTTACATGTTAACGATTAGCATTATAGTATGTGCTGAACAATAAATAACATTACATACTAAACAAGAAGCATTTCATATTCATAATCATGCTTACTCATTTCTTCCATATCCACATCCAAACCATATCACAAGCTTAATGCACACATTTATTAGCATGCCTCCTTGCACTTAGTACCACAATGTCACATAATACAACACATCTCAATCTTTCAATCAACTACTCATAATCAAATTACTCGGTGGTTCTAAACTTAGCCCACCATCAGTCTTTATTAGGGTGGTATCACACATAGCCCATCAAAGAGGTTAGTTACGGTGGTATCTCATATAGCCCACCAATTAGTAAATAGATGATGGTATCGCACATAACCTATCTTAATTAAGTATTAAGGTGGTGTCGCACTTAACCCACCATCAAATATTGATATAACACATTTACATATCCATTCCATCATTCATACTAGAGTTATTCAATAACTACCACAATCTATGTAACAGCCCGGTTTAGACCCTAGTCGAAATAGTGGTTTTGAGACCACAAATTCAAGTCAGAGTAATAATTTAATATTATTTTCTGTGCGAATAGTATGCAACATGGTCTGTGTGAAAGTTCTGTGTGATGATTTGATCTTTTTAGTGTCGGATTAAGAAAGGACTTAATCGCGTAAAGTGTAAAATGCTGTGTGCTAATTGTTAAGTACTTAATTATTGTTGTCTTTATAATGTGGAGGCCTTATGAGGCAATTAGCCATTATTAAAGTTAGTGGTTGATTAAATGACATATTAACCTTAATGTAAATTTGTCTTATATAACTAATAAAGGGGCAAATTGGTAAATTGATAATTTAGTTAATATTAAACAAAACCAAAAAGATGAAACATGTTCATCTTTGTTTCATTTGAACCGAAAATAGGAAAATAGAAATGGTTTGGGAGCTTTGTGATATTCGGCCATTGTTAAGCAAAAATTTAGGTATGTTTTAGCTCGGTTTTTGATAATTTTTACATTTTTCGTAATCGTTGCTTTGTGCTTTACAAAACCCATGCTTGAATTTTGAGTATTGATGATATTTTTGTAAGATTCCATTGATACCATATTGAGCTTTGTGATGATTTTTGGTGTTAAATGAAAGATGTGAGTTAGATGAACATAGTTTGTATTTGAAATTTTGGTGAAATTGAGTTATTTGAGCTAAATTGTGAGAATGGGAAATTGGAGGACTAAAATGTAAAATAAATGAAATGTGAGGGCTTGTATAAGCATGGGGAGAATTTAGCTAAACACATGTATATTGAAATTTTGAGTATTTGATGATTTTGTGGGATAGGGACTAAAGTATCAAAATGTGAAAATGTGAGGGCTATTTTGTAAATTACCCTAAATATGTGTGTTTGGATTAAAATGAATGAATTGATGATTGAATGGATTAAATTTGAATGTATTTATACCAAGAGAGGAGAGGTTCGGATCAAGATCGAGGCAAAGATAAAGTGCTCGATTAATTGACCGTATCGATAGTTCGACGTCCGAGGTAAGTTCGGATATCATACATGTATTTGAGCTATGTTTTATAAATATGAAATAAATATGTTCATGTGTATGAAAATGAGTTACTATGTGCATGATTCTAGTTGATGGCACTAAGTGTGCAAAATTGAAATCAAAATAGAAATGAATGGCATTGTGTGTGCGACACCGAGACGAGTCGGTTAAAAGAATAGGCACTAAGTGTGCGATAACAATTATACTTCAAATATGTATGTGGCATTGAGTGTGCGGTTATTTTAAACGAATATCAAATGAAGATCAACATGTAATATCGAGCATTGAATAGCTTGGAGATAGAATAACTAAGTGTTAGCTAAGGTATGTAATTAACCTTTGTGGTTGATAAGTTATAAACAAGCTATGATGGAATGAATGCGAATTTTAGATATGAATGAGATGATATAAATATGAGATAACTAATCTATGTGATGCTTAATACTTACATTAGTTTGGTTTGATAAGATATAGTATTGTATATCGAACTTACTAAGCTTTGAAAAGCTTACTGTGTGACTTGTTTCTCTGCCTTGTAGTGTCATTAAAGCTAGCTCGGATCTAGGATCGTTAGCTTCTCAATCACACTATCGGCATTCTATTTTGGTACTTTTGGAAAGATGTATAAAGCTAGAATATGGCATGTATAGGCTAGTTAATTGAATTATGTTTGAGATTATAATTAGCCATGAGATGTGGCTAGATATGTGATAGGTTTGGCATGAATGAATATGATATGTGTGATGTATCTTTTGGCATGATTTGTGGATTGATAAATTTGCTATCAAGTGGTAACTTTATGTTGATAAATGCTAATAGGGGTTAGTGAAATTGGGAATGAATTATGCTTGTGATAGAATAAGTATTGCTATTAAATTTAGTATAAATAGAGTTGAAATTGAATGCATAAGTGGAATGACAACATTGGTATGTTTATGATGATAATATGAGCATGAGATGTTTAGGTTGTATGGCTTGTAGGTTGGACCCTTATGGGTGGCAATTTGACTTTGCAAAATGGCCTATAATGTCACACGATTGGGGCACACAGGCGTGCCTTAGATCATGGGTAAATTGGCAGAATGTGGCATAAATTGCACACGGCCATGGCACGAGCGTACTTACAGGTCGTGCAAGAAATGACAGTATATGACCTTATAGGACATGGCCTTAACACATGGGCATGCTTTTTAGCCGTGTTAATTTTGGTAGTAAGTAACCACGGGGAGGTCACACGGGTGTGTCATGTAGCTGTGGGAGAGGCACGGCCTTACCCCACGGGCGTGTCTCCCCTGTATTTTGAAAAGTCTCAAATTTTTTTATGAAATTTTATATGTGTTTTGGTTTAGTCCCGACTCAGTTTATAAGCATGCTTAGGGTCTTAATGACTCGTTTAAGGGACACTATGATTGTATATGAATATGTTTAATGATGATTGACTTTGTGTTGTGAATGTGATGTGAAATGATCCTATTGTTCAGTAATGCCTCTAAACCCTATTCCAGCGACGGTCTCGGGTTAGGGGTGTTACAATTTTATTGGTATCAAAGCTACTGTTTAGCTGATTCTCAGACTAACGTAGCATGTGTGAGTCTAGCTATACATGCCATATTGTGAAATTGCGATAGTGTGATGAAATCTGACAATTGAAATGTGTTTTAATATAGTAATGGATCTCAATCGAGCAGTTGCTGACGATGTAGAGAGTAATGCACCTGCTCCCGCTCAAGGGACAGCGCCGGCCACATCTAGGCCGAATGATAGTGGTGAGGGAGGTGAGGCTAAGCAAGCCTTCTTTCATATGATGAGTGAATGGTTTTCGGAATTTGTTAGAACAAATCCGACTGCTCCACAACCTCTACCCCCGCAAGTACCTGTTGTGCCACAAGTTGTAGATCCGATCAGATTGAATAAACCACCTGTAGATAAGATTCGCAAGTATGGGGCCGAAGAGTTTAGGGCCACAGATGATGACGATGCTGAACAAGCCAAGTTTTAG
Organism: Gossypium rotundifolium; assembly: GCA_025506655.1. Lineage (NCBI taxonomy): Eukaryota > Viridiplantae > Streptophyta > Magnoliopsida > Malvales > Malvaceae > Gossypium > Gossypium rotundifolium. The sequence goes on from CP106730.1 coordinate 31,972,550, forward strand.
CTTGAAAATACAATCAGAGTATTTGATGAGATGTCGTTGAACCATGAAGAGTGCATTAAGTGTGCAGTTTCCTTGTTGAGAGATACGGCTTACAATTGGTGAAAATGTTGATATCTATAGTTTCGAGGGAGAGAGTAACTTGGGACTTCTTTCAATCCAAGTTTAGAAAGAAGTATATCAGTCAACACTTTATTGATCAGAAACGTAAGGAGTTTTTAGAGCTAAAACAGGGTCATTTGTCTGTTACTGAGTACGAGCGGGAATTCATAAGATTGAGTCAATATGTAAGGGAATGTGTTTCGACTGAAGCTACTATGTGTAAACGTTTTATAGAGGGATTGAATGAAGACATTAAGTTGTTGGTTAGAATACTGGATATAGATGAATTTGTTGTATTAGTCGAAAGAGCATGCAAAGCTGAGGAGCTCGGTAAAGAAAAGAAGAAAGTCGATTACGAGGCTCGTGATGAAAGAAAGAGATCGATGAATAAGTTCTCTCAATCTTCAGCAAAGAGATATAAAGATGCAAGCAATCGTTCAAATTCCTTGTTTGGACATTCAAATAAAGATCGTTTGAGATAGAGTACTGGTTTACGAATTCAAGCTTCAAATGAAACAAGTGTTGGCAGTGTTAAGAGTAATAAGCCCGAATGTAGACAATATAGGAGACGACATGTGGGAGAGTGCTGGGGCAAGTATAACAATAGAACATGCTATAAGTGTGGATCCCGAGATCATTTTATCCGAGATTGCCCAAAGATGGTCGAAGAAGAAAATGTTCAGAATGAAAGACCAAGTAATGTGACGACGGTAGACCACCCAAGAGCATCGAAATGTGAATGAAAGTCGAGAGGAATGACCGATACAAGCAGAAGGTCGAAAGCAAGAGTACCTGCCCGAGCCTATGCTATATGTGCACGAGAAGAAGCATAATCTCTAGACATGATCACTAGTACTTTCACTTTATTTGATACTGATGTCATTCATTGATAGATCCTGGATAAACTCATTCCTATGTGTGTATGAATTTAGTATCGAATAAGACTCTACCTGTTGAGTCTACTGAATTTGTGATTAGAGTATCGAACCCCTTAGGCAAGTGTGTTTTGGCGAATAAGGTGTGCAAGAATTGCCCGTTGATGTTTCGTGATTTATGTTTCCCGGTCAATTTGATGTTGCTACCATTTGATGAATTTGACATAATTCTGGGAATGGACTGGCTCACTTTGCATAATACCATTGTGAATTGTAAGAGAAAGAATGTTGAAGTGAAGAGTCAGAATGGTGAGATAGTTCGAATTGAGTCTAGTGATATGAAAGGATTGCCAACTGTTGTATCTGTGATGAAAGCTATGAACTATGTGAGAAAAGGTTGTGAAGCTTATTTGGCATACGTGATTGATACAAAGGTGTCGAAAAAGAAAATTAAATCTGTGCCTATGATATTTGAATTTCCAGATGTATTTCCAGAAGAGTTATCGGGATTACCTCCGATTAGAGAAGTCAAATTTGGTATTGAGTTAGTGCCAGGAAGTGCTCCTATTTCGATAGCTCCATACAGAATGGCACCAACAAAATTGAAAGAGTTGAAATCTCAGTTGCAAGAATTGACTGATAGAGGATTTGCACGACCGAGTTCTTCACCCTGGGGAGCTCCTGTATTATTTGTGAAAAAGAAAGATGGAACTATGAGAATGTGTATTGATTATCGACAATTGAACAAAGTGACGATAAAGAACAAATATCCATTACCTCGGATCGATGATTTATTTGATCAGTTGAGAGGAGCTATAGTATTTTCTAAAATATATTTGAGATCGGGCTATTATCAGTTGAGAGTTAAAGAATCCGATGTGCCAAAAATTGCATTCAGAACGAGGTATGGACATTATGAATTCTTAGTGATGCCTTTTGGACTAACAAATGCCCCTGCAGTATTTATGGACTTGATGAATCGGATATTCAAACCGTATTTGGATCACTTCATAGTGGTGTTCATTGATGATATTTTGATCTATTCGTGTCATGAATGCAGCATGTTGAGCATTTGAGAATCGTGCTACAAACTCTGCGTGAGAAATAGTTGTATGCAAAGTTTAGCAAGTGTGAATTTTGGTTGCTTGAGGTCAGTTTTCTGGGGCATATTGTATCTACTGCTGGGATACGAGTTGATCCGCATAAAATCTCTGCTATTTTAGATTGGAAGCCTCCGAGAAATGTGTCTGAAGTCCATAGTTTTCTGGGACTAGCGGGATATTATAGACGATTTATAAAAGGCTTTTCAATGATTGCGAATCCATTGACAAAGTTGTTACAGAAAGATGTTAAATTTGAGTGGTAGGAAAAGTGTCATCAGAGTTTTGAGTAGTTGAAAGTGTTGTTGACAGAAGTACCGGTGTTAGTTCAACCTAAATCGGGCAAATAGTTTATAGTCTATAGTGATGCATTGTTAAATGGTTTAGGCTGTGTGCTGATGCAAGAAGGAAAAGTCATCGCTTATGCTTCGAGACAGTTAAAACCACATGAAAAAAATTATCCAACGCATGATCTTGAATTGGTTGCGATTGTATTTGCATTGAAGATTTAGCGTCACTATTTATTCGATGAAAAATGTCACATATATACTGATCATAAGAGTTTAAAGTATTTGATAACTCAGAAAGATTTGAACTTGCGACAAAGAAGATGGTTAGAATTGTTGAAAGACTACGAACTTGTGATAGATTACCACCCAGGTAAAGCTGATGTTGTAGCTGATGCTTTGAGTCAGAAATCATTATATACCTTGTGAGCTATGACTAATCAGATAGATCTGTGTGATGATGATGCGGTTGTAGCTGAATTGAAAGTAAAGCCGATGTTCGTACAGCAGATTTGTGATGCTCAGAAGATTGATAATGAGTTGTTAGCAAAAAGATTTCAGTGTGATTCTGATGTCGTATCAAAATTTCGAGTTGATAACAATGATTGTTTGAGATTCAGAGATAAGATTTGCGTTTCGAGAAATTCAGAGTTGATTCAAATGATTTTGATTGAAGCCCATAATAGCCATTTGACTGTACATCCGGGGAGTACGAAAATGTATAATGATTTGAAACAGTTCTATTGGTGGCATGGTATGAAGAAAGATATTTCTGACTTTGTGTCGAAATGTTTAGTTTGTCAGCAAGTTAAAACTGAACATCAAGTTTCGACCGGTCTATTGCAACCGATTATGATTCCTGAGTGGAAATGGGAGAGGATCACGATGGACTTTGTGTCGGGTTTGCCCTTATCTCCAAGCAAGAAAGATGCGATCTGGGTGATAGTTGATAAATTGACAAAATTAGCTCATTTCATTCCAGTGAGAACCAATTATTCTTTAGATAAATTGGCTGAATTGTATATCGATGAGATTGTAAGATTGCACGGAGTACCATTATTTATAGTGTCTGACAGAGATCCGAGATTTACCTCACAATTTTGGAAGAAATTGCAAGATGCTTTAGGCACGAAATTGGGTTTCAGTACTGCTTTTCATCCACAAACGGATGGTCAATCTGAATGAATTATTCAGATTCTTGAAGATATGTTGAGATGTTGTATACTCAAATTTGAAAGCTCATGGGAAGGGCATCTATCATTGATTGAGTTTGCGTATAACAACAGTTTTCAATCTAGTATTAAAATGGCACCATATAAGGCTCTTTACGATCGAAAGTGTCAAACTCCATTGTATTGGACCGAGCTGAGTGAGAACAAGATTCACGGGGTTGATATTATAAAAGAGACTGAGCAAAAGGTGAAAGTGATTCGAGACAGTTTGAAAGCAGCCTCAGATCGTCAAAAGTCTTACACAGATTTGAAACGAAAGGATATTGAATTTGAGGTTGGAGATAAAGTGTTTTTGAAAGTGTCTCTGTGGAAGAAATACTTCGATTTGGCCGAAAGGGCAAGCTGAGTCCGAGATTCATCGGACCGTATGAGATTATTGAACGAGTTGGGCCGGTTGCTTATAGATTGAGATTGCCATCAGAGTTGGAAAGGATCCATAACGTGTTTCATGTGTCAATGCTTCAACGATATCGATCAGACCCGTCTCATGTAATTGCACCTTCTGAGGTTGAGATTCAGTCAGATTTGTCGTATAGTGAAGAACCGATCCGAATTTTGGCACGAGAGACTAAAGAGTTGAGAAATAAGAAAATTTCTCTAGTGAAAGTATTATGGCATAAACATGGAATTGAAGAGGCTACGTGGGAGCCTGAGAACATTATGAGAGAGCAACATCCACAATTATTCACTGGTAAGATTTTCGAGGACGAAAATCCTTAAGGGGGGAGAGTTGTAACAGCCCGGTTTAGACCCTAGTCGGAACAATGGTTTTGAGACCACAAATTCGAGGTCAGAGTAATAATTTAATATTATTTTCTGTGTGAATAGTATGCAACATGGTCTGTGTGAAAGTTCTGTGTGATGATTTGATCGTTTTAGTGTCAGATTAAGAGAAATGACTTAATCGCGTAAAGTGTAAAATGCTGTGTGCTAATTGTTAAGTACTTAATTGTTGTTGTCTTTATAATGTGGAGGCCTTATGAGGCAATTAGCCATTATTAAAGTTAGTGGTTGATTAAATGACATATTAACCTTAATGTAAATTTGTCTTATATGACTAATAAAAGGGCAAATTGGTAAATTGATAATTTAGTTAATATTAAACAAAACTAAAAAGATGAAACATGTTCATCTTTGTTTCATTTGAACCGAAAATAGGAAAATAGAAAGGGTTTGGGAGCTTTGTGATATTCGACCATTGTTAAGCAAAAATTTAGGTATGTTTTAGCTCGATTTTTGATAATTTTTACGTTTTTCGTAATTGTTGCTTTGTGCTTTACAAAACCCATGCTTGAATTTTGAGTATTGATGATATTTGTGTAAGATGCCATTGATACTATATTGAGCTTTGTGATGATTTTTGGTGTTAAATGAAAGATGTGAGTTAGATGAACATAGTTTGTATTTGAAATTTTGGTGAAATTGAGTAATTTGAGCTAAATGGTGCAAATAGGAAATTAGAGGACTAAAATGTGAAATAAATTAAATGTGAGGGCTTGTATAAGCATGGGGAGAATTCGGCTAAGCACATGTATATTGAAATTTTAAGTATTTGATGATTTTGTGAGATAGGGACTAAAGTGTCAAAATGTGAAAATGTGAGGGCTATTTTGTAAAATACCCTAAATATGTGTGTTTAGATTAAAATGAATGAATTGATGATTGAATGGATAAAATTTGAATGTATTTAGACCAAGAGAGGAGAGGTTCGGATCGAGATCGATGCAAAGATAAAGTGCTCGATTAATTGACCGTATCGATAGTTCGACGTCCGAGGTAAGTTCGGATATCATACATGTATTTCAGCTATGTTTTATAAATATGAAATGAATATGTTCATGTGTATGAAAATGAGTTGCTATGTGCATGATTCTAGTTGATGGCACTAAGTGTGGGAAATTGAAATCGAAATAGAAATGAATGGCACTGTGTGTGCGATGATATAAAAGCTTGGCTTATTGAATTGGCAACTGTGTGTGCGACACCGAGACGAGTCGGTTAAAAGAATAGGCACTAAGTGTGCGATAACAATTATACTTCGAATATGTATGTGGCACTGAGTGTGCGGTTATTTTGAACGAATATCAAATAAAGATCGACATGTAATATCGAGCATTGAATAGCTTGGAGATAGAATAACTAAGTGTTAGCTAAGGTATGTAATTAACCTTTGTGGTTGATGAGTTATAAACAAGCTATGATGGAATGAATGCGTATTTTAGATATGAATGAGATGATATGAATATGAGATAACTAATCTATGTGATGCTTAATACTTACATTAGTTTGGTTTGATGAGATATAGTATTGTATATCGAACTTACTAAGCTTTGGAAAGCTTATTGTGTGATTTGTTTCTCTGCCTTGCAGTGTCAGTAAAGCTAGCTCGGATCTGGGATCGTCAGCTTCTCAATCACACTATCGGCATTCTATTTTTTTACTTTTGGAAAGATGTATAAAGCTAGAATATGGCATGTATAGGCTAGTTAATTGAATTATGTTTGAGATTGTAATTAGCCATGAGATGTGGCTAGATATGTGATAGGTTTGGCATGAATGAATGTGATATGTGTGATGCACCTTTTGGCATGATTTGTGGATTGATAAATTTGCTATCAAGTGGTAACTTTGTGTTGATAAATGCTAATAGGGGTTAGTGAAATTGGGAATGAATTATGCTTGTGATAGAATAAGTATTGGTATTGAATTTAGTATAAATAGAGTTGAAATTGAATGCATAAGTGGAATGACAACATTGGTATGTTTATGATGATAATATGAGCATGAGATGTTTAGGTTGTATGGCTTGTAGGTTGGACCCTTATGGGTGGCAATTTGACTTTGCAAAATGGCCTATAATGTCACACGGTTGGGGCACATGGGCGTGCCTCAGACCGTGGGTAAATTGGAAGAATGTGGCATAAATTGGACACGGCCATGGCACGGGCGTGCCTACAGGTCGTGCGAGAAATGACAGTATATGACCTTATAGGACACGGCCTTAGCATACGGGCGTGCTTTTTAGCTGTGTTGATTTTGGCAGTAAGTAACCACGGGGAGGTCACACGGGTGTGTCATGTAGCCGTGGGAGAGGCACGGCCTATCCCCACAGGCGTGTTTCCCCTGTATTTTAGAAAAGTCTCAAATTTTTTTCATGAAATTTTATATGTGTTTCGGTTTAGTCCCGACTTAGTTTATAAGCATGCTTAGGGTCTTAATGACTCGTTTAAGGGACACTATGATTGTATATGAATGTGTTTAATGACGATTGACTTTGTGTCGTGAATGTGATGTGAAATGATCCTATTGTTCGGTAATGCCTCTAAACCCTATTCCGGTGACGGTCTCGGGTTAGGGGTGTTACAATCTAGCCACTTGAGTCATACATGTTCTCAATTGTACCATGCATTAGTTAGCAACAACAATGTATATATATATAATGCATCGTTTACACATAAACTTACCTTGGTGTAAAACGTGTTAGCTATTGGTTTAATCTGTCACCTTGTATTTTCCACGGTCAAGGTTGATTCCGCGCTCTCTTTGATCTATAACAATAAAATTCATTCATTTAGATCATTCTATGATTATGATTCATCAAAATCCATATTTAGGCAAAAATGACCATTTTGCCCTTGTACTATGTCAAAAATTACGATTTTGTCCCTAGGCTCGTAAATCATTTTTCATCACATTTCCTCAATAAACAAGTCTAGTTGAACATTTATTTCTCTTACAACTACTCAACATTCCAACCATTTCATACATTTATGACACAAATTCATTCTTTGCATTTAAGTTCTATTTAGGTGTTTTCATGCTAACACTTTTCACAAAAGTTATTTATCATCTTCCTAACATTCATTTTCTTCCATAAAAACTCAGCTAACAAAATAAACTCCTTCATGGAAAGTCCCTAGACTTTCAACAATATTGCAAATTGGTCCCCTCATCAGTTAGCTTAAGCTTTGGGGACTCCAAAAACACAAAAATCATCAAGAAAAACTTCAAAAATCACTTACTTGCTAGGGAATATGTTGGTTGAAAGGTTGAGCTTCAAAACCCTTGTTTTTCTCTTCAAATTTTTGGTGGATGAAGGTGGATGAATAGTGAAAATTATGATAACATCTTTATTCATCTTATTTTATTCATTTTTTTATCACCTAATATCCATCAAATTTGACTAACATTAAAATCTTGTCTCCCTAGCTCCTATATGGCTGGCCATTATTAGATAAATGACCTAATTGTACTTTAAAGACCTCCAAATTGCATTTTACGGCTATTAGGTACCTTTACCATATAAAATAGAACTTTCGTACTTAATGCGATTTAATCCTTTTTCACAATTAAGCATGCTATCACTCAAAGTAATGCACCAAAATTTTCAAATAGCCTTTTAATTATGCTACAACACGAAAAATAACATCAAAATAATTTTCCCCGGCCTTGGTTTAGTGATCTCGAAACCACAGTTCTGACTAGCCCTTAAATCGGGTTGTTACAACTCTCCCCTCCTTTAGGTATTTTCGCCCTCGAAAATCTTACCTGGTAAAGAGGTTTGGATATTACTCTCTTATGGCTTCTTCCGGTTCCCATGTAGCTTCTTCTACACCATGTTTTTGCCATAACACTTTTACTAAAGCTATATCTTTATTCCTCAACTGTTTCACTTCTCGAGCCATAATCTTAATCGGCTCCTCTCATATGTCATGTCCGGTCGTATCTCAATTTCTGTTGGAGGGATCACATACAAATGATCGGAGCGATAATGCCATAACATCGATACATGAAACACGTTATGAATTTTCTCTAATTCTACTGGTAAAGCCAACCAATATGCCACTTGCCTAATCCTCTCAGTAATCTCATACGGCCCTATGAACAGCGGGCTCAATTTCCTTTTTTGGCCAAATCTCAATATTTTCTTCCACGAGGACACCTTTAGAAATATTTTGTCACCCACATTAAACTCGATTTCCTTTCTTTTCAAGTTCGCATACGACTTTTGCCAGTCTGAATCAGCTTTTAGACTATCCCGAATCACTTTCACTTTCTCCTCGGTTTCTTTAACTAGATCAACCCCATGAATTTGCTTCTCACTCAGCTCGGTCCAATACAAAGGAGTTCGACACTTACGACCATACAAGGCTTCATACGGTGCCATCCGTATACTCGATTGATAACTGTTATTGTAGGCAAACTCAACCAAAGGTAGGTATCTCTCCCAACTACCTTCAAATTCCAACACACAGTATCAGAGCATATCTTCAAAAACTTGAATCACTCTTTCAGATTGACCGTCAATTTGAGGATGGAATGCAGTACTAAAATTCAACCTTGTACCTAAGGCCTCTTGCAACTTCTTCCCAAACCTCGAAGTAAATCTCGGATCTCTATCCGAGATAATGGATATAGGCACTCCATCTAATCTTACCACTTCTGCAATTTACAACTCAGCCAACTTTTCCAGAGAATAATCAACACGCATTGGTATAAAGTGAGTTGACTTCGCTATTCTATCAACGATAACCCACACGGCATCTTTCTTTTTAGGAGTCATAGGTAGCCCCGTCACAAAATCCATGGTGATTTGATCCCACTTCCACTCGGGAACCATCACTAGTGAAGCAATCCTGAGGGCACTTGATGTTCAGCTTTCACTTGTTGACAAATTAGACATCTTGTTACAAACTCATAAATGTCTCTTTTTATTCCCGGCCACCAATAAAATTTCTTCAAATCGTTGTACATTTTCGTACTATCCGGATGTACTGACAAATAACCACTATGTGCTTCATTTAATATTCGGATCAATTTATCATTCTTAGGTACACAAATCCTATCGTGAAACATCAAACAGTCATCCGAACTTATCCGAAAATTAGAACCATCTTCCGATTCACACTTAGCTCTCTTAGTTTGCATCTCATTATCATTCTTTTGAGCTTCACATATCTGTTGAACAAATAGTGGCCTAGCCCTCAACTCAGCTAATACAGCACCATCGTTAGACCATACTAAGCTTGTGCTCATAGCTCTCAAAGCATACAAGGATTTCCTACTCAGGGCATCAGCAACCATATTCGCTTTCCCGGATGGTAATCGATTACTAGCTCATAGTCCTTCAATAACTCAAGCCATCGCCGTTGTCATAAATTCAATTCCTTTTGATCCATCAAGTACTTCAAACTCTTATGATCTGTGAAGGTTCAGCACTTCTCACCATACAAATAATGTCACCAAATTTTTAACGCGAACACAATCTCGGCCAACTCCAAGTCATGAGTCAGATAATTTCACTAATGCAGTTTTAGTTGCCTCGAGACGTAAGTGACTACCGTACCCTCTTGCATCAACACACAACCGAGACCATTAAATGGCGCGTCACTGTAGACCACAAACTCTTTCTCCGACTTAGGTTGAACCAAAACCGGTGCCTCCGTCAACAATGTTTTCAATCTTTCAAAACTCTGTTGACATTTCTTAGTTCATTCAAACTTAACATCTTTGTGCAACAGTCTCGTCATCGGAGTAACAATCATGGAAAATCCCTTCACAAATCGTCTATAGTACCCCACTAAACCCAAAAAGCTTTTGACTTCTGACACATTTCTCGGCACTTTCCACTCCACAATAGTGAGATCTTACTCGGGTCAACTCTAATACCATCACCTGACACGATGTGTCCTAGGAATCTGACTTCTCAGAGCCAAAACTCGCTCTTGCTAAATTTAGCATACAACTGCTTATCTCATAAAGTCTGCAAAACAATTTTCAGATGCTCTGCATGATCACTCTCATCCCATGAATAAATCAATATGTCGTCGATAAAGACAACTACAAACTTGTCTAAGTACGGTCGGAAGACACGATTCATTAAGTCCATAAAGACCACAGGAGTATTCGTTAAACCGAATGGCATGACCAGAAACTCATAATGGCCATACCTCGTCCGGAATGCCGTTTTTGGCACATCTTGCTCCTTAACCCTCAACTAGTATCAATCTTGGAGAATACTATAGCTCCATTTAGTTGATCAAATAGATCATCTATCATTGGTAAATGGTATTTGTTCTTCACAGTCACTTTGTTGAGCTGTTTGTAGTCTATACACAATCTCATCGACCCATCCTTCATCTTTACAAAAAGCACCAGAGCACCCCATGGTGAATAACTCGGTCTTGCAAAACCCTTATCCGTTAACTCTTGCAACTGAACCTTCAGTTCTTTCAACTCTAATGGTGCCATCTTATACGGAACAACTGAAATAGGTGTCATTCCGGAACTAACTCAATCCCAAACTCAACCTCTCTAACTAGAGGTAATCCGGGTGAATTCTCCAGGAATACATCCGAATACTCACATACAACCAGCACTGTTTCAATCTTTACTTCAGACTCTTGAGTATTTAACACAAAAGCGAGGTAAGAATCGTACCCTTTTCTCAAATATTTTTTAGCCACCATGGAAGAAATTATCACCGGTAAACTATCTGACCCACCTGATTCAACTCGAATAACATCTCCATTTTCACATTTCAATTCAATAAATTTACTACCATAGTTCACTAAAACACTATGGCTAGTCAACCAATCCATACTAAGAATCAAATCAAATTCATCAAACGGCAACAACATAAGGTCTACCGGAAAACAATGACCCCTAATTATCAAAGGACACTTCCTACACACATTGTCAACTAACACATATTTACCTAACGGGTTTGACACATTTACCGCAATTTTGTAAGCTCAACAATCATGTTCAAACTAGATGCCAATCTCATACAAATATAAGAATGGGTAGACCCGGGATTAATCAAAGCAATAATTAAGGTGTCATGAAGAGAGAAAGTACTCGCTATTACATCTGGTGATGATGCCTCTTCTCGAGCGCGAATAGCGTAAGTCCTCGCTGGCGCCCGACCCCCTGGCCTCACAGTAGAGTCTTGTGATGCACCTCTACCACTAGCCCTACCTCCCGGGTTCTTTTGTGGCCTACCCCTAGAGGATACACTGTTTGATCTTATCTCTTGCTTCCTCTCCTTGTCATCCCTTTCGGGGCAGTTTTGAATGAAATGGTCAGGGGACCCACACTTATAATACTTCTGACTGTTTCCCCAACACTCCCAGTGTGATGTCTGCCATAACTTGGGCACTTCGGTTTGGACTTTGGATTGCCCACACTTGCCATTGAGGTGGCCTGAACTCTTGAACCCGAATACGTGTTGCTTCACTCCCCTTGCGAATACCCGACTAATGTAGTCGTCCGAGGGTTCACTTCCTTGGGCCTCTTCGATTGAGCTTGGTAGGATTTACTCATTGACCTTTTCCTTGCATTTCGAGCCTCATTCACGGCCTTTCTCTTTTCCTTACTCAATTCTTCAGCCTTACTGGCCCTATCCACCAATACCATAAATTCTTTTAGTTTTAAAATCCCAAATAAAAGTCTGACATCCTCGTTTAGCCCATCTTCGAACCTCTTGCATAAAATGGCTTCTGTAGACACCACTCTTGTGCATATTTACCGAGCCTAATAAATTCGCGCTTATATTCTAGCCACAGTCATTTTTCCTTGCTTTAACTCAAGGAACTCTTTTTGTTTCTAGTCTACAAACCTCTAACTTATATACTTCTTTCAAACTCTTCCAAAAAGAAATCCCATGTCACTCTTTCTTTTGGAACCAATGATGTCAACGTTTTCCACCAATGGTATGCTGAGTCCCTCAGCAAAGATACGACACATTTTAAGCTCTCCTCAGAGGTACAAGAGAGTTCGTCAAATACTCTCATCGAGTTTTCAAGCCAGAACTCTACCCTCTCAGGGTCATCATCTATATTAGCTTGAAAGTCCTCAGCCCTTTGCTTCCAAATTTTGTCCACCGGGGGTTTAGTGGTCCTCACTAATTCTATACCTTGGGGAGCCACAGGAACTGGCTAAAGTATAGGAGGGGATAGAGGAGGTTGAGCATTGGGGTTTGCTCGTACATATTCCGTGTACCAATTACTTATCATTTAGAAAAGGCTTCCCGAGCCTCTTCTCTCTGAACCCTAGTCTCGGGTCCACTCTGCATAGGCGGGTCCCTTACGCTGAGTCGACGATTACTAGTCGCTTCATCGCCAATTGATTGATTGGGATCCATATATTACATTAATACAAAGTTTAGAATCATCAGAAGCCACCACACTATCATTATACGCTTATGGCATGTATAGCTAGACTCTTACACACGCTACGGTAGTCTGAGAATCGACTAAACCATAGCTCTGATACCACTAAATGTAACACCCCTTTACCCGGGTTCTCTGCTGGAATCGGGTATGAGGCACTACTAGACTTGACTTGCCTGATCATTCCACTTTAGGCTATAAAATTATTCTCCAATTTAAAACTTTTCATTCACTATCATAACATCCTATCATGGGTCAACGAGACCCTTTACACCCACTCGAGATGTTGTGGGACCAAATCGAAACTTTACGAACACTTAGAAAATTTTTACCTAAATAGGGGTTACACGCCCGTGTTGGTTTACGGACACGCTCGTGTGCCCTAAGACATGCCCGTGTCTTCCACTCGTGCTCGACACTGACTAATTTCGCACGGCCTGGACACGTCCGTGGCCCTGGCCCGTACAAACCTTGGCATTCTAACTCATTCACATAGCCTATACACATACCCATGTGCGCTGCCAGTAGTCATCTCTGATTAATCCACACGGTTGGTCACACGCCCGTGTTCTTCCACCGTGTGGTGATTCAAATTCCAAATCCTAAGTGTAGACTTCACACGGCCCGGGCACACGCCCATTGACTGACCGTGTGTCACACATGGCCTAGACATAAGCCCGTGTGCCTACACATGTGGACAAGAACGAGGCTATTTGTCAAGCTCTTTGCACCCCTCTAGTTCACACCACATGAATCCATTCAACATACCAATAAACAACTCGTAATTTGCAACATGAACTTTCATGAATAAGTTCATATTTTCATAAATGACAAGGTGAGCCATCAATCATGGCAATATACAAAATAGTTATCTTAATAAGGGGCCAATACACTTTTGGCCAAAATAACAAAATAATCTAACTAATCTAGCCCCTATACATGCCATATACAAAATCACTAAGTCTAGATATACCGAGGTGAGCTGATAGTGTGGGCAATCTTCTGCTTATCTGCGTATCCCAGCTCGGCTCTTAAACTCTATAAAACAAGGGAAAAAGAAAGGGGGAGTAAGCTTTAAGCTTAGTAAGTTTAGTATGGGCAATCTTCTGCTTATCTGCGTATCCCGGCTCGGCTCTTAAACTCTATAAAACAAGGGAAAAAGAAAGGGGGAGTAAGCTTTAAGCTTAGTAAGTTTACATGTTAACGATTAGCATTATAGTATGTGCTAAACAATAAATAGCATTACATACTAAACAAGAAGCATTTCATATTCATAATCATGCTTACTCATTTCTTCCATATCCACATCCAAACCATATCACAAGTTTAATGTACACATTTATTAGCATGCCTCCCTGCACTTAGTACCATAATGTCACATAATACAACACGTCTCAATCTTTCAATCAACTACTCATAATCGAATTACTCGGTGGTTCTGCACTTAGGCCACCATCAGTCTTTATTAGGGTGGTATCGCACATAACCCACCAAAGATGTTAGTTACGATGGTATCGCATATAGCCCACCAATTAGTAAATAGATGATGGTATCGCACATAGCCCATCGTAATTAAGTATTAAGGTGGTATCGTACTTAGCCCACCATCAAATATTGATATCACATTTATATACCCATTCCATCATTCATATTAGAGTTATTCAATAACTACCACAATCTACCCACTTGAATCATACATGTTCTCAATTGTGCCATGCACTAGTTAACAACAACAATGTATATATATAATGCATCGTTTACATATAAACTTACCTCGGTGCAAAACGTGTTAGCTATTGGTTTAATCCATCACCTTGCTTTTTTCACAGTCAAGGTTGATTTCGCACTCTCCTTGATCTATAACAATAAAATTCATTCATTTAGATTATTCTATGCTCATAATGCATCAAAATCCACACTTAGGCAAAAATGACCATTTTGCCCTTGTACTATGGCAAAAATTATAATTTTACCCCTAGACTCGTAAATTATTTTTCATCACATTTCCTCAATAAACAAGTCTAGTTGAACATTTATTTCTCTTACAACTACTCACCATTCCAACCATTTCATGCATTTATGACACAAATTCATTATTTGCATTTAAGTCCTATTTAGGTGTTTTCATGCTAACACCTTTCACAAAAGTTATTTATCATCTTCCTAACATTCATTTTCTTCCATAAAAACTCAGCTAACAAAATAAACTCTTTCATAGAAAGTCCCTAGACTTTCAACCATATTGCAAATTGGTCCCTTCATCAGCTAGCTTAAGCTTTGGGGACTCCAAAAACACAAAAATCATCAAGAAAAACTTCAAAAACCACTTACTTGCTAGGGAATATGTTGGCTAAAAGTTTGAGCTTCAAAACCCTTGCTTTTCTCTTCAAACTTTCGGTGGATGAATAGTGAAAAGATGATAACATCTTTATTCATCTTATTTTATTCATTTTTTTATCACCTAATATCCATCAAATTTGACTAACATTAAAATCTTGTCTCCCTAGCTCCTATATGGCCGGCCATCACTAGATAAATGACCTAATTGCACTTTAAAGACCTCCAAATTGCATTTTACAACTATTAGGTACCTTTACCATATAAAATAGAACTTTTACACTTAATGCGATTGAAACTTTTTTCACAATTAAGTATGCTATCACTGAAATTAATGCACCAAAATTTTCATATAGCCTTATAATTATGCTCCAACACAAAAAATAACATCAAAATAATTTTCCCTGACCTCGTTTTAGTGATCCTGAAACCATTGTTTATACTAGCCCTTAAATCGGGCTGTTACACCAAGAGTTGAAAATTTTATTAATGAATGAATCAATGTCTTTAATGAATAATGAAGATGCCTTTATGTAGGTTAGCTAATTACATTCAAATAAAGCTCTCAAATATAATGAAATTATAATTAATCTAAATAATAAAAAGTTTTAGTAGAATTAAACTTTCTTGTTGGCTAAGAAATATAAAACTCCAAAACAATCGTAAATACTTTAAAAATCCTAAAATTAGAATAAATAAATAATAAAACCTAATAAATACCACATTGGGTTCATATATAATCAAAATTAGGCCTTAAATTCAAATGCAATATGTTTTAAACTCAAACTAAAGTTCAAAACTCATAATTTCCCATAATAATTCCATCTAGAAAGTCTGTTCGCGTAGTCTTCACTAAAACGATCATAACTTAAGCTCTCGAACTCAAAATTAAGTGATTCAAAGTACATTTTGAAGCTAAGATATATATATCGATATTGAGACATATTAACCCCCAAATGCCTAGATCCCTTCCAAAAATGATCGCAAGTCAACTGATTATAACATGGGCTAGGCGTGTGGGCTTGTTTGGATTCCTTAAAGTGTAACGCCTAAGCTTGTTCTTCTACATGGGCTTGTCATCATGGATTGAGATTTTAAGTCCAAAAATAAAATTGGACCCTTCTAATTCATCCTCGTTCCGTATTAAACTCCAAAGTCCATTGTCTTGAAGCTTAAACTCTTCTTCTCAAAAAAATTTCGTGTTAAAATCTTGAACGAATAAGTTGAGTTTTGACTTCAACTACTTAATTTGGATCTTGTGATTGGGTCTTGAGGGAAACTAAGTCCATCTCCATCATGGACCTTTAATTGGGTTGAGCGACTCATATCACTACTTTATCCTTTCATTTTTCATCATAAAATCAATAGTTAAAAATACTAAGTTGAATAAAATTACAACCTCATCGTATGATTTCATACCAACCTTCCAAGGATTCATATCACTTTCAAGGTATTATGATAAATATTTTTCCACTACTTTCAAATGTATACACTGTATATTTGTTTATTATTTATTCATATAGTCCTCCATTTCTTAATCTCTAAATCAATGTTCATTTCGATAAATCATAATGTTGTTTTATAATATACTCGAAGATAGACATTAGGACATATATTTGGATTTATATAATGAATGATTCTATGACCCTTTGAGAATTGAGATCGTTTTATTCTGTCATCTCGAGTTCTTCAGTAATGATGGCTTTTAGTATTTGCCCACGACCTTCAAGGAATTGGATCTATAAAAGCACAAACCAATTTTGCTATCCATTGTTCACCTTTGCCATTGACACTCAACGATTCAACCTCATCATTAACTATGTACGATAATACGATTATAAAAATGATATTAATTTATAATTAACAAAAGTACAATTAACAACCAAGCAAAATTATATCCTTTACAAAAAAAAAAAAAATCCTTTTTTCATCTAAATATCTCGTGTATCTCAATATTTAGCATCGAATCAAAATTCGGTTTCACAATTATTTTCTAGGGACCTCCAACTATCATTACATAACCATAATTTTCAACAGCTTTCAACTCTCACATTTTTGCCCTCAACACATGCAGCAATTGTGTCATAAGTACTTTTAATCAAAACGTCAATCTAATTCCACGCCTAGCTTATTTCAATCACTTTAAACTCATCTTTATCAACAATCAAGTCTAAAATCCGTTGTACTTTCGTAATCAAGCTTTTTCTCTCTCTAATTTCCCAAGCATTTCTCCTTTCAATCTTAACATATATTGAATGGGTTCACTTATTTATGCCACTTAAACCATAATCTAGCGAGAGTTGATGAAGAAATTACTTACTTTCTTGGTGGGAGCTCGCGGCATGGAGAATACGATGATCAAGATTTCTTTTTCTCTTTCTTTTGGGGAAGATAAAGATTGAACCAATTCTTTCATCTTTCATACTCTTCTTTTATAATTAAATTCAATAATCCTTTAATGGCCATATACTAAAGTTGCTAACTCGGTGTAAATTGATGGATAGGATCGAGCTTATCCACTAAGCTTACTTTTAATAGTGGCTAATTATGCTTAGGTCCTTGGTTTAATACTTTACCCGATCCTTAAATTTTAGCTCCCTTTCCATATAGTCCCTACTCATTAATTTACAAAATACTTAATAATTCTTTTTGCTAAATCAGTACACTCCTCAATTAAAAAAAATTCAATTAGCTGGATTCATGAAATACGGTGATTGGATCATTACAATTCCCGTTTCTCTTTTATCCAACATTCACTCTTAGATATATTTAATTCATAATTTTAATTTTAGTGAAACTTAATATAATGAGTTAATCGAGATAGTCATGCTTACATCTTACCCACTAATTAAAACAACGATAGTTAAATTGTTTTTATCACCATGTTTTATTTGTCACATTAATTTTTCATTTTGGTTTTTACTTACATAATACAAAAATAAATAAAAAATAAAACCCTAAATGGTATGTTAATATCATTATTTATCAAAATAAAATGTTTGCAACAGTTCCAGGGGAGAGTATAGAGGAGGCCACAACCAATTTTTTTGACACAATCATTAAAACATCATTACAAAATGATGTGTTTTTTTTTTAAATATATATTTTTTAAGGAAGGAGTGTGTGAGAGAGACAACACTAGTATTTTTTAGTGTAGAAATACGATTTAATTGGTGGAGGGTGAGAGAGAGACCACATCAATAAAATATCTATCTATTTTGACATTTCCAATATAGTAATAAATATATTTTATTGGAATTCACCTGTTAATAAAAATTTATTGAAATTGTTAGTCTATTAAAAAACATATAATATTAAAACCCTAAAGCCAAAACATAAATAGAGTAAAAAAACAAAAAAGAGAACGAGATCTCATCTCGGTGGCCGACGGCAGCAGGGACAGTGGAAGAAGGAGATCTCGACAGCAGAACAAACAGAAACGATGGCTGAAGGATAAAGCAGATATAGGACAAACGGTGGAAGACCGAGGGCGAAGGGCCGAAGGTTTGGGTTTCTTTAATTATTTTTAATTTTTTTCTTTGGGTTGACTTGTTTTTAGGCTTTCGGCCATTGGGCCAGTATCCCACTCTAAACTAGCCCATGTTTTGAAAACTGGTCGGACTGGGTTTTTTATGAGTTTTTTATTTCTAGTTCAACTCCAGTGTTTTTCATTTCCTGGTTCAAAGGGGTTTTTGTTGTTTATCAGACCGATAACATGGTCGGCTCCCGATTCGATCAGTCCAGCTAGCGGATCTAATATTCAAAGCATTAGATAAAAATCTAAAAAGTACATATAATTGACTAAATATATGAGAGGCCCAAAGTATGCCCCGTTAGTAGAAGGTGCGGCAAATTCTAATGTTTGCATGACGCCCTGTAAACTCTTAATTTGAGTAGAAGTTGTATTTTTATTAAATATTATTCTTTAATTAGACTTTTATTCAAACATAACTCTTATACTGATTCTCTATAAGTAGGAACTATGCTTTGAGTTATTTACACATTGAATAAATGTCATTATTATGCTAGAAAGTAGTGAAAATTTATTTCACGGACTAAATTATATTTTTTAGTAAAAATGCAAAACTTTACTGCTGAAAGTTAAGTTAAAGTTCTCATTCTATGATTTAGTTTATGTTGCTTGAGTCCTCATTCGGGGAAATTCATGGTTCGAGAATAAATGTCATTCGATAGAAAGTCGAGATCGACTTTAAACTGTATTGTGCAAAGCATAGATATATTTCAGTTAAGTTTATTGCTATAAATAACACAACAGATTGGTTTTAAAGAAAATTTTTAAATTTCCATTATTCTTGAAATAATTATTTTCTTAACTGATTTTTCGAACTATTTCACAGTAATCCTAAATCCATCACACACACGTGACAATTTTCCCATTTGTATCTTTGAAGGCTAGAACCCTTACCATTAAATTCGTTGGGTGAATTAGCTTGTAAACCACAACACAACGGGTTTTACAATCAAAATGCACTCACAAAAAATGATTTCTCACTTGAACAAATTTTGTGCTCGAAATTCTAAGTACATAAACCTATATATATCTCTCAATTATATAGAATATTTCGAGACTTGCTTACATAAGAAGATCTATATCAATCCAGATAAATCAGTCACATAATAAGTTGAATACAATAAATAATAATGAAAAGGTAAACATTGACTTTTGACATCTAAAAATGCAACGTTCCAATCCAATCCAATCCAATCCAATATCTAAGAGATTAAATAGGGGTGATTTAATCGGATCATCTAAATATGTTTCCCCAAGTGATATATTCTTCTTTTACTGGCTAAATATCATCTACATAATCAACATAACCCAAAAATATTGTTCAATAAATTGCCAACAACATAAATAAGAGAATTGTCTTGAACAACTTTAGTGGTTAGGAAGTGGGCACTCCCTCGAGCACTCAATTACCAATTTCATTTAAAATTTTTATTATAAAAATCCAAAAATAAAATCCAAAACACAAACCCCAAATATTATACTTTTCTAAAACCATCTTTTACTTTTACTTTTTTTTTTTTAATTGGGGGAGGATAATGATGTTATTCGAAATTGAATTCAAATTCTCATATCTAAAACATAATACTCTTACCACTAAGTTAAGAAATTGTTAGCTAAAACCGTCCTCTACTTTGAAATCATGGAATGTTTTTTTGTTACTTCTTATTATTGTTATTATATTATGCTTAATTTGTTATATTAGCTTTGCATAATTATGTTTTGTCTTTAATATGTTGGTTTTCATTTTTAAAACAAACCGATTAATTTTTATTTATGTTGTTTAAAATATATATTGCATGCATGCTTTATATTAAAGATAAAATTATAAATACTACATATTAAACCATGGTTCTAAATATTATACCTTAGTTCTATAAAATAAATATTGCATACTAATGCATGATTAATATATGATTATCTATATAAGCTCTTATTTTTGATTTTTTTTAATTTCGATCTACATATTAGTGTCACGGGATTAGAACTTTAGTTTGACAACGTGTGGTCTTAGGCGATTTCTTTATTTCAAATCCGCCTAAGTTAGCCTAACTCTCGAAAAGTTAGAATTCTTTCAGAAATTCTCTAAGGAATCGAAAATAAAGCCGAAACAACTCAAAAGAGAAAGGAACTTGAATTAAGCAAAAAAGCCACAAGAAAGCAATGCACACAAGGTGTTTGAGTAAATGCTTTCAAATATATTCTTTTACTATAAATGAGATACAATGAGATGATTACAAATAGGGGTGAGCAAAACTCGATTCGACTCGAAAAAATTGAAAAAAATTCGAATTTCGAGTTAAACGAATCGAATTATTCGAGTTAATCGAGTTATTCGAGTCAACTCAAATTTTTTTTTCGAATTTTGAGTTCGAATCAAGTTAAGTTTTAATTGAATAACTCGAATAATTGAATAATCTGAATATTAAAATATAATATTTTATATTTTACCCCAAACTCCCAAACCTTTTACTTTTCCTCAAAATTTTTACTCCTTCCCACTTTTCCCCAAAACTTTTATTCCTCCCATCTCAACCCTCCAATCTACCCAAAATCCATTTCCACCAAAATTTTACTCTCCCATTTACTTTTCTCAAAATTTTACTCCAAAAACCCTCAAAACTTTTTATTTCCCCCAAATTTTACTCCTCCCACGTTTCCCTAAAACTTTTACTCCTTCCCATCCCACTCCCCATCTACCCCAAACCCATCCCCCAATTTTTTTTATATTTTCCTTCCAAAATTTTACTCCCTATTTACTTTCCCTCAAACTTTTATTCCCCAAAACTTTTTATTTTCCCCTAAACTTTTACTTCTCACCTTTTACCCTCAAATAAAAATCAAAATTATCCAAAAAATCACTAAACATAAATAGCAATAATTTTATTTATATCTACTATTTATATTATTAAATTAAATTTCACATTTTATATTATTTATATTATTGAATTGTTTAGTCATATTGAATATTTATATTAAAATTGAATTATTAATTATGCCATAAAATATTCAGATTAAAATTTTATATTGGTATCAATTTCATATTTTATCTTTAAAATAACTTTTATTAAAAATCACATTTTACATTTAATATATATTTTAATTCCAAAATACATAGTGACAAGAATCAAGATAATTGAAATAACTAAGCAAGCAAAGAAGCTAACCCGTATATAAAAGATTAATAAATAAATTATGAGGTGATGAAAGTTAATAAAATTTGATTAAGGTGGACAAATTTTATTACGATGGGTGATAGTGGTTACAAGGACCCAAAATTATTTTTAAAATTTAACTCGAACAAATATATTCGATTCGATTCGATTCAATTCCATCTCACTCGACTCGATTCGAGAAAATTTCAAATCAAATTAGGATGATAAAATATGATTCGTCAACTCGATTAACTCGAAATTTTTTTATTCGATTCGATTTGATTCGATCGAACGCTCACCCCTAATTACAAAATAGTGGGAAGGCCTCTATTTATAGTTGAGCTCCCCCAGACCCAACGGTACAAATTGAATTATATCAACGGCTAAGATTAATGCCTATCTACAAAATGAAAGTCCCGAGGATTTAAACTCTATACATCTTTATCCCTTAAGATTTACAATAATTTCCCTGGTAACTCTAGTTTTACTAGAATGTTTCACTATGCCACCAAGGCTTCAAGTACATGGGGTCTCTATATGTTCCACGAATTAGGGCATACATATTGACTTGTCCACACGACCACAAGACACGCCCGTGTGCCAGGCCGTGTGAAAATTAGGGAGATTACTAACTTGCTCACATGGCCAGTCACACGCCCGTGTGTCCAACCCATGTGGTTTCCTGACTTGTTTTGAATTGCAACCTTAAGAGGCACGGTCGAGACGCACGCCCGTGTGCTCAACCGTGTGGGCAAATATAGGCCATTTACAAGGCCAATTTGCCACCCAAATTTTGGGTCAAACCTACAAGCATCAAACAAATCTAAATTCATATCCCAAAGGCATCCAAAACATACCAAAACATGCACAATTTGAATCTTAACAACATCATTCATTTTCATATACAAACGCTACTCAAACATACCAATTCAAAACATAAAATTTCACATCAAAACATATGATTAATACTTTATTTGAAACCATTTCAATTCATAGCATTTCTTATCGTATCAATTTCCCAAATCAACCATGAACTTACCAATATAGACCATTTATGAGCACATCAAAAACATTCCAACTTATGCATCGATAAACATGAACAAAACTCATTCATAAACACATTCATTAACAAGCTGTATCACATGGCTATTTTTACACATCTCAAAACATATTATAATACTTCTAGCCTATACGTGCCATAATTAAATATGTACATATTCAAAAGGTACCAAAATATAGTTCGATAGTGTGGTGACGATCCTTGACGATCCCCGAGCTTTACGTAGCTTTGATAATCTATAAAACATTGAACAAGCACACAGAGAATAAGCTTCTATAGCTTAGTAAGTCATAAGCAATTAATAATCAAACAAACATTAGCTTTACATCAACTAGATTGAATCAAGCAATCTTTAATCAAATACACATTTTTCATGCTTGTAACTCTTATACCATTCATTGAAAAATATCGAAATATATATATATATATATATATTCACTTTCATAATGCATATTTCATATATTCATCTTAAGTATATACTTACCTTACTTTTCCAAGCATTTAACTAACATATACCTGACTCTTTAGCTAGATTTCACATTTGATCTTAACTCGAAATTGCCCGTTGAGCCATTCGAAATTAATAAGGATACTCGAATAGTCGAAAAGCTCATACAGTGCCAACGTCCAAGACGTGGTCTTACATATAATCACATATCGATGCCACTGTTCCAGACATGGTCTTACACGAAATCAAATACGATGCCAATGTCCCAGACATGGTCTTACACGTAAACACAAGTCGATGCCAACGTCCCAGACGTGGTCTTACACAAAAACACATATCGGGATCCTATGTCATGACATATATATCCTAACTATTCCTAAGGTTCGTACAAAGCTTTAGACGTTGTAACTCGATCATTTCAGGCTCGTAAATATTGCTCCTATGCTTAATTTATTTCGGCATATTCATTTACATAAGTAATAATTCAAATCGGCACTATTAATATATATTTACAATAGAATTTAATGACATTTATTTACTTATGAACTTACCTCGTACAGAAACGAACGGATGGAATCGACTACTCGACCACTTTCGAGTTCCCTCGATCTAATTCCATTTTCTTTTGTTCTTTATCTATATAAATTCCAATTTGGCTATTTAATAACACATTTCATTCAATTCAAACCACAAACACAAAATTAGGACATTTTACACATTAACCCTTAAAATTCACATTTTTAATATTTTAGTCCCTATTTCATAAAATCACAAAATACATAAAATTTCATATTTCCCATGCTTGGCCGAATATTCATATAGTTCATATAAGTCCACACATTTCATTTATTTCACATTTTAGTCCTTCAATTTATTATTTTCACAATTTAGCCCAAATTACTCAGATTCATTAAAAATCCAAAGACAAAACATATTAATCTATCACATATCTTTAATTTTCCATCATCAAACCGCAAGCTATCATCAATGGCAATTCATGAATACATCATCAAATTCAAAAATTCAAGCTTGGGCTAGCTAGTATTCATAGCAATGACCACAAAAACATAAAAATCATAAAAAAACTGAGCAAAATACTTACCTCAATCAAGCTATGCAAGTGCCAAAATTTCAAACCCTATTTTAGCTATCTTCTTTGCTTCATTCGGCCATAAAAGATGATAAAATGGCCACCTTTATGTTTTATTTTATTTAACATAACTTATTATCTAATTTACATAATTAACTTTGGTTAAAACATTCTAAAATCACATATTTTAAGTCTATTACCGTCCATGCATGCTCCCAATGGTGAAATTTCAATTTAAGGACTCCTCATTATAAAAACAATAACAATAGCACTTTAACAATTATCAAGTCATTTTTGCATTTTACGCGATTAAGTCCTTTTATCAAATTAAGCACACAAACGGATAAATTAAATCACGGAAATTTCACACATATCAATTCACATACTATAAGCACGAAAAATAATATCAAAATATTTTTTTGACTCGAATTTTTGGTCTCGAAACCATTATTCTAACAAGGGTCTAAACTGGACTATTACAGCCGGAGCCTCATCCTCGACATATTTCTGGTAAAACTACCCATTGAATTCACAACTCTTCCCAAGTCCCAATGGTAGCTCCACCTCGTTTCTTATTTGTGGACCTACAACTTTACCATAACAAACGACATCAGTAAAATACATAGCAGTAGTATTTACCTTAGTAACATTATCCATAATGTCTTTGGCATGGAAGTATTGCTTCATTCCTCACACGAAATAATCCACATCCTTTGCGAACCTCGTCCCATTAAACTCTTTCAACTTCAGGACATTTATCGTAGGCTTGGGTGTTGTAGTTAACACCCTATTACCCAAAGTAGCTTTGTAGATAAAGAGCTTCCTCTTAAGCTCCTCCATTTGTTCTTGCAAGGACGACACTATGGCCTTGAAAGCATCATTCTTCTTAGTCAACTTACCCACAACGGTATTGAGGACCACTTTCATCGTATCCACATTAACATTGAAGGCCTCTACCACTTGTTCCTTGAGTTGATCTTGCCTCAATTCCAAGTTTGTGTTATTTCCATCAACTTTCTTAAGGGTCTCATTCACATTACCCATAGAACCTTCAATTTTGGCAGCCTTGCCTTCTAAAGCTGACAACATATCCTTTGTGCTGCTAGTTTTCTTGTCTCCCTCACCATGGGTTTCTTTAGGCTCAACCTGCTCATCTACTTCTTTCTTCATCTCAACTAACACCTTCGAACATTACTTTGGATATCAATTATCATATAGATAGAACTTTAGTCTGACAAACTTCACATGTAACACCCATACCCGATTTGGTCGCCGGACCTAAGCTATGCAATGTTACATTAGTCACCTAAATGACTCTCCGGCCGAACACAAATTGAACCTCCAACACACTGTACAAAATATGTGAATAAAATAAGGAAATGCGAACTCTAAGATTTAACTCACAATACTTAACTTAAGCAAGTAAAGGGGTTCGTAAGTAGCATTTCACCAAATGTTAGGGTTCACACCCTGCAAAGTTCAACAAATTTTTTCACTTCATAGCAACTTTGGTGAACTCTATATAAATGAATCAATTTTGATTATTTTCTACTCTTAACTTATGGCGAACACTCTGTTTGGAAATTAAATACTTAAACATGAACTTGTAAATTAAGGAAACATCAAACAAGGCTTTGGATTGAATTCATACCTACAAGGAATTAACATACTTCATATTCAGGTATATATATAGTTTTATCGGTTAACAAACTTGAAATAAAAAAACATAAATAATAAGTCTTAAAATAATCAGAGAAGTCAGCAAGTAGAAAAATATCTCTAAGCCCAAGTGGAATCCCACATTGCCTTTGAGTCTTGAGTTCGTTTGTACCACCTATTCAGTGTTTATGCCTTTCTTGGATCATTTGCTTCGTTGCTGCACACCATGCGACCTATCTATCTGCAGTGTTTAGGAAAGAGTGTGTGAGTTCTTACGAGCTTAGTGGATGTTCTGAAGAACCACATAGCATATACAAAACATAAATCACACAATGATTTCATACTTTTATTTCCCAAACATATAAGGGTTCGTATATGCATAAGGTCCATATACATATAAGGGTTTGCATACATATATAAGGCTTCGCATACATATAAGGGTTCACTTATACATATAGGGGCTCACATACATATGAGGGTTTCCATATATAGGGGTTCTCATACATCGCATACATATAAGGGTTCACATACATATATTATAACAGGCTGCCTGACGAAGTCTCTATATTTGGTTATTCTTTATTATACTAAGCGTAGTTTTGGGTAAGTGAAGTATTAGCTATGACTAAGTATAGGATTCTGTGTATGTGTCGATTAGAAAATTCAATGTTTTGGCGAATTCTGTATTGGCAAGATTAGTGGTTTGGTAGATTCTTTTTTAAGTATAGCCACCCAAGATGTTTTGGTGAAGTCATCAAATTTGTAGTTTCATAGATCGTTTATTATTTTTATAAGACTTAAAGTTAGTCCCGTGAGAACTGGTTAGAGTGGAACTAAGATATTGTAGTTGATAAGACTTAAATTATGATAAGCACACTTAATCATGAAAATCAAGAGTGTTAGTGGAATAATTTGATCATTCCACTAAACCTTGCCCCTGTGCTTAAGTATATAAGGATATCAGTGTCTCCACAAATAAACTTTTATATGTTTTTGCATTCATCTTCTTCTTGATTTTATCTGCATTCTCTCTGAAAGCTTAAGTCCAAAAACCTTACTGAGGTTGGGTTCGCTGTATTCAGCCAACTTCCATGGTTGTTTTAGCTCTCTGGTAAATATTGATGAACCCTAGGTTATCTTCATAGTTATTTACGTATCTTTAGCTCTAGATGCATAAGTGTTAGAATTATATGTAAAGAAGAAGATTTCTTGATTCTGGGTTTATGTGTTAGTTTTTCCTGCATGCATGTTTGGATTTAATGGAGTAAGGATATAATAAGTGTAATTATCCATATTTTAGCTCAAGACGTTATTGAAGGGCTGAGTGATAAATGCAAAGGTCTTACTTTATAGACTTTACTGTTTTTCTAGCGAGTTCCTTCTTACTTCCATGTAGGTAATATTCTTGTTTTATATTTTGTGTAAGGTAAGTACTTGTACTATGCAAAATTAAATTGTGTATATGAAAAATGATTGCTCAGAGTTGTCAGTCTGGTTTTATAAGGTTTGTGTTAAAGTGTAAAAACCATTCTTCATGCTTAAGCCACTACTTTCTACTTCTAATAAGAATGATATGGTCTAGAATCATGGAAATGATGTTAAGAAAGTATATTCATGGCATTACCTTCGATGGAATGTATGTTAAACTAGCAGATCGTGATACATGAAAATGATTGTGTAGCCTCTGGTAGGGCAAAAGTATGTTACAAACCAGATTGAATAATCGAACAAAGGATACAAACCAAAGGAATATTAATGCAATGTATGATATGAATCTGACTAAGTATTTGGGTACGTGGCTGATATGAAGAAGGTTTGCCTGTATGGTCATATGAGAGTAGTGTATAAGCCAAAGAAACAATAAATCGGCATATAGACTATCTATGTATGGTACTTGCAATTTGGCGAATTGGTGTGATTGTTTTTGAATCTTTGAAAAGATCTACTTAAAATATAACTATTGGTATGTTTTCTTCTAGAACTCACTAAGTTCTTTTGAACTTAGTTACTTTACCTTCTCAGGCTTGCTGTTGAAGAAAAGGAAATTTTGTTAGACTACGACAAATGACATTTGTTACTGTGGGACTTCTATTATTTTGTACTATGCATAATGATGGAGTAATGTCAAGATGTTTATTTTTTAGAAAGAACTTGTATATAAAACTTACATTTGATAATTACATTTCTAATAAAGTTATAGTTAGGTTTCAAGGGTTTTAAAGTGTATTATTTTATTTCTTCTTGTACGCTAATTGGTTGGCACTTTTCTTCGTTTAATGTATTAGCCATAATTCAAACCATAGTTTTATAAATTTTATGCCAGAAAGAAATTAAGATAATGATTTTTAAGTAGTAACACGACATACGCGGATCCTCCTAAAGAATTGGCTTTGGTGTATTACAAGTTAGCATCAGAGCCAAGGTTTAGCCGATTCTCGAAAAACTGATGGTTGTGTTACACCCTATCATGCATAGTATGCCTTTGGCTTAGTCTTTAGTGTTTTAAACTAATTTACATTTTCTTAGTTAGTACTATAAGAAAATATGTGACGATTCTGGAAAAGCCATGAGTGAGGAAATGGAAAGTCATATGCCTACACAGAAACAACCTCCTACTGCTAATAATATGGGAAATGTAGGGAATGCATTCAGGAATGTGTTTTTCACTATGATGACACAACTATAAAATCAGTTTATGGGAAACAATCAAAAGCCTCAACCATAATAGCCACAACAACCACAGTCTAAGGTGGTTCATCTAGCACATCCTGCTCCTCCAGTACCTACTGTGGCTCTACCTAAGGTTGACCCTATAAGAGAAATCCAGAAAAGAGGTGCTAAGGAGTTCTTTAGTGAAAAAGGTGATGATCCCACTATGGTTGAGCAGTGGTTATCTTGTCTGTGTAAGGTAATAAAAGAGTTGAAATGTATTTCTAAGGATAGTCTTCGATGTGCTATATCATTGTTAGAAGGAGAAGCTTACCTATGGTGGGAAGCCTTGATTAGTGTGACTCCTGAGCAAATATGGCTGAGTTTTCTTTCTGAAAAAGTTTAGAGAAAGATATGTTAATCAATGTATGTTGAACAGATGAAGAAGGATTTCCTGTATCTGAGGAAAGGGAGAATGAAGTTATGGAATATAAGAGGGAATTTCTCAAACTTAGTCGCTTTGCAAATAACATGTTTCAGAATGAAAAAGAAATGTGTGATAAATTTGAATGGGGAAAAGGGATGAGATTCATGCACTGGTTGCAGCAACTGAATGTAAAACTCTTGCAACTATGACAACCAAAATCCATAAGATGGAATCGGTCATTAGATATAAAAGCAAGAATTTGGAAAGAGAAATGATAAAGAAAGGTAGGTCAAGTCCACCATCACCAGCAGGTTTTAAGAAACTTAGAGATCAAACTTTTTCAGCTTCGAGAAAAAGATTCATAGTCACAAGTTTCAAATGTAAAGGATTCAGTAGATCAGTTGCTTCTATGGCAAGTTCTGGTGGTTCTAGAATGTTGAAAGATGAATGTGAATATTGTGGTAGGAATCATGATGGTAAATGCAGGAAACGTTTAGGGGCATGTTTTGGATGTAGGTCTAGAGATCATATGGTTAAATATTTCCAATCTAAGATTGAAGTAAGCACTGAACAATCAGTCAAATGTCCTCAAAAGATTCAACATGAGAATAGATTTGGAATGGTAAATAAATCAAGTTCTGGAGTGTCAGCAAGAGCTTATGTGATGAAAGCTAAGGAGATTGCAAATCTGCCTGAAGTAATAACTGGTAATTTTTCTTTTCTTGGAAATAATATTTTTGGTTTGATTGATTTAGGGTCTACTTATTCACATATTTGCACAAGGTTATAGAAGGTCTTAATCTTGAGGTAGTATACTCTGAAACGAATGTTCTAGTAACAAATCCCTTGGGTCAGAGTAATGTGGTGAATAAATTGATAAGAAATTGTCCATTAGTTTTTGGCAAGCATACATTTCTGGCAGATATGTTATTGTTAAGTTTTCATGAGTTTGATGCAATTTTAGGGTTAGATTGGTTGACAAGACACAATGCTATGGTTGATTGTCAAACTAGAAGTATACGTCTGAGAAATGCTAAGGGTAAAGAAGTGATGATGCTTGGTTTACAAACTAAGAACAGGATAATTACTGTAGTGTCTGCCAAAAAAATGATTATCCAGGGTGCGGATGCTTATTTGGATTATGTCATGGATTTATCTGAATCACGAAAATATGTTAGCCAAGTTCATGTAGTAAGAGAATTTGCAGATGTGTTTCCTGGGGAATTTCCTAGAATGCCTCTTGAGAGAAAGGTAGAGTTTTCGATTGAATTGAAACATCGAACAAAACCTATTTCTTGTACTCCATATAGGATAACACCATTAGAGCTTAATTAGTTAAAAGAGCAGTTACAAGATCTGTTGAATAAGAGCTTTATTAGATCAAGTGTGTCACCGTGGGATCATTTGTAACTCTTCCTATCTTTTCTAAAAATTAAATCTAATGTGAGTTTTTAATACAATAATTTATTTTCTTTTATCCTATTTGCAAACAGTATATGATGTGTGACTAACCTATATCTGGAACTTTATCATCCTTAGAGGAGATGAAATCAATTCAAAACCAATTAAAATGTATGAATGTAGTTATTTAAATAAAAATATGTATAGAATAATCTATAAAGATTATTGACTAATCTGAATTTTTTTTTGGCAGAGATGAATGTACTGGGAGAATAAAAATTTAATTAAAACCAATTAAAAGTTATGAACGTAGTTATTTAAATGAAATATATAGAATAATATATAAACAATATATGATTAGTGACTAACCTATATCTGGAATTATTTTTTCTTGGAAGAGATGAAGGTAAAAGCCAATTAAAGATATATGAATGTAGTTATTTAAAAAAAAATATAAAAATATATAAACGGTATATGATTAGTGACTGGAGCTGTTGTTTTTTCTCGGAAGAAATTAGTATGTGTTTTTTAATATAATTTTATGTACTAATGTAGTTAATTAAAATGTAATTTTATTGATGCTTTATTTTGGGTAAAATACCCAAATATACTAAAAATAACAAAATTTACGGAAAAAGGCCGATTTTTTGAAAATTTATAGAAAAGGACCGTTTCCCCAAAAGCGCGTCCCACGTCGGTGCGTTTTGTGGGGAAAAAAGAAAGCGCCACAGGGACGCGCTTTGTGCCACATCGACAAAGTGCGTCCACATCGGTAGCTTTCTGATGTGGCACAAAAATCGCCCCAGTGGCGCTTTTAGGCTCAGAACAGTCAAATTGTTTTTGACCGTTGGGCCTCCAATGGTCAAAAACTCACCCTATAAAAACCCCCGAACCCTTTTATTTTTTTCACACTTTAGTCCTCTATCATCTTTCTCTCAAATTTCTCCCAAATTTCTCTTAAAGTCCTTGAAACTTACTCTCAAATTTCAAAATAGTAATTTACTATTTACAAAAAAGCCCTTTTAATTTTTTAATATTTTTTTTGGAAAATTTTAAAATTTTCGATCGTATTACAATGACCGGGGAATTAATTCGTTAGACAACAAGCACATCTTCGTCGATCAAATGGAAATGGTAAGTTTTAATTTTAATTTTTTAATATTATTTAATATTTTTAGGTTTATGAAATTTTAATTAATTTTTATTTTATAATTTTTAAACAATCATAGATCGGTGTTGCAATGTTATATTCGCAATATGTGTGTCCCTCGAGAATTACTGCGGAAGCGGGTTTTTGCAATGGCCACGATAGGCGGGGTTCAAGTTGGAGCCGACTTTGATCAGTGCCTTGGTAGAGAGGTGGAGACCGAGACGACACTTTCCATCTTCCATGCGAGAGTGTACCATCACTCGGAAGATGTGCGATTCTGATTAGGATTGCTAGTGGGCGGTCGATAGTCACCGGTCCGTAACTTCTACCGATTGTATGGCCGTATGCTACGAGCTTCTGGGTGCCATTCCGGATAACATTCATGGAGGTCGAATCGAGATGGCTTGGTTACGAGACACATTCCTGGAGTCGAATGATGATTTGACCGAAATAGAAAGAATACGGTATGCTCGGGCATACATTCTTTAGATAATTGGAGGTTATCTGATGCCGAACCTGTCTAGAAACCTCGTACACTTGAGATGACTGCTGAAACTTGTTGATTTTAGAGTAGCCGTTGAAATGAGTTAGGGGTCTGCCGTGCTATCAAAGTTGTATCGGGAGCTATGCGGGGCGACGCAGCCGAGTAAAGCGAAAATTGGAGGTTGCCTATCACTACTGCAGTCATGGGTACGGTTTCAATTTCCATTTTTACGTCCTCGACTCGACCACCCATATTCATTCCAACTGATAGCGAGGTAAATTTAATGTTATATTTTACAATTATTACGTAGATTTATAGTATAATTGTATGCTAAAAGTTTATTTAATTAGGTGGAACCATTCGGCGAGTTATGCTGGAATATCTACCTCGCTTGAAGATATACGGCTTCTATTGGACCAACTGTAAGAATCACAAGTAAGTTTCGAATTTCGTATTTATAATTTATAATTTTGTATTTAGTGTATAGTATTAAGTATATAACAAATATTTTGGTAATGTTAATATAGTTTCAATGGACACCGTACGAGGATCCGGCAATTCGGGCAGTAATTCCAGAGGAGTTCTTGCAAAATCGAAACCTTTGGCACGTGAAGGTCCCATTGATCAACTATGCAACTGTGGAGATGCACCAGTCAGATCGGGTTCTGCAACAATTTGGATTTCGGCAACCGATTCTCGTGCCACCTGAGGTGCTCGATGATGAGCACAAAATGGACTTACGGCAGTTGCACATGGATTGGCCAAGATTTTGATTAACATATATCTAGATGTGGGAGAACTGGTATGACTATTTACCTATCCGGGAACCGATCGTCGCTCCTGAGTTAGCGTGCATGCCGGAATACATGCCATGGTTTAGGATCCATGGTAAGCCGTATTTGTTGCCGGAAGAAGAGGGCGACGACAACTTCGTCAACAAAGGGAACGTCGGGGCCTTTTAAATCCAATGAGAAGGAGTGATGAGACGGGGCCATCAACACGCGTCCCACAACAAGGTCATCATCGGGCCCATCAATTCAATAAGCGACACTGACATCACAGCCTTTAGCCTTTATGCTAGGTGCATACTCTACCCCTTATATGTATCCTAACCCATATATGTTTCCTTTTCCCAGTCCCACCCCAGGTTGGAATGCATGGCCGAGTTCGAGTCCGTTCCTGACTACTCCGACTGGCCAGTCGATCTTGAGGCCGCCGTCGCGTGAGGGTTCACAGGAGGCACCGTCGGGGAGTACTTTTTTTTACCAGTCTCCTTCGCCATACAGGATTCAGACACCCCCGCCGTGGTTTATGAAAACACCTCCGGGGTCGTTATTTTATCAAGGTGGGTCATTGTCGCAACACCCACAACTAGACCCACTGTCGGAGGAACTGGAATCCCCTCCCGAGGTTGGACGACCCCCGCCGGAAGCTAGAAGAAGGAGGAATCCAGCGCGTAACTGCTGACCACCCCCATGTGGCACTAATTCCGATCGGCATCAATATTGATTCAGATGGGCTTTTTTATTTTTTAAATTGTAATAAAATTTTTTTATTTTTAATGAAATAAAAGTGTTTTTTATTTTTGTTTGTAATTTAATTTTAATATGTTCACTAAAATAGAAGTTGTTTATTTTTTTTGTATGTAATTTAATTTGATTTTTAATAAAATAAAAAGCTATTTTTATTTTTAATTTAGTTTTAATATATTTAATAAAATAATGGTTGTTTAATTTTTTATTGTAATTTAATTTTAAATCTTTAATAAAATAAAAATTATTTAATTTTTATTGTAATTTAATTTTAATATATGTAATAAAATAAGAAGTTGTTTTTAATTTTTATTTTTGTAATTTAGTTTTAATATATTTAATAAAATAATAGTTGTTTAATTTTTTATTGTAATTTAATTTTAATATCTTTAATAAAATAGAAATTGTTTAATTTTTTAGTTTAATTTAATTTTAATATATGTAATAAAATAAGAAGTTGTTTTTTTTATTTTTTTAAATAAGAAGTTGTTTTTATTTTTATTTTTTGTAATTTAGTTTTAATATATTTAATAAATAAGATTTTTTTATTTTTTGTAATTTAGTTTTAATATATTTAATAAATAAGATGTTTTTTATTTTTTATTTTTTGTAATTTAGTTTTAATATATTTAATAAAATAAGGGAGAAAAGCAAGGTTATCGAGTAGTCGATCCGATCCATCAATTCTAAATACGAGGTAAGTTCGTACGTGATAAACATTGTTACAATTATGCTTGTAAATGCCTTGTTATTTCCTAAATTGCATGTATGAGACTACGATCATGTTCGATGACAAATCGACTATGTTTAGCACTTAGTGTGCGAAATTATAATAGCTTCGGCTATGCGATAACACTTAGTGTACGAAACATCGAGTAAGGCACTTAGTATGTGGAATTATAATAGCTTCGGCTATGCGATGGTACTTAGTGTGCGAAACATAGAGTATTCGACAATGTTACTGGAAGGTATGAGTTCGTTATGAATTTGTGCAGGTATGTACATGTTAGTATGAAGTTCAAATAGAAAAGGTTATGACTTTGCATATAAGTATATGAAAAGCTTATGGAAGGTTTGATATTATCATGAATTATACATTAACTTGTTCAAATTGATGATTTGTATTTTATGAATTGTTGAGTATATTTAGTACGAACTTGTTAAGCTTTGTAGCTTACTTTGTAACAGTCCGAATTTGACCCTAATTGGAGCAAAGGGTTTTGAGACCACGAATCCAAGTCCAGAAATGTTTAAATAATATATTTCATGTTGAGTATATGTGAATTATTATGTGTGAAGTTTCGTATGAAAATTTGATTGTTTGTGTGCTTAATTGAATAAAAGGACTTAATCGCATAAGCGTAAAGTTAAAAACTATAGTAAAAAGTACCCATTTGATAGTGGCTTTTTAAAATGGAGTCCTAAAAGGGCAATTATCTCATTTAACATGATAGTGGATGGCATGGTTGTTTAGGTAATCATTAATATGTTTTATTATTTATTTATTTTATATTATAAGTTTACTTTTATACTATATTATATGTTAAATATACAAAAGTCATAAAATAAAATAAAAACACATGCATTATCTTCTCATTTGGCGAATATGATATGAAAGAAAACACCATAGAAAAGCTTCAAGTTTGACAACAAATTAACTTGATTAAGGTATGTTTAGTTTTCGCTTTTGATAATTTTACGTTTTTGAAATCGTTGCTTGAATACTTCAAGACCCATGCTTGAATTTTTGATTTTGGTGAATATTTTGAAATGTGCCATTGATGTGTTCATGAGGTTTTGATGTTTGATGATTTTAAATTAAAGCTATGTTAAAGATTAGTATGTTTTGTATTAGAAATTTTAGTGAATTTGAGTATTTTGGGCTAAATTACAAAATGAAATTTTGAGGGACTAAAATGCAAAATAAATGAAAGAAATGGACTTGTATGGTCCTTGTGAACATTCGCCTTAAGGAGTTGTAGTGAAATTTTGTGTATTTTGTGTTTTATGCAAATAAGACTAAATTGTAAAATGTGAAACCTTAGGGTAAAATGGTAATTTGCCCATTTATGTGTTTAAGGACTAAATTGAAATGAAATGTACTTGAATGAGCTGAATTTTTGATGTGTTTAGATCAAGAAAAAAGAAAAATAGATTTGGATCGGGAAAGGCGAAGGTTATCGAATAAGCTAGGTCTGCGTCTTTCGTCGATAATGATGTAAGTCCTTAAGCAAGTATATGTTACAAAATTATTTATGAACGTATTAAATGATAATATTCGATAATTTTTTCTTGTTAATACGATATGAAAAAGTATATTCGATATGATATGTGGAGGTAATATGATGTATATGATTTATTCGTGATGTCAGCACTAAAAAAAAAATGTGTATTGAAGGATTATTTCGGGCTTCGAGCCTAGCAGGCCTTGTGCCGATGGATTAATTCGGGCTTCGAGCCTAGCAGGCCTTGTGCTGGTGGATTATTTCAGGCTTCGAACCTAGCAGGCCTTGTACCGGTGAAAATATCGGGCTTAATGCCTAGCAGGCTAAATGCCGGTGTTTGAAATCTCAGACTTTGAGTCTAGCAGGCCAAGTGCCGGTGTATGCGATTCGGAGCAATGATTTGTTTATTGTATGCTGGTGAGTTTTCAATACCCGAATTTCGATATTAAAATAGTAAAGTTACAAAATAAATCAAGGAAGCTTAAGTTATGAAAGTGAATTTGTGGGTTCGGTTACAAGGTAAGTATTAATCATATTTGTATACCATGCTTATATACTATATTGACAATTAAATGGAATGTTGAAAGGAAGTGATATACATATGATAGATGAAACTTGTTTATATATGTGCTATACCATGAGGAAGTTGGTCATAGGAAAGCATGAAAGAACTAAGGTATTTATGCAGTATGAATATATGCTTAAGTGTGGGATTATTATTTGTAATCAATGTGCAGTAGTAGAGTAATGAAAATTTATGTATACAAGAGATGGGTCATTCGGCTATGGTAAAATTATGTGTTAATTCATGAATGCTTAATGTCAGAAATTGATTATTTAAACGTTTGTATAACTAAATGCTATATTGTGGATGCTTAAGACTTACTAAGCTAGTGAGCTTACCTTGTGTGTGGACTTTGTTTGTTTTATAGATCTCGTTCAAGTTACGGGCTCCGAGGATCGTCAGAGGAATCAACCACACTATCAAATCCCTTTTTGGTACTTATACACTTGGTTTTTAAATCAAAGGCATGTATAGGTTAGACTAAGTTATAGTTAATGAACTTTGGTCTTGTAAATAAGTATAGCCTAGCCTTGCGAAAAAGGCTTATTTCCTTTGGTTAACTGAAGTTTTAATGCTCCTTGACATAATGGTTGGACTTTCAAGCTATATCTGAATATATGTGTAATTGATTGCATGCTTGAAGTGCTTAATTCTTAGCAAATTTATCCATGGCTAGTTACATGTATATTTAGGTCAATGTATGTTATAGAGAGTATGTTTGCGGTTAAAAATGATTCTATGTGCTTTGGGTCTAATGTGTTTTACAAATGATTATTGAGTTTGTCACATGTATCGATATTAAAGTAGATAATAATATATGTGTATGTGTAGTAGTTAATTATAAGGATTAAGATTCGATATATTGTTAGATACAAATTTTGGAAAGCATAAGTTAACTTTGTAAACTTTGTAATTAGTAACATGGAATATTGATAGACATGTTTTGAATGGCATATTTGGGTATGGAAATCGTGGGTACTTGTATATCCAACTTTTATTATGTGAATTGGTAAAGAGATAGCTAAATGTTGGAGATATGGACTTGATGGCATTCGGCCATATGCATGATCAATAATAAATTTCCAATTTGTATTATATGTATGCATGTAATGTTATTTTGATTGAATTTTGAGTTTAATATGATATGCAGGATATCTATTAGATTGTTTTCTTTTGGAAATTAATTTTACTATGCATCTTTGAGACAAAAGAGTTTACATTTGAGAAATTAAAATAGGTTTAAATGATTTGCATATAAAGTACGATTGGTGTAAGCATTAGAAATGAATAAGTTGCATAACTAATTGTAGTTTGATTATGCACATATCAACGGATTAAAGTGTGCATTGGATCGACTGAGTGTTGGTTTTATCTGATTTTGGTAAAATAAAATGTATATGTGATCTCGAATAGGTTTATTGGAATGCCATGTTTTATCACCTAGTTAAGTTTTAAATCACATGTATAATTATATATGTGTCTTAGGTTAAGATGACTTGATCGATTAAATGAAATGAATCAATTTGTAAACTATTTCAAGGATTCATGTGAAGTATGTTTTAAGAAATTGAAGGTAATACTTATAATACGCAGGATTAATACTTTTAATCATTCGTATTTTTCTATATATATAATGGTTCATCTATAACTTATATGGTTAGTCAAAAGTTGTGTTCTGTCCGGTAATGCCTTTTAACCCTATTCGACGACAGATACGGGTGAGGGGTGTTACATACTTTGTTTGTTTTTCCTGTGTTTTATAGTGAATTCAAAGCTACCTTGGATTCGGGAATCGTCAGAGTCTACGTCACACTATCCAACCAACTACTTGGTACTTTTGAATTGTATATATATGGTATATGGCATGTATAGGCTTGAGTCATTTTGGTATGTTTGATGAACATGTATTTTGAGCCATTTGAGTTGGCTTATGATAATGAATTTGATAATATTTGTAAAAGTGTAAATAGTTCTATTTTGTGTTTGGTAAATTGATCCATATTGTGTGATTGAAGTTGAATCTATAATGCTAAATGATATTAGGTAATTTGGGAAGCTATGTGCTTAAGAATTGATGCTTGATAATGTATGTATGGAATGGTTTAGTTGATTGAATTGAATATGTGA
Source organism: Gossypium rotundifolium (assembly GCA_025506655.1). Taxonomy (NCBI): domain Eukaryota; kingdom Viridiplantae; phylum Streptophyta; class Magnoliopsida; order Malvales; family Malvaceae; genus Gossypium; species Gossypium rotundifolium. The sequence goes on from CP106730.1 coordinate 32,011,154, forward strand.
ATTAGATATGAAATTAGATGGCAAATTGTAGCATATTTGTAAATTATATTGATGGTAAAGAAATGCTATGATTTGAACATTGGTTGATGTTTTTGGATGCATATTAGTGCCTTGAATTGGTACCATTTTTTCTTGTATAGGTATGTGCAAATTGGGTGGCAAAATGGCTTGGTAAATAGCCTAGTTTTCTCCACACAAGCGAGACATGGGTGTGTGTCTCAGCCATGTGAGACACACGGTCAAATTACACGGCTGTGTGTCCCGTGGTGTTGAAATTAAATTGAAGTCAGTATGCTACACACAGTCTCACTCATGGGCATGTAACTGGCCGTGTGGTACAAGTCAGTATACCCTACAGTTTTGGCACGGCCTAACACAAGGCCTGTATGGCGACTTCGAAGGGTACACGGGCTAAACACACGGGCGTGTGGTCGGTCGTGTGACCCAAGTTAGTATGTATGCCCTATTTTCACACGGCCTGAGACACGAGTGTGTCTATTAGCCGTGTGAGGCACACGGCATGTTCACACGAACGTGTGACCCTTGTTTACATGAAAAATTTCTAGCCTATTTCAAAGACCCAACGTGCATTTTTTTTTTTTTGCATTGGGCTCTTTCATTAACTGATAGAAATATCAGTTAGTCTACCGTATATATATTTTTTCTAACATAAAAAAGAAGATGGTTTCGTGTGCTCGATTCATTGTGCTCGATTCATTATTGATACAGAGCACTTCCAATGTGTTTCAAAGAGGGAAGGGTTATCTTGACGTGAGTGCCGCTTCGGCCTAGATCAACCTAAGTTAAATGGAGTCTCTACCATCCTGATTAAAAAATCAAACATGAAACTTCATACACCTTAAGATTCATAGGACGAAAAGAGCATTTTTGAGGTCCTTATACTCATTATGCCTAGCATTGAATAGACCAGGTATTCACCCTATCAATATCTCAAATCAATGATGGGTTCGATTTGGATCTTGCCTAAACGGCACCCGAATAGGACCGAACCATTTGTCAGGCTATTGTTCTCTTGTTTTATTCCTTCAAAGTAATGGAGTAAGACATCGATTTCTCAAAAAGATCAATTATTTTGATTGCATGATAGACTTCCTTGAAAAACTTTAGCGCACGTGTAAACGAGGTGCTCTACCAACTGAGCTATAGCCCTTGTGTTTGTGATACATATTTTATCATATTATGTAGATAATTTCTTGTCAAGATGAATATTACATGATCCAGCATCATAATCTTACCCTTTTGGTCGGTTTGATTGGTATTGCTTAGAAGTAATATTGGATTTATAATCCATCGATGTAATAGGTCCCTTTTCTTTCTCTTTATGATTCCTTATGATAATAAATGACCTACTTAACTCAGCGGTTAGAGTATTTCTTTCATACGGCGGGAGTCATTGGTTCAAATCCAATAGTAGGTAGAACTTATTAGAAACCATCGATCCCGGTATCTAATAAGTTTTTCTACCCATATTCTTTTATTGATTTTCTATCTTTTTCATCCTATTCTATTTCTATTTTCAATTTTCAAATTTTTCGTTAGATTAAAATTTGATTTTACTTTTGATTGTATTTGATTCTATTTAATCGGTAGAATCAAAAGGGGATGTATAAACAAAAGTTCTGTTTCTACGGGCGTGTGACCCTTGTTTACATAAAAATTTCTAAGTGTCCAAAATTTTCGTATGATATCGGTTTAGTTCCAACCACTTCTAATGCATGTTTAAGGCCTCGTAAGCCCTTATAAGGTACAATGTGATTGTGTGGAATAATTTATGAGAATGAATACTTATTGTTGCATAAACGTATGCTATATGTGTTGTAAATGGATCGATAATACCTCGTAACCCTATTTTGGCGTTGAATACGGGTGAGGGGTGTTACATTTATTGATATCAGGGTTATGATTTAGTCGATTCTAGGAATAATGTAGCGTGTATGAGAGTCTAGCTATACATGCCATATATAAACTGTGATAGTGTGATGACTCCTGATGTTTTAAACTGTGTTTTCATATAGTGATGGATCCTAATCGAGCTATAGCTGATAAGGTTGAGAGTAATGCGCCTGCTCCCGCGCAAGGGATAGCACCATCTGATTCTAGACCTGTGACGGCTAGTCAATGAGGAGAGGCTAAAGAAGCCTTCTTCCAAATGATGAACAAGTGGTTTACTCAATATATTCGTACGAACCCGGCTGCTCAACAACCTCCACCCCCTCCTATTCCCCAACTTGTACCTGTAGCTCCTCAAGGAGTTGAGATTTTAAGATTGAATAAGCCTCCAATTGACAAGATCCGTAAACACGGGGCTGAAGAGTTTAGAGCTAATGTTGATGATGACCCTGAGAGAGCCAATTTTTGGCTTGAAAATATGATTAGAGTGTTTGACAAGCTTTCTTGCACGCCAGCTGAATGTTTAAAGTGTGCTATATACCTATTGAGAGATATTGTGTATCAGTGGTGGAATACATTAGTATCGGTGGTGTTGAGGAAAAAGTTACCTGGGAATTCTTTCAGACTAAATTTCGAAAGAAATACATCAGTCAACGGTTTCTGGATCAAAAGCATAAAGAGTTTCTAGATTTGAAACCGGGCCACATGACTGTAATTGAGTATGAAAGAAAATTTGTACGGCTAAGCAAGTACGCTCGAGAGTATGTGTCTACTGAAGAAATAATGTGAAAATGGTTCGTTGATGGGTTGAACGAAGATATTAAACTTTTGGTTGGGATTTTAGATTAAAAGAATTTGTTGTGTTAGTTGAACGGGCTTGAAAAGCTGAAGGCTTTAATCGAGAAAAGAAATCTAAAGACTATTTTAACCGATCGATAGCTTTAGTGGGATATTCTAATCTGCAATCGTGGAAAGCAATGTACTACCTCTAAAGCTCAAACTACATCGATATCAAGTGTTGGCAATGTGAAAGATGTTAAAATCGAGTGTCAACAGTATGTAAGACGACATTTTGGAGAGTGTTGGATGAAAAATAATAATAGAGCTTGTTACAATTGTGGTTCACAAGATCATTTTATCAGAGATTATCCTGAGCTAAATGAAAAAGATAAATATCAGAATGTAAGATCGAGCAACACAACTACTCGAGGGAGGCTACCAAGAAATGTGGAAATGCAAGTGGTAATCGAGGTATAACGAGAGATTCAATAGTGAGATCTGAGGCTAAATTACCTGCTAGAGCTCACACTATTCGCGCTCGTGAAGATGCGTCATCATCTGATGTCATTACTGGTACATTTTCTCTTTATGACACTAATGTTATTGCATTAATTGATCCTAGATTTACTCATTCATATATATGTATGAATTTGGTGTCTAATAAGAGTTTTCCTGTTGAGTCTACTGAATTTGTGATTAAAGTATCGAACCCCTTAGGCAAGTATGTTCTAGTTGATAAAGTATGTAAGAACTGTCCTTTAATGATTCGGGGTTACCTTTTTTTGGCTGACTTGATGCTTTTACCATTTGATGAGTTCGATGTGATTTTGGGTATGGATTGGTAGACACTACATGATGCCATGGTGAACTATTGAAGAAAGATTATAGAACTGAAATGTCAAAATAATGAAATTCTTCGGATTGAATCTGATGAGTCGGGTGGTTTACCAATAGTGATTTCATCGATGTCAGCTCAAAGGTATGTGAGAAAAGGTTGCGAAGCTTATGTCGCTTATGTTTTAGATACTAAAGTGTCTGAAAAGAAGGTTGAATCAGTGCCAGTCGTTTGTGAATATCAGGATGTATTTCCTGAAGAATTATCGGGATTGCCACCCACAAGAGAGGTTGCGTTTGGTATTGAATTAGTACCGGGGACAACGCCAATATCAATAGCTCCGTATAAAATGGCTTCGACAAATTTGAAAGAGTTGAAAGCTCAGTTACAAGAGTTAACAGATAGAGATTTTGCACGACCTAGTTTTTTGCCCTAGGGTGCGCCTCTATTGTTTGTAAAGAAGAAAGACGGGTCAATGAGAATGTGCATAGACTATTGTCAGCTCAACAAAGTTACGATAAAGAATAAGTATCTTTTGCCGAGAATAGATGATTTGTTTGATCACTTGAAAGGTGAAACAATGTTTTCAAAGGTTGATTTGAGATCGGGTTATTATCAGTTGCGAGTTAAAGACATAGATGTTCCAAAATTGCGTTCAGAACGAGGTATGGACATTATGAAATCCTTGTTATGCCTTTTGGTTTGACTGATGCTCCTGACATTTTTATGGATTTGATGAATTGGATTTTTAGACCGTATTTAGACAGATTTGTTGTTGTGTTCATTGATGACATTCTGATCTATTCACGAGATGAGTCTGAGCATGCCGAGCATTTGAGGATTGCATTGCAAACCTTGAGAGATAAGCAATTGTATGTTAAGTTCAATAAATGTGAGTTTTGGCTCCGGAAAGTTGGATTTTTGGGACATATAGTCTCGGAGGATGACATTTGAGTTGTTTCGAGCAAGATTTCTACTATTGTTGACTAGAAACTTTCCAGAATGTATTTAAATTCCGTAGTTCTCTGGGTTTAGCGGGCTATTACTAAATATTCGTGAAAGGATTTTCGATGATTGTGACACCGATGACACAACTACTTCAGAAAGATGTGAAATTATAATGGTCAGAAAAATGTCAATAGAGTTTTGAACAGTTGAAAGCATTGTTAATAGAGGCACCAGTGTTAGTTCAGCCTTAGTCGGGTAAAGAATTTGTAGTTTTCAGTGATGCATCGTTAAATGGCCTGGGTTGTGTTTTGATGCAGGAAGGCAAAGTTATAACTTATGCCTTGAGACAGTTGAAACCGCACGAAAATAATTATCCAACGCAAGATCTAGAGTTAGCCGCGATAGTGTTCGCTATGAAATTTTGGCGTCATTATTTGTTTGGTGAGAAATGCCATGTTTATACCGACCACAAAAGTTTGAAATATCTGATGACTCAAAAATATTTGAATTTGCGACAGTGAATATGGTTAGAGTTGTTAAAAGACTATGAATTAGTGATTGACTATCATCCGAAGAAAGCTAATGTAGTTGTTGATGCTTTGAGCCGAAAGTCCTTATTTGTTTTATGTGCTTTGAACAAAAGTTAACTTTGTCTATGAAGGTTTGATAGTGGCCGAGTTAAAAGTGAGACCGTTATTTCTACAACAAATTTTTGAGGCTAAAAAATTTGATAAAGATTTGCAAGCAAAACGAGCTCAATGTGAGTCGACTTCTAATTCAGAGTTTCGAATAGGGCCTGATGACTATTTGATGTTTTTGATAGAATATGTGTACCAAGAAATTCTGAACTAATTTGGAAGATTCTAAATGAAGCACACAGTAGTTGTTTATCAGTACATCCGGGAAGCACAAAAATGTATAATGATTTGAAATAGCTTTATTGGTGGCATGGCATGAAACGATATATCTCAGAATTTGTTTCAAAATGTTTGATTTTTCAACAAGTCAAAGCTGAGCATCAAGTGTCGTCAGGTTTATTACAGCCTATTATGATTCCTGAGTAGAAGTGGGATAGAGTAACAATGGATTTCGTATCGGGTTTACCCTTATCCCGAAAAAGAAAAATATGATCTAGGTTGTTATAGACAAATTGACGAAATCAGCTCATTTTATTCTGGTACGTACAGATTTCTCCTTGATAAATTAGCTGAGCTGTATATTTTCGAAATTGTATGATTATATGGTGTTCCCTATCTATTATTTTGAATAGAGATCCAAGATTTACTTTGCAATTTTGGAAGAAATTGTAAGAAGCTTTGGGTTCAAAGTTGCATTTTAGCACTATGTTTCATCGCAAACGGATGGTCAATCTAAGCGACTTATTCAGATTCTTGAGGATATGTTGCGTTGTTGCATTCTTGAGTTTGAAGGTGGCTAGGAGAAATATTTACCGCTGATTGAATTTTCTTACAATAATAGCTTTCAATCGAGTATTAAGATGGCACCGTATGAGGCTCTATACGGTCGTAAATGCCGAATACCATTGTACTGGACTGAGCTTAGCGAGAACAAGATTCACGGGGTTGATCTGATCAGAGAGACTGAAGAAAATGTGAAAGTAATTTGCGATAGTTTAAAAGCAGCTTCGGATCGACAGAAATTGTATGCAGACTTGAAACGAAAAGATATTGAGTTCTAGATCGAGGATAAAGTTTTTTGAAAGTGTAGTTGTGGAAAAAGTTATTACAATTTGGTCGGAAAGGGAAATTGAGTCCGCGATTCATCGGACCGTATGAAATTATTGAGCGAGTTGGACCAGTGGCATATCGACTATCTTTACCATCTGAGTTAGAGAAAATACATAATGTGTTTCATGTGTCAATTCTTCGACGATACCGATCTGACCCTTCACATGTTATTTCCCAACCGAGGTTGAAATTCAGTCTGATATGTCATATGCTAAAAAACAGATTCGAATTTTAGCTCGTGAGATTAAAGAGCTAAGAAATAAAAGAATCGCATTAGTAAAAGTATTATGGCATAGACACGGGGCTGAAGAAGCTACGTGGAAACCCAAGGAAACTATATGAAAATAGTACCCAAACCTACTCACTGGTAAGCTTTTTGGGGACGAAAATCCCTAAAGGAAGAGAGTTGTAATAGCCCGTTTTTGGTCAAATCAGAATAGTGGTTTTGGAACCATAAATATGAGGTCAAAATATTTATTTTATTATTATTTTAATGTTTACAACATGATTGAGTGTATGTGTGAAATTTTCGTTAAGAAATTTTATCGTTTGAGTAGTCAATTTGATAAAAAGGACTAAATCGCATAAAGTGTAAAACTTGAGTTCTATTAGCTAAAGGTGTTTAGTAGCTATAGAACCTTAAAGTTAAGGTCCTTATGTTGTAATTATACCATCAATAGTGTAAGTGGACAATAATGGACATTAAATGGATGTTTTACATAAATTATAATTAAGGGTATATATATAAATTAGTAATTAATCATAAAATAAATAAAACAAAATGATGAAATAGTGTCCATCTTTCATCTAGCCAAAATTTTGAAGAAGAAAAAGCCATGGAAATAGCTTGAAACTTTCGGCCATTGTCTTGCTTAATTGTAAGTCATTTTTACTCTGTTTTTAATGATTTTTACGTTTTTGAGATCGTTGCTTCGTGTTCTAGCTAGCCTGTACCTTTAATTTCAAAACTGTTAAAGATTTTGAGAGTTTCCATTGTTGAATCTATGTGTTCTTTGATGTTTAACGTTGAAATATGAAAGCTTAAAGATAGTTTTACATGTTTTGTTAAGTGATTTTTGACAAAAATGTCAAAAAGGGATTAAATTGAAATTTGTGAAATTTATGTGGTAAATTTTTGAAAAAATTAAATATGTAGGCTACTAGGGACACTATTGAAATTTGGTTATGGTGAAATTGGATTAAATTGCATGAGTTTGTGATTTTAGGAAATAATGACTAAATTGTAAAAGTTGTGAAACATTAGGGGAAAATTTGTAAAAATACCCAAATGTGTAATTTCAGATTAAATTGAATGAGTAGATGATCAAATAAGTTAATTTTGAATACATATAGATCAAGAAAGAAAGAATTCAGATTTAGATCGGGGAAAAGTAAGGTTATCGTGTAGTCGATCTGGTCCGCCAATTCTGAATACAAGGTAAGTTCGTACGTGATAAACATTGTTACAATTAGGCTTTTAAATGCCTTGTTCATGCCTAAATTGTATGTATGAGACTATGGTCATGTTCGACGACAAATCGTTTATGTTTAGCATTTATTGTGCGGAATTATAATAGCTTCGACTATGTGATGGCACTTAGTGTGCGAAACATCGAGTAAGGCACTTAGTGTGCGAAATTATAATAGCTTTGGCTATGCGATGGCACTTAGTGTGCGAAACATCGAGTATTAGATAGTGTTACGGGAAGCTATGAGTTCGTTATGAATTTGTACAGGTATGTACATGTAAGTATGAAGTTCAAATAGAAAAGGTTATGACTTTGTATATAAGTATATAAATAAGCTTATGGAAGGTTTGATATTATCATGAATTATACATTAACTTGTTCAAATTGATGATTTGTATTTTATGAATTGTTGAGTATATTTAGTATGAACTTATTAAGCTTTGTAGCTTATTTTGTTTGTTTTTCCCGTGTTTTATAATGAATTCAAAGCTAGCTTGGATTCGGGGATCGTCAGAGTCTACGTCACACTATCCAACCATCTACTTGGTACTTTTGAATTGTGTATATATGGTAAATGGCATGTATAGGCTTGAGTCATTTTGGTATGTTTGATGAACATGTATTTTGAGCCATTTGAGTTGGCTTATGATATTGAATTTGATGATGTTTAGAAAAGGTAAATGGTTTTATTTTGCATTTGGTAAATTGATCAATATTGTGTTATTGAAGTTAAATCTATAATGCTAAATGATATTAGGTAATATGGGAAGCTATGTGCTTGAGAATTGATGCTTGATAATGTATATATGGAATGGTTTAGTTGATTGAATTGAATATGGCAAATTGTAGCATATTTGTAAATTATATTGATGGTAAAGAAATGCTATGATTTGAACATTGGTTGATGTTTTTGGATGCATATTAGTGCCTTGAATTGGTACCATTTGTGCTTGTGTAGGTTTGTGAAAATTGGGTGGAAAAATGGCTTAGTAAATAGCTTATTTTTGTCCACACAGGAGAGAGACACGGTGTGTGTCTCAGCCGTGTGTGATACACGGTCAAATTACAAGGTTGTTTGTCCCCTAGTGTTGAAATTAAATTGAAGTCAGTATGCTCCACACGGTCTCACACACGGGCGTGTGGTACAAGTCAGTATACCTTACAATTTTGGCATAGCCTGACACACGGCCTGGCACACGGGTGTGTGTGGCCACTTTAAATAGTACACGGCTAGACACACGGGCATGTGGTGGACGTGTGACCCAAGTTAGTATGAATGCCCTATTTTCACATGGCCTGAGAGACGAACGTGTCTTCTAGCCGTGTGAGGCACACGGCCTGTTCACACGGGCGTGTGACCCTTGTTTACATGAAAAATTTCTAAGTGTCCAGAATTTTTGTATGATATCGGTTTAGTCCCGAACCATTTCTAAACCATGTTTAAGGCCTCGTAGGCCTTTATAAGGGACAATGTGATTGTGTGGAATGTTTTGTGAGAATGAATACTTATTGTTGCATAAATGTATGCTATATGTGTTGTTAATGGATCGGTAATGCCTCGTAACCTTATTCCGGCATTGAATATAGGTGAAGGGTGTTACAGTTACGTATCAATACAGGTTTGTACTAAAATTCATATGAGTATTGAATCCATGAAATTGGGAGTTCATGATCATTATGTGAATGAATGTATATTAATCTTGTGATTAAATGGTTTTGTAGTATATTATGTTATATTACTTGAATGGTGAATGAATGGTGATTTTTACTTATTAACTATACGAGCTTACTAAGCTTTATAGCTTACTCTATTTACTTTTTCTTGTTTTATAGTGAATATCAAAGCTTTCTCGAATTTAAGAGCCGTCAGAGATCTCATCACACTATCAAGCTATCACTTTGGTACTTTTGAACTTATGTATTTGGTTATATGGCATGTATAGGAGTTTTGGTCATTATGGTATATATGTTGGTAATGGATTTAGCCATTTGATTTGGATTGTAAATGATGAAAGTTTGGTTATGTTTATAGCCATGTAATTTGGCTTATTTTGGTATATTTTGTGATGTATATATATACAAATGGCCTTTTTTGTTATTTGGTTGACAATGGGTATGTGATGCTTGTTGTGGATTGATATATTGGGTATCAAATGGTTAAAATTTGAGATTGGTATGCTTATGGTTTTAGGCAAAATAAGGCATAATTGAAAGTGACCATATAGGTGATTTGTGATTGTGAAATTGGTATGAAATTGTATAGTTAATTGTGATACTTGTGTGTCTTGTGGTTGATGGTACGGAATTAGCATGAATTAGGATTGATTGAGATTGGTTTGAATGCCTATTTATGCCATGTTATGGGCAATTTGGTTTGTGTAGGTAAATGCAAGATTGGGTGAGAAAGATGGCTTGAAAAATAACCTATTTTTGTCCACAAGGGCAGAGACACGGGCATGTGTCTCAACCATGTGTGACACACGGTCAGGTGACATGGGCGTGTGTCCCCTAGTGTTTGATTAGAAACCAAGTCCATATTCTCCACACAGTCCAGCACACGGGCGTGTGACTTGGCCATGTGGCATAAGTCAGTATACCCTACAGTTTTGGCATGTCCTAATACATAGCCTGGCACATGGAGTGTATGGCCATTTTAAAGGGCACACGAGCTAGTCACACAGTGTGTGTGTTGGTCGTGTGACCCAAGTCAGATAGTTACACAAGGTCGGACACAAGATGAGATATGACCATGTGATCCCATTTTGAATGTCCACACGACTTGTGACACGGTGTGTTTTTGGCCGTGTGAGACACACGGTCAGGCCACACGGACGTGTGTCCCCTGTATTTTGAAAATTTTTAAGTTTTTTTAAAAATTTCATGAGTTATCGGTTTAGTCCCGAACCACTCCGAATGCATGTTTTAGGCCTCGTAGGCTTGTATTAGGGACAATGTGATTGATTATGAATGATTATTATTTAGATATAAAAATAGTATGAGAATCGTATGTTTATTTGTGTAATAAGTCTGGTAATGCTTCGTAACCCTATTTCAGCTGATGAATACGGGTTAGGGGTGTTACATTTATTGGTATCAGAGCTACGGTTTAGTCGATTCTAGGACTAACATAGCGAGTGAGAGTCTAGTTATACATGCCATATATAACCTGTGATAGTGTGATATCTCTTAATAGTTTTAAATCGTGTTTTCATATAGTAATGGATCCCAATCAAGCAGTGGCTGATGATGTCGAGAGTAATAAGCCAGCCTCCGTTCACGGAGTAGTGCAATCTGAGTCGAAACCTATATCGGGTAGTCAGAGAGTAGAGGCCAAGGAAGCCTTCTTCCAAATGATGAACGAATGGTTCATTGAGTTTGTCCGAACTAATCCGGCTACTCAGCAACCTCCACCCCAACTATTCCCCAACTAGTCCCCGTAGCTTTTCAAGGTTTCAAAACTTTACATTTGAGTAAGCCGCATGTGGATAAAATTTGAAAATACGAACCTGAAGAGTTTAGAGCCACAATGGATAATGATCCTAAAAGGGCTTAGTTTTGGCTTGAGAATACGATCTGAGTATTTGATAAATTGTCTTGCACGCCAGCTGAATGTGTTAAATATGCCGTATCACTTTTGAAAGATACTACATATCAGTGGTGGAACATTTTGATATCTATGGTGTCGAGAGAAAGAGTCACATGGGAATTCTTTCAGACTGAGTTCAGAAAGAAATACATAAGCTAGTGATTTATTGATCAAAAGCGTAAAAATTTCTGGAAATGAAACAGGGTCGTATGTCTGTGGCCGAGTACGAAAGAGAATTTGTGAGTTCAGTAAATATGCTTGAGAATGTGTTTCCACTGAGGTAATTATGTGTATATGATTTGAAGACGGGTTGAATGAAGACATTAGACTTCTAGTCGGGATTCTTGAATTGAAAGAATTTGTTGTATTAGTCAACAGAGCTTGCAAAGTAGAAGAACTTGGCAAAGAAAAGAGAAACTGATTTCGAGACTAGAGATTCTATAAAGAGGTTGATGAGTAAGTCCTATCACTCTTCATTAAAGAAATCACGAGATTCGTATAATCGTTTGACAGCTTCAGTGGGATATTCTAATGAAGATCGTGGAAAGCAATATATGAGTCCTAAAGCTCAAGCCACTTCAATATCGAATGTTGGTAGTGTTAGAACCAACAAAACCGAGTGTCAATAGTGTGAAAGACGGCATTTTGGAAAATGTTGGATGAATAATAAAGGTTGTTTTAAATGTGGCTCGCAAGATCATTTCATTCGGGATTGCCCTGAGTTACCAGAGAAAGACAAATATCTAAATGCAAGACCGAGCAACACAGCTGCTAGAGGGAGACCAACTAGAAATACGAGAAATATGGCTATTAAAAAGGTGTGACAAAGTATTCTACTATGAGATCCGAGGCTCAAGCACCAGCCAGAGCTTACACTATTCGTGCTCGCGAAGATGCGCCATCACTAGATGTTATCACCGACACATTTTCTCTTTTGATACTGATTTAATTGCCTTGATTGATCCTAGATCGATTCATTCATATGTCAATATGAATTTACTCACTAGTAAGAGTTTGCCTATTGAGTCTACCGAATTTGTGATTAAAGTATTGAACCTCTTAGGTAAGTATGTCCTAGTTGATAAAGTTTGCAAGAATTGTCCTTTGATGACTCAAGGTTACTATTTTTGGATTTGATGCTTTTACCGTTTAATGAATTTGATGTGATTTTGGGTATGGATTGGTTGACTTTGCATGATGCTGTTGTGAATTGTAGACGAAAGACTGTTGAATTGAAATGTCAGAATAGTAAAATTCTTCAAATTGAATCCGATGATTCGAAAGTAATATCATCTATGTTAGCACAGAAATGTGTGAGAAAGGGTTGCAATACTTTTCTTGTGTATGTATTGGATATAAAAGTGTCTAAATTGAAGATTGAATCAGTATCAATGGTTTGTAAATATCTGGATGTGTTTTCAGAAGAGTTACCTAGGTTGCCACCGATCAGAGAAGTCAAGTCTGCTATTGAATTAGTACTTGGAACATCACCGATATCGATAGCTCCGTATAGAATGGCTCCAAAAGAATTGAAAGAGTTGAAAGCTCAGTTGTAAGATTTAACATATAGAGGTTTTGCGTGACCTAGTTTTTCGCCCTGGGGTGCACCAATGCTGTTTGTAAAGAAGAAAGATGGATCGATGAGGTTGTGTATCGACTATCCTCAGCTCAATAAGGTTACGATTAAGAATAAGTATCCTTTGCCAAGAATTGATGATTTGTTTGATCAGTTGAAAGGAGTAACAGTATTCTCAAAGATTAATCATGCGATCTGGTTATTACCAATTGAGAGTTAAAGGTTCGAATGTGCCGAAAACTACATTCAAAACAAGGTACGGGCATTATGAATTTCTTGTTATGCCATTCGGATTAACTAATGCTCCTGCAATTTTTATGGATTTGATGAATCGAATCGTTAGATCGTATTTACACAGATTTGTTATTGTATTCATTGATGACATTTTAATCTATTCCTGAGATGAGACTGGGCATGCTGAACATTTGAGAATTGTATTACAAACTTTGAGAGACAGGCAACTGTTTGCTAAATTCAGTAAATGTTAGTTTTGGCTCCGAGAGGTTGGATTTTTAAGGCATATTGTTTCAGCGGAAGGTATACGAGTTGATTCGAGTAAGATTTCAGCGATTGTTGACTGGAAACTACCAAGAAACGTATCCAAAGTCAAAAGTTTGCTAGGATTAACTGGCTACTATCGATGTTTTGTAAAAGGATTTTCAATGATTGCTACACCGATGACTCGATTGCTACAGAAAGATGTGAAGTTAGAATTGTTAGAGAAATGCCAACAGAGTTTTGAAAAGTTGAAAGCACTGTTAACTGAAGCACCAGTTCTAGTTCAACCTGAGTCAAGTAAAGAGTTTGTGATTTTTAGTGACGCGTCATTAAATGGTTTGGGATGTGTTTTGATGCAAGAAGGCAAAGTGATAGCTTATGCTTCCAGACAATTGAAGTAGCATGAAAAGAATTATCCGACGCACGATTTAGAGTTGGCTGCTATTATATTTGCATTGAAAATTTGGTGACATCATTTATTCGGTGAGAAGTGCCACATCTTTACTAACAACAAGAGTTTGAAGTAAATAATGACTCAAAAATATTTGAATTTGCGACAACGAAAATGGCTCAAGTTGTTGAAAGACTATGAATTAGTAATTGATTATAATCCAGGGAAAGCGAATGTAATCGCGGATGATTTGAGTAGAAAATCTTTGTTTGCTTTGCGAGCGATGAACACACAATTAATTTTGTCTGATGATGATTCGATTTTAGTTGAGTTAAAAGTACGAGATTACTGAAAGAATCGGACATGTTGCATACCGATTAGATTTACCATAAGAACTTGAAAGAATCCACAATTTCTTTCACTGTCTATGTTGTAGCGATACCAATCTGACCCTTCACATGTTATCTCTCCGACGGATGTCGAGATTCAACCTGATATGACATACAGTGAAGAATCGATCAGAACTCTAGCACGAGAGATGAAATAATTGAGAAATAAAAACACAGCTTTAGTAAAAGTTCTCTGGAAGAGACACAATATAAAATAAGCTACCTGAGAACTCGAGGAAGCTATGAGAAAGTGATATCCGAATCTTTTTTCTGGTCAAATTTTCGGGGACTAAAATCCCTTTAGGGGAGAGTTGTAACAACCCATTTTTAGTGAAATCAGAATAGTGGTTTTGGGACCACAAATCTGAAGTTGGAAAATTTATTTTATTATTATTTTATGGTCTATAGCATTATAGTATTACCGTATAAGAATTTCGTTAAGAAATTTTACCTTTTACATGCTCACTTTGATAAAATGACTAAATCGCGTAAAGTGTAAAAGTTGTGTTCTAATAGCTAAAGGTGTCTAATAGCTATAGAACTTTAAATTGGAGGTCCTTATATGGTAATTAGACCATTAAATGTGATAGTGTATGTACATGGCTTGGCATTAGTGTAATTTTTAAAGTTAATTAAGGTTAATTTTGTAAATAAGTAATAAATGATAAAATAAATAAAACCAACTTTGCTATCATCTCTATCCATTTTTTTCAACCGACTACTGAAGGAAGAAAGTCATTTTTGCTCTTTAGGGTTCAACAAGCTTGTTTCCATCAATTAGGTATGTATCTTGTCCCGTTTTTGATAATTTCTATGTTTCTGGGATTGTTGTAGCTTAATCTAGCTAGCCCAAGAACTAATTTGAGAAACTGTTAAAGTATTTGAGTTTTCCATTGATGAACATGTTAGGGTTTTGAATTTTAATGGTAGAAAATGAATAGTTGTTGTCAGATAAACAACTTTTGTAAATGAATTTTTGATGAAATTATCAATTAAGGATTAAATTGATAAATGTGATAAATTGTGTGGTAAATTTGCAAACTTGTGAAACATGTGGATTGTTATAAGCATGTATATAATTAAGCTATGATGGGTTGTAATGAAATCATGCAAATTTCCATTTTTATGAGATAATGACTAAATTGCAAAGAATTAAAAGTATAGGGGCAAAATGGTAATTTTTCCAAAATATGTGTTGGACTAAATTGAATGAGAATTATATTGGAATGAGTTAAATTCATTCGTATAGATCTTGTTAGTCCTCGTACGGAGTTAGATTAAGGCAAAGAGAATATCGGATTAGTCGCCTTCGTATCTACATATACTCGTCGAGGTAAGTTCGTGTAATTAAATTGTGTAATTATATGCTTTGATTGAATTATTTGTATGTTATTTTCATTATCATCATATATGAATACCGATCACATGTCCGACGATGTACAACGATTACTGAGCCTCGTTTGAACCTTAGGAATTCATAGGATACAAATGACATGTCATTAGGGTTACCGATTTTAGCTCGTATGAGCTTACCGATACTTAGCTCGCATAAGCTTACCATTATTCAGCTTGGAGGAGCTTACCGTTATTCAGCTCGAAGGAGCTCACCATTTACAGCTCATAAGAGCATGCCGATTCAGAGCTTGTATAAGCATACATGTACTGAAATTGACGGATTACAGTTCAGCACACCTCGTGTATACTACCCAAGTATCCAACGATATTCTAAATTGTTCAACAGGCACTGTTCTATTACGAGATTACATGAGTTCAATACGAACTACTACAGGTATTTACATGAGATATATGAAAATGATTTGTTCATGATATATAGATACATGATGTGAAAATCATATGTATATGGAAGTTTGATTATTGTTGAGCTCATACATGTTTTTGATATTTATATGAATTACATGACTAACATGGTTGATGGGATATGTGTTTATACTTTTGGCCAAATTGAGTTTGGATATGCTTTGTATGCTTACCTTAAATGTGACTAAATGGTAAGTTAAATTCTATGTTATACGAACTTACTAAGCTTAAATGCTTACTTTGTGTCATTTTAGGTGTTTTTTAGTGATTCAAAGCTCATTCGGGTTGGAAGCTTGTTAGAGCTATATTTCACTATCCATCGGCTCTTTTGGTACATTCGATTATTTAATTTTGGTTATAATGGCATGTATAGGTTATTTTTGCTAATGTTGGCCTATGTGTGATGTTGTGGTTGTGGCCATATGCTTTGGCTTGTGTTTTGGTATATTTTGCTATGTGTATATATATAAATGACCTTATTATGTTTGGTGTGTGGCTTGATTTGTGATAAAATGATGAAAGGTAAAAGTTAGCTAAATGTGCATTTTGTACATTTGTTTGTGATGTGATGAATTGGTGATGAATTGGTACCTTGATATGTAAGATATATATATGTCTAAATATGTTAGTATTTGAATTGCATTTTGGTATCAAATGGTATGTTTTTGTAGATAAGTGAATTGGTATGAAAGGATGCAAATTAGCTTGGTAAATTGATGGTTTATTTGGTTAAATTATATATATGAAAATACATGTTTGAATATTGTCATTTGAGGTGCCTAAGGGCATATTGGTTGCATGTGAAATATTACATGTTTAAGACTTGATTTTAGCTTGTTTTGAATGCCTATTTATGACTTGGTTATATGCAAATTGTTGTGTTTAGGTTGGTACCAAATTGGGTGAGAAATGTGGCTTGAAAAATGACCTATTTTCGTCCACACGGGTAGAGACACGTGCATATGTCTCAGCTATGTGTGACACACGGCCAAGTGACACGGCCGTCTGTGACACATGGCCAGGTTACATGGCCATGTGTCCCCTGTATCTTTTAAAGAATGCAAGTCGGTATGCTCACACGACCTGGCACACGGCGCGTGGCTTGGCCGTGTGACCCAAGTTAGTGAGTTACACAGGCACGGACATGGGTTGGGACAATGCCTTGTGTCCCTATTTCGAATGCCCACACAGCCTAAAACACGTGCATGTCTCTTGGCCGTGTAGTCACACAGCCAGACCACACGGCCGTGTGACCCTACGTAGTTTTGAAAATTTTATAAGTTTTGAAAAATTATCTGAATTTTTTATTTAGTCCCGATTTGTTTCTAAAGTGTATTTTGGGCCTCGAGGGCTCATATTAGGGACAATATGCATAATTATGATTGGTTTCCGACATGAATGCTATATGTTATGAAATTTTTGAATTTTCTGTCCGTTTAAATTGTAAACTTCGGTAATATTCTGTAACCCTATTTTGGTGATGGATTCAGGTTAGTGGTGTTACATTTATTGGTCTCAGAGCTACGGTTTAGTCGATTCTTGGACTAACGTAGCGTGTACGAGTCTAGCTATACATGCCATTATATAACCTATGATAGTGTGATATCTCCTGACTGTTTTAAAACATGTTTTCATATAACAATGACATCCAACTGAGCTGATTCTGATGAAATAGAGAGTAACGCTTAAGCCTCCGTTCATGGAGTAGCTTAGAGTGGTACGAGGCCCGTATTTGAGGGTCGGGGAGGAAAGGCTAAGGAAGCTTTCTTCCAGATGATGAATGATTAGTTCACCAAGTTCATATGAATGAACTCGGCTGCTCGACAACCTCCACCCCTCATGTTCCCCAACCTATTCCTGTTATTCCTCAAGGTACGGAACCAATCTGAGTTAGTAAGCCTCCTGTTGATAAGATTCGTAAGTACATGGCTGAAGATTCCGAGCTACTACTGAAGATGATCCTGAGAGAGCTGAATTCTGGTTAGAGAATACCATTAGGGTTTTTGACGAGTTATCCTGTTCACCTACTGAATGTGTGAAGTGTGCAGTATCTCTACTAAAAGATTCAGCTTACTAGTGGTGGAATACATTGACTTCTGTAGTGCCGAGAGAAAAGATCACTTGGGAATTCTTTCAAACTGAGTTCTGCAAGAAACACATCAATTAGAGGTTTTTGGATAAAAAATGTAAGGAATTTCTAGAGCTCAAGCAGGGCCACATGACCATATCAGAATACAAGCGAGAATTTGTTCGATTGAGTAAATATGCTCGAGAATGCATTCCAACCGAGACTGCAATGTGTAAATGGTTTGAAGATGGATTAAATGAAAATATAAAGCTATTAGTTGGGATCTTTGAGTTGAAAGAATTTGTTGTACTGGTTGATCGGGCACATAAAGCGAAGAGCTGAGTAAAGAGAAAAGGCACGCTGAATTTGAAGATAGAGATCCTACTGGTTGATCGGGCACATAAAGTCGAAGAGTTGAGTAAAGGAAAAAGGCACGCTGAATTTGAGGCTAGAGATTCGAGAAAGAGATTGACAAGAACAAATAGCTGGATTTTAAGCTCACTATTCATCTTTCCTATTTCAAATAGCTAGAAACATGGAACAAATAACGTTAGAATAGGTAAATAGTAATGCTAGCAAAAAAAAAATGTAAAGATTGATTTAAGCCTTAAGCCAAGTTGAGCTCGAGCCGAGCTCGACCTTTAGGTTTTCGAGCTGAGCCTACCTTAGCTCAACCTTGGTTTGGTTCGTTAACACCCCAGACATGTATTTTTATTTTTAATGGTTAGAATCAATATTTCTATTTAATTTTTAATCAATTTTATTTGTACAACGTATGATTTATTTTTTAAAACAATTTTAATTGTATAAATTACATATTCCTTTTTAAATGGCTGTATATGTGTCATATCACTTTAACAAAAAAAATGATTCAAGAAAATTTATATTTAATAATTTTGCATTTTCATAATCTATTACTTAATAAAATTTTAAAACAGACATATATTGTAAATTGGAATGTCATTTTATTACTTAAAAGAATATTTTGAATATTAAAAATTAATAATCTTTATTCAAGTAAAAAAAAAGTATGTTCTTTATTCCATTTCTGAAATTTCTAAAAATTAATGCCATCCGAATTCGGCCTTCCCTTCTGTCAGTAAAAACACGCACAAGCAACCACCAAATCACTTCAAGAAGCTGACAAAAATGCTCTTCCCTTTCAACCAACATGAAGTGAAAATAAGAAGGAAAATTCCCAAGCACCAAAGCTAGAGCTCCCTTGTAGAAAACAAGGTCCGCGTAACATAATCTCATGTCTTTGAATTATCAGCAAATTTTCAACTCCAATAATCAACAAATAAAATCCCAGCATCCAGCTCAAAATCCCGCTGCCAATTCCCCTCACATTTCATGATGTTACTACTCATTGGAATCATACTCAATCGAACAAATTCCAGCTAATAAGAATCACTAGAGGTGAGTAAAACTCGATTCGACTCGAAAAATTTAAAAAAAATTCGAATTTCGAGTTAAACGAATCGAATTATTCGAGTTAATCGAGTTATTCGAGTCAACTCGAATTTTTTTTTCGATTTCGAGTTCAAATCGAGTTGAGTTTTCAAATTCGAATAACTCGAATAATTCAAATATCAAAATATAATATTTTACATTTTTATCCCAAACTCCCAAACCTTTTTACTTTTTCCTCAAAAATTTTACTCCTTCCCACTTTCCCAACTTTTATTTCCCTCCCATCCCAACCCTCTAATCTACCCAAAATCTATTTCCCACCAAAATTTTAATCTCCCATTTACTTTTTCTCAAAATTTTACTCCTAAAACCCTCAAAACTTTTATTTCCCTCAAATTTTTACTCCTCCTCTTTTCCCTAAAACTTTTACTCCTTCCATCTCACCTCCCATCTACCCCAAGCCCATCCCCCAATTTTTTTTTTTTTCCTCCATATTTTCCTCCAAAATTTTACTCCCTATTTACTTTCCTCAAACTTTTA
Source organism: Gossypium rotundifolium (assembly GCA_025506655.1). NCBI lineage: Eukaryota > Viridiplantae > Streptophyta > Magnoliopsida > Malvales > Malvaceae > Gossypium > Gossypium rotundifolium. The sequence continues at coordinate 32,031,124 of CP106730.1, forward strand.
TTCCCCAAAACTTTTATTTTTCCCTTAAACTTTTACTTCTCACTTTTACTCTCAAATAAAAATTAAAATTATCCAAAAAAATCACTAAACATAAATAGTAATAATTTTATTTATATCTACTATTTATATTATTAAATTAAATTTCACATTTTATATTATTTATATTATTGAATTGTTTAGTCATATTGAATATTTATATTAAAATTGAATTATTAATTATGCCATAAAATATTCAGTATTAAAATTTTATATTGGTATCAATTTCACATTTTATCTTTAAAATAACTTTTATTAAAAATCACATTTTACATTTAATATATATTTTAATTCCAAAATACATAGTGACAAGAATCAAGATAATTGAAACAACTAAGCAAGCAAAGAAGCTAACCCGTATATAAAAGATTAATAAATAAATTATGAGGTAATGAAAGTTAATAAAAAATTTGATTGAGGTGGACAAATTTTATTACGATGGGTGATAGTGGTTACAAGGACCCAAAATTATTTTTTTAAAATTTAACTCGAACAAATATATTTGATTCGATTCGATTCGAATTCCTTCTCGCTCGATTCGATTCGAGAAAATTTCAAATCAAACTAAGATGATAAAATATGATTCGTCAACTCGATTAACTTGAAATTTTTTCATTTGATTCGATCGAACGTTCACCCCTAAGAATCACAACCAACAAAATAGGACCCCAAAAATTACATTCCATCATGGAACCACTGTAAAAATAAATAATTTAGAGTCAGTTTAGCATTGTTTCTCGAAAATATTTTTGAGAAAAACATTATTAAATAGGATGTTTTTGAGTTTTTTTTTAAAAGTGATCTTAGGATAAAAAAAAAAAACTTTACAAAAGCACTTTTTTGATCAAAAGAAGAAACAAAAAATTTTAACTTTTATTCAAACATATTTTTGGTCTAAAAGTACTTCTGAAAAAAAATGTTAAACTGAACCTTAATCGAACTATAAACAACAGTAAAAAGAAACCATAAGTATCACTTGGTTAAGCTTAGACTTCCCTTTCACTCAATTTAATATGTCATCTGTTGTTAAACTATAAAAGAATAATGTTTATATAACAAAAGAATGATATTTCAAGAAAAAAATATAATTTAAGCAGTAATTCATATCAAAGATTTACCTTAGACTTCTCTTCCTCTTTTCACATTGTCATAGAGATTAAAATTGTACCTGTTTCTGCTTTGAAGAATCTTCTCCATTTTTAATGTTTTAGGGTCTCAAATTACAGAATAAATTTTCCACTAACATATGCTTACATATGTAGATATTAGTTAAATTATTGAGCAATATTTTTCCACTTTTTATTATTATTTCCATATTCATAAAACTTCACAACTTTTCTAAAAGGTTATACCAATATTGCCAATTTTAGACAATTGTAGGGTTTAGTATCTTTCGTATTCGTATATTGTCTTATATTCATTGATTTTGGGAATTATGTGTACTTTGCTATTATTTCTTAATTTGTATTGATGTGTTGCCTAATAAAAATCATTATTATTTCCTTAATTTGTTTTAATATCATTAAAAAAACATATACCATGACAATCCTTTTTTTGTTGATTTTATCCATCAATTTTTTTATTTTGTATTAATTTATTAATTTATCTTGGTAATTTGAGTAAATAAATGTCATTGATGAAATCTTTTACAAATATCATAAAATGAATACATAAATTGAGAGAATTATTCTATTTCTTGCTGTGATTGAGTGAAAGAATAAAAACTGAATTTGATTAAACATAATCAATTTAAGGTCAACATTAAAAGTTATTTCTCAAATGATGGCCTGATGATTAAGGGTGTTCATTGTCTTATGTGTGACTTGGGTTTGAGCCGCACTAGTTGCATTTGTTGTTTAGGTTTTGCTCTATTATTAAAATTCTCAAACCATTTACATTCAAGAAAATTGACATCATCTTTGAAGGATACTAGTTAGTATTTACGTACAATGCATGGATCAATTGAATATATTAAACTTATAATAATTTTTAATGTAAATTGATAGGCTTTATTAAAAAAGAAAGAGGATAGAAACAGTCATAACATGTCCCAAGAAACATATCGGAAAATAAAGAAAAGCAAACACTAGAAAAACAAGTCCTTTCCTCTTTTGTACCCTAAGGACATCTCCATGCCAATAAAGAAATCTCAGAACACCAAGAGGAAACAATAACTAGGCTCAAGTATAGAAAAACAAACTTCTGCTAGAAAAAAAAAAGAAGACTTTCTAGCTTCTCGAAATACCCATAACTGGAAACTCATTTGAGACGATGAATGTATTGTCGATTTGCCTCCGTCATCTCTTGAATCACCGTCGAGGCTTCTTCAATCCACCAAACATCTCATTTACGATGAAATCCTTCCTTGGCGAGCAGGTGAGCTACTTGGTTCCCCCTCTCTTGATATGCTGGATCTTGATTCTTTCAAAACCCACAGAGAATTATTTCACGTTCCAAATAATATTACTAATCACCAATCTGTCAATGCATGTCGCCCAAGCTTCTTTATCACTAATAAGGAATCGCCTTCTATTTCCACAAATCGGAAACCCATCTCTTAAGCAAATCTAATTGTTTGGGTGCTAGCTAAGGCTTCTGCTATTAATGTATCAAGTATCTAATTTTTTTTTGTAATTTATATATATATATATATATATATTTATCTGTAACAGCCCGATTTTGGGCCTAGTCGGAACAGAGGTTTCGGGACCACAAATTCGATGAGAAAAATCTTACGTTTATTATATTTTTATGTTCTAAAATTTCACAGAAAGATTTCGTGAAAAATTTCGTTCGAAAATTTTGACGTTCGGGCACTCAATTTAGTCAAAAGGACTAAATTATAAATAATGTAAAAGTTGAGTTTCACACGTTAGAAGTGTCCAATTGTCATGAGATTTTAAATTTGAAGTCCTTAAGTGACAATTAGACCACTAGTTAAGTTGTGGACAAATATGGACATGATAAGGTATGTTTTAAATTGTTTTTCATTAGGGTATTTTAGTCATTTGGCAAATAAAGCCAAAATAACATGAGGAAAGATATCGTCTTCCTCATTTTTCTCATGCCTTGGCCGAATGTACCATGGAAGCCATGGCTAGGGATTGTTCAAGCTTTCCAAGCTCGATAGTAAGTACCTCCTAGCCCCGTTTTTAATGTTCTACGTATTTTTTAGACCCTCATAGCTCGATTTAGCTATTTCTAGCTATATTTTTTTTGAATAAGATTCCAGATTGGGCTTTTATAAGATAAAAAACATAAATACATTATAGTCCAGTAAGGAGAAGGCCCAATGGAAAATCTAACCCCCAAACTAAAATAGAAACCTACCCTAAAACTGTTCAATTTCCTTAAATAATGTAGAAAAATAAAATTTCCTAACGACCCAAAATTCAAAAAACAATTAAAATTAAATAGAATACTCTAGAACCATATTAATGATGCCTCTGAAATTGCCCAAATCAAGAAACTGGTCACCGTCAAGTCCCATCATTAGTTTTTCCTTCTTCAATACGCTTCCTGTTCCCAATAAGGTTGTTTGCCTACTGCTTTGATAGTCCCGATTCCAGCCTCACAATTTCCATTTTCATCTTTCCATTTTTAAATCTGATTATCTTCTCTCCCCCTAACTTTCCATATTCCTTCTCTCATCGCTTTCCTCCATCTTCAGTCTGTTTCATCATTCATTTCCAACTCTTTCAAATGCTCAGCATATGCCGGAATACTTCCGATCAGGTAAATTTCATCCTTGCCTTTCATTGTTTCTGTTGCAATGGTATGTGCTAATTTATTCGCTGCTCGTGGAATGTGTTCGAACCTACAGCTTTTGATTTTTGCCCTTATTCGTTGAATATCATGAATGTAAGCCTCGATCTTTGATTTATCTTCATTTTTGTCTTGCATTTCTTTATTATTGTTAATGCGTCCCCTTCAATGATGAGATCTGACCACTTTATGTCAATGCCAAGTTGAGTTGTTGTCCTACAAGTGATTGCTTCAGCGGCAAAAGCTGATTCAACTTGTGGGTGGATCACGGACAAGGATAAAAGAACTGAGCCTTCTCTATTTCTGGCCACGATTCTCATTGCTGCTTAACAAATCTTTTCATCGTAAGTTGCATCAAAATTAATGTTCACCGTTTGACCTGATGGATACTGCCAACTTTTTACTTCCGTAAGGTCTTTAGGTAGTTTCTCTTCTATTCATTTCAGTTCTGATATATAGCTTTTGATGAAATTTGATGTTTCTTTCCCAGATCTACTAATCTTTTCATGTACTTGCTTGTTCTTGTCTCCCCAAATTGCCCATAGCGCACAACAGAAAACTTTGCATCGAGAAGGGTTACTTTGTTTGACCACCCTTATAATCCACTGAATGAACCCCATCTGCGGTACTCTTAGTATTGTCGAAAACTTAGTTCTTCCCATATTGTTTTTGTGACTGGGCACTCTCTGAACAAATGGTTGTTTGTTTCAGATTATTTTCCACACCGAGGATAGATTTTATTGTTGGATAGCTTCCGGATGTGCATGTTGACCCTTGTGGGAATATAGTTCCAAGATATTCTCCAAATAGTGACTTTTATCTTAGAGGGGAGATTTAGTACCCATAATTTTTTGTAAAATTTTCTGTAGTCAGTCTGTAAAGCATAAGCTCTAGGATCTGTTTCACTACCCTGTAATAGTTTATAGGCACTGCGTACCGTAAATTCACCTGAGGGCGCTCCACTCCAAGATAGTATGTCATCATGGGCCTCTTTTGCAGGCAGGATGTGAAGGATCTTAGCAGCTACATCCTCCGGGAAGGTAGAAACTATTAACTCTTCTTTCCATTTTCTACTGCTCTCATCAATAAGTTCGGCAACTTTAAAATCGCGCATTATTAACGCAGGATGATAAACTAGCATTTTTAAAATCTGGTATCCAAGAATCGTTCAAAACTGAAATTTTTGACCCATTGCCTATTTTCCAACACAGACCATCTGATAAGGCTCCTTTTGCTGCCCATATGCTTTTCCATGTGAACGAACAATTGTTTCTCAAGCGCGAGTTTAAAAAATCTTCATTTGGAAAATATTTTTCTTTAAAAAATTGTGTAACTAATGAGTTAGGATTAGTAAGGATCCTCTAACCTTGTTTAGCTAATAAAGCCACATTAAAATTTGCCAAACTCCTAAAGCCCATCCCTCCCTCATCTTTTGGTTAACACATATATTGCCACTGACACCAATGAATAACCTTTCTTCCATATGCTTTTGCCACCAGAATCTGGAAATAATACTTTCAATTTCTCCGCAAAGGGAATTTGGAAGTAAAAAACATGACATAGCATAAGTTGGAATAGCTTGAAGTACAGATTTAATGAAAACCTCCTTACCTTCTTGTGACAAAAATCTGCTACTCCACCCTTTAATTTTAATCTGTAGCTTATCTTTAAGATTTTGGAAAGATTTCTTTTTTCGTCTGCCAACCATGTCAGGAAGCCCCAAGTACCTTTCCATATCTGTTGAAGATCGCACTCCTAAAATTGCCAAAATCTACCTTTTACTCTCTTCTGAGGTATTTGAACTGCAAAAATTGTGGATTTGTTAAAATTCACGCATTGACCAGAACATTTTTCATACTCCTTGAGAATTCCTTTTAGCAGTGGCTCCATTATTTGTTGCTTCCCCAAATAGTATGCAGTCATCAATAAAGAGCAGATGTGAAATTGCTGGCCCTCTTCTACTTGCCTTCGCCCCTTTTATCAAACCCCCTTTCATAGCCAATCTCATTAATGCCAATAAGCCCTCACTACATATTAAAAAAAGAAAAGGACTAAGAGGGTCTCCTTGTCTCAATCCTCTAGTGGCCTGAAAAACTCTTCCTCTTTTCCCATTAATGTTGATTGCAAATGATGCTGTGGAAATACATTTCAAGACTAGTTCCACCCACTTTTCTGCAAAACACATCCATGACATTACTTCCTTTAGAAAACTCCACTCAGCTCTGCCATAAGCTTTACTCATATCAAGTTTGGCCGCCATATATCCTTTCTTCCCTGTGCGTTTTTGCCGAAATGTATGTAAAATTTCATAAGTAAGAAGAACATTATCACAAATTAACCTTCCCGAGACGAAAGCACTTTGAAATTGATCAATACATCCCTCGATTACTCCTTGGAACCTATTAGTAATTGTCTTTGCCACAATTTTGTATAGAACCGTACATAAGCTAAGTGGTTTGAAGTTTACTAAACTGGTGGGATTTTAAGTTTTTGGAATGAGTATGATGTCTGTGGAGTTTAACTGTCCAAGGCTCAGCTTATTGTTAAGAATTCCAAGACAGAACTTCATAACTTCTGTACCAACTATATGCCAATATCGTTGAAAAAAGAGTCTTGAAAACCATCTAGTCCTGGTGCTTTTGTTGGCCCCATCCCTTTAATACGGAAAACACTTCATTTTCGGTGTAGTCTGATAGTAAAACAGCATTCATGTCCTGTGAAATACTTACCTATATACCTTGTAGTACATGAGAAAGATCCCCGATTCCATTCGACATAAATAACTTCTGAAAGTATAGGGTAGCAGCTTCTGCCATCTTGCTATCCTCAGTAGTCTCTCCTCCCTCTTTAAGCTATAACTTTGAAATTGTATTTTTTTCCTTCGAGATGAGGCAAACTTGTGAAAGAAGGATGAATTCTTATCCCCTACTTTGAGCCAGTTCGCCATTGCCCTCTGTTCCCAATAAATTTCATCTTTGTCTATTTCCATGTTCAAATTGATTCTGGTTTCAATTAGCTTTGCTATCGTATCATCATCTCTTTCTTTTGCTGCAAGGATCTCCAATTCCTTAATCAGCTTCTTTTTCAGCCCCTCTCTCTTTCTTTGACCGATCTTGCCCATTTCTTCAAGTGTTCTTGCAGTTTTTCCAACTTCTCCAGAATTTTGCCTATAGTTGAATCCCACGATGACTTTATTTCTTCCTCAAGAGAATTCTCCATGATCCACCACGCCTCAAATTTAAATTGTGAACTCTCCGTATTTATGTTGTCGCCTACTATATTTAAGAGAAGTGGATAGTGATCTGCCAATGATTGGGGTAGGTGACGAATACTGCTTGTTGGAAAATGACTCTTCCATTTCTCATTGGCAATGCCTCTATCAAGTCTTTGTTTTATATTATTTTCTACAAAATTTCCTCTTTCCCAAGTAAACTAGACCCCTGAATACCCTATATCTTCTAATTGGCAGTTTTCTAAAGTCTCTCGGAATGCCTCCATTTTCCTTTCATCTTTTGGTAACCCTCTATATTTCTCAAAGGAGTACATTATTTCATTAAAATCTCCCTTGACTAGCCACGGGTGACTTTGATCTTCTCTCAATCTCCTTAACAGTGCCCAAGTGTCGTTCTTGTAATTAGCATAAGGCAAGCCATAAAAGCCTGTAAATCTTCATTCTTCCTTAATATTATCTTCTTAAACTTTACATCAATGTGATTCCTAGAGAAAATCCTAAAAGTAACTTTGATATCTTCCTTCCATGCTAGACATAATCCTCCTGCGAGCCTTCAGCTTCTATCTCAAATCCGTTCATAAAACCACAATTTCACCTAACTTTTTCCATGTGTTTCTTATCAATTTTAGTCTCCATTAAGAAGACCAGATGGGGATTTTGTTGTTTTAAGAAGTATCATAGCCTTCTCATCTTTCGTGGACTCCCAATCCATAAACGTTCCAGATTATGCTTTTTATTGTGTCCGGTAGGCTTGCCTCTTGGCAGCCGCCGATCTCATGAGTTGTGGAGCACCATCTTACTCCATATTTTCAAGTAATTCTTCTGATAGAACTTCCCCATTAAGCTTCTTTTCTCTTAATTTCATCTTTTTTGTTTCCTTTTCGTGAGCTACTTCTCCACAACAAATCACAATTCCAACTTCAGCAGACTTCCTCTTCCTAGTACTGTCATCGTCCTTTCTTTTCATCATCTTATGAGCTGATTCTAACCTTTTCCATCTTACTTTGGTAATTAAATCTGGATCGATTATTTCCTTTTTGCTGCTAGCATCCATCTGAATGTCGTCCATGGTTTTACTTACGTCCTTTTGTTCGCTTTCCCATTCTTTCCATTTTATCGCATTAGATCGCAACTCTTTCATACTATCGCTTTCTTCACTTGTTTTGTTTTTCATTGCTTGAAAAGTTGCGCCTCATGTATACGAACTTTGGGTCCTCCCCTTTTTTAGAGAGGCATAAAATTTCGTACTTTCCTTTCCAATTAAACTTGATTCTGCTTTTAAAGTTGACGTGAAAGGTGGGTTAGCTTTGATTTTGGGTTAGCTTTGATTTTCTCTTTCCCTATAGGATCAAACTCTTGACAGTCCATAATACTATGCCCCATTCTACCATAGCCAAAACAGAACATGGGTAATTTCTCATACTTAAAAGAAATCCATGATTTTTTCATATTTTCAATTGAGACAAAAATACCGGACGAATGGGCTTCTACACATCAAGATTAATTCTGAGACGACATAACTCTTCATTAATTTCAGATCTAATAATGCCACCAAAAGTAACACCAATGGCATGTAATAAATCTTTTTTTATCAAATTCTGGTGGGCACAAATTTATTCTTAACCAGTACATAGAGGAATTAAGTCGAATCTGGGCCCTATCAGTCGGCTGTGAGATCCTGTTGAATAGGATTAGGCTTTTTCGAAATAGCCAAAGCCTCCCCTCCATAATCACTTCCAGATCTTCTTCTAAATCAAACGCAATCAAATATAGATTCTGTCCCATTATTTGAATCTCAAATTTCTTCTTTTCCTTCCATATACTTTTCATCTGTGCCTTAAAGCTTTCTGGGTTATACAACTTCTCTGTCCAGATTGTGCAAATAAAAGACGATTTCTCACTAGGAGTTACTAGGGGTGAGCATTCGATCGAATCGAATCGAATCGAATCAAAAATTTTCGAGTTAATCGAGTTTTCGAATCGCATTTTATCATCCTAACTTAATTTGAAATTTTTTGAATCGAGTCGAGTGAGACGAAATTGAATCGAGTCGAATCGAATATATTTGTTCGAGTTAAATTTTAAAAAATGACTTTAGTGTTGTTTATTTTATGTAATTTTCAAAAAATAATTTTCTTTAAAGTTTTTAAACATGATCATACAACAAAAATTGAAGTAAATAAGTGAATAAATAAAAGCAACACAACATCAACCTAAATAAACAATATGGGTCCAAATAAACAACAAAAACAATACAACAAGATTATAATAAAAACATAAGTAAAAATCCAAGTAAATAACATTAGTCCAAGTAAACAACATGAGTCGATGTAAACAACAACATTATAATAAAAAATATAAGTAAAAGTCCAAAATGTAATAGAAACCTACACCACCCAAACAAACAAAAAAAGAACACAATAAAAGTCCAATTAACCAACAACAACAACAAACCAAACCAAACTAATAACAATAACACATCAGTTCAAAACCATTATAGAATAGTTTAAGTTTCTTCTTGTGCTTCAAGCACCGCTGGCATTAATAATCTTGAAACATCTAGTAAAAGTATTGAATGAGTTAGTTAAATGATAAAATGTTCGCAAAAAAATTAAATAAACATTTAACTTTATAAACTAATGCTAAGTATATTACCTTCTTGATCTTCGTGTATTTTTGATAAGTCTAGCAAATTTAAAAACAAAATGTTAGTTAAATTATGCTTACTAATATAATTATATAAATAACACAAAAGCTTATTTTATAAATTAAAATTTATATATTACCATCTTCCATGGTTTGAAGTTCATCAACATAATCTTCAAGATTGATGGCATCATTAGATTTCAAGCCAATCTTGTGTGCAAACCAAAGCCTCGACCATGAGAGGAGTTAGAGAACTTCTAAAACTATCAAGAACACGCCCACCCGCAAGCTAAATGCACTTTCCGAGGCAACTGTTGAAATAGGAGTAGCAAGAATATCTCGAGCCATTTGTGAAAGAATAGGAATCTAGGACTGCTTCATTTTCCACCACAACAAGAAATCAAATGAACTTGAATTGTTTACTTCTTCATCCTCACCCAAATATCTATCCAACTCGATTTGCTTTCTAATCCAACTTGTTTCTTCTTCCGAAGGTATTTTTGTTTGGCCAAGCCCGTATTCATTTCTCGATCGATCTATTTCCATTGAACTATAAAGATTTGTCAAGAACTAGATCTACCTTCAAACCGTTGAATTCTCCCCGCATTAGAAGAATACTGTTGAACAAGGAATGCAATTCTTTATCAATCATTTTCATAATGTCATGAGCAACATTAGGAAAAGCAAGTTGACCCCAAAGTCTAAAAACTCATTTTACATCGTGGATCAAAGATGACCGCCACGTAAACTAGCATGTTGATCTTGTTTCCTTCACCCCAATACTTATTATATTTATCTCTCATTTTGGAAGTCATAGAAACTATGTCTAGATCTCCACAATTTTGCCACCCATCAAAAGACAATGCACATCCGTCAATACTTCAAAAAGTGAATGAGAGGTAACATGCAAAGATCCGGACACCTTCAAAGTGAGATGATAAAAGGCTCTAATACTTTTATAACTCTTCTAACAATTTCCCAATCATCAAATGTAGGAACTCCATCTCCAAAGAAGAAGGTCAAGAAAAAATTATGGTCATCACGCATATATGATTCAAATGCACGCCATATTTTTCTACCACCTTTAACATCATATATGTTGAGTTCCATCTAGTAGGCACATCTAAACACAATTGAGCCTTACTATCTATCATTTCTTCTTTTACCCGTTGGTTGAATTTTATCAACCTCGATGGTGATGCTCTTATATACCTCACAACACCTCTAACTCGATCCACGTATACGTAAACATTCTTAATACCGTATTGCACAATGAGATTAAGAATGTGCAACACATCTCATATGAATAAATCTTCCATTTGCAATGTAAGCATTTCGATGATTCAATTTCTTTCTCAAATATTCAATGGCAACACTATTGGCGGATGCATTATCAACAGAATAGTGAAGACCCTCTCAATCCCCAATCTCAAGACATTTTTCAATAGCTTGACCTATGCTTTCACCTCTATGAGCGGATATTGGGCAAAATTTATAATTCTTTTTGCAACCTCCACTCATCATCCACCTAATGTCTGTTAAAACCATGTAAGATATCCTCTGCAATGAAGTCCAAGTGTCGTCAATCAAACAAACTCTACTTATATCTTTTCAAAACAATTCTTCATCACACTCTTCATGGAGTTAAATAAATCAAGACAATCCTTCTAATTGTCCAACGAGATGGAAGACTAAAACGTGGGCATGCTATAGAAAGAAAGTATTTAAAACCCTCTCCTCTACAATTTTAAAAGGAAGTTCATCCACAATTATCATACTAACCAATGCTTTTCTAATAGCATCTTTATCAAACACCCAAGTTGATAAATCCGTTGTTTCTTGGGTAACATTCACAAATGTTAATTCGATTGCTTGGATCGTAAGTATTACCTCGAGGTCTTTTAGGCATGTTTTCAAATGGTTATTCAAATTTGTTGTAGAACCCGAAGTTGTTTCCATGGTGTAAGTAACATCACATGCATTGCACCTTGCTCTCTTCTCCCTCTTTAGTCACATACTTGGTGAAATGGTTCCAACAAGTCGCCTTGGAGTAATCTTTTTCTAACATTTTCCTTGGTGGTTGTTTGATCATCTCTACTTGGGAAGAATTTTGTGAACTTTGAGTTGAACCATCTCGCTTTGGATCACTCATCTACAAGTAAACATTTGTTGCAATCACTAATGATGACCAATAATTGATTTAAATCAAACTTAATAACATTTATGCTTTAATTAATTTTTTGAACCAAAGTTTTCATTCAACTAATTCACCGAAATGGAAAGGAAGTTAACTCCAACTAATAGAGGTAGCTTTAAATGAGTGGTCAAACCCTCAAAAAGTAATAAAGTTTAAAAGTTAAAAGCGATAAAACTTGTATTCAATTTAAAAGTGAACTGACCTTGTTAACACTAGGAACAAGTTCCCGCAATGCTCTGATTCTTTCACAATTCTCTCCGTGCAACCGTATCCATTTAAAAATAAAAAATAAGCTTCTCCAATAAAAATAAACAAAAAGCAAGTCAACTCCAACCATTCAACTAATTCAATAGAAATAATTTTCCTCCAAAATCATTAGCTTCAAATTAAGTAATTTATATCACTCAAAGATAATTATGTTATATTATACTATAAGGTCGCATGTATAATAGAAACAAGACATTGCTAGTGTACCAAAGACTAAAAATATGGTAAATTATTTGCATTTGAAATTTTAATGAAATAAAAGACATATCCATATAATAATTACTAAAGAATAAATTTAAAATTTTAAAAATAAAATGAATAGATTTAAATAAGTTTAAGTTATGCATTTATTATAAATATACCAAAATTTAATGTTTATATTTTAATAACGTGGAATTTAAACAATCAAATATAGTAGTAATGATATGAAAGAAATGTAGAAGGATATACCATTATAAATATTATGCACTTATTATAAACATTTTCTAATTAGAAGGATATAGTAGTACCATAATCTTAAGCATTTATTATAAATATTAACGTGGAATTTAAGTGACAAGGAATTTAAACAAAGAGGCAAAAGATTTGTTCACCCAAAAGATTTGTTGCAAAAGATTTGTTCAAGAAGACTAGAATTTTAGCTTTGCAAATAATCATATAATAAACTACTATTTTTTTTTCTTGGGTTCTATCCAAAAAACAGTGAATAAGCTCTCTCAAGCTCTCTTTTTTCTTATATACATCCATCATACATAACATACATAAGCATCATCTACATGTTCTATGTATGTATAATCAAACATTTACATTTTTTAGAAGTACCCAAAGCTTGTTAAACTCTTCTTCTAATTTCTTTAAAAATAAAAGAAATGTATAGTATATTTTAGAAGATCTCATGGGAATTTAGTTTAATTGATGAATGCTACTGTGGTATAACAAAAAAAATCGTCGAGTGAAGGAGGGGAAAGAAGATGAAAGAAAAAGGGAACATGGTGATAGTGTAGACGGGAACGTGACTTAAAACGGCAGAGGGTTGGTGGATTCACCATCTTCACCTCATGAAGAGCCACTTGTGCCTTATAATGACGATGAAGATGATGAAAGGAGGGCATTGAATCACATAAAAGCAGAGAAGAAGATGGTTGCAGAGTTGAAAGTGATTTTCAAAATGAAAATGAAGAGAAACGTAAGAAAATGGAAATGAAGAGTAGAAAAAGAGATTAGATAACTTACCAGAGAAAGGCGCAGCTGAGAGCCTGAGGCTGAGGGCTGAGAGTTAGAACAGAGAAGAAGAAAAAAAATTTGGGGTTTGGATTTGTTACCTGGAGGCTAGAAGAGACGATGGAATTTGGGGGTTGTTTGGGGTTTCATTTTCATTTTTATTCTGCCTATTGAAAATTTCATTTGGGGAGGAATTGGGTTGGGTTTGGGAAAATAAATATTTGGGTTTGGGCTTGAGGAAATTGGGTTAAAATAAATTAAATAAAAACTTAAAATTTTAAAAAAATAAAAAAATATATATTCGGTTTATTCGAATTATTCGAGTTATTCGAATTCGAAAATTCAACTCGATTCGAACTCGAAATTCGAAACTCAAAATTCGAGTTGATTCGATTAACTCGATTAACTCGATTAACTCGATTCAAATAATTCGAAATTCGATTTTTTTTCGATTTTTTCGAATTGAATCGAGTTTTGCTCACCCCTAGGAGTTACAGTCGACCCTTGAACAGATAACTGTATAAGTTCTTCTGCTAGAAGGGAAATCTCATTTCTCTCTGTTTGGTTGTCACCACCGCTATTTGCCATCCCAAGCCGCAGCAGTTACTGCTTTCTCTAGGACTTTCTGTAGAGCACTCTTGGCGAACCCTATTTCTAGCTATATTTTAAGCTAGGGTTCATGTTTAAAAATTTAATAATGTATGACATGCATGTGATTTGATGATTTATGGAGGAATATAAAAGTTTAATGTATAATAAACATCTTTTTCTAAGAGATTTTCATGGAAAATTCATAAAAAGGACTAATTTGTAAAAGTTATGAAAATGGTCATATATGAGTGAATTAGTGGAAATTGAGGGTTATTGTAGTTATGAAAATGATCCGAGTAGGTTTAAAATGCAAGAAAATTGAATGAAAATCATTATACAAGCCTAGGGGTAAAAGTGTAAATATGATAAAGTTTAGGGGCAAAAAGGTAAATTTTGCCATAGTATGATTTTGAGTCACAATGAATAATGTGACTAATGAATAAGCTAAATGTGATGTTATAGGTCAAAGAGAATGAGATTCGGACCTAAAACGAGAAAAAGAGAGAAATTGACGATTAGATTCTTTTCTACCTTTTTGGTATCGAGGTAAGTTCATGTGTAAATAATGCAATATTATGTGATATATGTGGCATTTTGATATTGTAGGAATAATATTTTGTCTCTATGAAATTTATCATTTACGATTTTGACGAGATGTCGATGAATGAGAATCTTCAGTTTTAATCTTAAAAGTGAATAGAATACAATTGCCAGGTTGTTAAGGTTTCGCGTAAGACCATATCAGGGATATGCCTTGGTATAGGATTTCGTATAAGACCATGTCAGGGACATGGCATCGATATGATATTTCTTGTAAGACCATATCGGGGATATAGCGTTGATACAATATCATATGTATGAGACTTACGAGTATCTTTTAGCATTTTAAATGATTCAACAAGTATGTCAAAAATAAGAAAGTATGTGACTAAATCACGAGTGGTATAGGTATGTACCTAGAACTCATATGAAATGAATTCGGTATATGACGAATCCATGATAAGTTTGTATGAATCCATTACTACATATGTTATTATGATTAAATTATTTGCTATGTTACATGAAGTACATTATTTTAATGTAGCCTAATGTAGCCAAATTTATTGCCTTAAATTGGTTTATGGTTTAATTTGAAAACGGCCATGAGTGATGGCTTATGTCAATATTATAATCATGCATGTGTTAGTACCATCTTATGAATGTGAAATTAGTATGGTTATCATAAGCTAAATGTGATGATTAAATATTACCAATTATGATATGGGAATGCAATGTGATGTTGTATGAAAGTGTTTACGTTTCAGGGTGGCAATTGGCTTTGTAATAGCCTTATAATGGTCCACACGGGCATGTGTCTAGGCTGTGTGTAACACACGATCAGCCCCATGGGTGTGTTAATAGGCCATGTGTCCCCTACATTTTAATTACAAGAATTCGAATCGTCACAAGGGCCAGCACATGGGCGTGTGCCTAGGCCGTGTGCTTCTTAAGGGGTTGTTGACGTCATAAACAGAATACCCCTAGTTTTCACATACGGGTGAGGACACGGGTGTGTCTAGGCCGTGTAAAGGACACGGGCTATTGACATGGGCGTGTGTTCAGCCGTGTGGAAACCCTTATAGGCTCGAAATAAAAATAGATTCTACACAGGCTAGGGACATGGGCGTGTGAGACCACACGGCCTGCCCACACAAGAGTGTCCCAAGTCACATGGACGTGTGACCTCTGTTTAGACATAAATTTTCTAAGAGTAAAATTTTCCAGATGAACCCTGTAACCTTCCAGATGTATTTTTAAGGCCTCGTAGGCCCATAAAATGTGTGCTATTAGTAAGAAAGAAAAGTTTTAAGATGGAATGAAAATTTATAGCTCGATATTACATGTTCAAACAAGGTTAAGCATGGTAATGCCTCGTACCCGATCTCGTCATCGGACATGGGTAAGGGGTGTTACATTTAGTGGTATCAGAGCTATGGTTTAGTCGATTCTCGACTAACCAAGCTTATGAGAGTTTAGCTATACATGCCATATTACTATTCATGATAGTGTGATATCTCCCAGCATTAACGAAATTGTTTGTTAAGACAGAAATGATTCCCAACCGAGCAATTTTCGATAATGCTAAAAATGATAATGATATGATTGAAATGTGCTTATGAGGTGTCGAAATTCAGGAAGGTATGAATAGAAGTTCATGACATGTGTGTAATAAGATATGAAATGAGACAAACATAAGTTGAGAAATGTGAGAATGTGGAACGAAATGAAAGTTATATGATAATAAACCCATCCATGTTAGTTGACATGCATACAATATTATGTGCCCAACATATTGGATTAAGTGAATAGAGTGAGTAAACTTACCCAATGAACGGAATATGTGTGTATGTACATTTGTTTGAATAATGTGTGATCAGTATGTCCACATAGTTGAACCTCAAGTTTAATTGTTAAATTAGAGAATATATAATGTTTTTATTTATGACTCTGTTATGAAGCCACAAATATTATAATAGGATGGGAGTTGAACTGGAAGATCAAATTCAGTAGAACGTAGGAGATGAGTACGATCGTTCAATAATGAATTGATGGATAAGACCATGGTTGGAACATGGCAATGCAAGTGATCCCATGTAAAACCATGTCTGGACATGGCATTGGCATCGATATGAGACTTTGTGTAATACCATAGTTGGACTATGGCATCAAGTAAACGACGTACTCAAATCCGTAAGACGTTCTCTAATTTGACAAGTGATAGTAAGAGAAATTTGGAGTTAGATGTTGGGTATTTAATTAGATATTACTATGGAATCTGAGTAAGTAAATTCATTGTTTGAAATCATGGATGGCGGAAAACATTCGTAAAATGAATAAGTATATTAAATTGCTTGGAGTGAATTATGTGATTATGATGATGCTATGTTGATGATGAATGCAAAGTCATATGTGTGTATTTATGATAGTCAAGTCAGAGGCTTTACGACCTTACCCCCTTACCAGTGTTGCTTTTTGACGAAAATTCATGAGAATCATTTGAATAAGTTTATAAGTGGGAACTAAAGAGTTCAAAGAGGAAGTAATTAGTAACGTAAACAGAGATGCGAATAGTTTGGTAAATGAAAACAACTTTAGAAGAAAAATCGGAATGTTTTAAAAATTACAAAGATTATGCAATGTAACGAATAAAGAAGAAGCTAGTCTCAGCTATTCGACTTAATTAAGTATGAAGTCTAAAGTATGTATCTACCAAAATTTTCCCGAATTGATTTTTCGTTAGTGAATAAAATAATAGGAGGTTCATAATGACAAAATTTAGCAAAGAAATGAAGATTGAGTTGTAAAGATGTGCCCCGCTGTGTGCTGAAGTTTAAAGGTCACTGGAAAGAGAGATACGAGATTAAGCCAAATTTTGATTCTAGAAAGTTAATGAAAATGTTTCATGAGAGTTGAAAGAGACTTTATCTAGTAAGATTTTTGGGGACGAAAATCCCTAAGGAGGGAGAGTTGTAACAGCCCGATTTGGGCCTAGTCAGAACATTGGTATCGGGGCCACAAATTCGATTAGAAAAATATTACGTTTATTATATTTTTATGTTCTACGAATTCACGGAAAGATTTCGTGAAAAATTTCATTCGGAAAATTTTGACGTTCGAGCACTCAATTTAATCAAAAGGACTAAATTATAAATAGTGTAAAAGTTGAGTTTCACATGTTAGAAGTGTCCAATTGTCATGATATTTTAAATTTGAAGTCCCTAAGTGACAATTAGACCATTAGTTAAGTTGTGGACAAATATGGACAAGATAAGGTATGTTTTAAATTGTTTTTCATTAAGGGCATTTTGGTCATTTGGCAAATAAAGCCAAAATAACATGAGGAAAGATATCATCTTCCTCATTTTTCTCATGTCTTGGCCGAATGTACTATGGAAGCCATGGCTAGGGATTGTTCAAGCTTTCCAAGCTCCATAGTAAGTACCTCCTAGCCCCGTTTTTAATGTTCTTTGTATTTTTAAGACCATCATAGCTCGGTTTAGCTATTTCTAGCTATATTTTAAGCTAGGGTTCATGTTAAAAAATTTACCCATGTATGAAATGCATGTGATTTGATGATTTATGGAGGAATATGAAAGTTTGATGTATGATAAACATCTTTTTCTAAGAGATTTTCATGGAAAATTCATAAAAAGGACTAATTTGTAAAAGTTATTAAAATGGTTATACATGAGTGAATTAGTTCAAATTGAGGGTTGTTGTAGTTATGAAAATGATTCGGCTAGGTTTAAAATGCAAGAAAATTGAATGAAAATCATTATACGAGCCTAAGGGCAAAAGTGTAATAAGTGTAAATATGACAAATTTACAGCCTAAGGGCATAGATAATGATAATGCATCGTATCCGGTCCCGGCGTCGAACACGGGTAAGGGGTGTTACATTATCTATGCTCTACTTTAATCATAGAATGTATTTAACTCTTATTATATTTAAAAAATATAAATTTATTTTGATAATTGTTATTAATATGTGTCTTTTTTTAAACTATATTTTAAACTTAACAATTTAATATTCATTAATTTTAATATTATAACATTAAAAGTTAATTAAATTAATTAAAGTCTTTAAATAAAGAGATAATTTATTTAAAATCAACTTTATTTTTATTTTATTTGTTCAATAAATAAACTTTATATTTGACATATAAAAATTTTAAATAAAAAAAGCATGGAATAGCTTAAAAATTAAAAGCTAAAGAGTAAAAGAGTAATTTGCCCAAATCATAATTAGGTGCTTCAAATAAAAGTTCTATGTATCAAAAATTGTAATGTGAGCATTACTATTCTTTTCATTTTTTAACCTCGTATTGATATAGTATATAAGTTGAAAAAGTAATGTTTAATTTTTTAGAAAAGTATTTAATTAATTTAAAATAAATTATATTATTATTTAATTTTAAAAATATTTAATATTAAAATAATACAAAAATAATTATAGTTTGACTATTAATATTATTATAATTTTAAATAATCTAATTTTTACATGTTATTTATTTTATATATATATTGTTAAATTAATTTGTTTTAATGTTAAAATTGTTAAAATTTGATTTTTGTAATTTTTTATTTATATTTTCTCTACTTTAATCAATTAATGTTATTAACCCTTATTATATTTGAAAAATATAAATTTAATTTGATAAATGTTATTAATATGTATCTTTAAAAAATATATTTTAAGTTTAACAATTTAATATTCATTAAGTTTTATATGATAACATTAGGATTTATTTAGATAGTATGAGTAATTAAATGAAAGTATAATTACTTACACTCTCTTGTAATTACAAAGAATTGGTAATTCTCTAGACTTGTTTGGTGACCGAGTGTAATTACATCATAATTTCCTATGTCGCATTTGGCATTACTAATTGTAATTACACAGTTACATAATTTATATCTTTTAAAAATATTTATTATTATAAAAATTATCATTGCGATAAAAATTTCTAAACGAACAAAAATTGAAATCAAATTATCATATGTAATATGTTACTCTAATAAAGTAGTCGATAATATAATTACTAATAAAAAATAACAAAAAAATAAACACCATATGAAATTTTATCTAATTGCTTTAGCGTTCAATATTTGTTAGGCTATTCCATCTTTAATATTTAACATATTTTCCGTATCATCATCTGTTGGTCTTTGATCGAGTTCTTCATCATTTGAATCTGAATATGTATCATTAAAATTATTAAGATGTCATTTTTACATATACACTTCAAAGTATGAATCATTCTAATTCCACCTACAAATGAAGACATCAAGTATGCAACATGCTAGTATGATCTACACTTTTTTTTTATGCTATATTGATGTGATATCGTTAATATGAGAATTTTTTTAAAACAACAAATGTCCTCTTAATCACATTTTGAAGCTTTGAATATATCAAATTAAGGAGTTTGCAAGTCGTCTCTGATACTTGTATTTGGTTTCATTCTCTCAAATAGTATCATATCCCATACATGGTGCTAGAAAATCTTTTATACTTACATAACTAGTATCTACCACATAATAAATGGATTCATGGTTTGTAGATTGGATTATAAAATTTTAATTTAAACTTAATTTAAACAAATACTTAAACTAGATTGTAATTTTTTATAATACTTAAATTAGGTTAAAATAATATAAAATTTATCATATAATTTTTTATAAAACAAGGTTTTATAAAGTATTTAATAACTTCTATAACGCTTTTATAGATAATAGTACTTTCGGTCATATATTTTTTATAAATAAGTTATAGCAGAAAATTGTAACATTTTAATAGATAAGTATATTATTATTTTTATAATATAAAATATTTCATATTTTTTAGTTATATTTTTTATAAATAAGTACATTATAACACTTTTATAACACGTAAATTATTTTTTATAATATACTTTTCAACCATAATATTAGAATTTTTAGGATTTAAATAATATAAAATTTTTTCTATAATTTTATAAAATACAAAAATCATTTTTATAATATCTATTTTTATTTATAATATAATTTTAAAACTTTTTACGCATAGTCATTCCAAATATTCATACATATTCATGCTTATAATATAATTTTTATAACTTAAACTTATATAAAAAGTATTTTTTTAAAGCTGAATCATATATAAGTGTTTGGAAAGCCACAAGGTAATTGAATTTGAGTGTAATTACCTATGTAATTACTTCAAACCTAAGAATTGAAAAGTAATTAATTGGGGTGCTCCAAGTACACCAAATTTAATGATGCTCACCAATTACAATGGTTACCCAAAGATGCAACTCCAATGTAATTATAAGCAATTACACTCAAATTCAATTACTATGTGACTTTTCAAACACAACTTAAAAGTTAATCCAATTAAGTAAAATCATAAAATAAAGAGATAATTTATTTAAAATCAACTCTATATTTAACATATAAAAATTATGTTGAAAGGAAAATAAGAGAGTTTAAAGAATATGAGTTTTCTTATTTGGCGAAATTCTAGCCTCCGATTGTCTCGTTCCTCCTTGGGTTCAATCTTGACTTTTGGATGACCCTTCTGCTTTAGAGTAAGCGGTTATAGTGGAAGAGGGCGCCTCGACCACCAACTCCAAGAGTTTTACACTACAATTTAGGGGCAGACTCTCTCTCTTCTTGTTGCTCTTGTGGAGCCATTTACGCTAGATCAGCGTTTCTCAATGGCGAATCCGCCATTTTGTCTCTTGGGCTCGCTAACCTCGGCGCGATAAGCTCACGAACAAGCGGTGTAATCCTTCCAAAACACACAAAGCGCCGCCTATGCGTGCGTTGAAAGGTTACTTTTAAAGGGGCACAGACGGAAGCGTCGACCCAGATTCTGAGAGAAACAATGAATACCCGAGTGAGAAAGTTGGCGTGGATTCTAAGCCTCATGAACCCTTGGGGAATTCGACAACCTTCACTAGATGGAACTTTAGTAGTTCATAATTGTGTGGGAAAGAAAGTAAATATAAAAGTATGGAAAAAGGAATTTTTATTGAAAGAAATGAAGGACAAAAGATTTGTGGGAGAGGAGTGTACAGAAAAGATGATGCCCCAAATGAGCTACTCCATCCCCTATTTATAGTGCTTAGAGTAGATAGCCTAATTCTATTCAAACTCTCAAAGATAACTATTAAAGATAAATAGAGATAAATAAATAAAGAAATCAAAATAATCCTAGATAATTATCCTAAAATTAATTATCCTAATTTAATTTAAAATAGAGTTTGATAGAGCAAAGTCTCCTCTTTTTGCACTTGATCCCTCTCGCCTCCATGTTTGCACTTTTGGCACAATCTTTTCCCTTTGTTGCACATTGGTCCATTTATTTCTTTAATTTCACGATTTTGGCCTCAACTTTGCATTGGTCTCAATTTAGTCCTGCTGAGATAAAGTCCATAAATAGCCCAAATTAGTAGAGTCACATTAAAATTAATATATAATTAGCACATAAAAACATGTGGTTCTAAAGTGTTATCAAATCCCTACTTAGCCCATGCTTGCCCTCAAGTATGGTTCCTATCCTTGTAAAAATTAGATCTGAAAGAAATTCTACTCCAAAGTTTTATAAAGATTAGTCAAAAATGCATATGAAAAATAAGAGAACTTCAAAGCTTGCTTTAAGTAAAATAGAAAAAGTTTTCTAATTAACACACACAAAATTAAAATCGTCTTGAATTATTTCATGCTATTTAGGTAAATTACCAAACCTACCAAGACACTTTATTTATTTCCTCCCTTAGTCCCCAATCGTAATTTTATTAGTACTATTTTCTTTTCTTTTCTCTCTTTTTTTATTTACTTGAATATATCGAACCTTTTACGTGAAGAGATGACAACCCAAGCACCCACCCGGTTACTCATTTCAACATATTCTTAAAATTATTTATTTCCGGTTAGCGGAGTTTTACTAAATCACGTCACACAACCTTTTTACATGAAGTAGAATGACAACCCACCCCACCGGTTACTTTCGATTAGTCACGTTAAAGCCGTACTCATAACCTTAGCTAGCGAGTTTTACCTATTGCGTCACAAAACCTTTTGACGCCAAGTAGAATAACAACCTTAAGCACCCTACCGGATTACTCGTTGATCACGTTCTAAGTCGTACTCATAACCTTGAAATATTTATTAATCACAATTTTCGAAAATATAAACTTCAAGGATCTAGGAGAAATAATCAAGTGTCAAAAATAAGTTTTAGTAACCACCTAATAGTCATGAACATAACTTAGACATGCAAATATATTAAGTGTCCACTTGATATTAAACTTGATCAATTTTGAAAAAGCAAGATAAACTTAACTTATTAATCATAAATATTATTGGCCTAATAAGAATAAAATAATGGAGATAAAATCAAACAGACAGAATCAGAATTAACTCAGTGGCCAAGAATCATGCACGTGGGTCAAACAGTGGCAAGTCGTGGGCAAATTCTTGGGCATGAAAAGCGACAGACTATTCTAAAAAAAATATAGACAACCTAAAAGAGCCTCAAGCAGCAAACACAAATCACAGCAGAAAATGAAGAGTACCTAATCCCCCTACTTAAAACACATTGTCCTCAATGTGGATGCAAAAGAAATAAATAGGAAAAAAAAGTTTAGAAAACTCCCCGTTAAGCTACTGAGCTATTGTCGATTACAGATGAGAGTGATGAGTTCGGTGAGCTGCTCGCAAGCAGTGTCAAGTCGAGCCTCAATGCGCTATAGACGTTGTTCAACAGATGATGGTGGTTGAAATGGGTAGTAGTCTTTGTGGCGTCAGGTTGTTGGCGTTGTCGAAAGATGCGTTCGGATGGTGTAGAACGAACACCCGGGGGAACAAAGTGGAAGGAGGACGGAGTGCCAAGTAGTAGTCCCATGGAGTCGAGGCAATGGGCATCTAACGGATCGGCCTGACAAGCAACATGTAAATCTGAAATAGGAGCGTTAGTACCATGCAAAGAAAATAACAGTCGTGTAATAAGAGAACCTAAAATGAGAGGGCATTTAGCTTTGATAACATGCTCGAATTGAAGTGCAAACCAATATCCCAAATTAACCGGACGACCGGTATACATACACCATAAAAAGAGGAGCTCAGTCTTTGAGACGTTTGTCGGGCGTCTCGACGGCCTAAAAATTATAAGCTAAATAACGGTGTATGTAACATAAGCGAGGTCTCAAACCATAAATCTTTTGATGTTTTTGGGCTATATGTGGTTTCGACATTATTAGTTAACAAAGAAAAAGCCTCAACAGTTTTGAAAGCAGTAGGAAATGTGCACAAACTGTTTTGAAAATCCTGAGACATAGCATACTCTTCAGTTACAAAAGATAAAGCAATATTAAAATCAATAAGAGATAAACTATGCATCGTACCTAACAGCCGAAATTTGACAACACCAGGTGTGTCAATCGAAACAGGATTGCGTCGATTAAATTGAAAGGTGGAATAGAATTCAAAAACGAGCTCATAATATGCAGAATAAGGGACATCAAAATTTCCAACCCAGCCAATATTTTTAAAATAATCATTCACAGCAGTTTCAATATTCAGTGCAGCCAGAACAGGAGTCGACAGACACTTACAAGGCACAATCGCTTTATGGCGAAGGAAATCATACCTGTTCCGAGCAGTAGAGGATGTGAAGGAAAGGTTACCGTGCAAATGGCCCTCCGGAGGTAAAATGTTAACGCGAGAACGGTATGTTCGGCCACGAGAAGGTATCGCGTGGTGTTCGTCAGTCGGAACGGACGAGTGGGCAGCATTGCTAGAGGGAGAAGCCGAGGCTGCCATTGTTCTTTGGTTGGTCGACGTCATAGTTGTTGGGGATGCGGGGGAGTCGATGGCGGCGAGCCGAGTGGTGTTGAGGGCCCGTCGTCTTTGCGCGTTGTGGTGGCCGACGCCTTAGCCTTTCTGGCTGGTGCCGGGTCGGTGGTGATCTTTGGAGGCGCGTATGGGGTCGATACATGAATCGCCGAGTGGTGGCTCGTGGGTGTTGGCGGGAGAAAGAGCCTTGATTGGTGCGATGGTGACGCCTGGCGTGGTGTTCTCGTGTTTGCAGGTGGCGGCGTGGAGGGCGAGCCGGAGGAGACCGACGGTGGGTCGAGCTGAAAGCCTTGATCAGGCGATTGGATCCGTGGCATCCGTGTTGTGCTCGGCGAGGGTGGTGGTTCGTCGGCTTAGTGTTTGGCCATGGAAGGTGAGGAGGGGAAAAGGGAAAAAAAGGGGAGAGAGGAGATGGGGGCGTGGCGGTGATGGTGTTGAGGAAGACGAAGGCGTTGGTGAGGTCAAAGGTTTGGGCGCGGATAGACGCCGACCAGTGCGAAGTTGATGGCTAACAGGGTTGATGTGGCGACTTAGTGTGGACCATTTGGTCGAGCAATGGCAAGTGTTAGGCAGTGGGCGTCGGGTGGAAGGGTGGAGGAGGCTACTGCGGCTAAGTAAATGGGGAAAGAAATGGAAGGAAAAAAAAATGTTTAGGTTTTGATGTTTTAATTAGTGATAGGGTTGTTTGGTGCGAGGGTATAGAGTTACGGGCGAGAATAAAACACAGAGAGCAATTGTTTGGTATCTTGGATAGAATTTCGTTTGGCTCTATTTTGCCCTCCTTTCCTTGCTAAATCTTAGCTCGTTTATATCGATCAAAGAAGAAAATTTTTTTTATTATTATTAAGATAAAATAATAAATAAAAAAACACAATGAATTAAAAGGAGAGAAAAAATAAAATAAAATAAAAGAGAGGAAAAATAAATATTGGGTTGCCTCCCAACAAGCGCTTGTTTTACGTTATTAGCTCGTGAATCAAATGGTTTCTGAGGTTCCAAATAGACTTTTTCGATCGAACGAGCTGAAAATTTTCAGTAAAATGGTTTGATCGTTGGCCATTGATTATAGATAAATCGTCCAGAGCTCTTCACTTTCTACTTCAACGGCACCATGAGAGAACACTTGGCCGAAGAACAATGAAAGGTCCTTGCCACTTAAGTGATCGAAGCTTACAGAAACAATTTCAACACGAGTTATAAAGTAAAACCGTTGTCCCTTTTGAAAATGCTTTTGAGCTATTTTCCTATCATGAAACAATTTGGTCTTGTCTTTATAAATACAAGCGTTCTCATAAGCATCGTTCTTGGTTTCCTCCAATTCTTGGATATCTAACTTCCTCGCCTCGCATGGTCTAGCTCCATATTACAATCGTCGTCTTGCCTAATAGGCTTTATACTCCAACTCCATTTGGAAGATGGCAAGCCTTGCCAAAAAACGAGCTTATGGGGTCATTCAATTGGTCCTTTATACTGCCCCGATAAGCCCACAACGCGTTCATTAAGTCGAAGGCTCCAATCTTTTCGGTTGGGCCTAACTGTCTTTTTCCAAAATAGTTTTATCTCCTGTTGAGACTTCACTTGTCCATTTGTTTGGGATGGTATCTACGGTAGCTATACTGGTGATGGACTCCATATTTTGCCAATAATGCCTCCATGATTTTATTGCAAAAGTGTGCCGCGATCACTAATCGTGGCTCGAGGTGCCAAACTCCGCAAAAAATAGTTCGTTTTAGAAATTCTACAACGGTTTTGGCATTATCATTACGGGTAGGCTTTGCTTTAATCCATTTAGAAACATAGTCTCTGCAAGAATTATGTACATATTGTTAAGCGAAGAAATAAATGGGCCCATGAAGTCGATGCCCCAAACATCAAAGATTTCGCATACATGAATCGGGGACAAAGGCATCCGATTTCGTTTAGTGATGTTACACATGCGTTGGCACCTTTCGCAGACTTCTGAAGTTGTAAGCATCTCGAAAATGATGGGCCAATATAGCCCACATTCGAGCACCTTATGGCGGTCCTCTTAGGGCCAAAGTGCCTCCACAAGCTTCAAAGATGACAAAAATTAAGGATAGAATTTACCTCATTTTCGGGATACATCGTCGAATCATCCGGTTCAGCGGTGTTTCCATAAGTATGGATCGTCCCAAATGTAATATCGAGCTTCTCGTCTAAGCTTATCCTTCATGGAGCGTGTTAACTTTCGATGAAGTAACCACCTGTGGCTAGAAAATTTACCATATCGCATACCATGGGGGCGTGCTTCATTGAAAATAGACTTTCGTCGAGAATTCTTCCTTAATAGGGACATCGTTAAGAGGTACTTTAATTACGTCAAGTGGTCGATACTAAATTCTCACATCCCTTTTGTCTCGAATTTCGACGTCAAACTCTTGGAGCAGCAAAATCCACCTAATGAGCCTTGGTTTCGCATCCTTCTTTGCGATCAAATACCTGAGTGCTACATGACCAGAGAAAATAATTATTTTAGATCCCAATAAATAAGGTCGAAACTTGTCTAAAGCAAATACTACTGACCAAAAGTTCTTTTTCGGTAGTGGTGTAGTTGCTTCTGTCTTTGCATCCAAGGTTTTGAGGCATAGCAAATGACGGGTTCCTTATCTATCTTTTGTCCTAACACGGCTCCTACACTACGTTAAGCTTGCATCGCATATAATTTCAAATGGATATTTCCAATTCAGTAATTGCACTATAAGAGCGAGACCACCTTGCTTAAGTGTATCAAAAGCCTCCTTACACTACGACTAAACTCGAATCGCTTATCTTTCTAACGAATTTCACGAGTGGTTCCGCTATTTTCAAAAAATTTTATGAAGGCGCTGTAGAACCTGCATGGCCAAGAAAGGAGCGAATTTCCCTAACGATGAGAGGATAAGGTAAAGAACTTATAACATCAATTTTGGCCTTATCGACCTCAATTCCCTAGAAGAAACTATGTGCCCTAGAATTAAACCCTTGTCTACCATAAAATGACACTTTTCATAATTTAAGACAAGGTTGAATTCTATACACCGCTCAAAATTATCGTTAAATTTTAAGGCATTCATCAAAATAATTCCCATAAACAAGAAAATCATCCATAAAAACTTCAATAATCTTTCCACATATTCGGAAAATATACTCATCATGCATCTACGAAAAGTAGTCTGCATTGCAAAAGACCAAACCGGCATCCTCCTATCGCAAATGTACCAAAAGGGCACGTAAAGTGGTCTTCTCTTGGTCCTCTGGTGCAACCGGTATTTGAAAGAAACTGAATAGCCATCAAGACAACAAAGTGAGTTTTCCCACCTAACCTTTCAAGCATTTGGTCTATAAAGGGGAGGGAAAATGATCTTTTTAGTGTAGGAGTTCAACTTCCCGTAATCTATGCGTGGACGCCACCTATTTTGCACTCGGGTTGGCACCAAATCGCCTCGGCATTTTTCTTTCTCGTCACTTTTGTTTTTTGAGCATGACACATGCACGGACTTACCCATCGCTATTCAAATGGGGTAGATTACGTCAAGATCCAAAAGTTTGATTATTTCCTTTTTACTACCTCCATTATATTCGGATTTAGCAGTCTTGCGCTTCTACTTTCTCGGGCAGCACCCTCCTCCACGTAGATCACCAGTGTGTGCATGTCAACGGGCTTATTCCTTTAAATCGCAATGCTCCAACCAATTGCTTCCTTGTGACTTTTCAACACACGAACCACCTTTCCTCCTCATGGAAGAGAGCCGATTGGAGACTATGGTAGTAAGGTATCAAAATCACCTAAAAAAAATACATACTTCAAATGTTCGTGGCGGTTTCAATTCCAATTACGGTGCTGCATAACGAGGGCAAAAGCTTAGTACCCACAGGATAACAACTCATTAACAGATTCAAATTTATCAAAATCAAAATTAAAATCATAAATGAATTCAAAATTTTCTTCTACTAATGAGTCGATTATATCGACACAATTCACGCCAAAATTTCACTGGGGTGGCTAATGGCATCAGACGCAAAATTTCTGATCTCCCCATCGAACTCCATCGTGAGAGTTCCGTCAACGTCAATTTTAGTACTAAACATTACTAAGGAATGGTAAGCCCCAACAAGAGATCTGAAGATCCGAACCTTGTCCTCCTCCATTTTTATCACGATAGAAATCTGCTGGAAAAATAAGTTCGTTGACTTTTACCAACACGCCCTCAGGACTCCTTGAGGTGCAAGCGGACAATTCGCCAATTGAATAATAACACCTATTTTGTCAAAAACTGCGTTAAGTGATTCAAAAATAGAATAAGGCATTACATTTATGGAGGCTCTAGATCACACATAGCCTTTTTATTCCCAAATGTCCTATTTTGCATGGTATCGCAAACATACCCTATCCTTACATTTCTTTGGCATTTTCCGTTGTATCTGCGAGATTACATTTTCACCAACATTCACCCTTTCGTTACTGTTAATTTTCGTTTGTTGGTGCCGCGCTTTAAGGAATTTGGCGTGCACTGGTATTTGTCCGATGGCATCTAACGATGGAATGTTAATTTCGACGTTCCTAAATGTTTCGAGGATCTCCTTATCCTCCCTACCTTTTCGACTTTGGTTGAAACATTTCGGAAAGGGAGGTTGAATTTTAGGCAATGGAGGCCTTGGTCGAACACGCTCGCCTCTCTCGATTTTTCTGGGCGGTTTCTTGGGCACGATTCTGCATCCGAGAATCGGCTCGATCTTTCCACTTCGCAGTTCTTCGAATTTGCGTTTTGCCTTGGATTTAGTGCATTTTGGGATGGCGCCTTCCCTTGAGAACTTATTTTCTCTATTGACGTGGTCAACTCCCTTATGGACGCCGCGGTTTCTTTGAAACTCAAGAACGTTAATGCTAATTTATTGACAAGAGCCTCTAGATTATTACCGGTTTTGTGGTACATTGTAGAGGTTAATTTTGGTATGGTCGATTGTACCGTGGATTTGCCCCATAACTCAGTTAGGATGATCCCTCCACCACAGGTTGTAGGTATTAGCGTAGGGATCATAACGCCTTTGTGGTGGGCGGAAAAATTCCCAACGACATCCGAAATGAGCCATCGTGTCGTCATTCAAACTAGGACATACATCGGTTGTGTGCTCGGGTGTAGCACATAGTCCACATAACTGCGTCTTTGGTTTAGCTTTTTTTCTCCGAGAGAACTCACAATGTTAGTAAGTCTATCAAGCCTATCCTCTAAGGAAGAATTACTTAGTGATGAACCCTTCCGGAGGGTTCAGATTGGCTCAAATCGCTGAGAATTAGCGACCATTGTAGAAATTAAGTCCCTTGTTTCGGGGGTCATGTTGACCAACGCTCCTCCACTAGCGTCCACCATGTTTATCTCCATTGGTTTCAAACCTTCATAAAAGTAATCAAGGAGAGATTGCTCGATTATCCACAGTGTTGTGGGTAGCTTGCATAACTTCTGAACAGCTCCCAATAATCATATAGAGTTTACGCTTCTTTTCTCGCCTTATCCCAACGATCTCCTTCTTAGCTCATTTGCTCTTGATCTTTGGAAAACACATGAGGAACAAACGAGAAAGATCACCCATGTAGTTATAGATCCGGGAGGTAAATAAAACAACCAATCCTAGCCAAATCGCTAGGGAAAAAGGAAAAGCGCGAATTTAATCGATCCTCGATTCGCCTTGAGGTTTCATACTCGCACAAACCATATGAAACTCCTTTAAGTGTTTGTGGGGTTTTCATTTTGTAACCCTCGAAAAGTTGGCGACAATCAATTAACCACGATTTCGGTTCAAAGTCAAGATCCATGGTAGGATATGCGATGCAAAGCTGGCGGTTGTTCGTCGAACTTGACTAGTTCCGAATTGTTTGAGCCATTGGTTCTTGTACCAAATTAGGGTTTTAATCAACCTCTAGCGTTGAACACTTCTTCAAATGGATCGACTTCTTACTTTTACTTTCAAGCGTTTGAGTAGGGTTTTCGTTAACCTAGATTAAAAGCTAAATCGGTCCTAATTTACGGTGGTGGATTGCTTGAGTCACTACCACCGATTGACGCTTTTTCTTCAACTTAGTTTCTTTTCGATTAGCTGCAGATCTTTTCGATCTCCAATCAAGCGCAAGAATGCTGGAGAAGATACGGTCATAGAAAAGAAAAAGCAGATTAGTACGCATTCTCGATCCGTGATCTGAAGCAAAATTGATCGTCGTTGAATGCACCAAAATATATCCTACTCTCAATAAAATAATGAAAATAGCGAGAAAGGGAAGTAGGGTCGAATCCACGGATCGATTATACAAATGTTCATTTTTGAGATCCGCGGCGAATCGTGCCCAAGAAAACTGCGTTCTGAAAAAATAAAAAGCAAATTAATAATTTTCGATCCGGAAAATAATAATAATAATAGAATATTAAATAAATTGAAATTGTGAAAGTAATTGCGAAAATAGAAAGAAAAATAAGAGAGTTTAAAGAATATGAGTTTTCTTATTTGGCGAAATTCTAGCCTCCGATTGTCTCGTTCCTCCTTGGGTTCAATCTTCGGCTTTTGGATGACCCTTCTGCCCGTGTAAGCCGGTTATAGTGGAAGAGGATGCCTCGACCACCAACTCCAAGAGTTTTACACTACAATTTAGGGGCAGCCCGAGCTCTCACTTGCTGTTTTGTGGAGCCATTTACGCTAGATCAACGTTTCTCAATGGCGAATCCACGCCATTTTGTCTCTTGGGCTCGCTAACCTCCGATAGCAAGAAGCTTCAGCAACCGACGGTAATCCTTCCAAAACACAAAGCGGCCGCCTTTTGCGACGTTGAAAGGGTTACTTTTAAAGGGGCTCGGACCGAGCGTCGGACGATTGTGAGAAACAATGAATACCCGAGTGAGAAAGTTGAGCGCGGATTCTAAGCCTCAAGAACCCCTTGGGGAATTCAACAACCTTCAGCTAGATGGAACTTTAGTAGTTCATAATTGTGGTGGGAAAGAAAGTAAATATAAAAGTATGGAAAAAGGGATTTTTATTGAAAGAAATGAAGGACAAAAGATTTGTGGGAGAGGAGTGTACAGAAAAGATGATGCCCCAAATGAGCTACTCCATCCCCTATTTATAGTGCTTAGAGTAGATAGCCTAATTCTATTCAAACTCTCAAAGATATTTGCAAGTCGCTCTCGATACTTGTATTTGGTTTCATTCTCTCAAATAGTATCATATCCCATACATGGTGCTAGAAAATCTTTTATACTTACATAACTAGTATCTACCACATAATAAATGGATTCATGGTTTGTAGATTGGATTATAAAATTTTAATTTAAACTTAATTTAAACAAATACTTAAACTAGATTGTAATTTTTTATAATACTTAAATTAGGTTAAAATAATATAAAATTTATCATATAATTTTTTATAAAACAAGGTTTTATAAAGTATTTAATAACTTCTATAACGCTTTTATAGATAATAGTACTTTCGGTCATATATTTTTATAAATAAGTTATAGCAGAAAATTGTAACATTTTTAATAGATAAGTATATTATTATTTTTATAATATAAAATATTTCATATTTTTTAGTTATATTTTTTATAAATAAGTACATTATAACACTTTTATAACACGTAAATTATTTTTTATAATATACTTTTCGACCATAATATTAGAATTTTTAGGATTTAAATAATATAAAATTTTTCTATAATTTTATAAAATACAAAAATCATTTTTATAATATCTATTTTTATTTATAATATAATTTTAAAACTTTTTACGCATAGTCATTCCAAATATTCATACATATTCATGCTTATAATATAATTTTTATAACTTAAACTTATATAAAAGTATTTTTTTAAAGCTGAATCATATATAAGTGTTTGGAAAGCCACAAGGTAATTGAATTTGAGTGTAATTACCTATGTAATTACTTCAAACCTAAGAATTGAAAAGTAATTAATTGGGGTGCTCCAAGTACACCAAATTTAATGATGCTCACCAATTACAATGGTTACCCAAAGATGCAACTCCAATGTAATTATAAGCAATTACACTCAAATTCAATTACTATGTGACTTTTCAAACACAACTTAAAAGTTAATCCAATTAAGTAAAATCATAAAATAAAGAGATAATTTATTTAAAATCAACTCTATATTTAACATATAAAAAATTATAAGCCGATTGAATCTTAGCTCGGTTGGCATTGGCATTGTTGCTAGTGCAGGAGGACGTGGGTTCAAACGTATTGAAGTACATTTATCCTCTTATTTAAGGGTCGGATAAGTTTTAAGTTATACTAAGCATTGTATCAACTTAGAAACTTTCAAATATTTTCACAATTGAATTATTGTGTAAAAAACACCTGTATGAAAACATGACTTCTTTTATTTTTTTTAATAATCTCACATTGCTATAGCGTATATATATATATTAATTTAATACTAGATTTTATGATGAAAAAATATGTTAATATAATATGGCATAATGACTTGGGTCATCATTTATTATGAGCCCAAGAATATTGGGTCATATATTTTAGTCTTAGCCCGTTTAGGCATCTAGGCTACAGCGGCTTTCAATGATCGAAGCATTTGCAAAGAAATAGCCAAGTAGGCCATTCCGTACATGTTCAACTTTAAACAAAAATCAAAATCTTACCAAAAAGATTAATGAAATTTAAAGAAAATTAGATCACTAAGTAGTTTTTGAATTATTGGCATTGCATGCTTATCCATCTTTATTGGAAGAAAAAAATTTTCTCTTCAGATTTCAATGAAAGTGAAAACGCAATCCACTATTATTATTATTACTATTATTATTATTAATAAAATTGGCATTATTCTTTAAAACTTCCTCATTAATTAAGTTTTTATTTTATTTTTCCATTCAATTTCATAATAAAATGGATTATAAAATTCCATTGTAATCAGGTTTCCTAATATAAACTAGTTTTTTGGTCCGGCTGATGTATAGGTTTTAACTATTATGATAATATATATTTTAGCAAATAAAATAGACATTTTCTAATTAAATCAAATATAAATATTAAAAAATCAATTTTAACATAATTAAAAGTTATGTAATTAAATAAAAATTTTAATAATATTTTGAAAATTTAATACCATTTGACATCTCTTCATACCTGTCTCATCCTAAAATCGGGTTTAGAAGAAATTGAAATTGTGAAATTATATCAAAGGGATTAATTTAGTTCAGTGGATAAGTGTTATATATGTGTATGAGAGGTTTTGGGTTTGAATCTTTTGCCTAATATTTTTGCTATTTTTGCCTAAACCATATCTTTAAACATCAAATCTATAAATTATTTTCTCTCATTTAATGTTAAAGTTGAGTCTACTGATTTAATGGTTAGGTTTTAACTTTCTCTTTGGTCCTATATTTAAATCTTTGCGAGAGCAAAATGGTAAATATTTTAAGTTATTTTTATTTGTTTTTGTTTTAACAAATATTCCTATATTTGCTCCCAATAATAACTATCCAATTCCCTCTCTTTTCCATGTTTACTTTCTTTCTTTTTGTTTTTTCTCTTCTTTCTTTTCCCCCCATGTTTCTTCTTTCTTTTCGCTTCCTGTTTAGTTGGTTCTCGACTTCTACCAATCAATTTTTGTTTGCATTCGTGTGGGTTATATCTCTTGAATAATTGTTCGTGCGAAGGGTAAGTATAATTTTGTTATTTTTCTTGAGATTTTGCTTTTAGTTCGTTTTAATAAGGTATTGTTGTTTTGATATTGTTTTTGTTCGGTATGATGAGTGGTAATTCTGTGGTTTTTGTTAGACAAAAGGGGTGTAAATCAAGACCTTCCAGCAAAATAGGCTCAGTTGTGGAACGCTTTTTTCGAAGAGGTGAGTAAGCATTTTGTAAATTAGGATCTGAAATTTCGATTTAATCGACGTGAATTGGAGATTATTTTTATTTCGTTTAATTAGTACAGGTGATGAACAATTGTAGGTTTCTGGAAGTTCCTGTTGCGTATTCGATCAAATCAATAATCAGGTGTGTGAAACTCATCTGATTCATCATTTGAAACTCGAGCAAAATGTGAATCAGGGATTGTTTTCGAAACTGCCTAGCCTCACACGAGCATGTGGGGCACATGGCCATGTGAAATTATGCAGGTCGTGTGGGTAGGCCGTGTGGGGCACACGACCATGTGAAATCATTATAACGCCTTGTTTTTCTTTAAATTCGACTTTTATAATTTTGGCATGAATGAGTGTCTACTTCAGTGGCTATGTGTTCTGCGTGTGTGTGGGAGATCCCAAGTTCAAGTCTCAATTTGGGTAAATTCTGGTATTTTATAAATAAAGTCCAAACTTTGGTTAGTAGGCTTTTTATAAGTATTTATTTGTAAGAACTTGTCAGAATGGGCCTGCTGATCTGGTGGTTAAGAGAAGTGTTGGGATGGAAAAGGTCTTGTGTTCGAGTTGCGATAGGAGCATTATTTTGTCTGTCACGATTCAGAGAGTTTGAGTTGGGTTCGAAAATTGAGTAGTGGAGTAGGGGTGAGGAAAATAAGGGATTTGAGGGTTATCAGATTTTGGTTCCCTTTCTTTTTGTAAAAAAAAAAAAAAAACCTCTTCTCCCCAA
The DNA here is from genome assembly GCA_025506655.1 of Gossypium rotundifolium. Lineage (NCBI taxonomy): Eukaryota > Viridiplantae > Streptophyta > Magnoliopsida > Malvales > Malvaceae > Gossypium > Gossypium rotundifolium. Next base: position 32,066,065 of record CP106730.1, read on the forward strand.
AAACTTTCTGACTTTGGGTCCTTTTTCCTCTTTCGAAATTTTTACTCTGTTTTCCCTTCTCGATTTTAGCAATAGTTTTCCAATCGTTCGACTGTTTCACGCTGATCGATAAGTAACTATTTTGCTGTTACTTTCTCCTTCGTGTTAGTTTGCTAAAAAGGGACTGTTTCGATTCTTTCAATTAGGGGAAGATCAAGTTTCAGTGGGTGCTGCTATCGTGAGTTAAGCATTAGAGGTTCTGATCATCTCCGGTAAGTTCCGATAACGTTGTTGACTGTTATGAGATTTCGCGATGGAATTTTTCTATTAAATTTTGGAAGTGTTACTGAATAAGGGCGTTATTATGTTAATTATAGGTTCGGGATTGCTCAAGATTGCGTTAGCATCGTTTCGATACTAGGTGTGTACCCAGAAAAGTAGAAAATGAGGTTTCAGTGGAAGTCAAAAACCTCTCTATCGACGCCACACGGGCATGTGGTCGCCCGTGTGGTAGGACGTGTGCAAGACTATTAGTTACCACACGGTCGTGTGATCGACAAGCCAGGCCGTGCGCGAGCAACACGGTCGTGTGATGGTTGGGCAAGGCCGTGTACAACACACGGCTCGACCAATTGGGTCGTGTGGGCCCACACGAGTGAACCACATGGGCGTGTGGGATTCTGGGCCAGGCCGTATAATCCACACGGCTAAGGCCAATTTGGGCCGTGTGGGCCACACGGACGTGTAGGCCCATACGGGCAGGCCACATGGGCGTGTGAGCCCATTTTTTTGAAAACTCTGTAAGGTTGCATTGGTCACCCAAGTCGACTGTAGACCTACCGTAGGGTCGGTAAGTAATACTTAGACCCCTAAATGAATGATTTGTTTGTTTGATTTACATACTAAGCATGTATGCTGATCTGAATATATGAGTTAATTGCATAATAGCATGTCATTCTTGTATGTTGCATTGCATCGGGGTGGTTTGATCATGATTGGAGGAAGTATCTGAAAGGCTCTTAAACTTGTTATCTGGCAGCTAAGTTGCAAAATTCTGATTATGTGCCGCATTCGGTACGACATGGTGTGCAGGGCTGGGTCGGTTGATTTTATCCCGCATGGTGTGTAGGGTTGGACAGAGTTAGTGTGTAGAGGCTGGTGGGTAGGATTCTATTTTCTGCATATTCTATCTAAAATGGGCTAAGACATTGTGATATGTCTGATTCTGTATCTGAGTGGGCTAAGGCCCACATCGTTTCTGTAAAGGGCTCAGACCCGAACTATGCAAGCCATGTTTGTTATCAGATATGACAGTGTGTATGTTTTCTATGGGGATTACACACTGAGTTTGCGAAAACTCACCCTTTTCTGTTTAATCTGTTCATGTAATCCCCAGCAGTAGACGGATCAGTGCAGCGGAGTGACCACGGTTCTGGATACTTACTTATGGTTCATTTTTTAAATTATGATTTGGTTATATTTGGGTAAAATTCATGTAATAAGGGTTTTACGGATTTTTGCTTTAAATTTGGGATTATTAATTTATGAAATGCTAGCAGTAGGATAAGACGCGAGTTTTCAAAACAAACAAATGGTTTATTCAAATACTTACGAATTCGCAACCTGATTTAAAAGCTTCCGCAAACTTATAATATTTTGAAAATGGATAATGAATAATTAAACGACACGTTTTGACGAAAGCCCAAGGCATCTAAAAATGGTTTTAACGTAGTTATGTTTTTCAAAGCACTATTATGTGACGTCGCCAAATTCAGCCATAACGTCTAGGCTGGGTTTGGGGTGTTACAATCATGCAGGCCATGTGGGTAGGCTGTGTGGGGCACACGGCTGTGTGAAATCATGCAAGCTGTGTGGGCTTTTGGGGCTAATTTTTAGGCATGATTAGGAGACTCATAAATTGGGTCCGTGGGCATTATGTAGGCCTTGAAAAAGCAAAAGTTTTAGTAAACAAACATGGGTAAGTGTAGGAGGTATGTTAAATAGGTTCTGATAAGTGTAATAATGCATTATGATTAGCTATAAGTAGGTTTATAAGTCAAATATGGTTATTTTGTAAACCATGTGTGCTATATGTATTCTATTATCTATTCTGATAAGCTATCCAATTCACCTGTGTAATATGATATGCTATGATTTGTATAAATTATGTGTTATGTTACGCTCCGTATAATATCATTTATGTATATGTGTCATACAACCTAGGTGAAATGTATGTATGTTAACGTGATTTTGTATATGAATTAGGGTGGGTTCTGATTTGTTGGAGAAAGTGTTTTCAGGCAATATTAATAAATTTTTGGCAGTTAAACCGCAATATATGTTTGAGAGCTCAGCTGCACTATTATGAGTGGCATACTACCACGACCCAGTGTGATTGGATGGATGGACTCTTGAAGTACTAATTGGTGTGATTGGTAGGGTGAAGTTGGTGTGTAGCGGATAGGGGTAGGATCTGTATCTGCATTTGTTCTGGTCTGATATGATATATGTATTTTTGAAAACATGACATTCTAGTCTCATATATGTTTATGGAAATTATGATATTCCGATCTGAAATATGTTCCGAGAATATGACATTATGATTTGATATATGATTCTGGAAATACATTATTTTGATAAGCTATTTGTACATTAAGAGTGAAATTTTGTGATGACATTTACATGTGCTTGTTAAATCAAAATTATGTTTGTGGGCTAAGACACACATTAGGCTTTTAGCTCATTTGTTTGTTTAATACATTTTAGGTTAACTTCCGACTTAGGATCAAACGGTGTGTGGGTGCTCGGATTGGTTACCGGTTAAAATATATGTTGATTTATGTTTTAGTTATTTTTGGACTGTAATTTAGTTTTGGGTCTAATTTTGGTTTTTTTTTATTCGTTAGCATTTAATATTTTCAAGCATAAAACAACAAATCACACAAACTAACAAATTATATTTTAGATTTCAAATAACTAAAACTCTGATAATTTTCCACTGCAAGATTAAGAATCATTTAAGTATTTTCTGTAAGTAAAATTTATGGTGCTTAACGAATGACTATTTTAGTACTGGAAATGATCTACCAATGTTAGTACTTTCAAAGCGTGCAATTTGAAATGTGAATTCTGAGTTTTAAATAATTGTTTTCGAACTTCAGTTTTTCCAATCATCTACGGGAGTTTTTGCCAAAATTTTATGTTTTCGAAACATGAGTTGAGTTTTTTTAAACCAAAGCTTTGAACGAGTTGATGTAATTCCTCAGTATCAAGTCATAACTTTTCGGCCAGGTTTTGGGTGTTACAATACCATATTTCTAAACTTAAACTTTTGAATTAGTTTGGGTTTTTATTTATCAATTATGAAAGGAAAAATATTACATAAAATCTTATATAATGTGCGAATTTTATACTCAAAATACCGAGTTTACGATTTGGATGAATAATCAACTCAAAAAATCTTAGGAAAAAAAAAAAAAAAAGTGAGATTCGATAATTTCACCTTCTAGATACGTGTTCAATTGCAACTAGGCATACTAATTAATAGTATAAAATGAGATATGGACATAAAATTTTTGTTACTCAATTTGGAAGCCTCCTACTAGTCATGCCTCTAAGCATGTGTAAAAAAAATAAAGATTTATAAAGCACAAGTTAACCACAAGCACACAAATCAGGTAATAGAATAAAATTTTTACAATAAAATACTTGTAAAAACAATTACTCCAAGGATTGTACCTACGAGGATAATTTTGAAATGTAAAGGTTGTATTAGGTTGAATTAATTGTATTTTAAGCAAAATCGAAGAAGCAAACTCATCATTTTGAATACCTCTCTAGTAAGATTCAAGATTATTAACATGATAGAAATTGATTTGCAAAGTTATCCTATCTATTTAACTAAAGAAAGCATTTAAAAACACTAAATGAAACTCTTAACAACTTTCCTTAAACCAGAATATCAATGATGGTTAATCATTAACTCTTACATAATTGAAGGATTATTGACTAAGTTGAGATTGCAAATACTAAATGTAAACTTAAAATGATCTCTCGACTCTCTATTAACCTAAATCTTGCCTCCTAATTCACAACTCTCGCTTTTAAGAAGAGCTCAAACTTGATCACACTGGCAAGGTTAAACCACCATTTACTCAGCTATACTCAATCTCTATTTTGCTTAACCTCTAACATCCCAAAAGTTTTTGGTTTGACACGTGGCACTATTCCGGTAACAAATATAGTGAATTTTCGAGGAAACTGAAAATTTTGTCTTATAAAAGAATTCTTATGAAAATAAAGTGATGTTGGATATGGAAATTAATACAAAGAATTTTAGATGTGGAAATGTGATTAAAGGACCAAATCACAAATTTTGAAAAGTTGAGGAAAAAGTGTAAAATTGACCAAAATAAGAAAAGTGAGTTGTTACTAATTAATTGACATAAGAATAATTTGAAATATGTATTGGTGTGATGAGAATCACAATTTGGATCAAATTGGAAGAAATTGAAAAGTACATGGACAAAATTATAAATTCCTTAAATTTACCAAGAAAAGGGAAAAGAAATAATTCTCACCATCCATAGATCCATACTTAAAGGTTATATGTGAATTTTGAGATTTGGTTTTGTTAAGTAGCAATTCTTGAGAAGAAGTTTAACTTTAAGTCAAAAGGAGCAAAATGGTAATTTGATGCCAAAAGGGCACTTTGGTGAATTGTTATTGTAACAAACCGATTTCTAGTGGTGTTGGAAAATGTAGTTTCGGAATTCAATTTTTTGTATACGAGGTCCGTAAATATTAAATATGAATATTTATGAAGTTGGTATAAAAGTATATTAAATTTCGGTCTGGTAATTTTGTTGAATTAATAGTTAATTTAGGTGTAGACACTAAATTGTAAAAGTCCAATTGCTATAGGTTTTTAATTTGCCAAAGGCTTAAGGACTTAAATTGCAATTAGCCAAAGGTCTAAAGTATCAATTAAACTATTTTGGAATATGTGATAGTGGATAATGATGGGGAATTGCATTAAGATGGATTAATAATTAATTATGTTAAATAAATCATGATTTAATTAATTAAGTAAGCTTAATTAACAACTAATCAAGGATCATGATTTAATTAATTAAGTAAGCTTAAATAAGTTAGTGGGGGGTTTTCTATCTTCTTCATTTCTCCTAGTCGACCAAGCTTTGAAACCTAAAAAAAATCAATTTTGAAGCTTTCAACTTTGGGTCCTTGATTGGTAAGTAATTTCAAGTCATTTTCTTGTAATATGTATGGATTTGAGGTCATGGAAGCTTGATTTAGTTAGCCCATGTACCAATTTGTAAAACTGCTAAAATTTTTGAAAGTTGTCATTGTTGATTTCTTAAAAAAATTGGTGTTAAATTGATAGATTTTAAGCTAGATTATGAAAATGAATAGATTGTAAAGTTTAATTATTTATTTTGCACATAGGGATTAAAATGAATAAAATGTGGTTGTAAAATTTTGGTATAAATAGGAATTAGAGGGTCTCTAATGTATGTAATTGAAGTCGGTTTTTAAACCGAGACTCAAAATTGAAAGATATGATTATCTTGAATTCAAAGACTAAATTAAATAAAATCTAAAATTTTAGGGTACCAAAAATGATATTTTATTTTTCCCAAATAAATTATATTTTTTGTGAGAACTTAAATTTGGTTTCTACCCATAGAACTAACTTTCCCCACTGGAAAGTTAAAGTTTTCATTATGTTAAGTTCGTGAATTAGAACCCATTCTCTAAGCAAATTGAATGTTTGAAAATAGCAGAAAAGATCATATTGATTGAAATCGGGAATCCACTAAAACTGATAAGTGAATAACATAAGTAGTAATTTGGTAAAGTTCATTGCTATAAATAACGCAAAAGGCTTGAGTTTTAGAAAAAAAAATCAAATTTTGTTGTGCAAACAAACACGTTTTCTAAACCGATGTTTCCAACAACCGAATCAACAAATATTAAACCTCCTATGCCTAAAACAAAATTAAAACTCATTGTTAGGGAAGTAGAGTTGATCCCACAGAGGTTGGTCCAACTAATTTCAAGATTTCTTACAACCATAGTGTTTCATGGGTAGTTTCATGCCACGCCTTTTACTGTCCTATGAAAAACAAAAAGGAAGGTTTAAATTATAATATAATTAAATAATAAGAACCCAAATATAACAAAAATAAAGTAAGAAAGTTTGAAATAAAAGTAAATTTAACCAATAGAATGAGAATTCTAGCCCTCTGACATGACTTCGATTTTGATTTTGATCTGATCACGGATTATGGATCCTACTTGAAGATAAGTCAGTTATAGCGGTTGAGGAATAACCTCAAACCTCTTATTCTTTTGTAGTGGTAAATTAACTACGAGAATAGCTTGACAATTAACTCTTGTCAAATAGACAACCTTAAGATTAGCTCGCAAGGCTTAATTTTTCGCCAGCCTTACAAACAAAAAGAGTCTGACTCAAATCAACAACCTCAACTGCGTGAGCCATTTAAACTAGATTGCTAATTCCCTTGAAGTCACCCAAATGCATCCAATTGAATCCCACAAATTTGTTTTTTGGTAATATGAAACAATAATTACTGATTGAGTTATTTTTACCAACAATGTACTACTCCAAGCATCGAACAAGGGGCCCTTCTCAAAACAATACTATGAGTTGGTCCTATCTTTCCCATAAATTCAAAAAAGTAGCGAATACCAAGGTGAAGAGTGAAGCACAATTTCAAATCTAAAAAATCTAACACTGAATTTTGTTAGTCTTAGGCTAGATTAGAATTTATTTAGACAAATTAAAGAATAATCTAAAAAAGTAAAAGAAATATTTTATTAACTCTAAAGGAATAACAAAAGGGGTATGTCTCCTCTTTTATCAATCTAAAACCACAAATAAAAGAAATGAAAGAAACAAAAAAATCAAGTTTCTTTTGCACCTCGCCATTTTTAAGGTTTATAGCCAAATTAGCTCAAGCTACTAAGGAGTCTTCTAGTTGTTATCCTAACCTCCTAACTATAAAAATCTACTAATCATTCACTAAACAAAGATAAATCTAATCCTAATTAAACTCCTAATAAAATATCTTTACAGAATAAAAATAAAATTAACTATTTAAAATAAAATAATCCTAAAATCTTAAAGTCTTATATGCCAATTTTTGTTCCACTACCAAATCTTATTAGTAATTTTACATTTCCGCTTGTATTCTAACACTTTGAACATGTGTCACACCTATATAGAAAATTAATAATGAAACACCATATTTAGTAGCATTCATACCAAAATTCATTCGAACAAATCACAAAAGTATGTAAAATAAGCTCATTATCACCTCCCCGGGCTTCAAATTTTGAACTTTTAGACTTTTAAACTTATTAAGTTGTGTTGAATGATTTGGAGGTGATCCCATTTATAGTGTCAATTAGTTAAGTAAAAGAGTGTTCTTGTAGAATATAACATTTTCATTTGAATGGTCTACAAAGATTAAACTCAATTAGACATTATTTATCTCATATTATTGTAAATTAATTAGAGATAAAACAATCCTTATAAATTTGTTTTTTTTTTTTTATCTAAAGGATTTAATTTCTTGATTTACCTTTTAATTAATTTAATTGGAGAAAACAATAATGCCACTAAATTCTAATTGGTCCAATATTTCTCCTTCTATTGTAATAGGCCAATTTTGCCCGGGCTTAAACAAACAAAAACAAAATAAAAATAAAATAAAAAAATCAATGTCCAGTTTTATTGTTACAATCCGTTTACAAAACTAAATAGATGACCTAGTGGCCCAAAACCATTACTCAATTACACCCTCAGACCCAAAACATTAAAATCTAGCCCAAACTAATACCCAAAACCCGAATGGCCCAATGGCCCAAATAATTTTCAGACGCAGGAAACCCTAGGTTTCCACTGCATATAAGCACCAATGGCCAGACCACAACACTGACCTTCGATCGCGCGCAATCAATAGCGGATCGCATTCCACCGTCGAGATTCTCGCTATTTACCTACAAAACAAGGAAAGAAAAATGGACAGTGGCAGATTGGGATTTTGTATTTATTTTTTTGGATTATAAAAACCCTGATACAATCTGTAAAAACCAGACACAGGCAAATATACACAGAGAATATATATACACGCATAAATACAAAGAAATAAAAATACAAAAAAAACTTGATAGCAGAGGTGATTTTTCCAGTTATTTCATTTTTTTTAATTTTCTTTTCGATCTATGCATTTTTTATATATAAATATAATGTTAAAAAATGAAGAGAAGGGGTTCACCTCTTTATTTGCGCTGGAAAACGGAGTCTTTGATTTCACGACCGCCGTGTATGGTGGCGCATACGGTGGCGCGTGAGGTGGCGCGCGGTGGCAGGTCGGACCGAAGTCCTGGCCGAAGGCCAATAGACAGAGAGAGGTTTTTTTAAACTCTTTTTTTTTTTTTTGAAATGGTTCAAAATGATTTTTAAAAACAAAAATTTAGCTTTTATAAGGCCATCATACGACGCCGTTTTAGGATTAGCCATTAACTCCCAAAACGACGTAGTTTAAAGGCCAGACCCGCGCGTTGAGCCGATACCCGGGGAGGATCTGCGTGTTTTTATAAAAGGGGCAATTTGCCTCTTTGGTCCTTCCGCAATTTTATTATTTTTAATTTCGTTCAATTTAAGTTTTCTCTTATTTTTAACTCAGCCCCAAAATTTATAATTTCTTGCAAATTGATCCTCAGGCTATTTAAAGGCTAATATCAGAACGGCACCGTTTAGGAGATAGGGCATAATTGCCCAATAAGTCCTTGTATTTTGGCGCGTGTTCCAACATCGTCCTTTTTTACAATTTTACTTTTGATTTTCATTTATTTTCTGATTTGATCCTTATTCAATTGTTTTTTTTAATTCTTTTATTTTCATTTTTATTCTTATTTTTATTATTTTAGTATTACTTATGTATTAAATTATTATTTATTATTTATATTAGGTTATTTTATTAAGTTCAATATTATTTATACATTATATATTATTTTAAAATTTACACATTAATTATTATATTACATTTTTATTATATATATTATACATTATTATATTATACTATATATAACATTTAAATCTTCTTATCTTTAGTATTGTATAAAATTTTGTATATTGTATAACATATATTGTTTATATTGTTTAATTTAAATATGTAGTTTTTATGCATATATGTATTAGATTATTGTATTATAAATATATTTTTATTTAAAGTTATATATTATTTACTTAAAACTGCTTTTTATCACGTATTGTTGTTTATATTTTTATATATTAAATTATTAAATTTTTATTATAAGTTATCCTTTATATATTTTTATATATTCTAAGTTTTATATCATTTATTTAAAATATATTGTTTATATATATTAATCGCTTTAGAAATTTTTCATTTTTATTCCTTTTGTTATGATATTTATTCGGTGTTTAAATATATCATTTATTTATTTACTTTTATATTTGATCTTGTTTGTAGAGTTTCATATTCATTTCTTAAATTTTTATCCTTCACATATTTTTAATTGTCGCTGCTTATTTTATAACTTGTATTTGTTTATTTATGTTCTTCTATTTGCTTACTATTGCTTTAGCATAGTCCATTTATTACATACTATGTTACGTTGTTGTTTTTTAATCGTCTATATTAATATGAAATGTTAGTATATCACGTAATTTTATTAATTGCTTTTGGTATTTATGTTTTATGATGTATTAATGCGATATTTTTACTTGGATCACTGTTTAAAATAAAAATACATTTTGCAAAATTACCATATTTTATCCAAAGGTTTTTCTTAAATAAGGCAATGTTTTGTATTTAGAAATTCGGGAAATAGTGCCCTAACGTGTTGGGTTTCGATTTTCCATTTGACTAAATAACTAAATATCCTTTTAATAAATTTTGTAAATCATGAGGTGATTTTGGTCACGAGAATTTAAGATATCATGTCCTAACGTGCTGGATGTGATGTTTGTATTCTTTCGGAACAAAGGAATCTCAAGTTCTAACTCAAATTGTTCAAGTTTTTAAGAAATCATGTTTTAGGATCTTTTCAACTTTTCAACATTTGGACATTAAATAATCAATTAGGTACCAATTCTTTGGGCGTTACGAGGGTGCTAACCCTTCCTCGTACGTGACTGACTCCCGAAACCGTTTTCCTGAATTTCGTAGGCCAAAATTAATATTTTAAACAAAAAATGTTTTATAAGGTGATCTGATCACACCTAAGCAAAAAGGATCAGTGGCAACTCCATTTCCGTTTTTAAAAGTCGATCCCCATTTTTTTAAAAAAAAATTAGAAATGGTTTCGACAGCTATAATAGTAAATTAGTGTTTTTTTTAATTGGATGATATGTTCTTAACAACTATTGAATTTGTTAGTATTGTTTTTAGTACTAGTAATTTAATATTTTACGGTCTCAATTGACAAGATGGCCAACCTATTTATCGATTTAGTCCATTATAATGGGTTAATTTTTCGAGTGAGATAAGCGTTGCATTTGAATTAGAATATTCTATTAGTATGATGTATAAGAATGATGTGATGTTGGAAGAAATTAAAAGGATGATTCATATGAAAATTTAAGCGAGAAATAAAAAAAAGTACATCTAATTGAAAGTATAGATTTCTAGGATCTACTAGACGAAGTATTTAGTATTATGTAATGACCCTTAATGATGACGATGATTTATGTCAGGATGATTATATTTTGGACACCAGCAAAGTGGCAATATTGCACTTGAGCTGTGGGCGAAGCTAAAATATGTCCACCATGGATATGAAGTTTTCAATTATCTAAGTGTATCAACAATCCTGATCCTACAATATTATTAAGATATTCCTTTAAATTTTCTCAATGTTAATATTAAAACTTGAAAATGCCCACAATACATGAATTGATCAAATGTTAGTGAATTTATCATTGCTAGCCTCAATTGAACTAGTCACACAATATCATCTTGAAATGCTTCAACCTCTATAAAAGATTCCTCCAATAATAACAGACTAAAATGAAGTTTTAAAGTCTAGTAGCATGCAATCTCCATTTGATGCTTTCACCATATCTCAATTATTTTGGGCATGATGTCGAAGAAATGAGCGCTTTAGTGACCTTGAACCCAAAGTCGAAGTCACACTCAATGTTGAAGATAAGGATGGTAATGATTCCAAGGATAAGGAAATTCCAGCTATTGTTGTCCCTCAAAGTCAAAATCTTCTTTTATATTGGTCTCCATATTTTACAAGGGCTATCAATGTTGATACTTTTCACAAGTATGAATTTCCCGAATGTGCCCATCAAATCTCATATTTGAATTTACCTATTGTTAAATAGAGTAGTTTTTTTTTTTGTTAGCCTACAATTTATTCCAAAATACGTCATACTTAAAGCAATCAAGTACTACAACATCAAAAAGTGGCAAATTACAAGATGACTTAATCTACATCAACCAAATATGCATATAAATGTGCAATGTAAGGTGAAACCTACAAGTGGGTCATTTGGACAACATTTTTTAAGATTAAAAAAGTTTTGAAAAACTAGAAATATGTTTATCCATAGGCGTGCAAGGTTGTAAGAGTATCATAGGATCCTTGAAAATTAGACTAAAAAGTCTATCACTACATTGGTTAAAGCAAATTTAGCAATATTCACTTTAGTTTTAATTGTTGAGATGTTTTTCTAATATGGATATTTCACCTCGTACAAGAAAGCGTGGAAAGCAAAGAAAAAGCTAGTTGCACGACTATTAAACATCATAACAATCTGCCTAGGTGGTTATTTATGGTCAAACAACTCATTCCTATACGATTGTTGGAATTGAAATGGTTCCTACATATTATAGGTATTAGTTCATTAGGAAAAAAAACAAATATCTTGTCGAGTATTTTAGACATTAGAGTGATGTATCCAATGGTTTGTGTACTGCAAGATAATGGTTCAAATAAACAAAACCTTTTAGTATGGAAAATACAACGAGAATTTATTATTCTTCCTTGTATAAGATGGGAATCAAAACATAATACCAATTGTGTTATCCATCATTAAGAATGGGACAATAGAAGATTGGACACTTTTTTTGAGAAATTTGTGAAGACTTATCCAAGATATTACTAAGATATGCTTGATATCTTATTGACACAAGTTTATCAATGTTGCGGTGAGGTGTCAAGGTAATATATGAAATCCACCACAAGCATATCATGTTTATTTTGTTTGACACATTGCGTTAAATTTCAAAAGGGAGTTCAATAATAATAAAAAAATTAGACCAACATGTTGCAAATATTGGTACATAATCATATTTTAAAAAAAATCACATATAGACTTGTGGTTGTATTAGGCTACTTTTAACTATTTTGCATTGAACAAGGTTTGAACTTAGGAGACCTTGTGTCGATCAAAGATTGGAACTAACATGTGCATTAAATGATGGTGAAAGTAATTGGCTTAATAAAATCCTAAAAGAGAAGTGGGTGCAATCATATGATGAGAGTTATGCTACTGTTATATAACAATAAATCTTGTGAAATGCATCAACACAATGTTGAAGTCAACATGTGATCTAACTATTTTTACATTAGTTCAAATGACAGGCATAAAATTTGCCAAAGTTTTTATGAAGAGGGAAAAGAAACAAGCTGCAATGATGAAGGCTGAACACATTTCTACAAGACCATTACCAACGTTATGAAATTTAATTGTAATACTCCTATACCTATCCAAATTATCGGGTCAAGATATAGAAATGCTACATTTGTTGGCAAAACAACCATGGCCTATATTCTAATTAACTGGGTTTTTCACAAGAAATATTTTAGTATTATCAACATAATATTCCCATATTAAGTTGGTCTTAAATAAAATCTTATAAAATTATTGGGTAAAATTTTTTTCAACATTTTTTTTACAAAGTAGGACTCAAGTATCGATACTGAATATAAGGTATCAGTACCCTGGCTTAGGTATCGATATCAATTTGAGCTTCAAAGTTCAAAAAATTTAAACAAAATTCAATATGTATCGATACTTTTACTATAGAATTGATACTTTGACTAAAGTATCAGCACCTTCCTTAAGGTATCAGTATTTTACCCATGGTATCGATGCCAAATCTTCATTCGATGTTTGGAAATAAGAGAAATTCATCATGGAATAATTTACACTTTTATTCCTTAACTTCTTTAAGTCATTTCAAATTAGCCCAATAATACGATTTATAATCCAAGATCATTACCCAACAACCCATTTCTTAAATATATATTATATTTTCTTAATTAATGAAGTCTATGTGCATACTTTTTGTACCAAAATTTATAGAATTAATGCAATTATTGAAGTTTTACAATTAAGAGGACTTATCTTGACAAAATAGTTTACTTTTTCCACATACCATCATTATTACCAACATTTATCAGTCAATTCATCAATTAAGACTTCCTTAATTCATTTTAAAACATTCATTCACTTGATACTTCAACAAGAATTTGAAGTTCTTCTACTTGTTAGCAAATATATCTCAAAATCTACAAATCCATTGCTTACACTGTTTTTCTATCTGAAACTATACCCAAAAGATTTAATTCCATATTTAATTTAACCTCTAATTAAATTTCTATGATTTTGGTGAATTTTCAAAGTTGAGCAACTGTTGTCCAAATTGTTTTAATGAAAATATTTTCTTTTCCATGGTTCTTTGCACTATCTTTCATTCAATCATACATAATCACCATATTTTGACTACTAGTCAGTTTAATCACTTATGTTTATGTGTAGATTACATATTCATTTCTTAATATTAGTACTTTTCACAATACAAATCACATTTTCTCTTACTTTCCAATTTAATGTTTTAAATCCCTATACTTCATCATATACTTTATATTTCTTGTTTTAGATTAAAATACATGTTTCATACATCTCATTCACAACATATTTATCTCAATCTATTGAAATACAAGTAGGGTTAGTATGGAACTTACCTACTTTGTCAAGAATTTCTTCCTTTCTTCTTCATTTCCTTTTCTTCCTCATCTTCACAACTTTCCTTCCCTTTTCTTCTAATTTTTTTCACTTTCACCTACTATTTTCTTTCTTCTAAATTGATGAACATATTGATTAGAATCTCCACTTCATCTTTTCATGGTGTCTAAGGAAATTTCCAAGAATTTTTGGTGAAAATGTGGCTTTTCATGGCAAAGGACTAAATTGTAAGAAAAATAAAACTTTCTCTTCTCTAGCTGTCTCTTATGTTGGAATGTGAAAAGATGATGAATTCTCTTCATCTTTCCTCTCTTTTTATAACAATCATTTTCATAATAAAATATTAACAAAAATCTAATTAAAATAATAATATTATAACATTTATCTAATTATTTAATTTAAAATATCATTAAAATATCTCCCATGTCATCATTACACTCTATGTAACACCCCAAACCCAACCTAGAAGTTAGGCCCGAATCAAGTGTCACATTGAAGTATTTTTCAAAACCATGTGTTCATGAAAACCCTTCCTAGAAAGCATAAATAAAATCTCAGTTACGTTAGTTTATTTTTTTAAAACGTGGTACATTGAAAATTATTAGCTTTATTCCCAAAACATCTTTTCAGTTGCGGAAGCTAATTTTGAAAGTAATTGATTTACGAAAAAGATTAAGTCACGAAACAATTTCGAAAATGTTGCGAAAACGTAGTGTTGTTTTAAAAACAGTTAACATTTTGGAAAAACCGCGATTTACTTCTAACAGATATAAATCAAAATAAAACCAATCTAAAATTTAAAGTCTGAAAACTTTAAGAGGCCTTATTACAACCCTAAATCAAAATATTTAAAAGTAGATAATCAAAACGGAAAACATAAGCAGTGTGTGGTCTTCTCCGAGTCCCTCGCAGCTCCGATCTGTCTAAAGCTGAGGATTACCTGCATAGTTAAAAACGGGGTGAGTTTATGAAAACTCAGTGTGTAATCCCCTTACTAGAGTAACAATCAGTATACAAAAACTAAAATAGTCTAGGCCAAAGCCCTTTAATAGTAACAGTACAGTCCAGTTTAGAGCATACGTGGGTCAAAGCCCACTACAATATCATTTGGGTCACAGCCCATAGCAGAATCAATTGGGCCTAGCCCAAACCAATAGCAGAACAAGTGGCCTAAGCCCGATCGTTGACAGATCTCACAAAAGATATGCAACGATGAGAGGATACACCCGCCCAATCCAGCCAACACACCACCCGTACCAACCCTACACACCATGTGGGGACAAAGTCGACCCACCCAAATTTCTACACACCAATAACGCAAATAGAAATACTAGTATCAACGTAACAATGTTGCTAATAACGATATATAATGAGCCACTAGAATCGATATATCGTTACGAAGCCACTAAATCAAGAAACGCATGGCATAGCCACCATCTGACAATACTTCCTCGTATCAATGTCCCAACCCATGCAATATGTCGTGTCATGCTTAATCATTACACGTATGCAAAATGGCCATGCTCAAGAACAATCATTTACACACATATTAAAAACACATCACCACACGACCACAATCGAATAAGTTAAAACACAGTCTTACATTCACGAGTTAGTTCAGTCATAGTCTTAACCAGTATTTATCCGCAAGGGCAAAATAGTCATTTTACCCTATAAGTGTATTTCGTAATCTTACCCTTCAGTGGTATTCCAGTAATTCTACTCTACAGAGGTAATTCAGTAATTCTACCCTACAGAGGTAATTCAATAATTCTACCCTACAGGGGTAATTCAGTAATTTGTAAACCAAGGGTATATCAGTAATTTCATAAATCACAGGTCTTTCGATAATTTCACAAATCAAAGGTATTTCAGTGACTTTACAAATCGAGGGTATTTCAGTAATTTTACAAACCAAGGGTATTTCAGTAATTTTACATATCGAGGGTATTTCAGTAATTTTACAAACTAAGGGTATTTTAGTAATTTTACAAACTGAGGGTATTTCAGTAATTTTGTAAACTATGAGTATTTCAATAATTTTACAAATCGAGGGTATTTCAGTAATTTTGCAAACTAAGGGTATTTTAGTAATTTCGTAAACTAGGGGTATTTCAGTAATTTTTTAAACCAAGTATTAACGACCTAACAGAAGGTCCACCGTCGCCTCGAGTGACTTAGGAAATCTAATTTGACTTAATGGTGAAAATAGGCCTAAGGCCCATTACCCTACCCAAGTGGGCCCACACACTCGTGTGGCCCATTTGGCTTAGAAACAGCCACGGTTATGCAACGAAACAGCCCAAATCAATAACTTATCACATCACAGACATTTCATCTATGTGGGCCCACAAGCCCATTGGGCCTACCCGGCCCCCTCTCGGCCTTACGCGGCCCAAAGCACCTAAGTCATGTGCGCGACATGATAAGCCTATATATTTCCCATTTAACAGTGTGACTTGCATTCGCGAGCCCTACGGCCCATTCCAGCCCAAGTGACCCACTACGGCCTAAGCCCCTGAATTCGCTCATGGTGGCTTTTCTCTTCACACGCTCACGCTCCGTGAGCTCGGTTCACCACACGCGCGATCGCAAGCTCGTATGGCATCGTTCGCCTGTATTTTAGCTTTGCGGCATAATGCCAATCAACAGTCAAGATATTACAATATACGCACCTTCGGCTTTTCAACCGATTAACAATCAGAACAGTGTATACAGATACACACCTTATCACGTAAAGTACTAGATAACCACGAACGCTGTCACCTTATAGCTAGAATCCCCTTTGCTCATCAAGAACACGATCTTACAGAACCGGAGTCAACACGAATGCTTAAACATGCACTCACACGCTCGTGTGGCTACCATCGTCGTGTGACCGGCATTTTGGCATTTGTCGCTCTACAGCTAGAGTAGTGCGAAATACACACCTGATAGGAATCTGGAGTTAATCCGCGCTCCAAACTCTCCTATGCCCAAACGCCAACCAATGTGTGCTTACTCTCCTCATAGATTGCTCTATTTAAAGCTAGCTTCTCACCTTCCCTCATGCTAGCTTCCCGAGGTGGGATCCCTCCTTCAGCAGAGTTTAATTCCATCACAAACACTTACCGCCCCAACTTAGCAAAATAAACATCCCTTTTTGCTTGCAATGGGATTCAAACCTTTGCCCTCTCCTATGCTCCAGATGCTACATGCCACCACAACTCAAGCTCCTTTTGTGTCTTAAAGCATGCGTAACTAAATATAAGCCTATGGCCCAAAGTCCAAGTTCATTTAAAAAGAAATCAAAATGAATTGCAAGTGCCAAGACTTGAACCTTGGACCCCTTGCTTCCTCTATAGCGTCACTTCCTTGTCTCCCATGTGGCACCATTTGTCACTAGACCACAACTCCTTTTATGTCATATTTCTCCACATTTTATTCTTAAAGCCTACATACTAACTCCCAGGGTTTTATTCACCTAAAACCAAAATTTTTCTAAAGCCCAAGTTTGAACCCGAGACTTTATAGAAGCCCCCTAACCTTCCAAAATCACTCACCTAATAGGTCCAACTTGTATTTGTGCCGTTCTCTTATTCTTTAAAATTTTAAACGCTCCCACGGCCAAGGCCCAATAGGCCCGATTCTACTAGGCCCAAATTTGGGGCGTTACACTAGAATTCTCTCTCATGCTAATTGATTGTTTTGTCCTTTATAATCCTTAAAAATTTCATCATTGAATCATCATTTAATTTGGTAAAATTATGATTTAGTCCCTAATAATTCTCTATTTATTCAATTTAGTCCTTATTCATCCATTTTCCTTATTTTCCAGACTCTTCCACCCTTAAGATATTTTCACTATTGACCCTTCAATTTTTCCACATTTATATTTTAACCCTCCATATTTTAAATATTTAAACTTGGGCCATAGAACTTTTTATATCTTTACGATTTAGTCCCAACTCAAATTAATATTTCACAACATACTTCTTATTTCATTTTTCTCTAACATCCCTTATCCTTTACTTTTTTTTATATCTTATTTCACTAAAAAATCTATCTCATATTATTTTCTACCAAAGGGGTTTTGAGGATGTTACATTAATTCTACCAAAGCTAACTCCCATCAAGTTTTAGAATTATCTTGTTTACACTTACAAGGTTTAGAAGTTAGTTAGTCTAGTATAAGAGTGTCGACAGGGTAATTTAAAGTTGATCTCAGTGAAAGATGGTCTGGTTATAGACGCATTCAGGTACTATAGTACCCATGTTTGCATTTTAATGTTGTATGCAACAAGGTTCATGGTAGTTGCCTGTAATATGTTGATAAGGTCTACATACTTGACACTATATTCAATGTTTATTGGAATAAGTTTAAACCACTCCCTAATAAGAAGTGTTGGTCGCAATAGATAGGGTACGAATTTTGTTTGAATCTAGAGCAATACAAATATCCAAAAGATCGACCTCCATCATTTAGAATCTACAACAAAATGGATTTTAAGGAGATAAGACAATCAAAACAATGTTCTATGTATAGAAATGTAAGGCAAGCCAATGTCCTCAACAGGCTCAAATGGCAAGCCACATAAAATGGGGGAGCTAAAGTTAAATTGTATTTATATTTTTGTAACTAATTTTTGTTACCAATAAATACACATATACATATAATTGCAAACGAGATACTAACATTTCAAATTCATATTTTAGGGTTTAGGTTGAGGTTTAAAGTTAGTGTTTAAAGTTTAGGTTTAGGATTTAATATTTAATATTTAATGTTGAGGCTCAATTTTAGAATTTAAGGTTTAATGTTATATACCCAATAGTTGTACAAGTTATGGTTTATATTATAGTATTTCGACCTACCTCAACTTATACAAATGAAGAAATTTATATTTGACTATATAAGGAACTTTAATAATTTAGGATTTATGGTGAAGTTGGTTTGATTGGTTGTTTGGATATTTCAATATTTTTTAATCTTTATGAATTAAAAAAAAACAATAGCTTTTAGATTTTTTTATAATTTACTTTTTATTTTTCATAATTTTTATAATTGTATTTTTTATTTTTAATAATTATTTGAACTTTTAGATTTCTTTTTTAAAAATTTTTAAGAATTTTTAAAATTCTAAAAGAATTTTGATATAAATTTCAAAATTTTCAAAATATTGAAAAATCTGAAATTATTAAATTTATATTCAATATAAATTATAGCTTAAATAACTAGTTTTTTTTATATTGTTTTAATTTTTCCTTTGCATTGTTATACTTACATAAGTTTATTTTATAAAATCATAAGTTTTTCTTTAAACAATTTATTGGGGTTTTTTTAGATACTTCAATTTTTTTTAAAAAATATTGAAATTTTCTTTTATTATGCTTTAACATTTATGATGTGATTTTGATGTGAAATTTTATACACGTGATAGACTTGTATTAGCTGTGTCTTATCAATTTTGGCCACAGAAACGATTCAAAGTTAACGAATTGACTAAAATTTGCATATATATATATATATATATATATATAATTTATTATTTTTGAGGGTCCATAAGCACAGATATATTACTATATTTTTGCAAGAAAGAAATTTTTTATTAAAAACGAATATTGGTATACCAATAATAAATTTATGTTTTAATATGATTGAATAGGTGTTTGATTTTATATTTAATTAATTAGAATTATAATATTAAAATTAAAATACACTCAAATCTAAATTAGAATGAATTTAGATTAAATTAACGTATGATGAGATTTAAATTCATAATAATTTAGGAAAAACTCATGCCAATACTAAAATAAATTTACTAAAATTAAAGAAATTAATTACAAATTTTGGCCTTTCAATTTTTTAAAACAGTAAAATGTTTTTGGGAAAATTAATATTTATTTAATTTTAAATATTTAAATAAGATAAATTTTTAGTAGATTGACAATGAAATATTTAATTGCATAGGTAAAATTAAATATATAAATAGACTTAAAATTGTGTACATTTCACTGCAACAAATAATAATATATTTTGTAAATAAAATATTTCATTAACCAAAATAAATTTTCCTAAAACGGCGTAAGAAAATAATTGCTATACCAACCATTTTGGGCAAACAAACAAACCAAATTAACTATTTTTAAAAAATTAGTGGAATAAACATTTGATGATCCACGTTTGACCAGCAAAAATGACAAGAAAGAGTGAACTGGACCTTTGCAAATTCTAAACCTTTCATTGGACGACACAGCTGCTAAATTACAGGACAGGATAGGACAGATCCTTTCGAACACAAATATAACCAATCAGCTTCTACCTCGTCACATCAAAATCTATCCCAAAGATTCGCCCTTGTATCTCACCTTCCACGCGTCCTCTCTCATACGATCATCTGTTTCCAACAGTTCTCAGATGCCCTTTCTCCCGTCCCCGCGCGTGCCAACACACACTTTTGGATAAGCAATTATTATCATTTGTTCATTTGTTCAATATCTATTATTTCTAAATTAACCCCAAATATCCATTATTTTACAATTTGGTGTCACAGTAAACTAACACCAATTCGGTGAAAACTGGCCATTTCTTTTTATAAAATGAATAAATAGTATCTTTTGGAAAATTCACCGTTTCTTTTTTCTTTTCATATTTATTGAAATTTTGCAAAGAAAGAACAAGAGTAAGGGTAAATTGAATATGCATTATCAATTGGATTATAATTTTAAATTACAACTTTAAATATTAAATTATCATGTATTCAAATTTAATGAAAATCGATTAATATTGTTATCAGTTGTACTTTGTTTTTAGAATTAGACCATTGGAATGCTAAAAAAATATTAAATTCTCAAAAAAAAAGTGCATGGATTAGGGCATATTTGTACGAAGAAAGAGAAAAAAGATGACAGAAGGGAAATAAAAGAAAAAGAATAAACGAATGAAAAGTATTTGTGTTAAATTTCGTATTAATCTTTTATGCAGTAATATTTGTTTCTTCATATTTATTTTAAACTTATTCATGAGTTAAATTATCTGTATAAATCTTTAGGTTGTTGAATATATAAGAGAATTTGAACAAAAGTATGAAGTTTGAAAAATAAGTTTGTGTGTAAAAAATTAGACCTATTTAAAATATAAGTTAAGTTTAGACTTCAATATGTTAAAGGTTAATGTAGAAATTATTTACCGATTGAATAAGTTAGTTGTTGAGTCACTAAAGTCCGCTTCAAATGCACCTAGTCTTTGTTTAGTGCCGAGTAGTGTTCCTTTTATTTAGCAGATTTAGTTGTTTGCTATTTTAGTATTTATAGTACTCTCAATGGAATAAAGAAATGTACTTCACCGTTTCTAATCTTTTGAATTTCTATTGCTTAAATTTTAAGGTT
Source organism: Gossypium rotundifolium (assembly GCA_025506655.1). Lineage (NCBI taxonomy): Eukaryota > Viridiplantae > Streptophyta > Magnoliopsida > Malvales > Malvaceae > Gossypium > Gossypium rotundifolium. The sequence goes on from CP106730.1 coordinate 32,087,465, forward strand.
TTTTTTGTTCGTTTTTACCCATATATTCTGCACTTTTGTTTGACATCCGGTATCCGAGCTACTCGAGGCCTGTGTTCCACTTATGATGGCAAGCAATCGAGTGGAGTGAACCTTTCACACCGTTGGTTCCAATTTTTCAAAGCAACTATGGAGTTTGGAGCACTAAGATGAAGACTTTGTTTTTGTCCCAAGACCATGGGACTTGGTGGAAAATGGATACTGGTGAAGAGGAGGTTGCAATTGAGACTCTCAAAGATATCGAAAGAGAGATGCTAAAGCTTTGTTTTTCATCCAACAAGTCGTGGATGAATCAATTTTCCTCGCATTGAAGCCGTGGCGCATTCAAAAGAAGCATGGGACACGCTGCGACGGCATATCAAGGTCTTGCAGAAGGTTATCTTTGTCAAACTTCAAACTCTGCGTGGGAAGTTTGATAATTTTATTATGGAAGATGATGATGTTCGGATGATTATGTGTCAAAAGTAATTGATGTTGTGAATCAAATTGAAAATATGGTGAGGATTTAAGTGAGCAAAGGGTAGTTGAGAAAATTCTTAGGAGTTTACCTAGGAAGTATGATCATATAGTTGCAAATTATAGAAGAGTCAAAAGATTTGAGTGTGTTAGCTGTTGATGAGTTGCAAGGCTCTCTTTATTCTCATGATGATAGGATGAAAAGGTATGATAATGCGCATTGAAAATGCCTTTTATAGTAGGGCTTAATACTCTCGTGGTGGAAAGGCACCAGGAAACAAACTTCAATGATCAAGGCGTGGAGGAAATTCATCTCGTGGGAGAAGAAGAGGTAGAGCGGTGGCGATTCAATGGACGAACCAACGTTATAGAGATGGCGATAAAGGAGAAAATAGTAGTCCTAAACAATGCTACTATTGCAAAAGGTACGGTATATTGAGAGGTTTTGCGAGGCTTAAAGAGGAGCAGCCAACTTGGCTCATGAAGATAGTGAAGAAGATGAGACAGAGAGCACATTAGTTGTATGCTTCAATCTTAAGGAGTGTTCTCCAAAAGTTTGGTACATAGGCGGTGGTCAGTAGAATCATATGACAAGTGAATTAAGTCTCATAATCGATGATAAGCTTGCATTGAAGCGCGAATCATTTGATGAAAATTGGTTGTGGCATCACGATATGGGCACTTAAATTTTGGTAGTTTAAAACTCATGTCCGAAAAGAATCTAGTTGATGGTTTACCTCTAATAAAAAATGTTGGTGATGTGTGTGAGAGTCAGATATTTGGAAAAAACATCGAGATTCATTTCAAAGGGCAAGGCAAGCGAGCTTTCCAACTTCTTTGAACTTATTCATGCCGATCTTTCGGACCGATGAGAACACTTTCTCTCAATAACAACAGTACTTTTTAGTCTTTGTTGATGACTATAGTAGAATGACGTGGGTGTACTTTGTCAAAGAAAAATTAGAGGCTCTTTCGGTTTTAAGAAGTTTAAAGCAAGTGTTGAGAAACAAAGTGGCTAGCCCATAAAGACCTTGCAGACGGATCGTGGTGGAGAATTTCTCTCATCGAATTCAACAAATTCTGTGAAGAATCTGGTATTCAATGCCAGCTAATAGCAAGCTACACTCCTCAACAAAATGGAGTCGCTGAGAGGAAGAATTGGAGTCTTGTTGAGATGGGAAAATGCTTACTAAAAGCTAAAGATCTTCCAAAAGTTTCAAGGTATAATTCACACAAAGAAGTACATCCTCAATCGATCTCCAACAAGCAGCTCTAGAACAAAAACACCATTTGAAGCAAGGCATGGTGGAAACCTAAGGTAACTCATATGAGAGTTTTTGGTTGCATTGCATTTGTGCATATTCCATCTCAAAGAGAGGAAAGTTAGATGATAACACCTAAATGTATCTTTGTTGGGTATAGTTCGAAACTAAAGGATATCGATTTTATAATCCTTTATCTAAGAAGCTATTAATTAGTCGTGATGTTGTTTTTGATGAGAAAAACTCTTGGAATTGGAAGGAATTACAAGCGTGTTCGAAGCATTACTAGAAGATGGTGAATGTCTCACACTCATCCTAGTCAAGAAAATGGAGATGGAAGTTCTTGCTCATCGGCACCAAGCGATCCTTCAAGAGTTCCAAATACCACTTCATCAAGCTCGTCTACATCGAATCACCACCTAGAAAATGGAGATCGTTGGCGAAATTTATGAAAACACCGAACAATGCCAATTCGCCCAAATTGAAGATCCAATCATCTTTGAAGAAGCAATCAAATCCAAGGAATGGCGAGATGCAATGGATGATGAAATGAAAGCCTAGGAAAGGAACAAGACATGGGAATTAGTAGACCTTCCAAATGGAAAAGAAGTCATTGGGTTAAAATGGATTTTCAAAACTAAATTCGGTGATGGTTCCATTCAAAAGCATAAAGCAAGATTGGTTGCACGAGGGTACATGCAACGTGAAGGGTTAGATTTCTAAGAAACTTTCTCTCCTAGCAAGATTTGACACCATACGTGTTATTCATCAATTGCGTACTCAATTAAGTTGGGAGGTTTATCGATTCGATGTCAAGTCGGCTTTTTAAATGGGATCCTCGAAGAAGAAGTATATGTGCAAAGAACCAAAAGGCTACAAGATTGCAAATCAAGAAGAAAGTGTATAGGTTGAAAAAGGCTCTATATGGCTTAAAGGAAGCGCCATGAGCCCGGTATGGAAGAATTGATGGGCATTTCAGAATAATGGTTTTCAAAGAAGCCCCAGTGAGCCAAATCTATATGTGAAAAATAGAGGTACTTCTCGAGATTCTCATTATTTGCCTTTATGTTGATGATTTGATTTATACTAGCAATAGTAGTGCTTTGTTGAATGAGTTTAAAAAGTCGATGATGAGATGAATTTGAAATGACCGATTTGGGGTTGATGAGTTTCTTTCTAGGACTAGAAATTAAACAATGTGCAGAGGGTATTTTTATGTCTCAAGAAAAATATGTGAATGATCTTCTTGAAAAGTTCAACTTGAAGGATTGCAATCTCGTGAGTACTCCAATGTGCACCAATCAAAATTTTTTTAGATGATGGGGAGAAAATTGATTACCAATTGTTTCAAAGTTTGATTGAGTCTGTTGTATCTAACAAATAGTAGACTGATATTTTGCAAGCAACAAGTCTCTTGTCTAGATATATGCAGAGTCCAAGCAAGCATCACTTTGGAGCCAAGCGAATTTTTGCGCTATTTGAAGGGGACAAGCTCATTTGGAATATGGTATAAGTTCTCTAACAATCTAAGGTTTGTATGGTTTTCAGATAGTGATTTAGGTGGTGCATTGAAGATCGCAAGAGTACAACCGGTTACGTTTTTACTATGGGTAGCGGAGCTATTTCATGGAGCTCAAAGAAGCAACCATCAAGCTGCGTTATCATCTTGGAGGCGAATATATGGTCATTATCTGCTGCTGCTTGTCAAGTCATGGATACGAAGAATTATTGATGATTTAAAGCAAACACAAGTGGAGGCAACTACCATCTATTGTGATAATCACCAACAATTGCAATGACAAAAACCCCATTTATCACAAGAGAATAAGACACATTGAAACACGTCATCATTTCATAAGAGAGCTGGTTGCAAAGGGAGATATCAAGATGGAGTCTTCTTTGCCTTTGAAGAACAAGTTGCTGATTTGTTTACAAAGCCACTTCCACCAAGAAATTCGTGTATTTGAGAGAATTGTTGGGTGTTGGAGAATGTCTACATTAAGGGGAGTGTTAAAGGTTAATGTAGAAATTATTTACCGATTGAATAAGTTAGTTGTTGAGTCACCAAAGTCTGCTTCAAATGCAGACCTAGTCTTTGTTTAGTGCCGATAGTGTTCCTTTTATTTAGCGATTTAGTTGTTAGCTATTTTAGTATTTATAGTACTCTCCATGGAATAAAGAAATGTACTTCACCGTTTCTAATCTTCCAATTTCTATTGCTTAAATTTTAAGGTTTTTTTTTTCTTTTTTACCCATATATTCTGCACTTTTTTTGACACAATATTCAAGGCCTAAACTTGACTTGACTCTTATTATTTTATACTTGTGTAATATATTTTTTATTTTTTATATATTATATAATTTATATTCCATAAAATTAAATATATAATATTATGAAAATATTAAAATATTTTTTCCAAAAATAAAATATGTTAAGTTTCTAAATTTGAAATTTTAATAAAATAAAATATCTAAATTATTAATTATTAAATTAAAAATAAAATGAGTAGACCTAAATTGGATTTAGTTAGCCATTCATTAAAAAAGATTAGCTTGAACAAAATTTTAGGCTCATGTTTCGGACTATGTCGAATTTGGTCAAACATAAAGTGTACTAATTCATATATATAAGTTGTAACTCCCCTCACCCATCCCCACATCCTGCAGATGGGAGATGCGATCGAGTATAAACAAAGTGAATCTTAAAACAACATACATAAAGTTTAAAACTTTGAAACAATTCAATAAACTCTTACAAATGGGATAAAATCAATTTAGAGGTTTTAAATTGTCGAAACCATTTTTATTTTAAGTTTGAAAGACGGATCGACTTAAAAATGTGATGTGGAGTTGCCACCAACCTGTATTTGTTTAGGTGTGATTGGATCACCTTGTAAAAATATTGGTCTACGAAATTAAATAACAAAAAAGGTTAGAGAGTCGGTTACGTACGAGGAAGGGTTAGCACCCTCATACACCCCAAAACGGGTACCAAATCGATTAATTAGTGCCCTTGCATTGAAAACTTGAAAATATTTAAGGTATGATTTTTAAAAGAATACCAATTAATTTTGAATTGCATATCAAGATTCACCCGTTTCAAAGGAATAAAAAAAATCATATCCAACACGTTAGGATATGACACGTTTATTCCTCGACACCGAGATCATCTTTGATCTTCAAAACATGCAATTAAAAGGGTATTTGGTTATTTGGTTGAACGGAAAATTGATACCCAGCACGTTAGGGCGTAATTTTCGAACTTCCAAACACACAAATATTGCCTTATCTTGAAAAATTTTCAAATATGCAATCTTGAAATTGGCTCAAAATGCATTTTTAATGAAATGAATCATTTAGGAAAGGCTTGTATATATTGGAGTTTGAAACATAAAACAATAACAAGAAGCACAAACATAGCATTAAGCATGAAATACACATAAGCTCAACATCATATTTATGAATTGTGATCATAGCAATAATTTAAATATACCAATATACAATAATGATAATTACATAGTTTAAAAGACATATATTAACAATAAAAAAATCAAGAAGCTACAAGATATGATAATTCTACAAAATTGACAATGACAAATTAATATAAAACAAAATTTTGAATGTTAACAAATGTATTTAAAATAAAAAATAGATTTTGAAATCAACAATTTATGGAATAATTTAAAATAGAATAATTTGTAAATGAGCTTATGAAATATGTATTTTAAAAAGAACTTGAAATGAATCATCCAAAATGAAAAACATAATATACGCATTTAAATATATATAAAAATATATATAAGTAATAAGATATAAAATGTATGAAATAAATTAAAATGTACAATAAGACATGATCTTTTAAATTAATAAATTATATAAACTGTCGAAACCATTTTATAATTTGGAAAATGGGGATCGATTTTAAAAATAAAAATGGAGTCGCTACCAATCTTTTTTCGAGGTGTGATCGGGTCACCTTAAAATTGATCATTTTAATAAAAATATTTTTATTTATTAAAACAATGATTTTGGTCTACGAAATTCGAGAAAACAGGTTCGGGAGTCAGTTACGCACGAGGAAGGATTAGCACCCTCGTAACGCCCAAAATTGGTACCTAATTGATTAATTAATATCTTAATGTTGAAAATTTGAAAAGATTTTAAAATATAACCCTTTTGCTTTTTCAAAACTTATAACCGTTAAAAAGACATTCAATTATTTGGATAAAAGAAAAGTCGAATCTCAGTAAGTTAGAGTACGACATTTCAAATTTTTCAAACACCAAATATCCTTTGTTTTGTTTTTGTTTTGTTTTTGTTTTGAAATCCCTATATCAAAATATTAAAATGTCACATCCAATAAGTTAGGACGCAACATCTTAAATTCACAAAGATAGGCTTTTTATTTGAAAATCATATATTTTAATTTCAAAAGGGTACTTGTAACATCCTTAAAAAGGGGCCTCTGCATTTTCATGTGTTGTATGTGTTGATTTATCTGTTGTGCTAGTTTAGCATGTCTTAGGGACTAGGCATGACCTCGGGTTAGTCCTGGGTCATGGCCAAAATTTTTGTTTAGCACTTAAGAGAAAGGAGTTAGGGGAAATAGGGGTTAAAAGAATTACTTTGAGGTCTTAGACACAAGAAAAGCCTTGGTAAAGTGGCAAGGAGGCGCCACTCAAGTCACAAGGGAGGTGACGCCACAAGGGGTAAGGAGGACCTTGGTTCGAGCTACAGAAATCCCTTTCTGCTAAATTATTTTTGATGCCACAGGTAAGCAGAGGTGTGCTCAGGTGTGACTCTCATGGATAGATGAGGATTGAGTCAACAAATTTGATATGGATAGAGAGGAGGGTTTTTAGGAATTGGTTAAGGGAGCTTAGTGTTGGCCGAATGCCAAACACTAAGGGATGAGGGAGGAATCGGTTGGGTTAGCAAAAGGGGTGTGCCGAAAGCTCTTTCATTCTTTTTGCCAAAACCTCCTCATTCCCATTCTCTTCTTCTTCTTCTTCCTATTTTGTTCAAAGCCGAAACCTACCCTCACATCTTCTCCTCTATTTTTCTTTCCATTGCCGAATGTTCCCTCTCCCATTCCATATTTTCTTTTCATTCTCTCAAAACCTCTTGCCTTGTGCCGAAATCTCTTTTATTCTCTTTTGCCGAAATCGTTCTTATTCTATTTTCTTCTACCATCTTCAAAAGCCGAAACTTTGCTGAGTGATCTTCTTTTCTTCTTTCTTCTAGTGTCATTTTGGCTTAATATCAACCAAGAGTAGATCTTTTTCGGGCTCTTCTCTAATTGGATTTGAAGAGGGTAAGTGTTCTTGGCCGAATCTCTGTTATTTCCTTTCTCTTTTCTCTGTCGACTCACATGGGGACAAAAGCCGAATTTCGACATTTGTGGACATGATTCCTAATCATCTATGAAAACCGATTTCTTCTAGGTTCTTCGGATTTGAAGCAGTAGATCGGGGTTGTTTATTCTCTGCCAACCGATTTCTTCTAGTCTGTGGTAAGGATTCATGTCAATCTATTTTGTCAATCATTCTTTTGAAAAGCCGAAGGCTATTTAGATTTAGTGTTGATATTGGCCGATTGTAGGGGGGAGATCAGTTTCGCATACCTTGAGTTGTGGCTAGTGTCCGAGGAGCGTCAAGGTAAGGATTGGGGTTCCATGCGTTAACCCTTCGGGTTTTGTTAGTTTGGCCGTATGGCCTTATTACTGATTTTGGTTTGGCCGAATGTAGGGACAAAAGGGATCTAGTGTAGTAGATCGGGTCTTCGGGATTTAGTGATTGCGTTAGTAATAGGTGTGTAACGCTTACACACTTCTATTAGTATAATATGCTTATTGTGTTACCGTTATAACTGTTGAATCAGTGATTATGCCTTGTGGGTAGGAGCTTGGATTTCGGGTAAGTCCCCTGTTATGTGATTTTTGATATACATCATCGTGTTATTGTTATATGCTATGCTATGCGTTATTGCATGATACATGATGTTATGACATGTATGATATGGACATGATGGTGGGATTGATGAAAGGAGGGGAAGGAATATTTGGATCGTCACCGGTGGCTTTGACCACACGACGAGTTGGCCCTGCCTTGATATTATATTTTGTGACTAAGTCCGTGGTTTTGACCACCGAAGTGGTTTTGACCACATATGAATATTGTGACTCATCCTGGGTTTGGTACCACGTGGGTTAGCCCACATGTTGATTATGGGACCACATCAATGGTTTTGACCACACGATGGGTTGGCCCCATCACTTGATTTGTGACTTCGATCATCGATGGTTTTGACCACACTTATATATATATTTGTGACTACGGTCACCAGTGGTTTTGACCACCAGTGGTTTTGACCACACGGGGTAGTTAAAGGAGATTGGATGGTTAGGTTATGGGTTGCATGATTTGCATGATTTGCTAATGATTTGTGTAAGTGATTGCACTATCGGGTTGGGGATTTATACATTGAGTCTTGGTGACTCACCTCTTCCCTTATATTTTGCAGATGAGACGTAGATTGCGGATATGGAGTCGGGGAGGACTCGAGGCGGCCATACATGCTTGATTCGACTTTTGACTTTAAAGTACTATTTCGGTTTTATTAATTTTCTTTAAATTTGGTTTTGGGTTTTGTAATAAGGCCGCTAAGTATTATTTTGAGTTTTTATTGTTTGTTTTTATTTTGATTATATTATATTATATGGACTTGTTAAATCAACCGATAAAAAGCAATGTCTTCAAAACTATAACTCCTTCATTTTTTTTTAACGTTGCCATCGGGTAACATCACTTATAAGATGATAACTTGTATGTTTTCCAAAACTTGCAACAATAAGTAGATTTTCAAGCAAGGATTTCTAGACTTTTCGTACTACAAAAGGATTTTCTAAGAAAATTATCCGACAACTCTCGGTTTTAAAAAGGTTATCACTCCGTGGCATGCCAGATCCGGTTGTGGTATGTTGACGGGGTTTGGGGTGTTACAATTTTGGTATCAGAGCCAAGTTCAAAAGCTCGACTGTGGGCCCGAGGCCCAAAATGTTTTAAAATGGGGACTTTGAAAAGTTTTGTGGAAAAGGTACATGGGTTGAACAGCATGGCACCGAGTCTCCGGCACCAATCCGCCCAGGTAAGTATCCCTAACCATTGTGTGAATTATATGTGGGGAAAATGGGTATTTTGAGATCGTAGAATAGCAAAATAAGAGTTATTGAACCCTAGGAATAGCTTACTCCAACACAATTACATAAGACTTAATGATCCACTAAATAAACCTGTGAGTACGTCACTGAGTTAAGGGTGTAGCAACCGTTGTGTGCATGTCTAGGAATGGATTCAGGGAGAGTTTGGTATTTAAGCAAATCCTAGGACTCACCTCCTCTCCACTTTCGAATCCTACCAGTGCATAGTGATGGCTCACCCTAACCGGATTTACTTATTCACAAAGCTAAATTCAATAACTAAAACCGAAAGGGACCAAACCATCTTGTTTTGATAACACTTTAAACCTTGGTTTTGAAATTACCCATGATTTGAAAAATGACCAAATTACCCTTGAGTTGTGAAAATTACCAAAATACCCTCAGTATGAAAAATTACCGAAGCACCCTCGAATTGAAAATTTTCAAAATACCCTTATTTTGAAAAATCACCTGGAACCATATTTTGGAAAAAATTACGAAAATACCCTTGGCTTATGAAATTACGAAAATACCCCTGGTTTATGAAATTACCAAAATACCTCCAATTTTTTAAATTTTTAAAATACCTATGATTTGTAAAGGTTTCCAAATTAACCCTATTTTATTACTAAAATACCCTGATAGGTTAAATTATGGAAATACCCCCGGGTAGTGAAATGACGAGAATACCCCTACACATGGAATGAGGGTAGAGGACTGGAAAATGAAAACTTTGTGATGATCGAAAGAACCCCTACCAAATTACTTTACATAAAACTTATTCGTGGGTAATCAGTAGAACAGAAGCTAATTCATAAAATTTCTTTAAACAGATAAATCGCGAATTAGATATGAGTACTAGGGGATGTGGTCGTAATGTGCGAGGGCGCGGTAGAGGCAGAATGACCGTATCAGAACCCGTTAGGTCTGGTCAAGGGTCGAAGAATGAGATACCACCGCCACCAGCTGCTGGCGTAGACAGGATCAAACGGGGGATGATGTAGTGTCGCAGGCGATGCTACGAGTGCTTGAGAGAGTGGCTGGAGCAGGTGGTGGTGCGAGAACTCGAAAATCTATATCCGAGCAACTCCAAACCAATGGAGCTGAGGTATTCTGAGGAGTATCTGGTGTGGTGCCCAATACCGCTGAGTATTGGTTGGAAGCGACGGAACGAATCATGGACGATTTAGATCTGATGGCTGAGGAGAAACTAAAGGGAGTAGTGTCGCTTCTCCGTGAGGAGTCATATCAGTGGTGGCTCACGGTTCGGGATGGTGCTGCAGCGGATGATCTCACTTGGGATTACTTTAAGGCAGTATATCAGAAGAAGTATGTCAGGACCAGTTACATCGATGCGCAGAGGAAGGCGTTTCTGAGACTGGTTCAGGGAAGTAAGTCCGTATCGGAGTACGAGGTAGAATTCTTAAGATTGAGCCAATATGCTCGGGGCATCATAGCTACGAAGCATGAGCGATGCGTTAGATTCGAAGACGGATTAAGGGACGATCTAAGGTTGCTGATTGCTCTACAGTAGGAGAGAGAATTTGTCGTATTAGTGGAAAATGCCAAAGTTACGGAAGAAGTGAAGTAGTCAGTTAGACAGAATCAAGACAAGGGTTGGAATAAGAGGAATTCAGGATCATCTGGGTCTACCGAGAATTAGCAGAAACGAGGTAGATATAGTGGGTCGAATCAAGCTGTTAGGCCTACTACTGCTGATACTCTGTGGCCGCCACGATGTGCTCGATATGAAAAGTCTCACACGGAAGAATGTTGGACTGAAAATAAGGGATGTTTTGAGTATGGCTCGATGGAGCACCGAGTCGTGGATTGTCCACAAGTGGTCGGCTAGGTTCTGATCGGGGATCGAATCGTGCTTTCGAGCGAGAGGGATGGTCGGCTGACCACGAGGGGCCGCAGTGGTCAAGCTAGGGGAGGTAATGGCTCTAGTAGAGGGTCGTGGAGCACCAGTGGTCAGGTGCAGTGGTACAGAGGTGAGACAACCTAGACTGTCTCTGTGCAGGCGTCGAGAGGAGGGTGACGCACCGGACGTTATAACCCAGACGTTCCTAATCTTTGGATTACCATATCTTGCTTTGATAGATGTGGGTTTGACGATTCAGTATGTTACTAGTATTATAGCAGAGATTATGAACCTAGACTTCGAGACTACTTCTAGGGAGATAACCGTAATTAGCCCTCTAGGTCACTCTGTAGGAGTAAATAATCTGTATAGGGATGTACCCCTAAAACTTCAAGGGGTCATGTTTTTGGCTGATTTGATGGAACTGCCATTTAAAGAGTTCGATCTAATTCTCAGGATGGACTGGCTGGTGAAGTACCGTGCCGCTTTGATTGCGTGACTAAGCGCATGGTGTTGAGGATAATGGAAGGTGAGGAGGTGGTAATGATAGGTAATAGGAGAGGTTACTTATCCAATGTGGTCTCTGCACTGAAGGCGGAGAAAATGGTCAGTAAGGGTTGTGAGGCATTTCTGGTTTGGGTGTGTGCCTTGGAGGCCAAAGAGTCAGCAGTGGAGGATGTTCGAACAGTGAAGGAATTTGCTGACGTATTTCTTGAAGAACTTTTGGGTCTGCCTCCGGATCGGGAAGTAGAATTCGGTATAGACCTATTACCCAAGACTGCGCCAGTGTCTATAGCCCCGTATCGGATGGCACCAAAGGAATTGGTGGAGTTGAAGGCCCAAATCCAGGAGTTGTTGAACTGAGGTTTCATTCGACCAAGTATATCTCCTTAAGGAGCACCTGTGCTCTTTGTCAAGAAAAAGGACGGTACAATGTTGATGTGTATAGATTACTGCCAGCTGAACAAGTTGACGATCAAAAATAAGTATCCGTTGCCCCGGATTGATGACTTGTTTGATCAACTTAAGGGTGCATCAGTTTTCTCGAAGATAGATCTCAGGTCAGGGTACTATCAACTCAAAGTGAAGGAGGCTGATGTTCATAAGACGGTATTCCGTACTCGATATGGGCATTACGAGTTTCTGGTGATGCCATTTGGGTTAACCAATGCACCGGTAGATTCATGGACTTGATGAATCGGTGTTCCAAAGAAGATGGACCAGTTTGTCGTAGTATTCATAGGCGACATATTGGCGTACTCAATGACTGAGGAGGATCATGATACGCACTTGCGGGTGGTTTTGCAAATTTTGAGGGAGAAGCAGTTATTTGTCAAGTTCAGTAAGTGCGAATTTTGGCTTAGGGAAGTGACTTTCTTAGGTCACGTAGTGTCCGCTGAAGGGATTAGAGTAGACCCTCGCAAGATTGAGGCGATGTTGGATTGGAAACCGCCTAGGTCGGTTGCAGAAATTTGGAGTTTTCTAGGTCTGGCGGGGTATTACTGGAGATTTGTGGAAGGATTTTCTCTTATCGCGGCGCCGTTGACCAAGTTATTAAGGAAAGGAGTTTCTTTTGTGTGGATGGAGAAATAGCAGAAAAGTTTGACAAATTGAGGAAGATTTTGACGGAAGCTCCGATTCTGGTACAGCCTGAGACAGAAAGGGTATTCACGGTCTACTGTGATGCATCACATATTGGCTTGGGATGTGTGCTGATGCAGGAAGGGAAAGTAGTGCATATGCGTCCCGACAGCTGAGACTACATGAGGTTAATTATCCGACACACGATCTGGAATTGGCTACAGTGGTTTTTGCCCTGAAAATATGGAGGCACTACTTGTACGAAGAGAAGTCGATAGTCTATACGAACCACAAGAGTGTGAAGTATCTCTTGACGTAGAAGGATTTAAATTTGAGACAGCGAAGGCGAATTGAGTTGTTGAAGGACTACGACTGCTCGATTGAGTACCATCTGGGTAAGGCTAACGTAGTAGCTGATGCGTTGAGCTGTAAGGTGGTCACAGACCTACGAGTGATATTTGCTCACCTTAGTCTGTATGACGATGGGAGTTTGTTGGCAGAATTACAAGTAAAGCCGATTTAGGTAGAGCATATTAAGGAGAAACAGTTAGTAGATGAGGGTTTGAATACTCGGAGGTTGCAAGTTCAGAGTAATGGGTTGGAAGGATACAGCTTATCTTACGACGGAGTATTGTGTTTTCAAGGGAGAGCTTGTATGTGGAAGGACGTCGAGTTGAGGCAAAGGATTCTCCAAGATGCACATAGCAGCCCATACGCTATGCATCCTGGAGGTAGCAAGATGTACCGGGATTTGCGAAAGCAGTTCTAGTGGCCAAGGTTGAAGCAGGAAGTGACTGAGTTCGTGGGTAAGTGTCTGACATGTCAGTAGGCAAAGCTGAGCATCAGCTGCCGTCAGGTTTACTTCATCCGGTGAAGATTCCACAGTGGAAGTGGGAAAGAATTACCATGGACTTTGTTAGTGGGCTACCCCTTATGCCTAGTAAAAAGGACTCAGTTTGGGTGATTGTGGGCCGTCTGACCAAATCAGCTCACTTCATACCAGTGAATATTAATTATTCGCTCCAGAAGTTAGCTAAGTTGTATGTGGCCGAGATAGTAAGGTTGCATGGAGTGCCAGTGTCAATCATCTCAGATAGGGATCCTAGGTTCACGTCGAGGTTTTGGAGAGCTTTGCATCAGGCTTTGGGAACAAGGTTGGATTTCAGCACGGCTTTCCATCCGCAACCCGATGGACGATCCGAAAGAGTAATCCGATTTTAGAGGATATGCTAAGAACGTGTTCGGATTTTAGTGGTAGTTGGGAGGAGTATCTACCATTGGCGAATTCGCTTATAACAATAGTTATCAGCTTAGTATCCAGATGGCACCATACGAGGCAATCAGATAGACAAAATGTCGCACTCCTACGTGTTGGACGGAGTTGGGTGAACGACAGATATTAGGTCCAGAGTTGGTGGCGTAAACGAAGATAAGGTTAAGGTGATTCGGGCTCGTCTCAAGGAAGCGTCGGACAGGCAGAAGTCTTACGCCGATCTTAAACGCAGAGATATAGAGTATGCAGTAGGTGATAAGGTTTTTCTAAAGGTATCGCCATGAAAGAAAGTGCTAAGATTTAGGTGAAAAGGGAAGCTAAGCCCTAGGTTTATCGGGCCGTACACGGTGTTGAAGCGAGTAGGACCGGTAGCTTATCAGCTTGAGTTACCGGCAGAGTTAAGTCAGATTCACGACATCTTCCATGTTTCGATGCTTAGGCGCTATTGGTCAGATCTGTTACACGTTGTGCCAGTTGCGGAGATTGAGGTGAGCTCGGACTTGTCTTTCGAGGAGGAACCAGTACAGATTTTGGATCGGGATGTCAAGGTCTTACGTAGGAACCAGAGGATGTAATGCGGCAGTAATACCCTCAACTCTTCTGATCAGATAATTTCGAGGTCGAAATTATTTTTAAGGGGGTAGAACTGTAACATCCTTAAAACCGGCCTCTGTGTTTTTCATGTGTTGCATGTGTTGATCTGTCTGCTGTGCTAGTTTAGCATGTCTTGGGGACTAGGCATGACCTCGGGTTAGTCCTGGGTCATGGCCAAAATTTTTTTTTAGCACTTAAGAGAAAGAAGTTAGGGGAAATAGGGGTTAAAAGAATTAATTTGAGGTCTTAGACACAAGAAAAGCCTTGGTAAAGTGGCAAGGAGGCGCCACTTAAGTCACAAGGGAGGTGACGCCACAAGGGGTACCTTGGTTCGAGCTGCAGAAATCCCTTTCTGCTCAATTATTTTTGACGCCACAGCAAGGAGGTGTGCTCGTGGGACTCTCATGGATAGATGAGGATTGAGTCAACAAATTTGATATGGATAGAGAGGGGTTTTAGGAATTCCAAGGGAGCTTAGTGTTGGCCAATGCCAAACACTAAGGGATGAGGGAGGAATCGGTTGGGTTAGCAAAGGGGTGTGCCGAAGCTCTTTCATTTTCAACTTTTCAACATTTGGACATTAAATAATCAATTAGGTACCAATTCTTTGGGCGTTACGAGGGTGCTAACCCTTCCTCAAATGTAATGTTGACTCAAATCGTTTTCTCAAATTTAAGTAAGCCAAAATTAATATTTTAAACAAAAAATATTTTATAAGGTGATCTGATCACACCTAAGCAAAAAGGATCGGTGGCAACTCCATTTCCGTTCTTAAAAGTCGATCCCCGTTTTTTAAAAAAAAATAAAAAATGGTTTCGACAGCTATAATAGTAAATTAGTGTTTTTTTTTAATTGGATGATATGTTCTTAACGACTATTGAATTTGTTAGTATTGTTTCTAGTACTAGTAATTTAATATTTTACGGTCTCAATTGACAAGATGGCCAACCTATTTATCGATTTAGTCCATTATAATGGGTTAATATTTGAGTGAGATAAGCGTTGCATTTTAATTAGAATATTCTATTAGTATGATGTATAAGAATGATGTGATGTTGGAAGAAATTAAAAGGATGGTTCATATGAAAATTTAAGCGAGAAATAAAAAAAAGTACATCTAATTGAAAGTATAGATTTCTAGGATCTACTAGGCGAAGTATTTAGTATTATGTAATGACCCTTAATGATGACGATGATTATGTCAGGATGATTATATTTTGGACACCAGCAAAGTGGCAATATTGCACTTGAGCTGTGAGCGAAGCTAAAATATGTCCACCATGGATATGAAGTTTTCAATTATCTAAGTGTATCAACAATCTTGATCCTACAATATTATTAAGATATTCCTTTAAATTTTCTCAATGTTAATATTAAAACTTGAAAATGGCCACAATACATGAATTGATCAAATGTTAGTGAATTTATCATTGCTAGCCTCAATTGAACTAGTCACACAATATCATCTTGAGATGCTTCAACCTCTATAAAAGATTCCTCCGATAATAACAGACTAAAATGAAGTTTTAAAGTCTAGTAGCATTCAATCTCCATTTGATGCTTTCACCATATCTCAATTATTTTGGGCATGATGTCGAAAAAATGAGCGCTTTAGTGACCTTGAACCCAAAGTCGAAGTCACACTCAATGTTGAAGATAAGGATGGTAATGATTCCAAGGATAAGGAAATTCCAACTATTGTTGTCCCTCAAAGTCAATATCTTCTTTTATATTGGTCTCCATATTTTACAAGGGCTGTCAATGTTGATACTTTTCACAAGTATGAATTTCCCGAATATGCCCATCAAATCTCATATTTGAATTTACCTATTGTTAAATACAGTAGTTTTTTTTTTGTTAGCCCACAATTTATTCCAAAATACGTCATACTTAAAGCAATCAAGTACTACAACATCAAAAAGTGGCAAATTACAAGATGACTTAATCTACATCAACCAAATATGCATATAAATGTGCAATGTAAGGTGAAACCTACAAGTGGGTCATTTGGGAAACATTTTTTAAGATTAAAAAAGTTTTGAAAAACTAGAAATATGTTTATCCACTGGCGTGCAAGGTTGTAAGGGTATCATAGGATCCTTGAAAATTAGACTAAAAAGTCTATCACTACATTGGTTAAAGCAAATTTAGCAATATTCATTTTAGTTTTAATTGTAGATGTTTTTCTAATATGGATATTTCACCTCGTACAGAAAGCGTGGAAAGCAAAGAAAAAGCTAGTTGCACGACTATTAAACGACATAACAATCATCTAGGTGGTTATTTATGGTCAAACAACTCATTCCTATACGATTGTTGGAATTGAAATGGTTCCTACATATTATAGGTATTAGTTCATTAGGAAAAAAACAAATATCTTGTCGAGTATTTTAGACATTAGAGTGATGTATCCAATGGTTTGTGTACTGCAAGATAATGGTTCAAATAAACAAAACCTTTTAGTATGGAAAATACAAGGAGAATTTATTATTCTCCCTTGTATAAGATGGGAATCAAAAGATAATACCAATTGTGTTATCCATCATTAAGAAGGGGACAATAGAAGATTGGACACTTTTTTTGAGAAATTTGTGAAGACTTATCCAAGATATTACTAAGATATGCTTGATAACTTATTGACACAAGTTTATCAATGTTGCGGTGGGGTGTCAAGGTAATATATGAAATCCACCACAAGCATATCATGTTTATTTTGTTTGACACATTGCGTTAAATTTCAAAAGGGAGTTCAATAATAATAAAAAATTAGACCAACATGTTGCAAATATTGGTACATAATCATATTTTTAAAAAAATCACATGTAGACTTGTGGTTGTATTAGGCTACTTTTAACTATTTTGCATTGAACAAGGTTTGAACTTAGGAGACCTTGTGTCCATCAAAGATTGGAACTAACATGTGCATTAAATGATGGTGAAAGTAATTGGCTTAATAAAATCATAAAAGAGAAGTGGGTGCAATCATATGATGAGAGTTATGCTACTGTTATATAACAATAAATCTTGAGAAATGCATCAACACAATGTTGAAGTCAACATGTGATCTAACTATTTCTACATTAGTTCAAATGACAGACTTAAAATTTGCCAAAGTTTTTATGAAGAGCGAAAAGAAACAAGCTGCAATGATGAAGGCTGAACGCATTTCTACAAAACCATTACCAACGTTATGAAATTTAATTGTAATACTCCTATACCTGTCCTAATTATCGGGTCAAGATATAGAAATGCTACATTTGTTGGCAAAACAACCATGGCCTATATTCTAATTAATTGGGTTTTTCACAGTAAATATTTTAGTATTATCAACATAATATTCCCATATTAAGTCGGTCTTAAATAAAATCTTATAAAATTATTGGGTAAAATTTGTTTCAACATTTTTTTTACAAAGTAGGACTCAAATATCGATACTGAATATAAGGTATCAGTACCCTGGCTTAGGTATCGATGTCAATTTGAGCTTCAAAGTTCAAAAAATTTAAACAAAATTCAACATGTATCGATACTTTTACTATAGAATTGATACTTAGACTAAAGTATCAGCACCTTTCTTAAGGTATCAGTATTTTACCCATGGAATCGATGTCAAATCTTGATTCGATGTTTGGAAATAAGAGAAATTCATCATGGAATAATTTACACTTTTATTCCTTAACTTCTTTAAGTCATTTCAAATTAGCCCAATAATACGGTTTATAATCCAAGATCATTACCCAACAACCCATTTCTTAAATATATATTATATTTTCTTAATTAATGAAGTCTATGTGCATACTTTTTGTACCAAAATTTATAGAATTAATACAATTATTGAAGTTTTACAATTAAGAGGACTTGTACTGACAAAAATAGTTTACTTTTTCCACATACCATCACTATTACCAACATTTATCAGTCAATTCATCAATTAAGACTTCCTTAATTCATTTTAAAACATTCATTCACTTGATACTTCAACAGTAATTTGAAGTTCTTCTACTTGTTAGCAAATATATCTCAAAATCTACAATTCCATTGCTTACACCGTTTTTTCTATACGAAACTATACCCAATAAGATTTAATTCCATATTTAATTTAACCTCTAATTAAATTTCTATGATTTTTGGTGAATTTTCAAAGTTGAGCAACTGTTGTCCAAATTGTTTTAATGAAAATATTTTCTTTTCCATGGTTCTTTGCACTATCTTTCATTCAATCATACATAATCACCATATTTTGACCACTAGCCAGTTTAATCACTTATGTTTATGTGTAGATTACATATTCATTTCTTAATATTAGTACTTTTCACAATACAAATCACATTTTCTCTTACTTTCTAATTTAATGTTTTAAATCCCTATACTTCATCATATACTTTATATTTCTTGTTTTTAGATTAAAATACATGTTTCATACATCTCATTCACAACATATTTATCTCAATCTATTGAAATACAAGTAGGGTTAGTATGGAACTTACCCACTTTGTTAAGAATTTCTTCCTTTCTTCTTCATTTCCTTTTCTTCCTCATCTTCACAACTTTCCTTCCCTTTTCTTCTAATTTTTTTCACTTTCACCTACTATTTTCTTGCTTCTAAATTGATGAACATATTGATTAGAATCTCCACTTCATCTTTTCATGGTGCCTAAGGAAATTTCCAAGAATTTTGGTGAAAATATGGCTTTTCATGGCAAAGGACTAAATTGTAAGAAAATAAAACTTTCTCTTCTCTAGCTATCTCTCATGTTGGAATGTGAAAGATGATGAATTCTCTTCATCTTTCCTCTCTTTTATAACAATCATTTTCATAATAAAATATTAACAAAAATCTAATTAAAATAATAATATTATAACATTTATCTAATTATTTAATTTAAAATATCATTAAAATATCTCCCATGTCATCATTACACTCTATGTAACACCCCAAACCCAACCTAGAAGTTAGGCCCGAATCTGGCGTGTCGCATTGAAGTGTTTTTCGAAAACCATGTTTTCATGAAAACCCTTCCTAGAGAAAGCATAAATAAAATCTCAGTTACTTTAGTTTATTTTTTTAAAACGTGGTACATTGAAAATTATTAGCTTTATTCCCAAAACATCTTTTCAGTTGCAGAAGCTAATTTTGAAAGTAATTGATTTATTTAAAAGATTAAGTCGCGAAACCATTTTGAAAATGTTGAAAACGTAGTGTTGTTTTAAAAAGTTAACATTTTGGAAAAAGCTGCGATTTACTTCTAACAGATATAAATCAAAATAAAACCAATCTAAAATTTAAAGTCCGAAAACTTTAAGAGGCCTTATTACAACCCCAAATCAAAATATTTAAAAGTAGATAATCAAAGCGGAAAACATAAGCGGTGTGTGGTCTTCTCAGTCCTCGCATGACTCGATCTGTCTAAAGTGAGGATTACTGCATAGTTAAAAGCAGGGTGAGTTTATGAAAACTCGGTGTAATCCCCTTACTAGAGTAACAATCAATATCGAAGCGAAATAGTCTAGGCCAAAGCCCTTTAATAGTAACAATCAGATCCGATTCGGAGCATCGTGGGTCAAAGCCCACTACAATATCATTTGGGTCACAGCCCATAGCAGAATCAATTGGGCCTAGCCCAAACCAATAGCAGAACAAGTGGCTTAAGGCCGATCAAGGATGATCTCACAAGCAGATATGCAGCGGTATGAGATGCACCCCGCCCAATCCAGCCAACACACCACCCGTACCAATCCTACACACCATGTGGGGACAAAGTCGACCCACCCAGCCCTACACACCAATAACGCAGCCGAGCTACTAGTATCAACGTAACAATGCTGCTAATAACAGTATATGTAACTGAGCCACTAGAATCGATATCGTGGCGAAGCCACTAAATCGATAAAGCGATGGAATAGCCACCAATCTGATTTCCCCGTATCAATGTCCCAACCCAATGCAATATATCGTGTCATGCTTAATCATTACACGTATGCAAAATGGCCATGCTCAGGAACAATCATTTACACACATATTAAAACACATCACCACACTACCACAATCGAATCAGTTAAAACACAGTCTTATAGTCACAGTTAGTTCAGTCATAGTCCTAACCAGTATTTACCCGCAAGGGCAAAATAGTCATTTTACCCTATAAGTGTATTTCGTAATCTTACCCTTTAGTGGTATTCCAGTAATTCTCCTCTACAGAGGTAATTCAGTAATTCTACCCTACAAAGTTAATTCAGTAATTCTACCCTACAAGGGTAATTTAGTAATTTGTAAACCAAGGGTATATCAGTAATTTCATAAATCACGGGTCTTTCGATAATTTCACAAATCAAAGGCATTTCAGTGACTTTACAAACCGAGGGTATTTCAGTAATTTTACAAACCAAGGGTATTTCAGTAATTTTACATATCGAGGGTATTTCAGTAATTTTACAAACTAAGGGTATTTTAGTAATTTAACAAATTGAGGGTATTTCAGTAATTTTATAAACTAAGAGTATTTCAATAATTTTACAAATCAAGGGTATTTCAGTAATTTTGCAAACTGAGGGTATTTTAGTAATTTCGTAAATTCGGGGTATTTCAGTAATTTTTTAAACCAAGTATTAACGACCAAACAGAAGGTCCACCGTCGCCTCAAGCGACTTAGGAAATCTAATTTGACTTAATGGTGAAAATAGGCTGGGCTATTACCTACCAAGTGGGCCCACACTCGTGTGGCCCATTTAGCTTAAAGCGACCACGGTTATGCAATGACACGACTTAAATCAATAACTTATCACATCACAGACATTTCGTCTATGTGGGCCCACAAGCCCATTGGGCCCATCCGACCCCCCTCTCGACTTTTGCGCTAAAGCACCTAAGTCATGTGCGCGACATGATAAGCCTATATATTTCCCATTTAACAGTGTGACTTGCATTCGCGAGCCCTACGGCCCATTCCATTAAGTGACCCACTACTGTTGAGCCCCGAATTCGCTCATAGTGGCCTTTCTCTCATACGCCACGCTCAGGTGAGCTTCGGTTCACTACAGCGATCGATCGCGCTCAGTATGGCATCGTTCGCTGTATTTTTGGCTTTGTGGCATAATCCCAATCAACGGTCAAGATATTACAATATCGCACCTTCGGCTTTTCAACCGATTAACAATCAGAACAGTGTATACAGATACACACCTTATCACGTAAAGTACTAGATAACCACGAACGCCGTCACCTTATAGCTAGAATCCCCTTTGCTCATCAAGAACACGATCTTACAGAACCGGAGTCAACACGAATGCTTAAACATTCGCTCACACGCTCGTGTGGCTACCATCGTCGTGTGACCGGCATTTTGACATTTGCCGCTCTACAGCTAGAGTAGTGCGAAATACACACCTGATAGGAATCTGGAGTTAATCCGCGCTCCAAACACTCCTATGCCCAAACGCCAACCAATGTGTGCTTACTCTCTCATAGATTGCTCTAAAAGCCGACTTCACCTTCCTCATGCTAGCTTCCAGGGTGGGATCCCTCCTTCAAGAGTTTAATTCCATCACAAACACTTACACGCCCCAACTTAGCAAAATAAATATCCCTTTTTGCTTTCAATGGGATTCAAACCTTTGCCCTCTCTTATGCTTCAGACGTTACATGCCACCACAACTCAAGCTCCTTTTGTGTCTTAAAGCATGCGTAACTAAATATAAGCCTATGGCCCAAAGTCCAAGTTCATTTAAAAAGAAATCAAAATGAATTGCAAGTGCCAAGACTTGAACCTTGGACCCCTTGCTTCCTCTATAATGTCACTTCCTTGTCTCCCATGGGGCACCATTTGTCACTAGACCACAACTCCTTTTGTGTCATATTTCTCCACATTTTATTCTTAAAGCCTACATACTAACTCCCGGGGTTTTATTCACCTAAAACCAAAATTTTCCTAAAGCCCAAGTTTGAACCCGAGACTTTATAGAAGCCCCCTAACCTTCCAAAATCACTCACCTAATAGGTCCAACTTGTATTTGTGTCGTTCTCTTATTCTCAAAAATTTTAAACGCTCCTATGGCCAAGGCCCAATAGGCCCAATTCTACTAGGCCCAAATTTGGGGCGTTACACTCTAGAATTCTCTCTCATGCTAATTGATTGTTTTGTCCTTTATAATCCTTAAAAATTTCATCATTGAATCATCATTTAATTTGGTAAAATTATGATTTAGTCCCTAATAATTCTCTATTTATTCAATTTAGTCCTTATTCATCCATTTTTCTTATTTTCTAGACTCTTCCACCCTTAAGATATTTTCAATATTGACCCTTCAACTTTTCCATATTTATATTTTAACCCTCCATATTTTAAATATTTAAACTTTGACCATAAAACTTTTTATATCTTTACGATTTAGTCCCAACTCAAATTAATATTTCACAACATACTTCTTATTTCATTTTTCTCTAACATCCCTTATCCTTTACTTTTTTTATATATTATTTCACTAAAAATCTATCTCATATTATTTTCTACCAAAGGGTTTTGAGGATGTTACATTAATTCTACCAAAGCTAACTCCCATCAAGTTTTAGAATTATCTTGTTTACACTTACAAGGTTTAGAAGTTAGTTAGTCTAGTATAAGAGTGTCGACGGGGTAATTTAAAGTTGATCTCAGTGAAAGATGGTCTCAGTTATAGATTTATTCAGTACTATAATACCCATGTTTGCATTTTAATGTTGTATGCAACAAGGTTCATGGTAGTTGCCTGTAATATGTTGATAAGGTCTACATACTTGACACTATATTCAATGTTTATTGGAATAAGTTTAAACCACTCCCTAATAAGAAGTGTTGGTCGCAATAGATAGGGTACGAATTTTGTTTGAATCTAGAGCAATACAAAGATCCAAAAGATCGACCTCCATCATTTAGAATCTACAACAAAATGGATTTTAAGGAGATAAGACAATCAAAACAATGTTCTATGTATAGAAATGTAAGGCAAGCCAATGTCCTCAACAGGCTCAAATGGCAAGCCACATAAAATGGGGGAGCTAAAGTTAAATTGTATTTGTATTTTTGTAATTAATTTTTGTTACCAATAAATACACATATACATATAATTGCAAATGAGATACTAACATTTCAAATTCATATTTTAGGGTTTAGGTTGAGGTTTAAAGTTAGTGTTTAAAGTTTAGGTTTAGGATTTAATATTTAATATTTAATATTTAAAGCTGAGACTCAATTTTAGAATTTAAGGTTTAATGTTATATACCCAATAGTTGTACAAGTTATGGTTTATATTATAGTATTTTGCCCTACCTCAACTTACACAAATGAAGAAATTTATATTTGACTATATAAGGAACTTTAATAATTTAGGATTTATGGTGAAGTTGGTTTGATTGGTTGTTTGGATATTTCAATATTTTTTTAATCTTTATGAATTAAAAAAACAATAGCTTTAGATTTTTTTATAATTTAATTTTTATTTTTCATAATTTTTATAATTGTATTTTTTTATTTTTAATAATTATTTGAACTTTTTAGATTTCTTTTTAAAATTTTTAAGAATTTTTAAAATTCTAAAAGAATTTTGATATAAATTTCAAAATTTTCAAAATATTGAAAAATCTGAAATTATTAAATTTATATTCAATATAAATTATAGCTTAAATAACTAGTTTTTTTTATATTGTTTTAATTTTTCCTTTGCATTGTTATACTTACATAAGTTTATTTTATAAAATCATAAGTTTTTCTTTAAACAATTTATTGGGTTTTTTTAGATATTTCAATTTTTTTAAAAAATATTGAAATTTTTCTTTTATTATGCTTTAACATTTATGATGTGATTTTGATGTGAAATTTTATACACGTGATAGACTTGTATTAGCTGTGTCTTATCAATTTTGGCCACAGAAACGATTCAAAGTTAACGAATTGACTAAAATTTGCATATATATATATTTATTATTTTTGAGGGTCTACAAGCACAGATATATTACTATATTTTTGCAAGAAAGAAATTTTTTTATTAAAAACGAATATTGGTAGACCAATAATAAATTTATATTTTAATATGATTGAATAGGTGTTTGATTTTATATTTAATTAATTAGAATTATAATATTAAAATTAAAATACACTCAAATCTAAATTAGAATGAATTTAGATTAAATTAACGTATGTTGAGATTTAAATTCATAATAATTTAGGAAAAACTCATGCCAATACTAAAATAAATTTACTAAAATTAAAGAAATTAATTACAAATTTTGGCCTTTCAATTTTTTAAAACAGTAAAATGTTTTTGGGAAAATTAATATTTATTTAATTTTAAATATTTAAATAAGATAAATTTTTAGTAGATTGACAATGAAATATTTAATTGCATAGGTAAAATTAAATATATAAATAGACTTAAATTGTGTACATTTCACTGCAACAAATAATAATATATTTTGTAAATAAAAATATTTCATTAACCAAAATAAATTTTCCTAAAACGGCGTAAGAAAATAATTGCTATACCAACCATTTTGGGCAAACAAACAAACCAAATTAACTATTTTTTAAAAAAAATTAGTGGAATAAACATTTGATGATGCCACGTTTGACCAGCAAAAAATGACAAGAAAGAGTGAACTGGACCTTTGCAAATTCTAAACCTTTCATTGGACGACACAGCTGCTAAATTACAGGACAGGATAGGACAGATCCTTTCGAACACAAATATAACCAATCAGCTTCTACCTCGTCACATCAAAAATCTATCCCAAAGATTCGCCCCTTGTATCTCACCTTCCACGCGTCCTCTCTCATACGATCATCTGTTTCCAACAGTTCTCAGATGCCCCTTTCTCCCGTCCCCGCGCGTGCCAACACACACTTTTGGATAAGCAATTATTATCATTTGTTCATTTGTTCAATATCTATTATTTCTAAATTAACCCCCAAATATCCATTATTTTACAATTTGGTGTCACAGTAAACTAACACCAATTCGGTGAAAACTGGCCATTTCTTTTATAAAAATGAATAAATAGTATCTTTTGGAAAATTCACCGTTTCTTTTTTTTTTCATATTTATTGAAATTTTGCAAAGAAAGAACAAGAGTAAGGGTAAATTGAATATGCATTATCAATTGGATTATAATTTTAAATTACAACTTTAAATATTAAATTATCATGTATTCAAATTTAATGAAAATCGATTAATATTGTTATCAGTTGTACTTTGTTTTTAGAATTAGACCATTGGAATGCTAAAAAAAATTATATTCTCAAAAAAAAAAAGTACATGGATTAGGGCATATTTATACGAAGAAAGAGAGAAAAGATGACAGAAGGGAAATAAAAGAAAAAGAATAAACGAATGAAAAGTATTTGTGTTAAATTTCGTATTAATCTTTTATGCAGTAATATTTGTTTCTTCATATTTATTTTAAACTTATTCATGAGTTAAATTATCTGTATAAATCTTTAGGTTGTTGAATATATAAGAGAATTTGAACAAAAGTATGAAGTTTGAAAAATAAGTTTGTGTGTAAAAAATTAGACCTATTTAAAATATAAGTTGAGTTTAGACTTCAATATTCAAGGCCTAAACTTGACTTGACTCTACCTATTTTATACTTGTGTAATATATTTTTTATTTTTATATATTATATAATTTATATTCCATAAAATTAAATATATAATATTATGAAAATATTAAAATATTTTTTCAAAAAATAAAATATGTTAAGTTTCTAAATTTGAAATTTTAATAAAATAAAATATCTAAATTATTAATTATTAAATTAAAAATAAAATGAGTACACCTAAATTGGATTTAGTTAGCCATTCATTAAAAAAGATTAGCTTGAACAAAATTTTAGGCTCATGTTTCGGACTATGTCGAATTTGGTCAAACATAAAGTGTACTAATTCATATATATAAGTTGTAACACCCCCTCACCCATCCCCACATCTGGTACAGATGGGAGATGCGATCGGAGTATAAACAAAGTGAATCTTAAAAACAACATACATAAAGTTTAAAACTTTGAAACAATTCAATAAACTCTTACAAATGGGATAAAATCAATTTAGAGGTTTTAAATTGTCGAAACCATTTTTATTTTAAGTTTGAAAGACGGGATCGACTTAAAAATGTGATGTGGAGTTGCCACCAACCTGTATTTGTTTAGGTGTGATTGGATCACCTTATAAAAATATTGGTCTACGAAATTAAATAACAAAAAGGGTTAGAGAGTCGGTTACGTACGAGGAAGGGTTAGCACACTCATACACCCCAAAACGAGTACCAAATCGATTAATTAGTGCCCTTGCATTGAAAACTTGAAAATATTTAAGGTATGATTTTTTAAAAGAATACCAATTAATTTTGAATTGCATCTCAAGATTCACCCGTTTCAAAGGAATAAAAAATATCATATCCAACACGTTAGGATATGACACGTTTATACCTCGACACTGAGATCATCTTTGATCTTCAAAACATGCAATTAAAGGGTATTTGGTTATTTGGTTGAACGGAAAATTGATACCCAGCACGTTAGGGCGTAATTTTCGAACTTCCAAACACACAAATATTGCCTTATCTTGAAAAATTTTCAAATATGCAATCTTGAAATTGGCTCGAAATGCATTTTTTAATGAAATGAATCATTTAGGAAAGACTTCTATATATTGAAGTTTGAAACATAAAACAATAACAAGAAGCACAAATATAGCATTAAGCATGAAATACACATAAGCTCAACATCATATTTATGAATTGTGATCATAGCAATAATTTAAATATACCAATATACAATAATGATAATTACATGGTTTAAAAGACATATATTAACAATAAAAAATCAGTAAGCTACAAGATATGATAATTCTACAAAATTGACAATGACAAATTAATATAAAACAAAATTTTGAATGTTAACAAATGTATTTAAAATAAAAAAATAGATTTTGAAATCAACAATTTATGGAATAATTTAAAATAGAATAATTTGTAAATGAGCTTATGAAATATGTATTTTAAAAGAACTTGAAATGAATCATCCAAAATGAAAAACATAATATACGCATTTAAATATATATAAAAATATATATAAGTAATAAGCTATAAAAATGTATGAAATAAATTAAAATGTACAATAAGACATGATCTTTTAAATTAATAAATTATATAAACCTGTCAAACCATTTTTAATTTGGAAAATGGGGATCGATTTTAAAAACAAAATGGAGTCGCCACCAATCTTTTTTTGAGGTGTGATCGGGTCACCTTGAAATTGATCATTTTAATAAAAATATTTTGATTTATTAAAACAATGATTTTGGTCTCTGAAATTCGAGAAAAGGTTCGGAGTCGATTACATGCGAGGAAGGATTAGCACCTCAAACGCCCAAAATTAGTACCTAATTGATTAATTAATATCTTAATGTCGAAAATTTGAAAATATTTTAAAATATGACCCTTTTGATTTTTCAAAACTTATAACCGTTAAAAAGACATTCAATTATTTGGATAAAAGAAAAGTCGAATCTCGATAAGTTAGAGCACGACATTTCGAATTTTTCAAACACCAAATATCCTTTGTTTTGTTTTTGTTTTGTTTTTGTTTTGAAATCCCTAAATCAAAATATTAAAATGTCACATCCAATAAGTTAGGACGCAACATCTTAAATTCACAAAGATAGGCTTTTTATTTGAAAATCATATATTTTAATTTCAAAAAGGGTACTTGATCATTTAGACTTAATGAGAAAAATCGAAGCCCAATAAGTTAGGGCACGATTCCCTCAAAACTCCAAATGTCAAATATTGCCTTATTTTAAGAAATAAAGTTTTGGATAAAAAGTGACAATTAAATGAGATATATTTTAAAACAATGATTTGAGTAAAATGTATCATTAATACATTACAAAACACAAATATCAAAGCAATATACTACAATTACATGATATAATAACATTTAATACTAATATTGGCAATTAAGAGAAAGAATAACATAAAATAGTAAATGATACAAGTAATAAAAAATTTGAAAAACGATATGGTAAAATCTAAAATAGTTAATATATACATAATAAAATAAATATATATTTTAAATAAATAATATCAAAACTTTGAATAAAAATGTATAAGGGATAACTTATAATAAGTATATAATATACTATTTAAAAATAGATAATATACATATTTTAAATAAACAATATATGAAAAATTTTGCCTTAATAATAAAACAATTTAGATGATGTACAACATACAAATTTTCAAATAATACATAATATGATTAAAGTTAAATAATATATATATATATATATATATATAACAAATAAAATTATAATATATATGATAAAATAATTTAACATAAATAGGGAAAAGCAAAAAAGAAAAACAAGTTAAAAATAATTAAAATAAATGAATGAATAATGATTAAGCAATTAAATGGATAAATAAAAAATTAAAAAAATGCATAAGTCAACCTAACTCCCGCAATATGAGGATTCAACGAAATTCCTCCACCAAAATTTAACTCGAACGGGAGCAACTCAAAAAGAAACGAAGATGAGCGAAGAACAAAATAAGAACAAGCCACAGAAAATAAGAACGCAAAAGAGAGAGAAATTTGAGTGAATGCTTTCAAGAATTTTTATTACTCCAAACTCATGTGTCCTTTACAATGAAGGAAGAGGCCTCTATTTATCGTTGAGCCTCCCCAAATCCAACGGTACAGATCAATTAAATCAATGGCTAAGATTAAAAGGTATCTACAAATTAAATCTCTAAGATTACAAAATCATGTCTTCTAAGATTGCATACCATATCTTCTAATATTGCATATCATATCTAAGATTTGCATATCATATCTAAGATTGCATACCATATCTTCTAGGATTGCATATCATATCTAAGATTGCATATCCTTGAAGATTGTGTTCCCATATACGTCAAGCTTGTAGATGGACCTTCCATCTTTTAATGGGTCATTCCGATCGGGCCAAATGATATATTTTGGACTGGACTTGAACTTTGTTTTATTATTTTGGTTTTATTATTTTTTGTATGGGCCCGGGTTAAATTGGCCTATTATACCGCCCTCTTTGCTCATTGTTGTGTAACGAGAATGGAGCAAAGAATATAAAAGGACCAATTTTGCCCGGCCTTGCGAGAGCCTTAACTTCTTGATCCTCATCTTCTTCAAGTAGCCTCTAACCCAATCTGTAACTTCAAGGAGATTGAATCAGAGCTTTAATCTTATTCTATTGCAACTTCGGGGAGATAAGACTGCTCTTGTAGATTTAATCCATCCTCATCGTAACCCGTGAAAGTGAGACTAGTATATTTGATCTTGCTTCACTACAATATTCAGGAAGACAAAATCTGCTATTTTCAGTCTGCTCCGCTGCAAACTCAGGGAGGCAAGCTAATATCTTCGATTTGCTGCCTGCAACTTCAAGAAGATAAGATTTGCTGTCTTCAGTCTGTTCCGCTGCAACTTCAGGAATGCAGGCTAATATCTTCGATCTGCTTCCTGCAACTTCAGGAATGCCAAATCTGCTATCTTTAATCTGCTCCACTGTAAATTCAGGGAGACAAGATCTGATGTCTTCGATTTGCTTCCTGCAACTTCAGGAATGCCAAATATGTTATCTTCGATCTGCTCCACTGCAAACTCAGGGAGACAAGATTTACAATCTTTAGTCTGCTTCCTTGCCACCTCAGGAAGATAAGACTAAAAACTTCAGCCTACTCCTTTGCTACCTCAGGAAGATAAGGCTGGTGGCTAAAATCTGCTCCCCTGCTACCTCGGGAAGATAAGATTCGCCAAGTTTGATCTGCTCCACTACTGCTTAGGGAGACAAAATCTACAATCTTTAGTCTGCTTCCTTGCTACCTCAGGAAGATAAGACTACAAACTTCAGCATTCTCCCTTACTTTCTTAGGCAGATAAAGCTAGTGTCTAAAATCTGCTCCCTTGCTACATCATGAAGATAAGATTCGCCAAATTCGATCTGCTCCGCTACCGCTTAGGGAGATAAGATCTACAATCTTTAGTCTGCCCCACTACTATCTCGAGGAGACAAAATATAAACTTTTCAGTCTGCTTCCTTACTATCTCAGAAAGACTTCAATTTCAGTCTGCTCCACTACCATCTCGAGGGAACAAAATCTGAACCTTCCAATTTGCTTCCTTACTATCTCAGGAAGACTTCAATCTTCAGTCTGCTCCACTACCATCTCGATGGAACAAAATCTGAACTTTTCAATTTGCTTTCTTACTGTCTCAAGAAGACTTCAATCTTTAGTCTACTCCACTACCATCTCGAGAGAACAAAATCTGAACTTTTAAATTTGCTTCCTTACTATCTCAGGAAGACTTTAATCTTTAGTCTACTCCACTACTATCTCGAGGAAACAAAATCTGAACTTTCCAATTTGTTTCCTTATTATCTTAGGAAGACTTCAATCTTCAGTCTGCTCCACTACTATCTCGAGGGAACAAAATCTGAACTTTTCAATTTGCTTCCTTACTATCTTAGGAATACTTCAATCTTCAGTCTGCTCCACTACCATCTCGAGGGAGATAAGACTGATGGCTTAAATCTACTCTACTGCTTCATGGAGATAATATTCGCCGTTCGATCTTGTTCCACTACTACTTAGGGTGACAAGATCTACAATCTTCGACCTATTCCCTTGTTGGTCAGGGAGATAGGACTGATGAATTTACCAATGTTGCTACACCATCCTCTGGGGGCATGTCCTGTAGAATCAAATGTATTATGGACGACATTTGTATGAATGTAGAATGATCCCATTTTTAATGTATAATGATTAGGATGCAATGATCGGAATGAATCTAATACTCCTAACTAAATGATATTAGGAATGACATTTGCATGAATGCAGAATGTCATGAGAATGATCTCCTACTCTCTTTTTTTATGTACAACGATTAGGACACAATTATCGAAATGAATCAAATGCTCCTAATTAGAAATGTATGAATGATATTTACATAAATGCATGAGAATGATCCCTTTTTAATGTTTGGGTTGTCATTACTCATAGTTCATCAAGGTTCTATCACTGATGTGTTACCTTGTTTTCTTGTTCAGCTGGTATCTTTGACAGAAAACCCAAAGAAACAATCATGTTCTGCTCAGCAAGCTTGCCTCGCTGTAATTTTAGAGTTCTTTCCACTGTACCTTTTGGGACATAAAGTTTGTACCTCCCATTTCAACTTCAGGGGAATAACATTTGGTTTCTTTCATCCATCCTGTTACCACTCAGAAGTATGGAAATTGTATCATCTTCAATCAAGTTGATCTGTTACACCATTCCCTGGGTGTAATGACCCGATGTATGTGCCTGAAATTTGCATGAATGCAAGGTATCATTTTATTTTCCCAAGAATGATCCCCTTTTACACCTAGGTTACCCAATAAAAATCTGAAGAGATAATCATCTTTCAATATTTCCAACCCTTAGGCTTGGTGAGTTCTAAACAATAGTCCTGTTTCAGATTCTCATATTATTTAGAAGCTCATAGAATAATATGCGAAACTTCTTTTATGAAAGTATTATTAGTCAATTAATCATTATTTCAATATAAAGTGCTTGAAAAATATCATAATAATGGACGTGAAAGAAATTAATCAGGAGCATAACTCGAAACAAATAAGTTAATCAAAGATAACCTGTAACATCCCGAAATTGGGCCTAGTAGAATTGGGCCCAATAGGCCTTGGGCGTAGTAGCATTTAAAATTTTTGAGAACAAGAGAACGACTTAAGTGCAAGTTGGACCTATTAAGTGGGTGATTTTGGAAGGTTAGGGGGCTTCTATAAAGTCCCGGGATCAAACTTGGGCTTAAGAAAAATTTTGGTTTTAGGTGAATAAAACACTGGGAGTTAGTAGGTAGGCTTTAAGAATAAAATGTAGAGAAAATGACACAAGTGGAGTGTGTGGTGTAGTGGCAAAGTGACACCATTTAGGGAGCAAGGGAGTGACGCCATAGGGATGTGAGGAGATCCAAGGTTCAAGGCGTGGCACTTGCATTTCTTTTTGGTTATTTTTCAAAATAGATTTAGACCTTCGCCATAAACTTATCTTTAGTTGCGCATGGTTTTAGACACAAGAGGAGCTTGTGGCTTAGTGGCAAGTGGCGTGAATTGGTTGATGGGAGAGCTTGGGTTCGAATCTCATGACAAGCAAGGGAGTATTTATTTTGCGGATTGGACGGCAAGAGTTTGAGTTTGATTTAAACTCTACTGACGGAGGGATCCCACATCAAAAAGATACAAAGAAGGAAGGTGAGAAGCTAGCTATATATAGAGCTGTCTAGGAGGAGAGTAAGCATACCTGGTTGGTGTTGGACGTAGGATTTGCTTTCGGTATGCAAGTTAGCGACTTGATTCTATCGTGTGTATCTCGTCCTACTACTGTAGTAGAATGCAAATGCCAAAATGCCACCACACAAACAATGGTAGCTACACGAGCATGCGAGCGCACGTGTAGGGGCTTCAACGCGATAGTTGAAGTAGTGTTCTTGTGGATTAGGCTGTTTGGGCCACGATGGGCCAAGTGGGCCCGTGGGCCCATATGAGTAAATTGTATGATTGTGTAGTATATATTGGACTAGACTAGGTGAATCTCATATACGTGGCTAGATGGGCCTCACGAGCGTGTGGGCCCGAATTGGCCGAAGCCAGGTTTTAGGCCAAATAGTCCGGTGACGACCAAAAATGGTAGTCATGTCGCTCGAAGCGACAGTAGGCTTTCGAAAAGGCCGTTATAGGGGCAAAATTATCGAAATACCCCTGGTTTATAAAATTATCGAATTACCCCTAGTTTGCAAAATTACTGAATTATCCTTGGTTTGCAAAATTACTAAATTACCCATGGTTTACAAAATTACCGAATTACCCCTAGTTTGTAAAATTATCAAATTACCCCTAGTTTATAAAATTACTGAATTACCCCTAGTTTGTAAAATTATCGAATTACCCTTGGTTTGCAAAATTATCGAATTACCCCTGGTTTGTAAAATTACCGAATTACCCCTAGTTTGTAAAATTATCGAATTACCCCTAGTTTGTAAAATTATCGAATTACCCCTGGTTTACAAAATTATCGAGTTAACCCTGGTTTGCAAAATTATCGAAATAACCCTGGTTTGCAAAATTACTAAAATACCCTTATTGGGTAAAATTACCATTATACCCTTAGGGGTTGATTAGCGTGATTGTGTGTAATTCTCACACCTTCTTGTATTATTTTTGCATTAAAAACTGTATTGGCTAAAAGTCGACAAGGCTATAACGATAGTTGAGATACCCTTGTGGGTAAGGTTGGAGACACCAAGTAAGTACCTTTATGATTTTGCCTTTCGAATATCATAACCTAAAATATATGCATGATTTGATTATCTGTTGTACATTGGAAATATGATTGCATTCTTTATAATATGACAATATATTGCCTGGGCTTTGGGATATGATATTGATGAAAGGGGCAGTGTATTTCGGTGGCTTTGCCACATATTTTGGTGACTTTGTCACATTATTTTCCACATATTTTGGTGACTTTGTCACATTATATCGGTGGCTATGCCATATATTTCGGCGATGAGCAGCTGACTGCAGCATGACTGCCATTGATGGTGTGTAGCGGTGAGGGTCGATTGTAGAAATCCCCACTGGTGTGATTGGCAGGAACGAGTGGTGTGTAGCGGATGGAAATATCTGCTATTCTGTACTGTAGGGGTAAGGCCCAATCCGATTTCGAATGGGCTTCGCCCAATGTGACTATGAAAAAGGGGCTAAGGCCCAGATGGTTAAGGAATGGGCTTGGGCCCAATGCTGGTGTTTGGAAATTGTACATTGAGTCTTTTGACTCACCCCCTTGCTTAATGTTTTGCAGGTAGTACATAGTACAATGGACCGGGCCGGAGAGGACTACGTGGTGGCCATGTACGGTTTTCTTTCTTTTTTTAATAGAACTTTATTTATCTTTAAATTGTTTTGGGATTCTATGTTGTAATAAGGCCACTATTAATTTGGTTTAAAATTTTGGTTTAAAATTTTGGATGCTTTAAATACAAGATAATTGATATGATGTTTTCACATAATGCAAATAAAGTTTTTCATGCAACTTAAATAACGAGTTTACAAACGGATTCTTCTTATGACAACCCTCTGGCTTGACCAGACGTAATAACATGTGTTTTAAAATGTCACCTAAACCCAATGATTTGGCTAATTAGGTTTTTCCTTTAATGAATAACGAGTTCTCAATTCAACCACTAAACTTGGAGTTTCAAAAATAACTTAAAATTTTCTGAAGTTTGTGATATTTTATAAAATTCCTTTCAGGTGACATGCCAGATCCGATCGTGGTGTTTGGGCCGGGTTTGGGGTGTTACATAACCAAAGCAATGAAAGAAAATTGATTGAGGTGTATCTTGAAAAGAATAAAGTAAGCAAAGATATCTAAGGCTATAGAAGAAAATTGATTGGGGTGTATCTTTGAAAAGAAATAGTAATCAAAGATAGCAAATTCAAAATGGGTAAGATAGATGTTAGGTGCCCTAGATATCGCAGCCTGAGCTTCTCTATACAAACTTCTTGAGGACCATTTTGAGCTCAATACATGTTTAGAGGATCCAGAGTACTTTGTCAATGCCCCAAGACATAGCATACTTCCTCATTGTTAATTCAGGCATAGCAAGACTACCACATGCCCTATCTTTGATCAAAATTTGAGCCGCCTTTTTCAGGTTTTCGGCTCAAAACCCCTTTGGTCTCAAAGTGCCCTTTATGGGTTTTCGCCTTGGCCTCTTCTTTTTTTTTTTTTAGAATTTGATCTCAAGGCCCTTTGCGAGTTTTCACCTTGGCATTTTTTTTAAGTTTTGAATTTGAACTCAAGGTTCCCTTTGCGGGTTTTCACCTTGACCTTTTCCCTTTTAGGTAAAATACTTCTTGACTAAACCTGAATTCACCGGATTGGACAAGTCTTTGGCATCCATCTCGGTCAATATCAAAGCTCCCTCAGAATAGGGTCCTTCCTAATTTGGCATCTGCTTTCTTCTGAAATCCTTTTGTATAAGAAGGGTCTTCCTTAATACCAGGTCCCCATCATGAGATTCCCTTGGGTGGTCTATTTTTGACATAAATCAACATCATCCATTTTGGTATTTTTTGACTATGATGAATACTTTCAAACCCTTTTCTTCAGCCAAGTTCACTGGAGATATTCTACTTCATGCAATTCTTGACTCAATCAAAGATCGAGGCAGAGGAATCTCGATTTCATCGACAAAACCACTTCTATTCCATAAACCAATGGGAAAAGTGTTGCCCCAATAAAAGTCCTGGTTGACATTTGATAAGCATAGAGAGTAAATGATAGTTTTTATGCCAATCTTTACAAGTCTTTGGTCACCTTTTTTTTTGTATTTTCTTTTGATAACCTTTGCTGCACTGTGATATGCTGCCTAATCTTTGAACAAACTGTAATCTTTGACATTGTACAGTTATGTATTATTAAACATGATCCTTTCTGGCATTTTTTGCTGGCATCTGATCCTCTTTTTTTTTTTAATTTTGATTTTGATGACTATCGACTTTACAATATTAGCATATGAAGCTACTTCTACCCTCTTAGTGAAGTAAAGGACGACCACAAAAATGAATTGATATTGGCTAAAAGCTTTTGACAAGATTGGCCCCATCACATCCATGCCCTACATATAGAAAATTTGTGAAGAAAATGGAAGAGTCACATGAATCTCATTTTCTTTAATTCAGTATTTGCGGTATAACTGATGCGATCCCCTTCCATGGTAGACCAACAGTGCCCGATCCTCATGTTTAGCCCGCGTCTTATTAGCCTAGGCATGTCCTCTTTTCTAGGCTCATAATGTCCAATGACCCTTTGTAGAGTAAGGTCTGTTTTTCATCTTGTTCTACCCTTCTTAACAAATCAGAAGATAGGTTACAATCTCTGTCATTGTCAAAGTCCTGAGATCCTTCTAGACACATATCTTACTTGAAAGGAAACTCGAGTCGAGCAAAGATTGCTCACATCATTAATATCTAAAGACCTATTGTAGGTTCAAGGAAGATTTCAAAGAATAAATGATTGAAAGAATGATCATTTCTATGGTCATAAATGGAGAATGAAAGAATACTTGAAAGAAACAAAAGAATGTACAATATGAAATGTAAAGAATGAAAAAATATTTACTTAAAAAAAAGATGCATTTTATTAAAATAAAAATTCTGGAAATAAGCCTATTTCACAAAAGGATTCTTATTGTCTCTAGGCTTAAGACAACAATCACGTTTTGAATATTACTCCATATCAGCTCTAAAAATACAAGGATCTCTTCCACAGTCCAATTATTCAAAACACTCCTAAGTATGCAAGAGCGTGGAAACTTCGTTCCCTAATTCCATCTTCACTTTTGACTTCTTCAAGGAGTCATAACATTCTTGTCTCCTTCTTCAATTATTGCATTTACTGCCCTGTTAAAGTGATTAGGTTTTGATGAATCGTCAAACTTCACAATTCCCATTTTAATAAACCTTTCGACCAACTTTTTAAAAGTAGTATAGTTTTCAATTAAGTGACCTGTTATTCCCGCATGGTAGTCACATTGAGCGTTCGAGTCAAACCATTTAGGATATGGGGGCTGTAACAACTTTAGATCAAATGGGGACACCACATGCACGTCAAATAAACTTTGATATAGCTCTTTATACGTCATTGGGATTGACATAAATTGAAGCTTTTCTGAATTTTGCCTTGCGTCTGATTCTTGTCTTGTCGACCCTTGTTGCCCAGCCATAATTACTTTTGGCTAGCTAACAGTGATTGCCTTCGAGTACCCTTTGTTGTATGTACTCGTATTATTCACCTCATTGTCCTTTTTCCTAGGAGCAGACCTTTTAGTGGTTTCTCCTACTTCAATCTTGCCACCTCTTATGGAATTTTCAATCATTTCCCCTGCCATCACTATATCTGCAAAGCTTTTGGTAGTATTTCCTATCATATGAGTAATGAATGGAGCTTTCAAGGTATTGATAAAGAGTATTGTGGTTTTCTTTTCTAAGAGTAGTGGCTGAACTTGCATGGCAACCTCCCTCCATCTTTGCACATACTGCCTGAAGCTTTCATTTGATTTCTTTTCCATGTTTTGCAAGGTGATTCTTTCAGGCGTCATGTCTGTGACATGATTGTACTGCTTCATGAAGGCTTGGGCTAGGTCCCTCCAAGAGCTAATCCTAGCATGGCTAAGTTGATTGTACCACCTAGACGCTGCCCCCACCAAACTATCTTGGAAACAATGAATCAAGTGTTGATCATTGTTAACATAGCCAGTCATCCGTCTACAGAACATAGTGATATGGGCTTCAGGGCAGCTGGTCCCATTGTACTTCTCAAATTCTAGCATTTTGAACTCATGAGGAAGCACCAAATCTGGAACCAAGCTTAGGTCTTTAGCATCAATTCCATGATGATTATTAGTATTTTCTAAAGCCTTGAACTTCTCCTCTAACCATTTGCAACGATCTTCCAATTGCCTTGAAGATTCAAATCTTATCCCCTCATTTTCTGCTATATCTAAGTCAGGGATAACAGGATTAGCAAGGTTATCTCTTGGGTTGGATCTTGTGCCAACTTGGAAATTTATGGGCACTTTAACGTCATTTTGCCCTTGTTGAGGCCTAATCGTGACAGATGGCCTTCGGGGATATTCCTCCGTTGTGTTTGCACATGCGGTGAGGTGAAACCCCAAGGAAAGTCCTTATTATCTTCAGCATTAACTATAGGACCTTTTCACTTATCCATTGCCCCGTTCAGCATCTGGGCCATTTGAGTCATCATGTTCCTTTAAGCTTTCAACATTTGGTCTCTCATT
The DNA here is from genome assembly GCA_025506655.1 of Gossypium rotundifolium. Lineage (NCBI taxonomy): Eukaryota > Viridiplantae > Streptophyta > Magnoliopsida > Malvales > Malvaceae > Gossypium > Gossypium rotundifolium. The sequence goes on from CP106730.1 coordinate 32,125,637, forward strand.
TCTTGTTGGAGCTTTGCCAATTGCTCTTGCATCTGGTCTTGCATGTCTCTCTAGAATTGTTCAAGTCTTTAATCTATTTTCTTTGTCTTGGCACATGTACCGTATTGATGTTCAGTTGCCAGATTTTCCTCCTCTCTCTATCTCTCTTTCTGTGATAATTTTAACTAATTAGGCTCTCTCTATGGACTTAAATGCATATGATGTGATGTAATACAAATGCATGAAATGCAATGCAAAGGAATAAAATGCAAAAGGAGAGGAGTTGATTCTGAATTCAATTCCATTAGGAAAACTTTACTAGAAAATAAATTTCTTTACACAAAACGGATTACATATGCGGCTTTGTCCTCATATTCCCAGCAAAAACATCAAACTCCTTCTTCGCAAAGGTCAAATCTTGCAAACTTCTAATAGATGCCTCCTCTAACTCTTTTTTGCTTGATCTAGGCCGCGACTCATTCCTTACTTATCCTCACAATGCTTGTTAGCCTCTTCAAGAAGGCTAAGACATGGTGATTCTCGAATAGTCTTTTGTCATCTTGAATCTTTGGGCAATAAAGTCTTATATTCCTTCACGGACTATCAGTCTTATCTCGTTCTGTTTACTTGGACCATATTCGAACGACCGTATTGTAATCCACTTTATCAAGAAATCCATTTGCTCATGACAAACTCTTCTATTTAGCAATCGAATTTGAATCAACACCTCTTTTCTATGATGTGAATGCAATGCAATCAAAACAAAAGAGAACACGTTAGCACAAGAGAAATAAATAACGAAATAGAGTACCTATCCGGGTGACCACTAGGCATAGTTCTACCTAGGGTAAGCCCTTAGGATTTCTACATGTGGTTTAGCTCTAAAGGGTGGGTACCTGAACCAGCAGATTCATCAATCCTCACCCATTATAGGCTTATATGGATCGAGTTTAGTTCAGGGGAATACATTTTCCTATGGCCATGCGGAGGTGAAAACCTCAAAAAGACATAGGTACAGATGTATCCCATAAGCAATCCACTAGCCCATGCGGAGGTGAAAACCTCACGAAGGCATAGTTTCTTACTCCCACTAAAAGGTACGACCACAACGATCATGCAATACTGTGTGTGTAAGAAAATAACCATCATATGTAATGATACAAATAAATGCAACAATAGGATCGTAATTTTTCAAATCAAATTTTCAGGTTTTCAAATCGATTGTTCAAATTTCCGACAAAGGACGAAAATAATCAATTTTAATGGCTTGACTCTCTTATTGTGTCCCTAATGGAGGCCAAACTATCGAAACCATTTTTTAATTTGGAAAATGGGGATCGACTTTAAAAACAAAAATGGAGTCGCCACCAATCTTTTTTCGAGGTGTGGTAGGGTCACCTTGAAATTGATAATTTTAATAAAGAACATTTTGATTTATTAAAACAATAATTTTGGTCTACAAAATTCGAGAAAACGGGTTCGGGAGTCTTTACGCACGATGAATGATTAGCACCCTTGTAATGCCCAAAATTGGTACCTAATTGATTAATTAATGTCTTAATGTCAAAAATTTGAAAAGATTTTAATATATGACCCTTTTGATTTTTCAAAACTTATTACCTTTAAAAAGACATTCAATTATTTGGATAAAAGAAAAGTCAAATCTCAGTAAGTTAGAGCACGACCTTTCGAATTTCTCAAACAACAAATATTCTTTGTTTTGTTTTGTTTTATTTTTGAAATCCCTATCTCAAAATATCAAAATGTCACATCCAATAAGTTAGGACGCAATATCTTAAATTCACAAAGATAAGTTTTTTATTTGAAAATCATATATTTTAATTTTAAAAAGGGTACTTGATCATTTAGACTTAATGAGAAAAATCGAAACCCAATAAGTTAAAGCACAATTCCCTCAAAACTCCAAATGTCAAATATTGCCTTATTTTAAGAAATAAAGTTTTGGATAAAAAGTGGTAATTAAATGAGATATATTTTAAAACAATGATTTGAGTAAAATGTATCATTAATACATTACAAAACCCAAATATCAAAGCAATATACTACAATTACATGATATAATAACATTTAATACTAATATTGGCAATTAAGAGAAAGAATAACATAAAATTACAAATGATACAAGTAATAAAAAATTTGAAAAAACGATATGGAAAAATCTAAAATAGTTAATATATACATAATAAAATAAATATATATATTTTAAATAAATAATATAAAAACTTTGAATAAAAATGCATAAGGGATAACTTATAATAAGTATATAATATACTATTTAAAAATAGATAATATACATATTTTAAATAAACAATATATGGAAAATTTTACCTTAATAATAAAACAATTTAGGTGATGTACATCATACAAATTTTCAAATAATACATAATATGATTAAAGTTAAATAATATATAATATATATAATATATAACAAATAAAAATTATAATATATATGATAAAATAATTTAACGTAAATAGGAAAAGCAAAAAGAAAAACAAGTTAAAAATAATTAAAATAAATGAATGAATAATGATCAAGCAATTAAATGGATAAATAAAAAATTAAAAAAAACGCATAAGTCAACTTAACTCCCGCAATATAAAGATTCAACGAAATTCCTCTACCAAAATTTAACTCGAACGGGAGTAACTCAAAAAGAAACGAAGATGAGCGAAAAACAAAATAAGAACAAGCCACAGAAAATAAGAGCGCAAAAGAGAGAGAAATTTGAGTGAATGCTTTCAAGAATTTTTATTACTCCAAACTCATGTGTCCTTTATAATGAAGGGAGAGGCTCTATTTATAGTTGAGCCTCCCCAAATCCAACGGTACAGATCAATTATATCAACGGCTAAGATTAAAAGGTATCTACAAATTAAATCTCTAAGATTACAAAATCATATCTTCTAAGATTGCATACCATATCTTCTAAGATTGCATATCATATCTAAGATTTGCATATCATATCTAAGATTGCATACCATATCTTCTAGGATTGCATATCATATCTAAGATTGCATACCATATCTTCTAAGATTGTATATCATATCTAAGATTTGCATATCATATCTAAGATTGCATATCCTTGAAAATTGTGTTCCCATATATGCGTCAAGCTTGTAGATGGACCTTCAATCTTTTAATGGGTCATTTCGATCGGGCAAAATGATATATTTTTGACTGGACTTGGACTTTATTTTATTATTTTGGGTTTATTATTTTTTGTATGTGCCCGGGCTAAATTGGCCTATTACATATACTAAATTTAAAATAGATATATATATATATATATATTTATAAATGAAACTAAATATATAGATAAGTTTAAGTGGAAATAAAAATAATGTGTAAAAAATCCTATCATTATATATGTATGTACAAGATAATAACATATAATTGTATTTAAATTAAATATTATATAAGTTATCAAAGAAATGCATCATATATGATTTGAAATTAAATATTTATACAATAAATATAAACAAAATACATATAAATAGAAAAATAAAATAAATTAGAACATTGTAGAATCGATTTCAAAATAATTTGATTAAAATAGTTTGAATAATAAAAAATTTAAGACTAAAAATACAAGAATTATAAATAAAAATTAAAACTTAATCTAAATAAAAATAAAAATAGAAGGCTATTTCATAAATAAACAAAATTATTTAAACAAAATCAAGGATGATATTGAACTTCACATGAAAAATAAGGGATCAAACTAGCAAATATTCTAATATCCAAAACGCAATACATGAATAGGACTAGATTGAAACGACGCGCAAATTGCATAGATAAATTAAGAAGCAAATGAAATGTAGAACAAGTTTAATTGAAAAACGGTAAGATAAAGAAGGACTAGATGCTCAAATATCCCGTCACCACAGAAGCACGCGGATCCTGAGGATAATGGATCGGATCGGGTCGGGGCGGCTTCACACGGCATCGTTTTAAGGCTATTGAAGTGAGCCTAAACGACGCCGTTCCTTTAATGAATTAAAATCGGATTTAAAAGCAAATTAACTTTTATTTTAAACAAAACCTTAGTCTCTTTTGTTTTCTCCTTCAGCCGCAGAAAATAATCGTCATTCGGCCACTACAACACCACGGCAATCGGTGATTAGTGACCGATTCTGGCTCGATCGACTGCTCCCTTTCAAGCCAGACCCGGATGTTTCACATTCTCGACCTCAAAGGACCACTTTGCTTCGATTACGACGAAGGAAGCAACCCAATGGTCCACATTTCGAAGGTAAATCCCTTGTTTCCTTCTAGATTTTTTCAAAAATATAACTTTCAACCATACATTTATGCATGTGATACTATTGTGCATCTTGCCATAAATTTCTATCAAACCTTAATTTGTAAATTTACCTAAAACATGCTATAACATCTAATAGAATCGTCCATCTAGGTCTCAAGTAAACAACTAGATCTATACCATGTTTAATCCATCCAAATCTCAATTTCCATACATCTTTCCATGATTCAAAATATCACATATACCTATTAATCAATCATTTGTCAAAGCATTATCATACCATAATTCTTCATAACTCAAAAATAGGTATACATCAACAAGGCACACTTAAATCATTCATTCTATCAACCAAGCCAAATAACCTTATAAACATATTACATAATAACTATTTTAACTACATAATCACATTTTATACTAAATCATAAATGATCAAAATTTAATCAAACATAATTATAATTATAATTATAATTATAAATGCATAAAAAATTAACTCAAACATACTGTATGAACTTACCTAGTCAATACAAGAAACAAACAACTCTCTAAGGACTAATCAACAAACTTTGTCATTTCCCCGATTATCTTCAATTTGGTCTAATTTTTGATCTATTAAATAATTAAATTCAACTTATCAATTTCAAACCTCTTATTTCATCCAATTTTAAACATTTATCAACTTAATTTCATTATTCGATTACCCTAAGTTTTATATTTTATTCAATTTAGTCCCCAAAGTCGAACTTATCATATCTTTCGAATTGGAACTCCAATTTTAAAACCCACTTCAATTATGTCCATATACAACCTCCTACTATCACAATTTACAAAAAAAAAAAAAAATTCATACTAGTTTCAATATATTCACAATATAGTCTCTAAACTCAAAACTAATAAAATTTTACTTAACAAATTAATCATATTTCATTTTTAAGCTTCAAAATATACCATAAATGTTCAAAACTTCAAATAACATCAATGAAAACTTTAGAAATCTTTAAAAGTTTTAAAAACAGACATAAAGGATAACTGGACCTAGTTACAACAATCTCAAAAACATAAAAATTATTAAAAACGGAGTTGGAAAAGCTTACCATGCAAGATTACCAAGCTGGTCGAAACTTGGTCACTCAAAAATGGAGTTTTTTTTTTTTTGGTTTTAAATTCGGCGGTAGAAAAAGATGATGAAATGTTTTCATGTTTTCATTATTTAATTTTTTAACCTTTTGTTATTTATTATTTTAACCTTAATCAACATATAATTAAATATAAAATACATATGTAAATCAAACTCACTTAATTAAAATGATTTAATTATCCCTTAGGCCCTTGAACAATTGATAATTAAGCATTTGAGCTAATAACAATCAATAATGATTAACTTTTGTGGTTTTTACGATTTAGTCTTTTTTCCTTAATTAATTATCCAATCACTAAATTTTTTAGACCAAACTTCAATTCACCTATATAACAGCTCCATAAAATGTTTAATAAAAATATTCACGGGCTCGATTTACAGAAATGAGGTCCTGAAACCTCATTTTCCAAAAACACTTGACTTTCGATACGCACCAGTTGTACCTTGACTAACTAACCAATTAATAAAATCTATTAGATCATAGTTCAATATTATACTATATTCAACTCATAAATATTAATTAAATATATCTACAGACTCTCTCATTAGAATTATGGTCCCAAAACCACTATAGCCAACACTACTGAAAAACGGGTTGTTACAGTACCTTAAACTTCCTTTGTATTTGCACTTTAATCCTTAGTTTTAATATAAATCAAGTTTGTTTTATTTTTACCTGATAAAAATCCAATCTTTTATGCTTTTATTTACCATCATTATTGTCATTGTTGTTTTCTTCGAGTTTTTGCAAGAAAGCTTGAGTTTTTATCAACTTTCTCTTGAGTTTACTCTGATGTTTCTTTTTCTGTGATGTTGGATAATTGCTTGTTTAGAAATGAATATGAGTAGCTAAATCCTAGATGTTTGGTTGATGACAATGTTGGTTAATTAATTTTTGGTTCACAGACTAAATCGTAAAATTTGAACTAAATCGATTACACTTCAATACTTAGGATTTATGCCCTTAAGGAAAAATTTATATAAGTGAGACCGAGAGGAGATCTCATTGAGCACTAATTTGATCGTCTTTATGACAACCCGATAGTCGAGGGTGTTGGAAAACGTATTTTTGAGACTCCATTTTCATAAACCAGACTTGTAAGTATTTAATTAAATATTTACGAAGATAGTTGGGTAGCTAATTCATTTTTGGATTAGTGAATTTTGCGAAATTATTGGGTAGCTAATTAATTTTTGGATTAGTGAATTTTGTGAAATTAGGAGTTATTAAGGTACAGGGACTAAATCATGTAAGGGATAAAAGTTGAATTATAAATTGAAATAAACTAAAAGGGACTAAAATAGCAATTAAACCATTTAATAAATGGTTGTGTATAGGTGGCCGAATATGGCTAAGCAAAATGCATGTATGTATATTATATATATGTGTGTTAAAATTAATGTGTATATAAATTATAATAATAATTAAAATTTAAAAAAAATGTGGAGACATGTAAATTAAACAAAAGAAAGAAAGAAAAGGGAGAACACAATGCACGACACTAGGGGTTTGGAAGTTCAAGCTAAAATTAGTTAGTGCAATTTAGTCCCTACACTTGTAATTTTTACGTTTTTGGAATCTCGGTACTTAGGGCTACCTGGCCCATATTGTAATTTTTAGTATTGTTCAAGAATTTAGATGTTGACATTGTTGAATAGTTTAAGTATTAGGGATTAAATAGATGGATTTTTAAGTTAGAAATGGAAAAGGACTAAATTGTGGAATTAATTGTTGATTTTGAGTAATAGGGACTAAATTATGAAAAATTTAAAATTAATGGGTCAAATTGGAAAATAAGAAGCTAAATGTGGTCTAGAGTGAAATTAGTATTAAAATATGAAGTTAAATTTGATGATTAAAATTAGTCTTGGTTTAGGGACTAAATTGAAGACTAAGCAAAATATAGTGTGAAAATTGAAATTTAATGTGAAATTGAAATGTGTAATATTAATGTGATTTAATTGTTTTATCTCGTAGCTAACGTCATACTGGAATCCTCGAGTAAAAAGGGGAAGGATAAAATCGACGTCTAATAACTCGAAAATCACAGTTTATGTTTCTATAATCCGAATTAAATAGTAGATTATTGCATATATAATTGTTTGCATATGGTAAGCATTTGAGGTGAGTATTTTGGTACTTGGGAATTGGATTAAATTCATAATTGAAATGAAATGGATTGATTTTATATATTATGAAATATATTTATTATGAATATATGTGTATTGAGAAAAATGTGATTATTATCAAATTGAATATATGCTTATATGTTATGATATATATTCATGAAATTGGATATTGGTTGTATTTGAAAAGTGAAATGAAACCTTATTAACTATATCGGGCTGAGTCGGATATAGATGGCATGCCATAGGATAGGAAGAGTTTAGAGATTACTTCGACCTTGAGTCGATGAGGCACTGGGTGCCAATTTGCTTCTGTTTAACTGATGAGACACTAGGTGTCAATTTATATAGCGCTAGGCGTAGTTATTACTTCAGATTTATCCGATGAGGCACTGGGTGCCAAATTGGTGTGTTGGTTGGTCCATGTATCTGTCTGAGTCCGTGTTGTGTTAATAAGGGAAAGTAAAATAATAATTTATGTGATTGATATTGAAATGGAAAAGATGATAAATGAATATGAGATGAGAAAATATTGAGATGGCAAATATGAGAAATGAAATACGAAATGATGAATTGAGATGTGAGACTTGAATCAATTCAAGTATTGATCAAAGAGAATCATGCCATTGCATGAGATGATGTATTCAAATGTTAAATGAAATGCCATTGATATATACTTATATATTTGAACATGTGAAAATCTTAATAGATTTGAATAAGGAATGAGCAAAAATTATACTATTGAATTGATACACATGAACATAGCTTACTTGTTGCATTTTAAATACTTATATCAAGTTTATGTTATTCAGATTATAGAAATACCACTGAGTTTTACTCAGCATGCGGTTTTGTTTGTCGTGCACAGGCTACGTACTGTTTGAATTATTATCGACTCATCAAATCACAAATCCCGAGCTCAAGTGTAGTGATATTTCATTTTGTAATTGCATGTACCTAGGGAGTCTTTTGTTGATATTGTTTATAAGATGTTGTTAATTTAGTTGCTAGTGAAAAGATGGTTAAATGTGTATATGGTTGTGGTTGAGGCTATTTTGGTATGTTAGCCTAGTTTATATTTTGGTATGTGATAGTTTAAAGTTTGGTAGCTTAGCATAATGCTTAGTATGTGCTTAGCTTCATATTTGGTAACTTTAGAAGTTGAAAGTTAGTTCAAATATGGTAAATGTGATATGAATGTGAGTCTTGAATGTTTGAAGTGTTGTTGATGTATTTGAACATATAAAATGTGGTACCAACCAGGGTACATTGGTTAGGCATATTAGGTGATGAATTTGGTGTATTTTAGGCATGTTTAATTGTGTTTCAAATAGGTTAAATGATTGGTAATTGAGTTGTTTAGTGCCCAAGTAGGAAATGGTAAACTTGAGTTTTAAGGTATTTTTGGGTGCATACGGCCTGGCCACACTGGCGTGTGTTATGGTCGTGTACGGCACACGGCCTGGCCACACAGGTGTGTGACCCCTGAAATCAAAATTTTTGTAATTATTTTTTAAACTTCCAGAATTGTTTCAAATTAGTCCCTTCCTATTTTTAAACTATTTTTAGGGTCCCGTAGACTCGTAATAGAGGCTATAAGAGTAACTTTTACTCTGAATTGGGGGGGATTAGCAAACCTAAATTAAGTGTATTCCACTAACATCATCAAAGATAACTTAAAATGATAATCATAAACGGAGTATGGACTAATACTCTGATGCTAATAATTGGAATAGTCTTGTATGTATCTGAAATTTGACATTCTAGAAGGGATAATAGTGATAAGAGTATAGAAAGTGGAAGACCAAGTTTAGAAATGCATAAAATAATTTATTATTCGAATGTATAAGAATCTAGCATGAAAATATTAGATTGTTGAGATATGCCCCTACATATTATAATGTTATTAGTTATTTTATATGTTGATTATAATTGAATTAATTATTTGATTCATTAGTAATGCTCGTGACCTTAATCCGATGATGGAGAGGGTTTAGGGGTGTTACAGTCTCAGGTTAGTTTGGTGAGGTCGAGAGATAAATCGGACTAGTTTGTCTAACTTGGTAAAATTGAGACCATGAGGTAAAATTAAGCCAATTTAAGAGTGCAAGTGATTTAGATCCCGAATCCAAAGGTTAATTAACAACATGGAAGTCAACCAACTATTTTCTGTATTGATTTGTTGATTTTGTAATGTTGCTTATTTTACAATTTAGTCATTTTCTGTTTTAGGTAGTTGATTAGCACAATTAACCTCAATTATGGTCTGGCGTAATATGACTAAGTGAGTAGTTAGCTAAACTCATTAATTGCATGCAAATTGTTTTGGGATCACTTAATCATGAACTCTTGTGGGTTTGATCCTTGGAATACTCAAGTGTTCCATTGAACATTACAAATATTACAATTGACCTGTCACACTTGCAGCATATCACATTATATTTGATTGTTTAGTGTTGATTCTCCATCTCGGTGTTCGTACACTTGTGGCGAAAGCAGTCACCATGCCATCACAAGAGATCATCGATGGATGTCGTAGGTCTTGTTTAGGGACATTCTCCCACTCAATATTTTAAAACCATGCAAGGTTTTTAATGTCCGATTTCAATCATGAATAATCAATATATGCATGACAAGTACATGTGGCATTCTTCCCTAAACTATATGGCATGCTTATCTCATATATTTATGAACAAATATTCCCAATCATGTAAATATCATCGCATTTATCTCATAAATAAAAGCATAAAATTAAACACCCCAAAGCATACTTTGGTTCTTCATTTTTGCCACCATGGACTTCTGCTGCAGTATAGGTTCACGTTTCTATCATCGTCATCTTTCCATCACTATTTTTGTGTCATCGCCGCTGTTGACCACTGTCAGTGAGCCTTTGTTGTCGATCACCACAACTGAACCACCGATGGCCTCTTACTGTCGGACCACCATCGATTTTGTGCCAGTTTGGTTGGGTCGAGTTTGTGTCATATCGATCACTCCGGATGTGTCTTGATTATCTAAGTTTCGTTAGGAAAAATATTAAAAAATTCTTATGCCTGTTTCTGGCTCACATATTTTATTTTAAATAATTAATAAAATAAAACCCTGCATGGAGATGATAATCTATGATCTAAAATATACATGCCCGATAAATTAATAAATTAAAATTAAATTTTTAGGAATCACAACTTTAGAAAAATTACTTTATCATCCATAAAAATAAAATAACATCATACATTCATTCGCATACATTCCCCTAAACATGCAAACAATTACAAGAATGTCACATCTCATCAAATATAATCATACATGAAGAAGAGAGAGAATTTCGATCTTGGTTTACACTATAAACATAGCACAACCTGGTGCTTCGATACCAATTGATGGAAAAAATCCGGTTCGAATATGGTTTTCTTGAAGAGTGAAAAATAAAATTTTTGAAAATTGACCCGATTTGTGATATTTATAGAAATAAACCCTAGATCGAATTCTCACCTGTGTTTCAGATATACGGATCCTTGTCGTTCCTAGCTTTCACCAAACGATCTTCTCTACTATTCTCATGCCACGAATTGCTTCAAGTGTAGGCTCGAACAATTCGAATCAAACACAGAACTAGAAATAGTTTTATTTTCTATAATGTGAAAACGAAAATTCTCTTTTTAAAATAGAAGCCGACAGAATCGATATTTTGGAAAATATAGAAAATTCTTAGAGAATAAGAGTCTTTATATTCTCGGATAGAATAGCGATTTATCAAAGTTATGTAAATAGCCCTACCAATGTAATCTATTTATAAGGAGAGAATGTATAACCCTTGTTGAATTTTAGAAGTTTATTTCAACTAGAAAAACAAACTCCGAGTATGACTAGGAGTATAGGGGGCAACAACCTTAGTTAATAATACTAGGGTTTGTCATCCCACCCTTTTTGTAACACTCCAAACCCAACCTAGACGTTATGGCCGAATCCAGAGATGTCACAAAAAAGGTTTTGAAAATGAAGTCAATACGATAAAATCATTTCAGTTTTTCAACTCATACTCGCTTATATCCATTGTCGAAGCATAATTTAATTAATTAATTTGCCAAAATGTGATTTACAACGGAAATTTATAAAAACTATTTTATTTCAAAAATCCACTTCGTATTTTTAGAAAAACCCTTGTTTGTGTAAAAACCATGGTTTTTAGATATCCGTTATAAATAAAATAGTAAAACGAAAATCCAAATTCCAAAATTAACCCAAATAGTCCAAAGAGTCCAATTATTACAAAACTCCATAAATAAACATGATTTAAAATAGAATAAAACCATAAACTTAATCAGTACGAACTTGTGGTCACCGAGAGGCTCTGTCGCACCGATCTGCCTAAGCCTATGGATTACCTAAACAGAACAGACAAATAGGTGTGAGTTTTCGTAAACTCAGTATGTAACCCAACAGATACAGATTCGAACTTAAGTCTTTTTTTAGATAAAGATATTAGAAACAGTTATGCAGAATAGATAAACAGAACCCTACCCCCATCTTCTACACCCTTGCGCAGAAGCTTACTCAAAGGAACTGCAATCAAAGAGAACCCCTCTACAAACCGCCGATCATAACCAGCCAGACCTAGAAACCGCAAATTTCGGATACGTTCTTAGGTTGTTTCCAATCAAGCACAGCCTCAATGTTTCTTGGATCAACACGAATCCCCTCAGCAGAAACTATGTACCCTAGAAAAGTTACCTCACGTAACCAGAACTCACACTTGCTCAACTAAGCGTAGAGCTGTTTCTCTCGGAGTATCTGAAGCACTACTCTAAGATGCTCATCATGCTGAAGACCATGATGAATATCCTTGGTCTTAGGGTAAACCAAAATATCGTCGATGAAGACCATGATGAATTGATCCAAATATGGCTGGAAGTGTAACATCTCGAATTTGGGCCTAGTAGATTTGGGCTTATTAGGTTGTAACGCCCCAAAAATCTCGAAACTTTTAATTCCTGTGCATGGGAGTTAATATGTATGTGCAACACTTAGAATAATAATATTAAGGTATTATCGGGATTAGTTGAAGCCTTAGAGTTAGGGGAGACCATAGGAAAAATTTATGTTCTTACTTAGTGGACCCTAGTCTCAGGCATGAGGCCTCATAAGCAGATTAAGAAAAGAGAGGACACAAAAATGGACTCTTAGGTTTGGGTTGAGGCCCTAATTAGGTTTTCTGTTTGGGCATTATAGGACTTAAAAGGTAGTACCTGTGTTTAAAATATCAAAATAGGCTTGTGGCCCAGTGGTCAGTAGTGCCACTTAGGGAACAAGGGGGTCACGCCATACCAGGGAGTTAAGGGCCCAAATTTAAGTTTCATGGAGCCCAATTCCTTGGATTCAAGTTAGCTAATTTTCGGCATTAGGGTTAGGTGGAGTGGACGGCTACAAGGCTCAAAAATAGGAGGATTTATGTGAATGGGATAATGTAGATAATATAGTTGATAATATGGAAGATAAAAGGAGAAAAATTAGGAGCTATCTGCTGAGAGCAGAGTTGGCCAAAATTCCATCACCTAGAGGAGTAAAGAAATCGGTTTCTAATAGCCATAGGGGGTGCCGAATTTTCTATAAATAGGGGGAATAGCTCATCAATTTTGGCATTTGAACCCTACTTTTTCTTCATTCTTTGTGCCGAAATTCTCAGTCTCTCCCTCCACAATTTCTGTCAACTTTCTTTCAAAAAGCCAAAAATCACCACCTCCTTCACCCTTTCTTCTTTCTTTGAAATTTCACATTAGTCAAATCTTCCGATCTCCATTGTTATTCTTCTCCCATTCAATAAAAGCCGAAACTACACTCTTGTTTGTTCTTGTAGCCAAAATCTTCCTCTTGTTCATCTTTTTTGGGATTTTCTTAAAAGCTGAAATTCTTAGATCTCTAATCTTCTACGCTTCGATCTTCTGCTGTGATTGCCGAATCTTCTTGCAAGGAGTAGCCGAAACCATTTGTATAGGTATGTGTCGATTCGTGAGATTTCAATCTTTTTCTGGCTTTTAGAGATCTTAGCCGAATGGCTATATGGTTAACTAATCGGGGGTTTTCTCTCATTTGCGGCATTCCAGGATTTGAAGGGGGTCCAATGCTTTGATTTCTAAGCCAGAGTTCATAGCACTTTCGGATCAAATTACTTTTCGATTTTAAGGTAAGAAGATCATTAATTTAAATGTATGAATCGGGTAAAGCACTAACCTTGGTGAATATAGGAGAGGCCTTATCCTTGCGTTCTTCCAGCTTTTGAGCAAGGTTGTAGACAAAGGGCAGTAGATCAAATTAGCGAGGGTATCAACATAGAGAGTAGTACTATGCGTTATCAAGTGTAACTTTTCACACCATTAGATTGTTCGTTAATATGTGTTAATAAATCGCTTATATTACATTAAATGCCAAAATCCCAAAGATAACGTTCAAACCCGAAGAGGGTAAAAGCGAATCACCAGGTTAGTGATCTCTGTCATTCTTCAGTGAATGTTCCTGTTAAGATGACATGTTTTATAAGTATGCCGATTTCTGTGATTGCAAGGGGTTAGGTTTGATGAAAGGGGAGGTGTTCTGTGTAATGGCTTTTGCCATGATCTGTTGTAGTGGCTTTTGCCATGACTTTTACCATAATCTGTAGTGACTATTGCCATGATCTCGATAGTGGCTATTGCCATGATCTCGACGATGAGCAGCATGACTGCTATCGATGGTGTGTAGCGGTGTGGGTTGATTATAGAAATCCCCAATGGTATGATTGGCAGGTAAGGGTGGCGTGTAGTGGATGGAAACCTAGGATTTGGGTTGGGCTTGCATAATTTTTGTTATATTTATTAATCTGTTATTCTATTCGGTGGGGCTAAGGCCCAAAACTAATGGTGCATGAAGGTTGCACATTGAGTCTCGCGACTCAACCTATTATTTAACATTTTTTTCAGGTAGCACCTAGTGCTTCGGACCGAGCTGGAGAGGAGCGCAAGGTGGCCATGAAAAAGAACATTTGGATTCAAAAAAGAAAAGACTTTAGTTTATTATTTTATATTTTTATTTAATGAGTTTTAAATTTCAATGTAATAAGGCCATGGGCCAGTAGACTTTATCATTTTGGGTTTTATGTTGGGTTTTATTGTTAGTAAACATTTAAATTTTTTTGTTTAAATTAAGTTAAGTCATGTGACAAATTATTAAATTTTCGGCATAAATGTTTAAACCTGATAATTATTTTTCCAAAGTGCCACAAGTTTTATAAAATCTCCTTAGTGACATACTAGATCCGGTTGTAGTGTTTGGGCTGGGTTTGAGGTGTTACAAATTGGTATCAGAGCCAGGCTCAAAACTCGGCTTTGGGGGTTTTTGGGCTCAAAACGTTTTCTAAAGATGGGTTTTAGAAACATGCATGTTTATAAATAGTACAGGGTTGTTTTCTCGGCATGGCACCTGCGTCTTCGGCCCAAGTCCGCCAGGTATGTATTCTGAACTCACTGTGTGATATATAAATATCTGTATGTGGGCTTGATGGGCTTTAAGGGACGTAGACTACCTTAGCTAGAACTTGATGAACTTTAGGCCTAGTTTACATCATACTTTTCAACTTCCATAAGACTTAAACTAATTAAACAAACCCGAATAAGTCATTTGAGCTAAGGTGTGGCAGCATACGCATGTCTAGGATTGGATTCGAGGAAAGCTTGGTATTTAAGGTCCTAGTGACTCACCTCCTCTTCATTGAATCCTACAGTGCGTGATGACTGCTCACCCTAGCCATGAGGACTTGTTGACGGCCAAAATTTATAATTAAAATCCGAAAGGACCACCACCCTATTTTGTAAATTACTAAAATAACCTTTAGTTTCAAAAATTTCCAAATTTCCCTTGATTTGTAAAATGACCAAAATACCCCTGGTTTGAAAAGAAATTACCAAAATACCCCTAATTTGCAAAATTACTGAAATACCCTAAATTTGTAAAATTACTGAAATACCCTCGATTTACAAAATTATCAAAATACCCTCGAATTAAAAATTACCAAAATACCCTTATTTTGAAACATCACCAAGATACACTATTTTGAATAAAATTACGAAAATACCCTTGTAAGTAAAATTACTAAAATACCCACAGGTGGTGAAATGATGAAAATACCCCTAGGTGGTGAATGTAAGTTTATAATGCTATTTTTATGATTGATGTATCTTTGAATGTTGACCAAGGTGAACTCTAGGACTAGGAAGTATCGATTTGAGAACTAAACCCATAGATAAAATTGAAAGAACTACTATCGAAATGATTTTACATAAGATTGTTCGAGGTTAATAAGTGGGAAGAATTAATTATTCATAAAATTCTTAATCGATAAACGTCGATCGAAAGAATGAGTACAAGGGGACGAAGACGCTCAGATCACGAATAATGGTGCGTACCTTCGTAGTATATTGAGTGTTTATTTTTTTTAAATTAGAGTGCGTAAGCGGAGCGTAGTGATGAGACTTGGGTAGTACAATTGATAGTTAGTTGAAAATTTCGAGGACAAAATTTCTTTAAGGGGGTAGAACTATAACATCCCAAATTTGGGCCTAGTAGATTTGGGCTTATTAGGTTGTAACGCCCCAAAAATCTCGAAACTTTTAATTCCTGTGCATGGGAGTTAATATGTATGTGCAGCACTTAGAATAATAATATTAAAGTATTATTAGGATTAGTTGAAGCCTTAGAGTTAGGGGAGACCATAGGAAAAAATTATGTTCTTACTTAGTGGACCCTAGTCTCAGGCATGAGGCCTCATAAGCAGATTAAGAAAAGAGTGGACACAAAAATGGACTCTTAGGTTTGGGTTGAGGCCCTAATTAAGTTTTCTGTTTGGGCATTATAGGACTTAAAAGGTAGTACCTGTGTTTAAAATATCAAAATGGGCTTGTGGCCCAGTGGTCAATAGCGCCACTTAGGGAGCAAGGAGGTGACGCCATACCAGGGAGTTAAAGGCCCAAATTTAAGTTTCAAGGAGCCCAATTCCTTGGATTCAAGTTAGCTAATTTTCGGCATTAGGGTTAGGTGGAGTGGACGGCTACAAGGCTCAAAAATAGGAGGATTTATGTGAATGGGATAATGTAGATAATATAGTTGATAATATGGAAGATAAAAGGAGAAAAATTAGGAGCTATCACCGAGAGCAGAGTTGGCCAAAATTCCATCACCTAGAGGAGTAAAGAAATCGGTTTCTAATAGCCATAAGGGTGCCAAATTTTCTATAAATAGGGAATATCTCATCTAGTACTATGCGTTATCAGTCGTAACTTTTCACACCATTAGATTGTCGTTAATATGTGTTAATAAATCGCTTATATTCATTAAATGCCAAAATCCGGCATAACGTTCAAACCCGAAGAGGGTAAAAGCGAATCACCGGTTAGTGATCTCGTCATTCTTGATGAATGTTCTGTTAAGATGAAATGTTTTATAAGTATGCCGATTTATGTGATTGCAGGGGTTGGGTTTGATGAAAGGGGAAGTGTTACGTGTAATGGCTTTTGCCATGATCATTGTAATGGCTTTTGCATGATCTTTTGCCATAATTTGTAGTGACTTTTGCCATGATCGTATAGTGGCTATTGCCATGATCGACGATGAAGACATATATGCTATCGATGGTGTGTAGCGGTGTGGGTTGATTTAGAAATCCCCAATGGTATGATTGGCGAGTAAGGGTGGCGTGTAGTGGATGGAAACCTAGGATTTGGGTTGGGCTTGCATAATTTTTGTTATATTTATTAATCTGTTATTCTATTCGGTGGGGCTAAGGCCCAAAACTAATGGTGCATGAAGGTTGCACATTGAGTCTCATGACTCAACCTATTATTTAACATTTTTTGGTAGCACCTAGTGCTTGACCGATGGAGAGGGCCAAGGTGGCCATGCAAAAGAACATTTGGATTCGAAAAAGAAAAGACTTTAGTTTATTATTTTATATTTTTATTTAATGGGTTTTAAATTTCAATGTAATAAGGCCATGGGCGATGAGACTTTATCATTTTGGGTTTTATGTTGGGTTTTATTGTTAGTAAACATTTAAATTTTTTTGTTTAAATTAAGTTAAGTCATGTGACAAATTATTAAATTTTCGGCATAAATGTTTAGACACGATAATTGTTTTTCCAAAGTGCCACAAGTTTTATAAAATCTCCTTAGTGACATACTAGATCCGGTTGTAGTGTTTGAAATTTGGGTTTGGGGTGTTACAAATTGGTATCGAGCCGGGTTCAAAATCGGCTTTGGGGTTTTGGGCTCAAAACGTTTTCTAAAGATGGGTTTAGAAACATGCATGTTTATAAATAGTCTGAGGTTGTTATCTCGGCATGGCACTGCGTCTCAGCCAAGTCCTTGGTATGTATTACGAACTCACATGTGATATATATAATATCGTATGTGGGCTTGATGGGCTTTAAGGGCGTAGACTATCTTAGCTAGAACTTGATGAACTTTAGGCCTAGTTTACATCATACTTTTAAACTTCCATAAGCTTAAACTAATTAAACAAACCCGGAATAAGTCATTGAGCTAAGGTGTGGCAAGCATCGCATGTCTAGGATTGGATTCAGGAAAGCTTGGTATTTAAGCGGTCCTAGTGACTCACCTCCTCTTGTTGGAATCCTACAGTGCGTGTATTTTCACCCTAGCCATGAGGACTTGTTGACGGCCAAAATTTATAATTAAAACCGAAAGGGACCACCACCTATTTTGTAAAATTACTAAAATAACCTTTAGTTTCAAAAATTTCCAAATTTCTCCTTGATTTGTAAAATGACCAAAATACCCGGTTTGAAAGAAATTACCAAAATACCCTCAATTTGCAAAATTACTGAAATACCCCAAATTTGTAAAATTATCGAAATACCCTCGATTTACAAAATTATCAAAATACCCTCGAATTATAAAATTACCAAAATACCCTTATTTTGAAACATCACCAAGATACACTATTTTGAAAAAATTACGAAAATACCCTTTAGGTAAAATTACTAAAATACCCAGGTAGTGAAACGATGAAAATACCCCAGGTGGTGAATGTAAGTTTATAAGGTTTTTTATGATTGATGTATCTTTGAATGTTGGTGAAGGTGAACTCTAGGACTAGGAATATCGACTTGAGAACTAAACCCAGTAGATAGAATTGAATTGAAAGAACTACTATCGAAATGATTTTACATAAGATTGTTCGAGGTTAATAAGTGGGAAGAATTAATTATTCATAAAATTCTTAATCGGATAAGCGTCGATTGAAAGAATGAGTACAAGGGGACGAAGACGCTCAGATCACGAATAATGGTGCGTACCTTACTTGTAGTATATTGAGTGTTTATTTTTTTTAAATTAGAGTGCATAAGCGGAGCGTAGTGATGAGACTTGGGTAGTACAATTGATAGTTAGTTGAAAATTTGAGGACAAAATTTCTTTAAGGGGTAGAACTATAACATCCCAAATTTGGGCCTAGTAGATTTGGGCTTATTAGGTTTAACGCTCAAAAATTTCAAAACTTTTAATTCCATGCATGGGAGTTAATATGTATGTGCAAAGACTTAGAATAATAATATTAAGGTATTATCAGGATTAGTTGAAGCCTTAGAGTTAGGGAAGACCATAGGAAAAACTTATGTTCTTACTTAGTGGACCCTAGTCTCAGGCATGAGGCCTCATAAGTAGATTAAGAAAAGAGAGGACACAAAAATAGACTCTTAGGTTTGGGTTGAGGCCCTAATTAGGTTTTCTGTTTGGGCATTATAGGACTTAAAAGGTAGTACCTGTGTTTAAAATATCAAAATGGGCTTGTGGCCCAGTGGTCAGTAGCGCCATTTAGGGAACAAGGAGGTGACGCCACACCAGGGAGTTAAGGGCCCAAATTTAAGTTTCAAGGAGCCCAATTCCTTGGATTCAAGTTAGCTAATTTTTGGCATTAGGGTTAGGTGGAGTGGACGGCTACAAGGCTCAAAAATAGGAGGATTTATGTGAATAGGATAATGTAGATAGTATAGTTGATAATATGGAAGATAAAAGGAGAAAAATTAGGAGCTATCTGCTGAGAGCAGAGTTGGCCAAAATTCCATCACCTAGAGGAGTAAAGAAATCTGTTTCTAATAGCCATAAGGGGTGCCAAATTTTCTATAAATAGGGGGAATAGCTCATCAGTTTCTAATAGTCAAGATATGGCCTTGAAACCAAGATGAGCTATTCCATGTAAGACCGTATATAGGATAAAACTTTGACATCAAGTTACGTGAGATGAGATTCAGTATCCTCGGTTATTCGTAGAAATTCATCGGGCAAATGAGTAAAGTTAAAATAAGATAACAAGAAAGCTAAGTAAGCAAAGCTATTACCGAGTTGAAATTAAGTATTATTTATGTTATGAATGATGAATTAGAGATCATGATTATTAAATTAAAGTATGTTGATTCATGTGATTAAGTGATACAGGCACTATGTTTACCTTACAAGTATGAGGATAGTAAGTATCATGGGAAATGTGAGAATCAGTATAAGTAAGTAAGCTCTATAGCTGAAATTATGATACCATTGTTATGTCAAATGGTTTATATTAAGCAAGTTTATTAATTTGTGTTTTACATGCAAACTTACTAAGCTAAATGCTTACGTCTTTAATCCTCTCTTTCTATGTAGTCCCAAGCTAACTTGTGGATCGTTGGAGTCGAGCTCGAGCACACTATCAATCTCTATTTTGGTATAGCCAAGTTGTTTATGTTAAGTATGGCATGTATAGGAAACATTCATTATATTTTTATTTAATGAGTTTTAAATTTCAATGTAATAAGGCCATGGGCGATGACTTTATCATTTTGGGTTTTATGTTGGGTTTTATTGTTAGTAAACATTTAAATTTTTTGTTTAAATTAAGTTAAGGCATGTGACAAATTATTAAATTTTCGGCATAAATGTTTAAACTCGATAATTATTTTTCCAAAGTGCCACAAGTTTTATAAAATCTCCTTAGTGACATACTAGATCCGGTTGTAGTGTTTGAATGGGTTTGAGGTGTTACAAATTGGTATCGAGCAGTGCTCAAACTCGGCTTTGGGGTTTTGGGCTCAAACGTTTTCTAAAGATGGGTTTTAGAAACATGCATGTTTATAAATAGTCTGAGGTTGTTTTCTCGGCATGGCACTGCGTCTTGACCCAAGTCACTGTGTATGTATTCGAACTCACTGTGTGATATATAAATATCTGTATGTGGGCTTGATGGGCTTTAAGGGCGTGACTACCTTAGCTAGAACTTGATGAACTTTAGGCCTAGTTTACATCATACTTTTCAACTTCCATAAGACTTAAACTAATTAAACAAACACAGGAATAAGTCATTTGAGCTAAGGTGTGGCAACAGTATCATCGCATGTCTAGGATTGGATTCAGAAAGCTTGGTATTTAAGCAGATCCTAGTGACTCACCTCCTCTTGTTTGGAATCCTACAGTGCGTGATGTTTATTCACCCTAGCCATGAGGACTTGTTGACGGCCAAAATTTATAATTAAAATCAGAAAGGACCAAACCACCCTATTTTGTAAATTACTAAAATAACCTTTAGTTTCAAAATTTCCAAATTTCCTTGATTTGTAAAATGACCAAAATACCCGGTTTGAAAAGAAATTACCAAAATACCCTAATTTGCAAAATTCTTTGAAATACCTAAATTTGTAAAATTACTTGAAATACCCCAGTTTGTAAAATTAAATTGAAATACCTCGGATTAAAAATTACCAAAATACCCTTATTTTGAAACATCACCAAGATACACTATTTTGAATAAAATTACGAAAATACCCCTATAAGTAAAATTACGAAAATACCCCTAGGTGGTGAAATGATGAAAATACCCCTAGGTGGTGAATGTAAGTTTATAATGCTATTTTTACGATTGATGTATGCTGAATGTTGACTGAAGGTGAACTCTAGGACTAGGAAGTATCGATTTGAGAACTAAACCCATAGATAAAATTCGAAAGAACTACTATCGAAATGATTTTACATAAGATTGTTCGCGGTTAATAAGTGGGAAGAATTAATTATTCATAAAATTCTTAATCGGATAAACGTCGATCGAAAGAATGAGTACAAGGGACGAAGACGCTCCAGATCACGAATAATGGTGCGTACCTTCTTCGTAGTATATTGAGTGTTTATTTTTTAAATTAGAGTGCGTGGCAGGCGTAGTGATGAGACTTAGGTAGTACAATTGATAGTTAGTTGAAAATTTTGAGGACGAAATTTCTTTAAGGGGTAGAACTATAACATCCCGAATTTGGGCCTAGTAGATTTGGGCTTATTAGGTTGTAACGCCCAAAAATCTCAAACTTTTAATTCACGTGCATGGGAGTTAATATGTATGTGCGACTTAGAATAATAATATTAAAGTATTATTAGGATTAGTTGAAGCCTTAGAGTTAGGGAGACCATAGGAAAAAATTATGTTCTTACTTAGTGGACCCTAGTCTCGGGCATGAGGCCTCATAATGCATTAAGAAAAGAGTGGACACAAAATGGACTCTTAGGTTTGGGTTGAGGCCCTAATTAAGTTTTCTTTGGGCATTATAGGACTTAAAAGGTAGTACTGTGTTTAAAATATCAAAATGGGCTTGTGGCCCGGTGGTCAATAAGCGCCACTTAGGGAGCAAGGAGGTGACGCCATACCAGGGAGTTAAAGGCCCAAATTTAAGTTTCAAGGAGCCCAATTCCTTGGATTCAAGTTAGCTAATTTTCGGCATTAGGGTTAGGTGGAGTGGACTACACAAGGCTCAAAAATAGGAGGATTTATGTGAATGGGATAATGTAGATAATATAGTTGATAATATGGAAGATAAAAGGAGAAAAATTAGGAGCTATCACCGAGAGTGAGTTGGCCAAAATTCCATCACCTAGAGGAGTAAAGAAATCGGTTTCTAATAGCCATAGGGGGTGCCGAATTTTCTATAAATAGAGGGAATATCTCATCAGTTTCTAATAGTCAAGATATGGCCTTGAAACCAAGATGAGCTATTCCATGTAAGACCGTATATAGGATACGGCTTTGACATCAAGTTACGTGAGATGAGATTCAGTATCCTCGGTTATTCGTAGAAATTCATCGGGCAAATGAGTAAAGCTAAAATAAGATAACAAGAAAGCTAAGTAAGCAAAGCTATTACCGAGTTGAAATTGAGTATTATTTATGTTATGAATGATGAATTAGAGATCATGATTATTAAATTAAAGTATGTTGATTCATGTGATTAAGTGATACAGGCACTATGTTTACCTTACAAGTATGAGGATAGTAAGTATCATGGGACATGTGAGAATCAGTATAAGTGAGTAAGCTCTATAGCTGAAATTATGATACCATTGTTATGTTAAATGGTTTATATTAAGCAAGTTTATTAATCTATGTTTTACATGCAAACTTACTAAGCTAAATGCTTAGTCTTTAATCCTTTCTTTCTATGTAGTCCCGCCAAGCTAACTTGTGGATCATTGAGTCGAACTTCTGAGCACACTATCAATCTCTATTTTGGTATAGCCAAGTTGCTTATGTTAAGTATGGCATGTATAGGAAACATTCATTCTTAGGCCGTGTGTCATACATGTTAAGATTTATCACACCGTGTTTATGTCCACGGGCATGTCAAGGCCTATGTAATTAGTCGATTTCGACCACGAGTGAAAGACACGGGCATGTCAAGAGGTACACGGGCGTGTCCCAAGCCACATGGGCGTGTGACCCCTACTTCAAAGAAAGGTTTTTGATTAAGTTTTGAAATTTTTAGATATGTGCTTAAGGCTTCGTAGGCCCATGAAATGTATGATTAGACTAAGAAAGAGAGATTTTTAAGTTAGAACGAAATTTTACAGCCCGTAAGTGTATGTTTAAGTGAGTTCAAGCTTGGTAATGCCTCGTATCTAGTCTTAGCTTGGACTCGGGTATGGGGTGTTACAAAAACAATTTTTAATTTGGAATCATAATCTATTATAGACACCCCAAAGTGAGGAATTCTCAGACAAATCAACCTTTAGATGCACTACCAAGTTTGCTCTGTATGCATAATATCCCGATACATCCTTTCCTTTGGTGTAATCCTGGCATCGTTCCTCCTAACGCATATTCATAATTAGCTTGAAACAAAAATATAAACCCATGTAAGGTCATAGGAACATAGTGAGAAAAATGTCCTTACCTGCATAATGCTTGCGCATCGTTAACAAAGAATCGTTATGACTTTCTTATATGGCCTTTCAGCTTGTCTTTAGTGAATACTTTTCTCAGAATTTCATTCTTCATTCTCTATGGATGTCACACCTTCCTCTGAACTCATTACTTACCCGTCAACATCTTTGGTACGCCACTTACCTCTTTTAATATGATATTTCATAAGTCTTTACCCATTTCTTTTACAGAGGTCATATGACCAAAACACTGTTACTCTTGTATACATAACTTTAAGCCATTTTTCACCACGATTCATGTTTAATCACATATACAGATAATAAATGCCATTACTAAGATATACAATTAGAGAAATCCTTATTCAAAATACACTTATTTTATGTTTACCCATCACATTTTCTACATCTCGTCACTTCATTATTCCCAATCGAGTCATGGTCATGCATAACATATTACTGTAGCTCATAAAGACATTGTGCCTTGCTAATATTTCTAAGTACATTTACAATCCATATTAAATGTGCCAAACATTTTAATACAGATTCCACCACAAGAGTCATTCCTTTAGGATATGCCATTGAGAGCCTCACTAGAATACGCCACAAGGGCACTACTTTTAGATTTCGCCATGTAAGTCGTTCTTTCAGGTTTTCATCACAAAGGCTATCCTGTCAGAATTTTCCACACAGGCTATTTATTCATAGTTCACTATAAAAGTGATTCTTAAGAGTGCACCACGAAAGCGTTCCTTCAGATTTTGCCACAACGAAATTCCTTCCATATTTTGCCAGAAAGGCTTTCTTCCAAATTACACTACAAAGTCTTTCTTTCCTAGCATGTTTATGATTTGGATTTGCCTAAACTCACATTATGTGAGGTTTGCCTATCATCATCCTAGGTTACGCAGAGAACCCCATTGGGCAATCACTGTCCTGTAGTTCTTTTTGGAAGGTGCCATGGCCATAGGATTTTCCTTTAAGGTTCATACCAAAGATCCTATTTTTAGTCTCGACGGGCCCCTTTAGACTCCCCGCAGTGAACAGACACATACTCTCTTAACAAACCTTTCATGCCCTG
The DNA here is from genome assembly GCA_025506655.1 of Gossypium rotundifolium. Taxonomy (NCBI): domain Eukaryota; kingdom Viridiplantae; phylum Streptophyta; class Magnoliopsida; order Malvales; family Malvaceae; genus Gossypium; species Gossypium rotundifolium. The sequence goes on from CP106730.1 coordinate 32,150,457, forward strand.
ACACAATTCACATTCATATTTAACTCTACAACTTACTTTTAATAGAGCATACCCATAACATACATCTAAGACACACATATATGGCCAAGCCTAAACTTCTCAGATTTCACACCATAACATGCATTCTATCCTTAACATTCATTCATATAGTTGCATGACCATCAAACTATACTTTTCTAGCTTTGGTTCTATTGTTCAATCAGTTTCTACAAAGATATCTCATGTGAACAGTATACTTGCAATAGTCAATATAAAGACTCACCTGAAAACCATGAATAGCAGTTTGAACTTCAGATCCCACCTTCATCAAGATACTACAACAACCACAACATATAAAATAGAGAAACATTATTAAAGCTCATTCAAATAACCTTACCATCATCTCAGACTTAGATGAACCTCATATGAAACCTTACTTCTTGATCTTATTGTTCATGCATTCTTACAGAACTATTCTTTCATAGAATAACATGTAGAGTCATAAAACTTACCTTAACATGAAGTAATCATTGATAAAATCTAGGATTTTAACTTTAGCTTTAAAAAATGCCTTCGGTTCCTCTAGCCTCAAGTAACCATATTTTTGAAGAAAGAAGAAGTAAAACCACCTTTCCAAAACTTGAATATATATTATAATCTAGGTCCTTATTGGAACTTGACAAATATCACCTCATTACATAATTGTCTTACCAAAAGTTTACAACTCCTGAGAAACCTAACCGAGTATCCCCTTATTTTTTAACTATCCTGGTTCACATTCAATTGGTTCCTAACTAGCTTACCTTGCAACTTAACTTGCATAGTACCACAATTAACGGACGCACTATATCCTTGACGTGAACTCATATTCTCAATACCATTTTACTTAGTCGCTAGTCTTATTCCAACTAGTATAGCCATCTGACGACCATATAAATATATACGCTTGCTCTATATGTTGAAAGATGCACTTGGGTGAAGCCTACTCCGCCAATCAACGACCTTAGGGCTATACGCTAAACCTTGTACCTGCCAGAATTGGGGTGTTACAGATTAGACATATGTAATTTGGGCTCAAATGATTTATAATGAAGTTCTTGCTTTTTGCCTATTAATTATAAACTCATTTAGTCACGAAGTCATTCCATTATAGCATCGTAACTGAACTCTCCTCAATGACATACCATTACAAAAGTAACTCGATTAGTGCTCGTCCAATAACCTTGTCATAAGTGTGTTACTCTTATATGATATCCTTAATCTTTTTGGGACAATATATGTTCTCCCAATATGATTCAATTTTATCTCATAGTAACCATTACATCTTTCTTCATGAAAAGTCAATTACTATCAAATAGTAATCAAGTTATCCATCACAAAGACGAATGATCCGTGACCACATTTACTTTCATCAACAATGTAATTCCAATGAGAGAATATCATTTAGTCATGTCTCGAGCTATGAATTTCACCATTGTGAATCATGCTACATACTAAAAAAGTCGTACACCCAACGCTCCAACTTTCGGCTCCTTATCTATTCAAACTCAGGCTTTTACTTACATTAATGTGTACGAGTCACACATACATAGTCTATCATCCACTCATGATTTAGGTATGTCACACTATTAAGTTCACAAGTGAATAAATCCATAAGCGAATTGAGGATCTATTCTTCTTGGGTCCAGTCTGATGTACTGTCAATCACATCTATGTCTCTATGTTCGGGAGTCTATGTTCTGGGAGTCACCTGCTCCGATTTCCAAGACAAAGTATCTCCTCAATTTGGACTTGATAGATGGTATATTAGTCTTTCAATCGTTTTGCTTATTTTTTATTAGACTAAGGACATGTTTAGGTTCTTCTACTAATACAAGTTGTTTTTTCGTATTACAATTTGACAATGTAATACTGCTTAGTATTGGTTTAAATAGTAGACAACCAATCAGCAACATTTGCATCCATTTTTCTTTGTATGCAAAACCACATGAGGACAATCATACAAAGTATATTAATGTAATCAATGAATTTGTTTTATTAATCAATTTGTTCGAAAAAATTACAAGTTCACAAACGAATATACTACACTCAAGGCACTAGATCCAATAGTTGGGTGTTTCAGAATACTATTGTGAAAAAATATTATTGTAAAGAGAATTTTGATAAAGTTGGTCTAAACCTTAACGAGTCGTGGATTTGGAAAAGTATTTTACATGGGAATGCTTTGTGTAGGAGATGTTTAGATTGGCAAGTGTGGAATGGTAGCCATTTGACAATAGAAAATGAGTTAATACTAGAGAGAGATGCAAGGCTACAAGAGATAGTGAATGAAAACAACAATTTCTTTGAACTAATGTGCCGTGAGAAAATGTATTCGAACACTTCCCGTATTAATGATTGTTTAAGTGTAGAGGCAATGAGACATCTATTACAAAGCTCGTTCTAAATCTTTGGAGGTAGAGACAAAAAAAGTATGGAAATTTTCAATTGACAGAGAATACTTAGGTCGATCAGGCTACCAAGTCTTTATAAATTATTCAAAATAATTTTCTAATCAGTCATTTCATTGCAACTGGACCAAGTCTAAATGGAAAAGTTTATGGAAACTCAAAGTCCCCTATATGATTATGTTATTTTTTTATAAAAGATTTGTGTTAAAGGGTTGCCTTTTCGAGAGGATATAGGTAAGAGAATCAGTGGAGTGGATACAATTCGCATATGGTTTGGGTCGAAATTAGGAGTAATAACACGACTTCGAGGAACATGATGTAGGTTGTCTAGTGCTAAAAAGGATTATAAGAGATAACAATAGAACTTCATATTCGATGTCAGAATGGCGGAGTATTGTCTATAGCATGATTAGCATCTTATGGTGGAACAAAGGTAGAACAAACAATCTATAGAGTAAATGAATTAAGTATCAATTGGAGTGGTGTTTTTACTACTTATAATATCAAAAAAGAAAGAGAACATTTTCAGAGAAAGTGGCTTATTAATGTCAATAAAACCAAGATTATGAACAACTACATTGGACTTGTTGCTAGGAAACGAGGTAGGCCTGGTATGAGTGTTGCATGTTCGCTTGTGGATAGAAACTAACAACTTCTATTTTTGTTTAGTAAAATAGTAGAGTATGAAGACATACGACAAACAACATTTTAAGAGGTTCGTGAAGCATTAATTCAGGCAAAACAAAGAGGTTGGATAGTGGGTTTTCTAATGAATAATGGCAAAGCAATACAATAAATCTTAGAATGTACAACTTTTTCTCCTAATTGGAAAATGACACCTCTAATTGAGGACATTAAGAAGCTCGGTAATTCCTACATAACTAAAGAAAGTGTGGGATCAACAACACATGCATTTAGGGTAGTAACAAGATGGGCATCGTTTGCTTCAAATATCAAGATTAGTTTGGTTTTTCCTTTGTATGATTAATGCTTGATTCTCTATAAAAAAATATCATGATTCTCATAATTTGTATGTATTTTTGTAGATACATCGAAATATAAAATGACATAAACACCCTCAAAATAATCTTTATTATTTTGTAAAAGTAATAAGTTTTAGTTATTTTACAACTGAATTGAATTGAATATAAATACCCTCAAAATAATATTTGTTATTTTGTAAAAGAAATAAATTTTAGTAAATTCACAATTGAGTTAGGACAGATATAAGCATACTCAAAATAGTATTTATTGTTTTATAAATAAAATAAACTTTCAATAATATCATAATAAACTCAATCAAACTTTTAATAATATATATATATATATATAGGAAAATATCCCAAAAATACCAAAAAATCAAAATTACGGAAAGGACGGGTTTCAAAAATATTGACCTAAAGGGCAATTTCCCTAAAAATCGCGTCACGTCGGTAGCGTTTTGGGGAAAGCGGCCTAAAGCGCTTCCCTGAGGGAGTGCTTTTGGCCATTTTCCCCCAAAAACGCAATTACGTCACGCGCTTTTAGGATTCTTTCGATCCACTTGCAATGTGAAAAATGAAATAAGTTTTTGGGCGTAGTCTCGGCAAAATAATTATGAGGAGACGTTTGAACAAACCGTGGCGGCACGCTTCCACGTGGGCGTGCTTTTGCTACTGATGGTCTCGGGCACAATTATTTTGAGGAGACGGTGCGTAACAAACCGTGGCGAAAAACGCTCTCACGTGGACTCTCTTTTGCTACAGTGGTCTCCGGTAAAATTATTTTGAGGAGACGTTTCTGAACAAACAAGTGGCAAAAACGCTTCCAGCGGGTGCACTATTACTAGAGTCTTGAAAAGCGCTCCCGTGGGACGCCGCTTTTGCTCTGATGCTATCCGCAAAATTAGGCTATAATCGCCAAATTTCATTCTCGGTTAGCGAAAGCAAATTCAAGCAAAAGGAAAAAATTGAAAATGAGTGAACGTATTAATGCTATTATTTACTACGATGGTGAAGTGCGTGACACCGAAAATGGTGTTGTTTTCTTATCGGAGAACACAGTAGCGATTGAGTTTTAATCGAACGTCGATTTGGTAGAACCGCAAAAGAATTAGGCGTAAAATATTGAACAACGCTAATGAAAGTTCGTCTATTAAGTATAGATTTTGCGCTTGGTTGATCCGGTGAGATATGACGCATTCGACATCAAAGGTCCTCGGAGCCTTAAGGTAATGGTGGAGACTCATCTTGCCGATGGTTCACCCTATATCGAGGTATATGTAGAATTTTCATCTCCAAGTGATCCGTTGCGACCTCAACATCTAGTATCGTTCGAGGGAATACACGACCCCAAGTCGACACTCTGTAAGTGGGAGGCAAAACACGAAGTGCCCCTGCGGTGGTAGTGTGGAAAACATAACCCCTGCACGACACTCGGTTGGTGGATGGGACATGCATATTCGTCATTCGACGTCGGATGACGTAAATACGTATTAGGGGACGTCATCAACTTCTAGTGGATGGCAATCCGGATCTGATTGGGATCTTTCTGAAAGATGTTTAAGGAGGGATGATGTATTACCGACGACATCCACCAATGAGGGCCTCGTTTGTTGCGGGTTATGGAGGATCGGACGATGAATCCGATGTGGATCCACCTCGGGAGCCAAGGCCTGACGGTGCAGAAGTTGGATTATTTTACAACCGGAGCCCATTCCAATTGTACGAAGATGTTGAGGCGGTTCGAACGAAGAAGAAGAAGATCCGCTATTCGGGCATACTCACCTCCAACAGCACATGCATAATGTCGATCTATCTCAAGATGATGCATTGGAGTTTCTGAACTACCACACCAGACGGCGTGACTGTACAAATTCTTCGTTGGATTTGGACCAATTAGAAGTTGGTAACCGTTTTCCAACAAGAATACTTTTCTTGGTGCATTGAAACAATACAAAGATCGTGAACGGGTTAACTACACTATGGTTAAATCAAAGCTCGATAGGTACGAGGCGAAGTGTGCAATAAAGACGGCACATGTTCATGGAAAATCATGGCGTCGTTGAGGAAAAGGACAGGGATGTGGGAGGTGAAAAGTACAAAGGTCCGCATACATGTCTTAAAGTGCAGTACCACTATGTGTTCAATGATTTGAATAACACTAATATTATGTAATGTTGCATTATTTAACGTATTGTTGTGGTGTAACATAAGATCATCCGAGGATGGATTCGGACATGTTGGTGATTTAATAATCCCGACGGTGAAGGCCGATCCCAAAACTACAATTACCTTTAATTGGCAATATTCGTTGCCAAATGGGGTATGTGCCCTCTTATGGAAAGGCTTGGATAGCCAAGCAGAAGGCGTTGGAAAAGTTGCACGATCGGTGGGGCGCTTCATATAATGAAGTGTGGCGGTGGTGTCGTGTTGAGACGTATGTCCCGAGCAAAGACAATGACCTTGAAACGGAACCGGCGACTACAATGATCGCTCCGCTCCGTGGATGCGCGGTGTTCAAACGCTGTTCGGACATTTAAGCAATGCCGAGATGCTTTTACATCCGCAAGCCATTGGTACAAATTGATTGGTACCTTCATGTATGATAGATATACGATCGGCTATTGCTAGCTGTGGCACAAGACGACTGTGGGAGAATCCTTCCGATTGCGTTCGCAATAACACCAGGGGAGTCAGCTGATGACTGGGACTTCTTCCTATCTAGGTTAAGGAGGCATGTCTGCCCTCAACCTGACATATGCGTTATATCGGATCGGGGCCCTGGAATACTTGCGCAATAGAACGACGAGGAAGCATGTGGCATCGCACACACCATCGATATTGCCTGAGGCATGTTTCGTCCAACTACTATGGGCAACACCGATCTAAAAGACAGAAACGGCAAGTGACCGATATGGGTATGAAATATCTATTAATATAATTTCTTTTGAAATTTTCAATTTATTCGCAATTGAATAGTGGTATGTAATATTCGCTATCAACGTATATTGGCAGGGTACGAGATCAATAAAGACCGTTTTCACGAGATGTTGGCGATTTGCGCCTGATAACGCCGGCGATAGTACTTGTGCAATATTCCTTTTAAACAGTGGACACACGCATATGACGGCGGCCTACGATATGGTCATATGACCACAAACCTGGCCGAATGCATAAATTCTGTGCTAAAAGGAACCCGTCATCTGCCGATTACAACGATTTTGCGGAGACATATTTTCATTTAGCGGCACTATTTTCAAGAGAGCAATGAAGTTATCGAGGGCGATGCAAGGAGGCCATGTATGGAGCCCAAGGTCTTGCAAGAAATTAATCGTAGGAAGGCACGGCGAACACCATGCACACAAGGTGTCACGACCGCGACGACCTATGGTTTCGTGTCACGAGTTTGATGAGACCGAACCAAGGTATTGTTGGCGGGCATTATCGTGTACACTTGACAAATAGGACATGCGATTGTGGGATATTTGATGCGCCGTTACCCATGTGCTCATGTACTTGCGGCTTGTCATAATCTTCGCCTTGACCCCATGAGCTATGTCGACAAAGTCTACAAATTAGAAAACATGTACAACGTGTGGAGACACGTATTCCCACCATCCCCAGATGAACGTAAGTGGCCATCGGATCGCTTGCACCAGTATAAGTCGCTGGGATAGAGAATTGAGGCGAAACCAAAAGGTCGACCTTCCTCGACTAGAATACGCAACAATATGGATATCCGAGAACCGACCAACCAAAGTCGGCGGTCAAGGGGTGGTGTAGGAACCCGAGCCATACATCTCGCCGTGTCCAAATCGGACTAGTTGACCGTGTTCTTAGCTTGTTTGTCTCTTCTTGGCTATGTAATTTCTATTTTTTGGAGGAAAATGGTAAACTTTGTACAATAACTCAAATTTATTAAATATAAGATAATTAAAATTAAATTACAAACAAAAAAAAAATAACTTTTTTATTCAAAAATAAAAAAATTATTACAATTTAAAAATAAAACAATTTCATCCTAATCAACGTTGATGCCGTAATAAACCAACTTTTATTTTATTCAAGTTATTAAAATTAAATTACAAAATTACAAAAAAATTAAATCATTTCTATCTTATCAAAGATATTAAAATTAAAATAAAAAAATTAAAATACAAAAGAAATAAATTAAACTCAATTTTTATTAAATAAAAAAATTAAATTACAAAAAAAAGAAATTAAACCATTTCTATCTTATCAAAGATATTAAAATTAAAATAAAAATTAAATTACAAAAGAAATAAAATTAAACTCAAATTTTATTACATATAAAAAAATTAAATTACAAAAAGAAATTAAACCATTTCTATCTTATCAAAGATATTAAATTAAAATAAAAATTAAATTACAAAAGAAATAAAATTAAACTCAAATTTTATTATATAAAAAATTTAAATTAAAAGAAATTAAACCATTTCTATCTTATCAAAGATATTAAAATTAAAATAAAAAATTAAAATACAAAAGAAATAAAATTAAACTCAATTTTTATTAAATAAAAAATTAAATTACAAAAAAAGAAATTAAACCATTTCTATCTTATCAAAGATATTAAAATTAAAATAAAAAATTAAATTACAAAAGAAATAAAATTAAACTCAATTTTTATTAAATAAAAAATTAAATTACAAAAAAAAGAAATTAAACCATTTCTATCTTATCAAAGATATTAAAATTAAAATAAAAATTAAATTAAAGAAATAAAATTAAACTCAAATTTTATTACATATAAAAAATTAAATTACAAAAAAAATTAAACCATTTCTATCTTATCAAAGATATTAAAATTAAAATAAAAAATAAAATACAAAAGAAATAAAATTAAACTCAATTTTTATTAAATAAAAAATTAAATTACAAAAAAAGAAATTAAACCATTTCTATCTTATCAAAGATATTAAAATAAAAATAAAAATTAAATTACAAAAGAAATAAAATTAAACTCAAATTTTATTACATATAAAAAATTAAATTACAAAAAAAATTAAACCATTTCTATCTTATCAAAGATATTAAAATTAAATTAAAAATTTAAATTACAGAAATTAAAAAATTAAACTCAAATTTTATTAAATATATTAAAACTAAATTACAAAAAATAAAATAACAAAACTAAATTAGGGTTTAGGGTCGATGCTTGGGGGAACCAGTGCCACATGGGGCGCTTACGTGATTACGCTGCTAGATTCCTCCTTCTTCTAGCTTTGGGGGTCGTGGAACCTCAAAGGGGAATCGGGTTCTCGGCGGTGGGTCCAGTTCGGGTGTTGCGATGATAACCTACCTTGATAAAATAAGGACCCCGGAGGTGTTTGCATAAATCACGGCGGGGGTGACTGCATCCGTGACGGTGAAAGAGCTCGGTAGGAAGAATCGCTCCCGACGGCGCCTCCTCTAATCCCACACCCGACGCCGGCCTCACGATCGGTGGTTAACGGAGTTGTCGAACGGACTCGAACCCGCCATGTATTCCAACTGGGTGGGACTAGGAAAAGGAAACATATATGGGTTAGGAGGATACATATAAGGGGCATGACACGCACCGGCATAAACCGTGACGCTGTGATGTCGATGTTGTCACCGAACCGATGGGCCGGTGATTGTGTAGGCACCGTTGATGGGCCCGGATCGTGTAAACCATCGTTGTCGGGCCCGTCTCATCACCCCTTCTCTTTGAATGTAAAGGGCTCACGCGTTCCTTCGCTCTCGAATTTGCCGCCTCTCTTCATCCAACAACAGATCTGCTTGCCATGGATTCTAAACCATGGCATGTACTCCGCACGACGCTAACTCGTGAATTATGATCGGTTCTCGGTTAGGTAAAAAGTCATACCGGTTCTCCCACGCCTCGATATGTTCGACCAAAATCTTGGCCAATCCGTGTCTTCTTCCAGAAGTCCACATTGTGCTCATCATCGAGCACCTCATGAGGCACGGAATCGATTGCGGCATCCAAATTGCCGCAGAACCCGATCTGACTGGTGCATCTCCAGGTCGCGTAGGTGATTAGCGGGACCTTAACGTGCCAACTGTTCGGATTTTAGAGGAACTCCTCCTAATTCTCGCTCAATTTCGGGATCCTCGTCGGTGTCCATTGAAACTATATTAACATTACCAAAATATTAGTTATATACATAAATCTTGAATTATAATAACGAAATTGACACTTACTTGTGATTCACCGTTGTTCCAATAGGAGCCAGATATCCTCAAGCGATTTAGGTATTCCAACATGACTCGTCGGATGGTTCCACCTAATTAAATAAACTTTTAGCTTGCAATTATACTATAAATCTACGACATAATTGTAAAATATAATATTAAATTTACCTCGTTATCGGTGGGAATGAATATGGTCGGTCGAGTCGAGGACGAAAAATGGAAATCGAAACCATGCCCATGACTGCAGTAGTGATAGGCAACCTCCAATTTTGCTTTACTCGGCGTCGCCTCAAGACATCTCCGTACAACCTCGATAGCACGCGGACCCCAACTCAATTCACCGATCGCTCTGAAATCAACAAGTTTCGAGAGTCATCTCGTGGACGAGGTTTCTAGAGAGGTCCCATTAGATAGCCTCCAATTATCTCAAGCATGTATGCCGCAGATACCGTATTCTTTCTTCTTCTCGAACCTTCATTTGGTGCTGGGAATGCGTCTCGTAACCAAGCCATATCGATCCGACCTCCTTGCAATTTATCCTAATGGCACCCGAGAGCTCGTAGCATACTACCATCCAATCGAGAGATGTTACGGACCGGTGACTACTGGGCCCATCCCATTAATCCCAATTGTAATCGCACATCTTCTAAGGTGATGATACACTCTCGCATGGCGGATGGAAAGTGTCGTCTCGAGTCTCCACCTCTATCAACGCTACGATCAAAGGCGGGTCCAACTTGAACCCCTACCTATCGTGGCCACGTGCAAAAACCCGCTTCCCGCAGTAATTTCTCGATCGATGGCGATGGGGACCGGGCATATTGCGAATATAACATTACAACACCGATCTACATCTGCTTAAAAAATTATAAAATTCAAAATTAATTAAAATTGCATAATTAAAATATTTAATAATATTGAAAATTAACATTCAAACTTACCATTTTCATTTGCTCGATGGCAATGTGCTTTTGTCTAAGCGACGTAATTCCCGACCATTGTACTCGATAAAGAATTTTAAATTTTCCAAAAATAGATATATTAAAAAATTATAAAGGGCTTTTTCGTAAATAGTAAATGACTATTTCAAATTTGAGCGTAAATTTTAAGGACTTTGAGAGAAACTTGAGAGAAAATTGAGAGAAAATTGAGAGCAAATTGAGAGAAAATTGAGAGAAAAATGAGAAAGGATTGAAGTGTGAAAAAATAAAGGGTTGGGGGTATTTATAGTTTTTTTTTTACCGTTGGGGGCTAACGGTCAAAAAAAATTTGATCACAGACGGCCTAAAGCGTCCTGGGGGCGCTTTTACCTCAAAAAAGCGCCTCGTGGGAGCGTTTTTTCGAGGTGGCTAAAAGTGCTCCCTCAGACGCTTTTAGCCTTTCCCAAAACGCTACTGATGTGGACGTGATTTTTGGAAATTGCCATTTCAGTCAATATTATTTTAACACCTGTCCTTTCCGGTAATTTTGATTTTTTGATATTTTTGAGATATTTGTCCTATATATATATATATATATATATTACTTTAATATATTATAGTTAGCCACCCAGTTTCCCTAATCCTACTCCACATTTTTCACTTTCGATTATTTTGTTATTTATTGTTATTGTAAAAACTAAACATCACTACTTTGTATGCGTATGAGATATAAAAAAAATTATAATCCACATAATGCGTGAAACGTAATTCTACCATAAACTTAACTTCTCAATTCCACTCAACCACAAGAGTTAACCATAGATATTTCACCTTTAACTTTATTTTTATTTCTTTTTAACTTAAAAGAACAAATTTCACATGCTTTTCCTTTGTAATAAAATCTACATAACCTAAAACTCATAACTAAAGTTACTGAATATCTATTTAATTTGAAAAATAAAAAATATAAAAATGAATAATCATAGCAATATTTTACTTATATTTTACTTATTAAAGTATTAGTTGTATTAATAAGTGATGATTGAGTCCAAATCATTTTGGACTCTATTTATATTTTATTCCATCTTAAATATTGTTATTTATTTGTAATTATAAATTACTTTATCAAAAAATCTATTTTACTTAAAATTAAATTTAAAATATAAAAATTGATAGTAATTATTTGAATCAGAAAAAGAATTAAAAATTTAAAATAAAAAAAATTATTCGATAATAAATAACCACAATATTGTTTTGTTCAGTATTGGGAAAATATCAAGGTTGGCAATCACACGCTCCAGTGCAGAAAAGTGGAAGTGACGGTCAACTGAACTTTCTCTTTCATAACAAATAAAACTCTTACACGTGTTGCATAATCAGGAACGTACCTAATACATTTTTTTTAGAAAAACCAAAAAAATCAAAAAGGCGGAAAAAAAAATTAAAAGCCCACTCCACTTCAAACAGAATATTTATGCCGTCCCCGAGGTACGGCCACGTGTATCCGTCTTTTACGCAGTTCTCGACACGTCCTTATTCTTGGTTGGCTAACAGGATGGGCCAATCACAGGCTTCGAACACGCCAAAACAGGTAACTTTATTTTTTTGCTACGGCCCCATTGGGTTTCGGCCAATCAAATCTCGTCACTGTTTCAAGTTTCGCAGTAGGACACGTGTACTCCTCTGATCTTGGACACGATTGCTGCCGCTATGATTATCGCTTCACCTCCGGTAAAGCCTTTGCCCTTAGATGAAAAAAAGAGAAAGGAAATAAAAATAATAGAAAGATAAAATAAAATCCGAAAATAAGATAAAACAAAGAGAGAAAAGGAGAGAAGGGTTTGTTAGGTTTTTTTAATTTTTTTGGCAGGAGGAATGGAGGGCGGAGATCAATGGAGGATGCTAAAATGCGCTGGGGGTGTACAAGATAAGACGATAATCAACCGGATAATGCTCAGATTCAGGCCGATTGCTCCAAAACCAGTGACCGGATACTCAGCTTCCGATGAGTCGACGTTTGGTAACAAGAACTCGGGTGTTACAAGCATGAGAGTGAAGAGAAAATACGTTAGGGTTTGTGCGAAGAATAATAGGAGAAGAAGAGCCTTGGATGAAGCTAAAGACAATAAGGATGGAAATAAGGGTTCCGTAACTCTGCAGTTGATGCCTGAGAGAGCTGATCTAGAGAAATCAGCGGTTGTTGATAGCTCAGGGGCGGGTGATCATGATCTCGATCGGACGGTTGGTGATGATTATCATCAATCTCATGAGGACCCGCCGCCGCTGTGCTTGAAGTTGCAGAAAATGGTTGCAACAGATCAAGAAGTGGCGGCGGCTGTGATGGGGTTGTCGGATCAGGCGGCGGGAAGAAAGTGAGTGTTGTGGAGTCATGGGTGACGGTGGAAAGCATGACAGACAGCTGCATGGATGAAGGAGGCATGGGGAGCTGTACGGACGTGGATAGAATGAGGAATCTGGATAAGGACACGTATCCAGGGTTCATATCGGACGGTTGGCACCGTGTTTTGTGGGTGAACGAGGCGTTCAAGACCATGGTGGGCGGAGAAGGGGCTGAAACCGCGGTGGGGTTGGTGGTGAAAGAAGGGTTTAAATTCCCACAGGGTGCATTCTCGTGCCGGGTAGGGTTACGGTACGGAGATGGAAAGGGAAAGAAAAAGCAATCGAAAATGGTTCCTTGCGATGTGTGGAAGATGAGCTTTGGTGGATTTGCATGGAGGCTCGATGTTCAGGCTGCTCTCAGTTTGGGACTCTAACAATGGGAACCCAACCCATTCCCATAGTTTTTGCAGGTAATTTAAACTTCTTTTTGTTTTAAAAAACAGATTATACAACAACAATAGGGGTTAAAAAAAGTATTTTTTTTCTTTAATATATATGGATTATAGAAGATCAGATTAGGAGGGAGGGAATGAGATTGATAATGTGTTGGTAAAGGGAAAAAATAAAGAGAAAAATCAAATATATACTAACAAATAATAACGTGGTAGTTTTAGACTTTCAATTCTAATGGGGATTCATTATTTTTTAGGAGTCGTGTTTACATTGGCAATCTAAGACCATATAAAAGCTTTATTTAGATAAAACATGCGTCACATAGGGATAGGGTTTGACCATATAAGGTTAACCATTTAGTGTAACTTTATTATTACTTATAATTTCATATAAACATTTTTTTAAATTGAGACTTGTAACCAAAAATAAAATAAAAGATAAATTCAGTATAAATTATTGATAAAAAAACGAAGTAAAAATATGAGTAAAATTAAAGACATTAAAAAAAACACAGGAAGAATAATGCAATTAATAAAACATTGAAGCTAATTTTAATGTAAAAGTGTTTTTAAGTATAATCAATCAATGCTTATATATATCATGAACATATGTAATACATCAATAGACCATTTCATGGACCAGAAAAGAAAGACCCTTTCCATGGGTAATAAATCTTAGAGAGAGATATTCAATACATTATTTGAATCTAATGTTGTATTAAATATATTTATGATTTTAATATGTCATACAATTACGAATCTAAAATAAAAATAACCCTCAATCAATGCATATACTTTTATGTATTAAATAGCATAAAGTATATTTATGTTGTTTTAAATAAATAAATAAATGTTAGAGAATCCTTGTAAATTTAAAAACAAAATTAATTATAGCTTAGCTAATATAATGATAGAATTAAAAAGAAGAGATTGTAGGATAAATAATAGTTTATAATAAAAAAGAGTATCTCAAGTCACTCTCTAAAATACGATACCTAAAGTTAAAAGCAATCACAGAATTTGTTTTAGGAAGGCATTATTAATAGTAAACTGTGTTTCTTGTTGTAAAAAATAATAATATTTTTAAAATAATCTGAAAGTAATTACGAAATAAGCACGTGGCAACAGCAGACATCCCCAACCAACCCGTTTTCTCATCCCATAATGCAAACACCTTTCAAATAAAATCGGATGACGTCACAAATCTCTAACCTATAATATCCATTCACATCTTTATCGAATCCGCCACGCGTCCCTCTTCTTACTTTCTTGTTTCCTTTCATTATATCAACTCTTCCACGCGCCATTTTTTGGCACGTAACCCCCTCACTCCATTTAACTATTCACTTCCAACTTTACATAGATATTCCCCTTCGATTCTTTTATTATTATTATTATTATTATAGTAAAAATTATTATATTAATTCTTATTAGGTTTGTTACATACATAAACTTTTCAAATAGATATATTTAGTTGTTTCTTTTTAAATAAATAAAATATTATTATATATATAATAACCTTAAAGAACGTGAAATTAATAATTTTATAGCTTTAAAAATAAAATTTATTTTATGAATAAAAGTTAGTAATTCCATCGGATTAATTACATGTGATTAGCTATTTATTATAATTAGTGGTTTTATTGAGGTGAAGGAGTTACAATTTCTTTAATTGCAAGTTGTAATTATAATTCTAGCAATTGTTAAAAATTCATTTTCTGTTGAAATTTTTAATAAATTGGTTATAGATTTTTTATAGTAAATTTGTAAAAGAGATTTGAAAATTTACTACTGTGATTAGTTGGAAGGTGGGATCACGGCGAGAAGTGGCGAGTGGAGGCATTAAAGATATGAAACAATAGGCACCGAATTTAGAGGTAGAAAGCTAATGAACAAGGACCACGTGTCCACTTTCTCGAACCTCCCCCTTTTGTGCCCTTTTCCATTTCATTCAACAGTAGAAAAATACTCTGCTCTCTAGATAATGCCACGTGTCCATCTCTTTCGGCAGTGCTGTACACTAGCCTTCTTCCCATTGGTTCTGTTTGTGGGCCCTCTTACTTTTCCCTTGGGCTCCATCTCTTAACTTTCAACCAATCAAAATACTCAGCTGTTCCTTTCTTGCACTAGCCACGTGTTGCTTCTCTGTTAATTTGCCGCAATGATTATCGCTTCTCATAACCAAAACCCTCTGGGGGGAAAAAAAACCCGGAAGCGGAGCAGGGTTAGCTATACAGGTGGGAAGCGACAAGAAGGGAAGCGAAGCTTTGATTCTATTCTGGAGGTGGTTTAAACGGCGTCAGAGAGATGAACGGTGAAGAGAAGCGGAGCAGGGTTAGCTACGCAGGTGGTGCACCAGATAAGAAGGTGATAAACCCGATAATGTTAAGATTCCGGCCGATAGCCCCTAAACCGGTTTCCGGTGAGTCAGGTTCTGATGGGTTTCGGTTTGATAACAAAAATTCGTTGCTTTGTAATCCAAGAGCTAAAAGAAAGTACGTTAGGGTTCGAAAGAATAATATGAGAAGAAAGAAAAGATCATCGTCAGATCAACTTCATCATGATGAAGCTTCAAACAATCCTCAAACGATTGTTACTTTGCAGTTATTGCCTGAGAAAATTGAAGGGAACGGATCGATTAACAATCAAAACGGTAGAGTTTTGGGGGAAAATCAAGATTCACTTTATTTATGTAACTTGAACTTCAATAACGGTTGGGTTGATCGTTTGGGAGTTGTGGAAGAACCTAATCGGACGGTTCTGATGAGTCAAACGAGGAAAGCAACGGTGGTGGAGTCGTGGGTGACGGTGGAGAGCGTGACGGACAGTTGCATGGAAGTGAGACAGCTAGGGAGTACGGACGTGGAGATGATAAAGAATCTGGAGATTGACACGTGTCCAGGGTTTATATCAGATGGTTTGAATAGGGTTCAGTGGGTTAATGGAGCTTACAAGAGGATGTTGATGGTAGTAGGGGAAGCAAATGACGGCCGGCCGCCACCGGAGATAATGGTCTGGCTTGTGTTCAAACAAGAATTGCCTAGGTTTTGCACTGCATTTTCATGCAAGGTAAGGTTGCAGTATACATGGCAGAAGGAGAAGTTCTCGAGGATGTTGCCATGTGATGTCTGGAAAATGGATGGCAGTGGTGGTGGCGGTTGTTTAGCGTGGCGGCTGGACGTCGAGGCTGCTCTCAGTCTCGGCCGGTGAGGGAAATGAGGATTCAAAGGAGTAAATAAGGGGGGAACTGAAGCAAATTAATAGAATAATCAGGTAATGTGGACTGTTTATTTTAGTAAAAAGAAGAGAATTCAACAGAGAAATGAAGACTAAACACAAAGCAAACAAGAAAAAACAAATGGGGTGAATTATTAACTATTAACCAATCAATCTCCATATTCTTAGGAATCCTGAACTCTTGAATTTTGCTTTTATTAAATCTATATTTTTGTGTAGTTTATAGTGTTAGTAGCAAAGTGTTGGGTTGGCAAAGCAAGATTTGCTGGCAGCTGGTACGAATAACTTTCTTTTTTCTTTTTCATCTCTTAATTTTATTGGGACAAGTATTGGACAGGTGGTGGATGCTACTCAATCTTGATACAATGAAGACAACCCCAGGATATATATTATATACATATAACCAACAAACTGTTGAGGTGATAGCGACTTTATCACATAAGAGTGAAAATATGAGTTCGATATGACGGGATATATTGGGTTTACACAAAAAATTATATGTAAATATATGCATGTGTATGTGTCGGGATAA
Source organism: Gossypium rotundifolium (assembly GCA_025506655.1). Lineage (NCBI taxonomy): Eukaryota > Viridiplantae > Streptophyta > Magnoliopsida > Malvales > Malvaceae > Gossypium > Gossypium rotundifolium. Next base: position 32,167,548 of record CP106730.1, read on the forward strand.
AGCTAGATAACCTAGGCTACTTTAATGATATATGTATATGTTATATAATGGCTAGGTTAGAGTAACTGGTGAAGAGGTGGTGTATTGTTTTTTGTGGAGTTTGCTGATTTTGGCTGGTAGGTAGGTTGGTTCACTAATTGAGTTGATAAAGGTTTTGGTTGTGGTGTGATATGAGGATTGGCTGCTTGATTTTGGGTTTTTGGCCTTAATGCCTTGAGCTCTTGTGCTTCATATGCGCTAGAGATTTTGTCTATGTTTTTGGATTTTGAGTTTATGTTCCGCCATGCACCCTAGAGCTAGCTAGGATCGATAAAAGAGCTGAAATAAATAATGTTATCATGCACCCACCAAATTAAACAAACTATGTTGATTACTAGGATGTCTATGTTTTCACAGCTAACAACTGTGTGTCTGCCACGATCTAGCAAACTATGGTAGAAGAGTTGAAAACACTGCTGACTTATTACACGAATTTCAATGTTAAAGAGTATTCTTTCAAGGTTGGATAGATAGGATAAAGTTATATATAACAATGAAATAGAGGATGATGATTAAGAGAACAAGAGCATTTGAGTGAATTTTAGGGTTTCTCAATGTGGTTTTGTCTGTGCTTATTATTCTAGGGATAGCATTTATGTCATGTAATACAATAAACTTGCCATCAAGTCAAGATTATTGGCTGCTTTCAAATATTGTTTTTGAAAAGATTTTTGTGTGTTTATTGCTATGATTGTGCTGCATTTAAATGGATTAATTCATTCAAAAATAGTAGGTTTCAATAGTACGCATGCGCATTTAGGCAGTAATTCTTAGATTTCATCCATTTATTTATATTGTGTTTCATATATGTTATTAACATATATGATTATATAAAATTTGACTTATTAATTATTTGAATTATGTAAATTGACATGTTTATTTATTTTGTCTTTTATATGGTCTAATATATTTTTCTCCTTTTGTTTCATGTGGGAAGCTAAATGAGAAATGAGGACACATGTATGTTATTTGATGCATTAAAAGGGTATATGCTTACATAAGTAGAAATAACCTCATTAAAAATTAAGTTGATATATTTTATTTTTTAAAAATTTCTTATGAGATGATATCATGAACTTGGTTCATGTGATCATCTTCAATAGGTTACATTTAGTAGGTTTGGGTTCAAATTTCAATATCTACAGCAATTCTCTATTCATGAACTGTAACCAGACGTGTCTATTAAGTAAAGCTGCGACTTGAAATATTTTTATCTCTTCCCCAAGAGCTTGATATGGGTCAAGCCTGAGTCTGTCTTTGAAGCTTGGGTTACTATTCATTAATAAAATTTTAAAAACCATAATTTATCTTAATATTTATATATTAATTTAAATTCAAATAAAAATTACTTTTTACGATTAAAAGGTAATTAGGGCCAGTTGGATGGTTCCAATTAGAAGGGGAAAAAACATTTTAAGGACTGGAGCTCGTATTGATTAAACAAGTAGCCAGACTCTGAGACATGTCTATAAACTCTTTTATACTAAAAAAATATTACAAAATAATTTAATTATAGATACATATATTATCAATGTATGGAATACATACTTATATTTACACGCATGCATGTGTTATTGTTTGCTTTTAGTGAAAAGAAAATGTAGTATTATTATTAGCCAATAGGATGTGGAATACATGCATGATGTTGGACCACTAGGAATGAGCATATTTATGATTAACATGCGAGAATCCATAACTAGAAAGGATGATTTAAGCAAATATATATTATATCAAAATGCACACACACAATTATATAGGATGACATGCATGCATGCATGCATACATAAATACATGTCTTTGGGTAAGAATAATTAAACTTATCCACTATCCATGCATGCATACAGTATTATTTTACTTTTCCTTTTGTCTCATTAAAACTTTGTATGTGTGCTTTATATCTTCACTATTAAACCCTAAACTTTTATAGGTTCTAACAGTTTTTTGTTTCTTGATTTGCAAGGTTTCTTAATTGAGGACCTTTCGACGCCGAAGGATCTAAAAACAAAGAAGGGAACTTGGCAAGTGTATATATTTATATTCAAATATATAGATATATGCATGGTAAGTGTTGAAGCTAGGAGATTCTAAAGGGGTCTTACTGAATAATTTTCAATGGCTATATCTGTGGCAATCATTCACCTAAAGATGAAAGGGTTGAGAGAGTTTGAGATTTTTGGGTCAAAAGGATCAATCAAACTTCACCAACAAAGCAAAGGCTTTTTGTGGATGTAAATTTGGGTGAAAATATTTGAAGATGTTTTTTTTTTTAAGGCCAAAGTTTGGTCTATCTGCAACGTGGATTGAATAATTTAATGCTATGTAGGGAAAAAGAAAACTATGTAGTTTAAAGTTTGGTCCATCTCCAACATGGATTGAATGTTTTCAAGGCTGGTATGTGACTTTTTAAGGTTCCTTTATTTTTCCTTACTTTGAACCAAAAATATTTAGCATTAATTACATTATCATTAAACCAGGTGTTGACATGTAACTAAAAATAAATCCACCTAAACATATAAAATTATATATTCTCATAACATTAAATATATAGGTTATAGGACTTATTTGTTGATGTATTTTATTATATTTTAAGTGATATATACTCTTTTATTCATTTGTGAAATTTAAAAACTTTATATGTAGATAAATTTTCTTAAATATAAACTTAAGCATTTTTCATTATATTATGAACTAATAATTGACCTAATTTATGAACCCGTTATTGTCGTTCAAATTTATCTACTTCAATGATAAAAAAGCTTTCTAGCTTCAAAATTCATAAATTTATTTTTATATATTAGATACATCCATGAGATTTGTATAAAATCTTTTATTTGTCCAAATTTTGGCTCAGAAGTTCATATACTAAATATTTTATATATTAAATACTAATCCAGATTTGATGACGTTGGTTTCGATTTAAAATACTTGATTTCAAAGTTTAGCTTTATTTGGATGCAAGTTTTTAATGACTCAAAAGAATCTTATTCTGTTGATAAACATACACGTGCTATCTAGAAGATATATTAGATACGGTTATACTCGGTTACTGATTATAATATGTTACATAATTTCAACTTTGGAAATAAATAATTATTGAAATAGTTGATTTGTATACCCCCCTCTATCTCACCTACCTCGTCTATCCAACTTTGACACGTTTTCAATATAAGAATGTAAAGACGCCCCAACCCTAACTATAGTCCCTACACTTCTGTAGGTTAGCTATGGGAGATATGCCACATTAACCAAATATTTGAATTTATCCCGCATCAATATCCCTCCTATCAAATGTAAAATATATGCTCTTGCAGTGAGCATAATATCATCAGGAGTCAGGACTCGAATAATCGTTTATTACAAAATTTTGTTCTAGCCATGTCATTTTCAAACGAAGACTTTTTACGTACTGGCTCTTCGAAACCTTACTCAAGTACATGTTGCAGACCTCATAAACATCCTTTCCCAACAACATGGTTCCCGATCACCATCCTCTTGTCGATCGACAGGTCAAGTTGTAGTGCCACCTCCTCCAACGTAATCGTGCATTCTTTGCATAGAAAGTGAAATATGTACGTCTTGGACCTCCAACACTCAACCAACATTGTAACCAACACAAGAATCTTTTGCCAATGCCAAGTGCAGGTCACATTATAAAACCTGACATTACTAAGATACGATTCCATGGTTGTATGGGGGTCCTCGATACCCAAATTACGGTGCAAGATGTTACGCTTCTACTTGTAAATTAAATAGATATATTAGCTATTTCCAGTTTTTTGAAAATAATAAAGAAAACAATTCTTAATATAAAATTAAAACAAATCAATTTTTTGCATGTCTAGATTTTACCAGTTCATCTCACCTGTAGAAATATGTCTATCCTCAAAACTCAACAAATTTCCACTATCGACCATTGTCAAAGTATCTATAATTTATCTCAAATCAATAACAAACATAATTGGCAAAATCATATAAACTAACTTTTCAAACTTTTTTGAGATATCTTTACCTGCATATTATTCAATCTGTTTTCTAGTGATAGAAGAAGGTAAGGCCATTTTCGTTGATCACTACAACCGTATTCATCTTATTGTTGTATCCTGAGAGACAGTCGACCGACGTTTTTTCAGCACCCAAAGGAGTGGCTGAATCTACCTTAAGAAAACAGTCTAAACAGGCCTCAACTACCAATACAATATTTCAATTTAATTTTGTTTTCTGTTTTCCAATTATATATATGTATTAATATTGATCTTATTTGATATTGTGATTAATATAAAGATTTTATATTATCTGTTATTTTACTAACATTTGTGCAACAATTACCTATATATTTTACAAACACTTAAAAATAATATATAACAATATAACATTAATCTAATATTCCAATTAACCCTCACCACTAAAACATCACCATAAACTTAAATTTATACTTAAAATAAAAATATGTTTGCAAATACTTAATAAAAACACTTACCAAATAACAATATGAAGGAAAGAAATACAAAATTACTAAAATATATTGTTAGAATTAAGTGAGCGAATCCTTATTTAAATAAAATACAATAGTAAAATAAAATAAAAATAAAATCCATATAGAACTACACTTCTTTTATTTTATTTTAGAATAAGGTTTTTTAAACCTTATTAAACTCCATCTATTTTACATTGATTAGAATAAGATATTTCAATCTTACTACACTCCTATTAGAAAATGGCTTTACAATCCTATAAATCGATATAGTCTATTCCTCTTGTATTCATTCGAATTCGACATAGTGAATTTTCTTCTCCTCTACCCGTGATTTTTTCCCGAAAGGGTTTCTACGTAAAATCTATATGTTCTTTATTTTATTTCTCTTTTCTTTGCGATATATTTTCATTACCGATATTCTATTTTATTTTCACAATTTGGTATCAAAGCTTCTGGGTTGTTCATCTCGATCACGATAATGGCGTTTTTGAAGTATGAAATTCCGCTGTTAGATTGCAACACCAGATTTACGTTGTGGCAGATTAAGATGCAAGCAGTTCTTGCGCAGATGGATCTGGAGGATGCCCTACTAGGGATAGATAAGATGCCTTAGACATTAACGGATGAAGAGAAGAAGCGTAAGGATCAAAAGGCATTAACACAATTACATCTGCATTTGTCCAACAAAATTTTGCAGGATGTGATGAAGGAGAAGACCGCCGCATTATGGAAGAGGCTGGAACAAATATGTATGTCTAAAAATCTAAAAAGCAAGTTGCATATGAAGAGTCTTTATGCTCATCGTTTGGAGAAAGGTGATCTGTACACGAACACTTAATAGTGCTTAAAGAAATTCTCTCAAACTTGGAGCTATGGAGGTTCAATATGATAAGGAAGATCTAAGGTTGATTCTACTTTGTTCGTTGCCCACGCGTCTTATTCAACCTTTAGAGACACGATTTTATATAGCCGCGAGTCTCTCACAGTTGTTGAGGTTTATGATTCTTTGACCTCGTATGATAAGATGAAGCATCTTATGGTTAAACCTGACTCTCAGGGAGAGGGCCTTATTGTTCGTGGGAGACAAGATCAGAATGCTGATGATAATCATGGAAGGACACATGAACAGAATCCTCGCGTTAAATCTAAGGGTAGATCGAAGTCTTCAAACAGAGATAAAACTTGTAACTTCTGCAAGAAGAAATGGCACATTAAATCTGAGTGCTATAAGCTACAGAATAAAATTAAAAGGGAGGTTGCGAATCAAAAGGGAAAACAACTAGAAAATTCTAGTGAAGCTGATGTTGTAGAAGACTACAGCGATGGTGAACTTTTAGTCGCTTCTGTCAACAATTCTAAAGTGAGCGAGGAGTGGATACTTGGTTCAGGTTGCAGCTTCCACATGAGTCCCAATCGGATTGGTTTACAACTTACGAAACAATATCTGAAGGTGTTATTTTGATGGGAAATAATGCTTCGTGTAAAATCGCAGGTGTTGGAACAATTAAAGTTAAGATGTTTGATGGAGTTTTCAGAACACTTAGTGACATACGACATGTTCCAGAATTGAAGAGAAATTTAATTTCGTTGAGTACTCTTGATTCAAAAGGGTATATATACATAGCTAAAAGTGGGGTTTTAAAGATTTCCAAAGGTTCCCTTGTTGTGATGAAAGGGCAGAAAGACTGCCAAGTTATATGTTTTGCAAGGTCTACTGTTACTGGTGATGCAGCTGTCGCTTTTTTTCCTTATCAGATGATGATATTACTAAACTTTGGCATATGCGCCTAGGGCATATGAGTGAGAATGGCATGGCAAAATTGAGCACGAGAGGACTTCTTGATAGTCAAGGAATTTGCAAACTGAAGTTCTATGAGCACTGTATTTTTGGGAAGCAAAAGAGAGTTCGATTCACCAGAGGAATTCATAACACAAAGGGAACGTTAGAGTATAGTCATTCTGATCTGTGGGGGCCATCCAAAGTGCCTTCGAGAGGTGGAGCTAATTATATGCTAACTTTTATTGATAATTTTTCCAGAAAAGTTTGGGCATTTTTCCTGAAGTAGAAAAGCGATGTATTTTCCGCATTTAATAGACTGTGCAAGTCAGGATGGATCGTAAGACACTTGACAGTTCGTCATACTCCATAGCAAAACGACGTTGTAGAATGAATGAACATAACAATCATGGAGAATGTTCGATGTATGTTTTCAAATTCCAACTTACCAAAGTCGTTTTGGGCAGAAGTAGCCTCTACTGTATGTTTTTTGATCAACCGATCTCCATCCGTTACCATTGAGAAAAAGACTCCACAAGAGGTATGGTCTGAAAATCCTGCTAATTATTCCAATTTAAAGATCTTTGGGTGTCATGCGTATGCTTATGTTGATAATGGAAAATTGGAATCGAGATCCATTAAATGTGTTTTTCTTGGTTATAAAGTTGGTGTAAAAGGGTAGAAGATATGGTGTCCTAAAAATAGAAAAGTTGTGATTAGCAAAGATGTTGTTTTTGATGAAACTGCTATACTACTAACTTCTCTCTTAAAGACTCTTCCAATAAAGAAAATCAAAAGTAAGTGGAGCATCAGATTAATACAGAGTCGACTCCTCAAGCCAGTACAAAAATTGAGAATAGAGTTGCTTCTTCACCACAATACTCTATCGCCAAAAATAAAACTAGAAGAGAAATTAAACCTCCAAAGAAGTATGTCGAGGCTGATCTAGTTGCTTATGCTTTAAATGTAGCTGAAGATATAAATACAAAACAAGAGCCATTTAATTATTCTGAGGCGGTTAGCTGTGAACACTCAGAAAAGTGGATGTTTGCTATGCAAGAAGAGATGAAATCACTCCACAAAAACAGAACATGGGATCTTGTGAAACTTCCTAAAGGTAAAAAGGTTGTTCGTTGTAAATGGGTGTTTAAAAAGAAAGAAGGAACTCTAAGAGTTGAAGAACCCATATATAAAACAAAGCTTGTTGCAAAGGGTTACAGTCAAATTCCAAGAGTGGACTTCACAGATATGTTTTCCCTAGTTGTGAAGCATAGTTCGATTCGAGCTTTGCTTGGTATTGTGGCCATGCATGATTTGAAGCTTGAACAGTTAGATGTAAAAACTGTATTTTTGCATGGAAAGCTAGAGGAGGATATTTACATACAACAACTAGAGGGTTTTACAGTCTCAGAAAAAGAAGACTATGTTTGCTTACTGAAAAAGTCCCTTTACGATTTGAAACAGTAACCAAGACAGTGGTACAAAAGGTTTGATTCCTTTATGACTTCTCATGATTTCAAAAGAAGTAGTTTTGACAGTTGTGTTTACTTTAAGAAAAACAGTGATGGTTCTTTTGTGTATTTACTTCTTTATGTTGATATCATGTTGACAGCCGCAAAAGATAAATGAGATAAGAAAGGTCAAAGCCTAACTAAGTGAAGAATTTGAGATGAAAGATTTGGGACCAACAAAGAAGATACTTGGTATGAAGATTTTCAGAGATAGAAAAGCAAGTAAATTGTACCTAAGTTAGAAGGGGTACATTGAGAAAGTTTTTTGCAGGTTCAATATGCAGAGTGCTAAGCCTATTAGTACTCCTTTAGCAGCCCATTTCAGAATTTCATCGGCTTTGTCTCTACAATCAGATGATGAGATTAAGTACATGTCACATGTTCCATACTTTAATGCAGTGGGATCTCTCATGTATGCTATGGTTTGTCCATGATAAACCGTAAAAGTAACATATTTTAGGCCCACATTTAGTATGATTTTGGATGATTTAGCCCTTGTTTTATGTAAAAAGGTGCTCTTAATCATTTCTTTTCATGTTTTTACTCAGGAAAGCACCCGAGGACAAAAAGAACGAGAAATGGGCTTAAAACGGGCCAATTTGGGCCAAAAAGGAAATCAACACGGCCTGAACTTCAAGCCACACGGCCGTACCTCAATAATTAACTAAGACAAGGCCATGCTACGATTTACACGGCCGTGCCCAAATCGACAGAATCGAGACAAGCACGAAAATTATTTACACGGGCGTGTACCATGGCTATGCCCCTACCGCGGGAGAGAGCAATTTCACTCGGATTTGATACTTTGAGGCAAAGAAACACATTACAAAGCCTATTCAAACACTTAGTAGGAAGTATACTTGAATTGGGACACTTAGAGGCCAAGTAAAACATTCTAAAAGTCTATATAAACACCCTAAGTGTAACCTGAAAGGGGGCGTTAGGCGGTGAGCTAGGCCAAGGAGCTGAGCCAGGAAGATCACGTCTTGTGAGATCGTTCGAAGATAGCCAAGTGGATCCATCTTGAAGAGCCAGAATTATACTCAAGATGGCGAATTTCTCTTTCAATTCATTCAGGGGGTTTTAGGAATTTTCTATGTTTTGTTTTATCTTTTCTCTTGAGATGTTTTTTTATTTGTTATGAACTAAACCCTTCAGATACTAGAAGGGGATGAAACCTAGATGAATTTTGTTATTGATTTCTAAATTGTATGATAAATACTTAGTTTATTCTTAATTATGCATGCTTAATCCAAATCTGATGTGCTTAGGTGGAGGAGGAATAGACCCTACGTAAGAGTAGATTGAGCATAATTAAGCGGAGTTGATCGCACGCCTAAAGATAGGGTGACGAGATTTTGTTAGATTAGGGTGAAACCTAATATGGGAATCCATAGATCGATTTACTACTATTCTAGAGGGTTATTATAAGTGAATGAGAGTTCCACTAATTAACCTAGGGTTAGATGTTATTCGCCTCGAGAGAGGGTTTAATATACGTTAGGGAGTCTTACGGATCAAACTAAGTAAATAAATCATATGGTTCAGTATTAAATAACAAGTGAAGTCTAAGTGGATTCTTCCTGAGGGTATCGTCATGATCAATTGAGTTTTCTTCAAGTTATTTCTCAATTCGTTCTTTTTGTCTTTGCGTCTTTAGCTTAGTAGTTGTTGAACTAGATTAAATCAACCAATCACTCCATATTTAGGCTAAATAATAAAAACAAAGTGAGTATTAGTACTTTTAGTTCCTTTGGGTTCGATAATTCGGTCTTGCCTAAGCTATACTACTGTTCGATAGGTACACTTGCCTTTAATTGTTGTCAGAGTTAGTCTCAAGGCTCGATCTCAGTCTCAAGGTTCGATCTCATTCATTATAAATTTTAAAGCTCTGATTTCAGCGATCAAGTTTTTGGCGCCGTTGCCGGGGAACTAAAATATTAAGAAAGCTCTTATTATTTTAGTATTTTTACTAATTTTATTTTCTTCATTATTTTTTTCTTTCCTAGCAGGTACCTTTAGTTTATGACTAGAAGGAACCCGACAGGACCTTTAGAATACAATAGTGAAATTAAAGCTACCGTTTGAAGGAATCGTAGAGAAATTAGGCGAGCCCTAAATTACACAGAAGATGAGCGAGAAGACAGATCAAATCCTAAAGGGATGGATGACAATAATCCACCACGAGATGTGGAAGAAAACAATGCTCCGCTTACTATGTATGATTATGTTAAACCTCATTTAACAGGAGCTGAATCTAGTATTATTAGGCCTGTTATAGCTGCTAATAATTTTGAATTAAAGCCTAACACAATACAAATGATTCAACAATTTGTTCAATTTGATGGTTTGCATGACGAAGACCCAAACACTCATTTAGTTAATTTTTTAGAGCTCTGTGATACTTTCAAAATAAATGGCATTTCTGATGATGTCATTCGTCTTGATTATTCCCCTTTTTATTAAGAAATAAAGCCAAACAGTGGTTGTACTCGTTACCGTGAGGATCAATCACTACATGGGACCAAATGACCGAAAAATTTTTATTGAAATATTTCCCACCGGCCAAAATGGCCAAATTACGGAATGATATCTCTTCTTTTGTGCAGATGGATTTAGAGACATTATACGACGCATGGGAAAGATACAAGGATCTCTTGAGAAAGTGTCCACACCATGGTCTACCCTTGTGGCTACAAGTCCAAACCTTCTATAATGGTGTAAACCCCTCAACGAGGCAACTAATCGATTCAGCCGCCGGTGGAACCCTGAACAACAGAACTCTTGAAGCCACCTATGAGTTTATTGAAGAGATGTCACTGAATAACTATCAGTGGCAAGTTACAAGGACAAAACTGACAAAATCAGCCGGAGTTTACAACCTTGATGCAGTGACCATGCTGTCAAATCAGGTAGAGTTGATGAATAAAAAGCTTGAAAGTTTATATTCCTCGCAGGTACACCTAGTCATGCAGTGCAACACAAGTGGAACTGTGGCGAATCCTGAGTACCCACCCTACCAACCGGACGCAGAAACCGAACAGACAAACTATATAGGTAATAATTTCAGATCTAATAACAATTCCTATAGTAACACATACAATCCAGGTTGGAGGAACCACCAAATTTTTCATGGGGAGGCCAAGGAAATCAAGGGAATCAAAGACAACAACCTCCTCAAAACTTTCAAAATCAGCCATATCCGCAAGAGAAAAAGCCAAGCCTCGAAGAGATGCTGACAAAATTTATGGCAAACACAGAAAATCAGTTCCAAGAAACTGAGAAAACGATTAAAAGTAACGAGAACCGAATGAGGGAACTTACGAAGTCAGTGAAGGAAGCAACTAATGCAGTTGAACAACTTGCAAAGCTACTGTCAAAACGACCACAAGGATGTCTACCAAGTAACATAGAGATCAACCTAAAGGAGCAAATTCAAGTTATCTCAGCTAATGACAGTAAAGGGTTAGAGAAACCCATTCCAATACAAGAAAATAAGGTAGACGAAGGTAAGGTAGAGGTAACACAAGAAAAGCCAAAACCAGTAATCAAGGAGTACCAACCTTGCATACCTTATCCCGAAATGATAAAAAGAGATGATTCAAAAGAACAGTTTGATAAGTTTCTTAAACTCTTAAAGAAATTACATATTAACTTACCCCTTCTTGAAGCTCTTTTTCAGATGCCAGACTCGAGGAAATTTTTAAAATAGCTCTTGACTAACAAATGCAAATTAGATGAAGAGCACCACGTGGAATTAAATGCAGCATGCTCAGTAATGTTACAAATAGACTACCACGAAAGCTGAAAGATCTAGGGAGTTTTACAATCCCATATTTAATTGGTAGTTTAACTATTGATAATGCGTTAGCTGATTTAGGGGCAAGCATAAATGTCATGCCTTATACATTATTTAAAAGGAAGCCCAAACAAACTAGGATGAGTATACAATTAGCTGATAAAACTATTAGAATTCCTAGGGGCATTATCGAAGATGTTCTTGTCAAAATCGATAAATTTGTTTTCCCAGTAGATTTTGTTGTTTTAGATATGGATGAGGATAATACAATCCCCTTAATTTTAGGAAGACCTTTTCTAGCAACTGTCAAAACTAAAATTGATGTTGCCACAGGAGAACTCATACTTTGTGTAGGTGACGAATCAATAAGTCTTCAAGCTCTTGACACGGTCAGGACAACAATCGATGAATGTAAGAAAGTCAATACAGATGATAATCAAATTATTCAACCTTTATCATAGGAAACACCACATGAAGACAAACTTGAGCCAAATCATAGCACCCAAACCATCAAAGAGAAGGATCAAAACCTTAAGGTCGACAGACTAGAAGAGCAAAAGACACACGTCAAAGAAGAACCACACAAAGTAATACTAGAGGAACCACCAGATGAGCTCGTAGGAACATCCAATCACTTCAAAATAGGAGACCAGATACTGTTAGACAAAGCAGATCCGCACATCATCACAACAGACCTGAAGCCAAAGGGAGAAATCCTTCTTAAGGTACACAATATCTTCCCACATGGAACAGTCAAGGTAAGCAACCCAACATTTGACACCTCTAAGGTAAACGCTTCTCAATTTGAACTTTGTCAAGAAAATATAACTTTAAACAAGAGGGAAGATATTCAAACCTTTAAACCTCCTTGATTCAAGTACAAGGAAAAGTCTGCTTCAAACTATAAACGAGAACTTCTCGGGAGGCAACCCGAGCACTAACCCTACTTCTTTTTACATTTGTTTTTATTTTGTTTTCTTCTCTTTCTCTTTCCCTTTGTAGCTTAACCAAAAGTACAGATTTCTAGGACACACGTCCTTACACACGGCCATGTCCTTGGTCATGTGAACCACCAAAATCTCCGTACTGGCATAGCGGAGGCCGTGGGAATCAAATCCCAACCACTTTTCAACGTCACAGATCCAACCACTCCCTCACGGGCACCAAAAAATTGGCACGGCCGTGCTCCACAATCGTGTGAAGCTACTGACTTATCAGACACGGAACAAACATGCCCATGCTACCCAACCATGCCAACACACTGCCTTTTCAGGAATGAGCTGGCACCTAGAAAACGGGCGTGGGTGAGCAAACACGCCTAGACACACGGTCGTGCAATGCGGTCGTGTAATTCCACACATCCTCGGTCCACGGGCGTGGGAACATACCAGATTTGAGACCCTATTTAAACCCCACAACCCTCCTCCTTCTCCCATCATTCTTCTCCCTTCTTTTTTCTTTCTTTCTTTAGAAAAAGTGTCCAGACTCTTGAGCTACACTAGAATCATGTCGAAGAAGTGTAAGAAGGCAAGCATTGTCTCCTTAAAGGAGATCCCAACACATAAGTTCATGCCGGCCACTTCATTCAAACACCAAGCCAAGGGTCTTTTAGACCATTTAAATTTTTTTTATATTTATTTTCCCCCTTATCCTACTTATCTATAATTCTCTTTTGCTTAATATATTTTAAATTCTTTTAGTTTCTTCATTTTAGGTTCTAAAAGCTGCTTGGGAATCACGCACCATAGCCTTAGAAGTCACACCCACCTCATGAACCATCCAACAATAAGGACTCCTTAGTCCATTAGTCTTTTCCTTTAAATTCAGTTTTCTTCTTAGTCTCCTTCTCTTTATTTCCTCTGTCTTTAATTATAGTATATTATTAATGTTTCTTTAGATTTCTTGGCTATATCTTTGCAGGCTACCCAATTTCTTTATCTAGCACAAAGCTTATCGGTAGACACCCTACCAGGCCCATAAAAACCCTACCACCGCCTTCTCCACCCACCTTTCACCACGACCTTGGCCAACTCCCGAAGTCATCCAAAATTCAAGAAGTGTTAACTCTCCCTTTCTCTTTTGATTACATTATTGGTTATCTATCTTTGTACATTGAGGGCAATGTACATCTTAAGTGTAAGGGGTAAAAGTACCTAACTTTTTGCATTATTCTCAAACCCTTAATTTTAGTCTTGTTTCTAAGTAAGTCTCTCATATTATTAATTAAGGTGAAATTTCAATAATTTATGATTTTTATTGATAAGCTCTTGAATAAGTCATTGATAATTGTGCATTGATGATTTATACGTGAAGAATACTAGAGACTCAAGCATGATAAGTCTATTTTTCAAGAATCAAAAAAAAAATTCTAAGTTATTGAACTGAATTTGAATATTACCTTAAAGTTCAGAATTTACAGGATTGATGTCAAATACCCATAATTTTTGTGAGATTTGAGCCTTATAGAGCATATATTCTTTTTCATGCTCACTTTATTGATTATGAGTGTGTCAACATTGAATTGTTATTCTAGAACTTGCCTAGATTATTCATATCGAGACCACATTAATGATTTGATATACTGAGATGATAAAGGCACCTAGGTTTTAACCTATTCACTCCACTAAAAAGCCTACCTTCACAAATTAACCATTAGTGAACCCATTTGATCCTAACGACCTTTTTTTATTGAATTACCCGCTTAATATTAACCCAAAACCCTTTGCATTTGTTATCACCATTATTTTTTACTACCCTTTTATCGAGAATTGATTTGATCAGTTATCGAATTAGTTTATTTCAGTTGATAAAGTTCTTTCTTTATTATGTTTTTACTTTAGTTTTTTCTAAAAAAAAACCAAAGTATATTCAAGCATTAGCATATGATTAAAGGAGCTTATGTGTTTAAATTCCAATTGTTGAAGAAGAGCTCGTATTAAAAGAATTATCAATAGTAGTATTACTAGTTTCAAAGTAATCATTTATCTTCTAGTTAATTATTCTTGTTAGGTAATTAGTCAAGGCAACCTCAATTTCAAGCCTTCTAATTCAGCCTTTATCCACACCTTTAACCTAAGCCCTATTACAACCCTGTTAAAAGACCTTTTGATTTGTGTATCATCTCATATTACAGTGGTGGAGATTTGATTTTCAGGCAAGCCTATGGGATTAACTTTTCAGGTTTGACTTATGAGTGCTTTTCTTGAAACTCAAAAACTTCGAGTGATTTGAGTGAATCTTTAGTGAAACCGTCAATCCTTGTTGGTTTTGAATTAAATGTAATTATTTAGATAAGGGGAGACACCTATGTTTTCGTGCTACAAAATATATGACTTAGAATTGTTTGAATCTTTAAGAGTCTTTGAGTTAAATTATCCATGTATGAATTATCTGTGAATTATGATGAGACATTGTTGATAGGAATTGTGAATTATGGAAAGTTCGTTTTAATTGTAAGTTGAGAATTTTGCTTGAGGACAAGCAAAAGCTTAAGTGTGGGGGTATTTGATAAACCGTAAAAGTAACATATTTTAGGCTCACATTTAGTAAGCTTTTGGATGATTTAGCCCTTGTTTTATGTAAAAAGGTGCTCTTAATCCTTTCTTTTCATGTTTTTACTCAGGAAAGCACCCGAGGACAAAAAGAACGAGAAACGGGCTTAAAATGGGCCAATTTGGGCCAAAAAGGAAATCGACACGTCCTAGACTTCAAGCCACATGGTCGTGCCTCGACAATTAACTAAGACACGGCCATGCCACGATTTACACGGCCGTGCCCCAATCGACAGAATCAAGACACGGCCTGAAAATGATTTACACGGGCGTTTACCATGGCCATGCCCCTGCCACTGGAGAGAGCAATTTTACTCGGATTTGGATACTTTGAGGCAAAGAAACACATTACAAAGTTTATTCAAACACCGAGGAGGAAGTATACTTGAATTGGGACACTTAGAGGCCAAGTAAAACATTCTAAAAGTCTATATAAACACCCTAAGTGTAACCTGAAAGGGGGCGTTAGGCGGTGAGCTAGGCCAAGGAGCCGAGCCAGGAAGATCACGTCTTGTGGGATCATTCGAAGATAGCCAAGTGGATCCATCTTGAAGAGTCATAATTATACTCAAGACGGTGAATTTCACCTTCAATTCCTTCAGGGGATTTTAGGAATTTTCTATGTTTTGTTTTATCTTTTCTCTTGAGATGTTTTCTTTATTTGTTATGAACTAAACCCTTCAGATACCCGAAGGGGATGAAACCTAGATGAATTTTGTTATTGATTTCTGAATTATATGATAAATACTTAGTTTATTCTTAATTATGCATGCTTAATCCAAATCTAATGTGCTTAGGTGGAGGAGGAATAGACCCTACTTAAGAGTAGATTGAACATAATTAAGCGGAGTTGATCGCACGCCTAGAGATAGGGTGACGAGATATTACCGGATTAGGGTGAAACTTAATATGGGAATCCATAGATCGATTTAGTGCTATTCTAGGGGTTATTATAAGTGAACAAGAGTTCCACTAATTAAGCTAGGGTTAGACGTTATTCACCTAGAGAGAGGGTTTAATATACGTTAGGGAGTCTTACAGATCAAACTAAGTAAATAAATCATATGTAGGGGTGAGCGTTCGATCGAATCGAATCGAATCGAATGAAAAAATTTCGAGTTAATCGAGTTGGCGAATTATATTTTATCATCCTAATTTGATTTGAAATTTTCTCGAATCGAGTCGAGTGAGATGGAATTCGAATCGAATCGAATCAAATATATTTGTTCGAGTTAAATTTTAAAAAATAATTTTGGGTTCTTGTAACCACTATCACCCATCGTAATAAAATTTGTTCACCTTAATCAAATTTTTTATTAACTTTCATCACCTCATAATTTATTTATTAATCTTTTATATACGGGTTAGCTTCTTTGCTTGCTTAGTTGTTTCAATTATCTTGATTCTTGTCACTATGTATTTTGGAATTAAAATATATATTAAATGTAAAATATGATTTTTTAATAAAAGTTATTTTAAAGATAAAATGTAAAATTGATACCAATATAAAATTTTAATGTGAATATTTTATGACATAATTAATAATTCAATTTTAATATAAATATTCAATATGACTAAACAATTCAATAATATAAATAATATAAAATGTAAAATTTAATTTAATAATATAAATAGTAGATATAAATAAAATTATTACTATTTATGTTTAGTGATTTTTTGGGATAATTTTGATTTTTATTTGAGAGTAAAAGGTGAGAAGTAAAAGTTTAGGGGAAAATAAAAGTTTTGGGGAATAAAAGTTTGAGGAAAGTAAATAGGAGAGTAAAATTTTGGAGGAAAATATAAAAAAAAAATTGGGGGGATGGGTTTGGGATAGATGGGAGGTGGGATGGGAAGGAGTAAAATTTTAGGGAAAAGTGGGAGGAGTAAAATTTGGGGGAAAATAAAAAGTTTTGAGGGTTTTTTAGGAGTAAACTTTTGAGAAAAAGTAAATGGGAGAGTAAAATTTTGGTGGGAAATGGATTTTGGGTAGATTGGAGGGTTGGGATGGGAGGAAATAAAAGTTTTGGGGGGAAAGTGGGAAGGAGTAAAAATTTTGAGGGAAAAGTAAAAAAGGTTTGGGAGTTTAAGGTAAAAATGTAAAATATTATATTTTGATATTCGAATTATTCGAATTATTCGAGTTATTTGAATTCGAAAACTCAACTCGATTCGAACTTGAAATTCGAAAAAAAATTGTGAGTTGACTCGAATAACTCGATTAACTCAAAATTTAGATTCGTTTAACTCGAAATTCAAATTTTTTTAATTTTTTGAGTCGAATCGAGTTTTGCTCACCCCTAATCATATGGTTCAGTATTAAATAACAAGTGAAGTCTAAGTGGATTCTTCCTGAGGGTATCATCGTGATCAATTGAGTTTTCTTCAAGTTATTTCCCAATTCGTTCTTTTTGTCTTTGCGTCTTTAGCTTAGTAGTTGTTAAAGTAGATTAAATCAGCCAATCACTCCATATTTTAGGCTAAATAATAAAAAGAAAGTGAGTATTAGTACTTTGAGTTCCTTTGGGTTCGATAATCCGGTTTTGCCCAAGCTATACTACTATTCGATAGGTACACTTGCCTTTAATCGTTGTTAGAGTTAGTCTCAAGGTTCGATCTTATTCATTATAAATTTTAAAGCTTTGATTTCAGCGATCAGTCTACGTCCAGATTTATTACATGCAGTCAGTGCAATTAGCAGATACATGGCGAATCTCGGTAAAGAACATTAGAAAGAAGTTTAGTGGATTTTAATATACTTATGAGGTACTACTGATGTTTGCTTACAGTTTGAAAGAACTAGAGATGGAGTCATTGGGTATGTTGATGCTGATTTTGCTGGAGACCTTGATAGAAAAAGATCTCTCACAGGTTATGTCTTTATAATCGGAGGTTGTGCAATCAGTTGGAAAGTCACTTTGCAAACTACGGTCGCTTTGTCTACCACTGAAGATGAGTACATGGCGATTACTGAGGCTTGTAAAGAAGCTATTTGGTTGAAGGGACTCTTTAGTGAACTCAATGAAGACCTTCAAATCAGTACAGTATTTTGTGATAGTCAGAGTGCAATCTTCCTTACAAATGATCAAATGTTTCATAAGAGAACAAAAGACATTGACGTTCAGTATCATTTTGTTCATGATATTATTGCTCGTGGTGATATTGTTGTAAGCAAAATTAGTACTCATGATGTAACAGTCTGGTTTAGACCCTAGTTGGAATAGTAGTTTCGAGACCACAAATCTAAGTTAAAAAATATTTTAATATTATTTTTGTATTTGCAGCATGTGAATTAATATGTGTGAAATTTTTGTGAAATAATTTTGTCAACTGGTTGCTTAATTTTGATAAAAGGACTAAATCGCATAAAGTGTGAAAGTTACGTTCTATATGCTAAAGGTGTTTAATGGCTATAGAATTTTAAATTGAAGGTCCTTATGTGATAAATAACCCATTATTGAGATATTGGATGTTAGTGGAGTGGCATTTGGTGTAGTTATTAAGGTTTTTAAAGGTTAAATAAGTAAAAAGGCAATTATATGTTATATTAAATAAAACAAATTGTGTCATATTTTTCCACTATCCATCTTCACCAAAATTTCAACTTAAAATCAGCCATGGGAGAGCTTGTTATTCAGCCAAACTTTTAATACAAATTGGTGAGTGGTTTTTACTCGGTTTTTAATAATTTCTACGTTTTTGAGAACGTTGCTTCATAATCTAGCTAACCCGTACCTCCATTTCTAAAAATGTTAAAGAATTTGTGAATTTAAATTGTTGAATACTTGAGCTCTTTGATAGTTTTTGATGAAATATGAATATTTGATGTTAGTTTTTCATCTTTTAGAACGTGATTTTTGATAAAAATGTCACTTTTGGACTAAATTGTGAAATATGAAAATATTATGGTAGAAGTGTGAAATAAATGAAAAATATGGCTATTATAGCAATAAAGAGAATTTGGCTAACATGGGTATTTAAGTAATTTTGTGAATTTTGTGTTATTTTGAAATAGGGACTAAATTGTAAAAATGTGAAATGTTAGGGGCTTAAATGCAAAATGCCCAAATTAAGTGTTTTTGGATGAAATTGAATAAAATTTTGAATAAGTTAATTTTGATATTAATTAGATTGGCACAAGCGAAATTCAGATCTAGATCGAGGGAAAGACAAAATATCAGATTAGTCGACTTAATTTGTCACTACCACGAATGAGGTAAGTTCGTATTTTAATAGACAATACAAAATCATGTTATAAATGCATATTATTTGTATGATTGAATTCAATGCTGAATGGTAATGCAAATTTATGTATTTTGAATAAGTTATATATATATATATATATATATATGATATTGAATTATTCGAGAAGCAGAATATATGAATACAAGAATGTTACGTCCGACGTCCGAAAAGCCTTGTACAAACCCTAGGAATAGTAAAGGATACATATGTCATGACATAGGATTTCGAGCTATGATTTCATGTAAGACCACGTCTGGGACGTTGGCAACGATTTGAGATATCGTGTAAGACCGTGTCTGGGACATTGGAATCGATTAGAGATTACATGTAAGACCGTGTCTGGGACATCGGCATCGTACATGATTTCGTGTAAGACCCTATCTGGGATAGTGGCATCGATATTTTATTACATGAAGACCACGTCTGGGACGTTGGCATTGTACGAGCTTTTTGAGTATCCTTCTTGATTCATAATGGTTCATCAAGCATTCCGAGAAATAAGTGATTAAGTGAATGACATTCCGACTTAGGTACGTTGAAATGTATACAATATTTGATAATGAAAGGTAAGTATATATGTGCAAAGAATGTTTTGTGATGTATATGCAAATGAAATATGAATATGTGCAAATGAAACAGAAACAAATGAATAAGATGTGATTTATAAAGTGACATGTGTGAAATTGTCAGATACTATATGAACGAAAGGTGAATTTGAATATAAGTGATGATATGTGATTCATATGAGAAAGACATGTGATTAGATATGTTATTTCCAAAATGTGCTCATTTGGTTATGTGAAAGTGAGGATTCAATGTTATATGAGAATCGAGTTGTATAAATTTGTGAAAGCTAAAGTTAGTAAGTATATTATTGAATTGTGATGATTTGATATGAAAATCAAGTTATAAACTTGAGATAAGTTGTGTCATGACATGTGAGATAGCATGTTATGCTTATGACATTGAATTGAAATTATTTGTTATGTTAAGTTTATTAAGATACGAGCTCACTAAGCTTTTTAGCTTACTTTGTGTTGTTTTTCTATGTTTTATAGTGATTCGGATGTTTGCTCGGGTTGGAAGACGTTGGAGATCGCATCACACTATCCGGTTAATGATTTTGGTATTTACACCCTTTATGACTTGGTTACATGGCATGTATAGGTTATGGTATTTGATATTATGGTTGAAAATGTATTTGGTCATTTGAGATGGTTGATTATGAATGTGGTAATGGGATTTGGTATGTTTTTGGCTGCCTTTAGGACATGAATTGATGCTTGTTTGATATTTACAGGTATGACCCAATGTTGGGTGGCAAATTGGCCTTACAAATGGCCTATATTTGCCCACACAGTTGAGCACACGGGCGTGTGTCTCTACCGTGTCTCTCAAGGTTGCAATTCAAAGTAGCTCAGGTTGCCACAGGGCAAGAAGCACGGGCGTGTGCCAGACCATGTGACCCAAGTCAGTGTTGCACACGGGCAGGGATATTGTAATAGCTCGATTTCGGGGCTAGTCAAAATAGTGATCTCGGAATCACTAATTCAAGGTTTGATAAAATTATATTCATGTTATGTTATGTGCTATAACATGTTTATAAGGATGTATGGAAATTTTGGTGCCTTAATTTTAGCAATTTCTAGCTAAATTGTGAAAAAGGACTAAATCGCATAAAGTGCAAAAGTTTTATTTTAATTGCTAGAGGTGCCAAATAGCTACGGATTATAAATTGGAGGTCCCAAATGTGCAATTTGACCTTGTTAGGTGTGTTGGCCGATCATAGAAAGCTAAGGGGACAAAGGCATTAAATGTTGGTCAAAAGTTGGTGATATTAATTGACAAAATGAATAAAATAAGATGAAATAAGCCAAGGCTATCATCTTTTCATTTTATTTTCTTCTTCAACCGAAAATGCAAACAAAGATAGGGTTTTGAAAGCTTGAAAATTTCAGCAAACTTTCCTCCTCTCAAGTAAGTGATTTTGATGACTTTTCTTGATAAAAATTGTACTTTTGGAGTCCCCAAAGCTTAAGCTTGCTAAAGAGGGGACTATTTTGCAATATGGTTGAGAGTCTAGGAACTTTCCATTAGAGATTTTATGTTTTTTGATGAGTTTTTATGGAAGAAAATGAATGATAGAATGTTAATAAACAACTTTTGTTAAAGGTGTTGTGAAAATACCTAATTTGGGCTAAAATGCAAAAGTTGTAAATTATTCATTAATGCATGAAATAGTTGGAATTGTGGATAGTTGTAAGAGGATTAAATGTTTATCTAGGATTTTTTTAATAATAAAATGTGATAAAAATTTATTTACGAGCCTAGGGGCAAAATCATAATTTTGCCAAAGTGTAGGGGCAAAATGGTCATTTTTGCCTAAAGTGTAGTTTATTGTGAATTATGATTTATAAGTGATTAAATCACTAAATTCCATTATTCTAAATCAAAGAAAATGAGTTTCAGACCTAGAACGAGTGAAAAGAGAAATATGGGCAAAAGGTCCCTTTCTACTTTTCGTCATCGAGGTAAGTTCATGTGCAAATGTGGTAATTACGTATGAGTTATTTTAGTATTCCAATGTTGTAGGGAATGTATAATTATGCAATGACTGTATTAAATAAGTGTTGATGAGTTGTTAAGAGAATTGGAAATCTAAGAATAGTAAGAAATGCAAATAGTATGAAATGATGATAGCTAGGGTTTCATGTAAGACCATATTAAAATATGGCCTCGGTGAGAGATTTTGTATAAGACCATGTCGGGGACATGACATCGATAGGTTAATTCATGTATGAACATATCGAGGGCATGATGTCAGCGTGACATTATAGGTACAAGACTTAAGGGAGTTACTTAACAATTCTAGCAACTAAATAAGTATTTTCAAAATTGAGAATGAATGTGTTGTACCAGGAGAGGTATAGGTACGTGTTAGAACGGAATTGAGATGGATTCAGTACATGATGAACCCTTAGCGGGTTATGTATGATCAATGTGTTTTAAGTGCATGAGATAGGGTTATTTATGCATGGTAGGAATGCAAATGATTATCGTGGAAGGTTAAGTAAGAAAAGTAGTGCGTGAGGATGATCTCGAGTGAACATTAGAATAGAGAATATGTGTGGATTATTATCCATGAATGTAAAATAACGGTGGACTATGTGCGTTACCACCTGATTAATTAGTAATCGATGGGCTATGTGCGATACCATCAATTTTACTGTTATCAGTGGGCTATGTGCGTTACCACCTGATTAATTAGTAATCGATGGGCTATGTGCGATACCATCAACTATATTATCAATTGGTGGGCTAAGTGCGATACCACCACAAGTATAAATAATTGGTGGGCTAAGTGCGACACCACCACAAGTATAAATAATTGGTGGGCTAAGTGCGACACCACCACAAGTATAAATAATTGGTGGGCTAAGTGCGATACCACCATAAGTATAAATAATTGGTGGGCTAAGTGCAATACCACCACAAGTATAAATAATTGGTGAGCTAAGTGTGAAACCACCGAGAGATTTGTAGTATGAGTGGCTTAGTGAAAAATGTTTGATGTGTTGTTTCATATGATTATGTAGTGATCAGTGCAGGATTGTATGTTAATTAAATGAGCAATTGGCTTGTGGCCCAGTTAGGATGCGGTAAGAGATAAAGTGAGTAAGCTTCAAGAATGGTCAAGTAAGCAACCATGAGATAATGAGAAAAACTCATTAAAATGCCTTGTAGTTGTGTATATTCAATGAATATCAGTATTTATCAGTTATATCTTGATGAACTTACTAAGCATTATTGCTTACTCCTTTTTCCTTTTCTCATCTTTTATAGGTTAATTTAGCTAGCTCGGGTTGGAGATCACCGAAGATGTTTTCACACTATCGATCAGACACTTGGTATGATGTATCAAGTCCTTAAGAGTCATGGCATGTATAGGGCTAGTACTTGAGGTTGATTAAGTCTTGTGAGCCTAAAAGAACTTATAGTTGTTTGCGTATAGCCAAAAATAATGGCTTAAGTTGGTTGTAATTATATGGGAAATAGCTCCCTTAGTGTATGGATTGTAGACTTTACTTCTCTTGTGTTTAAATGTCTTTAAACCAAGAATTATAATGATATTACTATAATTTAAGTGATGATGAATGAATGTATGCAACTGAGGGTGGCGATTGGCTTGGAAAATAGCCTTCATGTGCTTCACACGGGTAGACACACTGCAGGCAGTGTCAGGCCGTCGTGTAACTCGCACCTTATTTTTTAAGTCGATAAGCCACGATCAAACTCCACGGCCGTTTGTTTGAGCCGTGTGGGACACACGGTTTGGACATGGGCGTGTGCCCCAGACCGTGTGAACAAGTCAGTATACCAATGATTAACACACGGTCTAGGCCCACAGGCGTGTCAAGGCCGTGTGAATATAGTCAGCAACTCCCCACGGTTCAAAGCCACGGGTATGTTGTGAGGGTACACGGTGTGCCCCCATTCCACACAGGCGTGTGCTCTAACCGTGGGAGTTTTGGCAGAATGTTGAGATTTTTGAGCACGGTGTGAGCACATGGTCGTGTGTGACTACACATGGGCGTCTGTGTCATCTAACACGGGCGTGTACACCCTGTTTAACTAGGAAAAAAATTTTACGGACCGTAAGAGTTCCCGATATAGTCTCGAGAGCCCTCACATGTGTGAGTGAGGTCTTGTAAGTCGAAAAGAAGTTGTTGTATTGACATCAAGGAGAGTAGTCGCGTTGAGCCTAAGTGGTGTTCAAGTAGTTTTATACGATAACGCCTCGTGCTCGATTCCGACAGGGATTACGGGTAAGAGGTGTTACAGATATGGTCCAAGGCACGGCCGTGTGAGGCACACGGCCTAGCCACACGGGCGTATTCCCTGTTTTGAAAGAAAAATTTTCTAAGTTTTGCAAAGTTTTTGTATGAGATCGGTTTAGTCTCGAACCTTTTCTAAAGCATGTTTAAGGAATCGTAGACTTTCTAAAGGGACTATATGAGTATGAATTATTATGAAATGATGTAGTATGATTGATGTTGTGAAATAAGCGTAAAATGTTCAAATATGTCCGGTAATTCCTCTTAACCCTAGTCCGGCGATGGCTACGAGTTAGGGGTGTTACACATGAAAATATTGCAGATATGATGACTAAGTCACTTCCTATAACCAAGTTTGATTGCTTTGACTTGGTTGGTGTTCATTGTTGAAGTTAAACCCTTAAGGGGTTTTATGGAAGAGGTGGAAAACTTGTTCATTGAGAGTTCGCGATGAAGAACTTGTTCATTGAGAATTTGTGTCAAGGTGGAGATTGTTAGAATTAAGTGAGCTGAATCCTTATTTAAATAAAATAAAGTGGTAAAATAAAATAAAAGTAAAATCCATATAGAACTACACTTCTTTTATTTTATTTTAGAATAAGGTTTTTTTAAACCTTATTAAACTCCATCTATTTTATATTGATTAGAATAAGGTGTTTCAATCTTACTACACTCCTATTAGAATATGGCTTTATAAGCCTATAAATAGACATAACCTATTCCTCTTGTATTCATTCGAATTCGACATAGTGAATTTTCTTCTCCTCTGCCCGTGGTTTTTTTTCCGAAAGGGTTTCCACGTAAAATCTATGTAATCTTTATTTTATTTCTCTTTTCTTTGCGATATATTGTCATTACCGACATTCTATTTTATTTTCACATATAATAACATAATAACATTTAAACGACTAATAGTAAACTATATATTCTCCAAAACGTAAAATTAATATATAACAATATACTAAAATTCAAACTAACAAAATTATATTCAATAATCACCCTTGAAAAATTCTTTTTTTCTGCACGCCGTTTGTTTCTTATCTTTTGTTTTGTCAAACAGTGGTGCCAGCCTGCGGGCTGACTAGCACCCACCTTTTTCCCCTCCCATCAACCATTTTTTTTTATCGTTCTCATTTATTACACATGTCTTCTCTCTTTTCAGTTGGAGATCTATTTTATGGGTATCTTTGTTGTCTTTACAAGTTGTGATGGACAGATGAAGGTGTCCGTCGTTCTCTAAAACTCTACTGGCCACTAATAGTTTTTCTTGGAAAGTGGGTAACTTTGCTTAAACTTATTAATTTGTTTGAGAGTATTTCATAATAATAAATGATTTCACAAGTTGATTTGGACTCGTGTTGTCTTACGTTTTAAATGTTTTTTTTTTTTTTCCATTGTTTAATAAGTCCTCAGTTTTAGAAGTTTTTGTCTGCTCTTGTAGCACGTTTCTTAGTATTGCTTATGCACGTAATCTTAGTTTTACAAGTGATTTTAGGGATGATTTTGTTGTCGTCCTCTTTAGTTTGGTGGATGCTCGATTCTTTTGTCGATTTTTGCTTGCCGCTTTGGACCATCCGAGGCTTATTTCCTTATCGTATTAGGTGCTTGCAATCACTCCAGATATGTCATGCTTGAGTTGAGACAAAGCTAATTGTCAACGTGTCATAATGTTCTATTGATGCTGAAACTAGAGCCTTTGTTGTGTTGATGGAGCTTGTCCTTCACCATCTACGATGAGTTTTTGTTATTTTTTTCCCTTGAATTGCATAGTTACATTCATTGAACGAATTAATGAATTTATATTAAAAAAATTCAAACTAACAATAATTTAAAATATAAAAATAAACTAACATTTAAAAAAAATTACTTTAAAAATTTCTTACAAACTTTTATTAAAACCCATAAAAAAACTTAAAACAAAGAAAAAAAATACAAAATGTACCAAATATATTAACATTTAACCAAAAAATAACTAACAATAAACTTTAATAAATCAATATACCAATAGTTTAGCTTTTTACAAACAATAAACTCGAATTTTAAACATATTTAACAATAATAAATAATAATAAATCAACCTTTAAGCAAAAAATATACTAAAATATAATAATATAATAAATTGCTAACATTTATACTAACAATAATCAAATAGTACAATAAACAAAAAATTCAATTAATCTTTATATTTAACATTTTACAACTAAAAAGATAAAAAATATATATACTTTCTTGAATATGTAAAAAATTAGGGATGGATTTGTAGAGAATAAAGGTAGATTTAGAGAAATATATATTAAGTACATGAGAGAAATAGAAAATGAGAGAAGATGGTTTAGAGGTTGTTGGGAGAATGAGATTTTGGGAATATTTTACAACTAAAATTAAACCCTTAAACCCTTAAACCCTAAACACTAAACCTTAATCCATAAACTTTAAAACCCTAAACCCTAACCTTTAAACCATAAACCTAAACCCTTAAACCTTTCAATCTTAAACCTCTAACCCTAAACCCAAACCCTTAAACCTTAAACCCTAAACCTTAAACCCTAAACCCTAAACCCTAACCCCAACCCTTAACCCCTAACCTATAACCCTTAACCCCTAATTTTAAGTTAATATCAAACTTCATAACTTACATAATACTTGTATAACTTTAAGAAAAAGATTCAAAGTATATAAATTTGAAACACGACGGTCGGCCTTATATCTCATTATTAGATATAAAGGATCCTCCCTAGGTGTAACAATGCCACGTATGATGGATCTAAGCGAAATACCAAATTAAATATCGAAATAATATAACATGTATTAAACCCTAAACCCTAAACCTTGAACTTGAAACCCTAATCCCTAAACCCTAAACCCTAACCTTAGGCCATAAACCCTAAACCCTTAAACCTTTAAATCTCAAACCTCTAACCCTAAACCCTAAACCTTAAACCTTAAACCTTAAACCTTAAACACTAAACCCTAACCCCTAACCCTTAACACCTAACCTATAACCCTTAACCCCTAATTTTAAGTTAATATCAAACTTCATAACTTACATAATACTTGTATAATTTTAAGAAAAAGATTCAAAGTATATAGGTTTGAAAACACGACCAGGTTGCCTTATATCTCATCTTAGATATAAAGGATCCTCCCTAGGTGTAACAATGCCACGTATGATGGATCTAAACGAAATACCAAATTAAATATCGAAATAATATAACATGTATTAAACTTCTAAACCTATAAACCCTAAACCTTAAACCTTAAACTCTAAACTCTAAAACACTAAACCCTAACCCTAAACCCTAAACTTTTAAACCCTTAAATCTTAAACCCCTAACCTTTAACCCTTAACCCTTAAACCCTAAACCCTAAACCCTTAAACCATAAACCTTTAAAACCCTAAAACCTTAAAACCCTAAAAACTTAAAACTTAACCCTTAAACCCTAAACCTTTAAACCCTTAAATCTTAAAACCTTAACCCTTAACCCCTAACCCTTAACCCTTAACCCTTAAACCTTAAACCCTAAACCCTAAACCCTACACACTAACCCCTAACCCTTAACCCCTATCTTATAACCCTTAACCCCTAATTTTAAGTTAATATCAAACTTCATAACTTACATAATACTTGTATAGATAAAAGAAAAACATTCAAAGTATATAGGTTGGAAACACAGCGGGTTGCCTTATATCTCACCTGTCGATATAATGGATCCTCCTAGGTGTAACAATGCCACGTATGATGGATCTTAAAGAATACATAACTTACCTAATTTTAAGATCAAATTCCATAGCATTATTTAAGTTGACGATTAAAATTCATAACTTACATAATTTTCCCTTAAGATCAAACTTCATAACTTACATAATACTTGTATAATTTAAAAAAAAGGATTCAAAGTATATAGGCTGGAAACTTTGACGGGTTGCCTTATATCTCATTGTCGATATAATGGATCCTCCTAGGTGTAACAATGCCACGTTTGATGGATCTTAAAGAATACATAACTTACCTAATTTTAAGATCAAATTTCATAAATTGAATAAGTTGACGATTAAATTTCATAACACATAATTTTCCTTAAGATCAAACTTCATAACTTGCATAATACTTGTATAATTTTAAAAAAAGGATTCAAAGTATATAGGTTTGGAAACTTTGACGGGTTGCCTTATATCTCACCATGGATATAATGGATGCTCCCTAGGTGTAACAATGCCACGTATGATGGATCTTAAAGAATACATAACTTACCCAATTTTAAGATCAAATTTCATAAATTAAATAAGTTGACGATTAAATTTCATAACTTACATAATTTTCCTTAAGATCAAACTTCATAACTTAAATAATACTTGTATAATTTAAAAAAAGGATTCAAAGTATATAAATTTGGAAACTGACGGGTTGCCTTATATCTCACCATCGGATATAATGGATCCTCCTAGGTGTAACAATGCCACATATGATGGATATTAAAGAATACATAACTTACCTAATTTTAAGATCGATTTCATAAATTAAATAAGTTGACGATTAAATTTCATAACTTACATAATTTTCCTTAAGATCAAACTTCATAACTTACATAATACTTGTGTAATTTAAAAAAAGGATTCAAAGTATATAAATTTGAAACTTGACGGGTTGCCTTATATCTCACCTTATAATGGATCCTCTCTAGGTGTAACAATGCCACGTATGATGGATCTTAAAGAATACATAACTTACCTAATTTTAAGATCAAATTAGTAGCATTATTTACATAAATTATTAATTAACAATTTAGTAGTATAATTTATTGTCAACTTTAGACTTCAACAACTACGAAATGGATAGGAGTTGGATGAAATTGTCAAGGGTAAGCAACGGCTATCGAAATGGAGTAGAAACTTTTACGAATTTCGCATTTCAAAATGCATCGAAGAGAATATGATTCTTTGCCGTGTAAGAAGTGTTGCAATATTAACGGCATTATCGTGAAGTGGTCTACGAACATCTAGTTGTTGATGGCTTTGTCCGGGGTACAAAATATGGTTTTTCATGGCGAGTCTACATCTAGTGGAGCATCTTCATCGATGAATCTGGGTATCCTCATAGTGCTTTCAATCGAATGTTAGTAGCGATAACATGGAAAACATATTGCGGGATGCTTTTAATATGCGTGATGATGGTTTGGTCATTTCCACGACTTGGGTGCAACCGATGATCATAATTTTGGAGGAAATACTTTCACCGAAGGGAAAGAAGTGTCTGCGGATGAACGACCAAATGAAGAAGCGGCGAGGTTCTACACGATACTTGGTGAAATGAATGAAGAAGCGTATGAAGGATCAAAATTTTCCAAAGCTGTCATTCTGATTCGTCTTTTCACTTGAAATGTTTTGGGGGTAGAGCCAAACTCGTTGATAATCTTTGTTAGAGTTTACGCAAGAAATGTTCCGTTGCAAAATCCTCGATCTTCCAAAGACATGAAGAAATTGATAAAGGATTTGGGCATTGGATACAACAAAATTCACAGTTGCCCAAATGAGCGCATGTTGTATTAGGCGACGCATTAACCAACAAAGGTTATCATGTATGCGGCCAATCCGTTGGATTAATAGAAATACGAGAGGAGGTAACGAGGATGAGCATGGTACCTGATCAAAAAGCGACCGATTAAGATTTTGCGATATTTTCCCCTAATACCGAAGGCTTCAGCGGCTTTTTATGTCGTCAAAGCGATCGAATCAATGACGTGGCACGCGATAAAATATATATATATACTTACTTGAATATGTAAAAATTAGGGATGGATTTGTAGAGAATAAAGGTAGATTTAGAGAAATATATATTAAGTACTTGATAGAAAATGAGAGAAGAAGAGGTTGTTGGGAGAATGAGATTTTGGGAAAATGAGAAAAAATATTAATTACTTTATACTATGGCTATATAATCAAAACTTTAACGAACTAAATTGAATAACTACTAAAATCATTATGAAAAAAGTATAATAAAACTAATTTCTCTATTAACACTTACCTCTACCAGTGACCCCCCATTACTTGTTTCCTGTATGCTTTTAACTTCATGCATTATTTGCTTTTATTTCCCTATCAAGGACTGCCAAGGACCAGTTGCATGCTTTTAATTTCATGCATGGTTTACTTTTATCTCTCTTGATGTTGCATAGTGATAATAATGAAAGTGGACAATCCTGAGGTCCGATTTTGAAGTTGGCACCTTTAGGAACCAACTTCATCTGAAGTCGATTTCTAGAGGTGTTGACTTCAAAATTGGACTCGCAAGTACCGTTTTCAACTAGATTGCTAAATAATTCAACAAGTCAAATATTTCATTAATTATTTTTCTTCAATTCATGTAATTGAAAAAAAAAAATGAAAAAGTATAATAAAACCTACAAAATTACTTGCTTTATTTTTAATGTTGCATGATCTTTTAATAATTACAATACAAGAATGCTGCAAAGGAATGTTTAGTACCTAATATTTTTTTTAAGTTAACGTCACCCTTCAACTGGATATTAATTCAATGGCGAACTTACCAAAAGTCCCTTATTTTTACAAAACAATAGATATTCTTTTAAAGGTAATTTTTCTTTTCATATAAAATTTTTAAAAATATTTATACATAATGGGATTCAAACCCAAAAATTATAATTTTGATAACTTAACTTTACCATGTCAACAAAATAAAATTTTACTATTATATAATTTTTAAATTTGTTAAATAAATTTTCACTTACATCCCGGCGTACCATAATCTAGTGTATATAAAAAGGCCTATCAGATTAAACAATAAACTTAAATGTTAAAAAAGATCACATAAAATAATTAAAAATTAATTAAATCCCTAATTGAAAACTGCAATAAATTGAGCCCTTGAAAAATAATTTTTCGTCAAAGTTTATTGTAACACCCCATACCTGGTCCAATCGTCAGACCCGAGCTATAAATTGCTACAAACAAATACAAAACATTTAATTTCATTTCATAGTCCAAATACCAACTCAATATCATTTTGTTCTTATATATATATATATCAATACAACATGCAATTCAATCAATTTCAAGTCTATATCGAGCTTACGAAAGCTTAAAACCAACCCAATAACAATCAGGGATCAAATCAAAACAAAAATAGAAAAAAATAGGAAAATTGTGCAAACTAGGGTCATATGCCTGTGTCCCCTAACCGTGTGAAGAGAGAGAGGCCATGTAGGTAAAAAATGTGTCATACAACCGTGTCGTTAGATCGGGTAACAGCTTGTGGCTGTGTGCACCAAAATCACCTAAAAGCTTACACATCACACGGCCATGCCATATGCCCGTCCATGGCACATGGCCATGCGCCAAGCCATGTCTTTGGCTATGAGTACCTAGATTTACCTTTCAGTGCAAGATTTCTACCTTAACTCACTTAGGCAACAAGCAACCCTTTTAAACCACATTCAACCAAATAAAAAATGTAACAGCCCAAATACGACCCTAACCGAAACGGTGGTTTCGGGACCACGAATCCGAGTCAGAAATCTCATAATATTTATATATTTGATGTGCTATGTGTGTTGAATTGTGTGAATTTGATTGTTTAATATGTTTGAATTAATAGAAAGGATTAAATAGGTAAATTATAAAAGTAGCTTTTAGAAAGTGGGATGATTTAATTGAATTGTTTCTTGCATTATAGGACTTGCATGTCAAATAGTCCATTTTATTTGTAGTGGACGACATGATGATGAAATAATATATTAAATTCATATTGTTTTAATTAGTGACATTTTAATTATATTATAATATGATTAAAATAAGAGAAATAAAACACTTAGTGGAATGTTCATCTTCCACTTTGGTTCATCTTTGCCGAAAGTTTGAAGGAAGAAGAGAAGCTTAAGCTTTCCAATTTTCGGCCCTTGCATGTCCTCCTATGGTTAGCATTTGAACATGATTTTTGATAATATTTACATTTTTGAGTTCATTTTCTTGAACATTGTTGAACCCATGTTGAGATTTTTAGTTTTGAGCATGATATGAATTCGGCCATTGTCAAATTCTTGGATTGTTTTGTTTGATGGAAAGATAGTTTATATATGGTTGAGATTAACATATTTTAATTAGGAAGTTGAAAATGAAATAGAGCATAATAGCTCAAATTATAAAAAATAATAATTACTCAAAGGTTAAATTGTATAAAAATGGAGTTGTATGGATTCGTATAGGGGTAAATAACATTCGGCCATGAAGAATTAAATTTGAATTAAGTATATTTTGTGAGTTGTATACTTGGGACTTAATTGAAAAAGTTGTAAAATCTTAGGGGTAAAATAGTAAAAATTATATAATCTTGAGATTTGAATTAGATTAAGTGGAAATGCATATGACCAAGCTTATTTGACATTTCATAGATCGGGAACAAAAAGAAAATGAGCTAGATCGGGGAAAAGCTAAAGTAAACGAATAACCGGGAAATTCAAGTTTATCGACTTCCAAGGTAAGTCACTAAGCAATTGGACTAATGTGAATTATCTCTATGTATATGTACTTACTTAAGTGACTTAAATGCCTTCATTTTTCAATGTGGCCGAATATGGCATATGGTATATCATACATGGTGATTAAGTTAATGTGGAATTATAGATACATGATAATTATACGGATATGAGGTCAGGAAAATACATATATATATATATATATATCTTTGAAAATGTCGAATGGGATAGGTTGATTTTGAATGTGATTGTCGAATATGTATATATATATTGGGATGTCTTGGATGGTTGAGGTAAGTATACAAATATGTTGCCATAGGTATGAAAGGTGAATATAATTGGATTGAATAAATATTTTTGGGTTGAATATGATTAATTATGTATGTTAAATGTTATAAGATGTGAAATCATATCTTATGTTTAAGTGGGTTACTAATTGGCACTGTGTGTGCGGAATGGTTAAGTAACGGCTCTAAGTGAGCTACACATTATGGAAAGATAGTGTAACACCCCAAGAAAATTTTGTTCTTATTCAAAAACCATGTCCATTTAAAATTTTAAATAATATAAGCTTGATAAAAATATCCGAAATAAAAACTTTATTATATCTGATTTAAGAAAATAAAACCATTGGCAAAAGATATCTCAATTGTCAATCCATAATAAAACATAACAATAAAGATACTTAGAAAAAATACTTAAATACTTTAATGGGCCTTATTACAATAAACACTTAATCAAAATACTGAAAATATAAATACTTAATTAATTAAATAAAATGTCTTACGCATGGGCCACCTCGTATCCACTCCAAACCGGTCCAAGCATCGCTTGCAATGTTGATAAAAATTGGGTGAGTCATACTGGACTCGGTGTAATTAAACCAACGATTTCCACCCACATGTTAACCCCATATTAACCCATATATCGGATAACAAATATCATAATCACATATTACCACATTACGGGCTTGGCCCACATTCGTATCACATTCATATAATAGTGTAAATAACCACATGTTTCCACATCTTGGGCTTGGCCCATTACCACATTATTCCACATATCATATCTTTGGCTTGGCCCATTTCTCATTCAATGCGCATTCACATTTTGGGCTTGGCCCATTTCCACATTAATACCTCATTTCACGGTCACATAGAATTATGCAAAGTGCACCCAACCCAAACCTAGGGTCCATCCTCTACACACCCCGTATCCACCTACCACACACCGGAGATTATCAAATCACCCTCTCCTTTTCACTCCAAAAGGCAATAAATGCCATCCACGTGCAATAAAGCACAAAAATCCACAACGCGACCTCAGTCAGCGCCAATCCACGATGTAGCCGTAGCTAACACCAAAACCACGATGGGACACATAGTCACTCATCAACCACGATATGGCACTTAGCCGATATCAACCACGATGAGGCACATAGCCACTTATTAAGCCACGCGAACTAAATCGCAATTAATCCACAATGTGACCTCAGTCAACGTCAATCTACGATGTAGCTCAAGGCTAACATCAAACCACGTACTCGAAGTACACCCGTACCTTCTTTCATATCCCAACCCATGCACATGCAACATGTAATAGTGGCATAATAATAATAAATGCATGCACATGTTATTAAGGCACCATCATATTTCCATAGGCATAGTCACATTCACATCGGCACTTTCACATTCGTATCAATAGATAATACTAACACGGTTATCGATATACCCTTTTTAGGGTAATCACCACATAACGCCATTTGCCTTTGGTTAGCACATAATTCACACATGCAAATATAGCAAAAACCGAAAACGGTGGGTTAATCACACACTTACTATTTAGCGAAATCCGAATTACTAGGATCTAACACAATGAGCAGGGTTTTTCTTCCTCCTTAATGCCAATTTGGTCTCCTACCAAATCCAGAAGCTTTGCTTATTCACGTCGATTAACCCGAATCCATTAATCGCCACTTGCCTTAAATATTTTGAATCCCGAAAGAATCCTTTTATGCTCCTTGGTGTTGGCTACAAACAAACGAAACACAATATTATGGCCCTAAGAATATTCGGTCATTCATACAACCAAGGCCTAAACCGATTGCTAAAAGGAATACTTACCACTATACGCTGTTTACCCCTACTGATCAACTTCCCGAGATCCCCTTCCTAGGTTCGGCCACACCATAGAAATAGAGTCAGATCCTTGACTTTCAGCAATCAATAGAATAAAAGAAACGGTGGGGAGATTCAATGGAGTTTCGGCTTTTAGGATGAGTAAAAGAAAAGAATAAAAGAGGATCACAATTTCGGCTATGGCTCCTCAATTGTAGTAGAAATATTCGGCAATGGCAACTTTAAGAGAGGTTTCGGTTTAAGCAAAGATATTTGGCTATGGTGTTCTTTAAGGTCCCAAGAAAGAAAAGACAAAGAAAGCTCATAAGGTTAAATAAGCTTTACCAATGGTGATAGAAGGAATTAAGGTTGAGAGAAGGAAAAAGAATCTGAAGAGAGAATGAAAAGAATTTGGCAATAAGTCTAAAGAGGACAAAAGATGGATACTCCTCAAAAGATAGTTTTGGCACCTATTTTCCTCTCCCAAACTCATTCAAAATAATTAAAAATAAGGCCACCCTTTCTATCTTAACTAAAAAAAAAAATAAAAGATAAAAGCCAAAGATCATCCATTATCCCAAATGAATTTAAAACAAAAACTAGCTTAATCTTTATCTAATTAGAAGTCCAATTCTTGTCCATCACTTCCTTCTCTCTTGGCAAAAAGCCAAAAATAAAACACCATTCTTTGCACACACCTTGAACCCAAGACCTCTTTGGAGCAAGCGTATAGGTAACGCCCAGCCACATTGCAAAGCGCTCTTTGTGACATAATTCACCACAATTTCTTTTAAGACCTACTTAGCCCAAGTGCCTTCTTGCGCTTAAAAATAAAATGCCCTTTCTTGCTTCCTTCAACTCGAACACAGGCCCTCATTGCTGCAAGCAACCGATGGCGCCCAAGCCATTACGCCATGGCGTTTATTTGTGACATAAACTTCCACAATTTATTTTAAAGCCTCCTTCCCTAGCTCCCTCTTGTCTTAACGCCAAAGCAAAATAAAACATGCCCATGCCACCAGCGGATTCAACCAAGGCCCTTGTCCAGCGCCATTTCAGGCCCTTAAGTGGCGCATGGAAGCCACTTTACCAAGGCTGTTTTTATGCCAAACACGCCTAAGACTTTTCCCTTAAGGCCTCCACAGCTTGCTCCCTTCCAGACGCAAAAAGAAAAGCCCATTGCTTCCCACACCGCTCGAACCACATCCACCTAGCTCCTTGAGGCGTCACTCCCCAAGCACTAAGTGGCACCTCCTAGCCAATTTACCACTTGGATTTCTTGTGTCCTAAACTCCCAAAAATTTTCTTAAGGCCTCTTGACCTAATTTCCCTTTTCACTTAAAATTCCAACATTTTCCAAAGTTTTCCCCTTCACCTAAAGTTCTCAAAACTCCTAAAATATATCAAACACACTCCAAGCCTACTATCACTTGAATTATGCATTAAATGCATAGCCCCTAATCTAAGATGTTACAGATAGCAATGTGTGTGCGGAAATATTAAGTAACGGCTCTAAGTGAGTGATACATTACGGGAAGTTAGCACTGTGTGTGCAGAAAGATTAAGTAATGGCTCTAAGTGAGTGATACATTACGGAAGATTGGCACTATATGTGTGAAAGTATAGTAACGGCTCTGTGTGAGCGATACGCTACGGGAATGGTAATACAGGTACGGATGTTTTGTATTGGATAAGTCATTTTGGTTCGAATATGTAACATATAGACAATTGGTTTTGTTTGGATGGTAAGTAAGTACAATATTAATTAACGATGGCCTAATGTGTGTTTTTGATATTGCAAGTTATTAAAGATAAAAGTTGAGTCATTTAGAAACTATTAAAATTGCTTGGCTAATTGTATACTTCTTTTTGCTTATGACTTACTAGGCTTTAAATAGCTTACTGGTTGTATTTTGTCTTTGATTGAGTATAGATCTTTAAAACAAGCTCGCACTCAGGGATCCTTGTCGAAGTCAAGCACATTATCACCTACTTTTGGTATTAATATTATTAGCTTTTAATCTTTGAAATTATGGCATGTATAAGCTTAGACACTTTATGTAACACCCCTAACCCGTATCCGTCGTCGAATTTGGATTATGAGGCATTACCAAACTAGACTCAGTTCATCACAGTTATTCATCACTATTTATAATATAGGTTATAATTCTTTAACATTTCAATTTCATATGCATTCATGATTCATTTATTCTATTAAACCAAATACACATATTTGATTCTCAATATCCAACAAATAGCTCATGCATAATCCATACTCTTGTTTTATGCTAATCAAGACTTATAAATACCAATACCAAATTAAACATGTTTCATATTTCTAGAATCCGAACAATCTGGCCATTGAGTCTAATACATTCAAACATTTTAAACATAACCATGCATCTATCATTCGCCATAAATATATATATATATCAAATACGTGTCAACACACCTAATTCATTAGTCGAATATCGCATATAATTTCATAACTTATTCACATATGCATATCAAAATATATATATACTTATAATACTCTATTAAATATCCATTCACATATGTGAAATTAGAACATAATAATACAACCGAACATGCTCCTAATGCTATTGTAATATGCACATGATTCCTATACATATATATATTACACATAAATGATCATCTTCATATAACCACATACAATTGAAATGTCTTTAAGCTACGCTTATTTTATCATAGCCACATTGATGATTCACCATTACAAAGATTATTAATTAACATACCAAATACATATGCTCTATAACACATACAAAATACATATATAACTAATTCTTTACCATGTAATCAGTTTTAAATTCCCCCCTTTCCGATATTCAACCCAAAATAATCATAAACATTTTTGTTTATTATTCATTGCCGAATCATATAATCATGAAGAACATGCATCTAAGCCACATTTAACCTCCAAGCATAATATACACGCATATTGTAGCAAAGATTGGATAATTATTATAACAAACATAAGAATGATGCTTAACCAAAAGAAATAGTCTTATTAGGCTATATATATATATATATATATACATATAATTACAAAACCAAACACCATTCATTCAAACCATAATTCAACCTATACATGCCTTTGATTCAAAAAGTAAACTTAAGTACCAAAGAGAGTGATAGTGTGGTCAACTTCCTTGACGATCCCTTGAGCCTGTAGCTGAATCAATGATCTATAAAACAGTAAGACAAACACGTACAGAGTAAGCTCACTAGCTTAGTAAGTCTTAAGCAAATGGTAATACAACTTTCAAATACTTATACATTTTAATTTTTACCATTGACATTGAAAATAAACATTTCGATATACAAATTCATACAAGGCGAATACCACGGTTCATTAACCTAAATAATTTCACTTCTTTACCATAAACTTGTATCTTATCAAAATACAAGGTAAATATATTACATTAATCACATTGCTTCAAATCATATAAATACAACATTCACATCAACTATGTTATCCCATTCAAAATCTTATCACTTTAAACATTTCTATTCATAATCGAATTTACCAAAGTATTACATTCAAACTCAATTTCAATCATATAATACTCATACACATCGGTCATAAGCTCAATTGCACATAACCCCATTCATATCTTATCATTCAAATCCAAGTAGTAGTAAACATAACTTACCTTACTCTCGGTAGATGTAAAAAGGGACTTATGCTTACCCGAGCGTTTACCCGATGCATTGACTATGTTTCACCTTGAATAATTTAAGGTTTCTCCATTTGAAACGCGTCACCGGCATCAAGCCTACTAGGCATCAAAGCCCGATATATAACACCGGCACAAGGCCTGCTAGGCACAAAGCCTGATATATATATACACCGGCACAAGGCCTGCTAGGCTCAGAGCCCAAAATAAGTCACCGGCACTAGGCCTGCTAGGCTTAAAGCCCGAAATAAGTCACCGGCACTAGGCCTGCTAGGCTTAAAGCCCGAACATTTATCAAATCAATTCATCAACTTACATTTCTTAACCCATACATCACTATCAATTCATATTCACAAAACCAATTCACCTGTCATATCAAATATACTAATTCATTTTGCATTTCAAAACATATTCATTCCAAAATGGGACATACACATTTGGCTATCACATATTTCTTACTCAAATTAATCACATAATTTCATTGCACACATTCATAATGATCTCTTTAAAGAATTTTAACTTAAGAACTTACCTCGACTGTCGATGGACCGTGTAAATCGGCTATTCGAGAACCTTCGTCTCTCCCCGATCCAATTCCGTTTTTCTTTGCTCTTGATCTAAACACATCAAATTCAGTTCATTCAAGTACATTTCACTTCAATTTAGTCCCAAAACACATAAATATGCAAATTACCATTTTACCCCTAAAGTTTCACATTTTTGCCATTTAGTCCTAATTGCACAAAACACAAAATACACATAATTTGCACTTAATTCTTTAGGGCCGAATCTTCTATACATCCATACCAAGGCATACATTTCATTTATTCTACAAATAAGCCCCTCTAAAATTTATTTTTGCAATTTAGCCCAAATACTCAAATTTACTAAAATTTCTAATACAAAACATACTAATCCTTAACATATCTTTAATTTAAAATAACAAACACCAAAAACCACATGAACACATCAATGGACGAACCTCATACACACATTAATCTCAAAAATTCTAGCATGGGTCGGGTAATATACGAAGCAACAATCTCAAAAACGTAAAAATTGTCGAAAACTAACTAAAAATACATACCCGATTTAAGCTTGAAATATGGCCGAATGTAACAAGCTCTCACCGTTTTATTTCTTTCTTATTTTCGGTGATAGGAAGATGATGAACATGGCTTATTTTAAGCTTTGTTTTTATTATATATAACTTAATTACTAAAATACAAAATAATCTTTCATTATAAAATAATTATCACATAAATATAAGGTTATTTTAGACATATGCCGTCCACTCACTTCAATAATGGGCTAATTGCCCTTTTAATACTTAATATTATAAAGCCATCATCATTCTAGCACTTTACACTATAGCATGCAACTTTTACACTTTACTGCGATTTAGTCATTTTTATTAAATTAAGCACACAAGCGATTAAATTTTTCTCTGAAACTTTCACACATTAATATACAAATAATAGACACAAAATATAATATTAAAATATTTCTCAGACTCGGATTCGTGGTCCCGAAACCACCGTTCGATTAGGTTCAAATTCGGTCTGTTACACTTTATAGATTCTTTTGGGTTGTAATGTATATAGAAATCTTGTAAAGATGGCTAAACTAGGTCCTATGAAACTCGTATGAATTATGTCATGGTTGAATCCTATTATAAGTTTATATGACTTGATGAATGATTTGTAACATCACTTAGTATTATGATATGATACAAATGTCTATAGAATTTTGAATGGAAATAGAGATTTTGGTATGCTATTATAGAGTAGCGAATTGACTATATACAATTGATAAGACTTATATAAATTTTATACTTGCATGCTAATATCATTATAGATTCGGTTTTGGTTGTTAAAAGAGTAATCAAATAACGAAATGAGTTTGATAACGAGATGGCATAAATGTTTGAGTAACCATATATATATATATATATAAAGGCCGATTATAACTTGAGTAATGTTGCAATGAATTCATTGTTTTGATTATAAATATCACTTGCAAGTAAAATAGGAGAAGTTGTAAATAAAAATAAAACCTATATATGCAAATGTTACACGTTTGAATGCATTGATAATTTGATTTTGTTTACAAGCGAAGTAGTTAATTAAACAGGTAAAATACTTTTGGTATATTCAAACAAAGACTGGTATGTGTGATTTAGAGCCCATTTCGGGTTGGATTAACTTAGTAATGCCTCTTAACCCAAATTCGGCGATGGATACGGGTTAGGGGTGTTACATTTGATTGGTATCAGAGCTACGATTTAGTCGATCCTTGGACTAACATAGCTCGTAAAGGTCTAGCTATACATGCGTAGCTATAAATGCACATAGAACCAATTTAAGTGTCTTAAAACCACACGCCCATGTGCTCTGGCAGTGTGGTAATGCCTAAGTCGTGTGAAAGATCAAAATCCCGTGTGATGAAGGGCACACGACCGTGTGACAGAGGCACATGCCCGTGTGAAGAAAGGCACACGGCCGTGTGACTGAAGCACACGCCCGTGTGGACTAGGGACATGGTCGTGGGAACAGGCCGTGTAACTCTCTGTCTATTGGCACTAAATTCGAGTACAAGGCTGACACGGCCGTGTGAGGGTCTCACACGTCCGTGTGCCCACCTGACACGACAGTGTGTCCCGAAACACATGCCCATGTGGAAATTCCCAAATTAGTCACACGGCCATGTGGCCAGGCCATTTGACACCAAATCACTTAAACCCTAATCCCTAAACTCACTCGCCTGTGTGCCCGAGGGACACGGCCGTGTGAGAAATGATAAAATCCCCAAGTCGACGACACAGCCATATGGCTAGGCCGTGTGGCACCAAAATTGGCCCGAAAGCCCTAATTCCCAAAAGCACACGGCCATATGGACTGGCACACGCCCGTGTGGAAACCCAAGTGGCCACGAAACCACCTCGGAACATGCCAAAATCGTCATTCTAGCCACCCTAACCGGTCTTTAACCTTTACCATAACGAGAGTACATCGAATACGCAGTATTCCCTATACTTTCCAATAGCCAAACTTCCAAATCAAGGAGTTATAGCACACATTAGAAAAGCCGAAGCAACGATTTGTAAAACAAAATAGTTAAGGTTTGAATCCCACACCTGTTTTTGACGATTGATGAGCGAAATTCTTCGAAGTATGCGCAGCGAAAACGGTTACCAAAAGAAAGAAAGAAAAATCCAAGAAAAAGCAAAAAGAATAAAAACCAAAAAGAAAAAGAAGAGAAGCACGTCCCGAAAAAAGAAAAGAAAATAATAATAATAAATAAAAATAAATAAATAAGCATATTAAATTAAAACAAAACAAAATAATTTGCCCCTCCAAAATGCACACACGAAGATTCAATCCTAGACCCTTTAGATATGCTAACACTCTCTAAACCACCAGACTAACAGGCACATTCTTATTCTTAAACACACAACTAAACCCCAATAGCTCATTCTTCTCACTGCCCCTACCCACCAACCTCAGAACTTCTAACCCCTGAAATTCTAGGCATTACAATTTATTATTTTGTAAAATAAATGTATTTTTGGTAATTTTTTAATTAAATATTGTATAGGTATATGAACATATATATATATATATATATATATATCACTTGCTCTTCATAAACACAAAGAGGTTGATTGGGTTAGATTAAATATTAAGTTGTATCTATATTTACTATAATAAAATCTTTTATTAAATTTGGTGTTACAAATCAACTCAGCATCTATTCGGTTAAGGAAATGACTTTGAATATATGTTTGATTATGTTGTGATGAAAGTAGTCTAAAACACCAATAACAAAATTTGCACACAAAGATTTTTAATGCAATTCAAACTTAACTTGAGTTTGCGCAACCTTCCCCAAAAAATCATGGTACAAAAAATAATAATTTAAGCCCAACCCTAACACTGATAAACTACCACTTCCACATGTAATTGTAGCCCTCATCACTATCTCGAAAGCCAATAAATAAACTCAGTCATTGAAAGATGATAAACACTCACAAAAATAATTCCTATGTTGAATATGTAAGTAGAAAAATCTAGTACTTAAGTTAGTAACAGATACATAATAAAATAGCCAACTAAAATAATTAATAAGCATTCTCCCAGATTATCTTATCATCTTGCTCGGCTGTCTTTTTACAAGTTAAGTAATTCAAAACCTATTTAAAATATTCAAGCACTACCTCATTTTTGTTGTGTAAATAAAATTGATAATATAATAATTTAATCAGTTTGATAAATTAAAAAATTAAATATTTAATTTTAATGTACTAAATTTATATTATAAATTTATTTGATATATTAATAAAAATTAAGTATTGAATATAATTATTTTTAAAAATCTTTTTAATAATATTAATCTTATTAATATGATATTATATATTTTATTTTGAGTAATTTTGGATAAAAATAAAAGATAAAATTTGAATATTTTAATTTTTAATAAAATATTTTACTTTAAAATCAATATTTTAAAAAAATTAATATTTTTCGCATTAAGTGATAAATAGCTATCTACCTATCGTATTCAACACTTTTTGTTCAAAATTTTTATTTTATCTACCTATCGGTTCAAATTTTTATTTTAAGTAAAATTTAATATGTATATTACACAAAAGCTTTCATTTTCAATGGTTTATTTACCATGAGGTTGAAAAACACTTTTTAACTTAAACCTTGATTTCAGGGGACAAACATGTAGCTTTCCAAACCAAACATTAACTTTAAACTGATATTTTAACCAAGCCAAAAAGCAAAAACTTTTACCTTTTGGCTTATAGAAAAGTACTTTTCAATAAAATTATTTTTTAATCTCCTATTAAATATTTTAATTTACAATATCATATCTAAAATAAATACTTTATGTTTTAAAACTACTTTTTGACAGTAATAGTAAACATTATCAAGTTTTCAAAATAACTTTTGAAAAGTATTTTTACAATAATTTTCAACTTCAATGATAAACCAACTCTTAACCAAAAACTATAAACTAAACCGATATTACGAGTGTTATGGTTGTTATTGTTTACATAAGTGAATCCACAACCTCTTCAAATTTCAGTATCCTAATATATGTAAAAAAATATATATATATTTTTTATAATTTTCATATAAAATATTTAAATAAAATAGCTAAAAGTCTATATGTGTAAAAATGAAGCTACATAATTACTTTATTACACCACTTATGATTTAATTATTAATATAAACTTGTGTTGTACCAGTAGGTGTACATAATCTGATAATCTTAAATAGATTGCTTTTCGTCACCAAACATTTCACTACTAAAAAGTATATATAAAAGAAAAAAAATCTCTAGTATTCTTTTTATTATTATTAAAGATGTGGGGTATTGATAAATAAATATTTCCATTATGGTTAAACCTATATGGTATTGAATGAGTGCCACCACCCTAGGATGCTACCAAATCTAAACATATCCAATATTTAAAATTAAAATATCTCACTTCATTTGTTATGCAATCATAGGATTTCAATTGCCTCAAATCTAACCAGTATTCGGTGGATCAATACTTTTTATCCATTTATTCTTTAATATCTACTTTTTTTTCTCATTTTATTTTTAATTTTATCACTTTATTTCTTAATTTTCAGGTTTTAATTAAATTATTCTTTTAGATAAAAAAATATCTACGTGTATTTCATAAAATTCATAATTTCTTTTAAATTATCTAAGTAAGCAATGAAGTGAACATGTGAACTAGTACATAATCTATTGTTCTATCCAGTACAAAGTCATTTGATCAAGGCTTAGTTTAGCATTACTTCTCAAAAGTGCTTTTAGAGATAAGCTAAAATTTTCAGCTTTTGAAAAAAATACTTTTGGGTAAATTTTTGGTTTAGGAGAAATATTTTCTCTCAAAAGCAGAGGCCCGTCAATTCCTTTGAGTTCCATTCTTGCGACGTATTCCCGGGGGATACTTAACGCGTTAGTATCCATCATTTAGTATCCATCGTTACGGCTAGGACTATTGGGGTATCTAATCCTATTCGCTCCCTAGCTATCGTCTCTCGATGTCGTTGTCGGCCCAGAGAGTGCTTTTGCCGTT
The DNA here is from genome assembly GCA_025506655.1 of Gossypium rotundifolium. Lineage (NCBI taxonomy): Eukaryota > Viridiplantae > Streptophyta > Magnoliopsida > Malvales > Malvaceae > Gossypium > Gossypium rotundifolium. The sequence goes on from CP106730.1 coordinate 32,212,187, forward strand.
GGTGTTCTTTCCGATCTCTCGCATTTCACCGCTCCACCGAAAATTCCCTCTGCCTCTACCGTACTCCAGCTTGGTAGTTTCCACCGCCTGTCTAGGGTTGAGCCTTGGGATTTGACAGCGGACTTAAAAAGCCACCTAATTTGTTTAGAAATATTTTTGTCCCAAAAGTACTTCTTAAAAGTAATACTAAACACTACTTGAAGATTTATTATTATGCTTGTTTTTTATTAATTAGAAATGGTGGCTGCCGGCTAAAACTAGAATGAAAAAAAAGATATCTTAACACTTTAAATTGGAATTAAATTTGAAATTTAATATTCTCATGCTTTTTTATAAAGATTAGCTAAATTTTATGGTGAGTGCATAAAACAAATAAGCTAGTAGAGTTGTCTACTTGGATGATGAATATGTTGAAATTGTGTTTGAGATTCTTCTTTTGGGGTTGAATTTTGTATTAGTAATTGCAAATTGGGCTCTTTTACAAGTTTGTAATCTCGGCTGAGATATGAGTATGTACATAAATGGGCTTAAGAATTAGGCCCAATCTTCAAGTAATTTAAAGCTATGAAAGAAATTAATGACATTTGTGAATCATCAATCAATAAGAAACAAAGTAATGACAATTTTCTAGAATTATTTATTTCACAGTTTAGTTAATATTGAATTAATTTAATTCGGTTAATCAATTGATGATCAAATTTAGTTTGGTTAAAGATCAATTAATATTTTTTGGATTTTTAGTTATCAATTAATTCAATTTGAAACAGGTAATTAATCTGAAATATTTGTTGTTATCAAAATTTATGTAGTGTTTGGTTGTTATCTTTCAAGATTTATGTAATATTTCTAATGTTTTATTTGTTGTTTTCAACTCCATTTAAAGTTTTTTGAACTATTAAATAAAAGAAAATGAACCAATAAAATAGTGTCGCATCATTCACAAGTTGTGATGGACAGATGACAGTGTTTATCATTGCTGAAACTCTACAGTAATTTCTCTTGAAAATTGGGTGGTTCTTCTTCGGCTTCTTAATCCGTCTCTATTTTGAGTGTATTTTAGAATAATAAATAATTTCATGAGTTGGTTTAGACTCGTGTTGACTTAAGTTTTATATGTTTTTCTTTGTTTATCTTCTATAGTTTAATAAGTCTTCACTTTTAGAAGTTTTTGTCTACTCTTGTAGCACGTTTTTTAGTCTCACTTATGCATGTAGTCTTGCTTTTACAAGTGATTTTAAGATGGTTTTGTCCCGTCCTCTTTGGTTTGGTGGAAGCTCGAATCTTTTGTCGATTTTTACCCACCGTTTTGGACCATCTAGGGTTGATTTCCTTAACGTATTAAGTGCTTACAATCACTTCAAATATGTCGTATTTGAGTTGTGACAGCCAATTATCAACATGTTATAATGTTCATTTGATGCTAAGATTGAATTCTTTGTTGCGTTGATGGAACTTGCATTTTGCCGCCTACAACGGTATTTATTATTTTTTAATATAAATTTTATTAAATTAGTGTTAAAAGTTGTCAATTAGTACTAAATTTTATTCATTGCAAAACGGAGACTATAAATAAATTATCCGTAGAAATAATTAATGTGGTTAATATTTGTATCCATAATTGAGATTTGATACTTTAATGAATTATTTAATTTAAAAAATTATGTGCAATGAAAAAATGAAGATTACAAATAATATTTTTAAATTAAGTTTTTAATAAAATGAATATACAAATAACATTTTAATAAAAATTAAGTTTCTAAAATTAAATATATTATTTTCTTCTTTTTTCCATATCAGGGTATTTTTCGAAATATGTCAAAATCTAATTTTAAATATGAAAATTTAATTTTGTAAATATAGGATATATGATTTTTTTGTTATTTTAAGTAAATAAACCTTTTTTAAATATATATTTAAGAAAAACCTTCGAAATACAAAAATGTGGCACATCTAATCTATCTAATATATATTATAGCAAGGTATGCATATTTAATTAAAATCAATTTCAATATTAAAATAAAATATTTGTTTTCATACTTTATGGTACAAAATTACAATCTTGGTGTTGGTTGGACGATCCGTGTATCCGTCCCGAGTTTGTGTCAGGTTAATAGGGATTGTAACGACTTGAAAGTCTATAGTGTTAGAAAATGCGGTTTCAAGATCCCGTTTCCATAAATTGAGTCTATAAATATTTTTATTAAATATTTATGGAGGTATTAAGTGGTTGAATTAAATTTTGGATAGGAAATTTTGTTGAAATAGTGATTAATTAAGGTATAGAGATTAAATTGTAAAGTTCAATCATTATAGATTTTTAATTAGGAAATGAATTTAGGACTTAATTTGCAATTAACTTAAGGTCTAATTTGGCAAATAACCCACCTTAAATTGTTAAGTGGACGGTAGAAACTATTAATTTATTTTTATATCAATAAAACTTATAATTAAAATTAAAATAAGTAAAATTGATAAAATAAAATAGAAATATAACATGGTGGAAGGAAGGAGAAAATGGTTTTATCCATCCTTCAACACTGAATAGATCAAGAAAAAGGAGGAACGGCCTAAGGGTTTCAAACATAGGCAACAAATTGGTTAGCTCAATTTAGTCTTTTTTTTTATATAATTTTTATATTTTTGAGATCATGGTAGTTTAATTTTGTTAGCCCATGTATCAATTTGTAAAATTATTAAAGTTTTAAGGAGTTATTATTGTTGATTTCTTGAAGTTTTGGGTTTTAAATTGATAGATTTTAAGTTTAGAGGTGAAAATGACTAAATTTTGAAGTTAATTGATAGTTTCATACACTAGGGACTAAATTGAATAAATTATAAAATTAAATTTATAAATGAGAAATAGGAGGTCCATAATGGTTAATAGCAAAAATCGGTTTCAATTTGAAGTTTTAAATTGAAAGTTATGTCAGTTCCGATTTTAGGGACTAAATTAAATAAATTATAAAGTTTGTATAAAATAATAATTGATTATAAATTGACTAATTATTGATTATGCCATATATTTATGTTAATCCGCAGCTAACGTCAAACTGGACTCCTCAATAGTTCGAAATTAACGATATGTATTTCTATGACTTCATTTCTATTTAAGTTTCAGGTTTTCATGTTATTTTACCATGTACATAGTTGAAGTTGTTGCGGATGACTTGAATTGATTTGGCGTATTAACGATTGAATGTCTAAGGCAAAGGTTGATTTGAATATAGTAGATTTATATTAGAAATTTGAATTTGATTATATATATATATATATATAACAATTGGTGTATTGGTCATAGAATTGAAATTGTAAAGATGCACGAAATATTACACAAATCATTTCTTTAACTTTATTATTTCTATTTATTTTTGTTCTTTTGATTCATCATGCAACTTATTTTGGTTTCAACAAGTTAACGGAGAGACCAATTGGACATATGTAATTAAGGCTCAAATGATTTATAATTAAGTTTCAGCTTTTCGCCTATTAATTATAAACTCATTTAGTCACGAAGTCATTTCACTATAATATCATTATTGAGCTCTCCCTAATGACATACCATTACGAAAACCACTCAATCAGTGCTTGTCCGGTAACCTTGTCATAATTGTCTTACTCTCATAGGATATCCTTAATCTTTTTGGGATAAATCAGCTCTTTCAATATGATCCTATTTTATCTCATGATAACAATTACATCTTTCTTCATGAAAAGCCAGTTAATATAAAATAATAATTAAGTCATTCATCACAAAGACGAACACCCATGACCATATTTACTTTTGATCTATCATGTAATGCCAATGAGAGGATATCATTTACCTATGCCTTGGGTTATGAATTTCATTATTGTGAATGATGCTATATACTACAAAAGTCGTATATTCAACGCACCAGCTTTTGATTCCTTATCTTTTTGAACTCATGCTTTTACTTACATCAAAGTATACAAGTCACACATACATAATCTATCATCCACTCAGGATAAATGTATGTCACACTATGAATGTCACAAGTGAATAAATCCATAAACAAATTCAAGAACTATTCATTTTACTTGGGTCATGTCCGATGTATTGTTAGTCCAATCAATCACATTTATATCTCAATCTTCCATGAGTCATCTGCTCCGATGCTCAAGACAAAGCATCTCCCCAGTTGAACTTGATAGACAACATATTAGTCTTTCAATCAATTTTCTCATTTTCGATTAGACTAAAGACATATTTAGGTTTATTTACTAATATAAATTGTCTTTCTATATTACGATCCGGCAAAAGTAATGCTGCTTAGTATTAGTTAAACATTAGACAACCAGTGAATTAATATTTACTTCTATTTTGATTTACATGCAAAACCACATGAGGACATTATACAAAGAATATTAATATAATTTATGAATACTTTTATTAATCAATCTGTTCGAAAAAATTACAAGTATACAAACGAATATACTATGCTTAGGGCACGATATCCAACAGTTCAGGCTTTACAAATTAGACACTTGCTACACCATCCTTGCACCAAGAATGTGAAATTTGGGGAATCTAAAGACACTATGGCCGCCCAAATTACCAATGGAGTTCACCTCACATGGCCAGTTGGTTCAGAACTTCACTTATTAGCCCTAGAACTAATTTATGTTGCACTTTATGCCGTAGACACGGGAAATTGGCTTCCAGATAGTCAAAGGCATAATGTGATAAAAAAGATGGTTGCTTTGCTAAGGAAGGTGGGAGTAGGAATCCAATTTGATACTTGAGACTTGATCTTCAAAAAGATCTGTCATCATGCTAAAAAAAGTTTTACAATAAGCTTAGTCTCCCTTATCCGTCTATCATATTTCAAATTATGTTTTTGCAAAACGACAAAATTGTTAAAGCTACTAAAAAGTATGAGAATATTACTCCAAAATTGAAGTTTTCTCACAAGTGGTTAGAAGGCAGGCATGCTCCTCTAGACCCTGGTAACGTGCAAGAGAAGCCCCTACTGAAGACACAACAGTTCCTAAAACTGTTGGCAAGGATTCTAGCACAGTTTCTAAATCCTCAAGCACATCAATTGTTGATCAGAGACTCCTAAAGTTTCTTTTTAATGGAATTCCTACCAATGAAAGGTAGATCAATGACCTCAAAGCACACAACAGTAAGCTATTGGTCATGAAGTTTGATATCATGGCCAAACAGCTTCAATGATCCATTTGCAATCATTCAACAAAAAGGAGAGTAGTGAAGTAAAGTATGTTTTTTTTTTTTTTGCAACAATAACCATAAACTTAGGGTTCCAATTCTCATCAATTTAGTATGGTGATTCTTCTACTCTGTCTGCAAATGTCCACTCAATCCAGTAATTTTGTACTCCTACCCTTGCATGTTTTGATCACGTTAACAAGCTTATACTTTGAGATGAGGTAGTTGAGATCATTTGTTTAAGGGGGAGATCCTTGGGGAGAATTTGTATGATGATTTTATTTTTCTCTATATATGGTTTGTTCAAAATTGGCAAAGGGGAGATTATTAACACATTTGAAGGCAAGGGAAAATCATGTAGTTGCTCAAATGGCCGAAACAATGGCCACAACTTGAGGCACTGTTTCATTATTTTACTTGTCTAATTTTTATATTTGACGAGTTTTAGAACAAAAGCATTAGACTATTTGCTTGGAGATATTTAGACAAGTTAAAGCCTAAAACATGAAAACTAATTGAGTTAAAAATTGAATACTTGAAGATTGCTCACTTACGAATCAAGTAAAATTACTATTCGTTTGTTAATTGTTAGTAAAAAAAAAAAATGCATTTATTTTATTATCAAATTATATGGCTCATAATCTAAATTTAAGAATATTATAATGATTACTACTTAACAATATTTGAATCAATTCTTAATACAAATGCTACTAACATATATCTTTGTTAATTTGATACCTTATTCTCTGTAATAAAACATCATTAAATAAATTCACGCACAAAATATTCCCAAACGTAAATTGATCCAACTCAATTTATTACTTGATTCTTAGTAAAATATCGACTCCTACCAAATTATTACTTATAATATACAATACTTAACTGATATCGAAATCACCACGATGACACTATAAGGGGAATAAAAGGAAAATAAGGCATTTTGCATGCTTCACTTGCATCAAAAACCTTTGTAAGCAATGAAATTCGTATCTCATGACGACAAGAAAGAACTAAGGTTAAAGGTGAGCAAAACTTGATTTGATTCAAAAAATTAAAAAAAAAAAAAAAAATCGAATTTCGAGTCAACTCGAATAAATAATATAGTAAAAGAAACTATTTCAGCAAAGAAACTCCAACGATTAACTAGTTCAGCAAAAGAAATTTAGTAAAAGAAGAGGGTTGCAAATGCTTTGTGTTTAACCGATTCCATTCATCTTACTTGGCACTGAGAATGGTGATTCAAGTATTCAAACATATCCAAAAAGATTATCTAAATGAAATTCAAGTCTTAAACCAAAAAAATATTTAATGCATGTGTGTCGAGCAGCTTATTTCTTCTCAACTCTGAAAAAAAGACTTACCCACCACTTTGGTCATGGCAGAACCTAGAACATCCTGATAAGCAATTATTGCCGAATCAAATCCACAAAAAGCGAGAAACTTGGGGGGAGGCTAGTTCACAACATCAAGTACCAGCCTGCGAGATTTGAGAACGGACCACCTCAAGCGTCGGTAGTAAGCAGCTTGAAGCAAAGCCAATGACAATACAAATATCCATTTAAAACCCATCTGCATTCGATGATGGAAATATCAGAACTCTAATTGTTAAAACAAGGTCTTTGGACTAAAGAATCATTTACGATATCATACGTACCAGCTTCCTTTCTTCCATTTCTGGTTCTGCCGCCCATGACAAAAATGTCACCACATCTTTCCCCATCTGTGCACCATATGACAATAATAATACGGAAGAGTGAGAAATGTATCCCATATGATATGCAAATACTTAGGGGGGTTCTCAAACCCATAGGCAAGGTAATATGAATGAAATGAAAGGGTAGAAACAGACCTGAGCTTCAGTTGCAGGGGTGCCATCTTCATACTCTACAGCACCATCAATAAGCATTTTAGGCATGGCAATTGCTCCTCCAGGAAAGTATGGGTTATAGTGTAGCCCCTCACGAATCTACACAATTGAAAAATGAAGACTTTAGGTGTTATTCTTGAGCCTCGACCAAAAATATTCGGTTGAGATTAGATAATTGTAGCCAGCTATTAACAACAAAGTGTACATGCACGTGCTACAAGCATGCATACAAAAGCTATACAACGAAAAGAACTGTAGTTCAGGGGAAATCAAGGGTTAAATTCTGAACTGTTAAAGCAAAAGGAAGGCATTGGCCTTGCATTTAAAATGTATGTTTTCATAAGACAGACATTGAAAATGGATCAAATCGAAGAGCTATAGAACTTAATCCTAACTTCAGACCCACATTGTCTCTTCCGTTGTATACTCCCAATTGCAAAATATATATAAATACAAATTATCTTTGAACGAAGCTATATGTTTCCAACCTTGGATATTAGAACAAAATTTCATGTCACAGAAGATAGTGTAAAGCAGAACTTACCATAACACCAGCAGGAGGATCACGGTAACCAGTTAGAAGTGCAAACACATAGTTCTGGCCATTATGACGAGCCTGAAAAAATAAACAAGTATGATATCTTAAGGTTTTATATAACCAATAACTTCCACGGTGGTTTAAAAAGCAAGGCGAGAATTACTTTGGTGATGAGACTTAGATCTGGAGGATAAGCTCCTCCATTTGCAAACCTAGCTGCTTGTTCGTTTGAATATGGCTGAGGAAAGCGGTCACTAAGTTTACCCGGACGAGTAAACATCTCACCCTCATCATTAGGACCGTCAACCACCTCAATCTCAGCTGCCATAGCCTTCGTCTCCTCTTCCGTATACGCAACACCAACCAAATCACGGTATGATATTAGGGACATAGAGTGGCAGGATGCACACACTTGCTGGTAAACCTGGTGACCGCGACGAATCCTGATCATGCAAGATTGATCTCACATCATTAACACTGGCAGCAAGAAGTAAAAATATATGTATGGCAATGGCTAACCTAATATTACAACTATATTGCAATTTGCAAGATTCTAAATAGATTTCTCCAATTCTCCAATTGGATGTTGAGACTGATATACAAGGAAAGGCATAAAACTCACGAAGCATGGTCATATGAACTGAGGATGCCTGCGTGAGGCCAAGGATAATTTGGAACTCCTAAACCGTGTTCTGCCTCATCAGCAGATGCTACTGTTGCAAAACCTAGTAAACCTGAAACACCAGCTCCAAGGAGTGCAACAGTCCTCATACCAGCAGAACCCGCATCGCCATTAACTTTCCTTGATGAAAACCACGATAAAGCTTGAACCTGAGCAAAAATACAGAACAAGTATTGGTAACTGGGAGAAAACGATTCCAGGTTAAATCCTAAAGAAACTTTTCATTATTATTCAGAGATGAAAACTTTTTTTGCTCTGACTCTTCATTGTTCATGAAGTGCACATGTCCAAGACTCGTATCCGACACTTGAGTATGAAGATAAACCTAACTTTTCATTATTATTCAGATATGAAAACTTTTTTAGCTCCAACTCTTCATTGTTCATGAAGTGCACATGTCAAAAAAGACTCTTATCCGACACTTGAGTATGAAGATAAACCTCCAAGGATACTCCAAATACATGGAAAAACTTCAAAAATCTGATCATACCCATGTCAATGCACACTTGCATATCAGACATTAGCACACAAGTAAGAGTAATATAGGATGAAAACATACCGCAATTGGACAAAGCTTGCCTTAAAAGTTAGAATTCATCTTGAGGAAAGTAGAAAACTAGGATCAATGAATGAAAACTTGCTACAATTTAACAAATACTAGAATCCATGTAGCAAAATATTTCAAGATTATCTAAGAAAATCCAGTAAGAACTATGTAGATTGCATGGTCTTCATAACCTCATTCCATAGGTAAGTATAAGTTTAATATCAATGAAGGAAAACTAGGAAAGAATCTTACAGCAGACTGTGACTGAAATTTCCTCCTTAAAACCTGGGGGATTAATCCTCCAGCCATTTCAGTTAATTTCCCTGAAAAGTTCAGCTGATACTTCATAAGCAAATGTATATTTACAAATAAAATGTTAAAAAAAGGGACCAAATGAGATTAAAAAGAGAATTCATATATAGGTTCCTTTTTTTCAGTCAAATAATCATTAAATTCTCCAAAAAGGAAAAGCTTTAACAGTGTTGAAACAAGTGGGTAATCATAAAATCAAAGGATAAACATACAATACAAAAAGAACAGTAAACCCAATCTAAAGAATAGCATAAAGAAGCCAAAAAAAAGGTTAAAGTTTAAAATGAAAAAAGGAGGAACTTGAAAACCCTAACGTAGAGGATCTGGGGGCAGATCCAACAACTATGGAGGAAAAAATAATAAAAATAATAAACCCAAAGATTAAAAGAAGATGTGAAGAGAGCATAAGACAGAGAACTAACTTGAAAAAGGGAGTGAAGGTTGATCACAGAGAGGTGGTGGTGGTGGTGGTCAAAGGAACCGGCGGCTGCCTCACAGATCCAAAGGAACAAAACGAAAAGTACAAGAGAAAACAACAAAAATTATAGTAGGAAAAAAGAAAAAAAACAGTGATTGATATTAGTCGAGTCCCGTTTCCACCAACAGACAGTAAGGTTTTGGGCTTTTAGGATGGCCTTGAAAACTGCCAGCTCTTGTGTTTGGTCTTTTCAGTGACATGAGACCCAAGTAGTGGACAGCAATAAAACCAGCCCATAAAGGAGACTCCACAAATAAATAATAGGAAAATAGACAGGCCCCTTTTTTTCCAGCAGAGACAGCCCATTGCATCCACCGACCGATCGTGAAAACAACTGCCGAGGATTGCCCTTGAATTTCCAACCTCGGAAGACACATAAAAGTAAAGGATTAGTTCCACAGTACATCCTCAAATTATGATTCATGTTTTAAACAAGTCCTAAATTTTAAAATGTTTGAATTGAGTTTTTAAAATATAAGTATCTTATCAATTAGGTTCTGTCGTCAATCTAATTATTAACTTGGATGCTAAAACGCATGAATCTAATAAAAAATATAGTTTTTATGCAAAATTTGGTGTTATTTGAATTAAATTGACAGATATAATAGTTTGAATATAAAAATTGAATCGCCCTCTAAACGAATTACTCAAAACAATTTGAATAAGTTGAACGGATTTTATATTTCTTTTTATGTTTAATAAATTTTATTATTATTTATTTTTGTATAATTGATCAAATCGAATGTTGAACTGAAAATTGATAGTTTAAATGGTTCAACCACAATGCTGATTTTGAAAACACTCGTGACATACTATTCCCAAGCTATCCGAATGCTAAAAAGACCTAGCCGATACTTTGAGTATTTAGTTTAGGACTACTGTAAATTTTGATGCATAAATTAGGACATGAGATGAAATTTACCCAAGAATTAGTGAACTTCAAAAGGCAATGAAAAACCATTGGCGCCCCACATTTTTAGCAGAGTTCAAAGTTACTGCTGTCTCAAGCTTTCTTTTTTCTCCTCCAACCCCTGTATTTCCTTTACGTTCTAATAAATAAATGGAGATGAGCAATACTCTTATGAACCTGCAAAAAGAAAAATGGGCAAAGATTTACATCACCACCATCAACATCAAAGCAAGAGCAACAACAGTTACACAAAATTTATATTTGTTCTATTCTTTTGTCTTTTGGGATTGGCTTGCATTGTAGATCTCTTCTGGGCATCTTCTTCTTCTTTTAGCTCTTCATATCTTAGGTTTGCATCCAATTGGGTGTCTCAAAAACCTCGTATCTTTGTTTCTCAACAACAACACAACGTTGACGACAAGGTTTTGTGTTTTTTTTCTTTTTTTGTCTTTCCCTCTCTTTAAAAATTTGTTCTTTTGATGATAGATGTTTTTTTTTTTGCTATGTTATTTGTAAAATTTTAGATTGGGAAAAAGAAGAGATTTTTATCAGCAACATTTGCCGATTTACCAGCACCAGGTTTGGCATGGGAACAAATGCCATCAGCCCCAGTTCCACGCCTTGATGGTTCAGCTATACAAATTAACAACCTTTTCTATGTTCTTTCAGGATATGGTACCCTTGACCATGTAAGTTTATCAATCTATGAACCCTTTGGTTTTAAATTATTGATTAGATTGAATGGATCAATGTAATTGATGTTTATTTGATTTTTCAACAACAGGTGCACTCTCATGTTGATGTGTTTAATTTCACTGATAATACATGGTGTGCCAAGTTCGATACACCAAAAGACATGGCGAATTCACATCTAGGAGTAGCAAGTGATGGGAGATACATATATGTAGTGTCAGGTCAATATGGTCCCCAATGTCGGGCCCCGACATCTCGTACTTATGTTCTTGATACTCAAACAAGGGAATGGCAAAGCTTGCCTCCTTTGCCAGCCCCAAGGTATGTGACACCGGTATGTGGTTGTATGAACCACACTGAACTTGGATAAATGTCGAATGAACTAACTTTTTTCAACTTTGAAAAATTTTCAGGTATGCTCCAGCAACTCAGTTATGGAAAGGCAGACTCCATGTGATGGGAGGCAGCAAAGAGAATCGCCACACACCGGGATTGGAGCATTGGAGTATAGCAGTGAAAGATGGCAAGGCATTGGAGAAAGAGTGGCGGACCGAGATCCCGATTCCTCGTGGAGGACCGCATAGGTATTGTTATTGTTCTTTTGGAAATGTTAATACCTTGAGGATTCTAGCCTATAAAGATTGACTACTTTACGCAGTGACTAATTGTTTTGACAGGGCTTGTGTTGCGATAAACGATCGACTGTTTGTAATTGGTGGTCAAGAGGGAGATTTTATGGCGAAACCTGGATCACCTATCTTCAAATGTTCTCGTAGACATGAGGTATATAAATAGCTAGTTAATGGATATGTTCATTGCAAGCCATGATGATCATTATTCAGACATGTTCTTGAGTCTGCCTTGTAAGGATAAGTTTAGTTAGCTGTAGTGATAGCATTTTAACCATTTTTTATCCTTTAAGGATAAATTTAGTCTTACTTAATGGATAAGTTCATTGCAAGCCATGATGATCATTATGCAGACATGTTCTTTAGTCTGCTTTGTAAGGATAAGTTGTTGGCTGTAGTGATGACATTTTGACCATTTTTTATCCTGTGTTTCATGTTGGATTCTTTTGGCTCATAGTTCAGACATGAGGTAAAGTATTGCTAGTTAATGGATAAGTACATTGCAAACCATGATGATCATTATTCAGACATGTTTTTTAACCTGTCATGTTTTTTCATGTTGGATTCTCTGGTTTCTTATATAACCTGAAATGCTTCATCATTATTTTAGGTTGTATATGGAGATGTTTACATGCTAGATGCTGAAATGAAGAAATGGGAAGTGTTACCTCCATTGCCAAAACCAAACTCCCACATAGAATGTTCTTGGGTAGTTGTCAACAATTCGATCATAATTACAGGCGGCACAACAGAAAAACATCCAGAGACCAAAAGGATGATCCTGGTTGGGGAAGTTTTCCAGTTTCATTTAGACTCACTGGTATGTGTGTGCTTTGTCTGAAAAAGAGACTTTTTTTAAGGCAATGGAAGCAACTGAAACATGCTAAATGAATTTGCTAATTGCAGACTTGGTCGGTGATCGGAAAGCTTCCTTACCGTGTGAAGACAACCTTAGCCGGTTTCTGGGACGGATATTTGTATTTTACATCGGGACAACGAGACAGAGGACCAGATAATCCGCAACCAAAGAAGGTGATTGGAGAGATGTGGAGAACCAAACTGAATATCTAATTCTTAACCATGTTTGTACATTATTTACAACTCTGTTCTTTCAAGGAATACAAAGCTTACGTTATCATAGCTGTTTCAAATAGATCAGAAAATTTGTTAGCCTCATGCGTACCACATTATACTGTGAATAATAAGTTTGTAAAAATTAGTGGTTTGGTTGAGTGAAAAAGGAGAGGGATGGAAGGAAGGAAAAAAAAAAAAAAGGTGGAAAGAAAATAATTTTTGACTCAGTTTGATTGGAAAGAAAAATGGAGAAAAGAAAATAGAAAAAATGATTTTTTTTTTTTGTAATGTATAAAATTTAATTATTTCAAAATGGAATACGAGATGTCCATTTTTTCAAATGTTTTATTTTTTTTTCATTTTCATCCCTACGAAAGAAGTAATTTTTAAAAATTATCTTTTCTATCAAGCAAATTTGGAGTAGAAAAGAAAATATTTTTAAACTTTTTAATTTTTTTATCCCTTTAATTTTCATTTCTTTCGATTTTCTTTTTTCTTTACAAAGTAAAGCCTAAAGTTTCACTTATCAACAGCAAAATATTATATACCACCCAAGTTTATAATAATCATTAAAAATTGAGAAAATTTCTGTTGCACACCCTCTATACGCATAGTGCTTTCTTAGATGGAATTGGGTTGGCTAAATTTTAAAGCAACCACTGTTATGAAGTTGCTAAGGCATAAGTAGGAGAGTTGCTTGGCATAAGCTTTTATGTGTTGAAAAATTCGGTTAAAAAATGGTTTTCAGTATATTTATAATAATAATTTTTTTTTGAAAAATATTTGTACTTTGACCGAGATGGATTTAAATCATTCTCGCCTTTCAACCAAACGACCTTCTCTATTATTCTCGTATCTTAATTTGTGCTAAGTGTAGGCTTGAGCAACACAAATCAAATATAGAATAAAAAACTAAATTATTACTTTATGTGGGAAAGTAATTTCTTTCTCTCTAAACCAAAAAGTTTATTATTATGAAAAATAAAATTTATGCTTAGAAATAAATTCTCTCTATTTTTCTGCAAAATAACAATTTATGAATCAAGTATATTTTCTTCTATCAGAAATGTCTATTTATAAAGAGAGATTAGAGAATATTGATTGAATAATAATAATATAAATAATATTTATTTAACAGAAAACACTCTTTTAGTCCAATTAGGAGAGAGAGGCATCACACCCTATATAATAACATTAGGATTGCCATCCCTCTAATGTAACATGAGGAGATTTGGGCGTCTCCTATATTGGGTCCAATTATATTTGTTTTCTAGACTTTAGATTTGGTATTTAATTTAATCCAACTCAATATTTTTTTTTATTTCCCAAAATAAATATTATTTTAGAATATGAGTAGCCACATATTATGCTTCCATAATGGAGTCAGTAGTACATATTTGCTTGAAACTTTTTCATACCAAGGACTAGGGGTGAATGTTCATCAAATCGAATCGAATCGAATAAAAACATTTCGAGTTAATCGAGTTGACAAATCATATTTTTCATCCTAACGATTTGAAATCTTCTCGAAGTCGAGTGAGATGAATTTGAATCAAATCAAATCAAATATATTTGTTCGAGTTAAATTAAAAAATAATTTTGGTGTTTTTGTTTTTATGTAATCATTTTCTTTAAAGTTTTTAAAATGATCATACAAAGAAAAATTGAAGTAAATAAATAAAAACAACCGATTAAAAAAGAATAAGAGGATTTTGATTTTTAGGAGTAAAGGGGGAGAAATAAAATATTTATGGGGGATTTTGATTTTTTAGAGAAAAGGGGGAGGGAAAGTAAAAATTTTTGGAGGTAAGAGGGATAAAAAATTTGTGGGGGATTTGATTTTTGGGGTAAAAGGGGAGGGAAAGTTAAAAAAAATTGAAGAGAAGAGTTGGTGGGGGTAGAAATCGAGGGGTAGTTTAATATTCGATTTATTCAAATTCAAAAACTTAACTATGTTCAAATTTGAAATTCAAAAAAAAAAAATTGAGTTGAATCGATTAATTCGATTAACTCTATTCGAATAATTCGAAATTTGAATTTTTTTAATTTTTTCGAGTCGAATTGAATTTTTCCCATCTCTATCGTGGACTCGTTACCTAAGACAAAGATATAGCTTAATGTCGATTTCATCGAATCCCGACATATTTGGAAGTCAAAATCAATATAGTTGATAAGAGTAAGATTTCCTCCAAAATACACAAGCATATAATCCATCGTTCTCCGTAAATACTTAAGTATATGTTTAATTGTTTGTCAGTATCTTGGACAGGGATTCGCTTGATATTGACTCACTAGCCCTACTGCGAAATAGATATCTGAATGTATGAATAACATAATATATATAAGACTTCCTACTGTCTAAACATAAGGAATCTTTCTTATTTATTCTCTTTATTGCGCTGTCTTACGACAGTCCTCCAAAGAAATATGAAAGCCTGATACGAAAGATTAGTTCCCTTTTTTAAGTTGATCATTACACAACGTTCCAATATCCTGTCCACATAACGTCCCAAACCTAGAACAAAGTTAGCTTCTCCTAAGTCCTTCATGCTAAATTGTTAGTTAACAATAGTTTAACCGATGAAAATGTCCCTACATCATTTCCAATAAGTAGAATGTCATCGACATATAGAACGAGAAAGACCACCTTTCTACCCTAATACGTTTGTAAACACAAGGTTTATTTACGTTTTGCTCAAATAAAAAATTTAATCACTTGATCAAATATTTGATTCCATGAGTGGGATGTTTGCTTAAGTTCATATATGAATCTAAGTAGTTTGCAAACTTTATGCTCATTTCCTTTAGCTATATATCCAGTGGGTTGCATCATATAGATGTTTTCTTCGAGATAGTCATTCAAGAATGTTGTGTTGGCATCTTTTTGCCAAATTAAGTAATCGAGAGTCGGCACAATGGATAACAATATGTAGATCAACTTGAGCATAGAGAGAAGGTTTCTTTATAATAAATTTCCACTTTTCCATATACATTTCTTTTCTTCTTAGACTTACACCCTATAGGTTTTATCTTGTAACAGCCCTTACCCGTATGTAAGTCTGAACCAGAGTTTGAGGCATTACCTAACTAATCTTGTTTAAACATCTTGAATAGGGTTATAAAATTTTGTTCAAACCATTTCTTTCTCATTCTCGACCCACATGGCCCTAAACATGCCTCTGATATGTTTCAGGAATAAACCGGAGACTTTTACAAACTTGGAAGGCTTTTCATCAAAACAGGGGCTACACGCCCGTGTTGAACTAGGGACACGCCCATGTGCCCTTAAGACATGCCCGTGTCTTTTACCCGTGGTCGACACTAACTAATTTCACACGCCTTAACACACCAGTGGCCTTGGTCCGTGTGCCAAACCTTGTCATTCTGACTTATCCACACGGCCTATACACACGTCCGTGTTCTTCAGCCTTGTGGCAATTTAAATCCCAAGTACAAGGTGCAAACTTCACACGGCCTGGGCATACACCCATGTGCTAGTCGTGCCTCCCACACGGTCTAGACACACTCCCGTGTGTCTACCCATGAGGACAATTATCAGGCTATATACCAAGCTCTTGCCACCCTACGTTACACACATACATATTTCAACATAAAAGACACTCAAAGGGTATTTCTAGGAGCTCAATATACAAAAGGACGTATACTTCATGAAATTCATCTTCATTAGGCAATAGAACTTGCCAAGTATTTGCCTAACTTATAAGGCCATTTACAACATGACTTTTATAACTTACATAGCCAACACTTTGACTAACAATTACAACTTAACAAAATACCCAAGTCCTATACATGCCATACTCAAAATAAGTCTAAATTGTTATACCAAAGTAATGTCGATAGTGTGATTTTCGAACTCCTACTTCCACGATCCTCGAGTTGTCTTAGAAATACTACAAGGAAGAAGGGAAATGAAAGGGGTAAGCACGAAGCTTAGTAAGTTTGCATGGAAATATGTATAGTAATAGTAAATTCATAATATAATCCATCCATGGCATTAACTAATCATACACTAGTCAAAGGCTTTTTGACATATTTACTTAAGATTGACCTTATTTAGCACATACCATGCCACATGTTATAATTGTTTCATTGTAACTCATTCACGAGTACCTGTATTCACTTGCTCCCATGACTTTAGTACCATTCTCATTCGTACTTCTAAACTCATCTACTTATCCCATTATTTACTAGAGATGGTCAAAGATGCATTTCCATCGTTATTGAGATGGGTGCAAAGCCAATGCCACATCCCCGAGGTGGTCTTACATGGGGTCGCCTCTAAATGCCAATGCCATATCCTGGATAAGGTCTTACATGGACTTCCATATCAAGTATCAATGCCACATCGCGGATATGGTCTTAAACGATTTTTATATTCATTTCTAAAGTCATATCCCAAATATGGTCTTATATGGGATACCAACTCGGTGCTGAGGCCATGTCCCAGACATGGTCTTATACGGGACCTTATCTATTTCATATCTCGATGATAGCATTTTCATATTCAATATGGTCCACTAAGACTTCAATATCTCATTCATCATCAATTTAGTAAAGCATCATGCATCACCTTTCCCCGGTCGAGGCGATTCTCGATTCTTCTTGATTTATAATAGCAATTTAGCTCATTTTAATCACCACATTAATGAAAGCATTTCAATAATAATGCTTAGGAAAAATTATTATTTTACCCCTAGACTTTGGCAAAATGACCATTTTGCCCCTAGACTCAGAAATTAATTCTAATTACATTTCTACCTTCAACAAGCCTAGGTGAACATTTAGTACTCTTATAGCTATCATCAAAACTCAGCATTTCACATAATTACTACAAATTTGTAACTGTTTCATCTAGATCCAATTAGGTTTTTTCAAGACAACACCTTTCTCAAAAGTTGTTCATCTAACAACTAAGACTCAATTTCTTCCATAAAAATGTAGCAAATAGCTAAGATAGCTCTCATGGAAAAACTCTAAACTTTTACCATATTTCAAAATAGTCCATTCATTTGAAAGCTTAAGCTTTAGGGGTCCCAAAAGTACAACTATTTTCTAGAAAAGATCACTAGAACACTTACTTGTGAAGAGATGAGTGTGCTGAAATTTTTGAACCTTTCTACCCTCTATTTGTTGCTAATTTTTGGTGGAAGAGTGAAAGAGAAAAAGATGATATCTTTTCTCTCCTTATTTTATTAATACTAGTCAAATTAGTCCACCTACTTTGACCAACATTGACAAATTTGTCTCCTATGCTAGTCCATGGTCGGCCAAGCAAATATTGGGAGTTTAATTGCCTTTTAAAGACCTCCAATTGAAAATCTATGGCTATTTGGTACCTTTAGCTTATATAATGGAACTTTCACACTTTATGCGATTTAGTCTTTTTTCACAATTAATCATGAAATCGTTAAAATTAAAGCACCAAAATTTTCATGCACATATGCTATCATGCTCTAACTCATAATATAACATGAAAATAAATTTCTCTAATCTCGGATTAGTGATCCCGAGATCACTATTTCGACTAGCCCCTAAATCGGGCTGTTACAATTCTCCCCCTTTAAGGATTTTCATCCTAAAAAATCTTACTAGTGAAAAGGTTGGGATATTGGTTTCTCATCATTTCCTCGGGCTCCCATGTAGACTCTTCTATTCTGTGTTTTTCCATAGAACTTTCACTAGGGCTATGCTTTTGTTTCTTAATTACTTGACCTCTCGCACCAAGATTTTAATTGGTTCTTCACCATAAGTCAAGTCCAGTTGCAATTCTACCTCTGTCGGTACTATGACATGTAAAGAGTATGAACGGTATCGACGTAACATGGATACACGAAAGACGTCATGAATCTTTTCTAACTCAGGTGGCAAGGCTAACCGATAAGCTACCGGTCATATCCTCTCGATAACTTCATAAGGTCCAATAAAACGCGGACTCAATTTGCCCTTCTGACCAAATCTGAGGACTTTCCTCTAAGGTGATACTTTCAAGAATACTCTATCACCGACTTTAAATTCAATCTCTTTCCTTTTCAAATCCGAATAAGACTTTTTCCTATCTGAGGCGGCTTTTAGATAGTCATTTATCACTTTTACCTTCTCTTCAGTTTCCTTAACCAAGTCGACCCCGTGAATCTATATCTCTTTGAGTTTTGACCAATACAAGGGCATTCGACACTTATGCCTATACAATGCCTCATAAGGCTCTATTTTCAGGCTTGACTGAAAGCTGTTATTATAGGCGAATTCCACCAATGGTAAGTATTTCTCCCAATTACCATGGAATTCCAAAACACAACATTGAAACATGTTTTCAAGTGTCTGAATTACCCTCTTCGATTGCCCGTCATTTTGTGGATGAAAGGCTGTACTGAAACTCAATTTCGTGCCCATAGCCTCTTGTAACTTTTTCCAAAATCGCGATGTGAATCTCGGATCTCTATCCGAAATGATCAAAATGGTACACCATGGAGTCTTACTATCTCTGACATGTATAAATTTGCTAATTTATCAAGTGAGTAGTCGACTCACACTGGTATAAAATGGGCTGACTTTGTGAGTCTATCAACCACTACCCATACTACATCTTTCTTCTTTGGAGTCAATGGTAAGCCCGTCACGAAGTTCATAGTAATACGGTCTCATTTCCACTCAGAAACAATAATGGGCTGAAGTAAACCTGAAGGTACTTGATGTTCAGTCTTCACTTGCCGATAAATCAGGCATCTCAATACAAACTCGAAAATTTCTTTCTTCATACCAAGCCACCAATACTATTTCCTCAAATCATTGTACATATTCGTGCTACTTAGGTGTACATTCAAACATCAGCTATGTGCTTCTTGCAAGATTTTACGAATAAGCTCGTCATTTTGGGTACACAGACTCGATCTCGAAATGTTAGACATCCATTAGGATTTACTCGAAAGTCTGACTCAACGTTCGACTCACATATAACTCTCTTGGCTGGCAAACTATTATCATCTTTCTGAGCTTTACAAATCTCTTGAAGAAATAATGGTTTAGCCCTCAATTCGGCTAAAACAGAACCATCATCCAACAAAGTCATCTGAACACCCATGGCTCTTAGTGCAAACAATGATTTTCTACTCAAAGCATCAGTGGAACCACGTTCGCCTTTCCCTAATGGTAGCCAATTTCCAACTCATAATCCTTAATCAACTCTAACCATCTTCGTTGCCTTAAATTCAATTCCTTTTGAGTCATCAAATATTTTAGGCTTTTATGGTTGGTGAAAATCTGACACCTTTCACCATATAAATGATGCCTCCAAATTTTCAATGCAAACACGATTACGACCAACTCTAAATCATGAGTTAGGTAGCTCTTCTCGTATGGCTTCAACTGCCTAGAGGTGTATGCAATCACTTTACCTTCTTGAATAAGTAAACAACCCAATCCGTTCAAGGATGCGTCACTATAAACCACAAATTCTCTTCCGGCCCAGGTTGCACCAGAACAAGAGCTTCAGTCAATAATGTCTTCAGTTTCTCGAAACTCTGTTAACATTTCTCTGTCCAAACAAACTTTACATCTTTTTCCAAAAGTATCATCATCGGGGTAGCTATCATGGAAAACCCCTTGACAAAATGCCTATAATAGCCGACTAGGCCTAGGAAACTCCTTACTTCAGTAATGTTCCTCGGCGGTTTCTATTCAATAATTGCTGAAATCTTACTCGGGTTGAATCTAATCTCGTCTCCCGAGACAATGTGCCCCAAAAATCCTACTTCTTGAGCAAAAATTCACTCTTACTGAATTTGGCATACAATTATTTTTCTCTCAAAACTTGGAGAACTATACTCAAATGCTCAGCATGATCGTTCTCATCCTGAGAGTAGATTAGTATGTCATCGATGAAAACCACAACAAATTTATCCAAGTATAGCCAAAAATGCGATTCATCAAATCCATGAAGATCGGAGGGGCATTCATTAAACCAAAAGGCATGACAAAAAATTCATAGTGGCATACCTAGTCCTAAAGGCAGCTTTCGGCACATCCGAGTCCTTGACTCTCCACTGATAGTACCCTGACCTCAAATCTATCTTGAAAAATACTGTGGCTCCCTTCAATTGATTGAATAGATCGTCGATCCTCAGCAATGGGTACTTGTTCTTCACAGTTACCTTGTTGAGTTATCGATAATCTATACATAGTCTCATGCAACCATCTTTCTTCTTCACGAATAAAATGGGAGCACCCTACGGGGAGAAACTTGGCCTTGTAAAACCTTTATCCGTTAGTTTTTGCAACTGTGCTTTTAGATCTCTTAGCTCAGTTGGAGCCATTCTATATGGAGCAATAGAAATAGGGGCACTACCGAAGCTAACTCAATCCCAAATTCAATTTCTCTAATCGGAGGTAGCCCTGGTAAATCTTCCGGAAAGACATTCGGGTAATCGCATACTGTGGATACCGACTCAATTCTCGAATTAGTCTCTTTAGTGTTCAACACAAAGGCAAGATAGGCCTCGTATCCCTTCCTTAAATACTTCTAAGTTGACAAGATTGACATCACTACTAGTGACCTATCCGGCTTATCTGATTTAACACGAATAAGATTACCATTTTCTCTCTCAACTCAATATACTTCTCCCCACAATTCACAATTACTCCATGAGTAACTAACCAATCCATCCCAAGAATGAAGTCAAACTCATCAAATGGAAATAGCATAAGATCTACCAGGAAACAATGACCTTTAATCATCAAAGGACAACCTTTGCAAACTCTATCAACCAATACGCGTTTGCCTAGGGGATTAGACACTCTTATGATAAATTCGATAGACTCTATAGGTATGCTCATGCTAGAGACTAATTTCATGTATATGTATGAGTAGGTAGATCCTGGATCAATTAAATCTATAACATGAGTATTATGGAAAGAAAATGTACCCGTGATTACATCGGGGGAAGATGTCTCTTCATGAGTGCGAATGGCATATGTCCTCACCGGTGCTCTACCCTCGACTTTAGTAGCTTGCTCTCTAGATGGATTCTTGCTACCCATCTCAATTCCGGGTTTCTCAATGGTCTTCCCCTAGTAGTACTTCTCGATCTTGTATTCTGAGGCTTTTCTTTCTCGCTCACCTCGGGACAATCTTTAATAAAGTGGTCTAAGGACCCACATCTGAAACAAGCTTTCTCATTAGCTCGACATTCACCAGTATGGCACCTACCACATTGAGGGCATTCCAGTCTACTTGGTCGGATGTTGCTCACACTAGCAACTGATGTGGTTTGCCCTTTCGACCCCAAAAATTACTTGTCTTTACTTCGGGTTGAAAACTCCGCTGAAGTGACTGATCGAGTAAAGAAATCTCTCGACTTCTTAGATGAGGATTGGTGAGACTTATTCAGTTGTCTCTTCCTTGAGTCACGAGACTCATTCTCCACTCTTCTTTCTCTTTAATCAACTCTTTGACTTTACAGGCTCTATCTACCAACACTACAAATTTCTTTAGTTCGAGGACTCCAACATATAAACGGATGTCCTCATTCAGTCCGTCCTCGAACCTCTTGCACATGATTGCCTCGATGGCCACGCACTCTCGAGCGTATTTGCTAAGCCTTACGAACTCCCATTCGTAGTTAGTCACTAACATACGGCCTTGCTTCATTCAAAAACTCCTTCCTCTTGTGGTCGATGAACCTCTAGCTGATGTACTTCTTTCGGTTCCTCTTGGAAAAACTCCCAGCTAATTCTCTCCCACTACCGACACCAGAGTGTTCTACCATCTGTAGGCTGAATCTCTCAAGAGGGATACCGCACACTTTAAGCACTCCTCGGGGTGCAAGACAACTCATCAAATACCCTAGTGGTATTCTTGAGCCAGAATTTCACTCTCTCCGGGTCATCGTCCTTATTTGCCCCAAATTCTTCGGCTCCTTGCTTCCATATCTTATCTACCAGAGGCCTTTGTCTTCTCACCACCTTGACCACTTGAGGAGTTACTGGAGCGGGTTGAGGGATAGGTAGGTGTGTAAGGGGTTGAGCGTTAGGATTTGCTCGGGTATACTCAGTATACCAGTTACTCATCATGTGGAGAAAGGCTTCTCGAGCCACTTCCCCCTGACCCAAGGTCTCGGGTCTACTATTAGCTAGCGCAGTCCCTTGAGCGAGAGCCGTGTTACTTGCAGTATCATTGGCTACAGTTCGATCTAGATTAGAATCCATCTACTACATAAAACACGATTTTATACATTAGAAGCCATCACACTATCATTACTCAGACACTCTTACATATGGCATGTATAGCTAGACTCGTGCTTACGCTACGTTAGTACTAGAATCGACTACATCGTAGCTCTGATACCATTAAATGTAACACCGCTTATCCGTATGTAAGTTTGAACAGGGTTTGAGGCATTACCTAACTAATCTTGTTTAAACATCTCGAATAGGGTTATCAAATTTTGTTCAAACCATTTCTTGCTCATTCTCGGCCTACATGGCCCTAAACATGCCTCCGAGAGGTTTCAAGAATAAATCAGAGACTTTTACAAACTTGGAAGACTTTTCATCAAAACAAGGCTACACACCCATGTTGAACTAGGGACATACCTGTGTGCCCCTAAGACATGCCCGTGTCTTTCATCCGTGGTCGACACTGACTAATTTCACACGGCCTTAAAACACTCGTGGCCCTGGTCTGTGTGCCAAACCTTGTCATTCTGACTTATCCACACGGCCTATACACACGTCCGTGTGCTTCAACCGTTTGGTAATTTAAATCCCAAGTACAAGGTGCAGACTTCAAACGGCCTGGGCATACACCCATCTGCTAGCCGTGCCTCCCACACGGTCTAGACACACGCCCGTGTGTCTACCCATGAGGATAATTATCAGGCTATATACTAAGTCATTGCCACCCTACGTTACACACATACATATTTCAACATAAAAAACATTCAAAGGGTATTTCTAGGAGCTTAAGAATCAAGATATACAAAAGGATGTATACTTCATGAAATTCATCTTCATTAAGCAATAGAACTTGCCAAGTATTTTCCTAACTTATAAGGCCATTTACAACATGACTTTTATAACTTACATAGCCAACACTTTGACTAACAATTACAACTTAACAAAATACCCAAGCCCTATACATGCCATACTCAAAATAAGTCTAAATTGTTATACCAAAGTGATGTCGATAGTGTGATTGTCGAACTCCTACGTCCACGATCCTCGAGTTGTCTTGGTAATACTACAAGGAAGAAGGGCAATGAAAGGGGTAAGCACGAAGCTTAGTAAGTTTGCATGGAAATATGTATAGTAATAATAAGTTCATAATATAATCCACCCATGGCATTAACTAATCATACACTAGTCAAAGGCTTTTTGACATATTTATTTACGATTGCCCTTATTTAGCACATACCGTACCACATGTTATAATTGTTTCATCGTAACTCATTCACGAGTACCTGTATTCACTTATTCCCATGACTTTAGTACCATTCTCATTCGTACTTCTAAACTCATCTACTTATCCCATTATTTACTAGAGATGGTCAAAGATGCATTTCCATCGTTATTGATATGGGTGTAAAGCCAATGCCACATCCCCGAGGTGGTATTACATGGGGTCACCTCTAAATGCCAATGCCATATCCCGGATAAGGTCTTACATGGACTTCCACATCAAGTGTCGATGCCATATCGTGGATATGGTCTTAAACGATTTTCATATTCATTTTCGAAGCCATATCCTAGATATGTTCTTATACGGATACCAACTCGGTGCCGAGGCCACATGGTCTTATACAAGACATTATCTATTTCATATCTCGATGATAGCATTTTCATATTCAATATGGTCCACTAAGACTTCAACATCTCATTCATCATCAATTTAGTAGAGCATCATGCATCAATAGAATACCAAGCATTCTTAATTATGCTAACATAATTATTGCATTAATCACATACAAACTTACCTCGATTTCAAAATGAGTTAACCCGTCGGTTTAGTCTAAGACTTTGTCCTTTCCCCGATAGAGGCGATTCTCGATTCTTCTTGATCTATAATAGCAATTTAGCTCATTTTAATCACCACATTAATGAAAGCATTTCAATAATCATGCTTAGGTAAAATAACCATTTTGCCCCTAAACTTGGAAATTAATTCTAATTACATTTCTACCTTCAACAAGCCTAGGTGAACATTTAATACTCTTATAGCTATCATCAAAACTGAGTATTTCACATTATTACTACAAATTTGTAACCTGTTTCATCTAGATCTAATTAGGTGTTTTCAAGATAACACCTTTCACAAAAGTTGTTCATCTAACAACTAAGACTCAATTTCGTCCATAAAAATGTAGCAAATAGCTAAGATAACTCTCATGGAAAAACTCTAAACTTTTTACCATATTGCACAATAGTCCATTCATTTGAAAGCTTAAGCTTTAGGGGTTCCAAAAGTACAACTATTTTCTAGAAAAGATCACTAGAACACTAACTTGTGAAGAGATGAGTGTGCTGAAATTTTTGAAGCTTTCTACCCTCTATTTGCTGCTAATTTTCAGTGGAAGAGTGAAAGAGAAAAAGATGATATCTTTTCCCTCCTTATTTTATTAATATTAGTCAAATTAGTCCACTACTTTGACCAATATTGACAAATTTGTCTCCTATGTTAGTCCATGGCTGGCTAAGCAAATATTGGGGGTTTAATTGTCTTTTAAAGAACTCTAATTGAAAATCTATGGCTATTTTGTACCTTTAGCTTATAGAATGAAACTTTTGCACTTTATGCGATTTAGTCCTTTTTCACGATTAATCATGAAATCGTTAAAATTAAAGCACCAAAATTTTCATGCACATATGCTATCATGCTCTAACTCATAATATAACATGAAAATAAATTTCTCTAATCTCGGATTAGTGATACCGAGATCACTATTCTGACTAGCCTCTAAATCGGGCTATTACATCCCTTTTGATAAGTCTACAAGTTCCCACTCTGAGTTGGATTTCATAGAATCCATTTAAGCTTTCATAGTTATTTCCCAAAGCTTTGGAATCAGTACTCTACATCACTTCATCAAATTTGAGTGGGTCACCATCTTCCTACTCGGTAGACTTAGTGTTTAAAACACTTCCATCAGACTAGGAGAACTCAGGCCTACGAGAAATACTCTCACTACAACAAAGCCCCCTATGTTGCTGATCATTTGCAGGTCTACTATTAAGAATTGGTTCTCAAACTGTTACTATAGGGTTTTTTGTATTTCCAAAAGTTCCTCAAGTACCTTTTTACTTTGAGGTTTAAATTCATTTGTGTAGCTCTCCTTAAGGAAGGTAGTATGAGTAGGTACTATGATTGTTTACTCTTTCGGGGTTATAAACAAACCACCATTTTTCTTTTAGGATATCTTAAAAACATGCATACTTTTATCCGTGAATCCAACTTTCTCGTATCTTTATCCAATACGTAGGCTAGGCATCCCTAAATCTTAAAATGCTTGAGGCTTGGCTTCCAGTTGTGCCACAATTTGTATGGATTTTTAGGTGCGGCATTAGTTGGTACATCATTTATAATGTTGCAAGCCGTTTGTAAAGTGTATCCCTAAAAGGAATTTGGCAACTAAAAATAACTTAACATGAATCGAACCATGTCCATTCCTTCTTTTTGCCACAAGATTTTTTGTGGAGTTTCTGGCATTGTTAATTGGGATAATATCCCATTCTCTAAAAGGTAACCT
The DNA here is from genome assembly GCA_025506655.1 of Gossypium rotundifolium. Lineage (NCBI taxonomy): Eukaryota > Viridiplantae > Streptophyta > Magnoliopsida > Malvales > Malvaceae > Gossypium > Gossypium rotundifolium. Next base: position 32,238,862 of record CP106730.1, read on the forward strand.
AAGAACTCATCCAATAAAAATTACCTATCCCTATCAGGCTGAAGTGTCTTTATAGGTAAACCTAGTTGTTTCTCCACTTCCACTAGAAACTCTTTGAATTTATCAAAGGTTTCACTTTTGTGGCGCATTAGGTAAACATATTCATATCTAGAATAATCATCTATAGAGGTCACGTAATAACCTTAACCACCTCATGCACTGACATTCATAGGGCCACATACATTAGTGTGGACAAGATTTAAGGGTTTCATAACCCTCGTTCCTTTTGCATTAAAAGATCGCTTAGTTATTTTACCTTTCAAGTAAGATTCAAATTATAAAAGATCAACTTCCTTAAGTGAACTTAAGGTTCCATCTTTCACAAGTCTAGTGATTCTTTCTTGGTTAATATAACCAAGTCTCAAATGTAAAAAGTACACCTCGTTAGAGTAAGAAGTCTTAAGTATTTTATTCGTTAATTCAGATTCAAGTAGTGTTTGCATCTTTGCTTTGATAAAGTAGAGATTATTTGACATCCAACCATTACAGATATGTAACACCCTACACCTGAACCGATCACTGAACCCGAGCTGCAAGATGTCGCATTCATTACCGGAGTAACTACAATTTCATTTGTATATCAAATGAACAACTTATACAATCCACTATGATCAATTCTTAATTACAATATGATATTTAATCAAATATGAATTTTAAACAAACTAATGAAAGCTCTTATGATGAATCGAGGATAATGGAAGACTAAAATGTAAAATTTTCAAATATACTGGGTTGGCGTCGCGATTGCGAGGGAATCAAATCGCGACATTGAAAATAGGATCTTGTCATCGTGACCTTAGTAATGGATGCCACAACTTTGGGGAAAACAGTGGGTGTCATTGTGACCATGGAATAGGGGAATGTTGCGACATTACATTCTGGCAAACTCACTTTACGACATTGAAAATCTATGGTCACGACGCCACTTACTGGTAAGCTCATGTCGCGATGTTGCAGGTCCACCGTCACGACATCACCTACTGGAATTACAACATCATTGAGCATTAGTTCACAACAACTTAACATATATGTTCAATTGCATATCTAAAATTAATTTATCCATTATACTACTACATCATTTTCTTATATTCAATTTATCATCTACTATCCAAAGTACCAAAATTATCATTCACGATACAAAACTAGCTCAACCTTAAGTACATTCCTTATATTCAAAACATACAAAACTATACAAACATTGTTGAGTTGGGAGTTCTGGTCTAGATGTTGATTCACTCCTTGGAATCTAGAGATCTAAGTGAACCTGTGCATGGAATAAACAAATCGTACGTTGAGCGATGAATCTTAATAGTACTTCATTATTCAAGTCAATATTATGATCAAAGTAACATGTCAAGAGATACATTCAAAACAAAATTTATCTTTCAACATTATCATCTAATATATCATGTCTCATGTACCACAACTTATTCAAACTTCATTTAACATATCACATTCATATATACAATCTTATACATTCTATCATCATATCATATTCTCATATATGTCACAACATGTCACAATCTCATTTCATTTCCAAATCTATTAATTTGTTCCATATCCATATCGACCCTTAGGGCTCGTGTTAACCGGTTCACATGATCTTCAATATGCTTTCATTTGTCATGTTTCATATATATATACATAGTAGACCACTTTCATTAACATTTCATAACAACTATCATTTAAAAAGTTCATGTTTTATAATCCCTATTAATCGGATATACGGATCATCCAACCATCACACCAATCCGGCACCTAGTGTCTCATTGGAAAATTTGAAGTATAAGTTGCGTGGTATAACAGAAGTACAATGTGCTCTGCACCTCATTGAACGTCCAAAGCATAATATGCACTTCGCACCTCATCGGTATAAACCAAAGTATATCTCGTATACTAATCCTATGACATACAAACTATACCTGACTGTGCTCGAGACAGTTAATAGGGTAACTATTGAATCAATACATACATTTTCATATTCATATAGCATGGTTCATTTAATACTCATTTATGCTATGCTCAACTCAATTCAATTCCCAACATTTTAAATCATCATATGTCAACTGAATCATGAGACAAGAAAGTTACTTACCTCAAACAACTAATTTTTAACATATCATGTATATACATATATTGAACTTAAATCATAAAAGTAAAACCGTATTTTCGTCACTCGTCTATGACTCTTGTCTTTCCTTTCTCTCGAGACAGCCCGACTTCATTTTTAGCTATGTTTGATAATTCAATTATAAAATTGACATTAGTTCACATCCAAATTACATTCAAACACAATCAACATAATTTTCATTTTACTCATTTTAGTCATTGTATTCAAAATTTTCATATTTTTCGATATCTAACCTCAGATCAAAATTCAACTTCATATTCTTTTATTAGGGACCTTGCACTTTTCATCTATAGCATAATTTCATGACATTTTTCAATTTATTCAATTTAGTTCGTAATGTCACAAGATTTTCTAACAAGTTTAACTTAATTCTAACTTAATTTTTAACATAATTCAAACTTTCTAACTACCAATCTCTTCATGTTCAAGCCCAATTCATCAATTTCTCTCTAATAGCAACTTGCTTCACATCTATCAATTGAAGAAATTGATACATGGGCTAGTTAAATCAAGCTCTCATGATCAAGATTTTATAAAAATTTCAAGAAAAAGACTTGATTACCTTAGCAATTTTTGAACCGAAATTGAAATGAAAAATAAAGTTTTTCTTTTTTTTTCTTGGTTGGGACGGCACAAATGAGAGTAAAAGATGAAGTTTCTATTTCCTTTCCACGTAATTTCTTTTTGAAGTGTCCTTTCTTATTGTAGAAGATACACTTAGACTTAGATAACTCTTTAAACCTCTTAGTTCTCTTCGTTTCCACTTTAAGTGGCCAAGAGAATTTAGCATTGTTCCTCTTAGCATGATTTCCCTTCCCTTTAGAGGAAGATGCAACTGCTAAGTTTGCTTCTTCTTTTCAGGCTGATTGATTGCCATTCAACATCAATTCATAAGATTATAATTCCTTCATGAATTGTGTAAGCGTTAGTTTCTTGTTTCCAAGGTTATAAGCAACCTTAAAGCTTGCAAAGTCCTTGGATAAGCTTTTGAACAACATTTCAATTTATGTGTTTTGGTCTAGATTGGCCTCATTATCCGTGGCGTCGAAAAAACATCCTATAAGAGTAATCATATGAGTATTGGGTTTTTGTTGGGCATTCATCAAACTAGTTATAGTTGACTATCGAGCCAATGCAACTTGGCCTCTGAACATGTCCTCTAGTTTGTCTAGAATTGCTTTGACAGTCTTACAACTCTCTAGTTGCTTATAAAGGGTGTTGATGATGCTTGCTAGCATGTAGCAACGAGTTATCTCATCAAACTTCTCCTAGCAATTTCTAGTCTCAACTTGATTGGCTGGAGAGCATTTATTATCAAGAACCGTCTTGAGTTTCTCACAACTTAGGACAATCATGAGGTTCCTTTTTCATTCCTTATACTTATTTATGTTTAGTTTTTTCTCATTGAGTATGTTTACTGAGGGAATATGTATTATTTTTGAATTGAAAATAAAATATCCATTCATTAATATCTTTGTATTAAGAAAATTTTTGAAAAACTTTTTGCAACAAATAATATGCATTAAGATGATGAGTGCATCTTACATTAAACCTAGAAAATATTTGTAAGTCATTCCATTGATAATTCCTACACCCATTGAATTAAGTTACATTGGTGAAATTGACTGTTGCCAAACATGCAAACACAAGGAAGTATACAAGTGTTCGCAAGTATACAGGTCAAATTGTAATATAGATGTATACAATAGAACACGATGAAGTATTCTGAGGATCGTACCCAAAGGAGGACAAATTAAACTAGAAATTTACTTCTACAATAACAAGTATAAATAGTAATAATCAGAAATTATATTACGACGAATAATAAAATAGATAAAAATCATAAAATAAATTAAACTAAATTGAATAAACAGAAAATTGACAAACAACTAAGTCATAATATTAACTCGTTATAATTAACTTCAAAATTTGGGTTGAGATGAAATTAGCTATTAATTAACTAGTATTACCTTCCGGCTTGTACTAATTAACTAATTGACAGGTACACACTTATCTCTCGACCTCACTATTCATACTGGAATAAATTATGATTTTTTCGATAAACTTATCTCCCGACCTCATTTAACCTAGATTACTTCCTAGGGTTGTCAATCCTAAGGTTTAAACATGCATAATTTAAACCAGCTAATTCCTTATAGGAACCTGTATTCTTCCATTAACTATTCCCACATTCACTTGTTAATCTCCCTTGAGAATTAGCATCTTATGGATATAAATGCCATAACTCTTAGAATTAATTTAAACATGCCAAAGAACACAATTAAATTAAATAAGAGAAGGGTAAAGAAATTGATTCGTTAGATGAATCGAATGTGCTAAGAGTTGCTAAATCTCTTGACAACAAAACTGATCTTGATGTTTGCAAACAAATAATAAAAGAAAAATATTGAAGTACTTAATAAAAAATAACTTAGATTCAAATTGAACCAAGTCAAAATAACAAAGAAAACTAAATGGTTTAGAAACTACAGATCCTAAAGGCTTGCTTACTAATTATCAATAACCCTACTATTTATTAAGATGTTTAGAAAATCTAATTAGGTCTATTATAGGCCATAAACTCCGAAAATATCAATTATACGGATGAATTTATCCTTGTCGATTCTTGTTCCCTATGCCCAGCTTTGTATCGAGACACAACCAAGGGTGTATCGTGACATGACACTATGGTCTTGGGCTTTGAAGTTCATTTTACGTGTTGCATCTCGAGAAACTTGTGCTACACTCGGGTGTCGTCCATAAGGTTGTTGGGCTCATAAATATACATCTTGCACACTCAATTAAACATATTACAACTACCTAAGGCTCGTAATTGACCTAATAGGTCAACTAACATTAATAAATGTGTAAAAATGCTTATTTTACAAATAATTAAATCTAAACTATGAAAGCTAAAAATGCGATAATTAAATATAAAATGACTGGAAAAAAATCCCTTTAAGAGCCAAAATGTACTAAAACTTCCGCCGCAATTGGTGGCAGGTCAAAAATCTTAATCAACTAGTAAGAACATGGATTTCCATCCAATTAATATGTGAACTTGATCCCTTAGGTATTCTCACATACTAATAATCGTTTCACGTTTGGCCATTATTCTAACTTAAGTAGAGCTTCGTGGGAAGTTGCTTAACTAGAATGATCTTGAGTGTATAACCATCAACTTAACATCCATCATAACATGTACCACGAATGAGTCATCTTGGGACAACCTCAATGACTAGTCATCCTTTATAAAAAAGAAAGCTTCTTCAATAAATCCCACATGATAATACCTACCTCAAGGCTAACAAATTATTATATGCTATAATAGGATAGTTATCTCTTTTAAAGAAACATTATCAGTGAAATCCACATGAAAATACCTACCTTAAGGCTGACAAATTATTGTGCCATCACAATGTTGGAAAAAATTTGGTTCGAAAATGGTTTTCTTACACAGCGAAAAATAAAACTTTTGAAAATTGAGTTGATTTGTGATATTTATAGCAATAAACCCTTTTACCAAAATCACACCTATGTTTTTGGCTAAACAGATCCTTGTCATTTCTAGCTTTCAACCGAAATACCTTATCAGCTATTTTTGTACCACGAACTGCTTTGGTTGTGGACTCGAATGATTCGAATCAAACATAGAGCTAGAAATAGTTTTCTTAACTTTTAGTGTGAAAATAAAAATCTCTTCTTAATAGAAACTAACAGATTTGTTATTCTAAAAAATAGATTTAATATTCAGATAATAAAACTTTTCTCTATTTTCGAATAGAGTAACAATAACTTAAAGTTATGTAACACCTTTTGCCTGACCTGATCATCGAATCCGAGCTAAAGGATGCTACATTCATTTCCATAGAAACTATCATCAAATACACCATAAATAAATCATTCAAACATTCAATCATATCGTAAACATAATCATTATAACACCTTATACTTGGCCTGATCGTCGAGCCCGAATATCAAGATGCAACACCACATTCTCACATCACACAAGTACAAGTGAGTCATTCTTAAAGAAACATATTCATTTTAGCATTTACATGAGTTTGAAGTCAAACTCCTAATTATCATTAATACTTGTTAACACACATCAAATGGTCTTCTAAATATAATTAGACATGCATAGGGATTAGGGACCACGTAGAAAAATTTCCCAAAATAATCACGTAGGTATCAATACTTGATAAACCGTAAAAGTAACATATTTTAACCCCATATTTAGCATGCTTTTGGATGATTTAGCCCTTGATTTATATAAAAAGGTGCTCTTAATCCTTTCTTTTCATGTTTTATACTCAAGAAAGCACCCAGGACTAAAAGACCAAGAAACGGCCTTAAAATGGGCCAATTTGGGCCAAAGTGGAAATCGACACAGCCTGGACTTCAAGTCACACGGCCATGCCTCATCGATTAACTAGAACACAGCCTAACCACGATTTACACGACTGTGCCTCCATCAACAGACCCGAAACACGGCCTGAAGTCGATTCACACGTTCGTGTACCATGGCCGTACCCCTGTCGTGGAAAAAAGGAATTGTACTCGGATTTGAATACTTTGAGGCAAAGAAACACATTCCAAAGCCTATTCAAACAATGAGTAGGAAGTATACTTGAATTAGGGCACTTAGAGGCCAAGTAAAAGCATCTCAAAAGCCTATATAAAGAACCTAGAGGACAACCGTCAGAGAGGGCCGAGACATTCAAAATTCGATAGAAGCTGAAACTTTTGTGGGAATCACTCAAAGATAGCCAGTTGATCCATCTCAAGAAGTCAAATTCTACTCAGGACGGTGGATCTCTCCTTCAATTCCTTCAGGAGGTTTTAGGGATTTCTTATGTTTTGTTTTATCTTTTCTCTTGAGATGTTTTCTTTATTTGTTATGAACTAAACCCTTCAGATACCTGAAGGGGATGAAACCTAATTGAATCTTGTTATTGTCTTCTAAATTATATGATAAATACTTGATTTTTTCTTAATTATGTGTGCTTAATTCTTGTGTTAATGTTTCCGGGATATTAATTCAAATTAGATGTTCTTAGGTGGAGGAGGAATAGACCCTGCCTAAGAATAGATCTAGCATAATTAAGCGGAGTCGTTCACGCACCTAGAGATAGGGTGACGAGATTTTGCCAGATTAGGGTGAAACCTAATATGGGAGTCCATAGTTCGATTTACTGCTATTCTAGGGGGTTATTAAGTGAGAAAGAGATTTCCATTAATTAACCTAGGGTTAGACGTTATTCACCTCGAGAGAGGGTTTAATATACGTTAGGGAGTCTTACGGATCAACTCAAGTGAATAAATCGTATGGTTCAGTGTTAGATAATAAGTGAAGTCTAGGTGGATTCTTCTTGATGGTATCATCGTGATCAACTGAGTTTCTCTTCAAGTTATTTCCCAATTCATTTTTGCCTTTGCATCTTAGTTTAGTAATTAATTAGTTAATCAACCAAATCATTTAATATTTAGGCTAAATAATAGAAAGAAAGTGAGTATTAGTACTTTTAGTTCCTTTGGGTTCGATAATCTGTCTTGCCTAAGCTATATTACTGTTCGATAGGTACACTTGCCTTAAGTCATTTTCAGAGTTAGTTTCTAGGTTCAATCATTCTCTTTATAAATTTTAAAACTCGACAATTTTAGACCGATCAATACTGAAACATAATATCAGTATTTCCTTTACATTGTATTGACATCGATAGGAAAATCAGTACCAAAACAACATTTTGTTTCTCGCCTAAAAATCAAATCCTAAAAAATACTTGTACATTTATTAAAGTATCAATTATTCTACCCCGAGTTTGATACTCATGATAGGTTATCGATACTAAATTACAATACTGACTTCCTGCATAAAAAAATATCATAAAGGTATCGTTTTTAAAACCCAAATATCGATACCTCTGCTATAAAAACAAAAATTCATCATAATAAGGTTAATAATCCATCCCAACCATAAATCATTCAACATGTAACTAATACCTCGTCAAATAAACATCCGGATGACCACAATAACAGTTCAATCATCGAAAACATGTCTAAGTAACCAAGCGATATAATAAGAACTGTAACAGTTCGATTTAGACCCTAGTCAGAACAGTGGTTTTGGGACCACAAATCTGAGTCATAAAAGTATTTTAAATATTATTTTTCGTGCCTATGATATGTGATTAAGCATGTGTGCGAGTTTCGTGATTTAATTTGATCGTATGTGTGCTCAATTTACAAAAAGACTTAATCGCGTAAATTGTAAAAGTGTCATACTATATTGAGTTGGCTTTTAAAAGTAGTGGCCTTATGAGGCAATTAAGCCATTATTTAGTTAGTGGATGGTTAATGGAAAAAAATGGCCTTAATGTATAAAAGTTTATTAAGTATATTAAAAGGCTAATTTTGTAAAATGGTTAATAAAATTAATATAATACAAATAAAGCTTAAAATAAGCCATTATCATCTTTCACCTTGCGAAATTATCAAGGAAAAAAAGAAATAAAGCTTCTTAAGGGTTCGGCCATTGAAGAGTTTGATTTAGGTATGGATTTTGATCGGTTTTTGATAATTTCTACATTTTTGTAATCATTGCTTTGTATACTTCAAAACCCATGTCTTAATTTTGTGAATTGATGATGTTTTTGAAATGAGCCATTGATGAATTCATGAGTTTTATGATGTCTAAGGATGAATTATGAAAGACATGTATTTGATTAACATATTTTGTCTTTGGAGTTTTGGTGATTTTGAGTAATTTGGATTAAATTGAAAGAATAATATTTTGAGGGATTAAATTGTGAAATCAATGAAATGTATGGACTAGTATGAAGCAAGTGAAAATTCAGCTAGGCATGGGTGACATGAGATTTTGTGTATTTTGGTGATTTTGTGAATTAGGGACTAAAATATCCAAATGTGAAAATATAGGGGCTAATTTGTAAATTGCCCTAAATGTGTGTTTTTGGATTGAATTGAATAAGTTGATAAGTAAATGGATTAAATTTGACTATGTATAGATCAAGAACCGAAGAAAATAGACTTAGATCGCGGGGAAATCGAAAGTAATTGAGTAGTCGAGTCCGTTTCTGTTAAACCAAATCCGAGGTCAGTTGATATACAAATAAATGTATTCGAATTGAGTTATTTATGCAATTATGAATTATAGATGGCTATGAACAATACTTAAAATAGAATGTATATGAAATCCGAGGATATATCGACAAGTTATATATGTCCGAGAAGTCCCGTACGAACCTAGGAATAGATAGGATTACATATGTCATCACATAGGTTTTCGATATGTGAGATCATGCAAGACCACGTCGGGACGTTGACATTGATTTGAGATTTTGTAAGACCACATCTGGGATGTTGGCATCGATATGAGATTTATGTGTAAGACTATGTCTGGGACATTGGCATCGTATTTGATTCGTGTAAGACCATGTCTGGGACATTGGTATTGTATTTGATTCGTGTAAGACCTATCTGGGACAGAGGCATCGATATCTGAGTACATGTAAGACCTCATCTAGGATGTTGGCATTGTATGACTATCCCGAGCATTCTGAATATCCTATTAGATTTGAACGGTTCAACGGGCAAGTTCGAGAACTGAATGATTGTAACATCTTAAAGTTTGAGTATTGATATGATGCGTGTTTTGGTGCTTAACTTGTGTATAATTAAAATTTTGAATGTTTAGTATAGTCTTGAGAAGACTTGAGAACTATTTAGAATTTGAATAAATTTTAGTAAGGAATATTTAATTGAAGTGGAACAAGTAACTTTGAGGTTTAAGTAGATTTAAGTGATAAAAACTAGCATAAGATGAGCTAGTAGCAAGGTGGAGTTGGCGCATGCATGTTTGCTTGGGGGGAGAGGTTCGAATCTCCTAGCATGCATTTTGAAAGCTTTTACTTTTGCTTTTCTTAGCAAGTGTCGGTCATGGATAAGGTTAAGGGATGAGTTGGATATCATTTTTTTGGTAAAAAGACCAAAGGAAAAAGGTAAGTAAAGGTTTAAGGAAAAAAATCTCATGAATTAAGGTGATAAGGAGACATAAGGCATGAATCAAGGGCTTTGTTTTGGAAAGCTTTGAATGGCTAATTGTCCATGAACTTGGACGGTTTTTGGGGCTAGGGAGGTTGGCCGAATTTTGTTAGTAATTTGATAGGGATTAGGAGCTAGTTTAGTCATTTGGTGTTTTTTTTTTCTTAAAGCTTGTTTCTCTCTAATTCTCTCCTCTTACCCAAATGTTTATTGGACAAAAGGTAAACCATTTTTTTTCTTTTTTCTTTTGGCCATTTGAGTTTTGACCATTTTGGTCTTATTTTGTCTATTTTCTCAAACCATTCCTCTTAGTGCCGAAATCACCAAGGCATTAGAAGGCCATCTTCTTTTTCTTTTCACCCTTGCTGAATGCACACAAGCATCAAATTCAATTCTTTGTTCATCTCCCATTCTTGAAAAGAACCGAAACATAAACACCCTCTCTTTATTCTTTTTGTTCTTCTTTCTTTCTTTTTGTTAAGAACACTCAAACACCACCATTTTCCAAAACCTTTCATCATGGCCGAATGTTGATGGTAAAACCTTAGCCGAATCTTTCTTTTATTTTTAATCTTTTCTCCTTCAATCAAATCCTTCTTTCTTTGTAGTGGTATAGTATAGTGTCGATTTCTTTTCTACATCTTAAGTTAATCATAGCTATTATAGATCGGGTGAAAAAGGAGATTTCATCAGTCCAGGTAAGGGATTATTTTGAAAAGGATTCTATTTTTATCCTTCTATTTTGATAAGATTGTATTGATTAAATCGATTTTATCATAGGGACTCTATCAATCGACTTCCACCTTTTGAAGAATCTTGTGGTAAGCCAATCTCACTCTTAAAATCAATTGGTGGTGATAAGGAAATATTAGTTTGACTAACAATTATTTGTCAATGGAGGCAATCAAAATAGGGACGAAAAGGGCAGTAAATAGTGTTCAGAAGAGGGGTGGTTCCGTTATTCCCCCTAAGTTTAAGAGAAGGACTGTTTCAGGAATTCGAGATTTTTCACCGGGTTATGGACCCTCATCCGGCAAAAATCAATTATTCGAATTCGTACGTACCCCCGAACCATTGTTTACTCGTGGTACTGAACCTTTGATCGGAGAGAAATCGTAAATAGTGGTTGTTCGAGATTTTGAGGGTAAGATCTAGATCGCTCAATATTAGAATAGTTTAATATTAAATTTTAGTGTTCTAATCCTTTGTAATGTGTGTTTAGATATCGACGAGCGGGAGAGTGTAGTTCTCACCGTAATCAGGTGTGTAATCTCACACTGTATCTCATGGGTTAGATGACTATACAATAGTAAAATTTGGATTAAAAATCGCAAAGTTGGTGAATCGGAAAATATGGTATTATAGACACTTTAGTGTTAAGATCATGAAATCGGTATTAAGATCGTGAAAATTTTGAAATCGCCCTTAATGGCTAAAACGATAATAAGTGATATTTGGGCCATATGTGATATTTGACAAATTTGGGCCATATGTGATATTTGACAAATTTGGGCCATATGTGATATTTGATAAATTTGGGCCATATGTGATATTTGAAAAATTTGGGGCATATGTGATATTTGATAAATTTGGGCCATATGTGATATTTGATAAATTTGGGCCATATATGATATTTGACAATTTTGGGCCATATGTGATATTTGACAATTTGGGCCATATGTGATATTTGACAATTTGGGCCATATGTGATATTTGAGAATTTGGGCCATATGTGATAATCGATAAATGGGCCATAAGTGAAATTTGATAATTGGGCCATTTATGATAATTGATAAATGGGTTATATGTGATATGTGATTTTAATGGGCCAAAATTGATAAATTATAATATGGTTTTCTTTACAAATATTTTATTATGCATAAACATGATTGCATGGGTTGGGATCAATGATGAAGAGAAGAAAGGCTTGATGCCAAAATTCTAGATAGGTGACTCATCACGATGGTCGTTGTTCTGAAATCTAGATCGGTGGTTCTACCACAATTATTTAAATGGTCGTTGCTACAAATATTATATTGGGCTTAAAGCCTACTTTGGTGTGTTGGCGGGTGGATGACTAAAGCTCCCCACAGTGTCTTTGGTTGGTACGAGGGTGTGTAGCGGATGGAAATCTAGGTTTGGTTTTGGGAATTGCATATCATTTGCATTTTTTTATGCTAAAATTATTATATTTGAAATGGGCTTAAGCCCAAATAAATGCTTAAATGGTCTTGGCCCGGTGGAGTATGGTAAGTGAGTTACACTTGAGTTCTAAGTAACTCACCCCATTTTTTTACCCTCTCGGTAATAACAATTGATGGAGACTTGGGTCGGAGATGACTTCGTGGGGAGGCTATACTACAAATGGTGGTTTATAAAACTTTAAGACTTCTTTTATAATTTTTATTAAGTACTATTTTTAATGGCGATGTAATAAGGCCTTTTTAATTATGGATTTTATTATGTGGATGGATTTATTATGTTTTAGTTTTATTAAGTTGGATTGATTTAGTTTTTCATAAATGTTTTTCTAAAACTTTCGTATAAAATAAAGGTTTTTCTTAAATATTTTTAAAACTCGTGAAATCTTTTAACTCTTCGTTAGAATATTTTGATTAAATAAATTTCAAAATTTTAATCAAATACTATTCTATAGATCCAATGATAATCTCTTGTGTTTTTAATCAAGGATTTCAAATAAACCTCGATTTTTCGATAAAGTCATTCTCTTAATAGTTTTGGAATTTGATTTCTACTTCGTTAAATGATTTGAATGTACGTTAAATTTGTGTGGCATGCCAAAATCTGGGCTTAATGCATAGGCCGGGTTTGGGGTGTTACATTTATGGTATCGAGGCCGCTTTCAAAACTCAATTGTGGTTTGGGTTCAACAATGATTTTGTTTAAAAAACCACTTAAATTTCTAGACTTTATGTTTTAAAGGTAGTATGGCACCACCAAATCCCACACCAAGTCAAGTAAGTATGTTCAAGAAGTATTTGTTTATTAAATGTTTATTATTGTGATGAGACCTAAGGAATACTCTAGAACTTCTAGTTTTAGGTGTTGAAAGCGATAGAGATCGAGACTATAGGATGTGATGGCGAAAATAACCCTATCTCTTATATCTCATAAAATATCGTTAATAAACACTGAAATAATATTCTGATTCATAAAACTTGTAATCAGATTAAAGCGAATTAGTCAATATGAGCACTAGAGGACGTGGTCGTGGACGCGGTAGACGTGGCCGTGGTAGAGGACGAGGTGTTGCATTTGAAGCACCGGGTCATATACCGAAAATAGATGCACCTGCGTCATTTGAGAGCGAAGCTGGAACTCATGATCATGCGAATGAGGATAATGCTTTGACTCAAGCAATGTTGCGAGTCTTAGAAAGAGTAGCTGGAGCCAGAACTGGGCCAGTAACTCGCGGATCAATATCGGAATGACTCAAGTCTAGTGGTGTAGAAGTTTTTAGAGGTGTCTCTGGTGTAGCTCCGAATGTGGCAGAATATTGGCTTGAGGCTGTAGAACAAATTATGGATGATTTAGAGTGCAATGTCGAGCAGAAACTGAGAGGAGCCGTGTCTTTGCTAAGAGACGAGGCGTATCAATGGTGGCTTACTGTTCGAGAAGGCACCGAGGTTGCATTGGTTAATTAGGATTTCTTTAAAGCTGCTTTCCAAGGGAAGTACATCGAAACAAGTTATGTAGATGCTCGAAGGAAAGAATTTCGAATTTGGTTCAAGGAAGTAAGATCGTGGTAGCTTACGAGGCAGAATTTCTTCGTTTGAGTCGTTATGCTCGTACTATAGTGCAAACTGATCATGAGCACTGTGTACGCTTTGAGGATGGACTGAATGATGAGTTGCGGGTACTGATAGCCCCACAACAAGTACGAACTTTTACCTCGCTTGTAGAGAAAGCTAAGATAGCCAAAGAGGCTAAGAATTCAGAATGCCAGAACCGGGAAAAAGTAAGAGGCAAGAGGGATTTTAAGTATTCTGGTTCTTCTAAAAGGTTTCAAAAGAGGCCACGGAATGATGAGCCAGTTCAAGTTAGGGCACCTATGACTACCAATCAGATTCAAGAATGTGCCGACTGTGGAAGACGACATCTTGGAGAATGTTGGAGGAAAACTGGAGCCTATTTTAAATGTGGATCCAAGGATCATCAGTTTAAGAATTGTCCTCGACAGACTGAAACGACTCAGAAAGATCGTAAACCTGAGGCTCAGCCAGTTAGAGGTACTCAGCAGCCACCAAGAGGTCGTGGACCAGGTCGTGGTGGTAATGGTAACGGACGTGGATAAGGTGCACTGGGTCGAGGTAATGGTGTTAGAGGTAACACAAAGGCAAGACAGCCAGGATTGGTCTATGCTGTCAGGCGTCGTGAGGACGGCGATGCACTTGATGTGATAACTGGTACGTTTTTCATTTCTGATGTACCTGTTACTGCTTTGATAGATATCGGATCTACTCACTCGTATGTTGCTAGTGCTATATCTGGAAACCTAAATATTAGATCTTAGATTACCGATAGAGAGATGACGGTAATTAGTCCTTTAGGACAGTCGGTAATAGTGAATAAATTATTCAGAGATGTGCCCTTAGAGATTCAAAGAGAGGTATTTCTAGCAGACTTGATAGAATTACCTTTCGGTGAGTTTGATCTTATTTTGGGCATTGATTGGTTGGTGAAGCACCGGACGCAATTGGATTGTACCAAAAAGTGGATGTCAATTAGGACTGTGGATGATAAGGAGATAATAATGATAGGCGAGCGAAGAAACTTTTTGGCAAATGTGGTATCTGCTTTGAAGGCAGAAAAGTTGGTGCGAAAGGGAATAGAGCATTCCTAGCATTCATCAGTGCTTTGGATGCCAAGGATTTATCAGTAGAAGGTGTGAGAACGGTGAAAGAATTTTCAGATATCTTTCCCGAAGAACTTCCGGGTCTACCTCCATATCGGGAAGTAGAGTTTGGCATTGAGCTTTTGCCCGGAATGGCTCCGGTGTCCATTGCTCCTTATAGAATGGCGCCGAAGGAGTTAGCGAAACTTAAAGCTCAAATTCAAGAACTGCTAGATCGGGGATTTATTCGACCAAGTATGTCTCCATGGGGAGCACCGCTTTTGTTCGTCAAGAAGAAGGATGGGTCGATGCATATATGCATTGATTATAGACAGTTGAATAAATTGATGATCAAGAATAGGTATCCATTGTCGAGAATCGACGACCTGTTTGATCAATTAAGAGGAGCTTTAGTCTCCTCCAAGATTGATTTGAGATCGGGTTATCATCAACTCAAAGTGAAAGAGGCATATATTCATAAGACGGTATTTCATACTCGCTATGGACATTATGAGTTTTTAGTGATGTCGTTTGGTTTGACTAATGCACCAGCTGCATTTATGGACATGATGAACCGAGTCTTTCAACCCTATTTAGACCGGTTCGTAGTAGTGTTCATAGATGACATCTTGGTATATTCGAGGAATGAAGAAGAGCATGACTCTCATCTGCGCACTGTGTTGTAAATTTTGCGAGATAAGCAACTTAATGCCGAATTTAGTAAGTGTGAATTTTGGTTGAAGGAAGTGACTTTCTTGGGTCATGTAGTGTCAGCTGAAGGAATAAGAGTTAATCCTCGAAAGGTAGAGGCTGTGTTGGATTGGAAACCGTCAAAGTCGGTAGCTGAGATCCAAAGTTTCTTGGGTTTGGCTGGTTATTATAGACGCTTTGTTGAGGGGTTTTCGTTGATTGCTGCACCCCTAACTAAGTTGTTGCGGAAGAAAGTACCGTATGTATGGACCGATAAACAATAAGAAAGTTTCAAGAAACTGGAGAAAATTCTAACGAAAGCGCCAGTACTGATTCAACCAGAGGCCGGAAAAGAGTTTACTGTTTACTGTGATGCGTCACACATGGGTTTAAGATGTGTACTAATGCAAAGTGGAAAGTGGTAGCTTATTCTTCTCGACAGTTGAGGCCGCATGAAGTCAATTATCCTACTCATGATTTGGAGTTGGCTGCGGTAGTGTTTGCATTAAAGATTTGGAGACATTATCTTTACGGTGAGAAGTTAATCATTTATACGGACCATAAGAGTCTTAAGTATCTCCTTACCCAAAAGGAATTGAATTTAAGACAACGAAGATGGGTGGAGTTGTTAAAGGATTATGATTTCTCAATCGAGTATCATCCTGGAAAGGCTAACGTTGTGGCAGACGCTTTAAGTCGAAAGGTTGTATCAGAGTTAAGAGCAATGTTTGCTCATCTCAGTTTGTATGAGGATGGCAGTTTGCTAGCGGAACTTCGGGTGAAGCCTCTGTGGTTGGAACAAATCAAGGAAAAGCAATTATCCAATGAAAAGTTGGGTCCTTTAATACAACAAGCTGGAAGTGGTGTAATAAGAGATTTTGGTTTGAACAAAGATGATGTACTGTGTTTTCGTGGAAGGGTTTGTATGCCCGAGGATTTGGATTTGAGGCAAATGATTCTTCTAGAGGAGCATAGTAGCCCTTATGCTATGCACCCCAGAGGAAATAAGATGTATCCAGATCTCTGTGAACAGTATTGGTGGCCAAAGTTAAAACAGGAAGTTACTGATTTTGTGGGAAAGTGTTTGACTTGTCAACAAGTAAAAGTGGAACATCAATTATTGTTGCAACCATAGAAAGATTCCATTATGGAAATGGGAGCGGAGATAACGATTTATTTTTTAGTGGGTTACCCTTAACACCTACTAAGAAAGATTACATGCAGGTGGTAGTAGATCGATTAACGAAGACTACTCATTTTCTACTAGTTCGTGCGGATTACTCATTGTAGAAGTTGGCTAAATCGTATGTATCTCTGAAATCGTGAGGTTGCATGGGGTACCGGTGTCTATCATATCGGACAGGGATCCTCGATTTACATCACGATTTTGGAAAGCTTTGCATGAGGCTCGGGTACAAAGTTAAACTTGATCGGCTTTTCACCCTTAGTCAGATGGTCAGTCGGAAAGAGTAATCTAGATTTTGGAAGACATGTTAAGAGGTTGTGTGATTGATTTCAGAGGTAGTTGGGAGGATTTTCTACCGTTGGTAGAGTTTGCATATAACAACAGTTATCAATCCAGTATTCAGATGGCACCCTATAAAGCGTTATATGGTCGTAGGTGTCATACTCTTACTTGTTGGACTGAATTAGGGGAACGATAACTTTTGGGTCCTGAATTGATATCAGAGACGAAAGAAAAAGTAAAGGTAATTCGAAAGCGGTTAAAGGAAGCTTGGATAGACAAAATTAAATCACGCGGATCTGAAGCGTAAAGATATCGATTTTGCGGTGGGAGATTAGGTCTTTTGAAAGTTTCACCGTGGAAAAGATTTTTAGATTCTAAGGAAAGACAAGTTGAGCCCTAGGTTCATTAGGCCGATAAAAAGTCAAGTTGAGCCCTGTTGAAGCGTGTAGGACCAAGTGGCCTATGAACTTGATTTACCTCCTAATTGAGTCGATTCATAGTGTTTTCCATGTTTCTATCTTTGAGACGCTATAGATCGAATCCATCACACATAATCTAGGTAGAAGAAGTGGAATTAAGGCCGTTTATCTTTCGAGGAGGAACAAGTGAGAATCTTAGACCGAGATGTTAAGGTGTTAAGAAAGAAGACTGCACTGCTTGGTTAAGGTTTTATGGCGTAATCACGGAGTGGAGGAAGCTACTTGGGAGCTGAGGATGCAATTCGACAACAATATCCTCATCTCTTTTAACGTGTAAATTTCGAGGACGAAATTTTCTTTAAGGAGGGTAGAGTTGTAACATCCTAAAATTTGAGTATTGATATGATCGTGTTTTGGTGCTTAACTTGTGTATAATTAAAATTTTACATGTTTAGTATAGTCTTGAGAAGACTTGAGAACTATTCGGAATTTGAATAAATTTTAGTAAGGAGTATTTAATTGAAGTGGAACAAGTGACTTTGAGGTTTAAGTAGATTTAAGTGATAAAAACTAGCATAAGATGAGCTAGTAGCAAGGTGGAGTTAGGCGCATGCATGTTTGCTTGGGGAGAGGTTCAAATCTCCTAGCATGCATTTTGAAAGCTTTTATTTTGCTTTCCTTAGCAAGTGTCGATCATGGATAAGGTTAAGGGATGAGTTGGATATCATTTTTTGGTAAGAAGACCAAAGGAAAAGGTAAGTAAAGGTTTAAGGAAAAGAATCTCATGAATTAATGTGATAAGGGACATATGGCATGAATCAAGGGCTTTGTTTTGGAAAGCTTTGAATGGCTAATTGTCCATGAACTTGGACGATTTTGGGGCTAGGGAGGTTGGCGTAATTTTGTTAGTAGTTTGATAGGGATTAGGAGCTATTTTAGTCATTTGGTGTTTTTTTTCTCAAAGCTTGTTTCTCTCTAATTCTCTCCTCTTAGCCAAATGTTTATTGGAAAAAATGTAAACCATTTTTTTTTTCTCTTTTCCTTTGGCCATTTGAGTTTTGACCATTTTGGTCTTATTTTGTCTATTCTCTCAAACCATTCCTCCTAGTGCCGAAATCACCAAGGCATTGGAAGGCCATCTTCTTTTTCTTTTCACCCTTGCCGAATGCACACAAGCCTCAAATACAATTCTTTATTTATCTCCCATTCTTGAAAAGAACCGAAACATAAACACCCTCTCTTTATTCTTTTTGTTCTTTTTTCTTTCTTTTGTTAAGAACACTCAAACATCACCGCTTCCAAAACCTTTCATCATGGCGAATGTTGATGGTAAAACCTTAGCGAATCTTTCTTTTATTTTTAATCTTTTCTCCTTCAATCAAATCCTTCTTTCTTTGTAGTGGTATAATGGACTGTCGATTTCTTTTCTACATCTTAAGTTAATCATAGCTATTATAGATCGGGTGAAAAAGGAGATTTCATCAGTCCAGGTAAGGGATTATTTTGAAAAGGGATTCTATTTTTATCCTTCTATTTTGATAAGATTGTATTGATTAAATCGATTTTATCATAGGGACTCTATCAATCGACTTCCAGCTTTTGAACGAAAGAATCTCGTGGTAAGCCAATCTCACTCTTAAAATCAATTGGTGGTGATAAGGAAATATTAGTTTGACTAACAATTATTTGTCAATGGAGGCAATCAAAATAGGGACGAAAAGGGTAATAAATAGTGTTCAGAAGAGGGGTGGTTCCGTTATTCCCTCTAAGTTTAAGAGAAGGACTGTTTCAGGAATTTGAAATTTTCCACGGGTTGTGGACCTCATCCGTGAAAATTAATTATTCAAGTCGTCGTACCCCGAACCATTGTTTACTCGTGGTAATTGAACCTTTGATCGGAGAGAAATCGCAAATAGTGGTTGTTCGAGATTTCGAGGTAAGATCTAGATCGTTCAATATTAGAATAGTTTAATATTAAATTTTAGTGTTCTAATCCTTTGTAATGTGTGTTTAGATATCGACGAATGCGGGAGAGTGTAGTTCTCACCGTAATCGGTGTGTAATCTCACACTTGTATCTCATGGGTTAGATGACTATACAATAGTAAAATTTGGATTAAAAATCGCAAAGTTGGTGAATCGGAAAATATGGTATTATAGACACTTTAGTGTTAAGATCATGAAATCGGTATTAAGATCGTGAAAATTTTGAAATCGCCCTTAATGGCTAAAACGATAATAAGTGATATTTGGGCCATATGTGATATTTGACAAATTTGGGCCATATGTGATATTTGACAAATTTGGGCCATATGTGATATTTGATAAATTTGGGCCATATGTGATATTTGAAAATTTGGGGCATATGTGATATTTGATAAATTTGGGCCATATGTGATATTTGATAAATTTGGGCCATATATGATATTTGACAATTTTGGGCCATATGTGATATTTGACAATTTGGGCCATATGTGATATTTGACAATTTGGGCCATATGTGATATTTGAGAATTTGGGCCATATGTGATAATCGATAAATGGGCCATAAGTGAAATTTGATAATTGGGCCATTTATGATAATTGATAAATGAGTTATATGTGATATGTGATTTTAATGGGCCAAAATTGATAAATTATAATATGGTTTTCTTTACAAATATTTTATTATGCATAAACATGATTGCATGGGTTGGGATCAATGATGAAGCGAAGAAAGGCTTGATGCCAAAATTCTAGATAGGTGACTCTGTCACGATGGCCGTTGCCCGAAATCTAGATCGGTGGTTCTACCACAATTATTTAAATGGCCGTTGCTACAAATATTATATTGGGCTTAAAGCCTACTTTGGTGTGTTGGCGGGGTGGGTGACTAAAGCTCCCACAGTGTGTCTTTGGTTGATGCGAGGGTGTGTAGCAGATGGAAATCTAGGTTTGGTTTTGGGAATTGCATATCATTTGCATTTTTTATGCTAAAATTATTATATTTGAAATGGGCTTAAGCCCAAATAAATGCTTAAATGGTCTTGGCCGGTGGAGTATGGTAAGTGAGTTACACATTTGAGTTCTAAGTAACTCACCCCATTTTTTTACCCTCTCGGTAATAACAATTGATGGAGACTTGGGTGGAGATGACTTCGTGGGAGGCTATACTACAAATGGTGGTTTATAAAACTTTAAGACTTCTTTTATAATTTTTATTAAGTACTATTTTAAATGGCGATGTAATAAAGCCTTTTTAATTATGGATTTTATTATGTGGATGGATTTATTATGTTTTAGTTTTATTAAGTTGGATTGATTTAGTTTTTCATAAATGTTTTCTAAAACTTTCAGTATAAAATAAAGGTTTTTCTTAAATATCTTTAAAACTCAGAAATCTTTTAACTCTTCGTTAGAATATTTTGATTAAACAAATTTCAAAATTTTAATCAAATACTATTCTATAGATCCAATGATAATCTCTTGTGTTTTTAATCAAGGATTTCAAATAAACCTCAATTTTTCGATAAAGTCATTCTCTTAATCGTTTTGGAATTTGATTTCTACTTCGTTAAATGATTTGAATGTACATTAAATTTGTGTGGCATGCCAAAATCCGGGCTTAATGCATAGGCCGGGTTTGGGGTGTTACAATGATTATGTGATTTGTATATCCGCTTCAAGCACGTTTGAGGTATATGTTTTGAATAGGCATGGAAGGTGAGTAAATATGCATAAGGATGCAATGAACCAAAATGTGATATATGAATGAATGTAACATGAGTAAATGATGAGATGATATGTGATATATATGCTTAAATGTGTTATGAGCATATGAGATATTTAAGTTGTGAAATATGAGTAAGTAATGGCTAAGTAATGAGCCAAGGATGATATTATGAATTTGTAAATGAGAAACATTAATGTCATTGTATCAATGTAGCTATGTGCAATTTATGCTAAGTTTATTTGTATATGGCTTACAAAGCTTTTCAAAGCTTACTTTGTGTGTGTTTGTTCTGTTTTATAGATCGTCAAAGCTACTGAAGGCTCGGGGACCATCGATGATCGTCATCATACTACTCAATCTTACTTTGGTACCTTTTTAAAGTGTATATACTAAGTATGGCATGTATAGGCTAGTCATCTTGAGTTATATTTGAGACATGTGTGCATAGCCATGTGATATGGCTAGATAATTGATTGTGTTATGTATGTGATGCTATGCTATATGAAGTTTGATTTTGGTATGATTTTATGGTTAAGAAAAAGTCATAGTGATGGTATATTATTAATGCCTAGTTAGCATATTAATGTGGCAAATTGTGGATGAATCATGCTTGGTTATACATGTGATTTAATTGTGCAAATTGGCATACAAATTGGTATGTTTAGAAATGTATTTGAATGGGATGATATGATGATCATTTGGTGTGTTTTTGGTTGCCAATTGTGTATGGGATAATGCTTGTATGTGATTATAGGGATAACCTAATGTGTGGGTGGCATTTTGGCCTTGAAAATGACCTATAATTTCCCACACGGTTGAGCACACGGGTGTGTGGCTCGACCGTGTCCTTTGAAGTTGCAATTCAAAACAAGTCAGGCTCGACCACGGGCTGGAAATACGGGCATGTGACTGGTCATGTGGTGCAAGTCAGTGTCGACCACGGGTGAGACCACACGAGTGTGTCTCAGGCTGTGGGGACAAGTTAGTATGTATGCCCTGTTTTGACATGGCTTAGACACACAGGCGTTTATGAGGCCGTGGGAGGCACACGGCTTGCCCACACGGGCTTGTGACCTCTGTAACTTAAGAAAAATTTTAAATTTTTGAGAATTTTAGTATGTGTTCGATTCAGTACCGGCGCTTTTCTAAAGCATGTTTAAGGTTTCGTTGAACTATTTAAGGGACACTTTGATGTGGTTTGTCTAATTAAGTCATGTAATATTCGTAAAAGTTTCCGATCTGTCTGGTAACGCCTTTAACCCTAGACCGGAGATGGTTACGAGTTGGGGTGTTACAAGAATAGTATCCAAAAATCCTAAGAATTAATAAGTTACGAAAATAACCAAAACTTCATGGCAACATTTATGAAATAATTATACCATATTGCCTTTATTTCCCAAATCATAAACAGATAATAAACACCTATGAATTAACGTAAAATACTTGCTTGGATCACCCATTGGAATCACACCGCTCACACCGAAACGCTACTAATCTGTAATGGATTAAAAGGAGTGGGTGAGTTTAACAAGTTCAGTGAATGCCTAGAACAACTACCATGAAAACAATTCATCAACCATTAACAAAACAACCATATAGCATAGTCTCAACAATTTCAACTCTAGTGCCATATTATACTTCACTCGTGCATTATTTACTAGTTTATTTACATGGTAATCACATTCACTTTTAAGCATATTTCACATTACACATATAATCACATAACATTTAAGCATATATCAAAATACTCATAACACATTTATAGATAATTTGGCACTTCATATATGAAATGTAAAAGTGGGCTCTATCATCACTCATCGGATACACGGATCACTAACACACCAAAAAACTTATAGAGTCGAACATATCCCAAAAAAGTGAAGCATATAGCTAACACTCTCCATCTGAAAGGAGCTTAGCTCACATTCCTTTATCTTTCCAACATGTCCCAGTGCCTCAATGACTAAATCACATAATACATATATGTGATTACTCATAATCCTATGGCTTGCCAACTATATCCAATGGTCTCAAGATTCATAAGGCCAAAATATTCATTATTAACACACATATTTACTTATCGTTCATTGCATTTTATCTCTTCATAATCACATTATAAGCACAAAATATTCATTGTCATATGGCACATATATCATGCCCACAATTAACTCTTTCACTATAGCCATCATAAGCTTATTACACATATCACAATGTCGCATTATAATCCATAAATTCACAACATATTTTCACATATAAATTCATGAGTATGAGAAAGCTTACACTCGGAATTTAGAGTAGGGATTTAGGTCACTTCTAAATTCCCAATTAATGCATTGAATCATGTCCACAAGCAGTTATTCTAAACACTCACCAAATACGCTTTCGCCTAAATGCCGAAAGCCCAAACTAGTCTTTTTTGTATCTTTTCAAAAATTGATTTATTTTTCAAAATGCCATAGACTGTACATTTTCGAATAACATGCTAACAAAATTCCCAGCTCATTAAAGCTAAAATCTCCATTTTACCCTTGAAACTTTTTGACCCAATTTTGGGGTGTGACAGTTATATTATGGTCCACAATTAAATCTGAGTCTTAATCGAGATTACGAAAGCTCTTTTGTTGACTCGAACATGAAATAGGACCAAATTGTAAAGTTTTGAAAATTCAAGGCCAACGTCATAATGTCACTTCATCCATGCAGTGACATCGTCTAACAGTATGCCACGTCATGACCTCAGGCCACTTGACATCATGGCGTGACTCACTGTCGACTGATATTGCGACGATGAAGGTTGCTCGTCGGTATGTGGAGTCTGTTTTTGGAAAAATTTTGGTCATTTGGTACCTATTTCAAAGCTTCCACAAAATTCTAACATTTTGTGCACATTTAACCATCCTTACATGCATCAAACCATTCTATACACCTACAAATTCAAGTGTAAATAACTACATTCAACCTTCTACCAACTTATATCACCTAATCAATGATTAAACATATTATTTCTATACCATGGCATACAAACCAAACCATTTTCCAAAATTTCAACCATTTACCTATCTCAAGATTATTGAAACATACCAATTCACATATCATTATAAACCTTAAACAGATGACTTAACACATGATATTTCTAATAGGCATTATTATTTCCAAATTCATGTATAAGATAGATTTCTATCCATGTTCAACATTTAAGATTATCGAAAATGCAACACCTATTTACATGCCACAAAAATGGACTAAAACGATTGAAAAGCTACCAATTTGAAAACGGGATAGTGTGAGTTTCTCTTTGATCCGCTAAACACATTTCGCAAGTTGGCAACCTACAAGAAAAGGGAAAATAATAGGATAAGCATATTGAATGCTTAGTAAGTTCATAGGTATTTAAATAAAATCTTACATTAACTTTAAATTCAAACACAATAAGCTACTATCTTGACATAGATTATCTGAACATGAAAAATCACAACAACAACAATAATGTGAGCTTAACATGAATTCAAACTATATAGCAATCTCAAGCATATATCAAACCAATTCATATCATTTTGAATATCACATTTTCAATCTCAATCAATTAAGGGATATTGAAATCATATATATATTCATACCATTACTCCAAATCAACATTCAAGTTCAGTTCAACATTCTATCATTTATAAATCAAACTCATATCAAACTCAGGTATCTTGATACCCCAGATGCTCGTCCGAGCTGAATATATATACACATGTTAGGTTACTCGTCCGGGCTAAAACTTTAAAACGACATCAGGTTACTCGTTTGAGCTAAACCTATGTCACATGTATCTTTGAGTCTGCAACAAATGTTAGGTTTCGGTAATCATCGGTAATCAATCTGTATCCATGTGTACAAGACCTTTACTAAGTTCATCAGGGAAATTTCAATATATAAGTTCATATACATTTTTTTACAATTTAGTCTAGATCTCACCATTTGTACCAAATCGCAAGCAATCTAAATTTCAATTAAACATACATATATTTATAATTCAAATACACAAAAATTTAAACATAATTATACCATATGAACTTACTTGGTCAAATCAAGAAACAAGTAAAATTTCTAAGGACAAATCAAAATTTTATCTTTTCTTTGATTATCTTGGTTTGGTTCAATTCTCAATCTAAACAATAATTAAATTCAATTTATCAATTCCAAACAGTTTATAATATCCTATTATATGCATTAATTAGTTCAATTTCACTTTTTGAATGCCCATCAAATTTTGCATTTTATTCAATTTAGTCCATAAAATTAAAATTGCAATATCTTTCAAATTTGAGCTTCGATTTCGAAACTGATCTCAATTACATCATTATAGGACCCTCTAATTTGAATAATTACAGGAATTTTTTTATCAATTTTGTAATTTATACACTTTAGTCCCTATATTAAAAAACTATCAATTAAACTTTACAAACTAGTCATTTTTCACTTCTAAGCATAAAATCTAACAATTTAGGACAAATTTCTTCAATTATTCATATAAGGAAACTTTTAGAAACTTTAACAGTTTTACAAATTGGTACATGTGCTAGCTAAATCAAGCTTTCATGACATCTAGAACATAAAATTTACAAGAAAATGACTTGAAATTTCCTTGAAATTGCTTGTTGAAAGTCTAAAGCTTTGAAAAGCTATTTTCTTTAGTTTGGCAACGTTGAGGAAGAATATGGAGAGGAAAACTTTTTGTTTTCTTTTAATTTTTCTTTTATACTTAGTTTAATACTTAATTAATCCTAATTAGTTTAATTAAACTTAATTAATTAACACTAAGCATAATTAACTAATTTGGTGGATTACAACTAGCCTCCACCACTGTTTGACTATATATTAATGGTCTAATTACTTAGTTGCTCATTCGGATAATTAAAAATCCATAGTGATTAACTTTTACAACTGTAACACCCCTCACCTGTATCCGTCACTAGAATAGGGTTACGGAGCATTCCGGACTTATTACATAATCAAGTATAAATTTCCCATACAATTAACAAATTCAAATACAAGTCATTCATAACCATTCATCAAATCCCTAATACGAGCCTATGAGGCCCAAAAAATGCATTTGGTGTGGTTCAGGACTAAACCGATAACTTAGAAAACTTTTGGAACACTTGGAAAATTTTTGCAAAATATAGGGGACACACGCCTGTGTGGCCTGACCGTGTGTCTCACACGGCCAAAGACACGCCCGTGTCACAGGCCGAGTGGACATTCGAAGTGGGATCACATGGCTGTGTCCCAGCTCGTGTCACAGGCCGAGTGGACATTCGAAGTGGGATCACATGGCTGTGTCCCAGCCCGTGTCCAACCTCATGTAACTCACTGACTTGGGTCATACAACCAACCACACTCCCGTGTGACCAGCCTTTGTGCCCATAGAATGGCTTTACACACCTGTATGCCAGGCCATGTGCTAGGTCGTGCCAAACCTGTAGGGTATACTGACTTATGCAACACGACTAAGTCACACGCCCATATGTTAGATCGTGTGGAGCATGCTGACTTAATTTTTAATTCAACACCAAGGGACACACGGCCATGTAACCTAACCATGTATCACACACGGCTGAGACACACACCCGTGTCTCTGCCTGTGTAGACAAAAATAGGCTATTTACCAAGCCATCTTTCCACCCAAATTGCATACATCTATACCAACCCAATGGCACATAATCACAACATCAAATGGCATTCAAACTCTTCTAGACTAAGGTTATTTCATGCTATTTCAATATCAACAAATACAAGACACACAAATACCACAATATGCCAATCAATTTCATACCAAAACTCATTACCTTAACTCATCAATATGGTAATTTTCAAACATGCATTATTATACCAAAATTCACAAACATACCAAATTCAAATCTCAATCATTTAGTATCCCTAATTGACAATTATCAACAAGCATCACATATCCATCATCAAACATATAACTAAGTCATATGTACATATATATATACATCACCAAATATTCCAAAAATAAGCCAATCCTCATGGCTATACACAAAACCAAGTACTTAATATTTACAAGCCATTTCAAATGACTAAATTCATTAATAACACATATACCAACAGGCCAAAGTCTCTATACATGCCATATACTCAAAATACTTAAGTTTAAAAGTACCAAAGTGATAGTTAGATAGTGTGATGAAGTCTCCGACGATTCTCGAATTCGAGCTAGCTTTAATTTCACTATAAAACACAGAAATAAACAAAGTAAGCTATAAAGCTTAGTAAGTTCGTATAGCAATAAACTTAACTTACCAAATATGCACAAATTAAGCAATTTAAACATAACATAACCTATCTCATAATGATTCACAAACCTACCACATTTTCATTCACCAAGTTAGTTAGGAATTTCATAAATTTTCTCATACCAAAGCTTGTACGATTCATGTATATACCTGTACCATCTCGTATCAAAATCATACTCAACCACATCTATGATATACCCGTTGAACCATTCAAAATACTATCGGATGCTCGAGAATCTCACACCTTAAGTGCCACATACATAGCCGAAGCTATCTCAATCTTGTATCACATATAATGCTCACTCTCGAGCTATCAACGGGTCTGCTCACACAAGCTGACGGTCATGAGGAAGCTACACGATACTGCTCACACAAGCTAACGAGAATCCCAACACATGCCGGATAACTCAGCCATTGGTAGGACGTACGGACCAGCACCCAAATCACATAACCCTTAATGACATGTCCATTGTATCCTAATCTATGTCTAAGGTTCAATCGAGATTTCTCGTTTATCGAATTGTCGTCGAATATGTCCGCAAGGTCGTATTCACAATTTATGCAATATCAAAGCATTTAAAATAAAAATATATTAATGCTTATTACATACGAACTTACCTCGAATGCAAAAATGACGAAATAAGTCAATTAATCCAAAACCTTGTCCCTTCCCCGATCTATTTCTGAATTTCATTTTTATTGATCTATATAATATTAAATTTAGCTTATTTAATCATCACTCTATTTAATTTAATCCAAAATACACATTAAGGAAACTTTACACTTTTGCCCCTAGTATTTCAACATTTTTACATTTAGTCCTTGTCTCATAAAAATACAAATTCATGCAATTCAACCTATACCCATGCTAGTTGAATTTCAATTAGGTCCCTAGCAGCCCACATTTTTCATTTATTTCACAAATTAACCATGAATTTTACACATTTCACAATTTAATCCCTATTTGGACATTTTACTAAAACCACTTAACAAATGTTGTTTATCTAACAACAACCATACATTTTCTATCATCAAACATCAAAATATACATGGATTCATCAATGGAAAAACTCTAAACCTTTAACAGTTTTGCAAAATAGTTCCTGGGCTAGCTAGACAAGGCTGCAATGATCTCAAAAACATAGAAATCGTTAAAAACAGAATAAAAATCACTCACCTAATAGCAAGATGAAGTAGCCGAACCAAGGAACCCTAAAATGGTTTCTTATTCCTTCAATTCCGGTGGATGAAAGCATGAAAGAAGATGACCACTTTGTTTTCTATATTTTAATTAAGTTAATTTATTAATTTACTTATTTAACCTTAGTTATAAAGTATAAAAACACTTAAAATGTAACATCCTAAATTTTTGGGCCTATGCGTTTAATGGGTGAATATGTGGAATGAGTTAATTTAAGTGTTAAGGGCCCAAAATTTAAGTTTTAAGGAGCCCAAATCTTCTAATTTAAGTTAGTTAAATTTGGCATTAGGGATTAGGGAAGTGGACGGCACAAGGCTATTTATTTTAGGAGTTTTATTATATTTATCCTATGTGGATAATAAGCAGATAAATGCTATTATTTAGGGATTTATTCTTTAAGGATAATAAGCAGATAAAGACTATTTTGAGGAGATAATAGATTAAGATAAGGAAAAGGGATAGGAGCTATCATGTGTGGCGTTGTTGGTGAAAATCATTCTCTGCTAAAGGGAGGAATCGGTTTTCTATATAAAGAGGGTGTGCCAAAATTTTGGAAGCCTTTCTTTTATTTTCTTTTCTCATCTTCTTCCTCTCAAAAGCGAAAACCACCATTTTCTTCACCCTTTCTTCCTCTCTAAAATTTCTGGTTGGTAGAATCTTTTAACCTCTATTGTTATTTTCTTCTAATCCCTAAAAGTCAAATCACATCTCTATTATTCTATTCTTCTCCTTAATATTCATTGGCCAAATCTCTCTTAGCCATCTCTTCAATTCTTAAATCTTCTAAAATTGAAATTTTAGATCTCACCTTCTGAAGTTGCGAATTTTCTTGAAGAAAGTCTTGCTTTGAATCAATCAAGAAAACAATAGGTATGTGTCAATTTTGAGTTTCCAAATTTCTCCGGCTTTTCAAAGTCTCTAGTCGAACGGCTATTTAGTGACTAATCAAGGGTTTTTCTTATTTTCGGCATTTCGGGATCTGAAGAGGAGTCCAACGCTTAGATCTCTAAGTCAAAGATCAGTAACACTCAAGTCGTGTTATTTTCAGGATTTCAAGGTAAGGAAATTGGTTTATTTATAAATATAAGAAATCAGGTAGAACACTAACCATGACCGAATATAGGAGAGGCCCTATTTTCACATCTTTCCGACTTTTTGAGCAAAGTTGTAGATCGAGATAACAAGGATATCGACTAAGAATATTGGATTTTGCGATATCAGGTGTGTAACACTTTTCCACCATCTAGATCTATTTGATTAATATATGATTATAAGTCTTATATGTTTTGATAAATGCCAAAATCCGCATAATAGAGGAAACCCATAGAGGTAAAAGCAAATCATCGTGTTAGTGAATGTTCGATTAAACGATATAAGTATATTGATTTTATGTGATTGCATGGGTTGGGTTTGATGAAAGGAGGAAGTTATATGTTGTAGCGATTTTCACCAAGATCTGTTGTAGCGGTTTTTACTGTGATCTGTTGTAGCGATTTTTACCGTGATCTGTTGTAGCGGCTTTTGCCGTGATCTGTTGTAGTGGCTACAGCCATGATCTGATGATGAGCAGCACGATTGCCATCAAGGCGTGTAGCGGTGTGGGTTGATTGTAGAAATCCCCAATGGTGTGAATGGCTGGTACGGGGGCATGTAGCGGATGGAAACCTAGGATTTGGGTTGGGCTTGCATATTATTTTTATTATGTATATTAATTCTGATTATTTTAGTTTTATGGGGCTAAGGCCCAAATCTAATAGTGCATGAGGGTTGCACACTGAGTCTCGCGACTCAACCAATTAATTAACATTTCAGGTAGCATTTATTGCATCGGACCGGACTGGAGAGGAGCGCAAGGTGGCCATGCAAAAGAACATTTGGATCTAGAAAAAAGACTCTAGTTATTATTTTATATTCTTATTTAATGGATTTTAAATCTCGTTGTAATAGGGTCATGGGCCACCATTTATATTTTATTTTATTACGGGCTTTTATTACTTTTAGTTATTTAAATTTTTATTTTTAATTGAACTAAGGCATGTATTTAAATTTAGATTTTTAATTCATAAAGGCATATTTTATTTAAAACTATAAATTATAAATTTTTTTCCCGAATAAAAGGTTAAACTTTACCAAAATATTTTTCTGAAAATGCGACATATTTTACAAAATTTCCTTAGTGACATACCAGATCTGGTTGTGTGTTTGGACCGGGTTTGGGGTGTTACAAATTGGTATCAGAGCCCGGGTCAAAACTCAGTTTTGGGGATTTTTGGCTCAAAACGTTTTTTTAGATGAGTTCAAACATGCATTTTCATAGATGATATAGGTCGTTAGCTCGGCATGGCACTGCGTCTCCTACCAAGTCCGCTGTAAGTATTCTGAACCATTGTGTGATATATATATGGGTTTGAAGGGCTTTAAGGGACGTAGAGTAGTTTTAATTAGAATTTGATGGACTTTAGGCTTAGCTTAAACAAATCTTTACCTTTCATAAAACTTAATTTCCCTAATTAAACATGTCTCGTGAGCAAGCCATGTGGTTAAGGTGTGAAACAAGCATACGCATGTCTAGGATTGGATCCAGAAGAGCTTGGTATTTAAGCGATCCTAGTGACTCACCTCCTCTTCTCCTAATCCTACCCAGTGCGTGGTATTGCTCACATTAACCGTGAGGACTTGTTAACAGCCAAAGTTCTAACTAAAACCGAAAGGGACCAGCCATTCTATTTTCACAAAAATTACTAGAATGCCCTAGTTTTGTAAAATTCCCAAAATACCCCTAATTCGTAAAAAATTACCCTGGTTTTGGAAAATTACCGAAATACCCCCGGATTACAAAATTATTGAAATACTCCTGGATTGCAAAATTACCAAAATACCTTTATTTCGTAAAATCACAGAGAAACCTTATTTTGGAAAAATTATGAAAATACCCCTATAGGATAAATTACGAAAATACCCCTGGGTAGTGAAATGACAGAAATACCCTTAGGTGATAGATGCTACTTGTATGTTGGTGTGTACGAATGTTGAATGCACATGATTCCTAGGATTAGGAATGCACATGATTCCTAGGATTAGGAAGACTGGAACCTGTAGATAGGTTCGAATTCGAAAGAATCACTCTTAAAACTATTTTTTTTCCATAAGATTGTTCGCGGTTAGTAAGTGGGAAGAATTAATTATTCATAAAATTCTTAATCAGATAAACGCCGATCGAAAGAATGAGTACAAGGGGACGAAGACGCTCCAGATACGAATAATGGTGCGTACCCTACCATAGTATACTAAGTGTTTATTTTGGCTTTAGAATTAGAATGCGTAGCGAAAGCATAGTGGTGAGACTTAGGTAGTATGATTTCTAGTTAGTTGGAAATTTTGAGGACGAAATTTCTTTAAGGAGGGTAGAACTGTAACATCCTAAATTTTTGGGCCTATGCGTTTAATGGGTGAATATGTGGAATGAGTTAATTTAAGTGTTAGGGTGCCAAAATTTAAGTTTTAAGGAGCCCAAATCTTCTAATTTAAGATAGTTAAATTTGGCATTAGGGATTAGGGAAGTGGACGGCACAAGGCTATTTTTTTTAGGAATTTTATTATATTTATTCCATGTGGATAATAAGCAGATAAATGCTATTATTTAGGGATTTAGTCTTTAAGGATAATAAGTAGATAAAGACTATTTTTGAGGAGATAATAGATTAAGATAAGGGAAAAGGGACAGCAGCTATCATGTGTGGCAATGTTGGCTGAAAATCATTCTCTGCTAAATGGAGGAATTGGTTTTCTATATAAAGAGGGGGTGTGCCAAAATTTTGGAAGCCTTTCTTTTATTTTCTTTTCTCATCTTCTTCCTCTCAAAAGCTGAAAACCACCATTTTCTTCACCCTTTCTTCCTCTCTAAAATTTCTTGGTTGGCCGAATCTTTTAACCTCTATTGTTATTTTTCTTCTAATCCCTAAAAGCTGAAATCACATCTCTATTATTCTATTCTTCTCCTTAATATTCATTGGCCAAATCTCTTAGCCATCTCTTCAATTCTTAAATCTTCTAAAACCAAGTTTTTAGATCTCACCTTCTGAAGTTGCGAATTTTCTTCAAGAAAGTCTTGCTTGTGCCGAATCAAGAAAACAATAGATATGTGTCGATTTTGAGTTTCCAATATTTCTCCTTTTCAAAGTCCCTAGCCAAATGGCTATTTAGTGACTAATCAAGGGTTTTTCTTATTTTCGGCATTTCGGGATCGAAGAGGGGTCCAACGCTTAGATCTCTAAGTCAAAGATCGAGAACACTCAAGTCGTGTTATTTTGGGATTTCAAGGTAAGGAGATTGGTTTATTTATAAATATATGAAATCGGGTAGAACACTAACCATGGTCGAATATAGGAGAGGCCCTATTTTCACATCTTTCCAAATTTTTGAGCAAAGTTGTAGATCGGGATAACAAGGATATCGCCTAAGAATATTGGATTTCGCGATATCGTGTGTAACACTTTCCCACCATCTAGATCTGCTTTGATTAATATATGATTATAAGTCTTATATGTTTTGATAAATGCCGAAATCCGGGCATAATAGAGGAAACCCAAAGAGGGTAAAAGCAAATCATCAGGTTAGTGAATGTTCTGATTAAACGATATAAGTATATTGATTTTATGTGATTGCATGGGTTGGGTTTGATGAAAGAAAGAAGTTATATATTGTAGCGGTTTTCACCGAGATCTGTTGTAGCGATTTTTACCGTGATCTGTTGTAGCGGTTTTTACCGTGATCTGTTGTAGCGGCTTTTGCCATGATCTGTTATAATGGCTACGGCCATGATCTGATGATGAGCAGCACGACTGCCATCAACGCGTGTAGCGGTGTGGGTTGATTATAGAAATCCCCAATGGTGTGAATGGCTGGTACGGGGGTGTATAGCGGATGGAAACCTAGGATTTGGGTTCGGCTTGCATATTATTTTTATTATGTATATTAATTATCATTATTTTAGTTTTATGGGGCTAAGGCCCAAATCTAATGGTGCATGAGGGTTGCACACTGAGTCTCGCGACTCAACCAATTAATTAACATTTCTGGTAGCATTTAGTGCATCGGACCGGCCGGAGAGGTGCACAAGGTGGCCATGCAAAAGAATATTTGGATCCAAAGAAAAGACTCTAGTTATTATTTTATATTCTTATTTAATGGATTTTAAATCTCGTTGTAATAAGGCCATGGGCCACCAGTTTATATTTTGTTATATTACGGGCTTTTATTACTTTTAGTTATTTAAATTTTATTTTAATTGAACTAAGGCATGTATTTAAATTTGAGTTTTAATTCATAAAGGCATGTTTTATTTAAAACTATAAATTATAAATTTTTTTCCTAATAAAAGGTTAAACTTTACCAAAATGTTTTTCTGAAAATGCGACATATTTTACAAAATTTCCTTAGTGACATACCAGATCCGGTTGTAGTGTTTGGACCGGGTTTGGATTGTTACAAATTGGTATCAGAGCCCGGTTCAAAACTCAGCTTTGGGGGTTTTGGGAACGTTTTTTTAGATGGGTTTTGAAACATGCATTTTCATAAATGATATAGGTCAGTTAGCTCGGCATGGCACCTGCGTCTCTGGCCCAAGTCCGCTGTAAGTATTCGAACCATTGTGTGATATATATATATATATATATATATATATATATAGGTTTGAAGGGCTTTAAGGTACGTAGAGTAGTTTTAATTAGAATTTGATGGACTTTAGGCTTAGCTTAAACAAATCTTTACCCTTCATAAAACTTAATTTCCCTAATTAAACATGTCTGTGAGCAAGTCATAGGGTTAAGGTGTGGAAACAAGCATACGCATGTCTAGGATTGGATCCGGGAAGAGCTTGGTATTTAAGCGGTCCTAGTGACTCACCTCCTCTTCTCCGAATCCTATCCAAAAGCGTAGTATTTGCTCACATTAACCGTGAGGACTTGTTAACGGCCAAAGTTCTAACTAAAACCCGAAAGGGACCAGCCACTCTATTTTCACAAAAATTACTAGAATGCCCTAGTTTTGTAAAATTCTCAAAATACCCCTGATTCGTAAAAAATTACCCTGGTTTTGGAAAATTACAAAAATACCCCTGGATTACAAAATTATTGAAATACTCCCAGATTGCAAAATTACCAAAATACCTTTATTTCATAAAATCACCGAGAAACCTTATTTTGGAAAAATTATGAAAATACCCCTGTAGGATAAATTACGAAAATACCCCTGGGTAGTGAAATGATGGAAATACCCTTAGGTGATTGATGCTACTTGTATGTTGGTGTGTACAAATGTTGAATGCACATGATTCCTAGGATTAGGAAGACTGGAACCTGTAGATAGGTTTGAATTCGAAAGAATCACTCTTAAAACTATTTTTTTCCATAAGATTGTTCGCGGTTAATAAGTGGGAAGAATTAATTATTCATAAAATTCTTAATCAGATAAACGTCGATCGAAAGAATGTGTACAAGGGGACGAAGACGCTCCAGATACGAATAATGGTGCGTACCCTACCATAGTATACTAAGTGTTTATTTTGGCTTTAGAATTAGAGTGCGCAGCGAAAGCATAGTGGTGAGACTTAGGTAGTATGATTTCTAGTTATTTAAATTTTTATTTTTAATTGAACTAAGGCATGTATTTAAATTTGGGTTTTTAATTCATAAAGGCATATTTTATTTAAAACTATAAATTATAAATTTTTTTCCCGAATAAAAGGTTAAACTTTACCAAAATATTTTTCTGAAAATGCGA
Organism: Gossypium rotundifolium; assembly: GCA_025506655.1. Taxonomy (NCBI): domain Eukaryota; kingdom Viridiplantae; phylum Streptophyta; class Magnoliopsida; order Malvales; family Malvaceae; genus Gossypium; species Gossypium rotundifolium. The sequence goes on from CP106730.1 coordinate 32,274,522, forward strand.
CATGTTTTACAAAATATCCTTAGTGACATACCAGATCCGTTTGTAGTGTTTGGGCCGGGTTTGGGGTGTTACATAAAAGATGTCCATAAATGTCCAATCATATTAAAAATGGTATATTTACCACATAAGGACCTCCACTATTTAATTTCATGGCCATTTAATACCTTAAGCTAATAGAACATAAGTTTTACACTTTACGCAATTTAGTCCTTTTTATCAAATTAAGCACTCAAATGATAAAATTTCTTAACTAAATTTTTAAATAATCACATTATTAGGCTGTAGACATTAAAATAATAATAAATTAATTATTTCAAATTTAGATTTGTGGTTCTAGAATCACTGTTCTGATTTGACTAAAACAGGTTGTTACAACAACTTTTGAAATTTAGCCCTTAAACCTTAATTAACTATCAATTTGACAAATTTAAGGAACCAAAATTTAATAAAATTTACTAATAACCTTATAAATATTAAATATTAATATTTACAGACTCAAAAATCAGAAATAGGATTCTAAAACTGTTGTTTCTGACACTACTGAAAAATGAGCTGTTACAAGTTCTATGTATTTGGCCTTACTAGTGCCATCTCTTTATAGGGAGAAGAAGTAAAACCCTTATTGGATTCTAGAAGTTTATTTCAAATAAAAAAAACTCCTAGTCTACATAAAAGTATAGGTGGTGGCAACCCTAGTAAAGAATACTAGGGTTTGTCGTCCCCCCTTTCAACATGAGGGGTTTTGGGTCTCTCCCATATCAGGTCAAATTACAAGTACTTCCTAGACTTTTAACTTGGTACTTAATAATTTGATCCAACACGATATTTGTTTTTCTATTTCCCAAAATAAACATCTCAATTAATTTCAATTAAATAATCTTCTCAACCCAACTCTAATTCTGTTAAAATCATAACGACTTTATCGTAAAAGAATCCATCAGAAAATAAATTTAATATTTCTACATTCAACAAGTCACTATGATCGAATGATTTATTTCCATTTTCAAACTTCATTTTATTCGAAAAACATAAATTCCTTTCCATGTCATTATCATTATCATTTTCATTTTGGAGAAAACCACATTCATTTCCAAATGATTCATTTCTTCATTTTCATTTTCATTTCAATTGTGGAGAAAACCATAATCATTTCCAAATGTTCCATTCTCCATTTTCACCATTTCTGTCTATTTCTGTTCATTTGATTCAACATGCAATACATTTCTAGTTTCAACGAGCTAACGGAGGGACCAATTAGACATATGTGATTAGGGCTCAAATGATTAATAATTAAGTTCTAGATTTTTGCCTATTAATTATAAACTTATTTAGTCTTGAAGTCATTCCACTATAGTATCGTGACTAAGCTCTCTCTAATATTAGAAAAATGGGTTTGGAAAACGCAGCAAAAAATAAATTTAGGGAAAAACCAGAGTTTTAAAAATTTTTCCAAAACAAGATCTTAGTTGTGATATCTAAAGTAATAAACACTTAATCAAAATTTTACCTTTTCGATTCATCTAGGATGAGAGCTTCGACCAAGTTGTCTTCTCCGTTATCCTCAAGCTCATGTTTATGGAGTGTGGGTTCGCTTCAAATCAGAAAATTTTTCACAAAAATTACCAGTGGGGTAATTTTGCAATTTCTCTAAACTTTTGGGTCACGTTGTAAATCAGAAAAATATCTCTAGAAATTGTTTGGAATAATCTCTTTAGAGAATTTTCTCTCTACAACTTTCTTTTGAATTTAAGTGTGTCTAAATAATGGCCCAAGGCTCTCTTTATATAGGGAGAGTTTAGAGAGTTCAACTATGATTAAACTGGATCACTTTAATATTAAAGTAATATAATATTAATCAAGATATATATTAGATTAAATTTAATATTAAATCTTATTAAAATAATAGAATATTTATTGTATATAAACATTAAATTTAATTTAATATTAAGATAACCACTTTAATATTAAATTAATAAAATACTATTAAGATAAGTATTCAATTAAATTTAATATTAAATTATTAAAATAATATTATTTTTGGAATAATTAATCTGAAATCAAATTCTTTGGTAGAATCCCAGTAGGAGTGTACCTGTTCCACTACTCAACCACCAACGGCCAACCACTCTAAACAACCGGGACACCACCGTCGCAACCACTAGCACCGCCGTGTCTAGTGATGCAGGTGCAACACCTTTACGGCACCCCGAACTGGTTCGGTCCGAGTCAATGACGACCCAGTCAGTCCGGTCTAGTCACTGATTGAACCGTCGACCCAATTTCACATACCAGGCCCGGTTTGACCAATTTTTGGTCTTGGTCTCGATTTTGGGCTCTCGAGCCCAATTTACAATCTTAGGTTAAATTTTCAAGTTTAATTACCCATTACGTCAATTGTCTGACTTGAAAATTAACTTCAAAAAATTAATTTAATTTTACTTGATCAAAATTAATTTTTCCAAAAATTACTTAGATTTTTCAAATTATTTTTTCAAGAAAAATCTTCAAATTCTCTAGTTGAACAATTCTAACGACCACCTAATTTAATTCCACATCGAATAAGTCGACTCAATTAAAATATTCCTAAAGTCATACAATTTCTTCTGATTCAAATGCAGTTCGATCGACTTTTGTTGAGCTAGGGAGGACCAATCAAACATATACATTTAGGCTTTAGTGATTGTAATTATGTTCAAAAGCATCATTCGATAATTCGCAATTACTTAATAATGGAGTCAGTCCACAAGAAGGACCATGATTGAAAACTCGTTATCGTATACTCTTTACGAAAGCAATTCATCCATCTGCTTTGTCCAATAACCTTGTCATGTGTGTGTTACCCTCATATGATATCCTTGATTCCTTTGAGTTAACTCTGTTCATTCAATATAATCCTATTTTTTTCTCATTTTCACCATTGTGTCTTCTTAATGATTAATATGATCACTGTCAACAAATGACTATGATAAATTATTCATTCGAGAACAAGCAACCCGTGGTCATGTTCCATATTTATTTGTCCATACAATGCCAATTTGAGGATATCATTAAGTCTTTAATTGATCTATGAATTCCACTGTTGTAGTAAAGTCATGCCATACACAAGTCATGTATCAACATACCAGCTATGGGCTCGGTCATCTTTAGGGCATAAACTTCCACTTATATCAAAGCACATGAGTTGCATACGCATGGTTAGTGGCTAACTTAGGATTTAGGTAAATCATACCAATGACGTCACAAAGTGAATTAATTCACAAATGGATTCAGAATTAATTCATCTTCGGTCTAGTCTAATTTAGATTATCTACTAAAGTAGGTTATCTTTCTTGCCATTTAAACGTTCTTTACATTGCCACTTATCTTTAGTTTGATCTTTAGACAATCAATGAGCTAATATTTGGTTGTTACAATTTTGCTATGCATGCAAAAAAATAAAAGACATAAATACAAAAGACATAATAGTGAAATGTAAAATTAACTTTATTTATTTGTTCATCGTTCAAATAAATAGAAAACAGTTACATGTTTACTACAATATGGGCACATTTCCCAACACCTAACGACATACTATTACGAAAGCAATTCGACCAGTGCTCGTCTAATAACCTTGTCATAAGTGTGTTACGCTCATAGGCTATCCTTAATCTCTTTGGGATCATATTCGTTCTCCCATTATGATCCTATTTTATCTCATGGTAATCATTGCATCTTCCTTTAGTAAAAGTCAATTACTATTAAATAGTAAACAGGTCATTCATCACAAAGACGACTAACCTATAACCATCTTTACTTTTTATCTATCATGTAATGCCAATGAGAGGATATCATTTACCCATGTCTCAGGTTATGAATGCCATTATTGTAAATGACGCTACATACTGCAGAAGTCGTATACCTAATGCACTAGCTTTTGGTTCCTTATTTATTTGAACTTAGGCTTTTACTTACATCAAAGTATATGAGTCACCCATACATAATCTGCCATCCACTTAGGATTTAGGTATGCCACACTATGAACGTCACAAGTGAATAAATCCATAAACAAATTCATTATCTATTCTTCTTGGGTCTAGTTTGATGTATTGTCATTCCAGTTAGTCATATCTATGTCTCTATCTTTTGGGAGTCATCCTCTTAGATGTGCAAGATAAAGAATCTCCCCTGTGACACCCTTATCCCGTCTCCATCACTGGACTAGGGTTACGAAGCATTATTGTACAATATAGAGCATTTAAAATCTAAAACAGAAATCAATATGCAATTTATATGCTAACATTTGATAACATAGTTTAATTGTAGCATAAATACTTTTACGGGCCTTAAATTGAGCTTAAGGGGACTTAAAAATAGTTTGGAAAAAAACAGAGACTAATTTGAATCAAAATAGAAAAATATGCAAAAATTTAAAAATTTTGGAAATAGGGGTCACACGGCCGTGTGGAATGGCCCAGGCTGTGTGGCTTCCCCACACACCCATGTGGCTAGACTGTATAACTAACTATGACCGTGTGAAAAATCCTACACCTAAAAATTTATAAGACATATGGCCATGTGTCTCACATGGTCGTGTGGAATAGCCCAGGCCGTGTGTACCTTAAAAAGCTTCTAAAACAAGACAAACTTTCACCCAACACTTAGATTCCAAGCCAAATCAAAATCAACCATTTCCATACTTTAAAAAAACACATTTAAACAGGCCTAAAACATGCAAAAACAATCAACCTATAGGTTCTAACCAATATGTCATTTAAAGGCACCTCAACTTAAAACAATTTACTATTACTCCATAGCCTAAGCTTACTTCACTGCAACCTTAAACATTTCAACCATTTCTGTAACAGACTGAATTTGACCCTAATTGGAATGGTGGTTTCGGGACCACGAATCTGAGTTTGAGAAATATTTTAGTATTATATTTTGTGTTTATTATATGTGAATTAATGTATGTGAAAGTCTCGTAGAGAAATTTTATCGTTTATGTGTTTAATTTAGAAAAAGGACTTAATCGCGTAAAAGGTAAAAGTGGCATACTAAAGTGAAATGTGCTAATTTGAGCATGGCTTTATAATATGAAGTATTGAAAGGGTAAATAACCCATTTTATGAGTTAGTGGCCAGCCATGGACAAGTTTGTCCTTGATATATATTATTTGGTTATTTTATTTTAAAGGTTAGTTAAGTAATTAAATAATAACTTAAAATATATTAAAGTAAAACAAAACAAAATGCCATTTTCATTCATCTTTGTTCTTGGCCAAACCTTTGCATGAGAAGAGGGGTTTAAATTCTTTGAATTTTCGGCACTTTGAAGCCAAAATTGAAGGTGACTTCTTAGTCGGTTTTAGATAATTTTTACGTTTTTGAGATCGTTGCTTAGAGTATTAGCTGACCCATGTTGAAATTTTAGTATCTAAGCATGTGTGATATTCGGCCATTGACATGTTCTTGTGGTTTTTGATGTTTGATGTTTTTAAATTAAAGATATGTTTAAGATTAATATATTTGGTATTGGAAATTTTGGTGAATTTGAGTATTTAGGGCTAATTTGTAAAAGTAAATTTTTAGAGGGGCTTATTTGAAAAATAAATGAAAGAAATGGACTTATAATGTCCTTGTGAACATTCGACCCATGTATAGTCTTGGAAAATTGTGTGTATTTTGTGTTTTGTACTATTAGGACTAAATAGTAAAAATGTGAAACCTTAGGGGCAAAATGGTAATTTGCATGTTTATTTGTTTTGGGACTAAATTGAATTGAAATGAACTTGAATGAGCTGAATTTAATGTGTTTTAGATCAAGAGCAAAGAAAAACGGAATTGGATCGGGGAAAGACGAAAGTTCTTGAATAGCCGGTTTAAGTTGTTCGTCGACAGTCGAGGTAAGTCCTTAAGCTAAAATAGGTCATAGAATTATTTACGAATCTATTAAATGATATTGTTCGATAAATTCGAAGGTATATTATTGTAATAGCCGAATGTATATGGGTGAAATTGGCTTGAATACATAAATTGACAATACGAGATTATTATGTATCTTTGATATATTATTTGGGAAAAGAAATGCGAAGTATGTGATTGGTTTATGAATAGTTTCGGGCTTATTGCCTAGCGTGCCTTGTACCGATGATTTGATTCGGCTTTGTGCCTAGCAGGGCTTAGTCTTGCTTGATATATTCTGCTTTGTGCCTAGCGTGCTTAGTCTTGGTGACATATTCTAAGCCGTGCTCAGCGTGCCTTGTCTTAGTGATTTGATTTGGGCTTCGTGCCTAAAGAGCTTAGTCTTGGTGATTTGATTCGGGCTTCGTGCCTAAGCGTGCTTAATGCCTATGATACTTTAAAACGAAGAAGTTATAAATTGTTCGAGTGTATTATAGTGAACCTATTAAGCTAAAAACTCGTAAGCTTAAATCTCATTGAATTTATCGAAGTAAGATAAGTTGTGATTAATGTTACTTGAATTGAAATAGCATATTAAGAATGGTGATATGTATGAATGGTAAAGATAGAATCTGAGCTTAAACGTGCTATTTTGTCGATGATCGGTTTCTAGTAGAAATGCTAATAGTAAAAAGCTGTGAATATGATGCTAGAGTTGATATGAATATTGCACCTATGTGATAGGGAGCATGAGATTCATGTAAAATATGTTTATACTATAGTTCGATGAATTGTAGGATTATTATAATGTAGAGTAAATGCTATGGTTAATAAATGTTTAAGTGTTCAAATGTTATGCTAAAGTTGCTTAAGACTTACTAAGCTAGCGAGCTTACCCTGTTTGTGCTTGTATTTCTATTTTATAGATTGTTGATTCAATTACGGGCTCAGGGGATCATCAAGAAAGTCGACCACACTATCACTCTCTTTGGTATATATATGTTTTGCATACTTTTTGAGTCAAAGTCATGTATAGGCTAGTTAAATAATAGAAGACGTTTTGATGTCAGAATTATAAGCCATGCGAAAATGGCTTGATCTTAATGTCAAATGTTCTAATGCTTATGTTTTAATCATGTTATATGTGTTTGTTTTGCTTGGTTTAAAAGTATGGTTGCTATGTGAATTCATTATAAGCATAAATATATATATATATGATTTGTTATGTGGTAATCTTAAAAGTAATACGTTGTGTTTTGGAAGTTGATATAAGTGATTGTTGAATATGTTGGGATTGAATCGATTATGTCTTACTATTGAGGTGTAAAATTGAATATGAATAAATTTAGAGTTCATTTTTTTAATTGTAGCTTTTATATTCAAAGAACATGATGTAATTATATGTTTGGGTTGGCATATTCGATCATAATATATATATATATATATAAGGATATGTATGATTAATGTCATTAAGTGATATCATGCTTTAATAATGTGTTTGTAAGCATGTGTATATTCTACTAGATGATGAGAAAATATGTTATGTATTTTGAATTGACATATTCGCTTATGGTACATATATATGCATGTATATTAAGTTTAAATCTAGATGTTGTGATTTAAGTTTTGTATAGATGTGTGAGCAAGTAGTATATTTTGAGCATGATTAAGTGAAATCCTATTCAAAAATATATATGTTTAGTTTGGTAATTGATAACTTGCTTTAGCAGACTAAAAATGAGCATGTGTAGGTTCAAATACTGAATCTTATTGATCACATGAGTTGAAATCTTTGTATTTGATGATAAATGTTTAGATGAGAATTGCTTAATGGTTATGGGATATGCTTGAGTTGGGTTAAGTATACTAAGATTAAGTATTATTATTTACAATGCTTTCGGTTTTTACTATATGAGCAGAAAAATTTGTCATGACTTGTGCTATTTTCTGTAATGCCTTATAACCCTAATTCGGCTGATTTTACATGGGTTTAGAGTGTTACATTTAATTGGTATCAGAGCTACGGTTTAGTCGATTCTAGGACTACCCTAGTACGTAAGAGTCTAGCTATACATGCCTTTGAATTGTATATATGATAGTGTGGTGACTTCTGACAATTTCAATTGTATTTTATATAGTAAGTGGATTCGATCTCGATAGAGCCAGAGTGATGATGTGGAGAGCGTTACTTGGTCTCGCACATGGATCAGCCCATTAAACTCTCAACCGATTCACGGGTAACCACGAGGGGAGGCTAAACAAGTCTTCTACCAAATGATGAATGAATGGTTTACCCAGTTTGTTCGTAATAATCCGGTGTCGACAACCTCCACCCCGAATAATCCAACTCGGTACCTTCAAAGACTTCGATGATAGATCCGATGAGATCTAATGCCTCTCGCTGATAAAATCAGAAATATGGGGCGAGGAATTCAAGGCCAATGATGATGATGACGCAGAGTGAGTGAGATGTGGCTTGATAATACTATTCGGCACTCGATGAGTTATCTTGTACTCAGATGAATGCGTAAAGTGTGCTATATCTTTACTTGGGACACCGCCATCATTGGTGGAATACACTAGTATCGATGGTCCCAAAAGAAAAGTGACGGGGATTTCTTCCAAATTGAATTTCAGAAGAAAAATATCGATCGAGATTCACGATTAGAAACGGAAAGAATTTCGGAATTAAAAGGTCGCATGATATGATTTGAGTATGAGCGAAAGTTTTCAGATTGAGCCGTTACGCTCGAGTGTATATCTCTGAAGCCATTATGTGTAAAAGATTTGAAGACGGCATGAATGAAGACATAAAGTTACTTGTTGGCATTCTTGAAATCAAAGAGTTTGTGACATTAGTAGAGCGAGCTTGTAAAGCCGAAGAGCTCGGAAAGGAGAAAAGAAAAGCTGAAGTAGAAGCTAGAGACAATCGAAAAAGATCATCGAGTAAAATTTTCCATTCTGTGCATAAAAAGTTTAGAGATGATTCCAGTCGACATAAAGCCACTTCAGACTTGCCTAGACGTGATCAACCTCCAGTGAGATCCTGAGCCACATCGATAGCTAGTGTCGGTAATGTTCCACAGAACCGGGCCGAGTGTAAACATTGTGGGAAATGGCATCCTTGGAGTTGTAGAGTTCGTGATCAGTCTTGCTTTAAATGTGGATCATCGAATCATTTTATTCGAGAGTGCCCGATGTTAGCCGAGCAAAATACAACTCAGAACACTAGACCGAAAGCGGGCGCCAAAGACAGAATAGACCACTTCGGACATTCGTGCAATGTAGGTGGCGTCGAGAAGGACGAAGGACACCGTGATACGATCGAGGCTAGAGCTCCACTAGAGCTTATCCTACACGAGCAGAGAGGATACTTCCTCTCCGATGTCATTACTGGTACTTTCACCCTTTATGATACTACCGTGATTGCATTGATTGATCTGGTTCGACTCATCCATATGTGTGTGAAACTTTAGTACTCGGTAGGACTCGCCAATTGAGTCTCTTGAGTTTGTGATTCAGCGTGTCCAACCCTCCGGGTAGATGTGTACTTGTTAATAAAGTGTGTAGAGGTTGCCGATTGATGATTCGGATTCTTGTTTCCCACCGATTTAATGTTGTTGCCTTCGATGAGTTCGATATAATTTTGGGAATGGATGGTTAACTTCACATGATGCAAAGGGTAAATTGCAAAAGAAAGCTTATTGATTTGAGATGCCGAATCATGAGATCATCGTAATTGAATCCAAAGATTTAAGGGGTTTCCTACAATAATATCCTCGATGTTGGCCCAAAAGTATGTGAGAAAAGGGTGCGAAGCTTATTTGGCCTATGTACTGGATAATAAAGTGTCTGAAAAGCATATTGAATCTGTACCGATTGTATGTGAATACTCAGATGTGTTTTCTGAAGAACTACCGGGTTTACCACCAGTAAGAGAGATTGAATTCGGCATTGAATTAGCACCGGGAACGACTCCAATCTCAATAGCTCCGTATCGTATGGCACCTACTGAGTTAAAAGAGTTGAAAGCACAGTTGCAAGAGGTAACAGATAGAGGTTTTGCACGATCGAAGTTTCTCTCCTTGGGTGCACCATTCTTTTTGTGAAAAGAAAGATGGAACGATGCGAATGTGTATTGATTATCGGCAATCGAATAAGGTAACTATAAAGAATAAGTACCCATTACCTGGATTGATGATTTGATCGGATCTAACACATGAAGTTATAGTAATTTCGACAGCATATAAAGGAATCCTCTTGATTTGGAAATTGTATGGTAAGGACATTGCCAAGGTTTGTTCTTGATATTTGGAATTATTTTCCATTTATTCAAAAGTGAGAAACCGACATAATTACCGATTTAGTGGCTAGCCAATTTAAGGAAGGAAAACTATCAATTTTCGGCATTTGATTTACAATCTTTTAATTCGGCAACAAGGTAAGTAATACAAATCCTACTTGGATTTGGTTTTAAACAAAATAAGTTTGTTAATATATGTTAATGGTTGGTAGAATATAGGAGTAAAAATCTAGATCGGTAGATCGTTCTTCGAGATTTCAAGGAATCTAATAAGCAAATCATGTGTGTACGCACACTAACTTTCGATATTTCATATGGCAATTATTTTATTATGTGATTATCGTAAGAATATGAATATGGCTAAGTACCTAATGTGGTACAAAAGTACTCGTAGCGTTTCCTACTTCGATAGGATTATGAAATATGTTATTTTATAACATGTGAATATCGTATATGATTATGAAATTAAGTATGTTATGCATGATATATATTTTTGGGGCATTGGATTTATGTGAAAGGGAAGAAGGTGTTGACTTGGTCTCACCAACGTTAGAAGGTGTTGACTTGGTCTCACTTAACGTTATATGGTGACTACGGTCACAAATATTTGAATTTGGTAACCGGTTACATTATTTGAATATGGTGTCTAATGACACAAATTATATGGCGATGAGCACGTCATTGCGCATGACGCCTTCGATGGTGTGTAGCGGATGGAGGGTTGACTTAGTAGTCCCACGGCATGATATATATATATATTTGGGGCATTGGGATTTATGTGAAAGGGAAGAAGGTGTTGACTTGGTCTCACCAACGTTATATTTGAAGGTGTTGACTTGGTCTCACCAACGTTATATTTGAAGGTGTTGACTTGGTCTCACCAACGTTATATTTGAAGGTGTTGAATTCGGTCTCACCAAGCGTTATATTTGAAGGTGTTGACTTGGTCTCATTAGCGTTATATGGTGACTACGGTCACAAATATTTGAATATGGTGTGTAGCGGATGGAGGGTTGACTTAGTAGTCCCACGGTGTGCGGGATGGTCGGTGGTGTGTAGCGGATGGACCATTAGGATTGGGTTTGGGTTGCATCATAATTTCATTTTATATGGATCGATGATTTGAACATGAATGCTGAATTGTTGAATGTTAGTATTGTGTGCACATTGAGTCTTGACTCACCCATTGTGGGAATTATTTTCGGTGATGAGCGGTGGACCAGGTGGTGGACCTTGAGGTGGCTATGCTACATTTGGAGATTTTATTTTATTTGGACATTATTTCCGTTTGGTACCCTTAATTATATTTCTTTTGGGTTTTATTTGATGTAATAAGGCCATAAGGCCCATGGATTATTCTTTATTTTACTTTACTTTTAAATATTGTGCTAAGAACTATTTGTGATTGCATTGATTGATCTGGTTCGACTCATCCATATGTGTGTGAAACTTTAGTACTCGGTAGGACTCGCCATTGAGTCTCATCGAGTTTGTGATTCAGCGTGTCCAACCCTCCGGGTAGATGTGTACTTGTTAATAAAGTGTGTAGAGGTTGCCCGTTGATGATTCGGATTCTTGTTTCCCGGTAGATTTAATGTTGTTGCCTTTCGATGAGTTCGATATAATTTTGGGAATGGACTGTTAACTTCACATGATGCGTTGGTAAATTGCAAAAGAAAGCTTATTGATTTGAGATGCGAGCAGCGAGATCATCGAATTGAATCCAATGATTTAAGGGGTTTCCTACAATAATATCCTCGATGTTGGCCCAAAAGTATGTGAGAAAAGGGTCTGGCTTATTTGGCCTATGTCTTTGGATAATAAAGTGTCCGAAAAGCATATTGAATCTGCATCGATTGTATGTGAATACTCGGATGTGTTTTCGAAGAACTACCGGGTTTACCACCAAGAAGAGAGATTGAATTCGGCATTGAATTAGCACCGAACGACTCCAATCTCAATAGCTCCGTGTCGTATGGCACCTCTTGAGTTAAAAGAGTTGAAAGCACGGTTGCAAGAGGTAACAGATAGAGGTTTTGCACGATCGAGTTTCTCCTTGGGTGCACAGTTCTTTTGTGAAAAGAAAGATGGAGCGATGCGAATGTGTATTGATTATCGGCAATGAATAAGGTAACTATAAAGAATAAGTACCCATTACCTCGGATTGATGATTTGTTTGATCGGTTGAAAGGGCTTCATATTTTCGAAGATAGATTTAAGATCGGGTTATTATTAGTTGCGAGTCAGAGATGTAGATGTGCCAAAGACTGCATTTCGGACGAGGTATGGACATTTTGAGTTTCTGGTTATGCCTTTTGGACTCACTAATGCACCTGCTGTTTTTATGGACCTAATGAATCGGGTCTTCAGAAAATTTTTAGATCGGTTTGTAGTAATGTTTATTGATGATATACTAATCTACTCTAAAGATGAAACCGAGCATACCGAGCATTTGAGATTAGTGCTACAAACTTTGCGAGATCAATAGTTGTATGCAAAGTTTAGTAAGTGTGAGTTCGGATGAATGAAGTCGGTTTTCTTGGGCCATGTCGTTTCAAAGATCGGTATTCGTGTTGACCGAACAAAATATCGGCTATTATTGATTGGAAACCACCAAAGAATGTTTCTGAAATTCAAAGCTTTCTGGGACTTGTGGGTTACTATCGACGATTTGTGAAAGGTTTTTCTATTATAGCTACCCCGTTGACCAAGTTATTGCAGAAAGATGTCAGGTTCGAGTGGTCGAAAAAGTGTCAGAAAAGCTTTGATCAGCTGAAAGCCCTTTTGACCGAAGCTCCAGTGTTAGTTCAGCCTGAATCGGGTAAAGAATTTGTTGTTTATTCTGATGCTTCTTTGAATGGTTTAGGCTGCGTTTTGATGCAGGAAGGCAAAGTTGTAGCCTACGCTTCAAGACAATTGAAGCCACATGAAAGAAATTACCCGACGTATGATTTAGAACTAGCAGCTATTGTGTTTGCATTGAAATTTGGCGTCATTATTTATACGGTGAGAAATGCCATGTTTACTCGGATCACAAGAGTCTTAAGTATTTGATGACTCAGAAAGACCTGAACTTGAGACAACGCCGATGGTTAGAATTGTTGAAAGACTATGAGTTGGTGATTGACTACCATCCGGGGAAAGCTAACGTTGTCGCAAATGCGTTAAGTCGAAAATCATTGCTTATTCTTCGTGCATTGAACACACAGATGGTTATGTCAGGTGATAGTTCGATTATAGCCGAGTTAAAAGCAAGACCGATGTTTATTCAGCAAATTTGTGATGCACAAAAAGCTGACAAAGATATGATTGTCAAACGAGTTCAGTGTGAAAATAATGTAGAGTCGAATTTCAAATTGATGAAAATGACTGCTTGAAATACAAAGGCCGAATGTGTATTGAGGAGCGTGGACTTGATTGATTGTTATTGAATGAGGCTCATAATAGTCGATGTCGATACATCCGGGTAGCACGAAGATGTATAATGACTTGAAGCAGTTCTACTGGTGGCCTGGTATGAAATGAGATATATCTGAATTTGTTTCAAGGTGTTTAATATGTCAACAAGTCAAAGCCGAACATCAGGTGCCTTCTGGATTACTTCAACCGATCATGATACCTGAATGGAAATGGGATAGAATCACTATGGATTTTGTATCTGGGTTGCCTATGACACCGAGCAAGAAAGATGCAGTCTGGGTTATAGTAGATAGACTGATCAAATAAGCTCATTTCGTATTGGTTCGTATGGATTTTTCACTTGATAAACTTGCTGAGTTGTATATATCTCAAATCGTGAGATTACATGGTGTGTCGAGTTCTATTATCTCAGACAGAGACCCGAGATTCACATCACGATTGTGGAAGAAGTTACAGGATGCTCTAGGTACTAAACTTCATTTTAGCACCGCCTTTCACCCATGAGACAGACGGTCAATCTGAACGAACCATTCAAACACTTGAGGACATGTTGAGATCTGCGTTCTCGAGTTTGAAGGTACGTGGGAAAAATACTTACCTTTGATTGAATTTGCCTATAATAACAGCTTTTCAATCGAGTATCAAAATGGCACCTTATGAAGCTCTATATGGTCGCAAGTGCCGTGCGCCATTATATTGGACCGAGCTCGGTGAGAACAAGATACAAGGGTTGATTTGATTAAAGAGACCGAATGAAAATGGCCATAATCAAAGATAGTTTGAAAGTCGCATCGGATCGTCAAAAGTCCTATCTTGATTTGAAACGTAAAAATATAGAATTTCAAGTCGGAGATCGGTATTCTTGAAAGTATCTCCGTGGAAGAAGGTAATTTGTTTTGGTCGGAAGGGCAAACTAAGTCAAGATTCATCGAATCGTATGAAATCATCGAACGTGTTGGGCTGTTGCTTATAAATTGAAGTTGCCCTCGAATTAGAAAAGATACACAATGTATTTCACGTTTGATGCTTCGTGATCTGGATCGGATCCATCACATGTGATTGCTCCATCGAGGTTGAAATTCAACCCGATATGACGTATGAGGAAGAACCGATCCGTATTTTAGCTCGGAAATGAAAGAGTTAAGAAACAAAAGGATTCCATTAGTCAAGGTCTTGTGGAATTGGCACGGAGTTGAAGAGGCTACGGGAGCCTGAAGACTCAATGAGGCAACAATATCCGAGCGTTGTTTAACGGTAAGAATTTTCGGGACGAAAATCCTTAAGGGGAGAGTTGTAATGATGAATTTGACCCTAATCGAACGGTGGTTTCGGGACCACGAATCCGAGTCTGAGAAATATTTTAGTATTATATTTTATGTTTATTATATGTGAATTAATGTATGTGAAAGTCTAAGTAGAGAAATTTTATCGTTTATGTGTTTAATTTAGAAAAGGACTTAATCGCGTAAAAGGTAAAAGTGGCATACTAAAGTGAAATGTGCTAATTTGAGCATGGCTTTATAATATGAAGTATTGAAAGGGTAAATAACCCATTTTATGAGTTAGTGGCCGGCCATGGACAAGTTTGTCCTTGATATATATTATTTGGTTATTTTATTTTAAAAGTTAGTTAAGTAATTAAATAATAACTTAAAATATATTAAAGTAAAACAAAACAAAATGCCATTTTCATTCATCTTTGTTCTTGGCCGAACCTTTGCATGAGAAGAGGGGTTTAAATTCTTTGAATTTTCGGCACTTTGAAGCCAAAATTGAAGGTGAGTTCTTAGTCGATTTTAGATAATTTTTACGTTTTGAGATCGTTGCTTAGAGTATTAGTGACCCATGTTGAAATTTTAGAATCTAAGCATGTGTGATATTCGCCATTGACATGTTCTTGTGGTTTTGATGTTTGATGTTTTAAATTAAAGATATGTTTAAGATTAATATATTTGGTATTGGAAATTTTGGTGAATTTGAGTATTTAGGGCTAATTTGTAAAAGTAAATTTTTAGAGGGGCTTATTAGCAAAATAAATGAAAGAAATGGACTTATAATGTCCTTGTGAACATTTGGCCCTTGTATAGTCTTGGCAAATTGTGTGTATTTTGTGTTTTGTACAATTAGGACTAAATAGTAAAAATGTGAAACCTTAGGGGCAAAATGGTAATTTGCATGTTTATTTGTTTTGGGACTAAATTGAATTGAAATGAACTTGAATGAGCTGAATTTAATGTGTTTTAGATCAAGAGCAAAGAAAAAGCAATTGGATCGGGAAAGACGAAAGTTCTTGAATAAGCAGGTTTAAGTTGTTCGTCGACAGTCGAGGTAAGTCCTTAAGCTAAAATAGGTCATAGAATTATTTACGAATCTATTAAATGATATTGTTCGATAAATTCGAAGGTATATTATTGTAATAGCCGAATGTATATGGGTGAAATTGGCTTGAATGAATAAATTGACAATCTGAGATTATTATGTATCTTTGATATATTATTTGGGAAAAGAAATCGAAGTATGTGATTGGTTTATGAATAGTTTGGGCTTATTGCCTAGCGGGCCTTGTGCAGTGATTTGATTCGGGCTTTGTGCCTAGCGAGCTTAGTCTTGGTGATATATTCGGGCTTTGTGCCTAGCAGAGCTTAGTCTTAGGTGACATATTCAAGCTTCGTGCCTAGCAGGGCCTTGTCTTGATGATTTGATTCGGGCTTCGTGCCTAGCAGGCTTAGTGCCGATGATTTGATTCGGGCTTCATGCCTAGCAGGCTTAATGCCGGTGATACTTTAAAACGAAGAAGTTATAAATTGTTCGAGTGTATTATAGTGAACCTATTAAGCTAAAAATTCAGGTAAGCTTAAATCTCATTGAATTTATCAGAAGTAAGATAAGTTGTGATTAATATTACTTGAATTGAAATAGCATATTAAGAATGGTGATATGTATGAATGGTAAAGATAGAATCGAGCTTAAACGTGCTATTTTGTCGATGATCGGTTACTAGTAGAAATGCTAATAGTAAAAAGCTGTGAATATGATACTAGAGTTGATATGAATATTGCACCTATGTGATAGGGAGCATGAGATTCATGTAAAATATGCTTATACTATAGTTCGATGAATTGTAGGATTATGATAATGTAGAGTAAATGCTATGGTTAATAAATGTTTAAGTGTTCAAATGTTATGCTAAAGTTGCTTAAGACTTACTAAGCTAGCGAGCTTACCTGTTTGTGTTTGTATTTACATTTTATAGATTGTTGATTCAATTACGGGCTCGGGGATCATCAAGAAAGTCGACCACACTATCACTCTCTTTGGTATATATATGTTTTGCATACTTTTTTAGTCAAAGGCATGTATAGGCTAGTTAAATAATAGAAGACGTTTTGATCTCAGAATTATAGGCCATGCGAAAATGGCTTGATCTTAATGTCAAATGTTCTAATGCTTATGTTTTAATCATGTTATATGTGTTTGTTTTGCTTGGTTTAAAAGTATGGTTGCTATGTGAATTCATTATAAGCATAAATATATATATGATTTGTTATGTGGTAATCTTAAAAGTAATACGTTGTGTTTTGGAAGTTGATATAAGTGATTGTTGAATATGTTTGGATTGAATTGATTATGTTTTACTATTGAGGTGTAAAATTGAATATGAATAAATTTAGATTTCATTTTTTTATTGTAGCTTTTATATTCGGCAACATGATGTAATTATATGTTTGGGTTGGCATATTCGGTCATAATATATATATATAAGGATATGTATGATTAATGTCATTAAGTGATATCATGCTTTAATAATGTGTTTGTAAGCATGTGTATATTGACTAGATGATGAGAAAATATGTTATGTATTTTGAATTGACATATTCGCTTATGGTACATATATATGCATGTATATTAAGTTTAAATCTAGATGTTGTGATTTAAGTTTTGTATAGATGTGTGAGCAAATAGTATATTTTGAGCATGATTAAGTGAAATTCTATTCAAAAATATATATGTTTAGTTTGGTAATTGACAACTTGCTTTAGCAGACTAAAATGAGCATGTGTAGGTTCAAATCTGAATCTTATTGATCACATGAGTTGAAATCTTTGTATTTGATGAAAAATGTTTAGATGAGAATTGGTTAATGGTTATGAGATATTCTTGAGATGGGTTAAGTATACTAAGATTAAGTATTATTATTTACAATGCTTTCGGTTTTTACTATATGAGCAGAAAAATTTTTGTCATGACTTGTGCTATTTTCGGTAATGCCTTATAACCCTAATTCGGCGACGGACATGGGTTTAGGGTGTTACAATTTCAACCACACGTATAAACATGTCTAAAAAATACATTTACATGTCACTCAAAGTGACCAAAACTCAAAGTGACCAAAATACACTTATTTACAAAGCTTTACAAGTCCACCACAAAACATAATCTCCAAAAGATATGACCAAACTAAGTGGACCAAGTAACATATTCATGACACCTATTACATATGAACCTTATACATGCCAAACACATCACACACTCACCATTTAGTTACTTCATTATCAAATTATACCATTTAGTCACATTCTTTCACAAGACACGCATAAAAGACCAAACTCATCTATTAACACAAGCATATACCACTTATTTCAAAACATATATATACACAAGTATGTTAGGCGTAGGCTCAAAACATAACAAACTAACATATAACCTTATACATGCCATTTATAACCATTAGCCCAACTTATTCAAAAGCTACCAAAATAGTCAATGGATAGTGTGATTGTGCTCTGATAAAGATTCCAACCGATCGAGCCTTCTGATGATCTACAAAACAAGGAAAACAACTATATAAGCAACTACTTCTTAGTAAGCTCATATAAAGGAAACTTAAACTTACTGAACATTTTAAATTAAACAACCAAACCTACTTTCATCATGTCATATGCCAAACTTCCTTTCCTATACATTCCACCTCATAAGGTTAGTAAGTATAACATTACATGTAAGTTCCAAGAAAATCATGGCATATACATAATAAGCATTTAGGCTTTATATATCATCCATCACATATATATCCATTACACATTCTTCTCATTTGAATCCACATAGTTAGTAGATTACATGTAAACATAACATCTATGGAACATAACATATATTAAGAAATATATTCCATGCATATTTCATCCATCACATGATAAATTCTCATCATTTTCATTTCATATATGCATATCCATCTTTCCATTTCATATAAACATTAGTAACATTAAGTTTTTATACATGCCTTTCCATTAGCCTTTACTTACCCGTTGAACCGTATAGAATAACATTGGATACTCGGGAACACCTTTCCATATAACCATAACCTTTTCAATAATGCTCACACGAGCTATAAAATGGGCCTGCTCACACTAGCTATGGGTCGAGATATTAGCTACATGATGCTGCTCACATAAGCTGTGGAGAATCCACAACAAATGCATGACCTCAACCATCGGTAGAACATCCAAGACCAGCACCCGAAACATAAATCCCTAATGACATGTCATTTGTATCCTAAGTGTTCACAAGGTTCAAACGAGTCTCTTGCCATATCCTTATCTGTGACCTTCATTTTCACATTAGCATTTCAATATTTTTCCATGAAATTCACATTTTCCATACTTAACTCTAATTCCTTTTTCGATATAATATCTCATATAACCATTCATGAAATTTACATGTTCTTAAATTCATCAATAACTCACTTTAATCATTAAATTCAATTAACCATGTAATACATAATAATCAATTCACTTACCGTAATTATTCAATAGCAATTAAAAATTTTACCATTAATGAATGATTTAATATATTAACTTACCTGAACTCATAACAACTTCTAACACGATCAAACCACTATTCTGCTATTTTGACTTTTTCGCAATTTATCTGCTCGAGTTTTTTCTTGATCTAGATAAATGTTTTTATTCAATTAACCCCATTCCAACATTTAAAATAATCAATTTAATTTATAACCCTTAATAATGAAAATTTATAAGATTTCCCTCAAATTTTACTTTTTATGCAATTTAGTCCCTAAACCTGAAACTTGCAATTTCACCATTTTTAACCATAAGTCATGCTAGCTGATTTTTACACAACCTTATAATAGCCCATATTTAACAAAAAATTATAACATTTTCCTTGAACTTTACCATTTTCATAAATAAGTCCCTAAACTTTAAAATCATCAAAAATTACTTAACAAAATATGTGCATTTAACAACCAAGCTTAACAATCTACCATAAAACCTAAAAAACATATTAAATTCATCCATGACACAATTTATAACATTTAATAGTTTTACAATTTGACCCCCAGGTTAGCTAGTTTAAGCTAATACTAGCTCAAAACGTAAAAATTACTAAAAACGGAATCTAACATCGCTCATATGCAAGGAGGAATTCAAACCGAAACATCATGTTTTCTCCCAAGGTGCATTCACCTGGTAAAAATCCATTTGGAGCAGATGACAACCTTTTCATCTTTTGTTTTACTTAATTTATCATTTAATTACCATTTTGCCCTTATGTCATTAACTTATAAAATGAAAAAAACATGCTCATAATTATCCACTTCTAATGTATGTGGTATAATCACCGACTAAGTCCTTTAATTTAAGATTTCATAGTCATTTGACCCCTTTAACATATAGAATTCAACTTTTGTATCTTTTACGATTTATTCCTTTTCAATTAATTAACAATCTAAATATTAAAATTTCTTAACCAAATTTTAATATGACCCTAATAACCTCATTTATAAAAATGAGATCTTGACACCTCATTTTCTAAACCCACTTGGCTTTAGGGACACACCACTCAAATTTAGTTATTCATTCAAATAACATAATTTACCATATCAAAATCAAATATAATACAATATTTAGCTCGTAAATATTAAATAATAATATTTACGGACTCAACTCATCGGATTCGTAGCCTCAAAACCACTGTTTCTAACAACACTGAGAAACAAGTTCTTACATCCCCAATTGGACTTGATAGATGACATATTAGTCTTTCAATCAATTTGCTCATTTAAGATTAGATTAAGGACATGTCTAGCTTCGTCTACTAATACAAGTTGTCTTTCCTTATTACAGTATGACCACGTAATACCGCTTAGTATTAGTTTAAACATCAGACAACTAGTGAGCCAACATTTGCTTCTATTTTGCTTTGCATGCAAAAACGACAATTATACAAAGTATATTAATGTAATCCATGAATTTGTTTTATTAACCAATCTATTCAAAAAAATTACAAGTTTACAAACCAATATACTGCACTCGAGGCACCGGATCTAATAAACAAAAACCATCTATAGAGGTCATAGGTATTTTTTAGGGACCTTCTCCCACTCAACCTTTTAAAAAAACATGCAAGGTTTTCATTTTCAGTTTCAATCATGAATAATTAAAATGTCATGAAAAGGGCATGTGACATTCTTTTCCTAAACTATATGGCATGCTTATCATATAAATGCATGAACATACTTTTCAGTCAATTTAAATATCATCATGCTTATCATATAAAAGTATAAAAATTAAATGAATTTGACCATCCAAAGTTTCTTTGATTCCATCCTAGAAAATAAAAATAAAAATTTACATTTATTTTCCAAAGCATTCTTTGGGTCTTATGGCTGAAACCCAAATAACATAGTTTTGGGTTACCCAAAACTCAAAATCTAAAAAACTTGAAGGATCACCAAAGGGATCTACTGTCGAACCATCATCACTACCACGAGTCACCACTGCCATCATTGTTAATGCCACTGTCACCATTGTCGTCATTGGGTCATCATCGCTACCACTGTCAGTTGTCCAACCACCACTAGCCACTTCCGGACGACCCACTACTAGTCTTTTTCCGGTTGGCTAGGTCAGGTTTGTTTCATCTCAATCAGTTTTGGATGATCTTGGTTCTTTGGGATTTGTCAAAAAATCAGGTTACAAAAATGCCTAAGCTTGTTTCCAACTCACATGATTTATTTTAAATTTTTAAATTTAAAACCTAAGTGGAGATGATAGTCCACAATCTAATTACATATCCAAAATTTAATAAAACCTAAAATTATCCCCAATCCAATTTCTAGGAATCACAACTTTGGAAAAATTACTTTATCATATATAATAAAATAAATAAATATATTCATTCATATACATAACCCAAAACATGCATATAATTAAAGAATGTCACATCTTATCAAAATTAACCAAACACGAAGAAGAAAGAAAATTCGGTATCGATTTATACTATAAACATAGCACAACCTAGCTCTGATTCCAATTGTTAGAAAATTCTAGTTAAGAAAATGATTTTCAGTTACAGCGGAAGCTTAAAAATTTTAAAACCGAGCTAGTTTGTGATATTTATAACAATAAAGTTTTCCTAAAAAGTACTTTTGCTTTGAGCAAGAAGGATTTAAATTGTTCTCAGCTTTTAATTGAACAGCCTTCTCCATCCTCATACCTCGAATTGTGTCGAGTGTGGGCTTGAGCAACATGAATCAAATGCAGAAACAAGAAATTGAATTATAACTTTCAGAGGGAAAGTAATTTCTCTCTCTCTCTGAACTGAAAAGTTTGTTATTTTGATAAATTGAATTTATACTTAGGAATAAATTCTCCTTATGTTTTTTTGCAGAATAACAATAAATGGATCAAGTATATTTTCCTCTACCAGAGGTGTCTAGAGAGAATCGGAGAATGATGGTTGAATAAGAATAACACAACTAATTTATTAATAGAAAACACACTTGTACTCCAACTAGGAGAGAGAGGGGCGACATTCCCTAAATAATAACACTAAGGTTTCTACATCGTCTCATGTAACATGAGAGGGTTTGAGTCTCTCCTTATTGAGTTCAACTATATGTGTTTTGGAGGCTTTTAACCCAACACTTTATAATTTAATTCAACCCAATGTTTATTTTCTATTTCCCAAAATAAATATTAATTAATTAACTTAATTAATCAAATTAACTAAATTAATTTCTCAATCAAATAATTTTCTCAATTCAATTCTAATTATATTAAAGTCATCACAACTTTACTATAAAAGAATCTATAAGGAAACATATTTAATTTCCACATTCAGCGGATTCATAATGACTAAATTAATTTAATTCTATTTTGAAACTTCAATTATTTAATTATAATTAATTAAATAATAATTTGAAAACCTTAAATTAATTTTCAAGTCATTTCTATACTTAGAGAGAAAACATATATTTGAAAATGCGACCTATTTCTCTAACTGAGAAAAATATAAAACATCGGTAATGACAATATATCGCAAAGAAAAGAGAAATAAAATTAAAGAACACACAGATTTTACGTGGAAAACCCTTTTGGGAAAAAAATCACGGGCAGAGAAGAAGAAAATTCACTATGTCAAATTCGAATTATTACAAGAGGAATAGACTATGTCTATTTATAGGCTTGTAAAACCATATTCTAATAGGAGTGTAGTAAGATTGAAACATCTTATTCTAATCAATATCAAATAGATGGAGTTTAATAAGGTTTAAAAACCTTATTTAAAATAAAATAAAAGAAGTGTAGTTATATAGGGATTTTTATTTTATTTTATTTTACCATTGTATTTTATTTAAATAAGGATTCGAGTCACTTAATTCTAACAATCTCCGCCTTGACACGAATTCTCAATGAACAAGTTCTTCATCACGAACTCTCAACGAACAAGTTCCCCACCTCTTCCATAAAACCCCTTAAGGGTTTAACTTCAACAATGAACACCAACCAAGTCTAAGTAATGCTCAAACTTGGTTATAGGAAGTGACTTAGTCATCATATTGCAAGGTTTTCATAAGTACTAATTTTTCTCACAACAATATCACCACGAGCAATAATATCACGAACAAAATGATACCGAACATTAATGTGTTTTGTTCTCTCATGAAACATTTGATCTTTTGTAAGGAAGATGGCACCCTGACTATCACAAAATACTATGCTGATTTGAAGGTCTTCATTGAGCTCACTAAAGAGTCCCTTTAACCAAATAGCTTCTTTAAAAGCCTCAGTAATCACCATGTACCTAACTTCAGTGGTAGACAAAGCGACTGTAGTTTGCAAAGTAGCTTTCCAACTGATTGCACAACCTCCGATTGTAAAGACATAACCAGTGAAAGATCTTCTTCTATCAAGGTCTCCAACAAAATCAGCATCAACATACCCAATGACTCCATCTCTAGTTCTTCCAAACTGTAAGCAAACATCAATAATACCTCGTAAGTATCTTAAAATCCACTGAACTGCTTTCCAATGTTCTTTACCAGGATTTGCCATGTATCTGCTAACTGCACTAACTGCGTATGATAAATCTGAACGTGAACAAACCATAGCATATGTGAGAGATCCCACTACACTAAAGTATGGAACATGTGACATGTACTCAATCTCATCATCTGATTGTGGAGACAAAGCCGATGAAAGCTTGAAATGGGCTGCTAAAGGAGTACTAATAGGCTTAGCACTCTTCATATTGAACCTGCAAAGAACTTTCTCAATGTACCACTTTTGACTTAGGTACAATTTACTTGCTTTTCTATCTCTGAGAATCTCCATACCAAGTATCTTCTTTGCTGGTCCCAAATCTTTCCTCTCAAATTCTTCACTTAGTTAGGCTTTGACCTTTCCCATCTCTCCTTTATCTTTTGTTGCTATCAACATGTCATCAATATAAAGAAGTAGATACACAAAAAAATCATCACTGTTTTTCTTAAAGTAAACACAACTGTCAAAACTACTTCTTTTAAAATCATGAGAAGTCATAAAGGAATCAAACCTCTTGTACCACTGTCTTGGTGACTATTTCAAACCGTAAAGGGATTTTTTCAGTAAGCAAACATAGTTCTCTTTTTCTGAGACTGTAAAACCCTCTGGTTGTTGCATGTAAATATCTTCCTCAAGTTCTCCATGCAAAAATATAGTTTTTACATCTAACTGTTCAAACTCCAAATCATGCATGGCCACAATACCAAGCAACGCTTGAATCAAACTATGCTTCACAACTGGGGAGAACACATCTGTGAAGTCTACCTTTGGAATTTGACTGTAACCCTTTGCAACAAGCCTTGCTTTATATCTGGGTTCTTCAACTCCTAGAGTCCCTTCTTTCTTTTTAACACCCATTTACAGTGAACAACCTTTTTACCTTTAGGAAGTTTCACAAGATCCCATGTTCTATTTTTGTGGAGTGATTCCATCTCCTCTTGCATAGCAAACATCCACTTTTCCGAGTCTTCACATCTAACCACCTCAGAATAATTAGACGGCTCTTGGTTTGCATCTATATCTTCAGTCACATTTAAAGCATAATCAACTAGATTGGCCTCTGCATACTTCTTTGGAGGTTTAATTTCTCTTTTAGTTTTGTTTTTGGCGATAGAGTATTGTGGTGAAGAAGCAACTCTATTCTCAATTTTTGTACTGGCTTGAGGAGTTGACTCTGTATCAATCTGATGCTCCACTTGCTTTTGATTTTCTTTATTGGAAGAGTCTTTAAGAGATAAGTTAGGTAGCATAGCAGTTTCATCAAAAACAACATCTCTGCTAATCAAAACTTTTCTATTTTCAGGACACCATAACTTATACCCTTTTACACCAGCTTTATAACCAAGAAAAACACATTTAATGTATCTCGATTCCAATTTTTCATTATCAACATGAGCATACGCAGGACATCCAAAGATCTTTAAATTAGAATAATTAGCAAGATTACCATACCATACCTCTTGTGGAGTCTTTTTCTCAATGGCAATGGATGGAGATCGGTTGATCAAAAAACATACAGTAGTAGCTGCTTCGGCCCAAAACGACTTTGGTAAGTTGGCATTTGACAACACACATCGAACTTTCTCCATGATCATTCTGTTCATTCATTCTACAATGCTATTTTGCTGTAGAGTATGACGAACTGTCAAGTTTCTAACGATCCCTTCTGACTTGCACAGTTTATTGAACTCATCAGAATAAAACTCTAAGCCATTATATGTGCGGAGGTATTTTATTTGTTTCCCATCTTTTTTTTCAATCATAGTTTTCCAAGACTTAAATACGAAAAATGCATCGTTCTTCTACTTCAGGAAGAATGCCCAAACTTTTCTGGAAAAATCATCAATAAAAGTTAGCATATAATTAGCTCCACCTCTTAAAGGCACTCTTGATGGCCCCCATAGATTAAAGTGAGTATACTCCAACATTTCCTTCATGTTATGGATTCCTCTGGTGAATTGAACTCTTTTTTCTTCCCAAAAATACAGTGCTCACAGAACTTCAATTTGCAAATTCCTTGCCCATCAAGAAGTCCTCTTTTGCTCAATTCTGCCATGCCATTCTAACTCATATGCCCTAGGCACATATGCCAAAGTTTAGTAATATCATCATCTGACAAGGAAGAGGAAGCGACAGCTACATCACCAATAATAGTAGAACCCTGCAAAACATATAACTTGGCAGTCTTTCTCTGCCCTTTCATCACAACGAGGGAACCTTTAGAAATCTTCAAAATCTCACTTTCAGCTGTGTGTTTATACCTTTTGAATCAAGAGTACTTAACGAAATTAAATTTCTCTTCAATTCTGGAACATGTCATACGTTACTAAGTATTCTGACAACTCCATCAAACATCTTAACTTTAATTGTTCCAACACCTGTGATTTTACACGAAGCATTATTTCCTATCAAAACAACACCTTCAGACACTATTTCGTAAGTTGTAAACCAATCCTGATTGGGATTCATGTGGAAGGTGCAGCCTGAATTAAATATCCACTTCTCGCTCACTTTAGAATTGTTGACAGAAGCGACTAAAAGTTCATCATCACTGTAGTCTTCTACAACATCAGCTTCACCAAAATTTTTGATTATTTTCCCTTTTGATTCGCAGCCTCCCTTTTAATCTTGTTCTGTAGCTTATAGCACTCAGATTTAATGTACCCTTTCTTCTTGCAGAAGTTACAAGTTTTACCTCTGTTTGAAGACTTCGATCTACCCTTAGATTTACCGCGAGGATTCCCTTTCTATGTCCTTCCATGATCATCATCAGTATTCCGATCTTATCTACCACGAACAATGAGACCCTCTCCCAAGAGTCAGGTTTAACCACAAGATGATTCATCTTATCATACGAGGTCAAAGAATCATAAACCTCATCAACTTTGAGAGACTCGCAACTATATAAAATCGTGCATCTGAAGGTTGAATTAGACAGGGGCAACGAACAAAGTAGAACCAACCCTAGATCTTCCTTATCATACTGAACCTCCATGGCCTCCAAGTTTGAGAGAATTTCTTTAAACACTGTTAAGTGTTCATGCACAGACGCACATTCCTCCAAACGATGAGCATAAAGACGTTGTTTCATATGCAATTTCCTGGTTAGAGTTTTCGACATTCATATTTGTTCTAGCCTCTTCTATAATGCAGAGGCAGTCTTCTCCTTTATCACATCCTACAAAATTTTGTTAGACAAATGCAGATGTAACTGTGTTAACGCCTTTCGATCCTCGCTTCTTCTCTTCCTCCGTCAATGTCGAAGGCATCTTACCTACCCCTAGCAGGGCTTTCTCTAAATCCATCTGTGCAAGAACTACTTGCATCTTTATCTGCCACAATGCAAATTTGGTGTTGCGATCCAACAGCGAAATTTCATACTTCAAAGATGCCATTACCGTGATCGAGATGAAAAACCGAAAGCTCTGATACCAATTTTAGAAAAATATAAAATGTCGGTAATGACAATATATCACAAAGAAAAGAGAAACAATATTAAAGAACACACAGATTTTACATGGAAAACCCTTTCGGGAAAAAAATCACGGGCAGAGGAGAAGAAAATTCACTATGTTGAATTCGAATTATTACAAGAGGAATAGACTATGTCTATTTATAGGCTTGTAAAACCATATTCTAATAGGAGTGTAGTAAGATTGAAACACCTTATTCTAATCAATATCAAATAGATGGAGTTTAATAAGGTTTAAAAAATCTTATTTAAAATAAAATAAAAGAAGTGTAGTTCTATATGGATTTTTCTTTTATTTTATTTTACCATTGTATTTTATTTAAATAAGGATTTGGGTCACTTAATTCTAACACTAACTTTATCATTTCTATTTTTTTTATTTATTTGGTTCTACATGCAATTCATTTCTAATTTCAATGAGCTAGCGAATGGATCGATTTGACATATATAATTAGGGCCCAAATTAATTTATAATTAAGTTCTAGCTTTTCACCTATTAATCATAAACTTATTTAATCATAAAGTCATTCCACTATAGTATCGTGATTGAACAATCCCTAATTACATACCATTATAAAAGTTACTCAATAAGTGCTCGTCCAATGACCTAGATATGTAATGGTTTATGATTTCTTAGTATTTCATCATCCTATTTCATGTTTAAATGCTTTGGAATGGTTGTTGAGCCATTAATATGATTAATAAATAATATTTTAACATTTTGACATTTGGGGAAAATTGTTAATTTTGTATATATTTGAAGAGAGGTTGCTAAAGGTGATTCTAACAAGAGAAAGGAAAAAGTGATGGATTGAAGGCCTTGGAGAAGCCTCCAACCATTTTTGTTGCTTGTAAGTTCTCATAATAAACTTCCTTGTTGTTGTGTGTACGAGTTAATTTAATGTATTTAATGTATTATTTGAATGTAAACTATGGTAGGAAAATCAATATAGTTATCATGTTAGCAAGATAGCATGAAAACATGGTTTATGTTTTCAAAGGTATATTTATTGGTGGTGATAATAAGAAATTTGAAAAAGGATTTTGTATGTGTACAATGGCATGATTGACATGTGAACGAATATTGGGTTCATGAGCTATGTAAAGTGGAAAACATGAATGCTTATAAGTGTTGTAACTTTGGACAAATGCACTTGTTGATAAATGTTCACTTGGTTCTTGTTCCCATGTAAAATTTGAAGAAAGGTTAGGATACGGTTGGCATGCCAATTAAGGTCATATGTGCATTTATGTATGGATTATTCTAGAGTTGGAGCTATATCGTGTCATTCAATGGTTTAGCATTTTTTGTGGATCATCGAATGTACATCGTCTTTTTAGGACTATCTTAGTGTGGTGGAGGGATGTACATGATGCCTTCGAGCTTTGCACTTATGTGCCTTGGTGTGGTATAGTTCTATGCTTTTATGAGCATTCTTGGTGTGGTGGTGGATTCTCATGTGTCCAATTCCATTTTACTAAGGTTACATTGGGTGAAAAACTTTATACGGATAGATACTTGATTATGGAAAATGAATATGAAATGATTATAGTATGAACTTTAAAGAATAGCTAAAAGTCTTTACACGTGTTTTCAATATATATAATTGTGTTCCATGAGATGATAAGAATATATATGTTAACCATGTTATATGTGCTACCCTAATTGTCGGTTAAGATGATTATAAATTCTTATACTTAACTTGCCTCATGTGGCGTAGCTGAAAATGTTGTAGTAAGTATTTATGTTCTTATGGCATTTGGTATGCTTACCTCCAACAAGGCAATTATAGTGAATTCCATTTGAAATTACTAACCATTATTTTCTTACGCTAATTTTTTTACTTGTAGATTGTTGATTTAGGGGGACTTGATGCCTAACTCAATCCTGGACATCACACTATCAATAAGACCTACAAGAGTATGAAAGTGACGTATTTTTAGTTGTGGCATGTACTAGGTGTCACGGGGCTAGACCTTTCGTCTCATAATCCATGCGGCCTTAGGCGATTCCTTGGCTTCAAATGCGTTTAAGTCAGCCTAACTTTTGCAAAGTGAGGATTCTCGCAGAATTCCTCTAAGGCACCAAAAATATAGCAAAAGCAATCTCAAAGACAAAAGAAGCTTGAAAGAGCAAAATAGCCACAAAAAAGAAATGCACACAAGGTGTTTGAGTAAATGCTCTCAATATATTCTTTCACTCAAAGAATACAAAATAATGGATGATTACAAATTAGGGGAGACTCTCTATTTATAGTTGAGCTCCCCAAAACTAATGGTATAGATCAAATTACATTGATGGACATGATCAAAGCATATTTATAATTAAGGGATTTACATAATCTCCTAGATAGCAAAATCAAATATTACTAGATTACAAATCTTCTAATATTAGTTTCTCTATTTACCAAGGTAGCCTTAATTTCCCATAATTGTCTCACTAGGCCACCAAGGCTTCAAGTAGATGGGCTTAGTCACTTGCTCATCGAATCAAGCCAACTTTCGTGGGTTAATAAGCCCCATTTAATAGATTGATCTCTATAGGACGTTCTTTGTACCATGGTCATGGGCTTTGAACCATGGCCCATGAGTCTAGGTGTCTACATAAGTAAATATGTTAATTTTATATTACTTGGCCTTTGTGTTGAGTGTTGTTTAAATTTGAGCTTGTAAGCTACACTTGTTATTCCATCATCTTATCCTTCTTTTGGTAAATTGATAATATGCATGGTTACTTACCTTTGAGGATTATAAATTGCAAATTTAAAGTTTGTTATAGTGGCTTTCATACATATTTGAGATATTTTTAAGCATGTGTTAGAGATATCATGAATAATGAGTTATGTCGTGACCATAAAAATTGCATAATTCATGTCGCAACATCGCTACTCAGTAAGTGTTGTCATGACGTCAAAAGTCCCCACGTTGCAAAGTCACACCTATTTTCAGCATTGTACTATTTTAAAGTTATTTTGACCTTTCAGAGATCATTTTGGGTTCGATCACCTCCAATTAACCCTGAATAATTTTAAATGATTTTAAAATTTTGAATCTTGTCTAAAATATATTTTAATTATTTTATAAAAATTGTCGAAACCATTTTTTGTGGAAAAATGGGTCGACTTTGGATTTTTAAAAATAAAAATAAAAACGAGAGTCGCCACCAATCCTTTTTGTTGAGGTGTGATCGGGTCACCTTGTAAAACGGTTGTTTTTAATAAACAGTTTGATTTATCAAAACAACGATTTTGGTCTACGAAATTCAAAAACGGGTTTGGGAGTCGATTACGCACGAGGAAGGGTTAGCACCCTCGATATACCCAAAATTGGTACCTAGTTGATTAATCAATGTCTTAGTGTCGAATATTTGAAAACTTGAAAGAATTTAAACTACAATCCCTCTTTTTGTGATGCTTAAAAAATTGTTTGGATAAATTGAAAATGTGTGCCAAAGGTTGTCTTGTCTCAAGGTAAAATGTCATATCCAATACGTTAGGACACAACACTTCGACCTTCGAGGCTAAACTTGCCTTTTATTTGAAACTCATGTATTTAATTTTGAAAGGATATTCGATTACTTAGAATGAACAAGAAAATCAAAAACCCAATATGTTAGGGCATGATTTCTCGAGTTTTCAAATACATAATATTGCCTTGGTTTAGAAAATCTTATTTCGAAATAACAAAACATCACATCCAATGCGTTAGGACACGACGTCTCGAATTCTCGAGAATAAGATTTTTATTTAAAATTTATGTATTTGTTTTAAAAAGGATATTCGGTTATTTAGATTAAACGAGAAAAATGGAAACTCAATACGTTAGGGCACGACCTCTCGAATTTCTAAATACGGAATATTGCCTTTATGAAAGAAATTAATTTTGTATCGAATAAAAGTTAATATAACAATAAAATATAAAACAAATTACAATACTAATGTATACAGTAGAATAATAGTAAATGCATTAATATGAACAGTAATAACAAAGACGAAAATAAAATGAAATAAAGAAATAAAACAAACAAGTTACAAAAAGAATAAGAATAAGTAAAACTAAATAAATAATAAAAATGATGTATGAAATAATAATATTAAGTTAACTAATTTAATGATATAATAATGATAACAATGCATTTACAATAATAACAATAATAAAAGAAATAATAAAATAGGAATAATCGTGATGCTAATAATAATAATAATAGTAAAAAAGAGTAATATAAATAAATAAATAATAATAATGATATTAGAAGAAAAATAAAATAATAATAATAGTAATGATAATAGTGACTAATAAACAAATAATAGAAAATATATATGTATAAAAATATAGTGTAATAATAATAATAATAATAATAATAATAATAATAATAATAATAATAATAATAATAATAATAAGACAACAATGATAGTAAAAGATAAATAAATTATAGTAATAATAATAATAATAATAATAATAATAATAATAATAATAATAGTAATAAAAATAAAAATATTAAATAATAGTAATAATAATAAAAATTACAAAATAATTAAAAAATTGGCTAAACTGAATTTAAAACGGAAATTCAGGGCTAATTTGAAATAAATAAAAAGAAGATGGACTCCATTGAACGTGCGAATACTATGGAGGAACCAAAAGGGAAATTTTCTTCGCCCTCTCAAAACGCAGCGCTTAATGCGGGGCTAAAATGAAACTAAAATAAAATTAAATGGGCGAATTAAAAATAACAATAAAGTTAATTGAAAAATCACAAAAAAGCGGAAGGGTCACGGGCCTAGGAAATGGTACCATTTCAGCGCCTAAATGAACGACCTAAAACGACGCTGTTTCGTGCATGTATATAAAGCAAATAATCACCCAAAAAATCATTTGAGCCTGTTTCTTAAAAAAAAAATTCCTTTCCTTTTCGTTTCCTCTGCAGGCCCTCTAGGTCCGATGGGATTTTCGGCAGTCCGCCGCCGCGCCTCCTCACGGTGGCGCCAAGGTAAAATTTCCTCTTTTTTCCTCTTTTTTTTTTAATATTTAATATGTATACAATTTTTTTTTTTAAAAAGAAATTTTTATGTGTATATACATAAACGATTTCGAAAGAAAAAAGGAAGATAAAATAGACAAAAAGTAAAAGAACCTTTGCTCGTTGTTTTTTTTTCTTTCAAATGCTTGCTGTTTTTTTTTGGTATTAGTCTCTATTTGTTTTGTATTCCAAATCTGTCCGAATGTATCTCCCTCGTTACAATGTTTTTTTGATGGCTTGTATAGCCATTTTTACAAATGATTCTCCCCCTTTCTATCATTTCGTGTTTAATGACTTTGCAGGCAAGTGGCGGTGGCGAGGGCGGTGCTGATAGTGGTGGTTGGCAGAGAGTTAGAGGACAGAAGACTGGTCAGAAGGCTGAAGACCCTAGGTGCGGCGCACCTAAGGTTTGTTTTTTTTTTATTGAGTTTAGTCTTAGTGGGCTGTAGTGTTGGGTTGATTAGTTTTGGGTTTTAGTGTGTTTGTAACTGGGCTTTTGGGTTTAGGTTATGTTTGGTTTGGGTAGTTTAGGGTTGTTGGGTTTTTAGGTTGTAAAATGGGCTTCGATTTTAGGTTGGGACTTTAATGGGCCCCGGGCAAATTATGGGTCTTACAAAAATGTTTTAAATTTCCAATCCTTAAACAAACCCATTATTTTTTACTCGTACATTCTTCGGTGACATCTCTCAACCGTACCGATCGTATGAAAATGGTGAGAGATGTTACACATACTATCAATCCCACCACAAATCAGAATTTATAATTTGAACATAAAACAAACAATTCTTACCATATAATTATATAATTATTCTCTTGCACTTGAATTTTCCTTTACAACTATGTTAACTTTAACAAGTAGGAAATTGATATCACATCATATCCTACGCTAAATTTTTTAAACTTTTAGCCTTTTAGCCCATGTAACCATTTATGAAAAATTAAATGGAATATGCGGATAATCGTTTGATACCCTATTACGATATGATAAAATGTTAATTATGATATTTCAGTGTGTACAAAGCACGACTTAGCCATTTGAATCCCATAATACGCAAAATGTGGCATTTTGATACTCCCAAGCGCTATAAGCAGCCAACAAACACTATAATGAGCTCATATAGTCTATAACATGCCAATTACATTCAACTAGCTTTCCAACAATGTTCACAATAGCTATTATTAACAATTATTGTTTTTATAAGTGAATTACTTGATTTTACAAACTTAATTTTTAGGGGAAAATTCAGTGGAGAGGGATCTAGATCTTTAATGCGAAGGTAAGATTACTATACCAATGTGACATCAATTAAATCATTATTTTTACAAAATTAAAGATAGTGAATTATCTTTCTAGATAAACCTCCAGCAAACATTGAAAAATCAAATTGCGAAAGAAATTGTTTTATATATATATTTTTTCAGTTACTATTAGTACTTATAATTATTCCTTATAACTACTTCCTCTATTTCTATAATAATAGATTAATTTCTTTCAAATTACGTTTCAATCGTGTTTGTTATAGTCAAATTTAAACATTTTACTAATATTTTCTTCAAACTCTGAAAATCTTGATGGATTTATACTTATTGTGTTTACTAAATGTCACTTTCATATTTCATATAATCTAATTGAATTTGAACTATTGTTGTGAAAATTGTATTTGAGTAATTGGTTTAATAAGTTGTCAATTTAATTTGTTTAACTAAAAATCCTTCAAATAAGTTTAATTAAAAAATAAAAAATTTATTAGGTAAATTACACTTTAGGTTACACTAAAATAGTATTGCTCCTACTTTGGTCACTTTAATTTTTTGTCAATTTAGTTATTCTAATTAAGATAATTGCTCAAATTGGTCATTGTTGTTAAAATTTTAGTTAAACCACTAATAGATTGTTGACATGATTTTTTTTTTTTTTTTACTTTTGAGTATAGCTAGAGACCTCTTTATAATTAGTTCAAAACACTTTCTTTTTTTTTTTGTTTATTTGCAACATAAGACTAAGGTTTGTAAGTTCTCTTTTTCTTTTGTTGTTGTTTGTTTCTTAGGAAAAGTAAAAAAGAAAAATGATGATAGTTTTGACTTGTTTGTTTGACTTGTACAAAATAACCTATGTTCTAATTTCTTAGGTAACTGTATCACACTCTTTTCTTTTCTTTAATTGATTTTCTCTTAACATTTTTCAAAAAGAACATGAAAAGAAGAAAATAAAATAAAAAACTTAAAAATTCATTTATAAAAATCTTAAAATCTTCCCTTGGATACCGTCAAAATCATCTTTTCATTATTGATTTCAATACGCACCTAGTAACAATAACATAATTATTTGAATAAAAAAACCCTAGAAGTCAAGAGTGCTTTGCTCAGTATCCTGGCAAAACCAGTCTCTTCTGCGGTTTAGGATGGAGAATAGTGGTGGCAACGAAGGGTTGAAAGAGGAGGCAGTCTCC
The DNA here is from genome assembly GCA_025506655.1 of Gossypium rotundifolium. Taxonomy (NCBI): domain Eukaryota; kingdom Viridiplantae; phylum Streptophyta; class Magnoliopsida; order Malvales; family Malvaceae; genus Gossypium; species Gossypium rotundifolium. The sequence continues at coordinate 32,309,409 of CP106730.1, forward strand.
TTGTTGGCAGAAGAACTTGTCCAGTTGATGGTGAAAAGTTCAGTTGTGGAACCATGTGACAAACCGGCATTAATGTGTCTTGCTTTGGACTCGAAGTCATATAATCTGATAGCTTGAGGCGCAGATGAAAAGCATCCGAAATCAAAAAGGAAATTTGAAATTCAATTGGTAGGTCAAAATCTTTTCTTAATTATTTTTGAATCTGAGGATGATTTAGAATTAATATTAGAGGGCCAGCCATGGCTTTTTCAAAAACAGTTGATTATTTTTGATAGACTAGTTCAGCCGATGGAAAGGAGCAAAATTAAACTCGTGTCGTCATTATTCTGGATTAAAATAGGGCCCTATCCGCCAATTTTTGATAAAAAAGATTTAATGCATGCTATAGGGGCCACTTTGGTGGAATTGTGAGATCTGAGATCAAATGTGATTTTTTTCATATTAGAATTACATTAGATGTGCGAAAGCCTCTGAGGAGGGGTATTTTTGCTTCCACAGGTGATCAGGGTAAATGCTGGATTTCTTTTAAATATGAGAAACTTCCGATATTCTGTTTTGGTTGCGGTAGATTAGGGCATGCGCTCTCAAGTTGTGGGTTTCTTAAAAAAGATGAAAGAGAGAAATCACAGGCAGATCCCCCGTTTTCACTCGCGTTAAAAGCAGAATCTAATTTTTTGGAAAGAATGCGTGAAATTCAAAGCTATTACAAGTAAGGTAGAGATTCAGAGTTCGTATATGGGTCGGTGAAAAATAATCAGCAGGTGGATCTGAAATCACAGTATATTTGCGATTTGGGGTCAAAAGTTGAGATTCAATTAGCAGAAGTGGTGAAAGTACAGAAACCTTACAAAGGCGCAATTTTACATAAGGTAGAGGATAATTTACAACCAGAAATTCTAAATGAAATTTTGCAGCCAAGCAGGAAAAATAGTTGGAGACGTGTTAATCAGATAAAGGACATTGGGACAATTGATATAGATTGGTTAGGGCAAAAGAGGAAATTGGTAGACCTTGATAGTGGAAATCATGAGAGGGAAGACTTATTGGAAGACAATGTAAAGAGACAAAAGTATGGTGATCAGAGCTCTAGAAGAATGGAGGAATTGCAGTTGGTAGAAGAAAATCCGGAAGATGAAATTTCCCCCACCCAATATAGATCGGCGGCTGCCAGTTGGCAAGCCGACCGGACACAATGAAAATCATTAGCTGAAATGTCCGTGGTTTGGGGAATCCACGGGCAGTTCGAAGGCTTCGATTTTTACTGAAGCAACATAACCCCGATATGATCTTCTTAATGGAGACTAAAGTTGATGGTAAGCGAATGGAAAGAATACGACATCAAAGTGGATTTGGGAATGGTATTGATGTGGGAGCAGAAGGATCGAGGGGTGGGCTCTGTCTTGCGTGGAGGGAAGATTTCAAGGTTAGTCTAAAAACTTTCTCTAAGAATCATATTGATGTGAAGGTTGAAGAAAGCAATGTTCAAGGAGATTGGAGATTTACAGGTTTTTATGGGTCACCTTATGCTAATGATCAACGTGATTCGTGGAGGGCGTTTGGACGCGAACCACATTGTCTGTGGCTAGTTAGTGGGGATTTTAATGAGATTCTATACTCTTTTGAGAAAAGTAGAGGTCAACTAAGAGAGGAAAGAAGAATGATAGCTTTTAGAGAAGCTTTGGAGGACTGTCAACTCATGGATTTAGGCTTTCAAGGTACGTGGTTTACATGGGAGAGGGGAAATTTACCAGAAACAAATATCAGAGAGAGACTTGACAAGGGGGTGGCTAATGAAGAATGGATGCACCTTTTCCCACAAGGAAGGGTTCGTCATTTGGTTTATTCAATCTCAAATCATTGTCCCTTTCTCATTAGCACGGGTAATGGGGAAACGCTTAGGAGAAGGTCACATTTTAAGTTTGAAGCATGGTGGATACTGGAGGAGACTTTTGAGGAAGAGATTAAAAAGGCTTGGGAGTCATCAACTGGTACGATTTCTAAAAAATTGGAGAGATTACAGTCCTGTTTAACCACATGGGCAAGCTTAATTCGATGTGGTAGGGACAGATCAAAGAAGAAGCTTACAGAGGAGTTGGGAATCTTTTTAGATGGTGAGAGGAATGATGATACAATGGCTAAGATTATTGAGACTAGAATTAGTTTAAACATGGAGATTGACAAAGAGGAAATGTACTGGGAGCAGAGAGCAAGAGCAAATTGGCTAAAAGTGGGAGACAAAAACTCAGCATTTTTTCATAAATATGCCTCAGCTCGAAGACGTATGAACACAATCAATAGGTTGGAAACAGAAGGAGGAATGAAAGTTACTGATGATTTTGAGATTATCGATACAACCACTAGGTATTTTTAAAAGTTGTTTATGTCGAAAGGAGTGGGGAATTCTTTACATATTTTAGATGGTATTGATACGAGCATCTCATCTGAGGCAAATGAAGTTCTCCAGTCACCTTATTTAGTGGGTGAAATTCAAAAAGCGCTTAAAGGGATGGGTCCTACCAAGGCACCAGGTTATGACGATTTTCCAACCTTATTTTTTCAAAAGTATTGGCGTATTGTGGGCAAAGATGTTGAGAAGTTTTGTCTTGGAGTATTGAATGAGGGTAAAGATCTTGATTCTGTAAATAGAACAAATATTGTGCTAACTTCAAAAACCCCAAATCCTTCAAATCTTGTTAATTTCAGGCCCATTAGTCTTTGCACAATTTTATATAAATTAGTGGCAAAGACAATAGCAAATAAATCTTTAGATTTTATAGGCGGTGCATTGATGAGGCTCGAGTGCTTTTGTGCCAGGGAGATTAATTTCGAATAATGTGCTGATTGCATATGAGATTCTACATACATTACGCCAGAACCGCTCAGGGAAAAAAGGGTTTATGGCGGTTAAGCTTGATATGAGTAAAGCCTATGATAGGGTGGAATGGAGCTATTTGAAGAAAGTGATATTGAAAATGGGGTTTGCTGACAGTAGGTTGAATTAATTATGAAGTGCATTTCAACATTCTCATACACAGTAAATATTAATGGGGAGAGGGGTAAATCTTTTTATCCTTCAAGAGGATTACGACAAGGCGACCCGCTTAGCCCTTATCTTTTTTTGATTTGTAGTGAAGGTCTCTCAGCTCTAATTAGACAGGCAGTAGGGGTAGGAAACCTTCGGGGTGTCAAGGCCAGCAGAAGGGGCCCAAAAATTTCTCATCTCTTATTTGCGGATGATTGCCTCTTATTTGGGAAGCTACTAAAGAGTGAAAGTCTTTTTTAAAAGAGTTATTGAAGCAATATGAGCATTGTTCGGGCCAGTGCGTGAACTTTAATAAATTGGCTATTTTCTTTAGCTCTAATACTATGGAAGTGGTGAAACGAGAAACATCCAAAGTTTTGGGGATGAAATGCTCTACTAATATAGAGAAATATTTAGGACTTCCTAATGTTGTGGGTAGAAGGAAGAATGAGTCATTTCAAAACTTGAAGAATAAGATTAATCAAAGGATTTGCCAATGGAGCTCACGATATTTATCACAAGGAGGTAAGGAAGTTTTCATCAAATCAGTTTTTCAAGCTATTCCAGCCTATGTAATGTCATGTTTTCTCTTGCCAAAAACTCTTTGTGGGGAGTTGGAAAGTATGTTTGCTAAGTATTGGTGGCAGCATGGGAGAGATAAAAGAGGAATACACTGGTGCCAATGAAATTTTATGTGCAAAACGAAGGAGGAGGGGTGTGGGTTTTAAAAATTTGTCAAAGTTTAATATCTCCCTATTGGCGAAACAGGGCTGGAGAATTATGAATAATGCAGATTCTTTGGTAGCGAAGGTTTTAAAAGCCAAATATTTTCCAAATGTTTAATTTTTAAATTCCAGATTGGGAAATTTGAGTTCTTACACTTGGAAGAGCATATGGGCTGCAAAAGATGTTTTGAGGAAGGGTTTAGTTTGGCGTGTGGGTACAGGCAATTCTATTTCCATTAATCATGATTCATGGATTCCAGATTCTTTTAATTTCAGATTATTATCTCAAGTTGAGTCTATGCGTGATCAGTCTGTTAATTTGCTGATTGACATTAATAAGCGTAAATGAAAAGAGGAGTTAGTCAGATATACCTTTGTTAAGGCAGACGTTGCTCGAATCCTTCGAATCCCGTTGGCTAGTAACCCACACGAGGATTTCTTGGCTTGGAGAGGTGAAGCCTCGGGGGAGTTTTCGGTCCGTAGTGCCTATAAACTATTACAAAGTACCGAGGATAATCCTAAAGCTTACGCTTTACAAACCAGCTATAGAAAGCTTTATAAGAAACTATGTCTCCTAAATCTATCGACAAAAATAAAAATTACAATTTGAAAGATCACATGGAACTTTTTGCCCACAAGAGCTAATCTGCAACGCCGGAAGTTACTCACTGATCCTAGTTGCCCGAGATGTGGTGAAAGAAGTGAGACGATAGACCATCTCTTCCGAGAGTGCCCTCTTACAGTGGAAATATGGTCAGCATTGCTATTTCGAAATGTGTTCATAAATGATAACATAGATTTTGAGCAGTGGCTTATCTAGGTTTTTGAGCAGTTCAACATACACCATTGTCGGATTTTTTGTTGTGCCCTTTGGGCCATTTGGGGAGATCGTAACTCGAGAATACACAATAAGAAAGTTAGTACGGGAACAGAAATTGGAAATTTTATTATAACCTATCTAGCAGAGATTGACGGATTAGAACGGGAAAAATATGGTAATACAGATCTATTACAGAAATGGACTTACCCACCTCCAGATTATGTGAAGATAAACTTTGATGGAGGCTTTGACGGTCATAGCAACATCTCGGCTTCCGGAATTGTGGTGAGGAATAACGAAGGGTCCGTCTTGCTCTCGTGGTCGAAAATACACGAAGGGGTCCATTCGACTTTTGAAGCCGAAGCTCTTGTATGTAGGGAAGATATGCAAATTGGAGTAGAATACGCCTGGCCAAACATCATCATCGAGGGAGACTCCTTAACGGTAATAAAAAAATGTAAGAATCGTGATCGAGACAGGTCTATGATAGGTGCATATATTCAAGACATTCAGACGATGATTTCCAGTTAAGGAAGTTTGATTTCAAACATGTTTCAAGAATAGCGAACACACTTGCACATAATATAGCAACAGAAGGGTTGAGGAGGAACGGTAGGACTTACCAGGGCAGATCGGGACTAGAGCAGAATGAGGATCAGCGGTTGAGGGGGACGTTGATAGAACCAGATTGAGGGAAAACTCGGAGAGGAGTTTTCAGAGAGGAGAAGCAACAAACTGAAGGAGGGAGGCTTCTTTGGGAAGGCAATCAGTTTTCAAGCATGAATAATGACGATAGAGACGGTTGCAGATATCAATGCATTTTGATTAGGTAGGGTGTTGGTGGTATTAATGGTTTTGTTTTAAATTTCATTTTTTAAATTTCAAATTAGGAATCTGGTCTACAAAATATCTAGATATTTTTGTTTACTGATTATTGAATTGAGTCGGGCCTATAATAATCGGGCCCCAGTATGTTATTGTTTTGGTTTATGGACTCTTGTTTAAGTTTCTTTATTTGAAATAAAAGCCCAATCAATAATTTCAAAAAAAAAAAACATAATTACTATGGAAAAGAAAAAAAAAAAGAGACAAGAAATATTTTTGGGAATCATTGTTTTCATCAATAAAGTTAAACACCCAACAAAACTAGATTTGTTAATAAACTAAACACGCACGATGAAACAGAATACAATCAAATTTTAGAAATTTAAAATTAAGAGGAAAAAATAAATTTTCTTAAAAAAAAAAAAGAAAAACTTACCATACTAAAATTAGATCTTAAAGAAATTACAAAGAATCTCCGAGAAGCACGTAGCTAAATCTGAACATAAATCAAGCGTGTATAAATAAACCCTATGAGCATAATACTCACGGTAAAACCTATTGGCCAACAAACAAGTCAAAACTATCCTCATTTCCCTCAACAAACAACAAAAAGGATAAAGAGAAAACTTACCGACTTTAGTATTATATTGCAAATGAACAAGAAAAAAGTATTTTAGACTAATTACAAAGAAGGCACTAACATTTTAGACTAATTACAAAGAAGGCACTAACTTTAGTTAAAAAAAAAAAAAATGACACGTTAACATCTGTTAGTGAATTAATGAAAATTTTAATAATAATGTCTAATTTGAGTAATTATCTTATTTAAAGTGACTAAATTGACAAAAAAATAAAATGATCAAAATAAGAACAACACTATTTTAGAGTGACCTACTGTGTAATTTGCCCCAAAAATATTATATGCCATGAAATTTAAACATTCAAACCCTTAAATTTATATTAAAATTTGTTCAATTTAATAAAATACATATTTCTATTAAATATATAACATTATTTAATATTTAAAAACTTTTTACAACCAATAACCAAAGTCCAAACCAACAAACATAGGCCGAACCGAAAACCGAAGCAAGTTCATCTACAGACCCAGCCCAATTTGGTTCAACCACAATGCCTAGCTGGTCCGGAGCCAACATTTTCACTTTGATAACTGCTTTCTTGCACCTCTTCGTTGTATCAGATCAGATCTTCAAATTCACTCGTTCGAACTTCATCCCGATGTTCCATTGAGAAACCCAAATAATTTTTTTGTTAATGGATATTCTTTTTGCTCAAATCCAAGCGGATCTCCGTTCAAACGATGCTCTCCGCCAGTCCGGCGCTCTTCTCTCCGCCCTCCAACAATCCGCCGCCGGTCGCGACATTTCCATAATTGCCAAATCCGCCGTTGAAGAAATCGTCGCCGCCCCTGCCTCCGCCGTCTGCAAAAAGCTCGCCTTCGACCTCATCCGATCCACTCGTTTAACCGCCGACCTTTGGGATTCTGTCTCTACCGGCATCCGTAACGACTTCCACTTCCCCGATCCCGATGTCGTTGCTGCTGCAGTATCCATCCTCGCGGCCATCCCTTCTTATTCCCTCGCCAAACTTATCACCGATTCCAATGCCGAGATCTCTGCTTGTTTCGATTCCCCTTCCGATAACCTCCGGTTCTCCATCACCGAGACTCTAGGATGTGTTCTCGCTAGAGACGATCTCGTAACGTTGTGTGAAAACAATGTTAATATTCTCGATAAGGTATCAGCTTGGTGGGCTCGGATTGGGCAGAATATGTTGGACAAGTCCGACACGGTTTCGAAGGTAGCATTTGAATCCGTGGGGAGACTATTTCAGGAATTAGATTCAAAAAGGATGAGCAGATTAGCTGGTGATAAGCTTGTTGATAGTGAAAATTCTTTGGCTATAAGGTCAAATTGGGTTTCTACAATGGTTGATTTCGTTTGGAAAAAACGCAGCACTTTAATGGCAAGGTCATTGATTTTACCGGTTGAGAGTTTTCGAGCAACTGTTTTTCCTTTAGTTTATGCAGTTAAGGCAGTGGCTTCGGGGGGATTGGAAGTTATAAGGAAGATTTCAAAGGGTTCTAAAGTGAATGGGACTGTGGTGGATTCCAATGCGGAGAAATTAGTTGGTGTGTCGGATTTAGTCACTCATTTGGCTCCATTTCTGGCATCTTCGCTGGAACCTGCATTGATTTTTGACGTCGGGATTAATATGTTGTATTTGGCTGATGTGCCTGGAGGGAAGCCTGAGTGGGCTTCACAGTCAATAATTGCCATTTTGACACTTTGGGATAGACAGGAGTTTGCTTCTGCTAGAGAAAGTATTGTTCGAGCTGTTGTTACTAATCTTCATTTGCTTGATCTTCATATGCAGGTGTTTTTTTTTTTTTTTTTTTTTTACAATTCTTTTGCATAAATTAAATTTGGTTTTCTTAGTGTGTAAGAGATAGGTCTGAATCACTGATATAGCGAGTTTATGAAATTTTACTGGTAAGAGCGTTTCAAGGTTAGCTGTCACACTGGGAAAGAATAGAATAATGAAATATATATGTTAGAATCCATCCTTAGAAGTTTCTTTCTTTCTTCAGTGTGTTGGAAGTCAGTTCTGATATTTTGTCTTTCCAGAAGTGATTTCTGAAAGTGGTTTTGTGTTTGCTATTGCTTATAAGCCCGAAGGTCATAATGTTTGAACATTATGTAGAAAACTGCTTGATATTCTAAAATTTCTCATGAAGGTATCATTGTTCAAGAGGCTGCTTCTTATGGTAAGAAACCTGCGTGCAGAATCGGACCGAATGCATGCTTTAGCCTGTATTTGTCGGACAGCTTTATGCGTTGATCTATTTGCAAAGGAAAGTGTTCGAAGAGGTCAGAAACCTCTTGCCGGAACTGATATAGCTTCTCTTTTTGAGGATCCTAGTGTAAAAGATGATCTTCATAATGTTACAAGTAAAAGCTTGTTCAGAGAGGAGTTGGTGGCAACTCTTGTTGAAAGTTGCTTCCAGTTGTCATTACCTTTACCTGAACAAAAGAATTCAGGTATGGAGAGTAGAGTGATTGGAGCCTTGGCATATGGAACAGGATATGGTGCATTAAACTGGACAGAGACAGCTCTGGAAGTGGTGGAAGTTTGTAGGCCTTGTGTCAAATGGGACTGTGATGGAAGGACTTATGCAGTTGATTGTTATTTGAAGCTGCTTGTTCGGCTCTGCCATATTTATGATACCCGGGGAGGTGTGAAAAGAGTCAAAGATGGGGCTTCCCAAGACCAAATCTTAAATGAGACGAGATTGCAGAACTTACAGCGTGATCTTGTAAAAGATCTGCGTGAGGTATGTGAGATCTTATTGAGAACTTAAATGCTACACTATATCTTACAAGATATGTTGTGCTTTGCTAATAAATTTTGTTTTGTAATATGATGTATACTATTTTGATGGTGAACTAGTAAGTAAAGAATAATTCTAATTTCTAAGGGTGTTTAAACATGATTTTGGTCTATTTGTTACTATTATTGTTATTTCATGTCGACCTCTGGTCTCTTGGTGTTCATTTGCTAGGTAAGTACCTCGAGAATATGTGCACGTCTTCTTTGGGCTATTTCAGAACACATAAACCTAGAAGGCCTGGATCCACTTCTTGCTGATGATCCTGAGGATCCTCTAAACATCATCGTGTCAAATATCCACAAAGTCCTCTTCAATGCGGATGCATCTACTGATACAACAAATAGGCCTCAAAATGTTCAGGCTGCTCTTCTTTGTGCTCAGCGGTTGGGATCTCGTCATGCTAGGGCTGGCCAGTTACTAACAAAGGAGCTCGAAGAGTTCAGAACCAGTACCTTGGCTGATTCTGTCAACAAGCATCAGTGCCGTATGATTTTGCAGAGAATGAAATACATCTCTAACCGCCCTGAAAGCAGGTGAGGTTTCTGTAAATAGCCTTATATGTTCTGAAGTTATTCACTGATCACGTAGATGATGTTTCTTTAGTTTAAGTGCTTTAATGTTCCCTTCAACAGCATGCTTTTTAAAAATCTTTTGGGCTGCATGTTTATTGATAACCAGCATGTGCCATAGAAAGATTATTCCCTTATTGGCAGTGATATTTCCATTTTTGTTGCTATATTAATCTTGTTAAGATTAGTTCAACTGAAGTAGCTTCCTCCTAGTGTGTTTCCCAGGTCTTAAAATGAAAAGGAAAAATAGATCCATGTGTATTATTGGCATTCTTGTAAACTGACGGGAGATATGGAATCTTTCTTTTTCAGGTGGGTAGGGGCTAGTGAAGCTAGAGGAGACTACCCATTTAGCCACCATAAACTGACTGTTCAGTTTTATGATGCATCAGCTGCCCAAGATAGAAAACTGGAAGGGTTGGTTCACAAGGCTATTTTGGAGCTTTGGAGGCCAGACCCTAGTGAATTAACACTTTTACTAACAAAGGGAATAGACTCCGCATCACTTAAGGTTCCTCCAACTGCTCGTACTTTGACTGGGAGCAGTGATCCCTGCTACATTGAGGCCTATCATCTGGCAGATGCAGGAGATGGAAGGATCACTCTACATCTAAAGGTTAAAACTCTTGCTTATTTATGTTTATCTTCTTTGCCTTTCAAACCCTTTTTCTATATGATCTAACATAATTTTGTCGATCTTCCTGAAGCTTATGTAGAATAGAGCCAACTTAATTTCTTGAAACTTATCTAAATAAAATGCAATAGATGTTTGACTTTATGGAGGCCTTGAAAGGTTATCTTGAGTATTTTGTAAGTGGTAAAAGAGATTCTACCCTTTTATACAGTGAAGTTTTAGTAGAAGGTTACTAAAGCTAGAGTCATATGTTTATTGGTTGCTTACTGCATCAGCAGGCATCAAAGTACTTTATGTTTTTACCTCAATCTATTGATGCAACTTTGACATATTTGAGAAATGAATAAAATTTTTTTCATGTTTCCATCAAGATGGCAAATAGTATGATCCAGTCAGTCGTGTTATGTGCTACTAACCATTTTTTCTCATCAGGCATGATTGTCCGAAAGCAGTATCCATAATTACCGCCATCTCATTTCATGTGCTGTTGTTCTAGTTGCTACGATGAGTGATTCCTGTTAATGATATTCCCCTGGTTGATTGGTGAATTTTGCAGGTTCTTAATTTGACGGAATTGGAACTAAATCGTGTTGATGTGAGGGTTGGATTATCTGGTTCTTTGTATTTTATGGATGGGTCTCCTCTAGCAGTACGGCAGTTGCGTAATCTTGTTTCTCAGGTTGCTTCTCATCTTTGTAAATAAGAATTTATTTCCTTTCGGTTGTCTGATTCTATGGTTTCAAATGCATCCTTCTGAAAATTTTTGTCGTATCTTGCAGGATCCTGTCCTTTGCAGTGTGACAGTAGGTGTTTCTCAATTTGAAAGATGTGGCTTTTGGGTTCAAGTCTTATACTACCCATTCTTTGGAAGTGGTACTGTAGGAGATTATGATGGTGACTATTCTGAAGAGGATCCACAAATTATGAGGCTAAAGAGAAGCTTAAGGCCAGAACTCGGAGAACCTGTGATTTTGAGGTGTCAGCCTTACAAAATTCCATTGACTGAGCTTCTCTTGCCACATAAAATTTCACCTGTGGAGTTTTTCCGTCTATGGCCTAGTTTGCCAGCTATTGTGGAATACACTGGCACATACATTTATGAAGGAAGTGGCTTCAAGGCTACTGCTGCGCAGCAGTATGGGTCTTCTCCATTTTTGAGTGGACTGAAATCACTGTATTTCAAGCCTTTCCACAGAGTTTGTTCACACATCATTCGCACAGTGGCTGGGTTTCAGGTAAGGATTCATTGCTTTAAAGATATTATTCTAATGTACGCTGGATCATATCTGATAATATTTCTTTCTTTCTCTTCTTTTCTTTGATGGAAGTGTCTCGATGTTTGTTGAAACGAATATAGTTATTGTTTGAGGTTTTTCAGTTTGTTGACAAAACTGATATTTACTTGTCCAATATGTGACAGCTATGTTATGCTGCAAAAACTTGGCATGGGGGCTTCTTGGGCATGATGATTTTTGGAGCTAGTGAAGTGAGCAGGAATGTTGATTTGGGTGACGAAACAACAACCATGATATGCAAATTTGTGGTCCGAGCTTCAGATGCATCAATCACTAAACAGATCGAATCGGATCCGCAAGGTTGGTTGGATGACCTGACTGATGGGGGTGTTGAATACATGCCCGAAGACGAGGTGAAGGTGGCAGCCGCGGAGAGGCTCAGAATTTCAATGGAACGAATAGCGTTGTTAAAGGCTGCACAGCCAAAGAAAACTCTGAAAACTGAGGATAAAGCGGAGGATGAGGAGAGTGACGAAGACAAAGACGATGAAGATAAAGAGAAGAAAAAGAAGAAAGAAGGGGAGGAAGATGATAAACCAAAAGGACCTTCAACGCTGTCGAAGCTAACCGCAGAAGAAGCGGAGCACCGCGCACTGCAAGCAGCTGTGCTACAGGAATGGCACATGTTGTGTAAAGATCGAAGCATGAAAGTGGGTTAAGTTGGTGTCCGGCATTAGTTAGTTGATTGGAGTTGCATTTTTTACCCTTTATTGTATGTCTGCGTTTGGGGCATTTCCCTTGTTCATCTACCGGCTTTGTCTGTCATATTCATTTACCAGAGATGGAATGTTAGATTTTAAAAAGCGCATGGTTTCTTCTGTATTCAACACATTTTGTATGTATATCATCAATCTCTGAAATTAACTCTTTAACTCCAGGTTCTTGGCATTGGAAGGCCTACGTTTTGATTCTAATATTTAATTAGAAACATTTTTTACTTTTTTTTTAATTTTAATTTTAATTTTAATTTATATGTACGTTCAATAATCCAAAATTATAAAATGAAGAAAAAAGTCAAGACAAAATTATTACTATATTACATTAATTTAATTTAGTTAGGTGGAATGGGTGGATGTTGTGATTCATAGTAGACTAACAAAAGCACAAATGACCAATATACATTTTAACAAACTTTTTTAAAAATATAAAATATACAAAAGAATGAAATAACCAATATAGATTTCAATTTTTTATAAAAATATAAAAATATATATTTAAATATATTAAAAGGCTCAAATGACCTATATACTTTCTAGAAATATTTTTATCAAATTTAAATATTTCTATTGTATTTTAAAAACTTAACATTGGATTGACCAAATGATATTAATTTTACCTTAGAAATAGTCTAAAACTAATATCAAAGTCTCTGCTATGAAATCTGACAAAAATGGGAAAAGAAAATATTGATATTTGATTTGTGTGATACAATTGCAGTTGGTAAAACATGCTGCTAGGAGAACCATAGTGCAGTAAAACGCAAAGGGTTAAGAGTTAAATTAATCTATTGACATTTGATTAAAAAATTCAGAGAATATATTCATATAAATTAACTTTCTAATTTGTTAGATATTCAAAACACCTACTTATTTTACATTACACCAAAATTCACATAAAATATAATAAGAACAAACACTCGAAATATGATACATACAATCCATACAAGGTAAACCATCAAAATAATTACTTTTATTTACTTCATGTTACATTTTAGTCATTTATGTTTGAAATATTACGTTTTAGTCACTTACGTTAATGTCTTGTAACATTTTAGTCACTGAGTCGTTAACGGTGTAACGGTAACTTGACGTGGCATATTAAATCATTATTTCAAATAAAAACTTTAGGTTAAATTATACAATTGATCCCCATATTTTTTTATTTTGAGTAATTTAATTTTTTCTTTTATATTCTTTTAACTTTTTTTCCTTTATTTTTCATTCTCTTCTACTTCTCCCTTTGTTTTCTCCTTTCTCTCTCTTTTAATATAATTTTTTATATTTTCCATTTGTTAAAACTTTTTATGTTTATGAAAATAGAAGACAAAAAGTTGAAATCAAAATAAAACTTGTTTTACATATTCTCACCCTACAATTACAAACCCTTTTCGTTCATTGGTGCTTTAACAAACCAATTTGGATCTCTCAATGACCTAGTTCACAAGCTTGCCTCACCTGAAGACCTCGCCAATCGTGACTTATGGCAATCCACCCTTAACAAAGTTTCTCGAGCCCATTTCCTTAACCTCCTAACCAACTCCCACAACCACCTTTTCTATTTTACCTACAACATTCTCACCTTCTCGAAACTACGGTGTTTCACTAATTCTTCAAAGGAGCTCTACACTCTCAATGACTAAAACGACCGCCATACGAAACTCACCCTCAACTTTATCCAAACCAATTTTATTCCATTCTCCCTTTCTCTCTTCGGTTCATCCATGCTCAGCTTCCAATCAAGTTTTCTTGAGAATATCTAAGAATGTTTAGGTCAATTTTATCATTTGCTTAATTAATCTACACAATTCTGTAAAAGTTTGGAAACGAAAAAAATTATTTTGAATATAAAGAATTCAATTTATGTTTAGATTTGATTAAGTATATGTTTTTATATTGATTAATTAGATCCAATTTTAGTTTAAAATTAGGTTATATTTAAATCGAGATTTAATTAAAAATGATTAATATTTGATTTTCAATGAAATTTAATTTAAGAATCATATGAAAGAAATAAAGACTTGATTTATTTGGTGGGCAAAATTATATTTCTACAGTGAAGAATATGAGAAGAGAGAAAATAAAAGGGAAAAAGAAAAGGAAAAAATTAAATTGTTCAAAAAATAAAAGTATAGGGACTAATTTTAACAAATGAAAAACAAAACAAAAAACTACGATAAAAGAAAAGGAGAATAGAGGAAAACAGAAAGAGAAGGAGAAGAGAATGAAAAAAAAAAAAGGAAAAAAAGTTCAAATAACATAAAAGAAAATAATTAAATTACTCAAAACGAAAAAAATATAAGACCAATTGCATAATTTAACCTAAAATTTTCGTTTGAAATGATGATTTAATGTGTCACGTCAGCTTATCATTACACCGTTAACAACAATTAACGTTCAGTGATTAAAATGTTATAACACGATAACGTAAGTAACTAATATGTAACATTTCAAACATGAGTGACTAAAACATAACCTGAGACAAACAAAAGTCACAAATCATTTAGTGTTGACAAATATGCTTTTTTACTTTAAACCAACACAAACACCTGCATAATTTTCAAATTATAAGCATTCCAGTTTTTCCCTTTTTTTCTCTAGGTGCATGAAATTTCAAAGAGAAAAATGGGTACCTCCATTGCTTCTCTAAGTTCATCTTAAAATTGGGAGAAGTTGAGCAAAGACACATGAAAATCAACTAAATCTATTTAGTTAACTAACAACACACACATATTATGTCAGCAAAACTATATCAGGAAAAAAAAAATGGTCACCTCTCAAACAAGTTGGACCCAGTTGAACAAATTTGTATGTCTTTACTATAGTTTCTCAATTTTCATTTTAACCATTCATATGTTAAACCTTTGAGGAACGTTGTCGAAGTCGTCAAAGTCGAACCTCTGTCGCTCTCTCCCGGCCTGAACACGAGATGTAATTAGCTACAGACGATCATCGGTTCATAAACAATAGTATTTAAGTAACAACTAAACTTGCTTTGATGTGAAATAGCAGATTCACCTTAAGTAGATACAATGGATCACATGACATTAGTTCATCCACACCATTCAGCTTCTTAGACAGGGTCATCAACCTGTAATGTAACATTTATTCACAAAAATAATTCCATACAAGTATAAACATTATAAAATTATGGTGATCATCCTTGCATTATATTCAACTTCAACATTTAGTTCCTATATTTGATGTTTAAAGATTTGGTTACTTGACATACGTGGAAATTCTTTTTTAAAAACCCGAAAGCTCGAAATCCGAAATTCTATGTCATTTAAAAGATGAAATTATGGTTATTAAAATGTTAGCTTTCACTCATTTACCTTTTCTTAAAAAAA
Source organism: Gossypium rotundifolium (assembly GCA_025506655.1). Taxonomy (NCBI): domain Eukaryota; kingdom Viridiplantae; phylum Streptophyta; class Magnoliopsida; order Malvales; family Malvaceae; genus Gossypium; species Gossypium rotundifolium. The sequence continues at coordinate 32,324,777 of CP106730.1, forward strand.
ATTAATGACATTTTGAAATTATAGCTCAAATTATGATTTTTGTCCATGTACTATACTACTCAGTCCCTATACTTTTAATTTGGCATAAGTTGATCCTACTATTATTAATTTTATGCCTTTGTCTAAGTCACTAAAAATTTCATGTCTTACGGCTATAAAACTAGTTATTTTCCTCTAATTTGTCTTTAAAAATATTCCAACTCAACCTCATGATTTGGACTTTTTTTATTTATTTATAAATCCACATCAATTAACAGAGTTTTCTAACAGTATTAGTGATTTGGACCAAGGCATAACATTAATAATAGTAGGAGGATCATATCATGTCAAATTAAAGTACAAAACTAGAACCTCGAGTTGAGCATAGTACAAGGATGGAAACCATAATTTGACCAAAAACTAATAATTCAAACAAAACATGAAATCAGTGTCTACTCTATAGAGTGCACCTTTGGATTGATGAGTCAATATGCTCAATCATTTCGCAGGTCTTATATTGTTCGGGATCTTCTAGGAATCGAACCATCCCATCCTTTTGGTTTATCGTTGCATATATCTCACCATCTTTAATCTAAAATTTGACTCAAAAAATGTCAACAATGTAACTTTGTAATATATGAAATTGCAGACATTAATTAACCGAAACTGACAAATCCAGAATTACCATTTGAAGAACATGCATTTCCGCTTCCTTAGGGCTATTCAGTTGCACTCTATTAGCAATATCTTGAAGTGAGAGAGTTAAATATGTCTGTGTCAACCTCTGGATATTTCGTTTATACATAGACGATACAGCTTGCTTCACCAAGCCTAGATTGTTGTCCTGTTAAAAGTGTAAAGCCTCTTTCAGATGGTCAAACGAATAAAGGAGCAATAGCGAGTTCAAATTCAGATACAGCACTTACGCTTTCGAACTTATCCTTGTTTGCCTCTACATATGTCTCTATGTCTGCAATTTTGCCGTTGCTATAACTATTTGCCAGTTCGATATATGGCTACTCAAGGAATAAAAGTAAGAAGTTAATTAGTAAACCGAAGAGAACTAGTGAAGTAAACCATTCATTCTTTTTTTGAAGGTATAAAGATACAATTTTTGAAGGTCCTAATTGGTCCAGAGCTTAAAAGCGTTCTAATTGAAACCGAAAGTATCAATATTGTATCAACCAGGCCCTTCCATCAATCTAGCCGTCAATTTGAATATAAAATGCTAGCTCAGATCTGACATGGAGGCCAATTTAAACTTTTGAAGGTTTGAAATTTTAGGGATTTCACACCAGATTGGCCTTCACATTAAAATCTGAGCTAGCATTTAATGCCCAAGCTGACAGAAGGACTCAATTGATATGATACTAAGACTTCAAATAATCGATTATGATGTTTTGATGTTTGGGACCAATTTGATATGTGGGTCATAATTTGGGAACTTTTGATGCAGTTAACTCTTCCTTTTTTAGGTCATTATAATCAATCTCGGAACTTATACATACCTGACATAAGTTCTTCAAATTTCTCTGCGCAACTGAAGAAGCATACTTAGGGAGATTGGTAGGGGACTGTAACCAAAAGAATGTAAGACCATGGGAAAGATCACAGCTCAGAGATTAAGAAGAGAAAAGACGAACAACAGCTTAATACATAATACAATTTGAGAACCAATCTTATCATCCGTTCTTTTTTTCGTTCTTTTAAAGGATTTGTCTGTACATCCTTAATACATAATACAACGTGATGAATGCTGATTGGTGAACGTACCTGTCCATGGTGAATAAGGGAGACCAATATGTACTTTTTAAAAGCCTCAACAGCTATAGCATTAACGGTAGACATTGGAGCAGTCACAACCTAGAAAATTACCATACACAAATAAAATTAGACTAATTGGAAGTTAAGACTCTCGGAATTTTCGTAGCTGACCAATAATTTACAACAGAGGTGTAAAGAAGTAACATACATTGTGTAGAAGCTCCAATGCTTTCTGGAACCACTTTTTCCAATGCTTATCATTCCCCTATTGTAATGTCAATTGGGAAACCCAAATAAGTTATTTCCCCTCAATGATGCTAAACAGTGTAACAGTAAAAATCGAACAGTTTGAGAAGCAACCAACCCATAATAGCAAAAAAGGAAAAGGTCTGTTGGTTGATCAACCTCGAAAACATCTTCTTCCAGAATGGAAAGACCAGCTTTATAGCACCTTGACAGCAAACAAAGCAAGAGAAACTCCGGGTGTAAAGCAGTCAAATGTTCGGAAGATGACTGAAGCTTCCGAATAGCGGTCAGCATTGGAGCCACCCCACGCAAGGGCTCCTCGATCAAAAGAACTTGGTCTTTGAACCTCTTACACACGGTTATAACTACCAAATCACATTCAAATCAACATCGACGATATCAACAACTTAAAAACAGAAACTTTGCAAATCTCAAGAACAATTTTGATACGAAGAAAGAGTCATACACTTATCAGGCGCCAATCGAATTTGCTCAGCAATGCATGAAGTAATAAATCTGGCAATCATAAACACATATGAACCAGCTTGCTCTTTTGTAACTGGACCAGCAGTGCATGCCTCCCTGTTGAAATCATTAGACAAATTAAAAACTCTTACATGTATAAATAAGACTACAAGTTAAGAGAAACTAACTACAACAGCAATTGAACACCTAAAAAACCCTCAAGATTCAATTTTCTTCTACTTTTTTTTCTGTTCTCAGCAACCAAACATCAAATTCTAAACCAGACTAATAAAACTACTCATTTCCTTCTAACAGTTTTTTTTTAGTACGAAACCCAGATTTTACATGTATAAATAAGATTAAAAGTTATATCAGTATCTGAACATTTAAAAAAAAAAAACCCCAAGATTCAATTTTCTTCTAATTTCTACTATGTTCTGAATAAAAAACATCAAAATTCTAAACAATAACCGTATCACCCCCTCCCTCAAAAAAATTAAATTCTACGAAGAAAAGTCGATTTTTTAAAGAATCGAATTGAAAAAAGAACTCACAGGAAATAGAGGTAACCCAGAGAGTGCTTGGCAGGGTCGAGTTGGTCGAGAAAAGGCAACAACCGAGTGGACTCGGCATGGAGCGAGTCATCAGCTTGTTTAAGCAAATTTTGCAGCGATAAAACATCGGAGGCAGTTGTTGATAGTCCCTGGATTTGATTCACTAAACCTTCCACTGAGTTCATCCCTTTGCAGCAGTGTTTTGTGATCCTATCGACTCAGTTACCTGACAGAAAAAAACAAATGTTCGATTTCCAGTTGCTACAAGTCTCTGATTCACCAGAGCTTTGTCATTAAAGCTTTCCTTCATTTGGGGTAAATTCGCTGATAGGTCCCTGTCCTCTAGTATTTTTCAGCAAATTAATCTCTCTGTTAAAAATGAACGATTAGGTTTTTTATAAATTTAGTTTTAAAGCAAATAGGTAATTTTTTTTTTATTAAACTATTAAAATAATCACTTTTATTTGCTTCAAGTTATATTTTAGTTATTTATATTTAAAATATTATATTTTAATCATTTATAATATTATTTTGTTATGAAATGATTCTTGAGTTAATAACTCATCATTAATGGTGTAACGACAATTTAATATAGCCTGTTATTCCATTGTATCATAGTAAAATTTTAGATCAAATCACACAACTAATCCTTTTACTTTTATTTTTTTAAATAATTTAATTTTTCATTTAATTTTTTATTCTTTTACCCTTTATTTTTTTCTCTTAAAGGTTAAAGGTTAAAGGTTAAAATTAAAATTTTAATCAAATGTGAATTGATCATTGTAGAATAATTTTATTCAATCCAAAACAAGAAGATTTAATAAAACTCTTTGATTTTCTTCTTTTTTTTCCGTCCCTTTCCTTCTTTTTCTTTGAATGTTTCAGTTCATGTCTATCTCACCTCATAATCCATTGTTTTTTCTTTTAGTTTCTTAGAAATTTCTGTAGGGTTTTCTTAGCTGGCCATGTAAGGATATTACTTACAATTTTTTTTTTTTTGTAAATTTTTCTTGTTTGAATCTTGTGTTATTGCATCTTTATTCATCGAAATAGCATTCATGTTTCTCATATTTGGTCATATAAGAACTTAATTTGATCTTACTAGACTTTTTAGTTTGTTGCCTAACATGGGGATCTAATACACCAATTGAATTTAAAAGCTATTAAATTTTAACATGATTCATTCAACTGCAAAAAAAAAAAAAAAAAAGGATGGGTATATATCTCAGCACCCCAAAATTGAAAAATTCTCTCAAGATGGCAAGAATGATGGGGTTAACCTTTAACCTTTAGGCACAATATTATCAAAACATAAAATTTTGCGAGGGATAAATTAAATTTCATTATATTTTTTTTAAAATGAAATGTAAATAACTTAACAAATTTCCTAATACGAACCAAAATTGGTACATCTCATTTTTTTTTTTTTGTATATCCTCATATTTTTTTGGTAGCCCTCATGTTTTTTTGGTAATCTGCTACATTTTTTTTTTGTATTTCTTCATATTTTATGGTAATCCCTCACAATTTTTAGCATTTGTTTATTTGTTTCCATAACCCTCGTGTTTATGGGTACACTCTCAAATTTTTAGATATCTTGTAATTTTTGGTATCTCGTCATGTTTTCAGGTAGTCTCTCATATATTTTGGTATACAGTCAAAATGGTTGGTATGGTTTCAAAGTTAGAATTTGGTAAGAGATATAATCAAAACATAAAATTTTGTGAGAGAAATTAAATTTACTCATAATGTCGAAACCATTTATTTGAAAAAAAGAGGAATCGATTAGGGTTTTGAGAACGAAAATAAAAAATGAGAGTCACCATCGATCCTTTTTTGTTTAGGTGTGATCAGGTCACCTATAAAAATATTTTGGTCTGCGAAATTCGAGAAAACAAGTTCGGGAGTCGGTTACGTGCAAGGAAGGGTTAGCACCCTTGCAACATCCAAAGTTGGTACCAAATTAATTAATGTTGTCCTAATGTCGAAAACTTGAAAATATCTAGAGTAAGTAATTTAAAATTTTATTAAATCTGAATTGAATCTCAAGATTAACTCGTTTCAAAGGAATAAAAGTACCATACCCAGCACGTTAGGATATAACAACTTTATAATCTGACATCGAGATCATCTTTGATCTTCAAAACATATGAAAAGGGTATTTAGTTATTTAGTTGAACGAAAAATCAACACCTAGCATGTTAGGATGTAATTTTCTGTACTTCTAAACACACAAATATTGCCTTATCTTAAAAAATTTATTAAATCTAAATTGAATCTCAAGATTAACTCCTTTCAAAGGAATAAAAGTATCATACCCAGCACGTTAGGATATAACACCTTTATAATCTGACATCGAGATCATCTTTGATCTTCAAACCATATGAAAAGGGTATTTGGTTATTTAGTTGGATGACAAATCAACACCCAGCACGTTAGGATGTAATTTTTCGTACTTCTAAACACACAAATATTGCCTTATCTTAAAAAAAAATTTATGTACGTGAAATTTTAAAATGAACTTAATGTATTCAAAATATTTGATATAAGGCATACATGTATTGGAATTTGAAGCATGCTATGGTACAAGATGTACAAACATTAATCGAGCATTATTCACAAATTAAACGCTATGTAAGAAACAATAATATGTATAAAAATCTTATTATTATATATGTATATATGTACAAAATAATAACATACAAAGAGATTACATAAGTCATCAAAGAAATACATAATATATGGTTTTGAAATTAAATATTTATACAATAAAATAAATATATATATATATATAAATGAAAGTTTAAAGTAAATTAAAACATTCAAAATAATTTATTAAAATAGCTTTTGAAAATAAATAATGGATAAATTTTATAGACTAAAAAAAAACTTAATTGAGGTAAAAATAAAGTTAACAAGCTATATTATAAAAATTTAAACAGAGTTAAGGACTGAATTAAAATGCGTTCAAATAGTTAGGGACTAATCTAGCAAATATTTCAGTTAACCGAAATGCAACGTTCAAGCTGGACTAAATCAAAAAGGCGCGTAAATCCTCGAGGTAAAATTAAAAGAATAGAATAAATAAAAAGAAGGACCAGTCAGATGTCAACACAAAATCGGGGGACTGAATGCGCAAATTAACCCCTATTAATAAACCATGCGAATCTTGAATGGACATCGGGTCGGGTCAAATCGGGTCATTGGGCATTGGCCAACACGACACCGTTTCAAGGCTATTGAAGTGAGGCTTAAACGACGCCGTTTCTTCAATGATTTAAAAAAAGGATTTAAAAACAAATTAACACTTATTTTAGACCGAACCCTAGTACCCCCTATTTTCTTCCTCAGTCGCAAAAAGGAAAAACAATCCGTTTACCATCAAACGCCATCGTAAACGCAATGAAGCGTTGGTCGTTTCAGGTCTAATTGGCCGTTCTCCTTCGAGCCAAAATAAGGGTTTCCCGTTCTTAATCACCGAAGGCCCGCTTTGCTTCAATTTCTGTGAAGAAAGCGGTCCGACAATTCCCTCTCACACAGGTAACTCCCTTTTTTCTTTAAATTACAAATGAACAAAAAATGCAAAAAGAAAAAAAGAAACACGAAAGAAAAAATGAAATCGAAAAGGAACACCTTTTTTATTCGACATCAGACTAAACTTTTGTATTCGTAGATTCAAAATTGTGAAGAAGTGAAGAAGAAGTTACAATCGTTTCTTTTGGTCCTTTTAAAGGTCGAAATTGAAAATAGAAATAAAAAAATACAATCATTTTTCTCTTTTTTTTTTTCTTGCTGCTGCTTGTTTGTCCCATTTTTGAGTAGGTACGGAGGCCATATGCTTGCTGGCGGAGGTACGGTGCGCGTAGGAAGGACCACTGACATGGCGATGTGTGCGTGGGGCATCGTGGAAGCTGCTAAAACGGCGCCAAGGAGGCCTGCGGCGCACCTTAGGGTTTTGTTTAACTAAATCTGTTGGGCCGTTCGGGTTTGGGCCTATAAATCATTAGGTCTGTAAATTGAGTAGTGTTTTTGGGTCAATGTTATGGGTCTGTAAAAACAAACTATTTTTGGACTTTATTATTGGACAATTATTGATTGGTTTTTTAATTTTTTGTTTGGTTTTTATTTTTGGTTTTAATTTAATAAACTGGTTAATTGGGCCCGAACATAAATTGGGTCTTACACATAAATTTGTAAAATTGAAATTTAAATAAATTAACAAATTTTCTAATATGAACCAAAATTGGTACATCTTATGTTTTTTGGTATATCCTTGTATTTTTTTGTATCTTGACGTGTTTTTCGATACACTCTCTTATTTTTTTGGTAACCTCTCATGTTTTCTATTAATATGTCACATTTTCCTTCTTTCTTCATTGTTTTGGTAATCCCACACAATTTTTGGTATTCACTTATGTTTTTTTTTGGTAAACTCTCGTTTATTTTGGTATATCCTTATATTTTTTTGGTAACCCCTCATGTTTTCTAGTAGTCCCTCACATTTTTTGGTATTTCTTCATTTTTTTTGTAGCTCTCACAATTTTTGGTATATACTTATCATTTTTGGTAATCTTGTCATACTTTTTTATATTTCTTCATTTTTTGATATACTCTCAAAACTGTTAGTATGGTTTCAAAATTAGAATTTGGTTAGAGATATAATTTTATGTTAAAATTTTGTGAGGGATGAATTAAATTTAATCATAATTTTTAAAAAATAAAATTTACATAAATTAACAAAGTTTCTAATACGAACAAAATTTGGTACATCTCATCTTTTTCGGCATTTCTTAATGTTTTTTGGTAGTTCCTCACAATTTTTTGTATCTTTTCATCTTTTTCGATAATGCCTTATATTTTTTAATTCACTCTCAGAGTTTTTAGTATATCCTCATATTTATTCCTAGCCCCTCATGTTTTTTCGTTAATCACTCACCTTTTTTGGTATTTCGTCATCTTTTATTTGGTAGTCCCTCACAATTTTTTGGTTTTTTCTCATCGTTTTTCGTAATCCCTCGTGTTTTTTTGGTAAAAGCTCTCAAATTTTTTGGTGTATCCTCATATTTTTGGTATGCCCTCATGTTTTCTGGTAATCCGTCATATGTTTTGGTATCTCTTTATGTTTTTTGGTAGTCCCTCACAATTTTGGTATCTTCTCATCTTTTTCTATAATCCCTCATGTTCTTAGATTTTTCAATACATCTACATTATTTTTGGTAACCCTTATGTTTTTTGGTACACTCTTTGATTTTCTTTGTATCTTCTCATAATTTTTGGTACCCTACCATGTTTTCAGGTAGTCTCTCATGGTTTTTGGTTTGCCCACATGTTTTTTGGTTTGCTCTCATATTTATTGATACATTCTTAGATATTTTGGTATTCCCTATTTTTTTTATACAATCATAATTGTTGGTGTGGTTTCAAAAGAAAAAAAATTGGTGAGAGATATAATTTTTATTAAATTTTGTAAAGGATAAATTAAATTTAATCATATTGTTTAGAATAAAATAAAAATTAAATACGTTATCTCATGTTCTCTCAGATTTTTTGGTATTTTTCATATTTATTGGTAGCCTCTCATGTTTTTTTCATATTTTGTTTGTATTTTTTTTTGGTATTCCTCGTATTCTTTTTAGTGTAACCTCATATGATTTCAAAATTAGAATTTTATAAGAGATAATTTAATGATAATTTAAAAAATAAATTTTAAATAAATTAACAAATTTCCTATCTGAACCAAAATGAGTACATCTCAAGTTTGTTGGTATATCCTCATATTTTTTGGATTTAGGATTTTTGTAATAGATACTTTATATTTATACATTCATAAAGTTCAAATTTTTTACAACTATATTTAGGTACAAATTTCTCAACATCTAGGTGGTATTTTGCCATCTAGATGGCTAATTGGATATTATGAATAATGGTGAAATCAAGCAGCTTCATCGCCATCTTGATGGTATTTTTCTACCATGTAGATGGCTTCTTAGATTTTATAAATTGTATTTTCATGCAAATGAAAACAAGGTTGATACATAAATATAAATTGACCATATTAATATCATGTCCGAAAGAAAAACAAACATCAGCAATAAAAGTAAAATAAACATCATGTCCAAAAGAATCATAAAGACCTCCAAATATGGTTTAAGTTAAATCTTATCGGACAAAGAACTCACATAGGATCAGAACCAACATTGTCATCCTCCTCCTCTTCCTCTTCCTCATGTTTAGGTACATTATGTGGTGGAAACTCTCTGTTTTAGTCCAAATGCAGAAGGTTTAAGAATAAGATAATTTGCAAGATCATAACCTGGATTTTCACTATTTGACTAAGGAAATCACGGAGCATCTTCTCATTCGCAATGCGGTACGCATCGAAGATCTCAATTCTTGTTCTCAAAATTTGCATTGCTTCCATAAAAGATATGAAATTTATGTTGTTTGAGCTATTTGACGGTATTGAAGAAGATGGAGGAGCTTGCTTTGACGATGATGGTTGTGATGGTTCAATAGTGAAAACCCCTTGAGCATCTTCTTTTTGATTTTTCCAATGCTTGATTTAATAATACTTTGAATTAATATCCTCATCATAACATTGGATTGTACTAAAAATGATATGCTTGGCAATTGGTTTGCTTGGTAGGCCATTAATTAGTGACGTCTTATATGGACTCCAACATCAAAACATAACTGCGTAATCAAACAAGGAAACCAAAGTGTGTGTGAAGGATTTGCACAGCTTTGGATTTGTTTGTTCAGAAAATTTTCAACGTTTATACTGTGACCAACCAACATGCTGAAGAGTAGTAGGTATATCGGTTGTGTCAATTCATTGGTCTACTTCATCAGAATGAGATAATACTGATGAATAACTCAAGTTTTAGCCTCTCGAGAAAGATTCGTTGAGTGGATAGTATCGTTCTTATACAAAAATACAACTCCACGCCTTGCGTTAGGACATCATAAACCATATTCAAATTCAGTGTTAGAATTGTGTGACCCAAATTGTTGTGAAAATAAAATATAAGTGGAAATATAGGGGGATTTACAAGTGGCATCCATATAGAAGTTTATTTCCTTTATTTGATGTGGTTAAGAATAAGGTGTTTTAACCTTACTGTATTATTTCTATTTGACTTTGATTAGAATATGGTTTTACAAATCTATAAATAGATGTAGTCGTCTCTTCTCTTGTATAATTCGAATTTGACATAATGAATTATCTTCTCATCTACCCATGGTTTTTTTCGAAAGGGCTTCCACATAAAATTTTGTATGTTCTTATTCTCTTTTTGATTCTTAGCCATTATCGATGATCTATTTTTCACAAACTGGTATTAGAGCTTCCAAGTTGTTCATCTCAATCACGGTAATGGCATCTTTGAAGTATGAAATTCCATTGTTGGATCGCAACACCAGATTCGCATTGTGACAGATAAAGATACAGGCAATTCTTGCACAGATGGACTTGGACGATGCCCTACTAAGATAGATAAGATGCCTTCGACATTGATTGAGGAAGAGAAGAGGCATAAAAATTGAAAGGCGTTAACAGCAGTTACATATGCATTTGTTTAACAAAATTTCACAAGATGTGATGAAGGAAAAGACCGTCATTGCATTATGAAAGAGGTTGGAATAACTATGTATGTCAAAAACTCTAACCAGCAAGTTGCATATGAAACAGTGTCTTTATACTCATCGTTTGGAGGAAGGAGTGTTTGTACATGAACACTTAACAATGTTTAAAAATCCTTCCAGACCTTAAGGCCATGGAGATTCAGTATGATAAAGAAGATCTAGTGTTGATTCTACTTTGTTCATTGCCTCAATCTTATTCAACCTTTAGAGACACGATTTTGTATAGTTGCGAGTCTATTACAGTTGATGAGGTTTATGATTCTTTAATCTCGTATGACAAGATGAAATATCTTGTGGTTAAACCCGACTCTCAGGGAGAGGGTCTCTTTGTTCGTGGGAGATAAGATCAGAATACTGATGATGATCGTGGAAGGACATAGGAACAAAATCATCATGGTAAATCTAGTATTCAAATAGAGGTAAAACTTGTAACTTCTGTAAGAAGAAGGGCCACATTAAATCTGAGTGTTTTAAGCTACGGAATAAGATCAAAAGGGAAGTTGTGAATCAAAAGGGCAAACAACCAGAAAAATCTGGTAAAGATGATGTTGTAAAAGACTACAGTGATGGTGAACTTCTAGTCACTTCTGTCAACAATTCTAAAGTAAGTGAGGAGTGGATCCTTGATTCGGGCTTCACCTTCCACATGAGTCCCAATCAAAATTGGTTTACAACCTACAAAACAGTGTCTGAAGGTGTTGTTTTGATAGGAAATAATACTTCATGTAAAATTGCAAATGTTGGAACGATTAAAGTTAAGATGTTTGACGAAGTTTTCAGAACATTTAGTGACGTACAACATGTCCCAGAATTGAAGAGAAATTTGATTTCATTGAGTACTCTTGATTCAAAAGGGTAAAAATACGCAGCTGAAATTGGGGTTTTGAATATTTCCAAAGGTTCCCTTATTATGATGAAAGGGCAGAGATAGACTGCCAAGTTATATGTTTTATAGGGTTCTACTGTTACTAGTGATGCATCTGCCACTTCCTTGTCCTTGTTAGATTATGATGTTACTAGGCTTTAGCATATGCGTCTAGGGCATATGAGTGAGAATGGCATGGCAAAATTGAATAAAATAGGACTTCTTGATGGGCAAAGAATTGAAGTTTTGTAAGCACTACGCTTTTAGGAAGCAAAAGAGAGTTCGATTCACTATAAGAATCCTTAGCACGAAGGAAACGTTAGAGTATATTCATTCTAATATGTAAGGGCCATCTAGCGTTGTAATAGCCTGATTTTAGGTCTAGTCAGAAAAGTAGTTTCGAGACCACAAATCCGACATAGAAAAATTTATGTTTATTATATTTTGATGGTATACAGTTTCACGAAATGATTTTGTGAAAATTTCGTTTGAAAATTGTGACGTTTGGGCACTCAATTTAGCAAAAAGGACTAAATTATAAAAAGTGTAAAAGTTGATTTCTACTTGTTAAAGGTGTCTAATTGCTATGAGATTTTAAATTAGAGGTCCTTAAATGGTAATAAGACCATTTTAATTTAATTTGGGCAAAAATAGACATGAGGTAAGAGAATTTTAGTGTTTTGATAAAAGGGCATTTTGGTCATTTGGTAAATAAAAAAATAAAAAGGGAAAATAAAGCCAAAATTTGCTCATCTTTCTTCAACCTTGGCTGAAACTTGGGAGAAGACCATAGCTAGGGTTTTTTCATCTTTCAAGCTTGATTGTAAGTACATCCTAACCCTGTTTTTAATGCTCTTTATGTTTTTGAAGTCGTTATCATCCGATCTATCTATTTCTAACATTAAATTTAGGAATAATCAAGGTCTGGTTTAGAAATTTGTGTATTTTGGTGTCTAATGGTAGAAAACAAAGGTTTGGTTTTAGATAAACAACTTTTACTAAGTGATTTTTGATGAAAATGCTTAAAAGGACCTGTTTGTAAAAATTATAAAATATGTAGTAAAAGTGTGTTTTAATAGAAATTGTGGGCTGTTGTAGTTATAAAAATGGTTTGATCAGGCTTTTACATTAAAGAAATTGCTCAAGTTTCATTTTAAGAGCCTAAGGACTAAAATGTAAAATGTCAAAAAGTTAGGGACAAAATAATAATTTTGTCTAGGATGCAAATTAATGTAAATGTATGCATAAAATGATGAATTGATAGTCAAATTTGCTTGTATAGACTCGGAACAACCGACTACGGAACTAGATCGAGGAAAACGAAAAGTCTCGTATTAATTGAGTTTCAAATACAAACCATTCTCAAGGTAAGTTCGTGTAATTTAATTTGGTATGTTATTATGTTTTAATTGAATTGTGTAATTGAGATAAAATATATGTGATGATATACCCTATGAAATAATTACAAGATGATAAACACGAATAAAATGTCATTGTCCCAGTTGAATATTGTATTTCGATGGATAATAATAAATTTCTTGAAATGAACAAAATGATATAGAAAGGATTTAGCCCGGACGGGTAATCCTGAGCTACACTCTTTTGAGTAAATGTTATGAAATGGATTTAGCCTGGACTGGTAATCCTGAATAAGCTCTTGGGAGTGAATGTTAAATACGGGATTTAGCCTGGATTGATAATCATGTTATATAAATGTGGCTTGAGAGTGCGCTCTAATGAATATGCGCTTAATGAGCACTTTGGATGTGAATTGACAAATGATTGACATGTATATACCTCGAGTATACTACCCGAGTATCCATCAAAATTACAATAGTTCAATGAAAAGAAATCTTGAAAAATGGAATAGTAAAATGATATGGAAGTTTATACAATGGTGAGCTCATCTATGTCGGTTTGATAACTTCATGATGTGTATGACTAACTTGTTTAATAAGTGAATGTATTTAGGTAACTTGTCAAAATATTGATAGAATGAATGCATATATATATATATATATGCTTATTTGAATAATTATAACCGGTAAGTTTCTTTCTACTATGCGAACTTACTAAGCATGAAAATGCCCTACCCCGTTTTACTTTTCCTTATTTTATAGTGCTCGTAAGGCTCGTGAAGGTTAGAGGATTCAGTCGAGCAAGATCACACTATCCACAAATCTCCTTTTTGGTATAGATAAATGATTTATTTTGATATAATGGCATGTATAAGCTACTTGGCTTAGATGAAGGCTTGTAAGTAATATTTTGTTACTTAGCCATTGGAATGGCTAAGGATGTTCAATTAGTGCAAGTATGATGTTAATGTATGTCCAAATTCTTAAGTGTTAAGTATGGTGGATAATTCATTTTTTAAGTGGCCATAGGAATTGGCTAATATCGGTTTAATTATATATGCATATGATGATGTCTTTCATGGATGTGAGAATTTGCATGGTTTGAGTTGACAAGTATGTGATGTTGTATGTGATAGAAAATAGCATGTAAATGATGTGGCTAATTTAGTTGAGTGTATGTGTTTGGATTGGTGCTATGTTTTGTTGTGTAGGTATGTGCATGGAAGGGTGACAAAATGGCTTGGTAAATAGCCTTGTTTTTGTCCACACGGGTGTGTGTCTAGGCCGTGTGTGACACATGGTCTACCTCACGGGCATGTGTTCTGGCCGTGTGCCCCTTGCACCTTAATTGATGCAAAATAGAATGTCTAGAATATAGCATACGGGTAGAGACACGGGCGTGTGTCTCAGCTGTGTACTACACGCCTTGGACATGGGCGTGTATCCCGGCCATGTGAAGTCTGCACCATTTTATGAAAAATTATGAAAATTAAATCGACCACACGGCCTAGCACATGGGCGTGTGGCACGGTCGAGAGCACCCTATTTTGAACACGGCTTGTAGCACGGGCATGTCCCGAACCCACACGGGCGTGTGACCCCTATTTTAGCAAAAAAATTTAAGTGTCGTAAAACTTTCTAAAGTTCTCGGTTTAGTCCCGAATCACTCCCAATGCATGTTTTGGGCCTCGTAGCTCGTTTTAGGGACGATATGAATATTATTGAAAAGTTTTAATTTGAATGGAAATTCATGTCTCAATTTTGAATGTTTTCTTGTGAATAAGTCCGAAAATGTCTCGTACCCTATCCCGGCATCGGATATGGATAAGGGCTGTTACATTTAGTGGTATCAGAGCTACGATTTAGTCGATTCTCGGACTAACGTAGCAAGTATGGGTTTAACTATACATGCCATTATATAAATTGTGATAGTGTGATAACTCCTGACCACTTTTAAATGTATTTTCATATAGTAAATGTCTTCCAACCAACCTCAAGATGAGTCTGAAGAAGCTGAGGGCACTGCTCAAGCTTCTGTACAACGAGCCACAACAAGTAGTAGTAGTAGGAGACCCATGTCAGAGGGTCGCGAAGAGGCAAAAGCAGCCTTCTTCGAAATGATGGATGAATGGTTTAGAGCACACCCCGCTATTCTACGACCTCCCCCACCTGTCCCTCAACCTGATTATGAGATGCCACAGGGTGTTGAGCTCGAAAGGATCAGAAAGGCTCCGGTTGATAAAATAAGAAAATATGGAGTAGAAAAGTTCAAAGCTACTACCGACGATGATTCAGAAAAAGTCAAGTTTTGGCTAGAGAATACCATTTGGGTTTTCGAGGAATTTTCATGTACTCCCGCAGAATGTTTGAAATGTGCGATATCTTTACTAAAAGACACAGCATACTATTGGTGGAAAACTATATCTTCAGTTGTACCGAAGGAAAATTTCACATGGGAATTCTTTCAAGGTTCTTAGATTAGAGAAGAAAAGAATTTTTAGATCTTAAACAGGGAGACAGGACCGTGTTAGAATATGAACAAGACTTTGTTCGGTTGAGTTAGTATGCTAGGGAATGGGTTCAAACCGAAGCTGAGATGTGCAAACACTTTGAGGAAGGGCTGAACGAGGATATTAAACTATTGATTGGGATTCTCGAAATAAGAGAGTTTGTCGTGCCAGCCGATCGGGCCAAGAAAGCTAAAAATTTAACTATAGAAAAGAAGCAAGCGAAAGAGAAACCTAGGTTCCTAGTAAAAGATTCATGAGTAAGTCACAACCTTCTGCTTCAAAGAAATTAAGAAGTTATCATCAGTATTTTACATCATTAGTGGGACATTTAGGAAAGGAAAGAAGTTCCAAATGCTCTAAATCGAAAACTTTATCTCCCTCAGCAACTAGTGTAGGGAGTGTTGGAAACCCCAAGCCACGGTGTAATGTATGTAATAAATTGCATTATGGTGAATGCCGGATGAAAAGTGGGGCATGTTCCAGGTGTGGTTCCCTCATCACTTTCTTAAGGAATGCCCGAAAAGAGATGAGAAGGATACCAAACAGACTCCTAAATCAAGCAACCTCGCCTTGAGGGGTAGACCTCCATGACACCCCGAGAATGCTAGTGGTATTCGTGGTACTATAAAAGATTCAACAGCCAAATCTAAGGCATGGGCTCCAGCAAGAACATATGCCATACGTACAATGGAAGAGGCCTCGGTGCCCGATGTTATCACCGGTATTTTTTCTCTCTATGATACTAATGTAGTTGAATTGATTGATCCTGGATCAACCCATTCTTACATTTGCATGAAGTTGGGATCTAGTAAGGATTTACCTGTTGAGTCTACTGAATATATGATTAAAGTGTCGAACCCCTTAGGTAAATATGTTCTGGTTGATAGAGTTTGCAAGAATTGTCCTTTGATAATTATTTGATAATTCGAGGTCACTATTTTCCAGCTAACTTAATGTTGTTGCCATTTGATGAGTTTGATGTTATATTGGGTATGGATTGGTTGACAGTACATTATGCTATAGTAAATTGTAGAAGGAAAATTATTGAATTGAAATGTAAAATGGTGAAATTTTTTGGGTTGAATCAGATGAGTCAGATACATTACCTGTTGTGATTTCTTCTATGTCGACTTAGAAATACATGAGAAAAGGGTGTGAAGCCTATCTTGCTTATGTGTTCAACACTAAGGAGTCTGAATTGAAAATTGAATCAGTACCGGTAGTATGTGAATATTCAGATGTATTTCCAAAGGAATTGCTAGGGTTACCTCCGATTAGAGAAATTGAGTTTGGTATTAATTCAGTCTCTGGTACTTCACCGATATCAATTGCTCCATATAGGATGGCCCCAACTGAATTGAAAGAATTGAAAGCTCAGTTGCAAGAATTGATAGATAAGGGATTCGCAAGACCAAGTTATTCTCCTTGGGGTGCACCGATATTAGTTGTAAAAAAGAAATACGGTTATATGAGACTATGCCTCGATTACCGATAGCTCAACAAAGTGACCATAAAGAACAAGTACCTGTTATAGAGAATTGATGACTTGTTTGATCAGTTGAAAGGGGCAACAGTATTTTCAAACATAGATTTGAGATCGGGCTATTATCAGTTGAGAGTTAAGGAGTCGGATGTACCAAAGACCGCTTTCAGAACAAGGTATGGGCACATGAATTCCTTGTTATGCCTTTCGGACTAACTAATGCTCCTGCAGTTTTTATGGACTTGATGAACCAGAATTTCAGATCATACCTAGATAGGTTTTTGGTTGTGTTCATTGATGATATCCTGATTTATTCTTGAGATGAGTCCGAGCACGCTGAGCATTTGAGAACTGTTTTACAGATTTTGAGAGAAAAATAGTTATATGCTAAGTTCAATAAAAGTGAGTTTTGGCTTTGAGAAGTTGGATTTCTGGGGCACATTGTTTCAGGTGATGGCATTCGAGTTGATCCGAGTAAGATTTCTGCTATAGTTGAATGGAAACCACCGAAGAATGTATCCGAGGTTAGAAGCTTTTTGGGTTTAGCCGGTTACTACTGCCGATTTGTCAAAGGGTTTTCGATGATTGCTACTCGTATGAAGAGATTGTTGCAAAAAGATGTCAAGTTTAAATGGTTCGAAAAATGTCAACAAATTTTGAGAAATTGAAAGCTTTATTGACTGAGGCACCGGTCTTATTACAACCTGAACCGGAAAAGAATTCGTAATTTATAATGATGCGTCTTTGAATGAACTTGGACGTGTGTTGATGCAAGAGGAAAAGTGATAGCTTATGTCTCGAGACAGTTGAAACCACATGAGAAGAATTACTCGATGCATGATTTGGAACTGGCCGCCATAGTTTTTACCTTGAAAATTTGGAGACATCATTTGTACGGTGAGAAATGTCATGCTCTTACTAATCACAAGAGTTTGAAATATTTGATGACTCAGAAAGACTTAAATTTACGGCAACGAAGATGGCTTGAGTTATTGAAAGACTATGAGTTGGTGATTGATTATCACCGGGTAAGGTGAATGTAGTCACAGATGCCCTGAGTAGGAAATTCTTGTTTTCCTTGAGAGAAATGAACACGAGGCTGACCTTATCGGATGATGGTTCAATTCTAGTCGAATTAAGAGATAGACTAACGTTTCTACAATAGATTTGCAAAGCCTAGAAGTGTGACATTGAACTGCAAGCTAAGAGAGCTCTTTGTGAATCGGGCAATAACTCAAATTTTTGTATTAGATCCAAACTATTTGATATTTCGTGATAGGATTTGTGTGTCAAAAGGTGACGAACTTATTCAGAAAATTCTTCAAAAGGCACATAGTGGTTGTTTATCCATTCATCCGGGTAGTACGAAAATGTAGAATGACTTGAAAAAAATGTATTGGTGGTCAGGTATGAAAAGAAATATCTCCGAGTTTGTTTCGAAATGTTTGATTTTCCAACAAGTGAAAGCTGAACATCAAGTACCTTTAGGTCTGCTTCAGCCAGTGATGGTTCTCAAATGGAAATGGGATAGAATCACAATGGACTTTATAATGGGTTTGTCTTTAACCCCGAAAAAGAAAGATGTCGTATGGGTCATTGTTGATAGATTGACGAAGTCGACTCATTTTATACCGATACGCACTGACTATTTGCTTGATAAGCTAGTTGAATTGTACATTGCTGAGATTGTGATATTGCACCGGGTGCCTATATCGATTATTTCGGATAGAGATTCGAGATTCACTTCACGATTTTGGAAGAAGTTGCAAGAAGTTTTAGGTACGAAGTTAAATTTTAGTATCGCTTTTCATCCGTAAACCGAAGGTCAATCCAAAAGGGTAATTCAGATTCTTGAGGACATGCTCCGATGTTGTGTTCTAGAGTTCCAATGTAGTTGGAAAAATATCTACCGTTGGTTGAATTTGCCTACAAAAATAGTTTTCAGTCAAGTATAAAGATGGCACCGTATGAAGCGTTGTATGGTCGTAAGTGCCGAACTCCTCTGTGTTGGATAGAGCTTAGTGAGAAACAAATTCACGGGGTTGACTTAGTTAGAGAAACCGAAGAAAAGGTGAAAGTATTTCGTGATAGTTTGAAAGTAGCTTCTGATAGACAAAAGTCATATCTGGATTTGAAAAAAAAAAAGAGATTGAGTTTCAAATTAGGGATAAAGTGTTTTTGAAAGTATCTCCATGGAAGAAAGTTCTCAGATTTTTCCGGAAAGGCAAGTTGAGTCCACGTTTTATTGGGCCATATGAGGTGATTGAAAGAATCGGGATAGTAGCATATCGGTTGGCTTTACTGACAGAGTTGGAAAAGATCCCTGATGTGTTTTATGTGTCTATATTGCAATAGTATCGATCTAAACCTTCACATGTGATTTCGCCCTTAGAGGTTGAAATTAGACCGAATATGACCTATGGCGAAGAGCCAATCAAAATATTAGCTCGGGAAGTGAAACAGTTGAGAAATAAAAGTATAGCCCTAGTGAAAGTTTTGTGGAAAAGACATAAAGTTGAGGAAGAAACGTGGGAATCTGAGGAGGCTATGAGAAAATAGTACCCAAACCTCTTTTTCGATAAGATTTTCGGGGACGAAAATCCCTAAGGGGAGAGTTATAACGACAATTTTAGGTTTAATCGAACAGTGGTTTGGGACCACAAATCTGACATAGAAAAATTAATTTTTATTACATTTTTATATTCTACAATTTCACAGAGTGATTTCGTGAAAATTTAGTTAAAAATTTTGACGTTTGAGCACTCAATTTAGCAAAAAGGACTAAATTGTAAAAAGTACAAAAGTTGAGTTCTACTTTTTAAAGGTGTCCAATTATTATGATATTTTAAATTAAAGGTCCTTAGATGGTAATTATACCATTTTATTTTAAGTTGGACAAAAATAGACATGAGGTAAGAGAATTTTAGTGTTTGGAGAAAAGAGCATTTTGGTCATTTAGTAAATAAAAGAATAAAAAGGGAAAATAAAGCCAAAATTTGCTCATCTTTCTTCAACCTTGGCCGAAACTTGAGAGAATACCATAGCTAGGGTTTTTTCATCTTTCAAGCTTGATTGTAAGTACATCCTAGCCCTGTTTTTAATGCTCTTTATGTTTTTAAAGTCGTTATCATCCGATCAATCTATTTCTACCATTAAATTCAGGAATAATCAAGGTCTAGGGTTTTGACCCATGTTAGATATTTGTGTATTTTGATTTCTAGTGGTAGAAAATGAAGGTTTGGTGTTAGATAAACAACTTTTACTAAGTGATTTTTGATGAAAATGCTTAAAAGGACCTATTTGTAAAAATTATAAAATATGTAGTAAAAGTGTGTTTTAATGGAAATTGTGGACTATTATAGTTATAAAAATGGTTTGGTTAGGCTTGTACATTAAAGAAATTGCACACGTTTCATTTTATGAGCCCAAGGACCAAAATGTAAAATGTTAAAAAGTTAGGGACAAAATAGTAATTTTATCTAAGATGCAAATTAATGTAAATGTATGTGTAAAATGATGAATTGATAGTCAAATTTTCTTGTATAGACCCGGAACAATCGATTATTGAACTAGATCAAGGAAAGCGAAATGTCTCGGATTAGTTGAGTTTCAAATACGAACCATTCTCAAAGTAAGTTCGTGTAATTTACTTTGGTATGTTATTATGTTTTAATTGAATTGTGTAATTGAGATACAATATATGTGATAATATACCCTATGAAATAATCACAAGATGATAAACACGAATAAAATGTCATTGTCCCGGTTGAACATTATATTTCGATGGATAATAATAATTTTATTGAAATGAACAAAATGATATATAAAAGATTTAGCCTGGACAGGTAATCCTAAGCTACACTCTCTTGAGTAAATGTTATGAAATGGATTTAGCCCGGATGGGTAATCCATAGTATGCTCATTAGAGCTAACGTTATCGAAAAGATTTAGCCTAAACTGGCAATCCTGTTATATAAATGCGGCTTGAGAGTGTTCTCCATGAATATGTGCTTAAGGAGCATTTTGGATGTGAATTGACAAATGATTGACATGTATATACCTCGAGTATACTACCCGAGTATCCATCGAAATTACACTAGTTCAATGAAAAGAAATCCTGAAAAATGGAAAGTGAAATGATATGAAAGTTTATACTATGGTGAGCTCATCTATGCTGGTTTGATAACTTCATAATGTGTATGAATAACTTGTTTAATGAGTGAATGTATTTAGGTAACTTGTCAAATTATTGATGGAATGAATGCATATATATATATATATATATGCTTATTTGAATAATTATAACCGGTAAGTTTCTTTCTATTACGCGAACTTACTAAGCATGAAAATGCTTACCCCGTTTTACTTTTCCTTGTTTTATAGTGCTCATAAGGCTTGCGAAGGTTGGAGGATTTGGTCGGAGCAAGATCACACTATCCACAAATCTCCTTTTTGGTATAGCTAAATAATTCATTTTGATATAATGGCATGTATAAGCTACTTGGCTTAGATGAAGGCTTGTAAGTAATATTTTGTTACTTAGCCATTGGAATGGCTAAGGATGTTCAGTTGGTGCAAGTATGATGTTAATGTATGTCCAAATTCTTAAGTGTTAAGTATGGTGGATAATTCATTTTGTAAGTGGCCATTGGAATTGGCTAATATCGGTTTAGTTATATTTGCATATGATGATGTCTTTCATGGATGTGAGAATTTGCATGGTTTAAGTTGACAAATATGTAATGTTGTATGTGATAGAAAATAGCATGTGAATGATGTGGCTGATTTGGTTGAGTGTATGTGTTTGGATTAGTGCTATTTTTGTTGTGTAGGTATGTGCATGGAAGGGTGACAAAATGGCTTGGTAAATAGCCTTGTTTTTGTCCACAAAGGGCGTGTGTCTAGGCCGTGTGTGATACACGGTCTACCCTATGGGCATGTGTTCTAGCCGTATGTCCCTTGCACCTTAATTGATGTAAAACAGAATGTCCAGAATATAGCACACGGGCAGAGACACTTGCGTGTGTCTCAACCGTGTGTGCTACACGGCCTTGGACACGGGCGTGTATCCCGACCGTGTGAAGTTTGTACCTATTTTATGAAAAATTATAAAAATTAAATCGACCACACGGCCTGGCACACGGGCGTGTGGCACTACCATGTGGCAAAGTCAGAGAGCACCCTATTTTTAACACGACCTATAGCATGGGCGTGTCTCAGGGTCGCACGAGCGTGTCCCAAATCCACACGGGCATGTGACCCCTATTTTAGCAAAAATTTTCTAAGTTTCATATAACTTTCTAAAGTTTTGGTTTAGTCCCGAATCACTTCTAATTCATGTTTTGGGCCCGTAAGCTCGTTTTAGGGACGATATGAATGTTTTTGAAAAGTTTTACATTTGAGTGGAAATTCATGTCTCAGTTTTGAATGTTTGTTTGTGAATAAGTCCGGTAATGCCTCGTACCCTATCCCGACGTCGAATACGGGTAAGGGGTGTTACAAGTGTGCCTTCCAAAGGTGGAACTAATTACATGCTAACACTTATTGATGATTTTTCCAAAAATTTTGGGCGTTTTTATTGAAGAAGAAAATATATTTGTTTTCCACATTTAAGTCTTGGAAAACTATGATTGAAAAACAGACGGGAAAATAAATAAAACACCTCCTCATAAACAATGGCTTAGAGTTATGTTCTAATGAGTTTAATGAACTTTGCAAGTCAGAAGGGATCTTGAGACACTTGATAGTTTGTCATACTCCTAAAAAAATAGTGTTGCAGAACGAATAAACAAAACGATCATGGAGAATGTTTGATTTATGTTGTCAAATGTCAACTTATCGAAGTCATTTTGGGCTGAAGCGGTCTCTACTGCATTTTTTTATCAATCGATCTCCATCTGTTGCCATTGAGAAAAAGACTCTACAAGAGGTATGGTCTGGTAATCCTGACTGATTATTCTAATTTAAAGATTTTTGGGTGTCTTGTGAATACTCATATTGATAATGGAAAATTAGAATTGAGATCCATTAAATGTGTTTTTCTTAGTTATAAAGCTGGTGTAAAAGGGTATAAGTTATAGTGTCCTGAAAATAGAAAAGTTGTGATTAGCAGAGATGTTTTTAGTGAAACTGTTATGCTACCTAACTTATCTCTTAGAAACTCTTCCAATAAAAAACAACAAAAGCAAGTGGAGCATCAGATTAATCCAGAATCTACAATAGAGTCGACTCCTTAAGCCAGCACAAAAAGTCAGAATAGAGTTGTTTCTTCACCATAATACTCAATCTCCGTAAAAAAACTAGAAGAGAGATTAAACCTCCAAAGAGTTATGCCAAGGCTAATCTAGTTTCTTATGCTTTAAATGTGTGTGACAACCCGATTTTGGGCCTAGTCAGAACAGTGGTTTTGGGGCCATAAATCCAATGAGTAAAATCTTATTTTTATTATATTTTTATGGTCTACGATTTCAAGGAAAGATTTCGTGAAAATTTCGTTTGAAAATTTCGACGTTTGGGCACTCAATTTAGTCAAAAGGACTAAATTATAAATAGTGCAAAAGTTGAGTTCCACATGATAGAAGTGTCCAATTTCTATGAAATTTTAAATTGGAGGTACTTAAATGGTAATTAAACTATTGGTTAAATTTTTGGACAAAAATGGACATGAGATAAGTGAAATAGGATATTTTTAAGTTAGGGTGTTTTGGTAATTTAGTAATTAAATGGACTAAAAGACAAAATAAAAGCCAAAAAACCTTGTCCATCTTCTTGCCTGGCCGAATTTAGCATGGGGAAGCCATGGCTAGGGTTTTCAAGCTTTCAAACTCAATAGTAAGTGCATCCAAGCCCCGTTTTTAATGTTATTTACATTTTTGAGATCCCCGTAACTCGGTTTAGCTATTTCTACCATTATTTTGAGCTAGGGTTTGTGTTTAAAACTTTACCCATGGATGACATGCATGTGCTTTGATGTCTATTGGTAGAATATGAATGCTCGGTGTGTAGTAAACGACTTTTACTAAGTGATTTTCGATTAAATCACATAAAGGACTAATTTGTAAAAAGTTGAAAAATGTATGAAAATGTGTGAATTAATGCAAATTGTGGACTTTTATAGTTATGAAAATGGTTCGTCTAGGCCTAAAATATAAGAAAATTGAATAAAAATAATTTTACGAGCCTAGGGGCAAAAGTGTAAATATGACAAAGTTTAGGGGCAAAAATGTAATTTTTTCATAGTATGATTTTTGGGTTACAATGAATAATGTGTCTAATAAGTAAGCTAAATGTGATGTTATAGATGAAAGAAAACGGGGTTCAGACTTAGAACGAGAGAAAAACGAGTAACTGATGGTTAGGTCCCTTTTTGCCATTTTGGTATCGAGGTAAGTTCGTGTGTAAATAATACAACATTATATTATGTATTTAATATTTTGATATCACATGAATTGTATATATATGTTTCTACGAATTCGATTGATGATGATTTGGCGAAGAATCGAAGAATGAGAATCCCGGTTGAACCTTAGGAATAGAAAGGATACCCTTGTCATGACATTTGATTAAGAAGGTCCCGTATAAGACCATATCTAGGATATGGAATCGGCATCAAATAATGATTCCATGTAAGACTACATCTGGGACCTAGCTTCGGTATGAATCATGTAAGACCATGTCTGGGGCATTACATCGACATACGATCTCGTGTAAAATCACATCTGGGATATGACATCGACATCAATATGAGATCTCGTGTAAGACATATTTAGGATATGACATCAGCATCGACATGTATAGGTATGTACATAGAACTCATGTGAAGTGAATTCGGTATATGATGAATTCTTGGGAAGAATGTACACGAATAAGTTATACTTGTAAAATATTGATATCCTTGTGATTAATGATCTACATTCATGATGAATGGATACATGTTAAGATTTGATGATGATCATGTGTGAGGCTTTTAAGCCAAATTAAATTGAGAAATGAAATGTTCAAGTCTTTGTTGTTGATATATAGGTTAAGTTGGCCAATGAATGGCTTGTAAATATTTGATGATGACTAGCATGTTGGCATGGCTAACTATGGATATATTTTAGTTTTATGTGTGTGTAAATGAGAATTAATACAAAGAAAACATGATAGAGTAAAATTAGCAATAAAACAGTTTGGACAACAGCAGTTGTATCACTTTTAAAATTCACCAAAAATGGTGAAAATTTAATTAGAAGTTGAGTAAGATATGGAATTAAAGCTTATTGAATCTATTTTTTCATAAAAGAAACGGTGTAAGAATAATTTCATATTATGAGATATTTGAATTTTTATAAGATAGGGTCAGAGTGATTTCGAAATTCCCTGTTCTGACTTGGGAAATTCATTAAAAATTGTAAAAAAAATAATCAAGGGATAATATTTATATACTTGAATTTATTAATGAGTCTATTTTCAAGAGAAACAAACGAGAACATCATTCGAATTCTGTACCACGAGAAAATAATTTTTTAGTGAAGAGAGGTTAGAACTGTCAGACAGCGAAACAAGGGAGATTTTAAAGAATAATCTGTACTGATTAGCTTAACAAAAAATTCTAGAAATGTTATGGTAAGAAGAGATGAGAGTCTATTTTCAGGAAAATTTGCAGATCCTAATTTGGAGTTTCGTAGCTCCAGATAAAAATAATTTAGTGAATGTAACTCGAGTAGATAGCTCAAGATGAACATAAATGAATTGTGAAATTTAATGCAATAATGATGGTATTATCTTGAGAGCTTATATTAAGGATTGTTAAAAGTATGGTAATCAATTTTTTATCATTTACATATGTAGTTACTAAGCTTTGTAGCTTATTCCACTTCATTTCTCATATCTTATAGGATTTTATGCTAGCTCGAGTTGGAGATCGTCGGAGATGCTATCACATTATCAAGCTATCATGTTGGGTATAAGTGAATGCAAAACCCTTTGAGTTTATGACATGTATAGGAACTTAGTCAATTGTGTATGTGTCATTTGATTTGGCCAAATGTGTTGGTTCATAATGTTAATGTGATTCATTTTGTATATAGCCATGGGATATGGCTCATATTAGTTAATGAGTTGTAATGCCTATTTATATATGTGTGCTTACACTAAAGGTTTCATGTGATGTGGTTATATGTGTTTGGTATAGGTGGATTGAAGTTGTATTTAAGTATGTGCAAATGAGAGTGCCAAATGGTTTGGTAAATAACCATTTTCTTGGCCATACGGCAGAGACACGGTCGTGTGTCTCAGCCGTGTGGAGGAACGGCCCCGAGACATGGGCGTGTGCTCGGGCATTTGAAGTCTGCATCTTTTTTCAAAATTTAATTCGCCACACGGCCTAAGCACACGAGCGTGTGACTTGGAATTGTGACCCTATTTTGTTGATGACTTCATAAACAAAGAGTTAAACTGGCTGAGGACATGGGCGTGTGTGACCACACGGCCTACCCACACGGGTGTGTCCCAAGCCACACGGGCATGTGACCCTTGTTTTGATGAAAAATTTTCTAAGTCTTCTTAAAGTTTCCTAAGTTCTTTTTTAGTCCCATATAGTTCCCAATGTATGTTTTGGGCTATAAGGGGCGATTTGCATGTGAATGAGATTTTATAGCCGATTTTGTATAAATTTTTTTGTTTAAGTCCGGTAATGCCTCGTATCTTGTCCCGAAGTCGAAAACGGGTAAGGGGTGTTACATTTAGTGGTATCAGAGCTATGCTTTGGTCGATTCTTAGACTAACCTAGCATATGTGAGTCTAGCTATACATGCTATATTACTACTCGTGATAGTGTGATATCTCCAGGCTCTAACAAAATTATTTTGTTATGACAGAGATGACTTCCAACCGAGCTATTTTTGATAATGCTGAAAAATGATATTGAGGTGATTGAAATGTGTTTGTGATGAGACGAAACTTAGAAAGGTATGAATATAAGTTCATGATATTTATGTGGTAATATACGAAATGAGATAACCATGAGTTGAGAAATGTAGAAACGTGGAATAAAATGAAAGTTTATGTGGTGATAAGCCCATTCATGTTTGCTAGGCATGCATATGATGATATGTGCCCAATCTATTTGATCAAGTGAATATGATAAGTACATTTACACAAATTGACGGAATATGTGTTTATGTACACTTGTTTGAATAAGTGTAATTAGTATGTTAATGTGGTTGAATTTTATGTTTACTTGTTAAATTACAGATAATATGATGTTATGTTTTATGTCTTTGTTAATGCAGAAATGAGTGCTATCGTTCAATGATGAATTGATGGATAAGACCATGGTTGGTCCATGGCAAAGTATGGAATGTAAGACCATAGTTGGGCTATGGCATTGTGATACATGTAAGATCATGTGGCATCGATATGAGACTTTGTGTAAGACTATAGTTGGACTATGGAATCAAGTAAAAGACGTACTCAAACCCGTAAGGCGTTCTATAATTTGACAAATGTTAGTAAGTAAATTCATTGTTTGAAATTGTGGATGGCAGAAAACATTCGTAAAATAAATAAGTATATTAAATTGTCTGAAGTGAATTATATGATTATGATGATATTATGTTAATGGTGAATGCTAAGTCATATGTGTGTATTTATGAGAGTCAAGTTAGAGGCTTTACGACCTCACCCCCTTACCAATGATACTTTATTATGAAATTTTACGAGAATCATGTTGAATAAGTTCATAAGTGTGAAACTAAAGAGTTCAGTGATGAAATAATTAGTAATGTATATAAAGATAAGAATAGTTTGGAAAGTGAAAACAACTTTAGAAGAAATATCAGAATGTTTTAAAGATTACATAGATTATGCAATGTCATAGATAAAGAAGAAGCTAGTCTCAACTATTCAATTCAATTGAGTTATATGTATTTAAAGTATCCTCAAGTATAGTAATGAATTTTGTACATTCACGAGTATATAGACGGATGGTCTGAATGAAGAAATTATATTTTGGAAAGTATGATACAGATATATGCCTATTGGATTGTTCTAATCGAATGATGTTGTTATGAGTTAAAGTTGTATCGATTGATAAAGTCATCACATTTATGAAAATTTGAATGATCTATGCATGTTAGAAAAGTTCTAAATTGTTGAAAGTATTATTAACCGAAGCTCTAGTTCTGAGTTCAATTTGAATTGAGTAAGGAATTTGTGATTTTTCAATGATGTACTATTGAACAGATCGGAATATCTTTAATACAAGAATGTAAAGAAGTAGTTTGCACTTTCAGATGATTAAAATCACATGAAAAAGAACTGTTCGACTAATGATTCAAAGACGACCACTTTTATATCTGTGTTATGAACTGGATGATTTCGTATGTTTGATAAAAAATGTCATATGCTTCCTGATCCTAATGGGTTAAAGTAACTAATGTCGCAGAAAGACTTGAAATTAAGACAACATGAATGTTTTGAGATGTTGAAAGACTGTGAGTAATTATTGACTTACCTTTTGGAAAGCAAGTATGGTTACATATGCTTGAATGGAAAATTGTTATTTATTTTTGTGAGTATTGGTTACTTGATTGATCTTATTTGATGATGGACTAGTTCTAGCTAAGTTAAAAGCTTAAGCGATGCTTTCTTTGTGAATTGAGAAGCTCAGAGATGTGATAGAGAGTGGTGAACTAAACGAGTATAGTGTGAAACGACTTTCTATTCTGAATTCCAGGTTGGACCTGATTCCTGTTATTATTATTGTTCTGAGATAGAATTTGCGTACTGGGTAATCTAAAGTTTGTATAGAAGTTTTGTACGAGACTCAGTAGTAGCTTGTCGGTTCATCCAAGAATAATAAAATGTGCACTTATAGGAGTAGATGTTCGGGTGATTGAGTATGTATCACGATATTTTTGACTTTATGTTCAGATGTCTATTTGTTAGCAAGTAAGTCGAAAATCAATTGTATTTAGGACTAATACAATCAATGGTTGTACAAGAGTGATGATGAGATAGAGTTACCATAGATTTCATATCGGGATTGTCATTATCCCCAAAAAGGAATATGTTAATTGGTTTATGGTTGATCATTTGACAAAGAAAGATCCGTATGATCATTTTATTATGTACAGATTTCTTATTTGACAGATTAGCCGAGTAATATGTTTCTGAGGTTATTCGATTATGTAGAGTGCCAGATCTATTATGTCGGATAGATATCCGGAGGTTATATCGTAATTATGGGATGAGCCATAGGAAACTATGAGTATGTAGTTGCATTTTGGCACAGTAATTTGTTTTTATATAAATGATAAGTCTAAGAGAGTAGTTCAGATTTTGATGGTGTACTCCGGCATTGTGTGCTAAAGTTTAAAGGATATTGGAAAGAGATATATGAGATTAAATCGATTAGTAATTATGAGAAGATTAGTGAAAGTGTTTCAGGAGATTTGAAAGCAACTTCTTCTGGTAAGATTTTCGGAGACGAAAATCCCTAAAGAGGGGGAGAATTGTAACAACTCGATTTTGGGCCTAATCAGAATAGTGGTTTTGGGGGCACAAATTCGACGATGAAAGTCTTATTCTTATTATATTTTTATGTTCGACGTTTGACGTTTGGCAATCAATTTAGTCAAATGGACTAAATTGTAATTAGTGTAAAAGTTGAGTTCCACATGTTAGAAGTGTCCAATTTCTATGAAATTTTAAATTGGAGGTCCTTAAATGGTAATTAGACCATTGGTTAAATTTTTGGACCAAAATGGACATGAGATAAATGAAATAGGTTATTTTTAAGTCAGGTGCATTTTGGTAATTTGGTAATTAAATGGACTAAAAGACAAAATAAAAGCCAAAAACCCTTGCCCATCTTCTTGCATGGTGGAATTTAGCATGGGGGAAGCCATGGCTAGGGTTTTCAAGCTTTCAAGCTCAATAGTAAGTGCATCCAAGTCCCGCTTTAATGTTCTTTACATTTTTAAGATCTCTATAACTCGGTTTAGTTATTTCTACCATTATTTTGAGCTAGGGTTTGTGTTTAAAAATTTACCCATGGATGACGTGCATGTGCTTTGATGTCTAATGGTAGAATATGAATACTCGATGTGTAGTAAACGACTTTTACTAAGTGATTTTCGATGAAATCAAATAAAAGGACTAATTTGTAAAAAGTTAAAAAATGTATGAAAATGTGTGAATGAATGCAAATTTTGGACTGATATAGTTATGAAAATGGTTAGGCTAGGCTTGAAATACAAGAAAATTGAATAAAAATCATTTTACGAGCCTAGGGGCAAAAGTGTAAATATGATAAAGTTGAAAGGCAAAAATGTAATTTTTCCATAGGATGATTTCTGGGTCACAATGAATAATGTGACTAATGAGTAAGCTAAATGTGATGTTATAGATCAAAGAAAACAGGGTTCAGACTTAGAACGGAGGGAAAACAAGTAATTGAGGTTAGGTCCATTTTTGCTATTTTGGTATCGAGGTAAGTTCGTGTGTAAATAATACAACATTATATTATGTATTTAATATTTTGATATTGCATGAATTGTATATATATGTTTCTACGGATTCGATTGATGATGATTTGGCGAAGAATCGAAGAATGAGAATCTCGGTTGAACCTTAGGAATAAAATGGATACCCTTGTCACAACGTTCGATTAAGAAGGTCCCGTATAAGACTATATCTGGGATATGGCATTGGCATCGAATAACGATTTCGTGTAAGACCACGTCTGCCACCTGGCTTCGGTCTAAAATCGTGTAAGACCATGTCTGGGGCATGGCGTCGACACCAATATGAGATCCCGTATAAGACCATATCTAGGATATGGCATCGGCATCGGCATCGACATGTGATCCCATGTAAGACTATATCTGGGATATGGCATTGGCATCTTACTATGTGTATGACAATTTCCGAGTATCCTTAAATGTTCCAAGTGGTTCAACGGGATAAAGTATTAAAGTTGATGTTAAATATGGAAAAAGGGTTAAAGTTATGTGATGGAGTGATACAAGTATGTATGCAAAACTCACGAGAAATGAGCTCGGTATGTGATTTCATATAAGACCATGTCAGGGACATGGCGTCGATATGATATTTCATGTAAGACCATATCGAGGATATGGCGTTGATACGGTATTATATGTATGAGATTCCCGAGTATCTTTTAGCATTCCGAGTGGTTCAACGGGTACGTTAAAAACGAGAAAGTAAGTGACTATGTTACGAGAGGTATATGTATGTACATAGAACTCATGTGAAGTGAATTTGGTATATGATGAATTCTTGGGAAAAATGTACACAAATAAGTTATACTTGTGAAATATTGATATCCTTGTGATTAATGATCTACACTCATGATGAATGGATACATGATAAGATTTGATGATGATCATGTGTGAGGTTTTTAAGCCAAATCAAATTGATAAATGGAATGTTTAAGTCTTTGTTGTTGATGTATAGGTTAAATTGGCCAATGAATGGCTTGTAAATATTTGATGATGACTAGCATGTTGGCCTGGATAACTATGGATATATTTTAGTGTTATGTGTGTGTAAATGAGAATTAATACAAAGAAAACATGATAAAGTAAAATTAGTAATAAAACAATTTGGACAACAGCAGTTGTATCACTTTTAAAGTTCACCAAATATGGTGGAAATTGAATTATAAGTTGAATAAGATATGGAATTAAATCTTATTGAGTATATTTTTGCATAAAAGAAATGGTGTAAGAAAAATAATTTCATATTATGAGATATTTGAATTTTTATAAGACAGGGTCAGAGTGATTTCGAAATCCCCTGTTCTGACTTGGGAAATTCATTAAAAATTGTAAAAAAATAATCAATGGATAATATTTATATACTTGAAAGAAACAAACAGGAACATCATTCAAGTTCTATACCACGAGAAAATATTTTTTTAGTAAAGAGGGGTCAAAACTGTTAGACAGCAAAACAAGGGAGATTTTAAAGAATGAACTATACTTATTGGCTGAACCAATAATTTTGGAAATTTTATGGTAAGAATAGATGAGAGTCTAGTTTCAGGAAAATTTTGGATCCTAATTTGGAGTTCTGTAACTCTAGATAAAAATAATTAAGTGGCTATAACTCAAGTAGATAGCTCAAGATGAACTTAAATGAATTGTGAAATTTTATGCAATAATGATGGTATTTTCTTGAGAGCTTATATTAAGGATTGTTAAAAGGATGTTAATCAATTTTTTATTATTTACATAGTACTTACTAAGCTTTGTAGCTTACTCCCTTCCTTTCTCATATCTTATAGGGTTTTATGCTAGCTCGAGTTGGAAATCGCCGGAGATGTTATCACATTATCAAGCTATCATGTTGGGTATAAATGAGTGCAAAACCCTTTGAGTTTATGGAATGTATAGGAACTTAGTCAATTGTTTATGTGTCATTTGATTTGGCCAAATGTGTTGGTTCATAATGGTAATATAATTCATTTTGTATATAGCCATGGGATATGGCTCATATTAGTTAATGAGTTGTAATGCCTATTTATATGTGTGTGCTTACACTAAAGGTTTCATGTGATGTGGTTATATGTGTTTGGTATGGGTGGATTGAAGTTGTATTTAAGTATGTGCAAATGAGAGTGCCAAATGGTTTGGTAAATAGCCATTTTCTTGGCCACACAGGTAGAGACACGGCCGTGTGTCTTAGCCATGTGGAGGACACAACCTACCCCTTAAAGAAATTTCGAGGAAGAAATTTCTAACTAACTATTAATTGCACCGCTCAAGTCACACCACTATGCTTCTGCTGCGCACTCTGATTTTAATAACACTAACACACTTTAACTCTAATTGAACCCTTTACACCTACCCACTGGAGCAGATAAGCATTGCACGCATACAATTTTTATACCCAAAATATCGCATCCACATAAAACATACCCGACTTAATGGTGATTTAACAATCCCGAGTCTGATTCTCCTCAGACCCGCATCTGAAACACGCTCCTGACTTCCTCCAACATTCACCCAGATGATGCCTTCTGCAATTTTCACAAGCCGAAAAGTTTGGACGTACCTTAACATGCTTCACAGAACAAGACTGTGGTCCTAGAGAACTACGATCTCTTTTTTATTACAGTCCACGCATCTAACCTGAAGTGTTTCACCAATTTCTTTAACCTCCTCTAGTACCTCCCTAATTAGCTGAGTCAGCACATCAGCCCTAACACTTCCACGACCTCTGCCACGACCCCTTGCACTTCTTCGAGCGTTCATCACGGATTCTCGTATTATCTGAATTGGGAATTTTTATGAATTTAGTTCATAGTTCCACTGTTTAAAACACATGTCTTATGCAAGTAGAAATTTAGAAGTTGTTTTGTGGTCGTGAATCCATTACACGCTTAAGTTTCCTACGGGCTTTAATCTCTAAAAACTTATTGTTTAAAGTAGCCCAATATCTAAATATAGTTTAGTAATTTAAACAAGTAAAATAATAGAAAAACTTACTTGGCTCGACGTCGAGGGCTTGGTGAACCACATTACAAGATCCTGCAAAACTTTTTAATCTACTTGTGAAAAAACCCCAAAATCTAAGGCCCATTTCACAGCCCGAGCTTTGTAATCGGGCTCTAATACCACTAAATGTAACACCCCCAAACCCGACCCAGATGTTATGATCGAATCTAGTGATGTCACATCAAGGACAATTCCAAATCGATTTTACTACGTTAAAACTTAAGGCCTAAAAGCCCAAAATCCTTGAAACTTGTTAAGTAATGATAAAAGCCCATGTTATTAAGTAAAAGCCCATAAGTTAAAGTTATCTCGAAAATCATGTTTAAACTTAAAAGTTTATTTAAGTTTAATAATTATGTAAACAGTTGAAACAATGATAACAAAACTCAAAATCTAAAGTCAAAACGGAGTACAAGGCCTTATTACAACCAACGAAAGTGAAATGATTAAAATCATGTCTTTTGAAACCAATAAGCAAAATTCCTAAGTATCTTGTAGTGTGGGCATCTCTGAACCCCCTCCCATGTCGAGCCGTCTACTGTGGATCACCTGAAACATTTAATCAAAAGGGTGTGAGTTTTGAAACTCAGTGTGTATGACCATTGGAAATCAATTCAATATGCAATTATCACAATAGGCCTAAGCCCTATCAAAATCGGTGGTCTTGGGCCTTAGCCCACAATGACCTCATGTCATATCATATCATTTCATATCACATGAAAACAAAGTTATGCAAAACCCCCCCAAAAGTCCATCCTCTACACATAATTTCCCTTCTGACCCTACACTCCTATGGGGATATAAATATCAACCCACCCATCCCTACACTCCAAAGGTAGCACCAACAGCGGCACTACTCAACGTTGTAGCAAAGTTGCTAAGTATATAATGGGCTTAAAGCTACCGGTGGATCCACGGTCGTCAAGCGACTATGCGATCCTCAAATTCTTCTTCCGTACCATAATTCCCACCCATATGCACCCTAAACAGAATATCATATGAATGCAACATGCAAATGAGTAACATTCATAAAACTCATACTCATCACATAGGGGTATTTTAGTTATTTCACAACCAAAGGTATTTTCGTAATTCGCCCTACCGGGGTATTATCGTAATTCTACCTTACAGAGGTATTATCGTAATTCTACCCTATAAGGGTATTATCGTAATTCTACCCTACAGGGGTATTAGGTAATTTTACAAAATAGGGGTATTTTGGAAATTTTATAAATCAAGGATATTTAGGTAATTTCGTAAATCAAGGGTATTCTGGTAATTTTACAAATTAAGGGTATTTTAGTAATTTTGCAAATCTAAGGATATTTTGGTAATTTTTCAAATTAGGGGTATTTGGTCCCTCTCAGGTTTTAGTTATGAACTTTGGCCCATTAACAAGTCCTTGTGGCTGAAGTGAACAGATACTATGCACCAGGTAGGATTCCAGAAGAAAGGAGGTGGGCCACTAGGATCACTTAAGTACCAAGCTCTCCCTAGATCCAATCCTAGACATGCATATGTCCGTTGCCACACTCTAACCCAGTGACTTGTCCACAGACATGTTTAATTATTAGATTAAGTCTTATGTGGTTTAAGAGTTGTTCTGAACTAGACCTAAAGTCCATTAAACCCTAGCATACTTGTCTACATCCTCATAAAGCCCATCAAGCCCATTTCAAGTTCATATAGCCCCTTATGCCCAAATCACATCTTTATGGCCCATTAGGCCCAAATCTCATTCTTATGGCCTATTAAGCCCAAAATAATTCCAGATCATGTAACATGCATGACTAACTCAATTCATATAACCAAATCAATCGATTTCATCAAACTTAGCCTCAAGGCCCACCGGACCCATTTAGCCACTTTCGCTTTTTGGCTTTCCGGCATTGCCGAGATCCTATGTGTGTAGTGTTTTTACACACCTGGTTACTATGACGTGCTATACTATCTTTAGCCTTGAACTTACAACCAACCAACCTTCAATCAATCACTAAACCAACACATTTACTAAAAGCCGAAGCCTTACCGTAACCTTACCGTGTGCCATCAGGTTCTAATAGCCCTTCCTTAGCTACTAATCAGGAGTATCCCCTAGATCTGCACTCATACATACACCATCAAAATCTGAGTGACTCATAATCCACACAAGTCACCCCTATAGATCATACACACATTCGGCCATTCACTTAAACCACAATCAAGTTGAGTACACTTACCCTTGTTAACGATCCTACCATGCTTGCGATCTTTGAACCTTATCCTTGTTATCACAGAGTTAACGATAGGACAGTTAGATAGCCCTTCGGCTTTTACCGAACATACTAAAGGAAAATTGACTAAGTACTTACCCAAGAAGAAATCGGCCCAAGAAGTATTCGGCTTTTGAGATTAGTATGGTGACATGGACTATTCGGCACCAATAGGGAGAAGAAGAGAAGAAGTGATACGCTAGAACCAAAGGTAAACAAGAAAGGGAATTTGAAAAGAGAGGGTATGGAGGATTCGGCTTCTGAGCACTTAGAGAGAAAAGGGTGTTTAGGCAACTCTCAAGAGAAGAATTTGGATAGAGGGAAAAATGAAATTTTGGCAAAGGAATGATGGTTTCTTTTTTCGGTAAATGGAAGAATTCAGCTGAGGGGAGAAAAGAAAAATAATGGAACCTTTCAAAAGAATTCGGCACCCCCATTTATAGCCAAAAGCCGAAACTCCCTTCCCCCTAGAGTCCCATTCGGCACCAACATATCCACACCTCAATCCCCTATCTTTTCTCTCTTATCTTTACCTTAATTTTCTCTCCTAAACACTCCCTTCTAGAGTCCACTCCAACGCCACTACTATAACACCCCCTACCCGTATTCGTTGTCGGAATAGGGTATGAGGCATTTCCGGAGTTTACAATTTTTTTTACTCAATATAACCCCTTTATAAATATCTAGCCTTCCCTCCAAATTTTTAAACCGAGACCAATTCACATCAACCAATCCAACTCAATATATTTTCAAAATAGATCAATTCATATTTATAAGATAACCTCATTACATACTAAAACTAAAATTTGTTAGCCATACCAATGGCTGACCTTACATTCATTTCATATTAACATCTACCTTATTAGCTTATACATGCCATTGATTTCCAAAATAAAGTTTCTTTATATACCAAAATCTTGGGGTTGATAGTGTGATGTGTCTCCTACCAAATTCGACCTCCGAGCTCTTAACACTACAAAACAGGGGAGAATGAAATAGGGTAAGCACTTTGTGCTTAGTAAGCCCATGTAACAAGAATTATACTTACCTAATATTTTCAATACAATGCAAAAAACATTCATATATCCATTCAATGCACTATTAACTTAACATACACAAACTCAACATTCAAGTTAGTCCAATAATTTCCATGGACCATAATATATATACCATGATTGATGAGCTCATCAATACCAAGATTTCCATTTCCTTGTTATTTTTCCATATTTATCCCGTTGAATTACTCGAAATTTCGATGGATTTTCAGAGGTACACTTTAGTGTGCAAATCCGGGTCCGTCAATTCATATTCATGTGCACACATTTCCATTTTAGAGAGCACACTCCCGCGAACCTCATCCTTACAGCGGGATTACCAATCCAAGCTAAATCCCCTGTAATATAAACTCATAGAGTTTTGTCGGGATTACCAATCCAGGCTAAATCCCCTGCAACGACAATTACTATAATGAGCTTGGATCTGAATTACCAGTCCATGCTAAATTAGACCCTAATTTGGATTACCCTTCCGGGCTAAATCCATTTTCCACATATTCTTCGGGAGGGCTATATCAGGATAGGATCACCCGTCCAGGCTAGATCCTTTTTACCGTCAATTCCTTTTCAGAGATCCATCGAATTTTCCTTTCATTCAACCGGGATTTCTTCCCCTTTTTATCAAATATATTAATGTATCATCAATCTTCATACAATGAACATTCAAATTATATTCACATCAATAACATACATTTCAAGCATTTAAGAATATAATTCAAGTTACATGAACTTACCTCGATACTAGTCCGTATACAAAATCTACTAATCCGGGACTTTTTCCTTTCCTCGATCTAGTTTCGTATTTGATTTTTCCGGATCTAAATAAATAAATCCAATCATCAATTCAATACATTTCATGTTCACATGTAGCATTCTCTATAATTCTATTATTATTTTTAGTTCATTCAAAGCTGTCTACTTGAGTCATAGTCACTAAATTATTTTTATCTTGAGCTACAGAACTCTGAATTAGGATCCACTAATTTTTTCTGAAACTAGACTCACATATCTTCTTTTCAAAACATTTTCAGAATTTTTGTTTAGCCAATAAGTACAGTTTATTCTTTAAAGTCACCCCTGTTCTGCTGTTTGACAGTTCTGACCCTTCTTCACTAAAAATTAATTATCTCTTCATATAGGATTCGGATGATGTTCCTGTTTATTTCTATTGAAAATAGACTCATTCAGTATTCTAAACATATAAACTTAAGCCCATAATTATTTTTATCCCATTTTTTATGGTTTTATAAAGTCATAATAGGGGAACCCGAATTCATTCTGACCTTGTCTCACAAAATTCATTATATCTCATGATTTACATATCTATTGCTTACACCGTTTCTTCTATGAGAAACTAGACTCAATAATATTTAATTTCATATTTTGATCATATTCTAACTCAATTTCTAAAAGTTATGGCGATTTTTCAAATTTAGTCTACTGTTGCTGTCCAAAACTGTTTTAGTGCAAACTGTTTATTACCATTTTTCCCCTAAGCTTTCAATAAATGATAATTTCGTCCCTGCTCAATTAACTTCTCAATTGAGCTGATTTCTCTCAATTAAAACTTTATTCTATCACTTTAAACTATTTTATAACCTTTGGAAATCAAAATTTCAGTAATAGACTTTAATTCCAAACATTTTCACAATTTAGATCCTAAAAATCAATTTCTATTGGAATTACCTAATAAAATCATCTCATAACAAAATAAAGCTTCAATTTCATGCTATTTCATCATAAACTTATAGTACTCAACCATGGTAACTTTCAATTTCATCCATGAAATCAAAAACTAATGAATTTAATAGTAGGACCTAGTTATAAAAGTCACAAAAACACAAAAATTTCAAGAAATAATCAAGAATCGAACTTACTTGTAGTAAAAATATGAAAAACCAGCTTAAGAAAACCCTTCTATGGTGTTTTTGCTGATGAGAATGCAGAAAAATAAAGAGAAATCTAGATAATTCCACTTTAGTCCTAGCTTTATTAAGTAAATTTTTGCAATATTCCAATTTTGCCCTTAATTCTCCTTATTTTCTTTAGGGGTGAGCGTTCGATCGAATCGAATCGAATCGAATGAAAAAATTTCGAGTTAATCGAGTTGACAAATCATATTTTATCATCCTAATTTGATTTGATATTTTCTCGAATCGAGTCGAGTGAGATGGAATTCGAATCAAATCAAATCGAATCGAATATATTTGTTCGAGTTAAATTTTAAAAAATAATTTTGGGTTCTTGTAACCATTGTCACCTATCGTAATAAAATCATCAACCTTAACCAATTTTTTTATTAACTTTCACACCAAATAATTTATTTATTAATCTTTTATATACTGGGTTAGCTTCTTTTCTTGTTTAGTTCTTTCAATTATCTTGATTCTTGTCACTATGTATTTTGGAATTAAAATATATTAAACGTAAAATGTGCTTTTTAATAAAAGTTATTTTAAAGATAAAATGTGAAATTGATACCAATATAAAATTTTAACGGAATATTTTATGGCATAATTAATAATTCAATTTTAATATAAATATTCAATATGACTAAACAATTCAATAATATAAATAATATAAAATGTGAAATTTAACTTAATAATATAAATAGTAGATATAAATAAAATTATTACTATTTATGTTTAGTGATTTTTTTGGATAATTTTGATTTTTTATTTGAGAGTAAAGGGTGAGAAGTAAAAGTTTAGGGGAAAATAAAAGTTTTGGAGAATAAAAGTTTGAGGAAAATAAATAGGGGAGTAAAATTTTGAAGGAAAATATTAAAAAATTGGAGGGGGATGGGTTTGGGGTAGGTGGGAGGTGAGATGGGAAGGAGTAAAAGTTTTAGGGAAAAGTGGGAGGAGTAAAAATTTTGGGGGAAAATAAAAAGTTTTGAGGGTTTTTGAGAGTAAAATTTTGAGAAAAAGTAAATGGGGAGTAAATTTTTGTGGAAATGAATTTTGGGTAGATTGGGGGTTGGGATGGGAGAGAGTAAAAGTTTTGGGGGAAAGTGGGAAGGAGTAAAAATTTTGAGGGAAAAGTAAAAAGGTTTGGGAGTTTGGGGTAAAAATGTAAAATATTATAGTTTGATATTCGAATTATTCGAGTTATTCGAATTCTAATTCGAAAACTCAACTCGATTCGAACTCAAAATTCGAAAAAAAATCGAGTTGACTCGAATAACTCGATTCACTCGAATAACTCGATTCGTTTAACTCGAAATTCGAATTTTTTCGATTTTTTCGAGTCGAATCGAGTTTTGCTCACCCTTAATTTTCTTGCTGATTTCATGCCCTTGCCGTCTAGCCCAAATAGACCTTGAGTCTATTTTCCTATTAAGCCTTCTTTCTTTTATCATTTAAACTATTTAATCATTTTTCATAATTTTGCATTTGTTACAATTTAGTCCTTTTCATTTAATTACATACCCAAACGTTAAAATTTTCTAACAAAATTTTAATACCACATTACTAACATTTTATAAATATTTATAAAAATATTTCCTAC
The DNA here is from genome assembly GCA_025506655.1 of Gossypium rotundifolium. NCBI lineage: Eukaryota > Viridiplantae > Streptophyta > Magnoliopsida > Malvales > Malvaceae > Gossypium > Gossypium rotundifolium. The sequence goes on from CP106730.1 coordinate 32,364,970, forward strand.
TCAATTTTATGAGACCAAGGTCTTGATACCTTGTTTTTACCCAATTCCTTCAATAATTCCTTTTTCTAACTAACCATTAAATCGGTAAAATTTTTTCTATCGATATTTTAATACAATTTTCCTATCATATAAATATTCATGCAAAAATATTAAAATAAATTTCTCTTTAAATTGGATTTATGGTTAAGAAACCATTGTTCTGATAACCTTGAATTTAGGCCATTACAACTACTAACCATCTAGAAGGAAAAATAAAACCTCCAATTTACCACTCTCAAGCCTCAAACCTTGGACCTCTTCACCTGCTAATGACGCCACCTCCTTGCTTCCTAAGTGGCGTCACTTTGCCACTGCATCACAAGCTCCTCTTCTGTCATTTTCTTCTGCATTTATTTAAAAGGCCTACTAACTGAAGTCACTGTTCCCTAGGGCTAAAACCAAATTTTTTTTCCTATACCCTTACTTGATCCCAAGACATTTCCAACACCCCTAGACACTCCAAATTCCTTAACCATTAAAGCAAACATGCAATTTGTCATTTTCTTGCTCACTTAAAAATTTCCTGAGACCCAAAGCCCAATAGGCCCAATACTTCTAGGTCCAAATTTGTTACAACATGGCCCCGAGACATGGGCGTGTGCCCCAGGCATGTGAAGTCTGCATCTATTTTTCAGAATTTAATTCGCCCACGGCCTAAGCACACGAGCGTGTGACTTGGCCGTGTGACCCCATTTTGTTGATGACTTCATAAACAGAGAGTTACATGGGCTGAGGACATGGGCGTGTGTGACCACACGGCCTACCCACACGGGCGTGTCCTAAGCCACACAAGCGTGTCCTAAGCCACACCAGCAGGCAGACCCCTATTTTGATGAAAAATTTTCTAAGTCTTCTTAAAGTTTCCTAAGTTCTTGGTTTAGTCCCAAAGCAGCCCTAATATATGTTTTGGGCCTCGTGGGCCCATATAAGGGGTGATTTTCATGTGACTGAGATTTTATAGCCCGATTTTGTATAAATATTTTTATTTAAGTTCGGTAATGCCTCGTATCTTGTCCCGACGTCGAACATGGGTAAGGGGTGTTACAATATGGCTGAAGATATAAATGCGAACTAGGAGCCATCTACTTATTTCGAGGCAGTTAGCTGTGAAGACTCAGAAAAGTGGATGATTTCCATGCAAGAGGAGATGGAATCACTCCACAAAAATAGAACATGGGATCTTGTGAAGCTTCCTAAAGGAAAAAAGGTTGTTCATTGTAAATGGGTGTTTAAAAGGAAAGAAGGGACTCTAGGAGTGGAAGAACCCATATATAAAGCAAGGCGTGTTGCAAAGGGTTACAGTCAAATTCCAGGTGTGGACTTCACAAATGTGTTCTCCGTTGTTGTGAAGCATAGTTCGATTCGAGCTTTGCTTGGTATTATGGCCATGCATGATTTGAGGCTTGAGCAGTTAGACGTAAAAACTACATTTTTACATGGAGAACTTGAGAAGGGTATTTACATGCAACAACCAGAGGGATTTATAGTCTCAAAAAAGAGGAATATGTTTGCTTGCTAAAAAGTCCTTTTACGGTTTGAAACAGTCACCAAGATAATGGTACAAGAGGTTTGATTCCTTTATGACTTCTCATGATTTCAAAAAAAGTAGGTTTGACAGTTGTGTTTATTTTAAGAAAAACAGTGATGGTTGTTTTGTGTGTCTACTCCTCTATGTTGATGACATGTTGATAGCAGCAAAAGATAAATGAGAGATAAAAAAGATTAAAGTCGAGCTTAGTGAGGAATTTGAGATGAAATATTTGGGACCAGCAAAAAAGATACTTGATATGGAGATTCTCAGAGATAGAAAAGCAAGTAAATTGTACCTAAGTCAAAAAGGGTACACTGAGAAATTTCTTTGCGGGTTCAATATGCAGAATGCTAAGCCTGTTAGTACTCATTTAGAAACCCATTTCAGACTGTCATCGACTTTGTCTCCACAATCAGATGATGAGATTGAGTACATGTCACATGTTCCATATTTTAGTGCAGTGGGATCCTTCATGTATGCTAACGTTCACATCCAGATTTATCATATGCAGTCAGTGCAGTTAGCAGATACATGGCGAATCTCAATAAAGAACCCTGAAAAGCAGTTCAGTGGAATTTGAGATACTTACGAGTTATTACAGATGTTTGCTTACAGTTTGGAAAAACTAAAGATGGAGTCATTAGGTAAATAGATGTTGATTTTGCTAGAGACCTTGATAGAAGAAGATCTCTCACAGGTTATGTCTTTAAAATTAGAGGTTGTGCAATCATTTGGAAAGCCATTTTACAAACTACTATCGGTTTGTCTCCCACTGAAGCTGAGTATATGGCGTTTCTGAGACTTGTAAAGAAGCTATTTGGTTAAAAGGGCTCTTTATTGAACTCAATAAAGACCTTCAAATCAGTACAATATTTTGTGACAGTCAGAGTGTCATCTTCCTTACGAGGGACCAAATGTTTCATGAGAGAACAAAACACATTGATGTTCAATTTCATTTTGTTCGTGATATTATTGCTCCTGGTGATATTGTTGTAAGCAAAATTAGTACTCATGATAATCTTGCAGATATGATGGCTAAGTCACTTCCTATAGCCAAGTTTGAGCATTGTTAAAACTTGGTTGGTGTTCATTGTTGAAGATAAACCCTTAAGGGATTTCATGAAAGAGGTGGAGAACTTGTTCGTTAAGATTTTGTGATGAAGAACTTGTTCGTTGAGAATTCGTGTCAAGGTGGAAATTGTTAGAATTGTGTGACCCAAATTCTTATGAAAATAAAATATAAGTGGCAATATAGGGGGATTTACAAGTTGCATCCGTATAGAAGTTTAGTTCCTCTATTTGATGTTGATTAGAATAAGGTGTTTTAACCTACTGTATTACTTTTATTTGACTTTGATTAGAATATGGTTTTAAAAATATAAATAGATGTAGTCGTCTCTCCTCTTGTATATTTCAAATTCGACATGGTAATTATCTTCTCCTCTACCTGTGTTTTTTCCTGAAAGGATTTTCCCGTAAAATTTCATGTGTCCTTCTTCTCTTTCCTATTCTTAGCCATTATCGACGATATATTTTTCACATTCAAATCATAATTTATGAACTCAGTGTAAACACATTTCTCAACCATAGGAATTTCATAATAATTCCTAATAGTTTATGGATTGAATGCTACATTCTTCCCTTTTACAGCACATATATTGCCAGCAACATTAGGAATAAAACTCGCATACAATTGGATGAGAATAATCAGAAAGAGTCCCATAAAATGTTTTCTATCCCTTCCTTTCAATATTTGTTGTATATTCAACTAAATGATTATATTTTGCCGTACCTTTTGCATATTTTATATCCAACGAGATACCAACATCAGAAATAACACCTTCATGTAAGAGTTTCTCAAGCCTTTCTTTGGCTACATTCAAATGAGATTCACCGGACACCTTATTCCTTTTCATTGATGCCATCTACACTGTGAGTAAATAATAACAAGACATTTTACAGGCTTGATGATAATAAATAATAAAATTGAATAAGTTGATATAGAAGAAAAACATAACAGAAAAATAAATATAACATAAAAGCCTATCCTAAGCTTTTTTTCCAAAGCTCATAGCAGACATATGTTGACTTGAGATAGAACATGATGTTTGGCACAAAAATAATCTGAAACAATGAACCGGGTGGATTAACCATAGATGACTTTACCAGTATGACTTTTGACTCCCTTGATGAAGCATGGAGTTTCTATATTTCATATGCATCTTAAATTGATTTCAGTGCTCGTCGTGCTAGTACACGTACTAATGGGGAATGGATCTCTTACCGGCCAACAATTTTGTTGTTCAAAGCAAAGGTTTAAGATTAATAGTGTCCAAGAACATGACCAACAATGAAGCCCTAGACCTTTAAGTAAAACTGGAAACAAAGCTTCTGTGAGGGTTAATATTCAAGATGGAGGAAAATGGGTTATCACATATTGTATTTTTAAACATAACCACAAACTATGTGAACCAAGGGAGAGACAATTTATTTGATCTTATCGATCGATTACAGAATTGGATTTAGCCCAAGCAAAGTCGAAGAAAAAAGTAGGTGTCTGAACTTCTCAAATCATGAATTACTTTGCTCGTTAGTCAAGTGGTTACTAGAATGTTAGATTCATTTCCAAAGATCTGTACAACACCCTCCACGTAATCGAGCAGAATGAAATAGCAAAAGGTGATGTGAATGCAATCATGTCATACTTTAAAGTTAAGATGGAATGTGACGGTTTTTACATGAACTATAGTACCGATGATGAAATGCACCTGCACAATTTTTTTAGGTCGATGCAACCTCTCTTTCGGGGTACACATGCCTTGGTGATGTCATTACCTTCGACACCACTTATAATAAGAATACTAATGGAAGGTGTTAGAGTTGTGTGACCCACATTCCTATTAAAAATAAAATACAAGTGGCAATAATAGGGGTATTTACGAGGGCGAAGGCCACAACCATCGTAGATCTCCAATAAGCAAAATATTGGACTAGCGGCCCCTGCGGTACAATACAGGCTGCACAAGTGAAATCTGTATAGAAGTCTACTTCTTCTATTTGATGTTGATTAGAATAAGGTGTTTTAATCTTTCTACGTTACTTCTATTTGACCTTGATTAGAATAATTTAAACCTATAAATAAACGTAATCGTCTCTCCTCTTGTATTATTCAAATTTGACATAGTAAATTTTCTTCTCCTCTACCATTGAGTTTTTCCTGAAAGAATTTCCACGTAAAATTCCGTATGTTCTATTTTTCTTTTCACAGAAGGTCTTTAATGCCTATAGTGTGTATTGACGTTCTTGAGGACGAGACGGTTGATATGTTTCAATAGGTTCTCCACACCTTTCTAGATGCTATGCATAATAAGTACCTCGTAACAATCGTAACATACGGGGATAGAATAATGGTCAGAGCAATCAACAAAATTTTGCCCAATGTTAGGCATAGACTTTGCACATGGCACATGGCAAAAAACTCATAAGCTAACATTAGCAATATGATGTTAGCTAAGGCATTCTTCAGCTGCATGAATTCATGTTAGACACCACATGAATTTGACAAAGAGTGAGCTGCAATGATAAAACAATTTAACATTGATGATCATCCATGGGTTCTAGAGAAGGATAGGAATCTAGAGTTATGGACTCGGGCATATATTACGGGTCACTTTGTTGGCACCTTAAGATCAGCACAAAGGTGTGAGTCTTTCAATACTTCCCTCGACATACATCTAAAGTCCACGAAGACATATTTCGACTTTATTCAGGTGATAGGCCAAGCCATTAGTAAACTACGAATTAAGGAGGTCCAGGCTAATTACTTAAGTACATAGACAACTCCATGCCATTTAAGCAAGTTGTCATACATTGAAGGGCACGTAGCAGAGGTTTACACGAGGCAATCATTCTCTATTTTCCAATAGGAACTGCAACAAGAGACATTGTATCATCAATGAGAAATAGTTATTGAATATGGGAGTAAACAAATCTACTCATTATGGAAGAATAGGCCACAAAATCGAAGGATACAAGTAGTTTTAAACGTTGTTGCCGCTACGCTTCATTGTTCGTGCTAGAAATATGAAACAATCGGATTTCCTTGTAGACATAAGATTCATGTTATGAAGCTTGAAGATTTGTCTTGTATACTAAATTCATTGATATTGCATCAATGGACAAAAAAAATGAAAAGTTGGGGGATCCACCATTTATTAATGTTGATGTCTCTCAAGAAACTATGCCGATAAATCATTTCGCTTAACTAAGCTCGAGCTCTAATAAAATGTGTTACATAACATCCTAGATAAATGAGTCTTTCAAAGTCATACAAGATGAAATAAATAGACTCACAGTTACAATGGAGGAAATGTGCCAATTGCAAGATCCCATCTTCGACAAGTGTGCGAATAAAGTAAAGGACCCTACAAGGAAAAAATGGAAAGGTAAACAAGTCTCGAAAAAACAAAAGGCATCCCCAACAAAAAAATGTGGTTACTGCAAAATGATAAGACATAATACAATGACTTGTCTAACGTTGAAGAATGGAATCTCCACCCCGACACATGAGTTTAATTCAACAAATTCAGGCAATGCTTAATTTACTTCTACTAGATAGTACAATGTAAGAATCAATTATTCTTTGATGATATTAATTTCATACCATATCGGTTTTCCTTTAGTAGCCTTTCGAGTGATGATTTTTACTTGCTAACAATTCTGTTGTCATTTATTAAGCTTTCGAGTGATGAAGCATTGCAAACGTTACTACAGTTGCATAACACGTGGATAATAGGTAAAGTCCATTTCATTTATCTAACTCAATATTTTACGTTTGACAATGAGATTTTGGAATTAGTCGTTTGGGTTAGCGATTAGGATTGAACATATTGTCAAAAATTTTCTCTAGATTTCGATTTTGTTTTACATCACTACTTTCTGATATACAAAAAATATACATGTTCCTAATTTTCTAGCGTGTATATGAATTTTCATTTACTTGACAGACCCTAAAATATTTGGTATTTTACCACTGGGTAGAGTAGAGGAATGCACTTCGGTTTCATATATATAAGAGTTCTCTGATCTTTTATAAAGTCACAAAGATATACTCCCTCACCATATGCAAAAAAATAACATGTTCAACCAATTTTTTACATGTATAATAATCCTCATAATTTTTTTGACCCGGGAGATATTTGGTATTTGAATGGTTGCGCTTAGGTTTTGGTGATAAACGAGTTATTCGACGCTATAACGACCCGAAAGTCAATAAAGTCGAAAATGGTGGTTTCGGAATATTGTTTCCTATGATAGGATCAGTGAATATTATTTATTAATATTTACGAGGATATTACAGTATTATATTGAAGTTTGGTCTAATAATTTTAATTATTGGAAAGTTAGACAAGATACAAGTGTATCAGTTCTAAAGTCGATAGTTTTGAAATTTTGATATCGAGACTTTGCTTCCCTAAATTGGGCTTGTAAATATTTAATAAAAATATTTGCTTATATTAAAAGTGAATTAAATTTTTTATGTAATTTTGAAGAAGGAGTGTTTAATTAAAATAAAGGGGCTAAATCAAATAAGTGATAAAAGTAAGAATTAATACTAAATTATAAGGTGAATCTATATTGAAGTACTTATTAAATAAATAGACCATTGTTTTCATAGATTTTAATAGTGGATGTTTATGAGGATATTATATATTATATATATTATTTTTAAAGTAACAATTAGTAAATTAAGTTAGAGTATATTAAATAGAAAATAAAAAGAAAATGATTATAATAAGAGAAAACAAATAGCTTAGTGGGGAAAAAAAAAAAAGGAAACAGAAGAGTGGACGTGGGGAGAAAAAAAAAATGGAGAGAAGAGAGCTTTTATCTTCTTCCTTGTTTTTGCTGTTTGTCGTAACCATTTTTTATTAAGTTTAAAAAAATGGGGATCGACTTTAAAATAAAGTATGGAGTCACCACCGATCCTTTGTTTAAGGTGTGATCGGGTCACCTTGAGATGGATTATTTTAATAAATCCTTTTAGGTTTATTAAAACAATAATTTTAGTCTATGAAATCTAAGAAAATAAGTTCGGAAGTCGGTTACATGCTAGGAATGATTAACACCCTCGCAACGCCCAAAATTGGTACCTAATTGATTAATTAGTGTCTCAATGTCGAAAGTTGAAAATTTGAAAATGATTTTAAAAATATGATCTCTTTTAAAAATATTTGAATTTTCTCGAATTGGATGTTAAGATTCTCTAGCTCTGAAGGAATAAAATATCACATCCAGCACGATAGGACACGACAATTTAAATCCTCGAATCCGAGATCATCTCGTGATTTCTAAAACTCTTGCATTGTAGATATCAAAAGGATATTCGGTTATTTGGTCAAATGAAAAACCGAGACCCAACGCACGATTGGGCACGATTCCTTGAATTCCTAAACACGAAATATTGCCTTATTATTTTTTTTTTTTTAGAAAACATGGACAAGATCTTAAAAGGATATTTGGTTATTTGGTCAAACGAAAAATCGAAACCTAGCATGATAGGGCACGATTGCTCGAATTTCCAAACACTAAATATTGCCTTATTTTGAGAAGTTTCGTTGACGTATTCGGATGAGAGTTAATAACATAAAATATTACGTTGACGAATGACGGTACAAAAAGATGATATGCGAATGAAATGTCACGTTTAACAAAATGACAATAATGAATATGCTAATGAAAGCAATATATGGTAATGTACGTTATTTTAATGCTACTATAAACGATCAAAGAAAAATACAATAAGAAATAACAATAAAATAATAATAATAATAATAATAGTAGTAGTAGCAAAAATAAAAATAAAAATAATGGTTGTCGTAACCATTTTTTTGGGAAACGACAAAAAAGGAGGGTTCGACTTTGGGTTTTTTAAAACATTAAAAAAAAGGGGGAAGCCGCCACCAATCCTTTTTGATAAGGTGCGATCGGGTCACCTCATAAAACAGTTGTTTTTAATAAACAGTTTAATTTATCAAAACAACGATTTTGGTCTTACGAAATCCAGAAAATGAGTTCGGAAGTCGGTTACGCACGAGGAAGGGTTAGCACCCTCGATACTCCCAAAATTGATACCAAAATGATTAATTAGTGTCTTGATGTCGGAAGTTTGAAAAGGTTTTAAAATACGGATCCTTTAAAAGATATTAGGGTATTCGAGATTTCTTTGTTCCGAGAGGGTACAAACATCACATCCAGCACGTTAGGACATGATATTTCTAACCTTCGTAATCAAAGCTATCTCATGATTTTACGAGGTTTATCAAAAGGGTATTTAGTGATTTAGTCAAACGGAAAATCGCAACCCAGCACGTTAGGGCACTATTCCCCGAATTCCTAAATACGAAACATTGCCTTTATTTTTTAAAAACCTTTAAATGGAAAGTAGCAACTTTGCAAAATGCCTCGTATCGGGTCAAATCGAGAGAAGGTTCGAGTCAAAACTTGAGATTTCTTTGTCTCGAAAAGATATAAACATCACATCCAGCTCGTTAGGACGCAATGTTTTAATCTCTCGTAATCAAAGTCGCCTCGTAATTTGCAAAAATTTCGTAAAGGGATGTTAAGTAGTTTAGTTAGACGGAAAATCGCAACCCAAAGACGTTAGGGCACTATTTTCAATTCCTAAACACGAATCATCACCTTTATTTTAAAACCTTAAAATGAAATATGATGATTTTAAAATTACATTTTATGATTATTGGTATAAAATTAGTAGAGATAAACGAGATATAAATAGAGTGAATGTAGGAGCACAAATAATAATATTATGATAATGATACAAAATATGATAATACTATATCGATATGAATAATACATAGATAATATTAGTGGTAGTAGAATAATAAAATGGGTGATAAAAATTAAATAATAAAATAATAAAATGTAAGATAATGGTAATAACACAAAAATGAATAATAGTAAAATATATTATATATATATACATATATGTGTATATAATAGTAGTAAGAAAGAATGGTAAAAATAATTTATTTAATAACAATAATAATATTATAATATATATGTACGTATACTGAATGACAAAATTTATATGATATAAACTTGGTAATATACAATACCATTTAATATGTAAGAATTGGCTTTAGGATCGATAAAATAATATATTAATGTAATATAATATGATATGATACAATGTAACATAATATAACATAATATAGTATAATATAGTATAATAGTAATAATGATAATAATAATAATAATAATAATAATAATAATAATAATAATAATAATAATAAGCAATGAATAATATAGGGGTATAAAAAATATATTAAATAATGGCCAAAAAAGCCAAAATCGTGAATTAATTAAAAGAGGGGATCAAATTGAATTAAAAAATGAGATTTTGGGGTTAATTTGGAATAAAACAGAAGGGAAGGGCATATTTGAAACGCTGTGAAAAAGAGGGGACCAAAGGGGAAATTTTCCCAAAACTTAAAACGCAGCGTTTAAATGGGGGACTGGATCGCAAACCGCGAAAAATCATTGGGCCAATGTTGCAATAAATTAAAAGTTTGATTTAAAAAAACTAAAAATGCGGAAGGGCCGATTGAGAAATTAACCCATCCCCTCGAAAACACGCGGATCCTCCTGGCGGGTCGGGTCAATGCGCGGGTTATAGGGTGAACGACGTCGCTTTGAGGCCATCAATCGAGCCCCAAACGACGCCTGCTTTTGAAATTCTTATAAAACCAAATTTCCTTCATTTTTTCATTTCATTCTTTGTAAATAAAAAAAAAATTCTTTTCTTCTCTGTTTTTTCTCGATAGGGGAAGGCTTGGAGTTTCGACTTGTCATTGCCGTGTCGGCCTTGGCATGCCATATACCCTACTGGCCTAATTTCAAAAGGTAAGTTTTTTTCTTTTTTTTTGTATGTTTATTTACTTTCTCTTTTTAGTGTTTTATATTTTACGTATGTATAAATACTGGAGAACCAGATCCGAACATAAGAAAAAAACGCAATAAGAAATACCTTGCTTCTGACTTTGATCTTTCGATGCTTTGATTCTTCGATTTCAGATTTCTTATATGTTTTTTTTATATTTTTTTGGTGTAAAGTCTCTTGTATTTTTATTGATCCCGCAAAAAAAAAGTCCTTACAACAGAATACAAATTGGCTTTTTATAGCCCTTTTCAAATTACTTGCTGTCGCTTCTTGTTTAATGTTTTGCAGGTGTTGGTGGCCAAGTGGGAAGGGCGATGGCGAGGCGCTGGTGACATGGAGCTTTGGCAGAGGCGGTGGATGGGACAAAGGTATAGTGGCCCTAGGTGCGCGCACCTAGGGTTTCTGTTTTATTTTTAGTTAGGGTTAATTAGGGATGGGTTAGGTTATTGGGTTTTTAAAAAATGGGCTTCGGGTTTAGTGTATTAGGTTTGGGTTTTTGGGTTCTGGTTGTAAAAAAAAAGTGGGCCGGGCAAATGGGCTTCTACAGCTGCCCCTCTTTGCTCATTGTCGTGTAACGAGAATGGAGCAAAGATTTTCACAAGGCCCATTTTGCCCGGCCTCATCGAGCCTCGACTCCTTTTGTAGCCTTATTTCGTCCATCGCATCTTGTTGTTTTGATCTGCTTCACTGTAGCCTTGAGAAATGAGATTTGTAGTGATCTGCTCTATTGCGACTTCAGAGAGATATAAAAACGAAAGTGCTTTTTGATCTGCTTCCTGCAACTTCAGGAAGTTTGAATCTGTTATCTTCAATCTGATCCTTGCAAACTCAAGGATCACCAGACTGATATCTTCGATTTGCTTCCTGCAATTTCAGGAAGGTCAAATATGCTTTCTTCAATCTGATCCCAGCAAACTCAGGGATCACCAGACTGATGTCTTCGATCTGCTTCCTGCAACTTCAGGAATGTCAAATCTGTTATCTTCGATCTGCTTCTTGCAACTTCAAGAAGGTCAAATATGCTTTCTTCAATCTGATCCCAGCAAACTCAGGGATCACCAGACTGATGTCTTCGATCTGCTTCCTGCCACTTCAGGAATGTCAAATCTGTTATCTTCAATTTGCTTCTTGCAACTTCAAGAATGTCAAATCTACTTTCTTCAATCTGATCCCAGCAAACTCAGGGATCACGAGACTGATGTCTTCGATCTGCTTCCTGCCACTTCAGGAATGTCAAATCTGTTATCTTCGATCTGCTTCTTGCAATTCCAAGAAGGTCAAATCTGCTTTCTTCAATCTGATCCCAGCAAACTCGGGGATCACCAGATTGAATCTTCGATCCGCTCTCGCAACTTCGTGAACGCCAACCGCTTTCTTCAATCTAATCCTCGCAAACTCGTGGATCACCAGATCAATCTTCGATCCGCTTCTCGCAACTTCGTGAACGCCAAATCGATCTCTTTGATCTGCTCCATCGCATTCTCGTGGAGACGAGATCTCACTCAATCTTCTCGTCCTTTTGAGGACGTAATCACGTAAAATGAATACATACTTATGCCTAATGATTCGGATGCCATGAGTATGATGAGTCGAATATTATGAGTATGATTCCTATTTAAGGTGTTATCACTCATTTGTCTCATCAAGGTTTTATCTTCGCTTCCTTTCAAAGGACTGCTTTCACATGAATGGCTTGCCCTCGTAGAAATTTCAAGTCTATTTTAGGCCTTAGAACAGTGTCCGCTTTGACTTCTAGTTGCCTTCCCGGAGTCACAACTCCTTCTTGAAGAATACTCGACTTGGTTTGTTTTAGATTCGCTCCTCAACAATTTAGGGTTTTTGAATCTTTCCCTATCGAAAATTGGCTGTCATACTTTTCTAAATGACCAAGTAACATTATTCACCCCGCCACAATTGTTTGAATCCAAGTAGGACTTTGAAGAAATGGTCTCCACCGAGACTCCTTTTTCCAATGTCTTTATCTTGTGTTCGTGGAAGTTCTTAAACAGATGTTCTGCTTTGACTTCTGCTTTATCTAGAGATTTCCAAAGTGATACGTGGAACTTTCCTTTGTGAAGTCGTTAGTTCATCAATTATTGTTTCAATGCAAGATGTTTAATGATGGATAATAGTAGGTCGATTTCAAAGAGAATCAAAATGAATTTATTTATGAGGCAAAGAAAATTGATTGGGGACATATCCCCTTTCTTTTGTTTACGGAGAAAAAGAACTCAAAATTGGTAAAATAAACAACATGAATCGACGCCTCAGGCATCGCCGATTGGACTTCTATATACAAACTTCAAGAAGACCGCTTTTGAGCTCGCATATGTTTAGAAGACTCAAAGTATTTTGTCGATGCCCCAATATGCAACGATTTCCTCTTCATTGATTATAGCGCCGCAAGATCACGACATGTTCGCTCAAAATTTGAGCCGCCTGCTTTGGTTTTCAACTCAAAAAGCCCTTTGGTCTCAAGGTGCCCTTTTGCGGTTTTCACCTTGGCCTCTCCGTTATTTTTTTTTTCCTCAAAGTGCCCTTTGCGGGTTTTCACCTTGGCCTCCTCCATTTCAAGCAAAGTATCTTTTTCAGATCCGAGTTCACGGATTGGGCAAGCTTTTCCCGTCCATCTCGGTCGTAATCGCACCTCCCGAGAAAGCTTTCTTTACCACATACGGCCCTTCCCGCTCGCATCCATTTCCTCTGTGATCCTTTTGCATGGGAAGGATCTTTTCAACACGAGGTCCCTTCGTGGAATTCCCTCAGCGAACCTTTTGTTGTAGGCTCGCATCATTCGCTTTGGTACATCTCGACCATGACGGATAGCCCTCAATCTCTTTTCTTCAATTAAGTTCAACCGATCATACCGAGCTCGGATCCATTCAACCGCCCAACTTCACTTCCGACAATACTCAAGAGAAGGTATTTCCACTTCAATAGGTAGAACCGCCTCCATCCCATAGACCAATGAGAAAGGCGCTGCCCAAAGAGAGGTTCTGGACGGACGCTCGATAAGCATAGAGTGCAAACGGTAATTTTCATGCCAATCCTTGTAAGTCTCACCATCTTCCCACTATCCTTTTGATGTTTTTGTTGGTCGCTTCCAATCGCCCCATTCATTTTTGGACGATACGGGACTAATTGTGGTGTTTAATATTGAATTGGTTGCAAACTCCCGCTATCGCATCGTTGTTTAGGTTCGGTCGTTGTCCGATATGATCCTCTCGGGCATTCCATATCGACAAATAATCTCCTTCTTCAAGAACCGATCGATCACGACTTAGTGACGTTAGCATACGAGGCGCTTCTACCCACTTGGTGAAGTAGTCGATGACCACAAAGATAAATCGATGCCCATTCGATGCCTTCGGAGATATTGGCCCAATGACGTCCATGCCCCACATGGAAAATGGCCATGGAGAAGTCATAACATGTAAAGGTGATGGGGGCACGTGAATCTTGTCTCCATAACTGGTATTTATGACATTTTTGGCATAGCCGACATATCTCCTCCATGGTGGACCAATAATATCCGAACCTCATTATTTGTCCGGCCATTGTGAAACCATTAGCGTGAGTTCCACGAGACACCTTCATGGACTTCTTCTAGGATTAACTTAGCTTGGCATCCACACACCTTAGCAAAGACTTGATCTTTCCTTTTCTTGTATAAGACTTCTCCATCCAAGACGTAATCACAAAGCTAATCTTCTCAACGTCTTTTTTCATTCTCGATGGCTTGATCGTGGTACTCACGATTCTTCACATACCGCAATATATCGTGGTACCATGGTGGGCCGCTTCCCTTCTTCCTTGACATTGTAGCAATGGGTCGGGTCTTGATGAATGCTCATCTCAGATTGGCTTCATATCTTCGCTTTCATTTATTCGGACCATGGAAGCCAGGGTGGCCAGAGCATCAGCCATCTGATTTTCGTCCCTAGGCAAGTAATTGAAAGTGATATCATCGAACTCTTTGACAAGTTCCTGGGCCAATCTTTTATAGATAACCAATTTTGGATCCTCGGTTTCCCATTCTCCTTGAGTTGATAGATTACCAGGGCGGAATCTCCATAGACTTCTAATACCCTAATTTTGAATTCGATAGCAGCGCGGAGCCCCATGATGCAAGCTTCATATTCAGCCATATTATTAGTGCAATCGAAATCCAGTTTGCAAGTGAATGGATAATGGTCTCCTTTTGGGGATATCAGGACTGCCCCAATTCCATTGCCCACGGCATTTGATGCCCCGTCAAAATTTAGTTTCCAAGGATGGTCTTCGGAGATACCTTCTTTAATGTCTGCCACGTACATCAAGTCCTCATTAGGGAAATCAAAATCTAAGGGCTCATAGTCTTCAAGGGCTCTACTGGCTAGAAAGTCTGCTATCGCGCTCCCTTTTACCGCCTTTTGGTTTACATAAATGATGTCAAATTCGGAAAGCAGGATCTGCCACCTGGCCATCCTTCCATTCAAGGCGGTAGATTCCATCATATACTTAAGGGGATCTAGCTTTGAGATGAGCCATGTCGTGATACAAAGATGTATTGCCTCACCTTCGAAATGTCCAAATCAAGGCACAACATAATTTCTCGACAGGGTACCTCATTTCACATGCGGTGAATTTCTTCGAGGTAGTATATTGCTTTTCTTTCTTCCCGATTCATCATGTTGACCCAAAGACGCATCCCATCGAATTATCAAGCATCTGTTAGATAAAGGATGAGGGCTTGTCTGGTTGAGGCGATTAGTACCGGGGCTGAGATGATATTGTTTCACCTTTTCAAGGTCTTTTGGCATTCTTCATCCCACGTGCTCGGGTTGTGTTTCTTGAGGAGACGGAATATAGGGTCACATCTCTCGGTCGGCCAGAAATGAACCGAGCGATGTAATTCACCTTCCTAAGAAACCTCTAACTTTTTTGGGTACGTGGTGGAGGTAATTCTTGTATGGCTCGACTTTATCTGGGTCAACCTCAATCCTTTTTCATCGACTATGAACCCGAGCAACCTCCGGACCGAGTTCAAGGTACACTTTGACGTTAAGCTTCAACCGAATTTTTCACCTCAAGAATAATTTTCTCAAGACCTGCACGTGCTTTCTTCGCTCGATTTGGCGATCATATCGTCGACGTAAACCTCAATTTCCCTATGCATCATGTCATGGAATAAGGTTACCATGGCTCTCTGATATGTCGCGCCTGTATTTTTTAGCCCAAATGGCATTACCTTGTAGCAAAACGTTCCCCACATGGTTATAAACGTTGTCTTGTCCATGTCCTCATAGGATGCATTTTTATTTGGTTGTACCCCGAGAAACCATCCATGAAGGAGAACAACGAATATCCTGCTGTATTGTCTACTAAAGTGTCGATGTGAGGCAGTGAAAATTGTCCTTCGGGCTGGCCTTGTTCAGTCTCTGTAGTCCACGCACATTCGTACCTTCCCATCTTTCTTGGGGACAGGGACAACGTTAGCCACCCAATCCGAGTACTTGACCACTTGTAAGAACCCGACATTAAATTGTTTCTCGACTTCTTCTTTTATCTTTAACAAGACATCCGGTCGTATTCTTCCGAGCTTCGTTGACCGGCTTGCATTCTTCTCTTATGGGCGGTCGCAATCGCAATATCGATTTAGTCCGCATATCTTGGTACGACCATGCGAACACATCCTTGAATTCATGGAGTAGTTTGATGAGGTTCCTTTGGTTTCGCAGAATACAAGCTCTAATTTTCACCTCTTGCCCTCTCCTAGGTTCACCGCTTTCTACCGACTCTTTATGGGGAGGATCTGCTTTTCTTCTTGCTCTACCATTCTCAACAAATCTGAGGCAAGTCGCATTCGTGTCATTTCCAAAGTCCCGAGATTCCTCTCAACACATGTCTTGCTCAAAGCAGCACCTCTCAATCTATAGTATCATTACTCATATCATTGATGTCTAGAGACCAGAATGGGTATCGAAGGTGTATAAAGAACAAATGAATTTGAGGACAATTATTCACATGATATAAATGAGAACAAAGAATAAATGGTAAGAATGTAAAATAAGAGGATATTTAGTAGAATTGAAGATGCATTTCATTAAAACAAAATGTCCGAACATGAGCCTATTTCACAAAGGAAATCTCATCGTTTCTAGGCTTAAAACAACAAGAGTGTTCTGAATATTACTCTGCATAATCTCTAAACACTACAGGAAATTCCTCTGCAGTCCAATTGTCTAACGTGCTTCTAGGTTCATATGGGCGGATGCCCGACAGATTTCTTTGATTAGTCTCCTCATCCTGTATGGCATTGATGTGAGGACATTCCCCTCTAGGAGATTCTCTTTCCGGGTAAATCATTCCTCCTGATACGAAGGTGCGAGATATGTGGGGGAATGTCATCGGTTCCCACTTAGCGTCTTCTCCATTCAGTCTGGCCTTTCTCCTTTTTTGTTTCTTTTCCATCTCCTTCTTCATCTGTTTAGCATCTGGTTTGAAACCTAAACCAAAGCGATCCCTTTTTTCTTTCAGCA
This sequence comes from Gossypium rotundifolium, assembly GCA_025506655.1. Lineage (NCBI taxonomy): Eukaryota > Viridiplantae > Streptophyta > Magnoliopsida > Malvales > Malvaceae > Gossypium > Gossypium rotundifolium. The sequence continues at coordinate 32,382,023 of CP106730.1, forward strand.
TCGGGGCCTGGACTCTCCCTTGGAGATATTTGCCCAATCCTTTTCCGGGTAGGGCCCTTTTTCCCACTGTCATTTGCAGTCCCATCCTGGTAGTCTTGGATAGTTTAGGCGACGGACTTTATTTCCTCCAAAATAAAAGTCGATTCACGAACTCTAAGGACCGAAAGGAACATTCAATGGTTTCCTCATTCGCTTCTAGGTATGGCGCTCGTTGGTAACAGATTGCTATGATATCTTCCTCAGCGTTTATAGTTACCAGCCGATTTTACGTTACCAATTTCAATTTTGGTGCGAGGATTTACAGACGGCCCCACCGAATGAATCCAGGGCCTCCCTAGTAAGCAGTTGTAAGAAGGCTTGATATCCATGACCAGAAAGTCTACTTTATATGTATTAGGCCCGATCAATAATGGTATGTCTATTCTCCCCATCACTCCTCTTTTGGTGCCGTCGAATGCTCTCACTATGTTTTGGCAGGATTTCATATGAGAACTATCTATCGGTAACCTCTTGAGCGTGGCTAGTGGTAAGACATTTAATGCTGACCCATTATCTATTAACACACTTGGCAAGGTGTAACCCTTACAGCGGGTGGTTATGTGCAAGGCCTTCGTCGATCCCATGCCTCCTTGAGGATTTCGTCATCGTCAAGTAGATGAAATTATCGCGCTTATGTTACTAACCGACGATCCAACTTGTTGACGGATATATCTTTAGTAACATAGGTCTCACTTAGTACTTTTATTAATGCTTCATGGGTGCACTTTGAGCTTAGAAGTAGTGCTAACACGTAGATACGGTCGGTTGTCTCATGCGCTTGTTCCACTACATCAGATTTCTTTGTGTTTCAAGAATTTTAAGAATTCTTTAGCCTCCTCCTCTTTACGGTTCATTGATAACGGCTTTGGGTTCTTTTTCCCGCCTAATCGACCGCCTTCGGGCCATTGCTTTCTATTCTCTTGTTTTCGTGGTCATAACGCTTCCCACTACGCCATATAGGAACCTTCATTCTTGACTTCCTCCAGTACTAGTGGAACCTTGCGCTCTGGTATTGTCACATTGCGCTTATAATTCCAAGGCACCCTTTTACTATCTTTGTAGGGAAAAGAAGCAGGTTTCTGAATTGTGATTTTTGGTCTTCCCGTGCTCGACCTCGTGTTCCGCGAAATGATGATTCTCGCAATTAACTCCGGTTTTGTCGAATTTTCTTCTTCACGCATATTTCCTCTTCCTTTTCTCCTTCTTCATAAAACTCCAATTCTTTGTTGTCCATGAGGCTTTACACCAAAATTTTGAACTCGGCACATTCTTGGATCTCATGCCCCCTCGTCTTATGGAATTTGCAGCAATTCTTCATATGTCTTTCGCTTCCCGTAGAATCTGACTCTATCAATCCTCTTTTGTTATTTCCTTCCGGACTATCTCGCAATGGGGTCTTCACTTGATGACATCCCTCTTGATCTTTCTCACAATCTCCTCACCGATCGCTGTTCACCCTTTATCCTCGCGATTGGGCAATGGGTTCCCTTTCTTACCAAGTCATCAAGCGCTATAACACCCATTTTGATTAGCCTCGACTACCTTTTTGAAGGCGAGGCAATTCTCTATCGAATGCCCTCTATCCCCGCATGATAGTCGCATGAGCGCTTGAGTCATACCACTTAGGGTATGGGGTGCAATGGTTGTAAGTAAAACGGGACACGATGTGCTCATTGAATAAAATTTGGTATAGCTCTTTGTATGTGATTGGAATTGGTGTAAATTGGATTCTTTCAGATTTGGCCTTGTGTTGGACTCTGCTCTAAAGGGGCTCATGATCGGGAGTCACACCCTTGGTCGGCTCACGAAGAATAGGCTTTGAATAACTCTTACCTATGTTGTTTATATCATTCTCCCTCTTCTTCGGGGCCGTCTTTCTAGTACTTTCTCCAGCCTCTATTTTACCGCTTCTGATCGCATTCTCAATCATTTCCCCTGACAGCACAATATCAGAAAAGCTTTTGGTGGCACTTCCAAGCATGTGATTAATGAAGGGTGCTTTCAACGTATTGACAAACAGCATGGTTGTCTCTTTTTCTAGAAGCGGTGGCTGAACTTGTGTGGCTACTTCCCTCCACCGCTGGGCATATTGCCTGAAACTTTCATTTGGCTTTTTCTCTATATTTTGGAGCATGATTCGATCAGGAGTTATATCGACTACGTGCCCGTATTATTTTAGGAAGGCCTGTGCTAGGTCCCTCCACGACTTGATCTGGGTACGGCTGAGCTGATTGTACCATTTAGCCGCAGCCCCGGCCAAACTATCCTAAAAACAATGAATAAGTAGTTGATCATTGTTAACATATCCCGCCATCCGTCGACAGAACATCGTGATGTGCACTTCGGGGCAACTGGTCCCATTGTATTTTTCAAAATCTGGGGTCTTAAACTTTGGCGGAAGCACGAGGTCTGGGACTAGGCTCAAGTCTTTAGCGTCTACCCCGTAGCGATGGTCAGCAGTTTCTATTTCCTTAAACTTTTCTTCTAACCATTTGCAACGATCCTCGAGTTGTCTGGGTAGGTTCGACTTTAACTTATCTATTTCAGCCATTTCATCAAAGTCGGGGACTATAGGGTTAGTCGGACCTTCTCCGGGATTAGTGCCTGAACCAGTAGGGAAGTGTGCTGGCATTGCGGTCTCATCTTGGCATTGTGGCCTGATAACAAAAGGCGCCCTTTGGGGACATATTTCCGGTGGTGCTTGGGTATTTAAGGGTAAACCCGGAGGTAAACAGGTCGTCATTATTCCACGAGCTAGCAAATGACGCCCTTTCCTCGTTCATTGGCCAATAGTTGAGCCAGCTGGCTTATCATGTTGTTTTGGGACTCCTGCATTCGCTCTATCATATCTTGCTGCATCTTGGTTAATCGTTCTTGCATCTGTTCTTGTATTTCCCTTTGCACCTGCTCTAGTCTTTCAATCCTTTGATCCATGATTTTAGTTTTGCCTCGCGTACTATAGCGGTGTTCCAGGGTAACTGTCATAATTTAAGGTTCTTTTGTGAGTTTTAATGCACATGATGCAATGTAATGTGAATGCATGCAATGTATGCAAAAAAAAGGCGTTAATTCTGATTCAATTTCCATTAGAATAACTTTTCTAGAAAACAAATTTCTTTACATAGAATAGATTACATATAAGGCCTCGCCCTAATACTTAAGGCCTTGACTTCTTCAAGAAGCTTAGCTAACTCTTGTCCTTGCTCGACTTTGATTCATAAAACAAGCTTAGTACATCACTTGACTCCTAAGGTTTGCAAATGCTCATGACCTCTCGCACTTGAGCCACGGCTTCCCCATGATGTAATCCCGATCTCTAACTTGATTACGGAGTGATGAAGTTGTTGCTTCAACGCTCCTCATTGATTTCGAAAGCTCCACCAGTAGCTCACAACCGTAAAGCGCGACTCTAGCTCTTCGATTCTCCTTTTCATTTCTTCAATTTTACCCAAAGCTAGCCTTTAATTCAAGCTGCAGAGTTGCGGCTACTTGATCGATACAAAGATCTTTCCAATTTCGCCACCCGAGCCTTTAATTCTTCTTTCTCGCTTTGGATTTCTACCAAACTTCTTTTCGTGGTATCTTCTAACTTGGGTATCTCGAGTTCCCTTTCCCACCGATCGCTCTATGTCTTTCCTCTTTCGCCTCTTGACGCCATTGCTCCAACGTTTTTCCTAATCCACCATTTTCATTGACCTTCGCAGACTTCTTGTAGTCCGTTTTCAAACCGTCTAGATCTTTCTCATTTTATTTTCCCTTTTCTCAACTTTTCGGCCTCCACTTACGGATGTCAACGTCCAATCCCAATTGCATTTTCTTCTTCTAATCGTTCTATCCTTTTCCCTAATTCCGCATTCCTTTTTCAAAATCTTGTTTGATGATTTCGAGCTCGATGGGATTACTGTAGGTGTTCCTCCATTAATCGAGCGTCTTCCGGCCCGGTATGGGAATGTTGTCGTTGATTCTCCTGCTCCTCCATCGGTCGATTCGGAGTTGTCATCGGGTTTGTGGCAAACCTTTTCATTCTATGAGTTTGACTCAAGCGCTTGCTATTTCACGAACTCTTTTCTTACAATTATCCCTTTGTATTCAAATTCACACCAATTAGACCTTGTGTTCTGTATAAACCGCTCTCGATCAGACTTGCCTCAACACAAGGAGAGGAGCATATCCGACGGCTCCCCACACTCCCAATAGAGGAACCGGTCAAAATCTCCACATCGATATAGTATCTCATCGGGGATCATCAAAGGAGCTTTCCATTCCACGCCTTCCTCTTGCGTGTTTTGCGTAATTGTCATCCATTTTTCTTCCGTAAGATCGTCTCGCCTTGGTGTGGTGCTAATTCCTTTAGCGGGAATAGTCCTCGGAGAAGATCCGCCCCGTGCCTTTTCCGCTTTCCAAAATGACTGTTGAACCATACTAACAAGAGCAGGCACAACGGTGAATCTTCCTTTGCCGCTTCTTGACGCGCGCTTAGAGACCGAAAGTTTCAAATGAATTGCGGGAACGGGTGTGACTCTTCTATCCAACCTGTCGAATAGATCTGAGACTGCCTCATCTACATGCCCTAGAGCTTTAGGGAAAATAATCAATCCATAAATGCTCAAGGCAAAGATGTCAACCCTCTTCTTCACATCCGGGTGTGCTATGATCAAGTCCTTAAATTTTTCCGGGAAACACTTACAATCTCCTTTTTGTTTTATCCGTCTTGCAACCCACCGCCGCTCATTCCCGTAATATTCATCGCTTTTTAAGAAGGTGGGAACGTTAATGTGTCTTGTATAAACTTTGTCGGCTTGAATTTTCGGGCAACGGAGTAGAGCTGTGTATTCTTCTATAGTAGGCACCAGGTCCACTTTCCCGAAAGTAAAACAGCTATAAGCGGGATTCCAAAATTGAGCTATAGCTCGGAATAGGTGCTGGTCTACCTTGATGTCGAGCAGATATGACAGATCTCCGTAATGACAGTAGAATAATTGCTTGATCTCATGATCCCACTGACCCCATATCTCTTTCATCTCTTGAAGATTATTTTGGGTGACACTGATACGCGTGAAGTCCCATAATTCTGACACGTACCCTTCTGTGAGGCTATCACCCTTTTCTTGCTGCACAGTCTCGGCCCATATCCGGACGGCCGCATTGTCTTCCACTCTATCAAGAAACCCCCTTTCCATGACAAAGCTATCTATTTGGGCAATTGAACGTGAATCAACACCTTTTTGATGAGGATGCCATGCAAAAATGAAAATGAAGCAAGTTAATATTTCATACATAGTAAGCAAAGAATAAAAATACCTAATCTGGTAACCACTAGGGTTTGGCGCGGCTCTACCTAGGGTGGATTCTTAGGGCTTACTATATGAGGTTCAGTTCTAGAGTAAGGGTACCTGAACTAGCAGATTCCTCGATCCTCACCCATTATAGGCTCATATAGACCGACTTCAGCCTGTGGGAATACATTTCCTATGGTCGCATCGGAGATGAAAATCTCACGAAGACATAGGTACGGATGTATCCCAAAGCGATCCACTATCTTACTCGGAGGTGAAAACCTCACGAAAGAGTAGTTTCTCACTCCCACCTAAAGGTGTGACCACGACGGTCATGCAATGCAATGCCAAAATTAAAACAACATGCAGTAAAAGATCGTAATTTTCAAATTGCACTTTCAAACTTCCGACAAAAGACAAAAATAACCAATTTATGGCTTGACTTTTCAAAAAAAAGGTCCCCAGTGGAGTCGCCAAGCTGTCGTAACCATTTTTTTGGGAAACGACAAAAAAGGAGGGTTCGACTTTGGGTTTTTTAAAACATAAAAAAAAGGGGGGAGCCTCCACCAATCCTTTTGATAAGGTGCGATCGGTCACCTCATAAAAACAGTTGTTTTTAATAAATGTTTAATTTATCAAAACAACGATTTTGGTCTTACGAAATCCGAAAATGAGTTCGAATTGATTACGCATTTAGGAGGGTTAGCACCTCGACACGCCCAAAATTGGTACCAATATGATTAATTAGTGTCTTGATGTCAAGTTTGAAAAGGTTTTAAAATACGGATCCTTTAAAAGATATTAGGGTATTCGAGATTTCTTTGTTCGAGAGGGTACAAACATCACATCCAAAGACGTTAGGACATGATATTTCTAACCTTCGTAATCAAAGCTATCTCATGATTTTACGAGGTTTATCAAAAGGATATTTAGTGATTTAGTCAAACGGAAAATCGCAACCCAAAGACGTTAGGGCACTATTCCCAATTCCTAAATACGAAACATTGCCTTTATTTTTAAAACCTTTAAATGGAAAGTAGCAACTTTGCAAAATGCCTCAGTCGGGTCAAATCGAGAGAAGGTTCGAGTCAAAACTTGAGATTTCTTTGTCCGAAAAGATATAAACATCACATCCAGCTCGTTAGGACGCAATGTTTTAATCTCTCGTAATCAAAGTCGTCTCGTAATTTGCAAAAATTTCGTAAAAGGGATGTTAAGTAGTTTAGTTAGACGGAAAATCGCAACCCAGTACGTTAGGGCACTATTTTCCTAATTCCTAAACACTAATCATCACCTTTATTTTAAAACCTTAAAATGAAATATGATGATTTTAAAATTACATTTTATGTATTATTGGTATAAAATTAGAGAGATAAACGTAGATATAAATAGAGTGAATGTAGGAGCACAAATAATAATATTATGATAATGATACAAAATATGATAATACTATATCGATATGAATAATACATAGATAATATTAGTGGTAGTAGAATAATAAAATGGGTGATAAAAATTAAATAATAAAATAATAAAATGTAAGATAATGGTAATAACACAAAATGAATAATAGTAAAATATTATATATATATATATATATATATATATATATGTGTATATAATAGTAGTAAGAAAGAATGGTAAAATAATTTATTTAATAACAATAATAATATTATAATATATATGTACATATCTGAATGACAAAATTTATATGATATAAACTTGGTAATATACAATACCATTTAATATGTAAGAATTGGCTTTAGGACGATAAAATAATATATTAATGTAATATAATATGATATGATACAATGTAACATAATATAACATAATATAGTATAATATAGTATAATAGTAATAATGATAATAATAATAATAATAATAATAATAATAATAATAATAATAATAAGCAATGAATAATATAGGGGTATAAAAATATATTAAATAATGGCCAAAAAGCCAAAATCGTGAATTAATTAAAGAGGGATCAAATTGAATTAAAAATGAGATTTTGGGGTTAATTTGGAATAAAAGAAGGAAGGGCATATTTGAAACGAAAGCGTGAAAAGAGGGGACCAAAGGGAAATTTTCCCAAAACTTAAAACGCAGCTGTTTAAATGGGGATCGGATCGCAAACCGCGAAAAATCATTGGGCCAATGTTGCAATAAATTAAAAGTTTGATTTAAAAAAACTAAAAATGCGGAAGGGCCGATTGAGAAATTAACCCATCCCCTCGAAAACACGCGGATCCTCCTGGCGGGTCGGGTCAATGCGCGGGTTATAGGGTGAAACGACGTCGTTTTGAGGCCACTGAATCAGGCCCCAAACGACGCCGTTTTGAAATTCTTATAAAACCAAATTTCCTTCATTTTTTTCATTTCAGCTGCTGTAAATAAAAAAAATTTCTTCTCTATTTTTTCTCTGCGAGAGGGAAGGCGGCGGGTTTCAATTGCCATCGGTCGCCGTCGTCTTGGCCGTTGCCACCACCACCATCCTGATGGCAAAATTTCAAAAGGTAAGTTTTTTCTTTTTTTGTATGTTTATTTACTTTCTCTTTTTAGTGTTTTATATTTTACGTATGTATAAATCTTGAGAACCAGATCCAACATAAGAAAAAACGCAATAAGAAATACCTTGCTTGACTTTGATCTTTCGATGCTTTGATTCTTGATTTGATTTCTTATATGTTTTTTATATTTTTTGGTGTAAAGTCTCTTGTATTTTTATTGATCCCGCAAAAAAAGTCCTTACAATGAGATACAAATCGGCTTTTATAGCCCTTTTCAAATTACTTCTTTGTCGCTTCTTGTTTAATGTTTTGCGTGTTGGTGGCCAAGTGGGAAGGGCGGTGGCGGTACTGGTGACATGGAGCTTTGGCGGAGGCGGTGGATGGGACAGGCGAGAAGCAAGTGGCCCTAGGTGCGCACCTAGGGTTTCTTTTATTTTAGTTAGGGTTAATTAGGGATGGGTTAGGTTATTGGGTTTTTAAAAATGGGCTTGGGTTTAGTGTATTAGGTTTGGGTTTTGGGTTACGGTTGTAAAAAAAAGTGGGTAGACAAATGGGCTTCTACAATGGTAAAATATAATAGTAATAATACTAACAATAAAAAATAATAGTAAAAATAATAGTAATAATAAGATTAATAAATAATAATGATAGGTGATATAAATATATGTACTATTAAAATAATAATCAAAAATAAATAAACGAATAAGCAAACAAATATAATATATAAATAATTTATAAATAAAATGTTAGGTGGAGATAAAAATCAAAATACAAGGAAAATTAATCATAAAACAAATGGATAGATATATAAATAATAGTGGCAATAATACGACCAATGGGTATGTAAATAAAGGAAATATTAATCTTCTTAATATATAAAGAATATAAGATAGATCACTAATATGATAACAATGACAATAAAAGAAAGATAATGATGAAATGATAAATAAAGAAAAGCAAAATAAATTGTAGAATGAATACGAAAATTAAAATTGAGAAAAGAAATGGTAGTTAACTAAGTAAAATAAACAAAAAAAAAGAAATTAATAAGAAAATAGGGCTAAAATTAAATAAAAGGATTAAATTAAAATTAAGTGAGATTAAAAGGTATAAATTGCAAATGGTAAAAACCAAAAGGGCATGAATATAACACGCGGAAAATCACGAGGACTGAATGGGAAAATATCCTGAGTCACCTATGTGTTGCATTTTGGTGTGGACCAAGTTAAAACGCAAATGAAATAATAGAGTGAAATTTTAAAAAAGAAAAATGCTAAATTGGGCTGAAATCAGAAACGCAGAAAAAGGGAGAGGGGTCATCGCGCAAATACCCCCTTGAAGGGATATGCGCAGTCTCCCTTTGAACCAAATGGCACAATTTTGCTAAATCTTTATAAAGCCCAATATTTCCCAAAAAATCAGATTTTTTAACCCTAAATTTTTCTTAAAAATCAGCAGCCACCCCAATCTTTTTCCTTCTCATCTCTTCCCTTACTCCGTGAGGGGCTCCTCCGATGGTTAAACTTCTTGCCGTCGCACCACCATCTGCATACGGTGGCCGGCGTGCGTGTAAGGCGAGCCTTCGCCCGTTTAGTCGATTGAAGGCCTAGCCTTCTTGGCTAAAAACCCCAAAGAAAAAGATCACTTTCACTCCCTCTTTCGTACCCGATTTCGACCGCGGAGAGAAACCTCCGTCGATGGACCACGGGATGATGACGCGGCTGCGGGGTAACTCCGGTGAGCCCCTTTCTCTTTTCTTTTTATGATTTCGTTTATAAAAAATTTTAAAAAAATGAAAGCCAAAAATAAAAATGAGTAGAAAACAACAGTAAATGATAATGGAACTGAAAAATGAAGTCAACCTTTAAAGCTTTTGTTCTGTTTTTGATTGCTAGGAGATTCATGTATTTTTTTGTTTTTTTTATTCCCCAAAATCCCCCTTACATTGTTTTGTTTCTAGGCTTTTATAGCCGAAAAGAAATTACATTATTTTTATGTCTCTGTTTGCTTTCATTGTTTCGCTACTGTTGTTGGCGTGCTTCTTTGCTTCTGTCTTGTTTGCAGGTGCTAGGAGCAGGCGGAGCAGGTGGAGGAGCCAGGCCTCGGGCGTGGTGCGTGCTGAGGCGCACATGGATGGGAAACGGTGTCTAGGGTTTCTTTTGGCCAAAAATGCTTTAGGTTTGTGGGCTAGAACTTTGGGTTAGGGTTAGACAAATTTGGGCTACGTTGTTAGGCTTCGGGTTTGGTTGTATTTAATTTGGGTTTTTAATTTGGTTGGGCTCCAGTTTTGTTATTGGGCCCCGGGCAAAATTTGGGCTCTACACTGTTCATTCAAATGGAGAGAGACCATGACACCAGCTGCATGTAGGGAAAAACCAATTTTTTGGCTTGTTTAGAAACTTAATTCTTCAAGCAATTCGCTAAAGGAGAGGGAGACGACGATAGTAAGAAGGGGAAAGAGCTTGCTTGAAGATAGGTACGGTTAGGAGAGAATTTGGGTAAGTCCTTGAGATTTTTTTTTTTGTTTTATAATTTCATGCGCTATTATAAATTTCTACTGTAATTATGTTTTTTAAAAAAAATGGATGGATTGAATGTGGTTCGGTAAGAATGATGGTTGCATTTTTTGCTATCTTATTTTCAGACAGATTTAATATGTAGGCTCCGTTTGTTTGCCAGTAAAATATTTTTCGAAAAATGATTTCTGGAAAATAATTTACTTTTCTGGAAAATGATTTACTGAAAATATTTTCTGATGTTTGGATGAATCTGTGTAAAATATTTTCTGTTGTTTGGCAGATTTCCTGAAAATATTTTCCGGAAAAGCTATTTTTACATATATTAATAAATTTTATATACATATTAATAAATTTTATATTTTAAATTGTTTTACATATATTGCAATGATTTATTTATAAATAAATAAATCAAATTAAATATATAATAATACTTAATTATTAAGCTACATTATTAACCGTCATAAAATGAAAACAACCAAAGTCAAATTTTGTAATTGTGTTAAAAAAATAAAAAACAAGGTATGAATAATTATAAATAAAATTCCAAACCACAATTAATACTAAAATTATTAATATTATCCAAATGCATAATTAGTAGTACACCACATAATAACAACAACATTGTCCAAGTGCATAACTAATATTACGTTACATAAAAGTATCAATATCTTCAACCTTGAGAAAATTTTTGAAGCCAAATTTTTTTATGCTTCTTACTTTTAACTAAAAAAGCTTTGGCCTCGGATTCATGACTCACTAGATAATCAAACACAGAACACAAGAAGTCATCATCAAATCCTTCTTCCTCCATCGACATCACTTGTTCGTAAAGCTGTGGTGTCTTATCTGCAGTAGATTGTTCCAAAGCATTAGCAATTTTCCCAAGTTGTTCACCCACAAATTTAATTTGTTCATCAACGACATTTTCTTGAACATTTTTTCTTTTACGTTTGGATGTGCCAATGAAGATATATTTGTTCTTACCTCTTCAACCTCTTCACTGTCGCAGTCTAGAGGCACTAAATTTTGGATATCATCATCCAAATCTATGTCAGCAAATGTTCTGGCAAAACTCCCTGCTGCCATATCTTTGCCAACAACCAAAGCCATTTCATCATAATGATCAATGCTTTTATTCAAAAATGGTTCATACTTCTTGTGTGCCTGTTGGATATTATACACAATTAGAATAACAAGTAAAAAACAATTGAAATATACTTAACATATAAATACATATATTACCATCACTGCTGCATCATATGTTACTCTATCACATGTGATCATTTTCATGTTATCATCCCATCCAAAACCACTTTCACCTCGAATTTTGCATAAAATTTGCCACTGGTTTTTTACAGTCCTCAAATGATTTTCCACATGCTTCGCATCGCATTGGACTTGGAATCTTTCAAAAATAGCTTGGACAACTCGATTAATGGAAACTGCTTTGAAAGTATTAGAAGGCTTATTTCCTTTCTTAGCCTCCTCTGCTAGAATTTCAAGAAAAATATGTTCCATCGATTTTGTCCACCTAAATTGCTTGAAGGTCCCTTCTTTGTTGCCCTTACCCATTCTACATTAATAATTGTCATTGTCAATCATTACAGTATCCAACAAGCTTAAAACATAATAAATTCAATATCTAACAAGCTTAAAATATAATCAATATCTAACAAATTCAAGACATAATAATTTCAAAATCCAACAAACGAAAATTTCAATATCAATATCCAACCAACATTAACAGAAAAAAAAACAATTTTAATACTAAACATACATAACATAGAAACAATAACCCTAAGCCCTAAACCTACCTAATATTTCTAGCCATATAATTAGTCCACATAGTTTGTACAATTTCGTCTCTCTTAGCAGATCATTCTCTTGCTTCTTCTCTTTCTTCTCACTCCGTAAGAGTTGGTACTATCAAATCAGACTCAGACTCCTCGTATAATCCTTGATTAAGTAAATCATTAGAATCAACTCCCATTATATGATTATGAATGATACAACAAACCAAAACTATATCTACTTGAGTTTGAAAATTCCAAAATGGTTCAGCATCTAATACACGAAACTGTTTCTTCAAAATCCCAAAAACACGTTCAATAGTGATTCGCAATGATGAATGTCGAAGATTAAAGAGTTCTTTTGCATTTTCAGGCCCCTGAGCACTAAAATCTTTTAAATGATATCGGACACCACGATATAGGGTAATATATCCATTTCGGATGCCATATCCAGCATCAGCAAGATAATATTTACCTACAATTTTACAAAACATAATTAATACTAATAAATTATGAGCTTACTAGAACTAGTTGGTATTTAATAATAATTATTACCTTCCGAATTCTTAATCCTCTTGGGCGTGAAAGTGCATCACTTAAAACGCGAGAATCATGTGCACTACCTTCCCAACTAGCAAGAACATAAGAAAATTTCAAATCAAATGTAATGGCAGCCAATATATTTTGTGTCGTCCTCCCTTTACGGCTACGAAATCTTCCTTGAATGCTAAATGGAACGGATGCACGAACATGAGTTCCATCTAATGCTCCAATACAATCTTTAAAATACGAATAAAACCTTGGATTGTTTCTGATTTCACTAAGAGTTGACTCATCAAGTGATCTAATAACTAGTTTATACAATTTCAAAATAGCTCTCAATACAACCCTAAAGTAACGGTGAACTGTCTCAATTGATCTATAATATCTAGATTCAATCACTCGAAACCTTATATTATGACCAATTATATGTAAAAATATAACTACTTGCTCCCTAATATTCACAGATTTACTTGATTGTAACAAATTATTCCTTCTAAGAATATCACACAAACTAAAAAAGGCAATCGGTCTCATCCTTATCAGATTAATACAATGTCGGTCACCACTATATAAAATACTATTAATATAATTGTCTCTTTCATAATCTCGATTCACACGAGGGTGAGAAGCAATTTCCTTCCTAGTTTTTAATTTTTTTAATCCAAAGAACCCCAAAAGCTAAAACTGAAGCCACGACTCCGACAATTGCATTTTGATTTTGACTACGATCCATCTACACAAAACAATGCCACACAAATATTTTATTCATTTTTTGATAGAAGAAACAAAATACAATTCGATTCCTAATATAAAGGTACGTATAAATAAAATATAAATGATATAAATGCTGAAATGTTGGCTGTTAATTAAATATGTTAAAATAATTTCCATAAATGATATATTTAGGAAATAAAAAAAAAAAAAAAGAATAGAGATGGGGTATCCTGGCACGTGGATAGCAAAGTCAGATATGGAGAATACAGATATACGGGCATGTACAATACACACATACAAAGATGCTATAATTGCTCACTAAATGAAACTGCTTCATTTCTATCATAAGCAAATGTATCCTGAGTATCAAGATCTCTGGTTTATTAATCCACTAGTACTGCCGGTTGACAGAAATGACAAGAGGTACATAATATAGTTCAACTGTGCCTCTAATTATCTAATGATACTGCATCCATCTATGTTGCTTTGACTCTTATTACTTTTCGAAGCACCCATGTCTGGCATTCATGCCTGGCACATAACAGAACATGGGTATGGGGCATAACTCTCCATGAACCCTCTAGATACGCAGAAATACTTCAGAACAAAAACTGAACACTCCCCTATCTAACACTTACGTCCAAGTAATATAGGTATAAGCTCATGTATCAGATACGAACTAAGTTGCCTACCTGTTTAGACTTAGCATAAAACATTTAAATTCAGTATTTTACGGGCTTGTGTGATTCAAAATGTCAAATTAATGCCCTAGACAGCAAAATTCCGCACAAACAGCACAACTATTAAGGATTCCATTGTTTAAAAGTTGCCCTAATCGAGAATGAATTAGTGAGAAACCTTATAGTCCAGAAGCAATTACTTTAGTACATCATGTAAAAGTTTATTGTTCACGGTTACAACAACTACCAGTTGTAAACAAAGAGGTAACTAAAGTGCCCTATCAACACAAAAAAATTCCTAATTTGAATTATGCTTAATCGCCATTTATCACTCTGCAACTCGTGAATTGCACTTCAGGGTGTATTGTCAGTGTATTTTTCCTAACAGTTAGTCTATGAACTTTTTAAAAACGGTATAGAGAATCATAATGATGATGAATACAAGGCAAGAACGAGTTCCACCGAAATCCGACATCTACTATCTCTTTTAACATGTAGTCCTGAATTAGGCACACAAAATCAGGATCCAAAGCAAATAATTCCCCCTTTTGGTACCAACAAGAAATTTTACACTGTGATTTCGATTGAATCGAATCATCCCCACGAAAATGAAATGCTCAAGCTAACAAAACTTAGTCATAGTCAAGCTTTGTTAGGCCTAAGATAAAGAAAAAAATAAAGAAGTCCAACGAAGCCAACCATTTTTACTCTCATAAATCCAATCAATCAAACAAAAAAATTGAACAAACATTCAACCTAACTGCTAGTGGTAGCCTATAGTCCTTTCCCCATCATTGCTACGTATTGAAACCAAGCCAAGAATCTCTACAAATTTAAATTCCGAAACTTAAATTCCCACTACTTATAATATAACCCCAAGACTGCAAAGTGAACACCAAAATCCAGCTCTCACAAGCAAAGAACCAAACTCAAAACCACAAATAAAACTATATTAACAAAATCCCAAATATTCAAAACAATAAAAATTCCAGCACAGATGTACCAAAGATCCCGATTCAGAACTCCAAGAACCCAAACACACACACAAAAAGGAAAGAAAGAAAGAAACCAATTTCGACGTGTTTTAAAAAGGAAGGAGGAGGAGGAGGAGGAGGAGGGTAGAGATACTGACATAAATATTGAGTCGTCTGATGAAAGAAGAGAAATTGATGTGCTTGAAGTACTGAGGAAGCAAACGAACTGAAAATTCAGTCATATCCCAGATTACAAAGCTATCATTATTTTGGGTCCATGAAAAATAAAAGGAAAAAATTGAGAGAATAAACAGAGAGTAATCAGTCAGTGATGAAACATTAGAGAAATATGCACATACCTGGAGGAGATCAAAGATGAAATTGTCCAAAGATTTCAAGACCCAGCGAAAGGAGAGATTCCAAGACCCAATAAAAGGATGAACCAAAAAAGTCTGAGAAAGAAAGAAAGAGATTTGTTGGCTAAGAAAGAAAGAAGGAAGGAGAAGGAATGAAGAAGGGAAGAAGGAGAACGTACCTGGATGAAGGGGAAAGCTCTAGATAGTGTCTTACGGAAAAGAAATTGGTAAGACATTTTACAAAAATAAAGAAGAGATTTTACCCGTGTTTGTAAATTTTTTTCCTTGAGGAATTCATTTTCCATAAACCAAACGCCGAAAAATTCGAAAAATATTTTCCGAAAAATATTTTCCACTAAACAAACAGACCCGTATTTGCATGGATGCTTCATATGTTAAAATGTTGTCTCCAAGTATAGACATAAGGAAGGTTATTGATTGATTGATTGATTTCTTATGTATTTAATGTTAATGATCTCCGAGTTGAGTAATTTCGCTGCTATTCGAACAAATAAGAATTTATTGCTATCCGATTTAATACTTTTTACTGTTGCCCAAATTTGTGCAGTCCCTTTTTCTGTCTGAATGAAATAATGTTCCATTTATGAGGTCTGGAAACTAAAATACTGATGCTGGTTAGTTTGGTTAAGTCAATTTTGTTATTACATGTTAAACAATTGTATATTGTCTAATTAAATGTTGTCCAAAGCTGGACAGTCTTATCATGTTTGTTAAATTAAATGCTTGAGATAATAGAGTGTAATGCTGTCCAGACAGGACATTCTGTTATGTGTTTCTGGAATTTAAATGCTTGCTTAATTAAAGATGCAGTGTTGTATAAAAATTGAAAAAATTGTTTTCCAAATCAAGGTTAATCAAGTTGTCCATATTGATGTTAAATTGAGTCATAAAGCTATCCATTTGGATATCTTAATGAGTCGTAAGGTTGTCTTATTTGGGTAAATAAATATGGTTGGAATTAACATGCATTGCTGTTCGGTTTATGCGTGAGGAGTTTAAAATTTGGGAGCTTAAAACAGTTTAAATTGCTATTTATATTGCTGTCCAAAAGTTTCAATTTTAGTAATGTCCCATTATTAATAGTTGAAACTAAGAAACAAGTATCTGATGAAAGGATGTAGGGGGCTAAATTGTCTGGAAATGTTATATATGGAGATGTATAGTTGAATGATGAGATTGAAGTTGAATAATGTTGGTTAATGTATGGAGTTAAATAAAATCTCGTGTTTACATGCTAGGTAAGTTCGTAGTCTTCAAACTCGAACGTCATTTACTTAATTTAATTAGTTAATTGTTAATTGTTATTTAAGTATGTTTTATTTGTGTTTGGTTAAGCTCTATTGAATGGATATTGACAAAATCATAAATAGGTAGAATGTGGCATTATGGAATAAAATAATGAAATCATTGATTGAGAAACTCGGAGCCATTACTACAAATTAGCTCTGTAAATTCATTAATATGAACTCAATTATATTTCTAAGTGTTTATGAATATTAAAGTTTAAATGATGTAAAATTACTGATATTAAATTGATTTGTTGATAGAACATAAATTGTAAAAAGTAACGGAAATGATAATTGTTGATATCAATGGAGACAGGTTGCATTCGCACGTAAGACCATGGTTGGACCATGGCAGTGTTTATATGTAAATCCATAACTGGGCTATGGTATTCTTATGATAAGACCATAACTGGGTTATGGCACTATGGACGTAAGACCATGGTTGGATCATGGCAGTGTTTATATGTAAGATCATAGCTGGGCTATGGCATTCTGATGATAAGACCATAACTGGGTTATGGCACTATGAATGTAAGACCATGGCAGGACCATGGCAATGCATATGTAAGACCATAGTTGGACTATGGCACAATGGAAACATGTATCAGGGTTTCAATCGTCTTCACAGTATTCATCGATTATAGAAAAAGATGGTTTTGACCATCGTTTAACACACTTTGTGTGAGCTTCGATAAGGGCTTCGATTGACTTCACTACGACAAATATGGAAATGTATGATGTGCCAATGATTAAAGTATGAATATTCATGAATATGAAAGGTATGATTTAAGAGATGCTACGTTTATGTACTATATCTTACCATGTGATGATATCGCTAAGTTATGTGTTTAATCATTAGCTTATGGCTATGGTAAGTGTTTAATATACACCAAGGCATGTGTGTATGAAATTTATTGAAATGGTGATACATGGAAAACATGATATATTCTTGAGTTAGATTATTAAAGTTGCGAAATAAATTCAAATGCTTTAGATATACTTGTGTTTATTCAAATAAGTGAAGTTGCTTAATGTGGATTGGTTTGTGCCATACTAGAAGTACATTGTTGATTGATCTATGCAAAGCTATTTATATAGCAAGTGATGTGAATTGAGATATCTGTTCAAACCAACTAAAGGTGAATACTTGTGAAAATTGAGTATAGTATGAAATAAAATAATGAAAGGCATGAAATTGAAATGGTAATATCTTGTAATTGTATGTTTAGATAGTAGTATGATGATATAATTCAATTTGAGCATTCATGTATCATATCATGTCTTAAAATGTTTGGATTATAGAAATATCGCTGAGTTTTACTTAGCGTATGATTTTGTTTTCCGTGCGCAGGTTAGGTACTCTCTTTTGATCGCTGACTTAGCATCCAACTACAACAATCCCAATCTCAAGTATAGTGATGGTTAATTTTGTAATGGCATGTATCTAGGATGTCTTTGGTTGTTAGTTGTTTTGTGAATTTTTCCTAAGCTTTCCAAATGATTTCAAATTGGTCCCGAATTGTTTTTAAAGTATTTTTAGGGCCTCGAGGACTCGATTTAGGGACGATATTGTTCGGTTTCTTCCCAACAAACTGGTATCGAGCTCGGTTATTCATCAAATAATTATGGAAATCAATACAAGCAAGATGATTATGTTGAATGGCACAAATTATCAACTTTGGCGGAATAAAATGAAGGACTTGTTGTTTGTGAAGGCTCGCATCTTCCTAGATTTGCTACCCAAAACCCGATTCAAAAAGTGATGAAGAATGGGAATTTGAGCATCAACAAGTATGCGGCTTTATTCGGCAATTTGTTGAAGAAAATGTTTACAACCACATTGATCAGGAGACACATGCTCGAACATTGTGGGAGAAGCTTGAAAGCTTGTATGCTTCGAGATCGGGCAATAACAAGTTATTTTCTTGAAGAAAATGATGGCGTTGAAATACAAAGAAGGAACGTCTATAGCTGACCATGTGAGTGAATTTCAGAGCGTGATGAATCAGTTGCTTGGTATGGGTGTCAAATTTGATGACGAGATTTTAGGGCTTTGGTTGCTTGCTACTCTACCGGACTCTTGGGAGACTTTTCGGGTTTCGCTCATTAATTCTGCCCCAAAGGGTATTATTACCTTGGATTTGGCTAAGAGTGGTGTGTTGAATGAAGAGGTCAAGAGCGATCTCGGGGTTCTACATCACGGTCAGAGGTGTTGGTTACGAGAACAGGGGAAGGAACAGAGACAAAGATGGAAAGAGTAGAGATAAAGGCGAAGCAAGTCAAGATCGAGATACAAGAATCTTAAGTGTCATCATTGTGGTAAGAAAGGCCATATCAAGAAATATTGCTTGGTGGAAGAAAGAGAACAAAGGTGGTGATAAACACGATCGGAATGATGATGAAAAATTGAGCGTGTTGCTCTTGCTACTCGTGAAGATCATTGGTCATTCGTGATGAGAATTTGGTCAACCTAGCATGTGACGAGACTAGTTGGGTGATTGATCTTGGTGCATCACTTCATGTCACGTCGAGGAAGGATTTCTTCACATCTTATACTCCCGTAATTTTGGGGTATTGAAGATGGGTAATGACGGTTTAGTTACGGTTGTTGGTATGGGAGATGTTCACTTGGTGAGTAACAATGGAACAAAGTTAATTCTCAAGGATGTCAGACACGCACCGGATATTCGTTTGAATTTGATCTCTGCAGGAAAGCTTGATGATGAGGGATTCTGTAACACCTTCAGTGAAGGGCAGTGGAAGCTGACTAAAGGCTCCTTGGTTGTGGCTCGAGGAAAGAAGAGCTCAAATTTATATTTGATGCAAGCTTGACTTCTCGAGAGCGGTGAATGTGACGATGAATCACAGACTCAAGCGAGTTGTGGCATAAACGACTTAGTCACATGAGTGAGAAGGGCTTAATTGTTTAGCGAAGAAGAATCAACTGTCGGGTTTGAAGAATGCTACATCAAGGATTGTGCTCATTGTCTAGCGGTGTAAGCAGAGAAGAGTTTCTTTTAGAAGCCGTCCTTCTCATAGAAGATCGAGTTGCTAGAGTTGGTTCATTCGGATGTTTGTGGTCCGATAAAAGTAAGGTCACTTGGCGGTGCACTTTATTTTGTGACTTTCATTGATGACTGCTCGAGAAAGCTATGGGTTTACACTTTAAAGTCTAAAATCAAGTCTTTGAGGTGTTTAAATTTCAAGCATCGGTTGAAAGGGAAACAGGAAGAAGTTGAAGTGCATTCGTCTCGATAATGGTGGCGAGTACAGGGCCATTTCATGAGTATTGTGCTGACGAGGAATCGGACATCGAGAACACCACCAAAGACTCCACAGTTAAATGGGTTAGTGAAAGAATGAACCAAACATTGATTGAGAGAGTCGGATGTTTGTTATCGATTCAAAGTCGCCAGATCATTTTGAAATTTGAAGCTTTGAATCTGATGACACATGTGATAAATTTGTCACCTAGTGTTCCTTTGCGAGGTGATGTGCGGATAGAGTTTGGTTTGGCAAAGATGTGTCATATGATCACCTCGTTTGTTCGGTTGTAAAGCATTTGTTCATGTTCCAAAGGATGAAAGATCCAAGTTGGATGCCAAGACTCGACAATGCATCTTCATTGGTTATGGTCTAGATGGTGAGTTTGGTTATAGACTCTATGATCCGTTCGGAAGAAACTCGTGAGAAGCGAGATGTTGTCTTCATTGAGGATCGAGACCATCGATGACATTGATAAGACGGAGAAAGCGAATTCACAAGATAGTGGTGATTTGATCGATGTGAATCCGGTTCCCTAAACTCTTCACGGATCCTATCCGGGATGATGTGCATGGTGATGTTATTGATGACCATCGGGATATAGGTGACTTTGATGCTCCCATGGATGATGTTGTGAATGATCAACAACAAGCACTGTAGCTCCACCAGGTTCCACTTGAAGGTCTTCCGGAGATCGACGATCTTCCATCGATATTCTTCCGATGAATATGTTCTTTTGACCGACGGGGAGAACACGAATGTTATGAAGAGGCTATGGAGAGTGAATGCAAAGATCGATGGGTTGAAGCGATGAAAGACGAACTTCAATCCTTGCATGAGAACCATACCTTTGAGTTGGTAAAATTGCCCAAAGGCAAAAGAGCCTTGAAGAATCGGTGGGTTTACGAGGTTGAAGCAAGAAGAAGTCTTCATCTCCACGATACAAGGCTAGATTGGTCGTCAAGGGTTATACTCGGAAAAAGGGGTTGATTTTGAAGAAATATTTTCTCCGATTGTGAAGATGTCCTCTATCGAACTATCTTGAGTTTGGCGACTGTTATGACTTAGAAGTTGAACAAATGGATGTGAAACCGCTTTTCTTCATGGTGACTTAGAAGAAGAGCTTTACATGGAGCAACCGAGAGGGTTTGTTGCACAAGGAAAGAAGACTATGTGTGCATATTGAAGAAGAGCTTGTATGGTTTGAAGCAAGCTCCAAGGCAATGGTACAAGAAGTTTGAGTCTCATTATGGGGAGCAAGGCTACAAGAAGACTACTTCGATCATTGTGTATTTATTAAGAGATTCTCTGTAACGATTTTATAATTCTTTTGCTCTATGTTGATGACATGCTTATTGTTGGTCGAATGCTTCTAGAATTGAGAAGTTGAAGCAAGAGTTGAGTAAATCCTTTGCAATGAAGGATTTGGGGCAAGAAAGCAAATTCTTGGCATAAAGTTGACACGTGATAGAAAGGCCAAGAAATTATGGTTATCACAAGAGAGGTACATCGAGAAAGTACTTCAAAGGTTCAAGATGGACAAAGCTAAAGCGGTGAGCACTTCCTTTGCTACGCACTTGATTGAGTATTAAGCATAGTCCTTCCACGAAAAAGGAGAAGGAAGAGATGCGAAAATTCCTTACTCTTCAAGTGGGGAGTCGATGTATGCAATGGTTTGTACGAGGCGGACTTGGCTTATGCTGTTAATACAGATCGATCGTTTTCTTTCTAATCCAGCAGAGAGCATTGGAATGCGTGAAGTGGATTATGAGATATCTTCGTGGCACTTCCAACATGAAACTTTGTTTGATAATGAGAAACCTATTCTTGTTGGTTATCTGATTCGGACATGGCGGAGATATTGACTCGAGGAGATCTACTTGAGTTACTTGATCACTTATGCGGGGAGTTGTGGCATGGCAATCAAGATTGCAAAAGTGTGTTGCATTGTCTACCATCGAATCGAGTTCATTAAACAACAAGCGTGCAAGGAGATGCTTTGGATGAAGAAGTTTATGCATGAGCTCGGTTTTACTCGGAAAAGTATGTCTGTATTGTGATAGCAGTGCTATTCATCTTGGTAAGAATCCAACTTTTCATGCTAGATCTAAGCATATTGATGTAAGGTACCATTGGATACTGAGATGTTCTTGAAGCTAAGTCGTTAGAGCTTGAGAAGATACATCTTGATGATAATGGTGCTGATATGTTGTGAAGGCTCTACCAAGAGGAAAATTTGAAGCATGTTGTTTGATCTCCGTATGGAGGCATTCCCACATAGTCGGAGGAGATTTGTTGGGAGAGTCCCACTATGTGGAATCCTCAAAATCTGCCATGCTTTATGGCATTTTATTATTTCCTTTTGTTCCTTTTTTTACGTGATTTATGGGCAGCCAATTTTAAATGAGAGAGAGAGAGCAAAAATCGATTTTAAGAGATTTTCAAGAGGGAGAAAACGAGAGAAAGCAGAGCTTTGAAGCGAATTTTTCTCATTTGCGTTGTGATCATCTCTTCGATCGGAGATCCATCCGTGGTTCGATTGAGCTGATTTTTGGACAGCAGCTAGACGACAAGGTGTTCTTGACTTTGAACAGTCGGATTTTTCATCCGAGTCCTATAGCGTCGAAATACCCGTTTACAGCAGCTTCGATTTTGGTGATGTTCTCCAATTTTTTTTCTCTTTTGCTAAAGATTACATATTGTTAGCCTTGTTGGAGTTGAATGCTTGTTGTAGGCTTGATATTGTAATTTTGTAGCTGAACATTTGATTATAGTGGAGCTTTTGATCGGACTCTAAAGTCCGTGGTTTTTACCCTTGATTTAGAGGGTTTTCCACGTAAAAATATCGGTGTCTCTATTTATCATTTTGTTGTGGTTACATTGGTTGATTTGTGGTTGATAGGTTGCTAGAGAACATATTTTTGTGCTATTGTGCTTGCCATAATATTTGACAAGAGTTATAGGGAGAGAAAGAACACCGGTTTTGCTTCCGCTTTGTTTCGGTTGTTCGGTTTCTTCCCAACAGATATGTGTATGTAGGAATGGTTTAAGTTATGTTTATGATTTTTGAATGAAATTATTTATAAATGTTCCAATTGTACAGTAATGCTCGTAACCTTAATCTATGACGGAGAGGGGTTTGAGGTGTTACAGAAGCTTTTCAATAGCCGCAAAGAAAGTCTTCCTAGCCATGACACTCTACAAGTTTAAACATGATAAGATGAATTAATGAAAATTGACAACTTTAGTATCATTCATATCACTTTAGATTAGTTGTAATTTACTATATCTTTGATTGGAGTATGAGGTAGATACACCATAAACTTTATCATGTACAAGCTGCAATCATCTCTGTCAACGAGATGAGGAAGTTAATGTTCAATGGATGGGAAAAATTTCATATGAGTTTACTTTATCATGTACATGTTCCAATTTATTTTTAATCTCTATTAAGGAGCTTGTAACCCATCAAGATGGGTTTACTTACCATTCAGATGGCATTATATGACACAATAATTTAATAAACAGAAACATATTGGACGCCATCTAGATGGTTTATTCTACCATCCAGATAGTATTACAAGATAAATTTATTTACCTAAATAAATTGGAACCCATCTAGGTGGCTGATTCTGCCATCCAGAAGACATTACAAGAGACATTTATTTAATAAACCAAAACATATTGGAAGTCATCTAGATGGTTGATTCTGCCATCCTAATAGAATAATGTTCTTGAACATTTTCTCCTACTACATTAATGTATGAACTAAACTAACCTATTTTTTTTATTGTTTTACATTCATTGCAATTACATTAAGCTTGTCAAACAACACCATCGGTTGGCTAACATATGATGCAAAATTTTCATTCTCCCACAATTTAGCACAAGAAGTGAGTTGTTTTAAGTTAATAGTAAGTAGAATTAAGTTAAATAAAAAAACACAAGGAAGAATAAATATATTCAAAATAAACAATACCAAATGTTTTTCATCGGCAACTCTTCTAACATTGTTACTTCCTCTTGCCATTCTACCCAACACGTTTGCTTTCTTTTTGAACATGTTGATCACACACATATACCAGTGTATTGTTGGTAAACTAGAACTAAAAGTATTTTTAAAGAACTTGTTGGAATCATTTCATTTATTGAATTGCCAAGGCATTTATTTATACAGCAAGTTTTTTGAATTTAAAATGCAACTAAATCATAATCTAAAATGTTTTTTTGACTACTTTATTTGCCTAAAAATAAGGGTTGATATTTTCCTAAAGACTATGACAAATTATAACTAATAGAGCTTCAAAAATCATAAAAGTTAACACTCATTGATGTTGGAGTTGCAAACTCCATGCTTTTTTCTTAAGAACTCGAATCTAGCTTTAGGCAATGCATTTATGAAAATGTCGGCATATTGATTTTATGTACTGCAATAAACCAATTGCACTTCTCCTTCCTTTTGAACATAACGAAGAAAGTAGAATCTTACGATCCCTTCTGACATACACTGTAACAGCCTGAATTAGGGGCTAGTCGAAATAGTGGTCTCGGGACCACTAACCCGAGGTTGGAGGAAATTATTTTAACGTTATTTTATGAGTTATAACATGTTTATAAGGGTGCATGAATATTTTGGTACTTTAATTTTAGCGATTTCATGCTTAATCGCGAAAAATGACTAAATCACATAAAGTGCGAAAGTTTTATTTTATTGGCTAGAGGTTTCTAATAGCTAAGGAATATTAATTGGTGATCCCTAATATGGAATTAGACCTTTCTAAGGTTAATAGCTGATCATAGGGGACAAAGAAATAATATTTAAATGAATTAGGTGAGGTTTTGGTGGTAATATGTCTAGAATAAAATAAAATAAGGAGAAGAAAAGATATCATCTTTTCTTTCCCTTCTCTCCACCGAAATTTCTCAAGAAAAACAGCCATGGAAGCTTGAAAATTTTCAGCAACTCCTCACCTCTACAAGTAAGTCATCTTGATGATTATTATTTTTTTTTGTACTTTTGGAACCCCCAAAGTTTGAGCTAGCTAATGAGGGGACTATTTTACTAAATGGTTGAAAGTTTAGGGACTTTCCATGAGAGAGTTCATATTTTTTCCTGCATTTTTATGGAAAAAATTGAGTCTTAGTTGTTAGATGAACAACTTTTGTGAAAGGTGTTACCATGAAAACACCTAAAAGGACCTTTTTGTAAAAGTTGTGAAATAAATAGTGAACGTGTGTAATAGTTGAAATCTTGAGTTGCTATAGGAGGAAATATGAATTGGCTAGGCTTGATTAACAAATAAATTGGATGAAAATCGATATACGAGCCTAGGGGCAAAATCATAATTTTTGCCAAAATCCAAGGGCAAAATGGTAATTTTGCCAAAGTAGAAATTTTGAAATGTATTGATTAGTGTGGAGATTAAATGAGTAAATTTTATTGTTATAGATCAAAGCAAATGGGATTCAGACCTAGAACGGGAGAAAAGAGAAATGTGGACAATAAGGTCCCTTTTACCCTTTTTGGTATCGAGGTAAGTTCGTGTGCTAATAATGCAACTATAAGTGAAGTATTTAATATTTAGATGTTGTATGAATTGTATATTGTCTCTATGAATATATATTAAATTCGTTTTTGATGAGATGTCAAGGAATGAAATTCTTCAATCGAACTTTAAAAATGAATAGAATGCAAATACTATGATATTAAGGTTATTAAAGTCTTGTGTAAGACCATATTTGGAATATGGCATCGGTGTGAGATATTGTATAAGACCATGTCAGGGACATGGCATTGATATGATATTTCATGTAAGACCATATCGGGGATATGGCGTTGATGTGATACCATATGTATGAGACTCAAGAGTACTTGTAGCATTTTGAGTGATTCAACAGGTATGTTAAAAACAAGGAAGTATGTGGATATGTCATGAGTAGTACAGGTAGGTACCCAGAACTTATATATATGAAGTGATTTCGGTATATGATGAATCCATAGTAAGTTTATGCGTAAATGTTGCATTCTTTATTGCTTATGTTTTATTCATTAATGCATTGCGTGAATGTGTATAATTGTTGTAGAGATATATTAAAAATGATAGAGAGTGAGGAAATCCTTAGATGAATATTCAAAATAGAAAAGTGGATAAGAATAAATATCCGTGAATATGAGATGATGGTGGGCTGTGTGAGATACCACCTTATTAATTATTAAATGGTGGGCTGTGTGCGAAACCACCAAGAATTTATTATTATTCCGAGGTGATTTCGAGAAACTTGACTAAGTGAAATTTGCATGTGGCTTTGTAGTGATAAATGCAGGGTATAAATGCAAGTAAAGGAGAACAATGTTTTATGATATGTGTTTGTGATATGTGAAGGTTTGAAATGAGTACGCATTATGAATGATTGAATGGGAAATCATGAGCTTAAATGTAATATCATTATAATACCTTTGTGGTTGAGTGAAATAAATGAATGTCAGTAGTTGATTATTAATTGCATATGAACTTACTAAGCGTTATTGCTTACTCATTTTCCTTTCCTATCTCTTATAGGTTAACTTAACTAGCTCGGGTTGGAGATCACCGGAGATGCTTTCACACTATTGAGTAGTCATTTGGGTATAAGTTTTCAAATCTTCTTGAGATTGGCATGTATAGAGATCTTATTCTTTGTTTAATTAAGTCATAGTTAAGGTAGCCAAATGTGTTGGCCTAAAACAGTTTATGGTTCGGTTGTGTATAGTCATGGATGATGACTTATGTCGATTGTATTTGTGCTGGTGATAGTACTCCCTCCTATATGGGAAGATATGTAACAGCCCGATTTGGGGCTAGTTGGAACAGTGGTCTCGGGACCATTAATCCGAGGTTGAGGAAAATTATTTTAGTATTATTTTATGTGTAATGACATTAATATAAGGCTATATGAAAATTTTGGTGCTTTAATTTTAGTAATTGTATGTTTAATTGTGAAAAATGACTAAATCGCATAAAGTGCAAAAGTTCCATTATAAGTGGTAGAGGTGCCTAATAGTCAAAGAATATCAAATTGGAGGTCTTTAAAGTGAAATTAGGCCATTAGATATGTGATGGTCAGCCATAGAGCATGGGGAGACAAGAACATTAATCTTAGTCAAAATTTGGTGGCATAGGGAGACAAGAGCATTAATTTTAGTCAAAATTTGGTGACTTTAGGTGATAAAAAATGAATAAAATAAGATGAATGAAAGAGTTTTCGTCTTTTACTATTCACACTTCTTCTCCACCAAAAATTGAAGAGAGGATAGGGGTTTTTGAATTTCAAATTTTCAGCTACATCTCATCCTTGCAAGTAAGTCATTTTAATGATGATTTTTGATGATTTTTGTACTTTTGGAGTCCCCAAAGCTTAAGCTAGCTAATAAGGGGACTAATTTGTTAAATGGTTGAAAGTTTAGGGAATTGCCATGTGAGAGTTTTTATTTTTATTTGAGTTTTTATGGAAGAAAATGAATGTTAGTGAGATGAGAAACAACTTTTGGGAAGGGTGTTGCCATGAAAACACCTAAATTGAACTTATTTGCAAAGATAGAAAATGAGTAATAAATGCATGAAATAGTTGAAATTATGAGTAGCTGTAAGAGTAATAAATGTTCAGCTGGGCTTGTTTAATGAGAAAATGTGATGAAAAATGATTTACGAGCCTAGGGGCAAAATTGTAATTTTTGCCATAATACAATGGCAAAATGGTCATTTTTGCCTATGTAGAGATTATGATGTAATGTGGTTATAAAATGATTGAATGAGTGAAATTTTTGATGTTATAGATCAAGAAGAGCGCGGAATTAACCTTGACCGGGAAAAAGGCAATATTTCGGATTAAACTGCAAACAAACACGTTTTGCACCGAGGTAAGTTTATGTGTAAACAATGCATTTTAAATATACATGTTGATTACTTATTGGTGCATCGTAAGATTAAGGATATATATATGACTCAAATAAGTTGAATTAGATATGTAAGTGTGGAATATTACCCATAGTAAATAATAGTGGGTTGTGTACGATACCACCTTAATTACTCTTATTGGTGGGCTATGTGCGATACCATCATGTTATTCATGTACGATGGACTGTGTGCGATACCATCGTTTATAATATCATTTGGTGGGCTATATGCGATACCACCATAAATATTCTTATCGATGGGCTATGTGCGATACCACCGTAAATATTCTTATTGGTGGACTATGTGCGATACCACCCTGTTAAAGGTTAATGGTGGGCTAAGTGCGAAACCACTGAGTGTTTGGCATTGCTATGAATGATTTATTGTGAAATTGCTATGTGTTGTATCATATGATCTTGTGGTAATAAGTGCAGGAATATATGTTAATAAATGTGAGCATTATGTTGTGATATGGTTGAAATGTGGTAAGAGATGAATGAGTAATCATGATCTTGAATTGTGAAAGGCTTTTTATTGATTCGCATATAGTATTATGCTTTTGTTTACATGTAAAATTACTAAGCTTTAAGCTTACTCCCTTTCTTTTCCCTTGTTTTATAGTGTTAAAGTGCCGGCTCGGGATACGAAGATAATTGGAAGACCACCTACACTATCAGCTCATCTCAGTATATTTAGAACTAACATTTTGAGAATGATAATGGCATGTATAGGGGCTAGACTAGGTACATTATTTTGTTATTATAGCCAAATGTGTTGGCTCTTTATAGATGAAATCTTTTGTATATTGCTATAGTAAATGGCTCTTTACTATCAATCAATGATAAGAAGAGGTTATTCATGATTGTGTAGAGTATATGAATGGTTTGTTTGGCTATGAAAATGCATGATTGAATTGTTGGTGGAGGGCGAATTATGCTTGAGTGAGTTAGGGTGATGAAAGAGCTTGGAAAATAGCCTTGTTCTTATTCACACGAGTAGGCCCACGAGTGTGTGTCTAGGCCATGTGTGACACACGATCAATTGCAAGGGTGTGTGAGTAGGCCGTGTGTCCCCTTGCATGTTAGAATTTCAAGTCAGTAAGCTTAGTAGTAAACACACGGGTAGAGACACGGCCGTGTGTCTCAGCCGTGTGGGAGGCACGGCCACGGACATAGACATGGGCATGTGCCCAGGCCATGTGAAGTCTGCACCTTGAATTTGGAATTTAAATTGCCACACGGTTGAAGCACACGGATGTGTGATAGGCCGTGTGGAATAAGTCAGTGTTGACCACGATTACAAAACACGAGTGTACAGCTGACCGTGTGATGCAAGTCAGTGTCGACCACGGGTGCAAAGCACGGGCATGTGAAATACCACACGGGCGTGTCCCCTTTCACACGGACGTGTCCCCTTTCACACGGGCGTGTGGCCCCTGTTCAGGTAAAATTTTCCTAAGTGGGTGCAAGTTTTTTATTTATTTTCGAAACCTTCCAAAAGTGTGTTTAGGGCCTCGTAGGCCCATTATAAGGATGTTAGATATGTGAATGGGAAATATTTAAATTGGGCATGAAATTTTGGTAACCCAAAGTTGTATGACCATGTGAGTTATGTACAGTAAGCTTCGTACCCGGTTCTGGCGTAGAATACGGGTAAGGGATGTTACAAGATAGTTTGGTTTTCATGGTTTAAATGTGAAAATTTAAGTATCATAATTGATTATTTAAGAATGATATGTGATGTTGTGTGAATATGTGCAAGTAGGGTGACTATATGGCTTGGAAAATAGCCTAGAATTGGTCTACACGGGTAGACACACGGGCGTGTATCTAGGCCATGTGTGCACACGGTCAGTGCTATGGGTGTGTGGCTGAGCCGTGTGTCCCCTGCATGTTACTATTGCAAGACAGTGTCGACCACGGGCTAGACACACGGACGTATGCCTAGGCCATGTGCCCCTTATGAGGTTACTGACGTCATAAATAGAATACCCAGATTTTCACACACGGGTGAGAACACGGGTGTTTCTAGGCCGTGTGAAGGACACGGGCCAAAGATATAGGCGTGTGCCCGGCCGTGTGAAAACCCCTATAGGTTCAAATTGAGAAATAATTTTACACGGGCATGGGGCACGAGTGTGTGATATGTCACACAGGCATGTCCTACTCTTCACACGGGTGTGTGGCCCTGTTTTATGTCAAAATTTTCTAAGTGTTTAAAAGTTTTGGTTTGGTCCCGAAGCATCTCGAGTATATGTATAAGGTCTCGTAGACCCGTAATGGGGACATTATGAATGTAAAAGAAAAAGTTTTAAGTTGGAACGAAATTTTATAGCCCAAAGTTGAATGTTCAAGCAAGTCAAGTCCGGTAATGCCTCATACCCGATTCCGGCGTTGAATACGGGTAAGGGGTGTTACATACACAATTCATTAAACTCATCATAACAGAACCCTAAGCCATTGTCTGTGTGAAGGTGTTTTATTTGTTTTCCCATTTGTTTTTCAATCATAGTTTTCCAAAACTTAAATGCAAAAAATACATCGCTTTTCTACTTCAGGAAAAACCCAAAATTTTCTAGAAAAATCATCAATAAGTGTTAGCATATAATTAGCTTCACCTCTCGAAGGCACTCTAGATGGCCCCCACAAACCAAAATGAATATACTCCAATGTTCCCTTCGTGTTATGGATTCCTCTAGTGAATCGAACTCTCTTTTGCTTTCTAAAAACGTAGTGCTCGCAGAACTTCAGTTTGCAAATTCCTTGCCTATCAAGAAGTCCTCTTTTGCTCAATTCTGTCATGCTATTCTCACTCATATGCCCTAGGAGCATATGCTAAAGTCTAGTAACATCATCATCTGACAAGGAAGAGGAAGAGACAGTTGCATTACCAGTAATAGTAGAGCCTTGCAAAACATATAACTTGACAGTCTTTCTTTGCCCTTTTATCACAACGAGGGAACCTTTGAAAATCTTCAAAGCTCCAGTTTCAGCTGTGTATTTGTACCTTTTTGAATCAAGATTACTCAACGAAATTCAGTTTCTCTTCAATTCTAGAACATGTCGCACGTCACTAAGTTTTCTAACAACTCTGTCAAATATCTTAACTTTAATCGTTCCAACACCTGTGATTTTACACGAAACATTATTTTCCATCAAAACAACACCTGCAGGCATTATTTCTTAAGTTGTAAACCAATCCCAATTAAGACTCATATGGAAGGTGCAGCCTAAATCAAGGATCCACTCCTCGCTTACTATAGAATTGTTGATAGAAGCGACTAAAAAAGTTCACCATCACTGTAGTCGTCTACAACATTAGCTTCATCAGATTTTGCTAGTTGTTTTCCCTTTTGATTCGTAGCCTCTCTTTTGATCTTGGTCTACAGCTTAAGCACTCAGATTTAATGTGTCATTTCTTCTTGCAGAAGTTACAAGTTTTACCTCTGCTTGAATACTTCGATCTACCCTTAGATTTACCGCGAGGATCCCATTCATGTGTCCTTCCACGATCATCATCAGCATCCTGATCTTGTCTCCCATGAATAATGAGACACTCTCTTATCATACGAGGTTAAAGAATTATAAATCTCATCAACTGTGATAGACTTATGGCTATATGAAATTGTGTCTCTAAAGGTTGAATAAGATAGGGGCAACGAACAAAGTAGAATCAACCCTAGATCTTCTTTATCATACTGAACCTCCATGGCCTCCAAGTTTGAGAGAATTTCTTTAAACATTGTTAAATGTTCGTGCACAGACGCACATTCCTCCAAACAATGAGTATAAAGATGCTGCTTCATATGCAGCTTGCTGGTTAGAGTTTTCGATATATATATATTTGTTCCAGCCTTTTCCATAATGTAGCGGCGGCCTTCTCCTTCATTACATCCTACAAAATTTTGTTAGCCAAATGCAGATGTAACTATGTTAACGTCTTTCGATCTTTACGCCTCTTCTTTTCCTTCGCCAATGTCGAAGGCATCTTATCTATCCCTAGCAGGGCATCCTCTAAGTCCATCTGTGCAAGAACTGCCTGCATCTTTATCTGCCACAATGCGAATCTGGTGTTGCAATCCAACAGCGAAATTTCATACTTCAAAGACACCAGTACTATGATTGAGATGAACAACCCAGAAGCTCTGATACCAATTTGTATAAAAATAGAATGTCGATAATAACAACATATCGCAAAAGAAAAAAAAAAGAAAAATAAAGGACACACAAATTTTACGTGGAAACCTTTTCAAGAAAGAACCACAGGTAGAAGAGAAGATAATTCACTCGAATTCGAATGATTACAAGAAGAGTATACTATGGCTATTTATAGGCTTGTAAAACCATATTCTAATAGAAAGAGTGCAGTAAGGTTGAAACACTTTATTCTAATCAATATCAAATAGATGAAGTGTAATAAGGTTGAAAAACCTTATTCTAAAATAAAATAAAAGAAGTGTAATTTTATATGGATTTTAATTTTATTTTATTTTACCACTGTATTTTATTTTAATAAGGATTCGAGTCACTCAATTCTAACAACCCTAAATCTTTTTCTTCTAACAATGAAAGACGGTGAGAGGAAGGAAAAAGTTCACGTCAAAAAAAGAGAGAAGAAATTGAACAAAATTAAATTTGACATGAAAATTGTTTTAATCCTTTTAATTTGAGTTGGAAAAAGTTGTTGATGTGACAAAAAAAAAATTGGCTAAGACCATATATGAGGTGGTGGGAAGGGTCCATGGAATAATTTCCCTTAAAATCTATATAATTTGTCAATAAAACTAATTGAAAACTTAAACCAAATTACAATATACACAGATATGGATATCTACCTTCATTTCAACAAGATATTCGGGCATCGGAGATTCTTCCAAAGGCTTTCGCATAGCATCATTCTCGGTCCTAGCAATGGGTTGTTTATTTAGTTTATGTAATTCATAAATGAAAGTATGTACAATTTATTAATTGTAACATAACTACCTTCTCATTTGAATCTAGTTCTTCCTGGATAACAATTTCTTAACCTTGTCATTCCCCCAAACACTAATGCGAGGGGGAATTTCATACCTCTCATATCCATACCAAGGAATGGTATTACCTTAATCTTTGATAAAGCAGCTTGTTGGATCAAACTTTTCGATCAAGTAGCTCAGGACCTCCCTCTTCATTGACCGCGAAGTCAATTGAATCGATGATTCCATACCAAGAGCACGAAGGATGTTCTCTAGCTTCGTATCCTTCAAATCCATGAACAACTTGATCGTACTTCGAGGACTAAAAAAAAAAAACATTTACTGTCAATACGTTTACTTGTATCATCCAATAACTTACTTTTTAAAATTAAGCATATGAGATTATACCTTATACTTTTCATCTTGGCATTCTTCTTCCAACTCTTCTTTCTTCATGGTCGTACTTTTGAAAGGCTTCTTCTCCGAATTCAATAGTTTTGAGCATTGTAAGGCCACCTTTCGATGCTCCTAACCCAAAATAACACCAACGTTCTTATAACAAAATCTTCAATAAGGCATTTCTCAACCTCTCAACTAACTTCTAATCCAAATTTCCCTTTCTTATCAGTTTTCTCGTTGTTGTTTCGCTCTCGGACACTTGCACTGCATAAACGGAGCACATAATAAATCCTACTACTTTTTCTAAAACGTTAAGCATTTTGTGTTTACATTAACCGAATTTGCTCCTTATTTTATGAAAATAGAAAACCAAATAATTTAGGGGGATAGCGGCTTCATTGATTTCTTCTGCAACTTGCTATTAGAACCCTTATTGATATCACTCGACTGATTAAAATCGATACTAATTAGGTCGAAAAATGTGGTATAAATACCAACAAAACAAAGCTACATAGGAGAATATCTACCTCTAAAGTTCGCAAGTCATCTAGATGGAATTCTACCCATCCAGCTGACATTTTATCATCAATACATATGGCCACGTGCCCTAAACAATACAAAAACACAATTAATTCCATCACTAATGCTCAATTATATATATAGTTCCATTACCCAATATGACATCATTAAATCACTAATGCTCTAATGTCGATTCCCATGCAAGCATTCATGTGTTTACTATAAAAAAGCTAAACACGCATCGCCCTATAGTGCATCATAATCATTAAAGAAAACAAGTGCATATGCTAGAATAGAATTTGTAGTTTTAAACCTTTTTACATAAAAATGCAATGTACTCTTCAATGCCCTCAACTCTAAAGTTATGATAATTTCATACAAACAAATAAGAGGAGATGTGAAAAAAGCAAAATTCAACTACTAAAGAAAGGCGAGCTGTTAAATGGCGATGAATTATCAATGGAATGGAGCAAAGACTTACACTTTGAATAATTATTTAACTAATATAAAACCTATAAAGCTTATTCTGTCAATCACTAAAGATTCCAACTTCCAAACAATCGTTGTGTAACGATCTGATTTCCCATGGTATCAAAAAATACAGTTTTAGAATCTCGTTTCCATAAACCAAATCCAAAGATTAAGTATTATGAAAATATATGGAAACTTGATTAAGAAATTTAACAGAGAAATTTAGTTAATTAAAATTCAGAGACTAAATTGTAAAAGTCTACTCGCTATTAGACCTGCTCATGGGTCGGGCCACCCGGCCCAGCCCGAAGGTCTGCCCGAAATGTGGGAGGGTTTAGGCAAAAATATAGGCCCGAAAAATGGGCTTAGACAAAAAAATAAGGCTCGTTTAAAAAATCGGCCGAACCTCGGGTAAGGCATTTTTGGCTGGTCCAAATTTCACTACTGAATTCACTAAAAGACAAAAAAAGTCTATATTTTTTTTGTTTTTGAATGTTATTTTCTTGTTGTTTTCTCCTTATTTTGCTACCATTTTACTATTATGTTGCTATTATTTTTTTGTTATTATTTGGATATTGTATAAAACTTATTTTATTATTAATTTTGTTATTATTTTGAAGGCATTTGTTAATTTTTTATTATTTTAAAGGCATTTGCTTGATAAGTTACATCTATCTTAGTGTTATTTAAGTCTACATATTTTTTAAAATTTATTTTTAATTTGTTGAGAAATATTTATTTTGATGTTTTTAGTATTTTGATGTATTACATATATTTAAAAATTATATAAAATAATATAAAAATTAATAAGGGTGGGCCAGGCCCAAGTTTTAGCATTTTTATCCGAGTCGGGCTTGGACAAAATTTTAGGCCCATTTTTTAGGCCTGGCCCGACCCATGAGCACCTCTACTCGCTATTGAGTTTTAATTTAGAAAAGGCTTGAGAATCTAGATAACAATTATCTAAAGAACCAAAATGGTTATTTAACCATTGTCCATCATGAATTAGTGGCTAAAATGTTGATTTCCACTTTTTTTAATTATTGTTTGATTAAGTATAATAATAACTTAATTAAACTAATTAAGTAGAAATTTTTTAATCTGAAAAGTATAAAAATTAAGAATGATTCAATTGTACATGAATTCAGATGTTGCGAGTCTGCCTTTTGGCACGTTCTCTCTGTCTGCCCTCTAGCACGTTTTCTTGTCTTCTAAAATTTTATACTGTTCCTTTTATCTTTGAAGTATTGTTTTTTCCCTCCTCCTCTTGGGATGGGTTGATCCTTTAGTTTTTTTATGGAAGAAGATCTGGCGAATTTGAGTATTCAAGATGATGAAGAGGAAGCTTTC
Organism: Gossypium rotundifolium; assembly: GCA_025506655.1. Classification (NCBI taxonomy): domain Eukaryota; kingdom Viridiplantae; phylum Streptophyta; class Magnoliopsida; order Malvales; family Malvaceae; genus Gossypium; species Gossypium rotundifolium. The sequence continues at coordinate 32,417,622 of CP106730.1, forward strand.
CATGAGGAAGCAGCGATCACTACACCAAAACAGACTTTTAGCGGCGTTTTTTATGGCCTTTAGCGGCGTTTTTAAGCGCCACTAATATAATTTATGGCGCTTTTGAAAGCGCCGCAAAAGTTAGCGGCATTTTTTGCGAAAAAATGCCGCTATAAGTCTGGACCTTTAGCGCGCTTTTATAAGAAATGTCGCTAAAAGGTCGACCTTTAGCGCTTTTCAAGAAACACCGCTAAAGGCGGACCTTTAGCGCTTTTTACAAGAAACGCCGCTAAAAGGTCAGACTTTAGCGGCGCTTTTATAAGAAACGCTAAAGACCAGACCTTTAGCGGCGCTTTTCTAAGAACGCCAAGAAGATCAGACCTTTAGCGGCGCTTTTCTAAGAAACGCCGCTAAAGGTTTAGTCTATTAGCGGCGTTTTTTCGCAATAAACGCCGCTAATTTGCACAAATTTGCAGTGCTATTTTTCTGCAATATCCTACCCTCCCTGCATTAAAAACCAACCAAAAACAGCAGCAATTGCATATAATTCTAACCCAAGGCAGCAAATAAAACATTTAAATCTCACCAAAAGCATTAAATCTAAACGATACTTCAAATTTAATAAAAGATATATGATATTTATTAATAAATGAATAATAATTCAAACAATTTTACAATAATGTTAACTGTAACAATGTTAAAAAAAATAGTACAATAATAAAACAAATGTCTAAGAGGGCGGCCTCTGCGATCAGCATCGAACAATCGCATCATAGTCTGCAGTTGTAGCTAGAGTTCTTCATACTTTTGTTCGTCCTGCCTCCTGCCGCCCTCCGCTCTAAGTTGAGCAATATGCTCGCCTCCCTCATTCTTGCCTCCGCTCTAAGTGAGAAATTTGCTCACCGTGCTCGCTTCCATCGAGATATCCGGTCTTTCGGTCTCGAACTTCAAGATGAGATTGACTCCGGAAGGCATGTATTGTCGGAGCCGGATCTAAAATATTGAGTCGGGTAACACCGATCCTTGACATCGAACCCACCATACCTTGTAAGACCCAAAATATTAGTGATAATCTTGCTATAAATATACTCAAGATTAACAAAACTATCAATCGAAGCAGTCGTACCTTTCAGGACCCAAAACATCAGCAATAATTTTATTATCAATCTCCTCGAGATTAACAGAACTATCAGTCGAAGCAACCGCTTCATACTCCGCCTTCTTCTCCTTTAGTTTATCCTAATAAATCAAAAAAAAAGTTAGAAACGAAATATATAATAAAAAGGAATGGAACATAACTTAAAATTATAAATTTACAACTACAAACGATGAATTAAACTATTGTAATTAAACATTATAAATATTTATAATAAATCAAATTTTATTAAGTAAATATACCAAAATTTCTGCAGCCTCAGATGTCATCGGAGATCCATCCTTCTTCCTATGTGTAATGTCACAAAGCTGAAGGCGTCCAACTTTTTGACTCGATGAAACTTCCTACATTATAGTAGAAAAATATAATTTAATAGTATAAAGTAATTAATATTTGAAAGAAGTAATAAATTATAATACCTCGGCCTCAGCTACACGAGCAAAACTTCTAGAACCTGCCGTGTGCGTGAATTGTTGTTTCTGTCTGCTGTTTGTTCCAACTCGCTCACGGTCCTACATAATGGAATTTGAATTATGTATATAGTAAATACGATAAACCGAAAATTTATAAGACTTTGAAAGTATGTAATACCTCTCCTTTCTTTGAATTCGAATCTAACTTGATCTTCCCATTGGTACCTCAACATTCTCATGGGACATTTCGCAATTTTTCGCTCTAGGCTTATGTCTTTCTTAAAATATTATTTTTTAGGCGCTTTTATTGTCTCTCCATTTTTACCCAACGCCTTCTTAACATAGTCATCGGAGACCTCTAAATCAAATTTACCCTAGAAAAAAATTTTTAAAAAGTTAATATAAATGAAGGTTAAATTAAAGTATTATAAATTACATTCACCTTTTATTACCTTAATATTATCGAGAGCTCGATTTTTGTTGGCATCGGGCATGTGATGCCATGATTCGTAGTTAATGGGCAACATATTCGCATTTCATGCTACAATGCCCAAATAGCCATAGCACAGCTGAGCTTCAGATCCGATAGGTGGCCATGATTGTTTCTCCTTACTTTAACACGGTCGGTGAGGCTCTAAGTCGATAAATCAGTAAGTAATGTACGTCCCGAGCTCGTCGTCCCACCACCCTCAAATGAAAAATGATATATTATTATATTAAAATTGAAAAATGAATCAATAATAAAATTCAACATACATGTAAAATAAACTTAACATTACTTTGGATTTGTCCATGCTCGTCATGTATGTCTGGCAGAGTAGAAGATCCAACAACTATATCCTGTCCACTATTTACTTCTTCTGGATTTGGAGTACTCCGAACAATATTTAAACCTCATAATCGCCTTCTAGGCATTTTCCCTGCAATACTGTAATATCCCAAAATTGGGCCTAGTAGGATTGGGCCGATTGGGCCTTGGGCTTTAGGAAAAATTTGAGTATCATCTTGTTGATTGTGTTAGCTCGGATATAATTTTGTTGTATGCCTAATACAGTCTTGAGAAGGCTTGGAATTAATTGGTTTAGAATAATTTTTAGTATGGAGAATTTAGTGAAGTGGATCAAGTGATTATGATGCTTAAGTTAATTTAAGTGTTTAATGTTAGCATAAATAAGCTAGTAGTAAAGTGGTGTTGGCGCATGAGTAATTGCATGAGGGAATAGGTTCGAATCCCATGAATGGCAATAAGGTGACTTTTATTTTGCATGTGTATGACATGTGTCAATCAACTCTAATTAAGATAAGGTTGGATTTTATCATTTATGGATAGTAGATTAAAGGAATAAGGCAAGTTATTAGTTAAGGTATGGAATCAAGAAAATATGGTATGATAAGGGACAAAAGGCATGGATTAAGGGATGAGGTTTGGAAACTTTTATGGCATTTGTCCATGAACATGGACGGTTTCATGGACTAGGGGAGTTGGTAATTTATTTTGGAAGGAATTAGGAGGAAGAATAGAGGAAGATTAGGAGGAAATAAAGAGGAAATTGTGGGATTTGTGATGAATATGTGAGTTGGATGGCTAAGGGGATTTCTTGGATTACCATTTCGGTTTGTGTAGTATAAATAGGGGAGTGATCATCTTTGTTATCTTTTTCTTCTTTAATTTTCTTTGTGCCAAAATTGGGTTCTTCCATCTCATTTTCTCTCTATGCCGAAAACACTTAAGGCTATTCTTCTTCTCCTATTTGCTCTCTTGTGGCGAATATTTCAACCCTCTTTTTAAGGGCCATAGCCGAACCATATAGCCTCATTTTCTACTCTATTTCTCTATTATTAAAAGTGTCAAACACCATAGTCAAATCTTTATTGGAGGGTCATCGATCTGTGCTTGTGATCTTTTATTCTCTTCAACGTGTAGTGGTAAGTTCTTTCTTTATCATTCGGTTTTGAGCTCTTTTTGCTAGTGTGCGAAATCATGAGGATAGGCCTAGGGATGGTCGAATATTCTTTAAGCCATGATTATGTGTTCTTTTGTGTATAGTCGACGCTAAGGAGCCTTCAAAGAGATCTATCGGGTTTTGGAACATCAAGGTAAGTGATTGATAACATTCGCCATAGGCCATATTATGGGTTTAAGTGGTGACCGATTGTGTATTATGATTTTTAGGGCTAATCGATGAGGTAACAGAGGCTTCGGATTCTAGATCGTTTGATAAGGATACTTAGTAAGTTTAGATCTACTCAGATTCGCTCAATAGCCAAGGCTAATTATTTGTAGGTACCAAGGGTGGCCGATTGCAAAGGGAACTCAGTGTGATTCGGGATTTGGTAGGAGACCAAATCGGCATTTAGGAGAAGGAAGAACCACGTTTGAGATCGTGTTAGATTCGAGTGGTTTGGGATTTCGCTAATAGACAGGTGTGTAGTTAGCCTACTATTTTTCGGGTTTATGATTGTATGTGATATCTATATGTGTGTTATGAATGTGCTAACTAGAGCAATGGAAATTGTGATGTGGATACCCTCAAGGGGTATGTCGATAATCCGGTAAGTACCGAATCTGATGAAATGTGACTATTGTTATGAATATGTGATAATATGCGAAATAACATGTACATGCATGGCACTATTTTATGTTGCATGTGCATGGGTGGGATACGAAAGAAGGACAGGGTGTACTTCGAGTACGTGGTTTGATGAATGGCTCTGTGCCTCATCGTGATTAATATAGGATATGTGCCATATCGTGGTTATTGATGGCTTTGTGCTCATCGTGGTTTTGATGATAGCTTCGGCTACATTGTGAATTGGCACTGATTGAGGTCGCGTTGTGGACTAATTGCGATTAAGTTCGCGTGGACGGCATTTGTTGCCATATTGGAGTAAAAAGAGAGGGTGATTTAAAAATCCCCTGGTGTGTGGTAGGCTGGATACGGGGATGTGTAGAGGATGGACCCTAGGCTGGGTTGGGTTCCATAATTGCATAATTGTGTATGTGAATTGATGTGGTAATGGGCCAAGCCTAGTATGTGGAAACATGTGGTTAATTACCCTATTATAAGAATGTAATATGGTTATGGGCCAAGCCCAATAAGTGAAATTATGTGAATAACTTTGCGTTAATATCTGGCATGTGGGTGGAATTCAGTGGACTAATTGAACACTGAGTCTGTGTGACTCCCCCAAATTTTTACCAACATTGTAGGTGATGCATATAGCTTGGACCGGGTTGGAGTGGATACAAGGTGGCCCATGCGGAAGATGATTTAATTGATTTACAAATTTTATATTATCAGTATTTGGGAATTTATTTGATGTAATAAAGGCCTCCTAAAGTATTTAAGGATTTTTACGATGTCTTGGTTGGATTGGCGTTTAAATTATTATTTGAAAATGTTCTAATTTTTGGCAACTTACATCTTTAGAATATATAATAAAGTTTTCGAATCGGATATTTTATAACAACTAAATTTTTTACGGGCTTTTAATTATACAATGTTTTTCCAAAGACAATAAATTTATATGTTTTCACCTTTAAGTCAAATTCTTTTCAAACGTTTTTCGCAGTGACATACCAGATCTTGTCAAGGCTCGTGGGCCGGGTTTGGGGTGTTACAATTTGGTATCAGAGCCCGTTCAAAACTCGACTTTGAGGGTTTTGGGCCAAAAACATTTTTTTTTAAGATGGGCTTTTCAAAGATTTGGGCTTTCATAAATTTTTCAGTTTTATTCTGGCATGGCACCAGTATCTCCAACCCAAAGTCCACCAGGTAAGTACCTCTGACTATTGAAGTGATTTATATGTAAATGTTATGGGCATATTTGGGCTCATAGATTAGAAGATTAGGGCTATTGAACCCTAGGGCTAGTGCACTCAAACACATGCATAAGACTTAAAGGACAATCAAACAAACCTGTGAAGTAAGTCACCGAGTTAGGGTGTGGCAACCATTGTGCACATGTCTAGGATTGGTTTCGGTGGGAGCTTGGTATTTAAGCAGTCCTAGCGACTCACCTCCTATTTACTTGAATCCTACCTGGTGCGTAGCTACGGTTCACCCTAACCAAGAGGACTTATTCACGGGCTAAACCGATAATTAAAACTCGAAAGGGACTAGCCATGTAGTTTTATAAAAACCCTAGTTTTTAAAATTACCATATTACCCCTTTGATTTGTAGAATGAGAATTTTTCCAAAATATCTTCGATTTACAAAATTACAAAAATGCCCCTATATTGTAAATTACTAAAATACCCCTTAGTTACTAACTCGACTTATGTTAAAATATTCTTGCTTTACAAAATATTAGAAACCCTATTTTACAAAAATACCACCTGATTTGGGAAAATTTACGAAAATGCCCTTACTTCCAAAATTACCAAATAACCCGATTTAAAATTTTGCAACACCTCGATTTGGAAAACAAATTTTCAAGATAACACCGAGGCTTTGTAAATTCTAAAATGCCTTTGATTTGTAAAATATTTTCGAATTGACCCCAATTTATTACCAAAATACCCTTATAGGAAAATGACGAAATTACCCCAAAGGGAATGATCGTGAATGCCCAAAGTAGTGAAGTGAATGTTGTGAATGAATGTGTTTCTATCGAGATGGATGAATGTGAATGTGAATGTGAATCTACGAATTAGAATAGTGAACTTGAACTGAGACTTTGTTTGATCGAGAGAACCACTATTAAACTCTTTTTCATAAAACTGTTCGCGGATAAACAGTGGAACAAAGTACTAATGCATAAAACTTTTTAATTAGATTAAATCGCGACATTAGTAATGAGTTCTAGTGAACGTGGTCGAGGTAGAATGTCAGTATCGGAACCAATAGGGTCTGGCCATGGGTCAAAAATAATGTGCCACCGCCAACAGTGGGCGCAGAGGATCAAGATCAGACTGGAGGAGATGACGCAGTATCGTTGGCCATGTTACGAGTGCTAGAGCGAGTGGCGAGAGCTAATGTGAGCAATGGAGCTCAAAAATCAAGGCTCGAAAGACTTAAGTCAAACGAGTCGAGATTTTTAGAGGAGTGCTCGTGTAGCTCTCAACATGGCGAGTATTGGCTAGAAGCAGCTTGATAGGATTATGGATGATTTGGATCTAATGGCGAAAGAAAAATTGAAAGGTCTTTGTCTCGTTGCTCGGGATGAAGCTTATCGATGGTGGCTCACTGTTAGACAAGGTACCCCTGCAGATCGAGTAGATTGGGAGTACTTTAAGGTTAAGTTCGAAGGAAAATACGTTGGAGCTAGTTATTTAGACTTGCAAAGGAAGGCGTTTCTAAATTTGGTACAAGGAAGTATGTCAGTAGCGGAGTACGAAGCAAAATTTGTACGGTTAAGTCAATATGCTAAAATAATCGTGGCCACTGATTACGAAAGGTGTGTCCGATTCGAAGATGGATTACGGGATGAGCTGCGAGTGTTGATCGCTCCGCAGAGAGAACGAGATTTTGCAATTCTAGTAGAGAAAGCTCGGATAGCTGAAGAAGTTAAGAAGACTGTGAGGCAAAACCGAGAAAAGAATAGGAACCGGAATAAGAGAAGTTTTGGATCGTCGAAATCATCTGAAGGTTTTCGAAAAGGCTAAGGATTGAGAATTTCAGACGTGTACTGCACATTCAGCTATTGAGAATCGGAGTCGTCTATGTGCCCAATATGGGAGAGCTCATGTAGGAGAATGTTGGGGAAATAGCAAGGAATGTTTTCGGTGTGGGTCTAAGGCTCATTTGGTTAAGAAATGTCCTCAAGTGATGGATAGGGCACGAGTCCAAGGACGTGGAACACCAAGCAAAGTTGTTGAAGGTACGGATGCAAGGCAACCAAGGTTGGCTTAGGCAATCAGTCATAGCAAGGAGGAAGTTGGCCCAGATAGGATCGGGTATGTTCCCTAATCCTAGAATTTCTTTATTACTTTGGTTGTTATAAAGCTAGTTCATTCTTGTGATGTTAGCGAAGTATATGGAATCTTGACTGTGAACTTTGGGATTTTGCAAAAGAAATGTGCTAGTTTTATTAAATCAGAGTGCGCACCAGTAGCGTAGTGTGGTGAGTTAGGACGGACGATTGTTCGTTAGTAAGTAATTTCGAGGACGAAATTATTTTTTAAGGAGGGTAGAATTGTAATATCCTGAAATTGGGCCTAGTAGGATTGGGCCGATTGGGCCTTGGGCTTTAGGAAAAATTTGAGTATCATCTTGTTGATTATGTTAGCTCGGATATAATTTTGTTGTATGCCTAATACAGTCTTGAGAAGGCTTGGAATTAATTGGATAAGAATAATTTTTAGTATGGAGAATTTAGTGAAGTGGATCAAGTGATTATGATGCTTAAGTTAATTTAAGTGTTTAATGTTAGCATAAATGAGCTAGTAGTAAAGTGGTGTTGGCGCATGAGTAATTGCATGAGGGAAGAGGTTCGAATCCCATGAATGGCAATAAGGTGACTTTTATTTTTGCATGTGTATGACATGTGTCGGTCAACTCTAATTAAGATAAGGTTGGATTTTATCATTTATGGATAGTAGACTAAAGGAATAAGGCAAGTTATTAGTTAAGGTATAGAATCAAGAAAATATGGTATGATAAGGGGACAAAAGGCATGGATTAAGGGATGAGGTTTGGAAACTTTTTAATGGCATTTTGTCCATGAACATGGACGGTTTCATGGACTAGGGGGAGTTGGTCGAATTTATTTTGGAAGGAATTAGGAGGAAGAATAGGAGGAAGATTAGGAGGAAATAAAGAGGAAATTGTGGGATTTGTGATGAATATGTGAGTTGGATGGCTAAGGGGGATTTCTTGGATGACCATTTTGGTTTTGTGTAGTATAAATAGGGGGAGTGATCATCTTTGTTATCTTTTTTCTTCTTTAATTTTCTTTGTGCCGAAAATTGGGTTCTTCCATCTCATTTTCTCTCTATGCCGAAAACACTTAAGGCTATTATTCTTCTCCCCATTTGCTCTCTTGTGGTCGAATATTTCAACCCTCTTGTTAAGGGCCATAGCCGAATCATATAGCCTCATTTTCTACTCTATTTCTCTATTATTAAAAGTGTCGAAACACCATAGTCAAATCTTTATTGGAGGGGCTGTCGACTACGTGCTTGTGATCTTTTATTCTCTTCAACGTGTAGTGGTAAGTTCTTTCTTTATCATTCGGTTTTGAGCTCTTTTTGCTAGTGTGCCGAAATCATGAGGATAGGCCTAAGGATGGTCGAATATTCTTTAAGCCATGATTATGTGTTCTTTTGTGTGTAGCCGACGCTAAGGAGCCTTAAAAGAGATCTATCAGGTTTTGGAACATCAAGGTAAGTGATTGATAACATTCGGCCATAGGCCATATTATGGGTTTAAGTGATGATCGATTGTGTATTATGATTTTTAGGGGCTAATCGACAGAGGTAACAGAGGCTTCGGGATTCTAGATCATTTCGGTAACGATACTTAGTAAGTTTAGATCTACTCCGTATTCGTTCAATAGCCGAAGGCTAATTATTTGTAGGTACCAGTGGGTGGCCGATTGCAAAGGGAACTCAGAGTGTGATTCGGGATTTGGTAGGAGACCAAATCGGCATTTAGGGAGAAGGAAGAACCACATTTCGAGATCATGTTAGATTCGAGTAGTTCGGGATTTCGCTAATAGGCAGGTGTGTAGTTAGCCTACTATTTTTCGGGTTTATGATTGTATGTGATATCTATATGTGTGTTATGAATGTGCTAAAATTGTGATGTGGATACCCTCAAGGGGTATGTCGATAATCCGATAAGTACCGAATCTGATGAAATGTGACTATTGTTATGAATATGTGATAATATTCAAATAACATGTACATGCATGGCACTATTTTATGTTGCATGTGCATGGGTGGGATATGAAAGAAGGACAGGTGTACTTGAGTACGTGGTTTGATGAATGGCTCAGCCCTCATCGTGATTGATATAGGCTATGTGCCATATCGTGGTTATTGATGGCTTTGTGCTCATCGTGGTTTTGATGATAACTTCGGCTACATCGTGGATTGGCGCTGACTGAGGTCGCGTTGTGGACTAATTGCGATTAAGTTCGCGTGGACGGCATTTGTTGCCATATTGGAGTAAAAAGGAGAGGGTGATTTAAAAATCCCCTGGTGTGTGGTAGGCTGGATACGGGGGTGTGTAGAGGATGGACCCTAGGCTGGGTTGGGTTCCATAATTGCATAATTGTGTATGTGAATTAATGTGGTAATGGGCCAAGCCTAGTATGTGGAAACATGTGGTTAATTACCCTATTATAAGAATGTGATATGGTTATGGGCCAAGCCCAATAAGTGAAATTATGTGAATAAAGTTGCGTTAATATCTGACATGTGGGTGGAATTTAGTGGACTAATTGCACACTGAGTCCGTGTGACTCCCCCAAATTTTTACCAACATTGCAGGTGATGCATATAGCTTGGACCGGTTGGAGTGGATACGAGGTGGCCCATGGGAAGATGATTTAATTGATTTACAAATTTTATATTATCAGATTTGGGAATTTATTTGATGTAATAAGGGCCTCCTAAAGTATTTAAGGATTTTTACAATGTCTTGGTTGGATTGGCGTTTAAATTATTATTTGAAAATGTTCTTATTTTCTACAACTTACATCTTTAGAATATATAATAAAGTTTTCAAATTGGATATTTTATAACAACTAAATTTTTATGGGTTTTAATTATACAATGTTTTCCAAAGACAATAAATTTATACGTTTTCACCTTTAAGTCAAATTCTTTTCAAACGTTTTTCAAAGGACATACCAGATCCGGTCAAGGCTCGTGGGCCAAGTTTGGGGTGTTACAAATACACATAAAATAGTTCAAAATTTTAGTAACAAATAACAACAATAATAAGACATTTAAAAGCAGTTAAATAATGTAACATGACCAACATGAAAATTATAATATAACATATAAATAATAAATCGTTAAATCTTACTACATCATATTTCAGTAAATATCTTCGTCCACATCCCGACGAACCCATTGAAATTGTTGACTAGTACTAGGGATATTTTCGCTTAAGTCTTGTTCGAAAAGGCAAAGTTTCGATCTTTCGACTATGTCATCTCTACTTCCACCGCCAATGTCGAACAAGTCTCTAGGGTGTTTTGAAGTACAACGTACCAACCCTCATCGCTTGGATCTTTGGAGTAAAAACTTGTTTAACTTGAGAAGAAAACACATACGGCTTGTCCATCGCTTGTTCTCCTGTGAATCAATCGAGAGAAATTCACCATTTAAAGCCATATTGATCGTTTTTAATTTCGCTAGCCGTATTCACATCAGCCCAATCACCTCGAAATAAGACAACTTTGCAATTACCGTAATAATCCAACTCAATGATGTCAGTAATAAGTCCGTAATATTCCAAATTCCCCTCGACCGAATTACTGTCCCTAGCACTAGCATAACTTGTAATCGAAGAATTAACAACAATTTCGCAATTTTGGGTTCTCCTCAATCTCTCGCGATACCTTGTATGAAATCTGTATCCGTTGATGAGGAAGCCACTATATCTTTTAACTATTCTGTTTGGACCTTGTGAAAGCCATTTAACGTCGTCATTTACTTCATTCCTACTCCAAACCTATTGAGTCGAAAGTAAATCGAGTAATTATGAATGTTATGAGAAAACATTATTACTTATCAACGAAAATTTAAATTGCATACCATTTGGCTTAACCATTCATGAAATGATTCTGCGAACAACTTATTAATTTCTCATCGATTTAATCTTCGGGATCGTGAACGAGCTCTCAATATATGTTTATACTCACTACGGTAAAAAAATATTTTACTTTGTTAGAAGACAAATAAATTATAATTGATAAGTATCTAGAACTTACTTTCGAAATGGTTCCATTGAATCGTGATGAAAAAGAACGTATCGATGTGCTTGAACCCACGATCTATCGTCTAATTCTGCAATTTTGACTTTGCCGACGGTTCTTCAAACTTTGAAATAAATAAGTTCCGCCAAATTATGATCTCGTGAGCCCAAAGATTTCTACTTGGTCTGTTCATTCTTGTTTCAACATCTTCCAAATACCTCGAACAGGAAGTCATACATTCCTCTGCCAAGTAGCCCTCGGCAATTGATCCTTCCGGATAACGCTTATTGCGGCAGTATCACTTCAATTTGGAAAGGAACCTAAACACGGTATACAACATTATCAAAAGTTGCAACTATTATGGGAATTGAGCTGAATGAAGGAATATTTTGTAAATAAATTAAGACCTTTCAATGGGATACATCCATCGGTAGAAAATAGGTCCACCAAGAAGTGCTTCATGCGGGAGATGAATTAACAAGTGCACCATAATAGTGAAGAAGGAAGGCGGGAATATCTTCTCCAAATTGCATAAAGTCAATGCGGCTCAGTCTTGTAGTCTCTCTAATTCTTGAACATTCAAAACTTTACCACAAATGCCTTTCATAATATTCGACGGTTCAATTACAGAGAGCGTCACCTTTTTGACATACAAAGACCGCATAGCAATCGGCAAGAAGTCTTACATCAACTTGTGATAGTCATGCGATTTTAAGCCATATAGTCTTCGATCCTTAAGACTCACACATCGCGATATATTTGATGCATACACATCCGGACCTTTATATCCTTCAACACCATCATGTAACACTTCTTTCTCCGCCGACATTGAAAAAATAGCGGCGACAACCGATATTTCATATTTGGAAGTGGTGGGGATGAAGCTCACGCCAATTCCCATGTGGACTAAATCAAGTTGACTCAAGATTATCTTCGATTTTCCATCGACATTCAAAATAGTCCCAATGATGTTCTCACGACATTTTTCTCTATGTGCATGACATCAAGATTATGACGTAAAATCGATGCTCCCAATAAGGCAACTCGAAAAAATACTTCTTTTTTTCCACAAGTCCGCCTCATTAGGATCGTCCTCTTCATCAGATTCATCATCAGATTCATCCCTAGATCTTCTATTTCTTTGCGGGTTGGCCGGTTGATTCATCTTCCCATAAATGAAATTCATATCTTTCAACATTAATAATATTTCGGATCCACCGGCCTGCGAAGGAGCTGGTCTGAACTCTTCAGTACCATCAAACTGAGCACTCTGAAATCTAAATGTATAATTTTCTGGTAACCACCGACGATGCCCCATGTAAGAGAACTTCTTCCCATTATATAACCATTGCGAACATGTCTCAAGACAGAAACACGAATAAGCATAACGCCTCGGTACTCCAACCGGATAAATTAGCATAAGTCGGAAAGTCGTTAATAGTCCACATTAAAGTCGCACGTAAATTAAAGTTCTCTTTCTCATTGCATCCAAACACCAGCCCATAGTTGTTTTAACTCGTCAACAAGTGGTCGCAAATATACGCCAATATCATTCCTCGGCCCTTTCTCTCCGGTATAATCATAGACAAGATAAAAGAAGATTGTTTCATGCAAACCCATGGAGGCAAATTGTAGGAACAAGCACCACAACCAAGGCATCAGACGTTGTGCTCATGAGTTTGTAAGGTTAAATCCATCGGATGCTAGCCCAAGCCTCACACTCCGAGGATCGCTTGCAAAGCTTTGAAATTTGGAGTCAAACGATTTCCAAGCTAAAGAATCTGTAGGATGCCTTAACAACCCATCATCTGTTCATCCATCAAGGTGCCATGTCATTGATTCGGCTGTGACATGAAAAGCCGTTGAAGTCGTGGTATTAACGAAAAATACCATAAAACCTTAACTGGCTGCTTCCTTGACTGTGTATCGTGTTCATCCTCGTAACTGTCCTCTGTATTTCTATTAATCCAACAGGATTGGCCGCATACATGATAGCACTGTTGATTTATCCGGTCGCCCCAATACAACATGCAGTCATTTGGGCAACTGTGAATTTTGTTGTAGCCAAGGCCCAAATCCTTTATCAATTTCTTCATGTCTTTGGAAGATTGAGGGATTTTTGCAAACGGGAACATTTCTTGCAGAAACTCTAACAACATTATCAAAGATTTTTCGGTCCACCCCCCAAACATTTCAAGTGAAAAAGACGAATACAGAATGACAGTTTGGAAAATTTTGATCCCTCATATAGTTCTTCATTCATTTCACCAAGTAACGTGTAGAACATCGCCGCTTCTTCATTTAGCTGTTCATCTGGTACACTTCTTCTTATTTCGATGAAAATATTTCCACCAAAATTATGATCATCGGTTGCACCCAAGTCAGGTGGAAATGTCCCGAAACCATCATCACAAGATATTAAAAGCATCCCGCAACATGCCTTCAATGTTATCGTCTCTAACATTCGATTGAAAGCACTATGAGGATACCCAGATTCATCGATGAAGATGCTCCACTAGATGTACACTCTCCATGAAAAACCATTTTTTACGCCTTGACAAAGCCATTAACAACTAAATGTTCGTGAGACCACTTCACGATAATGCCGCTTGATATTGCAACACGCCTTACACGGGCAAAGAATCATATTCTCTTGGCTTGCATTTTGAAATGCAAAATTCGAAAAGTTTCTACTCCATTTCGATAGCCATTGCTTACCCTTGACAATTTCATCCAACTCCTATCCATTTCATATTTGTTGAAGTCTAAAGTTGATGATGAAATTACACGGCTAATTTGTTAATTAATAATTTATGTAAGTTATGATATAACCATATATATAACTGAGTACTATGTAAGTTATATAAATAATGTAAGTTATGAAATTTGATCTTAAAATTAGGTAAGTTTTGTATTCTTTTAGATTCATCATACGTGGCATTGTTACACCTAGAGAGGATCCATTATATCTCACTTTGTGAGATATAAGGCAACCCGTCGTGTTCCCACCATATATACTTTGAATCTTTTTTTATCTATACAAGTATTATGTAAGTTATGAAGTTTGATCTTAACTTAAAATTATGTAAGTTATGAAATTTGATCGTAAAATTAGGTAAGTTATGAAATTTGATCTTAAAATTAGGTAAGTTTTGTATTCTTTTAGATTCATCATATGTGGCATTGTTACACCTAGGAAGATCCATTATATCTCACTGTGAGATATAAGGCAACCCGTCAGGTTTCCAGCCTATATACTTTGAATCTTTTTTTTTTATCTATACAAGTATTATGTAAGTTATGAAGTTTGATCTTAACTTAAAATTATGTAAGTTATGAAATTTGATCGTAAAATTAGGTAAGTTATGAAATTTGATCTTAAAATTAGGTAAGTTTTGTATTCTTTTAGATTCATCATACGTGGCATTGTTACACCTAGGAGGATCCATTTTTCCAGATATAAGGCAACCGCCTATATACTTTGAATCTTTTTTTTTATCTATACAAGTATTATGTAAGTTATGAAGTTTGATCTTAACTTAAAATTATGTAAGTTATGAAATTTGATCGTAAAATTAGGTAAGCTATGAAATTTGATCTTAAAATTAGGTAAGTTTTGTATTCTTTTAGATTCATCATACGTGGCATTGTTACACCTAGGGAGGATCCATTATATCTCACTGTGAGATATAAGGCAACCCGTCAGGTTTCCAGCCTTTGTACTTTGAATCTTTTTTTATCTATACAAGTATTATGTAAGTTATGAAGTTTGATCTTAACTTAAAATTATGTAAGTTATGAAATTTGATCGTAAAATTAAGTAAGTTATGAAATTTGATCTTAAAATTAGGTAAGTTTTGTATTCTTTTAGATTCATCATACGTGGCATTGTTACACCTAGGAGGATCCATTATATCTCATGTGAGATATAAGGCAACCCGTCGAGTTTCAAATTTATGTACTTTGAATCTTTTTTTATCTATTCAAGTATTATATAAGTTATGAAGTTTGATCTTAACTTAAAATTATGTAAGTTATGAAATTTGATCGTAAAATTAGGTAAGTTATGAAATTTGATCTTAAAATTAGGTAAGTTTTGTATTCTTTTAGATTCATCATACGTGGCATTGTTACACCTAGGGAGGATCCATTATATCTCACTGTGAGATATAAGGCAACCCGTCAGGTTTCCAGCCTATATACTTTGAATCTTTTTTTATCTATACAAGTATTATGTAAGTTATGAAGTTTGATCTTAACTTAAAATTATGTATGTTATGAAATTTGATCGTAAAATTAGGTAAGTTATGAAATTTGATCTTAAAATTAGGTAAGTTTTGTATTCTTTTAGATTCATCATACGTGGCATTGTTACACCTAGGGAGGATCCATTATATCTCACTGTGAGATATAAGGCAACCCGTCAGGTTTCCAGCCTATATACTTTGAATCTTTTTTTTTTATCTATACAAGTATTATGTAAGTTATGAAGTTTGATCTTAACTTAAAATTATGTAAGTTATGAAATTTGATCGTAAAATTAGGTAAGTTATGAAATTTGATCTTAAAATTAGGTAAGTTTTGTTTTCTTTTAGATTCATCATACGTGGCATTGTTACACCTAGGAGGATCCATTATATCTCATTGTGAGATATAAGGCAACCCGTCGAGTTTCAACCTATATACTTTGAATCTTTTTTTTATCTATACAAGTATTATGTAAGTTATGAAGTTTGATCTTAACTTAAAATTATGTAAGTTATGAAATTTGATCGTAAAATTAGGTAAGTTATGAAATTTGATCTTAAAATTAGGTAAGTTTTGTATTCTTTTAGATTCATCATACGTGGCATTGCTACACCTAGGGTTTAGGGTTTAAGGTTTAGAATTATAGGGTTTAGGGTTTAGGGTTTAAGGTTTATGGTTTAGGGTTTAGGGTTTAAGATTTAGGGTTAAGGTTTAGGGTTTATGGTTTATGGTTTAAGGTTTAAGGTTTATGTATTATAGTGTTTAGGGTTTAAGGTTTAGGGTTTAGGTTTAGGGTTTAGGGTTTAAGGTTTAAGGTTTAGGGTTTAGGGTTTAGGGTTGGGGTTTAAGGTTTAGGGTTTTAAAGTTTTAATGTTTTAAGGTTTTAAGGTTTTAGGGTTTAGAGTTTAGGGTTTAGAAATTTAAGGCTTTGGGTTTAGGGTTTAGAGTTTAGGGTTTAGGGTTTTAGGGTTTAAGTGGTGTGTAATGCTTGAACCTAATGATCCGGTTTAAAAAATTTTTAAAACAATTCCTAAAATTTAAATTAAATTAAAGTTTATTAAAATTATTTTCTTTTAAAACAATTACTTCAAAATTAAATTGTTTTGGTCAAAAATATTTTACTAATCTTTTAAAAATTAAATTTGATCCAAAGAAAATTTACTTTACTTTTGTCAATTTAGAAAACAACAACCAAATAAAACAACACGCATCAATGTTATTCCAAACAAAACCATGAGATTATAGAGAGATACCTTGGGTTGATATGAATGGCCGACGTCCTCAAAAAAGAAGCCTTCGTTTTCTACACAATTAACAATACCAAAGCAAAAGATGAGTAATCTGGATTTTTAGAAAAATAAACCAGTAATACGATTCGAATATAAAACATTGCAAGAAAACTGTCATTGTAAGATCAAAAAAGGCAAATATATTGCATTCTTCATAAGAAAGAACACAATATGCAAATATACTTCACGGATAAATTCCTGCAACTTATGCAACTTAGAGCACAGTAGTTTCATCTAGAAAAGTATGCAGAACTGACAAGAATCTAAAATTTCTGATATGGCCCCTCTAAAATTTACATAAAATTTGAATGATGCATAAAAAGTATATTAATAGCAAAAAGAATAATAATTAGAAGTACTAGTTAATGAATGCCAAATTCAGTACCCATTTCATACGCAGGAAGGGAAGATTATCATAAATTCACAACAGAGAGATTCTTATGATATCATAAAAGGCATCCAAGATAAAGCTTAAATTCCAATTCCAAAATAAAACAAAATCTTTATCATGGACTAAGATAACAAAACATCATTCTAACCTGAGCAAATTTTTACAAGCACTCTTAAATATTTGGTTCGAAAACGTTTTCATAGGAGATTATAACGAGTCCTCCAATTCTTCCATTCAGCTCACCAAAGATAACATAAAAGCTATCATTATGGTAATATCTTAACACCTACATATACATATAAACACACAAACATAGAGATAGAACAATGACTTGAATCCCACTGGTTCTGATCCGATTACTAATTATATATTCAAACTATCGGTGTTCATTAATTAGGTCCTTCTCATTAATTTAACTATTAAATGATACGTCATATCTTATACAACATAATCTAAGATAAAATTTAAGTCGCTAACATGGAATGTTTATCCTCTGCATCAATTTGGATTAGAGTTCAATGAAGATTAAATTAGAGCAAATAAATTGGATCATAGCAGAAAAATAACAAAAGCAAGAATACAAAAATCCCCACACATATCAAACAAACATTTTTCCCGAGGGCACGTCAAGTTAATGCACAAAAGAAGACCCATCTGCTATCCCTCCCTCCCTTACATTGTTACATACATTTAATGCCATTACCATCATCCCATGTATGATGTGATGTATCTTATTACCACAATAACATCATTTATATCCGAAACCCGTAATTATATCCCGAAAAACCCAAAGCTCGAACGAC
Source organism: Gossypium rotundifolium (assembly GCA_025506655.1). Classification (NCBI taxonomy): domain Eukaryota; kingdom Viridiplantae; phylum Streptophyta; class Magnoliopsida; order Malvales; family Malvaceae; genus Gossypium; species Gossypium rotundifolium. The sequence goes on from CP106730.1 coordinate 32,435,775, forward strand.
AATAAATGATGATCTCAACCTGAAAAAGAAAAACACCCACTTTTGTTCTTGAACTTCAAAAAGCCTAAAACGATTGCATTTTCTTAAAAGTAATCGAACCCGAACTCAATCCGATTAGTAAAAACCCGATTCGAGAAAATTCTTAAACCCGCCTCAATCAAATCATTCGTTAACACAGAGACAAAACTCACCTCAATCTTCTTTGTGGCGTAATGTTATCCGAAAGCAATCAAATCTTGGCGTCTACCTGGAGCCCTAACAGCAACAAAAATATAGAACAAAATTAATCACACACTACAATCAATGAGAATTACCAAGAGCAAAGAACAACCCAAGGGCACAAATTCAGCAAACAAAACTGGGTTGTTCTCGGTCCAGGTACTAAAAATAAAAGAAAGCTTGTCGAGGTAATCAAATTGGGGAAGAAATTGCACCAGAATCGAACAAGAAATTAGGGATTCGGAGGGGAATTGTAAAGGGGATGAACAAATTAGGGCTTTCGGAAGTTAGAAAAAATGGGGAACTGTCGAAATGAATTAAGGTTTTTGCTTCCTTAATTTGGCTGTAAAAAGAACGACGCCATTTATGAAAAATTAAATCCCTATTACGGCTTTTTTAAATAAACGCCACAAAATAAAATACAAAAACGCTGTCATTTGTCCCTAATTTGCGGCGTTTTTATAACAAACGCCACTAATAAAATATACCAAATCGACGCTGTTTTGGAAACTCTTGATATATTAGTGGCATTTTCGGGCTAAAACGCCGGTAAAACACAACTTTTACGGCGTTTTGACTAAAATGCCACTAAACTTTCAGCGGAAAACGACGTCGTTCTGTTGTTTTCGTATATTACCGACGTTTTTATAAAAAACACCACTAATGGGTAACTTGTTAGTATTCTTTTAATTCATTAGATTTATTCTTTAATAAATAAATTTCATTTTAAAAAATTGAAAAGTAGACATTTATTTACTTATAAATATTTTTAGTTTTGCATAAATTTTATAGAAATTAAACATTCAAATATATATATTTTTCAAAATTTTTATGTTTTTAAATTTTGTGTTTTTAAGAATAAAGATTAACTTCAATTAAATTTCGATCAGTTTTTGAATTAAAATTAAAATTAAAATCAAAATCAAAATCAAAATAAAAATAAATTTATTGTTATTCCTAAATTAAAATAGAGAATAGTTAGGTAATTATTTTTATAATTTTGATTTATTATAATTCATTTATATCAAGAAAACTAAATTTTATGATTTATTATAATTTCTAAATTTTAATAAACTTTTTAATCAATAGTAAGTGCTTCCACTAATTATTATAAACATAAGATTTTACATTAATATTTACATGAATACACATCAATATATATATCCCTATGATCAAATAAAGTATCAAGGTTTAGACTTTTTAGGGTTTAATAATATGCCAAATTTAATTGGTTAATGGTTTATCTGCTTGCGCTTTAGGAGTTTATGGTCTAGTATTTAGAGTTATGATTTAGGGTTTAAATCTAAATTTGATATTTAGAGTTTAGGGTTTAGACTGTAGGATTTACAATTTAGGGTTTAGGGATAAAGAGATGCACAATCAGATTTAATTTATAGCATATATTTTTATAATTTCTTAATGATTAAATAAAATTTGATATTCTATCTTTATTCGATAAACCCTAAACCTGTGAACCTTAAACCATACACCCACAAACCCATAAACCCATAAACCCAAGCCATAACTAACCCTAAACCCTAAACCCTAAACTCTAAGCCATAGACCATAAACCCTAATTCCTAAATCTTGAAATACTGAACTCAAAACCCTAGTCAGCCCATACAAACGACTAAAGTACCCTTAATTATAGCCTTAACCCTAAATTATTTAGATAAATTTTGAATATTATATAATATTTCTTTCAATATTTTAATAAATTTAAATAACATTTTCAATTTACTAATTAATTTTGTTTCTCTACAGATGCATGGGTTACAATTTTTTTTAATTTTAATATATATAAAGCTTATCTATTATCTTTTAAATAATGTAAAATATATTTATAATTTTATATATATATATAAGAAATTAAATATGCTAGGTGTACTTCTTATATTCACAAATTTGGAATTTGGTCAATATGCTTTTATTTTTAGGAGTTTAATCTCGTTGCTTTTCTTATTTGAAAATTTAGGTTCAACTATTAACACCCATGAAACCCTAACACATCCCCCTTAAACCTTAAACCGCAAATCATAAACCATAATCCCTAAACATTAAAATAGTAACTCCTAAACCTTACACCCTAAACTATATATATATGCTAAACCATAAACCCTAAACTATAATGATAATTAATTTAATATTTTAAAATTAATATATCTCTTTTACGATTATATAATAAATTATTTAATATATAAATTTAAAAAATCCAAAAAATTGCTAAAGAAAAGCTCAGACTTTTAGCGGTGTTTTTCAGGAAACGCCGCTAAAGTTCGACTTTTAGCGGCATTTTTCCAGAAGCGTCGCTAAAGCTCGGACTTTTCGCGGCGTTTTTCCAGAACCGTCGCTAAAGCTCAAACTTTTAACGGCGTTTTCCATGAAGCGCCGCTAAAGTTCGGACTTTTAGCGGCATTTTTCCGGAAGCACCGCTAAAACTCGGACTTTTAGCGGCGTCTTTACGGAAGCGCCGCTAAAGCTCGACTTTTAGCGGCGTTTTTCCTGAAGTGCCTCTAAAACTCGGACTTTTAGCGGCGTTTTTCTTGAAGCGCCGCTAAAGCTCCGAGTTTTAGCGGCGTTTTTCCAGAAACACTGCTAAAACTCGGACTTTTAGTTGCGTTTTATGAATAAACGCCGCTATAAATATTTTTAGCGGCGTTTTTTAAATAAACGCCGCTATTACTCATTTTTTAGTGATGTTTTCCTTAAAACGCCACTAATGTATAATATTTGCGGCGTTTGTCTTTAAAACGCCGCTAAAAACGCTACTAAAAGTCTGTTTTGCTATAGTGGATGGTGGAACGCTCCTATCAATACTGCTGGTGGGGCGTTGCTTAACGGATAGTGTCGTCCATTTTCCTTCACTACGGAACACTATGGCAGATCTCTGGCATCCTATTAGAGGTATTTGTATTACAGATCTGGGGGAGAAAAAGTATCATTTCCAATTTTTTCATGAGGTTGATATACAAAGGGTTCTTGTTGGTACACCGTGGTTCTTTAATAATCATCGGCTTATAATTAAAAGAATCCCTATTGGAGAGAATCCATTAACAAAACCGTTAAACCTCACTGAGTTCTGGGTACAAGTCCATGAATTACCTCCAGGCTTGATGACTGAGGCGATGGCCAAACAATTCGACAACTTTTATGGTAAATTTCTTGAATACGACACTTCTATTCCTTCATCGAGATTTAAGAATTTTATGCGCATTCGTATATGCTTAAATACATTTGTTCCTTTGAAGTGAAAAAAGAAGATTCAGATTGGCAAATCGATAACAGTTTATGCCTGTTTTAAATATGAAAAGCTTAGTTTGTTTTGCTTCATATACGGTAGATTGGGTCATGGAGAAAGTTATTGCCCTTATCAGTTAAGAATTGAGCCTTCAAAAATCATTTTTGGTTGGGATCTATCCTTGCATGCGGAACCGAGATGTAGGCACACGGTGGTGAGTAGGTGGTTGCGAGAAGCTGACGGTACTCAGTGTGTCGATGAAAATTTGGAAAGCATCAATCACAGTATCTCATTTAATGAGGGAAAAGATTCTGGGCGAAATAAGGGAGAAAATCGTGAGAATCAGATTGTGAATCCTAATTTAATTCCTTTGGGAGTCAATCATCAGTATATCTCTAATGGGCAAATTCAGGGGAGTAATTCGAGTAAAGGAAATTTGTTTAATAAGGGGATAGCGAATGGACCGATGGATTTGGTCTTAGAAGATAAAAATGACCTAGTTACAATTTTGGAAGGCAAGAAACGTCAAAGGATCGTGGAAGGTCCATCTGTCCTTTGGTTTCAAATGTTGGGAATGGTTTGTTAATTTTATCGGCTAACTCTGGTGATTAGAGCAGCCGGGAGCAATAAAAATCCTAAGTTGGAATGTTCATGGTTGGGGAGATCGCGAACTGTTATTAGGCTTAAAAATAAGCTGCGAGCCATTAATCCCTGAATTTTGTTTCTTATGTAAACAAAGTTAAATGCTAAGAAGATGGAATTGGTCAGATTGAAATGCGATTTTGAGAATGGCATTGATGTTGGGGCGATGGGTTCTAGAGGTGGATTGTCGTTGGGTTGGAAGGGGAATTCGTTGATCAGTCTTAAGAGCTTCTCTTCCTTTCATGTTGATGTTAAGGTTCAAGACATTGATTGTGGTGCAAAATGGCTATTAACGGGGTTCTATGGAAATCTAAATGAACGGGGCAGGAGTGCGTCTTGGAATCTACTTAGACGATTAAGCAATGACCACAATATCCCTTGGGTTGTTCTAGGGGATTTCAATGAGATCGCTAATTCTTTTGAGAAGAAAGGGGGATACCTTCGATCTGAACGTCAGATGCTAGCTTTCCGAACGGCTTTAGAGGAATGCAATCTTAACGATCTTGGTTTCATAGGCAGATGGTTCACGTGGGAAAGAGGCAGAGTTATTTCTACAAATATAAGAGAACGTTTGGACCATGGTGTTGCTATGCTTAATTGGATGGAGCTTTTTCCAAGTTATCAGGTTGAACATTTGAATCACTCATTTTCTGATCACTGTCTTATACTCCTTGATACCATAGAAGGGAAACAGAATGATCAAAGGAACAATGCAAGGAGTTTTCGTTTTGAGGCTAAATGGTGCTTAGAAAGTTCTTTCGAGAGAATGATTAGAAGATGGTGGAATGAGACCGATGGGAGTTTACAAACCAAGCTTGAGATTATGGGTCATAAAATGCAAAATTGGAGCAAAACCAGAAGCAGAAAAGAGAGGAAAAATCGGGTTTGCTTAGAGGAAAGATTGAATTATCTTTATAATCAAGATATCTCAGATGATAATTTAGTAGAGATTGCGGAGGTCCAGTTGGGGCTCAATTTGGAGGCTGATAAGGAAGAGTTATTTTGGGAGCAATGGGCCCGTGTTAACTGGATAAAGAATAGAGACAAAACACCAATTTTTTCCATAAGATTGCCGGCCAACGTCAGTTTCGGGGTAGAATTTCTGAATTAGAAGACGAGATTGGTATGAGGTATACAGTGTCTGAGGAGATGGTTAAGCTTGCCTCGGGTTATTTTGAAAGGCTATTTACTACATCTAAGGTAGGATTGGACGAGCACATATTTGGACTTGTGGAAAAGAGAGTTTCTACAAGTATGAATGAGTCCTTACTTAAGCAGTTCATGAAAGAGGATATTTTTCATGCAATTAAATTGATACCGCCTATGAAAGCTCTCGGGGTTGACTGGTTCGCTGTTATTTTCTTCCAAAGATACTAGCATATAGTTGGACCGGATGTTTCAAGTTATTGTCTCGCTATTCTAAATGGGAAGATAGAAATTGATGACATTAATAGAACACGCATTGTGTTGATCCCAAATATTGATAAGCTAAAAAATATGTCTCATTTTAGACCCATAAGTCTTTGTAAAGTTATTTATAAAATTATTGCGAAAGTTTTGGTCAATCGCATGAGTGAGATTTTGGGTGACTGTATTAACTAAGCTCAAGGTGCTTTTATTCCGGGGAGACTCATTTCAGATAACATGTTGATCGCTTATGAGGTTCTTCATTCTCTTAAGATAAAGAAGTGTGGAAAGAAAGGAAATTTTACTCTTAAGTTAGATATGAGTAAGGCGTATGACCGAGTGGAATGGGATTTTTTGGTAGGGATGATGAAGTCTTTGGGGTTTCGCGATGATTGGATTATTTTAATCATGAGATGCGTATGCTCAGTGTCCTATTCTGTTTGCCTTAATGGTATGAGTAGTGACTGGTATTCACCATCAAGAGGACTGAGACAAGGTGATCCCCTCAGCCCTTATCTATTTCTGATTTGTGCTGAGGGCTTTTCTACTCTTCTGGAAGATGCCAAGCAGAGAGGTTGTATGGGGGCGCGCCTATTGGTAGGGAACGATTTTCTATTAACCATTTGTTTTTTGCATATAATTGCATTCTCTTTGGAGATGCTACACATGAGGGGGCCAAAATGATTCTTGAAGTTAGTCGAGAGTATAAGCAGAGCGCAGGGCAGAGGATAAACTAAGTCCTTAATTTATTTCAGTGCCAATGTGAATAATGAGGTTAAGGAGGACATTACAAGATTATTGGGTGTTCGGGTGGTCTCAAGCCCTAAAAAGTATCTAGGCTTGTCGATGATGGTGGGTCGAAGGAAAACATATACTTTTGCTAATTTCATTGATAGATTTAGAAAACGAGTTGAAGGGTAGAGTTTACGCTATCTTTCAATGGGTGGTAAAGAGGTCTTTATTAAATCAGTTTACAAGCAACGCCTCTCTATGCTATGCAATGCTTCCTCTTTCCGAAAAAATTATATTGTAAGCTTGGAAACATCATGAACAGGTTTTGGTGGGCTAATAATAAAACGATGAGAGGTATCCACTAGAGTTGTTGGGATATGCTTTGTAAATCGAAGTGCGCTGGTGGTCTTGGTTTTAAAAGCTTATTTTTTATTAATAAGGCACTATTAGCTAAACAAGTTTGGCGTATCTTGGTTTAGCCTTAGTGCCTTTTGGCCAGAGTTTTAAAGGCTCGTTATTTCCTGTTTACAGATATCTTAACAGCAAAAATTGGTTCTTACCCTTCATTTACCTGGCGTAGCATTTGTAGTGCTAGAAAGCTGATTGAAGAAGGTGTGTTATGGCGGGTTGGAAAGGGAGATCGTGTAAACATCTGGAATGACCCTTGGCTACCTGGAAGACAGAATAACAGAGTATCAGGTCAAGAGATTAGGATAATGTGGACAACTGTTAATCATTTTATAGAGGCTGACACTAATACCTGGAATAGGGAGTTGATCCGTAGCATTGTTGATGAGGATACAACAAGCAAAATCCTTTCTATCCTGATTTTTGGAAGTCGAACGGAGGACACATTAGTGTGGAAATATGAGGGCTCGGAGGTTTACACAGTGAAGGGTGGTTATCGAGTTCTAGCTACTTATTTTTTACAGTCTAATACATACAGCTGATTACAAAGATTTTTACAAAGCTCCCTGGTCGTTGAATATCCCAGGGAAAATAAAAATACATATCTGGAGGATGTTCAATAATCTGCTTCCCCATTTTAGTAATCTGGTGAAAAGACTGATGTCGGTGGATACTGTTTGTCCACTATGTAAGACTGATCTGGAAGATTCAAACCACTTGTTGTGGTCTTGCGATACGTTGCAGTGCGTGTGGGCTTATTTCCAGATTAAGATCCCAGATTTTGATAATGCGTTGGGTTCCAAGATATTTTTTGCTCGAATCTTCTCTACAGCTGACGAATAATAGAAACGCATTATTGCTATTACCTCATGAAGTCTATGGTATCGAAGAAATAAATTAATCCACGAAGGGGTTAAATTTGACATGCAAGAGGTGTTGGGTTTTATTCGGGGTTATGTCTAAGAACTTGCTATAATTCAAGAGAACCTTCATTCTCATGTTAGACCTCTGTTGAAGGACTTATGGCGGCCTCCGGAGGAAGGATTTATCAAGATTAATTTTGATGCGTCGTTTCAAAAAGATGACAGATTAGCAACAACAGCAGTTCTAGCCAAAGATTCTACATGAGTAATTTTAGGGGCTGAAACTTATCTTTTTGAAAATGTTGCAGACTCTTTTGTGGCAGAAGCGAGGGCATGTGAACGGTATCAATTTATGTGATTTCAATAGGTTTTCGGCGCTTGGTCGTGGAAGGTAATTCTCTGTCAGTCATCAAAAGCATAAAGAAGAAGGGTTTAGATAAATCGATACTCAGGCCGTGTAACAGTCTGATTTTGACCCTAATCAGAATAGGGGTTTTGGGACCACAAATCCAAGTCTGAAAAATATTTTAAAATTATTTTTCGTGTTTATTATGTGTGAATTTGTTTGTGTTAAATTTCGTGATTTAATTTTGTCGTTTAGGTGTCCGATTAAATAAAAGGACTTAATCGCGTAAAATATAAAAGTTACTAATTAAAGTGTAAAGTACTAATTTGATAGTGCCTTTATTATATGGGATCCCTAAAGGGCAATTAGCCCATTTAAAAGATAGTGGATGGTACATGGTCAATAATGGCCTTGGAAATTTTGTTATAAAATCTTATATTATAAGGTTAATAAAGTAAATTAGTAATAAACAAATATATGTTAAAATAAAACATGATATGCATGTTATTATCTTTATTTTATTTAGCCGAATGTCATAAAGAAAAGAAGAAACAAAGCCTAACATTCGTCCAAGGAGAAAAATTGTGATTCAAGGTTAGTTTTTGTTCGGTTCTCGATAATTTTTACGTTTTTAAGACCATTGCTTTGCATACTTCAAGACCCATGCTTGAATTTTTGATTTTGATGAAGATTTTGAAATGTGCCATTGATGAGTTTATGAGTTTTATGATGATAGTTGATGAATTATGAAATATATGTGTTAGATTAATATGTTTTGTCTTTGAATTTTTGATGAATTTGAGTAATTTGGACTAAATTGTAGAAAAAAAATTTTGAGGGACTAAAATATGAAATAAATGAAATGGATGGATTTGTATGAGTACTATGGATATTCGGCCCTTAAGTTATTTATTCAAATTGTGTGTATTTTGTGTTTTATGCAAATAGGACTAAATTATAAAAAGTGTGAAATATTAGGGGCAAAATGGTAATTTGCCTATTTATGTGTTTTTGGGTTAAATTGAATAAAAATATATTTGAATGAGCTTAATTTGAACATGTTTAGATCAAGAGCCAAAGAAAACGGATTTGGATCGGGGAAAAGCGAAAATAGTCGAATAACCGATTTTCGTCGTCCGTCGATATCCGAGGTAAGTCTTTAAGCAATAAAACATCGTAAATTATGTACGTAACCTAGTATATGTTGATTTTTGGACATATGGTAACTATATTATGGAATAGCCAAATTTGGCTAAGTATAATATTTGAATTGTTTAAGTCATTCGATTGATATATGTTATTTGAATGTTCGTACAATGAGTTCGAGATGTAGAAAAGAATCGAGATATGAAATGATTCGTGTGAGACAGCTTAAAGTATTATTATTCAGGCTGTGAGCCTAACAAGCCTTGAGTTGGTGAATTTAATCGGGCATTGTGCCTAGCAGGCTTATTGCTGATGATTGAATATCAGACCTCAGGTCTAGCAGGCTTAGTGCCGGTGTGTGATTCAGGCTTATGCCTAGCAGGTTTTATACCGGTGATTTAAATTACAATCTCATGTTTATGAAATGATCAAGTTATGGCAGAAATTGAGCAAGCTAAAGCTTATTTAAATGATTTAGATTATATTCGGCTATAAGGTATGTATCTATATATGTATATGTTATATGTGATGTTTGTTGAACAAGTAAGTTGATAAATGTTCTTGTATATTCGGCTTCTTCGATATGTGGATGAAATGATATTGAGTTGAAATTATTTGCTTGCAAACATGGGATTATTTAATAGATACATATGTATAGATATACAAATATACATTCAGTTATGTGGGATTATATATATACATTCGATCATGTGGGATTTTTATGTACATGGTAGTTGTTTATTCGGTTGTATATGGGAATAAATTAAACGATGTGTATTTGGTAAGTTTTTATATTTTAAGTAGATAATGACAAAAGTTTTGCTAGGTAAGGATATTGGCATTCGGCTATGACAGTCTATAAATGTGTTATGTTATTATATTGATGTTATAAATTGTTTGGTTAAATTTAGTTGAATGTTAAATTGACTTGTTATGTTTGCTTAAGACTTACTAAGCTAAATTAGCTTACTCTGTGTGTTTTGTTATTCTGTTCTGTAGATTTTGGTTTCAAGCTACGAGCTCGGGGGATCGTCAATAAAGTCATCCACACTATCGACTTATTTTGGTACCTCTAAAGTTTGGATTTTGAACTTAAGACATGTATAGGCTAGTTTAATAATTAGAAGATGTTTTGATGCTGTAATTATAAGTCAAGCGAAAATGGCTTGATCTTAATATCAAATGATTTAATGCTTAAATGTTTTTAATCATGTTATGTGTGTTTGTCATGCTTGGATTATAAGTATGGTTGCCATGTGAGTTCATTATATGCACAAGTATAAGTATATGTTTTGATATGAAGTATGTTTTAAAGTCTTATAAGTTGTGATTTAGTAAGTTGACATTTGTGGTATTTGAATATGCTTGAGTCAAGGATTGATGAATACTTACTAATGAAATGCATGAATTTGAAAACAAATCAACTTGGAGAATTACTTTATATGGTAGAATGTATATTCGGCCAAGTGATAAAATTTTAGGTTAAGTATTTGGATGGACATATTCGAATATGCTTTATATATGTGCATATATATTAAGTTCAAGTTTAGGTGTTTCGGACTATGGAAGACATATTTGGTATTTTGGTTCGATTATGTTCATCCAGATGATTTGATCTATGTCATGCGTGGATGTGTGTGCAATTGGTATATCTTGAACTCGAATAAGCAAAATTCTATACAAAAACATATGTATGTCTAGTTTTGGTATTTGATAACTTGCTTTAGTAGAATAATAATGAGTATGTGCATGTTCGAATAAAGAATCTTAAATGACCACATGAATTGTAAAATCTGTATTTGATGAATAATGCTTATATGAGAAATTGGCTAATGGATTTAAAATATGCTCAAGATTGTTTAAGTATACTATGATAATGCATTACTCATACGCATTCGGTTTTGACTATATGAGCAGTAAATATTTGTTGTGACTTGTGTTATGTTCGGTAATTCTTTATAACCCTAATCCGACGATGGATACGAGTTAAGGGTGTTACAGGCCGATTACTCAAAACATCTGTCAAATGGGTTTGATTTTTAAGGAGATTTCTTACCTTTTTGTGCTGCGATCTTTTAATGGAGTGGCTCATACCCTGGCGTTAGAGGGGAGAAGAAGCAGGGTCTATGGGAGTTGGGTTAATGGAATACCAGATTCGGTGACGCTACTCGTATTAAAGGAATGATTGGAGTGGAATATGGGTTATTAGGGTGTTTTGCTTTGCTTTGTTCTTGGAGAAGATTCGTTGAATCTCCAGGCGCTAGTATTGGCGTTGTTTAAAGCTTTCATCCTATTCCTCAAGATTGTTGATCTCTGATGATGGAGGGCGATCATTTGGCTGATAATTTTGATTTTCGAGAAGCAGTGGCGTTTGGCTCAAGATGTTTTCCTCTGTTCTGTTTACTTTTTCAAGTTTATTGATTGATTGTTGATGCCAGCTGTTTTATGTACTGACTTTTGGCTTTTCGATTGTTGTACTTTTGGTTTTTTCTTGCCTTGATTTGAGCCAGACCTAGTAATATCAGCCTAATTATTTCAAAAAAAAACTAATTAAGTAAGCTTAATTAAAGTTTAAACTAAATATAAATAGGAATATAGTGGGATTCTCATCTTTCTTCCCATCATCCATAGAAAGAAAAGAAGGAAAAATTCAAAGTTGTTCATTCATTCGGTCATACCAAAATTACCAAGGTAATCAAACTATTTTCATCAATTTTTTATAGATTTATGATAATGGGAGCTTGATTTAGCTAGCTTGTGTATCAATTTGTTTTATTGTTAAGTTTTTAGCAAGTTTCCATTATAGAGAAATTGATGAATTAGACCTTAATTTGATAGTTAATAAGCTTAGATTATGATAAAGACTAAATTATAAAGCTAATTAAGCTTGTTAGATAATTTTGAAATATTAGGAATTAATTGAATAAATTGAAAATTGTCATGAAATTATATTGTAAATAGAAAGTATAGGATCCTTAATGAAAGAATGAAAAATCGAATTTTGATCCAATATTAGATATAAAAAAATATGCATATCCCAAGTATAAGAACTAAATTGAATAAAATGTAAAATATGGATGACAATGTATTTAGATGTGAATTTGGTGTAAACTGATATTATTTTATATGTTGAATTATCAAACGTAGCTAAAGACGGCCCAAGCCATCATAAAAGAAAGGAAAGTCGAGAATTGTTGATGAGTAGCCGACCTATCAATTTGTACTTATATGATTCGAGATCATTGAATATATATATATGTTGATTGCATTATTTACTATTGAGGTAAGCTCATATCATTATATAAATTGATTCGTATTAAATGATGTTGAATATTGAGAATTGGACTAAATTGAATTAAGTAAAAATTGTATGATATAATTGTTACATGATATGTTATATGAATATGGAATAAACCATGCTTTATGATATTAGACATATATGAAGTGATGATAAATTGAAAAAAGATTATGATATTGAATATGAATTGATTATAAAATGAAATTGGATCATCGGTACCCTATTAACTGTAAGCAGAGTTGAACATAGTTGGTATGCTATAGGGTTAGATTGTGCACGGGTTATACTTTGACCATATGTCGATGAGCGTTGGACGCATGTTACTTGAAACGTTTTGATGAGTGTTGGACACACCTTTTACTTTGGTCATACCTTTGAGTAGTAGGCACAATTTATATACTTTGGACGTTCCGATCAGACACTATTGGATGTCAAATTGGTATGTTGGTTGGATAATCCATGTATCCGTCCTGGATCCAAGTCAGGTTAATATAGGTATAAAGTATGAACTCGATAAATGATTTTGAATTGAAATGATATTATGAACTAGTACACAGGTAGATATATGTAAAATATGATTTAACATGTAAAAGTCCATGCGAACTAATTTATACAAGCCTGGAGGGTCGATATGGTAATAGAGCAAATCAATAGATTCGAGAATAGGATGAGTTAAAGAATGAGAAATTGATATGTTATTAAATGAAAATATATGTGCCTTATTGTTGAATGGTATGACATGTAAATTCTAATGCAAATGATAAATGAATTGTTATACAAAATTGTTATTTCCATGCATTATATGTTAATGGAAGTTCTTGGCGTGAATGGAATGTGACTTGGCTAAATGTTAACTTGAATTGATTGTGTTTATTTAATTAATGTTATTGTTATATTGACTTAAATCATGAAAATATCACCAAGTTTTACTGCTTAGTGTACGGTTTTTTTATTCCATGTGAAAGCATCAGTGGATCTTGAGATCTCGAGAAGTGAAGCAACATCCAAATCGTAAAATAAAATCTTAGCCCAACAATGTTTGTACAATACTTTACATTGCAATAGATGACATGTAAGTAGGTCGGAACCATTTTAAGGTTGTAAATGGTCAATGGAGTGTTTTGATTATGGAATGATAAATGGAGGTTGACATATGAATTGTTCTAACATGTGTAAATATATGGCTTAAAGCTTTTAAAGGATGGAAATGTGTAATTGAACATCAACATGGGATGCAATGTTTTGCATGTTGAGTTATTAAATCATTGTGATGCAAATATTTGGAGGTTGAATCATAAGATATAAGAGTCGAAGGAATCTACCTTGACATTGTGCATTTAAAGTCGCAACGTCGAGCCTATGCCAATGATGTCACATTACGGATCCATCACGGTCATAACGCCAACCCATTTACTATTGAAATTTTGATAATTTAATCCTTATTCCATCTCAAGTCTCTCATATAAGACTTGGTTATGATTATAAATCATATGATGAATATGTATCAAACTTAATAGTATATGTAAATGGTTGAATTGAATGGTAACCGGCTGTAGTTTCTCCAGGAACCAATATAAGATCTCATAGCTCGGATCGAATGATCGGGTTGATTTCAGTTGTAAGCTCAAAGCACCAAATTAGAAAACCCATCATAATTTCATCCATTCCAAACAATTTTATTTAATTACACTAATAAGTAACAACATAGCAATCTGAAAAAATAAATAATCTTTCAATTTTTTGGTGAATTTTAAAGAGGTCATATATCCTTTAACCACTGTCAAAAATGGAGTTCAAAACGAAACAGAAAAGAGGAGGAATTGAACGATTACCAACCGCCAAAAGAGGGCGACGGCGTCTAGAGGAGTAAGCCCATCCCACGGGGAAGAAGAGGAACGACCTAAATGCACCAATCGGAACCTACGGCACTAGGCTTCGTTAGTCGTCGGAAAGCGAAAGACACAGCAACGATGTCCAATGGGATCGGTTAGAACCGCAGTGAAAAAGATGAAAGCATGGGATGGCATAAAACGTTGCCCTAAACGAAATCTACGGAATTGATGATGCAGCGGGCTTCAACCGGTGTTGGAGAGCGGCAAAAACGACGGTGGCGTCGACCGGAATGGGTTGGAAGGAAGGCAGACAGGAATTGGTTTGGACGACGAACGGGGAACGACGGCTTAGGGAAGAAATGTTTTTTTTAACCTACAACTTAATTTCTTTTTTTTTTTTAGCTTTAGTGAATATATTTGATTACCTATAACCGGTAAATCCCGGTTTTGCTTTTAATTTAGGCTTTATCCTCCTCCTGTTTTTTTTTTCAATCTAAAGCCTCCTGCTTTTTGAAGCTTATGGTAAGCTTTTTTTAGCTTTCTGTAGAATTTCCCCATTTTATGACCTTTTCGTTTTATGTTCTTTAAAAGCAGAGAGCCGAAGAGAGAAAGAAGGATCTGAGAAGGGAAAACACAGAGTTAAAAAAAAGAAGCTTTAAAACAATGGCGGATTACCATTTCGTTTACAAAGACGTGGAAGGTGCTTCCACTCAATGGGACGATATTCAAAGAAAGCTTGGTAATTTACCCCCAAAGCCACCCGCTTTCAAGCCTCCCCCTTTCGAACCCCCACCCGACCCGGATTCTGCCCCCAAGGACAAGTCTTGGATCGATGCCAAGACTGAAGATGAACTTGATGAACTCGAAAATGATCTCGATGATGATCGCTTCCTTGAAGAATACAGGTTTCATTTACATTTTTCCTTCAATTAATTAGATTTTTTTGCGGATTTCAATTTTAGGATTAAGACGTTATTGTTTTGATAATTGGGTTCAGAGGTGATTTTTTTATTGAATTAAGATATGGATTTAGTTTATTTGGTTAAATTTGTTAGATTTATGAGCTGAAAGGGAAGTTTCAAGTTGAAGCATGATAGCTTTAGGATTAATAGTGGTGATTGTTCTTCATTTTGCATCAAATTCACGATTGAAAAATTGTTGGAACGTTTGTCTTGTGACTGGATTTTCATTAGCTATGGATCCTTCAAATACACATTAAATTATCTTTGAGACATTGTATCTAACACTAACACACGATTTGGAGTAATACCATTAAGAAATCCGTGTGGGACATACACCCGAAACCGGCACTCACACCGGAATTCAATTGATACAGGCTTCCATTGATATCAATGTTTGTGCATTTTATTGGAAAATTGGTGTTGTTTTGATAGAAAGAAGAGGCTAGCTGAGATGAAGGAAGCAGCTAAGGTTTCAAAATACGGATCGGTGATGCAGATTTCAGGATCTGATTTCGTGCGCGAGGTTTCACATGCTCCTCAAGATGTCTGGGTGGTTGTCTTTCTCTACAAAGATGGGTATTTTACATTTGAGATATTGCTTGCTTCTTATACAAGTTTTAGTCATCAAAACTGTGACAAATTTGTTTCTTTTTATGTGTTAAGTGACAATTGTTTCTTTCCTAAGTTTGTGAATGGGCTTTTATTTGTTTGGTACAATACAATATTTGATGTTTCCTTCTTCTAATTGGAAGTGAATTATATAAATATCTGTTTTCGTAACACTTAATCTAATCGAACGATACCATTTTTCTTTTCTCTGTTCTATATTATATAGATGTTTCTTTTGTTGTCATTGATGTACTTTGAATAAAAACTATATGACTTGTGAACCAAGGAATTTTAAGATGCTCGTGGTCATTGAAAAATAGGCATGGATGCTCATTGTATTGATTGATTTTTTGCTTTATCGGTATCTCTTATTAGATTCCCAGAGTGTGGGCTGCTTCTGCGGTGTTTGGATGAATTGGCAGTTAAATATCCTGCAACGAAGTTTGTCAAGATAATATCTACTGAATGCATTCCTAACTACCCAGATCGTAATCTTCCGACTCTCTTGGTGTATCACAACGGAGCAGTCAAAGCAAATTATGTTGGCTTGCATAGTTTTGGCCGTAGATGCACACCTGAAGGTATGCTATCATAATCTTGTGTTCTTGTCAACCTGAGACTTAATCAAGTTGGTTCGTGCAGTCACCTTACGAGATGACTTAGTATATGTTTGGGGTTCGGTATCAATTTTATTGACCATAGTTTTTATTCACAAAAAATATAGGTGTGGCCTTAGTTCTGTGTAAATCAGATCCTGTATTAAATGATGGTCAAAGTGGGAGTGAGCAAGCTGTTCTTGAAGGAATTCGAAGGCAGTTTATCGAGAAAGTTGTTACGGAGCATGAAGATGACGATGAGGGAGGATCTTCAAGTGATTAGATGTTCTTACATTCATTCAGGTTCTCTTGGATTTGGGAAAGACTAATTCTAATGTCTGGTTTCTTGCTTCTTCTTTTGAAGTTTTCTTTGGTGATTTTGATGTTGTGTCAATATAGTATTATTATTATTACTCTCTACTATGGTTTGACATCCGTTGATGGAATCTTGTGTTATCTCTTTTACCTTTGGGGCTCACTAATCTTGATGTATATTAATGTAGCGAGTAAAATCTAATGTTTCGATGTATTATTTTGATGTTATTGTTATTTTTTAAAAACATGTAGTTACAAATATGAGATTAAATAGATTTTAAATATAAATTATTAATTATTTGAGTGCATTGATATTTTATTTTATTATTATATTTTAAATATTAAATAATATTTTATTAAAGTTAAATTGTACTTTGAGGGGCAAAATACTCAAATATATCAAAAAATAACAAAATTTACGTAAAAGGGCCGGTTTTAAGAAAATTTACGGAAAAGGGTCATTTCTCCTCAAAACTCATTCACGCCAGCGCGTTTTGAGGAGATAAACTAAGAAAGCGCGCCCTTGGGGACGCGCTTTGTGCCACATCAGCAAAGCGTGTTGACGAGGATGCGCTTTGTGCTGATGTGGCAAAAGCGCGTCTCCAATGGCGCGCTTTTGTCCGGTCAAAAAATTAAGGCTATAAAAATCTCCAACCCTTTTATTTCTTTCACACTTTAGTCCTTACTCATTCTTCTCTCAAATTCCTCTCAAATTTCTCTTTAAGTCCTTGAAACTTTCTCTAAATTTCAAAAATAGTCCTTTAATATTTACAAAAAGTTCTTTTTAATTTTTTAAATATATTTTTGTTTTAATTTAGTTTTAATATATTTAATAAATAAGAAGTTTTTATTTTTATTTTTTGTAATTTAGTTTTAATATATTTAATAAAATAATAATTGCTTATATGTTTTTGTAATTTAATTTTAATATCTTTAATAAAATAGAATTTGTTTAATTTTTTAAATTTAAATTTAAAATAAAAGTCCAACCTTTGTAATTTTATTGTAATTTAAAGGTTTTTTTTCTAAATTAGTCCTTCTACAAAAGTTCACTGTTTTCATCAACAAATAAATAGAATTTATATTGACACCAAGAGACAGAAAAAGTTAAGCAGACTATCAACTATTCCGATTTGGACACGAGCGAGATGTATGTCCTGGGTTCCTACACCATCCGCACAACCTACGTTGGTTTGACGTTTCTCGGATATCCATATTGTTGCGTATTCTAGTCGAGCAAGGTCGAACTTTTGGTTTGCGCTCGCTTGTCTATCCAAAGAATGACTTATACTGGTGCAAGCGATACCGACGACCACTTACGTTCATCTGAAACTGGTGGGAATACGTGTCTCCACGCGCTGTACATGTTTTCTATTTTATACACTTTGTCGACATAGCTCATGGGATCAAGACGGAGATTCTGACAAGCCGTAAGTCTATGAGCGCATGGGTAACAAAGTGCATCAAATATCCCACAGTCGCAAGTCCTATTCCTCAAGTGCACACGATACTGCCCGCCAACAATACCTTGGTTCGGTCTGTCAAACTCCGTCACACGAAATCATAGGTTGTCGCGATCGTGACACACTGTGTGCATGGTGTTGGCCCGTGCCTTCTCCCTATTAATTTCTCATAGGACCTTCGCGCTCCATACATGGCCTCCTTGCATCTGGCCTTTATAACTCGCTGCTCGCTTCGGAAATAGTGCCGCTAAATAAAAATATGTCTCTTGCACAACCGATGTTATCGGCAAATGACACGTACCTTTTAGAAAAGAATTTATGAATTCTGCCAGGTTTGAGGTCATATGACCATATCATAGGCCGCCATCGTATGCTTGTGTCCACTGTTCGAAAGGAATATTGCACGGTAGTTTGCGCCTTCTTCGTTATCTGATCGCAAACTCGCCAACATCTCTTGAAAACGGTCCTTATTGATCTCGTACCTTACCAATATACATTGATAGCAAATATTACATACCACTCTTCAATTGAGAATAAATTGAATATTATAAACGAAATTATATTAATAGATATTACATACCCATATCGGTCACTTGCCGTCGCTGACTTTTAGATCGATATTGCCCGTAGTAGTTGGATGCAACATGTCTTAGGCAATATCGATGGTGTGTGTGATGCCACAAGCTTCCCTAGCGCTTTATTGCGGCTAGTATTCCAAGGCCCCGATCTGATATAAAGCATATATCAGGTTGAGGGCAGACATGCCTCTTCGCCTAGATTGGAAGAAATCCTAGTCATCAGTTGACTACCCCGGTGTTATTGCGAACGCAATCAGGAGGATTCTCCCACTGCCGTCCTGTGCCACAACTAGCAATAGCTGATGCATATATCTACCATACATAAATGTACCGTTAATTTGTACCAATGGCTTGCAATATATAAATGCATCTCGGCATTGCTTAAATGTCCAGAAAAGACACTTGAACACTGCGCATCCACAGAGAAAACGATCGTTGTAGTACGCCAATTCCATTTCAAGGTCTATTATGCTGCATGGGACATATCTCTCCAGCACCTGACACCACTGCCACACTTCATTATATGAAGCGTCCCACCAACCATACAACTTTTCTAACGCCTTCTGCTTAGCTATCCAAGCCTTCTTGTAAGAGGGCGTGTACCCCAATTGGCTACGAATATTGCCAATTAAGGCCGGCACTGTAGTTTTAGGATCGGCCTTCACCGTCGGCATTATTAAGTCAGCCAACATATCTGAATCCATCTTCGGATGATCTTGTGTAACACCTGTCAACGAAGTACGTTAAATAATGCAACATTACGTAATATTAGTATTATTCAAAAACATTGAACATATTGTGATACTGTACCGGCAAGACATGTATGTGGACCTTTGTACTTTTTGATCTCCCACAAGCCTGTCTTTTTCCTCAACGAGGCCATGATTTTCCATGAACAAGTACCGTCTTGCACTGCACACTTTGCCTCGTACTTATCGAGCTTAGATTTAACCACGATGTAGTTAACCTCGTTCTTGATGCTGTATTGTTTCAATGCAACAAGAAAAGCATCCTTGTTGGAAAAATCGTTACCAACTTCTAATTCACCCGAATCCAACGACGAAGTTGTACGGTCACGTGTCCGGTGTGGTAGTTTAGGAAACTCCAATGCATCGTCTTGGGATAGATCAATATTATGCATGTGGGTTTGAGGCAAGTACGCATACGAATAGCGGATCTTCTTCTTCTTCGTCCGAACCGCCTCAACATCTTCGGTACTATTGGAACAGTCGGTCGTAAAATAATCCAACTTCGCACCATCGAGCCGGGCTCTCGAGGTGGATCAACATCCGACTCATCATCCGATCCACCATAATCGCAATCGAACTAGGGCCCTCACGGTGGATGTCGTGGGGAGTACATTATCCCTCCTTAAACATCTTTCGTAACGTTCCCAATCATATGTGGATTGCCAACCACTAGAAGTTGATGACGTTTCCCAATACATATTTCTATCATCGGACGTCAAAGGAAGGATATGCATGTCCCATCTACCAACCGAGTGTCGTGCTGGGGTTATGTTTTTCATAATACCACCAAACACGGGAACTTCCATATTCTGCCTCCCACTAGCAGAGTGTCGGCTTGGGGTCGTTTATTCCCCTCGAACAGAAGTAGATGTTGAGGTCGAAGGAAGATCACTTGGCGATGAAAATTATACATATACCTCAAGATAGTGATCCACTAGCAAGATGAGTCTCCACCATTGCCTCCAAGCTCCGAGGACCTTTGATGTCGAATGATTCATATCTCATTGGATCAACCGAAGCGCAAAATCTATACTTAATAGATTGAACTTTCATTGGCGTTGTTCCGAAGATTTTGCGCCTAATTCTTTTGCGAAGTTCTGACAAATCTATGTTCCGATTAAAACTCAGCCGCGCTGTGTTCTCCGATAAAAAAATAACATCATTTTTGGTGTCACAAACCTCACCATCGTAGTAAATAACGGCATTAATACGTTCACTCATTTTCAGTTTCTATTTTTCTTTTGCCTCAATTTCTGTTATGCAACCTGAGAATGAAATTTGGCTAATTTATAATCTAAGGATTGCTATAGACTCATCAGAGCAAAAGAACGCCCACGTGGGAGCTCTTTTCAAGACTTCACGACAAAGCATCCGCTTGAAGCGTTTTGGGCAATTGTTTGCTCGTAAACGCCTTCTCAAAATTATTTTACCGAGACTATTTTAGCAAAAGAGCGTCCCACGTGGGAGCTCTTTTCAAGACTTCTACCGACAAGGCATCCTCGCTTGAAGCGTTTTGGGCATTGTTTGCTCAGAAACGTCTTCTCAAAATTATTTTACCGAAGACTACTGTATCAAAAGAGCGTCCACATGGGAGCTCTTTTCAAGACTTCGCGACAAGGCATCCTGCTTGAAGCGATTTGGCCACTATTTGTTCAGAAACGTCTTCTTAAAATTATTTTGCCAGATACAACTGTCAAAAAAATTCAAATAATTTTTTTTGATAATATATTTGCCAAAAACTCTAAATATATTTTTACTAAAGCCTAATTAACCCTAATTAAATTTCCCCTAAAAAACCTAAATTTAACGACCCTAATTAACCCTAAAAAATCATAAACCCTAGCCTAGAAACCTTAAAATTTCATACCCTAACGCTAAAAATAGCTAAAAAGTCAAGACGGGAAAGAGGGCAAAAGCGCGCCCTTGGGGACGTGCTTTTGCCACATCAGGACAAAGTGCGTCCTCGTCAGCGCGCTTTGCTGATGTGGCACAAAGCGCGTCCTCAGGGGCGCGCTTTCCTGGTTTATCTCCTCAAAACGCGCTGACGTGGATGAGTTTTGAGGGGAAATTGCCATTTTCCGTAAAGTTTCTTAAAACCAGCCCTTTTTCGTAAATTTTGTTGTTTTTTGATATATTTGGGTATTTTACCCGATATTTTTATTGATATTTTAATAATATACTTCACACTTTTATTACTATTTTAATAATATACTTGTATAATAAGTTAGATGCAATAGGTCACCTAGATTCTAACTAGGGGTAATTGGGCGAATCTAGAATTGTTGGTAAGGGGATCAGACTATTAGACCTGCCCTAGTAGCTCGCTTTGTATGGGTTGAAGGTATTTTTAAATTCAAGATAATCTTGAATTTTATTACCAATTTTTTTTAAAAAAGGGTAAGTTTATGTTCAATTTATATTAAATATTATAATTATTTAAGTTTAATATTTAGATATTACTCTGAATTAGTTTATCAAATTAAACTAAAAATATTATTAAATTTATCATAAAAATTATAAATTCTATAAAATAAATCAAATTACAAAAACTTTGGAAAACTTTTGGCGGACAAACACAAATTTATCTTCTTCTTTTTTGAACAGTAAATATAAAATCAAAATAAAAATTTTAAAACTTAAAAGACTTAAAAGAAATTTGACAACATTTAGGGCAGCCATTACCAACCCTCTAAATTCGCATATGATGGTTTGATTTTTTAAGTATTGTAATATTTTAATTATCAAAATAGTTAATATATTTTAATTATATTCAACAATTTAAATAATTTTAAATGAAAATAAATATATTAGCGGATGAATTAAAAATTAAGTATAATAAATTAAGAGCTAAGAAAATACATGAATTATATATCTCACAACTAAGTGAAAACTTTTTAAAAGAGAATATGTGAACTAAAATGATTTCAGCCATTAAATCAAAATAAAAGTTTTTAGCCTTAGATTTTGTATTTAACTTACTTTATTTAAATAAAACAACACTCAATTTTTCCCTTTTTATTTCTTTTCACCATGCAATTAAAGTCTTAGGGTGAAAATTTTTGGATAATTTTACTTTCGTATTTAATTTCTTCCTTTTGGAGAAAAAATTGAAATGGAAACCAAGAGATTGGGATTATTAAGATTAAAATTAATTGATTTTAACTAAGAAAAATTCCCAAAATTTTAAAATGAAAAAATCAACTAAGAGAAAAATCCTGAAATTTTTAGAGTGAAATTGTCAACCAATTTTTTCAGTCAAGAAAAACTAATACCTAATACCCAAATTGATTAATTTTTTTCAAATATAAATTGATTAATTTTAATAACCTTAATTTCTCGATTTTCATGCTAATTTTATTTGCTTCAAAAAAATTAAATTTGAAAGTAAAGATTATTCAAATTTTTTCACCTTAAGATTTTAATTGCACAGCGAAAAGAAAAAAAAAAGGAGTGAAAGATTGGGTATTGTAGTTTTTATTTTAATAAGATAAGTTAAATATAAAATTTAAAGCTTAGAATCATTTATTTTGATCTAACGGCTAAATTCATTTTCGTTCTCACGGTCCTCATTTTAAAAATTCTCACTATAATTATTACCATAATATTTATAAGCATAAGATTGAAGAAACTTTTGAATTAATAAAAAACATTTATCATTCAAAATATTATCAAATTGACATTTTAAAAAGAAATTATATGATAAAATTTCTATTCATTTAAACTAAAGTAATTGAGTTGAGGTTGGATTTCAAAGTAAATGAGTACTATTAATTAATTAATTGTTAATAATAGTTAAATCATATCAATTAATGTGATAAAAGCATTTTTTATACAATAAAAATTTTATTCATTTGAATTGTAAATTGAGTTTACGTATTAACAGTAACTAATATTAATTAACTTTTAATAATGAAAAATATATTAATATTAAATTAAACTATTTTTACAAAATGTTATTAGATTAATTATCATTTAATTAGTGTTTATATTATTGTTAAATTAGACTTTTCATTTATATTAAACTAAACTCATTATTTTAGAATTATTATAGCTAATTAATTATATAGTTATAAGCTAATTAAAATTAAAACTTAATCTTGGAATGCTTAGTCATTGCTATTGAGAGGGGTTTGACAGAATAATTATCTTTTCAAACAATCTAGAGGCGGTACAAGCTATACAAGAGAGTGCTACTAAGCTGTACAAGAGACAATACATCCTCCCGTATTAGAAATAATGTCCGTGCCAATCAAATTAAAACTCAATTTTTTTTTTATCTTTAGAATTTTATTCAAATAATAACTCTATTTTAAAATTAACATAAATTTTTTAAGTAATAATTATAAATTAAATTATAATATTTTTAAATGTGTTGTAATGATCATAATTTCTATTAAATTATAATTATTTGAAGTGTATAATTATCACAACTTTTACTTTACTTCAATTTTTTATTTTAAAATAAAAATTTAGTAATATGATAGAAAAAACCAAGAATGGGAACCAGAGGTGGTTTTAGTTGCGCCGTTTTAAGAAGCCATTCGAAGCAGACGGAAGCAGTGTCATACGAAAGGGAAGTTGTATTTTGGAACACTGCAGCTCGAGCCTTAGCGAGGAAGCAGCAATGGGAAAGACGTGCGGAAATTTGCTGTAATGAAATATGCTCCGCAGATTTATGTGAGGATGATGGCAAAGAGAGTTTTGGCTTTGGTCATCTTCAGATGACAAAGCATTTACTAACTACGGCAGATCAAAACCTTTACAGCGAAATACCATAAATTCTAACTACCACCACCATATAATACTCCCCAGTATCTACACAGTACACTTTCTAACTCATTTTTACCTATTTTTCTTTCTGGCTACCAAAAATAGCCTCTCTTGTTATAAGCTTTATTCCTCTCACCCATAGCTCTGCCATTTCGGACCCGCCTTCGCACATGAAATGAACCTCTTTGTTCTTGGTAGTCACCACTCGAAATACTCCGGGTTTGTTAGCATCAACCTTGCTCTGCCGGTTCTTCTCAAAGTCTGCACTTGGTCCCAATTCTGCCTCTCTGCATATAACATTTCTTCGACTTGATTTCCCCCAATGCAGCAGTCCGGAACTCTGCACCATTTTCATGTCTTTCGAGTGAGGATTTCCCTTTCCTCCCTTTGTATGCTTCAGGATACGGGCACCCCTGACAACAAGGTTCCGAGCGAGCTGGTTTAGAATCACGTGTTCGGCATCATTTTTCAAGATGACGGTTTTTCGAGCAAGAGAGAGCGCAGTCTCCCCTTTAGCATTCTTGAAATCACAATTTGCCCCATGTGAGATTAAGAGTTCACACATTGGACCATGACCTTCCCTTGCTGCTAACATGAGTGGACTGTATCCATCTCCATCGGGGACATTTACATCATAGCCCCTTCTCGTCAACAATGTCACAGCATCCAGGTCTCCATAGCGTGCAGCACAATGCAAAGCATAAAATCCTCCAGCATTGCGGTTGCCTTTTTCGAGTGCCAATTCGAGCATCACTTTCTCAAACAGGTCACGGTTCTGGTTCAGTTCAGACAATGTAATTGCTGTCTCACCAGATTTATTTAACAGCTTAACATCAGCTCCCGCATAAACTAGCAGCCGGAAAGCTTCAACATGACCTTTTAAGGCAGCAACCATGACTGCTGAGAAACCATTCTCATTTTGATGATCAAGATTAAATTGTCCACTTCCAATCACAGCTTTTAGAGCCTCAACGTCACCAGTTTCGGCAACAAACATCAAGGGAGAGAAAACCGATACATTGCTTGACTTCGGAATCCTTCCAACCTTGATTGCGTCCAGCACTGCTTGCTGAAAACCGAGGGACCACTGGTTTGAACCAGCAATCGAGCTAGCAGACTGACCAGAGATGTTAACTAAGCCAAAGTCAGCACCAGCCCCAGTCAACACTCTCAGACATTCTTCATGTTTGTACTTTGCGCAAATCATCAAAGCTGTGTCACCAGAGTCTGTCTTGGAGTTTAGATCACAACCGGAATCAACGAGAGATTGAAGGGTTGCCGACAAGCCAAGACGAGTTGCCATGTGTATTGGCCGGAACTCAGTTTTCATGGTTTTAACTGGGCATTCTACATTTGCACCACAGCTCAAGAGCACTTTGACAGCTCCTGTACTGCCACAAAGAACCGCATGGTGCAGGAGGGTTCTTCCATAGTGAGGTGTCTCAAGGGGGAGATGCTGAAGTAGTATCCGCAAGATGGCACCACTATCTTCAAAATATTCTACCGCGCACCAACTGATAGCATAGGGCTCAGCCAGTCCTGCACCCACTCGAAACTCTTCCCCAGTAGTAGTGTCCCATGACCACGCTCCAAGACTTACTTTAATATCAGTTGGGCTCCCAGACTGTTAATGAGCCAAAGTAGGTTTTAAGAAAACAAATACTAACAATAATGGAAAAGGATTATTCGAAGCATGTTGTTCCTTAATGCAACTCTTTAAACTCTATTAGTTGATTTATAGGGGAAGATAATATCTTTCTAAAATGACTCTTCTTGAGGGAAATAAAGTACGACAGGGGTTGACCAGATCCAAATATAAACTAATATTATAATACTCGAGTGATTTAGATTCTACTCATAAAAAGCTTTCAGCTTAAAAACTTATACATCAGAAAGACATTTAGTGCCAATTTTACACTTATTTAGAGTTTCAAAAATTGTGTAAATCACCTGTAGAAGCAAGCGGACAACAGAGACCTGCCGACTAACCACAGCAGCAACAAGTGCAGTGCAGTCAACGTTTGTGTATAAAGAAGGTTTAGACGACCGAAGCAGCTCCCTATGACTTGCACTTGCATCAACACCACACTGTTATTGAGCAGGAGACCATTAGATTATCATATAAAATTTAATATAAAAAATACTCTTATGCAAAATTACATCAGGACTTGGTAACTGGTCCTGGAGGGCCAATTGAATAAGGCTAGTATGGAATTGATGGCTAAATCAGCAAAAAGGGCAGCAATGCTAATCAATGTTGAATTATTTTGCCTTTGGAATGGTTAAAAACTGTTGAAATGTCCCATTGTGTTCTATTATGGTCGATTTTAAACGTTCACTCGTCTAAACTGCTGCTAACTGGCGCACATGATTAGTTGGTATGATGGTTTTACCTTCATTAGGGTGTCCACGACTTCCACAAATCCCCTGCAGCAGGCGGTGACAAGAGCATGAATAGCAAAATGCGGACGAATTAAATCAGACTCCATGAGCAGTTCGGCAAGCCTTGCTTGCCCATGGCAGCTTGCCTCTAGAAGAGCCTCTTCGCAAGCTGGTTGAGACGCCCCAGCTTTAAGCAAGATTTTAAGAATCTCAAGATGACCCTCTCTGACTGCTACTGTTGTTGCAAAGCCCTTGAAGAGTTTCTGATTCACATCAGCACCTACGCTCTGTCATATGAAAAGATATGCACTTTTAGCACATCGATAATTCAAGCTGGTAAAAAGGAACTTAAACTAGACATCTTTTTGCAGCTAATTTTACCATCATCCTCATAAGTCTACCAAAAAATGGAGAGAACATCATATAATACCCGGTAAATCTTCTTTTCTTACTTCCCTTTTCTTAAAATATTACAGTGGTCCATAACAAGAAAATAATACAACTAGCATAGTTAGTATTTTGGATCGTTCATAAGATAAAAGAAATCAACAGACGCAAACAGAAAAAAATGATCAAAACAGCAATGATTGACAGAAAGAGAAAGTACTGAACGTTCTTCAAGATATGCATGATGATTTCAATCAAAAACGGTAATGGGGGATGCATCATATATACGTGTACTATTTTGTACTACAAACTCAAGCCAATGGTCGGTGACAACTCAGTATGGGCCTCGCAGAGCATGTTTCTCTTGAATAAATGTGGTAGGCAATAAACTACTCGCTCTTATTTTCTAATGCTATAAGATAACTTCAAATCGCTTCAAATTACTTCTGAAATTATAATTGTCTTACTGAACAAGAAAATCTTTATTGGGTTTCCTTCAGAAAAGAAAATTTTTGTTTCAGTGAAACAGGATAAGGATAAATAAAAAGCCAAACATATGATTGAAATAAGACACTCAACATCTTGGGAATATTTATATTAGTATATCCCTATCATTAACTTCTTAGATACCACTATTCCATCAAAACCAAGAGAAAGGACCATCTAATTCAACCAAAACAAAAGCTAAAAACAACAACTTAAGTTTTATTGAAGCAAATTAAACTTATTTAAGAAGTCTTAAAATAGCACCACCTCCCCGGAAATGAAATTACGACATAGACTCCTATTTAGACCAAAAACAATCTAAGCTTTTTTGCCGATAAATAAAAAGATAGCCATATTTACAAAGATTTTTCGTAAATAAATGAGAAAGATAAGGGTAGAACAAACATTTACTCCTCTATTTATATGTTACAGTAAGGAAAACAGTAAATTTGGTGTTTCAAACCAAAACATGGTTTAAACAGGATTCTTGGTAGAGATTAAAGGTAAAAATAAATGAAAGTACACTGAATTAAAGAAGCAAACTTAACCATATATGAATTTTTTATGTCACTATTCTAAAGGTAATTGTACAGTTGGTAAAAAACATAAAATTGTAAATTTAATTTACACTGAGGAATTGAATTTTGGGGACCAGAGCAGCGGAATGAAATAAAGCATGAGGAAGATATATTGAATCTTTGAACATATGGAAATATTTTGAGGTAAAAAAGAAAATTAGTTTCCGAAGATTATGCTAGGAGAACATGTAAGATGTAACCCTTAAATTCATAAATAATAAATTTGAAAACTTAAAAAAAACATAATAATATAATTATATCAACGAATCTAGGTAATTAGAGAACGCAAATTACGTGCAATTTTAAATTTAAAATACTTTTAGCACTTAGAAAAATTAGGAAATCACCAAAATACTAGGCTGAAATTTGAATTAAAAAAGGTCAGTTTCAAAGTGAGCATATGTATACTACGCAACTTTGTTCTTTTCTCAGTAGCCAAACAGAGTATTAAAGAAAGCGCCAGTGAAACGCTTCAAACCAAGAAATGAATGGTTAAAATTTAAAAATCATTTTGACTTTTACTAAATTCTATCAAGTGGCTTTAACAACGGAGACCTGAAAAGCAACGATCTGACTCTGTTGGCCTAAAACGTTGGTTTTTAGTGACCACTTACTGATTTCCAAAACATTCAAAATTTAAGCAAAAATGGGGGGGAACCCCTCAAAAATCATTAAAATGATTCTTAAAAATCAGTACAAACAAACTCAAATTTAATTTTGAAAAGCGAAATGCAGAGGAGATTAAAACGCTTACGAAACACACAAAAATAAAATAGATAAAAGATTTCAACTGATAACCAAAATGAAGAAAAACCGCTGTAAAACGCAACGTGAATGGAACAGTTTGAGTCACAAACCGATCAAAACGATAAATAAAACAGGAAAAAAAAACGGATATTTTTTTATTGCATTACCAATAGTTTCTTTACGAGAGAGACATTTCCAACATGAACAGCGAGGAAAAGAGCGGTGACGTCAGTCTTAAACTCCTCATATTCGACGCGGACCTCACTCGCCGATTCTTCTCTCAAAACGACTTCTGTCTTCCTGGTTTTCAAGCAGACAGTGCCGACGAAGTTGACGTCGACGAACGGATCGGCGATGCATTCGAGAGCTGACCTCAGATCGCCGGTTAAAGAAGCTTCGAGCAGACGCTGAGAAACTTCGGCCTCGTAATCGACGGGAACCACCTGTCTGCTGCCGGAAAACACCGTCATTGTTAAGACGCGGGGTTTCTTCAAGGTAGCACACAAAAGTCGATGTAACTACAGGAGAGAGATGGCATGCGAAAGATGCGCGTGGCTCGAGAGAGAAGAAGAAGAAGCAGCAGCAGCAGCTCTCTTGGAATTAAAACAAAAATAAAAAAAGAAGTTGAAAGAAGTGAGCGCCACACAGTGAAGCACATACAAGGTGGCTTATTTATTACAAAAGGATTTTTTTACCCTTTTTACCACCGTTATATCCACGGTAAAATTATGGTTATAAAACATAATTATTTATCATTATAAATCAACATTATGATTTTGACTGTTTTTAATTTAAAGAAATTTCACAGCATTAATGATTTTCTTTTTAAATCAAATTAAGCATAATACAATACAAGGACTAAACCACAATTTTACCTAAATTTAAGAGGAAACTGTGAGGTGGGCCCATGATTTGTACACTGTTGGCCTAAGAATATCCGGTAATTAAATCATGGATTCGAGATCTCAAATCAGGACCGTTGATAAGAAATATTTTATATCTGGACTGTCGTGATTTGCTATAAATTGGACATGAAAAATGTGAAAAATATTGAAACATCCCCCTAGGATTTTAATTAATTCCAGATTAAGAGTTTATTATGTCAGCTATAAAACGCACAAATGAAGAAAAACGTAGATATATTTGGGCACTTTGATTACCAAAACAAATTTGTGCATGAATGACGGACTAGGAATCCCTCTTATTTATTACAATCCTTCAAATTACACATTGTAATTCTAAATCATTTACCCTTCCTTTTACCTTTAAAAATTTTAATTTCACGTATTGTAAAATAAAATAGTTAGCATTGGTAGGATAAATTAATCACTCTGCCTTAGAAGTAAATCCACCTTAATCGATGTAATCATGTAGAAAAAGTCACCCCAAAAGTTAACACAGTACGTCAATATTCGTACACGCGAATAAAGAATGTGGAACACAATTGGCATTACTCTTCTCAAAAGTATTTGGAAAGTAAAACTAAAGTTGAAAACTTGGTCGAAAATTTGACCGGAAAAGTTTTCTGAACAAAAAACAAGCGAGCTAAAAAATGTAAAGAAAATATTGTTGTTTGCTTGCTGTTGTGTAAAGTGAGAAGAATGACATGCTATTTATACTGTTTTCAGAAATGATAAAAATGATAAAATAGTAGTGTTAGTTTTTAAAAATAACAGATGATTTTCCTCAACCTGAAAATAAAAAATACTTATGATAAAAAAATAAGATTTTTATTCAAAAATATGACATGTGTTGACATGAACACGAGCTGAACAACAACTACCTACTTAGTAAAGATAAGAGGCAAGACTATATTTAAACCCTCTTAGAAGCTTTTCCTCAACCAATGTGGGATTATCCACTTTGCATTACCAACACATCGAATTCAACTTTTTATTTTTAGTTCCTATAAGAAGTTTAATTGAATTTTTTTATGTTAGGGTTTAGACCATAGATAATCATCCGTCTCAAAAATTCAAATCCTACAAATATACAAATGGCACTAGATAATTGAAAAATATGTGATTGTCAAAACCCAACAATGACACCTAATAATAAATTGATGATAGAACTAAGGGTGTTCAAATGGTTAATCAAACTGAATTAGTAGTAATCGAATTAATTGAACTTTTTAATTCTTTAACCGTTAACCGAACTAAAATTTTTTCAAAAAAAATTAACCGAATTGAAATATTTCGATTAACCTAACTAACCGAACTTTATATGTTTTATTTATTTATTGGTTAAAATAAGTATAAAACATACAAAATAAATAAATTTATAATGTTCATTTGACCGAATTAAACACACTAGTAATAGCCTAATGTATATAAATATAATATATAATATTATTTATTAAGTTTGATTAATCTAATTAACTAATCGATTTCAAACAGAATTAACCGTTAACCGAAATTCTAAAAACTTTTTAACCAGTCTCCGATCGAATTAGATTAAATCGATCTATTAATTCGATTTTAATTAAAGTTTACTAATAAAAAAAGTTGGAGGTAGTCTCATATACCTTCTTCAACAACGACTCTAGAAATAGCCAAGGCCTCGATGATAAAAGGCTGGGATATGTTCATCTGCATAGGTAGGATAAGTAGTAGGACGACTTTGTTAAAACATTCTCAAACATTCATTATCTTTCCCTCATTAATTTAAGTACAAGTATTGTTTACATTATATTGTATGCCAAAATGTCTAATCAACTTAGATATTACCTTCGACCCATCGACAATTAAGCTAGTTTAGCGATCTTTTGAAAAGTCTTTTGAAAAGTCTTTGTGGAAAAGTGATTTTGAGAAGTCTTTTGAAAAGTTTGCTTTAAAATTTGAGTGTTTAGCATTCTTTGTCAAAAAGTCTTTTGAGAAATAAAATGTCCATTTTAGACATGTTATTATCAAGTAACAAATATACATTTAAATAAATTTTAAATTAGTTAATATTATTATATTTTAGTAAGAATATAAAAATTACTAAAACTTGTTAATATTTTAATATATGAAATATAAATTTTAATTTTAAATATTTGTAAGTAATAAATATTAATTAGTTATAAAATTTAATTAGAATATATAAACTACATTTTAAATATTTAAATATAACCATTAAATATTTCTAATTAATATTTTAAAAATATTTTTATTTTTAATTAATAATTTTAACACATTTATAATTAAGCCCCACGAAAAAAAAAGGAAAGTACTATGTTATTAGAGGGTGAAAAAGTAATTAAGCACTAAAAGTGCTTTTGGGAAGGAAAAGCTAAAATTTTAAACTCTCTTTTTTCGAAGTCTTTTAAAAGACTTACAAAAAAAAATTCTAGCAAAAGTAACTTTATTACATGAACTTTTCTTCCAAAGATTTTTGAAATGAAATCTTTTAAAGAATCAGAATCCACCCTAAGTAAAAGAGATGAGGTGGGACTCAACACCATCCTAATATGTAACATGGCAAGTATATAAATAATTAGTAATTACAATGTTGGAACCTGAAATTCATCCGACTTTATAATATAAAATAAACGTGTGGCAGGGAATTTGAAGAGCTAATTTAGCAGCGATGATGGGTGAAGAGTGGAAGGGACTAAACATTTTTTATTGCTCATCGGATTCCCATTCTTCTACTCTGCCTCCTTCGTTGCATCAAAACCAATCTCCTAACTCGTTTACTTCTTTATTTATTCACCCATATTATTTTTAATGTATTATATCTTAATTCGATTGATATGTATATTATTATTAATATAAGAAGAGATATCGGAGATGAAAGAATTATTAAAGGAAATTGGAGATGAAAGATGCTGTAACCAGCAATTTGCCATGCAACATGCTTTCAACACATGGCTGTCAATTTTTCTTTTTAATCTTAATATTTTCTATTTTTAAACTGAGATTTATGAATTTATTAGATTAATCGTCAGGATTATTTTATTTGTTATTTTAATAAGACATAATAATTTTTTGACCCTTCAATTTTTTATAAAATAATTATTTTAATTTTTCATTTAATTTTTTGTTTTTTAGTCTTTGAATTTACATTTATTTTATCAAATCACCTTAAAATAGATGAAAAAGTTAACGTTTGTTAACTATACTAATATAGCATATACATGGATTGTCACGTAGACGACATATTAACATTTAATTAATTTTTAAAATTTTAAAATATATTTTTATAATTTTTCACTTTTAAAAATAATTTTAATGATTTTAAATTTTAAAAATATATTTTTTATTTTAAAAATTTTTAAAATTAAATAAATGATTATGTAACAATTCATGCATGTCACGTCAACAAAATTAAAACATCATATAATCATATCGTGATCTCTAATATTACTATATTACTCTAATTATTATAGTTTATTGTATATTAATTCATAATGTAATATTTAAGAAGATAGATAACACAAAATTTTCCTTGAATTTGATAAACACGGTCAATAATAAATTGACATAATAATAATTTTAACCCTTAATATTTATACATTATTTCAATTTAGTCTTGATTCTAAAAATTTATCATCAACCTTTACGCATTGTGTAATTTATTTGTTTTTTTTTCAATTTTGCTTTTCTTTGTGACTTGGCTTTTCATCTAAAAAGCTAATTAAACTTGATTAAAATATACCAGAAATAAAACACCAAAAAATCTAGTATAAAAATTTTTATGTTTTCGCATTATTTTAAAATCAACCCTCAATAATATAAATAAAAGAAAATTTGCAAAAGAATACCAAATTATACAATACTTAAATATTGAGGGTTAAAATATTTTTTTTAGAATCAAGACATTATGTAAAAATATTGAGAGTAAAATTATTATTATATCACTTTTAAAAGTTACAAAATTATCTCTCGATAATAATTTAATGGCCAAGACCAAAATGAAAATTTAAATAATTAAATGATAAAAAATTTATTAATAATTAAATGACTATAATTATAATTTATCCTAATAATAACTATAAATTAATTATAGGTATATCAAAAACAAGATCAATAAAAGGTTTTAGCACAGGTGGAAGCTCTGTGATACCAAAAAAATACTTTTTTTTTTTTAGTTTTAGATAATTGTTTTATTTTTTATTTTCATTTTTTTAACGTACAGTGAAAGTAGAAGAATAAAGTTTACTGTCAAAATATTCCAAAATACTTGGCAGTCAAAATGAGTAACCAACAAGCAACCTTGTCTGGCTTGACTCACTGAGTCTTCCAGCTGACCCGAGTCATGTCTCTTTTGAGTTTGACCAACAATTTTCTTTTCCTATTTTTTGTTTTTACTTTGGTCATCTGATCATGTGGTTACAAATCAGCGATGCACAAATATCTAGATCAAGAGGAAATATTTAAAACCCTTCCTTTGACTACGTCTTGCAACTGTGATATTGAGACGTGGCAAATAAGATGATAAATCAGACGTACATCCGGATACATAGTACATCGCTGCATGATTTTATGGTAATAAATAGGGTGAAAACGGTTGAGATTGATGATATCAGGTACAACTGGATGTTCTGAATCCTTGCTACCGAATAGGATCCTATCCTTGGCCTCCGCTTAACTGCACAAGATATTGTGGTTTGTACAACAGTTCTTGCCACGTTGCAATTCAAAATTAGATCGACCATCGCCAAACAAAATAACATTTTTTAAATTTTGGTTAAACTTAGTGACCCAATTATAAAAAATTATAAAATGCTGATGGAGCTTAATTATTTTATCTTTTGGGTAAATTGGTAAATTTCCTAGTTAGTCACCAAAATTAAAAAAACCTTTTATTTTGGTCACCTATTTGTTATCTCATTAACGGAGGTTGATGTGGCATGACAAATAACTTTTTTAATCAGATTTATTTCACTTAAGCCCCCAAATGTTTGACATCATAAAAAAATGATCGAGGGTTTAGAGAAAACAACATTATTTTGGGATTTTTAACCCAAAACCAAATCAACAATTGCATCTGAAATTTTAATTGAAAAAAAAAACCAAACAAGTAAATTTAGGTTTCAAAGACTAGAGGTACCATTTAGGGGTTTTGGATTAATAATTGATTTAGGGTAATCAAATTTGGGGTTTAAGGGGTTAGTCCGTCAGTTTTGTTGTTGTCAATCGATCCATTGGTGTTTAGGGTTTGCTTGTAACAATTGTTGGATTGCAAGGATGGGTGGAGGAGCCAATCAAATTCGAAATCGAGTGCTACAATTGGGAATTTGAATTATTCATTTAATTTCTTAAATTTTTTTTTGGTTTTTATTAGTAATGAATTTGACGGGTAAACATTTTTTCCCCAAATCCCTATTCATTGTTTGTGATGTTCTATTTGCGAATATTTTTTTAAGTTACTTTCGACTGTTTGTGGGTTTATTCTCTTCTATTTGTGATTTTTTAAATTACCTTAGTATGGTTAGGGAACCACAAATTGTATATACTTAGACAGTTGTATATGTTTGGTAAGTGAGATTATATTTGTGTTATTTACTGACATATTTGATGGGCAATGAGTAAATAATCATGAAAAGTGCAAGTTATATATTGAAAAATTAACATGTGAGGCATTTTATTGACAATTTTATGAGAGGATGACCATTTTTATTTGTCTTTTCTGATAAAAATAATTTGAAATGGATTTATTTTTACATTTGCTGCACCCAAACAGCAGGCTGCAGTTGCTTCTTCACCCAAACAGCTTCCATCTGCTGCAGTTCTTCCAACTGCACCTGTAAATTAATACGAAACCTGCTCCAACTAGATGGAGACCTAATCCTCCAAGTGCTACTAGACTGTCACACCCAATATTGGCGGGTCCTGAGTTTAGGCGAGCAACCGAAGTAATCTGAGTGGCGAGATCCTATTCATCCAATTGATACTTTTGGCGAATAGATCAAACGCATAGTTATTGATAGAGTATCATGAAAGGATTGTTCTGTGAATGGGTTAAGTAGGAGACGAGACTAGTGAGTGTGTCAAGGGTTCTTGGGTAATGAGGGTATCGCCAAAGGTAAGGTACACCTAGTTTGTCTAGTTATGGTGCAAGTTACATTCTAACAAGATGATCAGAAATGAACGAAAGGATAAATTAAGGATACATAAAGATTTTGGATTCTTCTATACATTTCTCTACAACTATAAGCTACTAATATGGGAAATTTTGAAAGTTTGTAACACGTGTCAAGTTCCACTATGAGAACATGAGTTTTACATATATATTGATGTGAGATTTATAAGAAAGGGGGAGTTATCTTCTTCCTTCTATTTGAAAACACCATTGCTTACTTGCTTTGCAGCTGATCGAGGATCTTTCTTGCGAAACTAAAACTAAGGATTGAAGTTCATGTAGAAGGTTGTTTCATATCCTGGGTAAGTATTATGGACTTGCATATTGACTTCTGAAAGAGTAAATCTGTTTTGAAGGTTGTTTCAATGCCTTTGTGGCACACTCTAAAGAATGACCATTGTGAAAACCATTCGAAGGAAACGTCTCTATGGCGGACCCTGAGGGAAATAAATGGCATTCATAGCGAATTCTAAAGGAACGATAGTTGTAATGAACTTAGAAGGAAAAGCCCTTGTGGCGTACCTTGTTACACATTCGATGAGATATTCTAATGAGCTTCTTTTATGGCAAGCTTCATATGAAATGTTATGGCGTATCATGCATGGTCTTAAGACAATAACATAGAAACTGGAATGCGCCAGAGCATGTGGCAATTTCAAAGTCTAAGTTAGTTAGACTTGAAGAACAAATCTGAGTAAGGTCTGTGTCTGGTAAATTGAAGAGGGTTATCTATTTGTAATTATTAAAAGAAGAAGGGTATTCTCTAGAAAGGATCAAATCGTATAATTAAAGAACAAAGAGATGGCGAATTGAATCACTAGATGTGGATTACAAAAATGATTCAGGAAAATGAGTGTTTATCTCACTAAGTTCTCATGAAGTTACTATTGGAAAATTGTGTTTGGAAAATGCAACAGAAAATAAATTTAGGAAAAAACCAAAGTTTAAAAAAAAATTAAAATAAGAACATTGTTGTGATATCTAAAGTAATAAACACTTAATCAAAATTTTACCTTTTCGATTCGTCTAGGACGAACGCTTCGACCAAATAGTCTTTTCCACTATCCTTAAGCTCACGTCTGCCAAGTGTGGGCTCGCTTCGAATTAGAAAATTTTTCACAAAAATTATTAGTGGGGTAATTTTGTAATTTCTCTAAATTTTTAGGCCAAATTTAAATAAGAAAAAAATCTCTAGAAATTTTCTAAAACATTTTCTTCAAAGAAATTTTATAATTTTCTCTTGAATTCAAGTATGTAAATAATGACCCAATACTTTCTTTATATAATGAGAGTTTAGATAGTTCA
Source organism: Gossypium rotundifolium (assembly GCA_025506655.1). NCBI lineage: Eukaryota > Viridiplantae > Streptophyta > Magnoliopsida > Malvales > Malvaceae > Gossypium > Gossypium rotundifolium. Next base: position 32,472,898 of record CP106730.1, read on the forward strand.
ACTATGATTGAACTTAATTACTTTAATATTAAATTAATAAAATATTTATTTATAAGATAAACATTAAATTAAATTTAATATTTAGATAGTCACTTTAATATTAACTTAATAAAATACTATTAAGATAAGTAGTAAATTAAATTTAATATTAAATCTATTAAAATAATATTATTTTTAGAATAGTTAATCTGAAATCAAATTTTCTAGTAGAGTCAAGTAGGAGTGTAATTATTCCACTGCTCAACCACCGAAGAACCATCTCTGCCGATAATTTGCCGACTACCGAAATGCCACCATCTCAACCACTTACACCTCGAGTTGGTTCGGTTTCTACTAGTTCGATCCGAGCTAGTCACGACCGACCGATCGGTTCAACCATCGGTTGGACTGTCGACTCGGTTTCACATATCAGACCCGATTCGACCAATTTTTGGGTCTTGGTCTCGATTTTGGGCTGCCAGACCCAATTTACGATCTCAGGTCTAATTTTCAAGTTTAATTACCCATTGGGCTAATTATTTGACTTGAAAATTAATTTTCAAAAATATTATATTAATTTTAATTAATTTGATTAATTTAATTTTACTTGATCAAAATTAATTTTTCCAAAAATCACTTAGATTTTCCAAATTAATTTTTCAAGAAAATTCTTTAATCAAATTCTCTAGTTGAACAATTCTTACGACCGCCCAATGTAATTCCACATCGAATAAATCGACTCAATTAAATTATTTCCAAACTCATAGAATTTTCTTCTAATTCAAATGCAATCTGATCAAATTTTTGTTGAGCTAGCAGAGGGACCAATTGGTCATATACAATTAAACTCTAGTAATTGCAATTATGTCCAGAAGCATCGTTCCGATAATTCGTAATTACTTAATCATGGGGTCAGTCCACAAGAAGTACCACGATTAAAAACTTCTTCTTGTATACTTTTTACGAAAACAATTCATCCAACTGCTTTGTCCAATGGACTCGTCATTTGTGTGTTACCCTCATATTGTATCCTTGATTCATTTGAGTTAAATCTGTTCACTCAATACAGTCTTATTTTATCTTATTATCACCATTGTGTCTTTTTAAAGATTAATATGATCACTGTCAACAAATGATTGGGATTAAATTGCTCATTCGAGAACAAGCAACCCGTGACCACATTCCTTATTTATCAATCCATAAAATGCCAATGAGAGGATATCGTTATCTCTTTAATTAAGCTATGAATTCTACTGTTGCTAGTAAAGCCATGCCATACACAAGTCATGTACCCAACATACCGACAATCAGCTAGATCATCTTTAGAGATAAGTTTCCGCTTATATCAAAGCACATGAGTTACATACGCATGGTCAATGACTAACCCATGATTTAGGTAAATCACACCATGAATGTCACAAGTGAATTAATTTACAAGCGGATTCAGAATTAGTTCATCTTGGGTCCAGTCTAATGTATCATTCTGCCAATGAATACATCTATGTCTCTACTCGTGGAGTCAACTACTCTGATAGTCAAGACTAGCCATTTCCTTAATTGGAATTGTAGATGACATAATAATTTTTCTCAGTATTTGAATCAAATGCTCACATTGATTCTTTTACGGGTTACGGACTCGTTTAGATTATCTACTGAAGTAACTTATCTTTATTACAATGTAAATGTTTTTATAATGCCACTTATCATCAGTTTGAACTTAGACAATTAATTAGCAAATATTTGCTTGTCATAATTTCGCTATCGTGCAAAATATTAAAGATATAAATACAACAAAAATAACAGTGAAATTTGAAATTCATTTATTCATCGTTCAAATACATAGAAAACAATTAAATGTTTACTACAATATGGACACATTTCTCAACATTTACCTCTGTGCATTATGTTAGATGTAAATTAATTTAGGTTTGTGCCAGGAGGGACGACCCCAGGGTTACGCTAAAGAAGTGGCATGGCGGGCTATTATGCATACAAAACGAGTTGGTAACATAAATGTTGTAACAGTCCGAAATTGACCCTAATCAGAACGGTGGTTTCGGGACCACAAATCCGAGCCTGAATAATATTTTAATATTATTTTTTGTGCCGTAAATATGTGATTAAGCATGTGGTAAATTCTCGTAAGTTAAATTGTTCGTTTGTGTGTGTTAATTTGATAAAAGGATGAAATTGCATGGAATGTGAAAGTTGCATACTATTTATTGAGGTATCAAAGTGTTGTGGCTTTTAAAAATTGTGGCCTTGCATGGCAATTAAGCCATTTTTATGGTTAGTGGACGGAAAGTTAATAAATGGAATGAGTTTTATATGTTATAATAATGTTTATTATTTTATGATAATGTATATTATATTTTATATTATATGTATTTTATAATCTATTAGTTTATAATAAAAGAAAATGGGTTAGTGGCTTCATATTATTCATTCCCTTGCCGAAACCATAAAAGAAAAAGAAAGAAAAAAATTAGCTAGGCATTCGGCACTTGCAAGCTAAAATTAAAGTGAGTTTTGCTTTCGGTTTTTGATAATTTTTACGTTTTTGTAATCGTTGCTTCGAATACCTCAAGACCCATACTTGAATTTTTGATTTTGATGAATATTTTGAAATGTGCCATTGATGAGCTCATGAGTTTTATGATGATAGTTGGTGAATTATGAAAGATATATGTTAGATTAACATATTTTGTATTGAATTTTTTGGTAAAATTGAGTAATTAGGGCTAAATTGAGAAAATAAATTTTTGAGGGGTTAAAATGCAAAATAAATGAAAGAAATGGACTTGTATACTCCCTATGAATATTCTGCCCTTGGGTTGTGTAATGAAATTTTGTGTATTTTGTGTTTTGTGCAAATAGGACTAAATTGTAAAAATGTGAAATATTAGGGGCAAAATGGTAATTTTCCTAATTAGGTGTTTTTGGATTAAATTGAAATGAAATGTGCTTGAATGAGCTTATTTTAAATATGTTTAGATCAAGAACAAAGAAAATCAGATTTGGATCGGTGAAAAGCGAAAGTTCGCGAATAGCCGGTCGTCGTCCGTCGATAGTCGAGGTAAGTCCTTAAGCAAATATATGTCGAAAATTATTTATGTGACTTAATGGATGATGAAATTTAAATGTTTTGAGGATATATATATAAGATAGCCGAATGTGGATAAATATTTTAGCATGAAGTGTTGTAAAATTTTAATTGAATTGATAAGTTCATGTGATATGAATTAAGTATGGTTCGTATAATTCTGGTTAGCTTGTAATGTGAATGAGATGGAAGTAATATTGTATTTCGGGCTTCGAGCCTAGAGGCCTTGTTCCGGTGATGTAATTCGGGCTTTGAGCTTAGCAAGCCTTGTGCCAGTGATTTGTATCAGGCTTATTGCCTAGCAGGCTAAATGCCGGTGATCAAATTCAGACCTCGGGTCTAGCAGGCTTAGTGTCGATGTGTATTTCAGGCTTGATGCCTAGCAGGCTTAATGCCGGCGATGTATTATAAACAGAGAATTCATGAATCATTTACAAGGTGGAACGTAATTTCTACAGTAAACTGAATGCTCGGGTAAGTATAAATTTTTATAGATGCAAGGAATGAGGTAAGTTATTATCTTTCCTTTCGAATTAAATAAGTTGTGAAATGGTCAAGGTTTTCAGTAATGAATTTATGTGATATGTGCAATTGATCTATTCATTAATGAGTATGATATGCATATTGAAATATAAGCTGGGTATTATTTTTGAGATTCGGTCATTTGAAGAAAAAAAATGTTAAAGGTAAGAATTATCGGAGATGTTTATATTGGTGTATGACAAATTACATGTGATCAGGATATATGTTATTCTTATTAGTGATGGAATATGCGAATATTTAAGGCATTTAAGTGCTTTGGAGAGTTGTATGCCTTTGATAAGAAAATGATAGATGCTAAGTTAAAGAGAGGGCAATTCGACCATAATGGAATTTTTTTTAGTTAAGTTATTTGTATTTAATGTTATAGACAAATTTATATATATGCATAAAATGTTCGAATGTTTAATTACTGAATTGTAATTGCTAACGACTTACTAAGCTAGTAAGCTTACTCTGTGTGTGTTCAATGTTCTGTTTTATAGATTTTGATCAAGCTACGGGCTCGGGGAATCATCATTGAAGTCACTCACACTATCGACTTATTTTGGTACTCATAGAAGTTGAATTTTAAGCATAAGGCATGTATAGGCTAGCCGATATTTTGAATGATACTTGTTAATGTTTATAGCCATGCGAAAATGGCTATCTCTATTAGGTTAAGTTAATTCCCATACTTTTGTTATAATGGCTTGTTTATAATACTTTTGGATGTATAAATTCGGTCATGGTTTAATTACGTATGCTAAGTAGTCATGTGATATATATTTATATATGTGTTAAGCGTTTAGTTATGTGTTTGGAAATGAGGAAAATGATGGATGTTCGATGAGTCATAGTATATAATATAGTAGTTAAATAAAATTCCTATCATATAGATATGGTGTATCCGGTATAAGCTCGACATATTGATATGTTTTGCATTTTGAATTTGGTTGAATGAAGTAGATATGATTGAAAGATGTACATTTCGGTTGGCTTAATTTAGTTTATTTGGATGACTAAGTGTATAGATGATTGCCATGAGATCATTTGGTATGAATAACTTAGAATGTATATTATAGAAGATCATTAGGTTTAATCTAAGATGTTAATAACGGTTAGATGGTTAAGTCAAGGCTAGTATGTATTATTTGGAATTTATGTGTATGCATTAATTTTAGTCATTTATGGAATATGAAATATGTTATGCAATGCATATGTGTGTTCGTTAAGCTTATGAGAGATATCTTCATGTAACCAAATTGTTTGAAGAATTAGTTGTTTAAGCTTAATTTCAAATTTGGTAAATCATATCTATGATGTATTGATATATATATATGAAATTAACTATATGTGATTTCTTAATTTGATTAAGTGTTTGACTCTATCTAGACTTAGTATAAGCTATGTAATGTACATGAAATAATATATGTATGTCTTTGTATAATCGGCCAAGTAAATGAGTGTGTGCATGATATCATAATAAGCTTGTATGTTTCGGCCGTATGGGATAAGGTTTTTAAACCACATGTTTCGGTCTTATAAGTAAGTTGAAATAGGACGATATATGGATCATGCTTATTTTAATCAATAAAATACGATTCGTTTGTTGGTATGAGCATTTCATAAAATAAAAAGACATGATAAATGAGGTTTATGCTATTTGCATTGTTGTGTGGTATTATTGAAATGTACATTGCATGATTATTTTGTGTTCATCCGTGATCATATTGAATATGACTTAGTTAGTACATTAAGTATGTATTACGCATGGGACTGTCTGTTTATAATTGAACCATTTTATAAGGATGTTTAACTAAAACATAAATTGATTGAATAAAAGTTTTTACTTATCTGGTAATACCCGTAACCCTAATCTGGCGACGGATACGGGTTAGGGGTGTTACAAATGTAGTCAGTAGCATTATTTAAGATTTGCACTTTGAGATAATGTAATTAAGTTATGAGGTTCACCTAAAAGTCTTTGTAGTAGAAATTCTTGTACGATAATAGTAATTGCCCAATGTATATTCAATTGAAATTTTGGTCGGGAGATTATTCTAATTAAGTTGTAATAGTTATGAAAATTAAGTATGAGTATTAAACATAAGTCTGTATTTGTGTTGTAACACACGAAATCTAGATTTAGGGAATTGGATCAAGTTGAGGGCGTTACACATCCGGTTTCTTTAAGTTCAGAAATTAGCAATAAGTGGGGGTTAAATTGAAAGAAGCTGTAAGTTGGCGACCTTTACTAAAAAATCAAGAAAATTTAGTGACTAAATTCGAAATGGTTGAGATCCAATTCTAGTTCAGTTAGATTAAAACCAACTGGCTCTTTAGTGGGAGATAAAATGATTACTAACGGATGGTTTCCATAGGGTTGAAAACCATACGTGAAGAGCTATAAATAGTTGGTAAATGACTTCCAATGAGAGTTTTTCTCAATCTATTTCATTTTCTTCTTTTCTTCATCTTCTTCTTTTCTCCAAAGAATAGATAGTTACAGTAAGCTCTGCATGGAGCAGTGATCTTGAAGTTTTAGACGAAAAAGTAGAGAACTCAGTAAGCTGATAAGATTTTAAGCCCTCTAGAGTATATAAGGTTAAGGAAATGAAGTTAAGAGTTTCAGAATCATTATAAAGATTCTGCATGTTTATGGAAAACTGAGCTTAAGCTGAAAGTGTTGAGTTTAACTTATGATTTTGGCTATAATGCTTATCTAACAGGAGAAATGAAAGCTCTAACATTTGGAGAGGCTAAGCTGAGGAGGCAAAGAAGCATCAGGTGAGTTTTTGTACCCCATCCCTAGAATGCTGTGTGGTTGGCATGTTTTGTGTTGAGTATTGTAGTGATGTAAGAACTCGCTAATTGTGAATGCTAAGCATGCATAAGGTTGAGTAGGTTTATAAACATCCGTAAGTGCATTGTTATGCATTGAATGGTTATTGAAATTCATGTCTAAGTTTGGCATGGTCCACGCTAGTATTTTTTGTAATCATATACATGTGCCTATATGTTTATAAATTATGGGTACGGAGGGAAATGTATTGACGGGATAGATAAAGTTAGAATTAGGAAATGAGAATTTCTGTTAAATACTGCCATACGGAGTTGTTGAGTGCAAACTGTGATATACGAAACTCTGGGCCTTACAGAGGGGACACTACAGTATTTGATCATCAAGGTTAGGAATGACGTACTGGAGAAATGGGCAGATTGATAGGGTAAATGAGCATGCTAAAGAAAAGATTGATCATAAGAGGTCAAACAAGAAAAAAATAGAAGATGTTGTAGAATATATTATAGATGTCCGAGATTTAAACAACTTAGATCTCTAATTAACTTGGAAATAAAAATTAAGTTTAAGTTAAAATCAGGTACATGGAAAACATTAATAGGTTTGTTGGAAAGAATATGACCCCATATGAGTTATATGATTTGTTTTTCTAGTAGGCAATTAAAAAAAAGATGAACTTGAAGTACAAGGACAAGTGAATCCAAATAATGACCATCAGATATCATATGGTTAGTGGCCCCTGTATCTAAAACCACTGAAAGGATCCCATGTGAACTGCTGCTTCAACAGTTGCAGGGGACTCAGAACTAAGCAAATGTAAAATCTATTGATAGTGTTTCTAAGTAAATATAGGTGTAGACATAGGTGTAAACATTGCTGTAGTGGTGTAGCAGCTGGAGCATCCCCATCATCACCAATATTAGTGGTCCCTAAATCATTGTTAACCATGTTAGATTGACCAAACTTCTTCTTGGTAAACTTAAATTTAGCAGGGTACCCTATCAGTTTATAACAACTCTCTCTTTTGTAACCATTGATTTTGCAATAATTACGCGTACCATTGAATCTTTTTTTTTTTAGAACTTTGTTGCCCACCAGAAGAATAGAATGTTGTTGGTTCAGAAGCATAAGTCACTTTAGAAGAGTGTTGTCTTTGAGCTTCCTCCTGAACAAGCATAAAGTATGCCTAATTCATAGATGGCAATGGTTGCATTAACAACACTTGACTACGAACAACAACATATGGTTTATTCAACCCCATTAAGAACTGAAATAGCCTCTATTGCTAAATATTTTTCAAGTTTTTTCGAGCATTCTCCTTAAAGGCACAAAATGAAAAAGGTACAAGGGCATCATACTTGTCCCATAAGATTTTAGTTTTGTAAAATAAACTGAGATTAAAGAAGTACTTTGACCATGAGAAGCAATCTTTTGATGAAGGAAAAAACACGTGATCCATCAACCTTAGCAAATCGTTACTGCAGATTGTTCCAAACTAAAATAGCACTTGATGTAAAAATAATCCTAGCTGACAATTCTTGACTAATAATATTCAAGATCCATGAAAGCACAATGGCATTGAATGCTCCACTGTGAATGAAGAGTAGTCTATAATGATCCTTTTTACAAGTCCCATCTATAAAACCAAGTTTGTTCTTTGCTAACAAAGCGATCTTTAATAATCTACTCTAGAAATTATAATTTTCTAACCTAACTAATTGATGTGAAACAAGTAAAGTCCCAAGAGTATCAGAAGGATGAAGATAAAGTGGATAATTTAAATCAATGGTTGTAACAGTTGTGGACTGATCTGAACTCACCATATTGAACTACTGATCAAATGGAAAAAAAAGGTAAAACAAGAAAGGTTTATCTTAGTAAAAAAAGCCAAAAAATTAACCATGATTTGAGTGCTTAGATCGCTGGTGAACCTAGCTCTGATACCATGTTAAAATGAGCATGAATATCAACTTCTAGAAAAAAAACAATCAAGAACTAGCTTCGAAGAATGGTTAGCTTCATTTAGCTCAATAAGATTATAAACAATCATTATAAAGTGTTGATTTAGATAAAAACTCGCTACTACTAACTAACCTGTTACTTACAACTAACTAATAATAGCAACTAACAACTAACTAATTGCAGAACTAGAAACTAACTATACAACTATTTTCTATATTATTAAAATAATGTATTAGCCATTGTTTTAATATGAACCTAGATGCTTTTATTAATTGACTTTGAGCATTTTGATATGTAAGATATATTTTGATTTGAAAATTGTTTTATGTGTTTTCAGGTGACACTTGTTTAGAATTGAATTTTATTTATGCACAAGAAACTTATTTTTCTTGAAATAAGTATGAAATGTTAGAAAAACTTATTTTAAAAAATATATAAATAATATACACCCTCTATTGAGGTTTTGTTTAGATGATAGAATATAAATATAAAATGCATTGACAATTAGGAGTGAAATCAATATTTTTAAAGAACACGATAAAAATATAAATTATTGGAAAAAGAAGTAAAAAAAATGCTAAAAAATTTAAATTGAATTATTAATTTCCTGTGAAGACTAAAAATAGAATTACACCATCTTATTCAAGGGGGCAAGGCCATTGCTTGTCTCTTTTTGTAATGTTTTTGGAATTGAATTGGTAGTCAAATCGGTTAGGTCACTGGTTTTCGTTTCGATCGTTGATTTGATTTCAATAAAACAAATTATTAAAAAATTATAAAATTCGATTTAACTGTTGACTCAATCAAGTTTTTAACTTGGTTCAATTGCTTTAAAGGATAAGTTCTTTTCTTTGCTTCAAGCTGGTGTATCAATTGATTCTTGATACATCTGGTCCAATTTCAACAACCTTATCTTTTTGGATCCAACTAACAATATATAAATCCATACTCTATTAATAAATCATGTTAACAAACTTTATAAACAAATTAAGGTATAATATAACTTTTAGCCCCTAAACTTGGTAACTAGGTTCACTTTAGTACTTGTATTTTTTTTATCTACTTTGGTACCTAAATTTGACTATTAGATTCATTTCGGTCTCTAAACTTGAAAAATATAAAAAGTTTAATGAAGCTACACTTTGAGATTGTGTCACATCGTCACTTGAAAATTAAAAAAATCATATAAATTTGTGATGATATGGTACAACCTAAGAGTGTCACATACAAAGTTTTGATAACTGGACTAGTGGTTGAATTGGTCAGACAATTGATTCTCAGTTCAATCAGTTTGGATCAATTCAACTGCTAGACCAACAATGATTAAATAAATAACAATTCATAAAAATAAAAAAAATTAAACCGGTTCAACGATTGGTTTTTGTCCCAATTTTCAATTTTTATCAGTTTCGAGTAGTTTTCAATTCAATCGGTTCAAACCCTTTGTTTGGACTAGTATACCAGTCGATCTTGATCCAGTCGGTCTGATTGATCAAACCAATTATGTTCCAAGAACACTAGTCACATCATCAAACCTTAATAAAATTCATGTTTAGGAACCAAAATAGATCTAATTATCAAATTCATGTATAAAAATAAACAAAATAGTACAAATACCAAAATAATAGAAAACCCAATGTTTAACTTAACTCAATTTAAATAAATATAAAAAAAAACCCACACATTATAAAAAACAAGACTCAAATTCAAACACTTAAACTTCATCAACACGATGAAAACCTCATTAAAAACTATATTTAAACTTTCCGACGTAGGTAATTGTAGCCATATGATAAATACATTATACACTTATATAAAACATGTTAAAAGAAGACATATATATTGTATTATACATTTTATGTTCTTGTTATGTTGAGCCGCCTCTCTATCATAAATCCAAAATCAAATTGATGATCCAATGATCAACTTTCACTTTGATTTGGATTTTACAAAAATAAATTAGAGTGGAAGCGTTTGAAAGTTTTTTTTTTATTATATAAAAAATATTATTTACCATTGGAATTTAAATAATAAAAATTCCATTTAGAAAAATGTGATTCTATAGCCACAAATTTTAAAATGACGTCCACCACACGTGCTCTAATTTCATCATAAATAATTAACTATTTGAATCATCAAACCCTAAAACGGTTAAACTCAAAAAATTTATCCAACAAATCAAAATGATAATATTCGAAATAACCCAAATCTAAAATGAATCAAATATACAAATTTTAAAATCAAAGGAAAAAAAAAAAAGGTTAGATATTGGGAATTGAGCAAGAATTCATGTGCAGATAATTAATGGTGGATTTGGAGGAAGGTAAGGGACACACTTCTGTATTTTCTCCTGACATTGCATTGCATGGGTTTCCATTTCTTATTTTGTTTTAAAGTCAATGCCTGTGTGGATGGTCTGCTATTATTTTTAACGATCCTATCTATACATTCTTTATTTTCATCTAGAAATATTCACAGGCTGCTATGTGCTATGCCAACAGCTTTTATCTATGTTTTCCATCAATATATTTTAATTTAAACATCATACAAACGCCACCTATTTATTTTATTTGCTATAACTATAATCAGCTCGTTTTTGACATTTTTAAGGTTTTAGGTAAAAAAAGAAATTGGGTTCCTTTTAAAATATAATATAATAAAAGCTAATATTTTTTTTTTTTTTGAGTTTTAAGAGATGAAGCATTTATAATGAAAAATTGAAAGCACTAAACATTTAGTTAATTTGTTTTAGTCTAAAAATTCTTTTTCCCAAGTTAAAAGCTAAACATATATATTTTTTGGCCCCTTCCAGTCCTGAACCCTAGACAACTGTACTCTCAAACAACCTCAGAGGTCGAACTTGATTATAATTCAAAATCAATCTTATTTTCGAAGAAAATGAATAACTTGAGATTATATTTACATAATTAATATGATTAAAAAGTACAAGTTACCCTATATGTTAGGTTCTTGTACTATAGATTTAAAAGTAAATTAATCCTTTTATTACAAAATTAAGCAAATTAATCCTTACATGTGTGTTTTGTTACCACGTAATAATTGTAAGAAGGTGTAGTTAAATTTTTGTGTTTTATAATAAGAAAAGAATAAAAGATAAAAAAAAAATATTAAAGTCGTCAAGTACTTGCACCCAGTACTTCTCAACCAATTACCCTTAATTTAGTGAAGTCCTCTAACAACAATTGTTAGTGGAATATGTCATACATATGTTACAAGCAATTGCACGTAATAGATGGACAGGTTTGAGCTAGTTCGGATCCAACTATCTTCAAATTTGGATTTTGCAAGCTCAAATTTAGTTTTGCATGTTTGTGTTTGAACACTATATATAGTAATTACAAGAAATTGTAATTATTATGTTGTTTTAATTATAAGAAATTTTATTTCTTTAGACACGTCTGTCATATAAAATATAATCACATCTCAATTCTTTACGTTATGTTTGATAGTATAATTTTTTTTTTAGAAAATAATTACGTTTGAAAATAATACTTCTCATCCCTCTATAATAATTGAAGCAAGTAACTGGGTTGCTCCAGTTGCACTAATTTATCGTGATTCAATAATTATAAATTTTCAATAGTAAACATAAATAACAATGGAAAAAAAGTAGAGTATTAGAGAGAGGGTTTGAGAATGGCAAATGAAGCTCAAGCTAAGTGGTCCAATAGAAAACATAAATTCATTTTCAAAATTTAAAACTTTATCCAAAGTAATAATCATGGTTTGGCACCAACATTAGCCAATCTAATTAATCCTTAGAATCCACTTTATTAAACTATGTTAATTAGAATTTATGTTCAAGCCTCCAACTAACCCCATTTGTTGTTGAGTTAAATTTAAGGTTTGCTTTGTGTGTTGAACTTCCATTACTTAAGCAACAAACATCTTTCACCATTCTTCTTCAACCCTTTTAATTACTAGATTTGTTTTTTTCTAAGTGGAGGGTATTTGGTTATTTACATTCCAAGTTCAAATTTAAAGGCTCTGTTTGTTTCAACGTAAAATTTTTTACGAAAAATATTTTTATTTTTTTAATGTTTATTTCATGTAAAAAAGGATAGTCAATATAAAAGATTTTCTAATCAACGTAAAAGTACTCCCTTATTCCCGTAAAATATCTTACTAAAATTTTTTCCGTAAGACATTTTCCAAACTGATAAGGTTCTGTTCACTGTAACACCCCCATACTCGACCGAAAATTCGGCCAAAACACCAAGATGTTTTATTCTCTACTACATTCTTCACTTATCAAATATTTTGTTATAAACTTTCATGAATTTTCAATTTAGTCCCTTTTATCATAAAAGTTCAATATTCACTACTTAATCATATTAAATCAATTTTCTTTCTTGTTACACTTTAATCGTATAATTTATCTCAACATCTTTTTGACATATAAAATTTTTATGTATTTCACTTCTATTATTTCATCCACATATTTTCTTAAGTTTAACAATTTAGTCCTTGTCATCATAAAAAAAAAATCATATTTATCCACAATTTCACTTTTACCATATTTTATCATCTCATAACACATTCATTAAACTTCCACCATAATTTCTTTATTTGTCCCTATTGCCATGTAATTTATTTTTCATCATATAAACACTTTAATCAAATAATTAATTATAGTATCTTATTTCAAATAATAAATTTTCATGCATATCACTTCTCTTGTTTCAATTATAAATTCCATAAAGTTTACAATTTAATCCTTAACACAAACTCATGATCACAAATACACAATCTTTGTAGTGGGATATTTTTTAAATAGGGGAAACTTGAAGTATACCAAAAGCAAGTTTAAGGTTGTCTTACAAGTTTTGCCATTTATGTATAATAATTTTGAAGTATAGTTTTATGCCAATCATGGCAACAATGATAACGTGTTAGTGTTAGTGCACCAAAATGATTGCCAATTTGTGATATATATAATTTGAAAGTAAGTTTATAAAAAATAAAAGTAAGAAGGCTAAATTTTAAATTTAAAAAAAGTGTAGAGGCTTGAAGTCATGGTTGTTTGAACCAAAAAGTAGAGGATTAAATTCTTGAAAATAAAAGTATTTTAAATTTTAAAAAGTGTAGAGGCTTGAAGATGATTGTTTGAACTAGCATCGAAGACCAATTTACCCGCAAACCAATATGGACTGATAGAACCAAACTAAAAAAACTGATTGAATTGTTTTTTTTTAATATTTATTCAATTGAACTATACGAACCAATGACCTGATCAATTTGACCATCGATTCGGTTCTAAAAATCTTACTTAGAGTATATTTTAATTTTTAAAATTTTACCATATAATATAATATAAACAAATAATTAAGCGAATATGAAGGGTGAATAAAGCATAATAGTATTACTAAATAAGAAAGCCTTTTATTATACTTAATCACTGGATTTGTTCAACGTTAATGGATACGGATACAGTGACAAATTTTTGGAGTTAAAGTATTACAGGCGGTCCCTTGTTGGGCCTATAATGAGTAGGAAATTAGAGAAACGTTTTTCTTTGGGTTTATTTACAGGGCTTAATGGATAGAGAAGCTACTAATTTGAAGTTCATCTCTGTGTACCATACATTCTCTAAAATATACAACATTAGAGGATTTAAAATTAGAAAATTATGTGGGTTGAGTCTTAGTTTATTTGGTAGGAGGATATGGGTTCAAGTGCGCTGAAGCGCATTATCGTTCTATTTTTGAGTTGGGAAGGGACTATGAGTATTTCTAAATATTATTTAAAAAAACAGATATGATCAAAGCTTATTTTAATGAGATTTTTAAAAAAAATTATAAAATATATTTCTGTTTTCCTTCCAACTCTCTTTCCATCTTTCAACTTTTATCGCTCAACCAAACATACCATTAATATTAATATTTATGAATATTAGTATTAAAGTATTGTAATTGGGATACTCAGAATTATGTTATTCAGACCATTATTGGTATGAGCATTGTTATCAATATAGGAGGACATGAGTTCGAGTGTGCTGAATATTATATAATTTAATTTTTTAATTATATTTTAAAAAATATTATCTCAAAATGTTTTGCATATTAGATCAATATTTAATATAATCAAAATTTGCTTGATAAATCTTATATTTTGAATATGCATTTAAATAAGATTTAATGCACACTTTAATTCTTAAAATATATTGCTTTCCACACTTTGGTCCAACAAAATTCCAACTTTTTCCATTATGAAACTTCTCATTTATTTATTCATTCAACTTAGATTTGCCTTACTTACCAACAAATTCTCTAATCTAAACTTTTAATTTTAATTCATTAAAGAATTTGGAGGTAAAAACTCGACTCAACTTTGATATAATTTATTTATAATAAATATTTAACGGTTTATGATTTGAAAAATATGATATTTCTTTAACATGAGCTAATTCAAATGATTGTTTTAAGAAAAAAAGTTTACATCAACATTTTCAATGTTTTTTTCTACTAATATATATATATATATATATTTTAATTTTAAAATGATACATTAGTGAATTTAATAGAAGAATTTTAGCAGTAATGACAACTAGACATGAATTTTGAAATCCAAAAAGTAAATAGATAAAATTCTAAATGTACGAAGTGTATAAAGAATTAGAGCATATTTTAACCTTCAAATATTTAGGGTGGGTTTGGATGGGCGATTGGGTGCAGTGTGGCGTGGTGCGTTTAACTTATTTTTTGTCTTACGTTATAGTATTTAATCTCACTGCTACCATTGTTATTATACTAACCACAGATAAACGCACCGTCCATCTAAACCCACCATTACTTTATAATTTGACACAAACAAATAATCAACCCAATGTGAAGTGTAGGTTAAAACCATACTAATTGTTATATAATAAGAATATGATATTAAAATAATTAATATTAAATTATGACACATCCACAATATAATAAAAAAATCATGTAAAAATATATTTAAAATTTATTTTTATACCTAAGGATTTTGGGAGTCCTAAGCTGCTCGCAATTTGTAGATTTGTTGTTCAGTTACTTATACTACCGATTTATTCAGAAACTTAAATATAATATAGAGAGTTTCTTAGATAAATAACTCAAAAAAATTAAAAAATTATGAAAATAACTCCAGTACTAGATTATTTAGAAAAATGATCTAATTTTTACAATGTCAAAGGGTGTCTCCACTTCCCACGGTGGCACCACTCAAAAAGTAACCCAATCATTTCTTTATAATTATAGAAATAATAGGATGAAAAAATCATTTTTTTGATGTCGCCACTTTCCAAGGCGGCACCCGTTTAAATTTTTTGTATTTTCCCGTGTATTTCCAAAGTTAATCACATATATTTTTTATTATTTCTAGTGCCGCCTCCTTCAATGGATGCACCAAATTGGATTGATTTTTTTTTGGTGTCGCATTTTTCCATGGAGTGACAAATATCTGTAAATTTTTTTTCTTTCTGATGACTACTTGAGATGTGGTGGCACCAATATTATTTTTGGAATTTTTTGGTGTCGCCACTTCATATGGTGTCTCCAAAAACAATAATTTTTTTTCTTGATCCCTACTCTAGATGTGGCAGCACTACCAACTATATATACTCACATTCTTCCATGGAGTGACAAATATCTTTTAAAAAAAAAAACTTTCTCTTTGATGACTACTTGAGATGTGGCGGCACCAATATTATTTTTAGAATCTTTTGGTGCTGTCACTTCACATGGTGTCTTCAAAAACAATAATTTTTTTTTTCTGATCCCTACTCTAGATGTGGCGATACTACCAACTATATATACCCTTAGCCCCAACTTAACACTAGTAAAGGTCTTAATATTTCTTTGTTATATTGAAAGAAAAAAATGTGTTATATTGAAGGAATGGGAGATTTATTATTATGATGTTCTTTAACGAAAAAAATTGTTTTGTCATGATCTTTTTATATAAATGAGATTTAAAATATAATGTTATTTTTAGGGTAGTAGTTACGCGGTTAAGAGTTTTTGTTGGTAGTGGTTACGCGGTTAATAGTCCATCCTCTATCGAAATATCTCATTTAACACTAAGGGAGATGAGGGTTCTAGTTGGTAGTGGTTACATGGTCAAGACTGCAAATTGGTTATGCTGTCAAGGGAGAAGTGCCGGCGAAATGTCGTACCCCAAGAGCAACCAAAGATGAATACCGTGGGGTTCCTGATCGACTTGATTCAAGTAGACGTTGATGGAATCGGGCAAAATATTGATTTTTACTAGGTTATCAACTCTATAATGTGATGATTTCAATTGAAATTTTATTATTATTGTAATATTTGAAATGTTATTGTGTTAAGCAATATTTAATCCGTTAGTTATGTATATAAAATACGATTAGTGGAAGAAAAATGTTTAGATGTGTTAAGCAAAAATTTATTATTCCATATAATTTGATACATAAATAAAAACATGTTTGTTTTTCCAATTATTTTTCTTTAAAAATGTAAGATTTCATTTAATTGGATGAAAAATAATAAAAAGAATATATACAATATATATGATTGGAGTTTAATAAAAGAAATCCGAGTTAAATAAAGAAATTTGAAAATAATAATAGAAATGAGGAAAAATAATATTTGAAAATGGAAAAAATATGAAAATTTAATTGAAAAAATTGGTGCATTAATAATTAAAAAACGAATTAATAAGAAAATGTTAATGAGTGATTACAAAATTGCTTATTATACAAGAAAAATGAAAAAGAAAAAAATAAAAAAAATTAATGAACTTGTGACTGATGTGACTCGTCGGTCTCAAGCTCATCAATCTTTTTTTTTTCTTCTAATTAAATGGAAATAATCCCCCATATTGCACTTAATAGAAAAAAAAAGTTGTTCCCATAACCGCACAACAACCACATGCATTCAGGAGTTAAAACCCATTTTGAAAGGGTTTTATTATTATTATTATTAAGTTTAAGTGTGTATTAAAAGTATGATTTGTGTTTTATTATTGTTTTATGATATTTTATAATAGTTTTTATATTTAAAAGAAATATTTTTTTGTTATATTTTGTTAGATTTAAGTTTGTAGTTAAATGTATGATTAGTTTATTTTATTAATGTTATTGTTGTATCTTATATTAGTTTTTTCATATTTAAGGAGAATGATATTTTTTGTTGTGTTTTTTTTTTCAGTTTTGATTTGTATTAAAGGTATGATTAATTTGTTTTATTAATGCTTTTGTGGTATCTTATATCGTTTTTCGTATTTACTTGAAATGTTATTTTCTGTTGTTGTGTTTTATTAGCTTTAAGTTTGTATTTAGGTTTGATTAATTTGTTTTATTAATGCTTTTGAAGAATCTTATATCGGTTTTTCGTATTTAAGGTATGATCATATTTTTATAATTGGTTATTTGAGTTTATTTAATGTTTGGGGAATTGTGTTTATTAATATAATTGATATGTTATATTAATTTATTTATTATTTTAAAATAATGATTAACAATATTTTAAATAATAATTGTGACAAAAATCAGGATGAGTACACTTATCAAATCAGATGATCACACGACATGAAAGATCAATGAGAAGGTAAAAAAATTAATTCTATCTTATCAAGAAGTAGAAATGCTAAATTTGCGGAATTATTTTTTAGTTGATCAATTTTTTTAATTGACAGCATGAGTATCGTGTTTTGAGGGCGCGTAGCCATGGGTCGGGCTATTGTCCTGACGACCGTATAATGCCATACTTGGAAATGGCTAGATTTGGATCAACTGGTTTAATCGAGATGTTTGAGTTGCGGCTTGACTTAATATCCACATAGGTTGAGAGGTGGCTGCCAAAGACCCACATATTCCATTTACTGTGTGGGGAGTGCACCATCACGCTCAAGAACATTGCACTACAACTCGGGCTACCAGTGGATGGTTATGTGGTCACCAGTTTCAATAAGGTGGCCAAACTTATGGTTTTGTGCGACCGTTTGCTTTGTAGATCTCCAGGTGATGAGGAGAATAAATTTATCAGTTTGAAATTTTGCTGGTTAAAACAAAATTTCGAAAATGTATCAAGTAGTGCCATAGAGTTGGAGTTTATGTGTGTTGCTCGAGCATTTATTATGTAGCTAATAGGGGGTATTGATTTAACACCCCTAACCCGTATCCGTTGCCGAAATAGGGTTAAAGGCATTACCGGACAGCTTGGAAACTTTTACATATATTTTAATAATTCAAATCATCATTCACAACAAAGTGTCCCTTTTTATAGGTCAACGAGACCTTAATCATGCTTCAGAATAGGGTCGGGACTAAACCAAACACATATGAAAATTCTCAAAAATTTAAAACTTTTCTATATTACAGAGGTTACATGCCCGTGTGGGCAGGTGTGCCTCCCACGGCTACTAGATACAACCATGTGTCTCGACTATGCCAAATCAGAGCAAGTATACTGACTAGCCCACACGGCCACTAGACACGCCCGTGCACCATGGCCGTGTGCTCATAAGCTATATACTGACTAAATCACACGGCTACCAGGCACGTCCGTGTGCCAAGGCCGTGCACACTTAGGTTATGTACTGACTTAATCCCACGGTCACTAGGCACGCCCGTGTGCCACGACTGTGTAGGCAAAACATGCCATTTGCAAGGCCAAAGTGCCACACTTACTTAGGTCATACCTACGAGCAATGTACCAATCCATTTCATGTACAAATATCAACCAAAAACATATCAAATGATCAACAATTCTCCACATTCAATCTCATTTCTAATCATGTCAACTTGCACAACTAAATCACATATATCTATAAGCATGGTTTAACCACATCTACCCCTCATAGAACATTCTTTTGATCAAACATACATACTCATAGTGTATTCATATACATACCATAGTTTGACCATTTCATTTACTATCAAACCATACCAAACTTGCATCATTTGCCATATTTATTCATGCACATTATCAACATTTACTTAGCCACATCACATGGCTATTTACACTTCAAAACATATACCAAAATATCTAACCTATACATGCCATATTTAACTATAGACACATTTTCAAAATACCAAAATGAGCTTAGGTAGTGTGATGACGATCCTCGACGGTCCCGAGCCTTCAGTAGCTTTGACGATCTATAAAACAGAGCAAACACACACAGAGTAAGCTTTCGAAAGCTTAGTAAGCCATATAAAAATAAACTTAACATACAATGCATATAACTAAATTATACAATGGTACTTATAGTTCTCATGGTTGATTCATTACATATTCTTTGGCTCATATGCTTAGCCATATCATACCACATTTATCAACTCAAATATCACATATACACATGACTTATTCAAACATATCTTCACATATCATTTCATCATTTCATTTCACATATTCATCATAGTAAGTTCATATAGATACTTACCTTTCATACACACTTAGTGTACATGTTAAGCAAATCTGAAATGGATATACAGATCACATAATCGTTCGTATCTCAGATTTGCCCGTTGAACCATACGGAATCTAATAGGATACTCAGAATACTCGAAATAGTCGTACAATGCCAACGTCCCAGACGAGGTCTTACATGTACTCAAATATCGATGCCACTGTCCCAGACAAGGTCTTACATGAATCAAATATGATGCCAATGTCCTAGACATGGTCTTACACGTAAATCTCATATTGATGCCAACGTCCCAGATGTGGTTTAACACGTAAATTTCATATCGATGCCAATGCCCCAGACGTGGTCTTACACGAAATATCAAATCAATGCCAACGTCCCAGACGTGGTCTTACATGATATCACATAACAGACACCTATGTCATGACATAGTTAATCCTATCTATTCCTATGTTCGTACGCGACTTCTCGGATATTAACTATTTCTCGATACTTTCTCAGAATCCATATATTCACCATTTCATACACATTCATCACAATGTAATCTCATATGAATATACATAATTTAATACAAATACATTTATTTGTATATAGATTTACCTCGATTCGGATATTCGATCGGATTCGGTTATTCAACTACTTTCGCTTTCCCACGATCTAAGTTCGTTTTCTTCGGTTCTTGATCTATTCATATTCAAATTTAACCCTTTTATTCACTAACTTATCCAATTCAATCCAAATACACATATGTAAGGTAATTTGCAATTTAGCCCTTAGATTTGCACATTTTATCAATTTAGTCCATTTTTCTCAAAACATCAAATATATACCATTTGTTCACACACATGCATAGCCGAAACTCCATAGGGACCATACAAGTTCATATTTTTCATAAAATTTACAAATAAGTCCCTCAAATGATCATTTTCTCAATTACAACCAAATTACTCAAAATCAACAAAATTCCAAAGACAAAATATGCTAATCAAGCACCTATATTCCATATTTCATCATCAAATGTTCCAAAGCTCATATGTTCATCAAAAACACATTTCAAAATCATCATCAATTCTCAAAATTGAGCCATGGGGTTTGTAATATATGAAGCAACGATTGCAAAAACGTAAAAATTATCAAAAATCGAAGTCAAACATACCTTGAGTCAAGCTTTATCTTAACCGAAACCTAGATTTTCTTCTTCCTTCTTTTTCTTTGCTATTTTCGGTTGATGGATGAGTAAAAATGGCTACATTTCATGTTTATGTTTTATCTTATTAAACATAATTATAAATTTACAAAACTAACCTTTAATGTTAATGTATAAAACATATACACACAAGGTCATTTGTGACCATTGCCACCCACTTACTTTAATAGTTTATTTTCCTTTTAAAGGCTCCATATTTAAAAGCCACAACCTTTTGGCCCTTAATCAAATAGAATGCTACTATTACACTTTACGCGATTTAGTCCTTTACTCAAATTAAGCACACAAACAGACAAATTATTTCACAGAAATTTCACACATGCTAATTCACATATCATAGACACATAAAATAATATCAAAATATTTTACTGACTCGGATTTGTGGTTCCGAAACCACTGTTCCGACTAGGGTCTAAACCAGACTATTACAATTGATGCTGGACGCGAACAATAATAGAGTCCACATTATGTATTTGCCCTTATTTTTAGATTTACGTGTTGGCTAGGAGCATAGTTAGGGGTCAACAGTATTGGCAACATTGTATCGTGAGCTATGCCGGATTACAAAGCACGATACGTAAGAAATAAGTGGTTGTCTAATACTATTACAATCATGGGCGTTGTATAGGATGCCGTTTTTGGCATCAGTGAGCCATCAACCACCAGTGTGGTCGATTGTAAATAGGTAAGTAAATATCAAGAATAACCCAATCAACAGTTCATTTTTTCTGGCATTAATTTATTTGTTAACAATTTTCCTTTGTTGGCAGATGTCTACGTGCCCTACTATAGGGAGGTCTGTACAGATTGGGGTGTATCGTCAAATGATTGAGGCTTATTCTGGGAAAGAGATGAAATTTTTATAAAAAATGTCAATAAAAGTCGTATCATGCTTTTTAATTGATTACTTAATGGAACGACATTTTCAATGGCTCGGGATCGACTAACTCGGCAAACAATGGAATTGGTTTAGTGTTGTCCCCATTTAAGCAATAAATTCCCACTATTGTGTCCAAGTCTTCTTTATCTACAAGTTTCATCTGTTGAAATATCAATGGATTGAAGGAAATTAGAAATCTGTAGAATAGTCCGGACATTTTCCTCCCACAACGTCGAGCTATTTTGGTACCAATCCTTTCTTTGATTTCTTGCACCCTACATTTTTATCAAACCTCATTCCAACCTCTTGACGAGATTCAAATACACAACTAACTGCTCTT
Source organism: Gossypium rotundifolium (assembly GCA_025506655.1). Lineage (NCBI taxonomy): Eukaryota > Viridiplantae > Streptophyta > Magnoliopsida > Malvales > Malvaceae > Gossypium > Gossypium rotundifolium. Next base: position 32,495,088 of record CP106730.1, read on the forward strand.
TCTAAAATGACTCCATAAAAATGAACGTAAACGATAATTTGGTTATTCATTTTTTATACAATTTTTATTCTGCACACTCCAACTAAAAAAAAAAGATTGCTTTTTTTCTTCTTCTCTCTTTAACAATTAACAATAAACACATATAATGAACTGTGCCTAGAATGGTGGCTTATATAACATATTGATTTTGGTGCCACCACATTTACAGGCAGCATTTAAAAATTAAAAGATAATTACCTTGTGCCGCCACATTTGGTGTAGAGATCAGGAAAATAATTTTTTTACTCGTTCTGGTGACTTTACATAAAGTGGTGGGAAAAAAATTCAAAAAAATATACTGGTGCCGCCACATCTGTAGTAGGGACTGAGGAAATTTTTTTATCGTTTTTGGTGACACCACATGAAGTGATGGGACCAAAAATTTAAAAAAAAATACTGGTGCCGCCACATGTATAGTAGGGACTAGGGAAATTTTTTTTTAAACTGTTTTGGGAAGTAAAGTGGCGACACCAAAAATTTTCAAAAAAATACTAGTCTTGCCACATCTCAAGTAGTCATAAGAGATAAAAAAGTTTTTTTTTAAAGATATTGGTCACTCCATAGAAGAATGCGACACTAGAAATTTTTTAATCTAATTTGGTGCCTCCATTAAAAGAGGTGACACCAGAATAATAAAAAATATATTTTATATCTTTATAGTAACTCTAGAAATATATGAGAAAATACGAAAAATTTATACGGGTGTTGCTTTGGGAAGTGGTGGCACAAAATTTTTTTTCATCCTATTATTTTTATAATTATAAAGCAATAATTGGGTCATTCTTTTGGTGGTGCCACCATGGGAAGTGGAGGCACCCTTCAACAATGTAGAAATTAGGTTATTTTTCTAAATAATCTAGTATTAGGTTCATTTTCATAATTTTTTAAATTTTTTGAATTATTTATCTAAAACCCTAATATAGATGTAAAATAACATTAATCTAAAAGAATTATTATATCCAAAACAAAAGTTCTAGTTTTGAATTTTTTGGATTGATGGATTTTTTTCATTTTGTCATTTCTAAATATTTTTATAAAATTTATCATATTTATTAATTATTTTGTATTCAAATTTAATAATATATAAGTATTAGTTATTTTATTTTTAATATTAAAAGAATAAATGGTGGCTAGGTTGGATTGAGAAAAATGTCTTGAACAAAGAAAATAAAAAGAAACCTGAGCCATCACTTAATACAAGAACTAGAATGTTTATAATCATTTATTAAATGTTTATTGAAATTGTAATATGTATTTATTAAAATAAATAATATAGATTAAATCCTAAACTTTAGTAAAATAGAGGTATCGATACTAAATTTTACTAGGCAAAAATAATAGAAAAGAGACACATATGACAAAATCGTTTAGGATCTTTCTATATAAATAACTAATGAAATTATAAACATCTAAATTATGTAAAAAATAAAGTATGAAGATTAAATCTTAAATTCAAGCATAGTATAGGGATCAAAATTAAAATTGATCATTTTATGTAATCTAAATAAAATGGGTAAACTACACTTCACTCTAAAATATTGTTGTTCTTATTTTGGTTATTTTAAATTTTTTGTTAATTTAATTATTTTAATTAAGATAATTATTTGAATTAATCATTACGGTAAAAATTTCGTTAATCTATTAAGGAATTGTTGATGTGGCATTTTTAACTTTTACTAAAATTAAGAACCTCTCTATAATTAATTCAAAATAAATTTTTTAAATTTATTTATAACAAAAAAATCACCATTTCTTATCACCGTCCAACACCCGCCATAAGAACCATAAATATTTTTCACTAGCCATCCTCTGATCTCTCATATCTACTGCTGAATGGTATTTTTTTTTTTCTTTCTAATTTTGACTAAAACTATTATTTTTTAATACCAGACTGTTCAACTTTCGTTTCACTTAAAGTGGATTTAATGCCATTATGAAGTTATACAAATTAATAATACTTAATTAATATTGGACATAATAACTTATTTGCCCAGTAACTTTAAAAAATATTTTAGTTTTTATTTAATTTTCATTTTTAACTTTTAAATAAACATTAACTTTTTATTCATTTTGGGATGATTTAACAAAAGATATAAATTTAAAGACTAAAAGATATGAAAAATTAAATTGGAAGCTTAAAATAATTTTTTATTTATTTATAAAATTAGAAGATAAAATAAATCATTATACCGTAATAATAATATAATATAATATAATGATAATTATTATATTTTTAACATTGTGCAACTTTAATCATACATGCATTTAGCATTTCTAAATTCAATAAACTATATTAATCATTATTTACAAATATAATCAATTAGGAAAATTTTGTAACCACAAATATAAATCATTTCCATTTCTCAGATAACCTTTAATGCCAATGTAAAAATTATGTTTTTTTTAATATTTAAAATTTAATAAGATAGAGTTTTAGTTTGATTGGTACCGGTATTATTTTCAGTACAGGAGGATGTAGATTCGAGTGCATTGAAGTGCATTTTCCTCCTATTTAATGGTTGTGGAAGGGTTACGGGTAATTTTAGGTATTGTATCAAAAAGAGCAGAAATAATAATAACATATAATGAAATTAACTTTACTATCTACATATTCAATATTAACTGAAATTGTTTTTAAGAGTTTTTTAAACATTTATACAAATTAAAAAAATATTTATTAATATTTTAATAAAATTTAAATAAATTAAAAAATGTGTTAAATAAATAACTACATTTAAAGTTGAACTGCTTAAAATTTAAACAATATGTTTAAAATAAATTTAATATTAAATATGTATAAAAATTAAAACTATTTTCTAGAAGTTTTACAATTTGTTAAAAAAATATAATCTATTTTACTTAGTTATGTTTAGAATTTAATAAACATGATATAAACCTTAAAAATGAATACTTCCAAAACTATTCAATATTATGATTTAACATTTTCGGTACTTTTTAATATTATTAATTTAAAATATTTTATAAAAATTCAATTAGAAAAGGTATCTTATTTGAATTGTTAAAATAATATAAAATTGATTAAAAATAGTTTTTCAATCATAATAATTTGATTTAAGATAAATAAAATATTAAATTACAAAATTTATAAAAAATGAAAATATTTATATCTATTTATAAATTTTTATAAAACATAATTATTATTTTTATTTACATAATTCGATTTGTATAACCATGAGAAATTCATAAAGGAAGTAACCCGTATATAAACCCTGCCTGCAGAACGCGAAGCACGCATTACAGATTTGTTTGAACAGTGGGGGTGATCTATATAATGGATCAAAAGTGGAAGCCAAAGCCGAGATCTGTCCCTTTCTCCAAGGAACAAATTGGAAGAGTTATTCAGGCGATTTGACAGCGTCTCAGCAAGGCAGAGCTTAAGAAAGCCTACAACGAGCTTGGGTCTCGAGTCGCAGCGTTTCGAACCCTTGCAGCTCTTCAACGTGCTGATGAGAATGTTGATGGGTTCCTGAGTGATGACGAGTTGGAACATCTTCTTCAGTATGCTGTTGGACTTGGTTATACAATAAAGACCAAATAAGCTATAGTTTTATACATACTTTGGTCCAAGCAAATGATATTTCTTTTCTTGTTGTATATCAGCTTAATTGAGGATCTATTGATGTCTACTTTTTGTACTTGAACGGGAATTTGGGTTCTTTTGGTTGGCGCATTCAGTGGCTAATCTTTATTAACTTCGGTTTAAATGGATTAATATTCATCTTATTAATTTGAATTTAAATTCAATTTTATTATAAAATATCAACAATCTAAATATATTCAACCTGAATTTGAATTGACCCAAATCCAAAACATCTCCAACTTAAAATGATTCAAAATGTAACTCGAAATAACCCAATCCTAAACTGAAAGAATATTGAATAGAAAATGATGATATTATTTGTAAAAATGAATCTTGCCTTCTTCAAGGTCTTAATACAGGTATATATAGGCAACAATGCCTAACAGACTACCAGCTAGCTTATACCAGAATGCTAACGTACTAACAGATTGTTGGCTACCTATTGATCATGCAAATCACGTGTGACTTATATTATACTATAACATTCAACTAGCTTCTTCTAGAGGTACAATCTGAAGAACATGATGAAAACGAGTAAACAAAGATACAGACAATGGTTTAGTAAGAATATCCGCAACCTGGTCACTTGCCGAAACTTCACCAACAATTAAGTCTCCATTAGCCACCTTTTCGCGAACAAAAAACAAATCAAGTTCCACATGCTTTAACTTGGAGTGCAGAACTGGATTAGCTGCAACAACAACTGCACTACTATTATCACACCATACAGTAGGAACATCAATAGAGGTGAGTTTTAATTCGGGCAGAAGAGACACAAGCCACGCAATCTCACTAGTGGCTCCAGCCAGACTCCGATACTCAGCTTCAGCTGTGGATCGAGAAACAACTTGCTGTTTCTTGGAACACCACGAGATAGGGATATTCCCAAAATAGACACAATATCCTATTGTGGAGCGATGATCGTCAAAATCAAGACCCCAGTTCGCATCTGCATATCCTACTAAAGAAAGTCTATCCGATCGATAAAACATCAGACCATGAGACAGTGTGCCACATAGATATCGTAGAATACGCTTAAGAGCTGTCATATGTACTGTAGTGGGTGCATGCATGAACTGACATACCCAATTTACCGCATACGAAATATCTGGTCGTGTTAACACAACATATTGAAGAGCTCCAGCCAAACTTCGATACTCAGTTGGATCAGCAAGTCGTTCACCTTCATCTTTAGACATCATAGGCGAACTGACCATTGGTGTATGAACAGGTTTCGCATTAGCCATAGAACAACGATTAAGAAGTTCTTTAATGTATTTCTGCTGACTCAAATGAAGACTACCAGAAGCAGATTTGTTCACTTCTACCCCTAGAAAATAATGAAGCTCACCCAAATCTTTAAGAGCAAATTTGTCGTTAAGCTATTGAATAAAACTATCAATTGCAGCAGACGAATCTCCAGTGACAATAATGTCATCCACATAAACAAGAACATACAAAGTAAACTTGTTAAGAACTTTGACAAACAATGAAGTATCAGACTTAGACACAGTAAACACATTACCAACCAGGAATTTTCTCAATTTGTCAAACCAGGCACGAGGAGCTTGTCGTAAACCATAGAGAGCTTTAGTCGATGACGACACACCATTGTTCACCATGTTAGCCATATCGAACGAACCCTGGGTGGCTGCATGAAAACTTCATCAGTTAAATCACCGTTCAAAAAAGTATTATTGACATCAACTTGCCTGAGTTTCCACCCACGAGACACAGAAATAGAAATAATAACATGTATAGTTGCTGGTTTCACGACTTGACTGAATGTGTCTGTGAAATCACATCCCAGTACCTGAGAACATCCTTTTGCAACTAACCGAGCCTTCCGCCGATCAACAGATCCGTCAAGATTCTTTTTACTTTAAACAACCATTTGCATCCAATTGTTTTGTGACCAGATGGAAGAGGAACAAGATCCCAGGTAGAGTTGGCTAATAAAGCGTCAAACTCAACTTGAACTGCCTGTCGCCATTCAGGACGTTCAAGAGCCTCTTCAATTGAACTAGGCTCAAATTTAGCTATGTCAACAGATAACACCTTTGGCTTAAATATCCATGCTTTAGATCGAGTAATCATGGAATGAGTGTTGACAGATTATCTACTCTTGCAGGTGACAACCTTTCCAGAGAGCCATCTGCTGAGGGGCTTGATGCATTTCGCAAGATACTGGTGTTCTCTGAAGAGCCCAAAAGACTAGTTGTGCTGGAATTTTGATGAGCATTTTTGAAGAGCCCAAGACAAGCTTGAGATTTTCGTTTAATCAAATAAATCCATGTGAAACGACTACACATATCAATAAAAGACACATAGTAAAGATTCCGTTCAGATGAAACCGAGGCTGGCCTCCAGAGATCAGAAACTACAAGTTTAAAAAACTCATCATACTTTGTAAGAGATTGTGAGAACGGTAGTTTATGTGATTTCCCTTGCTGACATGCTACACACTTTATCAACACAAGTTTTATTGAATTGAATATGACATTTACTGAGAACATTTTTTTACTATAGTAAAAGAAGGATGGCCTAGTCTCCTGTGCCACAATGTAAACACATTATTACTTAAGGTAGTGTCTCGAACGGAGGCATTATGCACCACTGGAAAATCATCCAAGTTGGTCAAAAATAGTAGAGCCCATCACGAACTCGGCCAAGCATCAAGATTTCCTGCGTCTGGATATCTTTAACCACACAATAGGAGGGGTGAAATTCGAAAAAAACTTTGTTATCTGCAGCAAATTTAGACACAGAAAGTAAATTCTTGCAAATGCTTAGCACACAAAACATTTGATAAGTGTCAGATTTTCTTTTCTATAGCAAACAATGAATTCCCAATAGATGCTATTTTAGTAGAGGCGCCATTACCCATTTTAAGTGAAGAGTTACCTGTATACGGATTGGAGGAATTGAGAGCAGATGTATTCTGACAAACGTGATGAGTGGCACCCGAGTCTGGGCACCAAGTCGTATCTCCTACTGGCAACGAAACATACGAATTTGTACTGTTGAAATTTGAATCATAAGCTGTGGCATCAGAATAGTTAGATGCATGTAAGTTAAAACCCGTGGAGGTAGCCCAACAAATTGAGAGGAGTCATACGGAGAGGAATCAACAGGAAAGACTCGAGCTCTCGATTTTGTGCACCATGGAATAGCAGGATCACCAATTTCCCGATACTAATGAATAGTAGCACAATAGGCATTAGGTGTAAAAAAATTTTGTTCTTCCGAAATCAATGTTTGAATCGGTCCACGAGGCCCAGGATTATGTCCAATTTCATATGTTCCATGAGGACTTTCTGAACCATGTATATGCGGTCCAGATTGCTCATTAAAATGAGCATTAGAAGGCCCACCAAAATCACGCATTGCATCATTAGTAACCCCACAAAAATCACGCCTTGCATATGGAAAGGATTGAAAGCCATGTGCAGGTTATCTTGCACCATTCGGCCCATGTGTAGGGAGGGTAGGCCCACGTGTGTCTAAAGATTCCACCACCAGCCACCTATCTTGATAACCAAATCCCTCTTTTGCATTTAAAACATTTTATTGACCATAGTTGCCTTAATTTTGACCATTCCAATTTTGAACATTCTCTCTTCCAGATTTCACACCAACACCAGGCCAAGAATTTCGATCGTTACGAGACTAATCATCACGATGGTATCGGTAGAAGCATCGTTGTACAAAATGACCATAGCAGCTACAGATTTGGCATTGAATGCGAGGGTAAAATCGCGACCCCATCCACGAGCAATGGAGAGACCACCACGACCAGGAGCCTCCGCCGTGTCAGAGGAGGAACGTTTGACAAGATTCGCCACAATAATAATATCCTAAGCAACACGCTCTTGACACTGTTCAAACTTGAAGCAAGGTATCCACAACACGTTGAAGGGGCAAGGAGACCGAAGAAAGAGAGATTGACGAGACTATGGCACCAAACTCAGGGGGGAGACTCGCTAGAAGTATGTCGATTCGGTCATCCTCGAAACAAAGATCCCGACGCCTCTAAGAGAGCACACAATCCCTGCATCTTATCAACAAGATCGGAGATCGGAGATTACCTTTTCTAAGCGAATGAAGGGCATGACGTAATTGGGACTATTGGCGCGAGTATCAGTAGTGAAGAGCTTCGTGGCCGTCCTCCATACATCCGAGGCCGTCTCAACATGATTGAATGAAGGAAGACGCGAAGAGTTAATAGTGGATAGCAACCACGAGGTAAGCAAACTGTTTTGTTGGTTGAAAGCTATCACGGCTGGATTGATAACACGAGATCCATTGGTTGTTTGAATGAATTTGGCAGGAGCAATTACAGAGCCATCAACAAATCCTTCTAAGCCATAACCAGCAAGGATGAGACGAACTTGCTTTTGCCATTGAAGAAACGTACTGCCGTCCAATTTGACAATCTCATGTTGAGGAAATGAACTGACTACCCAATCACCAAAGAAGGAAGACTCAAGAGTATCAACAAGAGCAGGATCAGCGGTATGCGTGGTCATGATTGGCACACCAGGGGTCGTTAGCCAGTGACTGATACCATGAAAGAATATTAAATAGAAAATGATGATATTATTTGTAAAAATGAATCTTGCCTTCTTCAAGGTCTTAATACAGGTATATATAGGCAACAATGCCTAACAGACTACCAGCTAGCTTATACCAGAATGCTAACGTACTAATAGATTGTTGGCTACCTATTGATCATGCAAATCACGTGTGACTTATATTATACTATAACATAAACTAATCCAAACAATAATGATTCGTTCCAAAAAAAAAACTCTAGTCGCAAACCCAAAATGACTTAGAATTCAGGGTCCCTTTGAATTCCAGTGAGTGTTAACAAAGTTTTTGCTAAAACTGAATAAAAATTGTAATAAGAAAATAAACTCTAAGTAGAGGAACTGAGCTATATATTTTATTCATCAAATAATAGTCTTAAATGGCTTCCTTGATGAGCATACTCCAAGCATCCTTCTAAGTTTTCCAAACACAACTTGCTTCAATGGCTTTGTTAGGATATCAACTACTTGACTTTTATTGTTACAAAACACTAAACCGATCACACCATTATTACACAAATTGCATATAAAATGGTATCTATATGTTTGCTTCTCCCATGAAAAATTGGATTTTTTAAAATCTTTATTGCTGAAATATTATCATAGTAGATAGTTGTTGTTTCCTTTTGATGCGATTGAAATGTCTCAAGCAACCTTCTCAACCAAACAGTTTGACAGGAGGTTAAAGCTACTACAACAAATTCAGCTTCTGTGGATAACAATGTCACAATTTGTAGTTTTTTTGATGGCTATGATACAACTTTTGAACTCATCATAAAGAAAAAACCTAATGTGTTTTTCCTATCTTCAACATCGTTGACATAATCACTATCTATAAATTTAAATAATGAGCTTTTCACTTTAACTTTGTACATAATACCAAAATTAGTTGTGCATTTAAGATAATGAAAGGTTCTTTTAGCAGCTAGCAAATGGCTTTAACTTGGATTTTCCATATAACAACTAATTAAGCTAACACCATGCATGATGTTAGGTATTGTGGAAGTTATATACATTAAACTTCCAACCATTTGCTTGAACAAAGTAACATTTATCTTCTTTAGCTCCATCATCTTTTCTTAGCTTTATTCCAAGCTCTGTCAGGGTATAGGTCAAATTGCAATACCTAATTTTAAACCTGCTCAGAACCTCAAGAATGTATTTCTTTTTTGAATAAATATATCAGTATCTGATTGCCAAATAAGTAATGCATCAATCCCAAATCAGTCATTTCAAACTCAGTCATCATATTTTTCTTAAAAGACTCGATCATTAGTTCATCATTGCCAATGTAAATCAAATCATCAACGTAGAGACACACTACAAGTAATTTGCCATTACCATCTAATTTTGTGAATAGTATGTGTTCATGTGGACACTTACAAAAACATTCTTTTCAAAATAAGCATCTATATAACTATACCAAGCTATTTGAGCTTGTTTTAGCCCGTATAGTGCTTTTTCAAGCTTTTATACCTTATTTTCAACGCCTTACTTCATAAAACCAGGAGACTGGTCAATGTATACCTTTTATTGTAATTATCTGTGTAGAAAGGCTGACTTTAAATCTAATTGATAAATCTTACACAAATTCTAAGCAGCTATGGAAAAAACTATACGAATAGTGTCCAACCTTGCAATCGGAGGAAATATCTCTTTCTAATCAACGTCAAACTCCTATTTGTATCCCTTGGCAACTAATCAAGCTTTGTGCATGTCGATTTTGTCATTCTTCTTGAATTTTGTTCCATAAACCCATTTCACGCCAATGGACTTCTACCCTTTTGAAATTTTGTCAATCCCAAGTTTTGTTTCTGTCTATTAAGTTGATCTGCTCTTTCATGGATTTTTTTTCCATTTTTGTTCTTTGATAGCTTCTTGAAATACAAACAAAATGGGAAATTTGATCATCATTAAATAATTTATCTCCACTTACATAATCGATCATCCAAGTTGGCCGCTTTCTCAGTAGAGATTCATGGATGACTACGTCATTATCCAATTGATTTTCACAAGAGAGTTGCGTGTGATTATCAATTGCATCTAAATTTGACTCTTGAGTTGCAACTTTAATTTTATCTTCATATCTATAAAAATTAGTGGGAATTTCTTGCTGTTTAACACCATTTTCAGTGCAATTCCATGTAGAATTTTCATAAAAAAGATGTCTTTGTTGATGATGATATTCTTAGTGAGCGGATTGAACAATTTGTATGCCTTGGTCGTCTCACTTATGTTGGAAAATTTAGACATCACATATATAATAAGGATAATTACATATTATTATTTACTATTATGATAGGGTAGTCCAAATTAAAAGTGATCTAATTTGGTTAGAATTTTATTGGTCCTTTAATTATTAAATAAAGTATGGGTCAAATATGTGTAGATACTCTTCTAATCAAATTCTAATTAATGATGGGCTAATTAGAATTTGATTAGAACTAATATGCCAAGGTTATAAATATTAGGGTTATGGTCCCCAAATTATACACAAGATATCTTTTCTAATATCCTATCATTAGGAAAGAGAGAGCACGTATTCTCTGAATTTCTTGTGTGCTAATTTGGAAGATCAAATCCCTAAAATTCAGTAAAACTTCAAGGAATTCATGGATTCATGTACGCTTCCGCATTTAGTTTTATTCTTCATTTATTCTTGATTATTTGACATGATAGATCCTAGTTTATTTAATTTAATTTTAGATTTGTTTTACAAATCTAACAAGTGGCATTCGAGCTTTGTCATGTTGAATCATTGAGAATGAATTGATTCTTTATTATTTTGGATTGATTCATTTTTCTTTTTAATTTTATGGATTTGATATTTTAATTATATATTATGTTGAATCTTTGATATTCTTGATAAATTTTTGGGTTTTGATTCTTTAAATAAAATTTTAAAGTTTTACATAAAGTTTTAAGGTTTTAATTTTCATATAATCGGAAAGATTTACATTTTAATTGAGAATTAAAAAAAAGCGAGAATTTTATTTTGTTTATACGCTTTTAATAAATATTTAAAAAGTCGTGTAGGTTTGGGTTCATTAGAAACTTTTTATGATATATATTTGATTATATCAATAGATGGATTGTTAATCGCTAATCGCTTGTTTTACGCTTTTACTTACATATATATATATATATATATATATTGTTTTGGAGACACTTTAGTAATTATGTTCGAGATTTTACATGATGATATATGGTTGGTAAAAGAAATTGCTTGAGTAAAGTGTCTCTTATATACCGATTGTTTATTAATGAATTCATTAGATATGTTGAATCCTTGAGATTGATGGTAATATTTGTTAGTTTTAATTTTCTTTTATCAATTCAATTTTAGGGTTTCATTATAATCATTTTTATTCAAATTCGGTTCAACAATTGTACAATTGAATTCAATTTTATAATCATTAATTCTTAAATTCAATATAAAGCTGATAGAATATGTTATTTATTATTGAGTTTATATGCTTATACTTCTCATACTATTCGGTTTAAGCATATATTTTGAATTTAGATTTACTTGGGATATGTAAGGCAAGTCGATTAGGGTTATATTTTTATGCTTTAATTATGTTGAAATTAGATTTTGATGCAAATTGATGTTAATCATAATATGTGTTTAAATAATTTGGTTTTAAGTTTGGTTCTATAATCTTTAAGTTTTGGCATCTTATGGTTCCAAATATTTGGTTAAATTATGATGATATGATTTATTGTATGAATTGTGGGATATGCCAACTATTATGATTTTGTTTTTGAGATTAATTGGCTTGAAAATATTTTTCAAGTATTCATGTGAATATTTGTTTAATCATAAATACAACTTTGGATTTACATGGTAAATTTAAGGTAAGTTTTTTTATTTGATTATGGATACATGTATATGCATGAATTGCTTTGGTGTTTTTATCCATGCCAAAATTATGAATACATGTGCTTGTTAATTAGTTGGCTTTGAACCACTACATTATTTCTGTTTGTGTTTTGATATATATGGTTTTGGAACAAAAAAGAAATAGTCAAAAATTAAGGTTTTGTTTTTTATTGCATTATTAAGACAACCTTATTTTAGGTTATTTTGGAGTCTATAAAGTAATAAAAAATATAGTTTTGACATTTGACTATTGGAGAAATTTTTAAATTTGAATCTTGGTATATTTATATATTTTTAAAACAACTTAATTGAAGCAATAAGTCACCAAAGTAATTTTTTTTGTATAAATTATTTTTTTTAAAATATAAAAGGTTGTGTGCATGTAAATTAAGTTATATTAATATTGATCGGCCCAAATAAAGGTAAATAATATTATATGTGCAACTATGGTGATAAACATGTGACAATTATTCGGTTTTACATGTGAGTAATAAATCGGCCCAAAGGAAGATTTATTGTTCAACATGTTCTTATTGTCAATGTTTGATTACTACACCAAGATATCACTTACCAGTTAATGTTTTGTCCAAAGATGAAATATTAATGGAGTGTCCGATATCTTAAGATGAGGTTTACCTTTATTCAAATTATTTTGATTTAAATTTGAAGTCTTACGTGAGGTTATTTATGGTTTATGATTTATTCAACTATTATTTTTGCCAACATCATTGCATGTTGTTTTGGGATAAATATATATACATATATACTATTATCTTTTAATTTGATTGAAAGATGAAATTAAAAGAGATATTTGAAACAAATAAATTCATATTTTGGCTTTTAATTAAGAATGTCTAATATTTTAAATAAATTAGTTGAAACAAAATGTCGCCAAAGTGACTTCTTTTGTGTAGATTAGTTTATTTGAAATATTAGGATGATTATATATTTTTGTGATTCATGCTTTTATTAATTGATCCAAAGGTAAGTTAATATTTGGCAGAATTTCAACGACACCTGTGGTGATAAATGTGTGACAATTATAAGGTATTTTATGTGAGCAATAAGTTAGTCCAAAGATTAATTAATTGTTTGACATAATTTATTGTCAATGTTTGATTGCTACAACAAGAGTACCACTTACTGTTAATATTACTGTCCAAAGACTTGATATTAATGTTGTGTTTGGTATCTTGAGATGGGGTTAGCCATTATTCTGAATTTATTGTTTACTTATGAATATTGATGTGAGCTTATTTTTATTTATTTTTTGTTCTATATTCAGCTAATTAATATTCTACTGCCACAATATCTGCTAATATAAATTCTATACCCATGCTTAATGGGACAAATTTCAATGAATGGAAAAGGCGCTTACCTATAGTGCTTGGTTGTATGAATATAGACCTTGCACTAAGGGAAGAACTACTCGCACCTCTCACTGCGGAAAGCACCCTTTATATTAGAAGGGATTTTGAGAGGTAGGATCGTTCAAATTGCAAGAGTCTAATGATCATGAGGCACATCATTTCAGAAGCTTTTAGGGGCATAGAATCTGAAAAGATTACTCAGGCTAATGTTTCCTTGACGAAATAAAGAAACGTTTTGCTAAAAACGATAAGGTTGAAATGACATCACTTCTAACTTCTTTGATGTCTATAAAGTGAAGGGTTAAGGAAATTCTGAGCAATCTAAGGGCTATGAGTTTTATGATCCCATAATAAGGAATATTTTTGAGACAGGAATTGCAATATTTTTTGAGGATGTTGAGTTTGGGGATAGAAATAAGGTTAGAGACATTGCTTTTGAGGAGGAATTAGATTCTAACTCAGTTCCTACTATCACTTTTGACGATGTTCAGGTTCTTATACCTATCATTGATCAAGAAGTGAATCTAGAACCTCTACAAGACAATTTTGAACAACTCCCCATTCAAAATGAGATAATTGTTCTAGAAGAGCAAACTCAACAACCTCAAGAACAAGTGCCATTAAGGAGGTTCACAAGAGAAATGAGAAATGTTATTCCAGATGATTATGTTGTATTTCTCCAAGAACATGAGGATGATAATGGAATGATGGAAGATGATTTAATCAACTTTCATCAGGCCATGAAAAGTTTTTAATTCTCAAAAGTAGATTGATACCATGAAAGATAAGTATAAGTCTATGCGAGACAATAAAGTTTGAGAACTTGTCCTATTACCTAAAGGTGCAAAACCAATTGGTTGTAAATGGATATTTAAAACCAAGAGAGATGCAAATGGTAATGTGGAGAGGTATAAAACGCGTCTTGTAGCTAAAGGATATACTCAGAAAGAAGGTATTAATTTTATAGAGACTTTCTCTCCAATTTCATCGAAAGATTCATTTAGGATAATCATGGCGCTTGTTGCTCATTTTGATCTTGAGTTACATCAAATGGATGTTAGGACTGCGTTTCTTAATGGCAACATTGAAGAAACAATTTATATGGTGCAAGTAGAAAATTTTGAGTCGGAAGACTTAAAGAATATGGTTTGTAAATTGACAAAATTCATCTATAGACTCAAACAAGCTTCCCGTCAATGGTACCATAAGTTTCATCAAATAATTGTTTCGTTTGGTTTTGAGATGAATATTGTTGATGATTGTATGTATCAAAAATTCAATGGGAATAAGTACATATTTCTGGTTTTATATGTTAATGACATAATGCTTGTTAATAATAAGTATAACCTCAATCAATACCCTATGAATGATTTTGAAATTACAAAAATGCATTAGATTTTTTACATTTTAGCAGTGGAAAGTCTAATGTACGTTTAGGTTTGTATACATTGAAATATTGTGTACACTATTGGGATGTTAGGCAGATATTTTAAGCAACCTGATTTGGACCATTGGATAGCATCCAAGAGGGTTATAAGGTATTTTCAGAGAACAAAAGATTACATGCTCACATATCGGAGGTCTAATCAGTTAGAGATCATCAGGTATATAGACTCCGATTTTGATGGAATATGGATATAAGATTTTTTCACTAAGGTGCAAATTGTGAAAACAAATTGCAATCTTTTATTCCAGTAGCAATAGGAGCACATCAAAGTAAAAACACATAGACTTTAAGTTCCTGGTTGTTAAAGTAAAAGTTCAGAGTGGTTAGGTGCTTATAAAGCATATTAGGACAAACTCCATGATTGCGGATCCGCTTACTAAGGAATTACACCTAAGGTTTTATAAGAGCACACTGCTCATATGGGTGTAATGTCATTTAAAGGATATTTGGTTTTAGTGGGAGTTTGTATTGTTTAAATGATTTTATGTTATAGATACATTTTCAGTTATTTCAGTTTAAAGATATTAAGTTTATTTTCTGCAGAAATAAAGTTTATTTGGTTTATTCACACTCTGATTTTGGTAAGGTTTGATCTCACTAAGGAGGATCAGTTGGAAATAGACATGTTTAGATTATATTGCATTTAATTTCCATGCTACACATCCATACTTGATCTATGTCATTTGGTTGTGTTAATATACGTGATCATGGATAGATTTAGTTATGATATATGTAACGAAAGTTGCCTTGGTTCTATGTTAACATAATTAAAGGACGAGATTATTCGGAATACCTTTTGGATAAGATAGTAAAATTTTGAGCTCATAAGGTTATATAATGACATGTACTTATAGAATAATTAATATATATGTAGCCCAAGTGGGAGATTGTTGGAAAATTTGGACATCACATATATAATAAGGATAATTACATGTTATTATTTACTATCATGATAGTAGAGGTGAGCATGGGCTGGTAAGTTGGTTGGCCGGCCCAACTAAAATTTAGGCAGTTTATTGGGCTCAAGTAAGTAGCCCAAAAATGGGCCTAAAATTTTGCCCAAGCCCTACCCATAAAAATATACTAGAACAAGGCCCCATTTCCCTACCATATTAATTTTTTATATTATTTTATATAATTTTAAATATATATAATACATCAAAAATATTTAAAAATCAAAATAAATATTTTTCAACAAATTGAAAATAAATTTTAAAAAATATGTAGACTTAAATAACACTAAAATAGATGCAACTTAACAAGCAAATGCCTCTAAAATAATAACAAAATTAACAAATGTCTTTAAAATAATAACAAAATTAACAATAAAATAAGTTTTATATAATATCTAAACAATAACAACAAAATAATAGAAATATAATAGTAAAATGGTAGCAAAATAAAGAGAAAACAATAAGAAAATAATATTTAAAAATAATTTTTTGCCTTCAACAATTGGTAGGGTGGTGCCCTGCCAAAATACCTTACAGAGCCCGCCCATTTTTAAAGCAGGCCTTATTTTTTGTCCAAGCCCATTTTTCTGCTTATATTTTTGCCCAAACCTCCCACATTTTAGTGGGCCTTGGTAGGGTCAGTACAAACCCATGCTCACCTCTACATGATAGGTTAACCCAAATTAAAAGTGATCTAATTTGGTTAGAATTTTATTGGGCTTTTAATTATTAAATAAAGTATTGGTCAAATATGTGTAGATACTCTTCTAATCAAATTCTAATTAATAATGGGCTAATTATAATTTGATTAGAACTAATATGCCAATGTTATAAATATTAGGGTTATGGTCCCCAAATTATACACAAGATATCTTTTCTAATATCCCATCATTAGGAAAGAGAGAGCACGTATTCTCTGAATTTCTTGTGTGCTAATTTGGAAGATCAAATCCCCAAGATTCAGTAAAACTTCAAGGAATTCATAGATTCAGGTACGCTTCCGCATTTAGTTTTATTCTTCATTTATTCTTGATGATTTGACATAATAGATCCTGGTTTATTTAATTTAATTTTAGATTTGTTTTACAAATCTAACAACTTATACCAAGAAAAACACATTTTTCGACCTTATCATCAAGCTTTCTCCTTTTCTGATCCGGAACATGTGCGTACATGACACACCCATAAATTTTGAAGTGATTTACGGTTGGTTTTCTGTCACTCCATGCTTTCTCCAACGTCATGTTTTGAACATAAAAGTTAAGACTTCTATTCAAAACATGAATGCTCCAGTTTAAAACTTTTAGCCAGAAAGCCTTTGAAATGTTCTATTTTTTCAATAGGCTTCTTACCATTTTGAGAATGGTTTGATTTTTCATTTTTGACACACCATTTTTTTGTGTTGTGTATGCAACGGTGAGTTCTCTTCGGATGTCTTGTTTAGTGCAAAATGTCTCAAATTCCTTTGAACTGTACTCTTCTACATGATCAGTTCACAATATCTCAATAGAACTCTCTGTTTCATTTTCAACTTGAGCTTTGAAGCTATTAAATGACAAGAGGGCTTCTGATTTATCCTGCAACAAGAACACCCATGTTTTTCAACTATAATCATCAATAAAAGTGATTATATACCATTTCCCTCAATTTGATGTTGGATTAATTGGTTCCCAAATGTCAGGGTGAATTAGCTCCAGCAGTTTCTTTGCTCTTCATGGATTTCTTTGTGAGAGCTAAGATCGGTGTTGTTTGTTAACAACACATTCCTTGCATATCGGATCAGCTAGAATAGTGATTTTAGGAAGTTTTGTCACCATATTCTTTCGTTAGAGTGCAGTTAGTCTACCAAAATTTAGATAACCAAATTGAAAGTGCCATAACCATGATGGATCATCTACTTTGGTTTGCAAACATGTCTGAACGCATTTTATCTATAATGGAAATAGTCTATTCGAGCTCATTTGAAAAATGACTACTATACCTTTTGAAGGATCATATATTTCACAAGCTCCATTCTAAATGGTTATAACATAACCTCTCCTGCAATTGACTAGCACCAAGCAAATTGCTTTTCAAATCAAGAACATAGAAGACATTAGATATTGTTTCTATAAAGCCATTTTTAGTGTTGATTTTAATATCTCCAATTCTTAGGACCTTTACAGTAGATTTATCCCCAATACTAAAAATAGTATGAAAATTTTCATTTAAATGAGAAACAATGGATTTACTACCACTCATATGGTTGTTGTAGCCTGTGTCTACATACCAAACTTCTATTTTGGTCTTGTCCAAATTTTCATGAGCTACGGTCAACAATGTTTCTTCTTCTTTTCGTGTAACAAAATTTGATTTCGAGGTCTTCTCATTGTCTTGAGGCAACTTGGTCCGACACTCGGCTTGATAATGCCCAAGCTTGTGACATCTATAGCATTCAATTTTCGATTTGAAGAACTTATCATATCCTTTGCCTCTGTCTTAAGATGAATCTTGATAATTCATATTGTGTTCGTGGTGCTTGCCTCCATCTCTATTGCCTCAATGATGACGTCATGAACTAACTAAAATAAGACAAAGGCAAGCGCACCTATCGAACAGTAGTATAGCTATGGTGAGTCCGGAATATCATATCCACAAGGACTAAAAGTACTAGTAATAACTATCTTTATATTATTTAGCCTAATAATTAAGGGGATTTGTTTTAATCTAAATTTTAACTAACTAACTAATTAACTATGAGAGCGACAGAGATAAAATTGGGAAAATATACAAAGAAAATCAATGAGAGAGACAATATCCAAGGAGAAATCTACCTAGATTTCACTTATTATTATGATTCTGAATTAAACGATTTATTCACTTGCCTTGATCTATAGAAATCCCTAAATTAGGTTAATATCTCTTTCGAGACTAAGAACAACTGACTCTAGGTTGATTAATTGAAATCTCTTTCTAATTAAAACCCCTATCGTCGCATTAACTCGATCTATGGATTCCCTTATTAGATTTGACTCTAATCGACAGATTTATGTCATCCTATTTCTAGGATTGCAATCAACTCTGCTTAATGATGCTAGATCTACTCTTAAATAAGGACTTTTTCTCCACTGATTAAGCACATCAAACTTGGATTAATATCCTGAAAATATTAAAGTAAGGGTTAAGAACACATAATTAAGAACAAGAATAAGTATTTATCATGTAATTCAGATAATTAAGTAATAATATTCATCATAAGTTTCATCCTCTTTAGGTATTTAGGGAGTTTAGTTCATAATAATAGAGGAAAACATATAAAAATACAAATAACAACAAGATATGAAAAACCCAATAAAACTTCGAAGGAAATTCGACTAGAGATCTTCAATCTTGGAGTGGATCTGCTTCCGAGATTATTCTGACGGCTTCTTTCAAGTAATTTCTTTGTTCTAGATGGCTTCCTTCGAGTAATTTCTTTATTCTACTCTGCATGTCTCTTTAGGTCTTCTTCTGGTGTGTTTATATAGACCTTGGAGTACTCAAAATACCTAAAAATTATCTTTTTCCACGTGAAAATGAAACAGGGTGCGATAGGGACACGGGCATGTGATCAGGCCATGTGCTATACTGATATGGTTAGAAGTCGACACGGGATAGCACACGGTGTGTATCAGCCCGTGTGTATCCCACGGGAGTGTGAGAGGCCCGTGTTAAGGTACCCAGTCCGTGTGCGATGCTGATATGGTTCGAGATTGCCACAGGATAGCACACGGGCGTGTGGTCAGCCCGTGTGTGATACTGAAATCAGCTATTTAAGTCTCAATTTTACCTTGTTTTTCACTCCTTTGACTCCCCCATGCTCACCTAAGTATAGAAACATGAAATTAAAGGTTTAGGAGCATCATATTCAAAAATTATATAATAAAACATCCAAAAACATGCTAAGCATGGGATTAAAATGTGTTACTTTTATGATTTATCAAATATCCCCACACTTAAGTGTTTGCTTGTCCTCAAGCAAAATCCTCAATTCACAATTAAAATTAAACTTTCTCAATTCATAACTCTCATCAATAATGTTTTATCATAATCCACAAATAATCACACATTGATAATTCAACTAAAAGAGCACTAAAGATTCAAACAATTCAAGTCATACATTTTTAAAGCATGAAAACATAGGTATTTCCCTTTATCTAAATAATTACCTTTTGTTCAAAATCGACAAGAATTGACATCCTCACTAAGGATTCACTCAATCACTCAAAGTGTTTAAAGTTCAAAAATTAAGCACTCA
Source organism: Gossypium rotundifolium (assembly GCA_025506655.1). NCBI lineage: Eukaryota > Viridiplantae > Streptophyta > Magnoliopsida > Malvales > Malvaceae > Gossypium > Gossypium rotundifolium. Next base: position 32,515,249 of record CP106730.1, read on the forward strand.
AAAGTCGAACATGAAAGTTATTACCATAGGCTTGCATGAAAATCAAATCTCCACCACTATAAATGAGATGATACACAAATTAAAAGGTCTTTAAAGGGTTGTAATGGGCCTTGGGTTAAAGGTGTGGATAAAGGCTGAAAAAGAAGGTTAGAATCGAGATCAAATCGATAAATTACCTACTAGAAAAATCAACTAATACTGAAAAAGTACATCAATCGAAATCACGATCTTCTCTCAGAAAATAAAATTAATTACTTAAGCTCAAACTTAAAGTACTAGTAATAATCAACATAAATGAATATATATATTTGCATTTTTTTTTCAGAATAAGAATAAGAGGGAACAACTGAAACAAAAGAACATAGTTAGGCAACTTAACCAAATTAAATCTTGACAAAAATGGAGTCAATAAAATGGGAAAAACAAATCAAAGATGAGTTATGGTTAACGGGTGAATCAAGAACGGTTTATTAGGCTTAAAGGGGTTCACTAAGCGTTAATAAATGAAGGTTGGCTTTTAATAGGATAAATGGGTTAAAACCTAAGTGTCTTTATCATCTCAGTATATCAAATCAAAGGTGTGGTCTTGACATGCATAATCGAAGAAAGTTATAGAAGAATAAATCAATATTGACACACTCATAACCAATAATAAAGTGAGCAAGAAAAGTATATGCTCTAAAGGCTCAAAATCTCACAAAATTAACGGTTTTCGACGTTAATCTTGCAACTCTCAAGCTTCAAGGTAATATTTAAATTTAGGGAAACAACCTAACAAATTTTTAATTCTGAAAATAGACTTATCATGCTTGATTCTCTAATGTCTTAAAGTTTAAATAATCAATGCACAATTACCTATGAATTTAATCTAAAACACATAAATGATAATCACAAATCAATAGAGATTCGTTCTAATAGTAATATGAGAAATTTACTTAATCACAAGATAAAATTTAGGGGCTTTTCAAATAATCATATAAATAACCTCCCCACACTTAAGATGTACATTGTCCTCAATGTACAAACAAATATAATCACAGTATAAATAGAATATCATAAGAGAGGGAGAAAACTGAAACAGCCCTAAATAATGGATAAGATTCCCGGAATAGTGAAAAAAATGGAATGGTAGACAAAACTAAATGTAGAGCATGATTCTGAGGAACTGAGAAGAAAATAAACACAATTGTGGAAGAAGATTAAATGATTACTCGATTAGGAACTGTAACAGCCCGATTTAGGGCCTAGTCGAAATAGTGGTGTGAGACCACAAATCCAAAGTATAAATATGTGTTTTATGATTTTTACGAGGCTTATGATGTGTTTGCATGATTGTGTGAAAATTTCATGAAGAAATTTTATTAATTAGTGATTAAATTATCCATTAGGACTAAATTGCAAAGATTAGAAAATATGAGATTCTAGAAGATTTAAGTATGAAATAGAATCATAAAAATTATTAGAAGTCCTTATTTATCAATTAGACCATTATATGTAGATGGACAAAAATGGACATGGGAAGGAAAAATCTCAAGGAAGTGCCTTAAGGGCATTTTTGTCATTTGGTTAATTAATGAATTAAAAAGGAAAAAAGAAGTCAAAATTGTGTTCATCTTCTTCTCCCAGGGCCGAAAATCACTAAGGAGCCATATCTAGGGTTTCTTCAACTTTCAATGTAACACCCCTAACCCTTATCCGTCGCCGGAAAGGGGTTACGAGGTATTATCGGACTTAACTACTATTTTTGGGCCATAAAAATTGAAACTGTCCATTTGCATCATGTTGACTAAATTGACTATAATTTGAGTTAGAAAACTCTAAATTTAGATCCGTAAATTTTCTTGAAACTATACTCATATATCTTCTTACTATAATTTTTCCAAAATTTTGGCTCAGCCATTTAGTATAGTTTATTCATTAAACTTTTCCCTATTTCATTGACCAACAGTTCGATCTCTCTTAACCTAAATTCAAATATCTCATTGTAAAGTTTTCATATGTTGTTCCCACTTGTTTCTATTGAAAATAACTCACTAAGGAATCTATACATATAAATTATAACTCATAATAAATTTTTACAATTTTAATGATTTTTCCAAGACAGAACAGGGGATCACAAAGTCATCCGAACCAATCTCACTAAAATTTAAATATCAGAAAATATAAAATTTCTTTTCATACTCTGTTTCTTTCATATAAAAATAGGCACAATAAGATTTAATTCTATATCTTATTCACTTTCTAATTCCCTTTATCCTATTTTTGGTGATTTTTAAAATCACATCACTATCGCTAACCAATAACCATTTCATTACAAAATATGGTTAACTAGTTTATAATAATCTTTACTCCCTTTCATTTAAACTCTATACATTAACCATACTTATATATACCAAAACCAAATCAACCAAAACCAAATCATCAAGCCATAATATAAATTCCAAGATTAACAAGTTTGGACAAGCCATTTCGCATGGCTTATACAAATATATACAACTTCAAAACCAAAGAATATCAAAACTAGTCTATACATGCCACGTAACCAAATCTCCAAGTATTTATTTACTGAAGCGAAACTTGGATACTGTGATGAGATCTCCTTTGACTTTCAACCTGAGCAAGTCTTCGAAAATCTATAAACATAGGAAAATTTCACAAAGTAAGCTTTGAAAGCTTAGTAAGCCATAAGCAAATAATTCACCATAGAAACATATATAATTCAATTCAAATAGGCCCAATTTAGTTAATCACATGCACATATACAATCACTTTTCTCATATAATCCATGTTCCTCGTTAAGTAACTTCACTTACTCATAATTCACTTACTCATCATTTATATCATCATTCGTAAACTTTCACCTTTCATAGCCTTAAGGCCATACACTCACACATTCAATAATAGATTTCACATCGATCTATAAATCACTTTCCCATCTCAAAACAAATACATATACATTTGTTCACGTATACACATATTAACTACCAAATTTTCACTCATACCTTTCAATTCATATAATTCACATATAAATACATATGATATAAAATTTTCATTTCAACATCTAAAACTTACTTATTATATCAAATACACATGCTTCATTATACCATCACATATGGTCGAATATACTAGTTTAATGCATTATCATACATATAACCGAACATCCAAAGTTAATTAAATTATCACATGTACTCATATATTCGAATTTAATATAATATCACATATAACCACTTATATACAAATTCAATTCATCATCACATATGCACATACCTTTGTGGCCGAACATAAAAGGTTAATTAAATCAACTTACTTGTTCAATTTCCACATCCATATGAAGTCTTTTAAGCATAGACTTGAAATAAATCACTGGTATTAAACCTGCTAGGCGTAAGCCTGAATCACACACCTAATCATTTCATTTTGTTTATCACATTATTCTCCTTTCAACAGTTTTTGTCTCCAAAGTCTTTGTAACTCACTTTTACAGTTACAAATTTAAGTAACGTATCGCACACATAGTGCCGTTACTTGAGAAAGAGGACACATAGTACCATTCAACAGTAATGTATCGCACACATAGTGCCATTACTATTTAATCCACACACGTAGTGCCTATTTGTAGTAATGTATCGCACACATAGTGCCATTACTATTTAATCCGCACACGTAGTGCCTATTTGCAGTAATGTAGTGTCATTACTATTTAATCCTCACACATAGTGCCATTTAACCGATTTCGCACACACAGTGCTCGGTACTCTAGTTCGCACACTTAGTGCCTTTTTAAGAGACCTTTTCTTTGATCTTCAATACACTTGTAATTCCATTACCATTCATACATACTCAATTTATCTCGTTCAAGTACTAACACATTCAACATACTCAATTTACATATTTCTATTCATAACATACATATATCTATCAACAACTCAATTGCCTCTTCCATTACCATTACATTCGACAAGTTCAAACATTTACATTCACAAATATCTAACTCTTCAATTACCATCACTTCTCATTTTCTATTTCCATTTATATACATATCTATTCCTTAACACAAATACATACATTTAGCCAATTCATATATTCGATAGTTTCACATATTTACTCATATGTACCAACTCATATTCAGATATTATATACACAACCCATTTATTTCATGATACATTCGGAATAAGGAAATTAAAATGATTACATTTTATATTCATATGTACATTAGTATACAATTGAATACATTTCATCCAACTATTTAAAAACTTACTTAAGTAGTTCTTTGAACATATCAAATACCATCCCTCACATTCGGCAATAGCAAATATAATTGTAAACATTTCAATTTAGCATGAATAATTTACATTTATTTAAAATTAAGAACAACCATTTGCTTATAGTCTTACCTCGGATATCGGCGAACGTAAAATCAACTATTCAGCTATTTTTGTCTTTCCCCGATTCAAATTTGACTTTCTCTTTTCTTGATCTAATTTGATATAAATTAAACTTATTTAATCAATTTTCAATTAAATTCACTCAAAAACACATGAATAGGTAATTTTCACTTTTACCCCATACATTTTGCATTTTTAGCTATTTAATCCAAAATTCACAAAACACAAAGTACATCAAATTTCTTCATACCCAAGCTATGCGGATTTTACCCATGACTATACAAGCCCATATAATTCATTAATTTCACATTTAGTCCCTCAAACTATTATTTTTGAAATTAAGTCCTAATTACTCAAAATCATCAAAAACTCCAATACAACATATGTTAATCTAACACATATTTATCATAATTCATCCTCAAACAACATAAACAACAAACTGTCATCAAAGGCTCAACTTAAAATATTTATCAAACTCAAAAATTAAAGCATGGGTCTTGAAGATTTCTAAACAACGACCTCAAAAATGTAAAAATTATCAAAAATCGAGCAAAACACTTACCTTAATTTAGCTTAGACATAGCCGAACCCTTGTTTGCTCACTTCTTTCTTTTTATTTCTTACATTCAGCCATTAAAGATGAAAAAATGAGTTATCTTTCTCTTTCCTCTTTATGTTTTTATTATTATAACTTTAATAAAATATAAAATTAATAATAATAACATTTATAATATATAATTTCATATAATATAGTCACTTTAGCATCACATGCCGTCCACTATAGTTAAAATTGGGCAATTTACAACTTTAATGCTTCCATTTAAAAAGACATCAACAATTTAGCCCTTACACATTAAACTATCAAATTTTCAATTCACTCGATTAAGCCCTTTTAATAATTCGGCACCCAAACAATAAAATTAAATCACGAAAATTTCACACATAATAATTCACACATAATTAACATGGAAAATAATATTTAAATATTTTTTAGACTTAGATTTGTGGTCCCAAAACCACTTTTCGGATTAGAGTCAAAATTGGACTGTTACATCCAAGCTTGATAGTAAGTGCATCCTAGCCCCGTTTTTAATGTTCTTCGTATTTTTTAGATTCTTGTAACTTGACTTAGCTAAGTCTAGCTATATTTTGAGCTAGGGTTCATATTCAAAAATTTACCCATGTATGACATGCATGTATTTTGATGTTTTATGGAAGAATATGAAAGTTTGATGTAGAATAAACATATTTTTCTAAGTGATTTTCATGAAAAATGTATAAAAGGACCAAATTATAAAAGTTATAAAAATGGTCATACATGACTGAAATAGTGGAAATTAGAGGCTGTTATAGTTAAGAAAATGATTCGGCTAGGCTTGAAATACAAGAAAGTTGAATGAAAATCATTTTTCGAGCTTAGGGACAAAAGTGTAATTATGTGAAAGCTTAGGGGCAAAATTTTTTTTTCAAAGTGTGATTCATGAGTCAATTTAGTCAATGTGAGTGTTAAACAAGTGAAATTTTTATTATAAACCAAGAAACACGAAGCCCAGACTGAAATCGAGGCAAGAATAAAGTGTTGGACTAAATTGAACATCTACACGCATTTTGAGTACCGAGGTAAGTTTGTGTGAAATTAAGGCTACATATGCTATTGCATTTAAATTACTTATTATTTTGAGAAATGTATATCATTTCTCTGAAATTAATGAATAACGTTTTGATGAGAAAATGAATGAGAATATGCTAAGCAAAGACCCGGTTGAAATTTTGGAATAACGAGGATACCTATCTCACGACATGAAATAAGGACGGTCCCGTATAAGACCATGTCTAGGACATGGCATCAGCACCAAATGTAGATCCCGAATAAGACCATTTCTGGGACATGGAATCGGCATCGAATAAGGAAGGTCCCGTGTAAGACCATGTCTGGGACATAGCATCGGCACCGAATGTAGATCCCGTATAAGACCATGTCTGGGACATGGCATCGACATCGAATAAGGAAGGTCCCGTGTAAGACCATGTCTGGGACATGACTTCGACATTAAAGGAAGATCTCGTGTAAGACTATGTCTAGGACATAGCATCGACATCTATGTACAATCTTGTATAAGACCATGTCTGGGACATGGCATCAATATCAAGCTAAGAGACCCGTGTAAGACCATATTTGGGATATGGCATCGACATCAATAGGTGATCCCATGTAAGCTATATTTGGGATATGGCATTGGCATCGTGATACATGTATAATGAGATTGAGTATCCTCCGATATTTCGAGTAGTTCAATTGGAAAAAGAGCTAAGTATGTAAAGATGACAATGAGCTAAATATTATATAAGGATGCTAATGATTTAATTCTATGATCAAGGTAGCATAAATGCTAAATTATGTGCCAAAGTGATACAGGTACCATGAGTAAAATACGAGTTATGAAATCCATAATGTGATATATAATGGGTAAGAATAAGTATGAGTAAGTATGTCAAAGTACTTGAGAACTTGTGTTGCTAACGTTCCATGATGAATGGATTTTACTATGAGTATTTATGTTGCTATATTAATTTATGCAAACTTACTAAGCTATATGCTTACCCCTCTCTTTTCCCTTTTCCTTGTAGTATCGCCAAGCTAGCTCGGGGATCATAAAATGTCGGAGCTCGGATCACACTATCAATCATTCCTTTGGTATAGTAAAGTTAATTTATTTTGGGTATGGCATGTATAGGAACTTGGTTATTTTGTACTATGTCATATTTGAAAGCCAAAGTGTTGGCTACTAATGTTATACACTCATTTTTTATATAGTCAGAAGGAATTGGCCAATATTTGTCAAGTATCATATTTTAACAATGATAAGTTTTATGAAGGGCAAGTTTATGCAAATGATGAGGTAAAATGTGAAGTGTTTGAATGATGATTAGTGGTTCTTTATAGGGTATTATTGTCTTATCATGTATTGCTTGTATTGGTATATGTGTGTTTATGTTTCAGGGTGGCAATTGGCTTGGTAAATAGCCTTCTAATTATCCATACGGGTAGACACAAGAGCGTGTGTCTAGACTGTGTGTGACACATGTTAACCCCATGGGTGTGTTGATAGGCCGTGTGTCCCCTGCATCAAATTTATGAGAATTTGACTCGTCACACTGGCCAGCACACGGACGTGTGCCTAGGCCGTGTGCCCCTTGAAAAGTTGCTAACATCATAAACAGAATGCTAAGGCTTTCACATACGGGTGAGGACACGGCGTGTTTAGACTATGTGAGGGACATGGGCCATTAACATGGGCGTCTATTCGGCCGTGTGAAAACCCCTGTAGGTTTGAAATAAAAATTAAATTCCACACAAGTAAGGGACATGGGCGTGTGTGACTACACGGCCTGCCTACACAGGCGTGTCCCACTTCACACGGGCGTGTGGCCCCTGTTTAGGTAAAAATTTTCTAAGAGCGTAAAAGTTTTCATATAAATTTTGAAACCTCCCGTATGCATGTTTAGGGCCTCGTAGGCCAATAATAAGGATGTTATGAATATGAATGAAAAATTTTAAGTTTATAAAGATATTTTATAGGCCAATAATGTATGTTCAAGCAAGTTAAGTCCAGTAATGCCTCGTATTCTATCCGGTGTTGGACATGGGTAAGGGGTTTTACATTTAGTGGTATCAGAGCTACGATTTAGTCTATTCTTGGACTAACATAGTGTATGCATGAGTCTAGCTATACATGCCATACTAATGAGTATTTAGATAATGATAGTGTCATAACTCCTGACGATTTAAATTATGTTTCATATAGTAAATGGATCCCGATAGAGCTGTGGTAGATGATGTAGAAAGTACCGTGCTGGCTCCCACTGAAGGGATGGTATCGAATGAAAATGAGAATAGACCTACTACCGTGAGTCAGAGAGGATGAGAAGAGGCTAGGGAAGCCTTTCTCACATGATGAACATATGGTATACGGAGTTCGTTCATACGAACCTGAATGCATAACCTCCTCCACCCCTGCCTATTCCTCAACCTACCCCTGTAGCTCCCCAAGTGGTAGAAGTGGTAAGAAGAGAAAAGCCTCTGGTTGATAGAATCCAAAAACAAGGGTAGAGGAATTTCGAGCTAGTAAAGATGATGATCCAGAAAGAGCAGAATTTTGGCTTGAAAATACCATCAGGGTATTTGATGAGTTATCTTGCACACCTGAAGCGTGCATGGAATGTGTAGTTTCTCTTTTGAGGGATTCAACTTATTAGTGGTGAAATACCCTTGTGTCAATTGTACCAAGGGAAATGATCTCATGGGAGTTTTTCAAAGAAGAATTCCAGAAAAAGTATATCAGTCAAAGATTCATCGACCAGAAAAGGAAGGAATTCCTTGAACTGAAACAAGGTAAGATGACAGTAACTGAATATGAGCGAGAATTTGTAAGGCTCAGCAAATATGCTCGAGAGTGTGTATCCACTGAAGCTATTATGTGTAAATGATTTGAGGACGGACTAAATGAAGATATCAGAAATTTTATTGATGTCCTTGAAGGAATTTGTTGTACTATAAATTGGGCTTGTAAACCCGAGGAATTGGTGAAAGAGAAAAGAAAAGCTGAGATGGAGTCTCGTGACTCAAGAAAGAGACAAATGAACAAGTCATTTTAGTCATTATCCAAGAAATCGAGAGACTTTCCTACCCGATCAGCTACTTCAATTGGGTTTTCAAATAGAAGTAAGAGTAAACAATATTAGGGGATTAAAGCTCAGACTACCTCAGTTGCTAGTGTGGGGAACACACGACCAAATAGACCGAAATGCCCACAGTGTGGTAGATGTCATCCCGGTGAGTGTCGAGCACATGAGAGGACCTGTTTCAAGTGTGGTTCCCAAGATCATTTTATTAGCGAATGCCAGGAGATGGTTGAAAAGAGAAAATTCAGAGTGCAAGAGCAGGAAGCACTACTAGAGGGAGACAACAGAGAAACCCAAAAGTGGGACGAGTAGTAAGAATACTTCTAGAGAGCAGGCTACAAGATCTGAGGGTAGAACGCCTGCAAGAACTTATGCCATTCGCACTTGCGAAGAGGCGTCATCCTCTGATGTAATTACGGGTACATTTTCTCTCTATGACAATAATGTTGTTGCTTTAATTGATCCGGGTCTACCCATTCATACATTTGCATGAAATTAGTATCTAGTATGAGCATGCCTGTTGAGTCTACAGAGTTAGTGATTAAAGTGTCCAATCTCTTAGGCAAATGTGTATTAGTTGATAAGGTATGCAAAGATTGCCCATTGATGATTAGAGGTCATTATTTTAAGGAAGTCTCATGGTATTGCCATTTGATAAATTCGATATAATTCTTGGTATGGACTGGTTAACCACTCATGATGTGACAGTAAATTGTGGAAAGAAATACATTGAATTGAGATGTGAAAATGGAAAAACTCTTCGTGTTGAATTAGATGAACAAGACAGATCGCCTGTATGTCTGCTCAGAGGTATGTAAGAAAGGGGTATGAGGCATATCTTACTTTTGTGATGAATGCCAAAGAAATCGAGTTAAAAATTGAATCAGTACCGATAGTATATAAATATCCAGATGTTTTCCCAAAGAATTGTCAGGCTTGTCTCCAGTTAGAGAGGTTGAATTTGGTATAGAGTTAGCTCCTGGAATGGCACCGATATCGATTGATCTATACAGAATGGCTCCAACTGAGTTGAAGAAATTGAAGGCACAGTTGCAAGATTTGATGAACTAAGGTTTTGCAAGACCGAGTTATTCTCCGTAGGGTGCTCTAGTGCTATTCATGAAAAAGAAAGATGGTTCCATGAGACTATGCATAGATTATCGGTAACTTAATAAGGTAACCGTAAAGAACAAGTATCCATTGCCAAGGATTGATGATTTGTTCGACCAATTGAAAGGAGCCACTGTGTTTTCCAAGATAGACTTGAGGTTGGGATACTACTAGTTGAGTAAAAGATTCTGATGTGCCGAAGACTACATTTCGAACAAGGTATAGGCACTATGAATTGTTAGTCATGCCTTTTGGCTTAGCAAATGCCCCTGTGTTGTTTATAGATTTAATGAAGCGTATATTTTGGCCATACTTAGATAAGTTTGTTGTGGTTTTTATTGATGACATACTGATTTATTCTCGTGATGAGAATGAACATGCCGAGCACTTGAGAATGGTTTTACAGATTTTGCGAGATAATCAGTTGTATGTTAAGTTTAGCAAAAGTGAGTTTTGGCTCAAAGAGGTTGGATTTTTAGGGCATATCGTCTCGGAAGATAAAATCTGAGTCGACCCAAGTAAAATTTTAGCTATTGTTGATTGGAAACTGCCGAGAAGAATGTATTAGCGGTTAGAAGTTTTCTTGGCCTAGTTGGCTATTACAGACGATTCGCCAAGGGGTTTTCTATGATAGCTACTCCGATGACGAGGTTGTTACAAAAAGATGTAAAGTTTGACTAGCCAAAAAGTGCCAGTAGAGTTTAGAAAAACTAAAAGCATTGTTGATAGAGGCTCCAATTCTAGTGCAACCTGAGCCGGAAAAAGAATTTGTGATCTATAGCGATGCATCCTTGCATGGTTTGGGCTGTGTACTTATGCAAGAAGGCAAGGTGATAGCATATACCTCTAGACAGTTAAAGCCACATGAGAAGAATTATCCGACAATGATTTAGAGTTAGCTGCCATTGTGTTGGCATTAAAGATATGGAGACATTATTTGTATGGTGAGAAATGTTGGATATTCACCGATCATAAGAGCCTAAAGTACTTGATGACTCAAAATCAATTGAATTTGAGGCAATGAAGATGGTTAGAGCTGATAAAGGATTATGAGCTAGTCATTGATTACCACCGGAAAGGCGAATGTAGTCACCGATGCTTTGAGTAAGAAATCCTTGTTTGCATTGAGGGCTATGAATACACAAGTGACTTTTTCAGACGATGGTTCCATTCTAACTGAGTTGAGGGCTAGACTGATGTTCCTTCAAGAGATTTATAAGGCTCAAAAAGATGACAGTGACTTGCAAGCCAAAAGAGTTCAGTGCGAGTCGGATGTTGAGTTTGACTTTCGGATTAATCTCGATGGATGTTTGATGCTCAGAGACAGAGTTAGTGTACCGAGAAATGATGAGCTCATTCGAAAAGTTTTACACGAGGCACATAGTAGATGTCTATCTGTACATTCGGGTAGCACCAAGATGTTTAACGACTTGAAGAGATGGTATTGGTGGCCAAGTATGAAGAAAGATATTTCTGAGTTTTTATCAAGATGCTTGATTTGTCAACAGGTGAAAGCCTAACACCAAGTACCTTCGGGTTTTCTTCAACCTATTATGGTTCCCGAGTGGAAATGAGACCGTATTACTATGGCCTTTGTAACGGGTTTACCGTTGACACCGATCAAGAAAGATGCCGTATAGGTTGTGGTAGATAAATTTACGAAGTCGGCCCATTTCATACCGGTACGTGTTGATTATTCACTTAATAAGTTGGCAGACTTGTATGTTTCTGAGATTGTGAGGCTACATGGAGTGCCTTTATCGATTATATCGAATAGAGATCGAGATTCACATCCCAATTTTGGAAAAAATTACAAGAAGCATTGGGCACAAAGATGAGTTTTAGTACGGGTTTTCACCCACAAACTAATGGACAGTCAGAGAGATTAATACAGATACTTGAGGATATGCTTCGATGTTGTGTTCTTGAGTTTCAGGGCAGCTGGGAAAAGTACCTCCCCTTAGTAGAGATTGCATACAATAACAATTTTCAGTCAAGTTTAAAAATGGCGCCTTATGAGGTTTTGTATGAGCGTAAGTGCCGAACTCCTTTATATTGGACTGAACTTAGGGAAAATCATATTCACGGGGTCAATTTGATTAGAGAAACAGAAGAGAAAGTAAAGGTGATTTGAGATTGTTTAAAAGCTATTTCTGATAGGAAAAAATCCTACTTGAATTTGAAACAAAAGAGATCGTGTTTCAAGTCTGTAATAAAGTATTCTTGAAAGTGTCACCATGAAAGAAAGTTCTCAGATTCAGCCGGAAAGGCAAATTGAGTCCGCGTTTTATCGGACCATATGAGATCATTTAGAGGATAGGGCCAGTAGCCTATCGATTGGATTTGCAGTCTGAATTAGAAAAGATTCATGATGTGTTTCACATGTCTATGTTACGTCATTACCGATCAGATTCTTCACATGTAATCACACCTATAGAGGTTGAAATGCAACCCAACAAGACATATGGCGAAGAACCGGTAAAGATTTTAGCACAGAAAGTCAAATAGTTAAGGAATAAAAGTATATCTCTTGTGAAAGTATTATGGCAAAGACATGGGGTGGAAGAGGCTACATGGGAGCCCGAGAAGGCTATGAGGAAACAGTACCTAAACCTTTTTGCTGGTAAGATTTTTGGGGACAAAAATCCCTAAGGGGAGAGAATTGTAACAGCTCGATTGAAGGCCTAGTCAGAATAGTGGTACGAGACTACAAATTCAAAGTAGAAATATGTGTTTTATGATTTTTACGAGGCTTATGATGTGTTTGCATGATTGTGTGAAAATTTCATAAAGAAATTTTATTAATTAGTGATTAAATTGTCCATTAGGACTAAATTGCAAAGATTAGAAAATATGAGATTTTACAAGATGTAAGTATGAAATAGCATCATAAAAATTATTAGGAGTCCTTATTTAGCAATTAGACCATTATATAAGATGGACAAAAATAGACATGGGAAGGGAAAATCTCAAGGAAGGGCCTTAAGGGCATTTTTGTCATTTGGTTAATTAATGAATTAAAAAGGGAAAAAGAAGTCAAAATTGTGTTCATCTTCTTCTCCCATGGCTGAAAATCACTAAGGAGCCATAACTAGGGTTTCTTCAACTTCCAAGCTTGATAGTAAATGCATCCTAGCCCCGTTTTTAATGTTCTTCGTATTTTTTAGATTCTCGTAACTTGACTTAGCTATTTCTAACTATATTAGCTATTTCTAACTATATTTTGAGCTAGGGTTCATATTAAAAAATTTACCCATGTATGACATACATGTATTTTGATGTTTTATGGAAGAATATGAAAGTTTGATGTAGAATAAACATATTTTTCTAAGTGATTTTCATGAAAAATGCATAAAAGGACCAAATTGTAAAAGTTATAAAATAGTCATACATGAGTGAAATAGTGAAATTAGAGGCTGTTATAGTTAAGAAAATGATTTGGCTAGACTTTAAATACAATAAAGTTGAATGAAAATCATTTTACGAAGCCTAGGGGCAAAAGTGTAATTATGTGAAAGTTTAGGGGCAAAATTGTAATTTTTCCAAAGTGTGATTCATGAGTCAATTTAGTCAATGTGAGTATTAAACAAGTGAAATTGTTATTATAGACCAAGAAACATGAAGCCCAGACCGAAATCGAGGCAATAATAAAGTGTTGGACTTAATCGAACATCTACACGCATTTTGAGTACCGAAGTAAGTTTGTGTGAAATTAAGGCTACAAATGCTATTGTGTTTAAATTACTTATTATTTTGAGAAATGCATATCTTTTCCATGAAATTGATGAATAACGTCTTGATGAGAAAATGAATGAGAATATGCTAAGTAAAGACCCGGTTGAAATTTCGGAATAACAATGATACCTATGTCACGACATGAAATAAGGACGGTCCTGTACAAGACCATGTCTGGGACATGGCATCCGCATCAAATATGGAAGGTCCGTGTAAGACCATGTTTGAGACATGGTATCGGCACCGAATGTAGATCCCATATAAGATTATGACTTGGTCATGGCATCGGCATCGAATAAGGAAGGTCCTGTGTAAGACCATGTTTGGGACATGGCATCGGCATTTAATGTAGATCCCGTATAAGACCATGTCTGGGACATGGCATCGGTATCAAATAAGAAAGGTCTCGTGTAAGACCATGTCTGGGACATGGCTTCGGCACCAAAAGAAGATCTCGTGTAAGACCATATCTGGGACATGGCATCGAGATCTATGTACGATCTCGTATAAGACCATGTTTGGGACATGGCATCAACATCGAGCTAAGAGATCCCGTGTAAGACCCTCTCTGGGATATGGCATTGGCATCGTGATACATGTATAATGAGATTGAGTATCCTCCGATATTCCGAATAGTTTAATTGGAAAAAGAGCTAAGTATGTAAAGATGATAATGAGCTAAATATTATATAAGGATGTTAATGATTTAATTCTATGATCAAGGTAGCATAAGTGCTAAATTATGTGCTGAAGTGATACAAGTACCATGAGTAAAATACGAGTTATGAAATTTGTAATGTGATATATGATGGGTAAGAATAAGTATGAGTAAGTATGTCAAAGTACTTGAGAACTTGTGTTGCTAATGTTCCATGATGAATGGATTTTACTATGAGTATTTATGTTGCAATATTAATTCATGCAAACTTACTAAACTATATGCTTACCCCTCTCTTTTCCCTTTTCCTTGTAGTATCGCCAAGCTAGCTCGGGGATCGTAGAACGTCGAGCTCGGATCACACTATCAATCATTCATTTGGTATAGTAAAGTTAATTTATTTTGGGTATGGCATGTATAAGAACTTGGTCATTTTGTGCTATGTCATATTTGAAAGCCAAACTGTTGGCTACTAATGTTATACACTCATTTTTTATATGGTCATAAGGAATTGGCCAATATTTGTCAATTATCATATTTTAACGATGATAAGTTTTATGAAGGGAAAGTTTATGCAAATTATGAGGTAAAATGTGAAGTGTTTGAATGATGATTAGTGGATCTTTATAGGGTATTATTGTCTTATCATGTATTGCTTGTATTGGTATATGTGTGTTTATGTTTCAGGGTGGCAATTGGCTTGGTAAATAGCCTTCTAATTGTCCACACGGGTAGACACAAGGGCGTGTGTCTAGGCCGTGTGTGACATATGGTCAACCCCCATGGGTGTGTTGATAGGCCGTGTGTCCCCTGCATCAAATTTACGAGAATTTGACTCGTCACATGGGCCAGCACACGGGCGTATGCCTAGGTTGTGTTCCCCTTGAGAAGTTACTGATGTCATAAACAGAATGCTAAGGTTTTCACACACGAGTGAGGACACGACGTGTCTAGGCCGTGTGAGGGACATGGGCCGTTGACATGGGCATGTATCCGGCCGTGTGAAAACCTCTGGAGGTTCAAAATAAAAATTAAATTCCACACGGGTAAGGGACATGGGTATGTGTGACTACATGGTCTACCCACACGGGAGTGTCCCACCTCACATGGGCGTGTAGCCCCTGTTTAGGTAAAAATTTTCTAAGAGCGTAAAAGTTTCGGATAAATTTTGAAACCTTCCGTATGTATGTTTAGGGCCTCGTAGGCCCATAATAAGGATGTTATGAATATGAATGAAAAATTTTAAGTTTGTAAAGATATTTTATAGGCCGATAATGTATGTTCAAGCAAGTTAAGTCCGGTAATGCCTCGTATTCTATCCCGGCGTTGGACACGGGTAAGGGGTGTTACAGAACAGCCATAAAAACTAAATTAAAGTTCAAAATATAAAAGACAAGTCTTGATAAGAAACATTAAAGTAAATAGACTAAAAATAAAAGTAAAAATAAAATAAAATAAAATAAAATAAATAGACTCAAAGGTCCTCATCGTCAGGCGCGGTGTGAGTCATCGGCGCCGACGATGAAATATGGAGATGGTGGCATATTTGCTGCAATGTAGCCTCAATACTGTCGAACCGCTGAAAGCACTGCTGCTCAAAGCGAGTGAGACGCTCGGATATATCTATCAAAGTGGTAGTAGAAGAGGGAGGAGGTCGGTGACTCGGAGGTGGAGAAAGAGGTTGGTCCTCGTAAGTAGGAGGAACATCATCAGTGATGTCCTCGTGTTCATCCTAAGCATCAGAACTAGACAATTGGTACTGGGAGGGTCCACTCCACGACAGCGCTCTATCATCCTCATGTGGATCATGGTTGATAGGCCTTGTGGGGACATCCGGTCGACTAATATGAGCGACGAGGATTACCTCGGTGTGTTTAAAAGGATGAAGTGTCGAGCGAGATGAGTCACATAAGGACCTAAGTAGATAGGGCCCTTCTGTGGCATTCGGTCTGATAGCAAAAAGCAAGGGCAATGAAGTATGCCAAGTCAAATACATGCCTTTGCACAATGCTCCATAAGAAATAAACGTCATGAGTATTGAAGACGCCGGTGTTCTCTCGCCGACCTATCAATGTGTGAGCTAATATTGCGTGAAGGTATTATAGAGCTAGAGAGAGACGTCGCCTTCGAGCGACTCGGATCATAGGGCCCATAATGGAAAAAAGATTCGCCCAATAGGAGGACGGTGGGTAATGAATGTGACGGTGGAGGTGAGGGAAGTTTTTGGCACCCATAAACTCCTCCGTATAAAGCCCCAAGGCAACTTCCAACTCTGGGACACTCAGTTGTCGCACTAAGCCGCCAAGTCAGAATGTAATGGTACATGGCTCATAATGCGTCGACATGACTGACTGTAGTTGGAACGTTGATCAAAGTTCCAAAGTGGGCTCCATAAATATGGGCTCAATGATATCAAAGAAACGGTTCCATGAAGCTGTAGTCAGAAGGGTCTGAACGAGGTCAGCAAGGTGGACCTGCTCCAAAGCGGCCCAATCTATGCATCGGCCCACGCCGAGTGTTCGTTCACAAAGTAGCTGAAATAGATCATCTTGGGGTCCCGTTGGGAATAGGGATGGCGATCCTCGGTAGATACGCTCGAAGAGGTCGCGCTAGGACCCTTCCATTTTTTGAAGCGGGGATGGTGACTTTGTATTTACCACGAGCATTTGTCATAGTGTACCTGAAAAAGTGAAGGATTTGATAAATAAATAAATCAAGCATCACCAAAGTCAAGGATGTAAGATCCCATTAGTTCGAAATAGCAAATTTCTACAAAAATAATAAAGAATCATGGTATTCTAAAAGTAAGAGTAATAAAAAGAAGAAATAAATAAATAAATAATCCTAATGCTAAAAACTAAGAACACAACATTCAACCTAATAAATTAAGAACTAGTGAGCAAAGAAATCAAAACAATAAACTAAGAATGCATCGAATAATTGTTAGAAAAAAAACTAAAATAGCAATATTAACAATAAGTAAAAGTAAATGAGTTGCTAAAGAGTAACAAAAATAGCAAATATATTTAGAAAAAAAAGAAAAATTAATTAGCTAATAAAATAATAAGAATACTAACCAATATAGAAATAATCAAGATACTAAAAATAAATAAATAATTTAAGGAAATAACAATAAGAATAAATAACTAAATAAATAAAATAAAATTAAAAAATTGACCAACAATGTTGGCGGGAGAAGAACGGCGGTGAGGGGGGATGGGATTGGGTTGGCTCGTGGGTTGTCTGGTGCGAGCAGTGTGAGGTGGTGTAGCCGACAGTTCTGGTGTGGGCGTGGAGGGCGAGGAGGTCAGCAGTGGTGGGTTTATGGAGCTGCGCGAAGGGGAAAAGAGAAGGGGGAAATGAGAAGGGAGGGGAGGATGGTCGCACAAAGGAAGAAGATAGGGAAAAGAAAAAGAGAGGGGGAAGGTTGTGGGGGCGACGGAGAGGGTGGGGTGGTGTGGCCGTGAAGGGGGGTAGGTGTTGAGCAGTCGGCGACTAGGGTGAGAGCTTAAAGAAGAAGGCAAAAATAGGGATAAAAATTAAGGTTTGGGGGTTAAAAAGGGGTGCAGTCGTGCGAAGCTGTGTTGGGCCACACGGTCGTGTCACACGCCTGTGGTTTTCCTTATAGCCTGTGTGCGATAAAACTTTAAACCCAATTTTCACACTGCATTGGACACTCCCGTGTTTGATAATGAATGAAGTCAGTCCGTTGCACAGCCTTGGACACGCCCGTGTGTCCAGGCCATGTTGTTCAGACAGCCGTGTCGTACGGCCATGTGCAATCACCTTCGCTTCTCCCACGCCCGTGTGACATCTCCCATGCTAGTGGGCTTAGGCTGTGTCTCGCACACGGCCGTGTGTTTCCCGTGTTACTTCTTAACTTGTTTTTAACTTGAGAAGTTTAGGTCTAGGGTTCACACGGCCTCAGACATACCCGTGTGTCTAGGCCGTGTGTCCAACACGGCCGTATTGCACGGCCGTGGGTATTAATCATAGACAATGTCTCTGTAATTTTTGGGAAAATTTTAAGTCATGTTTGCACACGTCCAAAAACACGCCCGTGTGGGTCACTGTCAATTTTCTTGAAGTTTTGAAACAAGTTATGGGAGTTTACACAGCCGAATACACGCCGGATGTCTGGGCCATGGGATCTACACGGCCAGAGACACGCCCGTGTGTCCAGGCCGTGTGAGTTAAAAAAGTTGCATTCTAAATACAAATAGTAGATAAAAATAAACTAATTAGTAGTGTTAATGCTCGGGTTGCCTCCCGAGAAGCGCTTATTTAAAGTCTTAAGCTAGACTTACCTTGTGTTCATCATTTACGAAGGTTCACGGAGCTGAAGCTCCTCTTTATTATCTCTAAAATCCTCACCATTATAAAGTTTAAGTCGTTGATTATTTACCTTGAATGTGCCATAAGTCGTGAGTTGCCTCTATTGTTCCGTAGGGAAAGACGGTTTGGATTACGAATGGACCTGACCATCTTGATTTCAGCTTTCCAGGGAATAATTTAAGATTTGAATTGTATAGCAAAACAAGATCTCCGACTGCAAATTGCTTAGGTTTCTTCAAACGAGCATCATGGCATCGCTTTGTCGCTTTTTTATATATTCGTGAGTTCTTATAAGCCTTTGCTCGCCACTCATCTAGCTCATTCAACTGCATCAATCTATTCTCACCTGTAAGTTGAGGATCATGGTTTAGGAATTTTATAGCCCAAAACGCTTTGTGCTCTAATTCAAATGGTAAATGACAACTTTTCCCGTAAACAAGTCTACACGGAGATGTTCTTATGGGAGTTTTAAAAGATGCTCTATAGGCCCATAAAGCGTCGTCTACTTTTATTACCCAATCTTTCCTATTTGATTCCACGATTTTTTCTAGGATACGCTTAAGCTCTCGGTTTGCTACTTCAACTTGTCCACTAGTTTAAGGGTGATAAGGGGTAGTTGTTCTGTGGTGCACTCCATATTTCTTTAGGACTTTATCAAATTGAGCATTACCAAAATAAGTACCCCTATCACTAATAATTGCTCTAGGTGTTTTGAATCGAGAGAAGAGCTTCTTAAGAAATCTCACTACCACTCTAGTATCATTAGTAGGTAAAGCTTGAGCTTCCAACCATTTTGACATATAATCAACTGCTACTAAGATGTATTTATTCCCAAATGAGCTAGGAAATGGACCCATAAAATCAATGCCCCATACACCAAATATTTCACATGATAGCATATATGTTTGAGGCATTTCATCACGTTTAGAGATATTACCTGTTCTCTGGCATCTATCACACAAAGTAACATACCCGTTAGCATATTTGAACCGTGTGGACAAATAAAAACCTATTTCGAGCATTTTATGTGCTGTCCTAGTCCCACTGTAATGTCCTCCTGTGGGTCTTGAATGGCAATGTTCTAGGATTTTGCTTGCCTTTGACTTTATAACACATCTTCGAATTATTGGATCTGCACATATATGAAAAAGAAAAGGATCCTTCCAAAAATAGTTTTTCACATCAGAAGAGAATTGCTCCTTTTGATGATGCGTCAATCCTTTTGGTAGGATGTTATCAGCTAAGTAATTAGCAATATCTGCAAACCAAAGTACCCCGGAGTCGGATATAACTAATAGTTGTTCCTCGGAAATGAGTCATTTATCTCACTCTCATCGAGCTCTTTGAGATGTGGATTTTCAAGCTTGGAAAGGTGGTCTGTTGCAAGATTTTCAGCTCATTTCTTATCCTGAAATTCTAAATCAAATTCCAGCAAAAGTAGAATCTATCTTATGAGTCGAGGTTTTGCATCAGATTTAGTTAGGAGATAAGGAAGAGCCGAATGATCAGTGAAAATGACAACTTTAGATAATATCAAATACTGTCTAAATTTATCAAATGTAAAAACTGCAGCTAGCAATTCTTTTTTCCGTGTTAGTGTAGTTTTCTTGTACGGCTGTCAATGTCTTACTAGCATAATAAATCGATTGAAAATGCTTGTCTCTTCGCTGTCCAAAAATTGCACCTACTGCAAAATCACTTGCATCACACATTAGTTCAAAGGGCAAATTCCAATCAAGTGTAATTATAATTGGAGCATTGATTAATTTATCTTTGAGTGTATTAAATGCTTCTAAACATTCCTGATCAAAATTGAAAGGCATGTCTTTTTCTAGTAGTTTTGTTAACGGCTTAGCTATTTTAGAAAAATCTTTAATAAATATTCTATAAAATCCAACATGTTCTAAAAAGCTTCTAATAGCCTTAACTGAACTAGGAGGAGGTAATTTTTCTATGGTCTCAATTTTTGCTTTATCAACCTCAATCCCTTTACTAGAAATTTTGTGACCTAACACAATCTTTTCTCGAGCCATGAAGTGACACTTTTCCCAATTAAGCACAAGGTTTGTTTCCTTACATCTCATTAGAACTTGTTTTAAAATTTTAAGGCAAAGGTGGAAAGAATTACCAAATACCGAGAAGTCGTCCATAAATACCTCCATAATATCTTTTACAAGTTCATCAAAGATAGCTAGCATGCAGCACTGAAAAGTAGCAGGAGCATTACATAATCCAAAAGACATTCCACGATAAGAAAACATACCATATGGACATGTGAATGTCATCTTCTCTTGATTCTTAGGAGCTATCAAGATTTGGAAGTAGCTAGAGAGTCCGTCTAGGAAGCAATAATACATATGCCCAGATAATCTTTCTAAGATTTGATCAATGAATGGTAAGGGAAAGTGATCTTTTCTCGTGGCATCTTTTAGCTTCCTATAGTCAACGCAAACTCTCCAACCTATGACTGTTATTGTTGGAATTAATTCATTCTTCTCGTTGGCTACAACAGTCATGCCTCCCTTCTTTGGAACAACCTAGGCAGGATTCACCCAAGTTCTGTCAGAAATAGGATAAATAACTCCGGCATCTAGAAGTTTAATTACCTCAGCTTTAACAACTTCTTTCATTAAAATTTTGTGGGTGCAAAATGACGGGCTAATCCCTTTAATGTCAGAAATCTTCCAAGCTATGGCTCTTTTATGCTCCCTTAGTACTTGTAGTAGCTTATCTTTCTCAATGGGTCGCAAATCTGAAGCAATCATTACCGGCAGTAGTAGAATTATCTCCGAGGAACGCATACTCTAGGTGATTTGGTAATTGCTTCAATTTCAATTTGGGAGGTTCTTCAATAGAGGATTTTTCTTTTTGTTCGTCATTCAATTAAATGCCCTCATACTTCTTTTGTCTTGGAAAAGACTCATTAGAGTTTAACTCATTTTTATCTCCCTATCTTAGTGGTATCGTCATCTGTCTCCTCACCATGGACAAGACATAGTTCCAACATGTCTTTATGGATGATTTCTTGAAAAGAATCTTGAATAGAATGATCAATAGAGTCAACAAAGTAACAGAATCATCTTGTTCTCTAGAGTATCACATAGCATCATAAATCTTAAAAATAATTTCCTCGTCACCTACCGTAAGTACAAGTTTACCATCACCTACATCAATGACAGCCCTAGAAATGGCTAAAAATGGGTGACCTAAAATTAAAGGTACCTTAACATCCTTATCCATGTCAAGCACAAAAAAATCAACAGGGAATATGAATTTGTCTACTTTTACCAACACATCTTCAATAATTCCCCTAGGATATTTAACAGTTCTATCAGCTAATTGGATACTCATTCTAGTGGGTTTTGGTTCCCCAAGACCAAGCTGCTTGAACATTTTGTAAGGTATCAAATTAATTCTGGCACCTAAATCAGCTAATGCTTTCTCAATATTTAAAATATCGATTAAATAGGGAATAGTAAAACTTCCTAGATCTTTGAATTTGGTTGGTAGCTTATTTTGAAGAATAGCTGAACACTCCTCATTGAGTTCCACGATTGATAGCTCTTTAAACTTCTTTTATTTGTTAAAAGCTATTTTAAAAATTTTACATATGTAGGCATCTACGAAATAGCTTCAACAAAAGGTATGTTAATATGCAGTTGTTTAAAAAGTTTAAGAAATTTACCAAATTGTGCATCCATGCTGTCTTTCTTCAACTTTGCTGGATATGGGATCGGTGGTTTATACTCTTTAAGCACCGTGTCACACTCTCGATTACTTCCTCACCCTTCACCTTATTAGGTTCTTGTGGAATCTTCTTTTCAGCTTCAACCAAAACTTTCCCATTCTTTAGTGTAACTGCCTTAACATGCTCTTTTGGGTTAGGTTCGGTGTTACTAGGTAAACTACCTAGTTGCCTTTCGGAAACTAATTTAGCCAGCTGTCCAATTTGATTTTCCAGCCCTTGAATTGATGCTTGCTGATTTTTCAAGGCTGTCTCGGTATTCTAAAAATGAGTCTCTAACACCAAAATAAATTTTACTAGCATATCTTCAAGGTTTAGCTTCTTCTCTTGCTGGTAGGGTCGTTGGAAACCTGGAGGGGGTTGTAGTCTTTGATTCCCTTGACCACCCCATGAAAAATTTGGGTGGTTCCTCCATCTTGGATTATTTGTGTTACTGTAAGGATTATTTGGAGGTTTAGAGTTATTACCTGTATAATTCAATTGCTCATTTTCCATGCTAGGACTGTAGGGTAGATATTCTGAGGTATTCATCCCTCCATTTGTGTTGCATTGTATCACCGGATGAACTCAGTAGAAACACACAAACCATCAATCTTTTTATTTAAGAGCTCTACCTGGTTTGATAACATGGTGATTGCGTCGAGGTTGAAAACACTAGCGACTTTTGTCGGCTTTGTTCTCATGACTTGACACTGATAATTATTCAATGATATCTCCTCTATAAACTCATAAGCTGCTTAAGGTGTTTTGTTATTCAGAGTCCCACCGGCGGCTGCATCAATCAGTTACCTAGTTGAGGGGTTCAAACTGTTGTAAAAAGTTTGAACCTGTAGCCATAGAGGTAACCCATGGTGAGGGCACCTTCTCAATAAGTCCTTATAAGGAGTTTCTAAATCCATCTGCACAAAAGAAGAGATATCATTCCTCAACTTTGCCGTTTTAACCGGCGAAAAATATTTTAATAAAAACTTTTCAGTCATTTGTTACCAAGTAGTGATGGAATCTCGTGGTAACAAATTCAACCACTGTTTAACTTTATTCCTCAATGAAAAAGGGAATAACCGAAGGCGAATGGCATCATCGAAACGCCATTAATCTTGAAAGGGTTACAGAATTCTAGAAAGTTGACCAAATGAGTATTTAGGTCCTTATCCTGTAAACCATCGAACTGAACAAATTGTTGGATCATTTGAATAGTGTTCGACTTTAGTTCAAAGTTATTAGTAGCAATAGCAAGCCTCACAATAATCGATTCAACCTCAGTTAAATTGGGCTTAGCATAATCGTACATAGTACAAGGAGCAGGATTCTGATTCACAGGATTCGCGACAACCACATGGGTAGCGGATTATTATCAACCATCTCTTCAGTAATATTAGTATCGTTCTCTTGCTCTTCCTCTATATACTATAGACTTCGCCTTATTGCTCTACGATTTCTACGAGCTGTGCTTTCTATTTCGCTATCAAATAATAGAGGTCCTGACGGATTTCTTCTCGTCATAAACTAAAGTTACCTGCCAGAATCAAAACGAAAGAAAAATTAGAAAACAAATAATAAACTAAAACTAAAAGAATAAATTGTAGAAAATAAAAAATGGCTAAAGTAATAAAAATTAAGTGTTCCTAATATTCTAGTCCCCAGCAACAGCGACCAAAAACTTGATGACATCACGAACTAACTAAAATACGACAAAGGAAAGAGCATCTATCGAACAGTAGTATAGCTATGGTGAGTTTGGAATATCGAACACTAGTAATAACTATCTTTCTATTGTTTAGCCTAATAATTAAGGGGATTTGTTTTAATCTAAAATTTAACTAACTAATTAACTATGAGTGCGACAGAGATAAAATTGGGAAAATATTCAAAGAAAATCAATGAGAGAGACAATACCCAAGGAGAAATCCACCTAGATTTCACTTATTATTATGTTTCTTAACTAAACGATTTTTTCACTTGCCTTGATCCTTAGAAATCCCTAAATTATGTTAATATCTCTTTTGAGACTAAGAACAATTGACTCTAGGTTTATTAATTGAAATCTCTTTCTAATTAAAACCCCTATCATCGTATTGACTCGATCTATGGATTCCCTTATTAGATTTGACTCTAATCCGGTAGATTTATGTCATCCTATTTCTAGGATTGCAATCAACTCCGCTTAATTATGCTAGATCTATTCTTAAACAGGGACTTTTACTCTACTGATTAAGTACATCAAACTTGGATTAATATCCTGAAAATATTAAAGAAAGGGTTAAGAACACATAATTAAGAACAAGAACAAGTATTTATCATGTAATTTAGATAATTAAGTAATAAGATTCATCATAGGTTTCATCCTCCCTAGGTATTTAGGGAGTTTAGTTCATACTAATAGAGGAAAACATCTCAAAATATGAATAGAAACAAGACATGAAAAACCCAATAAAACATCGAAGGAAATTTGACTGGAGATCTTCAATCTTGGAGTGGATCTGCTTTTGAGATGATTTCGACGGCTTCTGTAACAGCCCGATTTAAGGGCTAGTCAAAATAGTGGTTTCGTGACCACTAAACCAATGATAAGGAAAATTATTTTGATATTATTTTATGTGTTATAGCATTAAAATATGGCTATGTAAAAATTTTGGTGCTTTAATTTTAGCAATAGCATGCTTAATTGTGAAAAAGGACTAAATTGCATAAGATGCAAAAGTTCTATTTTATAAGGTAGGGATACCTACGAGCTATAGAATATAATTTGGAGGATTTTAAAATGCAATTTGGCGAGTTTGGAATGTAATGGCCGGCCATAGGGTGCATAGGGAACAAAAGCATTAATTTTATTCAAATTAGGTGATAGTTGGTGACTAATTGACTAAAATATGATAAAATAAGATGAGTAAAGGAAGCTATCATCTTTCACTATTCATCTTCCCCTCTACTACCAAAAATTTCAACAAGTTTAAGGGTTTGAAAGCTTGAAAATTTCAGCTACATCTCATCCTTGCAAGTAAGTAATTTTTGAGGTTTTTCTTAATGATTTTTGTACTTTTGGAGTTCTCAATGTTTAAGCTAGCTAATGAGGGGACTAATTTATGGTTGAAAGTCCAGGGACTTGACATGAGAGTATTCATGTTGTTAGCTGAGTTTTTATGGAAGAAAATGAATGTTAGGGAGGTGAGAAACAACTTTTGTGAAAGGTGTTAGCATGAAAACACCTAATTAGGATTTAAATGCAAAGATTGATTTGTGTCATAAATGCATAAAATAGTTGGAATTGTGAGTATTTGTAAGAGAAATAAATGTTCAGCTAGGCTTGTTTATTGAGAAAATGTGTAGAAAAATGATTTACAAGCCTATGGGTAAAATCGTAATTTTGCCATAGTACAAGGGTAAAATAGTCATTTTTTGCAAAGTGTAGATTTTGATACATTATGATCATAGAATGATCTAAATGAATGAATCTTATTGTTATAGATCAAGAAAACGCGGAATTAATCTTGACCGAGGAAAAGGCAAGGTTACGGAGTAAACCGCGATTCAATACGTTTTGTATCGAGGTAAGTTTATGGGTAAATGATGCAGTTTATATATACATTCGTGTTGCTAATTAGTGCATGGCACAATTGAGAGCATGTACGATTCAAGTGGATAGAATGTGGTAGCTATTGAATAACTCTAGTGTGAATAATAGAATGGATATGTAAGTGTGGTATATCAATACTTGACGGTGGGCTAAGTGTGATACCACCTTAATACTTAATTACGATGGGCTATGTGCGATACCATCGACTATTTATCATTTGGTGGCCCATGTGCGATAACACCGTAACTAACCTCTTTGGTGGGCTATGTGCGATATCACCCTAATAAAGACTGATGGTGGGCTAAGTGCGGAACCATCGAGTAATTTGATTATGAGTAGTTGATTGAAAGATTGTGATGTGTTGTATTATGTGACATTATGGTGCTAAGTGTAGGGAGGCATGTTAATAAATGTATACATTAAGCTTGTGATATGTTTTGGATGTGGAAATGGAAGAAATGAGTAAGCATGATTATGAATGTGTAATTTTTCTTGTTTAGTATGTAATGCTATTTATTGTTTAGCACATACTATAATGCTAATTGTTTACATGTAAACTTACTAAGCTTAAAGCTTACTCCCCCTTCTCTTTTCCCTTGTTTTATAGAGTTTAAGAGTCGAGCCGGGAAATGCAGATAACCATAAAATCACACATACTATCAGCTCACCTCGGAATACCTAGACTTAGTGATTTTGTATATGGCATGTATAGGGGCTAGACTAGTTAGATTATTTTGTTATTTTGGCCAAAGGTATGTTGGTCCCTTATTAAGATAACTATGTTATATATTGCCATGGTTGATGGTTCACTTTGTCATTTATGAAAATATGAAGTTATTCATGAAATTTCATGTTGCAAATTATGAGTTGCTTATTGATATGTTGAACGGATTCATATGGTGTGAACTAGAGGGGTGTTAGGAGCTTGAAAATTAGCCTCATTCTTGTCCACATGGGTAGGCACACGGGTGTGTCTTTGGGCTGTGTGTGACGCATGGTCAGTCCATGGGCGTGTGCCCAGGCTGTGTGAAGTCTGTACTTAGGATTTGGAATTTAAATCGCCATACGGTAGAAGCACACGGGCGTGCGATAGCCGTGTGGATTAATCAGAGGTGACCACGGGCCAGCCACACGGGCGTGTGCTTTAACAGTGTGCTAATTAAGCGTTGATGATGTCATAGTCTGAGAGCTCCACTGGTAGAAGACACGGGCATGTCTAGGCCGTGTGAATTAAGCCGATTTGTCGACGAGCATCGAACACTGGCGTGTAAGATGATACACAAGCGTGTTCTTAGACCAACACGGACGTGTGGCCCTTGTTTGGATGAAAAGTTTCTCAGGTTCATAAAAGTTCCTGGATTAGTTTTGAAGCCTCTCGGAGGTATGCTTAGGGCCTCGTAGGCCAAGATTAAGCTTTGCGATAGGTTTAACAGTGATATTTTATAGCCTGATTCGAGACATTAAGTGGGATAAGTTAGGTAATGACTCAAACCCAATTTTAGCTTCGGCAATGGGTAAGGGACGTTACATTTAGTGGTATTAGAGCTATGGTTTGTCGGTTCTTGGACTACCGTAGCGTGTGTAAGAGTCTAGCTATATATGCCATAGGTGTATAATGATAATGTGGTGGCTTCTGATGATTCTAAACTTGTTTTATGTAGTATATGGATCAGATCAATCAGTTACTAGTGACGCAGCTAGCAATGCACCGCTCCACGCAAGGGATCGCGCCTGTGGAAAGTGGACCCAAGACTAGGGTTCAGAAAGAAGAGGCTCGGGAAGCCTTTCTCTAAATGATGAGTAACTGGTATACATAATATGTACGAGCAAACCCCAATACTCAACCTCCTCCACCCCCTCCTATACCTCAACCAGTTCCTGCGGCTCCTCAAGGTGTAGATTTAGTGAGGATGACTAATCTCCCTGTAGACGAGATTCGGAAGCAATGGGCTGAAGAGTTTAGAGCTAATATAGATGATGACCCTGAGCAGGCAGAGTTCTAGCTTGAAAACTCAATGAGAGTGTTTGATGAACTCTCATGTACACTTGATGAGAGCTTAAAATGTGTCGTGTCCTTGCTAAGGGACTTAGTTTACCATTGGTGGAAGACGTTGACATCCGTGGTTCTGAAGGAAAGAGTGACGTGGGACTTCTTTTTGGAAGAGTTTCGAATGAAGTATATAAGCTAGAGGTTTGTGGACCAGAATCGAAAGGAATTTCTTGAGTTAAAGCAAGGAAAAATGACTGTGGCGGAATATGAGCGCAAATTCGTTAGGCTCAGCAAGTATGCACAAGAATGTGTGTCAACAGAGGCTATTTTATGCAAGAGGTTTGAAGATGGGCTGAATGAGGATGTCAGACTTTTAGTCAGGATTTTAGAACTAAAGGAATTTGTGGTATTGGTGGATAGGGCCAATAAGGCCGAAGAATTGAGTAAGGAAAAGTGGAAGGCCGTGAGTGAGGCCTGGGATGCAAAAAAAAGGCTGATTAGTAAATCCTACCAAGCTCAATCGAAGAGGTTCAAGGAAGTGAACCCTCGGACGACTACATCAGTCGGGTATTTACAAAGAGAACGAGGCAACACGTACTCGGGTTCAAGAGTTTAAGCCACCTCGATGGCAAGTGTGGGCAATCCAAAGTCCAAATCAGAGTGCCTAAGTTATGGCAGATATCACACTAGGGAGTATTGGTGAAACAATTAGAATTGTTATAAGTGTGGGTCCCCTGACCATTTCATCCAAAATTGCCCCGAAAGGGATGACAAGGAGAAGAAGTAGGAAATAAGATCAATCAATATATCTTCTAAGGGTAGGCCGCAAAGGAACTCAAGAAGCGGGGCTAGTAATAAAGGTGCGTCGCGAGACACTACTGTGAGGCCAGAGGGCCGGGCACCTACAATGACTTATACCATTCGCGCTCGCGAAGAGGCATCATCGCCAGATGTAATAATGGGTACTTTCTCTCTTCATGTCACCTTTGTTATTGCTTTGATTGATCCGGGGTCTACCTATTCTTATATTTGTATGAGATTGTCATCTAGTTTTAGCATGATTGTTAAGTTTACAGAATTTGTGGAAAAGGTGTCAAACCCGTTAGGTAAATATGTGTTAGTTGACAAGGTGTGTAGGAAGTTTCCTTTGACAATTAGGGGTCATTGTTTTCAGGTAGATCTTATGTTGTTTCCGTTTGATAAATTTGATTTGATTCTTGGTATGGATTGGTAGACTACCCATAGTGTTTTAGTGAACTGTGGTAGTAAATTTATTGAATTGAAATGTGAAAATGGAGATGTTATTCGGGTTGAATCAGGTGGGTTAGATAGTTTATCGGTGATGATTTCTTTTATAGTGGCTGAGAAATATTTGAGAAAAGGGTACGAGTCTTATCTCGCTTTCGTGTTGAATACCCAAGATTCTAAAGTAAAATTGAAACAGTGCCGGTTGTATGTGAGTATCCAGATGTATTTTTGGATGAGTTATCCAGATTACCTCCAATTAGAGAGGTCGAGTTTGGGATTGAGTTAGTTTCGGGAACGGAACCCATTTCGGTTGTTCCGTATAGGATGACACCCTTAGAATTGAAAGAACTGAAAGTTTAGTTACAAGATTTATCGGATAAGGGTTTTGCGAGACCTAGTTATTTACCGTAGGGTGCTCCCATACTATTTGTGAAGAAGAAAGATGGATCGATGAGATTTTGTATAGACTACTGACAACTCAACAAGGTGACGGTGACGAACAAGTATCTCTTACCAAGGATAGATGATCTATTTGAGGAGCTACGATGTTCTCTAAGATAGACCTGAGGTTTGGGTATTATCAGTTGAGGGTTAAGGAGTAAGATGTGCCAAAAACTGCATTTCAGATGAGGTATGGTCATTATGAGTTCCTTGTCATGCCATTTGGTTTAACGAATGCTCCTGTGATTTTTATGGACTTAATGAATCGTGTCTTCTGGCCATATTTGGATAAGTTTGTGGTTGTCTTCATTGATGATATATTGATTTATTCTCGGGATGAGAGTGAACATGCGGAGCATCTGAGAATTGTCTTACAGACTTTAAGAGACAAGCAATTGTATGCTAAGTTTAGTAAGAGTGAGTTTTGGCTCAAAGAGGTTGGATTCCTAGGACACCTTGTGTCGAGCGAGGGTATTAGAATTGACTCAGGAAAGATCTCGACTATTGTGGAGTGAAAACCGTCGAGAAACGTGTCGAAAGTCAGAAGCTTTTTAGGTTTGGCAGGATACAACAGACGGTTTGTAAAGGGTTTTCCATGATTGCTACTCCGATGACAAAACTGTTGCAAAAAGATGTTAAGTTTGAATGGACTGAGAAATGCCAACAGAGTTTTGAGAGACTGAAAACATTATTGACGGAGGTGCCAGTTTTGGTTCAACCTGAGTCGAGAAAAGAGTTTGTGGTCTACAGTGACACGTCGTTTAATGGTCTTCGTTGTGTGTTGATGCAAGAGGGTAAGGTAGTCGCTTACGCCTCAAGGCAGCTAAAACCGCATGAGAGGAATTATCCGACTCATGACTTGGGGTTGGCCGCGATTGTTGCCGCATTAAAAATTTGGCAACATTATTTATATGGTGAGAAGTGCCAAATCTTCACGGATCATAAGAGTTTGAAGTACTTGATGGATCAAAAGGAATTGAATTTGCGACAACGGCGGTGGTTTGAGTTATTGAAGGACTATGAGCTAGTAATTGACTACCATCCGGGGAAAGCGAATGTGGTTGCGGATGCCCTGGGTAGGAAATCTCTGTATGCTTTGAGAGTTATGAGCACGAGTTTAGCATGGTCTAACGATGGTGCTGTATTAGTCGTGTTGAGAGCTAGGCCACTATTTGTTCAGTAGATATGTGAAGCTCAAAAAAATGATAATGAGATGCAAGCTAAGAGAGCTAAGTGTGAATCGAAAGATGATTCTGACTTTCAGATAAGTTCGGATGCTTATTTGATGTTTCATGATAGGATTTGTGTACCTAAGAATGATGAATTGATCCGAAAGATATTAAATGAAGCACACGGTGGACATTTGTCAATACATCCGGCCAGTGAAAATGTACAATGATCTGAAAAATGTTATTGGTGGCCGGGAATGAAAAGGGACATATCTGAGTTTGTGACAAGATGCCTAATTTGTTAACAAGTGAAAGTCAAACATGAAGTACCTTTAGGATTGCTTCAGCCAGTGATGGTTCCCGAGTGGAAGTGGGATCGGATGATCATAGATTTCGTGAAGGGGTTGCCTATGACTCCGAAAAAGAAAGATGCTGTGTGGGTTGTGGTTGATAGACAAACAAAGTCGGCTCACTTTATTCCAATGCGTGTTGATTATTCACTGGATAAATTGGCCGAGTTGTATATTGCGGAAGTGGTAAGATTACATGGAGTGCCTGTATCTATTATCTTGGATAAAGACCCGAAATCTACTTCAAGGTTTTGGAAGAAGTTACAAGAGGCCTTGGGTATGAGGTTGAATTTTAGTATGGCATTCCATCCTCAAACTTACGGTCAGTCTGAAAGAGTGATTCAAGTTTTGAAGATATGCTCCGATGCTGTGTGTTGGAATTTGAAGGTAGTTGGGAGAGATACCTACCTTTGGTTGGGTTTGCCTACAACAATAGTTATCAGTCGAGTATACAGATGGCACCATATGAAGCCTTTATGGTCGTAAGTGTTGAACTCTTTTGTATTGGACCAAGCTGAGTGAGAAGCAAATTCATGGGGTCGATCTGGTTAAAGAGACCGAGGAGAAAGTGAAAGTGATTCGGGACAGTCTGAAAGCTACTTCAGACTGAAAAAAGTAGTATGCAAACTTGAAAAGAAAGGAAATCGAGTTTAATGTGGGTGACAAAGTATTTCTGAAAGTGTCCCTGTGGAACAAAATATCGAGATTTGGCCGAAAAGGGAAATTGAGTCCGCGGTTCATAGGGTCGTATGAGATTACCGAGAGTATTGGGCCAGTGGCATATCGATTGGCTTTACAGATAGAGTTAAAGAAAATTCACAATGTGTTTCATGTATCGATGTTAAGGCGTTATCGCTCTGATCTTTCGCATGTGATTCCTCCAACAGAAATTGAGGTACGACCAAATATGACATATGAAGAGGAGCTAATTAAAATCTTAGCTCGAGAAGTGAAACAGTTGAGGAATAATGACATAGCCTTAATAAAAGTGTTATTCCAAAAACATAGTGTAGAAGAGGCTACGTGGAAATCGGAAGAAGCCATGAGAGAGCAATATCCAAACCTCTTTACCGGTAAGATTTTCGAGGGCGAAAATCTCTAAAGGGGGAAGAGTTGTAACAACCCGCTTTAGGGGCTAGTCGGAATAGTGGTTTCGAGACCACTAAACTGAGAATAAGAAAAATTATTTTGATATTATTTTATGTGTTATAGTTTTAAAATATGGCTATGTAGAAATTTTGGTGCTTTAATTGTAGCAATAGCATGCTTAATTGTGAAAAATGACTAAATCGAATAAGATGCGAAAGTTCTATTTTATAAGGTAGGGGTACCTAATAGCTATAGAATGTAATTTAGAGGATTTTAAAATGTAATTGGGCTATTTTGGAGTGTAAGTAAGTAATTTTTGAGGTTTTTCTTAATGATTTTTGTACTTTTGGAGTCCCCAAAGCTTAAGCTAGCTAATGAGAGGACTAATTTGTGATATGGTTGAAAGTCTAGAGACTTTCCATGAGAGTATTCATGTTGTTAGCTGAGTTTTTATGGAAGAAAATGAATGTTAGGGATGTGAGAAACAACTTTTGTGAAAGGTGTTAGCATGAAAACACCTAATTAGGATTTAAATGCAAAGATTGATTTGTGTCATAAATGCATGAAATAGTTGGAATTGTGAGTAGTTGTAAGAGAAATAAATTTCTACTAGGCTTGTTTATTGAGAAAATGTGTTGAAAAATGATTTACGAAGCTAGGGGCAAAATCATAATTTTGCCGTAGTACAAGGAAAAATGGTCATGTTTTCCTAAGTGTAGATTTTGATGTATTATGATCAAAGAATGATCTAAATGAATGAATCTTATTGTTATAGATCAAGAAGAACACGGAATTAACCTTGACCGAGGAAAAGGCAAAGTTACGGAGTAAATCGCAATTCAATACGTTTTACACCGAGGTAAGTTTATGTGTAAATGATGCTGTTTATATATACTTTCGTGTTGCTAATTAGTGCATTACACAATTGAGAGCATGTATGATTCAAGTGGATAGAATGTGGTAGTTATTGAATAACTCTAGTGTGAAGAATAGAATGGTTATGTAAGTGTGGTATATCAATACTTGACGGTGGGCTAAGTGTGATACCACCTTAATACTTAATTACGATGGGCTATGTGCGATACCACCGTAACTAACCTCTTTGGTGGGCTATGTGCGATACCACCCTAATAAAGACTGATGGTGGGCTCGTGCGATACCACCCTAATAAAGACTGATGTTGGGCTAAGTGCAGAACCATCGAGTAATTTGATTATGAGTAGTTGATTGAAAGATTGTGATGTGTTGTATTATGTGACATTGTGGTGCTAAGTGTAGGGAGGCATGTTAATAAATGCATACATTAAGCTTGTGATATGGTTTGGATGTGGAAATGGAAGAAATGAGTAAGCATGATTATGAATGTGCAATTTTTCTTGTTTAGTATGTAATGCTATTTATTGTTTAGCACATACTATAATGCTAATTGTTTACATGTAAACTTACTAAGCTTAAAGCTTACTCCCCCTTCTCTTTTCCCTTGTTTTATAGAGTTTAAGAGCCGAGCCGAGAAACACAGATAACCAGAAAATCGCACATACTATCAGCTCACCTCGGTATATTTAGACTTAGTGATTTTGTATATGGCATGTATAGTGGCTAGACTAGTTAGATTATTTTGTTATTTTGGCCAAAGGTGTGTTGGTCCCTTATTAAGACAACTATGTTATATATTGCCATGGTTGATGGCTCACTTTGTCATTTATGAAAATATGAAGTTATTCATGAAATTTCATGTTGCAAATTATGAGTTGTTTACTGATATGTTGAACGGATTCATGTGGTGTGAACTAGAGGGGTGTAAGGAGCTTGACAATTAGCCTCGTTCTTGTCCACATGGTAGGCACACGGCGTGTCTCTGGGCTGTGTGTGACACTTGGTCAGTCTATGGGCGTGTGCCCAGGCCGTGTGAAGTCTGCACTTAGGATTTGGAATTTAAATCGCCACACGGTAGAAGCACGCAGGCGTGCGATAGCCGTGTGGATTAATCAGAGGTGACCACCGGCCAGCCACATGGGCTTGTGCTTTAGCCATGTGCTAATTAAGGGTTGATGATGTCATAGTCCGAGAGCTCTATTGGTGGAAGACACGGACGTGTCTAGGCCGTGTGAATTAAGTCAGTGTAGTCCACGGGCATCGAACACTATCGTCTGAGATGATACACAGGCGTGTTCTAAGACCAACACGGGCGTGTGGCCCTTGTTTGGATGAAATGTTTCTCAGGTTCATAAAAGTTCCTGGATTAGTTTCGAAGCCACTCGGAGGTATGCTTAGGGCCTCGTAGGCCAAGATTAAGCTTTGCGATAGGTTTAACAGTGATATTTTATAGCCTGATTCGAGACATTAGGTGGGATAAGTTAGGTAATGACTCAAACCCAATTCTGACTTTGGCAACGGGTAAGGGATGTTACATTTAGTGGTATTAGAGCTATGGTTTAGTCGGTTCTTGGACTACCGTAGCGTGTGTAAGAGTCTAGTTATATATGCCATAGGTGTATAATGATAGTGTGGTGGCTTCTGATGATTCTAAACTTGTTTTATGTAGTATATGGATCCCGATCAATCAGCTGCTAATAACACAGCTAGTAATGCACTGGCTCCTGCGCAAGGGACCGCGCCTGTAGAAAGTGGACCCAAGACTAGGGTTCAGGAAGAAGAGGCTCGGGAAGCCTTTCTCTAAATGATGAGTAACTGATACACAGAATATGTACGAGCAAACCCCAATACTCAACCTCCTCCACCCCCTCCAATACCTCAACCAGTTCCTGTGGCTCCTCAAGGTGTAGATTTAGTGAGGATGACTAATCTCCCTGTAGACGAGATTCGGAAGCAATGGGCTGAAGAGTTTAGAGCTAATATAGATGATGACCCTGAGCAGGCAAAGTTCTAGCTTGAGAACTCAATGAGAGTGTTTGATGAACTCTCATGTACACTTGATGAGAGCTTAAAATGTGTCGTGTCCTTGCTAAGGGACTCAGTTTACCATTGGGGAAAGACGTTGACATCTGTGGTTCCGAAGGAAAGAGTGACGTGAGACTTCTTTTTGGAAGAGTTTCAAAAGAAGTATATAAGCCAGAGGTTTGTGGACCAGAATCGAAAGGAATTTCTTGAGTTAAAGCAAGGAAAAATGACTGTGGCGGAATATGAGCGCGAATTCATTAGGCTCAGCAAGTACACGCAAGAATGTGTGTCAACAGAGGCTATTTTATGTAAGAGGTTTGAAGATGGGCTGAATAAGGATGTCAGACTTTTAGTCAGGATTTTAGAACTAAAGGAATTTGTGGTATTGGTGGATAGGGCCAATAAGGCCGAAGAATTGAGTAAGGAAAAGTGGAAGGCCGTGAGTGAGGCCTGTGATGCAAAGAAAAGGCTGATTAGTAAATCCTACCAAGCTCAATCGAAGAGGTTCAAGGAAGTGAACCCACGGACGACTACATCAGTCGGGTATTTGCAAAGAGAGCGAGGCAACACGTACTCGGGTTCAAGAGTTCAAGCCACCTCGATGGCAAGTGTGGGCAATCCAAAGTCCAAACCGGAGTGCCTAAGTTATGCAGATATCACACTAGGGAATGTTGGGGAAACAATCGAAATTGTTATAAGTGTGGGTCCCCTGACCATTTCATCCAAAATTGCCCCGAAAGGGATGACAAGGAGAAGAAGTAGGAAATAAGATCAAGCAATGTATCTTCTAGGGGTAGGCCGCAAAGGAACTCGGGAAGTGGGGCTAGTAATAAAGGTGCGTCGCGAGACACTACTGTGAGGCCAGAGGGTCGGGCACCTGCAAGGACTTATGCCATTCGCGCTCGCGAAGAGGCATCATCGCCAGATGTAATAATGGGTACTTTCTCTCTTCATGACACCTTTGTTATTGCTTTGATTGATCCGGGGTCTACCTATTCTTATATTTGTATGAGATTGTCATATAGTTTTAGCATGATTGTTGAGTTTACAGAATTTGTGGTAAATGTGTCAAACCCATTAGGTAAATATGTGTTAGTTGACAAGGTGTGTAGGAAGTTTCCTTTGACAATTAGGGGTCATTGTTTTTAGGTAGATCTTATGTTGTTTCCGTTTGATGAATTTGATTTGATTCTTGGTATGGATTGGTTGACTACCCATAGTGTTTTAGTGAGCTGTGGTAGTAAATTTATTGAATTGAAATGTGAAAATGGAGATGTTATTCGGGTTGAATCAAGTGGGTTAGATAGTTTACCGGTGATGATTTCTTTTATGGTGGCTGAGAAATATTTAAGAAAAGGGTACAAGTCTTATCTCGTTTTCGTGTTAAATACCCAAGAGTCTGAAGTAAAGAGTGAAACAGTACAGGTTGTATGTGAGTATCCAGATGTATTTCCGGATGAGTTATCCAGATTACCTCCAATTAGAGAGGTCGAGTTTGGGATTGAGTTAGTTTCGGGAACGGAACCCATTTCGGTTGCTCCATATAGGATGGCACCCTTAGAATTGAAAGAACTGAAAGTTCAGTTGCAAGATTTGACGGATAAGGGTTTTGTGAGACCGAGCTATTTACCGTGGGGTGCTCCCGTACTATTTGTGAAGAAGAAAGATGGATCGATGATATTGTGTATAGACTACTGACAACTCAACAAGGTGACGGTGAAGAATAAGTATCTCTTACCAAGGATAGATGATCTATTTGAGGAGCTACGGTGTTCTCTAAGATAGACCTGAGGTCTAGGTATTACCAGTTGAGTGTTAAGGAGTAAGATGTGCCGAAAACTTTATTCTAATGCATGTTGATTATTCACTGGATAAATTGGCCGAGTTGTATATTGTGGAAGTGGTAAGATTACATGGAGTGCCTATATCGATTATCTTGGACAAAGATCCGAAATTTACTTCGAGGTTTTGGAAGAAGTTGTAAGAGGCCTTAGGTATGAGGTTGAATTTTAGTATGGCATTCCATCTTCAAATTTACGGTCAGTCTGAAAGAGTGATTCATGTTCTTGAAGATATGCTCCGATGCTGTGTGTTGGAATTTAAAGGTAGTTGGGAGAGATACCCACCTTTGGTTGGGTTTGTCTACAACAATAGTTATCAGTCAAGTATACGGATGGCACCGTATGAATCCTTGTATGGTCGTAAGTGTCAAACTCTTTTGTATTGGACCAAGCTGAGTGAGAAGCAAATTCATGGGGTCGATCTGGTTAAAGAGACCAAGGAGAAAGTGAAAGTGATTCGGAACAGTCTAAAACCTACTTCAGACCAAAAAAAGTCGTATGCAGACTTGAAAAGAAAGGAAATCGAGTTTAATGTGGGTGACAAAGTATTTCTGAAAGTGTCCCCGTGGAAGAAAATATCGAGATTTGGCCGAAAAGGGAAATTGAGTCCGCGGTTCATAGGGTCGTATGAGATTACCGAGAGCATTGGGCCAGTGGCATATCGATTGGCTTTACCGGTAGAGTTAAAGAAAATTCACAATGTGTTTCATGTATCGATGTTAAGGCGTTATCGCTCTGATCTTTCGCATGTGATTCCTCCAACAGAAATTGAGGTACGGCTAGATATGACATATGAAGAGGAGCTAATTAAAATCTTAGCTCGAGAAGTGAAACAGTTGAGGAATAATGGCATAGCCTTAATAAAAGTGTTATTGCAAAAACATAGTGTAGAATAGGCTACGTGGGAACCGGAAGAAGCCATGAGAGAGCAATATCCAAACCTCTTTACCGGTAAGATTTTCTAAAGGGGGAAGTGTTGTAACAGCCCGCTTTAGGGGCTAGTTGGAATAGTGGTTTCGAGACCACTAAACTGAGGATAAGAAAAATTATTTTGATATTATTTTATGTGTTATAGTATTAAAATATGGCTATGTAGTAATTTTGGTGCTTTAATTTTAGCAATAGCATGCTTAATTGTGAAAAATGATTAAATCGCATAAGATGCGAAAGTTCTATTTTATAAGGTAGGGGTACCTAATAGCTATAGAATGTAATTTGGAGGATTTTAAAATGTAATTGGACCATTTTGGAGTGTAATGGCCGACTATAGGGTGATCCTTGCAAGTAAGTAATTTTTGAGGTTTTTCTTAATGATTTTTGTACTTTTGGAGTCCCCAAAGCTTAAGCTAGCTAATGAGGGGACTAATTTGTGATATGGTTGAAAGTATAGAGACTTGCCATGAGAGTATTCATGTTGTTAGCTGAGTTTTTATGGAAGAAAATGAATGTTAGGGATGTGAGAAACAACTTTTGTGAAAGGTGTTAGCATGAAAACACCTAATTAGGATTTAAATGCAAAGATTGATTTGTGTCATAAATGCATGAAATAGTTGGAATTGTGAGTATTTGTAAGAGAAATAAATTTTAGCTAGGCTTATTTATTGAGAAAATGTGTTGAAAAATGATTTACGAACCTAGGGGCAAAATCGTAATTTTATCGTAGTACAAGGGCAAAATGGTCATTTTTCCTAAGTGTAGATTTTGATGTATTATGATCAAAGAATGATCTAAATGAATGAATATTATTGTTATAGATCAAGAAGAACACGAATTAACCTTGACCGAGGAAAAGGCAAAGTTACCGAGTAAATCGCAATTCAATACGTTTTGCACCGAGGTAAGTTTATGTGTAAATGATATTGTTTATATATACTTTCGTGTTGCTAATTAGTGCATGGAACAATTGAAAGCATGTATGATTCAAGTGGATAGAATGTGGTAGTTATTGAATAACTCTAGTGTGACGGTGGGCTAAGTGTGATATCACCTTAATACTTAATTATGATGGGCTATGTGCGATACCATCGACTATTTATCATTTGGTGGGCTATGTGCGATACCACCCTAATAAAGACTGATGGTGGGCTAAGTGCGGAACCATCGAGTAATTTGATTATGAGTAGTTGATTGAAAGATTATGATGTGTTGTATTATGTGACATTGTGGTGCTAAGTGCAGGGAGGCATGTTAATAAATGCATACATTAAGCTTGTGATATTGTTTCAATGTGGAAATGGAAGAAATGAGTAAGCATGATTATGAATGTGCAATGTTTCTTGTTTAGTATGTAATGCTATTTATTATTTAGCACATACTATAATGCTAATTGTTTACATGTAAACTTACTAAGCTTAAAGCTCACTCCCCCTTCTCTTTTCCCTTGTTTTATAGAGTTTAAAAGCCGATTCGGGAAACACAGATAACTAGAAGATCGCACAGACTATTAGCTCACCTCGGTATATCTAGACTTAGTGATTTTGTATATGACATGTATAGGGGCTAAACTAGTTAGATTATTTTGTTATTTTGGACAAAGGTGTGTTGGTCCCTTATTAAGATAACTATATTGTATATTGTCATGGTTGATTGCTCACTTTGTCATTTATGAAAATATGAAGTTATTCATGAAAGTTCATGTTGCAACTTATGAGTTGTTTATTGATATGTTGAATGGATTCATGTGGTGTGAACTAGAGGGGTGCAAGGAGCTTGGCAATTAGCCTCGTTCTTGTCCACATTGGTAGGCACACGGGCGTATGTCTAGGCCGTGTGTGACACACGGTTAGTCCATAGGCATGTGCCTAGGCCGTGTGAAGTCTGCACTTAGGATTTGGAATTTAAATCGCCACACGGTAGAAGCACACGGGCGTGCGACAGCCATGTGGATTAATCAGAGGCGACCATAGGCCAACCACATGGGCATGTGCTTTGGCCGTGTGCTAACTAAGGGTTGATGATGTCATAGCCAGAGAGCTCCACGGGTAGAAGACACGGGCGTGTCTAGGCCGTGTGAATTAAGTCAGTTTCATCCACGGGCATCGAACACGGCGTGTGAGATGATACACTACGTGTTCTTAGACCAACACGGGCGTGTGGCCCCTATTTAGATGAAAAGTTTCTCGGGTTCGTAAAAGTTCTTGGATTAGTTTTGAAGCCTCTCGGAGGTATGCTTAGGGCCTCATAGGCCAAGATTAAGCTTTACGATAGGTTTAACAGTGATATTTTATAGCCCGATTCGAGACGTTAAGTGGGATAAGTTAGGTAATGCCTCAAACCCAGTTCCGACTTCGGCTACGGGTAAGGGGCGTTACAGCTTCCTTTGAGTAATTTCTTCGTTCTACTCTGCGTGTCTCCTTAGGTCTTCTTCTAGTGTGTTTATATAGACTTTGGAGTACTCAAAATACCTAAAAATTGTCTTTTTCGGCGTGAAAACGAAACAGGGTGCGATAGGGACATGGGCGTGTGATCAGCCCATGTAAGAATGCCTAGCCTGTGTGCAGTACTGATATGGTTAGAAGTCAACACGGCTAGCACATGGGCGTGTGTCCAGCCCGTGTGTATCCCACGGGAGTGTGAGAGGCTCGTGTTAAGGTACCTAGTCCATGTGCAATGCTGATATGGTTCGAGATTGCCATGATATGGCACACGAGCGTGTGGTCAGCCCGTGTGTGATACTAAAATCAGCTCTTTAAGTCTCGATTTTAGCTCGTTTTCACTTCTTTCGCTCCCCCATGCTCACCTAAGTATAGAAACATGAAATTAAAGGTTTAGGAGCATCATATTCACAAAATTATATAATAAAACATCCAGAAACATGCTAAGCATGGGATTAAAATGTGTTACTTTTATGATTTATCACTCAACCTCTTTCTTGACTAGGCAAAGACACATGATTTGTAGAAGCTTTTAGTTCTTGCTCCTCCTTGTCCTACATAACTATTTTCTTCTCATGAACTAATAGAGAGCCCTGCAACTTATTAAGAGAAAGAGTATCAAGATCATTTGATTCTTCCATAGAACATTCCACATAATTAAATTATGGTGTCATTGATCGTAAAATTTTCTCAATCACAGTCACATCCTCAATCTTTTCACCATGGATTCGCATTTTGTTGATTATTTACATTGTTCTTGAGAAAGAAACAAAAATTATTCTCCATTCTTCATCCGTAATGTTTCGAATTTAGATTATAGAGCTTGTAACTGTTGCCTTTTGATCCTATTTGATCCTTGATATTTCTTATTCATGGAGTCCAAAATGTGCTTGGAGGTATCTTTGCAAAGCATTGTCTCCAAGATTGAACATTCAATGATTTAATACAAGTAGTTTTTGGCCTTAAGATCCTTCAACTTCATCCTCTCTATTTTTGTGTCTGAGATTTTTGCCGTTGACACTGGCAC
The DNA here is from genome assembly GCA_025506655.1 of Gossypium rotundifolium. NCBI lineage: Eukaryota > Viridiplantae > Streptophyta > Magnoliopsida > Malvales > Malvaceae > Gossypium > Gossypium rotundifolium. The sequence goes on from CP106730.1 coordinate 32,556,904, forward strand.
TTCATCTGAGACAACTTGTCAATACTCTTTTGATATTAGAAAATTCTCCATTGGCATGTTCTAGTAATCATAATGATCATCAAAGTGAGGTATTGCTGGTTGCACGAAATTTTCAGCACCAAGAATACGAAAAACTATTGTTTTTTTTTTTTTTGATAACCTGACTCTAATACCACTGTTAACAGATTTTTTTTTATTACTAAAATTGAATAAAAAGCTTTAATAAGAAAATAGACTTCGAGGAAAGGAAGCTGAACGATATATTTTATTCATCAAATAGTAGCCTCAATATAGGCAACTTCAGTAATGTTAAAAACAAACTTCTTCTAATAGGTAGGCATCTGAATAACTAAAAATTAAGAAACAATCTACAAAAGCATAGGAACAACCAAAACAAAAACTCCTATTTCTTAGAAATTTATCTTAACAGGGAGTTATGTTTTATGGCATTCAAGGCAAAAAAAAAAAAAAAACCCTCACGAAAGCATTCATCAGTGTTTATATAACATCACTAAGGTGAGATTCCTCAAAAGTTGTAGGTGATTTTCAACTCGAGCTAAATAGTCCAGTGAAAATATTTTTATTACTTTAATATAAGTAATAGGTGACACTTATAAAAAAAAAAAGGTTTTCCACAAATTAAACATATTATATAATACTAGAAATTCCATTATATACAAATTGTATGAGAACTAATTATTTAGAACATAAATGTGTGTTTAAAATAATATATAATAAATAATAAAATGTATGTTTTAAAACTAATTAATAATAATACATACAATATTTAATATTAAAATAAAAATAAATTAAATATAAGTAAAATAAAATTTAAACACATACCTACATCACATTAAGAATATTAATTAATGCATTACAAATGTTTACCATAGTGTTGTGATCAATCTTGAGTTGATGTCGAGGTAACTTGTGACACTAACTTAATCAATAACATTATCAATATATACAATTGATGAAGATAATAAACTTTGTATAATAAAATTAATATGAAAATATTTTAGAATAAAACTTTGGTTGAGTGGTAAGGTTAAAGGTTTTTTTTACCCAAACGTCATGGGTTTAAATCCCACCATATGCAAACTATTTATTCTTTGTTTTAGTGTCTGGTTGACTCGTGACATTAACTCAATTAAAGATTTAAATAATAGTATAGATAAATACAAATTTAAGAAGGCTTAAGGGTTAAAAAAGCCCTTAGTAAAATAAAGTTAAAAAATCAATTAATCTCTTTTAAAAAAATTCACCCTATTGAGGCCTTAATGAAAAAAAAAAAAAACTAGACTTTTCCGTTAACGAAAACTATTAATTGACCGGTTTGATCATTAACAATATTGATGCAGCCAAATTAAAAAAAATACATATAAAATGAACTTTGCCCATTTATAAGAACATATATAAATAATTATAAGAAATCAAATATGTAAAAAAAAGTAAAAAAATATTAATAATTTATAAAAATATAAAATTAATAAAATATACATCTAAAATAAACCTGAACAAATGGTTGTCTAGATTTAGATAAACCAAGAAATATTGATGTCTAGATTCATTTTTAATTAATGCAAAATTTAAAAATATATAATTATAAAAATGTTTTGTTTTGTGAAATTTTACTATATCTGCTTTATATATATTTCATTGAGTGTATATTTTGATCTCAAGCACATTTAATTTAATTAGCAACGATGGATTATCATTTTTTTCAATATAATGAAAAATCTACATAAATCTTATTATTATTGAAGGTGATGTATTTTATTTTAACATATACTAAATTATAAAAGATTATTATTAAAAAATATTTATTAATATTTTAAAATAAATTTGGAACACCAAAATGTAAAAGGGATTTTAATTTTTAATAATTATTAATTTTTAAAGTTTATATATATATATATATATATATTATATTTTTAGTTTTGCACTAATAAAAATGAATTTGAACATATATTTGTTTTGATTCATCTGAATCTAGACAATAATTTGTTCAAGTTCATTTTAGATATACATATTTATTAATTTTATATTTATAAATTATTAATATTTTTTTTTACTTTTTACATATTTGAATTTTTATCATTTTTAGTAATTTTAAATTTTTTATACTTTTGCACTCAACTAGAATGACTCTGGACAAATTATTGTCCAAATTAAATAAACATGGACAACTATTTGTCCATGTTTATTTTAGATGTATATATTTTTAAATTTTAAAATAATTTTTAAAATTTTAAAATTTTTTTGCTAACGTGACATATCACCTCACATTAGTTGATTATTAGGTTATCCAAAAAGGAATTTTTGTGTATGCATTTAAGATAATTTTATATACAGGTTTTAGGTGTCTAAAATACTAATTGGAATGGGTTTGAGTTTGGGGTATGAAAAGTACAAAAAACATTTGATTTTTGGCCATTTGGAAAAAAGGTATCGATACATTGGTTTGAGGTGTTGACACTTTACCAAATGAATAGTGTTTTAAAATGATAGATTGCCAATTTAATATCAGTACTTGGCCTTGGTATTGATACATACACTTGAATTTTAAAATTTTTTTAGTTTGGTCCTCCTGCAAGCTCGGGATAACTCCAAAACTCTTGTAAACTCGTTTAAGGCTCGATTTTAATTGAATATTAATTTATGGATAAATTTATAAACTGAAACAATGATGGAATAAATTGTTTTTATATTTGTATGTACCTTACGAGTGTTACATTAATCGAATCAATGTGTAGACCATGTAAATGTGCAAGTTGTGTCAAGGCGCGAATTGTTATTGTAACGTATGTGTGAACTAATTCTGTATGTAGTCATGCGCTAATTGATTTTGTTATGTATGGGCTAACTGACTTTGTCAAGTGTATGCAAACTAACTCCTTAAAGTTGTTATATGTGAATTGACTTGGTATAATGTGTAGATGTGAGCTCTTGGTAAAGTATCTAAGTGCAAGTTGAACCATTGAAGTATCCTAAACTCAAGTCTAGCGACTAGATCGGGCGAGGGGTGTTAGAAATTTTATTTACCCAACATGTTTATATTAAGAATGTTAAGCTTGGTAACTTCAAGTTACAAGTAAATGATAAATATGTGCATAAAGACCTTCATATTTACTTAGATTAGAATTGTTTATGCTAATATTATCTTTTTAAATTATAGAAATACCATTGAATGTTTTATTCAGCATATGGATTGTTTTTCCATGCGAAGGTTAGATTTAATGCAAGATTTTTGTGCATCGACCTCAGCATCCAATTCACATTCCCTGTCTCAACAATATTTGTTGTTTCAAACGTTACTTATGGTTGGCATGTACCTAATAGATTAAGTTTTGTTGTAACGAGATGATGTTTTAATTAAATGTTATACCTTATATTCTAGTAGAAAAATATATATTGGATTTATTGTATATTATTAGGTGCTTTTATAAAACAAATATGGATTTTCTTTGGTATGATTAATGAATGTTTACTGTCAGATAATTATCATATAAATTGTATAATTAAATTGTGAATTGATTGCAGTTGCTTTGGCAACGAATGTGACACACTATAACTTGGACCCGGCAATCGGGTTGAGTTTGAGGGTGTTACAATGTTTGTATAAATTCTTTTTAAATATAAATATATCTTAATAATTTTTAATTATAATTTAATGAAAATATAAATTTAATTTATATTTTATTATTTAATGTAAATATAAATATAAGTGATTTCTATTTTGATTACATCGCTACATGTGTTTTTAAATCTAAATACATATCTTACCACTTGTTTTAATCTTACCATTATAATACTCAATCTCATTTCTACAATAATTAATTTCACTGCGATTGTTATTTTCAATCTCACCAAAACTAGTCTTACAACTTATCCAAAGCGTCTTAGAGTGGCTTTAACTTGAAAATGACCAAAATGACTAAGGGCTAATTTACCGTTAGGGTTGAAAACTACTTGTAAAAAGTGTCACGAAAAAAAAAACTTTTAAGAAGTACTTTTGATTTAGCATTTAAGAAGACAAAATATCAGTTTTAGACATAAGGTTGCAAAGTAGAAAACTTGACGGAGGTATAAAAAGGTAACTTCATACTTTATTGAAGAGCAGCTCTCCAATAGCTAAAAGCTAATTTAAAAAAAAAATTAAAGTTTGGTTTGAAAAACTGTTTTGTTTATCGTTTTCAGAAAGGAAAAAAAAAAGAAGGTAAACAAGTAATTTTTTAAATAAAATCTGGAATTTTAATGGGAGAAAAAAAATATGTTATATGTTTAAAAAAGCTATTAAATAGGGATCCCCCAAACTTGAAACTGCAAAATTGTTGTGGCAGAGGCCGGAAGAAAAGAATAATGAGATATGGCCCAATCTTGTATGCATGTTCTCATTCTATCTCGACTAATTACAAAGAATTCAAAGCAAATAAATTTGTCTTTAATGATAAAGCTTGGAATGGACCCAATGACTGCCAGATTGTGACAACTAATATTTACCACCTTTTTCGACCATGAAGCAAGGCATCTACTCCACATTATGATTTAGAAAAGAAAAACAAAGAGCATTCTATATGGGATTTGCTTTAACTATATCTTAGATTCTTTTCCACTATTCTCCCTCATTCTGCCATCTATTTGAAACAATAACTTGATAGTTTCAACTTGTATAAATTAACCAGTACCCCAAAAATCCTTGATAGATACAAGCTATTATTAACTCATTTTGCCTTTTTTTTATTATAAAAAGAACACTTCTTAATCTCTTTTTGCAGGCTTGAAAATGGAGGCACAAAGTGGAAGATCAAATGAAAACGTTGTCAATGTTGGATCATTGTGTTCTCTGAAGGTTGAGCTAAGCGATGCTTGTTTATCCATGCCCCAAAGCTACTGCATCTTCAAAACCCCAACCATACTCTTCAGGCACAAAGAGACCTCTTTTCTCCCCAATTGTTTCTCCATTGGGCCAATGCACCATGGAAAACAAAACTTGTTTGCCACTGAGAAAATCAAAGTCAAGTACTTGAAGGATCTCCTTTCCAGGGTGATCGGAAGTCGCTATGAAACAATGTCCGAACAATCCAAAGAGATTGAAGAACAGAATGTTTTATCTGATTGGATTGATTCTGTTTGGATGATTAAGGAAGAGGCCAGTTCTTGCTATGCAGGCCGTGATTTTGCAGCAGAATTGGGTGATGAGTTCGTTAAAACAATGCTGCTAGATGGAGTCTTCGTTATAGAGCTGTTTCGTAAAGATGCGAAAGTGGTGAAGCCAGAGCCGGACGACCCGATTTTCTCCATGTCATGTATGCTGCAATATCTACACCATGACTTGATTTTGTTAGAGAATCAAATCCCCTGGTTAGTGCTTGATCTCTTGTATGAAAAAACTAGGCTCCCTTGTGAAACCAAGTCCTTGATTGAACTCGCCCTCATGTTCTTTGCTAATACCTTCACTTCTCATCCCCCTCCTATAAATACAAGCCGTTTCAAAGACGAAGATATCAAGCATATTCTTGATTTGTTAAGATCATCCTTGGTGTTACCATTCCAAGAAACAGAAAAAAAAACGGTTCCAGCTGGCAGCCGATTCGTTCCATTACTATGCTCAAAGAAGCAGGTGTAAAATTCATGAAAGCTGTACCAGAACCAGACAGCGTCTTGGACATAAGGTTTAGAGATGGTTGTCTCACAATCCCATCATTGCTGATCCAAGAGACGACTGAAACGATCTTCCGGAACCTGATCGCGTACGAGCAGTGTTTGCCTAAATGTCAACCTATATTCACTTGCTATGCCAAGCTCCTCGATAACCTCATTGACACCACCAACGACATGGAGATACTGTGCAAGAGGGAAATTTTCGACAACTGGTTGAGTCCCGACGATGCAACCCAGTTTTTCAATAATCTTTATAATGATACTTTTGTCAAGGAATTCTATTATTCCGAACTTTGTAATAAACTCGATGGTCATTGTAAACGGATGTGGCCTCGATGGCGAGCATACTATGTGCAAAACTATTTCAGCAAGCCTTGGGCTATCGCTGCTCAAATTTATGCTGTTGTCATGTTGGTTCTCACAGTGTGGCAAACATACATAAAAAAGAATTGAACTATGCTGCCTTTCTTGATTTTCTTAATTTACAGGACTACCTGAACATTTCAAAATGGCTGAAAATAGAAAATAATAGTAGAAATTTGGATCTTTTAACGGATAATTCTCATACTGGTAAATGATGTCCTTAGTAGAGGTTTGAAAGAGCTTTCGCAGATCAATGTATGATCACCTTTGGGAGATTCATCGATCCATCTCCATAACTTTGTCTTAGGCATTTGGTCTCAAAGAAGGGTCTTCTTCGGTGCAAGCTCTTGGGAGCTTTGCCAATGTAACAACTACATCAAAAGAGTAATTCTCTCCCAATGCACCATCCATCCATCCCCATAGTTCATCAGCATTTTTTACTGCAACATGGCCTTGATTTTCTCCGAAAGCCAAACAATCGCTTCTTCTTTCATATCAGGTCTACTTATTGATTTTTTAAATTATAAAAAATTTAAAACTTCTAAAAATAATAGATTTGTAAAATATTATTAAAAATAAAAAATAAAAATATTTTAAAATTTAAATCCATAATCTTAATCTGACCAACTATATGTCCATATTCTTTTCGAATGATTTTTAAAATTATTAAAATTTGATAACTTTTAGATTATTCACTATCAGGCTATATCTAAGACCATTTTTAAAATTTAATAATATTAAAATTCTTCCAAATTGTTTGTTTTCAAGTAAATAAAAAATGAATTAATATCTTAGTTGAAATATTCATACAATTAGTTTATTTATTTTAATAAATTTTAATAATTATTACTTATGGTGAACTATACAAAGTACTACACATGTAATAAAATAATCTCAATATATTCATACTTTTCTAAAATTTTATGAGCAGAATTACTAAAACTAAAAATTATATATATTTAAATTATTTTTATACAGTAAGTAAAATTAAAACATGCATGCATTTCTCATATTTTTAAAGAATTATAATAACATTGTGGACTAAATTTTTAAATGATTATTAATATTATTAATATTTTTATTTTTTCAATTTTATTTAACATCTCTTCATTTTTTAATAATTTTTTAAAAAATAAAATTATTTAAAATAATTCTAATTTTTAAAATTTTATTTCACTAACGTAACATTGGTCAATGACATGGACCACCACTTTAGTAACCTAACAATTGACTTGGCAGCCGTTAATGATCTCATCATCATTTTAACAGTCAAAGATAGAAATATTTGTCAAATGACTTAATTGATTAATTTTTAAAAGTTTAAAGGTCATTAGGTGCGTTTTTTGTGGAAGGGCTTCATTAATTTTTTGGCCAAATTTAAGGGGTTTATCTATCCTTAAATCATTAATAATTATATTAAAAAAGTTATGGAATGGTGTAAAATTACTTTAATTTTATATTTGATATATGTTAGACTCAATATACACCAAGAGGGGGTGAATTGTTATTTTATAAATTTAAAGCAAATATGACAATCAAGAGAGACATAAAAATTTATAATGGTTAGACCCTAATTGTCTACATTCAATACATTAGTTTACCACAATTAAGGATTTTCCAAATTCATTAATTTGAACCTTTCAAGGACAAAGTTTAACCTTACAATCTTTATCTTTTCAATAGACAAGATAGGGCCACTTCCCCTTAAGGATTTCTAACTAAAACCTTAAGTAAATCCTCACAAAAATAAGAAATAAAATTGAGAATGAATTATCACCTCTAAAATCTAGATTAATAACAATTACGCACACTCACAATACAATATAATACTTGAAAGAATGAATCACAAATAACCCTACAAGTGTGTACAAGTGAAAATAATAATGAAAATAGATTAGAATTTAGCTCTTGATCTTTGTATACTTGTTTCTTGTCTTCATATGAATGTCATTGAATTATATTTATACTCTATTATTGAATTATGGATGTTTAGAGCCATTGGAGGGTGCTTCTAGCTGTTGAGAACATTTATTTTGTGCTTAATGCAACATACACCAGTATGTCTCGAGACAAGAAGGAAAAAATATAAATGTTGGAGTTTGTGGACTTGAGAAAATTTGCAATATGACTCGAGACAATTTGCAATATGTGTAACGCCTTGACTTTTTTACAAATTCTATTGTAAGTGAGCACTTGTTGCAGTGGTTGAGTGGTGTTAGTGTGGGTGGAGGTCCTTGGTTTGTATCATGGTAGGGGCGTGGAGTGATTTTATTTTACTTGTCTCAAGTCCGTTGTTAAGTGGGTGGAGTTGGTGTGGGTTTTAAACTCTTAAAAAGTGGGTAGTTATTAGGTGGTTAGTGGGATTAGTGGTGTGAGTTGATTGGGTTGTTGGGTAAATCCATGATATTTTCAATTATCTTAAAAGTTGATTTTTTTTATTTGATTTATCTGTTATTTCGTTTAAAAAAAGAAGAGAGAGAAAATATCCCAAGATTTATGCCATCGTTTTTTTTCACGTTCTAAAATTTCATTCCCTCATCTTTTTCAATTGGGTTTCACGTTGGTTTCAAGTGGGAGAAATTTCAAGAGTTGGCTTTATTCTTTTTCATCCATTTACTTCAAATTTCTTGTTTTCCCTTGAATTGTTGTCTTCTGTGCTTTGTGATTTTTCTGGAGGTTGTGTATTGGTTTGCTGCTGCACCGTTCTATGTCGATAATTGTTTTTCTCCTTTTCTTCTCTCTTTTGTTCGTTGTGGGGACGGTTCCATTCATTGACTTTGGTTAAGAGGGGTGTGTGTGGTGCGTTTTTCTCCCAGTTAATCGCTTTGATTTTTTATTAGGGGAGAATTGTGAGACAATTGGCGCTTCCCCAGCAACTTGAATCGCGTGGTGGCTATCCGTCCTTGGGTGAGGGTTTAATTGTACTTGGAGACCTGTTTAAAGGCATTGTGTGCTATACCTATCTTTGAATTTGTATCATGAATCGTCGTTAAGTTAATGCTTTGAACCGCGCTTTTAGGTGCTGAAGGTTCCGTGATTGCTTGGGTATTGAAGTCGAATAAGGTGTGTAACGAGAAACCTGGAAAACAACGAATCGCGAAAGCTAAAATTGGGCCCTTTCAATGCCACAGGGGCGTGTGTGGGCCGTGTGGGCCATGTGGGCATATGGGCCCACACAAATTTTAAAATTTTTCCTTAATGTCATACATGTCATCTGGATTGACTGTGGGCCTTCCGTGAGGTCGGTATGTGTTATATAAGCCTTAAAACATGAAATTTGTTATTCTGTTAGTATGAAATCGACGTAAATAATGCCTAAATGCATGTAATGTGATGCTATCTGTTTGATCTGTTATGTATAAATATGTTCAATATCTGTTATACGAGTATGCATGATATATATATTCTGACATCTATTATTCTGTTATATCTGGTATTCTATTTGTTTCTGACTATGGGGCGGGTTATGTATTATATGGAGGAAGTGTTCAATGTGAGGCGTTAACTCATCATTATACTGGTAGCACTATTGTAATTATTTTGGAAAGTGTCATGATGGCACTATGTGGTGTGTAGGGCTAAGTGAGTGTTTTATAATACCCCATGTGGTGTGCTGGGATGGTCGAAGTTCGTATGTAGAAGATGGAGGTAAGATTTATATATCTGCATTTGTACTGTGCTGATACAATTTTGTATTAAATGTATGTTTGTATTTGTTCTGCCATGTGTTCGAATCTGAATTTTTGTATACGTATGGGTTACACACTAAGTTTTAAGAGAAAACTCACTCTTTGTATGTCTGATAATTTCAGGTAACCCTCAGACTCAAGCGGGTTGGTGCGACGGGAGCTCGGTTGTGTCCATGTTGCTGTAAAACTTTATTTACTTAAATTTGGTTTATTTAAAATTTTGCTTTAAGAGTTTTGTATAATTTGGACTCTTTGGACTTTTGGGACTATTTTTGGTTTCGAATTTTTATTTTGGTTTTCTAGCATGATGATTGATAAAACGATTTTTATGAAAATGACTCTTTTTCTGAAATAAACTATTTTCAAGAAAACAAACCCGTTTTACCAGTTATAACGTTTTAAGAAACTCCACTGCAAAATATTTGATTTATTTGAAAGAAGTAAATGAACAACGGTTTTAATTAAATAAGTATGACAACACGCTTTCCAAACAAAATGGGCTTACTAATTAACAACGGTTTACGATGATTTTAAAAAGAAAGAAGTCGGTTTAGAACTTTTTTTCGTAACCCTTCTGGATTTGGCCATAACGTTTAGGCTGGGTTTGAGGTGTTATATTTAGTGTGTTAAAGGCAGGTCGCAAAACTCAGGCCATGAAAATTTTAAGTTTACAATTATATTTGTAAAAACTATTTTCTGAGAAAGTTTAGTTTCAATTTGAAATGTAAGTTTGTGGAATATCGAGTCTCAAGTGTCGATCTTGTAAATACTTCTAACTTAGAAATAATTTAGTTAGAAAACTCTAAAACGATTAAAAATGCACTGAGTTAGTTAGAGACTGAAAATTTCTTAAATTTCTGAAACTACTTCTAATAATTATTTGAAGCATAAAATATTTGCTAATAAACACTGAAACTAATATATAAAAATTTGTAATGTAGATAAAACTATGAATGAGATGAGTGTTCGTGGAACATGTAGTTATGGTACACATGGGCTCGATGGGCTTCATAGAAGGACTCAAGTTGAGTCATCCTCGATGGGCAGTATGCCTAATCTAGATACAAGTGAGACTCCAGCTACACCTACTGTTGATACTGGGTCCCATAGTCGCTCGACTGGGGACGACGCATTGTCCCAAGCCATGCTTAGAGTGTTGGAGAGGGTCGTTGGACCCCATTCTGGTTTTGGGAGCCGTGGGTCGGTAACTGAATGACTCTAGTCTAATGGTAATAAGCTATTTAAGAGCGTCATTAGAGTCGCTCAGATTTGGTCGAATACTAGTTGGAGGCCATCGAGAGGATAATGAACAATATCAATTGCACCTCTGAGCAGAAGGTGAAGGGTAGTATCTTTGTTTCTTTATAAGGTGTATCGTGGTGGTTAACAGTTGAGAAGGGTACTCAGCTGGACCAGATTTCTTGGGAGTATTTTAAGACTATATTTCAGAGTAAATATGTAGAGGCAAGTTATGTGGATATTCGTAGACACAAGTTTACGAATTTCACTCAGGGGGATAAGATTATGGCCAAGTATGAGGCCGTATTTTTTAGATTGAGCCGTTACGCTAGTGGGATGGTGGTGACTGGGTATGAGAAATGTGTCCGCTTTGAGGATAGTTTATGGGATAATCTGAGAGTTTTGATTGCTCCGTAGAAGGAGCAAGAATTCGCCGTCTTGGTGGATAAGGCGAAGATTGCTGAGGAGGTTAAGCGCGTAGAGTGCGAGAATAGGGATCGTGATAGATGTAAGAATAAGAGGGATTTAGAGCCCTCTAGTTCTGTTCAGAGGCCTGAGAAATGGGCTAGGTCTGATAGGCTTCCAGAGAGTTGGGAGCCAGTCGCTCCTACTGTGGTTCAGCCTTGTAGGGATTGTGGTAGACGTTATCCGGCCAGTGTTAGATGAGGTTAGGAGTGTGTCTACGATGTGAGTTGATGGAGCACCGTATTAGGGATTGCCCCCAGTGTTTCGATTAGATACAAGCTCTAGTTTAAGGTTTTGTTCAAGCTCAGCAAGTAGTTTAGTAGCCGCCTAGGGGCCGTGGTCCAGCCAGGGGTGGTAATGGAATGGGTAAGGGGCAGAGAGCACGGGTAGAGGTGCTAATCAAACTGAGACAAGGCAGCCTGAGTTGGTTTATGCTGTAAGATGTCGTAAGGACAGAGACGCCGTTGACTTGATTACGGGTGCTTTATTTATTTATAATGCCCCTTATTTTACACTAATAGACATAGAGTCAACACATTCATATGTAGCTAATTTTATTTTTGTAAACTTTAGGGTTTAGGTTGAGAGCACTTTCGATGAAATTACTCTTCTTAGTTCGTTGAGCCAATCTGTTGGGGTTAATATACTATATAGGAATGTACCGTTGGAGGTATAAGGGGTTGTGTTTTTGGCTAATTTAATAGAACTATCGTTTGGAGAATTTGATCTAATTCTGGGTTTGGACTGGCTTGTGGAGCATCGAGTCAGTTTGGATTGTGCTACTAAGAGGGTAGTTTTGAGATCTGAGAATGATGTGGAGGTGGTTATGATCAGTGAGCATCGAAATTACTTTTCCAATGTGATCTCCACTCTTGTGGCTAAAAATTGGTTCAGAAAGGATGTAAAGCATATTTGGCTCTTTTAAGTGATTCAGCTTCTGTGGACTCTTCTATTGGGAACATCTGAACATTTAAGGAATTTTCGGATGTTTTTCCCGAGGAATTACCAGGTTTGCCTTTGAATCGGGAAGTTAAGTTCGGTATCGAACTTCTGCCGGGTGCAGCTTTGGTGTTCATTGCTCCCTATCATATGGTACCGAATGAGCTTATGGAGTGAAAGGTTGTAATGAACCAATAGTCTCGGGTGTCAAAAAGTGCATTTTCAAGACTCTGTTTTCGTAAAATGAAAATATTTACGAAGTTAGTGGTGGGATTAATTAGGTTTTGGTTAGGTGAAATTTCTTGAATTAAGAGTAATTAGGTATAAGGACTAAATTGTATATAGGGTAAAAGTTAAATTATAGATTAAAGAAAAGTAAAGGGACTAAATAAACAATTAAGCCTTGATCAACAAGTGGTTGGTGTTGGTTATGACATTTGTAAAAATAATATACATGTGTATAAAATAATAAAATAAGTATTACTTAATATTTAAGTATATATATATATATTATAATAATTAAATGAAATAATAAACAAAACAAATAAAATAAGGAAAAGAATAGAAAAAGAAAGAACAAGAAATGAAACAGGAAAAAAGGAAAGAAAAGAAAAGAAAGAAGGAGAAAAATTGGGGTTTTAAGGTTCAAAGCTCAATTGGTAAGTCAATTTAGTCTATTTTTCTTGTAATTTTTATATTTTTGGAATTTCGATATTAAATTCTGCCCGACCCATGTCAAAATTTTAGAAATTGTTAAGTTTTTAAGTGATATTTATGTTGAATAATGTTAGTATTAGGGATTAAATTGGTAGTGTAGAGCCCAATTTTTGGTTGCTCTGGCCCAATACCAAAAAAAAATCCAACAGTCCATGGCCCAATAAACCTAGCTAGCCCAAAACATAGAACAACAAAAAAAGAAGAAGCAGAAACCCTAACAGCCATGGCGCCGCAGCCTCCAAACGACCCTCACACCCACGCATCCGGCCACGATGCCACCAACCCACGACGTGCGCCACTCCACCACGCCACGTCAGCATCATGCTCTACCACGCACCTACAAAATCGAAGAAATTCAGTTGTAAAATAGGCTATAAAAGCCGAATAGAAATAGTGTAAAAGGACTGGATTTTTTAGATACACAAAAGCAATACATACGAATACCAAATACTAGGGAATTTTAACAGAAAAAAAGGCAATAGAGCACACTTTACAGAATATACAGAGATCAATACCAAAGAAGAATGTTTTCTTTTCTTTTATTTTTTGTCTTCATTTTCGAATATCGTTTTATTATTTTACTTTTTTTTTATTTCTTTTAAAGAAACCATACGTGATAAATAGATATACAATATACGGAAAAACTCACCTTTTTGAAATTTTGGCCATCGTCGGCGACGACGGCTGACAGTAGCTGGCGCGATGGTTGGCGGTAGAGGCTTTGGCCGGTTGGTTTGAGGGAGAAAGGGAAGTAGAGAGGAAATGGGTTTTTATTTTGAGAAGAAGGGATGAAATGAACTTTTTTCGAAAAAAATGGGTTATATAGCAGCTTAAAACGCTGCCGTTTTGAACCTTGCCCAACATTGCCAAAACGGTGCCGTTTCAGCCTAGCCCGTATGCGCGCTTGACCCGACCCTGGGGGTCCAAGTGTTTTCTAGGGAGGGCTAATTGTGCAAACAGCCCCTCCACAATTCTGGATGTTTCAAATCGACTTATTCCGTTTGTAAAATTTGACACCGCTTTTTTTTTGTTATTTCGATTTCGTCCGCGCTTTAAATGCTGAGTTTAGAATAGTGGAATATTTTCCTTTTTGGACCTTCTCTGTTATGCGCGTGCTGAAATTAGCCCTTATTTTCTCTTTTTATTTTAAATTTTCCCTAAAACTTTTGTTTTTAATCCAATTTAGTCTCTTTTTTTATTATTTTTCCTATTTTACCATTAAATTGACTATTTTTGAATATTTTTTTATTACCACCATTTTTATATGTATATTATTATTATAACCATATTCTTTCTATTATATTTACTATTATATATGTTATTGTTTACTCCTTTTTATTATATATTATTATCATATCTATTATTTTATTATTATCTATTTACTTCCATTTTTTACTACTACTATTTTTTATTAATACTATTATTTTAATACGTTGCTATTGTTTACTTATTAATACTTTTTATTTTTATTATTATTTATTATATTTTTATTATACTATTATATTACTGATGTCTTTTACCACTATTATTTTACTATTATCACTTTTTACACATATTATTATTCTTATAATTATACTTATTTTTAGTTATTTTTATTTTTATTATTGATGTTGTTATTGCCATTTTCATTATTATTATTTTATAATTTTCATTACTATTATTAGTGTTATTATTATTATTGTTTCTTGTATTATTATGGCTATTTCATTATCATTCCTATTACTTTTGTTATTATTTATCATTTTCTTTATTATTAACATTGTCATTTATCTTATTTTCCTCTTACCACATTTTTTCCAAACTAATAAAATGGTTTTTAAACAAGGCAATATTTCGTGTTTGGAAGTTCGAGGAGTCGTGTCCAATCGTGCTGGGTTTCGATTCTTTGTTCATCTAGATGACTAAATATCCTTTGAAGATTTTAATCGTGTTTTCTTAAATAAGGCAATGTTTCGTGTTTGGAAGTTCGAGAGATCGTGCCCAATCGTGCTGGGTTTCGATTTTCCATTCGTCCAAATGGCCAAATATCCTTTAGAGATTTGGACTGGGTTTTCTAAAATAGAGGCAATATTTCATGTTTGAAAATTCGAGGAATCATGTCCAATCCTGCTGGGTTTCGATTTTTGTTTAGCCAAATAATGGAATACCCTTTCCAAATTACACTGCATGAATTTTGGAAATCTCGAAATGATCTTGATATTGAGGGTTTGAAACATCGTGTCCTATCGTGCTGGATGTGGTATTTCATCTTTTCGGAACAAGAGAATTTCGATATCCAATTCGAATATTCTAAACACTTTCTAAAGGATTCGTCTTTTCAAATCTTTTTCAATTTTCAGTATTAGGACATTAATCAATCAATAAGGTACCAATTTTGGGTGTTGCAAGGGTGCTAATCATTTCTCGTGCGTAATCAACTCCTGGACCCGTTTTCTTAAAATTCGTAGACCAAAACATTTTCAAAAGTGGCCCAATCACACTTCAAAAAAGATTTGTGGCGACTCTATTTTCCTTTTAAAGTCGGCCTATTTTTCCAAACAAAAAAATGGTTTCGACATCTTGGCGACTCCACTGGGGCCAATAAGAGAGTCAAGCCGTAAAATTGATTAATTAATTTCCTTTTATTGAAAATAAAATGTTTTAATTTCATTTTTTCACTGCATGAGTTTGCATCGCATCGTATGTTTGTTGTGGTTTGAGACCCATAAGGTATTTCTGTATTCATATTGCATGACCGTTGTGGTCACACCCTCTAAGTGGGAGCGAGAAGCTATGCCTTCGTGAGGTTTTCACCTTCGCATGTGCTAGGGGACTACTTCCGGGATACATCCGTACCTATGGTTCCGTGAGGTTTTCACCTTTGCATGGCCATAGGGAAATGTATTCCCCTGAACTGAACTCGATCCATATGAGCCTATAATGGGTGAGGATTGAGGAATCTGTTGGTTCGGGTACCTTTCCTTCAGAACTAAAATCACATATAGTGAACCCTAGGCACCCACCCTAGGTAGAGCCATGTTAAATCTTAGTGGTTACCCATATAGTGGTTTGACGTCCTTTTACTTGCTTTGGTTACTATTATTCATTACTAACCTATTTTATTTTCGCCATGTTTTCATGTTATTTCATATTAAAAGAGGTGTCGATTTCTATTTGATTACTAAATTAGAAGGCTTGTTATGGAGAATAAATTCCTTGATAAAGTAGAGGATAATCCAGCCGTGTATATATGGTTAGAGAGGATACAACTTGAGAAGGAGATAGTCTAGCCGGGGATATACATCAGAGTTGTGGGACTTCACTCATATCAGTGTGACACAGAATGAGCTCCAAGAATTAAGAGATATATGGGCCGATTGGGATGAGGAGACTAAGCAGCTTTTCTACTTTAATTATGGCGATCTACCCTACTTACTTGACATCAGAGTGGACAACCACTTGTTTCAAGCTATGACTCAATATTGGAATCCAGCATATAGCTGTCCACGTTCGGGAAGTGGACTTGGTGCCTACTGTGGAAGAATATACGACTTTGCTTCGTAGCCAAAGGGTTTGGGTCGACAAAGTTTATTTTAAGGTCGCCAATGCACCGACTTTTGTAAAGAAGCTGATGAGTATCACTGGGATGAGTGAGCAGTGGGTCACGGCACGAATTCAGCAAAAAGGTGAAGGGAAATGTATTCCTTGGGTGAGTTTGAGGGACCTGATTGTGGCGCGTCCAGATATTAAGAGGAAAGTTGACATTTTCGCTTTAAGTATCTACGACTTGGTAATTTTTCCCAAAGCTTTGAGACATGTGGATGAAGCCTATTCGATTGACTTGACAAGGGGGTTACGCTGGTACCGGCGATTCTTGCCGAAACATTTAGATCTTTGAACGCGTACCAAAGGCAGGTGAAGGTAGATTCATGGGATGCATGTAGCTATTATTGGTTTGATTCCAAAGCCATTTTTGGAAGGTAGTTAGAGTTTCTTATCGGTTTTTTTCTGATAATTACTCCCCATTAAAGGAGTTAGTAGCCGCGCCTAGAAGAGATGACATTTCAGAAGAAAACTAGATCGCGCTCCTTCAAAATCTTTAGGAAAATGACGTTGAATGTAGACCTCCTTGGTTAATTCCCGACGAAATTCTCTATCGGTGTAGGAGTTATGATTGGGTTCCTCTACTAGGAATTTGGGGAGCCATTGGGTATGCTTCTTTGCTTGTGCTAAGGCAATACAAATCAAGATAGTTTATATAGGCGATGCATGGGCTAGCTCAGTTTGAATTTTTGTATAGGGGGAATAATTATAAGAAGAAGGTTTGAGAGATTGCTGATGCTTGGAAGTAGATTTACCAAATGAAAAGAGTTGTTGTAGGTCCAATGGCAACCCTCGAATATAATGCATGGCGGAGTAGGAGAGTCAATGATAATATCCCCAGACCGACACAAGATGGTGCTCGACCAATAGAAGAATACCTACAAGTAGTCCCTTCCGAGTTGGAAATCTTGAAACAAGACTTTGAAAGTAAAAATTTGGAGTTAGGGAAGAAGATAGAACAATTGAAAGAAGAAAAATTGCACTTGATGGTAGATATTAATGCCCAAAAATCAGATGCCGAGGAAGACTTGGACAGTTTGAAGACTGATTACAAAAAGTTACATTCATCGATGAGAACTGCTGGGTTGGGTAAAACCTCAAAACAGTGGCGTCAAGAAATTTAAGAAGAGAAGGCCAAAGTCGATCAGTGGAAGAAAAGGTTTCATGATGCTCAAGCATGAAATGATACTCTGAAAAAGACTGTGGGTGAGAGCCAAAGTGAAAATAAGATGCTGAGATCTCGAGTAGTAGAACTAGAAAAGGCATTGTGTCGAAGTTGCAACTCTACGGTGAATCCAAAATCAAGCCTAAACAAGATTGAAGAGTTGAAAAGAAAGGTGGTAGAGCTCGAACAACACTTCAAAGTAGTGAGCTCTGAATCTAACTATTGGAGGCAAATAACGAGCAATGGGAAGAACAACTTCAATGATCTCAAGACCAGGTCAGAAGAAGAGATTACATCATGGGCGAGGCTGTCATTCAGATACGAGAAGTGGCTGATCACTTACAAACTTTAGCAGTTCAGGCTGATGTATTAAGTGTGAAATATGAGCTAGAGTCGGACCGGGGTCAAGAGTTAGCTTGGCTTCTTGAGAAAGTTAAAGCTTTGGGCATAAGGGCTAGGCCGTATATGTGACTTTGTTTTATGTAAAGGATTTTATTTTTTAAATAAGTATTCTAAAAGTAATTGAACCAGAATCGATGCCTTTTTGCATTCATATCATGCATTTTCATTACATCACATCATGTACATTAAATATCATAAAAGAGCCTTATTAACTAGAGATCGTATTATAGTTATCCTGGAACACCGTTACTACACCCGAAAAAAATAAAAGTTATGGATTAAAGGTTAGAGAGGTTAGAGCAGATGCAAAAGAGATACAAGACCAACTGCAGGCTCATATACAAGAACAGTTGGCTAAAATCCAATAGGACATGAGGGATCAAATGCTGGAATCCAAGAGGAGCATGATGAGTCAGTTAACACATTTGCTGACTAGAGGGCATGATAAAGAGAAGGGCCCTATGATTGATACCGGAGATGACAATGAAGATTCTGCTTATCCTCTAGGCTTGGCCTCGATAAATTCCCAGATTCAACCACCAAGAGTGTTAGTCAACATCAAACCCTAGTACCAACCTGGTACCCCAGCACCGGTAAACTTCTCGGCAGGCTCGAGCTCTAACCTAGGAGTCAATTTGGCAAAACCAATGGTCCCTGACTTCGAAGATGTAGCAGAAGGGAAAAAAGTAAAGGTGGAGCTCCCAAAAGAGTTTGAGGATCGATGCAAATGGTTGGAGGAGAAGTTTTGAGCATTGGAAAGTGCTGATTACCAATGCGAGGTAGATGCTAAAAAGTTGAGTTTGGTCCCTGATCTGGTACTCCCACCAAAGTTTAAGATGCCAGAATTCGAAAAATATAATGAGACCAGCTGTCCTGAGGCCCACATTATAATGTTCTGCCGGAGAATGACAGGATATGTCAACAATGACCAGTTGTTAATTTGCTATTTTCAGGATAGTCTGACTGGAGCCACGGCTAAATGGTACAATCAGCTGAGTTGCACCCAAATCAAATCTTGAAAGGATTTAGCACAGGCTTTCATGAAGCATTATGGCTACGTGACTGATATAGCGCCCAATAGGATCACGCTACAAAACATGGCAAAAAATCGGTGAAAGTTTTAGGAAACATGCCCAGAGGTGGAGAGAGGTCGCTACACAAGTCCAACCGCCGCTGCTAGAAAAAGAAATGACCATACTCTTAATTAATACCCTGAAAGCACCTTTCATCAATCATATGCTAGGGAGCACAACTAAGAGTTTTGCAGATGTAGTGATGTCCGGTAAAATGATAAAGAACGCGATCAGGTGTGGGAAGATAGAGGCCGGAGAGAGCACAAGAAGATCGACTCCAAAGAAAAGGGAAAGTGAAGTAGGAAATGTAAGCTCGGGTTATCCAAAACCCATTACTGTCAGTCAATTGAGAGCGGTAGCTGTGGGCCAATAGGCCTCACCAAGACAAGAGCCTAACACGAGGCAAAATATTGAGAAATTCCAGTTTACTCCCATGCCCGTGACATATAGGGAGTTGTATAAAACTTTGTTTGATGCGTACGTCGTATCCCCTTTCTACTTGAAATCGTTGCAACACCCATATCTTAAGTGGTATGACACAAACACACAGTGTGATACCATGCAGGAATAATAGGGCATTCGATAGAAAACTTCACCTCATTCAAAAGGTTAGTCGAAAGGCTTATTGAAGCGGGTGTTGTAAAATTTGAGGACCACCTGGTGTGGGAAATCTGCTACCCAGTCATACGGATAAAAGGGTAAATGTGATAGTTGAGAACATGGAGAGAAGCATCAAGCAGAAGGCTGCTGAAGTAAGAACCCTATTAAGGGAGGTTTGGACGAAATACGAAAAAGAGGTCTAGTTTCGCAAGGGTTGGGGAGTAAATCTCGGGATGCAAGGAAATACTATGAGTTCCACAATAAGAAGCACCATGAGATCCAGCAATATACCAAATTCAGGGCCCTAGTTCAAGGGTTAATGGATAACAAAGAGCTCGAGTTCTTTGACTCTTCTGAAGGAGAAAATGTGTGCACCATATGAGGAGAGTCGGTAGAGAATAACGCTGAGGTCAAATGGGAACCAATGGATTTTCCTTATATATATCCAATGCATTCATATTAGAAGAAATTGTCCATCCTAAATAGGAGAACATGGATGAAGAAATGACTTAAGAGGTAATGAAAACCTTGAGCATCAACGTCGTGTTCGAAGAAGGATCGAATGAAGGAAACCTAAGGGGCATTCGCCCTTACAAGCCTGGAAGTGTTCTGAACAACTGGACTGTGGAGGAAATTTCTATAATCTTTAGAGCTAGCATAGAGTAATGTTCAAAACACACTTGTTGTTTTAAGCCTAGAAACAATAAGAATCTTTTGTGAAATAGGCTCATGTTCAAACATCTTTATTTTTAATAAAAAATACATTTTTGTGTTTCATGCCGGGCAATTTTTCCTTTTTATTCTCTCATTTCATTCATAATCATACCATATAAATAATCATCCTTAGAATCATTTATTCTTTAGAATTTTTCTTTGTACCTACAATAGGTACCCAGATATTGAGACATGAACAATGCTGTTACGAATTCCCTTTTGAGTGAAATATGGGTCTAAATAGATTTGAGGATTTTGAAGATATCAGCGATTGTAACTTATCTTTTGATTTGTTAAGGATGGTAGAACGAAATAAAATAGACTCTACCATACAAAGGGTCAGTGGACATTGCAAGTCTAGGAAAGGAGTGAACGAAGCTTTGTCCACCACAGAAACAAAGCAAGACGTCATTGAGTTATTCCAAAAATTCAAAGATGTCTTTGCATGACCGCATCAAGATATGCCTAGGCACAATAAGACTATGGAGTGTTCGAAAAGGCACATGCTAAGAGTTTTTTGATAGCCAGGTCGATTATAAGTTTTGGGTACTGCTAGTCTACCATGAAAGGGAGATTGCATCAGTTATGTCGTAAATGCCAGATTGAGAAGACAAGACTTATGTGCTTCCTCTATTTTTTCCCTATACGTGGGGCATAGGTGTTACGGGGACGACCTCGTCAAAAGCTTCTAACGGATATCGTCATCTTTACGATTGTCAATTACTTTACTAAGAGGGTGAAGGTTACTTCATATGCCAAAGTTACATGTCTAACATAATGTCAAAGTTGACAGTCTGTTCAAAGATCAGACTCTATATCAGTGCAGCAAAAAAAAAGAGAACCATCCAAAAAAGGATGTTTAAAGATGATTGAGACTTGTAAAGATTGGCATAGAGAAACTACCATTTACCCACTATACTTCTCGAATGTTAGCCAGGACCTTCGTCGGGGCAACAATTTTTTCGAAGTTGAGATCCCTTTTCTCTAAGGTTTGATTAAATTAAGAATTGGATGAGGCAGAATGTCTCCAGTAAGCTTGATTAAAAGTATTCATCATGTCGGATGCACCAAAAATGGATGATACAAGTTTATGAAAAAAAAGGTTCGCCCAACAGAATCTCATGATGGTAAAAAAGGATCCTTCTCATGCAAAAGGGGACTTCAGAGAAAAGTGGGCGCGAATTAGGACGGGCCTTATGTTGTAAGAAAGGTCTTTCCTAGAGAAGCATTGGTGTTAGCCAAGATAGATGGCAAGAGTTAGCCAAACCCAATTAATGCGGACTCAGTCAAGAAATACTTCGCTTAAGAAGGAAAATGAGCCGAGGTGAAAACCCGTAAAGGGGCGTCTTGAGTTAAAAAAAATGGAGAGGCCATGGTGAAAACCCACAAAGGGAGCCTTGAGACCAAAGGGGATTTGAGTTGAAAACCCAAAAAGATCGGCTCAAATTTTATTCAAAAGTGGGGCATACAGTAGTCTTGCTATGCCTGAATTAATAATGAGGAAGTATGTTACGTATTAGGGCATCGACAAAGTACTCTGGAGCCCCTAAACACATATTGAGCTTAAAATGGTCCTCAAGAAGTTTGAACAGAGAAGCTCAAGCTGCAATATCTGGGGCACCTAGTTTCCATCTTACCCATTCTGAATTTTCTTGTTTCAAAATATACTACCAATAAATTTCTTTCTTAATTGCATATGTTATCTTTACTTAACCTATTTGTTCCGAGCTATGCTCCTAATTAATTTCTTTCTTGTCCATTGTTATGATCTTTTTCAAGCATTTTTGTATTGAAATAACGATTAATGGACTAATAATACTTTCATAAAAGAAGTTTTGCATATTACTCTGAAAGTCTCTAAATAATACAAGAACCCGAAACAGGACAATTATTTAGAACTCACCAGGCTTAAGGGGCCCGGAGCGCATGAGATAAGAACCTAAGCAGTAATGACTTTTTCGATTCTCTTTTGGAAGTTAAAATAAACGAGAAGAGATATGTCAGGGAAATTACCTTAATAAATGGCGAGCAATGATAGCCCAAAAGTTAAAAAAATTGAATCATTCTCATGACATTTTTGCACTCATTCATAATACATTGGTTAGGAGCATTTTTCAATCATGACATCCTAATTATTTGGCATAATCATAGACCCCATGAAATCAATTCTACAGGTAGGTTCCCTAGAGGACAATGTAGCAAAATTGATGGGAGTTACAGAAATTAGCAAGTCTTATCTCTACTGAGCAGAAGTAGAGCAGATCGAAGACAATGAGCCTTAATCACCTAAGTAGTAGGGTAATAGGCTGAAGATTACAGATCTTATCCCACTGAGTAGGAGTGGAACAGATCGAAGACGATGAGCCTTAATCCCCTAAGTAGTATGGTAACAGGTTAAAAATAGTAGATCTTATCTTTACTGAGTAAAAGTGGAGCAGATCGAATACAGCAAGTCTTATCTCTATGTATTGACAATGGAGTATCCTGAAGATCATAGCCTTATCTTCACTGAGCAGGAGTGGAGCAGGCTGAAAAAAAGTAGATTTTATCTTCACTGAGTAGGAGTGGAGCAGATTGAATATATCATAGCCTTATCTCCATGTATCGGCAATGGAGTAGACTGAAGATCATAGCCTTATCTCCACCGGCGGGTGGAGCGAGCAGTGAAAAAGCAGATCTTATCTTCACTGAGTAGGAGTGGAACAAATCGAATACAGTAAGTCTTACATCTATGTATCAGCAATGGAGCAGACTGAAGATCATGACCTTATCTCCACTGAGCAGGAGTGGAGCAAGTTGAAAGAAAGCAAATCTTATCTTCACTGAGCAGGAGTGGAACAGATCGAATATAGCAAGTCTTATATCCATGTATCGACAACGGAGCAGATTGAATATTATAGCCTTATCTCCACTAAGCGAGTGAGTAAAGCGGTGAAAAAAGCGATCTTATTTTCACTAAGCGAGGTGGAGCGAGATCAAATCTGACAAGTCTTATCTCCATGTATCGGCAATGGAGCAGACTGAAGATCATAGCCTTATCTCCACTGAGTAGGGGTGGAGCAAGCTAAAAGAAAGCAGATCTTATCTTCACTGAGCAGGAGTAGAGCAGATCGAAGACAGCAAGTTTTATCACCGTGTATCGACAATGGAGCAGACTGAAGATTACGGACCATATCTCCCTAAGCAGTAGCTGAGCAGATTGAAACAAAACTCCTATACCCTTGAAAATACAGTGGGCTAAAGTAGGGCTATTTAAAGAAAGGAAGCATCAAGAAATCAAGACTCAGCAAGACCGAAAAATTGGTCCTCTTAAAGTCTTTGCTCTATTTTCGTTACACGACAATAAGCAAAGAGAGGCAGTTGTAGAGCCCAATTTTTGGTTGCCCGAGCCCAATACCAAAAAAAATCCAACAGTCCATGGCCCAATAAACCTAGCTATCCCAAAACATAGAACAACAAAAAAGAAGAAGCAGAAACCCTAACAGCCATCGCGCCGTAGCCTTCAAACGACCCTCACGCCCATGCATCCGGCCACGACGTGCGCCACTCCACCACGCCACGTCAGCAATACATACGAGTACCAAATACTAGGGAATTTTAACAAAAAAAAGGCAATAGAGCACACTTTACAAAATATACAGAGATTAATACCAAAGAAGAAGGTTTTCTTTTCTTTTATTTTTTTCTTTATTTTCAAATACCATTTTATTATTTTTCTTTTTTATTTTTTTAAAGAAACCATACGTGATAAATAGATATATAGTATACAGAAAAACTCACCTTTCTAAAATTTCACCACCAGTCGATGGCGGCCAACAACGATGGTTGACAAGTGGGTACACGGTGGTTTAACGGTAGAGGCTTTGGCCTATTGGTTTGGGGAGAAAGGGAAGTAGAGAGGAAAAGGGGTTTTTATTTTGAGAAGAAGGGATGAAATAAACTTTTTTCAAAAAAATGGGTTATATAGCAGCTTAAAACACTGCCGTTTTGACCTTTGCCCAACACAGCCAAACCGGTGCTGTTTCAACCTAGCCCGTAGGCGCGCTTGACCCGACTCGAGGGTCTCGCGTGTTTTCCAGGGAGGGACTAATTGCTCAAACAGCCCTCTGCATTTCTGGATGTTTCAAATCAACTTATTTCGTTTTTAAAATTTGACCCAGCTTTTCTTTTGTTATTTCGATTTCATCTGTACTTTAAATGCTGAGTTTAGAATCGTGGGATGTTTTCCTTATTGGACCTTTCATGTTATGCGCGTGCTGAAATTAGCCCGTATCTTCTCTTTTTATTTTAAATTTTCCTAAAGCTTCCGTTAGAGTTGTGTGACCCAAATTCTAAGATATTGCTTACAAGTCAAGTTAAACAAAATATATCTTCTTTCTAGAAGATTTAGTATTTATGAGTATAATATATTTAGCATTTATTAGCATAATATATTTTTACTTTGATTAGAATTGGGTTTTATAAGCCTATAAATAGACATAGTCTATTCCTCTTGTAACGGTTCGAATTCGACATAGTGAATTTTTCTTCTCCTCTGCCCGTGGTTTTTTCCCGAAAGGGTTTCCATGTAAAATCTGTGTGTTCTTTATTTTATTTCTCTTTTCTTTGCGATATATATTGTCATTGTCGAATTTATATTTTTCACAAATTAGTATAGAGCTTCTGGTTTTTTCATCTCGATCACAGTAATGGCATCTTTGAAGTATGCAATTCCACTGTTGGATCGCAACACCAGATTTGTATTGTGGCAGATAAAGATGCAGTAGTTCTAGCACAGATAGATTTAGAGGAAGCCCTGCTAGGGGTAGATAAGATACCTTCGACATTGACAGAGGAAGAGAAGAAGCGCAAGGATCGAAAGGCATTAACACAATTACATCTATATTTGTCTAACGAAATTTTGTAGGATGTGATGAAGGAGAAGACCGCCGTTACATTATGGAAGAGGCTAGAACAAATATGTATATCGAAAACTCTAATCAGCAAGTTGCATATGAAGCAACGTCTTTATACTCATCATTTGGAGGAAAGTGCGTCTATGCATGAACACTTAACAATGTTTAAAGAAATTCTCTCAAACTTGGAAGCCATGGAGGTTCAGTATGATAAGGAAGATTTAGGTTGATTCTACTTTGTTTGTTGCCCCCGTCTTATTCAACCTTCAGAAACATGATTTTATATAGCCGCGAGTCTCTCACAGTTGATGAGGTTTATGATTCTTTGACCTCATATGATAAGATGGAGCATCTTGTGGTTAAACCCGACTCTCAGGGAGAGGGTCTCATTTTTCGTGAGAGACAAGATCAGAATGCTGATGATGATCGTGGAATAACACATGAACGAAATTCTCGCGGTAAATCTAAGGGTAGATCGAAGTCTTCAAACAAAGGTAAAACTTGCAACTTCTACAAGAAGAAAGGGCACATTAAATCTGAGTGCTATAAGCTACATAACAAGATTAAAAGGGAGGCTGCGAATCAAAAAGGAAAACAACTAGAAAATTCTGGTAAAGCTGATGTTGTAGAAGACTATAGCGATAGTGAACTTCTAGTCGCTTCTGTCAATAATTCTAAAGTGAGCGAGGAGTGGATACCTGATTCAGGGTGCACCTTCCACATGAGTCCTAATCGGGATTGGTTTACAAATTATGAAACAGTCTTCGAAGGTGTTGTTTTGATGGAAAATAATGCTTCGTGTAAAATCGTAAGTGTTGGAACAATTAAAGTTCAGATGTTTGATGGAGTTGTCAGAACACTTAGTGACGTACGGCATGTTCCAAAATTAAAGAGAAATTTAATTTCGTTAAGTACTCTTGATTCAAAAGGGTACAAATACACATCTGAAAGTGAGGTTTTGAAGATTTCCAAAGGTTTCCTCGTTGTAATGAAAAGGCAGAGAAAGACTGCGAAGTTGTATGTTTTGCAGGGCTCTGCTGTTATTGGTGATGCAGCTTTTGCTTCCTCTTCCTTGTCAGATGATGATATTACTAAACTTTGGCATATGGGCGTAGGGCATATGAGCGAGAATAGCATGGCAGAATTGAGCAAAAGAGGACTTCTTGATGCGCAAAAAATTTGCAAACTGAAGTTCTGTGAGCACTGCATTTTTGGAAAGCAAAAGAGAGTTCGATTCACCAGAGGAATCTATAACACGAAAGGAACGTTGGAGTATATCCATTCTGATCTGTTGGGTCCATCAAGAGTGCTTTCAAGAGGTGGAGCTAATTATATACTAACTTTTATTAATGATTTTTTCAGAAAATTTTGGGCATTCTTCCTAAAGCAGAAAAGCGATGTGTTTTTCGCATTTAAGTCTTGAAAAACTATGATTGAAAAATAGACGAGAAAACAAATAAAATGCCTCCGCACAGATAATAGCTTAGTGTTTTGTTCTGATGAGTTCAATAAACTGTGCAAGTTAGAAGGGATCGTAAGACACTTGACAGTTCGTCATACTCCACAACAAAACGACGTTGCAGAAGGAATGAACAGAACGATCATCAACAAGTTTCGATGTATGTTGTCAAATGCCAACTTACCAAAGTCGTTTTGGGCTGAAGCAGCCTCCACTGCATGTTTTTTGATCAACCGATCTCCATCCATTGCCATTGAAAAAAAGACTCCACCAGAGGTATGGTCTGGTAATCCTGCTAATTATTCTGATTTAAAGATTTTTGGGTGTCCTGCGTATGCTCATGTTGACAATGGAAAATTGGAACCGAGATCCATTAAATGTGTTTTTCTTGGTTATAAACCTGGTGTAAAAGGGTATAAGTTATGGTGTCCTGAAAATAGAAAGGTTGTGATTAGCAGAGATGTTGTTTTTGATGAAACTGATGCTACCTAACTTATCTCTTAAAGACTCTTCCAATAAAGAAAATCAAAAGTAGGTGGAGCATCAGATTAATACAGAGTCGACTCCTCAAGCCAGTACAAAAATTGAGAATAGAGTTGCTTCTTCACCACAATACTCTATCGCTAAAAACAGAACTAGAAGAGAAATTAAACCTCCAAAGAAGTATGCCGAGGCTGATCTAGTTGCTTATGCTTTAAATATGGCTGAAGATATAGGTACAAACCAAGAGCCATCTAATTATTTTGAGGTGGTTAGCTGTGAAGACTCAAAAAAGTGGATGTTTGCTATGCAAGAGGAGATGTAATCACTCCATAAAAACAGAACCTGGGATCTTGTGAAACTTCCTAAAGGTAAAAAGGCGGTTCGCTGTAAATGGGTGTTTAAAAGGAAAGAAGGGACTCCAGGAGTTGAAGAACCTAGATATAAAGCAAGGATTGTTGTAAAAGGTTACAGTCAAATTCTAGGAGTGGACTTCACAGATGTGTTCTCCCCAGTTGTGAAGCATAGTTCAATTCGAGCTTTACTTGGTATTGTAGCCATGCATGATTTGGAGCTTGAGCAGTTAGATGTAAAAACTGTATTTTTGCATGGAGAACTTGAGGAAGATATTTACATGAAACAACCAGAGGGTTTTACAGTCTCAGAAAAAGAGGACTATGTATGCTTGCTAAAAAAGTCCCTTTACGGTTTGAAACAGTCACTAAGACAGTGGTACAAGAGGTTTGATTCCTTTATGACTTCTCGTGATTTTAAAAGAAGTAGTTTTGACAACTGTGTTTACTTTAAGAAAAATAGGGATGGTTTTTGTGTATCTACTTCTTTATGTTGATGACATGTTAATAGCAACAAAAGATAAAGGAGAGATAAGAAAGGTCAAAGCCCAACTAAGTGAAGAATTTGAGATGAAAGATTTGGGACCAGCAAAGAAGATACTTGGTATGGATATTCTCAGAGATAGAAAAGCAAGTAAATTGTACCTAAGTCAGAAAGGGTATATTGAGAAAGTTCTTTGTAGGTTCAATATGTAGAGTGCTAAGCCTATTAGTACTCCTTTAGCAGCCCATTTCAAACTTTCATCGGCTTTGTCTCCACAATCAGATGATGAGGTTGAGTACATGTCACATGTTCCATACTCTAGTGCTGTGGGATCTCTCATGTATGCTATGGTTTGTTCACGTCCGTTTATCATATCGATCGGTGTAGTTAGCGATACATGGTGAATCTCGGTAAAGAACATTGGAAAGCGATTCGATGGATTTTAAGATACTTACGAGCTACTACGATGTTTGCTTACGCTTTGGAAGAACTAGAGATGGAGTCATTGGGTATGTTGATGCTGATTTTCTTTGGAGACCTTGATAGAAGAAGATCTCTCACTTATGTCTTTACAATTGGAGGTTGTGCAATCAGTTGAAAAGCTACTTTGCAAACCACAATCGCTTTGTCTACCAATGAAGCCGAGTACATGGCGATTCTTGAGGCTTGTAAAGAAGCTATTTGGTTGAAGGACTTTTAGTAAGCTCGGTGAAGACCTTCAAATCAAGACAAGATTTTCCGATAGTCAGTGCTATCTTCCTTACAAAAGATCAAATGTTTCATGAGAGAACAAAACACATTGATGTATAGTATCATTTTGTTTGTGATATTATTGCTCATAGCGATATTGTTGTGAGCAAATTAGTACTTATGAAAATCCTACAGATATGATGACTAAGTCACTTACTATAACCAAGTTTAAGCATTGCTTAGACTTAGTTGGTGTTCATTGTTGAAGTTAAACCCTTAAGGGGTTTTATGGAAGAGGTAGAGAACTTGTTCGTTAAGAGTTCGCGATGAAGAACTTGTTTGTTGAGAATTCGTGTCAAGGTGGAGATTGTTAGAGTTGTGTAACCCAAATTCTAAAATATTGCTTGCAAGTCAAGTTAAACAAAATATATCTTCTTTCTAGAAGATTTAGTATTTATGAGTATAATATATTTAGCATTTATTAGCATAATATATTTTTACTTTGATTAGAATTGGGTTTTATAAGCCTATAAATAGACATAGTCTATTCCTCTTTATAATCGCTCAATTCGACATAGTGAATTTTTCTTCTCCTCCTTGGTTTTTTTTTCCAAAGGGTTTTCATGTAAAATCTGTGTGTTCTTTATTTTATTTCTCTTTTTTTTGCGATATATATTGTCATTACCGACTTTTATATTTTTCACGACTTACTGCTTTTAATCCAATTTAGTCTTTTTTTTATTGTTTTTGCTATTTTACCATCAAATTAACTATTTTTGAATATTTTTATTATGACCATTTTTATATGTATATTATTATTATAACCATATTCTTTCTATTATATTTACTACTATTATATATGTTATTGTCTACTCATTTTTATTATATATTATTATCATATCTATTATTTTATTATTATCAATTTACTTCCATTTTTTACTACTACTATTTTTTATTAATACTATTATTTTAATATTGTTGCTATTGTTTACTTATTAATACTTTTTATTTTTCTTATTATTTATTATATTTTTTATTATACTATTATATTACTAATTTTTTTACCACTATTATTTTATTATTATCACTTTTTACACATATTATTATTCTTATAATTATACTTATTTTTAGTTATTTTTATTTTTATTATCGGTGTTGTTATTGCCATTTTCATTATTATTATTTTATAATTTTTGTTACTATTATTAGTGTTACTATTATTATTGTTTCTTGTATTATTATGGCTATTTCGTTATCATTCCTATTACTTTTGTTATTATTTATCATTTTTTTATTATCAACACTGTCGTTTATCTTATTTTCCTCTTACCACATTTTTTCCAAACTCATAAAAGGGTTTTTAAACAAGGAAATGTTTCGTGTTTGGAAGTTCGAGGAGTCGTGCCCAATTGTACTGGGTTTCGATTCTTCATTTGTCTAGATAACTAAATATCCTTTGAAGATTTTAATCGTGTTTTCTTAAATAAGACAATGTTTCGTGTTTGGAAGTTCGAGCGATCGTGCCCAATCGTGCTGGGTTTCGATTTTTTTTAGCAAAATAATGGAATACCCTTTCAAAATTGCACTGCATGAATTTTGGAAATCTCGAAATGATCTTAATATCGAGATTTTGAAACATTGTGTCCTATCGTGCTGGATGTGGTATTTCATCTTTTCGGAACAAGAGAATTTTGATATCCAATTCGAATATTCTAAACACTTTCTAAAGGATTCCTCTTTTCAAATCTTTTTCAATTTTCAATATTAGGACATTAATCAATCAATAAGGTACCAATTTTGGGCGTTGTAAGGTTGCTAATCCTTCCTCGTGTGTAACCGACTCCCGGACCCGTTTTCTTAAAATTCGTAGACCAAAACGTTTTCAAAAGTGGCCCAATCGCACTTCAAAAAATATTGGTGGCGAATCCATTTTCCTTTTAAAGTCAGCCCGTTTCCCGAACAAAAAAATGGTTTCGACAGGTAGATTTTTAAGTTAGAAATGAAAAAGGATTGAATTGTAGAATAAATTGTAAATTTTGAGTATTAGGGACTAAATTGTGAACAATTGAAATTTAGGGATTTAAGTGAACTAGTTAAATCTAGTCTAAAGTGGAATTTTTATGAAAATATAAGATTGATTGTGAAGAAATAAAATTAGTCTTGATTTAGGGACTAAATTGGAATTTAGGTAAATATTGAGTAAAAATTAAAATATTAAATATGAGATTGAATTGTGTTGTATTAATGAATTTTAATTGTTTTAATTCTGTAGCTAACGCCGTACTGGAATTCTCGACTAAAAAGGGAAAAGATAAAGTCGACGAGGAATGGCTCGGAATTTCTCGGTTGTATTTTTATAATCTGAAACTAGTTATTAATTGTTGTATTTTTATTTATTGTTTATGGTAAGTAGTTGAGGTGAGTATATGACATTTTGATATTGAATTGAATTGAATTCATGGTATATTTGATTTTATGGAAAATTGATATTTGATATTGACTGTTATTGAATTGTGAAATTGAACATATTAATTGTATTGGGCTGAGTCGGATATAGATGGCATGCTATAGGATTGGAAGAGTTCAAGGATTTCTTCGACTTCGAGTCGATGAGACATTGGGTGTCAAATTATTACTTTGGATATATTCGATGAGGCATTGATTGCCAATTTACTTCTATTTAGTCGATGAGACACTAGGTGTCAAATTATTACTTCGAATTATCCGATGAGGCACTAGGTGCCAAACTGGTGTGTTTTGGTTAGATCCGTGTATCCATCCGATTCCAAGTCGTGTTAATAGGGGTAAATGAATAATAAAGTTTTATGATTGATATTGAAATAGTGTGGTATGAGAGATGGAAGTGAAATAGTGAATGGAAAATAGAATGTGAAATATGTTGCAAATATATGGAATATATTAGTTATATACTCATGAAATGAATATGGAAAGGATAATGCAATTGTATAAAGAAATGTGAATTAAATTGCGAAAAAATATTCATATAGCAAGTATGTGAATTGAGATATTTGTGAAACAAACGAAATATGATGTGATTGTTGTAATGATTAAATAATATATGTTTATATTTCAATCGTATATTTGTAAGTTCTTATCTTTAAATGTTCGGATTATAGAAATACCACTGAGTTTTTACTCAGCGTACGGTTTTGTTTTTCGTGCGCAGGTTAGGTACTTAATTTTGATCGCCGATTCAGCATCCAATAACAGTTCGATGTCAAACGTGGTGATGTTTTATCCTTTTTTTTTTTTGTGTCGGCATGTACCTAGGGTGTTTAAATAATAATCATTTTCTGGATTGATTGTAAAGTAAATGGGATTATAAGTTTAATATTGGTTGGTTATATACATATAATATGTGTTTATGTTTGAGGTCATGTTATGACATGTTTAAGTTAATGTTTAAATGAACATGAATTAGGAAAAGTAAATTGAATTTGACATGGTTATAAATTGGATTTGAATGATGTTTAAATGATACAAAATGATTATATAATTGTGGTACCTATGAGGGTACATTGCTTAGGCACCTAGGATGTTTGTTTGATATGATTTGGATGAGTTTGATTGTGTTTTGAATTGGTTAAATGAATTATTTTTTAGTTGCTTATTGTCTAAACTTGCAGGGAATGGTAAACTTGTTCTTAAAGGTACATTTTGAGTCCACACGGCCAAACACACAGGCGCGTGACTGGACTGTATGAGACACACGACCTGACTACACGGGCGTGTGAACCTTGCAGCTTTGAAAATTTTTATTATTTTTTGAAAATTCTCTAAGTTTTCGAATTACTCCCGACTTGTTTCTAACACGTAATTTGGGCCTCGAGGGCTTGAATAAGGGACAATATGTGTAAGCCTTAACCAACTAGTGGTTGGTGTTAGTTAAGACATGTGTAAAAATAATAAAATAAGTATTACTTAATATTTAAGAATATATATTATATTATTATAATAATTATTAAATGAAATAATAAACAAAACAAATAAAATAAGAAAAAGAATAGAAAAAGAAAGAACAAGAAACGAAACAGAGGGAAGAAGGAAAGAAAAGAAAAAGAGAAAGAATGAATGAGAAAAATTAGGGTTTTAAGGTTCAAAGCTCAATTGGTAAGTCAATTTAGTCCATTTTTCTTGTAATTTCTATGTTTTTGGAATCCAGGTATTAAATACTACCCGACCCATGTCAAAATTTTAGAAATTATCAAGTTTTTAAGTGATGTTTATGTTGAATAATTTTAGTATTAGGGATTAAATTGATAGATTTTTAAGTTAGAAATGAAAAAAGGATTAAATTGTAGAATAAATTGTAAATTTTGAGTATTAGGGACTAAATTGTGAAAATTTGAAATTTAGGGATTTAAGTGAAATTAGGGAGTTAAATCTAGTCTAAAGTGGAATTTGTATGAAAATATAAGATTGATTGTGAAGAAATAAAATTAGTCTCGATTTAGGGAATAAATTGGAATTTAGGTAAATATTGAGTAAAAATTAAAATATTAAATATGAGATTGAATTGTGTTGTATTAATGAATTTTAATTGTTTAATTCCGTAGCTAACGTCGTACCGGAATCCTTGACTAAAAAGGAAAAGGATAAAGTCAACGAGAAATAGCTCGGAATTTCTGGTTTGTTTTCAATAATCTGAAACTAGTTATTAATTGTTGTATTTTTATTTATTGTTTATGGTAAGTAGTTGAAGTGAGTATATGACATTTGATATTAAATTGAATTGAATTCATGGTATATTTGATTTTATGGAAAATTGATATTTGATATTGACTGTTATTGAATTATGAAATTGAAACCCTATTAACTGTATCGGGCTGAGTCGGATATAGATGACATGCCATAGGATTGGAAGAGTTCAGGGATTTCTTCGACTTTAAGTCGATGAGACACTGGGTGTCAAATTATTACTTCAGATATATTCGATGAGGCACTGGGTGCCAATTTACTTCGGTTTAGCCGATGAGACACTGGGTCTTAAATTATTACTTCGAATTATCCGATGAGGCACTGGATGCCAAACTGGTGTATTTTGGTTGGATTCGTGTATCCATCCGAGTCCAAGTCATGATACTAGGGATAAATGAATAATAAAGTTTTATGATTGATATTGAAATAGTATGGTATGAGAAATGGCAGTGAAATAGTGAATAAAAAATAGAATGTGAAATATGTTACAAATATATGGAATATATGAGTTATATACTCATGAAATGAATATGGAAAGGATAATGCAATTGTATAAAGAAATGTGAAATAAATTGTGAAAAGCTATTTATATAGCAAGTATGTGAATTGAGATATTTGTGAAACAAATGAAATATGATATAATTGTTGTAATAATTAAATAATAATATATGTTTATATTTCAATCGATATATTGTAATTTCTTATCTTTAAATATTTGGATTATAGAAATACCACTGAGTTTTACTCAAAGATGAAACACCCCAAACTGGCCCAAAAAGCTGACCGGATTTGATATGTTCCTCGAATAAAACTTTAGCAATTTCTCGTTTTGTTTAAGAAAAACTTGATGAGTTTGTATAAAGCAGATTAACTTAATGTTTAAGTTGAAATCAAATTTAAATAAATTTGTATCTTCTTAAAACATTATTTAAAAGAAATTTATAAGTTAAAAGAAAACCAAATTTTATGAAAAATTTTTACTTATTATTGTAAAACATATATATATTAGTGTCAAAAAGCAGTTCAAATTATTTATCGAAAATTATTTAGTTATTTAAATAAATATTGTTCATGGCAGAATAAAAATCCAAACGCAAAAATTAAAAAAAAAACAGTTCAAAATGGCCTTATTACAAAAATAGCAAAAACCCATAATAAAGTCTAAATAAGTTTAATAAGTCTAATTTGGAAAATCTCCAAAATACTTTGTTTGAGCATTGGCCACCACATAGTCCTCGCTGACCCGATCCATCGCGCTAAGAGTCATCTGAAAATTATCCCACAAAGGGGGGGAGTCATAAACTCAATGTGTAACACATACATTAAAAAGCCCATTTGATCATAGCCTTAAAGCCCATTAATCACACATATAGCCATAGGCCCATTTAAGTCATATTTAGCCCAAAAGCCCATTTTCATAGCAGATTAAATAATAATCATTTAAAATCACATGGATATGTACATATAATGGAATGCAAACCCACCCACCTAAATATCCATCCGCTACACACCACCGTATTCAACCAATCACACCGTGGAGATTACTAAATCTACCTCCATCCATACACACCATCGAAGCGATTCTTGTGCAGTCAACATGCACATCGCCTTTATAATTTTGTGGCAAGGCCACCGGACAAATGTGACCAAGTCACAGATTCACATATGTGACCTAAGTCACGGATTCAAATATGTGATGAAGTCACCGGATTATGTGGTAAAACCACCGGAATACTTCCCCTTTATCAATTTTACCCATATTCCCATGCACATACATATTATTCAGTTTTCATGCTATTTACCCCAAAATCATAATATAATCATACTTATTTCACATTTTATGCATATAGCAAAATTAACGAAATATTGGGGTAAACATACCTGAATATCGTATACCACTGAATGGTATCCACAATCATTATCAAACATATTGTCATATAATCACATTTAATATAGATCTATGAGATTTTATTGTAAGGTTACACACCTTATGACTGTGAGAACGATACCTTCCCGCTCGTCAACACCTAGTAATTATCACACTAGATTAGTATACACTATTACTAATAAAACTATACTATTGATGAGAGATCTACATCCTTACCCTCGGATTCTCGAACAACCGTTATTTGTGGTTTTTCTCCGCTAGATGGATCAAAACCCACCGATATCCCACCAACGAAAAGTGGTTCGGCTGTACGCATGACTTCAAATAACCGATCATCGTTAGCAGAGGGTCCACAACCCGGTGGAAAATCTCTTATTGCCGATACCGCCCTTCGTTTGAAGTTTGAGGGTACAACAGTGCCTCCTCTCTTCCAAACACTCCGTACTGCTCTTTTTGAACCTATCTTGTTAGTCTCAAAATCACCCCTAAAATAAAGTTAGTTAATAAACTATCTAAAAGAATTGATATAAACGAAAGTGATATTCTTACCTTGGATGATTTCGAAAGGTTTCCCTTAAAACGTTGGTTTCAAAAAGATTCTTAAAAATCCCTTCCAAGGATTCAGCCTAAAAGAGAAAAGAAAAAATAAGAGAACTATGTTTCTAAATCGGCTATAATAAAAAGAGAAAATGAAAACAATTGACAAAAACCTTACTTGCTCACTTGAAGATTCGCCTTGATGATATAGAATAAAAGAATTTGTGATTTGAATTGCACAAAAGAGAAGAAAAAGATAGTGATTTTTGGCTATAATGGTTTCGGTTTTCAATAAAAGAAAAGAAGGAATGAAATCAAAATGGAAGATGATTCGGTTGACAAAAGAGAAAAGAATGGTGGTTTTGGTTAGGGTAGATGATGGTTTGGTTGAGAGAAAGAAGAAAGAAAATGAAAAATGGAAGGAGAAAGAAAGAGAAAAGAAGAAAAGATGATGATAATGATAATTTCAAAAAGAAAAGAGATAGGTTGAGGGACTTATGTGCATTCGTCCAAGAGGAAAAAAAATGAAGAAAATAGGTTTATGATCTTTGGGACTTTCGGTTACAAAGAGAATGAAATATGTTTTGTTTAGGAGAAAAGAACTAGAAAGGTTTCTCAAACCGAATGGTAAGTTGCAAAAAGACCAAAAGAAGAGAAACAAAACTTCTCTTTTGTGTAGATAGACATTCGACTATGAACAAGATTTTGGAGAAAATTTGTTAAAAATTTTGCCAACTATCACCCCCTAATGGCTAAGCAAAATTTCGGCCAACCTAAGCCAACATCATCCCTTTTTCCTCCTTGTTTCTTCCTCATCAATCCATTGTTTCTAAACACAATTAGACCTTCTCCCTTAGCCCCAAAATCGACTAGGTTCATGGTCAAATGACCATGAAAAAGCTTCAAAACATTGTCCTTACTTCAAGCCTTTTGTCCCCCTTTCTTACCATCCTTTCTTGATTCCTTGCCATAACTTTTAGCTTACCTTTTTCACATGGTCTACTCACCAAAAATAGAAAAGATGACCATCCCTTCTAGAATAGTCTTGGCCGACACTATAGGGAAGGAAACAAAAAAATAAAATCCTCCCATTTGCTAGCTAGGGATTCAACCTCTCCCTCAAGTATTCATCCATGCGTCCTAACCACCTTGCCAATTACTCATCTTATGCTTAAAACCTCTTGTCATTATTTCTTAAAGCCTATCTTGCTTAGCTCCATCTTAATTATCAAAAATTAATATTTCA
The DNA here is from genome assembly GCA_025506655.1 of Gossypium rotundifolium. NCBI lineage: Eukaryota > Viridiplantae > Streptophyta > Magnoliopsida > Malvales > Malvaceae > Gossypium > Gossypium rotundifolium. The sequence continues at coordinate 32,594,267 of CP106730.1, forward strand.
CTAAGCAATCACTTACATAATGAAGTTCAAAATAAACTTCCAAAACACACTCAATCATAATTAGGCATGCAATAACATTCAATTAAGTAAAGATGCATAACCCCTAATTATCGGGATGTTACTGATTCTACCCCTTAAAATAATTTCGTCCTCGAAATTACAGGTTGGAACAAGTGAGGGTATTCTTTGTCGCATCGCTTCCTTCTGTTCCTCTGAAGCTTCTTCTGATCCTTGATTGCGCCATAATACTTTGACGAGAGGAACTGATTTTCTCCGTAAAACCTTTATATCTCGCTCCAGAATTTGAATTGGCTCCTCTTCATATGACAAATCTGGTCTTAATTCCACCTCTTCAACTGGCACTACATGAGATGGATCCGACCGTTAACGGCGTAACATTGAAACATGGAACACATCGTGCATTTGCTTCAACTCCGAAGGCAAACCTAACTGATATGCCATAGGTCCGACCCGCTTCAAAACCCGATAAGGTCCAATGAACCTGGGACTTAACTTCCCTTTGCGTCCAAATCTCATCACCTTTTTCCAAGGTGAGACCTTTAGGAATACCTGATCCCCCATAGTAAACTGTATTTCTTTCCATTTAAGATCTGCGTACGACTTTTATCTGTCAGATGCTTCCTTTAACCGAGCCTGAATTACCTTAACCTTTTCTTCGGATTCAGCCATTATTTCTGGACCCAAAATCTGACGTTCCCCTAATTCTGTCCAACACGTAGGAGTACGACACTTCCGTCCATATAGTGCTTCATACGGTGCCATCCGAATACTAGCTTGGTAACTGTTATTGTACGCAAATTCTGCTAACGGTAAGAATTCTTCCCAACTTCCCCTGAAATCCATCACACATCCCCTTAACATATCTTCTAAGATTTGGATTACTCATTCAGACTGGCAATCAGACTGTGGATGAAATGCCGTACTGAAGTCCAATCTGGTGCCCGAAGCCTGATGCAATGTTTTCCAAAACCGAGACGTAAACCTCGAATCTCTATCCAAAATAATCGACACCGCACTCCATGCGATCTCACAATCTCACCACATATAACCGCCAATTTACGCAAAGAGTAATCAACCGAATCGGGATAAAATGTGCGATTTCATCAATCGGTCCACTATCACCCATACCAAGTCTTTCTTAGTAGGCGTAAGAGAAGCCCACTAACAAAGTCCATGGTGATTCTCTCCCACTTCCACTACGAAATCTTTATCGATGAAGTAATCCGAAGGTACTTGATGTTCAACCTTGACTTGTCGACACGTTAAGCACTTTCCTACAAACTCCGTAACTTCCGTTTAAGACCGGGCCACCAAACCGATCTCGCAAGTCTCGATATAACTTACTTCCTCCAGGATGCATAGCATAAGGGCTACTATGCGACTCCTGAAGAATCTTTTGCCTCAACTCCTGATTCCTCGGCATACAGATTTTACCGTTGAAACACAATACACCATCGCTGTTAATACCATAATCTTCCAATTCCCCATTCTGTACCTGCCGTAGCTTTACACTTAGATCTTCGTCTACTAACTGCCTCTCTTTCACTTGACTCAACCATGTCGGCCTAACATGTAATTCGCCAATAAGCTTTAAGTCATCGTAAAGACTAAGATGTGCAAACATCGCCTTAAATCGACACCACTTTCCGACTTAGAGCGTCTGCCACCACATTCGCCTTGCCCGAGTGGTACTCGATAGAACAGTCGTAGTCTTTCAATAATTCTATCCACCTTCGTTGCCTCAAATTCAGTTCTTTACGAGTCGGTGATATTTCAAACTCTTGTGGTCCGTGTATATCACCGACTTTTCCCGTATAAATAATGTCTCCAAACTTTAAGAGCAAAACTATGCGCCAACTCTAAGTCATGCGTCGGGTAATTAACCTCGTGTGGCCTCAAGCTGCGAGAGCAGCATACGCAACTACCTTCCGTCTTGTATCGAACACATCCTAATCCCGTGTGAGAAGCATCACAATACACGACAAAATCCTTTCACGCCTCAAGTGAATCAAAATCGAGCTTGGTCAAAACCCTCTTGAGCTTCTCAAAGCTCTCTTGTTATCGGCCCACACGAAAGGTACTTCCTTTCTCAACAATTTAGTTAAAGGTGCATTATCGATGAAAATCCTTCGATGAATCTTCGTAGTAGCTGCTAATCCCAAGCTGTGAACCTCCGTTCTTGACTTAGGTGGTTTACAATCTAGCACACCTCAATCTTCTGAGGATCCACCCTTATCCCTTCCGCAGACACCACATGGCCTAAAAACACAACTTCTTTCAGCCAAAATTCACACTTACTGAATTTGGCATAAAGTTTCTTCTCTCTTAAAACTTGCAACACAATCCGGAGATGCTCATCATGCTCCATTTCGGACTTAGAATACACCAGGATGTCGTCTATGAATACTACGACGAATTGATCCAAGTAGGGTTGGAAAATTCGGTTCATCATATCCATGAACGCAGCTGGGGCATTCATCAATCCAAATGGCATTATCGAAAATTCATAATGCCCATATCTAGTTCGGAAGGCCGTCTTATGGATATCTGCTTCTTTCACCTTAAGCTGATGATACCCCAACCTTAAATCAATCTTTGAGAATACCGTAGCTCCTTTAAGCTGATCGAACAAGTCGTCGATCCTCGGTAAAGGATACTTGTTCTTGATGGTCAGCTTATTCAACTGCCGGTAATCTATACACATCCTCATCGTTCCGTCCTTCTTCTTCACGAATAGGACCGGTACTCCCCATGGAGACACACTTGGTCGGATAAATCCACGATCAAGCAACTCCTGAATCTGAGCCTTAAGCTCAACTAACTCCTTCGGTGCCATTCTATATGCAGCAATAGAAATCTGGCGCTTCCGGTAATAATTCAATCCGAATTCTACCTCTCGATCCGGAGGCAATCCTGAAGTTCTTACGAAAAACATCTACAAATTCATTCACAGTCTTAACTCCCTCAACAGTTGCTTCCTTAGCCTCCAAGGCACTCACCAACATCAGGAAGGCTACATATCCTTTTCTAACCATCTTTTCTGCCTTAAGAGCGAATACTACATTAGATAAGTAGTTCTGTCTCTCGTCCATCACTACAACTTCTTTGTCATCAACAGTTCTTAAGGACATTCGTTTAGCAGCACAATCCACATTTGCACGATACTTCACAAGCCAGTCCATGCTTAAGATCAGGTCGAATTCCCTGAATGGCAACTCCATTAAATTAGCCAGAAATTGTGTCCCTTGAACTTCTAAAGGCACTTCCTTAAAAAGTTTGTTTATTACTACTGCCTATCCTAAAGGACTAAGTACAGTCATCTTCCTAGGTACAGTCTCAGAAGTCACATGCAAAGTCCCAGATACTTCACTAGCGATATATGAGTGAGTTGACCCTATATCTATCAAAGCAATAAAGGGCAACCCAGAAATCAGAAACGTACCCGTGATAACATCAGGTGCATCACTGTCTTCTCTGCGACGAACTGTATATACCAGACCTGGCTGTCTTGCCTCAGAGCTACCACTGCCTCTGCCTGAAGTTTCGCGACCTCTACCAGAGCCATTACCCCTTCCATTTGGACCACGGCCCCTTATCGACTACTGTTCACCTCTGCATTTGATTAACATACGACCTCTGGGCGGTTCTTTTCTGAATTCTTCGGACAATCCTTGATCATATGGTCTTTAGATCCGTACTTGAAACATCCCCCGGTCTTTTTCCAACATTTTCCCGGGTGCATCTTCCCACATTGAGCACAAGCACGATGTTGTCCACCCGTAACAGTCTGCTGACTTTGCGGCCCATCATTTCTTGGTTTCTTCTGAAAATTCTCGGATGACCCTGAAGACCCAAAGCTCCGCTTATTCTTATTCTGGCCTCTGTCCGGTTCATCTTTCGATCAAATTAACTTCTTCGGCTATTCTTGCCCTTTCTACTAAGATTGTAAAATCTCTTTCCCGGTGCGGAGCAATCATCACTCGCAGTTCATCTCTAAGTCCATCCTCAAATCTGACACACCGTTCATATTCAGTAGCTACTATCCCTCTGGCATATCGGCTAAGTCGTAAAAATTCTGCTTCATACTCAGCTATCGACTTATTTCCTTGCACTAAATTCAGAAACGCCTTTCTCTGGGGGTCGAGTAGCTAGCTTCAAAATATTTTCCTTCGAATTTAACTTTAAAATACCCCCAATCCACTCGATCCACAGGGGTACTCTCCTTGATAGTGAGCTACCACTGGTAAGCCTCATCACGCAGTAGTGAAACAAGACCTTTAGCTTTTCTTGACAATGCGTCTAAATCGTCCATGATCCTCTCGATGCCTCTAACCAAGACTCGCTACATTCGGAGATACTCAGATACTCCCTAAAACCTCGGCTCCATTTGATCTAAGTCTCTCACCATCGACTTTGAGACCCATTTCGAGACTAACTTCTCGCTACTGTTCCAATACTCAAGCTGACTTGTGATCTTTGCGTCACCTCCTCTATTTTGCTCTTGAAAATCCACCCCAACAGCCGGTGGTGGAGCTTCATTTTCAAAACCTTGACCAGATCTAACTGGTTCCGACACAGCCATTCTTCCTCTTCCACGTGCACGACGACCATGTCCCCTAGAACTCATGTCTACTACGTGTCTTATCTGTTTTTACGAAAAAGTCTTATGTATTAGAGTCTTTTCACTTCTTATTAAAAGAAAGTTTTATGTAACAAATATTTATTCAGTGGTTTTTCCGTAGTAGCACACATACACCTAGGGTCCATGTCTCTAAAGTATAATTTCCTTAGGTTTATCATACATTCATATTACTTTATCAACAAAAAGTACTTACATGATGGATCTGGGTCGAGAACTCGGGTGCCATGCTTTTATAAAACCATTCTAACTAAAGAAAATTTTCAAAAAGTCATTTGGGCTAAATTTTGAAAATATTGTGGGCTTCACAACCCAAGTAGAGAGTTTAAAACTAGGCTCGATACCAAGTTGAAACACCCAAACTCTCGCCCAAAAGCAATTGACAGATTTGATATGTTCCTCGAATAAAACTTTAGCAATTTCTCATTTTGTTTAAGAAAAACTTGATGAGTTTGTATAAAAAGATTAACTTAATGTTTAAGTTGAAATCGAATTTAAATAAATTTGTATCTTCTTAAAACATTATTTAAAAGAAATTTATAAGTTAAAAGAAAACCAAATTTTATGAAAATTTTTACTTATTATTGTAAAACATATATATATTAGTGTCAAAAACAGTTCAAATTATTTATCGAAAACCATTTAGTTATTTAAATAAATATTGTTCATGGCGAATAAAAATCCAAACGCATAAAATAAAAAAAAAAAGTTCATAATGGCCTTATTACAAAAATAGCAAAAACCCATAATAAAGTCTAAATAAGTTTAATAAGTCTAATTTGGAAAATCTCCAAAATACTTTGTTTGAGCATTGGCCACCACATAGTCCTCGCTGACCCGATCCATCGCGCTAAGAGTCATCTAAAATTATCCCACAAAGGGGTGAGTCATAAACTCAATGTAACACATACATTAAAAAGCCCATTTGATCATAGCCTTAAAGCCCATTAATCACACATATAGCCATAGGCCCATTTAAGTCATATTTAGCCCAAAAGCCCATTTTCATAGCAGATTAAATAATAATCATTTAAAATCACATGAATATGTACATATAATGGAATGCAAACCTGGCCCACCTAAATATCCATCCGCTACACACCACCCATACCAACCAATCACACCGTGGGGATTACTAAATCGACCCTCCATCCGCTACACACCATCGAAGGCAGTTGCTGTAGTCAACATGCACATCGCCCTTATAATTTTGTGGCAAGGCCACCAGACAAATGTGACCGAAGTCACCAGATTCACATATGTGACCTAAGTCACCGGATTCAAATATGTGACCGAAGTCACCGGATTATGTGGTAAAACCACCGGAATACTTCCCCTTTATCAATTTTACCCAAATGCCCATGCACATACATATTATTCAGTTTTCATGCTATTTACCCCAAAATCATAATATAATCATACTTATTTCACATTTTATGCATATAGCAAAATTAACGAAATATTGGGGTAAACATACCTGAATATCGTATACCACTGAATGGTATCCACAATCATTATCAAACATATTGTTATATAATCACATTTAATATAGATCTATGAGATTTTATTGTAAGGTTACACACCTTATGGTGAGAGAACGATACCTTCCGCTCGTCAACACCTAGTAATTATCACACTAGATTAGTATACACTATTACTAATAAAACTATACTATTGATGAGAGATCTACATCCTTACCCTCGGATTCTCGAACAACCGTTATTTGTGGTTTTTCTCCGCTAGATGGATCAAAACCCATTGATATCCCACCAACGAAAAGTGGTTCGGTTGTACGCATGACTTCAAATAACCGATCTTAGTTAGCGAGGGTCCACAACCCGTGGAAAATCTCTTATCGCCGATACCGCCCTTCGTTTGAAGTTTGAGGGTACAACGATGCCTCCTCTCTTCCAAACACTCCGTCTTGCTCTTTTGAACCTATCTTGTTAGTCTCAAAATCACCCTAAAATAAAGTTAGTTAATAAGCTATCTAAAAGAATTGATATAAGCGAAAGTGATATTCTTACCTTGGATGATTTGAAAGGTTTCCCTTAAAGCGTTGGTTTCAAAAAGATTCTTAAAATTCCCTTCCAAGGATTCGGCCTAGGAGAGAAAAGAAAAATAAGAGAACTATGTTTCTAAATCGGCTATAATAAAAAGAGATAATGAAAACAATTGACAAAAACCTTACTTGATCACTTGAAGATTCGGCCTTGATGATATAGATAAAAGAATTTATGATTTCGAATTACACAAAAAGAGAAGAGAAAAAGATAGTGATTTTTGGCTATAATGGTTTCATTTTTCAATAAAAGAAAAGAAGGAATGAAATTAAAATGGAAGATGATTCGGTTGACAAAAGAGAGGAAAATAATGGTGGTTTTGGTTAGGGTAGATGATGGTTTCGGTTGAGAGAAAGAAGAAAGAAAATGAAAAATGGAAGGAGAAAGAAAGAGGAAAAGAAGAAAAGATGATGATAATGATAATTTCCAAAAGAAAAGAGATAGGTTTAGGGACTTATGTGCATTCGGCCAAGAGGAAAAAAAAATGAAGAAAATAGGTTTATGATCTTTGGGACTTTCGGTTACAAAGAGAATGAAAGATGTTTTGTTTAGGAGAAAAGAACTAGAAAGGTTTCTCAAACCGAATGGTAAGTTACAAAAGACCAAAAGAAGAGAAATAAAACTTCTCTTTTGTGTAGATAGACATTCGGCTATGAACAAGATTTTGAGAGAAAATTTGTTAAAATTTTGCCAACTATCACCCCTAATGGCTAAGCAAAATTTCGCCAACCTAAGCCAACATCATCCCTTTTTTCCTCCTTGTTTCTTCCCCATCAATCCATTGTTTCTAAACACAATTAGACCTTCTCCCCTTAGCCCCCAAAACCAACTAGGTTCATGGTCAAATGACCATGAAAAAGCTTCCAAAACATTGTCCTTACTTCAAGCCTTTTGTCCCCCTTTCTTACCATCCTTTCTTGATTCCTTGCCATAACTTTTAGCTTACCTTTTTCACATGGTCTACTCACCAAAAATAGAAAAGATGACCATCCCTTCTAGAATAGTCTTGGCGACACTATAGGAAGGAAACAAAAAAATAAAATCCTCCCATTTGCTAGCTAGGGGATTCGAACCTCTCCCCTCAAGTATTCATCCATGCGTCCTAACCACCTTGCCAATTACTCATCTTATGCTTAAAACCTCTTGTCATTATTTCTTAAAGCCTATCTTGCTTAGCTCCATCTTAATTATCAAAAATTAATATTTCACTAAGCAATCACTTACATAATGAAGTTCAAAAATAAACTTCCAAAACACACTCAATCATAATTAGGCATGCAATAACATTCAATTAAGTAAAGATGCATAACCCCTAATTATCAGGATGTTACACAACATATAGTTTTATTTTCCGTGAGCAGGTTGGTTACTTATTTTGATCGCCGATTCAGCATCCAAATCTCAAACGTGGTGATATTTTATCTTTTTTTTTTTGTGTTGGCATGTCCCTAAGGTGTCTAAATAATAATCATTTTGTGGATTGATTTTAAAGTAAAATGGATTATAAGTTTAATGTTAGTTGGTTATATACATATAATATGTGTTTATGTTTGAGGTCATGTTATGACATGTTTAAGTTAATGTTTAAATGAACATGAATTAGGCAAAGTAAATTGAATTTGGCATGGTTATAAATTGGATTTGAATGATGTTTAAATGGTATGAAATGTTGATATAATTGTGGTACCTATGAGGGTACATTGGTTAGGCACCTAGGATGTTTGTTTGATATGATTTTGATGAGTTTGATTGTGTTTTGAATTGGTTAAACGAATGATTTTTGAGTTGCTTATTGTCTAAGCTTGTAAGAAATGGTAAACTTGTTGTTAAAAGTACATTTTGAGTCCACACGATCAGACACTCGAGCGTGTGACTGGACTGTGTCAGACACATGGCCTGACCACACGGACGTGTGAACCAGAAGCTTTGAAAATTTTTATAATTCTTCGAAAAATTCTCTGAGTTTTCGAATTAGTCCCAACTTGTTTATAACACGTAATTTGGGCCTCGAGGGCTCGAATAAGGGACAATATATATGAGTTTGATTGATTTTGACTTGAATATTATATGATATGAATTGAATTTAAATTATGTCTATTTGATCGGTAATGCTTCAAAACCCTATTCTGGCAACGGATGTGGATTAGGGGTGTTACAAAAGCTCAGCTTCAGGAACTCCTTGATCGTGGGTTCATCCGTCCTAGTGTTTCTCCGTGGGGGCACCGATATTATTTCTAAAGAAAAAGGATGGTACCATGAGGATGTGTATCGAATATCGTCAGTTAAACAAGTTAACCGTGAAGAATAAGTACCCACTTCCGAGGATCGATGACTTGTTTGATCAGTTTCATGGGGCTTCTGTGTTTTCTAAAATAGATCTCCATTCTGGGTATCATTAGTTTAAGGTTAAGGAAGTTGATGTTTACAAGACTGCTTTTTTAGAGTTAGCTTGACATGTATGTATGAACCCCTGTTGTCTTAAATTTTATGTTTTTTTCTTATTTGTTTTCATTGTTTAATAAGTTTTCACTTTTAGATATTTTTTTTTGGTGCAAGAAGATGGATAAAAAACCATAACTAGGCGAGGCGAGGCCAAGTTATTCTAGAGCAATCATCGTGTAGTAGTTGAAGAACTTCATCCGACGGTTGCATGTAGATATACCTACCCAGAAGCCTTGAGGACTCCATTGATGCCAAACTATTTGCTACCCGATTACTCTCTCTAAATACATGTATAACCCGAACCATCCAAGATAGCTGGAATAGATCTTTAATAACTCTAACACAGCTGAGTGATGTTGTTCTACTGAAGTTGCTTGAATCAAATGAATACCTACAATACTATCCATCTCAAACACCACCATTCTTAACCCTAGATTACAAGCTACTTGCAGTCCCTCAAGAGCACTCCAAAGCTCAGCATTGAGTAAAGAACATCAGCTAATAATTTTAGAAAATCCAGCATTCCAATTGCCATGTTGGTCATGAATTAAACCACCAACTAAAGCTTTCTGAAACACATTACTAACAACACCATCGATGTTCACCTTATGCCATCCATCCTTAGGTGGAATCCACCTAACTAGTCTACAAACTTTAGTTTGTCTATGCCTTAAACAACTCGCCATCCCATGGTTAGAATAAAGATAAAAATCTCTCATTCTGTAGCTCTTCTCCAAGACACTATCACATTTTATTAAATCTGCATTAAAAACAAAATTATTTCTTCTAATCCATAAATACCAACAAATGACACCAAAAAGGGTTCGCCAAACAATAGGATTGCAAGAAAAATAATCGGGATTTAGTAGGTTAATATCAAACCAATCCTTCAGGTTGATGCTAAAGTGTCTTTTATTCGGTCTGATCAACACCAACCATGTCGCCACAGGTGGGGAACGAAACCTCAAAACATGATTAATAGTTTCTGTCAAATTTCCACACACCTTACAACTTGCATCGGAAGTAAGGTGCCTTCTCGCTCTGCCATCATTAGTAAGGACCCTATTTAAATATGCAAGCCAAAGGATGACTCATACGCTTTGAGGTCTCGGTAAGTGCCACATCTGATGCCAAAATTTATCACTCTTATCCCTCTCCATCCAAAAAATTGAGACGTAAGTTGAACAAACCGTAAATGTACACCTCTTACATTACCCCATCTAACAAAATCGTCCACGTCATGAACATAATAAGGTTTATAGGTTAAAATGCTCAAAAACACTAGAGGCGGCAAAATGGATTTAATCACATTCCAATTCCAATCCCCACTCAACGATGGTCAATGGGTATATAATTGTGTTGTGTACAAATTTCCACAAAAGGGCCCATTCTTTCACCGAATTATCTCTCCAAAAATCATCATTCAAACCCTTCCCCACATTCCATACAACACCTTCCATTTAAAGCCAATTTTCATGAGGAAAGCATCATTTTGGTAGTCAATTTTCTTGAATCCAATGCCTCCATTTTTTGTATCTTTGCATAGATCATCTCACTTGACAAGATTTATCCTTTTTTTTCTCCTCTATGTGTTCCCAGACAAATTTACGAATAATATTCTCCATTTTTGAGCAAACTCCCTTTGGAATAACCGTCAATTGCATAGCATAAATAGGAATAGAATCCACGAATACTTTCACTAACATGATTCTACCTGCTAGCGAAAGCAATTTAGCCTTCCACCCTGCCAACTTTTTCTTCATGTTGTCCATAATGTTTTGGTACATATCTTTTGTCACTCTTTGATGTAGAAGTGGCACACCTAGATACTTCTCCAAATTATCCATATGGGAGAAACCAAGTCCACAACAAATATTCTTTTTCAATTCGTGAGGAACATTTTTAGAGAAAAAGATCTTAGTTTTCTGTGCATTGACTCGGTGTTTAGAGCTAACACAAAAGTTCTTAAGCACCCTTTTCATAATCGACATCTGATTAATAGACGTTTCACTGAAAAAAACTAAATCATCTATAACAAAAGTGATGGAAGATACCGAGGCCATTCTTAGACAACTTTACAGGTTTTCATCTTCCTTTCTAGATTTCAACATTAATCATTTGAGCCAGACACTCCATACAAAGAACGAAGAGGTAGGGCGATAAAAGATCACCTAGCCTTAATCCATAATATAGGGTAAAGTGTAACATCCTAGATTAGGGGTTGTGCGTTTGGAGCATAACTCAAGTGTTAATAGGCTTTAAGTGTGGTTGGTGATGTTTTAAAGGTTTTAAAACTCTAGGATTAAAAGGGGATGCATTGGAAATTTTGAAATTTTAAGTTAAAGGAGAAATTAAGGCAAGGTGGCCTTAAGAGAAAAAGTATGTGAAATTTGACACACAACAGGCTTGGAAAAGTGGCTCGAAGATGCCACTTAGGGCTTAGGAAATGGCGCCACATGCAAGGGTGTTGGGCTGAGTTCGAGTCACATGGGAAGCAAATAAAAGAAGTTTTATTTTTGCTTCGAGAAGCCTGAGGTGGACTGCAACAAGGCTCTTAAAAAGGAGTTTTATTCTCTTTAAAATTTGGCTAAATAGGGATAAATAATGATTTATCTTAAGTATTTTAAAGAGATAAATAAGGATTTATTTATCACTATTCCCATGAGATAAAGGTTGGATTAAACTCTTTTATTTTATGATAATTAAAGGACAAAGCTATCAAATAGAAGAGTGGTGGCCAAGTAAGGATTCCTTAGATGATAATTTAGATCTATAAAAGGAAGGAAGGAGGGCTACTCATTAATTTTCTTCCTTCTCTCTCTCTCTTAAAATTTTAGGGTTCTCTTCTCTTTTCTTTTGTCTAGCAATTCCTAGCCTCCTCTCTTTTATTCAAAACTAAAAACACAATCCAACCTAATGAATTCTTCATAGCACCAAAAGCAAATTGCCAAAGCCGAATCTTTGTTGTGACAGAAGGGTGTTGCGATTTCATCCAAAAGGTAAGATCAACTATTAATTGATTTTCAATCTCTCTTTAGCGAAATATAGGAATCTAACTCCTTTAGAATTCCATGGCGAAATTTGGAAGGTTTTCTTGGGATCTAGTAGTTATCGACTACAAGGAGCGGTTTTGGGATTTAGATCCGTAAGGTAAAGCGATAGTGATTTTCGACCATAGGCCATTTGGTATATAATGTTAGCCGATTCGACTTAGGTGGTGTAGGAAGGAGTTCTACAATCGCAAAGGTGCAAATCGTTAGGCGTGGGTTTCGGATTTAGTCAATTGTGCTAATCGGTGCGTAGTTATCGCACTATTCTCCTGTTATTGTATGTTGTTAAGTATGTTTGATTATGATGTGTATGTTAGCTTTGAAATAATGGCTAAGATGGTGGACACCGTAGTGGTGTCGATTAATCAGTCGATGCTCTATTTTGCCTATGATATATGTGTGATATTTGTGGTGAGCATGTGATAAATATTTACTCGATTGTTAATCGACATGATACACATATATGCATGGGACTTGGGATGTGAAAATTGAAGGAAAGGGTGTACATCATTATGTACGTGGTCTAATGCTAGCCTCGTGCTACATTAGCGCTTGATGTTAGCTATGTGCTTCATCAAGGGAGGTCTTTGCTAAGTGCCCATCTCAAATGTTGATAGTGTGTGCATCACCGTGGATGATTGATATGTGGGATCCTATGGGATGGGGTGGCTCGACCACGGCCTTGGCGACAAGTCGCCAAGGTAAGATATGTGGATCATTATGTGATCGGTGGTGGATTAGTCACGGCCTTGGCGAAGTGCCAAGGTAGGTGTAATGGATGGACCCTAGGTTGGGATGGGCTTCATAATTGCATATTTATGTGTATGGATTTGTGTGGATATGGGCCAAGCCCATATGTGGAGATATGTGAAATGACTATGCACCGAGTCGGTTTGACTCACCCAATATTTTAAACCTTTCGGTGATGCGTAAAGCTTGGACCGGGTTGGAGTGGATACAAAGGTGGCCATGCGAAGCGATTTTCATGCAGAAAGATATTTTAATTAATTAAGCATTTATATCTTGATGCTTTGATTATTCAATTATTGTAATAAGGCCCTAAAAGTATTTAATGTACATTTAAGTGTTTCTCATTAAGTTTATTATTGTATTTTATTATGGATTGACAATTGAGGAATTATTTGCAAGCGATTTTTATTTAAATTTATATATACTAAAAGTTTTAATCCGGATATTTTATAAACACCACACCTTACTTAAGAATTTTAATGAACATTGTTTTCTAAACTTAACAAAATTTTCGTGTTTTATCCTTAAGTTCAAATTTGTTTCAAACATTTTCCATGATGGCATTTCAAATTGATTAAGTAGTGAATGGGCCGGGTTTGGGGTGTTACATAAAGACATCGGACAGATTCCCATTCTAGATAACTTGCATGGTCGAAAAACTAACACAATACATAATAAGTTCTTGAATAGTACCTGGAATTCTAATATCCTCTAACGTGTCCTCAATGAAGCCCCAATCAAGTCTCATAGGCTTTCTCCAATTCAATTTTAACAGCCATCCATCATTTATTTCCAGATTTCCTGCACATGGAATGGATGATTTTTTGAGCAACAATAATATTGTCCATTATGCTCCTTGTAACACCCCTTGCCCGAGGCCGTTGTCGGAGTCGAGCATGAGGCATTACTAGACTTAACTACTAATTCGGGGCATAAAATTTAAACTGTCCATCTGCATCATGTTGACTAAATTGACCATAACTCGAGTTAGGAAACTCAAAATTTAGATCTGTAAATTTTCCTTGAAACTAGACTCATGTATGTTCTTACCATAATTTTTCCAGAATTTTTCATATGGCCAATTAGTACAGTTTATTCATTAAACTTTCCCCTGTTTCACTATTTGATGGTTCTGACCTATCTTTACAAAAACTTAGTTATCTCATTGTACAGAATTCCAATAATGTTCTTGTTTATTCCAATAAAAAACATACTCATTAAGGATTCTAAGAATATAAACTATGCTCCATGATTATTTTTTTAAAATTTTTAACAATTTTTACAAGACAGAACAGGGAATCACGAAGTCATTCGGAACTAGTCTCACTAAAATTTAAATATCTCATAATATAAAATCCCTTTGCCTACTATGTTTCTTTCATATAAAAATAGGAACAATAAGCTTTAATTATATATCTTATTTAATTTCTAATTCCATTTCTCCTATTTTTGGTGATTTTTCAAAATCAAGTTACTGCTGTTAACCAAAAACTGTTTCGTTGCAAAATATGGTTAACTAGTTTATAACATCCTTACTCCATTTCATTTAAACTCCATACATTAACCATACTTATATACATACTAAAACTAAATCAACCAAACCCACAACCAAACATACTCATCAAGCCAAAATATAAAATTTCAAGATTTACAAGATGGACAAGCCATTTTCGCATGGCTTATATAAATATATACATCATATTTAAAATATACTCACAAGAGCAATATAGCCTATACATGCCGTAGTTCTAAAAGTTCAACTTATAAAAAGGGTACCAAAGATAGTTGATAGTGTGATTGACTTTGACGATGATCCCGAGCTCGTCGTAAACTTCAAAATCTATAAAGTAGTCAATTAAACACAAATGGTAGCGATCTTAGCTTAGTAAGTAATAAGCAATGGGAACATAAATAAATTGAATCATTATACTAATTCAATTAATTCAACAATTACTCACAAGTCCGTATCAACATTTCATATAGTATAATACCTATATCAATATCACATTCATTAGATTTACCAAAACTGAATATACAAATATTCCATATCCTTTTAATCGAATTTAATGAACTAATGAGTACAACACATATGTATAAATTAGGACATGATAACTACTTACATCTTTCACATCAATTTATTTAGTTCTCATGCTTAACATACTTACATGTCTCTTATGAGTGTTTCCATTCATCGATTCATATCTTTGAGAAATCTGATTATACGCACCCATAGTGCATTACATGTAACGTATCGCACACTTAGTGCCGTTACTTGATAACTAGCATACGTAGTGCCGTCTTCCGGTAATGTATCACACACATAGTGTCATTACCAGTTTCTCGCACACATAGTGCCATCTATCGGTAATATATCGCACACATAGTGCCATTACCCATTTCTCGTGCACATAGTGCCATCTATCGGTAATGTATCGCACACATAGTGCCATTATCCATTTCTCTCACACATAGTGCCATCTATCGATAATGTATCGCACACATAGTGCCATTAGTCATTTCTCACACACATAGTGCTATCTTCCTTTCACAATTTCCACCTCATTCTCATAGACATAAATTATCACATCTAAAAGAAAATATTAAACATCATAGATATACATGATCGATTCCATCTATCCCTCCAATGAAGTTATACCATATTCGGCTTTAGAAAACAACCATGTACTGTCATCAATTCAATACCATAATCATACATTACCAATCTATAATTAACCACATCTCAACCATACTTTATTATTTAACTCAATTTATTCAAAACTAGTAAGAAATACTAAGCTCATATTCAGCTAACACATGAATATATACATATATATATATATATATATATATATATTTGTTACCATTTCACATTAGGCAATTTACCAGCAAATATATTTATCTTTACTTAACAATTTTACCTCCATATAATAAAATTCAATTTAACCCAATTGCTTAAAACTTAATTCGGAAGTCGATGAATTTAAGTGTCTCGGCTATTCGTTTACTTTAGCTTTTCCCCGATCTAACTTTTTTTTTCTTTTGTTCTTGATCTAAATAGTTACAGATTAAACCCATTCAAATACATTTCTATTCAATTTAATCCACAATACAAAATTACACAAATTACCATTTTTACCCCCAATATTTACAAAGTTTACAATTTAGTCCATATAGCCCAAAACACAAAAATATTAAAAATTTAACAATATCCAACAAGGTCCGAATATTCATTACTCTTCTATCAACTCATTTCTTCCATTATTTTGCTATTTAATCCTTTTGAAGATTTTCTTTTTACAAAAGCATCCCTATACCAAAATCCATCAAAAGTTCTAAAGAAAACTTTATTAATCTAGCTTAATAATAATATGTACTACCATTATTCACACAGCCATCCAATTTTCCATCCATGGCAACATTCGAAATATACAACCAAAACAAGACTTCAAATATGGGCTAGTTAATGTACATGACAACAACCTCAAAAATGTTAAAATTAATAAAAACTAAGTCTAATTACTAACCTTATTAGAACATGCAAGTGCCGAAAACGAAGAAAGCTTAAGTTCTTCTTCTTCTTTCTTGTTTCATGAAGATGAGAAATAAAATGGGAAAAAGAAACATGTTTTCTCTTTTAATAATATTAGTATATTAGAGACATTCCACTATCTTATAATAATAATAAATAAAATGTATTTTAATAATAGCCTATAGTCATTGCCGTCCACTACTTTCAAAATAAAGGCTAAATTGCAACTTAAATTTCATGCAATAAGAAAACCACTCAATTTGGTCACTTAATCACACAATAACTACTTTTTTCACACTTACTCAATTTAGTCCTTTCACTTAAATTAATCACCCAAACATGCAAATTAATCAACGATATTTTAACACGTGCTTAACCACCTAACATAGACATCAAAATAATAATTAAAAATATTTTTCTATCCAGGATTTGTGGTCCCGAAACCACCGTTCCGATTAGGGTCATAATTGGGCTGTTACACTCCTTCTAGGAACAAAGCTTGACTGATTTGGAGGAACTCATTTCTGCATCAATGGCTTTAATCTATTAACTATGACTTTAGTCACAATTTTGTAAAGCACTGTGCAAAGACTAACTGGTTGAAATTGGGCAAAGGATTCAAGATTCTCCACTTCGGAATCAAAACCAGTAACGTGTGATTAAGCCAACTCTCAAGCCTACCACTATTCCAAATATTCTTCACAAATTCTCAAACACTATACCCAACCATTGGCCATTTTTCCTAATAGAATATTGCACGTATCCCATCAATTCCAAGAGCTTTCAAATATTCCATCTCGAAAACAACCCTCTGGATTTCCTTATTTGTGATTGCAACCTTCAAGGATTCTGTAAGAGTTGTGTGACCCAAATTCTAAGATATTGCTTGCAAGTCAAGTTAAACAAAATATATCTTCTTTCTAGAAGATTTAGTATTTATGAGTATAATATATTTAGCATTTATTAGCATAATTTATTTTTACTTTGATTAGAATTGGGTTTTATAAGCCTATAAATAGACATAGTCTATTCCTCTTGTAATGATTCGAATTCGACATAGTGAATTTTCTTCTCCTCTGCCCGTGGTTTTTTTCCCGAAAGGGTTTCCACGTAAAATCTGTGTGTTCTTTATTCTCTTTTTCTTTTCTTTGCGATATATATTGTCATTACCGACTTTATATTTTTTCACAAATTGGTATCAGAGCTTCCGGGTTTTCATCTCGATCACGGTAATGGCGTCATTGAAGTATGAAATTCATTTGTTGGATCGTAACACGATTAGCGTTGTGGCGAGATAAAGATGCGGCGCTTCTTACAGATGGATTTAGAGGAAGCCCTGCTAGTAGATAAGATGCCTTGACATTGACGGAGGAAGATAAAAGCGCAAGGATCGAAAGGCACTAACACGATTACATCTACATTTGTCTAATGAAATTTTACGAGGATGTGATGAAGGAGAAAGCTGCCAAACATTATGGAAGAGGCTAGAACAAATATGTATGTCTAAAACTTTAACTAGCAAGTTGCATATGAAGCAACGTCTTTATGTTCATCGTTTGGAGGAAGGTGCGTGCGTGCACAAACACTTAACAGTGTTTAAAGAAATTCTCTCAAACTTGGAGGCCATGGAGATTCAAGATGATAAGGAAGATCTAGGGTTGATTCTACTTTGTTCGTTGCCCGTCTTATTCAACCTTTAGAGACACGATTTTATATAGCATGAGTCTCTCACGGTTGATGAGGTTTATGATTCTTTGACCTCGTATGATAAGATGAAGCATCTTGTGGTTAAACCCGACTTCGGGGAGAGGGTCTTATTGTTCGTGGGAGATAAGATCGAATGCTAATGATGATCGTGGAAGGACACAGATCGGAATCCTCGCGGTAAAACTAAGGGTAGATCAAAGTCTTCAAGCGAGGTAAAACTTGTAACCTCGCAAGAAGAAAGGGCACATTAAATCTGAGTACTATAAGCTACGAACAAGATTAAAAGGGAGGTGCGAATCAAAAGGAAAGCAACCGAAAAATTTGGTGAAGGCGATGTTGTAGAAGACTACGGCGATGGTGAACTTCTAGTCGCTTGGTCAACAATTCAAAAGTGAGCGAGGTGGATACTTGATTCGGGTTGCACCTTCCACATGAGTCCCAATCGGGATTGGTTTACAAATTACAAACGATGTCTCAAGGTGTTGTTTTGATGGGAAATAATGCTTCGTGTAAAATCGCAGGTGTTGGAACAATTAAAGTTAAGATGTTGGATGGAGTTGTCAGAACACTTAGTGACGTATGGCATGTTCCAGAATTGAAGAGAAATTTAATTTCGTTGAGTACTCTTGATTCAAAAGGGTACAAATACACAGCTGAAAGTGGGATGTTAAAGATTTCTAAAGGTTCCCTCATTGTGATGAAAGGGCAGAGAAAGACTACCAAGTTATATGTTTTGCGAGGTTCTCTGTTATTGGTGATGCAGCTATCGCTTCCTCTTCTTTGTCAGATGATGATATTACTAAACTTTGGCATATGCGCCTAGGGCATATGAGTGAGAATGGCATGGCAGAATTGAGCAAAAGAGGACTTCTTGATGGGCAAGGAATTTGCAAACTAAAGTTCGTGAGCCTTGTGTTTTGGGAAGCAAAAGAGAGTTCGATTCACGGAGGAATCCATAACACGAAAGGAACGTTGGAGTATATTCATTACGATGCGTGGGGCCATCAAGGGTGCCTTCGAGAGGTGGAGCTAATTATATGCTAACTTTTATTGATGATTTTTCCAGGAAAGTTTGGGCATTCTTCCTGAAGCAGAAAAGCGATGTGTTTTCCGCATTTAAGTCTTGGAAAACTATGATTGAAAAACATACGGGAAAACAAATAAAATACCTCCGTACAGACAATGGCTTAGAGTTTTGTTCTGATGAGTTTAATAAACTGTGCAAGTCAGAAGGGATCGTGAGACACTTGACAGTTCGTCATACTCCACAACAAAACGGCGTTGCAGAACGAATGAACAGAACGATCATGGAAAAGGTTCGATGTATGTTGTCAAATGCCAACTTACCAAAGTCGTTTTGGGCGAAGCCACCTTCCTCTTGCATGTTTTTAATCAACCGATCTCCATCCGTTGCCATTGAGAAAAAGACTCCACAAGAGGTATGGTCTGGTAATCCTGCTAATTATTTTGATTTAAAGATCTTTGGGTGTCCTGCGTATGCTCATGTTAATAATGGAAAATTGAAACCAAGATCCATTAAATATGTTTTTCTTGGTTATAAAGCTGGTGTAAAAGGGTATAAGTTATGGTGTCACGAAAATAGAAAAGTTGTGATTAGCGAGAGATGTTGTTTTTATTGAAACGCTATGCTACCTAACTTATCTCTTAAAGACTCTTCAATAAAGAAAATAAAAAGCGTGGAGCATCGATTAATCTGAGTCAACTCCTCAAGCCAAGACAAAAATTGAGAATAGAGTTGCTTCTTCACCACAATACTCTATCGCCAAAAGCAGAACTAGAAGAGAATTAAACCTTCAAAGAAGTATCTTTGAGGTGACCTAGTTGCTTATGCTTTAAATGTGGTGAAGATATAGATGCAAATCAAGAGCCGTCTAATTATTCGAGGCGGTTAGTATGAAGACTCGAGAAGGTGGATGTTTGCTATGCAAGAGGAAATAGAATCACTCCACAAAAACAAAACATGGGATCTTATGAAACTTCCTAAAGGTAAAAAGGTTGTTTCTTGTAAATGGGTGTTTAAAAAGAAAGAAGGACTCGGGAGTTGAAGAACCCGGATATAAAGCAAGGCTTGTTGCAAAAGGTTCTGATCAAATTCCAAGAGTGGACTTTACTGGATGTGTTCTCCCGGTTGTGAAGCATAGTTCGATTCGAGCTTTGCTTGGTATTGTGGCCATGCAAGATTTGGAGCTTGAGCGTTAGATGTAAAACGCATTTTTACATGGAGAGCTTGAGGAAGATATTTACATGCAACAACGGAGGGTTTCTGATCTCGGAAAAAGAGGACTATGTTTGCTTGAAAAAGTCTCTTTACGGTTTGAAAGCGATCACCAAGACAATGGTACAAGAGGTTTAATTCCTTTATGACTTCTCATAATTTTAAAGGAAGTAGCTTTGATAGTGTGTTTACTTTAAGAAAAAGCAGTGATGGTTCTTTTGTGTATCTACTTCTTTATGTTGATGACATGTTGATAGCAAAGAAAAGATAAAGTAGAGATAATAAAGGTCAACGCCAACTAAGTGAAGAATTTGAGATGAAAGATTTGGGACCAAACAAAGAAGATACTTGGTATGGATATTCTCGGAGATAGAAAAACAAGTAAGTTGTACCTAAGTCGGAAGGGTACATTGAGAAAGTTCTTTGCGAGTTCAATATGCAGAGTGCTAAGCTGTTAGTACTCCTTTAGCGACCATTTCAGACTTTCATCGGTTTTGTCTCCACAATCGGATGATGAGATTGAGTACATGTCACATGTTCCATACTGAGTGCGATGGGATCTCTCATGTATGCTATGGTTTGTTCACGTCCGTTTATCATATGCACGGTCGGTCGGTTAGTAGATACATGGCGAATCGGTAAAAAACATTGGAAAGCGATTCGGTGGATTTTAAGATACTTACGAGGTACTACGATGTTTGCTTACGTTTGGAAGAACTAGAGATGGAGTCATTGGGTATGTTGATGCCGATTTTCTTTGGAGACCTTGATAGAAGAAGATCCTCACCGGGTTATGTCTTTACAATAGGAGGTTGTGCAATCATTGAAAGCTACTTTGCAAACTCTGATCTCTTTGTCTACCACCGAAGTGGGTATATGGCGATTCTTGAAGCTTGTAAAGAAGCTATTTGGTTGAAGGGACTCTTTAGTGAGCTCAATGAAGACCTTCAAATCAGCACAGTATTTTGTGACAATCAAAGTGCCATCTTTCTTATAAAAGATCAAATGTTTCATGAGAGAACAAAACACATTGATGTTCGATATCATTTTGTTCGTGATATTATTGCTCGTGGTGATATAGTTGTGAGCAAAATTAGTACTCATGAAAATCCTGCAGATATGATGACTAAGTCACTTCCTATAACCAAGTTTGAGCATTGCTTAGATTTGGTTGGTGTTCATTGTTGAAGTTAAACCCTTAAGGGGTTTTATGGAAGAGGTGGAGAACTTGTTCGTTGAGAGTTCGCGATGAAGAACTTGTTTGTTGAGAATTCGTGTCAAGGTGGAGATTGTAAGAGTTGTGTGACCCAAATTCTAAGATATTGCTTGCAAGTCAAGTTAAACAAAATATATCTTCTTTCTAGAAGATTTAGTATTTATGAGTATAATATATTTAGCATTTATTAGCATAATATATTTTACTTTGATTAGAATTGGGTTTTATAAGCCTATAAATAGACATAGTCTATTCTTCTTGTAATGATTCGAATTCGACATAGTGAATTTTCTTCTCCTCTCGCGTGGTTTTTTCCGAAAGGGTTTCCACGTAAAATCTGTGTGTTCTTTATTCTTTTTTTCTTTTCTTTGCGATATATATTGTCATTACCGACTTTATATTTTTTCACAGATTCAAACTCAGCCTTACACATTTTATAGAATAACCCTCGTTGGAGAGAGCCATTACAAGTTGATAAATCATTTGTGAAAAGAGACTTGTATAACTTCGTGGCCATTTGTTGTAAAATTCTGGAATTATCACACCAACTGTCATCACTAAGCTTCAACATGCTAATCAAATTAGATCTCCTTCGACTAATAGTACTTGCATGAAAAAACTTAAGTGTTTCAGTCCCTATCACATACCCATTTACAATGAGCCTTTTGTTGCCATAAGCTTGCCTCTTGAGTAAGCACTTCTTCAAGGTCAGACCTGAGTTGCTTCTCTAAATTTGGTAGGAGCTCCGACGGATATAGATCAAGCTTCTTCTCGATTCTTTTAAGTCTAACCATGAGCAATCTTTTCTTACTATCAGTGTGACCAAAAGAGTTGAAGTTCCACTCCTTAACTCCAATGTGGCAAAATGGGTTGAATCTTTTTCGAATGAGCTTGATGAATCGAGCATGTCTCTCGAAATAGAACTTGTGGATGAGGTCCCTATAGAAGTGGCATCTGGGGAGATTGAAGGTTCTGGTATGAATCTGTTGATGAAGGTTTCAATTGTGAAGGATCGGATGCGTTAGGGGGAGTTTGTTGAACAAGATGTATTGGAATTTCCACAAGGCGAGCCATTATCAACATCACGGTAAGTGTGATTTCTCCTTTTCTATTTTTTATGGACCTTAAAATTATTTGTTGAAATTGTCAAGGAGTTGCTAGCTCCAAATTTGGGGTTGTTTTAAAGAATCTTCTGCAATTACAAAAACCTGATATTCTGGTTTTGATGGAAACGAGAGTGAGTGGTAGAAAAACTAATGATATCATACGAAGAACTAGTTTTGACTGCTCCTATAGGGTCGAAGCGAAGGGGTTCTCTGGTGGTATTTGGCTTCTTTGGAGGCATAAATTGAAGCTAGATGTTTTCGAGGTTTCAAATTAGTTTATTCATCATCGATGTTTCAGTAAGGTATGAGGCAAAATATTTTTTTTCACTGCTATCTATACAAGCCCTAATGCAGTGAAACAGAAATCTGTGTAAACCCATCTTGCATCTTTAGGCCCCCAGGAGGATAAGCCATGGTTGCTACAAGGCGATTTCAATGTTATTGCCTCTTTCGAGGAAGAAAAGGAGGTGCATAGAATCATGCTGGCGTTAATTATTTGTTCCGTGACTTTTAGAAATTTTTGTTTACTCTTGTAACATATTTTTTAGTCTTGTTTTTGCAAATAATTTTTAGGGATAATTTTGTCACTGTCCTCTCTAATTTAGTGGATGCTTTTTTTGGTGACTTTTTTCTATCACTTTAGACCATTCAAAACTAATTTTCTTATCGTATTAACTGCTTACAATCACTCTAGATATGTCGTGCTTGAGTTGTAACATAGTCAATTGTCAACATGTCATAATGTTATATTGATGGTGAGGCTAAATCATTTTTTGTGTTAGTGGAGTTTGTCCTTCATTACTTATAACGGGTGTTTGTTGTTATTTTTTTCCCAAATTGTATGATCTCATTCATAGAATAAATTAATGAAAAATGAAAATAAAAGCAGAATTTATGAAAACTTTTAAATTAATGAGAATATCCTTTATTATTTATTTTATTACCAAGTTGATATTAAAAAGATAGTTTTTTAAATAACAATTTTTATTTATTTGAATTATATATTTAAACTCAAATTTATAAAAATATTTTGTTGAAAATTTAACAAAGGTTAGATTCATCTTTATTTAATTAGATAAATAGTAAATTTTATTGCTAAGTTCTCACACGGGTATAAGCCTGAAAAACAACCCATGAAAAATGGATTGAGTCTTTTCTTTCTTTTAAATTAAACTATTAGAGGAGAAGGCGTGCTCATCATTTTTATTTTATAAAAGCTCTTTTTATTTTTCATTCTTATTTTTTTTATTATTGAATAGTTAAATTCTATTCTAGCTCAAAGCCAACAAAAATTCCACGGTGCGGTATTTGAATTGTGAGATCTAAAATTATGCTTCCTCTTCTCTTTATTTTAGTATTCCTTTTTTTCTTTTCTCAAGATTATTAAAAAGATAGGGTTATTTTTTGGCATTGTTTCGAGAAGGTTCCTTGTTCGTTGCTTTGAAAAATGTATGATTGGTAAAAATAATTCAATTTGTAATCGTTTTATTTTACCAAAAAATTAAATCAGTGTAATTCAATAATTAAGTATGCAGTCGACGTGATTCGATTAGGTATACAATTGGGTGATGTCATGAGAATTAATTATTTAATTTAAATGATTCACGTAATTGATGTCATTCTCAAGGCTATCAAAGAATTAAATTATGAGAGTTGATCTCAAGGTTGTTCATTGGAAAAGAATTAATTGTTGAGTTGTTTCTATAATTAATTTACTATTACGAAAGAATTTGTGGTCTAAGACTATTCATTAATCACTTTAATAGGCTTATCATCAAATGGTAAGACATCTATAATCCGTGATCAAATCAGAAAACGAAAGTGAAGTCACACATGAGGCTAGAGTTTTTATCCTTTTAGCACAATCTACTTTTATTTTGAACTTGTATATTTTGTTTCACAATTGTTTTTTTTTATTTTATTTGTTTCAATCTTGGACATAAAATTACCCATGACACATTCTTGTTTGTGAGAAATCATAAAATTGAACAGTTCGATATTTGTGAGATAGATCCTACTTCTCTAACTGTGAATTTAAATTCTATTTGAAGTGTAAAATTTTTTATTTTGGTGGGTTTGGCATTCATCAATATTTTTTTATTTTATTTTGCATAGAATTTTTATTGCATATTAATTCATTATTAATAATACAAAATTACCCATAACACAATAATTTATTGTACGTATTATAAAAATTATTTTAAACTCGCTTTTATTCGTTTTTCCTATATGAAAAATTTTACTTTTATAATTCTACATTCTTATTCATTCTAATTTTACTTTATGTTATTTTTTATTATTATAATTATAATTTTATAATATCTCCAATTTACAACAATAAACTTTTATTATTTATTATTATAGCTTTATAATTTTTAAGTAATTAATACATCATAAGTCTAATGTTAACTGAAGATGAAGACAATGATGAAAAACTGAATAAAAGGGTCAAGACAGAAGATGATACCAAGAATAAAAAATTGTAGCAAAAGATTAAAATAAAAAATTTAAATATATTTATAATATTATTTATATTTTCAAAAGTCTAATGTTGACCGAAGATGATGGATTGAAGAAGAAGATGATCAAGGCAAAATGTTATTTTATTTTAAGTTTTAGGAAGTTTAGATTTTTAAATATATTTATAGTATTATTAGTATTTATTTTTAAATTAGATTTTATTTTAATTTTTTTAGGAAGTTGGATCCAAGTTTTTAATTCATCTGCAATTCATTTCATATTTTTAATAATACAATAAAATGATCTAATAATCTCAATAATTATTTATTTATGAAAATAAATTATTATAAAATTAAAAAAATTATATATATAATCTAATTCCAAAAATAAATGGACCGTTAAGAATATGTATAAACTTTAATTTGATTATATTTTATATAATTTAAATTTTTAATATTATATAATTAATTAATTATGATTTAAAATTCTTATTTTTTAATATTGTATATTATTTATTTTTATAAGAGATAAGAAATAAAAGTATTTTATTAAATAATAAATAAACACTCGGAAACTAGTAATTAAAAAAAAAAACATTCGATATGGGATTTGCTTTAACTATCTCTTAGATTCTTTTTCCAGTATACTCACTCATTCTGCAGCTATTTGAAATGAGGATTTGATGGTTTCAACTTGTATGAATTAATGAGTACCCCACAAATAATGA
Organism: Gossypium rotundifolium; assembly: GCA_025506655.1. Classification (NCBI taxonomy): domain Eukaryota; kingdom Viridiplantae; phylum Streptophyta; class Magnoliopsida; order Malvales; family Malvaceae; genus Gossypium; species Gossypium rotundifolium. The sequence continues at coordinate 32,620,213 of CP106730.1, forward strand.
TAGATACACTTTATGAATTTATTTTGCCAAAATGACTTGTTAATCTCTTGTTGCATGGGTTACAGTTTAAAGCTCGTGACCATCGCATACAATGCATCTCATGGAGGTGTCTATCATTAACATATGGATTATCTGACCCAAGAGAGTTGATCCGATTCAAAAAGCTGTCGAAGAAACCTGTCAAATTGAAGTCTGGGTGGCCCAATGATGCAAATATGAAAAGGTAAGCTATCATGGTAACTAAGGGAACTAATCTTAGAATATTGAGGAGAATCATATCTTATAATATTAAATTTGTAATTTAACGGATAGACTAATATCTTCCGTCGATGTAACTTGATCTAGGTCTTTTGTTTTGGGAAGATCAACTATAAATAGAGAGCTTCCCCTCACTTGTAACTCATCTATTAATTTATTATTTTTGTATTCTTTGAGGGAAAGTAATACAATTGAGAGAACTTATTCAAACGTCTCTCGTGCATAATTTTATATGATTTTTTGTTCTTTTATGCCTTCTTTTGGTTATAGTTGCTTCCTCTATATAAATTGATGTGTTGGAAGAATTCTTTGTGAATCTTTAATTGTTTGGTGGTTAGATTAACTTAACTAGGTGTGTTTGAAATGAAAGAATCGCCTAAAACTACATGGATTACGAGACTAAAATTTTAGTGCGTGAAACTTACGTAGTGATGATCAACAGCAACGGCTGACGCACATTATATTACAAGTAGAAAACATTAATTAGCGAAATATGGATTAAAAGAATATGCTAATAATTTTGGAAAAGAAAATAGAATGACAAGTACACCAAGAAAAGAGAGAATCTGTTTATTTCTGTTATTGTTTAAATACCAAAAAAGTGGATGTGAAAGTTGGGACGTGGGTTCAAAGCCTGAATGAAATTATCCTTCATCTTGTGTCCTGCATCATTACTCCTAAAAACCACCCTCAATTCCATGAGATGCATCTTTTTATGAAGCTTAGCTCTCTCAACTTCTTCTATATTTATCCAGTTACCGTCCAATTCTAACCAAAGGTATCCGCGCAGCAGATCCAAGTTTTCAAAATCTCCAACACTGAAGTCTGTAGTATGATTGCAGTCGACTCTTGCAATGATTCGATCTAATCTCTGAAGACTTGTTAATCTCCCAATCCCTTTAGGATAATGACTTAGCCTATTACAGTCACGAGTATAAAGATACTTCAAGTTGATCAACTTCTCCATCTCTTTGGGTAGTTTACTACAGTTGACGATATTCAAGTATTCCAAATTTCGCAGATCACAAACTGATTCAGGCAATTCCAGACTCTGATAAGAAAGAACACTGAGATATCTCAAGTGAATTAAGTTGCCTATTTCTTCTGGAACTTGGATTTGTTCAGAAACTTTTCTGATTTTCGGCAACTGAAAATCCAATAATCTCAGGCATTTGGCTTCACTGAATAACTTCTTTAAACCTTCAGAGGTGACATCATAGCTTTCGCCGATTGTGATAAGAGTCCTCAATTTTTCTACTCCATTTATACAAATGGGAAATGAGTTGGGTTGGCTGATTTTTATACTTGAATGACGAGCTCTTTTGGAAACTAAATCCAGATTCCATGTTTCTTTCGAATCAACCTCCTTTGTCACAATCTCATCTTTTGTCATAAACAGGAGACAGTCATGTACTAAGTCATGCATCTTACCTACAAATATGTTGCCATAATCATCCCTTTCCAAATCTTGAAATAGGGAACGATCTGCCAAGTACTCAAAATATTCTTCACCTTTCAACTCCATCTCCGAATCGTCGTCGACAGAGTTCAAAAAGCCTTGCATCTTCCAGTGCACAATCAGTTCATCCTTCCCCATCACATAATCCTTGGGAAATATAGCACAATATAACAAGCATCGTCTTATTGTTGAGGGTAAATCATAGTAACTCCACAATAGAGGTCTGAAAATATATTCTTCTGCTATCTCTAATTCCCAAAACCCACTATTCAACACTCTTTCCCATTCCACTCTTCTCCTTTTTTGTCGTAGCAAACTTCCTAATTCTTTTGCAGCAAGCGCCAAACCTTTACATTTTTTGCAATTCTCATCCCAACATCCTCTAGATCTCTACGCTCACTCTCCCCCCTTCCAAAAAATGCTTTTGATTTAACAATCTCCCAACATATCTCGTCTGACAACAGTTCTAAACGAAACACATGAGATGATCTAATCACCTTGACCACCGATTCTTTTCGAGTAGTCACCAAAATCCTAATTCCATGCTTGCAATGTTGCAGAGCAGCTCTTAGTGCTTCCCAATCTGCTTCACGCTCTGTCCAGACGTCATCGAAAACAATAAAAACTTTTCTATCCCTGACTTTCTCAGCAATATTGTCCAACAGGCCTTGTAGTGATATTAAATCTCGAGATGAACCACATCCAAGGCCTTCCAGAATCTCTCTTGCAATTTTGATCTGATCAAAAAAGTTCGAAACACACACCCAAACTACATCGTCAAAGGAGTTTTGACCTTTAACATGATTAACCACCAATTGAGCAACAGCAGTTTTCCCGATCCCACACATCCCTATTATAGACACGGTCTGAATGGATCCTTCATCGCTGGTCAATTTGCTCACTATGTTGTCTCTAACATCATTTCGACCTTTGATCTCAGAGACATCAACATAGGCCGTGGTTCTTTCTAATCGTCGAGGTTGTGTAATTTCACTTCTAGCAAAGTGGTATCTATCTTTCTCTTTAGCAATTTCATCCAACTCTACATTGATTCTTCGTATTTTATCACCGATGTCATACCCCCTAACAACTTGACCACCCAAATTAAAAGGTAAACGTGAAAGACGTACCTTCTTCTTGGGGACCGAAGCACTTTCAGCTTCATCTGTCTTTAATTTGGAAAGTGCAGTAGTCCACTCATCAAGCACGTCCTCCATGTCATACGCTACATCTTTGAGCTTATCTATCCATCTCTTTACACTTTTATCCACAACTTGCTTTACCTCTGCATCTTCAACCACTTCCTGAATGGCCTCAAAATTGCTTTGAAGCTTTCTGACTTCTTCCTCAACGCCTATCACATACTTCAGCTCTTGCCACGCAGTCTCAAAAGTGATAGTCGCTAGTTGCCCCAAGATGAAAGAAACAAGTGCTGCGGCCATTTCAGGAACAGCGTAATTGATGGGTGATTAAGCTTAAGCTGTGGCAGATGGTCAGCTAATACTACTATTTCAACAAGTAAATGGTGAGAGGAACAAATCTCAGGAATTCAGATCTTATCTTTTTCCACCTAGCTTAGAAGAAAAAGCAAACTACGGTCAACAATTCAACTCCAACTTCTACAATGTAGGATTTTCTATAAAAATAATTAATTTCAAAAGTAGGAGGAAAAAATTTATCTGTTGTTTGTTCTAGTATAAACCGGTGTTGTCTAATACACTGGCCAAACCATTCAATTTTTCTACTAATAATTAACCAATCATTAAGTTCTTTTTAAAAAAAAAATTTATTGATATAGTCAGTGTATCAAACAATGCCAAAATACCTATATTTTTACGGATATACACATGTGAGAAACAAATGAAAAAAAAACTTGAGTGGGCACCCTTTTGAATTAAAAAAAAAACAAGTTGCAATTTACTTTTCTTTCTTTTTTGACATTTCACTTAAAAAGTTTTTTTTTTTTCATTTTTTTCTTTTACTGTGTATATTTTTGAAAATACTAATATTTTTTAAAAATACATACTAATGTTGCTTGATATAGTGACAACACCAATAAAAAGTTCTTTTAAAAAAACATAATGACTTATTGATTATTAGCCGAAAAGTTGAGTAGTGTTGCCAGTGTATTAGGCGACATCAATTTACATTGTAACAAACAACTCATTTTGATAAATAACTTTTTCTCTAACCCATTTTTATAATTAATTATTTTTTAATATTATTTTTGTAAAAATACCTATAATGCATAATGTATAATTTCTTCATCATTGAGATAAAAACAAGTTTAAATAAAAATAAAAACAATTTTTATTGTTTCGATGATTAAAGGATTAGTCATGAAATGTGATTCACTCATGGACAGAGATCAAACCCCAACATCATAATTAATAGATGAGGTAAGTATCCACCATACTGCACCTCATAATTTAAATTATTATATATTTTTATAATTTTAATTAATTTGATTGTTATTTTTTATTTAAGTTATTATATGATTTAATGTTAACTAAAACGTTAATTTAATGACATAATAATTTATTTATTTAAAATCTTGATTAACTTTAAATAATTTTAAATTTTGAGCAACCTAATTTATAAAAAGAAAATTATGACTCCGGCAATTATGGTGCTTGGTGGAAGGCGGAAAGGTGTTTACTGTGGTTGTAGTGGTTCTCTTACTAAATTTTAGCAACCATTTGTAAATAATTTAATTTTTTGTTCAGTTGTTTATTAAATTAAATGAATAATGGCCTCATATGTTTATTAAATATTATAATTTTTACTTTAATTTTTTAGTAATTAATATTTAGATATTTCAATTATTAAAATTTGTTTCTACTAAATTAATATTTAGATATATTGTATTAATTTACCAAATTAAATTAAAATGTTACTAAATTTATCACAAAAATTATAAGTTCTATTAAAGAAATCAAACTCAAAAAACTTTGACACAAATATATCTTTTTAAAACACTAATTGTAATATCAAAATAATTAAAAAAAACTTAAAGGGGCTTAAAAGAAAATTTACAAAATTTAGTGGGGTTGGGACCCCTACTAATATAACAACTCAATTTTCGTTGCTGTCGAAAAATTTATGTCAAAGCTAAATTTATTAAGCCAAACTATCCGAAAAATTTAAAATAAAAAGTTTACGAATGAATTTCGGAATTAAGAAATAGAATTAATTAGTAACTAAATTAATTGAGATACTAAGTATACAGAACAAGGACCAAATTATAAGATGAGTGAAAAGAAGGAGCTTGATTAAAGCTTTGAGCAAGCCCTTAAAAGTGATCTTTCCCATCAATTGCCACAAACCTTACCATAAACAACCCTTCGCCATTGATTTATTTTATTTTTATTAGATAATGAAGGTTAATTGGGTGAATAGGTGATGGTGGGAGAGAGGAAGCATAAAACAAAAGAAAATTTGCTTCATTTTCATCTTCTCCACACCAACAAAGGAAAGAAAAAAATATTTGGTTAAACTCTCTCTTCGTTGCCGTAGCTTACAACAAAGAATTGGTAAGGTTTTCCTTCTATTTTTGTTGGAATTTTGACAAAGAATGACAATTATTAGAACCCCACTTCTTAGAATATTGAATTGATGAAATTTTAGTGTGAAAACATGTTGAATCTAAGGTTGAGAGAGAGAAGATCAAAATTTTGAAAGAGAATGAGGTAACTTGATAGCTTGAGGCTCTTAGAATGTAAATACGAAGTCAGATTTTGTTAGAATTGGGTGACCTAATCCATATTTAAATAAAGTGCAATGGTAAAATAAAATAAAAGTAAAATCCATATAGAACTACACTTTTTTTTATTTTATTCGAGAATAAGGTTTAAAAAACCTTATTAAACTCCATCTATTTGATATTGATTAGAAAAAGGTATTTCAAACTTACTACACTCCTATTAGAATATAGTTTTACAAGCCTATAAATAGATATAGTCTACTCCTCTTATAATTATTCGAATTCGACATAGTAAATTTTCTTTTCCTCTACCCGTGGTTATTTTTTTCCCAAAAGGGTTTTCACGTAAAAATTTGTGTGTTCTTTATTTTTATTTCTCTTTTCATTGCGATATATTGTCATTACCAACATTTCATTTTTCACAAATTGGTATCAGAGCTTTCAAGTTGTTCATCTCGATCATGATAATGGCGTATTTGAAGTATGAAATTTTGTTGTTGGACCGCAACACCAGATTTGCATTGTGGCAGATTAAGATGCAAGCAGTTCTTGCGCAGATGGATCTGGAGGATGCCCTGAAAGGATAGATAAGATGCCTTCGACATTAACAAATGAAGAGAAGAAGTGTAAAGATCGAAATGTGTTAACACAATTACATCTGCATTTGTCTAACAAAATTTTGCAGGATGTGATGAAGGAGAAGACCGTCGCTGCATTATGGAAAAGGCTGGAACAAATATGTATGTCGAAAACTCTAACTAGCAAGTTGCATATGAAGCAGCGTCTTTATGCTCATCGTTTGGAGGAAGGTGCATCTGTGCACGAACACTTAACAGTGTTTAAAGAAATTCTCTTAAACTTGGAGGTCATGGAAGTTCAGTATGATAAGGAAGATCTAGGGTTGATTCTACTTTGTTCGTTGCCCCTGTCTTATTCAACCTTTAGAGACACGATTTTATATAGCTGCGAGTCTCTCACAATTGATGAGATTTATGATTCTTTGACCTTGTATGATAAAATGAAACATCTTGTGGTTAAACCCGACTCTAAGGGAGAGAGTCTCATTGCTCGTGGGAGACAAGAACGAAATGCTGATGATGATCGTGGAAGGACACAAAAACGGAATCCTCACGGTAAATTTAAGGGTAGATCAAAATCTTCAAACAGAGGTAAAACTTGTAAGTTCTGTAAGAAGAAAAGGCACATTAAATTTGAGTGCTATAAGCTATAGAACAAGATCAAAAGGGAGGCTACGAATCAAAAGGGAAAACAACTAGAAAATTTTGGTGAAGTTGATGTTGTAGAAGACTACAGCAATGGTGAACATGTAGTCGCTTCTGTCAACAATTCTAAAGTGAGCAAGGAGTGGATCATTGATTCAGGCTGCATCTTCCACATGAGTCCCAATCGGGGTTGGTTTCCAACTTAGGAAACAATGTTTGAAGGTGTTGTTTTGATGGAAAATAATGCTTCATGTAAAATTACAGGTGTTGGAACGATTAAAGTTAAGATGTTTGACGGAGTTGTCAGAACACTTAATGATGTGTGACATGTTCTAGAATTGAAGAGAAATTTAATTTCGTTAAGTATTCTTGATTCAAAAGGGTGCAGATACGGGTTTTGAAGATTTTCAAAGGTTCCTTCATTGTGATGAAAGGGCAGAGAAAGACAGTCAAGTTATATGATCTGCAAGGTTCTATTGTTACTGGTGATGCAGCTGTCGCTTCCTCTTCCTTATCAGATGATGATATTACTAAAATTTGGCATATGCACCTAGGGCATATGATTGAAAATGGCATGACGAATTAAGCAAAAGAGGACTTCTTGATGGGCAAGGAATTTGCAAACTGAAGTTTTGTGAGCACTGTGTTTTTTGGGAAACAAAAGAGAGTTCGATTCACTAGAGGAATCCATAACACAAAGGGAACATTCGAGTATATTCATTCTGATCTGTGGGGACCATCAAGAGTGCCTTCGAAAGGTGAAGCTAATTATATTCTAACTTTTATTGATGATTTTTTCAGAAAAGTTTGGGCATTCTTCCTGAAGCAGAAAAGCGGTGTGTTTTTCGCATTTTATTCTTGGAAAACTATTATTGAAAAACAGGCGAGAAAAAAAAAATAAAATACCTCCACACAGACTATGGCTTAGAATTTTGTTCTGATGAGTTTAATAAACTATGCAAGTCAGGAGGGATCGTGAGACACTTGAAAGTTCGTCATACTCCACAGCAAAACAACGTTGCAGAACGAATGAATAGAACGATCATGGAGAAGGTTCGATGTATGTTGTCAAATGCCAACTTACCAAAGTCGTTTGGGCCTAAGTAGCCTTTACTGCATGTTTTTTGATCAACTGATCTCCATCCGTTGCCATTGAGAAAAAGACTCCACAAGAGGTACAGTCTGGTAATCCTGTTGACTCCTCAAGCCAGTACAAAAATTCATAATAGAGTTGCTTCTTCACCACAATACTCTATCGCCAAAAACAAAACTAGAAGAGTAATTAAACCTCTAAAGAAGTATGCCAAGGCTGATCTAGTTACTTATGGTTTAAATGTGGCTGAAGATATAGATGCAAACCAAGAGCCATCTAATTATTCTGAGGCATTAGCTGTAAAGACTCAGAAAAGTGGATGTTTGCTATGCAAGAGGAGATGGAATCACTCCACAAAAATAGAACATGGGATCTTGTCAAACTTCTTAAAGGTAAAAAGGTTGTTCATTGTAAATGGGTATTTAAAAAGAAATAAGTGACTCCAAGAGTTGAAGAACCTAGATTTGAAGCAAGAATTGTTGCAAAGGGTTACAGTCAAATTCTAGGAGTGGACTTCACAGATGTGTTCTCTCCAGTTGTGAAGCATAGTTCGATTCAAGTTTTGTTTGGTATTGTGGCCATGCATGATTTGAAGTTTGAGCAGATAGATGTAACAATTGCATTTTTGCATGGAGAACTTGAGGAGGATATTTACATGCAACAACCAGATGGTTTTGCAGTCTCAAAAAAAGAGGATTATATTTGCTTGATGAAAAAGTCTCTTTACGGTTTGAAATAGTCACCAAGACAGTGGTACAAGAGGTTTGATTCCTTTTTGACTTCTCATGATTTCAAAAGAAGTAGCTTTGAAAGTTGTGTTTACTTTAAGAAAAACAGTGATGGTTCTTTTGTGTATCTACTTATTTATGTTGATGACATGATAGCAGCGAAAGATAAAAGAGAGATAAAAAAGGTTAAAGCCCAACTAAGTGAAGAATTTGAGATGAAAGATTTGGGCCAGTAAAGAGATACTTGGTATGGAGATGCTTAGAGATAGAAAAGCAAGTAAATTGTACCTAAGTTAGAAGGGGTACATTGAAAAAGTTCTTTTAGGTTCAATATGCAGAGTGCTAAGCCTGTTAGTACTTCTTTAGCACCCATTTCAGACTTTCATCAGCTTTATCTCCACAATCAGATGATGAAATTGAGTACATGTCACATGTTCCATACTCTAGTGCAGTGGAATCTCTCATGTATGCTATGGTTTGTTCACGTCCAGATTTATCATATGCAGTCAGTGCAGTTAGAAGATACATGGCGAATCCCAATAAAGAACATTGGAAAGCAGTTAGGTGGATTTTAAGATACTTACGAGGTACTATTGATGTTTGCTTACAATTTGGAAGAATTAGAGATTGAGTCATTGGGTTTGTTGATGCTGATTTTGCTGCAAACCTTGATAGAAGAAAATCTTTTGTAGGTTATGTCTTTACAATCGGAGGTTGTGCAATCAATTGGAAAGCCACTTTACAAACTATAGTCGCTTTGTTTACCACTAAAGCTGAGTACATGGTGATTACTGAAGCTTGTAAAGAAGCTATTTGGTTGAAAGGACTCTTTAGTGAACTCAATGAAGACCTTCAAATCAATATAGTATTTTGTGACAGTCAGAGTGCCATTTTCCTTACAAAAGATCAAATGTTTCATGAGAGAACAAAACGCATTGATGTTCAATATCATTTTGTTCATGATATTATTGCTCGTGGTGATATTGTTGTGAGCAAAATTAATACTCATAAAAATCCTACATATATGAAGACTAAGTCACTTCCTATAACCAAGTTTGAGCATTGCTTAGACTTGGTCGGTGTTCATTGTTGAAGTTAAACCCTTAAGGGGTTTTGTGGAAGAGGTGGAGAACTTGTTCGTTAAGAGTTTACGATGAAGAACTTGTGCATTGAGAATTCATGTCAAGGTGGAGATTTTTAAAATTCATTGACCCGAATCCTTATTTAAATAAAGTATAATGGTAAAATAAAAGTAAATTCAATATAGAATTACACTTCTTTTATTTTATTCTAGAATAAGATTTTTTAAACCTTATTAAACTCCATATATTAGATATTGATTAGAATAAGGTATTTCAATCTTACTACACTCCTATTAGAATATGGTTTTACAAGCCTATAAATAGACATAGTCTATGTAACAGCCCAATTTCAGTAAGATCAAAACAGTGGTTTTGCGACCTCAAATCTGAGCCAAAAGCAAATTTTATTTTAATAATATTTTATTATTTGCATTATTATAGGAAGGTCATATGAAAATTTTGATACGAAAATTTTGCCGATTGCATGTTTAATTAGGGAAAGGACTAAATTGCATAAAATGCAAAAGTTGTCTTCTAGTAGTTATAAGTATCAAATAGCTATAAAATTCAAAACTTAAGGCCCTTATATGGTAATTATACCATTGATTAAATTTTAGTAGGTAATTTAGTGACTCATCCATGGAAAAATTAGAAATGGGCAAGGACTAAATTGGAAATCACTAAAATTAAAAGATGATAAATAATTAAAAAGGAAATTGTCATCTTTTTATTCATCTTCTTGCCCAAAATTTCTATGGAAACCCTAGGAGAGAGGAAGACAACTTTTCAAGCTTAAAAAGGTATGAAATAAAGTCCCATTTTTAGTAATTTTTATATTTTTGGAATCGGGTTAGTCTAATATTTCTATTTAGGATATTTATTTGAAAACTTATCAAGGTATGAAATTTGGGTCATGGATGAATATGTTGAAATTTAGAAATTTATTGTAGAAAATGAAAGGTCGTTGGTAGATAAATAACTTTTGCAAAGCAATTTTGATGAAAACTCTGTTTAGAGACTAAAATGAAAAATGGGTAAAACCCATGGAAAATGTTGAAATTTGAGAAATGTGGGTGCTGTAAAAGTTGTACATAAATTTCAGCTAGGCTTAGAAAGAGTGTTAAATTCCATGAATTTTATTTTCCGAGCATAAGGACGAAATTGGAATTTATGAAAAGTATAGGGGTAAAATGGTAATTTTGCTTAGGATGTAATTGAATGAAAATGTATATGAAATGTGATAAATTGATAGTTAAATTGTTTATATAGACCCAGAAAGACTAACTACCAAACTAGATCGAGGGAAACAAAAGGTTTCGGATTAGTTGAAATTCAAATACGAACAATTGTCAAGGTAAGTTCATGTAACCTAAATATGTATGTTAAGGTGCTTAAATTGAATTGTATGTTTGTGATGATATGTATGTGATGATATATATTATGAAATGACCACAAATTGAAAAATGATGATAAAATGCTATGTCCCGGATGAATGTTGAAATTCGATGGAATAAGGTGGTTTCTCGAAAAGAGTATAATACCGCATATGTTACAGATAGGATTTAGCCCGGACGGGTAATCCTGAAATAAGCCCTCTCAAGCATATGTTATAGATTGGATTTAGCCCGGACGGGTAATCCAAATCAAGTTTTTAGAGCATATGCTACAGAAAGGATTTAGCCTAGACTGGTAATCCTGTTATAAAATATGTGGCTTGAGAGTGAGCTTTATGATTATGTGCCAAATGGATACTTTTGAACATGAATTGATGGATAGTTGATATGTATACTTTGTGTATACTACCCGAATGTCCATCGAAATTTCAATAGTTTAACGGGAAATATTCTTGAAATATGGAAAGGTGAAACTAAATAGAAGTTTATAATGCGATGAGCTCATCTATGTTTACTTGATATTTTTCGTAACCATTTTTTTGTAAAAGGGATCGACTTTATATTTTGAAAACAAAAATGAAAAACGGGAGTCGCCACCAATCCTTTTTGATGAGGTGTGATTGGATCACCTTGTAATTCAATCATTTTAATAAATATTTTAATTTACTAAAATGACAATTTCTGGTTTACGTAATTTAGAAAAAAAATGGGTTCAGGAGTCGGTTACGCACGAGGAAGGATTAACACCATCGTGACGCCCAAAATTGGTACCTAATTGATTAATTAATGTCTTAATGTCGAAAATTTGGAAAGGTTTCAAAATATGATCCTTTTATTTGAAAACCCAAATGAATTAAAATGGATACTGAGACCCACTTATTTCGAAGAAGTAAAACATCATGCCCCGTGAGTTAGGATACGTCATTTTGAACCCTCGAAACTAAGCTTGTCTTTTGACCTTTAAAACTCGTGCATTTAAGCTTGAGGAGAATATTCGATTATTTGGGTCAAATGAAAAACCAGAACCCAGTAAGTTAGGGCACGATTTCTCGAAGTTCCAAATACAGAATACTACCTTTGTTTTTTCAGAAATCATCATCCCGAGATAACAAAACGTCACATCCAATGAGTTAGGACACAATGTTTTTGAATTCCCGAGAATAGGTTTTTATTTAACTTATGCTTCAAAAAACAATCGATTCTTTAGACACGACGAGAAAAATGAAACCCGTAAGTTAGGGTACGATTTCTTTCGAATCTTAGAATGCGAAGTATTTGCTTATTTCAAAAATCGGATAAAATATGATATGATCGTAGTAAAATAGAAAATGAATTTTAATGCCAATATACATAATAGAATAAAAATGAAGGCAATAATATAAATAACAATATAAAGACATAAATAAAATAAAAACTAAGCAAACGATAATAGGTAAAAAATGACAAATAAATAAACAAATAAGTAAAGTAAAAGAAAATGATAGCAAAAATATAAGCCTATAGCAAATCAATAAATAATGACAAAAATATAAGCATATAGCAAATCAATAAAAAATACTATATACAATAGTTTAAAGATAATAGAATAATAATAACAAAAAATGAAATAATAATAATAAATTAAATGGAAATACGTTAATAAACGAAAATAATAAGAAGAATAAATAAATAATAATAATAATCATAATAATAATGGTAATAGTAATGAAAATAATCATGACTACTAATACAAATTAAATGAAAAATAAATAAATCATAATAATAATAATAATAATAATAATAATAATAATAATAATAATAATAATAAAAATCAATAACAATATAGAAAGGGTAATAAACAAATAAATATTAATAAAACAATAACTAGTAAGCTAGTAAAAATAAAGGCGTAACAATAAAAAAGGTAAGCAATAATAATGAATGAATAAATAAATAAATAAGCAAAACAAAAATAATAATAAAATAATAAAAAATAATAATATAATAATAATAATAATAATAATAATAATGAATAGTAATAATAGTTAGAAAATAATAATGGTAAAAGTGAAATAAATAAATAGATAAATAACAAATGAGAGTAATAATAATAATAATAATAATAATAATAATAATAATATAAATAAATAAATAAATAAATGAGTAAAAGTAATAATAGTAATATTTGATAATAATGATAATAGAAATATTAAAATTAATAATAATGCTATAATTACAAGAATAAACAAAGAAGGACTATGTTGAAATTAGAATAAAATTAAGGGGTTGAAATCGTAATAAATTAAGATAAAAAGGGCGAATAGGGACCAAAGTGACAAGTTCGAAAACAAGCGAGGACCAAATGAGAAAATAATCCAAATCCCTGGACACGTGTTCACTCCCAGCGCATCAATGGGCCAGGGACTAAATTAAAACAAGAAACAAATTATGCGGACAAATTTAAAAATAAGAAAAGGATAGCCAAAGGACTAAATTAAAACAAATAAAAAAGGCGAAAGGATTGAAAGGGTAAATAACCCAATTGGGACACGCATCCTCTAGGCGCACCAAGTATCAAATTGAAACAGCAATAAAATATATGGCCAAATTTAAAAAATAAAAAAAGGACCGCATTGAAGTGCACTGTAAAAGCGGAAGGACTTGATCCGCAAATATCCCACCAAAAAGAAAACACGCTGATCCTCCAGCATGTGGGTCGGTTTTTCGGGTCAATGTTAAAACGACGCTGTTTTGGTGCCTGAAGTTTAGGCCCAAAACGATGTCATATTGGTCCTAGTATAATAAAAAAAGGAAAAAAAAACATTCGAGCCATTCTTTTAAAAAAAATTTGGAGAGCTCTCTCAACCCTCCCTAGGTCTCTCCTTTTCGGCCATGATATCGCCGGACTCCGCCACGCGCCGCTGTGGGTCTCCGGAAACCAAAAGTCGCCCCCTTTCAGACGGAGTTAAAAGGTAAGTTTTCCTTTTTAAAACTCTTTTAAAAAATAACAAAGAAATATATATGTACGTGAATAATTTCGAAAAATAAAAGAGAAAAAAAATAAGAAACCTACTTTTTTTTATATGTTTGAATCTTTTTTTTGTATTCAAATGTCTATTTTTTTTTTTATTTCAAAATCCTCTCGATTACATTGTATTGGAATGGCCTTTATAGCCGAAAGAAATAATACATTTTAATCTTTTATGTTATTGTCTCTATCTTCTGCTGTTGGCTTCCATTTTTGCTTGTTTGTAAGTCTCTCGGAGGGTCAACGCGGTGACCTTGCTTCTTTGGTGAAAGATGGGGCAGAAGGCGCGTCAAGAGGGGCCTCGGGATGAGGTGCTTCGGGACGAGGCGAGGGCACAGTGCTCAAGGGGGCTACAGCGCCTAGGGTTTCAGAAACCCTAAGTTTTTTTCTAAAAATTTTTAGTTTTTTAGGCCTAAAAGTTGGGCTGTAATTGGGCTTTTATTATTTATTGGTTTTCTTTGCTTTTAGTTTTCTGGTGGGTGGGCAAAAATGGCCCATTACAATATTCATATGATGTTATGTGACTAACTTGTTTGATTAAATGTATATGTTTAGGTAAATTTACCCAAAAATTTTGGATGGTATGGTTATGTATGCTTGTATGAATAAATATAACTGGTAAGTTTAATTCCCATTATACGAACTTACTAAGCATGAAAATGCATACCCCGTTTAATTTTCTTTATTTTATAGTGCTCGTAAGCTCACGAAGGTTGGAGGTCAGTCGGAGCATCAATCACACTATCCACTATCTCATTTTGGTATAATGACATGTATAGGCTCATTTGGCCAAATGATGGCTTGTAAGTGATGTTTTGTAATCTAGCCATTGGAATGGCTAGTGATGTTTTACTTAGCATGTTTATAAAGTTATCCTATGATTAAATACCTATGTGCTAAGTTGGTTGATTGGATTATGCTTAAGGTGTATGTTCACTAAAAATAAAATTATAAACATGAATTGTATGTGATAATGTACCATGCTAGGTACTAGAATTGGCTTGGTTTTAATGTTTGGGTTGGTGGATATATGTTAGTGATTTTTAGTGCAAGAAAGGGGTAAGTTTTGGGTGACAAATGAGGCTAGGAAATGGCTTTATTTTGTCCACACAGGTAGACACATGGGCATGTGTCTTGGCCATGTGTGACACACGGCTTGTCCCATGGGCATGTGGTCCAGCCGTGTGTCCCTGCATCTTAAAAATGAGAAACAGAATGCTCAGAATTGGGCACACGAACAGAGACATGGGTGTGTGTCTCAGGCCTTGAACATGGGCATGTTACATGGCCGTGTGAAAATTGCACCTAAATTTTGAAAATAAAATTTGCCACACGACCTAGCACACGGGCGTGTGACTTGGCTGTGTGACTTTAATTACTTCATGCTTTACAAGTCAGAGAGTTACATGGGTCAGGGACACAGGCGTGTGGACACTGTTTATAAGAAAAAAAATTGAAATTTTGAGAAAAATTTTATGAGATCCCGATCTAGTCCCGATTCATTTTTAATACTAATAATGGGTCTCAAGGGTCCATTTAAGGGACGATACAGTTGTTTTCAAATATGAATAGTATTTTTACTTGATTTATCTGTGATGGTCCTGTAAACTCTGGTAATACTCTGTAACCTTGTTCTGGCAACGGATACGGGTTAGGGGTGTTACAGTCTACTCCTCTTGTAATTATTCGAATTCGACATTGTGAATTTTCTTCTCCTCTGCCTATGGTTTTTTTTTTCCAAAAGGGTTTCCACGTAAAAATATGTGTGTTCTTTATTTTTATTTCTCTTTTCTTTGTGATATATTGTCATTACCGACATTCTATTTTTCACATATTTAGATTCAATTGGGTAGATTTGTAAAATATGGGAATTTTGGATATTAAGATTTTAAGGGAACAAATAGAATAAAGAGCATTCATATTTGATTGTTAATAATTCTCATATTTGATTACGAAATTGAAATTGTTATTATAATTGTATTATCGAACGTAATTAATGACCATGCTGAAACATCGAAAGTGAAACGAAAAGAAAAGGCAAACATCAAATAGATATCATGATTTGTACTACTATAATTTGCTTTCAATTCTTATTTCATTGAATAGCTAGTTGACATAATCAAGTATGAAATAAATATCAAATAATTGCATCTATACTTGAAAGCTTTGAGATAATGACTATGATCTTGTATATAAATAAAATTGTGTTATAAATGATTGATACTATGATATATTTATATGTGCTTAAATTATAAGTGATGATATCTTAGTTTTAGCTATGATGATTTTCATTAAAGACTGATGATGATTGATAATATGTTTCATGATGTCAAAACCATTTTTTTATCGGTGTTTGAAAAAATGGGGATCGACTTTAAAAGGTATGGAGTCGCCACTGATCCCTTTTTGTTTAGGTGTGATCAGGTCACCTATAAAAATGTTTTGGTCTGCGAAATTTGAGAAAACGGGTTCGGGAGTCGGTTACGTGCAAAGAAGGGTTAGCACCCTTGCAACGCCCAAAGTTAGTACCAAATTGATTAACGTTGTCCTAATGTCAAAATTTTGAAAATATTTAGGGTGAAAAATTTTGGAAGAAAATTAATTAAATCAGAATTGAATCTCAAGATTAACTCGTTTCAAAAGGATAAAAGTATCATACCCAACAAGTTAGGATATAACACATTAATACTCTGACACCGAGATCATCTTTGATCTTCAAAACATGTAAAAAGGGTATCTGGGTATTTAGTTGAACGAAAAATTGACACCCAGCAAGTTAAGATGTAATTTTCTGTACTTTTAAACACGCAAATATTGCCTTGTTTTAAAAAGAAATTTATGTATGTGAAATTTTAAAATGCACTTAATGTATACAAAATATTTGATATAAGGCATACATGTATTGGAATTTTGAAGTATGCCATGGTACAAAATGTACAAACATTAATCGAGCATTATTCACAAATTAAACGCTATGTTAACAATAAACTATGAGATTTAATAATTCTACTAAATTGATAAATGCAAATTAACATAAAATGAAAATTTAAATGCTAATAGATTGCAAGTAAATAAACAAGCTAGTTCTTGATTAATATTTTATGAAATTATTAAAATGGAATAAATTGTGAATGAATTCCTAAATGCATATTTTAAAAGAAGTTTATTTATTTAAATATATGCAAAAACTTAAGTATAAAATAAAATATGTGCATAAAATAATATGAAATCAATGATATATACATAGTATAAAAATAATTTTAATACATGTATAAAAAAACATATATAGAAAAATTAATGAAGATAACATATATAACCGTAAATAAATAATATCTAAAACAAATTAAAATATTTAATATTAGTAAAAAAATGATTAGAGAAATCAATAAATAAATAATTAAATAAATAGTTAGAGGACTGCATTGAAATCAGAACAAAATTACAGAGCTAAAAAATAATAAATTAAAATGAAATTCGAAAAAAGGATAAAAATACAATGCGCGTAAATTAAAGGGATTAAAATTGCAAATATTTCAGTTGGCCAAAACGCTGCGTTGTAACGGGACTAAATTGAAAAGGAATCAAAAATCGGAGGGATTAATTGCATAAATAACCCACTATTAGAGAAAACACGCGGATCCCATGGATATAGGGTCGGATCGGGTCAGAATGCTTTACACGATGCCGTCTTGAGGCCACTTGATCAGGCTTCAAAACGACGTCGTTTCGCATCGTCTTAAAACGCTAGAAATGCCTGAAAAAATAAAAAAAAAAAATGGCCCCCTCCTTTTTTCAAAGAAATGAAACCCTAGTTCTCTCTGCCTTCACTCTCAACCGCATTAAAAAAAACCTTCAGATCTACCACTGAAACGCCATGAAATTCGGCGATAGTGATATCAGGTGGTTGAATCCGTTTACTCATGCGCTGATTCGCCTTACCCTCAAACCAGATCCACGTCAAACTCTGATCGTAGCAGAGAAAACGAAGATCTAAAAGGTAAAACTCTTTTCTTTTTTTATTTTCGCATCAATATAGCAAATACCTCGATTCAAAAAGGAATGGAAAAAAAAAAGAAAAAGATTCACGAGAAATAAATCACCTTCAATTTGTATTTCTGATTTTTGTATTTCTTGTATATTTGTTTCTGTGTGTACAAAAAATGGGGGCCTCCCTTTACAATGGTTTGTTTTCGGTTTATTATAGCCGAAAATTAGAAAAATTAAAAAAAAAAAAATCCTCCAATACAACTGTTCTCTCTTTTTTTTGTTTTCTCTGCTGTTCTCTGTTGCCATTTGTCCTTGGTTGTAGGTACAAGGTGGACGTGGAGGCTTGCTGGAAGTACAGAGGCCACACGGTGACGGATGTGATGCGCGTGTGGACAGAGAGGTAGTCCAAGCGGCGTGCGTGGAGGCACGCACGAGGGAGGCTGTTGGCTACTGCGGCGCTGATTGCTTCTAGAAACCCCTAGGGTTTTCTGAGAATGTTAATGCCATTGGGCTAATTGGGCTCTTCAGATTGGGTCATTTGGGCTAGGTTTGGGCTAGCAGGTTAGTTGGGCCTATTGTTTTGTAAATTGGGCTATTGTAATGGACATTTAAAGACTTTTAATTTGGATTTTGTATTTTATTTGTTTCGGTTAATGGGCCTGGGCAAATTTTGGGCCCTACAGCTGCCCCTCTTTACTCATTGTCGTGTAACGGGAATGAAGCAAAGACTTTAAAGAGGGCCAAATTTTCCTGGTCTTGTAAGATCTTGACTTCTTGGCACTTCTTTTCTTCAAGTAGCTTCATTCTATCCCACTGCATCTTAAAGGGCCTAGGAACTAGTGCTTCGATCCAATTCCAATGTAATTTCAAGGAGAAGAGATTTGTAATTTCAATCTTCTCTGCTGGAACTTCAAAGAATTATGGACTGATCCTCATTGTAAACTCAGGAAGGATGGATTTGTAATTTCAACCTACTCCACTAGAACTTCGAGGAGATAGAAATTCAGAGACAAGAGACTTGAACTCAATCTTCTTATTGAAACTTCAAAGAAATACGGACCGATCCTCATTGTAAACTCAGGGAGGAGGGATTTGTAATTTCAACCTACTCCACTGGAACTTTGAGGAAATAGAAATTCACGGAGAAGAGATTCGTAATTTCAATCTTCTCTACTAGAAATTCAAAGAATTACGGACTGATCCTCATTGTAAACTCAGGGAGGAGGGATTTGTAATTTCAACCTACTCCACTGGAACTTTGAGGAAATAGAAATTCAGGGAGAAGAGATTCGTAATTTCAATCTTTTTGCTAGAATTTCAAAGAATTACTGACTGATCCTCATTGTGAACTCAGGGAGGAAGGATTTGTAATTTCAACCTACTCCACTAGAACTTTGAGGAAATAGAAATTCAGGGAGAAGAGATTCATAATTTCAATCTTCTCTACTGGAACTTCAAAGAATTACGGACTGATCCTCATTGTAAACTCAGGGAGGAGGGATTTGTAGCCTCAACCTACTCCACTGGAACTTTGAGGTGATAGGAATTCAGAGAGAAGAGATTTGTAACTCAATCTTCTTACTGAAACTTCTTAGAAATAGTTGGATCCTCGTTGTAAACTCAGGGAGATGGGATTTGTAATTTCAACCAACTCCACTGGAACTTCGAGGAAATAAGACCTGTATGACTTCGATCTGCTCCTGCAACTTCAGGATTATCAGATCTGCTGTCTTCAATCTGCTCTTGCAAACTCAGGATTGCTAGATTTGCTGTCTTCAATCTGCTCCTACAAACTCAAGATTGCCAGATTTGCTATCTTCGATCTGCTCTTGCAAACTCAGGATTACCAGATTTGTTGTCTTCAATCTGCTCCTACAAACTCAGGATTGCCAGATTTGCTATCTTCAATCTACTCCTGCAAACTCAGGATTGCCAGATTTGTTATCTTCAATCTGCTCCTGCAAACTCACGAATGCCAGATGTGCTATCTTCAATCTGCTCCACTGCAAACTCAGGGAGACAAAATATGTTATCTTCGATCTGCTTCCTGCAACTTCAGGAATGTCAAATCTGTTATCTTCGATCTGCTCCACTGCAAACTTAGGGAGATGAGATCTGTTGATTCACCAATGTTGTGACACCATCCTCTGGGGGACCTGTCTTGCAAAATAGTTAGAATGCAATGATCAGAATGAATCTAATGCTCCTAACTAAATGTATTATGGACGAAATTTGTATGAATGCAGAATGTCATGAGGATGGTCTTTTTACAAAGATTAGGATGCAATGATCAAAATGAATCAAATGCCCCTAAATAGATGTCTCTTATGGATGAAATTTGCATGAATGCAGAATGTCACGAGAATGATTTCTTACAAACATTAGGATGCAATGATCGGAATGAATCAAATGCCCCCAAAATAGATGTGTCATATGGATGACATTTGTATGAATGCAGAATGTCATGAGAATGATTTCTTACAATGATTAGGAAATGATTTCTTACAATGATTAGGATGCAATGATCGGAATGAATCAAATGCTCATAAATGTGTTTTGCATGAATGCAAAATTTCATGAGAATGATCCCTGCTTAAGGTGTCATTGTTCATTGTTCATCAAGGTAATATGTTGCCTTCTTGTTCGGCTGGTATTCTCGACAAAAACTTGAGAAAATAATTATAACTGTTCAACATATTTGCCCTGCGCTGTGACTTTAAGGTTTATTTCATTGTGACTTCAAAATGTAGGATTTGTTTCTTCTTCAATCCATCTTATTGCTATTCAAAGGTATAGGTTCTGTATCAGCTTCCATCTATCCAACTGTAACTCAGGGGTATAGGATCTGTAGCTTGTTCTATCAACTGATCACTCCTTGGGTGACCCAACCAGATATCACTACACCAAAACAGACTTTTAGCGGTGTTTTTTTTTTACTTTTAGCGGCGTCTCTAAACTCCACTAATAGTGTTTGCGGCGCTTTAAAAAACGCCGCAAAAAACACCGCTAAAAAAGGCGCCACAAAAGTTAGCGGCGTTTATTGTGAAAAAACGCCGCTATAAGTCTTGACTTTTTGCGGCGCTTTTATAAGAAACGTCGCTAAAGGTGTTGACTTTTCGCGGCGCTTTTATAAGAAACGTCGCTAAAAGTGGGACTTTTAGCGACGCTTTTATAAAAAATGCCACTAAAAGTTAAGACTTTTAGCGCTTTTACACAAACGCCGCTAAAAGCCATGATTTTAGGGCGCTTTTTCAAAAAACGCTAAAAATCTCGAAAAAGAAAAAATTAAAATATACTTTTAGCGCGCTTTTTTAAAAATGCCGCTAAAGGTTATAAAAATAAAAAAACAAAATATTATAAAACACCAAAATCTAATTTAGAATATAATTTTAGCGGCGCTTTTTTTAAAACGCCGCTAAAGGTTATAAAAATTAAAAAAATTAAAATATTACAAAAACACCAAAAATTCAATTTAGAATATAATTTAATTTGAAGACATATTAAAATAAAAATTATAGAAGAATACAAATTTCTATAATTCCATCTAATAACAAGCATGTGAGATTTGCCTAAAATTATAGAAATGCTCCTAATAACAAGCACATTCTTGGCATGATTCACAAAGTCGTCATAGTTTACGCTAACATTATGTCTCCAACTTCGACATCATTCAAAAAGTCATCGTAGTTTATGCTAACAGTATCTTGGCATTATTCTTGGCATGAGAAGCCAACCATGTCGCAATCTGCTTAAACATATCAATGAAAAAGGAATATGGGTGGGAACCAATACCTCTTGAACAAGGCAAAGATGGCACCCATAATAAAATCCAAGAACCAAAAATTAACATATTTAATCCAGCGAACAAAAACAATCAGGACTTGAGACAACTCTAAAAATGTACAATGAAGAACTAGCTTTTATGAACAAATAAGCATAAATCTAGAAAATGGAACTCATCTGACTAGCATTGGACAAGATAAAACATAAAAAGGCATAGATGTTTCATAAAGTAAACTAAAAGCTAGTTGCTTCAAGAAAATTTCTGAAAGAAAAAAGGAAAAACTTTAGTGCCATAATTTCAACGAAAATATCTCAATTGAAATTCATGCATTTCAACCAAAAGAAAAGAAGGGGTGGGGCAATGATCTTATACCTTTTCCTAAAATATTTCCAAAGATAACAAATTTATATGACACTAATAAATATTTCGCTCTCTTCCGATACTTCACTCTCTGAGGGAAATTCTTTACATCGAACTTTCACAAACAACAAGGCAAGATTAATGTAAAAGTGTTCACTAAGCTAAATTAATAAAAGTGTTCACCTTTATTTCTGCTTTAACCGGAAATGCGAAATATAAAAATTGAACCTTCTTCAAGAAATAGAGTTTATTTAAGAATGATGACATTCAGACATGGTTACTTGCATATATATGCATATTAGAATCTTCTATACACAACCAACCTAATACGCTTTATAATAAACTACCATTTAGTTTTTATATGTAAGGTCTAGGCATGTAGTGAAATGAAAACAGAGGAATAAGAAAGTGCAAAGTCAAGCATATCTATTATTGGAAAAATGTTAACCAAAATAATAAAGGCCGAAACAACCAAGGAATATTTACTTAACAAGAATATAGCTTGACCAACGGACAAGGCATTACATAAAGCAAAAAATTCAACAAAGAGTACCTTCAGATGTGTGAAAATGCCTCTCTAGAGAGTCCTGGGAAACATCAAGGTTGGCTGAATTCTACACAGATGAGTAAACATCACTTAAGAAATGGAAGAAGAGCTAACGGATAATGTATCTAAACCTACTCTAGAACCACCGATCGCATCAAAAGAAAGGAGATACACAGTTATAATATACAAACGATATTGGCAGCTGATGGCAGTATAAAATATAAAGCAACATGCACAAAAAGAAGTTTTGGTTAAAAAAAAATCAATTTTGATGATTAAAAATTCTAATTAACTGGAAAAGCTCCAGCAACATAGAACATTTATATCAGATTAGCAAAGGCTACTAATAAGCAAGTAGTATACACGATTCTATCCTATAAATTTATATCAAATTTAGAGTTCAAACAGAATAATCTTTCGTATATAGTGCATAATGTAAAATTTGGGTTCACAAAATCTCCATCATACAGGAAAATTTTCATAACTTTTTTCCTTATTGAAGGCTGTTAAGTAGTATACACGATTCTATCCTATAAATTTTACTATAAAATATACATTCCATAGCAAGAAAAAGGAAACAAAAAAAGGTTTACAATTTAATTCATTATAAGAAATTAGCATATAAGAAATTGCTCAAAAAGAGAAACTCAACAGATATACTTAAAGCATACCGCTGATATGCACAATATGACACCTTTTTTGTTATTTGTCTGCCATTTTTCTCCAAGCAATGCAACTGTAATTTAAATGTAATGTAAGAAGCTATGACGTGATAGAAAGAGATCAACTCGATGATCTTGACAAGTTAAATCCCAAATACATCCACATGAAAACAAAACAGACTCAATATACTAATTGAGCTGAATTTTGACAATACCTATGTAAATAAACATAATTTTATAGGATTTCCAAGTTCTCTTTCTCTATGATTATTGTTTTATGTAATGAATTTGAAATTCTAATGTGAACTTGTGAAGTTTTTGAAATTCTAAGGCTTGATCCAAAACCAGCTAGATCTTGTACAAACTTGCTAAACTATTGATTTGCACCAAAAAGGATTTGAATCTTGATTTGTAAACGTGAATATCTTTTCTTTTATGGCATGAATGGATGAGATAGCTCAGACATACATAAACATTAGAATGATATCATAGAATCAAAGGAAATTCAAGGTAGATGCCAAACAGGGAGCATATTACGTTGATTAAAGAAAATGACACTGCAAGCATTAGGTGGAAAATAAGCTAAAAGTAACTTACCTCCATGCAGTAACCAGCTCTTGATGCACACATGGCATGGTAATATGTTGAACACTTGCAACATTTTGTGCAAGAACCATGGACTTGCTTGCAAATAACACAAATCTGTTGTTCATGTAAACAAGTCATATTCACAAGTTTATGTTAATGAATAGCAATCAGAAAATAAATCCGTCTTCATACCCAAAAACGAAAACAAAACAGAACCATAATACAAATAGTTACAAATAGCTGGGTTGTTTTAACAGATTTAACACACACACACACACACACACACACATATATATATACACATAGAAAGATCTAGTCAATTTATGCCAAAAAAAAAAAAGATTATACTTTCAGAGGACCCCTTCCCAAGCATGCATGTGTGGTATAGGAATGCAAAAGATTGTTTACTCTACCAACAAATTTTATATAAAGAAATGGTAGAAAAAATTGCAAAAATATCTCATAAAATAGATCGATTGTAATATTATTTACTCAATTGGTTAAAGTCTCTATGCGAAAAGAAAAACCCTGAGTTCCAGGTTCTGATGACTATTTAATGAATATGAACTAAAACTTCTGCACAACAATAAATCTTTTAGTTTCTTGTAATGTAGCAGCCCCAACCACCACGCCAAGTGTGAAACAAGGAGCTATCAACTTGCCTAAGATCATGCTCTAAAAAGAAATGAATATGGGTATTTAATATCTTAATATACCTTCACAAAGGAATCGATGGAATGCTCAAGATTTCAAGAGGGTTCCATCTTTTCATCACTTGCAAAAGATACTTCAGGTTGAAACCAAGCACAAGTAACATGAACCCACAATGTTTCAATATCGCTTGGCTTCAAAGCACCGCCTAAAATGGGGAAAACCACATAAGTTAATAATAATCAACAGAGGTCGATTGAAAAAAAATGTATGGAAACTAGCTCCTAGATTGCAATTAAACCACCTTATGGTAAGAAATAAAGCATAAGAAGCTTTAAAAATAAGTTTGGAAATGCATTCTAAGAGAGTTGAAGGAAATACGCAATTATCCACACAAACATCACTTTTCACAAGAAGTGAAACAGGGAGTCTGTACCATTGGAACCAAAATACAAGAAATGGAGATATCTACATTATACCTTTGATCGGACAAAGGCAACATTCTCGAGTAACTTTAGGAGTTTCACAGCTTTACAAACCCATAAAGTGAAATCCCAAACATTTCTTGTAACATCCTAAAATCGGGCTATTTATGATTAAATGATTTTCCTTGTTTTGAATTTTTATGTTATTATTTATGGAATGATAAGATTAATTAAGGGTCTTAAGTTGGCTCGAGATAGTAGAAATTTTTATTTGGAAGCTTTAAAAGTAAGGAGCCTTAGCAATTAGGGGTTAAGTAAAATTTGGGAAAAATGTGACACAAAGCTAATCGGCACAATTGGCTTGGTGCGCCTAAGGGTGTTGCAAGGAGGAGGTTCGAGTCTTGGGAGGTACAAGGGGATCGAGTTTATTTTTGGCTTTTGACGCTAAAGGAAGGGGGCGAGTAAGAAGGCTTTAAAGAACTTTGGGGGCTAGGTGTAGACATGAAAGTTGGGTTGGCTAAGTGGCTAACGTGTGCTACTTAAAGGCTTGGAGGTTGTTGGGCGCGAGTTCGAGTCAAGCAAGCGTGTGTTGCATTTTTAATTTTGGGTAAACGGCCGGGAGGTCTTATAAATAAATGGTGGGGTAAATTGGCATGAAAGTCGAGTGGAAGAAGTGGCTAGGGACGTGGAAGAGAGGGTGGTGCGTGAGGTCTTTGGTTCAATCTAAGGAGCAAAGACTTTGTTTTTCTTTTTTTTTTTGAAGGTCAAGTGAATTGGTCGCACATGGTCCTTTGTTTCTTTCTTGTTGGAGTTTGACAAGCACATGGCCTCTTTGTTTTTCTATTATATATTTGATAAGATAATGGAGATAGATAAGGATATTATTAAGATTAATTGGATTAATATATGAATAATCAACAAGAGTTGGCAAGAGAGAATTTTGAACCCGAAATATAAAGATTTTTTGAAATTCCCACAAACTCTTAATTTTGTTGTTGTTATTCTTAAGGTAGTGGAATGAATTTTAAACTCTTCAAAGAAGAGTGGACGGCAAGCATTAGGGGGAGGGGGTGTCGAATGCCTATAAAAACATCAACTTATCACTTTGTTCTCTTTTTTTTTTTTTCATTATTGCTATTAGCCGAAATTCTTATCACATTTTTCCTTCCACTATTTTCTTTCCATTATTTTCCTTCATAAAACCGAATACACCCATTTGATGTGCCGAATTTCTTTCTATTTTTTTTTAACACCTAGGCGAATATTGTACAAGGGGAGGCTTTTAATCGCTTTTGGAAAGGTAAGTGTGTTTGGCGAATGCCCATGT
The DNA here is from genome assembly GCA_025506655.1 of Gossypium rotundifolium. NCBI lineage: Eukaryota > Viridiplantae > Streptophyta > Magnoliopsida > Malvales > Malvaceae > Gossypium > Gossypium rotundifolium. The sequence goes on from CP106730.1 coordinate 32,646,491, forward strand.
CCTCTTTTCCTTTCTTGTTGACTTTGATAAAGGTAGGTAATTGGTTTGACAATTGTCGTTAAGGGTGCTAATCACTTGTTGAATCAAATCATCTAGGTGCTTGGATTTTGAGATCGTCAAACTAAGTCGTCATTCGGGATAAAGCGGGTGGTAAGTGGTGGTAAGGATCGATTTTCATAAGATTTAGCTTTCAAGGATTTAAAGTCAAGGCTATTAGCTTTATTTATTAACCGATGGTAGTTGGTGAAGCAGATTCGGGAATCGGGTGTTGTGATTAGTATCCAAAAGCGAGAAGGTAAGGATTCGGGTTCAAAAGGAGAACCCTTTTAAATATTTGGGTTGGCCGATTAGGCCATAGTACTAATTCTATGTTGGCCGAATATAGGTGCAGAGAGAACTGTGGTGATCAACACCTCTTTTCGGGATTTAGAGCATTCAGTGGTGACAGGTGTGTACATACACACTTATAATAATTAATTAAATGCATGCTATGTGTAAATCTGCTTTATGTAGATACGGAATTAGTACCTTAATGGTACAAGCGAGGATCTCGGTAAGTCTCTGTCAATATGAGATTGATAATAATGCTTTTGGGAAGCATAGCTTATGTGATACATGTGATAAATGTATGTTGTTATAAACTCATTATAATATGATTTGATATGGGTTGATGAGTGGAGGGCGCTTACATTGTGTCGACGGACACCGGTGTTTTGGTAACACACCGTGACTACGGCCACGTGAGGTTTGGTACCTCGGAGGTTTGGCACCTCATAGCGCCTCGCCCCTCGTGGCTTAGCACCACCGTGGGTTGGCCCCACTTTGAGATATGGGATTGACGCCAGTGATTTGGTATCACGCGATGGGTTGGCCCCATCAACCGATTTGTGTCTTCGGACACGTAGGTTTGGCACCTCCAAAGTGATTTGGTATCACATCTGTGACTATACGTCACCGATGGTTTGGCACCACCAAAGGTTTGGTACCACAATGGGGTAGACAGAGGCGTTTGGTTGGCTAGGTTGGGTATATGTCTTAATGCATGATTAATGTGTTATATAGTGTGTATGATGTGGTATTTACCGGGGAAGGGTTACATATTGAGTCTTGGTGACTCACCTTCTTTATTATTTTTTTCGGGTGACACATAGTTCATGGATATGGAGCCGAGGGACTTGAGGTGGCCATGCAAAGGATTTTAAATTTATTAGACTTTGAATTTGGTTCTTTACATTTTCTTTATTTTGGTTGATTTTAATTGGGTTGTAATAAGGCCTCCTAAAAAATTATTTTATTATTGTGATATGTTTGGAATACTCGTTTCAAACTTTATGATTATAAGAATAAATTCACATGTTTTTTTTTCAAAGCAATCGAAAAGGGTTTTCAAGTACCATCGGGTACATATAAAATATGCATAATAACTTGACTTAACAAATATTTTCAAAACAAATCCAAGTATGGGAATTGTACACCTCAACTGTTTTTAACAAAACGCTATCTTTTCCCAAAACTTAAACCAGCTTTTAAAAGATTTCAAAAGTTTTTTTCCTCCGAGCAAACCAAATCGATCGAAGCGCTTGGGCGGGTTTGGTACATTACAATTGGTATCGAGCCCAGCCAATACTCTAATTGTGGGGCCCAAGGCCCAAAAATGTTTTAGTAGGCCTTTTAAAGTATTTTCGGGTTTTTGAACAGATGGCACCGAGTCTCCCAAGACCTATCCGCCTGTAAGTACTCCTAACTCTGTATGATTTAATTTACAGAGAAGGGTAGGAAGCATGGAGCGAGAATAGACTTATAGGAATTTTGAACCCTAGGATTAGATTACTCAAACACACAAATAGAACATAAGACTTAATAAACTCAACCAACCTATGACCAAGTCACTGAGCTAGGGTGTGGTAACCCCAGTACGCATGTCTAGGATTGGAACCGAAAGAGCCTGGTATTTAAGAAGTCCGAGTGACTCACCTCCTCTTCGCAGGTATCCTACCTGGTGCGTAGCTTGGGTTCACCCTAACTCAGAGGGCTCAGTGGTGTGGTAACCTCTGTGCGCATGTCTAGAAAGGTTCGGTGGAAGCTTGGTATTTAAGCAGTCCGCGTGACTCACCTCCTCTCCACTCGAATCCTACCTGGTGTGTAGCTTTGGTTCACCCTGACCAAGAGGGCTCGGTCATAGGCTAAACATAACGACTAAAACCTGAAAGGGAACTAACCATGTTTTTGAAAAAGAAGAAAACAATAAAACCCTAGTTTCCTCAAAACTTTTTAAAGTCACTCTTCCAAATATGAGAACAACCATTTTTACAATGTTTTTCTCGAAAAAGTTGATTTGTGAAAATTACGAAATGCCCTTGGGGTGAAATTACTAAAATGCCCTGACTCATAAAATATTAATTCAATGGTTTTGGCCAAAATTTTGAGAAATATCCAAACACTATACTTTGCAAATCATCAATAAAATACTTTGGTTTTGGAAAATTACGAAATGCCCTCAACTTGTAAAATTACCAAAACGACCACGACAAAATTTTGCAACATCATCGTTTAAGAAAAAAAACTCTCAAAAGGACCCTCGAGTTTTACAACTGTTAAAATACCCAGATTTGTTAAAATTTTCAAAATTACCCCGATTGACAAAATTACCAAAATACCCTAGTTTCCAAAATGATGCCATAACTTCGAATTTTACAAAATTTTCGCCCTCCAGCTTTGGGAATTTCAAAGTGACTGCTTTATTAAAGTTTGAAATTTCTGATTCTATTACAAAATACTAGGTATGGAAAGTACAAGGAGTGAATGTGGCCTTTTGTGTGAACTAGGGTAGGTCGAATTAAATATGATTTGCTTACCAACGGCACTTTGTATCTATAGCACCGTATCGAATGGCACCAAAGGAATTGGTAGAGTGAAGGCTCAAATTCGTGAGCTCTTGGATAGAGGGTTTATTCGACCTAGTATATCTCCGGGGGAGCGCTCGTATTGTTTGTCAAGAAGAAGGACGGTTCTATGCGGATGTGTATCGACTACCGCCGCTAAACAAGTTAACGATCAAAAACAAGTATCCGCTGCCTCGGATCGATGACTTGTTTGACCAATTGAAGGGTGCGCCGGTATTTTAAAGATTGACCTTAGGTCGGGTTATCATCAATTAAAGGTGAAGGAGGCGATGTGCACAAGACGGTGTTCGAACTCGGTATGGGCATTACGAGTTCTAGTGATGCCATTCGGGTTGACCAATGCACCGTGGCGTTCATGGATTTAATGAATAGAGTATTTCAACAAGATTTTGGATCAATTTGTCGTGGTGTTCATAATAAATATTGGTTTATTCCAAGACGGAGGAGGAGCATGACCAGATTTGCGAATAGTTCTACAAATCTTGAGGAGAAGCGCTTATATGCCAAATTCAGTAAGTGCGAATTTTAGCTCAAGGAGGTGGCTTTCTTAGGTCACTTAGTGTCGGCGGAAGGGATTAGGGTGGATCCCCGCAAGGTTGAGGCGGTGTTGGATTGGAAATCGCCAAGGTCAGTGGCTGAAATTCGAAGCTTTCTGGGTCTAGCCAGGTACTATCGAAGGTTTGTGGAAGGATTCTCGTTAATTGTTGCACCGTTAACTAAGCTATTGAGGAAGGGAGTACCATTTGTTTGGTCGGAAAAGCAGCAAGAAAGTTTTGATAAGTTGAGAAAGATTCGTGAAGCTCTGCCTTGGTACAAACTGAAGCGGGGAAGTTGTTTACGCTTCTTCGTGATGCGTCCCATCTGGGTTGGGATGTGTATTGATGCGTGAAGGAGGGTAGTAGCCTATCGTCCGCCGCGACTAAGACCGCATGAGGTTAACTACCCAACTCACGACTTAGAGTTAGCGGTGTAGTCTTCGCCTTTGAAAATATGGAGGCATTACTTGTATGGGGAGAAGTCGATAGTCTACACGGATCACAAAAGTTTAAGGTATCTCTTGACTCGAAGGACTTGAACTTGAGGCAACGACGTGGATCGAATCGTTAAAAGACTACGATCGTTCAATTGAGTACCATCCGCAAAGCTAACGTGGTGGGCGATCGTTGAGTCGGAAGGACGTGGCGCATTTACAGGCGATGTTTGCTCATTTGAGCCTATACGATGATGGAAGTCTTTTGGCGGAGCTACAAGTTAAGCCAACTTGGATCGAGGAGATTAAGGATAAGCAGTTGGTAGACGAGGGATTGAATGTAAAGAGATTGCAAGTCCAAAATGGTGGGTTGGAAGGGTATAGTTTGACTGATGATGGTGTGTTATGTTTTCAAAGACGGCCCTGTATGCCGAGAGATGTAGAGCTGAGGCGAAGAATTCTCCAAGATGCACATAGCAGCCCATACGCTATGCATCTGGGAGGAAGCAAGATGTACGGAGACTTATGAGACAGCCAGTGGCTCAGGTTGAAGCACGAAGTGGCGGATCGAAGTTAAATGGGAAGGTGTCGACGTGTCGCGAGTTAAGGTGAACATCGATTGCCATCGAGGTTACTTCAACCAAGAAGATTCCTCAATGGAAGTGGGAGCGGATCACTATGGATTTCGTCGTGAGCTACCCCTTACGCAAAGAAGAAAGATGCGCTTTGGGTAATTGTAGACCGCCGACTAAATCACTCACTTCGTCTGCGGAGAGTGGATTACTCCCTCCAAAAGCTAGCAAAGTTATATGTGGCCGAGGTAGTCAGATTGCATGGTGTACCCGTATCAATTATCTCAGATAGGGACCCAAGGTTCACTTCGAGGTTTTGGGAAGCATTGCATCAAGCTTTGGGAACACGATTGATTTCGATCTGACTTTCCATCCACGGTCGACGGGCAATCGAAAGGTCATACAAATTTTAGAGGATATCTTTGGGGTTGTGTCTTGGAATTCGAGGTAGTTGGGAGGAATTTTACCGTTAACCGAGTTCATCTACAACAATAGTTACCAAGCGAGTATTCGATGGCTCCATAAGATTCTTGATGCACGACAATTTGACATATTGGATGAGTTGGGTGAACGACAAGTGTTGGGTCCAGAGTTGGTTACTAAACGGAAGACAAAGTTAGGGTGATTCGGCTCGTCTCAAGGAAGCGCCGGAGTAGAAGTCATATGTCGATCTAAAGCGCAAGAAGTGGAGTATGATGTAGAGAAAGTTTTTTCTAAGGTGTCACTTGGAAAAGGTGTTGAGATTTGAAAAGAAAGCTTGCTCAAGATTCATTGGCCCATATAATGTTGAAGAGTAGGGCCGTAGCTTATTAGCTTCGAATCACGACGAGTTGAAGTGAGATTCATGACGTCTTCCATGTGTCGATGCTTAGGCGATATCACGATCCATCACAGTGTGCTGTGGATAGATTGAGGTCAACTCGACTTATCTTTCGAGGAAGAACCGATTGATTTTGGATCGAGATGTGAAGGTTCTCGTGAAAGTCCTGCCCTTAGTGAAAGTGCCGTATGGAACCATGGTGCGAGAAGCTACGGGGAACTCGAGGATGATACTAAAAGAATACCCCCTCTTCCCGACTGTGTAATTTCGAGACAAATTCTTTTAAGGTAGAACTGTAACATCCTAAAATCGGGGCTATTTATATTAAATGATTTTCCTTGTGTTTGAATTTTATGGTATTATTTATGGAATGATTAGATTAATCAACTTCATAAGTTGGCTCAAATAGTAGAAATTTTATTTGGAAGCTTTAAAAAGGAGCCTTAGCAATTAGGGTTAAGTAAAATTTGGGAAAAATGTGACATGTTAGCTAACGGCACAATTGGCTTGGTGCGCCTAAGGGTGTTGCAAGGGAGGAGGTCGAGTCTTGGGAGGTACAAGGGGATGAGTTTATTTTTGGCTTTGATTTAAAGGGCCGGTAAGAAGGCTTTAAAGAACTTTGGGGCTAGGTGTAGACAAAGTTATTGGCTAGGTGACTAACGTGGTGCTACTTAAAGGCTTGGAGGTTGTTACAGTTCGAGTCATCAAGGCTGTTGCATTTTTTAATTTTGGGTAAACGCTGGGAGGTCTTATAAATAAATGATGGGGTAAATTGGCATGAAAGTTTGGCCGAAGAAGTGGTAGGGACGTGGAAGAGAGGGTGGTGCGTGAGGTCTTTGGTCGAATCTAAGGAGCGACCTTTGTTTTTTTTCTTTTTTTTTTGAAGGTCGTGGAATTGGCGTGATACGGTCCTTTGTTTCTTTCTTGCTGAGTTTGACAAGACATGGCCTCTTTGTTTTTCTATTATATATTTGATAAGATAATGGAGATAATAAATATGACAAAGAAATATTATTTCTACTAAGCATGGGATTAAAATTCAAACAATGATAATAACTAGATGTTGGAACTCAAATGCCATTCACCGCCCATAAATATGAAGCTAAAATAGACAATCAAAAGCTAGGACATGATCTTACACCATAACAAGGAGATATAAAAGCATGGAAAAGATCATCATTATACTTTTGACATTTCATTACCTTAAGATCAATGTTATTTTAGAAGCAGGAAATTGCTTTTAACTATCAATTATATGTCAGAAAAAAGACAGTTCTAAAGAACCAGAACTCAATGCCTTTATACAACAATTTATTTAAGCACACCAAAAGGCAAAAAAAAAAAGTACTTGAAACTACCTGTTGCAAATAATAATTTTGTTGTAATCCCAATCTTCAACTACTCTTTTATTTAACTACTCTTTTGTTTTAACGGAAGCTCTTCATGGCATTTACAACAAATAAAAATAATATCTTTTTTCTTCATTTCAATCAATTATAAGGATAAGCTCTTTTGTTAAAAGCATAAAATGAAGACCTAACTGGGTCCTGGTAGAAAAGCCCTCATATAAATCTTACATGAATAAATAAAGAAAATCATTGCAATCAGGGAAAGAACACAAAAGACACGATAAACAGAAAGAAAAAGGGTACCGTGGTAGTCTATTTGAATCAAGAATGCTTTCAAGCAATAACTGAACTTAAGAGTTTTATCCCAAAGAGCCTTCACAAAAGGAGAATGTTAGATCATTGCGCCCACACGAGCACACACCCCCACGAAAATATAGCCATAAATATAAATGGAAAATATATACCTTTTGGCTCTTCACTGCTTGACCCTTTCTAACATCTTCATCCTTATGATGCTTGAGATTCCTCAATATATCCCTAATTTGAAAAACAGAAGAAAAATAAAACAGCAACCTTAAAGAAAACAACATAATTCAAAATTTAACATAATTGAGAGCACAGACACCAACCCTAATCCATAAACTCAAAACTCAAAACCATAGATTATAAACGCCATTGTTGATAACTATTCTCTTCACTAAATCCAGTTACCAAAGGACCAAAATTTAACTTTGAGTGCGTTGCAGTGCTTCATATTTTGCCTTTAACATGGTTACCTCTTGGTACCAATTCTGTATCGATATGCAAGAAAACAAAGTCAAGCTCATCACTAATAATGGTAGTATATATATTTACAGAAAATAGATAACCTTATTACGTAATAATTGGAATACTGGAATCACTACAAGGCATTAGAAAAATGTAGTGACCAAAAACCTATGTTTCGCGCGCTCAAGGATGTTGTCTTGAGGAGTAAAGCAACAACGCTGGTATCGCTCAAGGGTCTTGCTCATACTGCAAAAAAAGGAACTACAAAGTTACTATATCATCTATCTATATATAAACCTATTAAATGTAAGAATTGTGTTAAAGCTGGACAAGACACCATGTAGCACCATTTTTTTCTAACAGTAAAACCTAGATTTCAAGCTGCCAATTTTACATTACACCTTGTAAAAGGGATCAAACGAAAAAAAAAAGAACTACGGAGAATGAAACAGAAGCGTGGCCTAAACTAGTGTGTATTTTATAGTTAATGGTAAACAACATCCAGATATATTCGGTGAAGCATAAAACAAGAGAGAAAGAGAGGGTGATGAAAACAAACAGTCTAAGAGGACGATATATAAAACAAGGCAAGAATTCATAGTAAAAAAAAAATTGGGTTGAAGCTCAAAATAATCCTTAAAAATCCCCCAGAATCAAGCGAAAGCTGAATCTCTAAGTGGGGAGTGTTTGATTTTCTAAGCCCCTACAACCACAGCAACATTGATATTATTGGTGGTGAAAAATAATGGAAAAGTAAAAAGCAGAAGCAATGGTTAAACCAGAAGATCGAAGGATTAAAAGACGTGAAGACAAAAGAACCATCCTGATTTCTCCACCGGATTTCATAGATGAAGACGGTGGTGGCGAAGAGAAACACATAAAGGGTGTTTTGAGGATACCAGTTTTAGGGAGGAAAATAGGGTTTCAAGGGGGAATTTTGGTTTTACGGGGAAATTTGGTTTTACGACGTTTTCAATAAAAACGCCACAAAAAATTATTTCTTTTTAAACAAAACGACACCGTTTTGCTTTACTAAAAATATTTTATTTTGTTTGCTAAAAATTATTAGTTAAGTGATTTTATAAAACATTTATTATTTCTATTTTTTATAAATTAGATTTTTATAAAAATAAAGTACTCTCAAAATAAATATAGTATACGTTAATCATTATTTTATATTATTCTTTTCCAATCTAATCTCCATTTCATTAAAGATATTTCTTCCTAACTAAAATATAATTATTTTGCTAAATGTTCAAATTTTAGTTTTTGTATTTCATTTTATTTGTTATAATTTGTATAAAATTTGCTAAATGTTATATTTTGGTAAAATATAAAAGTATTAATTAATTGTATAAAATTTAATCATTTAACAAATCTCAAGTAAACCTTAAATCCTAAACCATTTAATATATATAAAGTTTATCTATTTATCTATTAAATAATTTAAACTATAATCATAATTTTAATATATTAAAATTAATATTATCTTTTTTTACAATTATATAATAAATTATTTAATATATAAATTAAAATATATTAATTAAACTAAACCCTAAACCTTTGATCTATATTCTTTAAACCCTAAACCCAAAGCTATTACACATAACCCCTTAATCACTAATCCTTAAACTCGTAACCCTTGAACCCTTAATCATTGGCCCTTAAACCTTAAACCCATAACCATTAACCCTTAAATATTTTTTTTCATTTTTAACAAATATTTTTCTCTTAGACAATTTAAACTAGAATCATAATTTTAATGTATTAAAATTAATGTTATCTCTTTTACAATTATATAAAAAATTATTTAATATATAAATTAAAAGACACTAATTAATCTAAACCCTAAACCCTTATTCTCTATCCCATAAACCCTAAATCATAAAATATAAAACACTAACCCCTAACCCCTAACCTAATAACCCCAAATCCTTAACCATCTACCTTTAAAACCATTAACCCTAACTTTTAACCCATGAAACCCTAACACATCCCCTTAAACCTTAAACGGCAAATCATAAACCATAATCCCTAAACATTAAAATAGTAACTCCTAAACCATATATGCTAAACCATAAATCCTAAACTATAATAATAATTAATTTGATATTTTAAAATTAATATATCTCTTTTACGATTATATAAGAAATTATTTAATATATAAATTCAAAAACAATCATCATATATATCCAAAAAAACTTTAAAATTATTTGCGGCGTTTTTACAAAAGCGCCGCTAATGCTCGAAATTTTAGCGGCGTTTACAAAAGCGCCGCTAATGCTCGATTTTAGCGCTTTTCCAAATGTTCAGACTTTAGCATTTTTCCAAAAGCGCCGCTAGCGTTCGACTTTAGCCAAAAGCGCCGCTAATGCTCAGATTTTTAGCGGCGTTTTCCAAAAGCGCCGCTAATTCTCAGATTTTTAGCGTTTTTCCAAAAGCGCCACTAATGCTCAGACCTTTAGCGCTGCTTTTACAAATAAACGCCGCTATATGTCCTTTTTAGCGGCGTTTGTTAATAAACGCTTATTGCTCATTTTTTGCGCGTTTTCCTTTAAATGTCGCTAATGTATAATATTTGCGCTGTTTTTCTTTAAACGCCACTAAAAATGCCGCTAAAAGTCTGCTTTTGTCAGTATGTATGCATGATATTTGCATGGATGCAGAATATTAATTTTTCTCCAGAGAATGATTCCCATTTTACACTTGAGTTATCATTGCCCATTTCTGTCGAGATTGTATCACCAACTATTTTTAACAGAGAATCCAATGAGATAGCCTCAATTTAGACTCTTACTTAAACTTGGTGAGTTTTAAACAATAGTTCTGTTTCAGGTTCTTGTATTATTTAGAAGGTTCCAGAGTAATATGTGAAACTCATTTTATGAAAATATTATTAGTCCACTAATTATTATTTCAATGCAAAATACTCGAAAAAGATCATAACCATGGACAAGAAGGAAATTGATTAGAAGTATAGCTCGAAACAAGCAATTTAATCAAAGTTAGCAATATGCAATTAAGTAGGAAATTTATTAAAGGCGTATCTTGAAAAGAATAAGGTAATCAAAGATAGCAAATGCAAAATAGATAAGATGGAACACTAGGTGCCCCAGATATCGCAGCCTGAGCTTTTCTGTTCAAACTTCTTGAGGACCATTTTAAGCTCAATATGTGTTTAGGGGATCCGGAGTACTTTGTCGATGCCCCAAGACGTAGCATACTTATTCATCATTAATTCAGCATAGCAAGATTGTTGTATGCCCCCTTTGATCAAAATTTGAGCTGCCCTTTTTGGGTTTTCAACTCAAATCCCCTTTGGTCTCAAAGCGTCCTTTGTGAGTTTTCGCCTTGGCCTCTCATTTTTCTTTCTTCTTTTTTGCTAAAAATTTCTTCTTCTTCTCCTTCTTCTTCTTCTTCTTCTTTTTTTTATTGAATTCTTTTTATTGAATTTGAATTCTCCAGATTGGGTAGGTCCTTGTCATCTATCTCAGACAATATCCATGCTTCCCTAAAATAGGCCTTCTTTGCTGCCTAAGGTCTTTCTTGGTTTGGCATCCTCTTTCTTCTGTAGTCCCTTTTGCATGGGAAAGAATCTTCTTCAAAGTCCTATCATGAAATTTTCTAGGATGAATCATTTTTGTTGCGAGCTTGCATCATCTGACCATGATAGATAGCTTTTAGCATTTTATCTTCAAATTCAACTGATCATATTGAGATTAAACGCGTTTCGCCTCATCCAACTTTAGTTCTGATAAGACTCGAAAAAGGAAATTTGACTTTAATGGGCGAAACCAATGAGAAATATATTACCCCGGTGACCGTCTTGGCCAATGTTTGATAAGTATAGAGGGTAAATAGTAACTTTTGTATGCCAATCTTTACAAGTCTCGGTCCGTTTTTGATCTTTTATTTTTCTTTTTGGCTGCTTTTACTGTGATGTGGCATCTGATCTTTGAACAGACCGTAAATTTTTGACATTGTGCGGTTAAATATGATCTTTCTGACATTTTATCAATATTTCTTTCTTTCTTTCTTTCTTTCTTTTTTTTATTATTTGTTTTTGTTTTTATTTTTTTATGACTATCGACTTTATAATATTGGCATATGAAGCGACCCTCACCCTCTTAGTGAAGAAATCAACATCCACGAAAATAAATCGATGTTGACCAGAAGCTTTTGAGGAGGTTTGTCCCATAACATCTATACCCCACCTATAGAAGGAATGGAAGAGGCACATAAGCCTTGTCTTCCCCAATTTGGCATTTGATGCAATTTCCTTTTCTTGGTAGACCAATAGCTCGAACCTCTTAATTAGCCTGGCTATTGTAGAACCATCAACATGGGTTCCAAACTTAGCAACATCCTAACGTTTCAGTAGTCTGGTGCACCTTGATATGATCATGCAAAAACATCTTGAAATTCTTGAAACTAGCTCAATGATGTCTCGTCTTTTTTTGTGGTGAGTTAGGTTTTTTTAAGCTCGCAATGCCTCCTAACCCTTTGCAAAGTAGAGTCTATTTTCACTTGCTCTACCAAATCAAAAGATAGGCTACAATCTCTGTCATCTTCAAAGTCCTTAGATCCCCTGGACTCATATCTCATTCAAAAAGGGAGTCTGTAACAAAGTCACTCATGTCGCTGATATCTGGGTACCTATTGCAGGTACGAAGGCAAATTCCAAAGAATGAACGATTCTAAGGATGATTATTTATATGATATGATCACGAATAAAGAATGAAAGAATATTTGCATAGAAATCCAAAGGACAAAAGAATCTATAAATAGAAAAGATATTTGCTCAAAAGGATGCATTTCATTGAAATAAAGATTTTGGACACAAGCCTATTTCACAATAGGACCCTTATTGCCCCTAGGCTGAAAGCAATAAGTGTATTCGGAACATTACTCTGAATAAGTTCTAAAAACTACAAGAATCTCTTCTGCAGTCTAATTATTCAAAACGCTCCCAGGTTCGTACGAGCAGAATCCGACAAGGTTTCTCTTTCAGCGGTCCCTTCATGTATGGCATATACATCTTTCTGCATTTCATCAATCGCATTTACTCCAACATCAGTGTGATTTGGTAGGGGATTATCGGCATTTAACATATCAGCCACTTTTACAACGCCCAGCTTAATGAGTCTTTCCAAAACTTTCTTAAAAGCAAGGCAATTTTCTATTGAATGCCCCGAAACTTCCGCATGATAGTCACATTCGGCATTTTCATCATACCACTTGGGATAGGGGTGTAATGGTGCCAAGTAGAAAGGGGACACTATGTGCTTATCAAATAATTTTTTATATAGCTCTTGGTATGTTATTGGAATAGGAGTGAATTGAAGCTTTTCTGTATTTGCCCCTTGCCTAGATTCATTTTTTGAAAGAGTCTGAAGGTTTGTAGTTGTCATCCTTAGTGATTCCATAGTAACTTGCTTTGAATAACCCTTGCTGTATGCTCCCACATTATTTACCTCGTCTTCTTTCTTTCTCAGGGCTGACCTTCTAGCACTTTTCCCTCATTTATTTTACCACTTCTCACAATGTTTTTGATCATTTTACCGGTCATTACTATGTCCGAGAAACTCTTCGTGGCACTCCCCAACATATGGTTGATAAATGGGGCTTTCAAGGTATTGATGAAGAGCATAGTGGTTTCTGTCTTTAAAAGAGGTGGCTGGACCTGTATGGCGACCTCTTTCCATCTTTGTGCATATTGCCAAAAACTCTCGCTTGGTTTCTTCTCCATATTTTGTGGTAATTCATGCTGGGGTCATTTCATACATGACCATATCGCTTCATAAATACCGGCTAAATCCTCTAAGAACTAATTTCAAGACGGCCACCGATTGTACCATTTAGATGCTACTCCCACTAAACTATCTTGGAAGCAATGAATTAGCAGTTGGTCATTATTAATGTACCCACCATTCTCCCAAAAACATAGTTATGTGAGCCTCCGCAAGTGGTCTCATTGTATTTTTGAATTTTGGCACCTTGAATTTGTGGGAAGTATTAACCGCACCAAACTTAGATCTTTAGCATCGACTCCATATTACCTATCGCTTTTCATGGCCCTAAATTTGTCTTCCAACTGTTTGTATAGCTCATCTAACTGTTTTGGCAATTCAGCCCTTGTTATTTCTCTCTCTGTTGCCCCATCCAAGTCGGGAATATCAGCATTAATTGGATGATCCCCTAAATTAAAACCCGATCCAGCTTGAAAATTTGGCGACATCAAAACACCTTCTTGAAATTGTTGAGGTTTAATTATGATGGATGTCTTTCGTGGGTGCACCTCAGGATGTGTCGGATAAAACCCGAGGGATATAGTCGTTCCTCACTATCCTCCACAGTGTTAACCATGGGGGCTTTCCCTTTGTCTGCCAATAACTGAGTCAATTGGGACATCATAATTCTTTGCGATTCCACCATCTGATTCATCATATCCTGTTGGATCTTAGCAAGCTGCTCATGCATTTGTGCTTGCATCCGCTCTTGCATCTCATTCTGCATTTGTTCCAACTTCTCTAATCTTTTATCCATTGCTTTGGTTTTTCTCCTTGTACCGTAAGGGTGCATGGTTGGTTGATTTTTGTCGGCTTACAGATTAAGGCTGAAATAACTTCAACCAATTAGGATCTTCTCATAAAATCTAATGCGTATGATGTAATGTTATGTCAATGCAAATGCATGGTATGAATGCGAATAGAAAGAGAGACGTTGATTCCGAATTTAATTCCATTAGAAGAACTTCTCTAGAAAATAGATTTCTTTACATAAAATGGATTACGTATGCGGCTTTGTCCTTATAGTCCAGGTGAAAACATCGATCTTCTCCTTCATATCCGGACACTGCAGTCGATTCCTTCAAATCCTCACAAAAGATATCTTTTTTATTTCCACTTGGCTTGATTTGGGTCGTGGTTCACTGCTCACTTATCCCTGGCGGTATTGATTAGCTTCTTTAAGAAAATTGAGGCATGATAACTCTTACACAATTCTTGTCAATTTAAATCTTGCGGGCAAGGTTTTGTATTCCTCCACGGACTATCAACTTTCTTCTATAGTGTTTACTCAGACCATGTCCGGACAACCGTATTATAATCCACTTTATCAAAAAATTTGTTTCCTTATGACAAACTCCTCTATTTAGCAATCGAATTACTAATCAACATCTTCTTTTTATAACGATACAGTGCAATGCAATGCAGTGCAATGTAATGCAAGCATAAACACAAAACACGATAGCACAAGAAAAACAACCAAAATAGATTACCTAAATGAGTGACCATTAGGGTTTGGCGCAGCTCTACTTAAGGTGGGCTCCTAGGTCTCTCTATATGTGGTTTGGTTCGGTTCAGAGGAATACATTTCCCTATGGCCATGCAGAGATGAAAACCTCACGAAGACATAGGTACGAATGTATTCCGGAAGTAGTCCACTAGCCCGTGCGGTGGTGAAAACCTCACAAAAGCTTAGTTTCTCACTCCCACTTAAAGGTGCGACCACAACGGTCATGCAATGTAATGCCAAAGTATTATAAGACTCGACATTATTTCAGTTACAACACGAACCAATGCTTTAAAGGAAACATGATTTTCTAAAATAATTTTCAAGTTTTCAATCAAAGGACAAGAATTAACCAATCTATGGCATGACTCTCAACGAAGTCCCCAGTGGAGTCGCCAAGCTGTCAAAACCATTTTTTTATCGGTGTTTGAAAAAACGGGGATCGACTTTAAAAGGTATGGAGTCGCCATTGATCCCTTTTTGTTTAGGTGTGATCAGGTCACCTATAAAAATGTTTTAGTCTGCGAAATTTGAGAAAACGGGTTCGAGAGTCGGTTACGTGCAAAGAAGGGTTAGCACCCTTGCAACGCCCAAAGTTGGTACCAAATTGATTAACGTTGTCCTAATGTCAAAAACTTGAAAATATTTAGGGTGAAAAATTTTGGAAGAAAATTAATTAAATCGAATTGAATCTCAAGATTAACTCGTTTCAAAGGGATAAAAGTATCATACCCAGCACGTTAGGAGATAACACATTAATACTCTGACACCAAGATCATCTTTGATCTTCAAAACATGTAAAAAGGGTATCTGGGTATTTAGTTGAACGAAAAATCGACACCTAGCACGTTAGGATGTAATTTTCCGTACTTCTAAACATGCAAATATTGCCTTGTTTTAAAAAGAAATTTATGTACGTGAAATTTTAAAATGCACTTAATGTATACAAAATATTTGATATAAGGCATACATGTATTGGAATTTTGAAGCATGCTATGGTACAAAATGTACAAACATTAATCGAGCATTATTCACAAATTAAACGCTATGTTAACAATAAACTATGAGATTTAATAATTCTACTAAATTGATAAATGCAAATTAACATAAAATGAAAATTTAAATGCTAATAGATTGCAAGTAAATAAACAAGCTAGTTCTTGATTAATATTTTATGAAATTATTAAAATGGAATAAATTGTGAATGAATTCCTAAATGCATATTTTAAAAGAAGATTATTTATTTAAATATATGCAAAAACTTAAGTATAAAATAAAATATGTGCATAAAATAATATGAAATCAATGATATATACATAGTATAAAAATAATTTTAATACATGAATATAAAAACATATATAGAAAAATTAATGAAGATAACATATATAACCGTAAATAAATAATATCTAAAACAAATTAAAATATTTAATATTAGTAAAAAATGATTAGAGAAATCAATAAATAAATAATTAAATAAATAGTTAGAGGATCGCATTGAAATCGAACAAAATTACAGAGCTAAAAAACAATAAATTAAAATGAAATTCGAAAAAAGGATAAAAATACAATAGGCGTAAATTAAAGGGATTAAAATCGCAAATATTTCAGTTGGCCAAAACGCTGCGTTGTAACGGGACTAAATTGAAAAGGAATAAAAAACCGAAGGGATTAATCGCATAAATAACCCACTATTAGAGAAAACACGCGGATCCCATGGATATCGGGTCGGATCGGGTCAGAGTGCTTTACACGACGCCATTTTGAGGCCACTTGATCAGGCTTCAAAACGACGCCATTTCGCATCGTCTTAAAACGCTAGTAATGCCTGAAAAACAAACAGAAAATTGGCCCCCTCCCTTTTTCAAAGAAACGAAACCCTAGTTCTCTCTGCCTTCACTCTCAGCAGTATAAAAAAAAACCTTCAGATCTACCACTGAAACGCCATGAAATTCGGAGATAGTGATATCAAGTGGTTGAATCCGTTTACTCATGCACTGATTCGCCTTACCCTCAAACCAGATCCACATCAAACTCCGATCGTAGTAGAGAAAACGAAGATCTAAAAAGTAAAACTCTTTTCTTTTTTTATTTTCGCATCAATATAGCAAATACCTCGATTCAAAAAGGAATGGAAAAACAAAAGAAAAAGAAAAAGATTCGCGAGAAATAAATCACCTCCGATTTGTATTTCTGATTTTTGTATTTCTTGTATATCTATTTCTGTGTGTACAAACCTTTACAATGGTTTGTTTTCGGTTTATTATAGTCGAAAATTAGAAAAATCAAAAAAAAAATCCTCCAATACAATTGTTCTCTCTTTTTTTTGTTTTCTCTGCTGTTCTCTGTTGTCATTTGTCCTTGGTTGCAGGTACAAGGTGGACGTAGAGGCTTGCTGGCAGTACGGAGGCCACACGGTGGTGGACGTGGCGAACGTGTGGACAGGGAGGCAGTCCAAGCGGCGCGCGTGGAGGAACGCGAGGGAGGTCATATGTCATGGCCCGATTGCTTCTAGAAACCCCTAGGGTTTTCTGAGAATGTTAATGCCATTGGGCTAATTGGGCTCTTCAGATTGGATCATTTGGGCTAGGTTTGGGCTAGCAGTTTAGGTGGGCCTATTGTTTTGTAAATTGGGCTGTTGTAATGGACATTTAAAGACTTTCAATTTGGATTTTGTATTTTATTTGTTTCGGTTAATGGACCCAGGCAAATTTTGGGCCCTACACATGATATTGAACTTGTAAGTGGTTGTGATGATGATGATTACATTGAATTAAATATTGATGATTAACTATAATGACAATGTGTTGTTAAACTGTGTTGGATAGAATTACGGTTATAATTGGCATGTCATAGGGTTAGATATATCTAAGATTGTTAGCGTTAGATGCACCGTGATTTACTCCTACATTCTCAAAGGGTGAGAGAGTTTGTTGAAAATATGGATATCACATATATAATATAATTAATTGCATGTTATTATTATTTACTATCATAATAGGTTAACCCAAATTAAAAGTGATCTAATTTGGTTAAGGTTTATTAGGCTTCAATTATTAAATAAAGTATGGGTCAAATATGTGTAGATACTCAAGTAGCTAATTTCTAATTGATGATGGGCTGATTAGAAATAAGGGCTAATATGCCAAAGTTATATATTAGGGTTATAGTCCCCAAATTACACATAAGCTAACTTTTCTAATATCCCATATTTAGAAAAGAGAGAGTCACCTTCTAACTTGGGTAGATTTAGAGCGAAGAAATCACTTAAGGCCGCACGAATTGTGAAAGCCCCGTGACACAAGGTCAATGTTGGAAAGGGTCACAAAGAAAAGCAAAATTGTAAATACAATGTGTAAATTTGAGGGTTTGATTTTTTAGATTCAAGGCTAAATTGGTACAATGTAGGGGTGAGCAAAACTCGATTCGATTCGAAAAAATCGAAAAAAAATTCGAATTTCGAACTATTCGAATCGAGTTAATCGAGTTAATCGAGTAATCGAGTCAACTCGAATTTTGAGTTTCGAATTTCGAGTTCGAATCGAGTTGAATTTTTAAATTCGAATAACTCAATAATTTGAATAAATCAATATAAATTATATATTTTTTATTTTTTTAAGGTTTTGAATTTTGTTAGTCTAAACTTTGATTTGTTTCTTTTCCCAGTATGATTCAATATGGGAATATAGAAATTTTGGAATATAGAAATTTGGTATAATTTTGAATTTCATCCTTATACTTTAGGGGAACTAAGATTATAGTCTTCTTAATTGAGCTTGTTAGAATAAGCTTGTATTTTCATAAATTGAGAAGATGGTTTTGAGAGTAAATTTTAACAGTTGATTTTTGTTAATTTATTTTGTATATATATTTTAATTTTTAATTTTGTTTTTAACATGTAAAATATGGTTTATTAATGTTATTCAATTGGACTATTTTTTCAATTTTTAAGATAAGAGAATAAATTCTTGACAAATTAAAGAGATTAATTTTAAGTGGAGGGGTTTTCTACTTCTCTTAAATTGATATAAAGTAAAGTGGTTTTTACTTCTATATTTTTTATATAATTAATAATTTAATAATTCAATAATTATATTTTATGCTCAAGTATGTTTTATATAATAAATATTGTAGGATAAAATTGTTATTATGCCTATTTTAAAAGATATTATGTCAACTTTTAATTAGTTATTCAACAGTTGATGATAAAAAGTTAGTAAATAATTAAATAAAAAGTTATTAATAATTAAGTGAGGTATATAAATCCCCTAAAATGTGATGATGAAAATATTAACATCATTTTAATGAATTTCAGACCTTCCAAGGTGAGACCAAAACAACCATATATTTTGCCTGCGAGCCACCAAAATTTAACACCTACTATGTAAAATGCACCTGTACATGTCTATGAGATTTAGGGGTCGGAATATAATACCAAAGTTGCAAGTTGAGCCTGTTAAATGCTTTTTCTTTTGTTTTTGGAAAAGTAGAAGTTTTATAAGTTTTTATATTGGGGCGACAAAATGTGAGATGGGCTTTTTCGCCTCTTCTTAGTGTTGGAATGGGAAGAAAGTGGATTTGGGGCCTTCAGCCTAAGAGAGTCTACATTTCATCCTCAACTATATGCTAGCCATTGCTCTTAATTTGTTTTTAGATTTAAAACTATATTCATTATGCAATTAACAACTTTTAAAAAAGCATTTTGGATGAATATCTATAATTAAATTTAAGTAAAAAATTCATTTTTTTATTAAGAAAGAGTAATTCATCCATAAATAGTTGAAAATAGTAAAAGTAGACTTTTTTTTCTGGAGCATTTGAATCAAGTTCAAATTTTAGAAAAAAATATCACCTCTAGTCCAATAAACCGATTTTACGGAAAGAAAAAAGAAAACCCTAATCAGGTGTGATTTGGTAGGAAGAAGAAAGAGAAATAGATAATGCGTGGTGACTTGAGATTGGATTGTTGAAATTATAGTGAAAATTGGTGGATGTTGCATGATCCGTTTGATTGATTATTACTATTATATTGTACATAAATTCAAACCAAGAAATGATACATGAATGTGAGGCTCAAACCGGCAGACAAAGTCTTCCGCATACGAATTTACGTTCAAACTATATAATTTTATACAATACCAAACGTATACTTTATATCATTATGTATGCAAATAATTTGGGTGTTAATAATATATCATAATGTAATTTACAGATACATATGTTTTGATTGACAGCACAACTTTTGTCTGCTTTTCCTTTTTCCTTAATTTGGCTTTTATTGTAGACATAACTTTGCCTGCTTCACCATCCCACGTCTGCTCCTTTTGGATTTTTCTTGCGAATTTCCACTCCTCGGTAGCCCACGTGTTTTTTTATCTTCTACCATGCAATGTGTCGCCTATTTAAGGATTTCTGATTTTTAATTTATTAAATTATCCCAATTTTATTTTTAAAATAAAAATAAAAGGAATCCAAATTGATAAGCAAAGCCGATGATATTTTTATATAATAAAAGTTAATTTTGTTATAATTTAGAATTTTTAATGGTATAAGAATTAAATTTATATACTTTTTAAAATTTTAAATTGATTTATTTAATAATAGAGGAATTAATTTGATTGTCTTATAATACAATGATCTCTCCAGTACTTTAATTTAATTATTTGGTACATTAATAGCGGATTTTTTTAAATTTATTTTTATAAGCGGTTAAGAAATCTTCGTATGTTCTTAATTGATATTAGAAATCCCATCACACGTATATACATGTGAAACCACAAATTTAAAACACAAATATGTGTTTAAAAATAATAAATAATAAAACTTATAATTTAAAATTAATTAATAATAACACATGAAATAAAATTTTAATTAATTAAACACTTGACTATTAGCCTTGCCCATGGGCCAAGTGTCTCTACTGGCCCGGACTAACTTGGGTCAGGTTTGGACAAAAATTTTTGTACTTGTGTTAACTCGACCCAAATTTAAATTAAAAATTAAAAATTTAATTTAATTTTAATTATAAAAATATATAAATATTAATATAAAATAATATAGTTTTAATATTTATTATTTTTAATGTTAAAGGATCTTTAAAGCTCTTGAACTTTTTCAAAAACTCAATGAAATATTTATATTTTTTCACTCGATTAAACTTTTGAATGTTAAAATTTCAATCAATTAAGCCATTTGACCGATAAAGAGTAATAGCAGTCATTTTGGGGTTTTTTGCCACATGGTGAAATATGGTATCTTATATTTAAAATTTTAAAATAAACAAATTATAGAAAATCAAAAAATTATTTAAAAGATTATAAAATATATAAAAGTGAAAATTATAAAATTATTATAAATGGAAAAATATAAATTATAAAAAATTTAAAAATAACAAAAAGTATATAAATATGAAAAAATAATTTTTTTGTAAAAATCATGGAAAATTAAAATATAGAAAATTATTGAAATATTCTAAAAATAAAAGATGTAGAAATTTAGATGTACAAAATTATATAAAATTAAAAAATATTCCAAATTATTCACAAAATTTATAGAAAAGTACAAAATTATAAATATATAAAAAATATCTAAAATTTTATATGCAAACTTAGTTGTCACTTGCCTTCTCAACCCATTTTTTCACCTTTGTTTGCATCTTAAAAAATTCCCCTATTATCGACGATAGACAAAAGGGGTGCAAGCTTTGGGGAGGTCCGCAGTGGACGAGCACAACAGATAGTTGTTGGGATCAAATGACGGTTAGTGTGTAAATAATTTTCTTTTATGATTTTTCATATATCTTTAATTTGTTTTATAATTTTATGCTGTAATTTGTATTACTTTTTTGTATTTTAATAATTTTCTATATTTTAAAAATTTCAAAAAATTAATTTTTTTTTGTAATTCATATACTTTTTATAATTTTTGAACTTTTTATATTTTTATAATATTTTAATAAATTTTAAATATTTTCATATTTTTAAATATTTTTATTTTTCATAACTTATATAATTTTATGTTATTTTATTAGTTTTTTTGTTTTTTCAATTTTAATAATTTATATAATTTTTGTCATTTATAATAATTTTATCATGTTTGCATTTTATATATTTTCTAGTTTTTAAGTATTTTTACATATATTTTATGATTCTTTTTATTTTTAATGATTTTTGTAATAATATTAAATATAAAATATCAAATTTCGTGACATAAACAATCCCCAAAATGAGTATCGTTAACTTTAATGGTTGACCGTTAACTTTAACATTAAAAGGGTTAAATTTATTGAAATTTTAACATTCAAGGACTCAATTGAGTGTAAAAAAACTATAAGGTCTTAATTGATTTTTTAGGAAAAGTTTAGGGCTTTAAAGACCCTTTAGCCTTTTTTAAAAAGGCTTAAATGAAAATAGGTACCTAAACTACGCAACTTTTCTCATTTAGGTACCTAAAGCTTTTTTATTTTTGTCAAAGTAGGTACGTAAAGTTTTATCCGTTACCACTTTAAGCACCAACTCTTAACTTCCATTAAAAATATTTTGAACTAATTAAGTTATGACACGTAGTATTTTAAATTTAATAAAATATTTAAATTAACATTAATTAAATTTTAAATTAAAATTCAAAATTTTTTTCTCTTTTTCCCCCTCCCTCTCCTTCTCCTTCTTCACATTCTCTATCTTCATCTTCTTCGCCATATATAAAATAAAAACCCCAAAAAGCAACTTATCATTGCCTCAAAATAGAGAAAATGGAGGTTTCCTTTCTACTATTTTTTTTCTTTCTTATTTTGAATTTTAAAATTAAAAATAGGGGTTTGTTTTAATGGCAAAAAGATTAGGGTTTATTTTAATATTGAAAATGGGGGTTAGTTACTTTCAAATAAAGAAAAGAAATTAAGGGTTTGTTTTAATGGAAGAGATTTTAAGTTAAGGTTATTTTAAAATTTTGTAAAACTTTCTTTGTAGAAAAGATGAAGATTAAAGTAGAGTTTGCTTAGATTTAGATATTGTGATTGGGCTTTGAGGGAAATTGAGCCCATCTCAATTATGGGTTTGAAATTGGGCCAGACTACTCGTACCAGAGATAATGTATATGTTAGAATTAAGTGATCCGAATCCTTATTTAAATAAAATACAATGGTAAAATAAAATAAAAGAAGAATTCCTATAGAACTATACTTCTTTTATTTTATTTTAAATAAGGTTTTTTAAACTTTATTAAACTCCATCTATTTGATAATGATTAGAATAAAGTGTTTCAATCTTACTACACTCCTATTAGAATATGGCTTTACAAGCCTATAAATAGACATAGTTTATTCTACTTGTAATTGATTCGAATTCGACATAGTGAATTTTCTTCTCCTCTGCCCGTGATTTTTTCCCGAAAGGGTTTCCACGTAAAACCTGTGTGTTCTTTAAATTTTATTTCTCTTTTCTTTACGATATATTGTCATTACCGACGTTATGTTTTTCACAAATTGGTATCCGAGTTTCTGAGTTTTTCATCTCGATCACGGTAATGGCGTATTTAAAGTATGAAATTTCACTGTTGGATCGCAACACCAGATTTGTGTTGTGGTAGATAAAGATGCAGGCAGTTCTTGCACAGATGGATTTAGAGGAAGCCTGCTAGGGGTAGATAAGATGCCTTCGACATTGACGGAGGAAGAGAAGAAGCACAAGGATCGAAAGGCGTTAACACAATTACATCTGCATTTGTCTAACGAAATTTTGCAGAATGTGATGAAGGAGAATAATGCCGCTGCATTATGGAAGAGGCTAGAACAAATATGTATGTCGAAAACTCTAACCAGCAAGTTGTATATGAAGCAACGTCTTTATGCTTATCGTTTGGAGGAAGGTGCGTCTGTGCATGAACACTTAACAGTGTTTAAAGAAATTCTCTCAAACTTGGAGGCCATGGAGGTTCAATATGATAAGGAAGATCTAGGGTTGCTTCTACTTTGTTCGTTGCCCTCGTCTTATTCAACCTTCAGAGACACGATTTTATATAGCCGTAAGTCTCTCACAGTTGATGAGGTTTATGATTCTTTGACCTTGTATGATAAGATGAAGCATCTTGTGATTAAACTTGACTCTCAGGGAGAGGGTCTTATTATTCGTGGGAGACAAGATCAAAATACTAAAGATGATCGTGGAAAGACACAAGAACAGAATCATCGCGGTAAATCTAAGGGTAGATTGAAGTCTTCAAACAGAGGTAAAACTTGTAACTTCTGTAAGAAAAAAGGGCACATTAAATCTAAGTGCTATAAGCTATAGAACAAGATTAAAATGGAGGCTGCGAATCAAAAGGGAAAACAACCAGAAAATTCCGGTGAAGCTGATGTTGTAGGAAACTATAGCGATGGTGAACTTCTAGTCGCTTCTGTCAACAATTCTAAAGTGAGCGAGGAGTGGATACTTGATTCAGGCTACACCTTCCACATGAGTCCTAATCGGGATTGGTTTACAAATTATGAAACAGTGTCTGAAGGTGTTATTTTGATGGGAAATAATGCTTCGTGTAAAATCGTAAGTGTTGGAACAATTAAAGTTAATACGTTTGATGGAGTTGTTAGAACACTTAGTGACGTGCGACATGTTCTAAAATTTAAGAGAAATTTAATTTCGTTAAGTACTCTTCATTCAAATAGGTACAAATATACAGTTGAAATTGGGATTTTGAAGATTTCCAAAAGTTTCCTCGTTGTGATGAAAGGGCAGAGAAAAACTATCAAGTTATAATGTTTTGCAGGGTTCTACTGTCATTGGTGATGTAGCTGTCGCTTCCTCCTCCTTGTCAGATGATGATATTACTAAACTTTGGCATATGCACTTAAGGCATATAAGTGAGAATGACATGGCAGAATTGAGCAAAAGAAGACTTCTTGATGGGCAAGGAATTTGCAAACTGAAGTTCTGTGAGCATTGCGTTTTTGAGAAGCAAAAGAGAGTTCGATTCACTAGAGGAATCCACAACACGAAAAGAACATTGTAGTATATTCATTCTGATCTGTGGGGGCCATCAAGAGTGCCTTCAAGAGGTGGAGCTAATTATATGCTAACTTTTATTTATGATTTTTCCAGAAAAGTTTGGACATTCTTCTTGAAGCAGAAAAGCGATGTATTTTTCACATTTAAGTCTTGGAAAACTATGATTGAAAAACAAACAGGAAAATAAATAAAATACCTCCGCACAGACAATGGCTTAAAGTTTTGTTCTGATGAGTTTAATAAACTGTGCAAGTCAAAAGGGATCGTGAGATACTTGAAAGTTCGTCATACTCCTCAGCAAAATGGCGTTGCAGAACGATCATAGAGAAGGTTTGATGTATGTTGTCAAATGCCAACTTACCAAAGTCGTTTTGGGTCGAAGCAGCCTCTACTGCATGTTTTTTTATTAACATATCTCCATCCATTGCCATTGAGAAAAAGACTCCACAAGAGGTATGGTCTGGTAATCCTACTAATTATTCTAATTTAAAGATCTTTGGGTGTCCTGCGTATGCTCATGTTGATAATGGAAAATTGGAACCGAGATCTATTAAATGTGTTTTTCTTGGTTATAAAGCTGGTGTAAAAGGGTATAAGTTATGGTGTCTTGAAAATAGAAAAGTTGTGATTAGCAGAGATGTTATTTTTGATGAAACTGCTATGCTACCTAACTTATCTCTTAAAGACTCTTCCAATAAAGAAATCAAAACTAGGTGGAGCATATGATTAATACAGAGTCGATTCCTCAAGCTAGCACAAAAATTGAGAATAGAGTTACTTCTTCACCATAATACTCTATCGTCAAAATAGAACTAGAAGAGAAATTAAACCTCCGAAGAAGTATGCCGAGGCTAATCTAGTTGCTTATGCTTTAAATGTGGCCGAAGATATAGATGCAAACCAAGAGCCATCTAATTATTCTGAGGCGATTAGCTATGAAGACTCAGAAAATTAGATGTTTGCTATGCAAGAGGAGATGGAATCACTCCATAAAAATGGAACATGGGATCTTGTGAAACTTCCTAAAGGTAAAAAAGTTGTTCACTGTAAATGGGTGTTTAAAAAGAAAGAAGGGACTCCAAGAGTTGAATAACCCAGATATAAAGCAAGACTTGTTGCAAAAGGTTACAGTCAAATTCCAGGAGCGGACTTCACAGATGTGTTCTCCCTAGTTGTGAAGCATAGTTCGATTTGAGCTTTGCTTGGTATTGTGGCCATGCATGATTTGGAGTTTGAGCAGTTAGATGTAAAAACTGCATTTTTGCGTGGAGAACTTGATGAAGATATTTACATGCAACAACCATAGGGTTTTACAGTCTCAAAAAAAGAGGACTATGTTTGCTTGCTAAAAAGTCCCTTTATGGTTTGAAACAGTCACCAAGACAGTGGTACAAGAGGTTTGATTCCTTTATGACTTCTCATGATTTTAAAAGAAGTAGTTTTGGCAACTG
Organism: Gossypium rotundifolium; assembly: GCA_025506655.1. Classification (NCBI taxonomy): domain Eukaryota; kingdom Viridiplantae; phylum Streptophyta; class Magnoliopsida; order Malvales; family Malvaceae; genus Gossypium; species Gossypium rotundifolium. Next base: position 32,672,615 of record CP106730.1, read on the forward strand.
TGTTTACTTTAAGAAAAATAGTGATGGTTCTTTTGTGTATCTACTTCTTTATGTTGATGCCATGTTGATAGGAGCAAAAGATAAAAAGAGAGATAAGAAAGGTCAAAGCCCAACTAAGTGAAGAATTTGATATGAAAAAATTGGGACTAGCAAAAAAGATACTTGGTATGGAAATTCTCAGAGATAGAAAAGCAAGTAAATTGTACTTAAGTCAGAAGGGTACATTGAGAAAGTTCTTTGCAGGTTCAATATGCAAAGTGCCAAGCCTGTTAGTACTCCTTTAGCAGCCCATTTCAGACTTTCATCGGCTTTGACTCCACAATCAGATGATGAGATTGAGTACATGTCACATGTTCCATACTCTAGTGCAGTGGGATCTCGCATGTATGCTATGGTATGCAGTTAGTGCAGTTAGCAGGTACATGGTGAATCTCGATAAAGAACATTAGAAAGCAGTTCAGTGGATTTTAAGATACTTACGAGGTACTACTGATGTTTTCTTATAGTTTGGATGAACTAGAGATGGAGTCATTGGATATGTTGATGCTGATTTTGCTGGAGACCTTGATAGAAGAAGATCTCTCACTGGTTATGTCTTTACAATCAGAGGTTATGCAATCAGTTGGAAAGTTACTTTGCAAATTACAATCGCTTTGTCTACCACTGAATATGAGTACATGGCGATTACTGAGGCTTGTAAAGAAGCTATTTGGTTGAAGAGACTCTTTAGTGAGCTCAATGAAGACCTTCAAATCAGCACATTATTTTGTGACAGTCAGAGTGTCATCTTCCTTACAAAAGATCAAATGTTCCATGAGAGAACAAAACATATTGATGTTCGGTATCATTTTGTTCGTGATATTATTGCTCGTGGTGATATTGTTGTGAGCAAAATTAGTACTCATGAAAATCTTGCAGATATGATGACTAAGTCACTTCCTATAACCAAGTTTGAGCATTGCTTAGACTTGGTTCGTGTTCATTGTTGAAGTTAAACTCTTAAGGGGTTTTATGGAAGAGGTCGAGAACTTGTTCGTTGAGAGTTCGCGATGAAGAACTTGTTTGTTGAGAATTCGTGTCAAGGTAGAGATTGTTAGAATTAAGTGACTCGAATCCTTATTTAAATAAAATACAATAGTAAAAAAAAAAGAAGAAGAATCCCTATAGAACTATACTTCTTTTATTTTATTTTAAATAAGGTTTTTTAAACCTTATTAAACTCCATCTATTTGATAATGATTAGAATAAGGTATTTCAATCTTATTACACTCCTATTAGAATATGGCTTTACAAGCCTATAAATAGACATAGTCTATTCCACTTATAATTTATTCGAATTCGACATAGTGAATTTTCTTCTCCTCTGCCCGTGGTTTTTTCCCGAAAGGGTTTCCACGTAAAATTTGTGTGTTCTTTAAATTTTATTTCTCATTCTTTGCGATATATTGTCATTACCGACGTTATATTTTTCACAGTATATGTAGATTAAGATGAAGATATGATTTTTTATTGAATGTAACACCCTAAATTTTTTGATCTAGTAAATGGTATTATTCCAAGACATGATACAGTGAAATTGTAACACCCCATACCTGACCCAATCATTGGGTCCGAACTATCCACATTCGTTACAAGAGAAACTACAATCATTTACGAACAAATTTCATCATTAATCATTACATTAAGTGTAAAACATGATATATAATCATTCTCGGATCATATACGAGCTTATGAAAGTCCAATACTATCCCGAGATCGAACTAGGACTAAACTGAAAAGTTTTCAAAGTATTTTTGATGGGTGTCACAATTTCCAAGGCTTGGTGTTACGGCATTGAAAACAATAGCCAAATTCCCAACCTGAAGACCAAATTGCAAAGTTTTCAAAATAAAATAGAACTGGCTTCACAACCTCGAGCAGGAGACATCACAATGAGATGGCCTGGTGTCTTGACATTTAGTGTGTGATGTCGTGATATTGCAGGTAGACCCTTGAATCCTTGTTTCAAATGACAACAACTTTACATGCTTAACATCCATTGGCCTCAAGGCTCCAAATCAGCCATTTCATATACCCAAACTTGTCAAAAACATTGCTACTAGATCATTAACATCATATACAAGCATGATTATAACCAAACTCACATAACCATAACCTATATACAAGCCATTTTAGACCATTTCTAATATTACAACAAATGTTTATAGGTACATTTCATTGACATAGAGAAAAAGGCTATACAAACTTAGGATGAGTCGATTGCTGCCGTCTGCATTCTGACTTCACTATCTCGAGGTTTTGAGGATACTAGAACCTGCGCAAAAACAAACAAATTAAGTAACATTCCTATATTTTGCAAAATACTTAGTTCTTTTCTTTCAACTAGTACTATCTCGGTAGCACCTTCCATTCGCACCATATGTCAGGACGAATGAGAGGTTTACATTGAATCTTAATTTTAAATATTTTTATTTAATTAAAAAATGTCACGTGTTATAATTTGATTGATTCAGAGATTTTTTTTAATAGGAGTCAACATTTGGCATCTAAAATGGTAACATAATAAAACTTTGAAGTACCTAATTGGAAAAAGTGGCATAGAAAAATATTCATATAAACCTTTTTAAAATAGTAATATGAGCTTTTCAGATAAATTAGACCGAGTTGATAAAACATTTTTTTAAAATCAAATCTCAACTTCACTCGGTCCAATTCATAAACACTTTTAAAAACAATTTTTTACTTCCAATTAAAAAATTAATCATTTCCACAACAATATACCAAATATTAATAATTCATGAAAGTGACAATTTTGACCTAATTGTTTGCATATGAGATATTTGATAATTCAAAAGTCAAACTTGGTAGATTGCAAAAGTAGGTAGAGGCACAAATCCCAAGATAAGATTATAGAGTTAATCAACTTATGAAATTAATTACATATAGTTTTTGACTTTAACATTCACATATATACCTAATTATATATATAAATATATTAACTTTGATTCTTTTTGGTCATGGTATTGAGTGAGTAATCATTTATTGTGATTGCTTGGGGTGCTTCATTTCTTCTGCTTTATTCTTGCAATTTATTTTGACATTAAATGGTATGAGTTGGGAAACCTTTGAAGTAGAAGGCCAAACAATAACATCATTCATATGAAAATGAGATTATTTTTTTCTAATTTTCTTTTGAAAAATGGACCAGCAAACAACCTCAGGCCACTGTTTGGTGGCCTGCTTGTGTAACATAAATGAAGATTTAAAAAGAAAGAAAGAAAGAATTAAAAATCTTTAAAATAATTTAGAGATTTTATGAAAAATTTACAAAAACAATTTTATAATTTTCAAAAATTTTGAGGGACCTAATTAATTTTTTAAAAAAATTAAGGATATACTTAAAATTTTTAAAATTTTGGAGGCCTCATATTTATAATCCTTTCAAGGTGGGTGATTATCATTCCTAACAACTTTTTTTTATTTAAGTATGATGTTTATATATATATATATTGTATGACATGTGACTCATATTATATAAATAAAATTTGACATAATCGTATTATTTGTCACTATTTTATTTTATAAATTTTTATAATATATTCGTAATTATTAGTATATAATATTATGTTCAGAAAAGGTCCGGAAAACATAACCCCGCAAGACACTTTCGGTTGGTGGATGGGACATGCATATTCGTCAATCGACGTCGGATGACGTAAATACGCATTGGGGGCGTCATCAACTTCTAGTGGATGGCAATCCACATACGATTGGAATCTTTACGAAAGATGTTTAAGGAGGATGATGTATTACCGACGGCATCCACCGGTGAGGGCCCTCGTTTGTTGCGAGTTATGGAGGATCGGACGATGAACGATGTGGATCCACCTCGGGAGCCGGGGCACGACGGTGCGAAGTTGGACTATTTTCCAACCGGAGCCCGCTCCAATTGTACTGAAGATGTTGAGGCGGTTCGAAGAAGAAGAAGATCCACTATTCAGGGCATACTCGCCTCCAACAGCATGCATAATGTCGATCTATCTCAAGATGATGCATTGAAGTTTCTGAACTACCACACGGACGCGTGACTGTACAAATTCTTCATTGGATTCGGACCAATTAGAAGTTGGTAACCGCTTTCCAACAAGAACACTTTTCTTGGTGCATTGAAACAATACAAAGATCGAGAACGGGTTAACTACACCATGGTTAAATCAAAGCTCGATAGGTGCAGGCGAAGTGTCTTGTGCAAGACGGCACATGTGCATGGAAAATCATGGCGTCGTTGAGGAAAAGGACGGGATGTGGGAGGTGAAGAAGTACAAAGGTCCGCATACATGTCTTACCTGTGCAGTACCACTATGTGTTCAATGATTTGAATAACACTAATATTATGTAATGTTGCATTATTTAACGATTGCGTTGATGGTGTAACACAAGATCATCCGAGGATGGATTCGTACATGTTGGTGATTTAAAATAAACCAAACATATTTTGTCAAAGTTATTAAAATTAAATAAATTAAAAAATTAAATTAAAAAAAACAAACTCAAATTGTATTAAAATAATACAACTTAATTACAAAAAAAAATCAAACATATTTTGTCAAAGTTATTAAAATTAAATAAATTAAAAAATTAAATTAAAAAAAACTCAAATTGTATTAAATATATTACAACTTAATTACAAAAAAAATAAACCAAACCTATTTTGTCAAAGTTATTAAAATTAAATAAATTAAAAAATTATATTACAAAAAAAAACTCAAATTGTATTAAAAATAATACAACTTAATTACAAAAAAATAAACCAAACATATTTTGTCAAAGTTATTAAAATTAAATAAATTAAAAAATTAAATAAAAAAACAAACTCAATTTTTATTAAATATATTACAACTTAATTACAAAAATTAAACCTTAATTACAAAAAAATTAAACTCAAATTATAAATTAATTTACAATTACTCAAATTATGGGGTTTAGGGTTTAGTGCGGATGTCGGTGGGAACCAAGTGCCACACGGGGCGGTCGACGTTACGCCGCTGGATTCCTCCTTCTTCTAGCTTCCCATGGGTTGTGGAACCTCGGTGGGAATCCGTCCTCCGGCGGTGGAGTGCAGTTCGGGTGTTGCGATGATAACCCACCTTGATAAAATAATGACCGGAGGTGTTTGCATAAACCACGGCGGGGGTGACTGCATCCCGTACGGTGAAGGAGTCTGGTAGAAAGAACTGCTCCCCGACGGCACCTCCTCTAATCCCACACCCGATGTCGGCCTCACGATCGACTGGCTAAAAGGAGTTGTCGGGAACGGACTCGAACCCGGCCATGGATTCCAACCTGGGGGGGACTAGAAAAAGGAAACATATATGGGTTAGGAGGATACATGTAAGGCGAAGGCACGACCGCATAAATCGTGACGCTTGTGTTATCGGTGTTGTCACCGAATCCGATGGGCCGGTGATTGTATAGGCGCCGTTGATGGGCCCGTGATCGATAGGCGCTTTGATGGGCCCGGTGATCGTAGGCGCGCTATTGTTTGGCCCGTCTCATCACCCCTTCTCCTTGGATGTAAAGGGCCCGACGTTCCTTCGCTTCGCGAATTTGCTGTCGCCTCTCTTCACCGACAACAGATACGACTTGCCATGGATTCTAAACCATGGCATGTACTCAAGACGCACGCTTAACTCAGAACTACGATCGGTTCCGGTTAGGTAAAAAGTCATACCGCTTCTCCCACTTCTCGATATGTTCGACCAAAATATTGGCCAATCCGTGTCTCGCCGCCAGTAAGTCCACATCGTGCTCATCATCGAGCACCTCGAGAGCTACTTGTAATTGGTTGTCGGCATCCAAATTGCCGCAGAACCCGATCCGGCTGGTGCATCTCCACGGTCGCGTAGGTGATTAGCGGGACCTTAACGTACTAAGCTGTTCGATTTTGGAGGAACTCCTCGGAATTATCGCCGAATTTCGGGATCCTCGTCACGGTGTCCATTGAAACTATATTAACATTACCAAAATATTAGTTATATACATAAATACTAAATTATAATAACGAAATTGACACTTACTTGTGATTCCAATGTTGTTCCAATAGGGTAGATATCCTCGTTTAGTCGTATTCCAACATGACTTCTGGATGGTTCCACCTAATTAAATAAACTCTTAGCATGCAATTATACTATAAATCTACGACATAATTGTAAAATATAATATTAAATTTACCTCGTTATCAATGGGAATGAATATGGTCGGTCGAGTCGAGGACGTAAAATGGAAATCGAAACCATGCCCATGATCGCAGAGTGATAGGCAACCTCCGATTTTTGCTTTATCCGACCGTCGCCCGCACATCTCCGATACAACCTCGATAGCACGGCAGACTTCAATCGAATTCACCGTTGCTCTGAAATCAACAAGTTTGAGAGCCATCTCGTGGACGAGGTTTCTAGAGACGTCCGAAGATCGATAGCCTCAATTATCTCAAGTATGTATGCCCGTGCATACCGATTCTTTCATCTTCATCGAATCTTCATTCGATCAAGGAATGTGTCTCAGAACCAAACCATATCGATCCGACCTCCTTGCAATTTATCCGAATGGCACCGGAGCTCGTAGCATACGGCCATCCAATCGAGAGATATATTTAATGAAAGATGGCAGTGGCAGTTATTTAAATAGTAATCTAGCTTTCAGTTTGTATGTGTACCAAAATCCCTCGTAATAATGTGGTTAAGCCCAACTGTTTCCGCGTTGCCATATCTGATTAGTTCATCTAAAGTAATACCAATTTCCCATCGTTTTCGTTGAAAGCTACGGCCATTTGCAAGCAACACCTCACCCTCACCCTCACTTCACTTCTCTTCCTTTGCTTTCAAAAGACATTGCATGCTCGTAATTAGGGTGAACAAAATTTGATTCGATTTGAAATATTCGATAACAATTTCAAATTTTAAATTAAATAGTTCGAATTATTTGAGTTAATCAAGTTATTCGGTTCAACTCGAATAAAAAATTAAGTTTTTCGGTTTAACTCGAATATGAATTACACAATTCTGAGTTATCCGAAAATCCGAATAAGAAAAATAAAACTACGTCATTTTGATAAATATTTACTTTTTTAAAAGTTAAAATTCAAAATAATTAAGTTAAAAGGTAAAACTATGTCATTTTGATAATGTTTACCCATTAATTTGAGAGGCAAAATCATTATATTGTTCATGTAGTTAAATAATCTTGTACTTCGTCTACTAGTTAAATAATCGGTCTATCCAATCACAACATTAAGTATAAATAATAGGATTCGTTAACTTGACTCGATTTGACTCGAAATTTTTTGACTCGATTCGATTCGATTCGAAAAAAATTTAAATTGAGTTTGGTTGTTAAAATAGGGTTTGTTAACTCGACTAACTCGAAAATTTTTGACTCGATTCGACTCGACTCGATCGAATACTCACCCTACCCGCAACAATATATTTTAAAATATAACACAATACAAAATACATTAAAATATAATTTCTAATATTTTCGCCAGTTGAGTTTTAACTCGATTCGTATGGGTATTGTTGTCAATACATGAGAATGTTGGTTCGAGTACGTTGAAACGCATTATTCTCCTATTTATGGGTGGGGAGGGGTATGGACAGTTCTAGATATTGTGTCAAAAAAAATATATATGATCAAAACCTATAATAAGATTGTTAAAAAAAATCGGATTGAGTCAATCTTTAATAAAATTAATTCGAGTTTGTTTGGATTTTTTTTTTTATTTCTAGTGCTTTTGAATTTGAGTTATTCATATTTGAGGCTCTAATTTTTCAAATCGAATCATCATTAATTAACATCGCTTCATGTTTAATCCATTTCAAATTTATTTTTACTTCCAAGCTACGAATTTTTTATGATAAAATTCGAATAGGTTGAATTTGAGTATGAATTTCACATATCATCAAAATTGAGAATTCTAATAAGAAAACAAAAAATGTTTCACAAGACTTTTCTATTTGTATTTAGTTAATATTTGTATTTATATTAGAAAGAGTTGTACTTTCACAAGGTTTAGATATATTTAGTTTTCTTTTCTTTTGGATTAATATATCATTTTTATTTAAGTTTGGCTGTAATGATCAATTTGTTATTTATATTTTTTTGTCTCAATTTAATACTTAAGTTTAGCTTTAATATTTAATTTGGTACCCAGGTGAAATGATATTATAGAGTCCAATGAATGTTTGGCACATATAGTCTAGTAAAATGATAGGTACTTATTTGGGATAAAACATTTCTCAGGTACCAAATTAAACATTAAAGTCAAATTTAAATACTTAACTAAAAAAATCTCAAATATTAAAGTGAACATTAAAATTAAACTCAAATATTAAATTAAAAAAAACTTAAATACTAAACAAGATATTGTGTTATTCTTCTTTTCAAGTTCAATCATTAAAACTTTTTAAAATGGCAAATGTTCTATTTTCTCCTCATCCATAATTTTCAACTTTTTGTCATTTTCCTTTGAGATGCATAATATATGATTAAGATTTTTTTTTTTAATGAAAATTATGAATGTGTAGGCCACACTAAAAGCTGAGCCATTCACATGTTAAGCCTATCTTCGTGACTCTATCAGGCTAATTCGTTAAATCTTAAGTCGTGTTCCGTAATAAAATTATAAGAATATAATATCACAAGTGGAGTATGAGATTACTTTATTTGATTTATTTGGCTTAAATGTAAAATTTAGGTGTTTGATTGACGAAATGTAAAATTATTTATAAGCAAATTTTACTCCATCATCATTCTAATAGATTAAAAACAAAACAAGTATAGTCTCAATTTTCATAAAATTATGATAAATTATTACAATTCTTGCATTTTTATTACAATTTATATATTAATAAGTAAATATATTATGTTGAAATAAATTTATAAATCATAATTATAATAATTTCACTAATTTTTTTTGTTAATTTTAATTAGTCTTGTTGAGTATGCCTCATATTTCAGTTAAATAAGAGATTGTTTGCAAATCAAGTTGACAAAATATATTTTCTTTCTACAAGATTTAATATTTATTAGTATAATATATTTAGTATTTATTAGCATAATTTATTTTACCTACGAATTTAGCCTATAAATAGGCTTTTATAACCTTAAAAAATATACCCAGAGATTAGAACTCATAACACTTTTGGAGAATTTTGTGTTTATGTTTTGAAGGTTATTTGTTTTCGTGTTTTGGGGATTAGTTTTATTTCTATTTTTTGCACTCTTCATTCTTTTGTCATTATAGTAAAATTATCTTGGCTCATGATTTTTTATCCTCTTTGAAATGGATTTTTCATATTAAGTTTGTGTGTTCAATTTCTCAAATTTTCCACTATTTTTACTTGTTCGTTACTTAATCGGGTTGATCCCAACAAGTCTTAAACTTGATATTAAGATAAAAAGGCTAAAATAATTAGAATAATAAAAATAAAAGATAAATTGGTCCAAAAATAAAATAAAAACTAGATATTATACCATGTACTACCAAATGATCGTAATGTGAAATTATAGGATGACTGGAACGTTGAAATTGAAGTACCCTAAGATTTTTTGAAAGTTATTTGTCTTCATCTTTTAAGTGATTATTACTCTAATATAATTTATTAATTTTATAATTAATTAATTTTAAAAAATAATATTAATTAGTTTATTCATTCAAAATTTTTTACATATATTAATTATAGTTTTTGATCATATATCTTTTTGACATAATGCCTAGAACTATTCACAGTCTCTCTTCAACTAATAAATAGAAGGATAATGCGTTTAAACACATTCGAACCCACACCTTCTTGTATTGAGAAGTATGACTCAATCGACTCTATCAATGAAGTCTTATTTTAATTACGTGAGTTTTTTAATTTAATCTAATTATTAATTTGGTAATATATTATAATATTTTATTTTAATTATAATTATTCGTGTTTTTCCAAAAATAAAATTACATGAAATTTAAATCAATCCTTTTATTCGACTTCGTTACTATTCTAATTTGAGGTTTACTATTCTTTCTTTTATTTCAAGGGTTTTTTTTTTCAATTAAATGATTTTATTATATAATTAATTAATCCCTTGCTGGTGAAGAAAATTTTTTCTTCTTCTAATTTTTGGCATTTAATCATCCATTTAATACCAATAGAAAGACTTTTACCAAACTCAAACCTAAATCCAGCAAATAATTTCAAAGATAGCTGGCAAAAGGCATAAAATAAAATATTTTATATAATCCCAAACTTTTTCTTTTTACATTTTCTTCTATCTTGTCATCAACAATTAAACAAAATGAATTTTATCATTTTTGAAAAAAAAAAAACTGTGAGATCCAAAGTTATGGAATGAATGCAAAGCATGAAATATATTTAAAAGATGTTTGGTTTAATTATCATTCTCAATTTCACATTTATTTTGTTTTTTTTCTAAAATTTTATGGTTTTTTATTTTTATATAATAAATTATTTCAAGTTTTAAACGTTTTTAAATCATCCAAAATAAATGGAAAAGTTATTTTACTAAAATGACATTTACATAGTAGTAAACGATATACTATCTCAGCAATTAAGTAATTTTAAAAATAAATTTAGTGTTTTTAATATTTTTTGAATTTTTTAAAATTAATTAATTACTGACATGATATCTATGTAGTAATTCATGTGTATGTCACATCAACAAAGTTAATAAACTTTAATTTTTCTATCCATTTTGAGGTGATTTGACAAACAATACAAATTTACATATTAAAAGGGATAAAATTTAAATAATTTTTTATAAAGTTAAAATATAAATAATTTTTTATCCTAAATGAAGCAACAAAATTATGTGCACATTTACCTTTGCTACAAATTAATTAATTCATCCATTCAAAAAAAGCAAAGTTTGAGAAAATAAACAATGATTAAACATATGATTTGAGAGAGTTCAAAGCTTGGAGTTTAATTAGCTCAAAAATCAATAAAAATTAAAATAATAAGGGTTTGGTTTGACTACATAGTAGTAGTAATACATATAGGTATTGTCAAAGATTTAATATATTTTATTTTAAAATATATTTTATATTCAACGTATTACTTTTATGAAACTTCTAAAAGTATTAATTAGTTTTAAAATTCACCTCATCTAACGCTTCCAAATATATTTTGAAGTCCAAATTCTAAAAATGTCCAGTAATATGTATTATTTTTACGATTTAGTTCTTTTTACTATAATTTAAGATAAATATTAAAATTATATATAAATTTTGATTTGATGAATAATTTGATACATAAATTTTAATTTAATGCAATCATGAGCGAAGTTAGAATTTTTTTCTAGTATTAAATAAAAATTTCATCATTTTATGAGAGGTAAAGTGCCATGTATTAATTTAAAGCTTCATGTATTTTAAAGGGCCAAATTTTAAATTTTCAATTTTAGGTGGGAGTCGGGGCCCCTGCTAACCTTCTACTGTTGCACCTGGGTACAATTATACAAATGAAACTTGATTGTGGTTTAAATGTAACATAAAACTTTTAATATTTGTATGTTAATCTCATTATAAGTTTTATCATATTTGGTTTTTTAATAGAATGTCTAGATAATGTGCTTTAACATACTTGAACCCACAACTTCCTTCTACATTGATAACAATATTGATATCAATCAATTAAGACTCAATCTATCGTTAAAGACTATATATTTAAAACAATAAAAAAATTTAAACTATCAAATTATAGTAATCCTAAAACCATTAAGTATAAGGACCTTATATACAATCTATTTTATTTATTTATTTCTCCTCTCTTTAATAATAAATTGGTAATAAATAGTGTATCCCAACAGTTCTTTTATTCTTTCCTCTGTTTTTGCAATGTGAATTTAATTTATTAATTTGTTAAGTCAGTTTATACTCTATTCATTAAATATTTACATTTAATAATATTATAAATATAATATATTATTATTTTCATTTCTTACATAAGAAATCAAAGAAAAGGAAGAAAGAAAAAAAGGGACACTTTTACACAATTCACAAGAATTGTCAAAAACATAAAAAGTGGGTCCCAAAATTACTATAATGATAAAACTAAAAATAAAAGAAATGCTTTGAAAGGGGTCCACTTAACACAATAGGTAAGAAAAATATGGAAAAAGAACTACTTAATATTAAATAAATAATGAAAAGCTTTTTTTCATGCACTGCTTGCTAATTGGCAATGGCAGTGGTAACTTCCCTTTCAATTCAAGCCTAAACCCTCTCTCTCTTTCTCACCCAAGGTATGTATTTTCCCACTGTTTAACATAACACCCCCCCACCAAAAAAAAGTAGCTATCTTCTCCATCTTCTCTTCCGTTTTCTTTGTGATGTTGTGGCTCTAAAAAGAGAGAGAGAGAGATATGGGTTCATGTGTTTCAGTGCATAAGAGCTCTCAAGAGCCAGCCTCAGCCATGAAAGTTGGACTTTCTTTTGGGTCTAAAACAGATAATAACCTCATCATTCCACCATCACCTGTTAAGGAGAAACCAGTTGCCAATGGTGACTTTGCTTTCATATCTCAATCGCCCTATACTTTCAAAGATTTTGGTAATTTTCCTTCTTTTTCGTTTTACCTTTTTGTCTGTGTGTGTGTTTAGTGAAATAAATAGGTTGGAATTACTTTGCTTGGTTATGGGGTAAAGACAATCTATTTGGCTTTTGTCTCACTTTTTTTTCTTTTAATCTTCAATGGAGTGTGAAAAAACCTATTCTATTTAACTTTTTTTTTCTCTGTTTCTGGATGATGTTTTATTTTTATGATGTAAGATCTGAAATGGGTATTTGGTTTGTCCAAGTTTTCATTTTTCTTACTATCAACATGTTGATCTTTATATCAAGTAGTCTTGTGTTCTTTATTTGCAGAAGAAAAAAATGAATATATTGTTGGATTAATCAGTGATGATGCTTGTAGTTATCTATTTTTTTAAGGTTACTTTTCAATGTTTGCCATGAATGATATGCCTAATGATATTTGTGTTGGCCCTCCTGATTCATGATTATGAGATAAACAGGGTGATATTTTCATAGTTTTTCTTTTTTGGTCCTCCATGTTATAGTTTCTTAGCATAATTATGGCTTGTTTGAGGACATTTCAAAACATTTTCACTATTATATTAGTGCAACCTCTTCTATTTTAGCTTAAATTTTGGACTTCCCTTCTCCTTCTTAGATGATTTTAGACCCTTTCTTTGACCTCCCCTGCCCTCCATGGTAGTATATTTAATTTGCTTGTTAATTAATCTATCATGGATTACAGCTCAGTTTTCTAACTTTTTGTGAACATAACACCGTTAAACATGATGAGATATTGTACAAAACCTTTGGTTTTTTTTTTTTTTTCCACTTGTCTTGCAAGAAAAGTCATTGGCCGTTTTGGAATGGCTAGGCCTATTGGAAACTTGTTAGGTTACCCGAAAACGACATCGCTAATCGCGAATTCTAGTATGACATAAAATAAAGCTAATTTTTCACATATATGGCAGTATTCAATTTGAAGTTGAGAACCTAACTTTAGCCTTATATATCCTTGTTTAATGACTTACTGCCCAATGTGGCATAGATAGACAAACCAGCAATTAGCAATCTTTTGATGTATCTATCTATTTTTGTAAGTATATAGTGGGAACCTTTTTTGTGGTAAATTTATTAGCCCTTGATGGATGGACCACTCTTAAATAGTAGGTAGCTGCAAAAGAGTTTTAAGAGAGTTGTCTTTTAACTGTCAATAATTTGACATTAATGGAGATTAAAACCCCAAGAAAGACAACTTGTGGATTATGTTGTGGTCGTTACTACATGTACAATTTATGTTTCAATACAGTACAACACTTGGAGATAAATCATGGGACTGTTGTTCCTGATGTATATGTCCATATAGCGTTTTTCCAAGGATGTTCTGTTGCTTGCTACATCATACACATGTTACAGTTTCTGAAAATTGTACAATAGTCATGTTGAACATCATGTTGATATTGTTTTCTATATTACTTTCATGATAAGCATTTCAATGTATTTCAGCATATTCATCAATTTGCTCCCTTTTTGCTATCTAAATACCTTAAGCTGAAACAATTTTTTATTCTGCAGGTAGTAAAGAAGAAACCTTTTTCGATTCCCGAGCATATCTCGATTCCGATTGTGAGGATGATTTCTTCAGTGTCAATGGTGGTAAGAATAGTATAACTGTTTGAATTAACTCGTATAATGAGCACTGATTGCTGTAATATGACTGATACTTCGCTTCTGAGTTGAGTACACGTTCTTTTTTCGAGTCTATCATAGTTGTGTCATCCAAAAGTTGTAATCTATGTGCAGATTTTACTCCGTCTCGTGGTAATACCCCTGTTCATCATAGCTTCTCCGTCGGGACAACACCTCGAGTTAGCAAGGTCACCGTGGAAGGATCACCTATGTCTGTTCTGGAAACATCCCCGATGGGAAAAAAGAAGAAGCTCCTCGAACTGTTCCGAGAGAGCGTTAGAGAAGACCGAAACCTTACTTCAAAATCTGCAAATGGTACCCCTTATCATGTCTCTGGAGCTACCTCTCTTTGCAGTAGTGAAAGGACTGCTAATGGAGATCATGATAACCCTATGTTCAAGGAGAAGCCATTAAAGTCTATGCAATGTTGCCTTCCAAGCTTTGTTACATGCAGTAGCTTCAATGAGAGGAAGAAGGAGATGAGCCCTGCAATAGCTGTAAATGATAGGCCTTAATATCCATCAAATCACTAGCACGTAGGTCGACGAAGCCGGATTCTCGACTTCTAGAGGCTTGAGATTAAGTTGGAAGTTTTGTTGGAAGTAGTGAAGTCGTTGGATAATGGTGATACATAAATATGGGGATTAAAAGGCATGTAAAGAGGATCCAAGTAAATGTTTGATGTTAAACTCCTATTACGAATTTTACCAACTCAATCAACCATAAGTGAAAATTTTCTTTTCAACAAGTAGTTAGCTCATAAACAAGTGTTTTGTAATAAAAGGGCAAAAGAATCAAAGGAAAAAGAGTAAATGACCCTTGTAATGATATGTTAAGCAACTGAGGCCATATCTGCAGGCTCTCGGTACTTTCAAATAAACTATGCTATTTAAATCCTAGTTGAGCTTTTTACATCATATATTATGACAAAGGTTGTGCTGAAAAAATAGATAAATTAATCCTTCTACATTTCGAAACGTACAAATTAGCCCCTAAGCTCATAATCCATGTGGTCGATGTTAATTTTGCCTTTGCTCGTCTGTTTAGGGCCCTCGTACAAGTAAGAGTAGAGAGTTTAGTGAATTGCTCCGTTGAGATTAATGCAAGGAGTTTTTAGATGTCTCTCTGCTTTTGAGTGAGAATTTTCCTTTGATGGTGGTGTCAGTTTGAAGCCAATTCATTGATATTAATAGAATGTCTCTTTGCTTCAGCATTTTTTGGGTTTGTTTAATAGGTGTAGTGTTTTTTTTTTTCCTTTTAAGATTTGAGTTGCTCTTGTAGGATTAGTGAAAGACAAAATTATAAATGATTTTTTAGATGCTTGTTTTGGTAAAATTGCTTATAGCAATTATACTTCTAAGTAAAAGTTGTAGGGTTAGCTTGAGCTCAAGTAATAATGTTTGATCTGTCAAATGATCATGACTGTTTGGTATTTTTTGACATGTCTCAATGAAATTTCAACGTTATTTTTTCATAAAAATTCAGCATATTACAATTACAATATTTGTTCTATTCGTATGAGTTTTGTTTGTTTACTTTCCATTGTATTGATTGTGTGTTTCTTTAATTGTGTTATTGTTCTTAAGTTATCATGTTTGTGTCTACATGTTTTTCAGCTACATATTATTACATACAAAAGGATTTATTATATCTTTTCCTCCCATGCTTCCTTCATAAGGAGATCCTAGAAGTCTTGATCATGAATTGACTTGTGTGGTTGTTGTAGGTCATGTGTATTTGTTCTTAAATAGATGTGGAATACTTTCGCTATGCTATAGAGTTGCATGTTATATTATCTTTTATAAGTTGGGAGTATAATAACCTTTGTAATAATTAGATTACAGGCTATACTAAATGTCGATCATTAGCTTAGGTTTTTTGGTTAATAATACATCATGTTGCAAGTATAATCTTACTACACTCCTATTTCAATATGGTTTTACAAGACTATAAGTAGACATAGTCTACTCTTCTTGTAATCATTCGAATTCGACATAGTGAACTATCTTCTCCTCTGCCCGTGGTTTTTTCTTGAAAGAGTTTCTATGTAAAATCTGTGTGTTCTTTATTTTTTTCTTTCTCTTTTCTTTGCGATACATTGTCATTATTGACATTCTATTTTTCATATGTTAGATAATTAGTGAGTCAATATTTTCTTCCATTCATTAAGGGCATTATACAAAGGGTATTAATGTAATTAATGGATACTATTATTAAATCAATTTGTTTAAAAGATACAAGTATACAAAATAAATATACTACACTTTGAGCACCAAATCCAATAGTTTGGTCATCATTTATGCTAGGAACTTTGACTATGTTAAACCCTAAACTAGACTCGACCTCCAAATCTGAATGCGTAGTTATACTCTAAGGGCCTCAAGCTATCAATTCCTAATATGAAGATCCAAAGTCCTCGTTTTTTTCACCTAGGTCCCTATGAATCCATTTATGGCCATATAACTTGAAATTAATTGATAGGTGCTAAAAGTAACATGTTTCTATCCTCATTCTTAATGTATTTTTGGATAATTATTCGATGTTAATGGTGAAATTTATGCTCATAATCATTTAAATTCATGTTTTTATACTCATTAGAGCATTTGGGAGCAAAATAAGCAAAAAACAAGTAAAAATAGGAAAATCAGAGCAAGTTACAAGGGCCATACAGCCTGACCCCTTCTAGATGGCCATGTGAGCCACACAGACTGCCATACGGCCATGTGGAATGCAGAGTTAATTTCATGAATTTGGACCCTAAACTGTGGGAAAATGTAGTTTTTAGGTTTTTTGGGCATTCTAAGACGTATATATGACAAAAATATGAAGATAGGAGTGAGCCGATATAGAATATTTAAGAAAACAACTTGAAAAACACCATTGAAGCCGATTCTGAAGTAGATTTCCATCAAGATTGTAGACTCCCAGTTGAATTCTCAAGAGATTATAATGAGTTTCTTTGTTTCTTATGGTTATACTGTCTTTGGAATGTTTTTATTTTCAAGCATGAAATAAATTTCTAAATACCTAAGGAGACGAACTCTATGATGAACTCTGTCGTTGATTTTTATTTTATGCAATAAAAACTTAGATTTTGTTCTCAATTATGTGTGCTTAATTCTTGGTTTGATATTTCTAAATTATTGATCCATGTTTGATGTGCTTAAATAAAGGAGAAATAGACCCTATTTAAGAGTAGATCTAACGTAATTGAGTGGAGTTAAATCTACCTAGAAATAAGACGACATAAATCTACCAGATTAAGGTCAAATCTAATAGGGAAATTCATAAACCGAGTTAATGCGATAATAGGAGTTTTAATTAAAAAAATTTTAATTAATCAACCTAGAGTTAGTTGCTCTTACTCTCAAAAGAGATATTAGCATAATTTAGAGATTTCTACAGGATCAAGATACTAAGTAAATAAATTGCATAATTTAGATTGATAACGACAGATGAAGTCTAATTGAATTCTTTACTAGGTATTGTTTCACTTCTTTGCTATTATTTGGTTTTCTTCCTAAGTTGTTTTTTGCCGTGTTTGTCAGGAATTAATTTAGTTAATTTTAGTTTTCAATCAAAGTTAATTTTAGTTTTCAATCAATCATTTGAATTTATCGGTTAAATAATAGAAAGACAGTAATTACTAACACTTTTTCTAACACTTCAAACCCGGCCCACAAGCCACGATCGAATTTAGAATGCCACTGCGGAAAACGTTCGAAAAATTTTTGACTTAAAAGTAAAACTTAAAAATTTGTGGTTGTTTGTAAAACCTCATGTATTTTAAAATTCCAAATAAAACTAAGTTATTACAATTTCTCCGATTAAAAACTTTAACATATATTTTAAAGTGTAAGTTGCTAAATCATAAACTCATTTCCACATAGTAGTTTAATCATCAATCCATAATAAAAATAATAACAAATACTATAAGGCCCTTATTACAATAAATGGATACTGAAAATACTGGAAATATAAATTTTATTAAATAAGGAAAACAACTTCTTTTGCATGGGCCACCTTGCATCCACTCCAACCCGGTCCGAGCTTTATGCATCACCTGTAAGGTTTGATAAAAAAAATTGGGTGAGTCAAACAGACTCAGTGTATAGTTATTTCACATGTCTCCACATATGGGCTTGGCCCATATCCACACAGTCCACATACATACATATGCATCATGAAGCCCAACCCAACCTAGTGTCCGTCCATTACACCTACCTTGGCAGACCTGCCGCCCAGGGCCATGGCTAAGCCACCGATCACCTAAGTGACCCCACATGTCAATATCTACGAGGTGAGTCGAGGTCATCCTCAATCCACGGTGATGCACAAAGCTATCATCCGCCAGGAGGTGGCACATAGCCAACACCCTACCTTGATGAAGCGCATAGCTAACATCAAGCGCCAATGTAGCACAAGGCTAACATCAGACCACGTACATAATGTACACCCTGTCCTTCAATATTCATGTCCCCGATTCCCATGCATATATATCATGACAATAACATCATTTAGATGAGTATTCCACACATGCTTACCACGATTGCACATATTCATCAGTGATAATTTAATATCATAAAGTACTGACCTGATTATTCGATCACCCACCATGGGTATCCACCATCTTAGCCCTTATTTCGGCTACCATTCACATCATATCACACATATATAACAACATACACACATAAACAATCAAGAGAACAGTGCAATAACTACACACCTTTTTGGTACAGTCTACTCAATCTCGAAACTCTCTTATTCCTGTCGATTTGCTCCTAAGAACCAAAGTCAGAAATCGATCATCACTTAAACTCATAAAATGGCCTATGGCCGAATACTACAAACCACCTACTTTGCTTAACTAAATCCCGAATCACCACATAACACTTACCTTGATGAATCGAATCCTTACAATCCTCCTTAAGGCTCCTTACCGTTGGCTACACAAAAGAAACACAATATTATGACTCTTCATACATTCGACCATCCCTTAGAAACCAAGGCCAACCATTGGTTTCGGCATACTAAATGAAGAAGAAGAGAATTCGATTGCTAAGAAAATACTTACTATACTCGAAACCGATTGGAAGATTGATGAAAAGGAATGTCGACACCTCCCCTAAAGGCTCTAAAAGATTCGGCAAGAACTCCCAAATGGAGATGGGATAATCGGCTATCACAAAATAGGTATAGAA
Source organism: Gossypium rotundifolium (assembly GCA_025506655.1). NCBI lineage: Eukaryota > Viridiplantae > Streptophyta > Magnoliopsida > Malvales > Malvaceae > Gossypium > Gossypium rotundifolium. The sequence goes on from CP106730.1 coordinate 32,692,082, forward strand.
CCGAGGTTGAGAAGAAGAAAAGAAGTGTAGATGAAAGTTAGGAGAATTCGGCAATGAAGAACAAAGGTGGAGAGGTTTTAGCTTTCTACTTCGGGTTATTAGACTTGCGACCAAGAGAAGGGAATAGAGTCCCGTTGAGATTCGGCTATGGCTTCACAAGTAACTACAATTTTCGACTATGGTTCTAAATGGCAAGGGATATTCGACTATGCAAGAAAGGGTGTAGAATTGGGGTTGAAAGAAAGAAAAGAATAGGTAGAGAGAGTGAGAGGAAATTCAGCACAAAGAGAAAATGAGAGGAAGAATTTTCGAAAAAGAAAATAAAATGAAGAAAAGAATAGCCAAAAGATGGTCACCCTATTTATACTACACAATTTCAAAGACACCTATTTCCTACACCCTTCAAAACCGAAAATTCACAAGCTAAAGAGTCCCACATTCGGCCATTGCTCATCCCCTCTCAAATCCCATTTCTTTCTCCTATCATATCCCTTAATTCTTTCCTATCATATCCCTTAATTCTTCCCTATCATATCCATTAATTCTTCCCTATCATGTCCCTTATTCTCTCCTCATTTATCTCTTATCCTATCATTTAAAATAAATAAAATAAAGTCACAATTTTCCCTATCTTTAACAAAATTTAAAATAAACCAAGCTTATCCTCATCTTTCCAAAGCCCCAAAGTCGTCCAACACTTCCCCCCTCTCTTGACGCCAAAAACAAATGCCCACAATGCAATTTCTGTAGCTCGAACCTCCTCCCTCTTGAACTCCTTTTGACGCAAGCTTTCTTGCACCCTAGGTGGCGTCCCATGCCACTTTACCACTCGCTATTTATGTCATATACTCCCCACAAATTTCCTTAAAGCCTCCTTAACTTAGCTCCCCTTAACTAACACTTAAAACAAAATTTCCTAAAGCACTCTCCTATACCCTAGGGTTTTAGGAACCCTAAAACTCATCCAACCATACACCGAGGCATGCTATCACTTGAATTATGTATTAAACGATAACCCCTAAATCTAGGATATTACAGTTCTACCTCCTTAAAAATAATTTCGTCCTCGAAATTACTTACTAACGAACAACCGTACTTCCTAACTCATCACACTACGCTGCTTCTTTGCAAGACTCGATCTTAATAAAACTAGCACATTTCCCTAGATACCATCTCAAGATTCGCATTCAAGGTTCCATACACTTCACTAGCAACACATGAACGAACTAGCTCTATAATAAACAAAGCAATAAAGGGTATTCTAGAAATGAGGAACGCGTGCTGTTGTCACCTCCGCACATCTTCCTCCTTGTGACGCCTTTGGTCGCATAAACCAACCTTGGCGCCTCGCATCATGCACTTTCACTCCTCGCTGGTGCTCCACGATCTTGGCGAACCATTTCCTCCATGGTTCGGACCACGACCCCTCGTCGCTTGCTGACCACCTCTCTCCATTGCACACCACCACGACCTACTGTCTGAGCCCTATTCGGATCCTAAGGACAATCTTTAATCAAATGAGCCTTAGACTTACACCTAAAACACTCTCGATCTCGATTCCAGTACTCGCCAACATGGTACCTCCCACATTGAGCACATGGACGGTCCAGATTTCCAGTAGCTGGCTTAGAAACACGAGCAGAATTCTGAACCCTCGGTCTTTTCTGAAGGCTCCCAAATAATTCCGACGGTCTAAAACTCCTCTTATCCCGGTTTTTATCCTTATCTCTGTTCTATCTTACAGAGTCCTTAATTCTTTCGGCTACCTTAGCCTTTTCTACTAATACGGCAAACTCCCGCTCTTGCTGTGGAGCTATCAACAGCCTCAGGTCATCCCTTAGTCCATCCTCAAATCGGACACATCGCTCATGCTCCGTAGCCACTACTCCTCGAGCATACCGGCTCAACCTTAAGAATTCAGCCTCGTACTCCGCCACGGGTTTGTTCCCTTGAACCAGCCCCAGAAAAGCCTTTCTCTGTGCATCAATATAATGAGTACCAACATACTTCTTCTGGTAAGCCACCTTAACGTACTCCCAAGTGAGATCCTCAACTGTAGCACCATCCCGAACTGTGAGCCACCACTGATATGACTCATCGCGAAGAAGCGACACCATTCCTTTCACTTTCTCCTCAGCCGTTAAATCAAGCTCATCCATAATCCGTTCGGTCGCCTCCAACCAATACTCAGCAGTACTGGGTGCCACACCAGATATGCCACGGAACACCTCAGCTCCATTGGCTCGAAGTCGCTCGGGTGCCGATTTTCGAGCTCCCCTAGTTCCACCTGCTCCTGCCACCATCTCCAAAACTTGCAAAGATCGCTGCGATATAAAGATCATCCCCGTCGATCTTCTTTGCTCCACCAACAACGGTGGTGGTGGTGGTGGTACCTCATTCTCAGACCCTTGACCCGATCTAACGGGTTCCGATACAGCCATTCTGCCTCTACCATGGCCTCACACATTACGACCACGTCCCCTAGAGCTCATGTCTACTATCGCGATTTAATCTGATTTAAGAAATTTTATGAATTAGCATTTGTTCCACTGTTTATCCGTGAGCAATTTTATGAAAAGAGCTTAATAGTAGTTATTTTGATCATTCAAAGTTTTCATTTCAAGTTTTCTACCCTAATTCAGAGAAACACACATATTCAATGATATCCATCACACACACATTCATCATTCGAACATCTTTGTCCATTCCTATTCCAGGGGTATTTTCGTCATTTGTCCTACAGGGTATTTTGGTAATAAATCGGGGTCAATTTGAAAATCTTTACAAATCAAAGGCATTCCAAAATATACAAATCTCGAGGTTATTTTGAAAATTCTATCAAATCAATGATATTGCAGAAATTTCAGAAATCGGGGTTATTTTAGTAATTTTGGAAGTCAGGGGCATTTTAGTAAATTTTTCCAAATTAGGGTATCTTACTATTTTGTAAAATAGGAGTTTTTGGTATTTTTGTAAAGTAAGAATGTTTTTACAAAAGTCGTGGGTAGTATGGTAATTTTATAAACCAAGGGCATTTTGGTAATTTTACACCTAGGGGTATTTGGGTAATTTTGTAAATCGAAAATATTTCGAAAAATTTTCCAAGTATAAAATGGTTTTACAAATCAAAGGAGTAATTTTGAAAACTTAAGGTTTTTATAAAATAGTATGACTAGTCCTTTCGGGTTTTAATTATCGAGTTTAGCCCGTGAATAAGTCCTCTTGGTTAGGGTGAACCGTTACTACGCACTAGGTAGGATTCGAGTGGAGAGGAGGTGAGTCACTAGGACTGCTTAAATACCAAGCTCCCACCGAAACCAATCCTAGACATGCGCACAATGGTTGCCACACCCTAACTCGACGACTTACTCATAGGTTTGTTTAATCAGGCTTTAAAATTTTATGCAATTTTGTATTGGAGTAATTTAATCCTAAAGTTCAATAACTTAATACACTAATCTACGTTCCCATCATACCCACATACCAATCATATAATAATTCACACAACAATTAGAGGTACTTACTGGTGGACTTGAATTGAGATACAGTGCCATGCCCGAATAAACTGAAAAATTTATGAAAGCCCAAATCTTTGAAAAGCCCACCTTAAAAAAAATGTTTTTGGGCCCAAAACCCTCAAGCCGAGTTTTGAATCGGGCTCTGATACCAAATTGTAACACCCCAAACTCGGCCCACAAGCCACGGTCGAATTTAGAATGCCATCATGAAAACGTTCAAAATTTTTTGACTTCAAAGTAAAACTTAAAAATTTGTGGTTGTTTGTAAAACCTCGTATTTTAAAATTCCAAATAAAACTAAGTTATTACAATTTCTCCGATTAAAAACTTTAACATATATTTTAAAGTGTAAGTTGCTAAATCATAAACTCATTTCCACATAGTAGTTTAATCATCAATCCATAATAAAATAATAACAAATACTATAAAGCCCTTATTACAATAAATGGATACCAAAATACTGGAAATATAAATTTTATTAAATAAGGAAAACAACTTCTTTTGCATGGGCCACCTTGCATCCACTCCAACCCGGTCCGAGCTTTATGCATCACCTGTAAGGTTTGATAAAAAAAATTGGGTGAGTCAAACAGACTCAGTGTATAGTTATTTTACATGTCTCCACATATGGGCTTGGCCCATATCCACATAGTCCACATACATACATATGCATCATGAAGCCCAACCCAACCTAGTGTCCGTCCATTACACCTACCTTGGCAGACCTGCCGCCCAAGGCCGTGGCTACGCCACCGATCACCTAAGTGACCCCACATGTCAATATCTACGAGGTGACTCGAGGTTATCCTCAATCCACGGTGATGCACACAGCTATCATCTGCCAGGAGGTGGCACATAGCCAACACCCCACCTTGATGAAGCACATAGCTAACATCAAGCGCCAATGTAGCACAAGGCTAACATCAGACCATGTACATAATGTACACCCTGTCCTTCAATATTCATGTCCCCAATTCCCATGCATATATATCATGACAATAACATCATTTAGATGAGTATTCCACACATGCTTACCACGATTGCACATATTCATCAGTGATAATTTAATATCATAAAGTATTGACCTGATTATTCGATCACCCACCATGGGTATCCACCATCTTAGCTCTTATTTCGGCTGCCATTCATATCATATCACACATATATAACAACATACACACATAAACAATCAAGAGAATAGTGCAATAACTACACACCTTTTTGGTACAGTCTACTCAATCTTGAAACTCTCTTATTCCTGTCGATTTGCTCCTAAGAACCAAAGTCAGAAATCGATCATCACTTAAACTCATAAAATGGCCTATGGTCGAATACTACAAACCACCTAGTTTGCTTAACTAAATCCCGAATCACCACATAACACTTACCTTGATGAATCGAATCCTTACAATCTTCCTTAAGGCTCCTTACCGTTGGCTACACAAAAGAAACACAATATTATGACTCTTCATACATTCGACCATCCCTTAGAAACCAAGGCCAACCATTGGTTTCGGTATACTAAATGAAGAAGAAGAGAATTTGATTGCTAAGAAAATACTTACTATACTCGAAACTGATTGGAAGATTGATGAAAATGAATGTCGACACCTCCCCCCCTAAAGGCTCTGAAAGATTCGACAAGAACTCCCAAATGGAGATGGGATAATCGGCTATCACAAAATAGGTATAGAACCGAGGTTGAGAAGAAGAAAAGAAGTGTAGATGAAAGTTAGGAGAATTCAGCAATGAAGAACAAAGGTGGAGAGGTTTCGGCTTTCTACTTCGGGTTATTAGACTTGCGACCAAGAGAAGAGAATAGAGTCCCCTTGAGATTAGGCTATGTCTTCACAAGTAAATACAATTTTCGGCTATGGTTCTAAATGGCAAGGGATATTCGGCTATGCAAGAAAGGGTGTAGAATTGGGGTTGAAAGAAAGAAAAGAATAGGTAGAGAGAGTGAGAGGAAATTCGGCACAAAGAGAAAATGAGAGGAAGAATTTTCGGCAAAAGAAAATAAAATGAAGAAAAGAATAGCCAAAAGATGGTCACCCTTATTTATACTACACAATTTCGGCACACCTATTTCCTACACCCTTCAAAACCGAAAATTCACAAGCTAAAGAGTCCCACATTCGACCATTGCTCATCCCCCTCTCAAATCCCATTTCCTTCTCCTATCATATCCCTTAATTCTTTCCTATCATATCCCTTAATTCTTCCCTATCATATCCCTTAATTCTTCCCTATCATGTCCCTTATTCTCTCCTCATTTATCTCTTATCCTATCATTTAAAATAAATAAAATAAAGTCACAATTTTCTCCTATCTTTAACAAAAATTTAAAATAAACCAAGCTTATCCTCATCTTTCCAAAGCCCCAAAGCCGTCCAACACTTCCCCCTCTCTTGACGCCAAAAACAAATGCCCACAATGCAATTTCTGCAGCTCGAACCTCCTCCCTCCTGAACTCCCTTTGATGCAAGCTTTCTTGCACCCTAGGTGGCGTCCCATGCCACTTTACCACTCGGCTATTTATGTCATATACTCCCCCACAAATTTCCTTAAAGCCTCCTTAACTTAGCTCCCCCTTAACTAACACTTAAAAACAAAATTTCCCTAAAGCACTCTCCTATACCCTAGGGTTTTAGGAACCCCTAAAACTCATCCAACCATACACTGAGGCATGCTATCACTTGAATTATGCATTAAACGCATAACCCCTAAATCTATGATATTACACTTTTACTCTTCGTGGGAACAATATCTTTACTCACCGTAACTATACTATTAATTGATAGGTGCACTTGTTTTAGTCATATTTTTAGTTGGTTTCATGGACAACAAGTTTTTAGTGTTGTTGCCGAGGACTAAACTATTAGGAAAATTTTATTTCTATTAATTTAGCAATTTTTTATTTTTATTTTAATATTTTTTTGTTTTTAATTTAATTGTTACATTTTAATTTTATCTTTTGTTTGATTCTTACAAGTTCTTTTAGTTTATGAATAGAGACAATCAATTAGAACTAATAATTTTTTATAGTGAGATTGAAAGAATTGCTCGCAGAAATCAAGAGAAGTTAGAGAAGCAAGGTAAGATCAACAAATTTTAATAGTCAATCAAGAGCAAAAGGACATTATTGTAGAGATGGATGATAATAAAAAAAATCAGTAGCCTCTTGCACATCCTGTTCCTCGGACTATGTATGATTATGCTAATCTTACTCTGATTGGGGTTGAATCGAGTATTGTCAGACCGATTGTTGCCACGAATAATTTTGAGATAAAGCCAAATACAATTCAGATGATGTAGCAATATATTCAGTTTGATGGATTGCAAGATGAATATCTTAATGCTTATTTGGCTAACCTTATAGAGATTTGAGACACTTTCAAGATCAATGGTGTTACTGATGATACCATACGCTTACGATTGTTCCCATTTTCTTTGAGGAGTAAGGCAAAACAGTGGTTGAATTCATTTCATAGGGTTCTATCATGACTTGGAATCAAATGACTGAGAAGTTTTTGTTGAAATATTTTCCACCGGCTAAAATAGTTAAGTTGAGGAATAATATCTTTGCTTTTGCTCAATTTGATATTGAAACTCTTTATGATACATGAGAGAGATTTAGGATTTGTTGAGAAGGTGTCCTCATCATGGACTACCTTTGTGGCTCAAAGTTCAAACTTTTTACAATGGTTTGAACCCCTCAACTAGACATATGATTGATGTAACAACTGGTGAAACATTGAATAACAAAACACCTAAGGTAGCTCTAGAGTTTATTGAAGAGATGACACTGAATAATTATTAGTGGCAAGTTACGAGAGTAAAACCTACTAAGGCAACCGAAGTTTTTGACATTGATGTAGTTTTTATGTTGGAGAATCAGGTTGAAGCTCTTGGTAAGAAAATTGATGGTTTGAATTTTTCTAAATAGGTGAATTCAGTAATACAATGTGATGCGAATGGAGCGGGGATAATTAATTCAGAATTCACCCTTCAAGTTTAACATGGAGCATGAGCAAGTCGACTTTATAGGTAATAATTCTAGACCTCAAAATAACCCCTATAACAATAGTTATAATCCAGGATTGATGAATCATCCAAATTTTTCTTGGGGTGGGCAAGGAAATCAAAGGTCACAACCCCTTCCAGGTTTTCAACTACCTTATCATCAAGAAAAAAATTGAACCTTGAGGAGATGTTAGCTAAATTTATTTTGGTGTCTGACACTCGATTTCAAACACTGAAACAGTTCTAAAAAATCAGCAAGCATCAATTAAGGGACTTGAAAATTAGATTGGGCAGCTCGCTAAATTGGTTTCGGAGAGACAACAAGGTAGCTTACTTAGAAACACTGAAACTAACCCAAAAGAGGAAGTCCATGCAATCACTGTTCAAAGCGTGGAAGGGTTAGTCAAGCCTAAAAAGAAGTTGAATCTAGAAGCTGTTGAGAAAAATGACGCGGTTGAGGAAAACAAGAAAGAGTATAAATCGGTAGTTAGAGAATACAAACCAAGAATTCCATATTCATCAGCATTGATGCAAGACCGTATAAAAGAACAATATGGCAAATTTCTTGAACTTTTGAAAAAAATTGCATATTAACTCACCTTTTGTTGAAGTTCTTTCGCAAATGCCAAAGTAAGCAAAATTTTTAAAGGAGCTGTTAACAAATAAAAGAAAGTTAGATGGCTCGTCAACTGTGGAGCTCAATAAGGATTACTGGCCCTTCTTCAAAACAAACTACCCAACAAGCTTAAAGATCCAGAGAGTTTTATTATTCCTTGTCTTATTGGTAGTTTAAATGTTGAAAAAGCTTTAGTTGATTTAGGGGCTAGTATAAATGTTATGCCTTATAAAATGTTCAAACAACTTGGTCTTAGGGAACCAAAACCCACAAGGATGAATATTCAACTAGCTGATAGATCAATTAGGTATCCTAGGGGTATTATTCAAGATGTACTTGTTAAAGTTGATAAATTTATTTTCCCTGCTATTTTGTTATATTGGACATGAAAGAGACTATTGGGGTACCTATGATCTTAGGTCAACCCTTTTTAGCCATTGCTAGAACTACTATTGATGTGGGTAATGGTGAGTTTGTACTGAGTGTAGGTGATGAAAATGTTACTCTTTAAGCATGTGATTTTGTTAGAGTTCCTAGTGAGCAAGATGATACTCGTTATTCTGTTAATGTTAGTCATCATGTGGCTCGATCTTCCTTATAGGAATACACTAATGAATACGTGTTCAAATAATATCCATCTCAAGGTGATAAAAATCAATGGACGAGTGGAGAGCAAATGGTGCAGCTTGATGAATTAGATGAAATGCGAACAAAGGTTGATGAAACCCCAAGAATAATTAAAGAAATAACTAAGCAACGCCATAATGTGCATGTAAAGAGAAGAAACCAATTCAAAGTTGGGGATAAAGTGCTGCTTGACAAGTCATGTAACACCCCACACCCAAGCCCGAGGTTAGGATTGGATATGAGACATTACCATGCTTGAACTCATTAAAACATACACTTATGGGCTATAAAATTTCGTTCCCACTTAAAAACTTCTCTATATTAGTCTAATAATACATTTCATGGGCCTACGAGGCCTTAAGCACATATCTAAAAACTTTCAAACTTAATCGAAACCTTTCTTTAAAGTAGGGGTCACACGCTCATGTGGCTTGGGACACGCCCGTGTACCCCTTGATACGCCTATGTTTTCAACCGTGGGGAGCTACTGACTATTTTCACATGGCCTGAACATGCCCGTGGGCTTAAACCGTGTGATAAACCTTGATATACTGACTTGATCCACACGATATGGGTACACACCCATGTTCAAACCGTGTATTCTACACGGCTCATACACTCAGCCATGGGGTTGTACCGTGGCCTATCCTGATTAATAATAATAAGGTACAGGGTTCACACGGCCTAGACACACACTCGTGTGTCTAACTGTGTGAGCAATTAGAGGCTATTTACTAAGCCATTTGCCACCCTGAAATCAAAATCAAACCAATACATTTCAAAAACTATACAAGATGCTTCATTGAATACAACAACATACATATAACCAATTTTGGCTAACCATTTAGCCATATACAAAAGAATAATGGTTTGATAACCTATACAATGGCCCTTCTTAAAACATGTTCTCAAAATGAATGCTTCCTATACATGCCATACTTAGTAAAATAACTTGGCTATACCAAAATAAGGATTGATAGTGTGCTACGAGCTCCGACTCCAACGATCCACAAGTTAGCTTGGCGGGACTACATAGAAAGAAAGGATTAAAGACGTAAGCATTTAGCTTAGTAAGTTTGCATATAAAACACAAATTAATAAACTTGCTTAATATAAATCATTTGACATAACAATGGTATCATAATTTCAGCTTTAGAGCTTACTTACTCATACTGATTCTTACATGTCTCATGATACTTACTATCCTCATACTTGTAAGGTAAACATGGTGCCTGTATCACTTGATCACATTGATCAACATACTTTAATTTAATAATCATGATCTCTAATTCATCATTCATAACATAAATAATACTCAATTTCAACTTGGTAATATCTTTCCTTACTTAGCTTTCTTGTTATCTCATTTTAACTTTACTCATTTGCTCGATGAATTTCTGTGAATAACCGAGGATACTAAATCTCATCCCATGTAACTTGATGCCAAAGCCATATCCTAGATGCGGTCTTACATGATATATCTCTTCTTGAATCAATGCCACACTTACCTTGGACTTATATGATAACTTATTCAATGCCAAGCTTGGGTCCTTGGACTTACATGATCACTTATTCAATGCCAAGCTTGGGTCCTTGGACTTACATGATAACTTGTTCAATGCCAAGCTTGGGTCCTTGGACTTACATGATAACTTGTTCAATGCCAAGCTTGGGTCCTTGGAATTACATGATAACTTACTTGATTGCCGATGCCATGCCTTGGCTTGGTCTTATATGGACTTTCTTATCTTATGTGGTAGATCGAGTATCCTGGGAAATTCATCTTCAATCGGGACTTGCTCATACTTAATCTCATTGATTTCTTTGTTTAACATAACATTAAACATTCCATAATAATAATGTACATTATACTAAGCAATTCAATGATAGAATTCATAAAGCTTAGAAATCATACAAACTTACCTCAATATAAATGTTTGTAGATATGCAATTTAGTCTTGACTTTGTTCTTGCCTCGGTTTCGATTCGAGCTTCATTTTTCTTGATCTATAATCATAAATAGACCATTTAATAAGCATATTGACTAAATTTACTCATAACTCATTCTTTGACAAAATTACTATTTTGCCCCTATACTTTCTCATATTTACACTTTTGCCCCTAGGCTCATAAAATGATTTTTATACAACTTTCTTAAACTACATGCTTAGCTGATTAATAGTCTCAACTATAGCAATCATCAATTCTCACAAAATCACACATGTATGCCTAAACTTAAGATTTTCACAATCAAGTCCCTACATGCATTTTCATAGAAAATCATTTAATAAATGATGTTTCTACTACATCAAGCTTTCATAATCTACCATAAAACATCAAAATACATGCATGTCATACATGACCACATTTTTGAACATCCATTATAGCTCATCAAATAGCTAAAAATAACTTACTCATGCTACTAGGACTTCAAAAATACGAAGAATATCAAAAATCGGGCTTAGGAGCACTTACTAGCAAGCTTAGAAAATTGAAAGAGCCCTAACAATGGCTATTGGAATTTTTGGCAGCTTGGGGTAGAAGATGAATGGAGTTTTGTCATCTTTTTCCCATTTTAATTATTTATTAGGCAAATGACCAAAATGCCCCGCTTTTTAAAAATTTCCATAAAACTATCTCATGACCAAATTTTATCCAAAAATTAAATTTTGGGAAAATTGCTATCTAGGGGTTCATAATTATTATTCTAAAGCTATTTGATACAAAAAGCTTCTAGAAATTCATATTTTGCAACTTTTGCAATTTAGTCCTTTTGGACCATTCAACAACAATTTAGCAAAATTGCTTCATGACACCTTCATACTAGCATGCAAACATGACATAAACATTAAAACTCATAATTTCATCTCGGTTTCGTGGTCTCACACCACTATTCCTACTAGACCCTAAATCGGGCTGTTACAATTCTCCCCCCTTTAGGGATTTTCGTCCTAAAAAATCTTACCAGCAAAAAGGTTTGGATACTGGTTTCTCATATTCTCTTCTGTTTCTCACGTAGCTTCTTCTATTCCATGTCTTTTCCATAATACTTTCACTAGGGCAATACTTTTATTTCTCAATTGTTTGACTTCCCGAACTAAAATCTTGACTAGTTCTTCACCATAAGTCATGTCGGGACAAATCTCTATCTTTGACGGGATAATTACATGTGAAGGATCTGATTGGTAGTGTCTCAACATTGACACATGAAACACATCATGTATCTTCTCCAATTCTATTGGCAAAGCCAAACGGTAAGCTACCTGCCCAACTCTCTCAGTAATCTCGTAAGGTCCAATGAAACGTGGACTCAATTTACCTTTCCGGCAAATCTGAGAACTTTTTTTCATGGTGACACTTTCAAGAACACTATCCCCGACTTGGTACTCTATCTCTTTTCTCTTTAAATCCGAATAGGATTTCTATCTGTCTGAGGCAGCTTTTAAACATTCTCGTATCACTTTCACTTTCTCTTCAGCTTCTTTAACCAGATCGACCCTGTGAATTTGGTTTTCCTTGAGTTCAGTCCAAAACAAAGGTGTTTTGCATTTACGCCCATATAGAGCCTCATAAGGCACCATCTTTAAGCTCGACTGAAAACTATTATTGTAGGTAAATTCTATAAATGGGAGAAACTTTTCCCAACTGCCTTGAAATTCTAAAATACAACATTTGAGCATATCCTCGAGTACTTGAATTAACCTCTCTCGATCGACCATCGGTTTGAGGATGAAATGTCGTGCTAAAATTCAATCTTGTACCTAAGGCTTCTTGCAGCCTCTTCCAAAATCTGGATGTGAATCTCGGATCTCTATCCGATATAATCAATAAGGGAACTCCGTGAAGCCTTACTATTTCTGAAACATACAAGTTTGCCAATTTGTCGAGGGAGTAATCCACTCATACGGTATGAAATAGGTGACTTTGTGAGTCTATCAACTACAACCCATATAGCATCCTTCTTGCTTGGTGACAACGGTAACCCGTTACAAAATCCATGGTGATACGGTCCTATTTCCACCGGAATCAAAATGGGTCAAGTAAACCCAAGGTACTTGGTGTTCGCCTTTACTTGCTAGCAAATCATGCGCTTGAAACAAATTAAAATATATTTCTTCATTTTTGGCCACCAATATTGTTGCTTTAAATCATTATACATCTTAGTACTTCCTAGATGTACAGACAAACATCCGTTATATGCTTCATACAAAATTCTCTAAATCAACTCCTTTTTTCTCGGTATACAAACTCTATCTCTAAACATCAAGTATCCATCATAATTAATCCGAAAGTCAGATTCAACATCTGGCTTGCACTGAGCTCTCTTGACTTGCAATTCACTATCTTCTTTTTGAGCTTCCAGGATTTCATGAAAAAACATCGGCCTAGCTCTCAACTCGGCTATAATAGAACCATCGTCGGATAAAGGTATCCTGAAATTAAATGCCCTTAATGCAAAAAAGGGACTTCCTGCTCAAAGCATCGGCGACTACATTCACCTTTCCTGAATGGTAGTCAATGACCAACTCATAGTCTTTTATCAACTCTAACCATCTTTGTTGCCTTAAGTTCAACTCTTTCTGCATCATCAAGTACTTCAGACTTTTATGATCAGTAAAAATTCGACATCTTTCACCATATAAATGGTGTCTCCAAATCTTCAAAGCGAAGACTATGGCAGCTAATTCTAAATCATGCGTCGGATAATTCTTCTCATGAGGTTTCAACTGTCTTGAGGCATAAGCAATCATCTTGCCTTCTTGCATGAGTACACAGCCTAATCCTTTTAAGGATACATCGCTGTAAATCACAAATTCTTTCCCTGACTCAAGTTGTACTAAAATTGGAGCTTCTGTCAACATTACTTTCAACTTCTCAAAACTTTGTTGGCATCGTTCTGACCATTCAAACTTCACATTCTTCTATAATAGTTTAGTCATCGGGGTTGTAATCATGGAAAACCCCTTGACAAATCGTCTATAATAGTCTGCTAGGCCTAGAAAACTTCTAATCTCAGATATGTTCTTCGGTGGCTTCCAATTCATTATGGTCGAGATCTTATTTGGATCTACTCGGACTCCATCTTTCGAGACAATATGTCCAAGAAATCCTACTTCCTTGAGCCAAAATTCGCTTTTACTAAATTTGGCATATAACTGATTTTCTCAAAGAATCTGTAGAACTTTCCGTAGGTGTTCAGCATGATCATTCTCATCTCGAGAATAAATTAGTATGTCGTCAATAAAAATGACTACAAACTTGTCAAGGTATGGTCTAAATATGAGGTTCATTAAATCCATCAATACCGCAGGAGCATTGGTCAACCCAAAGGGCATGACTAAAAATTCATAATGCCCATACCTCGTTCGAAAGGCGGTCTTGGATACATCTGAATCCTTCACTCTAAGCTAATAGTACCATGATCTCAAATCTATTTTGGAGAACACAGTGGCTCATTTCAATTGATCGAACAAATCATCGATCCTAGGCAATGGGTACTTGTTCTTTACTGTCACTTTATTAAGTTGATGGTAATCTATGCACAATCTCATGGTGCCATCTTTCTTTTTCACAAATAAAACCGGAGCAACCCATGGTGAACAACTTGATCTTGCAAAGCCTTTGTCTGTTAACTCTTGCAACTGTGACTTTAGCTCTTTCAACTCTGTTGGAGCCATTACATGTAAGGAGTAATGGATATCGATGCAGATGCAGTGAGTTAGCTCAATATTGAACTCAACCTCTCTAACGGTGGTAGTCTTGGTAATTCCTTGGGAAAACATCCACTTACTCACGCATTACTCGATCGACTCAATCTTCGCTTTTGTTCCTTTATCATTCATCACATAGGCTAGATATGCTTTATACCCTTTTTTTATATATCTCTGTGCCATCATAAGAGAAATCATTACTGGTGATCTACCTAGTTCATCTAATTCTACATGAAGAGTATCCTCATCTTCACATATCATTTCAATATATTTCTTCCCACAATTAACTATTACATCATGGGTAGTCAACCAGTCCATGCCAAGAATGAGGTCGAACTCATCAAATGGTAGCAACATAAGATTTTCTTTAAAGCAATGACCTCTAATCATTAATGGACAATCTTTACAAACTTTATCAACTAACACACTCTTGCCTAAAAGATTAGACACTTTAATCATAAATTCTGTAGAATCTATAGGCATACTCAAACTGTATACTAATTTTATGTAAATGTAAGAGTGTGTGGATCCAAGATCTATTAAAGCAATAACTTTAACATCATGAAGAGAAAAGGTACCCGTAATAACATAATGGGAAGATGCCTCTTCACGAGTGTGAATGGCATAAGTCCTTGCAGGCGCTCTACACTTGGGTCTCGTAGCTTGTTCTCTAGGGTTACCTCTTCCATTTGCCCCACTTCCTGAGTTCCTCTGCAGTCTGCCTCTGTCCATACTCCCGGATCTCGGGTTCTGAGCTCTTTCTTCTTTCATCATCTCTGGACAATCTTTTATATAGTGGTCTTTAGAACCACATCTAAAGTATGCATTTTCATGTGTTCGGCATTCTCTAAGGTGACATCTGCCACACTGTGGGCATTCAGGTCTCTCATCAGATCTAATATTCCCAACACTTGCAAATCAAGTAGTCGTGCTTTATTCCCGAATCTCTTTTACTCTTGTCTTTCCTTGAAAGCCCAATGGAAGTAGCCGATTGGGTAGGGAAATCTCTTGACTTTTGGATGAAGATTGGAATGACTTATTCCATTGTCTCTTTCTAGAGTCACGAGACTCCATTTCGCACTTCTTTTCTTTTACTAGTTCTTCGGCTTTACAATCCCTTTCTACTAGCACAACAAATTTCTTTAATTCTAGGACAGCAACAAACAACTTGATGTCCTCATTTAATCCATCTTCAAATCTTTTATTCATAATGGCCTTAGTTGATACACATTCACGAGTGTACTTGCTGAGTCGTACAAACTTTCGCTCATAATCAGTTACTGACATTTTGCCTTGTTTCAGCTCTAGAAATTCATTCCTCTTTTGGCCTACAAATCTTTGGCTGATATACTTTTTCTTGAACTCTCTTGGAAGAATTCCCATGTGACCCTTTCCCTCGGTACTACCGACACAATGGTGTTCCACCATTGGTAAGTAGAGTCTCTTAAGAGAGAGATTACACACTTCATGCATTCTTCACGGGTGCATGACAGCTCATTAAATACCTTGATGGTATTTTCTAACCAGAATTCAGCTCTTTCTGAATCATCATCTTTTCTAGCCCAGAATTCTTTTGCCGCATGTTTCCTAATCCTATCAATTGGAGGTTTATCTCCTCTTACCACCTCTACTACTTGAGGGGCTATTGGAGTAGGTTGTGGAACAGGCGGGGGTGGAGGGGTTGTGCATTCGGGTTTGCACGAACGAACTCCGTATACTAGGCATTCATCATATGGAGGAAAGCTTCTCTAGCCCCTTCTCTTCCTTTTTCACTCACCGTAATGGGTCTATTCTCATTCTCGTTTGGCATCGTCCCTTCTGCGGGAGCCGGCACATTACTTTCTACATCATCCGCCATAACTTCTTCGGGATCCATTTACTATATGTATAAACATAATTTAAATAGTCAGGAGTCATCACACTATTATTATTAAAACATTCTTATGTATGGCATGCATAGCTAGACTCATGCTCGTGCTACGTTAGTCCTAGAATGGACTAAACCGTGGCTCTGATACCACAAAATGTAACACCCTATACCCAAGCCCGAGGCTAGGACTGGATACGATACATTACCATGCTTGAACTCATTAAAACATACACTTATGGGCTATAAAATTTCGTTCCAACTTAAAAACTTCTCTATATTAGTCTAATCATACATTTTATAAGCCTACGAGGCCTTAAGCACATATCTAAAATCTTTCGAAACTTAATCGAAACCTTTCTTTAAAGTAGGGGTCATACGCCCATGTGGCTTGGGACACGCCCGTGTACCCCTTAACACGCCCATGTTTTCAATCGTAGGGAGCTACTAACTATTTTCACACGGCCTGAGCATGCTCGTGGGCTTAAACCGTGTGATAAACCTTGATATACTGACTTGATCCATACGGTATGGGCACATGCCTATGTTCAAACCGTGTATTCTACACGGCTCATACACACGACCATGGGGTTGTACCGTGGCCTATCCTGATTAATAATAATAAGGTACAGGGTTACACGGCCAAGACACACGCCCGTGTGTCTAACTGTGTGAGCAATTAGAGGCTATTTACCAAGCCATTTGCCACCCTGAAATCAAAATCAAACCAATACATTTCAAAAACTATACAACATGCTTCATTGAATACAACAAACATACTTATAACCAATTTTGGCTAACCACTTAGCCATATACAAAAGAATAATGATTTGATAACCTATACAATGGCCCTTCTTAAAACATGTTCTCAAAATGAATGCTTCATATACATGCCATATTTAGTAAAATAACTTGACTATACCAAAATAAGGATTGATAGTGTGCTATGAGCTCCGACTCCAACGATCCACAAGTTAGCTTGGCGGGACTACATAGAAAGAAAGGATTAAAGACGTAAGCATGTAGCTTAGTAAGTTTGCATGTAAAACACAGATTAATAAACTTGCTTAATATAAACCATTTGACATAACAATGGTATCATAATTTCAGCTTTAGAGCTTACTTACTCATACTGATTCTTACATGTCTCATGATACTTACTATCCTCATACTTGTAAGGTAAACATGGTGCCTGTATCACTTGATCACATTGATCAACATACTTTAATTTAATAATCATCATCTCTATTCATCATTCATAACATAAATAATACTCAGTTTCAACTTGGTAATATCTTTGCTTACTTAGCTTTCTTGTTATCTCATTTTAACTTAACTTATTTGCTCGATGAATTTCTGCGAATAATCGAGGATACTAAATCTCATCCCGCGTAACTTGATGCCAAAGCCATATCCTAAATACGGTCTTACATGATATATCTCTTCTTGAATCAATGCCACGCTTTTCTTGGACTTATATGATAACTTATTCAATGCCAAGCTTGGGTCCTTGGACTTACTTGATAACTTGTTCAATGCCAAGCTTGGGTCCTTGGACTTACATGATAACTTGTTCAATGCCAAGCTTGGGTCATTGGACTTACATGATAACTTATTCAATGTGAAGCTTGGTCCTTGGACTTACATGATAACTTACTTGATTGCCGATGACATGCCTTGGCTTGGTCTTATACGGGCTTTCTTATCTCATGTGGTAGATCGAGTATCCTGGGAAATTCATCTTCAATCGGGACTTGCTCATACTTAATCTCATTGATTTCTTTGTTTAACATAACATTAAACATTCCATGATAATAATATACATTATATTAAGAAATTCAATGATAGAATTCATAAAGCTTATAAATCATACAAACTTACCTCAATATACAAAATGTATGTAGATATGCAATTTAGTCCTCGACTTTGTTCTTGTCTCGGTTTCGATCCAAGCTTCATTTTTCTTGATCTATAATCATAAATAGACCATTTAATAAGCATATTGACTAAATTTACTCATAACTCATTCTTTGAAAAAATTACTATTTTGCCCCTATACTTTCTCATATTTGTACTTTTGCCCCTAGGCTCGTAAAATGATTTTTATACAACTTTCTTAAGCTACATGCTTATCTGATTAATAGTCTCAACTATAGCAATCATCAATTCTCACAAAATCACACACGTATGCCCAAATTTAAGATTTTTACAATCAAGTCCCTACATGCATTTTCATGGAAAATCACTTAACAAAAGATGTTTCTACTACATCAAGTTTTCATAATCTTCCATAAAATATCAAAATACATGCATGTCATACGTGAACACATTTTTGAACATCCATTATAGCTCATCAAATAGCTAAAAATAGCTTACTCATGCTACCAGGACTTCAAAAATACAAAGAATATCAAAAACTGGGATTAGGAGCACTTACTAGCAAGCTTGGAAAATTGAAAGAGCCCTAACAATGGCTATTGGAATTTTCGGCAACTTGGGGAAGAAGATGAATGGAGTTTTGTTATCTTTTTCCCATTTTAATTATTTATTAGGCAAATGACCAAAATGCCCATCTTTTTAAAAATTTCCATAAAATTATCTCATGACCAAATTTTATCCAAAAATTAAATTTTAGGAAAATTGCTATCTAGGGGTTCATAATTATTATTCTAAAGCTATTTCATACAAAAAGCTTCTAGAAATTCATATTTGCAACTTTTGCAATTTAGTCCTTTTGGACCATTCAACCACAATTTAGCAAAATTGCTTCATGAAACGTTCATACTAGCATGCAAACATGACATAAACCTTAAAACTCATAATTTACTCTCAATTTCATGGTCTCACACCACTATTCCGACTAGGCCCGAAATCGGGCTGTTACAATTCAGATCCACAAATGTTCCCTTCAGAGCTTAAGTCAAGAGGGTCGAACCCATTTGTGATAAAAATCGTCTTCCCATATAGAATCATTGAGATAACATACCCTGATTACGACAAATTTAAGGTAAATAATTTTCATCTTAAACTTTATTTTGGTGGTAATATTGACAACGTGAGAGGAGCTTCGGCTCTAAGATCCATCTTAACCATTGTAATAGCCCAAATTTCAATGATATCAGAAATAGTGATTCGAGAACACCAAATCTAAAAATGAACTTGTAAGTTATATTATTTAATATTTACAAGCCAAATGTAGCTTTTAAAAGATTTTTGAAATAGTAGATTTTGTTTTATAAAGATTTATTTGATCAAGAAATTGAGAAAAAGAGATATCAAGATCTCAGTATTATAAACTGAGTCATAAATATTTTTATGAATATTTACGAAATGTTAATAAGGTAGTACTAAAATTTCGTTAGAAAATTTTGACGTTTAGGTGGTTAATTAAAGAAAAAGGACTAAATTAAAAAAGGTGTAAAAGTTGCTAGAAGGATTAAATAGCTTAATTGTCAAATGAGGAAGGACCTAAAGTGAAAATAAGCTAAAAGGAGATATTTTGGGTGGCAATAGCTGAGAAAAATCAGGAAATGGGTGAAATAAGGGCAAAATTGGAAAATTGCCAAAATTAGCTAAATAAAAACGGGACCAAATTGGAATATCTAGAATTCTCTTCATTTCTCTTCATTTTCAACAGCTGAAAAATAGCCATGGAAGAGGGTTCAAGCTGGTTTTCATACTCTGGCTTCATGTAAGTTTAATTCTTTCTTTCTCCTTGAAATTTCTATGTTTTTGAACTTTTATAATTGGGTCCAACTTAGTATGTCATTAGTTTTTGATTCTATGGCTAATTTTTAAAGTTTCTATGGATGAGTGCTGGAATAATATGATGAATAAATATAGAATTGAAGCTTTAATTTTGATATATGATGATTTTATCAAGTAAAATTGATAGAAATTGGTTTTAGGACCTAATTGTGAAAGAGTTGAAATTAAGGCCTAGTGTTAAAATTCTGATTTTCAAAGGTTATGAAGTAGTTTAAAATGATAGAGAAAAGTATTAAATGAGAAAATTAGCTCAATGGAGGAGTTAATTGAGAAAGGACTGAATTGTATGAATTGTGGAATTTGGGACAAAATAGAAATCAACATGTTACACTAAAGCAGTTTTGGACAGCAGCAGTTGTCTAACTTTGAAAAATCACCAAAATGGTAGAAATTGAATTAGAAGTTGAGTGAGATATAAAATTAAATCTTGTTGAGTCTATTTTCATATAAAAGAAACAGAGAAAGCAAAGAAAGTCTACATATTTAGATATTTAAAGTTTTGTAAGATTGGTTTAGAATAACTTTGTGATCCCCTGTTCTTACTTTATAAATTCACTAAAAACTGTACAAAAATAATTATGAGTTATAATTTATATGTTTGTATTCCTTAGTGAGCCTATTTTCATTTAAATAATTGGAAACACTATATGAAAATCATACTATGAGATAATTTATTTTTAGTGAAGAGAGGTCAGAGCTGCCAGACTGTGTAACAGGGGAGAACTTAACTAATAAATTGTACTAATTGGCCACACCAAAAATTCTGGAAAAAATTATAATAAGAAGATATGTGAGTCTAGTTTCAAAGAAAATTAACAGATCTTAATTTGGAGTTCTTTAGCTTAAGATAAAAATAATTTAGTGACTATTACAAGGATGGATAGCTTGAATATTCATATAAGTAAATAGTGAAAATTATAGATAATGTTACTTACAAGTGTGTTGTTTATACTAAGGATGTGGATGGAGAGGAGGAGGAGGAAAAATAATATATGAACGACTTGTGTATAAATTGATCACATGCTCGATTATAATTGATAAATGTTGAATTAGAAATGATATAATGTTTTATTTGGAATGTTTATTATGAAATTATGATTATTGTTATAATACAAAAATTGAACTTGTGAGTTTATACGGCTAAATTTTAGTGATCATTTGTTAATTTTATGAACTTTATAATGTGTTATTTCATATGTAATGATGATAAAATCGTGAATAATGTAAAAGCATGAAAATTGAATAAACGATCAAATTGAGCACTTTACAAATGACAAGACGAATTGATTTAAAAGACCATGATTGAACCATGGCAACAAGTGATAAGTGATAGCTTCAACTACACTTATCGATCAAGAAAAGTGAAAGTGATAAGTGATAGCTTGGCTACACTTATCCGATCAAGGACAAGTGAAAGTGAAAAGTGGCAGCTCTGATTACCTGATCAGTGAAAAATGGTAGCTCCAGCTACCTGATTAGTGAAAAGTGGTAGCTCTGGCTACCTGATCAGTGAAAAGTGAAAAGTGGTAGCTCCAACTACCTGATCAGTGAAAAGTGGTAGCTCTGGCTACCTGATCAGTGAATAGTGCTATCTTTGGCTACAAGTGAGAAGTGATTTCTGTGTAAGACCATATTTGGGATATGGCATCAGTGTGATATGTGTTTAAGATGTAAGACCATAGCTGGGCTATAGCATTCTAGTGAAAGGTGATGAATTGACGGATAAGTCCATGGTTTCACCATGGCATAATGATAGTGAAGATGTAAGATTATGGCTGGGCTATGGCATTCTAGTGAAAAGACCACAGCTATGTTATGGCATCAGTGATTATCAATGAAATTCAGTGCATACCGGTGCAGACCAATTCCATAAGACGTTCACTAATTTGACAAATTTTGGTAAGTGTTACATAGTATTATGTGATATAAGGAAATACAAGTTGATGAGACATGAACATAGAACTTGGTTGATAAATGAGTTCATTTGTAATTTTATATTTGTACACCCTTGCGTGTATTATCCGTATGTATTGGTATTCCAAATGAGTTAATGATAAGAGTTCTAATATGAAATAATCTGAATTCTAAATGAAATATTATGAAAATGTATATGAAATACAGAGGTATGATTGTTATATATTATATGAATCCATAATATGAAAAAAAATATAAGTACATGAGAAATTTAATGAGAATTGAGCCCATATATGTTTCTTGTTATTTATATGAAGTGTACGACTAACAAATAGTATTAAGTATAAGGCTTGATTGAATATCTTGAATTGGTTTTTGTATTATTAAATGTGGGACCCTTGTAAATGAGATAAATTTTGGGATATTGAAAAACTTCTACGATTACTTTAGTTCATGCATGATTTGGACTTCAAAGGAACTTTTATAATCAATTTTGATATTTGAGTGATAAATGGTTTAAATTATCGTAAGTGTTCCACAATGCCTCGTGAGCTTAAAAAGGGGAGTGTTACAACCGTGAGCTTAAAAAGGGGAGTCAAGCTTAAACTATAAATAAGCGCTTCTCGGGAGGCAACCCGAGTGTTAATTTTTATTTCTTTTAATTTTGTTGCATGTATAACATTTTCTTAATATATATATATATATAATACATTTATTTTTATTTTTATTACTTTAAAAAAAATTCAAAAAAATAATAAAAAAAGGAAAACACAGTTTGGGCTAATCTACACGGCCTGGAGACACGACCGTATGGGACACATGACCTAGACACATGGGCGTGTCTCAGGCCGTGTGCATACTGGAGATAATTTTTCCAATTTTCTTTTGTCATACATGGCATCAATAAGTTACATGGCCCAAAAACATGGTCGTGTGAGACACATGACCTAGCATACGGGTGTGTCCTAGCCATGTGGATACTAGGCTTATTTTTACCTATTTTTCGAAGTATTACACGGTTTGCAATAGACCACGACCTAGAGCTTATTTTTTCAATATTTTAAGTTACACAAGGCCTTAAAGGGTATACACGGGTGAGAGGCATGGTCGTGTGGCCCAACACGAGCCAATTACACGATTGTACCTTATTTTTTAACCTAAAGCCCTAATTTTTTAATTTTTTTCTTCTCTTTCACACCGTTTTACCGGCCCCCTACCCAAAATCCTAGTTGTCGTTAGTCTTTTCCTTGTCGTCGCCAACCTCGTCAACTATTTCGTCACCACCGAACTATTTCTCCCCTCTCTCTCTACCAGTTTTTCCCCTCGTCCGTGCAACACCACCGTCGCCGTAGCCACTGACTCTTTCTCCTTCACAATTTATTTTCATCACCGGTCTTTCCCCTCACCTTTCCCCTAAATCGACAACAACATCATCTCCTCACCCCTATTTTTATTTTTTCTTTCTTTCCCCTTCTGTTTGAGCACTGTTACTCTCCCACCATCACGCATGATCTCGGTTCTTCCGCCGTCCTTTTCTTTTGACCACCACACCTCCGTTGACCACTGCCGTGTGCATCACCATCACTGTCGTCAACCCTAATGCCATTGTTTGTTCTCCCTTTATTTTTTTATTTTATTATGTTGCTATTATATTTATTTTATTATTATTAGTATCAATATTATTAATGTTGTTTTTATTTCTATTACTATTATTATTAGTATTGTGTTTCTTATGTTTCTTATATTTATTATTATTACTTGTTAATATTAGAATATTAATTTAGTTGAGTTAAATTATTTGTGCCTAATTAGTATTAGTTCTAGTTGGTCTTAGGAATAGATTTTAGGTATAGTAGTTAAGTGATTCGATGTTCATCATGAAATAAATTGCATGCTAATTTGTTCTATTTCGTATGTTGATTTGCCTATCTGTTCAATTAGCTTTTTGCTAATGCTAATGTTTATGGTGTTATGATATTTGATTATTATCTACTCTTTTAGGTACTTTATGACTAACACTCGAGGTAAATCTAAGGTCATTCTCCTCACTTCAAAAAAGTGGAAGACACCGAGTGTAACCTCGTCTTTGGCCCCCACTATAGTTGCAAGACATTCATGTCTCCAATTCCTTCCAGGCCCATCTAAGTATCAGTATTAGCACTTAAAGGAGCGACCCTTGGGTTTGGGTTGTTGCATCGACTAAGAGGCCTTACAAGCAGTCTAATTAGCTGACAGAGTTTAGACCTTGATTGACACAACTCCATGGGATAGGTTTTTTTCTATTATGGAGCCTAGTTATTCAGAAACTAGAGTTTTGTTTAACATTCTTTCTATAGTAGGCTATGTCCCGGTGGGATGAACCACACACTATATTTTTCTGACTCGGGGTATGATGCGTTATCTTAGCGCCTTGGGTTTCAGAGTCGCCCTTGGACATTATTCCAAAGAGTTTATGAGTACCCCAACATTCTCCACATTATCCCGACACATCCATTACACAAATCCACTCTGTTGGTCAAAGATTGCAGCGACAGAAGCACAATACATCCCAAGTTAGTCAAAGGTGACTTGTTTACCTCTTGCATTGCGCTACATTCATGTCATTCTGGTGCACACACTGACTGGTCGTAGGGAGAGTACGGGGATTGTTGGTACGTATGACTCTTATTTTCTTTGGAGTATGGCAATGCGATGCCCCATCGATGTTGCCTATTTTGTGGCCCTCTCTTGTGGCCACCATTCAATCAAGTAGAAAGGATCTTATCTGTTTGGGCCCTTACATGACTCGAATGGCGAGATATTTTGGACTACTTGACACCCCGAAGCAGGCTTCTTCTTTCACATTGGTTGGACAAATGATCTCGCAGGGATTATCTATTATGAGTCATATATGGATGATTGAGTGTCTACACGGAGCAGGTCCCCGCTGATACACACTATCTCAGTCAGATCCTTAGGATAAACATGAGTTTCCGGATGATGATCCTCATTAACATAAGGACACAACTCACACCTCTCCTCTTCTGCATCACCCTACTGATGCACATTCTATCCCACTTGACTATATTTTTGAGTGGTTTGACCGCTTTGAGCAACGATACTTTGATCAAATAGACCATTTTGAGCACCAACAGATAGAGCAGATAGATCGTTTGGAGTAGTTACATTTTGAGCATGCCAGACAAGAGTCAGCATGGTTTGATGGCATTGAAACGTATTTGCAGTGGATATGCCAACACTTTCATATTTATTCACCCGATGCTGTGCTTCGCTATTCTGACTTACCACTAGATGTCGATCACTGATTTATTTTAGTTTCCTATTTATTTATTTTTATTTTTATTTCCAATTGTACTTTTTTGTTTTTTTTAGTTGCTTTTATTTTATTTTTGAGACTTATATGTTTTGTTTTTCATTTATTATGCATTGTTATTTTCATTATTTTGTCGCCTTTTTTCTAGTTTGCTATCTTTCTATCTTATTTATTTTTGTCTATTTTCTTATTATTTTGCTCGGAAACATGTACTTCATTTAGAATCTCTTACAATTTCTATTTTCACTATTCTGGTGAATTCATCCATATTCAGGGCAATTTCAGTTCTCTCCCTCTCTTATGATATTGTACTTATTCTGTTTATATCTGTTTGTACATTGAGGACAATGTACATCTTAAGTGTAGGGAGGTTATTTATATTTTTATGCAATAAAATCCTTGAATTGTTGTTTGTATTTAAGCAATTTTCTTACAGCTACCATTGAAGTAATTTCTTTTAATTTGAAGTTTTTATTAATTCTATTTTGGAATCATTTATGGATTTTTACGCATTGTGTGATTTATACTTTAAGACGCGAGAGAGTTAAGCATGATAAGTCATTTTTTAGAAATTATTATTGTCGAAACCATTTTTTTCATTGAAAATGGGGTCAACTTTAAAAACAAAAAGAGAGTCGCCACCAATCCTTTTTTGAGGTGTGGTCGTGTAACACCCCTAACCCGTATCCATCGCGGATTAGGGCTAAAGGCGTTACCAGACAGATCAAAAACTTTTATAGACATTCCATAATACAATTCATTAACAGCAATCAAAGTGTCCCTTTTATAGGTCAACAAAACCTTAATCATGCTTTAGAATAGGGTTGGGACTAAACCGAACACGTACTAAAATTCTCAAAAATTTAAAATTTTTCTAAGTTACAGAGGTCACACACCCGTATGGGCAGGCTGTGTGCCTCCCACGGTTACTAGACACACCCATGTGTCATGGCTGTGCCAAAACAGAGCATGTATACTGACTTATCCACAATGCCACCAGACACGCCCGTGTAAAATTAGGCTAGCTACTGACTTGTTCACACGGCCACCAGGCACGTCCGTGTGCCACAGCCATGTTACCTCCTAGGCACATTTCGAAGTGGCCCTTGAACCACACGGCAAGAGACACATGCAGTGTCCCTTGACCGTGTATGCAAACTAGGCCATTAGCAAGGCCAAAATGCCACCCACACTTGGGTCAATCCTACAAGCAATATACCAATTCATTTCATGTACAATTGACATCCAAAAACATGTCAAATTAACTAACAAATCTTTACATCCAATATCATTTCCAATCATGCCAATTTGCATAACTAAAACACATATACATTTAAGCATGATTTCATCCACACTTCACTAAATCATTATGGCATCAACCTATCAATAAGCTTACCATTCATAAGACCATTTCACTATCACTAAGCCAAATCAAAACATGCATCATATATTATATTCTCTCATGCATATTACCAACATATATCTATCCAAATCACATGGCTATTTACATCTCAAACATATACCAAAATGACTAGCCTATACATGCTATATTTAGCTATATACACATTTTCAAAGTACCAAAATAGTTTAAGTAGTGTGATGACGATCTTCGACGGTCCCGAACCTTCAGTAGCTTTGACGATCTATAAAACAGAACAAACACACACAAAGTAAGCTTTCAAAAGCTTAGTAAGCCATATACAAATAAACTTAACATATAAGCATTCAAAACATATAATCAATAAGGATTCACTAATAGTTAAATTGCATAGCCATAATTCTTCTTGGCACATTCACTTATTCATCTTTCCATCTTGTATATCACCATATACCTTATTGCATCATAGATTTTCCATTCATGTAACACAATTTACTTTCTCTTATTCAAATACATAACTCATCTAGGTAAGTTTATGAACATACTTACCTTTTTATACACACAATGTGTACATATCAAATGTACCTGAAACGGATATACAAATCACATAGTCGTTCGTTTCTCGGACTTGCTCGTTGAACCGTTAAGAATCTAATAGGATACTCTAAATGCTCAGAATAGTCGTACAATTCCAACATCCTAGACGTGGTCTTAGATGTAATCAGATATCGATGCCACTTTCTCAAACAGGGTCTTACACGAATTAAATATGATGCCAATGTCCCAGACATGGTCTTACACGTAAATCTCATATCGATGCTAATGTCCCAGACGTGGTCTTACATGAAATCTCGAATCAGTGCCAACGTCCCAGACGTGGTCTTATATGATATCACGTAACAAACACATATGTAATGACATATGCAATCCTATCTATTCCTAGGCTCGTACGGGACTTCTCAGACTTAAACAACTTATCGACTTAATCGCAAACTCAGATTTCACATACATTCCATATCAATGGATATTCATGTCAATTTCAATTTCATATATGCACAAATATTTCAATTCAAATACATTTATTTGTATATCGACTTACCTTGGATTCGGTTTAATGGAAACGGATACGGCTACTTGATTACTTTCGATTTCCCATGATCTAAGTCCATTTTCTTCGATTCTTGATCTATACATATTAAAATTTAACCCTTTTATTCACTAATTCATTCAATTCAATCTAAGAACACATGTTTAGGGTAATTTACAATTTAGCCCTTACATTTTCACTTTGGACAATTTAATCCCTATTTCACAAAATCACAAAATTCACCAAATTTGCTTTTACTTATGCTTGGCCGAAAACTCACTATGCTCATATCAATCCATACATTTCATTTATTTTACAAATTAATCCTTCAAAATTTTATTTTCTCAATTTAGCCCTAATTAGCTAAATTCATCAAAAATTTAAGAACAAAACATGTTAATTAAACACATATCTTTCATTTAACACCAATACTCATCACAAAGCTCACCATTTCATCAATGGCACACATCTCACAAACATCATCAATTCTTCAAATTACAACATGGGTTTTATAGCATACGAAGCAACGATTGCAAAAGAGTAAAAATTATCAAAATCGAAGTAAAACATACCTTGAATTTAAGCCTTAAAGTAGCCGAATGTGCAAAACTCAAACCCTTACTTCTTTCTTTTAATTTTCGGATAGATGAATGAATAAAAGATGATCACTTTCATCTTTTTGTTTTATTATCATAACATTAACACATATTTTACTAATTTACCCTTTATCAAATAACATTTGATACATATATTTATCAAGGTTATATTAGTCCAACAACTATCCACTATCTAAATATTGGCATAATTGCCTCTTAAGGCCTCCACATTTAAAAGCCACATCAAATAGTCACTTAATCAATTAGAAGGCCACTTTTACACTTTATGCGATTTAATCCTTTTGTTAAATTAAACACACAAATGATCAAATTTTCATAGAGGCTTTCACACATGCTTAGTCACATATCAAAGGCACAGAAAATAATATTAAAATATTTTACTGACTCAAATTTATGGACCCAAAACCACTGTTCCGACTAGGTTCTAAACCGGACTATTACAGGTCGGATCACCTTGAGATTGACCATTAAAATATTTTGATTTATTAAAACAATGATTTTGACACACAAAATTTGAGAAAACAAGTTCGGGAGTCGGTTATGCACGAGGAAGTATTAGCACCCTCGTAACGCCTAAAATTGGAACCTAATTGATTGATTAACGTCTTAATGTTGAAAATTTGAAAAGATTTTAAAATATGATCATCTTTGTTTAAAGGAAAACTTGAATAAATTAAATTGGATGCTGAAACCTGCTTATTTCGAAGAAGTAAAATCTCACGACCAGTGAGTTAGGATACGACATCTTAAATCCTCGAAACTAAGCTTGTCTTTTGACTTTTAAAACACATGCATTTAAGTTTAAGTAAGATATTCGGTTATTTGGGTCAAATGAAAAATCAAAAGCCAGTAAGTTAGGGCACAATTTCTCAAAATTCCAAAATACAGATTATTGCCTTTATTTTAGAAATCCTTACCTCGAGATAACAAAATGTCACATCTAGTGAGTTAGGACACAACATTTTTGAATTCCCGAGAATAAGCTTTTATATAAATTATATGCTTTGATTTTTTTTAAAAAATATTTGGTTCTTTAAACTCGATGAGAAAAATCGAAACCCAATAAGTTAGGGTACGATTTCTTTCGAATCTTAAAACGCAGAGTATTTGCTTATTTCAAAACAATAATAACAATAATAAGAGCAAAAATAAATAAAAAGATAAACAATAATAAAATAATGAAACAAGCCAATGGTATATAAAATAATAAGAAAAGTAAATGAACAAATAAATACTAAAATTTAATAATAACTACTAATGGATAAAGACAGAGAAATATTGGGTAGTTTAAAAATACTAATGATGATGAAAATAATATTAATAACAATAATACAAAAAATAATGATCTAAAATTGAAAATTATTTAAGAGGATATAAATACAATAAATAATAATATGATAAATGTATTTACAAACAATAGGTAAATAAATATTAAAGAAATAATAGTAATGAAAAAATTAATTAAATATAATAATAATAAAATAATAATAAAAATAAAATAATATATTAGTAAGGAAAGTAATTATAAAAATGAATACAATAGTAGTTATAATAATATTAAAATAATAATAATAGTAAAAATAATGGTAATAATATTAAAATTAATTAATAATAATAATAATAATAATAAAAATAATGATAATAATAATAATAATAATGGTAATTATAATAATAATTAAAAATAATAATAACAATAATAAAATTGCAAGAATAACTAAAAAGGGCTAAATTGAACTTAGAACAAAAGTTTGGGGCAAATCCGAAATAAATACAAAGAAAAGGACCATATTGAATGCACGAATAATAGAGAGGGACCAAAAGGGAAATTAATCTCTGGCCTCCAAAACGACGTCGTTCGAATAAGGGCCCAATTAGCATTGCAATAAATTATGGGGCCAAATTAAAAACAAAAAGAAACTTGATTACAGGACGATAAAAAAGCGGAAGGGCTAAAAGTGCAATTAGCCCTTCCATTAGAAAACACGTGGATCCTACTTGTGGGTAGGGTCAACGCGCAGATCTTGAGGGGCAAACGGCGTCGTTTTATGCTTTGAAGATAGACTCCAAAACGGCGTTGTATTGGAGCGCTATTTAAGTTACAAAACAAAGAAAAAAAAAATCATTTGGAACCCTTTTTTAAAAAAAAAACAACTCCATTTTCTCTGAAACTCATTTTAGGCTTATCCCAGCTCAGATCGGGTCTTCAGCCAGCCTCCGTCGTGGCTCCGCCAAGGCTCCGCCGTAGGCGGTGGTCGGAGCTACATGAAAACTAGGTTTTAGGCCCCTGTTTTATCCCTCATTCTTTTCCTTTTTAAAACCCATAAAAAACAGTTTATACAAACAGAAAACCCCTTTTGGTCTAATTCTAACGATGGAGAAGGGACATTTGACGACGAGACTGTGGGGCGATTCAGGTAAGCCTTTTTTCTTTCTCTCCTTTTTTATTTTTCATATATGTATATATATGGCTAGGTGGAAAGAAACAGATTCTAAAATATGAAATCACCTCTTTTTTTATTTGATTTCGTTGTTGTTTTTGATTTGTATTCATAAAAAAAAAGTAACCTTACAGATTTGCTTCGGCCTTTCTTTAATAGCCAATTTTTAATAATAATAAAAAATATAAAAAGCCTTCTATTTCTGCTATACATTTGCTGGCCATTTTTTGTTATTTCTTTTTGCATTTGAAATCGTCATACAGAGGAAGAAAGCCATTAGTGGGGTGAAGTAGAATGTGCAGAGGTATGTGGAGCGCGTGTGGAGGAGCGGCTGCCAGAAGGTTCTAGAGACCTTACGGTTTCTTCAACCCCAATTAGTTTTGGGTCATCTGGGCCTATTCAACATTGGGCCACTGTAATTGGCTTAGGCTATCTGAACTGGTTTTAGGCTTGGGTCTATTAATTTGTTATTGGGCTTGTAATAAAAACTGGACTGTTTATTATTTTGTTTATTTTGGTTTGTTAAATGGGTTGGACTGTTAAATATGGACTATTATTTTATTTGATTTTGTATTTTGGTTAATGAATGGACCCGGACAAATTGGGCTAATTACAGCTACCCCTCTTTGCTCATTGTCGTGTAATGAGAATGGAGCAAAGATTTTAAAAGGACTAATTTTGCCCGGTCTTGCCGAATCTTGACTTCTTGATGCTTCTTTTCTTCAAGTAGCCTCCCTCCATTCCACCGCATTTTAGGGGTGTATGAATTGGTGCTTTGATCCGATCGAATGTAATTTCAGAGAGAAGAGATTTGTAGCTTCGATCTACTCTGCTGGAACTTCAAAGAGATAAAGATTGGTAATTTCAACCTACTCTACTGCAACTTCAGGGAGATAAGGTTTGGTGGTTTCAATCTACTCCACTACAACTTCAGAGAGATAAGATTCGCCATCTGTAGCTTTAATCTGTTCCATTGCAACGCTAGGGAAATAAAATTTGCTGTCTTCAGCTTATTCCGCTGTAACTTCAGGGAGATAAGGCTAGCGGCTTCAATCTGCTCCACTATAACTTCAGGAAGATAAGATCTACCGTAGCTTCAACCTGTTCCACTACATATTCAGGGAAATAAGATTCGTTGTCTCCAATCTGCTCCGCTACAACTTTAGTGATATAAGGCTGTGACTTCAGTCTGATCCACTGCAACTTTAGGAAGATAAGATCCGCCATAGCTTTAATCTGTTCCATTGCATCTTCAGGGAAATAAGATTCGATGTCTCCAATCTGCTCCACTACAACTTTAGGGAGATAAGGATGTGGCTTCAATCTGCTCCACTGCAACTTCGGAAGATAAGATCCACCGTAGCTTCAATTTGTTCCACTACATCTTTAGGGAAATAAGATTCGCTGTCTCTAATCTGCTCTGCTGCAACTTCAAGGAGATAAGGCTGTAGCTTTAATTTGCTCCACTGTAACTTCAGAAAGATAAGATCTGCCATAGCTTCAATCTATTCCACTGCATTTTCAGGGAAATAAGATTCGCTATCTCCAATCTGCTCCGCTGCAACTTTAGGGAGATAAGGCTGTGGCTTCAATTTGCTCCACTGCAACTTCAAGAAGATAAGATCCACCGTAGCTTCAATCTGTTCCCCTGTATCTTTAGGGAAATAAGATTCGATGTCTCCAATCTGCTCTGCTGCAACTTCAGAGAGATAAGGCTATAGCTTCAATTTGCTCCACTATAACTTTAGGAAGATAAGATCTGTCGTAGCTTCAATCTGTTCCATTGCATTTTCAGGGAAATAAGATTCACTGTCTCTAATCTGCTCTGCTGGAACTTCAGGGAGATAAGTCTGTGGCTTCAATCTGCTCCACTGTAACTTTAGGAAGATAAGATCCGTCGTAGCTTCAATCTGTTCCACTGCATCTTTAGGGAAATAAGATTAGCTGTCTCCAATCTGCTCTACTACAACTTTAGGGAGATAAGGCTGTGGCTTCAATCTGCTCCACTGTAACTTCAGAAAGATAATATCCGCCATAATTTGTAGCTATAATCTATTCCACTGCAACGCTAGGGAAATAAGTTTCACTGTCTTCAGCCTGCTCTGCTGCAACTTCAAGGAGATAAGGCTGGTGGCTTCAATCTTCTCCACTGCCACTTCAGGGAGATGATATTCGCCATGATGGATTTGATCTGACGTACTGCAACTTTAGAAGTATAGGACTTATGGATTCTTAGC
The DNA here is from genome assembly GCA_025506655.1 of Gossypium rotundifolium. NCBI lineage: Eukaryota > Viridiplantae > Streptophyta > Magnoliopsida > Malvales > Malvaceae > Gossypium > Gossypium rotundifolium. The sequence continues at coordinate 32,725,196 of CP106730.1, forward strand.
TTTAATCTACTCCACTGCAACTTCAGGGGAATAAGATTTGCTATCTTGACTTCAATCCATCTCACTACAACTTCAGGGGTATGGGATTTATGGATTCACCGATCTTGTTACACCGTCCTCTGGGGAACATGACCTATAGAATCAATTTATGGACCTATGCTTATGCATAATGATTAGGATGCAATGCCCAGAATGAATCGAATGCTCCTAACTAAATGTTTTATTGATGATATTTGCATGAATGCAGAATGTCATGAGAATAATCCATTTTTTAATGTCTGGGTTGTCATTGCTAGTTGTTCTTCAAGGTTGTATCACTGACGTAATATCCTGTCTTCTTGTTCAGCCGATATTTTTGACATAAAATCCAAAGAAATGGTCACTATTTAAAGTTTGCTTCTCAAATATTTTCAACTCTTAGGCTTGGTGAGTTCTAAACAATAGTATTATTTCAAGTTCTCATACTATTTAGAAGTTTCCAGAGTAGAATGCAAAACTCTTTTTGTGAAAGTATTATTAGTCCATTAATCGTTATTCAATACAAAATGCTTGCAAATGATCATAATGATGGATGAAACTAAAATTTATCAGGAACAAAATTTGAAAAGAATGGGTTAAAGAAAGCAAACATTGCAAGAATACAAAATAATGAGGGGAAAAGATAGGTGCCCCAGATATCGTAGCCTGAGCTTCTCTGTATGGACTTTCTAAATACCATTTTAAGCTCAATATGTGTTTAGGAGATTTAAAGTACTTTGTTGATGCCCCAAGATGTTGCATACCCTCTCTTCGTTAATTCATGTATAGCAAGATCACCGCATGCCCCATCATTGATCACAATTTGAGCCACCCTTTTCGGGTTTTCGACTCAAAACCCCTTTGGTTTCAAGGCGCCCTTTGCGGGTTTTCACATTGGCCTCTCCCCATTTGTTTGAGGAAGTCTCAAAGTGCCCTTTGCGGTTTTTACTTTGGCCTCTTTTCCTCTTTAAGTATAGTACTTCTTGACTGAATCTGAATTTACAGGATTGGACAGTTTTTCACATCCATTTCGGTCAAAATCAGTGCTACTCCAGAGGAAGCTTTTTACCACATAAGGTCCTTCCCAATTTGGCATCCATTTTCCTCTGAAATCCTTTTGTATGTGGAGGATCTTTTTCAATACCAGGTCCCCTTCATGAAATTCTCTTGGGGAACCTTTTTTTCATAAGCTCGCATCATTCATTTTTGGTACATTTGACCCTAACGAATATCCCTTAGCCTCTTTTCCTCAATCAAGTTCAACTGACCGTATCGAGACTGTATCCATTCTGCTTCATCTAACTTTAGTTCTAACAAAACTCGAAGAAAATGTATCTCTACTTCAATGGGTAAAATTGTCTCCATTTCATAAACCAATGAGAAAGGCGTTGCCCCGATGGAAGTTCTGATAGAAGTTCGATAAGCATCGAGAGAAAATGGTAACTTCTCGTGCCAATCTTTATAAGTTTCAGCCATTTTCCCCACAATCTTCTTAATGTTTTTATTGGCTACTTCCATTGCACTATTCATTTTTGGAAGATACGGTAGTGTCTGATTTTGAATTGATTGCAAACCTCCGCTACCGTGCTGTTGTTCAAGTTTAATGCATTGTCAGATATGATCCTCTCAAGCATTCTATATCAACATATGATTTTTTTAGGAATCTGCTGACTGTCGACTTAGTAACACTGGTATATGAAGCAACCTCTACCCACTTGGTGAAATAGTCGATGACTCCAAAGATAAATTGATGCCCATTTGAAGCTTTTGGCGAGATCGGCCGATAACATCTATGCCTCACATAGAGAAAAGCCATGGAGAATTCATAACATGCCAAGACGAAGGAGGTAATGAATTTTGTCTCCATAAATTTGGAATTTATGACATCTCTTAGCATAATTGATGCAGTCCCCCTCCATGGTAGACCAATAGTACCTGAATCTCATAATTTGTCTAGCCATTGTGAAACTATTGGCATGTGTTTCACAAACCCCTCGTGGACTTCTTCCAGAATTTTTTAACTTCAACAGCGTCCACACATCTCAATAGTACCTGATCCTTTCTTCTTTTGTACAAGATCTCCCCGTCTAAGACATAGTCACAGGCTAGTCTTCTCAATGTCCTCTTATCGTTCTCGGTTGCCTGTTCAGGTATTCACAATTTCTCACGTATCGCAATATATCTTGGTACCAGGGGTGATTATCTCTTTCTTCTTCCTCCACATTGTAACAATGAGCTGGGGCCTCGTAAATACTCATTTGAATGGGTTTTACATCCTTTTGTTTGCTCACTTTGATCAAGAAGCCAATATAGCCAAAGCATCTTCTATTTGGTTTTCGTCTCACGGGAGATAATTGAAAGTAATATCATCAAACTCCTCAATTAACCCCAGGACTATCCTTCTATAATTAATCAATTTGGGGGTCTCTTGTATCCCATTCACCTTTCAGTTGGTAGATCACCAATATAGAATCTCCATACACTTCTAGTACTCTAATTTTGCGTTCTATGGCGGTACGGAGTCTCATGATACATGCTTCATATTCTGCCATATTATTTTTATAATCAAAATCCAATTTGCATGTGAATGGATAATGATCTCCATTTGGGGATACCAAGACTGCCCCAATTCCATTACCTACAGCATTTGATGCTCATCGAAGTTCAATTTCCAAAGGTGATCTTTTGTAGCGTCTTCTTCAGTAGCTGCCACATACATTAATTCTTCATTGGGGAAGTCAAAGTTCAGAGGCTCATATTCTTCTAGAGCTTTGCTGGCCAGAAAAATCTACTATTGCGCTTCCTTTCACGCCTTTTTGGTTCACATAAATTATGTCAAATTCAGAGAGCAAGATTTTCCATCTAGCCATCCTTCTATTCAAAGCAGTTGACTCTATCATATATTTTAGAGGGTCCAACTTCGAGATTATCCAGGTCGTATGGTACAACCTGTATTGCCTCAACCTCTGAGTTGTCCAAATCAAGGCACAACACAATTTCTCAATTGGTGAATATCTCATTTCACACTCAATGAATTTTTTACTAAGGTAGTATATAGTCTTTTCTCTTTTCCCGAATCATCGTGTTGACTTAGTACACATCCCATAGAGTTATTAAACACTGTCAAATACAATATTAATAGCCTATATGGGCATGGAGGTGACAATACTGGAGGACTTGACAAGTACTATTTAACCTTATCAAAAGCTTTCTAGCATTCATCATCCCATACGCCTGGATTGTGTTTCTTAAGAAGACGAAATATGGGATCACATTTCTCAGTTAATTGTGAAATGAACCGAGCAATGTAATTTAGCCTTCCAAGGAAACCTCGAACTTCTTTTTGAGTACGCGACGGAGGCAATTCTTGTATAATCCGGACCTTGTCTGAGTCAATCTCAATTCCCCTTTTGCTGACTACAAAACCAAATAATTTTCCCGATCTAGCTCCAAAAGTACATTTTGTTGGATTGAGCTTTAATTGAAATTTCCTCAGTCTCAAGAATAATTTCCTTAAAACTTGGATATGTTCCATTTCTATTCGAGACTTTGTGATCATATCATCGACATAAACTTTGATTTCTTTGTGCATCATATCATAGAACAAGGTCACCATAGCCCTTTGATATGTCACTCCTTCATTTTTCAGCCCAAATGGCATCACCTTAAAACAAAATGTACCCCACAAGGTTATGAAGGTAGTCTTTTCAATGTCTTCAGGATGCATTTTTATTTGATTGTATCCTGAGAAGCCATCCATGAAGGAAAATGGCAAATAGCCTGCCGTATTGTCTACTAGAGTATCAATGTGAGGCAAGGGGAAATTGTCTTTCGAGCTAGCCTTATTTAAGTTTCTATAATCTACACACATTCGCACATTCCCATCTTTCTTAGGGACAGGCACAATGTTGGCTACCCATTCTGAGTATTTGACTTCCTACAAGAATCCGGTATCAAACTACTTTTTGACTTCCTTTTTTATTTTTATCACAATGATAAGCCTCATTCTCCGGAGCTTCTGTTGAACCGGCCTGCAGTTCTCTTTTATGGGGAGGCGGTGTACAACAATGTCAGTGCTTAACCCAGGCATATCTTGGTATGACCAAGTGAAAATATTTTTGAATTCTTGAAGTAACTCTACGAGGTCTCACTTTGTTTCTTCAGTTATGCACGTTCCAATTTTTACAACCTTTTGGTAAACCATGCTTGGCTTATTTTTTGATGAATTTTCATTAGATTTGATGAATTCGATGCTCTTAATCTTTTAATTACATGTTTTACACTCAAGAGAGCTTAGGTAGTCGAAAAGAACAAGAAACAGGTAAAAAAAGGGGGCAAAATTGGCCTACTTAAGAAATAAACACGGCCTGGACTATCGAACACGGTCGTGTGTTATGAGTAAAATCAAACATGGCCTGGAATGTCGCACATGGGAAAACCACACGACTGTGTGTGACTAGCAGAGTAGAGCATGGTCTAAGGCTATCAAACACGGACGTGTCCCTGCCGAATCCAAGTCTAATTCTATTCGAAAAAGACCACTTGTGGGCCAAAAGAGATGTTCTAAAGCCTATATAAACACCCTAGGGGAGGACCTAAATCGGGGTGTGAGTAGAAAGCAGAAAATACTCGAAGACAGCCATCGGGAGCATCTTGGAATAAAGATCTCCATCAAGACTGAAGATCTATCAATTTCTCTTGAAGTTTTTGGGTTTTCTTATGTTTTGTAGTTTTCCTTATTTTAAGATGTTTTCCTCTATCAGTATGAACTAAATCCCTTAAATACCTAAGGGGATGAAACCTAAGATAGATCTTATTATTATTTGATTTATAAGATAAATACTTGTTCTTATTCTTAATTGTGAGTTCTTATTCTTATTTTGATAATTCAGGTTATTGATTCAAGTCGAATGTACTTATTCAGAGGAGTAAAAGTCCCTATTTAAGAGTAGATCAACACAATTAAGCGGAGTTGATTGCAACCCTAGAAATAGGGCGACATAAATCTGCTGAATTAGAGTCAAATCTAATAAGGGAATCCATAGATCGAGTTAATGCGACAATATGGGTTTTAATTAGAAAGAGATTTCAATTAATCAACCTAGAGTCAGTTGTTTTTAGTCTTGAAAGAGATATTAACATAATTTAGGGATTTTTACGGATTAAGTCAAGTGAATAAATCGTATGAATCAAAAGTAATAAGTGAAGTCTAGGTGGATTCTTCCTTAGGTATTGCCTATCTCACAAAGTTGTCTAAAAAGTATTTTCTCAATTCATTCTCTATCGTGTTTTTAATTAATCACTCAAATTCTTAGGCTAGATAATAAGAAGATGGTAATTACTAGTATTCTTGGTCCTTGTGGATACGATATTACAGGTCTTACCATAACTATACTATTAAATGATAGGTGTGCTTGCCTTATTGTAATCATATTTAGTTAGAGACACATCACCTTTCCCTCTTCCAAGGTCACAATTTTTACTGTCTCTTCATGAGGCAGAATTTGTTTTTCTTCTTGTTTTACCATTCTTAACAAGTCCGAAAATAAGCAACAATCTATGTCATCTTCAAAGTCCTGGCATCCCTCTAAACACATGTCTTGCTCAAAAGCAGGTTCTAATTCCGTAGCAGCGTTACTCATGTCGTTGATATTTGAGAACTTGCTGTAGGTACAAAGGAATATACAAAGAACGAATGAATTTAAGAATAATTATTTGTATGGTATGATTATGAATGTGATGAAAGAATGATTTGGAAAAAGATCCAAGGAATGAAAGAATCTAACATAATTATTTGTATAAAAAGAATGAAAGAATCTAAAAGAATGAGAGAATATTTACTCAAAATGATATCAAATATGTATTTCATAATGATGTTTGGACATAAGCCTATTTCATAAAGGAATTCTTATTGCTTCTAGGCTTAAAGCAACAAGTGTGTTTTGAACATTACTCTGTGTAAGTTCTAAAAACTATAGGAATTTCTTCTGTAGTCCAATTGTTCAGAGCACTCCCAAGTTCATAAGGGCGAATATCTGACAAGGTCCCCCCTTCAGTGGTTTCTTCATGTATGGCATTGATGTGAACATTTCCCAACATTTCTTCAACATTTTCTTTCCTTGGCGTCCTTCGCTTGGGATGAATGATCCCTCCCGATACAAAAGTTTTGGATATGTGGGGGAATATCATTGGTTCCCATCTGATTTCTTCCCCACTCACGCGTGCCCTTATTCTTTCTTGCCTCTTTTCCAGTTCCTTCCTTCTTTGTCTCACATCCAGCTTATACCCTAAACCAAAGCGACCGTGCTTGTCCTTCAGCATTGGAGCCTCAACTCTTCCCTGAAGATGTCTTCCTAGTCCTTTTCTGGGTAAGTCTCCCCTTCCTACCGTCAGCTGTAATCCCATCCTGGTAGCCTTGGATATTTTTGGCACTAGAATCTTGTTCCCCTCAGTAATGAATGTTGCATTTACAAATTCCAAGGACCGAAAAGAACATTCAATTGTCTCATCATTTGCCTCCAAGTATGGCGCATCACTAGTTATGGCTACGATAATATCTTCTTCAGCATTTATCGTCATCAGCCGACCTTCTGATACTCGCTTTAACTTTTGATGTAGTGACGAAGGCACTGCCTTGCCGAATATATCCAAGGTCTTCCCAATAAGCAATTATAGGAGGGCTTGATATCCATCACTAGGAAGTCCACCTCATAGATAGTTGGGCCAATCAATAGAGGTATTTCGATTCTTTCTATGACCCACTTTTCTATGCCATCAAACGCCCTCACTATATTTTGGCATACCTTCATGTGTGAGCTATCCACAGGTAACATATTAAGTGTGGATAGGGGCAGTACATTCAGTGCTGATCCATTGTCGATCAAAACCCCTGGCAATGTGTACCTTTTGCATCTGGTAGTGATGTGCAGAGCTTTAGTGGATCTCATAACCCCTGGTGGTATTTCATCATCGTTGAAGAAGATAAAGTTATTGGCACTTATGTTATTAACCAGTTGATCCAGTTTATTGATAAAGATATCATTGGCCACATACGTTTTGTTCAACACTTTCATCAATGCACTTCGGTGTACCTCCGAACTCAAGAGTAAAGCTAGTATAGATATGAGAACTAGTTGTTTATGCAACTGTTCCACAACACTATACTCGCTGTGCTTCAAAAACTTTAGGAATTCCTTGACCTTCTCCTCTTTTACTGGCTCATTAACAAGCAGCTCAGTTTGACTGCTCTTTCTTTCTTTTGCTCCACCATTATGGTTTTTCCTTTTACGGGTTTTGCTCGGGCATTTATCAAATTATAATGCCTTCCACTACGTGTATAAAAACCTACATCTTGATCCTCTTTAGAAGCGCTGGCTGAGTTCTTCTTTCCCGAGATTGTCACGTTATAATCGTATTTCTAAGGGATCCTTTTGCTATCCTGATAAGAAAAAATCGCCTATTTTTTAATTATGATCTTTGGTGCCATCTGTACTTCAACTTCATTGTTTTTAGGTTGAGAAATAATGACCATAGGATGATTGACTTTTGGGACCTTCATTGTTGATTCCGACGCATATATGTTTCCCTCTTCCTTTGCTTCTTCACAGAACTCTATCTCTTTATTGTCTATCAGACCTTGCACCAAGGCTTTGAATTCTATGCATTCTTGGATCTTGTGCCCCTCTTCATGATGGAATTTACAGTAGTTCCTCGAGTTTTCACAACTCCCTTCAGGATCCGAAGTGCTCAATCCCCTTTTTACCATTTCCATCTAGACCCATCTCAAAAGAGTTTTTACTTCTGCAATATCGGTCTTGATTTTTCTCCTCACCTTTCCATCTATCACATTTACCCATTATCAGTGTGATTGGGTAGTGGATTTTCGGCACTAGGTGCATCATCAAATTTCACAATGCCCATTTTAATAAGTCTTTCAACTACTTTCTTAAAGGCAGTGCAATTTTCTATTAAATGCCCTAAAATTTCTGCATGGTAGTCACATTAAGCATTTGCATCGTACCATTTGGGATATAGAGTCTGTAATGGTTTTAGGTAAAAAGGGGATACCACGTGTGCGTCAAATAATCTCTGATACAACTCCTTATATTTCATTTAAGATTGGTGTAAATTGGAGCTTCTCAGAGTTTTACTTTGTACCGGACTCCTGCCTTGATAAACCTTGTTGACCAGTAGCCACTGTTCTTGGCTGATTTATAGTAATCGATTTTGAGTAACCCTTGTTATATGTGCTTGTGTTGTTCACCTTGTTTTCTTTTTTCCTCGAGGTCAACCTTTTTTTACTCTCTCTGGCATCTATCTTTCCACTTCTTATTGCATTTTCAATCATTTCACCTGTCATCACTATGTCCGAAAAACTTTTTGTAGCGCTTCCTATCATGTAAGTGATGAATGGAGCCTTTAGGGTGTTGATGAAGAGCGTTGTAGTTTCTTTTTCTAGGAGCGACGACTGAACTTGTATAGTAATTTTCCTCCATCTCTGTGCCTATTTCCTGAAACTCTCACTTGGTTTCTTCTCCATGTTCTGTAAAGTAATTCTATCAGGAGTCATATCCGTCACGTGACTGTACTACTTCATGAATGCTTGTGCTAAGTCTCTCTAGGAACCAATTTCAGTACGGCTAAATTGGTTGTACCATTTGGATGCTGCTCCCACCAGACTATCTTGGAATCAATGTATTAGTAGTTGATAGATATTAACATACCCGGTCATCCGTCTACAAAACATGGTGATGTGAGCTTCGGGGGCAACTGGTCCCATTGTACTTTTCGAATTCTGGCATTTTGAACTTGTAGGGAAGCACTAGATCTGAGACCGAACTCAGATATTTAGCATCAATTCCATGTTGCATATCAGGGTTTTCCATGGCCTTGAGTTTTTCCTCCAGCCATTTACATTGATCCTCAAATTGCCTTGGCAATTCTGTCATTGTCCTTTCCTTTTCTGCCATTTCATCAAGGTCAGTGATAATAGGATTAGCTGGGTTATCTCCTGGGCTAGAATCTGATCCAGCTTGCAAGTTTACGGTACTGAAACACCATCCTGAAATTGTTGAGGCCTAATCGTGACGGATGTTCTTCGAGGGTACACCTCAGGCTGTGTTGGAGTAAAACCCGGCGGATAGAGAGGCACCTCATTATCTTCTCTAGCATTAATCATGGGGGCCTTTTCTTTGTCTATTCCTCCAGTCAGTAGTTGAGTCAACTTAGTCATCGTATTCCTTTGGGATTCCATCATTCGGTCTATCATGTCTTGCTGGATTTTAGCCAGTTGCTCTTGTATTTGCAATTGTAGTTGGTCTTGCATCTCTTTTTAGAGTTGTTCAAGTCTTTCCAATCTTTGATCCATATCTTTTTATCTTTGCTCGGGTACCGTAATGATGTTTGGTTGGTAAGTTTTTGTTGGTTTCCAGATTAACTCTGAAATGATTTTAACCAATTAGGGTCTTTTTATGAAATTTAATGCACATAATGTGATGTAATGTGAATATATGAAATGAATGCAAAAAGGCGTCAATTCTAATTCAATTTCATTTAGAAAACTTTACGAGAGAACAAAATTCTTTACATAAAATAGATTACAAATATATGGACCACGCATTATATTCCACTTTATCAAGAGATTCGTTCTCCATGACAAGCTCTCTAATTTAGTAATCGAACGTGAATCGACACTCTTTCAAATATGAAATGACATGCAAACATAGCAAAAACACAATAAGTCAGTACAATATACAAAAACAGAACTCAAAGCAAATGAAAGAGAACCTGCACCTATCTAGGTAACCACTAGGGTTTCTCGCAGTACTATCTAGGGTGGACTCCTAGGGTTTTCTACATGCAGTTTGGTTCTAAGGTTGAGGTACCCGAACCAGCAGATTCCTTAATCCTCACCCATTATAGGCTCATACGGACCGAGTTCAGTTCAGGGGAATACATTTCCCTATAGCTGCACGGAGATGAAAGTCTCACAAAGACATAGGTACGGATGTATCCAGAAAGCGATCCACTATCCTGCACGAAGGTGAAAACCTCACGAAGGAGTAGCTTCTCACTCCTACTTAAAAGAGGTAAGACCGAACGGTTATTATGCAAATATGATGCGAAAATACTCTATGAGACTCAAGCCACAGCAATCATATGAAATAACACAAACAAATGCAATAAAAGGATTGTAGTTTTTGAAATCAGATTTTCAATTTTCGACAACAGGACAAAAAATAATCAATTTTACGACTTGACTATCTTATTGGTCCCCAATAGAGTCACCAAGCTGTCGAAACCATTTTTGTCGTTGAAAAATGGGGTCGACTTTAAAAACGAAAATGAAATCGACACCAATCCTTTTTTGAGGTCTGATCGGATCACCTTGAGATCGACCATTAAAACATTTTAATTTATTAAAACAACGATTTTGACATACAAAATTCGAGAAAATGGGTTAGGAGTCGGTTACGCACAAGAAAAGATTAACACCCTCGTAACACCCAAAATTGGTACCTAATCAATTGATTAATGTCTTAATGTTAAAAATTTGAAAGGATTTTAAAATACAATCCTCTTTGTTTAAAAGAAAACTTTAATAAATTAAATTGGGTGCTAAGACCTGCTTATTTAAAAGAAGTAAAATGTCACAACTAGTGAGTTAGAATACATCTTAAATCCTCGAAACTAAGCTTGTCTTTTGACTTTTAAAACACATGCATTTAAGTTTAAGTAGGATATTCGATTATTTGGGTCAAATGAAAAATCGAAACCCAGTAAGTTAGAACACAATTTCTCAAAATTCCAAAATACAGATTATTGCCTTTATTTTAGAAATCTTTACCTCGAGATAACAAAATGTCACATCCAGTGAGTTAGGACACAACATTTTTGAATTCTCGAGAATAAGCTCTTATTTAACTTATATGCTTTGATTTTTTAAAAAAATTGGTTCTTTAAACTCGATGAGAAAAATCGAAACACTACACCAAAACAGACTTTTAGCGAAATTTTTTTTCCTTTAGCATTTGCGGCGCTTTTATAAAAACGCCGCTAAAAGTCTTGGTCTTTTGCGGCGTTTTTATAAAAACGCCGCTAAAGATCACGAGTTTTAGCGTCGCTTTTATAAAAGCGCCACTAAAAACATGACTTTTAGCGACGCTTTCTTAAAAATGTCGCTAAAAATCATATATTTAGCGGCGCTTTTACAAAAACGCCACTAAAGGTCAAAAATAAAAAAAAAATTATAAAATTATAAAAAGAGCAGATAGCAAAGAGAAGCATGCAATAAAATCAACACTATTATCACAGCACGCAAACAAGTGTTATTTGTCTTCGAACAAGCACTTCAAACGGAACCTATACATAAAAACTAGAATTATAACCAATATTCACTGAGATTAACATGAAATAACCCCAGGCAACAATTTGGAAAACAACAATGTAGATCTGTATAAAACAAAAATAATCTTAGAATAGAAATTTGAATTAGAAGACACTATAACCTACTTCTGGAACAATTAGTGCAGATCAAGGACCATTCGCATTCTCGATGGCAGTTCGAATGTCATCGTCGGTCAAGTCTTCACATGGATCAACCTCCTGTAAAACAAATCAATTAACATAGAAAATATTTACATACCCTCGTACAGAGACATGTTATGCATCACCAATTTATAAAGTTGCACTGCAGGACTCCTAATGTATGTTTTAAAGAAAGCAGTAGCGCATGCAGGAAGTCAATGGTTTTAATTTATTGTTAAAAAAGGGAGGGAAGGTGAGAAATTAAGATCATGAAACCAGATAACCAATTATATAGATAAGGTTGCCATTATTTAACTTCCTTATCCTGCCCTAGTAGAGAGACTGCGCAAAATCACTTATGGGGTAGTGAAATGCACATATCAGTAGATTGAATAAAAATGTTAATCGTAAAAGATAGTATTTTATAACCAATATTTTGTACAATTACGTGCATAGGAATTAACAACTAACTGTTGTAAGATGGTGTGAGGAAACACCCTAAAGACAAAGAGATGTATAATAGAATGCACATCTAACTTCAAATGGAAAGGGAATCCAACTAACTAGGCAAATATCAAAGCACAAATATCAGTCTACAGTCTACACACCTCTAAGCTCTTGACAAAAATTGATTGGAAAATGTAATGAATTCTTGCTCCACCAGACAGCTCAGATGTAGACATTTCTTCATTTTTCCCCTCTACCATTGATGAGAATGCTGGTTCCAACAAACCATTATGGTATCATTACCAACTTAGTAGATTGTAAATGATAGGTGTTTCAAAATATTAATTTTACAGACAGCCAAACAAAAATTTTACCTTCACAGTACTTCGAAAGAATATTCAGGAGAAGAGCTCCCTGGCCAGCCTATAAATTATAAAACCATAATTTTGTCGTAAGAAAATTATTTCAGTTACTACTCAACAAAGGTCGTGGTAGACAAACAAATATACATGCCTTTGATTCTGTAATTTCTCCATAGCTCGCATGCTCCTTTGCGACAGAAACCAGTGCAGAACTAATGCGTGATTTCAGGCCAGGAAGTATTGCCTTCATATGTTGTACTAAAATCTACATTAGAAACAGCATAGAAAGACTCATCAATTAGAAAAGAGAAATACAACACAACTAGGTCACAAGGCTCAACTAGTAGGATCGCAAATCAGTCCCTAACTACTAGCACAAGGCCTTCAACAGATGCTATAAGCATGAGGGTGAATTAATTAAGATAAAAGGGAAAAGGAAAGAAGAAACACTCTAAACATAACCAAGCCTACGGAAAATTGCTCTAGATAAGAGAAGAATGATGCAAGTTTACAATCTGGTCAGAAGTAAATGGGAGATTTTTCTACCAAATGCATAGCACAGAGGAAAATTAATAGGATGACAGGGTTAAGTAAACATCAATAGAAAGTATGAACACTAGAAAAAAGCATCGACATTTAGATTTTTTTCAATTATACCCCATAAAAGTTCTGGAAACTTCAACTAGCAAATATTTTACCTGGTTCAACTTCTTTGCCAATTGAGGAACACCACAACGATCAGCTAGACTAGTATATACCTGTGTACCATCAAAAATGAATAAGCCAATTGTAGATGGAAACTGTATCAAACAATGAAACTAAAGGTTGGTGCAGCCATACTGGACGACTGCGGAAGAACTTCTCCTCAGCAACAAGGGCATCCTTGATACTCCGGTTGAGTAAAATATCCTGTTTAGAAGACTATATTAGAAGAGCAATCAAGTTATCAGCACTAGTAAAATAAGGTACCTGATAATCAGTATATGAAGTACAAGTAAGAGCAAAAATGATAACTTATTAATCATTAAAATTGCGTTTAGTTGCTTTGGTAAAGGGAAGAAACAAATGGGTTCAGGAAGTAGAATTACCCATATGAAAGTTCTTGTACGTGGTCTGAGTAACCATTAAAGAAGTCCTATAGAAGCAAAAACATGATAACTTACAAACCATTAATATTTCTTACAGTTACTTTTGAGGAGGGAAAGAAATAATTAATTTTTTGAGGCAGAAGAGTTACCCAAATCAAAGTTCTTGCATAATATTTATTGATATGTTATGCTGTAAAAATCCGCCATGCATTTGGTTTATCACCCCTGAAACGTTTTAGTGATTATGTTTTGATGTCTTTGTCTAATTATCTAAGTTCAAATTCAAGCTCCATTTTGCTCTAAGCTATATATACTTCATGTTGCCTAAAACTGTAAACGCTTTGAGGATATCACACACCACTGAAATGGGCAGTTGAGTGACATACAACCACAAGAAACAAAATGACAGGACATTTAAATGGACAGGAAGATCTCAAAATGAAAAATGACTAAAAAGATTGACATATGTCTTAATCCAAAGAAGAAATATGATGCAAGACAAAATTGTCGTTAGTGCATCTTGAATTAATAACCATGGCATAAATTTTAAGAAAATAACTGTAAAAATGAGAAACCTTCCACATTAACAATGTACTAGAAATAATTTATTAAGAAAATTTTTATAAAATACAGATTGATGAATTAATATCTTTATTTCTGTTAGGTTCCATGGTTACCTCCTGACTTCGATTTATAACACCTACAAAACCAAGTCGAAGAGGAACCACTTTTCTAAGCAACAGGTTACGAGCATCAGTACCTCGGTCCATTATATCCAACTGATTCATATGCAAGTAAGCCGAAACTAATCAGAAACCAAAAACAGCTTAAACATAAGTTTGTCATTATTAGATAGGAGATTTTCACGTTGAAAGATGCACCTTTGTAATAACACCAATGGTTCTATAACCTGCCGAACACCAAAAAATTAGAAAGATTGTTCAATTAAATAAATAGCAACTCAATGCTGAAGTGAGATTTTGATAGTAGAAATTACCATCAGGATCAGCATTTCCAGCAATTTGAAGTGCATCAAAGTTTGCTAAGTCTGAATTTGCAGGAGTAACAGTAAGAATTAGACAGCTTGGCTGTTTAATATACGACATGATCATTGTTCTAATTCGAGCTTCAATGTCTGAGGGCTGGTCACCCACAGGAACCTTTGTGATTCCAGGAAGATCCACAAGAGTGATATCAAGAACATTTGGGGAGAAAATCTTAAGTCGAAATTGCTTGTCTGACACACCTTTGTTTCCTCCACCCTCCCTATCTGTCTCAGCCTGCAGTCAATAGATATTTATTTAAGGATTTTACATTAACAGAGAAAAAGAAACACTCAACACCACAAATTATATATATTGTTCCTTGATTTGATAAAACTATTATTAACTTGAAAACAATAAAAGGCTAGAGTTTTTCAGATACCCAAAGCCAAAGGGTGAGAGAAAAATTCTACTTACGATCCATGCCCGGAATTAGTAAGAAATTGGAAGAGTCTTACTATCCATCTCATGCCCGGAATTGTGGAGAAACCAGAATGACGTTTGACGAAGGAAGTTTGATGGGTTAATCTGAACCTTGAAGGATCTGATGTGTAACATATACAAATGTAAGTATCATATCAATCACCATTTCCAAACATTTTTTCCAGAAGGTGAAAAGTAGAAAGACAACCTTCATAATTTAGACCTAAAAGGCAAGGTGAAAAGTAGAAAGACTAACCATTTCTGTACTGATACTCCGATTCCATGCCCATTGCTCTGAGAGTTTTAGTTTCTGATTCCCAGGACTCCCATTTCTTCATTTGTTCAAATTCAATTCACCACAACTATAATATCATCTCTACAACCAAAACAAGGGAAAAGCAAAAAATGGGAGTGATGCTTACTTTGGCCTTAGCCAGTAGAATGGTGGCTACACTGTAAAGAACATGAAAGACAGCAAGTACGATAAAAATGCATAAGAAGATGGACAAGAGATTGGTAAGTTTTCATTGTTGTCGCTTTGCTCTTTGTTTATGGTTGCAATTATGCTCCAAGATTGTTTGTAAACACGCATTCATAAAGTTTGCTTAAGCTCAAAACGATGTTTCGTAGCAAAGAATTATGGAGGTGGGATAGATTGGCGAATGTGAGCAAAGGTGATATATTTGTGTCTTTATCCACGGCTAGCACTACTCCTCATTATCTATCTCAAAAAACGGCTCTCCACCTTGTCCTAAACAACATAAACTTCTCCACCTCTTACTCGACTTTGTATCAACAAAGCATTAATTATTTTGCTTAAATAGGTGGGCCTAAGCGATATGGATTTCAAACTAGAAGCACAAAATGCAATTTATTTTGGAAATCAAAATGAGATTTTGGCAAATCATGTATTGCATGTTACAAGTTTTTAATGTCTAGGAAGTCGAATTTGCCTTTGTCTTATTGCCTATGTGTTGAGAACCAAGGAACTAATCTTTTCATCCCTCTTAAGTAGTTATCAAAATAAATAAAAAAACCGTAAGAAATCAAAATTATTAAGGAAAAAATAAAAGGTGCAGTTTATATATATTTATATATATATATATATATATCAAACATACATGGGGATGTTTAGTAAAAATTCTAAATTTTCCTACTTTTAAATCAAGTAAGAGCTCTAAGAAGAAAAGCCTAAAAGGAAAAAAGAAACCTCAAGAATTTATTATTTAATTAACCTATTTAAACATCACCAGGAATTAAATAAAGAAATTTTAAACCAAACAAACAGAAAAAAAAGTAAAAAAAAAACTTTAAAGAAATCCCTAGATAATGAAACCTGAATAAGGAAATAGTAAATGGGATTGATTTTTGGGAGAGGAGAGTCTATTGGATTTGAGAGATTTTGAGAGATAAAAAGAAATCTGACAGAAAATAAAGAAAATTTTTGTGCTGAGAATATTATTTTTAAATTTTTATTTTATTAAATTTTGAATATTAAACTTTTTAACTAAAATATTAAATATTAATTTTTAATATTTTAATTTTTTAATTTTATATTATTAAATTTTAAAATTTAAATACCATTATCAACTATTTTAGGAATTTTTTCTTTCTTTTACATCAATATTTATTCTTTTAAGTATGGTCTGCATTAGTTGTTTAGATTTTTATATAAATGACATTTGATTATATGTACACACCTAAATTTTGATATAGATATATACATCATCGTAATTATATATGAATTTTGGTTTAATGTGTAATTCTAGATGTAAAATTGAATTGTGATTTAAATGTATAGTTGAAACTTTAATTTTGATTTAATCGTACACATTATTTTAAAATATAAACACATCAATATATTTTTATATTGAATAAACTCTAAACTCGAACCCTAAACTCTAAACTGCAAACCTTAAACCATAATCCGAGACCAACTTTTTGGGAATTCATGTGGTCAATGTTAGTGTAGTACAACATATATTTTAATAGCTAACACATTAACCATAAATCCCTCAAGAGGGATTTCGGTTTCGGGATTTTGGGTCATATAGCTAATACCCTAAACCTTAAAATCCTAAACTTAAACCATAGACCCTAAACTCAAAAACCTAACACATTAATCATTTCCTCCCAAACCTCTAACCCTAAACCCATAAATCATAAACCCTAAACCTAAAACCTTAACCCATTAACCATTTCCCTTAAACTTTTAACCCTAAACCTTAACCCCTAACCACTAACACTTAAACCTTAATACCGGTAAACACTAAGATATTAATCACTATACAATAAACCCAAACAACAAACTTTAAAACACTAAACCCATACACCAAAATAACAAACCCTAAACTATGAAATATAACATACTAAACATTAAACCTTAAATCAATTTTAATAGCTTAATTTGTAACTTAAATGAAAACTTCTAAATTGTTTATGTAACATCCCGAATTTGGGCCTAGTAGATTTGGGCTTATTGGGTTGTAACGCCCCAAAAATCCTGAAACTTTTAATTTCTGTGCATCGAAGTTAATATGTATGTGTAGCACTTAGAATAATAATATTAAGGTATTATCGGGATTATTTGAAGCCTTAGAGTTAGGGGAGACCATAGGAAAATTTTATGTTCTTACTTAGTGGACCCTAGTCTCAGGCATGAGGCCTCATAAGGATTAAGAAAAAGAGGATACAAAAATGGACTCTTAGGTTTGGGTTGAGGCCCTAATTAAGTTTTCTGTTTGGGCATTATAGGACTTAAAAGGTAGTACCTGTGTTTAAAATATCAAAATGGGCTTGTGGCCCAGTGGTCAGTAGCGCCACTTAGGGAACAAGGAGGTGACGCCACACCAGGGAGTTAAGGGCCCAAATTTAAGTTTCAAGAAGCCCCAATTCTTTGGATTCAAGTTAGCTAATTTTCGGCATTAGGGTTAGGAACAGTGGACGGCTACAAGGCTCAAAAATAGTAGGATTTATGTGAATGGGATAATGTAGATAATATAGTTGATAATATGGAAGATAAAAGAAGAAAAATTAAGAGCTATCTGCTGAGAGTAGAGTTGGCAGAAATTTCATCACCTAGAGGAGTAAAGAAATCGGTTTCTAATAGCCATAGGGGGTGCCGGATTCTCTATAAATAGGGGGAATAGCTCATCAATTCCGGCATTTGAACCCTACTTTTTCTTCATTCTTTGTGCTGAAATTCTCAGTCTTTCCCTCCACAATTTCTGTCAACTTTCTTTCAAAAAGTCGAAAATTACCACCTCCTTCACCCTTTCTTCTTTCTTTGAAATTTCTTGTTAGTCGAATCTTCTGATCTCTATTGTTATTCTTCTCCCATTCACTAAAAGCCGAAACTACACTCTTGTTTTTTCTTGTAGCCGAAATCTTCCTCTTGTTTATCTTTTTCGGGATTTTCTTAAAAGCCAAAATTCTTAGATCTCTAATCTTCTACGCTTCGATCTTCTGCTGTGATTGTCGAATCTTCCTGCAAGGAGTAGCCGAAACCATTTGTATAGGTAAGTGTCGATTCGTGAGATTTCAATCTTTTTTCAGCTTTTAAAGATCTTAGCCGAATGGCTACATGGTTAACTAATCGGTGTTTTCTCTCATTTGTGGCATTCCGGATTTGAAGGGGTCCAATCGCTAGATTTCTAAGCCGAGTTCAAGAGCTTTTCGGATAGAATTACTCTCGGGATTTTAAGGTAAGGAGATTTGTTAATTTAAATGTATAAATCGGGTAAAGCACTAACCTTGGCCGAATATAGGAGAGGCCTTATCCTTGTGTTCTTTTGGCTTTTGAGCAAGGTTGTAGACAAAGGCGATGATCGATTAGCGAGGGTATCAACATAGAGAGTAGTACTACGCGTTATCGGTGTGTAACTTTTCACACCATTAGATTGTCTGTTAATATGTGTTAATAAATGCTGTTAAATGTCGAAATCCCGGCATAACGTTCGAAACCCGAGGAGGGTAAAAGCGAATCACCATGTTAGTGATCTCTATCATTCTTCAGTGAATGTTCCTGTTAAGATGATATGTTTTATAAGTATGCTGATTTCTGTGATTGCACGGGGTTGGGTTTGATGAAAGGGGAAGTGTTCTGTGTAGTGGCTTTTGCCATGATCTGTTGTAGTGGCTATTGCCATGATCTGACGATGAGCAGCATGACTGCCATCAATGGCGTGTAGCGGTGTGGGTTGATTGTAGAAATCTAGCAATGTGGTGGCGGTAAGGGTGGCGTGTAGCGGATGAAAACCTAGGATTTGGGTTGGGCTTTGTATATTTTCATATATAATATGTTCTGTTATTCTGTTCTGTGGGGCTAAGGCCCAAATCTAAAGGTGCATGAGGGTTGCACACTGAGTCTTGCGACTCAACCTATGATTTAATACTTTCAGGTAGCACCTAGTGCATCGGACCGAGCTGGAGAAGAGCGTAAGGTGGCCATGCAAAAGAACATTTGGATTCAGCAAAAGACTTTAGCTTATTATTTTATATTTTTATTTAATGGGTTTTAAATTTCAATGTAATAAGGCCACGGGCCGTTAGCTTTATATTTCGATTTAGTTTTTATTTTGGGCTTTTATTATTATTATCAGACATTTTAAGTTTACACTTTTTTTTCTAAGGCATGTATTTAAGTTTCGGTTTTTAATTCATAGAAACATCTCATAGAATTTATAGCTTATCTAAATTATCAACCTATTAATTTTTCCCGAAGAAAAGGTTAAACTCAAGGAAAATATTTTCCAAAAATGCGACATGTTTTATTAAATTTTCTTAGTGACATACCAGATTCGGTCGTGGTGTTTGGGCCGGGTTTAGGGTGTTACAAATTGGTATCAGAGCCCAGTTCAAAACTCAACTTTGGGGGTTTTTAGGCTCAAAACATTTTCTAAAGATGGGTTTTAGAAACATGCATGTTTATAAATAGTACAGGGTTGTTTTCTCAGCATGGCACCTGTGTCTCCGGCCCAAGTCCACCATGTAAGTACTCTAAACCATTGTGTGATATATATATGTGGGCTTTATGGGACGTAGGCTAGTTTAATTAGACTTTGATGGACTACAGGCTTAGCTTAAACAACTTCTTAAATTCCATAAGACTTAATTTATCCAAATAAATCCTGTGAACTAGTCGCCGAGTTAGGGTGTGGCAATAAGCATACGCATGTCTAGGATTGGATTCAATGAGAGCTTGGTATTTAAGCAGTCCTAGTGACTCACCTCCTCTTTTTTGGAAACCTACCTGGTGCGTAGTGACTGTTCACCCTAACCATGAGGACGTGTTGACAGGCCAAAACTTATAATTAAAACCCGAAAGGGACCAGCCACCCTGTTTTGTAAAATCCTAAAGTAAACCCTAGTTTTGAAATCACCAAATTACCCTTGATTCGTAAAAATTTCCCTAGATTTGCAAATTGACCAAAATACCCCTAGTTTGAAAAGAAATTACCAAAATACCCCGATTTGCAAAATTATCGAAATACCTCGATTTGTAAAATTACTAAAATACCCTCAGATTGCTAAATTACCAAAATACCCTTATTTTGAAACATCACCAAGATACATTATTTTGAAAAAAATTACGAAAATACCCCTGTAGGTAAAATTACGAAAATACCCCTAGGTAGTGAAATGACGAAAATACCCCTAGGTGGTGAATGTAAGTTTATAAGGCTATTTTTATGATTGATGTATGCTGAATGTTGACTGAAGGTGAACTCTAGGACTAGGAAGTATCAACTTGAGAACTAAACCCGTAGATAGAATTCGAATTTGAAAGAACTACTATCGAAATGATTTTACATAAGATTGTTCGCGGTTAATAAGTGGGAAGAATTAATTATTCATAAAATTCTTAATCAGATAAACATCGATCGAAAGAATGAGTACAAGGGGACGAAGACGCTCCAGATGCGAGTAATGGTGCATACCTTACTATAGTATATTGAGTGTTTATTTTTTTTTTAAATTAGAGTGCGCAGCGGAAGCATAGTGATGAGACTTGGGTAGTACAATTGATAGTTAGTTGAAAATTTCGAGGAAGAAATTTCTTTAAAGGGGTAGAACTGTAACATCCCGAATTTGGCCTAGTAGAGTTGGGCTTATTGGGTTGTAATGCCCCAAAAATCCAGAAACTTTTAATTTCTATACATCGGAGTTAATTTGTATGTGTAGTACTTAGAATAATAATATTAAGGTATTATCGCGATTATTTGAAGCCTTAGAGTTAGGGGAGACCATAGGAAAAATTTATGTTCTTACTTAGTGGACCCTAGTCTCAGGCATGAGGCCTCTTAAGCAGATTAAGAAAAAGAGGACACAAAAATGGACTCTTAGGTTTGGGTTGAGGCCCTAATTAAGTTTTCTGTTTGGGCATTATAGGACTTAAAAGGTAGTACCTGTGTTTAAAACATCAAAATGGGCTTGTGGCCAAGTAGTCAGTAGCGCCACTTAGGGAACAAGGAGGTGACGCCACACCAGGGAGTTAGGGGCCCAAATTTAAGTTTCAAGGAGCCCAATTCCTTGGATTCAAGTTAGCTAATTTTCGGCATTAGGGTTAGGTGGAGTGGATAGCTACAAGGCTCAAAAATAGTAGGATTTATGTGAATGGGATAATGTAGATAATATAGTTGATAATATGGAAGATAAAAGAAGAAAAATTAGGAGCTATCTGCTGAGAGCGGAGTTGGTCGAAATTCCATCACCTGGAGGAGTAAAGAAATCAGTTTCTAATAGCCATAGGGGGTGCCGAATTCTCTATAAATAGGGGGAATAGCTCATCAATTCCAGCATTTGAACCCTACTTTTTCTTCATTCTTTGTGCCGAAATTCTCAGTCTCTCCCTCCACAATTTCTGTCAATTTTCTTTCAAAAAGTCGAAAATCACCACCTCCTTCACCCTTTCTTCTTTCTTTGAAATTTCCTGTTAGCCGAATCTTCTGATCTCCATTGTTATTCTTCCTCCATTCACTAAAAGCCGAAACTACACTCTTGTTTTTTCTTGTAGCCGAAATCTTCCTCTTATTCATCTTTTTCGGGATTTTCTTAAAAGCCAAAATTCTTAGATCTCTAATCTTCTATGCTTCGATCTTCTATTGTGATTGCCGAATCTTCCTGCAAGGAGTAGCCAAAACCATTTGTATAGGTAAGTGTCGATTCGTGAGATTTCAATCTTTTTTCAGCTTTTAGAGATCTTAGCCGAATGGCTACAAGGTTAACTAATCGGATGTTTTCTCTCATTTGCAGCATTCCGAGATTTGAAGGGGGTCCAATCGCTTAGATTTCTAAGCTAGAGTTCAGTAGCACTCGGATAGAATTACTCTCGGGATTTTAAGGTAAGGAGATCTGTTAATTTAAATGTATAAATCGGGTAAAGCACTAACCTTGGACGAATATAGGAGAGGCTTTATCCTTGCATTCTTCTGGCTTTTGAGCAAGGTTGTAGACAAAGGCGATGATCGATTAGCGAGGTATCAACATAGAGAGTAGTACTACGCGTTATCAGGTGTGTAACTTTTCACACCATTAGATTGTCTGTTAATATGTGTTAATAAATCTGCTTATATTCTGTTAAATGCTGAAATCCCGACATAACGTTCAAAACTCGAGGAGGTTAGTGATCTCTGTCATTCTTCAGTGAATGTTCCTGTTAAGATGATATGTTTTATAAGTATACTGATTTCTGTGATTTCACGGGGTTGGGTTTGATGAAAGGGGAAGTGTTCTGTGTAGTGGCTTTTGCCATGATCTGTTGTAGTGGCTATTGCCATGATTTGACGATGAGCAGCATGATTGCCATCAATGGCGAGTAGCGGTGTGGGTTGATTGTAGAAATCCCCAACGGTGTGACTGGCAGGTAAGGGTGGCGTATAGCGGATGGAAACCTAGGATTTGGGTTGGGCTTTGCATATTTTCATATATAATATGTTCTGTTATTCTGTTCTGTGGGGCTAAGGCCCAAATCTAAAGGTGCATGAGGGTTGCACACTGAGTCTTGCGACTCAACCTATGATTTAATACTTTCAGGTAACACCTAGTGCATTGGACCGGGCTGGAGAGGACCGCAAGGTGGCCATGCAAAAGAACATTTGGATTCAGCAAAAGACTTTAGTTTATTATTTTATATTTTTATTTAATGGGTTTTAAATTTCAATGTAATAAGGCCACGGGCCGTTAGCCTTATATTTCGGTTCAGTTTTTATTTTGGGCTTTTATTATTATTATCAGACATTTTAAGTTTACACTTTTTTTTTCTAAGTCATGTATTTAAGTTTCGATTTTTAATTCATAGAAACATCTCATAGAATTTATAGCTTATCTAAATTATCAACCTATTAATTTTTCCCGAAGAAAAGGTTAAACTTAAGGAAAATATTTTCCAAAAATGCGACATGTTTTATTAAATTTTCTTAGTGACATACCAGATTCGGTCGTGGTGTTTGGGCCGGGTTTGGGGTGCTACAGTTTAGTTAGCAATTAGTAACTTTTCATAATTAAGTAACTAAAATGAAACTTTCTCATTGCTTATAAGTGAATGTATCAAAATAAAATATAATTCAAAGCAAGAATAAGAAAAAAATATGAAAAACATTTAGCGGCGTTTGTGAAAAATCACCGCTAATGCTCAGGTCTTTACCGGCGTTTTTTTAAAAGCGCCGCTAATGCTCAGGTCTTTAGCGGCGTTTTGTTAAAAGCACCGCTAATGCTCAGGTCTTTAGTGGCATTTTTTAAAAGCGCCGCTAATGCTCAGGTCTTTAGCGGCGTTTTTTTAAAAGCACCGCTAATGCTCAGGTCTTTAGTGGCGTTTTGTTAAAAGCGCCGCTAATGCTCAGGTCTTTAGCGGCATTTGGAAAAAATGCGCTATTTCTCCTTTTTAGCGGAGTTTTTGAAATAAACGCCGCTATTGCTCAACTTTTTGCGGTGTTTTCTTTCAAACGCCACTAACGTATAATATTTGCGGTGTTTTTTATTAAAACACCACTAAAAACGCCGCTAAAAGTCTATTTTGGTGTAGTGAAACCTAGTAAGTTAGGGTACGATTTCTTTCGAATCTTAAAACGCGGAGTATTTGCTTATTTCAAAACAATAATAACAATAATAAGAGCAAAAATAAATAAAAATAAACAATAATAAAATAATAAAACAAGCCAATGATATATAAAATAATAAGAAAAGTAAATGAACAAATAAAGACTAAAATTTAATAATAACTACTAATGGATAAAGAAATAAAGAAATATTGGGTAGTTTAAAATACTAATGATGATGAAAATAATATTAATAAAATAATACAAATAATTAATGATCTAAAATTGGAAAGTATTTAAGAGGATATAAATACAATAAATAATAATATGATAAATGTATTTACAAACAATAGGTAAATAAATATTAAAGAAATAATAGTAATGAAAACAAAATTAATTAAATATATTAATAATAATAACATATTAGTAATGAAAGTAATAATAAAATGAATACAATAGTAGTAATAGTAATATTAAAATAATAATAATAGTAAAAATAATGGTAATAATATTAAAATTAATTAATAATAATAATAATAATAATAAGTAATAATGATAATAATAATGGTAATTATAATAATAATAATAATTAAAAATAATAATAACAATAATAAAATTGCAAAAATAACTAAAAAGGGCTAAATTGAACTTAGAACAAAAGTTTGGGGCAAATTTGAAATAAATACAAAGAAAAGGACCAAATTGAACGCTCGAATAACAACGAGGGACCAAAAGGGAAATTAATCCCTTCCCTCTAAAACGACGTCGTTCGAATAAGGGCCCAATTGGAATCGCAATAAATTATGGGGCCAAATTAAAAACAAAAAGAAACTTAATTGCAGAACGATAAAAAAGCAGAATGGCTAAAAGTGTAATTAGCCCTTCCATTAGAAAACACGCGGATCTTGCTTGCGGTTCGAGTCAACGCGTAGATCTTGAGGGGCAAACGACGTCATTTTATGCTTTGAATAGGACTCCAAAACGACGCCGTATTGGAGCACTATTTAAGTTACAAAATGCAGAAAAAAATCATTTGGAACCCTTTTTTTAAAAAAAACCTCCATTTTCTCTGAAACTCTTTTTAGGCTTATCCCGGCTCCGATCGGGTCTTCAGCCAACTTCCGTCGTGGCTCCATTGAGGCTCCGTCACGGCTCCGCTGTAGGCGGTGGCCGGAGCTACATGAAAACTAGGTTTTAGGCCCCTTGTTTTATCCCTCGTTCTTTTTCCTTTTTAAAAAACCCTTAAAAAACAGTTTATACAAACAGAAAACCCCTTTTAGTCCGATTCTGATGATGGAGAAGAGACCTCCGATGATGGGACTGTGGGGCGATTCAGGTAAGCCTTTTTTTCTTTCTCTCCGTTTTTATCTTTTGTATATGTATATATATGGCTAAATGGAAACAAACAGATTCGAAAAGATGAAATCACCTCTTTTTTTTATTTGATTTCGTTGTTGTTTTTGATTTGTATTCGTAAAAAAAAAAAAGTAACCTTACAGATTTGCTTCGGCCTCTCTTTTATAGTCGATTTTTAAGAATAAAAAAGAAAATACAAAAAGCTTTCTATTTCTGCTATACATTTGCTGGCCATTTTCTGTCATTTCTTTTTGCAGGTGAAACCGTCGTATGGAGGAAGAAAGCCATTCGTGGGGTGACATGGAATGTGTGGAGGAATGCAGCGCGCGTGTGGGGGAGCAGCGCCAAAAAGGTTCTAGAGACCTTTAGGGTTTCTGCAACCTCAATTGGTTTTAGGTCATCCAGGCCTATTCAACATTGGGCCACTATAATTGGCTTAGGCTATCTGAACTGGTTTTAGACTTGAGTCTATTAATCTATTATTAGACTTGTAATAAAAACTGGACTGTTTATTATTTTGGTTTATTTTGGTTTTTTGAATGGGCTGGACTGTTAAATCTAGACTATTATTTTATTTGATTTTGTTTTTTGGTTAATGAATGGGCCCTGGCAAATTGAGCATGATAAGTCATTTTTTAGAAATTATTATTTTAGGTTGTCTCCTTGAACTAAAGAATTATCTTGAAATTTTAAATCTGCAAGTCTGACATTAAAACCATAATTATTTTAGGTTGTCTTCTTGAACTAAAGAATTATCTTGAAATTTTAAATCTACAAGTCTGACATCAAAACCATAATTTTTTGTGAGCTTTTAAGCCTATAGAGCATATATTTTATTTCATGCTCATTTTATTTTTGGTTGTGAGTATGTCACCTTAATTTGCTATTCTAAAACTTGCTTCAATTATGCATGTCAAGACTACATTATTGATTTGATGTACTAAGATGATAGAGACACTTAGGATTTAACCCACCTAACCTTTAATCATCTTACTTGTTGTATTAACTCCTAGTAAACCCTATTGATCCTAACACAGTTTCTCTCTCTCACCCATTCATGTTAACCCGTAACTCATATCTATGTTGTAAATTATCACTTTTATTGTCTTCTTTTTTATCGAGATTTGATTTGGTTAGTTGTCTGACTATATTTCATCATTGACATTGCTGAATTTTACTTTGTTATTAAAAAAGAACAAAAAGAAAAAAGAAAAAAAGAAAAAATTTGATTGAGCTTTGATCGTTAGTTTCATATTGTGTTGAAAAGCTCATTTTTATTATTTATTTCTTGTTGACTTAAATTCTTTTTGTTCAACAACTGATTTTTTTTTTCTAGTTTGGTAACTTATCAACTCGACTCTCAATTGTAACAAACTTTTCAGACCATTTCCATATCCTTAACCTAAGCCCCATTACAACTTTGTAAAGACATTTTAATTGGTGTGTCACATCATTCTATAATGATGAATATTTGAATTTCAAGCAAGCATATTGTAATAAAATTTTTTGTTTGACTGTTGAATACACATTACTTAAACCTTAAACACTTTGAGTGCTTTGAGTGAATCTTTAGTGAAGATATTATTTCTTGTTAATTTTGAATTTCAGGTAATTATTGAGATAATGGAAGGCCTAATGTTTTTAAAGCTTAAAATTCTCTACTTAGACTGCTTGTGCTTTTTAGTGTCATTTTAGTTAGAATTTTCAATGCATGATTATCTGTAAATTATCCCAAGACACTATCGATAAAAATAATAAATTAAGAGAAGTTAACTTGAATGTGGGTTGAGAATTTTGCTTGAGGACAAACAAACGCTCAAGTGTGGGGATATTTGATAGATGCTAAAAGTAACATGTTTTTAGCCCATTCTTTATGCGTTTTTAGGTGATTATTCGATGTTAATGGCGAATTTTATGCTCCTAATCCTTTAAATTCATGTTTTATACTTAGGAGAGCATTTGTGAGCAAAAGTAGTGAAAAACGAACAAAAATGGGAAAATCAGAGTAAGTAACAAGAGCCACACGGTTTGACCCCTTCCACACAGGCTGCCACACGACCATGTGGTAGGCAGTGTCAATTTTGCAAATTTGGAACCTAAACTGCGGGAGAATGCGATTTTTAGTTTTTTTTTCTTTGCCATTCTAAGGCTTATATATGACAAAAATATGAAGATATGAGTGAGTCGTCACAAAATATTCAAGAAAACAACTCGAAAAAACCATTGAAGCCGATTCTGAAGCAGATTTCTGTCAAGATTGAAGACTCCCAATTGATTTCTCAGGAGATTATAATGAGTTTCTTTATTTCTTGTGGTTATACTATCATTTGATTTTTATTTTACGCAATAAATCCTTAGATATTTCTAGATTATTGATTCATGTTTGATGTGTTTAAACCAGAGGAGGAATATGCCCTATTTAAGAATAGATCTAGCGTAATTGAGTGGAGTTGCATGCAATCCTAGAAATAGGACAACATAAATCTATCGAATTAAAGCCAAATCTAATAAGGAATCTATAGATCTAGTTGATGCGATAATAGGAGTTTTAATTAGAAAGAAATTTCAGTTAATCAACCTAGAGTCCATTGCTCTTACTCTCGATATTAGCATAATTTAGAGATTTCTACGGATAAAGATACTAAGTAAATAAATTACGTAATTTAGATTGATAGTGACAGATGAAGTTTAGGTGAATTCTTTCCTGGGTATTGTTTCGCTTCTTGGTTATTATTCGATTATTTTTTTGAATTTTTCTTTGTTGTGTTTGTTAGCAATTAATTTAGTTAATTTTAGTTTTCAATTAATCATTCGAATTTATCGGTTAATAATAAAAAGACAGTAATTATTAGTACTTTTAATTTTCATGGGAACGATATATTTATTCACTATAACTATACTATTAATTGATAGGTGCACTTGTCTTAATCAAATTTTTAATTGATTTCGTAGACATTATCAATCAAACCTTGATTCAACACAATCCATTTCTTTTCTAATATGATTCAAGCTTAAATACTCAACATGCATGTTTTAAAGCCTTCATTCTTTTAAGTTTCTCTAAAGTTTCTAATAATGGCAAATTAACGTATCTTTAACAATTGGAAATTTTACTCAATGGGTGGTGTCCTAGATTAATAATCTAACAAAAATTTTGCTTGAAAAGCCTACCTATCTCCTTTAATGGTGGATGATAACGAATGAAAGAAACCACAATTTTTATTCTTCAGTGGAAGGAGAAGATGAGAATGTTGTTCCATTTCTTCTCTCACCCACTATTACTTATATATATAATAGATTGATTAATCATAATTAACATAAACTAATAGAGTAATCAATGGTTATAATTTCATCTCAATACACTTAGTACTAATTGATGGACAAGATCACATTAGTCCATTAGCCATGAATTAATCACGGTTTAAAAGCAGTTAGATCCTTGATTTAATTGTCATTTAACGACTTATTTAATGCCTTGCTAAATTCTCCCTATTTTACCGACTTCTCAATTTAGTTTTTGTATTATAATTAATAATTTATTTAATTCATCACTTAGAAATTCTAATTTTTAATTCTAAATACATTTCATAACCGCTTTATTAAAATTTTCGATTAACTCAATTCAAACAATTTGACTTTAAAATCGAACTTTTCAACACCGACAAAAATAGGTCATTATTGAGTATCTGTTACATATCATGTTTGAACAACAATTAGGACCAGTATTTTAGGACAGTCAAATACATATGGGATCTCCTACAAATGTTTGATAGGAACAATGCTAAATCAATCACTACTCCCATGGAAACAAATGTGAAATTACAGGATGGCATTGGTATGGTTGATGCTACAACATATAGAAAATTAGTAGGTTCACACTCAACTTGATATTGCTCACTTTGTCGATAAATTGTCTCAATTCATGCATGCACCAACTTAGTGTCATTGGTCTAGTCTGAAGAGAGTCTTATGGTACCTTAAAACAAATTAAATGATTCATAGTGGCTTATTCTTGAAAAAAATCATCTCACATAAATAAATATAGCAGCATTTAGTGATTCAAATTGGGTGGCTTGGATGAGAGAACATCAACTTCAGCTTATGTAATATATCTTGGCAGCAATCCCATATTGTGGAAATCATCAAAGCAAAATGCTATTGCTTGATTATCCATTGAAGCAAAATATTAAGCGCTTGCGAATGCCACTACGAAAGTCATCTGGATTTTTTTTTTCTGAACTCTACTTGAACACCAGTTATATACTATGATAATATCAGTGCTACTTATCTTAGTGTTAATCATGTTTTCCATTTTCATATGAAACACTCAGCTATTGACTACCACTTTATAAGGCAACATATTCAATCTGGGCACATGAAGATTTCTTATATCTCCATAATTGATCAACTTGCTAATGGCCTTATAAAACCTCTTGTCAAAAAAGGGTTTCTATTTTTACTATCCAAGATAGGTGTAGCTAATGGTTCCACTTTCTAGTGTCACAAGCCACGGATCAAAGCTCGTGACCAATATACATTGAATGTCTCATGAAGGTCAACAGATAAAATTGGGCTCATTCGATACACTATAACTGACCTGATTCATGGAATATGAGTAGAAACCTATCTACTTGAATCCTGGTTGAATTGAAACACTCCAGTAAATTTTATTTTACCACAATAATTCTTGGAAATCCTAAAGAATAAACATATACTAAATTTAAATCCCTTAGGACCTTTTTCTTTTTAATTGTAGATGAGAACTAATATTAGTTGCTAATGTAAATCGATTTGTACCGTTAGATTTGGGGAGTTTAATTGTAAATAGAGGTCTTCCCCCTTCATTTGTAATAACTTCATTCATAGTTGAATATCTTTGAGACCATTTATTCAAACACTTGGTGTGCGATATTTTCCTTTGACTTTTCTGCTCCTTGTTACTCTTTCGATTTGAGTTGCTTCTGTTATAATTCGGTGCTTTAGAGAAATTTTAGAAGAATCCTCAATTTGTGAGAGTTAAACTGACTTAGGTGTATTTAAAACGAAGGAATCACTTGAAGGCCATACGAATTATAAGATGAAAGGTCTAACCCGTGACACTAAAAGCCTATAAAGAGTTAGTAAACTACCATAAAATTAGAAGTTGAAACCAACAAATAATTCAAAATATAATAAAAATTCTTTGTAAATATCATATACCATTTTTAAGGGCGGCATCAAAAGGCTGGCAGGGGCCTTAGCCATTGGCTTGGTATATTTGCCTTTTTAGGCCCTTAAATTTTAGTAAAATTTTTCAGTATAATTCTGGCCTCTCCACTATAAAATTTAATTTATCTTTGTAGATATAAATTTAATTTTTAATCTAACACTTGTATATATAAAAGTAGATCTACAATTGTATCAAAGAAATCAAGACTTTTAATTTAAACAAGTTTTGTTTGTTAATATTCCCAGTTGCACTCTGATCTGGTTCTAAAATCTAAAATGGATGCTGTATGCTTTTTTGCAGCTTTGAACAAGCTTTCCCATGTTTTCATAAGTATGGCTAATGAAATAACTTTTTATTTAACTGATTGATATAAAGTGATTTGCATTTTCGAGAAAGAAAGATAGCAACAGTTTAGTCCAAACTGAGGTACACAACTCCAGATATGAAAATCGGAAAACTAAACTGACCCTCCCTTTTTCTACGCAAAGTTAAAGCTGTTCCATACTCCACAGTCCCCATGCCCCCTACTCTCTGCATATTTAAATTATAAATTCATCAAATTGTTGTTCAGTCCTTGTATTATATTTAATTTAAAGATCTAGTACATTTACTTTAATTTTATGTCCTTGCATCATTTATATCTTAGTTCAAATCACTAACTTCATTAAAAATCGAAATCATGACACCATATAAAATTTCGAGTTTCAGATAGAATTCAAATCATGAGCTAGAGACAAATATTTTTAGAACATGACAAATTTAGAGACTTCAAGTTTTATTTTTTTTTTTATCTTTTAAAATAATGTATTAGTCTGCTAAAATATTTTTTTGTGAATTACAAGAACAAGGTAAAACTGAATAACAAATACAGCTAGAAAGCCACACTTGAAATGGTAAACACTCTAACCATCATGTCATTATATTATAAAAATTAAAGTAAAAATTGAAGTAGGCAATTTGAATAGAAAACCACAAGTTATCCAACAAATATCCATAGACGAAATTGCCTTTCTTTTCCTCAACCATCGGCTAAAATGATAGCAGTGGGCCTCTCGTAGCTCTGAATGATGCTCTCTGAAAGTCGCCACAATGCTTATCTATTCCCATTTTACTGGTTCTCCTTTCACATTGTTTCATATTCATCTAACAAAATAAATAAATAAATAAAATGCTTAAAAATTTATGTCCAAAAACTATATGTATAAATTTTTTTTATGTGAGAAACAATTAAAGTTTTATTTGGAATGGTAAATGTTCAAGTTTCATCATTTTTACTTCTTTTAGATTTGCTTTGAATTTAAATTATTTTTAAAATTTATAAAAAGTATTAAAAATAAAAACTCTCATAATAATATTCTACATTTTAAAAAATGGTTTTAAATATTTTCTTAACTGAGCTAATTTTAATTTAACACATAATATCAACTTAATTTAATAGCTTAAAAGCTACATGAATAGAATTAGTGGTTAGATTTATACCGATGGTAAAACCTGATTTTATCATCTTTTAAGTTGTTTAAGGCAAATATATTTCAGTATTTACATTTTATGTGTTAATATTCAATATATTAGTGTATAAAGATAATCCACATGTGAATTTTATTTTAAAATTTTCTCTTTAACATTAAATAAAAATATTCATATTTTATTAGTTTCTATGAATCATAAAGTAGATATAGAGGATACTTTGCTTTTATTAAAAATAAAATTATACATATATATATATATATATATATATTGATAATGAGAATCAATGAGGGAAAGAAAAAGGTTGGTGATGTGGCAATTTACCCTAGAGTGGCAGAGAGTTGTCGCGTTTTAATGGTATAAATGATGGTGAGAGTTGTTGAAAAGGTGGGAGAGCAGAGATGTTTGAGGGTTAAGGAATTGCTTTTGTCGTTTGTCTATTGTCTCTTAGTCCTATTAGGGGAGTGAGAAGGCTTATATATATGGGATAGAGGATACATCAAATGTCAATACCTCATTGGTGGCAAAGTCACATATTGTTCCTTTGCAAAGGCGACAATATGATCTTATAGATCAGTGATGTGACGTCCTAGGGCAACCTAGTAATCAATGGGTGTAAGATTCTATGCACTCCTGACAAGGGTAGTCTATGTTGGAGGTTAATTTGGTATGAGGTCCACTCGGGATAGCTCGATGTTAGAGGTCCACCTGGTGTGAGGTTCACTCAAGTGTGCCACATGTAACTATTTGTGGAAGTGGTATAATAATTTCCCCTACACTCGACCAAGGGGGGATTATATAAAGTAAGCTCTGTCGAGTCTATTGGACGTGATTGGGAGATTTGTTGAAGTTGGAGAAATTTTGAGAATTTAAAATTTTAGACTATCGTAGCATTTAAACTTGAACAAGAAATATGTGAAGGCATGTGTTAAATGGTGATGCGCCTTATGGGTAACCGAGATAGCTCATGCTTAATACGTTAGAGTCCCTTTCTCTTCCTCTCATCTACCTTCTTTTACTTATTACGATGCTTCCACTTTTTCTCAGGGAAATGGGCATAGCTAACTAAAAAGTCTTTAGATTCTTTCTTAAAGCCCACAAGAATTCTCTAAACTGCATCACTAAGACCATGAGTCCATGCCTTATTACATGGTAACACCCCTTCCAATCTATTACTAGCAATAGCATTTATATCGGTTTTGTCTCATCCGTTTGGACTCCTTTCCATCAGACAATATTTCCTAATGTTGTGCAGACTATGAGTATCTTCAACCTTTTCACAGTTGGCGATATTGACTTTAATCACTAGAAGGCTTGTAGCAGGAAATGGGAAAAAGAACATCACCTTTGCTTAATTGGAAAACCTTAATATATTTTTCCCTTAAGAGGTGCATGTTGTTTCGCATGTAGACTTACATTGACATTGTCCTTTTTCGAGCCATCAACATCACAAAATCATTTTAGTGAACTCGACTTGAAGGAGATACAATATATAATACCCCATATCCAACCTGATCACCAAGTCCAGGTTACAGGATATCACATTCATTGTCGAAGCAACTACGATAAAATACAATTAAATTTAACAATCAATACATACTATTTAGTTCAAAACATCATTGCAACATGATTACAATCATATATGAGCCTTATACGAGCTTACAAAAGCTCTTTAGACAACTCGAGGTCAAATAAGGACCAAATTGTATAGAATGTATGATTCCGTTAAAGGTATGAGTGAAATTTGTCCATTATCTTGATTAAGTGATATATGACAAAGTATGGTTATTGATACAGGGGTTCGAGCGGAGTGTCAGGAAAATATGTGACTTGATAATGGACCCCATGGTGGAGCTTCGATGATGTATACCAAGAAAGTAAACACGAAAGTCAATATGGTGAGGCTGTAGTCTACTGGGAAGATAAACATGATATCCGCAGGGATAATAAACATGAGAAAAGGCCAGTATGATAGATATGTGGAAAGGCCATGGCCATGGTGCATTCTAGAAATGTCGGATGAACTACATTTGTTTACTAGGGTTTCTGCATCCCAATGCGATGATGGGAAAACCTAGGGCAACGCTAGTCTAGGCAAATTCATATCGCCGAACATGAAGGTTTTATGTGGTGCCTTTGTGGAAAATTCTCTAAAAAAATTTTGTGGAAAATTCTTTGAAAAGCTTTTGTGGCGAATTCTCTAAAAAGCCTTTGTGACAAACTCTCTGAAAAGCCTTTGTGGTGAATTATTCGTAATGACTTAATGGTGAAGTTATCTGAGAAACCCTTATGGTGAGTTATCTAGAAAGTCTGTATGGTGAATTCTGTAATGGCTAAGTGTGAGATGTTAGTTTGCGTTTGTGGAAAAATCTTGGTATGCCATTGTGCCATTTTCTAAAATATTTCTCGACAGTGTAATCGACGGGTGAACCCGTCATAGCAACCCACCAGGATAGAGAACTTGGCATATCCGTAATTATAAGTGGTGTAAGTGTT
Source organism: Gossypium rotundifolium (assembly GCA_025506655.1). Taxonomy (NCBI): domain Eukaryota; kingdom Viridiplantae; phylum Streptophyta; class Magnoliopsida; order Malvales; family Malvaceae; genus Gossypium; species Gossypium rotundifolium. The sequence continues at coordinate 32,759,666 of CP106730.1, forward strand.
CACAAAACTTGGACGTTCTCACGTTATGTATTGAAGTCATCTGGGATTCTATTTGATGATCTAAACATGGTATTCATCGGAATGAGTTTGTTGTTGGGATTGACTTAAAGATACGGTATGACTAAAATTCTGTCATCCGCAAGAGCTAGGTTAAGAATCTGCCAAGAGTAGCATCTGTAAGTATATCATTCCAAGAAATGTAACCAAATTCTATCTTCAAAGGGGATTGTGATATAGGATCTGCATTATGGTGTGAAGCTTGTGAAATGCTCATGGGACGCAGAATGTGTATAAGGTGGTTAAATATAGAGATGGACATGTAGTTATCCACTAGGAATAAAAAAAAATCCTCCAAAGTCTGAAAAGAGGTCTAGAAATTCTTAAGTCGAGAAAATTCAACAACATCGTTTAAAGGTAACAATGTTGAGATTCACTAAGTTTTGTTGAACTTACATGCATTTATTTGTGATGCAGGATTTTGGAAATTGAACCAGTGCGCCAGGAGAGGCTAAGCCAGGAAGACGCTAGGGTTGCAGTTTGAATAACGATATTATGCATACAGAGGGGTATTTTTGGGTATAAGGCGAACAATACTCTACGCCATGATTAAGTGGGTTTTAACAGAGTTTTAAGTTGTAAAATATTAAATTACTTTCGAGAATCTGTTGTATTTAGTAAACACCTCATTTAAAATCTTTTGACTTAGAAACAATATAAAAAAAATATAAGAAGTACGTTCAGTATGGTTTATTTTCCGTTGTAAAATTTTTATTAAGTATTTTTGTATGGTGACATCCTATATCTGGGTCCAGTAAATCGGGTCGAGTTTAGGGTGTTATAATAATAGAGAACAATATACTGGATTGGCCCACAGTGAGAATGCTTCTTTGATTATTATCTAATAGTCATGACATTTCTCATAATGATAATTGTATGTATGATCTTTAGACTTAATATCATCATTGTTCCGACATTGTAAGTCGTACGCTTTGACACAATTGAAAAAAAAGAGAAAAACCACAAATTTTTTCCTACAGACACATTTTAGAGTGATTTGGAAAATTTTTTTTGAATTTAACATTATTTTAAAAGCACGACAATGATTAAATTGATCTCTTTTATTCTTATGTTACTCTAAAACACTAAGTCAATAAATATCCAAAGTTTAACCCATTTACCATTTTAACTATTTGTTTTAAGGGCAATTATTTGATACACGACTGTGAAGTTTTTAAAACTCCACGAGAGGTTGAAAGCGTGACAAGTGTCACATTTAATTATATATTTAATTTTTATATTTTTATTACACCTTAAAAGACACTTGTCACACCTAAACTAGCTTGTGAATTCTAAAAAATCCACAAGTAGTATATGAAATAAATTTTCTTATTTTAAAATTATATTTACTAACAATAAACTTAGTAAAAAGACTAATTTACCTTTAAACTTATAATACAATGATTTGTCAAAACAAATTTTCTTTTCAAAAAGTTACTAGTACAATCAAAATTATAATTACAAATAACACATTTGAATAACTATAATCAAAATCAAATATTATAAAGTATGACCAACGATAACAAAAACTAGGTCAAAATAATTTTGACCAACACCCACACATAATAAAACTTAAACCAAATAAATCTAGAGCGATCATACATGGTTTACAAAAGTAAAACTCAAACTTGATATTTCATTTTGATAAAAAAAATAAAAAATAAAAAAAAAACCTTGATATTTTAAAGTTTCAAATACCTCAACTTTGCCCACTACACTAAAACATACTTTTAGCGGCGTTTTTAGTGGCGTTTTAAATAAAAACGCCGCAAATATTATACATTAGCGGCGTTTGAAGGAAACGTAGTAAAAAAAGATCAATAGCGGCATTTTGATAATAAACGCAGCTAAAATGATATATAAATGCGTTTATTTGTAAAAGCCGCTAAAAATCTTAACATTAGCGGTAGCTTTTGGAAAATGCCGCTAAAAAGTCTGAGCATTAGCGGCGCTTTTGGGAAAACGCTAAAGTCTTAATATTAGCGGCGTTTTTTGAAAACGCCGCAAATAATGTTAAAGTTTTTTGGGTATATATGATTGATATTAAGGGTTTCATGGGTTAAGGGTTGGGGTTCTTACATAATTGTAAAATAGATATATTAATTTTAATATATTAAATTAATTATCATTATAGTTTAAGGTTTATGATTTAGCATATATAATTTACTGTAAGGTTTAGGAGTTACTATTTTAAATGTTTAGGGATTATGGTGTGTAGTTTGTGGTTTAAAGTTTAGGGTTTCATGGGTTAATGGTTAAAGGTTAGGGGTTAGGGGTTTATGTTGTGTGATTTAGGGTTTATGAGATATATAGGATAAAAGTTTAGGGTTTAGAGTAATTAGTCTCTATTAATTTATATATTAAATAATTTCTTACATAATTGTAAAATAGGTATATTAATTTTATTATATTAAATTAATTATCATTGTAGTTTAGGGTTTATGGTTTAGCATATACAATTTAAGGTGTAAGGTTAATTAAGTGTTAATATTTTAAATGTTTAGGGATTATGGTGTATAGTTTGTGGTTTAAAGTTTAGGATTTCATGTGTTTAAGGGTTAATGGTTAAGGGTTAGGGGTTAGGGGTTAAGGTTAGGGGTTAGGGGTTGATAGTTTAGGAGTTATGATATAGGGTTGAGGGGTTAGAGTTTAGCGTTTGAGGTTTAAGGTTTAGGGTTTTAGAGTTTAGGATTAAGGTCTATGGTTTAAGATTTAGGGTTTAAAGTTTAGGGTTCTAAGGTTTAGGGTCTTAGGGTTTTAGAGTTTTAAGATTTAGGGTTTAAGACATATGACCTCAATTTGAAACCAAAATTATTTAAAGTTTTTAAACTTTTATACTTCATATTTTGAATTTTTTGTTTTGTTGCACTCTTCCATCCTCTTCTTATTATTTAACTAGATTAATTAAAGTTAATATTTGTAGATTCTATCAATTTAATCGTAATTTTAAAATTCAACAAAATTAACCTCCTTAACTTTACACATTCATTAATTTGATATTTATTATTAAAACGTAAAAATTAAAAACCTAAAAACTTAGAAAAATATATGTATATATATTTGAATGTTTAATTTTATAAAATATATACAAAACTAAAAATATTTATAAATAAATTAAAATAATAATAATAAGTTAGGAATAGTGGCATTTTTATTAAAAGCGCCTTTAATATATGGGAAACTTGGAGCACGCCGTTTGAAGCTTATGTTCATGGCGCTCATCCAAAACGCAAGAAAAATGATGTGTTTTATTTGTTTATAGTGGCGTTTTTAAAAAACACCGCAAAAGCTTGTGTTTTATTGGCGTTTTATGTTAAAACGCCATAATATATTACATGTTTACAAAAGCAGTCGTTATTATCGCTTAGTTTTTGAGGCATTTACATAAACGACTTTGTTTTACTATTTGATTTTAGTGGCGTTTATAAGTAAAACGCATAAAAATCTTGTGTTATCTTGGCGTTTTAAGTAAAAACGCCGCAAATATATTAACTGCTTGCAAAGCGGTGTCGTTATTCGCTTAGATTTTAGGCGTTTACCAAAATGACTTCGTTTTGTTATTTGATTTTAGTGGCGTTTATAGAAAAATGCCGCAGAGGCTTCAGTTTACTGGCGTTTTATTTTAAAACGCCGCTAATATAATAACCGCTTTACAAAAGCACGCCGTTATTCTCTCGAGTTTTTATAGGCATTTACAAAACGACTTCGTTTTGTCATTTAATTTAGTGTCGTTTATATAAAAAAGCCAGAATGGGATTCGATTTTATTTCAAAACATTGTCGTTTTGTTCCATCTGCTATAACCCTAAACAAAAACACGAAAGAACAGAAATTCCCCCCATCAAAATCTCTCCCCAAATCCTTTCCCTAATCCTAAAAAATTTCCCAAATTTTCAGAAACAACTAAATCCACTATCCTATAACCCCGATTTTTTTCCCCAAAATCAAACTCAGAATTTCCCAAATTTTTCACCATCGTTCCCAATCTGTTTCCCTCCCCACACTCAAATTCCTTAATCCCAAAATTTCCCCATTGTTCCCAATCTGTTTCCCTCCCCGAACTCAATTTCCTTAATCCCAAATTTCCCCTATCGTCTCCCAATTAGTCTCCCTCCGCAAACTTAAAATTATTAATCCCAAATTTCCCAGTAAGAAGCCTATTTTGGTTTTTTTTTTCCGCGGTTTCATGGTTATTCTCGTCGAATAGGAGTTTGATATTTTCTCCTTTATCAACACAATTTTCTTAAAGGTAACACTTTCTTTTAATCACTAATTTTTTTGTGTATTATTTAAATTGGGTATTTTTCATTCTATGCATATATTGATTTCTATGCTTCAATTTTTTTCTTTTCTTTGTTTTTGGCTATCATTTGATATAATCAAAATTGGGTTTCCTTCATTTAATCGATCCATGTTTGTTTCGGGTTTATATTGATTTCAATAAAAGCTTGAGTCTTTAAATGATTTAGCTAATGTCATGCAAGTTTTGGTTCAATGAAAGCTCCTTTTCTCCCTAGTTAACGGTCAACATAGGTTCTGACTGGTAATATATTAGATGCAGAGAAAACTTCTTTCTTTGGTTTAGGAGGCGGTATAAATGATCTTAATGAAAGAAATTAAACACAGGCTTTCAAAGTAAACCCAAGTTCTAAATTGCCTAATCTGCAATTGACCATCCGAATACCGCAAGATAATATCCCCAAGCTTCTCTCTAGCAATACCTTTACCAAGAATTGCACCAAGGAAGTCAATATGAGAACAAGGTCGAAAGTGAAGTTTCCGTGATACTAACAAAGAAAAACCAAATATGTATATATCTTGATTCAGAGTTTCAATCGTCAGCGATTACCGACTCTTGACAATGAAGGATATTACTTACTTTATTGCTGCAACTACATTAGGATCATTGGTCAATACTTCGAATGTCCAATAGAAAGACGGCAACGCCAAACCTAAAGGACCACGGAGATTCATCAACTTGTATAACCAAAGAAATCAATGAAGGAGAAGTAAATCGAATCCATTTGGTTCGACACGAGGATACCCCTCAGTAATCGCTTAACATCGACCCGCTTTTGCGAGCAGTCATGGACTTCTTTAATCTTGGTGGGGTTAGAAAATCAGATGGAATACCTCTCTTCGGTTGCTTGCACATCTAGCCTAAAAGCCCATAAAACAAATTCCAAATAGAAGAGAAGTTAAGCAGACAGAGCTAGGAACTTTTCTACCGATTATCTATAGCAAAGAAACAAAATTAATTAAAGAATCAGATGAATTTGACTAGGCACAAAAGGCAAGGACCAAACCAAAGAAACAATAGGCTACTAAAGGAAGATATGGAAAAAGCGCAACGAGAATACCGTATCAAGTATATGTTTCACTTCTTCGATAGCACTCTTATCTCCCACTCCTTTAAGTAAAACATCGTTATCCCCCTTTATAACTTGGGCAATGTGACATAACCTTGTGTGTGCATTTCAAAATTTTTTTCTTTTGCTGTTTTTGGCTATCATTTGATATAATCAAAATTGGGTTTCCTTCATTTAATTGATCCATGTTTGTTTCTGGGTTTATATTGATTTCAATAAAAGCTTGAGTCTTTAAATGATTTAGCTAATGTCATGCATTTCAAGCTGAGTCTTTTATGTTATGCCATCATTTAGAGACAAACAAATGCATGTTGTGTAACCCCTATATGTAAATTTATTATGAGCGATGGCTGAAAAATGGCAACTAAATTCCTTCATAGTTTTTAGTGAAAACGATTCTCTAACGTCTGAATTTTCCTTTGTTTTGTTGCATTGAATTCTGATCGGGTGTTTTGTGTGCTTGAATATGAAGTTTTGTTTTGCTGCAAATTATATTGTGTTCCTTTTTGTATAAAATAATGTGTAAAATCTTATATACGTGTGTAAATGGGCTAACCCGCAGGGTCGTTGTCTACTTGTCTGTATTGGGACTGATTAGTAGCGGACACAATCAGATTACAATAACAATTGTTGAAGGAAACGAAACTGCACGGAACCTTCTTCGCCTGTGGATTTATACGGCTGGGTAGCGGTTTTATCTTTTCATCCGAGGTGAGTTCATTGAGTTGAAATTTTAAATGTTTTACATCCTTTAGTATTAATTTGATTTGATTTGATTTGATTTATTATAATTCGAAAAAGATAGTTACCAAAATTGATTTTAAAACCGTAAAATTGACATGTTATTGGAGCTAAGGTCATTAAAACTAATTGTTCATGTTACTTAAGTTTAACTAAAAAAAAACTTAATTTTAGTTCAATAATTATTAATTTTGGTACTCAAAATCAACTCTAAAATTGAATTGAAAATTAAAAAGTTAATTAATATTGTTTAATTAATTTTTAAAAAAGATTATATTTGTTTAATAATTCATTGTTATTTTCTATAATTGTTTTATATTATTAATATTTTAAAAATTAAGTACTTTTAATTTTTAAAATTTATTGTAATTTTAAATTTTTAATAAGATATATACATTTTGTATTTTTCATATTTTCATTTCAAAACCCCAAATCCCAAACCTTAAATCCCAAACATCAAATCCCAAGACTCAAACCTCAAACCCCAAACCCTAAATCTCAAACTTTAAACCTCAAACCCTAAACCCTAAACCCTAAATCCCAAACCTTAAACCTTAAACCCTAAACCCTAAAACTCAAAACCCTAAACACTTAACCATAAAACCCTTAACCTTAAACCTTAAACCCTAAACCTTAAAACTCTAAACCTTAAACATTAAACCCTAAACACTAAACATTAAACCCTAAACCCTTAAATAACTGTAACACCCTAAATTAGGGGTTGTTTGAAATTAGATTATTTGTTCCCATGTGTGTGTATGTGCTTGAAGAAATTAATATTATGATTTATTTGGCATGATTCTAAGGTCTAGAATTAAACCCGAGCTAGGCCTGACTTGGGGTTAAAAATTTCTTTTTAAAGTGCTTAAAGGAGGAAGGCTAGGTGAATTAGGGGTTAAGAAAATTTTTAGAAGGGACTTGACACAAGGATCTAGTTGGCTAAGTGGTTCCATGCTTGTTGGAGGTGAAGGGGAGAGCGCTGGTCACAAGTTCGAGTGACAGGAGGAGCATTGAGCGTTTTGTTTTTTTATATAGCGATGGGCTTAGAAGGAAGGCCTTAAAATTAATTCGTGAAGGCTCATGGCATGAAAGTTCGTGTAGTAGGAGTTGTTTGGGCGCCACTTAAGAGAGCGGTCTCGGGTTCGAGGGACGCAGGAGCATTTTATTTTAGGCTATTTATGTTAGGAGAGGAAGGGCCAAGAAGAAGGTTTTATAAGTTAATGGAAGGGGTATTTGACATGAAAGTCAGATTGGGAGAAGTGGCAAGGGCGTTGGAAGAGGGGGGCTGCTTGGGGTCGCTGGTTCGAGTCCAAGAAGCAGCATTTGGATTTTATTTTTTCCTCCTTGCTGCTGGCGTGATGGAGAGAAAGAATTGGCATGAGTGTGGACTCTTTAAATTGATAAAGATAAGGTTTTATTTTTGCAAAATTAATTTGGAAGGGGGATTATTAGTAGTTTAATTGCTATTAATTGTTGAAGGTGAATAAGGGATTAAATGTAGGATAATTTTGCTTTGTTTTGTGATAAATAAAAGCTGGAATTTATCACCTAAAAGGGAGGAATTGGCCAGCATTGGGACTCCTTGGGGGGCTGTTCAAAATTGATTTTTGTACAGCAAGAAGTGCCCAAAAAAATTCCAGCAACTATTTCTTCTTCTTTTTCATCTGCTGCTGCCGACTTTCCCCTAGGAAATCCTTCAAAATTTTCCAGCATTCTCTTCTTTTACTTAGCCGAAAACCACCATTGATTTCCCTACATCTTTTCTTTTCTTTTTCTTCCTCCATTAGTCGAATCCCTACTACCTTCTTCACGAAATTTCCTTAGACAAATTGCCCAAAATTATTCAAAATTCCAGCATCTCTTTTGTTTCTCTTTAGTGAAACCCCTCCCTATTTGTCAGTAGTTTTGGCGAATATCAAAGCAAAGGTGCTCTTTTCTTCCCCAATCGGTTTAAGAGGAAGGTAAGTGGTGGTAAGGACTTGATTTAGTAATCTTTTTCCTTTAGGTATTCATTAAGTCAAGGCTTGAGGCTAACTATTTTGTGTCTTAAGGTGTGGCCGATTGTTTGAGGTGAACCATCGCTTGGCTCGGATTTGGTAGGAAACCGAATCACGTGTAGGTAAGGTCTCGGGTTTCAAATGATAACCCTTTGGAATTAATTTGGTTTGGCCGAATGGCCTAGGGCACTAACCTTATGTTTGGCCAAATATAGGGGCAAGGAAATCTAATGTGGCCGACTTGATTCTTCGGGATTTGGGACTCTCATTAGTAACAGGTGTGTACATACACACTTAATAATTAATTAATGTGCTGAATATATTACACTAAATTGGATTGTGTAGAATTGGATTTTATACCATCATGGTATAAGCAAGGAATCCGGTAAGTCCTTGATATTATGAGTTACTTAATGATGCTTTTGGGAAGCATGACGTATTTGGTATGTTGTTAAATAAATGTGTGGGCATGATTCCTGTTATATGCATATTATTGATTGTTTTGGGTTGAATGAGAGGAGGGGGAAGTAATATTCGTGTCGACGGACACCAGTGGTTTGGTACCACATTTTGTGACTACGGTCACCAGAGGTTTGGCACCTCCAGAGGTTTGGCACCTCATAGCGTCTCGTCCCAGTGGCTTAGCACCACAGTGGGTTGGCCCCACGGATTATATTATGGGATCGACGCCAGTGATTTGGTATCACACGTGGGTTGGCCCCACCAGTGGTTTGGCACCACAATATTGTTGTATATCGTGACTATAAGTCACCAGTGGTTTGGCACCACCAGTGGTTTGGTACCACACGGGGTAGAAAAGGTGTTTGGATGGTTAGGTTGGGTGCATGTTAAATTAATTTGTGATTTGTGTGTATGATGATGCATTAAACCGGGAAAAGGGTTACACACTGAGTCTTGGTGACTCACCTTTTCCTTTAACATTTTTCAGGTGACACGTAGATCACGGATGAGGAGCCGGATGGACTCGAGGTGGCCATGCAGTGGAAATTTGAGTTTATTTTGAAGTGTTTTTATTTTATTTTGGTTTTAATTATTCAGTTGTAATAAGGCCTCATAAGATTATTTTTATTATTTTACATGTTTGGGATGAATTATTTAAATTGCTTAATAACTTTAAAATGGTTACACAAGTTTCTTAATTCAAACGTAAATGATTTTCTTTCGTACCATCGGGTACAATGACAAAATTGGTGACAACTTGACTTAATATATATATTTAAATGAACTAAGTATTGTTTTCTTTATACACCTCAACTGTTTTTAAAATAAGACAACATCTTTTACTCTAAATTAAAATCGGCTAAACAAGGGTTATCAAAATGTTTTCTTCTGTAACACACTGAATTTGGCCATAACGTTTGGGCCGGATTTGGGGTGTCACAAAATTGGTATCAGTGCCGGGTTCTAAACTCGACTGTGGGAGGCCCAAGGCCCAAAATGTTTGGTTTTGCTAAGTAGGCCTTATTATGATATTTTTAGAAACTGTTTTGGCTTGAACAGCATGGCACCGAGTCTCCGGCACCTATCTGCCCAGGTAAGTACTTCTATCCACTTTTGTGAATTCTTTTGATGAGGGGTAGAAAGGGTAAGATGGGAACGTAGACTACTAGAGTAGAAACTATTGAACCCTAGGGCTAGCATACCCCAACAAAAAAATTGCATAAGATTTAATAATTCTCTAAACAAACCCTGTGAGTTGTCACTGAGCAAAGGATGTGGCAATCGTTATCGCATGTCTAGGATTGGATTCGGTGGGGCTTGGTATTTAAGCGTCCTCGTGACTCACCTCCTACTCACTCGAATCCTACAGTGCGTAAGTAACAGCTTCATCCTAATGAGACGACACACTCATAGGCTAAACTCGATAACTAAAACCCGAAAAGGGATTAGCCGTTTTTTTTGAGGAAAATAAAATCTTGTTTGAAAAAAAAAGACCAAAATACCCCTCAGTTTGAAAAATGACCAAAATACTCCTGGCTTGTAAATTATCAAAATACCCTCCGTATGAAAAATTTTTCAAATAGAAAATTTCAAAATATCCATGTTTTGTGAAATCACTTAGAACCCAATTTTTGGAATCATTTTTGGTAAAAATGCCCTGAATATGAAAAATTACTAAAATACCCTTAAGGTAAAACTACAAGCATACTTGAAACATGAAATTTCCAAAATACCCACAGCTTTAATCAAAATTTTCATTTCATAAAAAGTGCTTAAAAACCTTAAATTCCAAAAATGTCATGATTTTGTAGAATTACAAAATTGCCCTAACCAACAAAATTACCAAAATGACCTTGGTTTTCAAAATTTTTGCAACACCATCAAAATGGAAGATAAAATCTTAAAAATAACTCCCAAAGTTTTACAACTTTTTGAAACATCCCTGATTTATTCACCCTGATTTGTGGAAAATTACCAAAATGCCCCTGAGTTTCAAAATCACCGAAAGACCCCAAATTTTAAAATTTTCCAAATACCGGAAATTAAGAGATTTAAAATAATTTTGACAAAATCATCCCGAACTGTGTTTTGAAAAATTACAAAAATACCCCATGTAGGATAAATTATAAAAATGCCCAGGTAGTGGAAAAACAATCACAACGAAACTACAACGCCTCTTTGAATGAATGAAAGGCGTGTGCTTGTTTGATTACGAAAGATCCACTCTTAAAACTCCCATCATAAAATTTCTTGCAGCTAACCAAGTGAAATACTAATCCATAAAAATTTCTTAATCAGATTAAAGCGCAATAGTTAGAATGAGCTCTAGAGGACGTGGCCGTCGTGGACGCTGTGAGGCGGGATAACCGTGTCGAACCCGTAAGGTCGGTCGGGAATCGGAGAATGAGGTACCACCGCCACCATCACCCCAATTTTAGAGTGAGGAGCGGGATCGACGGGAGGTGAGGCGATGCTTGCAAGTGTGTTACTGAGTCCTTGAGATGGTGGTGGGGTGAGTGAAGGTATGGGAGCTCGAAGTGCATGCCTGAGCGACTTGATCCAGCGGGCGGAGGTATTCGGGTGTATCGGGAGTGGCACCAGTCTTGTGAAATCTTGGTTAGAATCGATGAAAGGATCATGGATGATCTTGATCGATGGATGAGGAGAAGTGAAAGGAGCGGTGTCGCTTCTAAAGGATGAGTCATATCGATGGTGGCTCACAGATGCGAGATGGTGCTCTGACGGATGACCTTACTTGGGAGTATTTCAAAGTCGCTTATCAAAAGAAGTATGTGGGCACCATTACATTGATGCTCGAGAGGAAAACTTTTCAGGGTTGGTACAAGGAAATAAGGCCGTGATGAGTATGAAGCGAAATTCTTGAGGTGAGCAGCTATCTTGCGAGAATTGTATCAACGAGCATGAGCGGTGTGTCTGCTTTGAAGATGGGCTTAGGGATGATTTGAAATTGCTGATTGCTCTGATGGGAGCATGAGTTTTCTGTCTTGGTGGAAAAGGCTAAAGTAGCCGAAGGGGTCAAGGCGTCCGTAAGACAGAACTACGATAAGAACAAGCAGAAAAGAGGCTTTGGATCACCTGGATCGGGTAGTAATGCACAGAAAAGGGCTAGACAGAGTGGGCCGAATGAGGTAGGAAGGCCCATGGCCACTAATCAGAGACCGGCTCAGTGTAATCATTGTGGAAAATCACATTGGGGAGGTTGTTGGACTGGTGAAAGGGGATGCTTTGAATGTAGATCTTTGGATCACCGTGTAAGGGATTATCCTCGGAAGTTGGCTAAGAATCAGCCAGAGGGTCAGAACCGTGCTCAGGCTAGAAATATAGGACCACCACGGAGGGTCGTGGTAATGGTAGAGAAGCAATGGTTCTAATCGAGGTCGCAAAAAATCTGGGAAGAGGCGGGGCAACACGAAGCAAGGCAACTGGTTTAGTCTCTGCAATGAGGCGTCGAGAGGAGGGTGACACACCGGCGTCATAACTGAATGCGTTCTAATTTTTGGTCTTCTATATGTTGCATTAATTGATGTGGGTTCAACGCATTCATACGTTGCTAGTAGTGTGGTAGAGACCATGAACATAGACTTGAGACTACTTAGGAGATGATGAATTAGCCCTCTAGGTAACTCTGTGAGTTGTAAACAAGCTATATAGAGATGTACCCTAGAACTCTAAGGGGTAGTGTTTGTGGGCGACTGATGGAGCCGCCGTTTGAGGAGTTTGATCTAATTCTTGGCATGGATGGTTGGTTAAGCATCGGTGAGAAGTTGGATTGCTTATTGCTAAGCGTATGGTTCGAAGATGGTGAGGGTGATGAAGTAGTTATGATAGGTAATAGAAGAGATTACCTATCCAACGTGGTGTCTGCGTTGAAGGCAGAGAAGATGGTCAGGAAGGGCTGTGAGGCATTTTTGGTTCGAATATGTGCCTTGGAGGCTAAGGAGTCAGTAGTTGAGAAGGTCCGAATAGTAGGGGAATTCACTGATGTGTTTCCAGAGGAACTTCCGGGTTTGCCACCAGATAGGGAAGTTGAGTTTGGTATAGACTTATTGCCCGGAATGGCACCTGTGTCTATAGCACCTTACCGAATGGCACCAAAGAAATTGGTGGAGCTGAAGGCTCAAATTCAGGAACTCTTGGACCGAGGGTTTATCCGACCAAGTATATCTTCGTGGGAGCACTGTGCTATTTGTCAAGAAGAAAGACGGTCAATGCGGATGTGTATCGACTCACCGTCGGTTAAACAAGTTAACGATCAAAACAAGTATCCGTTGCCTCGGATTGATGACTTGTTTGATCAACTGAAGGGTGCATCGGTTTTCTCAAAGATAGACCTTAGGTCGGGTTTTCATCAACTTAAGGTAAAGGAGGTTGATGTTCACAAGACGGTATTCCGTACTCGGTATGGGCATTACGAGTTCCTAGTGATGCCATTTGGGTTGACCAATGCACCGGCAGCATTCATGGACTTAATGAATAGGGTGTTTCAGCAGTACTTGGATCAATTTGTTGTGGTATTCATAGACGGCATATTGGTTTATTCTAAGACGGAGGAGGAGCATGACATGCATTTACGTATAGTTCTACAAGTACTGAGGGAGAAGCAGTCATATGCCAAATTCAGTAAGTGTGAATTTTGGCTAAGGGAGGTGGCTTTCTTAGGTCACGTGGTGTCGTGGAAGGATTAGAGTGGACCTCGCAAGGTTGAAGCGGTGTTGGAGTGGAAACCGCCTAAGTCGATGTGAAATTGAAGTTTTTGGAGTGCAGCGGTACTATCGAAGGTTTGTGGAAGGTTCTCTTTAATGCAGACCCACTAACTAAGTTATTAAGAAAGGAGTTCCGTTTGTATGGTCGGAGAAGCGATGAGGAAAGTTTAATAAGCTAAGAAAGATTCGCGAAGCTCGATTACGTATCTGACTAAAAGCGGAAAGTTATTCTACGGTTTCTTGTGATCGTCCCATCTGAGGTTGGGATGTGTATTGATGCGGAAGGGAAGGTAGTGGCCTATGTGTCCGTCGACTAAGACCGCATGAGGTTAACTATCCAACTCACGATTTGGAGTTAACAGCAGTGGTCTTCACTTTGAAGATATGGAGACATTACTTATATGGAGAGAAGTCGATAGTCTACACGGATCACAAAAGTTTGAGGTATCTCTTAACTCAGAAGGACTTGAACTTGAAGCAGCGACGGTGGATTAAACTATTAAAGGACTACGACTGTTCTATTGAGTACCATTCGGACAAAGCTAACGTGGTGGCTGACGCGTTAAGTCGAAAGGTCGTGGTAGACTTAAGGGCGATGTTTGCTCATTTGAGTCTATACGACGATGGAAGTCTTCTGGCGGAGCTGCAAGTTAAGCCAACTTGGATCGAGGAGATTAAGGAAAAGCAATTAGTAGACGGAGGTTTGAACGCACGAAGATTGCAAGTCTAAAATAGTGGTTTGGAAGGGTATAGCTTGTCCGATGATGGAGTATTATGCTTTCAAGGGCGAGCTTGTATGCCAAAAGATGTAGAATTGAGGCGAAAATTCTTGAGATGCATAGCACCCATACGCTATGCATCACGGAGGTAGCAAGATGTATGGAGATTTGCGAAACAATTACGGTGGCGTAATTGAAGCGAGGTAATCGAATTTGTGGGAAGGTGTCGGACGTGTCGGCGGTTAAGGTGAACATCGATTGCCATCGGGTTTACTTCAACCAATAAAGATCCCTCGGTGGAAATGGGAGAGGATCACGATGGATTTTGTCGTTGGGCTACCCTCACACCCGATAGAAAGGGCGCGATGCAGGTGGTTGTGGACCGTCGACTAAATCACTCACTTCATACCGTAAGGGTGGATTACTCACTTGAAGCTAGCTAAAATCGTATGTGCCGGAAATAGTGAGGTTGCATGGTGTGCGGTGTCGATCATCTCGATAGGGATCCCGATTTACGTCAAGGTTACGAAAGCGTTGCATCAAGCTTTGGGCACACGATTGGATTTCAGTACAGCTTTCCATCCACAGTCTGACGGGAAGTCGGAAAGGGTCATCTGATTTTAGAAGATATGCTAAGAGGGTGTGTTCTGGATTTCGGTGGTAGTTGGGAAGAGTACCTACAGTTAGCGAATTCGCTTATAACAATAGTTATCAAGCAAGTATTCAGATGGCTCTATATGAAGCACTGTATGGACGAAAATGTCGTACTCCTACGTGTTGGACGGAGTTGGGTGAACGGCAAGTTTTGGGTCCATAATTGGTGATGTAAACGAAGATAAAGTTAAGGTGATTCGGCTCGTCTTAAGGAAGCGTCGATAGATGAAGTCTTATCTTGATCTTAAGCGCAAGGAAATGGAGTATCACGGTAGGGGATAAAGTTTTCTGAAGGTGTCACCTTGGAAAAAGGTATTAAGATTTGGGCGAAAAGGAAGCTAAGCCCAAGGTTCATCGGGCCATATCTGATGAGTGAAGCGAGTGGGACCCAGTAGCTTATCGACTTGAGTTGCTTGGCGAGTTGAGCGGATACATGATGTCTTCCATGTCTCGATGCTTGATGCGCTTATCGATCGATCCCTCACACGCCAGCGGTTGAGGAAATTGAAGTAAGTCCGACATGTCTTTCGAGGAAGAGCGGTACAAATCTTGGATCGTGATGTCAAAGTTCTTGAAGGAAGTCGATTGCCTTTGGTGAAGGTGTTATGGCGGAACCATGGTACGAGGAGGCCACATGGGAGCACTGAGGATGTGATCGCAAGACAATACCCCAACTCTTCTAATCCGTAATTTGAGGCCAAAATTCTTTTAAGGGGTAGAACTGTAACACCCTAAATTAGGGTCGTTTGAAATTAGATTATTTGTTCCCATGTGTGTGTATGTGCTTGAAGAAATTAATATTATGATTTATTTGGCATGATTCTAAGGTCTAGAATTAAACCCAGCTAGGCTCGACTTGGGGTTAAAAATTTCTTTTTAAAGTGCTTAAAGAGGAAGGCTAGGTGAATTAGGGTTAAGAAAATTTTTAGAAGGGACTTGACACAAGGATCTAGTTGGCTAAGTGGTTCCATGCGTGTTGGAGGTGAAGGGAGAGCTGGTCACAATTTGAGTGACAGGAGGAGCATTGAGCGTTTTGTTTTTTTTATATAGTGATGGGCTTAAGAAGGAAGGCCTTAAAATTAATTCGTGAAGGCTCATGGCATGAAAGTTCAGGTAGTAGGAGTGGCTTGGGGTGCCACTTAAGAGAGGCAGGTCTCGGGTTCGAGGGACGCAGGGAGCATTTTTATTTTAGGCTATTTGCGTTAGGAGAGGAAGGGCCAAGAAGAAGGTTTTATAAGTTAATGGAAGGGGTATTTGACATGAAAGTCAGATTGGGAGAAGTGGCAAGGGCTTTGGAAGAGGAGGTTGCTTGGGGTCGCTGGTTCGAGTCCAAGAAGCGACATTTGATTTTATTTTTTTCCTCCTTCTTCTTTGGCGTGATGGAGAGAAAGAATTGGCATGAGTGTGGACTCTTTAAATTGATAAAGATAAGGTTTTATTTTTGCAAAAATTCAATTTGGAAGGGGGATTATTAGTAGTTTAATTGCTATTAATTGTTGAAGGTGAATAAGGGATTAAATGTAGGATAATTTTGCTTTGTTTTGTGATAAATAAAAGCTGGAATTTATCACCTAAAAGGAGGAATTGGCCAGCATTGGGACTCATTGGAGGCTGTTCAAAAGTGATTTTTGTACAAGAAGAAGTGCCCAAAAAATTCCAGCAACTATTTCTTCTTCTTTTCCTCTCTTCTTGAATTTCCCTAGGAAATCCTTCAAAATTTTCCACATTCTCTTCTTTTACTTAATGAAAACCACCATTGATTTCCCTACATCTTTTCTTTTCTTTTCTTCCTCCATTAGTCGAATCCCTACTACCTTCTTGTCGAAATTTCCTTAGACAAATTGCCCAAAATTATTCAAAATTCAGCATCTCTTTTGTTTCTCTTTAGCAAACCCCTCCCTATTTGCTGTGTAGTTTTGGCGAATATCAAAGCAAAGGGTGCTCTTTTCTTCCCCAATCGGTTTAAGAGGAAAGTAAGTGGTGGTAAGGACTTGATTTAGTAATCTTTTTCCTTTAGGTATTCGTTAAGTGAAGGCTTGAGGCTAACTATTTTGTGTCTTAAGGTGTGGCCGATTGTCGAGGTGAACCATCGCTTGGCTCGGATTTGGTAGGAAACCGAATCACGTGTAGGTAAGGTCTCGGGTTTCAAATGATAACCCTTTGGAATTAATTTGGTTTGGCGAATGGCCGGAGCACTAACCTTATGTTTGGCCGAATATGGGGCAAGGAAATCTAGTGTGGCCGACTTGATTCTTCGGGATTTGGGACTCTCATTAGTAATAGGTGTGTACATACACACTTAATAATTAATTAATGTGCTGAATATATTACACTAAATTGGATTGTGTAGAATTGGATTTTATACCATCATGGTATAAGCAAGGAATCCGGTAAGTCCTTGATATTATGAGTTACTTAATGATGCTTTTGGGAAGCATGACGTATTTGGTATGTTGTTAAATAAATGTGTGGGCATGATTCCTGTTATATGCATATTATTGATTGTTTTGGGTTGAATGAGAGGAGGAAGTAATATTCGTGTCAATGGACACCAGTGGTTTGGTACCACATTTTGTGACTACTGATCACCGGAGGTTTGGCACCTCGCAGGTTTGGCACCTCATAGCGTCTCGTCCCTGGCTTAGCACCACGATGGGTTGGCCCCACGGATTATACTATGGTATCGACGCCATGATTTGGTATCACACGTGGGTTGGCCCCACCGATGGTTTGGCACCACAATATTGTTGTATATCGTGACTATAAGTCACCGGTGGTTTGGCACCACCAAAGGGTTTGGTACCACAGGGGTAGAAAAGGTGTTTGGATGGTTAGGTTGGGTGCATGTTAAATTAATTTGTGATTTGTGTGTATGATGATGCATTAAACCGAAAAGGGTTACCTGCTGAGTCTTGGTGACTCACCTTTTCCTTTAACATTTTCGTGTGACACGTAGATCACGGATGAGGAGCCGGATGGACTCGAGGTGGCCATCTTGTGGAAATTTGAGTTTATTTTGAAGTGTTTTATTTTATTTTGGTTTTAATTGTTCAGGTTGTAATAAGGCCTCCTAAGATTATTTTTATTATTTTACATGTTTGGGATGAATTATTTAAATTGCTTAATAACTTTAAAATGGTTACACAAGTTTCTTAAATTCAAACGTAAATGATTTTCTTTCGTACCATTGGGTACAATGACAAAATTAGTGACAACTTGACTTAATATATATATTTAAATGAACTAAGTATTGTTTTCTTTATACACCTCAACTGCTTTTAAAATAAGACAACATCTTTTACTCTAAATTAAAATCGGCTAAACAAGGGTTATCAAAATGTTTTCTTCTGTAACATACCGAATTTGGCCATAACGTTTGGGCTGGGTTTGGGGTGTTACAATAACAAACCTTAAACCCTTAATCCTAAACCTTAAAATACTAAACCCTAAACCCCAAACTCTTAACCTTAAACTTTAAACCCTTAAACCATAAACATTAAACTCTAAAACCCTAAAGTCTAAACACTAATCCCTAAACGATCGACTTTCATAACTAACATAATTTTAAGTTAAGATCAAATTTAATAACTTACATAATACTTGTATAAAAAATAAGATTCAAAGTATATAGGTTTGGAAACTGACGGGTTGCCTTATATCTCACAATCGATATAATGGATCCTTCCTAGGTGTAACAATGCCACGTATGATGAATCTAAACGAAATACCAAATTAAATATCGAAATAAAATAACATTTATTAAATACATAATTAGCTAATAACATTTATTAACAATACCTTTAACCCTAAATTCTAAACTTTAAAACCCTAAAATCATAAACCTTAAAACCCTAAATCATAAACACTAATCCTTAAACCCTAAAATCCTAAACACTAAACCTTAAACCTTAAAACTCTAAATCTTAAATACTAAACACTTAAACCCTTAAATCCTAAACCCCTAACCTTTAACCCTAAACCCTTAACCCCTAACCCCTAAAACCTAAACCCCTAACCCTTAACTTAAACCCATAACCCTTAAACCTTTGAATCTTAAAACCTTAAACCCTAAACCCTAAACCTTAAACCCTAACCCTTAACCCTTAACCCCTAACTTATAACCCTTAACCCCTAATTTTAAGTTAATATCAAACTTCATAACTTACATAATACTTTTATAATTTTAAGAAAAAGATTCAAAGTATATAGGCTGGAAACCTGACGGGTTGCCTTATATCTCACTGTTAGATATAATGGATCCTCCCTAGGTGTAACAATGCCACGTATGATGGATCTAAACGAAATACCAAATTAAATATCAAAATAATATAACATTTATTAACCCTTTAAACCCTAAACCCTTAAAACCTTAAAACTTTAAAACCTTAAAACTTTAACCCCTAACCCCTAATCCCTAAACCCCTAACCCTTAACCTCTAACCCTTAAACCCAAACCCTTAAACCTTAAACCCTAAACTCTTGAAACCTTAAAACCTTAAATCTCTAAAACCTTAAACCTTAAACCCTAAACCCTAAACCCTAAACCCTAAACTCATAAATCTTAAACCCTAACCACTAACCCTTAACCCCTAACCTATAACACTTAACCCCTAATTTTAAGTTAATATCAAACTTCATAACTTACATAATACTTGTATAGATAAAAGAAAAAGATTCAAAGTATATAGGCTAGAAACCTGACGGGTTGCCTTATATCTCACAGTCAGAAATAATGGATCCTCCCTAGGTGTAACAATGCCACGTATGATAGATCTTAAAGAATACATAACTTACCTAATTTTAAGATCAAATTTCATAAATTACATAAGTTGACGATTAAATTTCATAACTTACATAATTTTCCCTTAAGATCAAACTTCATAACTTACATAATACTTGTATAATTTAAAAAAAAGGATTCAAAGTATATAGGTCGGAAACTGACGGGTTGCCTTATATCTCACTCATCGGATATAATGGATCCTCCCTAGGTGTAACAATGCCACGTATGATGGATCTTAAAGAATACATAACTTACCTAATTTTAAGATCAAATTTCATAAATTACATAAGTTCACGATTAAATTTCATAACTTACATAATTTTCCTTAAGATCAAACTTCATAACTTACATAATACTTGTATAATTAAAAAAAAAGGATTCAAAGTATATAAATTTGGAAACTGACGGGTTGCCTTATATCTCACCGCCGGATATAATGGATCCTCCTAGGTGTAACAATGCCACGTATGATGGATCTTAAAGAATACATAACTTACCTAATTTTAAGATCAAATTTCATAAATTACATAAGTTGACGATTAAATTTCATAACTTATATATTTTCCTTAAGATCAAACTTCATAACTTACATATACTTGTATAATTTAAAAAAAAGGATTCAAAGTATATAAATTTGAAAACTTGACGGGTTGCCTTATATCTCACCGTCGGATATAATGGATCCTCCCTAGGTGTAACAATGCCACGTATGATGGATCTTAAAGAATACATAACTTACCTAATTTTAAGATCGATTTCATAAATTACATAAGTTGACGACTAAATTTCATAACTTACATAATTTTCCTTAATATCAAACTTCATAACTTATAAAATACTTGTATAATTTAAAAAAAAAGGATTCAAAGTATATAGGTTTGGAAACTCGACGGGTTGCCTTATATCTCACTGTCAGATATAATGGATCCTCCCTAGGTGTAACAATGCCACGTATGATGGATCTTAAAGAATACATAACTTACCTAATTTTAAGATCAAATTTCATAAATTACATAAGTTGACGATTAAATTTCATAACTTACATAATTTTTCCTTAAGATCAAACTTCATAACTTACATAATACTTGTATAATTTAAAAAAAAAGATTCAAAGTATATAGGTCGAAACCCGACGAGTTGCCTTATATCTCACCGTCGATATAATGGATCCTCCCTAGGTGTAACAATGCCACGTATGATGGATCTTAACGAATACATAACTTACCTAATTTTAAGATCAAATTCCATAGCATTATTTACATAAATTATTAATTAACAATTTAGCCGTATAATTTATTGTCAACTTTAGACTTCAACAACTACGAAATGGATAGGAGTTGGATGAAATTGTCAAGGGTAAGCAACGGCTATCGAAATGGAGTAGAAACTTTTACAATTTCGCATTTCAAAATGCAAGCGAAGATAATATGATTCTTTGCCCGTAAGAAGTGTTGCAATATTAATCGGCATTATCGTGAAGTGGTCTACGAACATCTAGTTGTTGATGGCTTTGTCCGGGGTACAAAATATGGTTTTTCATGGCGAGTCTACATCTAGTGGAGCATCTTCATCGATAAATCTGGGTATCCTCATAGTGCTTTCAATCGAATGTTAGTGACAATAACATGGAAAACATGTTGCGGGATGCTTTTAATATCTTGTGATGATGGTTTCAGTCATTTTCACGACTTGGGTGCAACCAATGATCATAATTTTGGAGGAAATACTTTCACCGAAGGGAAAGAAGTGTCACCGGATGAACAACCAAATGAAGAAGCGGCGAGGTTCTACACGTTACTTGGTGAAATGAATGAAGAAGCTGTATGAGGATTAAAATTTTCCAAACTGTCATTCAGTATTCGCTCTTTTCACTTGAAATGTTTGGGGGTGGACCAAAACTTGTTGACAATCTTGTTAGAGTTTCGCAAGAAATGTTCCGTTGTAAAAATCCTCGATTTTCTAAAGACATGAAGAAATTGATAAAGGATTTGGGCCTTGGATACAACAAAATTCACAGTTGCCCAAATGATCGCATGTTGTATTAGGCGACGCATAAACCAACAAATCTTTGTCATGTATGCGCCAATCCGTTGGATTAATAGAAATCTGAGGAGGGCGGTAATGAGGATGAACACGGTACACAGTCAAAGAAGCATCCAGTTAAGATTTTACGATATCTTTCCCTAATACCGAGGCTTCAACGGCTTTTCATATCGTCGAAGACAGCCGAATCAATGACGTGGCACCGTGATGGACGAATCGATGATGGGTTGTTAAGGCATCCTGCAGATTCTTTAGCATGGAAATGTTTTGACTCCAAATTTCCAAGCTTTGCAAGTGATCCTCGGAGTGTGAGACTTGGGCTAGCATCCGATGGATTTAACCCTTACAAACTTATGAGCACAACGTCTGATTGGCTTGTGGTGCTTGTTCCTACAATTTGCCTCCATGGGTTTGCATGAATCAATCTTCTTTTATCTTGTCTATGATTATACACGGAGAGAAAGGCCGGGAATGATATTGACGTCTATTTGCGCCACTTGTTGTGAGTTAAAACAACTATGTCTTTGGTGTTCGGACATTCGATGCAATGAAAAAGAGAACTTTAATTTACGTGCGGTATTAATGTGGACTATTAACGACTTTCCGCTTATGCTAATTTATCGGTTGGAGTACCAAGGGGCGTTATGCTTGTCCGTGTTGTCTTTGCTTGTGAACATGTTCGCAATGGTTATATAATGGGAAGAAGTTTTCTTACATAGGGCATCGCCGATGGTTACCGAAAAATCATGCATTTAGATTTCAGAGTGCTCGGTTTGATGGTCTTGAAGAGTTCGGTCGACTCCTTCACGGACCGATGGATCCAAAATATTGTTAATGTTGAAAGATATGAATTTCATTTATGGGAAGATGAATCAACCGGTAAACTCGCATAAAAATAGAAGATCTAGGGATGAATCGATGATGAATCGATGAAGAGGATGATCTAATGAGGCGGACTTGTGGAAAAAAGAAGTATTTTTTCGAGTTGCCTTATTGGGAGCATCAAATTTTACGCCATAACCTTGATGTCATGCACATAGAGAAAAATGTCTGCGAGAACATCATTGGGACTATTTTGAATGTCGATGGAAAATCGAAAGATAATCTTTAGAGTCGACTTGATTTAGTCCACATGGGAATTCAGCGTGAGCTTTATCCCCGAGCACTTTCGAATATAAAATATCGATTGCCGCCTACTATTTTTTCAATGTCGAAGACGGAGAAAAAAGTGTTCTGTACGGTGTTGAAGGATATAAAGGTCCCGGATGCATATGCATCAAATATATTACGATGTGTGAGTCTTAAGGATCGAAGATTATATGGCTTAAAATCGCATGACTATCACATATTGATGCAAGACTTACTGCCAGCTTGCTATGCGGTGTTGTATGTCGAAAAGGTGATGGCTCTGTAATTGAACCATCAAATATAATGAAAGGCATTTGTGGTAAAGTTTTGAATGTTCAAGAACTTGAGAGACTACAAGATCGAGCCGCATTAACTTTATGCAATCTGGAGAAGATATTTGGCCTTCCTTCTTCACTATCATGGTGCACTTGTTAATTCATCTCCGTGAAGCACTTCTTGGTGGACTGTTTTCTATCGATGGATGTATCCCATTGAAAGGTCTTACTTTATTTGCAAATATTCCTTCATTCACTAAATGCCTTTATTTCCAACTTCGATAATGTTGTATATCGTGTTTAGGTTCCTTTCCAAATTGAAGTCATCTTGCCGCAATAAGCGTTATCCGGAAGGATCAATTGCTTAGGGCTACTTGGCGGAGGAATGTATGACTTTCGCTCGAGGTA
Source organism: Gossypium rotundifolium (assembly GCA_025506655.1). NCBI lineage: Eukaryota > Viridiplantae > Streptophyta > Magnoliopsida > Malvales > Malvaceae > Gossypium > Gossypium rotundifolium. Next base: position 32,783,025 of record CP106730.1, read on the forward strand.
TTTGGAAGATGTTGAAACAAGAATGAAACAGACCAAGTAGAAATCTGGGCTCACAGATCATAATTTGGTGAAACTTATTTATTTCAAAGTTTCGAGAACCGATCGGCAGAGTCAAAATTACAGAATTAGACGGTAGATCGTGGGTCCAAGCACATCGATACGTTCTTTTTCATCACGATTCAATGGAACCATTTCGAAAGTACGTTCTACAATTTGATAAATACTCATCAATTATGATTTGTTTGTCTTTTAACAAAGTAAAACCTTTTTTACCGTAGTGAGTACAAACAAATATTGAGAGCTCGTTCACGATCTCGAAGATTAAATCGACGAGAAATTAATAAGTTGTTCGCAGAATCATTCCATGAATGGTTAAGCCAAATGGTATGCAATTTAAATTTTCATTGACAAGTAATAATATTTTCTCATAACATTCATAATTACTAGATTTAATTTCGACTCAATAGGTTTGGAGTCAGAATGAAGTAAATGACGACGTTAAATGGCTTTCACAAGGTCCAAACAGAATAGTTAAAAGATATAGTGGCTTCCTCATCAACGGATCTGATTTCATACAAGGTTTCATGAGAGATTGAGAGAACCCAAAATTATGAATTGTTGTTAATTCTTGATTACAAGTTATGCTAGTGCTAGGGACGATGAATTGATTAGGGAATTTGGAATATTACGGACTTATTACGGTAAATGCAAAGTTGTCTTATTTCGAGGTGATTGGGCTAATGTGAATACGGCTCATGAAATTAAAAGCGATCAATATGGCTTTACAATGGTGAATTTCTCTCGATTAATTCACACCGGAGAACAAGCCGATGGACGAGCCGTATGTGTTTTCTTCTCAAGTTAAACAAGTTTTTACTCGGAAGATCCAATTGATGAGGGTTGGTACGTTGTACTTTGAAACACCCTAGAGATTTCTTCGACATTGGCGGTGGAAGTAGAGATGACATAGTCGAAAGATCGAAACTTGCCTTTTCGAACAAGACTTAACCGAAAATATCCTAGTACTAGTCAACAATTTCAATGGGTTCGTCGGGATGTGGACGAAGATATTTACGAAATATGATGTAGTAAGATTTAACGATTTATTATTTATATGTAATATTATAATTTTCCTATTGGTCACGTTATATAATTTAACTATTTTAAATGTCCTATTATTGTTGTTATTTGTTACTAAAATTTTGAACTATTTTATGTGTATTGCAGGAAAAATGCCTAGAAGACGATTACGAGATTTAAATATTGTCCTCGAAACTCTAAATCCAGAAGAAGCTAATAGTAGTGAACAACAAACAGTTGTTGGATCTTCTACTCTATAGGACATAGATGACGAGCACGGAGAATTTGAAAGTAATGTTAAGTTTATTTTACATGCATGCTGAATTTTATTATTGATTCATTTTTCAATTTTAATATAATAATATATCATTTTTCAACTGCGGTGGTGGGGCCAGCAGAGGTCGGGGCGTACATTACTTAAAGATTTATCGACTTAGAGCCTACCGATCGTGTTAAAGTAAGGAGAAACAATCATGGCCACTGTTGGATCGAAGCTCATTGTTAGGAGGCTATTTGGGCATTTTAGCACGAAATCCCAATATGTTGCCCATTAACTATGAATCATGGCATCACATGCGATGCCAACAAAAATCGAGCTCTCGAAAATATTAAGGGAATAAAATGTGAATGTAATTTATAATACTTTAATTTAATTTTCATTTATATTAACTTTTTATACTTTTTTTCTTCAGGGTAGATTTAATTTAGAGGTCTCGATGACTATGTTAAGAAGCCATTGGGTAAAAAATGGAGAGACAATAAAAGCACGCTCAAAAACAATATTTTAAGAAAGACATAAGCCTCGACGAAAAATTAAGAAATGTTCCACCCGAAATGTTGAGGTACCAATGGGAAAATCAAGTTAGATTTTGGAATTCAAAAAAAGGAGAGGTATTACGATTTCTAAAATCGTATAAATTATTTGGTTTATAGTATTTACTATATATATAATTCAAATTGCATTATGTAGGACCGTGAGCGAGTTGGAATAAGCGCAGATGTAAAATGTAAATTCACGCATTACCTGGCGGGTTCTAGAAGTTTTGCTTGTGTAGGTGACGCCGAGGTATTATAATTTATTAATTACAGAAAATATTAATTGCTTTATACTATTAAATTATATTTTTTCTGCTAAAATGTAGGAAACTTCGACTGGTCAAAAAGTTGACGCGTTAAACTTCTTGACATTACGCATAGAAAGAAGGATGGATCTCCGATGATATCCGAAATGCTGCGAAAATTTTGGTATATTTACTTAATAAAATTTTATTTTTATAAATATTTCTACCGTTTAATTATAATAGTTTAATTCATCGTTTATAGTTTTAAATTTATAATGTTAAATTATGTTGCATTCTTTCTTATTTATATATTTCGTTTCTAACTCTTTCATTGATTTATTAGGATAAACTAAAGGAGAAGAAGGTCGAGTATGAAGCGGCTGCTTCGACTGATAGTTCTGTTAATCTTGAGGAGATTGATAACAGAATTATTACAGATGTTTTGGGTCCTGAAAGGTACGACTGCTTTGACTGATAGTTCTGCTAATCTTTAGTATATTTTTAATAGAATTATCACTGATGTTTTTGGTCTTGAAAGGTATGGTCGGGTTCGATTTAAAGGATCCGTGTTACCCGACCCAATATTTTGGATCCGCCTCCCGAAGACATGCCTTCCGGGGTCAATCTCGTCTTTGAAGTTCGAGGCTACAAAACCGAGATAGCTCGGATGCAAGAGAGCACGGTTGAGCGAGGCGACAAATTGCGATGTTCAAGAAAATATGAAGAACTCCGGCAACAACTTAGAGCGGATGCGAAGGCAAAAAGGGAGGCGATGGCAGAGATGAGAGAGGCAATGACGATCGATGCTAGCGAAGCGAACAAAAATACGAAGAGCTCCAAGCTGACTTCAAGATATGATGCGAGATGTTTGATGATGCGAAACCGCCATCTTAGATATTTAGTTTCTCGTTGTAAGAAGTTTTGACATTATTACATTTAACATTTAACATTATTGTTACAATATTTTCGATTATCATTCATTTAATTTATTAAATTTCAAGTATCATTTAGAATTAATGTATTGATGTGATTTTTATGCTAAATTTGCTGTTTTGCGTTGAAATTATATACTGTTATTGGTTGGTTTTAGTGCAGGAGGGGTATAATATTGAAAAAATTGTACTTTTTGAAATCTGTACAAATTAGCGGCATTTGTACAAAAGCGCCGCTAAATGTCAAGAAATTTTTGCGGCGTTTTAGGTAAAAGCGCCGCTAAATGTCAAGAAATTTTTGCGGCGTTTTTTGGAAAAGCGCCGCTAAAGGCCCTGACTTTTAGCGGTGTTTTTTTAAAAGCGCCGCTAAAGCCCCTGACTTTTAGCGGCGTTTTTCTAAAAGCGCCGCTAAAGCCCCTGACTTTTAGCGGCGTTTTTGGGAAAGAGCTAAAGCCTGACTTTAGCGCGTTTTGGAAAAGCGCTAAAGGTCTCTAACTTTAGCGTTTTTTTGGAAAGCGCGCTAAAGGTCTGACTTTTTCCTATGTTTTTAAAAGCGCCACTAAATCTTCAGACTTTTAGCGGCGTTTTAAAAGAAGCGCTAAAATATAGTCTTCTATAGCTTTTATCACAAACGCTAAAAGTCGTGGTCTTTATGACCTTTTGCTCATAACGCATAAAAATTTAAGGCGTTTTTGTGGCGCTTAGAAAAGCAATAAAATACTTTTGTGGCGCTTATAACGCCACTAAATGCCCAAAAAAGGCCGCTAAAAGTCTGCTTTTTTGTAGTGGTCATTAATTTACAACTCGGTTATCATTATTTGTTAAAAGAATTTAACCATTTTAATGTGACTATTTAATTTAGGTATTGCTTGATAAATTAAAAATTAAATATTAATAAAATTAATATAAAATTTTTAGTACAAAATTTATAAGTGTTGAATTAATAGTATAAAACTCTTTGTTTTGTTAGTAAAAATTACGTGTTGAATAAAATTATAACGTTAGATAATAATAAATTTTAATTTTGAAAAATACTTTTAAAATTTTATTAATATAATATTTTATATTATTTTAAATAATTTTAGATAAAATTAAATATACTAATTTAAATTTTTAATTTTCTCTAATATATTTTTAAAAATAAAAATCAGCTTAATATTTTAAACATTAATACATTTGGTAGGAGTATTATTTCCTCATCGTGTTTTAGCGTATAAGCTAGAAATAAAATAATTTCAATCGGTAATTTTTATCACTCATATGCCTTGTTTAGAAAAAAAATGATTTTTTTTGTTTCTTTTAAACGTCTTATTTTTACAAGAGTTTTTACTCATTATCTTTCAAGTTTTAAGTTTAAATTTGCACTAACTATGTGATAAATAAAATTTTTTAATGTTTATTTTGTGTCTATCTACCTACTTATTTTATTCAATTTTTCAAATTTCAAATTAAATAAAATTTATTACGATTAATTTGTTTCAATATAATTTATTAAACATACCCTTATTTCTTAAACATTACAGAACCAAGAAATTACACAAACTTGAAACCGGGGTCCCTCAATATTACCGTAAAAGAAAATTTTCTTAAAGTTTATAAATACGTCCTTCCCAAGAGAGAGAGACCCCACGAATTCACAAAAAGTTAATCCTGTATAGCTTGCTATAATCCACTTTGTCTCAATCTGCAATCCGTTTCAGGATATTCTTTTAGCACAAGACAAAGTTTCCACCATCATCATCATCATCCTAACCTGTATTGTTTATGATAAGAAGCAATGTATTAGTATCAATTTCTACTATTAATCCTTGTATTATCTATAAATCATAGATTTAGTTTGTCAGATTTTAAAATTTTAATTTTGTCCAAAGGTAGTTATTAAATTGTTTAAAAAATAAATTATGTTATTTTCAAAATTTTGTGCATCTAATATGTTACCATATGTAAAGTTATGTAAACTTGTAATTTGCTCATAATAATTATAAAAAAAGTCGCATCACTTTGATTACTAAATTTAATGATTATCGATTGAGTAAGGACTACAATTGCAAAATTCTAAAAATATACAATAAATCCACAACTTACACATACAAAAGAGATTTATAGCAAAATTTAACTGTTATTGTTTGGGTCCACGTAAATTTCAAATTTCAAAAAATATAAAAGGTAAAATTGATTAGTTAAAATATTCCATAAATCCTTGTACTCTTCGTAAATCTAGAATTTAGTCTCTTTACTTTTCAAATTTCAAAAATCAAGTCTAACTATTAACGCTGGTACGATTATTTTGTTAAATTCAAGTTCTATACAATGTCATCTTTTTAATTACATTGCTGGGTGTTTTTTTATTTAAAAAATAACAGTATTAACAATTGAACTTGAATTTTAAAATTCGAACAAATTCTTAAAATAAAAATAAAGCAAATTTATGAAATTAGAGCTGAAAACTAAATATCAGTTTATTAAAAAATATATATAAAGATGTGTATGTTTAGGTCCCACATTCCCATGCCCATCTAACGGAAAATATATACAATGGGAAAAGGCTCCCTTATCTTATGGCATCAAATGATTTTATTTTCAGTAGTTTTAAAGCCAAAGCTCGAAAGCTAAATCCTATTCCCACTGCTTTCGTCTTTTTTCTTTTTCTTCTATATATAGCCATTGCTTTATAATCTTTCTCAATCTCTTTATATACATAGCATGCAAGTTATGGCTTTTTCTCCTACAGGGTTGTTGAGTTTGGTTGTGTTCATGGTCTTGGTGGTGGAGCCTCATCCAGCCTATGGCTCGAGCCGTGGTGGTTGGTTTGGCCGAAACCAAGGTGCAGCCACTCCACTAGTCAATGGGATATGCGCCGCCTCCGTTACTATCCATGGATACAAATGTGAGGAACACCAAGTAAGAGCCTACGTTTTGTTTTGGTAGTAATTTAACAGTAACATGGATTTTGTTTCATTAATTAATTTTTATTTTCAGGTGAAAACCCAAGATGGATATATCTTGAACATCCAAAGAATCCCAGAGGGACGTATAGGTGGGAATAGTAGTGGAAACAAGAAGCAGCCGGTGTTGATACAACATGGTGTACTTGTGGTGAGCCCTTTTTTTTTACCATATTGGACGAAGAATTTACGTCGTTTACTTTTACAAAAGAAATTCCCAAGACTTTATCTAAGCACCATAAAAAAATGTCTACCTTCGTTTGGGTGCACCATGTGTGGGAATAATGTGACATTTAATTTGTTTCAATTTGGCAATCTTTTTTACTCATTAAAGCTTTTAGTTTTTGCATTCTAATCATCAAACCCTAATTCGACCCCAAACAATAGAAGCATAGTCAATTTACGGTTTTAGTCCCTCTAATATACTTAATTTAATAGATTGGGTCCTATAATTTGATTATGCTATTATCATTAATATTATGTCTTAACCTAAATTACTAATCTTATTAAAAAATTATGTCTGCTAATCTAGAATTAAAAAAAATAAAAACTAAAACCCAAAATTCTTTATGGCATTTAAAATTATGATAATCAAAATAATTGTTTTTAACATAATTTATCATTTACAAAAAAAAAAAAACAGCTTAATCTCATGATTTCAATTCTTTTTAAAAATAAACCTTCACATTAGCCAACTAATTAAAACCTTAACCACATTATTGATTTGGATTAAGATCTTAACAACAATAATGATAACCCCAAATTTAAAATGCATAATGATTTATTTGGCCCTCCAATCTTTAAAAAAAAGTTATTTTAGCCATTCATTTAATATTTCGTATTTTTTAGCCTTGAACTTTGTGTTGTTTATAGAATCACCTCAAAATGGATGAAAAAATTAATGCCTATTAACTTTCTTGACGTGGTAATCCACGGGTATATCACGTTAGCAATTAATTATTTTTAAAAATATTAAAAAATTAAAAAAATTTATATTTTTAATAAATTTTAAAAGTTAATTTTTCTATCCATTTTAGAGTAATTTAATATATAATACAAGTTTAAATTTTAAAAGAAATAAAAAAATTAAATGATGAATTAAAATAAATTTTTTGATAAAGTTGAAATATTCATGGTAATTTAAAAAACTATAATTAAATCAGCTAAAATATAAACCGATTGCGGAATGTAAGAGTGGGATGTAGGTTTCCATGGCATAATGATCTAGGGTTTTGTCGTCGGCTAAGAAAAATCTCTGTTGGGTACACAAAATAATGCACCGATTGAGGCTCAATTCTAATGGACCCATTTTATTTCCTTGTCTGAAACTCATTTTACGTGGCCAATTATCATAACACTTTAGGGTCTGCAATTTTTGGTTTGTTTATGCATTACAGATAACATCAAATTTTCATACCTTCTTAATTTATGATGCTATTATAATGATAATAATTCAATTTTATTTTTTTAAATTGGGTTTGCTTTTGTTTGGATTTTAGGATGGAATGACGTGGCTCCTGAATTCACCTCAGCAAAATCTACCAATGATTTTGGCTGATAATGGCTTTGATGTTTGGCTAGCCAACACTAGAGGTACTAGATTTTGCAGACACCATGTTTCCCTTCACCCTTCCCAACCGGTACGTTCTTATTTTTATTTTTTTAATATGTCATGCTATTTAAATATAAATATGAATAATAAATAGTTGAGTGCAATAGTAAGATATATTACACCTTCAATGAGAAGATTCAAGACATTATTGGAAGGGGCAGAACGAACCTCGGTCATGAACTGTAAATATCTAAGCTAGTTTAACTTGATAAAATGGCAGGAATTCTGGGACTGGTCATGGGATGAGTTGGTAAGTTATGATCTACCTGCAGTTTTTGACTTTGTGTTCAACCACACAGCCCAGAAGATTCATTACATTGGCCATTCCCTGGTAACTCATCATTTCAATCAAGAATTTACACTTTGGGTGTTCCTTTTCATCACTTCATTTTGATTAATTGGTCCAACAACATTATGAAGGAAAAAACATTATTGATGTATTGTTATTTGCATTTGAATAGGGAACTCTTATAGGTTTGGCGTCATTCTCAGAGGGACATCAAGAAGATCAGCTGAAATCGGCAGCATTTTTAAGTCCAATTGCATACTTGACCCATATGAAGACTGCACTGGGGGTCGTTGCTGCCAGAGCCTTTGTTGGTGAGGTCTGTCACCAACCCTTTATTTTCATCTCCTTCAATTAATAAAATTAAATTCAACTTAATCATGTTAATAGCTTAAAATGGGTTTCAATGGTTTTTTTTTTTTGCCAACAGATCACTACATTGTTTGGCGTAGCTGAATTCAATCCAAAAGGGTGAGGATCATTACTATAGGTTGAAAATCAAATTCATCCCTATACTATTAAAAGTGATCAATTTAGTCCTTTTACATCTAACTTTAAAATAGAGAGGTACAATTTTAATTATCATTTTATAGAATAACTAATTTTTAATTATCACATTAAAATTTCCCTAATGCCTCATCTAATGGTTTTTTAAAACTTCCACATTGGAATAGATTCATCTAATGATTTTTATTTGAGGTTGACAGACAACAGGCATCAATCTTTCTCAAGGCTTTGTGCAATTATCCAGGAGTTGACTGCTATGATCTGGTGACTGCAATTACAGGTACTACATCCATATTCAAGTTCTTTAATCTTTCTACTTAGTAATAGGACTCAATTGGATGAATCAGACTGGTTTTGGATTACATTGAATTTATTTAGATCATGCTAATTATTGCTTTAAAATTTTTTTAGCTATTTCAGATTCAGATTAATTTTGATTTTGAGTCATCCCTAATTTAGGGTTATCCAAATTTTGCTATTCAAGCTTTTAGGAATTTCACAGATATTTAGTTTGCTATTTGGTGATTTTGGTTTTTGTGATTCGGGTTTGACATATTACCTTTTGCCTCTTTTACTATGGAGATTCATATATTTAGAATTTGTCTTTATGTATTAAATTAAGTGTCTTTATGTATTAAATCAAAGAGTAAATCGGTCATTTCTGTTAAATTTTTTATCGATTTACACTATTAAAAATTGATGTGATGTCACGTGTACCTCATATTGATGTACATAGACTATTTTCAATAGTAGAAATGAATGAATTTTTTAACAGAATGACCAAATTGAGCTTTAATTTAATGTATAGGAACTAGTTTGTCTAATTTTTTTTAATAGAAGTGGTAAAATACAATTTGACTTTTAGTATAGAAATCTACATGATACTTTTACCAAGTTTGGATCGTTTCGAGTTACTTATTCAAATCATAGGTTCATTTTTGCTTCAAATCATCAAACTATTAACCTTTTATAATCGGTCAAAATTAGGATTTGAAGTAATGATTAGGTCAAAATTGAGAAATTAATTCTCATGAGAAGCTGATTTCAGTTTTGTTATTTGTGATTGTAAGGTAAAAATTGCTGTCTCAATGCTTCCACGGTTGACCTATTCCTACAAAATGAGCCTCAATCCACAGCAACCAAAAACATGGTGCATTTAGCTCAGAGTAAGTCTATGAAAGGACAAAACTCTCATTATAGCAACCCGAAACCGTATATGGAACGTATCATACACGTTAATCGTGTTTTTGCAGCCGTTCGAGATGGGGTTATCGCAAAATACAACTACGGGAGACCGGATTATAACCTGATGCATTACGGAGAAGCCAGGCCACCAATTTACAACATCTCAAACATACCTAAAGACCTTCCAATATTCATTAGCTATGGAGGCCAAGATGCACTGTCAGACGTTGAAGATGTAGGGCAGTTGCTTGATAATCTAAAGTACCATGATGTCAACAAGCTGTCGATTCAGTACATCAAGGATTATGCTCATGCGGATTTCATAATGGGAGTAAATGCCAAGGATATTGTGTATAATCAAGTTGTTAGCTTCTTTAAAAACCAGCAATGAGGCCCCTCAAGTTTATGTAACGCAACTAGTAAACTTTCACTCTTTTCCTCACCTAATAAATCCTTTAGTACAAAAATAGGGTTCAGAATATCATTTCTACTCGGTGTTTGGAAAAAGTGGAGTTGCTGGGAATGATACTTAATAAGAGGGCATCGAAGTTTATCCTTGGGAGCATTTTTTCTGATACTTAATAAGGCTTGGCGAGAAAGATTAAAATGGTGCAAAATTGTGAAGAATAGTCATGATGTGGGTATTTACAGATTTTATAGCGTTTGCCTGAAGTTGCTCTACTTGTGCAGAGATATAAACATTAATTTGGATTGGAAAATTTGCTCTCTCCATATTTCCAGGTTGTTAAGTCATGCTTCATCTTACTCAACGGCTTGAGCTGGTAGAAGTCTATGGAGACCTCATGTTACTTCATAAAGTAGCAAGAACGGTGTTATGCAAGCATGCTGGGCTTATAGGGATAAAGATCCTATATGAGGCTCTTTGGGCCTGCTCCTATTATTATTATGGACAAATAATCTCTTTGTTTGCACATTTTATGTTGTTAGGGCCTAGATTCTGTCTATTGAATTTGTTAGTCTATAGCAGGCTTTTTAAAGTGGCATGTGGAAGATCAAGAATAATTGTTGCTCTAAGTGACTTGAAAAGGCAATGCCTTTTAAAAATGGTTAGTATTACTAGGATTGATCATGAGTCAAGTTGAGCCAAGTTTAGGTCGGGTCGATGTAAAATTTTAGTTTCATTTTTTAGGTTTGATCCAAAAAATAGGTCTAAAATTTTGTTCAGGTTCGATATAATTACAAATGCTAAACCCAAGTTTAGCCCGCTTGTATTAATTTTTAGATTGTTTTTTCTTTTATTTTAACAAATTTAAAAAATGTCAAATACACTAAAATATTAAAATAGATATTTCCCAATAAATTAAAATACAATAAAAAAATCTTTTTATTTAAATAATACAAAGAAAATAGTTACAACTTAGCAAGCAAATGCATCTAAAATAGTAAAAATTAACTATAAAAAAGAGTTATATAATATCCTAACAACAATAATAAAATACTAGCAATATAAGAACGAAATGGTAGTAAAATAGTGGCAAAACAACTGATTCAACTTGGGCCAGACCCGAGCAAAAAAATCCAGCCCAAGGTTTAATCCATTTAAAAAACGAGCCTTAATTTTGTCTAAACTCATTATTCAAACCTATATTTTTATCTAAACTTTTTTACTTTTACTTGGACGAATAAACCGGCCATGATTAGTTTTAAATAGTGTAATTGTTTAGGAGGAAACATGTTACGAGGAAGGGAAAGTAGACATTGTCACTACGGGAGGCAATGTGGAAGTGCCAGGTTTGGGAATTGTGCATTTGTACCATGAATGTTTGAATCATTTATGAAACCTTTTGTTTTCTTTACTACAAAACCGTCTTTTTCAATTCGAATTTTTTTATTATGCCATCAATCTATTTAATTTAGTGTTCTTTCTAAACAACGTACTTACGAAATGAATGAATTCTAATATAACTCAAATTTCAGAATCACAAATTTATTCGTTATAATAAATAACCATGAACAAACTACTATACATATTGTACACTAAAAATAACAATTATGAAAATAATACCAAATTAATATAATATAATTATGCCATAAAGAAAGTAAAGAAATACTCAACTTCAAATACACTAAAATTATGCAAAGAATATAGTAGATATATATATCACTTATTATCATGTACATATACCAAAATTAAATTTGAGGTGAATTATTTGGACACTAAAACAATATATTATCGGATATATTATTCCAACATAAAATATTAGAAAAGACTCAGCACGCGAGGTTGACAGAAATTTGAAAAACACTTCTACATAAACAAATTTTAATTAAGGGAATAATGAAAAAGTCAAAGGGAATGTTGAAAAAAGGTTGAAAGTAAAAAAGGAGGAATCAAAACGACCCTAAACCTAACAAGGGGCACCACGTTGGCAAAAAGCATGCCCTATCAAGTTTAGGGTGACCTTTTCTCAAATAATTTTCTTAACAAGTCATTTTCACTTTCTTTATAGATATTTGAAAAGAATATTTTAGGCCAAACGTCATTTTCATTTTTGTTTTTTTGAAAAATTTAAAAATATTTTAAAAATAAAAATATGTGGAAATTAAAAATAATTAAAAGTAGAATTCATTATTTTCACCAAAATGTTTTGTAAAAATAAAATGATGAAAATGAGAGTTTTAACTTTAGATAAATTGACTCTGGTTCAAACTCATATAAACATTAAACTTTTAAATAATTTTTTAACATTAAATTTGGTACATTAGTTCGAATCCATATCAATGTAAATTTATTATATTTTATTTTCTTAGAGAAAATAGTTACTAAACATAGTTTCGTATTTGAAAATATTTTTTTATTTTTATTTACCAAATGTGCTTTTACAGATTTTTAAAGAAAATAGAACATGAAAATTATTTTCTAAAAATAAAAATAAAAATATTTTCAGAAATGAGGCTTTAAATTTTTTTCATACATCATTCTTTGAAATTTTTACTTTCAAAATGACACCTTTTATTTATTTATACAAATGAATCCAAAATTTGACAAGACTACCATGTATAAAACGCGTTTGATGGGATGTATTTTTCACCTATGTGGTACATCTTGCCAGATTTTTTTATTTTTTAATTTTCAGGTTTTTTTAATGTCGATCTATCTCAAGATGATGCATTGGAGTTTCTGAACTACCACACAGACGCATGGACCGTACAAATTCTTCGTTGGATTCGGACCAATTAGAAGTTGGTAACCGCTTTTCCAACAAGAACACTTTTCTTGGTGCATTGAAACAATACAACATCGAGAACGGGTTAACTACACTATGGTTAAATCAAAGCTCGATAGGTACGAGGCGTAAGTGTCTTTGTGCAAGACGGCACATGTGCATGGAAAATCATGGCGTCGTTGAGGAAAAGGACGGGGATGTGAGAGGTGAAGAAGTACAAAGGTCCGCATACATGTCTTACCTCATGCAGTACCACTATGTGTTCAATGATTTGAATAACACTAATATTATGTAATGTTGCATTATTTAACGTGCCGTTGATGTGTAACACAAGATCATCCGAGGATGGATTCGACATGTTGGTGATTTAATAATCCCGACGGTGAAGGCCGATCCCAAAACTACAAGGTTTACCTTAATTGGCAATATTCAGTAGCCAAATGGGGTACACGCCCTCTTCTGTAAAGGCTTGGATAGCCAAGCGAAGCGCTGGAAAAGTTGCACTGCGATCGGTGGGGCGCTTCATATAATGAAGTGTGGCGGTGGTGTAAGGTCTTTGGAGAGATATGTCCCAGCAAAGACAACGAGACATTGAAAGCGGAACCCACAGTGACTACAATGATCGTCGCTCCGTGGATGCGCGGTGTTCAAGCACTGTTCGGACATTTAAGCAATGCCGAGATGCTTTTACATCACGCAAGCCATTGGTACAAATTGACGGTACCTTCATGTATGGTAGATATACGATCGGCTATTGCTAGTCGTGGCACAAGACTACCGGGAGAATCCTTCCGATTATGTTCGCAATAACACCGAAGTCGGTGATGATGACGGGACTTCTTCCTATCTAGGTTAAGGAGGCATGTCCGCCTCAACCCGACATATCGTTATATCGGATCGGGGCCTGGAATACTTGCGGCAATAGAACGACAGGAAGCATGTGGCATCGCACACACCATCGATATTGCACAAGCATGTGGCATCCAACTACTATGGGCAACACCGATCTAAAAGATGAAACGGCAAGTGACCGATATGGGTATGAAATTTCTATTAATATAATTTCTTTTGAAATTTTCAATTTATTCGCAATTGAAATGTGGTATGTAATATTCGATATCAACGATATTGGCGGTGGTACGAGATCAATAAAGACCGTTTTCACGAGATGTTGGCCGCTTTGCGCGAAGATAACGCCAAGGCGCAGAGTACTGTGCAATATTCCTTTTGAACAAAGGACACAAGCATATGAATGCGACGGCTACGATATGGTCATATGACCACAAACCCGGCCGAATGCATAAATTACATGCTAAAAAGGAACCCGTCATCCGCCGATTCACGTGGTTTTGCAGAGACATATTTTCGTTTAGCGGCACTATTTCGAAGAGAGCAGCGAGTTATCGAGGCGATGCAAGGAGGCCATGTATGGAGCCGAAGGTCTTGCAAGAAATTAACCGTGGAAGGCACGGCGAACACTATGCACACGGCTTGTCACGACCGCGACAAATTTATGGTTTCGTGTCACGGAGTTTGATGAGCCGAGCCAAGGTATTGTTGGCGGGCATTATCGTACACTTGACAAATAGGACATGCGATCGTGGGATATTTGATGCACTTCATTACCCATGTGCTCATGTACTTGCGGCTTGTCATAATCTTCGTCTTGACCTATGAGCTATGTCGACGAAGTCTACAAATTAGAAAACATGTACAACGTGTGGAGACACGTATTCCCACCATCCCAGATGAACGTAAGTGGCCATCAGATCGCTTACTGCCAGATAAGTCAAGGTGGGATAGAGAATTGAGACATAAACCAAAAGGTCGACCTTCCTCGACTAGAATACGCAACAATATGGATATCCGAGAATCGACCAACCAAAGTCGGTGATGCGGGTGGTGTAGGAACCCGCCATACATCTCGCTTCGTGTCCAAATCGGACTAGTTGACCGTGTTCTTAGCTTGTTTGTCTCTTGTGGCTATGTAATGTCTGCTTTTTTGGAGGAAAACGGTGAACTTTTGTACAATAACTCAAATTTATTAAATATAAGATAATTAATATTAAATTACAAACACAAATAATAAAACAACTTTTTATTCAAAAATAAAAAATTATTACGCTTAAAAAATAAAATAGCCCGTCATAATCAACGTTGATGCCGAAATAAACAAGCTTTTATTTTATTCGAGTTATTAAAATTAAATTAAAAATTAAATTAAAAAAATTAAATCATTTCTATCTTATCAAAGATATTAAAATTAAAATAAAAAATTAAAATACAAAAACTTAAATTACAAAAAATTAAATAAATTAAAAAATTAAATTACAAAAAAATAAACTCAAATTGTATTAAATATATTACAACTTAATTACAAAAAAAAAAACCAAACCTATTTTGTCAAAGTTATTAAAATTAAATATTTAAAAAATTAAATTACAAAAAAACAAACTCAAATTGTATTAAATATATTACAACTTAATTACAAAAAAAAAAAACCAAACCTATTTTGTCAAAGTTATTAAAATTAAATAAATTAAAAAATTATATTACAAAAAAAACAAACTCAATTTTTATTAAATATATTAAACTTAATTACAAAAAAAACCAAACCTATTTTGTCAAAGTTATTAAAATTAAATAATTTAAAAAATTAAATTACAAAAAAAAACAAACTCAAATTGTATTAAATATATTACAACTTAATTACAAAAAAAAAACCAAACCTATTTTGTCAAAGTTATTAAAATTAAATAAATTAAAAAATTATATTACAAAAAAAAACAAACTCAATTTTTATTAAATATATTACAACTTAATTACAAAAAATTAAACCTTAATTACAAAAAATTAAACTCAAATTATAAATTAATTTACAATTACTCAAATTAGGGGTTTAGGATTTAGTGCGGATGCTTGGGAACCAACAGTGCCACGAGGGCGGGCTGACTATGTGTGGATTCCTCCTTTTTCTAGCTTCCTATGGGGTTGTGGAACCTCGAAGTGAATCCGATCCCTCCCAGCGTGGGTGCAGTTCGGTGTTGCGATGATGACCCACCTTGATAAAATAATGACCGGAGGTGTTTACATAAACCACGGCGGGGTGATCGCATCCGTCTGGTGAAGGAGCACGGTAGAAAGAATCGCTCCCGACGGTACATCCTCTAATCCCACACCCGATGTCGGCCTCGCGATCGGTGGCTAAAAGGAGTTGTCGGAACGGACTCGAACCCGCCATGGATTCCAACCAGGGGGACTAGAAAAGGAAACATATATGGGTTAGGAGGATACATGTAAGGCGGTACGCACCGCATAAATCGTGGACGACTGTGTTATCGGTGTTGTCACCGAATGATGGGCCCGGTGATTGTATAGGCGCTGTTGATGGGCCCGGGATCAGTATAGGCGCTGTTGATGGGCCCGTTGATCGTAGTAGCGCTCTTTGGGCCCGCCTCATCACCCTTCTCCTTGAATGTAAAGGGCCCGACGTTCCTTCGCTCATGAATTTGTTGCCGCTCTTCACCGACAACAGATACGACTTGCCATGGATTCTAAACCATGGCATGTACTCCGCACGCACGCTAACTCAGAACTACGATCGGTTCCGATTAGGTAAAAAGTCATACCTGTTCTCCCACGCCTCGATATGTTCGACCAAAATATTGGCCAATCCGTGTCTTTGCCGCCAGTAAGTCCACATCAGTGCTCATCATCGAGCACCTCAGAGCCACGGAATCGGTATGTCGGAATCAAATTGTCGCAGAACCCGATCCGACTGGTGCATCTCCACGGTCGCGTAGGGTGATTAGCGGACCTTAACGTGCTAACTGTTCGGATTTTGGAGGAACTCTTCCGAATTCTTCGCCTCAATTTCGGGATCCTCGTCACGGTGTCCATTGAAACTATATTAACATTACCAAAATATTAGTTATATACATAAATACTAAATTATAATAACGAAATTGACACTTACTTGTGATTCCGACCGTTGTTCCAATAGGAGTAGATATCCTCAAGCGAGTCGTATTCCAACATGACTTCTGGATGGTTCCACCTAATTAAATAAACTTTTAGCATGCAATTACACTATAAATCTACGACATAATTGTAAAATATAATATTAAATTTACCTTGTTATCAATGGAATGAATATGGTCGGTCGAGTCGGGACGTAAAATGGAAATCGAAACCATGCCCATGATCTGCAGAGTGATAGGCAACCTCCGATTTTTGCTTTATTCGCACCGTCGCCCGCACATCTCCGGTACAACCTCGATAGCACGCGGACCCCAACTCAATTCATCGGTCGCCTGAAATCAACAAGTTTGAGGAGCCATCTCGTGGACGAGGTTTCTAGAGACGTCCCGCATCGATATCCTCCAATTATCTCAAGTATGTATGCCTGCATACCGTATTCTTTCATCTTCATCGAGCATTTTCTACATCAGCAATAATAGAGTCTCTATTTAATGGAAATGGAGATCATGGAATATTTAATATATGATTATTACTAATATTTGAAAATTTAACATAAATTTTGTAATTTTAACTATATTTTATTATTTAATATAAATTTTATTACTATTAAACTAATGAAGAAATTATTTTTAAAGTAAATTACACAAATTGTCCCTTAACTTTGATTAAAATTACATTTTAATCATCAAACTTTAAAAAATTTTAAATTTGTCTTTAGCATTATCAAAATGTTACAAAATTGTCATCTGGACGTTAGTTGTCGTTAGTAAGGTTATGGTTGTCTCATATGGCACGTTGCTTTGCCACTTAAGATACAATTAGTTTCAATTTTTGTAGAAAAAAATAAACAAATAAATTAAATTGTTATATGTTTAAACCCTAAGATAACTAGTAAACAAACTCAACCTATTTCTTTTTTGTTGCAACCCTGGAAACCATGAAGGGAAGAAGAAGAAGAAGAAATGGAGCTACCCATTATGATTTCATATGCCCCAACCAATTTAAGAATTTTTGGTCTAATGGCAACCTAAGTAGGAGGATTTTGGTTGTAAAAACTATGGCAAAGGGTATCAAAATTCCTGCCCTTTTTTTCTTTTTTGCTTGGTATCATTCACCATTGATGGCTTGTTCTAGAATTGTTCTCCTAGGGTTGTTGAAAAAAGTGTGAACAATGGAGAATGAAAGAAGAAGAGAGAGAATAATATGGTCTAGTGTGTAACGACTCGAAAGTCAGTGGTGTCGAAAAGTGTGGTTTCGGAACCCTATTTCCTTAAATTGGACTCGTAAACATTATTATTAAATATTTACAGAGTTGTATTTCTAGTGAATTGAATTTTGGTTAGGTAATTTTGTCAAATTAGTGAAAAATTAAGGTACAAAAACTAAACCGCAAAAGCATCAAAAGTTAAAATTCTTAATAATCTTGTATAAGAATAAGAATAAAGGACTATTAAAGCAAATTAACCATTATCCTATTGATAATGGACGGTATTATATGAGTAAGGGGTATTGCATTTAGTGGTATCAAAGCTACAGGTTTAGTCGATTCTCGGACTAAATCGAGCTCTGAATTAAGTTTAGAGGTACATGCCATTTTCGAGTCGAGTCTGAGTTGAGATGTGGATGCTGATGAATAAATTCTTTTGTTTGATAGTTTAAAATGTTAGTGGAACCGAGAAACGTTAATAATGATGACATGAATAATAATGGTCACTTTGTTGAGAGTGGAAACAGGCTTGGGGTCGAAGCACCTAGTGAAAACTTAGCTAGTGCTTGACAAAATAGAATTGTGAGATCTTGACAAGAAGATCGAGGTAATTAGGGAATATATCGCAATATAGCAAAAATCTTTTGGAGAATAGCAATAACTACTCCACAAACTACTTCAGCAACTACAACTAGACGAGCCCCAATAAAAGAACTACGAAAGTACGGTGCCATAGAGTTTATAGGAATAAAAGGAGACAATCCATTGGCGGCCGAGTTGTGGCTAGAGGCATCGAACCGAGTACTTCAACAATTAGAATGCATGCCTCGTGAATGTGTTATATGTGTTGTTTCTTTTCTGCAAGGAGAAGTATATACTTGGTGGTAGACTATTATTTGGCATGTGCTCGCTTATCAGATTGAATGGGATTTCTTTTAGTTTGAATTCCAAAAAAAGTATGAAACACCCCTTACCCGTATTCAAAGCCGGAATAGGGTATGAGGCATTACCGGGCATAAACACAAGCAATCATACAAAACCGAGACGTAAAACTCCATCCAAATTTAAAAATTTTCATTTACATTCCTATCGTCCCTAAAATGAGCTTATGAGGCCCAAAACATGCTTTGGAAGTGGTTCGAGACTAAACTGAGAACTTTAGAAAGTTTTACGACACTTAGAAATTTTTTGCTAAAATAGTGGTCATACATCCGTGTGGGTTCGAGACCCGCCCGTGCGACCCTAGACACGCCCGTGCTACAGGCCGTGTTCAAAATAGGGTACTCTCTGACTTTGCCACACGGCCATGGCACATGCCCGTGTGCTAGGCCGTGTGGTCGATTTAATTGCAAAATTTTTCATAAAATAGGTGCAGATTTCACACGGTCGGGTACACGCCTGTGTCCAAGGCTGTGTAGCACACATGGCTGAGACACACTCCCGTGTCTCTGCCTGTGTGTTATATTCTGGACATTCTGTTTTGCATGAACTAAGGTGCAGGGGACACACGGCCAAAACACATGTCCGTGGGGCAGATTGTGTAACACACAACCTAGACACAAGCCCGTGTGTCTACCCTTGTGGACAAAAACAAGCCTATTTACCAAGCCATTATGTCACCCTTCCATGCACATACCTACAAAACAAAACATAGCACCAATCCTAACACATACACTCAACCAAATTAGCCACATCATTCACATGCTATTTTCCATCACATACAAGATCACATACTTGTCAACTCAACCATGCAAATTCTCACATCCATGAAAAACATCATCATATGCATATATAACTAAGCCAATATTAGCCAATTCCAATGGCCACTTACAAAATGAATTATCCACCATACTTAACACTTAGGAATTTAGACATACATTAACATCATACATGCGCCAATTGAACATCCTTAGCCATTTCAATGGCTAAGTCACAAAATATTACTTACAAGCCTTTATCTAAGCCAAGTAGCATATACATGCCATTATACCAAAATGAATCATTTAGCTATACCAAAAAGGAGATTTGTGGATAGTGTGATCTTGCTCTGACCGAATCCTCCAACCTTCGCGAGCCTTACGAGCACTATAAAACAAGGAAAAGTAAAACAGGGTAAGCATTTTCATGCTTAAAAAGTTCGCATAACAGAAAGAAACTTACCAGTTATAATTATTCAAATAAGCATATATATATATATGCAATCATTCCATCAATATTTTGACAAGTTACCTAAATACATTCACTCATTAAACAAGTTAGTCATACACATCATAAAGTTATCAAACCAACATAGATAGCTCACCATAGTATAAACTTTCATATCATTTCACTATTCTATTTTTCAGGATTTCTTTTCATTGAACTATTGTAATTTCGATGGATACTCAGGTAGTATACTCGAAGTATACATGTCAATCGTTTGTCAATTCACATACAAAGTCCTCCTTAAGCACATATTCATAGAGCACACTCTTAAGCCACATTTATATAACAGAATTACTAGTCCAGACTAAATCCTGTCTTTAACATTCGCTCCCAAGAGTTTATTCAGGATTACCAGTCCAGGCTATATCCTTTCGATAACGTTAGCTCTAATGAGCCTACTATGGATTACCCATCCGAGCTAAATCCATCTCATAACATTTATTCAAGAGAGTGTAGCTCAAGATTACCCGTCCGGGCTAAATCTTTTCTATATCATTTTGTTCAATTTAAGGAAATTATTATAATCCATCAAAATACAATGTTCAACCGGGATAATGACATTTTATTCGTGTTTATCATCTTGTGATTATTTCATAGGGTATATCATCACATATATATTATCTCAATTACACATTTCAATTAAAGCAAAATAACATACTAAATTAAATTATACAAACTTACCTTGAGAATGGTTTGTATTTAAAACTCAACTAATCCGAGACTTTTCATTTTCCCCAATCTAGTTTCGTAATCGGTTGTTCCGAATCTATATAAGCAAATTTTACTATCAATTCATCATTTTACGTATACATTTACATTAATTTGCATCCTAGACAAAATTACTATTTTGTCCCTAACTTTTTAACATTTTACATTTTAGTCCCTAGGCTCGTAAAATGAAATATGTTCAATTTCTTGGTAACCCAAGCCTAGCTGAACCATTTTCATGCTTATAGCAGTCCACCTTTTCCATTAAATCAGATTTTTACTGCCCATTTTATAACTTTTTTACAATTAGGTCTTTTTTATGCATTTTCATAAAAAATCACCTAGTAAAAGTTGTTTATCACACATCAAACATGCATAATCTACCATTAAACATCAAAATACACATATGTCTAACATGGGTCAAACCCTAGGCATCAACCACACCTTAAATTAATGGTAGAAATAGGTAGTTCGGATGATAACGACTTAAAAAACGTAAAGAGCATTAACAATGGGGCTAGGATGTACTTACAATCAAGCTTGAAAGATGAAAAAACCCTAGCTATTGTGTTCTCCCAAATTTCGGCCAAGGTTGAAGAAAGATGAGAAAATTTTGGCTTTATTTTCCCTTTTTATTCTTTTATTTACCAAATGACCAAAATGCCCTTTACTTAAAACTTTGAAATTTTATCTCACCATATCCATTTTTGTCCACTAACTTAACAAATGGTCTAATTTCCATATAAGGATATTCAATTTAAAATTTCATAGAAATTAGACACCTCTAGCATGTAGAACTCAACTTTTGCACTTTTACAATTTAGTCCTTTTACTAAATTAAGTGCCCAAACTTCAAATTTTCGAATGAAATTTTCACGAAATTATTTAGTAAAATTGTAGACCATAGAAATTTAATAAAAATGAATTTGACATATTTACTACGTCAAATTTGTGGTCCTAAAACTACTGTTCCGACTAGGTCTAAAATCGGGCTGTTACAAAGTATATGGGTGAACTGTACCTAAAGGACAAAAAGTAAGAGTTCCTATTCCTGAAGCAAGGTGAGATGACAGTAATTAATTATGAACTTAAATTTCTGTGACTTAATAAGTATGCTCTAGAACTTGTTACGAGTGAAGAAAAAAGTTGTAAGAGATTCCTCTGGGGAATGCGAGATGAGCTTTAAGTTCAGTTAGTCTTGCACAAAATAAAAGAGTTTGCTAGTCTAGCTAAATGACCGAAAATGTTTGAACAAGCCTTGGGTTTAGATAAGGAAGACGGGTCTCTTCGAGTATTTGGGAAGAGAGTAGGGGCTACTGGCTCACAACCTCTGCTTAAACGAGCTAGGGATTCTTGAGGTTTTGGGAAAATAGTTCCACCAGATATAGACTCTGAGAAAGATCAAGTTAAACAACCATCAGCATCTATTGGCCATGTTAAGAAGTTGAAAAAGGACATGACTATTCCGAACTATGGACTTTATGGTAGAAAACATAGAAGTGAATGTTGGAAGAAAATAGGGTCATGTTTTCGGTGTGGATCTTTAGAGAATATTGCTCAAAATTGTCTAAGAAATGTTAATAATAATCCTGCCGCTACCCAAAAATCTATTGTAACAACTCGTTTTCAATGACATTGGAACAGTATTTTTGTGACCACAAACTTGACATGAAAATATTTATCTTATTATTATTTTAAGGTCTACAGTTAGTATTACTGTATAAAAATTTTGTTAATAAATTTTACCGTTTGCATCCTTAATTTGATAAAAAGGACTAAATCGCATAAAGTGTAAAACTTGAGTTCTTCTGGTTAAAGATATCAAAAGACTATGCGATTAAATGGTTTAGGGTTTTATGTTGCAATTAGAGTATATAATTTTCTAGTGGACTTTTATGGCCATTAAAATGAAATTATAAATGTTAATTAATAAGGCTAAAGTTGTAAATTAATAATTAAAAAATAATAAAATATAGAAAACAAAAGAAAAGTCTTGCATGTTCATCTTTTCAACCTAAAATTGAAGGAGAAGAAGCGATGGAAGCTTGAAACATTCGGCCAACCCTATTTTTCTTGCATGTGAGTAGTTTTTGTCTCGTTTTTAATGATTTCTATGTTTTCGGGATCGTTGTAGCTTAATCTAGCTAGCCCGGGGACTATTTTGTAAAACTGTGAAAAGATTAAGTTTTTTCTATGAATGTGTATAGGTTGTTTTCGATGTTTGATGGAAGAAAATGGTTAGGAGTTGATAGATAAACAACTTTTGTTAAGTGATTTTTAATGAAATTGTCAAATAGGGATTAAATTGAAAAATATAAAAATATACATGGTGAAATTTTGAAATAAATAAAATATAGAGCTTGATAGGGACCTATATGAAATTTGGCTATAGTGGGTTAATGATGAATTACATGAATTTTCATTTATGAGCTAGGGACTAAATTGAAATAAAATCAAAATTATAGGGGTAAAAATGTAATTTTGCTAAAATATGAGTTTGGGTTAAATTGAATAACATAAGTATTAAATTGAGCTAAATTTATTCGTTTAGATCAAGACAAACCTTGTACGGCTTTAGATCAAGGCAAAGATAAAGTTTCAGAATAGTCCCCTTCGTATCTACATTTAATTGTCGAGGTAAGTTTGTGTAATTACATTGCATTTGTGTGCCTTTATTTGAAATATACATGTTTTGTGGACTTCTATATATATATCGATTGTGTATCCAATGATGTTATGTAGACTACCGAGCCCCGTTTGAACCTTAGGAATTCGTAGGATACAAATGACATGTCAATCAAGTTTACATGATTCATGTGCTGGTCTTAAATGTCCTACAGATGGCTGAGGTCCGACATGTGTTGCGGATACTCCACAGCTCGTGTGAGCAGTATCGTGTAGCTACATTTCGACCCACAGCTCGTGTGAGCAGGCCTATTTTTATAGCTCGTGTGAGCATTTTGATTCACAGCTCGTGTGAGCATACATGTATAGGAATTGATGGATTACAGTTATATGAGTTAGCACACTATGTGTGAGCTATCCCGAGTATTCAACGGTATTTTAAATGATTCAACATGCATGATTTGTAATAGAATGGTAAGAGTTCGATATGAACTAAGACATGAGCACATGTGAATTTCATTGAATTGGTGATACATGGAGTAATGAAAGTTGAGATGTATGATATATGCATATGATACATGATTAAATCTTATGATCATCCATGATTAAATTGTTTATGTTATATGCTTATATGGCTAACATGTTTGGTGTAAATGTTTAGGCTTTGGCCAAGTGTGGTTGGATTATGCCATGTTTAACTTACTTAATATGTGATGAAATGGTAAGTTGAGTTTTACATTATACGAACTTACTAAGCATTTATGCTTACTCTATGTTATTTTTCGTGTTTTTTTAGTGAATTGGAAGCTTGTTCAGGTTGGAAGCTTGTCGGAGTTATATCACACTATCCATCAACTAAATCAGTAGATTTTGGTGTTTCTAAGTTTTGGTTATAACGGCATGTATAGGTATTTTTGTTTGATGTTTTAGCCATTTGTTTCTGGCTTGTGTTTATGGAAATTTGGATGGTGAAATGGTGCTAATTTTGGCATGTTTATATTTGACCATAAAATGGTTGATATCGTGGCTTATGATGCTTGAATGATTGAAGAAAGAATGGTAGTTAAAAATGTATGTTATAAATGGTCTTGTGAATGTGGTGTTTTAGTATATTTGTTATAGATGACATATATGGCTATTGGTGCTAGATGTTAAATGGCATATTTGGTACTTTTGGTGTGAAATTTGATAGGTAAACAAAGTGGTAAGTTTTGACATAAACTTAGGTATAAATTCATTGAACTTTTGGCCAAATTTTTGCATATGGTTATACATGTTTAATTGCTGTGATTGAGGTGCCTTTTAGGCATATTGGTTGTATGAATATGTACCTTATAGGGATAGCTTGATTATGTATCACCCCTAACCCGTATCCGTCGCCGAAACAGGGTTACGGAACATTACCAGAGTTTATAGAATAATTTCATGTAATTCATATCATTTACTGTTCATATCTAAAACTAATCATGTTGTCCCTTGAATAGACCCTCAAGGCCCAATTTAAACATTTGGATCGAGTCGGGCCTAAATCGGGAACTTAGAAAATTTTTCAAAATTTTAAAATTTTTCCTAGATGCAGGGCACACAAGCTTGTGTGGTCAAGGGACACGCCCGTGCTGCATGACGTGTCCTACCCAGTGTAACTCTCTGACTTGTGCCATATGGCTTGCCACACACCCGTATGGTTGATTTAATTTTCACAAATTAGGTGCAAGTTTCACACGCCCGTGTTCTGGACCGTGTAGCACACAGGCTGAAACACACGCACGTGTCTTTGCCCGTGTGCCCAATTCTGAGCATTCTTTTTCTATATTTTAGGATGAAGGGGACACACGGCCAAACCACATGCCCATGTGCCAGGCCGTGTGTCACACATGGTCAAGACACACGCTTGTGTGTCTACTTGTGTAGACAAAATAAAGCCATTTCCTAGCTTTATTTCTCACCCAAAATTTGCAACAAACTACACCAACACTTACTCACATATATCAACCAATTCCAAACATTAAACCGAGCAATCAACATTAACATGTAAGACATAACATCACCTATATTCATATAGCCAAACTTACCTGTCTGTTAAAGCATATAATTTACCTTAATTTAAGCTAACCATACCTTACACATATATATGTTAACATGGTATAACTTTGTAGTTATACTAATTCAAACATCACTAGCCATACCAATGGCTAGATTACAAACATCCATTTACAAGCCATCTTTTGGTCAAGTTAAACTATACATGCCATTATACCAAAATAAGTTTATTATTTATACCAAAACGAGCTAGTGGATAGTGTGACGATGCCCCGACCGATCTCCAACCTTTGTGAGCTCTCGAGCACTATAAAATAGAAAAAAAATAAAACCTAGTAAGTAATTAATGCTTAGTAAGTTCGTATAACAAGAATTAAACTTACCAATCACATTTACTATAACAAGAATACAATAACATGCTTTCCAACAAATTGGCAATTTGCCTAATCACATACACTCAAATAAGCAAGTTAGTTACATAATTCACAGGTACATAAAACAAACATGGATGAGCTTATCATGCTACACTTCTTTCAGGTATTTCTGAAGTATTCAAAAAATAACTCTTTTAATCCTATAATTTCTCAATTCCGGAACTTATCCGTTGAATTATTGAAATTTCGATGGATACTCAGGTAGTACACACAAGGTGTACAAAATCGCAATCAGTTAACTCATAATCAGGGGTACCAATTAGGGCACTTAATCAGGGAGCACACTCTTGAGCCACATATCAAGATGCTCAGTTGAGCTATGTATCAGAACACTTATTTGGGCTAAACAGGAAACTCATAAGAGTTTTATTCAGGGAGCTCATAAAGCTTAACAGATAACTTCAAGAGTTAATATTAGGGAGCATCGGATAAGGTAGCAGGGAGTTCAAGCGAGCCATGTCAGAAAGCCCATAAGAGTTTATATTGGGACGCTCACGTAGAGCTGCTTTTGTGTCTGCATTATATGCTGGATCACAACCGATCGAATATGTAACAGGACGCTCACACAGAGCTGCGGTAGTGCACAACACATGCAGAATCACTACCGATAAGGATGCTCACAAGAACTATTTAACAGGATACTCGAGAGGGCTTTAATAGGATTGCTCATCCTAGCTATATTCTGTCCGCAACATATGCAGGACCACATGTAATATGGAAAATCACATTTATCCATCGAATTTCATTATTCAAATAGAACTTAATATTTTCCGGATATGTTTGAACATATGATTATTTCATTTATTTTTAACATTTATATAATTCATACAATCACATACCACATTCAATTCAAGCATATAAATAAACTCAATTCGGTTACACGAACTTACCTCGACACTTGTTTATGTATAAAAATCTACTAATCCAAAACTTTTTCTTTTCCTCGATCTAGCTTCGAATTTGAGTTGTCCGGATCTATATAAATGAATTTAATCATCAATTTAATTCATTTCATACTCAATTGAATTCAAATTACACTCTAGGAAAAATTAACATTTTGCCCCTAAACTTTTCATAAATGATAATTTCATCCCTAGACTCGGAAAATAAAATTCATATAATTTAATCCTTATTCCAAGCCTAACCAAGTTTTACATGTTACCATAACAGCCCATAAATTTCACAAAAATCAAAATTTTTCCATGGGTTTTACCACTTTTCAATTTAGTCCCTAAATCAAAATTTTATTAAATTTTGTAAAAGTTGTTTATCTTTCAAAAACCTATCATTTTCTACCATAAATTTCAAAATTTCAGCATATTCATCCATGGAAAAATTTCTATACTTTGATATCTTTACAAATTAATCCCCAAAATAGATAGATAAGACTATCCCGATCTCAAAAATATAAAAGTTACTAAAAATGAGACAAGAAAACATACCTAATTAAGCTTGATATGTTTCCTTTCTCTCTCTTAGGGTTTCCATACAATTTGGGGATGAAGATGATGAAAATAAGATGATATTTTCTATTTAATTAGTTATCATCTTTTTAATTTTTCTCATTTCCAATTTAGTCCTTAGCCTTTTCTAATTTTCAATGAATGGATCACCAAAGATATCTACTAACTTTTATTTAATGGTCTAATTACCATATAAGGACCTAAAATTTTGAATTCCATAGCTATTTAATCCTTCTAGCTACTAGAATTCAACTTTTGCATTTTATGCAATTTGGTCCTTTCCTAATTTAACACATAATCGGTAAAATTCTTCTTATCAGAATTTTTATATAACATTCCTATCATAATGCAGACCATGCAATAATATTAAAATAA
Source organism: Gossypium rotundifolium (assembly GCA_025506655.1). Lineage (NCBI taxonomy): Eukaryota > Viridiplantae > Streptophyta > Magnoliopsida > Malvales > Malvaceae > Gossypium > Gossypium rotundifolium. The sequence goes on from CP106730.1 coordinate 32,810,859, forward strand.
ATTTTCTTTTTGGCTCGGATTTGTGGTCCCGAAACCACTGTTCCAATTTCACTGAAAATGGGCTGCTACAACTCTCCCCCCTTAAGAATTTTTGTCCTCGAAAATCTTACTAGTAAAGAGATATGGATATTGCTTTCTTATAGTATCCTTCGGTTCCCAAGTAGATTCTTCTATACCATGTCGTTGCCAGAGAACTTTCACTAAAGCCACCTTTTTCCTTCTTAACTCTTTTGTTTCACGTGTTAAGATTTTGATTGGTTCCTCACTGTAAGTCATACCAGGTTGAATCTCAATTTCTGTCAAAGAAATAACATGTGAAGGATCTGACCGATATCGTTGTAATATAGACACATGAAAACATTATGAATCCGATCAAATTCTGGTGGTAATGCTAACCGATACACAACAGATTCGATTCTTTCAGTGATTTCATATGGCTCGATGAACCGTGGACTCAATTTTCCTTTACGGCCAAATCGAAGAACTTTCTTCCAAGGTGATACTTTTAAGAATACCTTTTTGCCGACCTAAAATTCTATCTCTTTTCTTTTAAGATCAGCATAAAACTTTTGATGATCAGAAGCTACTTTCAAACTATCCTGAATCACTTTCACCTTTTCTTTAGTTTCACAAAATAAATCAACTCCGTGTTTCTTTTTCTCACTGTGCTCTGTCCAACACAATGGAGTTCTACATTTTTGACCATATAAATCTTCATATGGTGCCATTTTAATGCTGGACTGATAGTTGTTATTATAAACAAATTCAACTAAAGGCAGATACTTTTCCCAATTACCTTCAAATTCAAGCACACAACACTGAAGCATATTTTTAAAATCTTTATAACACGTTCAGATTGTCCGTCAGTTTAAGAATGGAATGCAGTACTGAAATGTAACTGTGTACCCAAGGCTTCTTGCAGTTTATTCCAGAATCGAGATGTAAATCGAAGATCTCTGTCTGAAATAATGGAGACAAACGTTCTATGCAATCTAACAATCTCAGAAACATATAATTCAGCCCACTTATCCAAGGAAAAATCCATACGTATTGGAATAAAGTGCGCAGACTTTGTTAACCGATAAACGATTACCCAAATAGCATCTTTCTTTTTCGAAGACAAGGGTAACCCTGATACAAAGTCTATAGTAATTTTTCCCATTTCCATTCCGGTATTGTAACTGGCTGTAATAATCTCGAAGGTACCTGATGTTCAGCTTTTACTTGCTGACATATCAAACATTTTGATACAAATTAAAAAATATCCCGTTTCATTCCTAGCCACCAGTACATCTTTTTCAGATCATTGTACATTTTATTACTACCAGGATGAATAGACATGTTACCATTATGAGCTTCATGTAAAATCTTCTGTACCAATTCTTAGTTTTTCGGTATACATATTCCCTTTGAATAACAAACAACCTGTAACGCCCCAAATGTTTGGGCCTAGATGAATTGGGCTTTGGGCTTTGGGTCTCATAAATTTTTTTTAAGCAAGAAAATGACAATTGGCATGTGGGCTTTGAGGGTTAATGAACTTGGAGTGTCTAGGGGTGTTGGAGAAGTTTTGGGTTCGAACTTTAAGGAGAAGGAGTTTTTAATTAATTATTAAAGGAACCAGGGCGGTGAGTAGTTGGGCTTTTAAATAAAAATAGGGAAAAATAGAATCAAAGAGCCTTGTGGTGGAGTGGCTAAGTGACGCAACTTAGGGTATAGGAAGGTGGCGTTGTGGGCTAGCAAGGAGATCCTAGGTTCGAATCCTAGCTTAGTATTTTTTTCAGGAGTTTAATTTTAGCCTTCTAGAAGGTTGGAAGTGGTGTGATGATGGACTCTCAGGAGAGTAATCATAAGAGAAAATTTAGGAAAAGATTGTGGAGTTATCAAGGAGAAAAATGAGGAGATGAGATGGGAAAGAGTTGGAGCCGATTGAGGTTTTGGGAGGGGTAGGCAGAGTTTCAGTTTTGTGTATAAATAGGGGGTGCCGAATTCCCTTTGTGCTATTTCGGCAACTATAGTGCTCTATCGAATTCTCCTTCACTTTTTCTGTTCTAAACCTCTCCTCTTGCTTATGTGTTTTCTTTTATTCTCTCCTAAAGCCTTAAATTGAATATCATTCTCTTCTTTCTCCATTGCTTGTGCCGTCCCACCTTCATCTCAATTATTGGGGACTGAATATTCGTGACTTCAAAAGCCGAAAAACTTTGCTCTTGGAGTCGTTTCCTTCATCACCCCAAACCTTGTGCCAATTCTCTAGTGACCAAATCTCTGTCTTGCTGTCATCATTCCTTTGATTTTTGGTGGATCGGATCTTGGATAAATCGGAATCAAGCTTGAATCTACAAGTCTCTGCCGAAAAGCTATCCATATGTTTCGAATTTTGGGTAAGTGTTCTTGATTTTGGGATAAGTTGATCGAATAGTCTATAGTAAGGGAAAGGGTGACTTAAGTGGATACAAGTCACCTATTATTTTGTCTTTAACGATTAAGATTGATGCAGATCTAGGGGATATTCATGAGTAGTAGCTAATGAAGGGCTATTAGGACTGGTGGCACAAGATAAGGTTATGGTAAGGCTTCTATTTTTGGTAAATATTGTGGTTAAGTGTGTGATTGATTGGAGGTTGGTATTGGTTGTAGGTTCAAGGCTGAGAATAGTGTAACACATCTTATTTACCAGGTGCGTACATATACTTCACACACGACAAATCAGCAAAACCGAAATACAAAAAAATCGGAATGCCGAAAAGCTAAAACGCCAAAAGGTTGGCACCGTCAACCACATAAGCGTACGAACATTAGTGTGAGAACACCAATATGACTACTGGGACCAAGAGAGCGATCTCATGGTTTCATGCCACTGTTTGGCCAACCGGACCAAAAGGGGCTAAATGGGCCTACCGAGCTTGTGGGCCCAAATTGGAAAGAGTTGATATATGAAATTGAATGATGGATTGATATGGATGGTCATATGATTTGATTATGATCGGGCCAAATGGGCTACATATACATGATTGGCCTTAATGGGCTATATGGATATGATTGGGCTTAGTGGGCCTTATGGGATTTTAGAAATGCATGCTAGGGTTTTAATGGACTCTAGGCTTAGTTTTGATGAATTTTTAAACATCATAAAACTTAATTTAATAATCAAACATTTTCGTGGACAAGTCACTAGGGTAGAGTGTGGCAATGGACAGATGCATGTCTAGGATTAGATCTAGGGAGAGCTTGGTACTTAAGCGGTCCTAGTGACCCACCACCTCTTCTCTGGAATCCTACCTGGTGCGTAATGTCTATTCACTTTAGTCGCGAGGACTTGTTGACGGGCGAAGGTTCGTAATTAAGACCTATTTTGTTAAGAATTACTGAAATACCCCTATAGGGTAGAATTACCGAAATACCCTTGATTTGTGAAATGACTAAAATACCCCTATATGTTGATTGTAAGATTTATAGATGTTACATGTACATTTGATGCATTCATATGATATTCTGTTTAGGATGCATATGGGTGAGAATTATGGAATGGAGGAAGTATATGAGGATCACATGGTTGCTTGACTACTGTGGATCCACCGATGGCTTTTTAAGCCCATTATATGATCAACAACTTTGCTGCAACGTTAGGTAGTATCGTAATTGAGCTACCCTTGATGTGTATCGGATGTGTGGGTCGATTTAGAAATCCCCATAGATGTGTTTCGGCAGGACGGGGATGATGTGTACCGGATGGATTATTTGGGGAGGGTTTGCACTGTATTACATGTATGATATTATTATGTTAATAATATGATATGTATGCTATTTGTTTGACGAGGGTCGTACACACTGAGTTTTCAAAAAATCACTCCCTCTTTTATTTTTCTCAGGTGATTCGCAGTAGTCGGTTCGACGGATGGAGAGACTCAGAGGTGGCCAACTAGCGAGACGATTAGAATTTTTTTCTTAATATCTAAATTCTAGATTTTAAGTTATTTTATTTCAGATTGTAATAAGGTTTCCCTATAGTTATTATTCCATTACTTCCACTATGCATTGTAATTTTGAAACGGAATCTGTATTTATTTCTTTTAAGTATATTTCAAGTTTTTTTGAAAATAATTGTGTTTTAAGAATGAGCTTTCGCTGTCAAAGAAAATTTTTACATAGTAACAAGGAAATGGTTTTTGGTTACACCTTGTTTTGAAAGCAAACTAGATTTTACTTAACTTTTCTTTAGAAGGGTTTTCAATGAAAATAAGGTTTTCGCAAAAACACTTGAATGTGACATGCCGGATTCGGGCCTAACTTTTAGGCCGGGTTTGGAGTGTTATATTTAGTGATATCAGAGCCCGATTGCAAAGCTCGGGTTGTGAAATAGGCCTTAGTACTTGGGTTTTTAAAAAAACACTATTTTTGGATTGGATCGAAATGTTTTGGAAATTCTTGTGATGTGGCACACCGAGTCTTTGATGTCGAACCAAGTAAGTTCTCTTGATATTTAATTATTTTGAGCTATTATACTGTAGATAGTGGGCTATTTTTAGAATATGCCTAGAGTAAAACTAAAGCCCATAGAGAACTGAGACTGTAGAGGATTTACGACTGCAAAAACAACCTCTTTACTTAATACTATCATAAAACATTGGCTTAATTACTGAAACTAACTAAATTTCATAAAATTCCTAATTCAGATAATACGAGAACCAACGATGAGCGCTAGAAGAAGTGCAAGGGGTCACGACAGAGGCCGTGGAAGTGTTAGGGTTGGATTGTTGGCATCAAGCTATATGCCCAACGTGGAAGTAGGAGAGGCTCCAGCCTCACTCGAGGCTGAGATTGGACCGTATGATCGGGCCGTGGGGGATGACGCATTGTCGCAGGCAATGCTGAGGATTTTGGAATGGGTCATTGGGCCCAATAATGGTACGGATAGTCATAGGTTGGTTTCGGAGCAACTACGATCTAATGGGGCTGAGGTCTTTAAGGGTATTACTGGCATGGCTCCTAATGTGGCCAAATACTAGATAGAGGCCACATAAAGGATAATGTATGACTTGGACTACACACGGTAGCAAAAATTGAAAGGGGCAGTGTCACTGCTTAGGGAAGAAGCCTATCAGTGGTGGTTGACAATGAAGGAGGGCACCCAACCTCAGCAGATTACTTGGGAGTTTTTCAAAGCTTCGTTTCAAGGGAAGTACATGGGTGCAAGCTATGTTGATGCTAGGAGGAAGGAGTTCTTGAACTTGACCCAGGGGAACAAATCTGTAGCGGAATATGAGGTGGAGTTTTTATGCCTTAATAGGTATGCAAGGGCTACTGTGGCAACGGACTATGAGTGTTGCGTTAGGTTCGAGGATGGTCTTAGAGATAGCCTCAGAGTATTGATAGCTCCACAGAGGGAGTGAGTTTTCTCAGAGTTAGTGGAAAAGGCAAGGATAATGGAGGAGGTGAAGCACATTGAGCGCCTGAATTGGGAGAAAGAGAAAGGCAAGAATAAAAGGGAGGCTGAGTTTTCTGGTGCGGGGCAAAGGCCTAGAGCTAAGGCCAGAGTTGATGGGCTAGTTGGAGTGGGGCCTCCTGCTGCTAATCCAGGGGTGCCTCCTTATGCTGGTTGTGGGAAAGGTCATATATGACGAGTGTTGGAAGAGGATAGGAGCTTGTCTAGCTTGCGAATCTATGGAGCATAGGATTAGGAATCACCCTAGAGTGCCGGCTTAGGTGCCAGCCGTGGGTCGGGGTAATGATCAACCACCAAGGGGTGATCAGCTGCCGCCTAAGGGCCATGGGCATGCCAGGGGCGATAATGGAAATGGACATAGATGTAGAGCACCGGGCGATGGTGCAGGTCATACTGAGGCGAGACAGCCAGCTTTGGTTTATGCTACTTGTCGCCAGGAAGATGGGGATGCCCAAATGTGATAACGGGTATGTTTTGTGTGGATGCGATATTTTGGGTGTAGAAACTATATGCGTGCAACGTTTATCTGCTCCAGTGGGTAGGTTTTTTCTTGAGTAAGTGTAAGAGGGTTCAATTAGAGTTAAAGTGTGTTAGTGTTATTAAAATCGAGTCTTGTATGAAAGCTTAGTGGTGTGACTTGAGCGGTGTGATTAATAGTTAGTTTGAAATTTCGGGGACGAAATTTCTTTAGGGAGTAGAGTTGTAACGCCCCAAATTTTTGGGCCTAGATGAATTGGGTCTGGGCTTTAGGTCTCATAAATTTTTTTTAAGCAAGAAAATGATAATTGACATGTGGACTATTAACGAACTTGGAGTGTCTAGGGGTGTTGGAGAAGTTCTGGGTTCGAACTTCAAGGAGAAGGAGTTTTTAATTAATTATTAAAGGAACCAGGGCGGTGAGTAGTTGGGCTTTTAAATAAAAATAGGGAAAAATGGCATCAAAGAGCCTTGTGTTGGAATGGCCAAGTGACGCCACTCAGGGTATAGAAAGGTGGCGTTGTGGCTAGCAAGGAGATCCTAGGTTCGAATCCTAGCTTAGTATTTTTTTAGGAGTTTAATTTTGGCCTTCTAAAAGGTTGGAAGTGGTGTGATGATGGACTCTAAGGAGAGTGATCAGCAGAGAAAATTTAGGAAAAGAATTGGGGAGTTATTAGGGAGAAAAATGAGAAGATGAGATGGGGAAGAGTTGGAGCCGATTGGGGCTTTGGGGGGGTAGGCAGAGTTTCAGTTTTGTGTATAAATAGGGGATGCCGAATTCCCTCTGTGCTATTTCAGCAATTGGAATTCCCTTTGTGCTATTTCAGCAACTATAGTGCTCTGCCGAATTCTTCTTCACTTTTTCTGTCCTAAACCTCACCTCTTCCTTATTTGTTTTCTTTTCTGATCTCCTAAAGCCTTAAATATAATATCATTCTCTTCTTTCTCCATTGCTTGTCCCGTCCCACCTTTATCTCAATTGTTAGGGACCGGATATTCGTGACTTCAAAAGCTGAAAACCTTTGCTCTTGGAGCCGTTTCCTTCATCGCCCCAAACCTTGTGCCGAATACTCTAGTGACCAAATCTCTATCGTGCTGTCATCATTCCTTTGATTTTTAGTGGATCGGATCTTGGAAAAATCAGAATCAAGCTTGGATCTACAAGTCTCTACCGAAAAGCTATCCATACGTTTCGAATTTTGGGTAAGTGTTCTTGATTTTGGGATAAGTTGGCTGAATAGTCTATAGTAAGGGAAAGGGTGACTTAAGTGGATACAAGTCACCTATTATTTTGTCTTTAACGGTTAAGATTGATGCAGATCTAGGGGATATTTGTGAGTAGTAGCTAAGGAAGGGCTTTTAGGACTGGTGGCACACGATAAGGTTATGGTAAGGCTTTAGTTTTTGGTAAATATTGTGGTTAAGTGTGTGATTGATTAGAGGTTGGTATTGGTTGTAGGTTCAAGGCTAAGGATAGTGTAACACGTCTCATTTACCAGGTGCGTACATACACTTCACACATGACAAATTAGCAAAAGCTGAAATACCGAAAAATCAAAATGTCGAAAAGTCAAACACCGAAAGGTTGGCGCTGTCAACCACACGAGCGTGCGAACATTAATGTGAGAGCATCGATACGACTATTGGGACCAAGAGAGCGATCTCATGGTCTCAGGCCACTGTTTGGCCAACCGGGCCAGAAGGAGCTAAATGGGCCTGCCGAGCTTGTGGGCACAAATTGAAAAGAGTTAATATGTGAAATTGAATGATGGATTGATATGGATGGTCGTATGATTTGATTATGATTGGGCCTAATGGGCTACATATACATGATTGGCCTTAATGGGCTATATGGACATGATTGGGCTTAGTGGGCCTTATGGGATTTTAGAAATGCATGCTAGGGTTTTAATGGACTCTAGGCTTAGTTCTGATGAATTCTTAAACATCATAAAACTTAATTTAATAATCAAACATTTCTGTGGACAAGTTGCTAGGGCAGAGTGTGGCAATGGACATATGCATGTCTAGGATTGGATCTAGGGAGAACTTGGTACTTAAGCGGTCCTAGTGACCCACCACCTCTTCTCTGGAATCCTACCTGGTGCGTAATGTCTATTCACTTTAGCCACGAGGACTTGTTGACGGGCCAAGGTTCGTAATTAAGACATATACTGTTAAGAATTACTGAAATACCCCTGTAGGGTAGAATTACCAAAATACACTTGATTTGTGAAATAACTAAAATACCCCTATATGTTGATTGTAAGATTTATGGATGTTACATGTACATTTGATGCATTCATATGATATTCTGTTTAGGATGCATATGGGTGGGAATTATGGAACGGAGGAAGTATATGAGGATCACATGGTTGCTTGACTACTGTGGATCCACCGATGGCTTTTTAAGCCCATTATATGACAACAGCTTTGCTGCAACGTTAGGTAGTACCGCAACTAAGCTACCCTTGATGTGTATCGGATGTGTGGGTCGATTTAGAAATCCCCATAGATGTGTTTCGGTGGGACGGAGATGATGTGTACCAGATGGATTATTTGGGGAGGGTTTGCACTGTATTGCATGTATGATATTATTATGTTAATAATATGATATGTATGCTGTTTGTTTGACGAGGGTTGTACACAATGAGTTTTTAAAAACTCACTTCCTCTTTTATTTTTCTCAGGTGATCCGTAGTGGGCGGTTCGATGGATGGAGAGACTCAGAGGTGGCCAACTAGCGAGATGATTGTAATAAGGTTTTTCTTATTATCCAAATTCTAGATTTGAAGTTATTTTATTTTGGATTGTAATAAGGTTTCCCTCTTGTTATTATTTGATAGTGTGTCAGAGTCTTAAGAATTTATAAAAAGATTGTTTGAACCTGGAAACTAACTAAGACAACGATGGAGGCAAGCGCACCTATCGAACAATAGTATAGTTTAATGGCAAGACTGGATTGTCGAACCCAAAGGAACCAAAAGTACTAATACTAACTTTTCTTATTATTATTTAACCTAAGAATTAAGAGGATTTTTATCTAATCTAAAATTAACTAACTACTAAGCTAAAGATGCAAAGACAAAGAGATTGAATTGGGGAAATACTTGTGGGAAAAACCAATTGATTAAGACAATACCCGAGGAAGAATCCACCTAGACTTCACTTGTTATTTAACTCTGAACTAAACTATTTATTCACTTGACTTGATCCGTAGGATTCCCTAATTTATATTAATACCTCTTTCGAGGCTACTAACGTCTAATCCTAGGTTGATTAATTAAAATCTCTTTCTAATTAAAACCCCTAGAATTGCATTAACTCGATCTATGGACTCCCATAATAGGTTTGACCTTAATCCGGCAGATTTTATTCATCCTATTTCTAGGGTTGTGATCAATTCCGCTTAACTATGCTAAATCTACTCTTAAACAGGGACTTTTTCTCCATTGCCTAATCACATAAATACTTGAATCAATATCCTGAAATAGTAAAGCAAGAATTAAGAACACATAATTAAGAACAAATCAAGTATTTATCATACTGCTCAGAAAACAATAACTAGATTCGTCTTAGGTTTCACCCCCCTTAGGTATTTGAGAGGTTTAGTTCATAATCATAAAAGAAAACATCTCAGAAGAAAATATAAAACAAAACATAAAGAAAACCCTAAAACCCTTGAAGGAATTGAAGGAGAGATCCTCAGTCTTGAGTATGATTCCGGCTTCTTCAGATAAATCAACTGGCCTTCTTCGAGTGAATCCCACAATTTGGCCCCTCTGGCTTGGCTCCTTGGCCTAGCTGAATGCCCCATTGAAGGTTGGCCTCTAGGGTCTCTATATAGGCTTTTGGAATGCCTTTCTTTGCCTCTAAGTACCCTATTTTGAATAGAATTCAATCAGGTCACGTTAGGGACACGCCCATGGCACACGCCCGTGTAAATTGAAGCTAGGTCGTGTTCGAACCTGTTAATGAGGCATGGTCGTGTGGTCTTGGGCCCAGGCCGTGTCAATTTCATAATTTGGCCCATTTACTCTATTTTCAGCCCGTTTCTCATTCTTTTCACCCTCCGGTGCTCTCCTGAGTATAAAACATGAGAGCAAGGGATTAGGAGCACCTATTTCCATACTTAAAGGGATAAATCATCCAAAACTACGCTAAATATGGGATTAAAATATGTGTATATTATGGTTTATCAAATACCTCCACACTTAAGCTTTGTCTTATCCTCAAGCAAAAATCTCAACTCACAATTAAAACGAACTTCCTCAATTCATATTATTTATCAATAATGTCTCATTATAATTCATAGATAATTTACACATTGATAATTTAACTCAAAGAATCCTAAAGATTCAAACAATCAAAGTCATAAGTTTATATCACGAAAACATAGGTGTTTCCCATTATCCGAATAATTACCTTTGATTCAAACCGACAAAGATTGACATCCTCACTAAAGATTCACTCAAATCAGTCGAAGTGTTTAAGTTCAAATAAAGCTCTCAAAAGTCAAACATGAAAAGTTAATCCCATATGCTTGCCTGAAAATCAAATCTCCACCACTATAAAATTAAGTGTTACACAGATCAAAAGGTCTTTATAGGGTTGTAATGGGGCTTAGGTTAAAGGTGTGGATAAAGGCTGAATTAGAAGGTTAGAATCGATATTGAATTGACAAATTACCTAACTAAAAAAAATGAACTAATCCTAACTAGTTACATCAATTGAAAACTTAATAATACGAGCTTCTTCTTCAAGATGTTGAATTTAAATGTAGAAGCTCACTTAACATAGAACTACTAATGAATATACTTCGATTTTTTTAAGAACAAATCAAGATAAGTACATAATATAAGATGACTTCAAATGCTAAAATAAAATCGTTAGGCAACTGATCAAATCAAGTCTCGATAGAAAGGTAGTCAAGAGGAATGGTGATAACAAATATAAGATGGGTTTTGTGTTAATATTAGTCGGTGAGTTAATAAAAAGGGTTGTTAGGATCAAAGGGGTTCACTAGGGGTTAATTGTGAAGGTAGGATTTTTAGTGGAGTGAGTGGGTTAAATACTAAGTGCCTTTATCATCTTAGTATATCAAATCAATGATGTGGTCTCGACATGTATAATCGAAGCAAGTTCTAGAATAACAAATCAATGTTGATGATCGTGTGTCAGAGTCTTAAAAATTTAATAAAAGAATGATCGAACCTAGAAACTAACTAAGACAACGATGAAGGCAAGCGCACCTATCGAACAGTAGTATAGTTTAGTGGCAAGACCGGATTGTTAAACTGAAAGGAACTAAAAGTACTAATATTAACTCTCTTTCTATTATCCAACCTAAGAATTAAGAGAATTTGTTTATCTAATCTAAAATTGACTAACTACTAAGCTAAATATGCTAAGAAAAAGAGAATGAATTGGGGAACTACTTGTGGAAAACCAATTGATTAAGACAACACCCAAGGAAGAATCCACCTAGACTTCACTTGTTATCTAACTCTTAACCAGATGATTTATTCACTTGACTTGATCTGTAGGATTCTCTAATTTATATTAATACCTCTCTCGAGGCTACTAACGCCTAACCCTAGGTTGATTAATTAAAATCTCTTTCTAATTAAAACCCCTAGAATTGCATTAACTCGATCTATGGACTCCCATATTAGGTTTGACCTTAATCCGGTAGATTTTCGTCATCCTATCTCTAGGGTTGCGATCAACTCTGCTTAACTATGCTAGATCTACTCTTAGGCAGGGTTTATTCCTCCTCTGCTTAAGAGCATAAATGAAATATCAAAACAAGAATTAAGAACACATAGTTAAGAACAAATCAAGTATTTATCATACAGCTTAGAAAGCAATAACAAGATCCGTCTTAGGTTTCATCCCCCTCAGGTATTTGAGGGGTTTATTTCATAATCATAAAAGAATACTTCTCAGAAAAAAGATAAAACAAAACATAAGAAAAACCCTAAAACCCCCTAAAGGAATTGAAGGAGAGATCCTTAGTCTTAAGTATGATTCTGACTTCTTGAGATGAATCAACTGGCTTTTTTTTCGAGTGAATACAATTCTGCCTTTCTAGCTTGGCTCTTTGGCCTAGCTGAAAGCCCTACTAAGCGCCCCCTTGAAGGTTGGCCTCTAGGGTCTCTATATAGGCTTTTGGAATGGCTTTCTTTGCCTATAAGTACCCTATTCTGAATAGAATTCTTCTATTCTACGGACAGGGACACGCCCATGGCACACGTCCATGTAATTCGAGGCCAGGCCGTGGTCTAACCTGTTACAAAGGCACAACAATGTAGTCTTGGGCCTAGGCCGTGTCGATTTCGTGTTAGGCCCATTTTATCTGTCTTCGGCCCGTTTCTCGTTCTTTTCATCCTCCAGTGCTCTCTAAGTATAAAACATGAAAAAAAGATTAAGAGCACCAAATTCCACAATTAAATGGATAAATCATCCAAAAACATGCTAAATGAGGGATTAAAATATGTTCGTATTATGGTTTATCAAATATCCTCACACTTAAGCTTTTGCTTGTCCTCAAGCAAAGTTCTCAACTCACAATTAAAACGAACTTCCTCAATTTATAATATTCATTGATAATGTTTCATCATAATTCATAAATAATTTATACATGGATAATTTAACTCGAAGAATCCTAAAAATTCAAACAATCAAAGTCATAAGTTTATAGCACGAAAACATAGGTGTTTCCCCTTATCTAAATAATTACCTTTAATTCAAAACTAAAAAGGATTGACATCCTCACTAAAGATTCACTCAAATCACTCAAGGTGTTTAAGGTTCAAAATAAAGCACTCAACAGTCGAACATGAAAAGTTAATCCCATATGCTTGCCTGAAAATCAAATCTCCACCACTATAAAATGAGATGATACACAACTCAAAAGGTTTTTAAAAAGGGTTGTAACGGGGCTTAGGTTAAAGGTGTGGGTAAAGGCTGAATTAGAAGAGTTAATATCGAGATTGAATTTGTAACACCCCAAAAATTTTTACAAAGTGAAATATTATCCTTAATATAGTAAAATAAGAAAATAAAGTGACGAGAAGGGAAATCTGGATTATGTCAACATTGGGAAATATATTATGATCTATTACATTATTAATTCAAGATAGGATTAAATTGTAAAAGTGAGAAAAGTTTTATTACCTAAGAGTAAATACTCAAAATTTGAGGGTTAAAGTGTAAATATGAAAAGTTTAAGGACCAATAGTATAAATATTTTAGGGGTGGAATAATCTAGAAACTAAGGAAATGGATGAATTAGGACCAAATTGAATAGGTAAAGAATTATGAGGACTAATTCAAAATTTTATCAAATTATGTGATGATTCAAGGGTGGCATTAAAAGATCACAAAGGGCAAAATGGTCAATTAGAAGAAAGAGAAATCTAGAAAGTAATGATAATAGTGATGATATTTTATAATTATTTAATTAGATAAATATTATTTTATTAATATTTTGATAAGATATTTTATTATTTTTATTATTTATGTAGTATATAAGGAAGGAAAGATGATGAATTATCATCATCTCTTTCCCATGCTAACCAACGTGAGAAGAAGAGAAAGAAAAGAAAGTTTTGCTTTCTTTACAAATTAGTCCTTCCACCAAAAATCCACCATTTTCACTTAGAATTCAAAAGAATTTACATAGCCATCAAGAGAGAAAGATGACAAGGAGACTATGGGGAGCAAGAATATCAAGTTTGATTCAAGAAATAGAAGCTAAAGGAGAGAGAAAATCAAATTAAAGATTGAAATCTATAAAACAAGGTAAGAACGTCATGTTTTCAATATATTTTAAGTTCGATATTGTGGAAAAGCCATGGAAATGATGTTAATGTAGAGTTTTCTTATATAAAGTTTTATGTTCTTGATATGTTAGAGAAGGAAAATAAGAGAAAGTAATGGGAAATGTTGTAGAGAAAGGAAATAAAGGTGTTATAAACTTGATAATTAACATTTTGCATTAAAACAGTTTTGGACAGCAGTAGTAGTCTAACTTTGAAAAATTACCAAAAACTGTAGAAATTTAATTAGAAGTTGAGTGAGATATAGAATTAAAGCTTATTGAGTCTATTTTCATATGAAAGAAACATGTAAAGCAAAGGAATTCTGTGTTCTGAGATATTTATATTTTGTAAGACTGGTTCAGAGTGATTTCGAGATCCCTGTTCTATCTTTATAAAATCATCAAAATTGAATAAAAATAATTAGTGGCTTAAATTTATATGTTTAGAATCCTGAATGAGTATATTTTCAATAGAAATAAACAAGAACATCATCTAAATCTTGTATGAAGAGATAACTAATTTTTAGTGAAGAAGGGTCAGCACCGCCAGACAACAGAATAGGGGTGAATTTGATGAATAAACTGTACTAATTGGCTAGGCTAAAATTCTGGAAATTTTATGGTATAAATATATGTGAGTCTAGTTTCAGGAAAAATTAACAGTTTTTCATTTCGAGTTCTATAACTCAAGATATAAATAATTTAGTAACTATGACTCAAATGGACAGTTTTGAATATACATATGAGTAAATAGTGAAATTATTTATAATGTTACTTATAGCATGTTATATACATTAAGGATGTGGAATGGAGAGGAGGAGGAGGAAAATATGTATAAATATTCAGCTAGCATGGCTAATTTGTAATGTTTTAGGCTCAAGGACTAAATTGAATAAAAGTAAAATTTTATGATTAGTTTGTAAAAATGTTGGAAATGACCAAATTGCATGAAATGGATTATTTTATTATTGAAAGTATAAAATTATTAATTTAGATTAGATCGGTTGAAAATTTATGAAAATAGAAAATTACCAAAATGCCCTTAAATTTTGGTATTTCAGAATTTAACTAGATAAGTTCGTGTAACTTAATTATGTGATATAAGGAAATATGAGTTGATGGTATGTGAAATATTAATATGATGAATTAACTGATTTATGTTTATGAAGAAGAGACAAGTGAATGATATTTATCATGATATGTAAATATGTGATTATCTTTAATATGTTAATACAAGGTAATTAAGTATGTTGAGACGAGTAATAAATTTAAGTAAGACATGACGAGAAAAATAAATATGTTTGAGGGACAATATGTTTAATTTTGATTGGTTTCAAATATAAAAAAGAAATGAAATAAAAGGTCTGATAAATAAATTTGTAATTCCGGTAATGCCTCGTACCCTATTCCGGCGTTGAATACGGGTAAGGGGTGTTACATTTAGTGGTATCAGAGCTATGGTTTAGTCGGTTCTCGGACCAAATATAGTATATGTAGAGTCTAGAAATATATGCCATTATTAATATATAACTTGAGACAATGTGATATCTTCTAATTTTGATGATATTTGTATCACTATAATTTAAACTTTATCATTATTATGTGTAATTTACTAATTATTTGTGGTAAGTATTTTAAGGTAAGTGTTTAGTAAAATGATAAATTAATGATTGGGTAATGAAATTGAAACCGATACTAAACTGAATTATGGAATACTGAATATTATTTTGAGTACTGAACTAAATTGTGAAGTTCTTGAATATTGTTATGTGTATTGCATTAAACTATGAATCATTGATGTAATGAATTACTGCAATCTTGTGAAACCGATTGAAATAAGAAGTGAAAATAAAATGAACTGGAATTTAGAAAGTTATTTAAATTACGTGAATCAATTATGAATTATTTGAATATTTGAAGGTATATTAAATAAAGAAAATATGCGAGTAATTGAAATGTATATTGATTGAAAAGTAATTAGTGATTTTAAATTTGATTGGACAATAAATTAAAAATACGAATTGAATAAAATGCATTAAATTGTGAATATGTGTAAATATATGAATCGTGTATTGATTGAGAAGTGGTTGAACCGAATTGAAGTATGATTATATGTGAATATGTGAAATATGTATTGGTATTGAATTGTATCTTGATTAGAAAATAAAAAAGTGAATTTGAAATAAAAAATAAAAAAATTTAAATACCCTATTAACTTATCGACTAGATTGGATACAAATGGCATGCTATAGGATTTGTGATGGGATGAGGAGATTTGAGGCTCACCGAGGTGATAATTTCAGATTATATTCTTGGTTTATCCAAGAGGCATTTAATGCCTTATTGGTGTGTTTGGGAGGATATGATATCTTGGTATGTAATGGAGGATTTCATTATTTTGGTGTGATTGGTTGGAATCCGCGTATCCGTCAAAGTCCGAGTCTTATTAATAGGGTAGATATGAATATTAAGTGAAATTAAAATGAGAATTGATTTCCTATTAACTTGTCGGATTAGTCGGATATAATTGGCATGCCATAGGATTTGGAAGAGTAGGATTTATCGGCTTTGCCGATCGGGCACTTTATGTGTCGTGTCGGGCACCTCGTGTGTCGTGTCGGGCACTTTATGTGTCGTATCGTGCACCTCGTGTGTCGTATCGTGCACTTTATATGTCGATTTCGTGCACCTTGTGTGTCGATATCGATCGGTACTATGTACTGCTTTAGGCACAATGTGCCGTCTTGGTGTGTTTGGGTTGGAATCTGTATATCATCAAAGTCCGGATTGTTAATAGGGTGAATAACTGAAATGAGAAAATTAAATAAATTTGATTGATCATACTACTAAAAATATAAGAAAGATATTCGAGTTGAATTGTGAATCGAATTGAAATGTGAGAATTGAAAGATGAACTTAAGGTTCATAAATTTGCTAAAATATCGAATTATTGATATTGAAATCAGTTGAATAAATGAAATGAGAAAATTGAATGAATTTGATCGATTGAATTATTGACAGTACGAAAAAAAATGGAATTATGAATTAAAATTGATATATAAAATTGAAAACTTGAACCAAAGGTTCATTAGTTGATTAGATAATATAGATGATATATGATGCTATTTGATGAAAGATTATTGTTGAGGTATGAAATTAAAGTATAAATTAATACATATATAAATTAATACATATGACTTATATTGTTACATGTTTGATGTCTATTATTTAATATTAAATGTTAAATTTAAATTATGCGTATAGTAAATGAAGTGTGAGGTAAGTGTTATTGTTGAATTAAATGGAAATTGGATTAAGTGATGGATAAATATTAGTATTGAATTGTATATTGATGAGGAAGTGAAATTAAATTTAGTTGTGAATAAATTGAAAGTGAAATTGGAATTGGAAAATGAAATGTGAAGTACATAATAAGAATTATTAGTAAATTAAGAATGACTAGTAAATATTGAAATATGTTACATATACTAAAGTAAGAAAATATATAAACATTCGTGTTTTTAGCACAATGATTAAATTGTAAAGTATGTAAAAACATTATGCTAAAAGTGTAAAAGTGATATGCGTGCATAATGTAATTTATCCAAGTAAATGAGATTAGATCTACTAATATATTAGTTGTACACCATTAAGGGACTCTAACGCATTCTCGATAATAACACCTTGGTACTCATCAAGTGCTATCTCGATTAATAGTACATCATAATATACTTTTATATTTGTTCAGTATATCTTAAATGTTACATTTAGTCTATTGGGCCTCTTATAAAAAGGTAAGCAATTTTCGTTATAATTAGGTATGTTCAAATATTGAATTAAAAATAAATTGTGAATTGAAAGGATATGGAATAGATATAAATGATAAACTAAATAAATATGTGTACAAAGGAGCTATAGATATTGTGGAAATAATGAAGTTCATGATCAATAAGAAAACAAGAAAATTTCGAGGACGAAATTTCTTTTAAGGGGGAGGGAAATGTAACACCCCGAAGTAAAATAAGAAAATAAAGTGACGAGAAGGGAAATCTGGATTATGTCAACATTGGGAAATATATTATGATATATTACATTATTAATTCAAGATAGGATTAAATTGTAAAAGTGAGAAAAGTTTTATTACCTAAAAGTAAATACTCAAAATTTGAGGGTTAAAGTGTAAATATGAAAAGTTTAAGGACCAATAGTGTAAATATTTTAGGGTGGAATAATCTAGAAACTAAGGAAATGGATGAATTAGGACCAAATTGAATAGGTAAAGAATTATGAGGGACTAATTCAAAATTTTATCAAATTATGTGATGATTCAAGGGTGGAATTTAAAAGATCACAAAGGGCAAAATGGTCAATTAGAAGAAAGAGAAATCTAGAAAGTGAAATCTAGAAAGTAATGATAATAGTGATGATATTTTATAATTATTTAATTAGATAAATATTATTTTATTAATATTTTGATAAGATATTTTATTATTTTTATTATTTATGTAGTATATAAGGAAGGAAAGATGATGAATTATCATCATCTCTTTCCCATGCTAACCAACGTGAGAAGAAGAGAAAGAAAAGAAAGTTTTACTTTCTTTACAAATTAGTCCTTCCACCAAAAATCTACCATTTTCACTTAGAATTCAAAAGAATTTACATAGCCATCAAGAGAGAAAGATGAAAAGGAGACTATGGGGAGCAAGAATATCAAGTTTGATTCAAGAAATAGAAGCTGGAGGAGAGAGAAAATTAAATTAAAGATTGAAATCTATAAAACAAGGTAAGAACGCCATGTTTTCAATATATTTTAAGTTTGATATTGTGGAAAAAGCATGGAAATGATGTTAATGTAGAGTTTTCTTATATAAAGTTTTATGTTCTTGATATGTTAGAGAAGGAAAATAAGAGAAAGTAATGGGAAATGTTGTAGAGAAAGGAAATAAAGGTGTTATAAACTTGATAATTAACATTTTGCATTAAAACAGTTTTGGACAGCAGTAGTAGTCTAACTTTGAAAAATTACCAAAACTGTAGAAATTTAATTAGAAGTTGAGTGAGATATAGAATTAAAGCTTATTGAGTCTATTTTCATATGAAAGAAACATGTAAAGCAAAGGAATTCTGTGTTCTGAGATATTTATATTTTGTAAGACTGGTTCAGAGTGATTTCGAGATCCCTGTTCTATCTTTATAAAATCATCAAAATTGAATAAAAATAATTAGTGGCTTAAATTTATATGTTTAGAATCCTGAATGAGTATATTTTCAATAGAAATAAACAAGAACATCATCTAAATCTTGTATGAAGAGATAACTAATTTTTAGTGAAGAAGGGTCAGCACCGCCAGACAACAGAATAGGGTGAATTTGATGAATAAACTGTACTAATTGGCTAGGCTAAAAATTCTGGAAATTTTATGGTATAAATATATGTGAGTCTAGTTTCAGGAAAAATTAACAGTTTTTCATTTCGAGTTCTATAACTCAAGATATAAATAATTTAGTAACTATGACTCAAATGGACAGTTTTGAATATACATATGAGTAAATAGTGAAATTATTTATAATGTTACTTATAGCATGTTATATACATTAAGGATGTGGAATGGAGAGGAGGAGGAGGAAAATATGTATAAATATTCAGCTAGCATGGCTAATTTGTAATGTTTTAGGCTCAAGGACTAAATTGAATAAAAGTAAAATTTTATGATTAGTTTGTAAAAATGTTGGAAATGACCAAATTGCATGAAATGGATTATTTTATTATTGAAAGTATGAAATTATTAATTTAGATTAGATCGGTTGAAAAATTTATGAAAATAGAAAATTACCAAAATGCCCTTAAATTTTGGTATTTAAAATTTAACTAGATAAGTTCGTGTAACTTAATTATGTGATATAAGGAAATATGAGTTGATGGTATGTGAAATATTAATATGATGAATTAACTGATTTATGTTTATGAAGAAGAGACAAGTGAATGATATTTATCATTATATGTAAATATGTGATTATCTTTAATATGTTAATACAAGGTAATTAAGTATGTTGAGACGAGTAATAAATTTAAGTAAGACATGACGAGAAAAATAAATATGTTTAAGGGACAATATGTTTAATTTTGATTGGTTTCAAATATAAAAAAGAAATGAAATAAAAGGTCGATAAATAAATTTGTAATTAGGTAATGCCTCGTACCCTATTAAGGCGTTGAATACGGGTAAGGGTGTTACAGAATTGACAATTTACCTAACTAAAAAAAAAATGAACTAATCCTAAATAATTACATAAATTGAAAACTTGAGACAAATAATACGAGCTCTTTCTTCAAGATGTTGAATTTGAATGTATAAGATCGCTTAATTATAGAACTAATAATGAATATACTCTCTAAATTTTTTTTAGTTTTTATATATATATATATATATTTTAGAACAAATCAAGTAAATACATAACATGAGAAAATTTCAACTACTAAAAATGAAATAATTAGGCAACTGATCGAATAAAGTCTCGATAGAAGGGTAGTCAAAAGGAATGGTGATAACAAATACAAGATGGGTTTTGGGTTAATATTAGTGGGTGAATCAATAAAAGGTTTGTTAGGATCAAAGGGGTTCACTAGGGGTTAATTGTGAGGGTAGGCTTTTAGTGGAGTAAGTGGGTTAAATCCTAAGTGCCTTTATCATCTTAGTATATCAAATCAAAGAAGTGGTCTCGACATGTATATTCGAAGCAAGTTCTAGAATAACAAATCAATGTTGACACACTCATAATCAATAAAGTGAGCACGAAAAGAATGTATGCTCTAAAAGGCTCAAAATCTCACAAAAAATATGGGTTTTTGATGACAACCTTATCAATTTCAAACTTCAAGGTAATAATTAAATTCAGGTAGACAACCTAACAAAATTTTAATTTTTTTTTGAAAATAGACTTATCATGCTTGATTCTCTAGTCTCCTAAAGTTTAAATCATCATTGCACAATTATCAATGACTTATTCTAAACCATATCAATAAAAATCATGAATCAACAAGAATTTCATTCTAATTAGTGATATGAGAAAATTACTTTAAGACAAGATATCATTCAAAGATTTGAGAATAATGCAAAAAGTTAGGACTTTTCTAAATACATTTTCACCCCTCCACACTTAAGATGTACATTGCCCCCAATGTACAAAGATAGATAATAAACATATAGGAAGAAAATCAAAAGAGAGGGGGAGAGGTGAAACTTCCTGAATTTTTGGATGAGATCCTTGAAGGATGATTAATGATGATGACTTAAACATAAGTGAGTGTGGTGGTGAATACTCCTAGTGGTGTTTTCCATTCTCGAAGTGGCACATTGAACCTTTAAACTGGGAAGTCATCAGTTAAATTTTTAGGAAGTACTATTTAATGGATGTTGTTAGCGATTCTCGAGGGTTAGACAGCCAGTTATAAAAGGAATTAAACTGTAATAATAAGAGTTTTAAACAAAAGGAGTAAAAAGCTTAATTAATAAAAAAACAAAAAGGAACTAAAAATATTAAAATGAAAATAATTATTGAAAATTAAAAAGGCCTTAAAGGTCCTCGTCATCGGTTGGGTCGGTAGGTGGAGGTGGCGACGATATGTGAAAGTGATGACAAATCTGCTGAAGAGTCGCCTCAATGCCATCGAATCGTAGATTAGTGTCATTGAATTGTTGAGTACAGTAATGCTCGAACTGAGTGAGATGTGTAGTGATGTCTAAAAGTGAAGCAGCCGCACGAACTGGGTGATGACTTGGTTGTGGTTCCTCATGTGGGTGTGAGATATCGTCAGGAATGTCCTCAAGATCCTCCTTTTCGATGGCAGGTGCTAGCCGATATTGGGGAGGATCAGCCCCACACCGATGTTGGATCATCCTCATGTGTAGCATCGTCTGGATGCCCTGTGGGGACATCTGACCTATTAGTGTGAGTGATGGGATCTGAGCGGCGGTGTTGAGGAGCCCAAAATATTGAGCCAAGCGTGTGATGTATGGACCCATAGATATGACCCCCTTGCAATGGCGCTTTGTCTGATGCTGAATGGCCAGAGTGATGAAGTATGCAAGGTCGAAAACGTGGCCATTTGCCATATGCCAGAGGAAGTGGACGTCATATGTATTAACGACCCCGATGCTCTCTCGCCTTCCTGTCAATGTGTGAGCTAGAATGGCGTGTAAGTATCGTAAGGATGGGGCGAGAGCTATCACCTTCGAGTGACTAGGGTCATAAGAGTCTGAGTTGGGGGCTATATTATACCAACATCTCGCTGGGGAGTTGTGGAGGTGGCGATGGAGCTCCGAAAGATTATGTTCCTCCATAAATTCATCAGTATAGAGTCCCAATGTAGCCCTAAATTGTGGTACATTCAGTTCTCGTACAATGCCTCCGAGATGCAATTGGATCGTACCGGGGTCATCGTGGTTTGTCATCACCGTCTGAAGGTGGAACGTGGAACAGAGCTCCAAAGTGAGCTCTAGATATGTGGGTTCGTTGATATTAAAAAATTGGTCCCATGGATCGGTGGTTAGGAGAGCCCGTATGTTGTTGGCTAGTTGGACCTGCTCTAAAGTGGCCCAATCAATACACCTCCCTGTGCCGAGGGGTCGTGCGCGAAGTATCTTATAAAGGTCCTCTTGGGATCCTGAAGGAAATTGTAAGAATGGGTGGGGCACTTTGGTGGATGTGCTGGCTGACAACGAATAGGGTCCCTTTCAATTTTTGGAACTAGGGACTGCAGTTTTCTTACCTTGGGACGATGACATTATGGTCCTAAAAATAACAGATATTCAATGATTCAAGCAACATTTCTAGCCAAGACATATTGCATAATACTTAAGAACTCAACAATATCAAGAATATAACAAGGACAAAAATCACGATAAGAATAACTGATATTTTGCATAAATACTAATCGTTATTATTTAAACAAGGACTAGATGAATAAATCAATCTAATAGTGAATATATTAAGAAATAAAAATGACTAACTAGATACTAAAAATTCTAGTGATAAAATAGTTTAATGGAGGAAAATGTATAAAGGAGAAGTGGCCGGTGGAGTTTTGGAGAGAAGTGGTGCGGTTGAGGCGATGGTCGGAGCACGACCTGGTGGTGGTACGCAAGCGTGGGATGGTTTACATAAGGGGTAAGGAACATGGTCAGGGGCCACGCATGTGTTCCCTTTTTTTTCAGCCCGTGTTTTTCGAGATTTTTAAATTTAGGCTGTTTTAATTGTGTCACGCGCACGTGTTCCGTGGGCGTGTTCGACCACACGACCATTTTACACATCCGTGTATTGTCTCGTTCACTTTTCCCATGCTCGTGGAGAGGGTCCTATGCCCGTGTTCATAAGTCAGTGTTGTCCACGGTCTTAGAGCACGGGCGTGTCGAATGCTCGTGTCGTATACTCAGAGTCGACCAAGGTTTGGAGGCATAGACGTATCTCACACCCGTGTTAATTAATCAGTATTGGTCATGATTGTAGTACACGGGCATGTGGATTTATCTCAGTCCGTGGTCTTTAGGCAGTTTCGACCACGGCCACGTTGCATAGCCGTGTCGATTAGTTGGAGCCCGTGGTTTGGGGAAAATTATTGTCCTATTTCTACACTATCTTTGCCACGCCCATGTACCTGTTTGTGGTATTCACACGGCCACGGCCACACCCGTGTGCAAGGCCGTATGATAGGGAAACCCACTCTTTACTGAATTGGTTAGTTTGTAGTTAAATGATAAACATCGAAAATATGATATTAGTAAAGTTAGTGCTCTGATTGCCTCCTGAGAAGCGCTCGCTTAAATTCTTAAGCTAGACTTACCCTATTTTCATTTCTAAATGAAGGTTCATGGAGCCGAAGCTCCTCTCTCATATCCCTAAAATCTTTACCATTATAAATTTTCAGTCGCTGACCGTTTACCTTGAATGTGCCACGATTTGGATGAGTTACCTCTATTGTGCCGTAAGGGAAAATAGTTTTGATTACGAATGGACCTGACCATATTGATTTTAGCTTTCCAGAGAACAATTTTAACCTTGAATTTTATAGAAGGACTAAATCTCCTACTTTGAATCGCTTTGGTTGTTTTAAACGAGCATCATGGCGGCGCTTTGTTGCCTCATTATATAGTCGTGAGTTCTCATAGGCATTAGCTCTCCATTCATCAAGCTCGTTCAACTGCATCATCCTTTTTTCACCTGCAGTTTTCAGATCGTAGTTTAAAAATTTTATAGCCCGAAAAGCTTTGTGCTCTAACTCAAATGGTAGATGACAACTTTTTCCATAGACAAGTTTGTATGAGGATGTTCCTATGGGAGTTTTAAAAGCTGTTCTATAGGCCCATAAAGCATCGTCTACTTTTAATGCCCAATCTTTCCTGTTTGATTCTACTGTTTTCTCTAAAATACGCTTAAGTTCTCGATTTGCTACTTCCACTTGTTCGCTGGTTTGAGGATGATAAGGGGTAGCTGTCTTATGGTGTACTCCATATTTCTTTAAAGCTCTATCAAACTGAGTATTACAAAAGTGAGTACCCCTATCACTAATAATTGCTCTGGGTGTTCCAAATTGAGAGAAGAGTTTCTTAAGAAACCTTACTACTACTCTAGTATCGTTAGTAGGTAAAGCTTGAGCTTCCACCCATTTTGGCATATAATCTACTCCTACTAAGATGTATTTATTTCCAAATGAACTAGGAAATGGACCCATAAAATCAATACCCCGTACATCGAATATTTCACATGACAGCATATACGTTTGAGGCATTTCATCACGTTTAGAGATATTACCTGTTCTCTAGCATTTATCACATGAAGCAACATACTTGTTGGCATCTTTAAATAGAGTTGGCCAATAAAAATTTGATTTGAGTGTTTTGTGTGCTGTCTTAATCTCGCTGTAATGTCCTCCTGAAGGTCCTAAATGGCTCTTCTTTTGTAACACATCTCCGAATTACTTGATCTGCATATATACGAAAAAGTAAAGGATCCTCCCAAAAATAGTTTTTCGCATCAGCAAATAATCGCTTCTTTTGATGAAGGGTTAACCTTTTTGGTAAGATGTTAGCAGCTAAGTAATTTTCAATAGCTGCAAACCAAGGTACCTTAGAGTCAGTTATAGAAAAGAGTTGTTCTTCAGGAAATGAGTCGTTTATCTCACTCTCGTCGAGTTCTTTGATATGTGGGTTTTCAAGCCTAGAAAAATGATCTGCTGCAAGATTTTTAGCTCCTTTCTTATCTTGAATTTCCAAATCAAATTTCTGTAAGAGTAAAATCCATCTTATAAGTCGTGGTTTTGCATCAGATTTAGTTATAAGATAGCGAAGAGCTGAATGGTCAGTGTAAACGACAACTTTAGATAATTTCAAGTATTGTCTAAATTTATCAAATGCCAAAACTACAGCTAGCAATTCTTTTTTTGTGGTTGTGTAATTTTCTTGTGCGGCTGTTAATGTCTTGCTAGCATAATAAATCATTGAAAGTGCTTGTCTCTTATTTGTCCCAAAAGCTAGCCCTCTTGTAAAATCACTCGCATCACACATAAGTTCAAAGGGTAAGTTCCAATCAGGTGTAATTATAATTGGAGCATTTATTAATTTATCCTTGAAGATATTAAATGCGTCTAAACATTCCTGATCAAAATTGAAAGGTACATATTTTTCTAGTAATTTTGTTAAATGTTTAGCTATTTTAGAGATATCTTTAATGAATCTTCTATAAAATCTAGCATGTCCTAAAAAACTTCTAATAGCCTTAACTGAACTAGGAGGAGGTAATTTTTCTATGGTTTCAACCTTTGCTTTATCTACCTCAATCCCTTCACTAGAAATTTTATGTCCTAACATAATCCCTTCTCTAACCATAAAGTGACACTTTTCCCAATTTAAAACAAGGTTTGTTTCCTCACATCTCATTAGAACTCATTTTAGAGTTTTAAGGCAAAGATGGAAAGAATTACCAAATACTGAAAAGTCGTCCATAGATACCTCTATAATGGCTTCCACAAGTTCATCAAAGATTGCCAGCATGCAGCGCTGAAAAGCAGCAGGAGCATTACATAATCCAAAAGGCATTCTACGATAAGCAAACGTACCGTATGGACATGTGAATGTAGTCTTCTCTTGATCCTTAGGGTGTAACAGCCGATTTAGGGCCTAGTTGGAATAGTGGTGTAAGGCCACAAATCCAAAGTAAATTTATGAGTTTTTAAGGTTTATGCCATGTTTGCATGCTAGTGTGAAAGTTTTATGAAGCAATTTTGTTAAATTGAGGTTGAATGGTCCATTAGGACTAAATTGCAAAAGTTGCAAAATATGAGTTTCTAGAAGCTTTTTGTATGAAATAGATTTAGAATGTTAATTAGAAGTCCTTAAATAGCAATTTTCCCAAATTATAATTTTTGGACAAAAATGGACATGAGATAGTAAAATGTGAAAATTTTAAGATAAGGGTATTTTGGTCATTTATTAATTAAATAATTAATAATGGAAAAAGATGACAAAAATAATTCTCATCTTTTTCCCCAAGTTTCGAAAATTGAAGGAAGCCATAGCTAGGGTTCTTCAATTTTTCAAGCTTGCTAGTAAGTTCATCTTAGCCCCGTTTTTAATATTCTTCGTATTTTTGGAGTCCTCATAACATGAATTAGCTATTTTTAGCTATAAGATGAGCTAAGATGCATGCAAAAAATCTACCCATGTATTACATATTTGTAAAATGATGTTTTAAGAGAGAATATGAGAGTTTGATGTTAGATAAACATCATTTCTTAAATGAATTTCATGAAAAAAAATGCTAGTAAGGATTAGTTTGTAATAGTTCTGAAATTTGTAATACATGGTAGAAATAGTGAGAATTTGTTATTGTTATAGTAGAGAAAATGAATCAGCTAAGCATGAAGTTTAAGAAAGTTGAATGAAAATCACTTTACGAGCCTTAGGGGTAAAAGTGTAATTATGAGAAGTTTAGGGGCAAAATAGTAATTTTACCAAAGTATGAGTTAAGAGTCAATTTAGTTAATGTGAGTATTAAATGAGTTAAATTATTATTATAGATCAAGAAAAACAAAGCCCGGATCAAAACCGAGGCAAGAACAAAGTTGAGGACTAAATTGCATATCTACGTACATTTTGTACATTGAGGTAAGTTTGTATGATTTCTAAGCTTTATGATTTATATCATTGAAATTCTTAGTGTAATGTATAATATCATGTATAATAATATCATGAAAATGTTTAATGTTATGTTAAACAAAGAAATTAATGAGATTAAGCATGAGAAAGTTCCGATTGAAGATGAATTACCTAGGATACTTGATCTACCACATGAAATGAGAAAGTCCGTATAAGACCAAGCCAAGGCATGGCATCGGCAATCAGGCAAGTTATCTTGTAAGTCCAAGACATGTCTTGGCCTTGAAGAGTTATTATGAGATGACGACCCATGTAAGCCCAAGCCAAGGCATGGCATTGGTGAGTCTCCAAGCAAAGATGTCATGTAAGTCCAAGACAAGTCTTGGCATTGAAAAGCTAGTAAGAGATAAATATTCCATGTAAGTCCAAGCCAAGGCATGGCATTGGTGAGAATCAAGGAAGATTTCATGTAAGTCCTAGCCAAGGCTCGGCATTGACCAGTTCATGAGTAAAGATACCAAATAATACCATGTCAAGACATGGCATTGGTAAGTTCCCAAGGGAACACATGAGAAAGACATCGTATAAGTCCATGTCAAGACATGGCCTCGACACCAAGATGAGAAATTCCATGTAAGACCGTATCTAGGATATGACTTTGGCATCAAGTTATATGCTGGTCGAGATCTAGTATCCTCAGTTATTCACATAAATTCATTGAGCAAACGAGTAAAGCTCAAATGAGATAATAAGAAAGCTAAGTAAGTAAAGCTACTGTTAAGTTGGAAATGGGTATTTCCATGTTATGAATGATGAATGAAAGATTATGATTATCATGTTAAAGTATACTGATCAATGTGATCAAGTGATACAGGTATCTTATTTATCTCACAAGTATGAGACTAGTAAGTATCATGAGATATGAAAGAATCAGTACGAGTAAGTAAGCTTTATAGCTGAAATTTATGATACCATTGTTTATGTCAAATGGTTTATATATTAACCAAGCATGTTGCTATGTGTATTATATGCAAACTTACTAAGCTAAATGCTTACGTCTTTAATTCTTTCTCTCCATGTAGTCTCGTCAAGCTAATCTCGTGAATCATCGTCATCGGAGGTCAGAGCACACTATCAATCATTATTTTGGTATAGCCAAGTTGTTTATGTTAAGTATGGCATGTATATAAAACATTTCATTTGAATATATATTTTAAGAAGGGCTAATGTATAGGCTATTAAGTTTATTATTCTTTTGTATATGGCTAAGTGATTGGCCAAAGTTGACTAAGCATGTATGTTCAATGTTATAAATAAATCATGTAGTATATTCATGAAAGATGTAGTAACTTGAGTTGTTGAATTGAGTATGAGATTAATCTTGATTTCAGGGTGGCAATTGATTTGGTAAATAACCTTCAAATGCCCACACGGATAGGCACACGGGTGTGTGTCTAGGCCATGTGTACCCTGCACCTTTATAATTGAAGTCAGGATAGGCCATGGATAAATCCCACGGCTATTTGTTTAAGGCGTGTATGACACATGGTCAGAACATGGGCGTGTGCCCCAGGCAGTGTGTAATTAGTCAGTGTCAACCACGGTTGGAAGACACGGGCATGTGTTAGGGGTACACGGGCGTGTCCCAAGTCACATGGGCGTGTGACCCCTATTTTAAGGAAAAATTTTTAGTTGAGTTCCGATAGTTTTCAGATACATGTTTAAGGCCTCGTAGGCCCATGAAAGGTATGATTTGACTAAGTAAGAGAAGTTTTTAATTCGAAATAAAATTTTATAGCCCGTAAGTACATGTTTTAAGTGAGTTCAAGCATGGTAATGTCTTGTATCTAGTCTTAGCATTGGGCTCGGGTATGGGGTGTGACATTTAGAGGTATCAAGCTATGATTTAGTTAGTTCTAGGACTAACGTAGCATGAGCACGAGTCTAACTATACATGCCATACATAAGAATGTTTTTATAATGATAGTGTGACGACTTCTGACGACTTAAATTATGTTTATACATATAGTAAATGGATCCCGAAAGAGCTGAGGTGAATGATGTATAAAGTAACGCGCCAGCTCTTGCTGTGGGGACGGTGCCTGATTAGAATAAAAATAGACCCACTACGGTGAGTCAAGGAGGAGAAGAAGAGGCTAGAGAAGCCTTCCTCCATATGATGAATACGTGGTACACGAAATTCATTCGTACGAACTTGAATGTACAACCCCCTCCACCCCCGCCTATTCCTCAACCTACCTCAGTAGCCCCTCAAGTAGTAGGGGTGGTAAGAGGAGACAAACCTCCAGTTGATAGGATCAGGAAACATGGGGTAGAAGAATTTCGGGCTAGAAAAGATGATGATCCGAAAAAGACTGAGTTTTGGATAGAGAATAGTATTAGGATACTTAATGAATTGTCATGCACACCTGAGGAATGCATGAAGGGCGTAGTTTCTCTTTTAAGAGATGCTGCCTATCAATGGTGGAACACCCTTGTGTTAGTAGTACCGAGGGAAAATGTCACATGGGAATTTTTCCAAGAAGAGTTCAAGAAAAAGTATATCAGTCAAAGGTTTGTGGACCAGAAAAGGAAGGAATTCCTATAATTGAAGCAAGGCGAGATGTCAGTGACTGATTATGAGCGTGAGTTTGTACGACTCAGCAAATACGCTCGAGAATGTGTGTCCACTGAAGCCATCGTGAGTAAGAGATTTGAAGATGGACTAAATGATGATATCAAGTTGTTTGTTGTTGTCCTTGAATTAAAAGAATTTGTGGTGTTAGTGGAGAGGGCTTGTAAAGCCGAAGAGTTAGTAAAAGAGAAGAAAAAATCTAAAATGGAGTCCCGTGACTCGAAAAAGAGACAGTGGAATAAGTCCTTTCACTCCTCTTCTAAGAAGTCAAGAGATTTTTCCACCCGATCGGCTACCTCCACTGGGTTTTCAAAGGAGGATAAGAGCAACCAGTATTTGGGGAATAAAGCACAGACTATTTCAGTCGCTAGTGTGGGGAATGTTTGATCTAATAGACCTGAATGCTCACAGTGTGGTAGACATCATCTTGGAGAATGCCGAGCTTATGAAAATGCTTGTTTTAGATGTGGTTCTCAGGATCACTTTATAAAAGATTGTCCTGAGATGACGAAAGAAGAGAGAACTCAAAACCCGAGATCTGGGGGTATGGTTAGAGGCCGACCGTAGAGAAACCTTGGAAGTGGATCAAGTGGTAGAGGTAACCCTAGAGAGCAGGTTGCAAGACCCGAGGGTAGGGCACCCGCGAGGACTTATGCCATTCGCGCTCGCAAAAAGGCGTCTTCTTCTGATGTTATTGCGGGTACCTTTTCTTTTTATGATATCAAAGTTATTGCTTTAATAGATCCCGGATCCACACACTCTTACATTTGTATGAAACTAGTATCCAGTATGAGTATGCCTATAGAGTCTACAAAATTTATGATTAAGGTGTCTAATCCTTTAGGCAAGAGTGTGTTAGTTGATGAAGTATGTAAAGATTGTCCATTAATGATTAGAGGTCATTATTTTAAAGCAAATCTTATGTTGCTACCACTTGATGAGTTTGACATCATTCTTGGTATAGACTGGTTGACCACCCATGATGTAATAGTTAATTATGGGAAGAAATACATTGAGATGAGATGTGAGAATGGGGACATTCTTTATATAGAATCAGATGAACAAAGTAGATTACCGATAATGATTTCTCATATGGCGGCACAGAGATATATAAGAAAAGGGTATGGAGCGTATCTGGCTTTTGTGATGAATGCTAAAGAAATAGAGCTAAAGATTGAGTCAGTATCGATAGTATATGAGTACGTGGATGTTTTTCCCGAGCAATTACCAGGACTACCACCAGTTAGAGAGGTTGAGTTCAATATTGAGCTAGCTCTCGGTACTGTACTGATATCTATTACTCCTTACAGAATGGCTCCAACAGAGCTGAAAGAGCTGAAGATACAGTTCCAAGAGTTGACAAATAAAGGCTTTGCTAGGTCGAGTTGTTCTCCCTGGGGTGCTCCTATTTTATTTGTGAAAAAGAAAGATGGCACCATGAGATTGTGCATAGATTACCATCAGCTTAATAAAGTGACAGTGAAGAACAAGTACCCATTGCCTAGAATCGATGGTTTGTTTGATCAATTGAAGGGAGCCACTATGTTCTCCAAAATAGACTTGAGATCGGGGTCCTACCAGTTGAGAGTAAGAGACTCAGATGTGTTGGAGACCGCTTTCTGAACAAGGTATGGACATTATGAATTTTTAGTCATGCCATTTGGTTTGACCAATGCTCCTGCGGTGTTCATGGACTTAATAAATCGCATTTTTAGGCCATACCTCTACAAGTTTGTAGTCATTTTCATTGACGACATATTGATTTATTCCCGAGATGAGAATGAGCATGTTGAGCACCTACGGACAGTTTTACAGATTCTACGAGAAAATCAGTTGTATGCCAAGCTCAATAAAAGTGAATTTTAGCTCAAGAAAGTAGGAATTCTGGGACATATTGTCTTGGGAGATGGAGTACGAGTGGATCCAAGTAAGATTTCGGCTATAATGGACTGGAAACCACCAAGGAATATCTCTGAAATTAGAAGTTTTCTTGGCTTAGCCGGCTATTATAGACGATTCATCAAGGGGTTTTCCATGATTGCAACTCCGATGACAAAATTGTTACAGAAAAATGTGAAGTTTGAGTGGACAGAACGATGCAAACAAAGTTTCGAGAAATTGACAGAAGCTCCAATTTTAGTACAACTTGAGACAGGGAAAGAATTTGTGATTTATAGCGATGCGTCCTTAAATGGATTAGGCTGTGTACTTATGCAAGAAGGCAGAGTTATTGCTTATGCCTTCAGAAAGTTGAAGCCTTATGAGAGGAATTATCCGACGCATGATTTAGAGTTGGCTACTATAGTCTTTGCTTTGAAGATTTGGAGACACCGTCTATATGGTGAAAGATGTTGAATTTTCACCAATCACAAAAGTCTGAAGTACTTGATGATGCAGAAAGAGTTGAATTTAAGGCAACAGAGATGGTTAGAGTTGATAAAAGAGTATGAGTTGGTCATTGACTACCATCCAGGAAAGGCGAATGTGGTCGCCGATACTTTGAGTAGGAAGTCCCTTTTTGCATTAAGGGCAATGAATTCGTGGATAACCTTATCTGACGATGGTTCTATTCTAGCTGAGTTAAAAGCTAGACCAATGTTCCTCCAAGAGATCACTGAAGCTCAAAAAGAAGACAAAGAATTACAGGCCAAGAGAACTGAGTGCGAGCCAGATGTTGAGTCCGATTTTCGAGTTAGCTCCAATGGAATTCTGATGTTTAAAGATAGAGTTTGTGTGCTGAGAAAGGAAGAGCTTATTCAGAGAATTTTGCATGAGGCACATAACGGATGTTTATTTGTACATCCGGGTAGTACCAAGATGTATAATGATTTGAAGCAACGGTATTGGTGGCCGAGAATGAAGAAAGATATTTTAGAGTTCGTCTCAAGATGCTTGATTTGTCAGCAAGTAAAGGCTGAACACCAAGTATCTTCAGGTCTGCTTCAACCAATTATGATTCTCGAGTGGAAATGAGACAATATTACTATGGATTTTGTAATCGGATTGCCATTGTCTCAGCAAGAAAGATGCTGTATGGGTTGTGGTTGATAGACTCATAAAGTCAGCCCATTTTATACTTGATCGAGTTGATTACTCACTCGACAAGCTAGCAAGCTTGTATGTTTCTGAAATAGTAAGGCTTCAAGGAGTTCCTTTATCGATCATATCGGGCAGAGATCCGAGATTTACATCCAGATTTTGGAAGAAGCAATAAGAGGCCTTGGGTACAAAATTGAGTTTTAGCACAGCTTTTCATCCTCAAACTGACGGTCAGTCAGAGAGGTTAATTCAAGTACTCAAAGACATGCTTAGATGTTCTATTCTTGAATTTCAAGGCAGTTGGGAAAAGTTTCTCCCATTGGTAGAATTTGCCTACAATAATAGCTTTCAGTCGAGCTTAAAGATGGCGCCTTATGAGGCTCTATATGGGCGTAAGTGTAGAACGCCTTTATGTTGGACTGAACTCAAGGAAAACGAATTCACGGAGTTGATTTGGTTAGAGAAGCTGAAGAGAAAGTGAAATTGAAACGAGAATGTTTAAAAGCTGTATCAGACAGGCAGAAATCCTATTTAGATCTAAAGAGAAAAGTGATAAAGTATCAAGTCGGGGACAAAGTTTTCTTAAAAGTGTCACCATGGAGAAAAGTTCTCAGATTCTGCCGAAAAGGCAAGTTGAGTCCACGTTTTATTAGACCATATGAGATTACCGAGAAAGTTGGGCTGATAGCTTACAGATTGGCTTTGCCATCAGATTTAGAAAAGATACATGATGTGTTTCACGTGTCTATGTTGCGATGCTATCGATTAGACCCTTCACATGTAGTTACCCTGTCAGAGATAGAGATTTATCTCGACATGACTTATGGAGAAGAACCAATCAAGATTTTAGCTCGGGAAGTCAAGCAGCTAAGAAATAAAAGTATTGCTCTAGTGAAAGTATTGTGGCATAGGCATGGGATAGAGGAAGCTACATGGGAACCAAAAAAGAGCATGAGAAACCAGTACCCAAACCTATTTGTTGGTAAGATTTTCGAGGACGAAAATTCCTAAGGGGGAGAATTGTAATAGCTCGATTTAGGGCCTAGTCAGAATAGTGGCGTGAGGCCTCGAATTTGAAGTAAATTTATGAGTTTTTAAGGTTTATGCCATGTTTGCATGCTAGTGTGAAAGTTTCATGAAGCAATTTTGTTAAATTAAGGTTGAATGGTCCACTAGGACTAAATTGCAAAAGTTGCAAAATATGAGTTTCTACAAGCTTTTTGAAATAGCTTTAGAATGTTAATCAGAAGTCCTTAAATAGCAAATTTCCCAAATTATAATTTTTGGACAAAAATGAACATGAGTTAGTAAAATGTGAAAATTTTAAGAGAAGGGTATTTTGGTCATTTATTAATTAAATGATTAATAAGGGAAAAAGATGACAAAAATCATTCTTATCTTCTTCCCCAAGTGCCGAAAATTGAAGGAAGCCATAGCTAGTGTTCTTCAATTTTTCAAGCTTGCTAGTAAGTTCATCTTAGCCCCGTTTTTAATATTCTTCATATTTTTTGAGTCCTCGTAACATGAATTAGCTATTTTTAGCTAAAAGATGAGCTAAGATGCATGTTCAAAAATCTACCCATGTATGACATGTTTGTAAAATGATGTTTTAAGAGAGAATGTGAGAGTTTGATGTTAGATAAACATCTTTTCCTAAATGAATTTCATGAAAAAAAAATGCTAGTAAGAATTAGTTTGTAATAGTTGTGAAATTTGTCATATATGGTAGAAATAGTGAGAATTTGTTATTGTTATAGTAGAGAAAATGAATCAGCTAAGCATAAAGTTTAAGAAAGTTGAATGAAAATCACTTTACGAGCCTTGGGGACAAAAGTGTAATTATGATAAAGTTTAGGGGCAAAATAATAATTTTTCCAAAGTATGAGTTAAGAGTCAATTTAGTTAATGTGAGTATTAAATGGGTTAAATTATTATTATAGATCAAGAAAAATGAAGCCCAGATCGAAACCGAGGCTAGAACAAAGTCGGGGACTAAATTGCATATCTACGTACATTTTGTACATTGAGGTAAGTTTGTATGATTTCTAAGCTTTATGATTTATATCATTGAAATGCTTAGAGTAATGTATAGTAATATCATGAAAATTTTTAATGTTATGTTAAACAAAGAAATCAATGAGATTAAGCATGAGAAAGTCCCGATTGAAGATGAATTACCTAGGATACTCGATCTACCACATGAAATGAGAAAGTCCGTATAAGACCAATCCAAGGCATGGCATCGGCAATCAGGCAAGTTATCATGTAAGTCCAAGAAAAGTCTTGGCCTTGAAGAGTTATTATGAGATGAAGACCCATGTAAGCGCAAGCCAAGGCATGGTATTGGTGAGTCTCTAAGAAAAGATGTCATGTAAGTCCAAGACAAGTCTTGGCATTGAAAAGCTAGCAAGAGATAAATATTCCATGTAAGTCCAAGCCAAGGCATGGCATTGGTGAGAATCAAGGAAGATTTCATGTAAGTCCTAGCCAAGGCTTGGCATTGACCAGCTCATGAGTAAAGATACCAAATAAGACCATGTCAAGACATGGAATTGGTAAGTTCCCAAGGGAATACATGAGAAAGACATCGTATAAGTCTATGTCAATACATGACCCCGACACCAAGATGAGAAATTCCATGTAAACCGTATCTAGGATATGGCTTTGGCATCAAGTTATATGTTGGTCGAGATCTAGTATCCTCGGTTATTCACATAAATTTATCGGGCAAACGAGTAAAGCTCAAATGAGATAATAAGAAAGCTAAGTAAGTAAAGCTACTGTTAAGTTGGAAATGAGTATTGCCATGTTATGAATGATGAATGAAAGATTATGATTATCATGTTAAAGTATACTGATCAATGTGATCAAGTGATACAGGTACCTTATTTATCTCACAAGTGATACATGTTAAAGTACACTGGGGCTATTGGAATTTGGAAGTAGCCGAAAAGCCCGTCCAGAAAGCAGTAGTACATATGCCTAGATAATCTTTCTAATATTTGATCAATAAAGGGCAAAGGGAAGTGATCTTTTCTGGTCGCGTCGTTCAACTTCCTATAGTCAATATAGACTCTCCAGCCTGTGACTATTCTTGTAGGAATCAATTCATTCTTTTCGTTTGCTACAACAGTCATGCCTCCTTTCTTTGGAACGACCTGCACAGGACTTACCCAAGTACTGTCAGAAATAGGATAAATTATTCCAGCATCTATAAGTTTAATTACCTCAGCTTTAACAACTTTTTTCACGTTGGGGTTCAATCGTCTTTGAGGTTGCACACATGGTTTATACTCATCTTCCATTAAAATTTTGTGGGTGCAAAATGATGGGCTTATTCCTTTAATGTCAGAAATTTTCCAAGCTATGGTTATTTTATGTTCCCTTAGTACCTGCAGCAACTCGTCTTTCTCTTTGGGTTTTAGTTCTGAAGAGATAATTACTGGTAGTGTAGAATTATCCCCGAGGAATGCATATTCTAAGTGTTTTGGCAACTGTTTTAATTCTAATTTGGGTAGCTCATCAATAGAGGGTTTTTGTTTTAGTTCTTCATTGATTTCAATGCCCTCTTCTTTCATATGTCTAGAAGGAAATGTATTAGAATTCAATTCATCGGTATCATCATCTACCCCCTCATTTTGGGTAAGACATAGTTCCATTGTGTCGCTATGTATGATTTCCTGCAAAGAATCTTGAATAAAATGATCAATGGAATCAATAAAATAATAGGAATCATCTTGTTCTCTAGAATATCGCATAGCATCGTAAATTTGAAAAATAATTTCCTCGTCGCCTACCCTTAGTGCAAGTTTACCGTCACCTACGTCAATAATAGCCCTAGCAGTAGCTAAAAAGGGGCGCCCCAAAATTAAAGGCACCTCAACGTCCTCATCCATGTCAAGCACAACAAAATCAATAGGGAATATAAATTTATCAACTTTTACCAGAATATCTTCGATAATTCCCCTAGTATATTTAACAGATCTATCAGCTACCTGAATACTCATCCTAGTGGGTTTAGGTTCCCTGAGATCTAGCTGCTTAAACATTTTATAAGGCATTAAATTAATACTGGCACCTAGATCAGCTAGTGCTTTCTCTATGTTTAAACTACCAATTAAACAGGAATAGTGAAACTTCCTGGATCTTTCAATTTGGTTGGTAACTTATTTTGGATGATAGCTGAGCATTCTTCATTAAGCTCCACTATTGATATCTCTTCAAACTTCCTTTTATTTGTTAGAAGCTCTTTTAGAAATTTTGCGTATGTCGGCATCTGCAAAATAGCTTCAACAAAAGGTAAGTTGATATGTAACTATTTAAAAAGTTTAAGAAATTTACCGTATTGTGCGTCTAAGCGGTCTTTCTTCAACTTTGCTGGATATGGGATTGGTGGTTTAGTTTCTTCACGTACTGGAATTGCATTCTCGTGTGCTTCCTCAGCTTTTGCCTTATCAGTTTCATGTGGTATCTTCTTCTTTGTTTCAACCAACTCTTTTCCACTTATTAGTGTAACTGCCTTCACATGCTCTTTTTCACTAGTTAAACTTTCTGGTTGCCTTTTAGAAACTAACTTAGTTAGTTGTCCAATTTGATCCTTAAGCCCTTGAATTGATGCTTGCTAATTATTCAATATCGTTTCGATATTTTGGAAACGGGTTTTTGACACCTCTATGAATTTTGTTAGGATCACTTCAAGGTTTGGCTTCTTTTCTTGTGAGTAGGGTTGTTGTCTTTGATTGGGATGGTATCTTCGACCTGAATTATAAGTACTACTATAAGGGTTATGTTAAGGTCTAAAATTGTTACCCATATAGTGAACTTGCTTGTTTTTAGCGCTCGGGTTGTAAGAATGATATTCTATATTGTTCATCCATCCTCCATTCGTATTGTACTGCATAACTGAATGTACCTGCAAAGAATCACATAAATCATCAATCTTTTTATTTAACAGTTCTACCTGTTTTGATAGTATGGTTACTACGTCGAGGTTGTAAGCACTAGCGGTTGTCGTTGGATTTATCCTTGTAACTTGCCATTGATAGTTATTCAGTAACATCTTTTCTATAAATTCGTAGGCCGCCTCAGGAGTCTTATTATTTAGGGTTCCGCGAGCGGCCAGCGGCTGAATCAATCAACTGCCTGGTTGAGGGATTCACACTGTTGTAAAAAGTTTGGACCTGTAGCCACAAGGGTAAACCATGGTGTGGGCACCTTCTCAACAAATCCTTGTATCTCTCCCATGCATTGTATAATGTTTCTGAATCCATCATCATAAAAGAAGAGATATCATTCCTTAATTTGGCCGTTTTGGCCGGCGAAAAATATTTTAGTAAAAATTTTTTGGTCATTTGATCCCATGTAGTGATTGATCTTCGTGGAAGAGAATGTAACCACTGTTTGGCTTTATTCCTTAATGAAAAGGGAAATAACCAAAGACAGATGGTATCATCAGAAACGCCATTAATTTTGAAAGTATCGCAAAATTCTAGGAAATTTTCCAAGTGATTATTTGGATCTTCATCCTGCAAACCATCAAGCTGAACAAATTGTTGTATCATTTGTATAATGTTAGGTTTCAGTTCAAAATTATTAGCTGCTATAATAGGTCTAACAATACTTGACTCAGTTCCTGTTGAATTAGGTTTAGCATAATCATACATAGTTCGAAGAGCATGGTGTTCGGCCACTTCCTGAGGTAGCAGATTATTCTCAGCCATCTCTTCGTTTGTATTGATGTCGTCTTCTTGCTCTTCTTTTATGTATTGTAGGCTTCTCCTTATTTCTCTTCGATTTCTGTGAACTATGTTTTCAATTTCACTTTCATAAAGTAGTGGTCCTGTCGGGTTCCTTCTAGTCATAAACTAGAGGTAGCTATCGGAAAAAATAAAAGAAAAAGAAAATTAGAAAAGTAAAAATAAAATTTAATTTACAAAATAAAATAAAATTTGACTAAAGTAATAAAAATTGAGCTTTCTTAATATTTTAGTTCCCCGGCAATGGCGCCAGAAACTTGATCGTGTGTTAGAGCCTTAAAATTTTAATAAAAGAATGATCGATCCTGGAAACTAACTAAGACAACGATGGAGGCAAGCGCACCTATCGAACAGTAGTACGGTTTAGTGGCAAGACCGGATTGTCAAACTCAAAGGAACTAAAAGTACTAATATTAACTCTCTTTCTATTATCCAACCTAAGAATTAAGAGAATTTGTTTATCTAATCTAAAATTGACTAACTACTAAGATAAATATGCTAAGAAAAAGAGAACGAATTGGGGAAATACTTGTGGGAAAACCAATTGATTAAGACAACACCCGAGGAAGAATCCACCTAGACTTCACTTGTTATCTAACTCTGAACCAGACTATTTATTCACTTGACTTGATCCGTAGGATTCCCTAATTTATATTAATACCTCTCTCGAGGCTACTAACGTTTAACCCTAGGTTGATTAATTGAAATCTCTTTCTAATTAAAACCCTTAGAATTGCATTAACTCGATCTATGGACTCCCATATTAGGTTTGACCCTAATCCGACAGATTTTCGTCATCCTATCTCTAGGGTTGTGATCAACTCTACTTAACTATGCTAGATCTACTCTTAGACAAGGTCTATTCCTCCTCCGCCTAAGAGCATAAATGCTCGAATCAATATATTGAAATATCAAAACAAGAATTAAGAACACATAGTTAAGAACAAATCAAGTATTTATTTTACAGCTCTGAAAACAATAACAAGATCCGTCTTATGTTTCATTTCCCTCAGGTATTTGAGGGGTTTAGTTCATAATCATAAAAGAATACATCTCAGAAGAAAAGATAAAACAAAACATAAGAAAAACCCTAAAACCCCCTGAAGGAATTGAAGGAGAGATCCTTAGTCTTGAGTATGATTTTGGCTTCTTGAGATGAATCAACTGACTTTCTTCGAGTGAATCCCACGATTCTGCCTTTCTGTCTTGGCTCTTTGGCCTGGCTGAATGCCCTTCTAAACGCCCCCTTGAAGGTTGGCCTCTAGGGTCTTTATATAGGCTTTTGGAATGGCTTTTTTTGCCTCTAAGTACCCTATTCCGAATAGAATTCTTCTTTTCTGCGGCAGGGACATGCCCATGGCACACGCTTGTGTAATTCGAGGCCAGGCCATGCTCTAACCTGTTACAAAGGCACGAACGTGTAGTCTTGGGCCCAGGCTGTGTCGATTTTGTGTTAGGCCCATTTTATCTGTCTTCGGCCCGTTTCTCATTCTTTTCATCCTTCGATGCTCTCCTAAGTACAAACTCCTAAGTATAAAACATGAAAACAAAAGATTAAGAGCACCAAATTCAACAATTAAAGGGATAAATCATCCAAAAATATGCTAAATGTGGGATTAAAATATGTTCATATTATGGTTTATCAGTTGACACACTCATAATGAACAAAAGTGAGCATGAAAGGAATGTATGCTCTAAAAGGCTCAAAATCTCACAAAAATTATGGGTTTTTGATGACAACCTTGTAAATTTTAAACTTCAAAGTAATAATTAGATTCAGGTAGACAACCTAACAAAATTTTAATTTTTGAAAATAGACTTATCATGCTTGATTCTCTAGTATCTTTAAAGTTTAAATTATCATTGTACAATTATCAATGATTTAATCTGAAACTTATCAATAAAAATCTTAAATCAACAGAATTTCATTCTAATTAGTGATATGAGAAAATTACTTAAGATAATATATCATTCGAGGATTTGAGAATAATATAAAAGTTAGGTGCTTTTTCTAAATAATTTTCACCCCCACACTTAAGATATACATTGCCCTCAATGTACAAAGATATATGTTTATAATATAGTAAGAAAATCAAAAGTGAGGGAGAGAAGTGAAAATTCCTGAATTTTTGGATGTATTCCTTGAGTTGGAAGTGTAGAAACTTGATTCGGAGGTGAAAGACAAGTTGGAGGGGGTGCCTCGAATTCCTGCGCTAGATGAAAAAATTGGGAACCTCGTGAAGAGTTAGTCAGGAAATAATAATAATAATTCTAAATAAAGTAATTATATATTTAAAGAAAAGAAAAATAAAAAGAAGAAATTGTAAAAAGTGAAATGAAACTAAAAGAACCGATTAATGGACCGAAAGGTCCTTATTGTTAGATGGTTCGTAAGGTGGGTGTGATTTCTAAGGCTGTGGTGTGTGATTCCCTAACAGCCTTTAGAACCTAAAACCAAGAAACTAAAATAAAATAAACCATATTTAGTATAAGAAAAATAAAGATAAGGCAATTAAAAGAGAAGAGAAAAGAAAAAGAGAAAATAAATGGATTCAAAGGTCATTTTCTTGTTGAGTTAATGAAGCGATCGGCATGAACTTATTTAGATCGGTCTCGTACAGGGAGACTGGGATAGTCTCCTTTTGTTTCTTCGACATGGATAAGGTGAAGATCAAGGACTTAGAAGATGAAGAAGGAGAGAAATGAAAGGGAAAAACTTTAAAGGGTGTAGAAGAAGAGAATGGAGGGTGGGTGAGAAGGGGAGTGGGTAGGTTAAATAGAAATTTATGTCTGGTACATCCCCACGCCCGTGTACCATAGGGCGTGTCCAATCATACGAACGTGTCTCACGATCGTGTTATGCTTTTTTGTTTCTCCCATGCCCATGTGCATGTCGCTACCCTGTGTTTCTAAAACAGTGTCGGCCACGGCCGCATCGTACGGCCGTGGTGTTTAGTTGGAGCCCGTGTCTTGAAGATATTTTTTTCATCCTTTCTCATATTATCTCTGCCATGCCTTTACTAGAATCCGTAGTATCCACACGGCCATGGCCACGGTCGTGTGGTGTGGCAATCTACGCTTCATTATCTTAGTTAGTTTTCGTTAGGTGCTAAAAGAAAGAAAATAAAAAATAAATGGGGTTAGTGCTCGGGTTACCTCCCGAGAAGTGCTCGTTTAAAGTCTTAAGCTAGACTTACCTCTCATTCAAACGTTCATGGTGGTTTGAGGAGTGAAAAATCCTTTCTCATGCTATCATTATATAGTTTGAGTTGGGTAGTGTTTACTTTAAAAGTACCGAATGTAGAATTACTTACCTCGACTGTTCCGTAAGGGAAAATATTGATTACCTCAAAAGGGATTTCTTTGTTTGTATTCAGGTTTGATATGGCGATTCGAGGGTTTGTTTTATCTAACAATCGTGATCTCCTATTTTGAAGTGATTTGATGTTCCTGTAAGCTCTTCTGGGGGTTCCTTCGGTTTTGCTTCGTGTATTTCTAGTTTCTCTTTGAAATGTGTCTTCCACTCATCTAGCTCATCGATCTAAAGTCATCGTTTTTTGTGAGATATTTCTTTTTTGGTATGAGGTATCGGATCAGGCTCAGTGGTGTAGTTTCATAGTGCTTCCTGAAAAGGAAGTTTAACCGAATGATTATCAATAGAATTTATGTTCTCACCTTTATTGCTCGATGTCCTAGCTGAGTCGAGAGCTTATGTAACACCCCAAACCCGGCCCATTCATTACGACTGAATTTGAAATGCCACTACAAAAAACGTTTGAAATATTCTTACTTAAAAGTGAAAACCATTAAAAAGTTTGTTGCCTTTAATAAATCATTTTCGTAATTTAAAACATTCTAAGTAAAAAAAAATTAAGTTGTTATAAAAATATCCAGATTAAAACTTTATTATATAGATTTAAATAAAATCGTTTGCAAATGATATTTCAATTGTCAATTCATAATAATTCAAAATATCAAACTTAATGAAAAACACTTAGACAAACCTTAAATACTTTTAGGGGCCTTATTACAATAATTGAATAATCAAAATACTTGAAAATATAAATATTTAATTAATTAAAAATATTCTTCTGCATGAAAATCTGCTTCTACATGGCCACCCTTGTATCCACTCCAACCCGGTCCAAGTTC
This sequence comes from Gossypium rotundifolium, assembly GCA_025506655.1. Lineage (NCBI taxonomy): Eukaryota > Viridiplantae > Streptophyta > Magnoliopsida > Malvales > Malvaceae > Gossypium > Gossypium rotundifolium. The sequence goes on from CP106730.1 coordinate 32,853,343, forward strand.
ACGATCACCTGCGATGTTGGTAAGTATTTGGGTGAGTCACACGGACTCAGTGTGTAACTAATCCACTGGATTCCACCCACATGTTAACCACATATTAACCCATAAATCAGATGACAAGATATCATATTCACAATTTACCACATTCTGGGCTTGGCCCATATTCATAACACTTATCAGGTAACAGGGTAATTAACCACATACTTTCCACATACTGGGCTTAGCCCATTTCTTATTCAAATCCATATTCACATACTGGGCTTGGCCTATTACCACATTAGTCCACGTATCAATTGGGCTTGGCCCACTTTCACATTAAATTCACATATCAGATATAATTATGCAAAGTGTACCCAAACCCAAACCTAGGGTCCATCCTCTACACACCCCCGTATCCAGCCTACCACACACCAGGGGATTAACAAATCACCCTCTCCTTTTCACTCCAAAGGCAATCAATGCCGTCCACGTGCAATTAAGCACAATAATCCACAACGCGACCTCAGTCAGTGCCAATCCATGATGTAGCCGTAGCTAACACCAAAACCACGATGGGACACATAGTCACTCATCAACCACGATATGGCACATAGCCTATATCAACCACGATGAGGCACAGAGCTACTCATCAAGCCACGCGAACTAAATCGCAAATAATCCACAACGTGACCTCAGTCATCGTCAATCCACGATGTAGCTCAAGGCTAACATCAAACCACGTACTCGAAGTACACCCGTACCTTCTTTCATATCCCAACCCATGCACACGTAACATAAATAATGATATAATATAATGATGCATGAGCACGTTCATCAAGCATAGTCATAACACATATTCATATTAATAATCACATATCATCAGGTTTGGTACTTACCGGATTATCGACATACCCCTTTAAGGGTATCCATCTCATAACTTTTACTGCACTTGTTAGTACACAATCAACACATACAGATATAGCAAAAGAACCCGAAAACGGTGGGTTAATCACACACCTGATCACTTGTAGAACTACGCTTTCAAGATCGATGCTATCACTAAGTGATACTACGGCTATCTGCCTATTCTCGATGCTTCCGATTTGGTCCACACCACAGTGGCCAATCCCATCTTGAAACGCTCTCCTTTTAAACTTAGGGATAGGAGTTATCCTTGTCCTCCTTGATTAGCACTTCGAATCCATCGACAACACTTAATCAGCATCAAACGGTTAATCATCCATATTATAACCTAACATAATGAATCCAAGGGCTTATCGAATAATCTTACCCAAAACGAGTAGAAATCTCGAAAGTTCCTCTTAACCACTGTCGATTTGCCCCTATTCCATCATAGTCAAATCGGTCACACTTATAAGACAAAATATGGCCTTAGGCCGAAACTACAATGGCTTACCTTGCTGTAGTCAAATCCTTATAAGCTTCTTTAACGGTCTCTAATGTCGACACACAAAAGAAACGCATTAATAAGGCCCTAAGCCCATTCGGCCATTCCTAGAAATCAAGGTCCTACCCTTGATTTCGGCACCACCATGAAGAGAAAAGAAAGCCGATTTATGAAAGGTGAAAACACTTACCACTACACATTGAAGAGAGTAGGTTCTAGCTAGATGCTTCGGCTTTTGAGACTTGCGATAGAAGAAAAAGGGTAAGACCACTTGAAGATTCAGTTATTCAAAAGGGTAAGTATCGATTTTAAGGCTACTAAAGAATAAAAAGAGAAGTAGAATGGGAAAGGTAGCTTCGACCAAGTTAATCAAAAGAGAAAGGGTTGATTACCATACAAATTCGACATGAAGAAAAGAATGTGACTAGGTAGAAAAATAAGCAAATTCAGCTAGAGAGAAAAGACCAATTTGGCACCTTGCTAAACTCTATTTCGGCATCTAGTCCCCTATTTATAACAAAAATCGGCATTCAAAGAGCCTCTTGGCCGGCCACTCGCTTCTCCCCTTATCAAATCCCAAAATTCCCTCCTATTTTATCTCCACACTACTTATTCACATAAATCTACAATTATCAAATTATAAATTGAATAATCCTTATTTAATAAATAAAATAAACCAACCCTTTATCACTTTAACACCCATTCAAAATAAATAAAATAAATACTTTATCTTCTCCTTATCTCTTATTTCCATATTTAAACTAAATAAATAGAAATAAAACAATAATAATCTTCTATCTACTAATCTAAACTAAAATAAATAAATTAACAATTATCCTACTCAAATTAATTTTAAAAGGATAAGTAAGCTTAATCCTTTTTCCATTCAAAGTCCAATTGCCGTCCATTGCTTCCTTCTTTTACGCACCAAAAGCCAAAATTAAAACACCCAACTACTTTGCTCCCACCTCGAACTCAAGACTGCTTTGGAGCTTCACTGCAGATAACGCCCAAGCCACTCTGCCAAGACGCCTCTTTGTGATATAATTTACCCTGAACTTCTTTTAACACCTCTTTCCCAAGCTCCCCCTATCCTAACCCCCAAAACAAAAATAAAAACACGCCCATGCTGCCAACGGGATTCAAACCGAGGCCTTTGCTGCCGCAAGCCGCATATAGCGCCCCAAGCCACTCTGCCATGGCGTTCTTTGTGACATAAACACGCCACAAATTCTTTTAAGACCTCCTCCATCTTGCTTCCCTTTAATGCCAAAAATAAAACTCCCAAATGCGATTCTGCACTCAACCCCTTCCCCTTGGCACTCCTTTGACGCAACCACCCTTGCACTTAGGTGGCGTCCCTTGCCACTTTTCCACATCACTTCTTGTGTCCTAAATTCGCCAAATCCTTTCTTAAGGCTACCTTAGCCCAGCTCCCCCTTTTTAACTTAAAAACCAATAATTTTCCAAAGCTTCCACCTTCATCCTAGAATTTCCAAAGCCCCTCAAACACCTCCAAACACCCTCACTAAGCCTACTAACACATGAATTATGCACTAAATGCATAACCCCTAATCTAGGATGTTACAGTTCTACCCTCAAAAATAATTTCGTCCTCGAAATTACTTACTAACGAATAATCGTACATCTTAACTCACCGCACTACGCTTATGCTGCGCACTCTGATCTTAATAGAACCATCATACTTCCTAGGCACAATTTTTAAGTTCACATCTAGGGTTTCAAACACTACACCAATAATACAAGCATGAACCAATCTTATAAAACTCAAAACAATAAAAGATATTCCATAACAAGGAACTTACCCGCTATCACATCCTTGGTGGTCTCGCATCCGAACCTTCCGCTCCTCTGCTGGGTGTTCCACAACCTTGGCCAAGACCATTTCCTCTATGGTTTAAACCACGAACCTTCTTTGCCTGAGGGTAATTCTTAACCAAATGAGCCTTAGATCCACATCGAAAACATTCCTTGCTATTGCCCCAACACTCTCCTGCATGAGCTCTTCCACACTGAGCACATGAATGACTCCGATTCTCAAGAACGCACAGTGCAGTGCGCATGCGGATTCTCAATCCTTAGTCTTTTCTGAGCGTCTCTAAATGATGTTGACGGTCCAAAGCTTCTCTTATTCCCGTTCCTATTCTTTTCTCGATTTTCTCTTACAGCCTTCTTAACTTCTTCAGCTATCCAAGCTTTCTCCACCAGAATGGCGAAGTCTCTTTCTCTGTGCAAAGCAATCAACTCTCGCAACTCATCTCGTAGCCCATCTTCGAACCGGACACTCCTTTCGTGATCAGTAGCCACGATCCCTTTGGCGTATTGACTTAATCGACAAATTTAGCTTCATACTCTACTACCGACTTGCTTCCTTGAACCAAGTTTAGAAACGCCCTCCTCTGCGAGTCTAAGTAACTAGATCCAACGTACTTCCCTTCGAACTTAAGCTTAAAATATTCCCAATCCACTCGATCTGCCGGAACACCTTGCCTGACAGTGAGCCACCATCGATAAGCTTCATCTCGGAGCAACGAGACAGCACTTTTCAGCTTTTCCTCAAGAGTACAGTCCAAATCGTCCATGATTCTTTCGACTGCCTCCAACCAATACTCTGCTACATTCGAAGCTACTCCTGATACTCCTCTAAAAACCTTAGCTCCGTTCGACCTAAGTCTTTCCGACACTGATTTTCGGGCTCCATTTCCCACACTAGCTCCTGCCATACGTTCTAGTACTTGCAACATAGCTTGCAACATAGCTCACGATTCTCAAATGTTTAGCATGCTCAAACTCATCTCAAGAATAGATCAGAATGTCATCAATGAATACAACAACAAATCTGTATAAATACGGTCTAAATATTTGATTCATCAAATCCATAAAAACTGTAGGAGCATTAGTTAATCCGAAAGGCAAAACAAGAAATTCATAATCCCTGTACCTTGTTCTTAATGCAGTATTTGACACATCTGAATCTTTAACTCGTAACTAATAATAGCCAGATCTCAAATCAATCTTCGAGAACACTGTTGCCCTTTTCAATTGGTCGAACAAAATAGCAATTCTTGGCAAAGGATACTTAATCTTTATCGTAACCTTGTTGAGCTGACGATAATCAATACACAGTCTAATCGATCCGTCTTTCTTCCTTACAAACAACACTGGTGCACCACAAGCCAAAAAACTAGGTCGTGACAAACCTCTATCTGTTAATTCTTGCAACTGAGATTTCAACTCTTTCAATTCTATGGAGCCATTCTGTACAGAGCTATCGATATCGGTGATGTTCCCAGTACTAATTCAATAGCAAACTCGACCTCTCTTATCGATGGCAACCTAGACAACTCTTCTGGAAACACATCGGGTATTCACATACCACTAGTACTGATTTAATCTTCGATTCAGATACTTTTGTCCCAGTACATATGTAAGATAAGCATCACAACCTTTTCTTACATATCTCTAGTAAAAGCCCAGTTTAGACCCTAATTAGAATAGTGGTTTCAGGACCACAAATCTAAGTTTAGAAAAATATTTTAATATTATTTTTTCTATTTACAGTATGTGATTAAGCATGTGTGAAATTTCTGTGTGAAAATTTTAATGTTTGTGTGTTTAATTTGAGAAAAGGACTTAATCGCATAAAATGTAAAAGCTGTGTGTTGATTGTTGAAGTGCCTATTTGGCATGATTTATTAAAATATGAATCCTTATGTTTTTATTATACCATGTGATAAATAGATGAACAAAAATACCTAAGTTAGTGGAATTTAAATGAAATAAAAAAGGGACAAAAAGGTAAAATAATTATTAAGTTAATATAATTAAAAAAAAACAAATTAGTGAGCATATTCTCATATCTTCCACTGAAATTAGAAAAGAAAGAAAGGTTTAAGGTCTTTGAAGGTTTTGACAAGTTCAAGCTTGAATTGGTATGTGTTTTTAGCTCAGTTTTTAATGATTTCTACGTTTTTGTGATCGTTGCTTCGTATTCTTTCAAACCCATTCTAAAATTTTAGAAATTGATGGTGATTTTATGATATGCCATTGATGAATTCTTGATCTTTGTGATAGTTGATGATGAAATATGAAAGATAGGTGAAGGATTAACATGTTTTATTTTTGAATTTTTGATGAAATTGAGTAATTTGGACTAAATTGTGAAAATAATATTTTTAAGGGACTAAAATGTGAAATAAATGAAATATATGGACTTGTATGAACATAAGGAGAATTTGGGTAGGCATGGGTGAAGTGAGATTGTGTATTTTGTGCTTTTGTGAAATAGGGACTAAAGTGTCAAAATGTGAAAATGTGAGGGCTATTTTTTAAGATACCCTAAATATGTGTGTTTGGACTAAATTAAATGAATTGGTGATTGAATGAGTTAAATTTGAATATGTATAGACCAAGAAAGGAGGGATTCGAAACGAGATTGTGGCAAAGACAAAGTACTCGATTGATCGTCTAGTCCCGGTATTTTGACGTTCGAGGTAAGTTCAGATATAATACATGTACTTAACTATGTTTAAATGTTATGAAATGAATAGTTATGAGATAATTGAATTATTAATGCTATGTGAGGAATCAAGTTATGTGGCACTAAGTGTGCGTATTTGGAAATGTGACCGAAATGATTAGCATTGTGTGTGCGAAATTATAGAAGCTTTGGCTTTATGGTTGGCACTGTTTGTGTGATACCGAATTACGTTCAGTTTTATATTGAGGCACTAAGTGTACGATGTTAATTAAGCTTGGGCTATAAATTTGGCATTAAGTGTGCGATTAAATCTAATGAATAATGAAGGTTGATCGAAATGAGGTATCGAGCATAAATTAGCATGGATGATGAGTAACTATGTGTTGGCTAAGGTATGTATTGAACCTTTGTGGTTGATGGGATTGTATATGAATTTATGAATGGTTGGGTTGAGATTACTAGTTATGGATGATATGGCGTGAACATTGAGAATTGATCTATGTGATGAATTCATTTTGTGCATTGTATTTGAGATAATAAGTTGTTTGTATTATGTTATGAACTTACTAATCTCTCAAGCTTACTGTGTGAATTGTTTCTCTGTTTTACAGTGTCAGTAAAGCTAGCTCGGATCTGGGAATCGTCAGTGACTCAATCAACACTAACGGCATATCTATTTTGGTACTTTTGAAAGATGTATATAGTTGGTATATGGCATGTATAGGCTAGAAGTTATGATATGTTTTGTAATGTTTGGTATATGCTATGTGACATGGTTTGGAAATTAAATGATTTTAGTGCATATATGTAGGCTATGAAAATGATGAATGAGGTATGAATTAGTGAGAATGAAAATGGTACATTACATATTTGAATTAGTTGATGGAATTGGTGTTTTAAGTGTGAAATTGTGGCATGACTAGATGATGTTTAGTTATAAGATTTGAGTTGTAAATATGATGTTTTGGATGGATTCATTTGAGTAGATATTGAGTATGGCAATAGATAGTATAGTTGATGATTAATTGGTGCTTGAAATGGTATGTTTTGGTTACATTTGAGGCATGAATTGGTATGGGTTTAATGTATATAGGTGATTTCAAGAGTGTGAATGGTAATTTGGCATTGAAAATGGCCTATGATTGCCCACACGGTTGAGCACAGGGGCATGTGGCTCAATCGTGTCCTTCGTGGTTGTGTAATTGAAGCAAGTCAAGCTCGACCACGGGCTAGACATACGGGTGTGTGACTGGCCGTGTGGTGCAAGTCAGTGTCGACCATGGGTGAGGCACACGGGCGTGTCTCAGGCCGTGTGGACAAGTCTGTAGGTATGCCTTGTTTTACCACGGCTTGGACACATGGGCATGTCCAAGGCCGTGTGAGGCACACGGCCTACCAACATGGGCGTGTGACCTCTGCAACTTAGAAAAATGTAAAAATTTTAGACATTTTTGTATGAATTCGGTTTAGTCCCGACCCTATTCTAAAGCATGATTAAGGTCTTGTAGACCACATTAAGGGACTCTTTGAATGTGAATTACTATGTTTGGATGTGGAAGGATATGATATGTTTGAATGTGATTAGTAATACCTCTTAACCCTAGTTCGACAACGATTATGGGTTAGGGGTGTTACATTTTATTGGCATCAGAGCTAAGGTTTAGTTGATTCTAGGACTAATGCAGCGTGTGTGAGTTTAGCTATACATGCCATATATATAATTGTGATAGTGTGATGAATCCTGACAGTTAAAAATGTGTTTTCGTATAGTAAATGGATCCTGATCGAGTAGTTGCTGATGATGTAAAGAGTAATGCGCCTGCTCCCGCTTAAGGGACAACACTGGCCACATCTAGGTTGAATGATAGTAGCCAAGAGGGAAAGGCTAAGCAAGCCTTTTACCGAATGATGAGTGAGTGGTTTTTAGAGTTCGTTCGATCGAATTCGGCTGCTCAACAACCTCCACCCCCACAAGTACTGATTGTGCCACAAGTTGCAGATCCGATCCGATTAAATAAACCTCCAGTAGATAAGATACGAAAGTACGAGGCCAAAGAGTTTAGGGCCACAGCTGATGATGATACTGAACGAGCTGAATTTGGCTCGAGAATACCATTCAAGTATTTGATAAGATGTCGTTGACACCTGATAAATGTATCAAATGTGCTATTTTGTTGTTGAGGGTACCGCTATAATTGGTGGAAAATGTTGATTTTAGTGGTTCCAAGAGAGAGGGTTACTTGGGATTTCTTTCAAGTTGAATTTTGAAAGAAGTAGATTAGTCAACAATTCATAGATCAGAAACGTAAAGAATTCCTTGAGCTGAAATAAGGTCGTATGACAGTTACGAAATATGAACGGGAGTTTGTGAGACTGAGCCAATATGCACGGAAATGTGTTTCATCCGAAGCCACTATGTGTAAACATTTCATTGAAGGGCTGAATGAAAACATCAAATTGTTGGTGAGAATACTTAACTTAAATGAATTTGTTGTATTAGTTGAAAGAGCCTGCAAAGTCAAGAGCTTATCAAAGAAAAGAAGAAAACAGATTCTGAGGCTAAAGATGAAAGAAAAAGATTGATGAGCAAGTCATCTCAAACTTCATCGAAGAGATTTAAGGATGTGAACAATTTTTCAAATGCTTCCTTTGGACATTCGGGTAGAGATCGTGCAAGATAAAGTGTTGGTTCAAAACTAAACTCCAATTGAAAGTGTTAAAAGCAACAAGCCTGAGTGTAGACAGTGCGGAAGATGACACGTTGGAGAATGATGGGGCAAGTACAATAATTGAACTTGTTACAAGTGTGGATCACGAGACCATTTTATTCAAGATTGCCCAGAGTTAGCCGAGAAAGATAATGTTCAGAGTACGAGACCGAGTAATACAACAGCTAGAGGTAGACCACCCAAAAATACTAGAAATGTGAGTGGGAGTCAAAGAGGGACTACGAATATAGCTGTGAGATCCGAGGCGAGAGCACCTGCCCAAGCCTATGCTATACTCGCACGAGAAGAAGCGTCATCTCCAGACGTCATTACTGATACTTTTACTCTATTCGATACTGATGTGATTGCACTGATAAATCCATGTTCTACTTATTCCTATGTGTGTGTGAATCTAGTATCAAGTAAGACTCTACCTTTTGAGTCTACTGAATTCGTGATTAGAGTATCGAACCCCTTAGGTAAGTGTGTCTTGGGGGATAAAGTGTGCAAGAATTGTCCATTGATGTTTCGGGATGTTTATTTTCTAGCTAATTTGATGTTGTTACCTTTTGATGAATTTGATATCATTCTGGGTATGGATTGTCTCACTTTACATCATGCTATTGTGAATTATAAACGAAAGAGTTTTGATTTGAGAAGTCATAATGGTGAGATAGTTTGAATTGAATTTAGCGATTTAAATGGGTTGCCGACTTTTATATCATCAATGAAAGCTCTGAATTATGTGAAAAAGGGTTGTGAAGCTTACCTCGCGTATGTGATAGATACAAAAGTAACTAAAAAGAAAATTGAATCTGTGCCTGTAGTTTGCGAGTTTCCAGATGTTTTTCCTAAAGAACTACTTAGATTACCTCCGATACGAGAAGTTGAGTTTGGTATTGAATTGGTACCGGGGACAACTCCTATCTCTATTGTAACACCCCTTACCCGAAACCTTTGCCGGAGTCGAGTATGGGGCATTACTAGACTTGACTACTAGTTTGGGGCATGAAAATTTAAAGCTGTCCAACTGCGTCAGGCTGACTAAATTGACCATAACTCGAGTTACAAAACTCAAAATTTATATCCATAAATTTTATTGAAACTAGACTCATATAAATTTTTACCATAATTTTTCCAGAATTTTCATGTGGCCAATTAGTACAGTTTATTCATCAAAGTTACCCCTATTTCACTGTTTGATAATTCTGACCTATCTTTACAAAACTCAGTTATCTAATTGCAAAATTTTCAATAATGTCTTTGTTTATTCCAATCAAAAATAGACTCATTAAGTATTCTAAACATATAAACTATGATCCATAATTATTTTTGTACAATTTTAACAATTTTCTAAGACAGAACAGGGACTCACGAATTCATTCAGGACAAGTCTCACTAAAACTTAAATATCTCATAATATATAATTCATTTGCCTAACTTGTTTCTTTCATATCAAAATAGACACAATAAACTTTTATTCTATGTCTTATTCACTTTCTAATTCAAGTTCTCCTATTTTTGGTGATTTTTCAAAATCATATCACTGCTGTAACTAAAACTGTTTCACAATAAAATGTGATTAACTAGTTTATAACTTCCTTACTCAATTTATTTAAACTCTATACCTTAACCATACATATATATATATTTATACCAGAAACAAATCCCATATATAATTTAGGCCATGAGTATTTCATCCATAACATAATATGAACTAAACTTTCACGATATAACATATGATCGTTTCCCATGTATGATTTAAATCATGACTGCACGCACACATCTACTGGTATTTTAATGCAAGCTACCATATCAAATATGAAACCCAAACTTAACCAAAAGCAACATCCTTATTCGTAAGGCTATATTTATATTTACAATCTGACATCATTCATTATTTATTAAAACGAAGCCTATACATGCCTTTGATTAAAAGTTTACAAAACATAACTATACCGAAGAGAGTGATAGTGTGGTTGACTGTCTTGATGATCCCTTGAGCCAGTAGTTGAATTAGAGATCTATAAAATAGAGCACAAACATAAACAGAGTAAGCTCATTGGCTTAGTAAGTCTTAAGCAGCTTTATAGCTCAACTAAGTATTCAATTAGATTGAATAGAATAGCATTATTAACAATTTATGAACTGACAAAACACATATAAACTACCATGGCGATTATCAAAGTTCACATCTAGCGAATAATATTCAACATACACTCAAAATATAAAACTTAGCAATGGTGCCCGGATTGCTAATCAATACATATATATTTTCACTTCAACTGAATAATACTTTCTATACACATTTAAAATAAGGGTTCATAATTGAATATATACATTTATCTATATGTATAGCTCATGGTAGAACTTATATAGGTAAAATTTCTCATATCAATATAATAAACTTAAGTAAGCAAGTAAACATACCAACTCAATATCTTTTCTAATCACATATCTTAAGTACCAAACAAATATATATATAAACACCTTTCTATCAACTTGATTATTCAAGAAGCATCACTTATATCATAAACTTGATTCAATACATGACTTTTAGTGAACACTACAAGTTGATAAACCTTAGCTTGTTCAAATACCATCATAACTAGACCATTTCATTCATAAGCATAAGCTCATACTAAAACCATTGATATAAAAACTACTAGACCAAAGGTCTGAGATTTAAACACCGCATGAAGCACACTAGGCATTAAAGCCCGAAATGAATCACCGCACAAAGCACGCTAGGCATTAAAGCCCGATAAACAACACCAAAGACGAAGCACGCTAGCATTAAAGCCCGAAATGAATCAATAAGACAAGGCACGCTAGGCACTAAGCCGAATATATCAATGTGATCAATCATTCCACACACACTTCATATCTATAATACATATCCAATTCAATTAAACTTATTCACCTTAAACAAATTAATCATTACTTCATCGTACAATCCCACAATTCGCATTGATACACTTATTCATATCACATTATCAATTTATGAAATCAATCTAATATACATATATACATTCGCTATAACATGTTTATATACTGAAATTTATCAAACATTATCATTTAATAAGTTCATGAATAATTCTTTAACAAATTTCACAGGACTTACCTCGGTTGTCGATAGGTAGTGCAAATCGGCTATTCGAGAACCTTCGTCTTTCTCCGATCTAACTCGCTTTCTTTGCTCTTGATCTAAAACACATTAAATTTAGCTTATTCAAGCACAATTCATCTCAATTTAGTCCCTAAGCACATAAATGGGAAAATTACTATTTTACCCCTAGTATTTCACAACTTTGTAATTTAGTCCTATTTGCATAAAACTCAAAATACATCAAATTTCCCCATACTCCTTAAGGGCGAATCTATATGAGGACTATACAAGTCCATATCTTTCATTTATTTTGCAATTAAGCCCTCTAAATTTTTATTTTTACAATTTGGCCCTAAAACACAAATTCACCAAAACTTCCAACACATAATATACTAATTTTAACCTATCTATCATCTAACATCATCAAGCATCATAAACCTAAAGAATTCATCAATGGCGATTCATACATACACAATAATCTTAGAAATTCTAGCATGGGTCGGCACGTTTGAAGCAACGATCTCAAAAACGTAAAATAATCGAAAACCTCAATTACATACCTAATCAAGCTTGCAAAGACCGAATGTTTGAGAGCTTTGGTTTCTCTCTTCTTTTCTTTTGTTTCAGCAATAACAATGAACAATAAAATGAACACTCCACTTTCTTTTCTTTTATGTTTTCTTTATAATATGTTTATAATATAATAATATTTTATAATATAACATATAATATAACATATATTTACTTTATAAAATTTGTATGTTGCCGTCCACTATCTCTAAAAAAATGGGTTATTTACCCTTTTAATGCTTCATATTAAGAAGCCATGCTCAAATAGGCACTTTACACTCTAGTATGCCACTTTTACCTTTTACGCGATTAAGTCCTTTTTGTCAAATTCGATGCTCAAACGATAAAATTTTTCTACGAAACTTCCACACACATAATTTCACATATAATAAACTCAAAATATAAATATTAAATATTTATCGGACTCGGATTCGTGGTCCCGAAACCACCTTTCCGATTAGGGTCAGATTCGGTCTGTTACAACTCTCCCCCCTTAAGGATTTTCGTCCCCGAAAATCTTACCGTTAAACAACGTCGGATATTGTTGCCTCATTGAATCTTCAGGCTCCCACGTTGCCTCTTCAACTCCGTGTCGATTCCATAACACTTTCACTAAGGAAATCTTTTTGTTTCTTAACTCTTTCATTTCCCGAGCTAGAATACGGATCGGCTTTTCCTCATACGTCATATCAGATTGTATCTCAATCTCAGACGGAGCAATCACATGTGACGGATCCGATCAGATTCACGAAGCATAGAAACATGAAATACATCGTATCTTTTCTAATTCAGAGGGTAGCTTCAATCTATAAGCAACAGGCCCAATACGTTCAACGATTTCATACGGTCCGATGAACCTCGGATTCAACTTGCCTTTTCGACCAAATCGGAGTACTTTCTTCCACGGGGAAACTTTTAAGAATACACGATCTCCTACCTGAAATTCAATGTCTTTACGTTTCAAATCAGCATAGGACTTTTGTCGATCTGATGCAGCTTTCAAATTATCTTTGATTATGGCCACTTTCTGTTCAGTCTCTTTAATCAAATCAACCCCGTGTATCTTTTTTTCACTAAGCTCACCCAAAGATAATGGTGTTCGACATTTTACCGCATAAGGCTTCATAAGGTGCCATTTTGATACTTGATTGAAAGCTATTATTATAAGCAAATTCAATCAAAGGTAGGTATCGCTCCCACGCACCTTCAAACTCGAGAACGCAACATCTCAACATGTCCTCAAGTATTTGAATAGTTCGCTCAGACCGGCCATCCGTCTCTCTGGATGGAAGGTCAGATTAAAATGAAGTTTAGTACCTAAAGCTTCTTGCAACTTCTTCCAAAACCGCCATGTGAATCTCGGTCTCTCTCAAACAATAGAACTTCGGACACCATGCAATCTCACAACTGTGATACATACAATTCAAAGAAGTTTATCAAGTGAATAGTCCAGACGATCGGCACAAAATGAGCTGATTTAGTCACCTATCAACTATAACCTGACGGCATCTTTCCTACTCGGTGTCATAGGAGACCGGATACAAAATCCATTGTGATTCTATCCCATTTCCATTCGTGTATCATGATTGGTCAAGTAGTCCGGATGGCACTTGATGTTCAACTTTTACTTGTCAAAAATTAAACATTTCAAACAAATTCAGATATATCCCGCTTCATGCCCTACCACCAATAGAACTGCTTTCAAATCATTATACATCTTTGTGCTACCAATGTATTGATAATTGACCACTATGGGCCTCACTCGAAATCACCAGATCAAATCTGAGTTTTTGAACACACATTCGGTTTTTAAAATTCAAACAAATATTTGCATCAATCAAAATCGATTCATACACTTTTCACAATCGAATTGGCTAGTAATCAAATCTTCATCAACTTTCTGCATCACAAATTTGTGAATAAACATCGGTCTTGCTCGTAACTCGGCTCGATCGAACCATCACTAGACATAGCCATCTCGTGCATTCAATTGCGAAGAGCAAATAATGATTTCGACTTAATGCATCCGCAACAACATTAGCTTTTCCCGTGATAGTCAATCACCAATTCATAGTCTTTCAACAATTCTAGCCACTGCGTTGTCTCAAATTCGTGTCTTTCCGAGTCATTAGATACTTTAGACTTTTATGATCTAATAAATGTGACATTTCTCGCAAATAAATAGTGACGCCAAATTTTCAATGCGAAAACAATGGTCGCAAGTTCTAAGTCATCGTCGGGTAATTTCTTTCGATGCGGCTTCAATTGTCTTGAAGCGTAGGCTACAACTTTGCCTTCCGCATCAAAACGCAGCCCAAACCATTTAAAGAAGCATCGAATAAACAACGAATTCTTTACCCGATTCAGTTGAACTAATATTGAGCTTCATCAAAAGGGCTTTCAACCGATCAAAACTTTTCTCGACATTTTTCGACCACTCGAACCGGACATCTTTCTGCAGAACCTTGTCAATGGGGTAGCTATCATAGAAAAATCTTTCACAAATCGTCGATAGTAACCCGAAGTCCCGTAAAACTTGAATCTCGTAAACATTTTTCTGGCTTCCAATCAAGTATATCCAGATTTTGTTCTGATCAACTCAATGCCCGATGTTTGAAACCACATGTCCCAAAAAGTCGACCTCTTTCATCCGAACTCACACTTACTAAACTTCGTGATACAAATGATGATCTCGCAGTTTGTAGCACTAACCTCAAATGTTCAAATGTGTTCAATTTCATCTTTGGAGTAGATCAATATGTCATCAATAAACACCACCACAAATCGATCCAAAACCTGCCTAAAACCCGATTCATCAAATCCATAAAATAGCGTGCATTAGTAAGCCCAAAAGGCATTACCAAAAACTCAAAATGTCCGTACTCAAATAAAATGCGCCTTTGGCACATCCGTATCTCGACTGAATCGATAATAACCCGATCTCAAATCTATCTTCAAAATATCAAGCCCTTTCAACCGATCAAACAAATCATCAACTGAGGTAACGGTACTTATTCTTTATAGTTACTTTATTCGGTTGCCGATAATCAATACACATTTGCATCGCTCCATCTTTCTTTCTCACAAAAGAACTGTGCACCCAAGGAGAGAAACTTGGTCGCGCAAAGCCCTATCTGTTAACTCTTGCAATCGTGCTTTCAACTCCTTTAGCTCGATCGGTGCCATCCGATATGGAGCTATTGAGATCGAGTCGTCCGAGCTAGTTCAATGCCAAACTCAATCTCTCGTCTTTGGAGGTAAACCGGTAGTTCTTCAGGAACACATCCGGTATTCACATACAATCGATACGGATTCAATCTGTTTCTCAGACAATTTATTATCTAGTACATAAGCCAAATAAGCTTCGCACCCTTTCTCACATACTTAGCTAACATCGATGATATAATCAGAGGAAACCCACCGAATCAATGGATTCAATTCTAATGATCTCACCGCTCGTGTCTCAAATCAATGTGCTTTCTTTGCAATTCACCACCGTGATCATGCGGTTAACTACCCATTCCCAAAATTATATCAAACTCATCGAAAGGCAACAAAGATTAAATCAACTGGAAGCAAAAATCACAATCATCAATGGGCAACTTTTACACACTTTATTAACAAACACATATACCCAAAGGGTTGGATACGCGAATCACAAACTCGGTGAGACTCAATCGGCGAGTCTTCTCAATACCGAGTTTCACGTACATATGAATGGGTCGAACCAGATCAATCAATGCAATCACAGAGTATCATAAAAGGTGAAAGTACCGTAATGACATCCGGAGAAGCGAAGATCCTCTCTAGCTCGAGTAACATAAGCTCTAGCCGGAGCTCTAGCCTCGATCGATCTGTTGTGTTCTTTGTCCCTCTCGACTACCACCTACATTGCCGAATGCTCGGGTGGTCGCCTGCATCGATGCACTACTCGGTCTAGAGTTCCATGTCAGATTCGCTCAACAAACATCGGCACTCTCGAATAAAATGGTCCGAGGATCCACATTTAAAGCAAGACCGGTCACGAACTCTACAACTCCGTGATGCCATTTTCCACAATGTTTGCATTCAACTCGATTCTGGGACGTTACCAACACCGCCATCGAGGTAGCTCTGGAGCCCACCGGAGGTCGATCACGTCTAAATGAATTTGAAGTAGCTTTGTGTCGATCAAGTCATCTCTAAACTTCTTAGATGTGGAATGGAAATTCTTGCCGACGATCTTTTACGGTGTCTCTAGCTTCGTCTCACCTTTCTTTTCTCTTTCCCAAGCTCTTTAGCTTTGCAAGCTCACTCGACTAGTGTCAAATTCTTTGATCTCAAGAATGCCAACTAGCAACTTCAAATCTTCATTCAAACCGTCTTCAAACCTTTTGCACATAATGGCTTCATTGATACACACTCCGAGCATATCGGCTCAATCGACAAATTTTCGCTCATATTCACCACGGTCATTTGCCCTGTTTTAGTTCAAGAAATTCTTTACGTTTCGGTCGATGAACCTCTGGTGATATATTTCTTGCGAATTCATTCGAAGAAATCCCGTCACTTTTCTTTTGGAACCACCGATACTAGTGTATTCCACCGGTGATAGGCGGTGTCCAAGCAAAGATATAGCACATTTTAAACATTCATCCGAGTGCAAGATAGCTCATCAAGTACCGAATAGTGTTATCAAGCCACATTTCATTTCGCTCTGCATCATCATCATCATTAGCCTTGAATTCTTCGCCCCAAATTTCCTAATTTTATCAACAGGAGGTCTACTAGATCTCATTGGATCTATCATCTAAGTCTTTGAAGGTACCGAGTTGGATTATTCGGGGTGGAGGTTGTTGTACTGTTGGATTATTCGAATAAACTGGGTAAACCATTCATTCATCATTTGCTAGAAGGCTTGTTTAGCCTCTCCTCATGGTTACCCGTGAATCGGTTGAGAGTCTAGTGGCACTCGATCCATGCGAGACCAGCGCGACACTCTCCACATCATCTGCTACGCTCTATCAGATCGTAATCCATTTACTATATAAAATACAATTGAAATTGTCGAAGTCACCACACTATCACATATAAAATTCAAAGGCATGTATAGCTAGACTCTTTTACGCATTACTACGGTAGTCCTAGAATCAACTAAACCGTAGCTCTGATACAAATAAATGTAACACCCTTACCCAAACCTTTGCCGGAGTCGGTATGGGGCATTACTAGACTTGACTACTAGTTTGGGGCATGAAAATTTAAAGCTGTCCAACTACGTCAGGCTGACTAAATTGACCATAACTCGAGTTACAAAACTTGAAATTTATATCCGTAAATTTTTCTTGAAACTAGACTCATATAAATTTTTACCATAATTTTTCCAGAATTTTCATGTGGCCAATTAGTACAGTTTATTCATCAAAGTTACCCTATTTCACTGTTTGATAATTCTGACCTATCTTTACAAAAACTCAGTTATCTCATTGCACAAAATTTCAATAATGTCCTTGTTTATTCCAATCAAAAATTGACTCATTAAGTATTCTAAACATATAAACTATGCTCCATAATTATTTTTGTACAATTTTAACAATTTTTCTAAGACAGAACAGGGACTCACGAATTCATTCAGGACAAGTCTCACTAAAACTTAAATATCTCATAATATATAATTCATTTGCCTAACTTGTTTCTTTCATATCAAAATAGACACAATAAAATTTAATTCTATGTCTTATTCACTTTCTAATTCAATTTATCCTATTTTTGGTGATTTTTCAAAATCACATCACTGCTGTAACTAAAACTGTTTCACAACAAAATGTGATTAACTAGTTTATAACTTCCTTACTCAATTTATTTAAACTCTATACCTTAACCATACATATATATATATATTTATACCAGAAACAAATCCCATATATAATTTAGGCCATGAGTATTTCATCCATAACATAATATGAACTAAACTTTCACGATATAACATATGATCGTAACTTTCACGATATAACATATGATCGCTTCCCATGTATGATTTAAATCATGATTGCATGCACATATCTACCGGTATTTTAATGCAAGCTACCATAACAAATATGAAACCCAAACTTAACTAAAAGCAACAGCCTTATTCGTAAGGCTATATTTATATTTACAATCCGACATCATTCATTATTTATCAAAACGAAGCCTATACATGCCTTTGATTAAAAGTTTACAAAACATAACTATACCAAGAGAGTGATAGTGTGGTTGACTGCCTTGATGATCCCTTGAGCCAAGAGGTTGAATTATAGATCTATAAAATAGAGCACAAACATAAACAGTAAGCTCATTGGCTTAGTAAGTCTTAAGCACTTTATAGCTCAACTAAGTATTCAATTAGATTGAATAGAATAGCATTATTAACAATTTATGAACCGACAAAACACATATAAACTACCATGGCCGATTATCAAAGTTCACATCTAGCGAATAATATTCAACATACACTCAAAATATAAAACTTAGCAATGGTGCCCGGATTGCTAATCAATACATATATATTTTCACTTCAACTGAATAATACTTTCTATACACATTTAAAATAAGGGTTCATAATTGAATATATACATTTATCTATATGTATAGCTCATGGTAGAACTTATATAGGTAAAATTTCTCATATCAATATAATAAACTTAAGTAAGCAAGTAAACATACCAACTCAATATCTTTTCTAATCACATATCTTAAGTACCAAACAAATATATATATAAACACCTTTCTATCAACTTGATTATTCAAGAAGCATCACTTATATCATAAACTTGATTCGATACATGACTTTTAGTCTAACACTACAAATGATAAACCTTAGCTTGTTCAAATACCATCATAACTAGACCATTTCATTCATAAGCATAAGCTCATACTAAAACCATTGATATAAAACTACTAGACCAAAGGTCGAGATTTAAACACCGCATGAAGCACGCTAGGCATTAAAGCCCGAAATGAATCACCACAAAGCCCGCTAGGCATTAAAGCCCGATAAACAACACCCCAAGACGAAGCACGCTAGGCATTAAAGCCCGAAATGAATCAAGCACAAGGCACAAGCTAGGCACTAAGCCCAAATATATCAATGTGATCAATCATTCCACACACACTTCATATCTATAATACATATCCAATTCAACTAAACTTATTCACCTTAAACAAATTAATCATTACTTCATCGTACAATCCCACAATTCGCATTGATACACTTATTCATATCACATTATCAATTTATGAAATCAATCTAATATACATATATACATTCGCTATAACATGATTATATACTGAAATTTATCAAACATTATCATTTAATAAGTTCATGAATAATTCTTTAACAAATTTCAGCTTAAGGACTTACCTCGGTTGTCGATAGGCCGTGCGAATCGGCTATTCGAGAACCTTCGTCTTTCCCCGATCTAACTCCGTTTTTCTTTGCTCTTGATCTAAAACACATTAAATTTAGCTTATTCAAGCACAATTCATCTCAATTTAGTCCCTAAGCACATAAATGGGCAAATTACTATTTTACCCCTAGTATTTCACAACTTTGTAATTTAGTCCTATTTGCATAAAACTCAAAATACATCAAATTTCCCCATACTCCTTAAGGGCGAATCTATATGAGGACTATACAAGTCCATATCTTTCATTTATTTTGCAATTAAGCCCTCTAAATTTTTATTTTTACAATTTGGCCCTAAAACACAAATTCACCAAAACTTCCAACACATAATATACTAATTTTAACCTATCTATCATCTAACATCATCAAGCATCATAAACCTCAAGAATTCATCAATGGCGATTCATACATACACAATAATCTTAGAAATTCTAGCATGGGTGGGCACGCTTTAAGCAACGATCTCAAAAACGTAAAATAATCGAAAATCGAACTCAATTACATACCTAATCAAGCTTGCAAAGACCGAATGTTTGAGAGCTTTGGTTTCTCTCTTCTTTTCTTTTGTTTGACAATAACAATGAACAATAAAATGAACACTCCACTTTCTTTTCTTTTATGTTTTCTTTATAATATGTTTATAATATAATAATATTTTATAATATAACATATAATATAACATATATTTACTTTATAAAATTTGTATGTTGCCGTCCACTATCTCTAAAAAATGGGTTATTTACCCTTTTAATGCTTCATATTAAGCCATGCTCAAATAGGCACTTTACACTCTAGTATGCCACTTTTACCTTTTACGCGATTAAGTCCTTTTTGTCAAATTCGATGCTCAAACGATAAAATTTTTCTACGAAACTTCCACACACATAATTTTACATATAATAAACTCAAAATATAAATGTTAAATATTTATCGACTCGGATTCGTGGTCCGAAACCACCTTTCGATTAGGGTCGATTCGTTCATTAGCTCGTATAGAATGACATCAATAGAATTGAAAGAGTTGAAGTCACAGTTGCAAGAGTTGACAGATAGAGGATTTACAAGATCGAGTTTCTTACCCTGGGGTGCTCCTGTATTGTTTGTGAAAAGAAAGATGGCACTATAAGAATGTTTGACTACTGACAGTTGAACAAGGTGACGATAAATAATAAATATCCATTGCCTCGTATTGATGATTTATTTGATCAGCTAAAAGGAGCTACAGTGTTTTCGAAAATAGATTTGAGATCGGCTATTATCAGTTGAGAGTTAAAGAATTAGATGTACCGAAGACTGCTTTTAGAACGAGGTACGAACATTATGAATTCTTAGTTATGCCTTTTGGACTAACGAATGCTAATGTAGTGTTTATGGATTTGATGAATCGGATATTTAGATCGTATTTAGATAATTTTCTTGTGGTGTTCATTGATGATATTCTGATTTATTCCTGTGATGAGAAGCAACATGCCGAGCATTTGAGAATTATGTTGCAGACTCTGCGTGAGAAGCAATTGTATGCGAAATTTAGCAAATGTGAGTTCTGGTTGCATGAAGTTGGTTTTCTAGGGCATATTGTATCAGATGTGGGAATACGAGTAAGATCTCAGTCATTTAAGAATGGAAGCCTCCGAGAAATGTGTCTGAAGTCCGTAGTTTTCTAGGACTAGTAGGATATTATAGGCGATTTGAAAAAGGCTTCTCGATGATTGTGACTCCGTTGACGAAGTTGCTACAGAAAGATGTTAAATTCGAGTGGTCAGAAAAATGCCAGCAAAGTTTTGAGCAGTTGAAAGCATTGTTGACAGAGGCGCTAGTGTTAGTTCAACCTGAATCGGGTAAAGAGTTTATAGTTTATAGTGATGCATTATTGAATGGTTTTGGCTATGTGTTGATGCAAGAAGGCAAAGTTATTGCTTATGCTTCGAGACAGTTAAAGATGCATGAAAACAACTATCCGACGCATGATCTTGAATTAGCTGTGATTATATTTGCATTGAAGATTTGGTGTCACTATTTGTTTGGTGAGAAAGTCATATTTTTACTGATCATAAGAGTTTCAAATATCTAATGACTCAGAAAGAATTAAATTTGAGACACCGAAGATGGTTAGAATTGTTGAAAGACTACGAGCTTGTGATAGATTATCATCTAGGTAAAGCTAATGTAGTTGCTGATGCTTTGAGTCGAAAGTCTTTATGTGCTTTAGGAGCTATGAGTACTCAGATAGATTTATGTGATGATGGTTCAGTTTTGGCTGAGTTGAAAGTGAGGCTGATGTTCGTACGTTAGATTTGTGATGCTCAAAAAAGTGATGATGAGATGATACCAAAACGAGCTCAATGTGATTTGAATTTCGATTCTAAATTTTGAATTGATAGTGATGATTGTTTGATATTCAGAGATCGTATTTGTGTTCCGAGGAATTTAGAGTTAATTCAGTTGATTTTGAATGAAGCTCACTGTAGTCGTTTGACTGTTCACTCGGGCAGTACAAAAATGTATAACGATCTGAAATAGTTTTATTGGTGGCATGGTATGAAACGGGACATCTCAAAATTTGTTTTGAGATGCTTGATTTGTCAGCAAGTTAAAGCTGAACATTAGGTTCCATCTGGTTTGTTACAACCGGTTATGATTCTTGAGTGGAAATGGGAGAGAATTACGATGGACTTTATGTCGGGATTTCCTTTATCTCCAGGCAAGAAAAATGCGATCTAGGTGATAGTTGATAGATTGACGAAATCAGCTCATTTTGTTCCTGTGAAAACATATTATTCACTTGATAAGTTAGCTGATTGTATATTTATGAGATTGTGAGATTTTACGGAGTACCACTATCTATTGTGTCTTACAGGGATCCGAGATTTAATCGCGGTTTTGGAAGAAATTGAAAGATGCTTTAGGTACGAAACTACACTTTAGCACAGCTTTCCATCCGCAAACAGATGGTCAGTCCTAACGAATCATTCATATACTTGAGGATATGTTGAGAGGTTGCATTCTCGATTTTGAAGGTACGTAGGAACGATACTTACCTTTGACTGAATTTGCTTATAATAATAGTTTTCAATCTAGTATCAAAATGGCACCATATGAGGCTCTTTTTGGTAGAAATTTTTGAACTCCATTATACTGGACTGAGCTGAGTGAGAATAAGATTCACGGGATTTGTTTGATGAAAGATACTGAGTAGAAAGTGAAAGTGATTCGTGAAAGTATGAAAGCGGCTTCAGATCGTTAGAAATCCTATGTCGATTTGAAATGAAAAAATATTAAATTTGAGGTTGATGACAGTATTTTTGAAAGTGTCGCCGTGGAAGAAAATACTTCGATTTGGCCAAAAAGGCAAGTTAATTCCGAGGTTCATCGGGCCGTATGAAATCATTGAAAGAATTGGACCAGTTGCTTATAAGTTGTTGTTTCCACCTGAATTAGAGAAAATTCATAATGTGTTCCACATATCGATGCTTTGACGTTATAGATCTGATCCGTCGCGTGTAATTGCTCCTATTGAGGTTGAGATTCAGTCAGATTTGTCATATAGTGAAGAACCAATTCGAATTCTGGCACGGAGATCAAAGAGTTGAGAAACAAAAGAATACCATTGGTGAACATGTTGTGGCATAAACACGGAATTGAAGAGGCTACGTGGGAGCCTGAAGATGTTATGAGAGATCAATATCCAAACCTATTCACTGTAAGATTTTTTGGGACGAAAATCCCTAAGGGGGGAGAGTTGTAATAGCTCGGTTTAAACCCTATTCAGAATAGTGGTTTCAAGACCACAAATTCGAGATCAAAAAAATATTTTAATATTATTTTTGATATTTACAGTATGTGATTAAAAATGTGTGAAATTTCTGTGTGAAAATTTTAACGTTTGTGTGTTTAATTTGAGAAAAGGACTTAATCACATAAAATGTAAAAGCTGTGTGCTGATTGTTGAAGTGCCTATTTGGCATGATTTATTAAAATATGAGTCCTTATGTTGTTATTATACCATGTGATAAATAGATTGACAAAAATGCCTAAATTAGTGGAATTTAAATGAAATAAAAAAAGAGACAAAAAGGTAAAATGATTATTAAGTTAATATAATTAAAAATAAATCAAATTAGTGAGTATATTCTCATCTCTTCCACTGAAATTAGAAAAGAAAGAAAGGTTTAAGGCTTTGAAGGTTTAGGCAAGTTCAAGCTTGAATTGGTATGTGTTTTTAGCTCGATTTTTAATGATTTCTATGTTTTTGTGATCGTTGCTTCGTATTCTTTCAAACCCATGCTAAAATTTTAGAAATTGATGGTGATTTTGTGATATGCCATTGATGAATGCTTGATCTTTGTGATAGTTGATGATGAAATATGAAAGATAGGTGAAGGATTAACATGTTTTTTTTGGATTTTTGATGAAATTAAGTAATTTAGACTAAATTGTGATAAAAATATTTTGAGGGACTAAAATGTGAAATAAATGAAATATATGGACTTGTATGAACATAGGGAGAATTCGGCTAGGCACGAGTGAAGTGAGATTTTGTGTATTTTGTGATTTTGTGAAATAGGGACTAAAGTGTCAAAATGTGAAAATGTGAGGGCTATTTTGTAAAATGCCTTAAATATGTGTGTTTGGACTAAATTGAATGAATTGGTGACTGAATGAGTTAAATTTGAATATGTATAGACCAAGAAAGGAGGGATTCGGATCGAGATCGAGGCAAAGACAAAGTACTCGATTGATCGTCTAGTCTCGGTATTTCGACTTATGAGGTAAGTTCGAATATAATACATGTACTTAACTATGTTTAAATGTTATGAGACGAATAGTTATGAGATAATTGAATTATTAATGCTATGTGAGGAATCAAGTTATGTGGCACTAAGTGTGCGTATATGGAAATGTGACCGAAATGATTAGCATTGTGTGTGCGAAATAATAGAAGCTTCGGCTTTGTGGTTGGTACTGTGTGTACGATACTGAATTATGTTCAGTTTTATATTAAGGCACTAAGTGTGCGATGTTAATTAAGATTCGGCTACAAATTTGGCACGAAGTGTGTGATTAAATCTAATGAATATCGAAGGTTGATCGAAATGAGATATCGAGCATAAATTAGCATGGATGGTGAGTAACTATGTGTTGGCTAAGGTATGTATTGAACCTTTGTGGTTGATGGGATTGTATATGAATTTATGAATGGTTGGGTTGAGATTACTAGTTATGGATGATATGGTGTGAACATTGAGAATTGATCTATGTGATGAATTCATTTTGTGCATTGTATTTGAGATAATAAGTTGTTTGTATTATGGTACAAACTTACTAAGCTCTTAAGCTTACTGTGTGAATTGTTTCTCTGTTATACAGTGTCAGTAAAGCTAGCTTGGATCTGAGAATCGTTAGTGACTTAATCAACACTATCGACATATCTATTTTGGTACTTTTGAAAGATGTATATAGTTGGTATATGGCATTTATAGGCTAGAAGTTATGATATGTTTTGTAATGTTTGGTATATGCTATGTGACGTGGTTTGGAAATTGAATGATGTTCATGCATATATGTAAGTTATGAAAATGATGAATGAGGTATGAATTAGTGAGAATGAAAATGGTACATTACATATTTGAATTAGTTGATGGAATTGGTGTTTTAAGTGTGAAATTGTGGCATGACTAGATGATGTTAGTTATATGATTTAAGTTGTAAATATGATGTTTTGGATGGATTTATTTGAGTAGATATTGTGTATGGCAATAGATTGTATAGTTGATGATTAATTGGTGCTTGAAATGGTATGTTTTGGTTACATTTGAGGCATGAATTGGTATTGGTTTAATGTATATAGGTGATTTCAAGAGTGTTAATGGTAATATGGCCTTGAAAATGGCCTATAATTGCCCACACGGTTGAGCACACGAGCGTGTGGCTCAACCGTGTCCTTTTTGGTTATGTAATTGAAGCAAGTTAGGCTCGACCACGGGCTAGACACACGGGTGTGTGACTGGCTGTGTGGTGTAAGTCAGCGTCGACCACGGGTGAGGCACACGGGCTTGTCTCAGGCCATGTGGACAAGTCAGTAGGTATGCCCTGTTTTGCCACGGCTTGGACACATAGGCGTGTCCAAGGCTGTGTGAGGCACGCGGCCTACCCACACGGGCATGTGACCTCTGTAACTTAGAAAAATGTTAGAATTTCATAAATTTTTGTATGAATTCGGTTTAGTCCCGGCCCTATTCTAAAGCATGATTAAGGTCTCGTAGACTACATTAAGGGACTCTTTGAATGTGAATTACTATATTTGGATGCAGAATGATATGATATGTTCGGATGTGATTAATAATACCTCTTAACCCTAGTCCAGCAATGGTTAGAGGTTAGGGGTGTTACATTTATGAGCTAACAGCGACGATATCACAACAGGCAATCCACTCGACTCATCTGATTCAATTCAAAAGATTTCACTATTCTGACATTTCAATTTAATAGTCTTTTGTCTACAATTCACAATAGCATCATGTAGCATCAACCAATCCATACCCAGAGTTACATCAAATTCATCAAACGGTAATAGCATCAAATTTTCCAGAAAATAGTAACCCCAAGTCATCAAAGGACAATTATTGCAAACTTTATCAACTAAGACATACTTGCCTAAGGGGTTCGATACTTTAATCACAAACTCAGTATACTTAATAAGAAAAATCTTACTAGACACTAAATTCATACATATATATGAATGAGTCGATCCAACATCTATCAAAGCAATCACATTAGTGTCATAGAGAGAAAATGTACCGGTGATAACACCAGGTGACGAAGCATCTTCGTGAGCTCGAATTCCATAAACTCTAGCTGGTTCTCTAGCCTCGGATCTCACAGTAGAGTCCTTTGTCGTTCCTTTCCTACTGGACATATTTCCTGAATTTCTAGGTGGTCTTCCTCTAGCAGCTGTATTACTCAATTTTGCATTCTGATATCTATCTGTCTCGGGTAACTCAGGACAATCTCGAATGAAATGATCTTGCGAGCCACATTTAAAACAAAATTTATTATTCATCCAGTAGTCTCCAAAATGTTGACTTCTACATTGTTAACACTAGGGTTTATTGTTTCTTACACTACCCACATCAACACTGAAGTAGCCTGAGCTTTAGGACTCGTGTATTGCTTTCCATGATCTCTATTAGAATACCCCACTGAAGCTGTTGAACAATTATAAGAATCCCGTGATTTCTTTGATGAGGATTGATAGGGTTTATTCATCGATCTCTAGCTTCAGAATCTGCTTTTCTCTTTTCTTTACCAAGTTCTTTGACTTTGCAAGCTCGATCACTAACACAACAAATTCCTTCAATTCTAGAATCCCGACTAGCAATCTGATGTCTTCGTTCAATCCATGTTCGAATCTTTTACACATAATTGCCTCAATGGAAACACATTCTCGAGTATATTTACTGAGTCTCACAAACTCTCTCTCATACTCAGTTACAAACATTCGGCCCTGTTTCAACTCCAAAAAATCTTTGCGCTTTTGGTCGATAAACCATTGGATGATGTATTTCTTTCTGAATTCGATTTGAAAGAATTCCCAGGCAACTCTTTCTTTCAGTACCACAGATATCAAAGTATTCCACTACTGATACGTAGTGTCTCTCAGAAGTGAAATGGTGCATTTTACACATTCATCTGGCGCGCACGATAATTCATCAAATACTCTAATCAATTCTCAAGCCAAAACTCGGCTCTCTTAGGATCATCATCAACTATAGCTCTAAAATTTTCAGCCCCATACTTTCAGATTTTATCAACTAGCAGCTTACTCAGTCGTAAAGGTTCTATACCTTGAGGAGCTACAGGAACCAGTTGAGGATTAGGTGGTGGTAGAGGTTGCTAAGCAGTCAGATTAGTTCGAACAAACTTAGTGAACCACTCGTTCATCATTTAGAAGAAGGCTTCCTTAGCCTCTCCTCCCTGACTACTCGATACGGGTCTCGACTCAAATTGTACTACCCCGTGAACGGAGGCTGGTGCATTATTTTCAACATCATCAGTTACAGCTTGATTGGAATCCATTTTCTATATAAATCAGGATTTAAAACTATCAGGAGATATCACACTATTACAGTTTATAAATGGCATGTATAGCTAGACTCTCACATACGCTGCGTTAGTCCTAGAATCAACTAAATTGTATCTTTGATACCAATAAATGTAACACCCCTTACCCGTTTTCAACGCCGAAATAGGGTTACAGAGCATTACTGGACTTATTATACAATTAAACATACTTTTCACATACATATTCAAATTTCATGTAATCATCATTCACATTTTCTCTAATACGAGCCTAGAGGCCCAAAACATGCATTCAGGGTGGTTCGAGACTAAACCGATAACACAGTAAATTTTTAGAAAACTTACAAAATTTTTCATAATACTAGGGGGACACGCCCGTGTGGCTCGGCCATATGTCTTACAGGCCAAAGACATGCCCATGTCACAGGCCGTGTGGACATTCGAAATGGGATCACATGGCAATGTCCCAGGCCGTGTGGAGTCACACGGCCGACCACACGTCCGTGTGTCTAGCCCGTGTGCCCTTCGAAATGGCCTCACACTCCCTTGTACCAGGCTGTGTGCTAGACTGTGTCAAAACTGTAGGGTGTACTGACTTATGCCACACGGCCAAGTCACACGCCCGTGTGCTGAGCCGTGTGGAGCATACTGACTTGATTTTTAATTACACACCAAGGGACACACGGCGTGTAACCTGACCGTGTGTCACACATGGCTGAGACACACGCCCGTGTCTCTGCCCGTGTGGACAAAAATAGGCTATTTACCAAGCCATATTGCCACCCAAATTTGCATATACCCACACCAAATCAAATGGCACACAATATCGCATAAATAGGCATTCAACCAACCTCAACGAAGCATAATTCATACCATTTTATTACCAACAAATATAAGGCACACAATACTACAATATGCCATTCAACTTCATACCAAACATCACTTTCTCAAATCATTAATGTGGATACTTTCAAATATGCATCATCTTGCCTAAAATCACAAATATACCAATTCTAAAATATCAACCATTTACCACAATCATTTGCATAGCAATTATCAACACAAGACAAGGCTATTTGCATATATATACAAAACCAAATCAACCAAAATAAGCCAACTCTCATGGCTATATACAAACCAAACTTTAAACATTTACAAGCCAATCCAAATGGCTAAATTCATTACTAACATATACCAAAATGACCAAAGTTCCTATACATGCCATATAACCAAAATATAAACTCCAAAGTACCAAAATAGAAGCTTGATAGTGTGATGAGATCTCCGACAATTCCCAAATTTGAGCTAGCTTCGAGAATACTATAAAACACGAAAAATAAACAAAGTAAGCTATAAAGCTTAGTAAGCTTGTATGTTGAATAAGTAAAACTTACCAACCAACAATTCAATAACATAAACATCATATAATGCAATTTAAATTTGAAGCATAACTTAACATATTTATTCAATCCAAGATTAAGCACAATTTCAATCAAATTCTTCGATTCAATGATCGTATAGTTCACGTACATACCTTTACAAGCTCGTATTGATCTCATACTCATCCATATCTTTGATATACCCATTGAACCATTCAAATACAATCGGATGCTCGGGAATCTCACACACAAAGTGCCACATATATAGCCGAAGCTATCCCAATCTCATATAACATATAATGCTCACTCTTGAGGTATTAATGGGTCTGGTCACACAAGCTGACAGTCATGACGAAGCTACACGGTGCTGCTCACACAAGCTAACGAGAATTTGCAATACATGCCGGATATCTCAAAATTTAAGTAAGACGTCATGCACCAAAGACCCAAATCACATAACCCCTAATGACATGTCATTTGTATCCTAATCTATTCCTAAGGTTCAATCGGGATTTCACACTTGCCGAATCGTCATCAAATATATCTGCAAGGTCGTATTCACAATTTATGCAATATTAAAGCATTTAAAACACAACTGTAATAATGGTAAAATAAGTCGATTAATCTGATACTTTGTTTTCCCCCGATCTAAATCTGAATTTTGCTTTTCTTGATCTAAATGTAATCAAAATTAACTTATTTAATTATCACTCTATTCAATTTAGTCCAAAATACACATTAAGGCAATTTTACACTTTTGTCCCTAATATTTCAACATTTTTACAATTTAGTCTTTTTCTCATAAAAATTCAATTTCATTCAATTCAATCTATACCCATGCTAGCTGATTTTAATTAATTCCATAACAGCCTACATTTTTTATTTATTTCACAATTTAACTATGAATTTGACACATTTCACAATTGGGCATTTTACTAAAAATCACTTAACAAATGTTGTTTATCTAATAACAGCCATACATTTTCTATCATTAAACATCAAAATACACATAGATTCATCAATGGCAAAACCCTAAACCTTTAACAATTTTGCAAAATAGTCTTGGGGCTAGCTAGATTAAGCTGCAATGATCTCAAAAACATAGAAATCAATAAAAATGGGATAAAAATCATACCTAAATGGACAATGGAAGCTTGGCCGAACCTAACATGCATCCATGGTGGTTTTTCTTAGCTTAAAATCGGTTAGATGAAGAAGATGGACTAAAAAAAATGGTTTTATTATACTTATTTAATCTTTGTTTATCAATTTACAATAATAACCTTTAATTATAACATTAAAATTCACTTAATATATATCCATAAATGTCCAATCATATTTCAAATGGTCTAATTACAATATAAAGACCTCCAATTTAAGGTTCTATAGCTATTAGACACCTTTAGCTAATAGAACTCAAGTTTTACACTTTACGCGATTTAGTCCTTTTTATCATATTGAGCATTTAGACAATCAAATTTCTCAACGAAATTTTCACACAATCATACTATCATGTTGTAAACATTAAAATAATAATAAAATAATTATTTTGACCTCATATTTTTGGTCTTGAAACCACTGTTCCTATTTGACTAAAAATGGGCTGTTACATTACAGATGGAGACGAGGATCTCGGGTTAGAGCGTTGAGAGCCTCACTCTTTTCTAAAATATCCCGTAAAAGTGGTAGAACGATCATGGTACTTCTTTGATTTCTTTGAAATAGATGATTGTGATTTACCCATAAATCTTTTACCAGAAATTCGAGCTTCGTTCTCTACTTGCTTCTTTTCTTTACTTAATTCTTCAACTTTATTTGCTTGATTGGCTAACACTACAAATTTACTTAATTCAAGGATTCCAATCAAAAGCTTGATATCTTCATTTAAGCCCTCTTCAAAATTTTTACACATATCAGCCTCAGTCGGGACCCATTCTCTGGCATATTTACTTAACCGAACAAATTCCCCCTCATATTCAGATACAGTCATGTTTCCCTGTTTAAGCTCTAAAATTCTTTCTTTTTTTGATCCAAAAATTGTAACACCCCTTACCCGTATTCGGCACTAGATTCGGGTATGAGGCATTACCGGACTTAACATACTTCATCATGTCATATTGGGCCATAAATTTTCATTCAAACTTAAAACCTTTCATTCGTATTCATAACGTCCCTATTATGGGTCTACGAGACCCAAAACATACATATGGAGTAGTTCGAGACTAAACCAAAAACTTACGGATACTTAGAAAATTTTTGCTCAAAACAGGGCCACACGCCATTGTAGAAAGGAATACGCCCGTGTGGCAGGCCGTGTGGCCACACACGCCCATGTTCCTAGCCCGTGTGGATTTTATTTTCCATTTTGAACCCACAGGGGTTTTCCCACAGCCTGGTACACTCCCGTGACTGTGGCCCGTGTCCCTCATACGGCCATGACATGCCTGTGTCATCACCCGTGTGTGAAAACATTGACATTCTGTTTATGATGTCAGGAAACCTCTAGGCACACATGGCCTAGTCACTCGCCCGTGTGCTGGCATGTGTGACTAACTGAATTTTTTACAAATTAGATACAGGGGACACACGGCCTATCAACACGCCCTCGGGGTTGACCGTGTGTCACACACGGCCTAGACACATGCCTGTGTGGACAATTATAAGGCTATTTACCAAGCCAATTGCCACCCTGAAAAAAAAAGCAACCACACTTATACCATTTCAATGCAACACACATCATGACAATAAGGCATCTCTAATATCCAAGTTCAAGACATCCATACCATAATTCCACACTACATTCATCATGCATATACTTTACGCATTACTCATTCAATTTCATAAGCTTGCACTTCATGAATTTCATCATCATTGAATAGATATAACTTAGCTAGTATTGGCCAATTCCAATGGCCATTTACAAAATGAAATTAGTAACATTAATAGCCAACACCTTGGCTAACCAATTTGACATATAACAAAATGATCAAGTTCCTATACATGCCATACCCAAAATAATCAAACTTTACTATACCAAAAGAATAACTTGATAGTGTGAACCGAGCTCCGACGTCCTACGATCTCTGAGCTAGCTTGGCAATACTACAAGGAAATGGAAAAGAGAAGGGGTACGCTTGAAGCTTAGTAAGTTTGCATGCAATAAATAGCAACATAGAATCTTATGATACATTCATACTTTACATTAAGTAAGAACACAATTTCTCAAGCGCATAGACATGGCTTACTCTTACCAATCACATATTACATATCAGACTTATTTCTCGTGAGTTTCTCATGCATACCTGTATCACTCATCACATAAATTTAGCACTTTTTCATCTTTAGCATAAACTTATCTCTTTACTATCTTTAACATAAAATTTAGCTCTTTACCCGTTGAACCACTTGGAATGTCGAAGGATACCCGGAATTCGTCTTACACGTAATAAGATGCCAATGCCATATCCCAGATATGGTCTTACATGGGATCACATGTCGATGCTGATGCCATATCCTAGATATGGTCTTATATAGGATCACATATCGATGTTGACGCCATATCCCAAATATGGTTTTATACGAGATAGTATATCAATGCCATGTCCCAGACATGGTCTTACACGAATCTCTATTCGATGCCGATGCCATATCCCAGATATGGTCTTATACGAGATCTCAATTCAGTACCGAGGCCATATCCTAGATATGATCTCATACAGGACCTTATAAATCTCATGTCTTGACAATGGTATCCTTTCATTTCCTAAGGTTCAACCGAGACTTCAACACCATAAAATTTTATCATATTCTCATCGAAAAGTCATTGATCAAATTCTTAGAAATAGTATACATCTTCATGAAATTGTCAGGCATTTTAAAGCATAATAATATGATGTTGAATTATTACACTCAAACTTACCTCATTATCAAAATGTGTATAATTGTTTGATTTAGTCCACCACCTTGTTCTTTCCTCGATTTTGGCCTGGACTTTGTGTTTCTTGATCTATAATGACAATTTCACTCTTTTAATGATCACATTGACTAAACCAAACCATGAATCATACTTTGGAAAAATTATAATTTTGCCCTTATACTTTCTCATATTTACAAAATGGTCCCTAGGCTCGTATAATGAAACACACTCATTTCCTTGGTTACCCAAGCCTAGCCGAACCTATCTTAAGCTTATAGTAGCTCATATTTTCCTTCAAAACTAATTTTTACTACACATTTTATCAGTTTTACAATTAGGTCATTTTTATGAGTTTTACATGAAAATCACTTAGAAAAAGATGTTTATCATACATCAAACTTTCATATTCCTCCATTAAACATCAAAATACATGTATGTCATACATGGGTAAATTTTTGAACATAAACCCGATCCTATCTCAAAACATCAAACATCCATCGAAACTAGTCCGAAAGTCTGACTCAACGCCAGACTCACATTGAACTCTTTTGGCTAGCAAATCATTGTCGCCATTCTGAGCTTCACAAATCTCTTGGAGAAACATCGGTCTAGCTCTCAACTCAGCTAGAATAGAACCATCATCTGACAAAGCCATATGTGTATTTATGGCTCTCAAAGCAAACAAAGATTTCTTACTCAAGTTATCAGCGACCACGTTCACCTTTCCCGAATTGTAGTCAATCACTAGCTCGTAATCCTTTACCAACTCTAACCATCTTCTTTGCCTTAAATTTAATTCCTTTTGATTCATCAAGTACTTGAGGCTCTTATGATCAGTGAATATCTGACATTTTTCACCATACAAATGGTGTCTCCATATCTTCAATGCAAACACAATAGTAGCTAACTCCAAATCGTGGGTCGGGTAATTCTTCTCGTGTGACTTTAACTGTCTAGAGGCATATGCTATCACCTTGCCTTCTTGCATGAGTATGCAACCCAATCCATTAAAGGATATATCACTGTAGACCACAAATTCCTTTCCCGGTTCAGGTTGTACTAAAACTGGAGCCTCAGTCAATAATGCCTTCAATTTCTCAAAACTCTGTTGGCACTTTTCTGTCCACTCAAACTTTACATCTTTTTGTAATAGCCTCGTTATCGGAGTAGCTATCATAGAAAATCCCTTGACAAACAGTCTGTAATAGCCAACTAAGCCTAGAAAACTTCTAACCTCGGATACATTCCTCGATAGTTTCCAATCAATATTTACTAAAATCTTACTCGGGTCAACTCGAATACCGTCACCCGAAAACAATGTGCCCCAAAAATCTGACTTCCTTAAGCAAAATTCACTTTTACTAAACTTGGCATATAACTGTTTATCTCTTAAAGTGTGCAAAACCGTTCTCAAATGCTCAGCATGCTCATTCTCATCACGAGAGTAAATCAATATATCATCAATGAAGACTACAACAAACTTATCCAAATATGGCCGAAAGATGGGATTCATTAAATCCATAAACATGACAGGGGCATTTGTTAAATCCGAAAAGCATGACTAAAAATTCATAGTGACCATACCTTGTCTGAAATATGGTTTTCGGCACATCTGAGTCTTTGACTCTCAACTGATAATAACCAGACCTCAAGTCTATCTTGGAAAACATAGTAGCTCCCTTCAATTGGTCAAACAAATCATCAATCCTTGGCAATGGGTACTTATTCTTTATGGTTACCTTATTAAGTTTTCGATAATCTATATATAGCCTCATGGAACCATCTTTCTTTTTCACAAATAATACGGGAGCACCCCATAGGGAATAAATTGGTCTTGCTAAACCATTATCCGTCAACTCTTGTAACTATGCCTTTAATTCTTTCAATTCGGTTAGAGCCATCTTGTACGAGCAATTGCAATAGAAGCAATACTAGGGGCTAATTCAATGCCAAATTCAATCTTTCTAACTGAAGGTAACCCGGGCAATTCTTCCAAAAATACATCTGGATACTCACATATTATCGACACTGACTTAATTCTTAACTCAGTCTCTTTCGTGTTCATCACAAAGGCAAGATAAGCTTCATATCCCTTTCTTACATATTTTTGGGCAGACACATGAGAAATAACTACAGGCAATTTGTCCTGTTCATCTGATTCAACATGAAGAATATCCCCATGTTCTCATTTTAACTCAATAAATTTTCTTCCACAATTTACTATCACAGTTTTGGAAAAAGTTACAAGAAGCCTTGGGCATAAAGTTTAGTTTTAGTACAGCTTTCCATCCGCAAACCGACGGACAGTAGGAGAGGATAATATAGATACTTGAAGACATGCTCGGTGCTGTGTTTTAAAATTTAAAGTTAATTGGGAAAATTACTTACCATTAGTAGAATTTGCCTACAATAACAGTTACCAATCGAGTTTTAAGATGGCGCCTTCTGAGGCATTATACGGGCGTAAGTGTCAAACGCCCCTGTATTGGAATGAACTTAGAGAGAATTAGATTCACGAGGTCAATTTAGTCAGAGAAACTGAAGATAAAGTAAAAGTGATTCGTGATTTTCTAAAAGCTGCTACAGACAGACCAAAGTCCTACGAGGATCTAAAACGGAAAGATATAGAGTTTAAAGTTGGTGATAAGGTATTTTTAAAAGTGCCACCATGGAAAAAAGTTATCAAATTTGGCGGAAAGGAGAATTGAGTCCGCGCTTTATCGGACCGTATGAGATTACCAAGAGGATAGGGCCGGTAGCTTATCATTTGGCTTTGCCATCTGAGTTGGAAAAGATTCATGATGTATTTCACGTGTCTATGTTACATCATTACCAATCAAATTCTTCTCATGTGATTGTACCAACAAAGGTAGAAATTCAACCGGACATGACTTACGGTGAAGAGCCAGTTAAGATTTTAGCACAAGAAGTCAAATAGTTAAGAAATAAAAGTATAGCCCTTGTGAAAGTACTATGGCAAAGACATGGTGTAGAAGAGGCTACTGGGACCCTTAGGAGTCTATGAGAAACCAATATGCCAACCTTTTTACTGGTAAGATTTTTGGGAACGAAAATCCCTAAGGGGGAGAATTGTAATAGTTTGATTTAGGGCCTAGTTGGAATAGTGGTTGTGAGACCACAAATTTGAAGTAGAAATATTTGTTTTATGGCTTTTATGAGGTTTAATGCATGCTTGCATGATTGTGTGAAAATTTCATGAAGAAATTTTATGAATTAGTGATCAATTTATTCACTAGGACTAAATTGCAAAGATTAAAAGATATGAGATTCTAGAATATTCAAGTATGAAATAGCATTAGAAAAACTATTAGAGGTCATTATTTAGCAATTAGACCATTATATGTCAAGATGAAAAAAATAGACATGGGAAGGAAAAATCTCAATAAAGGGACCTTAAAGGCATTTTAGTCATTTAGATAATAAAAGAACAAAAAGGGAAAAGGAAGTCAAAAATTGTGTCCACCTTCTTCCCTAAGTGCTGAAATTTGCAAGGAGCCATAGCTAGGGTTTTGCTTCACTTTCAAGCTTGATTGTAAGTACCTCCTAGCCCCGTTTTTAATGTTCTTCGATTTTGAGATCCTCGTAGCTCGATTTAGCTATTTCTAGCTATATTTTGAGCTAGGGTTCATGTAATATTTTCTCTCGGTACCAAAGAAGTTATGGTGTTCCACTAATGATAAGCTATGTCTTTCAATAATGATATTGCACATTTCAGACACTCGGCTGGTGTACATGATAGTTCATCTAAAACTCGAATGGTATTTTCTAACCAAAACTCGGCCCTCTCTAGATCATCATTGGCAGTAGCCCTAAATTCCTCTGCCCCATACTTACAGATTTTATCCACCAGAGGCTTACCGATTCTAACATGTTCAGTACCTTGTGGCATCTCTAGAACCAGTTGAGGAGCAGGTGGGGGAGGTTGTTGTGCAGTAAGATTTGTTCTCAAGTTTTCAGTGAACTACTCGTTCATCATTTGAAAGAAGAAATTTTTTGCCTACTTAACTCGGCCCCTAAATACGGGCCTTCTACTACTACTAGATACAGCTCGTTGAATGGAAGCTTGAGTAATGCTCTCAGCTTCTTTAGATTTAGCTCTAGCTTGGTTGGATGACATTTCTATATGAAAAACACATTTAAAATGGTTAGGAGATATCACACTATCATAATTTATATAATGGCATGTATAGCTAAACTCATACTCACTACGTTATTCCGAGAATCAACTAAACCGTAGCTCTGATACCAATAAATGTAACACCCCTAACATGTATCTGTCGCCAAAATAAGGTTACGGAGCATTACCAAAGTTTACAAAATAATTTCATATAATTCATATCATTTACTGTTCATATCTGAAACTAATCATGTTGTCCATTAAATAGACCCTCAAGGCCCAATTTAAACACTTGGATTGAGTCGGGACTAAATCGAGAACTTAGAAATTTTTTTGCAAAATTTAAAATTTTTTCCTTGATGCAGGGTACACACGCCCGTGTGACCAGAGGGCACGCCTGTGCTACATGCCGTATCCTACCCTTTGTGTAATACCCCCTAACCCGTATCCGTCGCCGGACTAGGGTTATGAGGTATTACCAATCAAAACATAACTTTAACCTTCATAGTTCATACAATATTAAATCATAATCAAAAAATGTTATTAAGTCCCTTAATAAGGTCTACGAGACCCTAAACATGCATTGGGAAAAGGTCGGGACTAAATCGAGCATATACGAAATTTTCTGAAAACTTAACATTTTTCAAAGCTACAGAGGTCACACACCCGTGTGAGCAGGCTGTGTGCCTCACACGGCATCAGACACACCCGTGTGTCCAAGCTGTGGCAAAACAGGACATACCTACTGACTTGTCCACACGGCCGTAGACATGCCCGTATGCTTGACCCGTGGGCAATATTGACTTTCATCACACGGCTCGTCACACGCCCGTGTGTCTAGCCCATGTGCGAGTTTGACTTGCTTTGAATTGCATTCTTAAGAGACACGATCGAGCCACACGCCCGTGTGCTCAATCGTGTGGGCAAATATAGGCCATTTGTAAGGCCAAATTGTCACTCAAATTTTTGGTACACACCTACAAACATCAACCATTCTTTATTTATATCTCAAATACATCCAGAACATACATTTTAACCATTATTCCTATCAACCAATTCAAGCATGAAACATACCACTTCTATCTTCATCAATTCCTACCATAATGATTATTCACAGAAGCCATATATACACATCATAACCATCAATTACACCTATCCACAACATTTACTAAAGCATTCTACTATCAAGCCATATCAAATGGCAAGATCTATACATCTCAAAACATACCATAATCACTAGCCTATACATACCATATACCAAATATACAACTTCCAAAAGTACCAAAATAGATGGCCGAGAGTGTGATTGAGTCACTGACGATCCCCCAAATCCTAGCTAGCTTTAATGACATTGTAAAACAGAGATAAACTTCACACAGTAATTCTTTAAAGCTTAGTAAGTTTGTACTATAACACAATTAACTCAACAATTCAAATTTAATATACAAAATTACCAACACCTAGTTCAATTCACCTCAATACTCAATTTTCATCCATAACAATTCCTTACTTTCATACATAACTATATGTTCAATGTACAAGCATTTACCAAGATGTTTAATCTCATTCATTCCATCATTCATTCACATAACTATCCATTTATCTCAAACACAACTTCATCAACCACATAGGTTATGTACGTACCTATACCATCACATATTCAATAACAACATTTACCATTCAATGTTCCATGCCATTACTCATTCAATTCTCTTTAATCATTCGATGGATTCGCACACTCAGTGCCAAATAATTAGTCGAAGCTACAATATTATCGCACACTTAGTGCCAATTTCTTAGCTGAAGCTTTAATATCATCGCACAGTTAGTGCCTTTACATTAAATCGAATTTGACTCGGTATCGCACACACAGTGCTAATTAATATAGTCGATGCTTTCTTTACTTCGCACACACAGTGTCGATCATCCCAGTATTAATTCTATTTACCCACACTTAGTGCTATATAAATTTAGAGTCGAACCTCACATTTCCAAGTTTCTACTCACATTTCCATTCATTTCAATACATAAAACATCATTTAATAAACATGTATTATACCCGAACTTACCTCGGACGAAAAACACGATACAAGTCAATTAATCGAGCATCTTGTTCTTGCCTTGATCTAAATCCAAATTCCTCTTTTCTTGATCTATACATATTAAAATTTAACACTTTCATTCATCAAATCATTCAATTTAATCCACAAATACATATTTTGAGCATTTTACAAAATAGTCCTCAAATTTGCACATTTTGACATTTTAGTCCCTATTCCATGAAATCACAAAATTCACATAATTTTTTTACACACATGCCTAGCCGAATCTTCCTCATGTTCATACAAGCCCACATATTTCATTTATTTCACATTTTAGTCCTCCAATTTCTCATTTTCATAATTTAGCCCAAAATAGTCAAATTCATCAAAAATTCAAAGAAAAAATATGTTAATCTATCACATATCTTTCATATTTCATCATCAACTATCACAAAGCTTAAGCATTCATCAATGGCACATCTCAAAATCACCATCAAATTCTAAAATTAAAGCATAGGCTAGCTAAAACACAAAGCAACAATCACAAAAACGTAAAAATCACTAAAAATCGAGCTCTAAACATACCTTGATTGAGCTATACAAGTGCCGAATGTTTCAAAGCCCTAAATATTTCTTTTTCTTTCAATTTTTGACCATTGATGATGATAATGGATCTTATTTTTGTTTTGTTTTATTAATATTAACATTAATATGCCATTTACCATTTTAACCTTAATTAAAACATTATAACTTCATTCATTTAATGGCCTTTTATGTCCATCTCCACTATCAAAGGTCTAATTACAACATAAGGACTTCTCATTTAAGAAGCCATGCAAATTAAGCACCTTTAACAACTAGCACACATCTTTTGCATTTTACGTGATTAAGTCCTTTTTGCAAATTAAGCACACAAACGATAAAAATTTCACACAGAACTTTCATACATGCTTAATCACATACTTTAAACACTAAAAATAATATTAAAATATTTTTTTGACCTCAAATTTATGGTTTCAAAACCACTATTCTACTAGAGTCTAAACCGGGCTATTACACCGTGTAACTCTCTGACTTGTGCCACACGCCTATGTGCTAGGCCGTGTGGTTAATTTAATTTTCACAAATTAGGTGTAGGTTTCACACGCCCGTGTTTTGGACCGTGTACCACACACGGCTAAAGCACTCGCCCGTGTCTTTTCCATGTGTGCAATTTTGAGCATTTTGTTCCTATATTTTAGGGTGTAGGGGACACACGACCAAACTATATGCCCATGTACTAGGTTGTGTGTCACACACGGTCAAGACACATGCCTGTGTGGACAAAATAAAGCCATTTCCGACCTTTATTTCTCACCCAAAGTTTGCCAACAACCTACACCAGCACTTACTCACATATATCAACCAATTCCAAACATTAAACCAAGCAATCAACATTAACATATAAGATATAACATCACCTATATTCATATAGCCAAACTTACCTTTTTGTTAAAGCATATAATTTACCTTAATTTAATCTAAGTATACCACACACACACACACACACACACACACACACATATATATATATATATATTAACATGATATAACTTTGTAGTAATATACCAAATCAAACATCACTAGCCATACCAACGGTTAGATTACAAACATCCATTTACAAGCCATCTTTTGGGCAAGTTAACTTATACATGCAATAATACCAAAATAAGTTTATTATTTATACCAAAATAAGCTAGTGGATAGTGTGATGATGCTCCGACAAATCTCCAACCGTTGCGAGCTCTCGAGCACTATAAAGCAGAAAAAAATAAAACCTGATAAGCAATTAATGCCTAGTAAGTTTGTATAACAAGAATTAGACTTACTAATCACATTTACTACAACAAGCTTACAATAGCATGCTTTCCATCAAATTGGCAATTTGCATAATCACATACACTCAAATAAGCAAGTTAGTCACATAATTTACATGTACATCAAGTAAACATGGATGAGCTCATCATGCTACACTTTTTAAGGGATTTCAGAAGTATTTAGAAAATAACTCTTTTATTCCCATAATTTCTCATTTCAGGAAGTTATCGTTGAATTATTGAAATTTTGATGGATACTCAGGTAGTACACACAAGGTGTACAAAATCGCAACCTGTCAACTCATAATTAGGGGTACCCATTAGGGCACTTAATCAGGGAGCACACTCTCGAGCCACATATCAGGATGCTTAGTTGAGCCATGTATCAGGACACTTATCTAGGCTAAATAGGAAACTCAAAAGAGTTTTATTTAGGGAGCTCATAGAGTTTAACAGATAACTCCGAAGAGTTAATATCAGGGAGCACCGGATAAGGTAACAAGGAGTTCAAGCGAGCCATGTCAGAAAGCCCATAAGAACTTATATCAGGACGCTCACGTAGAGTTACGTTTGTGTTTGCATTATATGTTGGATCACAGCCGATTGAATCATGTAACAAGACGCTCACACAAAGCTGCGGTAGTGCGCAACACATACAGAATCACTACCGATAAGGATGCTCGCAAGAACTATTTAACAGGATACTCGAGAGAGCTTTAACAAAATTGATCGTCTGAGCTATATTTTGTCCGCAACAAATGCAGGACCACATGTAATATGGGAAATCCCATTTATCCATCGAATTTCATTATTCAAACATAATTTAATATTTTCCAGATATGTTTGAACATATGATTATTTCATTTATTTTTAACATTTATATAATTCATCCAATCACATACCACCTTCAATTCAAGCATATAAATAAACTCAATTCAGTTACACGAACTTACTTCGACACTTGTTTATGTATAAAAATCTACTAATTCGAAACTTTTTCTTTTCCTCGATCAAGCTTCGAATTTGAGTTGTCTAGATCTATATAAATGAATTTAATCATCAATTTAATTCATTTCATACTCAATTAAATTCAATTTACACTCTAGGCAAAATTATCATTTTGCCCCTAAACTTTTCATAAATGACAATTTCATCACTAGACTTGGAAAATGAAATTCATGTAATTTAATCCTTATTCCAAGCCTAACCAAATTTTACATGTTACGATAACAGCCCATAAATTTCACAAAAATCAAAATTTTTCCATGGGTTTTACCACTTTTCAATTTAGTCCCTAAACCAAAATTTTATTAAAATTATTTTTGTAAAAGTTGTTTATATTTCAAAAACCTTTCATTTTCTATCATAAATTTCAAAATTTCAGCATATTCATCCATGGAAAAATTTCTATACTTTGATATCGTTACAAATTAATCCCCAAAATAGATAGATTAGACTATCTCGATATCAAAATATAAAATTACTAAAAAAGGACAAGAAAACATACCTAATTAAGCTTAATAGGTTTCCTTTCTCTCTCTTAGGGTTTCCATAAAATTTGGGGATGAAGATGATGAAAATAAAATGATATTTTCTATTTAATTAGTTATCATCTTTTTAAATTTTCTCATTTCCAATTTAGTCCTTAGTCTTTTCTAATTTTTCCATGGATGAATCACCAAAAATATCTACTAACTTTTCTTTAATGGTCTCATTACCATATAAGGACCTAAATTTTTGAATTCCATAGCTATTTAATCCTTCTAGCTACTAGAATTCAACTTTTGCATTTTATGCAATTTGGTTCTTTCCCTAATTTAACACATAATTAGTAAAATTCTTCTTATCAAAATTTTATTGTAACATTCCTATCATAATGCAGACCATGCAATATAATTAAAATAAATTTTCTTTCCGGCTCAAATTTGTGGTCCCGAAACTACTATTCTGATTTCACTGAAAATGGGTTGTTATAGATTATGCATGTTTTTAGTGCAATTTGAAGGCTTGTTCATATATGAAAATTTGATTGTAGGTATGTGCTTGAATGGCTAAGAAAAATGGCTTGGAAATGGCTTATTTTTCGTCCACACGAGTAGAGATACGGGCTTGTCTTAACCGTGTGACCCAAGTTAGAGAGTTACATGGGCACGGGCACGGGCTGGGACACCACCGTTTGTCCCTACTTCAAATGGCCACACGGCCTGAGACACAGGCGTGTCTCTCGGTCTCGTGACCTTTGCAGTTTGAAAATTTTTATCTTTTTTTTTTGAAAAATTCTATATATTTTTGGTTTAGTCTTGATTTGTTTCTAATGTGTTTTTAGTGCCTCAAGGGCTCGAATAAGGGACAATATGTATGTCTTTGATTGGTTTTTCTATGATTGATGTTATGAATTAAATTTTTAAAATTTTGATTATTTTAAATTGAAATCTTCGGTAATGCTCTATTACCCTATTCTATTGACGAGTATAGGTTAGGGATGTTACATTTATTGGTATCAGAGCTACAGATTAGTCGATTCTCAAACTGAACATAGCATGTGTGATTGCTTTTGACCTATTTTGGAACATGTTTTCTTATAGCAATAACATCCAACTGAGCTGACTCCGATGAAGTTGAGAGTAATGCTCAAGCCTCCGTACATGGAGTAGCGTCGAGTGGTACAAGGCCCGTATTCGAGGGCCAGGGAGGAGAGACTAAGTAAGACTTCTTCCAGATGATGAGCGAATGGTTAACTAAGTTTGTACGTACAAACCCGACTGCTCAACAACCTCCACCCCCATTTGTTCCCCAATCGGTCCCCATTATTCCTTAAGGTTTGAAACCTTTACGATTTAATAAGCCACTTATT
The DNA here is from genome assembly GCA_025506655.1 of Gossypium rotundifolium. Lineage (NCBI taxonomy): Eukaryota > Viridiplantae > Streptophyta > Magnoliopsida > Malvales > Malvaceae > Gossypium > Gossypium rotundifolium. The sequence goes on from CP106730.1 coordinate 32,897,305, forward strand.
GATAAGATTCATAACTATAGGGTTGAAGAATTTAGAACCACTGCTAAGGATGATCCTGAGAGAGTGAAATTCTTGTTAGAAAACATGATCAGGGTTTTCGACAAACTATCTTATTCACCAACTAAATGTGTTAAGTGTGTAGTATATTTGTTGAAAGACCTAACCTACCAGTGGTGGAACACGTTGATTTTAGTGGTGTCAAAAGAACATATAAACTAGGAATTCTTCCAAATTGAGTTCTAAAAGAAATACATTAGTCAAAGATTTCTTGATTACAAATGCAAAGAATTTCTTGAGCTCAACCAGGTCGTATGTCTGTGTTAGAGTATGACAAGAGTTTGTCAAACTGAGTAAATATGCCCAGGAATGCATTGCAACTGAGACTGCCATGTGTAAACGATTTGAGGAAGGGTTAAATGAAGATGTAAAGTTTCTAGTCGAGATTCTTGAGCTAAAAGAATTTTTTGTTTCAGTTGACCGGGCACATAAAGCCGAAGAGCTTAGCAAAGAGAAAAGAAAAGCTGATTTTAAAGTTAGAGACTTGAGAAAGTGATCGACTGGGAAGTCATATCAGTCATCGTCAAAGAGACCAAAGGAATATCACAATAGTTTTACAGCTTCAGTGGGGCATTCTAGTAGAGACAGAGGTAATTGACGTTCAAGCCCAAAGCCTCAGACTAGTCTATAACGAGTGTGGGTAGTGTCAGATATAATAGGCCTAAATGCAAGTACTGACCACATTTTGGCAAATTTAGATTGAAGAACGGATCATGTTTTAGGTGTGGTTCCATCGATCATTATCTTAGAAATTGCCCAGAGAAGTCCGAGAAAGAGAAAGTTCAGACTGTGAGGCCAAGCAACACTGCTGCAAGAGGTAGACCACCTCGCAATCCTAGAAATGTGAGTAGTAGCCATGGTGGAATAAAAGATTCTACTGTGAGATTTGAAGCACGAGCACCTGCTGGGCTTATGCCATTCATGCACGAGAGGAAGCTTCTGCACTCGATGTTATTGTTAGTACTTTTTCTATTTTTGATACTGATGTTATTGCTTTGATTGATCTGGGATCAACCCATTTGTATGTATGCACAAATTTAGTATCAAGTAAGAATTTACCTATTGAGTCCACTGAATTCGTGGTTAGTGTCGAACCCGCTAGGTCAATATGTGTTAGTTGATGCTTTTTCCATTTGATGAGTTTGATGTGATTTTGGGCATGGATTGGTTGACTTTTCACGATGCTATTGTGAACTATAGATGAAAGCTTATTATATTAAAATGTTAGAATGGTGAGACGCTGACAGTTTGAGTGGGTTGCCTATTGTTATTTCAGCTATGTTAGCACAAAGATATGTGAGAAAAGGTTGTGATGATTACCTTGCATATGTACTGGATTCTAAAGTATCTAAATTGAAATTTGAATTAGTGCCAATGGTTTGTGAGTATCTTGATGTGTTTCCAGAGTAGTTACCCAGATTACTTTGGATCAGAAAGGTTGAGTTTGCTATTAAGTTAGAATCGGAACATCACTGATATTGATAACACCGTATAGAATGACTCCTACTGAGTTGAAAAAGTTGAAATTACAGTTGCAAGAATTGATAGATAAGAGTTTTGCTTGACCCAATTTCTCACCTTGGGGTGCACCTATTCTATTGTGAAACATCCCGAAATAGGGCCTAAACGAAATAGTGGTTGTGAAACCACGAATTCGAGCTATAAAAGTTTATTACGATTAATTATTATGATTTACCGAGTGATTAAATACATGTGTTAAAGTATTGATAAGAAATTTTATTGATTTCATGCTTAAATTACCTATTAGGACTTGTTTGCAAAAGTTGCTAAATAGGGGTTCTAATTTATAGAGTACTTGATTGAAATGGGGGTTTGAAGTAGGAGTCCTTAAATGGTAATTAGACCATTATATTTTCATGGACAAAAATGGGCATATATAGGTAGAAAGAACCAAAGTTTTTAATGAAGGGTAATTTAGTCATTTGGTAATAAAAAGAAATTAAAAAGGGAAAAGATGGCAAAATATGCTCATTGTAACAACCCGATTTAGGGCCTAGTCAGGATAGTGGTGTGAGGCCACAAACCCGAGGTGAAATTATGAGTGTTTCCAGGTTTATGCCATGTTTGCATGCTAGTATGAAAGTTTTGTAAAGCAATTTTACTAAGTTGAGGTCCATTGGTCCAAAAAGGACTAAATTGCAAAAGTTGCAATATATGAGTTTCTAGAAGCTTTTTGCATGAAATAGCTTTAGAATAATAATTATGAGCCCTTAAATAGCAAATTGCCCAAAAATAAAATTTTGGACAAAATTGGCCTTAAGATGGTAAAATAGAAATTTTTAAGAGGAAGGGCATTTTGGTCATTTGGCCTAATTAGTGTTTTAAGTGGGGAAAAGATGAGAAAAAAATCCACTCATCTTCTTCTTTGGGCTTCCAAAAATTTGGAGACACCATAGCTAAGGATTCTTCATTTTTTCAAGCTCATAGTAAGTTCATCTTAGCCCCGTTTTTAATGTTCTGCGTATTTTGAAGTTCCCGTATTATGAATTAGCTAATTTTAGCTATAAAATGAGCTAAGAAGCATGTTCAAAAATCTACCCTTGAATGAGATTCTTGTTAAATGATGTTTTATGGAAGTTTAAGAGAGTTTGATGTTAGATAAACATCTTTTCCTTAATGAATTTAATGAAAAATGGTAGTAGGGACCATTTTGTAACAGTTATAAAATTGGTCATACGTACTAGAAATAGTGAGAATTGATGATTGTTATAGAAGAGAAAATGATTCAGTTGAGCATGAAGTTTAAGAAAGTTGCATGAAAATCATTTTACGAGAATTGGGGCAAAAGTGCAAATATTAGACAGTATAGGGGCAAAATAATAATTTTGCCAAAGTATGAATTATGAGTCAATTTAGTCAATATGGTTTTTAAATGATCTATTTATGATTATAGATTAAGAAAAACAAAGCCCGAATCAAAACCGAGGCAAGAACAAAGTCGAGGACTAAATTGCACATCTACATACATTTTGTATATTGAGGTAAGTTTGTATGATTTCTAACCTTTATGATTATTATCATTAATTTGCTTAGTATAATGTACAATAATTGTATGAAATGATCATGTTATGTTCAAGCAAGAAGTCACGATAATATGTACAAGTAAGTCCCGATTGAAGATGAATTTTCCTGGGATACTGGATCTACCACACAAGTTATCATGTAAGTCCAAGGCAAGCTTGGCATTGATCAAGTTAGGAAGGAAGTTATCATGTAAGTCCAAGGCAAGCTTGGCATTGATCAAGTTAGCAAGCAAGTTATCATGTAAGTCCAAGGCAAGCTTGGCAATTATCAAGTTATCATGTAAGTCCAAGGCAAGCTTGGCATTGATCAAGTTAGCAAGCAAGTTATCATGTAAGTCCAAGGACTCAAGCTTGGCATTGAGTATGTTATCAAGAGCAAGACTTCATATAAGTCCATGTCAAGACATGGCCTTGAAACCAAGATGAGATAACCCATGTAAGACCATGTCTAGAATATGGCTTTGGCATCATATTATGTGGGAAGAGGTTTAGTATCCTCGGTTATTCACAGAAATTCATCGGGCAAATGAGTAAGCTAAAAGAAGATAGCAAGAAAACTAAGAAAGTAAAGTTAGTATCAAGATGAAGTTAGATGAAGTTGAGTAATATTCATGTTGTGAATAAGAAAGTAGATATCATGATTATTGTTATTATAGTATACTGATCAATGTGATGAAGTGATATAGGTATCATGGTTACCTTACAAGTATGATAATAGTAAGTGTCATGAGACATGTAAGAATCTATATGAGTAAGTAAGCTATTTAGCTGAAATTCATGATACCATTGTTTATGTGAAATGGTTTAAATTAAGCAATGATGATGCTATGAGTTGTTACATGCAAACTTACTAAGCTATATGCTTACGTTATGATTCTTTCTTTCTATGCAGTCCCGCCAAGCTAACTCGTGGATCATTAAAGTTAGAGCTCGCAACACACTATCAACTCTTATTTTGGTATAGCCAAGTTACTTTACTAAGTATGGCATGTATAGGAAACATTCATTTTGTGGACATGTTTTAAGAAGGGCCTTTGTAAAGACTATCAAGTTTACTATTCTTTTGTATATGGCTAAGTGATTGGCCGAATTTGACTAAGCATGTAGGTTTATTGAGATCAATGAAGCATGTAGTATTATTCATAAAATTGGGTTGTTATTGCATTTTTGAATTATGCATGGATATGATCTTCATTTTAGGGTGGCTAACGGCTTGGTAAATAGCCTGTAAGTGCCCACACGGTTGGACACACGGGCGTGTGTCAAGACCGTGTTAACCCTGCACCTTAGTATTATTAATCATAATAGGCTTGTGTGTGTGCCGTGTAAGACACACGGTTTGGACATGGGCATGTTCCTAGACCGTGTTGATTTAGTCAGTATACCAAGGATTAGCACACGGTCTAAGCCTACGGGCGTGTCTAGGCCATGTGAAAATAGTCAGTAGCCCTACACGGTTTGAGGGCATAGGCGTGCTTAAGGGTACACGGGCGTGTTCAAAGTCACACGGGCGTGTGAACCCTGCTTCAAAAATGAGTTATTTGATTTTATTTTTGAAAGTTTTCCAACATGAGTTAAAGGCCTCGTAGGCCCTTGTTATATGCGTTGACTAAGAAAGTGAAGTTTTTAAGTTGGAACAAAATTTTATAGCCCGTAAGTACATGTTTTAGTGAGTTCAAGCATAGTAATGTCTTGTATCCAGACCCGATATCGGTCTTGGGTATGGGGTGTTACATTTAGTGGTATCAGAGCTACGGTTTAGTAATTTTTAAGACTAATGTAGCACGAGCACGAGCTAGTTATACATGCCATACGTAAGAATGTTTTTATAATGATAGTGTGACGACTCCTGATGACTTAAATTATGCTTATACATATAGTAAATAAATCCCGAAGGAGCTGAGGCGGATGATGTAGAAAGTAACGCACCAGCTCCCGTAGAAGGGACAGTGTCGTATGAGAATGAGAATAGACCCACTACGGTGAGTCAAGAAGGAGGAGGAGGAGAAGAGGCTAGAGAAGCATTCCTCCATATGATGGATGCCTGGTACACGGAGTTCGTTCGAGCGAACCCGAATGCACAACCCTCCACCCCGCTTGTTCCACAACCTACTCCAAGAGCCCTCAAGTAGTAGAGGTGGCAAGAGGAGGTAAACCTCCAATTGATAGGATCGAAAAGTATAGGGCGTAAGAATTTCGAGCTAGAAAAGATGATGATCTAGAAAGAGCTGAGTTCTGGTTAGAAAATACCATCGAGTATTTGACGAACCGTCTGCCCGCACACCTGATGAATGCATGAAGTGTGTGGTCTCTCTCTTAAGAGATTCCGCTTACCAATGGTGGAACACCCTTGTGTCAGTGGTACCAAGGGAAAGGATCTCATGGGAATTCTTCCAAGAAGAGTTTAAGAAAAAGTATATTAGCCAGAGGTTTGTAAACCGAAGAGAAAATAATTTCTGAGATGAAGCAAGGCAAGATGTCGATGTCGATTATGAGCGAGAGTTTATACGACTCAAAAATGCACGCATGAAATGTGTGTCCACTTAGGCCATTATGAGTAAAAGGTTTGAAGATAGTTTAAATGAGGACATTAAGTTGGTTGTTGCTATCCTCGAATTAAAAGAATTCGTTGTGCTAGTGGATAGGGCTTGCAAAGCCGAAGAACTAGTAAAATAGAAGAAGAAATTTGAAATAGAGTCTCGTGATTCTAGAAAGAGACAGTGGAACAAGTCGTTCCAATCATCTTCCAAGAAGTCAAGAGATTTTCCAGCTCGATCAGCTACTTCCACTAGGTTTTCCAGGAAAGATAAGAGTAAGTAGTATTTGGGAAATAAAGCATAGACCACTTTAGTTGCAAGTGTTGGGAATTTTAGACCTGACAGACTAGAATGTCCATAATGTGGCAGACGCCATTTGGGAGAATGCCGAGCACATGAAAATGCATGTTTTAGATGTGGTTCCCAAGACCATTTCATAAAGGATTGTCCAGAGATGACTAAAGAAGAGAGAACTCAGAACCCGAGGTCCGAGAGTATGGTCAAAGGGAGACCGCAGAGGAACCCAGGAAGTGGGGCAAGTGGAAGAAGTAACCCCAGAGATTAGGCTGAGAGACCCGAGGCGGAGCGCCTGCAAGGACTTATTCCATTCGCACTCGCGAAGAGGCATCTTCCCCTGATGTTATTACGGGTACTTTTTCTCTTTACAATACCAAAGTTATTGCTTTAATAGACCCCGAATATACACACTCTTACATTTGCATGAAATTAGTACCCGGTTTGGGTGTACCTATAGATACCATAGAATTTGTGATTAAGGTGTCTAATCCTTTAGGCAAGAGTATGTTAGTTGATAAAGTTTGTAAAGATTGTCCATTAATGATTAGAGGTCATTGCTTTAAAGCAAATCTTATGTTGTTACCTTTTGATGAATTCGACCTCATTCTTGGTATGGACTGGTTGACTACTCATAACGTAATTATAAATTGTGGGAAGAAATACATTGAGATGAGGTGTGAGAATGGGGATACTCTTCATGTAGAATCAGATGAGCAAGGTAGATCGTCGGTAATAATTTCTCATATGATGGCGCAGTGATATCTAAGAAAAGGGTATAAGGCATTTTTGGCCTTTGTATTGAATGATAAAGAGACAGAGTTAAAGATTGAATCAGTGCCGATAGTATGTGAGTATGTGGATGTTTTTTCTGAGGAATTACCAGGATTACCACCAGTTAGAGAAGCTAAGTTTGGCATTGAGCTAGCTCCTGGTACTGTACTAATATCCATTACTCCCTATAGAATGGCTCTAACAGAGTTGAAAGAGTTGAAGTTACAGTTGCAAGAGTTGACAGAAAAAGGCTTTATAAGATCAAGTTGTTCACCATAGGGCGCTCCGGTTTTGTTTGTGAAAAAGAAAGATGGCACCATGAGCTTATGCATTGATTACTGTCAGCTTAATAAAGTGACAATAAAGAACAAGTATCCATTTCCTAGGATCGATAATTTGTTTGATCAATTGAGAGGAGTAATTGTATTCTCCAAAATAGACTTGAGATCAGGGTATTACCAGTTGAGAGTGAAGGATTCAGATGTATCCAAGACTGCCTTTCAAACAAGATATGGGCATTATGAATTTTTAGTCATGCCCTTTGGGCTGACCAATGCTCCAGCGGTATTCATCGACTTAATGAACCGCATTTTCAGACCATACCTTGACAAGTTTGTAGTCATTTTTATTGACGACATACTAATTTATTACCGAGACGAGAATGAACATGCTGATCATTTACGGGTAGTTTTACAGACTCTTCGAGAAAATCAGTTGTATGCCAAATTCAGTAAAAGTGAGTTTTGGCTCAAGGAAGTGGATTCTTGAGACATATTGTTTCGAGAGATGGAGTCCGAGTAGATCAAGTAAGATCTCAGCTATAATAGACTGGAAACCATCGAAGAACATCACAGAGATTAAAAGTTTTCTGGGCCTAGCTGGCTACTACAGACGATTTATCAAGGGGTTTTCTATGATTGCAACCCCGATGACTAGATTGTTACAGAAGAATGTGAAGTTTGAGTGGTCAGAAAGATGCCAAAAAAGTTTTGAGAAGTTGAAAGCAATGCTGACAGAAGCTCCAATCTTAGTACAACCCGAATCAGGGAAAGAATTTATAGTCTACAGCGATGCATCCTTAAATGGATTAGGCTGTGTATTCATGCAAGAAGGCAAAGTGATTGCTTATGCCTCAAGACAGTTAAAACCTTATGAGAAGAATTATCCGACGCATGACCTAGAATTGGCCGCCATAGTCTTCGCATTGAAGATCTGGAGACACCATTTATACGGTGAACGATGTCATATTTTCACTGATTGCAAAATTTTGAAATACTTGATGACGCAGAAAGAGTTAAACTTAAGACAACGAAGATGGTTAGAGTTAATAAAGGACTATGAGTTGGTCATCGGCTACCATCCAGGAAAGGCGAATGTAGTCGCCGATGCTTTGAGCAGGAAGTCTCAGTTTATTTTAAGAGCATTGAATTCAAGGATATCTTTATCCGATGATGGTTCTATTTTAGCTGAGTTGAGTGCTAGACCAATGTTCCTTTAAGAGATCTTGGAGGCTCAGAAAGAAGATAGTGAATAGCAAGTTAAGAGAGCTCAATGCGAGTCAGATGTTGAATCTGACTTTTGGATTAATTCTGATGGATACTTGATATTCAGAGATAGAGTTTGTGTTTTGAGAAAAGAGGAGCTTATACAGAGAATTTTGTATGAAGCACATAACGAGTGTTTATCTGTACATCCGGGTATCACCAAGATGTATAATGATCTAAAGCAACAGTATTGGTGGCCGAAAATGAAGAAAGACATTTCAGAATTTGTTACCAAGTGCATGATTTGTCAGCAAGTAAAGGCTGAACACCAAGTACATTTGGGTTTACTTCAACCTATCTTAATTCCTGAGTGGAAATGGGACCGCATCGCCATGGATTTCGTAACGGGTTTACAGTTGTCTCCGAGCAAGAAAGATGTTGTTTGGGTAGTAGTTGATAGACTCACAAAGTCACCCAACTTTATACCTATACGAATGGATTACTCCCTAGACAAGTTGGCAAACTTGTATGTTTCAGAAATAGTAAGACTTCACGGAGTTCCCTTATCGATCATATTGGATAGAGATCCGAGATTCACATCCATATTCTGGAAGAAGCTGCAAGAAGCTTTGGGTACAAAATTGAGTTTTAGCACAGCTTTTCACCCTCAGACTGACAGTCAATCAGAAAGGTTAATTCAAGTACTTGAGGACATGCTCAGATGTTGTGTTTTGGAATTCCAAGGCAATTGGGAAAAGTTTCTCCCATTGGTAGAATTTTCCTACAATAATAGCCTTCAATCGAGCTTAAAAATGGCGCCTTATGAGGCCCTATATGGGCGTAAGTGTAGAACCCCCTTGTTTTGGACTGAACTCAACGAAAACCAAATTCACGGGGTTGAATTGGTTAAAGAAGCTGAAGAGAAAGTGAAAGTAATTCGAGAACGTTTAAAAGCTACCTCAGATAGACCGAAATCCTATTCAGATTTAAACAGAAAAGAGATCGAGTACCAAGTTGGGGATAAAGTCTTTTTGAAAGTATCACCATGGAGAAAAGTTCTCAGATTTGGCCGTAAAGGCAAGTTAAGCCCACGTTTTATTGGACCTTACGAGGTTACGGAGAGAATTGGGCCGGTAGCTTACCGTTTGGCTTTGCCATCAGAATTAGAGAAGATACATGATGTGTTTCACATTTCAATGTTACGACGCTACAGATCAGACCCTTCACATGTAATTACCCCTTCGGAAATAGAGATTAATCCTGACATGACTTATGGTGAAGAACCAGTCAAGATTTTGGATCAGGAAGTAAAGCAACTAAGAAATAAGAGTATTGCCTTAGTAAAGGTATTGTGGAAAAGGCACGGAATCGAAGAAGCTACATGGGAATCAGAAGAGGGTATGAGAAATCAGTATCCAAACCTTTTTGCTGGTAAGATTTTTGAGGACGAAAATCCCTAAGGGGGAATTGTAATAGCTCGATTTAGGGCCTAGTTAGGATAGTGATGTGAGGCCATGAAATCGAGGTGAAATTATGAGTTTTTCTAGGTTTATGCCATGTTTGCATGCTAGTATGAAAGTTTTGTAAAGCAATTTTATTAAATTGAGGTCAATTGGTCCAAAAAGGACTAAATTGCAAAAGTTACAATATATGAGTTTCTAGAAGCTTTTTGCATGAAATAGCTTTAGAATAATAATTATGAGCCCTTAAATAGAAAATTTCCCAAAAATAAAATTTTGGATAAAATTGGCCTTAAGATGGTAAAATAGAATTTTTTAAGAGGAAGGGTATTTTGGTCATTTGGCCTAATTAGTGTTTTAAGTGGGAAAAAGATGAGAAAAAAATCCACTCATCTTCTTCCTTGGGCTGTCAAAATTTGGAGACACCATAGCCAGGGATTCTTCATTTTTTTCAAGCTCATAGTAAGTTCATCTTAGCCCCGTTTTTAATGTTCTGCGTATTTTTGAAGTTCCCGTATTATGAATTAGCTAATTTTAGCTATAAAATGAGCTAAGATGCATGTTCAAAAATCTACCCTTGAATGAAATTCTTGTTAAATGATGTTTTATGGAAGTTTAAGAGAGTTTGATGTTAGATAAACATCTTTTCCTTAATGAATTTCATGAAAAATGGTAGTAGGGACCATTTTGTAATAGTTATAAAATTGGTCATACCCACTAGAAATAGTGAGAATTGATGATTGTTATAGAAGAGAAAATGATTCAGTTGAGCATGAAGTTTAAGAAAGTTGCATGAAAATCATTTTACGAGAATTGGGGTAAAAGTGCAAATATTAGACAGTATAGGGGCAAAATAATAATTTTGCCAAAGTATGAATTATGAGTCAATTTAGTCAATATGGTTTTTAAATGATCTATTTATGATTATAGATTAAGAAAAACAAAGCCCGAATCAAAATCGAGGCAAGAACAAAGTCGAGGACTAAATTGCACATCTACATACATTTTGTATATTGAGGTAAGTTTGTATGATTTCTAAGCTTTATGATTATTATCATTAATTTGCTTAGTATAATGTACAATAATTTTATGAAATGATCATGTTATGTTCAAGCAAGAAATCACGATAATATGTACAAGTAAGTCCCGATTGAAGATGAACTTCCATGGGATACTCGATCTACCACACAAGTTATCATGTAAGTCCAATGCAAGCTTGGCGTTGATCAAGTTAGCAAGCAAGTTATAATGTAAGTCCAAGGCAAGATTGGCATTGATCAAGTTAGCAAGCAACTTATCATGTAAGTCCAAGGCAAGTTTGGCATTGATCAAGTTATCATGTAAGTCCAAGGCAAGCTTGGCATTGATCAAGTTAGCAAGCAAGTTATCATGTAAGTCCAAGGACTCAAGCATGTCATTGAGTATGTTATCAAGAGCAAGACTTCATATAAGTCCATGTCAAGACATGGCCTTGAAACCAAGATGAGATAACCCATGTAAGACCATGTCTAGGATATGGGTTTGGCATCATATTATGTGGGAAGAGATTTAGTATCCTCGGTTACTCACAGAAATTCATCGGGCAAATGAGTAAGCTAAAAGAAGATAGCAAGAAAACGAAGAAAGTGAAGTTAGTATCAAGATGAAGTTAGATGAAGTTGAGTAATATTCATGTTGTGAATGAGAAAGTAGATATCATGATTATTGTTATTATAGTATACTGATCAATGTGATCAAGTGATACAAGTATCATGGTTACCTTACAAGTATGATAATAATAAGTGTCATGAGACATGTAAGAATCTATATGAGTAATTAAGAATCTATATAAGTAAGTAAGCTCTTTAGCTGAAATTCATGATACCATTGTTTATGTGAAATGGTTTAAATTAAGCAAGGATGATGCTATGAGTTGTTACATGCAAACTTACTAAGCTATATGCTTACGTTATGATTCTTTCTTTCTATGCAGTCCCGCCAAGCTAACTCGTGGATCATTAAAGTCGGAGCTCGCAACACACTATCAACTCTTATTTTGATATAGCCAAGTTACTTTACTAAGTATGGCATGTATAGGAAACATTCATTTTGTGGACATGTTTTAAGAAGGGCCTTTGTAAAGACTATCAAGTTTACTATTCTTTTGTATATGGCTAAGTGATTGGTCGAATTTGACTAAGCATGTAGGTTTATTGAGATCAATGAATCATGTAGTATTATTCATCAAATTGGGTTGTTATTGCATCGTTGAATTGTGTATGGATATGATCTTCATTTTATGGTGGCTAATGGCTTGGTAAATAGCCTGTAAGTGCCCACACGGTTGGACACACGGGCCTGTGTCAAGACCGTGTTAACCCTGCACCTTAGTATTATTAATCATAATAGGCCACGGGCAAATCCCACGGCCGTGTGTGTGCCGTGTAAGATACACAGTTTGGACATGGGCGTGTTCCCAGACCATGTTGATTTAGTGAGTATATCAATGATTAGTACACGGTCTAAGCCCACGGGCGTGTCTAAGCCGTGTGGAAATAGTCAGTAGCCCTACACAGTTTGAGGGCATATGAGTGCTTAAGGGTACACGGGCGTGTGAACCCTGCTTCAAAAATGAGTTATTTAATTTTATTTTCGAAAGTTTTCTGACATGAGTTAAAGGCCTCGTAGGCCCTTGTTATATGCGTTGACTAAGAAAGTGAAGTTTTTAAGTTGGAACGAAATTTTATAGCCCGTAGTACATGTTTCAGTGAGTTCAAATGTAGTAATGTCTCGTATCTAGACCCAGTATCGGTCTTGGGTATGGGGTGTTACACTCATCTCCTTCATTAGGCCGATTTTCAAGTGTTCACCATAGCTAGGGTTTGTTTCAAGCTTCCAAACTCCATAGTAAGTGATTCCAAGCCCCGTTTTTAATGTTCTTTACATTTTTGAAGCCTCGGTAACTCAGTTTAGCTTATTCTATCAATAATTCATGCTAGGGTTCATATTTGGAAAAATACCCATAGGTAAAATGTGTTTATTTTGATGTTTTATGATAGATATGAAGTCTAAAATTATGTTAAACAACTTTTTCTAAATGATTTTAAGTGAAAACGAGTAAAACGGCTTAATCGGTAAAAATACCTAAAGTTCATAAGTACATGTTAGAGTGAGAATTTGATGTTGTCATAGAAGGGAAAAATGATCAGCATGTCATAAAACATAAGAATAAGGGATAAAGTATAATTTTCGAGCTTTGGGGCAAAAGTGTAAATATGAAAAAGTTTAGGGGAAAAATTGTAATTTTTCCAAAGTTAGACTTAAGGACTGTTTTGATAAATGTGAGTATTAAATAAGCTAAATTTGCTATTATAGATCAAGAAGAATGAAATCCGGAGTTAGATCGGGGAAAGAAAAAATAGTGGACTAAAGCGATATAGTTTATCGTATTTTGTTTCGAGGTAAATGTGCGGTAAATAAATGCAATATTCTATTATTTTACATTTGATACTATTAAATTCCAGCATTTACATATTTATTCTGTAAATTTATCATTTAAAGACTCAAGCATGAGTTGATGAAGAAGCAATCTAAGAATGTCCCATTTGAACCTTAGGAATGTGTAGGATACAAATGTCATGACATTAGGGTTTAAGGAAATCATGTAAGACCATGTCAAGACATGGCATTGATAAGTCACTATAAGGCAAAGGTCCCATGTAAGACCATGCCAAGGCATGGCATTGGTGAATTTATAAGGCAAAGGTCCCATGTAAGACCATGCCAAGGCATGGCATTGGTGAGTTCATAACGCAAGGATACCACGTAAGACCATGTCAAGACATGGCAATGGTTAAGTTTCACAAGGAACGGTACCCGCGTATCCTTAGTATTTCAAGTGTTTCAACGGGAAAATTTAAAGAGTACACCAAAGGAAAGGTAAGACAAGTTCAAGCTAAAAAGGTACAGGTAAGAATTTATGACTTAAGTATATTAAGTTAAAGGCTTAAATAATTTTGGTAAGAAAAGAATATGATAATGCATTAAGAATGTTGTTATTTATTTACATGCAAACTTACTAAGATTAATACTTATTTACATGCAAACTTACTAAGCTTAATGCTTACTCCCATTCCTTTCTTTCTTTTCATAGTTTTACAAGCCAACTCGGGGATCGTAAGGACGTCGGAGATCGTTACACACTATCAAAGGATTATATTGGTATTTTGTGACTCGAATGTTTTAAGTTATGGCATGTATAGGGACTTAGCCATTTTGTGTGTATGACCTTGTGATATGGCTTAATATTGGCTTGTGAATGTTTGGTAATGATTAGCTATTAAAATGGTTAATTAAGAACATTTTTTGGATGTTATGTAATGCCTAGTTGATAGTTATTTTAAGAAATTATGTAATTATATGCAGGGGAATAGTTTGGACAAGAAGAAGGACGTGATTTTGAAAAATCACCAAAAATAGTATAAATGAAATTAGGTTGTGCATGAGATCTAGAATTAAAGCTTATTGATTTTATTTTTATATAAAAAACAGTGTAGGAAAAAGAATTGTATCTTATGAGATAATTGATTTTTAGTGAAGAGAGGTCAGAACTGTCGAACTGTTTAACAGGGGAGGCTTTAACTAATAAACTGTACTAATTGGCCACACCAAAGATTTTGGAAAATTATAGTAAGAAGATATATGAGTCTAGTTTCAAGGAAAATTTACGGATCTATATTTCGAGTTTCGTAAATCGAGTTATAGTTAATTTAGTAAACATGATGCAGATGGACAGTTTCAATTTTTATGCCCTGATCTAGTAAGTTAAGTCTAGTAATGCCTCCTGCTCGACTCCGACAACGGTCTTGGGTAAGGGGTGTTACAGTTCATTAAGAAAAAAGAAAGATAAATGAGATTGTGTATTGACTACCATTAGCTCAACAAAGTTACGATCAAGAATAAATATCCATTGCCGCGAATTGATGATTTGTTTAACCAATTGAAAGGTGCAACAGTATTTTTGAAGATTGATCTTCGTTCTGGCTATTATTAGCTACGGGTTAAAGATTTGGATGTGCCAAAATCGCGTTCAAGACCAGGTACAAACATTATGAATTTCTTTTGATGCCATTTGGTTTAACTAATGCACCTGCCGTATTTATGGATTTGATGAACATAATCTTCAGATCATATTTAGACAGATTTGTTGTGGTATTTATTGATGATAACATTCTAATTTATACACGAGATGGGTCTGAGCATGCCAATCATTTGAGAATTGTATTACAAACCCTGCGTGATAAGCAATTGTTTGTCAAATTTAGCAAATGTGAATTTTTGCTCTAGGAAGTCGATTTTTGGGACATATTGTATCGGTCGATGGCATCAGAGTTGATCCGAGCAAAATTTCAACTGTTATTGACTAGAATCCATCAAGGAATGTGTTTGAATTCAGAAGTTTTTTGGGATTAGCTGGTTATTATGGAATTTTCGTCAAGGGATTCTCAATGATAGCTACACCGATGACAAGACTATTATAGAAAGATGTGAAATTTGAATGGTCCAAGAAATGTCAGCAAAGTTTCAATCAGTTGAAAGCACTGTTGACCGAGGCACCAGTAATAGTTTAGCCTGAATCGGGTAAAGAATTTGTGATTTTCAGCCATGCATCTTTGAATAGTGTAGGTTTTTTTTTATGTGGGAAGGTAAAGTGATAGCTTATGCTTCCAGACAGTTAAAGCCGCACGAAAAGAATTAATCCGACACATTATTTAGAATTGGCAGCTATTGTATTTGCATTTAAAATTTGGCGATACCATTTGTACTATGAAAAGTGTCATATATTTACAGATCATAAGAGTTTGAAGTATTTAATGTCGCAGAAAGATTTAAATTTGAGGCAACGTAGGTGGTTCGAGCTATTAAAAGACTACGATTTGATTATTGACTATCATCTGGGTGAAGTGAATATGGTTGTTGATGCACTGAGTAGAAAGTCTTTGTTTGCTTTACGAGCGATGAATACGCGACTGATGTTATCTGATGATGGTTCGATTTTAGCAAAGTTGAAAGCTAGACCTATGTTTTTACAAAAGATCTACGAGGCTCAAATGTGTGATAATGTGTTGCTAGCTAAAGAAGCAGAGTGGATCAACTTCTGAATCAGAATTTTAGGTTGGATCTGATGAGTGTCTATTTTTCATGGGTAGGATTTACAAAATGCTCATAGTGATAGCTTGTCTGTTCATCTGGGAAGTAACAAGATGTACAATGATTTGAAATAGATGTACTGGTGGTCGAGAATAAAACAGGAGATTTCTGACTTTGTATCGAGATGCTTAGTTTGTCAGCAAGTTAAAGGTAAACATTAGGTACCTTCTGGTTTATCACAGCCAGTGATGAAACCGAAATGGAAATGGGAGCAAGTTACGACGGACTTCGTATCGAGTTTACCTCTATCTCAAAGAAAGAAAGGTACAATTTGGGTTGTCGTTGATTGCAGGTGCAATTTGGGTTGTCGTTGATCGCCTGATGAACTTTGCGCATTTTATTCTAGTATGTATAGATCACTCTCTTAAAAGATTAGCTGAGTTATACGTTTCTGAGATTGTCAAATTGCACGAGGTACTAGTTTCTATAATTTTAGATAGAGATTTTCCATCACAATTATGGAGAAAGTTACAAGAAGCTCTGGGTACGCGGTTTTATTTTAGCACTGCATTTCAACCTCAGACCGATGGTTAGCCTGAATGAGTAATTCAGATCCTCGAGGATATGCTTTGTTTTTGTGTGTTAGAATTTAAAGGTAATTGGGAGAAATATTTACCGTTGGTTGAGTTCGTGTACAATAACAGTTACCAGTCGAGTATAAAAATTGCACTGTACGAAGCTTTGAATGGTCGTAAATGTCAAACTCTATTGTATTGACTGAGGTTAGTGAGAAAAAGATTCACGAGGTTGATTTGATTCGAGAGACTGAAGAAAAAGTAAAAATGATTCGAGATAGTTTGAAAAAAGCTTTGGATCGACAGAAGTCATATGCGGACCTTAAACATAAAGACATTGAATTTTAAGTTGGATACAAAGTATTCCTGAAAGTATCACCCTAGAAGAAAGTTCTTCATTTCAGTCGCAAAGGGAAGCTAAGTTTACGATTCATCGGTGAATGAGATTATTGAAAGAATCGGACCAGTAGCGTATCAATTAGCTTTGCTGTCAGAGTTAAAAAAGATTCATTACGTATTTCACGTATCTATGTTAAGATAGTACCGATCTAACCCTTCATATGTTAATTCACCGGCGGATGTCGAGATTCACCCGATATGTCGTACCGTGAAGAATCGATCAGGATTTTAGCTCGAATGGTTAAAGAATTAAGAAATAAGAATATAACTTTTGTAAAGGTTCTTTGGCAAGGTCACGGGATAGAGGAAGCCACCTGGGAACCCAAGTAAGCTATGAGAACAATATTCAAACCTCTTTTCTGGTAAGATTTTCGGGGACAAAAAGTTCTTTAGGGGGAGGGTTGTAATAGCCCATTTTCAATGAAATCAAAACAGTGGTTTTGAGACCACAAATTTGACTTGAAAATATTTATTTTATTATTATTATAAGGTCTACAGTATGTTAGTATTACCTTATAAAAATTTCATTAAGAAATTTTACCGTTTGTATGCTAATTTGATAAAAAGGACTAAATTGCATAAAGTGCAAAACTTGAGCTCTATTGGTTAAAGGTATCAAATGACTAAGAGATTAAATGGTTGAGGTTTTATGTTTCAATTAGACCATATAATTTTCTAGTGGACTTTTATGGCCATTAAAATGAAATTATAAAGGTTAATTTAAGGCTAAAGTTGTAAATTAATAATTAAAAGATAATAAAATATAGAAAACAAAAGAAAAATCTTGTATGTTCATATTTTCAACCTAAAATTGAAGGAGAAGAAGCGATGGAAGCTTGAAACATTTGGCCAACCCTATTTTGCTTGCATGTGAGTAGTTTATGTCCCGTTTTTAATGATTTTTATGTTTTTGGGATCGTTGTAGCTTAATCTAGCTAGCCCGGGGACTAATTTGTAAAATTGTTAAAATATTAGGGTTTTTCCTTGAATGAGTATAGGTTGTTTTCAATGTTTGATGGAAGAAAATGGTTAGTTGTACAACTTTTGTTAAGTAATTTTTGATGAAATTGTCAAATAGGGATTAAATTTAAAAATAGAAAAATATACATGGTGAAATTGTGAAATAAATGAAATATAGGGCTTGCTAGGACCTATATGAAATTCGGCTATAATGGATTAATGATGAATTACATGAATTTTCATTTTATGAGATAGTGTAACATCCTGAAAATGGGCCTATGCATTTTTGATTTAATTATACGAAATGGCATGTCTTATGTGTTATGAATGTATAGTGAACATTTTTGGAAACTTGGAAATATAAGGAAATGTTTTAGAAAATGTTAAGTTTAAAAGAGGAAAGTGAACATTTTTGGAAACTTGGAAATGTAAGGAAATGTTTTAGAAAATGTTAAGTTTAAAAGAGGAAACTAAGGCAAGGTGGCCTTAAGAAAATTAATAGAGGAAATTTGACACAAGAACGGGCTTGGAGAAGTGGCTAGAAGGTACCACTTAATGCCCAGGTAAGTTACGCCACAAGCTATGCAAATGGGCCTAGGTTCGAGTCACATGGGAAGCAAATAAAGAGTTTTATTTTGCTGCAAGGAGCAAGGAGTTGGACGGCACCAAGGCACTTGGGAAGAGTTTAATTCTCTTTAAAATTGGTAAATAGGTGGATCAATGATGGATAATTA
The DNA here is from genome assembly GCA_025506655.1 of Gossypium rotundifolium. NCBI lineage: Eukaryota > Viridiplantae > Streptophyta > Magnoliopsida > Malvales > Malvaceae > Gossypium > Gossypium rotundifolium. Next base: position 32,915,752 of record CP106730.1, read on the forward strand.
TTGTTTAAGAGATAAGAGATAATTAAGGGATTATTTCCATTAATTTTTAATAAAGATAGGAGAAGTGATGGCCAAGTAAGGGAGTCTTGGCCTAGTAATTTCGGTAAAAGGAGGAAAATAAGGCTATTCATCAATCTTCTCTTTTCCATTGAAGTCTCTGTCGAAAATTTCCTAGCAAACTCTCTCCTTTCTATCTCATTTTTGCCATATCTGAAATCTTTTTCTCCATTAGTCCACCATTTCCGAATCCCCTAGTGACTCTTTTCCCTCTCTTTTCTTTTGATAAACCGACAACACAGATAACCTTTAGCCAATTTCTTGTTAAGTTCCAAAAGCTGAAAACTTGCTATTATCAAGACCATAGCCGAATAGTTTGAGACTTCAAGCAAGGGGTTGTCGACTTGTGCATTAAGGGTAAGGTTGGTGATTATCGATTTCTATCCTTTTTCTTTTAAGATTTTTCGAAATCTAAGACTAACCCCATTAATATCTTGTTGCCAAAACTTTGAAGAGATCTTTCGGGATTTACTAAGTGTCGACTATAAGGAAGGAGAAATTCTTTTCCGAAGGTACACCATAGGCAGCGTGTTCCCTAGTTATTCGGTGAGTTTGGATTTAAAATCCACAAGGTAAGTATCTATAGCATTCGCCAAGGCCATGTTGAGTAAATAGATGTGCTTCATTAATATTTAAAAGCCGAAACTAATCTATTCAAGTAATCTAGTGATTGCCGATTTCAAGAAAGAAGGATACAAAGTTCCCGGCATTTGATTAGACATCAGTCGGCAGCAAGGTAAGGATTTAAGTGTACTAATCCTACTAGGATTTGGATTTATGGCCGAATGGCTCTTTACTAAGTATTAAGTGATTGATCAAATGTAGAGATTTAAGATTTAAGGCATTAGATCAAGCTTTTCGGGATTTGGAGTGAACTTGCTAAAGCAAATCAGGTGTGTACCCCACACTATCTTTTAATAAGATTTATGGCTAAAATTTAATATGAGCATGTTTATAAGAATGTGAATATGGCTAAAGTACCATGCTATGGTACAAAGTACTCAGGTACGTTTCCTACTCCTACTAGGATTATGTTAAATATCTGTTACGACACACATATGACATTATAAGAATGTGAAATAAGAATTTGGCATGTTAATGCATGATATGTATGATATGGGGCATATGGGTTATATGAAAAGGGGAAGTGAATGTGGTGACCTAAGACCACGATAACTGAATGTGGTGACCTAAGACCATGATATCTGAATGTGGTGACCTAAGACCACGATATCTGAATGTGGTGACCTAAGACCACGAATTTTATAAGGGCGATGAGCACGTCGACTGCAGCGACTGCCTTCGATGGTGTGTAGCGGATGGAGGGTTGACTTAGTAGTTCCCATGGTGTGCAGGTTGGTACGGGGGACGTGTAGCGGATGGCTATCTAGGTTTGGGTTCGGGTTGCATCATTTTTTTTTATGATATAAGAATATGTATGTTCTGAAATGTCTGAATTTGTTATGACTTAGTGTTGTGGTTACACATTGAGTCTGTTGACTCACCCCATTGTGGGAACCTTTTTCAGGTGACGATCAGTAATGGACCGGGTCAGTAGGAGCTTAAAGGTGGCCATGCACAGCAAGGAATTTATTTTATTTGGATTTTTATTTCATTAAGTACTTTGAATTTATTTTTTTATTTTATTTTTGGGAATTATTTGATGTAATAAGGCCATAGTAGAACTACTTTACTTTGCTTTTATTTATTAAGCTTACAAACTTTTATCTATTAAAAGATTAAGTAAATTTATTTTAAAACAAAGCCTAAACGTTTTGTCACCTAAAGTAAAGGATTTTAATAATGAAATAAACTTGTTTTCAACTCAAGCCCAACCCAAAATAATCTTTCTTTCAAAACACACAAGTTTTTCCTAAGTAACAAAAGAATTTGAAACGGTTTACACCGGGGAACATATCAGATCCGGTCAAGGCTCGTGGGCCGGGTTTGGGGTGTTTCAGTTTGGTATCAGAGCCCAGTTTTAAACTCTCGGCCTTGGGTTTAAGGCCCAAAACATTTTCAAAGTTAAGCCCAAAAAGAATTTTTGTGAATTAGGATTTTCTGGCATGCCACCTAAGTCTCCGACCCGCAGTCCACCAGGTAAGTATTTCTGACTTCTGAAGTGATTTGAACATGTGAAATGTATGGGCTTTTATGGCAACGTAGACTAGTGAACTAGGATCTGTTGAACCCTGGGACTAGTCTACTCAAAAACACAAGTACATAAGACTTAAGGACCATTAGACAAACCTGTGATTAAGTCGTCGAGCGAGGGTGTGGTAACTGTTATGCGCATGTCTAGGAGTGGATTCAGTAGGAGCTTAGTATTTAAGCAGTCCTAGCGACTCACCTTCTCTTTACTCGAATCCTACACAGTGCGTAGTAACCGTTCACCCTAACCAAGAGGACTTAGTCATCACTAAACCAATGATTAAAACTCGAAAGGGACTAGCCATATTTTTATAAAACCTTAGTTTTTTTTAAATCCTTAAATTAACCCTTCGATTTGCAACAAAATTTATTTTGAAAATTTCTCGAAAAAAATTTGGTTTGCCAAAATTACTAAAATACCCCTCGGTCAGTAAAATTACAAAAATGCCCTTGGTTTCTAAAATTACCATATTACCTCGATTTTAGTAAAATTTCTCTATTTTGCAAAAAGTGTCCAAAAACTCTATTTTACAAAAATTCAAGGTACTTTGATTTGGGAAAATTACTAAAATGCCCATGTGTTGTAAATTAATAAAACACCCTTAGTTTTTAAGATTTTCAAAAATACCCTCGACTTTTGCTAAAATGTTTCTACTTTACAAAAATACCAAAAACTTTTGTTTTACAAATATCAAGATACCATGATTTGGAGAATTTACGAGAATGCCCCTAACTTCCAAAATTACCAAAATAACCCCGATTTTTGAAATTTCTGCAACACCGCTGATTTGGAAAAAAAATTTTCAAGATAACCTCGAGTTTTGTAAATTTTGAAATACTTTTGATTTATAAAGATTATTTTCAAGTGACCCGATTTATTACCAAAATACCTTATAGGAAAAATGACGAAATTACCCCAGGGATGATCGGGAATGCCCAAAGTAGTGAAGTGAATGTTGTGAATGACGTGTCTCTTTTGAGATGGATGAATGTGAATGTGAATGTGAATCTCGAATTAGAATAGTGAACTTGAACTGAGACTTTGTTTGATCGAAAGAACCACTATTAAACTCCTTTTCATAAAATTGTTCGCGGTTAAGCAAAGGAACAAAGTACTAATGCATAAAACTCTTTAATCAGATTAAATCGTGACGTTAGAAATGAGTTCTCGGGAACGTGAACTTAAAAAAAAATTATGCCTAGGAAGTATGATGGCTCTATTAAGATCAGAGTGCGCAGCATAAGCGTAGCACGGTGAGTTAAGATGTTCGATTGTTCGTTAGTAAGTAATTTCGAGGACGAAATTATTTTAAGGGGGTAGAACTGTAACATCCTAAAAATGGGCCTATGCATTTTTTATTTAATTATACGAAATGGCATGTCTTATGTGTTATGAATGTATAGTGAACATTTTTGGAAACTTGGAAATGTAAGGAAATGTTTTAGAAAATGTTAAGTTTAAAAGAGGAAAGTGAACATTTTTGGAAACTTGGAAATGTAAGGAAATGTTTTAGAAAATGTTAAGTTTAAAAGAGGAAACTAAGGCAAGGTGGCCTTAAGAAAATTAATAGAGGAAATTCAACACAAGAACGGGCTTGGAGAAGTGGCTAGGAGGTACCACTTAAGGCCCAGGTAAGTGACGCCACAAGTTATGCAAATGGGCCTAGGTTCGAGTCACGTGGGAAGCAAATAAAAGAGTTTTATTTTGCTACAAGGAGCAAGGGAGTTGGACGGCACCAAGGCACTTGGGGAAGAGTTTAATTCTCTTTAAAATTTGGCTAAATAGGTGGATCAATGATGGATAATTATTGTTTAAGAGATAAGAGATAATTAAGGGATTATTTACATTAATTTTTAATAAAGATAAGAGAAGTGATGGCCAAGTAAGGGAGTCTTGGCCTAGTAATTTCGGCAAAAGGAGGAAAATAAGGCTATTCATCAATCTTCTCTTTTCCATTGAAGTCTCTACCGAAAATTTCCTAGCAAACTCTCTCATTTCTCTCTCATTTTGCCATAGTCAAATCTTTTCTCCATAAGTCCACCATTGCGAATCCCCTAGTGACTCTTTTCCTCTCTTTTCTTTTGATAAACCGACAACACGATAACCTTTAGCCGATTTCTTGTTAAGTTCCAAAAGTTGAAAACTTGCTATTATCAAGACCATAGCCGAATAGTTTGAGACTTCAAGTAAGGGGTTGTCGACTTGTGCATTAAGGGTAAGGTTAGTGATTATCGATTTCTATCCTTTTTCTTTTAAGATTTGCCTTAATCTAGGACTAACCCCATTAATATCTTGTTGCCAAAATTTTGAAGAGATCTTTCGGGATTTTCTAAGTGTCGACTACAAGGAAGGAGAAATTCTTTTCTCGAAGGTACACCATAGGCCGCGTGTTCCCTAGTTATTCGGTGAGTTTCGGGATTTAAAATCCACAAGGTAAGTATCTATAGCATTCGGCCAAGGCCATGTTGAGTAAATAGATGTGCTTCATTAATATTTAAAAGTCGAAACTAATCTATTCAAGTAATCTAGTGATTGCCAATTTCAAGAAAGAAGGATACAAAGTTCTCGGCATTTGATTAGACATCAATCGGTAGCTAGGTAAGGATTTAAGTGTACTAATCCTACTAGGATTTGGATTTATGGCCGAATGTCTCTTTACTAAGTATTAAGTGATTGATCAAATGTAGAGATTTAAGATTTAAGGCATTAGATCAAGCTTTTGGGGATTTGAAGTGAACTTGCTAAAGCGAATCAGGTGTGTACCCCACACTATCTTTTAATAAGATTCATGGCTAAAATTTAATATGAGCATGTTTATAAGAATGTGAATATGGCTAAAGTACCATGCTATGGTACAAAGTACTCAGTCGTTCCTACTCCTACTAGGATTATGTTAAATATCATTACGACACACATATGAAATTATAAGAATGTGAAATAAGAATTTGGCATGTTAATGCATGATATGTATGATTTAGGGCATATGGGTTATATGAAAGGGAAGTGAATGTGGTGACCTAAGACCACGATAATGAATGTGGTGACCTAAGACCACGATATCCGAATGTGGTGACCTAAGACCACGATATCTGAATGTGGTGACCTAAGACCACGAATTTTATAAGAGGCGATAAGCACGTCATTATGTGATCGCCTTCAATGGTGTGTAGCGGATGGAGGTTGACTTAGTAGTCCCCACGGTGTGCAGAGGTTGGTGCAGGGGACATGTAGCGATGGCTATCTAGGTTTGGGTTCGGGTTGCATCATTTTTTATGATATAAGAATATGGATGCTCTGAAATGTCCGAATTTGTTATGACTTAGTGTTGTGGTTACACATTGAGTCTGATTGACTCACCCATTGTGGGAACCTTTTTCAGTGACGATCGGTAATGGACCGGCCTGGCGGAGCTTAAAGATGGCCATGTACAAAGAAGGAATTTATTTTATTTGGATTTTTATTTCATTAAGTACTTTGAATTTATTTTTTATTTTATTTTTGGGAATTATTTGATGTAATAAGGCCATAGTAGAACTACTTTACTTTGCTTTTATTTATTAAGCTTACAAACTTTTATCTATTAAAAGATTAAGTAAATTTATTTTAAAACAAAGCCTAAATGTTTTGTCACCTAAAGTAAAGGATTTTAATCATGAAATAAACTTGTTTTCAACTCAAGCCCAACCCAAAACAATCTTTCTTTCAAAACACACAAGTTTTTCCTAAGTAACAAAAGAATTTGAAACGGTTTACACCGGGGAACATACCAGATCCGGTCAAGGCTCGTGGGCCGGGTTTGGGGTGTTTCAGATAGGGACTAATTTGAAATGAAATCAAAATTATAGGGGTAAAAATGTAATTTTTCTAAAATATGAGTTTGGGTTAAATTGAATAAAATAAGTATTGAATTGAGCTGAATTTAATCGTTTAGATCAAGACAAACCTCGTACGACTTTAGATCGAGGCAAAGATAAAGTTTCGAATAGTTCCTCCGTATCTACATTTAATTGTCGAGGTAAGTTCATGTAATTACATTGTATTTGTGTGCCTTTATTTGAAATATACATGTATTATGGACTACTATATATATATATCGGTTGCATATCCAACAATGATATGGCAACTACTGAGCCCCGTTTGAACCTTAGGAATTCGTAAGATACAAATGACATGTCAATATGGTTTACATGATTCGGGTGCTGGTTTTAAAGGTCCTACCGACGGCTAAGGTCTGGCATGTGTTGTAGATACTCCACAGCTCGTGTGAGCAACATCGTGTAGCTACGTTTCAACTCATAGCTCATGTGAGTAGGCCCAATTTCATATCTTGTGTGAGCATACATGTATAAGAATTGACGGATTACAATTATATAATTTAGCACACAATGTGTGAGCTATCCCGGGTATCCAACAATATTCTAAATGGTTCAACGGGCATGATTTGTAAGAGAATGGTAAGAGTTTGATATGAACTAAGACATGAACACATGTGAATTTCATTGAATTGGTGATACATGGAGTAATGAAAGTTGAGATGTATGATTTATGCATATGATGGATGATTAAATCTTGTGATCATCCATGGTTAAATTGTTTATGTTATATGCTTATATGTCTAACATGTTTGGTGTAAATGCTTAGGCTTTGTCCAAGTGTGGTTGGATTATACCATGTTTAACTTACTTAATATGTGATGAAATGGTAAGTTGAGTTTTACATTATACGAATTTACTGAGCATTTATGTTGAGATTTACATTATATGAACTTACTAAGCATTTATACTTACTCTATGTTATTTTCAATGTTTTTTTAGTGAATCGGAAGCTTGTTTGGGTTGGAAGCTTGTCAGAGTTATATCACATTATCCACCAGCTAAATCGATAGATTTTGGTGTTTCTATGTTTTGGTTATAATGGCATGTATAGGTGTTTTTTTTAATGTTTTAGCGTTTTTTTTTTTTTGGCTTGTGTTTATGGTAACTTGGATGGTGAAAATGGTGCTAATTTTGGCATGTTTATATTTGGCCTTAAAATGGTTGATATTGTGGCTTATGATGCTTGAATGATTGAAGATGGAATGGTAGTTAAAAGTGTATGTTATAAGTGGTCTTGTGATATGTTTGAATGTGTGTTTTAGTATATTTTTTTATAGATGACATATATGGCTATTGGTTCTAGATGTTAAATGGCATATTTGGTACTTTTGGTATGAAATTTGATAGGGAAACAAAGTGGTAAGTTTTGACATAAACTTAGTTATAAATTAGTTAAACTTTTGGCCAAATTTTTTCATATGGTTGTACATGTTTAATTGTTGTGATTGAGGTGCCTTTTAGGCATATTGGTTGTATAAATATGTACCTTATTGGGATAGCTTGATTATGCATGTTTTTAGGGCAATTTGAAGGCTTGTTCATATATGAAAATTTGATTATAGGTATGTGCTTGAATGGGTAAGAAAAGTGGCTTGGAAATGGCCTATTTTTTGTCCACACGGGTAGAGACTTAGGCGTGTGTCTCAGCCGTGTGTGATACACGACCATGTGACACGGACATGTGTCCCCTTTAGCTTTCAAAGCGTTTCAAGTTAGGCTATTACACGGCCTAGCACATAGCCTAGCACATGGGCATGTGAGGCCATTCCAAAGGGTCCACAGCCTGGCACACGGGCGTGTGGCTTGGCCGTGTGACCCAAGTCAGAGAGTTACGCGAGCATGGACACGGGCTGGGACATGGCCATGTGTCCCTACTTTGAATGTCCACATGGCCTGAGACACAAGCGTGTCTCTCGGCCATGTGACCTCTGCAGTTTGAAAATTTTCATCTTTTTTTTGAAAAGTTCTATATGTTTTCGGTTTAGTCCCGATTTGTTTCTAATGTATTTTTAATGCCTCGAGGGCTCGAATAAGGGACAATATGTATGCCTTTGATTGGTTTTTCTATGATTGATGTTATGAATTAAATGTTTTAAATTTTTGATTATTTTGAATTGAAATCTATGGTAATACTTTGTAACCCTATTCCATTGGTGAATACGAGTTAGGGGTGTTACATTTGTTCCAACATAAAAAGGTCAAGGAAACATTATGGGCGAATCAGTAGCACGAGGATGTGGTACATCTTTTCAAGATTTAAGATCAATTTACTTATTTATAAAATTATGATATCCGCATGATGGTGAATTAAATGAGTTCATAATTATCATATAAATTGAGTTGTGACTATAGGTATTCGGTATGAAATTAAGTTTGATTATAATATATAAGGTATTGGAGGATGGATTGAGATTGATAGAATGTGAATTAAATTTATAAAGAAATTGGAAACTGGTTATGCTTCAGTTTATTCGATGATGCACTCTGTGTGCCAGTATAGTTACTTCGATTAAATCCATGATGCGCTATGTGTGCCAGTATAGTTGCTTCAGTTTCTTTGATGATACATTATGTGTTTCAGTAGAGTTACTTCAGTTTATTCGATGAAGCACTGTGTGCCACTATAGCTATTTCGGTTTATTTGTTGATGCATTGTGTGCCAGTATAGTTACTTCGGTTTATCTGATGATGCACTGTGTGCCAGTATAGTTACTTTGATTTATCCTTTAATGAACTGTGTGCCAGTATAGTTACTTCGATTTATCCTTTGATGCACTGTGTGTGCCAATATAGTTACTTTGGTTTCTCCAATGGTACACCGTGTGTGCCAGTATAATTAATTTTATTTATCCAATGATGCACTGTGTGTGCCAGTATACTTACTTCAGTTTCTCCGATGATGCACTGTGTGTGCCAGTATAATTACTTCGATTTATCCGATGATGCACTGTGTGTGTCAATATAGTTGGTTCGGTATATCCAATGATGCACTTAGTGTGTTCCAGAAATAGTTACTTCAGTTTTACCCGATAATGCACTTACGTGCCAGTATATGTGTGTTGATTCAACTGGTGATGTACTCATGTGCCAGTATGATTGTTTTGGTTTTAGATCGAGATACAAGTAGGTTAATCTATGTAGTTGATTTAAGTTTGAGTTAGGTAGATAAAGTTATAACATAAGAATGATTTAAAGGAAATAGGAATTAGATTAAAATCGATATCTGATGATTTGAATGTAAAATGAAATATATGACTATTGATAGTATACGAAAAACTATACGATACAATTACACTAGCCTAAAATTGATAATGAAATATAGTAAGTGGATTGATTCGATTAAAAAAAAGAAATCTCAGTATCCCTACCTCTTTTAAGTAAATTTCAAGGAAAAATTTTCTAAAAAGGAGGGAGAACTGTAATTTACCGATCGAGGGTACTTTGGTAATTTTGCATTTGACAGCCTTTCCAAAGGCCTGCTGCCGTCCCGAGCGACTTAGATAACCTAAATGGTCATAATGGTGTAAATGGGTCGAGGCCCCTTATTCGGCCCACATGGGCCCATACGCTCGTGTGGCCCACTTAGCCAAAATCTAGCCACATATACGAGATTCCCATAGTGCAGTTCACTATCTACTACACAATCATACAATTTATTCATATGGGCCTCACGGGCCCAGTGGGCCCACTTGGCCCAAATAGCCTAAACGCCCAAGAACACTCAAGCTGGCCTCAACTATCACGTCGAAGCTACCACACGCGCTCACACGCTCGTGTGGCTACCATTGTCGTGTGACCGACATTTCAGCATTTGCCGTTCTACAGCTAGAGTAGAGAGAATACACACCTGATAGGAGTCTGAAGCTAATCCGCACTTTGAATGCTCCTATGCCCAAACACCCACAAGGTATGCTTCCTCTCTTCATAGATAGCTCCATTTATAGCCAGCTTCTCACATTCCCTCTTGCTATCTTTCCGATGTGGGATTCCTCCATCAGCAGAGTTTAAATCCAACTCAAACTTTGCCCCATCCAATCCGCAAAATAAATACTCTCCTACTTGTCTTGAGATTCGAACCCAGGCTCACTTGTACCCTTAATGACGCCTTGCCACTAGACCACTCACTTTCTTGTGTCTAACATCATGTGCAACTAAATATAAATCTATGGGCCAAAGTCCAAGTTCGCTTAAAAATAAATCAAAATGAAATGCCAGTGCCAAGGCTTGAACCTTGGACCCCTTGCTTCCTTATGGTGTCACCTCCTTGTCTCCCATGTGGCGTCACTTAGCCACTACACCACAAGGTCCTCTTGTGTCATTTTTCTCCACATTTTATTCTTAAAGCCTACTTACTAACTTTTAGGGTTTTATTCACCTAAAATCAAAATTTTCCTAAAGCCCAAGTTTGATCCCGGGACTTCATAGAAGCCCCTAACCTTCCAAAATCACTCACCTAATAGGCCCAACTTGCATTTGGGTCGTTCTCTTGTTCTAAAAAATTTTAAAACTCTCCCATGGCTAAGGCCTAATGGGTCTAATCCTACTAGGCCCAAATTTAGGGTGTTACAAATCTACCCCCTTAAAGAAAATTCGTCCTCGAAATTTCCAACTAACAGAACCGTCGCACACCCTAACCTAGCACACTATGCTCTTGCTGTGCACTCTGATCCTAATTACAACCTAAGTAAGTAGCACATTACAGATAAAGTGCGTACCAGTATCTACCTACAGTATAACAGTTTAAAGCATATAGGAGAACTTACTTGGTCCGATGATGGAGACTCAGTGTGCCACACAAAAATCCTCCAAAACCACTTTAAAATCATTTGTAAACATATTTAAAATAGAAAGTAAAGCCCATTTCACAGCCCAAGTTTTGTAACCGGGATTTGATACCACAAAATGTAACACCCCAAACCCGGTCTAGAAGTTAGGCCAGAATCTGGCGTGTAACATTGAGGTGGTTTTTTTGAAAACCGCATTTTCATTGAAAACCCCTATTGATATTTAAAACCTAAAGTCCCAGTTTGTGATTGTTATTATTAATCAACATTTATTAAGAACTCATTACCTTCAAAATCTTGTTCGTTGCGGAAGCTTAATTTAAAACAAATAACTTGCAAAACATGATATTTACAACTTGGTTGCGAAAATGTAGTGTTTTGAAAATAGATATTGTTTTGGAAAATCGCGATTCAATGTTGAGCAGATTTAAAACATAATAAACTAAAAATCCCTAACTATACTAGAATTTAATAGAGGCCTTATTACAACCCAATAGAAACGATTTAATAAAGTGAAGTAGAATACTAAAATCCAAAACTGCTCATAGTATGGCCACCTCCGAGTCCTCCAATACGTCGAACCGCCTATTGAGGGTTATCTGGAAAAAATTAAAAAGAGAGGGTGAGTTTGCGAAAACTCAATGTCTACAACCCTCATCAGTAAAAACATGCATCACAACAATCCGGGCCGACGCCCATTACAATAACAGTGGTAATTGGGCCTTAGCCCAAAATAGTCTCAATTGGGCCTTAACCCATATCATATGTCACATATCATAAATATCTAGGCCTAAGCCCATCTCAATAATATAATCCATATATGCAATGCATTAATGCCCATACCAACCCTGCACTCCGTTTCCTGTCCAACCGTGCACTCCTGTGGGGATTTAATCGACCCACCCATCCGTACACTCCTTTTGTAGCACCGGTTACGGCACTAACTTATCGGTGTAGCATGGCTGCTCGGTGGCTAAAAAGCCTTCGGTGGATCCACAGTCGTCAAGCGACCATGCGATCCTATTAGCACTTCCTCCATATTAATAATCCCATTCCCATACAACATAATAACAAATGAATGCATCATACAATAATAAACATACCATAATAATCATAAATTGCATACAAGAATAACCATATAACATGTAAGGGCATTTTTGTCATCTTGCCCTTCAAGGGCATATCGATCATTTTACCCATCGAGGGTATTTCGATAATTTTGCAAAATATGAGTATTTTGGTAATTTTGCAAACTAATGGTATTTCGGTAATTTCGTAAACCAGGGGTATTTCGATAATTTCACAAACTAGGGGTATTTCAGTAATTTTGCAAACCAGGGATATTTCAATAATTTTGCATCCTAGGGGTATTTCAGTAATTTTGCAAACTAGGGGTATTTCAGTAATTTTGCAAACTAGGATATTTTGGTAATTTCGCAAACCAGAGATATTTCGGTAGTTTTGCAAACCAGGGATATTTCGATAATTTTGGAGATAATAGACTCTTATGAAGAAGGCATCTATCTAATGGTTGTAGGTTGTCTAACTTCTTTTCTCTTGAATGGCATCTTTTCTCTAAGATGATGGACTTGCATTACATGTTGGAGAAAGTATTGAAGGTTAAAATCATAAGTTTTTTACCATGTTGGGAGAGGTTATTATTGGCTATAAAAACCAATTGTACGTCTTCTAACCTACAAACAAAAGATAAAGTTAATTGACTGAATTGTGACAAAAAGAAACCTAAATTAGAAATTTTCTTGAAATGGATAACATACGTACAGGAAAGTTTTGACCAACTTCTCCTTTGAAAGTCTTCTTATTGTAACACTTCTTACCCATATTCAATGTCGGAACCGGGTACGAGGCATCATCGAACTTAACGCACTTTAACATACAACTTTGGGCTATCAAATTTCATTCCAATATAAAACTTCTCATTCACACTCATAACATTCCTATTATGGGCCTACGAGGCCTAACACATGCAAACTGAGGGTCTCGGGATCAGATATGGAGCTTTTGTATACTTAAAAAAATTTTGCCTTATCAGGGCCACATGCCCGTGTGAAATGGGACACGCCCGTGTGGGCAGGCCGTGTGGTCACACACGCCCATGTCCCTAGCCCGTGTGGAATTTATTTTCTTTTCGAACCTACAGGGGTTTTCACACGCCCAGACGCACGCCTGTGTCCTTGGGCCGTGTCCTCCATACGGCCTAGACACGCCCGTGTCATCACCCATGTGTGAAAACCTGGGTATTCTATTTGTGACGTCAGCAACAAAATAAGGGGCACACAGCCTAGGCACACACCCATGTGTCTAGCTCGTGGTCGACATTGACATGCAACACTAACATGCAGGGGACACACGGCCTAGTCACACACCCATGGACTAACCGTGCGTCACACATGGCCTAGGCACACGCCCATGTGCCTACCCGTGTGGACAAGAACAAGGCTATTTGCCAAGCTCTTTTTATCACCCTAACTCATACAACATCAATCACATTCAACCCTTTACCAAGCAACTTAATCATGTATCATACACATTCATGAATAACCTCATCTTTTCATATATATATAATGATAATGAGCCATTAAGTATGGTCATTTACAAAAGTGTTCATCTTTGAAAGAGCCAACACACTTGGCCAAAACAACAAAACATTTCACTATGTCTAGCCCCTATACATGCCATACTTAAAATGCTAAGTCTAATATATCGAGATGAGCTGATAGTGTGAGTGATCCTCCAATTAACTTCGTATCCCAAATCGGCTCTTTGACACTATAAAACAAGGGGAAAAAAGGAATAAGCTTTAAGCTTAGTAAGTTTACATATAAACAATAAGCATCATAACATATGCTAGTCATTAAATAGTATTACATACTAAGCAAAAACAATCCACATTCCATAATCATGCTTACTCATTTCATTTCTTACCACATTCCAACCATATAACAAGCATAATGCTCACATTAATTAGCATACATCCCCTGCATTCATCACCACAAAGTCACATGAAACAAATACTTAAACAATTTCTCAATGAACCATTTTGAATAATACCAAACACTCGGTGGTTTCGCACATAGCCCACCATTAATCTATAATAGGGTGGTTTCGCACATAGCCCACCAACAAGAATATTTACGGTGGTATCGCACATAGCCTACCAAATGATAATATAAACGATGGTATCGAACACAGCCCATCGTGAATGAGTAATAAGGTGGTATCGCACACAGCCCACCAATGATTATTACGGATATTTTTTGCACTTACATTTCTATTTCTAGGTTCATATAGGAAATACTCATTATCTATTGAATTCAATCCATCTCAATCATAAATGACCTCATTCATACAACGCACCAATAATTAACAACATATATATATTTGAGATGTATCGTTTACATATAAACTTACCTCGGTGCAAAATGTACTAGTCGACGGTTTAGTCCGTAACCTTGCCTTTTCCTCGGTCAAGGTGGTTTCCTCGCTCTTCTTGATCTATAATAATAAAATTCACTCATTCAATCACGTTATAATTCATGATACATCAAAATTTCTACTTAGGCAAAAATGACCATTTTACCCTCACAATTTGGCAAAATTACTATTTTGCCCCTAGGCTTGTAAATCATTTTTCATCACATTTTCTCATTAAAAAAGCCTAGCTGAACATTTATTTCTCTTACAACAACTCACAAAACCAATTATTTCATGCATTTATTACTCATTTACAACCTTTACAAATAAGTCCTATTTAGGTGTTTTCATGGTAACACCTTTCACAAAAGTTGTTCCTCAACCTACTAACATTCATTTTCTTCCATAAAAACTCAGAAAAAACATGAACACTCTCATGGCAAGTCCCTAAACTTTCAACAATTTTTCAAATTAGTCCCCTCATTAACTAGCTTAAGCTTTAGGGGTTCCAAAAGTACACAAATTATCAAGAAAGACCCCTAGAATCACTTACTTGCAAGAAAATAGCTTGGCTGAAAGTTTGAACTCCAAAATCCTCTAATTTTCCTTCAATTTTCGGTGGTAGAAGAAGAATGAATAGTAAAATATGATATCTTTCTCCTTTGTCTTATTTTATTCATTTTTAATCACCTAATTTCACCAAATTTTTGACCAAATTAATGTCTTTGTCCCCCTTGGCCGGCCATCACTCTTAGAGTGGTCTATTTGCACTTTAAAGACCTCCAATTTAATATTCCATAGCTATTAGACACTTCTAGCTTGTAAAATGGAACTTTCGCACTTTATGCAATTCAGTCCTTTTTCACAATTAAGCATACAATCGCTAAAATTAAAGCACCAAAATTTTCGTGCATATCTATAAACATGCTATAACATAAAATAATATCAAAACAATTTTCTTCAACTTCTGATTAATGGTCCCAAAACCACTATTTTGACTTGCCCCAAAATCAAGCTGTTACACTTATTGTGTCTAATCTTTCTAGTTTGTTGCACTTCATTTGAAGCCATTTTATATTGAGCTTTGGGTTTGTTTGTGCTTCATCAAGTTTTTTCATTCTATTCTTACTTGGTCTACTAGATGGCCTTCTTAAGGATGGAGGCAGTATTGGCTCCATGTTTGGCACATGAGCCCACTATTTAGCTCCTCTAATAGGGCAAATGAAATTAGATTAGATGCTAAGTTGAGTGAACTTGGTATAGCGGTGGTCTATGTATGTATTAGGATTTTCATTGCTGAGTTGAATAAAAGGAACAACATGTTGGAAAGGGATGCTATAACATCCTGAAATTCAAGAATTTATGTTATACATTATACTATATGATAGGCTAGTCAATAGTGTTAATTGTGTATGCTTATGGGTCCTAAGAAGGCTCAGGGTTGAGTTGGGCCTTGGTAGAATTTTTAAGTTTTAGCACTTAAGGGGAGAAGGTAAGTGACATGAAGGCTTAAGAAAATAAGTGTGTAATTAGCTAGCACAAGATGAGCTAGTAGCAAGGTGGTTTGGCGTTAAGAGGAGTGTAAAGAGGAGGGAGGTTCGAATCCCACCTATTGCACAAATTTTTGATTAATTTTTTCTATGTTATATAGTAAGTGTTGGCCATGGCATCAAAGATGGTAAGGAAGACTTTTTATTGAAGGAAAGAACACAAGGGAGAATAGTAAGGAGAGAATTAAGGGAAGAATAAGGAAAGAAATGAAGGAAAAAGGTAAGGGAGGAAACATGTTAGCTGATTTTGTGGAAGATGTTTTGGAAAGAGTTTTGGTAAACACTCATCTTTTTGGTAAAGATGATACACGGTTTTGGTAGGGGGATTTTGGGAGCCAATTTCCTATAGCCATTTTGCAAATTTTGGTGCATGCAAGGCTTGTTTCTTTTTAGTATTTTTGGTGTTTTCTTTTCCAGCTCTTTTCCTTTGCTTGCCGAAACTCTAAAGCCAAATTGTACACCATTTTCTTTTGCTTTGGCCGAAACACCCTAGCCATTTGTTCATTCTTCCTTTATTTCTGAAACACTCACCTCATTTTTGTTCATTTTTCCTTTGATTAGCCGAAACCATCTAGGACACTTTCTCCATCTTTTCTTTTCTTTTTTCAACCCATCTCTTTCTTCTTTAATCAACATTTTGATGGCCGAATCTTCTTGTTCATTTCTCTTCATAGCCAAACCTTTTAACCTTTAATATCTTCTTTATTTTTTCTTTTTCTTTCGTGTTGGCACTCTCTTCTTTGATCGAATCGGTAAGTGGTTTCTTTCTTCTCTTTTCATTTTCTTTTCTCCCTAGCCGAATATGCGTTCATCACTATTCGGTTGTTCTATTTTGTTTCTAAACTGAAATATTATTTTCTTCTACTCTCTCAAATCGTGATCATCTCTTCTTTTTCGTAGTATTTTAGTGGTGGCTAAATATCACATCTTTGCCGATTCATCTCTAGTCATAAGCCCAAACAGTAGAAGTTGGATCTATTATTATCAACGTAAGGGATTTCTTCAAGGTTCATCTCGATATCTCTCAATACTTGGTTATTCCGTTAGAACGAAATGATGGATTTGACTAATTGATTTTTATAAGGATTAAATAGCTCATTTTTCTCTATTAGTTGATCTTTCGAAAGTAGTGGTGAGTGAATCCTATCTCTAAGCAACTACTCTCTTTTATAGTAGTATTTTACTGACCAAGATTTTTTTCCAATGAAGGCAAGTGGTATCGATTTGAAAGGAAAAGCGATAGGAGGACACAACCGGTGAAAATTCCATTATGGAAATAGGAAAGGATAATGATGGACTTTGTTAGTAGGTTACCCTTAATGCCTACTAAGAAAGATTCAGTATGGGTTATAGTGGATCGGTTAACGAAGACTGCTCATTTCCTACATGTTCGTACGGATTATTCATTGCAAAAATTGGCCAAGTTGTATGTAGCTGAGATCGTGAGGTTGCATGGGGTACCGATGTCTATCATATCAGACAGGGATCCTAGGTTTACCTCACGGTTCTGGAAGGCTTTACATGATGCTTTGGGTACAAGGCTAAATTTTAGCATGGCATTTCATCCGCAATCAGATGGTCAGTCAGAAAAAGTAATCCAGATTCTAGAAGACATGTTAAGGGGTTGTGTGATCAACTTCAGGGGTAGTTGGGAAGATTTTCTACCATTGGCATAGTTTGCATACAACAACAGCTATCAATCTAGTATCCAAATGGCACCCTATGAGGCGTTGTATGGTTGTAGGTGTCATACCCCTACCTACTAGACTGAGCTAGGAGAGCTTCAGTTATTGGGTCTTGAGTTGATATCGGTGACGGAGGAAAAAGTTAAGGTAATTTGGGCACGGTTAAAAGAAGATTCAGACAGACAAAAATCATATGCTGATCTGAAGCGGAAGGAGATAGAGTTATCTGTGGGAGATCAGGTCTTTTTGAAGGTCTCACCTTGGAAAAAGATCTTTATGTTTGGACGGAAGGGCAAGTTGAGCCCTAGATTTATCGGGCCTTATCGAGTATTGAAGCGTGTTGGGCCAGTGGCATATCAACTTGACTTACCTCTAGAGTTAATTCAGGTACATAGCGTATTTCATGTTTTGATGTTAAGGCATTATCGTTCGGATCCGTATATCTTGTTGTTCCAGTGGAGGAAGTTGAGATTAGACCTGACTTGTCTTTTGAAGAAGAACCAGTGTAGATTTTAGATCGGGATATTAAGGTACTGAGAAAGAAGTCGGTTCCATTAGTCAAAGTATTGTGGCGTAATCACGGGTCAGAGGAAGCTACATGGGAGCCAGAGGACACGATCCGGCAACAATATCCTCATCTCTTTTAATTAGGTAAATTTTGAGGCTGAAATTTCTTTAAGGGAGTAGAATTGTAACATCCTGAAATTTGGGAATTTATGTTATACATTATGCCATACGATAGGCTAGTCAATAGTGTTAATTGTGTATGTTTAGGCGTCCTAAGAAGGCTCGGGATTGAGTTGGGCTTCAGTAGAATTTTTGCGTTTTAGCACTTAAGGGGGAGAAGGTAAGTGACATCAAGGCTTAAGGAAATAAGTGTGTAATTAGCTAGCACAGATGAGCTAGTAGCAAGGTGGTTTGGCGTTAAAAGGAGTGCAAAGAGGAGGGAGGTTCGAATCCCACCTATTGCATAAATTTTTGATTCATTTTTTTTTTTTTTTGTGCTATATAGTAAGTGTCGGCCATGGCATTAAAGATGGTAAGGAAGACTTTTTATTGAAGGAAAGAACACAAGGGAGAAGAGTATGGAGAGAATTAAGGGAATAATAAGGAAAGAAATGAAGGAAAAAGGTAAGGGAGGGAACATGTTGGCTGATTTTGTGTAAGATGTTTTGGAAAGAGTTTTGGTCAACACTCATCTTTTTGGTAAAGATGATACACGATTTTGGTAGGGGGATTTTGGGAGCCAAGTTCTTATGGCCATTTTGCAAATTTTGGTGCATGTAAGGCTTGTTTCTTTTAGCATTTTTGGTGTTTTCTTTTCCAACTCTTTTCCTTTGCTTGCCGAAACTCTAAAGCCAAATTGTACACCATTTTCTTTTGCTTTGGCTGAAATACCCTAGCCATTTGTTCATTCTTCCTTTGTTGCCGAAACACTCACCTCATTTTTTTCATTTTTCCTTTGATTAGTCGAAACCATCTAGCACACTTTCTCCATCTTTTCTTTTATATTTTCAACCCATCTCTTTCTTCTTTAATCAACATTTTGATGGCCTAATCTTCTTGTTCATTTCTCTTTATAGCCGAACCTTTTAACCTTTAATCTCTTCTTCATTATTTCTTTCCCTTTCGTGTTGGAACTGTAACATCCTAAAACCGGGGCTATTTGTGATTAAATGTTTTTCTTTGTGTTTGAATTGTTATGGTATTATTTATGGAGTGATAAGATTTAATTAAGGGTCTTAAGTTGGCTCGAGATAGTAGAAATTTTATTTGGAAGCTTTCAAGGTAGGGAACCTTAGCAAGTAGGGGCTACAAGAATTAATAAGGGATAATTTGACATAAAATTAGCTTGGTAAAGTGGCAAAAGGAGGATACTTGGGAGTTACATGTGGCGCCACAAGGGATAAGGGAGAGCCTTGGTTCGAGTCACGAATTCTCTCTTTTGCTCTTGGAATGGACTGACATAGGAAGGAAGAGATTTTCTCTTTAAACTCTTTTATTTATTTATTTAGATGATAAAATAATAGAAGATAAATAGGGATATTATTTGGATTATTAAGAGATTATTAATTGATTATTTGGGATTAATTCAAATTAGGGGAGTTGGCTAGAGTTTGAACTCCTTGTTAGAAGGAGTGGACGGCAAGCTTAAGGGGGGTGCCGAATGCCTATAAAAACATCAACCTACCACCTTGTTTTCTTTTTTAGCTATTAGCCAAAATTCCTAACCTCTTCCCTCTTTGTTTTCTTTTTTTCTATTCTCTCAAGACCTTGGCCGAAACTCCTCCCATACTTCTTATTCATTCCCTTTTTCCACTCAAGAGCAAGCCTTGATCAATATTGAAACAACCTTAGCCAAACCTACACCTTACCCTTTGCCGAAATCCCCTTTTCTCCTTGTTAAACTCTCTCTAGCCGACCTACTCCCTTGGCATAACCGAATTTTCCTCCTCCATATTTTGAAGTCTTGGCCGAATATTAAAGCAAGGGTAGGTATGTCGAAACTCCTCTCCCATAACCCTTCTCTCTGTCGACTTGATTAAATGGAAAAGTCGAATTATTTCAGTGGCTAATCAGTGATGAAATCGATTCTGTTTAGGTGCCGGGATTTTAAGGTATACGATCCAAGCCCATTCCCTGTCAAGTGATTTTGATAAGGATCTATATTTATTTATTATTCGTTTAAGTGAAGGCTAATAACTCTAGTGATGGCCAAATGTAGGAGTGAAGCAGAATCGCATATCAAGTGCAAAGTGAGTACTCAAGGGTGATAGGTAAGGATTCGAGATCACAAATGACCCTTTGGATTAATTGGGTTGGCGAATAGGCCATAATACTAACCCATGTATTTGGCGAATATAGGGACAAGTAGATCTAGGGTGGCGACTTCTCTTTTCGGATTTAAACTTCTCGTTGGTGACGGTGTGTACATACACACGTTATGACTTATTAAGCTGTGCTAAATGTTGTGAATGCTAACTCGGTTTATGTAGCATTGGATTTAATACCGTATTGGTATAAGTGACGATTGAGTAAGTACCGTTAGTATGTGTTGCTATTTAATGCTTTTGGGAAGCATGGCATGAATTTAGTTGTAACTTAAATATCGATGGCATGAGATTTGTTACACAATGATTTGATATGGGTTGATGAGTGGAGGGGCGGTTACATTGTGTCGACGGACACGGTGTTTTGGTAACACACTTGTGACTACGGTCATCGAGGTTTGGTACCTCCAGAGGTTTGGCACCTCATAGCGTCTCGTCCCAAAGTGGCTTAGTACCACGATGGGTTGGCCCCACGATGATAATACTGGGATTGGCGCCAGTGATTTGGTATCATGCGATGGGTTGGCCCCATCAACCGATTTGTGTCTTCGGACACCGGAGGTTTGGCACCTCCAAAGTGATTTGGTATCACATCTGTGACTATCGTCACCGTGGTTTGGCACCACCAAAGTGGTTTGGTACCACAATGGGGTAGACAGAGGCGTTTGGTTGGCTAGGTTGGGTACATGACTTAATGCATGTTAATTTGTTATAAATTGTGTATGATGTGGTATTTACCCGAGGGAAGGGTTACATACTGAGTCTTGGTGACTCACCTTCTCCTTTATTTTTTTCAGGTGACACGTAGTTCGCGGATATGGAGCCGTAGGGACTTGAGGTGGCCATGCAGTGGGAATTTAATTTAATAGACTTTGAATTTCGGTTCATTTATATTTTTTTTATTATTGTTGGTTGATTTTAATTGGGTTGTAATAAGGCCTCCTAGAATTATTTTAGTATTGTTACATGTTTAGAATATTTTGTTTAAATTATTTAATGATGTTAAAATGGGTTCACATGTTTTCCTAAAATTAACGTAAAATGTTTTAAGTGTCATCTGGCACATTCGAAATCTATAAACAACCCGACTTAATAAATATTTCTAAACAACACTGAGTATGGTTTTTAACAAGAGACTTGAAAACACAAGGGTTTCGACAAAACTTATAACGGTTTTAAAAAGTTTTTTTTTTCAAAATGTTTTCTCGGTAGCAAACCAAATTCGGTCAGACTCAACACTTGTCGTTCACCCAACTCTGTCCAACACGTCGGAGTTCGGCATTTCCGTCCATACAGTGCTTCGTATGGTGCCATCTGGATACTCACTTGGTAACTATTGTTGTAGGCAAACTCGGCTAATGGTAAAATTCCTCCCAACTACCTCGAATTCCAAGACACAACCTCTCAGCATATCCTCTAAAATTTGTATGACCCTTTTCGATTGCCCGTCGATCGCGGATGGAAAGTCAGATTGAAATCCAATCGCGTACCCAAAGCTTGATGCAACGCTTTCCAAAACCTCGATGTAAACCTTGGATCCCTATCTCGAGATAATTGATACTGGTACACCATGCAATCGACTATCTCACCACATACAACTTTGCTAGCTTCGAGGTGGGTAATCCATTCTCACCGTAGATGAAGTAGTCGAGCGGTCCACAATTACCCAAACCGCATCTTTCTTCTTTGGGCGTGAGGGTAGACCAGCGACGAAATCCATAGTGATCCTCTCCCATTTCCATTGAGGAATCTTTCTTGGTTGAAGTAGTCCGATGGTAATCGATGTTCAGCTTTAACTCGCGACACGCCGACACCTTCCCACGAACTCGGTCCACTTCACGCTTCAACCTGTGCCACTGTAATCGCTCTCGCAAATCTCCGTACATTTTGCTACCTCCGGGATGCATAGCGTATGGGCTGCTATGTGCATCTTAGAGAATTCTTTGTCTCGGTTCCACATCCTTGACATCTGGGCCGTCCTTGAAAACATAATACACCATGATCACCAAACTATACCCTTCCAAACCACCATTTTGGACTTGCAATCTCTTTGCATTCAATCCCTCGTCTACCAACTACTTATCTTTAATCTTCTCGATCCATGTTGGCTTAACTTGCAGCTCCGCCAAAAGACTTCCATCGTCGTATAGACTCAAATGAGCAAACATCGCCCTTAAGTCCGCCACGACCTTCCGACTTAACGCGTCAGCCACCACGTTAGCTTTGCCCGGATGGTACTCAATTGAACAGTCGTAGTCCTTTAACAGTTCAATCCACCGTCGTTGCCTCAAGTTCAAGTCCTTCTGAGTCAAGAGATACCTTAAACTTTTGTGATCCGTGTAAACTATCGACTTCTCCCCATAAAGGTAATGTCTCCATATCTTCAAAACAAAGACTCATCGCTAACTCTAAATCGTCGTTGGATAGTTTACCTCGTGCGGTCTTAATCGACGGGATGCATAAGCCACTACCTTCCTTCCTCATCAACACACATCCCAACCCAAAGATGGGATGCATCACAATAAGCGTAAACAACTTCCACCGCCTCGGTTATACCAAAACCTGGAGCTTCATCGAATCTTCCTCAGCTTATCAAAACTTTCTTGCTGCCTTTTCGACCAAACAAATGGTACTCCCTTCCTTAATAGCTTAGTTAATGGTGCTGCAATTAACGAGAATCCTTCCACAAACCTTCGATAATACCCGGCTAGACCCAGAAAGCTTCGAATCTCTGCCACCGACTTAGGCAGTTTCCAATCCAACACCGCTTCAATCTTGCGAGGATCCACTCTAATCCCTTCCGCTGACACCACGTGACCTAAGAAAGCCACCTCCCTTAGCCAAAATCCGCATTTACTGAATTTCGCATATAACTGCTTCTCCCTTAACACTTGTAGGACTATACGCAAATGCTTGTCATGCTCCTCCTCCGTCTTTGAGTAAACCAATATGTCGTCTATGAACACCACGACAAATTGGTCCAAGTACTGTTCAAATACCCTATTCATTAAGTCCATGAATGCCGCCGGTGCATTGGTCAACCCGAATGGCATCACTAGGAACTCGTAATGCCCATACCGAGTTCGGAATGCCGTCTTGTGAACATCGGCCTCCTTCACCTTAAGTTGATGGTAACCCGACCTAAGGTCTATCTTCGAAAATACCAACGCACCCTTCAGTTGGTCAAACAAGTCATCGATCCGAGGCAACGGATACTTGTTTTTGATCGTTAACTTGTTTAACTGTTGGTAGTCGATGCACATCCGCATAGAACCGTCCTTCTTCTTGACAAACAATACAGGTGCTCCCCACGGAGATATACTAGGTCGAATAAACCCTCTATCCAAGAGCTCCTGAATTTGAGCCTTCAGCTCCGCCAATTCCTTTGGTGCCATTCGATACGGTGCTATAGATACAGATGCCATTCCAGGTAGCAAATCTATACCGAATTCGACTTCCCGATCCGGAGGCAAACCCGAAAGTTCCTCAGGAATACATCGAGAAATTCCCTCTTGTTGGGACCTTTTCAATCGGCCGACTCCTTAGCCTCCAAGGCACAAATTTGAACTATAAACGCCTCACACCCTTTCCTAACCATCTTTTCAAATTCAAGGTGACACTACATTAGATAGGTAATTTCTTCGATTACCGATCATAACCACTTCAACTCCTTTGGCCATCTTAAGAACCATGCGCTTAGCAGCGCAATCCAACCTCACTTGGTACCTAACCAACCAGTCCATTCCAAGGATCAAATCAAACTCCCCAAATGGTAGTTCCATCAGATCAGCCACAAACACGACCCCTTAGAGTTCTAGGGGTACATCCCTATAAAGCTTGTTCACAACTACAGAATGGCCTAAAGGGCTAATTACAGTCATCTCCCTAGCAGCAGTCTTAGAGTCTAGGTTCAAAGTCTCTACCACACTACTCGCTACGTATGAATGCGTTGATCCCACATCAATTAATGCAACATAAGGAAGACCGAAAATTAGAAACGTACTGGTTATGACATCCGGTGCGTCACCCTCCTCGCGACGCCTCGCCGCATAGACTAAGCCAGGCTGCCTTGCCTCTGTATTACCTGCGCCTCGCCTCGAGTTCGCGACCACGATTAGCACCATTTCCCCTCTACCATTACCACGACCTCTCTGTGGTCCCACAGTTCTATCTCGTATGCAGTTCGCCTCGGACCGATTTTGAGCTCGCTTCGGGACAATCCCTCACGCGGTGTTCCAAAGACCCACATTCAAAGCAACCTCGCTCACCAGGTCCAACAACCTCCCCACTGGCTTTTCCACAGTGATTACATCAATCGGTTTCGATTAGCGATCATGGGCCTTCTTTGCTGACTTGGCCCACTGCCTAGCCTTTTTCTCAACATTCTTTGCCTAACCCGGATGGTCCAAAACCTCTCTTCGCTTGAGCCTATCATAGTTTTGCCTCACAGATGCCTTGATACCCTCGGCTACCTTAGCCTTTTCTACTAGAGACGAAAACTCACGAACTGCTGCAGAGCAATCGGTAGCCTCAAATCATCTCTCAAATTTCCGTCCTCAAAGCAGACCAAAGACTCATGTTCCGTAGCCACGATGCCTCTCGCATATCTACTCAAATTTAGGAATTCGCCTCATACTGATCGTAATTTCGAGGACGAAATTTTTTTAAGGGGTAGAACTCAGAACATCCTAAACCTGGGGCTATTTGTGATTAATGTTTTCTTTGTGTTTGAATTGTTATGGTATTATTTATGGAGTGATAAGATTTAATTAAGGGTCTTAAGTTGGCTCGAGATAGTAGAAATTTTATTTGGAAGCTTTCAAGGTAGGGAGCCTTAGCAAGTAGGGGTTACAAGAATTAATAATGGATAATTTGACATAAAAATCAGCTTGGTAAAGTGGCAAAAGGAGGGCTACTTGAGAGTTACATGTGACGCCAAAAGGGATAAGGGAAAGCCTTGGTTCGAGTCACAGAATTCTCTCTTTTTGCTCTTGGAATGGACGGCATAGGAAGGGAGAGATTTTCTCTCTTTAAACTCTTTTATTTATTTATTTAGATGATAAAATAATAGAAGATAAATAGGGATATTATTTGGATTATTAAGAGATTATTAATTGATTATTTGGGGATTATTCAAATTAATTTGAATTAATTCAAATAGGTGGCTAGGAGTGAATTGGGGAGTTGACTAGAGTTTGAACTCCTTGTTAGAAGGAGTGGACGACAAGCTTAAGGGGGGTGCCGAATGCCTATAAAAACATCAACCTACCACCTTGTTTTCCTTTTTAGCTATTAGCCGAAATTCCTAATCTCTTCCCTCTTTGTTTTCATTTTTCTATTCTCTCAAGACCTTGGCAAAACTCCTCCCATACTTCTTATTCATTCCTTTTTCCACTCAAGAGCAAGCCTTGATCAATATTGAAATCAACCTTAGCCAAACCTACACCTTACCCTTTGCCGAAATCCCTTTTCTCCCTGTTAAACTCTCTCTAGCCGAACCTACTCCCTAGGCATAACCAAATTTTCCTCCTCCATATTTTGAAGTCTTGGCCGAATATTAAAGCAAGGGTAGGTATGTCAAAACTCCTCTCCCATACCCCTTCTCTCTGTCGACTTGATTAAATGGAAAAGCTGAATTATTTCAGTGGCTAATCAGTGATGAAATCGATTCTGTTTAGGTGCTAGGATTTTAAGGTATACGATCCAAGCCCATTCCCTGTCAAGTGATTTTGGTAAGGATCTATATTTATTTATTATTCGTTTAAGCCGAAGGCTAATAACTCTAGTGATGGCCAAATGTAGGAGTGAAGCAGGAATCGCATATCAAGTACCAAGTGAGTACTCAAGGGTGATAGGTAAGGATTCGGATCACAAATGACCCTTTGGATTAATTGGGTTGGCGAATAGGCCATAATACTAACCCATGTATTTGGCCGAATATAGAGACAAGTAGATCTAGGGTGGCCGACTTCTCTTTTCGGGATTTAAACTTCTCGTTGGTGACAGTGTGTACATACACACGTTATGACTTATTAACGTGCTAAATGTTGTGAATGCTAACTCGGTTTATGTAGCATTGGATTTAATACCGTATTGGTATAAGTGACGATTCAGGTAAGTACCTGTTAGTATGTGTTGCTATTTAATGCTTTTGGGAAGCATGGCATGAATTTAGTTGTAACTTAAATATCTGATGGCATGAGATTTGTTACACAATGATTTGATATGGGTTGATGAGTGGAGGGGCCAGTTACATTGTGTCGACGGACACCGTGTTTTGGTAACACACTGTGACTACGGCCATCGAGGTTTGGTACCTCCAGAGGTTTGGCACCTCATAGCGCCTCGTCCCAAAGGTGGCTTAGTACCACGATGGGTTGGCCCCACGATGATAATACGGGATTGGCGCCATGATTTGGTATCACGCGATGGGTTGGCCCCATCAATCGATTTGTGTCTTCGGACACCGTGAGGTTTGGCACCTCCAAAGGATTTGGTATCACATCTGTGACTATACGTCACCGTGGTTTGGCACCACCAAAGGTTTGGTACCACAATGGGGTAGACAGAGGCGCTTGGTTGGCTAGGTTGGGTACATGACTTAATGCATGTTAATTTGTTATAAATTGTGTATGATGTGGTATTTACCCGGGAAGGGTTACATATTGAGTCTTGGTGACTCACCTTCTCCTTTATTTTTTCAGTGACACGTAGTTCACGGATATGGAGCCGAGGGACTTGAGGTGGCCATGCAAAGGGAATTTAATTTAATAGACTTTGAATTTTGGTTCATTTATATTTTTTTATTATTGTTGGTTGTTTTAATTGGGTTGTAATAAGGCCTCCTAGAATTATTTTATTATTGTTACATGTTTAGAATATTTTGTTTAAATTATTTAATGATGTTAAAACGGGTTCACATGTTTTCCTAAAATTAACGTAAAATGTTTTAAGTGTCATCCGCACATTCAAATCTATAAACAACCCGACTTAATAAATATTTCTAAACAACACCGAGTATGGTTTTAACAAGAGACTTGAAAACACAAGGGTTTCACAAAACTTATAACGGTTTTAAAAAGTTTTTTTTCAAAATGTTTTCTCGGTAGCAAACCAAATTCGGTCGTAATGTTTGGGCTGGGTTTGGGGTGTTACAGGAACTCTCTTCTTTGATCGAATTGGTAAGTGGTTTCTTTCTTCTCTTTTCATTTTCTTTTCTCCCTAGTCGAATGTGTGTTCATCACTATTCGGTTGTTCTATTTTGTTTCTAAACCGAAATATTATTTTCTTCTACTCTCTCAAATCGTGATCATCTCTCCTTTTTTCGTAGTATTTTAGTGGTGGCCAAATATCACAACTTTTCCGATTCATCTCTAGTCATAAGCCCAAACGGTGGAAGTTGGATCTATTATTATCAAGGTAAGAGATTTCTTCAAGGTTCATCTCAATATCTCTCAATATTTGGTTATTCCGTTAGAACGGAATGATGGATTTGACTAATCGATTTTTATAGGGATTAAATCGCTTGTTTTTCTCTATTAGTTGATCCTTCAGAAGTAGTGGTGAGCTGAATCATATCTCTGAGCAACTACTCTCTTTTATAGTAGTATTTTACTGACCAAGATTTTTTTCCAATGGAGGAAAGTGGTATCGATTTGAAAGGAAAAGCGATGGGAGGACACAAAAGGAGTGGATTTGCAATTCCTACTCCTAAGTTCAAACGTAAGGCGGTATCGGCAGTTCGGGATTTTCCACCGAGTTGTGGACCATCATCCGGTGAGATTAGACAAATCGTGGTCGTTCACGATACTAAGGGTAAGTATTTCTTTAGATTGTCTAATCTTGATTGGATTGCAAAAAATCTCGTTTTTTGGTTAATCGAGTGTAATGGTGATTTAGGTGTCGACGATCAAGAAGGTTTAGTCCTTACCGTAATCAGGTGAGTAATCTCACACTGAAATCCCGTAAATCTGTGATTTATCATCATATTAGAAAAATCGATTGAAGTTGCTTAAGAACTTAATAACGGTAATATGGTATGAATCGAGTGATTTGCTTAAACATCGTTAATATTAAGATTTGTCAAAATCGATGTTAATTTGTAAAATTACAAAAATGTCCTTATGGGCCAAATTACGAATATACCCTTAACAGGTAGTTTTTATCAAAATGCCTTAATGGGTCGAATTGCTTAAACGTCTTTAAAGTGCCTACTTACCAAAATGCCCCTATGGGCCAATTACGAAAATGCCCCTATAGGCTGATTTACCAAAATGCCCCTATGAGTCGATTTGCTGAAATGCCTTAGTGGCCGAACTATTAAATTGCCTTAATGGGCCGATTCACTGTAATAATTTACTAGATTAATGGTTGATTATATATATGTGGATATTTTATTACGTATGTTGCATTTTACATATTGCATGGGATGGGAAATTTAATGAAGAGCAGTGTAGCCTGGTGGCAATACGACAATATAAATATACGTTTACATAATTTTGATTCCGGTGGCTCAGCCACAAATATTCTATGATAGCAGCTTGGCTGAGATATTGGTGTGATCGGTAGGGTGGGTTGACTTGATCCCCACAGGTGTGATTGGTTGGTCGGGGGTGTGATTGGATGGATAGGTTGGGTTGCATACATTTACTTCATTTAAATACTGTTATGTAAATGGGCTTCGGTCCAATATGTTACTATACGGGTTTAGGCCCAGTGGATAACGGTAAGGGATTATACACTGAGTTCTTGTAACTCACTCCTTCTTCTTAATCCTTACAGGTAATGCTCAGTGACGAGGACTTGGGCCCATGGATGACTTGGTGGAGGCCATACTTTGGAAATAATGTTATCGAACATTAGTAAACTTCTTTTCCGCTTTAATTAGCTACTTTTACTATTTTGGGTTTTAAAGTTGTAATAAGGCCTCCGGATATTTTTATTTTGCTTTATGTTTAGTCGTATTTATTATCTTGCTTGAAATGTTTAAAATGGGGGCTTTTCTAAAATCATAAATAACAGTTTTCCAACATTGATTAACAAATGGATTTTATAACAAATATATTTATAAATAATTTAACTTGGATTTTCTTTCGAATTATCAATGCTATTTTCAAAAGTCACGATTTTAAGGTTCACTAGATCGATTTTCGATTTATCAATCAATATCTCGTGATTAGAAGTATTTTATCGAATATTTAAAACCAATCTTGTTTTTCCTATTTATAACCAAATAACGCCAACTTTATAAAATTCACAAGTTCTTTATACGTTTTCTTCATGTGACATACCAGGTCCAGTCGTAACGTATGGGCCGAGTTTGGGATGTTACAGATGCTTATTAGGTCTGATTGCTTGCAAGAGCAAGAATGTAAACCTAGGTCTACCAAATATTGGTTGCCTAGATCACATTCAACTTATGTACCTGTAATAAGCCCATTTTGCCCGGGCCCATTCCATTCAAAAACACCAAAAAAATAAAAATAATGTTTAATAAAGTTCTTTTATAGTCTAGTACAGAGCCAAAACATTAAACTACATGTGGCCCAAATTACACCCTCAGACCCACTACTCTACCCCAAACCCAATTACACCCAAAACAATAAACCCAAAACCTACACGGCCCAAAGGGGACCAAAACACAAACAAGTTTCAGAAGACTTAGGGTTTCTGAAACCGTAGGTGCCGCGAGCCCCCAACACCAGCCACCAGTCGCGCCGCAGTTAGCACGAGTCGCACTCTATCGCCGCCTCGTTCCTCACCATGGACCTGCAAAAAAGGAAAGAAATATGACAACAAAATGGAAAGAAAAATGGAAGCAAGATTTTGTATTTATTTTTCGATTTATTTTGAGGTTATAACAACCCCATAAAATCTGTAAAACAAGTACACAAATATAGACACACGAATACAGAGATATTCAGAGAATACAAAAAAAGAAACGAAATAAAAAAATCAATAACAGAGGTGATTTTGATTTTTTTTTATTCGCGTCATTTTTATTTTTCTCTTCGATTCATGCATATTTTTATACACAAAATAGTACAAAAAATAAAAAACGCGAGTTTACCTTTTGATGGCATTGAAAAACTAAAGTTTTAGCTTCCGGCCACCACCTACGGTGGCGCGTGAAGCGCGTGAGGCAGGGGCCGGAGGTCCGATGATCGGAACCGAGACGAGAGGAGAAAGGGGTTTGAGAGAATTTTTTGAAGTTTTTTTTTTTAAAACGAGGTCAAAATGATTTTTTTTTTTTGTCGGGAAACTGATTTATATAGTAGCATAAAAATGACGACGTTTTTGCTTAAGCCAATAAGCATTAAAACGACGTCATTTAAAGGGCTAGGATCCGCGCGTTGACCCGACCTGGGGAGGATCCGCGTATTTTTATAAAAGGGTCTAATTGCCCATTTTGGCCTTCCACAATTTCATCGATTTCAATTTAGTCCAATTTAATTTTTTATTTTTATTAAATTAACCCTATAACTTATATTTTGTTGTAATTTGATCCTCGGGTTACTTAAAGGCTAATATCAGAACGGCGTCATTTAGGAGATATGGCATAATTGCCTAATGGGCTCCTATAGTGTGACGCGCATTTTGATTTAGTCTTTTTACATTTACTTTTATTGCTATTTAATCCCTATTTTTTCGTTTATTTTAAAATCTTTTATTTTATTTTATTTTTAAATTATTTTATCATATTAAAATTCTATTTTTTAACTATTTGTATATTAATCTAGTACTAGTATAAAATTTTTATGTATTGTTTTCTTAAATACATATTATTTTTATATATATATTAAATTATTATTATTTTATTTATTTTAATATTATTTATATATTACATATTATTTTATAATTTATATATTAGTTATTGTATTATACATTTTTAAGTTTTGTTTATTATATAGTATTATATTATCATATAGTACATTTAAAATTTTATTTTGTATAAAATTTATTTATATTGTAACATGCTTTATTTATATTGTCTATATTATATATGTAATTTTATATATCTTTATTTAAAATTATTATATACTATCTACTAATTGTTTTATCATATATTATCATTTATATATGTACTAAATTATTAAATTATATATTTATTATAAGTATCTCTATTTTTTATATACTCTAAGTTCTTATATTATTCATTTAAAATATATTGTTTATACATATTAATTGTTTTAAAAATTATCATATTTTTTAATTCAATGTTTAAATATATTATCAATTTATTTTTTCTCATATTTGATCTTGTTTATAGAATTTAACATCCATTTCTTGAATTTTTATGTTTCATATATATTCTTAATTGTTGTTGCTTATTTTATATATTATATTCAGATATTTATTTGTTTATAATTGCTTTAGCATAATAATTTCATTTCATGTATTGTTTGCTATTTTACCTTATATATTGTCTATATTAGTATTAATCATTAATATGACTTGTGATTATAGTGAATTCATATTTGATATTTATATTTTGTAATGTATCAATGCAAAATCAGATTCATATCATTTTATAATAAAAAACACATTTTACAAAATTGTCGTATTTTATTCAAAGTTTTAATAAAATATGGTGATACGTAATATTTAGGGACTTCGAGAAAAATTATGCCCTAACTCATTGGGTTTCGATTTTTCTCGTTAAACTTAAGATATTAAGTATCCCTTTTCTTTTAAAATTGGAACTTATAAACTTCAAATCAAAACTTATTCTCGGGAATTCAAAACGTTGTATCCTAACTTATTAGATATGATGTTTTGTTTATCGAGGTAAGAATTTTCTATAAATAAATGCGAGCCTAGTTTCGAAGTCATGAGATGTTACATCCTAACTTATTGGGTATAGCATTTTATTTTTTTGAGATAGGTAAATCTTGATTTTCTTTCAAATAAAAGGATCATATTTTAAAAGTTTTCAAAATTCCGACACTAGGACATGAGATTATCAATTAGGTACCAAATTTTGGGCATTACGAGGGTGCTAACCCTTCCTTGTACGTAATCGACTCCCGATCCTATTTTCTTGTATTTCGTGGACCAAAATCAATGTTTTGAAATAAAATGTTTTACAAGGTGATCCAATCACACCTAAGTAAAAAGAGATTGGTTGCGACTCCCTTTTTTTTTTTAAAGACGACCCCCGTTTTCTTCAAAATATAAAAATGGTTTCGCCAGCTTGGCGACTCCACTAGGGACTAATAAAAGAGTCAAGCCGTAAAATTGATTATTTTTTGTCCTTTGCCGAAAATTTGAAAATTTAAAAATTTTGATTTGAACATATGATTATTTATTTTCTTGCACAAATTGCATTGCATGACCGTTGTGGTGCACCTTTAAGTGGGAGTGAGAAACTATGCCTTCGTGAGGTTTTCACCTTCGCATGGGCTAGTGAATCGCTTTCGGGATACATCCGTACCTATGTCTTCATGAGATTTTCATCTCTGTGCAGCCATAGGGAAATGTATTCCCCTGAACTGAACTCGGTCCGTTTTAGCCTATAATGGGTGAGGATCGAGGAATCTGCTGGTTTGGGTACCTCAACTTTAGAGCTATGTAGCATCCCAAACCCGGCCCATGCGTTATGACCGGATCTGACATGTCACATGAGAAAACATGTTAAATCCTTTTGATTCGTACTAAAGTAGATATTGATTTGTTATAATCAAGAAAACAAGTTTGATTTGTAAATATTTGATAAAATACAGCTATTTTGAGAGGTTGTTTAATGAATCAAAAATCAAGGTAGTGAACTCTAAAACCGTGACTTTTGAAAATGTCATTGATAATTTGAAAGAAAGTTCAAGTTAAATTATTTGTAAACATATTATAAAATCCTTTTTGTTAATCAACTTTGGAAAACCATTATTTATGATTTTAGAAAAAATCCCCGTTTAAAACAATTTAAGAAAAATAATAAATACGTCCAAAAAATAAAGCAAACTAAAGTTTATCCCAGAGGCCTTATTACAACTTTAAAACCCAAAATAGAAGTAACGAAATAAATTGGAAAAGTAATTTACTAAAGTTCGAAACATTTATTTCTGAAGTATGGCCTCCACCGAGTCATCCATGAGACCAAGTCCTCATTACGGAACATTACCTACAAGGATTAAGAAAGAAGGGGGTGAGTTACAAGAACTCAGTGTATAATCCCCTTACCGTTGTCCACTGGGCCTGAACCCGTAAAGCAATATCTTGGGCTTGAGCCCATATATCATAATCTTGGGCCTAATCCCACTTTCATGTAATAAATATCCCATCCAGCCAATCTCTCCACCCGTACCAACCAATCTCTCTTGTGGGAATCAAGTCAACCCACCCCGCTAGTCTCTCCAATTTGCAGTCAAGCTGCCATTTATAATATTTGTGGCTGAGCCACCAAAATCATATACGGTAATATAATCGGCACACAGCCATTATCAGAATTTGTGGCAATGCCACCGGTCTACTCTTCTCCTCATTCAAGTTTCCCATCCCATGCAATAAGTAAATATGCAACATACATAGTAACTCATGATATTTACAGATACAAACAACAATCATTAATTTAGAGATTCATTACAAAAATTCGGCCCATTATAACACTTTGCAAATCGGCCCATTATAACACTTTGAAAATCGGCCCATTAGGGCAATCTATCAAATCGGCCCATTAAGGCATTTTCGTATTTCGGTAATATCGCAACCCAGGGTATTTCAGTAATTTGGCCCATAGGGGCATTTTGGTAAATCGATCCATAGGGACATTTTGATAAATCGATCCATAGGGAAATTTCGGTAAATCGGTAATTTTACAACTAAGGGTAATTTGGTAATCTCGCAACCCAGGGGTATTTCGGTAATATCGCAACCCCGGACTTAACTACTAATTTGGGGCACTAAAATTGAAGCTGTCCATCTGCATCACATTGACTAAATTGACTATAACTAGGGTTAGGAAACTCAAAATTTAGATCCGTAAATTTTACTTGAAACTAGACTCATATATATTTTTGCTAAAATTTTTCCAGAATTTTTGGCTTAGCCATTTAGTACAGGTTATTCATTAATAATTCCCTTGTTTCACTGACCAATGGTTCTGACCTATCTTATCTTAAATTCAAATATCTCACTGTACGGTTTTCATATGTTGCTCCCACTTATTTTTGTTGAAAATAGGCTCACTAAGAAATCTAGACATATAAATTATAACTCATAATTCAATTTTTACAATTTTTAATGATTTTTCCAAAACAGAACAGGGAACCACAAAGTTATTCAGAATCAGTCTTACTAAAATTTATAAATCTCAAAATATACTAATCCTTTGCTTGCTCTGTTTTTTTATAAGAAAATAGACTCAATTAGATTTCAATCCATATCTCCTTCACTTTCTAATTCGCTTTCTCCTATTTTTCATGATTTTTCTAAATCACGTCACTGCTGCTAACCAAAAACTGTTTCATTGCAAAATATGGTTTCCACTACGAACATACGCACGCCCGAGTAATCACATATGTCGATTTCTGATTTCCTTCTGTATTTCAACTGAATCACAGAACATTCCATGCAAATATTTAGAGAAGTGTGGGATTACACACCATTTCAAACATGTATTCGGAAGGGTACGGGATTACACACCTTATTCGAAATCCATAACACGATACCCCCCGCGGCACCTAAAGGTACAATCGGTCAACAATTAGTCCAAAGCCCAATTTATAACTTTAACCAAGTATTGCGATTGATTAACAATCTATATCACTTACCAACAATCCAAGTATCTTATTACAAAGAGTAGGTGATCGATTGACCCTCTGATAAAGTACTTCGAGTCCTTAGAAGTGATTAACACAAGAACAAATGTTAGCCACACCTTATTCGGCTTGAGTAAGAATCACCCAAATGATACACCCCTTTCACCTCTATTCGGCTTGGAAGAAAAAGAAAATGAAATGAAAAGAGAGATATATGATCACTTACCGATTCGATTAAGAAGAGATTGTCCAACACGAAAGGAAAAGAAATGGTGAAGTAGGGTGGTAATAGGTTCGGCTATGGAGAGAATCGAACAAGAAGGTTTAATCATAAGATAATGTCAATTTTAAGAAAAATGAAAAGGTTGATGAAATGATCAAAAGAAAAGAATGGATGGAGGAAGAGTGCCTTGGTAGTTTCGGCCAAAGCAAAGAGAAAATGAGGTGAACAAATGGCTTTAGAATTTCGTCAAGCAAAGGGAAGAATTGGAAAAGAAAACATCAAAATGCTAAAAGAAGAAAATAAACCTTACAAGCATCAAAATTTGCTAAATGCCTATAGGAAATTCAGCTATCCCTTTTTCTCCCAACCAAAACCTTGTATCATCTTTTCCAAGAAGATGAGTGTTGACCCAAAATATACTTTCCAAAACATCCTCCACATAATAGTCCAACATGTCCCCTTCTCTTGCCTTTTCCTTTTGATTCTTTCCTTCCTTTTCCCTAGTCTTCCTCCTTACCATAATTCTTAGCCATCTTTCCATTAAAATAAAAGTCTTCCTTTCCTTCTTTGATGCCATGGCCGACACTTACCTTAAAGCACCAAAAAAATTAATCCAACATAAGTGCACTAGGTGGGATTCGAACCCAAGCTCTCCCCTCTACCATTCACGCCACTTGCCACCAAGCCACAAGCTTCTCTTGTGCTAGCAAGTTGCCCAATTATTCCCTTATAGACGCCACTTTTCTTCTCCACTTTAAATGTTTCAACACTATAATTTTCCTATGGCCTAACTTGAACCCGGAACTTCCTAGAAACCTCGTAACTTTCCAGAATCACCTTCCCAATAAGTTCAACTTGAAATAATGTCGTTCTCTTGTTCTCAAGAATTTTAAACACTCCTACGCCCAAGGCCTATTAGGCCCAATTCTACTAGGCCCAATTTTAGGATGTTACAAGCTAAACCTCATGTAGAAAACCTAAGGACTTGCCCTGGTAAAACTATGTCAAACCCTAGTGGTCTCCTAGATAGGTGCCCTATTTTGTTATTTATTTCTTTCGTGCTAACGTGTTCTCTTTGTTTTGATTGCATTGCATTCACATCATAGAAAAGAGGTGTTGATTCAAATTCGATTGCTAAATAGAAGAGCCTGTCATGAGAAAATGGATTTCTTGATAAAGTGGATTAAAATACGGTCGTCCGAATATGGTCCAAGTAAACATGATAAGAGAAGACTGATAGTCCATGAAGGAATATAAGATTTTATTGCCCAAGGATTCAAGCTGATAAAGACTATTTAAGAATCAACACGTCTTGGCTTTCTTGAAGAGGCTAACGAGCTTTATGGAAATAAGTGAGTGAAGAGTCACGGCCTAGATCAAGCAACAAGGAGCTAGAAGAGGCATCTATTGGGAAAGTTCATGGGACACGACCATAACATCCGGATACGAAGAAAATGATTGGTGTCTTCACCTAGATTATGAGGACAAAGCCACATATGTAATCCGTTTTGCGTAAAGAAATTTATTTTCTAGAAAAGTTTTTCTAATGGAATTGAATTCAGAATCAACGCCTCTCTTTTTGCATTTCATTCCTTTGCATTACATTTCATGCATTTTCATTACATCGCATCATCTGCATTAAATGACATAAAAGAACCATATTAACTAGAGATCGTATTATAGTTACCCTAGAACATTAATACTACACTCAAAAGAAAATGGAAGCCATGGATCAAAGGTTGGAAAGAATAGAGCAAAGGCAAATATAGATGCAGGGGCGATTGACCAAAATTCAACAAGAAATGCGAGAACAAATGCTAGATTTCCAAAGGAATATGATGGACCAGTTAACTCAGTTACTAGCCGGAGGACGTGAAAAAAGGAGTGGCCCAATGGTCAACAGTGGGGATGATGATGAAGACATCGTTTATTCCCTAAGTTTCTCCCCGATAAGTGTCCTGGCCCAACCAGACATGCATTCGCATGGGGTACCTGTCATTATCGGACCCAATGTCAGACTGATACCTCGACCCTATTGAACTTCCCAATGAGCTCAATTTTTAACCCAGAGGATGATCGAGCCAAACCGTTTGTTCTGGCAGGGAGAGTGGACCTTAAAGGCCCCGAAGAAGAAGGAAAATGAAGCAAATAGTACGATTAGGTATAATAAGGGCCATTCGAAGCCGATTACAATAAGCCGACCAAGGACGGTAACTACCAGTCATCAGGTCTCCCGAAGGCAAGAACCCAATCCAAGAACGAACTCAGAAAAACCCCAGTTCGCACCCATCCCAATCACATATAGGGAGTTGTACCAAATTTTGTTTGACGCACATGTTGTATCCCCTTTTTATATAGAACCATTATGGCCCCCATACCTTAAATGTTACGACGTAAATGTCCAATGCAAATACCATGGAGGAACCACAGGATCTAAGAATGCACCGAGCTCAGGACCCTAGTGCAAGGCTTGATGGATAATAAATTGAGAAGATCAAAGACACGATGGGAATGTTGGGGAATCTAAGCATTAATGACATTTTCAAAGAGAAAACCGGGGAATAAAAGTTTCCAAGCCCTTACATACTTAGGAGTGTTTTGAATAATGGGACTGTGGAAGAAATCCAAATATTTTTAGATTTAATCTAGAGTAATATTCAAAACACGCTTTTTGCATTAAGCCTAGAGGCAATAAGAACCCTTTCTTGAAATAGGCTTGTGTCTATAATTTTTATTTCAATAAAATGCATCTTTTTGAGCAAATATTCTTCTATTATTTCCATTTCATACTGTACAAACAATTATTCTTAGTTTTTTTTTCTTTTGTTTGGACTTTCTTTCAAGTATTCTTTCATTCTTTATTCATGACCATACAAATAATCATTTTGAATCATTTATTCTTTGGAATCTTCCTTCGAACCTACAATAAGGTCTCCAGATAGCAATGATGTGAGCAACGTTGTTATTGACTCAAAGTCTCCTTTTGAGTGAGATATGTGTCTAGAGGGATCTCAAGACTTTGAAGATGACTGAGATTGTAACCTATCTTCTAATTTTTTGAGGATGGTAGAATATGATGAAAAATAGATCCTACCTTACATAGGGTTAATGAACATTGCGAGCTCAGGAAAGGGGTGAAGATCGAAGCCGAGCTCACCACAGAAATAAGGTAAGACATCATTGAGTTATTTTCAAGAATTCAAAGATGTTTTTGCACGATCATATCAAGACATGCCTGGACTACTGAGACACGGGTACGTTGAAATCTTAAAAGAGGTCCATAAAGATATCAGAAGGATACATGCTAATGGTTTTACAATAGTCAATCTATTCATGAGGTTTGGGTACTGTTAATATACATAAAAGAGGATGGTATCAGCTATGCCATATTTAAGGAGACAAGATTCATGTGCCTTCTCCATTTCTTCACAAATTTTCCATATGTAGGGCATGGATGTGATGGGGCCAATCTCGTCAAAAGTTTTTAGCCAATATCAATTCATCGTCGTGGTCGTCATTTACTTCACTAAGAGGGTGGAAGTAGCTTCATATGCCCATATTGCAAAGTCGACAGTCATCAAATTTCAAAAAAAAAATTTCAAAAAAAAAAGAGAATAAAGGAAATGATCAGATGCCAGCAAAGAATGCTAGAAAGGATCATGTTTAATAATGCATAATTGTACAATGTCAAAGATTACAGTTTGCTCAAAGATCAGGTAGCATATCACAGTGCATTAAAGGTTGTCAAAAGAAAAAAAAAATATATATATATGAAAAGGTGACCAAGACTTGTAAAGATTGGCATAATAAGCTATCATTTACTCTCTATGATTATCAAACGTTGGCCAGGACTTTTTCCTGGGCAACATCTTACCTATTGGTTTATGGAATGGAAGCATTTTTGCCAATTGAACCTAATCGAAGAAAAGGTTAAAAGTTATCCATCACGGTCAGATGATGCAAGCTTACAATAAAGAGGTTTATCCTAGAGAATTCCATGAGGGGAACCTGATCTTTCTTTTACAAGAGGATTTTAGAGAAAAGCAGATGCCAAACTAGGAAGGACCTTATGTTGTAAAGAAGGCATGTTCTGGAGGAGCATTGATATTGATCGAGATGGATGCCAAAGACTTGCTCAATCCAGTGAATTCAGGTTCAGTCAAGAAGTATTTTACTTGAAAGGGAAAAGGCCAAGGTGAAGACCCGCAAAGGTCGCTTTGAGTTCAAAAAAAAGGAGAGGCCAAGGCAAAAACCTGCAAAGGATGCTTTGAGACCAAAGGGGTTTTGAGCTGAAAACCCGAAAAGGGCGGCTCAAATTTTGATCAAAGATAGGGCATGTGGTAGTCTTGTTATGCCTGAATTAACAGTGAGGAAGTATGCTACGTCTTGGGGCATTGACAAAGTACACCAAAAATGGTCCTCAAGAAGTTTGTACAGAGAAGCTCAGGCTGCGATATTTGGGGCACCTAGCTTCTATCTTACCCATTTTGAATTTGCTATCTTCGATTACTTTATTCTTTTCAAAGATACACCCCAATCAATCTTCTTTTATGGCCTTGTTTATCTTTGATTACTTTATTCTTTTCAAGATACACCTCATTCAATTTCTTCTATTGCTTTGGTTATCTTTGATTAACTTATTTGTTTCGAGCTATGCTCCTGAATAATTTCTTTCTCGTCCCTTGTTGTGATTTTTTCAAGCATTTTATATTGAAATAACGATTAATGGACTAATAATACTTTCATAAAAGGAGTTTCACATATTACTTTGGAAGCTTCTAAATAATATGAGAATCTGAAACAGGACTATTGTTTAAAACTCACCAAGCCTAAGGGTTGGAAATATTGAAAGATGATTACCTCTTTAGATTTTTATTGGATAAGACATTTTGTCGGTGATGCCATCTTGATAAATGACGAGCAATGTTAACCTAAGTGTAAAAGGGGATCATTCTTGGGAAAAGAAAAATGATACCTTGCATTCATGCAAATTTCAGGCACATACATCGGGTCACTACACCCAGGGAATGGTGTAACAGATCAACTTGATTGAAGATGATATAAATTCTATACCTCAAAGTGGTAACAGGATGGATGAAAGAAACCAAATGTTATTCCCCTGAAGTTGTAGTGGGAGGTACAAACTTTATGTTCTAAAAGGTACAGTGGAAGGGACTCTAATTACAGCGGGGCAAGCTTGCTAAGCAAAATATGATCATTTCTTTAGGTTTCTGTCAAAGATACTAGCTAAACGAGAAAGCATGGTAACGCAATAGTGATAGAACATTGATGAACTATGAGTAGGTTCAACCCAAAAAGGGTTCATTCTCATGTATTTATGTGAATATCATTCATACACTTCCAATTAGGAGCATTTGATTCATTCTGATCATTGTGTCCTAATCGTTGTACATTTAAAAAAAAGGAGATCATTCTCATGACATTCTGCATTCATGCAAATGTCATCCCTAATATCATTTAGTTAGGAGCATTAGATTCATTCCGATCATTGCACCCTAATCATTGTATATTAAATGGGACCATTCTCATGACATTTTGCATTCATATGTCATCCATAATACATTTAGTTAGGAGTATTATAGCATCCTAATAATTTGGCATAAACATAAGCATATAAAATTGAGTCTACAGAGGACGGTGTAGCAACATCGGTGTATTCACAGATTTTATCTCCCTAAACGGTAGCGGAGCAGATCAAATTTGGCGAATCTTATCTTCCTGATGTAACAAGGGAGCAGATTTTAGCCACTAGCCTCATCTTCCTGATATAGCAAGGGAGTAGGCTAAAGATTATAGTCTTATCTTCCTAATGTAGCAAGGGAGCAGACTAAA
Organism: Gossypium rotundifolium; assembly: GCA_025506655.1. NCBI lineage: Eukaryota > Viridiplantae > Streptophyta > Magnoliopsida > Malvales > Malvaceae > Gossypium > Gossypium rotundifolium. The sequence continues at coordinate 32,956,950 of CP106730.1, forward strand.
AACTGTAGATCTTGTCTCCTCGAGATAGCCATGGGGCAGATCGAAGATGGCGAATCTTATCTTCCCGAGGTAGCAGGGGAGCATATTTTAGCCACTAGCCTTATCTTCTTGATGTAGCAAGGGAGCAGGCTGAAAAGTATAGTCTTATCTTTCTGATGTAGCAAGGAAACAGACTGAAGATTGTAGATCTTATCTCCCTAAGCTGTAGTGGAGCAGATCGAATTTGGAAAATCTTATCTTCCTAATGTAGCAAGGGAGTAGATTTTAGCCACTAGCCTTATCTTCTTGATGTAGCAAGGGAGCAGGCTGAAGATTATAGTCTTATCTTCTTGATGTAGCAAGGGAGCAAACTAAAAATTGTAGTTCTTTTCTCCTCGAGATAGCAGTGGGGTTGATCGAAGATGGCAAATCTTATCTTCCCGAGGTAGCAAGGGAGCAAATTTTAGCCACTAGCCTTATCTTCCTGATGTAGCAAGGGAGCAGGCTGAAGATTATAGTCTTATCTTCCTGATGTAGCAAGGGAGCAGACTAAAAATTGTAGATCTTTTCTCCTCGAGATAGCAGTGGGGCAGATCAAAGATGGCGAATCTTATCTTCCTGATGTCGCAAGGGAGTAGATTTTAGCCACTAGCCTTATCTTCCTGATGTAGCAAAGGAGCAGACTAAAAATTGTAGATCTTGTCTTCTTGAGTTTGCAGTGAAGTGGGTTGAAGATACTAATCTGGCATCCCTGAGTTTGCAGTGGAGCAGATTAAAAATAGTAGATCTGGCATTCCTGAAGTTGTAGGAAGCAGATCGAAGACATCAGGTCTTGTCTCCCTGAGTTTGTAGTAGAGCAGATTGAAGACAACAGATTTAGCATTCCTAAAGTTGCAGCAAAGCAGATCAAAGACATTGGCTTTGCCTCTCTGAGTTTACAGTAAAGCAGTCTAAAAGACAACAGATCTTGCCTTCCTGATATTACAGTGAAGTGGATCGAAGATATTAGTCTGGCCTCCTTGAATTTACAGCGAAGCAGACCAAAAAATAGCAGATCATATCTTCCTGAAGTTGTAGGAAGCAGATCAAAGATATCAACCTTGCCTCCTTGAGTTTGCAGCGGAGCAGATTGAAGATATCATATCTTGTCTACCTAAAGTTGCAGTGAAGCAGATTGAAGATAGCAAATCTTGTCTTCCTGAAGTTGCAGTGAAGCAGATTGAAGATATTAGCTCATCTTCTTGAAGATACAGCCATTTGACAAGATCGGGCAAAATAGGCCTTTTTATCATCTTTGCTCTATTCTCGTTACACGACAATGAGCAAAGAGGGGCAGCTGTAATAAGCCCATTTTGCCCAGGCTTATTCCATTCAGAAAAAACCAAAAAAAAAAAAATAATGTTTAATAAAGTCCTTTTACAGTCCAGTACAAACCCAAAGCATTAAACTACACGTGGCCCAAATTACACCCTCAGACCCACTACTCTACCACCCAATTACACCCAAAACAATAAATCCAAAACCTACACGGCCCAAAGAGCCCCAAAACACAAACAAGTTTTAAAAGACTTAGGGTTTCTGAAACCCTAGGCATCGCAAGCCCTAGACACTAGCCACTAGTCGCGCTCTACCACCGCCTCGTTCCTCGCCGTGGACTTGCAAAAAAGAAATAAATATGACAACAAAATGGAAAGAAAAATGGAAGCAAGATTTTGTATTTATTTTTCGATTTATTTTAGGGTTGTAAAAACCCCATAAAATCTGTAAAACAAGTACACACATATAGACACACAAATACATAGATATTCAGAGAATACAAAAAAGAAATGAAATAAAGAAATCAATAACAGAGGTGATTTTTGATTTTTTTATTTGCGTCATTTTATTTTTCTCTTCGATTCATGCATATTTTTATACAAAAATAGTAAAACAAATAAAAAAAAAAGTGAGTTTACCTTTTGATGGCGCTGAAAAACTAAAGTTTTAGCTTTCAACCGCCACCTACGGTGGCACGTGAAGCTCGTGAGGCAGGGTCCCGGAGGTCCAACGATCGGAACCCAGACGAGAAGAGAAAGGGGTTTGAGAGAATTTTTTGATTTTTTTTAAAACAAGGTCAAAATAATTTTTTTGGTCTGGAAACTGATTTATATAGTAGCATATGTAACACCCCAAACTCGGCCCAAACACCACGACCGGATCTGGCATGTCACTAAGAAGATTTAGTAAGACATGTCGCATTTTTGGAAAACATTTTTCGAGTTTAAACATGTATTCCGGAAAACTTAATGATTTGATAATTTATAAAAGATATAAATTTTATATGGTGCCTTTATGAATTAAAAACTAAAATTTAGTACATGCCTTAGTTTAATTAAAACGTAAAATCTAAAAGTATAATATTAATAAAAGCCCAAAATAAAACCAAAAAAAATTATAAAGCTAGTGGCCCATGGCCTTATTACAATAAAATATAAAACCCAAAATAATTTAACATTTTGAAGGGAAATTTAAGTAAATGGCGTCTTTGCTGTAACAATTCGGACTCTTGCATGGCCACCTTGCGCTCCCCTCCAGCCCGATCCGATGCATTAAGTGCTATCTGGAAAAAAATGTTAAATAATAGGGTGAGTCACAAGACTCAGTGTGCAACCCTCGTGCACCATCAGGCTGGGCCTTAGCCCCACAGAACAGATAAAAAAATATAATATATCAGGAATTATACAAAGTCCAAACCCAATCCTAGGTTTCCATCCGCTACACACCACCCTTACCTACCAATCACACCATTGGGGAATTTTACAATCAACCCACACCGCTACACACCATCGATGGCAGTCATGCTGCATTAGCTACTCATCATCAGATCATGGCAATAGCCACTACAATAGATCGTGGCAAAAGCCACTACAACAGAACACTTCCCCTTTAATCAATCACCCAACCCCGTGCAATCACAGAAACCGGCATACATGTTTATCAATAGAACCATTTACTTTAGAACGACAGAGATCACTAACCTGGTGATTCGCCTTTACCCTCCTCGGGTTTTCAACATCCGTGCCGGTATTTTGGCATTTAACAGAATATAATAAATTTATAAGCATATACTAACAGGCAATCCAAATGGTGTGAGAATGTTACACACCTGATTACGCTCAACGCTACACTACCGAGGTCGACGCTCTCCCTAGCCCAAATCGTGGCTATCGGACCACTATTCTGCTGGGCAAAAACTCACTAAATCGGTTGAATCCCGGAGTTAATGAACTTGGCCAAATCGTTGGTTGAACCCCTACACCACAACCAATGAGATTCGACTAATGAAGAATGGATTAAAGAGAAGTGACCCTTCGACCAACCAGGGAACATAAGTCCACACAAAAACCCTATCTCCTTACCTTCAGTTTTCTTTGAGATACGGCACAAGCTTATACCACAGAGAGGATTCGGCTTCTAGGAATGAAGAGTGAGAAGAAAAGAACCATCCATCAAGACATAAAGGAAGTGATTCGGTTTAAAATAAGGATGAGAAAGAAAAGAGATAGCAGAGAAGAAATCGTCAGAGAACTTACCACCCCTAGGATGTTGATTCGGCTATGGTGAGACTTAGGGAAAAGAGGTTGAACTTTTGGAGATTTCGGCTATAGAAGGGAATGAGGGTGTAGCTTTGACTTTTAGTGAATGGAAGATGAATAATAATGAAGATCAAAAGATTCGGCTAGAAAGAGGTTTCAAAGAAAAAGAAAAGGGTGAGGGAAGTGGTGATTCCGGCTTTTGAAGAGCGAAGATGAGAAAAGAAAGAAAACAAATGCTTAAGATGGCCTTTAGAATTTCGGCACACTCTCCTAAAGCCAAAACCGAATGCCCCTCTCCTTTCCAACTCTTCACAATTTCAGCTAACACTAACCTTCTAAAGATAGCTCCTGTCTTTCTTCTCTATCTCAATCTTATCCACCCTTCTAGGAGAGACCTAGCTAGTACCACTTCTTCCTCCTTTTATCAGCTCATTATCTCTCAATTATTCAAATTATTTAATTCATTTAACTCCCTATTTGATAGCCTTGGTGCCGTCCCCACTTGCTCCCTTTTAAGTGCCGAATTTGGCCCAACAACTTGGGCTCCAAGCACCCAAAACTTGGGCCTTCTCCATGCACTAGTGACGCCACCCTTAGCTCCTTTATGGCACAACCTTACTTTGGGCCACAAGCCCAACTTGATATTTTAAACACAGATACCTACCTTCAAACCCTATGGTGACTAAACAGAATATTTTAACCGAGGTCTCAAATTTCATTCCCGAGCCCAACTGACCCCTAACCCTCAATTTAATACTTAACCATCAACACACAAAATGCACAGGCCCACTAAATCAGGATGTTACAGTTCTACCTCTTAAAGAAATTTCAGCCTCGAAATTTCCCTGATCAAAAGAGATAGGGATACTGCTGTCGCATAACATCCTCTGGTTCCCATGTTGCTTCCTCCGCACCGTGGTTTTGCCACAAAACCTTGACCAAAGGGACGGACTTCCTTCTCAACACTTTTACGTCTCGATCCAAGATTTGCACCGGTTCCTCCTCAAAAGATAATCCGCCTTACTTCAATCTCTTCCACCGGTACAATGTGTGATGGATCAGAACGATAATGTCTTAGCATCGAGACATGGAACACGTAATGTATCTGCTCCAACTTTGAAGGTAACTCCAATCGATAAGCCACTGGGACCACGCATTTTAGTACCCGTTAAGGCCCAATAAACCGAGGACTTAGCTTACCCTTCCGACCAAACCTCATTACCTTCTTCCACGGGATACTTTCAAGAAAACTTGATCTCCTACTGCAAATTCCATCCACTTCTGTTTAAGATCTGCATACGACTTCTTCCGATCAGATGCTTCCTTCAATTAAGCCTGAATTAACCTAACTTTCTCTTCCGTTTCTGACACTAAATCTGGGCCCAACACCTAATGCTCACCCAACTCTATTTAACAAGTTAGGGTACGACATCTCCTTTAGTATAACGCTTCATAAGGTACCTATGGATGAAAAGTGGTGCTGAAGTCTAGCCTTGTTCCCATTGCCTGATGCAGAGCCTTCCAGAATCGTGATGTGAACCTAGGGTCTCTATCCGATATAATCGACACAAGTACACTATGTAGTCTCACCACCTCAGCCACATACAGCTTAGCCAACCTTTACAGAGAAAAGTCGACATGAACCGGTATGAAGTGAGCAGACTTCATCAGCCGATCCACTATCACCCAAATTGAATCCTTCTTAGTGGGCGTAAGGGGTAACCCACTAACAAAATCCATCGTGATTCTCTCCTATTTCCACTGCGGAATCTTTATCGGCTGCAACAACCCCGAAGGCAACTGGTGTTCCACTTTCACCTACTGACACGTCAAACATTTACCCATGAATTCTATTACTTCTCGCTTCAGACCTGGCCACCAAAATTATTCTCACAAATCTCGGTACATCTTAACCCCTCTAGGATGCATAGCGTACTATGCGCCTCCTGAAGAATTATCTGCCTTAACTCCACATCCTTTGGCATACAAACTCTCTTACAAAAACACAGAACTCCATCACCATTCAAACTATAGTCCTCTCCTTCACCACTTTGCACTTGCCAAAGTCGAGCACTCAAAACATCGTCTAGAAGTTGCTTCTCCTTGATCTGACTTGTCCACATATGTCTTACTTGCAGCTCAGCTACCAAACTTCCATCCTCATATAGACTAAGATGAGCGAACATTGCCCTCAAATCCGCTATCGCCTTTCTACTCAGTGCATCTACCACCACATTAGCCTTACCCGGATGATATTCGATCGAGCAATCATAGTCCTTCAAGAGCTCAATCTACCTACGTTGTCTCAGATTCAACTCTTTCTGGGTAAGGAGATACTTTAGGCTCTTATGGTCCGTGTAAATAACCGACTTTTCCCCATACAGGTAGTGCCTCCAGATCTTCAGAGCAAACACTACCACCGCCAATTCTAAATCGTGCATAGGGTAGTTCAATTCATGCGGTCTCAACTGTCGAGACGCATATGCAACAACTTTTCCATCTTGCATCAACACACATTCTAAACCCGTGTGTGACGATCACAAGAGATTTGTAATTTTTTTTCCGCCTCGTCAATTAACACCGGCGCTCATTAAGATTCTCTTCACTTCTCAAAGCTCTCCTACTGCTTGTCACCCATACAAACGATACTCCCTTCCTCAACAACTTAGTTAAAGGTGCCGCTATCAATGAGAACCCTTCAACAAACCTTCTATAGTACCCGGCCAAACCCAAGAAACTTCAAACTTTTGCCACAGACTTCGGCAGTTTCCAATCCAATACGGCTTCTATCTTCCGAGGGTCCACCCTAATTCCTCTCATGGAAACTACATGCCCTAAGAAAGTCACTTCCTTCAGCCGTAACTCACACTTCATCGAACTTTATGCATAACCGCTTCTCTCTCGAATTTGCAACACCACACGAAGATGTGCATCATGCTCCTCCTCGGACTTAGAGTAAACCAGGATATCGTCGATAAACACCATGACAAACCAATCAAGATACGGTTGAAATACCCGGTTTATCATATCCATAAATGACGCTGGTGCATTCATCAACCCGAATGACATCATTAAAAATTCGTAATAACCGTACCGAGTCTGAAACGCCATCTTATGAATGTCTCTTTCCTTTACCCTTAACTGATGATATCCCGACCTTAAGTCAATCTTAGAAAAGACCGAAGCTCCTTTGAGCTAATCTAACAGGTCGTCGATTTTTGGAAGTGGGTACTTGTTCTTAACCATCAACTTATTCAATTGACGGTAGTCCACACACATACGCATGGATTCGTCTTTTTTCTTCATAAACAGGACCGGGGCTCCCTACGGAGACACACTCGGTCAGATAAATCCACGATCCAACAGTTTCTGGATCTGGGCTTTGAGCTCCACCAACTCCTTCGACGCCATTCTATACAGAGCAATAGACACTGGAGCTGTACCTGAAAGTAGCTCTATTCCAAACTCCACTTCGCGATCTAGGGGTAATCCTGGCAATTCTTCAGGAAAGACATCTGTAAAATCTTTAACTATTCGAACCTCATCGACAGTAACCTCCTTAGCATCCAAAGCACTGATAAGGGTTAGAAATGCGTTACATCCCTTCCAAATCATCTTAACAGCTTTCAAGGCAGATACCACGTTGGACTAATAATTCCTTCCTTCTCCTAACACAACCACCTTCCGCCTTCCGGGGTAATCAACATCATGCGGTTAGTCTCACAATCCAACTTAGCATAGTGTTTAGTCAACCAATCCATTCCCAAAATAAGGTCAAACTCTCCAAACGGTAATTCCATTAAGTCTATCGAGAACACTACTCCTTGAGTCTCTAAAGGTACGTCCCTAAACAGTTTGTCCACTACTCTAGATTATCCCAGAGGGCTAACCACAGTCATCTTCCTAGTAGCTATTTCAGGGTCTAAACTTATGGTCTCGATATACCTAACATGCAACATAGGAGTGGGTTGACCCAATATCAATCAAAGGAAGGTATGGGCTATTAGCAATAAGAAATGTACCCAATTATGACGTCCAAAGGTCACCATCCTCCGTCAATGTGCTACATAGACTAGACCCGACCGCCTTTGCATCTACATTTCCAAAGACCCTACCAGTGCTCCACGACCCCTATCGAATCCATTTCCTCCTCTCGGCGCGCCCACCCCCTCGATCGGCCGACCACCTCTCTAACTCGATCGAACCTCGTCCCACGTCAGTGCTCGCTCCACTTGTGGACAGTCCTTAATCATATGCTCAGTGGATCCACACCTAAAGCATCCACCGGTTCTCCTTCTACACTCCCCATAATGCACCTTCCCACATGAAGGACATGATCTATTCTGACCCGTCGGAGCACGAGCTGGCCCATCAGACCTAGGCCTTTTCTAAAAATTCCCAGATGATCCCTTCAGCCCAAAATTCCTCTTATTCTGATTCTGATCCTTATCCTTATTCTGCTTCTCAGTCTGCTTCACCTCCTCAGATATTTTGACTTTCTCGACCAGAACCGCAAAGTCCCTTTCTCCCTACGGTGCCACTAATACCCTCAATTCATCCCTTAGTCCATCCTCGAACCGCAAGTAATGCTCATAGTTAGTTGCTACAATCCCTCGAGCGTAATGGCTTAACCGTAGAAATTTGGCTTCATATTCTGACACAGACTTACTTCCTTGTACCAAGTTCAGGAATGCCTTCCTCTGCGCATCCATATAGCTGGCCCCGATGTACTTTCCTTGAAATGACTCCTTAAAGAAGTCCCAATCAATACGATCTATGGGAGTACCCTCCTTCACCGTGAGCCACCACTGATAGGCCTCTTCTCGAAGAAGAAAAATGACCCCCTTCAACTTCTCCTCCACAAAGTGAAGTCAAGGTCACCCATTATGCGCCGCTTGCCTCTAACCAATACTCACCGTGTTAGGGGCTACACTAGAAACTCCCTAAACATCTCTCTCCTGCTGGCTCAAGTCGTTCGCATACGCACTTTCGAGCTCTTGAACCTGTGCCTACTCCAGCTACTCTTTTAAGGACCCGCAGCATCGCCTGAGACACTACATCATCTCCACCCGTTTGGTCTTGAAATTCTCCTCTACAAATTAGCAGATCCAAGATTTCATTTCTCGACCTGTGGCGCACCCTCTTGGTTTAGACACGGTCATCCTACCCCTGCCACGACCACGCGACGGACATCCTCGACCCCTTGTACTCATCGTCCTAATATCGCCTTTATCTGATTTAAGAAAATTTTATGAATTATTAACTCTTTCCACTGATTATCCACGAACAATTTTATGAAAAAGTAGTTTGATAGTTGTTCTTTCGAATTTAGAATTATATCTGAAGGTTCAGTCTCAAGTCTACTACCCTAATTCAGAGAATCACATACATCCACCATCAGCATATAGAGGGCATTCACAAACTTATGTTCATCTAAGGGCATTTTCATCCTTTCACTACCCAGGGCATTTTCTACAGGGGTATTTTCGTAATTTTCAAAATAGGGTATCTTGGTGGTTTTACAGAATAGAGGGTATTTTAGAAATTTTGTAATCTGGGGTATTTCGATAATTTTATAAACTTGGGGTATTTTGGTAATTTCACAAATCTTGGTATTTTTTTCAAATCTAGGGTATTTTGGGAAATTTTTACAAATCAAGAGTATTTCAGAAATTTTACAAAACTAGAGGGTATTTTAGTGATTTTGCAAAATAGGGTGGCTGGTCCCTTTCGGGTTTTAATTATAAATTTTGGCCTGTCAACAAGTCCTCATGGCTAAGGTGAACAGACACTATGCACTAGGTAGGATTCCAACGAAGAGGAGGTGAGTCATTAGGACTGCTTAAGTACCAAGATCTCCCTGGATCCAATCCTAGACATGCGTATGCCTATTACCACACCTTAACCCAGTGACTTGCTCATGGACATGTTTAATTAGATTAAGTTTTATGGAGTTTATTGTTTGGTCTAAACTAGGCCTAAGGTCCAATAATTTCTATCTTACTAACCTATGGCCTCATAAAGCCCATTAAGCCCACATACATAATACACAATGCTTCAGAATACTTACCTGGCAGACTTGGGCCGGAGACGCAGGTGCCATGCCGAGAGAACAATCCTGTATTGCATGTTTTTGAAAACCCATCTTTAGAAAACATTTTGAGCCCCAAAACCCCAAAGCTGAGTTTTGAACCGAGCTCTGATACCAATTTGTAACACCCCAAACTCGGCCCAAACACCACTACCGGATCTGGCATGTCACTAAGAAGATTTAGTAAGACATGTCGCATTTTTGAAAAACATTTATCGAGTTTAAACATGTATTCCAGAAAACTTAATGATTTGATAATTTATAAAAGATAAAAATTTTATATGGTGCCTTTATGAATTAAAAACCAAAATTTAGTACATGCCTTAGTTTAATTAAAACGTAAAATCTAAATGTATAATAATAATAAAAGCACAAAATAAAACCAAAAAAAAAATTAAAGCTAGTGGCCCATGGCCTTATTACAATAAAATATAAAACCCAAAATAATTTAACATTTTGAAGGGAAATTTAAGTAAACGGCGTCTTTGCTGAAACAATTCGGACTCTTGCATGGCCACCTTGCGCTCCCCTCCAGCTCGGTCCGATGCACTAAGTGCTACCTGGAAAAAAATGTTAAATAATAGGGTGAGTCACAAGACTCAGTGTACAACCCTCGTGCACCATCAGACTAGGCCTTAGCCCCACAGAACAGAAAACAAAATATAATATATCAGGAATTATGCAAAGCCCAAACCCAGTCCTAGGTTTCCATCCGCTACACACCACCCTCACCTGCCAATCACACCATTAGGGATTTCTACAATCAACCCACACCGCTACACACCATCGATGGCAGTCATGCTACAGCTAGCTGCTCATCATCAGATCATGGCAATAGCCACTACAACAGATCATGGCAAAAGCCGCTGCAACAGATCATGGCAAAAGCCACTACAATAGAACACTTTCCCTTTCATCAATCACCCAACCCTGTGCAATCACAGAAACCGGCATACATGTTTATCATATCAAATCAACAGAACCATTTACTTTAGAATGACAGAGATCACTAACCTGGTGATTTGCCTTTACCCTCCTCAGGTTTTCAACAGCCGTGCCGGTATTTTGGCATTTAACAGAATATAACAGATTTATAAGCATATACTAACAGGCAATCCAAATGGTGTGAGAATGTTATACACTTGATTACGCTCAACGCTACACTACCGAGGTCGACGCTCTCCCTAGCCCGAATCGTGACTATCGGACCACTATTTTGCCGGGAAAAAACTCACTAAATCAGTTAAATCCCGGAGTTAATAAACTTGGCCAAATCGTTGGTTGAACCCCACACCACAACCAATGAGATTCGACTAATGAAGAATGGATTAAAGAGAAGTGACCCTTCGACCAACCAGGGAACATAAGTCCACACAAAAACCCTATCTCCTTACCTTTAATTTTCTTCGAGATACGGCACAAGCAGATACAACAGAGAGGATTCGACTTCTAGGAATGAAGAGTGAGAAGAAAAGAACCATCTATCAAGACATAAAGGAAGTGATTCGGTTTAAAATAAGGATGAGAAAGAAAAGAGATAGCAGAGAGGAAATCATCAGAGAACTTACCACCCCTAGGATGTTGATTCGGCTATGGTGAGACTTCGGGAAAAGAGGCTGAACTTTTGGAGATTTCGACTATGGAAGGGAATGAAGGTATAGCTTCGGCTTTTATTGAATGGAAGATGAATAATAATGAAGATCAAAAGATTCGGCTAGAAGGAGGTTTCAAAGAAAAAGAAAAGGGTGAGGGGAAGTGGTGATTCTGGCTATTGAAGAGTGAAGATAAGAAAAGAAAGAAAACAAATGCTTAAGATGGCCTTTAGAATTTCGGCACACCCTCCTAAAGACAAAACCGAATGCCCCTCTCCTTTCCAACTCTTCACAATTTCGGCTAACACTAACCTTCTAAAGATAGCTCCTATCTTTCTTCTCTATCTCAATCTTATCCACCCCTCTAGGAGAGACCTAGCTAGTACCACTTCTTCCTTCTTTTATCAGCTCATTATCTCTCAATTATTCAAATTATTTAATTCATTTAACTCCCTATTTGATAGCCTTGGTGCCGTTCCCCTTTGCTCCCTTTTAAGTGCCGAATTTGGCCCAACAACTTGGGCTCCAAGCACCCAAAACTTGGGCCCTCTCCATCCACTAATGGCGCCACCCTTAGCTCCTTTATGGTGCCACCTTACTTTGGGCCACAAGCCCAACTTGATATTTTAAACACAGATACCTACCTTCAAACCCTATGGTGACTAAATGTAATATTTTAACCGAGGTCTCAAATTTCATTCCCGAACCCAACTGGACCCCTAACCTCAATTTAATACTTAACCATCAACACACAAAATGCACAGGCCCACTAAATCAGGATGTTACAGCATAGAAATGACGTCGTTTTTACTTAAGCCAATAAGCATTAAAACGATATCGTTTAAAGGGCTAGGATCTGCGCGTTGACTCGACCCAGGGAGGATCCGCGCATTTTTATAAAATGGTCTAATTGCCCATTTGGGCCTTCCGCAATTTCATGGTTTTCAATTTAGTCCAATTTAATTTTTTTTATTTTTATTAAATTAACCCTATAACTTATATTTTGTTGCAATTTGATCCTCAGGTTACTTAAAGGCTAATATCAGAACGGCGTCGTCTGGGAGATATGGCATAATTGCCTAATAGGCCCCTATAGTGTAACGCGCGTTTTGATTTAGTCCTTTTACATTTACTTTTATTGCTATTTAATCCCTATTTTTTCGTTTATTTTTAAAATCTTTTATTTTATTTTATTTTAAATTATTTTAACATTGTATTAAATTATTTTATCATATTAAAATTCTACTTTTTAACTATTTGTATATTAATCTAGTACTAGTATAAAATTTTTATGTATTGTTTTCTTAAATATGTATTATTTTTATATATATTAAATTATTATTATTTTATTTAGTTTAACATTATTTATATATATTACATATTATTTTATAATTTATATATTAGTTATTGTCTTATACATTTTAAGTTTTGTATATTATATAGTATTATATTATCATATAGTACTTTTAAATTTTTATTTTGTATAAAATTTATTTATATTGTAACATACTTTATTTATATTGTCTATATTATATATGTAATTTTTATATATCTTTATTTAAAATTATTATATTCTATCTACTAATTGTTTTATCGTATATTATCATTTATATATGTACTAAATTATTAAATTATATATTTATTATAAGTATCCCTATTTTTTATATACTCTAAGTTCTTATATTATTCATTTAAAATATATTGTTTATACATATTAATTGTTTTAAAAAATTATCATATTTTTTATTCAAAGTTTAAATATATTATCAATTTATTTACTTCTCATATTTGATCTTGTTTATAGAATTTAACATCCATTTCTTGAATTTTTATGTTTCATATAGATTCTTAATTGTTGTTGCTTATTTTATATCTTATATTCGCTCTATTTATTTGTTTATAATTGCTTTAGCATAATCATTTCATTTCATGTATTGTTTGCTATGTTACCTTATATATTGTCTATATTAGTATTAATCATTAATATGACTTGTGATTATAGTGAACTCATATTTGATATTTATATTTTGTAATGTATCAATGCAAAATCAGTTCATATCATTTTTATAATAAAGAAAACACATTTTGCAAAATTATCGTATTTTATTCAAAGTTTTAAAAAATATAGTGATACGTAATATTTGGGGACTTCGAGAAAAATTGTGCCCTAACTCATTGGGTTTTGATTTTTCTCGTTGAACTTAAGATATTAAGTATCCCTTTTCTTTTAAAATTGGAACTTATAAACTTCAAATCAAAACTTATTCTTGGGAATTTAAAACGTTGTATCCTAACTTATTGGATATGATGTTTTGTATCTCGAGGTAAGAATTTTCTATAAATAAAGGCAAGTCTAGTTTCGAAGTCATGAGATGTTACATCCTATTTATTTCTTTGAGATAGGTTAATCTTGGTTTTCTTTCAAATAAAAGGATCATATTTTAATTTTTTTCAAAATTTCGACACTAGGACATGAGATTATCAGTTAGGTACCAAATTTTGGGCGTTACGAGGGTGCTAACCCTTCCTTGTACGTAACCGAATCCCGAACCCATTTTCTTGTATTTCATGGGCCAAAATCAATGTTTTGAAATAAAACATTTTATAAGGTGATCCAATCACACCTGAGTAAAAGGGGTTGGTGGCGACTCCCATTTTTTTTAAAGACGACCCCCATTTTCTTTAAAATGTAAAAATGGTTTCGACAGTACCTTCTACTTGAAAGTGATTTGATGTGAGTTGACAATTTCTAAGTCCCTTGAAAATAGATCTAAGAACCAGCACCATGATGCATGGTTCTCAATTTCAACTGCAACATATGTAATAGGATTGATGTCATTTTTTGCATCTATCCCAACACCTGCCAAAAGGTAACCACTATAATATCCCTTCAAAAAGCACTCATCTAAACTAGTAATCCTCCTACAACCAACCTTATAACCATATTTTCATGCTTGAAAACATATATACAGTTTTGAAATAACCTAGCATCTAGAGATCAAACTGTAGTGGTACTAGGATTTTTGATCTTAAGCTCACCTAAGTACTCATTAATCTTCTCATTTTTCTCTTTTTGACCACCCTCAATTAGTTTGACTGCTTTATTCTTGTCCCTAAGTGATATATGCACGAATAGGGTGAAATTTATTAGAGTTAATTTAAACAAGCTGCCAATTTTCAAGTTTGGAAGATCACTATACTTGAGATGAATTTTTGGATGGGATCGAGGCATTTATGGGTTGAGATGTTTGCATAGTGTTTGAGGAACTATCTCTTATCTTCAAAACTCACTTTGAATGACTCGATTTTGAGCCCAAAAGATCAAGTTATGACAATTTTAATGAAGACTATGCGAGCAAAATTTTCAGACAAGATTATTACGGGAAATTATGAGTTTCGGGCTTTAATTCGAGTTTATATCATATAGGGATTGAGTGGAAGGCCTAATTTTGATTATATATGATCCCAATATTGTATCTATTAGGCTTTATTATTTTATTATTTATTCCAAATTTTAGGATATTTTTGAAGTATTTAAAGTTACTTAGAAGTTTTATGTTTCTTAGTCAATAGGAAAATTTAGTTCTATTAAAACTACTTCTTTTTAGATTAATTAGAGTTTCATTATACTTGATATTTTTATTTGGATGTGATAAGCTAGCCTATATAAAGGCCTCTTTATTATCCACTAAAGGTATCGATTTATTCATTAATAAAATGTTCAACTCTTAGAGTTAATTTCTTTCTTGCAAAATTGCTTCCTTATAACTTTTAGAAGCAATTTTTCTTCTCAATTTTCTTCAAGAAGTCATGGGAATCCAACCTTTAATTGAAATTTTCCAAGGACTATTTCTTGTACAGTTTATTAGTGGCTTTAATTGAATTTTTTGGGGTTTATATCTCAAAGGGTTCAGTTGGACAACTATTTTCTATCAATATCCATCAATTTATTCGATCCATCTTCCACCTTTTAATTTATGTTTTCTTTATTTATCTATATTTTGAATCTTTATTTTTTTTATTCTTGAATTTATTCTTTTATTTGTTTTTGTTTTCTTTGTTTCTAAATTTGTTTGTTTCTTCTTTGAGGTCAGATCTAAATATTTTTCGAGTTGAACAACTTGAATACGATCTTGGTCTGTAACACCCTCAACCTAATCTGATCAACTGAATCCTGATCTTAGGTATTACCACACAAATACAGACATAAGCTTAATTTTATTAAACAAGTTACAGATAAAGACAAGCTTAATTAACTACAAAATATCAAACTAAAATACATAAGTAAATACAATAAGTAAATACAAATACAACACGGGGTAATTAAATTACAATGCTATCCAAACTGAAACCCTAAGTTATTACAGAAACCCCAATTAAATTTCTAAGGAGTATTATAGTCTTTGAACGAATCACCAACTTGCTCTATATGCATAACAGGCTAATATGTCACTCCTTAGGTATAATCCTAGCATCATCCCTCCAGGCATAGACTCATATCAATTCGCATGTAACAAATGCACACTCATATAAGTTCGTAAGAACTTAGTGAGGAAAAAAATCATTTACCTATGTAATTTCTGCATATCTCAACTGGTAACTTATTTAGATGATCATGTCGTTTTGAACCTTTAACTTAGTCACTGGCGAATACACCCTCAATTTCTATTCTCATTTACATGTCAGATACCATACATTGTTCAAAACTCATTTCTTACCCATTAACATCTTTGATATGCCACTTACGTCTTTCAATCTGATCTTTCATAAGTCTTTACACGTTTCCTTTATAGAGGTCCATATGACCGAAACACCGTTATTCTTGTATACATACCTTTAATCTATCATTCCATAATTCATGTTTGATCATATATACAAATAACATGTACATTCCTTCTAATATTTAGTTAGAAAAATCCTTATTCAGAATGCAGTTATTTTATGTTTACCCATCACCTCTTTTATATCTCATCACTTCATTATTCACATTCAAATCATGGTCTTGTAAAACATTTTATTGTAACACATAATGACACTATGCCTTTTTGATCTTTCTAATCACACTTACTAGCCATATTGAACATGCCAGAGCAATTTAACACAGAATCCGCCACAAGAATCATTCATTTAAGTTACGTCATTTCGAGTCTTACTAGAATACGCCACAAGGGCACTGCTTTTAGATTTCACCATGTATGTCGTTCTTCCAAGTTTTTTCCACAAAGGCTATTACGTTAGAATTTATCACACAAGCTATTGATTCACTATTCGCCACAAGGGTGATTCTTAAGAGTGCACCACAAAGGCGTTCCTTACGGAGTTTGTCACAAAGGCATTCCTTTCATATTCCGCCAAAAGGCTTTCTTTCCTATTACACGACAAAGGCTTTCTTTCATAATACACCATAAAGGCTTTCTTTCATATTACGCCTCAAAGGCTTTCTTTCATATTATACCACAAAGGCTTTCTTTTATTTTACGCCACAAAGACTTTCTTTCATATTACACCAAAAAGGTTTTCTTTCCTGACGTGTTTACGATATGGATTTGTCTAACTCACCTTACGTGAGGTTTGCCCATCATCGTCCTAGGACATGCAGAGAGCCCCTTTGGGTAATAACCTTCATTTAGTTCCTCTTTAAATGGTGTCATGACCATGGGCTTTTCCTTTCAGAGATCGTGTTTAAAGTCCCGACGGACCCCTTTTTGACTCTACTACGAGGACAAACATGACTCTCTCGACATGCCTCATTATAGTATTGACACAATTTTATTTAGATAATAGGATAATGAAGATATTGTTTGGTTTTATTTGGATTAATTGGGGATTAAATTATGATAATTTAGTAGAGGAACTAGCTTGTTGATTAATTCAAATTAATTTGAATTAATACTTCATCTTTAAGAGGAGTAATCGGCATAGAGACTAGGTGTTAGAAAGGAGGCCAATTCTTTAGTACTCTATGCACTCTCCCCACATTCCATTCTTTTCTTTTCTTTTTCCAAACTTTCTCTCTTCTCTCATAGCTTGGCGAAACCCCCTCTTCTCTTCTCTTTATTTTTCTTCTTTCCTCCACTCGAACCTATCCCCTATTTCAAGACCATGGGCTTTTCCTTTCATTTAAGCGATCGAGTGACTCACCACCTCTTCGCAGTATCCTACCGTGCGTAGCTTGGGTTCACCCTAACCCGTAGGGCTCAAGTGGTGGTAACCTTCAAGCGCATGTCTAGAAAGGTTCGGTGGGAGCTTGGTATTTAAGCAGTCGCGTGACTCACCTCCTCCTCCACACTAAACCACTGGTGCGCAGCCTTTGGTTCACCACGATCAAAAGGGCTCTACCATAGGCTAAACATAACAACTAAAACCCGAAAGGAACTAACCATGTTTTTGGACGAAAGAAAACAACAAAACCCTAATTTTTCTTCAAAACTTTTAAAAGCACTCTTTCAAACATAAGAGCAACTCTTCTTACAATGTTTTCCAAAAGTTTGATTTGTGGAAAATTACGAAAATGCCCTTAGGGTAAAATTTACTGAAATGCCCTTGGTTCATAAAATATCAACTCAATGATTTTGTCCAAAATTCCAACTACTTTTCAAATATTCAACCCTGCTTTGAAGATCATCAATAAAATACTTTGGTTTTGGAAAATTACGAAAACGCCCTCAAACTGTAAAATTACCAAAATGACCTTGACTTTTAAACTTTTTGCAAACAAGAATGTTTTAAGAGATCGTGTTTAAATCCAGCAGGTAGTGTCAAGAAAAAGGCTAGGCCAAGTGGGTCAAATCAAAGGCAAGGCCCATGACTACTAATCGAGGTCGACTCAAGTAATCACTGTGGAAAGACCCATTGGGGAAGTTGTTCAACCCATGATAGAGGATGTTTTGAGTGTGGGTCTTTAGAGCATCGGTCGAGATTGTCTTCTAAACTAGCTAAGAACCACCAGAGGGATGTAACTGTGCTCGGGATAGAAATATGGGACCACAGAGGGTCGTGGTAATGGCCGAGGAAGCAACGGTCCTAACCGAGGTCGTGGAATTCAGTGGAGGTTCAGTAACATGAGGCTAGGCACTGGCTTAGTCTATGCAAGTAGGCGTCATGAGAGGAGTGACGACCGGATGTCATAACCCAGCACGCTTTCGATTTTTGGTCTTCCTTATTATGCATTAATCGATGGGGGTCTACACATTCATACGTAGCGAGTAGTGTGGTAGAGACTTTGGACCTAAACTCAAACCGCTTCGTGGAGATGATCAGAGTTAGTCCGTTAGGTCACCCATAGTGGTAGACAAACTTT
The DNA here is from genome assembly GCA_025506655.1 of Gossypium rotundifolium. Lineage (NCBI taxonomy): Eukaryota > Viridiplantae > Streptophyta > Magnoliopsida > Malvales > Malvaceae > Gossypium > Gossypium rotundifolium. The sequence goes on from CP106730.1 coordinate 32,975,487, forward strand.
ATAGAGACGCACCCTAGAACTCCAAGGGTAGTATTTGTGGTCGATCCGATGGAACTACCGCTTGGGGAGTTCAATTTGATCCTTGGAATGGATTGGTGGTTAAGTATCGTTTAATTTGGATTGTCCCACGGACCCTTTTTGACTCTTAAGGTAAAGGAGGTCGATCTTAAAGCGGTGTTGAGTGGAAACCACCTAAGTCGGTTGGCGTAGATACAAGTTTTCGGGTTTAACAGGTATTATCTGAGGTTTGTGGAAGGGTTCTCTCTGATCGCAGCGCCGTTGACTAAGTTGCTAAGGAAAGGTGTTCCATTTGTATGGTTAGAGAAGCAGCAAGAAAGTTTTGATAAGCTGAGGAAGATTCTGACGGAAGCTTGGTTTTAGTACAACCCGAGGCAGGAAAGTTGTTCACAGTCTATTGTGATGCATCTCACACCGGTCTGGGATGTGTGCTGATGCAGGAAGGGAAGGTAGTAGCCTATGCGTCCCGTCAGCTGAGACCACATGAGGTTAACTACCCAACTCATGACTTGGAGTTAGCAGCGGTCGTCTTCGCCTTGAAAATATGGAGACATTATCTTTATGGGGAGAAGTCGATAGTCTACACGGATCACAAAATTTTAAGGTATCTTCCGACTCGTAAAGACTTGAACTTAAGGCAACGGCGATGGATTGAACTATTAAAAGACGAGGACAAACAATTCAAGGTGACTCTCTAAAGTGAAGGTGATTCGAGCCCGTCTTAAGGAAGCATCAGAAGAACCATTCAGATCTTAGATCGTGATGTGAAGGTTCTGCGTAAAAAGTCGCGTCTTATAGTGAAAGTGTCAAGGCGCACCCATGGTGTGGAAGAAGCTACGGGAACCCGAGGATGTGATACTACGCGGCAATACCCTCATCTGTTTTAGCTAAGTAATTTCGGACGAAATTTATTTTAAGGCGTGAGAACGTAACATCCCAAAAATGGGGCTATTTGGAAGTTAATTGTTTTTCCTTATGTATGAACCGATGCGATATTATTTATGGAATAATAGAGCTTAAATTAAGGCTTTGAGTTAGCTCGGTTTGGTAGGAAATTTTAGCCTTTCATGTATTGACACAATTTACCTTCATCTTTAACTCTACAACTTAATCTTAACAGAGCATACCCATAGCATACATCTAAGACACACAAATACAACCAAACCTACTCCTCAGATTCCATATCATAACATGCATTCTATCCCTAACATTCATTCATATAGTTGCATAACAGTCATACTTATACTTTTCTAGTTTCAGTTTCAACATTCAATCAGTTTCTACAGAGATATCTCATGTGAGTAGTATTCATGCAAAAGTCAATATATAGAGACTCACTTGATTCTAACCTACAACAGCTCAAAACTCTATATCTAGACTTCCACCACAAAAATAAGCAACAACTATTGGTACAAAACATGAAAACCCATCAACATCTATACATATTGTAACACCCCAAACCCGGTCTATGCATTAAGACTAGATTTGGTCTGTTACACAGATCGAAGTATCTTAATAATTTCGATTTAATCAAGATTTCAAAACCCTTTTTAAAATTAGAGTTTAATAAAACCAAGAGAAATAATTTTAAGTTTGATGTATTTGAGAAATAAGAATAGTTAAAAGTTTCTCATATGTTTAAAAACTTATTTTAAGTAAACATTATATAATAATCATAAGCCCATATTAAAATATCCAAAACATAGTTTTAAACCAACCACACATAAAAATCCATAAAAATAATAATAATAGAGGCCTTATTACATCATACCCAAAATAATAATTTAAAGAAAGTACTTATTTAAAAGTTTAAAATTTATTTAACCCATGTTTGCGAGATGGCCTCCACGAAGTCATCCTCGCCCAAGTCCACATCAATTTCCATTACCTGAGAGGAAAAATTTGAGGGTGTGAGTTACTCAGAACTCAGTGTATAACTTACTTACTTAATCCACTGGGCCAGATCATCAAGTCATGATTTTGGGCTTGAGCCCATTATCAAGATTAATAGTATAAATAATGGAATGCATGCAAAAATGAAATTTCCCACCCAAACCTAATTTCCATCCGCTACACACAACCCGTACCAACCATCACACCTGTGGGGATCAAGTCAACCCACCCCGCCATCACACCAATCGTAAGCATTAAGCCATTTTATTTTTGTGGCAGAGCCACCGAACTAGATTGTGACAAAGTCACCGAACTAGAGGCATTGAGCCATTAAAATATTTGTGGCATAGCCACCGAACTAGAGGCAATCAGCCATTTAATTATTTTGTGGCAAAGCCACCGAACTAGATTTTGGCAACAGGCCTTTCTTCTCTTCATCGTTAATCCCAACCCATGCAACATGTATGCAAAATAGCTTATGTACATATGATGATTTTATCAAAAAGGCCCAAGTCAATATTTCAAGTTTTTATTAAGGCCCATAATACAATATATCATTTGTTCCATATAATTATTTAGCATCTTTGGCCCATTTAGCGATCTAGCATAGATTTTGGCCCATTTAACAATTTAACAGAGATTACGGCCCATTTACGATCTAATGAGATTTCGCCCATTTTGATCTAATGTAGATTTCAACCCATTTATCGATCTAGCAGAGATATCGGCCCATTTATCGATCTAGCAGAGATTTTGGCCCATTTATTATTTATCAGGGATTTCGGCCCATTTAACTATCTATCCAAGATTTCGGCCCATTTTACTAACTAGCATATTTTTCGGCCCATTTACTAAATAGCAAAGTTATCGGCCCATTTTACGATCTAACACATCTTTGGCCCATTTACACATGAGATTTTTAGTATTCATTTTACTACCTACACATCAAGGGCATTTTCGTAATTTTCACATTTTTAACAATTTTTATGAAATTTCACCAAAATACCAATTATTTCATATTATACCGATTTTGTCATTTTTACGATTTTACTCAATACCACGAATGACATCCAACCCGAGAAAAGTGTGAAGTTACACACCTTGATATCGTGAGTACTAAACCTTCCCGCTCGTCAACACCTAAACGTAATACGAACCATTAAAATACTATCATTTATCAAAATACACTATTGGGATTCGATCTAAATCCTTTCCCTTTGATTTTGAACCACTTCTATTTTGGTTTCTCCTCGCTTATTGATTCGTTGTTCACGAGAATCCACGAACGCACAAGGGCTCGGAGTACGAACTACTTCAAATAATTGATTCTCCTCGGTTGATGGTCCGCAACCCGTGGAAAATCCGATTCAAAAAATTTCTTCGCTTATAAATAAGGATCTCATGGAACCGCCTCTTTCAAGGCTATGGACCGCCTTTTTTGCCCTATCTTGAAAGTTTCTAAAGATGTACGATCATTAGTCCGACTATAAATATTGATATATGACTAACGTTTATAAGATTTTAGATTTGGCTTACCACGGTTTGTCTTCGTTCCACGAGAATCGATCGAGCGATTGTGTCCCTAAAACGAAATCGATTAATAACTAACTATACTAAATGAATAAGAATCCTTAAAATAAAACTCCTTACCTTGATTCTTGAAATCGATTGTGGTAAAAGAAAATGAAGAAATTTTGTCACAAGAGCAAAATGCATTCGGCCATGGATGATATAAAATTGAGGAAAATTGTAATGAAGAAAAAAAATGAAGAAAATGGAAATAGGATGGTATAGTTCGATTTCAAAAGAGAAAGAGAGAAAGAAAGAAAAAGAAAGGAGAAAGAAAAGAGAAGAAAAAGAATTTGGATTTTTGAAAGGATGGTATAATCGGTTTTGTGAAGAAGAAAGAAAAGAATGGTCTTTTGGTGTGTTGATGGTTGTGGCACTAGGGGGAATAGATGGAAAAGAATTGATCAAATGATCAAAAAGAAAGAATGATACAAAAAAAAATTGCTATAGATTTCTCAAGGGGTTTAGTAAAATTCGGCTAGAGAGCAAGATAGATGAAAGGAGAATAAACACTTTGCTTAAGCCAAAATGACCAAAATGAAAAGGTTTTCCTGTCATCCTAGCTTACCATCCTCTCAACCAAAACCGCCACCCTCCCTTAGCCTCAATGTCAGTCAAATACAATGGTCAAATGGCCATTAAGAAGTTTCCAAAACACCTTCCTACACTTAAGCCTTTTTCCCTCTTTTTCCTTAAGTTGATGAAACACAATCCCCATTTCAAGCCCTTATTCTTAGCTTTCCAAATACTTAGTGTTCTTACCAAAATAAAACATCCCAACTCATCCTAGCCTTATCTCTTTGCCGACACATGCTCAAGCTAAAGCAAAAAAAAAAAAATTCCTAGTTGCATGCTAGGTGATTCAACTCCTTCCTCATGGTAATACATATGGAGCCAACTCCACTTTACTACTAGCTCAACTTATGCCATCTTTTGGTACTTAATTAACTTAAGTCTTAAGGTCATTTAATTTCTTTACTCTAAAGTACACTTAAATAATAATATTTATTCTAACTCCAAGTAACCCAAACCAACATTTAGCAACATAATGATACTCAATTATTTAGGATGTTACAATTCTACCCTCTTAAATAAAATTTCATCCTCGAAATTTACGATTAAAAGAGGTGAGGATATTGTCTGCCGAATAGCTTTCTCGAGTTCCCACGTAGCTTCCTCCGCTCTGTGATTACGCCATAAAACTTTGACCAACAAGCACGCTCTTCTTTCTTAGCACCTTAACATCCGGCCTAAAATTTCCACCGGTTCTTCTTCAAAAGACAAGTCTGAATTTAATTCCACTTCCTCAACCGGTACAATATGAGATGGATCCAATCTATAGCGTCTCAAAGATGGAAACATGGAAAACATTATGAATTTGACCCAACTCCGGAGGTAATTCAATTTGATAAGCCACTGGACCAACACGCTTCGTCACACGATATGGCCCGATGAACCTAGGGCTCAACTTGCCCTTCTTTTCGAATTTGAAAATTTTCTTCCAAGGTGAGACCTTCAGGAAGACCTGCTCTCCCACAGCAAACTTGATATCCTTTCGCTTCAGGTCTACATATGACTTCTGTCTATCTGAGGCTTCCTTTAATCGTGCTCGAATAACTTTCACCTTTTCCTCTGTTTCAGATATCATCTCAGGACCCAACATCTATCGTTCGCCCAATTCAGTCCAACAAGTAGGAGTACGACACCTACGACCATACAATGCCTCATAGGGTGCCATCTGAATGCTAGACTGATAGCTATTGTTATACGTAAATTCGCCAATGGTAGAAAATCCTCCCAACTACCCTTGAAGTCGATCACACATCCCTTAACATGTCTTCCAATATCCGAATTACTCTTTCCGATCGACCATCGACCGAGGATGAAAAGCCGATTGAAATTCAACTTTGTCCCCAAGGCTTCATGCGAGCTTTCCAAAATCGTAATGTAAATCTAGGATCCTCGTCGATATAATAGACATCGGTACCCCATGCAACCTCACGATTTTGGATACATACAACTTTGCCAATTTTTGCAATGAATAATCCGTCTGAACCTAAGAAAATGAGCGGTCTTCAGTCAAACGATCAACTACTACCCATACGAATTTATCTTAGTAGGTGTTAAAGGTAACCCACTAACAAAATCCATAGTTATCTGCTCCCATTTCCAAAGAGGAATCTTTACCGGATGTAACAATCCTGACGGTAATTGATGCTCTGCCTTCACTTGCTGACAAGTCAAACATTTTCCTACAAACTCAGAAATCTCACGCTTTAACCCTGGCCACCAATACTGTTCATAGAGATCTCGATACATCTTACTTCCTCTGGGGTGCATAGCATAAGGGCTACTATGCACCTCCCGTAGAATCATTTGTCTCAATTCTGAGTCTTTAGGCATACAAACCCTTCCACGAAAGCACAGCACTCCATTTATATTTATACCAAAATCCTCTATTTCACCCCTTTCAACCTGCTGAAATAAAAGTTCCAACTTTTTATCTGATGTCTGCTTTTCCTTGATTTGTTCCAACCACAGAGGCTTCACCAAGTTCTACTAACAAACTACCATCCTCATACAAACTTAAATGAGCAAACATTGCTCTTAAATCGAATCTTGCTTTACGACTTAACGCGTCAGCTACCACGTTAGCCTTTCCAGGATGATATTCGATTGAGAAATCATAGTCCTTTAATAATTCCACCCATATTCTTTGTCTCAAATTCAACTCCTTTTGGGTAAGGAGGTACTTAAGACTCTTGTGATCCGTGTAGATGATAGATTTCTCACCGTAGAGATAGTGCCTCCAAATCTTTAAAGCAAAGACCACTGCAGACTAACTCCAAATCATGAGTAGGATAGTTTACTTGTGCGGTCTCAATTGACGAGAAGCATAGGCCACCACCTTTCCATTTTGCATCAAGACACAACCCAAACCCGTGTGAGACGATCACAATAAACAAGAATTCTTTTCCACCTCCATTAAATCAAAACTATACATCGCGTAATCTTCTTCAATTTTTGAAACTTTCTTGTTGTTTTCAGGTCAAATATACTGGAACTCCCTTTCGCAATGCTTTAGTTAGGGTGCAACAATCAACGAAAACCCTCAACAAAGCGTCTATAGTAACCAGCCAATCCTAAGAAACTCTGAATTTCAGCTACCGACTTTGGTCGTTTCCAATCTAGTACAGCCTCAATTTTTCGAGGATCTACCCTTATTCCTTCAGCTGATACCACATGACCCAAGAAAGTCACTTCCTTTAGCCAAAATTTACATTTACTGAATTTGGCATAAAGTTGTTTATCTCGAAGTAGCTGTAATACAATACGCAAATGCGTGTCATGATCCTCATCGTTTCTTGAATAAACCAAAATGTCATCTATGAATACCACCACAAACCGGTCTAAATATGGTTGAAAGACTCGGTTCATCATGTCCATAAATGCGGCTGGTGCATTGGTTAATCCAAACGGCATCACTACAAACTCATAATGTCCATAACGAGTTCGAAATGCCGTCTTATAAATATCTGCTTCTTTCACCTTAAGCTGGTGATAACCCGATCTTAAATCAATTTTGGAGAAAACTGAAGCTCCCTTCAATTAATCAAACAGGTCATCAATTCTCAGTAAAGGATACCTATTCTTGATCGTCAATTTATTCAATTATCTATAATCAATGTACATACGCTTCGATCCATCCTTCTTCTTCACGAACAAAACTGGTGCTCCCCACGGAGACACACTCAGTCGAATAAATCCCCGATCCAACAATTCTTGAATTTGAGCTTTAAGCTCTGCCAACTCCTTCGGTGCCATACTATAAGGAGCAATGGACACTGGAGCCGTTCGGGGTAAAAGCTCGATACCAAATTCTACTTCCTGATCTGGAGGTATACCAGGAAGTTCTTCGGGAAATACATCTAGAAATTCCTTCACCGTTCTCACATCATCCACAGATAATTCTTTGGCATCCAAAGCACAAATAAAGGCTAGGAATGCTCCATACCCTTTTCGCACCAACTTTTCTGCCTTCAACGCCGATACCACGTTCGCCAAGTAGTTCCTTCGTTCACCAATCATTATGACTTCCATATCATTCGAGGTTCTTATTGACATCCGTTTCTCAGCACAATCCAAATGTGCCTGATGTTTAACCAACCAATCCATACCCAGAATGAGATCGAACTTGCCGAAAGGTAATTCCATCAAATTCGCCAAGAATACCTCCTCTTGAATTTTTAAGGGTACGTCTCTAAACAGTTTATTTACAATTACCGACTGTCCTAAAGGACTAATTACTGTCATCTCACTATCGATAATTTTAGATTCTAGATTCAGGTTTCCAGATATAGCACTAGCAATATACGAGTGGGTAGAACCAATATCTATTAAGGTCAGAATGGTACATCAAAGATGAAGAACGCATCGATTATTACATCAGGTGCATTGCCATCCTCGCGGCGTCTAACTGCATAGACCAGTCCTGGCTATCTTGCATCCATGTTTCCTCTAGGACTATTGCCTCAACCCGGTGCACCTTGACCACGTCTAGCCCTATTATCACCACGACCTGGTCCACGACCTCTCGGTGGTCTGCCGAGTACCTCGCCACTGTGCATCAAGATACGAACTTCCCGAGTCGTATCCATACGCCGAGGCGCTTTATATCGGTGATCCATTGAATCGTATTTGTAACAAGCGCCGCTTTCCTTCAAAGACTCTCGTAATGCCTTTTTCCACATTCAGCACAATCTCGACCTCGATTATTAGTTACAGGTGCTCTACCTTGGGTTGATTCATCATTTCGAGGCCTCTTCTGAAATCTCTTTGAAGAACCCAACTGCTGTGTCTCTCTTTTGTTTCTAAATCTTTCTTGATCCTGACGTTCTGAGTTCTTAGCCTCTTCGACTATCTTGGCCTTCTCCACAAGTGTGGAAAAAGTTCTAACTTGTTGTGGGGCAATCAGAACCCTCAACTCATCATTTAGCCCATCCTCGAATCGCACACATCGTTCATGATCTGTTGGCACTATTGTCCGAGCATAGCGACTTAAGCGTAAAAACTCAGCTTCATACGCTGCCACTGTCTTACTCCCTTAGACAAGATTCAGAAATTCCTTCCTTTGGGCGTCTACATAACTCGTTCCAACATATTTCCCTTGGAAGGAAGCTTTAAAGAATTCCCAAGTAATCAGTGTAGCTTCGGTGCCTTCTCAAACAGTAAGCCACCATTGATACGCCTCGTCTCTTAGCAAGGACACAGCCCTTTCGGTTTCATCGACAAAGGCATTCCATATCATCCATAATCGCTCCACGACTTGAGCCAATATTCACCACATTCGAGCTACACCAAAACTCCTCTAAAACTTTTGCATTATTTGACTTGAGTCGTTCAAATTGACCCACGAGTTGTTGGCCCAATTCTAGTTCCAATGACCCTTTCTAGGACTCGCAGATCGCTTGTGTCAAGGCATTATCTTCTTCCATATGATCGCGTGATCCCATCTCACTCTCAAATAACGCAGTGCATCCATTTTCGCATATGATTTGGTACTTCATTTGCACACTCGCCCTTTACCACGGCCACGCTCTACGCGTCCCACGACCACGCCCTCTAGTGCTCATGATGACTAATTCGATTTAATCGATTACAAGTTTTATGAATCGAAAAATTGTTTCATGTTTATTAACGGTGTTTTATGAGATTTGAGAGATAAAGTTGTTTTTCGCAACACATCCTATAGTCTCAATCTCTACAATTTTTAACATCTAAAACTAGAAGTTCTAGAGTGTTCCTATGATCATCATAATAATCATTAAGTAATAAATACTTACTTGACTTGTTGCCGGATGCTTGTGGTGCCATATTGATCTTTTAGAACATAATTGAAATAATTTTATACGAAATTATTTATTGAACTCCAACCACACCGAAGTTTTTGAAACTGGCTCTGATACCATTAAATGTAACACCCCAAACCCGGTCTATGCATTAAGAGTGGATTTGGTTTGTTACACAGATCGAACTATCTTAATAATTTTAGATTTAATCGATTTCAAAACCCTTTTGAAATTAGAGGTTAATAAAACCAAGAGAAATAATTTTAAGTTTGATGTATTTGAGAAATAAGAATAGTTAAAAGTTTCTCATATGTTTAAAAACCCAATTTATTTTAAGTAAACATTATATAATAATCATAAGCCCATATTAAAATATCCAAAACATAGTTTTAAACCAACCACACATAAAAATCCATAAAATAATAATAATAATAGAGGCCTTATTACATCATACCCAAAATAATAATTTAAAGAAAGTACTTATTTAAAAGTTCAAAATTTATTTAACCCATGTTTGCAGTATGGCCTCCACGAAGTCATCCTCGGCCCAAGTCCACATCAATTTCCATTACCTGAGAGGAAAAATTTAAGGGTGTGAGTTACTCAAAACTCAATGTATAACCTACTTAATCCACTGGGCCAGATCATCAAGTCATGATTTTGGGCTTGAGCCCATTATCAAGATTAACAGTATAAATAATGGAATGCATGCAAAATGAAATTTCCCACCCAAACCTAATTTCCATCCGCTACACACCACCGTACCAACCATCACACCTCAGGGATCAAGTCAACCCACCCCGCCATCACACCAATCGTAGGCATTAAGCCATTTTATTTTTGTGGCGAGCCATCGAACTAGATTGTGACAAAGTCACCGAACTAGAGGCATTGAGCCATTAAAATATTTGTGGCATAGCCACCGAACTAGAGGCAATCAAGAGTTTAATTATTTTGTGGCAAAGCCACCGAACTAGATTTTGGCAACAGGCCTTTCTTCTCTTCATCGTTAATCCCAACCCATGCAACATGTATGCAAAATAGCTTATGTACATATGATGATTTTATCAAGAAGGCCCAAGTCAATATTTCAGGTTTTTATTAAGGCCCATAATACAATATATCATTTGTTCCATATAATTATTTAGCATCTTTGGCCTATTTAGCGATCTAGTATAGATTTTGGCCCATTTAACAATTTAACAGAGATTACGGCCCATTTACGATCTAATAGAGATTTCGGCCCATTTTCGATCTAATGAGATTTCGGCCTATTTATCGATCTAGCAGAGATATCGGCCCATTTATCGATCTAGCGAAATTTCGCCCATTTATTATTTATCGTGGATTTGGCCCATTTAACTATCTATCCAAGATTTGACCCATTTTACTAACTAGCATATTTTTCGCCCATTTACTAACTAGCAAACTTATCTACCCATTTTACGATCTAACACATCTTTGGCCCATTTACACATGAGATTTTTAGTATTCATTTTACTACCTACACATCGAGGGCATTTTGTAATTTTCACTTTTTAATAATTTTTATGAAATTTCACCAAAATACCAATTATTTCATATTATACTGATTTTGTCATTTTACGATTTTAATCAATACCACGAATGACATCCAACCCGAGAAAAGTGTGAAGTTACACACCTTGATATCGTGAGTACTAAACCTTCCCGCTCGTCAACACCTAAATGTAATACAAACCATTAGAATACTATCATTTATCAAAAATACACTATTGGGATTCAATCTAAATCCTTACCCCTTTGATTTTGAACCACTTCTATTTTTGGTTTCTCCTCGTTTATTGATTCGTTGTCCGCTGAGAATCCACGAACGCATAAGGGCTCGAGAGTACGAACTACTTCAAATAATTGATTCTCCTCGGTTGATGGTCTGCAACCCTATGGAAAATCCTGGATTCCCAAAAAATTTCTTCGTTTATAAATAGGGGTTTTGAAACCGCCTCTTTCAAGGCTATGGACTCCCCTTTTTTGCCCTATCTTGAAAGTTTCTAAAGATGTACGATCATTAGTCTGACTATAAATATTGATATATGAATAACGTTTATAAGATTTTAGATTTGGCTTACCATGGTTTGTCTTCGTTCCACGAGAATCGATCGAGCGATTGTGTCCCTAAAACGAAATTGATTAATAACTAACTATACTAAATGAATAAGAATCCTTAAAATAAAACTCCTTACCTTGATTCTTGAAATCGATTGTGGTAAAAGAAAATGAAGAAATTTTGTCACAAGAGCAAAATGCATTCGCCATGGATGATATAAAATTGAGGAAAATTGTAATGAAGAAAAAAATGAAGAAAAGGAAATAGGATGGTATGGTTTGGTTTCAAAAGAGAAAGAGAGAAAGAAAGAAAAGAAAGGAGAAAGAAAGAGAAGAAAAGAATTTGGATTTTGGAAGGATGGTATAATCGGTTTTGTGAAGAAGAAAGAAAAGAATGGTCTTTTGGTGTGTTGATGGTTTCACACTAGGGGAATAGATGGCAAAGAATTGATCAAATGATCAAAAGAAAGAATGATACAAAAAAAATTGCTATAGCTTTCTCAAGGGGTTTAGTAAAATTCAGCTAGAGAGCAAGATAGATTAAAGGAGAATAAACACTTTGCTTAAGCAAAAATGACCAAAATGAAAAGGTTTTCCTATCATCCTAGCTTACCATCCTCTCAACCAAAACTGGCCACCCCCCTTTAGCCTCAATGCCGTCCAAATACAATGGCCAAATGGCCATTAAGAAGTTTCCAAAACACCTTCCTACACTTAAGCCTTTTTCCCCTCCTTTTTCCTTAAGTTGATGAAACACAATCCCCCATTTCAAGCCCTTATTCTTAGCTTTCCAAATACTTAGTGTTCTTACCAAAAATAAAACATCCCAACTCATCCTAGCCTTATCTCTTTGCCGACACATGCTCAAGCTAAAGCAAAAATAAAAATAAAAATTCCTAGTTGCATGCTAGGTGATTCGAACTCCTTCCCTCATGGTAATACATATGGCGCCAACTCCACTTTACTACTAGCTCAACTTATGCCATCTTTTGGTACTTAATTAATTTAAGTCTTAAGGTCATTTAATTTCTTTACTCTAAAGTACACTTAAATAATAATATTTATTCTAACTCCAAGTAACCCGAACCAACATTTAGCAACATAATGATACTCAATTATTTAGGATGTTACAAATATACCCATTTTCCATAATTTATAATGTTGGAAATCCCCAAGCAAGGCCTTATATCTTTATCTTACTGATTTACCAGATCCAACAGATTTACTCTTTCACAATACAACAGGCAGAGTCATAAATCTTACCTTGTCATGGAGTAATCACTAGTGAAGATCCAGATATACAACTCCAGCTTGAAGGAGAGAGAAATATTGTAAGTTCTTTAAGGTTCTGGTAACAATACTTCTTGAGGAAGGAAGAAGAAGAAAAAAACTCTCTTTTCTAACATGAGTATCTATATAAATAACCTAAGCTCTTATTGGAACCTAACACGTGTCTTAAACTCTCAAGTCTGCCTTAATAAAAATGGTTTACAACTATAAATTGAAATTGAAATTGAAATTGAATATTTTATTTTTTTGGTCCAACCCTTCATTCCATCCTAACTACCTCGTTAGGTCATAACTAACTTGATAATCCAATAAACTGGGCGTACAATACCTTTGGCGATAACCCAATTCCAAAAAACCTTCAGTATTTTTACCAATCTCTTCTTCTTTACAATTCAACTCATTTAGAGAACAATCCTTGCATAATACTCTAACGTTAAATATGCACCTAACCTATACTCCGAAAGCATCTATTAGGCGAGATAGGACTTTGCCACTCAAACTACTTCCTGGTTACCTGTCTAACTCAAGACCCGCCAAAACTGGGTGTTACATGGTCCACTACCCTGTATCATTTGGTATCAAATTTAAGATTTTTAAATTGTTTCCTTGTGTTAAATAAACTATTTTCACCAATTTTGATTAAACAGCCGCTAAAAAATATTTTTTACCCTAAAAATTTTCGAAAAAAACATTGATTTTAGTAGGTAAACGAATTCAAATTAATATGTTTTGTATATTGTTTCTTGGGACTTTGGTACATAGAAATATTTCTCACAAAAAAGGGAATTTTAAAAAAAATCAAGACAAGATGAAAAAGAGAAAAAAATATGGTTTGAATTTCGTGCCCAAAATTTCTAAGTTTGACATATCATATATAGAGGCTCCAATTTAATTTTCGTGATTTTAGCACATCGGGAACACCTTGAACAAAAAATTAAAGTCGTTTCATGTTTTTTTTGGTAGTTTATTTTCTTTTATTTTAACCTTAGGTTTTCATTTTTTTTTTTTGCTTTTCTTATTATATTACCCATTCTAACTCATTTTCGCTTCTTGTGTTAATAGGTACGAAAAGAGTTGCCTCTCCTTTCTCCACGCAACTTACTTCCTTAGGAGTCGAGTTTTTCTTTGGCTTCTTAGAGCTTTAGGTAAACTTTTTTAGAAAGTGATCCCATATGTTTTTTGAATATGATTGAGTTTGATTAGTCTTTAAAAGTTACAAGTGAGGAAATCTTAACATCTTTTCTTTTTCTCTTAGAGTTTTTTATTTTTATTGCAAGTACATAACGGTGAAGTTTAATTTTATTTAATCAACTTTTATTTTTTGAGTGTTTTTTTATTTTAGCCTCTAATAATAGTACGCACTTGTAATCAGGACAAGGAGCATGATGCATCCTTGGTTACCATGGGCAAACTTACATTATTTATCGAACATTAGGAAAAATTGATTGAGGTGAAAGAAGGTTTGAGAAATAAGTTGAACACATTGCAAACCCATGTCCTTCATAATGATGTGGTTCAACAAACTTTTAGCCAAAATTTGGCTCGACTGGATGTTAACGACAAGAAACCTTGGGTAAAACATAGATGTCGTATTTGTAAAAAAACTTGAACAAACATGTTTTCCCCAATGCCACTCAATATTTTATTGTTCATGAGTTTGTCAGGAATGAGATTGGTACAAAAGACATAATAAGCTCTACGAACTTAAATGACTCTTGGAGAAGCACGAAAAAATATTTGGTGATAACAGGGATCACCAATACTCTAAATTCCAACAAAGAAAAGAGGTTATGATTGATCTCTCGCCTTTTGTGAAATGTCATTGGTGTGGATCAAAAAATCATGAGGGTTTCCAATGTCCGATTCACTATCCACCCAGTGATGAATGTTGCAAAGAAGAACATAGGGATTACATTGAGCCTATTGAGGAGTCTTCTTTTAGTGCTACCATTGATGATGATGATGATGATGATGATGATGATGATGATGATGATGATGATGATGATGATGATGATGATGATGATATGAATGAGCAAGAAATTTCAAGTGATGTTGTTTGTAAAGAGATTAAGTTTGATTTTGTGCCTATTACTTAGTCTAGATCTAGCATTGTACCTTGTTCCAAAGTTGATGCCAAAGAAGTTGTTAGTGATAGTGAGAACTGTGATGATAGTGATAGTGCACTTTGTGAACTGAAAAAAGTTGATAGTAAGAATATTTCCTAGACACTATGAATTTGGATAAGTTAAACCTATATTGTCCTCCTAAAGAATAGTATTCTAATGAATTCAATGTTTAAATTTTTTGTGAGAGATTAAAGGGAAGTGAGGATGATTCATGTAAAAAGATTGAGAGAAAAGAGACCTTGAGCGATAATAATTTGATGGTCCAACTTTAGTGAGTGAAAACTCCTATGAGGTAAAATTAAAGAGTTCAATTCACATTTGAAAAAGAGATAAAGAAAGAACCTATACAATTAAGAGGAATGATTATATTTTCACTAGCCTTACCGTGAATTTGTCTAGTGGACTTGCTTCTTTCTTTCAAGAATTTTTTGATCATTTGGGAGGAGCTTTGTCACAGCCCGATTTAGGGCCTAGTCGGGATAGTGGTGCGAGGCCACGAACCTGAGGTGAAATTATGAGTTTTTCAAGTTTATGCCATGTTTGCACGTTAGTATGAAAGTTTTGTAAAGCAATTTTATTAAGTTGAGGTCAATTGGTCCAAAAAGGACTAAATTGCAAAAGTTGCAATATATGAGTTTCTAGAAGCTTTTTGCATGAAATAGCTTTAGAATAATAATTATGAGCCCTTAAATAGCAATTTGCCCAAATTTTAATTTTTGGACAAAATTGGCCTTAAGAGACTATTATGGAAATTTTTAAGAGGAAGGGCATTTTGGTCATTTCACCTCATTAGTGATTAAAATAGGATAAAGATGAGAAAAATTCACTCATCTTCTTCCTTGTTGCTGCCGGAAATTGGGAGACACCATAGCTAGGGTTCTTCATTTTTTTTCAAGCTCATAGTAAGTTCATCTTAGCCCCGTTTTTAATAATCTTTGTATTTTTGAAGTTCACGTATTATGAATTAGCTAATTTTAGCTATAAAATGAGCTAAGATACATGTTCAAAAATCTACCCTTGAATGACATGCTTGTTAAATGATGTTTTATGGAAGTTTAAGAGAGTTTGATGTTAGATAAACATCTTTTCCTTAATGAATTTCATGGAAAATGGTAGTAGGGACCATTTTGTAACAGTTATAAAATTGGTCATACCTACTAGAAATAGTGAGAATTGATGATTGTTATAGAAGAGAAAATGATTCAGTTGAGCATGAAGTTTAAGAAAGTTGCATGAAAATCATTTTACGATAATTGGGGCAAAAGTGCAAAATATTAGAAAGTATAGGGGGCAAAATAGTAATTTTACCAAAGTATGAGTTATGAGTCAATTTAGTCAATATGGTTTTTAAATGATCTATTTATGATTATAGATCAAGAAAAACGAAGCCCGGATCAAAATCGAGGCAAGAACAAAGTCGAGGACTAAATTGCACATCTACATACATTCTGTATATTGAGGTAAGTTTGTATGATTTCTAAGTTTTATGATTTTTATCATTAATTTGCTTAGTATAATGTACAATAATTGTATGAAATGATCATGCTATGTTCAAGCAAGAAATCACGATAATATGTGCAAGCAAGTCCCGATTGAAGATGAAATTTCCCTGGGATACTCGATCTACCACACAAGTTATCATGTAAGTCCAAGGCAAGCTTGACATTGATCAAGTTATCATGTAAGTCCAAGGCAAGCTTGGCATTGATCAAGATATCATGTAAGTCTAAGGCAAGCTTGGCATTGATCAAGTTAGCAAGCAAGTTATCATGTAAGTCCAAGGCAAGCTTGGCATTGATCAAGATATCATGTAAGTCCAAGGCAAGCTTGGCATTGATCAAGTTAGCAAGCAAGTTATCATGTAAGTCCAAGGACTCAAGCTTGGCATTGAGTATGTTATCAAGAGCAAGACTTCACATAAGTCCATGTTAAGACATGGCCTTGAAACTAAGATGAGATATTCTATGTAAGACCATACCGAAAATATGGCTTTGGTATCAAGGTATGTGGGTCAAGATTTAGTATCCTCGGTTATTCACAGAAATTCATCGGGCAAATGAGTAAGCTAAAAGAAGATAGCAAGAAAGCTAAGGAAGTAAAGTTAGTATCAAGATGAAGTTAAATGAAGTTGAGTATTATTCATGTTGTGAATGAGAAAGTAGATATCATGATTATTGTTATTATAGTATACTGATCAATGTGATCAAGTGATACAGGTATCATGGTTACCTTACAAGTATGATAATAGTAAGTGTCATGAGACATGTAAGAATCTATATGAGTAAGTAAGCTCTTTAGCTGAAATTCATGATACCATTATTTATGTGAAATGGTTTATATTAAGCAATGATGATGCTAAGAGTTGTTACATACAAACTTACTAAGCTATATGCGTACGTTATGATTCTTTCTTTCTATGCAGTCCCGCCGAGCTAACTCGTGGATCATTAAAGTCGGAGCTCGTAACACACTATCAACTCTTATTTTGGTATATCCAAGTTACTTTACTAAGTATGGCATGTATAGGAAACATTCATTTTGTGGACATGTTTTAAGAAGGGCCTTTGTAAAGGCTATGAAGTTTATTATTCTTTTGTATATGGCTAAGTGATTGTCCAAAGTTGACTAAGCATGTAGGTTTATTGAGATCAATGAATCATGTAGTATTATTCATAAAATTGGGTTGTTATTGCATCGTTGAATTGTGTATGGATATGATCTTCATTTGAGGGTGGCTAACGGCTTGGTAAATAGCTTGTAAGTTCCCACACGGTTGGACACACGGGCGTGTGTCAAGATCGTGTTAACCCTGCACCTTAGTATTATTAATCATAATAGGCCACGGGTGAATCCCACGGCCGTGTGTGTGTGCCAGGTAAGACACATAGTTTGGACATAGGCGTGCTCCTAGACCGTGTTGATTTAGTCAGTATATCAAGGATTAGCACACGCTCTAAGCCCACGGGCGTGTCATGGCCATGTGAAATTAGTCAGTAATCTTCCACGGTTGGTAGACACAGGCGTGTCTAAGCCGTGTGGAAATAGGCAGTAGCCCTACACGATTTGAGGGCATAGGTGTGCTTAAGGGTACATGGGCTTGTTCCAAGTCACACGGGCGTGTGAACCCTACTTCAAAAATGAGTTATTTGATTTTAATTTCCAAAGTTTTCTGACATGAGTTAAAGGCCTCGTAGGCCCTTGTTATAAGTGTTGACTAAGAAAGTGAAGTTTTTAAGTTGGAACGAAATTTTATAGCCCGTAAGTACATGTTTCAGTGAGTTCAAGCATAGTAATATCTCGTATCCAGACCCAGTATCGGTCTTGGGTGCGGGATGTTACAAGATCAATTAACCTATCTCACCTATGATAAAGATTATTTCTTATTCGACCAAATACAAGATTTGAGGAAGAATCTTTTCGAAGAAAGGGGGAATGATACATGCACGTATAGTTGAAATTTCTTAAAGTCAATTCAACCAAGTTGTCAATTTTAAAGTTTGAAAGATCAGTCAACTTGTGATGAATTTTTGGATGAGATCTAGGAATTTTTGGGTTAAGATGTTAGCATTGCATTTGAAGAGCTATCTCTTAAATTTAAAACACACTTTGAATCACTCAATTTTGATTCCAGAAGCTCAAGTTATTGATAATTTTACTAAAGACTACGCAAGTACAATTTTTGGACGGGACTATTAAAGGAAATTATGAGTTTCGAGCTTTAATTCGAGTTTAAATCATATTGGGTTCGAGTTTAAAATTTTTTTTAATATAAGCCAAATGTTGTATCTATTAGGTTTTATTACTTTATTATTTATTTATTCTGAATTTTAGGATATTTTAAGTATTTAAAATTTCTTAGGAGTTTTATGTTTCTTAGTCAACAAGAAAGTTTACTTCTACTAAAACTACTTCTTGTTTAGATTAATTAGAGTTTTATTTAGATGTAATTAGCTAGCCTAAATAAACGCTTCATTATTCATTAAAGGCATTGATTCATTCGTTGATAAAATTTTTAACTCTTGGAGTTAATTTCTTTCGTGTAAGATTGTTTTCTTGTAATTTTTAGAAGCGGACTTTCTTTTCGATTTTCTTCAAGGAGTCGTAGGAATCCATTGCTCATCCATTTATTTGCCAAGGATTATTTCTTTAAAGGTTGATTAGAGCCTTCAATTAAATTTTTTGGGATTTATATCTCAAAGGGTTTAGTTGGACAATTATCTTCTATCCATTTCCATCGGATTATTCGGTCCATCTTCCACCTTTTAATTTTCATTTTCTTTATTTATCTATGTTTTGAATCTTTATTTTTTATTCTTGAATTTCTTCTTTCAAATGTTTTCATTTTCTTTGTTTCTAAAGTTGTTTCTTTCTTCTTTCAGTTCAGATCTGAATCTTTTTTTGAGTCAAGCAACTTGAATATGATCTTGGTTAGCTGTCCCGTAACACTAAGAGTTTGGTTAGTGAGATAATTGAATGAAATCCTCTTATCGCATCCTTTTGTACTGATGTCAAGGCATAATTAGGGTTGGTAATAAATTTGACTTTATGATGTTCTACCACTCATTTTGTTGTTATGTTCTTATTTTTAAATACCTTTGAGCAAGTATGTTGAGGGTTATAGGTTTTAATTTGTCAAGTCTAATCATCAAGGTCATTTGGGTTTAATTTTGAAGGTCATAGGATCCAATTACATTGATCCTTGCAAACTACCTTCAACCTACTAAAATAATTTGTTGGGAACTTAATAAAATACCTATTAACCCTGCCATATTGTTTAACAACATCTTTCACACTGTCTTTGTCGGGAAATATTAAACCTTTCTCAATTTTGGGATTTACCATGTCAAATTCAATGTTGAATTTAGGCCAACTTTGTCCATCTGAGCTTGAGTCATGTGCACAGTGTAAATCCTCAAATTTATCACTGTCAAAGACATACTCTACATTAACATCATCCATGTTCAAGCCATCTAAGTTAATCTTAACCCTTTCACCTATTTTAACCCCAAAAGTTTCTTTTTCATTATCACTTATAGACTCACTTCTAACAAACTTTGATTCATTAATCTCAATCTCATTAGAAGAAGCTTCATTTTTAAAAGCTTTAATGTCAAAAGTGTAACATCCTAAAATTCGGATTTTATATTTTGCTTTATAACATGCGTTAGGCTAGTTAAGAATGTTAATTGTGTATGTTTAGTGACCCTAAGAAGGCTTGGGGTTAAGTTGGGCCATAGTAGAATTTTTGTCTTTAAGAACTTAAGGGGAGAAGGCAAGTGGCATCAAGACCTAAGGAAATAAGTGTGTAATTTTGCTAACACAAGTGGAGCATGGGCAAGGTGGTTGTGGCGTGAAATAGTAGAGGGGAGAGCTTGGGTTTGAATCCCACCTAGTGCAAATATTTTGGATTAAATTTATTTGTGCCATATAGTAAATGTCGGCCATGGCTATAAATAAGGTAAGGAAGACTTTCTAATGATAGTAAGAAGGATAAGGAGTATGGTAAGGAGGAAAACAAGGGAAAAACAAGGAAAGAAATAAAGGAAATGGATAAGGGAGGGGGACATGTTGGCCGAATATTAGGAGTTTCCATGGGAAAAGAATTTTTGGTCAACACTCATCTTTTGGTAAGGGGTATACGGTTTTGGAAGGTGGAGGGATGAGCCAAATATAGTTTTGCAAGTTTAGGTGCATTTTTTTCCAACCTCTTCCTTTTGCTAGCTGAAATTCCTATAGCCTTTTTGCAAATTTTGTGCAAGAAAAGCTTTCATTCTTTTTGAACAATTTTGGTGCTTTCTTTTCCAACATTCTTCCTTTGTTTCCGAAATACTCACCTCATTTTTTCTCATTTTCCCTTTGATAGCCAAAACTATCTAGCACTCTTTTTCCATCTCTTCTTTTTTTCCACCATTTCTTCAACCTTTCCCTCTTTTCTTAAATCGACATAATTTTGTGGCCGAATCTTCTTTGTTTCTTTCTCTCCATAGCCAAACCTATTAACATCCTTAATCTCTTTTTCATTATTTATTTCTCTTTCGTGTTGGCACTATCTTCTTTGATCAGATTGGTAAGTGGTTTCTTTCTTCTCTTTTCATTTTCTTTTTCCCCTAGCCGAATTTGTGTCTATTATCATTCGGTTGTTTCACTTTGCTCTAAACTAAAATATCACTCTCTCCTAATCCCTCATATCTTGATCATCTTCTTGTTGTAGTATTATAGTGGAAAACTGAATCTCATATCCTTGTCTCACCCGTAGCCATAAGTCAATCGGTGGAAATTGGATTCATCATCGTTAAGGTGAGGAGTTTCTTCTTGGTTCTTTCGATATATCTCTACTCAGTTATGTTGCAAATCAGATTGAAGTTTTGACTAATCAATTATTTTAGGGACTAACTACTCATTTTCTCTACTCGTTGGTTCTTCGAAAGTAGTGGTAAGCCGAATCCTATCCCTTAATAACTACTCTCTCATAGTAGTATTTTTCTAACTGAGACTTTCCAATGGAGGCAAGTGGTATCGATATAAAATGAAAGGCGATAGGAGGACCAAAAGAGAGTGGATTTACAATTCCTACTCCTAAGTTCAAGCGTAGGGCAGTATCGGCAGTTCAAGATTTTCCATCGGGTTGTGGACCAACATCCGGTGAGAATAGGTAAATCGTGGCCGTTCATGACACTAAGGGTAAGCATTGCATTAGATCGTTTGATTTAGATTTGGATTAATAAAGTCTCGCTTGTTGGTTAATTGAGTGTAAGGGTGATTTAGGTGCCGACGATCAAGAAGGATTAGTTCTTACCGTAATCAGGTGTGTAATCTCACACTGAAATCTCATAGATTCGTGATTCGATATCAAGTTGGAAAATAGATCGTTATTTTTACAAGGCTAAAAATCATAATATGGCATAAAACTCGTAACTTGCTTAAACAACATTATTCCTAAAAGATCTGTCAAAATTGGTATTAATTTTGCTAATTTATGAAAATGCCCCTATGGGCCGATTTATGAAAATGCCCCTATGGGCCGACTTACCAAAATGCCTCTATGGGCCGATTTGCTAGAATGCCTTTGTGGGCCAAATTATTAAATTGCTTCAATGGGCCGATTCACCGAAATAATTCACTAGATTAATAGTTGTTATATATAGATATATGGATATTTTATTTCATTATGAATAATGCATTTTACATATTGCATGGGATGGGAGAAATTGTATGAAGAGAAGTGTAGCCTGGTGGCTTAGCCACAATTCAATTATTAAAGTACATATCTGTGATTTAGATGGCTTGACCACGAAAATATTATACAAATAGCAGCTCGACTGCAAATTGGTGTGAGCGGTGGGGTGGGTTGACTTGATCCCCACAGGTGTGATTGGCTGGTCGGGGGTGTGATGGTTGGATGGGTTGGGTTACATGCATTTCATTTAATTATTACTTTGCAGATGGGCTTAGGCCCAAGATGATGCTTTACGGGTTCTGGCCCAGTGGATATCGGTAAGAGGATTATACACTAAGTTCTTGTAACTCACATCTCGTTACTAAACCTTACAGGTAATGCTCAAGGATGAAGACTTGGGCCATGGATGACTTGGTGGAGCCATACTTTGAAAATAATGTTTTTCGAACATTAGTAAACTTCTTTTCTGCTTTATTTCATCACTTTTACTATTTTGGGTTTAAAGTTGTAATAAGGCCTCTGGGATATGTTTTATTTTGCTTTATGTTTAGATGTACTTAATATCTTTCTCGAATTATTTTAAATGGGGATTTTCTAAAATCATAAATAATGTTTCTTTTTAAAATTGATTAACCAATGGATTTCATAACAAATATGGACAAATAATTTAACTTGGATTTTCTTTCAAAATTTTCAACGCCATTTTCAAAAGTCACAGTTTTAAGGATCACTAGTTCAATTTTCGATTTATCAATCAACCTCTCAAATTTAGTAGTATTTTAACAAATATTTATAACCAAACTTGTTTTCTTAAACTATAAACAAATAACAACATCTTTATTAAGAATTGCAAGTTCTTTACTCATTTTTGTCGTGTGACATGCCAAATCTGGTCATACCGCATGGGCCAGGTTTGGGGTGTTACATTTTATGGTATCAGAGCCCAGTTTCAAAACTCGACTGTGGTTTGGGTTCAAAAGCATTTTCCAAAGCTGTTTTGAAATTTAATTTATAAATGCATGTTTTAGAGGAAGTATGGCACCACGGGTATCCGGCACCAAGTCAGTAAGTTTTGTTTTTATTTTATGATTAATGTGGTATGACTGTGATAAGAAAACTCCACAAAATAGAAATAATCTAGATCTTTTAGCTTTAGGAGCTGAAACTATAGAGATTGAGACTTTAGGATATGTTTTGCGAAAATAACTTTACTTCATATACTCCATAAAACTCTATTTAATAAATATTGAATAGTATACTAATTCATAAAACTCGTAATCAGATTAAATCAACTTAGTAAACATGAGCGCTAGAGGACGTAGATGCGGTGACGTGGACGTGGTAGAGGCCGAGGTACTAAAGTTGTATCTGAGGCATCAGGACATAGGACTGAAATGGATGCACCTGCGTCACCAGTGACTGAAGCTGGGTCACATGATCGAGTGAGAGAGGACGACGCTCTGTGCCAAGCGATGTTACGGGTACTAGAAAGGGTTGCTGGGGCTAGAATTGGGTCGGTAGCTCGTGGGTCGATATCCGAGTGACTTAGATCAAATGGAGCTGAAGTTTTTAGGGGTATTTTGGGTGTAGCTCCTAATGTAGCGGAATACTGGCTTGAGGCGGTGGAGCAGATTATGGACGATCTGGATTGCACCGTTGAGCAGAAACTGAAATGGGTTGTGTCATTACTGAGAGACGAGGCGTATCAGTGGTAGCTCATTGTTCGGGAAGGCACTCAGGCTGATCGTATTACCTGGGAATTCTTTAAGACAACATTACAAGAGAAATATGTCGGGACTAGCTATGTGGATGCCCGAAGAAAGGAATTCTTGAATCTGGTCCAAGGAGGTAAATCTGTGGTAGCATACGAGGCAGAGTTTTTACGTCTGAGTCGGTATGCCCGAGGAATAGTGCCGACTAATTATGAACGCTGTGTGCATTTTGAGGATGGATTGCGTGATGAGTTACGGGTACTGATAGCCCCACAGAAGGAGAGGAATTTTGCTACACTAGTGGAAAAAGCTAAGATAGCTGAAGAAGTCAAAGACTCGGAGTGACAAAATTGAGACAAGGATAGGAGCAGGAACAAGAGAGACTCTGGGTATTCAGGACCTGCTAGAGGATTTCAGAAAAGGCCCAGGAATGAGGGATCAGTTCGAGCAGGAGCTCCAGCTACTACCAATCAGTTACAGCCTTGTGTGGATTGTGAAAAACTTTACTCGGGTGAATGTTGGAAGAGAACTGGTGGTTGTTTTAGATGTGGTTCCAAGGACTATCGGTTTAGAGATTGCCCTCGAGAGCCTGCTCAGACTTAGGGAGTTCGTAACAGATTTGCACAGCCAGCAAGGGGCGCTCAGCAGTCGCCAAGAGGCCGTGGGCTAGGTCGAGGTTGTAATGGCGTAGGACGATGTCAGGGTGCACTAGGTAGAGGTACCAGTAATAGGAGTAACACAGAGGCAAGACAACCATGTTTAGTCTATGCGGTCAGACGTCGAGAGGATGGTGATGCATCGGACGTCATAACCGGTATATTCTTCATATCTGATGCACCTTTTACCACTTTGATAGACATTGGATCCACCCATTCGTATGTTGTATGTGCTATGTCTGGAACTCTGAATATTAGATTTGAGATTACTGCTAGAGAAACAGCTGTGATTAGCCCTTTAGGACAGTCGGTGGTAGTAAATAAGTTATTTAGGGATGTGTCCTTAGAAGTTTAGGGGGTAGTTTTTCTGGCGAATTTGATGGAACTGCCATTCGGGAGTTCGATCGATATTGGGCATGGAATGGCTGGTTAAACATCGTGCGAACTTGGATTGTACTGCAAACCAGATGGTACTAAGAACTTCTGAGGATAAGGAAGTGATGATGATAGACGAAAGAAGAAACTATCTGTCTAATGTGGTATCTGCTTTAAAGGCAGAAAAGTTGGTACGAAAGGGGTGTGGCGCGTTCTTAGCCTTTATTAGTGCTTTGGATGCCAAAGAGTTGTCCTTAAAGAGTGTTAGAACGGTGAAAGAGTTTTCTGACGTCTTTTCGAGGAGCTTCCAGGATTACCTCCGGATTGGGAGGTGGAGTTTGGCATTAAGTTGTTGCCAGGAACGGCTCCGGTGTCCATTGCTCCTTATAGAATGGCGTCGAAGGAGCTTGTGGAACTTAAAGCTCAAATTCAGGAGTTGTTGGATCGTGGATTTATTCGACCAAGTGTGTCTCCGTGGGGAGCACCAGTTTTGGTCGTTAAGAAAAAGGATGGGTTGATGCGTATGTACATTGATTATAGACAATTGAATAAGTTGACAATCAAGAACAAGTATTTGTTACCGAGGATTGATGATCTATTCGATCAGTTGCGAGGAGCTTTGGTTTTCTCGAAGATAGACTTGAGATCAAGATATCACCAGCTTAAGGTCAAGGAGGTGGATATTCACAAGACTGCATTTCGAACCCGATATGGGCATTATGAGTTTTTGGTGATGCCGTTTGGGTTGACAAATGCACCAGCTGCATTTATGGACATGATAAACCGAGTCTTCTGAGCCTATCAAGACCGATTTGTGGTTATGTTCATAGATGACATCTTGGTGTACTCAAAGACTAAAGAAGAGCATGATTCACATCTACGGGTAGTATTGTAGATATTAAGGGAGAAGCAACTATATGCCAAATTTAGTAAGTGTGAATTTTGGCTGAGGGAAGTGACCTTTTTGGGACATGTTGTGTCTGCCAAAGGAATTAGAGTTGATCCCCGGAAGGTTGAGGCTGTATTGATTGGAAGCCACTGAAGTCAGTGGTAAGAAATCCGAAGTTTTCTAAGTTTGGCTGGATATTACAGGCGATTTGTTGAGGGTTTTTGTTGATTGCTGCACCCCTAACTAAGTTGTTGCGTAAAGGAGTACTGTTTACGTGGTCAGAAAAGTAGCAAGAAAGCTTTAAGAAATTGAAGAAGATTTTGACAGAAGCGGCAGTATTGATTCAACCTGAGGCTAGTAAGGAGTTTATTGTCTATTTTGATGCATCACACACGGGCTTGGGATGTGTGTTGATACAAGGGGGAAAGTGGTGGCTTATGCATCTCATCAATTAAGGCTGCATGAGATAAACTATCCCACACATGACTTGGAGTTAACTGTTATGGTGTTTGCTCTAAAGATATGGAGACGTTATCTGTACGAGGAGAAGTCAATTATCTACACGGATCATAAGACTCTGAAGTACCTCTTTACCCAGAATGAGTTGAACTTAAGATAACGGAGGTGGATAGAATTGTTGAAAGATTATGACTTATCAATCGAGTATCATCCAGGAAAAGCTAATGTATTGGCAGATGCATTGAGTCGTAAGGTGATATCGGATTTGAGAGCGATGTTTGCTCATCTTAGTCTTTATGAAGATGGTAGTCTACTAGCCGAACTTCAAGTGAAGCATGTGTGGGTAAGTCAGGTTAAGGAAAAGCAGTTGTTAGATGAAGTGTTGGGTTCTCAACTTAAGCAAGTGGAAAGTGCTGAGATAGGGGATTTTGGAGCAAATAGTGATAGAGTATTGTGTTTCGTGAAAAGTTTGTATGCCCAAGGATTTGGAGTTGAGACAAATAATTCTGCGTGAGGCGCATAGTAGCCCATATGCTATGCACCCCAAGGGAAATAAGATGTACCGAGACCTCCGTGAGCAGTATTGGTGGCCAGGGTTGAAACGGGAGGTTATTGATTTCGTGAGCAATTGCTTAACAAGTCAGCAGGTGAAGGCAGAGCATTAACTGCCTTCAGGGTTGCTACAACCGGTGAAAATCCCACTAACGCCTACTAAGAAAGATTCAATATGGGTTATAATGGATCGATTAATGAAGGCTGCTCATTTCTTATGTTCGTACAAATTATTCGTTGCAGAAGTTGGCCAAGTTGTATATAGAAAAAGTCATGAGGTTGCATGGGGTACTAGTGTCGATTATATCGAACAGGGATCCTAGGTTCACATCACGGTTCTAGAAGGCTTTACATGAAGCTTTGGGTACAAGGTTAAATTTTAGCACGGCATTTCATCCGCAAACAGATGGTCAGTCGGAGAGAGTAATCCAGATTCTAGAAGACATGTTAAGAAGTTGTGTGATCGACTTCAGGGGTAGTTAGGAAGATTTCCTACCATTGGCAGAGTTTGCATACAACAACAGCTATCAATCCAGTATTCAGATGGCACCCTACGAGGTATTGTATGGTCGTAGGAGTCATACTCCTACCTGCTGGACTGAGCTGGGGGAGCAACGTGTCCTGAGTTGATTTTGGAGACGGAGGAAAAAGCTAAGATAATTCGAGCTCGGTTAAAAGAAGCCTCAGACAAACAGAAATCATACGCGGATCTGAAGCGTAAAAATATAAAGTTTGTAGTGGGAGATCAGGTCTTTTTGAAGGCCTCACCTTGGAAAAAGATCTTCAGATTTGGGCAGAAAGGCAAGTTAAGCCCTAGGTTCATCAGACCTTATTGAGTATTGAAGCATGTTGGGCCAGTAGCTTATCAGCTTGAGTTACCTCAGGAGTTAAGTCAGATGCATAGCGTATTCTATGTTTCGATGTTAAGGCATTATCGATCGGATCCGTCTCATGTTGTGCCAGCGGAGGAAGTTGAGATAAGACCTGACTTGTCTTCTGAAGAAGAGCCAGTACAGATTTTAGGTCGGGATATTAAGGTACTGAGAAGGAAGTTGGTTCCATTAGTCAAAGTATTATGGCATAATCACGGGTTAGAGGAAGCTATATGGGAGCCAGAGGACATGATCCGGCAATAGTACCCTCATCTTTTTTTAATCAAGTAAATTTAAGGGGGTTGAATTGTAACATCCTGAAATTTGGGATTTTATATTTTGCTTTATACAATGCGTTAGGCTAGTTAAGAATGTTAATTGTGTATGTTTAGTGACCCTAAGAAGGCTTGGGGTTGAGTTGGGCCATAGTAGAATTTTTGTATTTAAGCACTTACGCGGAGAAGGCAAGTGGCATCAAGACCTAAGGAAATATGTGTGTAATTTTGCTAACACAAGTGGAAAATGGGCAAGGTGGTTGTGGCGTGAAATGGTAGAGGGGAGAGCTTGGTTCGAATCCCACCTAGTGTAAATATTTTGGAATAAATTTTTTTGTGCCATATAGTAAGTGTCGACCATGGCTATAAATAAGGTAAAGAAGGCTTTCTAATGATGGTAAGAAGGCTAAGGAATATGGTAAGGAGGAAAACAAGGGAAAAACAAGGAAAGAAATAAAGGAAAGGGATAAGGGAGGGGGACATGTTGGCTGAATATTAGGAGTTGCCATGGGGAAAGAATTTTTGGTCAACACTCATCTTTTGGTAAGGGGTATACGGTTTTGGATGAAAGAGGGATGAGCCAAATATAGTTTTGCAAGTTTAGGTGCATTTTTTTTCTAACCTCTTCCTTTTGCTAGCCGAAATTCCTATATCCTTTTTGCAAATTTTGTGCAAGAAAAGCTTTCATTCTTTTTGAACAATTTTGGTGCTTTCTTTTCCAACATTCTTCCTTTGTTTCCGAAATACTCACCTCATTTTTTGCTCATTTTCCCTTTGATAGCCGAAACTATCTATCACTCTTTTTCCATCTCTTCTTTTCTTTTCAACCATTTCTTCAACCTTTCCCTCTTTTCTTAAATCGAAATCATTTTGTGGCTGAATCTTCTTTGTTCATTTCTCTCCATAGCCGAACTTGTTAACATCCTTAATCTCTTCTTCATTATTTCTTTCTCTTTCATGTTAGCTCTCTCTTCTTTGTTCGGATCGGTAAGTGGTTTCTTTCTTCTTTTTCATTTTCTTTTTCCCCTAGCCGAATGTGTGTCTATTATCATTCAGTTGTTTCACTTCGTTCTAAACCAAAATATCACTCTCTTCTAATCCCTCATATCTTGATCATCTTCTTGTTGTGGTATTATAGTGGAAACCTGAATCTCACATCCTTGTCTCACCCGTAGCCATAAGTCAATCGGTGAAAATTGGATTCATCATCGTTAAGGTAAGGAGTTTCTTCTTGGTTCTTTCGATATATCTCTACTCGATTATGTTGCAAATTGGATTGAATTTTTGACTAATCGATTATTTTAGGAACTAACTACTCGTTTTCTCTACTCATTGGTTCTTCGAAAGTAGTGGTAAGTCGAATCCTATCCCTTAATAACAACTCTCTCATAGTGGTATTTTTCTAACCGAGACTTTCTAATGGAGGCAAGTGGTATCGATATAAAAAGAAAGGCGATAGGAGGACCAAAAGAGAGTGGATTTACAATTCCTACTCCTAAGTTCAAGCGTAGGGCAGTATGGGCAGTTCGAGATTTTCCACCGGGTTGTGGACCAACATCCAGTGAGAATAGGCAAATCGTGGTCGTTCACGACACTAAGGGTAAGCATTGCATTAGATCGTTTGATTTAGATTTGGATTAATAAAATCTCGTTTGTTGGTTAATCAAGTGTAATGGTGATTTAGGTGTCGACGATCAAGAAGGATTAGTTCTTACCATAATCAGGTTTGCAATCTTACATCGAAATCCCGTAGATTCGTGATTCGATATCAAGTTGGAAAATAGACCGTTATTTTTACAAGGCTAAAAATCGTAATATGGCATAAAACTCGTAACTTGCTTAAACAACATTATTCCTAAAAGATCTGTCAAAATTGGTATTAATTTTGCTAATTTACGAAAATGCCCTTATAGGCCGACTTACCAAAATGCCTCTATGGGCCGATTTGCTAGAATGCCTTAATTGGCTGAATTATTAAATTGCTTCAATGGGCCGATTCACCGAAATAATTCACTAGATTAATAGTTGTTATATATATATGGATATTTTATTTCATTATGAATGATGCATTTTACATATTGCATGGGATGAGAGAAATTGTATGAATAGAAGTGTAGCATGGTGGCTTAGCCACAATTCAATTATTAAAGTACATATCTGTGATTTTGGTGGCTTGACCACGAAAATATTATACAAATAGCAACTCGACTACAAATTGGTGTGAGCAGCGGGGTGGGTTGACTTGATCCCCACAGGTGTGATTGGCTGGTCGGGGTTGTGATGGTTGGATTGGTTGGGTTACATGCATTTCATTTAATTATTACTTTGTAGATGTGATTAGGCCCAAGATGATGCTTTACGGGTTCTGGCCCAGTGGATATCGGTAAGAGGATTATACACTGAGTTCTTGGAACTCACATCTCGTTCTTAAACCTTACAGGTAATGCTCAAGGATGAGGACTTGGGCCATGGATGACTCGGTGGAGGCCATACTTTGAAAATAATGTTTTTCGAACATTAGTAAACTTCTTTTCCACTTTATTTCATCACTTTTACTATTTTGGGTTTAAAGTTGTAATAAGGCCTCTGGGATATGTTTTATTTTGCTTTATGTTTAGACATACTTAATATCTTTCTCGAATTGTTTTAAATGAGGATTTTCTAAAATCATAAAATAATTTTTTTTTTAAAATTGATTAACCAATGGATTTCATAACAAATATGGACAAATAATTTAACTTGGATTTTCTTTCAAAATTTTCAACGTCATTTTCAAAAGTCACGGTTTTAAGGTTCACTAGTTCAATTTTCGATTTATCAATCAACCTCTCAAATTTAGTAGTATTTTAACAAATATTTATAACCAAACTTGTTTTCTTAAACTATAAACAAATAACAACATCTTTATTAAGAATCGCAAGTTCTTTACTCGTTTTCTTCGTGTGACATGCCAGATCTAGTCATACCACATGGGCCGAGTTTGGGGTGTTACAAAAAAGCTTCATCATTTAAGTTACATTTACCCTTTTTACCTATATTGACCCCACTAACAATTGCCCCATTATCGTGGATTGCAATATTAGACTAATTTGAATCTCTAACTGCCAAATAAGTATAAAAAATTATCACAATAAATTAGTGGTGTAGGTGACAGCCTATAAACAAGTTATCATTTATAGTAAAAATAAGACACCAAAGTTATATATATTAGAAAAATGGTGTCCAGAAGTGCACGGGTCAAATTGTACTATAGTATAGTTTACAATGATATACTTGGAAGTATTCCAAGGATCGTACCAAGGGAGGATGAAAAAATCTTTTTTTACAATAATAAGTCTAAATAGTAATAATTAATTCCTATATTACGACAAATCAAAAAATATATTAATAAGAGAAATTAAAAAAATAAATAAATAAAAAAGAAAAATAAACAAATCAATAAAATCAATAAACCAATCAGGAAATTAACTCGCTTCAAAGTTTCTTATTAACTTCAGATTAGGGTTTTAAGGTGTATTAGCTACCGATTAACCAATTATTACCTCCTGACCTTAAACTAAGTAATTGATTGGTTGATACTCATATATCTCCCAACCTCACTTTCTCAGTTAGGATCAGCTATGATTTACTCGATTTGACTTATCTTCTAATCTCACCTAACCTATGATAACTTCCTAGGGTTGTCAAGCCTAGAGTTTAAGAACATGTAATCTATACTAACTAATTCTCTCGAAAAACCCTAAATCATCGTTAATCACATTGTCATCCACTCATTAATCTCCCCTATGGGACTTAGCCACACATGTTATTCATAATTTCTAACTCTATTGAATAAATCATGTAAAGAACACGATTGAATCAAAAAGAAATGAGATTAGAATAATCATGGGTTGATATCGAATAAAGAATGGAGTAGCGAATCGATTGATCGGAATAATGAAATATGTCGATTGCAAAGAAGAAATATATTGAAATACTTTGATAAGTTAAAAGAAATCTTAGATCGAAACTGATTCCAAGAGGAAAAATAATTAGTTTTGAAAAGCCGAAAGAATACTAATCTAATCCTCCTCCTAAACTACTAGGGTTTTTTATTGTGTCTAAGATGACTTTGTTACATCAAACCCTTAATGTCTTATTTATAGAAGTGTTGGCAGACCAAATTAGGTATTCGACATGTCCTAGGTCTTCGTATAAAGTTGATTGTACGAACAAAAATAGCCTTGATATTGTTGGGCGTCATGTCGACCTATGTTGCGCCATAGGCCTTGCATGGCGTGACATGACAAGCAAATTATGCCTTACTTGGTTCGTTCATACTTTGATGGCTCAGGAAACTTGTGCATCACTCGTCCCTTGCTCCCACGTCAATTGGGCCTATAAATCTTCATCCTACACACTCAATTTAACATATTAGAACTACCTAAGGCCCGAGTTAGCCTAATAGGTCACAACTTTCAAAAAATGTGTTAAAAATACTTATTTTACTAATATTTAATTTTAACTACTAAATACCGAAAACATAATATTATATACTAAATTACGTAGAAAACAAGCTCTTTAAGTGCGGAAATAACCCAAATTAACTACTACGTTTGAAGACAGGTCAAATACCCCCACACTTAAGTCTTTGCTTGTCCTCAAGAAAACTAAATAAAAAAATAAAACTAAACTAACATTGAAAACAGGAAATAAACATGCAAAGAGAAGAAAATGTACTTAAGCTAGCTTCATACAAGGAATTGGATAGAAATATATTAATAAGACAATGTAATTAAATATGTAACTCTAGAATGATATACAATTGACTCACAACTTCTAAAAGTTAGACAGGTTAGTTCAATAAATTATAAGATAAACAAATAAAAGAATGTTAGGTATAGGTTTCCAACAAAACAGATATACAAATAAACAAATATGTTCAAATGAATATAAGTTGTAAAAACACCAAAAATTGACACAATTTCATCCATATGAAGTATTACCTAAGTCACATAGGAGTTTTTGGCTTGTGTGGTTTGAAATTCAAAGAGCAGACTCAAGAAAATGGTTAAGAATGAAAATAGTTTGACACATTGTATTGTTCTTGATACTCCCCCAAGTTGAAACACCCCTAACCCGTATTGGTCGCCGGAATAGGATTATGGAGCATTACCATAAATTTAAAACTCAAAACATTTGTTTCGAAACATTTCATATATCATGGTAATATACACCAGTCTCATGCATAATGTCCTTTATTCAAGCCCTCGAGACCTTAGAAACACTTTACAAATGATTCGGGACTAAATCGGAAACATATGGAATTTCATGGAAAAAATTAGACTTTTCATACTCCAGGGGTCATAAAGGCATGTGCACAGACTGTGTGACTCACACGGATGAGACACACACCCGTGTCTTAGGCCGTGTGGGCATTCGCATTAGGGACACACATTCGTGTCCTAGCCTATGTCCATGCCCATGTAACTCTCTGACTTGGTTCACACAGCCAAGCCACACGGCCGTGTGCTAGGCCGTGGAACTCTCAAATGGCCTCACACGCTCGTGCTAGGTCATGTAATTGCCTGACTTGCAACCCTTTGTAATCTACAGGGGACACACGGCCATATCGCATGGTCATGTGTCACACACGGCTGAGACACACACCCGTGTCTTAAGCCGTGTGGACAAGAAATAGGTAATTTTCAAGCCATTTCCTTCACCCAAATCATGCTCACACATACAAGCCATTTGTACCCAATTCCAACATTCAAAATGTACCTAAAACATGCATAATCAAGCTAGATGAATATGGTACCTATTCATACAACCAATATGCCAAAAGGCACCTCAATTCACATAACAACAAATATACTTAAACATAAGCATAACGTAGCCATTAATCAACCACACATTTCACATCTAATTTTCTTATCAAACTTACCACCATGACCACATGCCAAAAATCATAATCAAGCATGCCAAAATGGTCACAAAAACATACATCAATCATAAAAGCACCAAATTTCTAAGATATCCTCAATAACAAACCACATATATACATGCCAACATGATAACTATTTCATCAACCAAAATACCATATTTAAAAGCCAAACACAATGGCTACATCATCAAGCATGAAGCACCTATACATGCCATTATAACCATGACTTAAAAACATCAAAATCTACTTATTAAGCTGATGGATAGTGTGATAGGTCTCCGACGATCTTCCAACCTAAACAAGCTTCCGATTAACTATAAAACATAGAAAAAGAACACAATGTAAGCATATAATGCTTAGTAAGTTCATATTTCATAAACAATGCTTACAATTTCAATGCATAAGCTTAAAAATAAATATGGATCGATCCAACACAAGCTTGGCACAAGCCTAAGCATCACCAACAACACAAATTAGTGCTTAATCACATAACTTAATATCATCACATGATAAGATAAATTTCATAAGTATAAATCATATGAACTCATACTTTCCATAATTATGAATACACATACTTCCTACCTTTTCATAATAACAAAGTGAATTGCATCAAAAACTCTTACCGAAGCTCACACGAAGAGTGCTAACGATGGTCGAAACCATCCCTTTTCATATTTGGTGGTCGTCACTATCCCTTTTCATTAATTGATGGTCGTTACCATCCCTTTTAATTAATCAATGGTCATCACCATCCCTTTTCATAATCAATAGTCGAAACTATCCCTTTCATATACGATGGTCATCACCATCCCTTTTCATAGTTGATAGTCATCACCATCCCCTTTCATAGTCGATAGTCATCACCATCCCTTTTCATTGATCGATGATCATCGATACGCTATTGGATTTTTTCATCGAAACATAATTTGATAATATAACATGATAGCATTTAAGACATGAATTTGAAACGCTCTTTAAACGTACGAACTCACCTCAATGATAAAACGTAGATATGAAGTCGATTAATCCAAAACTTTATCTTTACCCCCATCTAAAGCCGTACGAGGTCTATCTTGATCTAAATGAATAAATTCAATTCATTTAATAATCA
This sequence comes from Gossypium rotundifolium, assembly GCA_025506655.1. Classification (NCBI taxonomy): domain Eukaryota; kingdom Viridiplantae; phylum Streptophyta; class Magnoliopsida; order Malvales; family Malvaceae; genus Gossypium; species Gossypium rotundifolium. The sequence goes on from CP106730.1 coordinate 33,010,321, forward strand.
TTCCATTCAATCCAATCCAATCCAAATTCATATTTTTGCAAAAGTATGCTTTTGCCCCTAATGTTTTAATTTCTTTATAATTTAGTCCTTAAGCTCATAAAATGAAATTCATGCAAATTCTGTAACATCCTAGAACCGGGGCTATTTGTGGTTAAATGATTTTTTTTTCTTGTGTTTGAATTGCTATAGTATTAATCGTGGAATAATACGGCTTAATTAGAGGTCTTGAGTGGGCTTGGTTTAGTAGAAAATTTTAATGTGGAAGCTTTAAAGATAGGGAGCCTCAGAAGATAGGGGTTAAGTATAAATTTGGTAAATTATAGCACAAGGAATAGGCTTGGTGCAATTGGTTGGGTGCATCTAAGGGTGCCGCAAAGGCTTGGGTTCAAGGCACGCAGCAACAAGAAGGGCGTTTAAATTTTTGGGTTGGCGTTACAAATGGAAGAAGGCTTTAAAAGAAGTTGGGCGACTTTAAGACACAAAGAACTCATTGGCAAAGTGGTGCCGTCATCACTTAGGAGCTGGAGGTGTGCGTTCGAGGGTTGAGCAACATCTTGCATGTTTTATTTTTGATATGCGGTTATAAATTGGAGTAGGAAGGGTTTAAAATAAATGTTGTGGTTAATTGACATGAAAGTCAATGTGGTAAGTGGCTTTGGGCGTGTTAAGGGGGCTGCTTGGGGTTCCGTGTTCGAATCAAGCAAAGACAACATGGTTATTTTTTCCTCTTTTTCTTCCCCACCGCTAACGTGGGTGAAGGACTTTGGTTGCATTTTGGACTCCCAAAGTCAATTTGGAAGAGTTTGATATGCACATGGGTTCTTTTATTTTAGTGTTTTATTTGTTGAGGGATTAAGGAATTAAAGGATGATAAAATTAGATTTATCTTGGATAAATCAAGGTGGGAATTATCATAAATTAAGAGAGTGTTTGCTGAAAATTGGAGACCTTGGGGTTTGTACATATCTGTTTGTACAAAGAAAGATGTACCAAAAGTTGAACCAAAATTCTTCTTTTCTCTCCAATTTCTATCTTGAAATCTCCATTGTTTCATAGCCAAAACCATTCAAAATTCCAGCTTCTCTTCTCTTTTACAAGCCAAATATACTCCCTCTTTAAGAGAAAATTTCAGCAAACTCCTTCTCTTCTTCCTCTCTTCTTGTCTTTGCCTAAATCTCCTTAAACCATAGCCAAAATTGTTCAAAAATTTCCAGCATTGTTGTTTACTCTTGCGAATTCTCCTTAAGGAAAAAGGTGCTATTTTCGGTTCTTTCCTCTTCTAAAGGGTAGCCAGAACCCTCTCACAACATTAAGAGGTGTTGCCAATTTTCTATAAATGAGGAAGCTTTGGATTTATTTTCCAAGGTGAGTTGGTAAGCACATTCGCCAAAGGCCTTTCAATTAAAAAGTCTATGATTAAATGCCAAACTAACGTATGCCATGGATTTAGGGACTAAGTTAGGCTTGAGTTTGATTGAAATCAAATCCATTCAAGGGACAAAAATCTAGTGTTGTAGATCGGATCTTGGGATCTAGGAATTCGATAGAAACAGTGTGTAAACTCTTTACACACTTTATTATTAAACTTGCGATATTGTTGTCTTGTGTATAAATTTTGGTAGTGATCTATGATATGCTTGTGGCTTAAACATGGATTCCGGTAAGTCCCCTAATTTGTGACTTTTGTTAAATAATTTGCATGTCATCACATGATATTAAATTCTATGCCATGATATATGAAAATTGATATAAAAGCATGTGATGGTGGGATTGATGAGAGGAGGGATGAATTATGGATGTCGTCGATGGTTTTGACCACAAGATGGGTTGGCCCCATCAGTTATTTGTGACCTATGGTCATCGGTGATTTTGACCACAACGATTGAATATTTGCGACTAAGTCCCGGTGGTTTGGTACCACCGATGGTTTTGACCACACTTGATATTTTGTGACCTATGGTCATCGATGGTTTTGACCACACGATGGGTTGGCCCCATCAATTAAATTGTGACTTTAAGTCATCGATGGTTTTGACCACACGGGTAGAAAAGGAGTATGGATGGCTAGTTGGGTTGCATGTGCATGTTTAATTGATAAATTGTGTATGAGTTGTATTTTCCGGGTAGGGGATTTACACACCGAGTCTTGGTGACTCACCCTTCCTTAACATTTTGCGATGAGTAAATCGCGGAGATGGAGCCGGAGAGGACTCGAGGCGGCCATGCTTAATGTGGGAATTTAATTTTGTTTTCGTTAAGTTTAATTATTTTATTTCCTAAGTATTTTTATTTTGGGATTGTAATAAGGCCGCTATTTATTTTGTGGATGTTATTTTATTTATTTTGCTTATGTTATGTTACAAATGAAATTTTCAATTGATAAGTAACGATTAAAAATAATTTTTCAAACTTAGTAAATTTCTACGGGTTTTTCAAAAGATGTTACCATCGGGTAACAAAAAATAAACTAAGTCAACTATCACTTTGATGATTTTAAAATGATACATGATCAATATTTTCAAAAGGGTTTATAAAGCCCAATCAGTATTTATAAAAAGGCCCAACGAGTTTTCAAACCCGTTTAAATACCTTAGACAAATTTAATCAATTTTCACCCAACTATCAAATTGGCCCAAAATATTTTACCCGGTGACATACCAGATCCGGTCGGGACACATGGGCGGGTTTGGGGTGTTACAAATTAGTATCGAGCCAGGTTCAAAACTTCGGTGGGGGCCCAAGGCCCAAAATGTTTAGTTTTGGATAGTAGGCCTTATTATAATGTTTGAGAAATTGTTTTGGCTTGATCAAGCATGGCACCGAGTCTCCGGCACCTATCCGCCTGTAAGTACCTCTATCAATTTCGTGAATTCTTTGGGTGAGGGTAGAAGGGTAAAATGGGAACGTAGACTACTAGAGTAAAGCTGTTGAACCTAGGGCTAGCATACCCCAACAAAAATTTCATAAAATTTAATAATTACCTAAACAAACCACATGAGTTGTCAATGAGCAAAGGATGTGGCAATCGTTATCGCCTGTCTAGGATTGGATTGGTGGGGCTTGGTATTTAAGCGATCCTCGTGACTCACCTCCTACTCACTTGAATCTTACAGTGCGTAGTAGCAGTTCATCCTAGTGAGACGACACACTCACGAGCTAAATTTGATAACTAAAACCCGAAAGGACTAGCCGTTTTGTTTTGGGAAATAATTAAATTTTTTTAAAAAAAAAAAAAGAGACCAAAATACCCTCAAGATGAAAAATGACCAAAATACCCCGGTTTGTAAAATACCTCCATATGGAAAAAAAAATTTCAAATAGAAATTTTCAAAAACATCCTTCTTTGTGAATTCACTTAGAACCTAAATTTTGGAAATTATTTTGTGAAGATACCCGACTATGTAGAATTACTAAAATACCCTTAGGGTAGAAATTACAAAATGCCCTTGAATTATGAAATTTCCAAAGTACCCACGGTTTTAATCAAAATTTCACCACATAAAAAGTGCCCAAAATCTTAAAATTGAAACGTCATGATTTTGTAAAATTACAAAATTGTCCTAACCTACCAAATTACAGAATACCCTTAACTTTCAAATTTTGTAAACATCACTATTTTAGAAAATGCAAATTATCAAAAGAGCCTTCAAAGTTTTTATAATTTTTGAAATATCCCCGATTCATCAAATTTTATAAATTCATCCTGATTTGTGGAAAATTACCAAAATGCCCCGAGTTTCAAAATTCACCTAAGACCCCAATTTCAAAATTTCTCAAAATAATCAGAAATTAAGAGTTTTAAAAAAATTTTGGCAAAATCATCGAAAATTCGCATTTTGAAAATTACGAAAATACCCTCAGAGGAAAAATTACGGAAATACCCACGGTAGTGGAAAAACAATCACAATGAAATCAACAACATCTCTTTGATTGAATGAATGGAAGATGTGTGTTTGTTTGATTACGAAAGAACCACTCTTTAAATTCCTATCATAAAATTTCTTCGTGGATAATTAGTGAAACAAGTACTAATCCATAAAATTACGTAATCGATTAAAGCGCAATAGTTAGAATGAGTTCAAGAGGTCGTGGGCGTCCGTCGCGTGGCCGAGGTAGAGGCGGGTAATGCAGTGTCGGAACCCGTGAGGTCGGTCGAGAATCGGAGAATGGGATACCACCGCCACCACCACCCCCAATTTTTAGAGTGAAGAGCGAGGATCGGGACGGGAGGTGAGGCCGTAACGCATCTTGTGTTGCGAGTCCTTGAGATGGTGGTGAGGCGAATGGAGGTATGGGAGCTCGAAAGTCTGCATGCCGAGCGACTTGATCAAGCAGGGCGAGGTATTCCGGTGTATCGAGAGTGGCACCGGTCGCGGAATCTTGGTTAGAATCGATTGAAAGGATTATGGACGATCTTGACCGACTAATGAGGAGAAGTTAAAAGGAGCGTTGTAAACTCAAGGATGAAGCGTGTCGGTGGTGGCTCACCGTAAAGGATGGAACAATGGCGAAAAACCTTACTTGGGAATTTTTCGAGGAGCCTACCAAAAGAAGTATATTGGAACCACTATGTAGACGCTCGAGGAAGGCTTTCTTGAACTGGTTCAAGGAAATAAGTCGATGGCGAAATATGAGGCCGAGTTCCTCCGATTAAGTAGATATGCTCGTGGTATTGTGGGTACCGAGCATGCGCTGTCAGATTGAAGATGGCCTTAGAGATGAGCTAAGGATGATGATAGCTCCACAACAGAACGAGTTCATTGTCCTTGTGGAGAAGTCTAAAGTTGCTGAGGTAGTAAGACAGTCCGTTAGACGGAACCAGGACAGAAATTGGAATAAGAGGAGCTCGGAACCATCAGAGTTCTCTGGTAATCAGCAAAAGAGGCCAAAGTTTGGTGGGTCGGATCAAGCGCTAGCTCTTCTGCTAATCCTCGATGGCCGCCACGGTGTGATAAGTGTGGCAAGTTTCACAAGGGGAGTGTTGGAATGGTAATCGTGGATGCTTTGAATGTGGGTCTATGGAGCATCGAGTTAGAGACCTGTCCTAAGAAGGCAGCTAAGTGAGAACGGAAGGTCGGGACCATGCACCAATGAAGGATAACCAACAACCACGGAGGGTCGAGGTGCGCTAGGGGTAATGGAAATGGTAGCAGGCGTGATCGAGGTTTGAAGGTGCAGAGGCGAGGCAACCAAGGTTGGTTTATGCAATTGGCCGTCATGAGGAGGAAGATGTGCAGACGTGACAACGGGTATGCGTTCCTTAATTCGGAATACCCTAATTGCTTTAATTATTGTAGAGTTTTCTTATTTTACTAGGGAAGTGCTTGAAACCTTGGTTGTGAACTTAGAGATTGTGTCTAGGAAGCATGATAATTATTTAAGATCGAGTGCACAAGATAGCATAGTCGCGTGAGTAAAAGATGTCTGGTTGTTCGTTAGCAAGTAATTTGAGGGACGAAATTATTTTAAGGGGTAGAACTGTAACATCCTAGAACCGTGGCTATTTATGGTTAAATGATTTTTTCTTGTGTTTGAATTGCTATAGTATTAATCGTGGAATAATACTGCTTAATTAGAGGTCTTGAGTGGGCTTGGTTTAGTAGAAAATTTTAATGTGGAAGCTTTAAAGATAGGGAGCCTCGGAAGATAGGGTTAAGTATAAATTTGGGCGAATTATAGCACAAGGAATAGGCTTGGTGCAATTGGTTGGGTGCATCTAAGGGTCTTGCAAAGGCTTGGGTTCAAGGCACGGCAATGACAAAGAAGCGTTTAAAATTTTGGGTTGGCGTTACAAATGGAAGAAGGCTTTAAAAGGAGTTGGGGCGACTTTAAGACACAAAGAACTCATTGGCAAAGTGGTGCCGTCGTCACTTAGGAGTCGGAGGTGTCGTGGTATTTGGTTCGAGGGGTGGGCGACATCTTGCATGTTTTATTTTTGATATGCGGTTATAAATTTGGAGTAGGAAGGGTTTAAAATAAATGTTGTGGTTAATTGACATGAAAGTCAATGTGGTGAGTGGCTTTGCGTGTTAGGGGGGGCTTGCTTGGGGTTCGAGTTCGAATCAAGCAAAGCACAACATGGTTATTTTTCCCTCTTTTTCTTCCCAAATTGCTAACGTGGGTGAAGGACTTTGGTTGCATTTGGACTCCCAAAGTCAATGGAAGAGTTTGATATGCACATGGGTTCTTTTATTTTTAGTGTTTTATTTGTTGAGGGATTAAGGAATTAAAGGATGATAAAATTAGATTTATCTTGGATAAATCAAGGCTGGAATTATCATAAATTAAGAGAGTGTTTGCTTGAAAATTGGAGACCTTGGGGTTTGTACATATCTGTTTTGTACAAAGAAAGATGTACCAAAAGTTGAACCAAAATTCTTCTTTTCTCTCCAAATTCTTCTTCTGAAATCTCCATTGTTTCATAGCCAAAACCATTCAAAATTCCAGCTTCTCTTCTCTTTTACAAGCCAAATATACTCCCTCTTTAAGAGAAAATTTCCAGAAACTCCTTCTCTTCTTCCTCTCTTCTTGTCTTGCCTAAATCTCCTTAAACCATAGCCAAAATTGTTCAAAAATTTCCAGCATTGTTGTTTACTCTTAGTCAATTCTCTTTAAGGAAAAAAGGTCTTGTTTTCGGTTCTTTCCTCTTCTAAAGGGTAGCCGAACCCTCTCACAACATTAAGAGGTGCTGCCAATTTTCTATAAATGAGGAAGCTTTGATTTATTTTCCAAGGTGAGTTGGTAAGCACATTCGCCAAAGGCCTTTCAATTAAAAGTCTATGATTAAATGCCAAACTAACGTATGCCATGGATTTAGGGACTAAGTTAGGCTTGGATTTGATTGAAATCAAATCCATTCAAGGGACAAAAATCTAGTGTTGTAGATCGGATCTTGGGATCTAGGAATTCCGGTAGAAACAGTGTGTAAACTCTTTACACACTTTATTATTAAACTTGCGATATTGTTGTCTTGTGTATAAATTTTGGTAGTGATCTATGATATGCTTGTGGCTTAAACATGGATTCCGGTAAGTCCCTAATTTGTGACTTTTGTTAAATAATTTGCATGTCATCACATGATATTAAATTCTATGCCATGATATATGAAAAATTGATATAAAAGCATGTGATGGTGGGATTGATGAGAGGAGGGGATGAATTATGGATCGTCGTCGTGGTTTTGACCACAAGATGGGTTGGCCCCATCAGTTATTTGTGACCTATGGTCATCGATGGTTTTGACCACAACGATTGAATATTTGCGACTAAGTCCGGTGGTTTGGTACCACCAATGGTTTTGACCACACTTGATATTTTGTGACCTATGGTCATCGGTGGTTTTGACCACACGATGGGTTGGCCCCATCAATTAAATTGTGACTTTAAGTCATCGATGGTTTTGACCACACGGGGTGAAAAGGAGTATGGATGGCTAGTTGGGTTGCATGTGCATGTTTAATTGATAAATTGTGTATGAGTTGTATTTTCCGGGTAGGGGATTTACACACTGAGTCTTGGTGACTCACCCTTCCCTTAACATTTTGCGATGAGTAAATCATGGAGATGGAGCCGGAGAGGACTCGAGGCGGCCATGCTTAATGTGGGAATTTAATTTTGTTTTCGTTAAGTTTAATTATTTTATTTCCTAAGTATTTTATTTTGGGATTGTAATAAGGCCGCTATTTATTTTGTGGATGTTATTTTATTTATTTTGCTTATGTTATGTTACAAATGAAATTTTCAATTGATAAGTAACCAGATTAAAAATAATTTTCAAACTTAGTAAATTTCTACTGGTTTTTCAAAAATGTTACCATCGGGTAACAAAAAATAAACTAAGTCAACTATCACTTTGATGATTTTAAAATGATACATGATCAATATTTTCAAAAGGGTTTATAAAGCCCAACTGTATTTATAAAAAGGCCCAACTAAGTTTTCAAACCCCGTTTTAAATACCTTAGCCAAATTTAATCGAATTTTCACCCAACTATCAAATTGGCCCAAAATATTTTACCCAGTGACATACCAGATCCGGTCAGGACACATGGGCCGGGTTTGGGGTGTTACAAATTCATCCCTACCCAAGTCTATCCGAATTTCATATAGGCTCATAGCAGCTCATACATTTCATTATTTCAAAATTGTCACCAAGAATATTTCATATTTTTCAATTAAATCCCTAATTGACAAATTCATCAAAAATGACTTTACACAAGTTGTTTATCTAACAACAAAGATTCATTTTCTAAAGATTCATTTTCTACCATCAAACTTCACAAACAACATGAATTCATTCATGGAAAAACTTTAATCTTTTAACATTTTTGCAAATTAGCCCATGGGCTAGCTAGATTAAGCTACAACCCTAAAAACATAACAATCATTAAAAACAGGACGAAAAATACTCACATACAAGCAAAGAGAGATGGATGAATGCTTAAACTTCTCCCATGGCTTTTCTTAGGTTTATTTTCGGTTGAAGATGAGCATAGAAATATGATAGCCTTTGTTTTTGTTATTTTACTATACTTTAATTATTAATTTACTTAAATAACCTTGTAATTAACCTTTAAAATCATTTAAAGATGTCCATAAAAGTCCACTCAACATATTAATGGTCTATTTACCACATAAAACCCTCAACCATTTAATAGCATAGCCATTAGATCCCTTGAACTTATAGAACTCAAGTTTTTCACCTTTTGCAATTTAGCCCTTTTTATCGAATTAAGCATGCAAACGGTAAAATTTCTTAACGAAATTTTTATACTAGACTACTAACATGTTGTAGACATTAAAATAATAATAAAATAAATATTCTCACATCGGATTTGTGGTCCTGAAACCACTATTTTGATTTCACTGAAAATAGGTTGTTACAACTCTCGCCCCAAAGAAATTTCTGTCCCCAAAAATCTTACTAGAAAAAAGGTTCGGATATTATTTCTCATAACTTCTTACGGTTCCTAGGTGGCCTCCTCTAAACCGTGTCATTCCAAAGAACTTTCACTAAAGCTATGCTTTTATTTCTCAACTCTTTAACCTTTTGAGCTAAGATTCTGATCGGTTCTTCGCTGTACAACATATCAGGCTGAATCTCAACATCAACAGATGAGATAACATGTGAAGGATCTGATCGGTACCATCGTAACATATATAAATGAAACACATTATGGATCTTTTCTAACTCCGATGGCAAAGCTAAATGATACACTACTGGCTCAATTCTTTCGATAATCTCATACGGCCCAATAAATCGAGGACTTAGCTTTCCTTTACTACCGAAATGAAGAATTTTCTTCCTGGGCGACACTTTCAAGAACACTTTATCGCTGACTGGAAATTCAATATCTTTACATTTTAAATCTGCATACGATTTTTGTCGATCTAAGGCTACTTTCAAGCTATCTCGGATTACTTTAACTTTTTCTTTAGTTTCACTTATCAAATCAACCCTGTGAATCTTTTTCTCACTAAGCTTAGTCCAATACAATAGAGTTTGGAATTTACGACCATACAAAGCTTCGTACGATGCCATCTTTATGCTTGATTGATAATTGTTATTGTACGCAAACTCAACTAATGGTAAAAATTTCTCCTAGTTGCCTTTGAACTCTAAAACACAACATCAAAGAATATCTTCAGGTACCTACATCACTCGCTTGGACTGACCATCTGTCTGAGGATAAAATGTAGTGCTAAAATGCAAATGCGTACCTAGAGCCTCATGTAACTTGTTCCAAAATCATGACGTAAATCGTGAATCTCTATCCGAAATAATGGAAACCGGCACCCCGTGAAATCTGACAATCTCAGTAACATATAGCTCGGCTAATCTCTCAAGAGAATAATCTATACGTACTAGAATAAAATGTGAAGACTTCATCAGATGATCAGCGACAACCCAAATTGCATCTTTCTTTCTCATAGACAAGGGTAATCCCAATACAAAATCTATCGTGACTCGCTCCCATTTCCATTCCGAAATCATTACTGGCTGTAACAAACCAGAAGATACTTGATGTTCAACTTTAACTTGTTGACATACTAAACATCTCAATACGAACTCAGAAATCTCTCTTTTCATACCCGGCCAGTAGTACATTTGTTTCAAGTCACTGTATATCTTATTGCTACCAGGACGAACAGATAACTACCATTATGAGCTTCATGCAACACTTTCTAAACAAGATCTGAATTCCTTGGAACACAAATTCTACCCTTAAAATATAAACAATCATCGAATCCTATCTGAAAATCTAAATCAATAGTCGTCTGACTCTATTTCTATTTAGCTAATATCACATCATCTTATTTCTGGGCCTCGTAAATCTATTGTAAAAACATCGGTCTAGCTTTCAACTTAGCTAAGATCGAACCATCATTACACAATGTTAATCGTGTATTCAACGCTTGCAAAGAAAACAGAGACTTTCTACTCTAAGCATCGACAACTATATTCACTTTACCCAATTGATAATCAATAATCAAATCATAGTTTTTTAATAACTCGAGCCATCTGCGCTGTCTCAAATTCAAACCTTTCTACGACATTAATACTTCAAAATTTTGTGATCTGTAAAGATGTGACATTTTTTGCCATACAAATGTTGTCGTTAAATCTTCAATGCAAACATAATAGCTAAAGTTCTAAATTGTGCGTTGGATAATTCATTTCATGTGACTTCAACTATCTAGAAGCATAAGCTATCACTTTGCCTTCCTGCATCAAAACACAGCCTAAACCATTTAAATATGTATCACTTAAAATTACAAGCTCTTTACCCGACTCAGGCTGAACTAACATCGGTGCCTCGATCAGCAACACTTTCAACTGATTGAAACTTTTCTGGCATTTCTCAGACCACTCAAATTTCACATCTTTTGCAATAATCTTGTCATCGATATAGCAATCATCGAGAATCCATTAACGAATCTTTTGTAATATCCGGCTAGTCCCAAAAAACTTCTAACCTCAGATACATTTCTTGGAGGGTTCCAATCAACAACGAATGAAATTTTGCTCGGATCAACTCTGATGCCCTCAGCTAAAACAACATGTCCAAGAAATCTGACTTTCCTAAGCCAAAATTCACATTTGCTAAACTTGGCAAAAAATTTCTTTTCACGTAAAGTTTATAATACAATTCTCAAATGCTCAGCATGCTCAGACTCATCTCGTGAATAAATCAAGATATCATCAATTAATACTACAACAAATCGGTCTAGATACTGTCTGAAAATTTTGTTCATTAAATCCATAAATACTGCAGGTGCATTAGTTAAACCAAACGGCATCACAAGAAATTCATAGTGTTCGTACCTGGTCCTGAATGTGGTTTTCGGCACATTAGAATCTTTAACTCGCAACTGATAATAACCAGAACGAAGACCAATCTACAAAAATACTGATGCACCTTTCAATTGATTAAACATATCATCAATTCACGAAAATGGATACTTATTCTTGATCGTAACATTATTGAGATGACGGTAGTCAATACATAATCTCATAGATCCGTCCTTTTCCTTGAAGAACAGAACAGGTGCACTCCAAGGTGAAAAACTACTTCAAGCAAAACCCCTATCTGTCAACTCTTGCAATTGTACTTTCAACTCTTTGAACTCATTAGGAGCCATTCTGCAAGGAGCATTGATATCAGAGATGTTTTGGTATGAGCTCAATGGAAAACTCAACCTCTCTGATCAACAGTAACCCAGGTAACTCTTTCAAAAATGCATCTAGATACTCACAAACCACTAGAACTGATTCTAACTTCAACTCAAAACTCGAATCAAATACATATGCAAGGTACGCATCACAACCTTTTCTCACATATCTCTATGCCGACATAGCCTAAAATAATATTAGGCATAACACTCAAACAATCTGATTCAATCTGAAGCTTTTCACCACTTTGACACTTTAACATAATAAGCTTTCGTATACAATTAACAATAGCATCGTGCAGAGTCAGCCAATCCATGCCCAAAATCACGTCAAACTTATCAAATGGCAATAGCATCAAATCGGCCAAAAATTATAACCCCAAATCATCAACGGACATTTTTTTTGCAAACCTTATCAAGTAGCACATACCGACCTAGAGGGTTCAATACTTTAACCACGAATTCAGTGGACTCAATAGGTAAATTCTTACTTGACACTAAATTCATCCATACATACGAATTGGTTGATCCGGGATCAATCAAAGCAGTAACATCAATATCAAAGATAGAAAATGTACCAGTAATAACATCTGGCATTGAAGCTTCCTCTCATGCACAAGTCGCGTAAGCTCTAGCTGGTGCTCGTGCCTTAGATCTCACACTAGAATCTTTTGTTCCAGCATAGCTACTAGTCACATTTCCTGGATTTCGAGGTGGTCTACCTCTCGTAGCAGTGTCGCTCGGTCGAATAGTCTGAACCTTTTCTTTTTCGAGTACCTTTGGGCAATCTCGAATAAAATGCTTATATGATCCACATTTGAAACATGCACTATTTTTTGCCTTACACTCACCAAAATGTCGATGCCTACACTGTTGAGAATTGGGCTTATTTTCTTTAACACTGTCTACGCTCGCTATAGACGTAGCTTGAGCTTTTGAACCCACATGATGTTTACCTCACTCTCTACTAGAATATCCCACTAAAACAGTTGAACGGTTATAATGTTCTCTTGATTTCTTTGATGACAACTGATATGATTTTCCCGATATCTCTTTATTGAATCTCTAGCCTCAAAATCAACTTTTCTCTTTTCTTTGCTAAGTTCTTCAGCTTTATGCACTCGATCAACCAAAATAACAAGTTCTTTTAGTTCAAGTATCATGACCAATAGCTTTATATCTTCATTAACCCATGTTCAAACCGCTTACACATTGCAACTTCGATTGGAATACATTCTCGGGCAGATTTGCTCAGTCTAACAAATTCCCTTTCATACTCGGACACTATCATTCGGCCCTATTTAAGCTCAAGAAATTCTTTACGTTTCTAATCAAGAAATCTTTTACTTATATATTTATTTCTGAATTTGGTTTAAAAGAATCCCCAATCTATACGCTCTCTTGGCACCACTGAAACTAATCTATTCCACCACTGATAAGCTAAATCTTTCAACAAAGATACAACAAATTTTACACATTCTGTAGGTGTACAAGACAACTCGTCAAAAACCCTGATAATGTTCTCTAACCAAAACTCGGCTCTCTCCAGATCATCATCAACTGTAGCTCTAAATTCTTCAGCCCCATATTTAAAAAAAAATTGACTGGAGGTTTAGTAACTCGCATTGGCTCCAAACCTTAAAGAACTATGGGGATGGATTGGGGAACAGGTGGGGATGGAGGTCGTAGAGCAGTCAGGTTCGTTTGTACGAACTCGATAAACCATTCACTCATCATTTACATGGTAATCATGTTCACTTTTAAGCATATATCACATTACATATATAATCACATAACATTTAAGCATATATCACAATACTCATATAATCATATAGCATTCAGTAAATATCACAATACTAATGTAATCTCATAATATTCAAACATATATTACAATACTCTTATAATCACATAACTTTCAAGCATATATCACAATACTCATATAATTTCATAACATTCAAGCATATATCATAATACTCATATAATCACATAACATTCAAGCATATATCATAATACTCAAAAACATGTTTATAAATAAATTGGCACTTGAGCTATGAAACTTGAAAGTGAGCACTATCACCAGTCATCGGATACACGGATCTCCAACACACCACATAGACTCATAGAGTCAAACATGTCTCAAAATTGAAAAATAAAGTAAACATTCTCCAACACACCAAACATGTCTCGTTGAATGGAGTTTAGCTCACATTATCTTATCTCTCCAACATGTCCCAGGGCCTCAACGCCCAAATCATATAACATATAAGTGAGTACTCACAATCTTATTGTATGCCAACTATATCCAACGATTTCAAGAATCACAAGGACAAAATATCTATTATTAAGCACACATATATATGACTTACCGCTTTACCATTCACTATCACTTCATATAATTATCACTGTCACATGGCATGTTTGACATGCCTACATATGCACTTTCACAACAGTAATCATGAACACATGTCACATGTAATCACATCTCATCTTAATTCACATTTTTATAATAACACAAGAAAATATTTCACAAGTCAAACATGGGTACGAGAAAGCTTACACTCAAAATTTAGAGTAGGGGTTTAGGCTAAAACTAAATTCCCAAATAACGCATTGAATTATGTCCACAAGCAATTATTCCAAACACTCACCAATATGTTTTCGCCAAAAACTCGAAAGCTCAAACTAGCCTTTCCTAACTCGCAAATGGTCCTAGAGAATCCAAAGCTTCAACACAATAATTCACACAACAATACATTCAAAAATCAACTAAGGAATCAACACAAGCAATCAAAAACATAAGCCTAAGCAATGTTCTCATGTAATCGAAACCTTTAACGTAGCAAACTTTAAATTTGAATATCTTAGTCTATACTCAGTCTTTTCATCTAAAACAAATTCTGTTCATCTTATAATTCACCTACAACTAATTCCCAACCTTTAAACTACACCAAATCACCCAATCCATGGTATCGACTTTTTCAACATGCTTTTGGCTATTTTTAGAAAATTCATTAAAACTCAAGAAATCTTTAACAGAACGTCAAAGTAAGTTTAGAAACCTTTTAACCTCATAAAAACTAATTGAAAAACATTTTTAAACCACATTTTTACCCAAAATCCTAAAATTCACCATTAACGACCCAATTTTCAGCTTTTAATCAAAACATTCAACTTAATGGCTAAAAATTTCATTCAAAAGACTAAATAACATTTAAAACTAATTAGGAATTGAATCATTACCTTAGTTGACAAAAAACCAAGTGTTAGATTGAAAACCTGAAAAACTCACAAGCTTGATAATAGAGGAATCTATGGTGTTTTGGGGTTTTTGGGGTTTTTTGGGGGGGAATTTTATGGAGGTTTACAGCTTGGATGTTGATATGAATCAAAAGGCTAAAGTTTGGAAATCAAAAATCAAATGGGAACAAGGGAGAATAAGGGACAACACAAAAATGAGGGAGAAGAAAAACTAATGTGAAAATGAAACTAGGTGGGGAAAGATATAAGGTGAATTTTAAAATCTGGTCTAATTACCTCTTAAAAATTTTAACAGCTCGATTTAGGGCCTAGTCAGAATAGTGGTTCGAGACCACAAATCCGAAGTAAAAATATGTGTTTTATGAGTTTTATGAGACTTATGATGTGTTTGCATGATTGTGTGAAAATTTCATGAGGAAATTTTATTTATTAGTGATTAATTTGTCCATTAGGACTAAATTGTAAAGATTAGAAAATATGAGATTCTAGAAGATTTAAGTATGAAATAGCATCATAAAAATTATTAGAAGTCCTTATTTAGAAATTAGACCATTATATGTTAAGATGGACAAAAATGGACATGGGAAGGAAAAATCTCAAGAAAGGGACTTAAGGGCATTTTAGTCATTTGGTTAATAAAAGATTAAAATGGGAAAAATGAAGCAAAAATTTGCTCATTTTCTTCAAGCTAAGGCCGAAAATACCAAGCTCTCCATAGCTAGGGTTTCTTTAACTTCCAAGCTTTATAATCAAGAAGCACGAAGCCCGGACCGAAATCAAGGCAAGAACAAAGTGTCGGACTAAATCGAACATCTACACGCATTTTGAGTACTGAGGTAAGTTTGTGTGAAATTAAGGTTACATGTGTTATTATGTTTAAGTTATTTATTCTTTTGAGGAATGCATATCATTTCTATGAAATTGATTAATGATGTCTTGATGAGAAAATGATGAAAATATGCTAAGTGAAGTCCTGGTTGAAATTTTGGAATAACGAGGACATTTATGTCACAACATGAGATAAGGAAGGTCCCGTATAAGACCATATCTAGGACATGGCATCGGCACCGAATGTAGGTCTCGTATAAGACCATGTCTAGAACATGGCATCGGCACCGAATGTAGGTCTTGTATAAGACCATGTCTGGGACATGGAATCGGCACCGAATGTAGATCCCGTATAAGACCATGTCTTGGACATGGCATGTAACATCCCAAAGTTGGGCCTAGTAGGAATGGGCCCAGTGGGCCTTGGGCGTAATAGCAGTTAAAATTTTAGAGAATAAGAGAATGGCTTTAATGCAAGTTGGATCTAGTAGGTGAGTGATTTTGGAAGGTTAGGGGGCTTCTATGAAGTCCCGGGTTCAAACTTTGGCTTTAGGGAAATTTTGGTTTTAGGTGAAAAAAAACCCTGGGAGTTGGAAGTAGGCTTTAAGAATAAAATGTGGAATAAATAACATAAGTGGAGTGTGTGGTGTAGTGGCAAAGTGACGCCACAAGGAAGGAAGGAGGTCCAAGGTTCAAGTCTTGGCTCTTGCATTTTGGTTTCTTTTTTAAATGGACTCTAGAATTTTGCCATAGGGTTATATTTAGTTGCGCATGATTTTAGACACAAGAGGAGCTTGTGGCCAAGTGGTTAGCGGCGTGGATTATGCTACAAGGGAGCCTGGGTTTGAATCTCATGGAAAGCAAGGGAGTATTTATTTTGCGGATTGGACGGCAATAGTTTGAGTTGGATTTAAACTTTGCTAACGGAGGGATCCCACATCGAAAAGATACAAAGAAGGAAGGTGAGAAGATAGCTATATATAGAGCAGTCTATGAGGAGGGTTAAGATACCTTGGTGGGCGTTTGGGTAGGAGTGGTTGGAGTGCGGATTAGCACCAGATTCCTATCAAGTGTGTACTTCTCTCTACTCTAGCTGTAGAGCGGCAAATGCCGAAAAGCTGGTCACACGGTAATGGTAGCCACACGAGCGTGTGAGCGCACATGTGGGAGCTTCGACGTGATAGTCGAGGCCACTATGAGTATTCTTGTAGGTTGAGGTTGCTTGGGCCATGATGGGCTCGTGGGCCCATATGAATAAATTGTATGACTGTGTAGTAGAAATTGGACTAGACTAGATAAATCTAATATCTGTGGCTAGATTTGGGCTAAATGGGCCACACGAGCGTATGGGTCCATTTGGACCGAGAATGGGCCCTAGGCCCAATTGTACCGTTTCAATAAGAAAAGGTATATGTGTCGCTCGAGGCGACAGTAGGCCGTCGAAAAGGCCATTAAGTGCAAAATTATTGAAATACGCTTAGTTTACAAAATTATCGAAATACCCCCTAGTATGCAAATTAACAAAATACCTGGTTTGTAAAATTACCAAAATACCCCTAGTATGCAAAATTACTGAAATACCCCTGGTTTGCAAAATTACCAAAATACCCCTAGTTTATAAAATTATCAAAATACCCCTGGTTTGTAAAATTGTCGAAATACCCCTGGTTTGTAAAATTATCAAAATACCCCTAGTTTGTAAAATTATCGAAATACCCCTAATTTGTAAAATTACCGAAATACTCCTAGTTTGCAAAATTATCGTTTTACCCCTACATGACAAAATGATCGTTGTACCCTAGTGGTAGTACTAGCGTTGTATGTGTTAATTGTATGATTGATTATGTTTGAGATGCGTTGCTTACATGGATTGGTTATGAGTAGAATTACTGAACTACCCCTGTAGGGTGGAATTATCGAAATACCCTTATAGGGTAAAATGACTGATTTGCCCTTGTAGGTAAATGATTGACTTATGCAATGAGTTGTCTAATTTGACTGTGGTTGTATGGCTGATATGCTTTTATTACATGTTTAAATAATTATTCTTGAGCATGTCCATTTTGCATGCGTGTAATGATTGAGCATGACATACACGACATATTGCATGGGTGGGAATTATGGTACGGAGGAAGATTTGAGGATTGCATGGCAGTATGGTATGGATCCAGGATCGTATAGCCGTATGGTATGGATCTACCGTAGGCTTTTAGCCACCGAGCAGCCATGCTACACTGATAATGTTATCGAGGGCTGTGTGCCATTCATATGGGCTTCGTGCCGTAATTATGGGCTTTGTACCAATACCAAAGGCTTTGTTCTGTTATTATGGCTTTGTACCAATCATATTTACCGTGGCTATGTACCTAACATATATATATTGATGACTCTGTGTCAATATTTGAGGATTGCATGGACGTATGGTATGGATCCAGGATCACATGGCCGTATGGTATGGGTCCACCGGAGGCTTTAAGCCCAATGTATGTGATTAAGCAACTTTGCTGCAACATTCAGTAGTATTGTAACCGGGCTACCCTTGGTGTGTAGCAGTGAGGGTCGATTGTAGAATCCCCATTGGTGTGTTTGGCAGGAATAAGTGGTGTGTAGCGCATGGAAAAATTAGGTTAGGCTAGGTTTGCATCGCATTGCATACATTATCTGT
This sequence comes from Gossypium rotundifolium, assembly GCA_025506655.1. Classification (NCBI taxonomy): domain Eukaryota; kingdom Viridiplantae; phylum Streptophyta; class Magnoliopsida; order Malvales; family Malvaceae; genus Gossypium; species Gossypium rotundifolium. Next base: position 33,028,745 of record CP106730.1, read on the forward strand.
TATGACATGATATGGGTTAAGGCTCAACCGAGGCTATTTTGGGCTAAGGCTCAATTGCCACCGCTACTGTAATGGGTTTCGATCTGAATTGTCATGATGCATGTTCTTACCGATGAGGTTTGTACACACTGAGTTTTCGTAAACTCACCCCCTCTTTTTATTAAATGTTTCAGGTATTTCCTAGCGATAGAGGATTGGGAGCCGTGGAGGACTCGGGGGTGGCTATACATTGGAGATACTACTCGTGAACTTTAGTAATTTCGATTTTTACCTTTTCTTTTAGATTATTTATTTTGGGTTAATATTTTGTAACAAGGCTATTGGTTTATTTTTTCTAAATTTTCATTTATAACTGTTAAACTTATAAATATGGGGTTTTCTTAAAACATTAGCAATCGTTTTCTAAAATATCATGTTTACATAGCGATGCAAGTTCAACTTTCATAACAAAAGTTTTTCAAAATAATAACAACTTTTAAATATCATTTAGTAAATCATATTTTCTCAAACAAACAACGAACTCGGAGTTCAAAAATCCAAAACACTTTTCTAAACAATTGCTTAGCTTTTCAACTTCCTTCAATGTGACACGCCAGATTTGGGCCTAACTTCTAGGCTGGGTTTGGGGTGTTACATGGCATCAGCATCAAATAAGGAAGGTCCCGTGTAAAACTATGTATGGGACATGGCTTCGGCACCAAAGGAAGATCTCGTGTAAGACCATGTCTGGGACATGGCATCGACATCTAAGTACAATCTCGTATAAGACCATGTCTAGGACATGGCATCGACATCGAGCTAAGAGATCCCGTGTAAAACCATATCTAGGATATGGCATCGGCATCAAGAGGTGATCCCATGTAAGACCATATCTGGGATATGGCATTGGCATCATGATACATGTATGATGAGATTGAGTATCCTTCGAAATTTTGAGTAGTTTAACAGGCAAAAGAGCTATTTATGTAAAGATGACAATGAGCTAAGTTATACAAGGATAACAAAGAGATACATATAAGTTAAGGATGATAATGATTTAAGTTTATGTTCAAGGTAACATAAGTGCTAAAATATGTGCTGAAGTGATACATGTACCATGAGTAAAATACGAGTTATGAAATTTGTAATGTGATATATGATGGGTAAGAATAAGTATAAGTAAGTATGTCAAAGTACTTGAGAACTTGTATTGCTATTGTTCCATGATAAATGGATTTTACTATGAGTATTTATGTTTCTATATTAATTCATGCAAACTTACTAAGCTATATGCTTACCTCTCTCTTTTCCCTTTTCCTTATAGTATCGCCAAGCTAGCTAGGGGATCGTAGAACATCGAGCTCAGATCACACTATCAATCATTCTTTTGGTATAGTAAAGTTGATTTATTTTGGGTATGGCATGTGTAGGAACTTTGTCATTTTGTATTATGTCATATTTGAGAGCCAAAGTGTTGGCTACTAATATTATACACTCATTTTGTATATGTTCATAAAGAATTGGCAAATATTTGTTAAGTTTCATATTTTAATGATGATGAGATTTATGAAGGGAAAGTTTATGCAAATGATGAGCTAAAATGTGAAGTGTTTGAATGATGATTAGTGGTTCATTATAGGGTATTATTGTCTTATCATGTATTGTTTGTGTTGGTATGGGTGTGTTTATGTTTCAGGGTGGCAATTGGCTTGGTAAATAGCCTTCTAATTGTCCACACAGGTAGACACACGGACGTGTGCCTAGACCGTGTGTGACACACGGTCAACCCCATGTTTCGTCAAGACGGCCAGGCGACGTGCAGCCTAGGTGTGCCCCTGCCCAAGAGTTCTTGGCGTCATAAATAGAATGCTAAGGTTTTCACACATGGGTGAGGACACGGGCGTGTCTAGGTCGTGTGATGGACATGAGCTAAAGATACAGGTGTGTGTCCGACCGTGTGAAAACCCCTGTAGGTTCAAAATGAAAATAAATTCCACACGGGCTAGGAACATGGGCATGTGTGATCACACGGCCTGCCCACATGGGCGTGCTCCATTTCACACGGGCGTGTTGCCCCTGTTTAGGCAAAAATTTTCTAAGAGCATAAAATTTTCTGGATTAATTTTGAAACCTCCCATACGTATGTTTAGGGCCTCGTAGACCTATAATAAGGATGTTGTAACAGCCGACTTAGGGCCTAGTTGGAATAGTGGTGCGAGACCATAAATCTGAAGTAGAAATATGAATTTTATGATTTCTATAAAGTATATGAGATGATTTCATGATTGTGTGAAAATCTCATGAAGAAATTTTATTAATTACTGATTAAATTGTCCATTAGGACTAAATTGCAAAGAATGGAAAATATGATATTCTAGAAGATTTAAGTATGAAATAGAATTGTGAAAATTTCTAGAGGTCCTTATTTAGAAATTAGACCATTATATTTGATGATGGACAAAAATGGACATGGGAAGGAAAAATCTCAAGAAAGGACCATTAAGGGCATTTTGGTCATTTCGTTAATAAAAGAATTAAAAGGGAAAATAAAGCAAAAATTGATGTCCATCTTCTTCACCATAGCTGAAATTCTCAAGCTCTCCGTAGCTAGGGTTTCTTCAACTTCCAAGCTTGATAGTAAGTGCATCCTAGCCCCGTTTTTCATGTTCTTCGTATTTTTGAGACCCTCGTAGCTCAGTTTAGCTATTTCTAGCTATATTTTGAGCTAGGGCTCATATTAAAAAATTTACCCATCTGTGGCATGCATGTATTTTGATTTTTTATGGAGGAATATGAAATTTTGATGTATGATATATATCTTTTTTCGAAGTGACTTTCATGAAAAATGCATGTAAGGACCAAATTGTAAAAGTTATGAAAATGGTCATACATGAGTGAAATAGTAGAAATTAAAGGTTTCTATAGTTTAGAATATGATTCAGCTAAGCTTGAAATACAAAAAAGTTGAATGAAAATCATTTTACGAGCCTAGGGGCAAAAGTGTAATTATGTAAAAGTTTAGAGGCAAATTGTAATTTTGCCAAAATATGAATTATGAGTCGATTTAGTCAATGTGTGTATTTAACAAGTGAATTTTTATTATAGATAAAGAAACACGAAGCCCGGATCAAAATCGAGGCAAGAACAAAATCGAGGACTAAATCGAGTATCGATACATAGTTTGAGAATCGAGGTAAGTTTGTATGAAGTTGAAGTTTCATAATGTTTTGATGTTTGAAACTACTTAATATTACGACAATGTCTGTTATTACTATGAATAACCAAGTGATGAAGCCTCGATTAGGAAATAGTGAAAATAAGTTATGTGAAATCCCAAATAATGATTCGGAATAATGAAATTACCCATGTTTAGCATTGAATAGAAAAGGTCCCGTGTAAGACCATGTCTGGGATATGGCCTCGGCACCAAAAGAAGATCTCGTATAAGAACATGTCTGGGACATGGCATCGACATTCACGTATGATCTCGTATAAGTCCATATCTGGGATATGGCATCGACATCGAGCTATAAAATCCCGTGTAAGACCATATCTGAGATATGGCATCGGCATCAAGGGGTGATCCTATGTTAGACCATATCCGGTATATGGTGTTGGCATCAAGATTTATGCATGATGAGTTCGAATATCCTATGATAATCTGATTCGTTTATAGGCAAAAGAGTTAAGTAGGTGAAATGGCATAGTGCCAAATCCGTTTATGGATGGCTTTAAGTTTCATTCATAATAAGAATGATGAAGATGTGAGTTTATGTTTATGTTAGCATATGTGCTAAGTCATGTGATTAAGTGATATAGGTGCTATGAGTAAGTACAAGTTACTAAAGCATAATGTGATATGAGATGGGTAAGAATGAATGTGAGTAAGTAAGTTTAAGCATGTGAGACATATGTTGCTATTGTTTCATGAAAAGGATGAATTTGGTTTGAGCAATTATGTTGCTTTAGAATTTCATGCAAGCTTACTAAGCTATATGCTTACCCCTTTCTTTTTCCCTTTTTCCTTGTAGTTTCGCCAAGCTAGCTTGGTGTAATATCAAGGATTTAGGGGTTGCTCATTTATCTTGTTTTTGTGTTTGGTATGCTGGTATGTTGTTTGAGTGTGTTTGGGGTCCCCGGGAAGGTCCGGGGTTAAGTCAGAACCTTGGTCAAAATTTTGTTTTTGGGCACTTTAAGAGGGAAGCTGGCTGGAGCCAGGGCTTAAGGTATTTTGATTGGGTATGTTGACACAAGAGTTAAGGTGGAAGAGTGGCAATGAGGTATCACTTAGGGAGCAAGGGACTGACGCCTCAAGGGGAGCAGAGGGGAGTAGGTTTGATTCGCGTTGTCAGCAGGGTAGCTTTTATTTTTGTTCATGCGTCATAGGGTTGGATGGTGGAATCGGTTGGGAGCCTTAAAGAGTGGAGGTGACTTGGTCAAATATTTTTGAAAGGTTGGACAGGAGTAAAAAGGGGGATTTGGAATGTTCAAATTATTTTGAATGGGTAAACCATTTTCAAATGTGTGTTTAAGAGTGTTTCAAGGAGGAAATTGGGGGATTGAAGAGAGGTAGGATGCTAGTCAAATTTTGTTGAAGGGTGTGCTAGATGGGTGAGGCATTCGGTTCTAGGGGGGATGTTAGTGCCGAAAGTTGCTAAGGGTTAGCCTAGGTAGGGAGTTTTATTTTCGGAATTAGAGTGTGTTGCACCTTGGTCACTTTTGGTCCTTTCTTTTGTATAGCTGAAAACTCCCAAGAGCTTTATTCATTCTCCTTTTGCCTAAGCTGAAACTAATCCCCCTCCTATTTTTTCTCTTTTGCAAATTTGAGTTCTCTTCTCCCTCACCACCAAGCCGAAATAGGTCTCTCACATTCTTTTTCTAAAGGTGTTTTCTTTTGGTAACCTCTAGGCTGAACATACCATCATCTTTTCGTGTCTTTTTATTCTTTTCTCTCTTCTTCCTCTTGGCATTTTTGGTAACAGGTGAGCACTTCTTCTTCATCTAAAAGTTGAACCTCAACACTCACTCTCTCTTTTCTTGTCATTTGTGTAACACCCCAAACCCGGCCCAAACACCACGACCAGATCTAGCATGTCACTAAGAAGATTTAGTAAGACATGTCGCATTTTTGGAAAACATTTGTCGAGTTTGAACATGTATTCCGGAAAACTTAATGATTTGATAATTTATAAAAGATATAAATTTTATATGGTGCCTTTATGAATTAAAAACCAAAATATAGTACATGCCTTAGTTTAATTAAAACGTAAAATCTAAATGTATAATAATAATAAAAGCCCAAAATAAAACCGAAAAAAATATAAAGCTAGTGGCCCATGGCCTTATTACAATAAAATATAAAACCCAAAATAATTTAACATTTTGAAGGGAAATTTAAGTAAATAGCGTCTTTGCTGTAACAATTTAGACTCTTGCATGGCCACATTGTGCTCCCCTCTAGCCCGGTCCGATGCACTAAGTGCTACCTAGAAAAAAATGTTAAATAATAGGGTGAGTCACAAGACTCAGTGTGCAACCCTCGTGCACCATCAGACTGGGCCTTAGCCCCACAGAATAGATAACAAAATATAATATATCAGGAATTATACAAAGCCCAAACCCAATCTTAGGTTTCCATCCGCTACACACCACCCTTACCTGCCAATCACACCATTGGGGATTTCTACAATCAACCCACACCGCTACACACCATCGATGGCAGTCACGCTGTAGTTAGCTGCTTATCGTCAGATCATGGAAATAGCCACTACAACAGATCATGGCAATAGTCACTACAATAGATCATGGCAAAAGCCACTACAACAGTTCATGGCAAAAGACACTACAACAGAACACTTCCCCTTTCATCAATCACCCAACCCCGTGCAATCACAGAAACTGGCATACATGTTTATCATAACAAATCAATAGAACCATTCACTTTAGAATGACAGAGATCACTAACTTGGTGATTCGCTTTTACCCTCCTCGGATTTTTAATAGCCATGCCGGTATTTCGGCATTTAACAGAATATAATCGATTTATAAGCATATACTAATAGGAAATCCAAATGGTGTGAGTATGTTACACACGTAATTACGCTCAACGCTACACTACCAAGGTCGACACTCTCCCTAGCCCGAATCGTGACTATCGGACCACTATTCATGGAAAAAACTCACTAAATCGATTGAATCTCGGAGTTAATGAACTTGGCCAAATCGTTGGTTGAACCCTTACACCACAACCAATGAGATTCGGCTAATGAAGTATGGATTAAGGAGAAGTGACCCTTCGACCAATCAGGGAACATAAGTCCACACAAAAACCCTATCTCTTTACCTTCAGTTTTTTTCGAGATACGGCACAAGCAGATACCATAGAGAAGATTTGGCTTCTAGGAATAAAGAGTGAGAAGAAAAGAACCATCCATCAAGACATAAAGGAAGTGATTTGGTTTAAAATAAGGATGAGAAAGAAAAGAGATGGCAGAGAGGAAATCGTCTGAGAACTTACCACCCCTGGGATGTTGATTCGGCTATGGTGAGACTTCAGGAAAAGAGGCTGAACTTTTGGAGATTTCGGCTATGGAAGGGAATGAGGGTGTAGCTTTAGCTTTTAGTGAATGGAAGATGAATAATGATGAAGATAAAAAGATTCGGCTAGAAGGAGGTTTCAAAGAAAAAGAAAAGGGAGAGGGAAGTGGTGATTCCGGCTTTTTAAGAGTGAAGATGAGAAAAGAAAGAAAACAAATGCTTAAGATGGCCTTTAGAATTTCAGCACACCTTCCTAAAGCCAAAACCGAATGCCCCTCTCCTTTTCAACTCTTCACAATTTCGGCTAACACTAACCTTCTAAAGATAGCTCCTATCTTTCTTTTCTATCTCAATATTATCCACCCCTCCAGGAGAGACCTAGCTAGTACCGCTTCTTCCTCCTTTTATCATCTCATTATCTCTCAATTATTCAAATTATTTAATTCATTTAACTCCCCATTTGATAGCCTTGGTGCTGTCCCCCCTTGCTCCCTTTTAAGTGAAGAATTTGGCCCAACAACTTGGGCTCCAAGCACCCAAAACTTGGGCCCTCTCCATCCACTAGTGACGCCACCCTTAGCTCTTTTATGGCGCCACCTTACTTTGGGCCACAAGCCCAACTTGATATTTTAACCACAGATACTTACCTTCAAACCCTATGGTGACTAAACAGAATATTTTAACTGAGGTCTCAGCCCATTCCTGAGCCCAATCTGAACCCCTAACCCTCAATTTACTACTTAACCATCAACACGCAAAATGCACAGGCCCACTAAATCAAGATGTTACAATTTATTTTTGCTCATATTTTGATCACACTTCTAAACCCTTAGCTAAAACTTCTCCACTCCAACACCACTCCATATCTTTTTCTCTTCTTCAATTGTTCATCATAGCCGAACCTATTTCTCAATTCCCCTATCTTAGAACCTCTCTTTTATTTTTCATCCAAACTGAAACTCACTATTCCTTTCGATCTTCTCAACCGGATTCTTCCTAGTGGTGGTATGTAACATTCTGAAATTGGGCCTAGTAGGATTGAGCGCAATGGGCCTTAGGCGTAGTAGCGCTTAAAATTTTTTGGAGAATAGGAGATCGACTTAAGTGCAAGTTGGACCTTTTAGATAAGTGATTTTGGAAGGTTAGGGGCTTCATGAAGTCCGGGATCAAATATTAGCTTTGGGTAAATTTTGGTTTTAGGTGAAAAAACCACGAAAGTTAGCGGTGAGGCCTTAAGAATAAAATATAGAGAAAAGTGACACAAGTGGAGTGTGTGGTGTAGTGGCAAAGTGGCGCCACTTAAGGACAAGGAATGGCGCCACAAGGAAGGAAGGAGGTCCAAGGTTCTAGTTGTAGCGTTTGCATTCCTTTTAGATTATTTTTATTAAATGAATTTAGACCTTAGACATAGGGTTATATTTAGTTGCGCATGGTTTAAGACACAAGGAGCTAGTTGGTAAAGTGGCTAGCAGTGTGGATTATGCTCTGAGAGTGCAGGTTCGAATCTCATGAGAAGCAAGGGAGTATTATTTTCTTGGATTGGACGGTAAGAGTTTCATTGAATTTAAACTCTCTTGACGAAGGGATCCCATCGGAAAGATACAAGGAATGAAGGTGAAGAGCTAACTATATAAAGAGCATGCCGGAGAAGGTTAACATACCTTGGTGGGCGTTGGGCACGAGGAGTGGTCATTGCTTGGTTTAGCACCAGAGTCTGTCGGTGTGTAACTCTCTCTACTCTAGTTGTAGAGTGGCAAATGCCGAAGTGCTGGGTCATTACGTAATAATAGTAGCCACAGGCGTGCGGCGCGCGTGTGGGGCTTCACGCGATAGTTGAGGCCATCGGTAGTATTCTTGTGGGTTGGGGTTTGGTTGGGCGCGATGGGTCAAGTGGGCCCAATGGGCCGTGGGCCCAATTGAAATAAATTGTATGATAATATAGTATATAGTGAACTAAACTAGGTGGAACTTATATCGTGGCTAGATTTGTGCTAGGTGGGCCACACGAGCATGGGGGCGGATGGTAGAAATTGGGTTTTAGGCCCAATAAATGCGGTACTAATAGAAAATGGTAGGTGAGTCGCTAGTGGCGACATTAGGCCTTCAAAAGGCCATTACGGTTAATAATTCTGAAAATACCCTTGGTGGGTAAATTACGAAAATACCTTGGTAGGTAAATTACGAAAATACCCTTGGTGGGTAAATTACTGAAAATACCTCGGTGGGTAAATTATGAAAATACCTTTGGTGGATAAATTATGAAAATACCCTTGGTGGGTAAATTACGAAAATACCCTTGGTGGGTAAATTACGAAAATACCCTTGGTGGGTAAATTACGAAAATACCCTTGGTGGGTAAAATTACGATTATACCTTAGAGGTTGATTAGCATGATTATGTTGTTTTATGTCTATCGATTATGATGGTAATTCATGTTATACTTATATTTGATATATGTCTAGCATACATGACATCTGCATACAAATTATTATGTCATATTGCATGGGTATGATGAGAGGAGGGAAGATTGATATCTGTGACTTTGGGTCACGGTGGTTTGGCACCACCGGTGGTTTGGTACCACAGTTGATATTCGTGACTTTGGGTCACGGAGGTTTAGCACCTCCGCGTCTCGTCCCAGTGGCTTAAGACCATGGGGTTGGCCCTACGCTTGATTTCTGGGATTGGCGCTAGTGATTTGGTATCACACGATGGGTGGGCCCCATCATTTGATTCGTGGATCGCGGTCACCAGTGATTTAGTATCACACTTGTGTCTTTGGGACACGGAGGTTTGGCACCTTATAGCGACTCGTCCACGTGGTTTAACACCACCGTGGGTTGGCCCTTTTGAGATCTGAGATTATCGCCAGTGATTTGGTATCACACGTGGGTTGGGCCCACAGATGGATTTTTCGTGACTTTGGGTCACCAAAGTGGTTTGGCACCACATTGATGGATATCGTGACTTTGGGTCACGGTGGTTTGGCACCACCGGTGGTTTGGTACCACACGGGTAGAATCGGGAGTTTCGGATGGTTAGGTTTTGGGTTGCATGACATGCATATTTTCATATGAAATTGTGTAAGGGTTTAACACACGTTGGATGGGGATTTACACACCGAGTCTCGATGACTCACCCTTAGTTAAATTTTGCGGTAATCATTAGATCGCGGTTTGGGAGTGAGGTGGACTCGTGGAGGCCATACATATGTTTACTAAATAAATTCATTTCTTTTATTTAGACTTATTTTTATTTGGGTTTTGTTATGTAATAAGGTCTTGGTATTTTATTTGGTTTTAGCGTTTAAATTGGTTCTTGCTTATTATTAAATGTTTAATGCGGATTTTCCTAAAATATTAATAAACGTTTCTTATTCAAAATTACTTCAACTCAATTTTCACAACAAATACAATTTTACAAACTAATAACAACTTTGTAAAATGGGCATTAAATGAATCGGGTTTTATATACAAACCACGAAAACGTGGAGTTTCAAAAGAATCTGAACTTTTAACGAGCGTACAATTTTAAACATTCCTTTCATGTGACATGCCGGATCCGTCGTAACGTTTAGGCGGGTTTGGGGTGTTACAATTTTATATCGAGCCTAGGTTTAAAAACTCTATTTGTGGGTTTGGGTTCAAAAATGTTTTCAAAGGATGGTTTAGAATATCTTATCTGTAAGTATGGCACCCGAGTCTCCGGCACCAAATCCGTAAGTTTCCTTTTACTATATTCTGGTATATGCAGAATGATTGTATTTATTCTGCGATGTGTGAATGTGATGCTTGAATATAGGAATTGTATGTATGTGTGAAAAATATATGTTGCTTCGGTGGTAGATAGTTGGTTATGTGAAGGGGTTCCAAGATTTAGTTAGAAAGTATATTAGTTTTATTAAGATCGAGTCTTGTGACAAGAGCGTAGTGTGGGGGTTAGGATGTGTGACGGTTAGTAGTTGGAAATTTCGAGGACGAAATTTCTTTAAGGAGGGTAGATTTGTAACATCCTGAAATTGGGCCTAGTAGGATTGTGCGCAATGGGCCTTAGGCGTAGTAGCGCTTAAAATTTTTGGAGAATAGGAGATCGACTTAAGTGCAAGTTGGACCTTTTAGATAAGTGATTTTGGAAAGTTGAGGGCTTCATGAAGTCCGGGATCAAATATTAGCTTTGGGTAAATTTTGCTTTTAGGTGAAAAAACCACGAAAGTTGGCGGTAGGCCTTAAGAATAAAATATGGAGAAAAGTGACACAAGTGGAGTGTGTGGTGTAGTGGCAAAGTGGCGCCACTTAAGGACAAGGAATGACGCCACAAGGAAGGAAGGAGGTCTAAGGTTCTAGTTGTAGCGTTTGCATTCCTTTTAGATTATTTTATTAAATGAATTTAGACCTTAGACATAGGGTTATATTTAGTTGCGCATGGTTTAAGACACAAGGAGCTAGTTGGTAAAGTGGCTAGCGGCGTGGATTATGCTACTGAGAGAGTGCAGGTTCGAATCTCATGAGAAGCAAGGAGTATTTATTTCTGGATTGACGGTAAGAGTTTGATTGAATTTAAACTCTCTTGTGAAGGATCCCACATCGGAAAGATACAAGGAATGAAGGTGAAGAGCTAGCTATATAAAGAGCATGCCGGAGAAGGTTAACATACCTTGGTGGGCGTTGAGGCACGAGGAGTGGTCGCGGCAGATTTAGCACCGAGTCTGTCGGTGTGTAACTCTCTACTCTAGTTGTAGAGCGGCAAATGTCGAAGTCTTGGTCACGGTAATAGTAGCCACACAGGCGTGCGGCGCGCGTGTGGGGCTTCGATCACGATAGTTGAGGCCATCGGTAGTATTCTTGTGGGTTGAAATTTGGTTGGGCGCGATGGGCCGAAGTGGGCCCAATGGGCCCGTGGGCCCAATTGAAATAAATTGTATGATGATATAGTATATAGTGAACTAGACTAGGTGGAACTTATATACGTGGCTAGATTTGTGCTAGGTGGGCCACACGAGCATAGGGGCTCCGATGGTAGAAATCGGGTTTTAGGCCCAATCGTCCTAAGACGATCGAAAATGGTAATGAGTCGCTAGTGGCGACATTAGGCCTTCGGAAAGGCCATTACTTGTTAATAATTCTGAAAATACCCTTGGTGGGTAAATTACGAAAATACCTTTGGTAGGTCTTGGTGGGTAAATTACGAAAATACCCTTGGTAGGTAAATTATGAAAATACCTTTGGTGGATAAATTATGAAAATACCCTTGGTGGGTAAATTACGAAAATACCCTTGGTGGGTAAATTCGAAAATACCCTTGGTGGGTAAATTACAAAAATACCACTTGGTGGGTAAAATTACGATTATACCACTTAGAGGTTGATTAGCATGATTATGTTGTTTTATGTCTATCGATTATGATGGTAATTCATGTTATACTTATATTTGATATATGTCTAGCATACATGACATCTGCATACACTAATTATTATGTCATATTACATGGGTATGATGAGAGGAGGGGAAGATTGATATCTGTGACTTTGGGTCACCGGTGGTTTGGCACCACCGGTGGTTTGGTACCACAGTTGATATTCGTGACTTTGGGTCACGGAGGTTTAGCACCTCCGCGTCTCGTCCCAGGTGGCTTAGCACCACGATGGGTTGGCCCAGTTGATTTCTGGGATTGGCGCTAGTGATTTGGTATCACACGATGGGTTGGCCCCATCATTTGATTAAATGGCTCGCGGTCACCAATGATTTAGTATCACACTTGTGTCTTTGGGACACCGGAGGTTTGGCACCTCATAGCGACTCGTCCTCGTGGTTTAACACCACCGGGTTGGCCCCACTTTTGAGATACGGGATTGTCGCCAGTGATTTGGTATCACACGTGGGTTGGCCCCAGATGGATTTTTGTGACTTTGGGTCACGGTGGTTTAGCACCACATTGATGGATATCGTGACTTTGGGTCACCAGTGGTTTAGCACCACCAAGTGGTTTGGTACCACACGGGGTAGAATCGGGAGTTTGGATGGTTAGGTTTTGGGTTGCATGACATGCATATTTTCATATGAAATTGTGTAAGGGTTTAACACAAGTTGGATGGGATTTACACCGAGTCTCGATGACTCACCCCTTAGTTAAATTTCTGAGGTAATCATTAGATCATGGTTTGGGAGTGAGGTGGACTCGTGGAGGCCATACATATGTTTACTCGTAAATTCATTTCTTTTATTTAGACTTATTTCTATTTGGGTTTTGTTATGTAATAAGGTCTTGGTATTTTATTTGGTTTTAGCGTTTAAATTGGTTACTACTTATTATTAAATGTTTAATGCGAGATTTTCCTAAAATATTAATAAACCGTTTCTTATTCAAAATTACTTCAACTCAATTTTCACAACAAATACAATTTTACAAATTAATAACAACTTTGTAAAATGGGCATTAAATGAATCGGGTTTTATATACAAACCACGAAGCGTGGAGTTTCAAAAGAATCTGAACTTTTTAACGAGCGTACAATTTTTAAACATTCCTTTCATGTGACATGCCAGATCCGATCGTAACGTTTAGGCTGGGTTTGGGGTGTTACATGGTAAGTGCTCTTCTTTTCTTTTAAAATCTTCCTTCTCTTTTGATTGTCGAAACAAAGGCTTTGATTCTATTCCTTGGGTAGGCTGGACGATTATAGGAAGGGTTCAGGTTCTTAACTTCGGTGATCTATCAAGGCAAGTGTAGAACCCCCAGCATCTGTCAATTTCGGTAAGGACTTTTTCGTTTAGAATAGTTATTCCACTATTTTTTTATTCAATGGATTTAACTCAGTCTTCTGACCAAGACCGTTTCTTATGGAATCAAATACCAGTCAAACAAATGGGGTGATTGAACCTGATTCTAGCACCTAAATTCAAGAAGCGTGCGGTGTCGACAGTTCGAGACTGCCACCAGGATGTGGGCCAGCTTTTGAAAGGGATAAGCAGGTTGTTGTGATCCCTGCAAGTGAGGACGTTAGTGAGATCGTTAGCTTAGTTCTTCAGGTTTACAGGTGTGTAATTATCACGCTATCTCCTTTTGTGTTTAAATCATATATGTGTTATGGTTGGAAACCGAAGTACCGGCAATGGTGATTGAATTGCCAGGATGGGTAAAACCGAAACTTCAGGTTAGTATGGTATGTTTTATTTTCGTTATTCTAGTGGATAGTGTGACGATGTGTATACATAAAATATTGTGTGGTTGACATCTTATAACTTGTTGTTATACTACATTTCATGAGCATGGGATTTGGGTTATTAACGTTATACAGAGGAAGTGTACATCAGTGACACTGTCACACGGAATGATGTTTTGGTACCTCATTTTGGCATCGGTTATTTGGTCACCTAGTGATCGGTTATTTGGTCACATAGTGATCGGTGGCTAGGCCACGTTTCATTATCTTTGTGCAGCATGACTATCAGCATGACTGCCAAAGTGGAGTGTAGCGGATGGAGGGTCGATTGTAGAAATCCCCAGGAGTGTTGAGGATGGACAGATGAAGTGGAGTGTAAAGGATGGAAAATTAGGCTGGGTTGGGTTATCATGATACTCATTGTTGCATCGTATAAATTGGGCTTCGGCCGGTGGTGTTTTGGGGCCTTGGCCCATATGCGAATTTACGTGGATTAATTGCACACTGAGTCTTGTGACTCAAGTTTTTGTTTAACAATTGCAGGTGATTTTTAGCTTATCGGACTGGGCTAGAGGGATCTCAAGGTGGCCAAGCATGGGTTTTATTAGTAAACACTATTTTTATTTAAGACTTATTATTTTATAAATTCGTATTTTGGGTTTGTAATAAGGCCATTATAAAGTTTGGTAATTTTCTTTTTGGGTTTTAAACTTTGGTTATAATGATTGCAAACTGCTCAATGGAAACTCTAGATTTTATAACGCAAGCTAAAATTTTGTAACCTGCCAATGATGCTTCTTTTAGAAGTAGTTTTTATCGAAAACTTAATTATCGAAAAATAGGTAAGTGTTTTAAATATCACCTAATTAGAAGGCCCAGCTATTTAATTTTCTAAGCTTATTAAACGGAGGGTTTTCAACTGAGCCTCAAAACCTGGGTTTTCCAAAGAAACTTAAGAATTCAGAATTTCACAAAATTTTTCTCAATATTTCCCTAGTGACATACCAGATCCGGTCGAAGCGTTTGGGCGGTTTGGGTGTTACACTTGGGGATCATAGAACGTCGAAGCTCGGATCACACTATCAACCATTCTTTTAGTATAGTAAAGTTAATTCATTTTGAGTATGGCATGTATAGGAACTTAATCATTTTGTGTCATGTCATATTTGAAGGCCAAAGGGTTGGCTATTAATTATTCACATTCATTTTGTAAACGGCCATGATGAATTGGCCAATATTTCCAAGTTTATGTTATAAAGTTGATGAGTTTGATGAATTGAATGTTCATGCAAGTGATTAAGTAAAGTATGGGTGGAATGAATGATAATTTAAGGATTCTTAGTAGTTTAATAATTGCCATGCTATGTGCTACTTGCAATGAAATGAATAAGCCTATGTTTCAGGGTGTCAAAGAGGCTTGGAGAATAGCCTCTAAGTGTTCACACGGTAGACACACAAGCGTGTGTCTAGGTCATGTGTGATACACAATCAACCCATATGGGTGTGTTGATAGGTCGTGTGTCCCCTGCATTTTAATTGTGAGAATTCAATTCGTCACACGGGCCACCACACGGGCGTGTGCCTTGGCCATGTGCTATTAAGGGTTTGATGACGTCATAAATAGAGAGCTCCACGGGTGAAGGACACGGGCGTGTCTAGGCCGTGTAAAGGACACGGGCTATTGACACGGGCGTGTGTCCAGTCGTGTGAGATTGCCTATAGGTTTGAAACGAAAATAAATTCCACATGGGCTAGGGACATGGGCGTGTGAGATCACATGGCCTACCCACACGGCCGTGTCCCATGTCACACTAGTGTGTGACCCCTGTTTGAGTAAAAATTTTCAAAGAGTACCAAAGTTTCCGGATGAATTCCGAAACTTCCAGGAAGTAAGTTTAGGGCCTCATAGGCCCATAATGTACACGTTATGATTAAGAAGGAAAATTTTTAAGTTGGAATGAAATTTTATAGCCCGAAAATGCATGTTCAAGTAAGGCTAAGTACGGTAATGCCTCGTATCCTGTCCTGGCATCGGACACGGGTAAGGGGTGTTATAGATGTTATGAATATGAATGAAAAGTTTTAAGTTTGAAAAGAAATTTTATAGTCCAATAATGTATGTTTAAGCAAGTTAAGTCCGATAATGCCTCGTGTCCTGTCCCGGCATTGGACACGGGTAAGAGGTGTTACAAAAACTCTAAGTTTTGACTCTTTTACAAATCAATCCTATTTTCAAAATTAAAGGTATTTAAAACTATTTTTAAAAAATTGATTTAATTTTTTAAAAGTCATAGATGAAAACATTTTTGGTCACCATGCTTATGAAATTCTGAGCACATAAGAGCTAAAATTTCCATTTGACCCTCAAAACTTCTAGGCCCAATTTTGGGGTGTTGCATGAGTAGAAACAATATAAGCAACGACTCACTACGCCCAACCAGTCTGCATAGATGTAGATGGAGAACTCTAGGTCTATGAAACCTCAACTCTGTTTGGATAGTCTCTTAACAAATATTCTTTAGAACCACACTTAAAACATCAACTTGTTAGTTTACGACATTCTCTAGGATTCCTATGCTCACAATGCAACCAAAGTGGCCATCTAGAACCACTCGATGATCCAAAAATACTAACCATAACACTGCTCTACTGCTTAGACTGACTCGGTTGAAACCCACGTCTAGCAACTCTCCCAGAACTCTGCATATCATGTCCTCTCTTAAACAGTCTCCCAGATGCACCATCAGAAGTTCTCTTACCTGATTCAATTACCACAAAACGCAACAACTCAGCCAAAGTTTCCTCAACAGACTTGGCTTTTTCAACCAACTCATCAAAAAGCTCGGTCCTCTGAGTGACTAAATAAAGTTGAATCTCTTAATTAAAGCCAAATCGAGACCTCTTGCATTTTTCCTTTTCAGTAAGAACCATATCAAGAGCATACTGAGTAATTCATACGAACACCGACTCATAGTCAACCACAGACAAATTACCTTAAACTAGATCCAAAAACTCATATTTATGGGTTTTCATGTATTGTTTTCCCATAAACTTCCTTTTAAAAACCTCAAGAAAGTAATCCCAAGTCAATCGGTCTGCAGTAGTACCTCTCTTCACCGTGTTCCACTAATGATGAGCCACACCATCAAGTAGGGACACAGTACAACCCAGCTTTTCCTCATTAGAACAGGACATCTGCTCGAAGATCATTTCAACTCCTTCAAGCCAGTACTCTGCTATAGTCAGATCGGTCCCTTTTACTCCAGTAAACTCTTTACCACCCAACGCTCACAGACATTCAAGCGGCAACCCTCAATTAACAGGTGCAAGATTAGCAGGTGCAAGAGTAGGGTTAGAACAAGCAATGTAACACCCCTTACCCGTAACTGACACCAGGATAGGGTACAAGGTATTACATATCTTAGACACATGCAAACATATATTTTCGAGTCATAAAATTTTGTTCAATTTTAAAACTTTTCAAACTTTTCCTTAAAGTCCCTAATATGGACCTACGAGGCCCAAAACACACTTTGAAAATGGTTCGGGACTAAACTGAGCACTTTAGAAAAAATTTAAAAAATATCATTGAAATTAGGGGCACACGCCCATGTGGAAGAGTGACACGTCCGTGTGACCTCTTAGCATGGCCATGTTGAAGGATCGTGTAGCTCACACGGCCTAAGCGTATTGGGACACGCCTGTCCCTAGCCCATATGGATTTATTTCTGTTATCGAACCTATAGGGATTTTCACACAGCCTAGCACACGCCCGTGTCTAGGCACGTGTCCCTCACATGGCCGTGACACACGGTGTTTCAGCCCGTGTGCAAAAACCTTGATATTCTATTTCTGACGTCATCAACCCTTTAAGGTCACACGGCCAAGGCACACACTTGTATGCTAGGCCACACGGCCGGACTACATGCCCATGGGGCAGACTGTGTTTCACACACGGCCCAGACACACACCCGTGTGTCTACCCGTATGGACAGAAACAAGAATATTTACCAAGCCTTTTGCCACCCTTACTTGCTCCAACATGCACAACATCAAGTAACACTCATCCACACATAAATACATGACCAATTCACTACAACTAAGACATTTACACAACATGGCCACTTCACTTCATTCACATGCAACACTTATCACATTCTTTATCAATTCAATCATACAACTTGCGCAATCATGCATTAACACACCATATGCTCGACCATGTGAATTTTCACATTCATGAAAAACATCATCATATGCATATAACAATAACAAATATTAGCCATCATCCATGGCCTTATACAAAATGATCTATCAAATAACATAGGCCCACATTTAGCAAATTCAGCTATGACACTTAACAACATAATTAAATCTCCTATACATGCCCCAACTCAACTATTTGAACTCAACAATACCTGAAATGATAGATTGATAGTGTGATGGTATCTCCGACGTTCTCCAACCCGAGCTAGCCTGAGGA
Source organism: Gossypium rotundifolium (assembly GCA_025506655.1). NCBI lineage: Eukaryota > Viridiplantae > Streptophyta > Magnoliopsida > Malvales > Malvaceae > Gossypium > Gossypium rotundifolium. Next base: position 33,046,900 of record CP106730.1, read on the forward strand.
CATTATAAACATGGAAAATAAATACAGTAAGCTATAAAGCTTAGTAAGTTGGTTTGTAAATAATAAGAAATTTATTAACATACTTTTAACAATACTCATAATAAGTTATCAAGATAATACAATCATAATTGCACAAAGTTCCACTATTCACTTTTGAGCATATCAAGCTGTGTACGTTAGTCATAGTCACTAGATTATTTATTTCTTGAGCTACAGAACTCCAAATTTAGTTCTGCTAATTTTTTTGAAACTAGACTCACATATCTCCTTAACATAAATTTTCCATAATTTTTGGTTCAGCCAATAAGTACAGTTTATTCTTTAAAGTCGTCCTTGTTCTGCAGTCTGATAGTTTCGACCCTTCTTCACTAAGAATTAATTATCTCCCAGTACGGGACTCAGATGATGTTCCCGTTTGATTCTCTTGAAAATAGATTCATTAATAATTTCAAAAATATAAATTATATCTCGTAATTATTTTTATACTATTTTGAATGATTTTCCAAAAATCAAAATAAGGGATTCCAAAATCATCCTGACCCTATCCCACAAAAATTCAAACATCTCATAACATGAAATTATTTTTCTTACATGTTTCTTATATGTGAAACTAGGCTCAATAATATTTAATTTCATATCTTATTCAACCTCTAATTCAATTTTCACAATTTTTGGTGATTTTTCAAAGTTATACAACCGCTGCTGTCCAAAACTGTTTTATTGCTAATTTTACTCTTTCATGATTGCTTTGTATTAACATCCATTTAATCATACATAACACCAAAGCATATTCTTAACTAGCCATTATAATAGCTAGTCCTTATCGAATATTTACATGCCATTCATTTTCCCCTTTAACCTATACATCAACAACAAAACTTAAACTTATCATGTCTCAATTTAATTGACCTAAAAGCCTCACACATGATCATCAATCAAATTTACCACCTATTTATACATCATAAGTATAGACCTATCGTCACAAGGTTATCACAAGATCATTTTCATTGGTATGACTTACTCATTTACATTCTTACCAAATGTCCCATATACATCGAATTCAGTACTCATGAATTTTGTGTATATACCTGTACCCTTTCAATATGATCATACCTTATCATTTCTTTGACATCATCTTTGGATTTACCCGTTGAACCTCTTGGGATACTAAGAATACTCGAGAAAACTCGTACATGATGTATCGTAACAATGCCATGTCCCAGACATGGTCTTACGCTAGCTCTCATATCGTGGTTGATGCCATGTCCCAAACATGGTCTTACACTAGTACACATATCAATGCTGATGCCATGTCCCAGACATGGTCTTACACTGGCTCTAATATCGTGGCTGATGCCATGTACCAGACATGGTCTTACACTAGCACACATATTGCCATGGTCCAACCATGGTATTTACCGTCAATTCATCACATGCCAAAATTCGATCATACTCCTGCCCTGCATTTCTCTTAATTTGATCTTTCAATACAATCTCGTAATTTTTATATTATTCATGATCCAATAATAACAAACAAAATAACACATGATATTGGTTAAGCATTTAAACGTATCAAATTTAATGCTTATTAACATACGAACCTACCTCGGTATGAAACGACAAAATAAGTCAATTACTCAATTATCTTGCTTTTCCCCCGATCTAATTCTGAATCTCATCTTCCTTGATCTATAACAACACATTTAATTGATTTATTCATCATGCTACTCAAATTAGCCCAATTTCACTTTTTTTTTTTTGTAAAATTAAATTTTTTGTAACATCCTGATTAAGTGGGTCTGTGCATTCTGTGTGTAGGTGTTAGCTTGAGATTTAGAGGTGCGAATTAGGCTCAGGTTTGGGCTGAGACCTAGGTAATTCTCTAACGAAGAGCTATAGGACATAATTAAAATGGGTATCTGTGTTTAATTTGCAAGGTGGGCTTGTGGCCCAAAATTAGGTGGTGCCGCAAGGGAGCAAGTGGGCGGCGTCACTAAGGGAAATGATTTGGGCCAAGTGTTGGCCGCTTGGGGCCCAAGCTTTTGGGCTAAAATTTGACACTCCAAGGGGGAAGGGAAGACGGCACAATGGCTTAAAAATAGGAGTTTTAATTCTTGTATTTTGTTGATAATATGAAGGAAGGAGTTGGTGCTAAGGAGGCCTCTCTTGAAGGGAGGATATAGATTAAGATAACAAGAGGATAAGAGCTATCGGTGTGGCAGAGTTGGCCAAAATCAAACTCGGAGAGGGGTGAAATTCGGTTGATATGTCAAATTAGTGGGCACAAGTGATCATCTTTTGCATCTAGTCAAGCCGAAATTTCCTTTCTCTTGTGAGCTCTCTCTCCCTTTCTTTGTCGCAACTCCCTAGCTCTCTCTCCTCTTCAATATTTTCCTAAAATTCGAACCCTCTTTGCCCATACTTTCTTCTCCCATAGCCGAACCTTTTAGCCACTTTTCAGTAGTGTTTTCTCTATCTCTCTAAGAATCAAAACCCCTAACCATACAATTAAATATCTTATTTCCATTTTTGGATTTTATTTTGGATTCACTCCTATGCCAGCTATTGCGGAATCATCATCTCAGGATTGGTAAGTCACCGTTGTTTTCTTCGTTGCTATCTCTTTCTCATCTTCATCATTTTCTCAATATCTCGTTAATTTTCACCCGTTATTCTTAGAAGCCGGATCTCCTCTGTAGTGACTACTTATGCCAAAACTAGAAGAAGACTGAAGGGATTCAATCATCGTTTTAGCCAAGTTCAAGGCTCCGGGATTTATCGATCTAGGTAAGGGTCGTGGCCGTGAACACCGATTTCTTTTAGTTTGTTCTCACTACTTTAATGTGGTTTAGTGACCAAGGTGTGTCCATGGACTTGAATGCCAGCCAAACGACAGGAAGGGTTGGATCTATAAACCCAGCCCCTAAGTACAAGAAGCGAGTAGTATCAGGAGTGCGAGATTGGCCATCGGGTTGTGGGCCGGCATTGGAGCAAGGTCGTAAGCCAGTAGTAGTAGTCTCGAGTGGCGATAGTGTTAAAGTCGAGAGTGCGATAGTACGAGAAACAGGTGTGTAACTCTTACGCACTTCATATGTTGTTATGTTAAATGTTGTGTTTGTTGAAAGCCTAATTAACAGTGGGAAACATTATGTTACCCTTACAAGCAAGGAGTCCGGGTAAGTCCAATATGGTGAATAACGTGCTTTTTCTATGTGGAAACTGTGTGTGCTATGTTATGTTTGTTTTTATGTATTAAGCATGATCATATTGTAGGGAGAAACATATACATGAAATATGGGTGTGATGAGAGGAGGGGGAAGGCATGATTTATCAGACTGTCACCAGTGGTTAGGTACCACACGTGGGTTGGCCCCATATATCATGATTTTGTGACCAAGTCTCAGTGGTTTGGAACCACCAGTGGTTAGGTACCACATGTGCTCATTTTGTGACTTGTCCCAGTGGATAGGTACCACAGTGGGTTGGCCCTACATATCGAATTAAGGGATCATCACCAGTGGTTAGGTACCATAAGTGGGTTGGCCCCACACATGAATATCTGTAACTTCGGTTACCAGTGGTTAGGTACCACTAGTGGCTAGGTGCCACAAGGGGTAGATTTGGGAGTCTCAGATGGATATTTAGGTTGGATGGGTTGCATGACCTGCGTAATACCATATGAATCTGTGTATGAGTTTAACGTCTTTTGGGATGGGGAATTACACACTGAGTCTCGATGACTCACCCCTTCCGTTACATTTTGCAGATAATGCTCAGATCGTGGATCCGAAGCTGAGGTGGACTCGTGGTGGCCATGCTCAAATCCAATTTCATCGTTTATATTGGACTTAGGTTTCTATACTTTAAGTTTTGAATTTCAGTTCTTGTAATAAGGCCACTTAAACTTCACTTTGGGATTTGTTATTTTTTTTCCATATTTCTTTTTCCTTAAACTATTATTAAACGAAAAAGGCATGCCAAGTAATTTATGATATGAACGTTTTTATAAACTTAAGATAATTTTTTTTAGTTTTTCTAAAGATATACACCGAATGAATAATAATCAACAAGGAGATTCTATCACGCTAAATCAAGTTTCAAAATGCTTTAACAATTCACCCTGTTCAACCACAATTTTCTTAACTACACCAAAAGTTTTCCTTTCAAATCAAGTCGACAAAATAGTTTGAAAAATGTTTTTCTTCCCAGTGACATGCCAGATTCAATCGTAGCGATTAGACCGAGTTTGGGGTGTTACATTTTGGTATCAGAGCTCGATTCAAAAGCTCGACTGTGGGTATAAGGCCCAAAATATTTTCAATAAAAGGTCTGTTAAATGATTTTTGGGAGATGCATATCTTGAAAAGCATAGCACCTGAGTCTCCGGCACCGGTTTACCCAGGTAAGTATCCTAATCCCTGATGTGATATATATATGTGTGATAGGATTAATGGGTTTATAGGGACGTAGATAGATATGTTAGGGCTTATGGACCTTAGGCCTAGTTACACAAACTCTTACATAAAACTTAACTTCCCTTAATAAACATCTCTGTGAGCAAGTCAGAAGGACTAGGGTGTGATAACAAGCATACGCATGTCTAGGATTGGATTCAGGAAGAGCTTGGTATTTAAGCAGTCCTAGTGACTCACCTCCTATTTTCTGGGATCCTACCTGGTGCGTAGTGACTGTTCACCTTAACCGTGAGGACTTGTTAACAGGTCAAAATTTTAACTAAAACTTGAAAGGGACTAGTACCCTATCTTTGCAAAATTACTTATATGACCTTGAATTTTGTAAAATTTTCCACAATGCCCTAGGTTGAGGTAAATGACCAAAATACCCTTGATTCTGTGAAATGACCAAAATAACCCTGTTTGGAAAATTACCAAAGCGCCTTTGTTTGAGAAATTACCAAATTACCCTCGATGTACGGAAGTTACCAAAATTTGCAAAATTACCAAAATACCCTCAGATTGTAAAATTACCAAAATACCCCCGAATTGCAAAATTACCAAAATACCCCCAGATTACAAAATTACTAAAATACCCCTATTTTGAAAAATTACCAAGATACCTTATTTTGGAAAATTACAAAAATACCCCTATAGGTTAAAATTATGAAAATACCCCTGGGTAGTGAAATGATAAAAATACCATTAGGCAATGAATGTGGGTCCATGAAGGTACTGGTGTGTTTGATGCATGTATGTGGTGTTCCGTTGGATGCTGATTGAATAGGAACTCTAGAACAAGGGAATACCGACTTAAGAACCGAACTATGTAGACATAGTTCAAATTTGAAAGAACCACTGTTAAAAACTTCCTCCCATAAGACAGTTCATTGTTAATCATTGAAAGAAAAAGTTATTAACCCATAAAATTTCTAAATTAGATTAAATCGCGAACAGTAGAATGAGCACTCGAGGTGGTGGGCGTATTGCGCGCGACCGTGGTAGGTGTAGGATAACTGTGTCGGAACCGGTAGGGTCCAGTTATGGGTCGAGAATGAGGTGTCACCGCCGCCAACTGTGGGCGCTAAATTTTAGGAGCAGGCAGGTGGTGATGATGCAGTGTCGCAAGCTATGTTGCGAGTCCTAGAGAGAGTTGCTGAAGCAGGCGTATGGACGGGGACTCAGAAATCTGTGTTTGAACGACTCCGAGCGAATAGAGATGAGGTATTTAGGGGAATTTCGGGTGTAGCTCCCAACACCGTGGAGTACTGGTTAGAGGCAACAGAGCGCATAATGGATGACTTGGACTTCACATCCGAGGAGAAGCTAAAAGGGATAGTATCTCTTCTCCGAGATGAGTTTTATTAGTGGTGGCTCACGGTCAGGGAAGGTGCGTTGGCCGATGATATCACTTGGGACTTTTTCAAGGTAGCTTATCAGAGGAAGTACATGGGGTCGAGTTGTATAGATGCACAATGAAAGGCATTTCTAAATTTGGTTCAAGGGAGTAAGTCGATATCCGAGTACGAGGCAAAATTCTTGTGGTTAAGCAGGTATGCTCGGGGTATCGTGGGTACGGAGCATGAGCGCGGTGTTAGGTTTGAGGACAGACTAAGCGATGAGCTGCGGGTGTTGATTGCTCCGCAGCGAGAGAGGGAATTCACCGTTCTTGTAGAAAAGGCCAAGATTGATGAGGAGGTGAAGCAAACTGAGAAGCAGAATCAGAATAGGAATAGGGATAAAAGGAGTTATGGGTCTTTAGGGTCTACTGGGAGTTCTCAAAAAAGAGCTAAATTTGGTGGACGGGATCAAGTTGCAAGGCCAGCTGCTGCTACTCAATGGCCACCACAGTGTGGCCGATGTGGGAAGTCCCATTCGGGGGAGTGTTGGACAGGTAATAGAGGATGTTTCGAGTGTGGGTCAAGGGATCACCGGATAAGGGATTGTCCGCGGAGGCCGGCTAGAACGCAGACTGAGAATCAAGGGCGTACCCAATTTGGGAGAGATGGTCAGCGACCACAGAGGGGTCGAGGTGCAGTCAGGGATGGTAATGGAAATGGATGAGGCCGTGGAGCACCGAGCAAGGGTGCTGAAAGTACCGATGCAAGACAGCCTGGGTTGGTCTATGCAGCAAAGCGTCAAGAGAAGGGCGCCGCACCGGACGTCATAACTGGTACGTTTTTAATTTTTGGGTTACCTTATACTGCTTTGATTGATGTTGGTTCGATGCACTCTTATATTGCTAGTAGTATAGTGGGAACCTTGAACTTAGCCTATGAGACTTTTGCTAGGGAGATGACGGTAATTAGCCATCTAGGACACTCTATGGTAGTAGACAAACTATATAGGGATGTACCCCTAGAACTTCAAGGGGTAGTGTTTCAAGCTGATTTGATGGAATTGCCCTTCGGGGAGTTCGATTTGATCTTAGGAATGGATTGGATGGTAAAGTATCTGGTGGGTCTAGACTGTGCAGCTAAGCGCATGGTGCTGAGAACGGCCGAGGGTGAAGAGGTGGTGATGATAGGTGAGAGAAGGAACTACCTTTCTAGTGTCGTATCCGCTTTGAAGGTTGAGAAGATGGTGAGGAAGGGATGTGAGCCATTTGTGGCTTATGTTTGTGCCTTGGAAGTTAAGGAATCAGCTTTGGAGAATGTCCGAACGGTGAAAGAATTTACTAATGTCTTTTCGGAAGAGCTTTCGGGTTTGCCTCCGGATCGCGAAGTGGAGTTTGGTATAGACCTTCTACCAGGAACAGCGTCAGTGTCTATTGCTCCATATAGAATGGTGCTGAAGGAGTTGGTGGAGTTGAAAGCGTAGATTTAGGAGTTGTTGGATCGGGGTTTCATCCGGCCAAGTGTATCGCCTTGGGAGCGCCGGTGCTTTTTATTAAGAAGAAGGATGGATCAATGCGAATGTGCATTGATTACCGTCAGTTGAATAAGTTAACAATTAAGAACAAGTATCCGTTACCGAGGATAGATGACTTATTCGACCAACTTAAGGGAGCCTTGGTCTTTTCCAAGATAGATTTGAGGTCGGGGTATCATTAGCTTAAGGTCAGGGAGGCAGATATCATAAAATGACTTTTCATACTCGTTATGGTCACTATGAATTTCTAGTGATGTTGTTTGGGTTGACTAATGCCCCAGCAGCGTTTATGGATATGATGAACCGGGTGTTTCAACCATATCTTGATCGGTTCGTTGTGGTGTTTATTGACGATATTCTGGTTTATTCCAAGTCTGTGGAGGAGCATGATGTGCATCTTTGTGTGGTGTTGCAAATTCTGAGGGAAAAGCAGTTGCTTGCTAAATTTAGTAAGTGCGAGTTATGGTTGAGGGAAGTTACCTTTTTGGGTCATGTGGTGTCGGTTGAGGGGATTAGGGTGGACCCTCGAAAGATTGAAGCTGTGTTGGACTGGAAACCACCAAAGTCTGTGGCGGAGATTCAGAGTTTTCTGGGTTTAGCGAGGTATTACAGGAGGTTTGTGGAAGGATTTTCTTTGATTGCAAAGACCAGATTAACCAAGTTGCTAAGGAAAGGGTTCCGTTTGTGTGGTCGGACAAGCAACAAGAAAGTTTTGGGAAGTTAAAAAGATTACGCGACTAAGCTCCTGATCTTGATTTAACTTTGAAGCAGGGAAGGAGTTTACGGTTTATTATGATACATCGCACACAGGGTTAGGATGTGTGCTGATGCAAGAAGGGAAGGTAGTAGCGTATGCTTCTCGACAATTGAGACCTCACGAGGTGAATTACCTGACGCATGATATGGAGTTGGCTGCAGTGGTTTTCGCCCTAAAAATTTGGAGACATTACTTGTATGGAGAGAAGTCTATCATGTACACAGTTCACAAGAGTTTGAAGTACCTCTTTACCCAGAAGAAGTTGAATTTAAGGCAAAGGAGGTGGATTGAGCTGCTGAAGGATTATGACTACTCGATTGAGTACCATCCAGGAAAGGCTAATGTGGTAGCTGACGTCTTGAGCCGTAAGGTGGTGGCAAATCTAAGAGCCATGTTTGCCCACCTCAGTCTGTATGATGACGGAAGTCTGTTAGCGGAACTGCAAGTGAAGTCGATGTGGGTAAACAAGGTTAAGGAAAAACAACTGGTAGATGAAGTCTTAAAAGCTCAATGCTTACAAGTACAGAGTGGTGGATTAGAGGGGTATAGCTTGAGCAGTGATGGAGTGTTGTATTTTTAGGGAAAAGTTTGCATGCCTAAAGATGTGGAGTTAAGGCAGAAGATTCTTCAAGAGGCTCATAGCAGTCCGTACGCTATGCATCCTGGAGGTAGTAAGATGTACCAAGATTTGCGGGAGAAGTTCTGGTGGCCGAGCATTCAGCGAGAAGTAACTGAATTTGTGGGTAAGTGTTTGACGTGTCAACAGGTCAAAGCTGAACATAAGTTACCCTCAGGATTGTTGCAACCGATAAAGATTTTGCAGTGGAAATGGGAAAGGATCACGATGGATTTTGTTAGTGGGCTACCCCTCACGCCTACTAAGAAAGATTCAGTTTGGGTGATCGTTGACCGTTTAACAAAGTCGGCACATTTTATATCGGTTCGGGTTGATTACTCTCTCCAACGATTGGTTAAATTATATGTGGCAAAAATTGTGAGGTTACATGGGGTACCAATGTCGATTATCTCAGACAGGGACCCTAGGTTCACGTCGAGGTTTTGGAAGGCGTTGCACCAGGCCTTGGGAACAAAGTTAGATTTCAGTACGGCATTTTATCCCTAGTCGGATGGACAGTTGGAGAGGGTAATTCAGGTCTTGGAGGATATGCTAAGGGGTTGTGTCTTGGATTTTAGAGGTAGTTGGAAAGAATTTCTACCATTGGCAGAGGTCGCATACAACAATAGTTACCAGGAAAGTATATGGATGGCACCATATGAAGCATTATATGATCGAAAATGTTGTACCCCTACATATTGGACGGAGTTGGGAGAACGGCAGTTGTTGGGTCTAGAGTTGGTGGCTGAAATAGAAGAGAAGGTTAGGCTAATTCGAGCTCGTCTAAAGGAAGCTTCGGACAGGTAAAAGTCCTATGTTAATCTCAAGCGGAAGGATATAGAATTTGCAGAAGGTGACAGAGTTTTCTTGAAGGTGTCGCCGTGGAAGAAAGTGTTGAGATTTGGTCGAAAAGGCAAGCTGAGCCCTAGGTTTTCGGGCCTTATCAAGTGTTAAGCGAGTGGGACCAGTAGCTTATCAGCTCGAGTTGCCACCAGAGTTGAATCAAATCCATATTGTGTTTCATGTTTCCATGCTTAGACGCTATCGCTCAGATCTGTCTCATGTTGTGCCGGTGGAAGAAATTGAGGTAAGCCCAGACTTATCTTTTGAGGAGGAACCATTGCAAATCCTGGATCGGGATGTCAAAGTATTGCGTAGGAAATCAGTCCCTTTGGTGAAGGTATTGTGGCAGAACCATGGATCAGAAGAAGCGACATGGGAGCGGAGGATGTTATACGATAGCAATACCCTCAACTCTTTTGATCAGGAAAATTTCGAGGCCAAAATTTATCTTAAGGGGGTAGAACTGTAACATCCTGATTAAGTGGGTCTGTGCATTCTGTGTGTAGGTGTTAGCTTGAGATTTAGAGGTGCGAATTGGGCTCAGGTTTGGGCTGAGACCTGGGTAATTTTCTAACGAAGAGCTATAGGACATAATTAAAATGGGTATCTGTGTTTAATTTGCCAGGTGGGCTTGTGGCCCAAAATTAGGTGGTGCCGCAAGGGAGCAAGTGGGCGGCGTTACTCAGGGAAAGGATGGGCCAAGTGTTGGCTGCTTGGGGCCCAAGCTTTTGGGCTAAAATTCGGAACTCCAAGGGGGGAATGGAGGACGGCACAATGGCTTGAAAATAGGAGTTTTAATTCTTGTGTTTTGTTGATAATATGAAGGGAGGAGTTGGTGCTAAGGAGGCCTCTCTTGAAGGGAGGATATAGATTAAGATAACAAGAGGGATAAGAGCTATCAGGTGACGGTAGAGTTGGCTGAAAATCAAACTCTGGAGAGGGGGTGAAATTCAGTTGATATGTCAAAATTAGTACCCACAAGTGATCATCTTTTGCATCTAGTCAAGCCGAAATTTCCTTTCTCTTGTGAGCTCTCTCTCCTTTTCTTTGCCGCAACTCCCTAGCTCTCCTCTCCTCTTCAATATTTTCCTAAAAGCCAAACCCTCTTTTCCCATACTTTCTTCTCCCATAGCCGAATCTTTTAGCCACCTTTCAATAGTGTTTTCTCTATCTCTCTAAGAACCGAAACCCCTAACCATACAATTAAAGATCTTATTTCCATTTTTGGCTTTTATTTTGGATTCACTCATGTGCCAGATCTTACTGAATCATCATCTCAAGATTGGTAAGTCACCGTTGTTTTCTTCGTTGCTATCTCTTTCTCATCTTCATCATTTTCTCAATATCTCGTTGATTTTCACTCGTTATTCTTAGAAGCCAAATCTCCTCTGTGGTGACTACTTGTGCCAAAACTAGAAGAAGACTGAAGGGATTCAATCATCGTTTTAGCTAAGTTCAAGGCTCCGGGATTTGTCGATCTAGGTAAGGGCCGTGGCCATGAACACTGATTTCTTTTAGTTTGTTCTCACTACTTTAATGTGATTTAGTGACCAAGGTGTGTTCATGGACTCGAATGCCAGCCAAACGACAGGAAGGGTTGGATCTATAAACCCATCCCCTAAGTACAAGAAGCGAGCAGTATCAGGAGTGCGAGATTGGCCACCGGGTTGTGGGCAAGCATCGAGCAAGATCGTAGGCCGGTAGTAGTAGTCTTGAGTGGCGATAGTGTTAAAGTCGAGAGTGCGATAGTACAAGAAATAGGTGTGTAACTCTTACGTACTTCATATGTTGTTATGTTAAATGTTGTGTTTGTTGAAAGCCTAATTAACAGTGGGAAACATTACGTTACCCTTACAAGTAAGGACTCCGGGTAAGTCCAATATGGTGAATAACGTGCTTTATCTATGTGGAAACTATGTGTGCTATGTTATGTTTGTTTTTATGTATTAAGCATGATCATATTGTAGGGAGAAACATATACATGAAATATGGGTGTGATGAGAGGAGGGGGAAGGCATGATTTATCAGACTGTCACCAGTGGTTAGGTACCACATGTGGGTTGGCCCCACATATCATGATTTTGTGACCAAGTCTCAGTGGTTTGGAACCACCAGTGGTTAGGTATCACATGTGCTCATTTTGTGACTTGTCCCAGTGGATAGGTACCACAGTGGGTTGGCCCCACATATCGAATTAAGGGATCGTCACCAGTGGTTAGGTACCACAAGTGGGTTGGCCCCACACATGAATATCTGTAACTTCGGTTACCAGTGGCTAGGTGCCACAAGGGGTAGATTTGGGAGTCTTGGATGGATATTTAGGTTGGATGGGTTGCATGACTTGCATAATACCATATGAATCTGTGTATGAGTTTAACGTCTTTTGGGATGGGGAATTACACACTAAGTCTCTGTGACTCAACCCTTCCGTTACATTTTGCAGATAATGCTTAGATCGTGGATCCGAAGCCGAGGTGGACTCGTGGTGGCCATGCTCAACATCCAATTTCATCGTTTATATTGGACTTAGGTTTCTATACTTCAAGTTTTGGATTTCGGTCCTTGTAATAAGGCCACTTAAACTTCACTTTGGGATTTGTTATTTTTTTTCCCTCTTTCTTTTTCCTTAAACTATAATTAAACGAAAAAGGCATGCCAAGTAATTTATGATATGAATGTTTTTATAAACTTAAGATAATTTTTTTTAGTTTTTCTAAAGATATACTCCAAATGAATAATAATCAACAAGGAGATTCTATCACGCTAAATCAAGTTTCAAAATGTTTTAACAATTCACCCTGTTCAACCACAATTTTCTTAATTACACCAAAAGTTTTCCTTTCAAATCAAGTCGACAAAATAGTTTGAAAAACATTTTTCTTCCCAGTGACACACCAGATTCGGTCGTAGCGGTTAGACCGGCTTTGGGGTGTTACATTTTATCCCTAAACTTTGTCATATTTACACTTTTGTCCCTAGGCTCGTAAAATGAAATTCATTCAATTTTTTTGCTACCCTTGCCTAGTTGAATATTTATCATACCCATGCCTAGTCGAATATTTATCATACTTACAATAGCCCACATTTTTCACATATTCACACTTTTACCACACAATTTATCACATTTCTCAATTTAGTCCCTAATCGACATTTCTATCAAAAATCACTTTACAAATGTTGCTTATCTAACAACAAGGATGTATTTATATCATCAATTATCAAAATACTTTATCAACAATGAAAAAATTCACAAACTTTAACATTTTTGAAAACGAAGGTACGGGATAGCTAAATCGAGTTACCATGACTCCAAAAATATAGAAATCATTAAAAACGGGGCAAAAACCACTCACCTATCAAGCTCCAAAGCTTGGCCTAATGAAACCCATTCCATGGCTGCCATTTCTCTTTTTGTTTCTCTATTACGGTTGAAGAAGAAGAAAAATAAAGATGATAGCTTTTTCTATTTTGTCTTATTATACCTATTAACTTATTTACCAATTTAACCCTTTAATAACTTCACCAAATCCACCTACTACATTTCCATATTTGTCTCCTCACTTTTCTATTGGTATAATTACCATGCAAGTGCTCATACTTTTCAATTTTATAGCTATTTAGTGCCTTTATCAATTAGACCTCAAGTTTTGCACCTTACGTAATTTAGTCCTTTTTATCAAATTGAGCACTCAAACGAGGAAATTTCTTTATGAAAATTTCACACAACTTTAGTATTATACTGTAGACATCAAAATAATAATAAAATAAATTTTTCAATGTCAAATTTGTGGTCCCGCAACCACTGTTCTAACTAGGCCCAAAATTAAGATGTTAAAAGCAATCCTCTAAAATGCTCCAATCATAGCTTCCATCAGAGGTCTAACACCCTCATCTGGTATATTCACTCTACGCGGTGGCACGGGTAGTGCAAAACATGTACAATTCTCTTGAGAATTCGCATTCACATTCACATGTCTACGAGGCATATCGAATCTAATTTAACATACGCAAACAAAACCAAGGGTGTGAGTGGCGGGGAAATGATCCAAGGCAAGTTCCTTCAAGAGAACTTTAGAATAAAGGCAATGTGTTTCCAATCCTACCCCAATTTCAAACAAATTCATGGTATGTCGAACAGGGATATCTGAAGCAGTTCAAGTAATCAAAGAAATTTAGACAATGGGTTTTGCAACCCTAACTCTCACATCAATGTAACACCATTTTCCTAGCCCGATCACCGAGCCCAAGTAACAAGATGCTACACCAAACATCACAACTTCACACATTCCACACAGTCTCATTTTGTAACACCCCAAACCCAGTCAATACACCACGACCGAATCTGGTATGTTACAGGGAAAAAGGTATTTGAAAGGTTTAGGTTTCCGTTTAAAAGTTTGATGAAAACTCTTTCGTATGTTTTGTTCTCGTAGAAAACTTGAGCATGATTGTTTGAAAAGCGATAGTGCATTTGAAAACCCAGAAATTTTGAAAATGTAATCAGATATGTAAGTAAAACAAGTTAAGTAAAACAAGTTTATCTCATTTAGAAATTTAAGTAATCTTTGTTGTTGCTTAAACACATTTTAAGTTAATAAGAAATCACATTCAAGTTTGGAAGACAATTGAGTTTCATTTATTTTGAATTACAATTGCAATACCGATGGTAACGTTTAAAACATCTCGCTTTGCGGTTTGAAGAAAACTTCATTTTCCGTGTTTTAGCAAATTTTAACCCAATTAGTTTGTTAAGGCATATTTGAATTAACTTTAAGCATAAAGATAACCAAAGTAAAATTTTAAAAGGCCGTTTACAAACCCAACAAATCCAAACGAAAAATAAATAAAGCAAAGTACCAAGGTTAAAATCAGTGCAAATCCGACTTTTATTCATGGCATGGGCACCTCGAGTCCACCCTGGCTCCGTGTCCGCTATCTAAGCGTCACCTGAAATGATAAGGGAGAAGGTGAGTCGCAAGACTCAGTGCATAAATCCCTCTCCCGGTATATGCAACATGCTAACACACATCATAACAGAGCAATACAAGTAATGCACCGATCCTAACCATCCATAACACCTTTTCTATCCGTGTGGTACCAAACCACCGGTGGTGCCAAACCACTAGTGACCCAAAGTCACGATATCCATAGATGTGGTGCCAAACCACTGGTGACCCAAAGTCATGAAAGATCCATTTGTGGGGCCAACCCACATGTGATACCAAATCATTGGCGACGATCCCATATCTCAAAAGTGGGGCCAACCCACGATGGCGTTAACCACGTGGATGAGTCACTATGAGGTGCCAAACCTCGGTGTCCCAAAGACACAAGTGTGATACCAAATCACTTTGGTGACCGTAGTCACAATTAAAATGATGGGGCCAACCCATCGTGTGATACCAAATCACTAGCGTCAACCCAGTATAATCAACAGTGGGGCCAACCCATCGTGGTACCAAGCCACTGGGATGAGGCGTGAGGTGCCAAACCTCCGTGACCCAAAGTCACAATAATCAATCTGTGGTACCAAACCACTTGGAGGTGCCAAACCTCTGGTGTCCCAAAGACACGGATATCATATCCCCCTCCTCTCATATTACCCAATATCATATCATACTAATGCAAAACGTGCAATCATGCTATCATGCTTACATGCTTAATATGACATCTCAAAATACATACACCATAAATCATGCTATCACATATCATCACAAATCTCGTAATGAAACGGACTTACCCAAATCCGTATCCATACCCATTGGGTTTAATATCAGTCAACCACACTGTTTCACTTACACAATCAGGTTATTAACACATTACTCAGTTAAGAAGGTGTGTTAGTTTACACACCTGATAGATCGCACGCTTAATCCCGAAGAATCGGTTTACACCCCTCGATTAATTTGCTCTTAAAAGCGGCCAAACACCAGATTAGTCACACATAACTTTTCGGCCAAAACCAATAAACCAAAAGGGTTTGCGTTAAACCTTTACCTCGCCAAATGGTTTGGTTTCCTACCAAACCCGAACCAACAATGGTTCCCTTACCAATCGGTCACACCCTAGAAATGAAAAACAGTTAATCTCTTAACAACTTGGCTTAAAGAAAACTAAACGAAACCGACTAAAAGAACTCGTTCTTACCACCACTTACCGATTGCTTAACAGAGAAGAAAGACCCTTCTTGCTTGCTTCCGAAATCCAAAGGCCCTATATGATAAGTTTAATCAAGCAAGTTAACTCTTTTCAACCAACCAACATCGGCTTATCCCAACCAGAATCAACAACAAACAAGAGAGAAAAGATGGCCTTTCGGCCAAAACCTACCTTCCTCAACCCGATTGAAACAACACCCGATATTAACACCACCCACAAGAATCGGCCACAAGACCACTACTAGGAGAGGAAAGATTCAGCCAAAGTATATAACACTCCTATGCACGTCTTTGTGTGGGAAGAAAAAGGGAGAGTAGAATGAGAAGAAGCAGAAGTTGCAACAATGGGGGTTAGAGAGAAGGAAAAGGAGATTTGAAGGAACAAGTTGAGTTTCGGCTTGAGAGAAATGAGTAGAACAGATGGTGACAACGGCTAACACGTTTAGGAAAAGAAAGAAACTAAAAGGTGATGAGAGGAATGGTGCTTTCGGTTTGAAAGAAGAAGGAATGGAGGAAGGTCTCTTTGGAGAATAGAGTTTCGGCACAAGCTTTGAGAGAAAGGTGATAACGTATGAGAAGAAAGGTTGCTAGTTTTGGTTCACACAAGATGCAAATAAGAGAAAAAATGGGAACAAGCATTCGGCTACCAAAGAGAGTCAAGAGAAAAAACAAAGCAACTTTTGGCAAGAAGCTTGAACTTTTCGGTTTAAGAAGAACAAGAGAAGAAATAAACTTGAAGTTTTGGCTAGTTTTTGACTAAATGAGAATCGACTTACAAAAGGGTTTTTGACCGAAAATGCACAATTTGCCAAAATGACAATTTGGCACACTCCCCCACAACACTTACCAACCGGCCACTCCCCCAAAACCTCTCCAAAATCCGGCCAAACACCTTCAACCACTCCAAGCCACTAATTCAAATCACTTTGAATTAGTCCACTTCCTACAATCACTCTCCACCCACCATTTGAACTTTTGACTTGGTCCAAGGCAGAGTTTGAACTGCCTACAACTCCTCCCCTCCTTGCCGTCAAAATAGAACCCAAAATGGAGCACTCTGCAGCTTGAACACAGGACCTCCTCCCTCCTGCAAGTGACGCCAATCCAAGCCCTTAGTGGCGCCTTGCTTGCCACTCCACCAGCTCCTTTCTTATGCTAAAAATTCACCTAAAATATTTATAAACCCCAGCTCCTTCAGTTCCTCCCACCTAAGCCTAAAAACAAAATTTTTCCTACCACTCAGGCTTACACCTAGCTTACAACTAAGCCCCAACAACATCAAAATAACAACATAGCACACCATGCACGTGCAACAAAGCCAAAAATAAAATAGCCCATAACCCGGGATATTACAGTTCTACCCCTCTTAAAAATAATTTCGGCCTCGAAATTACCTGGTCAAAAGAGTTGCGAGTATTACTGTCTCATCATATCCTCGGGTTCCCACGTAGCTTCTTCCATGCCATGATTTTGCCATAGTACCTTAACTAAAGGCACAGACTTCCTACGCAGAACCTTCACATCCCGATCCAAAATCTGTACAGGCTCTTCCTCCATGGTCAAATCTGGGTTTACCTCGATCTTTTCCACTGCCACCACGTGCGATGGATCTGAGCGATAACGACGAAGCATCGAAACGTGGAACACGTCATGAATCTGACTTAGCTCTGCTGGCAACTCAAGTCGATATGCTCGGTCCCACTCGTCAAAGACCTTATACGCCCAATAAACCTCGGACTTAGCTTACCTTTTCTTACGAACCTTAACACTTTCTTCCACGGTGAGACCTTCGAAAAACTTGATCTCCATAGCAAATTCAATATCTCTCCGCTTAAGATTGGCATAAGACTTCGCGGTCCAAGCTTCCTTCAATCGGGCTGAATCAACTTAACCTTGCCTTCGGTCTCAAAGAACCAACTCGGTCCCAACAAGCGGCGTTCACTTAACTCATCCAACAAGTAGGTGAGCGACACTTCCTACCGCATAACGCCTCATATGGTGCCATCTTGATGCTTGCTTGGTAACTATTGTTGTAGGTGAACTCATTAATGGTAGATACTCCTCCTAACTACCCTCAAGTCCAATACACAACCTCGTAACATGTCCTCCAAGATCTGTATAACCCTTTCTACTACCCGTCGATCATGCGGATGAAATGTCGTCTTTGAAATCAAATCGCGTACCAGAGCTGATGCAACGCTTTCGTAACCTTGACGTAAATCGGGATCCCTATCCGAGATGATCGACATCGCACACCGTGCAGCCTCACTATCTCGACACATACGACCGCCAACCTCTGAGTGAGTAATCCACCTCACCGGGATAAAGTGAGCTAATTTAGTCAGACGATCCACAATTACCCAAACTGAATCCTTCTTGCTAGGTGTAAGAGGTAATCCACTGATGAAATCCATAGTGATCCTTTCCCACTTCCACTGTGGAATCTTCACTGGTTGAAGTAACCACGACGGCATCGATGCTCACCTTGACCTGCCGACATGTCAGACACTTCCCTACAAACTCTGTCACTTCCTTTTTTAGACCTGGCCACCAGAACTACTCTCTGAGATCCCTATACATTTTACCACCTCCAGGATGCATAGCGTAGGGGCTGCTATGTGCATCTTGAAGAATCTTCTTCCTTAACTCAAGTATCCTCGGCATACAAGCTCTCCCAAAAAGAGAGCACTCCATCACTAGACAAATCAGTAACCCTCCAAACCATCATTACGCACTTGTGTTCTCTGCGCCTCAAAACCTCATCCATCAACTGCTTTTCTCTCGATCCGCTCAACCCAAGTAGGTCAACCTCAGACTCGAGAATACTCCCATCGTCATACAAACTCAAGTGGGCAAACATTGCTCTTAGATCCAAAACAACCTTACGGCTCAACGCGTGCGCCTGGCGTTAGCCTTGCCGGATGATACTCAATCGAATAGTCGTAGTCTTTCGACAACTCAATCCATCTGCATTGTCTCGATTCAAGTCTTTACGAGTCAAAAGGTACTTGACTCTTATGATCCGTGTAGACTATCGATTTCTCTCCGTACAAGTAATGCCTCCATATCTTTAAGGCAAAGACTACAGCCGCTAGCTCCAGATCGTGCGTTGGATAATTGACCTCATGTGGCCTCAGCTGCCGAGATGCGTAAGCCACAACCTTCCCTTCCTGCATCAGCACACAACCCAAACCCGTATGTGAGGCATCGCAATAAACTGTGAATTCCTTTCCAGCCTCAGGTTGAATTAGAACCGGAGCTTCAGTCAAAATCTTCTTCAACTTGTCGAAGCTCTCCTGCTGCTTCTCAGTCCAAATGAATGGAACCCCTTTTCTTAACAATTTGGTCATCGGTGCTGCGATCAATGAAAATCCCTCTACAAATCTTCGGTAGTATCCTGCCAAACCCAGAAAATTTCGAATCTCAGCTACTGACCTAGGCGGCTTCCAATCCAAAACCGCCTCAATCTTTCGAGGATCCACTCTAATCCCCTCAGTCGACACTACATGACCTAAGAACGTCACCTCTCTAAGCCAAAACTCGCATTTACTAAACTATGCATAAAGCTGTTTCTCCCTCAGAATCTGTAATACCACCCGCAAATGCACATCATGCTTCTCCTTAGTCCTTGAATATACCAAGATGTCGTCGATAAAAACCACTACGAACTAATCCAAATACTGTTGGAACACCCTATTCATCATATCCATGAAGGCTTCCGGCGCGTTAGTCAACCCAAACGGCATAACTAAGAACTCAAAGTGCCCATACCGAGTACGAAATACCGTCTTGCAGATATCTGCCTCCTTCACCTTTAACTGGTGGTACCCAGACCTTAAATCAATCTTTGAGAAAATCGACGCACTCTTCAACTGATCAAACAAGTCATCTATCCGGGGCAGCGGATACTTGTTTTTGATCGTCAGCTTATTCAATTGGCGATAGTCTATACATATCCGCATGGTACCGTCTTTCTTCTTGACAAAGAGTACCGGCACTCCTCATGGTGAAACACTTGGTCTGATAAAACCCCGGTCCAACAACTCCTAGATCTGAGCCTTAAGCTCCACTAATTCCTTTGGCGCCATCCTATATGGAGCAATAGATACTGGCGCAGTTCCAGGTAATAGATCTATCCCGAATTCTACCTCACGATCGGTGGCAAACCCTAAGCTCCTCGAAAACACATCAATAAATTCCTAACTGTCCAACTGCCTCTGACGAGACTCATTAGCCTCCAAGGCATACACATGAACCACATATGCTTCACGTTCTTTCGACCATCTTCTGGCTTTGAGCGAGATACCACATTAGACAGATAATTTCTTCTATTACCGATCAGACTACCTCATCACCCTTAGTGTTTTGAACCATGCACTTAGCCGCAAGAATCCAACTTCACCGGTACTTAACCAAATGGCGGTCCATCCCGAGAATCGGATCGAACTCTCCAAGCGGTAGTTCCATCGGATCGGCCACAAACACTACCCCTGGAGTTCTAGAGGTATGTCTCTATACGACTTATCTACAACTACTGAGTGACCTAGAGGGCTTATTACGGTCATCCGCCTAGAAGATATCTCGAGTCTAGATCCATGGTCTTTACTATGCTACTTGCAACATATGAATGCGTCGAACCCACATCAATCAAAGCGATAAATGGAGAACCAAAGATTAAAAACATCTACATTATGACGTCCGTGCAAGGCCGCCCTCCTCTCGGCGCCTCATGCATACACTAGCCCGGTACCGTCGGCCTCAAGATTACTACGCACCTCCGCCTGGGTGCTCCACGGCCCCGACCGAACCATTACCTCCTCTGCCATTACCTTGGCCCCTCTGCGGTGTGGTTCATTATTCTGATCTTGAGTACTACCGACTCTCGGACTGAATCCTAGCCAACTTGCGCGGACAGTCCCTCACACGGTGGTCCAGCGAGCCACACTCAAAACAACCTCTACCACTAGTCCAACATCCTCCCCAATGAGCTTTCCCACAGCGGTTACATGCGGCGATCCACGACTAGCAAAGAATAAACCTACCAGATTATTCGCCCACTCGGTCTAGCCCTTTTCATGGATTACACGACGACCGGAAGATCCAAAACCCTCTTATGTCGGTTCCTATCCATGCCTTGCCTCACGACTCCTTAATACCCTCGACTACCTTCGCCTTTTCAACCGAGCAGCAAATTCACGCTCCTCTTGGCGTAATCAACAACCTTAATTCATCTCGCAGGCCATCCTCGAAACGAACACACCTCTCGTGTTCAGTAGCCACCATACCCCAGGCATACCGACTCAACCTCAGGAACTCGCCGTACTCGACGATTACTCCCCTGAACTAACCTCAGAAATGCTTTTCGTTGCTCATTAATGTAGTTAGCTCCAACGTACTTTTTCTGATAAGCAGCCCTGAAATAGTCCCAAGTCAGATCTTCCGCTGCAGCGCTGTCCCGAACCGTGAGCCACCACTGGTATGACTCATCTCAAGAAGTGATACTATCCCCTTTAACTTTTCTTCAGCAGTCAGGTCCAGATCGTCCATGATCCGCTCTGTCGCTTCCAGCCAATATTCACCGTGCTGGGAGCAACACCAGAGACACCTCGGAATACCTCACTTCGCTTGCGAAGTCGTTCAGTACGATTTTTCTAGCTCTGCGCCTCCACCTACTCCAACTACCCTTTCCAGAACCCGCAGCATCGCCTGCGACACTGCGTCGTCCCCAGTCTATTCCTGAAACTCACCACCTCCACCGGTGGCGATGCAGATCTCATTCTCGACCACGACCGTAACCTACGGGTTCAGAAACTGTCATCCTACCTCGACCACGTCCACGACCACGTCCACCTCGTGTACTCATGACTAAAATCTTGTCTGAGTTAAAGAATTTTATGCATCAGTAATTATTCCACTGTTTAAAAGCAAGGTCTTATGAATATTAAAGAAGCTTTGTTTTCGCGAGTCCACTGAGTCCTATCAGTTTCAGTCTCTAAGGTAGTCTTACTATCACTAGCCATCCAATCACATCTCATCAATATCATTATCACAAACAATAGTAAGGGGTACTTACCAGGCGGACTAGTGCGGAGACTCGGTATGCCTTTCAAACCATACTTTTAAAACATAACACTTAAAACTAGAATTTAAAACATTTTGGACCCGGGCCCACAAATAGAGCCTTTGAACTTGGCTCTGATACTACAATTGTAACACCCCAAACCCAGTCAATACACCACGATCGAATCTGGTATGTTACAGGGAAAAAGGTATTTGAAAGGTTTAGGTTTCCGTTTAAAAGTTTGATGAAAACTCTTTCGTAAGTTTTGTTCTCGTAGAAAACTTGAGCATGATTGTTTGAAAAGCGATAGTGCATTTGAAAACCCAAAATTTTGAAAATGTAATCAGATATGTAAGTAAAACAAGTTTATCTCATTTAGAAATTTAAGTAATCTTTGTTGTTGCTTAAACACATTTTTAAGTTAATAAGAAATCACATTCAAGTTTGGAAGACAATTGAGTTTCATTTATTTTGAATTACAGTGCGATACTCGATGGTAACGTTTAAAACATCTCGCTTTGCAGTTTGAAGAAAACTTCATTTTTCCAGGTTTTAGCAAATTTTAACCCAATTAGTTTGTTAAGGCATATTTGAATTAACTTTAAGCATAAAGATAACCAAAGTAAAATTTTAAAAAGGCCGTTTACAAACCCAACAAATCTAAACGAAAAATAAATAAAGCAAAGTACCAAGGTTAAAATCAGTGCAAATCCGACTTTTATTCATGGCATGGGCACCTCGAGTCCACCGGCTCCATGTCCGTGATCTAAGCGATAAGGAGAAGGTGAGTCACAAGACTCGAAAATCCCTCTCATATGCAACATGCTAACACACATCATAACAGAGCAATACAAGTAATGCACCCGATCCTAACCATCCATAACACCTTTTCTACCCATGTGGTACCAAACCACCGGTGGTGCCAAACCACCGTGACCCAAAGTCACGATATCCATAGATGTGGTGCCAAACCACTTTGGTGACCCAAAGTCACGAAGATCCATTTGGGGCCAACCCGTGTGATACCAAATCACCGGCGATGATCCCATATCTCAAAAGTGGGGCCAACCCACGGTGGCGTTAACTACGGTAAGAGTCGCTATGAGGTGCCAAACCTCCGTGTCCCAAAGACACGAGTGTGATACCAAATCACTTGGTGACCGTAGTCACAATTAAAATGATGGGGCCAACCCATCGTGTGATACCAAATCACTAGCGTCAATCCCAGACAATCAACCGTGGGTCAACCCAATCGTGGTACCAAGCCACTGGGGCGACGCGGAGGTGCCAAACCTCGGTGACCCAAAGTCACAATAATCAATCGTGGTACCAAACCACCGGAGGTGCTAAACCTCCGGTGTCCCAAAGACACGGATATCATATCCCTCCTCTCATATCACCCAATATCATATCATACTAATGCAAAGCGTGCAATCATGCTATCATGCTTACATGCTTAATATGACATGTCAAAATACATACACCATAAATCATGCTATCACATATCATCACATATCTCGTAATGAAACGGACTTACGAATCCGTATCCATACCCCATTGGGTATAATATCACCAACCACACTGCTTCACTTACACAATCAGTTATTAACACATTACTCAGCTAAGAAGGTGTGTTAGTTTACACACGATAGATCGCACGCTAATCCCGAAGAACTAGTTTACACCCCTCGATTAATTTGCTCTTAAAAGAGGCCAAACACCAGATTAGTCACACATAACTTTTCGGCCAAAACCAATAAACGAAAAGGGTTTGCGTTAAACCTTTACCTCGCCAAATGGTTTGGTTTCCTACCAAACCCGAACCAACAATGGTTCCCTTACCAATCGGTCACACCCTAGAAATGAAAAACGGTTAATCTCTTAACAACTTGGCTTAAAGAAAACTAAACGAAACCGACTAAAAGAACTCGTTCTTACCACCACTTACCGATTGCTTATGAGAGAAAAAGACCCTTCTTGCTTGCTTCCGAAATCCAAAGGCCCTATATGATAAGTTTAATCAAGAAAGTTAACTCTTTTCAAGCAACCAACATCGGCTTATCCCAACCAGAATCAACAACAAACAAGAGAGAAAAGATGGCCTTTCGACCAAAACCTACATTCCTCAACCCGATTGAAACAACACCCGATATTAACACCACCCACAAGAATCGCCACAAGACCACTACTAGGAGAGGAAAGATTCGGCCAAAGTATATAACACTCCTATGCACGTCTTTGTGTGGGAAGAAAAAGGGAGAGTAGAATGAGAAGAAGCAGAAGTTGCGACAATGGGGGTTAGAGAGAAGGAAAAGGAGATTTGAAGGAACAAGTTGAGTTTCGGCTTGAGAGAAATGAGTAGAACAGATGGTGACAACGGCTAACACGTTTAGGAATAGAAAGAAACTAAAAGGTGATGAGAGGAATGGTGCTTTCGGTTTGAAAGAAGAAGGAATGGAGGAAGGTCTCTTTGGAGAATAGAGTTTCGGCACAAGCTTTGAGAGAAAGGTGATAACGTATGAGAAGAAGGGTTGCTAGTTTTAACTTTTGACTTGGTCCAAGGTAGAGTTTGAACGCCACAACTCCTCCCTCCTTGCCGCCAAAATAGAACCCAAAATGGAGCACTCTGCAGCTTGAACACAGGACCTCCTCCTCCGCAAGTGACGCTAATCCAAGCCCTTAGTGGCGCCTTGCTTGCCACTCCACCACTCCTTTCTTATGCTAAAATTCACCTAAAATATTTATAAACCCCACTCCTTGATTCCTCCCACCTAAGCCTAAAACAAAATTTTTCCTACCACTCAAAGCTTACACCTAGCTTACAACTAAGCCCCAACAACATCAAAATAACAACATAGCACACCATGCACGCAACAAAGCCAAAAATAAAATAGCCCATAACCCGGATATTACACATTTTCATACAATCATCATCACACCTAAGCATTTATAGAAGATTTATGTCTAAGATACTCTAGGCAACATTAAAACAAGTTAAAATATGCTTAGGGACCACTTAATGAAAATTCTCAAAGAAGTCACGTAGGTATCGATACACACTCACTGTTATTGATATTTTTCAATATAAGTATAAATATCGTTTTGAAAATCGGTACCTTTTTAGCATTATGTTTTCCTCCAAGTTTTAAAACCAAGCAAAAATTATCGATACAAAACAAAAGTATCTATATTTTTACCCCAAGTATCGATACTCGTGAAAGAGTATCGATACCAAAATGACCTACTATTTTCTTGCACATTCGTTACCACATGGAGGTATCGATACATATGCCCTACGATTATCGATACCTCAGACATTTTGCCCAAAATCGTAGCAAAACAAAGCACATATAACATATTCAAATATTTATCACTTCAACATGCATCCACCAATTCATTATTAAACATCAAAATGACCATATTTATAGTTCAAAGCATCATCAATAATTCAAATCAAGACAATGCCAATAACATAATATCAAACATCGATCAATTCCTAAGAGTCTAAAATCAGATCAACTATTTAAGACATAATAATAATCAACCAAAATGTCTACCACAGTGCCTTATTCTCACAATTCAAAAATAATAGCAATACCACTTCCTTGGAAGTTGCATGACCACAATCCGCAACACTAACTATTTGCAAATGTAACACCTTAAAAATCCGAGTATTTAAATTGCATGAATTGGTGTTTAGATTTTTATTTTAGTGCTTATTGAAGTCCTAGAGAGGGTAAAGCATAATTTGGAGAAGGAATAAAATTTATTAATTGAGAATTTACTGAAGAGAAACAAAGGTGATTAAGACTTAAGCTAAATTATGTGTTAAAGAGTGTCATAAGTGAGTACATGGTAAGGTGGAGTTGGCGCATGGGTTCTAGCAAGAGGGAAGAGGTTCAAATCCCTTGTATAGCACCTAAATGAATTTTTATTTTTAATTTTCTGCTCATGGATAGGAAGTGTCGGCCAAGAACATATAAGGAAGGTGTTGACCATGTTATTTTTGGTTAGTGTATCAATGGATTAAGGAAACAACTAACTTATGGCATGGAATCAAAGACTTAAGGAAAGATAGGGGGGACATAAGGCACATATCAAGGGAGAATTTTGGAAACAAAATCATGGCAATGGACCATGCATATGGATGGCATTATGGCTAGGGGGGAAGCCGAATTTTGGTGATAGTTTGCTAGGAAATTTAGTCTTTTGTTTTGGTCATTTTCTTTAGTTTTGTGCATAATTTTGCAAATTCTCTCAACCTATCTCTCCTTGGCGAATTGTGCTTTGGTAAGCCTTGATTATTTTGACCATTTGGTCATTTTGTTTATTGCTTTAGTACTTGTTTGTACCTTTTCTTTGAATGCCGAAAATCACCTATACCAAAAGCCAATCTTTTTCTTTTCTTTTTGCCATTGCGAATATACATCTCTCTTAAAGCTTGTCTTTTCTTTTCTTTTCTCCTAATCTCCTTGAAATCAAGCAACATCATCACCATCTTTTCTTTTATTTTATTTCTTTTCAATCGAAATTCTCTCCATCTACACTCTCATAGCCGAATACTAATGTGCCTATAAGCCAAATTTATTTTCTTTTCCTTGATCATACATAGTCAATCTTTCATCAATTAAACAACATTCTCAATCCTTTCCTTTCAACCGTGGGAATTAGGTAAGGGTTCTTTTCCATTTTGATTTATTATTAGTGTCATGGCGAATATCATTGGTTTTATGAGGCCTTTTGGATCGATATAACGTTCATTCTAATAACGCTTTTCGTTATTATTTAGTGCAATAACGAGATCGGAACTCAAGTGATCGGAGAATTGTAGAAACGTTGGAAACGTTTTTATTGTGGTAAGGAAATCACATCTTTTTAAAGCCCTTAGTACTGTTTGATATTATTTAGATCTAACTATTATCTCTTTGGATTTTGAAGACTTTCAAAATAGGGAAGAAAAGGGCGGTGGTTAGTCAGGTTAAGAGGGGCGGATCCGTAAATCCCCCATTCAAACGAAGAGTGATTTGGCACATCGGATTTTCCACCGGTTGCGGGCCATCTTCAAGGAAGTCCATTATTCAAGTGGTACGAACTTCCGAGTAGTTATCGTTGGTGGATTCTCGGCTAACGAATCAATAAACGAGGAAAAGCCGAAAATCAAGTGATTCAAAATCAAGAGGGTAAGATTTTGGATCTATTATCGATTAAGATTATTTTTACTAATTAGTTGTCTAACGGATCAAAATATGTTTTAGGTGCCGAGGAGCGAGAAGGATTAGTACTCTCAGAAGCGAGGTGTGTAATTTCACACTCATTATTTTCTGCTTGGATGTCAAATTTCGGTATGGAAGTAAAATCGTAAAGACGACTAGATCGGTAAAAACGTAAAAACCGATATTTTGACGAAAATACGTAAAACGACTAAATCGTGAAAATTATGAAAACGCTCGAGAAATTATTTGTTATTATGTAAATTGGATGTTTCGTGAAAATGGGCGTAAAATACTCTAGTTCGATAATTTGGGCCAAAATACTCTAGTTCGTTAACACAAGCTTTGAGAGAAAGGTGATAACGTATGAGAAGAAGGGTTGCTAGTTTGGTTCACACAAGATGTAAATAAGAGAAAAATGGGAACAAGCATTCGACTACCAAAGAGAGTCAAGATAAAAAAATAAAGTAACTTTTGGCAAGAAGCTTGAACTTTTCGGTTTAAGGAGAACAAGAGAAGAAATAAACTTGAAGTTTTGGCTAGTTTTTGACTAAATGAGAATCGGCTTACAAAAGGGTTTTTGACCGAAAATGCACAATTTTCCAAAATGACAATTCGGCACACTCCCCCACAACACTTACCAACCGACCACTCCCCCAAAACCTCTCCAAAATCTGGCCAAACACCTTCAACCACTCCAAGCCACTAATTCAAATCACTTTGAATTAGTCCACTTCCTACAATCACTCTCCACCCACCATTTGAACTTTTGACTTGGTCCAAGGAAGAGTTTGAACTGCCTACAACTCCTTCCCTCCTTGCCGTCAAAATAGAACCCAAAATGGAGCACTCTGCAGCTTGAACACAGGACCTCCTCCCTCCTGCAAGTGACTCCAATCCAAGCCCTTAGTGGCGCCTTGCTTGCCACTCCACCAGCTCCTTTCTTATGCTAAAAATTCACCTAAAATATTTATAAACCCCAGCTCCTTCAGTTCCTCCCACCTAAGCCTAAAAACAAAATTTTTCCTACCACTCAGGCTTACACCTAGCTTACAACTAAGCCCCAACAACATCAAAATAACAACATAGCACACCATGCATGTGCAACAAAGCCAAAAATAAAATAGCCCATAACCCGGGATATTACACATTTTCATACAATCATCATCACACCTAAGCATTTATAGAAGATTTATGTCTAAGATACTCTAGGCAACATTAAAACAAGTTAAAAATATGCTTAGGGACCACTTAATGAAAATTCTCAAAGAAGTCACGTAGGTATCGATACACACTCACTGTTATTGATATTTTTCAATATAAGTATAAATATCGTTTGGAAAATCGGTACCTTTTTAGCATTATGTTTTCCTCCAAGTTTTAAAACCAAGCAAAAATTATCGATACAAAACAAAAGTATCTATATTTTTACCCCAAGTATCGATACTCGTGAAAGAGTATCGATACCAAAATGACCTACTATTTTCTTGCACATTCGTTACAACATGGAGGTATCGATACATATGCCCTAATTACCGATACCTCTGTACATTTTGCCCAAAATCATAGCAAAACAGCACATATAACATATTCAAATATTTATCACTTCAACATGCATCCACCAATTCATTATTAAACATCAAAATGACCATATTTATAGTTCAAAGCATCATCAATAATTCAAATCAAGACAATGCCAATAACATAATATCAAACATCGATCAATTCCTAAGAGTCTAAAATCAGATCAACTATTTAAGACATAATAATAATCAACCAAAATGTCTACCAGAATGCCTTATTCTCACAATTCAAAAATAATAGCAATACCACTTCCTTGGAAGTTGCACAGCTCACACCGCAACACTAACTATTTGCAAAGGTTTAGAAAAGAGTGCGTGAGTTTAAACAAGCTCAATGAATGACCAGAAAAACTACCAATAGGCATGATATCATACATTAAAGGAGAACATCTAAAGCACAATTCCATACTTATTTAACTAAAGTGACATACTAAAATATTCATGCATCAACTATCAACTCATTTAACTTTGATTCTCCATAGTTTTTCTTTTAAGGGAAAAACTGAAGAAGTGAATGTGAACTGTGCACCAAG
Organism: Gossypium rotundifolium; assembly: GCA_025506655.1. Classification (NCBI taxonomy): domain Eukaryota; kingdom Viridiplantae; phylum Streptophyta; class Magnoliopsida; order Malvales; family Malvaceae; genus Gossypium; species Gossypium rotundifolium. The sequence continues at coordinate 33,075,986 of CP106730.1, forward strand.
TAGGTTCCTAGGAAAGGGAGGTAAGTCATATTTGATTACTTAAAAACAAAGCCATTTCATGCACCTTCTCATTACCACACTTCTTATCTTTAATAGATCAACTATGGATCATCCCATACATATATATCACAATTATATCATAAAAAATTATTAAACAAATCATCCAAGGTTTACATGGTTCTAGTTCTAGAAAATAAATGAAAAACCAAAAAACTACATAGTTTTTTTTGCCACAATGCATTGCTTGTGCCTTCGACTACCATCGCTCCATCTTCTCCTCATCATTGACTCCTTTTTAGAAAAATTACATTTATGCCCTATGTCTATTTCTGGCTCACAAGAATTTTATAAATAAAAAATAATCCTACCTGGAGATGATAGTCCACGGTCTATTTCCTAATAACCATAACCTTGACAAAAATAATACTTATATAACAAGTATATATAATATTGCATTCATTCACATACATTCCCCTAAACATGCGAATAATTACAAACATGTCACATCTTATCAAATATTAATCAAACAAGATTAATAGAGAAATTCGATCTCGGTTTACACCATAAACATAGGACAATTTGGCTTTCATACCAATTGTTGGAAAAATACCGATTTGAAATTTTTTTTCTTGCACAGTAGAAAAATAAAAATTTGAAAACCGACCCAGTTTGTGATATTTATACCAGTAAACCTTAACCAAATTTGTACATGTGTTTTCGGCTTAGCGGACATTTGTTGTAACCAATAAACTTTAATATTTATATATATAAAAATTTTCTCATCCCTATTTTACCCCCAGCTTAATTTTGACTATTTTACCCTTGGTAAAATTTTGACGATTTTGCCCTTAATAAAATTTTGAGAAAATATGGTCAGTATTTCACAACTCAGCATGTTCACTATGATCTAATGGTTTATTTTTATTTTCGGGCTTCAAAATAGTCCAAAAACATAAACTTATTCTTCCAATCATTTTTTAAGTAATCCATATAAGATTGCAAATGGATCATTTCCATTTTCATTTCCATTTCCATTTCCATTTTTGGAAACCTGCATTCATTTCCAAATGATTCCATTTCTCCATTTCGGAGAAAACCATAATCATTCCTGAATGTTTCCCATTTCTCGTTCATTTCTATTCAAACACGCAATTCATTTCTAGTTTCAACCAGCTAGTAGAGGGATCGATTAGACATATGTAGTTGAGGTTTAAATGATTTATAGTTAAGTTTCAACTTTTCGCCTATTAATTATGCACTTATTTAGTCATGAAGTCATTCCACTATAGTATAGTGATTGAGCTCTCCCCAACAACATACCATTACGAAAGCAACTACTCAGTACTCGTCCAATGACCTTGTCATAAATGTTTTACCCTCATAGAATATACTTGATCTCTTTGGGATAATATCTGTTCTCCCAATATGATATTATTTTATCTCATGGTAACCATTACATCTTCCTTCATGAAAAGTCATTCACTATCAAATAATGATCAAGTCATCCATCACAAAGACGGACGACCCATGGGCACGTTTACTTTTCATCAACCATGTAATGCTAGTGATAAGATATCATTTACCCATGTTTTTTTGCTATGAATTTCACTTTTTTGAATGATGCTACATACTATAGAAGTCGTACACCCAACACACCATCTTTCGGTTCCTTATCTATTTGAACTCAGGCTTTTACTTACATCAAAGTGTATAACATAGTCCGCCATCCACTCAGAATTTAGGTATGCCACATTATGAACATCACAAGCGAATAAATCCATAAACAAATCAGGATCTATTCTACTTGGGTCCTGTCTGATATACTGTCAGTTGAATCAGTCACATCTACGTCTCTATCTTCTGATAGGCATCCGCTCCAATGCCCAAGACAAGGCATCTTCCCAATTGGACTTGATACACGACATATTAGTCTTTCAATTGGTTTGCTCATTTCTGATAAGACTAAGGACATGTTTAGATTCATCTACTAATACAATTTGTCTTTACGTACTACAATTCGACAACGTAGTACTGCTTAGTACCAGTTTAAATAATAAACAACCAATAAGCAAAATTTACATCTATTTTGCTTAGCATGCAAAAATCATTTAGGACAATAATGAAAAATATATTAATGTATTTTATAAATAATTTTATTAACCAATTTTTTCAAAAAAATTACAAGTGTACTTGACGAAAATACTACACTTAGGGCACCAGATCCAACACATAAAGCTTGTGTTGGCCTAATAGGTCACAACACTCACAAAATGTATTTAAAAAACACTTATTTTATATTAATTAATTCTAACTACTAAATATCAGAAACATAATACTAAATACTAAATTGAGTAGAAAGTAAGCTCCTTAAGTGCGTAGAAAACATTTGACGATAGGTCAGTAGGGTATGAGGTTTTTTCATAAACACTAAATAGTCCATAAACATTAATGGCAACAACAGTTACTATAAGAAATCAAGGTAGCATGGTCCACAATCCATTCTGTCACATGACAGACAATAGCGGTCCACATATTGTTTATCACCTAGGTCAACATGTCTTTTTAAGTACCGTAAACTCAGACAATATCATACGATATAAAAGAAATTTTGCATGGATTCTATTTCAATTTACATGCATATTTCAACTTAAACAAACAAACCCTAAAGCTGCTAAAGTTTAGGGTTTCTGCATTTAATAAATTCAATCAACCAAATAGACATTAACATTGCATATTTGAACTAAGTTTCATCAAATTGACAATATATCTTAAACACATGGAAATTTAAAAAAAAAATCAAAATTTGAGGCATTCAACCAAGAACACTATAAGTTCGAGCATAAAAAATCCAAATCAATTAAAAATCCTCTTAATCCTAAACCCAACACTTACTAAAAACTCAAATCATCTTATCATTTTTAATGGTTGGAACACTGTGACACCCCTCACCCAACCTAACCTTCAGGTCCAAATACAAGACATTACATTCGTTGCTGAAGCAACTCAGACTAGTTACATACATTGAATTCAATAAAAATTCACAAATAATATAAATTAAATCAACCATTCCAAATACTCAATTTCAATTTTAAGTATTTAAAATCATATTAAAAACAATTTCAAAATAATTTCTAAGTGTTCGGAGGTGATCGAGACTTAGTACGAGTCTTTGGGGTAGAAATAACTCAAAATAGGGGAGAGACCCTTGTTTGCCATAGTTGTATCGATGAGTGAGAACTTGTATCAATAAAAGTCCTTGCTACTGGACATTTTTCTCACTGACTTGTTACTATGCAACTAAGTACATGTATTGATACATCTATGCCAAGACCCAAAAATCACCTCAAAAAGTATCTTTCACACTTAAAGTAACACATTCAAACATCATAAACACATACTATAAAGTTATCTTACTTAACCATCAACTTAACGTACTTGGCAAGCATGAAACTCATCATTCATAAGCATAATATTTATATATCAACCATGATATGCTAAACATATAATCATATCTAAACATCGTCAGCAGATACCCACTTAACTTAAGTTACAATTCCATCAATGTCAAATATTCAAAATTAAAATAAAGGACTCCAACTACTAGTTCCAAATCTAGGTACATGTCATCATGAAACTAATACCAAATAGACAATACAAACATTGATTAAACTGAGAAGAGAGTATTGGATGTTGTTGATCAAATGAAACTCCACTGAACCTAATCGTCACCTGTACAAGGAAAAAAACAAATCCACACACTAAGCAAAGAAGTTGAGTGGTTCTAACATAATTTAATAATGCATATACATATTGAGTAAGTAAACATGTTATTAGTTCATTCTATAATCATATCTATGATGAAGATTACTATCTCATGGTATCATTTCTTTGGTGTTTTCTTATGATTATAATAATTCAATTTATGTTTTGTATATTAACATATTGATGCACCCTTAGAGCTTTGCATCCCAATCTCAAATATCAAAGAATTTGGTTCATTCATGACATTATTCATATATCAATTTCATACTCAAGTATATATAATTTTCATATATCAATTATACAACACTTTGCATTTTAACCTCATTACTTTGATATTTTAGCCCTTATTAATCCAATGAGGAATCAAGGATGGACATACGGATTACTATATCGATATACGCTCGTAGACACTCAATGCTCTGGAGCTAGCGATACATCCCCACGGACCCTTAGGGCTTTGGATAACTATCTAAAGAAATGCACCTAGTGCTAAAGTGGTACATTCTTAACCCCTAAGGCTCTAAAGAACTTTCGAATGATATGTACCCAACACTAAAGATAACTGTACTATACCATAGCTCTATCCGAGACCATTTAATAGGGTATTCATAATGTCAACATACATGAATTCATATATCATTCGTTTCTTTTATTTTACTTTCATGATTTTCACCATGTCACAAACATAAATGCATATATACACATTAGCTCAACAAATCATCAAGTCACAAGTTTACCTTACCTTTCATGAGATCAAACATCATCATTATTTCATTTAAGTTAACCACTTAATAAGCTATGAATTGAAAGCAAATTATGAAAGCACAAAATGAAATCGTTAATCACCCATTGCCTTCTCTTTTTCTTTTTGCCTTCGAGGTTTCGACTTCATCTTTTGCTACGTACGATAATTTGATTACGAAAATATTATTAGTTTCACAATCAACAAGCACATAACCATAATCAAACATGAATGTACATTTTACAATTAGGTCCCTTAGAACCTTAATAACCAAAATTCCCTTAACTTATAATCTACATGATTGAATCTAAATCCAACTTCATATTTATACTCTAAGGACATCAAACTTTCAATTCCTAATATAAAAACCAAAACTTTTCTTTCTTTTCACCTAGGTCTCTAAAAATTCATCAATAAGCATATAACTTAAACTTAATTAAGGTTTGAGTCAACACTTTCTGTCGAAACCATTTTAAAAATTGATCTTTTGAAAATGGGTATCGACTTTAAAACGAAAAATGGAGTCGCCACCAATCCCTTTTTATTTAGGTGTGATTGGATCACCTAAAAAACGTTTTATTTCAAAGTACTGATTTTGGTCTACGAAAAAAACAAAAATGGGTTCGGGAGTTGGTTACGTCTGAGGAAGGATTAGCTCCCTTATAACGCCCAAAAATTGGTACCTAATTGATAAAATCATGTCCTAATGTTGAAACTTTGAAAAATTTTAGAAACTGTTCCTTTTATTTGACGAAAAAAAAGATCAGACTTAACCATCTCAAAGAAATAAAACAACCATACCCAGTAAGTTAGGATATAGCATCTCATGACTTCAAAACTAGGCACGTCTTTTGAAAATCTCTATCTCGAGACGCAAAACATCATATCCAGTAAGTTAGGACACAACGTTTTGATGTCCCAAGAATAAGTTTTTTGATTTAAAACTTGAGATTTCTTTATTCCGAAAGAATATAAACATCACATCCAGCACGATAGGACATGATATTTTTAAACCCTCGTAACTAAAAAACATCTCATGATTTTTAAAAGCTTGTTAAAAGGATATTTAGTTATTTAGCCAAATGGAAAATCGCAACCCAACACGTTAGGGCACTACTTCCCGAATTTCTAAATAAAAAAACATTGTCTTATTTTAAAAAACCTTTAGATAAAATATAGTAATTTTGTAAAAATATATTTCATTTTAAAACGATGATCCATAAAAAAATATCACATAAATATCAAAAGCAATTGTGAAATAATGACATTTCATATTTATATAGTTAATAAAGAAATAAAATTGTGGAATGACGACTAATAAAATAATTACACAATAGCAGTCATAAATAAATAAATGAGAGAGTATAGGCAAATAAAATATATACATAAAATAATAAATAATATAGAAAATATATAATAATATATAAATTATTAAATATATATAATAATAATTAAATATAAAGATAGTAAAATATATATAAATTTATATTATTAATAGATTAATATACAAATAATTTTAAAAAATAAAAATTTTAACATTATAAAATATTTCAATATAATATCATAATAATTTAAAAAATAAAAAAGGTTTGAAAAATAAATAAAGAGACAGGATCGAATAACAATAAAAAGAAATATAGAGTAGTCAAACTATAATTAAAAAGAAATAAATGGGCTTAATTATAAAACTGGAATAATGCGGAGGGACTAAAGGGATAAATTTCCCATTTTCTGAAAACACTCGGATCCTCTATGCAGGTCGGGTCAGTGCGCGGGTCACAGGCTTTTTAAACGACGTCGTTTTGGTCATTATCTGACCACACCAAAACGGCGTCGTTTCTTCAACTTATATAAATCAAAAAATTAGTTAGAAAAACATTCTAATAGCTATTTTAAAGAAAAAAACAACAGAGCTTTTAAAAAACTCTTTCTTCCTCTCTGTCTCTGGCCAGCTTCCGACCTAGGTTTTCGACGATGGACCACCATACGCGTCGTCACACGTGCCGTCGCGATCGACGGCCAAAGAGCGAAAATCCACAGGTAAACTCTTTTCTTTTTTATTTTTTAAGGTTTACACAAAGAAATAAAAATAAATAAAATAACAAAAGAATCACCTCTGCTAAAAGAAATCTTTCTGTTTGTATTTCTATATTTTTTTTTATTTTTCTGCATATCTGTGTGTCCGTTTACAAGTTTGACATGGGGTTTTATAACCCAAAGAAAAACGAAAGAAAAAGAAAACAAAAGAAACTTCCATTTTTGCTACTGTTTTTCCCTTTCTACTTTGGTGTTTTCCTTTTCTGTACAGGTTGAAGGCGGACAACATGGCGATGGTGCAGGGATTCACGCATGCTGCGGTGCGACTAGTGGCGTGACGATTGAGGCGTGATCGAAGGGGCGAAGCTTGCGGCGCAACAGTTGGGATCCTGTTGGCATGCTTGCGGCGCCTAGGGTTCAGAAACCCTAGGTTTCTAAAATCATTTAATTGTTTGGGCCCTTTTGGGCTGTCTTTGTTTTGGGTCTTGTGTGATGGATTCTGGTATGGGTAGTTTAGGATTTGTTTGGGTTTAATTTTGGGCCATTGGGCTTTGTAAAAGGACTGTAAAAAACTATTTATTTATTTTGTTGTTTTCTTTTCTGAACGGGCTCGGGCAAAAATGGGCCTCCACGGCTGCCCATCTTTGCTCATTATCGTGTAACAAAAATAGAGCAAAAACTATAAAAGGACCAATTTTGCCCTGTCTTTGCCAAGCCTTGACTTCTTCTTCAAATGGTCTTCCAATCCCAACTGTATCTTCAGGGGTACTGGAACTTCATCTTGATTTCAGTAAGTTTGATAGCTTCAACTTCATGAAGGCAGTATCCACTATCTTTTGATCTGCTCCACTGCAAACTCATGGAAATAAGATCTGATGTTTTCTATCTGCTTCTTGGAACCTCAAGAATGCCAGATCTACTATTTTAATCTGCTCCTTACAATTTCAGGGATTGCCAGACTAATGTCCTTGATCTGCTTCCTGCAACCTTAGAAATTGCCAAATCTGCTATATTTAATCTGTTGCCTGCAAACTCAGGGATTGCCAGACTGATGTCTTCAATCTACTTCCTGTAATTTTAGGAATCGCCAAATCTACTATCTTCAATTTGCTCCCTACAAACTCAGGGATTGCTAGACTGATGTCTTCGATCTGCTTCCTGCAAACTCAAGAATTTCCAGATCTGCTATCTTCAATTTGCTCCCTACAAACTCAGGGATTGCCAGATTTACTATCTTCAATCTGCTCCCTACAAACTCAAGGATTGCCAGACTGATGTCTTTGATCTGCTTCCTGTAAACTCAAGAATTGCCAAACCTGCTATCTTCAATCTGCTCCCTACAAGCTCAGGGATTGCCAAACTGATGTCTTCAATCTGCTTCCTGCAAACTCAGGAATTTCCAGACCTGCTATCTTTAATCTACTCCCTGCAAGCTCAAGGATTTCTAGATCTGCTATCTTCAATCTGCTCCCTACAAACTCAGGGATTACCAGACTGATGTCTTTGAGCTGCTTACTGTAATTTCAGGAATCGCCAAATCTGCTATCTTCAATCTGCTCCCTATAAACTCAAGGATTGCCAGACTGATGTCTTCGATCTACTTCATGCAAACTCAGGAATTGCCAGACCTGCTATCTTCAATCTGCTCCCTACAAGCTCAAGGATTGCCAGACTTCTGTCTTCTACCTTGCTACATAACTTGTAGAATGGGTATATGCTTATGCCCTATAATTAAGATGCTTTGATCAAAATGCATCAAATGCCTCTAATTAGACATGTTATGATATATGAATATGAAAATGTTATGAAGAAGATTCATGTTTCAAGGATTAGGATGCAATGACCGAAATGAATCAAATGCTCCTAATGAAATTTTCTATGATACAAAAATGTTATGAGTATGATTCCTATCCTAGGTGTTATCACTTATTTGTTTTTCATTCTTGTTCATGTTCTGTTCAAATAATTTACCCCATGGAAATTTCGAGTCCTCTCTACTTGAACCTTGGGACATGAAGTTGGTATCTCCCACAGCAACTTCAGGGGAATAGCTTTTAGTTTCTTTCATCTTTCTGTTTCCATTCAGAGGTACAGAACTTGTATCACTTTCAACCTGTTACACCATTCCCTGGGTGTAATGACCAGATGTATGTGTCTGAATAGATACAGGGTATCCCGACAATAATCCCTTTTTACACCTAGATTGACCTTGTTCGTCATTTGCCGATATGGTGTCACCAACGAAATTGTCTTACCTAATAAGAGTTTGAAGAGATAATCATTTTTCAATGTTTCCAGCTCTTAGGTTTGGTGAGTTCTAAAGAATAGTCATGTTTCAGATTCCTCATATTATTTAGAAGCTTCTAGAGTAATATGCGAAACTCCTTTTATGAAAGTGTTATTAGTCCATAAATCGTTATTTCAATATAAAATGCTTGAAAAAGGTCACAAAAATGGACGAGAAAGAAATTAGTCAGGAGCATAGCTCAGAAAAATAGTTTAATCAAGGATAACCCAGGCAATAAAAGGAAATTGATTTGGGTATATCTTAAAAATAAAGCAATCAAAGAAAACAAATTCAAAAATGGGTAAGATAGAAGTTAGGTGCCCCAGATATCGCAGCCTGAGCTTCTTTGTTCAAACTTCTTGAGGACCATTTTAAACTCAATATGTGTTTAAGGGATCCAGAGTACTTTGTCAATGTCCCAAGACGTAACATACTTCCTTATTGCTAATTCAAACATAGCAAGACTATTGTATGCCCCTCTTTTTGATCAAAATTTGAGCCGCCCTTTTCAGGTTTTCAACTCAAATCCCCTTTGGTCTCAAAGCGCCCTTTGCGGGTTTTCGCCTTGGCCTCTCCTTTTTTTTCTTTTTTTCTTTTTTTGAGAATTTTTGTTGCACTGTGATATATTGTCTGATCTTTGGACAAACTGTAAACCTTGTCTTTGTACAGTTATTTAAACGCGATCCTTTATGGCATTCTGCTAGCATCTTGATCTCTTCTTTTTTTGGCGATTTGATGGCTATCGACTTTATAACATTGATATATGAAGCTACTTCCACCCTCTTAGCGAAGTAGACGATGACCATGATGGTAAATCAATGACAACTTGAAGCGTTTGACAAGATTGGACCCATAATATCCATGCCCCACATCTGTGAAGAAAATAGAAGGGTCACATAAATCTCATCTTCTTCAATTCAGTATTTGCGGTATGACTGATGCAATCCCCTTCCATGGTGGATCAATAGTGCCCGATCCTCTTGTTTAGCCTGCTTCTTATTAACCCAGGCATGTCCTGATATGATCGTGCAAAAACATCTTTGAATTCTTGAAAATAACTCAATGATGTCTCGCATTATTTCTATGGTGAGCTGGACTTTGATCTTCACCCCTTTCTTAGACTCATGATATCCCATGACCTTTCGTAGAGTAAGGTCTATTTTTCATCTTGTTCTACCATCCTTAACAAATCAGAAGGTAGGTTACAATCTATGTTATCTTCAAATTCCTTAGATCCCCTAGACCCATACTCATTCAAAAAGGGAGTCAGTAACAACGTCGCTCATGTTGTTGATATCTAGGCACCTAGGTACGAAGGCGAACAAATCCAAAGAATAAATGATTCTAAGGATGATTATTTGTATAGTATGGTCATGAATAAAGAATGAAAGAATATTGTAAAAAAGAAATGTACAGTATGAAGAATGAAAGAAAAAAAATATTAGCTTAAGAAAATACATTTTATTGAAATAAAATTTCAGACATAAGCCTATTTCACAAAAGGGGTCTTATTGCCTCTAGGCTTAAGGCAACAAGCATGTTTTGCACATTACTATAGATCAGCTCTAAAAATATAGAGATCTCCTCCTCAATCCCATTATTCAAGACACTCCTAAGTATCCAAAGGTTTAGAAACATTGTTCTCCAATTCCCTCTTCGCCTTTGATTTTTTTAAGGGATCACATTTACTGCCTAATCAAAGTGATCAAGTTTTGATGAATCGTCAAACTTCATAATTCCCATATTGATAAGCTTTTCAACTACCTTTTTAAAGGCAGTGCAGTTTTCTATGGAATGCCCCGATATTCTCGCATGGTAATCATATTTAGCATTTGAGTCATACCATTTAGTATATGAGGGTTGTAACGGCTTTAGATAACATGGAGACAACATATGCGCGTCAAATAAACTTTGATATAGCTCCTTATACATCATCAGGATTGGCGTTAATTGAAGCTTTTCAGAGTTTTGCCTTGGAGAGACCTGATCACTGGTAGTTATTGTCCTTGGCTAGTTTACTATAATTGGCTCCGAATGGCTCTTGTTATACCTACCAGTATTATTTGATCTTTTTCCTTCTTTTTTAGGGCCTTTAAAGTTCATTCTCTCCTTTCCTTTGTTTCTACCAAAACAATAGGTTTAGTTTGATCATCATTCGGTCAAAATCTGAAACCATTGGGGAATTCAATATAGTCGCAGTATCAGTTTGACCTTGGGGTTCAATAATGACGGTACCCTATGAGAATGCGTGCCTGGTTAAGTCGGGACACCTATCAGAGAATAAACGATGTCTTCATCATCATCCACATTGTTGGCTACTGGGCTTCTCCTTTTTCCCAATCCTCCGACTAGTAACTAGGTTATCTAGCCTATGATATTCCTTTGAAATTCCCACATTTCTTGTTGAATTTCAGTTAATTGCCCCTGCATCTGTATTTTCATTTGCTATATTCTTTCCAATCTTTGTTTCATGTTTTCCAGGTTAACTGAAACATTTTACCAAATTAGGGTCCTTTTGTAAAGTTTAATGCAAATGATGCAATGTAATGCAAATGCATGAATGCAAAGAGAGAGAGGAGTTGACTCTGAATTCAGTTACATTAGAAAAACTTTACTAGAAAATAAATTTCTTTACACAAAACGGATTACATATGCGGCTTTGTCCTCATAGTCCAAGTGAAAACATCAATCCCTTTCTTCGCCAATCTCAAATCTTGCAGACTTCTAATAGATGCCTCTTCTAGATCCTTTGGCTTGCTCTAGGCCTCAACTTTTTGTTCACTTATTTCCAAAATGCTCGTTAGCCTCTTCAAGAAAGTCGAGATGTGATAATTCTCAAATAGTCTTTGTCAACTTGAATCCTTAGGTGATAAGGTCTTGTGTTCCTTCACGGACTATCAGTCTTCTCTCATTGTGTTCACTTGGACTATATTCAAACGACCGTATTATAATCCACTTTATCAAAAAATCCATTTTCTTATGACCAACTTTTCTATTTAGCAATCGAATTTGAAATCAACACCTCTTTTCTATGATGTGAATGTAATGCAATCAAAACAAAAGAGAACACGTTAACACTGGAGAAATAAATAACATAGAACACTTATCAGGGTGACCACTAGGGTTTGACATAGTTCTACCTAAGGTGAGCTCTTAGGCTTCACTATATGTGGTTTAGTTCTAAATTTGAGGTACCCGAACCAGCAGATTCCTCGATCCTCACCCATTATAGGCTCATACAGATCGAGTTCGGTTCAGGCGAATACATTTCCCTATGGCTATGCGAAGGTGAAAACCTCACGAAGACATAGGTACGGATGTATCCCGAAAGCAGTCCACTAGCCCCTACGGAGGTGAAAGCCTCACGAAAGCATAGCTTCTCACTCCCACTTAAGGGTGCGACCACGACGGTCATGTAGTGCAATGCAGAGAAATATATTTAGAACCACATGCAATAAAAAGATCATGTTTTTTACAAAACCAAAATTCTAAATTCAGACAAAAGGACATGAAATTATCAATTTTATGGCTTAACTCTCTTATCTCCCCAGTGGAGTCGCCAAGCTGTCAAAACCATTTTAAAAATCAATCTTTTGAAAATGGGGATCGACTTTAAAATGAAAAATGGAGTTGCCACCAATCCCTTTTTATTTAGGTGTGATTGGATCACCTAAAAACATATTTTATTTCAAAGTATTGATTTTGGTCTACGAAAAAATCAAAAATGGGTTCGGGAGTCGGTTACGTATGAGGAAGGATTAGCACCTTCATAACACCCAAAAAAATTGGTACCTAATTGATAAAATCATGCCCTAATGTTGAAACTTTGAAATTTTTTAGAAAATGGTCCTTTTATTTGACGAAAAAAAAAGATCAGACTTACTCATCTCAAAGAAATAAAACACCATACCCAGCAAGTTAGGATATAGCATCTCATGACTTCGAAACTAGACACGTCTTTAGAAAATCCCTATCTCGAGATGCAAAATGTAACATCTTGAAATTGGGCCTAGTAAGATTGAGCCCAATGGGCCTTAGGCGTAGTAGCGTTTAAAATTTTTTGGAGAATAGGAGATCGGCTTAAGTGCAAGTTGGACCTTTTAGATAAGTGATTTTGGAAGGTTAGGGGGTTTCTATGAAGTCACGGGATCAAATATTAGCTTTGGGGAAATTTTGGTTTTAGGTGAAAAAAACCCTGGAAGTTGGCAGGTAGGCCTTAAGAATAAAATATGGAGAAAAGTGACACAAGTGGAGTGTGTGGTGGAGTGGCAAAGTGACGCCACTTAGGGGACAAGGGAGTGACGCCACAAGGAAGGAAGGAGGTCCAAGGTTCTAGTTGTAGCGTTTGCATTCCTTTTAGATTATTTTATTAAATGAATTTAGACCTTGGCCATAGGGTTATATTTAGTTGCATGGTTTAAGATACAAGGAGCTAGTTGGTAAAGTGGCTAGCGGCATGGATTATGCTACAGAGAGTCTGGTTCGAATCTCTTGAAAAGCAAGGAGTATTTATTTTATGGATTGGGCGGTAAGAGTTTCATTGAATTTAAACTCTCTCGACGGAGGATCCCACATCGGAAAGATACAAAGAAGGAAGGTGAAGAGCTAGCTATATAAAGAGCATTCTAGGAGGAGAGTTAAGAGACCTTGGTGGGCGTTTGGGCACAGGAGTGGTCGCAGCGCGGTTTAACACCAAACTCCTATTAGGTGTGTAACTCTCTACTCTAGTTGTAGAAGCGGCAAGCGCAAGTGCTTGGCCATCACGGCAATAGTAGTTACACGAGCGTGCGGCCTTGCGTGTGGGGCTTCGACGTGATAGTTGAGGCCATCGGTAGTATTCTTGTGGGTTGGGGCTATTTGGGCGCGATGGTCGAATGGGCCCAATAGGCCCGTAGGCCCAATTGGAATAAATTATATGATGATATAGTATATAGTGAACTAGACTAGGTGGGACCTATATACGTGGCTAGATTTGTGTTAGGTGGGCCACACGAGCGTGTGGGCCCGAATGGGTCAAAATCGGGTTTTAGGCCCAACAGTCCGGTAAAGACCGAAAATGGTAGTTGAGCCGCTCAAGGCAACACTGGGCCTTAGAAAAGGCCATTCCAGGTACGAAATTACTGAAAAACCCTTAGTGGGTAAATTACCAAAATACCCTTGAAAGGTAAATTACGAAAATACCCTTGGTGGGTAAATTACGAAAATACCCTTGGTGGGTAAATTACGAAAATACCTTTGGTAGGTAAATTATGAAAATACCCTTGGTCGATAAATTACGAAAATACCCTTGGTGGGTAAATTACAAAAATACCCTTGGTGGGTAAATTACGAAAATACCCTTGGTAGGTAAAATTACTGCTATACCTTTAGAGGTTGGTTAGATTGATTATGTTGTATATTATTATTCTGATTATGTTGGTAATTCATTTCATACGTTATTTGATATATGATTTGCATACATGTCATCGCATACTGTAATTATTATGTCATATTGCATGGGTATGATGAGAGGAGGGAAAGATGTGATATTTGTGACTTTGGGTCACCAGTGGTTTGGCACCACCGGTGGTTTGGTACCACGCTTAATATTCGTGACTTTGGGTCACCGAGGTTTGACACCTCATAGCGACTCGTCCTAGTGGCTTCGCACCATAGTGGGTTAGCCCACATTTGATAAACAGGATTGTCGCCGGTGATTTGGTATCACAACGGGGTTGGCCCCATTACGGATTATTCGTGACTTTGGGTCACCAAAGTGGTTTGGCACCACATTATATTGATATCGGTGACTTTGGGTCACTAGTGGTTTGGCACCACCAAGGGTTTGGTACCACATGGGGTAGAATCGGGAGTTTCAGATGGTTACGTTTTGGGTTGCATGACATGCATATTTTCATATGACATTGTGTAAGGGTTTAACACCCGTTGGATGGGGATTTACACACTGAGTCTCGATGACTCACCCCTTAGTTAAATTTTGTAGGTAATTATTAGATCGCGAATTTGGGAGCTGAGGTGGACTCGTAGAGGCCATACATATGTTTACTCGTAAATTCATTTCTTTTATTTGGACTTATTTTTATTTGGGTTTTTGTTATGTAATAAGGCCTTGGGTATTTTACTTGGTTTCGGCTTTCAATTTGGTTACTGCTTATTATTAAATGATCAATATGGGATTTTCCTAAAATGATAATAAACCGTTTCTTATTCAAAATTACTTAAACTCAATTTTTCCCAACAACTATAAAGAATACAAGCTTTTTAACGAATGCACAGTATTTAGGCATTCCTTTCATGTGACATGCCAGATCCGGACGTAACGTTTAGGCCGGGTTTGGGGTGTTACAATTATGGTATCAGAGCCTAGGTTCAAAACTCGGCTGTGGGTTTGGGTTCAAAAATGTTTTCAAATGATGGTTTAGAAAATATATATATCTTTTTATGTAAGTATGGCACCCGAGTCTCCGGCACCAAATTCGTAAGTTTCCTTTTTACTATATTCCGTTATATGCTGAATGATTGTATTTATTCTGTGATGTGTGGATGTGATATAAGAATTGTATGTATGTGTGAAAAAAATATGGTCGCTTCGGTGGTAAATAGTTGGTTATGTGAAGAGGTTCCAAGATTTAATTAGAAAGTATATTAGTTTTATTAAGATCAGAGTGTGCAACAAGAGCGTAGTGTGGTGGGTTAGGATGTGTGACTGTTAGTAGTTGAAAATTTCGAGGATGAAATTTCTTTAAGGAGGGTAGATTTGTAACATCCTGAAATTGGGCCTAGTAGGATTGAGCCCAATGGGCCTTAGGCGTAGTAGCGTTTAAAATTTTTTGGAGAATAGGAGATCGGCTTAAGTGCAAGTTGGACCTTTTAGATAAGTGATTTTGGAAGGTTAGGGGGTTTCTATGAAGTCACGGGATCAAATATTAGCTTTGGGGAAATTTTGGTTTTAGGTGAAAAAAACCCTGGAAGTTGGCAGGTAGGCCTTAAGAATAAAATATGGAGAAAAGTGACACAAGTGGAGTGTGTGGTGGAGTGGCAAAGTGACGCCACTTAGGGGACAAGGGAGTGACGCCACAAGGAAGGAAGGAGGTCCAAGGTTCTAGTTGTAGCGTTTGCATTCCTTTTAGATTATTTTTATTAAATGAATTTAGACCTTGGCCATAGGGTTATATTTAGTTGCATGGTTTAGGACACAAGGAGCTAGTTGGTAAAGTGGCTAGCGGCGTGGATTATGCTACTGAGAGTCCGGTTCGAATCTTTAAAAAGCAAGGAGTATTTATTTTGCGGATTAGGCGGTAAGAGTTTCATTGAATTTAAACTCTCTCGACGGAGGATCCCACATCGGAAAGATACAAAGAAGGAAGGTAAAGAGCTAGCTATATAAAGAGCATTCTAGGAGGAGAGTTAAGAGACCTTGGCCTGCTTTGGGCACGGGAGTGGTCGCAACGCGATTTAACACCAAACTCCTATCGTATGTAACTCTCTCTACTCTAGTTGTAGAGCGGTAAATGCCGAAGTGCTGGTCACGACAATAGTAGCCACACGAGCGTGCGAGCGCACGTGTGGGGCTTCGACGTGATAGTTGAGGCCATCGGTAGTATTCTTGTGGGTTGGGGCTATTTGGGCCACGATGGGCTAAAATGGGCCCAATAGGCCCGTAGGCCCAATTGGAATAAATTGTATGATGATATAGTATATAGTGAACTAGACTAGGTGGGACCTATATACGTGGCTAGATTTATGTTAGGTGGGCCACACGAGCGTGTGGGCCCGAATGGGCCGAAATCGAGTTTTAGGCTCAATGCGACACTGGGCCTTCGAAAAGGCCATTCCAGGTACGAAATTACTAAAAAAACCTTAATGGGTAAATTACCAAAATACCCCTGAAAGATAAATTACGAAAATACCCTTGATGGGTAAATTACGAAAATACCCTTAGTGGGTAAATTACGAAAATACCCTTGATAGGTAAAATTACTGTTATACCCTTAGAGGTTGGTTAGATTGATTATGTTGTATATTATTATTCTGATTATGTTGGTAATTCGTTTCATACGTTATTTGATATATGATTTGCATACATGTCATACTGCATACACGAATTATTATGTCATATTGCATGGGTATGATGAGAGGAGGGGGAAGATGTGATATTTGTGACTTTGGGTCACCAGTGGTTTGGCACCACTAGTGGTTTGGTACCACAGTTAATATTCGTGACTTTGGGTCACCAAAGGTTTGGCACCTCATAGCGACTCGTCCTAGTGGCTTCGCACCACAGTGGGTTGGCCCCACATTTGATAAACGGGATTGTCGCCAGTGATTTGGTATCACAACGTGGGTTGGCCCCACATGGATTATTCATGACTTTGGGTCACCAAAGGGTTTGGCACCACATTATATTGATATCGGTGACTTTGGGTCACCGTGGTTTGGCACCACCAAAGGTTTAGTACCACACGGGTAGAATCGGGAGTTTTGATGGTTAGGTTTTGGGTTGCATGACATGCATATTTTCATATGAAATTGTGTAAGGGTTTAACACCCGTTGGATGGGGATTTACACACTGAGTCTCGATGACTCACCCTTAGTTAAATTTTGCAGGTAATCATTAGATCGCGGATTTGGGAGCCGAGGTGGACTCGTGGAGGCCATACATATGTTTACTCGTAAATTCGTTTCTTTTATTTGGACTTATTTTTATTTGGGTTTTTGTTATGTAATAAGGCCTTGGGTATTTTACTTGGTTTCGGCTTTCAATTTGGTTACTGCTTATTATTAAATGATCAATATGGGATTTTCCTAAAATGATAATAAACCGTTTCTTATTCAAAATTACTTAAACTCAATTCTTCACAACAACTATAAAGAATACAAGCTTTTTAACGAACGCACAGTATTTAGGCATTCCTTTCATGTGACATGCCAGATCCGGTCGTAACGTTTAGGACGGGTTTGGGGTGTTACACAAAACATCATATCCAGTAAGTTAGGACACAACGTTTTGAAGTCCCAAGAATAAGTTTTTTTATTTAAAACTAGAGATTTCTTTATTCCGAAAGAATATAAACATCACATCCAACACGATAGGACACGATATTTTTAAACCCTTGTAACTAAAAAACATCTCATGACTTTTAAAAGCTTGTTAAAAGGATATTTAGTTATTTAGCCAAACGAAAAATCGTAACCTAGCACGTTTGTAACACCCCTAACCCGTATCCATCGCCAAATTAGGGTTACGAGGTATTACCAAACTAAACTCAATTCCATATAGACTTTCATTAGAATTCAGGCACAAACAGTGCGATCTTTTCTATTTCATATAACATTTCAATCCATTTAATTAAATAATGTACAACAAGATTTATTACAGTACTTAATATATAGAAATATTCGAACCATATAACTTAAACATTCATAGTATATATATATACAATTAAAGCATAACCCAACTTATATCATTTCATACCCTATATCGGACATAAATCAAGTTTCAATTAATATAAACTATTTCCATTCGTTTTACTACAATACAAGTACCTATTAAAACAACCGAACCATTTATATTGTTATTTCTATTTAAAAAATCAAATGCACATACAAACATAGCATTATTACCATATGACCGAATGTACTATTGATGTATATGTATATATATAAAACGTGTACCTTACCCTATAAGCAAAAGTTACATTTATGATTGCAAACAATTAATCTTACAATATATATACTCAATTGGAACATACATATACATAGCATGCTTGAACTTCCTAATTTATCACATTGAAATAACCATACCATTTCGCTTACCATTTGGTTTTGCACTTAACAATTATGAACATATTCATTTCTTACTAATAGCAACCTAATCTTTATAGCTACTTTTAATATTTATACTTTATTTCATAACTAAAATTTTCACATAGTGAAATCATTCGAGCATAGCACCATAATTCTTCCTAAATACCTCAAACCTATATTTTTCTTTTCATTAATAATGAACACATGGCTTAGCTCAACTATCACTAATAAATCAAATTAACAAGCAACACATAAATCACCTAAACCAAGATCATATTCCAAACATATACACATCAACCTCATTTCGCATATAATAGACCATACCCAAATCAAAACAAATGCAAAATACATCAATATGTCATGCTTATCCCAAAAACAACACATCTATATATAATAGGCATATTACTTATTTAGTATACTAGATATTATAACTCATTAGACATCCGTCATTATCTTCCTTGTTAAAACATATTACCACACACCACAACATGTATATCATATGACCACTTTCCCTTCATGATTAAACCATGACCGAACTTCACATCCATTAATATGATAATAAAACCATTATATCAAGAGCATAGGAATTAAACTTGACCAAAAGAAATAGCCATTTTCGCAAGGCTATACATATATACAAAACCGAATGTTCTTAGTCTAAACCTTAGTCTAACCTATACATGCCTTCGATTTAAAACTAAGATTATGTACCAAAAAGGGGTGATAGTGTGGTTGACTTTCTTGACGATCCTCTGAGTCCTTAGCTGAGTCTACAATCTATAAAACAGAAAGACCAATATATATAAAGTAAGCACACTAGCTTAGTAAGTTTTAAGTTAATGGTAATACAATGTCCAAACACCAATACATATAATAGTTACCATTAACAATGTAAAATAAACATTTCAATACACGAATTTATGTAAGGTCGAAGACCATAGTTCATTTACCTAATTGTTTCACTTGTTTACCTTAAACTTATAATATATCAAAACACAAGGTATATGTATTACATTAATCACATTATTTCAAATCATATACATCCACTATTCACATCGTCTATGTTATCCCACTCAAAGTCATATTTCAATGAACATTTCTATTCATAATCAAGTCTACCAAAATATTATATTCAATCTCAATTTCAATCACATACTACTCATACTTTTGATCATAAGTTCAATTTCACATTATACCATTTCTACCGTATTATTCAAATTCAGTTAATACTAGACATAACTTACCTTGCTCTCGGTAAATGAAAAAGGGACTTACGTTTACTCGAGCGTTTACTTGATACATTAACTGCGTTTCACCTTGAGTAATTTAAGGTTTCTTCATTTAAAACGCATCATCGGCATCAAGCACCGCTAGGCACGAAGACCGAATATATCACCCAAGCACTAAGCCCGCTGATACTGAAGCCCGAATATGTCACCGGCACAAAGCCTGCTAGGCACAAAGCCCTAATATGTCACCGACACTAAGCCTGCTAGGCAAGAAGCCCGAATATGTCACCGGCACTAAGCCTGCTAGGCACAAAGCCCGAATATGTCACCGACTAAGCTCAAGTAGCACAAAGCTTGATATGTCATCGCACGAGGCCTGCTAGGCAATAAGCCTAAACTGTTTATCAAATCAATTCATCAACTTACATTTCTTAACACATAAACCACTATCAATTCATATTCACAAAAACCAATTCACTTGTCAAACCAAATATACTAATTCATATTATCTTGCAAACATAATCATCCCAATGTAAAACATACACATTCGGCTAACACCCATATCTTACTCAATTTAATCAATTAATTTCATTTCACACTTTCATAATTATTTCTTTAATGAACTTTAACTTAAGAACTTACATTGACTGTCGACGGACAACTTAGACCGGCTATTCGAGAACTTTCGTCTTTCCCTGATCCAATTCTGTTTTTCTTTGCTCTTGATCTAAAACACATTAAATTCAGCTCATTCAAGTATATTTCAATTCAATTTAGTCCCAAAACACATAGATATGCAATTTACCATTTTACCCCTACTATTTCACATTTTTGCAATTTGGTCCCATTAGCACAAAACACAAAATAAACAAAATTCCATTACAACACTCAAGGACCGAATATTCAAAAGGACCCTATAAGTCCATTTCTTTCATTTATTTTTAAAATAATCCCCTCTAAAAATTTATTTTTACAAATTAGCCCTAAATACTCAAATTCACCAAAATTTCCAATACCAATTATATTAATCTTAAACATATCTTTAATTTAAAAACATCAAACATCAAAAAACACAAGAACATGTCAATGGCCGAACATCAAGCATGCTTATTTTTAAAAATTCTAACATGGATCAGTTACGGTTCAAAGCAACGATCTCAAAAACGTAAAAATTTTCAAGAACCGACTAAAGACTTACCTTGAATTTGGCTTGAAAAGTAACCGAAAATCAAAGAACTTAGCTCCCTTTTCTTTCTTCAATATTCGGTCAAGAGAAAGATGGAGAAAACATGTTTATTTTTTGTGTTTTGATAAACATATATTATGTAATTGTTGGATTACTAAATTAACCTTTTACTTTAATATATAAACAATTAATACTAAGGTTATTCTTGGTATATGCCGCCCACTACACATAAAAATGGGTTAATTTCCCTTTTAATACTCCATATTAAAAATCCATAATCAATTTAGCACATATCACTATAGTTTGCAACTTTTACTTTTTATGCGATTAAGTCCTTTTTCTAAATTAAACACACAAACAATAAATTTTTTCTACGAGACTTTCACACACATTAATTCACATATAATAAACACAAAATATAATATTAAAATATTTCTCAGACTTGGATTAGTGGTCCCGAAACCACTGTTCCGATTAGGGTCAAATTCGGTCTGTTACAACGTTAGGGCACTACTTCTCAAATTTCTAAATAAAAAAACATTGCCTTATTTTAAAAAACCTTTAGATAAAATATAGTAATTTTGTAAAAATATATTTCATTTTAAAACGATGATCCATAAAAATATCACATAAATATCAAAAGCAATTGTGAAATAATGGCATTTCATATTTATATAGATAATAAAGAAATAAAATTATAGAATAACGACTAATAAAATAATTACACAATAATAGTCATAAATAAATAAATGAGAGAGTATATGCAAATAAAATATATACATAAAACAATAAATAATATATAATAATATATAAATTATTAAATATATATAATAATTAAATATAAAGATAGTAAAATATATATATATAAATTTATATTATTAATAGATTAATATACAAATAATTTTAAAAAATAAAAATTTTAACATAATAAAATATTTCAATATAATATCATAATAATTTAAAAAAAGGTTTGAAAATTAAATAAAGAGACAGACCGAATAACAATAAAAAGAAATATAGAGTAGTCAAACTATAATTAAAAAGAAATAAATGGGGTTAATTATAAAACTGGAATAATGCGGAGGGACTAAAGGGATAAATTTCCTATTTTCTGAAAACACGTGGATTATCTATGCGGTCGGTCGGTCATAAGGTTATGAGCTTTTTAAACGCAGCGTAGTTTTGGTCATTATTTGACCACACCAAAACGGCGTCGTTTCTTCAGCTTATATAAATCAAAAAATTAGTCAGAAAAACATTCTAACAACCATTTAAAAAAAAAACAACAGAGCTTTTAAAAAACTCTCTCTTCCTCTCTGTCTCCGGCCAGCTTCCGACCTAGGTTTTCGACGATGGACCACCATACGCACCGTCACACGCGCCGTCGCGATCGACGGCCAAAGAGCGAAAATCCATAGGTAAACTATTTTATTTTTTATTTTTTAAGGTTTACACAAAGAAATAAAAATAAATAAAATAACAAAAGAATCACCTCTGCTAAAAGAAATCTTTCTATTTGTATTTCTGTATTTTTTTTGTTTTTCTGTGTATTTGTGTGTCCGTTTACAAGTTTGAAATGGGGTTTTATAACCCAAAGAAAAACGAAAGAAAAAGGAAACAAAAGAAACTTCCATTTTTGCTATTGTTTTGCCTTTTCTACTTTGGTGTTTTCCTTTTCTGTGCAGGTTGAAGGCGGAGAATATGGCGATGGTGCAGGGATTCACGCATGCTGTGGCGCGACTAGCGGCGTGACGATTGAGGCGTGATCGAAGGGGCAAAGCTTGCGGCGCAACGGTTGGGGATCCTGCTAGCATGCTTGCGGCGCCTAGGGTTTCTCAGAAACCCTAGGTTTCTGAAATCGTTTAATTGTTTGGGCCCTTTTGGGCTGTCTTTGTTTTAGGTCTTGTGTGTTGGATTCTGATATGGGTAGTTTAGGATTTGTTTGGGTTTAATTTTGGGCCATTGGACTTTGTAAAAGGACTGTAACAAAACTATTTATTTATTTTATTTTTTCCTTTTCTGAATAGGCCCAAGCAAAAATGAGCCTCTACACTTTCCACTTCATTTCTAGCATGATTCTTCCATAGTTCAAGCTTATCACCAACCATCTATGAATTCGAGCCCTTATTATCTAAGTTTTCTAAAGCTATCAACAATTGTAATTTACTTAAATCTCAACTATTTCCAAATCCAACACATAGGTCAGTTTTTTTTCTACCAACTTAAGCTAAAAATTTATCAAAACTTCAATTAGAAAACACTTTTTACCTTGTAAATGTTAGACGACAATGAAGGACGAAAAATCTAAAATTTTCTTTCTACTCTTCTTATGGATGGTAATGAAGGATGAGGAAGATGATGTTTTTATTTTCTCTCTCCCACTTACAAGTATATATACATATGATTAACATAATTATTAGCATAATTAAACTTATTTAGTCTTTAATCTAATGTTGGACATTTAATCTAAAATGATTTAGTAGAAATGGGTGGCAACGATTATACAACACCACTAAAATCATGGTCTATTCACAATTGAGTCGTTGTTCGTATAACCATTCAAGGACTTGCTAATATCTTGATCAATTCTCTCTATTTTTCTCACTTCTCAATTCAGTCCCTATACTATAATTAACAACTTTTATAATTTAATCACCATACTTGACACGTAAATCTCTTGATTAAAATTTTCAAATTAACTTATTGTAAGAAATCTAATGTTGAAACCAAATTTTTCACACCGAATAAAATCGTATAGTTATAAACACCTTTGCAAATCCAGGTTCTTCAAACCATTTTGCACCAATAATGCAACGTCCACAAATTGGATAAGAAAGCCACCCAGATTTCCCTCAAAACTCTCAAAATAATCCCTCAATCCTCATAGGGTTCATTAATTTTGGCAAACGAAACCCTAAAGTTTTAGTGGATTTTTTTGGAACTTTCCCTTCTTTTTTTCGTGAAACGTGTTCTAATTTCCTAGAATTTTCATTTACTAATTGAAAAGGCACATCTTTTTCTTCTTATTTTTCTTTTTCTTTTTCTTTTTTTAAATTTTGGGTTACTTTAGTTTTAATTTAGTTGTGTAATTATTATTTATTCATTTTCTTTTAATTTGCTTACTAATTATATCCTATGCAGCAAAGTAATGTGACACATTAGACAAATGTAACCTTATTAACGACAATTAACCTTCGAATGACAATTTTGTAATATTCCGATAACATTCGTGATAATTTTAAATTTTTTTAAAGTTTTGGTGATTTAAATGGATTTTTAATCAAGGTTAAGGGGCAATTGGTGCAGTTTATCTTACTTTTTAATATAAATAGATAGGGTAAAAGTATCATGGAGGCATTTGTATTAGGAGTCGAATTGTATTTTGCGCCCTCTACTCAAAAAATTAGCAAATTAGTCTCAATACATTAGATCAAAAAGCAAATTGATCCTTCTATTAAAAACTCCATCCATTTATTTTCTTCTTCTTTTTTTTTTGGAAAAAATCCATCCATTTCTATTGTTAAAAATTAGGGCTATTTTACCCATTTGACCCAAAAAAATTAATATTTACAAAAATGACCCTAGTTCAAAACCATTCACCCAAATGACCTGAAATGAACAGAAAAATTGAATAATGGGAACTAGATGGCCGACACCACTATTTTTCTATTAAAAAATAATTTTTAGGGTTTTGAACACTAGATGGCTGGCACCCATGTGTTTTTTTTCAAAAAAAAATTGGGGTGCTAGCACACTGATGGCCGGCCAACAAATGGCCAAAGTCACCCAACAAAAGGGATGGGAATATTGCAACATTAACCCTTCCTTGTTTTCCCATCTTTTTATTCTCAAGTTTAATTACATATTTTATATTTTAAAATAATATTGAACTGCTTATCATGTTTTTTAATTATTATTGCATCACTCACATTTATTAAAATTTTTAAAAATAATTTTAATTTAATATGTACAATTAAATTAAATTTTTTGATAAAATTAGAACCTACTTTAATGATTTTCATCTTTTATAATAATTCAAATCAACATTACTAAATTATTGTTTCTTTTATTTTAGAAAATAACGTGTAATATATTTATAAATTTAGAAACATTTAAATAGTATCTAGAAAAATTAATTTTAAATAGACTGAAAAATTTTAAATTTAGAAACTTGTAATTAAATTTTAAAATATAAAAATAAAGTGTAAAATAGCGCATGTAAAAATAATTTTTTAACCAGATAAAGGGGTGTTGGCTATTAGTGTGCTAGCACCAAAAAAAATTTGAAAAAAAATACATGAATGCCAATCATCTAGTGTTCAAAGCCCCAAAAATTATTTTTTTAATAGAAAAAATAGTGGTGCCGGCCATCTAGTTCTCATAACCCAATTTTACTATTCATTTTAAGCCATTTGAGTAAATATTTTTGAACTAATGTCATTTTTATAAATATTAATTTTTTTGGGTTAGATGGGTAAAATAGCCAAAAATTAGTTTTTGTACGTTAGATTGAGATACGCCTGGCACGCTAGGGATAACTGTCTGGTTATTCTATTTGCAATGTCAGTTTTTAACAATAGAAATTAATGAAATTTTTACTAAAAATGACCAATTTACTCTTTAATCTAACATACATAGATTAATTTACCTATTTTATAAATAAAAGAAATAAAATATAATCCGACTCCTAATATAATAATCTCTATAATACTTTTACCGAATAAATAGCCACAATTAAATTTAATTTCACTATTATAATATTTAGTTCCTCGAAAAATAATGTAAATAAAAAAGCATTGGCATGCATCAATTTCATGAACTCCAATTGATTCAAGATAATCACTCAACCAATTAAGATATTAGAAATGCACTTAATATTATATATAAAATTGATCCAATTGTGAGGTAGTGGTGTGTTGTTCCAAGTCAACAGCCACCGAAGAAACATAAAATAATTTAACCATTTATGAAAGCAAATGTGAAGAAAGAATGGATCATGAGTCATGACATATTGTTGTATCAATCAACTCACAGATCCCAAGAAAAAATTTCCGTATTTTTTAATCACAAATGCTTTGCATATCATTTACTTTAACATATTATTCTTAAAAGACCAAATGGGTCATTGTCATTTTATTTGTTTAATTTTGTTCACGATGCTGATCCATCAGCCAACAACTTCTTCACCTTGAATTTCGCAAATTATTTTGAGTTTTAATAAAATAAAAAACAACTTTTTAATTATGCTTAATTATTATCAAATTCTATCAAGAAAGCTGAATTAAATATATTAATTCTTCAATTAAGTAGACTCGGCTCCCGATACATGATAAAATTTCAGTTTTATTTGTAAAGTTGAAAATTTTCATCAATATATTAAATAATTATTTTATATTAATTTATTGTATTAATATTTAATTTTACAATAAAATTATACTTTGATCCTCTAAAATTTTTATTTTGCTTTTGTAAATTATATATATTTTGATGAAATACAAGAACATGGTAAAGTCTGAACAACAAGCACGACTAACACAACCACATTTGGGACAGTTAATATCCTTACTATCAGGTCATCACATGGAGTTCGTAAATTTTATAATTTGATATGATGTATTTAGTAACAATTTTAATATAAACCTTGTTCATTTATTACCTTAATTATTTCTAGGTTAAAATATGTCAAAAATTCATGTACTCTTTGTAAATTTAGAATTTAATAGTTGTACTTTAATTTTTAGGAATTTAATCATTTTACTTTTTAGTTTTCAAAACCCAGGTCCAACTATTAATAATGTTAAAATTAGTTTGTTGAATTCAGATTCATTAAAACATTAATTTTTTAGGTACAAGTCTGCCAAGTGGGCTTTTTTTTCAAAAATATCAAACCAAAAAAATCAACAATGTTAATAATTAAGCTCGAAATTTGAAATCTGTAAGTTACAAGACTAAATTCTTAAAAAAAAAACATAAAACTAAATTCCAATTTTATAAATACTACAAAGACTTGTGACATATTTTAATCTTATTTCTATTACTTTAAACTAATTATTTTTATAAAAAAAAACCCTTACAATATATAATACAAACTAAGCATTTGATATTGTTAATGTATGCATATTAATGGGGTATTTTACCAGAAAATACTATTTTTATACAAAATTTACGGAAAATGACCTGTTTTCTAATTATTTACCGGAAAGTGTCATTTCCCTCGAAAACGCTTCCACGTCAGTGTGTTTTCAGGATGTAGCACGAAAGCGCGTCCACGAGGGAGCGCTTTGTGCCACATCAGCCAAAATCGCGTCCTTGAAGGCACGCTTTGTTGATGTGGCACAAAGCGCTCCCTCGTGGACGCGCTTTTACCCTTTTTCCCGATAGGTTTTTCAACTGTTTTTAGGGTTAGGGTATGGGTTTTTAGGGTTTTAGTGCTATAGTTTAAGGGTTTTAGGATTTTAGGGTTAAGGGTTTTTAGGAGAAAATTAATGAACTAGATTTTAGGGTTAATTAAATAAAATAATTTTAGGTTTAAGGTTTTAGGGAAAAATATATCAGCAATATAAAAATTATTTGATTTTTTTATAGTAGTATCTGGTAAAATAATTTTGAGAAGACGTTTCTGAACACATAGTGACTAAAACGCTTCAAGCAGGATGCACTGTCAGCAAGAGTACTAAAAAAAGCTCCCACGTGGATGCTCTTTTGCTACAGTAGTCTCTGGTAAAATAATTTTGAGAAGACGTTTCTGAACAAATAGTAACCAAAACCCTTCAAGCAGGATGCACTATCAGCAAGAGTACTGAAAAAAGCTCCCACGTGGACGCTCTTTTGCTACATGAGTCCCCAGCAATATATTTTTGAAAAGACGTTTCGAACAAATAGTGACCAAAAGCTTCAGCGGGATGCATTTGTCGAGAAGAGTATTGAAAAAAGCTCCCGTGGACGCTCTTTTGCTGATGAGTCTCGGCAATCCAGACTATAAATGAGCCAAATTTCATTCTCAGGTTGTATAATAGAAATTGAGGCAAAAGTAAAATAGAAACTGAAGATGAGTGAACGTATTAGTCTTTGTTATTTACTATGATGGTGAGGTTTGTGACACCAAAATGGTGTTGTTTTTTATCGGAGAACACAGTATGTCGGTTTTAACGAACATAGATTTGACAGAACTTCGCAAAAGAATTAGGCGTAAAATCTTCGGAACAATGCCAATGAAAGTTCGGTCTATTAAGTATAGATTTTGTGCTTCGGTTAATCCCGTGATATATGACTCATTCGACATTAAAGGTCATCGGAGCTTGGAGGGAATGGTGGAGACTCATCTTGCTAGTGGATCACCCTTTCTTGAGGTATATGTACAATTTTCATCGCAAAGTGATCTTCCTTCGACTTCAACATCTACTGCTGTTCGAGGGGAATACACGACCCCAAGCCAACATTATGTTAGAGGGAGGCAAAATACGAAAGCGCCCGTGTTTGGTGGTAGTATAGAAAACACAACCCTGCACGACACTCGATTTGTGGATGGGACATGCATATCCTTCCTTCGACGTTCGATGCTAGAAATACGTATCGGGAACGTCATCAACTTCTAGTGGTTGGCAATCCACATATAATTGGGAACGTTATGAAAGTTGTTTAGGAAGGGATAATGTACCCCTCACGACATCTACCGGGAGGGGACCTTGTTCATTGTAGATGATGGTGGGTCGAATGGTGGGTCAGATGATGAGTTTGATGTGGATCCACCTCGAGAGCTCGGCCCCGATGGTGCAGAAGTTGTATTATTTTCTGAACCGGAGCTTGTTACAACCGTACCTAAAGATGTTGAAAGGGGTTCAGATGAGGAAGATTCGCCATTCAGGGCGTACTCGCCTCCAGCCCACATGCATATCTATCTCAAGACGATTCATTGGAGTTTCCTGAACTATCACATAGAAGGCGTGACCGTACAAGTTCGTCGTTGGATTCGGGCTAATTAGAAGTTGGTAAAAGTTTTCAATAAGGATAGTTTTCTTGGTGCATTGAAACAATATAGCATCAAGAACAGGGTTAACTACAACGTGGTTAAATCCATACTCGATAAGTACGAGGCCAAGTGTGCAGTGCAAGACGGTACATGTTCATGGAAAATCATGGCCTCGTTGAGGAAAATGACAGGCTTATAAGAGATTAAAAAGTACAAAGGTCCACATATATGTCTTACCGATACAGTATCACTAGATGTTTAAGGTTTTTGAATAATACTGATATTACGTAATGTTGCATTATTTAACGTATTTCGTTGACAAGTGTTTCACAAGATCATCCCAAGATGGATTCAGAGATGTTGACTGACTTAATAATATCGACGGTGAAGGCAGATCTTAAGACTTTAGTGCCGGCCTTAATTGGCAATATTCGTAGCCAATTGGGGTACATGCCCTTTTATCGGAAGACTTGGATAGTTAAGCAGAAGGAGTTGGAAAAGTTGCATGGTTTGTTGGATGCTTCATATAATGAAGTGTGGCAGTGGTATCAAGTGCTAGAGAGATATGTCCCAAGCAGCATAACAGACCTTGAAACGGAATCGGCGTACTACAACGATCGATTACTCTGTGGATGCCAAGTGTTCAAGCTTCTGTTCTGGACATTTAAGCAATGCCGAGATGCATTTCTATACTGCAAGCCATTGGTACAAATTGACAGTACCTTTATGTATGGTAGATATACTCATCGACTATTGCTAGCTGTGGCACAGGATAGCAATGGGAGAATCCTTCCAATTGCATTTGCAATAACACCGGGGGAGTCAGCTGATGTCTGGATTTTTTCTATCTAGGTTAAGGAGGCATGTTTTCCCCCAACCTGATATATGCGTTATATCAGACTTAGGCCCTGGAATACTAGCCGCAATAGAGCGACAAGGAAGTCTGTGACATCGCACACACCATCGATATTGCCTAAGGCATATTGCGTCCAACTACTACGGGCAACATCGATCTATAAGTGAACGACTGCAAGTGGCCAACATGGGTATGTAATATCTATTAATATAATTTCGTTTGTAATATTCAATTTATTCTTAATTGAAGAGTGGTATGTAATATTCGCTATCAACTTATATTGGCAGGGTACGAGATCAATATGGACCGTTTTCACGAGATGTTGGCGAGTTTGCGCTCAGTTAACGAAAAAGGCACAAACTACCTACGCAACATCCCTTTGGAACAGTGGACACAAGCATACGACGGCGGCCTACGATATGGTCATATGACCTCAAACCTGGCTAAATGCATAAATTCTGTTCTTAAAGGAACGCATCATTTTCCGATAACATCGGTTGTGTGAGAGACATATTTTCGTTTAGCGGAACTATTTCTGAAGCAAGCAACGAGTTATAAAGGCCAAATGTAGGGAGGCCATGTATGGTGCATGAAGGTATTGCGATAAATTAACAAGGCGAAGGCACGGACCAACACCATGCACACAGTGTGTCACGATCGCGACAACCTATGGTTTCGTGTGACGGAGTTTGACAGATCGAACCAAGGTATTGTTGGTGGGTAATATCGTGTACACTTGAGAAATAAGACCTGCGACTGTGGGATATTTGATGCACTTCGTTATCCATGCGCTCATGTACTTGCGGCTTGTCAGAATCTCCGTCTGGATCCCATGAGCTATGTTGACGAAGTGTATAAAATAGAATACATGTACAACGTGTGGAGACACGTATTCCCACCAGTCCTAGATGAACGCAAGTGGTCGTCTATATCGCTTGCTCCGTATAAGCTGTTATCGGATAGGAAACTGCGTTGCAAACCAAAAGGTCGACCTTGCTCGACTAGAATACGCAACAATATGGATATCCGAGAAACGGCCAACCAACGGAAGTTATGTGGATGGTGTAGGAACCCAGGCCATACATCTCGCTCGTGTCCAAATCGGAATAGTTGATAGTCTCCTTATCATTTTTGTCTCTTGGTGGCTGTGAAAATTCTTTTAATTTCTTGATGAAAATGGTGAACTTTTGTAGAAGGACTAAGTTGCAAAACAAAAAAAAGTTATTCAATTAATCTAAAATATCACCATCATCATTATTCTTCAAAATTATCTTTCTTGCTACATGATTATTTTGCCCCTTACAATCCTTCAAAATTCATACATTGGATCAACATCCATTTGATAAAATTACAAATTAACCCTCATACTTTTTCACTTATTCAATTTAGTCCTAATTCATCCATTTCTTCTTAGTTTCTAGATATAAAATTAAAATAAATTACAATAAAAATAAAAAACAACTTTTATTTTATTTACGTTATAAAAATAAATTAAATTACAAAAAATAAAAAACAACTTTTATTTTATTAAAGATATAAAAATTAAATTATAATTAAAAAATTTAAAAAACAACTTTTATTTTTATTAAATATACAAAAATAAATTACAATAAAAATAAAAAACAAATTTTATTTTATTAAATATATAAAAATAAATTACAATAAAAAACAAATTTTATTTTATTAAATATATAAAAAATAAATTACAATAAAAATAAAAACAAATTTTATTTTATTTAGGTTATAAAAATAAATTAAATTACAAAAATAAATAAAAATTTTATTTTATTAAAGATATAAAATTAAATTATAATTAAAAATAAAAAAACTTTTATTTTATTAAATATACAAAAATAAATTACAATAAAAATAAAAAATAACTTTTATTTTATTAAATATATAAAAATAAATTACAATAAAAAATAAAAACAACTTTTATTTTATTAAATATGCAAAAATAAATTACAATAAAAATAAAAACAACTTTTATTTTATTAAATATAAAAATAAATTACAATAAAAAATAAAAATAACTTTTATTTTATTTAAGAGATAAAAATAAATTAAATTACAAAAATAAATAAAAAACAACTTTTATTTTATTAAAGATATAAAATTAAATTACAATAAAAATAAAATAATTATGGTGGAATCAATGTTGGTGCTTGGTTGAATCAAGTGCCACATGGGGTGGTTAATGATTCTGTACCGGATTCCTCCTTCTTCTAGCTTCTGGTTGTGGGTGTTAGGAGGATGACCCACCTTGATAAAATATTGACTGGGGAGGTTTTAGCATCGCCCATGGTGGAGATGTCTGAATCTTGTAAGGTGAAGGAGATTGGTAAAAAGAAGAGCTCCCCGATGGCGCCTCGTACGACGACGACCTATAAATCGGCTGGCCAGTCAGAGTAGTCGGGAACAGACTCGAACCGGGCCATGCATTCCAACCTGCCATGGGACTGGGAAAAGGAAACATATAAGGGTTAGGATACATATAGAGGCTAGGGTACGCACCTGACATAATTTGAAAAGGCTGTGATGTGGGTGTCGTCGGCTGAAGTGTTGGGCCCTGTGACTGTGTGGGCGCTGTTGATGGGCCCGGTGGTTGTGTCGGCGGTATTGATGGTGCCGTCTCATCACCCCTTCTCCTTGGATTTAAAGGGCCCCGTCATTCCCTTTGTTTACCAAGTTGTCGTTGCCTCTCCTATTCTAACAATAAATACAACTTTCCATGGATCCTAAACCATGGCATGTATTTCGGCACGCACGCTAACTCAAGAACGATGATAGGTTCCCGAGTAGGTATATAATCATACCGGTTCTCCCACAATTCGATATACGCTAACCAAAATTTTGGCCAATCCGTATGCAACTGCCGTAAGTCGACTATGTGCTCATCATCGAGCACCTCAAGCACGAGAATCGGTTGTCAGAATCCAAATTGACGCAGAACCCGATCTGACTGGTTGATCTCCACAGTGGCATAGTTGACTAATGGCACCTTCACATGCCAAATGTTCGGATTTTGAAAAAACTCTTCCGGAATTACTGCCCGAATTGACGGATCCTCGTATGGTGTCCATTCAAACTATATTAACATGATAAAAAATATTAGTTATATACTAAATAATGAATACAAAATACTAAATACTAAATACTAAATACTAAATACTAAATACTAAATACTAAATACTAAATACTACATACTAAATACTAAATACTAAATACGAAATGACTATTTTATTACAAAAATATATTTTATTTAATACTTACTTGTGCTTTCGACTGTTACTCTAATAGAAGCCGTATATCTTCAAGCGATATAGGTATTTTAACATAACTTGCCAAATGGTTCCACCTAATTAAATAAATTTTTAGCATACAATTATATTTTAAATCTACGTAATAATTGTAAAATCTAATATTAAATTTACCTCGTTATGAGTGGAAATGTATATGGGTGGTCGACTCGAGGGCGTAAAAATGGAAATCGAAACCGTCCCCATGATTGCAGTAGTGATAGGCAACCTCCGATTATCATTTTATTCGGCCGTGTCGTCCCGCACATCTCCCGATACAATTTTGCTAGCACGGCAGACCCCCAACTCAATTCACCGGCTGCTCCAAAATCAACGAGTTTCAGCAGCCATCTCAAATGTGTGAGGTTTCGTGACAAGTCCGGCATCAGATAGCCTCCAATCATCTCAAGAATGTATGCCCGAGCATACCGTAATCTTTCTATTTCGGTCGAATCATTATCCGGCTCCAAAATGTGTCTCGTAACCAGCCCATCTCGATCCGACCTCCGTAAATGTTATCCGAATAGCACCCAAAAGCTCGTAGCATACAGCTCCCCAATCACCAGAAGTTGTGGACCTGGTGACTACGTACCCATCCACCGGCAATCCCAATTGCAAATGCACGTCTTCTAGAGTGATAGTACACTCTCCGCATGGAAGATGAAAAGTGTGCGTCTTGGGTCTTCACCTCTCTATCAACGCACTGATTAGCTTCGGGCCCAACTTGCACCCCCAGCCTATCGTGGCCACGTGCCAAAAACCCGCTTCCCGTAGGTAATTCTCGATCAATGGCGATGGCAGACCAGGCACATTGCGAATATAGCATTGCAACACCCGATCTACAGACTGGTTTAAAAATTATAAAATAAAAATTAATTAAAATTGCATAAACCTAAAAAATATTAAAAGGTATTGAAAAATTAAAATTATAACTTACCATTTCATTTGATTGATGGAGATGTGTTTATTGTCGAGACGAATTAATTCTTCGGCCATTGCTAATACGATCGAATATTTTTAAATTTAACAAAAAATATTTAAAAAACTTTTAAACAGGGCTTTTTTGTAATAATTAAAGGACTATTGTAAAATTTGAGAGGAACTTTAAAGGAATTTGAGAGAAAGTTGAGAGAAATTTAAGAGAAAAATGAGTAAGGACCTTTGTGTGAAAAAAATGAAAGGGTGGGGGGTTTTATAGTTTTTTTTTTTATCATTGGAGGCCCAACGGTAAAAAAAGTGACTGGAAAATTTTGTATAAAAATGGTATTTTCTGGTAAATTACCCCATATTAATGTTTTTCTTCTAATGCAAACTTTTGTTATTATATTTAAATTATAAAATTTTTAACATTAAAATTTTATTTATATTAAAATGTTACATACGCAACATTAATAATAATTAATCTTATTTATTAGGAGAAATGTACATATTATTTGCAATTTTAATATTTATAAATTTAAATATTTCCAAACTTGTATACTAATAACTTTTTGCCAAGCATTATGTTATAAGCACGAGAGTTTGGGTTCAATCCTAAATAACTCCATTCTCTTCCCTCAATTTAAAAAAAAAAAAAAGACTATATATTTTTTTTCAAACTTGTTATACCCTTCCGCTTCTTGGAAAAGACACTTGTTTGCAAGACAGAAAGCATTGACTTCCCTTTGACTCCACCTAAGATAGAATCTTGGTTGGCCACTCGCCCATATTTAAGGAGTGGCACCCTTCTGTTTCTAAGACCACTTGCTTTTAGGTGTGAACACTCTCATTGCAATAATGAGTTTATTTAGCTATAATTATCTCATATTGTTTGACTACATAATAGAATGGGCCTCACGACATAGGGCGTTTCACCCATGAATATCTCTATTCTTGCTCTTAGTTAGTCTACCCTCTTGTTTTTATTCAACTCTTCCCCTCTTTAGGTGAATTGACCTCCACAAAGCCACCACCCTATTTTCCCTTTTTGGACCCTATATAAACAATTGGTGTAGCGAGCGTGAATCTAAAATGTCTTAAATTCAAAAAGATGCAACTCTCAACTCCTCTAACCCTGCCAACTCTAGTAACCTTGCCACTTCCTCTCAAGGTGCCTCTCAAGGGGATAGCAAAGATCTTGTCAATATTGAGCTTCCTTTGAACCAAAAACTTTCTCCCAACACTTCAACGAACAACCCAACTGTTACCCCTCTTGAAGCGTTCACACAACTCATGGCCTCTCTCAATATCTTCCTATCCACTCCTTTTCCTGATCCTACCACTGTACACGCATGCCACCAACTACCCCAGAAACTCAAATCTCACCTAGCACTCTTGTTCCAAACTTCAGAGATCAAATCTTGCGCCAATTTTTTTCTAGTCTAGTAACTTTCCAATCTTAGCCCACTATGGCCATTCATTAAATTAAACTTCCCAATAATAACAGGGATTTGACCCTCAATTGCAAGTCAATGAGATGTAAGAGAAAATGTGTCTTATGCAAAAGCAATTATTGGTTCAGCAACACCAATTTCAGGAGTAGTAAGAACGCCAATGCTTGTTGGATTTGCAAAATACCCACAATGAACAATTGATTATAAAGCTTCGCGCAACCAATGATGTAGCCAAAGAGAACGACTTGTTTGATCCCATCCACCTAGAAGACTGGCTCAGTTAACTATCAATAGAAATCAAAGGGATAATAATGTCGATGAGATTATAGAAGAGGCTTGACACGACAACCACCTAGACCGAGGAGCCCACAACAAAGCACACTTTGTAGAAGAGCAGATACCAACCTTTAAGTTGGAGTTATTGAAAACAGTCAAGGTTACCAAGCCTAATGAAGCTTCGTGGAGTTATGCCAATGAACCTCTACCCTATCAATTTTAGTTCATACCATTTCGGGCATCTTTAAGTTCGCCAAGTTGCCTTACAATAAAGTGGGTGACCCAGAAGATCATCTTGCCAACTATAACAATCACATGAACATCCTTGGGGATTCAGATAAGGTCAAGTGTAGAGCCCTCTCCATGACTTTATCTGGCACTGCCTAATAGTGGTACCTATCACTTTTTTAGGTGTCCATCTACAGCTTTGATCAGTAAGCTGGGTTATTCATAAGTAGTTTTTTGGCTAACAAAACCCCTCAACAATCCTCAGCGTATCTTATGTCCATTTGGCAACATGAGAAAGAGCCTCTCCATGATTTTATGAAAAGATTTAACATAACAACGATGATCATAAAAGGTGTATATGATGATTTAGCCATTCAGGCCTTCATGGTTGGGATTACACATCAATTTTTATAATTCCACATTATTAGCAACCCACCAAGTAAATTATCTCAATTGTATGAGATGGCTCATCGTTTTACAGAAGAGGAACAGATGGATATTGATTGGGCCAAGTTTGTGACCCTGGCAGTCCATGCTACCAATATCTCAAAGCGTTTTTCCCCTTTGTGACACTATCAACCTCCGTAGAGGACTCGTCCCCTAGTAGGTAACGGATAATTTTATTAGTATAATTCGCCAATGTGATAGGTGGATTGTAAATACTATAGAAAGTCCTCATCACTTAGGACCTACTAGGGACAATTGACTAGGTTAGCACCATCAAGACCGTGTCCTATATAACCGCCGTCTTACATATCAACTTACTTGTTATCCAATTGTCATATTTGATTAGGTGGAATACCAAAAGATTCTGGGCAAACCTCCAACCATGCCTCCTAACCTTCGACAAGACGAGTCACCCTTTCATTATAGATACTACGCCGAGTGGGGCCATAACACAGAGCGTTACGTCTAGTTAAAGGATGTCATTGAGGCTGCCATTCATAGGGGCCAAGGTCTTTGTTAAAATCAACCACAAGAATTAAACTTATCTTTTAACCACACAGACATGCCTAATTGAAAACTAATTGAGAGCAAGGTTGAACTATATAATACTTATTCATAACACATATAAAAGAGAGAAAATAATTTTAGTCCCAAACTTAGTAATTTATTACTTTTTGATTCATGAATTGTTTTTTTGTCCTTGTTGATCCCAAAATTTGCAAGTTTCCCTAATTTGATTCTTGAACTTTGTTTCAAAGCATAACTTGATTTTTAAAAAGAAATTATAATTTTCTTTGTATGTTTTAGATTTTATATAAAAAATTTATATGATGATGTGATATTTTAATAAAGTACTATATTATCACACTTTAGTGAAATTCAAATTTAGGAACTAAATTAACAAAAAGAAATATCAAATTCCAAAATTAATACGGATGAAAGGGCTCAAATTGAAAAAGTATACCAAATTCAATACCTAAGTATTGCTTTATCCCATACAAAATATACCAAATCGAGTAGAATCAATGAAGAAGATGATCTCAAAACAACAGAATAGGCGTAGCTACACGCAAGCATATTCCTCTGAACAATCTGATTCTTTCCGCTACATTATCTATACTACAAACCAAACCCAACCCAAATAAAATAATAATTAACACATAAAATAAGTTTCCTCTTCGTCTTTTAATATATATTAAAAAAACATTTCACATAAAATTACATCCATATCTATATATACAGTCTCTGTTGTGTTGAAATTTGAACTCTTCTTTTTTAAAGTTTCGAATTTAAAAAAAAAAAAATCTCAACAATGCCGGAGGAGACGAATTCCATAGACTACATTATGGAGAAGGCATCGGGGCCTCACTTCTCCGGCCTCCGTAGTCCGACCGCCGCCTCTTCCTCTTCCTCCTCTTTCGCCGACGCCAACGCTCCTCGTCAGCCCTTCGTCATCGGTATTCCCTTCCCCCACTTCACTCTTCTCTTTAAAACAAATTAATCGTTTTCCGATAACCAACTGAAATCTGAATAGCTACTGCTTGTCTCTAATTTGGCTTTTATTTCTTAAAATTAAATAAAAAGAGAAGCCTTCTTTTATTATTTATTTATAAAAAAATGGCAAATTTTGATCTCTATTCATTCCTTGAGTGATTAAACAGGTGTTTCTGGAGGTACAGCTTCAGGTAAAACGACAGTCTGTGACATGATCATCCAACAGCTCCACGATCACCGCGTTGTACTTGTCAATCAGGTTCAAATTCAAGTTAATTTATTTGATTATGAACTGTATTTTATTACACTGTTAGTTTATATTTCTTTCTTCTTTTTTTCTTATGATGTAGGATTCGTTTTATCGTGGTTTAAATACTGAAGAGTTAAAACGCGTGCACGAGTATAATTTTGATCACCCTGGTAAACTAGTTGGATCTTGTTTGCTGAATTTGATGCCTTTTGTTATATTAGATGGTATTTTCTTTACTGTGCTCAATTTGTTTTTTTGCTTGTGTAGATGCTTTTGATACTGAGCAGCTTCTGGAATGTGTTGAGAAGCTTAAAAGTGGGCAATCTGTTCAGGTCCCAATCTATGATTTTAAGCAACATCGTCGGTCTTCGGATAGTTTCCGACAGGTAGTTAATTTGTTCCTTGTTAAACCATGTTTAATGATACCGAAGCAAGCTAATTGTACTACTCAATTAAGAACTTGGAATAGTTGTTTTGGATGTTTGTTTCTACTTTAGATGAAATGCTTGCTTGCACTTGCATTTTACTTTTCTTTCTCCTTTTAGACTTTTAGTTATTAAATTCTTCGTCGCATTGCAAAATATCCAAATATGTAGGTGATAATTCAATAAGTTGGCTGCTTATCTGGATTTGCATGGTGTTTAATCTATTTTCAGGTTAATGCTTCTGATGTCATAATTTTGGAAGGAATTCTTGTTTTCCATGACCAGCGTGTCAGGAACCTTATGAATATGAAGATTTTTGTTGATACAGGTTTGACCTCTTTTACGAAGATACTTATTGTCACAGCATCCTAAAATGATTGCCATAGAAATGTCTATTCGTATGATTTAGTGAAGATGCTAGATTCGTTTTCTTTACTTAAAATTTATTATCATGCATAGTTATCGAGGTTAAACAACCCATAACCATTGTCAACCACTCCAAAAAAAAAAAAAAAAAAAAAAGAAAAGAAAAGAAAAGAAAGAAAGTGTATGAACTAATAGAAACTGGATTAAATTTGAATGTTCGTCAAGAAAAATCTGGTTGATATCTGAGCTGATATGGAAACTAGTGTATAAAACTGCGCTTAAAGTCAACTTGTGTATTAATTGAGTAATTGTTGTCCACGAACTGTTTTAAATTGTAAATAGCCAGTGGCCTGCCAGCCAATAGAAGACGAACGTTGGTTTAGCAATGGTTTTTATTTCCAAAAGTGGACCCAATCAATCCATGGAAGTTTTAAATTTGGGTTCTTAGATCCCTAGGATTGTCACTGAAAAATTACTCTAAGAACATTATCTCCTCACCTAGTTGAGCGTGTGTACGTCTGTTTCTTTGCTTGATGAATGGTGCATCTGTTCTTTTTTCCCTGTGACCATGTTTCTTCTTTCTTGCTCTCATGGGTTCTCACAATTCTCGGTTTTATTTGGCAATTTATTATAGATGCTGATGTGAGGCTTGCTCGTAGAATAAGACGAGATACAGTTGAGAGGGGTAGGGATGTAAACTCTGTTCTTGAACAAGTAAGCCTATGTATACCATATTTTTCTTTGTAATTTAATACCTGAAATTATCCCTGAACAAGCACAAATCTTCGGGTGGAATTTCTACTTGTCCTGTAGTTGGTGTCATGGTGTATGTGTGTGTACCAGTTGTAGTCGGACATTGGAGTGAATATCTGGAAGAATAACAGGCTTTTGGAACAGGATACACCCTCATTCTCATTTGTCCCACTAAGACACTTATGGAAAGCTTTTCAAACAATGTGCCTCACATTTAAGTATTTCAACATTTCATTAATTACATTGCAATGTTCTGTTATTTATGCAGTACGCGAAGTTTGTCAAGCCTGCATTTGATGATTTTGTTCTGCCATCGAAGAAATATGCTGATGTCATCATCCCCCGAGGAGGTGATAATCATGTTGCAATTGATTTGATTGTGCAACATATCCGCACTAAGCTTGGTGAGCATGACCTCTGCAAAATATATCCCAATGTGTATGTCATCCAGTCAACATTTCAGGTATATCTCATGCTTTATCTCTATCCTATTTCTTTTATAACTTGTTTGATCTCGTAGAGTAACACATTTATTGTATCAGCATTGCTCGCTCTAGCAAGCATAGAACTGTTCCTCTGTGCTATATTCATGTGCAGCTCTTTCATGTGCCATTTACCCTAAAATGTTCTGGTAAATCATCAGTGTTCCATGGTGAGAGAAATTTGCCACACTTATTGTAGTTAGAGCTTCATGATTGGCGAAAATGATGGCACTTTTATACTTGAAGTGTATGGTCCTTTATTTTTTACTTTAATTATTTCATATTTAAGACTTATTGTGCAGATTAGAGGAATGCATACTTTGATTAGAGACAGGGATATTTCTAAGCATGATTTTGTCTTCTATTCAGATCGGCTTATTCGTCTGGTACCTTCTATTATAACTTATATATGAACTGTGTTTTCTTTATTGTGAGTGTTTTTTGAATGCGAGATATAACTGATTTTGTTGCATTTGATTTAGGTGGTGGAGCATGGTCTTGGACATTTGCCTTTCACTGAGAAGCAAGTAATAACGCCAACAGGTAAGGAAACTCCCAGTTCTCCCTTCTGATTATTTGCAATTGAGAGACGACCGAAAAGAAAATGGTGAATTTTTGTTCAGCTTAAGATGTCTCATCATTGAAACAGTTAATATTTGCTTACGTTTGAAACTGGCTGATATTTCTTTCCAGCATCGATATATACTGGGGTTGATTTTTGCAAAAAGTTGTGTGGTGTTTCCATTATTAGAAGGTGAGCTTTCAATCAGGTATTGATTTGGTTAGTTTTTGTTATTTTACAGCGGACCTTGTTTAGTCAAAATGGGGGGTATTGGGCGATCTACTATTAGGTATGATAAAATAATGATGAATCTTAGCTCAGTTGTTTTTATTCTGCATTTACTAACAAGTTTTTCTCCTCTTTTTTTTTTTTTTTTTTTTAATTGCAGTGGTGAAAGCATGGAAAATGCATTACGTGCATGTTGCAAAGGAATAAAAATTGGCAAAATTCTGATTCACCGTGATGGAGATGATGGGAAACAGGTCAGAAATGTTCTTTGGATCTTTATGCGGTTAGGTACTGCATATAAATCAATCTTAGCCATTAATATTAATATGCTTTCTTGGAAACATTTCAGCTTATCTATGAGAAGCTTCCCAAGGATATTTCCGAACGACATGTCCTCCTTCTGGATCCGGTTCTTGGTACAGGTAAGCTTGTTCCTCTTTTAGAGGCTACTGTATGCACCATTTTTCATTCCTGATGTTTTCATTGAATTGCAAGAAAGACCAAGGAAAAGAAGGTTGTCTTGAATCTTTTCTGGTTAACGAATCAGGTTAAGTGGAGAATTATTCAACTTTTCTTGTAGGGAATTCTGCGAACCAGGCCATTGCACTACTGATACAGAAAGGAGTTCCGGAATCTCACATTATATTCCTGAACCTCATCTCTGTAAGTTTTTAACGTTGTTGGCTGCGAAATTTGGATGCATCTACTACTTTGCAATCCTTCCCACGTATTGATCCCAAACCTAATTTTCTTTTCCTCAGGCGCCTGAAGGAATCCATTGTGTTTGCAAACGGTTCCCATCCTTGAAAATCGTCACTTCAGAGATTGATGTTGCACTAAATGAGGAATTCCGTGTTATACCAGGGATGGGTGAGTTTGGGGATCGTTACTTTGGGACTGATGACTGATCCACCATTGTTGGCAAAGATCCAACTAACCAGGTATCATATGGAACCGGTTGCTTGAATATGTAACATTCCAAAATACATGTAGAAGGTATTGGGTAGGATGATGGGGAGAAAAGTCCGTAGATGAGTTCCATATCATTTTACTTCGTTATCTTGTTGCCTTTAAATGCTCTGATTCGCGAACTTGCAGTGAAGTCGTAAAACATTGTGACTACCAATTCTATGCAGTTGATTTTAGACAATTCCTGCTATGATAGTTTCCCTTTAGGGTTAATTACACTATCCCCTGATTGATACAAATATAAATTTTAAATCATAATTTGAATGCTGCAATTAACCTTTTATTTTATTTTATTTTATTTGGGATTTATGAACTTGAATGACCAAATTTGTTACGATTTAATCTAGAGTTAATTCTTGTATAATCATTGCATTCAATAAATATCGGATTCTAACATTTTAATCTCTATCCTTAATCAAGATTTTCTTTATTTTAGAAAAGTTAATTAATTCCTCACAGTTTTTAACTGTACATTATCTCCGCGTTGTTTTTATTATTATTATTATTAAAATAAGATATAATAAATAATAAAATATATAATTTGAAACTAACTAATAAATCTATGTTATTTTAAGTGTTTTATTAAGTTGGTGTCAATTGGATCACCAACTTGGTTAATAAAATTATGAAAATTTCTTTTATGATTTAAATAAGTTAAATTATTCAAAAGTATTTTAGTCTATTTCATTTTAACAAAATCAACAAAAACATGTCTATACTTGTGCCTATTAGTTTAGAAAAATTTTAAATTTACTAATCAACCAATTTATTCTGCTTCTTATTGAGTTGGTGTCACCTTTAACAGTATCACTTACTTGGTTAAGAAATTTTAGAAATATATTTTTGTAATTAAAATAAGTTATATTATT
Source organism: Gossypium rotundifolium (assembly GCA_025506655.1). NCBI lineage: Eukaryota > Viridiplantae > Streptophyta > Magnoliopsida > Malvales > Malvaceae > Gossypium > Gossypium rotundifolium. The sequence continues at coordinate 33,118,882 of CP106730.1, forward strand.
TGAGTGTAATTTAATCTTTTAATTTAAAAAATCAATAAAAATATATATATGGAGGATTTGAACTCGAATCAATTGTATTAGTAAAACCTTTAATTTATTATTTGATTAAAGTTTTATTTCAATAGAAATTCTATCACACATATGTGTTAGGAAACCATAAATATAAAACACAAATATATATTTAAAAATAACATACAATAAATAATGAAATATAAGCTTTGAAACTAAATAATGATAATAACACATAAAATATGTACAATACTAAAAAAAAAAAATAGATTAAATTATGAGTAAAACGAAATTTAAACACATAAATACATGAGATAAACAATATTAAATGAACTACAATTATTTTTAAACACACAATAAAAATGAAACATAAGGCTTGAAACTAAGTAATTATAATAACATGAGAAATGTGCATGATATTAAATTTTTTTAAAAATAGATTAAATTAGAAGTAAAACGAAATTTAAACGCACAAATACATTGATAAACAATACTAAATCCACTAAAATTATTTTTAAAAGCAATAAAAATGAAATGTACGGCTTGAAACTAAGTGTCGAAACCATTTTTAAAAGTTTTGAAAAAACGGGATCGACTTTAAAAAAACAGAAATGGAGTTGCCACCAATCCTTTTTTACTTAGGTATGATTGGATCATCTTGTAAAATGTTTTGTTTTAAAATATTTGATTTTGGTCCATGATGTACGAGAAAACGGGTTCGGGAGTCGGTTACGTATGAGGAAGGATTAGCACCCTCATAACACCCCAAAATTGTTACCTAATCGATAAAATCATGTCCCAATGTTAAAAATTTGAAAGAAATTGAAAATATGATTTCTTTTAAAAAACTTGAACAATTTTGAGTTAAATTTTGAGATTTTTTTGTTCCAAAAGAATACAAACATTACATCCAGCACGTTAGGACACGATATTTTTTAAACCCTCGTAACTAAAATCATCTCACAATTTACGAAATTTTATTAAAAAGATATTTAGTTATTTAGTCAAACGGAAAATCGAAACCCAGCACGTTAGGGCACTATTTCTCGAATTTCTAAATACAAAATATTACCTTATTTTAAAACTTTTAGATAAAATGTAATAATTTTACAAAATATATTTTATTCTAAACAATGATTCATATGAAAATATCACATTAATACACTATCAAACATAAATACTTAAAAGCAATCATAATATACTAACATTTCATATTAATATAGGTAATAAAAGAAATAATAATATAAAATACGACTAACACTACTTACACTAAAGCAATTGTAAATAAATGAAAAGTATGAACACATATAATAAACAATAAATAATAAAATAATAAAAAACTACAAAATAATAAAAATATTAAGTAAAGAAAAATAAAATAAATAAACAAATAAATAATTAAAAGAAAAGGATAATAATAACAAAAATAAAGCTAATATCAAATTAATAAATAGATAAATACTATATACAAGGATAATAAAATAATAAATTATAATGGAAATATATTAAAAAATATTAGAAATTAAAAAATAAAAATAATAATGAAAATAATGATGAAAGTAATAGCAAAATAAAAATAAAATAATGTAAGGATATTAAAATTAATAGTAATAATAATATAAAAATAATAATAGTCGTAAAATAAAAATATATTAATAATAATAAAAATAATAATATATGTTAATATACAAATAATAATAAAAAGAGATAATGAAAATAGTAATAATAATGGTGATACTAAAATAATAATAATAATACTAATACCGATAAATATAATAACAATAATAAATATAGCTATAGCTATATATATATATATATATATATATATATATATATATATATAATAATGGTCATAATAAAAATAATAATAATAGTACAAATGAATATAGTGATAATTGTAAGGTTAAAAATAAAATAATAATAATAACATTAAAATAATAATTATAATAGTTAAATAATAATGATGTTAATAATAATATATATAAAAAGAAATTGATAATATTAGAAAATAATAATAAATTAATAATATACATATAAGATTAAAAGAAGGGCAAATATCCCAAAAATACCAAAAAAAATCAAAAATTACCGGAAAGGACATGTTTCAAAAATATTGACGGAAAGGGCAATTTTCCCAAAAATCGCGTCCACGTCAGCGCGTTTTTTGGGGAAAGGCCTAAAGCGCATCCATGGGGAGCGCTTTAGGCCACCTCAGCAAAAACGCTCCCACGAGGGCGCTTTGCTGAGGTGGCCTAAAGCGCCCCATGGACGCTTTTTAGGTCAAGAATCACGTCAAAAATTTGACCGTTGGGGTCCAACAGTCAAAAGCAACGGTAAAAAAAAACTATAAATACCCCCCAACCCTTCATTTTTTTCACACTTCAATCCTTTCTCATTTTTCTCTCAATTTTCTCTCAATTTGCTCTCAAGTTTCTCTCAAAGCCCTTGAAATTTACGCTTAAATTTCAAAATAGTCTTCTACCATTTACTAAAAAGCCCTTTATAATTTTTTAATATATTTATTTTTTGGAAAATTTAAAATTCTTTATCGAGTACAATGGTCGGGATTTACGTCGCCTAGACAAAGAATCACATTGGCGTCGAGCAATTGAAAATGGTAAGTTTGAATTTTAATTTTTAATATTATTAAATTTTTTAATTATGCAATTTTAATTAATTTTGAATTTTATAATTTTTAAACATCAGATCGGGTGTTGCAATGTTATATTTGCAACATGCCCGGTCTCCCATCGCCATTGATCGAGAATTACTGCGGAAGCGAGTTTTTGGCACGTGGCCACGATAGGTAGGGGTTCAAGTTGGACCCGATTTTGATCAGTAGCGTTGATAGAGAGGTGGAGACCGAGACACACACTTTCCATCGCCATGCGAGAGTGTACCATCATCTTAGAAGATGTGCGATTCTGATTGGGATTACCGGTGGGCCGGTCGGTGAGTCACCGGTCCGTAACATCTCTCGATTGGATGGCAGTATGCTACGAGCTCCGGTGCCATTCGGATAAATTGCAATGAGGTCGGATCGATATGGTTTGGTTACGAGACACATTCCCGCAAATGAATGAAGGTTCGATGAAGATGAAAGAATACGGTATGCACGGCATACATACTTGAGATAATTGGAGGCTATCGATGCTGGGACCTCTCTAGAAACCTCGTCCACCGAGATGGCTCTCAAACTTGTTGATTTCAATGCAGTAGGTGAATTGAGTTGGGGTCCGCCGTGCTATCGAGGTTGTACCGGAGATGTCTTGAAGCGGACGGTCTTAGTAAAGCAAAAATCGGAGGTTGCCTATCACTACTGCAGTCATGGGCATGGTTTCGATTTCCATTTTTACGTCCTCGACTCGACCAGCCATATTCATTCCCACTGATAATGAGGTAAATTTAATATTATATTTTACAATTATGTCGTAGATTTATAGTATAATTGCATGCTAAAAGTTTATTTAATTAGGTGGAACCATCCGACGAGTCATGTTGGAATACCGACTCGCTTGAGGATATCGACTCCTATTGGAACAACGGTTGGAATCACAAGTAAGTGTCAATTTCGTTATTATAATTTAGTATTTATGTATATAACTAATATTTTGGTAATGTTAATATAGTTTCAATGGACACCAGACGAGGATCCCAAATTGGCAAGAATTCGGGAGTTCCTCCAAAATTCGAACAGTTAGCACGTTAAGGTCCCGCTAATCACCTACTCGACCGTGGAGATGCACCACCAGATCGAGTTATGTCGCAATTTGGATTCCAACAACCGATTCCGTGGCTCTCGAGGTGCTCGATGATGAGCACAATGTGGACTTACTGGCGGCAAAGACACGGATTGGCCAATATTTTGGTCGAACATATCGAGACGTGGAGAACCGGTATGACTTTTACCTAACCGGAACCAATCGTAGTTCCCGAGTTAGCGTGCGTGCGGAGTACATGCCATGGTTTAGAATCCATGGCAAGTCAGATCTGTCTGTTGTCAAGAGAGGCGACAACAAATTCGCGGCGAAGGGAACGTCGGGCCCTTTACATTCAAGGAGAAGGGTGATGAGACGGGCCCAAAGAATAAATACCTACGATCCACCGGCCCATCAACAGCGCCTACACAATCACCGGCCCATCGGTTCAAATGACAACACCGACAACACAGCGTCCACGGTTTATGCCAAAGTCGTACCACCTTACATGTATCCTCCTAACCCATATATGTTTCCTTTTCTAGTCCCCCTGTGTTGGAATGCATGGTCGGGTTCGAGTCCGTTCTCGACAACTCCTTTTAGCTACCGATCGTGAGGCCGACGTCGGATGTGGGATTAGAGGAGGTGCCGTCGGGAGCGATTCTTTCTACCGTGCTCTTTCACCGTCACGGATGCAGATCACCCCGCCGTGGTTTATGCAAACACCTCCGGTCATTATTTTATCAAGGTGGGTCATCATCGCAACACCTGAACTGCACCCACCGCCGGAGGGACGGATTCCCTTTGAGGTTCCACGACCCCATGGGAAGCTAGAAGAAGGAGGAATCCAGCGTAAGAATCGTATCGCCTGTGTGGCACTGGTTCCCACCAAGATCCGTACTAAACCCTAAACCCCTAATTTGAGTAATTGTAAATTAATTTATAAATTGAGTTTAATTTTTTTGTAATTAAGGTTTAATTTTTGTAATTAAGTTGTAATATATTTAATAAAATTTGAGTTTGTTTTTTTTTGTAATTTAATTTTTTAATTTATTTAATTTTAATAACTTTGACAAAATAGGTTTGGTTTATTTTTTTGTAATTAAGTTGTAATATATTTAATACAATTTGAGTTTTTTTTTTGTAATTTAATTTTTTAATTTATTTAATTTTAATAACTTTGACAAAATAAGTTTGGTTTTTTTTTTGTAATTAAGTTGTAATATATTTAATACAATTTGAGTTTGTTTTTTTAATTTAATTTTTTAATTTATTTAATTTTAATAACTTTGACAAAATAGGTTTGGTTTATTTTTTTTGTAATTAAGTTGTAATATATTTAATACAATTTGAGTTTGTTTTTTTTTGTAATTTAATTTTTTAATTTATTTAATTTTAATAACTTTGACAAAATAGGTTTGGTTTTTTTTTTTGTAATTAAGTTGTAATATATTTAATACAATTTGAGTTTGTTTTTTTTGTAATTTAATTTTTTAATTTATTTAATTTTAATAACTTTGACAAAATAGGTTTGGTTTATTTTTTTTGTAATTAAGTTGTAATATATTTAATACAATTTGAGTTTGTTTTTTTAATTTAATTTTTTAATTTATTTAATTTTAATAACTTTGACAAAATAGGTTTGGTTTATTTTTTTTGTAATTAAGTTGTAATATATTTAATACAATTTGAGTTTTTTTTTTGTAATTTAATTTTTTAATTTATTTAATTTTAATAACTTTGACAAAATAGGTTTGGTTTATTTTTTTTTTGTAATTAAGTTGTAATATATTTAATACAATTTGAGTTTTTTTTTTTGTAATTTAATTTTTTAATTTATTTAATTTTTTAATATTTAATAAATATAATAAAAATTGAGTTTACTTTTATTTGTTTTGTATTTTAATTTTTATTTTAATTTTAATATCTTTGATAAGATAGAAATGATTTAATTTTTTAATTTAATTTTAATAATTTAATTTTAATAACTTGAAACGTTGATTAGGATGGGCTATTTTATTTTTAAATTGTAATAAATTTTTTATTTTTGAATAAAAAGTTGTTTGATTATTTGTGTTTGTAATTTAATTTTAATTATCTTATATTTAATAAATTTGAGTTATTGTACAAAAGTTCAACGCTTTTCCTCCAAAAAATAGAAATTACATAGCCAAAGAGAGACAAACAAGCTAAGAACACGGTCAACTAGTCCGATTTGGATACGAGCGAGATGTATGGCGGGTTCCTACACCACCCGCACCGCCGACTTTGGTTGGTCGGTTCTCGGATATCCATATTGTTGCGTATTCTAGTCGAGGAAGGTCGACCTTTTGGTTTCGTCTCAATTCTCTATCCCAACAACAACTTATACGGTGCAAGCGATACCGATGGCCACTTACGTTCATCCGGGATGGTGGGAATACGTGTCTCCACACGTTGTACATGTTTTCTAATTTGTAAACTTCGTTGACATAGCTCATGGGGTCAAGACGAAGATTATGACAAGCCGCAAGTACATGAGCACATGGGTAACGGTGTATCAAATATCCCCAACAGCATGTCCTATTTGTCAAGTGTACACGATAATGCCCGCCAACAATACCTTGGTTCGATCATCAAACTCGTGACACGAAACCATAGGTCGTCGTGGTCGTGACAAACTGTGTGCATGGTGTTCGCCGTGCCTTCCCACGGTTAATTTCTTGCAAGACCTTCGGGCTCCATACATGGCCTCCTTGCATCTGCCCTCGATAACTCATTTCTCTTTTGAAAATAGTGCCGCTAAACGAAAATATGTCTCCCGCAAAACCGCCAGAATCGGCAGATGACGGGTTCCTTTTAGCACAGAATTTATGCATTCGGCCAGGTTTGTGGTCATATGACCATATCGTAGGCCACCGTCATATGCTTGTGTCCACTATTCAAAAGGAATATTGCATAGGTACTCTACGCCTTCGGCGTTATCTGCGCGCAAACTGGCCAACATCTCGTGAAAACGGTCTTTATTGATCTCGTACCCTGCCAATATATGTTGATATCGAATATTACATACCACTATTCAATTGCGAATAAATTGAAAATTTCAAAAGAAATTATATTAATAGATATTTCATACCCATATCGGTCACTTGCCGTTTCTGTCTTTTAGATCGGTGTTGCCCATAATAGTTGGATGAAACATGCCTCAGGCAATATCGATGGTGTGTGCGATGCCACATGCTTCCCTATCGTTCTATTGCCGCAAGTATTCCAGGCCCCGATCCGATATAACGATATGTCGTTTGAGGCGGACATGCCTCTTTAACCTAGATAGGAAGAAGTCCCGATCATCCGCCGACTTCGGTGTTATTGCGAACGCAATCGGAAGGATTCTCCCACGTACCGTCTTGTGCCACACTAGCAATAGCCGATCGCGTATATCTACCATACATGAAGGTACAATCAATTTGTACCAATGGCTTGCGGTATGTAAAAGCATCTCGGCATTGCTTAAATGTCGAACAGCGCTTGAACACTGCGCATCCACGGAGCGACGATCGTTGTAGTCGCCGGTTCGCTTTCAATGTCTGTTGTCTTTGCTGGGACATATCTCTCGAAAGACTTACACCACCGCCACACTTCATTATATGAAGCGTCCCACCGACCGTGCAACTTTTCCAACGCATATACGCTTGGCTATCAAGCCTTTACAGAAGAGGGCGTGTACCCCATTTGGCTACGAATATTGCCAATTAAGGCCAAGACTTGTAGTTTTGGGATCGGCCTTCATCGTCGGGATTATTAAATCACCAACATGTCCGAATCCATCCTCGGATGATCTTATGTTACACCATCAATGAAGCACGTTAAATAATGCAACATTACATAATATTAGTGTTATTCAAATCATTGAACACATAGTGGTACTTGTCTGGTAAGACATGTATGCGGACCTTTGTACTTCTTCACCTCCCACATCCCGTCCTTTTCCTCAACGACGCCATGATTTTCCATGCACATGTGTCGCCTTGCATTTGCCTCGCATCCTATCGAGCTTTGATTTAACCATAATGTAGTTAACCCGCCTCGATGACTATTGTTTCAATGCACCAAGAAAAGTGTTCTTGTTGGAAAACTAGTTACCAACTTCTAATTGGTCCGAATCAACGAAGAATTTGTACGTCACGCGTCCGTGGTAGTTCAGAAACTCAATGCATCATCTTGAGATAGATCGACATTATGCATGTGCGCTAGGAGGCGAGTATGCCCTAAATAGCGGATCTTCTTCTTCTTCGTCGAACCGCCTCAACATCTTTAGTACAATTGGAGCGGGCTCCGGTTGTAAAATAGTCCAACTTCGCACCATTAGGCCACGGCTCCGAGGTGGATCCACATCGGATTCATCGTCCGATCCTCCATAACACCGCAACAAATGAGGGCCCTCATTGGTGGATGCCATCGGTAATACATCATCCTCCTTAAACATCTTTCGTAAATATTCCAATCGTATGTGCATTGCCATCCACTAGAAGTTGATGACGTCCCCAATACGTATTTACGTCATCCGACGTCGATTGACGAATATGCATGTCCCATCCACCAATCGAGTGTCGTGCAGGGGTTATGTTTTCCATACTACCACCGTACACGGGCACTTCTGTGTTTTGCCTCCCACTTACAGAGTGTCGACTTGGGGTCGTGTATTCCCTCGAACGATACTAGATGTTGAGGTCGCACCAGATCACTTGGAGATGAAAATTCTACATATACCTTGATATAGGGTGAACCATCGGCAAGATGAGTCTCCACCATTGCCTCAAGGCTCAGAGGACCTTTGATGTCGAATCGTCATATCTCACCGGATCAACCGAAGCGCAAAATCTATACTTAATAGACTGAACTTTCATTGGCATTGTTCCGAATATTTTACGCCTAATTCTTTTGCGAAGTTCTACCAAATCAAAGTTTCGATTAAAACTCAATCGCGCTGTGTTCTCCGATAAGAAAACAACACCATCTTCTTGTCACACACTTCACCATCGTAGTAAATAACAGAGATTAATCGTTCACTCATTTTCAATTTTTTTTCCTTTTGCTTGAATTTGCTTTCTGCCAACTAAGAATGCAATTTGGCTGATTTATAGCCTAATTTTGCGGACAAAGACCTTGTAGCAAAAGTGCGTCCACGTGGGAGCGCTTTTCAGTGCTCCTGGTAATAGTGCACCCTACTGGAAGCGTTTTTGGCCTCTGTTTGTTCAGAAACATCTCCTCAAAATAATTTTGCCGGAGACCACTGTAGCAAAAGTGCGTCCATGTGAGAGCGTTTTCGGCCACGGTTTGTTCTGAAACGTCTCCTCAAAATTATTTTTTCGAAGACTACTGCCCAAAAAATTATTTCATTTTTCACGTTGCAAGTGGATTTGAAAGATTTCCCAAAAATTGCATCACGTCGGTCGTTTTTTTTGGGAAAGCGGCCTAAAAGCGCGTCCATGGGGGCGCTTTAGGCCACCTCAGCTAAGCGCCCTCGTGGGGCGTTTTTCTTGAGGTGGCCTAAAGCGCCCCCATGGACGCTTTTTTCCACTTTCCCAAAAAAATGCTACTGACGTGGACGCGATTTTGGGAAATTGCCCTTCCGGTCAATATTTTTGAAACCCATCATTTCCGTAATTTTGATTTTTTGGTATTTTGGGATATTTGCCCTTAAAAGAAAATATATAAACATAATTAAATTAAAAAGCCAAACATATAAAAAAGGTTCTAAAATGTATAATATAATTATTTGAAGTAAATGTCCTATAAATTTTAAAACAAAGAGACATATAAAGAAAGTTTAAAAAAAAAAAGGTTTTATATAAGAACCATTTAAAAGTTTTATACAAGTATATAAAAAAATAATTAAAACTATATAGAATTCATGAAATGATTTATGATGTTGTGTAAAATAATTTTAAGAAATGAATGATTAAATAATTTTTAAAAAATTACAAAGAATAAAAATATGAAATGAATAATAATACTCAATTATAATAAAAACAAAATTAAAAGGACAATTTACAAACTAATAGAACAGAGTCGAAGGCCAGAATGAAATGCGCACAAATGATCGGGGTTTAAAAAGCAAATATCCAAATACCGAAACGCAATGTTTAAATAAGGGCTAAGTTGAAATTAAGCGCAACATTCCCCGGCAAAATTCAAAAAAGAAGAAAACTTATTTGAAAAATCAAGAAACACGAAAGGACTAGTCGCGAATTTTCCCCACAGATAGAAACGCGCGGACCCTTGCTGATGGGTCGGGTCACGCACGGGTTTTTAATTACTTAAATGGCACCGTTTTTGAATCCCCGCTTAAGCCCAATTTTTTCTTTAAAATTCATTTTTTTTACAGATTTTCAAAAAAAAAATTAGGGTAAACTCTTTTTCCCTCAATCCCCTCCATCTCTTGCTCGGCTGGCGCTGGCTTTGTCGGAGGTCTGATACGCCTTAACCTAGGACGGTGACCTGGGCTTCGTGATATGGGGATTTAAACCCTCTTTGGAAGAGACATGAAGGCTTAGCTTCTTAGCCTGAAAACAGAAAGAAAGGAGAGCGACCAAGGTCCCAACTTCGCCTGGTCTGTCTCCAACGCTTGCGACGACTTCCGACGACGAGGGCCACGTAGGTACTTTCTTTTCCTTTCTTCTTCATTTTTTATTTCATATGTTGAAATAAATCAGAAAAATAAAAGAAAGCGAAATCACCTTAAAAAATTGACTGCTTTTGTATTGGTGTTCAATATCTAAATTTTTGATTTTCTATTGATCGGTGTTTTTTTTTTGTATCTATTTCTTTGTCTTCCTTTACAGATTACTTTAGGGTTTTTTATAACCTGAAAAAAATTAAAAAAAAGGAAATATTTGGCTGCTTTTTCTTTACTTCTTTGCAGGTGACCGACGAGAAGCCCGGCGGTGATAAGGCCCGCGGATGGTGGCGCGATATTCGGCGGTAATGTTTAGCACAGCAAGCAGCGGCGTAAGGGAGGAAACCCTAGGGTTCGGGTTTCCAATTGCTAAAATAGTTTGGGCATTAGGCCACATGCTACTATTGGGCCATTGGGCCATTTGGGTTTAAGTATTGGGTTAAAGGATTGGGCTGTTTGGGTAGTGGGTAGAATAGTGAGTCTTTATGTGTAATGGATTGGGTTTGGGCTTGTTTGAATTTTGGTTGTAAATGGACTGTAAAGAGAAACTAGTATTTTTTTATTTTTTTATTCTAGTTTTCACGGGCCCGGGAAAAATGGGCCTATTACAGCCGCCCCTCTTTGCTCATTGTCGTAAAATGAGAATAGAGGAAAGACTATAAAAGGATTAATTTTGCCCGGACTTCGCCGAGCCACGACTTCTTGGTCCTCATCTTCTTCAAATGGCTTCCAACTCCACTGCAACCTCAACGGTATTAAAACTTCATCTTGATTTCAATAAGTCTGATAGTTTCAATCTACTTCACTGTAACTTCAGAAAGGCAGTATCCACTATCTTTCAATCTGCTTCCTGCAAACTCAGGAATGCCAAAGTGATGTCTTCGGTCTGCTTCCTGCAATGTCAGGAATGCCAAATCTGCTATTTTAGTCTGCTCCCTGCAAACTTAGGGATGCCAGACTAATGTCTTCGATCTGCTTCCTGCAACTTCATGAATGCCAAATCTGCTATTTTAATCTGCTCCCTGCAAACTCAGGGATGCCAGATTAGTATCTTCAATTTGCTTCCTGTAAACTCAGGAATGCCAGACTGATGGCTTCGATCTGCTTCCTGCAATTTCAGGAATGCCAAATCTGCTATTTTAATCTGCTCCCTACAACTTCAGGGATTGCCAAACTAATGTCTTCAATCTGCTTCTTGCAACTTGAAGAATGCCAAATCTGCTATTTTAATCTGCTCCCTACAACTTTAGGGATTGCCAGACTAATGTCTTCGATCTGCTTCCTGCAACTTCAGGAATGCCAAATCTGCTATTTTAATCTGCTCCCTGCAAACTCAGGGATGCCAGATTAGTATCTTCAATCTGCTTCCTGCAAACTCAAGAATATGAGACTGATGGCTTCGATTTGCTTCTTGTAACCTCAGGAATGCCAAATCTATTATCTTAATCTGCTCCTACAACTTCAGGGATTGCCAGACTAATGTCTTCGATCTGCTTCTTGCAACCTCAGGAATGCTAAATCTGCTATTTTAATCTACTCCCTGCAACTTCAGGGATTGCCAGACTAATGTCTTCGATCTGCTTCCTACAACCTCAGGAATGCCAAATCTGCTATTTTAATCTGCTCCCTGCAACTTTAGGGATTACCAGACTAATGTCTTCAATCTGCTTCCTGCAAACTTAGGAATACTAGACTGCTATCTTTAATCTGCTTCCTGCAAACTCAGGAATGCCAGATTGCTATCTTCAATCTGCTCCCTGCAAACTCAGGGATGCCAGACTGATGTCTTCTACCTTGCTACATTGTCCTCTAGAGGACATAACCTGTAGAATGGATATATGCTTATGTCTAGTAATTAGGATGCCTTGATCGAAATGTATCAAATACTCCTAATTAGACATGCAATGATATATGAATGCAAAATATTATGCGAATGCTTCCTATTTTAAGTGTCATCACTCATTTATCCATGAAAGTTTCCTCTTCGTTCTTTACGAAGTATCAACCATATTCTGCTCAAATAATTTGCCCCATAGTAATTCTGAGTCCTCTCCACTTGAACCTTGGGACATGAAGTTTGGTACCTCCCCCTGCAACACCAGGGAAATAACATTTGGTTTCTTCCATCCAATCTGTTGCCACTCAGAGGTATAGAACTTGTATCATTTTTCATCAATTTAACCTGTTACACCATTCCCTAGATGTATGAGTCTGAAATTTACATGAATGCAGGGTCTCCCGAAAATGATCCCCTTTTACACTTCGATTAACCTTGTTTGTCATTTGCCGATATGGTATCACCAACGAAATTGTCTTATCCTATAATAATCCGAAGAGATAATCATTTTTCAATGTTTCCAACCCTTAGGCTTGGTGATTTTTGAACAATAGTCACATTTCAAATTCCTCATATTACTTTGAAGTTTTCAGAGTAATATGTAAAATTCCTTTTATGAAAGTGTTATTAGCCCATTAATCTTTATTTCAATATAAAATGCTTGAAAAGGTCACAAAAATGGATGAGAAAGAAATTAATCAGGAGCATGGCTCGAAACAAATAAGTTAATCAAAGATCACCAAGGTAATAAAAGAAAATTGATTTGGGTGTATCTTGAAAAAAATAAAGCAATCAAAGATAACATATTAAAAAATGCGTAAAATAGAAGCTAGGTGCCCCAGATATCGTAGCCTGAGCTTCTCTATTCAAACTTCTTGAGAACCATTTTAAACTCGATATGTGTTTAAGGGATTCGAGTACTTTATCGATGCCTCAAGGCGTAACATACTTCCCCATTGTTAATTTAAGTGTAGCAAGACTACTGTATGCCACACTTTTGATCAAAATTTGAGCCGCCCTTTTCGGGTTCTCGGCTCAAAGCCCCTTTGGTCTCAAAGCGCCCTTTGCGGGTTTTCGCCTTGGCCTCTCCTTTTTCTTTCTTTTTTTTTTTAGCGCCCTTTATAGGTTTTCACCTTGGTCTTTCCTCTTTCAGGTTAAATATTTCTTGACTGAACCTGAATTCATCAGATTGGGCAAGTCTTCGCCATCCATCTCGGTCAATATTGATGCTCTTCTAGAACAGGTCCTATATAAGTCCTTCCTAGTTTGGCATATGCCTTCTTCTAGAATCATTTTGTAGAAGAAAAATCTTTTAACATCAGGTTTCTTCGTGGAATTCCCTAAGATGAACTTCTTTAACATAAGCTCGCATCATCTGGCCGTGACAAATAGCTCTCAACCTTTTCTTCAATTAGGTTCAATTGGCAAAACACTTAAATTCCATAAACCAATGGGCCCCAACTAAGGTTCTGGCGACGTTCAATAAGACAGAGGGTAAATGGTAGCTTCTTATGCCAATCTTTACAAGTCTTAATCACCTTTTTTTGTTATTTTTTGTATTTTTTCTTTTGGCAACTTTTGTTGCACTGTGATATGCTGCCTGATCTTTGGACAAACTGTAACTTTGACTTTGTACAATTATGCATTATTAAACGTGATCCTTTATGGAATTCTTTGCTAGCATCTAATCCTTTTTTTTATTTTGATTTTGATGACTGTCGACTTTGCAATATTGGCATATGAAGCAACATTCATCCTCTTAGTGAAATAAATGACAACCATGACGATGAATCGAAGTCAACTAGAAACGTTTAACGAGATAGTCCCCATGACATCCATGCCCCACATATAAGAAGTCCGTGAAGAGAATAAAAGAGTCACATAAATCTCGTCTTCTTCAATTCAGTATTTGTGGTACGACTGATGCAATCCCCTTCCATGGTAGATCAACAGTGCCCGATCCTCACGCTTAGCCCGTGTATTAGTGGCCCAGGCATGTCCTGATATGATCGTGCGAAAACATCTTTTAATTCTTGAAGATAACTCAATAATAGCTCGCATTATTTATGTGGTGATCTAGGCTTTGATCTTCACTCCTTTCCTAGGCTCGCAACATCTATTGACCCTATGTGAGGTAGGATTTGTTTTTCATCGTTCTTTACAAATCAGAAGATAGGTTACAATCTCTATCATCTTTAAATTCCTTAGATCCCCTTGACCCATATCTCATTCAAAAAGGGAGTCAGTAACAACGTCGCTCATGTCGTTGATATCTGGGTACCTAGGTACGAAGGTAAGAAATCCAAAGAATAAATGATTCTAAGGATGATTATTTGTATAGTATGGTCATGAATAAAGCATGAAATAATACTCAAAAGAAAATCCAAACAAAAGAAAAAAATATTAAGAACAATTGTTTGTACAATATGAAATGGAAAGAATAAAAGAATACTTGCTTAAAAGATGCACTTTATGGAAATAAAATTTCGGACACAAGCCTATTTCACAAAAGGGTTCTTATTACCTCTAGGCTTAAGGCAACAGGCATGTTTTGAATATTAATCTAGATCAGCTCTAAAAATACATGGATTTCTTCCACAGTCCCATTATTCAAAACACTCCCAAGTACGTAAGGGCTTGGAAACTTCGTTCTTTGGTTCCCTATTCATTTTTGATTTCTTCAAGGAGTCGCAGCTTTCTTGTCTCCTCCTTTAATTACCGCATTTACTACCTCGTCAAAGTGATCAGGTTTTGATGAATCGTCGAACTTCACAATTCCCATTTTAATGAACCTTTTGACCAACTTTTTAAACGTAATACAGTTTTCAATCGGGTGGCCCGTTATTCCGCATGGTAGTCGCATTGAGCGTTCGAGTCATACCATTTAAGATATGGGGCTGTATTGGCTTTAGATAAAATGGAGACACCATGGTGCATCAAATAAACTTTGATATAGCTCCTTATACGTCATCGGATTGGCGTAAATTGAAGCTTTTCAGAGTTTTGCCTTGGGGAAACCTAATTGCTGGTAGTTACTATCCTTGGCTGGTTTACTGTAATTGGCTTTGAATGGCTCTTTTATACCTACCAGCACTATTCACTTTCTTTTCCTTCTTCTTCAGGGCCTTTTAGATCCATTCTCCTCTTTCCTTTGTTTCTACCAGAACAACCGGTTTGGCTTGATCATCGCTTGGGTTAAAACCTATTGAGGAGTAAACTATGTCTTCGTCATCATCCCTGCTGTTGACCATTGGGCCACTTTTTTTTCAAATCCTTGACTAGTAACTGGGTTAACTGGCCAATCATATTCTTTGAAATTTTAGCATTTGTTTTCGCATTTCTTGTTGGATCTTGGTCAATTTCCCTTGCATCTGTATTTGCATTTATTCTATTCTTTCCAATCTTTGCTCCATGTTTTCCAGGTTAACTGAAATATTTTTACCTAATTAGGGTCCTTTTTGTAAATGTCTAATGCAAATGATGCAATGTAATGCAAATGCATGAATGCAAAGAGGTATCGATTTTGATTCAACTTTATTTTAGAAAAATTTATTAGAAAACAGAACCCTTTACATAAAAAGGACTACAAATATTCTTTTGCCTTAAGCCCTAAAGTTTTGACTCTACTAAATAATAAAGCTAACTCTTGACCCCAGTCTGACTGTGACTCATATTTCATGCTCAACGTATCAGCCTGTACTGCCAAAGTCTTTAGATGATTAGCTACCTTTCAAATCTGAACTATGGCTTCCCCCATGAGATAATCTCGACTTCTAACTTGATCATGCGAATGGTGGAGCTCTTCTTTCAAACGCCCTTCTCTGGTCTCAAGAAGCTTGATCTGAAATTCACAACTGTGCAATGTTTCTTCTAACTCTTCAATTTTACCCTTCATTTCCTCGATCTTGTTCAGGCTTAACTTTAACTCGATTGTGACATTATGGCTTTGATGGTGATGAAGAGACCGTCCAAGCTTAACATTGATCTTCAGAAAAAGATTTGTAAAGTATTGATCAATCACCCTAGCTGGTGTCATACTAAAAAAGATTCTTTTGCTTCCCTTTTTCAATTCTAACTATAGGTAAAAGGCGTCTATTCTGGTTTATCTCATTGAATATATCAAATGGGGGATCAATTCGTTTCATTCCTCCACAACAAATCAAATCCCTTGCAATGTTGTTTGGATAATAACGAGGAGCCGAGAAGTTTGGTAGCGGACCTATAGTAAATAACCCTTTTTTACCATCATAGGCAAAATTCTTTCCATCCAAATCATTTTTGTAGCACTCTGTCAATCATTTTCCTTCCAACACCCCTACCATCCACAAGGCGACCATCTTCATATGAAAGAGAAACACTGTAATGGTAGAAGTGTCCAACCATATTCCCCACACTCACTTTGAAGTGATTGGCGAGAATAGTTACCTTCTACCCTTTTAGTTCTAACACCACGACTTTTCATAGGGTGTTGTACAATCTTCTTTGCATCCGATTCTGCTTTGATCAGAACAACATTAGGAGGCACAGGTGGCGAAGGAGGCAGGGATTCCAGCGCTGCCCTATTTCTCTCTTGCTCAAACGAATCCATACCCTGAAATCTGGAGAGGAAAAACCAAAATGTATATTTGAAACAAGAAACCCTAAGGAACTCAAATAGACAGCAAAATTCTACGACCCTCTTTCTCTAATTGCCTTTGCTCTGACCATATACGAACGACTGCATTGTTTTCCACTTTATTAAAGAATTCATTCTCCATAACCAGTTTTCTAATTTAGAAACTGACCGTGAATCGATACCTCCTAAAGTATGAAATGATATGCATAAAAATAAAGTACCACAAGTTAGTATATAAGGTAGATAAAACTTATATATGGGTAACCACTAAATTTTGGTATAGTTCTACTTAGGGTAGGTCCTTACGTTTTTACATGTGGTTTAGCTCTAAAGTTGGGGTACCCAAACCAGCAGATTCCTCGATCCTCACCCATTATAGGCTCATGCGGACTGAGTTCAATTCAGGGAATACATTTCCCTATGGCCACGCGGAAGTGAAAACTTCACGAAGACATAGGTACAGATGTATTCCGGAAGCAGCCCACTAGCCCATGCGGAGCTGAAAACCTCACGAAGGCATAGCTTCTCGCTCCCACATAAGGGTGCGACCACGACGATCATACAGTGCAATGCTGAAAGATATATTTAAAATTAGAACCACATGCAATAAAATGATCATATTTTTTAAAAACTAGAATTTTAAATTCGGACAAAAGGACATAAAATTATCAATTTTACGGCTTGACTCTCTTATTTTCCCCAGTGGAGTCGCCAAGCTGTCGAAACCATTTTTAAAAGTTTTGAAAAAACGGGGATCGACTTTAAAAAATAGAAATGGAATCGCCACCAATCTTTTTTACTTAGGTATGATTGGATCACCTTGTAAAACGTTTTATTTCAAAATATTTGATTTTGGTCCACGATGTACGAGAAAACGGGTTCGGGAGTCGGTTACGTATGAGGAAGGGTTAGCACCCTCATAATGCCCAAAAATTGGTACCTAATTGATAAAATCATGTCCTAATGTTAAAAATTTGAAAGAAATTTAAAATATGATTTCTTTTAAAAAGCTTGAACAATTTTGAGTTAATTTTTGAGATTTTTTTGTTCCGAAAGAATACAAACATCACATCCAGAAGTCAGGACACGATATTTTTTAAACCCTCGTAACTAAAATCATCTCATAATTTACGAAATTTTATTAAAAGGATATTTAGTTATTTAGTCAAACGAAAAATCAAAACCCAGCACGTTAGGGCACTATTTCCCGAATTTCTAAATACAAAACATTGCCTTATTTTAAAACTTTTAGATAAAATGTAATAATTTTACAAAATATATTTTATTCTAAACAATGATCCATATGAAAAATACATTAATACACTATCAAACATAAATACTTAAAAGCAATCATGATATATTAACATTTCATATTAATATAGGCAATAAAAGAAATAATAATATAAAATACGACTAATACTACTTACACTAAAGCAATTGTAAATAAATGAAAAGTATGAACACATATAATAAACAATAAATAATAAAATAATAAAAAACTACAAAATAAGAAAAATATTAAGTAATGAAAATAAAAATAAATAAACAAATAAATAATTAAAAGAAAAGGATAATAATAACAAAAATAAAGCTAATAGTAAATTAATAAATAGATAAATACTATATACAAGGATAATAAAATAATAAAATATAATGGAAATATATTAAAAAATATTAGCAATTATAAAATAAAAATAATAATGAAAATAATGATGAAAGTAATAGCAAAAATAAAAACAAAATAATGTAAGGATATTAAAATTAATAGCAATAATAATATAAAATAATCATAGTGGTAAAATAAAAATATATTAATAATAATAAAATAATAATATATGTTAATATACAAATAATAATAAAACAACAATAGAGATAGCGAAAATAGTAATAATAATGGTGATACTAAAATAATAATAATACTAATAATGATAGATATAATAACAATAATAAATATAGCTATAGTAATAATATATATATATATATATATATAATAATAATCATAATAAAAAAATAATAATAATAGTACAAATGAATATAGTGATAATTGTAAGGTTAAAAGCAAAATAATAATAATAACATTAAAATAATAATTATAATAGTCAAATAATAATGATGTTAATAATAATATATAAAAAAGAAATTGAGAATAATAGAAAATAATAATAAATTAATAATAATATACATATATGCTTAAAAGAAAATATATAAACATAACTAAATTAAAAAGCCAAACATATAAAAAAACGATCTAAGAATGTATAATATAATTATTTGAAGTAAATGTCCTATAAATTTAAAACAAAGAGACATATAAAGAAAGTTTAAAAAATAAAAGGTTTTATATAAGAACCATTTAAAAGTTTTATACAAGTATATAAAAAATAATTAAAACTATATAGAATTCATGAAATGATTTACGATCTCACGTAAAATAATTTTAAGAAATGAATGATTAAATAAATTTTTTTTTAAAATTACAAAGAATAAAAATATGAAATGAATAATAATACTCAATTATAATAAATACAAAATTAAAAGGACAATTTACAAACTAATGGAAAAGAGTCGAAGGCTAGAATGAAATGCGCACAAATGATCGGGGGTTTAAAAAGCAAATATCCAAATACCGAAACGCAATGTTTAAATAAGGGCTAATTTGAAATTAAGCGCATTATTCCTGGGCAAAATTCAAAAATAAGAAAACTTATTTGAAAAATCAAGAAACACGGAAGGACTAGTCGTAAATTTTCCCCACAGATAGAAACGCGCGGACTCTTGTTGATGGGTCGGGTCACGCTTGGGTTTTTAATTACTTAAACGGTGCCGTTTTTGAATCCCTACTTAAGCCCAATTTTTTCCTTAAAATTCATTTTTTATAGATTTTCAAAAATTTTTTTTAGGGTAAACTCCTTTTCCCTCAACCCCCTCCATCTCTTGCTCAGCCGACGCTGACTTCGTCGGAGGTCTAATACGCCTCGGCCTAGGATGGTTACCTGGGCTTCGTGATATGGGGATTTAAACCCTCTTTGGAAGAGACATGAAGGCTTAGCCTTCTTAGCCTGAAAACAGAAAGAAAGGAGAAGCGACCAAGGTCCCGACTCTGCCTGGTCTGTCTCCGACGCTTGCGGCAACTTCCGACAACGAGGGCCACGTAGGTACTTTCTTTTCCTTTTTTCTTCATTTTTTATTTCATATGTTGAAATACATAAAAAATCAGAAAAATAATAGAAAGCGAAATCACCTTAAAAAATTGACTGCTTTTGTATTGGTGTTCAATATCTAAATTTTTGATTTTCTATTGATCGGTGTTTCTTTTTGTATCTATTTCTCTTGTCCCCCTTTACTGATTACTTTGGGGGTTTTTATAACCCCAAAAAAAAAAATTTAAAAAAGGAAATATTTGGCTGCTTTTTCTTTCCTTCTTTGCAGGTGACTGATGAGAAGCCTGTGGGTGATAAGGCCCGCGGATGGTGGCGCGATATCTGGCGGTAATGTCTAGCACAGCAAGCAGCTGCGTGAGGGAGGAAACCCTAGGGTTCGGGTTTCCAATTGTTGAAACAGTTTGGGCATTAGGCCACATGCTGCTATTGGGCCATTAGGCCATTTGGGTTTTAAGTATTGGGTAAAAGGATTGGGCTGTTTGGGTAGTGGGTGGAATAGTGAGTCTTTGTGTGTAATGGATTGGGTTTGGGCTTGTTTGAATTTTGGTTGTAAATGGACTGTAAAGAGAAACTAGTATTTTTTTTTTTTTTTTTTTTTTTATTCTAGTTTTCACAGGCCCGGGCAAAATGGGCCTATTACACTAAGTAATTCTAATTTTATGTACAATATTAAAATTTAAAAAACTTAGATTAAATTACGAGTATTTTGGTGATAAATAAGAAATTACAAGATACAACCTACATCAATAGACTTAAATCCCCAAACGGGGATATTTCAAAAATGTGCAATCCCTGGCTACCCAAGTGCACCAACTTGGTCGACCTATCAGCTTCCTGGTTCTCTTCTGTAGGTATGTGACAATATTCCAATGGCAAATCTAAAATAATAACTGAAGAATCATCCTAATCAAAGCTAAGTTTGACCCTCCTGTGAGACTTTCTTGGATGGTCGTAACCATTTCTAGACTGTCCATCTGGATCAACACATTGTCAAAACCTCGATCAACTAAGATATCCAATCCATCCAACATGCCCACAATTCAGCCTCGAACACTGAGCAGCTACCCAAGAACTTATTAAAACCAATGATCCACTCACCATTTCGGTTTTTCACAACTCTTGCTGCTGCCGCAGAACCATCCTCAAGGCTAACAGATCTGTCAGTGTTCAAGTATATCCCAATCCCAAATGAATTAGAGCACAAGATCAAACCCGAAATGTACCCGTTGGCCTCTTATTAGACATAAAAATTGTTTGGCCCAACTATACGAGGCCTTAATAGTATCATTACTACTCCAAGTCACACCCTAAAATATGAAAAGACTGTGGCTCTTCCAAATACGCCAGATGATAATCCCAAAAAGACACTTCCAATCAACCTGCCCAAAACAAATGTAATAATGCTTCTGCGGATTTGAAATGAGCCATTCCTGTAGATTGCACGCGTAAAGCCTGCGAAGTCGATCAGTAGGGATTATAAGGTTCCAGATTTTCCTTGCTTCAGTGCAATCTCTTATGACATGCAACACATCTTCTGAAGTATGACCACAAACTTCACATGCTAAACTATGACCCAAGCCTCGATGGACTCTTTCTGTATTGGTGAGTAATCTCTGCTTGAGCACTAGCCAGATAAAAAATCTAACTCTTTGGGGCCCTTTGAACTTCCAAGGGATTTTCCAGATATCTTCCTTCTTTTTCCAAGAACCTTCCTGAATTTTTCCATATGCACTTTTAACAAAGAAGGAACTGGTCCTCGTTCCTCCCAATATAATCCTATCAACTCTTGCTACCAAATGAGGTGGAGGTATCCCAATAATCTTTCGAATGATAGTCTCAGGGAAGTAGAGTCGAAACAAATCAAGGTTCCAAGTACCATCGTTAGCCACCATATCCGTAAGCAAGTAGTCCAAACCAAGACTAGCATGACTGGGAATCAGATTAGCGAGTAAAACGAAATTTAACAATTAGGCCAGGGTAAGCTACTCAGGGGCGGAGCCATGTAAAGGGCCAGGGGACATGTTTAATTTTTTTTTCAATTTTAGTCCTTTGTAAATATACTATGACCCTCCTAAAAATATAAATAGGCCCCCTAAGGTTTAAGATTTTTGCAATTTTCCCCGTTGTATATATATTATAGCCCTCCTAAAAATATAAGTAAGCCCCTTTAATATTTTTATAGCATTAAAAATAATATTAAAAAATTATTCTTGATAAAAATAAAGAGAAAATCTTCTTGAAGAAGCTAAATTACTCATGATGACTTTTGAATGAAATTTTGTTAAATAATAAATTAATGCTTATTTAATATTTTAAGTAAAATATTAATATTTTATAAGTAATATAATAATATATATATAAAAGAAAAGAAAAGAAGAAGAGACTTTTATCATCTTTCTTCTTTATATTGGTGCCTAGCAAGAAAAGAAGAAAAAATTCTTCATCATTTTTCCTCCAAATTTTAATTATAAGTTATGTTTTTCTTCAAACTTTTCATAGATTTTGAATATTTGAAGCTTGTTTTAAATATTTATATATACCAATAGTTTTTATTTTATCAAGCGTATTAAAAGTTTCCATTAAAGGATATTAATGGAAGCTGATAAAATTAAGTGAAATGTATGTTTTTGAATGGAAAATGTAACAGCACGCTTTTGGGGCTAGTCGAAACAGTGGTTTCAGAACCACTAATCCGAGGTTGGAGAAATTAGTTTTAATATTATTTTATGTGTTATGACATGATTATATGAGTGTATGAAAATTTTGGTGTATTAATTTTAGCAATTGCATGCTTAATTGTGAAAAGGGCTAAATCGCATAAATTGTGAAAGTTTTATTTTACAAGCTAGAGGTGTTAAATAGCTATAGAACCTTAAATTGGAGGTCCTTAATGTGCAATTAGGCCTTTATAAGGTTGATAGCCTGCCATAGGGACAAGAAAATTTAAATTGGTCAAGGTTTGGTGGATTAGGTGACTTAATTGAATAAAATAGAATAAAAGAAAAAGGAAGGCTATCATCTTTTTCATTCTTCTTCTTCCTCCACCAAAATATTAGCCAAAGAAGGCTTTCAAAGCTTGAAATTTTCAGCAATTTACACTCCTTGCAAGTAAGTGATTTTGATGGTCTTTCTTGATAATTTTTGTACTTTTGGGACCCCTAAAGCTTAAGCTGTAGCTAATGAGGGGACTATTTTGTAAAAGGGTGGAGAGTCTAGGGTTTTTCCATGTGAATATTTATGTTGATTTCTAAAATTTTATGGAATAAAATGAATCTTGGGTGTTAAATACACAACTTTTGTGAAAGGTGTTTCTATGAAAACACTTAAAAGGACCTTTTTGTAAAGGTTATAAAATAGGTGGTAAATGTTTGAAATAATTGGAATTGTGAGTTGCTATAAGATGGAATATGAATCGGCTAGGCTTGGGTGTGTGAAAAATGAACACATTTCATTTTACGAGCCTAAGGGTAAAATAGTAACTTTGTGAAAGTTTAGGGGCAAAATGGTAATTTTACCAAAATAGGAATTGGGATAATTTGATTAATGTGATTATTTAATAAGCTAAATATGTCATTATAGATCAAGAAGAACGTGGAATCAACCTTGACTGAGGAAAATGCAAGGTTTCGGACTAAATCGCAAATTGACATATTTTGTATCGAGGTAAGTTTATGTGTAAATGATACATCCTTTTTACTTAAGTTTTTACATATTAATGCATCGTGCAAAATGTGAATGAATATTATTGTTATCTATTAAATGATAAAAAGTGAAGAAATTCTGGGATGAACCTTCGGAATAGGAAAATGATACGGATAAAATCCATGAATAAGTAATTTATGGTGGGCTGTGTGTGATACCACCGTAATTATCATTTTGGTGGGCTATGTGCGATACCACCTTGTTATTGATTAATGGTGGGCTATGTACGAAACCAACGGGTATCTTGTATTATTCCAAAGTGTTCATCGAGAAACTTGTCTAAATGAAATTACATGTGGCTTGTGGTGATAAGTGCAGGGTATAAGTGCAAGTAAATGTGAGCAATGTTTTATGATATGTGTTTGGGATGTGGTAAGGTTTGAAATGAGTAAGCATGATTATGAGGATCTGAATTATTTTTACTTACTATGTAATTTTCTTGATTAATAAGTATGTAGTATGATGCTTATTGTTTACATATAGACTTACTAAGTTTAAAGCTTACTCCATTCTTTTTTCCTTTGTTTTATAGTGTCGAAGAGCCAGCTTGGGATACGGAGATAGTCGGAGGATCACCCACACTATCCACACATTTTGGTATAGTTAGATTTGGTATTTTGAGTATGGCATGTATAGGGACTTAGACTTAGTTGAATGTCATATTGTTTTGGCCAAATATGCTGGCTCATTTGAGGATAAATTCTTTTGTATAAGGCCATAGTTGATGGCTCTTTCTTATTAATCTATTAAATGATGATGTTATTCATGAATGTGCTAGTTACATGGCTGTTTAATTAGGGTGATTATGTATGAATGAGTTGGTGGCTTGATGTGGTTTATGTTTGTACAAGTTGGGGTGGTAGAAGATGCTTGGCAAATAACCTTGTCCTTGTCCACACGGGTAGGCACATGTGTGTCTAGGCCGTGTGAGACACACGGTCTACCTCATGGGCATGTAGTTAGGCCATGTGTCCCCCTTCATGCTAAGTTGGCAAGTCAAAATGCTCAGTAGTAACCACACGAGTTGAGACACGGTCGTGTGTCTCAACCGTGTGGAAGACATGGCCATAGGACATGGGCGTGTGCCCAGGCCGTGTGAAGTCTGCACCTAAATTTAGGAATATAATTTGCCACACGGTCTAAGGACACGTGTGTGTGCCTTGTGTGTGACTTTAATAGGATGATGACGTCAGAAACAAAATGTCAAGGTTTTTGTACATGGGTTAAGACACGGGCGTGCCGTGGCCGTATGGGGGACACGGGGCATGGACACGGGCGTGTGTCCAGCCGTGTGAAAACCCCTATAAGTTCAAAATGAAAAATAAATCTACACGGTGTAGAACGCGGGCATGTGAAGTTTCACACGGGCGTGCAAACTATTTGATGAGAATTTTTTTTCTAAAGTGTGTTTTGGGACTTGTAAGCCCATATTAAGGATTTTGAGTTTAAGATTAAAAGGTTTTAAATTTGAACGAACTTTTATAGATTGTGAATAAATGTTAGTGGTATCAGAGCTATGGTTTAGTCAGTTCTTGGGCTACCGTAGTGTGTGTGAGAGTCTAGCTATACATGCCACAAAAAATATATTGATAGTGTGGTGACTCCTAACAATTTTAAACAGTGTTTTCATATAGTAAATGGATCTCGACCGAGCTGCTGCTGATGATGCTGCTAGTAATGCACCGGCTCCCGCGCAAGGGATCGTGCCAGTAGAAAGTAGACCTAAGACATTAGGTCAAGGAGAAGAGGCTCGAAGCCTTTCTCCACATGATAAGTAACTAGTATACTGAATTTGTTCGAGCAAATCCTAATGTTCATCCTCCTCCACCCCCTCCTATACCTTAGCCAGTCCCCGTAGCTCCTCAAAGAGTTGATTTGGTAAGACTGACTAAACTCCCGGTTGATAAGATTCAAAAGCAATGGGCTGAAGAATTTAGAGCCAACATAGATGATGACCCCGAGAAAGCAGAGTTTTGGCTCGAGAATTCTATGCGGGTGTTTGATGAACTTTCTTATACGCCTGATGAAAACTTAAAATGTGCTGTGTCATTATTGAGGGACTCCGCATACCATTGGTGGAAAATGCTAACATCTGTAGTTCCAAGGGAGAGAGTGACATTGGACTTCTTTTTAGAAGAGTTCCGGAAGAAATACATAAGTCAACAGTTTATTGATCAGAAACGGAAGGAGTTCCTCGAATTGAAGTAAGACAAAATATCTGTGGCAAAGTATGAGTGTGAATTTGTCAGACTCAGTAAGTACACTAAAGAGTGTGTATCTACTGAAGCTATTATGTGCAAGAGATTTGAAGATGGATTGAGGGAGGACATCAGATTGTTAGTTAGGATTTTAGAGTTGAAAGAATTCGTGGTGTTGGTCGATAGAGTTTGCAAGGATGAAGAGTTGAATAAGGAAAAGAGAAAAGCTATGATTGAGGCCCGAGATGCAAGAAAGAGGTCGATAGTAAGTCTTTCCAAACCCAATCAAAGAGGTCTAAAGAAACGAACCCTCGGACGACCGCTTCAGTTGGGTATTTACACCGAGATCGTGGAACACGTATTCGGGCTCTAGAGTTCAAGCCACCTCGATGGCAAGCGTGGGTAATGCGAAGTCAAATAAACCCGAGTGTCCAAATTATGGTAGACAACATACTGGGGAGTGTTGGGGAAATAATCGAGCTTGCTACAAGTGCGTTCACGAGACCACTTCATTTGAAACTGTCCTGAGAAGGATGAGAAAGACAGCAAACAAGAAGTGAGAGTGAGTAATGTACCTTCGAGAGGTAGACCACAGAGGAACCCGAGAAGTGGGACTAGTAGTAGAGGTGCGCCTAGAGATTCTGTTGTGAGATCAGAGGGTAGAGCACCTGGAAGGACTTATGCCATTCGCGCTCGCGAAGAGGCATCATCTCCAGATGTGATAGCGGGTACTTTTTCTCTTCATGATATTTCTGTTGTTGCTTTGATTGATCCGGGGTCTACCCATTCCTATATTTGTATAAAATTGGTGTCTAGCATGAGTATGCTTGTTGAGTCTACATAATTTGTGATAAAAGTGTCAAACCCGTTAG
This sequence comes from Gossypium rotundifolium, assembly GCA_025506655.1. Classification (NCBI taxonomy): domain Eukaryota; kingdom Viridiplantae; phylum Streptophyta; class Magnoliopsida; order Malvales; family Malvaceae; genus Gossypium; species Gossypium rotundifolium. The sequence goes on from CP106730.1 coordinate 33,145,632, forward strand.
GCAAGCATGTACTGGTTGACAAAGTGTGTAGAAATTGTCTCTTGACAATTAGAGGTCATTGTTTTCCGACTAATCTCATCTTGTTGCCGTTTGATGAATTTGACCTAATTCTTGGCATGGATTGGTTGACTGCTCATAATGTTTTAGTAAACTGTGGTAGTAAGTTTATTGAACTGAGATGCGTAAATGGAGATATTATTCGGGTTGAATCAGGTAAATCGGATAGTTTGCCTGTAATGATTTCGTCTATGGCAGCTGAGAAATGTATGAGAAAAGGGTATGAGTCCTATCTTGCATTTGTGTTAAATGCCCAAGAGTTGAAAGTAAAGATTTAATCAGTACCAGTAGTATGTGAGTATTCGGATGTGTTTCGAAAGAGTTACCCGATTACCTCCAGTGAGAGATGTAACACCTCTTACCCGTGTTCTATGCCAGAACCGGGTACGAGGAGTTATTGTGCTTAACTCACATGGTCATACAACTTTGGGTTACCAAATTTCATTCTCAATTTAAAACTTTCCCATACACATATCTAACATCCTTATAATGGGCCTACGAGGCCCTAAACACACTTCCGGAAGGTTTCAGAAATAAATTGAAAACTTGCAACCATTTAGGAAAATTTTACCTAAACAGGGGCCACACGCCCGTGTGAGATGGGACACGCCCGTGTGGTATTTCACACGCCCATGCCTTGCACTTGTAGTTAACACTGACTTATTCCACTCGGCCTATCACATGCCCGTGTGCTTCAATCGTGTGGCGATTTAAATTCTAAAATCAAGGTGCAGACTTCACACGGTCTGGGCACACGTCCATGTCCGTGGTCATGCCTCCCACATGGCTGAGACACACGGCCTTGTCTCGCCATGTGTTTACTATTGAGCTTACTGACTTGAAATTCTAACATGCAAGGGAACACACGGCTTTCTCTCACACTCATGTAATTGACCTGTGTGTCACACACGGCCTAGACACACGCCCGTGTGCCACCCGTGTGGACAAGAACAAGGCTATTTGCCAAGCTCTTTCATCACCCTAACTCACTCAAGCATAATTCACCCTCCACCAACAATTCAATCATGCATTTTCATAGCCAAACCAACCATTCATATACTCTACACAATCATGAATAACCTCTTCTTGTCATTGATTGATAGTAAGGAGCCATTACTATGACAATATACAAAAGATTTCATCTATAAGGAGCCAACACATTTGGCTATAATAACAAAATAATGTACCTAGTTTAGCCCCTATACATGCCATTACCATTCTCAAAATGTTAGTTATAAATATACCGAGATGAGTTGATAATGTAGGCGGTCTTCCAATTATCTTTGTATCCCGACCCGGCTCTTTAACACTATAAAACAAGGGAAAAGAAAGGGAGTAAAGCTTAGTAAGTTTACATGTAAACAAAAACATCATACTATATGCTAATCCATAAATAGCATTTCACAATTCAAGATCATGCTTACTCATTCATCCCTTACCACATTTCAACCATATCACAACATAATGCTCACATTCATTAATATATATTCCTGCACTTATTACCACAAGAATCACATGATACAACACATAGAAATTTCACAATAAATCATTCATAGCAATGCCAAACACTTGGTGGTTTTGCACTTAGCCCACCATTAATATTTAACAGGGTGATATCGTACATAGCTCACCAATAAGAATATTTACGGCGGTATCGCACATAGGCAACCAATAAGAATATTTATGGTGGTATCGCACATAGCCCACCAAATAATATTATAAATGATGGTATCGCACACAGCCCATCATACATAAATAACATGATGGTATCGCACATTGCCCACCAACAAGAATAATTAAGGTGGTATCGCACACAGCCCACCATTAATTACTACGGGAAATATTCCACATTTAAATATCTAATTCAACTTATTTGAATCATCAATCTTACAATGCACCAATAAGTAACAACATGTATATTTTAAATGCATCATTTACACATAAACTTACCTCGGTGCAAAACGTATTAGTTTGTGGTTTAATCTAAACCTTGCCTTTTCCCGGTCAAGGTTAATTCTGCGCTCTTCTTGATTTATAACATCAAAATTTTACTCATTCAATCATTTTATAACCACATTACATCATAATCTCTACTTAGGAAAAAATGACCATTTTGCCCTTGTACTATGGCAAAAATTATGATTTTGCCTCTAGGCTCGTAAATAATTTTTCATCACATTTTCTCATTAAACAAGACTAGTTGAACATTCATTAGTCTTACAACTACTCATAATTTCAACTATTTCATGCATTTATTACACATTTTCAATCTTTGCATTCAAGTCCTATTTAGGTGTTTTCATGGCAACACACTTCACAAAAGTTGTTTCTCATCTCACTAACATTCATTTTCTTCCATAAAAAATCAGCTAACAACAAAAACTCTCTCAAGGAAATTCCCTAAACTTTTAACCATTTAACAATTTAGTCCCCTCATTAGCTAGCTTAAGCTTTGGGGACTCCAAAAGTACAAAAACCATCAAAAATCATCATCAAAATGACTTACTTGCAAGGATGAGATGTAGCTAAAAATTTGAATTTCAAAACCCCTATTCTCTCTTCAATTTTTGGTGGAGAATAATTTTGAATAGTAAAAGATGACAACTCTTTCATTCATCTTATTTTATTCATTTTTTATCACCTAAAGTCACCAAATTTTGACTAAAATTAATGGTCTTGTCTCCCTATGCTCCATGGCCGACCATCACATATCTAATGGCCTAATTTCACTTTAAGGACCTCCAATTTGATATTCTTTGGCTATTAGACACCTCTACCACTTATAATGGAACTTTCACTCTTTATACGATTTAGTCCTTTTTTTACAATTAAACATACAATTGTTAAAATTAAAACATCAAAATTTTTATATAGCCATATATTAATGCCATAACACATAAAATAATAGTAAAATAATTTTCCTCAACCTCGGATTAGTGGTCTCGAGACCACTATTCTGACTAGCCCCAAAATCGGGCTGTTACAAGAGAAGTTGAGTTTGGCATTGAGTTGGTTTCGAGTACGGCACCTATATCGGTTGCCCATATAGGATGGCACCGTTGGAGTTAAAAGAGTTTAAATTTCAGCTACAAGAGTTAACGAATAAGTGTTTTACAAGACCGAGCTATTCTCCGTGGGGTGCTCCAGTACTTTTTATGAAGAAGAAATATGGGTCGATGAGACTGTGTATAGACTACAGATAGCTCAACAAGGTGACAGTGAAGAATAAGTATCCTTTGCCAAGGATCGACGATTTGTTCAACCAATTGAAGGGAGCCACGTTGTTTTTTAAGATAGACCTAAGGTTCGGCTATTGCCAGTTGAGAGTTAAGGAACAAGATGTACCGAAAACTGCATTTCGGGTGAGGTATGGCCATTACGAGTTCCTCGTCATGCCATTTAGCTTAACGAATGCTCCTGTAGTATTTATGGATTTAATGAACCGTATTTTTTGATCGTACTTGGATAAATTTGTAGTTGTTTTTATAGATGACATACTAATTTATTCTCGGGATGAGAGTGAGCACGAGGAGTACTTGAGAACTATTTTGTAGACTTTGAGAGATAAGCAGTTATATGCTAAGTTTAGCAAGAGTGAGTTTTAGCTCCGAGAGGTCGATTCTTGGGACACATCATGTCAGATGATGGCATTAGAGTTGATCCGAGTAAGATCTTGGCTACTGTTGAGTGAAGACCGTCAAGGAATGTGTCAGAGATTAGGAGCTTTTGGGCTTAGTGGGTTACTAAAGACGATTCGTTAAAGGGTTTTCCATGATTGCTACACCGATGATGAGATTACTACATAAGGATGTCAAGTTTGAATAGACCGAGAGATGCCAACGGAGTTTTGAGAAACTGAAAGCATTGTTGACTGAAGCCCCAATTTTGGTACAACCTGAGTCAGGAAAGGAGTTTGTAATCTATAGTGATGCGTCAATGAATGGTCTTGGTTGTGTGTTGATACAAGAGGGCAAGGTAATAACTTATGCCTTGAGACAGCTAAAACCACATGAAAAGAATTATTCAACGCACGATTTGGAATTGGCTTCCATAGACTTTGCTTTGAAGATTTGGCGTCATTACTTATATGGTGAAAAATACCGAATCTTTACCGACCACAAGAGTTTGAAATACTTGATGAACCAAAAGGACTTGAATTTGTAACAACGGAGGTGGCTCAAATTATTGAAGGATTATGAGCTGGTAATTGATTACCATCCAGGGAAAGCAAATATGGTTATAGATGCTTTGAGCAGAAAATCCTTGTATGCCTTAAGAGCTATGAGTACGGGTTTAGTGTTGACTGACGATGGTTCAATTTTGGCCGAGTTAAGGGCCAGACTATTGTTTCATCATCAGATTTGTGAAGCTTAAAGGAATGATAGTGAAATGCAAGCTAAGAGAGCTCAGTGTGAATCGGGAAGAAACTCTGATTTTTGGGTTGGTCTAGATGATTGTTTGATGTTTCGTGATAGAGTTTGTGTACCGAAAGATGATAAGTAGATTCTAAAAATATTACATGAGGCACACAATGGTTGTTGTCAGCACATCCGGGCAGCACAAAAATGTATAATAATTTAAAGAAGTTGTATTGGTGGCCTGGCATGAAAATAGACATCTCTAAATTCGTGACAAAGTGTTTGATCTGTCAACAAGTGAAAGCCGAGCATTAGGTACCTTTAGGTTTACTTCATCCGGTGATGGTTCCCGGTGGAAATCGGACCGAATCATGATGGATTTTGTAATGGGGTTACCTACGAATCCGAAAAAGAAAGATGTTGTGTGGGTTATCTTTGATAGATTAACAAAATTGGCTCATTTTATACCGATACGTGTTGATTACTCACTTGACAAGTTGGCTGATCTATATATTACTAAAATTGTGAGATTACATGGAGTGCCTATGTCCATTATTTCGGATAGAGATCCGAGGTTTACATCAATGTTTTGAAAAAACTTGCAAGAAGCGTTGGGGACGAAATTGAATTTTAGTACTGCGTTCCATCCATAAACTGATGGTAAATCCAAAAGAGTGATTCAAGTTCTTGAAGACATGCTTCGATGCTGTGTTTTAGAGTTCGAAGGTAGTTGGGAAAAATATCTACCTTTGGTCGAGTTTACCTACAACAACAGTTATCAGTCGAGTATACAGATGGCACCATATGAAGCATTATATGGTCACAAGTGTTGGACTCCATTGTATTGGACCGAGCTTAGTGAGAACCAAATTCACGAGGTTGATTTGGTTAAAGAAACCAAAAGAAAGTGAAAGTGATCTGTGATAGTCTGAAAGCTGCTTCAGACCGACAAAAGTCATACGGGAATTTAAAATGGAAAGAAATTGAGTTCCAAGTGGGTGATAAAGTATTCTTGAAAGTATCCCCGTGGAAAAAAATATTGAGATTGGTCGAAAGGGCAAATTGAGTCCACGATTCATTAGGCTATATGAGGTTGTTGAAAGGATTAGACCAGTAGCTTACATATTAGCTTTGCTGGTGGAATTAGAGAAAATACACAACGTGTTTCATATGTCGATGTTGCGATGATATCGTTCCGATCCTTCGCATGTGATTCCTTCGACCGAAATTGAGATACGACCGGATATGACCTATGAAGAAGAGCCAATTAAGATTTTGGCTCGAGAGGTTAAACAGTTGAGGAACAAAAGCATACCTTACTGAAAGTGTTGTGGCAAAAGCATGGTGTAGAAGAAGCTACGTGATAACCGAAAAGCCATGAGAGGACAGTACCCAAATCTCTTTATTGGTAAGATTTTCGGGGACGAAAATCTCTTAAGGGGGAGAGTTGTGACAGCCTGATTTTAGGGATAATCAAAATAGTGATTTTGGAACCACTAATCCGAGGTTGGATAAATTAGTTTTAATATTATTTTATGTGTTATGACATGATTATATAAGTGTATGAAAATTTTGGTGCATTAATTTTAGCGATTGCATGCTTAATTGTGAAAAATGACTAAATCGCATAAAGTGTGAAAGTTTTATTTTACAAGCTAGAGGTGTTAAATAGCTGTAGAAGGTCCTTAATGTGAAATTAGGACTTTCTAAGGTTGATAGCCGCCATAGTGACAAGAAAATTTATATTGGTTAAGGTTTGGTGGATTAGGTGACTTAATTGAATAAAATAGGATAAAACAAATAGGAAGACTATCATATTTTTCATTCTCCTTCTTCCTCCATCGAAAATATCAGCTAAAGAGTGGTTTGAAAGCTTTAAATTTTTAGCAATTTACACTCCTTGCAAGTAAATGATTTTGGTGGTCTTTCTTGATAATTTTTGTACTTTTGGGACCCCTAAAGCTTAAGTTAGCTAATGAGGGGACTGTTTTGTAAAAGGGTGGAAAATATAAGGTTTTTCCATGTGAATATTTATGTTGATTTCTGAAATTTTATGGAAGAAAATGAATCTTGGGTGTTAAATACACAACTTTTGTGAAAGGTGTTTATATGAAAACACTTAAAAGGACCTTTTTGTAAAGGTTATAAAATAAGTGGTAAATGTTTGAAATAATTGGAATTGTGAGTTGCTTTAAGAGGGAATATGAATTTTCTAGGCTTGGGTGTGTGAAAAATGAACACATTTCATTTTACAAGCCTAGGGGTAAATTAGTAAGTTTGTGAAAGTCTAGGGGCAAAATGTTAATTTTTCTAAAATAGGAATTTTGGACTAATTTGATTAATGTGATTATTTAATAAGCTAAATATGTCATTATAGATCAAGAAGAACGTGGAATCAACCTTGACCGAGGAAAAGACAAGGTTTCGGACTAAATCGCAAATTGATAAGTTTTTGTGTAAATGATACATCCTTTTTACTTAAGTTGTTACATATTAATGCATCGTGTGAAATGTGAATGAATATTATGATATAAAGTGAAGAAATTCTAGGATGAACCTTCGGAATAGAAAAATGATACGGATAAAATCCATGAATAAGTAACTTATAGTGGGCTGTGTGTGATACCACCGTAATTATCATTTTAGTGGGCTGTGTGCGATACCACCTTGTTATTGATTAATGGTGGGCTGTGTACGAAACCACCGGGTATCTTATATTATTCTTAAGTGTTCATCGAGAAACTTGTCTAAATGAAATTACATGTGGCTTGTGGTGATAAGTGTAGGGTATAAGTGCAAGCAAATGTGAGCAATGTTTTATGATATGTGTTTGGGATATGGTAAGGTTTGAAATGAGTAAGCATGATTATGAGGATCTGAATTGTTTTTACTTAGTATGTAGTATGATGCTTATTGTTTACATATAGACTTACTAAGCTTAAAGCTTACTCCCTTCTCTTTTCCCTTATTTTATAATGTCGAAGAGCCAGCTCGGGATACGAAGATAGTCGGAGGATCACCCACACTATCCACACATTTTGGTATAGTTAGATTTGGTATTTTGAGTATGGCATGTATAGGGACTTAGACTTAGTTGAATGTCATATTGTTTTGGCCAAATATGTTGGCTCATTTGAGGATAAATTCTTTTGTATAAGGCCATAGTTGATGGCTCTTTCTTATTAATCTATGAAATGATGATGTTATTCATGAATGTGCAAGTTGCATGGATGTTTAATTGGGGTGATTATGTATGAATGAGTTGGTGCCTTGATATGGTTTATGTTTGTACAAGTTGGGGTGGTAGAAGATGCTTGGAAAATACCTTGTCCTTGTCCACACAGGTAGGCACATGGGCGTGTGTCTAGGCCTTGTGCGGCACACAGTTTGCCCCATGGGCATGTAGTTAGGCCATGTGTCCCCCTGCATGCTAAGTTGGCAAGTCAGAATGCTCAGTAGTAACCACACGGGCTGAGACAAGGTAGTGTGTCTCAACCGTGTGGAAGACACGGCCATAGGACATGGGCGTGTACCCAGGCCATGTGAAGTCTGCACCTAAATTTAAGAATTTAATTCTCCACACGGTCTAAGGACACGGGCATGTGCCTTGGCCGTGTGACTTTAATAGGATGATGACGCCAGAAACAGAATGTCAAGGTTTTTGTCAACGGGCTAAGACATGGGCGTGTCGTGGCCGTGTGAGGGACACGGGCCATGGACACGGGCGTGTGTCTGGCTGTGTGAAAACCCCTGTAGGTTCAAAATGAAAAATAAATCTACACGGGTGTGGAACACGGGCATGTGAAGTTCCACACGGGCGTGTCATTCTTCCTCACTGACATGTGAAGTTCCACACGAACTTTTATAGATTGTGAATAAATGTTAGTATGTGTTTTAGAAAGGTAATGCCTCGTACCCTGTACCGGTGTCAGATACGGGTAAGGGGTGTTACAGAAAATTATTAGGAAACTATTTCTAACTTGTTAGAAGTGTAAAAATTAAATTAAAATAGCTAAATAATGTTATAGTAAGTTTCGGCCAAAGTGAAGGGGAGGAAGAAAACCTTGGTCACATTGTTTAAACTTATGTCAAATGACAGCTTTCAAGCAGTGAGCATTCTAGTGAAAACGAAATAAAAAATAGTTAACCGAGTCAAAAGTTATGTGAATTTTGGATTAGGAAAGTTAAGTTGTCAACTTTATAAACCATGTATTTACAAGCTTGTCATTAGTAGTTGATTTACTATATCTATCTATATTAATTTTATTTTTATGATTTTTGAATGATTTAATTAGTATTTAAAATATAATGTTTCCAATTGAAAACCATGATTTCAATTATAAAATTAGTAAATTTTTATTTTAAGTTGAATTTGAATATTATGATTTTGAATGGTTGAACAAGCACAAGCATGAGTATGTTTGATTAAAAGTAAAAATTTTATATTATGCGATTTATGATTTGAATATGAAATGAAATGGAAATGAGATTGATATGAAAATGGGAATGGAAATGAAATGGATGTTACAACCATTTTACTTTTTTTATAATTTTATAAAATTGAATTTCAGGTCTATTACAAAATATGAAGGTAAAGACAATTGATACTTTTTGTAAGAGGGAAAGTAGTGACACTTGTGATGCTAGTCGACCAGTGAAAAATGAAGATTATCCAACTATCGAAGTTAATCGTTCTAAATGTCCAAGACTTGAAAATGATGATCATCCAAATATTTCTTTTGATACTAATAATCTAGAGTGGGATTCGGGATTGCGTCATCAAATATAGGAATATCTTGTTAATCAATGAGATGAAACCATTCAAGCATATTTAGAAATGGGGTCATATCAAATACATTTGTCTGAGTACCCACTTTCTGGTGACAAGTATCCCCAAAGATTTCAGTCTTCTTGGTTTTGCAAATTTCCTTGGTTGGAGTATTTCCCTACTAAAGATGTAACATATTGTTTCTCATGCCATCTTTTCTCAAAATAGATTGTTCGTCATGGAATGGATGCATTCATTGTTAAAGGTTTTAATAATTGGAAAATAGTTAATGATGGAAAAATGTGTGATTTCTTGAATCATGTTGGCCAAGATCCATGCTATAACATCCTAAAAAGGGCCTATGCATTTTGGCCTAATTGTACGAAAAGACATGTTTTATGTGTTTTGGAATAAATTTGGAATGATTTTGGAAACCTGAGAATGTATGGAAATGTTACGTTGGAAATAGGAAAATGACCATTTTTGGAAACCTAAGCAAATTAGGAAAGTGAACATTTTGGAAACCTAAGAAAAATTAGGAAAGTGAACATTTTGGAAACTAAGCTAAAAGAGGAAAGTAAACATTTTGGAAACCAAGCCAAAAGAGGAAACTAAACATTTTGGAAACTAAGCTAAAAGAGGAAACTAAACATTTTGGAAACCTAGGAAATGTCAAGTTACAGAGTCGCGCGAAAATTTTTGGAAACTTAAAAATGACCCCGAAATGTCAAATTTTAGAGTTCAAAGGGGAACTTAGGGCCAGGTGACCCTAAAATATAAAGTACGTGAAATTTGACCCATTAACGGAATTGGAAAAGTGGCCTGAAGATGCCACCTAAGGCCTCAGGAAATGGCCCACATGCAAGGGGTGTTGGGCCTGAGTTCGAGTCACCTAGGAAGCAAATCAAAGAAGTTTTTATTTTGCCTCCATGAGTAGAGAGTTGGACGGCACAAGGGATCTAGAAAGAAGAGTTCTATTCCTTTGGAATTTTCGGCTAATTAGGAGATTTGATGGAATTTAATAATTGATAAAATTAAAATTTATCACATAGGAAGAGTTGGCCGATTGAGGGACTCTAAGGCTAATAGTTTCGGCTAAAGAGGGAAAGTAAATAGCCATTCTTCATTCTTTTCTCTTCAAGAGAACCTCTTGCCGAAATTCCCTAGCCAAATAAGCACCAATCTTTTCTTCTCCCTTTAGCCGAATTCTCTCTGTCAAAACTCTCTCCATCTCTTTTCTTTTCTTTTCTTTTCTTTTCTTCTACTATCCCTTCACAAAAGCTGAAACTTTGTGATCCATAATAGTGCCATAGCCGAATAGTATAAGGGATCATCCGGGATTTGAAAACGAGGTAAGAACATCTATGTACATTCGGCCAAAATGGTCTCTTCCATAATTGAATGGTAGATCAAATCTAACATGTGATGTCGGCAGGAATCTAAAATAAAGATCAATTTCGGGATTTGAGAACTCCAAGGTAAGTGAGTTTATACATTCGGCCAAGGCCAAATCTTAGGTATTTAGATCAAATTAATCAAAAACTAACCGATTCAGAGATCTAGGATTTGGCCGATTCCAAGGAAGAGGAAGGTGAAGTTTTCGGGATTTAAAATCCATAAGGTAAGCACCAAAAAGGTATTCGGCCAAGGCTTGTATGATTACATAGATCAGTTCTTTAATTATTAAAAAGCCGAAAACTAACCTATGTTGAGATTTAGGGTTGGCCGAATATCAGGTGAGAGAAAACCAAGTTTTCGAGATTTGAATAATCATCAAATCGGCATCAAAGGTAAGTCTATTTACAAATCATACTAGGATTTGGATATCATAGCCAAATAGAATTTATGCTAAGTAATAAATGATGAATCAAATGTAGGGACTAAGGATCTAAACTTTAGATCTAGCTTTTCGGAATCTCAAGGAATCGCTAAACAAATCAGGTGTGTACCCCACACTAATCTTAATAGATTTATGGCTTAAATATGATATATATGTTAATATGAAAGTGTAAGAATGTGGCTAAAGTACCATATTATGGTACAAAGTACTCAGCACGCTTTTCCTACTCCTACTAGGATTTTGAAATATGTTATATTTAACATGTGAAAAGTGATGTGAAAGTGAAATTAAATATGATATGCATGATATGTATAATTTGGGGCATTCGGGTTATTTGAGAAAGGGAAGTGAATGTGATGACTTGGTCTCACTAAGTGAAACGTGATGACTTGGTCTCACTAAGAATATGTGACAACTTCGGTCTCACTATGTGAATGTGGTGACTTGGTCACATTAAGTGAATGTGGTAACTTCGGTTACATTATTCGAATGTGGTGGCTATGCCACAATATTTTAAGTGGGCGATGAGCACGCCGATCGCAATGACGCCTTCGATGGTGTGTAGCGGATGGAGGGTTGACTTAGTAGTCCCCACTGGTGTGCGTTGGTACAGTGGAGTGTAGTGGATGGCATATAGGTTTGGGTTCGGGTTTGCATCATTATCTTGAATTTTATATGAATATGATATGTATGGTGTGCCTATTTCTATTATGTTTTGGTGTTGGTTACACATTGAGTCTATCGACTCACCCTGCTGTGGGAAATATGTTTCGTGATGAGCAAGAATGGACCGGACTACAGAACTTGTGGTGGCCATGTTCAAATTTTGAGTTTAATTTAATTTGAATCTTCATTTTATTTTAAGTATTGTACAATTTTATTTTGGGTTTCGCTTTATGTAATAAGGCCATCGTGACGATTTTTATTTCGCTTTAATTACTATGTTATGAATTTAGGGCTTTATGAAGAATAAGCCCATTTAATTTAAAATAAGTTTAAACATTTTGTCACCCAAACAAATGGGTTTTGATATAAAATAAATTTGTTTTCAACTCGAGCCCAACCCACAACAAACTATCTTCCAAAACACACGCTTTTCAAAGTATTCGAACGAATTTGAATCGGGTTACTTCAAGGAACATACCAGATCCGATCCATTCTCGTGGTGGTGTGGGTGTTTCAGCTTTGTATCGAGCCCGCTTTTAAACTCTCTACTGTGGCCTAAGGCCCAAAACGCTTTCAAATCAAGCCCAAATGAGTTTTATGGAAATATTTTTGAAAGTAGACAGTTTGATGGCATGGCACCTAAGTCTCCAACCCATGATCCACCGTAAGTACCCTATCTATCTGTGTGATTATGTGAATTATAGAAGGGTAGAATAGCAATGGAACGTAGAATAGCATGATAGGAACTTGAACCCTAGGATTAGTCTACTCAAACACAAATACATAAGACTTAATACACTAAACAAACCTATGGCTAAGTCAATCAAGTTAGGTGTGGCAACCATGGTACGCATGTCTAGGAGTGGATCCCAAGAGCTTGGTATTTAAGCAGTCCTAGTGACTCACCTCCTCTTCACAGAATCCTACCCGTGCGTAGCTTCGGCTCACCCTAACCTGCAGGACTTAGTGGGTGTGGCAACCCTCAGACGCATGTCTAGGAATGGTTTCAGTGGGAGCTTGGTACTTAAGCAGTCCGCGTGACTCACCTCCTCTCCACTCGAATCCTGGCCTGTGCGTAGCTTTGGTTCACCCTGACCAAGAAGGCTCGGTCTTAGGCTAAACCCAATAACTAAAACCCAAAAGGGAACTAGCCATTTTTTCGAAACCTTAATATTAAAATTCTTAAATCATTTTTTTCCTTAATTCACGAAAACTATTTCTTATACACAATTTTCTCCAAAAATTTTTGACTTATAAAATTACAAAAATACCCCTAGTGGTAAAATTACAAAAATACCCTTGGTTTATAAAATGCCCAACTACTCAACAGTTTTGCCAAAATTTCAATATTTCATAAATGTTCAAAAACCCTAATTTGTAAACTATCAGGAAAATACCTTGATTTTTTCAAAATTACAAAATTGCCCTAACTTACTAAAATTACCAAAATGACCCCAACTTCCAAAATTTTTGCAACTTCATCATTTTGGAAAAATAAATTTCTCAAAAAGAACCCTCAAAACTTTGCAACTTTTGAAATATTCCCGATTTATTAAAATTTTACAATTTACCCCGGTTTGTGGAAAAATTACCAAAATACCCCCAAGGTCCAAAAATTTCCGAAATACCCTCGGATTTCAAAAATTTTCCAAAATACCCTGGGAACTTAAAAATACCAAAAATACTTTGTGACAAGATCACCAAGGAACCTTATTTTGACAAATTACGAAAATACTCCTATAGGATAAATTACAAAAATACCCTAGGGAAGTGGAAAAACAACAACAAATGAAAAACTACAACGTTTCTCTGAATGAACTAAGGTTCATAATTGTTTGATGGATGTATGAATGAATGAAAAGACTGTGTGCATGTATGAATACGAAAGAACCACTCCTAAATTCCTTTTCATAAAATTTCTTCGCGAGTAATAAAGTGAAACAAAAGTACTAATTTATAAAAAACTTCTTAATCAGATCTCGACGTTAGAAATGAGTTCTAGAGGACGCGGTCGTCAAGGACACGGTAGAGGAAGAATGACTGTGTCAAAACCCGTTAGATCGGGTCAAGGGTCTGACAATGAGTTACCACCGCCACCACCACCCCACCTGTTAATGTCGAGCAAGAAGCTCGGACGGGGATGATGCCGTGTCGCAGCTATGTTGCGAGTTTTGAAATGGTGGTGGCGCGGTGGAAATACGGAGCTCAAAAATCTATACCGAGTGACTCGAGCCAACGGGCCGAGGTGTTTCGTGGAGTGTCCGTGTGGCACCCAAGATAAATGAGTATTGGTTGGAAGCAACCGAAGCGATTATGGATGAACTCGACCGACCCTCAAGAGAAGTTGAAAGGGATGGTGGCACTATTACGTGATGAAGCGCACCAATGGTGGTTAATCGTCCGGATGGTGCCACGGTGATGATCCGACGTGGGAGTATGCTAAGGAGGCATATCGTAAAAAGTATGTCGACACGATATATTGATGAGCAGAGAAAGCTTTTCTAGGACTAGTTCAAGGAACAAGTCGGTAGCAAAGATATGAGGTTGAATTTCAAAGGTTAAGCCGATATGCTCGAGGAGTAGTCGCAACCGAACATGAACGCTGTGTCCGTTTTGAGGACGGATTAAGGGATGACCTAAGATTATTGATAGCTCCACATCAGGAATGGGAGTTCTCCGCGTTGGTTGAAAAGGCTAAGGTAGCCGAGGGAATCAAGGACTCTACTAGGCAGAATACTAGATAGGAATAGACCCAAGAGGGGTTATGGATCGTCGGAAATGTGCAGAAAAGGCCCAGAACTGAGGGGTCGAAGGGTCAGCAAGTTGGTACCAGAGGGCAGTATCGTCCTTGTGAGCATTGTGGAAAGAAGCATTTAGGTGAGTGTTGGAAAAAGACAGGAGCATGTCTTAAGTGTGGGTCCAAGGACCATATGCTCAAGGACTTTCCAAAGATATCGATGACAAACACCAAAGAACTCGTAATGTTAATCAGCCGGTAGGGGAGGACAAGAATTTCAACGAGGTCGAGGTTCTGAATAATGAGGTAATGGTGCCGGGCAGAGGATGTGGCGAGGTGCCGCTAATACTGAGGCAAGGCAATGGTTTGGTTTATGCGGTTCACCGTAGGGAGGATGGAGACGCCACGACATCATAACCGAGACGCTTTCTCATTCATGGTAAACCCTATTATGCTTTAATTGATGTGGGCTCGACCCATTCTTATGTTGCCTATAGTGTAGTTGAAACACTAGGCCTAGACTCTGAACTTTCGGATAAGGAGATGACAGTAGTAAGCCCATTAGGCCAAACTATAGTGGTGAATAGGATCTTTCGAAATGTATCCCTAGAAATTCAGGGAGTGAGCTTTCGGGCTAACCTAATGGAGTTACCCTTCGGGGAATTTGACCTCATACTTGGTATGGATTGGTTAGTAGAACACCAAGCCGTGTTGGATTGTGCGGCTAAACGAATGGAACTAAGAACCCTTGAGGATGAGGTGGTCATTATGATAGGAGAAAGAAGAAACTACTTGACTAATGTAGTTTCGGTGCTTAAGGCTGAAAGGATGGTTCATAAAGGGTGCGAGGCGTTCTTAGCCTTTGTAAGTGCGTTGGATGGAAAGGATGAAGGTGTCAAAAAAGTCAGAACGATAATGGACTTCAAGGATGTGTCTCCAGAGGAATTACCAGGAATACCCCCAGATAGAGAAGTTGAATTTGGAATAGACTTACTACCGGGAACAGCACCTGTGTCAATCGCTCCATACCAAATGGCGCCAAAGGAGTTAGTGGAGCTTAAGGCTCAAATCCAAGAATTGTTGGATCGTGGGTTTATTCGACCCAGTGTGTCTCCGTGGGGAGCACCGGTCCTATTTGTGAAGAAGAAGGACGGAACTATGCGTATATGCATAGACTATCGTTAATTGAATAAACTGACCATCAAGAACAAGTATCCCTTGCCTAGGATTGATGACTTGTTTGACTAGTTGAAGGGAGCGGCAGTGTTCTCAAAGATCGACTTAAGGTCAGGATATCACCAGTTAAAAGTAAAGGAGGAGGATATCCATAAGACAGCTTTCAGAATAAGATACGACCATTTTGAGTTTGTGGTAATGCCGTTTGGGTTGACAAACGCCCCAGCCGCATTCATGGATATGATGAACCGAGTGTTTCAACCTTACTTAGATAGGTTCGTGGTAGTGTTCATCGACGATATTTTGGTATACTCTAAGTCTGAAGAGGAGCATGATGAGCATCTCTGGATTGTGTTGCAAGTATTAAGGGAGAAGAAGCTTTATGCCAAATTTAGCAAGTGTGAATTTTGGCTTAGGGAAGTTGCTTTCTTAGGACACGTGGTGTCTGCCGAGGGAATAAGGGTGGATCCTAAGAAAATCGAAGCTGTGTTGGATTGGAAACCACCTAAGTCGATGGCGGAGATTCGTAGTTTCTTAGGATTGGCAGGCTATTACCGGAGGTTCGTGGAAGGATTCTCGATGATAGCCGCGCCATTAACAAAATTGTTGAGGAAGGAAGTACCCTTTGTATGGACGGATAAGCAACATGAGAGTTTTGAAAAACTTAAGAAGGTATTAACTAAGCTCCAAAGGTTGATTCACTTTGAGGCGTGAAAGGATTTTGTGGTGTAATCGTGACACTTCACATACGGGTTAGGATGTGTTCTTATGCAAGATGGAAAAGTAGTCGCTTACGCGTCTCGACAGTTAAGGCCGCATGAGGTGAACTACCCAACCCATGACTTGGAATTGGCAGCAGTGGTCTTCGCTCTCAAGGTGTGGAGGCACTATCTTTATGGAGAAAGGTCAGTGATCTACACAGACCACAAGAGTCTCAAGCACTGCTGACTCGTAAGGAGTTAAACTTGAGGCAACGAAGGTGGGTGGAATTACTGAAAGACTATGACTGTTCGATAGAATATCATCCGGGCAAGGCGAATGTAGTAGCGGATGCCCTAAGTAGGAAGGTTGTGTCGGACCTAAGAGCAATGTTCGCCCATTTAAGCTTGTATGAGGATGGAAGCCTGTTGGCTGAGTTACAAGTCAAGCCAACATGGTTGAAGGAGGTGAAAGAGGGACAGTTGGTTGATGAGGATTTAAGTATTAAGTTACAAAAAGCACAGAACGGAGAGTTGGAGGACTATGAGGTTAATGATGAAGGAGTATTGTGCTACAAAGGGAAAGTCTGTATGCCAAGGGACAAGGAGTTAAGACAGAGGATTCTTCGGGAAGCACATAGTAGCCCTTATGCTATGCATCCCGGAGGCATTAAGTTGTACAGAGATTTAAGAGAACAATTTTGGTGGCCTAATCTTAAACGAGAAGTTACGAAATTCGTGGGAAGATGTCTGACGTGTCAGCAAGTTAAGGCTGAACACCAAGTTCCATCGGGATTGCTTCAGCCAATCCAGATTCCATAGTGGAAGTGGGAAAGAATTACCATGGACTTTGTTAGTGGGCTTCCCCTTACGCCTACTAAGAAGGACTCGGTATGGGTAATAGTGGACCGTTTGACTAAGTCCGCACATTTCATCCCAGTGTGGATTATTCCCTTCAAAAGTTAGCCAAGCTATATGTGGCAGAAATTGTGAGGCTACACGGAGTGCCGGTGTCAATTATTTCGGACAGAGACCCAAGATTCACGTCTCGATTTTGGAGGGCACTTCATCAAGCTTTAGGCACCAAGTTGGATTTCACTACGGCTTTTCATCCACAATCAGACGGGCAGTCTGAACGAGTAATACAAGTGTTGGAGGATATGTTGAGAGGATGTGTGATGGATTTCAGAGGAAGTTGGGAGGAGTATTTGCCTTTAGCAGAGTTCGCCTACAACAATAGTTATCAGGCTAGCATTTGAATGGCACCATATGAAGCATTGTACAGACGGAAGTGTCGTACTCCTACTTGTTGGATTGAGTTAGGAGAACGTCGAGTTTTGGGACCAGAGATGGTGGCAGAAACGGAAGAGAAGGTTGAGATAATTCGAGCACGATTAAAGGAAGCCTCTGATAGGCAGAAGTCTTATGCTGACCTTAAGCGGAAGGAAATAGAGTTTGAAGTGGGAGACCAAGTGTTTCTAAAAGTTTCACCATGGAAGAATGTGATGAGGTTTGGTCAGAAAGGGAAATTAAGCCCAAGGTTTATCGGGCCCTATCGGGTAGTAAAGCGAGTGGGACCAGTGGCATACCAGCTAGAGTTGCCACCGGAGCAAATGCACGATGTATTCCATGTGTCCATGCTACGTCGCTAATGATCGGATCCCTCTCACGTAGTACCAATAGAAGAAGTGGAGCTAAGGCCAGACTTAACCTACGAGGAAGAACCGATTCAGATTCTGGAACGTGACGTGAAAGTACTACGGAGGAAGTCGGTTCCTCTAGTCAAAGTATTGTGGCGCAATCATGGATCGGAGGAAGCTTCATGGGAGCCAGAGGAGGCAATACGACAGTAATACCCTCAATTATTTAGTTAGGAAATTTCGAGGACAAAATTACTTTAAGGGGGGTAGAACTGTAACATCCTAAAAAGGGCCTATGCATTTTGGCCTAATTGTACAAAAAGACATGTTTTATGTGTTTTGGAATAAATTTGGAATGATTTTGGAAACCTGAGAATGTATGGAAATATTACGTTGGAAATAGGAAAATGACCATTTTTGGAAACCTAAGCAAATTAGGAAAGTGAACATTTTGGAAACCTACGAAAAATTAGGAAAGTGAACATTTTGGAAACTAAGCTAAAAGAGGAAAGTAAACATTTTGGAAACCAAGCCAAAAGAGGAAACTAAACATTTTGGAAACTAAGCTAAAAGAGGAAACTAAACATTTTGGAAACCTAGGAAATGTCAAGTTACAGAGCCACGCAAAAATTTTTGGAAACTTAAAAATGACCCCGAAATGTCAAATTTTAGAGTTCAAAGGGGAACTTAGGGCCAGGTGATCCTAAAATATAAAGTACGTGAAATTTGACCCATTAACGGAATTGGAAAAGTGGCCTAAAGATGCCACCTAAGGCCTCAGGAAATGGCCCACATGCAAGGGGTGTTGGGCCTGAGTTCGAGTCACCTAGGAAGCAAATCAAAGAAGTTTTTATTTTGCCTCCATGAGTAGAGAGTTGGACGGCACAAGGGATCTAGAAAGAAGAGTTCTATTCCTTTGGAATTTTCGGCTAATTAGGAGATTTGATGGAATTTAATAATTGATAAAATTAAAATTTATCACATAGGAAGAGTTGGCCGATTGAGGGACTCTAAGGCTAATAGTTTTGGCTAAAGAGGGAAAGTAAAGAGCCATTCTTCATTCTTTTCTCTTCAAGAGAACCTCTTGCCGAAATTCCCTAGCCAAATAAGCACCAATCTTTTCTTCTCCCTTTAGCCAATTCTCTCTCACAAAACTCTCTCCATCTCTTTTCTTTTCTTTTCTTTTCTTTTCTTCTACTATCCCTTCACAAAAGCCAAACTTTATGATCCATAATAGTGCCATAGCTGAATAGTATAAGGGATCATCCGGATTTGAAAACGAGGTAAGTACATCTATGTACATTCGGCCAAAAGGTCTCTTCCATAATTGAATGGTAGATCAAATCTAACATGTGATTTCTAGCAGAATCTAAAATAAAGATCAATTTCGGATTTGAGAACTCCAAGGTAAGTGAGTTTATACATTCTACCAAGGCCAAATCTTAGGTATTTAGATCAAATTAATCAAAAACTAACCGATTCAGAGATCTAGGATTTGGTCGATTCCAAGGAAGAGGAAGGTGAAGTTTTTGGGATTTAAAATCCATAAGGTAAGCACCAAAAAGGTATTCGGCCAAGGCTTGTATGATTACATAGATCAGTTCTTTAATTATTAAAAAGCCAAAAACTAACCTATGTTGAGATTTAGGGTTGGCCGAATATCAGGTGAAGGAAAACCAAGTTTTCGGGATTTGAATAATCATCAAATCGGCATCAAAGGTAAGTCTATTTACAAATCCTACTAGGATTTGGATATCATAGCCAAATAGAATTTATGCTAAGTAATAAATGATGAATCAAATGTAGGGACTAAGGATCTAAACTTTAGATCTAGCTTTTCTAATCTCAAGGAATCGCTAAACAAATCGTGTGTGTAAATTCTACACTAATCTTAATAGATTTATGGCTTAAATATGATATATATGTTAATATGAAAGTGTAAGAATGTGGCTAAAGTACCATATTATGGTACAAAGTACTGTGGACGGTTTTCCTACTCCTACTAGGATTTCGAAATATGTTATATTTAACATGTGAAAAGTGATGTGAAAGTGAAATTAAATATGATATGCATGATATGTATAATTTGGGGCATTCGGGTTATTTGAGAAAGGGGAAGTGAATGTGATGACTTCGGTCTCACTAAGTGAAACGTGATGACTTCGGTCTCACTAAGAATATGTGACGACTTCGGTCTCACTAAGTGAATGTGGTGACTTCGGTCACATTAAGTGAATGTGGTAACTTCGGTTACATTATCTGAATGTGGTGGCTATGCCACAATATTTTAAGTGGGCGATGAGCACGTCGACTGCAGCGACTGCCTTTGATGGTGTGTAGCGGATGGAGGGTTGACTTAGTAGTCCCCACGGTGTGCAGGTTGGTACGGGTGGAGTGTAGCGGATGGCATATAGGTTTGGGTTCGGGTTTGCATCATTATCTTGAATTTTTATATGAATATGATATGTATGGTGTGCCTATTTCTATTATGTTTTGGTGTTGGTTACACATTGAGTCTATCGACTCACCCCGTTGTGGGAAATATGTTTCAGGTGATGAGCAAGAATGGACCGACTACAGAACTTATGGTGGCCATGTTCAGCTTGAAGTTTAATTTAATTTGAATCTTCATTTTATTTTAAGTACTGTACAATTTTATTTTTGGGTTTCGTTTTATGTAATAAGGCCATCGTGACGATTTTTATTTCTGCTTTAATTACTATGTTATGAATTTAGGGCTTTATGAAGAATAAGCCCATTTAATTTAAAATAAGTTTAAACATTTTGTCACCTGAAACAAATGGGTTTTTGATATAAAATAAATTTGTTTTCAACTCGAGCCCAACCCACAACAAACTATCTTCCAAAACACACAGTTTTCAAAGTATTCAAACGAATTTGAATCGGGTTACTTCGAGGAACATACCAGATCCGATCCATTCTCGTGGGTCGGGTGTGGGGTGTTTCACATGCTCTCTACATAATAATGCTGAGAAAGGTTGTCAAGATTTGTTAAATCAATCTCGGCACATTGACAATGTTATCAATGCACAAAGTGTAGCACCCCTAACCCGAATCCGTCACTAGAACATGGCTACAAAATATTACCGGAGTTTACAAATCAAACAGATAAAAAAATGAAAACATTTCATGTCATATAGCATTCATGTCAAAAACCAATAAAAAAATCATACATATTGTCCCTTATACGAGCCCTCGAGGCCTCAGATTACGCATTAGAAAAAAATCGAGACTAAATCAGAAACTTAAAAATTTTTTTCGAAAACATTTAAAATTTTCAACACTGCATTGGTCACATGACCATGTGGCCAGGTAGTGTGACTCACACGGTCAAGAGACACACTCGTGTGCTAGGCCATGTGAACATACTGACTTGCAAACCTTTACAAGCTACAGAGGACACACGACTATGTCACCTATCCATGTGTCAGGCACGGTTGAGACACACGCCCATGTCTCTGCTCGTGTGGATGAAAATAGGCTATTTTACAAGCCATTTTGCTCACCCAACAAGGCATGTACCTACAGTTAACATTGTGCATATAAACAAGCCATATTATGGCATCCAAAACAAGTAAAATCAATCCTTAAACATGTAGTATATTCACATACAACCAATATGCCTTTAGGTACCTAAAATGACAAATATAAACATGTTTAACCATATAATCCATGTAACCAAGTAATCAACCAACTTTTTTGTCTAATCGCATTAATACACAACATGTAAATCATTTACTAAAACTTACCATTTGGTATCAATTGTACCATTTATTTAATAGCATCACATACATATATACTTATTATAGCATAGTACCAATTCACACCAAGTTATAAAACATACCTCATATGCATGTTCAACTACTATTTTACCTTTCATCATTCAACCACAAATCATTCCACACTTCAACATTATAAGGCATAACAAACTACCAAAATATAAGCCAAAATAAGTGGCTAATCTCAACAAAACATATTTAGGCCAAGATTAGCCAAAATAACCTATGCATGCCATTATAACCAATATCAAAACATTCGAAAGTACCGATAGAACTGATGGATAGTGTGATATGACTCTCAAAAGCTTCCAACCCGATCGAGCTTCTGATAATCTGTAAAGTAAAGGATAAAAAAACTACGTAAGCAATGAATGCTTAGTAAGCTCGTACAGATTTTAAACATAATATTCCAATTCAATAATAAAATTTATATGTTAAATATAAAGCTATACCAATGCCTCAAGATTTATCAACTACATAACCACCAACTTATAAATGAGTAAGTCTATCAACATCATATATATATATATATCATTTCTAACTTAATAGGATTTTATAAACATTATACATGTAACAGCCCAATTTCGGTGAAATATAAACAGTGGTTTCGGGACCACAAATCCAAGCTGAAAAATAAAATTTATTTTTATTTTATTTTATGGTCTATAATATGATAGAAATTTCATGTGAAAATTTTGTTAAGAAAATTTTACCGATTATGTGCTTAATTACGAGGACTAAATCGCATATAATGCAAAAGTTGAATTCTAGTAGCTATAAGGATTAAATAGATATGGAATTCAAAAATTAAGGTCCTTATATGGTAATTAGATCATTAAAGAAAAGTATGTAAATATTATGGTGACTCATCCATGGAAATTTAGAAAAAGGGCAAGGACTAAATTGAAAAGTGAAATATTTTAATTAATTAAAAGATGATGAAAAGAAATATCATCTTATTTTATCATCTTCTTCCCCAAAAATACATGGAAACCCTAGGAGAGAGAGAATAAACTTTCATGGCCAAATTGGGTAAGTTTCCTTGTCCCGTTTTTAGTAATTTTGATATTTTTGAAACCGGATAATTTAATCCATCTATTTGGGTGATTAATTTGAGAAATTATCAAAGTATGGAAAATGAGTCATGGATGTTTATGCTTAAAATAAGAAATTTTTGGTAGAAAATGAAAGGTTGTTGATAGATAAACAACTTTTACAAAGTGATTTTTTTATGAAAACATGATTTATGGCCTAATATGTAAAGTTGTGAAAATTTATGAAAAATTCTAAAATTTATGGAAAAAATGTGCCGTAAATTTTATGATGTAATTTTGGTTAGACTTGGAATAGGGATTAAATTTCACAAATTTCATGAGTAGTGATTATTGTAATTTTGGTTAGACTTGGAATAGGGCTTGTAAATGTAAATGATTATTGTAATCTAGCCATTGGAATGACTAGTGATGATTATGTTTTGGTACATGTATATATGTGTTTAAGTTTATCTTATGAAGATAACATAAGTGTTTATTATTGATTAATTGAGAAAGGTTAAATGAGTATGCATATAAAAGGTAATATTAAAAGCATGAATTCATGTATATGTTACAAATTGCTTGAATTCAATGCTTGGAATGGTTGGTATTTGGATGTAAGTTTGGAGTAGGATTTTGGTATGATTTTGGGTGAGAAATGAAGCTAGAAATGGCTTTGTTTTGTCCACATAGGCGTGTGTCTAGACCGTGTGTGATACACGACTGGGTAGTTGGGCGTGTAGCTAGGCCATGTGTCCCCTGCACATTAATTTTGAGAAGCAAAACGCTTAAAATTGAGCACACGGGCAGAGACATGGGTGTGTGTCTCAGCCGTGTGTGCTACATAACCTTGAACACGGCGTGTCTTGGCCGTGTGAAATCGACACCTAATTTCAAAAGAATTAAATTAACCACACGACCTGCAGCACGGGCATGTCCCCTGGACCACACAGGCGTGTGAGCCTTGCACATTGGAAAATTTATGAAATTTCGCAAAAAATTCTTAGAGGTTCCGATTAAGTCCTGATTCAATTCTAATGCTCGTATTGGGCCTCGAGGGTCCATTTAAGGGAAGTTACGAATGATTTCAGAATTTAAATAGTAACTTGCATGAATTATCTGAAAATGTTCTGAAAGTTTCGATAATACTCCATAACTCTATTTCGAGGAAGGATACATGTTTGGGGTGTTACATTTAGTTATATCAGAGCTACGGTTTAATTGGTTCTCGGACTAAATGTAGCATATGTGGAGTCTAGAAATACATGCCATTATCTAACCTGTGATAGTGTGATATCTGCTGACTCTGATGAAAATTGTTTTACAAATAGACAGAGATGTTTTCCAATCGAGCTAATTCTGATACTGCAGAAAGTGATACTCACGTGCCTGAGTAAAAATGTTACTTATGGTTAAATGGGACTTATAAGGTATGAAATAAATGTTTTATAGTGAACATGTTAATGATAAATGTTAAGTGATATGTGTGTATTATGAAAGTTAAAATTTCGAGGCTTTACGATCTCTGCCCCCTTACAAGTACAGTTTTTTACAATGAAATTCACAAGAATTATATTGATTAAGTTCATAAGTGTGAAAGTAGAGCTCAAAGGCTGAATGATTAATAATGTAGTCAAAATTGAGAATGGGTTAATAAGTAAAGGCGGTATTAAAAGAGATATCAGATTTTTCTGAAGATTATTCTAAATATGTGATGTCATTGTTAAGGAAGAAGTTATTCATGAGTAATCGACTTATCCAGATATGATATTTACAAAATGGATTAGCCAAAAATTCTTTCAAATTGAATCTTTCAGTGAACTGAATAATGTAAGATTATTGATGACTTTATTAGTTAATGGAATAGTGATGAAATTGCAAAGATATTTGAATGCACTGTTATAATCGAGGATATTACAACAATATCTTCTGGGTACTCTATAAGTTCTGCTATTCTCAGAGGCATATGAAATTGTTCATGTTCAGATGCAATATTTATCATATTTGAAAGATTGCTAATTATATTAGATAGAATTACTGTAAGTCTGGTTGATTCATGAGCGGTATTGCTCTACCTTACTTGGGTTTTCTAATTCATCATGATTGATATAAGATTTGAGGATAAGATTCATATGATGTTATTTTCTACTTCTACTGAATGAAGCCCTGAATTATGACTATGCAAAATTATATTGTCTTTGTCACAGTTGTTTCTACTGAGTATGCGTGATATTACTCTTCTAAATTTTCTCTGAGATATCATCAATCTCTTTATTATTCAAACATGGTTTATCTGTGAAAGATATTCATTGGTCAATGGTAATTATACTTACTACTGTTATAAATTCTGACTTGATCATGGGAATTTGATAATATGGAACACAGATTATAGAAACTGTATTATTGCACTGGTTGATAATAGAGCCACCCTTGGTTTCTCTCTTTTATCTGAAAAATATTATTGAAGTTGAGGTATTGCTCCATTTATATTGTGGAAACGTCAGATCTATTATAGTATTATGGTTTTAACCTATCTGACGATTGTGACCTTGGAATAATTTAAAGCTTTGATATCCTTTTTAATTTTTCTGAAAGTGTTTTCTATGATAGCTACATCAATGATATGGATATTACAGAAAGATGTAAGATTTGAATGGACTGACAAATGTTAGTAAAGTTTTGATCAGTTGAAAGCCCTGATGACCGAAGCATTAGTTCTGGTTCAGTCTGAATCGGGTAAAGAATTTATTATCACAGTGATACATCATTGAATGGATTAGACTGTATTTTGATGAAGAAAGGTAAAGTAATGGTCTATACTTTCAGCTAGATAAAACTACAGGAAAAGAATTACCGAAATATGATCTTGAATTGGCAATTATTGTGTTTGCACTGAGAATTTGGTAACAGTATCTGTATGGTGAAAATATCATATAAGTACTGATCATAAAATTTTAAAACACATGATGGTATAGAAAGATTTGAATCTGACACATAGTAGATGGTTTGAATTATTGAAAGACCCTGATTTGGCAATTGATTATCATTCAGGAAAAGTAAATATAGTTGCTGATATTTTGAGTAGAAAATTCTTTGTTTGCTTTGTGAGCAATAAATACTCGATTGCTAGTGTCTGATGAAAGAATAATTTTAGCTGAGCTTAAAGCTAAGCTGATGTTTCTACAACAGATCTGTGAAGCCCAGAAAAGTGATAATGGGTTGTAAGTTAAACGGGTACAGAATGACATAATTATTGAATCAGGATAGCAGATTTGAATTTGATGATTGTCTGTTATTCCGAGATAGAGCCTGTGTACTGAAGAACTTGGAACTCTTACAGAAAATTTTACATGAATGATCACAGTGGTACTGTGTCTATTTATCTGGGAAATGATAAAATGCACAACAATTTGAAAAAGATGTATTGGGAGCCCAGAATGAAATATGGTATTTCTGAATCTATATTTAAATGCTAGATGTATCAGCAAGATAGAGATGATACTTTCAAGATGGTTATAGTCAGTGAAAATACCGAAATGAAAATGGGACAAAGTTACTATGAATTTTATATCAGGATTCTCTCTGACTATGAAAAAGAAAGATACTATTGAGTAATTGTTTATTTTTGGCGAAGCCTATACATTTTATTATGACATGAATGGGTTTCTCGCTTGATAGATTGCTTGAATTATCTGTTTTTGAGATTGAAAGATTATATGATATGCTAGTTTCTGTTATTTCTGATAGAGATCTACAGTTCATATTCCGATTCTAAAACAAGTTACAAGAAACTCTAAGTATACGATTACATTTTAGCACCGTATTTCATTCTCAGATGGATGATCAATCTGAACATATGATTCAGATTTTTGAAGATATATTTCGGTGCTGTATTTTGGAATTCAAAGGAAATTGAAGAAGAAATATTTGCCTTTAGTTGAATTCGTATATAGTAATAGTTAACAGTCAAGTATAAAATTGTACTATACGAGGTTTTATATGGTCATGAGAACTCTAGTGTTTTGGATTGAGTTCAGTAAGAAAAGATACATGTAATTGGTTCAATTCTTTGAAACTGAAGAAAGATGAAAATGAGCTGAGACAGTTTATGTAACACCCCTAACCCCTATCCAATGTCCAAATAGGGTTACGAGGTATTACCGATCACTCACTTCATAACATATACATATCTCATACATTTAGACATTCAAATACATATGTTATTCAAACATAATGATATGTCCCTTACGAGGCCTTAAAATATGCTTAGAAGTGGTTCAGGACTAAACCAGACATATACAAAATTTTCAAAACTTAGAATAATTTTCACATTTTCAAACGTCACACGCCTGTGTGGACAGGCCGTGTGCCTCACACAACTTCCAAACACGTCCATGTGACAAACCGTGTGGAAACATGACATACATACTGACTTGGTCACACGGCCACTAGACACTCCCGTGTGTCTAGGCCGTGGAACACACTGACTTGTTTTATTTAAGCAGCAGGGGTCACACGATTGAGACACACGCCTGTGTGCTCAGGCCGTGTGGCATGAAATTAGGCTTGGTTTAAGCCATATTTCTCACCCTCCTCATGCATACTTAAACCACATCATTTTGTACCATTTCAATAGCATTATTAGGCAGCCAACACATTTCAAATACACAAGCTATAATCATTATTATAACCTATTTTATTAATACAATATTTCCCAATTCAAACATCAATCCATACCTAAAAAAGGAACCAATTCATCAACTTAATTTTTATGCATTTCTTAAGCAAATACTCATCATCTATCAAATGATAATATGAATAACTTAAACCATTATTAAAACGACCATATACACTTAGATCATTTCAAGCAAATCTCATAACAATTTTAATCTATTTAGCCAATATCAAGTTTCTCAAAATATACTAAATTCCACAACCACATTCATAATCAACCATCTCAAATAGCCAAATACATTCCAATCATAATATCAAATACCATAGCCTATACACGCCATATAACCAAGTCATAAAGGGTATAAATATCGAAATCATTAGCCAGATAGTGTGATGCAATCTCCGCTGACTTCCAACCCGAGCGAACATCTGAAAATCTATAAACATAAGAAAACACACAGAGTAATCTTTGAAAGCTTAGTAAGCTCGTATCTTAATAAACTTAACATAACAAATAATTTCATTACAATGCCATAAGCATGCTATGCTATCTCAAATGTCAAAACACAACTTATCTCAAGTTTATAACATGATTTCATGTTAAATCAACACCATTCAATAATATACTTACTTACTTACTAACTTTAGCTTTCACAAATTTATTCAATTCGATTCTCATATAACATTCAATTCTCACTTTCATATAACCAAATGAGCACATTATGGGAAATAACACATTCAATCATATATCTTTCTCATATAAATCTCATATTATCATTTATACTCAAATTCACCTTTTATTCATATAGTATTTAACAAATTTCACATATACAATGTAACACCCCAAACCCGACCTATAAGTTAGGCCCGAATCCGGTGTGTCACACTAAAAAGTTTTTCGATAACGTATAAAGAAAACATGTCAAATGAGATAAAAAAATGTTAGATCCTTTTCTATTCGTAGAAAAATAGATGTTGATTTGTTAAAATCAAGAAAATCAAGTTTGACTTGAGATATTTAATAAAATACTACTAACCTTGAAGATTGATCAATTAAATTTGAAGTAATAATTTTATAAATCATGACTTTTGGAAATATCATTGATAGTTCAAGGAAATTTCAGTATTAAAAATATTTGTAAAAGTTTATTTTGAAATTCATTTGTTAATCGATTTTGGAAAACCTATATTATGATTTTAGAAAATCCAATTTAAAATAATTTGAGTAAAATATAAACACGTCAAACATAAAGCAAAATAAAATAATCCAAAGGCCTTTTTACAACACATAACCCAAAATAGTAAAGTAATAAAGTAAACGAAGTAAGAAACTAAAGTCCAAATAAAACCATTTCAAGTATGGCCTACACCGAGTCATCCATGGCCCTAAGTCCTCAATCATCGAGCATTACCTACAAGGGTTAAGAGAAAATGGGGTGAGTTACAAGAACTCAGCAGAAATCCCTTACCATCATCCACCTGGCCTGAACACACATAGCAATATTTTGGGCCTAAGCCCATCTACAAGATCAAATATAACATGTGTATGAAATGCAATTTCCCAACCAAACCTAATTTTTCCATCCGCTACACACCACCATACATTAACCAAAGACACCTGGGGGATCAAGTCAACCCACCCCGCCAACACACCAATCGCAGCATAAAGCCATTTAAAATGTTTGTTGTCGAGCCACCGAACTAGATTGTGGCGAGCCACCGAACTTCTCTTCAATTTTATCCCAACCCATGCAATCATGTATGCATATACAAGGCATAACAATATTCATATGATAATTTCAACATAAGGCCCATACTACGAGTTGGCCCATTTCTCATTTTGGCCCATATGGTAATTTATCAAATCGGCTTCTTAAGCGATCTAGCAATTCGACCCATTAAGCAATCTAGCAATTCGGCCAATTAATCAATCTAGCAAATTGGCCATTAAGTAATCTAGCAATTTGGCCCATTAAGCACCTGAGGCCCAAAAATTACTTTTTACATTTGGCCCATATAGCAAATATCACATTTGGCCCATATAACAAATATCACATTTGCCTATTAATCAATATGTCCATTTGGCCCATAAGGTAATTTGTCAATTCATCCTATTAAGCAATTTCATATTTCGGCCCATTAACACTTTACAAATCGGCCCAATAGGGGTATTTCCATAATTCGGCCCATAAGGGAATTTTTGTAATTTGGAAATCGTACCCTCTAAAGGTAATTCGGTAATCTTACCCACTAAAGGTATTTCGGTAATTCCATAACCAAGGCTTAACTACTAATTTGGGGCATAAAAGTTTGAAACTATCCAACTCCGTCATACCGACTAGATTGACTATAACTCAAGTTAGGAAACTCAAAATCTAAATCCGTAAATTTTATTTGAAACTAGACTCATATATCTTTCTCCTATAATTTTTCCAGAATTTTTAGCTTAACCATTTAGTATAGTTTATTCCTTAAAGTTTCCCTTGTTTCACTGTCCAATGGTTCTGACCTCTCTTATCCAAAATCCAAATATCTCACTGTACAATTTTCATATACTACTCCCACTTGTCTCTATTAATAATAGGCTCACTAAGGAACCCATACATATAAATTATGTTCCATTATTCACTTTTTAAAATTTTATACAATTTTTCCAAGATAGAACAGAATACCCCAAAGTCATTCAGAACCAGTCTCACTAAAATTAACATATCTCAGAATATAATATTCCTTTTCCTTCTCCGTTTCTTCCATATTAAAGTAGACAAAGTAAGATTTAATCTAATATCTTACTCACTTTGTAATTCCTTTTATCCAATTTTTTGTGATTTTTCAATTACACGTCACTATTTCTGACCGAAACTGTTTTATTACAAAACATGATTACCACTACGAGCATACGCACGTCCGAGTGATCACGGATGCTGGTTATCAATTTTCTTCGGTATTTCTACCGAATCGCAGAATATTTCATGTAAACTTTTAAAGAGATGTAAGACTTATTCACCATTTCAAACATATATCCAGAAGGCTATGGGATTACACACCTTGATTATGAGTTGTGCTTTCTACCGATTTCAACACCTATATTGGTAGTTGATAGAAGATTAGTCTCAACTTCGATAATCATAACTAGAAACACTTTATTAGACTAACTCCACTTACCGCGACTGTGATCTCCCTCGATGCACCAAGAATCAATCCTACCAACAATATCAATTAGCCAACCTTCAATCCGATTAACTCAATAACCAAATGGAGATATCGAATGGACTATGAAATATCTTCCTTACCTTAATCGATTATAATCCCATTTCTCACGATTGTCCTATAACTAGAGATGATTAAGCGATGCTGTGGTATTCAGCCTCCCTCTATATCACTACAAAGAAGAAAACGATCTCATATGAGAGAAAGTAAGGTGATGGTCTCGGTCAAAATGACTATCCAAAAACCAAAGTATGGATTCGGTCATAAGAGAAGAAAATAAAACATTGGAAAAAATACTTACCGATTGCTTAAGGAATGAGAAAGAAAGAATGATGGAAAGGTTTCGATTATGGAGGAGAATGAACAATGATATTCGGCTATCAAGGAGATTAGACAAAAGATGAATATATGACCAATTCAAGAGAAGAGAAAATTGCACTATTGTGCTAGAAAATTTCGGCAAAGAAAGTAGCAAAAAGAGAGAAGATGACACAGGTTGCAATAGGATTTTTGGCCAAAACAAAACCAAGGCCTTACCAAATGCCAATGTAAAATTTTCAGCCACCTATCTACCTCAAAACCGTCCACATGCATCCCCCCTTAGGATAAGAGTTTGGCAACCCAAGCTTTCCAAAACACCATCCACAAATTAAGCCTCTTGTCCCCCTTACTTACCTATTTCTCTTGATTCCTTTCCCCAACTTCAACCTTGCCTTATTCTTATAGCCACCTTACTAAAAATAATGAAGTCCACCCTTGCCATAAATAGTCCTTGGCCGACACTTAAGGAAAGAGTGCAAAAATAAAAGTCAAAATTGCACACAAAGGGATTTGAACCTCCTCCCTCAAAGTACTTCACTTGATGCCATAACCTCTTTACCAATAGCTCATTTATGCTAACCATTTATTCATTTCTTTCAATAAGCATTGAAGCTACTTACCATCCCTCCTTAAAGTGCTAAAATACCAAATTTTTCCTAAGGCCCAATTAAACCCGAGACTTCATAGAAACCTTGTAACCTTCCAAATTCACTTAGCTAAAAAGTTCAATTTGCAATAATGCCATTCTCTTGTTCTCAAAATTTTAAACATTCCTACGCCCAAGGCCCATTGAGCCCAATCCTACTAAGCCCAATTTTGGGATGTTACATACAACTTTATAAATCACATCTTATTCATTTGTTCATATTTCCTTTGTACATATTCACATTTCATTTCCAAACATTGTATACCTTCCAACGTACCTGAATCGGAATATCATTCACTTAATCACTTATTTCTTGGAATGCCAGCTAAACTGTTCAAAATCAATAAGGATACTTGGATAGCTCAAAAAGCTTGTACAAAGTCGTGGTCTTACACGTAATCAAATATCGATGCCACTGTCCCAGATAGGGTCTTACACGTAAATCTCAAATCGATGCCAACGTCCCAAACATGGTCTTACACGATAATACATATCGGAATCCTATATCATGACATATATATCCTAACTATTCCTATGGCTCATACGGGGCTTTCAGATGTCATCATATTGTCAATGCTTTCTCGTATTCATATATTCTACTTCTCGAACAATTCAATATCATAATAACATATATAACTTATTCAAAAAACATATATATTTACATTACTATTTGACATTGAATTAAATCACACAATTAATATGCATTTACAAAATGATTTCATAATGTCTATTAAAATACGAATTTACCTCGTTCGCAGTAACGACAAAATTAAGTCGACTAATCTGATACTTTGATTTTTCCTCGATCTAGATCTGAATTCCACTTTTGCCAATCTAATTAATATCAAAATTAACTTACTTATTCAACATTTTATTCAATTTCATCCAAGAACACATAATTTGGACATTTTGCATTTTAGCCCCTATCATTTCTTATTTATACACTTTAGTCCTTATTACACAAATACAAAAAATTCACAAAATTACTTAAATACCCATGCTAGCTGAATTCTCTTTATTGCTATAACAGCTCATATTTTTCATTTATTTCACATTTCTACCACAATATTTTCATATTTCACAATTTAGTCCAAAATTGACATTTTTATCAAAAACCACTTTATAAAAGATGAAAATCTAACATCAAATATTCATATTTCATCAATAACTATCAAAGAGCTCAAGTATTCAACAATGGCAATTCTCAAATTCTTCATCAAATCTGAAAATTAAGACATGGGTCTACTAGTATTCGAAGCAACAATCTCAAAAACCTAAAAATTATCAAAAATCGAACAAAATCCATACCTTAATTTGAATTTCAAAGAGCCGAACCTTAAAAACCTTCAAATTTTTTCTTTCTTTCTTCCATTCGGCCAACAAGATAAATAAAATGCATGGATTTTAATTAAATGTTTTATTATATTATCATTAATTAACACATTTACCATATTAACCTTTGTAAACTAATTATATAAACCATATATTACAAGTCTAAACCGTCCACTTGTATTTTCTATGGTAAAATTACAACATAAAGACATCATATAGTAAAAGCCATAGCAATTAGGTACCTTCACATAAAGCATGTTAGTTTTGCATTTAATGCAATTAAGTCCTTTTAATTAAATTGAGCACACAAACACTAAAATTTTCACAAGAAATTTTCACACATATAATTTAACATGCTGTAGACATCAAAAATATTATTAAAATATTTTTCTAACTCGGATTTATGGTCCCAAAACCACTGTTCTGACTAGGGTCTAAACCGGACTGTTACAACTCTCCCCCCTTAGTGATTTTTGTCCCTGAAAATCTTACTAGAAAGTAGATTAAGGATTTGCTTCCACACCACTTATTTCAAATTCACACATAGCTTCGGATTTCAAATCTCTTTAATATCACAACTGAAATTCTGACATGACTTTCGCTGTACATCATCTCTAGCTGAGACTGCTTATAATTGTATTAAATTATTTTCATTTTCTACTCACTTTCTCTGACGATCTTGATTCCGTGGATTATTTTCTCACAAAGCTCAATCCTGAAATAGCAGAGTTAAGTAAATGCCACATACGATACCTCATACAATGTCACCTTTATACTCACTTGATAGTTTATCAATCAAAATAGTCTTTCTTAGTTGCTTTAAAACTCTAAAACACAATGACAAATAAATATTTTGAAATTTGGTTTGCGTTTCCCGATTTCAATGTAATTTCATACTCACAGATTATTGTAATCTCTCTCAAAATTACCATATGAGTTTCAGATCTCAATCCAAAACAATGATAACTGACACCATAAACAGACTTACCAACACAGAAATGGATAACTCAAATGTTTATCAAAAGAGAAAATCTATACCTACATAAAGATTTCTTCAGACAGTTAATCATATTTTAGATAACTCTATCTTTTTCAATGATAAAGGTAATCCCGATACAGAATTCATCAACCCTCCATTTCTATAATCAACAAAGTCAGAAATATCACATTTCGAACCCATCAACGACATCATGTCTAGGACTATTGTGCATCTTGTTATTCCCATATGAACAAATAAATTACCATTGAGAGTTTTTTTTGTAGCAGTTGTTGCATATTCATAGAGCTTTTCAGTATACACACTCTATATCGAAATAAAAAATAATCAACGATACCATATCTAAGGTTTTGAAACAGAAATCAATTTATGCTGAACCCTTTTTTTTTACTTATAATTCACTGATACACTTCTAAATTTCACAACTTCATTGAATAAACATTTATTTAGCCTCTAATTCAGCTAACAACTGTTCATTACCTAATAAGATCAATCACGTATCCATCACTCATAAAGCAAACAAGAGTTTCCCATTCGATATATCTGAAACTATTAATGTTTTCCTCAGATAATAATTAATTACAGACTCAAAAGTTTTTCGATGATTCGAGCTAACCTTGCTGTGCCAAGTTTGGATCTTTCTCTGACATTAAATATTTTAATCTCTTATAGTCATCAAATATGTCACATAACTCTTTTTATGAAGCTTTAACCGTATAGAATCACAAGATATCTCTGCACATTCTTGTATTAGAACATATTTCGAACCATTCAATAATATATGAATGAAAATCATAAACTCTTTATTCAACTCAGGTGGAAGCAGAACTGACATTTCGGTTGATAATGTCTTCGTGCAAAAGAAAGCTTCAAAAATTAAACTAACTTTAATTTATCATAATATTTCTCAGAAAGAATCGTTCCGATAGATATAATTCCGCATCAAGTCTTCAAGAATACAAATTCTTCTTCCAGACTATACATCAATTCATACATGTACGTTCAAAGTTTATTTCAGTTCGTAGATAGATTCAAACACATATAACCCAAGTAACTTTTCAATCAAATAATTCAGTTCATACTAACTACTGAATCGGTCTTTTAGAAGAAATGTTTCTTCTCATTAGAAGGATAACCCCAGACATATCATTATATAGATTGATCTTGATCTTCTATCATTTCCACTTTTATTAATGTCGAACCTTCACGAGAACTAGAAAAGAGTTTATAATGAAGCTGTCTCATATATTAATTATCAAAACTCTGAATTATACTGAAATCACCTTAACCAAATAAAAATAATTGGGCCTTACTAAGAACGATGTCTCAACCCTCTAATAAATATTATCCCTGCTGTTAATGAAACATTTGAGCACATAAAAGAATCAAATATGATTTAAATAGCAACCATTGCAGAAACACAACTTCTATAACTCTGAGGACGGTACCATTGTACTCTCACATCTCAAACTAGGGATTATAATCATAATGGAAATAATCATCTCTATCAAATAGAGATCTCTTGCAGATTATCACATAGAATCATAAGAAAACTAGAATAGTGAAATTTCAACATTTGGAGTTACAGGATATCCAAAAATTTACAACCCATATAGAATGATATCAATTCCGATGATATCATAGAAAATGTCCTGAAAGAACAATGTCACTGTAACATCCTGAAATTAGGCCTAGTAGGATTGAACCCAATGGGCCTTAGGCGTAGTAGCGTTTAAAATTTTTTGGAGAATAGGAGATCGGCTTAAGTGCAAGTTGGACCTTTTAAATAAATGATTTTAGATAAATGAGTTTTAGGCCCAACAATTCCAGTAAAAGACCGAAAATGGTAGTTGAGTCGCTCAAGGCTTACAATGCACCTTTAGAAAGGCCATTCCAGAACAAAATTACGAAAATACCCTTGGTGGGTAAATTACGAAAATACCCTTGGTGGGTAAGTTACTGAAAATACCTTGGTGGGTAAATTACAAAAATACCCTTGGTGGGTAAATTACGAAAATACCCTTGGTGGGTAAATTATGAAAATACCCTTGGTGGGTAAATTACAAAATACCCTTGGTAGGTAGATTACGAAAATACCCTTGGTGGGTAAGTTACTGAAAATACCCTTGGTGGGTAAATTACTTAAAATACCCTTGGTGGGTAAATTACTGAAAATACCCTTGGTGGGTAAATTACAAAAATACCCTAGGTAGGTAAATTACAAAATACCCTTGGTTGGTAAATTACAAAAATACCCTTGGTGGGTAAATTACTTAAAATACCCTTGGTAGGTAAAATTACGGTTATACCCTTAGAGGTTGATTAGCATGATTATGTTGTTTTATGTCTATCGATTATGATGGTAATTCATGTTATACTTATATTTGATATATGTCTAGCATACATGACATAACGCATACACGAATTATTATGTCATATTGCACGGTATGATGAGAGGAGGGAAGATTGATATCGTGACTTCTGGTCACCAAAGTGATTTGGTATCACATTCGTGTCTTGGACACCGGAGGTTTGGCACCTCATAATGACTCGGCCGTGGTTAATACCACCGTGGGTTGGCCCCACTTTGAGATATGGGATCGCCGCCAAGTGATTTGGTATCACACGGG
Organism: Gossypium rotundifolium; assembly: GCA_025506655.1. NCBI lineage: Eukaryota > Viridiplantae > Streptophyta > Magnoliopsida > Malvales > Malvaceae > Gossypium > Gossypium rotundifolium. Next base: position 33,182,216 of record CP106730.1, read on the forward strand.
TTGGCCCCACAACTTGATGATTCGTGACTTGGTCACGTGGTTTGGCACCACCGGTGGTTTGGCACCACCGGTGGTTTGGTATCACATTCGTGTCTTCTACACCGTGAGGTTTGGCACCTCATAGCGACTCGTCCTCGTGGTTAACACCACCGTGGGTTGGCCCCACTTTTGAGATATGGGATCGCCGCCATGATTTGGTATCACACGGGTTGGCCCCACGATGGATTATTCATGACTTTGGTCACCAAAGATTTGGTATCACATTTATATCGTGACTTGGTCACCGGTGGTTTGGCACCACCAAGGGTTTGGTACCACACGGGTAGAAAAGGAGTTATGGATGGCTAGGTTGGGTGCATTATACATATATGTTGATTTGTTATAATTTGTGTAAGTATGTGGTATTTACCCGGAGAGGAATATGCATCGAGTCTTGGTGACTCACCTTCTCCCTTATCTTTTCAGTGATTCGTGAGTTTGCGTATGAGGAGCCGGATGAACTCGAGGAGGCCATGCAATAAAATTTGGTTTTACATGAATTTCCAATTGGGTACTTTATTTTAATTTGGTTTTCATATTTTTATGGATTTGTAATAAGGCCTGCTTAATTATGTTTTGGATTATTTTTATGTTTTGAATATGTTTAAAATATGGCTTTTAAATTACTTGGTTAATTTAATAATTGAGCCCAAAGTTTTCTAAACTAAAACTCGCAATGGTTTTAAAAATCTTACCATCTGCAACATGAATAGTTTAATAGTAAAATTACAAGTTAAATGTTTTCAACAGATTAAGTGATTTCCAAAATTCAAGTTTCTATACTCAATTGCAAACGGATTTTCCAAAATGATATTTCAATTTTCTTAAAAGATATAAATGTTTTCTATCTTATGATTTATCAACTAAGTTTTAAAGTTTTATGTAATTTCAAGTAAATTTCAATTTTAACTTATTTTTGACAAATAAAGAATTACAAAGAGTTTTTCACAAAAATTTATTTGTTAATTGATTCTTTCAAAAATTATTTTCCTTAGTGACATACCGATTCTATTAGTATGCGTATTGATCGGGTTTGGGGTGTTACAAATTGGTATCGAGCCTAGGTTTCAAAAACTTGGTTGTGGGTTATGGGGTTCAAAAAGTTTGTTTGAAAATACATGTTGTTTGGAAGTATGGCACCTTGAGTCTCCGCATCCAAATCGTAAGTTCCCTTATTTTATGTTTGTTAAGACAATGTTATGACTGTATTTTTGGTATTTATTTTGTGTGTCTGGTTTGGATATAGAAATTGTATGTATAAATATCGATTTGCTTTTCCGCTTAGTTATCTAGTTATGAGAAAGAAGTTTGAGATTTGGTTTATTAGTGTTATTAGATCGAGTCTTGCACGTGGTAGTGTGGTAGGTTAGGACGTGTATTTGTTAGTTAGTTGGAAATTTCGAGGACGAAATTTCTTTAAGGAGGGTAGATTTGTAACATCCTGAAATTAGGCCTAGTAGGATTGAACCCAATGGGCCTTAGGCGTAGTAGCGTTTAAAATTTTTTGGAGAATAGGAGATCGGCTTAAGTGCAAGTTGGACCTTTTAGATAAGTGATTTTAGAAGGTTGGGGGCTTCATGAAGTCCCGGATCAAATATTAGCTTTGGGAAAATTTTGGTTTTAGGTGAAAAAAACCTTGGAGGTTGGCGGGTAGGCCTTAAGAATAAAATGTGAAGAAAATGACACAAGTGGTGTGTGTGGTGTAGTGGCAAAGTGGCCACAAGGAAGGAAGGAGGTCCAAGGTTCTAGTTGTAGCGTTTGCATTTCTTTTTGATTATTTTTATTAAATGAATTTAGACCTTGGCCATAGGGTTATATTTAATTGCATGGTTTGAGGCACAAGGAGCTAGTTGGTAAAGTGGCTAGCGGCGTGGATTATGTTATAAGGGAGCCCAGGTTCAATCTCATGAGAAGCAAGGGAGTATTTATTTTACGGAGTGGACGGTAAGAGTTTCAGTTGAATTTAAACTCTACTGACGAAGGGATCCCACATCGGAAAGATACAAGGAATGAAGGTGAAGAGCTAGCTATATAAAGAGCATGCCAGGAGAAGGGTTAACATACCTTGGTGGGTGTTGGGCACAGGAGTGGTCGCAGCGCGGTTTAGCACCAGAGTCCTATCAGGTGTGTAACTCTCTCTACTCTAGTTGTAGAAGACAAATGCCAAGTACCTATCCACGGCAATAGTAGCCACACGAAGTGCGGCGCGTGTGGGGCTTCAACGCGATAGTTGAGGCCATCGATAGTATTCTTGTGGGTTGAAATTTGCTTGGGTGCGATGGGTAAAGTGGGCCCAATGGGCCCGTAGGCCCAATTGGAATAATTTGTATGATGATATAGTATATAGTGAACTAGACTAGGTGGAACTTATATACGTGGATAGATTTGTGTTAGGTGGGCCATACGAGCGTGTGGGCCCGAATGGGCCAAAATTGAGTTTTAGGCCCAACAGTCCGGTAAAGACCGAAAATGGTAGTTGAGTCGCTCAAGGCGACACTGCACCTTTAGAAAGGCCATTCCAGGTACAAAATTACAAAAATACCCTTGGTGGGCAAATTATGAAAATACCTTTGGTAGGTAGATTACGAAAATACCCTTGGTGGGTAAGTTACGAAAATACCCTTGGTGGGTAAATTACGAAAATACCCTTGGTGGGTAATTACAAAAATACCCTTGGTGGGTAAATTACGAAAATACCCTTGGTGGGTAAATTACGAAAATACCCTTGGTGGGTAAATTACAAAATACCCTTGGTAGGTAGATTACGAAAATACCCTTGGTGGGTAAGTTACGAAAATACCCTTGGTGGGTAAATTACAAAATACCCTTGGTGGGTAAATTACAAAAATACCCCGTAGGTAAATTACAAAATACCCTTGGTTGGTAAATTACAAAAATACCCTTGGTGGGTAAATTACTGAAAATACCCTTGGTAGGTAAAATTACGGTTATACCCTTAGAGGTTGATTAGCATGATTATGTTGTTTTATGTCTATCTGATTATGATGGTAATTCATGTTATACTTATATTTGATATATGTCTAGCATACATGACATATTGCATACACGAATTATTATGTCATATTGCACGGGCATGATGAGAGGAGGGGGAAGATTGATATCGTGACTTTGGTCACCAGTGATTTGGTATCACATTCGTGTCTTCGGACACCAGAGGTTTGGCACCTCATAGCGACTCGTCCCTGTGGTTAATACCACCGTGGGTTGGCCCCACTTTTGAGATATGGGATCGTCGCCAGTGATTTGGTATCACACGTGGGTTGGCCCCACAACTTGATGATTCGTGACTTCGGTCACGGTGGTTTGGCACCACCAGGTGGTTTGGCACCACCGGTGGTTTGGTATCACATTCGTGTCTTCGGACACCGAAGTTTGGCACCTCATAGCGACTTCGTCCCGTGGTTAACACCACCGTGGGTTGGCCCCACTTTTGAGATATGGGATCGTCACCGGTGATTTGATATCACCGTGGGTTGGCCCCACAGATGGATTATTCGTGACTTTGGTCACGGTGATTTGGTATCACATTTATATCGTGACTTGGTCACGGTGGTTTAGCACCACCAATGGTTTGGTACCACACGGGGTAGAAAAGGAGTTATGGATGGCTAGGTTGGGTGCATTATACATATATGTTGATTTGTTATAATTTGTGTAAGTATGTGGTATTTACCCAGGAGAGGGAATATGCACTGAGTCTTGGTGACTCACCTTCTACCTTATCTTTTCAGGTGATTCGTGAGTTTGCGTTTGAGAAGCTGGATGAACTCGAGGAGGCCATGCAATAAAATTTGGTTTTACATGAATTTCCAATTGGGTACTTTATTTTAATTTGGTTTTCATATTTTTATGGATTTGTAATAAGGCCTGTTTAATTATGTTTTGGATTATTTTTATGTTTTGAATATGTTTAAAATATGGCTTTTAAATTAATTGGTTAATTTAATAATTGAGCCCAAAGTTTTCTAAACTAAAAACACGAATGGTTTTAAAAATCTTACCATCGGTAACATGAATAGTTTAATAGTAAAATTACAAGTTAAATGTTTTCAACAGATTAAGTGATTTCCAAAATTCAAGTTTCTATACTCAATTGCAAACGGATTTTCCAAAATGATATTTCAAATTTTCTTAAAAAGATATAAATGTTTTCTATCCTATGATTTATCAACTAAGTTTTAAAGTTTTATGTAATTTGAAGTAAATTTCAATTTTAACTTATTTTCGACAAATAAAGAATTACAAAGAGTTTTCACAAAAATTTATTTGTTAATTGATTCTTTCAAAAATTATTTTCCTTAGTGACATACCGATTCTATTCGTAGGCGTATTGACCGGTTTGGGGTGTTGCGATCACTCATAAATATTGAAATCCATAATAATGAAGCAATATAATCTTCACATTTATTCAATGAACAATAGCCGTGAAAGCAGAATATTAGCCTTATACAGATCTTACTATCAAGTTTTCATATTCACACAAGGGAATAAATACCAGAGAAAGACATAGTAATGTCGAGCACACAAACACTAAAATTTTCACACGAAATTTTCACAGATATAATTTAACATGCTATAGACATCAAAAATATTATTAAAATATTTTTCTGACATGGATTTGTGATCCCGAATTCAAAATTCCAACTAGGGTCTAAACCGAGCTGTTACAATTTAAAAGCAATACTTGATCGTCAAAAATCCGATGTGAATCCAAAATGAAAAGAACTAGAGTTTTAGATTAGCGATAAAATATTTTGAAAGTTTCGCCATGGAAGAAAGTTCTCTGGTTTGGTCCTAAAGGCAAATTAAGTCCGTGATTTATTGGGTCATACGAGATTATTGAAAAGAATTGGACCTGTTGCGCATTGATTGGTATTATTATTAGAGTTCTACAGAGTTCACAATGTTTTTTTATGAGTATATGTGTTATGACAGTATCGATCAGACCCATCATCTGTTATTACTTTGATAAATGTTAAATTTAGCTTGACAGGATTTGTAACACCCCAAACCCGGCCTAGATGTTATGGCCGAATCTGGCGATGTCACATGGAATGGAATTTTGAAAACTAATTTATTATGACAAAACCTTGTTCATTTTATTACTCTTATTGATTCCAGAAATCACTTACTCATCTAGTCGATTGTTTAAAACATAATTCGTTGCGAAAGCTTTAGAAATCAATTATTTTATGAAAAAATGATTTAATTAAGTAAATCCATTAATTTTAGAGAAACCCCTTTGTTTTCGAGAAAATCATCTAAGAGATTGAGGGTTTAGAAAATACTTTAGCTTTTGAAAATTGAGTCTTCCTACGTCTAACAGCTATGAATCCATAAAAACAATAAATAAAAACCACATTTAAGCAAAAGTCCCAAAAAGTCCGTGAGTTACATCAAAATAAACCAATCATCATAAAATGGGATAAAACCCATGAAAGTCCAGAATCGTGGTTACCGCCGAGTCTTCCGCCGTACCGATCCGTCTAGGTTTGGGGATTACCTGTGCACATTAAACAAAACATGTGAGTTTACATAATGTAACATCCCAAAATTGGGCCTAGTAGGATTGAGCCCAATGGGCCTTGGGCGTAGGAATGTTAAAAATTTAAGAATAAGAGAATGTCATTATTGCAAATTGGACTTATTAGTTACGTGAATTTGGAAGGTTACAAGGTTTCTATGAAGTCTCGGGTTTATTTGGGCCTTAGGAAAAATTGGGTATTTTAGCACTTTAAGTAGAGATGGTAAGTAGCTTCAAAGCTTATAGAAATAAATAAGTAATGTGCTTGCATAAATGAGCTATTGGTAAAGAGGTTATGGCATCAAGTGAAGTGCCTTGAGGGAAGAGGTTCAAATCCCTTTGTGTGTAATTTTTGACTAATATTTTTGCACTCTTTCTTTAAGTGTCGGCCAAGAGGTATTTATGGCAAGTTTGACTTCTTTATTTTTGGTATAGTGGCTAAAGAATTAAGGAAAGGTTGAGGTTGGGGAAAGGAATCAAAAGGAAAAGGCAAGTAAGGGGAACAAGTGGCTTATTTCATGTAGAATGCTATGGAAAGTATGGTTGGCAAAATTTTGACCCTTATGACTATGCATGTGGACGGTTTTGGGGGTAGATAGGTAGCTAAAATTTTACTTTGGCATTTGGTAGGGTCTTGGTATTGTTTTGGCCAAAAATCACATTTGCAACTTTAGTGTCATCTTCTCCCAATTTGCTATTCTCTTTCAAATCTTCTAGCACAATAGTGCATTTTCTTCTCTTTGGATTGGTTTCATATTCACCTTTGTCCATCTTCCTTGATAGCCGAATATCAACATACAATTTCCTCCATAACCAAACTTTCATCTTTTCTCTATTTCTTCTTCTCATCCATATTAACATCCGTTTCTTGATCAATCTGTAAGTATTCTTCTCAATATTTTATTTTCTTTGGTTTTGGATGGTCATTTTGACCTAGACCATCACCTTACTTTCCCTCATTCGAAATCATTTTTCTTCCTCGTAGAGATATAGTGGAAGGCAGAAACTTGGATTTTTCCAAGTCATCGATATAATCGCTAGAAATCGATCCAATATTAATAAGGTAAGGAGTTCTTATGGATTATTGATTGTAACATCCCGATAATTAGGGGTTATGCAATTTACATAATTGAATGATGTTGCATGCTTAATCATTATTAAGTGCAATTTTGGAAGTTATTTGAGCTTCATTTATTAAGTGAATGCTTTGTTAAACTTTTAATTTCTATTAATTAGAGAGAGACTAAGCTAATAAGGCCTTAAGAATTGATGATGAGAAGTTCTAGCATAAATTAAGTAATTGGCAAAGTGGTTAAGATGCATGGATGTGTGCTTGAGGTGTAAGGTTGAATCTCTAGCTAGCATTAGGGAGATTTTAATTTTTTGTTTTCTTCCTTGTAAGTGTCGGCCAAGAATATTCTAGAGTGGATGAGCTTTCATCCATTTTTGGCTAGTTGACCATGTGAAAAGGAAGTTAAAAACTTAAGGCATGAAATCATAAGTTGGTGATAAGATAAGGGGACAAAGGCATGATATTGGGCTATGTTTTGGGGATGTGTTCATGGTCAATTGACCATGAACCTAGAACAGATGGAGGCTAAAGGGAGAGGTTTATTTCTTTGATAGCAAATCAAGAGTGGATAGGGAAGAAACAAGGAGGAAAAAGGGGATATGTTGGCATTGAAGTGGCCAAATTTATGCTTTGCCATTAGGGGAAAAGTTAGCCAAAAGTCCTTGTTTGTCCATCTTTTCTCATTTTCTTCAAAATTCTCTCCTAGTTGAATTTGCCATAGAGTTTAGGTAAAAACTCTCTTTGTTTTAGCTTTCATCTTTTGACCAATTTTCTTCATTTTGGCCGAATGTACCTTAGCCATTTTGGTACATTTTCGCTTTTGATTTAGCCTCAATTGCTTGAACCAAATACAACTTTCTTTCTCCCATTTAGTTTTCATTTTGAAACCAAAACCACAAAGATTAAGCACCATTATTCTTCTTCACTTTCTCTCCTCTTGCTTGAATGCATCTAAGTTCCATAGTCAATCTCCTTCTCTTTGATCATATTCTCTTTTCTTTTCTTTTCATCTTATTTTTCTCTTATCTTTCTCTTATTGCGAAATCACCATTATCATTTTCTTCTCCTCTTTCTCTTTACTTCCTTCTCTTTCATTCTCTTTCTTCTTTCCCTTCAAAACAAAACCATCATATTAAAACCACCATTTTATTCTCTTTTTGTGAAGGCGAATCATCATATTCTTTTCTTCTTTTCAAAGCCGAACCTCCAAGTGATCAAAGTAAGATTCTATCAATTATTTCCATCATTTTTTTAGCAAACTTAAAATCATAATCTTTTATTTCTCTCTAGGCGAATCTTTTGAAAAGAATTTTTAAAGATCTTTGTTGAAGACAACCTTTAAGTGACCATTCGAATCATCAAGGTAAGACTACTAATTTAGATTATATCAATTTTTTAAGACAGATCACTAATCTAAGTTATTTTTAGGAGCGATCTAAGATCATCAAGATAGGTAAGAAAAGAGCCGTTCAAGTGTTTGGAAGAAGGAGGTATTCCTTTACCATCGAACTACAAACGAAGAAGCGATGTCGGGGTTAGAGACTTTCCACCGGTTGTGGACCCTCAGAACGAGGATCGGTTATTCAAGTAGTCGTAAACCGAACCACTTTACGTTGGTGCAATATCGGCGGGTTTTGATCCATCTAGTGGAGAAAAATCGCAAATAACTCATCATTCGTGAATCTGAGGGTAAGGATTTAGATCCATCGTTTATAAGTATAATTTTTGCTAACAATAGTTTATACTAACAGAGTGTATTAATCATTTAGGTGTGGACGAGCTAGAGGGTATTGTTCTCACTTTGTTACTAGGTGTGTAACCATACATTAAAATTTCCATAGATTTATATTGTTAAAAGTGATTATATGATAGTATGTTTTGTTTGTGGATACCAATCATTGATATACAAAATTCGTGTATGTTACCCAATATTTCGTTTATTTTGCTATATGCATCAATATGAAATAAGCATGACTATATTATGATTTGTGGGTAAATAGCATGAAAATCGATTTGATATGTATGTGCATGGGCATATGGGTATGTTTAATAAAGGAGGAAGTATTCGGTGGTTTTACCACAATTAGTGACTTGGTCACATATGTGAAATTGGTGACTTGGTCACATATTTGACTCCGGTGGCGGTCACATATTTGACTCGGTGGCTTGGTCACATATTTGGCTCCGGTGACTTGGTCACGTATTTGAAATTTGGACTTGATCGGTGACTTGGTCACATCTGTTTTGGTGGCTTTGCCACAATAAGGGCGATGTGCATGTTGATGCGCAAAGAACTACCTTCGATGGTGTGTAGCGGATGGAGGTCGATTTAGTAATCCTCACGGTGTCTTTGGTTGATGCGGGGTGTGTAGCGGATGGATATTTAGGTTGGTAGGGCTTGCATCTCATTTCATAAGTATATCCATGTAATATTGTATGATTATTATTTGATCTGCTATGAAATGGGCCTTTGGGCTAAATTTGAGCTAAAATGGGCCTTTGGGCTAAATATGAGTTAAATGGGCCTTTGGGCTAAATATTTGATTAAATGGGCCTATGGCCATATGTGAAATTTTTGGGCTTGAAAGCATTTCATAAAATGGGCTTTTTAATGTGTGTGTTATACATTGAGTTTATAACTCACCCATTTTTATGGGATAACTTTTCAGATAATTCGTAGTGCGATGGATCGGGTCAGCAAGGATTTCGAGGTGGCCAGTGCTCGTATTAAGTATTGTGGAGATTTTCCAACTTAAACTCTTTAAGTTAAATTTTATTACTTAGACTTTAATTTGGGTTGCCAATATTATGTAATAAGGCCATTATAAACTATCTTTAATTTCGTGTTTGGATTTATTTTTATTTTGCTATGAATAAATATCCATTAAATAACTAAATTGGTTTTAATAATTATTTAAAAGGTTTTGTCTTTAATATATAAATGTTTTCAAGGAAATTTTCTTAAGTTTGGTTTCCTTTTGATTTTATATTAATTCCTCCTAAGAATAATGTTTTAAAGACAAAATTTCTTTACAATAGAATTCGCTAAAGTTTTACTCAAGGAACATACCAAAATCGGATAGACTTTTGGGTAGGGTTTGGGGTGTTTCAAATTTGGTATCGAGCCGCTTTTAAACTCTCGGCCTTGGGTTTTGAAGCCCACAATGTTTTCAAAATTTTGGCCCAAAAGACTTTTTGAAAATTTTCTTAAGTTAAATGGTTTTATAAGAGCATGGCACTTGGAATTCTCGGCCCAGATCCATCAGGTATGTATTTTCATTTGATAAATGATATGAATGTTTGATAAGTCTAAGGAAACTTTAGAGACATGGACCCTAGGTGTATGTGTACTACTACGAAAACCACTGAATATCTGTTTCATAAAACTTTCTTTTAATAAGAAGTGAAAAGATTCTAATACATAAGACTTTTCGTAAAAACAGATAAGATACGTAGTAGACATGAGCTCTAGGGGACGAGGTCGTCGTGGACATGGAAGAGGAAGGATGATCTGTTTGAACCGATTGATCCGGTCAAGGTTCCGAGAATGAAGCTCCACCACCTACCGTTGGGCGACTTCCAAGAACAAAATGAAGGTGGTGACGCAGATCACAAGTCGATCTGCGAGTTTTGGAGCAGTAGCGAAGCTAGTTAAAATGGATCTCGAAGTCATGGTGAGAGACTTAGATCGAATGGAGCCGAGGTTTTCAGAGGAGTATCCGGAGTAGCTCTAATGTAGCTGAATATTGGTTGGAGGAAGTCGAGAGGATCATGGACGATATAGACTGCACTGACGAAGAGAAATTGAAAGGAGCTATTTCACTTCTTCGTGATGAAGCCTACCAGTGGTGGCTTACTATCAAGGAAAGTACCCTCGTATCGTCTGGATTGGGGGTATTTTAAAGTGAAATTTGAGGAAAATATGTCTGAGCTAGCTACATCGACTCTCGAGGAAGACATTTCGAATCTGGTGCAAGGAAACAAGTCGATAGTTGAATATGAAGCGAATTTTTACGACTTAGCCGTTATGCGGAGGATAGTGGCTACGGAATATGAACGTTATGTCGATTTGAAGATGGACTTAGAGATGAGCTAAGAGTGGTGATTGCCCCACACCGTGAAAGAGATTTTGCAATCTTAGTGGAAAGGGCAAGAATTGCGAAGAAGCTAAACTGACCGAGAGATGAATCGGACAGAGGTCGAGCAAGAATAAGAGAAGCTTTGGGTCTTGGGTCTTCCGAACTTTCGTAAAAAGTCAAGAAATGATGGACCGCGAGGTCAATGATCGCCGGGAGTGCAAAGTCGTACTTGTTCTCGGTGTGGGAAAATGCACTCGGAGAATCTTTGGAAGAAAATCGGCGGATGTTTCAAGTGCGGTTCAAAGGATCACTTGATCAAGGATTGTCCGATGAACTCGGAGAAGAATCGTCCAAGCAAGTCGAGGTGCTAATCGAGTCGATGAAGTGGACAACAACCGATAAGAGGTCGTGGTCCAAATGGAAGGGCAATGGTTCGGTAGAGTCGCGGAACTTCGAGCAGAGGCGATGGTAGCTCGAGGCAAGACAACCGAGTTTGGTGTATGCGGTTAAATCGCAGAAAGAGCGGTGATGCACTGATGTTATCACTGCACGTTTTGATTTACAGGTTGCCCTTTATTGCTTTGATAGATATAGGGTCAACTCATTCCTATATTGCTAGTGAAGTATCTGGACTTTGTATGTGACTTCTAAAAGCTGTACCTAGGAAGATGGTATACTTAGTCCTCTAGATGCATACGGTAGAAATAGACAAACTTTTTAAGGAAGTGCCTCTAGAAGTCCAAGGGATACAGTTTCCAGCTGATTTAATGGAGTTGCCATTCGGAGAATTCGACCTAATTTTAGGCATGGACTGGCTTGTGAAGTACCGTGCAAATGTGGATTGTGCTGCTAAGCGGATGTCATTAAAAACTTTTGATGACAAGGAAGTTGTAGTGATGGGCGAGAGACGGAACTACTTATCCAATGTAGTATCCGCTCTTAAGGCGGAAAAGATGGTTAGGAAAGGATGCGAAGCTTTTCTGATGTTGGTGAATGCTTTGGAGGCTAAGGAAGCAACTGTTAATGAAGTCGGACGGTGAATGAATTTGTAGATGTTTTTCGGAAGAACTTCGTGGTTGCCTCCGGATCGTGAGGTAGAATTCGGATAGACTTATTGCAGGAACGCAGCGCGGCTTCTATTGCTCCATATAGAATGGCAGAAGGAATTGGTTGAGCTTAAGGCTCGATTCAGAATTGCTTGATCGTGGATTCATCCGACCTAGTGTGTCTCCATAGGAGCACCCTTCCTATTCGTGAAGAAGAAGGACGGATCGATGAGGATGTGTATAGACTACCAAGCAGTTGAATAAGTCGACTATTAAGAACAAGTATCCTTTACCGGGATCGACGACTTGTTCGATCACAAAAGGAGTGCGGTATTCTCTAAAATTGATCTAAGGTAAGGTATCATCACTTAAAGTGAAAGAAGCGGATACCCATAAGACGGCTTCCGAACCAGATATGGCCACTATGAATTTCCGTAATGCCATTCGGATTGACGAACGCCCAACATGCGTTATGGATATGATGAACCGAATTTTCAGCCTTACTTGGATCATTCGTCGTGGTATTCATAAACGACATCTTGGTGTATTATAAGTCCAAGTAGAACATGATGAGCATCTTGGATTGTGTTGCGAGTTTTAAGAGAAAGAAGTCATGACGCCAAATTCAGCAAGTGTGAATTTTGGTGAAAGAAGTTGCATTTTAGGACATGTGGTATCTGCAGAAGGATTAGGTGGATCCTCGGAAGATCGAGGTCAGATAGATTGAAACCACCTAAGTCCGTGAATCGAGGTTCATTTCTTGGGTTTAGTGGATATTACCAAGATTCGTCAAGGATTTTCATCGATAATGCACCTTTAACAAAATTGCCGAGAAGGAAGTACCTTTCGTGTGGGAAGATAAGCAACAAGAGAGTTTTGAGAAGCTCAAGAAAGTTTTGACTAAGCTCTGTTTTGATTCACGTAAGGTGAAAGGATTTTATCGTGTATTGCGATGCTTCTCACACGGATTAGGATGTGTTCTGATGCAAGGCGGAAAGGTAGTTGCGTATGCGTCTCGGCAGTTGAGACCACACGAGGTTAATTACCCGATGCATGACTTGGAGTTGGCTGCTGTAGTTTTTGCTCTTAAGGTTTGGAGACATTATTTATACGGGGAAAAGTCAGTGATATACACGGACCACAAAAGTCTGAAATATCTACTGACTCAGAAAGAATTGAATCTGAGGCAGAGAAGGTGGATAGAGTTGTTAAAAGACTACGACTGTTCTATCGAGTACCACTCGGGTAAGGCGAATGTGGTGGCAGACGCTCTAAGTCAAAAAGTGGTGTCAGATTTGAGAGCGATGTTTGCACATCTTAGTCTCTACGATGATGGAAGCTTGTTGGCGAGAACTTGAGTTAAGCCGACATGGTTAAGTCAAGTAAAAGAAAGGCAATTAATAGATGAAGATCCGAGTGAAAAGCTCGACGAGTGCAGTGGGAAATTGGAAGATTTTGGTATTAATGATGATGGAATATTGTGTTTTAAAGGTAAAGTCCAGATGTCAAGGATCGGAGTTGAGGCAAAAGATACTTGAGAATCGCATGGTAGCCCCTATGCTATGCATCCGGAGGAAGTAAGTTATACCGAGATTTGCGAGATCAATTTTGGTGGCCTAGTCTTAAGCGGGAAGTTACTGAGTTTGTAGGGAAGTGCTTGACGTGTCAGCAAGTCAAGGCTGAACATCAAGTACCATCGGGGTTGCTTCAATCGATAAAGATTCCGCAGTGGAAGTGGGAGAGAATCACCATGGATTTTGTTAGTAGGCTTCCTCTTCGCCTACTAAGAAAGACTCCATTTGGGTGATAGTGGACCGATTGATGAAATCGCACATTTATCCCGATTCGGGTTGATTACTCTTTGCGTAAATTGGCAAAGTTATATGTAAATGAAATTGTGAGATTGCATGGAGTGCGTTGTCGATAATTTGGACGAGATCCAAGGTTTACGTCGCGATTTTGGAAAGCATTGCATCGAGCTTTGGGCACTAGATTAGACTTGATGACGGCATTTCATCCTCGATCGGTGATCGGTCCAAAAGAGTAATCCAGATCTTAGAAGATATGTTAAGGGGATGTGTGATAGATTTCAAAGGAAGTTGGGAGGAATTCTTACAGTTGGCGAATTTGCGTACAACAACGCTTTCAATCCAAAGATTCGGATGGCACCATATGAAGCACTATATGGATGGAAGTGTCACACTCCTATGTCTTTGGGCGAAATTAGGGAACGACGATTTTGGGTCCGAAAATAGTGGTGAATCAAGTAAAGGTTAAGGTAATCCTGCTCGGTTAAAGGAAGCGTCGATGCAGAAAAAATCGTACGCAGATTTAAAACGGAAAGAAATAGAGTATGCGATGGGAGACCAAGTTTTCCTAAAGGTTTCACCTTGGAAAAAGGTGATGAGTTTTGGACGCAAAGGGAAACTAAGTCCCAGATTCATTGGACCTTATCGGATTGTGAAACGGGTCGGATCTGTGGCATATCAGTTAGATTTGCCTTCGGAATTGAAGCAAATGCACAATGTGTTCCATGTTTCAATGTTACGCCGTTACCGATCGGATCCATCTCATGTAGTACCAGTTGAGGAGGTGGAATTAAGATCAGATTTGTCATATGAGGAGGAGCCAATTCAAATTCTGGAGCGAGACATAAAGGTTTTACGGAGAAAATCGCCTTCCTCGTTAAGGTATTATGGCGTAATCATGGATCAGAAGAAGCTTCGTGGGAACCGGAGGAAGCGATGCGACAGCAATACCCTCACTTATTCCAGACAGGTAATTTCGAGGACGAAATTATTTTAAGGGGGGTAGAACTGTAACATCCTGATAATTAGGGGTTATGGAATTTACATAATTGAATGATGTTGCATGCTTAATCATTATTAAGTGCAATTTTGGAAGTTATTTGAGCTTCATTTATTAAGTGAATGCTTTGTTAAACTTTTAATTTCTATTAATTAGAGAGAGAACTAAGCTAATAAGGCCTTAAGAATTGATGATGAGAAGTTCTAGCATAAATTAAGTAATTGGCAAAGTGGTTAAGATGCATGGATGTGTGCTTGAGGTGTAAGGTTCGAATCTCCTAGCTAGCATTAGGGAGATTTTTAATTTTTTGTTTTCTTCCTTGTAAGTGTCGCCAAGAATATTCTAGAGTGGATGAGCTTTCATCCATTTTTGGCTAGTTGACCATGTGAAAAGGAAGTTAAAAACTTAAGGCATGAAATCATAAGTTGGTGATAAGATAAGGGGGACAAAGGCATGATATTGGGCTATGTTTTGGGGATGTGTTCATGGTCAATTGACCATGAACCTAGACGGCATGGAGGCTAAAGTGAGAGGTTTATTTCTTTGATAGCAAATCAAGAGTGGATAGGGAAGAAACAAGGAGGAAAAAGGGGGATATGTTGGCATTGAAGTGGCCGAATTTATGCTTTGCCATTAGGGGGGGAAAAGTTAGCCAAAAGTCCTTGTTTGTCCATCTTTTCTCATTTTCTTCAAAAATTCTCTCCTAGCCGAATTTGCCATAGAGTTTAGGTAAAAACTCTCTTTTGTTTTAGCTTTCATCTTTTTGACCAATTTTCTTCATTTTGGCCGAATGTACCTTAGCCATTTTGGTACATTTTCGCTTTTGATTTAGCCTCAATTGCTTGAACCAAATACAACTTTCTTTCTCCCATTTAGTTTTCATTTTGAAACCAAAAACCACAAAGATTAAGCACCATTATTCTTCTTCACTTTCTCTCCTCTTGCCGAATGCATCTAAGTTCCATAGTCAATCTCCCTTCTCTTTGATCATATTCTCTTTTCTTTTTCTTTTCATCTTATTTTTCTCTTATCTTTCTCTCATTGCCGAAATCACCATTATCATTTTCTTCTCCTCTTTCTCTTTACTTCCTTCTCTTTTCATTCTCTTTCTTCTTTCCCTTCAAAACCGAAACCATCATATTAAAACCACCATTTTTATTCTCTTTTTGTGAAGGCCGAATCATCATATTCTTTTCTTCTTTTTCAAAGCCGAACCTCCAAGTGATCAAAGTAAGATTCTATCAATTATTTTCATCATTTTTTTTAGCAAACTTAAAATCATAATCTTTTATTTCTCTCCTAGGCCGAATCTTTTGAAAAGAATTTTCAAAGATCTTTGTTGAAGACAACCTTTAAGTGACCATTCGAATCATCAAGGTAAGACTACTAATTTAGATTATATCAATTTTTTTAAGACAGATCACTAATCTAAGTTATTTTTAGGAGCGATCTAAGATCATCAAGATAGGTAAGAAAAGAGCCGTTCGAAGTGTTTGGAAGAAGGGAGGTATTCCTTTACCATCGAACTACAAACGAAGAGCAGTATCGGGGGTTAGAGACTTTCCACCCGGTTGTGGACCCTCTGTAAACGAGGATCGGTTATTCGAAGTAGTGCGTACAACCGAACCACTTTACGTTGGTGGAATATCGGCGGGTTTTGATCCATCTAGTGGAGAAAAACCGCAAATAACTGTCATTCGTGAATCCGAGGGTAAGGATTTAGATCCATCGTTTATAAGTATAATTTTTGCTAACAATAGTTTATACTAACCGAGTGTATTAATCATTTAGGTGTGGACGAGCTAGAGGGTATTGTTCTCACTGTTACTAGGTGTGTAACCATACATTAAAAATTTCCATAGATTTATATTGTTAAAAAGTGATTATATGATAGTATGTTTTGTTTGTGGATACCAATCATTGATATACAAAATTCAGGTATGTTACCCAATATTTCGTTTATTTTTGCTATATGCATCAATATGAAATAAGCATGACTATATTATGATTTGTGGGTAAATAGCATGAAAATCTGATTTGATATGTATGTGCATGGGCATATGGGTATGTTTAATAAAGGAGGAAGTATTCGGTGGTTTTACCACAATTAGTGACTTCGGTCACATATGTGAAATTGGTGACTTCGGTCACATATTTGACTCCGGTGGCTTCGGTCACATATTTGACTCCGGTGGCTTCGGTCACATATTTGGCTCCGGTGACTTTGGTCACGATTTGAAATTTGGACTTGATCGGTGACTTCATCACATCTGCTTTGGTGGCTTTGCCATAATAAGGGCGATGTGCATGTTGATTGCAAAGAATCGCCTTGATGGTGTGTAGCGGATGGAGGTCGATTTAGTAATCCCACTGGTGTCTTTGGTTGGTACGGGGTGTGTAGCAGATGGATATTTAGGTTGGTAGGGCTTGCATCTCATTTCATAAGTATATCCATGTAATATTGTATGATTATTATTTGATCTGCTATGAAATGGGCCTTTGGGCTAAATTTGAGCTAAAATGGGCCTTTGGGCTAAATATGAGTTAAATGGGCCTTTGGGCTAAATATTTGATTAAATGGGCCTATGGCCATATGTGAAATTTTGGGCTTGAAAGCATTTCATAAATGGGCTTTTTAATGTGTGTGTTATACATTGAGTTTATAACTCACCCATTTTTATGGGATAACTTTTCGATAATTAAGAGTGCGATGGATCGATTGACAAGGATTTCGAGGTGGCGATGCTCAGTATTAAGTATTGTGGAGATTTTCCAACTTAAACTCTTTAAGTTAAATTTTATTACTTAGACTTTAATTTGGGTTGCCAATATTATGTAATAAGGCCATTATAAACTATCTTTAATTTCGTGTTTGGATTTATTTTTATTTTGCTATGAATAAATATCCATTAAATAACTAAATTGGTTTTAATAATTATTTAAAAGGTTTTTGTCTTTAATATATAAATGTTTTCAAGGAAATTTTCTTAAGTTTGGTTTCCTTTTGATTTTATATTAATTCCTCCTAAGAATAATGTTTTTAAAGACAAAATTTCTTTACAATGGAATTCCGCTAAAGTTTTACTCAAGGAACATACCAAAACCGGATAGACTTTTTGGGCCGGGTTTGGGGTGTTTCATTGATATTATTCAATATTCGATTGGTTGCTAACGGAGTAATAATGTGAAATAATCGACTACATGTTTTAGGGACAAATAACTCGATATATTCTACCTTCGGACATAGTGGTAGGTGATTCAAGTGTAAGTGATACGAAATCTTTTGGAAATTCGAGGCTAACTTTTGGTTGGTATTGTTCTAGGTCAACGACAAGTGGTTCGTTAGGAAATCGAAATCAGGTGTGTAATCCCGTACCTTTCGTATACATATCTGAAATGGTGTGTAATCTCAAACTTCTCGAAAATTTTGTATGAAATATTCTGTGAATCATTTGAAATACCGAAGAAAATCGAAACCGGCATCCGTGATCACTCGGGCGTGCATATGATCGTAGTGGTAAACGTATTTTGTAATAAAACAGTTTCAGTTAGAAGCAATGACATGATTTTGAAAAATCACAAAAAATATAAGAAAGGGAATTAGAAAGTGAATGAGATATCGAATAAAATCTTACTATGTCTACTTTGATAAGGAAGAAATGGAGAAGGAAAAGGAATTTTATATTCTAAGATATGTTAATTTTAGTGAGACTGGTTCTGAATGATTTTGTGGTTCCCTGATCTATCTTGGAAAAATCGTATAAAATTGTAAAAAGTGGATTAAGAGTTATAGTTTATATGTAAAGATTCCTTAGTGAGTCTATTTTCAATAGAAATAAGTGTAAACAACATATGAAAACTGTACAGTGAGATATTTGAATTTTGGGTAAGAGAGGTTAGAATCATTGGACAGTGAAACAAGGGAAACTTTAAGGAATAAAATGTACTAAATGGTTAAGAAAAAATTCTGGAAAAATTTTAGTAAGAAGATATATGAGTTTAGTTTCAAGGAAAATTTACGGATTTAGATTTCGAGATTCCTAACCCAAGTTATAGTCAATTTAGTTAGTATGACGCAGATGGACAGTTTAAATTGTTATGCCCAAATTAGTAGTTAAGTCTAGATTGCGAAATTACCGAATTACCCTTAGTGGGTAAATTGCCGAATTACGAAAATACCTCTAAAGGGATGAAATATGGAAATGCCCCTAATGGGCCGATTTGCAAAAGTGTTAATGGGCCAATTTGTTATTTTGATAAATGGGCCAATCTGATATTTTGATAAATGGGCCAATCTGATATTTTGCTAAATGGGCCAATTTGATATTTTGCTATATGGGCCTAATTGATAATTTGTTATAATGAGCCGTACTTTTGTAATAAATATCTGAATAAATTATTGTGATTTGTTATGCATTATATACATGATTTGCATGGGATGGGATAATGATGAAGAGAAGTTCTGATAGCTATGCTACATAAATCTGGTGGCTCTGCCGCAAATTAGAAAAATGGCAATGCCATGCAAATTCTGTTAATCTGGTGACTTGTCCACAAATTTGATATAAATGGCTTAATGCCTACGTTTGGTGTGTTGGCGGGGTGGGTTGACTAAAGATCACCCACAGGTGCATTGGTTGGTACGGGTGGTGTGTAGCGGATGGAAAACTAGGATTTGGTTTGGGAATTGCATATCATATGCATATTATATATGATACATTTATATTATTGTAAGCGGGCTTTGGCCCAATTAATTGCTTAATGGGATTTTGGCCCAGTGAACAATGGTAAGTGGATTATACACTGAGTTCTTGTAACTCACCCCCTTCTCTTAACCCCTGTAGGTAATGCTCAGTGATGAGGAATTGGAGCCATGGATGACTCGGTGGAGGCCATGCTTCGGAAATAACATTTTCGAATATTAGTAAACTACCTTTCCATTTTATTTGATTACTTTTATTGTTTCGGGTTTTAAAGTTGTGATAAGGCCTCTGGACTATTTTTATTTTGCTTTATGTTTGGGATGTTTTTATTATTCTTCTTACATTTTTTAAAAAGGAATTTTCTAAAAATATAAATAATGGTTTTCAAAATTGATTAATAAATGGATTTTATTGTAAACTTTTACAAATAGTTTAACTTGGATTCTCTTTCAAAATTTCAACTTCATTTTCAAAAGTCTTGATTTTAAAGTCCACTACTTCGATTTTCGACTCATCAACCAACCTCTAAAAAATACTTGTATTTTATCAATATTTCCGCAATGTTTTCAAAATGCTTCTACAACTCTATTTCCAAACGTCATATTTTCGTAAATTGTTATTTTAAATATATTTTCGCAACCAAAAAGGTTTTTAAAGATAATTACGTTTTCAAGTAGATAACAATTGCTTAAATGTTTTGGGTTTTAACAAAGAGGCTGTAATTCTCAAACAAGTTTTTAACAATTGCAAAGATGGTTTTGAAAAGGAAAAAAAAAACACTTCCAAGTGACACGCCAGATTCGGGCCTAACTTCTAGGTCGGGTTTTGGGGTGTTACACGTAAACTCAGTGTTTAATCCCGCAGAACAAAACAAGCAAAAATAGAAGTGCACAGTCAATAGCAGTCTTGGGCCTAAGCCCATTTCAGTTTCACAATCAGGTAGGCCTTAGCCCAATAGAGTATCAGAATCACAAAGCACAAGGGCCTAAGCCCATCAGTAACAGTAGTAGATATATAGTAGCAAAGTCCTACCCAACCAGCCTCTACACCGTCTTCGTCCAACCCTACACTCCATGTGGGGATTTAATCAACCCACCCATCCCTACACTCCATGTAGTACTGAATGCGGCACAAAGCAGTGATTTGCAACTGAGCTGCCAGTATATTAGGCTTAAAAGCCTTTCAGTACACTTCCTCCTAATAATATCAACCTCAACGCAATGCAATGCAACATACAATAATATGTCATGCTATAACGAGTTTATCAAATACACATACAGTTCAGTATACATGCTTATATATAACATGCTCAGTACATAATTCACACAATCAATTCCACACAGATAAGGGTTTAAGTAATGCTTATCGACCCTACGGAAGGTTCATAGTCGACTTAGGCAACCCTTGCAACCATAGCAAACATTCCAGTAAAAATGGGCTCACACACCCATGTGGGCTCACACGCCCGTGTGGCCCACACGCCCAGATTGGCCTTGGCCCGTGTGGATCAGACAGCCTAGCCTTAATTCCCACACATCCGTGTGGACTACTTATGTGGCCCACATGGCCCAAATCAGTCTAGCCCATGTGTCGCACACGGCCTACCTGGCCATCACACGGCCGTGTCTTGCGCGCACGGCTTGGCCTCATCGATCACACGCCCGTGTTATTGTACACGGCCTACGACAAGGGCGACCACATGCCCGTGTGGCGTCGACATTAGGGTTTTTGGCTTTCTCAAAACCTCATTTTTTATGTTTTCGTACACACCTGGTATTGAATTGATGCTAAAGCAACCACGAGCACTCCAGAACCTAAAAATTCATAATCCAAACCCGATTTCAGTGATACCAATGAAACTTTAACGAAACTTATAACGAGGTATTCAACCTTTTTCCAACAAAACCTTACCCTCAAGCAAGAACAAGAATTCTACACACTTAAAATGTCGATGACCAATCTTCAGCCCTTCGATTAACCCCTAAACACCAAACGAAACCCTTCTTAACACTTGACCACAACAAAGTAAAGGTTTAACAAAAACTAATCTTACCGAATGAGTGTAGTCCACGGTGCACAAAGGAATCGAAAAGTAAAGAAACGAAAGAAGGAAAGGATGAGGGGAGAACAAATTTTTGACAATGAGTGTAGGAGAAACAAAATATCAGGAAAAGATTGGGGAAAAGAGGAAGATAAGGCCGAAATGGGAAGAGAATACAAAAAAATCTTAAAATATCTCAGATAACCCCCAATCCCTAATTTCACTCCACTAATCCCACAAAACACTCCCAAAATCGTCCACTACCTCTACTATTAGCAGATTCTGACTTCACTCAAACACTCCCAGTCAACTGAGGTGAAAATAAATTCTCTTGCTTACACCTTGATTTGAACACAGGACCTCCAACTTACCAACACTCAACTTAACTACTAGACCAGTAAGCCCATTTTGATATAAGCCTACAAATAATTAAACTTAAACCCTTTAAGCTAGGTTAAGGCTTTATTTATAAAAATACCAAAATTTACCCAAGTCATGGCTTGAACTTGGGACCTCACACACACACCCAGAACACTTAACCACTGAAGCAGACAAATAGTTGTCACACATTCATAAAACAAAAATTAAAATTTTGGGGCGTTTCACGATTTACAAAGAGGATTGATTGAAATTCTTGCACTTGAAGAGAAAAAACTTTAAAATAGAAAGGTAGCTTTAGTAAAATTTTTCTAACAATTACATGATATAGAAGGAGCTACCTAGGAACTGGAGGAAACTATGAGAAAGTAATGTTTGAATCTTTTTACTGGTAAAATTTTCGAGGACGAAAATTCTTAAGGGGGAGAGTTATAATAGCCCAATTTCAGTGAAATCGAAATAGTGGTTTCGGGACCACAAACCCGAACCGAAAATAAAATTATTTTTATTTTATTTTATGGTTCATAATATGATAGAAATGTCGTGTGAAAATTTTGATAAGAAAATTTTACCGATTATGTGCTTAATTACGAGGACAAAATCACATATAATACAAAAGTTGAATTCTAGTAGCTATAAGGATTAAGTAGATATGAAATTCAAAACTTAAGGTCCTTATATGGTAATTATATCATTAAATAAAATTATGTAAATATTATGGTGACTCATCCATGGAAATTTAGAAAAAAGGGCAATGAGTAAATTGGAAAGTGAAATATTTTAATTAATTAAAAGATGATGAAAATAAATATCATTTTATTTTATCATCTTATTCCCAAAAAATACATGGAAAACCTTGGAGAGAGAAAATAAACTTTCATGGCCAAATTGGGTAAGTTTCCCGTTTTAGTAATTTTGATATTTTTGAAACCGGGATAGCTTAATCTATCTATTTGGGGGATTAATTTGAGAAGTTATCAAAGTATGCAAAATGGGTCATGGATGTATATGCTGAAAATTAGAAACTTGGGGGATAAAAAACTTTTACAAAGTGATTTTTGATGAAAACATGATTTAGGGACTAAAATGTAAAGTTGTGAATTGATGAAAAATTCTAAAATTATAGAAAACATGTGCCGTAAATTTTATGATGTAATTTTGGTTAGACTTGGAATAGGGAGTAAATTGCACAAATTTTATTTTTCGAGCTTAGGGACAAAATGGGAATTTATGAAAAAGTTAGGGGCAAAATGATAATTTTGCCTAGGATGAAAATTGAGTCCACTTGAATATGAATTGTAATAAATTGATGTTAAATTTACTCATTTAGATCCGGATAGACCAAATTCAGAGTTAGAACGAGGAAAAGAGGAAAATGTCAGATTAGAAGATTTTTATGTACACAAACAATTATCGAGGTAAGTTCGTGTAACTAAATTGTGTATTTTATGTGCTTGAATTAGATGTTGTGTTTGTGAATTTTATAAATATCATATATGTATATGACATTGAAAAAATACCTGACAAAGCCCAGTTAATGATAATGCTCGATACAGGAGAAACGATAAAAATGTTACTTTTATGCTTGGAATGAATGTGGAATGTGACCATTTGAATTATATGAATGTTATATATGTATGTGTAACACCCCTTACCCATATCCGATTTCGGAACCGGTATGAGACATTACCGTACTTAACTTGCTCAAACATACAACATCAAACCATAAAATTTCATTTCAATTTAAAACTCTTCATTCGAGATCATAAGGTCCGTATTATAGGTCTACGAGACCCGAAACATACACTTAGAGTGGTTCGGGATTGAACCGGCATTGTTCGACCCCTTACAAATTTTTTATTTCTAAAACAGGGCCACACGCCCGTGTGGAGAGGGACACGCCCGTGTGGAGAGGCCATGTAGTCACACATGTCCATGTCCCTAGCCCGTGTGGATTTTATTTCTCAACTCGAACCTATAGGGGTTTTCACACTGCCTGGTACATGCCCGTGTCTATGGCCCGTGTCCTCACACGGCCATGACACGCTCGTGTCTTCTTCCTGTGTGTAAAAACCTTGACATTCTATTTCTGACGTCATCATCCCAACAAGGTCACACGGCCAAGGCACACGCCGTGTCCTTAGACATGTGGCGAATTAAATTCCTAATTTCAAGTGCAAACTTCACACAGCCTGGGCACACGCCCATGTTCTATGGCGGTGTCTTCCACACGGTTGAGACACATGGTCGTGCCTCAGTGTGTGTGGTTAATACTAGGCATTCTGACTTGCCAACTTAGGATGCAGGGGGACATATGGCCTATCAACATGCCCATGGGGCTGACCGTGTGTCACACACGGCCTAGAAACACGCTGGTGTGTCTACCCGTGTGGACAATTATAAGGCTAACTACCAAGCCACTTGCCACCCTAAAAGCAACCACACTTATACCAGTTCAATGCAACACACAACATGACAATAAGACACCTTTATTATCTAAAATCAAAACATCCAAACCTTATTAACAACCCACTTCATCATGTACATACTTCAATCATAACTCATTCAATTTCACAACTTGTACTTCATGAATTTCATCATCATTGATTATATAAAAACTTAACAAGTATTGGCCAATTCCAATGGCCATTTAAAAAAAGAATGAGTAGAATTAATAGCCAATACATTGTCTAACAAATATGACATATCACAAAATAACCAAGTTCCTATACATGCCATACCCAAAATTAATCAACTTTACTATACCAAAAGAATAGTTGATAGTGTGAATCGAACTCTAACTTCCTTCGATCCCTGAGCCAGCTTGGCGATACTACAAGGAAAAGGGAAAAGAGAGGGGTAATCATAAAGTTTAGTAAGTTTGCATGAAATAATAGCAACATAAAGGCTTATGATAACATCCATTTATCTCATTGAATAATAACACAAGTTCTCAAGCACTTTGATATAACTTACTCATGCTTACTCTTACCAATCACATACCACATATTAGATTCATTTCTCATAATTTACTCATGGGTACCTGTATCACTTCATCACATAACTTTAGCATAAACTTAGCTCTTTACTCTCTTTAACATAAACTTAGCTCATTACCTATTGAACCTCTTAGAATATCAAAGGATACTCAATCTCATCATACATGTAACACGATGCCAATGCCATATCCCAGATATGGTCTTACATGGAATCACATCTCGATGTTGATGCCATATCCCAGATATGGTCTTACATGAGATCTCATATCTCGATGTTGATGCCATATCCTAGATATGGTATGATAAGAGATCATATAGCGATGTCGATGCCATGTCCCGGAACATGGTCTTACACGAGATCTCGATTCAGTGCCAAGGCAATGTCCTAGACATGGTCTTATACGGGACCTTTCTATCTCATGTTGTGACATGGTATCTTTTCTATTCCTAATGTTCAATCGGGGCTTTGACTTAACATAATATCATTATACTTTCATCGAGACATCATTAACCAATCTCATAGAGATTATATACTTTTCTCATGATATTAAGCAAGTAAAAACATAATAGCATTATATAGCTTTAATTTCACACAAACTCACCTTGATACCAAAATATATGTAGTTGTTGAATTTAGTCCACCACCTTGTTCTTTCCTCGATTTTGGTTTGGACTTCGTGTTTCTCAATCTATAATGAAAATTTCACTTATTTAATGATCACATTGATTAAAATAACTCATGAATCATACTTGGGAAAAAATTATGATTTTACCCCTAAGATTTTACAAAATTACGATTTTTCCCTAGGCTGGTAAAACGATTCTAATCAAATTTCCTCCTTTAACAAGTCCAACTGAACATTTATTACTCTTATAGCAAGTCACAAAACCAATTATTTCACACATTTACCACCTATTTACAACATTTACAAAAAGGTCCTTTTAGGTGTTTTCATGGAAACCCATTTCACAAAAGTGGTTTATTTAACAACCAAGCTTCATTTTCTTCCATAAAAATTCAGCAAACAACATAAATGCTCACATGGAAAAACCCTAGACTCTTAACCATTTTGCAAAATAGTCCCTTCATTAGCTAGATCATCCTACAAGGGTCCCAAAAGTACAAAAATTATCAAGAAAGACCACCAAAATCACTTACTTGCAAGGGATTATTAATTTGCTGAAAATTTCAAGCTTCAAAAAACCCCTATTTTGTTGATTTTTTTTGGTGGAGAAGATGGAGAGAAAAGAATGATATCATTCTTTTCTTTATTCTATTTTATTACATCAATTTTGTCACTTAATCCACCAACTTTGACAAATTTTAACATTTCTTGTCCCCTATGGCCGGCCAACCCTTTCCTAAGGGTCTAATTGCACATTAAGGACCTCTAATTTTATATTCTATAGCTATTAGACACCTTTAGCTTGTAGAACAACACTTTCGCACTTTATGCGATTTAGTTCTTTTTCGCAATTAAGCATGCAATCACTAAAATTAATGCACCAAAATTTTCATGCGCTCATATAATCATGCTAAAACACATAAAATAAGATTAAAACTAATTTCTCCAACGTCAAATTAGTGGTTTCGAAACCACCATTTAAACCAGCCCCAAAATTGGGCTGTTACAATTCTCCCCCTTAGGGATTTTTGTCCCCAAAAATCTTACCGGTAAAAAGGTTGGGATATTGGTTTCTCATAGCCTCTTCGGGCTCCCATGTAGCCTCTTCTACCCCATGTCTCTACTATAGTACTTTTACAAGGGCTATACTTTTATTTCTTAACTATTTGTCTTCTCGTGCCAAAATCTTAACCGGCTCTCCACCATAAGTCATGTCCGGTTGAATTTCAACCTCTATCGGTACAATCACATGCGAAGGGTCTGATCAGTAGCGACGTAACATAGACACATGGAACACATCATGAATCTTTTCCAATTTAGATGGCAAAGCCAAACAATAAGCTACCGGTCTTATCCTCTCGGTAACCTCATACGGTCTGATAAAGTGCAGACTCAACTTGCCTTTACGGCTAAATCTGAGAACTTTCTTCCATGGTGACACTTTTAAAAATACCTTATCACCAACTTGAAACTCAATCTCTTTCCGTTTCAAATTCGCGTAGGACTTTTGTCTATCAGAAGTAGCTTTTAAACAATCACGTATCACCCTTACTTTATCTTTAGTTTTTTGACTAAATTGACCCTGTGAATCTAATTTTCTCTAAGTTCATTCCAATACAAGGGCGTTCGGCACTTTCGCCCATACAATGCCTCATAAGGTGCCATTTTCAAACTTGACTGAAAACTGTTATTGTAAGAAAATTCCACTAACGGTAAGTACTTTTCCCAATTACCTTGAAATTCCAAAACACAGCATCGGAGCATGTCCTCAAGTATCTGTATTACCCTCTTCGACTGTCAGTCGGTTTGCGGATGGAAACCTGTACTAAAGCTCAATTTTGTACCCAAGGTTTCTTGTAAATTTTTCCAAAATAGTGATGTAAATCTCGGATCTCTGTCCGAAATAATTGACAAAGGTACTCCATGTAATCTCACAATTTTCGAAACATAAAAATCCGCCAACTTATCAAGCGATGCGTACCAGTATAAAATAGGACGACTTCGTGAGTCTATCAACCACAACCTATATGGCATCCTTCTTTTTTGGTGTCAAAGGCAAACCCGTCATAAAATCCATACCAATACGGTCCCATTTCCAATCAGGAGCCATAATAGGCTGAAGTAGACCCAAAGGTACTTGGTGTTCAGCTTTCACTTGCTGATAAATCAAGCATTTTGATACAAACTCGAAAATATCTTTCTTCATACTCGGCCACCAATACCCTTTTTCAAGTCAATATAGATTTTTATGCTGCCTAGACGTACATATAAGTGATTCGTGTAAAATTTTCCTAATAAGTTCATCATTTCTCGATACACAGACTCTGTCTCGGAACATCAAACATCCTTCAAAATTATTCCAAAAGTCTGACTCAACATTCAACTCACACTGAAATCTTTTGGCTTACAAATCACTGTCGCATTTCTGAGCTTTACAAATCTCTTGGAGGAACATCGGTTTAGCTCTCAACTCAGCTAGAATTGAACCATCATCCGATATAGCCAACCATGTATTCATGGCTCTCAGTGCAAACAAGGATTTCCTACTTAAGGCATCAGTGGCTACGTTTGCCTTTCTTGGATGGTAGTCAATCATTCACTCATAATCCATTATCAACTCTAACCATCTTCATTGCCTTAGGTTCAAATCCTTTTTTTAGTCATCAAGTACTTTAGGCTTTTATGACCAGTGAGCACCTGACATTTCTCACCATACAAATGGTGTCTCTATATCTTCAATGCAAATACAATGGCGGCTAACTCCAAATCGTGGGTCGGGTAATTCTTATCATGTGGCTTTAACTATCTAAAGGCATAAGCTATCACTTTGCCTTCTTGCATGAGTACACAACCCAATCCATTTAAGGATGCATCACTATAGACCACAAATTCTTTTCCTGGTTTAGGTTGTACTAGAACTGGAGCCTCGGTCAACAATGCATTCAATTTCTCAAAATGCTGTTCGCACTTTTCTGTCCACTCAAACTTCACATCTTTTTGCAATAGTCTTGTCATCGGAGTAGCTATCATGGAAAATCCTTTAACAAACCGTTTGTAATAACCGTTAGGTCCAGAAAACTTCTAACCTCAGATACATTCCTTGGTGGCTTCCAATCCACAATTGCTGAGATCTTACTCGGGTCAACTCTAATTCCATCTCCCGAGACAATATGTCCTAAAAATCCAACTTCTTTAAGCCAAAATTCATTTTACTAAACTTGGCACAAAACTAATTATCTTGTGAAATTTGCAAAACCGTCCTCAAGTGCTCAACGTGTTCGTTCTCATAACGAGAGTAAATCAGTATATCATCAATAAAGACCACAAAAAATTTATCCAAATATGGCTGAAAGATACGGTTCCTCAAATCCATGAACACAGCAGGGGCATTTGTTAAATCGAAAGGCATGACTAAAAACTCGTAGTGACCATACCTTGTCTGAAATGCGATTTTCGGCACATCTAAGTCTTTGACTCTCAATTGATAATATCCAGACTCAAGGTCTATCTTGGAAAACATAGTGGCTCCCTTCAATTAGTCGAACAAATCATTGATCCTTGTCAAGGGGTACTTGTTCTTTACGGTTACCTTATTAAGATGCCGATAACCTATACATAACCTCATGAAACCATCTTTCTTTTTCACAAATAATACATGAGCACCCCACGGAGAATAACTTGGTCTTGCAAAACCTTTATCCGTCAACTCTTGTAACTGTGCCTTCAATTCTTTCAACTCAGTTTGAGCCATCCTATATGGAGCAATTGAAATAGGGGCAGTACCAAGGGCTAATTCAATGCCAAATTCAATCTCTCTAATCGAAGACAACCTTGGTAATTCTTCTGGAAATACATCTGGGCACTCACACACTAGGGGCACTGATTCAATTCTTAACTCAGTCTCTTTGGCATTTATCACAAAGGCAAGGTAAGCTTCATATCCCTTTCTTACATATTTTTGGGCAGACATATGAGAAATCACTACAGTAACCTATCCGTTTCATCTGATTCAACACGAAGAATATCTCCATTTTCACTTTTTAACTCAATAAATTTCCTTCCACAATTTACTATTACATCATGAGTAGTTAACCAATCCATACTAAGAATTACATTGAATTATCAAATGGAAATAGCATGAGGTTTGCTGGAAAATAATGACCTTTAATCATTAAAGGGCAACCTTTGCATACTTTATCAACTAACGTACATTTGCCTAAGGGGTTTGACACCTTTATCACAAATTCTGTAGACTCTACAAGCATGTTCATACTAGAGACTAATTTTATGCAAACATATGAGCGGGTAGATCCCGGGTCAATTAAAGCAATAACATGAGTATCATAGAGAGAAAATGTAGCCGTGATCACATCAGGGGATGACGCCTCTTCGCGAGCGCGAATAGCATAAGTCCTCGCAGGCGTTCTACCCTTAGATCTTGCAGTCTGCTCTCTAGGTGTATTCTTACTACTCGTTTCATTTCCCAGATTTCTCTGTAACCTTCCTCTAGTAGTACTCCCCGATCTTGCACTTTGAGATTTCTCTTTCTCACCCATCTTGGGGAAATCTCTAATAAAATGATCTGGGTATCCACACTTGAAACAAGCTCTCTCATTTTTTTGGCACTCACCGGGTGATGTCTGCCACACTGTGGACATTCCATTCTACTTGGTCGAGCGTTACCAACACTAGCAACTGAAGTGATCTGAGCTTTAGACCCTCAGTACTGCTTACCTTTAACTCTGCTTGAAAATCCAGTGAATTGGCTAGTCGAGTAGTAAACTCTCTCTATTTCTTGGATGAATATTGAAATGACTTGCCTAATTGTATCTTCTTCGAGTCGTGAGACTCGACTTCATCCTTTCTTTTCTCTTTGGCCAACTCCTCGGCCTTGAAAGCTCTATCTACTAACACAACAAATTCTTTTAGTTCTAGGACACCAACATACAATCAAATATCCTCATTTAATCCATCCTCAAACCTTTCGCACATGATGACCTCGGTGGACATGCACTCTCGAGCATATTTACTAAGCCTTACAAACTCACGTTCATATTCAGTCACCGTTATTCTACCTTGCTTTTGCTCAAGGGATTCCTTTCTCTTCTCATCAATAAATCTTTGGCTCATGTACTTCTTCCGAAACTCTTCTTGGAAAAACTCCCAATTAATTTTCTCCCTTAGTACAACCGACACAAGGGTGTTCCACCACTGGTAGGCCAAATCTCTCAAGAGAGATATCGCGCATTTCATACACTCCTCAAGTAAATAGGACAATTCATAAAATACCTTAATGATATTTTCAAGCCAGAATTCTACTCTTTCTGGATCATCATCTTTATTAGCTCGAAATTTCTCAGCTCATTGTTTTCGATTCTATCAACAGGGGGCTTTTCCTTTCTTACTACCTCTACCATTTGGGGAGCTACAGGGGTAAGCTAAAGAATAGGTGGGGGTGGAGGGGTTTGCGGGTTCGAGTTTATTCGAATGAACTTTATATACCACGCGTTCATCATATGGAGAAAGGCTTCCCTAGCCTCTTCTCCTCCTCTCAGACTTACAGTCGCTGGTTTATTCTCATTTTCAGTTGGCACCGTCCTTTAAGCGGAAGCCAGCATGTTACTTTCTACATCATTCGTCTCTGCTCTGTCAGGAACCATTTACTATATGAAAATATAATTTAAATCGTCAAGAGTTGTCACACTATCATTATGTAAATACTCATACATATGGCATGTATAGCTAGACTCATGCATACGCTACGTTAGTCCGAGAATCAACTAAATCGTAGCTCTGATACCACTAAATGTAACACCCCTTACCCGCATCTAACGCCGAAACCAGGTACAAGGCATTACTATACGTAACTTGCTCAAGCATACAACATCGAACCATAAAATTTCATTTCAATTTAAAACTATTCATTTGAGATCATAAGGTCCTTATTATAGGTCTACGAGACCCGAAACATACACTTAGAGTGGTTCGGGACTAAACCGATATTGTTCAAACCTTTAGAATTTTTTTAAAAATAGGGCCACGCGCCCGTGTGGAGAGGGACACGCCCGTGTTGGCAGTGTGTAGTCACACACGCTCATGTCCCTAGCCCGTGTGGATTTTATTTCTCAACTCGAACCTATAGGGGTTTTCACACGGCCTGACACATGCCCGTGTCTATGACTCGTGTCCCTCACACGGCCATGACAAGCCCATGTCTTCTCCTAACGTCAATCATCCCAATAAGGTCACATGGCCAAGGCACACGCCCGTGTCCTTAGACCGTGTGGTGAATTAAATTCCCAATTTCAGGCATAGACTTCACACGGCCTGGGCACTCGCCCATACTCTATATCTGTGTCTTCCATGGGTTGAGACACACGGCCGTGCCTCAGCACATGTGGTTACTACTGGGTATTTTGACTTGCCAACTTAGGATACAGGGGGACACACGACCTATCAACACGCCCGTGGGGCACACACAGCCTAGACACATGCCTGTGTGTCTACCCGTGTGGACAATTATGAGGTTATTTACCAAGCCACTTGCCACCCTAAAAAGCAACCACACTTATACCATTTTAATACAACACACAACATGACAATAAGGCACCTTTGTTATCTAAAATCAAACATCCACACCTTATTAACAACCTACTTCATCATGTACATACTTCAATCATAACTCATTCAATTTCACAACTTGTACTTCATGAATTTCATCATCATTGATTATATAAAAACTTAACATGTATTGGCCAATTCCAATGGCCATTTGAAAAATGAATGAGTAGCATTAATAGGCAACACATTGTCTAAAAAATATGACATATCACAAAATAACCAAGTTCCTATACATGCCATACCCAAACTTAATCAACTTTATTATACCAAAAGAATAGTTGATAGTGTGAATCGAACTCTGACTTCCTTCGATTCCTGAGCTAGCTTGGCATATATAAGGAAAAGGGAAAAGAGAGGGGGAAGCATAAAGCTTAGTAAGTTTGCATGAAATAATAGCAACATAAAGGCTTATGATAACATCCATTTATCTCATTGAATAATAACACAAGTTCTCAAGCACTTTGATATAACTTATTCATGCTTACTCTTACCAATCACATACCACATATTGGATTCATTTCTCATATTCTACTCATGGGTACTTGTATCACTTCATCACATAACTTTAGCATAAACTTAGCTCTTTACTCACTTTAATATAAATTTAGCTTATTACTCGTTGAACCTCTTGAAATATCAAAGGATGCTCAATCTCATCATACATGTAACACAATGCCAATGCTATATCCCAAATATGGTCTTACATGGAATCACATCTTGATACCGATGCCATATCCCAGATATGGTCTTACACGGGATCTCATATCTCGATGTCGATGTCATATCCTAGATATGGCCTTATACGAGATCATATAGCGATGTCGATGCCATGTCTCAGACATGGTCTTACACGAGATCTCCATTAGGTTTCGAGGCTATGTCCCAGACATGGTCTTATACGGGACCTTATTTATCTCATGTTGTGACAATGGTATCCTTGTTGTTCTTAATGTTCAACCGGGGCTTCGACTTAACATATTATCATTATACTTTCATCGAGACATCATTAACCAATCCCATAGAGATTATATACTTTTCTCATGATATTAAGTAAGTAAAAACATAATAGCATTATATAGCTTTAATTTCACACAAACTTACCTCGATACCAAAATATATGTAGTTGTTCAATTTAGTCCACCACCTTGTTCTTTCCTCGGTTTTGGTTTGGACTTCACGTTTCTCGATCTATAATGAAAATTTCACTTTAATGATCACATTGATTAAAATAACTCATGAATCATACTTTGGAAAAAATTACGATTTTACCCCTAAGCTTTTACAAAATTATAATTTTACCCCTAGGTTCGTAAAATGATTCTAATCAAATTTCCTCCTTTAACAAGCCTAGCTGAACATTTATTACTCTTATAGCAACTCACAAAACCAATTATTTTACACATTTACCACC
This sequence comes from Gossypium rotundifolium, assembly GCA_025506655.1. NCBI lineage: Eukaryota > Viridiplantae > Streptophyta > Magnoliopsida > Malvales > Malvaceae > Gossypium > Gossypium rotundifolium. Next base: position 33,215,584 of record CP106730.1, read on the forward strand.
TATTTACAACCTTTACAAAAAGGTCCTTTTAGGTGTTTTCATGGAAACCCCTTTCACAAAAGTGGTTTATTTAACAACCAAGCTTCATTTTCTTCCATAAAAATTCAGCAAATAATATAAATGCTCACATGGAAAAACCTTAGACTTTTAACCATTTTGCAAAATAGTCCGTCATTAGCTAGATCATGCTGCAAGGGTCCCAAAAGTACAAAAATTATCAAGAAAGACCACCAAAATCACTTACTTGCAAGGGATTAAGTTGCTAAAAATTTCAAGCTTCCTAAAACCCTATTTTACTGATATTTTTGGTGGAGAAGATGGAGAGAAAAGGATGATATCATTCTTTTCTTTACTCTATTTTATTACATCAATTTTGTCACCTAATCCACTAACTTTGACCAAATTTGACATTTCTTGTCCCTTATGGCCGACCAACCATTTCCTAAGGGTCTTATTACACATTAAGGACCTCTAATTTAATATTCTATAGCTATTAGATACCTTTATCTTGTAGAACAACACTTTCACACTTTATGCGATTTAGTCCTTTTCATAATTAAGCATACAACACTAAAATTAATGGACCAAAATTTTCATGCGCTCATATAATCATGCTAAAATAAATAAAATAATATTAAAACTAATTTCTCCAACCTCGGATTAGTGGTTTTGAAACCACTATTCTGACTAGCCCCAAAATCGGGCTGTTACAGTATGAAATGATCACATGACGGGAAATGCTTGAAAATGTTAAATCTTGTTTGAATAAATGAAAATCGATAGATATGTGTTTTCCCAAAATGGATAAGGTCCTGCATTTGTTGCTGACAAGATTTAGCTTAGACGAGTAATCCTATTGACCTTATTTATGAAAGGATTTAGCCCGGACGGGTAATCTTGATATAAGTCCTCTCGAGCATATGTTATGTATTGGATTTAGCCGGACGGGTAATCCAAATCAAGTACTTTAGAGCATATGTCATAAAAAGGATTTAGCCTGGACTGGTAATCTTGACTAAGCTCTATTGAGTATATATTGTAGACAGGATTTAGCCTGGACTGGTAATCCTGTTGTTTATATATATGTGGCTCGAGACTGTACTCTCTGAAATAGCACCCTATGGGTATCATTGAATATGAATTGATGGATCCTGATTTGTACACCACGAATGTACTACCTGTGTATCCATCGATATTTCAGATAAATTCAATGGGTTAAAGTCTTAACATGAAAAGATATGAATAAGAAATGAGTTATTACAGATATCGGCTTGAAATACTTGATACTTGATTTATGGAAATATGAATAATAATATTGTACATGGAATTTATTTGATGAGTATGTACATCCTTGATTATAGACTTGTACACCTTGAGTGTACTAACCGTGACCTTGATATTCTGAGTAATATGGGTAAAGTTCTGATATGAAATGATCTGAACTCGAGATGAACTATTATAAATTATACTTGTAATATAAAGAGATGATTTATACATGTTAAATGAATACATGTTGTAGAAAGTATATGTGCATGGAAACTTGATTGCTGTTGAGCCCATATATGTTTGTGATGTTATTATGGAATATATGACTAACAAGGGCAATGAGGATATGTGTAGGGCTTGAGGACAAATTGATTGAATATGCCTTACATAGTTACCTCAAAATAGAATGAATGGTAAGTTAAGTACCATGTTATATGAACTTACTAAGCATTTTATGCTTACTTAGTTTTATTTCCCTACTTTAGAGTAAATTAGAAGCTCGTTGGATTGGAAACTTGGCAGAGATCACTCGCATTATCCATCAGCCTATTTCAGTGAATATGGTAAAGAAATTATGATTATAATGGCATGTATAGGTTATATTGGCCTTATTGGCTTGTAAATGTAAATGATTATTGTAATCTAGCCATTGGAATGGCTAGTGATGATTATGTTTTGGTACATGTATATATGTGTTTAAGTTTATCTTATGGAGATAACATAAGTGTTTATTATTGATTGATTGAGAAAGGTTAAATGAGTATGCTTATAAAAGGTAAAATTAAAAGCATGAATGCATGTAATATATCATGTTAGATGTTACAAATTACTTGAATTCAATGCTTGGAATGGTTGGTATTTGAATGTAAGTTTGGTGCAGGATTTTGGTATGATTTTGGGTGAGAAATGAAGCTGGAAATGACTTTGTTTTGTCCATACGGGCATGTGTCTAGACCGTGTGTGACACACGGCCAAGTACATGGGTATGTAGTTAGGCCGTGTGTCCCCTGCACATTAATTTTGAGAAACAAAATGCTCAGAATTGAGCACACGGGTAGAGACACGGGCATGTGGCTCAGTCGTGTGTGCTACGTAGCCTAAAACACGGGTGTGTGTCATGGCCGTGTGAAACTTGCACCTAATTTTGAAAGAATTAAATTAACAATACGGCCTAGCACACAAGCGTGTGGCATGGCCGTGTGCACAAGATAGAGAGTTACACGGGGTCAAACACAGCCTGCAACACGGGTGTGTCCCTTGGACCACACGTGTGTGTGAGCCCTACACCTTGAAATTTTTTTAAAATTTCACGAAAAATTCTTAGAGGTTACTATTAAGTCCCGATTTGATTCTAATGCTCGTATTGGGCCTTGATGGTCCATTTAAGGGATGTTACAAATGATTTCAGAATTTGAATAGTAACTTGCATGAATTATCTAAAATTTTTTGAAAGTTTCGGTAATACTCCGTAACTCTATTACGGCGACGGATACAGGTTTGGGGTGTTACAATATACCATCATTAACCTTTTCATAGAACTATGAATTACTTCCTCTACTTACTTTCCATTCCATTTAGTAAGTATAAACTTAAATAACAACATCAACTCACTTATTAGTATATTTATTCACATCATAGATAAGTTCATCCATAACATACGTAATTTCTCATATATAAGTACATCATTAAATTCATCAATCCCTTTTTTGACATATCACATTTCAATAATGAACTTACTGTTTCATTTCCTTTTCTTACCTGTTTCATTTGTATAATACCAGACATAAGCATAAACAACAATCATGATATCAAGTTTGACATAAGCCTAATCACCATCATCAATACACAAGTTAGCGCATTTAAGTAGACAACTAATTTAGATTCAATCACATAATAAACCATTTTATAAGAAAATTCACCTTTTGCATCATACCAGCTTTTCATAAACATAAGCATATTCCCATTTTTGTCAATTATCATTTCATTGTATATCATTAATATTAAACATGATATAATGTAACCATAAGCTTAGTATAAACCTAAGCATTATCCACAATCTCAACTATTGAATTTATTTATGTTCAGATCAATATTCAATAAATAACAAATCTTTCAAAATTCATTAAACATATTACCTTATCGAGATTTTCCATTTGAAGAAAAAATTACGGATAAGAGTACATCATCAACAGAAGCTCATAGAGCTGAACAGAAGCTCGTGAGTGCTGAACAAAACCTCGTGAGAGCTGAACAGAAGCTCGTGAGAGTTAAACAGAAGCTTGTAAGAGCTGATCCACCCAAATCACTCCAAACAGAAAGTAAAACACGAGAGTTCGCAACACATGCTAAACCGCGGTTTACTTGGGTAATATGTCGATATCTCCCTCCAATACCATCACCACTCAAAACCCCTGTCATACACCAAATCACGAATGTTCTCAAATCTCGAGTTTAATCCAAATTGAGTATTAAATTTGATAATATATTTCCAACAATAACTAAATTATAAAAATAGAACATATATATAATACCAATCATCAATTTACACAAATGTTAAATTTTAACCTTACAAACTTACCTAGCTAAATTGAAGAAATGTCAAAGTACAAGGGTATTTTGGTAATTTTTCATTCTCATCGATTTTCCACTCGACCTTGATTTAAATTAATAATTTCATTCAATATATTAATTTAGACAATAAAACAATTCATTTCATGCAATTTGGTCATTTTGACATTTTTGCAAAATTGCCCCTAAAGTTTTACTTTTATTCAATTTAGTCCTTGAGCCCAAAACATCCAAATTAACCATTTTTAATGCAAACCTATACTATCAAAATATTCATGGAATTGAATACAACCCATTTTGCAATAATTTTACAACAAACCCTTGTATTTTTACTATTTCCATAATTTAGTCCTTAATCGAAAAATTTATCAAAAATCACTAAATAAAATACTTTAAATAAAATTAATATCTCAAATTCATAATTTTACATAAAAAATCACAAGATTCATCAATGGCAACATTAAAAACCTTTAAAAGTTTCAAAATCGAAAGTATGAGCTAGCTAGATCTAGTTGCAATAATCTCAAAAACATAAAAATTACAAGAAATAGGATCGATTATACTCACATGTAAAGGAATAAAGCCAAAATAGAAACCTACCCCGTAGCTATGGTGTTTTCTAGAAGAAGAAAATGAAATAAAAATGTTTCAATTTCACTTTAATTTATGTTAATTTCCATTTAATTACAAAATTACCATTGAATTTATATTATTTTATCATTTCTATTCAAGTTGTCATTCAACCCTATTAATTAAGGCTAAATTACCACATAGGTCCTTCCTTATTTATTTAATAAGCTATTTAATTATCAAAATGTAATAATTACTAAGTTTTGCATCTTTTACAATTTAGTCCTTTTCTTTAATTAACTATCAAAACGTTAAAATTTTTCAAATAAAATTTAATACAACATTAATGACATTTCATAAATATTTATAAAAATATTTACGGCTCGATTTATAAAAATGACATCCCAATACCTCATTTTTTAGAACCACTTTGTAACAGACCGATTTAGGGCTTAGTCAGAATAGTGGTGCGAGACCACAAATCCAAAGTACAAAATATGTGTTTAAATGATTTTACAAGGCTTATGAGGTATTTTCATGATTGTGTGAAAGTCACATGAAGAAATTTTATTAATTAGTGAATAAATTGTCCATTAGGACTAAATTACAAAGAATAGAAAATGTGAGATTCTAGAAGGTTCAAGTATGAAATAGAATTATGAAAAATCCTAGAGGTCCTTATTTAGAAATTAGACCATTATATTTGATGATGGACAAAAATGTACATGGGAAGGAAAAATCTTAAGAAATGGTCATTTAGGGCATTTTGGTCATTTGGTTAATTAAAGAATAAAAAGGGAAAATAAGCCAAAAAATCATGTCCATCTTCTCCCCCATGGTGCCGAAATTTTCAAGGATTCTATAGCTAGGGTTTTTTTCATTTTCAAGCTTAATGTAAGTGTATCCTAGCCTCGTTTTTAATGTTCTTCGTATTTTTAAAACCCTTGTAGCTCGGTTTAACTATTTCTAGCCATATGTTGAGCTAGTTTTATGTTCAAAAATTTACCCATGTATGAAATGCATGTGTTTTGATGTTTTTTTGGAAGAATATGAAAGTTTGATGTATGATAAACATCTTTTTCTAAGTGATTTTCATGAAAGATACATGAAAAGGACCAATTTGTAAAGTTATAGAAATGGTCATACATGAGTGAAATAGTGGGAATTTAATGTTGTTATAGTTTAGAAAATGATTCGATAAGGCTTGAAATGTAAGAAAGTTGAATGAAAATCATTTTACGAGCCTAGGGGTGAAAGTGTAATTATGTGAAAGTTTAGGGGTAAAATTATAATTTTGCCAAAATATGAATTATGAGTCGATTTAGTCAATGCATGTGTTTAACAATAGAAATTTATTATTATAGATCAAGAAACACGAAGCCCGGATCGAAACTGAGGCAAGAACAAAGTTGAAGACTAAATTGAGCACTGGGGCACATTTTGAGATTCGAGGTAAGTTTGTATGAAATTAGTATTTCATAATGTTCGATATTTGAAATATTTCATTATTATGTTAATGCATGTTATTGTGAAAAAAATCGAGCTATAAAGTCTCGATAAGTACGATGAGAACATGCTAAATTGTAATTCCGGTTATAGTTTTGGAATAAGTATTTTACCTACGTATGCATATGAGAAAGGAAAGGTCCCATATAAGACCATATTTGGGATATGGCTTCGGTACCAAAGAATGATCTCGTGTAAGACCATATTTGGGATATGGCATCGACATTTAAGTACGATCTCGTATAAGATCATGTCTAGGACATGGCATCGACATCGAGTTATGAGATCTAGTATAAGACCATATCTGGGATATGGCGTTGGCACTAAGGAATGATCCCATGTAAGACCATATCCGGGATATGGCATTGGCATCAAATCTTATGTATGTTAAGATTGAATTATTTATAATGATCCGATCTATTCATAAGCAAAAGAGTCAAGTATGAGAGTTGGTGAGATCTAAATCTATTTATGGATGGCCTTGAGTGATGTTCATGGTATGAATGATGAAGATGTGAGTTTATGGTTATGTTAGCAAATATGCTAAACTACATGATTCAGTGATACAAGTATCTTGAGTAAGTAAAAGTCACCAGATCATATTGACATGATACGGGTAAGAGTAAGTTAGAATAAGTGTGAATAAGTACGAGTAAGTACTTTTATTCATTGGTGCTATGTCACCATTGTTTCATGATATGAATGATTATAGTTTGAGTAAATTGTCATCCTAGAGTTTCATGCAAACTTACTAAGCTATATGCTTACCCCTCTTTCTTCCCTTTTCCTTCTAGTTTCGCCAAGTTAGCTCGAGGATCATTGGATGTTGGAGCTCGAATCACACTATCGGTATCACTTTGGTATAACAATTTAGACTTATTTTGAGTATGGCATGTATAGGACTCGAGTATTTTGTTAAGTTGTAATTGTTAGCCAAATTTTGGCTATGTATGTTACTAAAGTCATTTTGTAAATGGTCTTGAGTTAGGCCAATACTTGGCAAATCCTTCTGCTCAATGAAGGTAAATTTCATGAAGTGTATGCTCTTGTGTATGTCTCAATTTCTTAAATTCCTAGAGATATTAATTTGTCATCTTTTAAATTGGAATGATTTGAATTGGATTTTGTGTGTGTGTGATGTAGGGTGGCAAAATGGATTGGTATATAGCCTGTTAATTGTCCACATGGGTAGACAGATGGGCGTGTGTCTAGACTGTGTGGGAGGCATGACTAGCACATGGGCTATGCCCAAGCCATGTGAAGTCTACACCTTGCATTTGAAATTTAAATCGCCACATAGCTGAAGCACACAGGCGTGTGTATAGGACGTGTGGATAAGTCACAATGACAAGGTTTGTCACACGGGCCAGGGCCACAGACGTGTCAAGGCCGTGTGAAATTAGTTAGTGTCGACCACGAGTGGAAGACACGGGCATGTTTTAAGGGCACACGGGCGTGTCCCTAGTTCAACATAGGCGTGTGGCCCCTGTTTTGATGAAAAGTTTTCCAAATTCGTAAGTTAAATCCTAAAACCTCTTGGAGGTATGTTTAGGGCCACGACGGTTAAGAATGAGCAAGAAATGGGTTTTGAACGAAATGTTATAACCCATTACTACACGTTCAAGTAAGATTAAGCATGGTAATGCCTCACATCTGATCTCGTCGTCGGACACGGGTAAGGGGTGTTACATTTAACGGTATCAGAGCTACAGTTTAGTTGGTTCTCAGATGAACGTAGCGTGAGTATGAGTCTAGCTGCACATGCCATATGTAAGAGTGATTGTGTAATGATAGTGTGACGACTCTTGACATTTTACATTGTATTTGATATAGTTAATGGATCCTGATCCCGATCGAGCTGCAGCTGATGATGCTATAAGTAATGCGTCGACACTCGCACAAGGGATTGTGCTAGTTAAAAGTAGACCCGAGACTTTGAGTCAAGGGGAAGAGGCCGTGAAGCCTTTCTCTGAATAATGAGTAATTGGTACACAGAGTACATTCGAGCAAATCTGAATGCTCCACCTCCTCCGCCCTCGCCTATTCCTCAACCTACTCATGTAGCTCCCAAGTAGTAGAAGTTGTAAGAAGAGAAAAACCTTCAGTTGATAGGATCCGAAAGCAAGGAGCTGAGAAATTCAGGGCTAGTAAGGACGATGATCTAGAAAGAGTAGAATTCTATCTTGAAAACACCATTTGGGTGTTTGATGAGCTATCGTGCACACCTGTAGAGTGCATGAAGTGTGTAGTTTTCTTTTCGAGAGATTTTGCTTACTAGTGGTGGAATACCCTTGTGTCAATGGTACTAGGGAAGGATCACATGGGATTTCTTTCAAGAAGAGTTTCGAAAGAAATATATAAGTCAAAGATTTATTGGCCGGAAGAGAAAGGAATTCCTTAAACTGAAGTAAAGAAAGATGACAATAACTGAATACGAGCATGAGTTTGTGAGACTCAGTAAGTATGCTTGAGAGTGTGTGTCCTCGAAAGCTATTATGTGTAAGAGGTTTGAGGATGGGCTAAATGAAGATATAAAGTTGTTCATTGGTGTTCTTGAATTGAAAGAATTTGTTGTGTTAGTAGACAGAGCCTGTAAGGCTGAAGACAAAGAAAGACTAAGATGCAGTCTCGTGACTCAAAAAAGAGATAGATGAGCAAAACATTTCAATCATCATCTAAGAAGTCAAGAGACTTCTTAACCCGATCAGCTATGTCAGCGGGGTTTTCAAATAGGAGTAAGAGTAAACAGTACTCAGGGCCTAAAGCCTAAACTACATTAGTTGCTAGTATTGGCGGCCCCTGACCCAATAGGCTAGAGTTCCCATAGTGTGGTAGATGTCACTCTAGTGAATGTCGAGCAAATGAAAAAAGCCTGCTTCAGGTGTGGGTCTTTAGACAATTTTATTAGAGATTTTCCAAAAGTGGATGAGAAAGAGAAGCCTCGGGAGGCAAGATCGAGAGGCACTACTAGAGGGAGATCATAGAGAAACTCGAGAAGCGGGGCAAGTAGTAAGACTACTCACAAGGACCAGGCTGCGAGACCTGAGGGCTGAGCACCTGCGAGAACTTATGCCATTCGCGCTCGCGAAAAGCATTGTCTCTTGACATAATTACGGTACTTTTTCTCTCTATGATACTAAATTTATTGCTTTAATAGATCCGGGATCTACCCATTCATATATGTGTATGAAATTAGTATCTAGAATGAGTATGCCCATAGAGTTTACAAGATTTGTGATAAAGGTGTCTAATCCTTTAGGCAAAAGTGTGTTACTTGATAAAGTATGCAAAGATTGCCTATTAATGATTAGAGGTCATTATTTTAAGGTAAATCTAATGAGATTGCCATTTGATGAATTTGATATTATTCTTGGTATGGACTGGTTAACCACTCATGATGTGACAGTAAATTGTGGAAAGAAAAATATTGAATTGAGATGTAAAAATGGGATACTCTTCGTGTTGAATTAGATGATCAAGGCAGGTCGCCGGCAGTGATATCTCACATGTCGGCCCAGAGGTATATAAGGAAAGGGTATGAGGCTTATCTAGCTTTTGTGATGAATGCTAAAGAAATAGAATTAAAGATTGAATAAGTTTCAGTAGTATGTGAATACCTAGATGTATTTCCAGAAGAGTTGCCAGGGTTACCTCCGGTTAGAGAGGTTGAATTTGGTATCGAATTAGCTCCCAGCACTGCACCCATATCAATTGCACCTTACAGAATGGCTCCACCTGAATTAAAAGAATTGAAGGCACAGTTGCAAGAGTTGATGGATAAAGTTTTTGCAAGACCGAGTAGTTCTCCATGGGGTGCTCCAGTGTTATTTGTGAAAAAGAAAGATGGTTCCATGAGATTATGCATAGATTATCGTCAGCTTAATAAAGTAATCATGAAGAACATGTACTCTTTCCCAAGGATCGATGACTTGTTTGATCAATTGAAGGGAGCCACCGTGTTTTCCAAGATAGACTTGAGATCGGGATATTACCAGTTGAGAGTGAAGGACTCAGACGTGCCTAAGACTGCTTTTCGAACAAGGTATGGGCATTATGAATTTCTAGTCATGCCATTCGATTTGACAAATGCCCTGCAGAGTTCATGGATCTAATGAACTATATTTTTAACCATTATTAGACAAGTTTGTTGTGGTATTTATTGATGATATACTAATATAGTCCAGGGATGAACATGAGCATGCGAACACTTAAGGATAGTTTTGCAGATTTTGCGAGATAATCGACTGTATGCCAAGTTTAGTAAAAGTGAGTTTTGGCTAAAGGAAGTTGGATTCTTGGGACACATTGTCTCCGGAGATGGGGTTCGAGTTGACCCAGTCAAAATCTCAGCTATTGTTGACTATAAACCGCCGAAAAATGTGTCTGAGGTTAGAAGTTTTCTGGGCCTAGCTGGCTATTATCGACGGTTCTTCAAAGGATTTTCCATGATAGCAACACCAATGACGAGATTATTACAGAAAAGTGTAAAGTTTGAGTGGACAGAAAAGTGCCAATAGAGTTTCGAGAGATTAAAAGCCATGTTGATATAGGCTCTAGTTCTAGTGCAACCTGAACCAGGAAAGGAATTTGTAATTTATAGTGATGCATCTTTAAAGGGATTGGGCTGTGTACTTATGCAAGAAGGCAAGGTGATAGTATATGCTTCCAGACAGCTCAAGTCACACAAGAAGAATTATCGATGCATGATTTAGAGATGGCTGCCATTGTTTCCGCATTGAAGATTTGGAGGCACCATTTGTATGGTGAAAGATGTCAGATATTCACAGATCAAAAGAGTTTAAAGTATTTGATGACTCAAAAAGAATTGAACTTAAGGCAACGAAGGTGGTTGGAGTTGATAAAAGACTATGAGCTAGATATTGATTACCATCCTGGAAAGGAGAATGTAGTCGCCGATGCCTTAAGTAAAAAATCTTTATTTGCCTTGAGGGCCATGAATACCCAGATGATTGTATTAGAGAATGGTTCCATTCTAGCTGAGCTAAGGGCTAGACCGATGTTCCTCCAAGAGATCTACGAGGCTCAAAAGAATGATAACGACTTAAAGACCAGAAGGACTCAATGCGAGTCAGGTGTCGAGTCGATTTTTGGATCAATCCGGATGGATGTTTGATGTTCAGGGACCGAGTATGTGTACCGAAAATATGAGCTCATTCGTAAAGTTTTGCATGAAGCGCATAATGGATGCTTATCTGTGCATCTGAGTAGCACCAAGATGTATAACGACTTAAAGCAACGGTGTTGGTGGCTAAGTATGAAGAAAGATATTTCCGAGTTTTTTCAAGATGTTTAATTTGTCAGCAAGTGAAAGCCGAACATCAAGTACCCTTGGGTTTGTTACAACCTATAATGGTACCCGAATGGAAATAGAATCAAGTCACTATGGATTTTGTAACAGGTTTGCCGTTGACACCGAGCAAGAAAGATGTTGTATGGGTCGTAGTCGATAGACTTACAAAGTCAGCCCATTTTATACTGGTGCGTGTCGATTACCCACTAGACAAGTTGGCAAACCTGTATATCTCTGAGATTGTGAGGCTACACGGAGTGCCCTTATCGATTATATTAGATAGAGATCCAAGATTTAGTTCTAGATTTTAGAAAAAGTTGCAAGAGGCCTTGGGCACAAAGTTGAAATTTAGTACGACTTTTCACCCCCAAACTGACGGAAAATCGGAGAGGTTAATCCAAGTACTTGATGATATGATTTAGTGCTGTGTTCTTGAATTTCAAGGTAGTTGGGAAAAATATTGATCGTGTCAAACAGTCGAGTTTTAAAATTTATAAATAGAATGATCGAATCTGTAGACTAACTATGACAACGATAGAGGCAAGTGCACCTATCGGACAGTAGTATAGTTTAGGCAAGAATATCTTATCGAACCCAAGAGAACCTAAAAGTACTACTACTCACTTTCTTTCTATTATTTAACCTGAAATATGAAGTGATTGGTTTATGAAACTAATGAAAAAACTAAACTAGATGTAAAGACAAAAGAATGAATTGGAGAAAGACTTTAGGAAAACTCAGTTGATGAAGATGATACCCTTAGGAAGAATCCACCTAAGACTTCACTTATTATCTATTCCCCAAACCATATGATTTCTTTACTTAGCTTGATCCGTGAGACTCCCTAACCTATATTAAACCCTCTCTCGAGGCGAATAACATCTAACCTTAGGTTAATTAGTGGAACTCTCGTTCTCTTATAATAACCCCCTAAGGAAGTAGTAAATCGATCAATGGATTCCCATATTAGGTTTCACCCTAATCCGGCAAAATCTCGTAAGCCTATCTCTAGACGCCCGATCAACTCCGCTCAATTATGCTAGATCTACTCTTAGGCAGGGTCTATTCCTCCTCCACCTAAGCACATCAGATTAAATTAAGCAACATAATTAAGAACAAACTAAGTACTTATCTTATAATTTAGAAATCAAATAACAAAATCCATCATAGGTTTCATCCCCTTCAGATATCTGAAGGGTTTAGTTCATAACTAAATAAGAAAACATCTCAAGAGAAAAGATAAAACAAAACATAAGAAATCCCTAAAACCCCCTGAAGGAATTGAAGGAGAGATCCTCCGTCTTGAATGGAGCTCCGGCTTCTTGAGATGGATCAATTGGCTATCTTCAAGTGATTCCCTAAAAGATGAAAGCTTCGGCAAAAGCCTCTACCAAAAGCCATCCTGTTTCAGCTTCTGCCGAACTCCCCTTTTTAGTTGCTACCTTGGGTGTTTATATAGGCTTTGAGATGATTTACTTGGCTCCTAAGTATCCTAATTCAAGTAGAATTCCTCCTAAGATGTTTAAGTGGACTTAAGAGTATGTTTCTTTGGCTTCAAGCATCCAAATCCGAGTGAAATTACTCTTTCCCGCGGCAGGGGCACGGCCATGGTACACGCCCGTATAAATCGTCTTTAGGCCGTGTCTCGATTCTGTTGATTGGGGCACGGTCATGTAAATCGTGGCATGGCCGTGTGAAGTAATTTGATGAGGCACGACCGTGTGGCTTGAAGTCCAGGCCGTGTCGATTTCCTCTTTGGCCCAAATTGTCCCATTTTAATCCCGTTTCTCGTTCTTTTTGTCCTCGGGTGCTTTCCTGAGTATAAACATGAAAAGAAAGGATTAAAAGCACCTTTTTACATATATCAAGGGCTAAATAATCCAAAAGCATACTAAATATGAGGTTAAAATATGTTACTTTTACGGTTTATCAAATACCTCCACACTTAAGCTTTTGCTTGTCCTCAAGCAAAATTCTCAACTTACAATTAAAACGAACTTTTCATAATTCATAATTCCTATTGACAATGTCTCATCATAATTCATAGATAATTTATACATGGACCATTTAGCTCAAAGAGTCATAAAGATTCAAGCAATTCAAAGTCATACCTTAGTAGCACGAAAACATAGGTGTCTTCCATTATCTAAGTAATTACCTTTAATTCAAAACTATAACACCCCTAACCCGTACCTGTCGCTAGATTAGGGTTATGAGGCATTACCGAACCCAACTCAGATCATCACAGTCATTTATCGTAATTCATACTTCTATCAAACCAAATAAATTAAATTCATGCTAGTATATTTCAAACCATTGAATCATCGAATATATGTCATTCAAATATTTAATACATGTTTAAGCATTTATCATTCACCTTATAAATATAATTTTCCTATTAAGACATACAAATCCATAGAACTCTATTGACTATTCGTTCACATTTGTGACATTAATACTCTATAGTATAATCGAACATGTTCATGATACTAATGCAATATGCGTATATTTCTCAAAGACAAAACCATAATCAATCATGATTAACAAATTTACGTAACCATATTATTGACAACATTTGGGAATAAGCCGAATCATATAATCATGAAACATGCATCAAAACTCTATTCATCTTTCAAGAACAATGTACATACCTATTAAACATAATATATATATATTCAATTGTGTCAATACATCTATTTCATTAGTCGAACATCAACTTAACATTTCATAACTTGTGCACATATATAAATTACACCTAAATAAGCATTTCCCATATAGTTCCATTCAACTGAAATAATGCCTATTTTCGCATTCATTCAACTCAAAGCCACATGAACTAATTATATACATAAATATCATTATTAACTTACCAAACATGTGAGCAATCTAACTAGCCGAATACCTAAGTATAATCAATTCATTGACCACATATTTGGACCTCAAAAATAAGACTCCAAAGATCAATCCAATATACATATACATATACATAAACATTTCCAATGTCATCACCGAACCATAATTTAACATCTCAACATATATGTCATGATATATATATATATACACTTTCAATCTAAGCTTAGAACATGACTAAACACATAACCATTAACAATTGAACAAGCCATTATATCAAAACACATAAGTGAAGCTTAACCCAAAAGTATTAGCCATTTTCGCAAGGCTAAACTTATATACAAGATTAAGATACCATTGGTTTACAACTTAGACTAGCTTATACATGCCTTTCAAATCAAAAACTAAGTTTATGAGTACCAAAAGAGTTGATAGTTCGGTTGACTTCTTCGATGATCCTCTGAGCCCGTAGCTTAACCAAAGTCTATAAAACAAACAATGAACACAAACAAAGTAAGCTCACTAGCTTAGTAAGTCTTAAGTAAATACAATAAAGCTTTAGTCACCCAAGCATTTTTATCATACAATTCAAGACATTTGAAATACATAGTCTAACTTATAAATACACCATAGCTGAATTTCATTATTTCATTTAGCCTAACAACTTTCATTTTTTTCACCAAAGTACACCAGTCATCAAATATACCAACACATATATAAGTATAGATGTACTTACATAACCCTTTTCAATCACTAGTATACTTCCAAGTAATCAATCTCCACATGGCATAATGTATATATAACTCCTAACAACCAATGTATAATTCACTTGCTTCCTCATATTATTTGCTTATTAACATCATATATAACATATAAGTATGAAAACACATACCTCAAGGCCGAACCTATATATTTCATTTTCAAAAGCATAGACTTTCTCCATTCATTTTATAACTTTGTTGTTACATATTTTGGCTCTGAATTTTAGTTCATCGGTAAAGAACCTACTAGGCATTAGCTCGAATCACACACACCGGCACTAGGCCTACTGGACTCAAGGTCCGAAATCCAAAACACCGGCATTAAGCCTGCTAGGCAATAAGCCTGAAATACGTTACCGGCACGAGGCCTGCTAGGCATAAAGCCTAAAATTTGTCACCGGCACGAGGCCTGCTAGGCATAAAGCCCAATACAGAACACTGGCACAAAGCCTGCTAGGCTCGAAGCCCGAATATCAATATGGTTAATCCTTCAATTCACATTTCATAATGCTAACTTCATAACCACCCATATATCACATATTACATTCACATATCAAACCAAATGCATTTATTCACATCACATTAAATAAAATTACAATCAATCCAATTTAGTACCCTTGCATTCGGCTAATTCATGGATTCATGCTAAAATATTCGAATTTCATCATTCATCAGATTCATAAATAATTCTTTAACATATATTAGCTTAAGGACTTACCTCGACTGTCGACAAATCGCGTAAACCAGCAATTTGATAACCTTCGTCTTTCCCCGATCCAAATCTGTTTTTCTTTGTCATATATTTGCTTGTTAATCTTTAACATAACTTTAATATAAAATCATCAAACATCAAAAACACATAAACATTTCAATGGCCGAATCTCACATACATACTAATCTCAAAAATTCTAGCATGGGTCGGGTAATATACGAAGCAACGATCTCAAAAATGTAAAAATTATCAAAAACCGAAAATCACACATACCTTAATCAAGCAAATTGATTGCTAAAATTCAAAGCTCTCTAACCCTTGTTCTTTTCTCAATATTTGGCCAACAATGTAAAAGATGATAGTGGTCTTCATTTTGTTTTATTTAACATATAATATGTTTTATTAATGAATTACTAATATAAACTTTAAATAATAATAAAACTAACTTATAATATAAGGGTATTTTAGTCCTATTGTAACATCCCGAAAATGGGCCTATGCATTTTTGATTTAATTATACTGGCATGGCATGTCATATGTGTTTTGGATGAATGTATGGTGAACATTTTGGAAACTTGGAAATGTAAGGAAATGTTTTAGAAATGTTAAAAGAGGAAAGTGAACATTTTTGGAAACTTGGAAATGTAAGGAAATGTTTTAGAAATGTTAAGTTCAAAAGAGGAAACTGAACATTTTTGGAAACTTGGAAATGTAAGGAAATGTTTTAGAAATGTTAAGTTTAAAAGAGGAAACTAAAACAAGGCGGCCTTAAGAAAATTAATAGAAGAAATTTGACACAAGAACGGGCTTGGAGAAGTGGCTAGGAGGCACCACTTAAAGCCCAGAAAGTGACGCCGCAATCAAGGGGGAAGGAGCCTAGGTTCGAGTCACGTGGGAAGGAAATAAAAGAGCTTTATTTTGCTACAAGGAGCAAGGGAGTTGGACGGCACCAAGGCACTTGGGGAAGAGTTTAATTCTCTTTTAAATTCAGCTAAATAGGTGGATCAATGATGGATAATTATTGTTTAAGAGATAAGAGATAATTAAGGGATTATTTCCATTAATTTTTAATAAAGATAAGAGAAGTGATGGCCAAGTAAGGGAGTCTTAGCCTAGTAATTTCAGCAAAAGGAGGAAAATAAGGCTATTCATCAATATTCTCTTTTCCATTGAAGTCTCTGCCGAAAATTTCTTAGCAAACTCTCTCCTTTCTCTCTTATTTTTGCCATAGCCAAAATCTTTTTCTCCATAAGTCCACCATTGCCTAATCCCCTAGTGACTCTTTTCCCTCTCTTTTCTTTTGATAAATCAACAACACAGATAACCTTTAGCCGATTTCTTGTTAAGTTCCAAAAGCTGGAAACTTGCTATTATCAAGACCATAGCCGAATAGTTTGAGACTTTAAGCAAAGATTACCGATCTCTAAAGTAAGGATAAGATCTCATTCAGTTTCATCCTTTTTCTTTTAAGATTTGTCGAAATCTAAGACTAACCCCATTAATATCTTATTGCTGAAACTTTGAAGAGATCTTTCGGGATTTACTAAGTGTTGACTACAAGGAAGGAGAAATTCTTTTCCCGAAGGTACACCATAGGTCATGTGTTCCCTAGTTATTCGGTGAGTTTGGGTTTAAAATCCACAAGGTAAGTATCTATAGCATTTGGCCAAGGCCATGTTGAGTAAATAGATGTGTTTCATTAATATTTAAAAGCCGAAACTAATCTATTCAAGTAATCTAGTGATTGCTGATTTCAAGAAAGAATGATACAAAGTTTTCGGCATTTGATTAGACATTAATCGGTAGCAAGGTAAGGATTTAAGTGTACTAATCCTACTGGGATTTGGTTTTATGGCCAAATGGCTATTTACTAAGTATTAAGTGATTGATCAAATGTAGAGATTTAAGATCTAAGGCATTAGATCAAGCTTTTCGGGATTTGGAGTGAACTTGCTAAAGCGAATCAGGTGTGTACCCCACACTACTTTTTAATAAGATTTATGGCAATAATTAATATGTGCATGTTTAGAAGAATGTGAATATGGCTAAGATACCATGCTATGGTACAAAAGTACTCAGGTACGTTTCCTACACCTACGAGGATTATGTTAAATTTCTGTTACGACACACATATGACATTATAAGAATGTGAAATAAGAATTTGGCATGTTAATGCATGATATGTATGATATGGGGCATATGGGTTATATGAAAAGGGGAAGTGAATGTGGTGACCTAAGACCACGATATTTGAATGTGGTGACCTAAGACCACAATATCTAAAAGTGGTGACCTAAGACCACGATATTTGAATGTGGTGACCTAAGACCACGAATTTTATAAGGGTGATGAGCACGTCCACTGCAGCGACTGCCTTCGATGGTGTGTAGCGGATGGAGGGTTGACTTAGTAGTTCCCACGGTGTGCAGGATGGTACGGATGATGTGCAGCGGATGGCATATAGGTTTGGGTTCGGGTTGCATCATTATTTTATATCTGCTATATGATTATGTATGTGATGTGATAATATGTCTGAATCTATTTGGACATAGTGTTTGTGTACACATTGAGTCTGTTGACTCACCCCGTTGTGGGAACCTTTTTCAGTGACGATCGGAATGGACCGGCCTATAGGAGCTTAAAGGTGGCCATGCACAAAGAAGGAATTTATTCAATTTGGATTTTTATTTTATTAAGTACTTTGAATTTATTCTTTTTTTGGGAATTATTTGATGTAATAAGGCCATAGTAGAACTACTTTACTTTGCTTTTATTTATTAAGCTTACAAACTTTTATTTAATAAAAGATTAAATAAATTTATTT
Source organism: Gossypium rotundifolium (assembly GCA_025506655.1). Classification (NCBI taxonomy): domain Eukaryota; kingdom Viridiplantae; phylum Streptophyta; class Magnoliopsida; order Malvales; family Malvaceae; genus Gossypium; species Gossypium rotundifolium. Next base: position 33,233,952 of record CP106730.1, read on the forward strand.
TAAAACAAACCCTAAATGTTTTGTCACCTAAAGTAAAGGATTTTAATAATGAAATGAACTTGTTTTCAACTCAAGCCCAACCAAAACAATCTTTCTTTCAAAACACACAAGTTTTTCCTAAGTAACAAAAGAATTTGAAACGGATTACACCGTGGAACATACCAGTCCCAAAAACTCATGGGCGGGTTTGGGGTGTTTCAATTTTGTATCAGAGCCAGCTTTTAAACACTCGGCACGTGGTTTAAGGCCCAAAACATTTTCAAAATCTAGCCCAAAAGGAATTTTCTAAAAATTTTTAGGTTTTCGGCATGGCACCTAAGTCTCCAATTCATGATCCACCGGTAAGTACTTGACTTCAAGTGATTTGAATATGTGAAATGTATGGGATTTTATGGCAACGTAGATTAGTGAACTAGGATCCATTGAACCCTAGGACTAGTCTACCCCAACATTGAATACATAAGACTTAAGGACCATTAAACAAACCTCTGACTAAGTCACCGAGCTAGGGTGTGGCAATAGTTGTGCGCATGTCTAGGAGTGGATTCAGAAGAGCTTGGTATTTAAGCAGCCCTAGCAACTCACCTCCTCTTTACTCGAATCCTACCAGTGCGTAGTAACTGCTCACCCTAACCAAGAGGACTTAGTCATCGGCTAAACCAATGATTAAAACCCGAAAGGGATCGGCCATATTTTTATAAAACCTTAGTTTTAAAAATCCTTAAACTAACCCTTCGATTTGCAACAAAATCTATTTTGAAAATTTCTCGAAAAAATTTTGGTTTGCCAAAATTACTAAAATACCCCAGTCAGTAAAATTACAAAAATGCCCTTGGTTTTAAAATTACCATATTACCCTCGATTTTAGTAAAATTTCTCTATTTTGCAAAAGTGTCCAAAACTCTATTTTATGAAAAATTCAAGGTACTTTGATTTGGGAAAATTATTAAAATGCCCCTGTGTTACAAATTAATAAAATACCCTTAGTTTTTAGGATTTCCAAAAATACCCTCGACTTTTGCTAAAATGTTTCTACTTTACAAAAATACCAAAACTTTTGTTTTACAAATATCAAGATACCATGATTTGGAGAATTTACTAAATGCCCCTAACTTCCAAAATTACCGAAATAACCTCGATTTTTGAAATTTCTGCAACACCGCTAATTTGGAAAACAAATTTTCAAGATAACCTCGAGTTTTTGTAAATTTTGAAATACTTTTTATTTATAAATTTTGAAGTGACCCGATTTATTACCAAAATACCTTATAGGAAAAATGATTTAAATTGCCCACAGGGATGATCAGAATGCCCAAAGTAGTGAAGTGAATGTCGTGAATGAATGTGTCTCTTTCGAGATGGATGAATGTGAATGTGAATGTGAATCTCTGAATTAGAATAGTGAACTTGAACTGAGACTTTGTTTGATCGAAAGAACCACTATTAAACTCCTTTTCATAAAGCTGTCATGCGGTTAACAAAGGAACAAAGTACTAATGCATAAAACTCTTTAATCGATTAAATCGCGACGTTAGAAATGAGTTCTCGGGAACGTGAACTTAAAAAAAAAATTGTGCCTAGGAAGTATGATGGCTCTTTTAAGATCAGAGTGCACAGCATAAGCGTAGCGCGATTAGTTAAGATGTTCGATTATTCGATAGTAAGTAATTTCGAGGATGAAATTATTTTTAAGGAGGGTAGAACTGTAACATCCTAAAAATGGGGCTATGCATTTTTGATTTAATTATACAAAATGGCATGTCTTATGTGTAATGAATGTATGGTTGAAACACCCCAAAACCTGGCCCACGAGCCTTGACCGGATCTGGTATGTTTCCCGGTGTAAACCGTTTCAAATTCTTTTGTTACTTAGGAAAAACTGGTGTGTTTTGAAAGAAAGGTTGGTTTGGGTTGGGCTTGAGTTGAATCAAAATGTTGGGGCTTTAGTTTAAAATGAATTCTCTTAATCATTTAATAAACAAAAGTAAAATAAACTTAATAAATAATAATGTAATCAAATAATTCTACTAGGCCTTGTTACATCAAATCATTCCAAATAGTTCAAAGTACCTAAATGAAAAAAATGTCCAAATTAAATAAAACTTCCAAGTTGAGCATGGCCACCACAAGTTCTCGCCGTCCTGGTCCATCACTTTCATCACCAAACATGGTCCCACAACGGGTGAGTCAACAAACTCAATGTGTACACAGCACTAAATCATAATCGAATCAGGCATAACAATTTTTACACATTCATATCATAGCATAAAAATTATGATGTATTCCCAAAACCCAAGCCTATTAAGCCATCCGCTACACTCCCCTGCACTCAACCTTGCACAACCGTGGGGACTATTAAGTCGACCTTGCTTCTGCTACACTCTATATCGCGGTCTTAGGTCACCACATTCATGGTCTTAGGTCACCATGTTCAGATTACTGTGGTCTTAGGTCACCACATTCATATATCATGGTCTTAGGTCACTGTGTTCGTGGTCTTAGGTCACCACATTCACTTCCCCTTTCATAATAAACCCATATGCCCCATTTAAAAGTAATATACATAAATATATATCGAGTTCACATTCTTATTCTTATTCTCATGTTACAAATAACATTTTCATATTCCTAGTAGGAGTAGGAAATGTACATCTGAGTACTTAGTACCATAACATGGTACCTTAACCACTTATATATTCTTAATATCACATATGTTAATTAAACGTAGCCATAAAACATATTATGAGATAGTGTGGGGTACACACCTGATTTGCTTAGCAGTTTCCTTGAGATCCGAAAAGCTTGATCTAATGCTTAGATCCTTAATCCCTACATTTGTTTTATCACTTATTACTTTAATAAAAAGCCATTCGGCCATAATTCCAAATCCTAGTAGGATTAGTACACTAAGACTTACCTTGTTACCGATTTCCCTATTATTCAAATCCCGAAATTGATCTCTTGCTTTCTTTAAGGATGTCAAAATTCCTATAACCATATGTTAGATTTAATCTAACATTAAATATAAACATGGCCTTTGGCTGAATATACATAAATCTTACCTTAAATCTTTTAAATCCAAAACTCTCTTCTTGATTAATGGAGATGCCAAAAACCTTAGATCCGAAATCCCAAAATTCACCTTCCATATTTTGATCAATAAGATATAGGAGGATTAGACTAACTTTGGCTTGAAAGAAAGGAATACAATTATAACTATAGATCCTTACCCTTTATATTGAAATCGATGATCCTCCGGACACCACTTGAGATTTGGCTTAGAGACTTGATGAACAATCGGCTATGATCCCCTTATGTATTTGGTTTCAAAGATGAAAGAAGAGAGGAATCATAGGCTTAGAAGGAATCAGCTAGGATGCTAAAAGAGAAGAGGAAAAAGAATGGATGCTCAAGAAGAATTTCGACAGAGGGAGAGGAGAAAGAATATTTGGAAAAAGAAAAGAGAGGGAGAATGAATAATGAATAGCCCTAGTCTAATCCTTTTATAGCCGAAATTAGGCCAAGAATCCTTTGCTTGGCCACTACTCTTCCTTATGTGATAACTTTATCTCTTTAATTTTAAAACAAATAAAGTATAATGCTTATTATCTTCTAATTAGCCAAATTTAAAAGAGAGTGAAACTCCCCTTTTGCAAGCCTTGTGCCGTCCACCTTTTGGGCTTCTAGAAGCAAAAATAAAACTTATTTTATTTGCTTCCCATGTGACTTGAACTTAGGCCCAACACCCTTGTATGTGGTGCCATTTCCAAAGGCCCTAAGTGGCATCTTCAGGCCACTTTTCCAAGCCTATTTGTGTGTCAAATTTCACGTACTTTTTCTTTTAAGGCCTTCTTGCCTTAATTACCTCTTTTAAACTTTAAAACTCGACATTTCTAAGTCATTTCTAGGTTTCCAAAAATTTTCGTTAGGCTCTATAAACTTGACATTTCTTAGGTTTCCTAAAATGTTTACTTTCCTCTTTTAGCTTAGTTTCTAAAATGTTCACTTTCCTCTTTTAGCTTAGTTTCCAAAATGCTTACTTTCCTCTTTTAGCTTAGTTTTCCAAAATGTTCACTTTCCTAATTCACTTAGGTTTCCAAAATGATCACTTTCCTATTTTTAATGTAACATTTCCATACATTCTCAGGCTTCCAAAAATATTCAAAATTTATTCAAAACTCATAAAACATGTCATTTCATACATTTAAGCCAAAAATGCATAGGCCCTTTTTAGGATGTTACAGTTCTACCCCCTTAAAATAATTTTGTCCTCGAAATTACTTACTATCGTTCATCCGTACAGTCTAACTCACTACATTACGCTATTACTGTGCACTCTGATCTCAAAGAACTATCATACTTTCTAGGCACATTCTCTAAGTTCACAATCAAGGTTCCATACACTTCATAAGAACAAACTGATCTTATAGCGAGCAAAGTAATGAGGATAATCCGTAAATAAGAAACTTACCCATTGTCTCATTTGGCGATCACTATCCTTGCGACGGTATTTGCATAAACCAATCTTGGCGCCTTGCATCGAACCTTTAGCACCTCTACTTGGTGCTCCACGTCCTCGGCCAAAACCATTAACTCATTATTGAATCACGACCTCGTTGAGGTCTTGTCCTCCTCTACCACTGATTAACATTCGGAGTTACTGTTTGACTTTCATCGATTTGCTTAGGACAATCCTTGATCACATGGTCCTTGGACCCACACCTAAAACATCCTCCGGTTTTCTTCCAGCACTCTCCTAAGTGCTTCTTTCCACACACATCACAAGGACGATACTGCCCTCCTGAACTAGCTTGCTGACCTCGTGGGCCATCATCTCTAGGCCTTTTCTGAACATCTCTTGATGTTTCAGACGATCCAAAACCTCTTTTTGGCCTATTCCGATCCATGGTCTACTTGGTAGAATCTTTAATTCCCTCGGCTACCTTGGCCTTTTTTACTAAAGTGGAAAACTCCCTCTCCTGATGTGGAGCTATCAACAATCTCAAATCATCCCTTAGTCCGTCCTCAAAAAGAACACAGCGTTCATGTTCAGTTGCCTACTCCTCGAGCATATCGGCTTAACCTCAGAAATTCAGCCTCATATGCTGCTACAGACTTGTTCCCTTGAAGTAGTCCTAGAAAAGCATTCCTTTGCTCATCAATATACCGTGTGCCAACGTACTTTTTCTGATATGCCTCCTTAGTATACTCCCAGGTCAGACCCTCAGTCGTGGCACCATCCCGGACAGTTAACCATCATTGGTACGCTTCATCACATAACAGTGCCACCATTCCTTTCAACTTCTCTTTCGGGGTCAGATCGAGCTCATCCATAATGCACTCGGTTGCCTCCAAGATTTCACCATCTTGGGTGCCACACGGACACTCCACGGAACACCTCACCCCGTTGGCTCGAGTCGCTTGGTGCAGATTTACGAGCTCTCAGATTTCCACCGCGCCACCACCATTTCCAAAACTCGCGGCATAGCTGCGACACAAGATCATCCCGTCCGAGCTTGCTTTCGACATTAACGGTAGGGGTGGTGGTGGTGGTGGTAACTCATTGTCAGACCCTTGACCCGATCTAACGGGTTCTGACACAGTTATTCTTCCTCTACCGCGTCCTTGACGACCGCGTCCTCTAGAACTCATATCTAACGATGCGTTTTAATCTGATTAAGAAGTTTTTATGAATTAGTACTTTTGTTTCACTTGATTACCCGCGAAGAAATTTTATGAAAAGGAATTTAGGAGTGGTTCTTTCATATTCATACATGCACACAGTCTTTTTATTCATTCATACATCCATCAAACAATTATGAACCTTAGTTCATTCAAAGAAACGTTGTAGTTTTCATTTGTTGTTGTTTTTCCACTATCCGGGGGTATTTCGTAGTTTGTCCTACAGGGGTATTTTCGTAATTTTTCAAAATAAGGTTCCTTGGTGATTTTGTCACAAAGTATTTTGGTATTTTTAAATTCCCTGGGTATTTTGGAAAATTTTTGAAATCCGAGGGTATTTCAAAAATTTTTGGACCTTGGGGGTATTTTGGTAATTTTTCCACAAACCGGGGTAAATTGTAAAATTTTAATAAATCGGGGATATTTTAGAAGTTGCAAAATTTTGAGGGTTCTTTTTGAGAAATTTATTTTCCAAAACGATGAAGTTGTAAAAATTTTAGAAGTTAGGGTCATTTTGGTAATTTTAGTAAGTTAGGGGCAATTTTATAATCTTCGAAAAATCAAGGTATTTTTCTGATAGTTTGCAAATTAGGGGTTTTGAACATTTATGAAATAATGAAATTTTGGCAAAACTGTTGAGTAGTTGGGCATTTTATAAACCAAGGGCATTTTTGTAATTTTACCACTAGGGGTATTTTTTTGAAATTTTACCATTAGGGGTATTTTTGTAAATCAAAAAATTTTTCGAAAATTTGTGTAAAAAGAAATAATTTTCGTGAATTAAAGAGAGAACAAATGATTTTAAGAATTTTTAATATTAGGGTTCTAAAAAAATGGCTAGTTCCCTTTCGGGTTTTAGTTATTGGGTTTAGCCTATGGCCGAGCCTCCTTGGTCAGGGTGAACCAAAGCTACGCACCAGGAAGGATTCGAGTGGAGAGGAGGTGAGTCATGCAGACTGCTTAAGTACCAAGCTCCCACTGAAACCATTCCTAGACATGCGTACAGGGGTTGCCACACCCACTAAGTCCTCTGGGTTAGGGTGAACCGTAGCTACGCACCAAGTAGGATTCCTGCGAAGAGGAGGTGAGTCACTAGGACTGCTTAAATACCAAGCTCTTTCGGATCCAATCCTAGACATGCGTACCATGGTTGCCACACCCTAACTCGACTGACTTAGCCATAGGTTTGTTTAGTGCATTAAATCTTATATATCTGTGTTTGAGTAGACTAATCCTGGGGTTCAAGTTCCTATCATGCTATTCTACGTTCCATTCCTTTTCTACCCTTCTATAATTCACATAATCACACGATAGTTAGGGGTACTTACCGGTGGATCATGGGTTGGAGACTTAGGTGCCATGCCGAAAAACACCTTATTTCATAAGATACATTATAAAGCTTATTTGGGCTCGATTTGAAAATGTTTTGGGCCTTAGCCATAGGTCGTGAGTTTAAAAATGGGCTTTGATGCCAAATTGAAACACCTCAAAACTCGACCCACGAGCCTTGACCGGATCTGGTATTTTTCCCGGTGTAAACCGTTTCAAATCCTTTTGTTACTTAGGAAAAACTGGTGTGTTTTGAAAGAAAGGTTGGTTTGGGTTGGGCTTGAGTTGAATCAAAATGTTTGGGCTTTAGTTTAAAATGAATTCTCTTAATCATTTAATAAATAAAAGTAAAATAAACTTAATAAATAATAATAGAATCAAATAATTCTACTAGGCCTTGTTACATCAAATCATTCCAAATAGTTCAAAGTACTTAAATGAAAAAAAAAATGTCCAAATTAAATAAAAACTTCCAAGTTGAGCATGGTCACCACAAGTTCTGCCATCCCGGTCCATCACTGTTCATCACCTGAAACATGGTCCCACAATGGGGTGAGTCAACAGACTCAATGTGTACACAGTACTAAATCATAATCGAATCAGGCATAACAATTTTTACACATTCATATCATAGCATACAAATTATGATGCATTCCCAAAACCTAAGCTTATTAAGCCATCCGCTACACTCCCCCGTACCAACCTGTACACCGTGGGGACTACTAACTTGACCCTCCTTCCGCTACACTCTATATCACGGTCTTAGGTCACCGTATTCGTGGTCTTAGGTCACCACGTTCAGATTACTGTGGTCTTAGGTCAACACATTCAGATATCACGGTCTTAGGTCACCGTGTTCGTGGTCTTAGGTCACCACATTCACTTCCCTTTCATAATAAACCCATATGCCCCATTTAAAAGTAATATACATAAATATATATCGAGTTGACATTCTTATTCTTATTCTCATGTTACAAATAACATTTTCATATTCCTAGTAGGAGTAGGAAGCGTGCACAGTACTTAGTACCATAACATGGTACCTTAACCACTTATATATTCTTAATATCACATATGTTAATTAAACGTAGCCATAAAACATATTATGAGATAGTGTGGGGTACACACCTGATTTGCTTAGCAGTTTCCTTGAGATCCCGAAAAGCTTGATCTAATGCTTAGATCCTTAATCCCTACATTTGTTTTATCACTTATTACTTTAATAAAAAGCCATTCGGCCATAATTCCAAATCCTAGTAGGATTAGTACACTAAGACTTACCTTGTTGCCGATTTCCCTATTATTCAAATCCCGAAATTGATCTCTTGCTTTCTTTAAGGATGTCGAAATTCCTATAACCATATGTTAGATTTAATCTAACATTAAAACATAAACATGGCCTTTGGTAAATATACATATATCTTACTTTAAATCTTTTAAATCCCGAAACTCTCTTCTTGATTAATGGAGATGCCGAAATACCTTAGATCTGAAATCCTGAAATTCACCTTCCATATTTCGATCAATAAGATATAGGAGGGATTAGACTAACTTTCGGCTTGAAAGAAAGAAATACAATTATAACTATAGATCCTTACCCTTTATATCAAAATCGACAGATCCCTCTTGACAACACTTCAGAGATTCGGCTTAGAGACTTGATGAACAATCGGCTATGATCCCCTTATGTATTCGATTTCAAAGATGAAAGAAGAGAGGAATAATAGGCTTAGAAGGAATCGGCTAGGATGCTAAAAGAGAAGAGGAAAAAGAATGGATGCTCAAGAAGAATTTCAGCAGAGGGAGAGGAGAAAGAATATTTGGCAAAAGAAAAGAGAGGGAGAATGAATAATGAATAGCCCTAGTCTAATCCTTTTCTTGGCCACTACTCTTCCTTATGTGATAACTTTATCTCTTTAATTTTAAAACAAATAAAGTATAGTCCTTATTATCATCTAATTAGCTGAATTTAAAAGAGAGTGAAACTCCCCTTTTGCAAGCCTTGTGCCGTCCACCTCTTGGGCTTCTAGAAGCAAAAATAAAACTTATTTTATTTGCTTCCCATGTGACTTGAACTCAGCCCAACACGCTTGTATGTGGTGCCATTTCCAAAGGCCCTAAGTGGCATCTTCAGGCCACTTTTCCAAGCCTGTTTGTGTGTCAAATTTCACATACTTTTTCTTTTAAGGCCTTCTTACCTTAATTACCTCTTTTAAACTTTAAAACTCGACATTTCTAAGTCATTTCTAGGTTTCCAAAAATTTTCGTTCGGCTTTATAAACTTGACATTTCTTAGGTTTCCTAAAATGTTTACTTTCCTCTTTTAGCTTAGTTTCCAAAATGTTCACTTTCCTCTTTTATCTTAGTTTCCAAAATGCTTACTTTCCTATTTTAGCTTAGGTTTCCAAAATGTTCACTTTCCTAATTTACTTAGGTTTCCAAAATGATCACTTTCCTATTTTTAATGTAACATTTCCATACATTCTCAGGCTTCCAAAAATATTCAAAATTTATTCAAAACTCATAAAACATGTCATTTCGTACATTTAAGCCAAAAATGCATAGGCCCTTTTTAGGATGTTACAATGGTGAACATTTTTGGAAACTTGGAAATGTAAGGAAATGTTTTAGAAATGTTAAAAGAGGAAAGTGAACATTTTTGGAAACTTGGAAATGTAAGGAAATGTTTTAGAAATGTTAAGTTTAAAAGAGGAAACTGAACATTTTTGGAAACTTGGAAATGTAAGGAAATGTTTTAGAAATGTTAAGTTCAAAAGAGGAAAGTGAACATTTTTGGAAACTTGGAAATGTAAGGAAATGTTTTAGAAATGTTAAGTTTAAATAAGGAAACTAAAATAAGGTGGCCTTAAGAAAATTAATAGAAGAAATTTGACACAAGAATGGGCTTGGAGAAGTGGCTAGGAGGCACCACTTAAAGCCCAGAAAGTGACGCCACAATCAAGGGGGAAGGAGCCTAGGTTGGAGTCACGTGGGAAACAAATAAAAGAGTTTTATTTTGCTGCAAGGAGCAAGGGAGTTGGACGGCACCAAGGCACTTGGGGAAGAGTTTAATTCTCTTTTAAATTTGGCTAAATAGGTGAATCAATGATGGATAATTATTGTTTAAGAGATAAGAGATAATTAAGGGATTATTTCCATTAATTTTTAATAAAGATAAGAGAATTGATGGCCAAGTAAGGGAGTCTTGGCCTAGTAATTTTGGCAAAAGGAGGAAAATAAGGCTATTCATCAATATTCTCTTTTCCATTGAAGTCTCTGCCAAAAATTTCCTAGCAAACTCTCTCCTTTCTCTCTTATTTTTGCCATAGCTAAAATCTTGTTCTCCATAAGTCCACCATTGCTCAATCCCCTAGTGACTTTTTTCCTCTCTTTTCTTTTGATAAACCGACAACACGATAACCTTTAGCGATTTCTTGTTAAGTTCCAAAAGCGAAAACTTGCTATTATCAAGACTATAGCCGAATAGTTTGAGACTTCAAGCAAGGATTGCCGATCTCTAAAGTAAGGGTAAGATCTCATTCAATTTCATCCTTTTTCTTTTAAGATTTGCCGAAATCTAGGACTAACCCCATTAATATCTTGTTGCTGAAACTTTGAAGAGATCTTTCAGGATTTACTAAGTGTCGACTACAAGGAAGGAGAAATTCTTTTCCGAAGGTACACCATAGGCAGCGTGTTCCTAGTTATTCGGTGAGTTTTGGGATTTAAAATCCACAAGGTAAGTATCTATAGCATTCGGCCAAGGCCATGTTGAGTAAACAGATGTGTTTCATTAATATTTAAAAGCCGAAACTAATCTATTCAAGTAATCTAGTGATTGTCGATGTCAAGAAAGAAGGATACAAAGTTTCCGGCATTTGATTAGACATCGGCAGCAAGGTAAGGATTTAAGTGTACTAATCCTACTGGGATTTCGTTTTATGGCCAAATGGCTCTTTACTAAGTAAGTGATTGATCAAATGTAGAGATTTAAGATCTAAGGCATTAGATCAAGCTTTTCAGGATTTGGAGTGAACTTGCTAAAGCGAATCAGGTGTGTACCCCACACTACTTTTTAATAAGATTTATGGCAATAATTAATATGTGCATGTTTATAAGAATGTGAATATGGCTAAGATACCATGCTATGGTACAAAAGTACTCAGGTACATTTCCTACTCCTACGAGGATTATGTTAAATATCTGTTACGACACACATATGACATTATAAGAATGTGAAATAAGAATTTGGCATGTTAATGCATGATATGTATGATATGGGGCATATGGGTAATATGAAAAGGGGAAGTGAATGTGGTGAAATAAGACCACGATATTTGAATGTGGTGACCTAAGACCATGATATCTGAATGTGGTGACCTAAGACCACGATATTTGAATGTGGTGACCTAAGACCACGAATTTTATAAGGGCGATGAGCACATCGATTGCATCGACTGCCTTCGATGGTGTGTAGCGGATGGAGGGTTGACTTAGTAGTCCTCACGGTGTTCAGGATGGTACGGGTGATGTGTAGCGGATGGCATATAGGTTTGGGTTCGGGTTGTATCATTATTTTATATCTGCTATATGATTATGTATGTGATGTGATTATATGTCTGAATCTATTTGGACATAGTGTTTGTGTACACATTGAGTCTGTTGACTCACCCCGTTGTGGGAACCTTTTCCAGGTGATGATCAGTAATGGACCGGGCCAGCAGGAGCTTAAAGGTGGTCATGCACAGCAAGAAATTTATTCAATTTGGATTTTTATTTTATTAAGTACTTTGAATTTATTCTTTTTTTTTTTGGGAATTATTTGATGTAATAAGGCCATAGTAGAACTACTTTACTTTGCTTTTATTTATTAAGCTTACAAACTTTTATTTAATAAAAGATTAAGTAAATTTATTTTAAAACAAACCCTAAATGTTTTGTCACCTAAAGTAAAGGATTTTTAATAATGAAATGAACTTGTTTTCAACTCAAGCCCAACCCAAAACAATCTTTCTTTCAAAACACACAAGTTTTTCCTATGTAACAAAAGAATTTGAAACGGATTACACCGTGGAACATACCAGATTCGGTCAAAACTTGTGGGCCGGGTTTGGGGTGTTTCACCTATGCCGTCCAATATCTTATAAAATGGCTAATTGCCCTTTTAGTGCCTCATATTAAAAAGCCATCAACACTTGGGCACTTTTCACTATAGTTTGTAACTTTTACCTTTTTCGCGATTAAGTCCTTTTTCTAAATTAATCACATAAACGATTAAATTTTTCTACGAAACTTTCACACACATTAAATCACATATAAAAAGCACAGAATATATCATTGAAATATATTTTAGACTCGGATTCATGGTCCCAAAACTACCATTCCGATTAGGATCAAATTTGGACTGTTACAACTCTCCCCCCTTAGGGATTTTCGTCCCCGAAAATCTTACCGTTAAACAAAGTTGGATATTGTTGTCTCATTGAATCCTTAAACTCCCACGTAGCCTCTTCAACTCCGTGACGAATCCATAGCACTTTCACTAATGGTATTTTCTTGTTTATGAACTCTTTCATTTCCCGAGCTAAAATACAGATCGGTTCTTCCTCATACGTTATATCGGATCAGATTTCAATCTCAGACGGAGCAATCACATGTGACGGATCTGATCTATATCTACAAAGCATCAAAACGTGAAATACGTTGTTTATCTTTTCTAATTCAGAGGGCAACTTCAATCTATAAGCAACAGGCCCAATACGTTCAATAATCTCGTACGGTCCGATGAATCTCGGACTTAGTTTGTCTTTTCGACCAAATCAAAGTACTTTCTTCCACGGGGAAACTTTCAAAAACACTCGGTCTCTAACTTGAAACTCAACATCTTTACGTTTTAAATCAGCATAGGACTTTTGTCGATCCGAGGCAACTTTCAAAGTATCTCTGATCACAGCACTTTTTGTTCAGTCTCTTTAATCAAATCAACTCCGAGTATCTTACTTTCACTAAGCTCAGTCCAATATAATGGTGTACGACATTTGCGGCCATAAAGAGCTTCGTGTGGTGCCATTTTGATACTATATTGAAAACTATTATTATAGGCAAATTCAATCAAAGGTAAGTATCTTTCCCAAGTACCTTCAAACTCAAGGATGCAACATCTCAACATGTCTTCTAGTATATGAATAGTTCGTTTAGACTGACCGTCTGTCTGCGGATGAAAGGCTGTACTAATGTGAAGTTTAGTACCTAAAGCATTTTGCAACTTCTTCCAAAATCGCGATGTGAATCTCGAATCTTTGTATGAAACAATGGAACTTGGCACACCATGTAACCTCACAATCTATGGCACATGTAATTCAGCAAGTTTATTGAGCGAATAGTCTATATGAACTGGCACAAAGTGAGCTGATTTAGTCAGTCTATCCACAATAACCTAGATTGCATCTTTCTTGCTCGGTGTCATAGGCAAACCGGATACAAATTCCATAGTAATTCTATCCCATTTCCATTCAGGTATCATGATTGGCTGAAGTAATCTAGAAGGCACTCGATGCTCAGCTTTTACTTGCGACATATTAAAAACTTCGAAACAAATTATCTCGAAGTGTAGGCTATGACTTTACCTTCCTGCATCAAAACGCAACCCAAACCATTCAAAAAAGCATCACTATAAACACTAAATTCTTTACCCAATTCAGGTTGAGCTAACACTGGAGCTTCGATCAAAAGGGCTTTCAACTGATTGAAACATTTCTGACACTTTTTCGACCACTTGAACTTGACATCTTTCTGTAGTAGCTTTGTCAAAGGTGTAGCTATCATGGAAAAACCTTTGACGAATCGTCTACAATATCCTGCAAGTCCCAGAAAGCTTCGAATATCAGAAACATTCTTTGGTGGCTTCCAATCAAGTATAGTTGATATTTTGTTCGGATCAACCCGAATACCTAATGCTGAAACAACATGTCCCAAAAAGCTGACCTCTTTCATCCAAAATTCACACTTACTAAACTTTGCATACAACTGTTGATCTCGCAAAGTTTGTAGCATCAATCTCAAATGCTCGGCATGCTTGGTTTCTTCTTTGGAGAAGATCAGAATATCATTAATAAACACTACCACAAACCGATCCAAATACTATTTGAAAACCCAATTCATCAAATCCATAAAAATAGCAGGTGCATTAGTAAGCCCAAAAGGCATAACTAGAAACTCAAAATGTCCGTACCTTGTTTGGAATGCAGTCTTAGGCACATCAAAATCTCTGACTCGCAACTGGTAATAACCCGATCTTAGGTCTATCTTTGAAAACACTGAAGCCCCTTTCAACTGGTCAAACAAATCATCAATTCGAGGCAATAGGTATTTATTCTTTATTGTCACTTTATTTATCTACCGATAATCAATACACATTTGCGTAGTCCCATCTTTCTTTTTCACAAATAGAACAGGTGCACCCCAAGGAGAAAAACTCGGTCGTGCAAAGCCCCTATCTGTCAGTTCTTGCAACTGTGCTTTCAACTCTTTCAACTAAGTAGGTGCCATCCGATATGGTGCTATCAAAATTGGAGTCGTCCCCGGTACTAAATCAATGCCAAATTCAATCTCTCGTACTGGTGGTAAACCCAGTAATTCTTCAGGAAACACATCTGATTATTCACACACAACCGGTACAGATTCAATCCGCTTTTCGGGCACTTTATTATCCAACACATAAGCCAAATATGCTTCACATCCTTTTCTTACATACTTTCGAGCTAGCATGGAGGATGTTACTGTAGGCAATCCGTTCAGATCATTTGATTCGACCCAGATAATCTCACCGTTCTGACATCTCAAAGTAATAATCTTTCTTTTGCAATTTACTACTGCATCATGCAAAGTTAACCATTCCATTCCCAAAATTATGTCAAACTCATCGAAAGGCAACAACATTAAGTCAGTTGGGAAGCAGGAGTTGTAATATCCCGAAATTGGGCCTAGTAGGATTGGGCTGATTGGGCCTTGGGCTTTAGGAAAATTTTGAGTATCATCTTGTTGATTGTGTTAGCTCGGATATGATTTTATTGTATGCCTAATATAGTCTTGAGAAGGCTTGGAATTAATTGGTTTGTATGGAGAATTTAGTGAAGTGGATCAAGTGATTATGATGCTTAAGTTAATTTAAGTGATTAATGTTAGCATAAATGAGCTAGTAGTAAAGTGGTGTTGGCTCATGAGTAATTGCATGATGGAAGAGGTTCGAATCCCATGAATGGCAATAAGGTGACTTTTATTTTTGTATGTGTATGGCATGTGTCGGTCAACTCTAATTAAGATAAGGTTGGACTTTATCATTTATGGATAGTAGACTAAAGGAATAAGGCAAGTTATTAGTTAAGGTATGGAATCAAGAAAATATGGAATGATAAGGGGACATAAGGCTTGAATTGAGGAATGTGTTATGGATAGAATAGTTGGCAAAGGTTAACTCTCTTGACCATGAACCTGGTCGGTTTTTGGGGCTAGAGGGGTTGGTTGAATTTTGAAAGGGATAGAAGGAAGATTAGGAGAAAATTGTGGCTTTATTTTATATGATAGGATAAGAGATAAATGAGGAGAGAATAAGGGATATGATAGGGAAGAATTAAGGGATATGATAGGAAATAGGTGTGCCGAAATTGGGTAATATAAATAGGGGTGATCAGTTCTTGGCAATTCTTTTTCTTTATTTTCTTTTTGTCGAAATTTGCACCTTATTTTCCTTTGACAAGAGCCGAAAGTTAGAATCATTTGTGCATGTATTTTCTTTCTTCTTTCACATCTCTTTCTTTTCTTTTATTTTGCTTAAATCGAAATCTCCTTTAAGGTTGCCATTACCGAATATTACATCTTCATTTGGAAACACCATAGCCGAATCCTCTAAACATTAAACCCTCTCTATTGTTGCGTTTTCTCTCTTCACCATTAAGTGCCGAAACTCTTTCTCTTTGGGATATGTAACATTCGGCCAAGGGCCATAATTTGGGTATTTAAGTGTTGACTGTTTTCGATTATGGCTTTTAGGGGCAAGTCGGCTAGATTAAGGAAAGCTTTGAGTTTAGATCAGTAAGGGCTAATCGTCAGAATAAGCAAAGCCTTGAGTTTGGTAGGAGACCAAATCGGCATTAAGGGAGGAGGAAAACCCCATTCATCGTGTTAGATAAAAGTAGTTTGAGATTGAGTAAATTGTGCTAAACAGTGAGTAGTTATCGCACTGTTCTCTTATTGTGTGTATGTGTTATATTTATGTATATGTGATATGATGTGAATGGTAGCCAAAGTAAGGGCTAAAATGGTGGATACCCATGATGGGTAATCGTTCAACCAGTTCAGTATTTTATGGCGTTGATTTACATTTGATATATGTATGAAATGTGATGGCATGTGATGTATAATTGTTCAAGTGATATGTTGCCATGATATATATGTATGCATGGGACTTGGGATGTGACTATCGAAGGAAAGGGTGTACTTTATGTACGTGGTCTAATGTTAGCCTTGTGCTACATTGGCGCTTGATGTTGGCTATGTGCCTCATCAAGGGAGGTGTTAGCTAGGTGTCACATCTCGGTGGTTGATAGTCGTGCATCACCATGGATGATTGATATATGGGATCACTTATGTGATCGGTGGCTCACCCACGACCTTTGCAAAGCAGTCCGCCAAGGTAAGATATGTGGATCACTTGGTTGATCGGTGGATTAGCCACGGCCTTGGGCGTGGGTGCCAAGGTAGGTGTGACAGATGGACATTAGGTTGGGTTGGGCTTCATGTTGCATATTTATGCATTTTGCATGACTGATTATGTGGATCAATGTGGATAAGGGCAAAGCCCAATATGTAATGATGTGTGGATGTGGGCCAAGCCCATGTGTGGAGGTATGTGAAATAACTATGCCTTTGAGTGCATGTGACTCACCCAAATTTTTACCAACATTGCGGTGATCGTAAGCTTGGATCGAGTTGGAGTGGATACAAAGTGGCCCATGCAGAAGATGTTTTTTTAATTATTTACATATTTTATATTTTCAGTATTTTTAAGTAAGGTTTATTGTAATAATGGCCTTTTAAGGGATTTGAGGTTTATTATTATATTTAAAGTGGATTGACGATTATTATTATTTGGAAATGTTTTAATTTTAGCAACTCTTATCTAAAAGATACATGTTAAAGTTTTAAATCGAAGAATTTATAACAACTAAATTTTTATAGTCTTTTAAATACACAATATTTTACAAAAGACACTAAATTTTTATGTTTTTAACTCTAAGTCAAAAGTTTTTCAAACGTTTTCCGCAGTGGCATTTCAAATTCGGTCGTAGCGAATGGGCCGAGTTTGGGGTGTTACAATTTGGTATCAGAGCCAGGTTCAAAACTTGGCTTTGAGGGTTTTGGGCCCAAAAACATATTTTTTTTAGATGGACTTTTCAAAATATGGACTTTCGTAAAATTTTTCAGGTTATTCTGGCATGGCACCAGTGTCTCTCAGGCAAAATCCACCGGTAAGTACCACGACTATTGAAGTGATTTGTATATGTGAATGTTATGGGCATATTTGGGCTCGTAGATTAGTGAACTAGGATCTATTGAACCCTAGGACTAGTCTACTCCAACATAGAATGCATAAGACTTAAGGACAATCAAACAAACCTGTAAAGTAAGTCGATGAGTTAAGGTGTGGCAACCATTGTACGCATGTCTAGGAGTGGATTCGGTAAGAGCTTGGTATTTAAGCAGTCCTAGTGACTCACCTCCTTTTTACTCGAATTCTACCTGGTGCGTAGCTACGGTTCACCCTAACCAAGAGGACCTATTCACGGGCTAAACCCGATAACTAAAACCCGAAAGGGACTAGCCATACTGTTTCATAAAGATCTTAGTTTTAAATTTACCAAATTACCCCTGGGTCGAGAATGGTCAGAAATACCCATAATGATGTGTTGAATGTTGTGGATGAATGTGAATGTGATTCTTTGAATTAGAATAGTGAACTTGAACCTGAAATTTTGATCGAAAGAACTACTTCTGAAAACTTTTTTTCATAAAATTGTTCGCGGATAAACAGTTGAACAAATGCTAATTCATAAAATTTCTTAAATCAGATTAAATTGTGAAGTAGACATGAGTTCTAGGGGACGTGGTCATCATGGACGCGGTAGAGGCGAGATAGTCGTGTGTCGGAACCGATTAGGTGCAGTCGGGGTTCCAAGATTTAGTAGAAAGTATATTAGTTTTATTAAGATCGAGTCTTGTGACGATAGCGTAGTGTGGTGAGTTAGGACGTATAATTGTTCGTTAGTAAGTAATTTCGAGGACAAAATTATTTTTAAGGAGGGTAGAATTGTAATATCCCAAAATTGGGCCTAGTAGGATTGGGCCGATTAGGCCTTGGGCTTTAGGAAAAATTTGAGTATCATCTTGTTGATTGTGTTAGCTCGGATA
This sequence comes from Gossypium rotundifolium, assembly GCA_025506655.1. Classification (NCBI taxonomy): domain Eukaryota; kingdom Viridiplantae; phylum Streptophyta; class Magnoliopsida; order Malvales; family Malvaceae; genus Gossypium; species Gossypium rotundifolium. The sequence continues at coordinate 33,252,429 of CP106730.1, forward strand.
TGATTTTATTGTATGCCTAATATAGTCTTGAGAAGGCTTGGAATTAATTGGTTTGTATGGAGAATTTAGTGAAGTGGATCAAGTGATTATGATGCTTAAGTTAATTTAAGTGTTTAATGTTAGCATAAATGAGCTAGTAGTAAAGTGGTGTTGGTGCATGAGTAATTGCATGAGGAAGAGGTTGAATCCATGAATGGCAATAAGGTGACTTTTATTTTTGTATGTGTATGGCATGTGTCGGTCAACTCTAATTAAGATAAGGTTGGACTTTATCATTTATGGATAGTAGACTAAAGGAATAAGGCAAGTTATTAGTTAAAGTATGAAATCAAGAAAATATGGAATGATAAGGGGACATAAGGCTTGAATTGAGGAATGTATTATGGATAGAATAGTTGGCAAGGTTAACTCTCTTGGCCATGAACACAGTCGATTTTTGGGGCTAGAGGGTTGGTTGAATTTTGAAAGGGATAGGAGGAAGATTAGGAGAAAATTGTGGCTTTATTTTATATGATAGGATAAGAGATAAATGAGGAGAGAATAAGGGATATGATAGGGAAGAATTAAGGGATATGATAGGAAATAGGTGTGCCGAAATTGGGTAATATAAATAGGGGTGATCAGTTCTTGGCAATTCTTTTTCTTCATTTTCTTTTTGCCGAAATTTGCACCTTATTTTCCTTTGACAAGAGCCGAAAGTTAGAATCATTTGTGCATGTATTTTCTTTCTTCTTTCACATCTCTTTCTTTTCTTTTATTTTGCTTAAATCAAAATCTCCTTTAAGGTTGCCATTGCCGAATATTACATCTTCATTTGGAAACACCATAGCCGAATCCTCTAAACATTAAACCCTCTCCATTGTTGCGTTTTCTCTCTTCACCATTAAGTGCCGAAACTCTTTCTCTTTGGGATATGTAACATTCGGCCAAGGGCCATAATTTGGGTATTTAAGTGTTGACTGTTTTCGATTATGGCTTTTAGGGGTAAGTCGGCTAGATTAAGGAAAGCTTTCGGATTTAGATTTGTAAGGGGCTAATCGTCAGGAATAAGCAAAGCCTTCGGGATTTGGTAGGAGACCAAATCGGCATTAAGGGAGGAGGAAAAACCCGTTCATCGTGTTAGATAAAAGTAGTTCGGGATTGAGTAAAGCATGCTAAGCAGTGCGTAGTTATCGCCTTTATTCTCTTGTTGTGTGTATGTGTTATATTTATGTATATGTGATATGATGTGAATGGTAGCGAAGTAAGGGCTAAATGGTGGATACCTATGATGGGTAATCATTCAACCAGTCGATATTTTATGACGTTGATTTACATTTGATATATGTATGAAATGTGATGGCATGTGATGTATAATTGTTCAAGTGATATGTTGCCATGATATATATGTATGCATGGGACTTGGGATGTGACTATCGAAGGAAAGGGTGTACTTTATGTACGTGGTCTAATGTTAGCCTTGTGCTACATTGGTGCTTGATGTTGGCTATGTGCCTCATCAAGGGAGGTGTTGGCTAGGTGCCACATCTCGGCGGTTGATAGCTGTGTGCATCACCGTGGAATGATTGATATGTGGGATCACTTATGTGATCGGTGGCTCAGCCATGGCCTTGTGCAGCAAGTCTGCCAAGGTAAGATATGTGGATCACTTGGTTGATCGGTGGATTAGCCACGGCCTTGGGCAGCGGGTCTGCCAAGGTAGGTGTGACGGATGGACATTAGGTTGGGTTGGGCTTCATGTTGCATATTTATGCATTTTGCATGACTGATTATGTGGATCAATGTGGATAAGGGCCAAGCCCAATATGTAATGATGTGTGGATGTGGGCCAAGCCCATGTGTGGAGGCATGTGAAATAACTATGCAGTGAGTCTGTGTGACTCACCCAAATTTTTACCAACATTACAGGTGATGCGTAAGCTTGGACCGGGTTAGAGTGGATACGAGGTGGCCCATGCAGAAGATGTTTTTTTTAATTATTTACATATTTTTATATTTTCAGTATTTTTAAGTAAGGTTTATTGTAATAAGGGCCTTTTAAGGGATTTGAGGTTTATTATTATATTTAAAGTGGATTGACGATTATTATTATTTGGAAATGTTTTAATTTTAGCAACTCTTATCTAAAAGATACATGTTAAAGTTTTAGATCGAAGAATTTATAACAACTAAATTTTTATAGTCTTTTAAATACACAATATTTTACAAAAGACACTAAATTTTTATGTTTTTAACTCTAAGTCAAAAGTTTTTCAAACATTTTCCGTAGTGGCATTTCAAATTCGGTCATAGCGAATGGGCCGAGTTTGGGGTGTTACAGGAGTCCCGAATCATCAACGGACAACCTTTACACACTTTATCAACAAGTACACATCGACCCAAGGGGTTGGCCACACGAATCACAAACTCAGTAGACTCAACAGGCAGAGTCATACTGGCCACCATAGTTTCACACACATATGAATGAGTCGAACCAGGATCAATCAATGCAATTACAGTAGTATCATAGAGTGTGAAAATACCAGTAATAACATCTGGGAAGAAGCATCCTCTCTGGCACGTATAGCATAAGCTCTAGCTGTTGCTCGAGCCTCTGATCGAACTACAGTGTTCCTCATTCCTCTCTGACTGCCATCTACACTCCCTACATGTCTGGGTGGTCTACCTCGTGCTGTCACGTTGGTAGGTTTAGTGTTCTGAGTTGTATTTTGCTCGGCTAGCATCGGGCACTCTCGAATAAAATGGTCCAACGATCCATATTTAAAGCAGGACCGATCATGGAATCTACAACTCCCGGAATGCCATTTACCACAATGCTTGCATTCAACTCAATTCTGCTGAACATTACCAACACTGGCCATTGAAGTGGCTCGAGAACTCACTGGAGATCGATCTCGTCTAGACGTATCTGAAGTAGCTTTATGTCGGCCAAAGTCATCCCTGAACTTCTTAAATATAGATTGAAAAGTCCTACTCGATGATCTTTTACGAGTGTCTCTAGCTTCTATCTCAGCTTTTCTTTTCTCTTTACCAAGTTCTTCAGCTTTGCAAGCTTGTTCGACAAGTACTACGAACTCTTTGATTTCAAGAATGCCAACAAGTAACTTTATGTCTTCATTCAAGCCGTCTTCAAATCTTTTACACATGATGGCTTCAGTTGATACACACTCTCGGGCATATCGGCTCAATCTGACAAATTTTTGCTCATATTCAGTTACAGTCATGTGGCCCTATTTTAGATCCAGAAATTCTTTTTTTTTCTAATCGATGAACCTCTGGCTAATGTATTTCTTACGGAACTCGATATGGAAGAAATCCCAATTTACTTTTTCTTTCAGAACTACTGATACTAGTGTATTTCACCAGTGATATGTAGTGTCCCGAAGTAGCGATATGGCACACTTTAGACATTCATCAGGAGTACAGAATAGTTCATCAAGTACTCGAATAGTGTTATCAAGCCACATCTCAGCTTGCTCTGCATCATCATCATCATTAGCTTTGAATTCTTCGGCCCCATGTTTCCTGATTTTATCAACGGGAGGCCTATTAGATCTCATCGGATCTATCATCGGAGGTGCTGAAGGTAACAGAGTTGGATTATTCGGGGGTGGAGGTTGTTGTACAGCCGGGTTAGTCTAAATAAACTGGGTAAACCTCTCATTCATCATCTGGTAGAAGGCCTATTTAGCCTCCCCCTCGTGGCTACTCGAAACTGGTCGAGAGCCTACTGGCGCTGATCCGGGAGCACGGTCAGGCGCTACGCTCTTACGTCATCCGTCACGGCTCTGTTGGGATCAGAATCCATTTACTATAATAAACAAAGTTTGAAATGTAGAAGTCACCACACTATCAAATATATAGTTAAGGCATGTATAGCTAGACTCTCACACGTTACGGTAGTCCTAAAATCGACTAAACCGTAAGCTCTGATACCAATCAAATGTAACACCCCTAACCCATACATGTCACCGATTAGGGTTATGAGGCATTATCGAACCCAACTCAGATCATCGCAGTAATTTATCGTAATTCGTACTTCTATCAAACCAAAGAAATTAAATTCATGTTGGTACATTTCAAACCATTGAATCATCGAATATATGTCGTTCAAATATTTAATACATGTTCAAGCATTTATCATTCACCTTATAAATATAATTTGCCTATTAAGACATACAAATCCATAGAACTCTATTATCTATTCGTTCACATTTGTGACATTAACACATGATAGTATAACCGAACATGTTCATGATACTAATGCATTATGCGCATATTTCTCAAAGACAAAACCATAATCAATCATGATTAACAAATTTACGTAGCCATATTATTGACAACAATTGGGAATAAGCCGAATCATATAATCATGAAACATGCATCAAAACTCTATTCATCTTTCAAGAATAATGTACATACCTATTAAACATAATATATATATATATATTCAAATTGTGTCAATACATCTATTTCATTAGTCGAACATCAACTTAACATTTCATAACTTGTGCACATATATAAATTACACCTAAATAAGCATTTCCCATATAGTTCCATTCAACTGAAATAATGCCTATTTTCACATTCATTCAACTCAAAGCCACACGAACTAATTATATACATAAATATCATTATTAACTTACCAAACACATGAGCAATCTAACTAGCCGAATACCTAAGTATAATCAATTCATTGACCACATATTCGAACCTCAAAAATAAGACTCCAAAGATCAATCCAATATACATATACATATAGATAAACATTTCCAATGTCATCACCGAACCATAATTCAACATCTCAACATATATGTCATGATATATATATATATATACTTTCAATCTAAGCTTAGAACATGACTAAAACACATAACCATTAACAATTGAACAAGCCATTATATCAAAACACATAAGTGAAGCTTAACCAAAAAGTATTAGCCATTTTCGCAAGGCTAAACTTATATACAAGATTAAAATACCATTGGTTTACAACTTAGACTAGCTTATACATGCCTTTCAAATCAAAAACTAAGTTTATGAGTACCAAAAAAATTGATAGGGCGGTTGACTTCTTCGATGACCCTCTGAGCCCATACCTTAACTGAAACATCCCACACCCGGCCCATGAGTTTTGACCGGATCTGGTATGTTCCCCGGTGTAAACCGTTTCAAATTCTTTTGTTACTTAGGAAAAACTTGTGTGTTTTGAAAGAAAGATTGTTTTGGGTTGGGCTTGAGTTGAAAACAAGTTTAATTCATTATTAAAATCCTTTACCGTAGGTGACAAAACGTTTGGGCTTTGTATGAAAATAGATTTACTTAATCTTTAATTGATAAAAATTCGTAAGCTTAACAATAAAAATAGAATAAAATATTCCTACTAAGGCCTTATTAGATCAAATAATTCCCAAAATTTAAATTCAAAATACTTAAAATATAAAAGTCCAAGTCGTAAATTTCTTGCTGTGCATGGCCATCCCTAAGATCCTGCCGAACCCAGTCCATTACTGTTCGTCACCTGAAAATAGTCCCACAGCGGGGTGAGTCAAATAGACTCAATGTGTAACCAACACTAAGAATTAACATTTCAGGCATGCATTATCATATCACATACATGTTCATATAATAGGTAAAAATAATGATGCAACCCAAACCCAAACCTAGTTAGCCATCCGCTACACTCCACCCGTACCATCATGCACACCGTAGGGACTACTAAGTCAACCCTCCATCTCCTACACACCATCGAAGGCAGTCGCTGCAGTCGACATGCTCATCGCCATATAAAATTCGTGGCATAGCCACCGATAATTGTGTCATGAGATACCACATTCGGATAATGTAACCGGTTACCACATTCGGATAATGTGACTAAAGTCATCACATTCGGATAATGTGACCAAGTCACCACATTTAGATAGTGAGACCAAGTCATCACATTCACTTCCCTTTCTCAAATAACCCGAATGCCCCATATTATTCATATCATGCATATCATACTTAAATTCACATTCATGTCACTTTTCACATGTTAAGTATAACATATTTACGTAATCCTAGTAGGAGTAGGAAAACGTGCTGAGTACTTTGTACCATTACATGGTACTTTAGCCACATTCTTACACTTTCATATTAACACATATATCAAGTTTAAGCCATAAATCTATTAAGATTAGTGTGGGGTACACACGGTACCTTAGCCATGTTCTTACACTTTCATATTAACACATTTAATTTAAAACATAGCCATGAGCGTATTAAAACTTAGGGTAGGGTACACACCGATTAAACAACAATTTCACTTGAAATCCCGAAATCGATCTACTACCTTAGATTTTTAATGCCTATATTAAACCAACATGGTAATATTTAGCAAAGGCCTATTCGGCCATAAAACCAAATCCTAGTAGGATTTGTGTACTTACCTTAATGCCGATTGAATAAAAAATCAAATCCGAAACTTGTATTCTTCCCCCTTTGAAATCGGCTACTCACTAGATCCCTTGAATCGGTTAGTTTTCAGCTTAAAACACATAATAATAGATCTACTACAAAAATAGGGTCTTGGCCGAATATTCATAGTCACTTACCTTAAGGATCTTAAATCTCGAAATTCACCGAATAACTAGGGAACACGCTGACCTATGGTGTACCTTGGAAAAAGAACTTCTCCTTCCATGATTCGCCAAGATTAATAATTGAAATTAGTCCCTAAATTTTGATAAGTCTAAAATATAAAAGAATGGAAACTAAACTTGGATCTTACCCTTATTTGAAGGAATCTATTGCACCTTCACTTCAACCTTGAGAGATTCGGCTATGGCTAAATGATGCTCTCACAACTTTTGACTTTTAGAGGAATTAGAAAGAAAAGAGAAGGAAGAATAAAAGCGTAGGAATTTGACGAGAGAGGAGAATCGCTTAAGAAATTCGACAAAGGAAGAGTGAATGAATGAATGAATAGCCTTCTTTCCCTTTTATAGTCGAAATTACTAGGCTAGAGTCCCTACTTGGCCACCACTCTTCCTATGTGATAATTATCACTTTATCAAAAGAATTAATCCAACAATTATCTCCTAATTAGCCAAAATTCTAAAGAAAATAAAACTCCTCTTTTAAGAGCCCACATGCAGTCCACCTCTCTCTCTTTGTAGCAAAATAAAACTTCTTTTATTTGCTTCCTAAGTGACTCGATCCTAGCCCAAATACACTTGCATGTGGCGCCATTTCAGAGGCCCTAAGTGGCATCTCAAGCCACTTTTCCAAGCCCAATTGTGTGTCAAATTTCACATACTTTTCTCTTAAGGCCACCTTTCCTTAATTTCCTCTTTAAACTTTAAAACTTGACATTTCTAAGTTTCCAAAATTTTCGTTTGGCTCTTTAAACTTGACATTTCCTAGGTTTCCAAAATGTTCACTTTCCTATTTTACTTAGGTTTCCAAAATGTTCACTTTCCTATTTTACTTAGGTTTCCAAAATGTTAACTTTCCTCTTTTTGAAACTTAACATTTCTAAATCATTTCCTTACATTTCCTAGTTTCTAAAAATGTTCACTTTGAACTTAACATTTCCTTCCATTTCCATACATTTCCTTACATTTCCATACATTTCCATACATTTCCATACATTTCCTTACATTTCCATACATTTCCATACATTTCCATTTCTTATTTCCTTACATTTCCTTACATTTCCTTACATTTCATTTTCAAGGTTCTAAAATGCATACAACATATCACAATAAACATGCTATTTCATAAAATTAAGCAAAGATGCACACAATGGGATTCAAACCTCTTCCTCAAAGTACTTCACTTGATGCCATAACCCTTGCACCTTAGGTGGCGTCCTTGCCACTTTTCCACATCACTTCTTGTTTTAACTTAAAACCAATAATTGTTCAAAGCTTTCTCTTCCATCCTAGGATTTTAAAAACCCTTAATTCACTTCCAAACACTGCCAAAACCTACTACTCATGAATTATGCACAAACGCATAACCCCTAATCTAGGATGTTACAGTTCTACCCTCCTTAAAAATAATTTCATCCTCGAAATTACTTACTAACAGTCGTACAATCCTTCTCACAGCACTTATGCTTATGCTGCGCACTCTAATCTTAATAGAACCATCATACTTTCCAGGCACAATCTCTAAGTTCCGTCCCTTAGAACTTATTTCTAACATCGCGATTTAATCGATTAAGAAGTTTTATGTATTAAAAATTTTGTTTCACCGATTAACAGCGAAGAAGTTTTATGGAAAGAATTTTTAGAAGTGGTTCTTTCGTATTCATACATGCATCTGATCTTTACATTCATACATCCATCAATCAATTATGAACTTTCGTTCATTCGGAGAATTGTTGTAGTTTTCATTGTTGTTATTTTTCCACTACCGGGGTATTTTCATAATTTGCCCTACAGGGGTATTTTTGTAATTTGTCAAAATAAGGTTCCTTGGTGATGTTGTCAATAAGGGTATTTTGGTAAATTTTGAAATCCTGGGGCTTTTTAAAATTTTGAAATTACAGGGGTATTTTAGTAATTAACCAGGGTAAATTTGTAAATCTCAATAAATCAAGGGTATTTCAAAATTTGCAAAACTTGAGGGTTCTTTGTGAGAATTTGTTTTTCCAAATCGGTGATGTTGCAAAAATTTTGAAAATCAGGGTCATTTTGGTAATTTTATCAATTGGGGGTAATTTCGTAAATTTTCAAATCGGGGTATTTTGGACTTTCACAAAATAGGGTTTATAAATACTTTTACAAAGTGAGGAAATTTTATTGAAATCAAGGGTAATAAGGTAAATTTAAAACCAAGGGCATTTTTGAAGATTTCTAATTTGAGGGTACTTCGTTGATTTTCCCTTTTGAGGGTATTTTGGTCATTTTGCAAATCAGGGATATTTTCGTAAATTTCTTTCCATAATCAAGGTATGTTGATATTTTGTAAATTTAGGGTTCCTTTAAGCAAGTGAAATTTTGATAAGAACTGTGGGTATTTGGAAATTTCATAAACCAAGGGCATTTTGTAATTTTACCACTATGAGTATTTTAGTAAATTTGTAAATCGAAATATTTCGGAAAATTTATAAAATAATCTTTTTCAAATCAAGAGGGTAATTTAGAAATTTTAAAACTAGGGTTTCCATAAAAATCTGGCTAGTCCCTTTCGGGTTTTAGTTAGGGGTTTAGCAGTGTATAAGTCCTCTTGGTTAGAGTGAGCCGTAGCTACGCACTGGTAGGATTCGAGTGGAGAGGAGGTGAGTCACTCGACCGCTTAAATACTAAGCTCCCACCAAACCAATCCTGACATGCGTACCATGGTTGCCACACCTAACTTCGGTGACTCACCACAGTTTGTTTAATTAGATATTTAAGTCTTATGTATTTGTTGGGGTACACTAGTCCTAGGTTCAAATACTTATCGACTAATCTACGTTGCCATAAAAGCCCATACATTTCACATATTCAAATCACTTCAAAAGTCGAAGTACTTACAGGTGGATCATGGGTGGAGACTTAGTGGGCCATGCCGAAAAACTGAAAATTTTTAGAAAATTCCTTTTGGGCTTACTTTGGAAAACGTTTAGGGCCTTAAACCCAAGGCGGAGTTTAAAATCGGGCTCTATACCAAATCGAAACACCCACACCTGCTCCATGAGTTTTGACCGGATCTTGTATGTTCCCGGTGTAAACCGTTTCAAATTCTTTTGTTACTTAGGAAAAACTTGTGTGTTTTGAAAGAAAGATTGTTTTGGGTTGGGCTTGAGTTGAAAACAAGTTTAATTCATTATTAAAATCCTTTACTTTAGGTGACAAAACATTTGGGCTTTGTATGAAAATAGATTTACTTAATCTTTAATTGATAAAAATTAAGTAAGCTTAACAATAAAAGCAGAATAAAATATTCCTACTAAGGCATTATTACATCAAATAATTCCCAAAATTTAAATTCAAAATACTTAAAATAAAATAAAAGTCCAAGTCGTAAATTTCTTCTTTGTGCATGGCCATCCCTAAGATTCTCAGAACCCACCCATTCTTGTTAGTCACTGAAAATTGTCCCACAATGGGTGAGTCAAATAGACTCAATGTGTAACCAACACTAAGAATTAACATTTCGGGCATGCATTATCATATCACATACATGTTCATATAACGGTAAAAATAATGATGTAACCCAAACCCAAACCTAGTTAGCCATCCGCTACACTCCACCCGTACCATCCACGCAGTAGGGACTACTAAGTCAACCCTCCATCCGCTACACACCATCGAAGGCGATCATTGCGATCGACATGCTCATTGCCCATATAAAATTCGTGGCATAGCCACCAGATAATTGTGTCATGAGACACCACATTCGAGATAATGTAACCGGGTTACCACATTCGATAATGTGACCAAGTCACCACATTCGAGATAATGTGACCAAGTCACCACATTCGGATAGTGAGACCAAGTCATCACATTCACTTCCCTTTCTCAAATAACCCGAATGCCCCATATTATTCATATCATGCATATCATACTTAAATTCACATTCATGTCACTTTTCACATGTTAAGTATAACATATTTCGTAATCCTAGTAGGAGTAGGAAAACGTGCTGAGTACTTTGTACCATTACATGGTACTTTAGCCACATTCTTACACTTTCATATTAACACATATATCAAGTTTAAGCCATAAATCTATTAAGATTAGTGTGGGTACACACGGTACCTTAGCCATGTTCTTACACTTTCATATTAACACATTTAATTTAAAACATAGCCATGAGCGATTAAAACTTAGGGTAGGGTACACACCTAATTAAACTTAACAATTGCACTTGAAATCCGAAATCCGATCCACTACCTTAGATTTTTAATGCCTACATTCTACCATCATGGTAATATTTAGCAAAGGCCTATTCGGCCATAAAACCAAATCCTAGTAGGATTTGTGTACTTACCTTAATGCCGATTGAATAAAAATCAAATCCAAAACTTGTATTCTTCCCCTTTGAAATCGGCTACTCACTAGATCCCTTGAATCGGTTAGTTTTCACTTAAAACACATAATAATAGATCTACTACAAAAATAGGGTCTTGGCGAATATTCATAGTCACTTACCTTAAGGACCTTAAATCCAAAATTCACCGAATAACTAGGGAACACGCGACCTATGGTGTACCTTCGGAAAAGAACTTCTCCTTCCATGATTCGCCAAGATTAATAATCGAAATTAGTCCCTAAATTTTGATAAGTCTAAAATATAAAAGAATGGAAACTAAACTTGGATGTTACCCTTATTTGAAGGAATCGATTGCACCTTCACTTCAACCTTCGAGATTTGGCTATGGCTAAATGATGCTCTCACAACTTTCACTTTTGGAACAATTAGAAAGAAAAGAGAAGGAAGAATAAAGCGTAGGAATTTAGAGAGAGGAGAATCTACTTAAGAAATTTGGCAAAGGAAGAGTGAATGAATGAATGAATGGCCTTCTTTCCTTTTATAGCCGAAATTACTAGGCTAGAGTCCCTACTTGGCCACCACTCTTCCTATGTGATAATTATCACTTTATCAAAAGAATTAATCCAACAATTATCTCCTAATTAGCCAAAATTCTAAAGAAAATAAAACTCCTCTTTAAGAGCCCACATGCCGTCCACCTCTCTGCTTTTGTAGCAAAATAAAACTTCTTTTATTTGCTTCCTAAGTGACTCGATCCTGGCCCAAATACACTTGCATGTGGCGCCATTTCCAGAGCCCTAAGTGGCATCTCAAGTCACTTTTCCAAGCCCAATTGTGTGTCAAATTTCACATACTTTTTCTCTTAAGGCCACCTTGCCTTAATTTCCTCTTTTAAACTTTAAAACTCGACATTTCTAAGTTTCCAAAAATTTTCGTTTGGCTCTTTAAACTTGACATTTCCTAGGTTTCCAAAATGTTCACTTTCCTATTTTACTTAGGTTTCCAAAATGTTCACTTTCCTATTTTACTTAGGTTTCCAAACTTTCCTCTTTTGAAACTTCATTTCTAAATCATTTCCTTACATTTCCTAGTTTCCAAAAATGTTCACTTTGAACTTAACATTTCCATACATTTCCATACATTTCCATACATTTCCATACATTTCCATACATTTCCTTACATTTCCATACATTTCCATATATTTCCATACATTTCCTTACATTTCCATACATTTCCTTACATTTCCATACATTTCCATACATTTCCAAGGTTCTAAAAATGCATACAACATATCACAGTAAACATGCTATTTCATAAAATTAAGCAAAGATGCACACAATGGGATTCGAACCTCTTCCCTCAAAGTACTTCACTTGATGCCATAACCCTTGCACCTTAGGTGGCGTCCCTTGCCACTTTTCCACATCACTTCTTATTTTTAACTTAAAAACCAATAATTGTCCAAAGCTTTCTCTTCCATCCTAGGATTTTAAAAACCCTTAATTCACTTCCAAACACTACCAAAACCTACTACTCATGAATTATGCACAAACGCATAACCCCTAATCTAGTATGTTACATTAACCAAAGTCTATAAAACAAACAATGAACACAAACAAAGTAAGCTCACTAGCTTAGTAAGTCTTAAGCAAATACAATAAAGCTTCAGTCACCCAAGCATTTTTATCATACAATTCAAGACATTTGAAATACATAGTCTAACTTATAAATTCACCATAGCTGAATTTCATTATTTCATTTAGCCTGACAACTTTCATTTTTTTTCACCAAAGTACACCATTCATCAAATATACCAACACATATATAAGTATAGTTGTACTTACATAACCCTTTTCAATCACTAGTATATTTCCAAGCAATCAATCTCCACATGGCATAATATATATATAACTCCTAACAACCAATGAATAATTTACTTGCTTCCTCATATTATTTGCGTATTAACATCATATATAAAATATAAGTATGAAAACACATACCTCAAGGCCGAACCAATATAATTCATTTTCAAAAGCATAGACTTTCTCGATTCATTATATAACTTTGTTGTTACATATTTTGACTCTGAATTTCAGTTCACCGGTAAAGAACCTGCTAGGCATTAGCCTGAATCACACACACACCAGCACTAAGCCTACTGGACTCAAGGTCTGAAATCCAAAACACCGGCATTAAGTCTGCTAGGCAATAAGCCTGAAATATGTCATCGGCACAAGGCCTACTAGGCATAAAGCCTGAAATATGTCACCGGCACGAGGCCTGCTAGGCATAAAGCCCGATACAGATCACTGGCACAAAGCCTCCTAGGCTCAAAACCCAAATATCAATATGGTTATTCCTTCAATTCACATTTCATAATGCTAACTTCACAACCACCCATATATCACATATTAAATTCACATATCAAACCAAATGCATTTATTCACATCACATTAAATAAAATTACAATCAATCCAATTTAGTACCCTTGCATTCGGCTAATTCATGGATTCATGCTAAAATATTCGAATTTCATCATTCATTAGATTCATAAATAATTCTTTAACATATATTCGCTTAAGGACTTACCTCGACTGTCGACAAACCGCGTAAACCGGCTATTCGATAACCTTCGTCTTTCCTCGATCCAAATCCGTTTTTCTTTGTTCTTGATCTAAACACATTAAAATTCAGCTTATTCAAGTACATTTCATCTCAATTTAGTCCCTAAGCATATAAATAGGTAATTACCATTTTACCCTACTATTTCACATTTTTACTATTTAGTCCTCATTGCACAAAACACAAAATACACAAAATTTCAATATGGTACCTTAGTGCCGAATATTTATAGGGACCATACTAGTCCATATCTTTCATTTATTTTGTAAATAAGCCCCTCTAAAAATTTATTTTTACAAATTAGCCCTAAATACTCAATTTCACCAAAATTTCCAATTCAAAACTTGTTAATCTTTAACATAACTTTAATATAAAATCATCAAACATCAAAAACCACATGAACATGTCAATGGACGAATCTCACATACATACTAATCTCAAAAATTCTAGCATGGGTCGGGTAATATACGAAGCAACGATCTCAAAAATCGAAAATCACACATACCTTAATCAAGCAAATTGATTGCCGAAATTCAAAGCTCTCTAACCCTTATTCTTTTCTCAATATTCGGCCAACAATGTAAAAGATGATAGTGGTCTTCATTTTGTTTTATTTAACATATAATATGTTTTATTAATGAATTACTAATATAACCTTTTAATAATAAAACTAACTTATAATATAAGGGTATTTTAGTCCTATGTCGTCCACTATCTTATAAAATGGCTAATTGCCCTTTTAGTGGCTCATATTAAAAAGCCATCAACACTTGGGCACTTTTCACTATAGTTTGTAACTTTTACCTTTTTCGCGATTAAGTCCTTTTTCTAAATTAATCACATAAACGATTAAATTTTTCTACGAAACTTTCACACACATTAAATCACATATAAAAAGCACAGAATATATCATTTAAATATATTTTAGATTCAGATTCGTGGTCCCAAAGCCACCGTTCTGATTAGGGTCAAATTCAGACTGTTACAACTCTCCCCCCTTAGGGATTTTCATCCCCAAAAATCTTACCGTTAAACAAAGTTGGATATTGTTGTCTCATTGAATCCTCAGGCTCCCACGTAGCCTCTTCAACTTCGTGATGATTCTATAGAACTTTCACTAATGGTATTTTATTGTTTCTTAACTCTTTCATTTCCTGAGCAAAATACATATCGGTTCTTCCTCATACGTCATATTGAATCAGATTTAAATCTCAGACGGAGCAATCACATGTGACGGATCTGATCTATATCTACGAAGCATCGAAACGTGAAATACGTTGTGTATCTTTTCTAATTCAGAGGGCAACTTCAATCTATAAGGAATAGGCCCAATACATTTAATGATCTCATACGGTCCGATGAATCTCGGACTTAGTTTGCCTTTTTGACCAAATCAGAGTACTTTCTTCCATGGGGAAACTTTCAAAAACACTCGGTCTCCGACTTGAAACTCAACATCTTTACGTTTTAAATCAGCATAGGACTTTTGTCGATCCAAGGCAGCTTTCAAAGTATCTTTGATTACAGCCATTTTTTGTTCAGTCTCTTTAATCAAATCAACTTCGTGTATCTTGCTTTCACTAAGCTCAGTCCAATACAACGGTGTACGACATTTGCGACCATAAAGAGCTTCGTATGGTGCCATTTTGATACTAGATTGAAAACTATTATTATAGGCAAATTCAATCAAAGGTAAGTATCTTTCCCACGTACCTTCAAACTCAAGGATGCAACATCTCAACATGTCTTCTAGTATATGAATAGTTCGTTCAGACTGACCGTCTATTTGCGGATGAAAGGCTGTACTAAAGTGAAGTTTAGTACCTAAAGCATCTTGCAACTTCTTCCAAAATCGCGATGTGAACCTCAGGTCTCTGTTTGAAACAATGGAACTCGGCACACCATGTAACCTCACAATCTGTGACACATACAATTCAGTAAGTTTATTGAGCGAATAGTGCATTTAACCGGCACAAAGTGAGTGATTTAGTCGATCTATCCATAATAACCCAGATCGCATCTTTCTTGCTCAGATCGTGGCAAACCGGATACAAAGTCCATAGTAATTCTATCCCATTTCCATTCAGGTATCATGATTGGCTGAAGAAATCCAGAAGGTACTTGATGCTCAGCTTTTACTTGCTGACATATTAAACACTTCGAAACAAATTCAGATATATCCCTTTTCATGACAGGCCACCAATAGAACTATTTCAAAGCATTATACATTTCGTGCTACCTGGATGTGTCGACAATCGACTATTATGAGCCTCGTTCAAAATCATTTAAATCAAATCTACATTCCTCAAAACACATATTCGCTTTTGAAGTTCAAACAATCATTTTCATCAATTCAAAATTCTGACTCTGCATTACTTTCAGACTGAGTTTGTTTAGTAATCATATCTTTGTCAATTTTCTGTGCCTCACAAATTTGCTGAATAAACAACGGTCTAGCCTTCAACTCAGCTATGATCGATTCATCACTAGTCATAACCATATGTGTGTTCAACGCACGAAGAGCAAACAATGGCTTTCGACTTAAGGAGTCTGCAACAACATTAGCTTTTCCCGGATGGTAGTCAATTACCAATTCATAATCTTTCAACAATTCTAACCATCTACGTTGTCTCAAGTTCAAGTCTTTCTGAGTCATCAAATACTTCAGACTTTTATGATCCGAATACACATGACATTTCTCACCGAATAAGTAATGATGCCAAATTTTCAATGCAAAACGATGGCTGTTAATTCCAAATCGTGAGTCGGATAATTTCTTTCGTGAGGCTTCAATTGTCTCGAAGCGTAGGCTATGACTTTGCCTTCCTGCATCAAAACGCAACCCAAACCATTCAAAAAAGCATCACTATAAACAATAAATTCTTTACCCGATTCAGGTTGAGCTAACACTAGAGCTTCGATCAAAAGGGCTTTCAACTGATCGAAACTTTTCTGACACTTTTCAGACCATTCGAACTTGACATCTTTCTGTAGTAGCTTTGTCAAAGGTGTAACTATCATGGAAAAACTTTTGACGAATCGTCTATAATATCCCGCAAGTCCTAGAAAGCTTTGAATCTCAGAAACATTCTTTGGTGGCTTCCAATCAAGTATAGCTGATATTTTGTTCGGATCAACCCGAATACCTGACGCTGAAGCAACATGTCCCAAAAATCGGCATCTTTCATCCAAAATTCACACTTACTAAACTTTGCATACAATTGTTGATCTCGCAAAGTTTGTAGCACCAATCTCAAATGCTCGGCATGCTTGGTTTCATCTTTGGAGTAGATCAGAATATCATCAATAAACACTACCACAAATCGATCCAAATACTATCTAAAAACCCGATTCATCAAATCCATAAAAATAGTAGGTGCATTAGTAAGCCAAAAAGGCATAACTAGAAACTCAAAATGTCCGTACCTCATTTGGAATGTAGTCTTAGGCACATCGAAATCTCTGACTCGCAACTGGTAATAACCCGATCTCAGATCTATCTTTGAAAACACTGAAGCCCTTTTCAACTGGTCAAACAAATCATCAATTCAAGGTAATGGGTATTTATTCTTTATTGTCGCTTTATTTATCTGCCGATAATCAATACACATTTGCATAGTCCCATCTTTCTTTTTCACAAATAGAACAGGTGCATCACAAGGAGAAAAACTCGGTCGTACAAAGCCCCTATCTGTCAATTCTTGCAACTATGCTTTCAACTCTTTCAACTAAGTAGGTTCCATCTGATACGGTGCTATCGAAATTAGAGTCATCCCGGTACTAAATCAATGCCAAATTCAATCTCTCTTACTGGTGGTAAACTCGGTAATTCTTCAGGAAACACATCTGATTATTCACACACAACTGGTGCAGATTCAATCCGCTTTTCGGGCACTTTATTATCCAACACATAAGCCAAATAAGCTTCACATCCTTTTCTCACATACTTTCGAGCTAGCATGGAGGATATTACTGTAGGCAATCCGCTTCAGATCATTTGATTCGACCCGGATAATCTCACCGTTCTGACATCTCAAATCAATAATCTTTCTTTTGTATTTTACCACTGCATCATGCAAAGTTAACCAGTCCATTCCCAAAATTATGTCGAACTCGTCGAAAGGCAACAACATTAAGTCAGCTGGGAAGCAAGAGTCCCGAATCATCAACGGACAACCTTTACACACTTTATCAACAAGTACACATCGACCCAATGGGTTGGACGCATGAATCACAAACTCAGTAGAGTCGTACTGGCCACCATAGTTTCACACACATATGAATGAGTCAAACCAGGATCAATCAGGAGTATAGGATAGTTCATCAAGTACCCAAATAGTGTTATCAAGCCACATCTCTGCTCGCTCTGCGTCAACATCATCATTAGCTTTGAATTCTTCGGCCCCATGTTTCCTGATTTTATCAATGGGAGGCATACTAGATCTCATCGAATCTATCATCGAGGTACTGAATATAATGGAGTTGGATTATTTGAAGGTGGAGGTTGTTGTACAGCCGGGTTAGTCTGAGTAAACTGGGTAAACCACTCGTTCATCATCTGGTAGAAGACTTGTTTAGCCTCCCCCTCGTGGCTACCCAAAATTGGTCGAGAGTCTACTGGCGCTGATATGCGTGCTCAGTCAGGCGCTACGGTCTCTACGTCATTCACTACGACTTTGTCTGGATCAGAATCCATTTACTATAATAAACAAAGTTTGAAATGTCAGAAGTCACCACACTATCAAATATATAGTTAAGGCATGTATAACTAGACTCTCACACATTACGGTAGTCCTAGAATCGACTAAACCGTAAGCTCTGATACTAATCAAATGTAATACCTCTAACCTGTACCTATCGCTAGATTAGGGTTATGAGGCATTACCAAACCTATCGTAGTCATTTATCGTAATTCATACTTCTATTAAACCAAAGAAATTAAATTCATGCTGGTACATTTCAAACCATTGAATCATCGAATATATGTCATTCAAATATTTAATACATGTTCAAGCATTTATCATTCACCTTATAAATATAATTTACCTATTAAGACATACAAATCCATAGAACTCTATTGTCTATTCGTTCACATTTGTGACATTAATACATTATAGTATAACCGAACATGTTCATGATACTAATGCAATATGCGCATATTTCTCAAAGACAAACCCATAATCAATCATGATTAACAAATTTATGTAACCATATTATTGACAACATTTGGGAATAAGCCGAATCATATAATCATGAAACATGCATCAAAACTCTATTCATCTTTCAAGAACAATGTACATACCTATTAAACATAAATATATATATTTTTTCAAATTGTGTCAATACATCTATTTCATTAGTCGAACATCAACTTAACATTTCATAACTTGTGCACATATATAAATTACACCTAAATAAGCATTTCCCATATAGTTCCATTCAACTGAAATAATGCCTATTTTCGCATTCATTCAACTCAAAGCCACATGAACTAATTGTATACATAAATATCATTATTAACTTACCAAACACGTGAGCAATCTAACTAGCCGAATACCTAAGTATAATCAATTCATTGACCACATATTCGGACCTCAAAAATAAGACTCCAAAGATCAATCTAATATACATATACATATACATAAACATTTCCAATGTCATCACCAAACCATAATTCAACATCTCAACATATATGTCATGATATATATATATATATACTTTCAATCTAAGCTTAGAACATGACTAAAACACATAACCATTAACAATTGAACAAGCCATTATATCAAAACACATAAGTGAAGCTTAACCCAAAAGTATTAGCCATTTTATGAGGCTAAACTTATATACAAGATTAAAATACCATTGGTTTACAACTTAGACTAGCTTATACATGCCTTTCAAATCAAAAACTAAGTTTATGAGTACCAAAAGAGTTGATAGTGCGGTTGACTTCTTCGATGATCCTCTGAGCCCGTAGCTTAACCAAAGTCTATAAAACAAACAATGAACACAAACAAAGTAAGCTCACTAGCTTAGTAAGTCTTAAGGAAATACAATAAAGCTTCAGTCACCCAAGCATTTTTATCATACAATGCAAGACATTTGAAATACATAGTCTAACTTATAAATTCACCATAGCTGAATTTCATTATTTCATTTAGCCTGACAACTTTCATTTTTTTCACCAAAGTACACCAGTCATCAAATATACCAACACATATATAAGTATAGATGTACTTACATAACCCTTTTCAATCACTAGTATACTTCCAAGTAATCAATCTCCACATGGCATAATGTATATATAACTCCTAACAACCAATGTATAATTCACTTGTTTCCTCATATTATTTGCTTATTAACATCATATATAACATATAAGTATGAAAACACATACCTCAAGGCCGAACCAATATAATTCGTTTTCAAAAGCATAGACTTTCTCGATTCATTTTATAACTTTGTTGTTACATATTTTGGCTCTGAATTTCAGTTCACCGGTAAAGAACCTACTAGGCATTAGCCCGAATCACACACACCGGCACTAGGCCTACTGGACTTAAGGTCCAAAATCCAAAACACCGGCATTAAGTCTGCTAGGTAATAAGCCTAAAATATGTCACCGGCACGAGGCCTACTAGGCATAAAGCTTGAAATATGTCACCAGCACGAGGCCTGCTAGGCATAAAGCCCGATCTGAGATCAAGCCACACAAAACCTTTAGGCTCGAAGCCCGAATATCAATATGGTTAATCCTTCAATTCACATTTCATAATGCTAACTTCACAACCACCCATATATCACATATTACATTCACATATCAAACCAAATGCATTTATTCACATCACATTAAATAAAATTACAATCAATCCAATTTAGTAACCTTGCATTCGGCTAATTCATGGATTCATGCTAAAATATTCGAATTTCATCATTCATTAGATTCATAAATAATTCTTTAACATATATTCACTTAAGGACTTACCTCGACTGTCGACAAACCGCGTAAACCGGCTATTCGATAACCTTCGTCTCTCCCCGATCCAAATCTGTTTTTCTTTGTTCTTGATCTAAACACATTAAAATTCAGCTCATTCAAGTACATTTCATCTCAATTTAGTCCCTAAGCATATAAATAGGTAAATTACCATTTTACCCCTATTATTTCACATTTTTACTATTTAGTCCTCATTGCACAAAACACAAAATACACAAAATTTCAATATCGTACCTTAGGGCCTAATATTCATAGGACCATTCTAGTCCATATCTTTCATTTATTTTCCAAATAAGACCCTCTAAAACTTTATTTTTACAAATTATCCCTAAATACTCAATTTCACCAAAATTTCCAATTCAAAACTTGTTAATCTTTAACATAACTTTAATATAAATCATTAAACATCAAAAACCACATGAACATGTCAATGGCCGAATCTCACATACATACTAATCTCAAAAATTCTAGCATGGGTCGGGTAATATACGAAGCAACAATCTCCAAAACGTAAAAATTATCAAAAACTAAAAATCACGCATACCTTAATCAAGCAAATTGATTGCTGAAATTCAAAGCTCTCTAACCCTTGTTCTTTTCTCAATATTCGGCCAACAATGTAAAAGATGATAGTGGTCTTCATTTTGTTTTATTTAACATATAATATGTTTTATTAATGAATTACTAATATAACCTTTTAATAATAATAAAACTAACTTATAATATAAGGGTATTTTAGTCCTATGCCATCCACTATTTTATAAAATGGCTAATTGCCCTTTTAGTGCCTCATATTAAAAAGCCATCAACACTTGGGCACTTTTCACTATAGTTTGTAACTTTTACCTTTTTCGCGATTAAGTTATTTTTCTAAATTAATCGCATAAACGATTAAATTTTTCTACGAAACTTTCACACACATTAAATCACATATAAAAAGCACAGAATATATCATTTAAATATATTTCAGACTTGAATTCGTGGTCCCAAAACCACCGCTCTGATTAGGGTCAAATTCGGACTATTACAAAAATCGACAAGGATTGACATCCTCACAACAGATTCACTCAAATCACTCAGAGTGTTTAAGGTTCAAGAATAATCACTCATAAGTCAAACCTGAAAAGTTAATCCCATAGGCTTGCCTGAAAATCAAATCTCCACCACTATATTTGAGATGATACACAAATCAAAAGGTCTTTAATCATGGTTGTAATGGGGCTTGGGTTAAAAGGAGTGGATAAAGGCTAAATTAGAAGGTTAAAATCGAGATCGAATTGACAAGTTACCTAACTAAAAGCAATGAACTTAGAAAATAAATGATTACATCAATTGAAACTTTAAACTAATAATAATATGAGCTTTTTTTTCTTTTTTTTTTGATAATTGAAATTTAAATGCACAAGCTCACTTTCTATACTACTAATACTGAATATACTTCGATTTTTTGATGTTTGTTTATTTTTTTTAGAACAAACTAAAATATTACATCATAAATGATAAATGTAACTATTGAACTAATATAATTCGATAACTTAATCAAATCAAACCTCGATTAAAGGGTAGTCAAAGGAAAGGGTGATAACAAATACAAAGGGGTTTTGGGTTAATATTTGTGGGTGAGTCAATAAAAAAGGTTGTTAGGATCAAATGGGTTCACTAGGGGTTATTTATGTAAGTAGGCTTTGTAGTGGAGTGAATGGGTTAAAACCTAGGTGCCTTTATCATTTCAGTATATCAAATCATTAATGTGGTCTCAACATGCATAAACGAGGCAAGTTCTAGAATAACAGTTCAAAGTTGACACACTCATAATCAATAAAGTGAGCACGAAAAAGAATATATGCTCTATAAGGCTCAAAATCTCACAAAAATTATGGGTGTTTTTACATCAATCCTATAAATTTCAAACTTCAAAGTAATACTCAAATTCAGTTCAACGACCTATTAATTTTAATTTTTAGAAAGTAGATTTATTGTGCTCGATTCTCTAGTATCCTTGATTTAATCATGAATGCACAATTAACTATGATTACTCTAAAAATATCAATAAAAATCATAAATCATTAGAAATTTCATCCTAATTAGTAATATGAGAAAATACTTTCGAACAAGACTAAATTCAGATTTTGAGAATAATACAAAAGTCGGTACTTTTACCCCCACACTTAAGATGTACATTGCCCTCAATGTACAAAGATAGATAAACAATTATATAATAATAAAATCAAAAGAGAAGGGGAAAAGTAACACTTCCTGAATTTTTGGATGAAGTCTATGAAAAGAAACTGGATAAGATTGGAGGTGAACATGGGGAAGCGTCTCGAACCGTTTGAAATTGAATCCTCGAAGTAGCCAGCTTAGTTTTATTGTATCTTAAGCTAAATCTAAATATCATAAAGAATAAGGAGAAGAAAATAAAATAAAATAAAATAAAAACAAAAATAAATAATGGAAAATGAAAGACAACTAGAAAAATGAGGAATGAGGTTTAAATAAAGATGTAGCCCGTGTTTTGGGATTTTGAATTTTGAATGCATTCAGGGTGTTCGGGCATGGCCGTGGGTGTCGTGGCACGCCCGTATCTTTCTTCACACGATCATTTAATACGGGCGTGCTCCTCCCGTGTTCGATAAGTCAGAATGTTGGCACGGTTGGGAGGCACGACCGTGTTTAGCCTGTGCTTGACAAGTCAGTAACCTCACACAGGGCGTCGGCATGGGTGTGGACTATTGTCGCCACCCGTGTTGGGGAAAGAATTTTTTTCTATGTCGTGCACGGCTACTGGCACGCCCATGGTTCATCCCCTGGCTTCCACACGACCACGGGCACACCCTTGTGTAGGGCCGTGTGGCCTAGAAATATGCTCTTTGGTTAGTTTATGGTTAGGTGCTAAAAAGAAAAAAAGAAAAGAAAAATAAAATAAAATAAAAAATAAAAATGTGAAAATGGGGTTAGTGCTCGGGTTGCCTCCCGAGAAGTGCTCGTTTATAGTCTTAGCTAGACTTTACCTCTCATTCGTATGGTTGTGGTGGTTTGAGGAGGTGAAAATCCTTTCTCATGCGATCACTTTGGTTATGGATATATAGTTTAAGTTGAGTAATGTTTACCTCAAAAGTGTTGAATTTAGGATTGCTGACCTCGACTGTGTCGTATAGGAAGACATTAAGTACCTTAAAAGTGATTTCTTCATTTGTCTTGAGGTATGAATTGGAGATTCGAGGGTCTTCCTTATTCAACAATACCGATCTCCTAATTTAAAGTGGATCATTGTTCCTATCAGCTCGTCTGGGGGCTCCTTTGGTTTCACTTTGTGCGGTTCCTATTCCTCTCTGATTTGTGTTTCCTACTCTTTTAGTTTGTCAACCCTAAGGCTTTGTTCCTTATGTATTTCTTCTTTGTTGGCACGAGGTATAAGATATAGCTCAGCTAAGTGATTTCGTGATGCTTCCTGTAAAAAGGTTGAACCAAATGATTATCAATAGAATTAACATTCATACCTTTATTACTCGATGTCCTAGCTGAGTTAAGAGCTTGAAGAGTGATTGTTTCATCGTCTACACGAAGTGTGAGTTCACCGAATTCTTCCTCTGTGTGGTCTTTCTTTATTACATCGGGATATGGCACACGAGGTTGGTACTCTGTAATTGCCAATTTTGGTAAATCATGGCACACCTCAACCTTATATTTTCTCACCACTGGTTCTTCCCTTGGGTTTGGTTCCACTAACAATTCACTGTTATGAGCTTGTATGGCTTGGGACCCATGATTTGGCTCAAGTTTGTAGCCTTGTGGTGTTTCCTATGGTGAAAGTTGAACAATTTGATTATCAACTGACTTTACTTTCTCACCTTCATCACTTGATGTCCTGGCCGAGTTAAAAGCTTGTAGACTAATTGATTCGTCACCTACACGAAGAATGAGTTCTCCTGTACCAACATCAATTTTAGTCCTGGCAGTTGCTAGAAAGGGTTTTCCCAAAATTAAAGGAATTGAATTGTCCTCATTCATGTCTAAGACAACAAAATCTACTAGGAATATGAATTTATCAATTTTGATTAGAACATTTTCTATTATACCCCTAGGAATTCTGATAGTTTTATCAGTTAACTGAATGCTCATCCTAGTTTGTCTGGGTTTCCCTAGACCTAGTTGTTTAAACATTTTATAAGGCATAACATTGATGTTTGACCCAAAATTAGCTAAAACATTATCAATAGATAAACTACCAATTAAACATGGAATTGTAAAACTCCCTGTGTCTTTTTGCTTCTGTGGTAGTCTATTCTGTAACATTGCTGAGCATGCTGCATTTAATTCCACGTGGTGCTCCTCGTCTAATTTGCGTTTGTTTGTCAAGAGATGTCTTAAAGATTTCCTCGAGTCTGGCACCTGAAAAAGAGCTTCAAGAAGGGGTAAGTTAATATGTAATTTCTTTAAGAGTTTAAGAAACTTACCGAACTGTTCCTCTGAATCATCTCTTTTCATTGCTTCTGGATAAGGTATGCAAGGTTGGTACTCCTTGATTAGCGGTTTCGGCTTTTCTTGTGTTACCTCTACCTTACATTCATCTACCTTGGCTTTTTGTATTGGATTAGGTTCATCTAACCCCTTACTATCTTGAGCTGAGATGGCTTGAATTTGATCCTTTAGGTTAACCTCGGTGTTACTTGGTAGACGTCCTAGCGGTCGTTCTGACATTAGCTTTGCGAGATGTCCCACTGACCTAGTAAGTTCTCCAAATTGATTCTCGATCCCTTTAATCGATTTTTTTTGTTCATCAAGTGCTGCTTCAGTCTTTTGGAAACGAGAATCTATGGCTGCCATGAATTTCGTCAGCCTCTCTTCAAGATTCGGCTCCTCTTCTTGTTGGTGAGGTGGTTGTTGAAAATCTAAGGAAGTTCCAATATTTGGCTATTTTGATCATCCCACGAGAAATTGGAATGGTACTTCCAACATGCATTATAAGTGTCACTATAAAAATTATTTTGATATGTAGAATAGTTACCTGTATAGTGAGCTTGCTCATTTTCCATGCCATATCCGTAGGGTGGGTACTCAGGATTCACCACGCCTCCTAGATTTAAATCATATTGTATTTCTGGATGTACCTGCAAAGGACTATACCAATCATCAAATTTTTTATTCATCATCTCTAGCTGATTAGATAACCTGGTGACCACGTCGAGGTTGAAAACACTAGTTGTTTTAGTAGGAATTGCCCCCATGCCTTGCCACTGATAATTATTTAGTGCCATCTTTTCCATAGACTAAATTTTTTTTGCCAAAAGCAAAATAGAGGGAAAAATTAGCAAAGTAAAAAAAAAAAAAATAAAAAAATTGGCTAAAGTAATAGAAATAGAGCTTTCTTAAAATTTTAGTGTTCCCCGGCAACGGCGCCAAAAACTTGATCGTGTCAAACAGTTGAGTTTTAAAATTTATAAAAAGAATGATCAAACCTGTAGACTAACTATGACAACGATAGAGGCAAGTGCACCTATCGAACAGTAGTATAGTTTAGGAAAGAATATCTTATCGAACCCAAGGGAGCCTAAAACTACTACTACTCACTTTCTTTCTATTATTTAACCTGAAATATGGAGTGATTAGTTTATGAAACTAATGAAAAAACTAAACTAGATGTAAAGACAAAAGAATGAATTGGAGAAAGACTTTAGGAAAACTCAGTTGATGAAGACGATACCCTCAGGAAGAATCCACTTATGACTTCACTTATTATCTATTCCCCAAACCATATGATTTCTTTACTTAGCTTGATCCGTGAGACTCCCTAACCTATATTAAACCCTCTCTCGAGGTGAATAACGTCTAACCTCAGGTTAATTAGTGGAACTCTCGTTCTCTTATAATAACCCCCTAAGAAAGCAGTAAATCGACCAATGGATTCCCATATTAGGTTTCACCCTAATCCGGTAAAATCTCGTAACCCTATCCCTAGACACTCGATCAACTCCGCTCAATTATGCTAGATCTACTCTTAGGCAGGGTCTATTCCTCCTCCACCTAATCACATCAAATTAAATTAAGCAACATAATTAAGAACAAACTAAGTACTTATCTTATAATTTAGAAATCAAATAACAAAATCCATCATAGGTTTCATCCCCTTCAGGTATCTGAAGGGTTTAGTTCATAACTAAATAAGAAAACATCTCAAGAGAAAAGATAAAACAAAACATAAGAAATCCCTAAAACCCCCTGAAGGAATTGAAGGAGAGATCCTCCGTCTTGAATGGAGCTCCGGCTTCTTGAGATGGATCAACTGGCTATCTTCAAGTGATTCCCTAAAAGATGAAAGCTCCGAAAAAAGCCTCTGCTAAAAGGCATCTGTTTAAACCTGCCGAACTCCCCTTTTTAGTTGCTACCTTGGGTGTTTATATAGGCTTTGAGATGCTTTACTTGGCTCCTAAGTATCCTAATTCAAGTATAATTCCTCCTAAGATGTTTAAGTAGACTTAGGAGTATGTTTCTCTGGCTTCAAGCATTCAAATCTGAGTGAAATTACTCTTTCCTGCGGTAGGGGCACGACCATGGTACACGCCCGTGTAAATCGACTTCAGGCCGTGTCTCGATTCAATATATTGGGGTACGGCCGTGTAAATTGTGGCATCACCGTGTAAAGTAATTTGACGAGGCACGGCCATGTGGCTTGAAGTCTAGGCCGTGTCGATTTCCTCTTTGGCCCAAATTGGCCCGTTTTAAGCCCATTTCTCGTTCTTTTAATCCTCGGGTGCTTACTTGAGTATAAACATGAAAAGAAAGGATTAAAAGTACCTTTTTACATATTTCAGGGACTACAACATCCAAAAGAATACTAAATATGGGGTTAAAATATCTTTTACGGTTTATCAAGTATCTACCATTGGTAGAATTTACCTACAATAATAGTTTTCATCCAAGTTTAAAAATGGCACCTTATGAGGCTTTGTATGGGCGTAAGTGTCAAATGCCTTTATGCTGGACTGAGCTTAAAGAAAACTAGATTTACGGGGTTGACTTGGTTAGAGAAATTTAAGAAAAAGTAAAGGTGACTTGAGACTATTTAAAAGTTGCTTCTGACAGGCAGAAATCTTGCTCGGGCCTAAAAAGGAAAGAGATTGAACATCAAGTCGATGATAGAGTATTCTTAAAAGTTTCGCCATGGAGGAAAGTTCTTATATTTGGCTGGAAAGGCAAATTGAGTCCTTGTTTTATCAGACCATATAAGATCACTGAGAGAATAGGGTCAGTAACCTATTGATTGGCTTTACCATCTGAGTTAAAGAAGATTCTGATAAACCATAATATACACATATTTTAATCCCACATTTAGTATACTTTTGGATGATTTATCCCTTTAATTATGGAAATAGGTGCTCCTAATCCTTTATTTTCATGTTTTATACTCAGGAGAGCACTAGAAGATGAAAAGAACGAGAAACGGGCCAAAAATAGAGAAAATGGGCCAAAATACGAAATCCACATAGCCTGGTCCCCGAGTCACATGGCCGTGCCTCTTTAGTAGGACCGACCACATCATATTACTCAAATTATACGGGCATGACACAAGGGTGCGTCCTGCTGTGCAGCAAAGAAGAGTTTCATTCAGATTAGGGTACTTAGAGGCAAAGAAAGACATTCCAAAAGCCTATATAAACACCCTAGAGGCCAACCTTCAAGGGGGTGGTTCAGCTAGGCTAAGGAGCCAAGTCAGAGGGCCAGAATTGTGGGATTCACTCGAAGAAAGCCAATTGATTCATCTTAAGAAGCCGGAATCATACTCAAGAGGGAAGATCTTCCCTTTAATTTCCTTCAGGGGGTTTTAGGGTTTTTCTTTATGTTTTGTTTTATATTTTATTCTGAGATGTATTCTTTTATGATTATGAACTAAACCCCTCAAATACCTGAGGGGGATGAAACCTAAGACGGATCTTGTTATTATTTTTTGTGTTGTATGATAAATACTTAATTTGTTCTTAACTATGTGTTCTTAATTCTTATTTTGATATTTTAGGATATTGATTCAAGCATTTGTGCTCTTAGGTAGAAGAGGAATAGATCTTGTTTAAGAGTAGATCTAGCATAGTTAAGCAGAGTTGATCGCAACCCTAGAGATAAGATGACGAAAATCTGCTAGATTAGGGTCAAACCTAATATGGGAGTCCATAGATTGAGTTAATGCAATTCTAGGGGTTTTAATTAGAAAGAGATTTCAATTAATCAACCTAGGGTTAGACGTTAGTAGCGTCGAGAGAGGTATTAATATAAATTAGGGAATCCTACAGATCAAGTCAAGTAAATAAATCATCTGGTTCAGAGTTAAATAACAAGTGAAGTCTAGGTGGATTCTTCCTTGGGTATTGTCTCAATCAGTTGGTTTTTCCCACAAGTATTTCCCCAATTCATTCTTTTTTGTCTTAGCATATTTAGCATAGTAGTTAGTTAATTTTAGGTTAAAAACAATTCCTTTAATTCTTAGGCTAGATAATAAAAAGAGAGTTAGTATTAGTACTTTTGGTTCCTTTGGGTTTGACAATCCGGTATTGCCACTAAATTATACTACTATTCGATAGGTGCGCTTGCCTCAATCGTTGTCACAGTTAGTTGTTAGGCTAGACCATTCATTATATAAATTTTTAAGACTCTGACACACGATCAAGTTTTTGGCGCCGTTACCGTGGAACTGAAATATTAAGAACGCTCATTTTTTATTACTTTAGCCATATTTTATTTTATTTTTATTTTTTTGCAATTAAATTTTATTTTTACTTTTCTAATTTTCTTTTTCTTTTTATCTGCTCCTAGCAGGTACCTCTAGTTTATGACTAGAAGAAACCCGACAAGGCCCTTAATTTATGACAGTGAAATAGAACATACCGCTCACAAAAACTGAAGAGATGTCACTGAATAATTATCAGTGGCAAGTCATAAGGACAAAGCCTACTATAAAGTAGCAGGTGTTTTCAACCTTGACGTGGACACCATGTTATCTAACCAGGTAGAGCTTTTAAATAAAAAAATGATAGTTTGTATGGTTCTACACAAGTACATCTGGTAATACAGTACGATACAAATGGAGAAGGGGTGAACAACACAGAATATCTATTCTACAACCCTAGCATAGAGAACAAACAAGTCAACAATATGGGTAACTATTCTAGACCTCAAAATAATCTTTATAGCAACACTTATAATGCAGGTTGGAGGTACCATCCCAATTTCTCGTGGGGTGGTCAAGGTAGTTAAAGACCACAACATCCTCCAGATTTTCAACAACCACCTCACCAATAGGAAAAGAAGTCAAACCTTGAGGAGATGCTAATGAAGTTTATCTCGATTTCAGAAACACGCTTCCAAAACATCGAAACAACACTCAAAAATCAATAAGCATCGATTCAAGGGATCGAGAACCAATTAGGGCAATTTGCCAAAGCCATATCTAAACGACAACAAGGTAGCTTGCCGAGCAACACTGAAACTAACCTAAAGGAGCAAATTCATGCCGTCTCTATTCCCGAAAGTGAGAGTTTAGACGAACCAAAATTTAAGCAAGAGAATGTGGTAGAGGAAGGTAAAGTTGAGGTACTTGACACGGCTAGGACATCGAGTATTAAAAGTGGAACCAGTCACTTCAAAGTTGGGGGCCAGATACTATCAGATGCAACCGACCTTTGAATAGCCACTTCAGAGCTTAATATAAATGGTGCGACTCCTTTTATGGTATTTAAGGTCTTTCCATATAGAACGGTCGAGGTAACACATTCTAATTTCGGCACTTTTGAGGTAAATATTTCCAGACTCAAACCATATGTTGATAGAATTGATAGTAAGAAAAAAGTCTCGACTCTGTGAACCACCATGGCCATACAAATAATAGGTAAGTCTAGCTCAAGACTTTAAATGAGCACTTCTCGGGAGGCAACCCAAGACTAAACCCATTACTTTTTATATTTTTGAATTTTAACATCTAACTAAGAACTAACCAGACTTTTAGGCGCAGGTTTTCATACCCACACGGCCTTGGACACGGCCGTGGCCATGGCCGTGTGGCCACCACAGGAAGGTACAAGGGCATGGGCAGCCACCAAATCCATGATTTCTATTTAATCCCCTTCTTCTGTTTACTTTCTTCCCTAAAGTCTTCTTCCCTTTTCCTATTTCTCTTTGAATGCATATCCACTTTTCATTAATTATTTTTTATTCTTCTTTCTATATATTTTTTATTTTCTTTATTATTTTCTTCTTATTCTTCATGCCATTTAGATTAAGCTTAGGAAACAATAAGATTAGACCGGTTGCTTCAAGGAGCCAATTTCAAATGGTTCGAGACGCTTCCCCGTTTCTTTTCATTGACTTCATCCAAAATTCAGGAAGTTTCACTTCTCTCCCTATCTTATGATTTTAATATTATTCTGCTATTATCTATCTTTGTACATTGAAGATAATGTACATCTTAAGTGTGGGGGGGTTAACTATAGTATTATTTGAAAATCCCTGAATTATGTCTTATTCTTAAGTAATTTTCTCATATCACTAATTAGAATGAAACTTTTATTGATTTTTATTTTTATTGATATGTTTTAGATTAAGTTATAGTTAATTGTGCATTGATAATTTAAACTTTAAGATACTAGAGAATCAAGCATGATAAGTCTATTTTTCAGAATTAAAAATCTGCTAGGTTGTTAACCTAAATTTGAATATTACCTTGAGTTTGAAATTTGCAAGGTTGATATCAAAACCCATAATTTTTGTGACATTTTGAGCCTTTTAGAGCATATACATTTTTCGTGCTAACTTCTTATTATGAGTGTGTCAACATTGATTTGTTATTCTAGAACTTGCTTCGATTATACATGTTGAGACCACATCTTTTATTGATATATTGAGATGACAAAGGCACCTTGGATTTAACCCACTTACTCCACTAAAAACTTACCCTCACAATTAACCCCTAGTGAACCCCTTTGATCCTAAAACCCTTTTATTGACTCACCCAATAATATTAACCCAAAACCCATCTTGTATTTGTTATCACCATTTATCTTGACTACCCTTCTATCGAGACTTGATTTGATCAGTTACCTAATTATTTTATTTTAGTAGTTGAATTCATCTTATATTATGTACTTATATTGATTTGTTCTTAAAAAAAATCGAAGTATATTCATTATTAGTTCTGTGATTAAGTGAGCTTATACATTCAAATTCAACATCGTGAAGAAGAAGCTCGTATTATTAGTATTTCAAGTTTTCAATTGATGTAATTATTCAAGATTAGTTCATTTTTCTAGTTAGGTAAATTGTCAATTCAATCTCGATTCTAACCCTCTAATTTAGCCTTTATCCACACCTTTAACCTAAGCCTCGTTACAACCCTTTTAAAGACCTTCTGATTTGTGTATCATCTCATTTTATAGTGGTTAAGATTTGATTTTCAAGCAAGCCTATGGGATTAACTTTTCATGTTCGACTTTTGAGAGCTTAATTTTGAACCTTAAACACTTCGAGTGATTTGAGTGAATCTTTAGTGAGGATGTCAACTCTTGTCAATTTTGAATTAAAGGTAATTATTTAGATAAGGGGAAAAACCTATATTTTTCATGCTACAAACTTGTGACTTTGATTGTTTGAATCTTTAGGACATTTTGAGTTAAATTATCCATGTATAAATTATCCATGTGTAACAGCTCCGATTTTGGGACTAGTTAGAACAGTGGTCTAGGGACCACAAAATCGAGGTTGAGGAAAATTATTTTAGTATTATTTTATGTATTATGGTATTAATATATGGCTATATGGAAATTTTGGTGCTTTAATTCTAGCAATAGCATGCTTAATTGTGAAAAAGGACTAAATCGCATAAGATGCAAAAGTTTTATTTTATAAGATAAAGGTACCTAATAGCTATAGAATATAATTTGGAGGATTTTAAAGTGAAATTAGGCCATATTGAGGGTGTTGGCCGGCCATAGGAAGCTTGGGGGACAAGTGCATTAAATTTTGGTCAAATTTGATGATGTAAGGTGGTTAATAAATAAAATAAGATGAGTAAAAGATGTTATCATCTTTCACTATTCACCCTCCTTCTTCCCATCAAAAATTGAAGAGAAAATAGAGCTTTTGGGGGTTCAAAGTTTCAGCCAAGCTATCTCCTTACTAGTAAGTGATTTAGGTGGTTTTAATTGATGATTTTTGTATTTTTAGAGCCCCCAAAGCTTAAGCTAGCTAATGAGGGGACCAATTTGCAATATGGTTGAAAGTCTAGGGACTTTCCATGGGAGTATTTATGATGTTAATTGAGCTTTTATGGGAGAAAATGAAAGTTAGGGAGATGAGAAACAACTTTTGTGAATGATGTTTGCATGAAAACACCTAAGTAGGACTTAAATGCAAAGAGTGAGATTGTGTCATAAATGCATGAAATAGTTGGAATTTTGAGTAGTTTTAAGAGAAATAAATGTTCAGCTAGGCTTGTTTAATGATAAAATGCGTTGAAAAATAAATTACAAGCCTAGGGGAAAAATCATAATTTTGCCAATGTACAAGGGCAAAATGGCCATTTTTGCCCAAGTGTAGAAATTGATGTATTATGATCATAGAATGATCTAAACGAAATAATTTCATTGTTATAGATCAAGAAGAGCGCGAAATCAACCTTGACCGTGGGAAAGGCAAGGTGATTGAGTAAATCGCCAGTTAACACGTTTTGCATCGAGATAAGTTTATGTGTAAACAGTACAATTTACTTATATACATTGTGCTGCTAATTGGTTTATGACATGATTGAGAACATATATGATTCAAGTGGATTGAATGTGGTAGTCATTGAATAATTAATGTATGAATGAAGGAATAATCGTATAAAAGTGTAAAGACAACACTTGATGGTGGGCTAAGTGCGATACCACCTTATTGCTTAATTACGATGGGCTTTATGCGATACCATCGTCTATTTATCTTTTGGTGGGCTAAGTGCGATACCATCTTAGTGCTTATTTACGATGGGCTTTATGCGATACCATCATCTACTTATCATTTGGTGGGCTATGTGCGATACCACCGTAACTAACCTTTTGGTGGGCTAAGTGCGTTACCACCCCAATAAAAAATAATGGTGGGCTAAGTGCAGAACCATTAAATAAATTGACTCTAAGTAATAGACTAAGAGATTGTGATGTGCTGTATATTGTAACATTGTGATGCTAAGTGCAGGGGAACCTGTTAATGAATGTTTGCATTATGCTAGTGATATGGTTGGAATGTGTGAATGGAGGAATTGAGTAAGCATGATCATGAATGTAGATTGTTTCTTGCTTAGTATATAAACTATGAAATTGTTGAATACAATGTTATATTGTTTACCTGTAAACTTACTAAGCTTAAAGCTTACTCCCGTTTCTTTCCGTTGTTTTATAGAACTAAAGAGTCGAGCCAGGATACGTTGATAACTAGAAGTCCGCCCACACTATCTGCTCACCTTGGTATATTTAGACTTAGCAATTTTGTGTATGGCATGTATAGGGGCTAGACTAGTTAGATTATTTTGTTATTTTGGCCAAAGGTGTATTGATTCTTGTTAAGACAATTATTTTGTAACTTGCCAAGGTTGATGGCTCACCTTATCATTTATGAAATTATGAGTTACTTATGGGAGTTTATATTGAAATCATGAATTGTTTATTAGTATGATGAATAAAGTTATATGGTATGAGCTAGGGGAATGTAAAGAACTTGGCAAACAGCCTCGTTCTCGTCCACATGGGTAGGCACACGGGCATGTGTCTAGGCAATGTATGACACATGGTCAACCCACGGACGTGCAACCTGGCCTTGTGTCCTGGATGTTAGCATTTTAAGTCAGGATAGACCTCGGACTAACCATACAGGCGTGTCCAGGCTATGTAAAATTTATCAGTGTCAACCACGGGTAGAAGACACGAGCATTTCTTGAGGGTACATGGGCGTGTCTTATTCCACATGGGCGTGTACCCTAGCCGTGGGAATTTGGCAGAATGATGAGGTTTTTAAGAATGGTTTGGGCACAAGGGCATGTAAGACTACACACGGGCATGTGTGTCTTCTAACACGGGTGTGTACTCCCTGTTTAGTTGAGAAAGAAATTTTATGGATCGTAAGAGTTTCTGATATAGCCTCGAGAGCCCTTGTATGTATGAGTGAGGTCTCGTAAGTCAAAATGAGGTTTTTGTAATGACTCAAGGAGAGTAGTCGCGTTGAACCTAAGTGGCGATCAAGTATTTTTGTACGGTAATGCCTCGTGCCTGATTTTGATGGGGATTACGGGTAAGGGATGTTACATTTAGTGGCATCAAAGCTATGGTTTAGTCGATTCTAGGACTATCGTAGTGTGTGTAGGATTCTAACTATACATGTCATAAGCGTATGATGATAGTGTGGTGACTTCTGATGATTTCAAATTTGTTCTATGTAGTATATGGATCCCGATCAGTCGGCTACTGATGACACAGCTAGTAATGCATCGGCTCCTACGCAAGAGACCGCGCTTTTACAGAGTGAACCCGAGACTAGGTGTCAAGGATCGGAAGCCTTTCTTCAAATGATAAGTAACTGGTACACTGAGTATGTACAAGCAAACCCTAATGCTCAACCTCCTCCACCTCCTCCTATACCTCAGCCCATACCTGTGGTTCCCCATGGTGTAGAAATGGTAAGGACAACTAAGCCTCCTGTAGACAAAATTCAGAAGCAAGAGGCTAAAAATTTTCAAGCTAATATCGATGATGACCCGAGCGGGCAGAGTTCTGGCTTGAGAACTCAATGAGGGTTTTTGATGAACTCTCTTGTACACCTGAGGAAATCTTAAAGTGCGCTGTGTCTTTGCTGAGGGACTCGGCATACCGTTGGTGGAAAACGTTGACCTCAGTGGTTCCTAAGGAGAGGGTAATGTGGGACTTCTTTTTGGAGGAGTTCTAAAAGAAGTATATAAATTAACTGTTTGTGGATCAGAAGCGAAAGGAATTTCTTGAGCTGAAGCAAGGAAAAATGAATTTGGTGGAATATTAGTGTGAATTTGTTTGGCTCAGTAAATACGCATAAGAATGTGTGTCCACGGAAGCTATCCTATGCAAGAGATTTGAAGATGGGTTGAATGAAGATGTCAAACTCATAGTCGAGATTTTAGAGCTAAAGGATTTTATGGTAATGGTGGGCCAGTAAGGCTGAAGAATTAAGTAAGGAAAAGAGGAAGGTCATGAGTAAGGCTCGAGACGCGAGAAAAAGATCGATGAGTAAATCTTACCAAGCTCAATCTAAGAGGTCCAAGAAAGTGAACCCTCGGGCGACTGCATCAGTCGGGTATTTACAAAGGGAGCTAGGCAACAATTACTCAGGTTCAAGAGTTTAGGCCACCTCAATGGCAAGTGTGGGCAATCCAAAGTCCAGACCGAAATGCCCAAGTTATGGCAGACATCACACTGGGGAGTGTTGGGGAAACAATCAAATTGTTACAAATGTGGTTCCCCTGACCATTTCATCCGAAACTGCCCTGAAAGAGATGATAAAAGAAAAAGCAAGAGGTGAGATCAAGCAATGTATCCTCTAGTGGTAGGCCACAAAAGAACCGGGAGGTGGAACTAGTGATAGAGGTGTATCATGAGACTCTACTGTGAGGTTAGAGGGCCGGGCGCCAGCAAGAACCTATGCTATTCACACTTGAGAAGAGGCATCATCGCCAGATATAATAATGGGTACTTTTTCTCTTCATGACACCTTTGTTATTGCTTTGATTGACCCGGGGTCGACCCATTCTTATATTTGTATGAGATTGGCATCTAGTTTGAATATGACTATTGAGTCTACTAAATTTGTGGTAAAGGTGTCCAACCCGTTAGGAAAACATATGTTAGTGGACAAGGTTTGTAGGAACTATCCCTTGACAATTAGAGGTCATTATTTTTTGGCAAACCTTATGTTGTTTTTGTTTGATGATTTTGATCTGATTCTTGGTATGGATTGGTTGAATACCCATAGTGTTTAAGTGAATTGTGGTAGTAAATTCATTGAATTGAAATGTGAAAATGGAGATGTTATTCGAGTTGAATCAGGTGAGTAAGATAATTTACCGATGATGATCTCTTCCTTGGTGGCTGAGAAATATTTGAGAAAATGATGTGAGTCATATCTTGCTTTTGTACTAAACACCCAAGAGTCTGAAGCGAAGATTGAAACAGTGCGGTTGTATGTGAATACTTAGATGTATTCCCAAAAGAGTTACCCAGATTGCCCCCGATTAGAGAGGTCGAGTTTGGAATTGAGTTGGTTCCGGAACGACACATATTTTCATTGCTCCGTATAGGATGGCCCCACTAGAGTTGAAAGAAGTGAAGGTTCAGTTACAAGAGTTAACAGATAAGGGTTTTGCAAGACCGAGTTATTCACCATGGGGTGCTTTAGTACTTTTTGTAAAGAAGAAGGATAGGACGATGAGATTGTGTATAGACTACAAACAGTTTAACAAAGTAATTGTGAAGAACAAGTATCCTTTATCGAGGATAGATGATCTATTTGATCAACTGAAAGGGGCTACGGTGTTATCCAAGATTGACCTGAGATCTGATTATTACC
Source organism: Gossypium rotundifolium (assembly GCA_025506655.1). Taxonomy (NCBI): domain Eukaryota; kingdom Viridiplantae; phylum Streptophyta; class Magnoliopsida; order Malvales; family Malvaceae; genus Gossypium; species Gossypium rotundifolium. Next base: position 33,289,621 of record CP106730.1, read on the forward strand.
AGTTGAAGGTTAAGGAGCAAGATGTTTCGAAAACGGTATTTCAGAAGAGGTATGGCCATTATGAGTTTCTGGTTATCATTCGGTTTAAAGAATGCTCATGTAATTTTTATGGACTTAATGAATCGTGTCTTTCGACTGTATTTGGACAAGTTCGTAGTTGTTTTTATTGATGACATATTGGTTTACTCCCGAGATGAGAGTGATCATGCGGAGCATCTGAGGATTGTCTTACAAATTTTGAGAGACAAGCGGTTATATGCTAAATTTAGTAAGAGTGAGTTTTGGCTTCGAGAGGTTGGATTCTTAGGACACATTGTGTCGGGTGAAGGTATTAGAGTTGACGCAAAAAAGGTCTCGACTATTGTGGAGTGGAAACACCGAGGAACGTGTCGAAAGTCAGAAGCTTTTTGGGTTTAGCAGGGTACTATAGGCGATTCGTGAAAGGATTCTCTATGATTGCTACTCCGATGACGAAACTATTGCACAAGGATGTTAAGTTTGAATGGACTGAAAAATGCCAATAGAGTTTCGAGAGATTGAAAACGTTGTTGATAGAGGCACTGATTTTGGTACAACCTAAGTCGAGAAAAGAGTTTGTGGTCTACAGTGACGCATCGCTAAATGGTCTCGGTAATATGTTGATGCAATAGGGTAAGGTAGTCGCTTACACCTCAAGATAGCTAAAACCACATGAGAAGAATTACCCGACTCATGATTTAGAGTTGGCCTCGATTGTTTTTGTGTTGAAGATTTGGCGACATTACTATACGGTGAGAAGTGTCGAATCTTCACGGATCATAAGAGTTTGAGGTATTTGATGAATCAAAAGAGTTAAATTTACGGCAATTGTAACATCCTTAAAATGGGGTTCTGCGTTTTGCTTGTGTTGCATGTGATGAATTGTTTATAATGTTCATTTACCATGTTTTGGGGTCTAGTTATAACCCTAAGTTGGGCCTGAGTTAGGGCTGAGAATTTTATTTTGGCATTTAAGGTAGTGAAGCTAAGGGAGAGAGGGGTTAAGAGATTTTATTTGGGAAGGTTGACACAAGAAATTAATGGGAAAGGTGGCAAGGAGGCGCCACTAGGTTGTCGGAGAGTGGCGCCACATGTAGAGGGGAGTGCCTATGTTCGAACTGCAGGAATTGCACTCTGCTAGTCTTTTTCATGCCACATACAAGGAGAGGAGTGCTTAGGTGGGACTCTCTTGAGAGATGAAGATTGAGTTATCAGATTTTAAATAAAAGATGTGAATGAGGGAGGAAATCTAGGAGTTTGAATTGTTTCAAACTCATGCGAAGAGAGTTAGCCGAATACTGGACTGTGGGCAAAAGGGGGGCTATCGATTTTAGGGAGCATTTGGTATACCCGAATGTCCCCCTAGGCTCATTAGTGTTACTTTTTTTTCTCTCTCTTCTCTCAAAAGTACCTAGTCGAAACCTTCATCTCCCTCATCTCTCTCTTTTCTTCTTGAAACCTTAAAGCCGAAATCACCATAACCAAACCCTTACACTCATCTTGTCTTTCTCTTCTCTCAAACTCATTGTCGAATCTTCTCTTCTCTTCACCATCTTTCTCGAATCAAACCACCACTCAAGCCGAATCTTGATCCCATCTTTTCTATCTTTTCTATTTTGTTTCGAAAGCCAAATAGTTATTGTTTCTCTTTCGGTTTCATCAAGAACCTTGGCCGAATATTTGGCTCACAAATCTTTCTTTCCCTTGCATTTTTCTCTTCACCATTCTAAGTGCCGAAATCAAGGTTTGCTTTTAGGGGCCAAGCCAAATCTTCTGGTAAGGGATCTCTTCTTTTCTTCTTGGCCGATTTGAGTAAGGTCGAATCTCTTTGTCTTTCTTTTGATATTTCTTCAATCGTAGTAATCAAGATCTTAACTTATTCTTATTCCATGTGGTAGTCGAAACCCTTAACATCAATAGGGGGTGTCGATCTGTGGTGTTTAAAGGCCAAAGCAATCATTAAGGTAAGGGTGCGACAACTCTTTCCTTCTTTCGAGATTTATGTTTTGGCTGAATGGCCTTTCATTCTCTAATAAAGTGATAAAACCGATTGTAGGGAAGGCTATTGCCAAATTCAGGGAGCCTTCGGGATTTGGTGGTCGATCTAGGGGAGCGTATTAATATCTCAAGATCTATTCCTTAATTGATCAAAAGCCGAAGGCTAACTTTTGAGTGTGCTAGTGTGGCCGATTACAAGGAGGACTTAGTGTGTGGTTTCGGGATTTGGTAGGAGACCAAATCGGTACTAAGGTAAAAATAACCTTGTGTGATTCATCCTTCGGGATTTGTGAATAAGCCAAATGGCTTAAATCTAAAAGTGGTATTGGCCGATTGTAGATGCAGTGAGGACATACATTTCGGGATTTTGTAGAAACGCATAGTTTCGGGATTTTGTGAATTGTCAGGTGTGTAAAAACTTACACATTTTATTAGTTTAAGACTGCTTATTATGTTACTGTTTAACTCTTGATATTAGTGACTTTGTCTTGTGGACATAAGCTTGGATTCCGGGTAAGTCACCTGTTATGTGATTCTTGGTACACATCATTGTGATCTATTAAATGCTATGGTATATGATATTAGCATGATTAATCGATATTATGACATGTATGTTATGACATGATGATGGGTTTGATGAGAGGAGGGGGAATGATTTATTTTGGACTGTCACCAGTGGTTTTGACCACATGACGGGTTGGCCCCATCTTGATATTTTAATTTGTGACTAAGTCCCAGTGGTTTTGACCACCAGTGGTTTTGACCACATCTCGATTTGTGACTTGTCCCAGTGGTTTGGTCCCACAGTGGGTTGGCCCCATGAGATTACTTACGGGATTGTCATTAGTGGTTTTGACCACACGATGGGTTGGCCCCATCACTTGATTTGTGACTTCGGTCATTAGTGGTTTTGACCACACCGATATATTTGTGACTACGGTCACCAGTGGTTTTGACCACCAGTGGTTTTGACCACACGGGGTAGTTGAAGGTGTTTGGATGGCTAGGTTATGGGTTACATGACTTGCATGGTTTGCGTGATTTTACTAATAACTTGTGTAAGTGGTTGCACTATCGGGTTGGGGATTTATACACTAAGTCTTGGTGACTCACCTCTTCCCTTATATTTGCAGATGAGTAGATTGCGGAGATGGAGCCGGGAGGACTCGAGGCGGCCATGCATGTTCGATGGACTTGTTTTCTTAGTTACTATTTAATTTGTATTAAATTTTGGTTTTTGGGTTATGTAATAAGGCCACTAATATTTGTTTGGTAATTTCTATTATTGCTAATAGTTTAACTATGTGAGATAAATGGTTTTACTAAGTAACCGGAAAAATGCTATGTTTTTAAAACTACAACACCATCGTACTGTTTCAAGGAAAAAAAAAGACGTTGCCATCGGGTAACATCACCTAAATATGATAACAAAGATAACTTGAATGTTTTCTAAAAACTTGTAACAATAATTAGACTGTAAGTGAGGATTTCTAAAAAGAGTTTTCTAAGCAAATTAATCGGCAAACTTTGATTTAAAAAGGTTTCACTCCGTGGCATGCCAGATCCGGTTGTGAGGTGCTGATCGGGTTTGGGGTGTTACAATTTTGGTATCAGAGCCAAGTTCAAAAGCTCGGCTGTGGGCCCGAGGCCCAAAATGTTTTAAATTTGACTTTGAAAAGTTTTGTGGAAAAGGTGCATGGGTTGAACAGCATGGCATCGAGTCTCCAGTACCAATCCGCCCAGGTAAGTATTTCTGACTGTTGTGTGAATTATATGTGGGAAAGGGGTATTTCGGGATCATAGATTAGTAGAATAGGAATTATTGAACCCTAGGAATATTTTACCCCAACTCAAGTACATAAGACTTAATAATCCACTAAACAAACCTGTGAGTATGTCACTGAGCCAAGGGTGTGGTAACCGTTGTGTGCATGTCTAGGAGTGGATTCAGGGAGGAGCTTGGTATTTAAGCAGTCCTAGTGACTCACCTCCTCTTCACCCGAGTCTTACCTTGTGTGTAGCGATGGTTCACCCAACTAAGACGACTTATTCACAGGCTAAACTTCATAACTAAAACCCGAAAGGGACCAGCCGTTTTATTTTGAAACACTTTAAACTTTAGTTTGAAATTACCACAGTACCCCTGCTTTGGAAAAAAACCAGAGTACCCCTGATTTGAAAAATGACCAAATTACCCCTGACTTGTGAAATTACCAAAATGCCCTTGGTATGGAGAATTGCCGAGGTACCCTTGAATTGAAAATTTTCAAAATACATATATTTTGTAAAATCACCTTGAACCATATTTTGGAAAAAAATTCAAAATACCCCTGGATTATGAAAATTACGAAAATACCCTTAGTTTATAAAATTACCAAAATGCCTCGATTTCGAGAAATTTTTGAAAATATCTACGATTTGTAAAAGTTTTTGAATTAACCCTGTTTTAATTACCAAAATACCCTGATAGGTTAAAATTACAAAAATACCCCGAGTAGTAAATTGATGAGAATACCCCTACTCGTGGAATGAGGGTAGGAAATTGAACTTAAAACTGTGTGATGATCGAAAGAACCACTGCCAAATTACTTTTCATAAAACTTATTCGTGGGTAATAAGTGGAACAGAAGCTAATTCATAAAAATTTCTTAATCAGATAAATACACCCCGGAAGGATGAGTTATAGAGGACGAGGTCGTAATGTGCGTGGCCATGGTAGAGGCTGAATGACTGTGTCGGAGCCCGTTAGGTTGGGTCAAGGGTCTGAGAATGAAATACCACCACCACCAGCTACTGGTATGGAGTATCAAGATCAAACAGGAGAAGATGCAGTGTCCCAGGCGATGCTACGAGTGCTGGAAAGAGTGGCTAGAGCTGGTGGGGGTACAGGAGCTCAAAAATCTGTATCTGAACGACTTCGAGCCAATGGAGCCGAGGTATTTTGAGGTGTTTCTGGGGTGGCTCCCAATACGGCTAAGTATTGGTTGGAAGCAACTGAACGAATTATGGATGACTCGGATCTGACTGCTGAGGAAAAATTAAAGGGTATAGTGTCGCTTTTCCGGGATGAGTCATACCAGTGGTGGCTCATGGTTCGGGATAGTGCAGCAGTGGATGACCTCACTTGGGACTATTTTAAGGTAGCTTATCAGAAGAAATATGTGGGGTCTAGCTACATTGTTGCGCAAAAGAAGGCGTTTCTAAGGCTAGTTCAGGGGAATAAATCTGTATCGGAGTACGAGGCAAAATTTTTAAGGCTGAGCCGATATGCTCGAGGCATTATAGCTACGGAGCATGACCGGTGTGTTAGATTCGAGGATGGATTGAGGGATGATTTGAGGCTGCTGATTGCTCCACAACAGGAGAGAGAGTTTGCGGTCTTAGTGGAAAAGGCCAAAGTTGCCGAGGAGGTGAAACAGTCAGTGAGGTGGAATCAGGATAGGGGATGGAATAAAAGGAATGCTGGATCATCTGGGTCTAGCGGGAACCAGCAGAAATGGGGTAGATATAGAGGGCTGAATCAAGCTACTAGGCCTACTGCTGATAATACTCAGTGGCCGCCACGATGTGCTCGGTGTGGAAAGTCTCACACGGGGAATGCTGGACTGGAAACAGAGGATGCTTTGAGTGTGGGTCGATGGAACATCGAGTGAGGGATTGTCCGAAGCGGGCAGCTAGAATGCAGTCTGGGGTTCAGAATCGTACTTAGAATAGGAGGGATGTTCAGCAGCCACAGAGGGGCCGTGGTGCTGCTAAAGGAGGTAATGGATCTGGTAGAGGCTGTGGAGCACCGGGCAGAGGTGCAGGTGGTGCAGTGGCTAGACAACCTGGATTGGTTTATGTAGCGAGGCGTCGAGAGGAGGGTGACGCACCGGATGTCATAACCGGTACGTTTCTAATCTTTGGAAGTCCTTATAATGCTTTAATAGATGTAGGTTCGACGTACTCGTATGTAGCTAGTAGTATAGTGGAAACTATGAACCTAGACTCTAAAATTACTTCTAGGAAGATGACTGTGATAAACCTTTTAGGTCACACTATAGAAGTAAGTAAACTATATAGGGATGTACCCTTAGAACTTCAAGGGGTCGTGTTCTTGGCTGATTTGATGGAGCTGCCGTTTGGGGAGTTCGATCTGATTCTTGGGATGGATTGGCTGGTGAAGTACCAGGCCAGTTTGGATTGCGCGGCTAAGCGCATGGTGTTGAGGACAATGAAAGGTGATGAGGTGGTGATGATAGGTAACAGGAAGGAGTACCTATTAAATGTAGTCTCGGCACTGAAGGCGAAAAAAATGGTCAGGAAGGGCTGTGAGGCGTTTCTGGTTCGAGTATGTGCTTTGGAGGCTAAGGAGTTAGCAGTGGAGAATGTTTGAATAGTAAAGGAATTCGCTGATGTATTTCCAGAAGAACTTTGGGTCTGCCTCCGATCGAGAAGTGGAATTCGGTATAGACCTGTTACCCGAAACTGCGCCAGTGTCTATAGCCCCGTATAGGATGGCACTAAAGGAATTGGTGGAGCTGAAGGCTCAAATTTAGGAGTTGTTGGACCGAGGTTTCATCCGACTAAGCATATCTCCTTGGGGAGCACATGTGCTCTTTGTTAAGAAGAAGGATGGTACGATGCGGATGTGTATAGACTACCGCTAGCTGAACAAGTTGACGATCAAGAACAGGTATCTGTTGCCTCGGATTGACGACCTATTTGATCAACTAAAGGGTCATCAATTTTCTCAAAGATAGATCTCAGGTCGGGGTATCACCAACTCAAAGTGAAAGAGGTTGATGTGCACAAGATGACATTCTGTACTCGATATGGGCACTATGAGTTTTTGGTAATGCCGTTCGGGTTAACTAATGCACCGACAGCATTCATGGACTTGATGAGTCGGGTGTTTCAGCAGTACTTGGACCAGTTTGTCGTAGTATTCATAGACGACATATTGGTGTACTCAAAGACTAAGGAGGATCATGATACACACTTACAGGTGGTATTGTAAATTCTGAGGGAGATGTAGCTATTTGCCAAATTCAATAAGTGTGAATTCTGGCTTAGGGAGGTGACTTTCTTGGGTCACGTAGTGTCCGCTGAAGGGATTAGAGTGAACCCTCGCAAGATTGAAGCGGTGTTGGATTGGAAGCGCGCTAGGTCGGTGGTGAAATTGAGTTTTCTAGGTCAGCGGGTATTACCGGAGATTTGTGGAAGGATTTTCTCTGATCGTGGCACCGTTGACCAAGCTGTTGAGGAAAGGAGTCCCATTTGTGTGGACGGAGAAACAATAGGAAAGTTTTGATAAGTTGAGGAAGATTTTGACAGAAGCTCTGATTTTGGTACAGCCTGAGGCAGAAAAAATATTCACGGTCTACTATGATGCATCACATACTGGTTTGGGATGTGTGCTGATATAGGAAGGGAAAGTAGTGGCGTACGCGTCTCGACAGCTGAGACCGCATGAGGGTAACTACCCGACGCATGACTTGGAGTTGGCTGCAGTGGTTTTTGCCTTGAAGATTTGGAGGCATTATCTGTATGGAGAGAAGTCGATGGTCTACACAGATCACAAGAGCCTGAAGTATCTTCTGACTCAGAAGGATCTGAACCTAAGGCAACGCAGATGGATTGAGCTATTAAAGGACTACGATTGTTCGATAGAGTACCATCCGGGCAAGGCTAACATGGTGGCAGAAGCATTGAGAGCGATGTTTGCTTGTCTTAGCTTGTATGACGATGGAAGTCTTTTGGTGAAATTATAGGTTAAGCCGACTTGGGTTGAGCAGATCAAGGAGAAACAGTTAGTGGATGAGGGCTTGAATGCGCAGAGGTTGCAAGTTCAGAATGGTGGTGTAGAGGGTTATAGTGTGACCAGTGATGGAGTACTGTATTTCCAAGGGAGAGCTTATATGCCTAAGGATGTGGAGTTGAGGCAGAGGATTCTTTAGGATGCACATAGTAGCCCTTACGCTATGCATCCCGGAGGTAGCAAGATGTACCAAGATTTGCAAAAGTAGTTCTGGTGGCGGGGTTGAAATGGTAAGTGATCGAGTTTGTGGGTAAGTGTCTGACGTGTCAGCAGGTCAAAGTTGAGCATCAGCTGCCATCGAGTTTACTTCAGCCAGTGAGGATTCCTCAGTGGAAGTGGGAAAGGATTATCATGGACTTTGTCAGTGGGCTACCCCTCACGCCTAGCAAGAAAGACTCAGTCTGGGTGATTGTGGATCGCCTAACCAAATTAGCTCACTTCATACCGGTGAGGGTTGATTATTCGCTCCAGAAGTTAGCCAAGTTCTATATGGCTGAGATAGTAAGGTTGCATGGGGTGCCAGTGTCAATCATCTCGGATAGGGATCCTAGGTTCACGTCGAGGTTCTGTAGGGCTTTATATCAAGCTTTGGGCACGAGGTTGGATTTTAGCACAGCTTTTCATCCACAGTCTGATGGACAATCTAAAAGGGTGATTCAGGTTTTAGAGGATATGCTAAGAGGCTGTATTTTGGATTTTAATGGTAGTTGGGAGGAGTACCTACCATTGGCAGAATTTGCTTATAACAATAGTTATCAAGCGAGTATCCAGATGGCACCGTATGAGGCGTTGTATGGACGAAAGTGTCGTACTCCTACGTGTTGGACAGAGTTGGGTGAACGGCATGTTTTGGGTCCAAAATTGGTGGCAGAAACTGAGGATAAGGTTAAGGTGATTCGGGCTCGTCTCAAGGAAGCATTGGACAGGCAAAAGTCTTACGCCGATCTTAAACGCAGAGATATAGAGTATGCGGTAGGTGATAATGTTTTTTTAAAGGTATCGCCATGGAAGAAGGTGTTAAGATTTGGACGGAAAGGGAAGCTAAGCCCTAGGTTTATCGGGTAGTACATAGTGTTGAAGCGAGTGGGACCAGTAGCTTATCAGCTCGAGTTGTCGGCAGAGTTAAGTCAGATTCACGATGTCTTCCATGTTTCAATGCTTAGGTGCTACCGATCAGATCCATCACACGTGGTACCAGTTGTAGAGATTGAGGTAAGCTCAGATTTGTCTTTTGAGGAGGAGCCGGTACAGATCTTACATCGGGATGTCAAAGTCCTGCGTAGGAAGTCAGTACCCTTGGTGAAAGTGTTATGGCGAAACCATCGTACGGAGGAGGCCACGTGGGAACCCGATGATGTGATGAGGCAGTAATACCCTCAAATCTTCTGATCAGGTAATTTTCGAGGCTAAAATTATTTTTAAGGGGGTAGAACTGTAACATCCTTAAAATGGGGTTCTACGTTTTGCTTGTGTTGCATGTGATAAATTATTTATAATGTTCATTTAACATGTTTTGGGGTCTAGTTATAACCCTAAGTTGGGCCTGAGTTAGGGCTGAGAATTTTATTTTGGCATTTAAGGTAGTGAAGCTAAGGGAGAGAGGGGTTAAGAGATTTTATTTAGGAAGGTTGACACAAGAAATTAATGGGAAAGGTGGCAAGGAGGCGCCACTAGGTTGTCAGAGGAGTGACGCCACATGCAGAGGGGGAGTGCCTGTGTTCGAGCTACAGGAATTACACTCCTGCTTAGTCTTTTTCACGCCACATACAAGGAGAGGAGTGCTCAGGTGGGACTCTCTTGAGAGATGAAGATTGAGTTATCAGATTTTAAATAAAAGATGTGGATGAGGGAGGAAATCTAGGAGTTTGAATTGTTTCAAACTCATGTGAAGAGAGTTGTCCGAATAGTGGACTGTGGGTAAAAGGGGGGCTATCGATTTTAGGGAGCATTTGGTATAGCTGAATGTCCCCCTAGGCTCATTAGTGTTACTTTTTTTCTCTCTCTTCTCCCAAAAGTACCTAGCCGAAACCTTCATCTCCCTCATCTCTCTCTTTTCTTCTTGAAACCTTAAAGCCGAAATCACCATAACCAAACCCTTACACTCATCTTGTCTTTCTCTTCTCTCAAACTCATTGCCAAATCTTCTCTTCTCTTCACCATCTTTCCCTAATCAAACCACCACTCAAGCCGAATCTTGATCCCATCTTTTCTATCTTTTCTATTTTGTTTCGAAAGCCAAATAGTTGTTGTTTCTCTTTTGGTTTCATTAAGAACCTTGGCCGAATATTTGGCTCACAAATCTTTCTTTCCCTTGCATTTTTCTCCTCACCATTTGAAGTGCCGAAATCAAGGTTTGCTTTTAGGGGCCAAGACAAATCTTCTGGTAAGGGATCTCTTCTTTTTTTCTTGGCCGATTTGAGTAAAGCCAAACCTCTTTGTCTTTCTTTTGATATTTCTTCAATCGTAGTAATCAAGATTTTAACTTATTATTATTCCATGTGGTAGCCGAAACCCTTAACATCAATAGGGGTGCCGATCTGTGGTGTTTAAAGGCCAAAGCAATCATTAAGATAAGGGTGCGGCAACTCTTTCCTTCTTTTGGGATTTATGTTTTAGCCGAATGGCCTTTAATTCTCTAATGAAGTGATAAAACCGATTGTAGGGAAGGCTATTGTCGAATTCAGGGAGCCTTCGGGATTTGGTGGTCGATCTAGGTGAGCGTATTAATATCTCAAGATCTATTCCTTAATTGATCAAAAGCCGAAGGCTAACTTTTGAGTGTGCTAGTGTGGCCGATTACAAGGAGGACTTAGTGTGTGGTTTCGGGATTTGGTAGGAGACCAAATCGGCACTAAGGTAAGAAATAAGCTTGTGCAATTCATCCTTCGGGATTTGTGAATAAGCCGAATGGCTTAAATCTAAAAGTGGTATTGGCCGGTTGTAGGTGCAGTGAGGACATACATTTCGGGATTTTGTAGAAACGCATAGTTTTGGGATTTTGTGAATAGTCAGGTGTGTAAACACTTACACACTTTATTAGTTTAAGACTGCTTATTATGTTACTGTTTAACCCTTGATATTAGTGACTTTGTCTTGTGGACATAAGCTTGGATTCTGGGTAAGTCACCTATTATGTGATTCTTGGTACACATCATTGTGATCTATTAAATGCTATGGTATATGATATTAGCATGATTAATCGATATTATGACATGTATGTTATGACATGATGATGGGTTTGATGAGAGGAGGGGGAATGATTTATTTTGGACTGTCACCAGTGGTTTTGACCACATGACGGGTTGGCCCCGTCTTAATATTTTAATTTGTGACTAAGTCCCAGTGGTTTTGACCACCAGTGGTTTTGACCACATATCGATTTGTGACTTGTCCCAGTGGTTTGGTACCACAGTGGGTTGGCCCCATGAGATTACTTACGGGATTGTCATATGTGGTTTTGACCACACCGATATATTTGTGACTATGGTCACCAGTGGTTTTGACCACCAGTGGTTTTGACCACACGGGGTAGTTGAAGGTGTTTGGATGGCTAGGTTATGGGTTACATGTCTTGCATGGTTTGCATGATTTTACTGATAACTTGTGTAAGTGGTTGCACTATCGGGTTGGGGATTTATACACTGAGTCTTGGTGACCCACCCCTTCCCTTATATTTGCAGATGAGTAGATTGCGAAGATGGAGCCGGGAGGACTCGAGGCGGCCATACATGTTCGATGGACTTGTTTTCTTAGTTACTATTTAATTTTTATTAAATTTCAATTTTTGGGTTATGTAATAAGGCCACTAAGATTTGTTTGGTTATTTCTATTATTGCTAATAGTTTAACTATGTGAGATAAATGGTTTTACTAAGTAACCGACAAAATGCTATGTTTTTAAAACAACAACACCATCGTACTGTTTCAAGGAAAAAAAAGACGTTGCCATCGGGTAACATCACCTAAATATGATAACAAAGATAACTTGAATGTTTTCTAAAAACTTGTAACAATAATTAGACTGTAAGTGAGGATTTCTAAAAAGAGTTTTCTAAGCAAATTAATCGACAAACTTTGATTTAAAAAGGTTTCACTCCGTGGCATGCCAGATCCGGTTGTGAGGTACTGACCGGGTTTGGGGTGTTACAGTAATGACGATGGATTAAATTATTGAAGGACTACGAGCTAGTGATCGATTACCATCCAGGGAAAGCGAATGTAGTAGCGGATTCTTTAAGTAGAAAATCCTTGTATGCTTTGAGAGCTATGAACACGAGTTTTTCATTATCCGATAATGGTGCTATACTGACCGAGTTGAGAGCTAGACCACTATTTGTTCAACAAATATGTGAAGCTTAAAGGAATGATAGCGATATACTAGCTAAAAGAACTAAGTGTGAATCAGGAGCTGATTTTGAATTTTGGGTAAGTTCGGATGGTTGCTTAATGTTCCATGATAGAACTTGTGTACCCAGAGATGAGCATTTAATCCGAAAAATTTTACAAGAGGCACATACTAGTTATTTTCCAGTACACCCGGGCAGTACAAAAATGTACAATGATCTGATGAAATTTTATTGGTGGTCGGAATGAAAAGAGATATCTCAGAGTATGTAACAAAATGTCTGATTTGTCAACAAGTGAAAGCTGAACATCAAGTGCCTTCGGGATTACTTCAACCAGTGATGGTTCCCGGTGGAAGTGGGATCTGGTCACCATGGACTTCGTGACGGGGTTGCCTATGACTTTGAAAAAGAAAGATGTTGTGTGGGTTATCATTGATAGATTAACAAAGTCGGCTCACTTTATACTGGTGCATATTGATTATTCGTTGGAAAGGTTAGCTGAGTTGTATTTTGCGGAGGTAGTAAGGTTACATGGAGTGCCTATATCTATTATCTCGGATAGAGACCCAAGATTTACTTCGAGGTTTTAGAAGAAGTTGCAGGAGGCCTTGGGTACAATATTGAAATTTAGCACTACATTCCATCCTTAGACTGATGGTCAATCTGAGAGAGTAATTCAAGCTCTTGAAGATATGCTTCGATGATGTGTGTTAGAATTCGAAGGTAGTTGGGAAAGGTACCTACCCTTGGTCGAATTCGCATACGATAATAGTTATTAGTAGAGCATACTGATGGCACCGTATGAAGCCTTATATGGTCATAAGTGTCGGACTCCCTTGTATTGGACCGAGCTGAGTGAGAAACAAATCCATGGGGTTGATTTAGTTAAAGAGACTGAAGGGAAGGTGAAGGTTATTCAAGATAGTCTGAAAGCTGCTTCACACCGACAAAAGTCGTACGCGGATTTGAAAAGAAAAGAAATTGAGTTTCAAGTGGCGACAAGGTATTTTGTGAAAGTGTCCCCGTAGAAGAAAATATTGAGATTTGGTTGAAAGGGTAAATTGAGTCTGAGATTCATAGGGCCGTATGAGATTACCGAAAGGATTGGGCCAGTGGCATATCGGTTGCCTTTACCGGTAGAGTTTGAGAAAATCCACAACGTGTTTCATGTATCAATGTTAAGGCGTTATCGCTCCGATCCTTCGCATGTGATTCCTCCAACAAAAGATGAGATATGACCGGATATGACTTATGAGGAAGAGCCGATTAAAATCTTAGCTCGAGAAGTGAAACAGTTGAGGAATAAAGACATAGCCTTAGTAAAAGTGTTATGGCAAAGACACGGTGTATAAGAGGCTACGTGGGAACCGAAAGAAGCCATTAGAGAGCAATATCCAAACCTCTTTACCGGTAAGATTTTCGAGGGCAAAAATCCGTAAAGAGGGATAGAGTTGTAACAGCCTGATTTTGGGACTAGTCAGAACAGTGGTCTCGGGACCACTAAAATGAGGTTGAGGAAAATTATTTTAGTATTACTTTATGTATTATGGTATTAATATATGGTTATATGGAAATTTTGGTGCTTTAATTCTAGCAATAGCATGCTTAATTGTGAAAAAGGACTAAATCACATAAGATGCGAAAGTTCTATTTTATAAGATAAAGGTACCTAATAGCTATAGAATGTAATTTGGAGGATTTTAAAGTGCAATTAGGCCATATTGAGGTTTTTGGCCAGCCATAGGAAGCTAGGGGGACAAGTGCATTAATTTTTGTCAAATTTGATGATGTAAGATGGCTAATAAATACAATAAGATGAGTAAAAGATGTTATCATCTTTCACTATTCACCCTCCTTCTTCCCACCAAAAATTGAAGAGAAAATAGAGCTTTTGGGGGTTCAAACTTTCAGCCAAGCTATCACCTTACTAGTAAGTGATTTAGGTGGTTTTAATTGATGATTTTTGTATTTTTAGAGTCCCAAAGTTTAAACTAGCTGATGAGGGGACCAATTTGCAATATGGTTGAAAGTATAGGGACTTTCCATGGGAGTATTTATGATGTTAACTGAGTTTTTATGGGAGAAAATGAAAGTTAGGGAGATGAGAAACAACTTTTGTGAAAGATGTTTGCATGAAAACACCTAAGTAGGACTTAAATGCAAAGAGTGAGATTATGTCATAAATGCATGAAATAGTTGGAATTTTGAGTAGTTGTAAGAGAAATAAATGTTCATCTAGGCTTGTTTAATGAGAAAATGTGTTGAAAAATAAATTACGAGCCTAGGGGCAAAATCATAATTTTGCCAATGTACAAAGGCAAAATGGTCATTTTTGCCCAAGTGTAGATATTGATGTATTATGATCATAGAATGATCTAAATGAAAGAATTTCATTGTTATAGATCAAGAAGAGTGCGGAATCAACCTTGACCGTGGGAAAGGCAAGGTGATTGAGTAAATCGCCAGTTAACACATTTTGCATCGAGGTAAGTTTATGTGTAAACAATACAATTTACTTATATACATTGTGCTGCTAATTGGTTTATGACATGATTGAGAACATATATGATTCAAGTGGATTGAATGTGATAGTCATCGAATAATTAATGTATGAATGAAGAATAATCGTATAAAAGTGTAAAGACAACACTTGATGGTGGGCTAAGTGCGATACCACTTTATTGCTTAATTACGATGGGCTTTGTGCGATACCATCTTCTATTTATCTTTTGGTGGGCTAAGTGCGATACCACCTTATTGCTTATTTACGATGGGCTTTGTGCGATACCATCGTCTACTTATCATTTGGTGGGCTATGTGCGATACCACCGTAACCAACCTTTTGGTGGGCTAAGTGTGTTACCAACCCAATAAAAACTAAAGGTAGGCTAAGTGTGGAACCATCAAATAAATTGACTCTAAGTAATAGACTAAGAGATTGTGATGTGCTATATATTGTAACGTTGTGATGCTAAGTGTAGGGGAACCTGTCAATGAATTTATGCATTATGCTAGTGATATGGTTGGAATGTGTGAATGGAGGAATTGAGTAAGCATGATCATGAATGTAGATTGCTTCTTGCTTAGTATATAAAGCTATCAAATTGTTGAATACATGTTAAAATGTTATATTGTTTACCTGTAAACTTACTAAGCTTAAAGCTTACACCCCTTTCTTTCCCTTGTTTAATAGAGCTAAAGAGTCGAGCCGGGATACGTCGATAACCAGGAGTCCGCCCACACTATCTGCTCACCTTGGTATATTTAGACTTAGTGATTTTGCGTGTGGCATGTATAGGGGCTAGACTAGTTAGATTATTTTGTTATTTTGGCCAAAGGTGTATTGGTTCTTGTTAAGACAATTATTTTGTAACTTGCCAAGGTTGATGGCTCACCTTATCATTTATGAAATTATGAGTTACTTATGGGAGTTTATATTAAAATCATGATTTGTTTATTAGTATGATGAATAAATTTATGTGGTATGAGCTAGGGGAATGTAAAGAACTTGGCAATCAACCTCGTTCTCATCCACATGGGTAGGCACACGGGCGTGTGTCTAGGCCATGTGTGATACACGGTCAGCCCACGGGCGTGTAACCTGGCTGTGTGCCCCCTGCATGTTAGCATTTTAAGTCAAGATAGACCACAGACTAACCATACGGGCGTGTCCAAGCCGTGTGAAATTTGTTAGTGTCAACCACGGGAAGAAGAAACGACATGTCTTGAGGGTACACGGGCGTGTCTTATTCCACATGGCCGTGTGCCCTAGCCGTGGGACTTTGGTAGAATGATGATGTTTTTAGGCACGGTTTGGGCACAAGGGCATGTAAGACTACACACGGGTGTATGTGTCTTCTAACACGGGTGTGTACTCCCTGTTTAGTTGAGAAAGAAATTTTATGGATCGTAGGAGTTTTCGATATAGCCTCGAGAGCCCTCGTATATACGAATAAGGTCTCGTAAGTCGAAAATGAGGTTGTTGTAGTGACTCAAAGAGAGTAGTCGCGTTGAGCCTAAGTGGCGATCAAGTAGTTTTGTACGATAATGCCTCGTGCCCGATTCTGGCGGGGATTACAGGTAAGGGATGTTACACTATGAATTATGATGAAACATTATCGATCAATATTATGAATTGAGGAAGTTCATTTTAATTGTGAGTTGAAAATTTTGCTTGAGGACAAGCAAAAGCTTCAGTGTGGGGGTATTTGATAAACCATAATATACACATATTTTAATCTCATATTTAGCATACTTTTGGATGATTTATCCCTTTAATTATGGAAATAGGTGCTCCTAATCCTTTGTTTTCATGTTTTATACTCAGGAGAGCACCAGAGGATGAAAAGAACGAGAAACGGGCCAAAAATAGAGAAAATGGGCCAAAATACTTCTTTAGCAGGACTAACCACGGCCTATTACTCGAATTACATGGGTGTGGCACATGTGCTTGTCCCTGCCGCAGCAAAGAAGAGTTTCATTTGGATTAGGGTACTTAGAGGCAAAGAAAGACATTCCAAAAGCCTATATAAACACCCTAGAGGCCAACCTTCAAGGGGCGATTCAATTAGGCAAGGAGCCCACCAAAGGGCGGTGTGGGATTCACTCGAAGAAAGCCAATTGATTCATCTCAAGAAGCCGAAATCATACTCAAGATGGAGGATCTTCCCTTCAATTTCCTTCAGGAGGTTTTAGGGTTTTTCTTTATGTTTTGTTTTATATTTTCTTCTGAGATGTATTCTTTTATGATTATGAATTAAACCCCTCAAATACCTAAAGGGGATGAAACCTAAGACGGATCTTGTTATTGTTTTCTGAGCTATATGATAAATACTTGATTTGTTCTTAACTATGTGTTCTTAATTCCTGTTTTGATATTTTAAGGACATTAATTCAAGCATTTATGCTCTTAGGTAGAGGAGGAATAGGCCCTGTTTAAGAGTATATCTAACATAGTTAAGCGGAGTTGATCGCAACCCTAGAGATAGGATGACGAAAATTTGCCAGATTAGGGTCAAACCTAATATGGGAGTCCATAGATCGAGTTAATGCAATTCTAGGGGTTTTAACTAGAAAGAGATTTCAATTAATCAACCTAGGGCTAGACGTTAGTAGTGTCGAGAGAGGTATTAATATAAATTAGGGAATCCTACGAATCAAGTCAAGTGAATAAACCGTCTGGTTCATAGTTAAATAACAAGTGAAGTCTAGGTGGATTCTTCCTCGGGTATTGTCTCAATCAATTAGTTTTTCCCACAAGTATTTCCCCAATTCGTTATTTTTTATCTTAGCATCTTTAGCTTAGTTGTTAGTTAATTTTAGGTTAAACAACAATTCTTTTAATTCTTAGGCTAGATAATAAAAAAAGAGTTAGTATTAGTACTTTTGGTTCCTTTGGGTTTGACAATTCGGTCTTGCCACTAAACTATACTACTGCTCAATAGGTGCGCTTGCCTCAACCGTTGTCACGGTTAGTTCTTAGGCTAGATCATTCATTATATAAATTTATAAGACTCTAACATAGGATTAGATTCATGATGTGTTCCATGTGTCTATGTTGCGATGTTATCGATTAGACCCTTTGCATGTGATTACACCGACTGAGGTTGAGATTCAATCTGGCATGACATATGGTGAAGAATCAGTCAAGATTCTAGCCCGAGAAGTCAAGTAGTTAAGAAATAAAAGTATAGCCCTTGTGAAAGTGTTGTGGCTGAGACACGGGGTAGAAGAGGCTATATGGGAGCCTGAGGAGGCTATGAGGAACCAGTATCCGAATCTCTTTACTGGTAAATTTTCGGGGACGAAAATCCTTAAGGGGGAAGAATTGTAACAGCTCAATTTAGGGCTTAGTCGGAATGGTGGTGCGAGACCACAAATTTGAAGTAGAAAATATTTTTTTAAATGATTTTACAAGGCTTATGAGGTATTTTCATGATTGTGTGAAAGTCCATGAAGAAATTTTGTTAATTAGTGAATAAATTGTCCATTAGGACTAAATTGCAAAGAATAGAAAATGTGAGATTCTAGAAGGTTCAAGTATGAAATAGAATTATGAAAAATCCTAGAGGTCCTTATTTAGCAATTAGACCATTATGTTTGATGATGGACAAAAATGTACATGGGAAAGAAAAATCTTAAGAAAGGATCATTAAGGGCATTTTGGTCATTTAGTTAATTAAAGAATAAAAAGGGAAAATAAGCAAAAAAATCATGTCCATCTTCTCCCCCAT
Source organism: Gossypium rotundifolium (assembly GCA_025506655.1). NCBI lineage: Eukaryota > Viridiplantae > Streptophyta > Magnoliopsida > Malvales > Malvaceae > Gossypium > Gossypium rotundifolium. The sequence continues at coordinate 33,308,015 of CP106730.1, forward strand.
GGTTCTGAAATTTGCAAGGACTCCATAGCTAGGGTTTTGTTCATTTTCAAGCTTAAAGTAAGTGTATCCTAGTCCCGTTTTTAATGTTTTTCATATTTTTGAAACCCTCGTAGCTCGGTTTAGCTATTTCTAGCCATATGTTAAGCTAGGGTTTATGTTCAAAAATTTACCCATGTATGACATGCATGTATTTTGATGTTTTATGGAAGAATATGAAAGTTTGATGTATGATAAACATATTTTTCTAAGTGATTTTCATGAAAGATGCATGAAAAGGACCAATTTGTAAAGTTATAAAATGATCATACATGAGTGAAATAGTGGGAATTTAATGTTTTTATAGTTGAGAAAATGATTCGACTAGGCTTGAAATGTAAGAAAGTTGAATGAAAATCATTTTACAACCCTAGGGGAAAAAGTATAATTATGTGAAAGTTTAAGGGCAAAATCATAATTTTGCCAAAATATGAATTATGAGTCGATTTAGTCAATGCATGTGTTTAACAAGAGAACTTTATTATTATAGATCAAGAAACATGAAGCCTGGATCGAAACTGAGGCAAGAACAAAGTTGAACACATTTTGAGATTCGAGGTAAGTTTGTATGAAATTAGTATTTCATAATGCTTGATATTTGAAATCGTTCATTATTAAGTTAATGCATGTTATTGTGAATGAAATCGAGCTATAAAGTCTCGATAAGTAAACAATGAGAACAGGCTAAATTGTAGTTCCGATTATAGTTTTGGAATAAGTATATTACCTACATATGCATATGAGAAAGGAAAGGTCCCGTATAAGACCATATCTGGGATATGGCTTCGGCACCAAAGAATGATATCGTGTAAGACCATATCCAAGATATGGCATCGACATCTAAGTACGATCTCGTATAAGACTATGTCTGGGACATGGCATCAACATCGAGTTATGAGATACTGTATAAGACCATTCTGGGATATGGCTTCGGCACTAAGGAATGATCCCATGTAAGACCATATCTAGGATATGGCGTTGGCATCAAATCTTATGTATGTTATGCTTGAATGATTCATGATGATCTGATCAATTCAAAAGCAAAAGAGTCAAGTATGAGAGTTGGCCTAGATCCAAGTCTATTTATGAATGGCCTTAAGTGACGTTCATGGTATGAATGATAAAGATGTGAGTTTATGGTTATGTTAGCAAATATGCTAAACTACATGATTCAGTGATACAGGTATCTTGAGTAAGTAAAAGTTACCATATCATATTGACATGAGATGGGTAAGAGTAAGTAAGAATAAGTGTGAATAAGTACGAGTAAGTACTTTTATTCATTGGTGCTATGTCGCCATTGTTTCATGATATGAATGATTATAGTTTGAGCAAATTGTCATCCTAGAGTTTCATGCAAACTTACTAAGCTATATGCTTACCCCTCTCTCTTCCCTTTTCTTTGTAGTTTCACCAAGTTAGCTCAAGGATCATTGGACGTCGGAGCTCAGAATCACACTATCGGCATCACTTTGGTGTAACAATTTAGACTTATTTTGAGTATGGATTGTATAGGACTCGAGTATTTTGTTAAGTTGTAATTGTTAGCCAAATTTTTGGCTATGTATGTTACTAAAGTCATTTTGTAAATGGTCTTGAGTTAGGCCAATACTTGGCAAATCCTTCTACTCAATGAAGGTAAATTTCATGAAGTGTATGCTCTTGCGTATGTCTCAATTTCTTAAATTACTAGAGATATTAAATTTTCATCTTTTAAATTGGAATGACTTGAATTGGAGTTTTTGTGTGTGCGATGTAGGGTGGCAAAATGGCTTGGTAGATAGCCTATTAATTGTCCACATGGGTAGACATATGGGTGTGTATCTAGACCGTGTGGGAGGCACAGCTAGCACATGGGCGTATGCCCAGGCCATGTAAAGTCTTCACCTTGCATTTGAAATTTAAATCGCCACATGACTGAAGCACACGGGCATGTGTATAGGCCGTATGGATAAGTTACAATGACAAGGTTTGGCACACGGGCCAGGGCCACAGGCGTGTCAAGGCCGTGTAAAATTAGTCGGTGTTGACCACGGGTGGAAGACACGGGCATGTTTTAGGGGCACACAGCATGTCCCTAGTTCAACATGGGCATGTGGCCCCCGTTTTGATGAAAAGTTTTCCAAATTCGTAAAAGTCCTCGGTTAAATCCCGAAACCTCTCGGAGGTATGTTTAGGGCCACGTAGGTCAAGAATGAGCAAGAAATGGGTTTTGAACAAAATCTTATAACCCGTTACTACACGTTCAAATAAGATTTAGCATGGTAATGCCTCACATCTGGTCCCGTCGTCAGACACGGCTAAGGGGTGTTACACACTTGACCTTAAGGTTTTAGCACTTGAACTTAATAAATTGCTTATAAAATAAAAAATCACTTTATCAAAAACCTTTTAAAAGTCATAACTAACTCATAAATATTAAATATAAAATTTATGAACTTACTCGTTTGATTTTGTGGCCCAAAACCACTATTTCTGACACCACTCAAAAACGGGTTGTTACACAAAGTTTAGATAAAAAAGAATGTAACCATTTACGAGTCAAGACTTCAAATGATGTTGTTCGATGGTAAAATTTGAAAGGATTTGCTTTAAAAGGTCATAATGAAATCCTGAATTCAAGAAATTGAGGTAATTCTCTGGAATTGATTACATTGTTAGCTTCCTATAATAATAAAGTTGTAACACCCCAAACCCGGCCTATAAGTTATGGCCCAAACCAGAGGTGTCACAAAGAATGGGTTTGAAAACGAAATCTATATGATAAAGCCATTCACGTCTCTTTCCAACTCTTATTTTCTTGTATCCAATGTCAAAATGTTATTCAATTAATTATTTTACCTTTAAACGTATTTTTACAGCGGAAGCTTTCGAAAACCATTCTATTTCAAAAATTCAGTTCGCATTTTAAGAAAAACCTTTACTTGTGTAAAACCGTCATTTTCATAAAACATATTACCAAAGTAATCAAACTATCAAACAACCCAAAAATCAACAGTTAGAAACCAAAAAGTCCAGTCCAGAGAGTCCCAAAAGTTACAAACCTCAAATAAAACCAGAAATATAAATAAATAAATAAAAATAAATAAATAAACGCATATTACTAAGTAAAGCAGCTTTCAATCAAGTGATCACCGTTGAGCCTCTGCCGCACCGATCCACCTAAGTCTATGGATTACGTGAACAGAACAGACAAACAAATGTGAGTTTTTGTAAACTCAGTGTGTAACCCAATAGAATTAGACATGCAAAATATTCAGAAATCTCATATATATATATATTTGATACAGATTAGGACTCATGTCCTACTCAGATACAAATAACATATACAGATAATCATAGTCCTACCCCCATCCTCTACACACCATCTCCGACCATCACATCACACCATGTAGGGTTAAAAACACCCACCCAACCCTACACACCATATCATGTCATTGCGACACATCATGCCATACAGAGCATTTCCTCCACATATACAAATCCCACCCCAAAACAGATACAAAATCTATAGATTAAACATGCTTAACATGCTTATTTATAGACAACAATTATTTACATATCTAGCAGACTAACCGGTCATGCACAATAGGATCATACTCAGAACAGAATATCAGTTTAACAGATCTCATAGTTTTAAGGTTTGGTTAGCTCTTACCGACCCTACGATACGCTCATAGTCGATCGAAACGACCCGTGCAACCCTAGGGATAATTTTAGAAAAATGGGCCCACATGCCCGTGTGGAATGCCCATGTTGGCCTACACGCCTAACTTGGCCTAATCCATGTGGCCCACACGGCCACATTTAAACCACCACATGGTTGTGCCTTGCGTACGAACGTGTCTTGCACACGGCCAACCATACGGGTGACCATACGCCCGTGTGCCATCGACAGAGTAATTTTTGGCTTTTACCAATACTCGTTTTTCTACGTTTCGGGTACACACCTGTAATGGTTTTGATGCAAAAACACTCCCAAGATACCAGAACCTAAAATTGTCCAACAAGACACGGAATTAGTTGTTTAAAATGATACTCAACTGAACAATATAGAATAGAACACTCCTTTTAATCTAAAAAACCTTACCTTCGAGCGAGCAATGACGATTTTGCACAACAAAAGCGCCGATTGGAAACCCCCAGCCCCTTAATCTTCTCCTAAGCACAAAACGAGCCCCATTAACCATCGATTCACAAACCAAAACAAAACCCACACTTACCACACTTACTAGAAATGCACAAAGATCACCAAAATCTGAAATAAGATGATTTGCGCAAAAACGGAAGTGACAAAATCAAAGAACAAAAGAAGACAAAGAAAAATTTGCAAAGATCTCGAAAAGGGAAGAGTAGAGATGTCAGAATTCTTTTGAAAGAGAGAAAACATTTTTTGAAAAAAATAAAATAAAAGATAATATCACAAAATCCCCCATATCTCTTACACTAACCTACTACACACAACTACCTTAGAAGTTTGGCTCATCCAAAACTCTATCAACTAACCGAGCAAAAATAATACCCATGCTCGCGCAGGGATTCGAACACAGGACCTCCAACACATCAACACCCTTACCACTCGAACCAACAGGCTCATTCTAATATGCATTAACAGAAAATTTAATATAAACCCACTTAACAAGGGTAAGGCTAGAATTAGAAAAATAACAAAAATTGCCTAGGTGAGAATTGAACCCAAGACCTTTCACACACACCCAGAACACTTAACCACTAAAGCAGATACACAATTATGTCAAATATTTGTAGAAACAAGGATAAATTATTCAGGGCATTACAACTTTTCTCCCTTAAAAGAAATTTTGACCTCGAAATTTACTGATCAGAACAGATAAGGATACTGTTGATGCATTGAGTCCTCAAGTTCCCACGTGGCCTTCTCAGTACCATGATTCCGCCACAGAACCATCACTAGAGGAATGGACTTCCTCTTCACAACCTTAATATCATGATCCAGATTCTGAACCGGCTCCTCCTCAAAAGTTAAATCCAGCCTAGCCTCGATCTCCTTAACTAAGACAACGTGAGATAGGTCAGACCGATACCGCCTCAACATCGAGACGTGAAACACATCATAGATATGGTCTAACTCTGAAGGTAGCTCCAACTGATAAGCAACCGGTCCTACACGCTTCAGAATCCAATACGGCCCAATGAACCTAAGGCTCAAATTGCCCTTACAACCGAATCTCAAAACTTTCTTCCATGGAGAAACCTTAAGAACACGAAGTCCCCCACAGAGTACTCAATAACACGGCTCTTCAAATCTGCATAAGATTTATGTCTATCAAAAGCTGTCTTCAGACGATCTTGAATCAGTCTAACTTTATCTTGATTCAGAAACCAACTCAAGACCCAAAATTTGACGTTCACCCAACTCAGTCCAACATAGTGGAGTACAAAACTTACGACCGTATAAAGCCTCGTAAGGTTCCATTTGAATGCTAGCCTGGAAACTGTTATTGTAGATGAACTCAGCTAGTGGTAGATAATCCTCTCAACTACCTCAAAATCAATCACATAACTCTAAAGCATATCCTCCAATATCTGAATCACCCTATCAGAGTTACCATCGGTCTGAGGATGAACACAGTACTGAAGTCTAATCTCGAACCCAGAACCTCGTGTAATTTCTTTCAGAACCGAGAAGTGAGGCGAGGATCTCTATCAAAAATTATTGAAACAGGAACCTGACAAACTGTAAATGTAAAATATTTTAATCCCACATTTAGCATACTTTTGGATGATTTATCCCTTGATTTATGTAAAAAGGTGCTCTTAATCCTTTCTTTTCATGTTTTATACTCAGGAAAGCACTTAGGGATGAAAAGAATGAGAAACAGGCCTAAAACAGACCAAAGAAGAAATCGACACTACGTAAGCCCAAGACCACACGGTCGTGCCTCCCTAATTTACTCTAACACGGCCTGGACCTCAAAACACACGGGCGTGTCTCTTCAGCAGACTCGACCACGGCCTGAAATCGATTCACACGGGTGTGTGCCATGATCGTGTCCCTGTCGCGCCAAGAGGAGTTTTACTCAGATTTGGATACTTGAAGGCAAAGAAACACATTCCAAGGCCTATTAAAACACCCTAGTAGGAATTCCACTCAGATTAGGATACTTAGGGGCCAAATAAAGCATTCCAAGAGCCTATATAAACACCCTAAGCATAACCTTCGAGGGGGGAGTTAGCTAGGCCAAGGAGCCTAGCCGAAAAGGTCAGATTTGTGGGAATCACTCGAACATAGCCAGTTAATCCATCTCAAGAAGCCAGAATTCTACTTAAGATGGTGGATTTCTCCTTCAATTCCTTCAGGGAGTTTAAGGGATTTCTTATGTTTTGTTTTATCTTTTCTTTTGAGATGTTTTCTTTTATTGTTATGAACTAAACCTTTCAGATACCTGAAGGGGATGAAACCTAAGACGGATCTTATTATTGTTTTCTGAACTATATGATAAACATTTGATTTGTTCTTAATTTTGTGTGCTTAATTCTTGTGTTAATATTTTCGGGATATTGATTCAAGTTGAATGTGCTTAGGTGGTGGAGAAAAACTCCCTGCCTAAGAGTAGATCTAGCATAATTAAGAGGAGTTGATCGCGCGCCTAGAGATAGGGTGACGAGATTTTGCCAGATTAGGGTGAAACCTAATATGAGAGTCCATAGATCAAGTTAATACGATTCTAGGGGTTTTAATTAGAAAGAGATTTCAATTAATCAACCTAGGGTTAGACATTATTCGCCTCGAGAAAGGGTTTAATATAAATTAGGGAATCCTACGGATCAAGTCAAGTGAATAAATCGTCTGGTTCAGTGTTAGATAACAAGTAAAGTCTAGGTGGATTCTTCCTAAGGGTATCGTCTTAGTTAACTGAGCTTTCCTAAAGTTATTTATTCAATTCATTCTTTTTGTCTTTGAATATTAGCTTAGTAATAAATTAGTTTTAGATTAAACAAACAATCACTTAATATTTAGGCTAAATAATAGAAAGAAGGTTAGTATTAGTACTTTTAGCTCCTTTGGGTTCGACAATCCGGTCTTGCCTAAGCTATACTACTGTTCGATAGGTGCACTTGCCTTAAGTCGTTGTCAGAGTTAGTATCTAGGTTCGATCATTCTCTTTATAAATTTTAAAACTCGACAAAATAATGATCAGAACCCCATGCAGAGAAAAGTCTGTTCGAACCGGAATAAAATGAGTGGACTTGGTCAATCGATCCACGATGACCCAAAAAAATCCTTTTTAGTGGGTGTCAAAGGTAACCCACGAACGAAGTCCATCGTTACTCGTTCCTATTTCTATATTGGAATCTTAACGGGTTGGAGCAAACCCGAAGGCAACTAGTGCTCAGCGTTAACTTGTTGACACGCCAGACAACGAGCAACGAAATCTATAACCTCACACTTCAAACCCGACCACTAGTACAACTCACGAAGATCGCGATACATCTTATTACCATCGGGATGCATAACATAAGGGCTATTATGCGCCTCTCTCAAAATTGACTGCCTCAAATTGGATTCATTCGACACACAGATTTGACCTCGAAAACACATAACACCATCATTATTTAGCCAAAATTTGAAGTGTTGCCACTCTCAACCTAACGAAACCGCAAACCCAGAGACTCATCCCTAACTGCTTAACTCGAATCTGATTAATCCAATTCAGCTTAACTTGCAACTTAGCTAATAGACTCCTATCATCAAATAGACTAAGTCGAGCGAACATCATTCTCAAATCAGTCATCGCTCTACAACTTAGAGCATCGGCCACCACATTGGCCTTACCAGGATGATACTCTATCGTGCAGTATAATCTTTGAGCAGCACCATCCACCGCCGTTGTCTAAGATTCAACTCCTTCTGAGTCAACAGGTACTTGAGGCTCTTGTGATCAGTGTAGATAATACACCTCTCACCATACAAATAGTGCCTCTAAATTTTCAACGCAAAAACCACAGCAGCTAACTCGAGCTCATGCGTTGGATAATTCCCTTCATGTTCCTTAAGCTGAAAGGACACATAAGCCACAAATTTTCTACCTTGCATCAATACACATCCCAAACTGATGTACGACGCATCACTATACACTACAAAATCTTTTCCAAATTCAGGATGTATCAAAACAGGAGCTTGATTCAGAGCAGACTTGAGCTTCTCGAAGCTCAATTACTGCGTATCAGTCCAGACAAAAAGAACACCCTTGCGCAACAGCTTAGTCAAATGAGTTGCAATCAGAGAGAACCCCTCGATAAACCACCAATTTTAGATGCATTCTTAGGATGTTTCCAATCAATAACAGCCTCAATCTTCTTAGGCTCAACTCGAATCCCCTCAGCGAAACCATGTGCCTCAGAAAAGTTATCTCATGCAACCAAAACTCACACTTGCTCAACTTAGCATAAAGCTATTTTCACGGATAATCGGAAGCACTACTCTAAGATGCTCATCCTCAGTCTTAGAGTAAACCAAAATATCGTCGATGAAAACCACGATGAATTGATCCAGATATGGCTGAAACACTCAGTACATCAAATCCATGAATGCAGCCGGAGCATTTGTTAGACCAAAAGGCATAACTAGGAACTCGTAGTGTTCATAATGAGTCCTAAATGTAGTCTTATGAACATCAGCTTCCTTAACTCTCAACTGATGATACCCAAAACGAAGATCAATCTTTAAAAATACTAAAGCCCCACGAAACTGATCAAACAAATAATTGATCCTCGAAAGTGGATACTTATTCTTCATAGTCAGCTTATTCAGTTGTTGATAATCAATGCATATCTTCATGGTGCCATCCTTTTTCTTCACAAAAAAATTGGTGCTCCCCACGTAGACACACTAGAGCAATGATAAATCAAAATATGAACATATTTTAATCCCACATTTAGCATACTTTTGGATGATTTATCCTTTAATTATGGAAATAGGTGCTCCTAATCATTTGTTTTCATGTTTTATACTCAGTAGAGCACTGGAGAAAATAGGCCAAAGTATGAAATCCATACGGCCTGGGCTCAAGACCACACGACCGTGCCCCGTGAGAAGAGTTGACCATGGCCTAGACCCCGAAAAACACGGCGGTGCCTCATCAACAGGTTCAAACACGGCCTGGCCACGATTTACATGGGCATGTGCCATGGGCATGTCTCTGCTGCAAATAAGAAGAATTTTATTTGGATTAGGGTACTTAGAGGCAAAGAAACATATTCCAAAAGCCTATATAAAGACCCTAGAGGCCAACCTTTAGGGGGCGTTCAGCTAGGCTAAAGAGCCGAGCCAGAACAGTTAAATTCAGGGATTTACTCGAAAGAAGCCAGTTGATTCATCTCAAGAAGCCAGAATCATACTCAAGATGAAGGAACTCTCTTTCAATTCCTTCAGGGTTTTAAGGATTTCTTATGTTTTTTTATCTTTTCTTCTGAGATGTTTTCTTTTATAATTATGAATTAAATCCTTAGATACATGAAGGGGATGAAACCTAAGCCGGATCTTGTTATTGTTATCTGAGCTGTATGATAAATACTTGATTTGTTCTTAACTATGTGTTCTTCATTCTTACTTTAGTATTTTCGAGATATTGATTCAAGTGTGATGTGCTTAGGCAGAGGAGGAAAAGACCCTGTCTAAGAGTAGATCTAGCATAGTTAAGGAAAGTTGCTCGCGCGCCTAGAGATAGGGTGACGAAAATCTACCGGATTAGGGTCAAACCTAATATGGGAGTCCATAGAACGAGTTAATGCAATTCTAGGGGTTTTCATTAGAATGAGATTTCAATTAATCAACTTAGGGCTAGATGTTAGTAGCCTCGAGAGAGGTATTCATATAAATTAGGGAATCCTACGGATCAAGTCAAGTGAATAAATCGTCTGGTTCAAAGTTAGATAACAAGTAAAGTCTAGGTGGATTCTTCCTCGGGTATTGTCTAAATCAATCGATTTTTCTCTCAAGTTTTTCCTTAATTTCTTTTCTTTGTCTTTGCATCTCCAGCTTAGTTGATTAGTTAATTTTAGATTAGATAAAAAATTCCATTAATTCGTAGGCTAAATAATAGAAAGAGAGTTAATATTAGTACTTTTGGTTCCTTTGGGTTCGACAATCCGGTCTTGCCGCTAACTATACTACTGTTTGATAGGTGTGCTTGCCTCCATCGTTGTCTTAGTTAGTTTCAGGTTCGATCATTCTTTTTTATAAATTTTTAAGACTCGACAGACACGATCAAGTTTTTGGCGCCGTTGCCGGGGAACTAAAATATTAAGAACGCTCAATTTTTATTACTTTCACCATATTTTATTTTTGCAATTAAATTTTATTTTTACTTTTCTAAATTTTCCTTTTTTTCTCTTTTCCTAGTAGGTTCCTCTAGTTTATGACTAGAAGGAACCCAACAGGACCACTACTTTACAATAGTGATATTGAATGAACCACCGTTGCCGGGGAACTAAAATATTAAGAATGCTCAATTTTTATTACTTTCACCATATTTTATTTTTGCAATTAAATTTTATTTTTACTTCTCTAAATTTTCTTTTTTTTTCTCTTTTCCTAGTAGGTACCTCTAGTTTATGACTAGAAGAAACCCAAAAGGACCACTACTTTACAATAGTGATATTGAAGGAACCATACGCAAAAACCGTAAAGAAGCAAGGCAAAGCTTAAATTACATACAAGGAGAGCAAGAGGACGAAGCTGATAATACCGAAGTAAAGGCCGAGAATACTCTGCCACATCATGATATGGACGACCATCATGCTCCTCGAACTATGTATGATTATGCTAAACCTAATTTGACAGGAGCTGAATCGAGTATTGTTAGACCTGCTATAGCCGCTAATAATTTTGAATTAAAACCTAACATTATACAAATGATTCAACAGTTTGTTCAATTTGATGGTTTGTAGGACGAAGACCCAAATACTCATTTAGCTAATTTTCTAGAATTCTGTGATACCTTCAAAATAAATGGTGTTTATGATGATGCCATTTGTCTTGATTATTTCTCTTTTCTTTGAGAAATAAAGCCAAACAGTGGTTACATTCTCTTCCACGAGGATCAATCACTACATGGGACCAAATTACCAAAAAAAAATTTACTGAAATATTTTCCACTAGCCAAAACAGCCAAATAAAGAAATGATATCTCTTCTTTTGTGCAAATGGATTTAGAAACATTATACGACGCATGGGAGAGATACAAAGATCTGTTGAGAAGGTGCCCACACCATGGTTTACCCTTGTGGCTATAGGTCCAAACTTTTAAAATGGCGTGAACCCCTTAACCCGGTAATTAATTGACTCAATAGTTGACAAAACCCTAAATAACAAAACTCCTAAAGCGGCTTATGAATTCATAGAAGAGATTTCACTGAATAACTATCAGTGGCAAGTTACAAGGACAAAGCCAACTAAAGCAGCTGGAGTTTTCAATCTCGACGTAGTCTCTATGCTATCAAATCAGGTAGAGATGATGAATAAAAATATTGATGGTTTGTGTGGTTCTTTGCAGGTACATCCAGTTATGCAATGTGACTCAAATCTAAGAGGTGTGGCGAATCTTAAGTACCCACCCTACAATCCGGGCATGGAAAGCAAACAATTAAACTATACGGGTAACAATTTTAGACCTCAAAATAACCCTTATAGTAATACTTATAACCCAGGTTGGAGGAACCACCCCAATTTCTCATGGGGTGGCCAAGGAAATCAGAGACAACACCCACCCCTCCAAACTTCCAACAATAGCCCTACCCACAGGAAAAGAAACCAAACCTTGAAGAGATGCTAACAAAATTTATAGCGGTGTCTGAAACTCGATTTTAAAAAATCGAGACAACACTTAAAAATCAACAAGCATTGGTTAAAGGAATCGAGAACCAGTTAGGGAAACTCGCAAAGCTGATATCCAAATGACCATTAGGTAGCTTGCCAAATAACATTGACACTAATCCAAAAAAGCAAATTCAAGCAATAACAACTCATGACAATAAAGGGATAGTCGAATCTGAACCTAAGCCAAGGCGAGAACCTGTGGTAAGTGAGGGTAAGGTTGAGGTAAGCCAAGAAAATCCAAAACTTGTAATTAAAGAATACAAACCTTGTATACCTTACCCCAATGCGATGAAGGAAGACAACATAGAAGAACAGTTCAGTAAGTTCCTTAAACTCTTAAAGAAATTACATATTAACTTACTGTTTCTTGAAGCTCTTTCGCAGATGCCAGATTCAAGAAAATTTTTAAAAGAGCTCTTAACAAACAAGAGAAAGTTAGACAAAGAGTTGCATATAGAACTAAATGTAGTGTGCTCGGCAATGTTACAAAATTGATTACCACAAAATTAAAATATCTAGGGAGTTTTACAATTCCATGTTTAATTGGTAGTTTATCTATTGAGAATGCTTTAGCTAATTTAGGGGCAAGCATCAATGTTATGCCATCTAAAATGTTTAAACAGCTAGGTCTAGGGAAACCCAACCAAACTAGGATGAGTATTCAACTAGCTGATAACACTATTCGCATCCCTAAGGGTATAATTAAAGATGTACTAGTTAAAGTTGACAAATTCATATTCCCCGTAGACTTCGTTGTTTTAGATATGGATGAAGAAAATGGTATCCCCTTAATTTTAGGAAGAGCTTTTCTAGCAACTGCCAAATCTAAAATTGATGCTAGCACAGGTGAACGCATACTTCGAGTAGGTGATAAATCAATCAATATTCAAGCTCTCGACTCAGTTAGGACATCGAGTGAGAAAGGTGAGGACGTAAATTCCCTTGATAAGCATTCAGTTAAACTTCCTCTTCAGGAAGCACCACAGAATTACACTACAGAGCCAGATCCTATAGCTCGTACCAACAAGGAAATATCTCATGAGGAACGACAGCCTCAGACCGATGAGCTAGATGAGTGGGAGATACATTTCAAGAGGAATCAAACCCACACGAAGTGAAAATGAAGGAACCCCAAAAAACTTAAAGAAACATCAAATCACTTCAAAATAGGAAATCAGGTACTATTAGATAGAACAGACCCGCGAATCGCCACATCAAACCTGAAGACAAATGAAGAGATCCCTTTTACGGTACTTGATGTTTTCCCTTACGGAACAGTCAAGGTAAGTAATTCTACTTTCGGTACTTTTAAAGTAAACTCCACTCGACTCAAATTATATGATGATATCATGAAAAAGGATTTTTCACTCCTTAAACCACCGTGAAGGTGCAAATAAGATGTAAGTCTAGCTTAAGACTTTAAACGAGCACTTCTCGGGAGGCAACCCAAACACTAACCCTATTTATTTTCATTTCTTTTCCTTTTAGCACCTAACTACAGACTAACCAAGTTAATGAAGCGCAGATCTTCACATCACACGGCCTTACACAAGGTCGTGGCCGTGGCCGTATGGATGCTACAGATTTTCGTATTGACATAGTAGAGATAATGCGAGACAGGACGAGAAAAATATCTTTGAATCACAGACTCAACTAATACCACGGCCGTACAACACAATCCGTGGCTGACACTGTTGACCTAACCCGGGCGTGGCAACTTAATTACCAGGTTTGGGAGAAGTGATTGAACCACCACATGGCCATGCAATATGGTCGTATGACATAACATGCCCATAATACACGGGTGTGGGGACGTACCAGAGATGAATATTTCTATTTAAAACACCCCTCTCCCCTTCTCAACCATTCCCTATCCACTCCCCACTTCCACTTCCCTCCCTCTTCACTCTCTTCCTTCTTCATTCCATACAAGTCTCAATCTACGCTTCAATAATGTCGAAGAAACAGAAAGATCCGAGTCTTGTCTCCCTGTGCGAGACCAATCAACATAAGTTCATGCCGGCCGCTTCATTAACTCGACAAGCCAAGGGTCTTTGAGACCACTTAGCTTTTATTTTTCTTTTCTCTTCTCCTTTATTTTCCTTCTCTTTGACTTTCTTATGCTTAATGAAGTTTATTTCATTTTAGTTTCTTAATTTTAGGTTCTAAAGGCTATTAGGGAATCACGTACCACGGCCCTAGAAATCACACCCACCTCGCGAACCATCTAACAATAAGGATCTTTTGGTCCATTAATCGATTCTTTTAGTCGTATTTTACTTTTTACACTCTTTCCTTTTATTTTCTTTTCTTTAAATATATAATTAGTATATTTAGAATTATTTTTCTATTTCTTGGCTAATTCTTCACGAGTTACCCAATTTCTTCATCTAACGCAGAGATTGTCAGTGGCCACCACACCACGACCACTGCCAACTCGAGGATCTCATCCAAAATTCAGGAAGTTTCACTTCTCTCCCTCTCTTTTGATTTTATTGTTATCTAATTGTTATCTATCTTTGTACATTGAGGGCAATGTACATCATAAGTGTGGGGGGTGAAAGTTTATTAGAAAAAGTGCCTAACTTTTTGCATTATTCTCAAATCCCTGAATGATATTCTATCTTAAAGTAATTTTCTCATATCACTAATTAGAATGAAATTCTTATTGATTCATGATTTTTATTAATATGTTTTAGATTAAGTCATTGATTATTGTGCAATGATGATTTAAACTTTAAAATACTAGAGAATCAAGCATGATAAGTCTATTTTTAAAAAAATTCTATTTGGTTGTCTACCTGAATCTAAATTGTTACCTTGAAGTTTGAAATTTACGAGGTTGACATCAAAATACCCATGATTTTTGTGAGATTTTGAGCCTTTTAGAGCATACATTCTTTTCGTACTCACTTTATTGATTATGAGTGTGTCAACATTGATTTGTTATTCTAGAACTTGCTTCGATTATACATGTCGATACCACACTATTGATTTGATATATAGAGATGATTAAGGCACCTAGGATTTAACCCACATATTCCACTAAAAGCCTACCCTCATAATTGACCCCTAGTGAACCCCTTTGATCCTAACAACCCTTTTATTGACTCAACCCACTAATATTAACCCAAAACCCATGTCATATTTGTTATCACCATTCCTTTTGACTACCTTCTATCGAGATTTATTTTGATTAGTTGCCTAATTATATTATTTTAGTTGTTAAAGTTTTATATTTTATTGATTTGTTCTTAAAAAAAAATCAATCAAAAATCAAAGTATATTCATTATTAGTCATGTGATTAAGCGAGCTTATACGTTTAATTTCAACATCTTGAAGAATAAGCTCGTATTATTAGTATTACAAGTTTTCAGTTGATGTAATTATTCAGGTTATTAGTCATTTTTCTAGTTAGGTGATTGTCAATTCAATCTCGATTCTAACCCTTCTAATTCAGCCTTTATCCACACCTTTAACCGAGCCTCGTTACAACCCTTTTTAATGACCTTTTGATTTGTGTATCATCTCATTTTACAGTGGTGGAGATTTGATTTTTAGGCAAGCCTATGGGATTAACTTTTCATGTTCGACATTTGAGCGCTTAATTTTGAACTTTAAACACCTTGAGTGATTCAAGTGAATCTTTAGTGAGGATGTCAACTTTTGTCAATTTTGAATTAAAGGTAATTATTCGGATGAGGGGAAAACACCTATGTTTTCATGCTAAAAACTCATGAATTTGATTGTTTGAATCTTTAGGACTATTTGATTTGAATTATCCATGTATAAATTATCTATAAGTTATGATGAGACATTATTGATGAACATTATGAATTAAGGAAGTTCGTTTTAATTATAAGTTGAGAAATTTGCTTGAGAACAAGCAAAAGTTTAAATGTGGGGGTATTTGATAAACCGAAATATGAACATATTTTAATCCCACATTTAGCATACTTTTGGATGATTTATCCCTTTAATTATGGAAATAGGTGCTCCTAATCATTTGTTTTCATGTTTTATACTCAGTAGAGCACCGAAAGATGAAAAGAACGAATAACAGGCTTAAAACGGAGAAAATGGGTCAAAGTACAAAATCCACGCGGCCTAGGCCTAAGACCACACGGCTGTGCCGTGAGAAAAAAAAACCACGGCCTGGACCCTAAAAAACACAGTCGTAGCTCATTAACAGGTTCAAACATGGCCTGGCCATGATTTACACGGGCGTGTGCCATGGGCATGTCTCTGCTGTAGATAAGAAGAATTCTATTCGGATTAGGGTATTTAGAGGTAAAGAAACATATTCCAAAAGCCTATATAAAGACCCTAGAGGCCAACCTTAAGGGGGAGTTCAGATAGGCCAAAGAGCCGAGCCAGAGCAGTTAAATTCAGGGATTTACTCAAAGAAAGCCAGTTGATTCATCTCAAGAAGCCGGAATCATACTCAAGAAGAAGGAACTCTCCTTCAATTCCTTCAAGGGGTTTTAGGGATCTCTTATTTTTTTTATCTTTTCTTCTGAGATGTTTTCTTTTATAATTATGAACTAAACCCTTAGATACTTGAGGGGGATAAAGCCTAAGACGGATCTTGTTATTGTTATCTAAGTTGTATGATAAATACTTGATTTATTCTTAACTATGTGTTCTTAATTCTTGTTTTGGTATTTTCGGGATATTGATTTAAGTGTGATATGCTTAGGCGGAGGAGGAAGAGACTCTATCTAAGAGTAGATCTAGCATAGTTAAGCGGAGTTGCTCGCTCGCCTAGAGATAGGGTGACGAAAATCTGCCGAATTAGGGTCAAACCTAATATGTGAATCCACAGAACGAGTTAATACAATACTAGGGGTTTTAATTAGAAAAAGATTTCAATTAATCAACCTAGGGTTAGATGTTAGTAGCCTCGAGAGAGGTATTAGAATAAATTAGGGAATCCTACAGATCAAGTCAAGTGAATAAATCATCTGGTTCAGAGTTAGATAACAAGTGAAGTCTAGGTGGATTCTTCATCGGGTATTTTCTAAATCAATCAGTTTTTCTCTCAAGTCTTTCCTTAATTTCTTTTCTTTGTCTTCGCTCTCTAGCTTAGTTGATTAGTCAATTTTAGATTAGATAAAAAATTCCCTTAATTCATAAGCTAAATAATAGAAAGAGAGTTAATATTAGTACTTTTGGTTCTTTTGGGTTTGATAATCCGGTCTTGCCGCTAACTATACTACTGTTCGATAGGTGTGTTTGCCTCCATCGTTGTCTTAGTTAGTTTCCAGGTTCGATCCTTATTTTTTATAAATTTTGAGACTCGATAGACATGATCAAGCAGATGAAACCACGATCTAGAAGCTCTTGAAGTTGAGCCTTAAGCTCTTCAAGCTCCTTCGATGCCATTCAGTACGGATCAATGGACAACAGAGTTGTACCCGATAGAAGCTCAATTCTAAACTCAACTTCTCAATTGGGAGGTAAACCTGGTATCTCCTCAGGAAAGACATCCTAAAAATCCCTCACTGTTCTGGTATCCTTGACAGAAGAGTCCCTAGAAGCAGAAACACTGACGGAAGCCAAATACGCCTCACACCCTTTCCGAACCAGTTTCTCAGCCACAAGTGTGGAGATCACGTTGGATAGATAATCTCGAACTCACCTATCAAAACCACTTTTTTATCATCCTCAGTCCTTAGAATAACCCTCTTATATGCGCATTCCAAGCTAACATGATGATCAACCAATCATTCATACCCCAAATTAAGTCGAACTCCTAAACAGAAGCTTTATCAAATTTGCCAAAAAAAATAGCCCATTACACCACTAACAAAAAATCCTTATAAAGCTTATTAACCCGAATAGTCTACCCCAACGGACTCAATACAGTGATCTCACTAGAGGTGCTCTCGATAGAAATTCTCAAGTTTTCAGATACAAAGCTAGCTACATAGGAGTGTGTAGAACCTATGTCTATCAAAGCAGTATAAGGTACATCAAAAATAAGAAACATACCCGTGATAACATCTAGAGCATCTCTATCCTCTCAGTGTTGAGTAGCATAAATCAACATAGGCTGCCTCGCCTCAGTCTGACTGGCACCTCTAATCGGTGCTCTTTGCCCATGACCCATACCACTACCACCCCTAATCGATCCACGGCCCTTAGGTGGCTGCTGAACTACCCTCAGAGGCTACACAGAACCCAGTCCAGAATCTTGCATCTGATCAGCCCACTGAGGACACTCTCTAATATGGTGCTTCAAAGATCCACACCTCAAACAAGCCCCAATCCTCCTCCTAACTCGCCTGAATGGCACCTTCCACAATCCTCACAAAGCTGAACCCTAGTAGGAGCAACAAAAGCCCCCACTCTAACCGGCCCATCAGGCCTGGCCTTTTTTTTTAGGCCTCTGAACAGAACTAGAAGGCTCAGAATCCTCTTATTCTTACCTCTCTCTCGATCCCTATTCTGGCACTCCATGTGCTTAACATCCTCGGCAATCTTCACCTTCTCAACCAGAATCGCGAACTCCCACTCCCTCTATGGAGCAATCAGTACCCTCAAGTTATCCTTCAAGCCATCCTCAAACCAGACGCACCTCTCATACTTAGACGCCACCATGCCTCGAGCGTAGTGGCTCAGCCTCAAAAACTCGACCTCATACTCGACCACTAACCTAACACCTTGCATGAGATTCATGAACTCACGCCTACGAGCATCCACATAGCCCGTGTAACAGCCCGATTTAGACCCTAGTTAGAATAGTATTTTTGATACCACAAATTTGAGATCAAAATAATATTTTAATATTATTTTCTATGTGTATAGTATGTGAAATAGCCTGTGTTAAATTTATATGTGAAGATTTTATTGATTGTGTGATTAATTAGCAAAAAAGACTTAATTGCGTAGAATGCAAAAGTTGTGTGTTGATTGTTAAAGTGTCTAATTATTGTTGGCTTTTAAATGAGAAGGCCTTATGAAGCAATCGATCCATTATTTAGTAGTGGAGTGGTTGATGGACAAATATGCCCATAGTTTAAATGATTTTCATAAACATTTCATTAAGGGCAAAATTGGTATTTGATTATTAAGTTAATTTATAACAAAACAAAGCATCAAAATGACCATTTTCTATTCATTTTACCACTGAAAATAAGAAGGAGAAAGGGTTTTAGTTCTTCATGATATTCGTCCATTACAAATCTTGATTCAAGGTTAGTTTTGCTTCGATTTTTTATAATTCCTACGTTTTTGTGATCGTTGCTTAGTGCACTACCAAACCCATGCTTAAATTTTGTGAATTGGTGATGAATTTGAGATATGCCATTGATGAATTCTTAAGCTATGTGTTAGTTGATAGTGAAATGTGGAAGATATGTGAAAGATGAATATGTTTTGTCTTTAAATTTTTAGTGAAATTGAGGAACTTGGGTTTAATTGAAAAAATGTAAATTGAAGGACTAAAATGTGAAATAAATGAGATGTGTGGGCTTGTGTTAGCATGGAAAGAATTCGATTAAGCTTGTGTGAGTAAGAATTTGGTGTCTTTTGTGATTTTGTGAATTAGGGACTAAAGTGTCAAAATGTGGAAATGTGAGGGCTATTTTGTAAAATGCCTTAAATATGTGTGTGTGACTAAATTGAATGAATTGGTAATTGAATGAGTGAATTTAAATGTGTATAGACCAAGAAAGAAGAGTTTCAGATTGAGATCGAGGTAAAGACAAAGTGCTCGATTAATTGACCTTTTCGATATATCGACGTTCGAGGTAAGTTCGGATATAATACATGTACTTAGCTATTTTTAAATGTTGTGAAACGAATGGTTATGATGTTATTGAATATAAATGTTATGAGAGAAATGGATCTATGTGGCACTAAGTGTGCGTATTTGGAAATGTAATTGAGAAGATTAGCACTGTGTGTGCAAAATAATAGACGCTTCGGCTTTGTGATTGGCATTGTGTGTGCGATACCAAATTGAGTTCGGTTTGGTATTAATGCACTAAGTGTGCGATGTCATTTAAGCTTCGGCTATGAATCATGGCACTAAGTGTGCAATTATAAGTAATGAATAGCACTATGTATGTGTAATGATAGAAGTTTTGGCTTATCGAATAGGCACTGTATGTGCATTTCCTAAATAAGTTTGGTTTAACATATTGGCACTAAGTGTGCAATGTCAATTATGCTTCAGTTGTGAAATTGGCACTAAGTGTGCAAATTTATCAGAGGAATAGCAAAGGTTGAGCTAGAGGTAATATCGAGAAATTGAGTAGCAAATTGGTGAGTAACTATGTGTTGATAAAGGTACGTTTGAACCTAAGTGGTTGATGATAGATTTAAGAGTTGAATGAATAGATATTTGAGTATATGGTTGAGAGTGATAATGTTTTTAGTTGTGTCTTTATCTATGTGATGGCTGGATAGTATGGATAATGAGTATCTAAGTGTTGGCTAAGGTATGTATAATAACTATGTGTTGGTGAATTTGATAGTAGATGGATGAAATGCTATGTGAACATTGAGCATACTTGAGTGAGTGTATCATTGGTAAATTAATCTAAGTGATGTCTTATTTTGAATAAGGCCTTGAATTGTTGAATTATATGTATTATATTACGGACTTACTAAGCTATGAAGCTTATTGTGTGATTGTTTCTTTGTCACATTATTGGCAATCTATTTTGGTACTTTTGGATCCGGGGATCGTCAGCATCTCTATCACACTATTGGCAATCTATTTTGGTACTTTTGGAAAGATGTACATAGTTGAAATATGGCATGTATAAGCTAGATATGTAAATTATGTATGAAATGTGTAAACAGCCATGTGAGGTGGCTAGATAAATGTTTGAAAAATGCTTGTGTGGATTTGGTATGTGAAGTGAGTTTTGGTGTGTTTTGATGGCAATGGATATGTCTTATAATGGTAATCTTCGTGATAGGTTGATGCTAGTATGATCTAGTGAATTTGAGGAGGAATCATGTTTGGTATTGAATGTTTTCAAGTGGTGAATTTTAATTTACAAGTTGACTTGATTAGAAATGAGATTGTATGAGATGATATGAAAATCACTTGATATGAAATTGGTTGCCAAATTGAGTGTGGAATTATGCTTAAATGTGCTTGTAGGTTTGACCCTTGTGTGGGTGGCAAATTGGCCTTGCATATGGCCTGTTTTGCCAACACATTTATGGCGCACGGGCGTGCTTAATGGACGTGGGAGAATGACAGGATCTAGCCTATTTGTACATGGCTTTGACACGGGCGTGATAACTAGCCGTGGGCATAAGTCAGTAGCCAGCTTAAGAGCACACGACCATGGCACATGGGCGTGCCTGGTGGTCGTGTGCCTAAGTCAGATCGACCACGGCCAGGGTACACGGGCGTGCTTGGTGGCCGTGGAGTTAAGTCAGATTCGACCACGGGAAAGACACGTGGGTATGTTTAGCAGCCGTGGGAGACACACGGCTTGCCCACGCGGGCGTGTAAACCCTGAAACTTTGGAAAGTTTTAAATTTCTGAGAATTTTTGTATGTGTTCCAGTTTAGTCCCGACCCTTTTCTAACATGTTTTTAGGGTCTCAAAGACCTCAATAAGGGACTAAATACATGTGATTGAATATGTTTGATTGATGTTTAACTTTGTGTCGTGAAATGTTAGTGAAATGTTCTGAATGTTTGGTAATGCCTCTTAACCTAATTCCGGTGATGGTCTCGGGTTAGGGGTGTTACAGTCCGTCCCCCTCTGGCCTCTACCACGACCACAAATACCACGCCCCCAGTTCCACAAGCGCTCATTGTATAATTTAAATTTATCTACATTATAAAGTTTTATGCATCAGTTTTAGTATTTATTAACAGATATTTTATGCATAAATAATCAGAAGTTCAGAGATGTTTTTAGAAGTTTCAATCTCTAGCTAACTCAGTACATTTTAGAAGGTACTATCTACCGTGTTTTAGAACAGGTCTATCTAAGTTTTAGAAATACTTACAAGATCGACGTCGGAGACTCGGTGTACCACATACTCATATTATCCAAAATATTTAATAAAAAAACAATTCTTTCTATATCACAATTTTGGAACCCAAAATTCACAGCCCGAGTTTTGCAACCTGGCTTTGATACCACTAAATGTAACACCCCAAACCCGGCCTAGACGTTATGTCTGAATTCAGAGGTGTCACAAAGAATGGGTTTGAAAACGAAGTCAATATGATAAAGCCATTTACGTTTCTTACCAATTATTATTTGCTTGTATCCAATGCCAAAACGTTATTCAATTAATTATTTTGCTTTTAAACGTATTTTAACAGCGGAAGCTTTCGAAAACCATTCTATTTCAAAAATTCAGTTTGCATTTTCTGAAAAACCTTTACTTGCGTAAAACCGTCGTTTTCATAAAATATTTTACCAAAGCAATCGAACTATCAAACAACCCAAAAATCAACAGTTAATAACCAAGCAGTCCAGTCCAGAAAGTCCCAAAAGTTACAACCCTCAAATAAAACCAAAAAAAAATAAATAAATAAATAATGTAAATTACTAGCTAAAGCAGTTTTCAATCAGGTGGTTACCACTGAGTCTCTGTCGCACTGATCCACCTAAGTCTGTGGATTACCTGTACAGAACAGACAAACAAATGTGAGTTTTTGTAAACTCAGTGTGTAACCCAACAGAATTAGACATGCAAAACATTTAGAAATCTCATATATATATTTAGATACAGATTTGGACTCATGTCTTACTCAGATACAGATAACAGGTACAGATAATTAGAGTCCTACCCCCATCCTCTACACACCATCTCTGACCATCCCAACCCTACACACCATATCATGTCATTGCGACACATATCAAATAATGTACAGCCAAGCTGCCAGAATATAGGAAATGATCGTCATACAGAACACTTCCTCCACATATACAAATCCCACCCCAAAACAGATGCAGAATCTACAGATTAAACATGCTCAACATGCTTATATGCAGACAACAATTATTTACATATCTAGCAAACTAATCGGTTAAGCACAACAGTATCATACTCAGAATAGAATATCAGTCTAACAAATCTCATAGTTTTAAGGTTTGGTTAACCCTTACCTACCCTACTATAGGCCCACAGTCGATCGGAACAACTCGTGAAACACTAGGGATAATTTTAGAAATATGGGCCCACATGCCCGTATGGCCCACACACCCAGATTGGCCTTACCCGTGTGGCCCACGCGACCTGACCCAAAAACCCAAACGCCCGTGTAGGCCTATACGACCACACTCAAACCACCATACGGCCGTGCACGGTCATGCCTTCGTCAACCACACGGTCGTGTCTCATAGACGGCCTAACTATACAGATGACCACACGCCCGTGTGGCGTCGACAGAACAGTTTTTTAGCTTTTACCGAAACTCGTTTTTCTGCATTTTGGGTACTCACATGTTACATTTTTGATGCAAAAACTCTCTCAAGAATTAAAACCTAAAATTGTCCAATAAGACACCGAATTAGTTGTTTGAAACGATACTCACGAACTTTATCGAATAAAACACTCATTTTAATCTAACAAAACCCTTACCTTCGAGCGAGCAACGACGACTTCGCACAACAAGAGCGCCGATTGGAAACCCTTAGCCCCTTAATCTTCTCCTAAGCACAAAATGAGCCCCATTACCTATTGATTCACAAATCAAAACAAAAACCACACTTACCACACTTACTAAAACGCACAAAGATCACCAAAAAGTCGAAATAAGACGATTTGGGCAAAAATGAAAGTGACAGAATCGAAGAACAAAATAAGCCAAAGAAAAATTTACAAAGAACCCGAAAAGGGAAGAGTAGAGACGTCAGAATTCTTTTGGAAGAGAGATAAAATATTTTTGAAAAAAATAATAAAAGATAATATCACAAAATCCCTCTATATCTCTCCCACTAACCCACTACACACAACTACCTCAAAAGTTTGGCTCAACCGAAACTCTATCAACTAACTAAACAAAAATAATACCCACGCTCGCACAGGGATTCAAACACAGGACCTCTAACACACCAACACCCTTACCACTCAAACCAGCAGGCTCATTCTAATATGGATTAACAGACAATTTAATATAAACCCACTTAACAAGGGTAAGGCTAGAATCAGAAAAATAACAAAAATTGCCAAGGTGAGTATTGAACCCAAGACCTTTCACACATACCCAAAACACTTAACCAATAAAGTAGATACACAGTTGTGTCAAATATTTACAGAAACAGGGATAAATTAATCAGGGTGTTACAAAAGTTTCCAAAGTTGTTTTGGACAATACTCCAAAAACTGTTAAATATACTTCTCATATGATCCAAAAGGAGATTTTACATATCTTGCAAATAAAGTGTGTCATAAGATTCGTGAAGACATTGGAGATTCTAAATTTTGTATCATTATTGATGAAGCACGTGATGAATCTAAAATATAGCAAATGGTTATTGTTTTGAGATATGTTGATGAGAAAGGATTTATAAAAGAGCTTTTCTTTGATCTTGTACATTTCCAACATACTGCAGCAATAACTTTGAAAGACGAAATATGTGTTGTTCTTTCTCGGCATTGTCTTGATGTTCAAAATATCTGAGGTCAAGGATATGATGATGCTAGCAACATGCGAGGTGAATGGAACGATTTGCAAGCGTTGTTTTTAAATGATTGTCCCTATGCATATTATGTTCATTGCTTGGCTCATCGACTCCAGTTAGCATTAGTTGTTGCTTCTCAAGAGGTAATTCCTATTCATAATTTTTTCTCTGATTTGAACTTCACTATTAATATAATTAGTGCCTCTTGCAAACACCATGATCAATTACAAGCTGCCCAAGCAATTGAAATTGCAAATATGTTGGTAATTGATGAAGTTGAAATTGGTAAAGGACTTAACCAAATTGACACTATGAAACGAGCTAGAAAACCCCGTTAGAGCTCTCATTTTTTTTTTTTTGTTTGTAGCTTGATAAGGATGTTTGATGCTACTTATTTTGTTCTAGAAAATATTATTGAAAGTGGCTCTAACTGTTCTATCCGCGGGGTCGAGTATGCAGCTGTAGCATATAAGAAGATTACATGTTTTGATTTTATTTTTATCTTACATCTAGCGAAAGAGATACTAGGTATTACAGATATCTTTTGTCAACATCTATAACAAAAATCCCAAGATAGTAGTCTCAAGCACTAAAACTTTTATACAAAAGTTGAGAGAAGATGGTTGAGACTATTTGTTGGAAGTTGTGAAAGCATTTTGTGAAAAAAACACAATATTGAGGTTCTTGATATGGATTCTCCATATGTGGTAAAACGTGGTCGTCACCAACATGTTGATTTCAATATGGAGCACCATTATCGGGTTGAGATATTCAATGTTGCTATAGATTCTTAACTTATTGAGCTAAATAATAGATTTAATGAATGGACAATTGCTCTTCTTACCCTTAGCTGCGCTTTGGATCCTAAGGATGCTTATAAATCCTTTCAATATGAATGATATTTGTTGTATTTTGGAAAAATATTATCCTCTTGATTTCACTGAGCAAGAAAAAGTAATCTTGAAGTATCAGCTGCAACATTACAAGCAAAATGTTCCAAATCATCCGAAATTGCAAAATCTATCCACAATTTCTGATTTTTGTCAAGGATTAGCAGAGACACATATGTCAAAGGTATATTTTCTTGTTGATAGATTAATTCATCTTCTGTTGACTCATCCTGTTTCAACTTCAACTACAAAAAGAACATTTCCGGCGATGAAAATTGTCAAAATAAGGCTTCGCAACAAAATGGAGGATGAGTTTCTTACAGATAATCTTGTTGTTTATATTGAGAGAGAGATTGTTGAAACTTTTGATTCAGACTCTATATTTAGTGATTTTATTTTCTTGAAAGAACGTCGTGCACAATTTTGAGTAATGATATGCTATTTCTTCTTAATTGTTGAAATACTGCTTCTTTTGATTTAATTTTTTATATGCTTAAATCGATTGTCATATTGGAATACTGTTTCTTTTAAATCGATTGTTTATATGTTTAAATCGATTGTTATATTGAAATACTGATTCTTTTAAATCGATTGTTTATATGTTTAAATTGATTGTTACATAACACCTCTAATTTTAGCTTGAACCGCCAAGATTAACATCCTGGCTCCGCCAATAAAACTACTATTTTCTATTACCAATAAAGAACTTAAATAATAGTATAGATGATTGTTTCTGCTTTCGAATTCACTTTTTTTCTATTACCAATTTTTATTAGTCAATTATAACAAATATAAAACCTACCAAAATTAACAATTAAGCTTACTATTCTCTTTCAACAAAAAAAGAAAGAAATCCCTGATTTCAAATGCCGGATTCCTACCTTTTTGCCAGCAATGAAAAATCTAGAACAATTAATTGAAAATATATGAAAATTTATTAACATTTTAATTGAAAGAATATGAAAATTAATAAGAAAAATGGAAAATTAATGTGCTAAAAATTATTAATATCCATGTTATTGCTAACTTGTTTCAGTCATCAAGAGGAACATGAAAGGGTCGAGGAGAATTTCAAAGCCGCCGCCATATTTTCTTATTGTTACATTGATGATGTTCTTAACCTTCGTTTGCTTGATTTTACATCAGTTTTCTTACAAATCAAGCACCCAATCTCTTGTCCACTCACAACATGTCAGAAATATCTTCCTCCATAAGCTTGCTTTAAATGTCAGATTTTTTTTTATTTTTTTATTTTTATGTTTGTTGGTGTTTTAACTTTAGGATTTTGAAAGGAAAACTCTGCTGCAAGCATTAAGGAAAGCTTCAATGGCTGATAGAACAGTAATCCTGACGGTCATTAACTGAAATTGGGCGAAACCAGCATCAATCCTGGACCTATTCCTCGAAAGCTTTCGAATTGGCGAAGGACGAAACGCCTCTTAAACCATCTGCTTATCATTGCTGAAGATAGCCAAGTTTTTCAGTACTGCAATTCCAAGCATCCCCATTGTTTCCAACTCAAAAACTTCCCAAAGATAAAACCAAGAACCCCAAGGAACCTCATGTTGAGTCCAAGCAGAGTAATTTTATTAACCCAAATTGTAGAATTGGGTTACCATGTTGCTTTCACTGTAAGTTTGCAAGTTTTTCTGAAAATTGACGTTGTTTTAGCTTTTGAGGCAAGTTTAATTCTGGTTGAAGATTGCAGAATGCAGATGTAATGTCGCTGAGGAATCCATTGAGTAAACTCGTGCCTGATATAGAATTGTCAATCGCTTGTGAGCTTTATCTGATGGATGCTGAAACTTATGGTATCAGTGGAGATGGAGGATTATTTCATCTCAAAACCAACGAAAGAACTTACCAATTCATGAAAAACCTAAACTTAAAAAGGGTTTTGTACCCTGATTCTGAGCACCAATCCTCTGCAAAGTTTCCGGTAAGGATGGCTTCATCGACCTTTTCAGAATGAAAGTTTCATATTTCAGTGAAGTGAATTTTGGTGGACTATGTCTGCCATGTGATTTGAATCAGATATACACCATACAAGCAAACTGCTGTGAAGCCATTGATAGCAAGATCCATGATCTGAAGCTTGTTCTTGATGACTGGAGAAAGTTCAAAGAACTGTCTGCAAATAATGCTGGCTCGAAATGGTCACCTTTATCGTGGAGAGCTCCACAGAAATGTATCGCGTGATTTCAATTCTCAGACAGCCCCTGGGACAGGTTTTTTGCCCTCATGTAAGCTGTCCAGGTGAATCCAACAAAGATGTTGCCGATCTTAAAGCTTTTTACTGTAGACAAAACAGCATAGATTCAAACATTTTCCTATTCTAAACATCAAAAACCAAAAACCGATAAAGGTTGGTCAGTTGCCAATCATTGTATGGATTGTAAGTTCACATAAATTGATAATAGTCCTGAGACATTACCTCAGTTTTAAGATTACATAATCACAAAATGCCGAATATAATCCGACATACAATGCAAGAAACCATCGATTTCATAAGCACCTACCTAACAGAATTCAATAAACATTAGGATTGAAACTATCCAAGAGATTCGTCAATAACGCTTTAAGCAATATGATTTTCAAGAGTTCGAGAACCGACTTACAGATTAGTTTTATAGCTGCCATTGATTAGATTTTACGAGTCTGTCCCATTTAAATTCCAACCAACCTATTTAACTCAACATGAAGCAGCAAGCTCCAATATATTTCTTTCATCGAGTGATCCACCACCAAAGTTGGAGAAGAAGACTCGGGCATACCTAAGAATAAGATTTCACACCTTCCTTTGCAACTCAACGAGTGAATGAGCAAAAAGAAAAACGAAAAACATAAACACAAATTTCAACATATAACTGATACTAACTGCCTTACTAAGGTCAGGAAAATCATGGTGATGTATAAACTGCCTTGAAATCTATTAAGGAGTGAACATTTTTACTATACTCAAAACATTTACAGGGTGAGGGTTCAACCAAGAACAAAAGATAAAGATTAGAAACTAAAAAGGCATGGCTAAATGTGGTCAATAGGGAAAGTCTGCGTTGGGCATGTCCCAGTTATCTTCGTCATCCTCATCCTTCTTCTTTGAAGATTCTTCTTGTTTGCTCGGTTGCGAGTATCTTGCTTGGGGACGCCTGCTCAGAGTGATGAAGAAGACAATCATAGATTATAGCAGAAAACAACATGGAGGATGCTCACCATTCACAAAGTAAGATTTTGACCCCGAACTCAACAAGAACCTAAGAAGGGGAGGCTTTACCAAGTTCATTGGAAACTAATAAAAACTACAAATAGACAAGCTATATATCCATTGAGATTCAATGCTACACCTATCTTAAACACTACTCTATATGCTAAATATTGATGCCTTCATTATAAGATGATGAAGTTGTCTCCTAAAACCATATACCGGAGATAGATTGACTGAATTCGTATTTAACCATTGTATTGGTAAAATCAAACCAAAGAAAACTACAACAAGCTTCAATGTTTTTTTTTTTTCCATTGGCTAACATACAAATATCTAACCAAATAAGCTTGTGATAAGCATTTTAAGTCGTAACAAAACTGAATTCACAATTTCTAGCTTTATTTCTCTTTGCATCAATTCTATACTCCCTACCTACTCTCCTTCATGCTTCAAAGTTTTTTTTTTTCCTTTGGCTAACATACAAATATCTAACCAAAACAGCTTGTGATCAGCATTTAAGTCATAATTAAACTGAATTGACAATTTCTAGCTCTATTTATCATTGCACCCATTGTTTTTCAAGCTTCACAAAAGAAACCAAATTTGCCTAAATTTCATATGAATTTTTCAGCCTTCTCATCTTTTCCCCTCAAATCAAGAACCAATAAAACCCACAAAAACCAAAACTTTCAAAGCTAAAACAAAACCTAAATTAAACAAAAATTCAAAAGAAAAAAAAAAGAGAGAAGCTACACGTAGGACACAGCAGCCGAAGTTCTTATCTTTTTACCTTCTACGATTACGCTTAGCAGCCTCGCGTGACTTACGTGTCTTCTCATCTTGCTTATTCTCATGGAACCTTCTTCTTTTACACTCTTGAATAACACCAGCTTTCATCACCTCCCTTCTGAACCTGTTAAGCAGCTTTTCTTCAGGTTCATTATCATCCACAATAACCTGAACATTGTAAGCTGATTTGAAGAAAAGGGTATTCGAATATGCAAGGGAAGGGCATATAACTGATGACAATTCAGTTGATGATGAAGGGGATTGATCCTCTTGAGCTGACAACGAAAGGAGAGTGCTTTTGGGCTTTTGGGATGAGAGTGAAAGGTTGTTGAGAAGAGGCGCTTTGGGCGGCGGCGGCGGCGGCGGCGGTGGAGGAATGGAAGGCAAAAAGGAGGAGAGGAACTTGGAAAGAGAGAGCCAAGTAGCCATTGTTACGGATTGGTGGAGTGTTTGTGGATGGGAATTCTATTGGCTTTGCTTTGCTGGTTTTATCATACATCAACATAAGAAGATTAATTTGGGATCATTTTGGATAACTATGTCATCCAAAGTGTTTTGGTTCAGCCATCTGGGTCTCAAATTCTTAAAGCAGGAGGCTTGATATAGATGAGGTTTGCCAGTTACTTTACCATTTATCCATTTAACAAAAATAGATACATTCACCACTTTTTTCATGCGACTGTAATGTTGAAGCTACAAAATTACTTTAACTCGGTTGATATTCAGTACGAGGGATGTGAATTCAATTATTTTGGAGTGAATCTATCCTTTTATTTAAAAGTTAATAATGATATATGAATAATTATGAGTATCGTATAAAAATAAATTATATTTATATAATAAGGGAGAAATATAAGGAGAATAAGGGCCAGTTTGGCAATGCTTTTGAGAAGTGCTTATGAGAAGTTATTTTAATAAGTGCTTTTAAGAAGTGCTTTTGAGAAGTCTTTTAAAAATTTAAGTGTTTGGCATTCTTTTGTCAAAAAGATTTTTGAAGTAAAATATCTATTTTAAACATGATATTATAAAGTAACAAATATATATTTAAATAATATTCAAATTAGTTAATACTATGATATTTTAGTAAAAACATAAAAAATAATTTATTATAATTTATTGTTAATATATTAATAAATAATATTAATTTTAAATATTTCTAAGTAATTAATATTAATTATTTATTAAATTTAATTAGAATATATAAACTATATTTAAATATAATAATTAAATATTTGTAATTAGATATTAACACAATTGTATTATTTTAAAAATTATTATTTTTATTTTAAACCTTAACCTTTTTTCTTCTCACGAAAGAGTTTGGTTGCTATTTTGCAGATTTTGAGCATGACAGACCCTTGGACTTTAATTCTGGATGATGCATTAGCTAACTCTTTTATTGCACCAGCAACTGATGATATTAAAGATGACCATCAATTAATTTGTAAGTTCTCTAATCTTGACAAAGAAGTGCTATCCCCCTTTGCCATTCTTTTCCAATAATTCTTATGTTGGCTCTTTTCCTTTGTACAATTCAACAAATTTGGATTGTTTCTGCAGTTGAGGAATATGAGAGATCATGGGAACAAAATGAGGCTTCATATATACTTATTACTGTAAAATTATCTTGTCGAGGATTTTTGTCTACTATGATTAAATTTTAGAATTATGTTTGCTTTGATGTTTCTGCTTTGTCATTCATATATTTTTGAAGAGCTGACAATTTCGGATTGGATATAATTACAAGACAAAAAACCCCCTGTTAAGGCTTTAATGTTCTTGCCTGAACATATACAAAATCATACACACACAAAGCAATGTTGTGTAATGTTTAATCGAGAGTCCTTTACTCTCTTTTTTCCTATCCAAGTTTCCCTTTCTCCCTCATCTTGGCCATAGCTTGTTTCATTGCTTGCTTTCTCTTCTTGCTAGCTAACACTTTCGCTTGCACCCCACTCACACTCGGGTCCTTTTTCTCCTCTAGTGGTGGAGGTGCTTATCATCTAGTCGCATTTGCTTGCCTCTGGTCACCAACATTCAAGCTCAAGATTGCCCTCGCCAAGCTCAATGTCACAGATCCGCACCATAAAACCCAACCCCACAAACATAACATAATGCTACACGGAGAATTCCAAATTAATATATGAAGTATAAAGTTCTTCAAAGGCATAACCAAATAAGAGTATCCCTCATGTAAGGATTTAATCAACTTAACAACCACCCTAAATATCACTAAAACCACAACAGAAAGAGCTCACTCTCTGTATATGGTATCATACAAGTTCAAAACACACGCAAATTTGTTAGGCTATCAAGAGATGAACCTGCTCAATG
This sequence comes from Gossypium rotundifolium, assembly GCA_025506655.1. Classification (NCBI taxonomy): domain Eukaryota; kingdom Viridiplantae; phylum Streptophyta; class Magnoliopsida; order Malvales; family Malvaceae; genus Gossypium; species Gossypium rotundifolium. The sequence goes on from CP106730.1 coordinate 33,339,746, forward strand.
GCCTCCTCTGTGAATGGATACCAATATCGCATTCCAACATACACATTGACATTCACATTCTTTGCCTCCAATGCCATTCGAAGAAGCATTTGCCTGCAACGAGTTCTTTAAACTATAAATATACTTGCCAGTTTCCCAAAGCACAACATGGTTCCCTTTGGAAAAAGATATCCATATAAAAGTACAATAGTTCATTTTCAAGCCACTAGCTCGGGACAAAGTAACAAGCAAATTTCTACAATCAAGGGACTTGATTTTACATTCATTGGTTATTTTACATAAAAGGCGAGCCGCCATGATGGCAACATACCCTTCTTTACTTTTTCGAGCTCGAAGAATGATATTAGCTTCGCCAATGGCCGTTGAAGTAACTTAAATAGCCCAGGCAACCGTATTATATCCTACACAAAGAAACATCATCACCTTAACACCATTGTAACTTGAAACCCACAAATGTTCATATGAAATACACACACAAACAACAAAAAAAGAACAAGCAAAATAACGTACAGGATCAGCAAACAAGTTATATAGAAAAGGTTGAACATCTTTAAGAGTCTCCGGCCTCCAAGGTTCAAAAGAAGAACCCCAATTTTTCCTCCATGGCATGTGGTGGTGAGATTCCACAACATCATTTTCACCCAAGGTGTAAACCCCACCTGCAAATTGCTTGCAAATCGATTTCTCCTCGAATTAGGCCATCACCGAGAAAGGGTCCTTTGATAAGGGCTTTAGATGAAGATTAATTCACACTATTGAATCAATTAGATGGATGTCGTGAGAAAGACGCAATGCGCCTCCACTTGAGAATCGACCAGAAAAAAAAACAACATAAAGAAACGGACAAATCCAAGAATTTCATCTTTGATTCACAAAAAGAAAAGTTAAGAACAATCTTAGGTTCTAGTTAAAAAAGAAAGAAAACCATTCAGACAAAAACTATAAAGCATAAACATCTGATTAACAGTTCAAAGAAAATAAAAGGATTACCTTGAAAATCTATCATCAAAATGGCAGAGACTGATAAGCGTACCATCTGTGAAAAATGTTTCAACAACTGCTTCTTTAGGATGCAATCGGACAAGGTTTCGGTGACGGTGGAGACCCAGGCCTTGGCGGCGTTCTTGCGGTCGAGTTTCTTCTTGAGATTCTTGATGGGGGTTTTCTTGGAAGATGGAACAATGAAGAAGTTTGGGGGATGAGGCTTGGACTTGGGCATGGGTTCTGGGCGTAGCAGAGCATAGGAGAGCAGAGAAGAAGAGAAGGAAAGGGACATTGAGGATGCCGTAGGATTAAAGGGTTAAAATAGTCAAATATTAGCCAAGAAGCCCGTTTGGCTTCCAAAAGCTAAAAATTTCTCCTTCAGAAAAGCACTTTTGCACTGATGAAGAAGGAGAAATTTTTGAGCAAAAGTTGATTGTTCTGTATTGCTTTTATAGCAAAAGCACTTTTTTGAGCAAAAGCTCATCAAAAAAGTAATACCGAACGGGCCTAAGTTAGTTGAGACGAAAAGTCAAAAGTTATGAAGAGAGAGGAATATAGAGAGGAGCAAGGTGGTTGTTATGAAGGTTAGTTCACCCGTTAGGACGGTGAGTTAAAGGTTATGAATTGTGGAAGTAAAGAGAATGTAAAGGTTAAGAATTCTTGACAACCCACGTGAAGTTTAACAACTTTATACTCATAATGAAAATTAGACATATATTCGAAAGATTATTCTGATAAAATGAGTTTACAGTTAACATTCTTACTTATTGGTGAAAGATTTACTATTTGAGTATTTTTCTAGCTTGTCACGATTGAGAATAACAAAAACAATAATATTAATAAATTTTAATAATTTTCAATTATTTTATTATTAACATATTAAATATTTGATATAATATTTTCAATAATCATTATTATTAAACAAATATTTGAGTTAATTCACATGATTTTATCACATTTTGATCGAATTACTACATAAATACAATTGCTTACATATTAACTTAATATTGTGAAGATGTGTAATTTACAAATTTTTATTCATTATATTGTCTCATACGTTGCATAAGGCTTCAAAATCATCTTAATACTAAATTTTGATATTGATGACCGAAAAGATATTTCAAATATATATTTATAACAAAAGAATATATAGATAAGTACCTAGTGATATCACACGTGTACGGCTTGTTAAAAGAGGGAAACAGATGCGAAGTAAAATTTACAGATTGAGAATAAAACTAGAAAAAATACTTTAGAATAATGAATTGAAGCTGGAAAGATTAGAGAGCGTAAGAGCAGGCTTTTTTTACTCTAATAATATAAAAAATAATTAATTATTAAAATGAGAAAATTAAAAAATTAAATATGAAAATAGACAAAGGCTATAGTATTTATCGGTGTTGCTTGACCAACAGGTAGCACCACCCTCACTTTTTCTCCAATCATGCCACAGTTATTTTTTTAAAAGATTTTTTTAGTACTGTCATTGTATTAGGCGGTATCAATATACATTTTAAATAAAATATCAATATTTCTTTAAATATATTAGAGTATATATATATTTAATGATGTTGTCGTTGTGTTAGACGACATCAATAATATTTTTAATATTTTCTTTATTATTGATTAAAAAATTAAAAATAGTCAAATCTCTCTTTTCTTTTACTATTCAATTTTTCTCCTTTTTAGGCTTTTCTAATTTAATATAAAAGGAGGTTTGGTCTCCTTACCCCACACTCCTATTTAGTACATTTTGAAAGAAAATTAATTTTTTCGAGAGTTTTAGGAGAAAATAAGAATTATTAAGGTATGTTAATCTCTTTTGTAATAATAAATTTAAAAATATTTTTTATAATTTTAGATTAGATTATTGTTAATTTTTAGATATAACTTTTAACATTATATTTTTGTTTTAAAGATTAAATTTATGTTTAAGGTTTATAGATATATTAAGTTGCCAAGAGTGCTCTCCTAAGAGTCCTAGAGAAAGCAACAACTGTTGCGGCTTGAGATGACAGGATCGGTAGTGATGCTAGAAGGGAGAGGGATGAGATTTCCCTCATTGCAGAAGAACTGGTTAAATTATCTGTCAAAGGATCGATTGTGACTCCAAGCGATAAACCAACTCTGATTTGTACAATCTGGACAGAGAAGCTCTACAACCCAGAAAGTTTTAGGGCACAGATGAAAAGCATATGGAAGACAAAGAAGAAGTTTGAGATTCAGATGGCAGGGCAGAACTTATTTTTAATCGTGTTTGATTTAGAAGAAGATCTGGAGACGATTTTAGAGGGAGGCCATGGTTGATCCGAAAAAGCTTAATTTAATTTAATAGAATACTCTAGCCGACAAAAAGAGCACAGATTAGGCTTAATTCTTCACCATTTTGGATAAAGATAGGTTCTATTCACCAGAATTTGATAAAAAGATATACTACATGCCATTGGTATTACTTTTAGGGGGTGCTTAGATATGAAATTAATGGAGAATTATGTCATCTCAGAATAAATCTTGATGTGCAGAAACCCCTCAGACGAGGTATTTTTGTCTCAATTGATGATTTGAATAAATCATAGGTTTCCTTTAAGTATGAAAAGTTACCAATGTTTTGCTTTGGATGTGGAAGAATGGGGCATGGTCTTATAGACTGCCATAAGCTAAATCCTGCAGAAAAAAAACAAAGTCAGAGTTGATCCATCATACTCGTTGGCTTTAAAAGAAGAATCAAATTTAATTGGGAAAGAGAGCATGAAATTCAATGCTTTCTCAAAAAAGGGGAGGGTCTAGTGCTCTTATACAGAAGGTGCAAAGGTATAGTCATTATAAGGAAAATAATTGAAGAGAAAGAGAGTACGAATAGGCTGCTGCTTAAAACAATAGAACTAAATATCGGGAAGAAAAAGATGGAGGAAAAGGAGGAAGAACTGAAATTTATGGACGATGTTCAAACAAATGATAGCAATAACAGAGAAGCTAATAAACCAGATTTAGTTAAGAAGGCAAGATGGAAAAGAATAGATTTAGTACAGACGATGGTGAAGAGGAAGGAAGAATGCAGTATAAGAAAGAGGAAATCACCGAAGATGAAATGAAGAATTGGTGTGAAGAAGCTTATGATGATGGAACAAAAAGGTTGAAAAAAGAAGGAAAAAAGGTTTACGAATAATCTTTACCAGTAGTGTTTGAAATTATGGATCACGATGATGCTCCATAATTTATGAGATCGGCGGTTGCCAAAAGGCAAGCCAACCGGACGCAATGAAAAACATAAGCTGGAATGTCTGTGGGTTGGGGAGTTCACGGGCGACTAGGAGGCTACGATATTTCTTAAAGCGGCAAAATACCCATTTGGTCTTCTTAATGGAGACAAAAATTGATAGGAAACGTATGGAAAAGGTTAGGAGGAGTTGTGGATTTCTAAATGGGATTGATATTGAAGCAGAAGGTAAGCATGAGGTTTATGTTTAGCATGGAAGGAGGAGATCATAGTTACTTTAAGAAGTTTCTCAAAGAATCACATCGATGTAATGGTTAAAAAGAAGAATACTAATGAAGAATGAAGATTTACAGGCTTTTATGGTTCACCTTATGTCAATAATAAAAATGACTCAAGGAATCTGTTACAAAAATTGGGAGAAGATCAAACTCATCCATGGCTAGTGAGCGGGGACTTTAATGAAATAATGTGCTCCTTTGAGAAAAGTGGAGGAATACCAAGAGAGGAAAGGAAAATGGAGGCATTCCGATAGACTTTAGAAGAATGTCAATTAGAAGATATATGATATTCGGGGTTTTGGTTTACTTGGGAAAGAGAAACTTTGCATAAACAAATATCAGGGAAAGATTGTACAGAGGGGTTGCAAATAAGAAATGGAAGCTTCTTTTTCCAACAGGCATTATTCATCATCTATCTAATTCAATGTCTGATCATTGTCCACTCCTAAATACAAAGAGTGAAAGAATCTATGCTGGGAAACCACATTTTAAATATGATGTGTGGTGGATCACAGAGAAATCCCTTGAGAAAGAAATCAAGACATCTTGGGAATCAACTACAAATACAATTCTAGAGAAACTGGAAAAGCTACAAGTAAATCTTAAAGAATGGGCAACGTCAATTAAAAACAGGGAGAGAGGGGTTAAAGAAAAAGTTGACTAAGGAACTGGAAACTTTGATTGGAAAAGAAAGAGATGACGACACGATAGCGAAGATCATCGACACAAAGGTTCATCTGAACATGGAAATAGACAGAGATGAAATTTACTTGGAACAGAAGGCAAGGGCGAATTGGCTTAAAGTAGGAGATAAAAATTCAGCTTTTTTCCATAAGTACACCTCGTTTCGAAGAAAAATAAATATGATATAAAGGCTAAAGTTAGATGAAGGAGGAGAGCCTACTAAGGAAAACAAGATCGTTGAAACTGCTACTTTATATTTTCAGTAGCTATTTATGTCAAAAGGAGTTGGGGATTTATCTCATCTCTTACAGGGTATTGAGGAGAGCATTTCGCCAGACATCAATGCTTCCTTATTATCAAATTTTACAGAAGAAAAAGTGTTTTCAGCTTTAAAAGAAATGGGGCCAACTAAAGCACCAAGACCTGATGGATTCCAAGCATTATTTTTTCAACTCTATTGGCACATTGTAGGTAAAGAAGTCACTACTTTTTGTTTGGGAATCTTAATCAATGATCAGAATTTTGGCCATCTAAATTCAACAGATATTGTGCTCATTCCAAAAATTCAGAATCCCAGCAATTTAGTCAACTTTAGACCGATCAGTTTGTGCACTGTTCTCTATAAAATTGTGGCAAAGACAATTGCCAATAGGTTTCAAGGAGTAATAGGGAATTGTATTGATACGGCTCAAAGTGCCTTTGTTCCGGAGAGGCTAATTTCTGACAATGTCTTACTAGCATATGAAATTCTACACACGTTTCGAAAAAAGCGTACAGGACTGAAAAGATTTATGGCAGCCAAACTTGATATGAGTAAAGCCTATAATAAGGTTGAATGGGGTTTTCTTAAGGAAGTAATGTTGAGGATGGGTTTTGCAAAGGAATGGGTGGAACTAATTTTAAAATGTATTACTACAGCGTCTTATGCAATTAACATCAATGAAAACAGAGGAAGAACTTTTCAAGCTACTAGAGGATTGAGACAGGGGGACCCGCTTGTAGTGAGGGATTGTCGGCATTAATGAGACTGGCTACGAAAGAAGGTCTGTTAAAAGAAGCAAAGGCAAGTCAGAGAGGATCAGCGATTACACATCTACTTTTTGCAGATGATTGCATATTTTTCGGGAAGCAACAAGAAAGGAAGCGAGTCTGTTAAAAGGAATTCTAAAGGAATATGAAGACTGTTTCGGTCAGTGTGTTAATTTTAACAAATCTATAATCTTTTACAGCTCAAATACGTAGGACGAAAATAGAGATGAAATATCGATAATTTTGGGAGTGAGACCATCAACAGATATGGAGAAGTATTTAGGTCTTCCAAGTGTGGCTGGTAGACACAAAAAAGAATCTTTTCAAGTTCTTAAAGAAAAGGTTCATTTCAGAATCAAAGACTGGAGCAATAGGTTCTTATCTCAATGAGGTAAGGAGGTATTTATTAAATCAGTACTTCAGGCAATTCTCGCCTATGATATGTCGTGTTTCTTTCTACCTAATTCTTTTTGTGGAGAATTTGAAAAGATCATCGCCAAGTTTTGGTGGCAAAAAGCTCATGGGAAGCAGGGAATTCATTGGTGTCAATGGCAGCATTTGTGTCAATCAAAAGACGAGGAAGGAATGGGCTTTAGGAACATGGCTAAATTTAATATGGCCTTATTAGCCAAGCTAGGCTGGAGAATTTTAAACAACCCTAATTCGTTAGTTGCGCAAGTATTAAAAGAAAAATATTTTCTGAATAAGGATTTTCTTAATTCGTGTTTGGGAAATAATTGTTCATTTACATGGAAAAGTTTATGGACAATTAAGGGCATTTTAATGGACGGTTTATGTTGGAAGGTGGGTAGGGGAACAGAAATCTCAGCTTTGAATGATGTTTGGATACCAGATTATCATCTCATGTTAATAATTTGTGTGACTTTAAAGTTGCTGAATTAATTGACGATAGTAGCAGGAAATGGAAGGAAGAGTGATAGGGTCTACCTTTCCGGAGGATATAGCTGCGAAGATCTCGCGCATTCCGCTAGCTAAGGAACCTCATGATAATATGCTGGCCTAGAGTGGAGAGCCCTCAGGAGAATTCATGGTACGAAGTGCCTATAAACTATTACAAAATATTGGAATAGATCCTAGAGCTTATGCTTTACAAACCGCCTATAGGAAATTTTATGAAAAACTTTGGCTACTTAATCTACCCTTTAGGATCAAAATTATAGCATGGAAAATGTCGTGGAATTGTATACCTATACGAGTTAATATGCACCACAGGAGACTATCAAATACTATAATCTGTCCCTGGTGTGGAATAGAAGCAGAAACAATGAATCACCTATTCCGAGAGTGTCCTGTTTCAATATCAGTATGGGAAGAATTATCATTCTCAGGTTTTCTTAAAGTACCAGATTTGGAGTTTACAAAATGGCTTACCTGGGTTTTTGAGCAGACCACTTTTCCACTATGTAGATTCTTCTATTGTGCCCTATAGGAAATTTAGGGAGAAAGAAATAGGCGTATACACGAGAAAGCTAGCAAATCTGGAGAAGAAACAGCAAAATTCATCAACAATTACATTTTAGAACTAAACGGGACTGAAGAGGAAATACCAAAAGTTCTTTCGGAAGTTAAAAGATGGAAACATCCACCTGGGCAATTCATGAAGATAAATTTTGACGCAGCATATTATGAAAATCTTTGTTAATCGGCAGTGGATATTGTAGCCAGAGATAGTAAAGGCTCAATACTTTTATCATACTCAGCGATCTAGAAACAAGTCACATCTGCATTTGAGGCCGAAGTAATCGCTTACAGTACAACAACCCGAATCGGCGTCGACATGCAATGGGAAAAAATATTATTGAAGGGGATGCATTATCAGTGATAAAGAAATGTAGAAAAAAAAAGAAAGACAGATCAATGATCGGGGCATATATTCAAGATATTCAGCAGTCACAGGCTAAAATTGAAAAATGCTATTTTGACCACATTCCAAGAACAGCGAATAGTCTAGCACACATTCTTGCTACGGAAACACTGAAGAAAATGAGTGAAATTTACCTGATAGGAAGTGTCCCTGAGTACGCCGAGAATATGAAGGAAAAGAAAATAAGGGAGAATCAAAATGAAAATGGAAATGAAGATGGAGAAAGAAGGAGGAGGTAGAATACAAGAGAGAAAGAAGGAATATTAGATTGAAAATGGAACGACAGATGAGGGAGTAATGTGAGGCTGAAATAGTATAATCAAATGCTAAGGGAATAGGATCCATTGAGAAATGGGAAACATCTAGTAGAAGAAACGTATGACAATGTGATAGGACGACTGACCAGCATTCTGATTGGGCAAAGTAGGGGTGCCATTAATAAGGGTTCCGGAGAGTTTTAATTTTTGTTTTATCTTTTTTGAATTTAATGGGGCATTAGTTACAGATTTAGGCCCTTTTATTTAGGTTGATAATAAACTGATAGGAATGTTGAGTTTTGTTTATTGGGTCAGATTTTCTTGGGCCTTCCTTTTATTTCCTTGCTATGTATTTTTGAATTAATTGAATAAAAGCCCAATCTGAATTCAGTTTCAAAAAAAAAAAAAGAAGGTTTATGGATATATTAAGATAGTTTGAGTATTGTATTTTTTTTATTTTGTAATAATAATTTACATATTTTAATATTAAAATATAATTTATATTTTACAAAAATTAATATTAAAAATATTAATTATGAAAGCGGGTTAGGAAAAAAATTATTTTCGTTATTTTTATATTGTTTATTTGTTCAGTCAATGATTAAAATTTATTGTTTGTGCAGATATCGAAATGAGTTCTTTGATTAGAGCAAATGATCACACAACAATGATGATTAATGTGTTGGTAAAAAATGTTATTTCTTATCTATTGGTATATTTATAAAATTGCATGTCAATTTTTATTTAATTGGAAGATTTTAACTAATGTGCTAATTTAATATGGTCAGGTTGAGTACCACGTGTTGATGGCATGTGTCCGTGGTCCAAGCTATCGATCGGACGAACGAGTTATGCTGTACTTGGATGCTGTTGGATTTAGATTAGCGACATTGCTCTGGATGATCGAGTTGAGGGTCGACTTAATATCTGCATTGGTTGAGTAGTGATGCCCGGAGATGCACAAATTTCATTTGTCGTGTAGGGAGTGCACCATCACCCTGGAAGATGTTGCACGACAACTCAGCCCCCCAATTGACGGTTATGCGATCACGGGTTCAAGTAAAGTGTTTGAATTTGCGAATTTCTGCTATCACTTGCTTGGACGCTTGCCCGGTGATGGAGAAGCTAGATTTATGAGTTTAAAATTTTCCTAGTTGAAGGAATTTTTCCAAACCTTATCGAGTAGTGCTACTGAGTGGGAGAAGATGTGCGCTGCTCAAATAATAATAAAGTGCACTTGATGTTGGACTCAAATAATAATAAAGTGCACTTGATGTACTTTCCTTATTGTCTAATTTGGAATATGTCTGTTCGAACGGTTGGGGCTCAGTAGTATTAGCAGCATTGTATTGTGAGCTTTGTTGGATGCCACACCACCGTCCCATGCCATATACAATAAGTAAAAGTTCATTCTAAACGAAGCATCTTCCATTTTAGTATCTGTATAGGTTTTAAGTCAATTATACTTGTTAGTTATCAATGTTACATGCAAACCATACATCAAATAGTCTTATAACAATAATTAAACATACATAAGGTCCATTTAACAAAATCTCAAAACGGTCACGTAGGTACCGATACTAACAAAAGGTATCAATATTTTTTTTAAGTGGTATCGATACCACTTGGAAAAATGGTACCAAACTTGCATTCTGTTTCTCAATTAAAAGGCAAAGTCTCGAAAACTATTGGTACCAGCCATGAAATATCAATATTTTAACCCCGAGTATAGATACTCGAGTAAAGGTATCGATACCAAATCACTATTCTAACTCACTGCACATTTCAAAACACAGAGGTATTGATTTTAAAACCCAATTATCGATACCTCTACTCTAGACCTTAAAAATGCAGCATACATAAGCAATTAATGTAACACCCCTAACCTATAACCATCGCCGGTTTAGGGTTAAGAGGCATTACCGGACAATCAAAAACTTTTACGGATATTTCAAAATAATATTCAACGAATCAAATCAAAGTGTCCCTTAAATAGGTCAACGAGACCTTAAACATGCTTTAGAATAGGGCCGGGACTGAACCGAACACATACGAAAATTCTCAAAAATTTAAAAATTTTTCTAAGTTACAGAGGTCACACACCCGTGTGGGCAGGCCGTATGCCTACCACGGCCTCAAACACGCCCGTGTGTCTAAGCTGTGTCAAAACAGGGCATACATACTAACTTGATCACACGGCCTGGGACACGCCCATGTGCCCCACCCGTGGTCGAGCCTGACTTGCACCACACGGCCAATCACACGTCCGTGTGTTTAGCTTGTGGTCGAGCCTAACTTGTTTTGAAATAAAACCAAGAGGGACACGGTCGAGCCACACGCCCGTGTGCTCAACCGTGTGGACAAATATAGGCAATTTTCAAGGCCAAATTGCCATCCACACATGGGTCATTCCTACAAGCACAATTAAGCACCAACCTATACACATTTGGTAGCACAAAACACATCAAATTGTGCAACATTTCTACTCACTTATGAGCTTAGCAATCACACCTACTTATAAGGCATTTGGTTCAATTTAATCACATACATTTCAAAGTATTATCCAACACAAACTTACCATCCAAGATATACTAACAATGCATCAATAATCTTACCATTCATATAACTAATTCATTTGCTTTCAAACCATACCAAAACTAGTATCATAAGACATAACTAGTCATTCATAACTCAAGCATATATTTAACTAAACCGCATGGCCATTTACACATATCAAACATAACCCAAAGTAACTAGCTTATACATGCCATATTTAACTATATACACATTTTCAAAATACCAAAATATGATTGAGTAGTGTGATGACGATCCTCGACGGTCCCCGAGCCTTCAATAGCTTTGACGATCTATAAAACAGAGCAAACACATACAAAGTAAGCTTTCAAAAGCTTAGTAAGCCATATACAAATAAACTTAGCATATAATTCACATTATCATATCAATACATGAATCATTAACATATCTCAATAACAAATACATAATTCTTCATTAGATCATTATTTAGCCATTGCTTATCAACCATCATATCTCCATCTATCACATTTGCTCTTATCACATTCATTCATATATCACATTATAGCTCATTGTATCTATATAAGTATTTACTCACCTTTTATGCCTATTCAAAGCATATACATCAAACGTACCTGAAATGGATATACAACTCACAAAGTCATTCATTTCTCGGACTTGCCCGTTGAACCGTTCGGAATCTAATAGGATACTCAGAGTATAGTCGTACAATGCCAACGTCTCAGACGAGGTCTTATATGTACTCAAATATTGATGCCACTGTCCCAGACAAGGTCTTACACAAATCAAATACGATGCCAATGTCCTAGACATGGTCTTACACTTAAATCTCAAATCGATGCCAACGTCCCAGACGTGGTCTTACATGAAGTCTCGATTCAATGCCAACGTCCTAGACATAGTCTTACATGATCTCACATATCGAAAACCTATGTCATGACATATGTAATCCTATCTATTCCTAGGTTCATACGGGGCTTCTCGGACTTTGTTACACTATCGATTCTTCCTCGGATTTCATGTACTCATCATCTCATATACATTCATCATGATAAATTTTCATATGAACATACATATATCAATGTAAATACATTTATTTGTATACAAACTTACCTCGGATTTGAGTAAACGATCAGATTCAGCTATTTAATAACTTTCAACTTTTCGCGATCTAAGTCCGTTTTCTTCAATTCTTGATCTATACGTATTCAAATTTAATCCACTTATTCCAAATCATTCAATTCAATCCAAAAACACATATTTAGGGCAATTTACAAATTAGCCCTCACATTTTAACAATTTGACATTTTAGTCCTTATTTCACAAAATCACAAAATATACAAAATTTCAATACACTCATGCTTAGCCAAATTCTCATATAGTCCATACAAGTCCATACATTTTATTTATTTCACAATTTAGTCCTTCAAAATATTATTTTTCAATTAGGTCCAAATTACTCAAAACCACTAAAAATCCAAAGATAAAACTTGTTAATCAAACACATATATTTCGTATTTCATCATCAAACATCACAAAACTCATAGATTCATCAATGGCATATTTCAAAATATTCATCAATACACAAAATTGAAGCATGGGTTTTGAAGAACACGAAGCAACGATTACAAAAACGTAGAAATGATAAAAAATTGAAGCAAAACATACCTTAAATTTAGCTTGAGTATAACCGAAACCTAGCTTGGTTTATTTCTTTTCTCTTTCTTTGAACAATCGGCCAAAGATGATGAATATGGCCATTTTCATGTTTTTTGTTATATTAAATTAAACTTAATTATCAAATTCTAAATTTAGCCCTTTTAATATCATTTAAATTCCACTAACTTTAGGCATTAATGTCCATCCATATTTCCAATGGTCCAATTGCATTATAAGGACATCACATTTATAAAGACTTGACACATAAGTGCTTTTAACATATAGCATGCAAATTTTTCATCTTTCACAATTAAGTCCTTATGTCAAATTAAGCATACAAACGGACAAATTAATTTACAAAATTTCACACATGCTTAATCATATACTACAAACACAGAAAATAATATTAAAATATTTTTTTCCTCAAATTTGTGGTCCCGAAACCACTATTCTGACTAGGATGTAAACCAGACTATTGCAATTAATCCATTCCAATTAGGTTCCTAAACATCATACATCAATTATTTCGACAAATAATCATTCAACGAACTAATTAACAGTTCAATATCGCAAAATTGTGTTCGAGCAAGTAGCAATAATCCATCCTCATGTTCATGAACCTAAGCATAACAATAACATGTAATCTTTATAAACCGAACCAAAAACAGGTAAAATGTTTAGAAGTTAACATGGCTATAAACAAGTCTACCACATTGCCTTCTTCACTAAAATGTAAAAAAAATAACAATAAAACCTACAAAATAATGGAAAATGACTTGCTTGGATCAACTCTCGAAAACCACACCACTCACACCGCCACACAATTAATCTGCAATGGTTTAGAAGGAGTGGGTGAGCTAAACAAACTCAGTGAATGCCTAGAATAACTACCATACAAACAATTCATCAAGCATCAATGAAACAACCATATAGCACAACCTCAACAATTCCAACACTAGTGTCATATTATACTTGTGCATTATTTACTACTTCATTTACATGGTAATCATTTTCACTTTTAAGCATATATCATATTACACATATTATCACATAACGTTTAAGCATATATCACAATACTATATAATCACATAACATTCAATATATCATAATACTCAAAAACATGTTTATAGATAAATTTCCTAATGGTCACATATCATATAAACACATATCACAATACACATATTCATAATTTAAGATAATCTACATAGCAACCACATACTTATTTAGGCATACATCACATTACACATATATACATTTTAAGATAATTTGACACTTGAGCTATGAAACATAAAAGTGAGCTCTATCATCACTCATCGAATACACGGATCTCCAACACACCAAACATAGACTCATAGAGTCAAACATGTCCCAAAAGTGAAGCATAAAGCTAACACTCTCCTTATTTCCCCTCACATGTCCCATTGAATAGAGCTTAGCTCACATTCCCTTATCTCTCCAACATGTCTCAAGGCATCAACGCCCAAAATCACTGAACATATAGGTGAGTACTCACAATCCTATGGCATACCAACTATATCCAATGGTTTCTAGATCACAATGCCAAAATATTTGAAACAAACACATATCACTTATTGATTATTCGTGCACTATCACTGCATATTTTTATCCTTGGCAAAACACTGTCACTAACATTTAACATAGACATAACATGTACACATTTGCACTTTCACAATGGTTATAATAACCACATATCATATGTTAAAACATCTCATCTCAATTCACACATTCACAAACACTTAAGCACATAGTTCACACGATAACATGGGTATGAAAAAGCTTACACTCAAAATTTAGAGTAGGGCTTTAGGCTACTACTAAATTCTCAAATAACATATTGAATCATGTCCACAAACAATTATTCCAAACACTCACCAATTACGCTTTCGTCGAAAAACCGAAAGCTCAAACTAGTTTTTCCTTGCCTTTATCTCTACTCGTAGAAGGTCCTATTAAATCCGAAACTACAACACAACAATCCACACAACAATGCATTCAATAATCAGCTAATAACTCACATCAAACAATCCAAAACACAAGCCTAATCTAGGTTCTCATGTAACTGAAACTTTTAACATAGCAAACTTAAAACTTAAATATCTCGATCTATATTCAATATTTTCGCCTAAAAACGAGTTTCATTCATCTAATTATTCATCTACGACTAATTCCCAACCCTTAAACTACAATAAAATACTCAATTCATAGTATCAATTTTTTTGACATATTTTATAACTATATTTTAAAAATTCATTAAAATTTAAGAATTCTTTAACGAAACGTGAAAATAAGTTTAGAAACATTCTAATCATGTTAAAAAAGTTGAAAACACTTTGAAACCACTTTTTTATGCAAAATCTCAAAATCTACCATTAACGACCCAATTTTCAGCTTTTATTCAAAACATCCAATTTAATGGCTAAAAACTTAGTTTTAAAGACTAAATAACATTTAAAACTAATGGGTGTAACACCCCTTACTCATATTCGATGACGGAGAATAATGTACGAGGCGTTACCTATATTAAACACAAGCAAAACCACAATTCTGAATCACAAAAGTCCGTTCAAATTTAAAACTTTTCAAACTTCCTCTTAACATCCTTAATATAGGCTTACGAAACCCAAAACACATCTTAGAAACATTTTCGAATCAAATCGGGTTCATTGGAAAACCTTGGAAAATGACATTAGAAACAGGGGCACACGCCCGTGTGGAAGAGTGACACGCTTGTGTGACTTAATAACATGGCCATGTTGACAGATCGTGTGATTCACATGGCCTAAGCATATAAGGACACACCCATGTCCCACGCCCTTATTTCTCAATTTGAACCTACAGGGGTTTTCACACGGCCTGACACACGTCCGTGTCCATGGCCCATGTTCTTCACATGGCCATGACACATCCGTGTCCTGGCCCGTGTGCAAAAACCTTAACATTCTGTTTCTAACGTCATCACCCCAATAATGTCACACAGCCAAGACACACGCCCGTGTCCCTAGACCGTGTGGCGAATTAAATTCCTAAATTCAGGTGCAGACTTCACACGGCCTAGGCACACGCCCATGTCCTATGGCCGTGTCTTCCACAAGGTTGAGACACAAGGTCGTGTCTCAGTCCGTGTGATTACTACTAAGCATTCTGTTTTTCCAATTTAGAATGTAGGGGGACACACGGCCAAACCACACGCCTATGAGGCAGACTGTGTGTGAGACACACGCCCATGTGTCTACTCATGTAGACAAGGACAAGGTTATTTACCAAGCCCATTATGCCACCCCTACTTACACCATCATAAGCCACATTAAGCAACCTATTTATTCATGTATAACTATATCATTTACTCAACCATGCAACTTGCACAATCATGAAAAACATCATCAATTCATATATTAATAAAAAAATAGCCATCAACTATGGCCGTAGACAAAAGAATTCTTCTTCAAATAAGCCAACACATTTGGCCAAAACAATATGACATTCAATAAAAGACTAAGTACCTATACATGCCATACTCAAAATGCTAAATTTAACTATACCAAAATGTGTGGATAGTGTTGGTGATCCTCTGACGGTTTCAGTATCCCGAGCTGGCTCTTTGACATTATAAAATAAGGGAAAAGAGAAGGGAGTAAGCTTTAAGCTTAGTAAGTCTATATATAAATAATGAACATCATACCACATACTTATCAATCAAGAACATTACATACTAATCAAGAACAATTCAGATCCTCATAATTATACTTACTCATTTCAAATCTTACCACATCCCAAACACATATCATAAACATTGCTCACATTTATATGCACTTATACCCTGCACTTACCTCCACAAAGCCACATGTAATTTCCCTTAGACAAAGTTTCTCGATGAACATTTCAAAATAATATTGGGTACATGGTGGTTTCGCACACAGCCCAATATTAATAAATAACAAAGTGGTATCGCACACAGCCTACCATTAATAAATAACAAGGTGGTATCGCATACAGCCCACCAATAATCACATCTTCACGGTGGTATCGCACACAGCCCACCAATAATAATAAATATGGTGATATCGCACACAACCCACCAATAATAACATGACCATGGATGTTTATTTGTATCCTTTTCCTATTCCGAAGGTTCATCCGAGAATTTCCTCACTTTCTATCATTTCAATAGATATTCATAACATTTGTTCACATTTCACATCATACACTAATATGTGAGAACATAAATAAAAAGGATGTATCATTTACATATAAACTTACCTCGATACAAAATATGTCAATTTGCAATTTAGTCCGAAACCTTGCCTTTTCCTCGGTCAAGGTTGATTCTAAGTTCTTCTTGATCTATAATGACATATTTAGCTTAGTAAATAATCACATTAATCAAATTACTCCAAAATTCTTATTTTGGTGCCCCTAGACTTTTTACAAAATTATAATTTTACCCCTAGGCTCTTAAATGAAATGTGTTTATTTTTCACACACCCAAGCCTAGTCGATTCATATTCCCTCGTATATCAACTCACAATTCCAATTATTACACACAATTACCACTATTTTGTAACTTTTACAAAAAGGTCCTATTAGGTGTTTTCATGAGAAATCCTTTCACAAAAGTTGTGTATTTAACAACCAAGATTCATTTTCTTTCCATAAAATTTTAGAAATTAACATGAATATTCACATGGAAAAACCCTAGACTCTTAACCATTTTGAAAATTTGTCCCCTCATTAGCTAGATTATGCTACAAGGGTCCCAAAAGTACAAAAATTAATAAGAATGATCACCAAAATCACTTACTAGCAAAGGTTGAAGTTGCTGAAAATTTTCAAGCTTTGAAACCCCTATTCTTGTTGATATTTTCAGTGGAAGAAGGAGAAGAATATGGAAAGATGATAGCTTTTCTTTATTTTTATTTTATTACCCAATTAAGTCACCAAATACTACCTAATCATTGTCCATGTCTTTTTTTTTTTTTTTGTCTCTATGGTGGCCAACACTCCCCTAAAGGTCTAATTGCACATTAAGGATCTCCAATTTAATATTCTATAGCTATTTGACACCTTTAGCTAGAAGAATGAAACTTTTACACTTTATGCAATTTAGTCCTTTCTCAAAATTAAGTATGCAATCACTAAAATTAATGCACTAAAATTCTCATGCACTCATATAATCATGCTATAACACATAAAATAATATTAAAAATAATTTCCCTAACCTTGAATTAGTGGTTTTGAAACCATTGTTCTGACTAGCCCCAAAATCGGGCTGTTACAACTCTTCCCCCTTTAGGGATTTTCGTCCCCGAAAATCTTACCGATAAAAAGATTTGGGTACTGTTCTCTAATGGCTTCTTCTGGTTCCCACATAGCCTCTTCTACACCATGTTTTTTCCACAACACTTTCACTAAGGCTATACTTTTATTCCTCAACTATTTAACCTCTCAAGCCAAAATCTTAATTGGTTCCTCTTCATAGGTCATATCAAGTCGTATCTCAATTTCAATCGAAGGAATTACATGCGAAGGATCAGAACGATATCATCGTAACATCAACACATAGAACACGTTGTGTATTCTCTCCAACTCTACCGGTAAAGCTAACCGATAAGCTACTGGTCCAATCCTTTTAATAATCTCATACGACCCAATGATGCGCGGATTCAATTTGCCCTTTCAACCAAATCTCAATATTTTCTTCCATGGGGATACTTTCAAAAACACTTTATCACCCACTTGAAACTCAATTTCTCTCCTTTTTAAATCCACGTATGACTTTTGTCGGTCTGAAGTAGCTTTCAGACTATCACGAATCACTTTCACTTTCTCTTTAGTTTCTCTAATTAAATCAACCCCGTAAATTTGCTTCTCACTAAGCTCGGTCCAATACAAAGGAGTTCGACACTTGCGTCCATATAATGCTTCGAACGGTGCCATCTGTATACGTGACTGATAACTATTGTTGTAGGCAAATTCGACCAAAGGTAGATATTTTTCCCAACTAGCTTCGAACTCTAAAACATAGTATCAGAGAAAATCTTTGAGAATTTGAATCACCCTTTCAGGTTGACCATCAGTTTGTGAATGGAATACGATACTAAAATTCAATCTCGTACCCAAAGCTTCTTGTAACAGACCGAATTTGACCCTAGTCAGAACGGTGGTTTCGGGACCACGAATTCGAGTTTGAAAAATTTTAAATATTATATTTTGTGTTTATTATATGTGAATTAATGTGTGTTAAAGTTTCGTAGAAAAATTTAATCGTTTGGGTGTTCGATTTAATAAAAAGGACTAAATCGCATAAAATGTAAAAGTTGCATACTATAGTGTAAAGTGCTAAAATGATGATGGCTTTTTAGTATGGGATATTAAAAGGGCAATTATCCCATTTTTAAGTTAGTGGGTGGCATATGACAAGATTGACCTTAATTTATATGTTGTTTTTATTATTTATTAAAGGTTAAAATGGTAAAACATAAAAAAAATGTCATTATATGTTTAATAATATGAAATTAAAAGCCATCACATTTGTTCTTTCTTCTTCACTGCCGTAGCTTTGAGCATTCGGTCATACATTCAAGCTAAATCAGGTATGTATTTTTAGTCGGTTTTTGATAATTTTTACGTTTTTGTGATCATTACTGCGTATACTATTCGACCCATGCTAAAATTTTTGATATTAGTGTGTATATGACATTCATCCATTGATGTGTTCATGAGGTTTTTGATGTTTGATGATTTTAAATTAAGGCTATGTTAAAGATTAGTATGTTTTGCATTAGAAATTTTAGTGAATTTGAGTATTTTGGGCTAAATTGCAAAAATGAAATTTTGAGGGGACTAAAATGAAAAATAAATGAAAGAAATGGATTTATATGGTCCTTGTGAACATTCGGTCCTAAGGTGTTGTAGTGAAATTTTGTGTATTTTGTGTTTTGTGTAAATAGGACTAAGTTGTAAAAATGTGAAACCCTAGGGGTAAAATGATAATTTGCCCATTTATGTGTTTAGGGACTAAATTGAAATGAAATGTACTTGAATGAGCTGAATTTTGAAGTGTTTAGATCAAGAATAAAGAAAAAACTGATTTTGATTGGGGAAAGACGAAGGTTATCGAATAGCCGGTCTACGCGGTCCGTCGACAGTCGAGGTAAGTCCTTAAGCAAATTGTAACACCCCAAACCCGGCCCATTCACTACAACCGAATTTGAAATGCCACTGCGAAAAACGTTTGAAAATAATCTGACTTGTAAGTAAAGTATATAAAATTTTATTGTCTTTAGGAAAGAAAACCTTGTGTATTTAAAATTTCGAAATAAATTAAGTTGTTACAAAATTCCCGGATTAAAACTTTATTATATATACTTAAGAAAATAAGATCATTTGCAATTAATATTTAAATTGTCAATCCATAATAGAACATAATAATAAAGATACTTAATAAAAATACTTAAATACTTTAATGGGCCTTATTACAATAAACACTTAATCAAAATACTAAAGCTATAATTACTTAATTAATTAAAATATCATTTGCATGGGCCACCTCGTATCCACTCCAACCCGGTCTGATCATCATATCACCTGCGATGTTTGATAAAATATTTGGGTGAGTTACACGGACTCAGTGTGTAACTAATCCACTGGATTCCACCCACATGTTAACCACATATTAACACATATATCAGATAATAATTATCATATTCCCATATTATCACATTCTGGCCTTGGCCCATATTCAAATCACTTATCAAGTAACAAGGTAATTAACCACATAATTTCCACATACTGGGCTTAGCCTATTTCTTATTCAAATCCACATTCACATACTGGGCTTGGCCCATTTCCACATTAATCCACATATCAAATAAAATTATGCAAAGTGTACCCAACCCAAAGCTGGGGTCCATCCTCTACACACCCCCTTATCCAGCCTACCACACACCAGGGGATTAACAAATCACCCTCTCCTTTTCACTCTAAAGGCAATCAATGCCGTCCACGTGCAATTAAGCATAATAATCCACAACGCGACCTCAGTCAGCGCTAATCCACGATGTAGCCTTAGCTAACACCAAAACCACGACGGGACACATAGTCACTCATCAACCACGATATGGCACATTGCCGATATCAACCACAATGAGGCACATAGCCACTCATCAAGCCACGCGAACTAAATCGCAATTAATCCACAATGTGACCTCAGTCAACGTCAATCCACGATGTAGCTCAAGGCTAACATTAAACCACGCATCAAGTACACCGCACCTTCTTTCATATCCCAACCCATGCACATGCAACATGTAATAGTGTCATAATAGTAAATGTATGCACATGTTATTAAGGCAGACAATCACAATTCCACAAGCATAGTCACATTCACATCGGTACTTTCACATTCTTATCAACAGGTAATACTAACCTGTTTATCGATATACCCCATTTTAGGGTATCCATCTCATTACTTTTACTGCATTTGTTAGTACACAATCAACACATACAGATATAGTAAAACCCAAAAAATGGTGGATTAATCACACACCTGACTATTTAGCGAAATCCCGAACTATTTGATTCTAACACGATGAACGGGGTTTTTCCTCCTCCCTTAATGCCGATATGGTCTCCTACCAAATCCCGGAGGCTTTGGTTATCTCTGCCGATTTATCCCTTGATTGCTCCAAATCCTGAAAGCTTTTCTTTTACTGCTCCTTAACGCTAGCACTATACACTGCTTTCCACCACCGTTTGCTTGAAGAGACTTTGAGGTTCTAACAAAAAGATGGAGAACAATGGTAGCAAAGTTTTGGCTATGGCTTCTAGATGGCAAGGGGTTATTCGGCTATCCAAGAAAATATGTAGAATTAAAGTTGAAGAAAAGAGAAAGAATAGGGAGAAGAAGTGAGAAGCAATTCGGCTCAAAAAGAGAATTAGAGGAACAATTTTCGGCCAAGGAAAATAAAATGAAGAAAAGAATAGTTAAAGGATGGTCACCCCTATTTATACTACTCAAATTCGGCACTCCTACCTCCTCTCAAATTCCACTTCCTTCTCCTATAATAACTCTTGAACACATATTCAAAATATATAAAATAAATCTATAATTATCTTCTATTTATCAACATAAAATAAATCCACCTTTATCACCTTAATTAATAGAATAAAAATTATCCATCATTAATCCCTTAACAAACTCCTAAATCATCTCTTATTTATCTACTAATCACCTATTCAAAATAAATAAAATACAACACCATTATCCATTATCTTACTAATTTAAACTAAATAAAACAACCCAACCTTTATCCCTTCCTATAGCCAAAATTTTCAAAATAATAAAAAAAACAAGCCTAAGCTTATCTTATGGAGTCCACATGCCGTCCAACCACCCTCCAACCTGACGCAAAAAGCCAACAAAATAAAACACTCCCATGCCATCACCAGACTCGAACCTCCTCGCTCAAGGAGTCATTTCCGTGCCCTTAAGTGACGTTAAGAAGCCACTTTACCAAGCCCTTTTATGACCCAAAACGCCCACAAATTATTCTTAAGGCCTCCTCAGCCTAATTTCCTCTTTTTACACTTAAATCCAAAAATTTTCCAAAGTTTCCCTTTTGATCCTAGAATTTTAAGAACCCCTAAAACACATCCAACCACTCTTAAAGCCTACTAACTCATGAATTATGCACGAACGCATAACCCCTAATCTAGGATGTTACACAAATGTATGCCAAAGAATTAATTATGAGTATAGTATATGATAAAATTTGGAAATTTAAAGTACTAAAATATGTGTTGGCCAAATATGGGTATAATATTGTATTGAATTTATTTTGTTAAATGTGATGTGAATGAGCAAGTTTGGTTTAATATGTGAAAGTAATATGTTGTATACGAGATGGTTGTGATCTTAGCACTAAGTAAATTGTGTTGGAAAGTTGAAAATGTTGAAATTTCGTGCTTAACGCCTAGCGTGCCTTGTGCTTGATTTATTTCGAGCTTAATGCCTAGCGTGCCTTGTGCTTGGTGATTTATTTCAGCTTAATGCCTAGCAGCCCTCGTGTCGATGATCTTTATCGTGCTTAATGCCTAGCGTGCCTTGTGCTTGGTGAAATATATATCAGCTTCTCGCCTAGCGTGCTAAATGCTGGTGTTCGAATGTCAGACTTTGAGTCTAGCAAGTCTAGTGCTAGTATGTGAGATTAAGGCAAATGCCTAGCAGTTTTTATACCGGTGAGTTGAAATTCCAAGTTTAGATTATGTACTAATAAATTCATGAAATGAATCAAGTGAGTCTAAGCATTTGAAAATGAGTTTGTTAATTCGGCTACAAGGTATGTGCTATTCATATTCATGTATTATACATATATATATATATGCGATGATAATAAGTAAATGAATTTGTGGAGGAAATGTGATGTACAATTGGTAGATGCAAATTGTGTATAAGCTATGCCATGAGGAAATTGGTTATATGAAAGCATAAAGTGGTTAAAGGTATCCGTATAAGTATATTGATATGAATGATACTAATTGATCCTGTATATTCAGCCTTATGCTTATGTTTACGTGACATATTGGGATTACTTTGATGCCATGTATACGAATGTATTAAATGTCAAATGGACATATATATATATATATGTGTGTGTGTGAATATATTTCCTTTTATGTGAAATTACTAAGTGCAAAGTATATACTTATTATATATATATGTGATCCTATTGAATTATGTGTATCGAAAAAAAGAGTAGTTGGAAAAGAGTATTTAATCTATATGTGAACTATATGATGAGATCATAAATTGAAGTTTAAAGGTAAAATAGTGATGATGGTTAAGCTGAATGAGCATTAGCATTCAACATTAGTAGATCATTTAAGTACTAAGCTTTGAACTATTGATATTAGATGCTTGGATATATGAGAGCTTAAATGAACATGTGTTTATATAATTAAAGAGGTAAATCGGATGTACACGGCCCTTTACTTATTCGAATATGTATGTGAACTTAGTGAGTTCATCTATGTGTTTTATGAATATATTATAAAGAAAGGAGGTCTTATATTTTGAATTTGATGCTGAGTTGGTAATTTGTATGCTAATGGTATGGGAATGATAAGTGTTATGTTAAGTGAGGTAAAAGCATTCGTTTTTGAAGGACTTTCGAGTTAAGCTATTTTAATTCAATGTTATTACTTGATTGTTTTAAAATGCTTGAATGTCCAATTGGTATATTATGATTGCTTAAGACTTACTAAGCTAAATTAGCTTACTCTATGCATATTCATTATTCTGTTTTATAGATTTTGATCAAGCTAAGAGCTCAGGGGATCGTCAACAAAGTCATCTACACTATCAACCTATTTTGGTATTTTTGATTTTGGATTTTAAATTAAAGGCATGTATAGGCTAGACTAAGTTTCGAGATATGAATTTGTCCTTGTATATATTAGCCATGCAAAATGGCTTTACTTGAATCATTAGAATTAGGCTTGGCATTATGAGTTCGTGATTGAGTGTTTAATGTGTTTGGTTATATCGATTTGATTATGACTTAATTATATGTAGTATATGATTGCTATGTTTCATTAATAATGTGGTGCATGAGTTGATATATGTATATGATGGATATGGTAATTATGTTCTGATTAGTTGAAATAGATAATTAAAAGAATATGATATGAATTTTAGGTATACTAATATGTATATGTGACTTAGGTGTACAATGAGATGTTGTTTGTGTTTTAATGTTTCTTTTAATTTAACGATTGAATTATGGTATTATGGTCTTCATTACTTTAGGCCGTGGCATTTAAACACCATGGTAATGTATTTCATAATGGGATTGTGCATGTGATAGTAGCATGGTTGATTTATGTTATATATGTCAGGCATAGGATCATGTATTTAGCTTATCTCAGAAATATATCTTATTGTATATCACGTGTGTGATAGATATTCATATGACTTGACCGAAATGTTGAGGTGGTTGAAAAATGTGATTCTATTATGCATGTCTTGATAAATCATGAATGGAAAGTTCATTATGTAGTAGTTGGTCATATTTTGTAATTTGAAACAATAAGGTTGAAGTTGGGAAATGGTTTTGATAAATCATGAATTGAGAAGATAGTTTTATAACGAAAGTTGCAGATTCAGTTATGTTCTTATTAATAAATTGAGACATACTTTGCTGAGATGTGTTTATTTAGTTTATTTGAATATGATTGAACAACATACCATGCAACTATACATGTGTATGTTTATATTTAGTGATTTTTATTTATTTTTAAAGAAAAGCCATTTCAAGCATGTGTATATTCGGCTAATGTGATTTTAAATTATCAAATGGACAGTGTTCATTGTTAATTATATTGATGAGTTATTTGTGAATATCATAAAAGGGATTAAATTTTTGTATGTTATTACCTAAGCATATTCAGGTTGTTTAAATTGCTTTCAAATATGACTATGTGAGCAGTAATTGTTTATGGCTACTTGTGTTTTGTTCGGTAATGCCTTGCTACCCAATCCAGCGACGGACAGGGGTTAAGGGTGTTACACTTCTTGAAACTTTTTCCAAAACCTCAAAGTAAATCTTGGATCTCTATCCAAAATAATGGACATAGGCACCCCATGTAATCTCCCAATTTCGGCAATATACAACTTAGCTAACTTGTCAAGTGAGTAATCAATATGTACCGGTATAAAGTGAGCCGATTTCGTTAATCTATCAACGATAACCCACACAAACATCTTTGTTTTTTAGAGTTATGGGTAACCCTATTACAAAATCCATCGTGATTCAATCTCATTCCCACTCGAGAACCATCACTGGCTGAAGTAAACCCGAAGGTACCTGATGCTCGGCTTTCACTTATTGACAGATCAAACACTTTGTAACAAACTCGGAGATGTCTCTTTTCATACTCGGCCACTAATACAACTTTTTCAAATCATTAGACATTTTTGTACTACCTGGATGTATTGATAAACAACCATTGTGTGCCTTTTGTAAAATTTTCTAAATCAACTCATCATCTTTCGGTACATAAACTCTATCATGAAACATCAAACAATCATCTGAATCGACCCAAAAATCAGAGTTACTTCCTGATTCACACTGAGCTCTCTTAGCTTGTATTCCACTATCATTCCTTTGAGCTTCATAAATCTGCTGAATAAACAATGGTCTAGCCTTTATCTCGGCCAATATAGAACCATCATCAGACAATGTCAAACTCCTACTCATAGCTCTCAAAGCATACAAGGATTTTTTGCTCAAGGCATCTGCGACCACATTTGCTTTCCCCGGATGATAATCAATCACCAGATCACAATCTTTCAATAATTTGAGCCACCTCCGTTGACGCAAATTCAAGGCCTTTTGTTTCATCAGGTACTTCAAACTTTTGTGATCGGTAAAAATTCAGCATTTCTCACCGTAAAAATAATGACGCCAAATCTTCAAAGCAAAGACAATGGCAGCCAATTCCCAATCGTGCATCGAATAATTCTTTTTATGTGGTTTTAGCTATCTTGAGGCATAAGCTACTACCTTACCCTCTTACATCAACACAGAACCAAGACCATTCATTGACACTGTAACACCCCTTCCCCGTATTTGAGCCGAAATAGGGTTTGAGGCATTACATAGCTAATCTTAATTAAAATTCTAAAATAGGGTTATAAAATTTTGTTTAACCCCATCGCTAGCTCATACTCGTCCTAGAAGGCCCTAAACATACTTTCGAAAAGTATCAAAATCTTTTCAGAACTTTCACGAGTTCGAGAAACTTTTTAATAAAACAGAGGCCACATGCCCGTGTAGGCCTAGAGACACGCTCGTGTGCCTCTAAGGCATGCCCATGTCTTTCACCCGTGGTCAACACTGACTAATTTCACACGGCCATGGCACGCCCGTGGCCCTGGCCCGTGTGAAAACCTTAGCATTCTTACTTATCCACATAGCCTATACACACGCCCGTGTACCCCAGCTGTGTGGTGATTTAAATCCCAAGTGCAAGGTGCAGACTTCATACGGCCTGGGTGCACACCCATGTGCTAGTCGTGTCTCCCACACGGTCTAGACCCATTCCCGTGTGTCTATCTATGTGGGCAATTAGCAGGCTATATACCAAGCCCTTTCCACCCTAAAATGCACACATACATACTTCCACTCAAAACAATACAACTCCTATCCCATAAGCAAGTCTAAGAACTCATTCCAACATACAAGACAATTAAAGGGACATGCACTTCATGAATTTCATCTTCATTAAGCAAAAGAGTTTGCCAAGTATTTGCCTAACTCATAAACCATTTACAAAATGACTTTTACAAACTTACATAATCAACGATCCTCAATAGTGTGATTTCTGAACCCCTACATCCACGATCCTTGAGTTACCTTGGCAATACTACAAGAAAAAAGGGCAATGAAAACAGGGTAAGCATAAGGCTTAGTAAGTTTGCATGGAAATAATAACAATAATAAGTCCATAAAATAATCCATCCACGGTGTTAACCAACCGTACACGAGTGAAGGCTTCTTGACAATACTTACTTACAATTGCCTTTACCTAGCACATACCGTGCCACATATCGAAATCGATTTTGTAACAGCCCGATTTAGGGCCTAATCAGAATAGGGGTATGAGACCACGAAACTAGATGAAATTATGATTTTTAAGGTTTATGTCATGTTTACATGCTAGTATGAAAGTTTCATAAAGCAATTTTGCTAAATTGTGGTTGAATAGTCCAAAAG
Source organism: Gossypium rotundifolium (assembly GCA_025506655.1). Lineage (NCBI taxonomy): Eukaryota > Viridiplantae > Streptophyta > Magnoliopsida > Malvales > Malvaceae > Gossypium > Gossypium rotundifolium. Next base: position 33,367,087 of record CP106730.1, read on the forward strand.
GACTAAATTGCAAAAGTTACAAAATATGAATTTCTAGAAGCTTTTTGTACAAAATAGATTTAGAATAATAATTATGAACCCCTAGATAGCAATTTTCCCAAATTTAATTTTTGGACAAAATTGGTCATGAGATAGTTTTATGGAAATTTTTAAAAAGAGGGGCATTTTGGTCATTTGCCTAATAAATGATTAAAATGGGAAAAAGATGACAAAAATCCATTCATATTCTTCCCCAAGCTGCCAAAAATTCCAATAGCCATTGTTAGGGCTCTTTCAATTTTCCAGCTTGCTAGTAAGTGCTCCTAAGCCCGGTTTTTGATATTCTTCGTAATTTTGAAGTCCTGGTAGCATAAGTAAGCTATTTTTAGCTATTTCATGAGCTGTAATGCATGTTTAAAAATGTGGTTATGTATGACATGCATGTATTTTGATGTTTTATGGAAGATTATGAAAGCTTGATGTAGTAGAAACATCTTTTATTAAGTGATTTTCCATGAAAATGCATGTAGGGACTTGTGTGAAAATCTTAAGTTTGGTCATACATGTGTGATTTGTGAGAATTGATGATTGCTATAGTTGAGACTATTAATCAGCTAAGCATGTAGTTTAAGAAAGTTGTATAAAAATCATTTTATGAGCCTAGGGGAAAAAGTGCAAATATGAGAAAGTATAGGGGCAAAATACTAATTTTGCCAAAGAATGAGTTATGAGTCAATTTACTCAATATGCTTATTAAATGGTCTATTTATAATTATAGATTAAGAAAAATGAAGCCCAGGTCAAAACCGAGGCAAGAAAAAAGTCGAGGACTAAATTGCATATCTACATACATTTTGTATATTGAGGTAAGTTTGTATGATTTCTAAGCTTTATGATTTCTTTCATTGAATTGCTTAGTATAATGTACATTATTATAATGGAATGCCTAATGTTGGCTAAATAAGAAATCAATGTGATTAAGTATGAACAAAGATATCATGTAAGTCCAAGGACCCAAGCTTGGCATTAAACAAGTTATCATGTAAGTCCAAGGCAAGTTTGGCATTGAACAGAGATATCATGTAAGTCCAAGGACCCAGGCTTGGCATTAAACAAGTTATCATGTAAGTCCAAGGCAAGCTTGGCATTGAACAGAGATATCGTGTAAGTCCAAGGCAATCTTGGCATTGATGCAAGAAGAGATATTCCATGTAAGTCCATATTTAGAATATGGCTTTGGTATTAAGATCATGGTAAGAGATTTAGTATCCTCGGTTATTTGTAGAAATTCATCGAGCAAATAAGTAAAGTTAAAATGAGATAAAAAGAAAGCTAAGTAAGCAAAGATATTACCAAGTTGAAATTGAGTATTATTTATGTTATCAATGATGAATTAGAGATCATTATTATTAAATTAAAGTATGTTGATCAATGTGGTCAACTGAAATAGGCACCATGTTACCTTACAAGTATGAGGATAATAAGTATCATGAGACATGTGAGAATCAATATGAGTAAGTAAGCTCTAAAGCTGAAATTATGATACCATTGTTATGTCAAATGGTTTATATTAAGCAAGTTTATTAATCTGTGTTTTACATGCAAAATTACTAAGCTAAATGTTTACATCTTTAATCCTTTCTTTCTATGTAGTCCAGCCAAGCTAACTTGTGGATCGTTGGAGTCGGAGCTCGTAGCACACTATAAATCCTTATTTTGGTATAGCCAAGTTATTTTACTAAGTATGGCATGTATAGGAAGCATTCATTTTGAGAACATGTTTTAAGAAGGGTCATTGTATAGGTTATCAAACCATTATTCTTTTGTATATAGCTAAGTGGTTAGCCAAAATTGGTTATATGTATGTTGTTATATTCAATGAAGCAAATGGCTTGGTAAATAGCCTCTAAGTACTCACACGATTAGACACACGGGCGTGTGTCTAGGCCGTGTGAACCCTGCACCTTATTACTATTAATCAGGATAGGCCACGGTACAACCCCACGGCCGTGTATATGAGCCGTGTAGAATACACGATTTGAACATGGGTGTGTGCCCATACCGTGTGGATCAAGTCACTATATCAAGGTTTATCACACGGTTTAAGCCCACGGGCGTGTTCAGGCCATGTGAAAATAGTCAGTAGCTCTCCACGATTGATGACATGAGCATGCCAAGGGCTATACGGGCGTGTCCCAAGCCACATGGGCATGTGACCCCTACTTTAAAGAAAGGTTTCGATTAAGCTCCGAAGGTTTTTAGGTATGTGCTTAAGCCTTGTAGGCCCATGAAATGTATGATTAGACTAATATAGAGAAATTTTTAAGACGGAACAAAATTTTACAGCCTATAAGTGTATGTTTTAATGAGTTCAAGCATGGTAATATCTCTTATCCAGTCCTAGCCTCGGGCTTGGGTTCGGGGTGTTACATTTAGTGGTATCAGAGCTACGATTTAGTCTATTCTAGGACTAATGTAGCACGAGCATGAGTCTAGCTATACATGCCACACATAAGAATGTTTTAATAATGATAGTGTGACGACTACTGACTATTTAAATTATGTTTATACATATAGTAAATGGATCCCGAAGAGGTTGTGGCAGATGATGTAGAAAGTAACACGTCGGCTCCCGCAGAAGGGCCGGTGCCAAACAAGAATGAGAATAGACCCACTACGGTGAGTCAAGAAGGAGGAGAAGAGGCTGGAGAAGCTTTCCTCCATATGATGAATGTCTGGTTTACGAAGTTCGTTCCTGCAAACCCGAATGCACAGCCTCCTCCACCCCCGCCTATTCCTCAACCTGCTTCAATAGCCCCTCAAGTAGTAGAGGTGGTATGAGGAGATAAACCTCCAATTGATAGGATCAGAAATATGGGGCAGAAGAATTTTGGGCTAGAAAAGATGATGATCCAGAAAGAGCTAAATTCTGGTTAGAAAATACCATCAGGATATTTAATGAGCTATCATGCACCCCTGAAGCATGCATGAAGTGCGTAATCTCTCTCTTAAGTGACTCTGCTTACCAATGGTGGAACACCCTTGTGTCAGTAGTACCGAGGGAAAGGGTCACATGGGAATTCTTCCAAGAAGAGTTCAAGAAAAAGTATATCAGCCAAAGATTTGTAGACTAGAATAGGAAGGAATTTCTAGAGCTGAAGCAAGGCAAGATGTCAGTAATTGATTATGAGCGAGAGTTTGTACGACTCAGCAAATATGCTCGTGAATGTGTATCCACTGAGGCCATTATGAGTAAAAGATTTGAAGATGGATTAAATGAGGACATCAAGTTGTTTGTTGCTGTCTTAGAATTAAAGAAATTTGTTGTGCTAGTAGAAAGGGCTTGTAAAGCCGAAGAACTAGTAAAAGAGAAGAAGAAGTCTGAAATGGAGTCTCGTGACTCTAGAAAGAGACAGTAGAATAAGTCATTCCAATCTTCATCCAAAAAGTCAAGAGATTTCTCTACCCAATCGGCTACTTCCACTGGGCTTTCAAGGAAAGACAAGAGTAAACAATATTCGTGGAATAAAGCATGATCGCTTCAGATTGCAAGTGTTGGGAATATTAGATCCGATGCACTGAATGCCCACAATGTGGCGTACGTCACCTTGAGACCGCCGAGCACATGAAAATGCATGCTTTAGATGTGGTTCTAAAGACCACTATATAAAAGATTGTCCAGAGATGATGAAAGAAGAAAGAGCTTAGAACCCGAGATCCGGGAGTATGGTCAGAGGTAGACCGCAGAGGAACTCGGGAAGTGGCACAAGTGGAAAAGGTAACCCTAGAGAATAGGCTGCAATACCTGAGGGTAGAGCGCCTGCAAGGACTTATGCCATTCGCACTCGCGAAGAGGCATCTTCCCATGATGTTATTACGGGTACCTTTTCTCTTCATGATGTTAAAGTTATTGCTTTAATAGATCCCGGATCAACACACTCTTACATTTGCATGAAATTAGTATTAGGTTTGAGTATGCCTATAGATTCTACAGAATTTATGATTAAGGTGTCTAATCCTTTAGGCAAGAGTGTGTTAGTTGATAAAGTTTGTAAAGATTGTCCATTAATGATTAGAGGTCATTGCTTTAAAGCAAATCTTATGTTGCTACCATTTGATGAGTTCGACCTCATTCTTGGCATAGACTGGTTGACTACCCATGATGTAATAGTTAATTGTGGGAAGAAATATATTGAAATGAGATGTGAGGATGGGGATACTCTTCATGTAGAATCAGATGAACAAGGTAGATCACCGACAATGATTTCTCTTATGACAGTACAAAATATATAAGAAAAGGGTATGGAGCATATTTGGCCTATGTGATGAATGATAGAGGAACCGACTGAAGATTGAGTCAGTACCGATAGTACGTGAGTACGTGGATGTTTTTCTCAAGGAATTACCAAGACTACCACCAGTTAGAGAGGTTGAGTTCAATATTGAGCTAACTCCCGGTACTGCACCGATATCCATTACTCCTTACAGAATGGCTCCAATAGAATTGAAAGAGCTAAAGTCACAGTTGCAAGAGTTAACAGATAAAGGCTTTGCAAGATCTAGTTGTTCACCCGAGGACAAAAAGAACGAGAAATAGGCTTGAAACGGGCCAATTTGGGCCAAAGTGTGTAACACCCCACACCGAAGACCGATACTAGGTCTGGATACGAGACATTACTATGCTTGAACTCACTGAAACATGTACTTACGGATATAAAATTTCGTTCCGACTTAAGAATTTCCCTTTCATAGTCAACACATATAACAATGGCCTACGAGGCCTTTAACTCATGTGAGAAAACTTTTGGAATTAAATCAAATAAATCATTTTTTTGAAGCAGGGTTCACACGCCCGTGTGACCTAGAACACGCCCATGTACCCTTAAGCATGCCCATGTCTTCCAACCGTGGGAAGTTACTGACTAATTTCACACGACCATGACACGCCCGTGGGCTTAGACCATGTGCTTACCCTTGATATATTGACTAAATTAACATGGTCTGCGCACACGCCCATGTCCAAACCGTGTGTATTACACGGCATACACATACGGCCGTGGGATTTGCCTGTGGCCTATTCTGAATAATAATACTAAGGTGCAGGGTTAACACGGCCTTGACACAAGCCCGTGTGTCCAACCATGCTGGCACTTAGGGGCTATTTACCAAGTCATTTTCACCCTGAAATCAGGATCAATCCAATACATTTTTAATAAATAATAATACATACTACATTGACCTCAATAAACCTACACACATAGACAATTCTGGCCAGTCAAAATAGTCAATACAAAAGAATAATTAAAAGGGGCATACACCTCATTAATATCATCTTTATTGCAAAAAGAAGAGTTTGCCAAACATTTGCCTGAATCAAGAACCCATTACAAAATGATTTACCACCAACACTTTAACTAACAATTACAACTTGACAAAACACCCTAGTCCTATACATGCCATATTAAAAACAAGTCTAAAATTGTTATACCAAAGTGTTGTTGATAGTGTGATTTCCGAACCCTTGCGTCTACGATCTTCGAGTTATCTTGGCAATACTATAAGAAAGAAGGGCAATGAAAAAGGGGTGAGCAATAAGCTTAGTGAGTTGCATAAAATAATTAGAAATCTTAATCTTCATAAAAGAATAATTCATCCATAACAATAATTAATCGTATACAATCTAAGACTTCTCGATAATCATTACTTACAATTGTCCATAACTAACATTTACTGTAACACATATAGAGTCAATTTCTCATGACCCATTCCTTAACACTTGTTTTCATTCATATCTCTACTTTTAAATTCATTTGTTCATTCCACCATACGCTAGAAATAATCAAATGCATGCTTTTATAATCACTATGATAAGTATAAAGCCATTGTCACACTCTCTAGGTGGTCTTACATGAAGTCTCCTTTAGGTACAGATGCCATGTTCCAAACATGGTCTTAAACTGGCACACGTATCAACGCCGATGCCATGTTCCAAACACATCCTGGTACATTAGGACTTCGATATCACATTCACATAAGTTTCTCAATTCATTGAAGTATCATGCATCAATAAGACATTAAGCATTCTCACTTATGCTGATAAAATATTGCATTAAATTGACATACAACTTACCTCGTTTTCAAAATGAGTTAGCTTTTCGGTTTAGTCCACGACTTTATCCTTTCTACGATTGAGGTGAATTCTCGTCTCCTCTTGCTCTATAATAGCAAATTAGCTCATTTTAATCATTTTATTAATATAAGCATCTCAATAATCCTACTTAGGCAAAATTACCATTTTACCCCTATATTTTGGCAAAATGACCGTTTTGCCCCTATGCTTAAAAATTAATTCTAATCACATTTTTATCTTCAAAAAGCCTAGGCAAACATTTAATGCTTTTAAAGCTATCATCAACAATAAATATTGCACATACTTACTACCAAGTTCATAACCTTTTCATTAAGGTCCTATTTAGTGTCCTCATGTTAACACCCTTTTTTAAAATTTGTTCATCTAACAACTAAGACTCAAGTTCTTCCTTAAAAATGCAACAAACAACTAAAGTAGCTCTCATGGTAAAACCCTAAACCTTTCACAACATTGCACAATAGTCCCCTCATTTGAAAGCTTAAGCTTTAGGGATCTCAAAAGTACAATTATTTTCAAGAAAAGTTCACTAGAACACTTACTTGAATGGATGAGAGTTTGCTAAAATTTTTGAAGGTTTCTACCCCTTATTTGCTGCAAATATTTGGTGGAAGATGATAAGAGAAAAAGATGATAACTTTTCTCTACTTATTCTATTATTAAAAGTCAAATTAGTCCACCCACTACTACTAACTTTGACACTAATTGACAATTTTGTCTCCCATGCTCTCTTATGGCCGACCAAGCCTCTTTAAAAGGCTAAATTGCCTTTTAAATACCCCCATTTAACAATTCATAGCCATTTGGTTCTCTTAGCATATAACATGGAACTTTCGCACATTATGCATTTAGTCCTTTTTCGTAAATTAAACACGAAAACGTTAAAATTAAAATACCAAAATTTTAATGCTCATATGCTATCATGCTCTAACTCATAATATATATCATGAAAATAATTTCTTTGATCTCAAAATAGTGATCTCGAGATCACTATTCTAACTAGCCCCTAAATCGAGCTATTACAATTCTCCCCCCTTAAGGATTTTCATCCTCAAAAATCTTACCAGTGAAAAGATTGGGGTATTGATTTCTCATCGTTTCCTCAGACTCCCATGTAGCCTCTTCTATTCCGTGCCTTTGCCATAGGACTTTCACTAGGGCTATGCTTTTATTTCTTAACTGCTTGATTTCACGGGCCAATATTTTAATCGGTTCTTCACCATAAGTCAAATCTGGTTGTATCTCTTCCTCTGTTGGTTCTATAACATGTGAAGGGTCTGAACGATATTAGTGCAACATAGACACATGGAAGACATCATGAATCTTTTCTAACTCAGGCGGCAAAGCTAGCCGATAAGCTACCAGTCCTATCCTTTCGGTAACTTCATAAGGTCCAATAAAGCGCGGACTCAGTTTTCCCTTCCGACCAAATCTGAGGACTTTCCTCCAAGGCGATTCTTTCAAGAACACTTTATCACCCACTTCACATTCTATCTCTTTCCTCTTTAAATCTGAATAGGACTTCATCTATCCGAGGTAGCTTTAGAGCGATTCTGAATCACTTCTACTTTCTCTTGATTTCCTTAACAAAATCAACCCCTGTATCTGCTTTTTCTTTGAGTTCGACCAATACAAAGGCGTTCGACACTTACGTCCATACAATGCCTCATAAGGCGCCATCTTCAAACTTTAGGCGAATTCCACCAATGGTAAGTATTTTTCCCAACTACCATGGAATTCTAAAACACAACATCTAAGCATGTCTTCTAGTATCTAAACTATTCTCTCTGACTGCCCATCGGTTTGGGGATGAAAGGCAGTACTGAAACTCAATTTCGTACCCAAAGCTTCTTACATCTTTTTCCAAAATCGTGATGTGAATCTCGGATCTCTATATGAAATGATTGAAAAAGGTATACCATGAAGTCTTACTATCTTAGACATGTACAAGTCTGCCAATTTATCGAGTGAGTAGTTAACTTGTACTGGTATAAAGTGGGCCTACTTAGTGAGTCTATCGACTACTACCCATACTGTATCTTTCTTCTTGGGAGTCAATGGTAAACCCATCACAAAATCCATAGTAATACAGTCCCACTTCCACTCAGAAACCATAATAGGCTGAAGTAAACCTGAAGGTACTTGATGTTCGGCCTTCACTTGTTGACAAATCAGGCATTTTGATACAAATTTAGAAATATCTTTCTTCATACCTCGCCACCAGTACCATTTCTTCAAATCTTGGTACATCTTTGTACTGCCTGGATGCACATTCAAACATTCGTTATGTGCTTCTTGCAAAATTTTGCGAATAAGCTCATCATTCCTGGGTGCACAGACCCTATCTCGAAATGTTAGACATCCATCAGGATTTATTCAAAAGTCTGGCTCAACGCTCGACTCACATAAAATTCTTTTGGCTTGCAAACTGCTATCATCCTTCTAAGCTTCGCAAATCTCTTGAAGGAGTGATGGTTTAGCCCTCAACTTGTCTAATATGGATCCATCCTCTAACAAGGTCATCTGGGTGTTCATAGCTTTTAGTGCAAATAATGATTTTCTGCTCAAAGCATCGACGACTACATTTGCCTTTCCCGAATGGTAGTCAATTAATAGCTCATAATCTTTAATCAATTCTAACCATCTTTGTTGCCTCAAATTTAGTTCCTTCTGAGTCATCAAATATTTTAGGCTTTTGTGGTCAGTAAAAACCCGACACTTTTCACTGTTTAAATGATGGCTCCAAATTTTTAATGCAAACACGATTGCGGCCAACTCTAAATCATGAGTCGGGTAGTTCTTCTCGTGCGGCTTCAACTGCCTAGAGGCGTATGCAATCACTTTACCCTCTTGCATGAGTACACAGCCTAAACCGTTCAAAGATGCATCACTATAAACCACGGATTTTCTTTCCGGCTCAAATTGCACCAAAATAGGAGCCTCAGTCAATAGTGTCTTCAATTTCTCGAAACTCTGTTGACATTTTTCCGCCCAAATGAATTTCATATCTTTTTGCAGATGTCTTGTCATTGGCATGGCTATCATGGAAAACCCCTTGACAAAATGTCTATAATAGCCAGCTAGGCCTAGAAAACTCCTTACTTTAGTTACATTCCTCGGTGGTTCCCACTTAACAATTATCGAAATTTTACTTGGGTCGACTCTTATCCCATCTCCGAGACAATATGCCCTAAAAATCCCACTTCCTTAAGCCAAAATTCGCTCTTAATGAACTTGGTATAAAATTTTTTGTCTTTCAAAACTTGTAGAACCATACTCAAATGTTCTGCATGATTATTCTCATCTTGAAAGTAGATCAATATGTCATCGATGAAGACCACAACAAATCTATCCAAATATGGTCGAAAAATGCGATTCATCAAATCCATGACGATCGCAGGGGCATTAGTTAGTCCAAAAGGCATGACCACAAACTCATAGTGGCTGTACCTAGTCCTAAACGTGGTTTTCGGTATGTCCGAGTCCTTGACTCTCAACTGATAATACCTTGACCTCAAATCTATCTTAGAAAATACTGTAGCTTCCTTCAACTGGTCAAATAGATCATCGATCCTCGGTAACGGATACTTATTCTTCATTGACGCCTTATTGAGTTGTCGATAATCTATACATAGTCTTATGGATCCATCTTTCTTCTTCACGAATAGAATGAGAGCGCCCCATGGAGAAAAACTCGGCCTCACGAAACCTTTATCCGTTAATTCTTGCAACTGTGCTTTTAGCTCTTTTAGTTCAGTTGGAGCCATTCTATACGGAGCAATGAAAATAGGGGCAATACCCAAAACTAGATCAATTCTGAATTCAATCTCTCTCTCTGGAGGTAGTCCTTGCAACTCTTCTGGAAAAACATCTAGGTATTCACATACTATGGTTACTAACTCAATTTTTGATTCGATTTCTTTAGTGTTCAGCACAAAGGCAAGATTAGCCTCATACCCCTTCCTTAGGTATCTCTGTGCTGGCATGGTTGATATCATGGTTGGTGACCCATCCGGCTTATCTGATTCAACACAAATAAAATTACCATTTTCATCTCTCAACTCAAACTGCTTCTTCCCACAATCCACAATTACTCCATGGGTAACTAACCAGTCCATCCCAAGAATGATGTCAAACTCGTCAAATGGTAATAACATAAGATTAACCGAAAACCAATGACCTTTAATCATCAAAGGGCACCCTTTGTAAACTCTATCAACCAACACACACTTGCCTAGGGGATTTGACACTCTTATAATGAATTCAGTAGACTCTATAGGCATGCCCATACTAGAGATTAATTTCATGCATATGTATGAGTGGGTAGATCCGGATCAATTAAAGCTATAACACGAGTATTATGAAGAGAAATGATACCCATGATTACATCGGGGAAGATGCTCCTTTATGAGCACGAATGGCATATGTCCTCGCCAAGCTCTCTACCCTCGACTCTAGCAGCTTGTTCTTTAGAAGGATTCTTGCTTCCCATCTCAATTCCCGGGTTTCACAAAAGGTCTTCCTTTAGTGGAACTTCCCGATCTTGCACTTTGAAGCTTTTCTTTCCTGTCCACCTCGGAACAATCTCTGATAAAGTGGTCTAAGGACCCATATCTGAAATAAGCATTTTCATTAGCCCGACACTCACCAAAATGGCGTCTGCCCCACTAGGAACATTCTTGTCTACTTGGTCGAACGTTGCCCACACTTGAAACTGATGTGGTTTGCCCTTTCGATCCTAAAAACTGCTTGCTTTTACTTCGATTTGAAAACCCCATTGAAGCGACTGATCGAGTAGTGAAATCCTTCAATTTCTTAAATAAGGATTGGTGAGACTTGTTCAATTGTCTCTTCCTTGAGTCACAAGACTCGTACTCATCTCTTTTCTTCTCTTTAGCCAACTCCTCGGCTTTACAGGCTCTATCCACCAACACTACAAACTCCCTTAATTCGAGAAATCCCACATATAGGCGGATATCTTCGTTTAATCCATCCTCAAATCTCTTGCACATGATGGCCTTAGTAGACACGCACTCTCTTGCATACTTGTTAAGGCTTACGAACTCCCGTTCATAGTTGGTCACTAACATACGACCTTGCTTCAATTCTAGGAACTCCTTTCTTTTGTGGTCGATGAACCTCTGGCTGATGTATTTCTTTCGGTATTCCTCTTGGAAGAATTCCCAACTAACTCTCTCCCTTGGCATCACCGACACCAAGGTATTCCACCAGTGATAGGCTGAATCTCTCAGGAGAGACATCGCACACTTTAAACACTCTTTAGATGTGCATGATAAGTCATCGAATACCCGGATGGTATTCTCGAGCCAGAATTATGCTTTTTCCGGGTCATCATCCTTATTTGCCTAAAATTCCTCGGCTCCCAATTTTTGGATCTTATCCACCGGAGGCCTTTTTCTTCTCCCCACCTCAACCACTTGAAGGGCTACTGGAGCGGGTTGAGGTATAGGTGAAAGGCGAGGGGGTGGCGTTGATTTGCTCTGGTATACTCAGTATACCAGTTGCTCATCAAGTGGAGAAAAGCTTCTCGAGCCTCATCTCCCTAATCCAAAGTCTCGGGTCTACTATTAACTAGCGCGGTCCCTTGAGCAGGAGCCGGCGCATTACTAGCAACATCATCAGTTGTAGTTCGGTCCGAATCCGAATCCATCTACTACATAAAACACAATTTTATACGTCAGGAGTCATCACACTATCTTTACTCAGACACCCTTACATATGGCATGTATAGCTAGACTCATACTCATACTACCTAAGTCTTAGAATCGACTAAACTGTAGCTCTGATACCACTAAATGTAACACTCCACACCCAAGACCGATACTAGGTCTGGATACGAGACATTACTATGGTTGAACTCACTGAAACATGTGCTTACGGGATATAAAATTTCTTTCCGACTTAAGAACTTCCCTTTCATAGTCAACACATATAACAAGGGCCTACGAGGCCTTTAACTCATGTCAGAAAACTTTCGAAATTAAATCAAATAACTCATTTTTTTGAAGCAGGGTTCACACGCACGTGTACCATTAAGCACGTCCATGTCTTCCAACCGTGGAAAGTTACTGACTAATTTCACACGGCCATGACACGCTCGTGGGCTTAGACCGTGTGCTAACCCTTGATATACTGACTAAATTTACACGGTCTGGGCACACGCCCATGTCCAAACCATGTGTATTACACGGCATACACACACAGCTGTGGGATTTACCTGTGGCCTATTCTGAATAATAATACTAAGGTGCAGGGTTAACACGGCCTTGACACACGGCCTTGACACACGCCCGTGTGTCCAACTGTGCTGGCACTTAGGGGCTATTTACCAAGCCATTTGCCACCCTGAAATTAGGATCAATCCAATACATTTTTCATAAATAATAATACATACTACATTGACCTCAATAAACCTACATACATAGACAATTCTGGCCAGTCAAAATAGTCAATACAAAAGAATAATTAAAAGGGGCATACACCTTATTAATATCATCTTTATTGCAAAAAGAAGAGTTTGCCAAACATTTGCCTAAATCAAGAACCCATTACAAAATGATTTACCACCAACACTTTAACTAACAATTACAACTTGACAAAACACCTTAGTCCTATACATGCCATATTCAAAACAAGTCTAAAATTGTTATACCAAAGTGTTGTTGATAGTGTGATTTTCGAACCCTTGCGTCTACGATCTTCGAGTTATCTTGGCAATACTATAATAAAGAAGGGCAATGAAAAAGGGGTGAGCAATAAGCTTAGTAAGTTGCATGAAAATAATTAGAAATCGTAATCTTCATAAAAGAATAATTCATCCATAACAATAATTAATCGTATACAATCTAAGACTTCTTGATAATCCATACTTATAATTGTCCATAACTAACATTTACTGTAACACATATAGAGTCAATTTCTCATTACCCATTCCTTAACACTTATTTTCATTCATATCTCTACTTTTAAATTCATTTGTTCATTTCACCATACACTGGAAATAATCAAATGCATGCTTTTATAATCACTACGATAAGTATAAAGCCATTGTCACGCTCTCTAGGTGGTCATACATGAAGTATCCTCTAGGTACCGATGCCATGTTCCAAACATGGTCTTACACTGGCACACATATCAACGCCGATGCAATGTTCCAAACATGGTCTTACACTGGCACACGTATCAACGCCGATGCCATGTTCCAAATATGGTCTTACACTGGCACACGTATCAATGCCGATGCCATTTCCAAACATGGTCTTACACTGGCACACGTATCATCGCCGATGCCATGTTCCAAACACATCTTGGTCCATTAGGACTTCGATATCACATTCATATAAGTTTCTCAATTCATTGAAGTATCATGCATCAATAAGACATTAAGCATTCTCACTTATGCTGATAAAATATTGCATTAAATTCACATACAACTTACCTCGTTTTCAAAAAGAGTTAGTTCTTCGGTTTAGTCTACGACTTTATCCTTTCTACGATTGAGGTGAATTCTCGTCTCTTCTTGCTCTATAATATCAAATTAGCTCATTTTAATCATTTTATTAATATAAGCATCTCAATAATCCTACTTAGGTAAAATTACCATTTTACCCCTAGATTTTGGCAAAATGACCATTTTGCCCCTATGCTCGAAAATTAATTCTAATTATATTTTTATCCTCAACAAGCCTAGGCCAATATTTAATGCTCTTAAGGCTATCATCAACAATCAATATTTCACATACTTACTACCAAGTTCATAACCTTTTCATTAAGGTCCTATTTAGTGTCCTCATGCTAACACCCTTTTTAAAATTTGTTCATCTAACAACAAAGACTCAAGTTCTTCCTTAAAAATGCAACAAACAACTAAAGTAGCTCTCATGGTAAAATTCTAAACCTTTCACAACATTGCACAATAGTCCCTTCATTTGAAAGCTTAAGCTTTAGGGATCTCAAAAGTACAATTATTTTCAAGAAAAGTTCACTAGAACACTTACTTGAATGGATGAGAGTTTGCTGAAATTTTTGAAGGTTTCTACCCCTTATTTGTTGTAAATTTTTGGTGGAAGATGATAGGAGAAAAAGATGATAACTTTTCTCTCCTTATTCTATTATTAAAAGTCAAATTAGTCCACCTACTACTACTAACTTTGACACTAATTGACAATTTTGCCTCCCATGCTCTCTTATGGCCGGCCAAGCCTCTTTCAAAGGCTAATTTGCCTTTTAAATACCCCCATTTAACAATCCATAGCCATTTGGTACTCTTAGCATATAAAATGGAACTTTCGCACATTATGCGAATTAGTCCTTTTTCGCAAATTAAACACGAAAACGTTAAAATTAAAATACCAAAATTTTAATGCTCATATACTATCATGCTCTAACTCATAATATATATCATGAAAATAATTTCTCCGATCTCAAAATCGTGATCTCGAGATCACTATTCCAACTAGCCCCTAAATCGGGCTATTACAAAGAGAAAATCGACACGGCCTGGACTTCAAACCACACGGTCGTGCCTCATCAAATTATTTCACACGACCATGCCTCATTAAATTACTTCACACATCGATGCCACGATTTACACGGCCGTGCCCCAATCGACAGAATCGAGACACGGCTTGAAGACGATTTACACGGGCGTGTACCATGGCCGTGCTCTCCCCCGAAAAGAGCAATTTCACTCAGATTTGGATGCTTGGAGGCAAAGAAACACATTCCTAAGTCTACTTAAACATCCTAGGAGGAATTCTACTTGAATTCGGATACTTAGGAGCCAAGTAAAGCATCTCAAAGCCTATATAAACACCCAAGGTAGCAACTAAAAAGGAGTTCTACAGGTCAAACAGGGTCAAGTTTTAGGCGTAAGTTTTTGCGAGCTTTTATTCGTGGAATTACTCAAGATAGCCAGTTGATCCATCTCAAGAAGCGAGTTCTACTCAAGATGAGGATCTCCTCTTCAATTCCTTCAGGGGGTTTTAGGGACTTCTTATGTTTTGTTTTATCTTTTCTATTAAGATGTTTTCTTATTTTGTTAGGAACTAAACCCTTCAGATACATGAAAAGGATGAAACCTATGATGGATTTTGTTATTTAATTTCTAAATTATATGATAAGTACTTAGTTTGTTCTTAATTATGTTGCTTAATTTCATCTGATATGCTTAGGTGGAGGAGGAATAGACCCTGCCTAAGAGTAGATCTAGCATAATTAAGCTGAGTTATCGCACGCCTAGAGATAGGGTGACGAGATTTCGCCGGATTAGGGTGAAACCTAATATGGGAGTCCATTGATCGATTTACTATTTTCTTAGGGGGTTATTATAAGAGAACGAGAGTTCTACTAATTAACCTAAGGTTAGACGTTATTCGCCTCGAGAGAGGGTTTAATATAGGTTAGGGAGTCTCACGGATCAAGCTAAGTAAAGAAGTCATATGAATTAAAAGTTAGATAACAAGAGAAGTCATAGGTGGATTCTTCTTGAGGGTATCATCGTAATCAACTGAGTTTTTCCATAGTGTTTTCCCAAATTTTCATTCTTTTGTCTTTGCATCTAGTTTAGTTTTTCATTAGTTTTAGATTAATAAACCAATCACTCCATATTTTAGGCTAAATAATAGAAAGAAAGTGAGTAGTAGTACTTTTAGGTTCCTTTGGGTTCGATAAAATAATCTTGCCTAAACTATACTATTGTTCGATAGGTGCACTTGCCTCAATCGTTGTCATAGTTAGTCTATAGGTTTGATCATTCTTTATAAATATTAAAACTCGACTATTTGACACGATCAAGTTTTTAGCACCGTTGCCGAGGAATACTAAAATATTAAGAAAGCTTTATTTCTATTACTTTAGCCATTATTTTATTATTTTTTTTGCAATTTACTTTTATTTTTAGTTTAGGTTAAATTTTTATTTACACTAAATTTCTTTCTTTCTTCTCCTAGCAGGTACCTCTAGTTTGTGACTAGAAGGAACCCGAGAGGACCTTTATCGTACAAAAGTGACATTGAAGCTACCGCTCAGCAGAATCGCAGAGAAACTAGACGAGCTCTAGACTACCAAAGAGAAGAACAACAAGATGATCCAATCCTCATCAAGGGATGGACAAAATAATCTACCACCAAATGTGCAAGAACAAAATGCTCACGTACTATGTATGATTATGCTAAACCTAATTTGACAGAGAAGAATCTAGTATTGTCGCCCGCTATAGTCGCTAACAATTTTGAATTAAAGCCTAATACAATACAAATGATTCAACAATTTGTTCAATTTGATGGTTTGCAGGACGAAGACCCGAACACTCATATAGCAAATTTTTTAGAGTTCTGTGATACTTTCCAAATAAATGGCGTTTCTGATGATGCCATTCGTCATCGATTATTTCCCTTTTCATTAAGGAATAAAGATAAGTAGTGGTTGAACTCGTTACCACGAGGGTCAATCACTACATGGGATCAAATGATCAAAAAATTTCTTTTAAAATACTTTCCACCAGCCAAAACGGCCAAATTTAGGAATGACATATCTTCTTTTGTGCAGAATGACGCAGAAGCATTATATGATGCATGCGAAAGATATAAGGATCTCTTGAGAAGATGTCCACACCACAGATTACTTTTGTGGCTTCAAGTCCAAACTTTTTACAACGGTGTGAATTTTTTAACGAGGCAAATGATTGACTCATCAGTCGGTGGAACTTTGAATAACAAAACTCCTGAAATGGCTTACGATTTTATTGAAGAAATGTATTTGAATACCTATCAATGGAAATTACAAGGCCAAACCGACAAAATCAGCCAGAGTTTTTAACATAGATGCAATAATAATGCTGTCAACACTGGTGGAGATGATGAATAAAAGCTTGATAATTTATGTTCTTCATGTACACACCCAGAATGCAATGCGAAGCGAGTGGGAATGTTGGCGAATCCCGAGTACCCACCCTACCAACCAGGAGCAGAACATGAGCAGACAAACTATATAGATAACAATTTTAGATCCAATAATAATACTTATAGTAACACTTATAACACAGGTTGAAGGAACCACCCAAATTTTTCGTGGGGTGGACAAGGAAATCAAGGAAATCAAAGGTAGCAACCTCCTCCAAATTATCAAAATTAGCCATATCTACAAGAGAAGAAATCAAACCTCGAAGAGATGCTGACAAAATTCATGGCAGCTACAAATTCTCGTTTCCAAAAGACTGAAGCAGCACTTGATGAACAACAAAAATCGATCAAAGGGATCGAGAATCAAGTTGGAGAACTTACTAGATCAGTGGGACACCTCACAAAGCTGATTTCTGAACGTCAACAAGGACGTCTACCAAGCAACACAGAAATAAACCCAAAAGAATAGATCCAAGCCATCATAGCTCAAGAGGGTACAAAGGTAGACGAGCCCACCACAGCACAAGAAACCAAGGAAGAAAAAGGTAAAATAGAGGTAGCACACAAAAACCCAAAACCAATAATCAAAGAATACAAACCTTGCATACCTTATCCTGAAGCATTGAAAGGAGATGGTTCAGAGGAACAGTTCAGTAAGTTTATTAAACTTTGAAAGAAATTACATATTAACTTACCCCTTCTTGAAGCTCTTTTCCAGATACCAGACTCGAGGAAATTTTTAAGACAACTCTTGACAAACCAACGCAAAATAGACGAAGAGAACCACGTGGAACTTAACGCAACATGCTCGGCAATGTTACAGAATAAACTACCGCAAAAATAAAAAGATCCAGGGAGTTTTACGATTCCATGCTTAATTGGTAGTTTAACTATTGATAATGTGTTAGCTGATCTAGGGGCAAGTATAAATGTCATGCCTTATGCATTGTTTAAACGACTAGGTCTAGGGAAGCCCAAACAAACTAGGATGAGTATTCAACTAGCTGATAAAACTGTTAGAATTCCTAGGGGCATTATTGAAGATGTTCTTGTAAAAATCGATAAATTTGTTTTCCTAGTAGATTTTGTTTTTTTAGACATGGATGAGGATAATTCAATTCCCTTAATTCTAGGAAGACCTTTCCAAGAAACTGCTAGAACTAAAATTGATGTTGCCATAGGTGAACTCATACTTCGCGTAGGAGATGAATCGATTAAGCTTCAAGCTCTCAACTCAGCCAGAACAACGGATGATGAAGGTAAGAAAGTCACTTCAATAGATAATCAAATTGTTCAACCTTCACTACAGGAAACATCACAAGGCATCAAACCTGAGCCAACTCATAGCCTCAAGACGACAAAAAAGAATCACACAAGAAGCAAAACCTTAAGGTCAATGATTTAAAAGAGCAGAAGATACAAGTCAAAGAAAAGCCGGATCCACACGAAGTAAAACCAGAGGAACCGCCAGAAAAGCTCGTAGGGACATCAAATCAC
Organism: Gossypium rotundifolium; assembly: GCA_025506655.1. Taxonomy (NCBI): domain Eukaryota; kingdom Viridiplantae; phylum Streptophyta; class Magnoliopsida; order Malvales; family Malvaceae; genus Gossypium; species Gossypium rotundifolium. Next base: position 33,385,633 of record CP106730.1, read on the forward strand.
TTTAAAATAGGAGACCAGTTACTGTTAGATAATGCCGATCCCCACATCATTTCAACAAACCTGGGGGCAAAGGGAGAAATTCTTCTTAAGGTACACGATATCTTCCCACACGAAATAGTCGAGGTAAGCAATCCAATGTTTGGCAATTTCAAGGTAAATGCTTCTCGACTTCAACTTTGTCACAAAAATAGAACTGCCAGCATGAGGGAAGATATTCAAACCTTTAAACCACCCTAAAATTTTCAAATACGAGGACAGTCTAGCTTAAGACTATAAACAAGCGCTTCTCGGGAGGCAACCCGAGCACTAACTCAATTTATTTTCAGTCTTTTCTTTTTATCTTTCTCTTTTAAATATTTATTTTTAAACTAACACAAAAGTACAGATTTCCAGGCCACACGGCCTTACACACGGCCGTGTCCGTGGCCGTGTGGACACCGAACCACCACACTGACAGAGTAGAAGCTGTGCAATTCAGGCCAACCACCGTTAGACGTCACGGACCCAACCACCTTTCCCCATGAGCACCAATAGATCAGCACGGCCGTGCCCTTAAAACTGTGTGAAGCTACTGACTATCTCCCAACGGGCGTGGCCGAATGAGAAACGGGCATGGGAGACTCAACACGCCTGTACCCACAGCTGTGCGACGCGGTCGTGGTCGACACTGACTACTCAGACATGGGCATGGCACATCAAGAACGGGCATGGGTAATGCAACACACTCCACACCACGACCGTGCAAGGCGGCCGTGTGAATCGACACACCCTTGAACCACGGCGTGGTAACGTGCCAAATTTGAAATACTATTTAAACCCCACAGCCCTTCCTCTTCTTCCCATTCTATTTCTTCTTTCTTCTTTCTTTTTCCTTCAAAATTTTATTTCTTCCTTCAGAAAAAGTGTCAAGACTCTTGAGCAACACCAAAACCATGCCGAAGAAGCGAAAGAAGGCAAGCACTATCTCCTCAAAGGAGACCTCAACAAATAAGTTCATGTCGGCCGCTTCAACAAAACACCAAGTCAAAGGTCTTTGAGACCATTCAAATTTTTCTTTACGTTTATTTTCCTCTTTATCCTACTTATCTATACTTCTCTTCAGCTTAATATATTTTAATTTCTTTTAGTTTCTTGGTTTTAGGTTCTAAAGGCTGTTAGGGAATCACGCCACTTCCACCATCACCAATACTCCGTAGCCTTAGAAATCACCCCCACCTCGTGAACAATCTATCAATAAGGACTCCTTAGTCCATTAGTCTTTTCTTTCTATTTTAGTTTTTTTTCTTAGTCTCCTTCTCTTTATTTTCTTAGTCTTTAATTATATTACTAGTATATTATTAATATTTCTCTAGATTTCTTGACTATATCTTTGCAGGCTCCCCAATTTCTTCATCTAGCGCAGAGCACATCGGCAACCACTCCACTAGGCCCATAGAAAACACCATCACCGCCACCAAAGATGCCAACTCCCGGAATCATCCAAAGTTCAGGAAGTGTTACTTCTCCCTTTTCTTTTTATTGCATAATTGTTTATCTATATTTGTACATTGAGGGCAATGGGGGTAAAAGTGTCAAACTTTTTTCATTATTCTCAAAATCCTAAATTTAGTCTTATTTTCAAGTATTTTTCTCATATTACTAATTAGGATGAAATTTTTGTTGATTTATGATTTGTATTGATATGTTTTAGAGTAAGTCATAGTTAATTGTGCATTGATGATTAAATTTGAAGGATACTAGAGAATCGAGCATTATAAGTCTACTTTCTAAAAATTAAAAATTAATAGGTCGTTGAACTGAATTTGAGTATTACTTTGAAGTTTGAAATTTACAGGGATTGATGTCAAAAATAACCATAATTTTTGTGAGATTTTGAGCCTTATAGAGCATATATTATTTTTCATGCTCACTTTATTGATTATGAGTGTGTCAACTTTGAACTGCTATTCTAAAACTTGCCTCGTTTATACATGTTGAGACCACATCTATGATTTGATATACTGAGATGATAAAGGCACCTAGGTTTTAATCCATTCACACCACTAAAAGCCTACCTACATAATTAACCCCTAGTGAACCTTTTTTAATCCTAACAACCCTTTTTATTGATTTTCCCGCTAATATTAACCCAAAAATCCTTTGAATTTGTTATCATTCTTTTGACTACCCTTCCATCGAGAATTGATTTGATCAGCTACCTAATTAGTTTATTTCAGTTTATAAAGTATTTCTTTATTATGTATTTACTTTAGTTTGTTCTGAAAAAATACAAACATCAAAAAATCAAAGTATATTTAGTATTAGTAGTATAGAAAGTGAGCTTGTGCATTTAAATTTCAATTATCAAAAAAAAAGAAGCTTGTATTATTATTAGTTTAAAGTTTCAATTGATGTAATCATTTATTTTCTAGTTCATTGTTTTTAGTTAGGTAATTTGTCAATTGGATCTCAATTTTAACCTTCTAATTTAGCCTATATCCACACCCTTAACCTTAGCCCCGTTACAACCCTGATAAAGACCTTTTGATTTGTGTATCATCTCATATTACAGTGGTGGAGATTTGATTTTCAGGCAAGCCTATGGGATTAACTTTTTAGGTTCGACTTATGAGTGCTTATTCTTGAACCTTAAACACTTTGAGTGATTTGAGTGAACCTTTAGTGAGGATGTCAATCCTTGTCGATTTTGAATTAAAGGTAATTATTCAGATAAGGGGAGACACCTATTTTCGTACTACAAAGGTATAACTTATCGTGATTAAATCTTTAGGACTCTTTGAGTTGAATTATCCATGTATAAATTATCTATGAATTATGATGAGACATTGTCGATAGGAATTATGAATTATGGAAAGTTCATTTTTATTGTAAGTTGAGAATTTTGCTTGAGGACAAGCAAAAGCTTAAGTGTGGGGGTATTTGATAAACCGTAAAAGTAACATATTTTAACCTCATATTTAGTATGCTTTTGGACGATTTAGCCCTTGATTTATGTAAAAAGGTGCTTTTCATCCTTTCTTTTCATGTTTATACTCAGGAAAGCACCCGAGGACAAAAAAATAAGAAACGGGCTTAAAACGGGCCAATTTGGGCCAAAGAGGAATCGACACGACCTGGACTTCAAGCCACACGGTCATGCCTTGTCAAATTACTTCACACGGCCATGCCTCGTCAAATTACTTCACACGGCCATGCCACGATTTACACGGCTATGCCCCAATCGACAGAATCGAGACACGGCCTGAAGACGATTTACACGGACGTGTACCAAGGCCATGCCCCTACCGCAGGAAAGAGTAATTTCACTCAGATTTGGATGCTTGGAGGCAAAGAAACACATTCCTAAGTCTAATTAAACATCCTAGGAGGAATTCTACTTGAATTCGGATAATTAGGAGCCAAGTAAAGCATCTCAAAGCCTATATAAACACCCAAGATAGTAACTAAAAAGGGGAGTTCGACAAAAGCTGAAACAGGGGTCAAAGTTTTAGGCAGAAGTTTTCTGCCAGAGCTTTTATTCAGAGAATTACTCGAAGATAGCCAGTTGATCCATCTCAAGAAGCTGAAGTTCTACTCAAGACAAAGGATCTCCTCTTCAATTCCTTTAGAGGGTTTTAGGGATTTCTTATGTTTTTGTTTTATCTTTTCTCTTAAGATGTTTTCTTATTTTGTTATGAACTAAACCCTTCAGATACCTGAAGAGGATGAAACCTATGATGGATTTTGTTATTTAATTTCTAAATTATATGATAAGTACTTAGTTTGTTCTTAATTATGTTGTTTAATTTCATCTGATATGCTTTGGTGGAGGAGGAATAGACCCTGCCTAAGAGTAGATCTAGCATAATTAAGCGGAGTTGATCACACACCTAGAGATAGGGTGATGAGATTTCACCGGATTAGGGTGAAACCTAATATGGGAGTCCATTGATCGATTTACTGCTTCCTTAGGGGGTTATTATAAGAGAACGAGAGTTCCACTAATTAACCTAAGGTTAGACGTTATTCACCTCAAGAGAGGGTTTAATATAGGTTAGGGAGTCTCACGGATCAAGCTAAATAAAGAAGTCATATGAATTAAAAGTTAGATAACAAGAGAAGTCATAGGTGGATTCTTCTTTAGGGTATCGTCGTAATCAACTGAGTTTTTCCATAGTCTTTTCCCAAAGTTTCATTCTTTTGTCTTTGCATCTAGTTTAGTTTTGCATTAGTTTTAGATTAATAAACCAATCACTCCATATTTTAGGCTAAATAATAGAAAAAAGTGAGTAGTAGTACTTTTAGGTTCCTTTGGGTTCGATAAAATAATCTTGCCTAAACTATACTATTGTTCGATAGGTGCACTTGCCTCAATCATTGTCATAGTTAGTCTACAGGTTTGATCATTCTTTATAAATATTAAAACTCGATTGTTTGACACAATCAAACACCTACGGACAGTTCTACAGATTCTTCGAGGAAATCAGTTATATGCCAAATTCAGTAAAAGTAAATTTTGAATCAAGTAAGTAGGATTTCTTGGACATATTGTCTCAAAATATGGAGTCTGAGTAGATCCAAATAAGATCTCAGCCATAATGGATTGGAAGCCACCGAAGAACATCTCTGAGATTAGAAGTTTTCTAGGCCTAGCCAGCTATTATAGACGATTTGTCAAGGGGTTTTAGGTGCAAGATTAAATTTTAGCACAACTTTTCATCCTCAAACTGATGGTCAGTTAGAGAGGTTAATTCAAGTACTTGAGGATATGCTCAGATGTTGTATTTTAGAATTTCAAGGTAGTTGGGAAAAGTTTCTCCCATTGATAGAATTTGCCTACAATAATAGTTTTCAGTCTAGCTTAAAGATGGCACCTTATGAGGCTCTATATGGGCGTAAATGCAGAACGCCTTTGTTTTGGACTGAACTCAAGGAAAACCAAATTCACGGGGTCGATCTGGTGAAAGAAGCTGAAGAGAAAGTGAAAGTGATACGAGAATGTTTAAAAGCTACCTCAGATAGACAGAAATCCTATTTGAATTTAAAGAGAAAAGAGATAGAGTACCAAGTCAGGGATAAAGTGTTCTTGAAAGTGTCACCATGGAAAAAGGTTCTCTGATTTGGCCGGAAAGGCAAATTGAGTCCATGTTTCATTGGACCTTCGAGATTACTGAGAGAGTTGGGCCGGTAGCTTACCATTTGGCTTTGCCATCAGAATTGGAGAAGATACATGATGTGTTTCACGTGTCAATGTTGAGACACTATAGATTAGATCCTTCACATGTAATTATCCCGTCAGAGATAAAGATTTGTCCCGAAATGACTTATGGTGAAGAACCAGTCAAGATTTTAGCTCGGGAAGTCAAACAACTAAGAAATAAAAGTATTGCCCTAGTGAAAGTATTTTGGAAAAGACATGGAATAGAAGAAGCTACGTGGGAAATAGAAGAGAATATGAGAAACCAGTATCCAAACCTTTTTGCTGGTAAGATTTTCGAGGACGAAAATCCCTAAGAGGGGAGAATTGTAACAGCCCGATTTAGGGCCTAGTCAGAATAGTGGTGCGAGACAACAAAACCGAGATGAAATTATGAGTTTTAAGGTTTATGTAATGTTTGCATGCTAGTATGAAAGTTTCAAGAAGCAATTTCGCTAAATTGTGGTTGAATGGTCCAAAAGAACTAAATTGCAAAAGTTGCAAAATATGAATTTCTAGAAGCTTTTTGTACGAAATAGCTTTAGAATAATAATTATGAACCCCTAGATAGCAATTTTCCCAAAATATAATTTTTGGAAAAAATTGGTCATGAGATAGTTTTATGGAAATTTTTAAAAAGAGGGGCATTTTGGTCATTTACCTAATAAATGATTACAATGGGAAAAAGATGACAAAAATCCATTCATCTTCTTCCCCAAGCTGTCAAAAATTCCAATAGCCATTGTTAGGGCTCTTTCAATTTTCCAAGCTTGCTAGTAAGTGCTCCTAAGCTCGATTTTTGATATTCTTCGTATTTTTGAAGTCCTGGTAGCATGAGTAAGCTATTGTTAGCTATTTGATGAGCTGTAATGCATGTTCAAAAATGTGATCATGTATAACATGCATGTATTTTGATGTTTTATGGAAGATTATGAAAGCTTGATGTAGTAGAAACATCTTTTATTAAGTGATTTTCCATGAAAATGCATGTAGGGACTTGATTGTGAAAATCTTAAGATTGGTCATACATGTGTGATTTGTGCGAATTGATGATTGCTATAGTTGAGACTATTAATCAGCTAAGCATGTAGTTTAAGAAAGTTGTATAAAAATCATTTACGAGCCTAGGGGCATAAGTGTAAATATGAGAAAGTATAGGGGCAAAATAGTAATTTTGCCAAAGAATGAGTTATGAGTCAATTTAGTCAATATGCTTATTAAATGGTCTATTTATGATTATAGATCAAGAAAAATGAAGCCTGGATAGAAACCGAGGTAAGAACAAAGTCGAGGACTAAATTGCATATCTACATGTTGTATATTGAGGTAAGTTTGTATGATTTCTAAGCCTTATGATTTCTTTCATTGAATTGCTTAGTATAATGTACATTATTATAATGGAATGCCTAATGTTGGTTAAATAAGAAATCAATGTGATTAAGTATGAAATGAGATATCATGTAAGTCAAAGGACCCAAGCTTGGCATTGAACAAGTTATCATGTAAGTCCAAGGCAAGCTTGGCATTGAATAGAGATATCATGTAAGTCCAAGGACCCAAGCTTGGCATTAAACAAGTTATCATGTAAGTCCAAGGCAAGCTTGGCATTGAACAAAGATATCATGTAAGTCCAATGCAATCTTGGCATTGATGCAAGAAGAGATATTCCATGTAAGTCCATATTTAGAGTATGGCTTTGGTATTAAGATCATGGTAAGAGATTTAGTTTCCTCATCTATTTGTAGAAATTCATCGAGCAAATGAGTAAAGTTAAAATGAGATAACTGGAAAGTTAAGTAAGCAAAGATATTACCAAGTTGAAATTGTGAATTATTTATGTTATGAATGATGAATTAGAGATCATGATTATTAAATTAAAGTATGTTGATTAATGTGATTAAGTGAAACAGGCACCATGTTACCTTACAAGTATGAGGATAATAAGTATCATGAGACATGTGAGAATCAGTATGAGTAAGTAAGCTCTAAAGCTGAAATTATGATACCAGTGTTATGCCAATTGGTTTATATTAAGCAAGTTTATTAATCTGTGTTTTACATGCAAACTTACTAAGCTAAATGCTTACGTCTTTAATCCTTTCTTTCTATGTAGTCCCGCCAAGCTAACTTGTGGATCGTTGGAGTTGGAGCTCGTAGCACACTATAAATCCTTATTTTGGTATAGCCAAGTTATTTTACTAAGTATGGCATGTATAGGAAGCATTCATTTTGAGAACATGTTTTAAGAAGGGTCATTGTATTGGTTATCAAACCATTATTCTTTTGTATATGGCTAAGTGGTTAGCCAAAATTGGTTATATGTATGTTGCTGTATTCAATGAAGCATGTTGTATAGTTTTTGAAATGTATTGGTTTTATTTTGATTTCATGGCGGTAAATGGCTTGGTAAATAGCCTCTAAGTACTTATACGGTTAGACACACGGGCGTGTGTCTAAGCCGTGTGAACCCTGCACCTTATTATCATTAATCAAGATATGCCATGGTACAACCCCACAGCCATGTATATGAGCCGTGGAGAATACACGGTTTGAATATTGGCGTGTGCCCAATACAGTGTGGATCAAGTCAGTATATCAAGGTTTATCACACGGTTTAAGCCCACGAGCGTGTTCAAGCCGTGTGAAAATAGTCAGTAGCTCCCCACGGTTGATGACATGAGCGTGTCAAGGGGTACACCGGCATGTCCCAAGCCACATGGGCGTGTGACGCCTTCTTTAAAGAAAGGTTTCGATTAAGCTCCAAAGGTTTTTAGATATGTGCTTAAGGCCTCGTAGGCCCATGAAATGTATGATTAGACTAATATAGAGAAATTTTTAAGAACAAAATTTTACAACCCATAAGTGTTGTTTTAATGAGCTCAAGCATGGTAATATGTCTTATCCAATCCCAGCCTCGGGCTTGGGTTCTGGTTGTTACATATTCTTCGTGAATCATTCACGAGTACCTATATTCACTTATTCACATGACTTAAATATCATTCACATTTCTACTTCTAAATTGATCTACTTATCCCACTATTCACAAGGGATAGTCAAAGACGTGTATTTATCGTCATTACTGTAGGTATAAAGCCAATGCCTCATCCTCGAGGTGGTCTTACATGGAGTCACCTCTAGATGCCACTGCCATATCTCGGATATGGTCTTATATGGGATTACCTATCATGTATCTATGCCATATCCCGAATATGGTCTTATACGATTTTCATATTCATTACCGAAGCCATATCCCGGATATGGTCTTATATGAGATCTCAACTAGATGCCAAGGCCATGTCCTGGACATGGTCTTATACGGGACCTTATCTATTTCATAACTCAATGATAGCATTTTTATAATCAATATGGCCCATTAGGACTTCATCATCTCATTCACTTTAACTACTCAATTTAGTAGAGTATCATGCATTAATATAATGCCAAGCAATCTCAACATGCTAAAATAAATGTTGCTTTAATCACATACAAACTTACCTCGATTACAAAATGAGCTAGCCTGTCTATCTAGTCCAAGACTTTATTCTTTCCCCGATCAAAGTGGGTCATCGGTTCTTCTTGCTCTATAATAGTAATTTAACTCATTTTAACCACTATATTAATAAAAGCATTTCAAAAATCATGCTTAGGCAAAATTACTATTTTGCCCCTAGACTTTAGTAAAGTGACCATTTTGCCCCTAGGCTCGAAAATAAATTCTAATCACATTTCTACCTTTAACAAGCCTAGGTCAACATTTAATGCTCTTAAAGTTATTATTAAAAATCAATATCTCACATATTAACCACAAACTTTATAATCTTTTCATCAAGATCCTATTTGGTGTTTTCATGCTAACACCTTTCACAAAAGTTGTTCATCTAACAACTAAGACTCATTTTCTGTAACACCCCAAACCCGGCCCAAACATTAGGACCGAATATGGTTTGTTACGGAGAAAAACTTTTTGAAACCCAATTTTAAAACCAATTTAAGTTTTGTTGAAAACTTCTCATTTTTGATTATCTTGCTGAAATCATACTTAGATTAAATTCGAAATTTAATTAAGTCAAGTTATTATACAAATTTCAAATGTGCCCGCTGGCACGATAAAACATTTTCGTGTTAATTTGGGAAAACATGTGATTTTAATTTATAGCTTAAAACAAAATATCCAACATATGAGAAATAACAAAAGTAAAGTATATGGAGGCCTTATTACATCCAAAATAAAAATAAACCAATAATAAAATAAAATAACTAAGTTTAAAGTTCATTTAATTCAAGTCCACTGTATGGCCACCTCGAGTCCCTCCGGCCCATATCCGCGGTCTATGTATCCCCGAAAAAATATAAAGGAGAAGGTGAGTCACCAAGACTCAAGATGTAACCCTTCCCTGCTTTAAACCAATTTCATACACAAATTATAACAATTAATAAGCACGAGATAATGTACCCAACCTAGCCAACCAAACGCCTCAATCTACCCTGCTGTGGTACCAAACCACCGGTGGTGCTAAACCACCGGTGACATATAGTCACGTATGTGATGCCAAATCACCGAGGTGCTAAACCTCCGTGTCCATAGACACAATCGATTGATGGGGCCAACCCATCGTGTGATACCAAATCACCAAGGCCAATCCCATATCTCAAAGTGGGGCCAACCCACGGTGGTGCTAATCCACGTGGACGAGACGCTATGAGGTGCCAAACCTCCGAGGTACCAAACCTCTGGTGACCGTAGTCACAAGCAGTGTTACTAAAACATCGGTGCCCGCGGCACAATATCACCGCCTCCGCCATTTAACCCACAAAAAAATGTCAAGTAATCATGATCGATCTCATACATTTATCACATGTATCATATAAGCCATGCTTCCCAAAAGCATAATAATCTCATATTAACAGAGACTTACTCTAATCCTCGCTTGTACCATTAAGGTACTATATCCGTATCTACATCAAGCAAATTTACATACGATATATATCTAGCATGCTTATTAATTGCTATAAGTGTGTATGTACACACCGTCACCCTTGGATGCTCTAAATCCTGAAAAGACAATCGGCCACACTAGATCTCTCTGTACCTATATTCTACCAACCATAGGATTAGTACTATGGCCTATTCTACCAACCCAAGTAATTTAAAGGGTAACCTTTGTACCCAATCCTTACCTAATCACTTTGAATACTAGCTTCAAGACCAATCACTTAATCTGTTCACAAACTACAACCCATCAATATTAATAACCATAGCCTTTGGCTTTTAAATGAACACCAAATACATATGTAGATCCTTACCAAAATTGATTGATGAACGCTTGGCGAACTCACTTGCTTATTTCCAAATCTCAAGATCCTACAACTAATTTGGTCTAATCTGTGATTAGTACCCTTAATTAACAGCTGTCAAACCCACACCTACCTTTACCAAAGTCGACATAATGAGAAAAATATAAACATTCAGCCTAAGACCCTTACCTTCAAATCGACTAAAGGAAAGCCATCTTCTCTTGCACAATATTCGCCAAGTAGAGTTTAATATAAAGAAAAGGGATTTCGGCACTTTGATAGGGATTGAATTCGCTATGATTGATTTTATAATTTAAACAAGGCTGGACTTTTAGTGAGAAAAAAAGAAGAAAGGTAGAAGGAGTAGATGATTCATTAATGTGGGTAAGAGTAGAGAAGGAAGAATAAGGAGAAGGAGGAGTGGGGAGTTTCGCCAAAAGAGTTTTATGAAGAAAGAAAATAAAAGAAAAATGAGAGGGAGGGGTGTTCGGTCTTGAAGAAGAAAAGGAAAAGAAATGGTAAATGGGAAGAATGCTAGCCGAAATTGTCAAGTAAATGGCTAAGAAGAATTTGGCATTCCCTCTTCACAAAGACTCCATGCCATCCACTCCACTCCAACAAGGAGTTCAATTTTCTACAATCTCCTTGGTTTTCTTAGCTACCCATTTAATTTAATTCAAACTAATTTGAATTAATTCCTAATAATAAGTAATAATCTCTTAATAATCCATGTAATATCCTCATTTATCTCCTATTATCCTTAGAATAAAAAAAATCCCTTTTAAAAGCTCATATTATCTTTTAATAATAATAATAAAAGAGTTTAAAGGAGGAAGACTCTCCCACTTGTGCCGTCCAAACATAATGCAAAAGGGATCTTCGTGACTCAACCAAGGCTCGCTTTGCTCACCATGGCGTCACAAGTAGCTCCCAAGTGGCCCTCCTTGCCACTTATTCTAGGCTCATTTTATGACAACAATTCCTTATTAATTCTTGTAACCCCACCGCTAAGGCTCCTCACCTTTTAAAGCTTAATAATAATATTTTCTACTATTCCGACACAACTCACTACCCTTAATTAAATCTTATCATCCCATAAATATTATCTCAAGAATTCAACTCAAGCAAAATAATGCAAATACTGAATAACCCCATTTTTAGGATGTTACGCTTCTACCCCTTAAAAGAATTTCATCCTCAAATTACCCGATCGTAAGAGGTGGGGTATTGTCGCCAGATCACATCCTCTGTTCCCACGTAGCTTCCTCTCGCACCATGGTTCCGCCATAGCACTTTCACTAAGGGCACCGACTTCTATGCAGAACCTTCACATCCCGATCCAAAATCAACCTGTTCTTCCTCGAAAGATAAGTCCGAGTTGACCTCGATTTCTATCACAGTACCACGGTGATGGATCCGACCGATACCGCCTAAGCATCGACACATGAAAGACATTATGAATCGACTTAACTCCGCTTCAGCTCGAAATGATAAGCTACCGGTCCTATTCGCTTAACATCAGATATGGGCTAATGAATCTTGGGCTTAACTTCCTTTTCGCCCAAATCTTAGTACCTTCTTCCAAGGCGACACCTTCAGAAGACCTTATCCCCATCAGATACTCCATTTCCTTGCGCTTAAGATCAAGATAGACTTCGCCTATCCGACGCTTCCTTAAGACGAGCTCAATCACCTTCACTTTATCCTCGCTTTTGCAACCAATTCGACCCAACACTTGTCGCTCACCCAACTCGTCCAACACATCGAGTTCGACATTTCCATCCATACAAGGCTTCAGATGGTGCCATCTCAATACTCACTTGGTAACTATTATTGTAGGCAAACTCGCTAATGGTAAAATTCCTCCCAACTACCTCGAATTCCAAGACGCAACCCTCAAAGATATCCTCTAAGATTTGTATGACCTTTCTCGATCGCCTCGTCCGATCGTGGATGGAAAGTCAGATCGAATCCAATCGTGTTCCCAAAGCTTGATGCAATGCTTTCCAAAACCTCAAGTGAACCTTGGGTCCCTATCTAAAATAATTGATACGGCACACCATGCAATCGACTATCTCGCCACATACAACTTTGCTAGCTTCGAGTGAGTAATCCATTCTCACCCAGATGAAGTGAGTCGATTTAGTCAGCGGTTCACGATTACCCAAATCGCATCTTTCTTGTCGGGCGTGAGGGTAGCTCACGACAAAATCCATAGTGATCCGCCTCCCACTTCCATTGAGGAATCTTTACCGGCTGAAGTAGCCCCGATGGCAACTCGATGTTCACCTTAACTCACGACATGTCGACACCTTCCTACGAACTCGGCCACTTCACGCTCAACCCCGGCCACCGTAATCGCTCTCGCAAATCTCCATACATTTTGTCGCTCCAGATGCATAGCGATGGGTCGCTATGAGCATCTTGGAGAATTCTTCGCCTCAAATTTCACATCTTTCTAAGACACAGGGCCGCCCTTGAAAACATAATACACCATCACCGGTCAATCCATACCCTTCTAAACCACCATCCCGAACTTGCATCCTCTTAGCATTCAACCCTTCATCCACTAATTGCTTTTCCCTAATCTCCTCAATCCAGTTGGCTTCACCAAGTTCGCTAAAAGACTTCCATCATCATATAGACTCAAGCGAGCAAACATCGCTCTTAGATTTGACACCACCTTCCTCGCTTCAACGCGTCACCACCACGTTAGCCTTACCCGGATGATATTCGATGGAACAATGAGTCCTTTAACAGCTTCAATCCATCTACACGCTTTAAATTCAAGTCTTTCGGGTTAAGAGATACCTTAGACTTTTGTGATCCGTAAACTATCGACTTCTCCCCATAAAGATAATGTCTCTATATTTCCAAGGCGAAGACCACCGCCGCTAACTCCAAGTCGTGAGTTGGGTAGTTAACCTCATGCGGTCTTAGCCGACGGACGATAGGCTACTACCTTCCTTCCTGCATCAATACACATCCCAACCTCAGATGGGACGATCACAAGAAATCAGAACAACTTCCCCGCCAGTCAGTACCAAGACCGAGCTTCGCGTAATCTTTCTTAACTTATCAAAACTTTCTTGCTACTTTTCCACCAAACAAATGGTACTCCTTCCTCAATAGCTTAGTTAATCTGCAAAGAATTAACGAGAATCCTTCTACAAACCTTCGATAGTACCCGCTAGTCCCGTAAAGCTTCAATCTCTCGCCACCGACTTAGGCGGTTTCCACTCTAACACCGCTTCAATCTTACGGGATCCACTCTAATCCTTCCACGACACTATGTGACCTAAGAAAGCCACCTCCCTTAGCCAAAATTCGCACTTCATCGAATTTGGCATATAACCGCTTCTCCTCAAGATTTGCGTAACTATTCGCAAATGCTTGTCGTGTCCTCCTCCGTTTTTGAGTAAACCAATATGTCATCTATGAACACCACGACAAATTGGTCCAAGTATAGTTGAAATACCCTATTCATTAAATCCATAAATGCCGCCGGTGTATTGGTCAACCCGAATGGCATCACTATGAACTCGTAATGCCCATACCGAGTTTGAATGCCGCCTTGTGAACATCGACCTCCTTCACCTTAAGTTGATGGTAACCCGACCTAAGGTCTATCTTCGAAAACACCGATGCACCTTCAATCGGTCAAACAAGTCATCGATCCGAGGTAACGGTACTTGTTTTTGATCGTTAACTTGTTTAATCGACCAGTAGTCGATACACATCCGCATAGAACCGCCCTTATTCTTGACAAACAATACAGCGCCCCACGAGATATACTAGGTCTAATAAACCCCTATCCAAGAGCTCCTAAATTTGAGCCTTCACCCACCAATTCCTTTGGTGCCATTCGACATGGTGCTATAGATACAAAAGCTGCTCTGTAGCAAATCTATACCAAATTTGACTTCCGATCCGAGGCAAACCCGAAAGTTCTTCCGGGAACACATCGTTGAATTCCCTACTGTTCGGACCTTTTCAATCACGACTCCTTAGCCTCCAAGGCACAAATTCGAACTATAAACGCCTTTACACCCTTTCCTAACCATCTTTTCACCTTCAAGGCCGACACCACATTAGATGTAATTTCTTCGACATCGATCATAACCACTTCATTCCTTCTGGTCATTTGAAGAACCATGCGCCAAGAAGACAATCCAACCTCGCTGGTACCTAACCACCACCCATTCCAAGGATCAAATCGAACTCCCCAAATGGTAGTTCCATCGATCGCCCATAAACACGACCTCTTGAGTTCTAGGGTACATCCCTAAAAAGCTTGTTCACAACTACGTAATGGCCTAAAGGGCTAATTATACCATCTCCCTAGCAGCAGCCTCGAGTCTAGGTTCAAAGTTTCTACCACACTACTGCCACGTATGAATGCGAGAACCCACATCAATTAATGCATAATAAGGAGGACCAAAATCGAAACATACCTAAGTTATGACATCCGGCAAGGCCACCTCCTCGCGACGCCTCCGATAGACTAAGCCAGCCGCTTTGCCTCAGATTGCATGTGCTCTCCGCCTCGAGTTCCACGACCACGATTAGCACCATTTCCCTCTACCATTACCACGACCTCTCTGTGGTCCCACACTTTTATCCCGAGTACTGCTTCGCCTCCGATCGGTTCCGAGCTTGCTTCCGGACAATCCTCACACGGTGTTCCAAAGACCCACATTCAAAACAACCCTCTCACCGGTCCAACAACCTCCCCAATGGGACTTCCCACAAACGATTGCACCGAGCCGGCCTCTCGATTAGTAGCTATGGGCCTTGTCACCGACGGCCCACTCGCTTAGCCTTTTTCTCGATCATTACCACCGACCCAGATGGCCCAAAACCTCTTCTCGCTTGAGCCTATCATAGTTTTGCCTCACTGCTGCCTTGATACCCTGGCCACCTTAGCCTTTTCTACTAGGGACGAAAACTCACGAACCTCGTCATGAGCAATCAAGCAATTTCAAATCATCTCTCACCTGGCCTCAAAGCGGACACAACGCTACATGTTCCTTAGCCACAATGCCTCTCAGATATCTACTCAAATTTTAGAACTCCGCCTCATACTCCGACACGACTTAGTTCCTTGTACTAACCCTAGAAAAGCCTTTCTCTCGCACGCCGCAGTAGCTAGTACCCACATACTTTTTCCGAAAAGCAACTCTAAAGTACTCCCATGTAAGATCCTCTATCGTGGCACCATCTCGAACGGTGAGCCACCACTAATATGCTTCATCCTTCGTGTGACACGGCCCCTTCACTTCTCCTAGTTAGTCGTCAAGATCGCCCATGATCCTTTCTCGCTGACTCCAACCAAGATTCTCACAGACTAGGTGCCACTCCCGACACGCCTCGAACACCTCACCATTGGACCAAATTCGCCGGAACAAATTTTGAGCTCCCAGATTTCCACCAAATTTCACCACCAACTCAAGAACTCGCAACACGCCATGAGCACGCCTCCCCCGCTCGATCTTACTCCTCCACTCCAAAAGTCGGAGGTGGTGGTGGCGTGGTACCTCATTTTCCTAACCATGTCCCGACCTAACGGGTTCAGATATGGTCATTCTTCCCTACCACATCCACGCCGCCACGCCTCTAGAACTCATTCTATCTAACGCGCTTTTAACTGATTAAGAAAATTTTATGGATTAGTAATTTGTTCCGCTTGATTATCCGCCAAGAATTTTATGAAAATTTTAATAAGGATTCTTTCGATTAAACAATGTTTTAAGTCTTCTACCCTAGTTCACACCAAAGGCCACATTCATTCCCTAATACTTTCCATACCTATTCACCCCTGACATTTCGCCCTGCTTCTAACCTGTGGTATTTTCGCCATTTCCCTACAAGGGTATTTTTGTAATAAAATCGAGAGATTTCAAACTTTGATAAAGCAGTCACTTTGAAATTCCCAAAACCTGAGGGTATTATCGAAAATTTGTAAGGTTTGAAGTTATGGTATCATTTTGAAACTAGGGGTATTTTGGTAATTTTGTCAACCGGTAATTTTGAAATTTCTAACAAATTGGTATTTTAACAGGTTGTAAAACTCGAGGGTCCCTTTTGAGAGTTTTCCTTCTTAAAATGATGATGTTGCAAAAATTTTGTACTTGGTCGCTTTTGGTAATTTTACAAGTTGAGGGCATTTTCTAAATTTTCCAAACCAAAGTATTTCATTGATGATTTGCAAAATAGAGTTTTGGATATTTCTAGAATAAGGAAATTTTGGGCAAAACCATTGATTTGATATTTTATGAGTCAAGGGTATTTTAGTAATTTCACCCCAAGTGGCATTTCGTAATTTTCACAAATCAACTTTTTCGGGAACAACATTGTAAAATGGTTGTTCTCATATTTGAAAGAGTGATTTTGAAGATTTTGAAGAAATTAGGTTTTGTTGTTTTTTCTTTTCAAAAACATGGTTAGTTCCCTTTCTGTTTTAGTCATTATGCTTAGCCTATGACCGAGCCCTCTTGGTCGTGGTGAACCAAAGCTACGCACTGTGCAGTGATTCGTGTGGAGAGGAGGTGAGTCACGCTGATCGCTTAAATACCAAGCTCCCACCGAACCTTTCTAGACATGCGCATGAGGTTACCACACCACCGAGCCCTCCGAGTTAGGGTGAACCGAAGCTACGCACTGTAGGATACCCAAGAGGTGGTGAGTCACCTGATCGCTTAAATACTGTGCTCTTCCGGATCCAATCCTAGACATGCGACAGGGGTTACCACACCCTAGCTCAATGACTTGGTCATAGGTTGGTTGAGTTCATTAAGTCTTATGCTCGCCTATGTTTGAGTAGTCTAACCTAGGTTCAAATTCCTATAAGTCTATTCTACGCTCCATGTCTCCTACCCTTCTACGTAAGATAAATCATACGGTTAGGAACACTTACCGGGTGGATAGATGCCGAGACTCAAGGTACATGCTATTCAAAACCCAAAATTACTTCAAAAGGCCTACTAAAACATTTTTGGGCCTTGGGCCCCACAAATGAAGCTTTGAACTGGCTCGATACTAATTTGTAACACCTCAAACCCTACCCAAACATTAGGACCGAATATGGTTTGTTACGAGAAAACTTTTGATACCCAATTTTAAAACCAATTTAAGTTTTGTTGAAAACTTCGCTTTTGATTATCTTGATGAAATCATACTTAGATTAAATTCAAAATTTAATTAAGTCAAGTTATTATACAAATTTCAAATGTGCTACCGCACGATAAAACATTTTCGTGTTAATTTGGGAAAACATGTGATTTTAATTTATAGCTTAAAACAAAATATCCAACATATGAGAAATAACAAAAGTAAAGTATATGGAGGCCTTATTACATCCAAAATAAAAATAAACCAATAATAAAATAAAATAACTAAGTTTAAAGTTCATTTAATTTAAGTCCACCGCATGGCCACCTCGAGTCCCTCCTACCCATATCCGCGGTCTATGTATCCCCGAAAAAATATAAAGGAGAAGGTGAGTCACCAAGACTCAAGATGTAACCCTTCCCGCTTAAACCAATTTCATACACAAATTATAACAATTAATAAGCACGAGATAATGTACCCAACCTAGCCAACCAAACGCCTCAATCTACCCTGCTGTGGTACCAAACCACCGGTGGTGCTAAACCACCGGTGACATATAGTCACGTATGTGATGCCAAATCACCGGAGGTGCTAAACCTCCGTGTCCATAGACACAATCGATTGATGGGGCCAACCCATCGTGTGATACCAAATCACCGGCGCAATCCCATATCTCAAAGTGGGGCCAACCCACTGTGGTGCTAAGCCACGTGGACGAGACGCTATGAGGTGCCAAACCTCCGAGGTACTAAACCTCCGTGACCGTAGTCACAGTGTGTTACCAAAACATCGGTGCCCGCTTAAGCACAATATCACCGCCTCCGCTCATTTAACCCACAAAAAAAATCAAGTAATCATGATCGATCTCATACATTTATCACATGTATCATATAAGCCATGCTTCCCAAAAGCATAATAATCTCATATTAACAGAGACTTACCTAATCCTCGCTTGTACCATTAAGGTACTATATCCGTATCTACATCAAGCAAATTTACATACGATATATATCTACCACGCTTATTAATTGCTATAAGTGTGTATGTACACACCTCCACCCTTGGATGCTCTAAATCCGAAAAGACAAAGTCGGCCACACTAGATCTCTCTGCACTCTATATTCTACCAACCATAGGATTAGTACTATGGCCTATTCGCCAACCCAAGTAATTTAAAGGGTAACCTTTGTACCCAAATTACCTTATCACTTTGAATACTAGTTCAAAGACTCAATCAAACTACAACCCATTAATATTAATAACCATAGCCTTTGGCTTTTAAATGAACACCAAATACATATGTAGATCTCACCAAAATTGATTGATTTAACGTTGGCGAACTCACTTGCTTATTTCCAAATCTCAAGATCTTACAATGAATTTGGTTTAATCTGTGATTAGTACCCTTAATTAACAGCTGTCAAACCCACACCTACCTTTACCAAAGTCGACATAATGAGAAAAATATAAACATTCACCCTAAGACCCTTACCTTCCAAATCGACTAAAGGAAAGCCATCTTCTTGCACAATATTCGCCAAGTAGAGTTTAATATAAAGAAAAGGGATTTCGACTTTGATAGGGATTGAATTCGCTATGATTGATTTTATAATTTAAACAAGGCTGGACTTTTAGTGAGAAATAGAAGAAGAAAGGTAGAAGGAGTAGATGATTCACTAATGTGGGTAAGAGTAGAGAAGGAAGAATAAGGAGAAGGAGGAGTGGGAGTTTCACCAAAAGAGTTTTATGAAGAAAGAAAATAAAAGAAAAATGAGAGGGAGGGGTGTTCGGTCTTGAAGAAGAAAAGGAAAAGAAATGGTAAATGGGAAGAATGCTAGCCGAAATTGTCAAGTAAATGGCTAAGAAGAATTCGGCATTCCCTCTTCACAAAGACTCCATGCCGTCCACTCCACTCCAACAAGGAGTTCAATTTTCAAGCAATCTCCTTGGTTTTCTCTAGCCACCCATTTAATTTAATTCAAACTAATTTGAATTAATTCCTAATGATAAGTAATAATCTCTTAATAATCCATGTAATATCCTCATTTATCTCCTATTATCCTTAGAATAAAAAAATCCTTTTAAAAGCTCATATTATCTTTTAATAATAATAATAAAAGAGTTTAAAGGAGGAAGACTCTCCCACTTGTGCCATCCAAACATAATGCAAAAGAGGATCTTCGTGACTCAACCAAGGCTCTACTTGCTCACCATGGCGTCACAAGTAGCTCCCAAGTGGCCCTCCTTTGCCACTTATTCTAGGCTCATTTTATGACAACAATTCCTCCATTAATTCTTGTAACCCCTACCTGCTAAGGCTCATCACCTTTTAAAGCTTAATAATAATATTTTTCTACTATTCCGACACAACTCAAGGCCCTTAATTAAATCTTATCATCCCATAAATATTATCTCAGCAATTCAACTCAAGCAAAATAATGCAAATACGAATAACCCCATTTTTAGGATGTTACATTTTCTTCCATAAAGATGCAACAATAACAATGATAGCTCTCATGGTAAAACTTTAAATTTGAAAGCTTAAGCTTTAGGGGTCTCAAAAGTACAATTATTTTCAAGAAAAGATCACTAGATCACTTACTTGAATGGATGAGAGCTTGCTGAAATTTGAGCTTCCCAAAACTCCTATTTGTTTGCTATTTTTTATGGAGAAGGATAAGCAAAAATTTGGACATCATCTTTTCTTTATTCTACTATTAAACTCACAATTCAGTCCACCAATCACCACCAACTTTAACCAACATGGTCAATCCTTGTCCCCCTTTGAAACCTATGGCCGGCCAAGCCAATATTTGGGGTCTCATTGCCTTTTAAAGACCTCCAATTAACAATTTATGGCTATTTAGTACTTTTAGCCTATAGAATGGAACTTTTACACTTTATGCGATTTAGTCTCTTTTTTTTTTGCGATTAAACTTGAAATTGCTAAAATTAAAACACCAAAATTTTCATGCACATATGCTATCGTGTTCTAACTCATAATATAATCATGAAAATAAATTTCTCTAACTCGAATTAGTGATCCCAAGATCACTTTTCTGACTAGCCCCTAAATTGAGTTGTTATAGACGCATTACTATAAATTACAAACTCCTTTCCCGACTCAGGTTGTACCAAAACTGGGGCTTCAGTCAACGATGCTTTCAGTTCCTCAAAACTCTATTGGCACCTCTCCGTCCGTTCGAACTTGACATCTTTATGTAGCAACCTTGTCATAGGAGTAGCAATCATGGAGAATCCCTTGACAAATCGTCTGTAGTATCACACTAAGCCCAAAAAGCTTCTAATTTTTGATACATTCATCGCCAGTTTCCACTCCACAATAGCCGAGATCTTACTCGGGTCAACTCTAATTCCATCACCCGACATAATGCGTCCTAAGAATCTGACCTCTCAGAGCCAAAACTCACTTTTTTTAAACCTAGCATACAACTGCTTATCTCTTAAAGTTTGCAAAATAGTTCTCAAATGCTCTGTATGCTCACTCTCATCTCGAGAATAAATTAATATGTCATCAATAAAAAAAACTACAAACTTATCCAATTACGGTCGGAAAATATGGTTCATTAAGTCCATAAATACGGTAGGAGCATTTGTCAAGCCAAAGGGCATGACGAGGAACTCATAATGCCCATATCTCGTCTGAAATGTAGTTTTCAGTACATCCTGCTCCTTAACTCTCAATTGGTAATAACCAGACCTCAGGTCTATCTTAGAAAACATTGTGGCTCCCTTCAATAGGTCCAACAAATCGTCAATCCTTGGTAAAGGATACTTGTTCTTAACCATCACCTTTTGAGTTGTCGGTAGTCTATACATAACCTCATCGATCCATCTTTCTTTTTCACAAAAAGTATGGGAGCACCCCACGGAGAATAGCTCGGTCTTGCAAAGCCCTTATCCGTTAACTCTTGTAACTAAGCCTTCAACTCTTTTAACTCCAACGGTGCCATCCTATACGGGGCAACCAAAATAGGCACCGAACCAGGGACCAACTTAATACTAAATTTGACTTCTCTAATTGGAGGAAATCTAGGTATCTCCTCTGGAAACACGTCCAAGTACTCACATACCACAGGCACTGACTCAATCTTTACTTTTGACTCTTGGGTATTTAACACAAATGCAAGATAGGACTCATACCCTTTTTCACGTATTTTTAACAGTCATAGAAGAAATCAATACAGGTAAGCTTTCTAGTTCACCTAATTCAACCCGAATAATATCCCCATTTTCACATCTCAATTCAATAAACTTACTACCACAGTTTTCTAACACATTATGAACAATCAACCAATCCATGCCAAGAATTAGATCAAATTCATCAAACAGTAATAGCATGAGGTTAGCCGGAAAATAATGGCCTCTAATCATCAAGGGACAATTTCTACACACTTTGTCAACTATCACATGCTTTCCTAACAGATTTGACACTTTTATCATGAATTCTGTAGACTCAACAAGCATACCCATGCTAAACACCAATTTCATACAAACATACGAATGAGTAGACTCCGGGTCAATTAAAGCAACAACAGAAATATCATGAAGAGAAGTACCTGTAATTACATCTAGGGATGATGCCTCTTTGCGAGCGCGAATGGCATAAGTCCTTGTAGGCACTCTACCCTCTGATCTCCCAGCCGAATCTCTAGACGTACCTCTATTGCTAGCCCAACTTTTCGGGTTCTTCTGTGGTCTACCCCTCGAAGTGGAATTGCTCGCTCTCACTTCCTGTTTTCAATTTTTCTCATCCATCTCAGGACAATTTCGAATAAAGTGGTCTAGTGAACCAAACTTGTAGCAAGCTCGATTGTTTCCCCAACACTCCCAATATGTTGTCTACCACAATTCTAACACTCAGGTTTATATGACTTTGCATTACCCACACTTTTCATCGAGGTGGCTTGAACTCTAGAGCCCGAATATTTTTTACCACGATCTCGGTGTGAATACCCAGCTGAAGCGATCGTCCGCGGGTTCATTTATTTGGACCTATTTGATTGGGATTGGAACAACTTACTCATCAGTCTCTTCTTTGCATCTTGGGCCTTAATCATGGCTTTTCTCTTTTCCTTATTTAGCTCTTCAGCCTTACAAGCTCTATCGACCAATACCACGAATTCTTTCAACTCTAGAATCCTGACTAACAAACTAATATCCTTATTCAGCCCATCTTCGAATCTTTTACACATAATAGCTGTAGTGGACACACTCTCTTGAGCATACTTACTGAGTCTAACAAATTTACGTTCTCACTCTGCTACAGACATTTTTCATTGCTTCAATTCGAGGAAATCTTTCCATTTTTAATCGATGAACCGCCGAATTTTGTATTTCTTTTGGAACTCCTCTAAAAAGAAATCCCATGTCACTCTCTCCCTCAGAACTACAGATGTCAGCGTTTTCCACCAGCGGTATCCCGAGTCCCTCAGTAATGATACAGCACATTTTAAGCATTCCTCGGGTATGCAAGAAAGTTCATCAAACACCCACATAGAATTCTCAAGCCAGAACTCTGCTTTCTCAGGGTCATCATCTATGTTGGCTCTAAATTCCTCCACCCCTTGCTTTCGAATCTTATCAACCGGGGATTTAGTCAGTCATACCAAATCAATACCTTGAGGAGCTACGGACCAGCTGAGGTATAGGAGGGGGTGGAGGAGGTTGAGCAGTAGGATTTGCTTGAACAAATTTAGTATACTAGTTACTCATCATATGGAGAAAGGCTTTTCGAGCCTCTTCTCCTTGATCCAAGGTCCCAGGTCTACTTTCTACTGGCACGGTCCCATGCGTGGGAGCCGACGTATTACTAGCAGCATCATCAGCAATAGCGCGATCGAAATCCATTTACTATATGAAAACACAGTTTGAAATTGTCAGGAGTCACCACACTATCATAATATTTTTGTGGCATGTATAACTAGACTCTCACACACGCTACGGTAGTTCGAGAACTGACTAAACCATAGCTCTGATACCACTAAATGTAGCACCCCTTACCCGTATTTAACGATGGAACAGGTACAAGGCATTACCTATATTAAACACAAGTAAAACTATAATTCTGAATCATAAAAGTCTGTTCAAATTTAAAACTTTTCAAAATTCCTCTTAGCATCCTTATTATGGGCTTACGAAGCCCAAAACATATCTTAGAAACATATTCAGATCAAATCGTGTTCATTGGAAAACCTTGTAAAATGACATTAGAAGCAGGGGCATACGCCCATGTGGAAGGGTAACACGCTCGTGTGACTTAATAACATGGCCATGTTGACAGATCGTCTGATTTACACAGCCTAAGCATATAAGGACACACCCGTGTCCCACGCCCATATGGATTTATTTCTCAATTTGAACCTACAGGGGTTTGCACATGGCCTGACACATGTCCGTGTCCATGGCCTATGTTTCTCACATGCCCATGACATACCCGTGCCCTAGCCCGAGTGCAAAGACCTTGACATTCTGTTTCTGACATCATCACCCCAATAATGTTGCATGCCCATGTCCTTAGACCGTGTGGCGAATTAAATTCCTAAATTCAGGTGCAAACTTCACATGGCCTGGGCACACGCCCATGTCTTATGGCTGTGTTTTCCATACGGTTGAGACACACGGCCGTATCTCACCCTATGATTACTACTGAGCATTCTATTTTGAAAATTTAGAATGCAGGGGGGCACACGGCCAAACAACATGCCAATGAGACAGACCGTGTGTCACACATAGCCTAGACACATGCCTTTGTGTCTACTTGTGTGGACAAGGACAAGGTTATTTACCAAGCCCATTATGCCACCCTTACTTACACCATCATAAGCCACATTAAGCAACCTATTTATTCATGTATAACTATACCATTTAATCAACCATGCAACTTGCACATTCATGAAAAACATCATCAATTCATATATTAATAAGAAATAGCCATCAACTATGGCCGTATACAAAAGAATTCTTCTTCAAATAAGCCAACACATTTGGCCAAAACAATATGACATTCAATAAAAGACTAAGTCCCTATAAATGCCATACTCAAAATGCTAAATCTAACTATACCAAAATGTATGAATAGTATTGGTGATCCTCTGACAATTTCCATATCCCGAGCTGGCTCTTTGACACTATAAAACAAGAGAAAAGAGAAAGGAGTAAGCTTTAAGCTTAGTAAGTCTATATATAAACAATGAACATCATACCACATACTTTTCAATCAAGAACATTACATACTAATCAAGAACAATTCAAATCCTTGTAATTATACTTACTCATTTCAAATCTTACAACATCCCAAACACATATCATAAACATTACTCACATTTATATACATTTATACCCTGCACTTCTTTCCACAAAGCCACATGTAATTTCACTTAGACAAATTTTCTCGATGAACACTTTCGAATAATACTGGATACACGGTGGTTTCGCACACCGCCCACCATTAATAAATAACAAGGTGGAATCGCATACAACCCACCAATAATCACATCTTCACGGTGGTATCAAACATAGCCTACCAATAATGATAAATATGGTGGTATCGCACAAAGCCTACCAATAATATAAATACGGTGAAATCGCACAGAGCCCACTAATAATAACATGACCATGGATGTTTATCCGTATCCTTTTCCTATTCCGAAGGTTCATCCGAGAATTTCTTCACTTTCTATCATTTCAATAGATATTCATAATATTCATTCACATTTCACATTATACATTAATATGTGAGAACATAAATAAAAAGGATGTATCATTTACATATAAACTTACCTCGATACAAAATATGTCAATTTGCAATTTAGTCCAAAACCTTACCTTTTTCTCGGTCAAGGTTGATTCCACGTTCTTCTTAATCTATAATGACATATTTAGCTTATTAAAAAATCACATTAATCAAATTACTCCAAAATTCCTATTTTGGCAAAGTTATCGTTTTCCCCTAGACTTTTTACAAAATTATGATTTTGCCCCTAGGCTCGTAAAATGAAATGTTTTTATTTTTCACACACCCAACCCTATTCGATTCATATTCCCTCTTATATCCACTAACAATTCCAATTATTACACACAATTACCACATATTTTACAACCTTTACAGAAAGGTCCTATTAGGTGTTTTCATGAGAAATCCTTTCACAAAAGTTGTGTATTTAACAATCAAGATTCATTTTCTTCCCTAAGATTTTAGAAATAAACATGAATATTCACATGCAAAAACCCTAGACTCTCAACCATTTTGCAAATTAGTCCCCTCATTAGCTAGATTATGCTACAAGGGTCCCAAAAGTACTAAAATTAACAAGAATGATCACCAAAATCACTTACTAACAAAGGTTAAAGTTGCTAAAAATTTTCAAGCTTCCAAACCCCTATTCTTGTTGATATTTTCGGTGGAAGAAGGAGAAAAAGATGGAAAGATGATAGCTTTTCTTTATTTTTATTTTATTACTCAATTAAGTCACCAAATACTACCTAACCATTGACCATGTCTTTTCTTTGTCTCTATGGCCAGCCAACACTCCCCTAAAGGTCTAATTTCACATTAAGGACCTCCAATTTAATATTCTATAGCTATTTGACACCTTTAGCTAGAAGAATGAAACTTTTGCACTTTATGCGATTTAGTCCTTTCTCAAAATTAAGTATGCAATCACTAAAATTAATGCACCAAAATTCTCATGCTCTCATATAATCATGCTATAACACATAAAATAATATTAAAAATAATTTCTCCGACCTCAAATTAGTGGTTTTAAAATCAATGTTTCGACTAGCCCTAAAATCGGGTTGTTTCAATGGGAATATGAATTGTTACATTAGTTGACGAAAAAATGAATGTTTAATCGAAAACCCGAAAGCTTAACAATGGAGAAAACTAAGGTGATTTTGGGTGTTTTCTTGGATTTTATGGAGATATTTGGCTTGGGTGATGATAGAAATCAAAACAATTAAGGTTGAAGAACAAAAAGTGGAAAAGAGGAGCTTTGGGAGAAAGGAACAGCTAAAGCATGAAGATGGAGAAACTAACGTTTCACTTATAGGTGAGGGATGATATTAGTGTGATTTTTATAATTTGGTTTATTTGCTTCCTAAACACACATAATTTTGACCCTTTTACAAATTAGTTTCTAATTCAAAATTGAAAGTCTTTAAAACTCTTTTTCAAATATTAATTTAATTTTCTAAAAATCATAGTAAAAAAAATTACTGATAAACCATGTTGAAAAATTTCGAACACTCTAAAGCTAAAATTCCTAAAATACCCCTAAAACTCTTAGGCCCTATTTTGGGGTATTACATGGGCGTTGTACATGATGTTATTTCAAGATCACTAAATACATGTGTTCCCACTTGTAAATAAGTAAATAAATAAATAAATCTTGGATCAAGTGTAACAACCTAATTTAGGGCCTAGTCAAAATAGTGGTGTGAGACCACGAAATCGAGATGAAATTATGAGTTTTAAGGTTTATGTCATGTTTGCATGCTAGTATGAAAGTTTCATGAAGCAATTTCGCTAAATTGTGGTTGAATGGTCCAAAAGGACTAAATTGCAAAAGTTGCAAAAAATGAATTTTTAGAAGCTTTTTGTACGAAATAGCTTTAGAATAATAATTATGAACCCCTAGATAGAAATTTGCCCAAAATTTAATTTTTGGACAAAATTGGTCATGAGATAGTTTTATGGAAATTTTTAAAAAAGAGGGGCATTTTGGTCATTTGTCTAATAAATGATTAAAATGGGAAAAAGATAACAAAAATACATTCATCTTCTTCCCCAAGCTACCGAAAATTCCAATAGCCATTGTTAGGGCTCTTTCAATTTTCCAAGCTTGCTAGTAAGTGCTTCTAAGCCCGGTTTTTTATATTCTTCGTATTTTTGAAGTCTTGTTAGCATGAGCAAGCTATTTTTAGCTATTTGATGAGCTGTAATGCATGTTCAAAAATGTGTTCATGTATTACATGCATGTATTTTGATGTTTTATGGAATATTATGAAAGCTTGATGTAGTAGAAACATCTTTTATTAAGTGATTTTCCATGAAAATGCGTGTAGGGACTTGATTGTGAAAATCTTAAGTTTGGTCATACATGTGTGATTTGTGTGAATTGATGATTGCTATAGTTGATAATATTAATCAACTACGCATGTAGTTTAAGAAAGTTGCATAAAAATCATTTTACGAGCCTAGGGGAAAAAGTGTAAATATGAGAAAGTATAAGGGCAAAATAGTAATTTTGTCAAAGAATGACTTATGAGTCAATTTAGTCAATATGCTTATTAAATGGTCTATTTATGATTATAGATCAAGAAAAATGAAGCCCGGATCGAAACCGAGGTAAGAACAAAGTTGAGGACTAAATTGCATATCTACATACATGTTGTATATTGAGGTAAGTTTGTATGATTTCTAAGCCTTATGATTTCTTTCATTGAATTGCTTAGTATAATGTACATTATTATAATGGAATGCCTAATGTTGGTTAAATAAGAAATCAATGTGATTAAGTATGAACAGAGATATCATGTAAGTCCAAGGACCCAAGCTTGGCATTGAACAAGTTACCATGTAAGTACAAGGCAAGCTTGGCATTGAACAGAGATATCATGTAAGTCTAAGGCAAGCTTGAAATTGAATAGAGATATCATGTAAGTTAAAGGACCCAAGCTTAGCATTGAACAAGTTATCATGTAAGTCTAAGGCAATCTTGGCATTGAACAGAGATATCATGTAAGTCCAAGGACCCAAGCTTGGCATTAAACAAGTTATCATGTAAGTCCAAGGCAAGCTTGGCATTGATGCAAGAAGAGATATTCCATGTAAGTCCATATTTAGAATATGGCTTTGGTATTAAGATCATGGTAAGAGATTTAGTATCCTCGGTTATTCTCAGAAATTCATCGAGCAAATGAGTAAAGTTAAAATGAGATAACAAGAAATCTAAGTAAGCAAAGATATTACCAAGTTGAAATTGATTATTATTTATGTTATGAATGATGAATTAGAGATCATGAATATTAAATTAAAGTATGTTGATCAATGTGATCAAGTGAAACAGGCACCATGTTACCTTACAAGTATGAGGATAATAAGTATCATGAGACATATGAGAATCAGTATGAGTAAGTAAACTCTAAAGCTAAAATTATGATACCATTGTTATGTCAAATGGTTTATATTAAGCAAGTTTATTAATTTGTGTTTTACATGCAAACTTACTAAGCTAAATGCTTACGTCTTTAATCCTTTCTTTCTATGTAGTCCCGCCAAGCTAACTTGTGGATAATTGGAGTCAAGCTCGTAGCACACTATAAATCCTTATTTTGGTATAGCCAAGTTATTTTACTAAGTATGGCATGTATAGGAAGCATTCATTTTGAGGGCATGTTTTAAGAAGGGTCATTGTATAGGTTATCAAACCATTATTCTTTTGTATATGGCTAAGTGGTTAGCAAAAATTGGTTATATGTATGTTGCTATATTCAATGAAGCACGTTGTATATTTTTTGAAATGTATTGGTTTGATTTTGATTTTGAAAGCGGTAAATGGCTTGGTAAATAGCCTCTAAGTACTCACACAGTTAGACATACGGGCGTGTGTCTAGGCCATGTGAACCCTGCACCTTATTATTATTAATCAGGATAGGCCACGGTACAACCCCACGGCTATCTATATGAGCCGTGTAGAATACACGATTTGAACATGGGCGTGTGCCCATACCGTGTGGATCAAGTCAGTATATCAAGGTTTATCACACGGTTTAAGCCTACGGGCGTGTTCAAGCCATGTGAAAATAGTCAGTAACTCCCCACGGTTGATGACATGAGCGTGTCAAGGGGTACACGGGCATGTCCCAAGCCACATGGGCGTGTGACCCTTGCTTTAAAGAAAGGTTTCGATTAAGCTTTAAAAGTTTTTAGATATGTGCTTAAGGCCTCGTAGGCCCATGAAATGTATGATTAGACTAATATAGAGAAATTTTTAAGACAACTAAATTTTACAGCCCATAAGTGTATGTTTTAATGAGTTCAAGCATGGTAATATCTCTTATCCAGTCCTAGCCACGGGCTTAGGTTTGGGGTGTTACATTTAGTGGTATCAGAGCTACTGTTTAATCGGTTCTAGGACAAACGTAGCACGAGTATGAGTCTAGCTATACATGCTATACATAAGAATGTTTTATTAATGATAGTGTGATGACTCCTGACTATTTAAATTATATTTATACATATAGTAAAGGGATCCCGAAGAAGTTGTGGCGGATGATGTAGAAAGTAATGCGCCGGCTCCCGCAGAGGGGACGGTGCCAAACAAGAATGAGAATAGACCCACTACGGTGAGTCAAGAAGGAGGAGAAGAGGCTAGAGAAGCTTTCCTCCATATGATGAATGCTTGGTATACAAAGTTCGTTCGTGCGAACCCGAATGTACAGCCTCCTCCACCCCCGCCTGTTCCTCAACTTGCTTCAATAGCCCCTCAAGTAGTAGAGGTGGTAAGAGTAGATAAACCTCCAATTGATAGGATCAGGAAACATGGGGCAAAAGAATTTTGGGCTAGAAAAGATGATGATCCAGAAAGAGCTGAATTAAGGGAATTTGTTGTGCAAGTAGAAAGGGCTTGTAAAGCCGAAGAACTAGTAAAAGAGAAGAAGAAGTCTGAAATGGAGTCTCGTGACTCTAGAAAGAGACAGTGGAATAAGTCATTCCAATATTCATCCAAAAAGTCAAGAGATTTATCTATCCAATCGGCTACTTCCACTGGGCTTTCAAGGCAAGACAAGAGTAAACAGTATTCAGGGAATAAAGCACAGATTGCTTCAGTTGCAAGTGTTGGGAATATTAGATCTGACAGACCTGAATGCCCACAGTGTGGCAGGCGTCACCTTGAAGAATGTCGAGCACATGAAAATGCATGCTTTAGATGTGGTTTTAAAGACCACTATATAAAAGATTGTCCAGAGATGGTGAAAGAAGAAAGAGCTCAGAACCCGAGATCCGGGAGTATGGTCAGAGGTAGACCGCAGAGGAACCAGGGAAGTGGGGCAAGTGGAAGAGGTAACCCTAGAGAACAGGCTGCAAGACCTGAGGGTAGAGCGCCTGCAAGGACTTATTCCATTCGCACTCGCGAAGAGGCATCTTCACATGATGTTATTACGGGTACCTTTTCTCTTCATGATGTTAAAGTTATTGCTTTAATAGATCCCAGATCCACACACTCTTACATTTGCATGAAATTAGTATCAGGTTTGAGTATGCCTATAGATTTTATAGAATTTATGATTAAGGTGTCTAATTCTTTAGGCAAGAGTGTGTTAGTTGATAAAATTTGTAAAGATTGTCTATTAATGATTAGAGGTTATTACTTTAAAGAAAATCTTATGTTGCTACCATTTGATGAGTTCGACCTCATTCTTGGCATGGACTGGTTGACTACCCATGATGTAATAGTTAATTGTGGGAAGAAATATATTGAAATGAGATGTGAGGATGGGGATACTCTTCATGTAGAATCAGATGAACAAGGTAGATCACCAGCAATGGTTTCTCTTATGACCGCACAAAATATATAAGAAAAGGCTATGAAGCATATTTGGCCTATGTGATGAATGATAGAGGAACAGAATTGAAGATTGAGTTAGTACCGATAGTACGTGAGTACGTGGATGTTTTTCTCAAAGAATTGCCAGGACTTACCACCAGTTAAAGAGGTTGAGTTCAATATTGAGCTAACTCCCGGTACTATACCGATATCCATTACTCCTTACAGAATGGCTCCAATAGAGTTGAAAGAGCTAAAGTCAAAGTTGCAAGAGTTAACAGACAAAGGCTTTGCAAGATCAAGTTGTTCACCATGGGTTGCTCCGATTTTATTTGTGAAAAAGAAAGATGGCACTATGAGATTGTGCATAGATTACTATCAACTTAATAAAGTGACAGTAAAGAACAAGTACCCATTGCCTAGGATCGATGATTTGTTCGATCAATTGAAAGGAGCCACTGTGTTCTCCAAAATAGACTTGAGATCAGGGTACTATCAGCTTAGAGTGAAGGATTCAGATGTGTCCAAGACTGCCTTTCAAACGAGGTATGGGCATTATGAATTTTCAGTCATGCCCTTTGGGTTGACCAATGCTCCCGCAGTATTCATGGACTTAATGAACCGTATATTTAGACCATACCTCGACAAGTTTGTAGTCGTTTTTTTTATGACATACTGATTTATTCCCGAGATGAGAATGATCATGCTGAACACCTACGGACAGTTCTATATATTCTTCAAGGAAATCAGTTATATGCCAAATTCAGTAAAAGCGAATTTTGGCTCAAGGAAGTAGGATTTCTTGGACATATTATCTCGAAATATGGAGTCCGATTAGATCCAAATAAGATCTCGCCATAATGGGTTGGAAGCCACAGAAGAACATCTCTAAGATTAGAAGTTTTTTAGGCCTAGCCGACTATTATAGATGATTTGTCAAGGGGTTTTCCATGATTGCAACCCCGATGACTAAACTGTTATAGAAGAATGTGATGTAACACCCTGATTTAGGGGCTATGCAGGTTGGGTATAATTCGTGGTCTAGTAGGTTTTGGGTATGCTTAGATGTATTTGAGAGGTGTTGGGAATGCTCGGATTAAAGGGGAGGACTTTGGAAAATTTTAGATTTTTTTTTTTTAAGTGCTAAAAGGGGAACTTGGCGGATGTGGTCTTAAGAGAAATTTTGTGGGATTAAGGCACAAAAGATGGGCTGGTGGAGTGGCAAGGAGACGCCACTAAGAGCTTGGAGAAGTGACGCCTGTGTACAAGGAAGGGGCAAGTGTTCGAAATGGAGGTAGCATCTTGGGTTTGTTTTTGCGTCATGAGAGAGGGAGATGTTGGATTCGGTTTGGGCACTTAAAAGATGGAGAAGACTTGGTCTTTGCTTTTGAAATTGACTAGGTGATGGGTTGACTCATTCAAACTTTTTGAATGGGTGTTAGGGAGGAAAAGTAGGAAGAAAATATGGATTTGAAGGGATTTGAGTAGTGGCGAATTTTTTGGTTTCTTTGGGGAGAGCTTGGCGAATATTATAAATAGGGGAGGGTGCTCACCTTTTGTTTTTCCCACTTGATTTCTTGCCAAAAGTTTCTCCATTGTTCTCCCACTCTCCTAAATCGAAACCTCATTTGCCATTCTTTTCTTTCTTTTCTTTTGGACCTTTAATAACCACCCACT
Source organism: Gossypium rotundifolium (assembly GCA_025506655.1). Classification (NCBI taxonomy): domain Eukaryota; kingdom Viridiplantae; phylum Streptophyta; class Magnoliopsida; order Malvales; family Malvaceae; genus Gossypium; species Gossypium rotundifolium. The sequence continues at coordinate 33,418,465 of CP106730.1, forward strand.
CTTCCATCCATCCTCTTCTTCCATTTTGCTAAACCGAAAGTACACCCCATACTTTCCTCTCCTCTTTGCAAAACCTCTTTGGTAGAACCCTTATACCCATTTCCTTGATTTTCTTGATAGCAGAATCTCCGCCTCTCCTTTGTGCCGCGTCCTTTTCTTTTATTTAGTAGCACCTTGGCGAATGTTAGCATAAGTCTCGTTGGGTTTCCATTTGCAACCATTGTTAGGAAAGCCTCGTTTAGCAGATCGATTTGGTAAGTGGTGGTAAGGTTTTTGGTAAGCTATGTTTTTGGTATTTCGCTTAAGTCTAAAATGGTTAAGCATTTGATGCCAAGGCCGTTTGTAGGGGAGGAGAGCCTAGCGAGAGATCTTTTCGGGATTCGTTTAGTCAGCTTTTGCAGAGGCGTTAAGTAGCATTTCAGGTTTTGATTGTTGGTGCTAGAAGGTGCGTAATCATCGCACTATTTCTCGGGTTGCTTGCTAACTATTAAACATATGTATTATGTGTGGAAGCCGATTATAATGGCTCAAGTGATGAGAACTGGTGATGGTAAGATTATTTGTGATGTATTTATATATGTATATATATTTTTATATACTTATGTGATACGATGACTTAACATGTAGCATCTACATATTTGCATGAGGTGGGGCTTGATTCGATGAAGGAGGAAGTGTACACAAGGTGTACGTGGTCTAATGATAGCTCCGGCTACATTAGCGCTTGAGGGTTTGCTGTGTGCTACCTCAAGGGAGATGATGGCTAGGTGCCCATCTCGGCGGTTGATGGCTATGTGCATCACCGTAAGACAGATATTGACGTTGAGATCATTTTAGTTGATCGGTGGCTCAGCCACGGCCTTGTGCAGCGAGTTGCCAAGGTAAGGTTTTGGATCACGATGTGATCAGTGGTGGTTTATCCACGCCTTAGTGTGAGTCCGCTAAGGTTGGCGTCTGATTGGATAATGGGTTGGGTTGAAGTACATCCTTGCATGGTTTGTTTTGAGGATTGTGTAGGTATGGGCCAAGCCCATACGTGTGGGAAATTTGTGTTGTGGTTATGCACTGAGTCTGTGGACTCACCCAATTATTTTCCTAACATTTCAGGTGATTCATGAGATGGACCGGATCGGAGAGGACACATGGTGGCCCATGCCAAGGAGATGTTTTGGTTATATTAAATATTAAGTATTTCTTTTAAATGATGGTTGTAATAAGGATTTATTTTATTATTCTAGTATCATTTTATTATTAACTCTATTATGGTTTGTTTAAATTGAAACACTATGTGAAGATGGTTATATTTTTATAACTTACTTATTCAAATATGGAATTATCAAACATGTGGCTATAATTTCAAAAGAACATGGTTTCCAAGAGCAAATAAATTTTACTATTTTATTCTAAGTCAAAATATTTTCTCTAACATAACCAGATTCGGTCGTAGTGAATGGGCCGGGTTTGGGGATGTTCATGCTTTAATATCGTGAGCTGTGTTCAAAACTTCGGCTTTGAGGGTTTTGGGCAAATGCTTTTTTTTAAATGGGCTTTTTGAAATGTGGGCTTTTATAAAAAGTTTTCGAGTTATTCGCATGGCACTGTGTTCCTACCAAGTCCACCGTAAGTGCTTGGACTTTTGAAGTGTTTTATTTGTATGATTTATTATGGGCTTAGATTGGGCTCAGAGATTAGAATATTAAGACTATTGGACCCTAGGATTAGACTACTCAAACATTTGCATAAAACTTAAAGCTCTTGAACAAACACAGAAGTAAGTCATTGAGTTAAGGTGTGGTAACCTTGGTACGCATGTCTAGGAGTGGATCCTAAGAGTTTGGTACTTAAGCATCCACGTGACTCACCTCCTCTTCGCAGAATCCTACCGGTGCGTAGCTACGGCTCACCTTAACCAAGAGGACTTGTTCATAGGCTAAACCAGCTTATTAAAACCCGAAAGGGATTTGACTGATTGTTTTGAAATCCTCTGCTTTTAAAATTTTCAACTTTACCCCTTTGGTTTGTAAAACTCTAAATCGATTTTGAAAGATGTTTTCTCGATTTATAAAATTACCAAAATGCCCTAGTGGCAAAATTACAAAAATGCCCTCGTGTTATAAAATTTCTATACTACCCTTAACTATTGATAAAAGGATTTTTACCTTGTAAAATACCGAATCTCGAGTTTTCAAAATATTAAAATACTCGTTTGTGGAAATTTACGAAAATACCCCTGTTGATGAAATTACCAAAATGCCCTTGGTTTCTAAATTTTGGATTTCTCGATTTTTACTGAGATATTCTTATTTTGCCAAAGATCAGAAAATCTTATTTTATGAAATATCGTGATACTTTGATTTGGAGAATTTACGAAAATGCCCATAATTTTCAAAATTACAAAACATAACCCTACTTCCTGAAATTTTTGCAACACACTTTGTTTGAAAAACAAAATTTTCAAGGTAACCCCTGAGATTTTGTAAATTTTGAAATATCTTTAAGTTGGGAAAAACTATTTTCAAAATTGACCCTGAGTTATTACCAAATACCCTCTTTAGGAAAATGATGCATTACCCCTAGGTTGGGAATGAAACCTTGATTGCTCGAAAGAACTACTCTCTAAACTTCATTGCATAAAATTGCTCGTGGATAAAATAGTGAAACAAGAATTTCTAATGCATAAAACTTTTAAATGACTAAATCAAGGCGCTTAGATATGAGTTCTAGGGCGTGGTCGCAATACTCGTGGGCGTGGTAGAGGCAGGATGTCAAGATGTCGAACCAGTTGGGTCACGCCATGGGTCAGAGAGCGATGCACCGCCACCAGCTGTTGAGGTTGAACAGCAGGATCAGACTGGAGGAGACGACGCAGTGTCACAAGCTGTGCTGCGAGTGCTCGAACGAGTGGCAGGAGCCAATGGGGGCAATAGGACTCGGAAGTCAGTGCCCGAAAGGCTTAGGGCGAATGGAGCCGAGGTATTCAGAGGAGTGTCTGGGGTAGCTCCAAACGTGGCAGAGTACTGGCTTGAGGCGGTGGAAAGGATTATGGACGACTTAGACTTAACTGCTGAGGAGAAGCTTAAGGGTGTTGTTTCGTTGCTGCGGGATGAGGCCTACCAGTGGTGGCTCACTGTTAAAGAAAGTACCCCTACGGATCGAGTGGATTGGGGTTACTTTAAGATCAAGTTTGAAGGAAATATGCTCTGAGCGAGCTATGTGGATGCTCGAGGAAGGCGTTCTCAATCGGTGCAAGGTGGCAAATCGATAGCGAGTACGGAAGAGTTTCTACGCCCGGCCGGTATGCTCGGGGCATCGTGGCAACGGATTATGAGAGATGTGTCGATTGAAGATGGTCTCGCGGATGAGTGCGAGTTTTGATTGCTCCGCATCAAAAAGAGACTTCACCGCTTTAGTGGAGAAAGCTCGAATAGCCGAGGAGGTCAAGAAGGCCGAGAGGCACAATAGGAAAGGAACCGTGACAAGAGAAGTGTTGGATCACCGTAAGTGTTTGAGAGGGTTCGAAAAGACCGAGAGTTGAGACTCCTGTCATATTGCTAAGCCGGCCACGGAAATCCAGATCGTCTGTGTGCTCAATGTGGAAGGTACCATGTTGACGAGTCTTTGGAATCGGGTTCGAGAATGCTTGGATGTAAGTCCAAGTCTCATCTCGATTAAAGATTGTCCCTTATTGAATGGGACTCGGAAAATAGGTCAAGGTTATGTGCAACCGTGCGTAGGTGGTCGAAGCGGCGAGAGGACGTGGTCGAACCGGGAGGAAATGGTTCCACCGAGGTCGTGGCGTGAGACCGCGGTAATGGTGGCACGGAGGCAAGGCGACCAGTGTCTGGTTTATGCAAATCCGTCGAAGGAGGATAATGGTGTGCTGATGGGTCAACCGGTAAGTTCCTTAGGTCTCGAATATTCTTTGTTGTTTTGTTCGCTTTGGTGATTATTTGATTTGTTGCTCGAAAGTAGTTGGAACCTTGAGTATGAACTTAGATCTCGTGCCTAGAAGCATGATAGCTCTTTAAGATCAGTCTTGTGCAATAGCATAGTGGGAGGAATTGAGTCGTTAGTTCAGACAAGTAATTTGAGGGACTAAATTATTTTAAGGAGGTAGAATTGTAACACCCGATTTAGGGCTATGCAAAGTTGGGTATAATTCGTGGTCTAGTAGGTTTTGGGTATGCTTAGATGTATTTGAGAGGTGTTGGGAATGCTCGGATTAAAGGGAGGACTTTGGAAAATTTTAGATTTTTTTTTAAGTGCTAAAAGGGAACTTGGCGGATGTGGTCTTAAGAGAAATTTTGTGGGATTAAGGCACAAAAGATGGGCTGGTGGAGTGGCAAGGGAGACGCCACTAAGAGCTTGGAGAAGTGACGCCTCGTACAAGGAAGGGGCAAGTGTTCGAGTCATGGAGGTAGCATCTTGGGTTTGTTTTTGCGCCATGAGAGAGGGAGATGTTGGATCTGGTTTGGGCACTTAAAAGATGGAGAAGACTTGGTCTTTGCTTTTGAAATTGGCTAGGTGATGGGTTGACTCATTCAAACTTTTTGAATGGGTGTTAGGGAGGAAAAGTAGGAAGAAAATATGGATTTGAAGGGATTTGAGTAGTGGTTAATTTTTTGGTTTCTTTGGGGGAGAGCTTGGCGAATATTATAAATAGGGGAGGGTGCTCACCTTTTTGTTTTTCCCCACTTGATTTCTTGCCAAAGTTTCTCCATTGTTCTCCCACTCTCCTAAATCAAACCTCATTTGCCATTCTTTTCTTTCTTTTCTTTTGGACCTTTAGTAGAACCACCCACTCTTCCATCCATCCCTCTTCTTCCATTTTGCTAAACCGAAAGTACACCCCCATACTTTCCTCTCCTCTTTGCAAAACCTCTTTGGCCGAACCCATTATACCCATTTCCTTGATTTTCTTGATAGCCGAATCTACGCCTCTCCCTTGTGCCGCGTCCCTTTTCTTTTATTTAGTAGCACCTTGGCCGAATGTTAGCATAAGTCTCGTTGGGTTTCCATTTGCAACCATTGTTAGGGAAAGCCTCCGTTTGTAGCAGTCAGTTTGGTAAGTGGTGGTAAGGTTTTTGGTAAGCTATGTTTTTGGTATTTCGTTTAAGTCTAAAATGGTTAAGCATTTGATGCCAAGGCCGTTTGTAGGGGAGGAGAGCCTAGCGCAGGAGATCTTTTCGGGATTCGTTTAGTCAGCTTTTGCAGAGGCGTTAAGTAGCATTTCGGGTTTTGATTGTTGGTGCTAGAAGGTGCGTAATCATCGCACTATTTCTCGGGTTGCTTGCTAACTATTAAACATATGTATTATGTGTGGAAGCCGATTATAATGGCTCAAGTGATGAGAACTGGTGATGGTAAGATTATTTGTGATGTATTTATATATGTATATATATTTTTATATACTTATGTGATACGATGACTTAACATGTAGCATCTACATATTTGCATGAGGTGGGGCTTGATTCGATGAAGGAGGAAGTGTACACAAGGTGTACGTGGTCTAATGATAGCTCCGGCTACATTAGCGCTTGAGGGTTTGCTGTGTGCTACCTCAAGGAGATGATGGCTAGGTGCCCATCTCGGCGGTTGATGGCTATGTGCATCACCGTAAGATGATATTGACGTTGAGATCATTTTAGTTGATCGGTGGCTCACCACTACCTTGTGCAAATAATTGCCAAGGTAAGGTTTTGATCACGATGTGATCGGTGGTGGTTTATCCACGCCTTAAGCGTGGAGTCCTAAGGTTGGCGACGGTTGGATAATGGGTTGGGTTGAAGTACATCCTTGCATGGTTTGTTTTGAGGATTGTGTAGGTATGGGCCAAGCCCATACGTGTGGGAAATTTGTGTTGTGGTTATGCACTGAGTCTGTGGACTCACCCAATTATTTTCCTAACATTTCATGTGATTCATGAGATGGACCGGGATCGGAGAGGACACATGGTGGCCCATGCCGAAGGAGATGTTTTGGTTATATTAAATATTAAGTATTTCTTTTAAATGATGGTTGTAATAAGGATTTATTTTATTATTCTAGTATCATTTTATTATTAACTCTATTATGGTTTGTTTAAATTGAAACACTATGTGAAGATGGTTATATTTTTATAACTTACTTATTCAAATATGGAATTATCAAACATGTGGCTATAATTTCAAAAGAACATGGTTTCCAAGAGCAAATAAATTTTTACTATTTTATTCTAAGTCAAAAATATTTTCTCTAACATAACCAGATTCGGTCGTAGTGAATGGGCCGGGTTTGGGGATGTTACATGTGAAGTTTTAATGGTCAGAACGATGCCATCAAAGTTTTGAGAGGTTGAAAGAAATGTTGGCAGAAGCTCCAATTTTAGTACAACCTGAGTCAGGGAAAGAAATTTTGATTTACAGTGATGCATCCTTAAACGGATTAGGATGTGTACTCATGCAAGAAGGCAAGGTGATTGCTTATGCCTCAAGATAGTTGAAACCTCATGAGAAGAATTATCTGACACATGATCTAGAATTAGCTGCCATAGTCTTCGCTTTGAAGAATTGGAGACACCATTTATATGGTGAGAGATGTCAGATTTTTACTGATCATAAAAGTCTGAAGTACTTGATGACGCAGAAAGAGTTGAACTTAAGGCAACGAAGATGGTTAGAGTTGATAAAAGACTATGAGTTGGTCATTGACTACCACCCAGGAAAGGCGAATGTAGTTGTTGATGCTTTGAGCAGGAAGTCCCTTTTTGCATTAAAGGCATTGAATTCCAGGATATCTTTATCCGATGATGGTTCTATTATAGCTGAGTTGAGAGCTAGATCAATGTTTTTTCACGAGATCCTGGAAGTTCAGAAAGAAGATAGTGAATTGCAAGTCAAGAGAGCTCAGTGCGAGCCAGATGTTGAACCTGACTTTTGAATTAATTCTGATGGATACTTGATGTTTACAGATAGAGTTTGTATACAGAGAAAAGAGGAGTTGATTCAGAGAATTTTGTATGAAGCACATAATGGATGTTTGTCCGTACATCCAGGAAGTACTAAGATGTATAATGATTTAAAGCAATAGTATTGGTGGTCAAAATGAAGAAAGATATTTCAGAATTTGTTTCCAAGTGCATGATCTGCCAGCAAGTAAAGGCTAAACACCAAGTACATTCGGGTTTACTTCAGCCCATTTTGATTCCCGAGTGGAAATGGGACCGTATCACCATGGATTTTATAACGGGGTTACCATTGTCACCAAGCAAGAAGGATGCTATATGGGTTGTAGTTGATAGACTCACGAAGTCAGCTCATTTCATACACGTACGAGTGGATTACTCCCTCGACAAATTGGCAAACTTGTATGTTTCAGAAATAGTAAGGCTTCACGGAGTTCCCTTATCGATTATATCGGATAGAGATCCGAGATTCACATCTAGATTTTGGAAGAGACTGTAAGAAGCCTTAGGTACAAGATTGAATTTTAGCACAGCTTTTCATCCTCAAACTGATGGTCAGTCAGAGAGGTTAATTCAAGTACTTGAGGATATGCATAGATGTTGTATTTTAGAATTTCAAGTAGTTGGGAAAAGTTTCTCCCATTGATAGAATTTGCCTACAAAAATAGTTTTCAGTCGAGCTTAAAGATGGCGCCTTATGAGGCTCTATATAGGTGTAAATGCAGAACACCTTTGTTTTGGACTGAACTCAAGGAAAACCAAATTCACGGGGTCGATCTGGTTAAAGAAGCTGAAGAGAAAGTAAAAGTGATATGAGAACCAGTCAAGATTTTAGCTCGAGAAGTCAAACAACTGAGAAATAAAAGTATTGTCCTAGTGAAAGTATTGTGGCAAAGACATGGAATAGAAGAAGCTATGTGGGAAACAGAAGAGAATATGAGAAACCAGTATCCAAACCTTTTTGCTGGTATGATTTTCGAGGACGAAAATCCGTAAGTGGGAGAATTGTATCAGCCCGATTTAGGGCCTAGTCGGAATAGTGGTGTGAGACCATGAAACCAAGATGAAATTATGAGTTTTAAGGTTTATGTCATGTTTTCATGCTAGTATGAAAGTTTCATGAAGCAATTCTGCTAAATTGTGGTTGAATGGTCCAAAAGGACTAAATTGCAAAAGTTGCATAATATGAATTTCTAGAAGCTTTTTGTACGAAATAGCTTTAGAATAATAATTATGAACCCCTAGATTGCAATTTGCCCAAAATTTAATTTTGGACAAAATTGGTCATGAGATAGTTTTATGGAAATTTTTAAAAGAGGGCATTTTGGTCATTTGCCTAATAAATGATTAAAATGGGAAAAAGATGACAAAAATCCATTCATCTTCTTCCCCAAGCTACCGAAAATTCCAATAGCCATTGTTAGGGCTCTTTCAATTTTCCAAGCTTGCTAGTAAGTGCTCCTAAGCCCGGTTTTTGATATTCTTCGTATTTTTGAAGTCATGGTAGCATGAGTAAGCTATTTTTAGCTATTTGATGAGCTGTAATGCATGTTCAAAAATGTGGTCATTTATGACATGCATGTATTTTGATGTTTTATAGAAGATTATGAAAGCTTGATGCAATAGAAACATCTTTTATTAAGTGATTTTCCATGAAAATGCATGTAGGGACTTGATTGTGAAAATCTTAAGTTTGGTCATACATGTGTGATTTGTGTGAATTGATGATTGCTATAGTTGAGACTATTAATCAGCTAAACATGTAGTTTAAGAAAGTTGTATAAAAATCATTTTACGAGCCTAGGGGCAAAAGTGTAAATATGAGAAAGTATAAGGGCAAAATAGTAATTTTTCCAAAGAATGAGTTATGAGTCAATTTAGTTAATATGCTTATTAAATGGTCTATTTATGATTATAGATCAAGAACAATGAAGCCCGGATCGAAATCGAGGCAAGAGCAAAGTCGAGGACTAAATTGCATATCTACATACATGTTGTATATTGAGGTAAGTTTGTATGATTTCTAAGCCTTATGATTTCTTTCATTGAATTGCTTATTATAATGTACATTATTATAATGGAATGCCTAGTGTTGGTTAAATAAGAAATCAATGTGATTAAGTATGAACAGAGATATAATGTAAGTCTAAGGACCCAAGCTTGGCATTGAACAAGTTACCATGTAAGTCCAAGGCAAGCTTGGCATTAAACAGAGATATCATGTAAGTCCAAGGACCCAAGCTTGGCATTGAACAAGTTATCATGTAAGTCCAAGGCAAGCTTGGCATTGAACAGACATATCATGTAAGTTCGAGGACCCAAGCTTGGCATTGAACAAGTTATCATGTAAGTCCAAGGCAAGCTTAGCATTGAACAGAGATATCATGTAAGTCCAAGGACCCAAGCTTGGCATTAAACAAGTTATCATGTAAGTCCAAGGCAAGCTTGGCATTGAACAGAGATATCATGTAAGTCCAAGGACCCAAGCTTGGCATTGAACAAGTTATCATGTAAGTCCAAGGCAAGCTTGGCATTGAACAGAGATATCATGTAAGTCCAAAGACCCAAGCTTGGCATTAAACAAGTTATCATGTAAGTCCAAGGCAAGCTTGGCATTGAACAGAGATATCATGTAAGTCCAAGGCAAGCTTGGCATTGATGCAAGAAGAGATATTCCATGTAAGTCCATATTTAGAATATGGCTTTGGTATTAAGATCATGGTAATAGATTTAGTATCCTAGGTTATTCACGAAATTCATCTAGCAAATGAGTAAAGTTAAAATAAGATAACAAGAAATCTAAGTAAGCAAAGATATTACCAAGTTGAAATTGAGTATTATTTTTGTTATGAATGATGAATTAGAGATCATGATTATTACATTAAAGTATGTTGATCAATGTGATCAAATGAAACAGGCACCATGTTACCTTACAAGTATAAGGATAATAAGTATCATGAGACATGTGAGAATCAGTATGAGTAAGTAAGCTCTAAAGCTGAAATTATGATACCATTGTTATGTCAAATGGTTTATATTAAGCAAGTTTATTAATCTGTGTTTTACATGCAAACTTACTAAGCTAAATGCTTACGTCTTTAATCCTTTCTTTCTATGTAGTCCCGTCAAGCTAACTTGTGGATAATTGGAGTCGAGCTCGTAGCACACTATAAATCCTTATTTTGGTATAGCTAAGTTATTTTGCTAAGTATGACATGTATAGAAAGCATTCATTTTGAGAACATGTTTTAAGAAGGGTCATTGTATAGGTTATCAAACCATTATTCTTTTGTATATGGCTAAGTGGTTAGCCAAAATTGGTTATATATATGTTGATGTATTCAATGAAGCATGTTGTATAGTTTTTGAAATGTATTGGTTTGATTTTGATTTCAGGGCGGTAAATGGCTTGGTAAATAGCCTCTAAGTACTCACATGATTAGACACACGGGTGCGTGTCTAGGTCGTGTGAACCCTGCACCTTATTATTAATCAGGATAGGTCACGGTACAACCCCACGGCCGTGTATATGAGCCGTGTAGAATACACGGTTTAAACATGGGCGTGTGCCCATACCATGTGGATCAAGTCAGTATATCAAGGTTTATCACACGGTTTAAGCCCACGAGCGTGTTTAGGCCATGTGAAAATAGTCAACAGCTCCCCACGGTTGATGACATGAGCGTGTCAAGGGGTACACGGGTGTGTCCCAAGCCACATGGGTGTGTGACCCCTGCTTTAAAGAAAGGTTTCAATTAAGCACCAAATTTTTTAGATATGTGCTTAAGGCCTCGTAGGCCCATGAAATGTATGATTAGACTAATATAGATAAATTTTTAAGACGGAACGAAATTTTACAGCTCATAAGTGTATGTTTTAATGAGTTCAAGCATGGTAATATCTCTTATCCAGTCCTAGCCTCGGGCTTGGGTTCGGGGTTTTACATCAAGAATTAATTTTTTTATGAAAATATGTTCTTTCAAGTTTGCTTTATTTTCAGATTATATACTTGTCTGGGTACCAGGAAGTCGAAAACCCTCATTGCCTACCGACAAATGATTGAGGCACACACCGGGGGTAAATTATTTTCTTAAAATAAAATTATATTAATATCATGTAATTACTTTATTTATTTATGTTATTTTACTCATGTCATTATAACCATGTTATTAATTGTGCAGTTCTTGTGAATGTCATATATCGCGTAGGACATGTCTGTCATTCCTTTTGTCGGCTCATGTCCACTCACTCGTATGGTGCATTAACACACTCGTGTTGAATTTTTTAACAATTGAGTGGTGTAACAAGGATCGATTGGTGTGAAAATTTGAGTGCAAACAAGATGTTTCGGACGTTCCACAGACAATGTCCACAAAATTAACAAGAGGGGAAAAGATGTAAAGAATTAGGCATTAGAGCATCAACAATATATTTCATTGTGGAACGCCCGATAGGAGAAGAGGCCTCGATTGGATTTATTTTTTTTAATTTCACGCCCTCAATCGACTATCAGCGTTGGTATGTGGAGAATGGGCTGTTGTATTTATTTGCTAGGCAATTGATGGTAGTCATTAGACACATGCACCGATGAGGGAACCTACAAATTCATAATGCAAATTTAGCACTCAATGTTTACATTTTTTAATCAATTTGGCCCTTATTCTTTTTTTTAGATCAATTTGGCCACTAACCTTTCAAAAAAGGCATAATGACTTATTTAACCCTTTAATTTTACAAAAAAAAGTCATGTTAACCCTTCATTTAATTTTCACCTCTTTTAACCCTTATACTTGTGTTGTTTGTCAAATCACCCAAAAATAGATGAAAAAGTTAATGTTTGTATGTAACGCCCTGGTTTTTGCTTAATTTTAGCTTTTGTAATTTTAGCATGAATGGGTGTATGCTTCAATGGTTATGTGTTTTGGGTGTATGTGGGAGGTCCCAAGTTCAAGTCTCAACTTAGGTAAATTTTGGTATTTTTTTTTTTGAATAAATTCCAAACTCTGGTGAATAGGCTTATAAATTAAAGTGTGTGAGTAATTAACAGAATGGGCCCGCTTGGTCTGGTGGCTAGGTGGAGTGTTGTTGGGTGGGAGGTTATGAGTTTGAATCTCTGCTTAGGCAAAGGGAGATTTTTTTTGTCGGAATTGGTGACGAAGAGTTTGAGTGGGTTTCAAAAGCTGAGTTGTGGGGAGTTGGATAGAGAAAAGTAAGGGAAGTTGGGATATGGGGTTATTAAATTTTCTCTTTTGATTTTCTGCAATTTCGGTTTCCTCCCTAACCTTCCCAAAATTTTTGACATTGTTTTCTTCTCCCCTTTCTGTCGATTTTCCTTCTTCTTCCTTTGTTAGTTCTTATATTTTTTATTCTCCCTATCTCTGGCAAATTTTCGCAGACAATCATTGCTCTTGTGTTCCAGGATTTTTACCATCTGAAGGAGATCAAGGTGCTGGGTTTTCCCAGTCGAAGCTTTAAAAGTGCAGATTAACGTTGCTCATCCAAGGAATTGGAGCGCTTGGAAGTGTTTGGGAACGAAACAGTACCAGGTGTGTACTCGAACGCACAGAAAAAGAGGTTTCAGCGAAATTTAAAAACCATTCCGTCGACGCCACACGGGCGTGTGGTTGCCCTTGTGGTAGGCCGTGTGCGAGACTATTAGTCACCACAGAGCCGTGTGATCGACAAGACAGGCCATGCGTGAGCAACACGGCCGTGTGATGGCTGGGCAAGGCCGTGTGCGACACACGGGCTCGACCAATTGGGTTGTGTGGGCCACACGGGTTGTGGGATTCTGGGATCACATGGCCAAGGCTAATTTGGGCTGTGTGGGCCACACGAGCGTGTGGGCCCACACGAGCAGGCCACATGGGCGTGTAAGCCTATTTTTCTAAAAAATTGTGTAAGGTTTCACAGGTCGCCCAAGTCGAATGTGGACCTACAGTAGGGTCGGTAAGAAGTACTTAGACCCCTAAATGAATGATCTGTCTGTCTGATTTCTGTATTAAGCATGTATGCTGATCTAAATATATATATGAGTTTTAATTGCATAATAGCATGCCATTCTTGTATGTTGCATTGCATCGGGGTGGGTTGATTATAATGGGAGGAAGTATCTGAAAGGCTCTTAAGCCTGTTATCTAGCAGCTCAGCTGCAAATCTCTGATTATGTGCCGCATTTGGTACAACTTAGTGTGTAGGTTGGGTGGGTTGATTTTATCCCCACATGGTGTGCAGGGTTGGACGGAGTTGATGTGTAGAGGCTAGTGGGTAGGACTCTGTTATCTACATATTCTGTCTGAAATAGGCCAAGACCCAGTAATATGTCTGAATCTGTATCTGAATGGGCTAAGGTCCACACCGTTTCTATAATGGGCTCATACCCGAACTGTGAATTTATGACTAAATTATGATATTGTGCTATGTGTATGTTTTCTGTGGGGATTACACACTGAGTTTGCAAAAACTCACCCTTTTCTATTTAATCTGTACAGGTAATCTGCAGCAATAGACGGATCAGTGCAGCGGAGGACTCGGCGGTGACCACGGTTCTGGACACTCATTTAAGGTTTATTTTCAATCATGATTTGGTTATATTTGGGGTAAATTTTATGTAATAAGGCCATTCGGATTTTTGTTTAAAACATGGGACTATTGTTTTATAAGCTGCTAGCAGTAGGACAAAACACGAGTTTTCAAAACAAACAAAGGTTTTATCAAAATACGTACGACCTTGCAAATCGTTTTAAAAGCTTTCGCAATGTATAAAGTTTTGAAAATGGATAATGAACACGTTTTGATGATAACCGAAGATACCTAAAAATGATTTTAACGCAGTTACAATTTCTAAAAACATTATCATGTGACACAGCCAGATTCGGCCATAACGTCCAGGCCGGGTTTGAGGTGTTACATTGTAAACTTTGTTGACGTGGCATACACATAAATGGCCACGTGGATGCCATATAAGCAATTAATTAACTTTTAAAATTTAAAAATTATAAAAATTATTTAAAAATTAAAATTATTAAAATATAAAATATATATTTTAATATTAAAAAATTTTAATTAATTGCTACGTGGTACACAAGTGGATTGCCACATCAGCAAAGTTAACAAACGTTAACTTTTTCATCTATTTTGGGGTAATTTGAATAATAATGTAAGTTTAAAGGCTATAAAAGACAAAAAATTAAATGAGGGGTTAGAATGACTTTTTTCGCAAAGTTGGAGGACCAAATAAATCATTATACCAAAAAAAAGTCAAATCACTTTTTTAATAGAATTACAAACTAAAGTATTATTTTTTTAACAATACTGGTATGGCGATCCATGTGAAGTCCACTCTAACATGACACTGCTTGTCTTATATGTCATGCCAACAAAAATTTTAAAAATTCTAAAAATTTTAAAATTTTAAATTTTAAAAAATAATAAAAAGTTCATAAAATTCAAAAATAGTATAAAATACATGTAGATTGCCATGCGGATTGCCGTGTTTAAAACCTTAATGTTTTAGTTAATATTTACGTTAGCAATTTAACTTTTTTTTGAAAGGTTGATGGTCAAGTTTAACTTTTTTAAAAAGAAAGTTGAGGGTCAAATGTAACTCAAAAAATTAAAGATCAAATTGACTAAAAATTAAATATTAAAAGCTAAATTTATCATTATGCTTGACTAAATAGTTCTCACATGGGAACGCAACTAAAAGAAAGATTGATTCTTTGGGATCCTTCCTTTCTTCAAGTGGAATGAATGGACATAGAATTAGGCTAATTCCCTAAGTGCCTTTCTAGATATTCCTCAATGTCCTAGCGTCACGGAATTTGAGAAGTAGATGAATAATCATATGCTTCTAAAAGAAATCGAAGAATTTCTTGGGAATCCTACAAGATCCATTCGTTCTTTTTTCTCTGATAGATGGTCAAAACTTCATTTGGGTTTGAATCCTACTGAGAGGTCCACTAGAGATCAGAACTTATTGAAGAAAGAACAATATGTTCTTTTGTCCCTTCCGAGTGATAGGAAAATAAAGAAATTATATTCTTTAAAAATATATAAAGCATAAAAAGAATCAATTATGTTATGTTTCATAATTCCACCTAATACTAATATTTATGGATTTGTTGTGTTTTTAAAGACATTATATGTAACAACCCGATATCTAGTGGTACCAAAAAAGGCGGTTTTGGAATCCCATTTTCTTAAATCGAATCCGTAAATATTAAATATAAATATTTACAGAGTTGGTATAAAATTTTATTAAAGTTTTATCTTTCAATTTTGTCTATTAATTGTTTAATTTAAGTATAAGGACTAAATTGTAAAAGTTTATCACTATAGGTTTTTAATTGGCCAAAAGCTTGAGGACTTAAATTACAATTAACCCATGATCTAAAATGGAAAATAAACCATCTTAAATAAAATTTAGTGGATGGTAAATTTTAGATTCCTTAAGTATGTTTAATATTAAATTAACTAATTAGTTAAATTAATCTGAATTATGGTATAAAAGTAAAGTAGCGGAGAAAGATACAACCATTGTCATTTTCATCTTTTCTTCGTCCCATTTAGAAGAAAAATATAAGGAAAGAGCTTTGAAAGCCTTCAAGCATTCAACCATGATTTAGTAGGTAATTTCAAGTCATTTTCTTGTAATTTTTATGTTTTTTAGGTTATTGGAGCTTGATTTAGCTAGCTCATGTATCAATTTGCAAAACTTTTAAAGTTTTTGAAAGTTTTCATTGTTGATTTTTGAAGAAATTTGTGTTAAATTGATAGATTTTAAGCTTAGATATGAAAAAATCTAGATTGTAATGTTTAATTATCGGTTTTGCATATAAGGACTAAAGTGAATAAATTGTGAAATTGATTTGAAATTTAAGTAATTATAGAAATTAGAGAGTCCTTTAAGGATATAATTGAGGTCAATTTTCAAATCGAAGCTCAACATTAAAAGTTATGGTTATTTCGATTTTAAGGACTAAATTGAATCAAATGTAAAACTTTAGGGGTATCAAAAAATTCATAGGTTCATTCATATCATGATTTAATGTATAAATTTTTAATATTGATTGATGTGAAATAATTTTTTATATCGATAATTGAATCAAATCGGAGATAATCGGGGAAAAACAAAAATTGTCGATTAGTCTCTAAAGGTTAAACTTGGTTTTTTTTTTTTTTCTTTACCAGGTAAGTTCATATGATAGATATGAATTTAAATAATTATGTGTTTGATTTGTATATGTATAATTGATTGTGAATTAATTATTGGAAAATTGGTATGAAAGGTGAGATTTGGACTAAATTGTAAAAAAATATTAATTTGTGTAATAGAAGCCCGTTTGAACTTAGTAAAGGTTAGGATATGATTGGCATGCAAATAAGGTTTTGTGTACGCTTGTACGGGGTTGGTGTAACACCCCATACTTGAGTCCGGGGCTAGGACTGGATATGAGACATTACTATACTTGAACTTTCCTAAACATATATTTACGGGATATAAAATTTCGTTCCAAAATAAAAACTTCTCTTTCTGAGTCAAACATACATTTCATGGGCCTATGAGGCTTTAAACTTACGTCTGGAGTCTTTCGGAACTCAACAGGAAACTTTTCCTCACAACAGGGGTCACACGCCCGTGTACCCCTGAGACATGCCCGTGTCATTCACCCGTGGTCGACACTGACTAATTACACAAGGCCTTGACACAACCATGGCCCTAGACCGTGTGCCATACCTTAACATACTGACTTATTCACACGGCTTGGAGCACACGCCCATGTGCTAACCGTTTGTCACACATGGCCTGTACAAACAGCCTTGGGGTTAGCCCGTGGTCTATTCTAACTTAAGACACTAACATGCAGGAACACGCGGCCTATACACACATCCGTGTGTCTATCCGTGTGGGCACTTAGAGGCTATTTACCAAGCCAATTACCACTCTGAAATCAAGATCAATCTCAAGCCAAATTCAACAATTCAAATAATTCGTCTAACATTTACAAAGATGCATACTTCATTGATATAAATATACATACATACTTGGTCAAACTTGGCCAATCTCTTTAGCCATATACAAAAGAATAATAAACTTGATAGCCCACACTTTGGCCCTTCTTAAGACATATTTCAAATGAAATGCTTTTTATACATGCCATACTTAATATAAACAACATGGCTATACCAAAATAGCGATTGATAGTGTGCTTTGAGCTCCGACTTCAATGACCCACAAGTTAGCTTGGCGGGATATAATTGCTTAATCAAAACTCATTCATCATAAACAAAGGCAATTCCTAACTCATGTGTTTGAGCTTACTTACTCTTGAAGATTCTTACATAACTCATGATACTTATTAGTCTCATACTTGTGAGGTAAACAGGGTACATGTATCACTTCATCACATAGATCAGCATACTTTACTATGATAAGCATAATCTCAACTTCATCATTCACCACATGTATAATACTCTTAGTTAACTTTAACTAGCATGACTTGATGATAGCTTTACGTACTTAACTTCTTTCTTTCTCCTTCAATCTTTACTCTTATGCCCAATGAATTACTATGAATAACCGAGGATACTCTGGATGCCAATGCTATATCCTTGATATAGTCTTACAATGGGATCTCTTGATATCAATGCCATGTCTTGACATGGACTTACACGAGTCTTCCTTGTGGGTTCCCTTGGGAACTTACCATTGCTATGCCTTGACATAGTCTTACTTGGTATCTTTACTTTGTCAATGTCGAGCCTTGGCTTGGACTTACATGGAATCTTTATCCCATGATAACTTTACAATGCCAAGCCTTGGCTTGGACTTACATTGAATCTTTATCTCATGATAACTTTACAATGCCAAGACTTGTCTTGGACTTACATGACATCTTTGCTTGGAGACTCACCAATTCCATGCCTTAGCTTAGGCTTACATGGGTCTTCATCTCATAATAACTCTTCAATGCCAAGACTTGTCTTGGACTTACATGATAACTTGCTTGATTTTCGATGCCATGCCTTGGCTTGGTCTTATACGGGCTTTCTCATTTCATGTGGTAGATCGAGTATCGTAAGTAATTCAACTTCAATCAGGACTTTCTCATGCTTAATCTCATTAATTTCTTTGTTTAACATACCATTAAACATTCTCATGAAAGTAATGTATATTTAACAACATAATAAGCAATACAATGAAAATATTCATGAAGCTTGGAAACCATACAAACTTACCTCAATGTACAATGTATGTAGATATTGCAATTTAGTCCTCAACTCTGTTATTACCATACAAACTCATATTGACTAAATTGACTCATAACTCATACTTTGGCAAAATTTCTATTTTGCCCCTTAATTTTCTCATAATTACACTTTTGCCCCTAGGCTCGTAAAGTGATTTTCATTCAACTTTATTAAACTTCATGCTTAGCTGATTCATTTTCTCTACTATATCAATCATCAATTCTCACTATTTCTATTATGTATGACCAATTTCATAACTATTACAAATTAGTCCATACTAACATTTTTCATGAAATTCACTTAGGAAAAGATGTTTATCTAACATCAAACTCTCATAATCTTCCACAAAACATCATTTTATAAGCATGGCATACATGGATATTTTTATGGAAATGAATTCTAGCTCAACTTATAGCTATAAATAGCTAATTAATAATACGAGGACTCCAAAAATACGAAGAATATTAAAAACGGAGTTAGTATACACTTAATTGCAAGCTTTAAAAATTGAAGAAACCTAGCTATGGAGTCTCTCTAATTTTTGGCACTTGGAGAAGAAGATGAATAATTTTTCATGATCTTTTTCCCTTTTTAATCATTTAATTGGTAAATGACCAAAATGCCCTTCCCACTAATTCTTCATAAAATTCTAACTCATGTCCAATTTTGTCCAAAAATTATACTTTGGGAAAATTTCTATTTAAAGACTTCTAATTAATAATCCAAAGCTAATTCATGCAAAAAGCTTCTAGAATCTCATATTTTGCAACTTTTGCAATTTAGTCCTAATGGACCCCTTTAATGCCAATTTCATAAAATCTCTACATAAAACTTTCATAATATCATGCAAGCATCTCAAATACCTTAAAAACTCATTTTACTAACTCAAATTGGTGATATCGCACCACTATTCTGACTAGGCCTTAAATCGGGCTGTTATAGTTGGTTACAAATGTTATTGAGATCCAACATTTGTTGTGGACTCGAAGATACATGTGACACAGTTTTAGCTTGGACTGGTAACTTGATGCCGTTTTAAAGGTTTAAACTGTATAGATAACCTGACATGTATATATATTCAACTTAGACAAGCAATCAAATGTGTCGTTATAAACGTTTAACCTAAACTGGTAACCTGACACGAATATACTTAGCTCAAACGAGTAACTGGTGTGATGTAGATACCTATGTGTCTGAATCTATTTGCTAGGGTTCATCGGCTGATATAACTTATATGAAATGAGAGATTGAACTAAAAATGAAAAGAACTTGATGTTCAAATAGAAAGATGTTGAATTGAGCATGAAACACGTGTTTGAATGAGTATGTGATTGAAATTGTTACTTAATATGTCATGAACTAGCATATTGATCATTTATAGTATCATATAGTTTGATTTTGGTATAATACTCACCTTGTTGATGTTGTGATATGTTATGTTTAACCAAACTATTCCAACATTTTGGTAGCTTAATATGTTTAATGAAAAGATAAGGTAAGTTGTTGTTTAATGCCTATGAACTTATAAAGCATTCTATATGCTTACCCTATTTGTTTTCCTTTGAAACACCCCACACCCGGCCCACGAGCCTGAACCGGATCTGGTATGTTCCTAAAGTAAACCGGTTTCAAAGATTTTCGTTACTTAGAGAGAATTTGTAAAATTTTTAGAAAAATGTTGTTGTGGATTGGGCTCAGATTGGGAACCCATTTAATCTATTTGAAAATCCAATTTTTATTAAGGTGACAAAATAATTTTTAAGGTTTATATAAAAAATATATCACTTTAACTTTAGTCATAAATAGTTCAGTAACAAAATAGTTAAAAGTAAAGCAAAATAAAGAAAATCACTTTGGGCCTTATGGCCTTATTACATCAAGTAAAACCCAAAAATAAAATTAAAGGTACTAAACAAAAATAAAGTCCAAATTTAAATAGAATCTTCAAATGGAACATGGCCACCTCAAGGTCTACCGTCCCAATCAAATCCTTTGTTCATCACCGAAAATAGTTCCCACAATGGGTGAGTCAATGCAGACTCAATGTGCACATAGTACTAACATTCAACAAATCGTGCATACATGTTCATATCAAATTCATATTCATATAAAATAAATGATGATGCAACCCAAACCCAAGCCTAATGGTCCATCCGCTACACACCACCCGTACCTGCCAATCACACCGTGGGGACTACTAAGTCAACCCTCCATCCGCTACACACCATCGAAGGCAGTCACTGCAGTCGACGTGCTCATCGCCCATATAATTTGTGTCATTAGACACCATATTCAAATAATGTGACCGTAGTTACCAAATTCAGATAATGTAACCGGAGTTACCATATTCAAATTTTGTGACTGTAGTCACCATGTTCCGTTGGTGAGACCGAAGTCAACACCTTCTTCCCCTTTCACATAAATCCCGAATGCCCCATAAATTTTATATCATGTACAACATACTTATTTCCACATTCATATATATATTTTCACATGTTATAAAATAACATATTTCATAATCCTATCAGAAGTAAGAAACGTACCTGAGTACTTTTTGTACCACATTAGGGTACTTAGTCATATTCACATTCTTACGTATAATCATATAATTAATATTTGCCATATAACGTATTGAAGGTTAGTACAGTACACACCGATTTGCTTAATAGATTCCTTGAAATCCTGAAAATCCCGATCTAACTTTAGATCCTATATTCGGCCCATCATACAAAACCACATTAATAGCCTTTTCGCTTTTAAAACCAAATCCTAATAGGAATGGTATTACTAATACTTACCTTGCTTACCGATTTGATTGATGATAAAATCCCGAAGATTTGTGTTCTTCTCCCTTGAAATCGGCTAACCATTAAAATATATTAACAAACCTATTTGGCTTAAAAACCAAATCCAAGTAGGATTTGTGTTACTTACCTTGTTGCCGAATTGAAAGATTGTAAATCAAATGCCTAAATTGATAGTATTCCTTCCTTAAATCGGCTAGCCACTAAATCAGTATTTATGTCGGTTTCTAACTTTTGAGTAAATGGAAAACAATTCCAAATATCAAGAACAAACCTTGGCGAATGTCACTTACCATACAATTTCCAAATCAAGAGGATTCCTTTATATGCCCGTCGAAATCCTCTAACTTCATGTTAGATTAAAGCTAACTTTAATAAATAAAATTTTGCCTTTGGCCGAATGTGCCTCACCTTAAATTTCTTGAATCAAATCCAAACTCTTCCTTTGATATTCGACAGTTGTAAAAGATCCCGAGAGATCCTTGTAGATTCGCCAAAATTGCTAATAGGATTAGTATCTTGATTTTGGTAAAAGAAAAGGAACAGGAAATTGATTGACCACAGATCTTACCCTTTTGATGTTGTAGTTGATTGCTCCTTTACTTAGAACCAACAAAGATTCGGCTTTGATAGTAGAAACAGAGAAGAAAATAGAAGAAGAGAAGATGGATTTTGCTTTAAAAAAAATTCGGCAGAGAGGGGGAGAGAGCTAGGAAATTTCGGCACACTTAGGAAAGGATGAGAGAAAAGCCTTTAGTTCTCCTTCTTCAACCGAAATTACTAGGCCAAGAGTCCTTGACTTGGCCACCACCCTTCCTTGTGATAATATTATCTCCTTTAATTATCACCTAATTAAATTAAAAGTATTTAATCCATCCTTTATCTCCTCATTTATCTTATTAAAAGAAAATCCTTTATTTATCACTTAATTTATCAAGTTTTAACAGAAATAAAACTCCTCCCTTTTTAGAAAATAGGTGCCGTCCACCCTCTTACTTATGGAAGAAAAAATAAACCTTCATTATTTGCTTCCCAAGTGACTTGAACTCAGGCCCATTCCTCATGCACATGGCGCCATTTCCATAGGCCCTAAGTGACACCTTCAGGCCACTTTTCCAAGCCTGTTTGTGTGTCAAATCTCACCAACTTTTTTTTAAGGCCCTCTTGCCCTTATTTCCTATTTTAAACTTTAAAATTTGACATTTCTTGATTATTTCTAGGTTTCCTAAAATTTTCTATCGACTCTGTAACTTGCCATTTTTCTTACAAGTTCCAAAATGTTCAGGTTTCCAAAACGTTCAGGTTTCCAAAATGTTCAGGTTTCCAAAATGTTCAAGTTTCCAAAATGTTCACTTTCCTAATTTGCTTAGGTTTCCAAAAATGGTCATTTTCCTATTTCCAACATAACATTTCCATACATTCTCAGGTTTCCAAAAATCATTCCAAATTTATTCCAAAACACATAAAAGATGTCTTTTTGTACAATTAGGCCAAAATGCATAGGCCCTTTTCAGGATGTTACGCTTCTACCCCTTAAAAATAATTTCGTCCTCGAAATTACTTACTATCGCTCATCCGTGCAGTCTAACTCACCACACTACGCTATTGTCACAAGCACTCGATCTTAAAGAACTATCATACTTTCTAGGCACATTCTCTAAGTTCACAATCAAGGTTCCATACACTTCATTAGCAACATAAGATCGAACTAATCTTATAGCGAGTAAAGTAATGAAGTAGAATCCATAAATAAGAAACTTACTCGTTGTCTCGTCTGGCGGCCACTATCCTCGCGACGGCCGATTGCATAAACTAACCTTGGCGCCTTGCTTCAACCTTCAACACCTCCGCTTGGTGCTCCACGACCTTGGCAGAACCATTACCTCTTTATTCAACCTCGACCTCGTTGAGGTCTTTGTCACGCTCTACCGGTCGCTAGCATTCGAATCGCGGTCGGCTCTCATCTGGTTGCTTGGGACAATTCTTAAGCATATGGTCCTTGGACCCACACTTAAGACATGCTCCTGTCTTTCTTCAACACTCACCTAAATGCTTCTTTCCACAATGCTCACAAGGACGACATCGCCTCGGTACCAACTTGCGATCCTTCGCCCATCGCCTAGGCCTCTTATTCCCGATGATCCGCATAATCCAAAACCTCTTTTCGCCTATTTCGATCGGTGTTCCGCTTGATAGAATCCTTAATTCCCTCGGCCACTTTAGCCTTATCCACTAAAGCAGAAAACTCTCGCTCCTGATACGGTGATATCAACAGTCTCAGGTCGTCTCTCAGTCCGTCCTCAAAACAGACACAGCGTTCATGTTTAGTCGCCACTATACCTCGAGCATAACGACTCAACCTCAGAAATTCTTCCTCATATTCTGCGATGACTTACTCCTTGCACCAACCCTAGAAAAGCCTTCCTTTGTTCATCTCAGATACCGGTTCCCACATACTTCTTCCGAAATGCCTCTTTAACATACTCCTGGTCAAATTTTCACCGTGGTACCATCTCGAGCGATTAACCACCATCGATACGCTTCATCGCGAACAACGCCACCATCCCTTTCAACTTTTCCTCTGGAGTCAGATCGAGCTCATCCATGATACGCTCCGTTGCTTCCAACCAGTACTCAGCTGTACTGGGTGCCACATTAGATACTCCTCGGAATATTTCAGCTCCATTAGCTCAGAGCCGTTCAGGTACAAACTTTCGATTTCCTGAATTTCCTCCCGCACCTGCCACCAATTCCAAAACTCGCAAGACCTGACTGCGACATAGCATCTTCCCCGTCTCGAGCTCTTTGCTCAACATTAATAAATGGGGTGGTGGTGGCGATGGCATTTCATTGTCGGACCCTTGACCCGATCTAACGGGTTCCAACACAGTCATCCTTCCTCTACCTCGACCACGACGACCACGTCCTCTAGAGCTCATTTTCTAGCGTCGATATCTGATTAAGAAATTTTATGGATTAGTCATTGTTCCACTTATTTACTAGCGAAGGAGTTTTATGAAAAGGGATTTAAGAGTGGTTCTTTCGTATTCATACAAACACATAGTCTTTTCCATTCATTCATTCATCCATCAGACAAGTATGAACTTTCGTTCATTCAGAGAAACGTTGTAGTTTTTATTGTTGTTGTTTTCCACTACCCAGGGATATTTTCGTAATTTTGTCCTATAGGGGCATTTTCGTAATTTTTCAGAAGAAAAATGTTCCTTGGTGTTTTTTGTCAAAAATTATTTTGAAAATTTTGAAGTCTCGGGGAAATTTGGAAAAAAATTTTGAAATTCGAGGGTATTTCGGTAATTTTTGACCTCAGGGGTATTTTGGTAATTTTTCACAAATCAGGGTAAATTTGTAAAATTTAATAAATTTGGGGTATTTCAAAAGTTGTAAAACTTTGAGGGTTCTTTTCGAAAATTGTTACTTCAAAAATGGGGATGTTACAAAAATTTTGGGAATCAGGGTCATTTTGGTAATTTTGTAAGTTAGGGGAAATTTTGTAATTTTTTCCAAAATCAAGGTATTTTGATATTTTACAAATTAGGGTTTTTGAATGTTTACAAAATAATGAAATTTTGGTAAAGCTGTTGAGTAGTTGAACATTTTATAAACCAAGGGCATTTTGGTAATTTCATCCCTAAGGGCATTTTTGTAATTTTCGCAAATCAGGAGTTTTTCAGAAGATGTTGTAACAATAATTTTCTCAGATTTAAAAGAAAGTTTTAAAAGTTTGGAAAAACTAGGGTTTGTTGTTTTGTTCTATCTTCCTCTTTTTTTTAAAAAAAACATGGCTAGTTCTCTTTCGGGTTTTAGTCATTATGTTTAGCCTATGACCGAGCCCTCTTGGTCAGGTTGAACCAAAGCTACGCACTGTGCAAGATTCGTGTGGAGAGGAGGTGAGTCACGTGGTGCTTAAATACCAAGCTCCCACCGAAACCATTCCTAGACATGCTTGACAGAGGTTGCCACACCACCGAGCCCTCCGGGTTAGGGTGAACCAAAGCTACGCACCGCTTAGGATTCCTCTGAAGAGGAGGTGAGTCACTAGGACCGCTTAAATACCGTGCTCTTCCGGATCCAATCCTAGACATGCGTGTGGGGTTACCACACCCTAGCTCGTTGACTTAGCCATAGGTTTGTTTAGTGCTTTAAGTCTTATGTGGTTTTGTGTTTGAGTAGTATAATCCTAGGGTTCAAGTTCCTATCATTCTATTCTACGTTCCATGCCTTTTCTACCCTTAAACAGTTCACAGAATCACACATAGAGTTAGGGGTACTTACCGTGGATCATGGCTCGAGACTTAGGGCCATGCCGAAGCCCGCTTATTTTTCAAAGATAATCATTTGGCTCGCTTTGAAAACTTTTTGGGCCTTAGCCCACGTGCCGAGAGTTTAAAACTGGGCTCTGATACCAAGCCTAAATACCCCACACCCGGCCCACGAGCCTGAACCGGATCTGGTATGTTCCTAAAGTAAACCGGTTTCAAAGATTTTCGTTACTTAGAGAGAATTTGTAAAATTTTTAGAAAAATGTTGTTGTGGATTGGGCTCAGATTGGGAACCCATTTAATCTATTTGAAAATCCAATTTTTATTAAGGTGACAAAATAATTTTTAAGGTTTATAAAAAAATATATCACTTTAACTTTAGTCATAAATAGTTCGTAACAAAATAGTTAAAAGTAAAGCAAAATAAAGAAAATCCACTGGGCCTTATGGCCTTATTACATCAAGTAAAACCCAAAAATAAAATTAAAGGTACTAAACAAAAATAAAGTCCAAATTTAAATAGAATCTTCAAATGGAACATGGCCACCTCAAGGTCTACCGTCCCGGTCCGTCACTGTTCATCACCTGAAAATAGTTCCCACAACGGGGTGAGTCAACAGACTCAATGTGCACACAGTACTAACATTCAACAAATCAGGCATACATGTTCATATCAAATTCATATTCAAATAAAATAAATGATGATGCAACCCAAACCCAAGCCTAATGGTCCATCCGCTACACACCACCCGTACCTGCCAATCACACCGTGGGGACTACTAAGTCAACCCTCCATCCGCTACACACCATCGAAGGCAGTCGCTGCAGTTGACGTGCTCATCGCCCATATAATTTGTGTCATTAGACACCATATTCAAATAATGTAACCGTAGTTACCAAATTCAGATAATGTAACCGGAGTTACCATATTCAAATTTTGTGACTGTAGCCACCATGTTCCGTTGGTGAGATCGAAGTTAACACCTTCTTCCCCTTTCACATAAATCCCGAATGCCCCATAAATTTTATATCATGTACAACATACTTATTTCCACATTCATATATATATTTTCACATGTTATAAAATAACATATTTCATAATCCTATCAGAAGTAGGAAACGTACTTGAGTACTTTTTGTACCACATTAGGGTACTTAGTCATATTCACATTCTTACGTATAATCATATAATTAATATTTGCCATATAACGTATTGAAGGTTAGTACGAGTACACACCTGATTTGCTTAATAGATTCCTTGAAATCCCGAAAATCCCGATCTAACTTTAGATCCTATATTCGGCCCATCATACAAAACCACATTAATAGCCTTTTCGCTTTTAAAACCAAATCCTAATAGGAATGGTATTACTAATACTTACCTTGCTTGCCGATTTGATTGATGATAAAATCCCGAAGATTTGTGTTCTTCTCCCTTGAAATCGGCTAACCATTAAAATATATTAACAAACCTATTTGGCTTAAAAACCAAATCCAAGTAGGATTTGTATTACTTACCTTGTTGCCGAATTGAAAGATTGTAAATCAAATGCTGAAAATTGATAGTATTCCTTCCTTAAATCGGCTAGCCACTAAATCAGGTATTTATGTCAGTTTCTAACTTTTGAGTAAATGGAAAACAATTCCAAATATCAAGAACAAACCTTGGCCGAATGTCACTTACCATACAATTTCCAAATCTGAAGAGGATTCCTTTGTATGCCTGTCGAAATCCCTATAACTTCATGTTAGATTAAAGCTAACTTTAATAAATAAAATTTTGCCTTTGGCCGAATGTGCCTCACCTTAAATTTCTTGAATCTGAAATCCCGAAACTCTTCCTTTGATATTCGACAGTTGTAAAAAGATCCTGAGAGATCCTTGTAGATTCGGCCAAAATTGCTAATAGGATTAGTATCTTGATTTTGGTAAAAAGAAAAGGAACAGAAATTGATTGACCACAGATCTTACCCTTTTGATGTTGTAGTTGATTGCTCCTTTACTTAAAACCAACAAAGATTCGGCTTTGATAGTAGAAACAGAGAAGAAAATAGAAGAAGAGAAGATGGATTTTGCTTTAAAAAAAATTCGGCAGAGAGGGGGAGAGAGCTAGGAAATTTTGGCACACTTAGGAAAGGATGAGAGAAAAGCCTTTAGTTCTCCTTCTTCAACCGAAATTACTAGGCCAAGAGTCCTTGACTTGGCCACCACCCTTCCTTGTGATAATATTATCTCCTTTAATTATCACCTAATTAAATTAAAAGTATTTAATCCATCCTTTATCTCCTCATTTATCTTATTAAAAGAAAATCCTTTATTTATCATTTAATTTATCAAGTTTTAATGAAATAAAACTCCTCCCTTTTTAGAAAATAGGTTCCGTCCACCCTCTTACTTATGGAAGAAAAAATAAACCTTCATTATTTGCTTCCCAAGTGACTCAAACTCAGGCCCATTCCTCATGCACATGGCGCCATTTCCATAGGCCCTAAGTGACACCTTTAGGCTACTTTTCCAAGCCTGTTTGTGTGTCAAATCTCACCAACTTTTTCTTTTAAGGCCCTCTTGCCCTTATTTCCTATTTTAAACTTTAAAATTTGACATTTCTCGATTATTTCTAAGTTTCCTAAAATTTTCGATCGGCTCTGTAACTTGCCATTTTTCTTACAAGTTCAAGTTTCCAAAATGTTCAGGTTTCCAAAATGTTCAGGTTTCCAAAATGTTCAGGTTTCCAAAATGTTCAAGTTTCCAAAATGTTCACTTTCCTAATTTGCTTAGGTTTCCAAAATGTTCACTTTCTTAATTTGCTTAGGTTTCCAAAAATGGTCATTTTCCTATTTCCAACATAACATTTCCATACATTCTCAGGTTTCCAAAAATCATTCCAAATTTATTCCAAAACACATAAAAGATGTCTTTTTGTACAATTAGGCCAAAATGCATAGGCCCTTTTTAGGATGTTACATCCTTTTTCCCTTGCAGATCGTTACCTTGCGGAACATGTCAAATCAGATCGTCCCAATGCTCACACTATCCTATTACTGAATCAGCAACTTTTTTTTATCATTTTGAGTCAGGGATTATGGCATGTATATAAGTGTTTGGAGTAGCTTTTATTATGTAAGATTCTTGATCAGTTAAATTTGGTATATGATGATTTTGAATGTGTTCATGGCATGATTTTGGTTAATGCATGAATATATAATGTTTGATACTATTGGAAAGTTGGAATGTGAATCTATTCAAGCTAGTATGCACATGTTGGTTGAATGAGATCAGTAACAGAACTAATGTAATACCTATTTGAAATGGTAAGTTTAGTTGTCATGCTTGAGTTTTATATTGATATATGGTTTATTTGGTTTAAGTTTAAAGTCTATAAGCTATAAATGGAGGAAATATACACATGTTTTGTAACAGTTTGATTTTGGCCCTAATTGAAATGGTAGTTTCAAAACCACAAATCTGAGTCAGTAAAATATTTTAATATTATATTCGGTGCCTATGATATATGATTGAGCATGTATTAAAATTTCGTGAGTTAATTTGTCCGTTTGTGTGTTTAATTTAAGAAAAAAGACTAAATCGCATAAGTGGTAAAAGTAGCCTTTTATTTGATTGAATGATCAAATTGATGTGTCTTTATAAATATGAGGCCTTATGTTGTAAATTACCCTTTTTGCAAGTGTAGTGGACTGCAATAAGAATGCATTATGTTATTATATGTTTAATTATATAAGTTAATAATATTATTATTATTATGTTATTATTAAATAAAAACAAAAGAATAAAGAAACATGCATGTTACTCATATTCTTGACCAAATATAAAGAAAAGAGAAAAGAAAAACACCTAGCTCCATTTGGCCTTGATTAAGCTTGATTAAGGTATGTGTTTAGCTCGATTTTTTATAATTTTTATGTTTTTGATATCGTTGCTTTGTGTTTTAGCTAGCCCATACTTGAATTTTTGAATTGGTTGTGCATTTCGTGAGTTTCCATTGAAGAAAGCTTGTTGTTTTTGTTGTTTGATGATGAAATATTAATTATCTGTGTTAGAATAACAAGTTTTGTCTTTGAATTTTTGATGAAATTGAGTAGTTAGGACTTAATTGAAAAAAATAATTTTTTAAGGACTAAAATGTAAAATGAATGAAATATATGGACTTGTATGAGCATGGGTAACATTGGGCCTAAGCATGGTGTGTGCAAATTTTGCATATTTTTTGTTTTATGCTATAGGGACTAAATTGTAAAAAGTGTAAAATGTCAGGGGTAAAAATGTAAATTGCCCATTTATGTGTTTTTGGACTAAATTGTGTTGGAACGCCGGCATCCCCATGGTGCAATGAAATAAAATTAATCCCGTGATCCAAACCATGAATCCATGTGTGAGGAACGAATTGGGGTGAAATAAAGGTTTCGAAATTACCGAAACTTCAACCTGAGTAGACAGCGATGCCTCGACAACAAGAGTTCTGATCTACTGTCGAACCAAGCCGCAACCTTTACGATGTCGGCCTCTACGTAATCCACTCGGTTTGACTATGAACGGTAGAAATCTCCAAAAACTATTTTCAGAGGTTTTATTTGCTTGACGGCTGCTAGACTTTTCTAAGCAAATTCATAGGTTTTTTTTTTTACTTACTACCTTTTATAATCGGTATTTCATTTATTAATTATAAAATTAAATAAATATAATAATGTTTTAACCGAAAATTATAATTACATTAATTATATCCAAAAGTTATAATTACATTAATTATAACATGGATTTCGATAAACTATATTTATTTAAATTTATATCTGAACCAAATTCATATATTAATTCTCATTATGTGTACAACATCCTTGTACATATAATATATTCAATATTTGATTGCCCAATTAAATTAATTCTATAATTAATTTAATTCATGTGACAATCAAACACAATACCAACTATGTTTCATTCCGTTCATTTCAACCATAAGGTGTGACCACAGAGGTTCTTGTAACGTTAGCGATAATACTAGAACGATTCTAATGTCACAAACAATGAGTGGTATCTAGCAATGCATCATTGCTACCTAAGTTACAAGAAGTCATGATTTGACATAACTTTTTGTGATTAACTTTTCATGCATTAATCCTTAAGTCCTTTATCTTTGGAATAGATACAAGTCATGGAATAGTCACACTTGTATAGTCCATTCCATGTTTCTTGATATCTTGAGTAGACTATGATATACAAATTAGTATGACATCTCATGTCAATTTATTTGAGCATGGCCATGCATTTCTAGTCTCACAATCAAGTGGCCTAAGATATTACTCCCATTATGTGGGAGGGACTTATCTTATATTGATCAACAATATCCCTCTACATAGATTGTGGTATATCCAACATCAGCCTTTATAGAACAACCAGTTACGGTGTACGTTTGACTGCATCAAAATATACGACTCACGATGTTGGGATAATGGTTATCTCAAGTCTATATACATATTAATCACTATGAGTAATGTTGTGACAATTACATAATAGTGCAAGAAACATACTCATAGTGGGTCAGTCCAATATGTTGTTCTCTAACACACATATTCATGCACTGATTTTGACACTCCATATCAATGACAACTCTTTATCATCAATCAACTACATGTTAGTCTTAATGCATTATTGTTGTCCTAGTCAACAATAATACTTGACTAAGTATATTTTAAGAAAAATCATATTATTCTCGGGACATTATTATAAAATAGTTTATTTGTACACGAAGGAAAAAATGAAATAATAATGACAACGCTTTATATTAATAAACAAGGTAAATCAAGTATGTTATTACAACCATCTCATGATTGATCTTTGGGCATACTCTTACAAATTGAATGAAAGTATGCTTAATGAGCTTAATTTGAAATTTATTTAGATCAAGAACAAAAAGGATCAGGAGTGGATTGGGGAAAAGCGAAGTTAATTGAATAGTTGGGAAATCTAGTCCGTCGATATCCGAGGTAAGTTTTTTAAGCAATTGGGTTGAATTGGATTTTTATCTATATTGATGTACATATATTTAATAGAGGTAAGTATGTATAATTTCATAATGCCGAATGTGATATTGATTGAGAGTTGTATTTAGCCGAATGTGAGCTATACATATATGTTGATGATATAGCTATGTGAGACATTGATTTAAGAGATGAAATGGTTGAATGTGATGAATATTTGCATATCAATGGTATAGCCGAATATGAATTGATATAGAAATGAAATAAGTAATTTGTATATATATATGTATATGTAATTGAGATTTAAGTTTTATATATATGTGTTTATTTAAAAGAGTAATAAGTTCGAGTAATGCACTATGTGTACGAATGTAAATCCCGAGCACTATGTGTGCGAAATCGATCATTTGGCACTAAGTGTGCGGGATATTAAAGGTAACGGCACTAAGTGTGCGATACGTTACGAGAATTTGACACTAAGTGTGTGAAATGTTAATGTGACGGCACTAAGTGTGCGGTACGTTACAGGGTTTGGCATTGATTGTACGGGTTTATTGATTCATCAAAGATATCGATTATTGGAAATATTAAGTGAAATAAAATGAGCAGGTATGTGATGATATATCATATATGGATAGTAAGGTAAGCTTTGGTTGTTGAAATAAAAATTATGTATTATATGTATTAATTTGTGATTTATATGGTTTGAAATGTAAGTAAGAAATTTAGTAGGTAATATATATAGACTTGTAAAAATGTATATGTATTTGTTTTGAGATGTGGATTGGATTATAGATTTATGTGAAAGCTATTACTGAATGTGGGAATATTCGTCCTAGGGTCATGAAATGTGAAAATTTTCTAATATAATGTTTCAATGCATTGTTATATAATTGCTTATAACTTACTAAGTTGTTAAAGCTTACTTGGTTCTTGGTTGCTCTCATGTTTTAGATTTACTTCGGTGATCGTTACGTGCTCGGGGATTGTCGCTTAAGCTCGTCACACTATCATCAATATTTTGGTACCTTTTTGAGGTTAAACTTAAAGTTTATGGCATGTATAGGCTATATTACCTTTTGAATTGTTAAAATGATATGTATATATGTATTTATGTATCTGCCATGCGAAAATGGCTAAAACATGATATTTTGGGCTTATGTGAATTCGGCCATGATATTAAGTTATGATGAAAGTATAATTTCTGATGTGTTTATGTTTGGTGTTTGAATATGTGGCTTGATTGATAATTAAATTAAATTATAGTTATGAAATTTCGACCATGGTGTTTATATGATGCGGTAAATAATTTCATGATGGGTATGAATGGCGTTATAAGTTATGTATATTTTGGTTGTGCAAAATTGGTCATGATATGCATATATGTGTATAATGAGTTTGATTTATATGTTTTAGGTTATTTATAAGATAGGTATGGTTTTGTTAATTTGGCTTTGATAATTATAAGAGATGTGATCGATTATATGTTTGGATGATGTTGGCAATTGGTATTGAATTTGGTATATCCTAGATTCGGTTAAGTAAGGTTTTTGTTATATGTACATTTGGTTTTGATAATAGATAATTTGTTTTAGTAAAGTGAATATAGCAATATGCATATTTGGCTATTGTATTTTCAATGACCAAATGAATAGTAACTTTTTTCTATTTGATGAAAATGCTACCATTTGAATTTGACTATATGGATTTAAGATAGGTATGTTAACATTTAAAGCATATTATGAAAGTGCATCATTACTTATAAAGCATTCGATTATGACCATATGAATAGTAAATATTTGTTATAACTTGTATTAAGAAATATGAAATAATTATGTGAATGTCTGTTTTGAGTTGTGTTTCTGATTAGTAATACCTCGTAACCCATTCTGGCGACAGATACGGGTTAAGGGTGTTACATGTTTGAAACTATGGTGAAATGGCATGATTCAGTATGGCATATCATAGGTATATAGGTGTTAGAATAATTTGTTTGGTATTTAGTTTATGTTATTGAAATGTTTAAACATAATTGATGAAATGATAATATATGTTGTTATGGAATTAAAGTGGTATGTTTGAATGTATTTGGTATGCTTTAGGTAAGTTTTAAGTCATTTGGAAATGGCATGTAATGCATCTTTAGAATGGTTATAGTTGGAGCATTGAAATAGGTACTAAATGGTTCTCTTTTACCAAATACAGGGTCCTTATCCCAACGAGCAACTTTTCTCGTCGCAATGTCAGTCGACAGTGAGTCATGTCGTGATGTCGAGTGGCCTAAGATCACGACGTGACATACTATGTTGGCAATGTCCCGACATGGAATAGATGATGTCACGACCTCGGCCTTGAACTTTTAAAACTTTGTAATTTGGTCATATTTCGTGTCCAGATTGTCAAAAGAGCTTTTGTAAGCTCGATTAAGACTCGAAATGATGTATTATTGTAATGTAATCATGATTTATGTTTGAACGCATGTGAAAATGGTAATTTTATTATGAATCTGTTTTTAGTTGCTCCAGTAACGAATATAACATCCTGTAGCTCGGACCATATGGCTATGACGGGCAAGGGGTGTTACATTATAAAAGCTACCAACTGAGTCTTACTTCAGTTGCCATTAGTATTGGCATTGTTACTAGTGCAAGAGGGCATGAATTCAAGTATGTTGAAACGCGTTTATTTTCCTATTTAAAAGTTAGATATGCATTTTATATATACAAAAATGACATTATAAAAGCTTTTATGTATCATCTCACACCACAAAGTCAACTTACTATTTTTTTTAAATTTTATGTCTAAAACCATTTTGTTAACAAATATAACCATATTCTTTAAAAATATAAAAAGAATTATTATGTTATGTTTCACAATTCCACCTAATACTAATATTCACGAATGTGTTGTGTTTTCAAGACATTATAAAAGTTTTTATGTTGCATTTAGGTTAAAACGATGTTTGAAGTATATGAAAAAAATTTTAAAAAAAAAAGAATAAATAGAACACCCTATCTCAATGGTGGAGCCTGTTGAAGGATTGTGGGGTCAATTGACCACCTTAAAAAAATTTTATAATTTTTATATAATTAATTAAAAAAATAAAATATCTCACAAAATTTGAAAGTGATTCACTAAAATTTTTGGAAAAAGTTATTTTAAATCAAATTATTTTATATAAAATAAATGAATCTTTCTCCACCCATTAAAAAGTCAAACCCAAAAAAATCCCTAATCCTTTTATTTTCTTTTAATTTCTCTCAAATTTCTTTTATTCTCTCATACACTCTCTTTAGAATTTCTATAAAACAGACGATCAATCTTTTAATACTTTCAAGTGGGTATCCCTAATTTGTCAATAACTTTACTTTGTTTTCAAGTTTTATTGATCAATCTCTAGAAATTCAGGATTTTGACTTTTCTTGTGATTGTTTAAGATTTTTATGCAAGATTTAGTTTTTTTTATTTATTGAATGATTTTGGGTTATTGCTTTTGTATGAGATTACTAATATCTTGATTGGGTAATGATTTTTAGAGGTTAATTAACACAAACCCTCCAAGAAATTAGGATTGATTGTATTTATATAATCTTAAATTTCTTTAATATTGATTAGAAATGTAGTATTCTTATTTAAAAATTGTTATTACTAGTGTGATTATTGTGAATTTTGCGTTTGAAAATTGACGTGGTGCATTCTCATGACACCAAAAAACACTTAAATGATTTTTATTTTTGTGAAAGAAAATTGCTAGTTGTATGTTGACTTCATAAAATCTTTGTGTTTAAGGCTTAGATTATTTGTTCTAAATGCTTAATAAAAATGAAAAATATTTTAAAAGAATGTCTATTAGTGAAGTAGAGGAAGAACGACAAGAAAAAAGAGTCAATAGTCAAAGTAAGATACAAATCAATTCAAAAAGGTACGTGTTATTCAAATTGGAGATTAATGGATGAATGACTATTTAATTACATATGTTGAGAAAGGCATTTTTAACAACTTTGACAAAGAGAAGATAATTCAATAGTTTCAACACATGAGAAAGTGTTGTGGACAGTTATAAAAAAAAAGGTACACATATGTTATATACATTTATTTGATGTACATTTTCTGTTAGTTATTGTTTTAATAGTTTTGTAATAATCTTACATTTAGTCATATACATCGGGTAATATTATGCATTAACTTATATGATGGCTAAATTAGGCAATTATGTCGTTTTTTTTAATTAGGCTTATAAGCTATTTTTAAAAAAAAATTAAGGAAATAGGCCATTTTTGGATAGAGAATGAAAAGCGCGCCCAATTGGTCACGCTTTCCGTTTCTTTCTCCCAAGATTAGGGTTTTTAATATTTTTAGGTTTAAGGTTTTAAATATTTTTACGTTTAAGGTTTTTTTAATATTTTTAGGTTTAGGGTTTTAAGGTTTAGGGTTTTCAACTAAAATCGGAGAATTTCATAGGTAGTTTTGAGGAGTCAGGGATGTGATAACGCGTCTCATAACACATACATTTCATATGTCGTGACGGGATAGGACCATCACCTCAAAAACCAATTTTGGGGAAATCTAGTTTCGGGTTGATTGTGCTTGATAATATTAGGGATCCAAGTCAAAGTGGAGGTCCCAATCGACAGTCGTGATATGATCGCGGGTTCCAATATAACTCGAAGCTAGTTGACGATCGTTACGTGATCATGAGTTCAAGTTTTTTGGATACCCCACAAATGATGTCTTATATACACCATACATAAGATTAAGGTCATAATCATAGGGAAAAATGGAGGGATTTCAGGTGTAATCAACGTAATTTTTTTCTCTATTTCCATGTAGTCGGTATCTTTAACCTTTCATTCTTATCCGAAGGCTGACATCGAGGTGGACATAAGAGGACTCTTAGGGGGAGAGCGATGTTTCAACAGAAGTAGAGGTCAAACTCGGGTTTGTGTGCAGCAGTTGTAGTTATTAATGGGTTGTTTAATAATGACAACTATTGTTAGCCCGAAAGTAGCATCACCTTTACTCCACCAAAATAGCCGCTCCCTGCCTGAGAGTCCTCCTGCGTCCATGACGGTTTCGACCTTCGTATAAGAATGAAGGTTAAAGGTATCAGCTACTTGGAAATGGAGAAAAAAATTACTCCAATTATAGCGGGAAGGCCCACAGTTTTTCCCTATGATTATACCCTCAAACTTCCGTATGTTATTTATAAGGTAACATTTTCGGGTATCCAAAAGTTTGAGCTCGTGGCCGCGTAACGACCTTCAATTGGCTCTCTTGTTATACCTTGATCCATGACCACATAATGGTCGACTCTGGAACCCGACTTCCTCAATATAGGCTTCAGAGGTAATGGTCTCATCTCGGCATGATATATGAAATGTGTGCGGCTCAGAGTGATATTGCATCACCGACGAATCAATAATACCTCGAACATCAACCAAAAAATTTTAGTGATAGAAATTTTTAACACCGAGAAATGTTTTATAAAGAAGGGATGGATAAGCTGTGGAGAATACGTTTGAGGGACAATAAAGCATGAAGTGAGATACCCATTTTATAGGCATTGAGGAAGGGTTGGATTGCAAAGTAGAAATTTCCCGTGGTTGAAAATGCGCTGCTTTAGAACATGTTGGGGAAGGACTAGCGTTTTTTAGGAAAATATTCAAAACGTGTTAAAAAATGACTAAAAATTAGACGGGCACGTATTTTTGATGAAATTATTTTGTATAACTGATGTCCGTTTTGAGGCATCAAATACTATTTGGGGCACTATTTAGATGAAATTATATAACTTCAAAAAAGTGTTTTCGAATAGTACTTTGCATTTCATCATCATTGTTTAATGAACGCATGTATTTATAAACACATTTCGAAGCACCTATTCCCCCTCTCGTTGGCTTATTTTCCTATGAAAGGGACGTAAATTGCATAACTTAAACATGCAACAAAGTAATATAAAAATCTAATTGTTAAGTTGCGAAGTCATTTGTACTTTTTCCAACAATCCTTTACTTATTTTTTTGGTATTGTTAATCCGATTCGTGCCTAATATTGAAATGAGTCGATGAGTGGAATCTATTATTTACTACGACGGTCAAATCTATAATATGGAGGTCGGGGTTGTATTTGTCGGAGTACAGTCTATGGAATTGGTCTTC
This sequence comes from Gossypium rotundifolium, assembly GCA_025506655.1. NCBI lineage: Eukaryota > Viridiplantae > Streptophyta > Magnoliopsida > Malvales > Malvaceae > Gossypium > Gossypium rotundifolium. Next base: position 33,455,893 of record CP106730.1, read on the forward strand.
AATCGTACCATTCAATTATGTGAGCTACGGACTAGAATCAAGAGGAAATTTGAAAGATTAACCTGGGGAAGAATTTCAAGGTTACAATGTAAATATCTTGCTTCTGTTGACCCCTACAGGTATGACCTATTTAATATGAATGGCAAGCTCTAGCTTGAGATGGTCATATCATTTCACGTATCAAATGGAAATATTGTAATGGAGTTATATGTCGTGTTTGCCAAGGTTGATGGATCTGGCCCATCTTCAGACACTATTGCAGCTAATGTTGGAATCGGAGCTGAAGTAGAAAGTCCTACTACACGATTGTGCGGTGGGTTCACTAGCTTGTTACAAAGCTCCTACTATGATGTCCCCAAAACATCTATAGGTAGACACTCGTTGGCCTCTGACAGGGATCTAAACTTTGAGAACTAGAACTAGCTGGGCTATGAGTATAACCCTAATCTCGATATTTAGGCTCGATATTTAATCAGTGTGTTTGATTTCAACTTCGGTCTAGGCTCAATGCCATGGGCTGAAAGTACTTATATCGGGGGTTCATCGACTTACACCGAACACCAAACTAGTGCAGATTTTGGTGGGCACATGGGTTATAGAAGAACCGATTACTTACTCCTTTTGACATAGACCAACAAGGGTACATCGAAGCCTTTTCTTGAAGGGGATAATAAAGGCATAGATAATGCAGAAGATGCAAACGAGGAAGAAGATGCGATTGAGGTAGATATAAATGAGGAAAAATATGCGACCGAGAAATATCTATTGGTAGACACTTATTGGTTTCCAGCAGGGATCTAAACTTCGAGAGCTAGTACCAGTCGGGCTATGAGCATAACCCTAATCCTGATATTCAAGCTCGACATTCAATCAGCGTGTTCAATTTCAACTTCGGTGTGGGCTCGATGCCATGGCCTGGAAGCACTTATATCGGGGGTTCATCGACGTACACCGGACAAAAAACTAGTGCAGATTTTGGCAGGCACATGGGTTATATAAGAACCGATGACTTACTCCTTTCGACCAAGACCAATGAGGGTACATCAAACCCTTTTCTTAAAGGGGACAATAAAGGCATAGATGATGATGAAGATGCAATCGAGGAAGAAGATGTAGATGAAGAAAAAAATGCGACCGAGGAAGAATATGTAGGTGAGGAACAAGGGACAATGGATACAGTTGATGGGGAGGAGTTAGACCCTAAGCCAATCCGGTAGTGCAGACCTGATGGTTTGGAGGTGGCACTATTTTCCAAATTGGAGTCGGTTCCAACAGAGCTAGAACCTTGTGAGTTTGATGATGACAACTTGGACAATGCTCTAGATCTAGATCTCCGATACATAGCATATGAACCTCTACCACATGACCAACATCGACCTATTGGCTAAGGGTGGTTTAGAGTTTCCACGTCTACTGCACAAAACACCTGTCATGCAAGCACATCACTTGATGTACAAGTACTAGAAGTTGGTATGGAATTCCCAAGAAAAAATGATTTCCTTGCTGCACTGAAGTGGTATAGCTTCAATAACGGTGTGAAATACCACCTCACGAAGTCTTGTTCCAAAAAATTCGAAGGAAAGTGCATAATTCATGATAGGAGGTGCAAGTGGAAAATCATGGCATCTTTACAGAAGAAAACTAAGTTGTGAATGATAAAGAATTATTCCGATCCACATACATGTGTTACAGTAGGTGCAAGTTAAGATTATCCTAGGCTAGACTCTAACATGATTTTTGACATTATTTTACCGTTGGTGAAGGCGAGTCCTAGGAGTTCCATCCTAGTGTTGATTATGAACATCTATAGCCAGTACGACTACCTCTATCGCACTAAAAAGCGTGGGTTAAAAAACAAAAGGCTACGGATAAATTGCATTATGGTTAGGACAATTCAAACAACTATCTATGGCAATGGTGTTAAGTGCTAGATATGTACGTTCCAGGTTCCATAATCGATATAGAAATGCACCTAGCATACTTTAAAGATCGATTGATCCATGGGAAAAGAGTATTCCATTGATTCTTTTGGACCTTTGAGTAATAAAGAGAAGTTTTCCAACACTGCAAGCCTTTGGTACAAATTGACGGGACCTAGTTATAAGAAAGGAATCAGTATTGGTTATTGATTTTCGTTGATTAGGATGATAATCGAAGGATTCTACCAATTAAATTTACAATAACTCTAGGAGAAACAACATACGACGGTGATTTCTTCTTGAGATGATTGCACTGTCGTGTTTGCCTACAACCCAACGTATGTGTCATATATGACAGGGGAACTAGAACCCTACATGTGGTTAAGTGGCATAGTAGCCTTTGAGATCACAACCACCATAGGTACTACTTACAACATGTCAAATCCAACTACCACACAAAATGGCCTTCGAATGGTGAGCGAGATCCAATCATCGACATGGTTATGTAATTGACACTACTTGCACAATCATGTTGTACCTTATTTTTTCGTTGTTTACTTTTATGGGTATACTTTTCTTGATAGGTTACAAGCTCGTCCAACATTGTTTCCATGAAATTTTGAACAACTTAGGCGCCATCAACAGCTACTGGTACAGCATACCTTACCAACATGCCCTTCGAATAGTGGATGCAATCGTATTATCGGGGTTTACAGTATGGGCACATAACGTCAAACTTAGTCGAGTGTATCAATTTTGTACTAAAAAGGATGCATCATTTGCCAATAACCTCGATTGTGAAAGAAACATACTTTCACCTAGCTGTATAGTTTCTAAAGAGGGAGCAGTGTACATTGGACAGATAATGGGTGGTGACATACACTGGACAGATAATGGGTGGCCATACTTGGTGTAAGGATATAATGAAAGAAATTAGATAAAATACAATGAGAGTGAACACTATGTATGTAGTGTGCCACTCGCGTCTAAACCTAGATTTTTGAGTCACGGAGCACGTTAGACCGGACCAAGACATGTCAGGGGCATCATATTATGTTGACCTAATGGGAGAGACTTGCGATTGTAGGAGGTTCTAAGCATTTCGTTTCCCATGTTTACATGTAATTTCCACATGTGGGAACCTAAGAATTGAGTACACACCTTACATCAACAATGTGTATAGTCTAGAACTCATGCATAAGGTATGGAGTCCTGAATTCCCACCCATCCTCGATGAGAGTACGTGGCCTCTAGTTTCCAGCGCGTCGTATAAGTTGGCACCGAACATGAACCTGCATTGCATTCTACAAGGTTGCCCAAATACCACTCAGATACTGAACAGTATGGATATTCGGGAGAGGGACGGTCAACAGAGTTATGCAGGTACTGTAGAAACCTGGGACATACGAGGGCAACATGTTTTGTGTTGAGGGGTACATTGGGGCTTCAACATCGATAGCATTATTTTCTTTTAGAGAATATATTTATTACAATGCTTTCATTATTCTGGTGTTCAAAATTTGTTATTTCTTATTAACTTACGCATAACTCATTTTAGAATGTAACAAAGACAAATATAGTGTTGGGATGAAAATTTATGGTTTCTTTATTTATGTCATATATATTTACATCGTAGTAGTAATAAAAAATACATCAATCGTGTCATGGGAGAGAAAGTATGCCACAGGGCGGTCGAAAACATTCGAGAGGAGGATTTCTATGCATAACCGGAGATGCAGGCCTATAAACTTCCTCGTTGCCATCGTCCTCATCATCATTTCCTTCAGCCCCACCCTCTTGCTTATCTCTGTCTCCATCGTTGTCATCGTGTTTGTCTTGGTCTTCGATTTTGTGTTCTTGTTCGTATTCATCTTCGTCTTCTCCTTCGTTTCCATCGCCTTTCTCCATGCTCGAGTGCAGTGTCATCCTAGCCTCCTATCATGTATCCTCTACTCCACTGGTAAAGGGTTAAGTCGATGACCCACTCTGATAAAACAATAATGCCGGCTATGTTTGTGTAACAACCTGTTTTTAGTGGTATCGAAAATAGTGGTTTTGGGACCACAATTTCAACAAGTAAGTTACTAAATATTATTAATTTAATATTTATGAGTATTTATTAAATTCATATTAAAATTTAGTTAAGAAATTTTAACGTTTAAATATTTAATTAAATAAAAAGGACTAAAACGTAAAAACTACAAAAGTTAAATTCTATTAGTTAAAAGTACTAAATAGTTAAATTACTAAAGTTATAAAATTTTATGTGGCAATTATACCATAATCTAATGGTATACACGGTTAGTGTTTTAATTTAACTAATTTATATGTTATAATTAATAATAAGGTTAAGTTAAACTAATATAAAACAAAAGCAAAACCTTTTATTATTTTTTTTATGTTCTTCTTCCTTATGCCGACAAAACACCATTGTTGAGACAAGAAGGTTCAATCAAGCTTCCCCCTTTGCATGGTTGTGTTTTTTAGGTTAGTTTTTAGTGATTTGTATTTTTTGTTATCGTTTTAATTTAATCTAGCTCACTTGGGGATTAATTAGTAAAATTTTTAAAATTTTAGGGACTTACCATGAATGAATTGGGTGTTTTTACGAACGTAATTGATAGAATATTAAACTTGGTTGATAAATAAGCTTATTTTGTTAAGTGATTTTTAGTGAGTTTAATGTTTAGGGACCCATTTGCAAGAATAGTAAACTATCATGTAAATATTCTAAAATGATGAAAAATATGGGCTGATTAGAAGCCCTAAGAAATTCGGCTAGCATGGTTGGTGGCTAAAATGGTAAATTTGCAAGTTTCGGGTTTAGGGACTAAATTGCATAGAGGTAAAATGTTGGGTAATTTTGTAAAATGATTATGGAAGGGATTAATTGTATAAAATTGTTTATTTAATTGTTGGATGGTATTAATTGAATGAAATTACTATTTAGATTAAGAAACGCACCAATTGGATTTAAATCAAGGAAAATCTAAGGTTTTAGACTAGTTTTCGGCTTTATTTTTGCAACTATTTTAGTCGAGGTAAGTTCGTATAAGGATTAAATTTATTACTCGATGTTTTGAATGAAATGTTGATAAATATTATGCTATGTATAGTTTAGGTTGATAATTGTATGATATTTTGGTATTAATGATCAAATTATGATGTTAATCAAATTGAATATTATGTTTCAAAAATTTGTATTTCATGGAAGTATATTTGAAATGGAATAATGGAATGCAATTAAAGGATTTGGATATGTACAATGGTCCCATTTGAACCTCGAGAATAATTAGGATACAAATGACATGTCATTAGGGGGTTATTTACAGTTCTGGATGCTAGTCTCGGATGTTCTACTGATGGCTAAGATCCTGCATTTGTTATAGATTCTCCATAGCTCACGTGAGCAGCATCATGTAGCTTAACATCCCTACCTACAGCTAATGTGAGCGGCCCATTTCATAGCTCGTGTGAGCATATACGGTTACATGTTACATTCACAGCTTATGTGAGCATTTCCTAAGAATCCGATTTTATTTCATTTGGTTCAATGGGTGACTAAAGCTTAAAACGAATATGTATGTCTATGAAATGATTTATAATCTTGAAAGATGAAATAGAAAATGTTGGTATCAAGTATTTGAATTGAAAATGGTGTTTATTAAGCATATGAGATGTTCCATGTTTTGGTTGGATTTATATGTTTTTTGATACACCTATTAACCTTGTGAAGTGGTGTGTATAAAAAAGAAAAGTATGCTCATGATCTAATGAAATTATGCTTGAATGGTTTTTAACATAATATGTTTGGTAAGTTTAAGTTTTCATTATACAAGCTTACTAAGCTCTAGTTGTTAATGTAGTTGTTTTCTTTGTCTTGTAGATCATCAGAAAGCTCAATCGGTTGAAATCTCGTCGGAGCACATGCACACTATCCATCCCATATTTTGGTAGATTTTGGTTGTTATGTTGATGGTCATAAATGTCATGTAATAGGTGTTTTATGCTATTTTGTTAATATGGTGTGGGTTGAACTTACTTGTATCCTACTTGTAAATATGGTTTTGGTTTGGCTTGTAAATGTGTCTAAGTTTATGTGTCATATAGATATTTTGGCTATGCCTTTTGAAAATAGGAAACTTATGGTAGAATGGAATGAGATTGAAATGGTAATTTGGCATGTTTGGTATATGTATAAGGTGTGAACTAGTAACATTGTGTTTGAATTTTTTTGGTGTATGAATTGGGGTGCCAAGTGATGGCATATTGGTTAGGCACATAGGGTGAATGATTTAACATGTAACACCCCAAACCCGGCCCATAAGTCCTGACCGGATCTGGTATGTCACTGGGTGAAATATTTTGGGCCAATTTGAAAGTTGGGTGAAAATTCGATAAATTTTGGCTAAGGTATTTAAAACGGGGTTTGAAAACTCAGTTGGGCCTTTTTATAAATACAGTTGGGCTTTATAAACCCTTTTGAAAACATTGATCATGTATCATTTTAAAATCATCAAAGTGATAGTTGACTTAGTTTATTTTTGTTACCCGATGGTAACATCTTTTAAAACCCGTAGAAATTTATTAAGTTTGAAAATTATTTTTAACCTTTACTTATCAATTGAAAATTTCATTTGTAACATAACATAAGCAAAATAAATAAAATAACATCCACAAAATAAATAGCGGCCTTATTACAATCCCAAAATAAAAGACTTAGGAAAATAAATATGATTAACTAAAACAGAGATTTCAAATCCAATGATGGCATGGTCGCCTCGAGTCCTCTCCTACTCCATCTCCGCGATCTACTCATCTGCAAAATGTTAAGGAAAGGGTGAGTCACCAAGACTCGGTGTGTAAATCCTCCTAAAAATACAACTCATACACAATTTATTAATTAAACATGCACATGCAACCCAACTAGCCATCCATACTCCTTTTCTACCCCGGTGTGGTCAAAACCACTGATGACTTAAAGTCACAATTTAAATGATGGGGCCAACCCATCGTGTGGTCAAAACCACTAATGACCATAGGTCACAAATATCAAAGTGTGGTCAAAACCACTGGTGGTACCAAACCACTGGGACTTAGTCGCAAATGTTCAATCGTTGTGGTCAAAACCACTGATGACCATAGGTCACAAATATCTGATGGGGCCAACCTATCTTGTGGTCAAAACCACTGACGACAGTCCATATTTCATCCCCCTCCTCTCATCAATCCCACCATCACATGCTTTAATGAAAATTTTCATAAATCATATCAGAGCGTTTAATCATCATGTGATGGCATGCAAATCATATATCAAAATCGCAAATTAGGGGACTTACCCGGAATCCATGTTTAAGCCCACAAGCATATCATAGGTCACTACCAAAATTCATACACAAGACAATAATATTGCAAGTTTAATAATAAAGTGTGTAAAGAGTTTACACACCTGTTTCTACCGGAATTCCTAGATCCCGAGGATCCGATCTACAACACTAGATTTTTGCCCCTTGAATGGATTTGATTTCCAATCAAATCCCGAAGCCTAAATTAGTCCCTAAATCCATGGCACACGTTAGTTTTGGCATTTAATCATAGACTTTTTAATTGAAAGGCCCTTGGCCGAATGTGCTTACCAACTTTCCTTGGAAAATAATTCTCGAAAGCTTCCCTTGATGATTGTTTCAGCCCTTAAACTCCACAAATCAGCACCACTTGGGGTTGTGAGTGGGTTTGACAATTTTCAATGAAAAGAAAAGAACCGAACAGCAGCTCACTTAAGAGAAAATCGGCTAATTCTAAGAAGAAAAGGGGCTGGAATTTTCCTATTAAAAGAGGAAGTAGATTTGGCTTTAAAGGTACAAGAAAATCTGGAAATTTTTGAACAATTTTGGCTATGGTTTAAGGAAAATTCAAAAAAGTAGAAGGAAAAAATGCTGGAAATTTTGAACAATTTTGGCTTAAGAACAAGGAAGAATTGAAAGAAAGTAGAAGGAAAAGATGCTGGAAATTTTGAATAATTTTGGCTATGAAACAATGGAGATTTCAACAACACAATGAAGAGAAAAAAGAAAAGAGTTTGCTGGAGGTTTTTGATACTTCTTTCTTGTACAAAACAAATATGGACAGCCCTAAGGAGTCCCAATGCTGGCCAAATTCTCTTTATTTTGTGATAATTTCAGCCTTGAATTATCACAAAATAAATCTAGCTTTAATCTCCTAATCCCTCAACAATTTAATAGCAAATAAAACACTAAAATTCCCCTCTTCCAAATTGATTATGACATAAAAATATGCCTAATTAGGAGTCCTAAATTGAACCAAATTCCCTTTATACGCCAAAGAACAAAGAAGGAAAAAAAAAAAAAACCAAGATGTCTTTGGTATTATTCAACCAATGACACATCCACAAAGAAGACCCCCTCCAACGCCTTGCCATCTCTTCCAAACTGACTTTCATGTCAAATTACCTCTCCATTTAATTATAAGCCTTCTTACCTGGGCCCTTTTTCCTTTTAATGCCAAAGCCTAAAAAATAAACTCCTTATGCCTACCATGACTCGAACCCGAGTCCATGCACCAAGGCCCTTTAAGTGGCGCCCCAGCCACTCTGCCTCCTCGACTTTTATGTCAATAAGCCCCCTGATTTAATTATAAGGCCTTCCTAGGCCTAACGCCCAAAAAGCCCACAAGGGAAAAATATTTCCCCCTTGTTCCTACCGAGGCTCGAACCTCCCCCCTAGCAACTCTCTTAGGCGCACTAAGCCACTTGTACTAAGCCCATTCTTGTGTCATGCTTCTCCCAATTTTATTTAAACCCTATCTCCACCTAGCTCCTCCTTTTAAGTACTTTAATTTTTTTTTAAAACCCAAATCGACCTAAATCGTTATTTCTAGACCCTAAATCATGCTAAATAAAATCATATTTATTTATTTCTTGAAGTCCACATGGAATTTATTTAAATTACAAATAACCCCTAATTGTGGTGTTACAGCTTCTACCCCTTAAAAATAATTTCGTCCTCGAAATTACTTACTAACGAATAACCGTACATCTTTACTCACCGTGACTATGCTATCGCCAAGACTCGATCTTAAAGAATTATCATGCTTCCTAGACACAATCTCTAAGTTCACAACCAAGGTTTCGTGCACTTCCCTAGTAAAACAAGGAAACTCTACAATAATTAAAGCAATTAGGGGTATTCGAATTAAGGAATGTACCGTTGTCACATCTGCACATCTTCCTCCTCATGGCTGCCCAATTGCATAAACCAACCTTGGTTGCCTCGCCTCTGACCTTCAAAGACCTCGACCCACGCCTGCTACCATTTCCATTACCCCTAGCCGCACCTCGACCCCTCTCGTGGTTGTTGGTTATCCTTCATTAGGTGCACGATCCGACCTTCCGTTCTCACCTAGCTACCTTTTTTGGATGTCTCTAACCCGATGCTCCATAGACCCACATTCAAAGCATCCACGATTACCATTCCAACACTCCCCTTGTGAAACTTGCCACACTTATCACAAGTGGCGGCCATTGAGGATTAGCAAGAAGAAGAAGCCTAGCAGCTTTGATCCGACCCACCAAACTTTGACCTCTTTTGCTGATTACCAGAGAACTCTGATGGTTCCGAGCTCCTCTTATTCCAATTTCTATCCTGGTTCCGTCTAACGGACTGTCTTACTCCCTCAACAACTTTAGATTTCTCCACTAAGACCGCGAACTCCATTTCCTGTTGTGGAGCTATCATCATCCTCAGTTCATCTCTAAGGCCATCTTCAAATCTGACACAGCACTCATGCTCGGTACCCATAATACCACGAGCATATTGACTTAATCAGAGGAACTCGGCCTCATATTCTGCCACTGACTTATTTCCTTGAACCAGGTTCAAGAAAGCCTTCCTCTGAGCGTCTACATAGCTGGTTCCAATATACTTCTTTTGGTAGGCTCCCTTGAAAAATTCCCAAGTAAGGTTTTCTGCCACCATTCCATCCCTTACGGTGAGCCACCACTGATAGGACTCATCCCGAAGCAGAGAGATGATACCTTTCAACTTCTCCTCAGGGGTGAAATCCAAGTCACCCATAATCCTTTTCGTGGACTCTAACCAATATTCCGCTGCACTAGGTGCCACTCCGAAAACTCCTCTGAATACTTCTACTCAGTTGTCCTGAGTCATTCAATACCACGATTCTTCGGTTCTTGCACCAAGCACTTACCTCATTCTACTGCTCCAACACCGTAGCACACCGAGATACTACATCATTACCACCGTATGGTCTTGAAACTCGCTTTTGATTGAGATCCAAGATCTCATTTTCGGACCCATGATCGGACCTCGCGGGCTCCGACAGGGTCATCCTACCTCTACCACGGCCACGAGGCGGACGTCCACGACCTCTTGAACTCATTCTAACGATCGCGTTTATCTGTTTAAGAATTTTTATGTATCAGTACCTTAGTTCCACTTGGTTATCCGCGAAGAAATTTTATGATAGGAGTTTTAGAAGTGGTTCTTTCGTAATCAAACAAACACACAGTCTTTCATTCATTCATTCAATGATACGTTGTTGATTTCATGGTGATTGTTTTTCCACTACCCGGGGGTATTTTCGTAATTTATCCTACAGGGGTATTTTTGTAATTTTTTAGAAATGAAAATTTTTCGGATGATTGGTCAAAAATTATTCTAAAACTCTTAATTTCTCGGGGTATATTGAAAAATTTTGAAATTCGGGGGTCTTTCGGTGATTTTGGAACTCAGGGGCATTTTGTTAATTTTTCACAAATCGGGGTGAATTTGTAAAATTTGATGAATCAGGGATATTTCAAAAATTGTAAATCTTTGAGGGCTCTTTTTGCTAGTTGCATTTCCCAAAATAGTGATGTTGCAAAATTTTGAAAGTCAGGGGTATTCTGGTAATTTTGTAGGTTAGGGGCAATTTTGTAATTTTACAAAATCATGACGTTCTCGAATTTTAAGATTTTTGGGCACTTTTCATGTGATGAAATTTTTTGATTAAACTGTGGGTATTTTGTAAATTTCATGATTCAAGGGCGTTTTCGAAATTTTACCCCTAAGGGTATTTTAGTAATTTCCATAATCAGGGGATTTTCACAAAGTGACTTTTCAAAATTTGGGTTCTAAGTGATTTTACAAAAGATAGATATTTTGAAATTTTCTATTTGAAAATTTTCATACGGAGGGTATTTTACAAACCAGGGGTATTTTGGTCATTTTTCATACTGAGGGGTATTTTGGTCCTTTTTTTTTTAAAACTAAAATTTTAATTATTTCCAAAACAAATGGCTAATCCCTTCGGGTTTTAGTTATCAATTTAGCTTTGTGAGTGTGTCGTCTCAACTAGGATGAACAGCTACTACGCACTGTGTAGGATTCAAGTGAGTAGGATGTGAGTCACGAGGATGGCTAAATACCGTGCCCCACCGAATCCAATCCTAGACATGCGATAACGTTTGCCACATCTTTTGCTTAGGGACAACTCACGTGGTTTGTTTAGGTAATTATTAAATCTTATGCATAGTTGGGGTATGCTAACCCTAGGTTCATCGACTTCACCCTAGTAGTCTACGTTCCCAATTTACCCTTCTTCCCACATCAAAAGAATTCACAAAAATTGATAGAGGTACTTACAGGCGGATAGGTGCCGAGACTCGGTGCCATTCGATCAAGCCAAAACAATTTCTCAAACATTATAATAAGGCCTACTATCCAAAAACCAAATATTTTGGGCCTGGGCCCCCACAAAGAAGTTTTGAATCTGGGCTCGATACCAATTATGTAACACCCTAAACCCTACCTATGAGTCCCTGACCGGATCTGGTATGTCCTTTGGGTGAAATATTTTGGGCCAATTTGAAAGTTGGGTGAAAATTGATAAATTTTGGCTAAGGTATTTAAAGCGGGGTTTGAAAACTCAGTTGGGCCTTTTATAAATACTGATTGGGCTTTATAAACCCTTTTGAAAATATTGATCATGTATCATTTTAAAATCATCAAAGTGATAGTTGACTTAGTTTATTTTTGTTACCCGATGGTAACATCTTTTAAAAACCCGTAGAAATTTATTAAGTTTGAAAAATTATTTTTAACCTAGGTTACTTATCAATTGAAAATTTCATTTGTAACATAACATAAGCAAAATAAATAAAATAACATCCACAAAATAAATAGCGGCCTTATTACAATCCCAAAATAAAAGACTTGGGAAAATAAATATGATTAACTAAAACAGAGATTTCAAATCCAATGATGGCATGGCACCTCGAGTCCTCTCCTAGCTCCATCTCCGCGATCTACTCATCTCAAAATGTTAAGGGAAAGGGTGAGTCACCAAGACTCGGTGTGTAAATCCTCCCTAAAATACAACTCATACACAATTTATTAATTAAACATGCACATGCAACCCAACTAGCCATCCATACTCCTTTTCTACCCCGTGTGGTCAAAACCATCGATGACTTAAAGTCACAATTTAAATGATGGGGCCAACCCATCGTGTGGTCAAAACCATGATGACCATAGGTCACAAATATCAAAGTGTGGTCAAAACCACGGTGGCACCAAACCACCGGGACTTAGTCGCAAATATTCAATCGTTGTGGTCAAAACCATCGATGACCATAGGTCACAAATATCCGATGGGGCCAACCCAACTTGTGGTCAAAACCATCGACGCAAATCCATATTTCATCCCTCCTCTCATCAATCCCACCATCACATGCTTTAATGAAAATTTTCATAAATCATATCATAGCATTTAATCATCATGTGATGGCATGCAAATCATATATCAAAATGCAAATTAGGGACTTACCCTAATCCATGTTTAAGCCCACAAGCATATCATAGGTCACTACCAAAATTCATACACAAGACAATAATATTGCAAGTTTAATAATAAAGTGTAAAAGAGTTTACACACTGTTTCTACCGGAATTCCTAGATCCCGAGGATCAGATCTACAACACTAGATTTTTGCCTTGAATGGATTTGATTTCCAATCAAATCAAGCCTAAATTAGTCCCTAAATCCATGGCACACGTTAGTTTTGGCATTTAATCATAGACTTTTTAATTGAAAGGCCCTTGGCGAATGTGCTACCAACTTTCCTTGGAAAATAATTCTCAAAGCTTCCCTTGATGATTGTTTCAGCCTTAAACTCAACAAATCAGCACCACTTGGGGTTGTGAGTGGGTTTGACAATTTTAATGAAAAGAAAAGAACCTAACAGCAGCTCACTTAAGAGAAAATCGGCTAATTCTAAGAAGAAAAGGGCTGGAATTTTCCTATTAAAGAGGAAGTAGATTAAACTTTAAAGGTACAAGAAAATCTGGAAATTTTGAACAATTTTGGCTATGGTTTAAGGAAAATTCAAAGAAAGTAGAAGGAAAAATGCTGGAAATTTTGAATAATTTTGGCTTAAGAACAAGGAAGAATTCAAGAGAAAGTAGAAGGAAAAGATGCTGGAAATTTTGAATAATTTTGGCTATGAAACAATGGAGATTTCAAAGAAGACAATGAAGAGAAAAAAGAAAAGAGTTTCTTTGAGGTTTTGATACTTCTTTCTTTGTACAAAACAAATATGGACAGCCCTAAGGAGTCCCAATGTTGGCCAAATTCTCTTTATTTTGTGATAATTTCCAGCCTTGAATTATCACAAAATAAATCTAGCTTTAATCTCCTAATCCCCTCAACAATTTAATAGCAAATAAAACACTAAAATTCCCCCTCTTCCAGCTGATTATGACATAAAAATATGCCTAATTAGGAGTCCTAAATTGAACCAAATTCCCCCTTTATACGCCAAAGAACAAAGAAGGAAAAAAATTAAAAAAAAACACCAAGATGTCTTTGGTATTATTCGAACCAATGACCGTCCACAATGACCCCCTCCAACGCCCCTTGCCATCTCTTCCAGCCTGACTTTCATGTCAAATTACCTCTCCATTTAATTATAAGCCTTCTTACCTGGGCCCTTTTTCCTTTTAATGCCAAAGCCTAAAAAAATAAACTCCTTGCGCCTACCATGACTCGAACCCGAGTCTATGTACCAAGGCCCTTTAAGTGGCGCCCCAGCCACTCCGCCTCCTCGACTTTCATGTCAATAAGCCCCCTGATTTAATTATAAGGCCTAACGCCCAAAAAGCCCACAAGGGAAAAATATTTCCCCCTTGTCCCTGTCGAGGCTCGAACCTCCCCCTAGCAACTCTCTTAGGCGCACTAAGCCACTTGTACTAAGCCCATTCTTGTGTCATGCTTCTCCCAATTTTTATTTAAACCCTATCTCCACCTAGCTCCCTCCTTTTAAGTACTTTAAATTTTTTAAACCCAAATCCGACCTAAATCGGGTTATTTCTAGACCTAAATCATGCTAAATAAAATCATATTTATTTATTTCTTGAAGTCCACATGGAATTTATTTAAATTACAAATAACCCCTAATTCGTGGTGTTACATAACATGTTTTTGGTATGTGTGAATGTGTTTTAACCATGTGAATGTGATTGAAAAATGTTTGGATTGGTGTTCAGATAAGGGTTGTTAAACTGGCTTGCATTACGAGTCATTTTGGTAGCACACGGCCTGGGACACAGGCTGTTACATGGCCATATGCCACACACGATCACACCATATGGCCGTGTGTCATTTTAATTTTAAGTACACGATTAGCACACTGTCTTGTCTTTGAGCTACACGACTGTGTGAACCCTGTTTCCAAAATTTTTCAAATTTTCTAAATTTTCTGTTTTGTTTGAAATTAGTCTCTAAATGTTCTCAATCTATTTTTAAGGCCCCATAGGCTCAGTTTAAGATTCATAAATTTGGTTATGCTATGAATGAATATTGAGATTGAATGTTATTATTTTAAATTGATTACATTTTGTTATATGATGTTAATTGTTTCAATTTGTACGATAATACTCCGTAACCCTAATCCAACGATGAAGACAGGTTAGGGGTGTTCCAGTTTGTGCCATTATTGGTGTGTAACCATAAGGTGCCTCCAAACCCGAATACGAAGGTATTGACTCGAGCATCGACACTGACATCAGTGTCTATATCAATGTCATCATCGATAACCATGTATGTGTTGACATCTAGCCCAACATTTGGGTCAGCATTGAGGGTAGAATGTGGGGGACGTGTAACGGCCCGTTTTTAGTGAAATGAGAACAATGGTTTTGGGATCACAAATTCGAAGTCAAAAAAATTATTTCATTATTATTTTATTGCCTACAGCATGATATTAATACCATATAAAAATTTTGTTAAGAAAATTTACCGTTTACATGTTCAATTTGATAAAAAGACTAAATCGCGTACAGTGAAAAACTTGAGTTCTTATATGGTAATTAGACTATTTATATATTAGTGGATGAGAATGGTTTGGCAATATTGAAATTTTGATTAATTTTAAAGGTTAATTAAGTAATTAAGTAATTAAATGATAATTAAAATAGGTAAAATGCTTTCATCCTCTTTAATAAAACATTTCAACTGATTTTAACAAGGAGAAACCATAGTTAGGTTCGGCCGTGCTTGTTTTGCTTGATTAGGATTTCTATGGATTTCGTGACGGGTTTTCCATTGACACTAAAAAAGAAGGATGCAATTTGGATCATGATTGATAGACTTACGAAGTCAGCCCATTTCATACCAGTATAGGTTGATTTTTCACTTGATAAGTTGGTGGATTTGTATGTGTCAGAAATAGTAAGATTTCACGGAGTACCATTTTCGATTATTTCAGATAGAGATCTGAGATTCACGTCACAGTTTTGGAAAAAGTTACAAAGGCCTTAGGTACAAAATTGAGCTTTAGTATAGCTTTCCATCCAAAGACTGATGGTCAGTCGAAAAAAGTAATCCAAATTCTTGAGGACATGCTTCGGTGTTGTGCTTTGGAGTTTCAAGGCGGCTGGGAAAAGTACTTACCATTAGTAGAATTTGCCTACAATAACAGTTTTCAATTAAGCTTGAAAATGGCGCCTTACGAAGCACTGAATGGGCGTAAGTGTCGAACGCCTTTGTATTGGACTGAACTCAGAGAAAATCATATTCATGGGGTCGATTTAGTCAGAGAAACCGAAGAGAAGGTAAAAGTGATACGTGAATGTTTAAAAGCTACTTCTGCTAGAAAAAAGTCCTATACGAACTTGAAACGGAAAGAGATTGAGTTTCAAGTAGATGATAAAGTGTTTTTGAAAGTATCACTATGGAAGAGGTTCTCAAATTTGGCCAGAAAGGCAAATTGAGTCTGCGCTTTATCGGACCGTATGAGGTTACTAAGAGGATAGGGCCAGTAGCTTATCGTTTACCATTGCCATCTGAGTTGGAGAAGATTCATGACGTATTCCACGTGTCTATGTTGCATCGCTACCGATCAGATCCTTCACATGTAATTGTACCATCAGAGGTAGAAATTCGACCGGACATGACTTATGGTAAAGAGTGTAATATCCGAGATTTAGGGGTTATGTATTTTTACTTAATGTATGTAATTGCATGCTTGAGTATGATTTGAATGTGATTTGGGGGCTTCAAGAACCTTGGGATGTAGGTAGGAGCCTTAGAAGTTATTGGATTTTTAAGCCAAAAAGGGGAACTAAGGGAGCTAGGTCTTAAGGAGATTATTGTGTGGTTTAGGACACAAATAACCCAGTGGTAAGGTGGCAAGGAGGCGTCACTTAGGGCCTTGTGAGGTGACGCCACAGGGAGTTAGAAGGGCTTAGGTTCGAGCAGCAAGGGAAGCATTTTGGAGTTTTATTTTGCAAAGAAGGAGAGCGGTGTTGGATAAAGACAAGGACACTTCTTGGATGAAGTGTAGATTGAGTCAAAAGCTTAAGGATTCGACTAAGTAGAGTGAAAAGGGGGATTGAGTGGAGAGAAGGAGAGTTGGCCGGCCAAGGGACTTCTAGGATGACAAATTCAGTCACCTAGTAGCCAAAATCCCCTAGCCGAATTTTTGTTAAGCCTCACCATCACTTTCTTTTTCTTTTCTTTCTCTCAACTCTTTCTTCTTCTTTCTCACCTTAGCCGAATCATAATTGAGCCTCCATATCATTCTTTTTCTTCTTCTTCTCACAATCTCTTTTGTCATCAAAAGCCGAATACCATTTATCCTTCTTCTATTCCTTCCTTTCACTATTGGCCGAACCTCCATTGTTTTCCTAAAGCCATTTGCCGAAATCTTTCAACCTCATCCCTTCTCAGTTTTTGGCCGAATAGCAACCAAGCAGAGATCTCCCTTGATCTCTTCTCAAATCGGTTTAGGGATAGGTAAGTCTGAATCTCCACCATCCTTCCTTATTTCCTCTCTGTCGACATGTGTAGAACAAAAGCCAAATTTCGGTATTTGTCTTGACTTTTAATCAACCATGCAATCGGTTTTCTTTGAGGATTTTCAGGATTTTGAAGAAGTAGATCAGGAGCATCTTTTCCTTGTCAATAGTTTCAGTAAGTCAGTGGTAAGGTTTCGTACTAATTCAATTCATCTCTTAGTTATCTGAAAAGCCGAAAGCTAACCATTTGAATATACTAGTGCTTAGCCGATTTCAAGGAAGGCTTATCACGTAGTTTTGGGATTTGGGTGGTAACCAAATCGGCAGCAAGGTAAGGATTTTGGTCGCGTTAACCCTTTGGGATTTGCTGTATAGCCTAATGGCCTCTTTGTTAATGTTCTTAGTGTTGGCCGAATGTAGGAAAGGGTATCTAGTGCGTTAGATCAGGATTTTTGGGATTTTGATTAGATCTACGAATAGTCAGGTGTGAAACCCACCCTAAATTCCCAATTAATAATAATAATGTTATGAATATGTTATTAAGGCTATGAATGAATATGGTTAAGGGTACCATTCAATGGTACAAGTGCATTCAGGTACGTTACCCCTTATTACTCGTCTATAATGTTCATTAACGTTGATATGAAACAAATGTGGAAATTCGCTATGATTTTGGGGTAAGGTAAAATGCATGATAATTGTATGTTTCGTATATTGCATAGGCATATGGGTAATTATGTTAAAGGGGAAGTGATCTGGTGGTTTCTACCACATTATCTGGTGACTATGTCACATATTCTGAATCTGGTGACTCTGTCACCTTATCTGGTGGCTATGCCACAATTATAAGGGCGATGCGCAGTTGACTGCAGTGACTACCTTCGATGGTGTGTAGCGGATAGAGGGTCGATTTAGTAATCCCCACGGTGTGATTGGTAGGTATGGGTGATGTGTAGAGGATGGATATCTAGGTGGGTTTGGGTTGCATCATTGCTTATATTTGCTCGTATGTGATATGATATGCCTTATATATTTTGGGAATCTGTGATGGTTGTTACACACTGAGTCTGTTGACTCACCCTTCGTGGGCTAACTTTTTGCAGATGGCACTCAGTGAATGGACCGGGTCGGCAGGAACTTAGTGGTGGCCATGCACAGCTCAATTTTTCTTCAGTTTTCTTATTAAGTTTATTTTGGTTTATTTTGGGATATATTTTGATGTAATAAGGTCATTATCACTTAACTGTTATATTTATGTGTTTTAAATTTCTACTATGATATGAACAACTTCAATTGTTTTGAAACTCAAACGCCTACGGTTTTCAAGTTAATAATAATAATAAACTTTAAAAATTTGGCATTTCTTTAACTTGTAACTTTTGAAATATGAAATTATCATTTTAGTACAAAATTAAATTTCAACTCAATTTTAACTTGAGAACAATTCCAAATTTTATTCTTCAAAACCACCAAGATTTTCAAAAATGTCATTCGAGGCTTAACTACGTTTTACTTAAGGATCATGCCGATCCGGTCGGGGCTTGTGGGCCGAGTTTGGGGTGTTTCAATTTGGTATCGAGCAGATTTAAAACTCAAATTGAGGGCTTTTGGGCCCAAAATGTTTTCTTATTTTAAAAGTTGGGTTTTACTAAAGAATGAGTAGGTTTTCCGGCATGGCACCGAGTCTCCACCCAAAGTCCACCGTAAGTACCCCAAACCTTGTGTGATTTGTATGTGGGAATTATAGGACTAGATTAGTAGATTAGGAGTTATTGAACCCTAGGATTAGCTTACTCCAACAATCGAATTACATAAAATTTAAAGTCTAACCAAACAAACTCAGTGAGGGAGTCGCCGAGTTAAGGGTGTGGCAACCGTTGTGCGCATGTCTAGGATTAGATTCAGGGGGAGCTTGGTATTTAAGCAGTCCTAGTGACTCACCTCCTCTCCGCTCGAATCCTATCAGTGCGTAGTGACGGTTCACCCTAACCAAGAGGACTAAATCACAAAGCTAAATTCAATAATTAAAACCCGAAAGGACCAATCCCCTTGTTTTGTACAATCCTAAAATCAAACCTTGGTTATAAAACTTCCAAAGTACCCTTGATTTAAAAATGACTAAAGTACCCCTGATTTGTAAATTGACCAAATTACCCCTAACTTGTAAAATTACTAAAATACCCACGGTGTGGAAAGTTGCCAAAGTAACCCTAAATTAAAAATTTCCAAAATACCCTTATTTCGTAAAATCACTTGGAACCATAATTTACAAAATTATCGAAATGCCCCTCGTTTGTAAAATTACAAAAATACCCTCAGTCCATAAAATTTCCATATTACCCTCAAATCTTCTTACCAAAATATTCCTATTTTACAAAAAAAAATGCCAAAAATCCTTATTTTTCAAAATTTTCAAATACCCTAATTTGGAAAATTACCAAAATACCCCTATAGGACAAATTACGAAAATACCCTTGGGTAGTGGAGAACAACAACAATGACAACCACAACACTTCTCTATAATGAATGTAAGTTCATGAATGGTGATGATCGAATGAATGAACTTGAGACTATAGTGTGTGTATGAATTCGAAAGAACTACTTTTTAGAACTATTAATCATAAGACATTCGCGATAAATCAGTGGAAAGAAATAATGATTCATAAAATTCTTAACCAGATAAACGCAATTGAAAGAATGAGTTCTAGAGGACGTGGTCGTAATGTGCGTGTAATAAATGTGCGTGGTAGAGGCCGAATGACCGTGTCGAAACCCGTTAGGTGCGGTCAAGGGTGCGAGAATGAAATGCCACCACCACCAACCGGTGTGTTGCATATCGAGGATCGACGGGGATGATGCAAGATATCACAGCGATCTTGCGAGTTCTTGAGAGGGTGGCTGGAGCAGGTGGAGGTATGGGAGCTCGAAAATCTATACTCGAGTGACTCCGAGCCAATAGAGCTGAGTTTTTCGTGGTATATCTAGTGTGGTGCCCAATACGATTGAGTATTGGTTGGAGGTGACGAGAGCGAATTATGGATGATTTGGACCTGACTGATCACGAGGAGAAACTGAAAGGGGTAGTGTCGCTACTCCATGATGAGTTATACCAATGGTGGCTCACGGTTCGGGATGGTGCTACAGCAGATGATCTCACTTGAGAGTATTTTAAGGCGGCGTATCAGAAGAAGTATATTGGGACTAGCTATGTTGATGCGTAAAGGAAGGCATTTCTGAGGCTGGTCCAGGGGAATAAGTCTGTAGCGGAGTACGAGGTGAAATTCTTAAGGTTGAGCCGATATGCTCGAGGCATCGTGGCTACGGAGCATGAACGATGTGTCCAATTTGAGGACGGACTGAGGGATGACCTGAGATTATTGATTGCTCCACAGCAGGAGTGGGAGTTTGCCGTGTTGGTAGAAAAGGCTAAGGTAGCCGAAGGATTTAAGGAGTCTGTGAGATAGAACACGGACAAGAATAGGCAAAAGAGAGGTTTTGGATCATCAGGGTCATCTGAGAATGTCCAAAATAGACCTAGAGTTAATGGGTCGTGAGGTCAGCAAGTTGTTACGGGAGGATAGTACCGTACTTGTGCTCAGTGTGGGAAGATGCACCTAGAAGAGTGTTGGAAGAAGACAGAAGGGTGTTTTAAGTATGGGTCCAAGGATCACATGATTAGAGACTATCCTATGAAAACTGACGGAGCCGACCAATAGGTCAGGGTCTTAATCAGGCTAGAAGAGGTGGACAGCAACCACAGCGGGGTCGTGGTCTGTCTGGCAGAGGTAATGGTTCTGGAAGAGGTCGGAGAACACCGGGCAGAGGTGTTGGTAACACAGAGGCGAGACAGCCGGGTCTAGTGTATGCAGTTCATCGGAGGGAGGATGGTGACACACTTGATGTCATAACGGGTACGTTCTTTATTTCTGGATTACCCTTTATTGCATTAATAGATATTAGGTCAACTCATTCATACATTGCTAGTAAGGTGTTTGGAACTCTACATGAGAACTCTGAGACTGTACCTAGGAAGATGACTGTACTTAGTCCTTTAGGGCAATCAGTAGAATTAGATAAACTCTTTAGGGCAGTACCTTTGGAAGTTCAGGGGGCGCAATTTCCAGCTGACTTAATGGTGTTGCCATTTGAGGAATTTGATCTAATCTTAGGCATGGACTGGTTAGTAAAGTACCCTGCAAATGTGGATTGTGCTGCTAAGTGCATGTCGTTAAGAACTCCTGATGACAAGGAGATTGTGGTGATGGGCGAGAGACGGAATTGCTTGTCGAATGTGGTATATGCCCTTAAGGCAAAAAAGATGGTGAGAAAAGGGCGTGTAGCTTTTCTGATGTTGATCAGTGCCTTAGAGGCTAAGGAAGCAGCTGTAAGAGGAGTCAGAACAGTAAGAGAATTTGTGGATGTCTTTCCGGAGGAGCTGCCTAGGTTACCCCTGGATAGGGAGGTGGAGTTCAAAATTGATTTACTGCCGGATACAGCTCTTGTATCAATTGCTCCGTACCGAATGGCACCAAAGAAGTTAGTAGAGCTTAAAGCCCAAATCCAAGAGTTACTCGATCGTGGGTTTATTCGACCTAGTGTGTCTCCATGGGGAACATCGATCCTATTTGTGAAGAAGAAGGACGAGACTATGCGCATGTGCATAGACTACCGGCAGTTGAATAAGCTGACCATCAAGAACAAGTATCCATTGCCAAGGATAGATGACTTGTTCGATCAACTTAAGGGCCGCAGATTTTCAAGATAGATCTACGATGCGGATATCATCGACTTAAGGTGAAGGAAGCGATATCCATAAGACGACTTTTCGGACAAGGTACATTATGAGTTCTTGGTAATGCCATTCGGATTGACAAATGCCCCACCGCATTATGAGTTCTTGGTAATACCATTCTTGGTTGACAAATGCCCATGTTGAGCATCTCTCGAGTTATCATGGACATGATGAACCCAAGTGTCGAATTTGGTGAAGGAAGATACGCTTCTTAGGAATGTGGTGTCCGCTGGATCCTCGGAAGATTGAGGCAAGATTGGATTGGAAACCACCTAAGTCTCGTGGCGTAAGTTCGTAGTTTCTTAGGACTAGCAGGCTACTACATGAGATTTGTTGAGGGATTCTCGTCAATAGCAGCACATTTGACGAAGTTTTTAAGGAATGAGGTACCTTTCGTATGGGCGGATAAGCAGCAGGAAAGTTTTGAGAAGCTTAAGAAAGTTTTGATAGAAGCTCCGATTTTGATTCAGCCTGAGGCAGGCAAGGACTATGTGGTATATTGTGATGCTTCCCATACAGGATTGGGATGTGTTCTCATGCAAGACGGGAAAGTGGTTGCTTATGCGTCTCGGCAATTGAGGCCTCATGAGGTTAACTATCCGATGCATGATTTGGAGTTGGCGGCGGTAGTATTCACTCTAAAAGTATGGAGGCACTACTTGTATGGAGAAAGGTCGGTGATCTACACGGACCACAAAAGTCTAAAGTATTTGCTGACTCAGAAGGAGCTGAATTTGAGACAGCGTAGGTGGGTGGAGTTGTTGAAGGATTACAATTGCTCAATAGAGTATCATCCAGGCAAGGCAAATGTAGTGGCAGATGCCCTAAGTCGAAAAGTGGTGTCGAGTTAAGGGCGATGTTTGCACATTTGAGCCTTTATGATGATGGAAGTTTGCTAGCGAAATTGCAAGTGAAGCCGACGTGGTTAAGTCAGGTAAAGGAGAAATAATTGGCAGATGGTGAGCTAAGTGCTAAATTGCTACAAGTACAAAATAGGGAATTGGGAAATTTTGGTGTAAACAGCGATGGAGTGCTATGTTTTTGGGGCAAGGTCTGTATGCCGAGGGATGAGGAGTTAAGGCAGAGAATTCTTCAGGAATCGCATAGTAGCCCTTATGCTATGCATCCGGAGGAAGTAAGTTATATAGGGATTTACGGGAACAGTTTGGGTGGCCTGGTCTTAAGCAAAAGTTATAGAGTTTGTAGGGAAGTGCTTAACGTGTCAGCAAGTCAAGGCTGAACACCAAGTATCGTCAGGATTGCTTCAATCGATAAATATTCCGCAATGGAAGTGGGAGAGAATTACCATGGACGTCGTTAGTGGGCTTCCCTTTACGCCTACTAAGAAGGACTTAGTATGGGTAATATTAGATTGGTTGACGAAGTCTACACATTTCATACCAGTGCGGGTTGACTATTCGTTGCAGAGATTGGCAAAGTTGTATGTAGCAAAAATCGTGAGGCTACACAGAGTGCCGGTGTCGATTATCTCGGATAGGGATCCTAGGTTTACATCTCGATTTTGGAAAGCATTACATCAAGCTTTGGGCACCAGATTGGACTTCAGTATGGCATTCCATCCACAGTCGGACGGCCAATTTAAGCGGGTAATTCAAGTGCTAGAGGATATGTTGAGAGGTTGCGTGGTAGACTTCAGAGGGAGTTGGGAGGAGTTCTTGCCTTTAGCAGAATTTACGTATAATAACAGCTATCAGGCAAGTACTCGGATGGCACCATACGAAGCATTGTATGGACGAAAGTGTCGCACTCCTACATGTTGGACAGAATTGGGGGAACGTCAGGTATTGGGTGCAGAGATTGTAGTAGAATCAGAAAAAAAGGTTAGAGTGATTTGGGCACGGTTGAAGGAGGCGTCTGATAGACAAAAGTCTTATGCAAATCTTAAGCGAAAGGAGATAGAGTTTGCTGTGAGAGATGGGTGTTTCTCAAAGTTTCACCGTGGAAGAAGGTGATGAGATTTGGCCGCAAGGGAAAGTTAAGTCCTAGGTTTATAGGACCTTATCAGATTTTGAAGCGGGTTGAACCAGTAGCGTATCAGTTAGAATTGCCTTTGGAGTTGAAGCAAATGCACGATGTTCTTCATGTTTTGATGCTACATTGTTATCGATCGGATCCATCTCATGTGATACCGGTTGAGGAGGTGGAGCTGAGACTAGATCTGTCCAATGATGAAGAGCCGATTCAGATTCTGGAACGGGATGTGAAGGTGCTTCGAAGGAAATCGGTCCCTCTAGTCAAAGTGTTATGGCGTAACCATGGATCAGAGGAGGCTTCGTGGGAGTCAGAGGAAACAATGCGACAGCAATACCCTCACTTGTTTTAACCAAGTAATTTTGAGGTCAAAATTATTTTAAAGGGGTAGAACTGTCATATTCGGGATTTAGGGGTTATGCATTTTTACTTAATGTATGTAATTGCATGCTTGAGTAGGATTTGAATGTGATTTGGGGGCTTCAAGAACCTTGGGATGTAGGTAGCAGCCTTAGAAGTTATTGGATTTTTAAGCCAAAAAGGGGAACTAAGGGAGCTAGGCCTTAAGGAGATTATTGTGTGGTTTAGGACACAAATAACCCAATGGTAAGGTGGCAAGGAGGTGCCACTTAGGCCCTTGTGAGGTGACGCCACAGGGAGTGAGAAGGGCTTAGGTTCGAGCAGCAAGGGAAGCATTTTGGAGTTTTATTTTGCAGCAAGGAGAGGCAGTGTTGGACGGCACATAAAGACACTTCTTGGATGAAGTGTAGATTGAGTCAAAAGCTTAAGGATTCAGCTAAACAGGAGTGAAAAGGGGGATTGAGTGGAGAGAATGAGAGTTGGCAGGCCAAGGGACTTCTAGAATGACAAATTTAGTCACTTAGTAGCCAAAATCCCCTAGCCGAATTTTTGTTAAGCCTCACCATCACTTTCTTTTTCTTTTCTTTCTCTCAACTCTTTCTTCTTCTTTCTCACCTTAGTAGAATCATAATTGAGCCTCCATATCATTCTTTTCTTCTTCTTCTCACAATCTCTTCTCATCATCAAAAGTGAATACCATTTATCCTTCTCATATTCCTTCCTTTCACTATTGGTCGAACCTCCATTATTTTCCTAAAGCCATTTGCCGAAATCTTTCAACCTCATCCCTTCTCAGTTTTTGGCCGAATAGCAACCAAGCAGAGATCTCCCTTGATCTCTTCTCAAATCGGTTTGGGGATAGGTAAGTTTGAATCTCCACCATTCTTCCTTATTTCCTCTCTGTCCGACATGTGTAGAACAAAAGTTGAATTTCAGATTTGTCTTGACTTTTAATCAACCATGCAATCGGTTTTCTTTTAGGATTTTCGGATTTTGAAGCGAGAGATCGGGAGCATCTTTTCCTTGTCAATAGTTTTGGTAAGTCGGTGGTAAGGTTTCGTCTCGATTCAATTCATCTCTTAGTTATCCGAAAAGTCAAAGCTAACCATTTGAATATACTAGTGCTTAGCCGATTTCAAGGAAGGCTTATCATGTAGTTTCGGGATTTGGGTGGTAAACAAATCGGCAGCAAGGTAAGGATTTTTGTCGCATTAACCCTTCGGGATTTGCTGTAGCTGAATGGCCTCTTTGCTAATGTTCTTAGTGTTGGCCAAATGTAGGAAGGGGATCTAGTGCGTTAGATCGAGATTTTTGGGATTTCGATTAGATTTACGAATAGTTAGGTGTGTAACCAACCCTAAATTCCCAATTAATAATAATGTTATGAATATGTTATTAAGGCTATGAATGAATATGGCTAAGGGTACCGTTCAATGGTACAAGTGCATTCAGGTACATTACCCCTTATTACTCGTCTATAATGTTCATTAACGTTGATATGAAACAAATGTGGAAATTTCGCTATGATTTTGGGGTAAGGTAAAATGCATGATAATTGTATGTTTCGTATGCTACAGGGGCATATGGGTGATTATGTTAAAGGGGAAGTGATCTGGTGGTTTCTACCACATTATCTGGTGACTATGTCACATATTCTGAATCTGGTGACTCTATCACCTTATCTGGTGGCTATGCCACAATTATAAGGGCGATGTGCAGTTGACTGCAACAACTGCCTTCGATGGTGTGTAGCGGATGGAGGGTCGATTTAGTAATCCCCATGGTGTGATTGGTAGGTACGGGTGATGTGTAGAGGATGGATATCTAGGTGGGTTTGGGTTGCATCATTGCTTATATTTGCTCGTATGTGATATAATATGCCTTATATGTTTTGGGAATCAGTGATGGTTGTTACACATCGAGTCATTGACTTACCCTTCATGGGCTAACTTTTGCGATAGCACTCAAAGAATGGACCGGCCCGGCGGAACTTAGTGGTGGCCATGCATGACTCAATTTTTCTTCGCTTTCTTATTAAGTTTATTTTGGTTTATTTTGGGATATATTTTGATGTAATAAGGCCATTATCACTTAACTGTTATATTTATGTGTTTTAAATTTCTACTATGATACGAATAACTTCAATTGTTTTGAAACTCAAACGCCTACGGTTTTCAAGTTAATAATAATAATAAACTTTAAAAATTTGGCATTTCTTTAACTTGTAACTTTTGAAATATGAAATTATCGTTTTAGTACAAAATTAAATTTCAACTCAATTTTTAACTTGAGAACAATTCCAAATTTTTATTCTTCAAAACCACCAAGATTTTCAAAAAATGTCATTACGAGGCTTAACTACGTTTTACTCAAGGAGCATGCCAGATCCGGTCAGGGATTGTGGGCCGAGTTTGGGGTGTTTCAATTTGGTATCAGAGCCCAGTTCAAAACTCGGCCTTGAGGGCTTTTGGGCCCAAAATGTTTTTCTTATTTTAAAAAGTTGGGTTTTACTAAAGAATGAGCAGGTTTTCTGGCATGGCACCTGAGTCTCCGGCCCGAAGTCCACCAGGTAAGTACCCCTAACCCTTGTGTGATTTGTATGTGGGAATTATAGGGACGTAGATTAGTAGATTAGGAGTTATTGAACCCTAGGATTAGCTTACTCCAACAATCAATTACATAAAATTTAAAGTCTAACCAAACAAACACATGAGTGAGTCGCAGAGTTAAAGGTGTGGCAACCATTGTGCGCATGTCTAGGATTGGATTTGGGGAGCTTGGTATTTAAGCGCCCTAGTGACTCACCTCCTCTCAGTTCGAATCCTACAGTGCGTAGTGACGGTTCACCCTAACCAAGAGGACTAAATCACAGGCTAAATTCAATAATTAAAACCCGAAAGGGACCAATCCTCTTGTTTTGTACAATCCTAAAATCAAACCTCGGTTATAAAACTTCCAAAGTACCCTTGATTTAAAAATGACCAAAGTACCCCTGATTTGCAAATTGACCAAATTACCCCTAACTTGTAAAATTACTAAAATACCCACGGTGCGGAAAGTTGCCGAAGTAACCCCGAATTGAAAATTTCCAAAATACCCTTATTTTGTAAAATCACTTGGAACCATATTTTACAAAATTACCAAAAGGCCCCTGGTTTGTAAAATTACAAAAATACCCTCAGTCTATAAAATTACCATATTACCCTCGAATCTTCTTACCAAAATATTCCTATTTTGCAAAAAAAAATACCAAAAATCCCTATTTTGTGAAATTTTCAAATACCCTAATTTGGAAAATTACCAAAATACCCTTATAAGACAAATTACGAAAATACACTTGGGTAGTGGAGAACAACAATAATGACAACCACAACACTTCTCTGTAATAAACGTAAGTTCATGAATGGTGATGATCGAATGAATGAACTTGAGACTGTAGTGTGTGTATGAATTCGAAAGAACTACTTTTTAGAACTATTAATCATAAGACTGTTCGCGATAAATCAGTGGAAAGAAATAATGATTCATAAAATTCTTAACTAGATAAACGCAATTCAAAAAATGAGTTCTAGAGGACGTGGTTGTAATGTGCGTGGCCGTGGTAGAGGTCGAATGACCGTGTCGGAACCCGTTAGGTCTGTCAAGGGTCCGAGAATGAAATGCCACCACCACCAACTGGTGGTGTTGAATATCGAGATCGACGGGGATGATGCGATGCAAGCGGCGATCTGCGAGTTCTTAAGAGGGTGGCTAGGAGCAGGTGGAGGTATGAGAGCTCAAAAATCTATACCCGAGCGACTCCGAGCCAATAGAGCTGAGTTTTTTCGTGGTATATCTAGTGTGGCGCCCAATATGGCTGAGTATTGGTTGGAGGTGACGGAGCGAATTATGGATGATTTGGACCTGACTGCTGAGGAGAAACTGAAAGGGGTAGTGTCACTACTCCGTGATGAGTCATACCAATGGTGGCTCACGGTTCGGGATGGTGTTACAGCAGATGATCTCACTTGGGAGTATTTTAAGGCGGCGTATCAGAAGAAGTATATTGGGACTAGCTATATTGATGCGCAAAGGAAGGCGTTTCTGAGGCTGGTCTAGGGGAATAAGTCTGTAGCGGAGTATGAGGAAAAATTCCTAAGGTTGAGTCGATATGCTCGAGGCATCGTGGCTACGGAGCATGAACGATGTGTCCGATTTGAGGACGGACTAAGGGATGACCTGAGATTGTTGATTACTCCACAGCAGGAGCGGGAGTTTTCCGTGTTGGTAGAAAAGGCTAAGGTAGCTGAAGGAGTTAAAGAGTCTGTGAGATAGAACACGGACAAGAATAGGAAAAGGAGATGTTTTGGATCATCAGGGTCATCTGGGAATGTCTAAAAGAGACCTAGAGTTGATGGGTCACGAGGTCAGCAAGTTGTTACGGGAGGACAGTACCGTACTTGTGCTCAGTGTTGGAAGATGCACCTAGGAGAGTGTTGGAAGAAGACAGGAGGGTGTTTTAATTATGGGTCCAAAGATCACATGATTAAAGACATCCCTATGAAAATCGACGGAGCCGACCAAAGCAGTCGTGGTCTTAATCAGTGGAAGAGGTGGATGAAGAACCACCATGGGTCGTGGTCTGACTGGCAGAGGTAATGGTTCTGGAAGAGGTTAGGGAACACTGAGCAGAGGTGTTGGTAACGCGGAGGCGAGACAGTCAGGTCTAGTGTATGTAGTTCGTCAGAGGGAGGATGGTGACGTACCTGATGTCATAAAGGGTACGTTCCCTATTTTTGGATTACCCTTTATTGCGTTGATAGATATTGGGTCAACTCATTCATACATTGCTAGTAAGGTGTCTGGAACTCTGCATGAGAACTCGAGACTGCACCTAGGAAGACAGTCGTATTTAGTCCATTAGGGCAATCAGTAGAATTAGATAAACTCTTTAGGGCAGTACCTTTGGAAGTTCAGGGGGCGCAATTTCCAGCTGACTTAATGGAGTTGCCATTTGAGGAATTTGATCTAACCTTAGGCATGGACTGGTTAGTGAAGTACCATGCGAATGTGGATTGTGTTGCTAAGCGCATGTCGTTAAGAACTCCTGATGACAAAGAGATTGTGGTGATGGGCGAGAGACGGAATTGCTTGTTGAATGTGGTATCTGCCCTTAAGGCGAGAGACACGGCCAACCTCATGGGTGTGTTGATAGGCCATGTGTACCCCTGCATGCTAAGTTGGTAAGTCAGTATACCTAGTAGTAAACACACGGGCTGAGACACGGTCGTGTGTCTCAACGGTGTGAGAGACACCGCCTAAGACACGGGCATGTGCCCGGGCCGTGTGAAGTCTGCACCTGAAATTAAGAATTTAATTAGACACACGGTCCAAAGACACGTGCTTGTGCCTTGGCCGTGTGACCTTATTGAGATGATGATGTCATAAATAGAATGTCAAGATTTTCACACACGAGTGAAGACACGGGCGTGTCATGGCCATGTGAGGGACACAGACTATGGACACGGGTGTGTGTCAGGCCGTGTGAAAACCCCTGTAGGTTCAAAATGAAGAATAAAATCCAAACGGACTAGGTACATGGGCGTGTGTGATTACACGGCCTACCCACACGGACGTGCCCCTCTTCACACCGGCGTGTGGTCCTGTTTTGTGTAAAAAAATTCTAATTGTTCAAAAGTTTTCGGTTTAGTCCCAAACCATTTAATATGTATGTTTAAGGTCTACAAGAGGGATGTTATGGTTTCAAATGAGAAGTTTTAAGTAGGAATGAGATTGTATATTTGAGTAAGTTAAGTACGGTAATACCTCGTACTGGTTTAGGTGTCGAATACGGGTAAGGGGTGTTACATTTAATGGTATCAGAGCTACGATTTAGTCAATTTTTAGACTAACGTAAGGGGTGTTACATTTAATGGTATCAGAGCTACGTTTTAGTCAATTCTTGGACTAACGTAGCGTAAGTATTAGTCTATCTATACATGCCGTACGTATGAGTATTTACATAATAATAGTGTGACGACTCCTGACGAATTAAAATTGTATTTTTTTATAG
The DNA here is from genome assembly GCA_025506655.1 of Gossypium rotundifolium. Lineage (NCBI taxonomy): Eukaryota > Viridiplantae > Streptophyta > Magnoliopsida > Malvales > Malvaceae > Gossypium > Gossypium rotundifolium. The sequence goes on from CP106730.1 coordinate 33,486,321, forward strand.
TAAATGGATCCCGATCAAGCTGCAGTCAATGATGCTGCAAGTAATGCGTCGGCTCCTGCACAAGGGACCGCGCCAGTAGAAAGTAGACCCGAGACTTTGGGTCAAGGAGAAGAGGCTCAAGAAGCCTTTCTCCATATGATGAGCAACTGGTACACGAAATTTGTTCAAGCAAATCCTAATGCTCAACCCCCTCCAACCCACCTATTCCTCAGCCTACCCCTGTAGTTTCCCAAGTGGTAGAAGTAGTAAGAAGAGAAAAGCCTTTGGTTGATAGAATCCGAAAGCAAGGAGTTGAGGAATTTCGAGCTAGTAAAGATGATGATCCGGAGAGGGCAGAATTCTGGATTGAGAAGGATGAGTTATCATGCACACCTGAAGAGTGATGAAGTGTGTGGTATCTCTCTTGAGAGATTTAGCCTATTAGTGGTGGAACAACCTTGTGTCGGTTGTACCAAGGGAGAAAGTTAACTGGGAATTCTTTCAAGAAGAGTTTCGGGAGAAGTATATTAGTCAAAGGTTCATTGACCATAAAATAAAAGAATTCTTAGAGCTAAAGCAAGGTCGAATGATGGTAACCGAATATGAGCGTGAGTTTGTAAGACTTACTAAATACGCTCAGGAGTGCGTATCGGCAGAAGCCATTATGTGCAAAAGGTTTGAGGATGGGTTAAATGAGGATGTCCGCTTATTTTGTTGGTGTCCTAGAACTAAAAGAATTTGTTGTGTTAGTGGATAGAGCCTGTAAGGCCGAAGAACTGGTTAAAGGGAAAAGAATAGCTGAAATCGAGTCTCGTGACTCGAGAAAGAGACAGTTGGGCAAGCCATTTCAATCCTCATCCAAGAAATCAAGAGATTTTATACCCGATCCGCCACTTCGACTAGGTTTTCGAATAGAAGTAAGGGTAAATCATACTCGACATTTAAAGCTCAGACCACTTCGGTTGCTAGTGTTAGCAATGCTCAACCAAGTAGACCAGAATGTCCGTAGTGTGGCAGACGTCATCCCGAGAAGTGTCGAGCAAACGAGAAAGCTTGTTTCAAGTGTGGATCCCTAGACCATTTTATCAGAGATTGCCCCAATGTGGGCGAGAAAGAGAAACCTCAGAGTGCAAGACCTAGAAGTACTGCTAGAGGAAGGCCACAAAGAAACCCGAGAAATGAAATGAGTAGTAAGAATACATCTAGATAGTAGAATGCAATAGCTGAGGGTGGAGCACTAGCGAGAACTTATGCCATTAGCACTCGCGAAGAGGCATCCTCCTTCGACGTGATCACGGGTACATTTTCCCTCTATGATACTCATGTCGTAGCTTTAATTGATCTAGGATCTACCCACTCATATATTTGCATGAAATTAGTCTCTAGTATGAATATGCCTGTAGAGTCTACCAAATTTGTGATAAGTGTGTCAAATCCCCTAGGCAAATGTGTATTAGTTGATAGAGTATGCAAAGATTGTCCTTTGATGATTAGATGTCATTGCTTTCTGGCTAATCTCATGTTATTTTTGTTTGATGATTTCGATGTCATCCTTGGGATGGATTGGTTAACTACTCACGATGTGATAGTGAATTATAGAAGGAAATTTATTGAGTTAAAATGTGAAAATAGGGATATTCTTCGTGTTGAATCAGATGAACAAGACAAGTTGCCTGTAGTGATTTCTTATATGTATGCTTAGAAATACGTAAGAAAGAGGTACGAAGCTTACCTTACTTTTTTGATAAATGCTAAAGAGACTGAGTTAAGAATTGAATCAGTGCCCATAGTATGTGAGTATCCAGATGTTTTCCCAGAGGAATTGCCAAGGTTACCTCCGGTTAGAGAGATTGAATTTGGGATTGAGTTAGCTCCTAGTATTGCCCCCATTTCAATTGCTCCGTACAAAATGGCTCCAACTGAGCTAAAAAAGATGAAGGCACAGCTGCAAGAGTTGACGGACAAAGGCTTTGCAAGACCGAGTTATTCTCCGTGGGGTGCTCCTCTTTTATTTGTGAAGAAGAAAGATGGTTCTATGAGGTTATGTATATATTATCGGTAGCTTAATAAGGTAACCGTGAAGAACAAATACCTGTTTCCAAGGATCAATGATTTGTTTGATCAATTGAAGAGAGCCATGGTACTTTCCAATATGGACTTGAGGTCTGGATATTATCAGTTAAGAGTCAAAGACTTGAATGTGCCAAAAACCACATTTAGGACAAGGTATGGTAACTATGAATTTTTGGTCATGCCCTTCGGTTTAACAAATGTCCCTACAGTTTTAATGGATTTGATGAATGGCATCTTTCGGCCATATTTGGATAAATTTGTTGTAGTCTTTATTGATGATATATTGATCTAGTCTTGGGATGAGAACTAGCATGCCGAGCATTTGAGAATGGTTCTGCAAATTTTTAGAGATAAACAACTATATGCCAAGTTTAGTAAAAGTGAATTTTGGCTTAAGGAAGTTGGATTTTTGGGGCACATTATCTCGGGTGACGGTATTCAAGTTGATCCGAGTAAGATTTCAACGATTGTTGAATAGAAACCGCCAAGGAATGTAACCGAGGTTAGGAGTTTTCTGGGCCTAGCTGGACACTTTAGATGATTTGTTGAGGGATTTTCCATGATAGCTACTTCGATGACGAGGCTAATACAAAAAGATGTGAAGTTTGGGTGGACGATAAAATGCCAACAGAGTTTTGAGAAATTGAAGGCATTGTTGACCTAGGCTCCAGTTCTAGTACAACCTGAACCAGGAAAAGAATTTGTGGTTTTTAGCGATGTATCCTTGAATGGATTAGGCTGTGTACTCATGCAAGAAGGCAAGGTGATAGCATATTCCTCTATGTAACACCTCGAACCTAAGCTTGAGGCTAGGACTGGATATGAGATATTATCATGGTTGAACTCATTAAAACATACACTTATGGGCTGTGAAATTTCGTTCTGACTTAAAAACTTCTCTATATTAGTCTAATTATACATTACAGGGGCCTACGAGGCCTTAAGCACATATATAAAAACTTTTAGAACATAATCAAAACCTTTCTTTAAAGTAGGAGTCATACGCCCATGTGGCTTGGGACACGCCCGTGTACCCCATAACATGCCCATGTTATCAACTGCGGGAGCTACTGACTATTTTTACATGGCCTGAACACGCCCGTGGGCTTAAACCATGTCATAAACCTTGATATACTAACTTGATCCACACGGTATGGGCACACGCCCATGTTCAAACCGTGTATTCTACATGGCTCATACACACGGCCGTGGGGTTGTACCATGGCCTATCATGATTAATAATAATAAGGTGTAGGGTTCACACGGCCTAGACACACGCCTGTGTGTCTAACCGTGTGAGCACTTAAAGGCTATTTACCAAGCCATTTACCACCCTAAAATCAAAATCAAACCAATACATTTCAAAAACTATACAACATGCTTCATTGAATACAACAACATACATATAACCAATTTTGGCTAACCACTTAGCCATATACAAAAGAATAATGGTTTGATAACCTATACAATGGCCCTTCTTAAAACATGTTCTCAAAATGAATGCTTCCTATACATGCCATACTTAGTAAAATAACTTGGCTATACCAAAATAAGGATTGATAGTGTGCTACGAGCTCCAACTCCAACGATCCACAAGTTAGCTTGGCGGGACTATATAGAAAGAAAGGATTAAAGACGTAAGCATTTAGCTTAGTAAGTTTGCATGTAAAACACAGATTAATAAACTTTCTTAATATAAACCATTTGACATAACAATGGTATCATAATTTCAGCTTTAGAGCTTACTTACTCATATTGATTCTCACATGTCTCATGATTCTTATTATCATCATACTTATAAGGTAACATGGTGCCTGTTTCACTTGATCACATTGATCAACATACTTCAATTTAATAATCATGATCTCTAATTCATCATTCATAACATAAATAATACTCAATTTCAACTTGGTAATATCTTTGCTTACTTAGCTTTCTTGTTATCTCATTTTAACTTTACTCATTTGCTCGATGAATTTCTGCGAATAACCGAGGATACTAAATCTCTTACCATGATCTTAATACCAAAGCCATATTCTAAATATGGACTTACATGGAATATCTCTTCTTGCATCAATGCCAAGCTTGCCTTGGACTTACATGATATCTCTGTTCAATGTCAAGCTTGCCTTGGACTTACATGATAACTTGTTTAATGCCAAGCTTGGGTCCTTGGACTTACATGATATCTCTGTTCAATGCCAAGCTTGCCTTGGACTTACATGATAACTTGTTCAATGCCAAGCTTGGGTCCTTAGACTTACATGATATCTCTATTCAATGCCAAGCTTGCCTTGGACTTACATGATAACTTGTTCAATGCCAAACTTGGGTCATTGGACTTACATGATATCTCTGTTCAATGCCAAGCTTGCCTTGGACTTACATGATAACTTGTTCAATGCCAAGCTTGGGTCCTTGGACTTACATGATATCTCTGTTCAATGCCAAGCTTGCATTGGACTTACATGATAACTTGTTCAATGCCAAGCTTGGGTCCTTGGACTTACATTATATCTCTGTTCATACTTAATCACATTGATTTCTTATTTAACCAACATTAGGCATTCCATTATAATAATGTACATTATACTAAGCAATTCAATGAAAGAAATCATAAAGCTTAGAAATCATACAAACTTACCTCAATATAGAAAATGTATGTAGATATGCAATTTAGTCCTCGACTTTGTTCTTGCCTCGATTTCGATACGGGCTTCGTTTTTCTTGATCTATAATCATAAATAGACCATTTAATAATAATATTGACTAAATTGACTCATAACTCATTCTTTGGCAAAATTACTATTTTTCCCCTATACTTTCTCATATTTACACTTTTACCCCTAGGCTCGTAAAATGATTTTTATACAACTTTCTTAAACTACATGATTAGCTGATTAATAGTCTCAACTATAGCAATCATCAATTCTCACAAATCACACATGTATGACCAAACTTAAGATTTTCACAATCAAGTCCCTACATGCATTTTCATGGAAAATCACTTAACAAAAGATGTTTCTACTACATCAAGCTTTCATAATCTTCCATAGAACATCAAAATACATGCATGTCATACATGACCACATTTTTGAACATCCATTATAGCTCATCAAATAGCTAAAAATAGCTTACTCATGCTACTAGGACTTCAAAAATACGAAGAATATCAAAAATCGAGCTTAAGAGCACTTACTAGTAAGCTTGGAAAATTGAAAGAGCCCTAACAATGGCTATTGGAATTTTCGGCAACTTGGGGAAGAAGATGAATGGATTTTGTCATCTTTTTCCCATTTTAATTATTTATTAGGCAAATGACCAAAATGTCCCTCTTTTTAAAAATTTCCATAAAACTATCTCATGACCAATTTTGTCCAAAAATTAAATTTTGGGAAAATTTCTATCTAGGGGTTCATAATTATTATTCTAAAGCTATTTCATACAAAAAGCTTCTAGAAATTCATATTTTGCAACTTTTGTAATTTAGTCCTTTTGGACCATTCAATCACATTTTAGCGAAATTGCTTCATGAAACCTTCATACTAGCATGCAAACATGACATAAACCATAAAACTCATAATTTCATCTCAGTTTCATGGTCTCGCACCACTATTTCGACTAGGCCCTAAATCGGGCTATTATACTCTAGATAATTAAAGCTGCACGAGAAAAATTACCCGACCCACGATTTAGAGTTAGCCGCAATTGTATTTGCACTAAAGATTTGGAGACACCATTTTATGGTGAGAAATGTCAGGTGTTCACTGATCATAAGAGCCTAAAGTACTTGATGACTCAAAAGGAGTTGACTCTAAGGCAAAGAAGACGGTTAAAGCTAATAAAGGATTATGAGCTAGTGATTGACTACCATCCGGGAAAGGCGAACGTGGTCGCCGATGCCTTGAGCAGGAAATCCTTGTTTGCATTGAGAGCCATGAATACACGGATAGCATTTTCAGATGGTGGTTCTATTCTAGCCGATTTTAGGGCCAGACCAATGTTTCTCCTAGATATTTGTAAAGCTCAGAAAGGCGACAATGATTTACAAGCTAAAAGAGTTCAATGTGAGTCAAATGTTGAGTCAGACTTTCGAATAAGTCCTGATAGATGTTTGATGTTTTGAGATAGGGTCTGTGTATCCAGAAATGGTAAGCTTATTCGGAAAATTCTGTACAAAGCACATAGTGGATGTTTGTCTATACATCCAAGCAGCACAAAGATGTATAATGACTTGAGGAAATGGTATTGATATGCGAGTTGCCCAATCGTCTACGATGAGGAAATAAGCCTTTAGGAAAATATCAGAGAAATATGGATGAAAATAGATTAAAGCTACGGAAGCTATCAAAAAGGGATGATAATTGATTAAGTTATGGAGATGGTTTGTTAATGAAAATGGAGAGATGGTAAATGGGTAGGTTCGACTTAGGATGGAAGGAAAGAAAGTTGGAATTTCGGTTTAAGGATGAATAGAGATAATTTGTGGAAATGGAAAAGTGAACTTAAACGAGAAACTATTTAACACTATATGAAAGTGTCACCCCAGTTTCTATAATGTTTAAGGTGAAAATATGGAAATTGAATATGGACAACGACCCGTTATCTAGAAAGATAAGAATCGATGGTATAATAGAATGGAATAGTACGATTGACGCCAAACACCTTGCTTCTTGGAGAGTGAAAACGTTCAGCCTTGAAGAATGGATACTTCATGCATGCTTTGCTTTAATGCTCCAGCAACTCATTCAATTTGTTTTCCAGCAGCTTATTAAATCCTTTGTTGTTCACGAAATAGTATTCATTGCATTGTCCATTGCTTTACTTGAAAAGGCACACATGAATTCGTTGCTCATTTAATGGATGCCCTATGCCCAACATCTCATTAATTTTGGCCAACAACATGCAACACATTAATGACGTCCATGCACCAGCTCCTTTTAATGAATCCCTTTACCATTCACGAAGCAGTTCATTTAATTCAATTTGTGCCGTCCAAGGGACTTGTTCATGCAGCAGATTAATGCACCAGCTTTTCATTAAATTCGTCCACCAACATCTCATTAAATCCGTTCCATGCTTGTCCCAACATTTCATTAAATTCGTCCACCAGCATGCCTCTTAAATGGCTGTTCACACATGGAGAAAAACACCCAGCAACTCACTTAATGTGCCGTCCAAGCATGCACCAACATAACATTAATTTTGGCAAAGCATGCATTGCTTTTAATCCTTCATTAAATTAATCCATGATCTTAGCTCTCTTTCCAGCAGAATGGTGGCCTTGAATAGCCAAAAGTTGGTAGCCATGATGCATGCTTCCAACCATCCATGTACCCTCCAAGGTTTATTGATGCATTCGGCCAAATACATTGTGAAATGCCCAATCGTCTATGAGGAGGAATTAAGCCTTCGGGAAATAATAGAAAAATATGGATGAGTTTGCGGAAGCTTTGAAATGATTTTTGTTTTTAGAAATGGATTTAAGCTAGGAATGGAAGTGATAAGTGTTAGAAATGGTTTGGATAATGAGAATAGGTTCGGTTAAGGTAGGATGAAGTTCGATGGATATTCAGTTGGTTTGGTTTAGAAAGAAATAGTAAAGGTAGAAAAGATAGTAGGATAATAAAATGGGAATGGTAAATAGAACTTAAACGAGAAACGATTTAACACTAGCAAGTGGCACCCCAGTTTCTATAATGTTTAAGGTGGAAGATGGAAATCGATGATAGACCACGACCCGTTATCTAGAAAGATAAGAACTGATGGTATAATAGAATGGAAGAGTACAATTGACCCCACAAGCAAGCTTGATAAGTCAGAATCGAAACTTGTACGAAAACGAAGAGGAGATAAAACTCACTCGATGAACAAAAGTTCATATATTTTTATCAAAGTTCAAAGTTCAAAAGTTAACTGTCTAACCTTACAAATGAAAAATAGCAAGTATTTATAGCCTATCATGAGCTAGCCGAATGGTCATTATCATGGCTTAAAGGCTAAGTAAATTTCAGCTAGAAATGACTAGAAAAATCTAGAATAAAGTCCCTTGGTTTGCTTGGCAAAATTTGGCTGAATGTGGCCTTTGTGAGCTTGCAAGATTCGGTTGAATGTATTTGGTAGCAATGGCACTCCAATGGTCGGTTTCTAGAATAAAAACCATAGCTCTCCCATGTCTATGTTCAACTACTTGGGAATGCTGAAAGCCTTTCTACATACCTTGAATTTGGTGAATTGAATGGAGAAGTTTGAAGGCTGATGGTGCATGAAGATTTCGACCTTGGATAGCTAAATAGCTGCTTTGAAAAGTGAAACGTCAGCTCTCTTGTTGTTTGGCCGAATGGCCACTTGGGAAGACACCATTCAGCAACCTTTTGAGCTCTACGAAGAGGCATCATGTGAACTTAATGCCTTGTCCATTTATATTCACGAAAAAGGCACCAGTAGCCCATTAAAAGCATCCCATGCATGTCCCCATGCATTTATGCCGTCCATTCATGCTAGACAACCCATTTAATATCGTTTCATGCATGCTTAGCTACTCATTAAAGTACTGTCATCCCTTGCTAAGTACCTGCACCTATTAATTGTCGTCCATACCTTGTACTTAATGTGCTGCCCAAGTGACTTGAACATGCAGCAAACATCTCATTAATTTCGGTAGAGCATGCATGTTTTTTTTAAACTTTGAGCATAATTAAATCATGTTGAAACAAGTTAATGGCTGCACATTAATTCGGCCAATTAAAATTCAGCAACTAAAACTCATTAATCCCTTGTCTAGTCAAACATGCATCACCCAAGTGCATTGAATCTTGCATGCATGCACCATGTTAAATGCTTTCCTCAAATTCGGCTGCACCTGCACAATTGATGAACAAAAATCAGCTAAACAACATTAAAACATGTCTTGGACCATTCAAATACACATAATTAAGACTAGAAAAAAATTAAACAAAGTCTTAAGCATGACATACTAAATTCGACAGCAAGCAATTTAAAGAAAACCTGCACATTTAATTTTTAAAACTAAACAACTTAAAAGCATGTAATAAAATGTGACATATTAAATTGGCCTTAGACAAAATAAATTCAGCACAAATTAAACATTAGGATGCATTAATTTGCTGTAGAAAAATAAATAAATAAAATGTTTAATTTATTTAAAACATTAAATTAAACAATCAGCTCAATGAGCTGGAGTGAGCTCAAATCGAGCTCAAATGGACTAATCCGACTCAATTTGGAAGTGCCCCAAAGTGCACATTAGCTTCACGGAACTTGGGTCATTTGATCCGAGCTCCATTAATTTGTAAAACGTTGGTGCCCCGGGCGTGCCCGTATCGTTCCCCCTCTTCAAGATGATTCGTCCTCAAATCTACCTGTTGGTTTTCGCGAACAAAATTCATTTTGCTCGACTTTCCTCGATCAAACGGGATGGATGATAATCGCGATACCTGAAGAAAATAACCAAGAGTTAGCAAGAGTTGTTTCAAACATACTTGCAAACCAAATGTGGACAAAACAAGATAAATAAATTGCACGCAAATAGGCATAAACTCATTATCATACAAAAGGAACAATGCCTTATCAAATTTTTGAAACATGAATGAATGGTTTTCAAGGCTTGCATATGATTTAATGGGAATCCACAAGACATGATTATCATGCGAATAACACATCAAATGATAGATATAATCGTCACAGGCAGATATTTGAAATGGTTTACATGGCTCACGAATGTGGACAATAATATCATGCATGGTACGATGTATGGACTCTTTCACACTTGGATCACAAAAATTTTCAAACACAAGGATCTTTTTGTCAATCATTAAAACAGATAGATCATCATTGAGCATATGAGAACTACTTAACATGTCACGACCTAAATGTTTTACAAGGATCAAATTGCTAACAAAAATATTGCTATCATCCGAAGAGAGCACAAACGTATCAACAAATATTTCATGAAACTTATCGTAAACAACTATCTTTTTGTCAATAACCAAAACAGATAGTTCATTATCAAACAGGATAGAACAATTAATAACATCACATTTTAAGGACTTTACAAGAATGAAATCAGCAATGTGATTCTTGTCACCATCCAAAAAGAACAAAATGGATTCATAAGTGTCAAATGTCTTACCTTTGGGAGTTGGAAGAAAAAATCTATTTTACCTTTCTTCGTTATCCCAAACCTTCACTCCTCGAAAGCGTAATGTAGTCAATACTTCGGGGTTGAGTTAGCCTCAACCAAATGATATGTAAACTTCCAGTACAACCATAAGAATTGTTTAAGGAAAGAATAAAAGTTGAAAACAAATTGAGCAATTTTCGTTATCTTATCCAAAAGCCAAGTATCGAAACAATAGGAATTTCTCACACTCAACTGATGATACTTGATTTTTCCATAAAATGAATCAGAGACAATTCCTGGTTTAAAAACATGTGTTTGATTCCTTAAGTCAAGATGTAACAACAGTTTCGATAAATCAAATAGGTTAATCCAATAGGAATTGTGCTTACTCAAGAATGAGCAATTAAATATCTTTTCATGCTTTAAAATAGATTTGCAAAAAATCGAAGATTTCAAACAGGGTATTAAAGGATTCACATAATCACCGCAATTGAACAAATTGAGATAATTATATGAAAGTTCATGTTCACGCATAATCGAGTTTTGCAATTTTCGATTAAATATTACTTCATCTTCTAAATTGTCAACAAAATTTTCTTTGCCATTATTTGAAGCAACAATTTTAGTCAAGAAAGGCAAATTAGCCAAATCAAGGCATGTGGTCTTTTCGAAGATGAAGTCATCGACAATAAGATTTTTAACATTCAAGGAGGGTGGTGGAAGTTCAAGTGATATGTGAGTCTTACCGCACTTACCCTCGATCTCGTGTGTTTTGTTCGCAACTTAAACCTTACCTTTGTTGATCATACGAAAATGTCGTTCATCGGAAAGGTACTGAAGTTGGCATTCGTCACTCAGTTTCTCGGAAACCTGAAAAGAAGAAATAGATCAAGAGAAGACTTCAAATGGGTTAGTTGAAAAATCATTCTCTTTTTCTCGCTCATCTTGTTCTTTTTTTTTTTTCAAGATCTTTTTCTTTTTCACTTTCAATCTCTTTTTCACCACTCTCATTTTCTTTTTCATATTGTTTTTGTTCTTTCTCTTTTTCAATCTCAATTTCTTGTTCAATTTTCTTTTCTTTGTCACTTCTTTTTCTTTGCTCTCGAACTCTTTTTCTTTTATCTCTCTTTTTCTTCTCTCAAGTTCGTTCCACATTCGCTCATTTTTTCATGATCTTCTTTTGTTTCTTTTTTCTTTTTAGTTCCTTTTCTCTCATCTTTACATTACAACAAAGAGATGATACAAAAGAATCAACATGATTAAAATTTTGTTCAAGAGAAGGGAAAGCGTTCTCATAGGTATCTCGATAAGTTCTTCGGGAACGTTTCTCAAATAGAGACTTCGATTAAGCAAAAGAGGAATAATTTGTTGCTTATCATTCGTCGCCTCGAAAGGATTCGAACTCGTATCTTTCTTCTCTCTGTTTTGAAAGCCTTGACGAATATGAGTCTTGATAAGAGTCTTTTCGCGAATAGTTTTTGGATGTATATCACTGTGAAGAACTTGACTTCGTTTTTTGTCTTGATGACATCTTTCGGTCGAGCATGCTTTTCATTTCGCTCAACAAGTATTGGAAGTCAGCGGCTGAGAACCCTTCTTGTGACATGTTTATTGCTGAAAAGAAACTGTTATAAAGAAAATAAACAGAAAAATTGAAATACCTTACTACAAGACTCACAAGTCACTCACAAAGAAAAATCACTCCATTCATGTTTAACTCGTTTTATGGCTTTTCTCTAATGGTACACTTGTGCCTTTTACCGCTCAATCTCGTCTCACAATTTTGTACTTCATTTCAATTGGCTTATCGCGGCTTGAGGGTCGGCTACAAAAAATGGTTACCAAGGGATAAAGATTGGGTATTCGGGTAGGCTAAACAAAGAAAGGGGTAAAAACAAAAAAAAATGGGCTAAGGGTGGGTGGCGTTGGGTGAAAATGGGGGGGTTGTTGGAGATCGGGGGATAAATAATGGGAGAAAAATCAAAACTTGCAAAACTTTCACCTTCACTTTTTTTTTACTCGTATATTTTTTCTCTTTTTTTTATACTTGTTTTTTTTTACATCAAATGCACGAAATTAAATACAAAAGAACAATTTAAATACAATTTGAAACCTTTTTTTTCTTCACGAACCTACTCATGCTTGATACGAACGTCCTCAGAACTTTTCATTTTATAACTCTGATACCAGATGATACGGTTCACCTCGAGTTGAGTCGAGTCGTATGCGAATTGCCCAATCGTCTACGAGGAGGAATTAAGCCTTTAGGAAATAATAGAAAAATATGGATGAGTTTGCGGAATCTTTGAAATGATTTTTGTTTTTAGTAATGGATTTAAGCTAGGAATGGAGGTGATTAAGTGTTGGAGATGGTTTGGATAATGAGAATAGGTTCGATTAAGGTAGGATGAAGTTCGATGGATATTCGGTTGGTTTGGTTTAGAAAGAAATAGTAAAGGTAGAAAAGATAGTAGGATAATAAAATGGGAATGGAAAATAGAACTTAAACGAGAAACGATTTAACACTAGCAAGTGTCACCCCAGTTTCTATAATGTTTAAGGTGGAAGATGGAAATCGATGATGGACCATGACCCATTATCTAGAAAGAAATGAACCGATGGTATAATAGAATGGAAGAGTACGATTGACGCCATCAGCAAGCTTGATAAGTCAGAATCGAAACTCGTATGAAAACAAAGAGGAGATAAAACTCACTCGATGAACAAAAGTTCATATATTTTAATCAAAGTTCAAAGTTCAAAAGTTAATTGTCTAACCTTACAAATGAAAAATAGCAAGTATTTATAAGCTATCATGAGCTAGCTGAATGGTCATTATCATGGCTTAAAGGCTAAGTAAATTTTAGCTAGAAATGACTAGAAAAATCTAGAATAAAGTCCCTTGGTTTGTTTGGCAAAATTCGACTGAATGTGGCCTTTGTGAGCTTGCAAGATTCGGCTGAATGTATTTGGCAGCAATGGCACTCCAATGGTCAATTTCTAGAATAAAAACCATAGCTCTCCCATGTCTATGTTCAGCTACTTGGGAATGCTGAAAGCCCTTCTAGATACCTTGGAATTCGGCTGAATTGAATGGAGAAGTTTGAAGGCTGATGGTGCATGAAGATTTCAGCCTTGGATAGCTAAATAGCTGCTTTGAAAAGTGAAACGTCAACTCTCTTGTTGTTTGGCCGAATGGCCACTTAGGGTAGACACCATTTAGCAAGCTTTTGAGCTCCACGAAGAGGCATCATGTGAACTTAATGCATTGTCTATTTATATTCACGAAAAAGGCACCAGCAGTCTATTAAATGGTGCCCCATGCATGTCCCCTTGCATTTATGTCATCCATTCATGCTAGACAACCCATTTAATGTCATTTTCTGCATGCTTAGCTGCTCATTAAAGTGTTGTCGTCCCTTGTTAGGTACCTGCACCCATTAATTGCCGTTCATACCTTGTACTTAATGTGCCGCCCAAGTGACTTGAACATGCAGCAAACATCTCATTAATTTCGGCAAAGCATGCATGTTTTTTTTAAACTTTGAGCATAATTAAATCATGTTGAAACAAGTTAATGGCTACACAATTCGGCCAATTAAAATTTAGCAACTAAAACTCATTAATCCCTTGTCCAGCCGAACATGCATCACCTAAGTGCATTGAATCTTGCATGCATGCACCATGTTAAATGCCCTCCTCAAATTCGGCTGCACCTGCACAATTGATGAACAAAAATCAGCTGAACAACATTAAAACATGTCTTGGACCATTCAAATACACATAATTAAGACTAGAAAAAAAATTAAATAAAGTCTTAATTATGACATACTAAATTCGGCAGCAAGCAATTTAAAGAAAACCTGCACATTTAATTTTTAAAACTAAACAACTTAAAAGCATGTAATAAAATGTGACAAATTTAATTGCCTTAGACAAATTAAATTCGGCATAAATTAAACATTAGGACACATTAATTTTTTGTAGAAAAATAAATAAATAAAATGTTCAATTTATTTAAACCATTAAATTAAATAATCAGCTCAATGAGCTGGAGTGAGCTCAAGTGAGCTCAAATCAAGCTCAAATGGACTAATCCGGCTCAATTTGGAAGTGCACCAAAGTGCACATTAGCTTCACGGTACTTGGTTCATTTGGTCTGAGCTCCATTAATTTGTAAAATGTTGGTGCCTCGGGCGTGCCCATATCAAAAGGCGAACGTGGTCGCCGATGCCTTGAGCAGGAAATCCTTGTTTTCATTGAGAGCCATGAATACATGGATAGCATTGTTAAATGATGGTTCTATTCTAGCCGATTTTAGGGCTAGACCAATGTTTCTTCAAGAGATTTGTGAAGCTTAGGAAGGCGACAATGATTTACAAGCTAAAAGAGTTCAATGTGAGTCAAATGTTGAGTCAGACTTTTGGATAAGTCCTGATGGATGTTTGATGTTCCGAGATAGGATCTATTTACCCAAAAATGATTAGCTTATTTGAAAAATTCTACACAAAGCACATAATGGATGTTTGTCTATACTTCCAAGCAGCACAAAGATGTATAATGACTTGAGGAAATGGTATTGGTGGCCGAGTATGAAGAAAGATATTTTCAAGTTTGTATCAAGATGCTTAACTTGTCAACAACTGAAGGCTGAACATCAAGTACCCTCGAGTTTACTTTAGCCTATTATGGTTCCCGAGTAGAAATGGGACTAGATTGCTATGGATTTTGTGACGGGTTTACTGTTGACACCAAAAAAGAAGGATGCAATTTGGATCGTGATTAATAGACTTACGAAGTCAGCCCATTTCATACCAGTATGGGTTGATTTTTCACTTGATAAGTTGGCGGATTTGTATGTGTCAGAAATAGTAAGACTTCACGGAGTACTGTTGTCGATTATTTCGGATAAAGATCCGAGATTCACTTCACAGTTTTGGAAATAGTTGCAAGAGGCCTTAGGTATAAAATTGAGCTTTAGTACAACTTTCCATCCGTAGTCCGATTGTCCGTCAGAAAGAGTAATCCAGATTCTTAAGGACTTGCTTCGGTGTTGTGTTTTGAAGTTTCAAGGCAGCTGGGAAATGTACTCACCATTAGTAGAATTTGCCTACAATAATAGTTTTCAGGAAAGCTTGAAAATGGCGCCTTACGAGGCATTGAATGGGCGTAAGTTTTGAATGCCTTTGTATTGGACTGAACTCAAAGAAAACTAGATTCATGGGGTTGATTTAGTCAGAGAAATCGAATAGAAGGTAAAGTAATACGTGAATGTTCAAAAGCTGCTACTGATAAACAAAAGTCCTATGCTGGCTTGAAACGGAAAGAGATTGAGTTTCAAGTCAGTGATAAAGTGTTTTTGAAAGTATCACTATGGAAGAGGTTCTCAGATTTGGCCAGAAAGGCAAATTGAGTCTACGCTTTATTGGACCGTATGAGGTTACTGGGAGGATAGGGTCGGTAGCTTATCATTTAGCATTATCATCTGAGTTGGAAAAGATTCATGATGTATCCATCGTGTCTCTGTTGTGTCGCTACCAATCAGAACTTTCGCATGTAATTGTACCATCAGAGGTACAAATTCGACCGGACATGACTTATGGTGAAGAGTAGGTTAAGATTTTGGCTAGAGAAGTCAAACAGTTGAGAAACAAAAGTATAGCCCTAGTAAAAGTACTATGGCAAAGACATGGGGTAGAAGAGGCTACATGGGAGCCCGAGGAGGCTATGAGAAACCAATATCCCAACCTTTTTATCGGTAAGATTTTTAGGGACAAAAATTCCCAAAGGGGGAGAATTGTAACAGCCCAATTTAAGAGCTAGTCAGAACAAAGGTTTTGGAACCACTAATTTGAGGTTAAAGAAAATTATTTTAATATTATTTTATGTGTTATAGCATGATTATATGGGTGCATGAAAATTTTGGTGCATTAATTTTAACGATTGCATGCTTAATTGCGAAAAAGGATTAAATCGCATAAAGTGTGAAAGTTTTATTTTACAAGCTAGAGGTGTCAAATAGTTAAGGGATATCAATTATAGGTCCCTAATGTGCAATTAGGCCTTGTTTAGGGTGGTGGCCGGCCATAGGGACAAAGAAAAGACTTTGTCAATTAGTTAGGTGAAAATTTGGTGACTAAATTGATTTTAATCATAAAATAAAGAAAAGAAAAGATATAATCTTTTCTCATCTGCTTCTCCACCAAAAATTAGCATCAAAATAGGGGTTTGAGAGCACAAAATTTCAGCCAAGCTTTTCTCCTTGCAAGTAAGTGATTTTAGTGGTTTTTCTTCATAATATTTGTACTTTTGGAACCCCTAAAGCTTAAGCTAGCTAAAGAGGGGACTATTTTGCAAAATGGTTGAAAGTTTAGGGATTTTTCATGAGAGTGCTTTTGTTTTTTGCTGAGTTTTTAGGGAAAAAAATGAATTATGGTTGTTAAATAAACAACTTTTATGAAAGGTGTTTCCATGAAAACACCTAAAAGGACCTTTTGTAAAAGTTGTAAATTGGGTAATAAATGCAAGAAATGATTGGTATTTTGAGTTTTTATAAGAGTAATAAATGTTCAACTACGCTTTTTAAATGAGGAAATTTGATGAAAAATGATTTACGAGCTTAGGGCCAAAATCATAATTTTGCCAAAGTATAAGGGCAAAATAGTAATTTTTGCCAAAGTAGAATTTATTGAAATGTATTGATTAATGTGGTAATTAAATGAGCTAATTTTTTATTATAGATCAAGAAGAACAAGGAATTAACCTTGATCGAGGAAAAGGCAAGGTTTCGGATTAGATCGCAAAATTTCATATTTTGGTATCGAGGTAAGTTTGTGTGTAATAAATTCAACATCATGCTAGTATGTTTTAAAATGTTTGATATTCGTGAAGATGTATAATATTTCTATGAAAATGAGTATTGATGTTCAATGAGAAAATGATGAAAATTTATGATGTTGAAGTCCCGATTGGACCTTAAGAGGTGAGAGGATACCATCATCAAAACATGAGGTTGGTAAAATCCCGTATAAGACCATGTCTAGGACATAGCCTCGTCACCAAATTGAGATCCCGTATAAGACCATATTTGGGATATGGCATCAACATCGAATATGAAAATCGTATAAGACCATATCTGGGATATAGCATTGACATTGATATGAGATCCCGTATAAGACCATATCTGGGATATGGCATCGGCATCGAGATGTGACCCCATGTAAGACCATATCTAGGATATGGCATTGGTGTCATGTTTATGTGTATGATGATGATTGTGTATCCTCAGGTATTCCAAGTGATTCATCGGGATAAATAGTTAAGCTTATAATAGAGATGAAATTACTACCAAAGCTATGTGATGAAATGATACAGGTGCATGTGAGTAATTCACGAGAAATGTTTACAATATGTGACATGACATGTAATTGGTAAGAGTAAGCATGAGTAAGTTATGGCAATGTGCTTGAGACTTTGTGTTTTTATTCAATGCAATGAATGGATAACATTATGAGCCTTTATGTTACTATTTATTTCACGCAAACTTACTAAGCTTCATGCTTACCTCTCTTATTTCCCTTTTCTTTGTTGTATCGCTAAGCTAACTCGAGGATCGTGGGACGTCGAAGTTCTGAATCACACTATCAATCATTGGTATAGCAAAGTTGGTTTAATTTTGAGTATGGCATGTATAGGAACTTGGTTTTTTGTGTTATGTCATACTTGTTAGCCAATGTGTGGCTATTAATGTCATTAAATTCATTTTGTAAATGGCCAATGGAAATTGGCCAATATTTGACAAGTTTATATATTCAATGGTGATGAAGTTCATGAAGAGCATGCTTGTGTGATGGGATGAGTAATGGGTAGAGTACACATAATGAATGTAGTGTAAAACTATGTGTGGATGTCTTGATTTGGGGTATTAGAAGTATCTTATGGCCATGATGTATGATGCAATGAAATGGTATAAGTGTGGTCGTATTTCAGGTTGGCAATTGGCTTTGTAGATAGCCTTACAATTGTCCACACGGATAGACACACGAGCGTGTGTCTAGGACGTGTGTCACACATGGCCAGCCCCATGGGCGTGTTGATAGGCCGCGTGTACCCCTGCATGTTAAGTTGGTAAGTTAGTATGCCTAGTAGTAAACACATGGGCTGAGACACGGCCATGTGTATCAATGGTGTGGGAGACACGGCCTAAGACACGGGCATGTGCCTGGGCCGTGTGAAGTCTGCACCTAAAATTAGGAATTTAATTGGACACACGGTCTAAGGACACGGGCATGTGCCCGGGCCGTGTAAAGTCTGCACCTGAAATTAGGAATTTAATTGGACACACAGTCTAAGGACTCGGGCGTGTGCCTTAGCCGTGTGACCTTATTGAGATAATGATGTCATAAATAAAATGTCAAGGTTTTCACACACGGGTGAAGACACAGGCGTGTCATGGCCGTGTGAGGGACACGGGCTATAGACACGGGTGTGTGTCAGGCCGTGTGAAAATCCTTGTAGGTTTGGAATGAAAAATAAAATCCACATGGACTAGGGACATAGGCGTGTGTGATTACACGGCCTACCCACACGGGCGTGTCCCTCTTCACACGGGTGTGTGGTTCTGTTTTGTGTATAAAAAAATTCTAAGTGTTTAAAAGTTTTCGATTTAGTCCCAAACTATTTCATATGTATGTTTAAGGTCTAGTAGACCTACAAGAGGGACATTATGGTTTTGAATGAGAAGTTTTAAGTAAGAATGAGATTGTATATTTGAGTAAGTTAAGTACGGTAATGCCTCGTACCCTGTTCAGGTTTCGAATACGGGTAAGGGGTGTCACATTAATTTATATGATATGAAATGTTTATAAATATGTGTTCGTTTGATTTGAAAACTCCGTATTTTATTTGAAAACTCTAGTAATGCTCCGTAACCCTGTTTTGACAATGGATACGGGTTTTGGTTGTTACAGGACACCGATGCCCGAAAATATTGAGGACATGCAGCGGTGGTGCATACTGCGGTGCTTGTGAAAAAAACAAGGTTAGTGAAATGAATAGGAATAAGTTGAGTGAACTGACTGAAATATTACGTAAACCTAGGAGACGCTTCTTCAGGTGGAGTCGATGACGAACCCGACGTACAACAGCGTCTAGACCTACGCTGCCGCTCAAGTGGTCTTCGTTGCCTCTTCTGATGAAGTTGCCTACTTTTCACCTCTACCGATAGCAGATACAACTTGCCAGCAACTCTGAGCCACGGCAAGTACTCTAAATAGGCCATTGTGTAGGCTGAGAAAAATGGTTCACAGATGGGTAAGAATTCCATCCTACAATCCCAAGCTTTGATGTAGTCCTTGTGTATCTCTCGCCAATCCTAGTTGTTCTTCCCCCACATGTCCACAATGTGTAGCTCCTTCAAGTCTCGTAGTGCCGACAAAATTTGTTATTAATACTAAATTGTCACATCACCCGATTTGGTTCATGCATTTGCCCCGTTGCATACACTACCAATGGCACTTTCACGTCCCACATCCCTTGATTGGTCAATACTTCCGACAGGATGCAAGATATGATATCGGTGTCAGCGTATGACATCCATTCAAACTAAAATGCACAATTGTAGATTTCGTTATGTATGAAATTTTACTTTACAAATCATTACATAATTAATATAGGTTTGAAAGAATAAGTAACTAACATCGGCTTCCAAGCTTTGATCTAACAATAACTAAATATCTTCTAACTCATCGGATAATCTCATGTAACTCGGCTCATGGGTCTACTTGCAAAAGTGATATGTTAGTTCAAACATATAATAAATAATATCATTTACTGTACAGACTACGTATTTACTAATAAAGTATTTTTACATTGTCACCAACAGAAATATGTATGGGTCATTCATACGGGAAGTAGAAATAGTAGTTGTCACCAGGCACACGAATACAATAGGAGCAGGCAACCACCGATTGACATCTTATCCGGTTCTGTGGTCCAACACAACTCCTGATAGAATATGACCAACACGGCTGATTCCCAACTCAATTTTACGCATTCTTTGAAGTCTAGGTGTAGTAGCCACCTTATGTGTACCAAATTTTGAGACTTATCGGGCATTAAAATGGCCCAATTAACTAAAGGATGAATGTTCAGGCGTATTGTTCTTTGACTACCTCGGTCGTATCCATAGAAAGCTTATCAAAAATGCCGAGCCTTGGCTTGGACTTACATGAAATCTTACTTGTTCTCACCAATGCCATGCCTTGGCTTGGACTTACATGGGATCTCTATCTCTTGATAGCTTTCAATGCCAAGGCTTGTCTTGGACTTACATGATAACTTTTCAATGCCAAGACTTTTCTTGGACTTACATGACATCTTTGCTTGGAGACTCACCAATGCCATGCCTTAGCTTGGGCTTATATGGGTCTTCATCTCATAATAACTCTTCAAATCCAAGACTTGTCTTAGTCTTACATGATAACTCGCTTGATTATCGATGCCATGCCTTGGCTTGGTCTTATACGGACTTTCTCATTTCATGTGGTAGATCGAGTATCCTAGGTAATTCATCTTCAATCGGGACTTTCTCATACTTAATCTCATTGATTTCTTTGTTTAACATAAAATTAAACATTTTCATGATAATATTGTACATTACACTAAGCAGTTCAATGATATAAATCATAAAGCTTAGAAATCATACAAACTTACCTCAATATACAAAATGTATGTAGATATGCAATTTAGTCCTCGACTTTGTTCTTGCCTCGATTTCGATCCAGGATTCATTTTTCTTGATCTATAATAATAATTCAACTCATTTAATAATCACATTGACTAATTTGGCCCTTAACACATACTTTGGCAAAATTACTATTTTGCCCTTAAACTTTCTCATATTTGCACTTTTGCCCCAAGGCTCGTAAAATGACTCTCATTCAACTTTCATAAACTTCATGCTTAGCTAACTTATTATCTCAACTATAGCAATAGCAAATTCTCACTATTTCTACCATGTATGACCAAATCTCATAAATTAACAAACTAGTCCCTACATGCATTTTTCATGAATTTCACATAGAAAAATATGTTTATCTAACATCAAACTCTCATAATCTTCCATAACACCTCATTTAACATGCATGTCATTCATGGGTATATTTTTGAACATGCATCTTAGCTCAACTTATAGCTAAAAATAGCTAATTCATAATACGATAACTCTAAAAATATGAATAATATTAAAAACGGGACTAAGATGAACTTACTAGCAAGCTTGAAAAATTGAAGAACCCTAGCTATGGCTTCTTTCAAACTTTCGAAATAAGGGGAAGAAGATGAATAGATTTTTTTATCATCTTTTTCCCATTTTAATCATTTAAATTGATAAATGACCAAAATGCTATTCTCTCTAAATTTTTACAATGTACTATCTCATGTCTGATTTTGTCCAAAAATTATAATTTGGGAAAATTGCTACTTAAGGACTTCTAATTTATATTCTAAAGCTATTTCATACAAAAAGCTTCTAGAAACTCATATTTTGCAACTTTTGCAATTTAGTCCTTTTGGACCATTTAACCTCAATTTAACAAAATTGATTCATGAAACTTTCACACTAGCATGAAAACATGGAATAAACCTTAAAAACTCATAAATTCACCTCGGATTCGTGGCCTCGCACCACTATTCTGATTAGGCCCTAAATCGGGCTGTTACACTTCTCCCCCTTAGGGATTTTCATCCTCGAAAATCTTACCGGCAAATAAGTTCGGGTACTAGTTTCTCATACTCTTTTCTGGTTCCCATGTAGCTTCCTCTATCCCATGCCTTTGCCACAATACTTTCCCTAGAGCAACACTTTTATTTCTTAGCTGCTTGACTTCCCGAGCTAAAATCTTGATTGGTTCTTCATCATAAGTCATGTCGGGATGAATCTCTATCTCTGACGGGGTAATTACATGTGAAGGATCTGATCGGTAGCGTCTCAATATTGACACGTGAAACACATCATGTATCTTTTCTAACTCTGATGGCAAAGCCAATCTGTAAGCTACCGGCCTAACTTTCTCGGTAATCTCAAATGGTCCAATAAAACGTGGACTTAACTTGCCTTTTTGGCCAAATCTGAGAGCTTTTCTCCAAGGTGACACTTTCAAGAAAACTTTATCCCCGACTTGATACTTTATCTCTCTTCTCTTTAGGTCTGAATAAGATTTATGTATGTCTGATGTAGCTTTTAAACATTCTCGTATCACTTTCACTTTCTCTTCAGCTTTTCTAACCAAATCAACCCCGTGAATTTGGTTTTCTTTGAGTTTAGTCAAAAATAAAGGCGTTCTATACTTACGCCCATATAGAGCCTCATAAGGCGCCATCTTTAAGCTCAACTGAAAGCTATTATTATAGGCAAATTCTAGCAATGGTAGAAATTTTTCCCAACTGCTTCAAATTCTAGAATACAACATCTAAGCATATCCTCGAGTACTTGAATTAATATCTCCGACTGACCATCAGTTTGAGGATGAAAAGCTATGCTGAAACTCAATTTTGTACCCAAGGCTTCTTGTAACTTCTTCCAAAATCTAGAGGTGAATCTCGAATCTCTACCTGATATGATTGACAAAGGAACTCCATGAAGTCTTACTATTTCAGAAACATACAAGTTTGTCAGCTTGTCGAGTGAGTAGTCAACTCGTACAGGTAAGAAATAAGCTGAATCCGTGATTCTATCAACTACAACCCATATAGCATCTTTCTTGCTCGGTGATAATGGTAATCCCGTTACAAAATCCATAGTGATACGGTCCTATTTCCACTTAGGTATCATAATTGGTTGAAGCAAATCCAAAGGTACTTGGTGTTCAGCCTTTACTTGCTGACAAATCAAACATCTTGAAACGAACTCTGAAATATCTTTCTTCATTCTCGGCCACCAATACAATTGCTTCAAGTCATTATACATCTTGGTACTACCCGATGTACAGATAGACATCCATTATGTGCCTCATACAAAATTCACTGAATAAGCTCCTCTTTTCTCGGTACACAAACTCTATCTTTAAACATCAAATATCCATCAGAATTAATCCGAAAGTCAGATTCAACATCTGACTCGCATTGAGTTCTCTTGGCTTGTAACTCTTTGTCTTCTTTTTGAGCTTCAGTGATCTCTTGAAGGAACATTGGTCTAGCTTTTAACTCAGCTAGAATAGAACCATCGTCAGATAAGGTCATCCATGAATTCATTGCCCTTAATGCAAAAAGGGACTTCCTGCTCAACGCATCGACAACCACATTCGCCTTTCATGAATGGTAGTCAACTCATAATCCTTTATTAACTCTAACCATCTTCGTTGCCTTAAGTTCAACTCTTTCTGCGTCATCAAGTACTTCAGACTTTTGTGATCAGTAAAAATCTGACATTTTTACCATATAAATGGTGTCTCCAAATCTTCAAAGTGAAGACTATGGCAGCCAACTCTAAATCATGTGTCGGATAATTCTTCTCATGAGGCTTCAACTGTCTTGAGGCATAAGCAATCACCTTGCCTTCTTGCATGAGTACACGGCCTAATCCATTTAAGGATGCATCACTGTAAATTACAAATTCTTTCCCTGTCTCGGGTTGTACTAAAACTGGAGCTTCTGTAAACATTGCTTTCAATTTCTCGAAACTTTGCTGGCATCTTTCTGTCCACTCAAACTCCACATTTTTTTGTAATAATTTAGTCATCAGGGTTGCAATCATAGAAAACCCCTTGACAAATCGTCGGTAATAGCCGGCTAGGCCTAAGAAACTCCTAATCTCAGAGATATTACTCTGTGGTTTCCAATCCATTATAGCCAAAATCTTGCTTGGATCCACTCGAACTCTATCTCCCGAGACAATATGTCCCAGATATCCTACTTCCTTAAGCCAAAATTCACTTTTACTAAACTTGGCATACAATTGATTTTCCCTTAGAATCTATAAAATTGTTCGTAGGTGCTCAACATGCTCATTCTCATCCCAGGAATAAATCAATATGTCGTCAATGAAAATAACTACAAACTTGTCGAGGTAGGGTCTAAAGATGCAGTTCATTAAGTCCATGAATACCGAAGGAGCATTGGTCAAACTAAAGGGCATGACTAAGAATTCATAATGCTCATATCTTGTTCGAAAAGCTGTCTTAGACACATCTGAATCCTTTACTCTTAACTGATAATACCCTGATCTCAAGTCTATTTTGGAGAATACATTAGCTCCTTTCAATTGATCGAACAAATCATCGATCCTAGGCAATGGGTACTTGTTCTTCACTGCCACTTTATTAAGTTGATGGTAATCTATGCACAATCTCATGGTGCCATCTTTCTTTTTCACAAATAAAACTGGAGCACCCCAGGGAGAACAAGTCGACCTAGCAAAGCCTTTATCTGTCAACTCTTGCAACTGCATCTTCAGCTCTTTCAACTCTGTTGGAGCCATTCTGTAATGAGTAATAGATATCGGTACAGTACCGGGAGCTAGCTCAATATTGAACTCAACCTCCCTAACTGGTGGTAGTCCTAGTAATTGCTCAGGAAAAACATCCATGTACTCACATACTATCGGTACTAACTCAACCTTTAGCTCTGTTTCTTTATCATTCATCACAAAGGCTAGATATGCTTCACACTCTTTTCTTAAGTATCTCTGTGCCATCATATGAGAAATCACTACCGGCGACCAACTCTGTTCATCAAATTCTATATGAAGAGTGTCTCCATTCTCACATCTCATCTCAATGTATTTCTTCCCACAATTAACTATTACATCATGGGTGGTCAACCAGTCCATACCAAGAATGATGTCAAACTCATCAAATGGTAGCAACATAAGATTTGCTTTAAAATAATGACCTCTAATCATTAATGGACAATCTTTACATACTTTATTAACTAACACTCTCTAACCTAAAGGATTAGACACCTTAACCGTTAATTCTGTAGAATCTATAGGCATATTCATACTAGATACTAGTTTCATACAAATATAAGAGTGTGTGGATCTGGGATCTATTAAAGCAATATCTTTGATATCATAAAGAGAAAAGGTACCCGTAATAACATCAGGAGAAGATGCCTCTTCATGAGTATGAATGGCATAAGTCCTCGTAGGTGCCCTACCCTCGGGTCTCGCAGTCTGTTCTCTAGGGTTACCTCTTCAACTTGCCCCACTCCCCGAGTTTCTCTGCGACCTGCCTCTGACCATACCCCCAGATCTCAGGTTCTGAGTTCTCTCTTCTTTCGTCATCTCAGGACAATCTTTTATAAAGTGATCATGGGAACCACATTTGAAACAAGCATTTTCATGTGCTCGACATTCACCGAGATGGCATCTGCCACACTGTGGGCATTCAGGTCTATCAGATCAAATGTTTCCCACACTATCAATTGAAGTAATTTGTGCTTTATTCCTCGAATTTTTCTTTTCTTGTCTTTCTTTGAAAACCCAGTAGAAGTAGTCGATCGGGTAGGGAAATCTCTTGACTTCTTGGATGTAGATTGGAATGACTTATTCCACTGTCTCTTTCTAAAGTCACGAGACTCCATTTCAGATTTTCTCTTCTCTTTTACTAAATCTTCGGCCTTACAAGCCCTCTCCACTAACACCACAAATTCTTTTAATTCGAGGACAGCAACAAATAACTTGATATCATCATTTAGTCCATCTTCAAATCTCTTACTCATGATGGCTTCAGTGGAATTTGCTGAGTCGTACAAACTCTCGCTCATAATCAGTCACTAACATCTTGCCTTGTTTCAGTTCTAGGAATTCCTTCCTTTTTTGGTCCACGAATCTTTGACTGATATACTTTTTCTTGAACTCTTCTTGGAAAAATTCTCATGTGACCTTTTCCCTCGATACTACCGACACAAGAGTGTTCCACCATTGATAGGCAGTATCTCTTAAAAGAGAAACTACACACTTTATACATTCCTCATGTGTACATGACAACTCATTAAATACCCTGGTAGTATTTTCTATCCAGAACTCAGCCTTTTCTGGATCATCATCTTTTCTAGCCGAAATTCTTCTACCCCATGTTTCCTGATCCTATCAATTGGAGGTTTGTCTCCTCTTACCACCCCTATTACTTGAGGGACTACGAGGGATAGGTTGTGGAATGACGGGGTGGAGGGTTGTACATTTGGGTTCATACGAATGAATTTAGCGTACCACGTATTCATCATATGGAGGAAGGCTTCTCTAGCCTCTTCTCCTCCTTGACTCACCGTAGTGGGTCTATTCTCATTCTCATTAGGCACCGTCCCTTCAGCAGGAGCCAGCGCGTTACGTTCTACATCATTCGCCTCAGCTCTTTTGGGATCCATTTACTATATGTATAAACATAATTTAAGTCGTCACAAGTCATCACACTATCATTATAAAAACATTCTTATATATGACATGTCTAGCTAGACTCGAGCTCGTGCTCGTGCTACGTTAGTCCAAGAACCGACTAAATCGTAGTTCTGATACCACTAAATGTAACACCCCATACCCTAGTCCGATGCTAAGACTGGATACGAGACATTACCATGCTTGAACTCACTTAAAACATGTACTTACGGGCTATAAAATTTTGTTCTGAATTAAAAACTTCTCTTTCTTAGTCTAACCATATATTTCATGGGCCTACGAGGCCTTAAACACGTATCTGGAAACTTTCAGAATTCAAATGAAAACTTTTCCTTAAAACAGGGGTCACACACCCATGTGACTTGGGACACGCCCGTGTACCCCTAACACATGCCCGTGTCTTCCACCCGTGGTCGACAATGACTAATTACACACGGCCTTGACACGCCCGTGGATGTAAACTGTGTGCTATACCTTGATATACTGATTTATTCACACGGTCTGGGGCACACGCCCATGTTTTGATCGTGTATCACACACGGCCTAAGCAAACGACCGTGGAATTTGCCCGTGGCCTATTCTGACTTAAAACACTAGGATGCAGGGTACGTATGACCTAGATACACGCCTTGTGTCTAACCATGTGGGCACTTAGAGGCTATTTACCAAGCCAATTGCCACCCTGAAATCAAGACCAAACTCATGCTCAATTCAATACATTTTTCATAAACATTACTACATGTTTCATTGATCTCAATAAACACACATACCTAGTCAATTTTGGCCAATCACTTAGCCATATACAAAAGAATAATAAATTTAATAACCAACACTTTGGCTCTTCTTAGAATATATTCTCAAAATGAAATGCTTCCTATACATGCCATACTTAGTAAAATAACTTGGCTATACCAAAATAGCAATTGATAGTGTGCTCGAGCTCAGATGGCGATGATCCATGAGATTGACTTAGCGGAACTACATAGAAAGAAAGAATAAAAACATAAGCATTTAGCTTAGTAAGTTTGCATAAAATGCACATAGAAACATACTTGATTTATATAAACCATTTGACATAAACTATGGTATCATAGATTTCAATTATAAAGCTACTTACTCATCTTGAATCTTACATATCTCATGATACTTACTAATCTCATCCTCGTGAGATAAATAAGGTACTGTATCACTTGATCACATTGATCAAGATACTTTAACATGATATTCATAAATCTTTCATTCATCATTCATAACATGGCAATGCTCATTTACAACTTAATAGTAGTTTTGCTTACTTAGTTTTCTTATTATCTCATTTGATGATCCTATCAATTGGAGGTTTGTCTCTCTTACCACCCCTATTACTTGAGGGACTACAGGGATAGGTTGTGGAATGACAGGGTGGAGGGGTTGTACATTTGGGTTCATACGAATGAATTTCGCGACCACGTATTCATCATATGGAGGAAGGCTTCTAGCCTCTTCTCCTCCTTGACTCACCGTAGTGGGTCTATTCTCATTCTCATTAGGCACCGTCCCTTCAAGCAGGAGCCAGCTTACGTTCTACATCATTCGCCTCAACTCTTTTGGGATCCATTTACTATATGTATAAACATAATTTAAGTCGTCACAAGTCATCACACTATCATTATAAAAACATTCTTATATATGGCATGTTAGCTAGACTCGAGCTTCGTGCTGTACTCGTTAGTCCAAGAACCGACTAAATCGTAGTTCGATACCACTAAATGTAACACCCCATACCCTAGTCCGATGCTAAGATCGGATACGAGACATTACCATGCTTGAACTCACTTAAAACATGTACTTACGGGCTATAAAATTTTGTTCAATTAAAACTTCTCTTTCTTAGTCTAACCATATATTTCATGGGCCTACGAGGCCTTAAACACGTATCTGGAAACTTTCAGAATTCAAATGAAAACTTTTCCTTAAACAGGGGTCACACACCCATGTGACTTGGGACACGCCCGTGTACCCCTAACACATGCCCGTGTCTTCCACCCGTGGTCGACAATGACTAATTACACACGGCCTTGCACGCCGTGGATGTAAACTGTGCTATACCTTGATATCTGATTTATTCACACGTGCGGGCACACGCCCATGTTTTGATCGTGTATCACACACGGCCTAAGCAAACGACGTGGAATTTGCCGTGGCCTATTCGACTTAAAACACTAGGATGCAGATCGATGACCTAGATACAGCCTGTGTGTCTAACCATGTGGGCACTTAGAGGCTATTTACCAAGCCAATTGCCACCCGAAATCAAGACCAAACTCATGCTCAATTCAATACATTTTCATAAACATTACTACATGTTTCATTGATCTCAATAAACACACATACCTAGTCAATTTTGGCCAATCACTTAGCCATATACAAAAGAATAATAAATTTAATAACCAACACTTTGGCTCTTCTTAGAATATATTCTCAAAATGAAATGCTTCCTATACATGCCATACTTAGTAAAATAACTTGGCTATACCAAAATAGCAATTGATAGTGTGCTCGAGCTCGATGGCGATGATCCATGAGATTGACTTAGCGGAACTACATAGAAAGAAAGAATAAAAACATAAGCATTTAGCTTAGTAAGTTTGCATAAAATGCACATAGAAACATACTTGATTTATATAAACCATTTGACATAAACTATGGTATCATAGATTTCAATATAAAGCTTACTTACTCATCTTGAATCTTACATATCTCATGATACTTACTAATCTCATCCTCGTGAGATAAATAAGGTACTGTATCCTTGATCACATTGATCGATATACTTTAACATGATATTCATAAATCTTTCATTCATCATTCATAACATGGCAATGCTCATTTACAACTTAATAGTAGTTTTGCTTACTTAGTTTTCTTATTATCTCATTTGAGCTTAACTCTTTGCTGATGAATTTCTAAATAATCGAGGATACTAGATCTCAACTCACACATAACTTGATGCCAAAGCCATATCCTAGATAGTCTTAGCCATATTCTATATCTGGTCTTACATGGAATTTCTCATCTTGGTTTCGAGGTCATGTTTTGACATGGACTTATCTGAAGTCTTTCTCATGTGTTCCTTGGGAACTTACCATTACCATGTTTCGACATGGTCTTACTTGGTATCTTTACTCATGAACGGTCAATGCCGAACCTTGGCTTGGACTTACATGAAATCTTTCTTGTTCTCACCAATGCCATGCCTTGGCTTGGACTTACATGGGATCTCTATCTCTTAATAGCTTTTCAATTCCAAGACTTGTCTTGGACTTACATGATAACTTTTCAAGAGTGTTCCACCATTGATAGGCAGTATCTCTTAAAAGAGAAACTACACACTTTATACATTCCTCATGTGTACATGACAACTCATTAAATACCCTGGTAGTATTTTCTATCCAGAACTCAGCCTTTTCTGGATCATCATCTTTTCTAGCCGAAATTCTTCTACCCCATGTTTCCTGATCCTATCAATTGGAGGTTTGTCTCCTCTTACCACCCCTATTACTTGAGGGACTACAGGGATAGGTTGTGGAATAGACGGGGGTGGAGGGGGTTGTACATTTGGGTTCATACGAATGAATTTCGCGTACCACGTATTCATCATATGGAGGAAGGCTTCTCTAGCCTCTTCTCCTCCTTGACTCACCGTAGTGGGTCTATTCTCATTCTCATTAGGCACCGTCCCTTCAGCAGGAGCCGGCACGTTACGTTCTACATCATTCGCCTCAACTCTTTTGGGATCCACTTACTATATGTATAAACATAATTTAAGTCGTCACAAGTCATCACACTATCATTATAAAAACATTCTTATATATGGCATGTCTAGCTAGACTCGAGCTCGTGCTCGTGCTACGTTAGTCCAAGAACCGACTAAATCGTAGTTCTGATACCACTAAATGTAACACCCCATACCCTAGTCCGATGCTAAGACTGGATACGAGACATTACCATGCTTGAACTCACTTAAAACATGTACTTACGGGCTATAAAATTTTGTTCTGAATTAAAAACTTCTCTTTCTTAGTCTAACCATATATTTCATGGGCCTACGAGGCCTTAAACACGATCTGAAACTTTCGAATTCAAATGAAAACTTTTCCTTAAAACAGGGTCACACACCCATGTGACTTGGGACACGCCTGTACCCCTAACACATGCCCGTGTCTTCCACCCGTGGTCGACAATGACTAATTACACACGGCCTTGACACGCCCGTGGATGTAAACCGTGTGCTATACCTTGATATCTTGATTTATTCACACGTGCAGGGGCACACGCCCATGTTTTGATCGTGTATCACACACGGCCTAAGCAAACGATCGTGGAATTTGCCGTGGCCTATTCTCGACTTAAAACACTAGGATGCAGTGGTACGATGACCTAGATACACGCCTGTGTGTCTAACCATGTGGGCACTTAGAGGCTATTTACCAAGCCAATTGCCACCCGAAATCAAGACCAAACTCATGCTCAATTCAATACATTTTCATAAACATTACTACATGTTTCATTGATCTCAATAAACACACATACCTAGTCAATTTTGGCCAATCACTTAGCCATATACAAAAGAATAATAAATTTAATAACCAACACTTTGGCTCTTCTTAGAATATATTCTCAAAATGAAATGCTTCCTATACATGCCATACTTAGTAAAATAACTTGGCTATACCAAAATAGCAATTGATAGTGTGCTCTGAGCTCCGATGACGATGATCCATGAGATTGACTTAGCGGAACTACATAGAAAGAAAGAATAAAAACATAAGCATTTAGCTTAGTAAGTTTGCATAAAATGCACATAGAAACATACTTGATTTATATAAACCATTTGACATAAACTATGGTATCATAGATTTCAATTTATAAAGCTTACTTACTCATCTTGAATCTTACATATCTCATGATACTTATTAATCTCATCCTCGTGAGATAAATAAGGTACTGTATCACTTGATCACATTGATCAAGATACTTTAACATGATATTCATAAATCTTTCATTCATCATTCATAACATGGCAATGCTCATTTACAACTTAATAGTAGTTTTGCTTACTTAGTTTTCTTATTATCTCATTTGAGCTTAACTCTTTTGCCTGATGAATTTCTGTGAATAATCGAGGATACTAGATCTCAACTCACACATAACTTGATGCCAAAGCCATATCCTAGATATAGTCTTAGCCATATTCTATATACAGGTCTTACATGGAATTTCTCATCTTGGTTTCGAGGTCATGTTTTGACATGGACTTATACGAAGTCTTTCTCATGTGTTCCCTTGGGAACTTACCATTGCCATGTTTCGACATTGTCTTACTTGGTATCTTTACTCATGAACTGGTCAATGCCGAACCTTGGCTTGGACTTACATGAAATCTTTCTTGTTCTCACCAATGCCATGCCTTGGCTTGGACTTACATGGGATCTCTATCTCTTAATAGCTTTTCAATTCCAAGACTTGTCTTGGACTTACATGATAACTTTTCAATGCCAAGACTTGTCTTGGACTTACATGACATCTTTGCTTGGAGACTCACCAATGCCATGCCTTAGCTTGGGCTTATATGGGTCTTCATCTCATAATAACTCTTCAAAGCCAAGACTTCTCTTGGTCTTACATGATAACTCGCTTGATTTTCGATGCCATGCCTTAACTTGGTCTTATACGGACTTTCTCATTTCATGTGGTAGATCGAGTATCCTAGGTAATTCATCTTCAATCGGGACTTTCTCATACTTAATCTCATTGATTTCTTTGTTTAACATAACATTAAACATTTTCACGATAATATTGTACATTACACTAGGCAGTTCAATGATATAAATCATAAAGCTTAGAAATCATACAAACTTACCTCAATATAAAAAATGTATGTAGATACGCAATTTAGTCATCGACTTTGTTCTTGCCTCAGTTTCGATTCGGGCTTCATTTTTCTTGATCTATAATAATAGTTCAACTCATTTAATAATCACATTGACTAATTTGGCCCTTAACACATACTTTGGCAAAATTACTATTTTACCCCTAAACTTTCTCATATTTGCACTTTTACCCCAAGGCTCGTAAAATGATTATCATTCAACTTTCATAAACTTCATGCTTAGCTGACTCATTATCTCAACTATAGCAATAGCAAGTTCTCACTATTTCTACCATGTATGACCAAATCTCATAAATTAACAAAGTAGTCCCTACATGCATTTTTCATGAATTTCACATAGAAAAAGATGTTTATCTAACATCAAACTCTCATAATCTTCCATAATACATCACTTAACATGCATGTCATTCATGGGTATATTTTTGAACATGCATCTTAGCTCAACTTATAGCTAAAAATAGCTAATTCATAATACGATAACTCCAAAAATACGAAGAATATTAAAAACGGGACTAAGATGAACTTACTAGCAAGATTGAAAAATTGAAGAACCCTAGCTATGGCTTCTTTCAAACTTTTGGCAATAAGGGGAAGAAGATGAATAGATTTTTTTATCATCTTTTTCCCATTTTAATCATTTAAATTGATAAATGACCAAAATGCTCTTCTCTCTAAATTTTTACAATTTACTATCTCATGTCCAATTTTGTCCAAAAATTATAATTTCAGAAAATTGCTTCTTAAGGACTTCTAATTGATATTCTAAAGCTATTTCATACAAAAAGCTTCTAGAAACTCATATTTTGCAACTTTTGCAATTTAGTCCTTTTGGACCATTCAACCTCAATTTAACAAAATTGCTTCATGAAACTTTCACATTGGCATGCAAACATGGCATAAACCTTAAAAACTCATAAATTCACCTCGGATTCATGGCCTCGCACCACTATTCCGACTAGACCCTAAATCGAGTTGTTACAACTTTCCCCAATAATGTTGCGTAGAGATCCTCTTTACCAAGAACGATCGTTACTCATGTGATGATCGACCCATCCACCGACAGACCGAGTTGTAACTCCACGTCTTCCAGTATGATTGCACACTCATCGCATGGAAGATAGAAAGTGTGTCTCGGGCCTCCTTTCCACCAATGCGTTGATGAGTCTAGGGTCAAGTTTTCAACCCTCGGGCAAATGAGACGTATGCAAGAATCCTACCTATTGCAAGTAACCACAAATTCCAATGATCGAAGACTTTGCCAAATTATGTATGAACGCCTCCAAAACATGATCATCTGTCTATTTATAACAACAAAAAATTTATTTTAATTTATAAAAAACAATTTAAATTTAACTTAATCAAAAATAATGAAAATTATTTTTTGTCTTACCATTATTGCTTGAGCGGCGAAAATGTGATTGTCATCGAAACAAATTAAAGAGGTTGTCATTTGTGAAAACTTAATCCGAATGAATAAAATACAAGATAATTAAAAAATAATGTTTTTAAACGAGAGTATCAAAAAATTTAGAACAAGAACTTGAAAAATTTGAGAGAGTTAAGAGATTAGAAAGAATTAAGAGAATAGTATGTAAGTAAAAAATAAATAAATTTTAAGGTATTTATAGGTAAAAAGAATGACCGTTGTCCCTTTTAAATTTTTTACTATTGCACGGCCAATGTTCAAATGACCACTAAGAGAAAACACGCCAAATTCAATGTGCTTTCTGTTTCCCTCCCAAAAACGCCTATTTCCTTAAATTTAAAAACAAACCACTTATAAACCTAATTTTAAAAAATAGAATAATTGCCTATTTTGGCGTTATATGACTTTAATAAGCACTTAAATTTTTAAAAAGTTAACCCACAATTTAAATTTCCCCTACACTGTTTTTACTTCCTTTTCATTTGATCTGAAATCTTACCTAAATTAAACTGACGTATTTAGATGAAAAGAAATTTAAATTTTAGAAACTTTTACTTTAAAAAATAATAACTAATAATCCTTGTTTTAAGTTTCCAAAAAAAATAATCCTCGTTTTAAAGATATTGGTATCTTTGCCATATATTTAGGGCTAACTGCGTTGTAACACGTCAAAGATCAGCGTTTCCACAATGTCCAATAACAAGCTAGAAGGCAAAGTAGCCATCATCACCGATGGAGCGAGCGGTATC
The DNA here is from genome assembly GCA_025506655.1 of Gossypium rotundifolium. Lineage (NCBI taxonomy): Eukaryota > Viridiplantae > Streptophyta > Magnoliopsida > Malvales > Malvaceae > Gossypium > Gossypium rotundifolium. Next base: position 33,521,016 of record CP106730.1, read on the forward strand.
GGCAAAGCCACCGCCTGTCTCTTCGCCGAGCACGGTGCCCGTGTGGTGATCGCCGACATCCAAGACGAACTAGGCCAGCAGGTAGCCGCATCAATCGGTTCCCAAAAGTGCAGCTACATCCACTGTGATGTTACCGATGAAGAGCAAGTGAAAGGCATGGTGGAATGGACCGTCCAAAACCATGGCCAACTCGACATCATGTTTAGCAATGCTGGGATAATTCGTTCCAACAAGGGCACCACCTCCAACTCCAACCAGAACATCCTCGACCTAGACCTCGAGCCTTTCGACCACCTGTTCGACGTCAACGCCCGCGGCATGGCGACTTGCGTCAAACACGCGGCGCGTTCCATGGTTGAGAAGCGCGTGAGAGGGAGCATCATCTGCACGGCAATGTATTCGCCAGCTACGGCGGGGAACGCTCCGTGGATTACTTTATGTCGAAGCATGCAGTGTTGGGATTGGTGAGGTCGGCGAGCAAGCAGCTCGGGGTGCACGGGATCAGAGTAAATAGCGTGTCGCCTTTCGTGGTGGCGACCCCATTGATATGTAACCTGACGGGAATGAAAGCGGAGGAAGCTGAGAAGTTTTACGAGGGGAGGACTCTTTTGAAAGGGGTAGTGATGAAAGAGAAGCACGTGGCTGACGCGGTGTTGTTTCTAGCATCGGAAGATTCGGAGGTGGTGAGCGGACATGACATGGTAGTGGATGCCGGGTTTTTGGGCAAATAATTAAATGGTTGGTCACTGGTAGGTCGGCCTAAAATAATGAAATATGGTCCAGGCTACTTTGTTTTACTTACTTTGTGCTTTAACCTTGTGTTCAATAAAGGAAGAAAAAAAGGATAATGGTACTGTCTTTGTGCTGTAACCTTCTGTTTCAATAAAGGAAGATAAAAAGGATAATGGTGCTTGCTTTTATGAAATAATTTCATATCATTTCGGGATTCTCACCTTAACACTATCAAATTGATAGGTTAAATTATAGTTTGTCCCCATACTACCTTAGAAACAAGTAAATGGTGGCATAACTATTTACCCTTGCGGTCCATAGCCTGATGCCTGAGTTTCATTGAGGGCTCCAAAGATCGGCTTAACTGTGCCATTCATATTTATAGAGAATATAAGAGGTTATCAGCAAGTGGGATAATTTTCGGTTTTTGCAAACATCAATTTTCATCTCTTCAAATTATCCACAAGATGCAATTTATCTTTTAATAATCACCAAACATGCATTGAATATTATCATCCAAAATGTTTTATTCCACAAATATTCATAAATAATCTTCATGAATGATCACATTAGTCGATCACCTTATCATGCCATTATCGGGTGGGTAAAATCTCAATATTATATGCAGTATAAAAGGAATCGTTTAAACTGAATTATCACTATATTTATTAAAATAGATAGGTGTAATAATAAAATAAAATAAAAAACCCTACAAAGTCAACATCAATTTCCATATATCCTAAAATTCATCAATTATATTAAAATTAAAATTACAATGGAATTAAAGGAACAAAAAAACCTACCATTCAAGGTCCCTCCCTTTTATCTATGTCAATAGAGTTTATATTTTGTATTTGTTAAAATATTTTTTACAATTCTGAAATTTAGTTTTTATTTTATTTTTAGATTTTAAAATTTAAATTTAATTATTAATATTGTTAGATTTATTGGTCGACATTTTAAAATAAATAATAATTAAAAACTCGCTTAATAGTCATGTAACTAATAAAACAACATTGCAATAAACTTAAATTTAACAAAATAATTTTAATAGCATTACGAATTGAACTTGAATTTTAAAATCTAAAAATAAAAAAATTAAATTCCTTAAAAATAGAAATATAAAACTAATATTTAAATTTAAAAATATTAGAATTTATTGCATATTACAACCTTTTGTATAAAATGTTTTAACTAATAAAAATCCTTCTATCTTAATTGCAAAAAACTAATCAACGCATAGCAATGCGAATTGAATCGAGTTGTAAAACGTTTAATACTTTTTAAATAAGGTTTTAAGTTCTAGTCCCTTCTATTTAGGGTCTGCTTAGACTTGATTGAAACACAATGTGAATATCTAATATGAGATTATCTTAAATTCAAAAAAGAAAGTTAATATATTCTTTTTTTTTATATTAAGGTTTGATTTTAATGTTCAATTTGATACTTGAATTTAGTTTCAATGTTCACTTTGGTATCTGATTGCTTTGAATTTGGTACTTGATTTTTATCTCAATTAAATATGTAAGTTTGACTTCAATGTTTAATTTGGTACTTGAACTTTTTTTGTCCCAATTAATTACTTATATTTTTTTATTAGAGGACATATATCAAACATTTTAATGAGCCACATGAAACAGTTTATTCCAAATATCACATTAAATATTGAATAAACTCAATAACTAATTAAAAAAAACCCAACTTAAACATTAAAATCAAACTTAATTATCATCTCGCATACTAACCAAAAGAAAAGGGTGTACCAAGGCATAACTAACCCGATCCATAAGATTGCAATAGCCCAGCCCAGTGATTATGGATGGGCCCGAGTCTGGGCGTGTTTGGTAAATGGCAATGGTAAACGAAAGTGAGAAAATGAAGGAATCAGATGGAGAAAAAAAGCAGCAAAGAAAATGAGCTAAGGCTTTCTTTGCTGGAAGAAAAAGCCAAAACAGGGAAAACAAAAATTAAGACTCTTCACTCTTTCGTAAGATTGTTTCAGTCTTTTCCTTTCTGAATTTTACGTTTTTTTTCTTTTTTCTTTTCACTCTTAATTCTCTCTTTTAGTTTCAATTGTCCCCCTTTTAATCTAATATTGTGATTGTAATCTTGCACTTTCTATTTTTTTGTTTCCCTTTCAATTCCCCGTTGTAGCGTGTAAAAAGCCTTTTCTTTTGCTAGATTTGGTTCGTTTTCGAATTTAGTGTCTTTGGAGGATTTTGCAAAATTAGGCTTTTTTGAGGTTTAGGTGTCCATTAGGGTTCTACTTCTAAAGCTTTGATTTTGAATGGAAAATTTGCTTGCTTAGGTGTTTGTGGTTGATGGGTATTTTACTGAGATACTGAATGTTTTGGAATTTGGTGGGTATTTGATAGTTTTTCGCAGTGAATTAGATTAGTGATGTCTGTGAATAACAATAACCCTCCCAAGAGCATTGGGGCGTCTTCGTCGCCTTTTGGTAATGCTTCACAAGCACAAACACAAGCACAACTCAGTGCTGGTTTTCAAAATCAGTATCAGCTATCCCAAGCTCAGGCCCTTGCTCATGCTCAAGCTCAAGCTCAAGCTCAAGCGCAGTTAGCTCATGCCCAATTCCAAGCACACTTACAAGCTCAAGGTTTGTCCCTTAACCAAGCTCAAAATGCCGGCATTGGGAACTTAGGTGCGTCTTCGCCATCCATGTCGACTCCTGGCAGTGCAAGTGCCAAGAGGATCCTTCAAAGGCCCCCTATGCGTCCTCCTGGTGTTCCTGTGACAAATACAATGTCTCCTTTGAGAACAATGGATCTTACGACCGCTGCACGTAAAAAGAAGCAGAAGCTTCCCGAGAAACAGCTGCAGGATAGAGTAGCGGCAATTCTTCCTGAATCTGCTCTGTATACCCAGCTTCTTGAGTTTGAGGCACGTGTCGATGCTGCCTTAACTCGGAAAAAAGTTGACATCCAAGAAGCCCTTAAGAATCCACCTTGTGTTCAAAAAACACTTCGAATATATGTTTTCAACACGTTTGCTAATCAGATGCAAACAATCCCAAAGAAGCCTAATTCAGAGCCCCCTACATGGACCCTTAAGATAATAGGAAGGATCTTGGAAGATGGGGTAGATCCAGATCAACCTGCATTTGTTCAAAAAACAAACCCCTTATACCCTAAGTTTTCATCTTTCTTCAAGAGAGTGACAATTTCCTTGGATCAGAGACTATATCCGGAAAATCATATCATTATATGGGAGCAGGCTCGATCGCCTGCTCCTCATGAAGGTTTTGAGGTAAAGAGAAAAGGGGATAAGGAATTCACCGTGAATATTAGGTTGGAAATGAATTATGCGCCAGAGAAATTCAAGCTTTCTTCAGCTTTAGTGGAAGTCCTTGGTATTGAGGTTGATACACGCCCCAGAATTATAGCTGCAATTTGGCATTATGTGAAGGCTAGAAAACTTCAGAACCCAAATGATCCATCTTGCTTTAATTGTGATGCACAACTTATGAAAGTTTTTGGGGAAGAAAAAGTGAAATTTACCATGGTTTCGCAGAAGATATCGCAGCATTTGTCTTCGCCGCCACCTATACATTTGGAGCATAAGATCAAGCTTTCCGGGAACAGTCCTGCTGGGTCTGCATGCTACGATGTGTTAGTTGATGTGCCGTTGCCTATACAGAGGGATTTGTCTGCTCTGTTAGCAAATGCAGAGAAGAGCAAAGAGATTGAACAGTGCGACGAAGCAATATGTGCTGCCATAAGGAAAATTCATGAGCACCGAAGAAGACGTGCATTCTTTCTAGGGTTCAGCCAATCACCTGTGGAATTTATCAATGCTTTAATCGAGTCTCAGAGCCGGGATCTTAAATTGGCATCTGGGGAAGCTAGTCGAAGTTCTGAAAGAGAGCGACGATCAGATTTCTTCAACCAACCATGGTAAGCTCATCTTTATATTCTAGTTTCAGTTCATGTTTAATTTTTGAATCATTTCCCTCAGTTGGAACCATAGCCTATCACCCATGCAGTCATGTCTATCTGGTAGAAATTTCAGTTTCCAGTTGACCCCTTCAACCTTATTGCTAATTGTACGGTGTCTTAAGTTATCTACAAAGGAATTTTTTTTGGTCTGGTTGTCAGTGTTCATATGTCAAACAGCAATGAATTGCTTATGTATCATTAGGAAATGCAATAAACTTAAGTACAGCAGCATGAAAGTGTGTAAACTATAAAAAGGGGACAAAGTGGATTGTCCCAACACTAGCACTTCCATGCAATAACTGTACCATAGGTGATCCTATTACCGGAATAGCTTCCAGACCACCTGTTACAATTTTGACTGGTCCTGAGGTAACGAATAACCTGTTACTCCAAAAGATGCGGTCAAACAACCAATTCCCTATCTTGTTTAAGCTTTGAGATTTGTTCTTAAAATCTTTTGCTTGATATATCATAAATTTGCTCCAGTTTTAAGGAATTCATTCTTTCATGCCGCTTGGACCATGCTCAGTTGGTTTCTGTAAATAAAGTTTCTTATAGAAAACGTAATGTTAGCAATTTACAAATGATGAATATGTATTGAACTTGTGGTTTGGTAATTCTAACAGGGTTGAAGATGCAGTTATCCGTTATCTGAATCGCAAGCCGGGTGCTGGTGGAAGTGATGCACCAGGAAGCACATGAGTCGTGATTCCATCGATTTGAATCATGTACCAATTTTAGACCATTCCTTTAATGGAAGTAGAATTGCAGTGTTGTTTTTTTTTTTTGGGGGGCAATTGAAAGGGATGTAGAACAGGAAGTAGCTTTGTGTAGGCATGATTATCATAAAAATGATGATAATAATAATAATTTTCATTAGAAAAAAAATTGTTTTGTTCAATTTGTAACTTGCATATTGTAGACCTATGCTATTTGTAACCAAGGATGCGTATTGATATGGATGTCTGCCATGGGTATATGTTCATATTGGAATATTTATGAGGAACAGGATAGTTGAAGGCTCCTGTTTTATATCTGTCATGGAAATTTAATGAGTAATTCTTTTTTGTTGAGTATTATGAGATGCGCCTAGCCAAGTGAGAACTATGTTTTTTCCTACAGAAGCTTACCCATAATGCAATCCCCCTCCCCCTCATTTTTTTTCTTAAGAGGAGAAGCTGTTGTGAAGAAAATAGAAAATGCTGGACATAGAAGGATTTTTATTTTATATTTTCTTTTCTTCGCCTTTGTTTAAAGAAATGTATGAAAATGGAAAATGTGGAGCCATTGCATGGTGAGATAGCTAATTAGAGGAACAATAATTCAAATTAGGCTAGTCTAGACTTCAGGCTTGTTTACCAGATTTGGCTAAGATTTCTTTTCTATTCATTCGAAGTGAATTTGAATTCAATAATATTTTTTAAATTCATCATCTTTCTTTAAAAATAAGGGTAAATTATCATAATAGATACTTTTGTTTGTCTCGAGTTACATTTTAATTATTTACGTTATTGTGTTGTAACATTTTAATCATTGAGCCGTTAATTATCGTTAACGGTATTACAGTAAGCTGACATGGCATGTTAAATCATCATTTCAAATGAAAATTTTAGTTTAAATTTTACAATTGGTCCCTATATTTTTTCATTTTGAATCATTTATTTTTTTCTTTTAAATTTTCTTTTTTATTTTACTTTCCATTTTCTTTTGCTTCTTTTTCATTTCTTTTAATATAGTTTTCTATGTTTTCCATTTATTAAAACTAGTCCACAAGCTCGCCTCACTCAAAAAAATTAAATTGTTTTAAAAATAAAAATATAGGGACTAGTTTTAACAAATGAAAATATAGAAAAATATATTAAAAGAAATAGAGGAGTGAGGAAAATAGAGGGAGAAACATAAGAGAGAAAAAAAAAAGAAAGTTAAAAAACATAAAAGAAAAAAATTAAATTGCTCAAAACAAAAAAAATATATAGGGACCGATTGTACAAATTAACCTAAGTATTTGTTTGAAATGGTGATTTAACGTGACACGCCAGCTTACCGTTACACCATTAACGACTATTAACCACTTAATGACTAAAATGTTACAACGCAATAACATAAATGACTAAAACATAACATTTCAAACATAAGTGATTAAAATGTAACCTGAGTTAAACAAAAAGTGACTATTTTGATAGTTTACTCTAAAATTTTATCTTGTATTCATAATATGAGTGAAAGCATTCATTTAACAAATATATAAAATTTGATATAAAATCTAAATGTGACTTTGATCGGATAAATTGAGTTGGTGAAATGTATGATGACTTGTTCAAATCCTATGTGTATATAATTTTCTAGTTTTATCAAAATACAAAATATATAAATGTTAGAAAATTTGAGTGGAGATGATAGAATCGGAAACTTGTATGGAAATAAATAGTAGAATTCGAGGCACGAATGACGCTTTTCAAAGAGAACTATTTGCCTCCACACAAAGTTGCTAGAGGGTTAAGACAAAGGTCCTCTTGGGATGCAACGAATTTTTGAATTTCTTTTGATTAGCAAAATTGAGGAATTCCCTAACTCTTACTATTGTTTTTTAAAATAAGATTGATTGTAATTGTATATTTATGAGCACCATAATGCATCTATTTATATGCACTCAATGAATACAATTTGAAGAGCCACAATCCTTCATATTGGACATACTCCTTGAGAGAAACATGTCCCATTGAAATGTATTCATTGGATGATAAATCATCACTTTTAATTTAAATAATGCTTATGAATAATTAAATTTGTAAGATGATAAATCATCACTTTCAATTTAAATAGTGCTCATATTAATTTGCAATCTATACTTTTCATCAATAACTACTTTCAAAATAATATTTATTATTTAATGAGCAATTGGTAATTTTTTACGTTGAAATCTAGTTAATGAATGACACCAATTTAATCAGCCCTAAACAGTAACAACAAACTATTGATTTGGATTTAATTAAATTTAGGCTATGACATATTAAAATCGAGTCATGACTCATCTATCGATTGTTCAAGGCTAATGGCCATCAAGCCTGAGCAAAAACCAATTCAAGTCACATTCCTTTTTAATACAATGTCTACTTTTACTAATAATCTCCTCAACTCTTAATTTGGAGAAAAACAAGTTTAAATGTAATTAAACTCGTGTCTTTTTAATTGTTGCAACAGGGGTCATTATGGTACATGCACGAAAAACAGATAAAAATATCAAACAAGTAAAGCAATTATTGCAAGTATATACATCAAGTTGTAATATTTGTAACGCCCCGTAAGGGATGTCGGGAATTATACTTCTGGGACCCTCGCCTTAACGTATTAGACTCAAAAATATTATCATTATATTTTTGGAAGTTACTCTAAAAGTAAATTAAATATTAATTAGATAAATTCTATTAAAAGAGATAAAAGTCACTACAGCAAAACAGACTTTTAGCGGCATTTTTTTGGGCATTTAGCGGCGTTTATAAGCGCCACAAAAAGTCTTTGCGGCTTTTCTAAGCGCCACAAAAAACGCCGCTAATACAACCGCCGGAAATTTTTGCGGCGTTTATGAGCAAAAAATGCCGCTGAAGACCCAGACTTTTAGCGGCGTTTGTGATAAAAGCGCCGCTAAAGACCATGGCCTTTAGCGGCGCTTCTTTTAAAAACACCGCTAAAAGTTTGGGTCTTTAGTGGCGCTTTTAAAAAACGCCGTGAAAAGTCAGGGCCTTTAACGGCGCTTTCCCAAAAAACGCCGCTAAAAGTCAGGGCCTTTAGCGGCGCTTTCCCAAAAAACGCCGCTAAAAGTCAGGGCCTTTAGCGGCACTTTCCCAAAAAACGCCGCTAAAAGTTAGGGCCTTTAGCGGCGCTTTCCCAAAAAATGCCGCTAAAAGTCAGGGCCTTTAGCGGCGCTTTTATTAAAAACGCCGCAAAAATTTCTTGACATTTAGCGGTGCTTTTGTACAAACGCCGCTAATTTGTACAGATTTAAAAAAATAAAATTTTTTCAATATTATACCCCTCCTACACTAAAAACCAACCAATAACGAGATATAATTCCAACGCAAAAGCAACAAATTTAGCATAAAAATCACATCAATACATTAATTCTAAATGATACTTGAAATTTAATAAATTAAATGAATGATAACCGAAAATATTGTAACAATAATGTTAAATGTAATAATGTCAAAACTTCTTACAACGAAAAACTAAATGTCTAAGATGGCGGTTTCTGCGACTGCTGAAACATCTGCATCATATCTTTGAAGTCAGTCTTGGAGCTCTTCGTATTTTTGTTCTGCTCTGCTAGCATCGATGCTGCCTCTGCCTCCCTCGTAGCTGTCGCTGCCTCTCTCGCTACTGCTGCTGCCTCCCTTGCTTGTGCCGCTTCCGCATCCGCTCTAAGTTGTTGCTGGAGTTCTTCATATTTTCTTTGAACATCAGCAATTTGCTGTCTCTGCTCAACCGTGCTCTCTTGCATTTGAGCTATCTGGTTTTGTAGCCTCTAAACTTCAGCACGAGATTGACCCCTGGAAGGCATGTACTACTGGGAGGCGAATCCAAAATATTGGGTCGGGGTAACACTAGATCCTTTAAATCGAACCCGACCATACCTTTCAAGACCAAAAACATCAGTGATAATTCTATTAAAGATATACTAAAGATTAGCAGAACTATCAGTCGAAGCAGTCGTACCTTTCAGGACCCAAAACATCTTTAATAATTCTGTTATCAATCTCCTCAAGATTAACAGAACTATCAGTCGAAGCAGCCGCTTCATACTCGGCCTTCTTCTCCTTTAGTTTATCCTAATAAATCAATGAAAGAGTTAGAAACGAAATATATAAATAAGAAAGAATGCAACATAATTTAACATTATAAATTTAAAACTATAAACGATGAATTAAACTATTATAATTAAGCGGTAGAAATATTTATAAAAATAAAATTTTATTAAGAAAATATACCAAAATTTACGCAGCTTGGATGTCATCGGAGATCCATCCTTCTTTCTATAGTAATGTCAAAAAGTTGAACGCGTCCAACTTTTTGACCATCAAGTTTCCTACATTTTAGCGAAAAAATATAATTTAATAGTATAAAGTAATTAATATTTGATGAAATTAATAAATTATAATACCTCGGCGTCACTACACAAGCAAAACTTCTAGAACTCCTGTGTGTGCATGAATTTTGTTTACATCTGCTTATTCCAACTCGCTCACGGTCCTACATAATGCAATTTGAATTATATATATAGTAAATACTATAAACCAAATAATTTATATGATTTTAGATGTACGTAATACCTCTCCTTTTTTGAATTCCAAAATCTAACTTGATCTTCCCATTGGTACCTCAACATTCCGGTGGAACATTTATTAATTTTTCGTCGAGGCTTATGTCTTTCTTAAAATATTGTTTTTGAGCGTGCTTTTATTGTCTCTCCATTTTTACCCAATGTCTTCTTAACATAGTCATCGAGACCTCTAAATTAAATCTACCTCAAGAAAAAAAGTATAAAAGTTAATATAAATGAAAATTAAATTAAAGTATTACAAATTACATTCACGTTTTATTACCTTAATATTTTCGAGAGCCTGATTTTTGTTGGCATCAGGCATGTGATGCCATGATTCGTAGTTAATGGGCAACATATTGGGATTTCGTGCTAAAATGCCCAAATAGCCTCCTAACAGTCGAGCTTCAGATCCAACAGGCTGGCCATCATTGTTTCTCCTTACTTTAACACGATCGTTAGGCTCTAAGTCGTATAAATCTTTAAGTAATGTACGTCCCCGACCTCTGCGCATCCCACCACCTTCAGCTGAAAAATGATATATTATTATATTAAAATTGAAAAATGAATCAATAATAAAATTCAACATGCATGTAAAATAAACTTAACATTACTTTCAAATTCTCCAGGCTCGTCATCTATGTCTGGCAGAGTAGAAGATCCAACAACTGTTTGTTGTTCACTACTATTAGCTTCTTCTGGATTTGGACTTTCGCGGACAATATTTAAATCTCGTAATAGTCTTCTAGGCATTTTTCCTGCAATACACATGAAAATTATAAAACATGACCAACATGAAAATTATAATTTTACATATAAATAATAAATCATTAAATCTTACTACATCATATTTCGTAAATATCTTCGTCCACATCCTGAAGAACCCATTGAAATTGTTGACTAGTACTAGGGATATTTTCAGTTAAGTCTTGTTCGGAAAAGGCAAAGTTTCGATCTTTCGACTATGTCATCTCTACTTCCACCGCCAATGTCGAAGAAGTCTCTAGGGTGTTTGAAGTACAGCAGTACCAACCCTCATCAATTGGATCTTTCGAGTAAAAACTTGTTTAACTTGAGAAGAAAACACATACGGCTCGTCCATCGCTTATTCTCCTGTGAATTAATCGAGAGAAATTCACCATTGTAAAGCCATATTGATCGTTTTAATTCGCGAGCCGTATTCACATCACCCAATCACCTCGAAATAAGACAACTTTGCATTTGCCGTAATAATCCAACTCAATGATGTCGATAATAAGTCCGTAATATTCCAAATTCCCTTGACCGGATTCATCGTCCCTAGCACTAGCATAACTTGTAATCGAAGAATTAACAACAATTCATAATTTTGGATTCTCCTCAATCTCTCGCGATACCTTGTATGAAATCAGATCCGTTGATGAGGAAGCCACTATATCTTTTAACTATTCTGCTTTGGACCTTGTGAAAGCCATTTAACGTCATTATTTACTTCATTTCGACTCCAAACCTATTGAGTCGAAAGTAAATCGAGTAATTATGAATGTTATGAAAAATATTATTACTTGTCAATGAAAATTTAAATTGCATACTATTTGGCTTAACCATTCATGGAATGATTCATGAACAACTTATTAATTTCTCATCGATTTAATCTTGAGATCGTGAACGAGCTCTCAATATTCATTTGTACTCACTACGGTAAAAAAGGTTTTACTTTGTTAGAAGACAAACAAATCGTAATTGATGAGTATTTATCAAATTGTAGAACGTACTTCCGAAATGGTTCCATTGAATCATGATGAAAAAGAATGTATCGATGTGCTTGGACCCACGATCTATCATCTAATTCTGTAATTTCGACTCTGCCGATCGGTTCTCTGAAACTTTAAAATAAATAAGTTTCAGCCAAATTATGATCTGTGAGCCCAAAGATTTCTACTTGGTCTGTTCATTCTTGTTTCAACATCTTCCAAATACCTCAAGCAGAAAGTCATACATTCTTACGCCAGTAGCCTCGGTAATTGATCCTTCCGGATAACGCTTATTGCGGCGATGACTTCAATTTGGAAAGGAACCTAAACACGATATACAACATTATCAAAAGTTGGAAATAAAGGCATTTAATGAATGAAGGAATATTTTGCAAATAAAGTAAGACCTTTCAATGGGATACATCCATCGATAGAAAACGTGTCCACCAAGAAGTGCTTCACGCGGAGATGAATTAACAAGTGCACCATGATAGTGAAGAAGGAAGGCGGAATATCTTCTCCAGATTGCATAAAGTTAATGCGGCTCGATCTTGTAGTCTCTCAAGTTCTTGAACATTCAAAACTTTACCACAAATGCCTTTCATTATATTTGACGGTTCAATTACGAGAGCGTCACCTTTTTCGACATACAACACCGTATAGCAATCGGCGATAAGTCTTGCATCAATATGTGATAGTCATGCGATTTTAAGCCATATAATCTTCGATCCTTAAGACTACGCATCCGGGACCTTTATATCCTTCAACACCGTACAGAACACTTCTTTCTCCATCTTCGACATTGAAAAAATAGCAGGCGGCAATCGATATTTCATATTCGGAAGTGCTCAGGGATGAAGCTCACGTCGAATTCCCATGTGGACTAAATCAAGTCGACTCAAGATTATCTTTGATTTTCCATCGACATTCAAAATAGTCCCAATGATGTTCTCGCAGACATTTTTCTCTATGTGCATGACATCAAGGTTATGGCGTAAAATCTGATGCTCCCAATAAGGCAACTCAAAAAAATACTTCTTTTTTTCCACAAGTCCGCCTTATTAGGATCATCCTCTTCATCAGATTCATCATCAGATTCATCCCTAGATCTTCTATTTCTATACGGGTTTGCCGGTTGACTCATCTTCCCATAAATAAAATTTATATCTTTCAACATTAACAATATTTCGGATCCACCGGCTTGCAAAGGAGCTGATCTGAACTCTTCAGTACCATCAAACTGAGCACTCTGAAATCTAAATGTATGATTTTTCGGTAACCACCAACGATTCCCCATGTAAGAAAACTTCTTCCCATTATATAACCATTGCGAACATGTCTGTGCAGCACAACACGGACAAGCATAACGTCCCTTAGTACTCCAACCAGATAAATTATCATAAGCCGAAAAGTCGTTAATAGTCCACATTAATGCCGCACGTAAATTAAAGTTCTCTTTTCTCATTGCATCAAATGTCTGAACACCAACCCATAGTTATTTTAACTCGTCAATAAGTGGCTGCAAATAGACGTCAATATTATTCCCCGGCCCTTTCTCTCCAGGTATAATCATAGACAAGATAAAAGAAGATTGTTTCATGCAAACCCATGGAGGCAAATTGTAGGAACAAGCACCACAGGCCAAGGCATCATGCGTTGTGCTCATAAGTTTGTAAGGGTTAAATCCATCGGATGCTAGCCCAAGCCTCACACTCTGAGGATCGCTTGCAATGCTTGGAAATTTGGAGTCAAAACATTTCCAAGCTAAAGAATCTGTAGGATGCCTTAACAACCCATCATCGGTTCGTCCATCAAGGTGCCACGTCATTGATCCAGCTGTCTTCGACAACATGAAAAGCCGTTGAAGCCTCGGTATAAGGGGAAAATATCACAAAATCTTAACTGGCTGCTTCTTTGACTGTGTACCGTGTTCATCCTCGTTACCGTCCTCTGTATTTCTATTAATCCAACGGGATTGGCCGCATACATGACAGCACTGTTGGTTTATGCGGTCGCCCCAATACAACATGCAGTCATTTGGGCAACTGTGAATTTTGTTGTATCCAAGGCCCAAATCCTTTATCAATTTCTTCATGTCTTTGGAAGATCGAGGGATTTTTGCAAACGGGAACATTTCTTGCAAAAACTCTAATAGCATTGTCAACGAGTTTTCGGTCCACCCCCCCAGACATTTCAAGTGAAAAAGACGAATACAAAATGACAATTTGGAAAATTTTGATCCTTCATACAGTTCTTCATTCATTTCACCAAGTAACGTGTAAAACCTCGCCGCTTCTTCATTTGGCTGTTCATCCAGTACACTTCTTTCCCCTTCGGTGAAAGTATTTCCTCCAAAACTATGCTCATCGGTTGCACCCAAGTCGTGGAAATGACCAAACCATCATCACAAGCGCATATTAAAAGCATCCCGCAACATGTTTTCCATGTTATCGTCACTAACATTCGATTGAAAGAACTATGAGGATACCCAGATTCATCGATGAAGATGCTCCACTAGATGTAGACTCGCCATGAAAAACCATATTTTGTACCCCGGACAAAGCCATCAACAACTAGATGTTCGTGACCACTTCACGATAATGCCGCTTAATATTGCAACACTTCTTACACGGAAAAGAATCATATTCTCTTGGCTTGCATTTTGAAATGCGAAATTCAAAAAGTTTCTACTCCATTTCGATAGTCGTTGCTTACCCTTGACAATTTCATCCAACTCCTATCCATTTCAGTAGTTCTTTGAAGTCTAAAGTTGACAATCAATTATCTGGCTAAATTGTTAAATAATAATTTATGTAAATAATGCTATGGAATTTGATCTTAAAATTGGGTAAGTTATGTATTCTATAAGATCCATCATACGTGGCATTGTTACACCTAGGGAGGATCCATTATATCGACGATGAGATATAAGGCAACCCGTCGTTTTCCGACCTATATACTTTGAATCCTTTTTTTTTAAATTATACAAGTATTATGTAAGTTATGAAGTTTGATCTTAAGGAAAATTACATAAGTTATGAAATTTAATCGTCAACTTATGTAATTTATGAAATTTGATCTTAAAATTAGGTAAGTTATGTATTCTTTAAGATCCATCATACGTGGCATTGTTACACCTAGGGAGGATCCATTATATCGGCAGGTGAGATATAAGGCAACCCATCGAGTTTCCACCTATATACTTTGAATCCTTTTTTTTAAATTATACAAGTATTATGTAAGTTATGAAGTTTGATCTTAAGGAAAATTACGTAAGTTATGAAATTTAATCGTCAACTTATGTAATTTATGAAATTTGATCTTAAAATTAGGTAAGTTATGTATTCTTTAAGATCCATCATACGTGGCATTGTTACACCTAGGAGGATCCATTATATCCGATGGTGAGATATAAAATGACCCGTCGGTTTCCGACCTATATACTTTGAATCCTTTTTTTTTTAAATTATACAAGTATTATGTAAGTTATGAAGTTTGATCTTAAGGAAAATTACGTAAGTTATGAAATTTAATCGTCAACTTATGTAATTTATGAAATTTGATCTTAAAATTAGGTAAGTTATGTATTCTTTAAGATCCATCGTGCGTGGCATTGTTACACCTAGGAGGATCCATTATATCGACGGTGAGATATAAGGCAACCCGTCAAAGTTTCTAGCCTATATACTTTGAATCCTTTTTTTTTAATTATACAAGTATTATGTAAGTTATGAAGTTTGATCTTAAGGAAAATTACGTAAGTTATGAAATTTAATCGTCAACTTATGTAATTTATGAAATTTGATCCTAAAATTAGGTAAGTTATGTATTCTTTAAGATCCATCGACGTGGCATTGTTACACCTAGGGAGGATCCATTATATCGGACAATGAGATATATGGCAACCCGTCGAGTTTCCGACCTATATACTTTGAATTCTTTTTTTTAAATTATACAAGTATTATGTAAGTTATGAAGTTTGATCTTAAGGGAAAATTCTGTAAGTTATGAAATTTAATCGTCAACTTATGTAATTTTGTGAAATTTGATCTTAAAATTAGGTAAGTTATGTATTCTTTAAGATCCATCATACGTGGCATTGTTACACCTAGGGAGGATCCATTATATCTGACAGTGAGATATAAGGCAACCCGTCAGGTTTCCAGCCTATATACTTTGAATCCTTTTTTTTTAAATTATACAAGTATTATGTAAGTTATGAAGTTTGATATTAACTTAAAATTAGGGGTTAAGGGTTATAGGTTAGGGGTTAAGGGTTAGGGTTTAGGGTTTAAAGTTTAGGGTTTAGGGTTTAAAGTTTAGAGGTTTAAGGGTTTAGGGTTTAAAGGTTTAAGTGTTTAAGGGTTAGGGGTTTAAGATTTAAAGGTTTAAGGGTTTAGAGTTTAAGGCTTAGGAGTTAGAGTTTATGGTTTTAGGGTTTTAAGGTTTTAGGGTTTCAAGGGCTTCAGGTTTAGGGGTTTAATAAATGTTATATTATTTTGATATTTAATTTGGTATTTCGTTTAGATCCATCATATGTGGCATTGTTACACCTAGGGAGGATCCATTATATCTGACAGTGAGATATAAGGCAACCCGTCAGGTTTCCAGCCTATATACTTTGAATCCTTTTTTTTTAAATTATACAAGTATTATGTAAGTTATGAAGTTTGATATTAACTTAAAATTAGGGGTTAAGGGTTATAGGTTAGGGGTTAAGGGTTAGGGGTTAGGGTTTAAGGGTTAGGGTTTAGGGTTTAGGGTTTAAAGTTTAGGGGTTTAAGGGTTTAGGGTTTAAAGGTTTAAGTGTTTAAGGGTTAGGGGTTTAAGATTTAAAGGTTTAAGGGTTTAGAGTTTAGGGCTTAGGGGTTAGAGTTTATGATTTTAGGGTTTTAAGGTTTTAGGGTTTCAAGGGTTTTGAGTTTAGGGGTTTAATAAATGTTATATTATTTCGATATTTAATTTGGTATTTCGTTTAGATCCATCATACGTGGCATTGTTACACCTAGGGAGGATCCGTTATATCTAATGATGAGATATAAGGCAACCCGTCAGTTTCAACCTATATACTTTGAATCCTTTTTTTAAATTATACAAGTATTATGTAAGTTATGAAGTTTGATATTAACTTAAAATTAGGGGTTAAGGGTTATAGGTTAGGGGTTAAGGGTTAGGGGTTAGGGTTTAAGATTTAGGGTTTAGGGTTTAAGGCTTAAAGTTTAGGGGTTTAAGGGTTTAGGGTTTAAGGGTTTAGGTGTTTAAGGGTTAGGGGTTTAAGATTTAAAGGATTAAGGGTTTAGAGTTTAAGGCTTAAGGTTAGAGTTTATGGTTTTAGGGTTTTAGAGTTTTAGGGTTTCAAGGGTTTCGGGTTTAAGGGTTTAATAAATGTTATATTATTTTGATATTTAATTTGGTATTTCATTTAGATCCATCATACGTGGCATTATTACACCTAGGGAGGATCCGTTATATCTAACAGTGAGATATAAGGCAACCCGTCAGGTTTCCAGCCTATATACTTTGAATCTTTTTCTTAAAATTATACAAGTATTATGTAAGTTGTGAAGTTTGATATTAACTTAAAATTAGGGGTTAAGGGTTATAGGTTAGGGGTTAAGGGTTGGGGGTTAGGGTTTATGGTTTATGGTTTAAGGTTTAGGGTTTAATCTTTAGGGGTTTAGGGTTTAAGGTTTAAGTGTTTAGGTGTTTAAGGGTTAGGGGTTTAAGATTTAAAGGTTTAAGGGTTTAGAGTTTAAGGCTTAAGGGTTAGAGTTTATGGTTTTAGGGTTTTAAGGTTTTAGGGTTTCAAGGGTTTTAGGTTTAGGGGTTTAATAAATGTTATATTATTTCGATATTTAATTTGGTATTTCGTTTAGATCCATCATACGTGGCATTGTTACACCTAGGGAGGATCCGTTATATCTAATAGTGAGATATAAGGCAATTCGTCAGGTTTCCAGCCTATATACTTTGAATCTTTTTCTTAAAATTATACAAGTATTATGTAAGTTATGAAGTTTGATATTAACTTAAAATTAGGGGTTAAGGGTTATAGGTTAGGGGTTAAGGGTTAGGGGTTAGGGTTTAGGTTTAGGGTTTAGGGTTTAGGGTTTAGGGTTTAAGGTTTAAGGTTTAGGGGTTTAGGGGTTTAAAGGTTAAGGTTTAAGGGTTTAGGTGTTTAAGGGTTAGGGGTTTAAGATTTAAAGGTTTAAGAGTTTAGAGTTTAGGGCTTAGGGGTTAGAGTTTAGGGTTTTAGGGTTTTAAGGTTTTAGGGTTTTAAGGGTTTTAGGGGTTTAGGTTTTTACATTTTGAATTTTAAGAAAAGCTTTATGTAATTACTTTTAATTAGTTTTTGTATTGACTTATTGGTTGTTTAATTCAAGATTTGTAATTTAAGTAGCTATGTCATGTTATATTTAATTTACTGGACATTGTTTAATTTATTATTTGATGTTATATATATTCATTTCATTCACCATAGTGTAATTGATTATATTATGTTATGATGGATTCATTAAAGATATGATAGAAATCACCTTTTTATTGTAAACTTCAAAATACTAGTTGTAGGGCATATTACAAGCTCTTAACAAAATATTATAAGCTATTAATCGAACAATTAAACGTTAAAAACAATCAATCCACTAAGATCTTGTGAACTTTTTAAACTGTTGGTTGCTCTTGCTCGGCTTGCTAAATCGTCATGAGATGCATGACACATAATCTCATGTGGTTTACAAAGAAATGGAAAACACCCAAGTGGCTTTTGTTGGTCCAACTAGCATATATAAAGCTTACTGTTTAGGGTTGTAGGGTTTATGTTTAAAGTTAGTGGATTGTAGAAAAGGGTTAGCTTACTGTTTTTTATTTTATTTTTTACAGAGTGCATCAAATCTTAGAAAATATGAAAATGATACAAAATTAATATGATAAAATTCTACTATAAAACTGATAAAACCAAACAAAACCCAGATTGGAAACTAACCTCAAATGCTTTGGAAAGTTGCAACAAAGACTCCGACAACCTTAGAACCGTGTATAATTGAAGAGCGAAGTGTGCAGTAAATTCTAGTCTTCCTGCAGTCGTTATTACAAGTTTAAGTGGACGATTATAGACAATTAATAAGCACATGGCATATAATAAATTACGTCTTGACCAATTTCAATTGCATGCATATAATAAATTGCAAGGTAAAAGGAATGTGGAAGCACATGGCAACATGAGAGCTTTCGAAGAATACCAACAAAACAAAATTCTCATATAGGCAAAATGAAGAAAAAAACTATTTTTTTATTTAAAATGATTTATTCCCATTAAGTAGTCAATAATTGGAAGCTTAGAAAGATTTAGAAAATCTTGGTGATGATGAAAGTAGTGAAATTAGTAGACTTAAGCAGAAGGACAATGAGAATCCTGAAAAAGAGGATCAAATTAATGTTGGGAAGGTTAAGAAAAGGAAAACTAGGAATATGAGCAGCAGGAAAAAAATGAAGAAGGATTAAATTACTATTAAAAAACATATTAGTATAATAAGAAGTAAGCACATAGATTTTCAACAATAAAATCAAATCAGAAAATCTGAGCTGAGTTGTATACTTGAATATTTGATAAATGAACAAATAGAGAAGAAAGTAGTCCCACATCCTACCACCAAACACCAGAGCATATATTCAAGTCACCATGAAAATAACTATACTTCAAGTCCAAACGAAAGCTTGTCTAATAAACGCATATACCTGTACTTGAAGTCCAAAAGAAAGCTTGTCCAAAAGAAACCTTGTCTACTAACTTTATTGAAACAAAGGAGGAAGATAGACAATTATGATCAAATCAGAAAGTAGTAAATATCAGTTCCCAAGGTGAAACATAATAGTAAGCAATGGAATTTTCGCATATACCTTGATAAATTAAGCCTTTTTCGTGAAGTCTAATAAACGCCTGTATAAAAGCTCCTGCAATTGGAATACAAGGTTCAGAACACAAACTTACTTGATATTCTTATCAAAGGTTCAGAACACAAGATTCAGAATACATGGTTGAGAGAATTATGGAAATGATGTAGAAGATTTGAAACCTCTAATTAAGCATGTAAAATATAAGATTGGACCTACTCATAATCATCTTAGAGGCAGAGAACAAGCTACTGATATTCTTATCAATGGTAAATGTAACTCACTTAGTGTTAAAAAATCATTTATAACCCTCCAACCCATTTTATATGGAAAGATAATTAATAACACTAAGAAAAGAGAACGGATAGTGAGCAATGAGCAACAAAGCGAGTAAGAGTAGACTTTGAAGACAATTTCAAGCACACTAGCTTTAAAACTTTAGAGTACACATCCTGTATTCCTGGTCATCAATGAAAACCCAAGGAAAGAAGCCTAGTTCAAGTGAAAGAAAGCCTTATCATGTTTACAGCACTAATTTTAACATAAAAGCTATGTGTTGTGTTAAAAATGCTAGATAGGCAAGCAAAATTATCGTGAAAAAAAAACTTGATAATAACTAGCCAATAATAAACAAACACAAGGCGTAAGTCCACGTTTTATTCCTTGAAATCCAATCTAAAAATCTTTGTCGAATTGAAACAAACAATGATCCTAATTACTTGTCATAACATCGTTGTAACAGATCGAAACTGACCCTAATCGGAACGATGGTTTCGGGACCACAATTCGAACCGAGAAATATTTAAATATTATATTTAGTGCTTATTATATATGAATTTATGTGTGGAAAGTTTCAGAAAAATTTTATCGTTTAAGTATTGAATTTGATAAAAGGACTTAATCGCGTAAAAAGTAAAAGTGGCCAACTAAAGTGTAATGTGTTAAATTGAGCATGGCTTTTTAATGTGAGGTATTAAAGGGAAAATAGCCCATTTTAGGTAAATGGCCGCCACCTTGATGCATGTAATAGTGTTTGAGTTTTTATAATATATAATATTACATTATATGTTAAAAATAAACTAATAAATATATGTAAATAAAACAAACAATTAAAAAGCCATGTCTTGTTCATCTTTGGCCGAAAAACACAAAAGAAAAAGGGGAGAAAAGCCTTGAAACATTCGGCATTATTCAAGCTTAAATAGGTAAGAAATCTAGCTCAGTTTTTGTTAATTTTTACGTTTTTGAGATCGTTGCTTAGTATATTACCCGACCCATGCTAGAATTTCTAGATTAGTGTGTATGTATGAATCGGCCATTGATTAATTCTTGAGGTTTATGATGCTTGATGATGTTAGATGATAGATAGGTTAAAAATTAGTATATTATGTGTTGGAAGTTTTGGTGAATTTGTGTTTTTAGGGCCAAATTGTAAAAATAAAATTTTAGAGGGGCTTAATTGAAAAATAAATGAAAGAACTGGACTTGTATAGTCCTTATACATATTCGGCCCTTAAGGAGTATGGGGAAATTTGATGTATTTTGAGTTTTATGCAAATAGGACTAAATTGCAAAGTATTGAAATAGTAGGGGTAAAATGGTAATTTTCCTATTTATGTGCTTAGGGACTAAATTGAGATGAAATGTACTTGAATGAGCTAAATTTGAATGTGTTTTAGATCAAGAGCAAAGAAAAATAGATTTGGATCGGGGAAAGACGAAGGTTCTCGAATAGCCGATTTGCACGGTCTATCGACAACCGAGGTAAGTCCTTAAGCAAGTGTACACTAAAGGAATATTTATGAACATTGCATATGATAAAGTTAGGAAATTTAAAGCATAAAAATGTATGTTGGCCGAATGTGGTAGTATAAATTGATAATGAGTTTAATTTGTTAAATGTGATGTAAGTAAGTAAGTTTGGTTTGATAAATGAAAGTTGTATGAAGTATATAAGTTGTGGTGATTTCAGTATTAAGTAAAGTGTATTGAAATGTTAAATGCGTTGAATTCGGGCTAAATGCCTAGCAGGCCTAGTGCCGGTGACATGTTCAGGCTTATTGCCTAGCGTGCTTCGTCTTTGGTGATCCATTTCGGCTTTAATGCTAGCGTGCTTCGTGTTGATCTATTTTGGGCTTTAATGCCTAGCGTGCTTCATGCCTGATCTATTTCGCTTTAATGCCTAGCGTTCGTGTCGGTGATCTATTTCGGCTTTAATGCCTAGCGTGCTTCATGCCGATGATCTATTTCGGCTCTAATGCCTAGCGTGCTTCGTCTTGGTGAACTATTTCGGCTTTAAATGCCTAGCGTGCTTTATGCTTGATGTGTTTTACAAAGGAGAAACCAAATTGTTGTTCAAGGTAAATCGTAACTAATGTGTTTAGTTAAAGACTCAGGTAAGTAAGTAAGGTTTGATATGTTTAATGTTACTAGAGTTTAACTAATATTACGAGTACAGTGATATGTATATTTGAGATTACGATTGATGTGCACAAGTATTATATGACTGAGTTTGAGCTTGAATGTACTATCATGGAGATTCGTTTTTCAAATAGTAGTGCTAAAGGTGTAAGAAATTTTAATATGATAACATGGTTGAGATGAATGATTTAAATGTTTAAGTAATTGATTGTAGTATCATTTTGAGCTTGGGACTTACTAAGTTAGTAAACTTATTTGTGCGTAATGTTCTCCTCTGTTTTATAGATTAGGTAAAGGCTACCTGCTCAACGGGATCGTCAAGACAGTCGACCACACTATCGATCTAATTTTGGTACTCTTTCATTTTGGTTTTTGGATAGAGGCATGTATAGGAAAGACTTGACCTTGTTTGTTGAAAACTTTTTGGTTCATGTATATAATAGCCATGCGAATATGGCTAAATTTTTGGTTAAGTATGTTTATCAAGCTTTTGATATAATAGTCAGTTTATATCGTTAATGTTTGTGCAAACCCAATCAAGGATTAATTCGAATATGGTAAGGAAATATGTGATTGAGAAGTGAAAATATGAGTTGGGTAATGTGGTATGAATAATTAATTGTATACTCGATTATATTGAACCATAGTTGTGTTTTGTTCATAGGTTAGTAATGTTAGGTTATAAAAGATATTGGGTATGTGTATTTCTTTTAAGTTCAAATGAGGTGATTCGATGATGAAATGATCAAATTATGGTGCTATGGTTTATTTGTATTTGGTCTTTTTGCATGATTCTTAAACAGGTTAATTCGGCATGGTAAACAAGCATATTTTAGGTACATTGCTCATGAATATGTCTAGTTAGTTATATATGTATGCTTGAAATGTGATATATGTTTGTGCATATTCGGATGTAATAGAATTTTTGCTAAAGAATAGGAAATTGATAAAAATTTTGATAGAAGATGATTATAGGCGAATAGGTATTTGGATAACTAGATAATATGATTTGTTAAAAATGATAAAAGTGCATGAGTTGATATGATTTTATTAAATTATAATAAATGCACAGATATGAATCTAACTATTACAAAAATAATGTATATACCGTATAGTTATTTTCGGTTCAAATATGTGCATGTAAACGAATTCATGTGAACATTGATCTGATTGATTATTTGGATCTATTTGAACTTTGGTATGAGCTAGGTACATATAATTGCATATATGTGTCTATGTATATTTGGTCAAGTAGATATGTATTTATATGATGTTTATTGAGTTTGTAAGTTTGGACATCTGCTAATATCTTTTATGTTGGTATATTCGGCCCTTTAAGTGGGTTAGTATAAAATGATAATTGAATTATGTTATTCAATCACATAGATACGAATGGGTTAAATTGCTTGAGTATTTTATAAGTAAATAATGACATAGTAATTAAGGCTTACAATACTTGCATTATTTTATGATTTTCATAAAATGTATTTTGCATGTTCAGCTTATGTTTGTCAATGTTTGTGCCATATATGATTTGGTTTAGTGGAATAAATATGTTTTATGCATATGTAATGGTTTACTTATTTGTGTCTTATTATTATATAAGCTTGTTTAAATATGATTGAATTGATTGAATAAAAGTAATGATTATCTAGTAATGCCCATAACCCTAATTCGGCGACGGATACGGGTTAGGGGTGTTACATTTTATTGGTATCAGAGCTACGGTTTAGTCGATTCTAGGACTACCGTAGTACGTAATAGTCTAGCTATACATGCCTCTGAATTTTATATGTGATAGTGTGGTGACTTCTGACAATTTCAATTGTATTTAATATAGTAAATGGATTTCGATCCCGATAGAGCCGTAGCTGATGATGTGGAGAGTGTTGCGCTTGGTCTCGCACATGGATCAGCACCATTAGACTCTCAACCAGTTACGGGTAACCAAGAAGGAGAGGCTAAACAAGCCTTCTATCAAATGATGAATGAATAGTTTACTCAATTTGTTCAGAATAATCCGGCTGTACAACAACCTCTACCCCCGAATAATCCAACTCCGGTACCTTTAGCACCCCCGATGATAGATCCAATGAGATCTAGTAGGCCCCCTGTTGATAAAATCAAGAAATTTGGGGCCGAGGAATTCAAGGCTAATGATGATGATGATGCAGAGCGAGCTGAAATGTGGCTTGATAACACTATTCGGGTACTTGATGAGTTATCTTGCACTCCAGAAGAATGTTTGAAATGTGATATATCTTTACTTCGGGACACTGCCTATCACTGGTGGAATACACTAGTATCAGTGGTTCCAAAAGAAAAAGTAACGTGGGATTTCTTCCAGAATGAATTCCGCAAGAAATATATCAGCCAGAGGTTCATCGACCAGAAACGTAAAGAATTTCTTGAACTAAAACAGGGGTAAATGACCATGACGGAATATGAAAGAAAATTTGTCAGGTTCAGCAGATATGCTAGAGAGTGTGTTTCTACTGAAGCTATTATGTGTAAAAGATTTGAAGATGGCCCGAATGAAGATATAAAGATGTTTGTTGGCATTCTTGAAATTCAAGAGTTCGTGACTCTAGTTGAACGAGCTTGCAAAGTCAAGAGCTCGGGAAAGAGAAGAGAAAGGCGTCTGAAGCTTTAGACATTCGTAAAAGGTCTTCTGCAAGGTCTTCCATTCCACATCCAAGAAGTGCGAGATGACTACAATGACATAAAGCTACTACAGATCCACCTAGACGGATCGACCTCCTGTGGACTCCCGAGCTACCTCAATAGCCGTGTTGGTAATGTTCCACGAATAGAGTGGAATGCAAGCATTGTGGAAAATGGCATTCGGGAGTTGTAGAGTTCGTGATCGATCCTCGCTTTAAATGTGGATCCTCGCACCATTTCATTCGAGAGTGCCCGATGTTAATCGAAAGCGAAATCGACCACGTAACTCTAGACCGAGCGAAGGCATCGACGGGCGCACCACCCGAGCATTCGCAATGTAGGTGGTAGTCAAAAGGGACTAAGAACACGGCGATTCGATGCGAGGCTAGAGCTCCAGCTAGAGCTTATGTTACTCGAGCTAGAGAGGATGATGCTTCTCCGGATGTCATTCTTGGTACTTTCACCCTTTATGATACTACAGAATTGCATTGATTGATCCCGGTTTGACCCATTCATATGTATGTGAAACTCGGTATTCAAGAAGACTCGCCATTGAGTCTCTCGAGTTTGTGATTCGTGTATCCAACCTTTTGGGTAGATGTGTGTTTGTTAATAAAGTGTGTAAAGGTTGCCCATTGATGATTCGGGATTTTTGCTTCCCAGTCGATTTAATGCTGTTGCCTTTCAATGAGTTTGATATAATTTTGGGAATGGACTGGTTAACTTCGCATGACGCAGTGGTGAATTGCAAAAGAAAGCTTATTGATTTGAGACATCAGAACGGTGAGATCATTAGAATTGAATCCAGTGATATAAGTGGGTTTCTACGCTTATATCCTCGATGTTAGCCCTAAGTATGTGAGAAAAGGGTGCAAAGCTTATTTGGCTTATGTAATGGATAATAAATTATCGAGAAATGATTGAATCCGTCTCGATTATGCGTGAATACCGGATGTGTTTCTGAAGAACTACCGGTTTACCCCAAGACGAGAGATTGAGTTTGGCATTGAATTAGCTCCGGAATGACTCGATCTCAATAGCTCCATATCGGATGGCACCTCTCGAGCTAAAAGAGTTGAAAGCACGTTGCAAGCGTTAACAGATAGGGGCTTTGCGCGACCAAGTTTCTCTTCTTGGGGTGCACCATTCTTTTGTGAGAAAGAAAGATGGAACGATGCGAATGTGTATTGATTATCGGAATCAATAAAGTAACTATAAAGAATAAGTACCGTTACCTCGGATTGATGATTTGTTTGATCGGTTGAAAGGGCTTCAGATTTTCAAAGATAGATTTGAGATCGGGTTACTATCGCCATAGTCGAGATACTGATGTGCCAAAGACGCATTTGGACGAGGTACGGACATTTTGAGTTTTTGGTTATGCCTTTTGGGCTTACTAATGCACCTGCTATTTTTATGGATTTGATGAATCGAGTTTTTAGACAATTTTTGGATCGATTTGTGGTGGTGTTTATTGATGACATATTGATCTACTCCAAAGATGAAATTAAACACGCTGAACATTTGAGGTTAGTGCTACAAACTTTGCGAGATCATCAGCTGTATGCAAAATTTAGTAAGTGTGAGTTCTGGATAAAAGAGGTCAGCTTTTTGGGACATGTTGTTTCAGCATCAGGCATTCGAGTTGATCCGAACAAAATCTCGGCTATACTTGATTGGAAGCCACCAAAAAACATTTCCGAGATTCGAAGTTTTCTGGGACTTGCGGGTTACTATTGACGATTTGTGAAAGATTTTTCTATGATAGCTACCCTGTTGACAAAGTTATTGCAGAAAGATGTCAGGTTCGAGTGGTCGAAAAAGTGCGTAAAAGTTTTGATCGGTTGAAAGCCCTTTTGACCAAGCTCCAGTGTTAGTTCAAATTTGAATCGGGTAAAGAATTTGTTGTTTATTCGATGCTTCTTTGAATGGTTTGGGCTGTGTTTTGATGCGTGAAGGCAAAGTCATAGCCTACGCTTCAAGACAACTGAAGCGCACGAAAAGAAATTACCCGACGCATGACTTAGAACTTGCGACCATTGTTTTCGCATTAAAAATTTGGTATCACTATTTATTTGGAGAAATGTCACATTTATTCGCACCATAAAAGTCTAAAGTATCTAATGACTCGAAAAGACCTGAATTTGAGACAACGCAGTGGCTAGAACTGTTGAAAGACTATGAATTGGTGATTGACTATCACCCGAAAAGCTAATGTTGTTGCGGATGCTAAGTCGAAATCATTATTTGCTCTTTGTGCACCGAATGCACAGATGGCTATGTCTAGTGATGGTTCGATCATAGCCGAAGTTACGAGCAAGACCGATGTTTATTCAAAGAAATTAATGATGCACGAAAAGTTGATGAAGATTTGATTGCTAGTCGAATTCAGTGTGAAAAGGGTACAGAATCAGATTTTCAGATTGATGCAAATGATTGTTTGAATTTTAAAAGTCGAATGTGTGTTCCAAAGAACTCAGATTTGATATAGATGATTTTGAGTGAGGCTCATAGTGGTCGACTATCGATACATCCGGGTAGCACGAAGATGTATAACGATTTGAAACAGTTCTATTGGTGGCCTGGCATGAAACGGGATATATCTGAATTTGTTTCTAAGTGCTTAATCTGTCAGCAAGTAAAAGCTGAGCATCAAGCGCCATCTGGACTACTTCAGCCAATCATGATACCTGAATGGAAATGGGATAGAATTACAATGGATTTTGTATCCGGTCTCCCTATGACTCCGAGTAGGAAAGATCTTTGTCAGGTTATAGTTGATAGGTCGACTAAATCACTCATTTTGTGTAATACGTCTGCACTATTCACTTGATAAACTTGCTGAATTGTACGTATCACAGATTGTGAGATTGCATGGTGTACCGAGTTCCATTGTTTCAGACAGAGACCCGAGATTCACATCGCGGTTTTGGAAGAAGTTGCAAGATGCTTTAGGTACTAAACTTCATTTTAGTACAGCTTTCCATCCGCAGTCAGACGGTCAATCCGAGCGAACTATTCAGATACTTGAGGACATGTTGAGATGTTGCGTACTCGAGTTTGAAGGTACGTGGGAACAATACCTACCTTTGATTGAATTTGCTTATAATAATAGTTTTCAATCTAGTATTAAAATGGCACCTTATGAAGCCTTGTACGGGCGAAAGTGTCGAACACCATTATACTGGACTGAGCTCAGTGAGAATAAGATACACGGGTTGATTTGATTAAAGAAACCGAATCGAAAGTAGCTATTATTAGAGATAATTTGAAAGTCGCTTGGATCGTCAAAAGTCTTATGCCGATATGAAACGTAAAGACATTGAATTTCGATTGAGATCGAGTATTTTTAAAGGTTTCTCCATGGAAGAAAGTACTCGCTTTTGGCCGGAAAGGCAAGTTGAGCCCGAGGTTCATTGGACCGTATGAAATCATTGAACGTGTTGGGCTGTTGCTTATAGATTGAAGCTACCTCCAATTAGAAAAGATACATGATGTATTTCATGTTTCTATGCTCAGTGAATACTGATCGATCCGTCACATGTGATTGCTCCGTCTGAGATTGAGATACAACCTGATATGACATATGAGGAAGAACCGATCCGTATTTTAGCTCGGGAAGAGAAAGAGTTAAGAAACAAGAAAATCCCATTAGTGAAGGTACTGTGGAAAAGGCACGGAGTTGAAAAGGCTACATGGGAGCCTGAAGATTCAATGAGGCAACAATATCCGACATTGTTAAACGGTAAGATTTTCGGGGACGAAAATCCTTAAGGGGGAGAGTTGTAATGATCAAATCCGACCCTAATCGAACGGTGGTTTGAGACCACGAATCGAACTCGAGAAATATTTAAATATTATATTTAGTGCTTATTATATATGAATTTATGTGGGAAAGTTTCAGAGAAAAATTTTATCGTTTAAGTATTGAATTTGATAAAAAGGACTTAATCGCGTAAAAAGTAAAAGTGGCCAACTAAAGTGTAATGTGTTAAATTGAGCATGGCTTTTTAATGTGAGGTATTAAAAGGGCAAATAGCCCATTTTAGGTTAATGGCGGCCACCTTGATGCATGTAATAGTGTTTGAGTTTTATAATATATAATATTACATTATATGTTAAAAATAAACTAATGAATATATGTAAATAAAACAAACAATTAAAAAGCCATGTCTTGTTCATCTTTGGCTGAAAAACACAAAAGAAAAAGGGGAGAAAAGCCTTGAAACATTTGGCATTATTCAAGCTTAAATAGGTAAGAAATCTAGCTCGGTTTTTGTTAATTTTTACGTTTTTGAGATCGTTGCTTAGTATATTACCCGATCCATGCTAGAATTTCTAAGATTAGTGTGTATGTATGAATCGGCCATTGATGAATTCTTGAGGTTTATGATGCTTGATGATGTTAGATGATAGATAGGTTAAAAATTAGTATATTATGTGTTGGAAGTTTTGGTGAATTTGTGTTTTTAGGGCCAAATTGTAAAAATAAAATTTTAGAGGGGCTTAATTGCAAAATAAATGAAAGAAATGGACTTGTATAGTCCTTATACATATTCGGCCCTTAAGGAGTATGGGGAAATTTGATGTATTTTGAGTGTTATGCAAATAAGACTAAATTGCAAAGTATTGAAATAGTGGGGGTAAAATGGTAATTTTCCTATTTATGTGCTTAGGGACTAAATTGAGATGAAATGTACTTGAATGAGCTAAATTTGAATATGTTTTAGATCAAGAGCAAAGAAAAACGAATTTGGATCGGGGAAAGACGAAGGTTCTCGAATAGCCGATTTGCACGGTCTATCGACAACCGAGGTAAGTCCTTAAGCAAGTGTACACTAAAGGAATATTTATGAACATTGCATATGATAAAGTTAGGAAATTTAAAGCATAAAAATGTATGTTGGCCAAATGTGGTAGTATAAATTGATAATGAGTTTAATTTGTTAAATGTGATGTAAGTAAGTAAGTTTGGTTTGATAAATGAAAGTTGTATGAAGTATATAAGTTGTGGTGATTTCAGTATTAAGTAAAGTGTATTGAAATGTTAAATGCGTTGAATTCGAGCTAAATGCTAGCAGGCCTAGTGCCGGTGACATGTTCAGGCTTATCGCCTAGCAGGCTTCGTGCCGGTGATCCATTTCGGGCTTTAATGCCTAGCGTGCTTCGTCTTGGGTGATCTATTTTGGGCTTTAATGCCTAGCGTGCTTCGTCTTGATCTATTTCGGCTTTAATGCCTAGCGTGCTTCATGCCGTTGATCTATTTCGGCTCTAATGCCTAGTAGGCTTCGTGTTTGAACTATTTCGGCTTTAAATGCCTAGCGTGCTTTATGCTTGATGATGTTTTACAAAGGAGAAACCGAATTGTTGTTCAAGGTAAACCGTAACTAATATGTTTAGTTAAAGACTCAGGTAAGTAAGTAAGGTTTGATATGTTTAATGTTACTAGAGTTTAACTAATATTACGAGTACAGTGATATGTATATTTGAGATTACGATTGATGTGCACAAGTATTATATGACTGAGTTTGAGCTTGAATGTACTATCATGGAGATTCGGTTTTCAAATAGTAGTGCTAAAGGTGTAAGAAATTTTAATATGATAACATGGTTGAGATGAATGATTTAAATGTTTAAGTAATTGATTGTAGTATCATTTTGAGCTTGGGACTTACTAAGTTAGTAAACTTATTTGTGTGTAATGTTCTCCTGCTTTTATAGATTAGGTAAAGGCTACCTGCTCAACGGGATCGTCAAGACAGTCGACCACACTATCGATCTAATTTTGGTACTCTTTCATTTTGGTTTTTGGATAGAGGCATGTATAGGAAAGACTTGACCTTGTTTGTTGAAAACTTTTAGGTTCATGTATATAATAGCCATGCGAATATGGCTAAATTTTTGGTTAAGTATGTTTATCAAGCTTTTGATATAATAGTCAGTTTATATCGTTAATGTTTGTGCAAACCCAATCAAGGGTTAATTCGAATATGGTAAGGAAATATGTGATTGAGAAGTGAAAATATGAGTTGGGTAATGTGGTATGAATAATTAATTGTATACTCGATTATATTGAACCATAGTTGTGTTTTGTTCATAGGTTAGTAATGTTAGGTTATAAAAGATATTGGGTATGTGTATTTCTTTTAAGTTCAAATGAGGTGATTCGATGATGAAATGATCAAATTATGGTGCTATGGTTTGTTTGTATTTGGTCTTTTTGCATGATTCTTAAATAGGTTAATTCGGCATGGTAAACAAGCATATTTTAGGTACATTGCTCATGAATATGTCTAGTTAGTTATATATGTATGCTTGAAATGTGATATATGTTTGTGCATATTCGGATGTAATAGAATTTTTGCTAAAGAATAGGAAATTGATAAAAATTTTGATAGAAGATGATTATAGGCCGAATAGGTATTTGGATAACTAGATAATATGATTTGTTAAAAATGATAAAAGTGCATGAGTTGATATGATTTTATTAAATTATAATAAATGCCTGTATATGAATCTAACTATTACAAAAATAATGTATATACCGTATAGTTATTTTCGGTTCAAATATGTGCATGTAAACGAATTCATGTGAACATTGATCTGATTGATTATTTGGATCTATTTGAACTTTGGTATGAGCTAGGTACATATAATTGCATATATGTGTCTATGTATATTTGGTCAAGTAGATATGTATTTATATGATGTTTATTGAGTTTGTAAGTTTGGACATCTGCTAATATCTTTTATGTTGGTATATTCGGCCCTTTAAGTGGGTTAGTATAAAATGATAATTGAATTATGTTATTCAATCACATAGATACGAATGGGTTAAATTGCTTGAGTATTTTATAAGTAAATAATGACATAGTAATTAAGGCTTACGATACTTGCATTATTTTATGATTTTCATAAAATGTATTTTGCATGTTCAGCTTATGTTTGTCAACGTTTGTGCCATATATGATTGGGTTTAGTGGAATAAATATGTTTTATGCATATGTAATGGTTTACTTATTTGTGTCTTATTATTATATAAGCTTGTTTAAATATGATTGAATTGATTGAATAAAAGTAATGATTATCTGGTAATGCCCATAACCCTAATTCGGCGATGGATACGGGTTAGGGGTGTTACAATCGTAGTAGCATCTAAAGCATTGAAAAAAAGAGAGAGCTCAAGTTTAGCCAACAAGGGAACTAAAATGAATGCAACCGAAAAATAAGGCAAACCCAACAGGGGAAACATCTGCAATATTTATCATCACATAAAATGAATTGCACCAGAAAGTAATCGGAGACGACGAACAGAATTCTAAAAACAGTAAATCATTACCTGGTGGGGAAAGTAATCAAATAGGGGAAGAAATTGCACCAGAATCGAACAAAAAATTTGGGAATCGGAGGGGAATTGTAAAGGGGATGAAGAAATTAGGGATTTCGAAAGTTAGAACGAATGGGGAACTGTCGAAATGACTTGGTTTTTGTTCCTTAATTCGGTACGTGAAAAGAACGACGCCGCTTATGAAATCCCTATTGCGCGCTTTTAAATAAACGCCACCAAATAAAATACAAAAACACATCGTTTTTCTCCACTTTCATGCATTTTTATAACAAATGCCACTAATAAAATATACCAACACAGCAGCTTTGGAAACTCTTGATATATTAGTGGTGTTTTCGGGCTAAAACGCCGCAAACGCACCTTTTGCGGCGTTTTGACTAAAACGCCACTAAACTTTCAAAGAAATACTGACGTCGTTCTATTATATATTCTCGGCGTTTTCTAGGAAACGCCACTAATGGGTAACTAGTTTTAATTTATTTAGATTTATTCTTTAATAAATAAATTTCATTTTAAAAATTGAAAAGTAGACATTTATTTACTTATAAATATTATTTAGTTTTGTATATATTTTATAGAAATTAAACATTCACATATATATATTTTCAAAATTTTTATGTTTTAGATTTTTGTGTTTTAAGAATTAATAAAGATTAACTTTAATTAAATTTCGATCGGTTTTTAATTAAAATTAAATTCAAATCAAAATTCAAAATAAATTTATTGTTATTCCTAAATTAAAATAGAGAATAGTTAGGTAATTATTTTTATAATTTTGATTTATTATAATTTATTTATATCAAGAAAACTAGATTTTATGATTTATTATAATTTCTAAATTTTAATAAACATTTTAATCAATAGTAAGTGCTTCCACTAAATATTATAAACATAAGATTTTACATTAATATTTACATGAATGCACGTCAATATATATATCCTTATGATCAAATAAAGTATCAAGGTTTAAACTTTTTAGGGTTTAATAATATGCCGAAATTTAATTGGTTAATAGTTTAGTGTTTGCAGTTTAGGAGTTTATGGTCGAGTATTTAGAGTTATGATTTAGGGTTTAGAATTTAAATTTGATATTTAGAGTTTAGGGTTTAGACCATGCAAGATTTATAATTTACGGTTTAAGGATAAAGAGATGTACAATCAGATTTAATTTGTAGCATATATTTTTATAATTTCTTAATGATTAAATGAAATATGATATTCTATCTTCATTCCATAAACCCTAAACCTGTGAACCTTAAACCATACACCCACAAACCCATAAACCCACACCCTAACCCTAAACTCTAAACCACAGACCCTAAACCCTAATTCATAAATCTTGAAATATTAAACTCGAAACCCTAAAATCCTAAACCCCTAAACCCTAAATCCTAGACCTTTAAACCCTAAAACTTAAACCCTAAACCCTAATACCCTAAACCCTAATTCATATATTATAGCCTAAAACCCTAAAACCTAATTCATATATTATAACCTTAAACCCTAAAACCCTAAACCCTAAACCCTAAACCCTAAACTATATATATGCTAAACCATAAACCCTAAACTATGATGATAATTAATTTAATATTTTAAAATTAATATATATCTTTTACGATTATATAATAACTTATTTAATATATAAATTTAAAAAATCCAAAAAATGGCTAAAGAAAAACTCTGACTTTTAGCGGCATTTTTCAAGAAGCGCCGCTAAATGTCTGACTTTTAGCGGCGTTTTCTAGGAAGCGCCACTAAATGTCTGACTTTTAAAGGCGTTTCTGAAGAAGCGCCGCTAAATTTCTGACTTTTAGCGGCGTTTTTCAAGAAGCGCCGCTAAATGTCTGACTTTTAGCGGCGTTTTCCAGGAAGCGCCACTAAATGTCGACTTTTAACGGCGTTTCAAGAAGCGCCGCTAAATGTCGACTTTTAGCGGCGTTTTCAAGAAGCCGCTAAATGTCGACTTCTAGCGGCGTTTTGCCACAAATACCACTAATGCTCGGACTTTTAGCGGCGTTTTGATGAAGCACTTCATCTCTAACTTTAGCGGCGTTTTTGTGTAGCGCGCTAAAAGTAAGAGTTTTAGCGACGTTTTATTGATAAACGCTATATATATCATCTTTAGAGCGTTTGTTTCAAAACGCCACTATTTATCATTTTTAGCGGCGTTTTTAAATCAAACGCTAGTGTATAATATTTATGCGTTTGTATTTAAAACGCCACTAAAAACGCAACTAAAAGTCTATTTTGTTTGTAGTGAGTAGGAATTGCTATTAAAATTTTTAATGACGAACTAGTTAAAGGGATTTACTAGGTAAATAAACCATATTATATATATAATATGGTGGATGGTTTCAATTTATTTTATTAGTATTATATAAACCTATTATAATAGAAAAGAAATAAAGTCAAAGAAAAGAATAGTAAATAGAAGAGATAAAAAATAGTAAATAGATGAGATAAAAGATATAGTAGGTGAAAAGAAGATTGAGTGTGGGAGTGAATAATTTTCTCTTTCTCCTTGCAACCGAAAATAGAAGAAGAAAAGGGGGAACGAAATGTTCAGCTATGGGGGTTGAATACATGAGTAAAATTGTAAGTAAAAGTTTATTATTTAGCATGAAATCTATGTATTTGATGATAAAATATTTTAACCAAAGTCTCCATGGATGAGAAACGTGAAGGTTTTAGGTTATTTCGTTGAATACTAAATATTTTTTATATGAAGATTTGAGTATAAATTTTGTAGATTAAATTGGTCATATTGAGTGGTGGTATTATTGATAATAATCCCTAGGGACTAAAAGGTTATAAATTTGAAATAAAATAGCTTAAATTGTTAATTTGGTGAAGTATAGGGACTGTTTTAGTGGACTATTCTATGCTGAAAAATTTGGGACTTATTTACCAAGTTCATTAAATATATGTAAATTATTTTATGATATGAGATTGGTTAGCAATGACTAAAAGTTAGTTAAATGCTATAAATAAATTTAGCAAAGTATGATTTTATTAAATTTAGGATTTTGGGGTTTGATAATGAAATTATGAACTTTGGTTAAGGAACGAATCAACCAGACGTGAATCGTGGAAAAACGAAGGTAACGGAGTAGCTAGCGGCCTCACTATTACGATTGTTTTGTTAAGGTAAATTTGTGGACTCAAACTTAATTTTTCTTCTAATTATTATTTAAATTGATTAATGCTAAATTAGCTCTTGATATAAAATGTATGCATATTATGGAATTAATGATAAGAAAATAAATGAAAATTTATGGAAGTAAATAATCATACAATTGTCGATACATTCGACTAGCGCTGGGCGCAATCTTTGTCAGCTTGTCTGACTAGTGCTGGGCACACAACCATCGATTTATCTGACTAGCGCTGGGCGTAATCACCATTGATTCATCCAACTAGAGCTAGGCTCACAATTATTATCGTTGATATACCCGACTAGCACTGGGTGCAAAATATTGTTGGTTTATCCAACCAAAGCTTACATTCATTATCGTCTGTTTATCCGACTAGCGCTGGTTGCAACCCTTTTTTGCAGTTTACCGCTAGGCACTGGGTGCCACATCGTTAGTTGATCTCATGATAAAGTTACTGGAATTATTGAGAGAATTGAAATCTTATTTGGCTAAGTTAGAATTTCATATTAAAAGAGATTGGAATTGTGATTAGCTAATAAACGAAACTTATTAATGATAAATTGATTTACATGTTACAGGTTAGATATATAGTAGAATTGGACTCTGCATCCTGTGAGAATCCCGTACTCAATGTTGGTGACGTTTTTTTTTTTTTTGTGTGTGTGTGTGTTTTAGCATGTACCTAAGATGCAAATTCAATGATAGTGTCCTTTTTGTTTAGTGAGCTTTTGGGTGCTTGTGTTTGTAAATGCATATAATTGTAATTACCTTGTTGACATCTTATACTATATTGAAAGTAATGTTTGTTTAAATGAATTGCTCATTTTAGTGATCTATCTAGATTGTCTGTTTGATAGCATATTTAATGAATGTATATATATGAGACTCGGCAATTGCTTGGTATGTGTGTGTGCTTGAACTTGTTGAATTGGTACAGTAAGTATAAATATGTTTAAGCAAGTATGTGGTAAAATGAGCAAGTTGAGTGTTTGAATAAATGTCATGATATATCATGCATAAAACTTGGTATTGGCATTGATTTGAGAGTTATTAATTGGCTTGTATATGAGCTTAGATTTTATGTAGGTGAAAGACTAATTTAGTGGAAAAGTGGCCTGAAAATGGCCTATTTTCGTCCACATGGGTAGAGACACAGGCATGTGTCTCAGCCGTGTGTGACACACGGGCGTGTGGTTTGGCCGTGTGTCCCTTGCACCTAATTTGAAAATTAAATTGTCCACACGGCCTAATATACAGGCGTGTGGCTGGCCATGTGACTCAAGTCAGAGAGTCACATGGGTAAGGAAACGGGCTGGGACACGGCCGTGTGCCTCATTTCGAACGCCCACACGGCTTAGGACACAGGCGTGTCATTTGGCCGTGTGAGGCACAAGGCCTGGCCACACAGGCGTGTGTCCCCTGTTTCTTTGAAATTTTTATATGTTTTCCGAAAAATTCCTTGAGTACCCGGTTTAGCCCCGAACTAATTTTAATGATCATTTTAGGTCTTGAGGGCTCGTATTAGAGACCATATGAATGTTTATTAATGGTTTTTGAATTGAATGAGGAATGTACATGAAATGTTTGATTGATTGAGTTATAAGTTCGGTAATGCCCCGTAACCCTATTCCGCTGACGGATACGAGTTTAGGGGGTTACATGTATACAACGAAAAAGAAAACAAAGAAGAGGTTGCTTGAATTTGAAACTAAATGCAATTTATGCTATTGGAAGTCTATCAATCTACTTAATCCTAGAATCATTATGACAAGCACTTAAGAAGAGTGATTTTAGCAAGCTAAGAATTATAAATTAATGGAATCAATAAGTTGATTACTAGTGGCCAACAAAATAATGATTGGTTTCCTCACTTACTACTAATGTAACTATACCTAAGTCAATTTAATGCACAATTCCTAACCTAATCATTCTCTCCTCTCGGTCTCAAATGACTAAACTCAGTTACTAAACCTTATTAAATTGATACAAACATGATAAGGTGTCCTCTCGGCCTAACTTATCTCGATTTCCCCTGAAGTTGTCTAACTCAAGTTAATAATAACACCAATTTAAGCAAAACAATGCATTAACACTAACATTAAGCATAAAATCACATCAAGGGTAATGGAGCCAACCAATCACCTAAAAAATTAGTCCATATCCATATCAATTTCAACATCCAAACACTTCCTCATTCAATTCAACACAATTAAATGAAAGGGTAAGTATAAGAGATTGAGAAATGTTCACTAATCGGTGAGAAATTCAGGCTTTAGAGCTCAAGGTGCCATTGATGTAGACTTCAATTCCAATGTTGACAATTATTATCAACAAATTGATGAAGAAAATGGTGGAAACTAAGACTATCTTACTTAATAAAGGAGTTTACAACTAGAAATTAAAAAGAAAATTACAATAACAAAAGGAAACTTACAAAAAAATTTCTCAATCTAGAAAACTTAGAAGAAAAATCTATCTAAATCTATTCACTATTCTATTATCATGTTTCTCTCTCTTCAACTTTTTAAAATTCACTTATTTATACTAAGGGAAATTCAGAGGTTATTTACATTCATACCCCTCATTAAAACATTCAATAAGGGCTTGTAAAATTCAATTGGAAGTTTCTACGTAATTAACCCTGGTAACTGCTTCAAATCTCACAGTTACAGAGTTGTTGTTGCGACAATGGCTCCTTTGACTGTAGCTTCGTTTCCAGCTGTTGAATTGTTGTCGCAATAATAACTTACCATGGTCATGACACTGACCTTTTTGACTCCAAACTTGTTTTTAGCTATTGTGGATGTTATGGAGACAATTACTTGAGCCTTCTAAAATCACCTCCAAAATAATGGCAGCAAGTGAAATCAAGCAATTAAGATAAGGAAAAAAAAACAAAAAAACCAAATTAAAATTAGAGTTTTTGAAAGAGTCCAAGTTGATTATGGAAAAACTTGTTATTAATAAATTTCAATCGAATTAAGACTGTGAATATGAAAAATAAGTTAATAAAAACATATTCAAAAAAGAAAGTATTAAACAGAATGAAAATTCAAAAAAAGAGGTAAGGAATGTGCGGCCAACAAAAAATAATAAAGATCCAATAAACTGAAGAGTATTTGAACTGATCTTGATGAGAAAATAGGTGGTCAATTCAGATCTAAACAAAGAACCAAAAACATATTAGTTCTTGAATTAAAAGAACGAAAAGAGAAATCAAAGAGTAAAGAAGAAAAGGGTAGAAAAAGAGTCCAATAATGAGTTGAAAAGGTTTCTTGGAAGAAAAGAAACAAAACAATAGAAATAATTTATTAGAATAAATTTTTAAGCCAAAATAAAATTGTTTTATAATGAAAGAATTCAGCACAAAAAGAAAAGAAGAGATCTCCTATTTTTTTAGTGTTTCTTGATGAATAATGATGGGAGGATGTCTTTTCCTAGTTGTTTATGACCTGAATTGAATCAAATAAATACTAGAATTAAAGCAACAAAAATTGAATAGAAAACTAAACAATAAAAAAAAAGGAAGTAAAGAGAAGATGAAAGTGGTGTATAGGTGGCATAAGGAGCCTTGGAATCGAAGAAATCACAACCCCTTCAAACGACTCTAATATTCCCTCCAAGAAAGTATTCTTAACAAGTCAAAGCTTGAAGATGGTTCCCACAATCTAAAAGATTGTTAAAACTACTAAATAAGAAGAATTCTTGAAGAGAATAAACTCAAAGAGTATTTATTTAAGCAAAAGATGAATGAATAACAAGGGGGCACACCATTTATAGCCTCCCAAATGCTAACTGATCTCCCTAAAATTAGGGGTTTGATAAGTATGATAACTAAGCATGACAACTCATCAAATAACTAACTAACTAACATGTGGAAAATATTTCTAAAAATATTTCTAAGTGTGGAATTAATGAGAAATTCAATCAAGGCTCATAATGGGCTCCTTAGACTAAATTTTTACACATTGATCTACTTATTGAATAAAACTTGAACAAAAAAAATTAAAAGATTTACAAATTAGACCCTTTTGACAATTTGGCCAAATATTTTACTAAGTCTTTCTCCAAATTTCATATTGGGTTTGTAGACATCCTACTGGGTGATTCTTAAGAACTTGAACTTGTGATCTGTTTGCTCCCAGAATTGGCTCATTCAAGCTCGCCAATGTGATCCATCGTGCAAAAGCTTCAAGAATCAGTTTCTTTGATCAAGAATTCCAAGATTTGAAATCTTGATTTTCTTGATTCTTAAAATCACCCAAAACAACAAAATTGGACTAAGATTTGGTTTCTTGATTGTCTTGAAAATAAGAAAGTGAATCTTGATTTTATTTTTTCCTCGTATGCACTTCTAGGGCCTTTGTAAAGCAGTCTTGGACAGTTTCGTTCAATCTTGCCTTGATCTACCTTGTTGTTGACCTCGTTATTGGGCATTGAGGTAAAGTGTAATGCCCAAAACATTTAAGCATTTATTTTTGCATGTTTGTAACACAAATACATGTTGCTTCAGTGGTTGAGTGATTTAGGTGTGTTTGGGAGTGTCTGAGAAGTCTTGGGTTCAAGCCTGGGCTTGTGCAAAAATTTTGTTTTTAAGGAATAAAACCCTTGCCTATAGTTAGTAGGCTTTTAAATTATTGTGGGTAAAGTATGACATAAAGAGTTTGCTGGTCTAGGGGTAAGTGGCGTGTTACTTATGCCAGAGGACTAGTGTTCAAATCTTGGTGGGAGCAGTGGGGTATTTATTTTGCTGCTGTGCTGTAGAGGTGTTAGAGTTTAACTGAAACACTGAAGTGGTTGAGGAGAATTCAAATTGAGTGGTTGAGGGGAGGTGTGATCAGGTGGAGAGATTTGAGGAGGGATTTTAGGAGAAAATCCAGGGAGATGAGGGGAGAGGGAGAGTTATGCCGAAAATGGACTCTGGCACTTAAGAATTTTGGCCAGAGTGGTACTCCTCATTTGCTATGCTCCACATTTCGATTTTGCATTGTTTTTCTCTTTTTGCTTGAAGGCCGATTGTGGTAGGGGTCTTTGGTATTCTTCTGTTCACTTTTTTTTTTGGTTTTTGACAACCATTTTGGCTGAATATACCTTCTTCCTCTTATTGCCTCTTCTTTGTTTCTTTTCCCAAAATATTTTTGACGTTTGTTGTTGTTTCTTTCTTGCCAAATCTCTTTTCTTTTACCTCATTGTGCCAATTCTGTTCTTGCTGCTCCTGCTGAATTAGTGTTCCTGTGTTCCCCCTCTCGACTTCCCAGAATACTAATTTTTTGAAAAAGGTGAGCAAACATTTTCCTTTTCCCTTGGTCGAATATTCTCCATCTTTCTCATCCTTCCCCTTTCATTTCTTTTTAGTGATTCATTTCTTCCCGTGCAGTTAACTATTTTCCCTTCTTTTTGTTCTGGTTATCATTCCCTACTGGCCAATAAGTTCTTACACTTTGTAATGGGTACTCTTCTCACGTTATTGGTAAGTGAAGATAGTAAATTGTTATCCTGTTGCCTGATGAATCAATGCTTATCTGATTTCGGTTGGTGCCTAAGAGTTATTCGAGGGGCGGAAGATCGTTAATTGGCATTTACGTGGGCGAAACCTCCCTCTTTACTCGATTGAAAGTAATGTTGTTACTAGTTAACGCTTGGTCAACTCATGTGTTGTCGATTGAGTAGGGTTTTAAGTGCTTAATTGCTGATTGTTTGGTCAAGTTTAGGTTCCAAAGGTGTGGACGATTTCCTCAACGAATAGAAACTAGGTGTGTAAACACTGCCCAAATTGTAAATCGGCAAAAGCTGAAAAAATATGACAATTGACGCTACATGAACGTGCGCTAGCTCGTGTGGTAAACCGAATGCATAAAACGTGGGTGTTAGACTGTTGAGGCCACCATGAGCGATTTCGTGGTCTTAGGCCGCTTTGGGCCATGTGGGCCCCACACGAGTAAACTGCACGAACGTGTGGAAAATATTGGGCCAAGCTGTGTAATTTACATGGTCGAGCCCATTTCTGGGCTATGTGGGCCACATGAGCATGTGGGCCCACATTATGGGCCTTGGGCCTATTTTTACTGTTTGAGTGTTAAGGTTGCACGGGTCGCCCAGGACGGCTGTGGACCTACTGATGGGTCGGTAAGTATACCTAGACCTTAAACTGATAAAATGACTGTTATGCCCCTACGGTAAAATAACTGTTATTCCCCTATGATATAAAATGACTGTTATGCCCCTATGTTATGTATGACTGTATATGAGCATGCCATGATATATATATGTTGCACTCATGTGTGATATGTTGCATGGGATGGGATTATTATGATTAGAGGAAGTGTACTGCACTGGCAGCCCTGTTGCAAATACTGTTTAGTGCCGCAACCGGTGCTAATTTTGGAGTGTAGCGATGGGTGGGTGATTTTATCCCCACATGGAGTGTTGGGCTGGATGGAATGGAGTGTAGAGGCTAGTTGGGTAGGATTTCTAATTGCATGCCTGAACTATTACTGTCACTGTAATGGGCTAAGGCATACACTAATATTGATATTGAAATGAGCTAAGGCCCAACTGAACTGAACTGTTATTGATTTGGGCTTAGGCCCAGACTGCACTTGCATGATTGGTTATTTGCTTAAATGGGGTTACACACTGAGTTTTTGTAAACTCACCCCTCTGTTTATCTGTACAGTTAATCTCTAGTCTTAGGCGAATCAGTGCTATGAGTGATTTGGAGGTGGCCACACAACCGCTTATTTTTATATTTGAGTTTTATTTCCAATAAATTTAATTTGAGTATTTGTTTTGTAATAAGGTCTCTTTAAATTTTAACTTTTAATTTGGGGATTTTATTTATTTCAATTCACATCTGAGTAGTAGTATGACGCGAGTTTTCAAAAGATAATTATTTTTCAAAACACCACGTTTTCGTAACTGTAACACCCCTTACCCGTGTCCGATGCCAGGACAGGATAAGAGGCATTACCGTACTCAACCTTACTTGAACATGCATTTTTGGGCTATAAAATTTCGTTCCAACTTAAAACCTTTCCTTCTTAATCATAACATGTACCTTATGGGCCTACAAGGCCCTAAACTTACTTCCGGGAAGTTTCGGAGTTCATCCGGAAACTTTGGTACTCTTTGAAAATTTTTACTCAAACAGGGGTCACACGTCCGTGTGGCATGGGACATGCCCGTGCGGGCAGGCCGTGTGATCTCACACGTCCATGTCCCTAGCCCATGTGGAATTTATTTTCTTTTTGAACCTACAAGCAATTTCACACGGTCGGACACATGTCCATGTCAATAGCCCGTGTCCCTCACACGGCCTAGACACTTCCGTGTCCTTCACCCATGGAGCCCTCTGTTTATAACATCATCAAACCCTTAATAGCACGCTGCCAAGGCACACGCCCGTGTGGTGGCCCGTGTGACGAATCAAATTCTCACAATTAAAATGCAGGGGACACACGGCCTATCAACACACCCATATGGGTTGATCGTGAGTCACACACGGCCTAGACACATGCCTGTGTGTTTACCTGTGTGGACATTTAGAGGCTTTTCTCCAAGCCATTTGCCACCCTGGAACATAAACACACTTATACCAACTCAAACAATACCTAATGTAGCATTCATGTGCTATGAATAATTCCTAAAACATCACTTATAGAATTCATAAAAACTCATCATCATCAATATAAGGAACTTAACAAACATTGGCCAATTTCTTTGGCCATATACAAGAAGAATGCATAATCCTAATAGTCAAGCCTTTGACTCTAATGCATAATCCTAATAGTCAAGCCTTTGACTCTCTCATATGACATAATACAAAATGAACAAATCCTATACATGCCATATTTCAAGAAAGCTTGAATACTTATACCCAGAGTGCCAACTTGATAGTGTGAAAACATCTCTGGCGATCTCCAACTCGAGCTAGCTAAATTAATCTATAAGAAATAGGAATGAGAGAGGAGTAAGCAATAATGCTTAGTAAGTTCATATGTAAGTAATAAACAACTATTGACATTCTTTTATTTTTCTTAACCACAAGGGTATTATAATGTGGTATGCGTTTAAGCTCATAATTTCCTCTCAATCATTCATAATGCTTACTCTTACTCATACTTACCCATCACATTAGGGTTACCTTAACTTGTATTTACTCATTACATAGTTTAGCATTTAAACTATCATAGATAATAACTTGAATCTCTATATTCCTTAACTTGAATGAAATTCTCTATCATTCTTATACAACTTATCTCATTCATCCACTTTACTTACTTCACTTTTGGTCACTTTTTCCTGCTTACTCTTTTGCCCATTGAATTACTCAAAATACCGGAGGATACTCAATCTCATAAAAAATGTGTCTCAATGCCAATGTCATATCCCAGATATTGACTTACATGGGATCGCCTCTTAGTGTCGATGCCATATCCCAGATATGGTCTTACACGGGATCTTATAGCTCGATGTCGATGCCATATCCTAGATATAATCTTATACGATATCTTCCTCTGGTGCCGAAGCCATGTCTCAGACATGGTATTACACAAGACCTACATTCCTTCATACCGATTCCATCTCTAGACATAGTCTTATACGGGCTTTTTTTATTTCATATGGTAACAAGGTTATCCTCGTTATTCCGAAACTTCAAACGGGACTTTCATTTACTTGGTCTCATTGATTTCCTCATTAGACATTGATAATCAACTTCATTGAAATAATATACTTCATGTGACATAGCAAATAATTTAATCATAATAACATATGTAGCAATGAATTCATACAAACTTATCACGGATTCGTCATGTACCGAATTCATTTCATATGAGTTCTAGGTACATACTTGTACCACTCGTGATTTAGTCACATACTTTCTTATTTTCGACATACCTGTTGAATCACTTAAAATGATAAAAGATACTCGTAAGTCTCAAACATATGATATCGTATCAAAGCCATATCCCTGATATAGTCTTACATGAAATATCATATCGACGCCATGTCCCTAACTTGGTCTTATACAAAATTCTATACCGAGGCCATAT
The DNA here is from genome assembly GCA_025506655.1 of Gossypium rotundifolium. Taxonomy (NCBI): domain Eukaryota; kingdom Viridiplantae; phylum Streptophyta; class Magnoliopsida; order Malvales; family Malvaceae; genus Gossypium; species Gossypium rotundifolium. Next base: position 33,565,285 of record CP106730.1, read on the forward strand.
CCCTGATATGGTCTTACACGGAACCTTAACAACCTGGTCGCTGTATTCTATTCACTTTTAATATTAAAATCGAAGATTCTCATTCCTCGACATCTCATTAAAATCGTAAATAATAAATTTCATAGATACAAATATTATTCACACAATATCGAAACGCCACATATATCACATAAGATTGCATTATTTACACATGAACTTACCTCTATTCTCAAAACGTGTATCAATGCTCGATTTAGTCCTCGATTTTATTCTTGCCTCGGTTTCGATCTGGGCTACGTATTTCTTGATCTATGATAATAATTTTACTTGTTACATACACGCATTGACTTAATCGACTCATAATTCATATTTTGGAAAATTACAATTTTGCCCCTAAACTTTTACATAATTACACTTTTTCCCCTAGGCTCGTAAAATGATTTTCATTAAAATTTCTTGCATTTCAAGCCTAGCTGAATCATTCTCTCAACTATAGCAACTTTCAATTTTCACTATTTCCCTCATGTATGACCATTTCTACAACTTTTACAATTTAGTCCTTTTATACATTTTTCATGAAAATCACTTAGAAAAAGATGTTTATCCTACATCAAACTTTCATATTCTTCCATAAAACGTCAAAATACATGCATGTCATACATGGGTAAATTTTTGAACATAAACCCTAGCTCAAAATATACCTAGAAATAGCTGAACCGAGCTACGAGGGTCTCAAAAATACGAAGAACATTAAAAACGGGGCTAGGATGCACTAACTATCAAGCTTGGAAGTTGAAGAAATCCTAGATATGGAGTCCTTGAAATTTTCGGCTATGGAGGATGAAAATGGACATGATTTTTTACTTATTTTCCCTTTTTATTCTTTTATTAACCAAATGGCAAAAATGCCCTTAATGACCCTTTGTTGAGATTTTTCCTTCCCATGTTCATTTTTGTCCATCATCAAATATATTGGTCTAATTGATAAATAAGGACCTCTAGTAATTTTTATAATTCTATTTCATACTTGAATCTTCTAGAATCTCATATTTTTTACTCTTTGCAATTTAGTCCTAATGGATAGTTTAATCACTAATTAATAAAATTTATTCATGAATTTTTTACACAGTCATGAAATCACCTTGTAAGCCTCATAGAAATCATAAAACTCATGTTTCTACTTTGGATTTGTGGTCTCGCACCACTATTCCAACTAGGCCCTAAGTCGGGCTGTTACAGTAACGTACTATAAAAGCTTCCACATCATTGTTTTAAAGTATAGTAACAAACTAATAAGATCAACGTTCTACTAAAAACAACTTGAGCTTTAAAGGAACAAGATGCCCTAAAATTCTCCGTTAAGATCATAAACGAGTTTTAATAGAAAGGATTTTCCAAAAAAACTATGTTTTCGAAAAGCACTTCAATGTGATATCGCCAGATTTGGCCATAAAGTCTAGGCCAGATTTGGGGTGTTACATAAAGAAATCCCATTTCATCTGTTGTCCACTTGTTGGGCCTTGATGCTTGCATCATCTTTAAGTGTGAAAATGACCTAATTAACCATATCGATCTACGACGTGTCAAATAGAAATTGTACAAACTAAGCTAGGGCTCAATCAACATTCAAGCCTTATTATTTGATTTGATTTTATTAAATTTTGTTTGGTTATTACTTAATTTCACTTGGTTCAATTGATGTTCATTTTCAAAATTAGTAACTCGTTATTTCTTGAACCATATTAATTTTATTTTTATTTAATTTGTAACCATTTTTAAAATATAAAAATAAAGATTTAAAAAATTAATTTAAAATATATGAAATTATTTAAAATTTAAATTTGATCAACCGAAATAGTTTAAAGTTTGAATCAGTACAACTTAGTTAAATTTTCTAAAATTCAGAATAGTGTAAACTATTCACAATCTTTTTCCATAATCTTTAATGCCAGTTTAGGGTGTAAGGGCAAAAATTTTTTGAATCTAGGTTTTGAGATGGTGTTTCTTGCAAGCTTGTTTAGGTTTCTGGTATAACGATATGATAAGTTTAACTATTTATATTATAGCTCAATACACTCTTAAAGGTTCTCGTGATAAGGGCAAAGGTCCTACTGTTTAGACTTGTTATGTTTTTTGGTGAGTTCCTTCTTACTTTCATGTGTGTGTAATGCTTTGTTTATTTTTGTTTAAGGTAAGTATTTATATTCTGTAAAGATGAAATTCCTATACATGAACGATGGATGTTCTTAATTGTTAGTCTAGTTTGGTTTGTCTATATTAAAGGTGTAAGAAACTTTCTTTGTGTTTAAGCCACTACCCTTTGCTTTTGACAAGGATAATATGGACTGAAAAATGGAAATGAATCAATGGCATTGCCTTCAATGGAATAAGCATTGAACTGGCATATCACGGTACATGAAAATGGTCATGTAGCCTCTGGTAGGGCAGAAATTATGTTGCAAACCATATTGGCCAATCATGACAAAGGAATATGAATGGAATGAACGATATGGCTTGACTATGGATAGGGGCACGTGGCTAACATGAAAAGGTTAATTGTATGGTCACATGGGCGTGATGTACACGCCAAATGGAATAGTATTCGGTATATTGTCTATCTGTGATTGGTACCCACCAACTGGCGAACTATGTATCTGCGTTGAGTTGGAAAGGTTTTATTTGAATCATGTACAAGCGATGTAATGTCTACTTTTGGAACTCACTAAGTCCTTTTGAACTTACTTAGTTACCTTTCCTTTGTAGGCTTACTTACGAAGTAAAGGAATTTATGAAGACTACATCAGAGGACAATCACTACCGTGAGACTTCTAGTATTGAGTACTATGCATGGCATAGGGGTGGAGTCGAGACGCTTACATTTTGAAGAATGAATTTCGTATTTAAATTTTTGTTCATGAAACTACGATTTCCATGAAATTTTAGTGAAATTTTCATGGTTCTTAAAGTGTACCATTTTATCTAGCCTTGAATGACAAACTGTTTACATTCTATATTAAATTAAATTGTAGTTTAAGTTGGTTTACGTCAAATATGGTTTTAAAGATATTGATTTTATGCTATTAACACGACATTCTCATATGCTCCTTAAGGGTTGGATTTGGAGTGCTACACCCTTAGGGGCGTCACTTCATAAGTTTTTAGGTCTATTCGATCTAGTCAAATTTATTACGATTTAGTCCTTAGTCCAAAAATCAACTTACTCACATCTTCATCAACCAACCCCCTTTGGATTTTAGTTATCCATATTAAAAAATAGAGTAAACAAACATAAAAATCAAAACTTTAACAGACATGAACATAAATTCTAAGGAAAACATAAAAGTTGAGATTTTTACTCTTTAAACTTGTAAGCAAGATAAATGGAAGCATCTAACAGTGAAATCTAAAGCTAGGAACATGAAAGGAACAACCTTTAATTGATTAAACATAAAAGAAATTGAACTGCATCAAACTTAATGTTGAGAATGTCATTACAAGAAAGGGAAATAGCTACAATAATAACTAACCTAACTAACTACCATTAATAGTAAGAAGAACAAGAAAATTTGTAAGAAAAGTAAACCTTAAACTATGGAAAATAAAACTACTCTAAATGTAACAGCCTAATTTTAGTGGTGTCAGAAACAGTGGTTTCGGGACCACAATTTCGATGAATGAGTTATTATTTTATTATTTAATGTCTATGAGATTATATTAAGGACGTATTAAAGTTTCGTTAAGAAATTTTGAAATTTAAATGATTAATTAGGTAAAAAGGACTAAATCATAAATGTTGCAAAAGTTGGTTTCTATTAATTAACAAGGTCTAAATAGATATGGAAAGGAAAATTAATGTACTTAGATGGTAACTATACCGTAATTAAGTTAGTGGATAGTTATGGGCAAGGTTCTATTGAAATTTTTTATTTTCTAAAACCTAAATTAGCCATTAGAGAAGAAGGAAGGTTCGACCAACACTTTGTTCTTGCATGGTATGTAAATTTGTCCTGTTTTTAATGATTTTTATGTTTTTTAGTTCGTTTTAGCTTAGTCTAGCTAATCGGGGGTTAATTTGCAAAACTGTTAAAGGTTGAAGGACTTGTCATGGTTGTTTTTGAATAGGTTTTGAAGTTATTTGATAGATTATTAATATTGGTTGTAAAACAAACTTGTTTTATGAAGTGATTTTTGATGAATTTTGAAATAGGGATTAAATTGTTGAAAGTGTAAATCCATGGGTTTTATTGTGAAATTTTGGTAATTATGGGCTGTACCAAGGTCCCTAGTAGAATTGGTTAACATGGGTTTAGGTTAAAATGGTTAAATTTCAAGTTATGAGCTTAAGGACTAAATTTTAAAAACTTAAAATATTAGGGGTAATTTCATAATTTTGCATAAATATGAATTATGGATTGAATTGAATTAAATACTTGAAGTATTTAATTGAATGAAATTATCAATTTAGTTCAAGATAAACAACAATCGGACTTAAATTGAGGAAAGACGAAAGCTTCGGATTAGTTTCAAATTCCACTTCTATGACTATAGTTGTCGAGGTAAGTTCGTATGAATTATAAGCGTGTTAATGATAGCTAAATTGATTATTTACTATATTATGTTAAAATAAACGGACTTGAAAATACTTATAAATCGTTGTTTTGAGTAGTTGACGGATAACGAATCATGTTTGAACCTTAAGAATTCTTAGGATACAAATGACATGTCATTAGGTATTTCATGTTTCGGGTGCTGGTCTTGAATGTCTTACCGATGGTTGAGGTCTTGCATTTGTTGCGAATTCTCCACAGCTCGTGTGAGCAGCATTGCATAACTAAGATTCTGACCTATAGCTCATGTGAGCATGCCCATTTCATAGCTCGTGAGAGCACTATTGAAAAGGAAAGGTTACGGTTATATGGAAAGACACACTATGTGTGAGCATTCTCGAGTATCTGATGTAATTCTAGATGGTTCAATGGGTAAGCAAAGAAAATGGCATGATAAGCATAAATTGAAATGGTTCATGATATTAAGAAAAGGTTGATGAGTTAAATGATGTGTATATGAAATTTACTTACTATATGATGGAACTAATATGTATCATGGATGAACCTTCTAATTTGTGAGTTTGATGGTGCTTGTATAGGTTTTTACTAAGCTTATGGTCTTGGAAATGATATTATGCTTATTTTACAGTTTGTGCTAAAGAAATGGTAAGTTATGTTTGAGTTTATATGAGTTTACTAAGCACTAGTTGCTTACGTAGTTACTTTCCTTTGTTTTATAAATCATCGGGAGTTCCATCGATTGGAAGCTTGTCAAAGATCAATCACACTATTCAGAAACCATTTCGGTAGTTTTTTTGTATTTTGGCTAAGGTTATAAATGCCATGTATAGGACCCTTTTATTATGGTAGTTCTTGAATGTGTAATGGTTGATTTGGTATGTATATGCTTTTGAAATTTATGTTTGGTTTGATGAGCTTTGGAATCTTGGCAGGTTAGGTCATTTTGGCCATTCCTAAATGCTTGTATATAAGACTCTTTTGGTATGTTTGTTATGGCATGTAAATGGCCATTTGTGATATCATTTTGGTAGAAAAATGAACTAGGTTTTGTGCTTGAAGTATAGATATATTGATTTTTTTGGTTAATGATATTTTAGTATAAATGTGGTGCCTTTGAATGGCGTATTGATTAGATGGAATAGGATGTTTGACATGGTATGTTTAGATGTATTTGAATGATTTGGAAGTCTCTTAAATATGTGCACAATTGGGATGGTTGGTTAGGTGTGGTTTGGCCTTTAAATGACTTGTTTTTAGGGTCAAATTATGGATCACACGACCTGGGACATGGGTTGTCACACGGTTGTGTGACATACACAGCCTGGCGACAAGGCCGTGTGTCATTTGTAAATTCTTAGTATATTAAGTCAGTGAGTTACACGGCCTAGCACACGGCTTGCGACATGGCCATATGTTGCAAATTAGAGCGTTACACGGTCTGACACATGGCCTGCGACATGACCGTGTGTTGTAAGTCAGAGAGTTACATGGTTTGTCACACGGCCTGCAACACGGCCGTGTGACCAAACTCAGTGAGTCATACAGGTGGAGACACAGGTTGGGACACGGACGTGTGTCCCTTTGCTCAATTGTTACACGACTTGGGGTATGTCACACAGCCGTGTGACTCCTATTTTCAAATTTTGTAACTTTTTCCCAAATCTTCTGTTTTATTTCAAATTAGTCTCAAATTGCTTCAAAGCTATTTTTAGGGCCTTGAAGGCTCGATTTAAGGACCAAGTGCATGTTTGATTGGTTTTTAACAAGATTAATATATTTAATGTTATAATGTTAAATGTTATTCCAAATGTTCAGTAATGCTCCGTAACCTAAATTCGGTGACAGAGACTTTACATTTCGTGGTACCAGAGCCACGATTAGTTGATTCTCAGGCTAAATGTAGCATGTATAGAGTCTAGAAATACATGCCATTATATAACATGTGATAGTCTGATATCTCTTGACTCAAATTGAATTATGTTTTTATATAGACAAAAGATGTCATCCAATCTAGCTGATTCTGATGAGGTTGATTGTAATGCACAAGCCTCTATTAGTGGAGCAGCTAGCAGTGGGCCCGTAGCTGAGGGCCGGGGAAGTGAGGCTAAAGAAGCCTTCTTCCAAATGATGTATAGCTCAACGACCTCCACCCCCTCTTGTACCCCAACCTATACCCACTATTCCTCAAGGTTTAGAATTGGTACGAATGAATAGACCTCCGGTTGATAAAATTCGTAAGTATGGGGATGAAGAGTTCGCGGTACTATGGAAGATGATCCAAAAAAGACTGAGTTCTAGTTAGAGAATATTATCAGAGTTTTTGATGAATTGTCTTGCTCTCCTGCTGATAGTTTGAAATGTGCGATATCGTTATTAAAAGATTCAACATATTAGTGATGGAATACCTTGATTGCAGTGGTACCAAAAGATCGTTTTTAAGTAATAAGTACGTATAAGAGTTATCATCTCCACATGGACTGTATTTTTGAATCAATAATTGTAAAAATTACTATTCATAAATTGGTTAAGAAAAATACAATAATTTTGAGTGATAAGTGTTAAATTAAATTGATCAATTAAATGCAAGTTAATCACAATGCAAATGAAATGAAATACAAGGTAATGGTTTAGAAGCGATTTTCACGAGTTAACAACAATAACATGAATAAGTTAGAATAACTACAACATTTGACTGAATTCATTTTTCCTCATGCTTAACAATGTTCGGAACATATTCCATGGCAACTCGATCGTTCATTAACTGGGAATCTCATATAAGTTCAATCGAATCTTATACTTAGAAAAAGACGCATAAACTAATATCATAATTTAACTAAGGATTCCTTAGAATTTATGTGAAGTAACAGGGACAAATTAGGTTTGAAACAATTTAATCATAGAAACTTAAAGTTATGTAAGGTAATAAGTTCTCTTATTCTATTACGAACCCTTAATTTATTCTGATTAGGATATAAATTAACCAAGCATCTTCCTATTATTGTGTCCATTAGTTATCATCTAATTAGGATTGACTAACTAATTCTAATGCATTCAAACATATTTTAATGCATGAAATACATAATGATTTTAATTGGAAGCATGAGCAACTGAGGCACAAAACATCATAAGCATGAATCAAATGAACTTTATCAAATTAATGTGATCATTCTAGCTAAAACAAAATTAAGTCATCTTTGTCAATGGAAAAACATCAAAACATTTTGCAAACATTTTGAATAAAAATAAGATCAAGGAAGAAGAAACTTTTCATGATTTTGATAGTTCTCCGAAGACCGATCATGGTGGCTTCCTCCGTTTCTTGTGATTGCAAAATGCTCCTCAAGATGGCTGGCCAAGAGTGGTTTTCCTTAAGGGAAAGTCCTAGATAAAGGAGATGGAAAAATGGGAAGGCTTATGCATGGAAAAGAGGGAAGAAAAGGTGAGAGGAATGTGAACTGAGAGATGAATAAGTGCTGAGAGATGATGGAATGAGAAGTAAGGGTGGGATGGCATAGGAGTTTGCTAAAATAGCTTGAAGATCCCATGGTTCTCTACTTTGCTTGGCCAGCCTTGAAGTGTGGAAAGGGATGTTGATAGTTGCTTGATTCATGCTTGATTTCATGTATGAATCATGCAAGGGGTTGGACGGTTTCTTGGGTATTAGTTGGGAGCTGATTCTTCTTTCACAAGTGCAAAAACCTCCAAATTAACTTTCCCAAATATGATTTCGGATGCTCTTGATAGCTTTGCCGAATTTGGGTCATTCTCCCTCTTGTTGGACGGTTTTGACAACCCAATTGAGAGTAGACTTTAGTCTTTTCAGAAACTATCTTTCAAATTGGGTTGAATTAAATTTTTGAGTCCAATTTAATGAGTTTGCTGTCCACATGGAGTAAAAATTAACTTGTGCCCATGTGATATTAATTAGCTCCCATACTCCTTAATTCAATGGTTCATCTACAATAATTCGAGCACAAATATTAGCATGTAGCATAAGATAGTTAAATTATGCAAAATTAATACATAAAATCATAAAATTGCATACTTTACTAAAATTATGCCCATTGTCTTAATATGAAAAAAAAATCACCCAAATAAATATCCAAATACTCAGGATTAATATAAATTTTAATTAAAAAGGTGATATAAACAACTATAAAAAAATTATATAATTTAGAGTTTATAGATGGCTCCCTACAGCACAAAAATTTGACACCCAGTGCCTCATCGAAACGTCCGAAATAAATAAATTACGCTTAGTGCTCATCGGTTTAACTAAAATAATAATAATTGTGCCCAACATTTGTTGAAACATTCAAAAGAAAAATGCTCCAACTGCTCATCGACATATAGTTGAAATAACCCATAATCAACATATCCTATGGCATGCCAACTATATCCGACTTTGTCCGAACAGATAATAGATTAACCAATTATTCAATTCATAATATAGCTCAATTTACATTTCATCATTTTCAATTTATCAAGCACTTCATCAATTCATATATAACATAACATGAGTTAACCCATTTTCAAGCCAATTTCACATTTTTATCAAGTTACACTATTTTCAATTTTATTCAATTTAGTCTTTTATCTCGATAATTGATCAATACCACATCAATTCAATTAAATTAAATATTTTAAACTCAACTCAATATCATACCATGCAAAAACAGAATAAATATGCAACAATTGGAATGATTTGAATTATAGAAATGCAAATAGAAAACTCTGAGTTATTTGTCAATGACTTTAGCTTTTCCTTTCCCTCTCGAGGAATCCGAGTCAACGTTACCTACGGATTAACATAAATAGACAATACCATCAATATCCAACCAAATTCACAATCAATTGCAATTTTATATGATTTTTACATTTTATTCAATTTAGTCCCTAAAATTGGGACAAACATAACTTTCAACTTAAAACTCCAAATTGAAATCTGATCTCACTATTGTACATTAAGGACCTCCTATTTCTTATTTCTATAGCCAAATTTACACTTTATGTAGTTTAGCCCCTAATGTACAAAACTTTCAAATAGCTTTATAATTTGGTTCTTTTTCATCTCTAAGCTTAGAATCTATCAATTTAGCACCTAAAACTTCCAATTCTCAACTATGGCATCTTTTAAAACTTTAACGATTTTACAAATTGATACATTGGCTACCTAGATTAAGCTCCTATGATCTCAAAAACATAAAAAGTACAAGAAAAGAACTAAATTGAACTAACCAATTTATGGATTGAAAGCTTGAAAGTGCGTCAATGGTGTTTCTTCATCATCATCATCATCATCATCATCATCATCATCATCATCATCATCATCATCTTCTTCTTCTTGTTTAAGTTCGGGTGGAGAAGATGTATTTCTCTCCCTTCCCACCGAACAAACATATATATAATTAGTTTAGTTAATTTAGTAATTATCCTTAGTTTAGTTAAAGAAACTTAATTAAACAATAATTAACACAAATTTAGTAATTCATTGGTTTGAAAATTCATTGGTTTAATATTTAAAGGAGGTACTAATATTGACAAAATCAAGCAATCAAATGAGGTAATTAGTTTAGTTAGTTTAGTAATTATCCTTTCATCCCAACTTAATTAAACAATAATTAGCACAAGTTTAGTTAATTTAGTAATTTTCAAACTTGAAAATTTATTGGTTTATCAACACAAATTTGCATACTAAATATATTTTTTAAATATATTATCTAATTATAGTTACTACTAAAACGGCATAAATAAGCTAATCAATTTTCATTTTCATGAATAAATAAGATGCTTAAAACAATAAGTAAACCATGAAATCAAAACTTGAAAAGAAAGCTATCTCAAATATTTAAACTATATATCGATTGATTTAATATTTAAAGAATAAAGATGTTATTGTGGAGAAAAGTGTAAAGATAGAGATCTAATCAAGTTGATATACTTTTATTATTCAATATTAAGTCTTGATGATTTTATCAAGAAGTAAGCAAAGTAAACTCCAGTAGAGATTTTGAGTTCAATTAAAATTTATCAATAGCAAACTTTAAGAGTGGATCTAATCTTTCATAAACCTTAAGAACATAAAAATAAAATAAGTTAATCAAAACAATTATAATTAATCATGAATTAGCTAAAAAAATTAATCAGATATGAAACATAAGAAACTTCCTATAAAACTTTGCGTCTTGCCGTCAAATATCTTGAAAATCATGGAGGATACAATTGATAGTCGATAAAAAAACTATCACTTAGAACAAAATCATGCTGATGCATATTATAAACTAAATGAATTATAGAATGAACAAGATAGAATAGAGGTGTGCATGGGCCGGGCCGGGCCTAAAAAATCAACCCGTTTTTTAGGCCCAGGCCCGAAATAAGGGCCTGGAAAATTGTCCAAACCCGGCCCGACGTAAAATTGATAGGCCCAGCCTGGTTAATATTAATTTGTTAACTTATTTTATTAAAAATAAAATATAATAAATTAAATACATTTTAAAAAAATAAAAACAAATATTAAAATAAGAAACAAATAAAAAATGATACTAAAACAAAATACAAAAATATTGAAATTATGCCAAATATTTATACAACTGTAAGTTGTATATAGAAAGACAAAAAATTAAGGGTTTGGGTTATACTTTTAATAAAATGGACATGTCATAATTTCCTATAAACAACTTTGTAAATATTAATTTTTGTCCAACTTTATAATCGTATTTTTTGGAATATGTTCAATCTTAGTTCCAAATTTTCATATTAGACCCAATTTTGACAGCTTCAAATTTTAAATTTGTTTTAAACAATTTTCAATGTTATTGAAATCATACCCACCAAATCACAAACTAACAGATCTATCAATCTAAAACTATTTAAAACCACTGTTGAATTAAAATTCAAAACAAAACCATTTGTGTTCAAAACAAAATTACATCATAACTGAACAATACAAATTATATCCCCACTATTTATCTATAAATAAATTACATATTGATTATTACAATAATAACAATAGTCATCATTTTGTGTTCAAAATGGAAATTTCAAAAAAAATTATTTCAAAATTAACACCAAAATTTTGTCATTTATGCTTCTTTCAAAACATGAGTAAAGAAATTGGGCATTTCAAGAGTCCTCGGCCTGCCTTTTACTGCTTTGTTTCCTCTTTCAATTAATTAAGTAACTAAAAATGATAGATATGGAGTAGAAGAGAAACAAATGATACAATAATGATGAAAAAGTAACGAATAAATGAAGAATCAATTAAAATGAAAATTTGGGAGCCTGTGGTTTAACGTAGAATTTAAAGTCAGGCAAAGGATCGGCAAAGATGGAAAATGAAGCCAGGTTATGAAACTATGAAAGGTAAAGGTAAAAAATAAAAAAAGGATTAAAAAAATAAATTATTTAATATATTTCGGGCTGAGCCCGGGCAAGAAATTCTTACCCGAGGCCCGGGCCCTGCCCGTTTTTTAAACGGGCCTCATTTTTTTGTCCAAGCCCATTTTTTGGGCCTACATTTTTACCCGAACCCTCCTATTTTTTGGGCAGGCCTTTGGGCCGGACCGGGTGGCCCAGCCCATGCTCAGCTCTAAGATAGAATAATAGAAAAAAAAAATGAAAGGATGATTCAACTTTCACTTAGATACCAAAAAGCTTATACATGTCCTTTATTTATAGGGCCTCAATCACTATAGGTTACAAACATATAATAAAGAGAATTAAAGTGTCTTATAAATTTTTTAGGGGTTACAAGAGATATAAAAGAATGAGGTTAGGGGTTTTGAGAGTTTACAACATCCATTTATCAATGGATTTACGATATATATCTTATTCTTTTGATATAAAATAATAAAAAAACAAATTTGAAATGATAATAATAGAATAATAAACAAGTTTTAATTGATTTATTAAATGAACTTGATCATGAATATAAATAAATTAAATAAACTTTACCTTAAAATCTTATTTTAAACATAAATGGACAAAAACCAAAATTTTCATCACACTATTTTAATTTACCTATTTGATAACTTAGCACACCCGCTCCCTTACACTCTTTGTTAAATGGAACTTTTCATCACTTTAATTTTACCTACTTGATAATTGAGCAATGAGCGCACCCCATCCCTTACGCTCTTTATGTAGCATAAATGGCCAAAAAATTGAATTTTTCATCAAGACTCTTTAAAATTTACTTATTTGATAATTGAGCACACCCCCTTCCTTACATTCTTTATTTAACATAAATAGTCAAAAAAATTCAAAATTTTCATCACACACTTTAAATTTACTTATTTGATAATTGAGCACACCCCTCCCTTTCACTCTTTGTTTAACATAAATGGTAAAAAAAACCAAATTTTTCATCAAACTCTTTTAATTTACCTATTTGATAATTGAGCACACCTCTTCCTTAACCTTTTTTATTTAATATAAATGGTAAAAATACCGAATATTTTGTCACACTATTTTTTTTTAGTGAAAATCTAGCTAAACTAAGGCTTCCTTTGGTTCATCGTTTAGCATCAGTGAAGTGCAGTTAGGGTATCAAACTCACCGGTTTGTTTGCTTGGTTCAACATTTCGGTCAAAGGAAAATCGGTTTCAATCTCACTGCTGTGTTGAAACGGGACTGGAGATGAGAGCAGCAGTTAGAGCAATTGGGGCAGTAGGTATTTTTGACAGACAAAAATACCCATTTTCTGCAATTACCCGTTCTTCATCTTCAGATAAATTTTCTGCAATTACCCATTCTTTATCTTCCTTCTTCTCCGTCCAGGTATTTTCCTCCTACTTCTTCTATTTTTCATCTTTAGAGTCGATATCGGAGGCAACTTCAAAGCCATAGGATCACTTATTAAGCACAACGATTTTGTACCCTCTTGATCTTGATACCGCAAAACCAAGTATCAAGCGAGGTTCAAGCCCATGGTCAATGAAAATACAGTTACCTATTTCTTATTATTCTTTTCTTGTTTGTTTTACATGTTTTGTAATTCGGTTTTTTTTTCCTTTGTTGTGATCATGATCATGATCCAGAAATTGTAAATTTGGCTTCTTTGTTTGTCGGTGTGTGCATTCATCGCTTAATTTCTTTGTTAATATTTGGTATGTTGATTGATAGGTGAGGTTTCAAAGGATCAAAGTTGTCTCTTCTCTTTATAATTTAAAGTCATTACTTTTCATGGTATTTGTGTTTATGAATGAGTTAGCAATGGTAGAAAACAATTTTAAAATTTTCTACTCATAATGTGGATTTGATTTGATTTTCTTATTAATTAAGATAGAATACAACAATCCTAGCATAATGAGGTATATATGTTAATTGAATTGGATCATATAACCTTAATTTCATTTTCACCTTCTTGTTTGTCGTGTCATATACTTGTCTTTGCATTTTGTAGTTATTGGTGTGGAAAATTGGCTGGTGGGTTTGGATGATGACCACTAATAGAGTAAGGAGAGCTCAGAATTGACTCTGCCTAACTCTTTGGAGCTAGTCAATCATTGAGAAAGGAAATGGTAAAGTAGTGGAATAAGTTCAACGTCGTAGTAGACATCTAATGGAATTATCATCATTCCTGTTAGTATAATTGTCTGTATTAAGTCATCTCAGATCTTTCGAGAGGAGTTGAGAAATTGAAACTATTTATTCCCATTTTATTGTTATGTGCTGCATATCAATGAATGCTCTGCATCTGCTTCGACTCATTGGCGATTGCATCATGAAGTTCTTGGATCTCAATTTCACATCTTATATAGGAATCTCTCGATGTATTATGGGAAGCGATATCTCATCGCCAAGTTCTTTCCTTATACCAGGGCCTTGGCACAAAAACCTGTAGTCATTCATTGCACAATTTGTCTACTTCTATGGATATAGCTACTTCAAAAGATCAGCACTGGAAAGCAGTGGTTCCAAGTCTATTGGAACGAAAGCAAACTTGATTCTTGCATTGGAGCGGGGCTTACATCGCTATTGTCACTCGGTGGGACATCACTTGGCAAGTTTCTTATGTTTCTATTTTGAATATATAAATGCTTCCAAGTTCCATCCATCAAAGCAAAAGTTGTACCCGTTTATTGCATAGTACATTGAGATTGAATTTTATGATGTAAAATGTGGAATCCTCTCCTACAATGTGCAATTGTGAGACTACCCTAGTACCATCTACACATCTACACCCCTGGCAGAATTCCATGTGGTCTAAAATTATGGACTCCTTTCCTTCCATTGGTTGTTGCAAAGTAAAATTGCTCTTTTTTACTATTTCCATGTAAATGTTGAAAGGAATAGAAGGTGAAACTTTTTAGGCCATTGTGTGTTGGGTTTTGATAGTTTTAGCTTGGAAGTTCATAGATTTTTAATGTGTCTCCTTGTAGTTATTGAGTTGAACTTCTTTCAATTATGTTTTTGTCGCTATTACGATCGGTGCTCTTAAAGGCGTAATATAGATGATCTATTGAGACCGTAATGCTAGTTCTTGAGGTGTGTACTATTATTGGCTTTCCTGCATCTTGACAATTTTGCTTATTACCATGGTTGGTCGTCAAAGTATGCGACATATCCTTAGTTACTTTTTCTTCTCTCGCCTAAGTTTCCAAATCATTTTGAATTTGCTTTAGTTCATTTTCTTTATAAAATAGCTTCTCACTCAAGAAGTATCTCTCCTAAAGAATATACATTTTTGAAGTTCTACTAATAGGACCAATTAATGATGTCATTTGGCACTTTTGAGGTAGAACATTTTGAAAAACAAAATCATTTCACTAAAGCATAAAAGTTCAATATGATTTGAGGCCTAAGTTGTGATATCTTTGGTGAAATATTTCAAATAATATCAAGTTTTTCTGTGTCTAACTTTAAGCACATAATTATCTTGGTTATTGCTACTTTCAATATGACCTTCACCTGGATTGTTTCAGTTACATGTGTTAAAGGCTAATCCAGATCGAAATGCAAAAGGCACAGTAATTGAGGCGGGTCTCCATAAATCTAAAGGGTCTGTAGCTACTTTTATTATGCAGAATGGAACCCTTAAAAGAGGGGATGTAGTTGTTTGTGGAGAAGCCTTTGGAAAGGTTGGTAAACTAGAGTCACACTCTTGAACATTTGAATATGAAAATTCTCTGCTTGCTATATAGTAAATGCTTAACATTCTAAACCTATTTGAAGAGAGTTTTCCACTATATCCATGACCAAAAGTGTGCTTTATTTGATGATGGCGGAAATCGTGTCGATGAGGTTGGACCTCAATACTGTATGAGTTAGCAAATTATTATGTTTCCTTTTAATTTACTCTATCTTGCCATATTTGACTTTTGATTAAATTTGAAAGATGCTAATAAACTGTTACTCTAACTTGATCACAGATGAGGAAATTCGAACCTCATTGCAGAATGGTGACATGCAACTTGATTTCCTTATGTGGCCCTTGTAGTTGGAATTTAGTTACACATGTGGTGTGAGTGTGAGGTTGTAAGTTCTTTGCATTTGGGGTGTCAATACAATATAAGGAGACATGATTTTGTTCAATTACCTTTATCTTCAATATGAACCATGAATCATCTTTAAGAGAAGAAACAATTCTCGATTCTGCACTCCTAAATTATCTGGACTCTAGGTATGAAATCATGCTAGTTTTTGACCATGGATTCACCCCGCTAATTGACAATGTATAAATATAGTTGAGTCTAAAAGAGGATTTGGACTTCTTAATATCATCTCTAGCCTCAATTTATGTGGTTGCCTTAGCGTAGTTACATCTTTGTGAAGCAAAATAATTGTAGCCTAGTTGAAATTGATGGATAAAATAGCTCAATAGCCTTGGCTTAATTGAACTTGGGTGGATGAAGATGGAAATCTCCTATCTTCTTCCCTATTTTCTCTGACCGCCCTCACAAGACTTTAAAAAGACAAAATTGGGGTCTCACTGATTATGGGCCTTCTAACTTGAAAGTAATTTGTGTATTCTCTTTCGTTACTGTATTTATTTTCACAAGTCACTATAGAATACATTAAAGAAGCTTGTTAAAGAAACTAGTTAAAATGGCATCATTTATGAAATACCTTGATTATCTGTCGTTGCTTAGGATGTAAGACGATACTTCTAGTAGCTCTATGTAATATATTTGTATAACATGATAAGTAAGATGAGCGAAGTTGTTCATGAAAGTACCCACGAAATACCATGTGTTCATCCTGTAGTTTTTGCTACATTAATCTTATTTGCATTCGTTTTCTTTTTCTCCTTAGTTTTTTGCTAAAAAAACCAACACATGATAATGATTTTCGACAATTTGAGAATATACTCGACATGCCAATCTCTTCAGGCCATTTTAATAGAGGTGAATCGAGTTCTTCTAACAGTGAAAGTAACCTTGAAATTGCAATGTTAAAGGAAACCATTGCAAATAGTTTAATGAATCAATATTTGTAAAAATAATTTTATATCATAACCTAATTTCTAGTAATAATGAAACTTGTTATGTCTTATGTTACTATTTTTTTATTAAAAATCATTCGTTTAGATACTTCAAAATTTGATCCAAGTATAATATTACTATTTGCAAAAATAATATTTATCATTGTTATAAAAGAATATTTAACTATAAAAATTAAAAATAATAATCATTTTATCTAATAAATAATTTAATTTGATTATATAATTTATTAAAATATTTATAATAAAATATTGGAAGATACATTTTAATATTTTATTAAATGAATTTATAAATTGACATATTTTAATAATTTTATATAAGTAAAATAATTTAAAAACTTCTATTATATATAAATTCTAATATGACATCATTAATAGTCATTTTATATTCCCACCTCACCGCTGCAGCTGTGTTTGAATCCAAACACACACTCCACCACTGTTTCTAATCTCACCGCTACAGTATCCAATCTCACCGCTACAGTAACTAATCTCACTGCCACCACTGTTTTTAATCTCACCGAAGATAAACACACCGCCCATCCAAACTAGGCCTAAAAAAGTAAACAAAAACTTAAATTTATCTTTTTACTCGACAACTATTCCTGAAATTTGCTTAAATTATTCATTTAAATTTTTATATGAATCCCACGCGTGGAAATTGATATGCTGTCTTACGCTACAAACAGCCATATACACCATGCTACTAACCCGTAGGCTAAGGAACCTTCTTAGCCCATGGCAGCCACTCTTTTAATTTGCCTATTTGATAATTGAGGCCATCTCTCAAACTTCCCTCTCAATTTAAAGCGAGGCTAAGCCAGAAAGGAGCGGGAAAATTTAAAAACCCAACGCCATTTTAATTCTCTTTCTTCTCCTTTGCAACCAAAAAGCAGGAAAAAGAAGGGAGAGAAGAAAATGGAAGAATCGAAATCCAAAGAGAAAATTTGTTGGAGAAAAGAAGTAGATCAGAACTTAAAGCGGCTCCAATCACTGCTCTTCGGCGCCGAGCTGTGTCTCGAGAAGCTGGAATTCTCGGAGGCTCAGCTCCTCTTGCTTCGGCTTCTCGGCTTCCTCGATTCCTTCTCTCACTCTGAAGTCGATCGGACCTTCACACGTCCCATTCGTGACGACGTTGTCTCTAAGCTCGACTCGGCTCGCCGTGCCCTGGTCCATGAATCTGATCGGTATATGTGCATACTCATGAATTAAATTTTAGGGTTCTAAACCTATTTGTTGTTCAATTGAATAAGCTGAAATTCTAATATAATTGTTTTCTTCGATATTTTTTGCTATTAGCTGCTTTATTTTATTTCCAATGAAGATTGATTATAGGGAACCTTTTTGGTTTAATGTTAATGTTACGCATTTAGATCTTGATCTTTGTTGTTGATAAAGTGTACTAAGAATCGTGTACTTCCAGCCGAGCATTTGAGCAAGCAGGTAAAGCTCCTGGTTGTGTTTTTGGGATGAAAGGAGGTATTGATATCGACAAAATCAAGCAATCAAAGTATTTCTGTACACAGCTTCAGCAATCTAATGGAAAGGTTCTAAATGAATTGGTATATCAATTTACCTGCAATTTTGTTCTGTAAAAATATTCATTATGTCATATTCATATGCATTTGGAGTTCCTTTCTGAAACAAAGCCCATATATTGCAAGTAATCTTTTTTTTTTAAATTTTTATAAATAACCTGTGCTCTGAATGTTTTTCAGGGAGGACAACAAGATAAGTTTATTAACAAGCCGTCTAAAGCTATGACACAGGCCAAGTTGACATCTCTGTATGGAAACAAAATTACAAGAGCAAATAATTGCTCATACAAAAGTTCTTTGGACTCCAAAAATAACAGTGCCAAAGATTGTTTTATAGTGGAAAAGGGCCATTCTTATCACAGCTTTCCTAGGGGACATAGTGTTTCAAACTTTACCAAAGTTGAAGAGGAAGAAAGAGTACATGGAAATAGCTTTGGGACAAAGCGTGCATATAAAGAAATCGGTAGCCCCAGAAACAACGCTGCAAGGTCACCGCCAAGCAATGAAGAAGTTAATGCTGATGTTTCGGGGAATGCGTTTGTAACAGCAAGAGCAAAACTGGTATAACACAAAGCATTGGAGATTTGGCATGTATAACTGCCAATTGTTCCAATATTTTTCCTGAAGCATTTGGAAGTCAAATTTGTTTTACATGTTCTTGTATTACTCGCATACATACCATTGTTGATCCCTTTCTTATAGGAAATGGATGTGAGAAAAAAACGAGGGCTGGCTGGTTCTCCAAGTGCTTCTGTCTCCCCACAGAATGATACCAATTTCAGTTCTAGAGGTTATGGTACAAAATCCTATGGGGTTTCGCGACGTGGAGTTCGTGGTAATTTTGTACCCCCCATAAGATCTAATGGTGGCAGTGTTGGAAATGTGACATCACGGATTGGTGGAAAGAGTGATGATGCATTAGATGACTCAACAAGGACATGGTGAGTGATGTAAATTCTTCAAAGGAAAAATGCAATTTAAGTTATTTCCTTGTGAATTGCCCATGCTCCTATGATAATGAATAAGTATTAAAATTTCAATATCTGGTCTGGAAGGAGATTCAACCGTGTAAGGTTTCTTTTGATAAAAGAATTTCTTACAGATAAACAAGCTGTAATGCTTTCATAGACATGTATTAATCTGATCTTAGGAATTACTTTTTGCTCATATCACAAGGATCTGTTTTCAAATATTATATGGAATGGCATAATTGGGACGTCTTATGTTGTCTCTTCACTTGTTTTAATGGTTATACATCCAGTTTGGAACTTCTTTGTGGTCCTGATGGTGAACTTCCAGAAAAACTAAGGAATTTGGAACCTCGCCTTATAGAGCACGTCAGCAATGAGATCATGGATCGTGACCCAAACGTCCGATGGGAAGATATTGGTATTATAAGATACATGAAACTTGCTTTTAGGTTTCATCTTTGGTTGAACTTTGTGCTCATCTAAAAATCTCTCTACTTTTATGTTTCTCCTAAAATGTTGCAGCTGGATTGGAGCATGCCAAAAAATGTGTGACAGAGATGGTAATATGGCCTTTATTACGTCCTGACATATTTAGAGGCTGTCGCTCTCCTGGAAGAGGTCTTCTTCTCTTCGGTCCCCCAGTAAGTATCTTTTAGTTCTCTAAAAAGTAAATGTTCGTATCATGGGTTTATGACTTCTCAGTGAACACCTATTATACTACAGGGAACAGGCAAAACAATGATTGGAAAAGCTATAGCTGGTGAAGCAAAAGCCACATTTTTCTACATATCTGCTAGTTCATTGACAAGCAAGTGGGTATGTTTCTGGCCCCTGTTTGTCTTTAGCAATAAATTGCACGTCTTTTTGAAATGCTGCAAGGCTTGTAACTTGTAACTCTAACATTCGCTGTAAGAATGTAGATTGAAATTTCTTAAGTTGCTCCGAACATTTTTCCAGAGGTTACTCTTTACTTTATCCTCTACCAGAGATTATGTTGAATAAACTATAATGGGTAGCATGGCACTGGTGAATGCAGATTGGAGAGGGTGAAAAGCTAGTGAGGGCGCTTTTTGGAGTGGCCAGTTGTCGTCAGCCGGCTGTTATTTTCGTTGATGAAATAGATTCACTTCTATCTCAGGTTAGGTTTACCTTATTGCTCGTAAAGACAAACTTGATTTGGTATTAGGTGACCTTTGACTGCAGTACTGTTTTTCTCAGATGATTGGGTATTTGGTCACACTTGATGATGAGTTTATGTAAATAAACAAGGAGCAATTTTCTTTTGATTGATAAAATTTTCATTTCTTTTAATTTGTCCAGCCAGTGAAGTATTCTTCTAAAAGGTTATTTTATTGTGGTTACAGCGTAAGTCAGAAGGTGAGCATGAATCAAGTAGAAGACTCAAGACACAGTTCCTCATTGAAATGGAAGGCTTTGATAGTGGCAGTGAGCAGATTCTTCTTATAGGTATTGTTGAAATTATTAATTCATATATGTTAGTTGGAAAATGGCAAAGGCCTCATTAAATGGACCTCCTATAGGAAATAAGAGATTTGGAACTCTACTAAATACTTAATTCTTTCTTGGTTAAAAGAAAACTTGTTCAATTGTACAATAATTATGACTGCATCTGATAAGAATGAAGTAAATATGAAAATGCATTCAACATTTCAATTTTTGGATCGGGCTTCAATCTCTTTTTTATATGGTTGAGTCGTATCAAGCAATTGTATTACATATTTGTATGATCCAGGAGCAACAAATAGACCTCAAGAACTAGATGAAGCAGCAAGGAGACGACTTACCAAGAGACTCTACATTCCCCTTCCTTCATCAGGTGCAACTTACATTTCTTATCTAATCTTACTTCATCCATTTATGGCAAAGAATTCTTTTCTGAATCAGTTTAACTGGTGATGAAGAAGCAAGGGCCTGGATTGTTCGTAATCTGTTGGAGAAGGATGGATTATTCAAGCTCTCAGAAGAGGATATCAGTGCCATATGCAGGTTAACTGAAGGTTAGCTTATCTTCTCTTGGCTGTTGAGCTTCTTTGTTTTATCTTAGCTACTGTTTTGAAATTGCATTGTTCGGTACCTTTGCTTTGCAGGCTACTCAGGATCTGATGTGAAAAACTTAGTAAAAGATGCATCTATGGGACCTCTTAGAGAGGCTCTAAGACAAGGCATAGAAATTACACAGTTGAAGAAAGAGGATATGCGGCCAGTAACCCTTCAGGTAATGGACATTCAAAGTCTGCACTAGAAAGCATACATGTCTACGAGGTAAAACATTTCATCAGCTTAATCATTTATAACTCGTCTTCTTAATGTAGGATTTCGAGAATGCATTACAAGAGGTAAGGCCCTCAGTTTCTATGAACGAATTAGGTACATATGAAGAATGGAACAAACAATTTGGAAGCTTATCGCTCTAATGCTTGAACAAGGAAACAAAAGAAAACGGAGAATGCTTGGCAGAAAAAGAACTAAGATAGTAAGCCCTTAGCAGCTTCTTGTACCAGTTAATTTCCATTAACTCGAAAATAAATCATCCTAGATTTGCAGCATTGGTTCGTTTTCTTGTTTCTGTGTCAAAACAAGAAGAGTGAAATAAACCTCAATCTAGTTAAAGCAAGAGCTTGAGTTATAACGGTTCTTTGGAATATTGAAACGGGGAAGTTAATCAAAGGGGAGGAGAAATAGATAAGGTTAATCTTAAAGAATCAGTTCGGGTGACTTAAATAGTTTCGAACACTCATGCATGTGATGTAGCATTCTGACTAGGAATTGAAGATAATTATCTATGTTCAGCTTCTACAGTCACAAATTTGTCCCCTGAAGGGTAACCACATGATTTTGCTAAATGGTCTTGATCGATGCAAATGGTTATGATTAAATATTTGATGAAGATTTTATATTATGTGTTTGTTTAGCTAAGCATTTCCTCCTAACTATAATACAGATGAAACATAATGGCATATTAGCATCTTACATTGAATCACTAATTTTTGCTTTTATCTTGAATGATCTCTTTTCTGAATCACAACCTTTAGTCCGCCAGCCATATGAGCTGTCAAGAGTGGCATGAAGACTGGCTTTTCTGAAACAACCGGTTTGATTTCAAACTGTCTAAGTATGGAAGCCACCACATAGTTCATCTGAATGAAAGCCATTTCCTTCCCAAGACAAACTCTTGGACCGGCCTGAAAAACTGGGAACTTGTATGGACAAACCTTCTTTAGTGATCCTTCATGGTAGCTTGCTGGTTCGACAAACCATCGGCTTGGTCTGAATTCATACCAGTCTTCCCCCCACAATGCTTCCATCCTCCCCATTCCGTAGGGAAAATAGGTCAGCCTATCTCCTGCCTGGACCGGAGTGCCATCAGGCAACAAGTCATCCGCCATGGCATGCTTGGAGTCCCAGGGCACTGGTGGATAAAGCCTCATGGATTCACAAAGAGATGCTTTTAACAATTTAAGTTCCTTATTCAATGATTCATAATCTAACAAGATTTTCTCCATATTGTTTATCTCTTTCACAAGCTCTTTCTCTATAACTGGATGGCAGGAAAGCAACCAGAAGAGCCATGTCATTGCTGCTGAAGTTGTATCCCTTCCTGCCATGATGAAGCTTATGACCATATCTCTTGTCACTTCATTATCATTGCCTGCTGATATCAATCTTGACAAGAGATCTTCACCATGATTCTCTCTACTTTCATCAATCTTTCTTTCTTGCCACGAATGATTCCCTCAACGTATGTACGGACTTCCTCCACGGCATTCTTGAGCCGTTTCTCTGATCTGACCCCAACCCATTTCTTAACCTTCCAAACCAAGAACAAAGGAGCCGCTGCACGCTTGGCGGATATCTTTGATGCCGTGTCGAAAGCTTCATTGAGAGGCGAAACAGGCTGAGAAGGATCTAAACAACAACGATCCACCCCTAACGAGACCTTGCAGATCATATTAAACGCAAGTCTTTTTAGCAACTCCTGCAGGTCCACCACTTTTGATGTCTCAGCTAATGACTCTAACAAAGGTAACAAATGATTTTCAATCTCGTCCTTCAATGTACTCATCATAAATTCTCTCAAAAAACTGGTGCTGAAAACATGGCTTGCTAACTTCCTTTGCATCCGCCAAGGCTCACCATCCACATTGAATATCCCGTAGCCAAGAAAATCACCTAGTATTTCAGTGAAAGGCTTGCCTTTAGGGAAATTATTGAAGTTGGTTTTCAGCACGTATTCAACATTCTTAGAGTTTGCTGTCACGATAGTTCTTGGAGCACCGAACCGGTTGATGACAACTGTATTGGTGGCTGATTCTGTGAGGAGCTCCGTATACCAATCTAACAAGCGATGGCGGTTTTTATAGAAGGAAATCAAGCAGCCGAGTATAGGATATGCTGGGGGGCCATCTGCTGGCAATTTTGGTGCTTTGCAGATTTTACATAACATTACATGCAACCAAGAGAAAAACACTGATATGAACACAAACTTGAGGGTCGGAACACTAAAGAGGGACGTTAATATTTCCATCGTAGCCTAAAGATTAACGGACGGTTCCGCAAACTAGAATTTGAGGGAGGTTTATGAGAAATATATCAGCTAGCTACCAGTGTAGCTTTTTTAGAGAAAAAAGTTAATGTTTTTTTAGTAGGAATAAATTTCAAAATTATATGTTAATTTTAATTTGATATAATCATAGGTGAAACTCTAATTGTAGTTTAAATATATATTTAAAATTTTAATTTTAATTTAATTATGTACATTTAAAGAAATAAATACATCAATTTATTTTTATGCTGGATAAATATAATTATTTATTTATGCAATATATAAACATAAAATGATGTTATATTAATAATTGTGTTAATAATTTATAAGAATTAGATCAAATCAAAATTTTATGTATAAAATTATACAAAATCAAAATTTATATATACAATTACACATTAAATCATAATTCATGTATAGTTTTGAGATTTATCATTTTAATAAACTTGAAAACTTCACCTCATGCATTTGAATTAAAATCATATTAAACTTGATTTATCATAAAATATTAATAACCTAAACTTGAAATGATTGGAATAGAACCTAAACTTGAAATGATTGGGGTAGGGAACTTGAAATGATTCAATTAAATAACTCAAATAATTTAAGTTTATAATGATTTACTCTAAAAATTTGAATCTTAAATTTAAATGTCTTAAACTCAAATATCTTGAATATAAAATTTATTTAAATTTAAAATAATTTAAACTCAGAAACTAAAATAATTATTAAGATTTGAATTAATCTACTGATTGAGACTATAATCTTATCTTTGATACAATCATCATTATTATTAATTTATTATCAAAGTCATGAGCAGGTGTGATGGCAAAAAAGAAAAAAAAGAAAAAAGAAGTTATGAACAGGTGTAGTTGACCCACTACTTGAAAATTTAGAGCAAAAGATTTCTATAAAACATAGGATCGACAGAGAAAAATTGGTTTTACATTAAACTATCTCAGTCTGTCAGCTTCCATTTTTTATGATTACATAGAGTAAAGTTACTGATATGCAATAATGATGAAAATCCAAATTGATGGATATATAACACCCACATGATTTTATGTTTTACTTGTCTGGTTTTACTACAAACTTCATAAAAAAAAGATTTATTTCTTTATTTTTTCTTCCATTTTCTCATCTTTTTGAATTGACAAATTTCTTTCACAAAATGAGTAGACAAGAGAGCAGTTAAAAGGGTTTTTTAGTCCATCTTTGTCCAAAAGTGCTGACTTGCAAAGTCTTTCAAGTTGCCCCATCTACAGTCATTCTTTATTAAGAGAAATTATCAAAGATTTCGATGGCTTTCAGCATAAATTTAAACTGTTCTAAAGTTGGATGCTATTAATTTATTTGATTACACGGTGTTTGCATGAATTATATATATCTAATTCTACACTGCACGGTTTTAAGGGTCACTTATATACACTCTTTTGAGGTGCTTCAATTTCTTTTCTTGTTGATGCATCTCAATTAGAGCTTTTGAGACGATATTTTCATTATAATCGAAATATTAGGAAAACGTGGAAATCGTTGTCTATTAATGTTTAAACAGCTGTTCTTATCTGTCTTGTAAGATGAGAAGTACCTTGGGGCCTCATCTCATCTTACTCAAACCCTACAATGTTGAACTTGACCCATGATGTTTTTCGGTAAGAGGCCAAACTGAAATGTGATCAATAGTTTTCCATGAGATGAAATGTATTGTTATTTCCCTACACGAGTGTGACACGTAGCGAGACACAATGCAACTCACAATAACCCTCCACGAGGAGATATTCGTGTATAACTCATCACTGGGAACACCTCATGGTGACCCCTCACTTAAGACGGTCCATAAGATACCCTCAACACAGCCCTTTTAAATAGGCTTGAAGTTAGTGTTGCACAAACGTTAGTAAAATAACAGTAATATAAAGTTTTATATTAATCACAAGATCGAACAAGAACAATATATATAAATTTAGAATACAGAAAATAAAATAAAATTGAAATATTGTACTAGTAGTTGAGGCCTGTATAGACAGTATTCTTAAGATAGATTCGGCCGCTCCTTTAGTGCTGGAGAAACGGTGGTCGATTGTCTCCCAAGATACAACAATAAGATGAGCACGGTAGTAGCACAACTGCAGTGGCCAATGATTAGTAACCTTGCCTTCGTCTATCACCGAAAAATAGATTGGGAAATATGTAGGGAAAAGATATCTCGAAGACTTGGAAAATTTCAATGTGTCTCTTCCCTGTCAGATTATTTGGTTTTTAAAATAAATTCATGGGAAGAATTTTCGAAAATCTTTGACTAATGGAGCCAAAACGTGTCTGTGAGTCAAGGAGACATTTAAACCTAAATTAACGTTTTAATTAAAGGCATTACCTCCTTTTGATCCCCAAAACATAAGCTTTGTTGAGGAAAATTAAGGATACATATCCCGATCGGTTTGGACATTTCACATCACCCATGTGGCGCAAGTTTGCCCCCAAATCCTACGCATAAGGGAGAGTATTAGTTTAGTAATTTAATAATCACTAAGTTGGTTCACATATATAAACATATTTCACTCTTGATAACTAACCAATGTGGGACTAAGCTTTCCATTTTCCTCAACATAATTCACAAGTGGCTTACTTTGAACACCAATTTATTATTCATCACTCAACCATTTTGAGTATATGATATACCGTTGTAACTCATGGAGTAGAATATAAAACCATAGTTTTATGATTCAAATCTCTGCCTTTACTAATAGATAGTATGCCTTAAAGCTTCCAAAATATCCATTTTTTTCCAACAGTTAACCTGCTACGCACCCCTGTGGGGATCACTTACTACACAACCTCTGTGAGGACCACTGAGGTGTAATAACCTTTTAAAACCTAAGGGACAAGAATGTCAGAGCAAGACTACATAGTACACTATATGGTGACACCTAACCTATAATGACCTTGCAACCCAACTGACCACATGATCATGCCACCAAGCCCAAAATTGATATGAACCTGAAATGACCCAAACCAAAATTATTCAATCTAAATTGATCTAATTCAAAATTAACCTATTTAACTAATTTACTTGCCACCAAAAATATGTTTTCTCTTCTCTTTTACTTTTCCACATCATATGTGTCCAAAAGGCTACATTCTTGATCATTTGGCTACATAAATGGTTTTATTGATTTACCTCATTAGCCGATGGTCAAGTCTTGGGTTGATAAGTTTGGTTGCTTAGTACACTGTGTCGAACTTTTTAAAGTTATTTGTTGAGATTAAAAACTAGCCTTGTAGCTTTTGTATTTGAAGTCAATTTACTATTACTTGATTGTATTGCTTAGAAAATGTTTGCTCAACCAACTTGTGTTTTAGGAGCTTGGTGCTTGTTATTATTGGGCAAGGGTGCATATGTGTTTAGGCATGAGGCTTGTATTTTCTATTTGGGAGTGTATTTTAGATTGTTATTTCATAGGTTATAGACTATTATAAAGCATTAATGTGTTGCCTAAGATAAGTTTTGGGCTATTATTTGTTGGATCTAGGTTCCCTAAGTGTAGTATATTCGTTTGTATACTTGTAATTTTTTTTCGAATAGATTGGTTTAATAAAATTATCCATGAGTTGCATTAATATTCTTTGTATATTTCCCTCTATGGTTTTTGCGCGGAAAGCAAAATGGAAATAAATATTGGTTCATTGGTTATCTAATATTTAACTAATACTAAACGATATTTCGTGGTCGGATCGTAATGCAAAAAGACAATTTGTATTAGTAGATGAACCTAAACATGTCCTTAGTCTAATCATAAATGAGTAAACAATTGAAAGACTAATATGATCAAGTCCAATTGGGGAGGTGTTTTATCTTCGGCATCGGAGCTGTAACAGCTCGATTTAGGGGCTAGTCGAAGCAGTAGTTTCGGGATCACTAAATCGAGGCCGGGGAAAATTATTTTGATGTTATTTTTCGTGTTGTAGCATAATTATAAGGCTGTGTGAAAATTTTGGTGCATTAATTTGAATGATAGCATGCTTAATTGTGAAAAAGGATTAAATCGCATTAAGTATGGAAGTTTTATTTTTTATGGTAAAGGTACCTAATAGCTATAAAATACAATTTAGAGGTCTTTAAAGTGCAATTAGGTCATTTATCTAGTGATGGCCGGCCATATAGGAGCTAGGGAGACAAGATTTTAATGTTAGTCAAAATTGGATGGATATTAGGTGATAAAAATGAATAAAATAAGATGAATAAAGATGTTATCATCTTTTCACTATTCATCTGTAATAGCCCAAGTACGACCCTAATCAGAAGATGGTTTCGAAATCACGAATCTGAATTTAGAAAATATTTTTGTTATTAATTTGATGTCTATGTTATATGATTAATCATATGTTAAAATATCGTAGATTGAATTGTGTGTTTGAATGACTAATTTAAGCAAAGGATTAGATTAAATAAGTATGGAAATAATAGCTATTGTGGAAGTTAGGGTTAAATTGAATAGGATTTCTTTTAATGGGAATTAAAGTGCAAATTGGCCTATATTTTAATGGTAGTGGACGGCATGCATCATGGCTTATTATTATAGTACATTTTATATATTTATTTTAATGGACAGTGGATGATAATTAATAAACAAAAATGATTAGAAGAGAATATGTTTATTTCTCCCATTTTCTTCATCATCCTCACGAAACAAGGAGAAAGAAGAAGGAACTTAGGCTTTCCTTCATTCGGCCATTTGCATGTCACTATAAGGTTAGTATTGAGCATGGTTTTTGAAAGATTTTTACATTTTTAAGTTCATTATCTTGAGTACTATCAAAACCATGTTGGAATTTTTGAGTTTGAAGCATGTGCTAGATTCGGCCATGGATGAGTTATGATTTGTTGTGTTTGATGGACGAATGTTTAGTATATGTTTGAAATTATCATGTTTTGAGTAAGAAATTTAGATGAAAAGAAGTAAGGTGTTTTAAATTGTAAATAAATAGTTGAGGGAATGAAATCCAAAAAAAAAAAGAGGTTTGTATAGACTTGTATAAGGATGAGGAAAATTCGACCCTTAAGAAATTAATCTAAATTTCATGTATTTTGTGTTTTATGCTTTGAGGACTAAATTGCAAAAGATGTAAATTCTAGGGGCAAATTGGTAAATTATATAATTATGTGTTATACTCAAATTGAATGGCATTTGAGGACTTGAATAACTTGAGGAACATTCGCCTTAGCTCGAATGTGTAAAATTGACATATTTCGAATAAGTGATAATTTGTAGCAAATTGTAAAAAATGCAAAATATGAGTGATAGATTGGGAAATTGTCCAATTATGTGCTTTGTGTTAAAGTGAATGAAATGTTATTTGAATGAGCTCTTTTCGAAATTATTTTAGATCAAGGACGGAAAGAACCGGAAACAGATCGGGGGAAGACAATTAAACGAGTAGCTGGAAAATCTTAACTCATCAATCACCGAGGTAAGTTTATAAGCAAATTGGTTATTAATGAATAGTTATTAAAATGAAATGTATATTTTTCAAATGAATTTTATGAAATAAAGTCTCAAATGCCGAATGTAACATGCTAATTTTAGAAGTGTTAGCCAAATGTGAATTTATCATGTATATGTATTTGAATACATAATTCTTTGATTTGTTAAGATATGAATATTGGTGTATATATATATATATATATATTGCTGAGTGTGACATGGTATGGGATTAAAGGTATGTACTAGGCGAATATGTGTTGAATTATGCATAAAATTGTTTATGAAATTGAGTAGAGGTTTAAAGATGGACCGGACCTTGAGATAGGGAATGGTAGTGGTCGAATAGTTAACTATGTGTATATATATATAGGTGTGGCCGATTGTAAGACTAAGACATGAGAGAAAAGTTTGTTTTGGGTATATGTATATAAATGTGTTATTTGTATAAACAGTGAATGTATACATATATGTTATGTGCAAGAAGAGGAAGTTAGATAAAAAAGGGGCACTGTGTGTGTGAGTATAATCACCGAGCACTTTGTGTGCAAAATCAGTTGAATGGCACTGTGTGTGCGAAAATTTTGTAATGGCACTATGTGTGCGAGTATATTCACTGAGCACTGTGTGTGCGAAATCGGTTGAATGGCACTGTGTGTGCAGAAATTTTGTAATGGCACTGTGTGTGCGAATATATTCACCGAGCACTGTGTGTGCGAGATCGGTTGAACGACACTGTGTGTGCGAAAATCAAGTAACGACACCAAGTTTGCGACACGTTACGAGGGTTGCACTGTGTGTGCAGATTACTGGATTTCCTCAAGGACTGAGACACTTAGTAAAGGTAAATGAAAGTGTCAGGTATGTACATAATGTATGATAAATTATTACCTTGGTGCGAAATTATGTAAGTCATTTCGATATGAGTATGGAGCATATGAATACTTGGTTCATTTGTTTTGAGATCTAATGAGTATGATAGTGATGAATGCCTCCCTAGTATGTGTTTCGATATTATGACTTATTCAATAATTAGATTGAATTAAATAAAAATTTGTGTTATGTTTGGTTGTGCACCTTACCTTTTTTCTTATATCTTACTAAGCTATGGTAGCTTACCGTTGGTGTATTGTTTGCTTATGGTATAGATCTTTGAAGTTGAAGCTCTTGCTCGAGGATCATAGTCGAAGCTCATCACATTATCATCAAAGCTTTGGTACCTCTTTTGTATAAACTTAAAGTCTATGGCATGTATAAGCTAGCTTTTGTTTTGGTAAATTTTGATATTGTAATTTCAAGCCATGTGAAAATGGCTATTTATAATACTTAAGTTGATGCAAATTTTAATCATGGTGTATATATATATATATATATATATATGAGATGTGCTTAGTATGTCTTACAATATTTGGTTGAGTTGGTCATGGATTAAACATGTTTTGATAGTAATATGTTTTTATTTTGTATGTGCTATACTTGAAAGTTGCTTGATGATATGATCTTGAGATGTGGATTGGTTAATTAGACAAATGTAAAGTTTATTAAGAACTAAAGAATGACCATTTCGGTCATGTGATACAAGTATAGGAGAGGATCATATTTTACTTTATGATTTTGCTAAAAAGTATGAAAGAGATGTGTATATTCGGCTTGCCCTAAAGTTACAAGGGATATGTATTGTTCTTGCTTAAGTTATATGTAGTTACAAATTATTTCATGAGAAAATTAGGTCGATTTGTGCATGATATTAATGATTATATAATATTGATGAATGAATTGAAGTAAGTGAACTACAAACATTCGGCCTTAGTAATGCATGAAATGGAGTTCATATTGCTCATGAATGGTTTATAAGCATTTGATAAAGAGGTAAACAAATTTTTTATAATGTGTATGTAATTAAGTTTTATTACTATGATTATTTAAATGTTTTATGTTTATCATAGTAACAATTTATATACAGTTATTGGTTTATACTGAGTAAAGTAATGCCGTAGCCCTAATCCGACGACAGATGCGGGTTAGGAGTGTTACATCATCCATCTTCATCCACCAAAAATTTGAAGAGAAAACAAGGGTTTTGAAGCTCAAACTTTCAGCCAACATATTCCCTAGCAAGTAAGTGATTTTTGAAGTTTTTCTTGATGATTTTTATGTTTTTGGAGTCCCCAAAGCTTAAGCTAGCTAATAAGGGGACCAATTTGCAATATGGTTGAAAGTATAGGGACTTGCCATGAAAGAGTTTATGTTGTTAGCTGAGTTTTTATGGACGAAAATGAATGTTAGGAAGATGAGAAACAACTTTTGTGAAAGGTGTCAGTATGAAAACACCTAAATAGGACTTAAATGCAAAGAATGAATTTGTGTCATAAATGCATGAAATGGTTGGAATGGTGAGTAGTTGTAAGAGAAATAAATGTTCAACTAGGCTTGTTTATTGATAAAATGTGTTGAAAAATGATTTACGTAGAATTGTAATTTTGCCATAGTGCAAGGGCAAAATGATCATTTTTTCCTAAGTGTAGATTTTGATGCATTATGCTCATTAAATGATCTAAATGAATGAATCTTATTGTTATAGATCAAAAAGAACGCAGAATTAACCTTGATCGAGGAAAAGGCAAGGTTACGGAGTAAATCACAATTCAATACGTTTTGCACCGAGGTAAGTTTATGGGTAAACGATGCATTATATATATACATTGTTCTTGCTAACTAGTGCATGGCACAATTGAGAACATGTATGATTCAAGTGGATAGAATGTGGTAGTTATTGAATAACTCTAGGATGAATGATGGAATGGATATGTAAATGTGTTATATTAATATTTGATGGTGGGCTAAGTGCTATACCACCTTAATACTTGATTATGATGGGCTATGTGCGATACCATCATCTATTTACTAAATGGTGGGCTATGTGCGATACCACCCTAATAAAGACTGATGGTGGGTTAAGTGTGGAACCACTGAGTAATTTAATTATGAGTGGGTGATTGAAAGATTGAGACGTGTTGTATTATGTGACATTGTGGTACTAAGTGCAGGGACGCATAGTAATAAATGTATACATTAAGCTTGTGATATGGTTTGGATGTGGAAATGGAAGAAATGAGTAAGCATGATTATGAATGTGGAATGATTCTTGTTTAGTATGTAATGCTATTTATTGTTTTGCACATACTATAATCCTAATGGTTTACATGTAAACTTACTAAGTTTAAAGCTTACTCCCCCTTCTCTTTTCCCTTGTTTTATAGAGCTTAAGAGCCGAGCCGGGATACGCCGATAACTAGAAGATTGCTCACACTATCAGCTAACCTCGGTATATCTAGACTTAGTGATTTTGTATATGGCGTGTATAGGGGCTAGATTAGTTAGATTATTTTGTTATTTTGGCCAAAAAGTGTGTTGGCCCGTTATTAAGATAACTATTTTGTATATTGCCATGGTTGATGGCTCAACTTGTCATTTATGAAAATATGAAGTTATTCATGAAAGTTCATGTTGCAAATTACGAGTTGTTTATTGATATGTTGAATGGATTCATGTGGTGTGAACTAGAGGGTGCAAAGAGCTTGGCAAATAGCCTCGTTCTTGTCCATATGGGTAGGCACACGGGTGTGTGTCTAGGCCGTGTGTGACACACAGTCAGCCCATGGGCGTGTGCCCAGGCCGTGTGAAGTCTGCACTTAGGATTTAGAATTTGTATTGCCACACGGTGGAAGCACATGGGCATGTGACCAACCATGTGGATTAATCAGAGACGACCACGAGCATCGAACACGAGTGTGTGTATAGGCTGTGTGAATGAGTCAGAATGCCAAGGTTTGGCACACGGGTCAGGGCCACGGATGTGTCCAGGCCGTACGAAATTAGTCAGTTTCGACCACGGGTGGAAGACACGGGCGTGTCCGTAGACTAACACGGGCGTGTGAACCCTGTTTAGGTGAAAATTTTCTAAGTGTTTGTAAAGTTCTGGTTTGGTCCCGCAACATCTCAAGCGAGTGTAAAGGGGTCTCGTTGACCCATGATAGGGACGTTATGATGGTGAATGAAAAGTTTTAAATTGGAGAATATTTTTATAGCCTAAAGTGGAATAATTAAGCAAGTCAAGTCTGGTAATGCCTCATGCCCGGTTCTGGCAGAGAACCCGGGTAAGGGGTGTTACAGGAGCGGATCACGCCCAGAAGATAGAGACATAGATGTGACTGACTGAACTGACAATACATCAGACAAAACCCAAGTAGAGTAAATCCTAAATTCATTTATGGACTTATTCACTTGTGACGTTCATAGTGTGACATACCTTAATCCTGAGTAGATGATGGACTATGTATGTGTGACTTATATACGTTAATGTAAGTAAAAAATTGAGTTCAAATAGATAAGGAACCAAAATTTGGTGCGTTGAGTATACGACTTCTACAGTATGTAGCATCATTCACAATAGTGAAATTCATAGTCGAAGAAATGGGTAAATGATATCCTCTTATTGGCATTACATGATAAATGAAAAGTAAACGTGGCCGCGGGTCGTTTGTCTTTGTGATAAATGACTTAATTACCATTTGATATTAATTGACTTTTCATGAAGGGTGATGCAATGGTTACCATGAGATAAAATAGGATCACATTGGAAGAACGAATTTGTCCTAAAGAGATTAATGATATCCTATGAGGGTAACACATTTATGATAAGGTCATTGGATAAGCATTAATGGAGTAACTTTTGTAATGGTATGTAACTGGGGAGAGCTCAATCATAATACTAGTGGAATGACTTCATGATTAAATGAGTCTATAATTAATAGGCGAAAAGCTGAAACTTAATTATAAATCATTTGAGCCCTAAATACATATGTTCAATCGATCTCTTCGCTAGCTTGTTGAAACTATAAATGGATTGAACATTGAATCAAATGAATAGAAATGGATAAAAAATGATTAAGTTAAATGAGTTACATTCGGAAATGAATGTGATTTCTCACTAAATATGAAAATGACCTGAGAATTAATTTAAGTTTTGAAATTATTATTTAATTAAATAATTGAAGTTAAAAATAGAATTAAATTAATTGGTTATTGTGAAATTCTTTGAATGTAGAAATTAAATATATTTTCTCATAGATTCTTTTATGGTAAAGTTAAAATGATTTTAGCAAAATTAGAATTGGGTTTAGAAAATTATTTAATTGAAAAATTAATTTATTTAAATTAATAAATAATATTTATTTTGAAAAGTAGAAAAACATGTATTAGGTTGGATCAAATTATAAAATGATAAGTTAAAAATCCAAGAAACACATATAATTGGACCCGATACAGGAGATGCCCCAAAACCATTATATTAAGTATGAGGGGCGACAAACCTAGTATTTATTAACTAGGGTTAGTCGACCCTCTCTCCTAGTTCAACTAGGAGATTGGCTTTTCTATTAAATAAGTATTGTTTGTGTTATACTAATTCAACTGCAGTTTCTCTATCTCTCCTAAAAAATAGATGGCATTGGTAAGGCTATAGATACAATTTTGAGATATTGTTATTGTGGTCGAAAATAGTTAAAAAGTGTAAATTCTTTTTTTTTGGAATAACAATTCTATCGGTTTTTATAAGAGAAAGAGATATATTTTCTTACTGAAAGTAAGAAAATTATTTCTGCTTTTGTATTTGATTCGTAATTGTTTGAGCCCACAAACGAAGAAGTTCGTGGTACGAGATTAGCGAAGAAGGTCATTTAGTTGAAAATTGGGAATATTTAGGATCCATTTCACTTAAAGCACAAGTACTTTTCGGGAAAATATTATTTCTATAAATATCAGTAACCTGCTCGATTTTCAAATTTTTATTTTTCCTCTGTGCAAGTAAACTATTTTCAAACCAGATTTTTTCCAACATTATTGACCCTTAAATTTCTATGTAGGTAAGGTTTTGGGCTGTTATAACCAATAATATTTTTCTACAAGTAAATTTTTGGCTTTTATAAAGCCTTAATTGCTGCTCAAGGAAGGTTTGGGATGCTATAGAGCCTTAGTGTATTCCTTAAGGTAGTTTAGGCTATTGTGGAATGTTAAATTATTGTTCAGGGTAGGTTTTGGACTGAAACAAGTAGGATGTCACTACCATGGAACAGATATTTGTTTTCATAGAGTAGGAATTTACTATTATAGAGTAGGAGTTTAAAGTTGGTTCTAGTATGGACTAGGTTCTTACTATAGAGCAAGATTGCAAGATGGCTTTGGTAAGGACCATAAATTCAAAGTAGAAATATTTATTTTATTATTTCTTTGAGGCATACAGTATGATTGAATGATTGTGTGAAAATTTCGTCAAGAAATTTTATTGATAGAGTGTCCAATTTGACTAATAGGACTAAATTGCAATAGGTGCAAAATATGTGTTCTAGAAGATAGATGTGTTTAATTGTAATGAATTCTTAAATTGGAGGTCCTTAAATGGTACCATTATACTTCATAATGGACAAAAATGGACATGGTTACCTTAAATGGTAATTAGACCATTATACTTTATAATGGACAAAAATGGACATGGTTAAGTAAAATTTCAAAGTTTAAGTGAAAGGCATTTTGGTCATTTAGTAAATAAAGACAAAATTTAACTAATAAAAAGATGTCCATCTTCCCAATTTCATCCACCTTTGCCGAAATTTCAAGGGAGTCCATAGCTAGGGTTTTGGCCACTTTTAAGCTCGATTGTAAGTCTGTTCTTGCCCCGTTTTTAATGATTTTTATGTTTTTGAAGTTGTCTCAACCTAATCTAGCCTTTCCAAGGACTAATTTGAAGAGGGATTAAAGTTTAAAATTTTACCGTTGTTGAACATGTATATATTTTGATGTTTGATGGTAGAAAATGCATGTTTGTTGTTTATTAAACGACTTTTATAAAGTGATTTTCAGTAAAAACGTCAAATAGGGACCTATTTGTAAAAGGTTGTAAAATGTGTAGAAAAGTGCGAATAAAAGAAAAATATGGGCTATCATGAGCATGAAAAAGATTCGGCTAGGCTTAGGTAAGGAAGAAATGGGAGGAAAATCATTTTATGAGCTTAGGGATTAAAATGTAAAAAGTTGAAAAGTTAGGGGCAAAGTTGTAATTTTTGCCTTAAGGTGTCTTTGGACTAAATTGAATAATGTGGTGATTGAATAAGTTTAGATCAAGAAAAATGAAGTTGGGCTCTAGATCGGAGGAAAACCAAAGTGATTGACGAATAGACCCATTTGGCAGTTTTTGTAACCGAGGTAAGTTCGTATGTTAAAAATAAGCTTTAAAATAATTGTATTTAAATGCTTTAATATTGCATGAAACGTATGTTTGATTATATGGATGAGTTTAATTTTGTGGACGAGTCCGACAACGATTCTACAAGTGAAAAATCCCATTTGAACCTTAGGAATAAGTTAGGATACAAATGACATGTTACTAGGGTTTTATGTTATGTAATTTCGTGTGTCTTTGGTCTGTCGTCCCTACCGGTGGTGAGTATACCAAAGATATGTTGCGCTTACTTGACGACTTGTGTGAGCAAAGACTGTGTAGTTACGTCTTAACTGACAGCTTGTGTGAGCAGGCCCGTTGATAGCTCGAGAGTGAGCAACTATGTGATGTGAGATTAGGTAGCATTAGCTACATATGTGGCACTTAGTGTGCAGGATTCCCGAGTATCCGAAATTATTATTCAGAGTCGTTCACGGGTATGTGAAATACGAGAATATGTGTAAATTCATTTCGAGATGGTACAGGTATGTACATAAAGCTTATGTTTATTGGATTTCGAGAAATGATGAATTCAAGGTAAGTTTATGAAGGAATGAATTATGATGGCGAAACTTATGGTAAATTATATCATCTTACATTATATCTCTTGAATGTTGATTGTATGGTATGGCTTGCTTATTTCTCGCATACGTGCTTACTAAGCTATATAGCTTACTTTGTTTTATTTTCAATGTTTTATAGTGTCACCAAGCTAGCTCGGATTGGGGATCGTCGGTGATTTGCATTACACTATCAACTGTTATTTTGGGTATCGATGATTTTAAACATTTTGAGTATATGGCATGTATAGGGACTTGGTCTTTTTGGGTATATGTTTCATTATGGTTCAGCTAGAAGTATTGGCTTGTAATTGATAAATGTTATATTTTGTATAAGTCCTTGAAAGATGGCCTATCTTAGTTAATTTGGATGTGAGTTACGCATGGGGTAATGTTATTTGTGATATGCCTTTTATTTTCTTGGTAGATGAATGATTCTGGCTAAATAATTTAGGTGTTAAATGGGGATAATTGGCTTGTTGGTAAGCTAGTGAAATTGGGCTAGACTATACATATTGAAAGTAATCATATTGAATGTTTGTGGATGTGCCTGTGGTATGCTTGAGTTTGGCAAAGTATGATGTTTTCAAGCATGATAGATGTTGGCTTGTAAATGACATGTTTAGGGCTTAGTTATGATGGTATTGGTTGCTTGTTTGTGCTATGAATTATGCCATTGAAGTTATGTACAAGTGTGTGCAAATGAGGGTGGCAAATGACTTGATAAATAGCCTTTATTTTATCCACACGGGTAGACACACGGGTGTGTGTCTAGGCCATGTGTGACACATGGTCTGTCCCACGGGCATGTTTTTCCGACCGTGTGTCCCCTGCACTTTAAATTTTGAGAAACAGAATGCTCAGAATTCAGCATACAGGCAGAGGCACTGGCTGTGTCTCAGCCGTGTAAGGCACACGACCTCAGGCACGGGCTTCTGTCCCGGGCCTATAAAGTCTGCAACTATTTTATGAAAAATCATGAAAATTAAATTGACCACACGACCTAACACACGGGCGTGTGACTTCAATTTGTTCATGAATTACAAACAGAGAGTTACACGGGTTAGAGACACGGGCGTGTGTGACCATCCGGCCTGCCCACACGGGCGTGTTCTAAAACCACACGCGTGTGTGACCCCTGTTTCTACTAAATATTTTCTAAGTTTTGTAAAAATTTCCTAAGTGCTCAGTTTAGTCCCAAGCCACTACTAAAGCATGTTTTGGGCCTTGTAGGCTCGTATTAGGGACTTTATGATTGATTATGAATGGTTTTAATTAGACGCAAATTTATAACTCAGAATTGTATGATTGCTTGTGTTGTGAGTCTGGTAATGCCTCGTACCCTATTCTGGAGTTGAATAGGGTAAGGAGTGTTACATTTAGTTGAATCAGAGCTATGGTTTAGTCAATTCTTGGGCTAACGTAGCATGTGTGAGATTCTAGCTATACATGCCATATATAATTTGTGATAGTGTGACGTCTCCTAACAATTTAAATTGTGTTTTTATCTAGTAAATGGATCCAAAATGAGATGTAGCTGATGATGTTGAAAGTAATGCGCCGGATCCCATTGAAGGGACAACGCCATCTGAAAGTAAACCAGTAACTGTTAGTCAGGGAGGAGAGGCTAGGGAAGCATTCTTACAAAGGATGAATGAGTAGTTTGCCGAGTTTGTTCGAACAAATCTTGCTGCCCAACATCCTCCACCCCCACTTAACCCCCAATCGGTTCCCGTAGCTACCCAAGGTGTGGCATTAGTAAGACTGAACAAGCCTCTGGTTGATAAGATTCGAAAACAAGGAAGAATTTAGAGCCAATATTGATGATGATCCCGAGAGAGTAGAGTTTTGGTTGGAGAACTCTATCAGGGTATTTGATGAGCTTTCTTGCACACTGGATGCATGCTTGAAATGTGCTATATCACTTCTGAGGGACTCGGTATATCAGTGGTGGAATACTCTTGTACCTGTGGTACCGAGAGAAAGAATTACTTGGGAATTCTTCCAAGATGAGTTTAGAAAGAAATATATCAGTCAACGGTTTATTCAGAAATGCAAAGAGTTTCTAGAGCTGAAACAAGACCGTATGACTGTGACTGAATACAAGCGAGAGTTTGTTAGACTCAGTAAGTATGTCGAGAATGTGTATCAACAGAGCTATCATGTGCAAGAGGTTCAAAGATGGGTTGAATGAGGATATCAGACTATTAGTTGGAATTTTAGAACTAAAAGAATTTTTTGTGGTAGTCGAACGAGCTTGCAAATCCGAAGAGCTGAGCAAATAAAATAGAAAAGCTGAGTTTGAGGCTAGAGACTCAAGAAAGAGACCGACGAATAAGTCATTTCAATCTTCATCAAAGAAATCGAGGGATTTGTATACTCGTTCAAATGCTTCAGCTGGGTATCCCAACAAAGATCGTGGGAAGCAGTATTCGAGTTTTAAGGCCCAAACTACGTTGATTGCGAGCGTTGGTAATGCTAGGTCTAATAGAACTGAATGTCAGCACTGCGGTAGACGACACCCCGGTGAATGGAGGATGAATAACCGGGCTTGCTTTAAATGTGGCTCCCCAGATCACTTCATTCGAGATCGTCCTGAAATGGCTGAGAAAGATAATTTTCAAAATGTAAGGCCGAGTAACACTGCCACTAGAGAAAGGCCACTGAGAAATACTAGAAGTGGGAACAGCAGTAGAGGTGTGACAAAAGAGTTAACTGCAAGATCAGAGGTCAGAGCACCTGCTATAACTTACGCTATTCGCGCTCGTGAAGATGCATCATCCCCTGATGTGATCACTTGTACATTTTCTCTCTATGATATTAATATAGTTACATTGATTGATCCTGGATCGACTCATTCTTATATTTGCATGAATTTGGTATCTAATAAGAATTTTTCTGGTGAGTTTACTGAGTTTTTGATTAAAGTGTCAAACCCCTTAGGCAAATATGTTTTAGTTGATAAAGTTTGCAAGAGTTGTCCTTTAATAATTCGGGGTCACTATTTTTCGACTGACTTAATGCTTTTACCATTTGATGAGTTCGATGTAATTCTTGGAATGGATTGGTTGGCTCTACATGATGTCGTAGTGAATTGTAGATTGAAGATTATTGAATTGAAATGTCAAAATAATGAAATTCTTCGAATTGAACCGGATGAGTCGGGTGAGTTGCTTATTGTGATTTCATCGATGTTGACTCAAAGGTATGTAAGAAAGGGTTGCGAAGCATTTCTTGCGTATGTATTGAATATGAAGGTATCTAAATTAAAGATAGAGTCTGTGCCGGTAGTTTGTGAATATCTGGATGTGTTCCCAAAGGAGTTGCCTGGATTACCACCGATTAGAGAGGTGGATTTTGCTATTGATTTGGTACCGAGAACTTCACCGACATCGATAGCTCCAAATAGAATGGCTCTGAATGAATTGAAAGAATTGAAATCTCAGTTGCAAGAGTTGACAGATAAAGGTTTTGCGAGATTGAGTTTTTCTCCTTGGGGTGTACCAGTGTTATTCGTCAAGAAGAAAGAAAGATTCATGAGGCTTTCTATCAATTATCGTCAACTCAACAAGGTTACGATAAAGAACAAGTGTAACACCCCAAATCCGGTCAATACACCACGACCGAATCTAGTATGTTACGGGGAAAAACGCATTTGAAAGGTTAGATTTTCGGATAAAAGTTTGATGAAAACTCTTTGCTGTATTTTGTACTTTGCAAAATATCTTGGGCATGATTGTTTTGAAACCGATAGTGCACTTTGCTAACCCGGAAGTTTTGAAAACTTAGTGGAATCCAATTGCAAAACTAATTTATATCATTTGGAAATTCGAGTTGTTCCTTTTTAGTTGCTTAAAAACATTTCGATTCAGCTTGAATTTGAAAAACATTTGAGTTGCATTCATTTTTAAATCACAGCATGATACCCGATGGTAAAGTTTAAAACATATCGCTTTGTAGTTTTGAAAACCTTATCGTTCCAAGTTTTATCGAATATTACCCAATAATTTGTTAAGGCATATTGAAATCAAATTTAAGCATAAATAATAATCAAAGTAAAATTTTAAAAAGGCCTTTTACAAACCCAACAAAACCGAATGGAAATAAATAGAGTAAAGTACCAAGTTTTCTTTTAAACAGTGCAAGTCCCAATTATTCATGGCATGGTCACCTCGAGTCCACCCGGCTCCGTGTCCGCGATCTAAGTGTCACCTGAAATGATAAGGGAGAAGGTGAGTCATAAGACTCAGTGCATAAATCCCTCTCCCAAAGAATGCAACATACTAACACACATCATAACAAAGCAATACAATTAATGCACCCGATCCTAACCATCCATAACACCTTTTCTACCCCGTGTGGTACCAAACCACCGGTGGTGCCAAACCACTGGTGACCCAAAGTCACGATATCCATCAATGTGGTGCCAAACCACTGGTGACCCAAAGTCACAAATAATCCATATGTGGGGCCAACCCACGTGTGATACCAAATCACTGGCGACGATCCCGTATCTCAATAGTGGGGCCAACCTACGGTGGTACTAAGCCACAGGGACGAGTCGCCATGAGGTGCCAAACCTCTAGTGTCCCAAAGACACAATTGTGATACCAAATCACTGGTGACCGAAGTCACGATTAGTCAAGTCGTGGGGCCAACCCACGTGTGATACCAAATCACTGGCGACGATCCCGTAATATCAACTGTGGGGCCAACCCACTGTGGTACTAAGCCACTGGGACAAGTCGCTATGAGGTGCCAAACCTCTGGTGACCCAAAGTCACAATAATCGATCTGTGGTACCAAACCACTAGAGGTGCCAAACCTCTGGTGTCCCAAAGACACGGATATCATATTCCCCCTCCTCTCATATCACCCATAAACATACCATACTGATGCAAATCGTGCACTCATGCAAATCATGCTAATATGTTTAATGTAGCATCTCATAACACATACATCATAGATCATGATATCATATCAATAACAGAGCTCGTAGTGAAACGGACTTACTCGAATCCGTGCACATACCCCATAGGGTATCATATCAATCAACCATACTGTTTCGGCTTTAAGCATTCAGGTTATTAAGCATATTACTAAGTAAAAAGTGTGTTAGTTTACACACATTAATCATAAGCCTTAATCCAAA
The DNA here is from genome assembly GCA_025506655.1 of Gossypium rotundifolium. Taxonomy (NCBI): domain Eukaryota; kingdom Viridiplantae; phylum Streptophyta; class Magnoliopsida; order Malvales; family Malvaceae; genus Gossypium; species Gossypium rotundifolium. The sequence continues at coordinate 33,607,818 of CP106730.1, forward strand.
CGAACCGATCTAAGACCCTCGATTAGCTTGCTCCTATAATCGGCCAAATAAGAACATTAGGACCAAGGCCATTTGGCCACCCCAAATAAACTAAAGGGTTAACACTCAAACCCTTACCTTACGAATGATTTAGTTTCCTACCAAATCCCGAACCAACTGATGGTTCCTTTGACAATCGGCCACACCTTGTTAAGAAGAACAATTAATCCTTAAAGACTTTGGCTTAACGAGGCTAAGAGTATAAACTAATGAAACCAACCCTTACCACCACTTACCAATCGATCACTCACAAACGGAGGCTTCGCTTGACTGCTTCGAAATCCCGGAGTTCCTATAACAAAATGATTCCAAAATAATCGATTAACACACTCCCAATCAAATGCCGAATCAACTCTTACCTTGCAATAGTCGTTAGAAAATAGGGAAGGGAAGAAATAGGCATTCGGCCTAGCACTAACCTTCCTCTAAAAACCCGATTGGAGAGAAAAGAGAAGAGACCACCCCCTTGCTAGTGATTCGGCCAAAACTTAAACAAAAAGAGAAGGGGATTCGGCTGAGTTTGCTTAAGACTATCAAACAAGGTTCGGCTATAGGTGTTTAACACCACCTATGGTACGGCTTGGGTGGTAAGAGAGAAAGAGAAGGAGTGAAATGGAGATGAGGTTTAGGCAAGAAGGATTTGAGAAGAAGAAAGATAATGGACAGGAGGAAGGTACTTTTGCTTTTGAAAGAAAAAGAAAGGGAGAAGGTGTTTTGGAGTGTAAAGTTTCGGCTACCCAGGTTTCAAAGAAAGAAAGAAAGTATGAGAGAAAAAGAGAGTACTAGTTTCGGCTTAGTGCAAATGAAAAAAAGAAAGAGAGAGGTAGAAGGGTATATGGTTCGGCCAAAGTTAACAAAGAAATAGAAGCTTGAAAACTCAAAGAACATTCGGCTGCTAGTGAAAATGAAAGAAAAACAAAGCAAGTTTTGGCAAGGTATATGTTGCTTGGGGATTTTCGGTTTCCAGAAAAAAGAACAATTAAGAAACTCCTTTGAAAATTCAGCTAAGCACTTAGACTAAGGCTGGCCGAAAGTCACTCAACAATTGCCAAAAGAATTTGGCACTCCCACTTACACACCTACCAAACCGCCACTCCCCATGAAGACTCCAACATTCTACCACCACCCACAAACACTCATGGCCACTAATTCAAACCGATTTGAATTAGTCAAACCCCCAACTCACTCCTTAAATCACTCCTTGCCCACCGTTTAAATTATTTGACTTGGTCTATGGCAGAGTTTGAACTGCACACAACTTCTCCCCCTCTATACCGTCAAAATGGAAGCAAAATGTATGGCTTCTGCAGCTCGAACTCATGACCTCCTCCCCTTGCAAGGTGTCACACACACAAGCTCTAAGTGGCGCCTCTTGCCACTCCACCAAGGCTCCTCTTGTGCTAAAATCCACCGAAAAATACCCATAGCCCCTAGCTCCTTCAGCTCCATTCACTAAAAGCTTAAAAACTAAAATTTTCTCTACCACTCAAGCTTACACTAGGCTTTCAACTAAGCCCCAAAACATCAAAAACAACCATACTGCAGATCAAACACATGCAAACAATGCAACAACAAAAATAGCCCTATTCCGGGATATTACGTTCTACCCCTTAAAAATAATTTCGACCTCGAAATTACACGATCAAAAGAGTTGAGGTATTGTTTGTCTCATCATATCCTCTGGTTCCCACGTAGCTTCCTCCACGCCATGATTCCGCCATAGCACATTTACCGAGGAATCGACTTTCTCGCAGAACCTTCACATCCCGATCTAGAATCTGCACTGGTTCTTCCTCCATGGTCAAATTCGGATTCACCTCGATATCTTCCACTGCTACGACATGCGATGGATCTGAACGATATCGCCTAAGCATCGAAACGTGGGATATGTCGTGAATCTGACTTAGCTCTGCTAGCAATTCAAGCTGATACGCTACCGGTCCCATACGTCTCGATTACCTTATACTATTGAATAAACCTCAGACTTAAATTGCCTTTTCTCCGAACCTCAACACTTTCTTCCATGGCGAGACCTTGAAAGACCCTATCACCCACGGAAAACTCTATATCTCTACGCTTAAGATCGGTAAGACTTACATCTGTCAAAGCTTCCTTCAATCGAGCTGAATCAACTTAACCTTGTCTTGATCTCGTAACCAACTCTGGTCCCAATATCTGACGTTCACCCAACTCCGTCCAACATGTAGGTGAGCGACACTTCCTACCATACAATGCCTCATACGGTGCCATCTTGATGCTAGTTTGGTAACTGTTGTTGTAGGCGAACTCAGCTAATGGTAGAAACTCTTCCCAACTACCTCTGAAGTCTAGGACACAACCTCGAAGCATATCCTCTAAGATCTGTATAACCCTTTCCGACTACCCATCAGACTACGAGTGGAATGCCGTGCTGAAATCCCACCGCGTACCCAGAGCCTGATGCAACGCTTTCCAGAACCTAGACGTAAATCTGGGATCCCTATCCGAGATGATCGTTCTTGCACACCGTCGACCTCACTATCTCGACACATACTGACCGCTAACCTCTGAAGTGAGTAATCCACCCTCACCAGGATAAAGTGAGATGATTTAGTCAGACGATCCACAATTACCCAAACTGAGTCCTTCTTGCTAGGCGTAAGAGGTAATCCACTGACAAAATCCATAGTTATCCTTTCCCACTTCCACTGTGGAATCTTTACTGGCTGAAGCAACCCTGACGGCAACTGATGTTCAACCTTGACCTGCTGACATGTCAGACACTTCCTTACAAACTCTGTCACTTCCCTCTTCAGACCCGGCCACCAAAACTGCTCTTTTAGATTCCGATACATTTTACTGCCTCCAGGATGCATAGCGTAGGGGCTGCTATGCGCATCCTGAAGAATCTTCTGCCTTAATTCGATATCCCTCGGCATACAAGCTCTTTCTTGAAAACACAGCACTCTATCACTAGACAGACTAAAACCCTCCAAACCATCATTCTGCACTTGTGACCTCTGCGCATTCAGAACCTCATCCTCTAACTACTTTTCCTTAATCTGCTCAACCCACGTAGGCTTAACCTGCAATTCTGCCAGAATACTTCCATCGTCATACAAACTCAAATGGGCAAACATCGCTCTTAAGTCCGCTACAACCTTTCGCCTCAACGCGTCTGCCACCACGTTAGCCTTGCCCGGATGGTACTCAATCGAATAGTCGTAGTCCTTTAGCAACTCAATCCATCCGCGCTGCCTCAAATTCAAATCCTTCTGAGTCAAAAGGTACTTCAGACTCTTGGGATCCATGTAGACTATCGATCTCGTGCCTCCAGATTTTCAAGGCGAAGACTACTACCGCTAACTCTAGGTCATGCGTCGGATAATTGACTTCATGTGGCCTCAGCTGCCGAGATGCGTAAGCCACAACCTTCCCTTCCTGCATCAGCACACAACCCAAACCCGTATGTGATGCATCGCAATATATCAGAATTCCTTTCACCTCCTCAGTGAATTAGAACCGAGCTTGGTCAAAATCTTCTTCAACTTGTCAAAGCTCTCCTGCTGCTTCTCAGTCCAAACGAGCAAGACCCTTTTCTTAACAATTTGGTCATCGTTGTCTTTGCGATCAACGAAAATCCTCTACAAATCTTGGTAATATCACCCAAGCCCAAAAACTCGAATCTCGACTCTCGACTTAGGCGGCTTCTAATCCAAAACTGCCTCAATCTTGCGAGGATCCACTCTAATCCCCTCAGCCGACACTACATGACCCAAGAAAGTCACCTCTCTAAGCCAGAACTCGCATTTACTAAACTTTGCATAAAGCTGTTTCTCCCTCAGAATCTGCAACACAACTCACAAATGCGCATCATGCTCCTCCTCAGTCCTTGAATACACCAAGATGTCATCAATAAAAACCACGATGAACTGATCCAAATACTGCCGGAACACCCTATTCATCATATCCATGAATGCTGCCGGCGCGTTAGTCAACCCAAACGGCATTACCAAAAATTCATAGTGCCCATACCAAGTACGAAACGCCGTCTTGCAGATATCTGCCTCCTTCACCTTTAACTGGTGATACCCAGACCTTAAATCGATCTTCGAGAATACCGATGCACCTTTCAACTGATGAAACAAGTCATCTATCCGTGGCAACGGATACTTGTTTTTGATCATCAGCTTATTCAACTGGCGGTAGTCTATACACATCCGCATCGTTCCGTCTTTCTTCTTAACAAAGAGTACCGGCGCTCTCCAAGATGAAACACTTAGCCTGATAAAGCCTCGGTCCAACAACTCCTGGATCTGAGCCTTAAGCTCCACTAACTCTTTTGGCGCCATCCTATACGGAGCAATAGACACTGGCGCAGTTTCGGGTAATAGATCTATCCCGAACTCCACCTCTCGATCCGGTGGTAAACCCGGAAGCTCCTCTGGAAACACATCAGCAAATTCCTTAACTGTTCGGACCTCCCCTACGGCAGACTCCTCAGCCTCCAAGGCATACACATGAACCACATATGCTTTACAGCCATTCCTGACCATCTTCTCAGCTTTCAGAGCAGACACTACGTTGGACAAGTAATCTCTTCTATTACCGATCAGGACCACCTCATCACCCTTAGCCGTCCTTAAAACCATGCGCTTAACCGCACAATCCAACCTCGCCTGGTACTTAACCAACCAGTCCATCCCAAGAATCAGATCGAGCTCTCCAAATGGCAGTTCCATCAGATCAGCCTCAAAACTACCCCTTGGAGTTCTAGGGTACATCTCTATCTGACTTATCTACAACTACTGAGTGACCTAGAGGGCTAATTACGGTCATCTGCCTAGAAGATATCTCAGAGTCTAAATCCATGGTCTTCACTATGTTACTCGCAACGTATGAATGCATTGAACCCACATCAATCAAAGCAATAAATGGAGAACCAAAGATCAAGAACGTACCGGTTATGACGTCCAGTGCGTCGCCTTCCTCTCGACATCGTCAGATACACTAACCACGGGCCGTCTTGCCTCGAAATACCTGCACCTCTTGCGGTGCTCATGGCCCGACCGAACCATTACCCCCTCTGCCATTACCACGACCCCTCTATGGTGGCGGTCCATTATTCTGGCCGAGCACGGCCGACCCTCGGTCAATCCTTGCCAACTTACGCAGACAGTCCCTCACACGATGGTCCAGCGAACCACACTCAAAACATACTCTTCCACCAGTCCAACATCCTCCCCAATGAGCTTTCCCACAATGGTTACACTGGCAGCAATGGACCTACTAGACTGATTCGACCCACTTGGTCTAGCCCTTTTCTGAAGATTACCTGACGGCCCAGAAGATCCAAAACTCTGCTTTTGCCTGTTCCTATCCGTATTCTGCCTCACAGACTCTTTAACCCCTTCGGCTACCTTAGCCTTTTCCACCAGGACAGCAAACTCACGCTCCTGCTGTGGAGTAATCAGCAACCTTAATTCATCTCTCAGACCATCCTCGAAACGAACACACCTCTCGTGTTCAGTAACCACCATGCCCCTAGCATACCGACTCAGCCTCAAGAACTCTGCCTCGTACTCCGACACAGACTTACTCCCTTGCACCAGCCTCAGAAATGCCTTCCGTTGATCATTAATGTAGCTAGCTCTGATGTACTTTTTTTGATATGCAGCCTTAAAATAATCCCAAGTAAGATCTTCTGCTGCAGCACTGTCCCGAACCGTGAGCCACCACTAGTATGACTCATCTCGAAGAAGTGATACTATCCCCTTTAGTTTCTCTTCAGCAGTCAGGTCTAAATCGTCCATGATCCGCTCTGTCGCCTCCAGCCAATATTCAGCCGTGCTGGGAGCCACACTAGACACACCTCGGAATACCTCAGCTCCGTTTGCTCGGAGTCGTTCAGGCATAGATTTTCGAGCTCCTGTGCCTCCACCTACTCCAACTACCCTTTCCAGAACTCGCAGCATCGCCTGTGACACTGCGTCGTCCCCAGTCTATTCCTGAAACTCACCACCTCTAGCTGGTGGCGATGCAGTATCTCGTTCTCGACCCTGACTGGATCCTACGGGTTCAGAAACTGTCATCCTACCCCGTCCACGACCACGACCACGACCACGTCCACCTCGAGTGCTCATGACTAAAATCTCATCTTGTCTGATTTAGAAATTTATGCATTAGTAAATATTCCACTGTTTTTAAAGGCAAGAGTCTTATGAATATCTCTTATTAAAGAAGTTTTGTTTTCGCGAGTCCACAGAGTCCTACTGTTTTCAGTTTCTAAAGTAGTTTACTACCGCTAGTCATTCAGTCACATCACATCAAAATCTCAAGCAATAGTAAGGGGTACTTACCTGGGCAGATTGGTGCCGGAGTCTCGGTGCCATGCCTTTCAAACCATATACTTTAAAACTAAAACACTTAAACCAGTATTTAAAACATTTTGGGCCTCGGGCCCACAGCCGAGCCTTTGAACTTGGCTCTATACCACAATTGTAACACCCCAAACCCGGTCAATACACCACGATCGAATCTGGTATGTTACGGGGAAAAACGCATTTGAAAGGTTAGATTTTCGGATAAAAGTTTAATGAAAACTCTTTGCTGTATTTTGTACTTTGCAAAATATCTTGGGCATGATTGTTTTGAAACTGATAGTGCACTTTGCTAACCCGGAAGTTTTGAAAACCTTATCGTTCCAAGTTTTATCGAATATTACCCAATAATTTGTTAAGGCATATTGAAATCAAATTTAAGCATAAATAATAATCAAAGTAAAATTTTAAAAAGGCCTTTTACAAACCCAACAAAACCGAATGGAAATAAATAGAGTAAAGTACCAAGTTTTCTTTTAAGCAATTGCAAGTCTTAATTATTCATGGCATGGTCACCTCGAGTCCACCCGGCTCCGTGTCCGCGATCTAAGTGTCACCTGAAATGATAAGGGAGAAGGTGAGTCGCAAGACTCAGTGCATAAATCCCTCTCCCAAAGAATGCAACATACTAACACACATCATAACAAAGCAATACAATTAATGCACCCGATCCTAACCATCCATAACACCTTTTCTACCCCGTGTGGTACCAAACCACTGGTGGTGCCAAACCACTGGTGACCCAAAGTCACGATATCCATCAATGTGGTGCCAAACCACTGGTGACCCAAAGTCACAATAATCCATATGTGGGGCCAACCCACGTGTGATACCAAATCACTGGCGACGATCCCGTATCTCAATAGTGGGGCCAACCCACGGTGGTACTAAGCCACAGGGACGAGTCGCTATGAGGTGCCAAACCTCTGGTGTCCCAAAGACACAATTGTGATACCAAATCACTGGTGACCGAAGTCACGATTAGTCAAGTCGTGGGGCCAACCCGTGTGATAACAAATCACCGGCGACGATCCGTAATATCAAGCGTGGGGCCAACCCATTTGTGGTACTAAGCCACCGGGACAAGTCGCTATGAGGTACCAAACCTCGGTGACCCAAAGTCACAATAATCGATCTGTGGTACCAAACCACTAGAGTTGCCAAACCTCTGGTGTCCCAAAGACATGGATATCATATTCCCCCTCCTCTCATATCACCCATAAACATACCATACTGATGCAAATCGTGCACTTATGCAAATCATGCTAATATGTTTAATGTAGCATCTCATAACACATACATCATAGATCATGATATCATATCAATAACAGAGCTCGTAGTGAAACGGACTTACCCGAATCCGTGCACATACCCCATAGGGTATCAAATCAATCAACCATACTGTTTCGGCTTTAAGCATTCAGGTTATTAAGCATATTACTAAGTAAAAAGTGTGTTAGTTTACACACCTGTTAATACACAAGCCTTAATCCAAACGAACCGATCTAAGACCCTCGATTAGCTTGCTCCTATAATCGGCCAAATAAGAACATTAGGACCAAGGCCTTTCGGCCACCCCAAATAAACTAAAGGGTTAACACTCAAACCCTTACCTTACGAATGATTTGGTTTCCTACCAAATCCAGAACCAACTGATGGTTCCTTTGACAATCGGCCACACCCTGTTAAGAAGAACAATTAATCCTTAAAGACTTTGGCTTAACGAGGCTAAGAGTATAAACTAATGAAACCAACCCTTACCACCACTTACCAACCGATCACTCACAAATGGAGGCTTCGCTTGACTGCTTCGAAATCTCGGAGTTCCTATAACAAAATGATTCCAAAACAATCGATTAACACACTCCCAATCAAATGCCGAATCAACTCTTACCTTGCAATAGTCGTTAGAGAACAGGGAGGGGAAGAAATAGGCATTCGGCCTAGCTCTAACCTTCCTCTAAAAACCCGATTGGAGAGAAAAGAGAAGAGACCACCCCCTTGCTAGTGATTCGGCCAAAACTTAAACAAAAAGAGAAGGGGATTTGGCTGAGTTTGCTTAAGACTATCAAACAAGGTTTGGCTATAGGTGTTTAACACCACCTATGGTACGGCTTGGGTGGTAAGAGAGAAAGAGAAGGAGTGAAATGGAGATGAGGTTTAGGTAAGAAGGATTGGAGAAGAAGAAAGATAATGGACAGGAGGAAGGTACTTTCGGTTTTGAAAGAAAAAGAAAGGGAGAAGGTGTTTTGGAGTGTAAAGTTTCGGCCATCCAGGTTTCAAAGAAAGAAAGAAAGTATGAGAGAAAAAGAGAGTACTAGTTTCGGCTTAGTGCAAAAAAAGAAAGAGAGAGGTAGGAGGGTATATGGTTCGGCCAAAGTTAACAAAGAAATAGAAGCTTGAGAACTCAAAGAACATTCAGCTGCTAGTGAAAATGAAAGAAAAACAAAGCAAGTTTCGGCAAGGTATATGTTGCTTGGGGATTTTCGGTTTTCAAAAAAAAGAACAATTAAGAAACTCCTTTGAAAATTCAGCTAAGCACTTAGACTAAGGCTGGCCGAAAGTCACTCAACAATTGCCAAAAGAATTTCGGCACTCCCACTTACACACCTACCAAACCGGCCACTCCCCCCATGAAGACTCCAACATTCGGCCACCACCCACAAACACTCATGGCCACTAATTCAAACCGATTTGAATTAGTCAAACCCCCAACTCACTCCTTAATTCACTCCTTGCCCACCATTTAAATTATTTGACTTGGTCTATGGCAGAGTTTGAACTGCACACAACTTCTCCCCCTCCATGCCGTCAAAATGGAAGCAAAATGTATGGCTTCTGCAGCTCGAACTCATGACCTCCTCCCCTTGCAAGGTGTCACACACACAAGCTCTAAGTGGCACCTCTTGCCACTCCACCAAGGCTCCTCTTGTGCTAAAATCCACCGAAAAATACCCATAACCCTTAGCTCCTTCAGCTCCATTCACTAAAAGCTTAAAAACTAAAATTTTCTCTACCACTCAAGCTTACACTAGGCTTTCAACTAAGCCCCAAAACATCAAAAACAACCATACTGCAGATCAAACACATACAAACAATGCAACAACAAAAATAGCCCCTATTCCAGGATATTACAGTTCTACCTCCTTAAAAATAATTTCGACCTCGAAATTACCTGATCAAAAGAGTTGAGGGTATTGCTGTCTCATCATATCTTCTGGTTCCCACGTAGCTTCCTCTACGCCATGATTCCGCCATAGCACTTTTACTAGAGGAACTGACTTTCTACGCAGAACCTTCACATCCCAATCTAGAATCTGCACTGGTTCTTCCTCCATTGTCAAATCCGGATTCACCTCGATATCTTCCACTACTACGACATGCGATGGATCTGATCGATATCGCCTAAGCATCGAAACGTGGAATACGTCGTGAATCTGACTTAGCTCTGCTGGCAATTCAAGCTGATACGCTACCGGTCCCATACGTCTCGATTACCTTATACTACCCAATAAATCTCGAACTTAACTTACCTTTTCTCCCGAACCTCAACACTTTCTTCCATGGCGAGACCTTCAGAAAGACCCTATCACCCCCGGAAAACTCTATATCTCTACGCTTAAGATCAGCGTAAGACTTCTGTCTGTCAAAGCTTCCTTCAATCGAGCTGAATCAACTTAACCTTGTCTTGATCTCAGAACCAACTCGGTCCCAATATCGGCGTTCACCCAACTCAGTCCAACATGTAGGTGGCGACACTTCCTACCATACAATGCCTCATACGGTGCCATCTTGATGCTAGTTTGGTAGCTGTTGTTGTAGGCGAACTCATTAATGGTAGAAACTCTTCCCAACTACCTCAAGTCCAAGACACAACCTCGAAGCATATCCTCAGATAACCCTTTTCGATTGCCCGTCGATCGAGGGTGGAATCGTCTTTGAAATCCAACCGTACCCAGAGCACGATGCAACGCTTTCTAGAACCTTGACGTAAATTTGGGATCTCTATCCGAGATGATCGATCTTTGGCACACCGCGCGACCTCACTATCTCGACACATACTGACTTCGCTAACCTCTGAAGTGAGTAATCTACCCTCACCAGGATAAAGTGAGCTGATTTAGTCAGACGATCCACAATTACCCAAACTGAGTCCTTCTTGCTAGGCGTAAGAGGTAATCCACTGATGAAATCCATAGTTATCCTTTCCCACTTCCATGTGGAATCTTTCTTCGGTGAAGCAACCACGACGGCAAATTGATGTTCACCTTGACTGTGACATGTCGACACTTGCCTACAAACTCGTCACTTCCTTCTTGACTTGGCCACCAAAACTGCTCTTTTAGATCCCGATACATTTTACTGCCTCCAGGATGCATAGCGTAGGGGCTGCTATGCGTGTCCTGAAGAATCTTCTGCCTTAATTCGATATCCCTCGGCATACAAGCTCTTCCTTGGAAACACAGCACTCCATCACTAGACAAACTGAAACCCTCCAAACCACCATTCTGCACTTGTGACCTCTGCGTATTCAGAACCTCATCCTCTAACTACTTTTCCTTAATCTGCTCAACCCACGTAGGCTTAACCTGCAATTCTGCCAGAATACTTCCGTTGTCATACAAACTCAAATGGGCAAACATTGCTCTTAAGTCCGCTACAACCTTTCGACTCAACGCGTCCGCCACCACGTTAGCCTTGCCCAGATGGTACTCAATCGAACAGTCGTTGTCCTTTAGCAACTCAATCCATCCGTGCTGCCTCAAATTCAAATCCTTCTGAGTCAAAAGGTACTTCAGACTCTTGTGATCCGTGTAGACTATCGATCTCTCTCCGTACAAATAGTGCCTCTAGATTTTCAAGGTGAAGACTACTGCCGCTAATTCCAGGTCATGCGTCGGATAATTGACTTCATGTGGCCTCAATTGCCGAGATGCATAAGCCACAACTTTCCCTTCCTGCATCAGCACACAACCCAAACCCATATGTGATGCATCGCAATATACTGTGAATTCCTTTCCTGTCTCAGGCTGAATTAGAACCGGAGCTTCAGTCAAAATCTTCTTCAACTTGTCAAAGCTCTCCTGCTGCTTCTCAGTCCAAACGAACGGAACCCCTTTTCTTAACAATTTGGTCATCGGTGCTGTGATCAACGAAAATCCCTCTACAAATCTTTGGTAATATCCTGCCAAGCCTAGAAAACTCTGAATCTCAGCTACTGACTTAGGCGGCTTCCAATCCAAAATTGCCTCAATCTTGCGAGGATCCACTCTAATCCCCTCAGCCAACACTACATGACCCAAGAAAGTCACCTCTCTAAGCCATAACTCGCATTTACTAAACTTTGCATAAAGCTATTTCTCCCTCAGAATCTGCAACACAACTTGCAAATGCGCATCATGCTCCTCCTCAGTCCTTGAATACACCAAGATGTCGTCAATAAAAACCACGACGAACTGATCCAAATACTGCCAGAACACCCTATTCATCATATCCATGAATGCTGCCGGCGTGTTAGTCAACCCAAACGGCATTACCAAAAATTCATAGTGCCCATACCGAGTACGAAATGCCGTCTTGCAGATATTCGCCTCCTTCACCTTTAACTGGTGATACCCAGACCTTAAATCAATCTTCGAGAATACTGATGCACCCTTCAGCTGATCAAACAAGTCATCTATCCGTGGCAACGGATACTTGTTTTTGATCGTCAGCTTATTCAACTGGCGGTAGTCTATACACATCCGCATCGTTCCGTCTTTCTTCTTAACAAAGAGTACCGGTGCTCTTCAAGGTGAAACACTTGGCCTGATAAAGCCTCGATCCAACAACTCCTGGATCTGAGCCTTAAGCTCCACTAACTCTTTTGGCGCCATCCTATACGGAGCAATAGACACTGGCACAGTTTTGGGTAACAGATCTATCCCGAACTCCACCTCTCGATCCGGTGGCAAACCCGGAAGCTCCTCTGGAAACACATTAGCAAATTCTTTAACTGTTCGGACCTCCCCTACGGCAGACTCCTCAGCCTCCAAGGCATACACATGAACCACATATGCTTTACAGCCCTTCCTGACCATCTTCTCAGCTTTCAGAGCAGACACCACGTTGGATAAGTAATCCCTTCTATTACTGATCAGGACCACCTCATCACCCTTAGTCGTCCTTAAAACCATGCGCTTAGCCGCATAATCCAACCTCGCCTGGTACTTAACCAACCAGTCCATCCCAAGAATCAGATCGAACTCTCTAAATGGCAGTTCCATCAGATCAGCCTCAAAAACTGCCCCTTGGAGTTCTAGGGGTACATCTCTATATAGCTTATCTATAACTACAGAGTGACCTAGAGGGTTAATTATGGTCATCTGCCTAGAAGATATCTCAGAGTCTAAATCCATGGTCTTCACTATGCTACTCGCAACGTATGAATGCGTTGAACCCACATCAATCAAAGTAGTAAATGGAGAACCAAAGATCAAGAACGCGTCTGGGTTATGACGTCCGGTCGTCGTCCTCCTCTCGAGCCTCATTGCATACACTAACCCAGGCCGTCTTGCTTCGAAATACCGCACCTCGCCTGGTGCTCGTGGCCCCACCGAAACCATTACCCCTCGCCATTACCACGACCCCTCTGTGGTGGCGGTCCATTATTCCGAAACTGAGCACGGCCCTGACCCTCAGACTGAATCCTCGCCAACTTACACGGACGGTCCCTCACACGATGGTCCAGCGAACCACACTCAAAACATCCTCTTCCACCAGTCTAACATCCTCCCCAATGAGCTTTCCCACAACGGTTACACTGTGGCGGTCCCTGATTAGTAGCAATGGACCTACCAGACTGATTCAGCCCACTTGGTCTAGCCCTTTTCTGAAGATTACCTGACGACCCAGAGGATCCAAAACTCCGCTTTTGCCTGTTCCTATCCACATTCTGCCTCACAGACTCTTTAACCCCTTCGGCTACCTTAGCCTTTTCTACCAGGACAGCAAACTCACGCTCCTGCTGTGGAGCAATCAGTAACCTTAATTCATCTCTCAGACCATCCTCGAAATAAACACACCTTTCGTGTTCAGTAACCACCATGCCCCTAGCATACCGACTCAGCCTCAAGAACTCTGCCTCGTACTCCGACACAGACTTACTCCCCTGTACCAGCCTCAGAAATGCCTTCCGTTGATCATTAATGTAGCTAGCTCTGATGTACTTTTTTTGATATGCAGCCTTAAAATAATCCCAAGTAAGATCTTCTGCTGCAGCACTGTCCCGAACCGTGAGCCACCACTAGTATGACTCATCTCGAAGAAGTGATACTATCCCCTTTAGTTTCTCTTCAGCAGTCAGGTCTAAATCGTCCATGATCCACTCTGTCGCCTCCAGCCAATATTCCGTCTTTGGGAGCCACACCAGACACACCTCGAAATACCTCACCCGCTTGCTCGAGTCATTCGAGCACGATTTACGAGCTCTGCGCCTCCACCTACTCTAACTACCCTTTCCAAAACTCGCAGCATCGCCTATGACACTCGTCGTCCCGCCTATTCTCAAACTCACCACCTCCACCGGTGGCGATCTTGTATCTCATTCTCTGACCCCTGACCAGATTCTATGGGTTCAGAAACTGTCATCCTACCCCGTCCACGACCACGACCACGTCCACCTCGAGCGCTCATGACTAAAATCTCATCTTGTCTGATTTAGAAATTTATGCATTAGTAAATATTCCACTGTTTTTAAAGGCAAGAGTCTTATGAATATCTCTTATTAAAGAAGTTTTGTTTTCGCGAGTCCACAGAGTCCTGTTGTTTTCAGTTTCTAAAGTAGTTTACTACCGCTAGTCATTCAGTCACATCACATCAAAATCTCAAGCAATAGTAAGGGGTACTTACCTGGGCAGATTGGTGCCGGAGTCTCGGTGCCATGCCTTTCAAACCATACTTAAACCAATATTTAAAACATTTTGGGCCTCGGGCCCACAGCCGACCCTTTAAACTTGGCTCTATACCACAATTGTAACACCCTAAACCCAGTCAATACACCACGATCGAATCTGGTATGTTACGGGGAAAAACGCATTTGAAAGGTTAGATTTCCGGATAAAAGTTTGATGAAAACTCTTTGCTGTATTTTGTACTTTGCAAAATATCTTGGGCATGATTGTTTTGAAACCGATAGTGCACTTTGCTAACCCGGAAGTTTTGAAAACCTTATCGTTCCAAGTTTTATCGAATATTACCCAATAATTTGTTAAGGCATATTGAAATCAAATTTAAGCATAAATAATAATCAAAGTAAAATTTTAAAAAGGCCTTTTACAAACCCAACAAAACCGAATGGAAATAAATAGAGTAAAGTACCAAGTTTTCTTTTAAATAGTGCAAGTCCCAATTATTCATGGCATGGTCACCTCGAGTCCACCCGGCTCCGTGTCCGCGATCTAAGTGTCACCTGAAATGATAAGGGAGAAGGTGAGTCGCAAGACTCAGTGCATAAATCCCTCTCCCAAAGAATGCAACATACTAACACACATCATAACAAAGCAATACAATTAATGCACCCGATCCTAACCATCCATAACACCTTTTCTACCCCGTGTGGTACCAAACCACTGGTGGTGCCAAACCACTGGTGACCTAAAGTCACGATATCCATCAATGTGGTGCCAAACCACTGGTGACCCAAAGTCACAAATAATCCATATGTGGGCCAACCCGTGTGATACCAAATCACTGGTGACGATCCCGTATCTCAATAGTGGGGCCAACCCACGGTGGTACTAAGCCACAGGGACGAGTCGCTATGAGGTGCCAAATCTCTGGTGTCCCAAAGACACAATTGTGATACCAAATCACTGGTGACCGAAGTCACGATTAGTCAAGTCGTGGGGCCAACCCACGTGTGATACCAAATCACTGGTGACGATCCCGTAATATCAACTGTGGGGCCAACCCACTGTGGTACTAAGCCACTGGGACAAGTCGCTATGTGGTGCCAAACCTCTAGTGACCCAAAGTCACAATAATCGATCTGTGGTACCAAACCACTAGAGTTGCCAAACCTCTGGTGTCCCAAAGACACGGATATCATATTGCCCCTCCTCTCATATCACCCATAAACATACCATACTGATGCAAATCATGCACTCATGCAAATCATGCTAATATGTTTAATGTAGCATCTCATAACACATACATCATAGATCATGATATCATATCAATAACAGAGCTCGTAGTGAAACGGACTTACCCGAATCCGTGCACATACCCCATAGGGTATCATATCAATCAACCATACTGTTTCGGCTTTAAGCATTCAGGTTATTAAGCATATTACTAAGTAAAAAGTGTGTTAGTTTACACACACATTATCATAAGCCTTAATCCAAACGAACCGATCTAAGACCCTCGATTAGCTTGCTCCTATAATCGGCCAAATAAGAACATTAGGACCAAGGCCATTCGGCCACCCTAAATAAACTAAAGGGTTAACACTCAAACCCTTACCTTACGAATGATTTGGTTTCCTACCAAATCCCGAACCAACTGATGGTTCCTTTGACAATCGGCCACACCCTGTTATGAAGAACAATTAATCCTTAAAGACTTTGGCTTAACGAGGCTAAGAGTATAAACTAATGAAACCAACCCTTACCACCACTTACCAACTGATCACTTACAAACGGAGGCTTCGCTTGACTGCTTCAAAATCCCGGAGTTCCTATAACAAAATGATTCCAAAATAATCGATTAACACACTCCCAATCAAATGCCGAATCAACTCTTACCTTGCAATAGTCGTTAGAGAACAGGGAGGGGAAGAAATAGGCATTCGGCCTAGCACTAACCTTCCTCTAAAATCCTGATTGGAGAGAAAAGAGAAGAGACCACCCCCTTGCTAGTGATTCGGCCAAAGCTTAAACAAAAAGAGAATGGGATTCGGCTGAGTTTGCTTAAGACTATCAAACAAGGTTCGGCTATAGGTGTTTAACATCACCTATGGTACGGCTTGGGTGGTAAGAGAGAAAGAGAAGGAGTGAAATGGAGATGAGGTTTCGGCAAGAAGGATTTGAGAAGAAGAAAGATAATGGACAGGAGGAAGGTACTTTTGATTTTGAAAGAAAAAGAAAGGGAGAAGGTGTTTTGGAGTGTAAAGTTTTGGCTACCCAGGTTTCAAAGAAAGAAAGAAAGTATGAGAGAAAAAGAGAGTACTAGTTTCGGCTTAGTGCAAATGGAAAAAAAAAGAGAGAGGTAGGAGGGTATATGGTTCGGCCAAAGTTAACAAAGAAATAGAAGCTTGAGAACTCAAAGAACATTCGGCTGCTAGTGAAAATGAAAGAAAAACAAAGCAAGTTTCGGCAAGGTATATGTTGCTTGGGGATTTTCGATTTTCAAAAAAAAGAATAATTAAGAAACTCCTTTGAAAATTCAGCTAAGCACTTAGACTAAGGTTGGCCAAAGTCACTCAACAATTGCCAAAAGAATTTCAGCACTCCCACTTACACACCTACCAAACCGGCCACTCCCCCATTAAGACTCCAACATTCGGCCACCACCCACAAACACTCATGGCCACTAAGTCAAACCGATTTGAATTAGTCAAACCCCCAACTCACTCCTTAATTCACTCCTTGCCCACCATTTAAATTATTTGACTTGGTCTATGGCAGAGTTTGAACTGCACACAACTTCTCCCCCTCCATGCCGTCAAAATGGAAGCAAAATGTGTGGCTTCTGCAGCTCGAACTCATGACCTCCTCCCCTTGCAAGGCGTCACACACACAAGCTCTAAGTGATGCCTCTTGCCACTCCACCAAGGCTCTTCTTGTGCTAAAATCCACCAAAAATACCCATAACCCCTAGCTCCTTCAGCTCCATTCACTTAAAGCTTAAAAACTAAAATTTTCTCTACCACTCAAGCTTACACTAGGCTTTCAACTAAGCCCCAAAACATCAAAAACAACCATACTGCAGATCAAACACATGCAAACAATGCAACAACAAAAATAGCCCCTATTCCAGGATATTACAACAAGTACCCCTTACCAAGGTTTTATGATTTGTTTAACCAGTTGAAAGGGGCAACTGTGTTCTCAAAGATAGATTTGAGATCAGGCTATTATCAGTTGAGAGTTAAAGACTCAGATGTGTCAAAAACCTCGTTTAGAATGAGGTATGGGCATTATGAATTTCTTGTTATGCCTTTTGGAGTAACTAATGCTCATGCTGTTTTTATGGACTTGATGAATCGAATCTTTAGACCGTATTTAGATAAGTTTGTTGTTGTTTTTATTGATGACATTTTGATATATTCACGAGATGAGTCTAAGCATGCCGAGCATTTAAGAATTGTATTACAGACTTTGAGATATAAGAAGTTGTTTTCTAAATTCAACAAGAGTGAGTTTTGGCTCCGAAAAATCAGATTTTTGGGACACATTGTTTAAGCGAAAAGTATACAGGTTGACCCGAGTAAGATTTTGACAGTTGTCGATTGGAAACCTCTAAGAAATGTATTCGAGTTAGAAGCTTTTTGGGTTCGGTTGGCTATAATAGGAATTTTGTTAAGGGATTTTCAATGATTGCTACACCTATGACCAAATTGTTACAAAAAGATGTGAAATTCGAGTGGTCTGAGAAATGTCAAAAGAGTTTTGAATAGTTGAAAGCGTTGTTGACTGAGACACTGGTATTAGTGCAACCTGAGTTGGGAAAAAAGTTTGTAATTTTTAGCGACGCGTCCTTGAGCGGTCTTGGTTGTGTGTTGATGCAAGAGGGCAAAGTGATAGATTATTCCTCGAGACAGTTGAAAACGCACGAAAAGAACTATCTGATGCATGACTTAGAATTGGTTGCCACTGTTTTTGTTTTAAAAAATTGGCAACACCATTTATTTGGTGAGAAGTCCCACATCTTTATCGGCCACAAGAGTTTGAAGTATTTGATGACTCAAAATAATTTAAAATTGCGACAAGGGAGATGGCTCGAGTTGTTGAAGGATTATGAGTTGGTAATCGATTATCATCCGGGAAAGGCAAATGTAGTCGCCGATGCTTTAAGTAGGAAATCTTTGTTTGCCTTGAGAGAAATGAATACGCGACTTACTTTATTCGATGATGGTTTGATTCTAGCTAAGTTAAAAGCTAGACCGATATTTTTTCAGCAAATTTACGAAGCTCAAAATGCGACAAAGAACTTCAAGCTACAAGAGTTCAGTGCTAATCGACTAGTGATTCAAACTATCAATTTGGGACTGATGATTGTTTGATGTTCTGAGGTAGGATTTGTGTTCCGAAAGATACCGAGCTTATTTAGAAAATTCTTCACAAGGCACATAGTGGTTGCCTGTCTATTCATCCGGGAAGTATGAAGATGTATAATGATTTGAAGAAATTTTATTGGTGGTCGGGCATGAAATGAGATATTTTCAAATTCGTATCGAGATGTTTGATTTTTCAACAAGTAAAGGCCGGACATCAAGTACCTTCGGGTTTACTTCAGCTTGTGATGATTCTCGAGTTGAAATGGGGCAGAATTACGATGCATTTCTTAATTGGGTTACCTCCGACACCAAAGAAGAAAGATGCTATTTGGGTTGTTGTTGATTGATTGATGAAATGGCTCACTTTATTTCGATATATACTGACTATTCACTTGATAAGCTAGCTGAATTGTACATTGCTAAAATTTTTAGGTTGCACGGGGTGCCTACTTCTATTATTTCGGATAGAGATCCGAAGTTTACTTCACGATTTTGGAATAAGTTGCAAGAAGCATTGGGTACAAAGTTAAACTTTAGTATCGCATTCCATCTGAAAACTGACGGTCAATCTATAAGAACAATTCAGGTTCTCGAAAATATGCTTCGCTGTTGTGTTTTAGAGTTCGAAGGTAGTTGGGAAAATATCTACCTTTAGTCAAATTTACTTATAACAATAGTTTTTAGTCGAGTATAAAGATGGCACCGTATGAGCGATTATATAGCCGCAAGTGTCGAACTTTGTTATACTGGACCGAGCTCAGTGAGTGACAGATTCACGGGGTTGATTTGGTTAGAGAAATCGAAGAAAATGTGAAAGTAATTAGTAATTGTTTGAAAGTAACTTTGGATAGATAGAAATTGTACGCAGATCTAAAACGAAAGGAAATTGAATTCCCAGTCAGTGATAAGGTATTTCTGAAAGTGTTTCCATGGAAGAAAATCCTTAGATTCTGTCGCAAAGGTAAACTGAGTCCGTGATTTATTGGTTCGTATGAGGTTATTGAAAGGATAAGACCAGAGGCCTATCGACTAGCCTTGACGTCGGAATTAGAAAGAATCTATAATGTGTTTCATGTATCGATGTTGCACCGTTGTTGATCAGATCTTTCACACATAATTTTACCGACGGAGGTTGAGATTCGACCTGATATGACTTATGGTGAAAAATCGATGAAGATTTTGGCTCGAGAAGTTAAACAGTTGAGAAATAAAAGCATAGCCCTAGTGAAAGTTTTGTGGCAAAGACATGAGGTCGAAGAGGCTACGTGGGAACCCGAAGAAGCTATGAGAAAATAATACCCAAACCTTTCTTCTGGTAAGATTGTCTGTGACGAAAATCCCTAAAGGGGGAGAGTTGTACCAGCCCGTTTTTGGGTCAAATCAGAATAGTGTATTCAGGACCACAAATATAAAGTAGAAATATTTATTTTATTATTTCTTTAAGGCCTACAATATGATTGAATGATTGTATGAAAATTTCGTTAAGAAATTTTAACGATAGAGTGTCCAATTTGACTAATAGGACTAAATTGCAATAGGTACAAAATGTGTGTTCCAGAAGCTAGAGGTGTTTAATTGTAATGAATTCTTAAATTGGAGGTCCTTAAATGGTAATTAGACCATTATACTTCATAATGGACAAAAATGGACATGGTTAAGTAAAAGTTCAAAGTTTAAGTGAAGGGCATTTTGGTCATTTGGTAAATAAGGACAAAATTTAATTAATAAAAAGATGTCCATCTTCCCAATTTCATCCTCCTATGCCAAAATTTCATGGGAATCCATAGCTAGAGTTTTGGCTACTTTCAAGCTCGATTGTGAGTTCGTTCTTGCCTCATTTTTAATGATTTTTTATGTTTTTAAAGTTGTCTCAACCTAATCTAGTCTTTCCAAGGACTAATTTGTAGAGGGATTAAAGTGTGAAATTTTACCCATGTTGAGCATGTATGTATTTTTATGTTTGATGGTATAAAATGCATGTTTTTTGTTTGTTAAATGACTTTTATAAAGTGATTTTCAGTAAAAACGTCAAATAGGGACCTATTTGCAAAAGGTTGTAAAATGTGTAGAAATGTAACAGCCCGATTTTAGGGCTAGTCAGAATAGTGGTTTCGAGACTACTAAATCGAGGTTGAGGAAAATTATTTTGATGTTGTTTTATGTGTTGTAGGATAATTATATGGATGCATGAAAATTTTGGTGCTTTAATTTTAATGATTTCATGCTTAATCGTGAAAAGGACTAAATCGCATAAAGTGCAAAAGTTCTATTTTTTAGGTAGAGTTGTCAAATAGCCATAGAATGTTAATTGGAGGTCCTTAAAGTACAATTAGGCCATTATAAAGGCATGGCCGGCCATTAGAAAGGCATGGCCGGCCATATGAATTAAGGGAGACAATATCATTTAATGTTGGTCAAATTTGGTGGAGATTAGGTGATAAAAAAATGACTAAAATAAGAAAAAAAGATGAGATATCATCTTTTACTATTCCTTCTTCATCTTCACCGAAAATCTCATGCTTAGAGGGTTTTTGAAAGCCTAAAAATTTCAGCAACTTATCTTCTCTACAAGTAAGTTATCGTGGAGGTGTTATTTGATAATTTTTGTACTTTTGGAGTCATCAAAGCTTAATCTAGCTAATGAGAGGACTAATTTGTGATATGGTTGAAAGTCTAATGACTTGCCATGAGAATGGTTATGTTGTTAGCTGAGTTTTAATGGAAGAAAATAAGTGATAGGAAGATGATAAATAACTTTTGTGAAAGGTGTTGGCATGAAAACACCTAAATAGGACTTAAATGAAAAGAATGAATTTGTGTCATAAATGCATGAAATGGTTGGAATGGTGTGTATTTTTAAGAGAAATAAATGTTCAACTAGGCTTGTTTATTGAGGAAATGTGATGAAAATGATTTACGAGCCTAGGGGCAAAATCGTAATTTTTGCCATAGTGTAAGGGCAAAATGGTTATTTTTGCCTAAGTGTGGATTTTGATGCATTATGATCATAGAATGATCTAAACGAATGAATTTTATTGTTATAGATCAAGGAGAGTGTGGAATCAACCTTGACCATGGAAAAGGCAAGGTGACAGATTAAACCATTAGCTAACACGTTTTGCACCGAGGTAAGTTTATGTGTAAACAATGTATTATATATATAAACATTGTTGTTGCTAACTAGTGCATGGCACAATTGAGAACATGTATGATCCAAGTGGGTAGAATGTGGTAGTTGTTGAATAACTCTAGTATGAATGATGGAATGGATATGTAAATGTGTTATATCAATATTTGATGGTGGGCTAAGTGCGATACCACCTTAATACTTAATTACAATGGGCTATGTGCGATACCATCATCTATTTACTAATTGGTGGGCTATGTGCGATACCACCGTAACTAACCTCTTTGGTGGGCTATGTGCGATACCACCCTAATAAAGACTGATGGTGGGCTAAGTGCGGAACCACCGAGTAATTTGATTATGAGTAGTTGATTGAAAGATTGTGATGTGTTGTATTATGTGACATTGTGGTGCTAAGTGCAGGAAGGCATTGTAACGTCCTAAAATTTGGAATTTTATGTGTTGCATTATTTTTGGTGCTAAGCTAGTTAAATTATTAATTTTGTATGTCTAAGGGAGGTCCTGAGAAGACTCGGGGTCTATTTGGACCTAGTAAAAATTTTGGCATTGAGCACTTTAAGGAGATAGAGTAAGTGACCTTAAAGCTTATGGAAATAAATGAGTAAATTGCTAGCATAAATGAGCAATTAGAAAAGTGGTTATGGCATCAAGTGAAGTACTTTGAGGGAAGAGGTTCGAATCCCATTGTGTGCAATTTTTGACTTTTATTTTTGCATTCTTTCCTTAAGTGTCGGCCAAGCATGTAAATAAGGTAAGGTGGACTTTTTATTTTTGGCAAGATGACTAAGGAGAATAGGAAAGAATGAAGGTGAGAAAAGAAATCAAGAGAAAGGGGAAAGTAAGGGGAACAAGTGGCTTTTTTCAAGGAAAGTGTTATGGAAAGTGTGGTTGGCCAATTTTGACCATTATGGCCATGTATGTGGACGGTTTTGTGGGTAAGAGAGGTAGTCAAAATTTTGTTGAAATTTTGGTAAAGCTTTAGTGCTTGGTTGGTCGAATTCCTTTACCATCAACTGTGCCATTTTTCTCCAAAATACTATTCTCTTAGCCGAATTTTGTCTTTGGCAATTGGTAAAAGTTTTGGTGTTATTTTGGCCAAATTCCTATTTGCAACTTTATTATAATTTTTCTTTTCTCTCCAAATTTTCCTTCTCCTCCTTGCCAAAATTACAAACTTTGAGGGTGCATATTCTCTTCCTTTCTTTCTTCTTGCCGAATGTACACAAACATTGAAACCAAAAATTTATTCACTCATCTTTCTTGAAAACTGAAGCTAGTCAAACATTCTTCTTCTTCTTTCTTTTCTTTTTCACAAAATCCTTCAAGCATCTCTTCTTTTCTAATCCTTTTCACCATAGTCGAATATTTTTCCCATTATTCCTCCATAGTCGAAACCTTTCATCTCTTCATTAATCTTTCTTTTTCATTCGAGTTGTCATTCAACCCTTGATCAATCGGTAAGTGTTCTTTTCAACTTTTTATTTTCTTTCTCTTATTGCCGAATCTATGTTTTGGTTTGGGATGGTCATTTTGACCGAGACCAACACCTTATTCTCTCTCAAACAAGATCTTTTTCTTCTCTGTAGTGATATAGTGGAAGGCTGAAACCTTGATTCTTTTGAAGTCATCATATAATTGTTGGGAATCGACCCTAAAAATCTTCAAGGTAAGGAGTTATTAAAGGATTCTATAAATCGTTCTTTATTAGTTAAGATGCTTTTGGAATGGTGATGATTAACCGATTATAATTATAGGGATTAAATCGCTTGATCTATCCAACCGTTAATCACTCAGAATTAGTGGTAAGCCGACCTTTACCCTTTTGATAATCCATATTTTATCATAATATCGATCTACATAAGATCTAACCGAATGGAGGCTTGTGGTACCGATTCGAATAGAAAGTCGAGTGGGGATCTCAAAAGAAGTGGATTAGCGATCCCTACTCCTAAATTCAAGCGAAGGGCGATTTTGGCGATTCGAGACTTTCCACCGAGTTGTGGACCCTCATCCGGTGAGAATCGACTATTCGAGGTCATTCACAATTTTGAGGCATCAGTGATTCGGGATTTTCCACCGGGTTGTGGACCGTTAACTGGGGAAAACTGACAAATCGTAGTCATTCACGATCTCGAGGGTAAAATTTTAGATCGTTTATTTTAAAGTAGATTTATTAAATCGCGTACATTGACTAATCGAGCGTTATAATATTTTAGGTGTCGACGATCAAGAAAGCTTAGTGCTTACCATAATCAGGTGTTTAATCTCACACCGTTTTTCTTGGGTTAAAGATTTATATCATATTGGTAGTAAATCGCTTGATTAAAATCATGTTATGGTGGAACCGAGAAAATTGGCTTAGATCTCACTATTTTGATAAAATTGACAAAATCGGTAGTAACACTGTGAAAGATTACGAAAATGCCCCTAATGGGCCAAATCAAAATAATTTGCTATAAGGGCTGATCTAATAATTTGTTATAGGGGCCAATCTGATAATTTGCTATATGGGCCAATCTGATAATTTGCTATATGGGCCAATCTGATATTTTGCTAAATGGTCCAATCTGATATTTTGCTTAATGGGCATATTAGATAAATTGTTATAATGGGCCATAATTTTGTAATAAATATCCGAATAAATTACTGTTGTTATAATGTGATTTGTTATGCATTATATACATGATTTTGCATGGGATGGGATAATATTGAAGAGAAGTTCTGGTGGCTCTGCCACATAATTTTTTGTGGCTCAGCCACATAATTTTTTGTGGCTCAGCCACAAATCTGTATAGTGGCAATGCCACGTAAATTCTGTTATTCTGGTGGCTTGTCCATAATTAAATTTGTTATAAATGGCTTAATGCTTGTGATTGGTGTGTTGGCGGGGTGGGTTAACTTGATTCCCACAGGTGTGTTGGTTGGTACAGTGGTGTGTAGCGGATGGATTACTAGGTTTGGTTTGGGAATTGCATTTCATACACATGTTATAATTGATACATTATTATTTTTATAAATGGGCTTAGGCCCAAATTATTGCTGAATGGGATTTTGGCACAGTGGACAACGGTAAGGGGGTTATACACTGAGTTCTAATAACTCACCCCATTTTTCCTTACCCTTTTCAGGTAATGATTAGTGATGGAGACTTGGGCCATGGATGACTCGGAGGAGGCCATACTACAAAAAAGGTTTAAATTGGAGTTTGGATTTCTTTTCAGTACTTTTAATTACTTTGCTATTTTGAGTTAAGGTTGTAATAAGGCCTCTGGATTAATTCTTTTTGTTTTGTTTTATATTTGACGAATTTATAAATTGCTCTAAGTATTTCAAATTGAGATTTTTCTAAAAACTAAAATAATCGTTTTCTTAAAATGAATAAACAAAAAAAGGGTTTCATAATAAACTTTTATAAACATATTTTTAACTCAAAATTTCTCTTAAAATTTTCATCATCACTTTTCAAAATTATTTTCAAATTCTTCTCAAACCATTAACGATATTTTCAAAGTCACGATTTATAAGATTTTCATATCTCAGATTTATCGAATTATTAATCAATCTTTTATTCAATAATACTTTATCAAAATTTTTTAAATGGGAGTTGTTTTAATTGATCTATTAATGAAAAAGGACTTAGTAGTATTTTCTCATGTGACATGTCAGATCTGGCCTTAACGCATGGGCCGGGTTTAGGGTGTTACATGCATGCTAATAATTGTATATATTAAGCTTGTGATATGGTTTGGATGTGGATATGAAAGAAATGAGTAAGCATGATTATGAATGTGGAATGCTTCTTATTTAGTATGTAATGCTATTTATTGTTTAGCACATACTATAATGCTAATTGTTTACATGTAAACTTACTAAGCTTAAAGCTTACCCCCTTTCTTTTTCCCTTATTTTATAGAGTTTAAGAGTCGAGCTGAGATACGCTGATAAGTAGAAGATCGCCCATACTATCAGCTCACCTCGGTATATCTAGACTTAGTGATTTTGTATATGGCATGTATAGGGGCTAGATTAGTTAGATTATTTTGTTATTTTGGCCAAAAGTGTGTTGGCCCCTTAGTAAGATAACTATTTTGTATATTGCCATGGTTGATGGCTCACCTTATCATTTATGAAAATATGAAGTTATTCATGGAAGTTCATATTGAAATTATGAGTTGTTTATTGGTATGTTGAATGGGTTTATGTGGTGTAAGCTAGAGGGGTGCAAAGAGCTTGGCAAATAGCCTTGTTCTCGTCCATATGGGTAGACACAAGGGCGTGTGTCTAAGCCGTGTGTGAGACACGGCCAGTCCATGGGTTTGTGCCCAGGCCGTGTGAAGTCTGCACTTAGGATTTGGAATTTAAATCGCCACATGGTAGAAGCACACGGGCATGGGACCAACCATGTGGATTAATCAGAGACGACCACGGCCCAGCCACACGGCGTGTGCTAATCAAGGGTTGATGATGTCATAGTCAGAGAGCTCCACGAGTAGAAGACACGGGCATGTCTAGGCCGTGTGATTAAGTTAGTGTCGTCCATGGGCATCGAGCACGGGCGTGTGAGATGACACATGGGTGTGTTCCTGGACCAATATAGGCGTGCAGCCCTTGTTTTGATGAAAAGTTTCTCAGGTTCGTAAAAGTTCCGGGATTAGTTTTGAAGCCTCTCGGAGGTATGTTTAGGGCCTTGTAGGTCAAGATTGAGATTTGTGATAGGTTGAACAATGATACTTTATAGCCCGTTCTGGGATGTTAAGTGTTATAAGTTAGGTAATGCCTCAAACCCTGTTTCGACTTTGGATACAAGTAAGGGGTGTTACAAGAAAAGTGTGAATAAATGAAAAATGTGGGCTGTCATGAGCATGAAAAAGATTCGGCTAGGCTTGGGTAAGGAAAAAATTAGAGGAAAATCATTTTACGAGCCTAGGGACTAAAATGTAAAAAGTTAAAAGTTAGGGGCAAAAATGTAATTTTTTCCATAAGGTGTCTTTGGACTAAATTGAATAATGTGATGATTGAATAAGTTAAATATGGTATTATAGATCAAGAAAAATGAAGTTGGGGTCTAGATCGGGGGAAAACCAAGGTGATTGACGAAAAAACCCGTTTGGCCTTTTTTGTAACCGAGGTAAGTTCGTAGGTTAAAAATAAGCTCTAAAATAATTATATTTAAATGATTTAATATAGCATGAAACATATGTTTGATTATGTGGATGAGTTTAATTCTGTGGACGAGTCCAAAGATGATTCGACAAATGAAAAATCCCATTTGAACCTTAGGAATAAGTTAAGATACATGTGACATGTCACTAGGGTTTTATGTTATGTAATTCCTGGTGCGGGTCTTGTACGTCCTACCGGTGGCTAAGTATACCGGCATATGTTGCGGTTACTTGACAGCTTGTGTGAGCAGCACCTTTAGCTACGTCTTGACTAATAGCTTGTGTGAGTAGGCCCGTTGATAGCTCGAGAGTGAGCAACTATGTGATGTGAGATTCGGTAGCATTAGCTAAATATGTGGCACTTAGTGTGCAGGATTCTTGAGTACCCAACATTATTATTCCGAGTGGTTCATGGGTATGTCAAAGACGAGAATATATGTAAATTCATTTCGAGATGGTACAGGTATGTACATAAAGCTTATGTTTATTAGATTTCGAGAAATGATAAATTCAAGGTAAGTTTATGAAGGAATGAATTATGATGGTGAAACTTATGGTAAATTATATCATTTCACATTATATCTCTTGAATGTTGATTGTATGGTATGGCTTGCTTATTTCTTGCATACGAGCTTACTAAGCTATATAGATTACTCCATTTTATTTTCAATGTTTTATAGTGTCACCAAGCTAGCTCGGATTGGGGATCGTCAGAGATTCATATCACACTATTAACTGTTATTTTGGGTATCGATGATTTTAAACATTTTGAGTATATGGCATGTAAAGGGACTTGGTCATTTTGGGTATATGCGTCATTATGATTTGGTCAGAAGTCTTGGCTTGTAATTGATAAATGTTATATTTTGTATAAGTCCTTGAAAGATGGCCTATCTTGGTTGATTTGGATGTGAGTTATGCATGGGCTAATGTTATTTGTGATATGCCTTTTATTTGCTTGGTAGATGGATGATTGTGGCTAAATAATTTATGTGTTAAATGTGGAGAATTGGCTTGTTGGTAAGCTAGTGAAATTGAGCTAGACTATACAAACTAAAAGTAATCATATTGAATGTTTGTGGATGTGCTTGTGGTATGCTTGTAAATGACATGTTTAGGCCTTAGTTATGATGGTATTGGTTGGTTGTTTGTGCTATGAATTATGCCATTGAAGTTGTGTACAAGTGTGTGGAAATGAGGGTGGCAAATGACTTGATAAATAGCCTTTATTTTGTCCACACGGTCTGTCCCATAGGTATGTGTTTCGACCGTATATCCCTTGCACCTTAAATTTTGAGAAACATAATGCTCAGAATTGAGCATACAGGCAGAGATACGGGCGTGTGTCTCAGCCGTGTGAGGTTCATGGCCTTAAGCTCGGGCATGTGTCCTAGACGTGTGAAGTCTGCACCTATTTTATGAAAAATCATGATAATTAAATCGACCACACGACCTAGCACACGGGCGTGTGACTTGGCCATGTGACTTCAATTTATTCATGAGTTACAAACAGAGAGTTACACGGGTTAGGGACACGGGCGTGTGTGACCGCACAGCCTGCCCACATGGGCGTGTCCCAAAACTATACGGGCCTGTGACCCCCTTTGTCTAGCAAAGATTTTTTAAGTTTTGTAAAAATTTCCTAAGTGCTCGGTTTAGTCCCGAACCACTACAAAAGCATGGTTTGGGCCTCATAGGCTCGTATTAGTGACTTTATGATTGAGTATGAATGGTTTTAATTTGGACATAAATTTATGACTCGAAATTGTATGATTGCTTGTGTTGTGAGTTTGGTATTGCCTCGTACCTTGTTTCGATGTTGAATACGGGTAAGGGGTGTTACAGATAATGCAGATTTATTGCCAGATACAGAAGATTGTCGACAAGCCACCAAAAATTTGCAAATATACTGCCAGATACTTCCTCTGTACACATTTTCCCAACCCTATGCATGTAATATGGCATACATAACAGATTTTATAGTAGGCATGCTTTACATGCGATTCAGATCTTAGTACAATTTATCACAGTGGCATGCTTAACATGCGAATCAGAATCAGAAATATGACATGCTTAGCATGCGAATCGGAGCATCAGAATATTAACATGTTTAACATGTAAATCAGAACATCAATAACTCAATATCATGTTTATCGTACATACATATTCAAATCGCCATTTTTTACATATCATGAGTATTAGGAATCACGTATTATCACTTTAAAAAAAAATCACTAAATCACATATGAACAACACAGATCTGAAGTTTCAGAAACACTTACTTGGAATCCTCTTTTATTGGATTTTATAAATCCTTGTGAATACTTAAAGTATTCGCCCAATATCACATTTTAGAAACTTATTTAAACATCAATTACACATTTCTCAAATATAAACATTTTATATTGATTAATTATAATTTTATTTATTTAAATCAAATAGGTCCCCACACCTTTGTAAACCGATCGCAAGGATCCCGATTCCAACTTCTAACAAATGAGTTTGATTCTTAAACCTCTATGGTTAAAACCATTCACACGTATTAGAATATTTTACTAAATAAATAATCCTTCAATTATAAGATTCCGTAAAGTAATTACGTAATCGATCACCTAATTGTACTCTAACACAAGTGGTGTATGGATTCTGGGATTTGAATAGCACTTCAATAAAGCGTTAAACCAAGTTAATATGCGTTGTCTTAATTGAATATGTATGTATAAAATGTACAAGAGTGAATCAAGAATAGAGGATCGACTATACTTACATAGTAACGGAGGAAAAAGGGCTTAGAAACTTCCCTCGGTATGTTTATTAGAGAGGAGGAGTCGACACTATTAGAAAATAATATGATGTAGAAATAAAAGTTAGAAAATAGGATGAGAAGTAACCATTTAATAAAAAAAAATTAGAATTTATTGTTTAGGAAAATCTATTACAAGTAGAGGAGGAGAAAAGAAGGAAAAAAGAGGAGTTTTGGTGGTGGCTGATAGCGGTGGTGCGGCAGTGCAACGGAGACGGTGGTGACGGAAGAGAGGTGGTAGAGTGGCGACCTTGAGTGGTGGTGGTGGTGGAGTGGATGAGAAAGGAGGAGAAAAGGGTAATTTGGGTGTTGAATTGGAAGAAAAATGAGAGAAAGAGGGAGGAACAAGGTGGTGGACGAAAAAGAGAGAGGATGAGAGAAAAATGAAATAATAAAAAGTGAAAATGGATATGTCAAGGTGCATGGCCGGCCAAGATAAGTTAAGGGGAAATTTTTGGCATGTTATCAGGGACAAAGGCATAGAAAGGGGATCATGGGAGTGAAAAGGGGAGAAAAAGGGGAATGTTGACCTTGTAATCAAGGAAAAAATCTTCCCTGGTATGGCAATATGAGTTGGATGGCAAGGGTGTTCACACTTAGCTAAAGTTGTCAAAAATTTAATTAAAAAGGTGAGCATGTGAGGGCTTAAACTCGGGACCACTTGGAATTAATTCACTTACTTAACCACTAGGCTATTAAATCCCTTGTATCATGAACTAACGTAAAATAATAAATAAAATACAGGGCGTGACGTGGACCAAAGTTTTCTTGCTATAGAGCAAGATTTATGCTAGTTCCAATGTGAGAGAAGAGTTCCTTCTATAGAGTAAGATTCTAAGTTGGTTTTAGAGTAGAACCAAAATTTTCTTGTTAAAGGGCATGATTAAGAGTTGGTTCTAGTACAAGACCATTTTTTTTCTTACTAGAAAGCGAGATAGAGAGTTAGTTTTAGTGTCAAATCAACGTTTCCTTGTTAGATAGTAAGAGCAATCACTAGTTTTGGTGCATGCCATAGTTTTTTGGCTGGAGAGTAAGATTTCTAGTTAATCTTGGTATAGTAAAAAAGTTTCTTGTTAGATAGAAAGATTATAGCCAACTTGGTTTGAGATGAGATTTTCTTTTGGAGAGAAATATTGAGAGCTGGTTTTGGTGTGAGATTAGAGTTTTTATGATGAAAAAAAAAAGCTTGAAAGTTGGTTCTAGTGCAAGATCAAAATTTTCTTGTTGAAAAACAATATTGTGAGTTAGTTTTGGTGTGAGACTAAAATTTTATTATAAGAGAATAAGATTGGTAGTAAGTTTTTATTTAGTACTAGAGTTTTCTTATTGGAGAACATGATCGAGAGTTGGTTCTAACACAAGACTAGAGTTTTCTTAATGGAAAGCATGATTGCGAGTTAGATTTGGTGAGAGACTAGAGCTTTGTTGTTGGAGAGTAAGGCAATAAGTTGGTTTTAGTTCTAAACCAATGTTTTATTGTTGGATTGTAGGACTAAGAGTTGGTTCTTGTAACACCCTATAGACGGGCCTGGATGTTATGGCATCTTAAGTGAAGGGATCACTAGTGTATTGGTGAACTGGTGTTCGTCAAGAGTTGTGCGAGCAAGGTGTTCACTAGAAGAGTATCAGTAAGGATATTCGCTAGTAGAAATGCGCCAAAAGTAATGGTAAGGGGGTTTGCCAGTTTCTTTGTGAGGTAGGTTTGCTTGTCTGTTTTTCGAAGTGGTTAAAGTTAAAGTTGCGAATTGAAAGCTAAGTTGCGAACTTGTGTTTGACGCTCAAAGATACAGTCGAACTTAAATTAGGAAAAAGTGGTTTAGTATATCTAGGAATACTTTACGTACAAGTAACAATTTTTCTAAGTCAATTAGGGTATCATAATATTTCCAGGAGTCATTGGTTCATAAATAAGACCTTTAAATTATGTCAATTCTTCACTGAATACTCTGTCGTCAAAGTCTCTGTTCCTAGTTTAGAACGTAGCTATTAGGGTAAGTCTCTTTCTTGTTGGGTGTGATTGTCCAATTTCACATTACACGAATTCTGTATTTTTTTTCTATCTAAGTAATATATGTGTGTATTGTTGTGAACCAATTGGACCGTCTACCAGCAAGGATAATGGCAAAGCTAAACTTGTTTAAGTTCTTTATTTTTCAGCGAGTGATCGGTAACTTTTAGTTTATGGGTTTTCAAAGGTATTCTGATTATGATTGGTAATGGCTATGGTTTTTTAAAGGAAACCTTGTTTTCGAAACCCAAAAAAAGACTTTTGAAAAGCTCTATATTGTAAGCTATGATACTTTGTTTTCAATTACAATTTGAAAATATGATTTTAGCACAGTTTGTACGAGCTCCTATGTGAGCTAAGGTTTTCAAATAATGTTTTAAGAATAATTTTTCAAGCTGTGTATCAGAAAAGCTCCTATGTGAGTTTATGGATAAGTTGTGTACCAGCAAAGCTCTCTTGTGAGCTTATGGATAAGCTGTGTATCAGCAAAGTTCCCTTGTGAGCTTATGGATAAGTTGTGAATTAGTACAGCTCCCCTGTGAGCTAAGGACAAGTTGTGTATCAAAGAAGCTCCCCACGTGAGCTTAAGTGATGAAGTTGTGTATTAGTGAAGCTTCCCATACAACTTTAAGTGATAGTGCTCCTCAGTGAGCCTAGTTCTATGCGAGCTAGGTTGGATTATGTCCACCAAGACAGAGTGAAAAACCAATCTTGGGAGCTAAGGCAAACTCTTTTCGTAAGTGAGAACTAGTCTTGCGAGTTAAGATTGACTTTGTTCTAAGAAAATGTTTTCTAAAAAAGTATGAGCTAGTTTTACGATTTAAAGGCGAACCCAGAATCTAGTTTTGAAGGCTTTGCTAAACAAAATAGCCTAATGATTTTAATGCGAACCGAACACATAAAACATTTTCAAGCTTGAAGTTTACAACTATTTTCCAATACTGTTTTAAGACATATGCTGAGGATTCTAATTATTCACTGAGTTCTCAATGAACTCACCCACTTCTCTCTTACTCATTTTAAGTTAAGTAGGTTGCGAATGACATAGGTGAGGTCGATGATTGGGCAAGGACGTTCCTGAATGGATATCGACGAACATGGGTTAACGATGATGGGATTTTTGTTATGGGTTTTAGATGTGTTTATGATTTCGTGACTTTGACAATATTATCTCAAGATTGGTTATTTTATTCTTTTTAGTTTTCTAGTTTATTGTGAACCATGTTTTATGTGCTTAATAATTCATAAATAAAGTCGATGCTATTCATGCTTGAGAGAACTATGCTTGTATACGTCTAAGTTAGAGTTATAATTTAAGTTTGTTTTGTACTCTGTATGTTGCATGCTATAATTACATGCAAAACCCTATAATAATTACTATATTTACATGCATACCCCTATTTTTATGTGAACCCTGCTTAGGTGTGATAAACTCCTGCATGCATGTTTACTTACTTTGCGAAGCTTATTACTTGGTAAAACTAGGATGTATAAGCCTTTAAAATGTTTAGCAAGCATAATACCTTAAAAGTTGATTTCTCATTATACGAGCTGTTGGATATTACGAACACATGATTTCGTGAAAACCTAAGTTAATATGCGAGCCATGTCTGAATGCTTTTAAATAACTACATGTTCGAAAGCATTGTTTCACATTTTTTACATTATTCAAGTGTTTTTTGTATGCAAACCCTTGTATTTGAGTTAGTGTAATTTTTTCTGCTTAGCTAAAGATTAGCACTATGTTCACGTGCTATGTATAAGTGATATGTTGAAGGTTATGTTGGGAGTTAATGGAGAATCACCTCGGTGGATAATGTAGCTCACTAAATCTAGGTCAAAACTTATAGGTCAGGGTTTGGGGTGTTTTAGTGTGCATGTTAACTATTTTGGCACATTATGGTAGCATAATCTGCCACCTTGATGGCTTATTAGCTAGTTAAAGTATTGACACATACTAGCATTAAAGTATTTGCCTATTGGCGGTATCTAAGGATTTAATTACAGGGAATCTTCAAGTGAAGAAACAATACGCCCAAGAAAGAATACGCCCCGGAGTTTTGACTGAGAACGAAGAGCCTACCAAGTGTATGGGAAAGCATTACGAGACTTAATTGTCTTTAAGACCATGCCATACGTGAGTCACCATCAAGGTGCAGTACGTCCGATTTGCATGAACACTGTTTAAGTTGGTTCTCATAACGGAATTGGTTGGGAGTCAACTGGATTGATTTGACCTTCTCCATGACTAGTCAATCAGTAACATCGACTTTTATCGGTTTTCTTTTCCCGAATTTTTGTAGGGCTATTAGGGAAAAATTTTAGTAAGCATCGCCACTTGTCAAAATCCACTAAAGGGGACCGAGAATATATATAGTGAAGAGGGCATTCCATATGGTTTTTCTTTCTGCTCTACGTTATGGTTCTTCTTTCTAACCTAAATGCTCTCTTCTTCTTCGTTAAACTAGAGTTAAGATTTTGTTTAATTAATGGATGTTTCAACCTTCTGGTAAGTCTTATAGCTCTGCATGTTATGATTGTTTAAGAGTATGGATGTTAAAAGATGTAAGAATAATAGGGTATGAGTGGAAAGCCCTGCATGTGGGTCGCATGTAGTTGAAACGTTAGTAAACTATCTATAAATAGGGATTCAAATGGAAATTTGATGATTTTTTTAAGTCGTTTCTATTGGTAATCGGGAAGGACGATCGAAATAGAATCCCCGGGCTAAGGAAATAGTGGGCCTCAGTGAGTCTCTAGACCTTACTGTTACATGTTATTTTATGATGAATCTTTGTATAGTTAATGTCCTTGTAGTTGTGCATGTCTTCTTAAGGAGTTGTTGTATATATGTGTGTGGGTGTTTCTTGTGAAGCATATGCATGTAGGTAAATAAAGTGTACGATGTGTTGCATGAATATGAAAATATGTGGTAAGCATGCATGGGAAATTATTTGTTGGGAAGTATGATTCTGTTATGGGTATGAGTAAAATCTGTATAAATGTGTTAATGTTTAATATGAATGATACATGATAAAGTAAGGTTGGGGTAAGGGGGTTTAGGTGGAATGTCGAGAAAAAAGTGAGATGGTAATGGACCCCGTGATGGTGCTTTGAAGACGTCCATCGGGACAGTGAACATGAAGGCCAATATGGCAAAAATGTAGTCCACTGGGACCATAAACACGAGGTCTGCTGGGATAGGAAACAAGAGAAAAGGCTAGTGTGGTAGATTTGTGAAAAGACCATGGCCATGACAAAAATAAAATAATAAAATGTATTAGAAGTATGTTCAACATGGTTTTCGCCAATCATAATTATTTTTAAGTATTTGAGTATTGTGGCATCCATATTCGGGTATGCTAAATCGGGTCAAGTATAGGGTATCACAGTTTTATTTGCCACCATTTATATTTTGGTGTGAAAAAAATTTATTAGCAAATGAACCGTGAGTGTACAATGAAGCCCAATGACTATGTACTGACAAAAACAATTTTTTAGGCACTGAAGGAATCATAGTAAAAGTATCAAAGTCTATAAAGGATTTTTGCATTAATTTTTTATAGAATAATCTTTGAACATTAAAAGATAGAGGAGAACAAAAAAACTATTTCTAAGTTTTACTAGTGTACCATGCAAATGAAATTCCACTTCTATTTATAGGAGTTTTCATGTCTCTTCATAGAGACGTAACTATTCAATAGATGCCTATTTGGATAGTAATGTCTATCAAGAACGAACATTCAATACTCATATTTTTTTGTTAATAATCAAGTAACATAACATTCAATAACAAGAGACATAACTAATAATTATGAATAGGGACAACTCTTGGTTAATAACCAAGTGACATAACTTTTGGCTACTTATAATTATTTATTTGCAACTATGGGAACACTATATATTTTGAAATGTTCCAACTATCTTCCCCATTTTTAGAATATTTTAAATTTTGATAATCATGGAAATTAGTGGCATAAGTGAAGGTGTCTTATGATTGAACTTTTGCTAAGTGAAAACACTTTAAAGTTAATCGAAATTGCAAGCTTTGAACTAGTTATTCCATTTGATTAACTGAACGCATCTCAGATAATGATTTCAGCAACAGTCAATGCACAAATCCAGTTACACTATTATGAAAATGTGTTTGTAACCTCTTTTCATGAGTGTTACTAGAGCCAAGCCCTTGTGCTCTTAGAAGCAGCCACAATTCCATTTACATAGGTAGATCTCATTAAAAGTTTTTCCATAATTATAACACTCTAACACATAATGTGTCTATTAAGAGTATATTTCCATTGAGCTGCTAAAAGTAGTTAGACTTCCACTTACATAGGGAGATCCTTCAAGAGTGTCCCCATAATTATAACATTTTAACACATTTATGTTATGGGTCTATTAAGAGCATATTACCCATGTTTCCCCTTATTTTTATGAGTATTTAACACTTCTTACTTTGGGATGATATATTATTTTATTTTATAGTGCTAACAATCACATACTAATGGTTTACTTTGTCTCATTGAACTCAAGACCTAGCCTTATACAAAATGACGAGTCAAGTTTACATCATGGGCTTGTACCTGAAACCTAAATTTCTAAATCCAATATAGCTAAGTGAATTATCTATATCACATGGTTAAACTTTATATTTATTTGTGTCTTGAACATTCACAAGACCAACATCCCCATCATGTTCAATTACCCATCCTTTAGCAAAAGAATGTCATCAAGGATATCCCTTCTACGATTATGAAATTACAGTGATCACTGTATCTTTTATTATCAAAGTTCACAAGTGTTAGGTGTAGTGGTAAGACACATTGCACTCCCTAGGAGAGACGTAAGTT
This sequence comes from Gossypium rotundifolium, assembly GCA_025506655.1. Classification (NCBI taxonomy): domain Eukaryota; kingdom Viridiplantae; phylum Streptophyta; class Magnoliopsida; order Malvales; family Malvaceae; genus Gossypium; species Gossypium rotundifolium. Next base: position 33,644,446 of record CP106730.1, read on the forward strand.
TTGTAATAGCCTGTTTTCGGTAAAATTGAAATAGTGGTTTCAGAGCCGCAAATCTGATTTCAGAAGAAAAAAATATTTTTATATTATTTTATAGTTTATAGTATGGTGGTAATGTCGTATAAAAATTTCGTAAAGAAATTTTACCGATTACATGTTTAATTTAATAAAGGACCAAATTGCACAAAGTGCAAAAGTTGATTTCTAATAGCTAAAGAGATTAAATAGCTATAAAACTTTAAAACTGGAGGTCCTTATATGGTAAATAGACCATTTAAAAATGCTTAGTGTTTAAGGATAATGATTCATCCATGGAAAATAAAATAAAGAAAAGGATGAAATTGGAAAGTGAAAAAAATAAAGATGATAATTAATTAAATAATGAAAATATTATCTTTTTCATCATCTTTACCAAATTATTTCCATGGAAACCCTAACTAAGAGAAATTATCTCAAGCAAGCTTATTTTGATCAATTAGGTATGTTTTCTTGTCCCGTTTTTAATAATTTTTATGTTTCCGAGATTGTAATAACTTAATCTAGCTATCTCGGGGACTAATTTGTAAAGTTATCAAAGAACTACAATTTTTCCATGGATGAACATAGTTGAATTATAAAGTTTTATGATAGAAAATGAAAGGTCGTTGATAGATAAACAACTTTTGTAAAGTGAATTTTGATGAAAATGTGATTTAGGGACTAAATTGTAGAGATGTGAAATTCATGGAAAAATTCTAAATTTTATGAAATACATGGCTGTAAATTTTACATGTAAAAATTGGCTAGGCTTGGAATAAAGATTAAATTGCATGAATTTCATTTTTTCGAGCCTAGGGATAAAATTATCATTAATTAAAACTTTAGGGGCAAAATGCTAATTTTACCTCAGATGTGAATTGAATTGAAATGAACATGAATTAATGTTAAATTCATTCATATAAATTTGGATAGACCAAATTCAGAGTTAGAACGAGGAAAACAAAAAGTATCGGATTAGTAGCCTACGAACACGAACAATTATCGAGGTAAGTTCCTGTAACAAATTGTGTATATTTATATGCTTGAATTAAATGTTGTGTATGCAGATTGTATAAATGTCAAATATATGAAATTGGTTACATATCCGACAAAGCCCGATAAATATTATACCCCGTTTGAAAAATGGAATTCGATGGATACATGATTTCCTAAATGGTTGTGGTCCTGCATGTGTTGTGAACACACCACAGCTCCTATGAACTTCCCGTTATAAGCCCTCTCGAGCTTCCCGTTATATGGTTCCTACGAGCATCCTGATCGGTAGTAATCTTGCACGTGTTGTGGACTACATGAGCTTTTTGTGAGCGTCCTGTTACATGATCAGTTATGATCCTGCATATATTAAGGACAAAAACGCAGTTTTTTGTGAGCGTCCTAAAATGGCTCGCTTGAACTTCCTGGTATATGGTTGTCCGAAGCTCCTGATGAAAGGCTCTTTGTTAGCTTTCTGATTAAAATTTCTTTGTGAACTTCCTGATTATGGCTCTTATGAGCTTCTTGTTATATAGCCCAGATAAGCTTCCTGATAGGCTCTTTGTGAGCTTCTTGTTATATGGCTTTAGAGAGGATTTCCCGATTATGTGCTTTAAAGAGCACTCCTGAATATAAATTGACAGATTTCTGATTTGTACACTTCGAGTGTACTACATGTGTATCCATTGATGTTTTTAATGATTGAAGGGCAAAATCCTGACATGAGAAAATATGAACATGAAATGAATTAATACACGCATCTGCCTGAAATACATGAAAATGATGATACATGATATATGGAATACGAGATGATAATATATGAACATGGAATTTGTTTGATGAATATGTTCTTCCATGATTATAGATTTGTACACCTTGAGTGTATTACACGTGTGACACTGACATTTCAAATGCTTTAATGGGCAAAGTTCTGACATGAAATAATTTGAACTCGAGACAAATTATTATGAAAAAGTACTTGAAATACAAGGATATGATTTGTATATATTATATGAATACATGATGTGGAAAGTATATGTACATGGAAATCTAATTATTGTTGAGCCCATACATGTTTCTTGATATTTATATAAAGTATATGACTAACAAGGGTGATGAGGATATGTGTTAGGGCTTGTGATCAAGTTGATTGAATCTGCCTTGTATGTTTATATTGAATTTAAATGAGTGGTAAGTTAATTACCATGTTATACAAACTTACTAAGCATTTCATGCTTACTCTATTTTATTTTTCCCTATTCTATAGTAATTCGGAGGCTCGTTGGATTGGAAGCTTGGCAGAGATCACTCATGCTATCCATCAGCCTATTTCGGTATATATATGGTAAATCAATTATGGTTATAATGACATGTATAGGTTAATTGGCGAATATCGACCTATAAATGCTTTAATTGTAACTAGCCATTGGAATGGCTTGTGATGGATATGTTTGGTTTGTGTTTGAAATGATTGATTGATAGAAATTATATTGGCATTGTAACATCCCAATTTTAGGTGTAGTTGGAATAGTGGTATCGAGACTACAAGTCCAAAGTAGAAATATTTTTTTATGATTATTTTGAGGTCCACGACATGTTTGCATGATTGTGTAAAAGTTTCATGAAGAATTTTTGTGATAAGTGTCCAATTTGACTTTTTGGACTAAATTAAAAAAAGTTGCAAAATATGAGATTCTAGAAGCTTTAAGTATGAAATAGCTTTGGATTATTAATTAGAGGTCCTTAAATAGCAATTTTCCCAATTTCTATTTTTATGGACAAAAATGGGCATGGGTAGGTAAAATTTTAAAGTTTAGTAAAAAGGGCATTTTGGTCATTTGGTTAATAAAAGATTAAAAAGGGAAAATGAAGCAAAATTTGCTCATCTTCTTCAAGCTAGGGCCGAAACTTTGAAGCTCTCCATAGCTAGGGTTTCTTCACTTTTCAAGCTTGATAGTAAGTACATCCTAGTCCCGTTTTTAATATTCTTTACGTTTTTGAAGTTGTTATCAACCAACCTAGCTATTTCTTCCATTTATTTGAGCTAGGTTTCATGTTTAAAAATTTACCCATGTGTGACATGCATGTTTTTTTATGTTTCATGGTAGATTATAAAAGTTTGATGTGCAATAAACATCTTTTACTAAGTGATTTTTGATAAAAACACCTAAAAAGGACCTTTTTGTAAAAGTTGTAAAATGGGTAGTAAAAATTTCATTTGAAGGAAAATGTGGGCTGTTATGAGCATGTGTTAGGTTCGGCTAGGTTTGGGTAACAAAGAAAATGGATACATTTCATTTTACGAGCCTAGGAACTAATTTTTAAAAAATGTGAAAGTCTAGGGGCAAAACTATAATTTTACCAAAGTATGGTTTTTGGACTGATTTGAACAATGTGATAATTAAATGAGCTAAATTTGCTATTATAGATCAACAAAAACGGAGTCCGAACCTAAACTGAGGAAAGAACAAGGTTGTGGATTAAATCGAATAGGTAGCTATATTTTGGTACCGAGATAAGTTCGTGCGTAAATAATGCAACATTACATTATTAGGTATTTAATGCTTTAATATTGCATGAATTGTGTAATTTTCTTTGTGGACTTGATTAATATTGACTCGATGACGATTTGACGAAGAGCTGATACCTCGAAATCCCGGTTGATCCTTAGGAATAGTTAGGATACAAATGTCATGACATTAGGGTTATAACTTTACGTGTAAGACCAAAATCTAGGTTATGGCATCGCTACGAGATTTTGTTTAAGACCATGTCTGGGACATGGCATCGTTATGAGAATCGTGTAAGACCATAGCTGGGCTATAGGCATCGATATGTGATCCCAAGTAAGACCATATCTGGGATATGGCATTGGTATGATTCTATGTGTATGTTATTCCCGAGTATCCTTTAGTATTCCAAGTGGTTCAACGGGTAATCCAAAGATTATGTCAACGAGATGACAAGGCATGATCATGTTGAAAGGGTACAGGTATGTGCACAAAGCTCATAAATATTGAGATTATAAATCGATGAGACCTTGGTAAGAAGTGAATGAATAAATCATGATCACGAGTTTTATTGTACATTATGTAAATGACACGATTTAAAATGTATTTATGATACTTGATTACATAGTGATAAATTACATTATGTTATTTGTATAATAATGCATGGTTAATGTTGTTAATTATTTACATGCAAACTTACTAAGCTTTATGCTTACTCCCATTTCTTTTCCATTTTCTTATAGTATCGCCAAGCTAGCTCGGGGATCGAAGGACGTTGGAGACTCGATCACACTATCAATTGGAACCTTTGGGTATAGTTAGTCTCAACATTTTGAGTATGACATGTAATAGGGACTTGGTCTTTTTGTTATATGTCATATTGGTTTAGCCAAATGTGTTGGCTTAAGATGATATTTGATTCATTTTGTATAAGGCCATGTGATGTGGCTCATAATGATTAATTGGTTGTAAACCTATTCATATATGCATGCATGTACCAATGCCATTATGATATGGCCTATGGTTATTGATAGTTGAAGGATGATGTGTTGCATGTGATTATGGACGTTTGATAATGGTGAAGCACTTAGTTATGCCATGTTAACTGCCTGGAAGTCATATATATGTTTGGATTGGTGTGGTTTTGATGTTGTGTAGGTTGGTGCAAGTATGGGTGGCAAAAAAGCTTGGTAAATAGCCTTATTTTATCCACACGGGTAGACACTCGGGCATGTGCTATGGCCATGTGTCTCCTGCACCCTAATTAATGCAGAATAGAATGCCCAATAATAAACACACGAGCATGAGACACAGCCGTGTGTCTTGGCCGTGTGAGAGACATGGCCATAGGACATGGGCATGTGCCCAGGCCGTGTGAAGTCTGTACCTAATTTTTGGAATTTAATTCGCCACACGGCCTAAGTACACGGGTGTGTGCCTTGGCCGTGTGACCTTATTTGGTTGATGATATCATAAACAGAATGTCCCCTATTTTGGACACGGCCTGAAGCACGGGTGTGTGATATGCCACACGGGGCGTGTCCCTTCACCCACACGGGTGTGAGGACCTTTTTGATGAAAATTTTCTAAGTTTTTGTAGTAGTTTCTAAAGTTCTCAGTTTAGTCCCGAACCATTCCCGGTGCCTTTTTTGGGCCTCGTAGTCCCATAATAGGGACAATATGAATGTAAATGTAAAGTTTTAAATTTCGACAGAAATTCATGTCTCGTTTTGTATGATTATTTGAGTTTAGTCCGGTAACGCCTTGTACCCTATTCTGGCGTTGAATACAGGCAGAGGTGTTACAGGCATATTGATGATTGAATTAAGTTAGCATATTTGATAAGATATGCATATATGCCAACTTGGTAATTTAAGTAAGTGTGTATACTTGATTATATGAGGCATTATATCATTTATAGAACTTGATTTTGAGTTGGGTTAAATGAACTATAATAGCTTGTGAATGTGTTAAAGTGTTGGTGTTGGAGGATGAGAAAATGGGATGATAAATATGGCTTGGAAATAGCCTATTTTCGTCCACATGGGCAGAGACACAGGTGTGTGTCCCAACCTGTGCGACACACGGCCTAGCACATGGGCATGTGACCTGGCCGCGTGTCCCCTGTATCTTTAAAATTTCAAAACGAAATGCCTAGGTATTTACACATGGCCTAGCACACTACCGCCGTGGCTTGACCGTGTGACCCAAGTCAAAGAGTTACACGGCCTGAGACATGGGCGTGTCCCTTGGCCTTGTGAACCACATGGCCTGACCACACGGGCATGTGACCCCTGCACTTAGGAAAAATGTTGAGATTTTGGGAAAAATTCTCTGAGTATTCGATTTAGTCCCGACTCATTTCTAATGCATGTTTTGGACCTCGAGGGTTCATATAAGGGACTTTATGTTTGATTTCTGACATGAATACTATATAAAATGAAATATTTGTTTACTTGATTTGTATATTCTGGTAATGCTTCGTAACCCTATTTTGACGACGGATACGGGTTAGAGATGTTACATTTATTGGTATCAGAGCTACGGTTTAGTCGGTTCTCGGACTGAACATAGCATATGTGAAGTTTAGAAATACATGCCATTATATAACCTGTAATAGTGTGATATCTCCCGACAGAGATGCTTTCCAACCGAGCTAATTCTGATAATGTTGAAGCGATACTCAAGTATCTGATTAAAAAGGTTACTTATGATGAGTAGAGACTCATAAAGATATGAATAAATGTTTGTAATGAACATGTTGACGATAAATGTCATGTTATATGTGTATATATGAAATTCAAATTTTGAGGCTTTACAACCTCCACCCACTCACTAGTACAGTCTTATACAATGAAATTCACAAGATTTATATGGATTAAGTTTACAAGTGTGAAATCGAAGAGTTTAGTGGTTAAATGATTAATAATGTGGTCAGAACTGAGAATGGGTTAGCAAGTAAAGACGATTTTAGAGGAGATATCAAATTTATTCTGAAGATTATTCGGGATATACAATGTTGTTATTAAGGAAGAAGTTATTCATGAGTAATCAATTTATTCATGTATGGTATGGTATTTAAAGAACGGGTTAACCAGAATTTCTTCTGAATTAATTTCTTTAGTGATTGGAATAATGTGCGATCTTTGATGGCTGTAGTAGTTAGTGGGATAGTGTTGAAATTGCAAAGATATCTGAAATCAATTGTTATAGTTGAGTATTTTACAGCAATCTCCTCTAGGTATTCTATATGTTCTGTTATTCTCAGAGACATATGTAATTGTTTATGTTCATATGTGATACTTATCATATAGAAAGGCTGGCTAATTATAACAATGGACAGAATTATTGTAAGTTTGGTTGATTCATGAGCGGTGTTGCTCTATTTTTTCTTTGGTTTTCTAATCAATTATGTTTGAGAGAAGACTTGATTATAAGATTCATATGATACTATTTTCTACTTCTATTGGTTGAAGCTCTGAATTGCAAATATGCAATTTATATTGTCTCTATCACAGCTGTTTCTAGTGTGTATGTGCAATATTACTGTACTGGATTTTCTCTGGGATATAATCGATCTTTTTCTTATTTAATTTGGTTTTTATTTTCGGAAATTTAGTATAGCTTCACATTTTGGATTTCATTATCTCGGTTTTCTTGCCATTCTTATGGTCTAATCTTATCTAGCAAACAAGGTTTATCTGTAAAAGATATTCATTGGTCAGAGGTAATTACATTTATTACTGTTATAAATCCTGACTCGATCATGGGAGTTCAGTAATATGGATATCAGATTATAGATGTAACACCTCTTATCCGTATTCAACGCCGAAACAGGGCTCGAGGCATTACCGGACTTATAACACAAGTAATCACACAATTTCTAGTCATAAAATTTGCGTCCAAATTAAAATCATTCATAATCGATCATAAAGTCCCTTATACAAGCCTACAAGGCCAAAACATGTATTGGAAACAATTCGGGACTAAACTGAGAACTTTAGAAATTTTTACAAAACCTAGAAAATTTTTGCTAGATGCAGGATTCACAGGCTTGTGTGGTCCAATGGACATGCTCATGTGACCTTGGGACACGTCCGTGCTTCAGATCGTGTTCAAATTAGGGTGCTCTCTAACTTGTGCCACACGGCCGTGTGCTGGGCCGTGTAGTACACACGGTTAAGACACATGCTCGTGTCTCTGCCCGTGTGCTCAATTCTGGACATTCTGTTTTGCAACAATTAAGGTGCAAAGGGACACATGGCTGGAACACATGCCCGTAGGGCAAACCATGTGTCACACACGGCCTAGACACATGCCCGAGTGTCTACCCGTGTTGTAATATCCCAGATTAGGGGTTATGCATTTGGCGCATAATTCATGAATTAATAGGCTCAGTGTGTGGGTGAGTGTGTTTAAGGGGTTTGGAGAACCTTAGGAGATAGGGAAAATGCATCAGAAAAATATTGGAATGTTAAGTTTAAAAGAGGAAAGTGAACATTTTTGGAAACTTGGAAATGTAAGGAAATGTTTTAGAAATGTTAAGTTTAAAATAGAAAAGTGAACATTTTTGGAAACTTGGAAATGTAAGGAAATGTTTTAGAAATGTTAAGTTTAAAAGAGGAAAGTGAACATTTTTGGAAACTTAGAAATGTAAGGAAATGTTTTAGAAATGTTAAGTTTAAAAGAGGAAACTAAAACGGTGGCCTTAAGAAAATTAGTAGAGGAATTTAACACAAGAACGGGCTTGGAGAAGTGGCTAGGAGGCACCACTTAAAGCCCAAGAAGTGACGCCACAATCAAGGGGAAAGAGCCTAGGTTCGAGTCTCTCGTGGGAAGCAAATAAAAGAGTTTTATTTTGTCGCAAGGAGCAAGGGAGTTGGACGGCACCAAGGCACTTGGGAAGAGATTAATTCTTTTAAAATTCGCAAATAGATAGATAATGATGGACTATTATTATTATTATTTTTATTAAGAGATAAGAGATAAATATTGGATTAAGTTTTATTAAATTGAATGGGTGATAATTAAAGTGATAAAGTTATCAAGATAAGAGAAGTGATGGCCAAGTAAGGAGTCTTGGCCTAGTAATTTCGGTAAAAGGAGGAAAATAAGGTCGTTCATCAATCTTCTCTTTTCCATTGAAGTCTCTCGCCAAAAATTTTCTAGCAAACTCTCTCTTTCTCTCTTATTTTTGCCATAGTCAAATCTTTTTCTCCATATGTCCACCATTGTTGAATCCCTAGTGACTCTTTTCCTCTCTTTTCTTTTGATAAACCGACAACACAGATAACCTTTAGTCGATTTCTTGTTAAGTTCCAAAAGTCAAAAACTTGCTATTATCAAGACCATAGCCGAATAGTTTGAGACTTCAAGCAAGGATTGCCGATCTCTAAAGTAAGGGTGAGATCTCATTCAGTTTCATCCTTTTTCTTTTAAGATTTGTCAAATCTAGGACTAACCCATTAATATCTTGTTGTCAAACTTTGAAGAGATCTTTTGGGATTTACTAAGTGTCGACTACAAGGAAGGAGAAATTCTTTTCCCGAAGGTACACCATAGGCCGCGTGTTCCCTAGTTATTCGGTGAGTTTCGGGATTTAAAATCCACAAGGTAAGTATCTATAGCATTCGGCCAAGGCCATGTTGAGTAAATAGATGTGTTTCATTAATATTTAAAAGCCGAAACTAATCTATTCAAGTAATCTAGTGATTGCTGATTTCAAGAAAGAAGGATACAAAGTTTCCGGCATTTGATTAGACATCAATTGGCAGCAAGGTAAGGATTTAAGTGTACTAATCCTACTAGGATTTAGATTTATGGCCGAATGGCTCTTTACTAAGTACTAAGTGATTGATCAAATGTAGAGATTTAAGATCTAAGGCATTAGATCAAGCTTTTCGCGATTTGGAGTGAACTTGCTAAAGCGAATCAAGTGTGTACCCCACACTACTTTTTAATAAGATTTATGGCAATAATTAATATGTGCATGTTTATAAGAATGTGAATATGGCTAAGATACCATGCTATGGTACAAAAGTACTAAGGTACGTTTCCTACTCCTACTAGGATTATGAATATATGTTATTTTTAACATGTGAAAAGTGATGAGAATGTGAATTAAAGCATGATATGCATGATATGTATGATATGGGGCATGTGGGATATTATGAGAAAGGGGAAGTGAACGTGGTGACCTAAGACCACGATATCTGAATGTGGTGACCTAAGACCACGATATCTGAATGTGGTGACCTAAGACCACGATATCTGAATGTGGTGACCTAAGACCACGATATTTGAATGTGGTGACCTAAGACCACGAATTTTATAAGAGGCGATGAGCACGTCATTGCAAATGATCGCCTTCAATGGTGTGTAGCGGATGGAGGGTTGACTTAGTAGTCCCCACGGTGTGCAGGTTGGTACGGGGGACGTGTAGCGGATGGCTATCTAGGTTTGGGTTTGGGTTGCATCATTATTTCCTATCTGTTATGTGATTATGCATGTAATATGTGGACATATGCCTAAATTGTTAAATTTTAGTGTTGGTTACACATTGAGTCTGTTTGACTCACCCCTTTTGGGATTACTTTTCAGGTGACGATCGGTGATGGGCCAGTCGACGGAGCTTAGTGGAGGCCATGTGAAGTTCGGACTTTTTTATTTGGACTATCTTATGTTAAGTATTTTGAATTTAAATTTTGGGAATTATTTGATGTAATAAGGCCATAGTAGAACTGCTTTACTTTGGTTTTATTTATTAAGCTTACAAACTTTTATTTATTAAAAGATTAAGTAAATCTATTTTAAAACAAAGCCTAAACATTTCGTCACCTAAAGTAGAGGATTTTAATAATAAAATAAACTTGTTTTCAACTCAAGCCCAACCCAAACAATCTTTCTTCCAAAACACACAAGTTTTTCCTAAGTAACAAAAGAATTTGAAACGGTTTACACCGGGGAACATACTAGATCCAGTCAAGGTTCGTGGGCCGGGTTTGGGGTGTTTCACTTGTGGACAAATTAAAGGCTATTTACCAAGCCATTTGAACCCTTGTACACACATACACTCACACCAATTCAAGGCACAAACACAACATACTTAGGCAACCAAAACATCCACAATTATGGCCAACACACTAACAACATCTATCATACTCACAACAATTATTAAGTCACAATTGACTACTTTCAAGGTACCTAATTGTACACCAATTTATCATCTCATCAATAAACCATATTCCAAACATTTCACATTCATGTCATAAACCACATTTCTATCATTCACCAAGTATACCATGATCATATCACCAAATACATTAGCACATATATATACTTAGGCTTACAACCATGATAGCCCAAATAAACCAATCTATATGGCTAATCATTAAAACAAGCCTTTGATAATCTCAAGCCAACACAATGGCTACAATCACAATGACACATTTAACAAAATGACTAAGTCCCTATACATGCCATAGACTTAAAATACTTGAATTCATTTATACCCAAAATGACAAACTTGATAGTGTGATAGGATCTCCATGATTTCCAAATTAGAGCTAGCTCAATAACCCTATAAGACATTAGAAAGGAAGGGGGTAAGCTATATATATAGCTTAGTAAGTTCGTACGAAAATAATAAGTAACTCTTACCAATCTTTTATCAAGCCCAACAATATAAACATAAAATAATAATAATTGCTTTAAAACTCACAGTTATAAATTTTCATTCAGTCATAATATTTACTCTATCAACTTATAAGCATAATTTAACATATCTTGGCTTCAGCCTGACAGCCATAATTTCTCCTTTGTATCGGATTACAGTAAATAACAAATTATTTCAAACTTCATAGTAATCAAGCACATTAATTGTGAGTATTTACATTTCAAGCATATACTTTAACATCTTTCAATTGCCTAAACTCTTATCTTCCCATACCTCTATAACCATTTCAATAAGCGATTATGCCAATCTTCCCTTTTTCTCATATCCAATAAATCACAATTTGTGTGAATAAAACATACCACATCATAACTCAATTTGGCCCGAAAGCCAATCACATAATCATATATCGAATTTACCATGTATTCCATACATCACAAGTATAGACCAAAAATCACAAGGTTTTCATAAAAACATTCTCATGGAAATCATGAACTCACAATTTCATGAAGTCAATGCTTATAAACTTTACGTACATACCTGTACCAACTCGTAACATAATCACATACTTTCTTGTCTTTGACATACTCATTGAATTTCCCATGGAACCATTTGGAATACTATAGGATACTTGGGAATATCGTACATACAGTATCGTACCAATGCCATATCCCAGATAGGGTCTTACATGAAATCTCGTATCGATGCTAATAGCCCAGCTATGGTCTTACACGAAGTCTCATATCGATGCAATATCCCAGATATGGTTTTACACAAAGTCTCATAGTGATGCCATATCCTAGATATGGTCTTACACGTAATCTTAGTATCCGTATTGTCATGACATTTATATCCTATCTATTCCTAAGGTTCAACCGGGACTTACGTTGTACCGAATCTCTATCGGTCTTTTCCGTAGTATCGTACTCAATAGCATTCACATTTCATTTCAATAATATAACATTTACCACAATTATATCAATTACGCATTTATACACATATAATTTAGTTTTTATTAAACATACGAACTTACCTCGGCATAAAAATGGTGAAAAGGACTAAATCGTCAATACTCTTTTCCCCCGTTTTAGGTCCGAACCTCATTTTTCTTAACCTATAATATCACATTTAACTTATTTAATCATTATACTATTCAAATCAGCCTAAAATTATATTATGACAAAAATTACATTTTTACCCCTAAACTTTTAACATTTTTACAATTTAGTCCCTAGGCTTGTAAAATGAATTTCATTCAATTTTTCAAAACTCAAGCCTACCCGAACCATTTTCATACTCATAAAAGCCCAAATTTCTCATTTATTCACATTTTCTACTCATTTTATAACTTTTACAAATAAGTCCTTTTTGACATTTTTATCGAAAATCACTTAGCAAAAATCGTTTATCATACACCAAACATACATTTTCTACCATTAGACATCAAAACACACAAACATCCATCATGGGAAGACCTTGATTATTTCTTAAATTAGTGGTAGAAATAGATAGATCATGTTACAAGGGTTTTAAAAACATAAAAATCATTAAAAACGGGGCTAGAACGGACTTACAATCGAGCTTGGAAGCTTGAAAAACCCTAGCCATGTCTTCTCCATGTAAAATTTGGCCATGAGAGGAAGATGGACAAGATTTTGGCTTTATTTGGCTTTTTAATTCATTTTAATTACCAAATTACTAAAATGCCCTTAATGAAAAACTTTAGAAACATATCAAACCATGTCCATTTTTGTCCATGTAATATGCTAATTTAGGGGTTATGCATTTGATGTGTTTTGTGTGTATGCCCTGTTTAATGTGCTAGTTTAGGGTGTATGAGAGTCTAGGAAAGGCTTGGGGATAAGCCGGAGCCCTGGCCAAAATTTTCTTTTTGGGCACTTTAGTGGGAGAGCTAGCTAGAATAGGACCTAAAGGTGATTGTTTGTTTTTGATTGACACAAGCAAGGTGTTGGTAAAGTGGCAAGGTGACGCCACATAGGGGTTAGAAGGTGATGCCACAAGGGAGCAGAGAGGGAGCAGGTTCAAGTCGCATGAAGCTCATTTTGGGGATTATTTTTGGCGTCAAGGAGAGTAGAGGCAAAATTCGACTGGGACACTTCAGGATGGGAGAGGAGACCTGGTCAACAAATTCGAATGAGTGGCTGGGAGGAAAAAAGTGGAGTTTGAAGCATTCAAAATAATTCAAACGGGTGATCAGGAGGAAATTGAGGAGAAAAGAAAGGGATGGGAATGTGATCAAGGTGTTGGCAGAATTTTAAACACTTGGTATAGGGGGAATCAGTTTTGGCCTGTGTTGGGGTGTGCCGAAATTCACATTGGCCATAGGACCTTATAGTTTCTTTTTTGTGCAATTTTTAGCTTTGGGGTTTATAGGTGCCGAATTTTGGTTAGCTTAAACTCTTTGTCTTTTCACTTCTTTTCTTGTTTGTTCCCCACTTCTTCTTCACTTAACCGAAACCTGTTGCCTCCTTCTGGAACCTTTTTCTCTTTTGCATCACTCAAAATTAAAAGCACCCACCATTTCGTCTATGATCTTTTTTTTCTTTTCTCTTCTTTATTTGTTCTTTCTAAAAGTCGAAACCCTTCTCTATTTTTGGTAGAAAGCTGAATACTCCTTGTTCATTATTCTCTTCTCTAATTTCTTTTACTGGCCGAATCTCCCTATCCATTCTCCTACATTCCTTTCCTGATTTCTCTAAAAGTTGAAACTCCTAAGCCTCTATTTGAAGTTCTTTTATTTTTATTTTCGGTTCTTTCATCTTGTTCTCTTCTACTATAGTCATTGCCAAATCTTCTCTACTGTTGTGCTTATGTCGATTTCTCTTAGGTGTTATTCGAATCTTCTGTGTTAGGGTAAGAGGCGATTTCTTCTATTTCTTTATCTCCCTTTCGATTTTGGAAGCCAAAGCCGAATGGCTAATTGGCTTGATGAGGGCATCGTTTGGACTGACATTTTCTATCTTCTTGTTTCTCTTTGGGGGGCATGTATTTCGAGAATTCAAGCTAATCAAATCATCTGAATCTCAAGCTAAAAATCGTTAATCTCTGAGCCCTATATCTCTTTTCGGGATTTCAAGGTAAGGGGTTCTCTTTAGATTTTTGTTTAGGTTCACTTATCGTATTCATTATCTTCACCCTGTGTTGTTGTTAAACAACCATATTTCCTTATAGTACCTTCTGACAAGATCTTTTGATGGAATCCAATACCCATCAGGCAAATGAGGGGGTTGGACCCGTAAACCCAGCCCCTAAGTTTAAGAAACGTACGGTGTCAATAGTTCGAGATTGGCCACCGGGTTGTGGACCAGCTTCAGAATAAAGTCGTAGGTAGATAACGGTCGTTTCTGCTATAAATAGTGTCGACGTAGAGAGTATTATTTTGCGTGTTATTAGGTGTGTAATCCCTAACACACTTTATTTTAACTATAATATTAATTGGTTGGGCTAAAAAGCCGGAAAAGGTTGTGTATACAGTTGAAATACCCGTATGGTAAGGAAATGAGTGCCAGGTATGTAACTATAATAATTTATTGTGAGCTTGTGCGTATGTGATAATCTATTACATGGATGATGGCATGTTGCATTCATTATGATTTTTATATTATGCATGGGATATGGATGATGATAAAGGGGAAGTGTTGATTATAAGGTCACATAGTGATCGGTGGCTCTGCCACATTTGTTTATAAGGTCACATAGTGGTCGGTGGCTCTGCCACATTCATTTATAAGGTCACATAGTGATCGGTGGCGCTGCCACATCTATTTATAAGGTCACATCGTGATCGGTATTATAACTGACAGCATGACTGTCAAGACGGCGTGTAGCAGATGGATGGTTGATTGTAGAAATCCCCACGGTGTGATGGCTGGATGGGATGGAGTGTAGAGGATGGAAAAAAAAACTAGGTTGGGCTGGGCTTGATGCATTCATGTAGTTGTATGATATCATGTATGAGATGAACACGAGATTTGGGCTGTGGGCTGTTTTATGTGTTTTGATGGATTTACACACTGAGTCTCTGTGACTCACCCTTTCCCTAACTTTTCAGGTAATCAGTAGACTATGGATTTGGGAGCCGAGGCAGACTCGTGTAGGCCATAAAGAATTTTCTTTTTGTAAACTTTTTACTGCATTAATTAAATTTCTTTTAATTGAGGATTCCTGTTGTAATAAGGCCTTTGGTAATTTTTAGTTGGGTTTTAGTTTTTAATTTGATTACTAATTATTATTAAATGTTCAACACGGGATTTTTCCTAAAACATTAAACAACTGTCTTTCAAAAATGTTAACGAATGGTTTACAAGTTATTTTTGATAAAACTCTGGATTTTCTTAACAATGATAACTCTTGTCAAAATAACCTTTTTCGTGAAAGTCGTTTGAATCTGATTGTTTATAAACAAAGTCATCGCTTTAACCGGAAATTAAAATTATGATTTTTCCCAAAGTCACTGAAAGATCGTTTTCAATTTACCCTGTAACATGCCAGATCCGGTCGTAATGTTTGGGCCGGGTTTGGGGTGTTACAGTCCACCAACTTAACCAATGGTCTAATTACCATTTAATGACCTCTAATTTAAAATCTCATAGCAATTGGACACCTCTAACATATAGAATTCAAGTTTTGCACTTTTTGCAATATAGTCCTTTTAACTAAATTGAGTGCACAAATGCCAAAATTTTTGAACGAAATTTTCAAAAAACCGTTCCATAAAACTGTAGAGCATAAAAATATAATAAAAATAAATTTTCTTCATCGGATTTGTGGTCCTAAAACGACTGTTCTGACTAGACCCAAAATCAAGCTGTTACAATAGAAGTTGTATTACTGCACTAGTTGTTATTGGGACTACTTTTGGTTTTCCTCTTCTATTTGGAGAGTACTATTGATGTGGAGGTATTGTTCCATCTATACTATTGAAACGTCGATCCTATTATGGCACTATGGTTTTTAATCTATCTAATGATTGTGGCTTCAGAATAATTCAAAGCTTCGGTGTTAATAATTGAAATAGCTTTATTATATAATTTATTTTCAATTTTCGGGAAAGGGTTTTCTATAAAGCCATGTCAATGATACAATTATTACAGAAAGTTGTAAGATTTGAATGGTCTAATAAATGTCAGTAAAGTTTTGACCAGATGAAAGCTCTGTTGATCGAAGCACCAGTTCTGGTTCAACCCGAATCGGTAATGAATTTGTGATTTACTGTGATGCATCATTGAATGGGTTAGATTGTTTTTAATGCAGTAAGGCAAAGTAATAGCCTATACTTCCAGGTAGTTAAAAACCGTATGAAAAGAATTATCCGATAAATGATTTAGATTTGACAACTATTGTAATTGCACTGAAAATTTACCGACATTATCTGTTTGGTGAAAAATATCATATATTTATTGATCATAAAAGTTTAAATTATCTAACGTCATAAAAATATTTGCATTTGAGACAGCGTAGATGACTTGAAATGTTGAAAGATTATGATTTGACAATTGAATATCACTTGGGAAAAGCAAATGTGGTTGTAGATGCTTTGAGTAGAAAGTCTCTGTTTACTTTGCGAGTCATGGATACTCGAATGCTATTGTCTGATAATGGCTCAATTTTAGATGAACTTAAAGCTAAACCAATGTTTTTATAATAGATCTGTGAAGCTCAGAAAAAAGGTAATAAGTTGCAAGTTAAACGGGTACAGAGTAAGACAACTTTTGATTTAGAATTTCAAATTGAATTTGATGATTGTCTATTATTCAGAGGCAGAGCCTGTGTATTGAAGGATTTAGAGCTTGTATAGAAAATTTTACATGAATGCTCACAGTGGTACTATGCCTGTTCATCCAGGGAATAAAAAAATGCATAATGATTTAAAATAGATGTACTGGTAGTCTGGAATGAAATGTGTATTTCTGAAATTGTATTTAAATGTTTGATATGTCAGTAAGTTAAAGCTGAACATCTGGTATTGATACCTTCAGGACTGTTACAGTCAGATGATACCGAAATGGAATTGGGATAAAGTTACTATGGATTTTGTATCGGGATTACCCCTGTCTTTGAAAAAGAAAGATGCTATTGGGTAATCACCGATCGTTTGATGAAGTCTGCATATTTATTCCTAGTATGAATGAATTTCTCACTTAATAGATTGTTTGAATTATATGTTTTTGAGATTGTCAGATTACATGGTGTGCTAGTTTCTATTAATTTTGATAGAGATCCACAGTTTATATTCGGATTTTGGAACAAGTCACCAGAAGCTCTGGGTACGCGGTTACATTTTAATACTGCATTTCATTCTCAGATGGATGGTTAATCTAAACGTATGATTCAGATTTTTGAAGATATACTTTGGTGTTATGTTTTAGAATTCGAAGGCAATTGGAAAAGAAATAATTACTGTTAGTTGAATTTGCATACAATAACAGTTATCAGTTAAGTATTAAATGGCACCGTACGAGGCTCTGTATGGTCATAAATGTAGAACTCCATTGTATTAGACTAAACTCAGTGAGAAAAGATACATGGAGTTGATCTGATTCGTAAAACTAAATAAAGGTGAAAGTGATCCGAGACAGTTTAAAAGCAGTATCTGATCGTTAAAAATTCTATGTGGATTTAAAACGAAAAGAAATAGAGTTTCAAATTAAAGAAAAGGTATTCTTGAAAGTTTCGCCTTGGAAGAAAATTTTCTGGTTTGGTCGTAAAGGCAAATTGAGTCCTCGATATATTGGGCAGTATGAAATTATTGAAAAGATCAGACTTATTGCGTATCGATTAGCATTACGGCTAGAATTTGACAGAATTCATAATGTTTTTCATATGTTATGTTACGACGGTATCGATCAGATTCGTCACATGTTATTTCTCCAATAGATATTAAAATTTAGTCTGACATGGCTTATAATGAAGAACCGATCAAAATTTTGGCACTTGAAGTGAAAGAACTGAGAAGTAAAAAGGTAGCTTTAGTAAAAGTTTTCTTGCAATGACACGATATAGAAGAAGCTACCTGGGAACCGGAGGAATCTATGAGAAAGCAATATCTGAACCTCTTTACTGGTAAGATTTTCGAGGACGAAAATTCTTAAAGGGGAGAGTTGTAACAACGCATTTTCGGTAAAATCAGAATAGTGGTTTTGGAACCACAAATTCGATTTCGAAAGAAAAAATTATTTTTATATTATTTTATAGTCTATAGTATGATAGTAATGTTGTAACATCCTAATAAATAGGGGTTATGCATCTTACTTAATTGAAGGATGTTGCATGCTTAATTATTATTAAGTGTATTTTTGGAAGTTATTTGAGCTTCATTAATTAAGTGAATGCTTAGTAAAACTTTTAATTCCTATTAATTAGAGAGAGCTAAGCAAGTAAGGCCTTAAGAATTAATGATAAGAGGTTTTAGCATGAATTGAGTAATTGGCAAGGTGGTTAAGATGCATGGATGTGTGCTTGAGGAGTGAGGTTCGAATCTCCTAGCTAGCATAAGGGAGGATTTTATTTTTTTGTTTTCTTCCCTATAAGTGTCGACCAAGAATGTTCTAGAGTGGATGAGTGTTCTCTTAATTTTGGCTATTTGACCAAGTGAAAAGGAAGCTAAGAACTTATGGTATGGAATCATAAGTTGATGATAAGATGAGGGGACAAAGGCATAAGTTTGGGCAATGTTTTGGGAGTGTGTTCATGGTCATTTGACCATGAACCTAGACAACATGAAGGGTTAAGGGAGTGGTTTAATTGTGTAGCAAATTTTGGATATGATGGGAAGAAACAAGGAGGAAAAGGGAATGATGTTGGCTAGGTTGACCGAAAATTAGTGTAGCCATTAGGGTTCTAGTTGGCCAAAATCCTAGCAAAATTTGTCCATCTTTTCTCATTTCTCCAAAAAATTCTCCTCTTAGCGAATCTTGCTTTGGGAATTAGGCAAAACTTCTCTTTGTTTTGGTTCACATTTTGACCATTTGGTTAAAATTCCTCTCTCAAAATTCTTGTCAAAAGCCTCAAAAGTTGGAAAGCCTTTCTTCTTTTCTTCCTTTTCTCTCATTGCCGAAAGTACCAAAAGGTTCAAGCACCATTTTTCTTCTTCATTTCTCCCTCTTGGCCGAATGCATCTAAGCTCTAAAACCAATCTCCTTTCTCTTTGATCATTTCTCCTTTTCTTTTTCTTTTCATTTTATTTCTCTCTTTTCTTTCCCTCTTTGCCGAAACTACAAAGGATCAAGAACCATTTTTCTTCAAATTTTTACCTCTTTGGCCGAATGTGCATAGGTCTCTAAACCTATCCCTTTTTCTTTTCTTTAACACCATCTTTTCTTTCTTCTCTCTCTTCTATCATTTCCATTATCTTTCTTCTTTCCCTCAAAACCGAAACCATCATATTGAAACCATCATTTCTCTTCTCTTTTTTGTTAAGGCCGAATCATCATATTCTTTTCTTCTTATTTAAGGCCGAATCTTGAAGAATTCAAAGTAAGATTTTATCAATCATTTTAATCAATTCTTTTTACTTTAGTAAAATTAGAATCATGATCTTTTAATTTCTCTCCTAGGCCGAATCATTTGAAAAGATTTTTCAAAGATCTTTGTTGAAGACAACCTTTAAGTGACCATTCGAAATCATCAAGGTAAGGTTATTAATTTAGATCATATCGATTTATTTAGATAGACTACTAATCGATTGTATTTTTAGGGGCGATTTAAGATCAACAAGATAGGTAAGAAAAGAGCCGTACAGAGTGTTTGGAAGAGAGGAGGTATTCCTTTACCATCGAACTACAAGCGAAGGGTCATGTCGGCGGTTAGAGACTTTCCACCGGATTGTGGACCCTCTTCTAACGAGGATCGATTATTTGAAGTAGTGCGTACACCGAACCACTTTACGTTGGTGGAATATCGTGGTTTTGATCCATCTAGTGGAGAAAACCACAAATAATCGTGTTCGAGAATCAGGGTAAGGAATTAGATCTCTCGTCAATAAGTATAGTTTTGTTAACAATAGTGTATACTAACCAAGTGTGTTAATCAATTAGGTGTTGACGAGCGAGAGGGTATTGTTCTCACCGTCACAAGGTGTGTAACCTTACATTAAAATTTCCATAGATCTATATTTTAAAAAGTGATTATATGACAATATGTTTGTTTGTGGATACCAATCATTGGTATACAAAATTCAGGTATGTTTACCCCAATATTCCGTTTATTTTTGCTATATGCATAAATATGAAATGAGTATGATTATATTATGTTTAGTGGGGTAAATAGCATGAAAATCGATTTGATATGTATGTGCATGGGCATATGGGTATTGTTGATAAAGGAGGAAGTATTCTGGTGGTTTTACCACATTTCGGTGACTTCGGTCACATATTTGACTCGGTGACTTCGGCCACATATTTGACTCCGGTGACCTCGGTCACATATTTGAACTCCGGTGACTTCGGTCACATATGTGAATCTGGTGACTTGGTCACGTATTTGAAATTTGGACTTGATCGGTGACTTCTAATACATCTGTTTTGGTGGCTTTGCCACAACATTATAAGGGCGATGCGCATGTTGACTGCAGCAACTGCCTTCGATGGTGTGTAGCGGATGGAGGGCCGATTTAGTAATCCCCACGGTGTGTTGGTTGGTGCGGGTGGTGTGTAGCGGATGGATATTTAGGTGGGCCGGGCTTGCATTTCATTTCATGTACATAACCATGTAATATTGAATGATTATTATTTGATTTGCTATGATATGGGCCTTTGGGCTAAATATGAGCTAAATGGGTCTTTGGGCTAAATATGAGCTAAATGGGCCTTTGGGCTAAATATGAGTTAAATGGGCCTATGGCCATATGTGAAATTTTTGGACTTAAAGCATATGATAAAATGGACTTTTTAATGTATGTGTTATACATTGAGTTTATGACTCACCCTTTTGTGGGATAAACTTTTCGGATAATTCATAGTGCGATGGATCGAATCAAGAAGGATTTTGGGTGGCTAACGTCAGATTAAGTATTGTGGAGATTTCCCAACTTAAACTTATTAATTTAAATTTTATTACTTAGACTTTATTTTGGGTTTGCTATTTTTGTAATAAGGCCACAATAAACTACTTTTAGATTTTGTGTTTGGATTTATTTTAAATTCGCCATGAGCAATTATCAATTAAATAACTAAATGATTTTCGATAAATAATTTAAAAAGGTTTTTGTCAGTAATATATATATATGTTTTAAGAAAATACAAATCTATTTTTCAACTAAGGCCAACTCGATCTTTAAGTTAATCCGTTTTACTTAAAATCATCAAGTTTTCTTGAACAAAACGATATTCCGCTAAAGTTTTACTCGAGGAACATACCAAATCCGGTTAGGCTTTTTGGGCCGAGTTTGGGGTGTTTCACTTGGTATCGAGCCCGCTTTAAACTCTCGGCCTTGGGTTTTGAAGCCCACAATGTTTTCAAAAGTTGGCCCAAATAACTTTTTGAAAGTTTTCTTAAGTTAAATGATTTTATAAGAGCATGGAACTTGAGTTCTCGGCCCAGATCCATCAGGTATGTACTTTATCGATATGTGATATGTATGATAGTTTAAACTTAAACTATACTTTAGAGACATGGACCTTAGGTGTTTGTGTGCTACTACGGAAAAACTACTGAATATCTATTTCATAAAACTTTCCTTTAATAAGAAGTGAAAAGACTCTAATACATAAGATTTTTTCGTAAAAATAGATAAGACACGTAGTAGACATGAGTTCTAGGGGCGTGGTCATCGTGGACATGAAAGAGGAAGGATGATCTGTTTGGAACCGATTCGATCTGGTCAAGGTTCCGAGAATGAAGCTCATACCTACTGTTGGGGTGGACTTTCAAGAACAAAATGAAGGAGGTGACGCAGATCACAAGTCGTCTTTGAGTTTTGGAACAGTAGCGAAGCTAGTTACGAAATGGGTCTCGAAAGTCGATGGTGAGAGACTTAGATCGAATGGAGCCGAGGTTTTCGAGAGAGTATCTGGAGTAGCTCAAATGTAGCTGAATATTGGTTGGAGGCAGTCGAGAGGATTATGGACGATGTAGACTGCACTGATGAAGAGAAATTGAAAGGTGCTATTTCACTTCTCCGTGATGAAGCCTACCAGTGGTGGCTCACTATTAAGGAAAGTACCCCTGTGGATCGACTGGATTGGGGGTATTTCAAAATTAAATTCGAAGGAAAATACGTTGGAGCTAGCTACATCGACTCTCGGAGGAAGACATTTCGAATTTGGTCCAGGAAACAAGTCGATAATGAATATGAAGTAGAATTTTGTGACTTAGCCGTTATGCGGAGGATAGTGGCTACGGAATATGAACGGTGTATCGATTTGAAGATGGACTAAGAGATGAGCTAAGAGTGATGATTGCTCCATACCGTGAAAAAGATTTTACAATCTTAGTGGAAAGGGCAAGAATTGCCAAGAGGCTAAGCAATTGAGAGAGCGAACCGGACAGAGGCGGAGCAAGAATAAGAGAAGCTTTGGGTCCTCGTGGTCGTCAAGAATTTTCGAAGAAATCAAGAAATGATAGACCATGAGGTCAACAGACTACTACAGTGGACAAAATCGTACTTGTTCTCAATGTGGGAAAATGCACTCGGAGAATGTTGGAAAAAGACCGGCGGATGTTTCAAGTGCGATCTAAAGACCATATGATTAAGGATTGCCCGATGAACTCGTAAAAGAACCGTTCAAAGAAGTCGGGTGCTAATCGGTGTGTATGGACAACGATCGATAAGAGGTCGTGGCCCAAATGGAATGGGCAATGGTTACGGTAGAGGACGCGAAACTTGAGCAGAGGCGATGGTAGCTCGAGGCGAGACAACCAGTTTGGTGTATGCGGTTAAATCATGGAGAAGACGAAAGGCGCTTTTGATGTTATCACGGTATGTTTTGATTTCTAGGTTGCCCTTTATTGCTTTAATAGATATAGGTCAACTCATTCCTATATCGCTAGTGAAGTATCTGGGACTTTGCATGTGACTTCAAATCGTACCTAGGAAGATGATCGTATTTAGTCCTTTAGATGCATGAGTTGTAGACAAACTTTTTAAGGAAGTGCCTTTAGAAGTTCAAGGGATACAGTTTCCAGCTGATCTAATGGAGTTGCCATTTGGAGAATTCGACCTAATCTTAGGCATGGACTGGCTTGTGAAGTACCGTGCAAATATGGATTGTGCTGCTAAGAGAATGTCCTTAAGAACTTTTGATGACAAGGAAGTTGTAGTAATGGGCGAGAGACGGAACTACTTATCTAATGTAGTATCCGCTCTTAAGGTAGAAAAGATGGTTAGAAAGGGATGTGAAGCCTTCCTGATGTTGGTGAGTGCTTTGGAGGCTAAGGAAGCAACTGCTAATGAAGTCAGGACTGTGAATGAATTTGTAGATGTTTTTCCGGAAGAACTTCGTGTTTGCCTCGGATCGTGAAGTAGAATTCGGGATAGATTTATTGCACGAACGCAGCCAGCTTCTATTACTCCATATAGAATGGCACCAAGGAATTGGTTGAGCTTAAGGCTCGATTCAAGAGTTGCTTGATCGTGGATTCATCCGACCTAGTGTGTCTCTATGGGGAGCACCGGTACTATTCGTGAAGAAGAAGGACGGATCGATGAGGATGTGTATAGACTACCGGTAGTTGAATAAGCTGACCATCAAGAACAAGTATCCTTTGCCAAGGATCGACGACTTGTTCGATCAGTTTAAGGGAGCTGCGGTATTCTCAAAGATTGATCTAAGGTCGGGGTATCATCAGCTTAAAGTGAAAGAAGTAGATATCCATAAGACGGCTTTCCGAACTAGATATGGGCATTATGAATTTCTGGTAATGCCATTCGGATTGACGAATGCCCCAGCTGCGTTCATGGATATGATGAACTGAATTTTCCAGCCCTACTTGGATCAGTTCATCGTGGTATTCATAGACGACATCCTGGTGTATTCTAAGTCCGAAGTAGAACATGATGAGCATCTCCAGATTGTGTTGCGAGTCTTAAGGGAGAAGAAACTATACGCCAAATTCAGTAAGTGTGAATTTTGGCTAAAAGAAGTTACATTTTTAGGTCATGTGGTATCTGCGGAAGGGATTAGGGTGGATCCTCGGAAGATCGAGGTCAGACTAGATTGAAACCACCTAAGTCCGTGAATCGAGGTTCGCAGCTTCTTGGGTTTAGCCGGATACTCTGTAAGATTCATTGAAGGATTTTCATCGATAGCTACACCTTTAACGAAATTGTTGAGAAAGGAAGTACCTTTCGTGTGGGTGATAGCGACAAGAGAGCTTTGAGAAGCTCAAGAAAGTTTTGACCAAGCTCGGTTTTGATCCGACTGAGGCGTAAAAGGATTTAAATCGTGTATTGTGATGCTTCTCACACGGGATTAGGATGTGTTCGATACAAGGCAAAAAGGTAGTTGTGTATGCGTCTACAGCTAAGACCGCACGAGGTTAATTACCCGACGCATAACTTGAAGTTGGCAGCTGTAGTCTTTGCTCTTAAGGTTTGGAGACATTACTTATAAGTGGAGAAGTCGGTGATATATACGGACCACAAAAGTTTGAAATATCTACCGACTCGTAAAGAACTGAATTTGAGGCGTGAAGGTGGATAGAGTTATTGAAAGACTACGATCGTTCCATCGAGTACCACCCGCAAAGAAGCCTACGGTGGTGGCTCACTATTAAGGAAAGTACCACAATGGATCGGTGGATTGGGGTATTTCAAAATTAAATTCGAAGGAAAATCGTTGGAGCTAGCTACATCGACTCTCGAGAGGAAGACATTTACGAATTTGGTCCAAGGAAACAAGTCGATAGTGAATATGAAGTAGAATTTTGTGACTTAGCCGTTATGCGGAGGATAGTGGCTACGGAATATGAGCGGTGTATCATTTGAAGATGGACTAAGAGATGAGCTAAGAGTGATGATTGCTCCACACAAGTGAAAAGATTTTACAATCTTAGTGGAAAGGGCAAGAATTGCGAAGAGGCTAAGCAATTTGAGAGGCGAAGGCAGGAGACGGAGGCGAGCAAGAATAAGAGAAGCTTTGGGTCCTCGAGGTCGTCAAAATTTCGAGAAGAAATCAAGAAATGATAGACCGCGAGGTCAACAGACTACTGGTGGACAAAATCGTACTTGTTCTCAATGTGGGAAAATGCACTCGGGAGAATGTTGGAAAAGACCGCGGATGTTTCAAGTGCGGATCTAAAGACCATATGATTAAGGATTGCCCGATAAACTCGAGAAAAGAACCGTTCGACAAGTCGGAGGTGCTAATCGGTGATGTATGGACAACACCGATAAGAGGTCGTGGCCCAAATGGAATGGGCAATGGTTACGGTAGAGGACGCGAAACTTGAGAGCGAGGCGATGGTAGCTCGAGGCGAGACAACCAAAGTTTGGTGTATGCGGTTAAATGTGGAGAAAGCGATGGCCTTTGATGTTATCACGGGTATGTTTCGATTTACGGGTTGCCTTTATTACTTTAATAGATATAGGTCAACTCATTCCTATATCGCTAGTGAAGTATCTGGACTTTGCATGTGACTTACAAATCTATACCTAGGAAGATGGTATGCTTAGTCCTTTAGATGAGCGGTAGTTGTAGACAAACTTTTTAAGGAAGTGCCTTTAGAAGTTCAAGGGATCAGATTTCGGTGATCTAATGGAGTTGCCATTTGGAGAATTGACCTAATCTTAGGCATGGGCGGCTTGTAAATGCAGTGCAAATATGGATTATCTTGCTAAGAGAATGTCCTTAAGAACTTTTGATGACAAGGAAGTTGTAGTAATGGGCGAGAGACGGAACTACTTATCTAATGTAGTATCCGCTCTTAAGGCAGAAAAGATGGTTAGAAAGGGATGTGAAGCCTTCCTGATGTTGGTGAGTGCTTTGGAGGCTAAGGAAGCAACTGCTAATGAAGTCAGGACTGTGAATGAATTTGTAGATGTTTTTCCGGAAGAACTTCCAGGTTTGCCTCCGGATCGTGAAGTAGAATTCGGGATAGATTTATTGCCTGGAACGGCGCCAGTTTCTATTGCTCCATATAGAATGGCCTTGAAGGAATTGGTTGAGCTTAAGGCTCGATTCGAGGAGTTGCTTGATCGTGGATTCATCCGACCTAGTGTGTCTCTATGGGGAGCACCAGTACTATTCGTGAAGAAGAAGGACGGATCGATGAGGATGTGTATAGACTACACCGTAGTTGAATAAGTGACCATCAAGAACAAGTATCCTTTGCCAAGGATCGACGACTTGTTCGATCGTTTAAGGGAGCTGCGGTATTCTCAAAGATTGATCTAAGGTCGGGTATCATCGACTTAAAGTGAAAGAAGTAGATATCCATAAGACGGCTTTCCGAACTAGATATGGGCATTATGAATTTCTGGTAATGCCATTCGGATTGACGAATGCCCCAGCTGCGTTCATGGATATGATGAACTGAATTTTCCAGCCCTACTTGGATCAGTTCATCGTGGTATTCATAGACGACATCCTGGTGTATTCTAAGTCCGAAGTAGAACATGATGAGCATCTCCGGATTGTGTTGCGAGTCTTAAGGGAGAAGAAACTATACGTCAAATTCAGTAAGTGTGAATTTTGGCTGAAAGAAGTTACATTTTTAGGTCATGTGGTATCTGCGGAAGGGATTAGGGTGGATCCTCGGAAGATCGAGGCTGTACTAGATTGGAAACCACCTAAGTCCGTAACTGAGGTTCGCAGTTTCTTGGGTTTAGCCGGATACTACAGAAGATTCATTGAAGGATTTTCATCGATAGCTACACCTTTAACGAAATTGTTGAGAAAGGAAGTACCTTTCGTGTGGGCTGATAAGCAGCAAGAGAGCTTTGAGAAGCTCAAGAAAGTTTTGACTGAAGCTCTGGTTTTGATCCAGCCTGAGGCAGAAAAGGATTTCGTCGTGTATTGTGATGCTTCTCACACGGGATTAGGATGTGTTCTGATACAAGGCAAAAAGGTAGTTGTGTATGCGTCTCGGCAGTTAAGACCGCACGAGGTTAATTACCCGACGCATAACTTGAAGTTGGCAGCTGTAGTCTTTGCTCTTAAGGTTTGGAGACATTACTTATAAGTGGAGAAGTCGGTGATATATACGGACCACAAAATCAAATATCTCTTGACTCGGAAAGAACTGAATTTGAGGCGTGAAGGTGGATAGAGTTATTGAAAGACTACGATTGTTCCATCGAGTACCACCGGGCAAGGCGAATGTGGTGGCGACGCCTAAGTCGAAAAGTGGTGTCGATTTGAGGCGATGTTTGCACACCTTAGTCTTTACGATGACTAAGCTTATTGGCGTAACTTGAGTTAAGCCGATATGGTTAAGTCAAGTGAAAGAGAGGCGTTAGTAGATGAAGATCTGAGTGAAAAGCTTGACAGTGCAGTGGGAAATTGGAAGATTTTGGTATTAACGGTGGCGGGTATTGTGCTTCAAAGGTAAAGTCTATATGTCAAAGGATCGGAGTTGAGGCAAAAGATACTTGAGAATCGCATGGTAGCCTATGCTATGCATCACGGAGGAAGTAAATTATATCGAGATTTACGAGATCAATTTTGGTGGCACGGACTTAGCGAGAAGTTACGGAGTTTGTAGGAAAGTGCTTGACGTGTCGACAAGTCAAGGTGAACATCAAGTACCATCGGGATTGCTTCAACCGATAAAGATTCCGCAGTGGAAGTGGGAGAGAATCACCATGGACTTTGTTAGTGGGCTTCCTCTTACGCCTACTAAGAAAGACTCAGTATGGGTGATAGTGGACCGATTGACGAAATCTGCACATTTTATCCCGGCGGGTTGATTACTCTTTCGAGAAATTGGCGAAGTTATATGTGGTGAGATTGTGAGATTGCATGGAGTCTCGTTGTCGATAATTTGGATAGAGATCCCAGATTTACGTCGCGATTTTGGAAAGCATTGCATCGAGCTTTGGGCACTAGATTGGACTTGATCACGATTTCATCCTCGGTCGTGGTCGATCGAAAGAGTAATCCAAATCTTAGAAGATATGTTAAGGGGATGTGATAGATTTCAAGGGAAGTTGGGAGGAATTCTTACTGTTGGCGAAATTTGCGTACAACAACGATTTCCAATCGATATCTGGATGGCACCATATGAAGCACTATATGGACGAAAGTGTCGCACTCCTACGTGTTGGATGAAATTAAGGAACGTCGATTTTGGGTCCGAGTTAGTGGTGAATCAAGAAAAGGTTAAGATAATCCGGGCTCGGTTAAAAGAAACATCGACGATGACAAAAATCGACGCAGATCTAAAGCGGAAAGAAATAGAGTATCGTTGGAGACCAAGTTTTCCTAAAGGTTTCACCTTGAAAAAGGTGATGAGATTTGGACGAAAGGAAACTAAGTCCGTGTTCATTGGACCTTATTGGATTGTGAAGCGAGTCGGATCGTAGCATATCGAGTTAGATTTGCCTTGAAATTGAAGCAAATGCATGATGTATTCCATGTTTCAATGTTACGCCATTCAGATCGGATCCATCTCATGTAGTGCCAACGAGGAGGTGGAGTTAAGATCGGACTTGCCATATGAAGAGGAGCCAATTCAAATTCTAGAACGAGATGTAAAGGTTTCTGGAGAAAATCGGTTCCTCTCGTCAAGGTATTATTACGTAATCATGGATCGGAAGAAGCTTAGTGGGAACTGGAGGAAGCGATCGACAGCAATACCCTCACTTATTCTAGCCAGGTAATTTCGAGGACGAAATTATTTTAAGGGGGTAGAACTGTAACATCCTAATAAATAGGGGTTATGCATCTTACTTAATTGAAGGATGTTGCATGCTTAATTATTATTAAGTGTATTTTTGGAAGTTATTTGAGCTTCATTAATTAAGTGAATGCTTAGTAAAACTTTTAATTCCTGTTAATTAGAGAGAGCTAAGCAAGTTAGGCCTTAAGAATTAATGATAAAAGGTTTTAGCATGAATTGAGTAATTGGCAAGGTGGTTAAGATGCATGGATGTGTGCTTGAGGAGTGAGGTTCGAATCTCCTAGCTATCATAAGGGAGGATTTTATTTTTTTGTTTTCTTCCCTATAAGTGTCGGCGAAGAATGTTCTAGAGTAGATGAGTGTTCTCTTAATTTTGGCTATTTGACCAAGTGAAAAAGGAAGCTAAGAACTTATGGTATGGAATCATAAGTTGATGATAAGATGAGGGGGACAAAAGGCATAAGTTTGGGCAATGTTTTGGGAGCGTGTTCATGGTCATTTGACCATGAACCTAGACGGCATGAAGGGTTAAGGGAGTGGTTTAATTGTGTAGCAAATTTTGGATATGATGGGGAAGAAACAAGGAGGAAAAAGGGGAATGATGTTGGCTAGGTTGACCGAAAATTAGTGTAGCCATTAGGGTGCTAGTTGGCCAAAAATCCTAGCAAAATTTGTCCATCTTTTCTCATTTCTCCAAAAAAATTCTCCTCTTAGTCGAATCTTGCTTTGGGAATTAGGAAAAACTTCTCTTTGTTTTGGTTCACATTTTGACCATTTGGTTAAAATTCCTCTCTCAAAATTCTTGTCAAAAGCCTCAAAAGTTGGAAAGCCTTTCTTCTTTTCTTCCTTTTCTCTCATTGCCGAAAGTACCAAAAGGTTCAAGCACCATTTTTCTTCTTCATTTCTCCCTCTTGGCCGAATGCATCTAAGCCCCAAAACCAATCTCCTTTCTCTTTGATCATTTCTCCTTTTCTTTTTCTTTTCATTTTATTTCTCTCTTTTCTTTCCCTCTTTGCCGAAACTACAAAGGATCAAGAACCATTTTTCTTCAAATTTTTACCTCTTTGGCCGAATGTGCATAGGTCTCTAAACCTATCCCTTTTTCTTTTCTTTAACATCATCTTTTCTTTCTTCTCTCTCTTCTATCATTTCCATTATCTTTCTTCTTTCCCTCAAAACCGAAACCATCATATTGAAACCACCATTTCTCTTCTCTTTTTGTTAAGGCCGAATCATCATATTCCTTTCTTCTTATTCAAGGCCGAATCTTGAAGAATTCAAAGTAAGATTTTATCAATCATTTTCATCAATTCTTTTTACTTTAGCAAAATTAGAATCATGATCTTTTAATTTCTCTCCTAGGCCGAATCATTTGAAAAGATTTTTCAAAGATCTTTGTTGAAGACAACCTTTAAGTGACCATTCGAAATCATCAAGGTAAGGTTATTAATTTAGGTCATATCGATTTATTTAGATAGACTACTAATCGATTATATTTTTACGGGCGATTTAAGATCAACAGGATAGGTAAGAAAAGAGCCGTACGGAGTGTTTGGAAGAGAGGAGGTATTCCTTTACCATCGAACTACAAACGAAGGGCTGTATCGACGGTTAGAGACTTTCCATCGGGTTGTGGACCCTCTGCTAATGAGGATCGGTTATTTGAAGTAGTGCGAACAACCGAACCTGTAACATCCTAGATTAGGGGTTATGCGTTCGTGCATAATTCATGAGATAGTGGGATCAGTGGGTGTGTTGAATGTGTTCTGAAGAGTTTCAAGAACCCTAAGATGAAATGAAATATAAGAAAATGTAAGGAAATGTAGGGAAATGTAAGGAAATATAAGGAAAATGTAAGGAAATGAAAGGAAATGAAAGGAAATGAGAGGAAATGAAAGGAAATGAAAGGAAATGTAAGGAAATGTATGGAAATGTATGGAAATGTATGGAAATATATGGAAATGTAAGGAAATGTATGGAAATGTATGGAAATGTATGGAAATGTAAGGAGATGTATGGAAATGTAAGGAAATGCTTTAGAAATGTTAAAGAAACTAAACTAAAATAGGAAAGTGACCATTTTGGAAACCGAAGTAAATTAGGAGAGTGAACATTTTGGAAACCAAGCCAAAAGAGGAAACTAAACATTTTGGAAACCAAGCCAAAATAGGAAAATAAACATTTTGGAAACCAAACCAAAATAGGAAACTAAACATTTTGGAAACTTGGAAAATACAGAGCCACGCGAAAATTTTAGGAAACTTAAAATGACCTCGGAATGTCGAATTTCAGAGCCCAAAAGGAACTTAAGGCCAAGTGACCTAAAAATATAAAGAACATAAAATTTGACCCAATAACGGACTTGGAAATGTGGCCTGAAGATGCCACCTAAGGCTTTAGGAAATGGCCCAAATGCAAGAGGTTTTGGGCCTGAGTTCAAGTCATCCAGGAAGCAAATAAAAGAAATAAAATTTTGCCTCCATGAGTGTAGAATTGGACGGCACCTAACTAAATCTTTAAGTGATTTTTTTTATTTAATTACTTAGAGAGGAAGCAATGGACGGCAATAGGGACTCTTAGGAGAAGAGTTTTATTCCCTTTAGAATTTCGACTAAATAGGTGGATAAATGAAGAATTATTCTTTAATTAGGAGAATGAGGGAAGAGTGGTGGCCAAGCAAAGGATTCTTGGCCTAGTAAATTCGGCTATAAAAGGAGGGGACTAGGGCCATTCATTATTCATTCTTCCTCTCTTTTCCTCTGCCAATATTCTTCTTGAGCATCCATTCTTTTCTTCTTTTCTTTTAAGCCTCCTAGCCGATTTCCTTCTAAGCCTATTATTCCTCTCTTCTTTCATCTTTGAAACCAAATACATAAGGGAATTATAGCCGATTGTTCATCAAGTCTCTAAGAATCTAATCAAGGTTGAAGTGAAGGTGCAATCGATTCCTTCAAATAAGGGTAAGATCCAAGTTTAGTTTTCCATTCTTTTATATTTTAGACTTATCAAATCTAGGGACTAATTTCAATTATTAATCTTGGCGAATCATGGAAGGAGAAGTTCTTTTCCGAAGGTACACCATAGGCCACGTGTTCCTAGTTATTCGGTGAATTTGGATTTAAAATCCACAAGGTAAGCACCTAAAAGTATTCGCCAAGGCTTGTATGATTATCTAGATCAGTTCTTTAATTATTAAAAGCAAAACTAACCTATATTGAGATTCAAGGTTGGCGAATATCAAGTGAAGGAAAACCAAGTTTTCAGCATTTGAATAAACACCAAATCGACATCAAAGGTAAGTCTTTTACAAATCCTACTAGGATTTGGATATCATAGCCAAATAGAATTTATGCTAAGTAATAAATGATGAATCAAATGTAGGGCTAAGGATCTAAACTTTAGATCTAGCTTTCTCAAGGAATCGTTAAACAAATCGGTGTGTACCTCTACACTAAATCTTGATAGATTTACTGCTTTAATTCATTATGTGTGTTAATATGAAAGTGTAATAATATAGCTAAGGTACCGTGTGTATTCCACACTATTCTTAATAGTTTTATGGTTTAAATATGCTATTTATGTTAATGTGAAAGTGAAGAGAGTGGCTAAAGTGCCATATTATGGTACAAAGTGCTAAGGCACGTTTTCCTACTTCTACTAGGATTACGAAATAAATGTTATATAAGTGAAAAGTGATGTGAAAGTGAAATATAAATATGTTATGCATGATATATATAATTTGGGGCATTCGGGATTTATGTGAAAGGGAAGAAGGTGTTGACTACGGTCTCACCAACGTTATAAGTGAAAGTGATGACTTGGTCTCACTAAGTGAATGTGATGACTTGGTCTCACTAAGTGGTAACTTCGGTTACATTACAATGGTGGCTATGCCACAATATTATCATGGGCGATGAGCACGCCGACCGCAGCGATCGCCTTCGATGGAGTGTAGCGGAAGGAGGGTTGACTTAGTAGTCCCCACTGTGCTGTGTTGGTACGGGTGGAGTGTAGCGGATGGCATATAGGTTTGGGTTCGGGTTTGCATCATGATCTTGAAATTGTTATATGCATATGATTTTATGGTGTGCCTATTTCTATTATGTTTAGTGTTGGTTACACACCGAGTCTATCGACTCACCCTGCTGTGGGAATATGTTTCGTGATGAAGAATGGACCCGGGACGGCGAACTTGTGGTGGCCATGATCGACTTGAAGTTCAGTTTAATTTGAATATTTATTTTATTTTAAAGTACTGTACAATTTATTATTTTGGGTTTCATTTTATGTAATAAGGCCACCGTGACGAATTTTTATTTCTACTATAATTACTATGTTATGAGTTTAGGGCTTTGTAAAAAGTAAGCCCACTTAGTATGAAACAAGTTTAAATATTTTTGTCACTTAAAGCAAATGGGTTTTTGTTATAAAAATAAATTTGTTTTGAACTCAAGCCCAACCCACAACGGGCTATCTTCCAAAACTCATAGTTTTCAAAACAGTTTGTATGAATTTGAATCGGGTTACTTCGAGGAACATACCAGATCCAGTCCATTCTCGTGGGCCGGGTTTGGGGTGTTTCAGAACCACTTTACGTTGGTGGAATATCGGCGGGTTTTGATCCATCTAGTGGAGAAAAACCATAAATAACTCGCTGCTCGAGAATCTGAGGGTAAGGAATTAGATCTCTCGTCAAAAGTATAGTTTTGTTAACAATAGTGTATACTAACCAAGTGTGTTAATTAATTAGGTGTTGACGAACGAGAGGGTATTGTTCTCACTGTCACAAGGTGTGTAACCTTACATTAAAATTTCCATAGATCTATATTTTAAAAAGTGATTATATGACAATATGTTTGTTTGTGGATACCAATCATTGGTATACAAAATTGTGTATGTTTACCCCAATATTCCGTTTATTTTTGCTATATGCATAAATATGAAATGAGTATGATTATATTATGTTTTGTGGGGTAAATAGCATGAAAATTTGATTTGATATGTATGTGCATGGGCATATGGGTATTATTGATAAAGGAGGAAGTATTCGGTGGTTTTACCACATTTACGTGACTTCAGGTCACATATTTGACTCCGTGACTTCGCCACATATTTGACTCGGTGACCTCGGTCACATATTTGAACTCCGGTGACTTCGGTCACATATGTGAATCTGGTGACTTGGTCACGTATTTGAAATTTGGACTTGATCGGTGACTTGGTCACATCTGCTTTGGTGGCTTTGCCACAACATTATAAGGGCGATGTGCATGTTGACCGCAAAGAATCGCCTTGATGGTGTGTAGCGGATGGAGGTCGATTTAGTAATCCCACGGTGTGTTGGTTGGTACGGTGGTGTGTAGCGGATGGATATTTAGGTGGGCGGGCTTGCATTTCATTTCATGTATATAACCATGTAATATTGAATGATTATTATTTGAGTTGCTATGATATGGGCCTTTGGGCTAAATATGAGCTAAATGGGCCTTTGGGCTAAATATGAGCTAAATGGGCCTTTGGGCTAAATATGAGTTAAATGGGCCTATGGCCATATGTGAAATTTTGGACTTAAAGCATATGATAAAATGAACTTTTAATGTATGTGTTATACATTGAGTTTATGACTCACCCTTTTGTGGGATAAACTTTTAGATAATTCATAGTGCGATGGATCGAATTCACAGAAGGATTTTGAGGTGGCCAACGTCAGATTAAGTATTGTGGAGATTTCCCAACTTAAACTTATTAATTTAAATTTTATTACTTAGACTTTATTTTGGGTTTTCTATTTTTGTAATAAGGCCACTATAAACTACTTTTAGATTTTGTGTTTGGATTTATTTTAAATTCGCCATGAGCAATTATCAATTAAATAACTAAATGGTTTTCGATAAATAATTTAAAAAGGTTTTTGTCAGTAATATATATATATGTTTTAAGAAAATACAAATCTATTTTTCAACTAAGTCCAACTCGATCTTCAAGTTAATCCGTTTTACTTAAAATCATCAAGTTTTCTTGAACAAAACGATATTCCGCTAAAGTTTTACTCGAGGAACATACCAAATCCGGTTAGGCTTTTTGGGTCGGGTTTGGAGTGTTTCAAATGTCGTATAAATATTTCGTAACAAAATTTTATCGATTACATGTTTAATTTGATAAAGGACCAAATTGCACAAAGTGCAAAAGTTAAGTTCTAATAGCTAAAGGGATTAAATAGCTATAGAAATTTAAAGTGGAGGTCCTTATATGGTAAATAGACCATTTAAAAATGCTTAGTGGTTAAGGATGATGATTCATCCATGGAAAATAAAATAAAGAAAAGGATGAAATTGGAAAGTGAAAAAAATAAAAGATGATAATTAATTAAATAATGAAAATATTATCTTTTTCATCATCTTTTCCAAATTATTTCCATGGAAACCTTAGCTAAGAGAAATTATCTCAAGAAAGCTTATTTTGATCAATTAGGTATGTTTTCTTGTCCCCGTTTTTAATGATTTTTATGTTTCCGAGATCGTAATAGCTTAATCTAGCTATCTCGGGGACTAATTTGTAAATTTATCAAAGAAATTTGGTTTTTCCATGGATGAATATAGTTGAATTATAAAGTTTTATGATATAAAAATGATAGGTTGTTGATAGATAAACAACTTTTGTAAAGTGAATTTTGATGAAAATGTGATTAGGGACTAAATTGTAAAGATGTGAAATTCATGGAAAAATTTTGAATTTTATGAAATACATGGGCTGTAAATTTTACATGTAAAAATCAGCTAGGCTTGGAATAAGGATTAAATTGCATGAATTTCATTTTTCGAGCCTAGGGACAAAATCGTCATTAATTAAAAGTTTAGGGGCAAAATTTAATTTTGCCTAAGATGTGAATTGAATTGAAATGAACATGAATTAATGTTAAATTCATTCATATAAATTTATATAGACCAAATTTGGAGTTAGAACGAAGGAAGCAAAATGTATCTGATTAGTAGCCTACGAACACGAACAACTATCGAGGTAAGTTCCTGTAACTAAATTGTGTATATTTATATGCTAGAATTAAATTTTGTGTATGCGAATTGTATAAATTTCAAATATATGAAATTGGTTACATATCCGACAAAGCTCGATAAATATTAAATCCCATTTGAATAATGGAATTCGATGGATACAGGATTTCCTGATTGGTTTTGGTTCTACATGTGTTGTGAACACACCACAGCTCCTATGAACATCCCGTTATAAGCCCTCTCGAGCTTCCCATTATATGGTTCCTGCAAGCATCCTGATCGGTAGTGATCTTGAATGTGTTGTGGACTACTATAGCTCTTTGTGAGCGTCTTGTTATATGATCGATTGTGATTCTGCATATATTGCAGACACAAACGTAGCTCTTTGTGAGCGTTTTGATATGGCTCGCTTGAACTTTCCAATATATGGCTGTCCGAAGCTCATGATTAAGGGCTTTTTGTTAGCTTTCTAATTAAAAGTACTTTGTGAACTTCCTGATTATAGCTCTTATGAGCTTCCTAATAGGCTCTTTTTGAGCTTCCTGTTAAATGGCTTTAGAGAGGATTTCTCGATAATGTGCTTTAAAGAGCACCCCTGAATATGAATTGATGGATTTCTGATTTGTACACTTCGAGTGTACTACCTGTGTATCCATCGATGTTTTTAATGATTCAATGGGCAAAACCCTGAGATGAGAAAATATGAACATGAAATGAATTAAATACACGTATATGCTTGAAATATATGAAAATGATGATACATGATATATGGAAATACGAGATGATAATATATGAACTTGGAATTTGTTTGATGAATATGTTCATCCATGATTATAGATTTGTACACCTTGAGTGTATTACCCGTGTGACACTGACATTTCAAATTATTTAATGGGCAAAGTTCCGTCATGAAATAATCTGAACTCGAGACGAATTATTATGAAAATGTACTTGCAATACAAGGATCTGATTTGTATATGTTATATGAATACATGATGTGGAAAATATATGTACATGGAAATCTAATTATTGTTGAGCCCATACATGTTTCTTGATATTTATATGAAATATATGACTAACAAAGGTGATAAGGATATGTGTTAGGGCTCGTGATCAAGTTGATTGAATGTACCTTGTATGTTTATATTGAATTTAAATGAGTGCTAAGTTAATTACCATATTATACGAACTTACTAAGCATTTCATGTTTACTCTATTTTATTTTTCCCCGTTCTATAGTAATTCGGAGGCTCGTTGGAATGGAACCTTGGTGGAGATCACTCACACTATCCATCAGCCTATTTCGGTATATATATGGTAAATCAATTATGGTTATAATTGTTGGAAAATTTAGACATCACATATATAATAATGATAATTACATGTTATTATTTACTATCATAATAGGTTAGCCCAAATTAAAAGTGATCTAATTTGGTTAGAATTTTATTGGGCTTTTAATTATTAAATAAAGTATGGGTCAAATATGTGTAGATACTCTTCTAATCAAATTCTAATTAATGATGGGCTAATTAGAATTTGATTAGAACTAATATGCCAAGGTTATAAATATTAGGGTTATGGTCCCCAAATTATACACAAGATATCTTTTCTAATATCCCATCATTAGGAAAGAGAAAGAGCAAAATATTCTCTGAATTTTTTGTGTGCTAATTTGGAAGATCAAATCTCCAAAATCCGGTAAAACTACAAGGAATTCATAGATTCAGGTACGCTTTCGCATTTAGTTTTATTCTTCATTTATTCTTGATGATTTGACATGATAGATCCTGGTTTATTAAGTTTTATTTCAAATTTATTTTACAAGTCTAAAAAGTGGCATCCGAGCTTTGTCATGTTGAATAATTGAGAATGAATTGACTCATTATTATTTTTGGATTGATTCATTTTTTTATTTTATGGATTTGATATTTTAATTATATATTATGTTAAATCTTTGATATTCTGATAATTTTTGGGTTTTGATTCTTTAAATAAAATTTTAATGTTTTAAATAAAGTTTTAAGGTTTTAATTTTTATATAATCGGGAAGATTTTCGC
Organism: Gossypium rotundifolium; assembly: GCA_025506655.1. Taxonomy (NCBI): domain Eukaryota; kingdom Viridiplantae; phylum Streptophyta; class Magnoliopsida; order Malvales; family Malvaceae; genus Gossypium; species Gossypium rotundifolium. The sequence continues at coordinate 33,682,506 of CP106730.1, forward strand.
TTTAATTGAGAATTTAAAAAAAAAGAGGATTTTATGTTGTTTATACTGCTTTTAACAAATATTTTAAAAGCTATGTAGGTTTGGGTTCATTAGAAACTTTTATGATATATATTTGATTATATCAATAGATGGATTGTTAATCGCTAATCGCTTGTTTTTCGCTTTTACTGCTATATATATATATATATATATTGTTTTGGAGACACTTAAGTAATTATGTTCGAGATTTTACATGATGATATATGGTTGGTAAAAGAGATTGCTTGGTAAAGCATCTCTTATATGCCGATTGTTTATCAATGAATTCATTATATTGTTGAATCCTTAAGATTGATAGTAATATTTGTTAGTTTTAATTTTTTATCGATTTAATTTTAGGGTTTCATTATAATCATTTTTAAATTCAAATCCTGGTTCAACAATTGTACAATTGAATTCGCTTTTATAATCATTAATTCTTGAATTCAATATATAGTTGATAGAATATATTATTTATTATTGAGTTTATATGCTTATTCTTCTCATACTATTCAGTTTAAGCATATATTTTGAATTTGGATTTACTTGGAATATGTAAGACAAATCGATTAGGGTTATATTTTTATGGTTTAATTATGATGAAATTAGATTTTGATGCAAATTGATGTTAATCATAATATGTGTTTAAATAATTTAGTTTTAAGTTTGGTTTTATAATCTTAAGTTTTGGCATCTTATGGTTCCAAATATTTGGTTAAATCATGATGATATGGTCTATGGTATGAATTATGGGGTATGTCAACTATTATAATTTTATTTCTAGATATATTGACTTGAAGTTTTATTTTCAAGTATTCATGTGAATATCTGTTTAATCATAAATACAACTTTGAATTTACATGGTAAATTTAGGGTAAGTTTTTCTATTTGATTATGAATACATGTATATGCGTGAATTGCTTTGGTGTTTTTATCCATGCCAAAATTATGAATACATGTGCTTGTTAATTATTTGGCTTTGAACCACTACATTATTTCTATTTGGTTTTGATATATATGGTTTTGGAAGAGTCAAAATTAAGGTTTTCAGTTTTTATTGCATTATTAAGACAACCTTATTTGGGGTTATTTCAAGTTTGTAAAGCAATAAAAAATATATATATATATATATAGTTTTGACATTTGACTATTGGGGAAATTTTAATTTTGAATATTGGTATGTTTATATATTTTTAAAATAACTTAATTGAAGCAATAAGTTACCAAAGTGATTTTTTAATAAATTATTTTGTTTTAAAATATAAAAGTTTGTGTGCATGTAACTTAAGTTATGTTGATATTGATCGCCCAAATAAAGGTTAATAATATTACATGTGCAACTATGGTGATAAACATGTGACGACTATTCAGTTTTACATGTGAGTAATAAATCGGCCCAAAGGAAGATTTATTGTTCGACATGTTCTTATTGTCAATGTTTGATTACTACACCAAGATATCACTTACAAGTTAATATTTTGTCCAAAGATGAAATATTAATGGAGTGTCCGATATCTTAAGATGAGGTTTACCTTTATTCAAATTATTTTAGTTTATGATTTATTCAACTATTATTATATTTGCCAACATATTGTATGTTGTTTTGGGATAAATATATATACATATATATACTATTATCTTTTAATTTGATTGAAAGATGAAATTAAAAGAGATATTTTGAAACAAATAAATTCATATTTTGGCTTTTAATTAAGAATGTCTAATATTTTAAATAAATTAGTTGAAACAAAATGTAACACCCTAAATTTGGGCCTAGAATAAGTGGGTTCGTGTGTCGAGAGAATGGATTTTGTCGTTAAAAAAAATTATTATTGCATGTTTAGTTTAATTTTTAGGAGGTTTAGGAAGGGTTGGTAGTGTTGGAAAAGTCCTAGGCTCGATCTAGTGCTTTAGCAAAATGTTGTTTTTTTTAAGGAGGTTGGTGGTAGTCATAAGGCTTTTAAAATAATGTTGGGTTAAAACATATCACAAAGAAGTAGGTTGTCCGGTGGCTTGGGGTGCTTGGAATAAGTTTGGTGGTTAGAGGTTCAAGTCTGGACTTGGCAAAAACTTTTATTATGATAAGTGGTATGAAGGCCGTGGTTTAGGCCTTATAAATAGTTGGGACTGTTTTATGACACAAGGAAACGCTGCCCAGTGGCAAAGGTGTTAGGAGTAGTAGGGGGAGCATGGTTCTAGTCGCAGTGTGCGCATGTTATGTTTTTTTTTAAGTAAACCTGGAGTGCGACAGAAGGTTTATAATTAAATAGGTAGGAAATATAACACAAATAAAATATGCGGCGTAGTGGTAAGGGGCGTGGACCATCGTGATGAGGTCGGAGGTTCGAATTTGGATGTTGGCTAATATTTTTAGATTCCTTAGATGATTCGGACGCTGGAAAATATGCTTTAAAAGAAGTCGAGAATGAAACATGTCATAAGCAAAGTTGTGGTGCAGTGGCAAGAAGCGTGTTGTGGCTCTTCCAGGTCGCGGGTTCGAGTTGCCTTGTCCACATTAACTTGTTATTTTGTTGTAGGAGTGTGTAAATTGGTCGCTGGAAAGTATACCTTAAAATAAGTTGAGAATGGAATATATCACAAGAACGGTTGTGGTACAGTGGTAGGGGGCGTGTGTTGGTGTTTGGAAGGCTTGGGCTCGAGTTGCCTTGTGCACATTAATTTGTTATTTTGCTGCTGGCGTGGGGAAGGTATTTGAATGTAATTCAAATTGAATTTTTGGCTAAATAAAGGAATTTAATTGGTGATAAGTTTGAGTTGATTAGGGAGTGTAGATTTATTTATTTATTTATTTTAGTATAAATATGGGTGCCGAAATTCTCTTTAGATAGAGAGGGGATATCTCTTCAATTTCGACATTTGAACCCCATTCTCTTAATCTTTTCTCTCCGTCTCTTCTACAAGCCAAAACCCTAGTTGCTTTCTGCAATTTTTTTCTTTTGAATTCTTCAGAAGCTGAAACCTTTTATTTCATTCTCTTCTCCATTCTTTTTCTCTTGTGCCGATTTCTCCATTAAGCCAAAAGATGGAATCTAATCCCATTAGTATTGTTTGGCCGAAACTTTGAAGGGGGAATTCGGGATTTGGTTGTGTCAACTACAAGTAGGAGATCACTCGGGATTCCAAAATCTATCACTCGGGATTCCAAAATCTAAGGTAAGCAAAGTGAGGATTAGGCCGAAGGCCATTTATTCAAATGTTAGGATTGGATCTAACATAGTCTATGTAGGGATTTCGACAAAGACCAAGGACAAGTGATAATTCAGGATTTAGATCCACAAGGTAAGTGCTTAAGATATTCGGCCAAGGCCCTATTTAGTGACTTAGATCTATTTACTATTTATTCAAAAGCCGAAAACTAACCAAATCAAGTGATCTAGTGTTAGCCGATTCCAAGGGAGAAAGACTACGGAATTTTAGAATTTGATTAGTAGTGAAATCGGCACCAAGGTAAGATTTAAGTTGTGATAAATCCTTCAGGATTTGATTAATTAGCCGAATGGATTTTTGCTAAAGTACTTAAGGTTGGCCGAATGTAGGAATTAAGGATCTAAAGCATTAGATCGGGTTTTCAGAATTTCAGTGAAAGCGTTAAGTGAATCAGGTGTGTACCCCACACTAAGCTTTAATTAATTGACGGTTATGTTTTAATTAATATGTTACAAGAATATGTTATGATGTGGCTAAGGTACCATGTAATGGTACGAAGTACTCAGGTACGTTTTCCTACTCCTACTATGAGTATGATAAAAATGACAATAGTGATCAGAATGTGAAATAAAGCATGATATTGCATGATATGTTTGACATGGGGCATATGGGTGATATGTAAAAGGGAAGTGAATTGGTGGTTTTATACCCCAATATCTGAATGTGGTGACTTATGTCACAATATCCGAATGTGGTGACTTATGTCACAATATATGAATGTGGTGACTTATGTCACAATATATGAATGTGGTGACTTATGTCACGAATATATATCTGGTGGCTATGCCACGAATTTTATAAGGGCGATGAGCACGTCATTGCAAATGACCCTTCGATGGTGTGTAGCGGATGGAGGGTTGACTTAGTAGTCCCCACGGTGTGATGGTTGGTACGGGTGATGTGTAGCGGATGGTTATCTAGGCTTGGGATCGGGTTTGCATCATGATTTATATATGTATATCGGTATGATTTGACATGCCCGAATTAATTGAGTCTTGTCTTTGGTTGTACACATTGAGTCTGCTTGACTCACCCTTGTGGGAATATTTTTCAGTGACACTCAAGAATGGACCGGTCGGCAGGAGCTCAAGTGGTGGCCATGCACAACTCTGAACTTATTATTTTATTTTGGGCTTTTTCTTTCTTTTTAGTATTTTGGATTTAATTTGGGTTTTGATTTGATGTAATAAGGCCTTGGTTTGAACTGTTTACGCATGCATATTTACTTATTTAAGTATGACACAATCTTTATTAATTCAAAATTAAAGTCCATCTTTCTTAAGTATAAATATTAAATGTTTTGACACCTAACCAACACGGGTTTTAAATTCAAGCCCAACCCAAATCAACTGTTTTCAAAAACGCGAGAACTTTTAGCAAAACTTCAAACAAGATTCAAACGGTTTTTCTTAGGAACATGCCAGATCCGGTCAGGGCTTATGGGTCGGGTTTGGGGTGTTTCACAAAATATCGCCAAAGTGACCTCTTTTGTGTATATTAGTTTATTTGAAATATTAGGATGATTATATGTTTTTGTGATTCATGCGTTTATTAATTGACCCAAATGTAAGTTAATATTTGACAGAATTTCAACAACATCTGTGGTGATAAATGTCTGACAATTATAAGGTATTTTATGTGAGCAATAAGTTAGTCCAAAGATTAATTAATTGTTTGACATAATTTATTGTCAATGTTTGATTGCTACAACAATAGTACTGCTTACTATTAATATTTGTAACATCCAGGATTTAGGGGCTCTGCATTTACTTCAGATCTATGTCTTGGTATGCTTTGTATGTTGTTTGAGTGTGTTTGGGGTCCCGGGAAGGTTCGGGGTTAAGTCGAGCCTTAGATAAAATTTTTATTCTAAGCATTTTAGGGGAGAGCTAGTGGAGCCAGCTTTTAAGGGACTAAATTTTGTTGTTGTTAACACAAGTTCAGAGTTGGAGTAGTGGCTAAGAGGTGCCACCTTTAGGAGGTAGGAAGTGAGAGTTACAAGGAGTAGGGAAGGAGTTTCGAGCTGCATGGACAACATCTTGGAGTTTTATTTTGCACCTAGAGAGGTGAGTGGTGGATTCGACTAGGGCACTTAAAGGGGGGAGTGTTGAAGGGGTCAAACAATTCGAATGGATGGTGGAGAGTGATCAAGGGAGGTTGAAACATTCAAACTTGTTTAAATAGGAGGGTGTGAGTGAAGTTAGGAGAAAGTTAAGGGGTTTGGAGAGGGGTGGAGTTGCTGGCCGAATGTGGGGTTCTAGAGGTGGGACTTTCGGTCATCTAGGGGGTGTGAGGGGGTGTTTCGGTTTAGGAGTGTTGGTGCCAAAATTTGGAGAATCTAGTTAGGAATAGTGAGCTCTCTTTTGTCATTTGATGCAAGTTGTTTCTTTGAGGTGCTGATTTCTCTCAATCATTTCTCCTTTTAGCATCCATTATTGTTCTTTTCTTTGAAGGCACTCCCTCTTTTATATTAAGCCGAACTTTCTTTTCATTTTTTCCCTTTGTCAAATTCTTTAGAATCAATTTCACTTTTTTATTTCTTCCTCATTCTCTATAGTCAATTACACTCATTACTTTCTCTCATATATCTTCTTTTATCAAGCTCAACATCATTCCATCCCGTTCTTTCCTAAGTCTTCCATATTTTCACATCTTTTTGAAACCTCTCTTTTATTTTCTCATTAAAGCTTTTTCCTTACCCCATGTTTTGCCTTGAACCTCTGATTATTGTTTTCTTTTCTGTTCCTAGAAGTAGCATCTCCCAAGTCTGATCTTCTCTGCTTTGACATCTTGTGCCAAATCTCTGGGAACATCTTTCGATTTTGGTAAGGGATCTTCTTCACTTTTCCATCTATTTTCTCTCTTTTTGTATTATGGGTTGGTTAATCAAAGATGTTATGGTGAGGTCTTGGTGTTTTGGCCGAATGGTAGGAAGAGGGCTCATGAATTTTTTTGGCCAAAAGGCCATCTCTTCTGATCTATTCTTTTTCAGTCGACTCTCATTTGTTGATTTCTTAGGTACTCGATCGACTTTCTAATCCAAGCCTTCCAATCTCTAAAATCAATCGACTTAGGTAAGAAGATTTTCCCTAGTGATTATATTAATGGATTTATCCATCGTTCGTCGCCTAAACCCAGTGGGGTGGTTATTCAATCATATTTTTTGTAGTAATTTATTGACCGAGGCTGTTAATGGATGCAAGAAACATACAAGTTGGAGAAAGAAGCAAACCTTCAAGTTCAATTCCAAAATTTAAGAAGTGAGCAGTTTCATGGTTCGGGATTGGCCACCGGGTTGTGGGCCAGCGTCTAAAAAGGACAAACAGATTGCTGTGATCCCTTCGAGTGAGGACGTTAGTGAGATCGATAGTTTAGTTCTTCAAGTTTACAGGTGTGTAATTATCACACTATTTCCTTAACTTTACATATGTACGTGTAATGCTTGAGAGCCAAAAATAGCGGCAATGGTGATTAAATTAACCCTGTTGGGTAAACCGAAAACTAGGTCAGTTTATACTTTCATGCGTTATTGATGTTGGTGGATAACCTAATTATGGGTGTATGTTAAGAATGATACATTTATATACTTCATATCATGCAACCTATTATTCATACCATGTTGCATATGCATGGGATATTGGGATATAAATGATTTAAAAGGGAAGTGTATATTGGTGACTTTGTCACGATTGATGATGGCGTGGAGCCTCATTGTGGATTTGGTGATTTAATCACGTGTGGAAACAATGGCTAGACCACTTTTGTGGACTTTGAGCAGTGTGTCTGTCAGCATGACTGTCAAAGAGGTGTGTAGCGGATGGATGGTTGATTGTAGAAATCCCCACAGGTGTGTATGAGGATGGACGTACGGAGCGGTGTGTAGAGGTTGGTACTAGGTTGGGTTGGGATATCATTCTTATTATTGGTGCATGATGTGATGATACGATAGTGGTTTGGGCCTAGCCCATTTGTGGAAATTTTGTGGACTGGTTGCACACTAGGTCTGGTGACTCACTTTATTCTTAACTAATTGCAGGTAGCTCGTGATACTGTGGACTGGGTTGGATCGTACTCGAGGTGGCCATGCTAGGGGTTATTTATTAAACTTAAATTTTTAATTTGAATTTAGTAATCGCTATTTTTCTTTGGGATATTTTTATGATGTAATAAGGCCACTTTAAATTTGGTAAATTTTAGATTCTCCTATCTAGTTGGTTTTCATTAGTCATTAATCATGAAATGGTCACATGAAACTATTTTTTTTACGTAAATATATATTTATATATAATCTAAAGTTTCTTTGCATATTTTATTGGAATTATCTAAAGTTAACCATGTTTTATAAAAAAGATTCTTTTGATTGCTAAGCTGGCTAAATACCTTTTCCTTAAAATAGAGTTTCTCCTTCCAAATGCGTCATTAAATTTTGGCTTTACTAAATTGTTCCATATTTCTTTTCAAACCTTATATATCCTTTCAATCCCTTTTTCCTAGTGGCATTCTAGATCGGGTCGTGGTGTTTGGGTCGGGTTTGGGATGTTATAATTTTGGTATTAGAGCCAGGTTTTTAAAACTCAGCCTTGGGTTTTTGGGACCACAACGTTTTCTAATTAGGTAATTAACAAGAAAATTTTATATGAATTTGTCTTTTGGAAGAATGGCACTCGAGATCCCGGCCTAGGTCCACAAGGTAAGTTTTTTGTTTGTTAAGTGAATTGCATGAGGTGGTTATATGTTGTGGATGATTGGAATTTAGAATTTTTACTGTAGAGATGAAAACCTCTAGGAATATGTATGCTTTACGAAGGAACTACTTATAATTTTGTTTCATAAAACTACTCGTTAATAAATAAGTGGAAAGATATACTGACTCATAAATTTATAATCAGAGTAAAACAGAGCCATAGATATGAGTGGTAGAGGACGTGGACGTGTTACTAGCGATCGTGGAAGAGGTCAGGGTACCGAGGTTGAACTTTCGGAGGCTTAGGGCGAGGCACCTGCCTCACCTATGGGGAGAACAGGTTCGCAAGACAGAACTGGGGGAGACGATGCTCTGTCTCAAGTGTTGTTGCGAGTATTAGAGCGTGTAGTTAGGGGCAAGAACTGGGGCTGCAACTCGAAAGTCCATTCCTGAGGGACTTCGAGCAAACGGAGCTGAAATATTTAGGGGTATTTCTGGGGTAGCTCCAAACGTGGTGAAATATTGGCTAGAGGCAGTCGAGAGAATTATGGAAGATTTGGATTGCATAGCCGAGGAGAAGCTGAAGAGCGTAGTGTCTTTACTTTGGGATGAAGCCTATCAATGGTGGCTTACTGTGAGAGAGGGTACATCGGAGGACCAGATAGATTGGGACTTCTTTAAGATGATGTTTCAGGGGAAATATGTTGGAGGTAGTTATGTGGACACTCAGAGAAAAATGTTCTTGAATTTGGTCCAAGGGGGTAAATCGATAGCTGAGTTTGAGGCGAAATTCCTACAGATGCTTGGGGAATAGTTATGATCGATTATGAGCGATGTGTTCATTTCGAGGATGGGCTACGAGATGAGCTGCGAGTGTTGATAGCTCTTCAGAGGGAGAAGGACTTTGCTATTTTGGTGGAAAAAGCAAAGATAGCCGATGAGGTAAAGCAAATTGAGTGGCAGAATAGGGATAAGGACAAAGGCAGGAATAAGAGGAGTTATGGACCGTCGGGATCATCTGGGGGTTTTCAGAAAAGATCTAGGGTTGATGGGCTTGTTCGTGTTGCATCACCGGCTGCTGTTGGGCAATTTCGACAGTGTGCTCATTGTGGAAGGTCACATGCAGGAGAGTGCTGGGGAAGAAATAAGGAATGCTTCAAGTGTTGGTCAAAGGATCATCTAATAAAGAATTATTCGTTAGATATAACCAGGGCTCGGATGGTAGGTCATGGGTATATCCATCCAGGAAGAGGTGGTCAATAGATGCCAAGAGGCCGTGGTCCGAATCGAGGAGGGATGGTTTTGGCCGAGGTCGTGGAGCACCAGGCAAATGTGTTGGGGGTACTGAGGCGAGATAGCCCGGGCTGGTTTATGCAGCCAGACATTGAGAGGAGAGTGATGCACCAGACGTTATAACAGGTATGTTCCTCATTTTTGGTCTACCCTTTACTGCATTAATTGATGTTGGGTCGACGCATTCTTATGTTGCTAGTGTGGTGTCTGAAACTCTGGGTATGAATCCTAAAACTGCTTCTAGAGAGATGACTGTACTTAGTCCTTTAGGACAGTCGGTAGTGGTAAATAAACTTTTTAGAAATGTGCCTTTAGAAGTTCAAGGGTCAGTTTTCCGGCCGACTTAATGGAACTACCATTTGGGGAGTTTGACTTGATCTTGGGCATGGACCGGTTAGTAAGATATCGTGCAAACTTGGATTGTGCCGCTAAGCGCATGATGATAAGGACTCCTGAGGATGATGAAATCTTGGTGATAGGCGAGAGGAGAGACTACTTGTCTAATGTAGTGTCTACTCTTAAAGCGGAAAGAATGGTGAGAAAAGGGTGCATGGCCTTCTTAACTTTTGTCAGTGCCTTGGATGCAAAGGAAGTGACTGTGGAGGAGGTTAGAACAGTAAAGGAATTTGTAGATGTTTTTCCCGAAGAGCTTCCAGGGTTGCCTCCGGATCGTGAGGTGGAGTTTAGAATCGAGCTTCTACCAGGTACGGCCCGGTGCCCATCGCCCCTTACAGGATGGCACCAAAGGAGCTGGTTGAACTTAAAGCTCAAATCCAGGAGTTGTTAGATCATGGTTTTATTCGACCCAGTGTGTCTCCATGGGGAGCACCGGTGTTATTTGTAAAGAAGAAAGACGGATCTATATGTATGTGCATTGATTACCGCCAGTTGAATAAGCTGACGTTTAAGAACAAGTACCCGCTATCGAGGATAGATGACCAGCCTGATAAGCTCAAAGGGGCTTCAGTATTTTCGAAGATAGATTTGAGGTTAGGATATCACCAACTGAAGGTAAAGGAAGCAGATATTCATAAGACGGCTTTTCGGACTCGCTACGGGCACTATGAATTTTTGGTAATGTTGTTTGGGTTGACAAACGCACCAACCACGCGTTCATGGATATGATGAATTGGGTTTTTAACCCTATTTGGACCGGTTCATTGTAGTGTTCATAGACGACATTCTAGTATGTTCCAAGATAGAAGAGGAGCATGATTCACATCTTCGAGTGGTTCTACAGATTTTGAGGGAGAAGAAATTGTATGCCAAATTTAGCAAGTGTGAGTTTTGGTTAAAGGAGGTTACTTTTCTGGGTCATGTGGTATCTGCAGAAGGGATAAGAATCGATCCTCAAAAGATCGAGGCGGTGCTGGATTGGAAACCACCTAAGTCGTGGTAGAGATCTGAAGTTTCTTGGGATTAGCGGCTTACTGCAGAAGATTTGTCGAGGGTTTCTCCTCAATTGTGGCACCTTTGACTAAGTTGTTGAGAAAGGAGGTACCTTTTGTATGGACGGACAAGCAGCAAGAGAGTTTTGAGAAGCTAAAATAAATTTTGACAGAGGCTTCGGTTTTAATTCAGCCTAAGGCTGGGAAAGAATTCGTGGTGTATTGTGATGCTTCTCACACGGGGTTAGGTTGTGTATTGATGCAGGAGGGGAAGGTTGTTGCCTATGTGTCTCGACAATTAAGACCGCATGAGATTAACTATCCCACGCATGATTTGGAATTGGCTGCGGTGGTTTTCGCTTTAAAAGTGTGGAGACATTATTTGTATGGAGAGATGTCTGTTATCTACACCAACCACAAGAGTTTAAAATATCTGTTAACTCAGAAAGAGTTGAACTTGAGGCAGCGAAGGTAGGTAGAGCTATTGAAGAATTATGACTGCTCGATTGAATATCATCTGGGTAAGGCAAATGTGGTGGCAAATGCGTTAAGCCAAAAAGTAATATCAGATTTGAGAGCGTTGTTCGTTCACCTTAGCTTATACAACGACGAGAGTTTATTAACTGAGCTGCAAGTGAAGCCAACATGGGTGAGTCAGGTTAAAAAGAAACAGTTATCGGATGATGTCCTGAGTGCTCGACTTCTGCAAGTACAGGATGGTGGAATATAAGATTACAGTTTGAACAACGATAGAGTTTTGTGTTTCCGTGGGAAGGTGTGCATGCCAAAAGATGTGGAGTTGAGGCAGATGATTCTTCAGGAGGCACATAGTAAACCTTACGCTATGCATCCTGGAGGAAGTAAGATGTATCGAGATCTACGTAAACAATTTTGGTGGCCTAGTTTGAAGTGAAAAGTTACAAAATTTGTGGGAAAGTGTTTAACGTGTCAGCAGGTCAAAGTCGAACACCAGTTGCCTTCGGGGTTGTTGCAACCGGTGAAGATTCTACAGTGGAAATAGGAGAGAATCACTATGGACTTTGTTAGTGGGCTACCTCTTACGCCTACTAAGAAAGACTCGGTATGGGTGATTGTGGATCGATTGACAAAATTCACGCATTTCATACCTGTCCGTGTCGACTATTCTCTTCAAAGGTTTGCTAAGCTGTATGCGGCAGAAATTGTGAGGTTGCATGGGGTTCCAGTGTCAATTATATCAGATAGGGATCCTAGATTTACATCGCGATTCTAGAGGGCGTTGCATTAGGCTTTGGGCACAAGGTTAGACTTTAGCACGGCGTTTCATCCGCAGACAGATGGCCAGTCTAAAAGAGTAATTCAGGTTTTGGAGGATATGTTGAGGGGTTGTGTCATCGATTTCAGAGGTAGTTGGGAAGAATTTTTACCATTGGCGGAGTTCATGTACAACAACAGTTACCAAGCTAGCATTCAAATGGTGTCATATGAAGCGTTGTTGTGTGGGCGAAAGTGTCGCACTCCCACCTATTGGACGGAATTGGGTGAACGCCATATCTTGGGCCCAGAGTTGGTCGCAGAGACAGAGGAGAAGGTCAAGGTAATTAGGGCCCAACTGAAGGAAGTGTCCGACTGGCAGAAATCTTATGCAGATCTAAAACAAAAGGAGATAGAATTTGCAGAAGGTGATCGGGTCTTCTTGAAAGTTTCACCGTGGAAGAAGGTGATGAGGTTTGGACGTAAAGGTAAGCTAAGTCCTAGGTTTATCGGGCCTTATCGAGTTTTGAAACGTGTAGGGCCGATGGCGTATCAACTGGAGTTACCTTCGAGTTGAAACATATGCATGATGTGTTCCATGTTTCAATCTTGAGACGCTACCGTCAGATCCGTCTCACGTCATGCCGCTTGAGGAAGTTGAAATAAGGCCAGACTTGTCTTATGAGGAGGAACCAATCCAGATTTTGGAACGAGATGTCAAGATGCTACAGAGGAAATCAATTTCTTTGGCCAAAGTTTTGTGGCGGAACCATGGTTCGGAAGAAGCGTCATGGGAGCCAGAGGAAGCGATGTGACAACAATACCCTCACCTCTTTTGACTAGGTAATTTCGAGGCTGAAATTTCTTTAAGGGAGTAGAATTATAACATCCGAGATTTAGGGGTTTACATTTACTTCAGATCTATGTGTTGGTATGCTTTGTATGTTGTTTGAGTGTGTTTGGGGTCCCGAAAAAGCTCGGGGTTAAGTCAAGCCTTAGATAAAATTTTGATTCTAAGCATTTTAGGGAGAGCTAGTGGAGCCGGGCTTAAAGGGACTAAATTTTGTGGTTGATGACACAAGTGAAGAGTTGGAGTAGTGGCTAGGAGATGCCACCTAAGAGGTGTGAAGTGACAAAGGAGTAGGAAGCGTTCGAGGGAGTTACAAGGGGAAGGAGTTCTTTTGCATGGATAACATCTTGGAGTTTTGAAAGGGGGAGTGTTGAAGGGATCAAACAATTTGAATGGATGGTGGAGAGTGATCAAGGGAGGTTAAAACATTCAAACTTGTTTAAATAGGAGGGTGTGAGTGAAGTTAGGAGAAAGTTAAGGGATTTGGAGAGGGGTAGAGTTGTTGGCCGAATGTGGGGTTCTAGAAGTGGGACTTTTGGTCATGTAGGGGTGTGAGGGGGTGTTTCAGTTTAGGAGTGTTGGTCCCGAAATTTGGAGAAGCTAGCTAGGAGTAGTGAGCTCTCTGTTTGTCATTTGATGCAAATTGTTTCTTTGAGGTTGGTTCTTTTCACAATCTTTTCTCCTTTTAGCATAGTGCTTGTATTCTTTTCTTTGAAGGCACTCCTCTTTTCTATTGTTTTCTTTATTTTCTCCTCATTTTCTCTCTTGTCAATTCTTCAATCCATTTCCTCTTTTGTTTCCCTCATTCTCTAAAGTCAATTACACTCCACTTCTTTCATTATCAACCTCAAAGATCATTCCATCCATTCCTTCCCTATAGTCTCCATAGAATACATCCCTTTGAAACTCTTTTTGCTCCTCTTCTTTTGTCTCATTTTATCATTAAAGCTTCAAACCTCTACCTCATGTTTTGTCTTCATTCTTCTTTCCTTGCAGCCGAACCTCTGATTATTGTTTTCTTTTTGTTCCTAGAAGTAGCATCTCCCAAGTCTGATCTTCTTTGCTTTGACATCTTGTGCCAAATCTCTAGGAACATCTTTCGATTTCGGTAAGGGATCTTCTTCACTTTTCCATCTATTTTCTCTCTTTTTCTATTGTGGGTTGGTTAATCAAAGATGTTAGGGTGAGGTCTTGGTGTTCTGGTCGAATGGCAGGAGGAGGGCTCATGAATTCTGTTTGGTGAAAGGCCATCTCTTCTGATCTATTCTTTTTCATTCAATTCTCATTTGGTGATTTCTTAGGTACTCGATCGACTTTCTAATCCAAGCCTTCCAATCTTTGAACTCAATCGACTTAGGTAAGAAGATTTTCCCTAGTTATTATATTAATCAATTTATCCATCGTTCGTCACCTTAACCCAGTGGGGTGGTTATTCAATCATATTCTTCGTAGTGATTTATTGACCGAGGCTTTTAATGGATGCAAGAAACATACAAGTTGGGGAAAGAAGCAAACCTTCGGGTTCGATTCCAAAATTCAAGAAGCGAGCAGTTTCAGCGGTTTGGGATTGGCCACCGGGTTGTGGGCCAGTGTCTGAAAAGGACAAGCAGATCGCTATGATCCCTTCGAGTGAGGACGTTAGTGAGATCAATAGTTTCGTTCTTCAAGTTTACATGTGTGTAATTATCACACTATTTCCTTAACTTTATATATTTACGTGTAATGCTTGATAGTCGAAATAGCGGCAATGGTGATTAAATTAACCGTGTTGGGTAAACCAAAAACCAGGTCAGTTTATACTTTCATGCGTTATTGATGTTGGTGGATAACCTGATTGTGGGTGTATGTTAAGAATGATACATATATATACTTCATATCATGCAACCTATTATTCATACCATGTTGCATATGCATGGGATATTGGGATATAAATGATTTAAAGGGGAAGTGTATATTGGTGACCTTGTCACGATTGATAATGGCGTGAAGCCTCATTGTGGATTTGGTGATTTAATCACTTGTGGAAACAGTGGTTAGACCACTTATGTGGACTTTGAGCAGTGTGTCTGTCAGCATGACTGCCAAAGAGGTGTGTAGCGGATGGAGGGTTGATTGTAGAAATCCCTACAGGTGTGTATGAGGATGGACGTACGAAGTGGTGTGTAGAGGTTGGTACTAGGTTGGGTTGGGCTATCATTCTTATTATTGGTGCATGATGTGATGATACGATAGTAGTTTGGGCCAAGCCCATTTGTGGAAATTTTGTGGACTGATTGCACACTGAGTCTGGTGACTCACTTTATTCTTAACTAATTGCAGGTAGCTCGTGATACTGTGGACTGGGTTGGATCGTACTCGAGGTGGCCATGCGAGGGGTTATTTATTAAACTTAAATTTTTAATTTGAATTTAGTAATCGCTATTTTTATTTGGGATATTTTTATGATGTAATAAGGCCACTTTAAATTTGGTAAATTTTGGATTCTCCTATCTAGTTGGTTTTCATTATTCATTAATCATGAAATGGTCACATGAAACCGTTTTTTTACGTAAATATATATTTATACGTATATATAATCTAAAGTTAACCATGTTTTATTAAAAAGATTCTTTTGATTGCTAAGCTGGCTAAATACCTTTTCCTTAAAATTGAGTTTCTCCTTCCAAATGCGTCATTAAATTTTAGCGTTACTAAATTGTTCCATATTGTTTTCCAAACCTTATAAAACCTTTCAAATTCCAGATCCTTTTTTGGGTCCTAGTGACATTCCATTATCCCGGATCGAATATTGATGTGAGCTTATTTTTATTAATTTTTGTGGTGTTTGGGGCACTTATTTATAGTGCTTGGTTTGGGATACTCGCACCTCTCACTACTGAAAAGCAACCCTATATTCAAGATTTCCTTGACGAAATTAAGAAACGTTTTGCTAAAAAACGATAAGGTTGAAATGACATCACTTCTGACTTCTTTGATGTCTATAAAGTTAAGGCTTAAGGAAATTCTGAGCGATCTAAGGGCTATGATTTTTATGATCCCATAATAATGAATATTTTTGAGACGAGAACTGCTACATTTTTTGAGTATGTTGAGTTTGGGGGGAGAAATAAGGTTAGAGACATTGCTTTTGAGGAAGAATTGGATTCGAACTCAGTTCCTACTATCACTTTTGACGATGTTTAGGTTATTATACCTATCATTGATCAAGAAGTGAATCTAGAACCTCTGCAAGACAATGTTGAACAACTCCCCATTCAAAATGAGATAATTGTTCCAGAAGAGCAAACTCAACAACCTCAAGAACAAGTGCCATTGAGGAGGTTCACAAGAGAAAGGAGAAATGTTATTCCAGATGATTATGTTGTATTTCTCCAAGAACATGAGGATGATAATGGAATGATGGAAGATAATCTAATCAACTTTCATCAGGCCATGAAACATTTTTAATTCTTAAAAGTAGATGGATACCATGAAAGATGAGTATAAGTATATGCGAGACAATAAAGTTTGGGAACTTATCCCATTACCTGAAGGTGCAAAACCAATTGGTTGTAAATAGATATTTAAAACCAAGAGAGATGCAAATGGTAATGTGGAGAGGTATAAGGCGTGTCTTGTAACTAAAGGATATACTCAGAAAGAAGGTGTTGATTTTATAGAGACTTTATCTCTAGTTTCATCGAAAGACTCTTTTAGGATAATCATGGTGCTTGTTGCTCATTTTGATCTTAAGTTACATCAGATGGATGTTAAGACTGCATTTCTTAATGGCGACATTGAAGAAATAATTTATATGGTACAACCAGAAAATTTTGAGTCGAAAGACTCAAAGAATATGGTTTACAATTTGACAATATCCATCTATGGACTCAAACAAGCTTCCCGTCAATGGTACCATAAGTTTTATCAAATAATTGTTTCGTTTGGTTTTTAGATGAATATTGTTGATGATTGTGTGTATCACAAATTCAATGGGAGTAAGTATATATTTCTGGTTTTATATGTTAATGACAAGTAGTACATATTTCTGGTTTTATATGTTAATGACATACTGCTTGTTAATAATAAGTATAGCCTCAATCAATACCTTAAGAATGATTTTGAAATTACAAAATGCATTAGATTTTTTACATTTTAGCAGTGGAAAGTCTAATGTACGTTTAGGTTTGTATACATTGGAATATTGTGTACACTATTGGGATGTTAGGCAGATATTTTAAGCAACCCTGATTTGGACCATTGGATAGCATCCAAGAGGGTTATAAGGTATTTTCAGAGAACAAAAGATTACATGCTCACATATCAAAGGTCTAATCAGTTAAAGATCATCAGGTATATAGACTCTGATTTTGATGGAATACGGATACAAGATTTTACTAAGGTGTAAATTGTGAAAACAAATTGCAAACTTTTATTCTAATAGCAACAAGATCACATCAAAGTAAAAACACATAGACTTTAAGTTCCTGGTTGTTGAAGTAAAAGTTTAGAGTGGTTAGGTGCTTATAAAGCATATTAGGACAAACTCCATGATTACGGATCTGCTTACTAAGGAATTACACCTAAGGTTTTATAAGAGCACACTGCTCATATGGGTGTAATGTCATTTAAAGGATATTTGGTTTTAGTGGGAGTTTGTATTTTTAAATATTTTTATGTTAGACACATTTTTAGTTATTTTAATTTAAAGATATTAAGTTTATTTTCTGCAGAAATAAAGTTTATTTAGTTTATTCACACTCTGACTGTGGTAAGGTTTGATCTCACTAAGGAGGACCAGTTGGAAATGGACATGTTTAGATCATATTGCATTAATTTCCATGCTACACATCCATACTTGATCTATGTCATTTGGTTGTGTTAATATACGTGATCATGGATGGATTTAGTTACGATATATGTAACGAAAGTCGCCTTGGTTCTATGTTAACATAATTAATGGACGAGATTGTTCGGAATACCTTTTTGATATGATACTAAAATTTTGAGCTCATAAGGTTATATAATGACATGTAATTATAAAGTAATTAGTATATATATGTGGTCTAAGTGGGAGATTGTTGAAAAATTCGGACATCACATATATAATAATGATAATTACATGTTATTATTTACTATCATGATAGGTTAGCCCAAATTAAAAGTGATCTAATTTGGTTAGAATTTTATTGGGCTTTTAATTATTAAATAAAGTATGGGTCAAATATGTGTAGATACTCTTCTAATCAAATTCTAATTAATGATAGGCTAATTAGAATTTGATTAGAATTAATATGCCAAGGTTATAAATATTAGGGTTATGGTCCCCAAATTATACAGAAGATATCTTTTCTAATATCCCATCGTTAGGAAAGAGAGAGAGCAAAATATTCTCTGAATTTTCTGTGTGCTAATTTGGAAGATCAAATCCCCAAAATTCGGTAAAACTACAAGAAATTCATGGATTTAGGTACGCTTCCGAATTTAGTTTTATTCTTCATTTATTCTTGATGAATTGACATGATAGATCCAGGTTTATTAAGTTTTATTTTAGATCTATTTTAAAGTCTATCAATAATGGCATGTATAGGTTAATCGGCCAATATCAGCATATAAATGCTTTAATTGTAACTAGCCATTAGAATGGCTTGTGATGGATATGTTTGGTATGTGTTTGAAATGGTTGATTGATAGAAATTATATTGGCATATTGATGATTGAATTAAGTTAGCATATTTGATAAGATATGCATATATGTGAACTTGGTAATTTAAGTAAGTGTGTATACTTGATTATATGAGGTGTTATATCATGTATAGGACTTGATTTTGAGTTGGGTTAAATGACCTATAATAGCTTGTGAATGTGTTAAAGTGTTGGTATAGAAGGATGACAAAATGGGATGAGAAATATGGCTTGGAAAATAGCCTATTTTCATCCACACCGGTAGAGACACGGGCGTGTGTCTTAGTCATGTGTGACACACGTCCTAGCAAATGGGTGTGTAACTTGGCCGTGTGACCCAAGTCAGAGAGTTACACTGACTGAGACACGTACGTGTCCTTTGGCCTTGTGAACCACACGGCTTGACCGCACGAGCGTGTGACCCTTGCACTTAAGAAAAATTTTGAGATTTTACGAATAATTCTCGAAGTATTTGGTTTAGTCCCTACTCGTTTCTAATGCATGTTTTGGACCTCGAGGGTTCATATAAGGGACTTTATGTTTGATTTCTGACATGAATACTGTATAAAATGAACTATCTGTTTACTTGATCTATATATTTCGGTAATGTTTCGTAACCTTGTTCCGGCGACGGATACGGGTGAGGGATGTTACAAGTTCAATCCTTGAAAATGACATTATTTGGAGGGGCAGACACGAACCTCAAACATAGACTGTAAAAAATGTAGAATACAAAAAAAAGTCATGACAATTTCATATTTGTTTACTTTATTTATTTTTTGTTACCCAAGAAATTAATTTCACAATCACCAAATATATGAAAAAAACATCATGTCTTTTTCACAAAATAAATTATTATAATAGAGCCTCAAATCCCTTGGTGAAACAAGACAACATAATTGCTATTTTTCGTAGCTTGTTTTCATTTTCAATAAATGACCTTTACAACATATCATGTATGCATACTCAAATAACTTTGTTTTTTTAAATACAAAGGTGTTCCATATATGATTATTTGATTATAACATCACATATTTATACGCCATCTATCATGGATATTATTATTCAATTTGTGAATATGGTCAAAACCATGTCTGATTGGACACAGTAGCATTCGTATTGCTATTTCCTTACACAAGATATCTTTGATTCATGGCTTTTAAAGTGAATTTTAAAATTTCACTATATCTCCAAATTATAGAATCTTGAGAGTAAATAAATCATTAAAAATTTCATAAAATTTAAAAATATTGAAAATTTGATTCAACAAGTTCAACCACTCAATTCAACTAATTTTTTGCTCAGTTCAACCGGTCCATACCGAGCCCTGATTCAATTGCTCCCAATGCCCTTTTTCGGATTGATACCCTAACCACTTCCCCATCTAACCGATCTATTCCATCCTAACAAATGAACCTTGAGGATATAATGAAACCCAATGACTTTCTACGTTTTGCACAAACGAAAACAGTTTATTGGGCATTGAACAAAGCATAGCAAGTATCAAAAGAATTTCTACAATAATTCTTTATAGAATATTCTTTGAACATTAGAAGATGGATGAGAACAAAGAAACTTTTTTTTGATTTTTTTTTTTTTTTTGTGTACCATGCAAATGAAATCTCACTCCTATTTATAGGAGTTTTCATATCTCTTCATAGAGACATAAATATTCGATAGATGTCTATTTGGATAGTCATGTCTATTAAAAACAAACACAATATTCATTACATATTACTTAAATAATCATAATTGTTTTTAATAATCAAATAACATTACATTTGGTAACAAGAGACATAATTTATCAATATGAATAGTAACAACTCTTGGATAATAACCAAGTGACATAACTTTTGGTTACTTATAACTATTCATTTGAAACTATTGGAAAACTATATATTTTGAAATGTTCCAACATTCCCTTTGGTAAAATGTTGTTGAAAATCCTCAACAATTTATTTGTAAAGAGTCCAACAGTTTTGGTCAAAAGATGTCAACCAAAACTGTCAGTTTATATTGGCTTACCAGATGCAAGCTAAGTTGCAACTAGCCTATGTAACTAGCACTAACATGATTGCTATAAAGCCTTGACGTGCTTTTTTTAGACAATTTTTGGGTTGTTATTTATCCTTAAATTGTTGGTTAGGCAAGTTTTGGGCTACTATGGAGCCTTAATATGCTACTCGGGATAAGTTTTAGGTTGCTATTAAGCTTTAAATTGTTACTTGGAGTAGGTTTTGGGTTACCATGAAGTATTATTGTGTTGCTTAAGGCAGATTTCGGGTTGCTATGGAGCCTTAATGTGTTGTTTCTCATGGTAATGTAGCTTAACATAATGCCCATAAAAATTTTTAGCCTATTATATAATCTTAAATGGCTACTCAGAGATAAGTTTTGAGTTGCATGAAGTAGGAATTTGATTGCGTGAAGTAGGATTTCACTTCTAAAGAGCAAAAGTTTAGAGTTGGTTTTGATATTGGAATAGATTTCTCTCTATAAAGCAAGATTACAAGCTAATTTTGGTGTGGGACTATATTTTCTTGCTAAGTGCAAGATTTTGGAATAAGTTTTGGTATGAGACCAAAATTCTTGTTACTAAGTAGGGTTTGGAGTAGGTTCTAGTGCAGGACAAAAGTTTTTTTATTGTACAACAGAATTCAGAGCTAGTTCTAGTGCAATATTAGAGTTCTTGCAAAAAAATCAAGATTACGACTTAGTTTTAATGCAATACTAGAGTTTCTTATTGAAGAGTAGGATTGAAAGTTGGTTTTGGTGCAAGACTAGAGTTCTCTCACTATAGACCAAGATTGTGAGCTAGCCCTTATGCAAGACTAGCTTTTTTTTTTTTTTTTGCTAGAATGCAGGATTTCAAGTTGGTTTTGGTGTAGGACTAAAGTTTCTTACTGGAGTGCTTGACTAAGAGTTGGTTTTGGTTTGGAGCTAAAATTTTTTTATTGGAGCGAAGGATTGAGAGAAGGATTTTGTGTGAGATTAAAGTTTTCTAAAATAGGACTAATAATTGGTTGTGGTGAATGATCAAAATTTTCTTATTAGAGAGCAGGATTAGAAGTTGGTTCTAATGTAAGACTAAAGTTTTCTTGCTACAATTTCAATTATTCCCTTCTTTTACTAGAATTTGGTTCTCATATTAATGGTGAAAATACTAATTTTTTTCATTATATAACTTTTATTTCTTTGGAGTACTAATAGTTTTTGTTGTTGAATTGCACCATATATTCTAAAATTATCATTTAAATTTTAAATTAATCTTAATCCCCATAACATTCTAATTGATTTCTCAAAGTATCAATGTAATATCAATTAGATACTACTTTCAGCTTAGGTGTTAAATGCTAGTTTGAGTCTAACATGTAGCATATTTAAAACCTGTGGATTGAATATTAAGCACATTTGTGCATATCATATGAACAACTTGAATATGGTTGTGTTAATAAAAAGCATTAAGTGTCGTTCAAATTTAGTAAATTTATTTTTTAACACATCAAATATAGGTTCATGTTAGGGGTGAGATCGGTTCAGTTTGATTTGACTTGATTTTTTTCGATTTTTGAACCAAGCCAGGGTATTCAATTTTTTATTTTTCAAACTAAAACTGACGCAAATGACGTAATAAATTGATTAATACTAAACCATAGTAAATCAGTTTGGTTTGGTTCGGGTTTCAAGTTTCCATATTATTTTTAGGCTTTGAGCTTTTGGATTTTATTTAGGCAAATTTGTCTTTGGATTTAGACTTTTCAACTTTAATTAGATAAAATTATCTTTGTTTTATATTTCTTAAACACTATTTGATAATTTTAAAATTTTTCAATTTTACACAAAATCTCAAGCAATATATTTATCTAAAAATAATTTGTAAAATCTATAATTATAAATGTTTATTAAAATATAATTAAACCTTAATTTAATCTCTCAACCTTTGCTAAACATAATCAAATAAATTACTTGATTTAATGTGTAATGACAACAAAAACATCTAACTTGGAAATGTTAATAATGATAACCAAAATTTTAGAAGTTTCAACAATAATGATAATAGAAAAAAGAACACAGTATATAATAACTAAAAAAGAGATAAACTGTAACCGCCCATTTTTTGGTGAAATCGGAACAGTGGTTTCGGGACCACAAATTCGAGCCGAAAATAAAATTATTTTTATTTTATTATATTGGTCCATAATGTAATAGAAATGTCATGTGAAAATTTTGAAAAGAAAATTTTATCGATTTAGTGCTTAATTACGAGAAGGACTAAATCGCATAAAAGGTGAAAGTTGAATTCTAGTAGCTATAAGGATTAAATAGATATGGAATTCAAAACTAGAGGTTATTATATGGTAATTAGACCATTAAAGAAAGTATGTAGATATTTTGGTGTGACTCATCCATGGAAAAATAAAAAAAGGGTAAGGACTAAATTGAAAAGTGAAAATTTTAGTTAATTAAAAAGATAAAAAGAAAATAAAAATCATATTTTCTCATCTTCTTCCCCAAAATAAACATGGAAACCCTAGGAGAGAGAGAAGAGACTTTCATGGACAAATTGGGTAAGTTTCCTTGTCCCGTTTTTAATGTTTTTTATATTTTTGGAATTGGGATAGTCTAATCCATCTATTTGGGGGATTAATTTGAAAAGTTATCAAGGTATGAAAATGGGTCATGGATGTACATGCTGGAAATTAGAAATTTACGGTAGAAAATGAAATATTATTGATAGATAAACAACATTTACAAAGTGATTTTTGTTGAAAACATGATTTAGGGACTAAAATGTAAACTTGTGAATTGAAGGAAAAATTCTAAAATTTTATGAATACATGTGCTGTAAAATTTGTAATGGGGCTTTGGTTAGGCTTGGAATAGGGAGTAATTTGTACAAGTTTCATTTTCCGAGCCTAGGGACAAAAATGGAATTTATGGAAAAGTTAGGGGCAAAATAGTAATTTTTCCTAGGATGAAAATTTAGTCCACATGAATGTAAAATATGATAAATTGGTGTTAAATCTACTCGTATAGATACGAATAGACCAAATTCAGAGTTAGAACGAGGAATGAAGAAAATGTCGGATTAGTAGATTTTACGCACACGAACCTTTGTCGAGGTAAGTTCGTGTAACTAAATTGTATATGTTTTTATGCTTGATTTAAATGTTGTGTTTGTGAATTTTATCAATGTCATAAATATGTGAAATGATTACCTATTCGATATAGCCCGATAAATGAAAATGCCCGATAAAATGGTAAATGAATAAAATATTACTTGTATACTTGACATGAATGTGGAATGGGTTTTACTCAAATTACATAAATGTTACGGTATGAAATAATTAAATGCCCAATAATGATTGAAAAGTGTTTAAATCCCGGTTGAATAAATGGAAAATTGATGGACATGTGATTTTCCGAAATGAAAGAGGTCTTGCATTTGTTGCGAAAAGGATTTAGCTCGGATGAGTAATCCTTCGACCTCAAGTCTGATAGGATTTAGCTCGGATGGGTAATCCTGATGCGAGTCCTCTCGAGCATATATTAAGAATTGGATTTAGCCCAGACGGGTAATCCAGAACAAGCTCCTTAGAGCATATGTCATAAAAAGGATTTAGCCTGGACTGGTAATTCTGTTGTTTACATGTGTGGCTTGAGAGTATACTCTATGAGATAGTACCTTATGGGTACCATTGAATATGAATTGACAGCTCTTGATTTGTACACCTCGAGTGTACTACCTGTGTATCCATTGATATTTCGAATAAATTCAATGGGTAAAGTTCAGACAAGAGTAAAGATGAATTTAAAACAAATTGACATGGAATGATACATATGATATGGAAATATGACATGAAAACAATATTACATGGAATACAAGAAGATGATATTTGTATATGGAAATTACTTGATGAGAATGTTCATCCTTGATTATAGACCCGTACACCTTGAATGCACTACAACTTGTGCGACCTTAATACTTAAATAAAATAAGTAAAGTCCTGCCGTGAAATGATATAAACTCGAAAAGAATTAATATGAAGCTATACTTGTATTAATAAGAGATGTCTATACATGTTAAAAGAATACATGTCGTGGAGAGCATATGTGCATAGGAACTTGATTGTTGTTGAGCCCATACATGTCTTGATGTTACTATGGAATATATGACTAACAAAGGAAAGGAGGATGTGTGTAGGGCTTAAGATCAAAGTGGTTGAATATGCCTTACTTAGTTACCTCAAATAGGATGTATGGTAAGTTAAGTACTATGTTATACAAACTTACTAAGCATTTTATGCTTATCCCGTTTTATTTTCCCCTATTTTAGAGTAAATCGGAAGCTCGACAAAGATCACTCACACTATCCATCGGCCTATGACGGTATATTATGGTAAATCAATTATGGTTGTCATGGAATGTATAGGATATGTTGGCCATTTTGGCATGTAAATGTAAATGATGCTTGTAATCTAGCCATTGGAATGGCTAGTAATGGTTGTTTTGAAATACTTGTAATGTTATGCTATGGTAACCATATGTATATGTTAAGTAGTTGATCAAATCATGTTTAAGACATGAATTGAACCAAATTAGGATAGAAAACATGCATGCATGCAATAATAGGCCATGTTGAATGATGAAATTTGCTTATTTGAATGCTTAGAATGGTTGGATTGTACTTTGTATGTTTTGGTGCAGGAAAATGGTAACTTTGGGTGACAAGTAAGGCTAAGAAATGGCTTTATTTTTTCCA
Source organism: Gossypium rotundifolium (assembly GCA_025506655.1). Lineage (NCBI taxonomy): Eukaryota > Viridiplantae > Streptophyta > Magnoliopsida > Malvales > Malvaceae > Gossypium > Gossypium rotundifolium. The sequence goes on from CP106730.1 coordinate 33,707,627, forward strand.
CACAGACAGACACACGGGCGTGTGTCTAGCCCTTGTGTGACACATAGCTTACCCTAGGGGCGTGTAGCCAGGCCGTGTGTCCCTTGCACCTTAAATTTGAGAAAACAGAATGCTTAGAATAGAGCACACGGGCAGAGATACGGGCGTGTGTCTCAGCCGTGTGGGTGACACGGCCTTGAACACGGGCGTGTGTCTTGGCCGTGTGAAACCTGCACCTAATTCAAATTGGATTAAATAACCACACGGCCTAGCATACGGTCGTGTGGTATGGCCGTGTGGCACAAGTCAGAGAGCAACCTAAATCGGACACGGCCTGAGGCACGTGCGTGTCTAAGGGTCGCATGTGTGTGTCCATTGGACCACATGGGCGTGTGAGCCCTACACATTGGAAAATTTTGGAATTTTTTGAAAAATTCCCTAAGTTCCTGATTTAGTCTCGACTTGATTCTAATGCTCGTATTAGGCCTCGAGGGTCCATTTAAGGGACATTATGAATGATCTCAGTGAATGAATAGTAACTTGCCTGAATTAATCGATAAATGTTTTGAATGTTTCAGTAATGCTTCGAAACCCTATTCTGGCGACGGATACGAGTTAGGGGTTTTACATTTAGTGGTATCAGAGGTACGATTTAGTTGGTTCTCAGACTCAACTTAGCATATGTGGAGTCTAAAAATACATGCCATTATATAACCTGTGATAGTGTGATATCTCCCGACTCTGATGAAAATTATTTTCCAAATAGACAGAGATGCTTTCCAACTGAGCTAATTCCGATACTGCTAGAAGTGATACTCACGTGCTTGAGTAAAAATGTTACATATGATAAAGGGGACTTGTAGAGGTACAGATAAATGTTTTGTAGTGAACGTTGTTAATGATAAATGTTAAGTGGTATGTGTGTATTTACGAAGGATAAATTTTGAGGCTTACGATCTCTACCCCCTTGCCAGTATAGTTTTATACAATGAAATTCACAAGATTTATATGGATTATACTCATGAATGTGAAACTAAAGAGTTCAATGGCTGAATGATTAATGATGTAGTTAGAACCGTGAATGAATTAGTAAATAAAGATGGGTTTTGAAGAGAGATATCAATTTTTTCTAAAAACTGTTTAGGATATACAATGCCTATTAAAAAAAGAAGTTATTTACGGGAAATTGATTGATTCAGATATGGTACCTATAGAATGGGCTAACTGAAAAATTTTTTCTGAATAAGCTTCGCGGGTGAACTGAATGATGTAAGATTATTGATAACTATATATGTTAGTGGAATAGTGATAAAATTGCAAAAATATTGAATACAGTTGTTATAATTGGGTATATATTACAACAATCCCTTCTAGGTATTTTATATGGGTATTCTATATGTACTGTTATTCTCAGAGGCATGTGAAATTGTTCATGTTCAGATGCAATATTTGTAGTATTGAAAGGCTAGTAAATCATGATAGATGAATTATTGTAAGTCTAGTTAATTCATGAGTGGTGTTGCTCTATCATACTTGGGCTTTCTAATTCATCATGATTGATATAAGATTTGATGATAAGGTTCATGTGATGTTATTTTCTACTTCTACTGATTGAAGCCTTGAATTGCGAATGTGCAATTATTTTGTCTTTATTACAGTTGTTTCTACTGAGTATGCGTGATATTACTCTTCTGAATTTTCTCTGAAATATCATCAGCCTCTCTATTATTTAAACATGGTTTATCTGAGAAAGATATTCACCAGTAAGAGGTAATTACATTCATTACCGTAATAAATATTGACTCGATCGTGGGGTATGGTGATAGAGATTACAGATTATAGAAACTGAATTATTGCATTGGTTATTCTTGGGGCCACTTTCGGTCCTCCCTCTTCTGATTTGAGGTACACTATTGATATTAAAGTGTTGCTTTATCTATACGGTTTAAATGTCAGTTATGATATAACACTATGGTTTTGAATCTATTTGATGGTTCTGACTTTGGAAAAAAACTCAAAGCTTCAATGTTAATAATTGAAATAGCTACATGACATAGTTATTACCGAAAAGATGTAAGACTTGAATGAACTGATAAATATCAGTAAAGTTTTGCCTAGTTGGGAGCTATGTTAACCGAAGTATTAATTTTGGTTCAGCCTGAATCGGGTAAGGAGTTTGTTATTACAGAGATGTATTATTGAATGGAATTAGACTGCGTTTTGATGCAAAAAGCCAAAGTAACATAGCCTGTACTTTTAGACAGTTAAAAACCACATGGAAAGAATTACCTGATACATGATCTAGAATTGACAGCTATTGTTTTTGTATTGAAATCTGACAACATTTCTTGTTTGGTGAAAAATGTCATATATTCACCGATTGTAAAAGTTGAAGTATCTGATGTTGCTAAAAGATTTGACTTTGAAATTGTGTATATGGCTTGAATTATTGAAAGACCTTGATTTCGGTAATTGATTATTATTCAGGAAAAGTAAATATGGTTGCTGATATATTGAGTAGAAAATTCTTTGTTTGCTTTATGGGCAATAAATACTTGATTGCCATTATCTGATGAAAGAATAATTTTAGTTGAGTATAGAGCTTAACCGATGTTTCCACAATAGAACAGTAAAACTCAGAAAGGTGATAATGAGTTGTAAGTTAAATGAATATAGTGTGACATAATTTCAAATTCAGAATTTTAGAATAGATTCGGTAAATGTCTGTTATTCAGAGGTAGAGTCTGTGTAGTGAAGAAATTAGAGCTTGTACTGAAAATTTTACATGAATGATCACAGCGATACTATGTCTATTTATCTGGGGAATGATGAAATGCATAATGATTTGAAAAGAATGTATTAGTAGCTCGGAATGAAAGGTGGTATTTTTGAATCTATATTTAAATGCTAGAAGTATCAGCAAGATAGAGATGATACTTTCAAGATGGTTATAATCAGTGAAAATACTGAAATGGAAATGGTACATAGTTACTATGAATTTTATATTAGGATTCTCCCTGTCCATGAAAAGAAAGATACTATTTGAGTAATTTTCGATTGTTTGACGAAGCCTACACATTCTATCCTGGTATGAGTGGATTTCCCACTTGATAGATTGCTTGAATGATTTGTTTTTGAGATTGTCAGATTATATGATGTGCTAGATTCTGTTATTTCTGATAGAGATCTATAGTTCATATTCTGATTCTGAAACAAGTTACAAGAAACTCTGGGTACATGGTTACATTTTAGTACGGTATTTCATCCTTAGATGGATGATCAATCTGAACATATGATTCAGATTTTGGCAGATATGCTTCAATGTTGTGTACTTGAATTTGAAGGTAACTGAGAAAAGTATTTGTCTTTGCTTGAAATTACTCATAACGGTTAACAGTCACATAAAAAATTTTACCGTACGAGACTTTATATGATCACAAATGCAAAACTCCGATGTTTTGAAGGGAGTTCAATGAGAAAAGATACATGTGGTAGTTTTGATTTGTTGAACCCAAAGAGAGATGAAAGGGACCTAAGACAGTTTAAAAGTAATATTTGATTGTCAGGAATCCGATGTGGATCTAAAATGAAAAGAAATAGAGTTTCTAATCATGAAAAAGTATTTCTGGAGATTCGCCGTGAAAGAAAGTTCCCCAGTTTGCCCGTAAAGGCAAATTAAGTCTGTGGTTTATCAGGTCATAAAGATTATTGAAAAGAATTGGACTGGTTTCGTATTGATTGGTATTATTATTAGAGTTCTATAGAATTCATAATGTTTTTATGAGTATATGTGTTATGACAAAATCGATCAGACCCATCATCTGTTATTGCTTTCATAAATGTTAAATTCAGCTTGGCATGACTTACAACGAATGACCGGTTGAAATTCTGGCATGTGAAGTGAAAGAAACGAAAAGTATAAAGGTAGTTTTAGTGAAAGTTCTTTGACAATGATACGATATAGAGAAAGCTACTTGGGAATCGGAAGAAACTATGAGAAAGTAATGTCTGAATCTTATTACTGATAAGATTTCCGAGGACGAAAATCCTTAAGGGGGAGAGAGTTGTAACAACCCAATTTTTGGTGAAATCGAAATAGTGGTTTTAGGACCACAAATCCTAGCCGAAAATAAAATTTATTTTTATTTTATTATATGGCCCATAATATAATAAAAATGTCATGTGAAAATTTTGAAAAGAAATTTTTATCGATTTAGTGCTTGATTACGAAAAGGACTAAATCGCATAAAATGCAAAAGTTGAATTCTAGTAGCTATAAGGATTAAATAGCTATGGGATTCAAAACCAGAGGTTCTTATATGGTAATTAGACCATTAAAGAAAGTATGTAGATATTTTGGTATGACTCATCCATAAAAAAAAGGTAAGGGCTAAATTGAAAAGTGAAAATTTTAAAGATGAAAAGAAAAAAATCATATTTTCTCATCTTCTTTCCCAAAATAAACATCGAAAACCTAGGAGAGAGAGAAGAGACTTTCATGGCCAAATTGGGTAAGTTTCCTTGTTCGTTTTTAATGATTTTTATATTTTTAGAATCGGGATAGTCTAATCCATCTATTTGGGGGATTAATTTGAAAAGTTATCAAGGTATGAAAAATGGGTCATGGATGTATATACTAGAAATTAGAAATTTACAGTAGAAAATGAAAGATTATTGATATATAAATAACTTTTACAAAGTGACTTTTGATGAAAACATGATTTAGGGACTAAAATTTAAACTTGTGAAATTGAGGGAAAAATTATAAAATTTTATGAATACATGTGCTGTAAAATATGTAATGGGGCTTTGGTTAGGCTTGGAATAGGAAGTAATTTGTACAAGTTTCATTTTTCGAGCCTAGGGACGAAAATGGGATTTATGGAAAAGTTAAGGGTAAAATAGTAATTTTTCCTAGGATAAAATTTAGTCCACATGAATGTAAAATATGATAAATTGATGTTAAATCTACTCGTATAAATAGGGATAGACCAAATTTGGAGTTAGAACGAGGAATGAAGAAAATGTCGGATTACGCACACGAACCTTTGTCGAGGTAAGTTCGTGTAACTAAATTGTATATGTTTTTATGTTTGATTTAAATTTTGTGTTTGTGAATTTTATCAATTTCATAAGTATGTGAAATGATCACCTACTCGATATAGCCCGATAAATGAAAATGCCCGATAAAATGGTAAATGAATAAAATGTTACTTGTATGCTTGGCATGAATATGGAATGGGTTTTACTCGAATTACATAAATGTTACAGAGGTATGAAATAATTAAATGCCTAATAATGATTGAAAAGTGTTTAAATCTTGGTTGAATAAATGGAAAACCGATGGACATGTGATTTCTCGAAACGAAAGAGGTCCTACATTTGTTACGAAAAGGATTTAGCTCGAATGAGTAATCCTTCAACCTCAATTCTGATAGGATTTAGCCCGGACGAGTAATCCTTATGTGAGTCCTCTCGAGCATATATTAAGAATTAGATTTAGCCCGGAGAGGTAATCCATATCAAGCTCCTTAGAGCATATGTCATAAAAAGGATTTAGCCTGGACTGGTAATCCTGTTATTTACATGTGTGGCTCGAGAGTGTACTCTATGAGATAGTACCTTATGGGTACCATTGAATATAAATTGACAGATCCTGATTGGTACGCCTCAAGTGTACTACCTGTGTATCCATCGGTATTTTGAATAAATTCAATGGGTAAAGTTCTGACAAGAGCAAAGATAAATTTAAAACAAATTGACATGGAATGATACATATGATATGGAAATATGACATGAAAAGAATATTACATGGAATACAATAAGATGATATTTGTATGTGGAAATTACTTGATGAGAATGTTCATCCTTGATTATAAACCCGTACACCTTGAATGCACTACAACTTGTGCAACTTTAATACTTGAATAAAATGAGTAAAGTCCTACCGTGAAATGATCTGAACTCGACAAGAATTACTATGAAGCTATACTTATATTAATAAGACATGTCTATACATGTTAAATGAATACATGTTGTGGAAAGCATAAGTGCATGGGAACTTGATTGTTGTTGAACCCATACATGTCTTGATGTTACTATGAAATATATGACTAACAAGGGAAATGAGGATGTGTGTAGGGCTTGAGATCAAAGTGGTTGAATATGGCTTACTTAGTTACCTCAAATAGGATGTATGGTAAGTTAAGTACCATGTTATACAAACTTACTAAGCATTTTATGCTTACCCCCATTTTATTTTCCCCTATTTTAGAGTAAATCGGAAGCTCGTTGGATTGGAAGCTCGACAGAGATCACTCACACTATCTATCGGCCTATGAAAGTACATTATGGTAAATCAATTATGGTTGTAATGGCATGTATAGGATATGTTGGCCATATTGGCATGTAAATGTAAATGATGCTTGTAATCTAGCCATTGGACTGGCTAGTAATGGTTGTTTTGAAATGCTTGTAATGTTATGCTATGGTAACCATATGTATAAGTTAATTAGTTGATCAAATCATGTTTAAGACATGAATTGAACCAAAGTAGGATAGTAAACATGTATGCATGCAATAATAGGCCATGTTGAATGATGAAATTTGCTTATTTGAATGTTTAGAATGGTTGGATTGTACTTGGTATGTTTTGGTGCAGGAAAATGGTAAATTTGGGTGACAAGTGAGGCTAGAAAATGGCTTTATTTTGTCCACACGGGCAGACACACGGGTGTGTGTCTAGACCGTGTGTGACAAATAGCCTACCCCATGGGTGTGTAGCCAGGCTGTGTGTCCCTTACATATTAAAATCGAGAAAATAGAATGCTCAGAATTGAGCACTCGGGCAGAGACACGGGCGTGTGTCTCAGCCGTGTGGGTGACATGGCCTTGAACACGAGCGTGTGTCTTGGCCATGTGAAGCCTGCACCTAATTTGAATTGGATTAAATAACCACACGGCCTAGGACACGGGCTTGTTATATGGCCATGTTGTGCAGGTCAGAGAACTACCTAAATCGGACATGGCCTGAGGCATGGGCGTGTTTAAGGGTCACACGGGTGTGTCCTTTGGACCACAAGGGTGTGTGAGCCCTACACCTTGGAAAATTTTGAAATTTTGCTAAATATTCCCTGAGTTCCCGATTTAGTCCTGACTTAATTCTAATGCTCGTGTTCTTGAAATTTAAGGGACATTATGAATGTCCTCGGTGAATGAATAGTAACTTGCCTGAATTAATCAAAAATGTTCTGGTAATGCTCTAAAACCCTGTTCTGGCGACGGATAAGGGTCAAGGGTGTTACATAAACACTTGAATTCTTGGAATTTTTAACAACAGTAATAGATAAGAAATGAATTCATGAGAGACTTACACTAAAATTAAATTTAGGGTTTATTTATCTCAATTTTTTTTTTTTTTGCAATGTCAATTTCTGGAAACATTGAGGATGATGGTGGATGTCCGGAAGATGGTTGCATCACTAAAAAAGTCTAATTTAAGGACAAAAGGACAGACAACGTTGACTTGTCAATCGATCCAAAGTCGCATCCTACAGCATCCTGGAAAGACATGCTCTTGAGTATTTCTGTTGATATCGAGAAAGAATCAAGGGGAGATGGTAATTTATTTTTTTGATTTGATAGAAGAAGATTTCACAAAATCTTCAATGTAATAGCCCGATTTAGGGGCTAGTCAGAATAGTGATCTTGAGATCACTAATCTGAGATTAGGGAAATTTAGTTTCATGTTATATTATGAGTTATAACATGATAGCATATGTACATGAGAATTTTGGTACTTTAATTTTAGCGATTTCGTGTTTAATCGCGAAAAAGGACTAAATCGCATAAAGTGCAAAAGTTCCATTCTATAAGCTAAAGGTGTCAAATAGCCATAGATTGTTAATTTGAGGTCTTTAAAAGGTAATTTAACCCTTTTTAAAGGCTTGGCCGGCCATAGACTTCATAGGGGAAAAGAATTGACCAAATTGGTCAAAGTTGGTAGTGTTTGGTGGACTAATTGTTAGTTTAATATTAGAATAAAGAAAAGATGATATCCATCTTCTTTCTTATCCTTATCCACCTAAAATAGAAAGAAAATAGGGGTTTTTGAATGCTCAAAAATTTAGAAAGCTCTCATCCATTCAAGTAAGTGTTCTAGTGACCTTTTCTTGAAAAATAGTTGTACTTTTGAGAACCCCTAAAGCTTAAGCTTTCAAATGAGGGGACTATTGTGAAAAATTGTGAAAAGTTTAGAGTTCTACCATGAGAGCTATCTTAGTTATTTGCTGCATTTTAATGGAAGAAATTGTTTCTTAGTTGGTAGATGAACAACTTTTGTGAAAGGTGTTGTCTTCGAAGCACCTAATTGGACCTTGATGAAAATGTTATAAAGTTTGTGATTAATATGTGAAATGTTGATTTTTGGTGATAGCTTTAAGAGCATTAAATATTCACCTAGGCTTGTTGAAGGTAGAAATGTGATTAGAATTTATTTCCGAGCTTAGGGGCAAAATGGTCATTTTGCCAAAGTCTAGGGGAAAAATAGTAATTTTACCTAAACGTGATTTTTGAAATGCTTTTATTAATGTAGTGATTAAAATGAGCTAATTTTCTATTATAGGGCAAGAGGAATCGAGAATCCGCCTCGATCGAGGAAAGAATAAAGTCTTGGACTGAACTAAAGAATTAGCTCATTTTGAAAGCGAGGTAAGTTTGTATGTGATTTAAGCAACATTTTTATTAGCATGTTGAGAAATGCTTGGTATTACATTAATGCATGATGCACTACTAAATTGAGTAGTTAATGTGAATGAGATGTTAAAGTCCTAATGGGCCATATTGATTATAGAAAGGCTATCATTGAAATATGAAGTAGATAAGGTCCCGTATAAGACCATGTTAGGGACATAGCCTCGGCACCGAGTTGAGATCCCGTATAAGACCATATCTAGGATATGGCTTCGATAATGAACATGAAAATCATATAAGACCATATCTAGGATGTGGTATCAATACATGGAAGGAAATTCCATATAAGACCATATCCGGGATATGGCATTGGCATCTAGAGGTGACTCCATGTAAGACCACCTCGAGGATGTGGCATTGGCTTTATACTTACAGTAATGACGATAAACACACGTCTTTGGCTACGTCTTTGACTATCCCTTGTGAATAGTGGGATAAGTAGATGAATCTAGAAGTAGAAATGTGAATGATATTTAGGTCATGTGAATGGGTGAATACAGGTACATGTGAATGAGTCACGAAGAATCAGCTTTGATATGTGGCACGGTATGTGCTAGATAAGGGCAATTGTAGGTAAGTATTTTCAAGAAGCCTTGACTAGCGTACGGTTAGCTAAAACTGTGGATGGAATATTTTATGAGCTTATTATTGCTATTTATTTACATGCAAACTTACTAAGCTTTATGCTTACTCCTTTTTCACTGCCCTTCTTTCTTGTAGTATTGCCTAGGTAACTCGAGGATCGTGGACGTAGGAGTTCAGAAATCACACTATCGACAGCACTTTAGTATAACAATTTTAGACTTATTTTAAGTATGGCATGTATAGGGCTCAAGTATTTTGTAAAGTTGTAATTGTTAGTCAAAGTGTTGACTATGTAAGTTAGTAAAAGTCATTTTGTAAATGGCCTTTTGAGTTAGGCAAATACTTAGCAAACTCCTTGGTTGAATGAAGATGGAATTCATGAAGTGTATGTCCCTTTAATTATCTTGTATATTGGAATGAGTTCTTAAACTTGCTTATGGGATAGGAATTGTATTGTTTTGAGCGGAAGTATGTATGTGTGCATTCTAGGGTGGTAATGGCTTGGTATATAGCCTGCTAATTGACCACATAAGTAGACACATGGGCGTGGGTCTAGACCGTGTGGGAGGCACGGCTAGCACATGGGCATGCACCCAGGCCGTGTGAAGTCTGCACCTTGCACTTGGGATTTGAATCACCACACGGCTGGGATACACAGGCGTGTGTATAGGCTTTGTGGATAAGTCAGAATGCTAAGGTTTTTACACATGGGCTAGGGCCACGAGCGTGCCATGGCCGTGTGAAATTAGTCAGTTTCGACCACGGGTGGAAGGCATGGGCATGCCTCAGGGCGCACGGGCGTGTCCCTAGGCCTACACGGGCGTGTGCCTCTATTTTGTCAAAAAGTTTCCCAAACTCATGAAAGCTCCCGAAAAGATTTCGATACTTCTCGAATGTATGTTTAGGGCCTCCTAGGCCGAATATGTGCAGGCGATAGAGTTAAACGAAATTTTATAACCCTATTCTAGATGTTTAAGCAGGGTTAGCTATATAATGCCTCCAACCCTGTTCCGGCTCGAATACGGGCAAGGGGTGTTATATTTATTGGTATCAGAGCTACAGTTTAGTTAGTTCTTGGACTAACGTAGCGTAAGTACAAGTCTAACTATACATGCCATATGTAAGAGTGTCTGAGTAATGATAGTGTGATGGCTCCTAACGTATAAAATTATGTTTTATGTAGTAGATGGATTCTGATCCAGACCGAACTGTAGTCGATGATACTGTGAGTAATGCGCCGGCTCCCGCTCAAGGGACCGCGCCAGCTAATAGTAGACCCGAGACCTTGAGTCAGTGGGAAGAGACTCGAGAAGCCTTTATCCACATGATGAGCAACTGGTATATTGAGTATACCTGAGTAAATCCTAATGCTCAGCCCCCTCCGCCCCTAGCTATCCCTTAACCAACTCTAGTAGCTCCTCAAGTGGTTGAGGTGGTGAGAAGAGAAAAGCCTCCGTAGATAAGATCCAGAAGTAAGGAGCCGAGGAATTTTGGGCGAATAAGGATGATGACCTAGAGAAAGCAAAATTTTGGCTCGAGAATACCATCCGGGTATTCGATGAGTTATCCTGCACGCATGAAGAGTGCTTAAAGTGTGTGGTGTCTCTTCTAAGAGATTCAGCCTGTCGATGGTGGAACACCTTGGTGTCGTTGGTACCAAGGGAGTGAGCTAGTTGGGAATTCTTACAAGAGGAATACCGAAAGAAGTATATCAGCTAGAGATTTATCGACCACAAGAGAAAGGAGTTCTTGAAGCTGAAGCAAGGCTATATGTCAGTGATTGACTACGAATGGGAGTTCGTAAGGCTTAGCAAGTATGCACGAGAGTGCATGTCTATCGAGGCCATCATGTGTAAGAGATTCGAGGATAGATTGAATGAAGATATCTACCTATATGTGAGGTTCTCGAATTAAGGGAGTTTGTAGTGTTGGTGGATAGAGCCTGTAACGCCGAGGAGTTGGCTAAAGAGAAGAGAAGAGCTGAGTACGTGTCTCATGATTCGAGGAAGAGACAACTGAACAAGTCTCACCAATCCTCATCTAAGAAATCGAGGGATTTCACTACTCGATCAGTCACTTCAGCGGCGGGGTTTTCAACCCATAGTAAAGGCAAGCAATTTTTGGGGTCGAAAGGGCAAACCACATTAGTTGCTAATATGGGCAATGTCTGACCAAGTAGACCAAAATGCCTTCAATGTGGCAGGCGCCATTCTGGTGAGTGTAGAGCTAATGAGAAAGCTTACTTCAGATGTGGGTCCTTAAACCACTTTATCAGAAATTGTCCTTAGGTGGACGAGAAAGAAAAGCTTTAGAATGCAAGATCGGGAAGTACCACTAGGGGAAGACCATTGAGAAACCTGGGGATTTAGATGGGAAGTAAGAACCCTTCTAAAGAGCAAGCTGCTAGAGTTGAGGGTAGAGCACCGACGAGGACATATGGTATTCGTGCTCCTGAAGAGGCATCTTTCTCCGACGTGATCATGGGTATCTTTTCTCTCTATAATACTCATGTTATAACTTTAATTGACCTTGGATCTACCCACTCATATATATGTATGAAATTAGTCTTTAGCATGAGCATGCTTATAGAGTCTATTGAATTCATTATAAGAGTATCTAATCCCCTAAGCATGTGTGTGTTGGTTGATAGAGTTTGTAAAGAGTGCCCTTTGATGATTAAGGGTCATTATTTCCTGGTCGATCTTATGTTATTACCATTTGATGATTTTGATTTCATCCTCAAGATGGATTGGTTAGTTACCCATGGAGTAATTGTGAATTGTGGGAAGAAGCATATTAAGTTGAGAGATGAAAATGGTAATTTTATTTGTGTTGAATTAGATAAGCTGGATAGGTCACTAATAGTGATATCAACCGTGTCAGCTCAGAGGTACCTAAGGAAGGGGTATGAGGTTTATCTTGCCTTTATGTTGAACACTAAAGAGACTGAGTTGAAAATTGAGTTAGTACCTATAGTATGCGAGTACCTAGATGTTTTCCCGGAAGAGTTGCCAAGGCTACCTCCAGATAGAGAGATTGAATTTGGGATTGAATTAGCTTTGGGTACTGCCCCTATTTCTATTTCTCCATATGAATGGCCCCAACTGAGCTGAAAGAGTTGAAAGCACAGTTGCAAGAATTAACGGATAAGGGTTTTGCGAAGTCGAGTTTTTCTCCGTGGGGTGCTCCCGTTTTGTTCGTGAAGAAGAAAGATGGTTCCCTAAGACTATGTATAGATTATTGACAACTCAATAAGATAACTGTGAAGAAAAAGTACCCATTGCCGAGAATCGATGATCTATTCGATCAATTAAAGGGAGCCACAGTATTTTCCAAGATAGATTTGAGATTAGGGTACTATTAGTTGAGAGTCAAGGACTCGGATGTGCTAAAAACTGCATTTAGGACTAGGTATGGCCATTATGAATTTTTGGTCATGCCTTTTGGCCTAATGAATGCCCCTGCGATCTTCATGGATTTGATGAATTGTATTTTTAGACCGTACTTGGATAGGTTTGTAGTGGTCTTCATCGATGACATACTGATCTACTCTCAGGATAAGAACGATTATGCGGAGCATTTGAGGATGGTTCTACAAGTTTTGAAAGAAAAATAATTGTATGCCAAATTTAGTAAGAGTGAATTTTGGCTCAAGGAAGTGGGATTTTTGGGTCACATTGTCTCGGGAGAAGGGATTAGAGTCGACCCGAGTAAGATTTCAGTAATTGTTGAATGGGACCCGTCGAGGAGCGTAACTGAAGTGAGGAGTTTTCTAGGCCTAGCAGGCTATTATATACGTTTTGTCAAGGGGTTTTCCATGATAGCTGCCTCGATGATGAGACTTTTGCAGAAAGATGTAAAGTTCGACTGGATGGAAAAGTGTCAACAGATTTTTGAGAGACTTAAGACACTATTGATTGAGGCTCCCATTCTAGTGCAACCAGAACTGGAAAGAGAATTTATGGTTTATAGTGACGCGTCCTTGAATAGATTGGGTTGTGTACTTATGCAAGAGGGTAAAGTGATTGCATACGCCTTAAGGCAGTTGAAGCCGCACAAGAAGAACTACCTGACTCATGATTTAGAGTTGGCCGCAATCGTGTTTGCGTTAAAAATTTAGAGGCATCATTTATACGGTGAAAGGTGTCAGATTTTCACTAACCATAAAGCCTAAAATATTTGATGACTCAAAAAGAATTGAATTTGAGGCAACGAAGGTGGTTAGAGTTGATTAAGGATTATGAGTTGGTAATTGACTACCATCCGGGGAAGGCGAATGTAGTCGCCAATGCTTTGAGCAAAAAATCATTATTCGCACTAAAAGCCATGAGTACTCAGATGACCTTGTTAGATGATGGGTCCGTTTTGGCTGAGTTGAGGGCTAAACCATTGTTCCTTCAAGAGATTTGTGAAGCTCAGGGAGATGATAATAGTTTGCAAGCCAAGAGAGTGTTATGTGAATCGAACATTGGGTCAAACTTTCGAGTAAGTCCTGATGGATGTCTGACATTTCGAGATAGGATCTGTGTACCCAGGAATGATGAGCTTATTCGCAAAATCTTGCATGAAGCGTATAATGGATGTTTGAATGTACACTCGGGCAGCACGAAGATGTACAATGATTTGAAGAAATGGTATTGGTGGTTGGGTATGAAGAAAGATATTTCCAAGTTTGTATCGAAATGCCTGATTTGTCAGTCAAGTGAAGGCTGAACATCAAGTACCTTCAGGTTTACTTCAGCCTGGGACCGTATTACTATGGATTTCGTGATGGTCTTACCGCTGACTCCCAAGAGGAAAGATGCAGTATGGGTAGAGGTTGATGACTCACTAAGACAGCCCACTTTATACCAGTGCGAGTCGACTATTCACTCGATAAATTGGTAGACTTGTACATGTCTGAGATAGTAAGACTTCATGGTGTACTGCTATGATCATTTTAGATAGAGATTTGATATTCACGTCACGATTTTGGAAAAAGCTGCAAGAAGTTTTGGGCACGAAATTGAGTTTCAGTACCACCTTTCATCTACAAACTGACGGGCAGTCTCAGAGGGTAATTCAGATACTTAAAGACATGCTTCGATGTTGTGTTTTAGAATTCCACTATAATTGGGAGAAATACTTACCATTGGTGGAATTCGCCTACAATAACAGCTTTCAGTCAAGTTTGAAGATGGCGCCTTATGAGGCATTGTATGGGCGTAAGTGTCAAACGCCCTTGTATTGGTCAGAACTCAGAGAGAAACAGATACACATGGTTGACTTGATTAAAGAAACTGAAGAGAAGGTAAAAGTGATACGTGACTATTAAAAAGTCACCTCAGATAGACAAAAGTCCTATTCAAATTGTAAAAGGAAAGAGATAGAATTCAAAGTCGGTGATAAAGTGTTCTTGAAAGTATCACCTTGGAGAAAAGTCCTCAGATTTGGCCGGAAGGGCAAATTGAGTCCGCGCTTTATCGGACCTTATGAAGTTACTGAAAGGATAGGACATGTAGCTTATTGGTTAGCTTTGCCATCGGAGCTAGAAAAGATTTATGACATCTTTCACATATCCATGTTACGCCGATATTGATTGGACCCTTCACATATCATAGAACCGACAAAAGTAGAGATACAACCAGATTTGACGTATGGTGAAGAACCAGTTAGAATTTTGGCTCGTGAAATCAAGCAGCTACGAAACAAAAGCATAGCCCTAGTGATAGTCCTATCGCAAAGGCACAGTATAGAAGAGGATACATGGGAGCCCGAGGAATCGATGAGAAACCAATACCCCAATCTATTTGTAACAGCCCAAACCCGGCCCAATCGTTAGGACCGAATATGGGTCGTTACTAAGAAGAAGTTTTTGAAACCCATTTTCTAAATCCTCTTAAGTTTGTTGAAAGCTGCTTATTTTAAGTTATCTTGCGAAATTATCTTGAGTCCAAATTGAAAATTTAATTAGGTCAAGTTATTACACAAATTTCCGATGTGCTAGATGTACGATAAAACATTTTCGTGTTCATTTTGAAAAAAAGCGTGTAGTTCAAATTTTAATA
Organism: Gossypium rotundifolium; assembly: GCA_025506655.1. Taxonomy (NCBI): domain Eukaryota; kingdom Viridiplantae; phylum Streptophyta; class Magnoliopsida; order Malvales; family Malvaceae; genus Gossypium; species Gossypium rotundifolium. The sequence goes on from CP106730.1 coordinate 33,722,989, forward strand.
AAATATCCAACATAAAAGAAAATAACTAAAGTAAAGTTTAATGAGGCCTTATTACATCCAAAATAAAACAACCCAAAAACCAAATGTAAAATAACAAGAATTAAAGTCTATTTAAACTTAAATCCACCGCATGGCCTCCTCAAGTCCCTCGGCTCCATGTCGCGTTCTAAGCATCACTGAAAAATTAATGGAGAAGGTGAGTCACCAAGACTCGAGTATGTAACCCTTCCCCCGTTTTAAAATACATTTTCATACACAACATATAATAATTAATATGCAAAATAATGTGTACCCAACCTAGCCAACCATACGCCCTTGTCTACCCGGTTGTGGTACCAAACCACCGGTGGTGCCAAACCACTTGGTGACATATAGTCACAATGTGTTACCAAAACACTTTGGTGTCCGTAGACACAAATCGGGTGATGGGGCCAACCCATCGTGTGATACCAAATCAGCGCGAGGCGATCCCATATCTCAAGTGGGGCCAACCCACGGTGGTGTTAACCACAGGGACAAGTCGCTATTGAGGTACCAAACCTCTGGAGGTACCAAACCTCTGGTGACATATAGTCACGGTGTGCTACCAAAGCACTGGTGCCCGTCGGCACAATTTCACTGCCCCCTCCACTCATCAATCCCACAACAGATAAACATACATATATTTCATGCCATCACATTCTTAAATTTCATGTGTCAACACATCATGCTTACCAAAAGCATTAATAATAATAAATCACATTACAGGTACTTACCTGAATCACCACTTATACCGATTTGGTATTCATTCCAATGCTACATTCATAAAAGATGAGCATTCACAAAGTTAAGTATATTTAATATATTATATAGTGTGTATGTACACACCTGATACCACGATAGTCTAAGTCCCGACAAGAAGAGCCGATCACCCTAGATCTACTGCCCTATATTCGGCCAAAACATGTGTTAGTACATTCGGCCACATCAATCAATTTTAAGGGTTCACCTTTTGAACCCGAAACCTTACTACTACGCTTTTGGATCACAATACTCGATTCCGAATCATTTCATAAATTACCACCGGTTAGCAAACAAGCCAATAGCCTTGACTTTTAAATATTTGCAAACTAGATCCTATGAAAACCAATTCTTACCAACACACTTACCACTTGATTGGTCACAAATGACGACTTGCTTTGTCGAACTCCAAAATCCGGAACACCTAGACATAATCGGTTTCATTAAAGAGTTAATATCTTGTTATCAAGTGCTGAAATAGATTCTTACCCTCCCCAGAAGTCGACAAGTGCTAGGGGTCAATAAAAAATACTTGATCTACTTACCTTAAAACCGAATTGGAGAAATAGGGGAACACTAGGTTTGAGATTCGGCCAATACTTGAAATTTGGAGAGGGGGTATTCGGCTATCAAATAGGACAAAGAAAAGAGGACAAAGGAAGAAATCGGCACTTCCAATAGGTATATTCGGCCAAAGAAAATTAGTAGGGGAGAAAGGAAGTTTCGGTTACTGAAATAGGGAATAGGTTTGAATGGAGAAAAATAAAGAGAAGAGAAGAGTAGAGTGGGAGGGGTTTTCGGCCAAGCTATGAAAGTTTAATGGAGAGAAAGTTTGGAAAAAGAAAGAAAAGAGTGGAATGTAGGGGGAGTGCCTAGCCGAAATTTTGTAAAAAGAGTACTAAAGGATTCTTCCCATCACCTAGTCTCCAAGCCGATTACTCCTCTTCCAAGAGTTTAAAATTCGGCCAGCACCTTAAATTATTCTAGGCCACACATTTGTATTAATTCAAAAATTAATTTGAATTAATTAACAAGCTATTTCCTCTACTAGATTATCATAATTTAATCCTCAATTAATCCAAATAAAACCAAATAATATCTTCATTATCCTTATTATCTAAATAATAATTAGAGTTTAAAGAGAAAGGACTCTCTCTCTCCTTGTTGCCGTCCACCATAATGCAAAAGAAGGATTCTTGTGACTCGAACCAAGGCTCTCCTTGCTCCCTTGGTGGCGTCACATGCAGCTCTTAAGTGGGCTTACTTTGCCACTTAGTCTAGGCTTATTTTATGTCCAAATTATCCCCATTTATTCTTATAACACCCACTTGCTAGGGCTCCTACCTTAGAAGTTAAAACTAAAATTTCCTACCAAATCGAGCCAACACGAAACTTAAATTAATCATGATCATTCCATAAAAATGCCTCAACCATCCATACATAGGAAAATAATTAAATTCCGTAACCCCATTTTGGGATGTTACGTTCTACCCCTTAAAATAAATTTAGTCCAGAAATTACACAACTAAAACAGATGAGGGTATTGCCATTACATCCTCGGGTTCCCACGTAGCTTCCTCGGCACCATGATTCCGCCATAGCACTTTCACTAAGGGCGACTTCTCGTAGAACCTTTATATCTCTATCCAAGATCGACGGGTTCTTCCTCAAAAGATAAGTCGCGTTAACCCGATTTACATCACGGGCACCACATGTGATGGATCGGCCGATACCGCCTCGGCATTGATACGTGAAAGGCGTCATGAATCGACTTAACTCTGCTGGCGATTCAAGGCGATAAGCTACGGTCCTACTCGTTTGATCAGTATATGGGCCAATGAATCTTGGGCTCGACTTCCCTTTCGCCCAAATCTTAGTACCTTCTTCAAAGCGACACTTTCGGAAGACCTTGTCTCCCAAAGATACTCCATTTCCTTTCGTTTGAGATCGGCATAAGACTTACGCCTATCCGATGCTTCCTTGAGGCGAGATCGAATCACTCGACTTTGTCTTGGTTTACGCTACCAATTACGGGCCCAACACTTGTCGTTCACCCAACTCCGTCCAACATGTCGGGGTTGGCATTTCAAATCCATCTGATTGCCTCGTATGGTGCCATCTGAATACTAAGCTTGATAGCTATTGTTGTGGCGAACTCAGCTAGAGGTAAGAATTCCTCCCAACTACCTCGAATTCCAAGACACAACCCTCGGCATATCTTCTAAGATCAGATGACCCTTTCGGATGCCCGTCCGTCGAGGATGGAAAGTCTTTGAAATCAACAGCGTACCAATGCTTGATGTAACGCTCTCCAAAACCTCGAAGTGAACCTTGGGTCCCTATCCGAGATAAGCGTCTGGGTACACCATGCAATCGACTATCTCGGCCACATACAACTTTGCTAGTTTACGGGTGAGTAGTCCATTCTCACCGGTATGAAGTGGTGATTTAGTCGACGGTCTCGATTACCCAAAGCGCATCTTTCTTCTTAGGGCGTAAGGGGTAGACCAGCGAAATCCATAGTGATCCGCTCCACTTCCATTGAGGGATCTTCTGGGTTGAAGTAGCCACGATGGCAACCGGTGTTCACCTTCACTGGCGACATGTCAAACACTTCCCCACGAATTACATTATCTCACGCTTCAATCAAGACCAAAAGCATTTAGTAGATCTCCATACATCTTGCTTCCTCCGGATGCATAGCGTATGAAATTGCTATAAACATCTGGAGAATTTTACGCCTCAACTCCGTATCCTTTGGCATACAGGGCCGTCCTTGAAAACATAACACACCATCACCAGTCACACTATACCCTTCTAAACCACCATCCTGAACTTGCATTCTCTTCGCTTTTAAGCCTTCATCTACTAACTGTTTGTTCTTAATCTCCTCGACCCATGTTGGCTTAACTTGAAGTTCTGCCCCTCTGGCTGATTCCGAGCTCGCTTTCGGGGACAATCTCTGACCCGATGTTCTAAAGACCCACACTCAAAACATCCCCTATCACCGGTCGAACATCCTCCCCAATGGGACTTCCCTAGCGATTACCTTGGCCGACCTCGATTATTAGCTACGGGCCTTCTTTGCTGATTTGGCCCACTCGCCTAGCCTTCTTGATCATTACCACTGGATCCATGACCCAAATCCTCTCTTCTGATTATTTCTACTATAATTCTGCCTCACAGCCTCCTTGATCCCCTCGGCAACTTTAGCCTTTTCCACCAGAGATGAAAACTCCCGAACTTGTTGCGGGGCAATCAGTAGCCTCAGATCATCTCGAAGGCCGTCCTCAAAGCGGACCTGGCGCTCATGTTCGATGGCTCGATTCCTCGCATACCTACTCGACCTTAAAAACTCCGCCTCATACTCGGCCCACGGACTTAGTTCCTTGCACTAAACCGGAAAAGCCTTCCTCTGTAGCGTCGGTGTAGTGGTGCCCACATACTTCTTCTCGAAAGGCGGTTTAAAGTAGTCCCACGTAAGATCATCATTGTGGCTCCATCCCGGCCTCATACCACCACCGATGCGCTTCATCCTTTAGAGCGACCGCCCCTTCGACTTTTCCTCCTCGGTCGGTCGAGATCATCCATTATTCTTCCAGTAGATTCCGGCCGATTTCTCTGCTGCCTTTGGCGCCCTCGACACGCCCGAAATACCTCGGCTCAGTTGGACCGAATTAAGCTCGAGAACGATTTCGAGCTCCTAAATTCCACCATTGACCACCAATTCAAGGACTGCAATACCGCTTGCGATCTTGCCTCTCCTCCGTCGATCCTGTTCCTCTGCTCCAAAAGTGGAGGTGGTGGTGGCGGTGGTACATCGTTTGAGAACCTTGTCCCGACTGCGGGTTCGGACAAATCATCCTACCCTACTGCGTCCACGGCGTCCCACGTTCTCTAGAACTCATTCTATCTCTCGCGCTTTTAATCGATTAAGAGAAATTTTATCGTTAGCATTTGTTCCACTTTATTACTTCAAGAAATTTTATGAATAAAGTTTAATCGAGATTCTTTCGTGCAAACAAGGTTTGATCTTCTATCCTAGTTCACACAGAGAAGTTCATGCATCCATTCCTTAATACTTTCCATACCTATTCGCTCTTGGACGTTTACATCCATTTCCAACCAGGGGTATTTTCGTCATTTTCTCTGAGGGTATTTTCGTAATAAAAGAAATTTTAAAACTTTAGTAGAGTAGGTTGTTTTGAAACTCCCAAAGCTGGAGGTTTTTCGAAATAGTTGTAAAATTTTAAAGATACATCATCACTTTGAAGCGGGGGTATTTTGGTAATTTTGTCCGTCGGTAATTTTGTAATTTTGTAAAACAAGGGTGTTTTAACCATTATAAAACTCGAAGGTCCTTTTAAGAATTTTCCTTCTTAAAAGCGGTGATGTTGCAAAATTTTTGTACTCAGGGGCATTTTGGTAATTTTGTAAGTTGAGGCGTTTTCGTAATTTTTCCAAAACCAAATATTTTGCTGATGATTTTCAAGGCTAAGTTGTTGAATATTTATAGAATAGTTAAAATTTTTGGACAAAATCATTGGTGTGATATTTTATGAGCAGGGTATTTTAGTAATTTTACCCTAAGGGCATTTTTGTAATTTTTTCCGAAATCAAGTTTTTCAAGGAAAGCGTTGTAAAAATGATGTTTTCCGATTTGAAAGAGTTATTCGAAATTTTGAAAACATTGGGGTTCTTGTTGTTTAGTTCTTCTCAAAACATGGCTAATTCCTTTCGGGTTTTAGTCATTGGGTTTAACTTATGAGAGCCTTCTTGGTCGGGGTGAACCAAGCTACGCCAGTGAGTTTAGTGTGGAGGAGGTGAGTCTCACGAATTTGCTTAAATACCAAGCTCCCAGAACCTTTCTAGACATGCTTGCAGAGGTTACCACACCACTGAGCCCTACGAGTTAGGGTGAACCCGAGCTACGCACTGGGTAGGATACTGCGAAGAGGTGGTGAGTCACTCGGATTGCTTAAATACCGAGCTCTTAGGTTCCAATCCTGACATGCGTCTGAGGGTTACCACACCCTAGCTCGATGACTAAGTCATAGATTGGTTTAGTTCTTTAAGTCTTATGTTTAGCTTGTGTGTTTGAGTATTCTAATCCTAGGGTTCAAATTCCTATAAGTCTATCTCGTTCCATGCTTCCTACCCTTCTACTGAATATAATTCACAAAGAGGTTTAGAGGTACTTACAGGCGGATCGGTCTGGGAGACTCAAGACCATCTTTGCTTTAAAACCCAAAATCAATTAATAAGGCCTACTAAAGCATTTTTGGGCCTTGGGCTACAATAGGAGTTTTGAGCTGGGCTCGATACCAATTTATGTACCCAAACCTGCCCAATCGTTAGGACCGAATATGGGTCGTTACTAAGAAGAAGTTTTGAAACCCATTTTCTAAATCCTCTTAAGTTTGTTGAAGCCTTATTTTAAGTTATCTTGCGAAATTATCTGAGTCCAAATTGAAAATTTAATTAGGTCAAGTTATTACACAAATTTTCCGATGTGCTTAGATGGCACGATAAAACATTTTTCGTGTTCATTTTGAAAAAAAGCGTGTAGTTCAAATTTTAATAAAATATCCAACATAAAAGAAAATAACTAAAGTAAAGTTTAATGAGGCCTTATTACATCAAAATAAAACAACCCAAAACCAAATGTAAAATAACAAGAATTAAAGTCTATTTAAACTTAAATCCACCGCATGGCCTCCTCAAGTCCCTCGGCTCCATGTCGCGTTCTAAGCATCACTGAAAAATTAATGGAGAAGGTGAGTCACCAAGACTCGATATGTAACCCTTCCCGTTTTAAAATACATTTTCATACACAACATATAATAATTAATATGCAAAATAATGTGTACCCAACCTAGCCAACCATACGCCACTTGTCTACCCTGGTTGTGGTACCAAACCCTTGGTGGTGCCAAACCCTTGGTGACATATAGTCACAATGTGTTACCAAAACACGGTGTCCGTGAGACACAAATCGGGTGATGGGGCCAACCCATCGTGTGATACCAAATCAGCGCGGGCGATCCCATATCTCAAGTGGGGCCAACCCACGGTGGTGTTAACCACGAGGACAAGTCGCTATTGAGGTACCAAACCTCTGGAGGTACCAAACCTCTGGTGACATATAGTCACGGTGTGCTACCAAAGCACCGGTGCCCGTCGGCACAATTTCACCGCCCTCCACTCATCAATCCCACAAGATAAACATACATATATTTCATGCCATCACATTCTTAAATTTCATGTGTCAACACATCATGCTTACCAAAAGCATTAATAATAATAAATCACATTACGGTGCTTACGAATCACCACTTATACCGATTTGGTATTCATTCCAATGCTACATTCATAAAGATGAGCATTCACAAAGTTAAGTATATTTAATATATTATATAGTGCGTATGTACACACGATACCACGATAGTCTAAGTCCCGACAAGAAGAGCCGATCACCCTAGATCTCTCGCCTATATTCGCCAAAACATGTGTTAGTACATTCGGCCACATCAATCAATTTTAAGGGTTCACCTTTTGAACCCGAAACCTTACCTACTACGCTTTTGGATCACAATACTCGATTCAGAATCATTTCATAAATTACCACCGGTTAGCAAACAAGCCAATAGCCTTGACTTTTAAATATTTGCAAACTAGATCCTATGAAAACCAATTCTTACCAACACACTTACCACTTGATTGGTCACAAATGACACTTGCTTTGTCGAACTCCAAAATCCGGAACACCTAGACATAATCGGTTTCATTAAAGAGAGTTAATATCTTGTTATCAAGTGCGAAATAGATTCTTACCCTCCCCAGAAGTCGACAAGTGCTGGGGTCAATAAAAAATACTTGATCTACTTACCTTAAAACCGAATTGGAGAAATAGGGGAACACTAGGTTTGAGATTCGCCAATACTTGAAATTTGGAGAGGGTATTCGGCTATCAAATAGGACAAAGAAAAGAGGACAAAGGAAGAAATCGGCACTTCCAATAGGTATATTCGCCAAAGAAAATTAGTAGGGAGAAAGGAAGTTTGATTCTTGAAATAGGAATAGGTTTGAATGGAGAAAAATAAAGAGAAGAGAAGAGTAGAGTGGGAGGGGTTTTCGGCCAAGCTATGAAAGTTTAATGGAGAGAAAGTTTGGAAAAAGAAAGAAAAGAGTGGAATGTAGGGGGAGTGCCTAGCCGAAATTTTGTAAAAAGAGTACTAAAGGATTCTTCCCATCACCTAGTCTCCAAGCCGATTACTCCTCTTCCAAGAGTTTAAAATTAACCAACACCTTAAATTATTCTAGGCCACACATTTGTATTAATTCAAAAATTAATTTGAATTAATTAACAAGCTATTTCCTCTACTAGATTATCATAATTTAATCCTCAATTAATCCAAATAAAACCAAATAATATCTTCATTATCCTTATTATCTAAATAATAATTAGAGTTTAAAGAGAAAGGACTCTCTCTCTCCTTGTTGTTGATCCACCATAATGCAAAAGAAGGATTCTTGTGACTCAACCAAGGCTCTCCTTGCTCCCTTGGTGGCGTCACATGCAGCTCTTAAGTGGGCTTACTTTGCCACTTAGTCTAGGCTTATTTTATGTCCAAATTATCCCCATTTATTCTTATAACACCCACTTTAGGGCTCCCTACCTTAGAAGTTAAAACTAAAATTTCCTACCAAATCGAGCCAACACGAAACTTAAATTAATCATGATCATTCCATAAAAATGCCTCAACCATCCATACATAGGAAAAATAATTAAATTCCAGGTAACCCCATTTTTGGGATGTTACACTATTCACCAGTACGAAAATTCTTAAGAGGGAGAATTGTAATATCCCGATTTAGGGGCTAGTCAGAATAGTGATCTCGGGATCACTAGTCTGAGATTAGAGAAATTTATTTTCATATTATATTATGAGTTAGAACATGATAGCATATGTAAATGAGAATTTTGGTACTTTAATTTTAGCAATTTCGTATTTAATCGCAAAAAAAAACTAAATTGCATAAAGTGCAAAAGTTCCATTCTATAAGCTAAAGGTGTCAAATAGCCATAGATTGTTAATTTTAGGTCTTTAAAAGGCAATTTAACCATTTTTAACTGCTTGGCCGGCCATAGACTTCATAGGGGACAAGAATTGACCAAATTGGTCAAAGTTGGTTGTGTTTGGTGAACTAATTATTAGTTTAATATTAGAATAAAGAAAAGATCATATCCATCTTCTTGCTTATCCTTCTCCACCAAAAATAGCAAGAAAATAGGGGTTTTTGAATGATCAAAATTTCAGCAAGCTCTCATCCATTCAAGTAAGTGTTCTAGTGACCTTTTCTTGAAAAATAGTTGTACTTTTGAGACCCCTAAAGCTTAAGCTTTCAAATGAGGGGACTATTGTGCAATATTGTGAAAAGTTTAGAGTTCTACCATGAGAACTATCTTAGTTATTTGCTGCATTTTTATGGAAGAAATTGTGTCTTAGTTGGTAGATGAACAACTTTTGTGAAAGGTGTTGTCTTCGAAGCACCTAATTGAACCTTGATGAAAATGTTATAAAGTTTGTGATTAATATGTGAAATGCTAATTTTTGATGATAGCTTTAAGAGCATTAAATATTCACCTAGGCTTGTTGAAGGTAGAAATGTGATTAGAATTTATTTTCGAGCCTAAGGGCAAAATGGTCATTTTGCCAAAGTCTAGGGTAAAAATAGTAATTTTACCTAAACGTGATTTTTGAAATGCTTTTATTAATGTAGTGATTAAAATGAGCTAATTTTCTATTATAGGGCAAGAGGAATCGAGAATCCGCCTCAATCGGGGAAAGAATAAAGTCTTGGACTGAACTGAAGAACTAGCTCATTTTGAAAACGAGGTAAGTTTGTATGTGATTTAAGCAACATTTTTATTAGCATGTTGAGAAATGCTTGGTATTACATTAATGCATGATGCACTACTAAATTGAGTAGTTAATGTGAATGAGATGTTAAAGTCCTAATGAGCCATATTGATTATAGAAATGCTATCATTGAAATATGAAGTAGATAAGGTCTCGTATAAGACCAAGTCAGGGACATGGCCTTGGCACCGAGTTGAGATCCCGTATAAGACCATATCTAGGATATGGCTTCGATAATTAACATGAAAATCGTATAAGACCATATCTGGGATGTGGCATCGGTACATGTTAGGAAATTCCATATAAGACCATATCCGAGAAATGGCATTGGCATCTAGAGGTGACTCCATGTAAGACCACCTCGAGGATGTGGCATTGGCTTTATACTTACAGTAATGACGATAAACACACTTCTTTGACTATCCCTTGTAAATAGTGGGATAAGTAGATGAATCTAGAAGTAGAAATGTGAATGATATTTAGGTCATGTGAATGAGTGAATACAGGTACACGTGAATGAGTCACGAAGAATTAGCTTTGATATGTGGCACGGTATGTCCTAGATAAGGGCAATTGTAGGTAAGTATTGTCAAGAAGCCTTGACTAGCGTACGGTTAGCTAAAATCATGGATGGAATATTTTATAAGATTATTGTTGCTATTTATTTCCATGCAAACTTACTAAGCTTTACGCTTACCCATTTTTCATTGCCCTTCTTTCTTGTAGTATTGCCTAGGTAACTCGAGGATCTTGGACGTAGGAGTTCGAAAATCACACTATTGACAGCACTTTGGTATAACAATTTTAGACTTATTTTGAGTATGGCATGTAGATGGCTCAAGTATTTTGTTAAATTGTAGTTATTAGTCAAAGTGTTGACTATGTAAGTTCGTAAAAGTCATTTTGTAAATAGCCTTTTGAGTTAGACAAATACTTAGCAAACTCCTTGGTTGAATGAAGATGGAATTCATGAAGTGTATGTCCCTTTAATTATCTTGTATGTTGGAATGAGTTCTTAAACTTGCTTATGGGATAGGAATTGTATTGTTTTGAGCGGAAGTATGTATGTGTGCATTCTACTGTGGTAATGGCTTGGTATATAGCCTGCTAATTGACCACATAAGTAGACACACGGGCGTGGGTCTAGACCGTGTGGGAGGCACGGTTAGCACATGGGCGTGCACCCAGGCCGTGTGAAGTCTACACCTTGCTTTTGGGATTTGAACCACCACACGACTGGGGTACACGGGCGTGTGTATAGGCAATGTGGATAAGTCAGAATGCTAAGGTTTTTACACACGGGTCAGGGCCATAGGCGTGCCATGGCTGTGTGAAATTAGTCAGTGTTGACCACGGGTGAAAGACACGGGCATGCCTCAGGGGCACACGGGCATGTCCGTAAGCCTACATGGGCGTGTGCCTCTGTTTTGTCAAAAAGTTTCCCTAACTCATGAAAGCTCCCGGAAAGATTTTGATACTTCTCGGATGTATGTTTAGGGCCTCCTAGGCTGAATATGTGCAGGCGATAGAGTTAAACAAAATTTTATAACCCTATTCTAGATGTTTAAGCAGGGTTAGCTATGTAATGCCTCCAACCCTGTTCCGGCTCGAACACGGGCAAGGGGTGTTACATTCAATAAATGGTATCCCTGTGATTTCATTCTTAGATCGGGTCCAAAATTATCTTTTGAAGGACATGGAAACCATTGTAGTGGTTAAGCTTTTAGGTCGTAGCATTGGTTATGCCACTCTAATAAATAGGATGGCAATTTTTGTGAATTTAGATAAAATCTTAACATCCCTGATTTTGATTAATGGCAGACTCCAAAAAATTGAATATGAATCTTTACCGTCCATTTGCTTCTCTTATGGGCGGTACGATCGCATGAAGGAGTTTTGTTCTTTCTTGAATGGGGATAAAGTAGAAACATGTGGCAATGAGGGGTTGAAAGGGATAGATTTGGTAGTTGAAATTTTGGTGGTCGGCTTAGTTGAGTATGGTCCTTGGATGGTCATGGAAAGATGTCTTCACCGAAATATGAAGGAACCTAGCATACCAAATGTTAAATTTTGCGGTCAACGGCGAAGAGGGGTCTAGATTTAGGGTACTTTCTACGGGGGTTAAAAAAGGGGAAAAGGAATAGTTAAGGGCTAATATTTAGGGATTAAACTTAAAAAAAAAGAGATTTTCTTAAAATATTTGAAAGGGAGATTTTTAATAGGAAAGGGGACGTGGCTGTTAGGCTGGATAAAGAGGAAGAGGATGTAGGCATTGTATGCCATGGGAATTAAATTGGGTCAGGAAAGCAGGCTAAAATTTTTCTTCTCGTTTCTAAGCAGGTTGGGTCCTCAAGGATAGGGGATTCAGTTGTAGGCTTGAAGCAAATGGGGGTACGTGATGGAAATAATTTAATTGGAATACGGGGCCTAGATGAATTAAATTGGGGTTGTTGTCTGATTTTTGCTAATATCGGCCCAAATGAAAATTCCACTTTAATGGGCTCATGTATTGTCAAAAATATGGAGAAGGTCAATGGAGATTGGTTACTTTCGACGCCTATTAAAAATGCAACAGTGGAGCAGGTTGAGAATAAGTTGAATAATTATAGGAAAATGCTAATTAATTCAGGAGATCTTCATTTAAATACCACTTCACACTTTAACCCTACCTTTGAAGGTTCGGTTGAATTGGGGATTTCTTTACATCCTAACTTGCTTGATCCATCAAAGCATACGACAATGATATTTAAGGATAATCATGGGAGACAATACTACTATCTCTTTGGAGGGTGGTGATTTGGGGATTTCTAATATCGGTTCCATTATCAAAATCTGTGTATCACTTGGGAAAGGAACTGCTATTAGAAAAGGAAGGGCTCGTAATAAAATTATTAAGGATCATGGAGAGTGGTTTAAGGTAGAAAAAAAAATACAAAAGTTTTGTTTTTAGACTTGATGAACTCTATGGTGGAACTTATAAATTCTCATATTGATATCGGGACTAATAAGGTTTTTGTGGTTTCATCTAACATGCACAGAGTAATAGGATTGATTCTAATTAGTAGAGGTCGATAGTCTATCCTTTCTTTTCTTTTTAAATTTATGAATTTAAATATATTTTCTTGGAATGGTCAAGGATGTGCCAGTAGTAAATTTTCTCGAATTTTCTGGGAATATAATCGAGAATTTAAACCAGATATTGTGAGATTGCTCTAGACAAGAGTAAGTGGTGGCAAAGCTGATTTGATTATCGCTAACTTGGGTTTCCAGTATTCTCATAAGGTTAAGGCCGTAGGTTTTTCCAATGGTATTTGGATTGGATGGAAAGACTCGGTTTGAGTTGAAGTGGTTTATAGTCACCCAAATTTTTTCCTTATTCGGATTCTTAACAATTCATATCGAAGGTCAATTCTAGTTGCCTTCGTTTATGGTAGCCCGAATAAGTAAAAGAGGAAGTTCTTATGGGAGGGTCTAAATTTGGTGTTACCAAATGAAAATGTTCCATGGATGGCGATTGGTGATTTTAATGCTATCCTTTCTTCTAATTAAAATAAGGGGAGATGAAGAGAAAGAAAAATGTGTTCTGCTTTTGATAATTTTGTAGACTCTGCTAATCTTCATGATCTCGAATTTAAAGGTTTAGCTTTTACTAGGTAGAGAGGCGGGGTCTTTGAAAGACTTGATAGAGATATTTGCAATGGTGCATGGATTTTAGAATTTCCAAGTTGTTCAGTGTCTCATCTCCCTAGGCTCAAACTAGATCATCAACCTCAATTACCATCCTTAAGAAAAGAATGAAATTTTGTAAAAGGTAGACCTTTCAGATTCCTTGCTGGTTGGGTTGAACACCCGAAATTCTCTCAATTTGTTAAGGATTCTTGGAATTTTAACGATAATATGGGGGCCGCTATTAAGCTGCTTTCAAATAACATGAAGCATTAGAATAGGAATATATATGAGCATGTTTGCACTCGTAAAAAAATTCTTCTACAAAAATTAGCTGGTATTTAGAAATCGATGGATAGATTAGATTCCAAAGAATTTTCCAATGTTAAAATGAAGGTTAGGGAGGAGTTAGAAAGTTTTCTCCACCATGAGTTGTTGCTTTGGAAACAGAAGGCCAAATATGATTGGCTTATCATGGGAGACCATAATGCAAAGTTCTTCTATAAGTTCACCCTTTAGCAAAGAAAGCATAATAAGATATCAGCACTGAAAAATGATCTAGGGGATTGGGTTTACGATGATGAAGCCTTACAAATAGAGGCTATTAATTTTTTCCAGGGATTTTATGGGGAGCATCCGGAACCTATGTTAGGGTTACCCCTAGCTCTTTTCCTAAATTATTTAAGAAAGACATACAGTTTTTGGGTATGGCATCACTGATGAGGAGATTAAGGTTGGTTTATTTGACATGGCGCCATTAAAAACCCCAGAGAGTGATGGTTTTCATGTCTTATTTTTCCAAAGCCAATGGGGGCACGTTGGTAATTCTGTTTGTGATTGGGTAAAAAAGATCTTCAATGAAGAAATCATTGATTCAAATTTAAATAACATTTTAGTTGTTCTCTTACCTAAAGTCCATGCCCTTGAAAATTTTTCCCAATTTAGGCCCATCAGCTTGTGCTCGATCTTATACAAATTGGTTATAAAGGTCATTGTTAATCGCTTTAAGATGATTTTTCCAAGAATTATTGCGTAGGAACAAGCAGGATTCATAGTAGGGCGTAATATTACAGATAATACCATTGTTGCAAAATAAGTCATCCACTTCATGAGAAGAAAACAAAAGAACAGGAAATGGATGACTATGAAGATTGATTTGGAGAATACGTATGATCCAGTTCGCTGGGAATTTATTAAGGGTTCTCTTAAAGCCGCAGTATTCATGATCTCCTAAATAATGTTATTATGTCTGTTATCTTTAATTCTACTATGCAGATTATCTAGAATGGTGTCCGTCCTCAAAGTTCAAACCGACTAGAGGCATTCTTGGGTGTCCTTTATCCCCATTTTTATTTTTCTTGTGTACGGAGTGGGTTGGACACAGCTTACATTTGGTAATCCAAAAGGGTCAGTGGTAACCTATCCTTAGTCATTCAGGTCTAGATATCTCTCACTTTTTTTTTGTAGATAACATTATCATATTTGGGAAAGCAGATGAAAATCAAGCTAGATTGTTGAAGGGAATTCTAAAAGATTTCTACAACTTCTCTGGACATCGGATGAATACAAGGAAATCTAAAATCTTCTTCTCTTTAGGAGTTAGTGAATATTCAAGGAAGATCCTTAGTGACATATTGGGTTTCAATAGGGTGCAAAAATCTTGGTTCTTATTTAGGGATTTCTCTCATTCATGAGAAAGTTAATAATAGTACTTTAAGATTCATTGTTGATCGAGTTCAGATTAAACTATAAAGCTGAGAAGCTAGAAAACTTTCCCTACTAAGCAGGGCCACCCTTTCTCAGTCTATGTTATTAACGATACCAAGCTACTTCATGCAAGCAATGAGGATCTCTAAAGGCCTTTGTGAAGAGATTGAGCAACTGGTTAGACAATTCATCTAGGGGGCATCTAAAGGGGAAAGGAAGATGGTGCTTGTCAGTTGGGAGTCTATTTGTCAACCAAGATCCCGTAGAGGCCTTGGGTTCTGGCTATTGGAAGACCAGAACACATCTTTCTTGATGAAACTTGGCTTCAATCTTGTTTCAAATTTGAATGCTTTATGGGTTTGTGTGCTCAGGTCGAAGAATAGAGTTCCTACTAGTCTACCAGTAACCTTAACCCAGGGATGTTGTTCTTTCCTTAGGAGAAATCTTTCTAAAGTTTGGCCACTGATCAAAGAGAATATGTGATGGTTAGTTGGGGATGGTAATTCGATCAATTGTTGGAGTGACCCTTGGATTCCAAATTTTGGCCCTATGTTAAATCATATTCCATCGTATTCGAATATGGAAAGGGAGAATGTGCTTAGTGAAATGGTTACAGAGGATGGGCTTTGGAACCTCAATTTATTTTGCCTATGGGTTTCGGAGGATGTGATTAGGCGTATTGTGAGTATTCCTCCACCTCATTCGAAAGTTGGTCCGGTTAGGATCACTTGGGCAAGTTCCTCTGATGGTCCCTTTTCAATCAAGAGCGCATTTTGGAAAATTCACGAATAGACTTGGAATCCCAAGAATGACATATGGCAATTATCATGGAAGTTTCAAAGCCCTCAGCGAGTTAGATATTTTATTTGGCTCGTTCTTAAAAAACGTCTTCTTACTAATTTTGAGCATGTGAAAAGAGGAGTTGGGCCAAATGGTTCTTTTGGTAATGTGGCAATGAATATGAAGACATTTTACACGACATACGAGATTGTCCTACTACTAAGGACACTTGGAAACGAATTATTCCAGAGACCAAACAAAATTATTTTTTTTGTAGGCGATTTGCATGATTAGATTTCAGCTAACCTTCAGAATTAGATTGGCAATGCTTCTTTGGTATGGTAGCTTGGTATATTTGGAAAAACCGAAACCTCTTTATCTTCCAAGGTATAGCGTGGAGTACTGAGGATGTGATTAAAACCTCCTTCAGTTGTGCTAAACAATACATATCAGCTCTTAAGGTAAATGTCTCCAATCGAAAAGTACCAACAGTTGTTGTGCCCAAGCTTGGGAATTGGATTCAATTAAACTTTGACGAAGCAATAAAAGAGGAATTTGGGTTTGTCATGATTGGGGGAGTTCTTCGTGACAGATACGATAGATGGATTATTGGGTATAACAGATGCGTAGGCATATGTTCAGTTCTCAACTTCGAATTATGGGGCATTTTGGAAAGCTTGACGATTGCTATGGATAGAGGTTTCAACAGGGTGTTAATCGTTTCCGACAGTCATGAGGCGGTACAAGCTATTCAAGGGAGTGCTACAAAGGTGTCAAATTCCGCTTTAGTTACAAGAATTAATCTTCGTGTGGCTAAATTGATGGAATGGTTTATTCTGCATATTTCGAGAGATTTCAACAAAGAAGTCGATAGTCTAGCTAAAATGGATGCTGATAATAAGGGTAGAACCCAATTTTTTGAGACACCTCCATGGGGTCTTATATGTATTTTTAATTAGTTTTTTATAATGAAATTTCATTCACCAAAAAAAAATTAGGATTTATTTTTATTTAATTATACAATATGTAAAAGTATAATAAAAGTCATATTTAGAATTTAGAAGTAATGAGTTTTGTTTTGGATTTTAAATGGATTTATATATTGGGCTTATATGTTCAAAAAAATGTTGAGCTTATTTTTGAAATTTTTAAACGTTCTTTTTTTTTTCTTTACTTTTCGATGTGAAATGGAATAAGTTGAAACCAAACTGAATGGATATTATTCAATGACATCATCTAACCGAAATTGAATCGAACTATAAAAACCCAAATTGAATTGAATTGTTAGTTCGATTCGGTTCGGTTCCTCGATTTGGTTAATTTTTTTTTTGCTCAACCCTAGTCTATATAGTAAGTATATACTCATTTAAAATTTCATCCATTTGTTTTGAGAATACTTCACATTGAATCTAAACTAACATATAACACTTAAGCTAATGATTAAACTTATAAATAACTTGATTGATATAATATTAATATTTTAAGATGTAAGTAAAATATTTTATAATTTGAATCTGAATTTAAAATATGAACGAATTAATCATTTTTTTTTTGGTATAGAGGTGCATGTTCTCATCCACACACTGCCAATCCTTTATTTTTCTTTTCCTTTCATGTTTTTTTACCAAGTGATCCTTGTTTTTCCCTGTAGCCAACCAACCATAAATGGGTACCCCGTCTAAGAAAAGGTGACTAAATTTTGCAGAATAATGCTGATCAAAATGTGAACTGAAACCCTGATGATTAAAATATATATTAGTTTATGAATAGGACAAGAATGTGATAATATTTAACAAATCACCAAAATTTGGTTCCCATTCTTTATGGGAAATAAAGTTTTCTATGCCTGCCACTAAGGAAATTTTTTTTAGTTTTTATAATTAAATTATCTTTTATGTTTATTTTATTATTTAAAAGATTAATTTTTCGATAATCATAAATTTCTTCTCAATTACATCATCAGAATTTGAAACTAAATTTTCTTTCTAATATATAATATGAATTATCATTAAATTGATAAAAACATATTATTTGATTGATGGATTGAAAGGAAATTATATTTGTTAATGTTATTTGTGGGAATTTAAGGGTTGTTTTTTATGGGTATGTGGTAGGTTTGACCACAAGCAAACAAACATAGTAGCTTGAAAGTACATTTATGAAAATGGCATCGCATTGGTTGGTTGCTATTAATCTAGTGATGGACTGTTGAAAATTGGGACAAGTTGCTGAATAATCAAAGATTAAAAGCACGTTGATTAGATAATCAAAACAAGTTTAAATGGATGGTTATGCAATGATCTTTTGATTAAATAAAGCTCAACTTCCACCGGTTCACACTTCACTCACTTTATAGGTTGGTTTTAAAGTTGATCTGCAATGAAATAGCTACGCGGCTATACTTATTAATTTGGATTTGTTAATGGACCATACAAGTGGCACTTTTAGAATGCATCTAGTGGATGCCTGAAAATGGTTCTTCACCATTCATCTATCAATTTATCCTCGACTGCATGAGACCATCTGTCAAATATCAGGTTTCTTGTTTACTATGGTTTGGTCACATGTTTTTTAGTGTGAGCACTCTTCTAATTATGAACACTCTCTTCAGGGATCACTGAGATTCACCTGAGTATAACAATTTTATAATCTCTCAAAGGGAATAACAAAATGCGTCCTACCATGCACGTCCTTCACATACTCCATGATGGTAATCACCCTGCCACGTCCTTTACAAAACAATGGGTATTTCCAATAAATACCCTCCAAGGAGATGAGAAATGGATATTCTACCTCATTAGCAACTTCGAGTACTTGATCTCTGCATTTAGCCTTCTTAGCCTTCACAACAACCTTCTCCCTCCTCTTGTACATTCTCTGGCTCTCCATTTATTCAGGTGAACCCACGTCCTTTGCATCATCACTTCTTCCTCCCTAGCTTTTCCCTTATTAAGACTTATATCAACAGACTTGATTTGGAAATGAAATTTGATGGGCTTAAATTTGAATTTGATGTAAATAAATTCATCATGAAAAATCAATAATCTGAATTTGTTTAACTCGAACTTGAAATGATTCAAATCTACAATGAATTGAATCTAAAATGATCTACACTTGAATCGATATGAACCCAATTGTCAAAAACAAAAGAAAAAATTATTCAAAATGGTTTGAACTTGAGATGGCCCAAATAGAAAACCCGAATCACCTAGAAACTGACTTGAAGCCCAAATGACTCGATTGATTTGAATCTAAATTCAACCAGACATAATTTGAGTATAAAAGTCAATCATTCAAATGTGTCTAACCAAACTTAAAAATAATTTGAACTTATAATGATTTGAACCCAAAACGATATAAAATCCAAAATGTTCAAACTGAAGTGTCAAGCTCAACTAAAAATCTTAAAATGACCGAACTTGAAAACTCCAATAACAAAACTTGAATGATCAAATTTTGAAATCATTTGAACTTGAAAAGAGACAAGAACTAAACCCAAAATTACCTCAACTAAAAAATTTAAACTCAAAATAATCTTAAAAAATTAAACCCTAAATTGATGAAACCCATATTTATCCAACTCATCCAATTAATTAGCGATGGGGATGAGGATTTAGGTTAAAGTTCAAAGTATAAAATTGATAAAAGAAATAATAAGATAATCTTTGTAGGATTTTAGTGAATGAAGTGTGAGAAAATATAAGGCATAATTTTTAGTGTTAGACATATTTATTTATAAATTTGTTTTTTAATTTAATTTTACCCTTAATCTATAAAAAAGAGTGAATATTATCATCAACCTTTTAGAAAGAGTCAATTGTTATTTTTAATGGGAATATAAATTAAAATATTAATTTTTAAACATGATAGCTTGCATAACAATTCACGTGTACTTCATTTTTTTAGTTTTATGAACTTTTATATTTTTGAATTTTCAATTTTTATTTTTGAATTTTTTGAATTTTGAATTATTTTTATGTGAGATATAAGACAAATAGTATTATATCAAGTAAGAAGTACACGTGGACAAATTGCCACGCTTGAAATGCCATCACAATATCATTAAAAGTTAATGTTTTAATAATTATTTCTATTAAAAAATTGTTTAACTTTTTTTGAAAAACTAATAATCAAATTTAGTTTAAAAATAAAAATTAAATTTTTGAAAAATATAAATATTAAAATTAGATTTCTCGTTATACCGAAATATAAGTGAATTAAAAGGTAAATTGTAGGGATATAACACTGTTGTTGAAACAATTAAGCAATTGAGGTATGATGGTGAAAGTTTCATTTATCAAATTAATAGAGTTGAAAGGCTGGAGCCGATATTGAGGTTGGAAACAATAATGTTATATCACAATCTATAAAAGATGAAGACACGTCAGGTGCTTGCCATCAAAGAAATCAGCCTTTGGGTTTTAAACTACTTTTGAAGTGGAAAACACTATTGGAATCACAAGAAATAAACGACAACGTTGTGAAGTTAAATGATATTTTTTAAGATTTTGTGTTATGAGTTAATTTGTATTTTGTTTCATTTACTTAAAAAAGGGATAAATTAGTCTATGTATATTAGATTAAAGAGTAAATTGATCATTTCTATTAAAAATTTTATCTATTTGTACTGTTAAAAACAGGCATGGTTGGCAAAGTAACCAAACAGTGACGTGATGTGTTATGTCTACCTCATGTTGACGTACAATGACCAATTTTTAAGAACAGAAATAGATGAAATTTTTAACAAAAGGATCAATTTACTTTTTTATCTAATGTACAAGAACTAATTTTTCCATTTTTTAGTAGAGGGGGTAAAATACAATTTGACTCATAGTACAGGGGCCTCAATGGTATTTTTACCTTTATAACCTAATGTACCATATGCAATATTTATATTGGGTATGTTAGTACAAAACTTTAGAGGGAAATCTCGAACACACGAAAGGAACACGAACAACAATTCAAATAGAAAACGAAGAAATAGGACAAGGCTCCAAGGCGTGTATCAAGCCACTATCTTTAAGGTTCTATTTACCCCCACCTATACTTGATGTGCAAATTAGTTTCAAGCAAATGAACCTCAAGGATACAATGAATCCTAATTATTATTTGTGTTTTGCACTGACGAAAATAATCCTCTAAGCACTGAGCAATGTATAACAAGAAAATCAATTTCTATAAAGAATTTTTGCAATAACTCTTTACAGAACAATCTAATAATATTAGAAGATGGAGGAAAGATAGAAAGAATTTTTACAACTTGTTGGTATGATTTCCAAATGAAATATCATTCCTATTCATAGGAATTTTCAAGTCTCTTCATAAAAATATATTTCAATAGTTGTCTTTTGAGAATAATAACATTTTAAAAAGACACATAATTATTCATCTAATATTATAACTATTCAAATAATATTGTTTGAATAGTTATAATTTTTGTCAAAAATCAAGTGATATAACTCTTGACCAATAACCTAAAGATTTAACTTTTGATTAATTACACCCTTTCATTTATAGTTATTGGAATACTATAAATAATTTAAAATGTTCCACAATCTCCCCACATTTTCAAAATATTTTAGATTTTGATATTCTTGGAAATAAATTTGCATAAATGAAGCTGACTTACGATTGAACCTTCACTTAGTGAAAACATGTTAAAGTTAATCAAAATTGCATAGTAGACTAAGTTTTGAACCAGCTATTCCATTTGATTAACCGAACACATCTCACACAATGATTTCAATATTGGTTAATGTATAATATCCAGGGACACTACTATGGCCATGTGCCTGTGTCCTCTTTTCATGAGTGTTGTCAGAGCCAAGCCCTTGATCTCTTAGAAGCAGCCACACTTCCACTCA
Source organism: Gossypium rotundifolium (assembly GCA_025506655.1). Lineage (NCBI taxonomy): Eukaryota > Viridiplantae > Streptophyta > Magnoliopsida > Malvales > Malvaceae > Gossypium > Gossypium rotundifolium. The sequence goes on from CP106730.1 coordinate 33,744,710, forward strand.
CATAGGTAGATCCCATCAAGAGTGTTCCTATAATTATAACACTCTAACATATTTAATTTATGGGTCCATTAAGGGTACATTACTCATCATTCCCTTATCATTATGTGTACCTGGCACTTTAATCTTAGGATGGATTTATTTATAGTTCTAGCAGTCACATACTAGATGTACTTTGTCTCATTGAACTCAAGACTTGATGTTATACCAAGTGTTGAGTCGAGTTTCCATTATAGGTGACTCTAGTTAATGGGCTTGAGTCTCATCCCTTTTCAGGTCTTGTTGACTACATTTCTAGCAAGACATTTTGTCAAAGGATTCGCCAAATTTTCACTTGACCTTACATAATTAATAGTGATCACTCTATCAGAGATTAATTGTTGGACATAGCTATATCTTAATCCAATGTGTCTAGACTTTCCATTATATACTTGGCTATATACCTTTTCTAGATTAGTATCATTATCACAACGGATAGAAATGGGTGAAATTGGTTTAGGCCTTAGAGGTATATCATAAAACATATTTCTTAATTATCCTACTTCTTTAGATGCAGCGACTAATGCAATAAATTTCACTGTCATGGTGGAATCAGTAATACATGTTTGTCTCTTGGAACCCTAAGAATTGGCTCCTCCACCAAGAATGAAGATCCATCCATTCATAGAAGCATGATCTTCCAAACTTGTAATCCAACTAGCATCCGAATACCGTTCTAAAACTGAAGGATATCCATTATAACACAACCCATAGTTAATAGTTTTCTTTAAGTACCTAAATACTTTATTCAAAGCTTGTCAATGAAAAATACTTAGATTACTTGTGTACCTACTCAATTTCCTAACAGCATATACAATATCTAGTCTAGTACAAGTCATTATGTACATAAGACAACCAATTAGACTTGCATATTACAATAATTTTCCTGCCAGCATTAGATACTAATTTTATTTGAAGATTCATAGGTGTTGGTATACAATTGAAAAGATCAAACTTTTTAAGCAACTTTTCAATGTAATGTGATTGTGATAAAGCTATAGTGCTTTACTTTCGGGTTATTTTAATCCCCAAGAATAACATTTGTTACATCCATATCCTTCATAGCAAAGTGTTTTGACAAGAATTTCTTTTTTTTTCCTATTTGATCCAAATCCGTGCCAAATATGAGCATGTCATCTACATATAAGCAAATTATGACACATTTTCCATTTTCAAATTTGCTATATATGCACTTGTTGGATTCATTTATTTTATAGCGATTAGTTAGAACAACCTTGTCAAACTTTTGGTGTAATTGTTTTGGTGCTTGTTTAAGTCCATATAGAGATTTAACAAGCTTACATACCTTATGCTATTGTCCTGGAACAACAAACCCTTTCCGTTGTTCCATGTACACTTCCTCTTCCAATTCACCATTTAAAAGTGCAGTTTTAAAATCCATTTGGTGAACAACCAAATTATAAATAGAGGCAAGTGATATTAAAAGTCTAATCGTAGTAATTCTTGCTACTAAAGCATAGGTATCAAAATAATCAATACCTTATTTTTATGTAAAACCTTTGGCTACCAACCTTGCTTTAAATTTATCAATGGTTTCATCAACCTTCAGTTTCTTTTTGAAGATCCATTTACAACCTATTGGTTTGGAACCTGATGGAAGATCAACTAAGATCCAAGTTTGATTTCCCATTATTGAATCCATCTCATCATTTATTGCTTCTTACCAAAAAGTAGAGTCTTGAGATTTCATTATTTCTTCAAATGTAATAGGATCAGATTCCGTATTATAACAATAAGGTATCTTAGTTTCTATGCTTTCACCTTTTCCTTCTACAAAGAACATAATGAAATCTGGTCCAAAATCTTTGACCTTTTTAAATCATTTTACTTCTTAATTCTTGACAAGATTCATCATTATTATCAATTTGTTCTAATGGAATCTCATTCTCATTTGAAGAATGAATTAATTGTTGTGGTTGTAATTATCTTGAAATAGAATTAAATCTATTTTCATAAAAATAACATCTCTTGATTCAATAACAATATTAATTGAAATTGAATCATTTGGTTCAATTACCATGAACCTATAAATATGCATTCAACTCCTCTTTCACCTAAATTTTTACGTTTAGGTGTTGAAACTTTTACAATAGCTCTACAACACCAAACCTTCAAATAATTAATGTTTGGTTTCCTTTTTTCCATTGTTCATAGGAATTTATTTTAGCTTCCTTATTAGGAACTCTATTCAATATATGACAAGCCGTTAGAACAGCTTCTCCCCAAAAACCTTGTCCAATACCTAAATATGATAACATTGAATTTACCATTTCAGTCAAGATTCTATTTTTCCTTTCAGCTACACCGTTTTGTTGTGGTGTGTAAGGGGCTGAAACTTGATGAATTATTCCAGTGGATTCAAAATAACTTGGATTATAGTATTCTCTACCTCTATCCGATCTTAAGCTCTTGATAAATGATTCACACTAAAGTTCAACTTCAGATTTATAAACTTTAAATTTAACAAGTGTTTCATCATTTGAATGCAATAAATATACATAGCAATATCTAGAACAATCATCAATAAAAGTGACAAAATATTTCTTTCCACCTAATGTAGGAGTATTATGCATGTCACAAAAAACAATATCTATCAAATCAAGCAACTTTGTTTAGGGTAAGGGTTTCTAGTAATTTAAGTCAACATACATGTATTGTATTTTTCAATATTATTATTAAAATGAGAATTAAATCTAACTTATACATGTCATTAAATTTTACGTAATTCAAATGACCTAATCTATAATGCCATAAATAAGAAGATTCAACCATATAAGCAGAAATAGTATTCTTATTCTTATTAATAATATTGAGTTTGAAGATGACCGCATACATATACTCTTTCCCTACAAAAATTCCTCCTTTAGATAGAATAAACTTATTTGCCTCAAAAACAAGTTTGGAAACAAACTTATTTAACAGGCTTCTAGACACTAAATTCTTCCTGACTTTTGGTACATGATATACATCATTCAAGGTTAAAACCTTTCCAAAAGTGAATTGTAGTTCTATAGACCCTTTGTTTTTTATTGTTATGGTGGAAAAATTTTCCATGTACAAGACACTATTGTTGGATCGTCGGTACATCATGTGGCACAGTGGAAAAATTATTCTAGTGATCATCAGCCATGGATCCATGGATGAGGAACGAATCAGGTTGAAACAAGGCTAAAAAATTATTCTAGTGATCATCAGCCATGGATCCATGGATGAGGAACGAATCAGGTTGAAACAAGGCTAAAAAATATACCTCTCAAAAATGAAAAACAACGTATAAGGTTGTTGATAGGATCTCTTTTGGAGATATCGATTCCAAGATGCAACAATAACGTCTCTGCCTCTACGTAATCCACCTAATCAAAGAACAAATAGCAAAATTCTCTTGTCAGAGAGAATTTTCAAGAATGGCTGTTAGACCTTTTAGTTGCGTGTTTGTGTTTTTAGGTAACCCTAACACATTAGGGATTCATATTCCTTTTATTTTTCTTTGATATCTCATATCAGGAAAAAAAAGGGATAATTCCCTTATTTTTAAAGAAACAAATAGAAAGTCAAAATAAAAATTATATTATTTCCAAAAGAATATAAATTTTCATGTCTTTTACATTTTGATCAAAATTATTATAATTGTTTATATTAATAATTTTGGTAAACTATATTCAATTAATATTTTTATGAATCAAATTAGTATATTAATTTTATCTATGTTCTTTATATGTGTACAACAAGCTTGTACATATAATGTGTTCAATATTTAACTATCAAATTAAATTAATTCAATAATTAATTTAATTCATGTGACAACTAAATACAATACCAAACATATTTGGATTCTGTTCACTTCAACTATAGGTGTGACCTTGTAGGCTCTTGTAACGTTAGTAGTAATACTAAAACATTTCTACTATTCCAAGCAATGAGTGGCATCTAACAATGCATCATTACTACCCAAGTTACAAGAAGTCTTGATTCGAAATAACCTTTCCGTGATAATATTTTTCATGTATTATATCCTTTTATCCTTAATATCTAGATTGGACATAAGTCATGGAATAGTCACACTTGTATAGTTCGATCTCATATTTCTTGATATTCTAACTAGACTACAATAAACAAATAAGTGTGATATCTCATATCAACTTATTCTAGCATGACCATGCATTTCTAGCCTGTAACACCCCTCACTCGTATTCAACGCCAGAATAGGGTTACGGAGTATTACCGGACTTACAACATAAACAACCATCCAATTTGAATAAAAAATCATCAACCAAAAGTAATTCCAATCAAATACAATCACATTGTCCCTATCACGAGCGTATGATGCCCTAAACATACTTTGGGAGTGGTTCGGGACTAAATCGATAACTTTGGAAACTTTTTGAACACTTAAGAAATTTTCTCAAAAATAAGGGACACAAGCCCGTGTGGCCCGACAGTGTGTCTCACACGGCCACAGACACGCCCGTGTCACAGGCCATGTGGACATTTGAAATGGAAGCATATGGCCGTGTCCTAGCCCGTATCTGACCCCGTGAACTCTCTGACTTGGGTCACACGGCCAACACGCATGCCCGTGTGGCTAGCCCGGTGCCCTAAAAATGGCCATACACGCCCGTGTGCCATGCTTTGTTCTAGGTCGTGCCAATCCTGTAGGTATACTGACTTATGCCACATGGCCAAGTCACACGTCCGTGTGTGAGGCCGTGTGGAGGATACTGACTTGAATTTTATTTCAACACCAGAGGACACACGGTCGTGTACATAACTGTGTGTCACACATGGCTAAGACACATGCCCGTGTCGACAAAAATAGGCTATTTACCAAGCCATTTTGCCACCCCAAATTGGCACACACGTACATCAAACTAAATGTACAATTCATAGCATTTATAAGCAACCAATACAACCATAAGCAGGAATAATATATATACCATTTCAATGCCAACATCTAACATGCTTATAATACCATAATCTTATCTATTCAAATTATACCAATTTGCATTTCCAAAGCATTCATATGTACCATTTCAAATAAGCATTTCTTAACCTAAAACCACAAGCACAACACTTTTCAATTCATCAACCATTAACTACCTTGAAGGTTGTATTCAACAAGTCATTCCCAAGTAATCATGAACTACATCACTAAGAGGCATTAATACATATAACACATCACATAATTTCCAAAATAAGCCAACTTACATGACTAACACAAAACCAAACACTTAATATTTACAAGCCAACACAAATGGCCAAAATCATTCTATATATACCAAAATGACTCAAAAGTCCCTATACATGCCATATACTTAAAATACCAAAGTTCATAGGTACCAAGTGATAGGTGGATAGTGTTGATAAACCGAAATATGAACATATTTTAATCCCACATTTAGCATACTTTTGGATGATTTTTGCCTTGAATTATGGAAATAGGTGCTCCTAATCCTTTGTTTTCATGTTTTATACTCAAGAGAGCACCGGAGGATGAAAAGAATGAATAACGGGCCGAAAATAGAGAAAATGGGCCAAAACATGAAATCCACACGGCCTGGACCCTAAAATACACGGTTGTGTCTTCTCAACAGGTTAGACCATAGCCTGGCCTCGAATCACACGTGCGTGTGCCATGGGTGTGGTCTTGCCGCAGAAAAGAAGAGTTCTATTTGGATTAGGATACTTTCGGGCCAAGTAAGGCATCTCGAAGTCTATATAAACACCCTATAAGGCAACTTAAAGGGGGAAGTTCGAAAGACGCCTTACATCGTGGCTTTTCAAGGTGTTCACTAGGTCAAGACCGAGCGGCAGAAGCTAAATCTGTGGATTTACTCGAAGAAAGCCAGTTGGTTCATCTCAAGAAGCTGGAATCATACTCAAGACTGAGGACTTCTTCTTCAATTCTTTCAGGGGGTTTTAGGGTTTTCCTTATGTTTTGTTTTATATTTTTTTCTGAGATGTTTTCTTTTACTATTATGAACTAAACCTCTCAGATACCTGAGGGGGATGAAACCTAAGACGGATCCTGTTATCGTTATCTGAGCTGTATGATAAATACTTGATTTGTTCTTAACTATGTGTTCTTAATTCTTGTTTTGGTATTTTTGGGATATTGATTCTAGTATTGATGTGCTTAGGTGGTGGAGCAAAAGTCCTTGCCTAAGAGTAGATCTAGCATAGTTAAGCGGAGTTGAACGCAACCCTAGAAATAGGATGACATAAATTTACTAGATTAAGGTTAAACCTAATATGGGAGTCCATAGATCGAGTTAATGCAATTCTAAGGTTTTAAGTAGAAAAAAATTTCAATTAATCAACCTAGGATTAGACATTAGTAGCCTCGAAAGAGGTATTAATATAACTTAGGGAATCCTACGGATCAAGTCAAGTGAATAAATCGTCTAGTTCAGAGTTAGATAACAAGTGAAGTCTAGGTGGATTCTTCCTCGGGTATTATCTAAATCAATCGGTTTTTCCTTCAAGTCTTTCCCCAATTACTTCTTAGTCTTAGCATCTTTAGTTTAGTAGTTAGTTAATTTTAGATTAGATAAACAAATCCCTTAATTTTTAGGCTAGATAATAAAAAGAAAGTTAGTATTAGTACTTTTGGTTCCTTTGGGTTCGACAATCCGGTCTTGCCACTAAACTATACTATTGTTCGATAGGTGCGCTTGCCTCCATCGTTGTCTTAGTTAGTTTCCAGGTTCGATCATTCTTTTTATAAATTTTTCAGACTCTGACACACGATCAATTTTTTGGCACCGTTGTCGGGGAACTGAAATATTAAGAACGCCTAATTTTTATTACTTTAGCCATTTTTTTATTTTTTTATTTTTGAAATTAAAACTTTATTTTTACTTTTCTGAATTTTCTTTTTCTTTTTCTCTTTTCTTAGAATGTACCTCTAGTTTATGACTAGAAGGAACCCGACAGGACCACTACTTTACGACAGTGATATTGAAGGAACCGTATGCATAAATCGTAAAGTATAAGGAAAGGCTTAAATTACATACAAGAAGAGCAAGAAGACGAAACTAGTACCACCAAAGGGATGGCCGAGAATAATCCGCTACCTCAGGAGGTGGCCGATCATCATGCTCCTCGAACTATGTATAATTATGCTAAACCAAATTTAACAGGAGCTGAATCGAGTATTGTTAGGCCTGCTATAGCCGCTAATAATTTTGGACTGAAACCTAACACTATACAAATGATTCAACAGTTTGTTCAATTTGATGGTTTACAGGACGAAAACCCAAATACTCATTTAGTAAATTTTCTAGAATTCTGTGATACCTTCAAAATAAATGGCGTTTCTGATGATTCTATTCGTCTTTGGTTATTTCCCTTTTCTTTGAGAAATAAATCCAAATAGTGGTTACATTCTCTTCCACAAGGATCAATCACTACATAGGACCAAATAACCGAAAATTTTTTATTGAAATATTTTCCACCGGCCAAAACGGCCAAATTAAGGAATGATATCTCTTCTTTTGTGCAGATGGATTTAGAAACATTATACAATGCATGGGAGAGATATAAGGATCTGTTGAGAAGGTGCCCACACCATGGTTTACCCTTGTGGTTAAAGGTCCAAACTTTTTACAACGGTGTAAACCCTCAACCCGACAGTTAATTGACTCAGTAGCCGGTAGAACCCTGAATAATAAAACTCCTGAAGCAGCTTATGAATTCATAGAGGAGATGTCACAGAACAACTATCAGTGGCAAGTTACAAGGACAAGGCCAACTAAAACAGCCGGAGTTTTCAACCTAGACACAGTCACCATGCTATCAAATCAGGTAGAGATGATGAATAAAAAGATTGATGGTTTGTGTGGTTCTTTGCAGGTACATCCAGTTATGCAATGTGACTCAAATCTAGGAGGTGTGGTGAATCCTAAGTACCCACCCTACAATCATGGCATGGAAAGCGAACAAATGAACTATACAGGTAACAATTTCAAATCTCAAAATAACCCTTATAGTAATACTTATAATCCAGGTTGGAGGAACCACCCCAATTTCTCATGGGGTGGTCAAGGTAATCAGAGACAACAACCACCCCCTCCAAACTTCCAACAACAGCCCTACCCATAGGAAAAAAAGCCGAACCTTGAAGAGATGCTGACAAAATTCATAGCGGTGTCTGAAACTCATTTTCAAAACACCGAGGCAACACTTAAAAATCAACAAGCATCGATTAAAGGAATCGAGAACCAGTTAGGGCAACTCACAAAGCTGATCTCCGAACGACCACTAGGTAGCTTGCCAAGTAACACTGAGACTAATCCAAAGGAGCAAATTCAAGCCATAACAGCTCGTGACAATGAAGGGTTAGTAGAATCTGAATCTGAGCCAAGGCGAGAACCTGTGGTAAGTGAAGGTAAGATTGAGGTAAGCCAAGAAAAGCCAAAACTGGTAATTAAAGAATACAAACCTCGTATACCTTACCCCAATGCGATGAAGGAAGACGACACAGAAGAACAGGTCGGTAGGTTCCTTAAACTCTTAAAGAAATTACATATTAACTTACTGTTTCTTGAAGCTCTTTCATAGATTCCAGATTCAAGGAAATTTTTAAAAGAGCTCTTAACAAACAAGCGAAAGTTAGACGAGGAGTCACATGTAGAATTAAATGCAATATGCTCAGCAATGTTACAGAACAGACTCCCACAGAAATTAAAAGATCCAGGGAGTTTTTCAATTCCATGTTTAATTGGTAGTTTATCTGTTGGTAATGCTTTAGCTGATTTAGGGGCAAGCATCAATGTTATGCCATCTAAAATGTTTAAACAGTTAGGTCTAGGGAAACCCAAGCAAACTAGGATAAGTATTCAACTAGCTGATAAGACTATTCGAATTCCTAAGGGTATAATTGAAGATGTACTAGTTAAAGTTGACAAATTCATATTCCCCGTAGACTTCATTGTTTTAGATATGGATGAAGACAATAGTATCCCTTTAATTTTAGGAAGACCTTTTCTAGCAACTGCCAGATCTAAATGAACTCATACTTCGTGTAGGTGATGAATCAATCAGTCTTCAAGTTCTTGACTCAGCTAGGACATCGAGTGAGAACGGTGAGAATGTAAATTCCGTTGATAAACATTCGGTTAAACTTTCTTTTCAAGAAGCACCATGGAACCACACCACTGAGCCTGATCCCATACCTCATGCCAACAAAGAAATATCTTATGAGGAACGACGACTTCAGATCGATGAGCTAGATGAGTGGAAGAAACATTTCAAGGAGAAATTAGGAATACACGAAGTGAAAACGAAGAAACCCCTAGAAGAAATTAAAGGAACATCAAATCACTTCAAAATAGGAGATCAGGTACTATTAGATAGAATAGACCCACGAATCACCACATCAACCCTGAAGACAAACGAAGATGCCCTGTACAGTACTTAATGTTTTCCCTTACGGAATAGTCGAGGTAAGTAATTCTACTTTCGGTACTTTTAAAGTAAACTCCACTAGACTCAAATTATATGATGATAGCATGAAAAAGGATTTCCATCTCCTCAAACCACCATGATTGTGCGAATGAGAGGTAAGTCTAGCTTCAGACTTTAAACGAGTGCTTCTCGGGAGGCAACCCGAGCACTAACCCTACTAATCAGTTTAGTTTATTTCTTTTCATGTTTAGGCAAAAATTTTTCATACCCACACGGCCTTACACACGGCCATGGCCGTGGCCGTGTGGGTACCACAAGTAGGAACATAGGCGTGAGCTGCATCTCTATCTAAACCCCCTTCTCCTTTTTTCTTTTCCAGTTGTCTTTCTTCTTTCATTTTCCATTATTTACTTTTATTTTTACTTTCATTTTTATTTTTATTTTCTTTATTATTTTCTTCTTATTCTTCATGCCATTTAGATTTAGCGTAGTATATAATAAAATCAAGCCGGCTACTTCAAGGATTTAATTTCAAACGCTTCAAGGCGCTTCCCCACGTTCACCTCCGCCCAATCCTATCCGGTTTCTTATTCATTAACTCTATCTAAAATTCAGGAAGTTTCACTTCTTGCCCTATCTTTTGATTTTATCACTATATTGTCAGTTTATCTATTTTTGTACATTGAGGGCAATGTACATCTTAAGTGTGGGGGGTGAAAATTATTTAGAAAAAAGTGCCTAACTTTTTGCATTATTCTCAAATACCTGAATGATATCTTGTCTTAAAATAATTTTCTCATATCACTAATTAGAATAAAATTCCTATTAATTCATGATTTTTATTTATATGTTTTAGATTAAGTCATTGATAATTGTGCAATGATGATTTAAACTTCAAGATACTAGAGAATCAAGCATGATGAGTCTATTTTCAAAAAATTAAAATTTTGGTTAGGTTGTCTACCTGAATCTAATTGTTACCTTGAAATTTGAAATTTACAAAGTTGACATCAAAAACCCATAATTTTTTGTGAGAGTTTGAGCCTTTTAGAGCATACATTCTTTTCATGCTCATTTCTTTTGATTATGAGTGTGTCAACATTAATTTGTTATTCTAGAACTTGCTTCGATTATACACGTCAAGACCACACTATTAATTTGATATACATAGATGATTAAGGCACTTAAGATTTAACCCACTGACTCCACTAAAAGCCTACCCTCATAATTAACCCCTAGTGAACCCCTTTGATCCTAACAACCCTTTTATGGACTCAACCCACTAATATTAACTCGAAACCCATCTTGTATTTGTCATCACCATTCCTTTTGACTAGCCTTCTATCGAGACTTGATTTGATCAGTTGCCTAATTATATTATTTCAGTTGTTAAATTTTTCTCTTATATTGATTTGTTCTTAAAAAAATCAAAGTATATTCACTATTAGTTTTGTGATTAAGCGAGCCTATACGTTTAAATTCAACATCTTGAAAGAAAAGAAGCTCGTATTATTAGTATTACAAGTTTTCAATTGATGTAATTATGCACGTTATTAGTCATTTTTCTAGTTAGGTAATTGTCAATTCAATCTCGATTCTAACCCTTTAATTTAGTCTTTATCCACACCGTTAACCTAAGCCCCGTTACAACACTTTTTAAAGACCTTTTGATTTGTATATCATCTCATTTTATAGTAGTGGAGATTTGATTTTCATGCAAGCCTATGGGATTAACTTTTCATATTTGACTGATGAGTGCTTTATTTTGAACCTTAAACACCTTGAGTGATTTGAATGACTATTTAGTGAGGATGTCAACTCTTGTCGATTTTGAATTAAAGGTAATTTTTTGGATAAAAGGAAACACCTATGTTTTCGTGCTAAAAACTATGACTTTGATTGTTTGAATATTTGGGACTCTTTGAGTTGAATTATCCATGTATAAATTATCTATGAATTATGATGAGGCATTATCAATGAATATTATGAATAGAGGAAGTTTATTTTAATTGTGAGTTGAGAATTTTGCTTGAGGACAAGCTGTAACACCCCGCACCCAAGACCGATACTGGGTCTAGATACGAGACATTATTATGCTTGAACTCACTGAAATATGTACTTACGGGCTATAAAATTTTGTTCCAACTTAAAAACTTCACTTTCTTAGCCAACACATAAAACAAGGGCCTACGAGGCCTTTAACTCATGTCAGAAAACTTTAGGAATTAAAATCAAATAACTCATTTTTGAAGCAGGGTTCATATGCCCATGTGACTTGGAACACGCCCGTGTACCCTTAAGCACGCCTATGCCCTCAAACCGTGTAGAACTATTGACTATTTCCACACGGCTTAGACACGCCCATGTCTACCAACCGTGGGAGGTTACTGACTAATTTCACACGGCCATGACACGCCCGTGGGCTTAGACCGTGTGCTAATCCTTAATATACTGAATAAATTAACATGGTCTGGGCACTCGCTCATGTCCAAACCGTGTGTCTTACATGGCATACACACACGGCCGTGGGATTTGCCCGTGGCCTATTATGATTAATAATACTATGGTGCAGGGTTAACACGGTCTTGACACACGCCTGTCATCCAACCGTGTGGGCACTTACAGCTATTTACCAAGCCGTTAGCCACCACGAAATGGAGATCATATCCATACACAATTCAACGATGCAATAACAACCCAATTTTATGAATAATACTACATGCTTCATTGATCTCAATAAACATACATGCTTAGTCAAATTTGGCCAATCACTTAGCCATATACAAAAGAATAATAAACTTGAAAGCCTTTATAAAGGCCCTTCTTAAAACATGTCCACAAAAAGAATGTTTCCTATACATGCCATACTTAGTACAGTAACTTGGCTATACCAAAATAAGAGTTGATAGTGTGTTGCGAGCTCCGACTTTAATGATCCACGAGTTAGCTTGGCGGGACTGCATAGAAAGAAAGAATCATAACGTAAGCATATAGCTTAGTAAGTTTGCATGTAACAACTCATAGCATCGTAATTGCTTAATATAAGCCATTTCACATAAACAATAGTATCATGAATTTCAGCTAAAGAGCTTACTTACTCATATAGATTCTTACATGTCTCATGACACTTACTATTATCATACTTTAAGGTAACCATGATACATGTATCACTTGATCACATTGATCAGTATACTATAATAACAATAATCATGATATCTACTTTCTCATTCACAACATGAATAATACTCAACTTCATCTAACTTCATCTTGATATTAACTTTACTTTCTTAGCTTTCTTGCTATCTTCTTTTAGCTTACTCATTTGCCCGATGAATTTCTGTGAATAACCGAGGATACTAAATCTCTTCCCACATAATATGATGCCAAAGCCATATCCTAGACATGGTCTTACATGGGTTATCTCATCTTGGTTTCACGGCCATGTCTTGACATGGACTTATATGAAGTCTTGCTCTTGATAACATACTCAATGCCAAGCTTGAGTCCTTGGACTTACATGATAACTTGCTTGCTAACTTGATCAATGCCAAGCTTACCTTGGACTTACATGATATCTTGATCAATGCTAAGCTTGCCTTGGACTTACATGATAACTTGCTTGCTAACTTGATCAATGCCAAGCTTGCCTTGGACTTACATGATAACTTGCGTGGTAGATCGAGTATCCTGGGAAATTCATCTCCCATCGCGACTTGCTCGTACTTATCATCATGATTTCTTGCTTGAACATAACATGATCTCATAAAATTATTGTACATTATATTAAGCAATTTAATGATAATAATCATAAAGCTTAGAAATCATACAAACTTACCTCAATATACAAAATGTATGTAGATGTGCAATTTAGTCTTCGACTTTGTTCTTGCCACGGTTTCAATTCGGGCTTCATTTTTCTTGATCTATAATAATAAATAGATCATATAAAAACCATATTGACTAAATTGACTCATAACTCATACTTTGGAAAAATTACTATTTTGCCCTTACACTTTCTAATATTCACACTTTTGCCCCAATTCTCGTAAAATGATTTTCATGCAACTTTCTTAAACTTCATGCTCAACTGAACCATTTTCTCTTCTATAACAATCATCAATTCTCACTATTTCTAGTAGGTATGACCAATTTTATAACTGTTACAAAATGGTCCCTACTACCATTTTTCATGAAATTCATTAAGGAAAAGATGTTTATCTAACATCAAAATCTCTTAAACTTCCATAAAAAATCATTTAACAAGCATGTCATTCAAGGGTATATTTTTGAACATGCATCTTAGCTCATTTTATAGCTAAAATTAGCTAATTCATAAGACGGGAACTTCAAAAATACAAAGAATATTAAAAACGGGGCTAAGATGAACTTACTATGAGCTTGAAAAAAATAAAGAACCCTAGCTATGGTGTCTCCCAACTTTCAGCAGCAACAAGGAAGAAGATGAGTGAATTTTCTCATCTTTATCCTATTTTAATCACTAATGAGGCCAAATGACCAAAATGCCATTCCTCTTAAAAATTTCCATAATAGTCTCTTAAGGCCAATTTTGTCCAAAAATTAAATTTTGGGCAAATTGCTATTTAAGGGCTCATAATTATTATTCTAAAGCTATTTCATGCAAAAAGCTTCTAGAAACACATATATTGCAACTTTTGCAATTTAGTCCTTTTTAGACCAATTGACCTCAACTTAATAAAATTACTTTACAAAACTTTCTTACTAACATTCAAACATGGCATAAACATGAAAAACTCATAATTTCACCTCGGGTTCGTGACCTCGCACCACTATCCCGACTAGGCCCTAAATCGGGCTGTTACACAAGCAAAAGCTTAAGTGTGGGGGTATTTGATAAACTGAAATATGAACATATTTTAATCCCACATTTAGCATACTTTTGGATGATTTTTCCCTTTAATTATGGAAATAGGTGCTCCTTATCATTTGTTTTTATGTTTTATACTCAGGAGAGCACCGGAGGATGAAAAGAACGAATAACGGGCCAAAAATGGAGAAAATGGGCCAAAACACGAAATCCACACAGCCTGGGCCCAAGACCACACGGCTGTGCCTCTTAAGAAGAGTTGAACACGGCTTGGACCCCGAAATACACAATCGTGCCTTCTCAACAGGTTAGACCACGGCCTGGCCTCGAATCATACGGGCGTGTACCATGGGCGTGGCCCTACCGCAGAAAAGAAAAGTTCTATTTGGATTAGGATACTTTCGAGCCAAGTGAGGCATTTTGAAGCCTATATAAACACCCTATGAGGCAACTTAAAGGGGGAGTTCGACAGAAGCCTTCTGTCAGGGCTTTTTAAGGCGTTCAGCTAGGCCGAAGAGCCGAGCCAGAGAAGCTGAATACAGGGATTTACTCGAAGAAAGCCAATTGGTTCATCTCAAAAAGCCGGAATCATACTCAAGACTGAGGACTTCTCCTTCAATTCCTTTAGGGGGTTTTAGGGTTTTCCTTATGTTTTGTTTTATATTTTCTTCTGAGATGTTTTCTTTTACTATTATGAACTAAACCTCTCAGATACCTAAGGGGGATGAAACCTAAGACGAATCCTATTATCGTTATCCGAGCTGTATGATAAATACTTGATTTGTTCTTAACTATGTGTTCTTAATTCTTGTTTTGGTATTTTCGGGATATTGATTCAAGTATTGACGTGCTTAGGTGATGGAGCAAAAGTCCCTGCCTAAGCGTAAGCGGAGTTGAACGCAACCCTAGAAATAGGATGACGTAAATTTACCGGATTAGGGTCAAACCTAATATGAGAGTCCATAGATCGAGTTAATGCAATTCTAAGGGTTTTAATTAGAAAGAAATTTCAATTAATCAACCTAGGATTAGACGTTAGTAGCCTCGAAAGAGGTATCAATATAACTTAGGGAATCCTACAGATCAAGTCAAGTGAATAAATCGTCTGGTTCAGAGTTAGATAACAAGTCTTGGTGGATTCTTCCTCAGGTATTTTCTAAATCTATCGGTTTTCCCTTCAAGTCTTTCCCCAATTCCTTCTTTGTCTTAGCATCTTTAGCTTAGTAGTTAGTTAATTTTAGATTAGATAAACAAATCCCTTAATTCTTAGGCTAGATAATAAAAAGAAAGTTAGTATTAGTACTTTTGGTTCCTTTGGGTTTGACAATCTAGTCTTACCACTAAACTATACTATTGTTCGATAGGTGCTCTTGCCTCCATTTTTGTCTTAGTTAGTTTCCAGGTTCGATCATTCCTTTTATAAATTTTTAATACCCTGACATACGATCAAGTGTGAAGCGATCTTCAACAATCCCCGAATTCGAGCTAGCTTGCAAACACTATTAAACACGGAAAAAGTAACAAAGTAAGCTATAAAGCTTAGTAAGTTCATATACAATAAACTTAATTCAATCTCAAGATTATAATTCAACAATTTGAATTACATATCAACATTTAGCATATATTAGCTAACAAACCTTTCATATACACAATTATAATATTAATCACATTCTTCACAAGTTTCTTCGAACCAAAGCTTATACATGTCACGTACATACCTGTACCATCTTATATCATTCTCATAATCAATCAAATCTTTCGTTTACCCATTGAACCATTCGAATAAAAGTCGGATACTCAAGAGTCTTACACACTAAGTACCTATACCATGGCCCGAACCCAAATCAAGGTAACTTATATCCGAAATATTGATATCATGGTTGTAACGCCCTGAATTTGGGCCTAGAAGGAATGGGCCTTGAGCGTGGGATCAGTTACGAGACTGCACATAAATATTTATGTGTGCAAGACAATGACACAAATTGCTCGTTTGCCTTAATGGCTAAGTGATTTGGGTGTGTATGAGAGTGTTTGAGAAGCCCGACTTCAAGTATTGGCCCTTGAAAAATTTTTAGTTCTCTTCTTTTAAATGAACCTAGACACTGGTACTTAGGCCTTATTAGTAATAATGCTTGTCTTATGACACAAAAAGAGCCTGTGGTGTAGTGGAAAGGTGGCATGTGGTATAACTGAGAGGTTTGAGGTTCAAGTCTTGGGGTACACAGTGGAATGTTTATTTTGCTGCTCGAGCTGTGGAGGTAGAAGAGTTGGACTAAAACACTATGTTGTGGAAAGGATTATGGAGAGAGTTGGGGAAAGAATTAAGGAATTTCGAAATAGGAGGTTGGTAGGGTGTTGTGGTCGATTGGGACTCTGAGGCTCTAGGGGATTTCGGCTAGGGGAAATAGGGAGCAATTTTGGCTGTAGGCATATTCTTTGTTTCGACTTTGTGGAGCTTGAAAGGAGAGGGTCGAATTTCTTTTGTGATTTTTTCCATTCGGATTTCTTTTGGGTTTTGCATTTTATCAACTGTGGTGACCCAAAGTACCATTATTTTCTCCCTTTCTTCAATTGCCAATTAGGTAATATTCTTCTATGGTCTCACTTCTCTTTCTCTGCCCATTGTTCTATTTTCTTTACTCTCCTAACAGTGTCAAATTCACTTCTCTTCTCTCCCCCTTCATTCTTCTATTTTCTCTCAAAGCCAAACCTACTTTTCTCTCCCTCTCTCACCCTTGGCCGATTGTGGTCCTTTCTTTTCAGGTTTTCATTAGTGACCGTCCCCTCTTGTCTATCTTCCTCCCTCGTTCTACTCTGACAATTGTTGATAGCCTAGTGATTGGGGATCTATTGTTAGTATCGATTACCACCATCATTTGTCCACTGTGCTGAACCTAAGCTATTGCATTCTTTATTCTTCTGATTCTTATGAGTTCTTTATTGTATGATATCGGTAAGCATATTCGTTAAGGATCAAGTGTTTCATGGTTATATATATATTAATGGTGATTCGGTTTGTGTGTAGATACTAATCAAAGAGTGGGTAATCACTTTTGATCAACAGTTAGTTGCAAATACCCGTTGGTTCAAGCAAGGCGATAGTTGGAGAGTACGTGAGCTAGTTACTCGTTATCACGAACAGGTGTGTAATCAAATTACCTCTGCTGTTAACCGGCAAAAGCCGAAAAGCCGAAAAGCTGAAACTTTGGCATTTGAAGCCTCACGAGCGTGCGATCGCTTGTGTGGTAAATCAAGCCCACAAATCATTGGCGATAGATTGTAAAGGCCACTATGAGTGTTCTTGTGATATTGGGCCTCGTTTGGCTGAAATGGGTCATGTGGGCCCAATGGGCTCATGGGCCCCACACAGATAAAAATCCACGTTATGTGGCAAATACTGGACTGGCTATGTAGTTCGCATAGCCGTGACTGAATTTGGCTAAATGGGCCACACGAGCGTATGGACCCACTTAGGCCAAATATTGGGCCTTGGGCCCATTTACACTGTTATGACTGTAATACCCCTATAGGGTAAAATGACTGTAATACCCTTATAGGGTAAAATGATCATAATGCTCTTGTAGGGTAAAATGATCGTAATGCCCCTGTTAAGGTAAAATGAACGTAATGCCCCTGTTAAGGTAAAATGACCGTAATGCCCTTGTTAAGGTAAAATAACCGTAATACCCCAATAGGATAAAGTGACTGTAATGCCCCTATAAGGTAAAATGACTGTAATGCCCCTGTAAGGTAAAATGATCGTAATGCTCATGTAGGGAAAATAATCGTAACGCGCTTGTAGGATAAATTGACCGTAATGGCCCTGTAGGGTAAAATGACCATAATACCCCTGTAGGGTAACTGACTATTTTGCCCTCGAGGGTAAATGACTGACTTGTGCTATGATTTGACTGTGATTGTATGACTATGATTTTATTGACTTAACTATGAATGATATGATGATTTGTGGGCTAGACATTTTGCATACATGACATACTGCATGGGGTTGGGATATTGGTTATGGAGGAAGTACTGTTCTGATAGGGTTGCATGAGATGACTGTGGACCCAGTAATGATCTATTAAGGTTGCACCGGTCGCACGAGACGACTGTGGACCTACCAATGGCTTTAAGCCAGTTAATCTAATTATGGCTCTGTGCCAACCTAATTATGGCTCTGTGCAGTCTTGATTATGACTTTGTGTCGATCATATTTATCCAGGGCTGTGTGCCGATCGTAATTATTGATAAATTTGTGTCGATCATACTTACCCATGGTTGTGTGCCGGTTATATTACCGTAGTTGATGGCTATGTGCTAATCTTATTGTAGTTATTGATGGCTATGTGGTAATTATGAGACCGTTATTGAAGGCTTAAAGCCGCATATATACTAGCAGCTTTGCTACGATTTGATTAGTCTTTGCAACTCAAGCTAACACCTTGTAAGTGTAAGGATGGCGTGGGTGATTTATTCCCCACAAGTAATGCAGGGTTGGATGGGTTGCATGCATCATGCATCATTCATACTGAGACTGTTACTGTGATGGGTTAGGCCCAATTGATTCTGTTATGGGCTGTGACCCAAATGACATTGTGTTGGGATTTGGCCCACATATACTCTGAATCGAATCTGCATCTTGTTAAAGGGCTCGAGCCTAGATCGATTCCGTTTACAGATACTAACTGTTTCTTTAATAAAGGGATTACACACTGAGTTTTCATAAACTCACCCCATTTTTAACCTTTCAGGTAATCCCCAGTGTTAGATGACTTAGAGCTGCGAGGGACTCGGAGAGGGCCACACAACTACACTCGTTTTATTATGTTTTGCTCATTTATTTAAGCACTTTGATTTTGATTCGGATTGTAATAAGGCCTCTATAATTTCTAGAATTTAAATTTGGTATTTTATAGATTGTGATTTATATCCGCTAGAAGTAGATTTTCCAAAACAATAACATTTTCTAACACAACATTTTCGCAACTCAATTTTTAAATATCACGTCTTCGTAAATCATTTGTTTTAAATTCAGCTTCCGCAACAAATAAGGTTTTAAAGGTAATAATATTTTAAAAGGGAATAACTTTTTAATAAACCACGATTGAAAATAAACAAATGCAAAATGAGGTTTTATACAAGTTTTAAATGGCAAGAAGTTTTAAATTTCAAGAAGGGTTTTTACTGAAAACATGGTTTCCGAAAAACACTTCAATGTGACACGCCAGATTCGATCATAACGTCTAGGTCGGGTTTGGGGTGTTACAATGGCCTGAAGCCAAATTAGCCGATATTCATGGCCTGAAGCCAAATCGATATAACTCACACTCGAAGTGCTAATATCATGGGCCGAAGCAACCTCAATGTATCCCCTAATGACATGTCACTAGTATCCTAAATTATTCCTAAGGTTTAACCGGGATTTCGAACGTCAAATCATCGTCAAATCACTATCGATCATATTCATAGTCTCGTATTCACATACCAAATCATATGAAATACATTGGTATTAAAACTTATAATATACGAACTTACCTCAGTTTAAAAAACAATAAAATTGGTCGATTAATCAAGTACTTTATCTTTTCCCCGATCTAATTCCAAATTCTGCTTTTCTTAATCTATATAATATCAAACTTCAGCTCATTTAATTATCCCTCTATTCAATTTAGCCCAACACACACTTCAAAGCACATTTACACTTCTGCCCCTAATATTTCAACATTTTACAATTTAGTCCTTATTTCACAAAATTAAAAATTCATGAAATTTAATCACAACCATGCTAGCTGAATAACTATTATACAGCTAGAAGCCCAAAATTTTATTTATTTCACATTTTAACCACAAAGTTTCCACATTTCACAAATTAATCCCCAATTTGCATTTTCACTAAAAATCACTTAACAAAACTTGTTTAACTATCAACAAACATTCAAAATCTATCATCAATCATCAAAAATCATATATATTCATCAATGGAAACATCCTAAACCTTTAACAATTTTGCAAAATAGTCCCTGGGCTAGCTAGACCTGGTTGTAACGATCTCAAAAACATAGAAATAATCAAAAACGGATTAAAATACATACCTAATTGAAGGAAATAAAGTTGACGAATCCATAGCTCCATTTTCCAATGAAGAATTGGTTTCAAGAAGATGAATGCATGAATAAATTCATTTGGTTTTATTTAATTAACCTTTATTAACCAATTTACATAATTAACCTTTAAAATATTTAATAATTACTCCAAATGCCATGCCACTAACATCCATTATGTTATAAATGGTTTAATAACCACATAAGGACCTTTACTTTAAATTTCTATAGCTATTAGAACATAAGTTTTACGCTTTACGTGATTTAGTCCTTTTTTATCAAATTAAACATTCAAGCATTAAAATTTCTAAACGAAACTTTCACAATATCATACTATCATGCTATAAACATTAAAATAATAATAAATTAATTATTCTGGCCTCAAATTTGTGGTTCCAAAACCACAACTCTGATTTGACTAAAAACGGGTTGTTACATAGTCTCACTCCATCAAGAGGCTTAAGATATTGCTCCCATAATGCATGAGGGATAAATCCTATCTTAATCAACCATATCCCTTTACATAGATTGCGACATACCCAACATCAGTCTTTATACTATAACCTATTATGGTAGATGTTTGACTGTGTCAAAATATACAACTCACTATGTTAGGACAATGATGATCTTAAGTCTAAGGATCATATACATAGTTATCACTATGAGTAATATTGTGATTATTACATAAAAAATCCAAGAATCATACTCATAGCAGGTCAGTCCAGTATGTTTTTGTCTAACACATACTCATGTATCGATTTTGACATCTCTGTGTCAATGACAACACTTTGTTATCAATCAACTAGACATTAGTCTCAATGCATTATCATTGTCCAAGCCCATAATAATACTTGACTAAAGAATTTTTAATAATAATCATATTATTCTCAAGACATTATTAAACTAGTTTATTTGCACGCATAGAAAAAGAAACTGAAATAACAATGGAAATGCCTTATATTAACAAATAAGGTAAAATGAGTATGTGATTACAATCATCTCATGATTGGTCTTTGGGCAATATTCACATTGTGTGAACTTTGTGAACATGTTTTTGTCTTTGCACACATGATTGGTTACTCCAGTATCAATCCACCATGCATTATCATCTTGTGCCATATTAATTTCAAAAATCATGGCAACGAACTTTTTGTTATTATCAACCTTAGAAGATTGTTTCTTCTCTAAAAATTGACATTCATTCTTGAAATATCTCGACTTACCACAATGATAGCATGAGTCGTTTTGTTTCTTTTTTAACTTAAGTGATCTATCAGTCTGTTTGAATTTTCTCTTGGATGGTTTAGTAGTCGATACTTCCTCCGTAACATGTACTTTGGGATTTTCAGAATCTAGGTTCTGATCTTTCTTTCGATATTCTTCTTTAATACAAAAATGATTTGCCAAAGCCTCAAGAGATATTTCCTCTTTCTTATGTTTTAGACTTCTTTTAAAGTCTTTCCAAGATTGGAGGAAGTTTGTCTATAATGGAGGATACAACAATAATTTCATCTATTTTCATATCATATTGCTTAAATTGATTCAACATTTTTTCAATATCACGAAATTGTTCCATAACAGAATGACCACCAATCATTTGATAATTATTGAAACAACTAACAAGAAATTTCTTACTTGTAGCATCTTCAATCATGTATCTTGTCTCCAATTTGTCCAATAATTCCTTAGTGGTGGCCTCATTTTGTTAGGTGTCGAACAAACCATCGGATAAACTATTCAATATGTGGCCTATGCACAAGTAAATAGCATTGTCCCATTTTTGCCTTTCTCTGGTTGCAACAATAGATTCGTTTTCATACTCTTCCAGTCTTTGAGTATCCAAAACATAAGCAATCTTCAAATTTGATAATAAGAGAGCATTTTTTTTGCCGTCGTCGAAAATTGCCACCATCAAACCGATCAAGTTTGATAAAGTTGGAAGCCAACTCCTTTAATGTTCCACTTTCATGTGTTTTAGTAGTCATCATGATAGTAGAACCATAAAATTGTTAGTACAAATCTTCAATGAGGAAAATCTCGAGCACACGAACGGAACACGAGCAACAACTCGAATAGGAAACAAAGAAATAGGACAAGGCTCCAAGGCATGTATCAAGCCACTATCTTTAAGGTTCTATTCACCCCCACCTATACTCGGTATGAAAATGAGTTTCAAGCAAATGAATCTTGAGGATACAATGAAGCCCGATGACTATTTGTGTTTTGCACTGACGAAAATAGTCCACTAAGCACTGAGCAATGTATAAAAATAAAATCAATTTCTATAAAGAATTCTGCAGTAACTCTTTATAGAACAATCTAATAATATTAGAAGATGGAGGAAAGATATAAAGAATTTTTAGAACTTGTTGGTATGATTCCTAAATGAAATATCATTCCTATTTATATGAATTTTCATATCTCTTCGTAAAGACAACTTTTAATAGGTGTCTTTTATGAATAATAACATCTTTAAAAAACAATAATTATTCCTCTAATATTATAACTATTCAAGTAATATTGTTTGAATAGTTATAATTCTTTATAAAAAAATCAAGTGATATAACTCTTGACCAATAACCAAAAGATTTAACTTTTGATTAATTACACCCTTTCATTATAGTTATTGGAACATTATAAATATTTGAAAATGTTCCAACAGGTTTACAATTATTTTCCTATTGAAATTTATTTCAAATATATAACATTATAAATTTGAATTTGTAATAATTATTTTTAATATTTAAAATATATTTTATATTACAAAAATTTGTATTAATTGCTTAAAATATTTAAAATTTATATTTATATATCAAAATATTAATAATATTATTTTCTTATATTTTATTGAAATATAATAATATTAATGAACTTTATCATCATTTAATTGCATTTTTTACTTTATAACATCATGTGTAAAATAGATATTTTATTTCTTAAAAGTATTTTTTATAGTAATACAAAACATTTAAATTTTAAATTAAAATTTTAAAAACACTTTTTAAAAATAATGAAATAGCCCTTCTGAACCCAACAAGAGGTGATACCAGTTAAATCCCTTTAGGCTTCTAGAAATGCAAAATCGATAAACAAGGATGACAGTGGCTTGGATATCTACAAATTCTGGATTATCTGAATCTGCCTAAAAATTTGAATTTGTAAACAATCCGACTTTTAATATCCAAATTCAAATTCGAATTAAATATGATTATCTATCAAATATTCGTATCAGCATTTGTTATTCGGATATCTAACTATAATATTTGACTCCGAATTGGTTACAAAATATTTATAATTTTGCTTCTATAATATTCAAACACATAACCTTTAACAATTAAAACCATGCTTTAAGCATCAAGTTAATCCTCAACCGTGGTTAAAATGTACTCAAACTAATAAATAACATATAAATAAAAATAAAAATTAAATAATTTCGAAATTAAATATAACAATTAATAATAAAATTAAATATGTTTAAAAATTATCAAAAAATATATCGTTTAACATCTTATTCTCTTAAATATCATGTAGCTTTTCTTAATTTTATTCTTTTTCTGTTTGTAAACTTAACGAACAATAAGATGGAGTCATCGAATTTTTTATTTGCGATTATCCTTTTATTATTTGATCAATTCAATTAGTTAATTTAAAAATATATTTATATAGTTAAAATAAGTATAATGATATGAATTTATTTTGTAATGTCACACAATTATATTTAGTACATATTATATAAAATAGTATATATACACGTTTAAAGACATATAATATATTAAACTATGAATGTAAAATAATTATCATAACATTACGATATTACAATGTGCATTCTTCTATTAACGATATACAATCTAAACCTTAAATTTATAACTAACTGTATTTAAGCTATACTCCTTTGTTACATCAACGAGACTCACTCTTATAGAAAAAAAAGTTTACTCACCAATCCCTATTTCAAAGAAATCAGTCTTCTTCATTTGTTTCTCTTTTCTTATCGTCTTCATTAGTGAAGGGGGTCTTTGACAAAACTCTTTTGCCAATCCGGTAGAATTTGACATATGGCAATTGTATTTCCAGCCAACATGTCAAATGGAATATATGTAACCTATATACAATTATGTTATTATAATATTACATAACTAATAGACATGAATTATATAATATTAATTGTATATATTATAAGATACCATAAAATTTGTTACATGTTTAAGGTTTAAGTTGCTCATCATTAATAGAAAAATTCACATTGTAATATCATAATGTTAAAATAATTGTAATACCATAAAATGCACATTCACAATTTAATTATATAACAACCGATATATTATATATCCTTAAAAGTGTATGTGTATTATTTTTATAAGATAATATGTACTAAAGATAATTATATCACATTATAATATAAATTCATATTATAATGTTTATTTTAATTATATAAATATTAGCTTTTTTGTTTAAAATAATTTAAATAAAATTAGTTAATTAAATAATAAAAGGGATTGTCACAAGTCTAGAAATTTTGGTGATTCCATCTCATTGTTAAGTTAGATTTACTGAATACAAAAAAAAATAAGATTTTAAGAGAGAGTATAAGAGATTTAAGAGAATAAGATGTTAAATAAGATATATTTTTATGATAATTTTTAAATGTATTTAAATTTATTAAATTTATTGTTTATTATTATAAATTTTATTACTAATTAAAATATTTAATTTTAGAAAATATTTTATTGATATTTATATGTTGTTTATTAGTTTGTCTAAATGTTAAATATAGTTGAAGGTTAGTTTACTAAATTGTAAGTTATTTAATTATGCTAAGTTTTTTTATCTAGTAATAAAAATTATAAAATAATTATTCAATTAATATTTTTTTGTTTAATTTCATTAACTGTCATTAAGTTTTAAGAGGAGATGACTCGGCAATTAAAAATAGTAAAATAACAAATTTAATCATTAACATTTATATATTATATCAATTTAATCGTAATTCTAAAGAAATTAACCTCAACATTTACATATTATCTCAATTTCAATTTGATTCTAAAAAAATTATAAATTTCTTTTCTTTTTACTTCTATTCTGTTTTCCTTCTCTCTCTTTTTTTTTAGTTTTCATTTGATTTTCTTTTCTTTTCATCCTCACCTAAACCTAAACCTTTCAAGAATATCTTTTTCGTTCATTGAATGTTATTCCATCGACTAAAGATTTAGTTTTATTTTGGATTTGTTTTATTTTATTTTGAAATAATTTGTGAAATGTGATTACATTAGATCATTCCAAGAATTGGGACCATTGTGAGGCGAAGGGCTCATTTCTCCTGTTTTGATCACTTAATTTTTAAATTTTTTTTTGGACACAAAATAAATAAAAATTTTCCTTTTAAGCACTGTCTTCAAAAACTATTTTATTTTAGACACTCTTATTAAAAATTGTTTTCATTTTGTTCACCGATGTTAATTCAACGTTATTATACATCCTTTTAGTCACCCAATTTTAATAAGTTTTTATTTTATTCATTTATTTCATCTTTTAAATTTTTTATAGAATTAATTTTAGTTTTTTTTTTTAGTAAAAGGAAAAACTTAAGTGTATAAGGAAAACTTAGGTTTTACATGGAAAAATAATTTATCTCTTTAATTACCTTTAATTTTTTCCTTTTTAGAATTAGTTTTAATTTTTTTTCAAATAAAATGAAAAACTTAGGATTTTACAAGAAATTTACTAGGTTTTATAGGAAAAACTTGGGTCTTTACAGGAAAAGTCGTTTTATCTTTTTAATTTTCTTAATTTTTTATTTTCTAAAATTAATTTTAATCCTTTTTCCCAATAAAAGGAGAGAATTTGGGGTTCTATAGGGAATTGCCTGAGTTTTTATAGGGAAAATTTTTATAGCAAAATTTTTAGTTCTTTTCTCTTAAATGAACCTAGACACTGGCACTTAGGCCTTATTAGTAATAATGCTTGTCTTATGATACAAAAGGAGCCTGTGGTGTAGTGGGAAGGTGGCATGTGGTATAATTGAGAGGTTTGAGGTTTAAGTCCTGGGGTACACAATGGAATGTTTATTTTGTTGCTTGAGCTGTGGAGGTAGAAGAGTTGGACTGAAACACTGTGTTGTGGAGAGGATTATGGAGAGAGTTGGGGAGAGAATCAAGGAATTTCGAAATGGGAGGTTGGTAGGGTGTTGTGGTTGATTGGGACTCTAAGGCTCTAGGGGATTTCGGCTACAGCAATTTTGGCTGTAGGCATTTTTTTGTTTCGGTTTTGTGGAGCTTGAAAGGAGAGGGCCGAATTTCTTTTGTGATTTTTGCCATTTGGGATTTCTTTCGGGTTTTGCGTTTTATTAACTGTGGTGACCCAAAGTACCATTATTTTCTCCCTTTCTTCAATTTCCAATTAGGTAATATTCTTCTATGGTCTCACTTCTCTTTCTCTGCCCGTTGTTCTATTTTCTTTACTCTCCTAACAGTGCCGAATGCACTTCTCTTCTCTCCCCCTTCATTCTTCTATTTTCTCTCAAAGCCGAACCTACTTTTCTCTCCCTTTATCACCCTTGGTCGATTGTGGTCCTTTCTTTTTAGGTTTTCTTTAGTGACCGTCCCCTCTTGTCATCTTCCTCCCTCATTCTACTCTGACAATTGTTGATAGCCTAGTGATTGGGGATCTATTGTTAGTGCCGATTACCACCATCATTTGACCAATGTGCTAAACCTAAGATGTTGCGTTCTTTGTTCTTCTGATTCTTGTGAGTTCTTCATTGTACGATATTGGTAAGGTGTTTATTAAGGATCAAGTGTTTTATAATTATGTATATATTAATGGTGATTCATTTTGTGTGTTGATACTAATCAAAGAGTGGGTAATCACTTTTGATCAACGGTTAGTTGCAAATACGCGTTAGTTCAAGCAAGGCGATAGTTAGAGAGCACATGAGCTAGTTACTTGTTATCACGAACAGGTGTGTAATCACACTACCTCTGCTGTTAATCGGCAAAAGTCAAAAAGTCGAAAAGCCGAAACTTTGGCATTTGAGGCCTCACAAGCGTGCGATTGCTCGTGTGGTAAATCGAGCCCACAAATCATGGGCGATAGATTGTAAATGCCACTATGAGCGTTCTCGTGATCTTGGGCCTCGTTTGGCTAAAATGGGTCGTGTGGGTCCAATGGGCTCGTGGGCCCTACAGAGATAAAAATTCACATTATATGGCAAATACTAGACTGGGCTATGTAGTTCGCATAGCCGTGACTGAATTTGGGCTAAATGGGCCACACGAGCGTGTGGGCCCACTTGGGCCGAATATTAGGCCTTAGGCCCATTTACACTGTTATGATCGTAATGCCCTTGTTAAGGTAAAATGACCGTAATACCCCTGTAGGGTAAAATGACCATAATGCCCTTGTTAAGGTAAAATGACCATAATACCCCTGTAGGGTAAAATAACCGTAATGCCCCCGTAGGGTAAAATGACCGTAATGCCCCTATAGGGTAAAATGACCGTAATGCTCTTATAGGGTAAAATAACCGTAATGCCCTTGTAGGATAAATTGATCACAATGCCCCTATAGGGTAAAATGAGCATAATGCCCCTGTAGGGTAAATGGCTATTTTGCACTCGAGGGTAAATGACCGACTTGTGCTATGATTTGACTGATTTGACTGTGATTGTATGACTAGGATTTGATGAACTTAACTGTGAATGATATGATGATTTGTGGGCCAGACATTCTGCATACATGACATACTGCATGGGGTTGGGATATTGGTTATGGAGGAAGTACTGTTCTGATAGGGTCGCACGAGATGACTGTGGACCCAGTAATGATCTGTTAAGGTCGCACAGGTCGCACGAGACGACTATGGTCCTACTGATGGCTTTAAGCCAGTTAATCTAATTATGGCTCTGTGCCAACCTAATTATGGCTCTGTGCCGTCTTAATTATGACTTTGTGTCTATCATATTTATCCAGGGTTGTGTGTCGATCGTAATTATTGATGAATTTGTGTCGATCATACTTACCCATGGCTGTGTGTCAGTTATAAACGTAGTTGATGGCTATGTGCAGATCTTATTGCAGTTATTGATGGCTATGTGGTAAGTATGAGACCGTTACTGATTGTTTAAAGCCGCATATATACTAGCAGCTTTGCTACGATTTGGTTAGTGCTGCAACCGGTGCTAACACTGTAAGTGTAGGGATGGCATGGGTGATTTATTCCCCACAAGTAGCGCAGGGTTGGACGGAGGCAAGTGCAGGGTTGGATGGGTTGCATGCATCATGCATCATTCATACTGAGACTATTACTGTGATGGGTTAGGCCCAATTGATTCTGTTATAGGCTGTAACCCAAATGATATTGTTTTGGGCTTTGGCCCACATATACTCTAAACCGAATCTGCATCATCTCTGTTAAAGGGCTCGAGCCCGGCATCGATTCCGTTTACGATCTTGATTGTTTCTTTAATAAGGGGATTACATACTGAGTTTTCATAAACTCACCCCGTTTTTAACCTTTCAGGTAATCCCCAACGTTAGACGGTTCAGAGCTGCGAGGGACTCGGAGAGGGCCACACAACTACACACGTTTTATTATGTTTTGCTCATTTACTTAAGCACTTTGATTTTGATTCGGGTTGTAATAAAGCCTCTATAATTTTTGGATTTTAAATTTGGGATTTTATTTATTGTGATTTATATCCGCTAGAAGTAGAACACGGTTTTCCAAAACAATAACATTTTCTAACACAACGTTTTCACAACTCAATTTTTAAATATCACGTTTTCGTAAATCATTTGTTTTAAATTAAGCTTCCGCAACAAATAAGGTTTTAAAGGTAATAACATTTTAAAAGGGAATAACTTTTTAATAAACCACGATTGAAAATAAACAAATGCAAACTGAGGTTTTGTACAAGTTTTAAATGGCAAGAAGTTTTAAATTTCAAGAAGGGTTTTTAATGAAAACATGGTTTTCGAAAAACACTTCAATGTGACACGTCAGATTCGGTCATAACGTCTAGGTCGTGTTTGGGGTGTTACAATGGCCCGAAGCCAAATCAGTCAATATTCATGGCCTGAAGCCAAATCAGTATAACTCACACTCGAAGTGCTAATATCATGGCCCGAAGCCAACTCAATGTATCCCATAATGACATGTCACTAGTATCCTAAACTATTCCTAAGGTTTAACCGAGATTTCGAATGTCAAATCATCGTCAAATCACTATCGATTATATCCATAGTCTCGTATTCACAATTATACAATACCAAAGCATATGAAATACATTTGTATTAAAACTTATAATATACGAACTTACCTCAGTTTAAAAAATAATGAAATTGGTCGATTAATCAAGTACTTTGTCTTTTCTCCGATCTAATTCCAAATTTCGCTTTTCGTAATCTATATAATATCAAATTCAGCTCATTTAATTATCCCTCTATTCAATTTAGTCAAAACACACTTCAAAGCACATTTACCTTTTGCCCCTAATATTTTAACATTTTACAATTTAGTCCTTATTTCACAAAATTAAAAATTCATGAAATTTAATTACAACCCATGCTAGCTGAATTACTATTATACGTCTAGAAGCCCATATTTTTCATTTATTTCACATTTTAACCACAAAGTTTCCACATCTCACAAATTAATCCCCAATTTGCATTTTCACTAAAAATCACTTAACAAAACTTGTTTAACTATAAACAAACATTCAAAATCTATCATCAATAATCAAAAATCATACATATTCATCAATGGAAACATCCTAAACCTTTAACAGTTTTGCAAAATAGTCTCTGGGCTAGCTAGACCTAGTTGTAACGATCTCAAAAACATAGAAATCATCAAAAACAGATTAAAATACATACCTAATTGAAGGAAATAAAGTTGACGAATCCATAGCTCCATTTTACAATGAAGAATTGGTTTCAAGAAGATGAATGCATGAATAAATTCATTTGGTTTTATTTAATTAACCATTATTAACCAATTTACATAATTAACCTTTAAAATATTTAATAATTACTCCAAATGCCATGCCACTAACATCCATTATGTTATAAATGGTTTAATAACCACATAAAGACCTTTACTTTAAAGTTCTATAGCTACTAGACACCTTTAGCTATTAAAACATAAGTTTTATGCTTTACGCGATTTAGTCCTTTTTATCAAATTAAACATTCAAACATTAAAATTTCTAAACGAAACTTTCAAAAAATCATACTATCATGCTATAAAAATTAAAATAATAATAAATTAATTATTCTAACCTCAAATTTGTGGTTTCAAAACCACTGCTCCTATTTGACTAAAATCGGGTTGTTACATAGTCTCACTCCATCAAGAGGCTTAAGATATTGCTCCCATAATGCATGAGGGATAAATCCTATCTTGATCAACCATATCCCTTTACATAGATTGCGACATACCCAACATCAATCTTTATACTATAACCTATTATGGTAGATGTTTGACTGTGTCAAAATATACAACTCACTAAGTTAGGACAATGATGATCTTAAGTCTAAGGATCATATACATAGTTATCACTATGAGTAATATTGTGATTATTACATAAAAATCCAAGAATCATACTCATAACAGGTCAGTCCAGTATGTTTTTGTCTAACACATACTCATGTATCGATTTTGACATCTCTGTGTCAATAACAACACTTTGTTATCAATCAACTAGACATTAGTCTCAATGCATTATCATTGTCCAAGCTCATAATAATACTTGACTAAAGAATTTTTAAGAATAATCATATTATTCTCAAGACATTATTAAACTAGTTTATTTGTACGCATAGAAAAAGAAACTGAAATAATAATGGAAATGCCTTATATTAACAAACAAGGTAAAATGAGTATATGATTACAATCATCTCATGATTGGTCTTTGGGCAATATTCACATTGTGTGAACTTTGTGAATATGTTTTTGTCTTTGCACACATGATGGGTTACTCCAGTATCAATCCACCATGCATTATCTTTTTATGCCATATTAATTTCAAAAATCATGGCAACGAACTTTTTGTTATTATCAACCTTAGAAGATTGTTTCTTCTTTAAAAATTGACATTCATTCTTGAAATATCTCAACTTACCACAATGATAGCATGAGTCATTTTGTTTCTTTTTTAACTTAGGTGATCTATCAGTCTGTTTGAATTTTCTCTTGGATGGTTTAGTAGTCTATACTTCCTCCGTAACATGCACTTTGGGATTTTCAGAATCTAGGTTCTGATCTTTCTTTCGATATTCTTCTTTAATACAAAAATGATTTTCCAAAGCCTCAAGAGATATTTCCTCTTTCTTATGTTTTAGACTTCTTTTAAAGTCTTTCCAAGATTGGAGGAAGTTTGTCTATAATGGAGGATACAACAATAATTTCATCTATTTTCATATCATATTGCTTAAATTGATTCAACATTTTTCAATATCACAAAATTGTTCCATAACAGAACGACCACCAATCATTTGATAATTATTGAAACAACTAACAAGAAATTTCTTACTTGTAGCATCTTTAATCATGTATCTTGTCTCCAATTTGTCCAATAATTCCTTAGTGGTGGCCTCATTTTGTTAGGTGTCAAACAAACCATCGGATAAACTATTCAATATGTGGCCTATGCACAAGTTAATAGCATTGTCCCATTTTTGCCTTTCTCTGGTTGCAACAATAGATTCGTTTTCATACTCTTCCGGTCTTTGAGTATCCAAAACATAAGCAATCTTCAAATTTGATAATAAGAAGAGCATTTTTTTCCGCCATCGTCGAAAATTGCCACCATCAAACCGATCAAGTTTGATAAAGTTGGAAGCCAACTCCTTTAATGTTCCACTCTCATGTGTTGTAGTAGTCATCATGATAGTAGAACCTTAAAATTGTTAGTACAAATCTTCAGTGAGGAAAATCTCGAACACATGAACGGAACGCGAGCAACAACTCGAATAGGAAACGAAGAAATAGGACAAAGCTCCAAGGCATGTATCAAGCCACTATCTTTAAGGTTCTATTCACCCCAACCTATACTCAGTGTGAAAATGAGTTTCAAGCAAATGAACCTCGAGGATACAATGAAGCCCGATGACTATCTGCGTTTCGCACTGACGAAAATAGTCCACTAAGCACTGAGCAATGTATAAAAATAAAATCAATTTCTATAAAGAATTCTGCAGTAACTCTTTATAGAACAATCTAATAATATTAGAAGATGGAGGAAAGACATAAAGAATTTTTAGAACTTGTTGGTATGATTCCAAATGAAATATCATTACTATTTATATGGATTTTCATATCTCTTCCTAAAGACAACTTTTAATAGGTGTCTTTTATGAATAATAACATCTTTAAAAAGACACATAATTATTCCTCTAAAATTATAACTATTTAAGTAATATTGTTTGAATATTTAAAATATATTTTATATTACAAAAATGTGTATTAATTGCTTAAAATATTTAAAATTTATATTTATATATCAAAATATTAATAATATTATTTTCTTATATTTTTATTGAAATATCATAATATTAATGAACTTTAACATCATTTTATTGCATTTTTTACTTTATAACATCATGTGTAAAATAGATATTTTATTTCTCAAAAGTATTTTTTTATAGTACTACAAAACATTTAAATTTTAAACTAAAATTTTCAAAACACTTTTTAAAAATAATGAAATAGCCCTTATACAAATTGACTCAGTCTGAACCCAACAAGAGATGATACCACTTAAATCCCTTTAGGCTTCTAGAAATGCAAAATCGATAAACAAGGATGACAGTGGCTTTGGTATCTACAAATTCTGGATTATCTGAATCTACCTAGAAATTTGAATTTGTAAACAATTCGACTTTTAATATCCAAATTCAAATTCGAATTAAATATGATTATCTATCAAATATTCGTATCTGTATTTGTTATTCGGATATCTTACTATAATATTTTACTTGGATTGGTTACAAAATATATAAAATTTTGCTTCCTATAATATTCAAACACATAACCTTTAACAATTAAAACCATGCTTTAAGCATCAAGTTAATCCTCAACCTTGGTTAAAATTTACTCAAACTAATAAATAAAATATAAATAAAAATAAAATAATTTCTAAAATTAAATATAACTGTCAAAACCTTTTTTTTTTTGAAAAACGGGCTGACTTTAAAATAGAAAATGGAGTCGCCACCAATCATTTTTGAAGTGTGATTGGGTCACTTTAGAAAACATTTTGGTCTGCGAATTTTAAGAAAATGGGCTCGAAATTGGCTACATACGAGGAAGGATTAGCACCTCATAACGCCAAAAATTGGTACCGTATTGATTGATTAAAGTCCTTAATATCGAAAATTAGAAAATATTTTAAAATATGGAAAAAATGTTTGGATGACTCGTATTGGATATCGAAACCCTCTTGTTCCAAAAAGCTGAAATACCATATCCAGCACGATAGGACACGATGCTTCAAACTCTCGATACCAGGATCATTTCATGATTTCCAAAATACATGTATTGCAATTTGAAAAGGGTACTTCACCATTTGGCTAAACTAAAAACCGAAACCCAGCACGATTGGGTACGATTCCTTGGATTTCCAATCATGAAATATTGCCTTTATTTAAGAAACGCGATAAAAAAATCTTTGAAGGATATTTAGTTGTTTGGACGAACAGAAAATCAAAACCCAGCACGATTGGGCACGAATTTCTCAAACTTCCAAACACAAAACATTGCCTTATTTTCAAAAATACGATCAAAATCCTTTAAGGGCATTTAGTAACCTAGACGAACGAAAAAAAAATCGAAGCCCAGCACGATTGGGCACGATCCCTTCCTTTTTAAAAAAAAAACTAATCTATGTATATTACTTTTGTGAAACCCTTTTTTATGACTTTTGGGGAAATAAAAATATAAAAAATGAAAAAAATGTCGAAATGTAAATACGATAATAACAAGGGATAATAATAGTAAATACAAATAGAGGAAAGAAAAATAAACGATAATGTTATAATAGCAAAAATAATATGTGACAAGTAAAACAAATAGTAATACTTATAATACTATCAATGGGGCTAATGAATAAAGTAAAAAAGGTAAATTTAATAAAAATAATATTATAATAATAGTACTAATAAAAATAGTAGTAAAAATATATTGATAATAAAATGTAGATATGATAATAATATACAAAAAAAGTAAGCAAAATAATAATATATATATACATATAATTATAGTGAATATGATAAAAATAATAAAAATAGAAATAATAATAGTATATACATGTATAGTAAAAAATAACTGAATAGTATAAATAGTGACAATAATAATAATAAGAAAAATAATAATAGATGTAATACATATATAATAAAATATAATAAAATAACTTTAATAATATTAATAATATATATATAAAATGGAGGCAATGTTTGATAGAATATAGATATAATAATAATATAAATAAAAAGTAAGTAAAATAATATATAATAATAGTATGAACAAAAGCAGTAGTAATAAAAGAAAATAAAAATATTTGATAGCAATAGAATAATGAGATATAATCATAATATAAAAAAATATACATATAACAATAGTAAATATAATAGAAATATAATAATATACATAAAGAGTAATGAAAGAGTATTTAAAAAATAATAATTAATTTTAATGATAAAATAGCCAAAATAAACGGAAAGGGGGTTAAATCGAATCATAACCAAAATCTTTGGGGCTAAATTTGAAACAAAAGAAGAATAAAGGGCTCAATTGCCAAACGCGCGCAACTTGAAGGGGTCAAAATAGAAATTAACCCTTCTCCTGAAACAGAGCATTCAATAATGACCAAATTGAAGTAACAAATATGGTTCGGGGCTAAATTAAAAAAATTGAAAAAAATGGAGTGCGACGCAATTAAAAGCGGTAAAAGAGGAGGACCAAGCGCAATTTACCCATTTAGGGTAAATTTATAAATTCACTACATAAGCGAGGAACACGGGCTCTCCCCTTTTTGCGACGTCGTTTGCTTAAGGTTAAATTAATTTAAAAAATTTCATTCCATTTCTTTCATTTTGTTTGAAACACAAAACCGAATGCCCTTTCCTTCCTTGTTTCCTAGGGTTTGAGCCCTCTTTCCACACGCCACGGATCACCATTGGTTTGGTGATCGACCACACATGCCGGTCCGACACCACAGTAAGTTTCATCCTCCTTTCTTTTGACTTTAAGGTTTTGATATAAACCGTATGTATTTTTAAAACATGAGAAATGGAGAAACCCAAATGCAAATCAACAATGAAAAAAATAAAAATAAAAAGGAAAAAAACAATATTTAGATCCAAAAAGAAATAGAAAAGAAGTAAAATCTTTCTTGATTTTTAATCTTGATTCCTAAATGCTCTATGTATTCCCTGTATGCGTCATTTGCATTCTTGTATTTGTAGAAAAGTAAAGACCATGTGTATATCTCCCTCTGAAAAACAAAAACCCCCTTTTTTACATTCGATTCTCCCCCCTTTATCCTACAAAACCCACTAAAATAAAACAAAATCAAATCCTCGAATCCCCTCTCTTGCTTTCTTTGTTTCCCCTTTGTAGGTCTTGTGGGGTGCATGTCTTGGCGTGGTGCCGTGGAGACGAAAATTGCGGGCATGGAGACGACGCGTGGTGGCGTGGAGTTCTTCTTCTTTGTTGGGTTTTCTTTTTTTTTTTCCTTTTTTTGGCTAAACTTTGGATTAAAATTGCTGTAAAATGTTGGGCTTTGCTTGTTGGGCTCCGGGTAAAAATAGTATTGGGTCCGGGATTTGAAATTGGGCCTTACAGCTGCCCCTCTTTGCTCATTGTTGTGCAACAAGAATAGAGCAAAGACTTTAAAAGGGCCAATTTTGCCCCATCTTGTTCGATCTCGACTTCTTGATGCTTCCTTTTTCGGGTAGCTTTATTCCACCCACTACATTTTCATGGGTATAGGGTTTTTGTTTCGATTTGCTCCATTCCTGCTTAGTGGGGATAAGATCTGTATTCCTCAGTCTGCTCCATTGCTGATACATGGAGATAAGATTTGTGACCTTCTGATCCGCTCCACCTCTTTCGGTGGAGATAGGATCTACTATCTTCGATCTCTTACTCTCCTTTCGGTAGAGATAAGATCTGCTGTCTTCAATCCGCTCCACTCCTGCTCAGTGGAGATAGGATCTACTATCTTTAGTCTGCTCCACTTCTGCTCAGCGGAGATAAGATCTACTATCTTTAGTTTGCTCCACTCCTGCTCAGTGGAGATAAGACTTGTCTTCGATCTCTCTACTCTCCTTTCGAGAGATAAGATCTGCCGCCTTCAATCCGCTCCACTCACCTTTCGGTGGAGATAAGATCTTATTTTAGATCTCGCTACTCTTGATCGGTGGAGATAAGACTTGTTTTCGATCTGCTTACTCTCGATCAAGATCTGCTGCTTCAATCCGCTCCACTCACCTTTCGGTGGAGATAGGATCTACTATCTTTAGTCTGCTCCACTCCTGCTCAGTGGAGATAAGACTTGTTTTCGATCTGCTCTACTCCTGCTCAGTAGAGATAAGATCTGCTGCTTCAATCCGCTCCACTCCTGCTCAGTGGAGATAGGATCTACTATCTTTAGCTTTGCTCACTCTGCGCGGTGGAGATAAGGCTTCGATCTTCGATCTGCTCTACTCCTACTCAGTAGAGATAAGATCTGTTGTCTTCGATCCGCTCCACTCCTGCTCAGTGGAGATAGGATCTATTGTCTTCGATCCGCTTCACTCCTGCTCAGTGGAGATAGGATCTGTTGTCCTCAATCCGCTCCATTCCTGCTCAATGGAGATAGGATCTACTATTTTTAGCCTGCTCCACTCCTGCTCAGTAGAGATAAGGCTTCTTTAGCCTGTTTACCCTACTGCATAGGGAATTAAGGCTTATCGCCTTTGATCTGTTCCACTCCTACTCAGTGGGATAAGATCTGCTTCTTTAGCCTATTACCCTACTACTTAGGGAATTAAGGCTCGTCGTCTTCGACCTGTTCCACTCCTGCTTAGTGGGATAAGATCTATAATCTTCAGCCCGTTACCCTACTGCTTAGGGAATTAAGGCTCAATGTTTTCGACCTGTTCCACTCTCCTTTCGGTGGGATAAGATCTCGCTTTTTAGCCTGTTACCCTCCGCTTGGGAATTAAGGCTCATTGTTTTCGACTGTTCCACTCCCGCTCGAGAGGATAAGGTCCTTCTTTAGCCTGTTACCCTCCGCTTGGGAATTAAGGCTCGTCATCTTCGACTGCTCCACTCCCCGGTGGGATAAGGTCTATAATCTTCACCGTTACCCACCGCTTAGGGAATTAAGGCTCAATGTTTTCGACCTGTTCCACTCCTACTCAGTGGGATAAGATCTGCTTCTTTAGCCTGTTACCCTACTACTTAGGGAATTAAGGCTCATTATTTTCGACCTGTTCCACTCCTGCTCAGTGGGATAAGGTCTGCTTCTTTAGCCTGTTACCCTACTGCTTAGGGAATTAAGGCTCGTCGTCTTCGACCTGTTCCACTCCTGCTCAGTGGGATAAGGTCTATAATCTTCAGCCCGTTACCCTACTTCTTAGGGAATTAAGGCTCAATGTTTTCGACCTGTTCCACTCCTGCTTAGTGGGATAAGGTCTGATATTTTTTGGCCTGCTACCCTACTGCTTAGGGAATTAAGGCTCAATATTTTCGACCTGTTCCACTCCTGCTCAGTGGGATAAGGTCTGCTTCTTTAGCCTGTTACCCTACTGCTTAGGAAATTAAGGCTCATTGTTTTTGACCTGTTCCACTCCTGCTCAGTGGGATAAGGTCTGATATTTGTGGCCCGTTACCCTCCTTCTTAGGGAATTAAGGCTCAATGTTTTCGACCTCTTCCACTCCTGCTCAGTGGGATAAGGTCTCAATCTTTCGATCTGATCTACTACCGCTCAGTAAAGATAAGATCTGTACTCTTCTGTAACTCCCATCAACTTCGCTACATTGTCCTCTGGGGAACCTACCTGTAGAATTGATTTCATGGGGTCTATGCTTATGTCAAATGATTAGGATGTCATGAAAGATGCTCCTAACCATATGTATCATGAATGTTATGAATGGATGCAAAATGTCATGAGAATGATCCATTTTTAACACTTGGGTTGTCATTGCTTGCTGCTTATTAGAGTGACCCCTAACGTATGTCTTCTTTGTCCAGCTGATACCTCTAACAGAGAATCTGAAGATGTTGTCACTGCTTAGTCCCTTTTCTCAAGTGCTCCGAGCCCTTTAAGCCTGGTTAGTTCTAAATAATTGTCCTGTTTCGAATTCTTGTATTATTTAGAGACTTTCAGAGTAATACACGAAACTTCTTTTGTGAAAGCATTATTAGTTCCATAATCATTATTTCAATGAAAAATGCTTGGAGAAGATCATAATAATGGGCCAAAAAGAAATTAATTAGGAGCATAGCTCGAAACAAATAAGATAGCAAATGCAATCAAGAAGGAAATTTATTGGTAGTGTATTTTGGAACGAACAAATTAAGAATGGGTAAGATGGCAATTAGGTGCCCCAAATATCGCCGACTGAGCTTCTTTGTTCAAACTTCTTGAGGACCATTTAAGCTCAATATGTGTTTAGGGGATTCAGAGTACTTTGTCGATGCCCCAAGATGTAACATACTTCCTCACTGTCAATTCAAGCGTGGAAAAACTCAGATGCCCCATCATGATTTGATCACAACTTGAGCCGCCCTTTTCGGGTTTTCAACTCAAAGCCCCTTTGGTCTCAAAGTGCCCTTTGCAGGTTTTCACCTTGGCCTCTCCGTTTTTTTTTTTGGATTCAAGATGCCCTTTGTGGGTTTTCATCTTGGCCCACTTTTAAGCGAAGTACTTCCTGACTGAGTCTGCATTAATTGGATTTGGCAGACTTTTGCTGTCCATCTCGGCTAGCATCAAAGCTCGTCTAGAAAAGGCCTTCTTTACAACATAAGGTCCTTCCCAATTAGGCATCCACTTTCCCCAAAGTCCTTTTGCATATGGAAGATCTGCTTCAATACCAAGTCTCCTTCATGGAATACTCTGGGGCAGACTTTCTTATTGTAAGCTCGCATCATCCGCTTCTGGTACAGTTGACCATGGCGAATGGCTCTTAGCCACTTCCTCGATCAGTTTCAGTCGGTCATACAGAGAGTGAACCCATTCTGTTTCGTCCAACTTCAGTTCCGACAAAATCTAAAGAGTAAGAATTTTAACTTAGATGGGCAAGACTGTATCCATCCATAAACCAATGAGAAGGGTGTTGCCCCGGTGGAAGTTCTTGCCAACATTCGAGAAGCATAGAGGGTAAATGGTCCATCATCTTTCAAAATTTTTTTTTGATGGTTTCTTTCTTTTCTTTTCTTCTTTCTTTCTTTTTCTTTTTCTTTTGTTTTGTTTTGTTTTTTTTTAATTCGAACTTGAACTCGAAGTTGAAATTAAACTTGATGATTGAACACAGAACTTTGTTATAGGAACCGAACCTCACTCTCTTAGTGGAATAGTTGACAATCACGAAAATGAATATCGTCAACTAGATACTTTTGACGAAATCATCCCGTAACATTTATGCCCCACGATAAAAAAGCATATAAGTCATGTCTTCTCAATTTGGCATTTACGGCAACACTGACAAAATCTCTCTTTCATGGTAGCCTCATCGTGCCTAGGCATATCTTGATGCGGTCATGCAAAGACATCTTTGAATTCTTTGAATAACTCGATGGCGTCTTGCTTTGTTTCGGTGGAGGGCAAGGCTTCGATCTTCACTCCTTTCCCTTGACTCACAATGTTCACTGACCCTTTGTACGATAGAGTCTATTTTTATTTTGTTTTTCCATCCTTAACAGATCGATGGGTAAGTTGTACTCTCTGACATATTCAAAATATTCAGATCCTTTTAGACCCATATTTCACTCAAAAGGGAGTCTGTAACAGCGTTGCTCATGTCCCGATATTTGGGTACCTATTGTAGGTACGAAGGTAAATTCCAAAGAATAAACGGTTCTGAAGATGATTATTTATAATGATGGATGAAAAATGAAAGAACATTCCAAAGAAACAAAAGAATATATAGTATGACATGGGAAAAAAATGAGAAAATATTTACTCGACATGAAACACGAACATGCATTTTTATTGAAAATAAAGATGTTTGAACATGAGCCTATTTCACAAAAGATTCTTATTGTTTCTAGGCTTAAAACAACAAGTGTGTTTTGAACATTACTCTGTGTTAGCTCTAAAAACTACAGGAGTTTCCTTCACAGTCCAGTTATTCAAAACACTTTGAGGCTCGTAGGGGTGAACGCCTCCTAGGTTTCCTTCATTCGATCTCTCCTCGAATACGGCTTTGATGCTCAAGGCTTTTAACATGTCTTCGATCGTTTCTTCATTTGTCATCCCCGGTTTAGGAGGGATAATTCTTTTTGATATGAATGCCTTCGATGGAAAAGTAATTGATCCCCATTTGACCTCAGCGTCTTTCTCTACCGACTCACTTCCTATGGTACACACTTTTTTCCCTTCCGCAAAGTCAAAGAACTCTAGCTCTTTATTATCCATTAACCCTTGTACTAAGGCTTTGAATTCGCTGCACTGCTGGATCTCATGGCCTTTCTTATTATGGAACTCACAGTAGTTCCTCGTATCCTGGGATTTGCCCCTTATATCCTGTATGATTAAACCTCTTTCCACCATTCTTCTCTAGACCTCTCTCAACGGGGTTCTTATTTCTGCAACATTCAACTTGATTCTTTTTCCTGCGCTCTTGATTATCGCATTCATCCCATTATCAATGTGACTGGGTAACGGATTTTTTACAACAGGCGCATCATTGAACTCCAT
The DNA here is from genome assembly GCA_025506655.1 of Gossypium rotundifolium. NCBI lineage: Eukaryota > Viridiplantae > Streptophyta > Magnoliopsida > Malvales > Malvaceae > Gossypium > Gossypium rotundifolium. Next base: position 33,786,023 of record CP106730.1, read on the forward strand.
AATGCCCATTTTGATGAGCCTTTCGACTAGCTTTTTGAAAGGAAAGCAATTCTCTATCGGGTGCCCCACTATCCTGCATGGTATTCACATTGAGTGCTTGCATTGTACCATTTAGGATATGGGGTTGCGTGATTCCGAGTGAGACAGGGCTACTACGTGTGCGTCTAATAAAGTTTTATACAACTCCTTATACGTCACCGGTATAGGAGAAAATTGGAATTTCTCAGTCCTTTGCCTCATGTTGGGCTCTTGCCTTGGTCGGGCCTGCTGGCCCATAGCTACCGCTCTCGGTTGGGTAATAGTAATAGGTTTAGGATAACCCGAGCTTATATTTCCTACTTCACCTTCCTTTTCTTGGTAGCTTTTTTTGTGCTCTCTCCGCCTCTATCTTCCCACACCGATCGCGTTCTCTATCATCTCACTTTGACATCACCATGTCTCTGAAACTCTTAGTCATGCCTCCTAACATGTGGTTAATGAAAGGTGCCTTGAGGTATTGATGAAGAGCATGGTCATTTCCTTCTCTAGTAACGGTGGTGGGACTGCGTGGCGACCTCCCTCCATCTTTGGGCGTGCTTTCAAAGCTTTCACTTGGTTTTTCTCCATGTTTTGCAACGTGATCCTGTCGGTGCTATATCGGTCACATGGCCATAATGCTTGATGAAAGCCTGCGCCAAATCTCTCCACGATTTGATTTGGGTACAACTCAACTGGTTGTACCATTTTGCTGCAGCTCAATCGACTATCCTCGAAAGCAATGGATCAACAATGGTCATTGTTGACATATCCCGTCATTCTCCGGCGAACATCGTAATATGGGCCTCGGGATGCCTAGTCCGTTGTACTTTTCAAACTCGCATCTTGAACTTTGGAGGAAGTACTAAATCTGGGACTAGACTCAGCTTCTTAGCATCCACTTCGCATTGGTGATCAGCACTTTCCAATGCTCGAAACTTCTCCTCCAGCTATTTGCATCGATCTTCGAACTCTTTTGGAAGCTCTGCTTTTACTTCCTCCCCTTCTGCCACCTCATCGAAGTTTGGGACTATTGGTTTTACCAAATTGACTTCGGGGTTAGAGCTCGAGCTCATGGGAAGTTTCCAGTCTTGAGAGCACGGATTGGTGCTGAGGTTTGATATTGACCGATACTCTTGGTGGTTGCACTTGGGAACTTGTCGGAGCCAGGCCCGGAGGGCAAGCAAAATCTTCATTATCTCCTCCAGTATCGACCATAGGCCTTTTTCCGTTTCCAGGCCCTCCAGTCAACAACTGTGTTAGCTGGCTCATCATGCTTCTCTGGGATTCCAGCATTTGATCCCTCATATCCTGTTGGATCTTGGCTAACTGCTCTTGCATCTGAGCCTGTAGTTGGTCTTGCATCTCTTTCTGCATTTGTTCTAACCTTTCCATCCTTTGATCCATTGCTCTCGTCTTTTTCGAGTGTAATAGCGGTGTTCCAGGATAACTATAATATGACCTCTAGTTAATAGGGTTCTTTTATGATATTAAATACACATGATGCGATGTGATGCTATGCAAATGTATGAAATGCAATGTAAATGAATGAATGCAAAAAATAAGAGGCATTGACTCTGAATTCAGTTACATTAGAAAAACTTTACTAGAAAATAAATTCCTTTACACAAAACAGATCGCATACACGACCTTTTCCTTATAGTCCAAGTGAAAACATGAATCCCTTCTTCGCAAAAGTTAAGTCTTGTAAAATTCTAATAGATACTTCCTCTAACTCCTTTTGCTTGATCCGGACCGCTACTCTGCTTCAATTGTTAGCTTCTTCAAAATGCCGAGATGTAATAATCTTGAATATTCTTGTCAACTTGAATCCCTGGGTGATAAGGTCTTGTATTCCTTCACGGACTATAAGTCTTCTCTCGTTGTATTCACTTGGACTATATTCGGATGACCGTATTATAATCCACTTTATCAAAAAATCCATTTTCTTATGACCAACTTTTCTATTTAGTAATCGAATTTGAAATCAACACCTCTTTTCTATGATGTGAATGCAATGCAATCAAAACAGAATAAAACTCGTTAGTACAAGAAAAATAAATAACATAGAACATATCAGGGTGACCACTAGGGTTTGACATGGTTCTACCTAGGGTAGGCCCTTAGGTTTTCTACATGTGGTTTAGTTCTAAAGAAAGGGTACACGAACCAGTGATTCCAATCTTCACCCATTATAGGCTCATCTTGATTGAGTTCAGTTTAGGGGAATACATTTCCCTATGGCCATGCGGAGGTGAAAACCTCACGGAACCATAGGTACGGATGTATCCCGGAAGCAGTCCCCTAGCCCATGCGGAGGTGAAAACCTCACGAAGGCATAGATTTTTGCTCCCACTTAAGGGTGTGACCACAACGGTCATGCAATATGAATGCCAAAAATATTCTATGTCTCTCAAACCAAAGCAGACATATGACGCGACACAAACTCATGCAACTGAAAAACGGAAAAATTTTATTTTTGATAAAAAGGACATTAATCAACCAATTTTACGGCTTGACTCTCTTATTGTCCCCAGTGGAGTCGCCAAGCTGTCGAAACCATTTTTTTTTGAAAAACGGGCCGACTTTAAAATAGAAAATGGAGTCATCACCAATCATTTTTGAAGTGTGATTGGGTCACTTTAGAAAACATTTTGGTCTGTGAATTTTAAGAAAATGGGCTCGGGAGTCGACTACGCATGAGGAAGGATTAGCACCCTCGCAACGCCAAAAATTGGTACCGTATTGATTGATTAAAGTCCTTAATATCGAAAATTAGAAAATATTTTAAAATATGGAAAAAATGTTTGGATGACTCGTATTGGATATCGAAACCCTCTTATTCCGAAAAGCTGAAATACCATATCCAGCACGATAGGACACGATGCTTCAAACTCTCGATACCAGGATCATTTCATGATTTCCAAAATACATGTATTGGAATTTGAAAAGGGTACTTCACCATTTGGCTAAACTAAAAACCGAAACCCAGCACGATTGGGTATGATTCCTTGGATTTCCAATCATGAAATATTGCCTTTATTTAAGAAACGCGATAAAAGAATCTTTGAAGGATATTTAGTTGTTTGGACGAATAGAAAATCGAAACCCAGCACGATTGGGCACGAATTTCTCAAACTTCCAAACACAAAACATTGCCTTATTTTCAAAAATGCGATCAAAATCCTTTAAGGGCATTTAGTAACCTAGACGAACGAAAAAAAATCGAAGCTCAAAGACGATTGGGCACGATCCCTTCCTTTTTTTAAAAAAACTAATCTATGTATATTACTTTTGTGAAACCCTTTTTATGACTTTTGGGAAATAAAATATAAAAATGAAAAAATGTCGAAATGTAAATACGATAATAACAAGGGATAATAATAGTAAATACAAATAGAGGAAAGAAAAATAAACGATAATGTTATAATAGCAAAAATAATATGTGACAAGTAAAACAAATAGTAATACTTATAATACTATCAATGGGGCTAATGAATAAAGTAAAAAAGGTAAATTTAATAAAAATAATATTATAATAATAGTACTAATAAAATAGTAGTAAAAATATATTGATAATAAAATGTAGATATGATAATAATATACAAAAAAAGTAAGCAAAATAATAATATATATATACATATAATTATAGTGAATATGATAAAAATAATAAAATAGAAATAATAATAGTATATACATGTATAGTAAAAAATAACTGAATAGTATAAATAGTGACAATAATAATAATAAGAAAAATAATAATAGATGTAATACATATATAATAAAATATAATAAAATAACTTTAATAATATTAATAATAATATATATAAAATGGAGGCAATGTTTGATAGAATATAGATATAATAATATAAATAAAAAGTAAGTAAAATAATATATAATAATAGTATGAACAAAACAGAGTAATAAAAGAAAATAAAAATATTTGATAGCAATAGAATAATGATATAATCATAATATAAAAAAAATATACATATAACAATAGTAAATATAATAGAAATATAATAATATACATAAAGAGTAATGAAAGAGTATTTAAAAAATAATAATTAATTTTAATGATAAAATAGCCAAAATAAACGGAAAGGGGGTTAAATCGAATCATAACCAAAATCTTTGGGGCTAAATTTGAAACAAAAGAAGAATAAAGGGCTCAATTGCCAAACGCGCGCAACCTGGAGGGGTCAAAATAGAAATTAACCCTTCTCCTGAAACAGAGCATTCAGTAATGACCAAATTGAAGTAACAAATATGGTTTGGGGCTAAATTAAAAAAAATTGAAAAAATGGAGTGCGACGCAATTAAAAGCAGGCGAAAAGAGGGAGGACCAAACGCGCAATTTACCCATTTAGGGTAAATTTGCGCAAATTCACTTACATAAGCAGGGAACACGCGGGGCTCTCCCCCTTTTGCGACGTCGTTTGCTTAAGGTTAAATTAATTTAAAAAAATTTCATTCCATTTCTTTCATTTTGTTTCAGAAACACAAAACCAGAATGCCCCTTTCCCTTCCTTGTTTCCTAGGGTTTGAGCCCCTCCTTCCACACGCCGCCGGATCACCACTGGTTTGGTGACCGACCACGCGCACGCCAGACCGACACCCTGGTAAGTTTCGTCCTCCCTTTCTTTTGACTTTAAGGTTTTGATATAAACCGTATGTATTTTTTAAAACATGAGAAATGGAGAAACCCAAAACAGAAATCAACAATGGAAAAAAATAAAAATAAAAAAGGAAAAAAACAATATTTAGATCCGAAAAAGAAATAGAAAAGAAGTAAATGATTTTTTAATCTTGATTCCTAAATGCTCTATGTATTCCCTGTGTACGTCTGTTGCATTCTTGTATTTGTAGAAAAAGTAAAGACCATGTGTATATCTCCCTCTGAAAAAACAAAAAAACCCCCCTTTTTACATTCGATTCTTCCCCCTTTATCCTACAAAACCCCCTAAAAATAAAACAAAATCAAATCCCTCGAATCCCCCTCTACTGCTTTGCTGTTTCCCCCTTTGTAGGTAATGTGGGGTGCATGTCTTGGCGTGGTGCCGTGGAGACGAAAATTGCGGGCACGGAGACGACGTGGCTGAGGCGTGGGTTACTGCTGCTGTTGGGTTTTCCTTTTTTTTCCTTTTTTGGCTAAACTCTGGATTAAAATTGCTGTAAAATGTTGGGTTTTGCTTGTTGGGCTCCGGGTAAAAATAGTATTGGGTCCGGGATTTGAAATTGGGCCTTACAATAACAATTAATAATAAAATTAAATATGTTTAAAAAATTATCCAACAAAATATATCGTTTAACATCTTATTCTCTTAAATATCATGTAGTTGTTCTTAATTTTATTCTTTTTCTGTTTGTAAACTTAGGGAAAGGATTGAATGAAACAGTGACGCCACGTCATCTGCATCCCTTTCCAATAGATTTATGCCACATCAGCATTTTTATCCTGAATTTCAACATTTTTATCTTGAAAAAAATCAAATCTAAATTAAAATCCTGAAATTCAAGATAAAATGTTGAAATTTAGGATAAAAATGCTGATGTGGCATAAATCTATTGGAAAGGGATACAGATAACTTGGCGTCACTGTTTCATTCAATCCTTTCTCGTAAACTTAACTGAACAATAAGATGGAGTCATCAGAATTTTTTTATTTGCGATTATCCCTTTTATTATTTGATCAATTCAATTAGTTAATTTAAAAATATATTTATATAATTAAAATAAATATAATGAAATGAATTTATTTTGTAATGTCACACAATTATATTTATTACATATTATATAAAATAGTATATATACGTGTTTAAAGACATAATATATTAAACTATGAATGTAAAATAATTATCATAACATTACGATATTACAATGTGCATTCTTCTATTAACGATATACAATCTAAACCTTAAATTTATAACTAACTGTATTTAAGCTATACTCCTTTGTTACATCAACGAGACTCACTCTTATAAAAAAAAAGTTTACTCACCAATCCCTATTCCAAAGAAATCACTCTTCCTCATTTGTTTCTCTTTTCTTATCTTCTTCATTAGTGAAGGGGGTCCTTGACAAAACTCTTTTGCCAGTCCGGTAGAATTTGACATATGGCAATTGTATTTCCAGCCAACATGTCAAATGGAATTTTATATGTAACCTATATACAATTATGTTATTATAATATTACATAACTAATATACATGAATTATATAATATTAATTGTATATATTATAATATACCATAAAATTTGTTACATGTTTAAGGTTTAGGTTGCACATCATTAATAAAAAATTCACATTATAATATCATAATGTTAAAATAATTGTAATACCATAAAATGCACATTCACAATTTAATTATATAACAATTGATATATTATATGTCCTTAAAAGTGTATGTGTATTATTTTTATAAAATAATATGTACTAAAGATAATTATATCACATTATAATATAAATTCATATTATAATATTTATTTTAATTATATAAATATTAGCTTTTTGTTTAAAATAATTTAACTAATTTAGTTAATTAAATAATAAAAGGGATTGTCACAAATTTAGAAATTTTGGTGGTTCCATCTCATTGTTAAGTTAGATTTACCAATACAAAAGAATAAGATTTAAGAGAGACTATAAGAGATTTAAGAGAATAAGATGTTAAATAAGATATATTTTTATGATAATTTTTAAATGTATTTAAATTTATTAAATTTATTGTTTGTTATTATAAATTTTATTACTAATTAAAATATTTAATTTTAGAAAATATTTTTATTGATATTTATATGTTATTTATTAGTTTGTCTAAATTTTAAATATAGTTGAAGGTTAGTTTACTAAATTGTAAGTTATTTAATTATGCTCAGTTTTTTTATCTAGTAATAAAAATGATAAAATAATCATTCAATTAATCATTTTTTTGTTTAATTTCATTAACTGTCATTAAGTTTTAGGAGGAAGATGACCGACAATTAAAAAATAGTAGAATAACAAATTTAATCATTAACATTTTTATATTATATCAATTTAATCGTAATTCTAAAGAAATTAATCTCAACATTTACATATTATCTCAATTTCAATTTGATTCTAAAAAATTATAAATTTCTTTTCTTTTTACTTCTATTCTGTTTTCTCTTCTCTCTCTCTCTCTCTCTCTCTCTTTTTTTTTTTTGTTTTCATTTGATTTTCCTTTTCTTTTCATCCTCACCTAAACCTAAACCTTTCAAGAATATCTTTTAGTTCATTGAATGTTATTCCATTGACTAAAGATTTAGTTTTATTTTAGATTTAATTTATTTTATTTTGAAATAATTTGTGAAATATGATTACGTTAGATTATTCCAAGAATTGAGACCATTGTGAGGTGAAGGGCTCATTTCTCCTGTTTTGATCACTTAATTTTTTAATTTTTTGGCACAAAAATAAATAAAAATGTTCCTTTTAAGCACTGTCTTCAAAAACTATTTTTATTTTAGACACTATTATTAAAAATTGTTTTTATTTTGTTCACCGATGTTAATTAAATGTTATTATACATTCCTTTTAGTCACCTAATTTTAATAAGTTTTTATTTTATTAATTTATTTTATCTTTTAAATTTTTTATAGAATTAATTTTAGTGTTTTTTTAGTAAAAGGGAAGAACTTGAGTGTATAAGGAAAACTTAAGTTTTTACATGGAAAAATAATTTATCTATTACCTTTATTTTTTTTCCTTTTTAGAATTAGTTTTAATTTTTTTCAAATAAAACAGAAAAACTTAGGATTTTACAAGAAATTAACTGGGTTTAATAGGAAAAACTTGGGTCTGTAAAAAGTCATTTTATCTTTTTAATTTTCTTAATTTTTTATTTTCTAAAATTAATTTTAAATCTTTTTCCCAGTAAAAGAAGAGAATTTGGGGTTCTATAGGGAATTGCCTGAGTTTTTATAGGAAAATATGGGCTTTTATAAATGTTTTTCATTTCCTTTTTTCCCTCTTTTAAAATTAATTTTTTTTTAATAACAAAGGAAATACCTGGGTTTTTGGGTTTTTTGGGTAAACTTGAGTGTTTACAAAGAATTGAGTTACAAAGAAAAATTTAGATTTTATCTTCGCAATTGAATAACTCAATTTCTGTAAAAACTCAAAGCATTTTTTAAAATAAAATTAATTTTAAAAAGAAATGAGTGATCAAAATAAAAATATATTAAAGTTGGGGACTAAAATGAGTGAATAATGACATTGAGTTAACAATGAGTGTCCAAAATAAGAATAGTTTTTAAAGACAGTGCCTAAAATGAAAGTTTTCCATTTTCAATACTCAAACTTAAAATTAATGAAAATTTGGTGTCCAATTGCATAGTTTACTCTTGATTTTAATGCTAGCAGCATTAAACGAGGTTATTTACTTTTTGTTGCTTGTGGAATTTTAGAAAGATATGAAATAAGGAAATTAATTAAGTAGTTAGTTTTTAGTATTTGATACACTGATAGTATACTGTTTTTATCAAGTAGTTTTAAAAATGACAAATGTTTTTTTTAAAAGTTTTAAAAATTTTATTATATCCCTACAAAATACTTATTAATTCTCGACTCTACTTGTAAAATCTAAAATTTACTAATAATATGCCAAATAATTTCCATTCATTTTAATGTTATTTTATCTCATAAATCTAATGCACTTGGTACAAAAACAATGGCCAAATTGACCATACCTAAAACAATACTTCTAAAACCTAATCTAATGGTTGAAAAATTTGAGATGTTAATTACCAAGAAATTCCCCACAATAATCCAGCATCAAAAGATGCATTCTTGAGAGTGGACAGCCTTCAAATCGTGGTTCCTTTGCCATTATTGTCTAAATACAATGTTTATACATATTGGTTGATAACATGGATAGATCATTAGTTCAATCGGTTTAATTGATTTGTTTGATTTAATTGAATAAATTATTAAAAAAAATCATAAAATTAAAAAATAAAGAAAAATAATTTAATTACCAATTCAACTTATTCATACTGGTTCATGAATTAACCAATTAAATCTCTTATTTCAAATCGATACCCCAATCAATTTTCGATCCAATCAATTCAATCTATCAATTCGATCTAATTATGAAAACAGTATCAATTTTAGTTATAAAATTTCTCTTAACTAATGCAACAGAAACTGGAATAGTTAACATTATTCTATAACCAATATAAAAGGAAGCAAATCATTTTACATAATTACGTACGTCAATTGGAGTATCATTATTTATATTTTAAAGAATTTTAAGATTAAAACAACGTACTTTCAAATTTTCATTATCTAGTGACTTTAATTTTCTACATTGAATAAAAACTAAAAATACCATCTTATATTTTAAATTGTTCAAATTTATTTTGGAAAGAAAAACTGTTTGATCTACTAGGTATAAAAAATAATCAATTCTAAAAGATTCTTGAGAAAATTTTATTGTTTCATCATCAACATTCTCATCAAATTGTTTACTTCTATGAATAATACAATTTTCACAAAATTTAGGTTCTATTTCTATCTCAATAGCTATTTCTTTAAGAATCGTCATAGCATTTTAAAATCCATCTTCCTTATATTTTCAAAAAAAAAGAAAAATGAAAGATGATCTTTTAATTATTCTATTGGTACATCAATTTGCATATCTTTAGATTGTAAATTTTTGCTAACTAAGTTGATAGCAAATAATATTTCATACCAAATAATTACGCCCAACAAAAGCTCAAAAATTTTAAGCTCGTAGCTTGTTAAACATTTAGTTTCACTTTTGACTTTAGAACCATCATCAATTTCAATTAATTTCACAATTAATTTCAATAAAGCATCTTTTATTTGTGGAGCTTGAAATATTATTGTTTTAACACTTTCAATATGACTTTCCCAACGTGTTTGTGACAATGATTTAAGTTTGGGTTCAGCATATGATCTTATAGAATTTTTTATCTTTTCGTTAGAGAAGAAAATAACGAGTATTATTTATTGTAGTACTCCAGAAAAGGATGCAACTTTAAAATAAGAATAAGTCAGCCTCACAAAGTATTAATTTAGACTATGACAATCATATGGAGTGTAAAATGATTTAGGATTAACCTTTTTTCGCACTATTTGATGTTTTCTTTTCATATTAGACCCATTATCATATCATTATCCTTTTATGTTATCTATATAATCTACAATAGCATCAAAAATACCTTTTCTAGTTGTATCACCTACTTCTAAAAATTCTAAAACATATTTTGGAACTTTTATTTGACTTGAAACATCTACACATCATGATATAATAGGCATTTGCTTTTGATGACTTATATATGGACTACAATCAAGTAGTATTAAAAAATATTTTACTCCAAATAAAAGAGATTAAAGAATGAAAGGGATGAGAAAATGGAGAATGAAATTATCAGATCTTAGCTTAACTAACTTCACTCTTCCATGTATTCCTCCTTTCCCAAATATTACCCATTTCATAGTCAGCCTACTTTCTAAAAAGCTTACGCAGACGTGCCTCAACTTCAAATCCTTGCTCATCATACTCCACATGTGCAACTGACATATCACACCTTTCTTTCACAACAGCTGACAATTTGTACATAGTTTACTTGGTTTAAAACAGAGATACCTCATTATCCACCAATGATTTATGATGTTTTTGCAACAAATCATGGCATGTTCAGATACAAAGGTAATATTAGACGTGGTTTTAATACATGTACTTTGGTTTGCACTTTTAGAATTTTCAAATGATAAACTATTGAATTTATTGAGTTAAAATTTTGTTATTTTAAAATGTGATATGTAAACATATTATCACATGTATAATGTTATATATGTTATTTTCACATATTACTCATAGATTGTCATTTGCATTACAACTAAAATTTTAAAATTAAAACATATAACCACCAATATTAATTCAATTGGAGAAGGTGAACTTCATCTAAACTTTGACGCATAATTTAATACTAATAACATAATTTAACCAAACAATTTTTACCATTGGGTCAAGACTAAAATTGTAAAATTTGAAAAGTACAAAAAACTAAAATTAATCAAATTATAGGTACTAAATCCATAATTTACGCAAAATCCAGGGTCTAATAGGAGGATGGCAAAAAATTGGCCCTCGAGATTAGCAACAACAGGGGCAGATGTTTGTCACATTGATATAACCCAGAATTTGAAATCATGCAAACCCAGACTTTGAAATCATGCAAGATTGAATAGCAACCACGTAGCTAAAGCTTCCAAGATTACATGACAATCCTCAAAAACAGCATTGTTAAAGCAGGTGATATTATTTTCCCAAAAAACACAACGGTAAAGAAAAGTCAGCCACATGTTTCAGCATGCTAATCAAGTTATTTAACTGTTCCATTTACATATTTGAGTGCCCCACACGAACTTGAACTCGGTGCCATGAAGTGTTGAGAATACCTCTTAGGTTCCAAATATCTTGCACGTTTTCAGGTTGCACATTTGCAGCCGAATCCACCTGCGAACCAATGAAAAGATATGAATGGGCAATGGAAGAACTGAGATGGGACAACGGAACTCTGTGGTGCCACAGGCCAATTATAACTAAGATCCTAGGGTTCTACTAATGTAACTCTAATGTCACAAAAAGTTTCACGGAGATATGATAAGAATTATATGTTGCCTAAGTTTGTTAGGTCTAACAGCTATGAAGTTCTTTATTGGAAGGGCCTGTTTCCATCCCGGAAAGGGTTCAAGAGATGCCGTTCAAAAATGGCCACTTTGGGTGACAGCCACAGGTGGAACATATAACTAATGCTCGTATATTGATCATATCATTCCAAATTCTAACAGCACGAAAATGAAACAGAAAGAAATGTACCGCTTTGGCAACGATCTCAGTACTGTATGGGATATCAACTGTGACCTCAAAAAGCACCCATGCCCATTTGTCACTGCTTACATGATCTGCTATGTAAGGGACACCGGTTTTCTGAGATCTAGATGCTTCCAACCAGGTTTTACCGCCGTCAATAGATATATCAACTCTCTCGATTCCTCGGCCCCCTCCTGATACTGCATATCCACTAATTGTTACCTGCATAACATTTGACAGCATAAAATCTAAGTAACTGTGAGTAGCATTCAGTTTGCAGGGGAACCCTTGAGAACAAGATTTATATAACAGTAAAGGGTTCATTGATTGAGATTAAACTTGCACATGAGGTCGAAGTTTACTTCTTTTTGGTCAAAATCTAGGTTGACTTTGGAGACAAAAGGAGTACACCCAAGCCAATTGGTCCAAATTTAGAACAAAGGAAGAACTTGCTCCTACCAGATATGTGTGGATCATAATAGTCAGTCTCTCACAATTTGAAAAAACTTCATCATGATAGTCTCAGTGTCTCACAATATGACAAAACTTCAATTACTAAGTATGATCAGATATAATCGGTGGGGTTTTTTAACTCCACAAGCAGGGTCATATGATTACCATGCCTATTTAATTATAAATAATTGATTATTTTTTAAGTATATAAATGGAGACACCAACAATTTAAAGCCACTTGTGCAGTTAAAAAGCTCTATTGCCGGAATATTGGACCATTATCTCAAGTATAAACAAGAAATAACCTTTACAAAGTTGACTGTAATTCTAAAATCATGCAGGCCAGATGAAATATGACTGAATAAAGGCTAGTAAATCTCATAATGACAGGATTATAATCATGTTTACATACACTCACACCATTATAGAGCAATTATTGCAAGGAGAACTAACCTTTCCGGGTTTAATTGACTGCACATCTTCCAAAGAACAAATCACAGACTGCCAACCAACAAAGAAACTAAATATTAGTCAGGACATTCAAGCAAATTCAGTTTGTAAAAATTTCTGGCTAAAACATTAAAAAAGCCCCAAACTATACTGGTTAAAGGACATGGATTTATGTTAACGGCTTATTTATGTATAAGTTAAAATGTAAAAACAGCTTGTCTGGATCTTTATTTTTCTGTTAACACATTGTTTCCATACTGCAGTGCTGTCAAGGGCACAAGGCTCACTCTAGGTTCTAGAACCCTTATATTGCCTCAGACGCAAGGAGCAAAAAAGCACTCGCTTAAGTGAAGTAAAGCGTAATATGTATATGTGTGAGCTTTTGCAAGTCTGGGTGTGTATAATGTAATGTATAAAACTTAAGATATATGGTAAACTCTAAAGTGGTGTAGTTTATCTACAAAACATACGACTTTTTTATTGGTCAATATGCATGATTTCCTTATGGTCAATGTTTGTTGTTTAATGCTCAAAATTTGGAGAGTTTGATAAAATCCCTTTCTTACTAGTAAATGCATATCAAATGAAAACAGTGAAAAATAAAAGAAACTAAAGTGCAATTCAATCAAGAAGGCATTTTTTTAGTTCTTATCGCCTTACAAAAAAGCATAACTAGGTGCACCAGGCATGTGCCTAATCAAAAGGGCTTACTAGAAAACTTAGACTAAAGGTGTTAAATACCCTTCCTTGAAGCTATTCGCATGCAATATACATATAAGATTAGACTAATCAAATCAAAATCAAGTAACACCTGAACTGGGAAATCCATTTGTGGCCTCCTTGTAGACCAATTGATGTTATCCCAATCAACAGAGGGCGGAAACATCTTGTAATCTTTTTGCATGAAGAAGCCCTAGAAGGTAGTAAAAGGAACGAAATCAGATAACAATACGGAAAATGATAAAATTGATTTAATATAAAGAAACCTCTCTTCTACCTGGCATTCTTCAGCTATTATGTTGATAGAATCAAGCCACTTGACAGAACGTGCACCTATAACACCTGGCACAATTACTCTCAATGGATAACCATGATCCCTGTTGAGAGGCTTTAACATGATAACAAGACACTTCCTCATGTTAGAGAAACAAACTGAGACATTATGCTCCCAAAAACCATTCATCACGGTGAGAAAAAGAAACGTTGATGAAGTCCAAGCAAATGCATATTGTAGAAAAGAATATGATATGATGAGAGCAACTTTCCTTACCTCTCCATTCATCTCATAAGCAAGTAAAACATCTGCTTCAGGGTTAGTGGCTTGACTAAGTGGAATCGATGCCTTGTACGGGCCCCCATTCTCCTCCTACATTTATTTTGAACATAAAAGGCAGATTATGAAGTGATGTTCTCCAATTGACCAGAAAAAAAGTCGTTGAACTGCAGAAAAGTTGACAATGAAATTCAATCGGGCAGCTTACTACCTTACACTTATCAATGCTCACAAACTCCACGTGTTTTCCACCAGACTGAGTGCTACACGTCAACTTTGGTATCCCAATGAGTTCAAGTACATCAGCCAATTTGGCACCGCCCCAGACAGCTGTAAGGTCAGAAAGATGATAAACAGAATATTTTCAAAGGTCATTTCAAATGTGATTATGAATACTAAATTAACAGAACAGTATGATAAGATACATAGATTTGAGGGTGAAATCAATAGAAAGCCGAAAGAAATAAGTTGATTCATTCATGATTTTGTACACCAACAAGTGTGTGAACAGCAAAATTGCCTATATGCATGTCTACCTATGCACGCACACATGAAATATTAGTTTGAAAAACTATTGCAAAATGGAAATTGAGAAAACAAACCATTCCCTATAGCAGAAACATCCCAGCCAACTCCTCTCACGTTTCGAGTTTTGCTCATGGCTGTCCTCCTATTACCTGCACACTGAATAAAACATCTAAGGCAAATCAGTGAACAAACACAACAATCTCAGTGCTACCAGTGTCACATATGTTGAACGAAGCTTACCTGTAAAGTGGCAGTAACATTGTATTTCGGCAGCATCCTGTTAGTCATTGAAAATTCTCAATACATTGTTCGGAAAACAGACTAACATATTGAAGAATATAATCAGAAAAGAAACTAGAGAATAAAATGAACTGTATTCATGCAAGATTAATTATCAGAAATTCCTAAAACATACAGTTAGTTTCTTGGATTGCAATTGGCAATGCTCATCACTCACCTTACATCTCTCTTATACAACTTTTTTGGAGTTCCAATTAAACCGCATATATCGACACAATATCTGCATTCCAAAACAAGCCCGGAAGTCAGTAAGGATTCCCATCAAGACAAACAAGTTTAAAAAGTTCTAATAACAGTTAGCATGGAATAAGGACAGCGTCTATAACCTCTCTATGTCATCGACTACGGGGATTGGTCCATGATTTCTCTTGTAGAACAAATCAACAGGAGTCACATAAGAGGAAGCTAAAGCAGAACGCGGCGGCTCGGCATTGAAGGGCACCTACATCAAAGATGCCAATACCAAGTGGATTACTCATTGAAATTCCGATCAATGAACACGTATTCAACAGGCAAAGAAACATCTTTATTAGCAATTTGGATACCCTTTTTCTTTAATGAAATTAAATCAATCACCATAAAATATTATACAATGAATCAAGTTTACTAGGAACCAAGATACCTATTCTTTTTCACTGCTTAATATCAATACACATCAAAAGTCCTTTCTATAAATAAAATCGACATAAAAACAAATGAAATTCAATAAAGAGAGTGATTAAACATCAAAAAAAAAAACTTGCCTTGGAGTTGATTTGAAGAGAAGGATGGCGTGGGGGTTCTTGTGAATAATCAGAGGGTCCCTTTATTCCTGGCATTTCCCCTTCTTCTAGGGTTCCCTGAAAAACTCAAAAACTGAAGCTATCAAAGTTGAACCGGCAATGAAGAAACTAGAGGATGAGACTGTGCAGGTGTGTGTCGGCTTTTTAGTTAAGTTCCAATGAATGAATGGTTTGGTGATGACGAGACTACCATTACATAGGGAAGAGGGCAATCATTCACCGTCCATCTGCAAGTAGGACCCACTTCAACGATGAAGATAAAATCTTTGATTATTTTAATATTATAAAAACGCCAACAATGGAGACAAAATCTATTTTATGGGTTGGTTTTGTGGTGTTTAGTTTACGAGTCTTCATGGAATCCACATAGTTGACGACGATAGCCACAAAGATTTTTTTATCTTAGCCAAATTTTTAGTGCTTTTAAATTTTCTATTATAATTTACGATTTATACTTTTCAGATTTAATTTTTATACTAATTTTCTAAAATTATTTATCATATTTTAATATTTAAATTTAACTGATAAAATTATTAAATTTGTCAGTATAATGTTTTAAAATAAATTCATATAATAATCATAATCATGTAATTAATAAAATGAGATTGTAAGAAAATAAAATTTAATAAAAATTAATAGTATTAATAATTGAATATAAATTTTAAAATCTAAAAACTAAAAAACAACTAAATTCATAAAAAATAATAAAAATTTTAGAAAATATAAAGAGTTAACTTTACAAGTTTTTTATACCAACTTCACAAATCTTTTAATTCTTATATCTCACACTAAAAGGGAGGAAAGATATGAAGAATTTATGGAATTTTTCAAGTTTCATTTTGTCAACCACTCAAATAATTGATTAAATTAGAATAATAAATAATATGTTATACTTTTTGGGTGAAAATATTTACTTAAAAATAAATTTATAAAAATATTATATAGAGTTTTAATTGAAATAGCAAAATTGTATTTTTGGGATTTTGTTTTACTTTTAAATCTTTTATTTCTAAATTTATTTTAAGTTTAAATAATATTTTTAATTGAAGTATGTCCGCATTTCAAAAGGGCAAGAATGGAACGTGGGGTGAAGTAGCGTTCCAAGAATCGAATGTGAATCTATTTGATGGCCCAAAAAGAATGTGGATCTTTTTGTGACGATAGCGACAAAGCTTGTCAATTAACAAAGGCTGACACTAGGTTTTCACGACCCACTTAAATTAGCTTTTTCACTAATAACATATACTAAATAATCAGCTTTTAAATTAAATCAACTTTTCGAACTATTTTTTTAACTTAAATTCGATGTCAAATTTTACATCCTCATTTATGTTAATTATAAATATAAATATAAATATATTATTTTTATAAATAACTTATATTATATTGATTTTAAAAAGTATTTAAAATTTATATTTGTTAACAATGGTTATGTAAATTATTTTAATATATTTTTGGATTAAGGGTGTAAAAAGTCTTCAAATTTTTTAAAAATAAATTAATTTTGCACTCAATTAAGTCTTGAATCAAAAATGCATAAAAAAGCCCTTTCGCCATTAATTTTAATAGGTGACCGTTAAAGTTAACAACTCCTAATTTTTAGTTTAACGCCACCACGTGTCACAACCATGGTATGCATGTGGCAAAAAATGATAAAAATAAAAATAAATAAAACTTATAAAAATTATTAAATTTTAATTAAAAATATAAATAATATTTAAAATTTATTATAAATTAGAAAAAATTATAAAAATCATAAAATTATAAAAAATTGTAAAATTTTATAAAAAGCATAAAAATTATAAAATATAGAAAAGATTTATAAAATTTTATAAAGTCGTAAGAAAATTATAAAAAAACAAAGAAATATAAAATTAAAAAAATATATAAAATTATCATACCAAAAGAAGAATTTTATAATTTTCTATAAATTTTATTGGTTTTTATTTTTATCATTTTTCGCCACATGCCTTGTTGTATTGTGACACGTGATGGCTTTAACTGAAAAAAAATAGGGGTCATTAACTTTAACGGTCAACAGTTAAAGTTAATGGTTAAATGGCCTTTTAATGCATTTTATATTTTTTTCTAATTTTTAGTAAATTTAAAATATTTTTTATTTTTTATTAGAATTTTATAATTTTATAATTTTATTAATTTTTATTTTTTATAATTTTTTATTACATGTCACGCAGTAGTTGTGACATGGGATGGTTTTAACTAAAAAAAATTATGAGTAGTTATCTTTAACTATCAACTGTTAAAGTTGACGGTCAAAATACCTTTTTGATGCATTTTGACAAATCAAGTACCCAATTGAGTGCAAAAAAAAAAGAGGTTTAATTGCTTTTTTTTTTTTAAAGTTTGAGGGTTTTTTTGATGTATTTTGAAAGTTTAAGTACCCAATTAAGTGCAAAAAAAAAAAAAGCAGGAGTCATTAGGCTTTTATTGAAAAAGTTTGAGAGCCTTTTTGATACATTTTAAAAGTTCAAGTACCCAATTGAGTGAAAAAAAAAAAAGAGCTTAATGGCTTTTTTTTTTTGAAAAAAATTAAAGTTTTTTACTGCCTAAAACCTATATTTTTTATAATAAATTATATTTATTATATTGAAATAATACTAACATAGTACGGGCAAATATCCCAAAATACTAAAAAATCAAAATTACCGGAAAGGATGTGTTTTAAAAATATTGACCTGAAAGGCAATTTCCCAAAAATCGCGTCACGTCGGTAGCGTTTTTGGGAAAGCGTAAAAAAGCGTCCATGGGGAGGCTTTAGGCCACCTCAAAGAAAAACGCCCCACGAGGGCGCTTTTCTTGAGTGACCTAAAGCGCCCCCATGGACGCGCTTTAGCCATTTTCCACCAAAACGCTACCGACGTGGATGCGATTTTGGGAATCTTTCCGTCCACTTGCAATGTGAAAATGAAATAAGTTTTTGGGCGTAGTCTCCAAAAATAATTTTGAGGAGACGTTTGAACAAACCGTGGTAAAAACGCTCTCACGTGGACGCGCTTTTGCTACAATGGTCTCCGCAAAATTATTTTGAGGAGACGTTTCAACAAACAAGCAAAAAACGCTTCAAATAGGTGCACTATTACCAGAGCAATCGAAAAGCGCTCCCACGTGGACGACTTTTTTACAAAGGTCTTTGTCCGCAAAATTAGGCTATAATCACCAAATTGCATTCTCGGTTAGCGAAAAGCAAATTCAAGCAAAAGGAAAAAAATTAAAATGAGTGAACGATTAATCTTTGTTATTTACTACGATGGTGAAGTGCGTGACAATCAAGATGGTGTTGTTTTCTTATCGGAGAACACAGCGCGATTGAGTTTTAATCGAAACATCGATTTGGTAGAACTTCTCAAAAGAATTAGGCGTAAAATATTCGGAACAACGCCAATGAAAGTTCAGTCTATTAAGTATAGATTTTGCGCTTGGTTGATCCAAATGAGATATGACGATTCGACATCAAAGGTCCTCGAGCCTTGAGGCAATGGTGGAGACTCATCTTGCCGATGGTTCACCCTATATCGAGGTATATGTAGAATTTTCATCTCCAAGTGATCTGTCGCGACCTCAACATCTAGTATCGTTCGAGGGAATACACGACCCCAAGTCGACACTCTGTAAGTGGGAGGCAAAACACGTATGCCCGTGTGTGGTGGTAGTATGGAAAACATAACCCCTGCATGACACTCGATTGGTGGATGGGACATGCATATTCGTCAATCGACGTCGGATGATAGAAATATGTATTGGGGGACGTCATCAACTTCTAGTGGATGGCAATCCACATACGATTGGAATCTTTACGAAAGATGTTTAAGGAGGATGATGTATTACCGACGGCATCCACTAGCGAGCCCTCGTTTGTTGCGAGTTATGGAGGATCGGACGATGAATCGATGTGGATCCACCTCGGGAGCCGGGGCTTCGACGTGCGAAGTTGGACTATTTTCGAACCGAGCCCGTTCAATTGTACTGAAGATGTTAAGGCGGTTCGACGAAGAAGAAGAAGATCCGCTATTCAGGGCATACCGCCTCCAGTGCACATGCATAATGTCGATCTATCTCAAGATGATGCATTGGAGTTTCCTGAACTACCATACCGGACGCGTGACCGTACAAATTCTTCGTTGGATTCGAACCAATTAGAAGTTGGTAACCAGTTTTCCAACAAGAACACTTTTATTGGTGCATTGAAACAATACAGCATCAGGAACGGGGTTAACTACACTTTGGTTAAATCAAAGCTCGATAGGTACGAGGCAAAGTGTGCTATGTAAGACGGCACATGTGCATAAAAAATTATGGCGTCGTTGAGGAAAAAGACGGGGATGTGGGAGGTGAAGAAGTACAAAGGTCCGCATACATGTCTTACAGACAAAGACCACTATGTGTTCAATGATTTGAATAACACTAATATTATGTAATGTTGCATTATTTAACGTGCTTTGTTGATGTGTAACACAAGATCATCCGAGGATGGATTCGACATGTTGGTGATTTAATAATCCCGACGGTGAAGGCCGATCCCAAAACTACGGTCTTACTTTAATTGGCAATATTAGAGCAAATGGGGTACACGCCTCTTCTGAAAAGGCTTGGATAGCCAAGCGAAGCGTTGGAAAAGTTGTACCGTCGGTGGGACGCTTCATATAATAAAGTGTGGCGGTGGTGTAAGGTCTTTGGAGAGATATGTCCCAGCAAAGACAATGAGACATTGAAATGGAACCGCGACTACAACGATCGTGCTTTCGTGGATGCGCGTGTTCAAGCGCTGCTCGGACATTTAAGTAATGTCGAGATGCTTTTACATACCGCAAGCCATTAGTACAAATTGACGGTACCTTCATGTATGGTAGATATACGCATCGGCTATTGCTAGCTGTGGCACAAGATGGCTGTGGGAGAATCCTTCCGATTGCGTTCTCAATAACACCGAAGTCGGTGATGATTGGGACTTCTTCCTATCTAGGTTAAGGAGGCATGTCCGCCTCAACTCGCATATCGTTATATCGGATCGGGGCCTGGAATACTTGCGGCAATAGAACGACAGGGAAGCATGTGGCATCGCACACACCATCGATATTGCACGAGGCATGTTTCATCCAACTACTATGGGCAACACCGATCTAAAAGATGAAACGGCAAGTGACCGATATGGGTATGAATATCTATTAATATAATTTCTTTTGAAATTTTCAATTTATTCGCAATTGAATAGTGGTATGTAATATTCGCTATCAACGATATATTGGCGGTACGAGATCAATAAAGACCATTTTCACGAGATGTTGGCCAGTTTGCGCGCAGATAACGCCGAAGGCGCAGAGTACCTGTGCAATATTCCATTTGAACAGTGGACACAAGCATATGATGGCGGCCTACGATATGGTCATATGACCACAAACCTGGCCGAATGCATAAATTCTGTGCTAAAAGGAACCCGTCATCTGCCGATTACAGCGGTTTTGTGGGAGACATATTTTCGTTTAGCGGCACTATTTCTGAAGAGAGCAGCGAGTTATCGAGGGCAGATGCAAGGAGGCCATGTATGGAGCCCGAAGGTCTTGCAAGAAATTAACCGTGGGAAGGCACGGGCGAACACCATGCACACAGTTTGTCACGACCATGACGACTATGGTTTCGTGTCACGAGTTTGACAGACCGAACCAAGGTATTGTTAGCGGGCATTATCGTGTCCACTTGACAAATAGGACATGCGGTACGTGGATATTTGATGCACTTCGTTACCCATGTGCTCATGTACTTGCGGCTTGTCATAATCTTCGTCTTGACCCCATGAGCTATGTCGACGAAGTCTACAAATTAGAAAACATGTACAACATGTGGAGACACGTATTCCACCATCCCGGATGAACGTAAGTGGCCATCGGTATCGCTTGCACCGTATAAGTCATGCTTTGGATAGAGAATTGAGACGAAACCAAAAGGTCGACCTTCCTCGACTAGAATACGCAACAATATGGATATCGAGAACCGACCAACCAAAGTCGGCAATGCGGGTGGTGTAGGAACCCGGCCATACATCTCGCTCGTGTCCAAATCGGACTAGTTGACCGTGTTCTTAGCTTGTTTGTCTCTTCTTTGGCTATGTAATTTCTATTTTTTGGAGGAAAATGGTGAACTTTTGTACAATAACTCAAATTTATTAAATATAAGATAATTAAAATTAAATTACAAACACAAATAATCAAACAACTTTTTATTCAAAAATAAAAAATTATTACAATTTAAAAATAAAACAGTCCATCCTAATCAATGTTGATGCCGAAATAAACCAAATTTTATTTTATTCAAGTTATTAATATTAAATTAAAAAATTAAATCATTTCTATCTTATCAAAGATATTAAAATTAAAATAAAAAATTAAAATACAAAAGAAATAAAATTAAACTCAATTTTTATTATATAAAAAATTAAATTTAAAAATTTAAATAAATTAAAAAATTAAATTACAAAAAAACTCAAATTTTATTAAATATATTACAACTTAATTAAAAAAATAAACCAAACCTATTTTGTCAAAGTTATTAAAATTAAATAAATTAGAAAAATTAAATTACAAAAAAATAAACTCAAATTTTATTAAATATATTACAACTTAATTACAAAAAAAAATAAACCAAACCTATTTTCTCAAAGTTATTAAAATTAAATAAATTAAAAAATTAAATTACAATAAAAAAGCAAACTCAAATTTTATTAAATATATTACAACTTAATTACAAAAAAAAAACCAAACCTATTTTGTCAAAGTTATTAAAATTAAATAAATTAAAAAATTAAATTACAAAAAAAAGACTCAAATTTTATTAAATATATTACAACTTAATTACAAAAAAATAAACCAAACCTATTTTGTCAAAGTTATTAAAATTAAATAAATTAAAAAATTAAATTACAATAAAAAAGCAAACTCAAATTTTATTAAATATATTACAACTTAATTAAAAAAATAAACCAAACCTATTTTGTCAAAGTTATTAAAATTAAATAAATTAAAAAATTAAATTACAAAAAAAACAAACTCAAATTGTATTAAATATATTACAACTTAATTACAAAAAAATAAACCAAACCTATTTTGTCAAAGTTATTAAAATTAAATAAATTAAAAAATTAAATTACAAAAAAAACTCAAATTTTATTAAATATATTACAACTTAATTACAAAAAAAATAAACCAAACCTATTTTGTCAAAGTTATTAAAATTAAATAAATTAAAAAATTAAATTACAAAAAAAAACAAACTCAAATTTTATTAAATATATTACAACTTAATTACAAAAATTAAACCTTAATTACAAAAAAATTAAACTCAAATTATAAATTAATTTACAATTACTCAAATTAGGGGTTTAGGGTTTAGTGCGGATTCGGTGGGAACCAAGTGCACACTGGGGGCGGTCGACTACATTCTGTGGGATTCCTCCTTCTTCTAGCTTTCGACGGGTCGTGGAACCTCGGCGGGAATCCGGTCCCTCGGCGGTGGAGTCAGTTCAGGTGTTGCGATGATGACCCACCTTGATAAAATAATGACCGGAGGTGTTTGCATAAACCACGGCGGGGTGATCGCATCTCGTGACGGTGAAGGAGCTCAGTAGAAAGAATCGCTCCCGACGGCGCCTCCTCTAATCCCACACCCGACGCGTCGGCCTCACGATCGGTGGCTAACAAGAGTTGTCGAACGGACTCGAACCCGCCATGCATTCCAACACAGGGGGGACTAGAAAAGGAAACATATATGGGTTAGGAGGATACATATAAGGCGCGGTACGACCGGCATAAATCGTGGACGCTGTGTTGTCGGTGTTGTCACCAAACCGATGGACCCGGTGATTGTGTAGGCGCCGTTGATGGGCCCGGTGATCGTAGGCGCTATTGTTGGCCGCCTCATCACCCTTCTCCTTGAATGTAAAGGGCCCGACGTTCCTTCGCTCATGAATTTGCGTCGCCTCTCTTCATCCGGACAACAGATCGACTTGCCATGGATTCTAAACCATGGCATGTACTCCGACACGCACGCTAACTCGGGAACTACGATCGATTCCGGTTAGGTAAAAAGTCATACCGGTTCTCCCACGTCTCGATATGTTCTGACCAAAATATTGGCCAATCCGTGTCCTGCCGCCGTAAGTCCACACTGTGCTCATCATCGAGCACCTCAGGAGCCACGGGAATCGGTTGCCGGCATCCAAATTGCCGCATAACTCGATCTGATTGGTGCATCTCCACGGTCGCGTAGGTGATTAGCGGGACCTTAACGTGCCAACTGTTCGGATTTTAGAGGAACTCCTCCGGAATTACTGCCCGAATTTCGGGATCCTCGTATGGTGTCCATTGAAACTATATTAACATTACCAAAATATTATTTATATACATAAATACTAAATTATAATAACGAAATTTGACACTTACTTGTGATTCCACCGTTGTTCCAATAGGAGTCAGATATCCTCAATCGAGTCGTATTCCAACATGACTCGTCGGATGGTTCCACCTAATTAAATAAACTTTTAGCATGCAATTATACTATAAATCTACGACATAATTGTAAAATATAATATTAAATTTACCTCGTTATCAGTGGGAATGAATATGGCTGGTCGAGTCGAGGACGTAAAAATGGAAATCGAAACCATGCCCATGACTGCAGTAGTGATAGGCAACCTCCGATTTTTGCTTTACTCGGCACCGTCGCCCCGCACATCTCCCGGTACAACCTCGATAGCACGGCAGACCCCCAACTCAATTCACCGGCTGCTCTGAAATCAACAAGTTTCAGGAGCCATCTCAGGTGGACGAGGTTTCTAGAGAGGTCCGGCATCAGATAGCCTCCAATTATCTGAAGTATGTATGCCATACCGTATTCTTTCATCTTCAACGAACCTTCATTCATTGCGGGAATGCGTCTCGTAACCAAACCATAACGATCCGACCTCCTTGCAATTTATCCGAATGGCACCAGGAGCTCGTAGCATACGGCCATCCAATCGAGAGATGTTACGGACCGGTGACTCATCGACCGGCCCACCGTAATCCCAATCAGAATCGCACATCTTCTAAGGTGATGGTACACTCTCGCATGGCGATGGAAAGTGTCGCCTCGGGTCTCCACCTCTCTATCAACGCGCTGATCAAAGTCGGGTCCAACTTGAACCCCCGGCCTATCGTGGCCACGTGCCAAAAACCCGCTTCTCGCAGGTAATTCTCGATCAATGGCGATGGGGGACCAGGCATGTTGCGAATATAACATTGCAACACCCGATCTACAGACTGTTTAAAAAATTATAAAATTCAAAATTAATTAAAATTGCATAATTAAAAAAATTTAATAATATTGAAAAATTAAAATTCAAACTTACCATTTTCAATTGCTCGACGCCAATGTGATTGCTGTCTAGGCGACGTAAATCCCCGGCCATTGTACTCCGATAAAGAATTTTTAAATTTTCCAAAAAAATAAATATATTAAAAAATTATAAAGGGCTTTTCCGTAAATAGTAGAAGACTATTTTGAAATTTAAGCGTAAATTTCAAGGGCTTTGAGAGAAACTTGAGAGAAAATTGAGAGCAAATTGAGAGAAAATTGAGAGAAAAATGAGAAAGGATTGAAGTGTGAAAAAAATGAAAGGTTGGGGGGTATTTATAGTTTTTTTTTGTCCGTTGGTTTTGACCGTTGGACCCCCAACGGTCAAAAAAAATTTGACCGTTGCACGGCCTAAAGCGCGTCCATGGGGGAGCGCTTTAGGCCACCTCAAAGAAAAGCGCCCTCGTGGGCGTTTTTCTTTGAGGTAACCTAAAGCGCCCCCGGACGCCGCTTTTAGGCCTTTCCTCAAAAAACGCGCTGACGTGGACACGATTTTTGGGGAAATTACCCTTTCCGGTCAATATTTTTGAAACCTGTCCTTTCCGGTAATTTTTGATTTTTTTTTGTATTTTTGGGATATTTGCCCAACATAGTACTACGGTGATAATAAAGACATGAAAAAAGAACGGTACTTTGCATTTGAGTTAATTATTCCGTTGGTTATGAAAGTTTATTAATTTATAAGAGTTATATTTACTTGTAATTTTAATGTAAAATATGATTCATATATTAAAATTAAATTTTAAAAATTAATTATATCAATCATTTAAATGGATTTAAAATAATATTTTATATTATAATATTAATGATTTTAAATATCATTTAAATGTTTTTATTATTTTATTTTCTAACATTAAGTCTAAACTAACTCTTTATCTTTTCACAATATATTTTATAGACACTACTGTTTTCAAAAATACTTTTTAAATCACTTTTCAAAGAGTTTTGTTATTAATCATTTAGTCATATTATTATTATTTTTAATGGATTTGGGTTTGAGGAATACTGTTACTTGAAATTGAGATATTGGTTTGCTTTGAGTTTTGAATAATGAGTAAAATCATTTCGGCTTAGAGATTTAAAATATTTTAAATATATATTTATCATAATCGATTGAGTTTTAGGTTAATTAATATTAATATTGTTGTCAATGTAAGAGGACGTGGTTCAAGTCTACCAAGTATATTATCTTCCTATTTATAGGTTAAGAAGGGACAATAAGTAATTCTAGGCATTATATCAAAAAAGCAGATATAATCAAAAACTATAATAAGATTATTCAAAAATATCTAGAATAAACTGTACAAATACTTTTTAAATTTTTGTACATTTCAAAATATGTAAATTAATCTCTCTAAAAAAAGTAATTTACTCTTCATACATTTCTATTGTAAGCAAATAATCAATGACAATATTGATGACTTCCTTAAAATTTGTAAGATGCAACAATGCAACAATATCAAGAAAAAGAAAGAAAAACCAAATTGGAATAAGAAATTCACATGTCATCTGTAACATCCTAGATTAGGGGTTATGCGTTTGTGCATAATTCATGACTAGTAGGTTTTGGCAGTGTTTGGAAGTGAATTAAGGGTTTTTAAAATCCTAGTATGGAAGAGAAAGCTTTGGACAATTATTGGTTTTAAGTTAAAACAAGAAGTGATGTGGAAAAGTGGCAAGGGACGCCACCTAAGGTGCAAGGGTTATGGCATCAAGTGAAGTACTTTGAGGAAGAGGTTCAATCCCATTGTGTGCATTTTTGCTTAATTTTATGAAATAGCATGTTTATTGAGATATGGATGTGTGGTGTGCATTTTTAGAACCTAGGAAATGTCAAGCTTAAAGAGCCAAACAAAAATTTTTGGAAACTTAGAAATGACCTAGAAATGTCGAGTTTTAAAGTTTAAAAGAGGAAATTAAGGCAAGGTGGCCTTAAGAGAAAAAGCATGTGAAAATTGACACACAAACAGGCTTGGAAAAGTGGCCTGAAGATGCCACTTAGGGCCTCTGGAAATGGCGCCACATGCAAGTGTATTTGGGCCAGGGATCGAGTCACTTAGGAAGCAAATAAAAGAAGTTTTATTTTGCTACAAAGAGCAGAGAGGTGGACGGCATGTGGGCTCTTAAAAGAGGAGTTTTATTTCCTTTAGAATTTCGGCTAATTAGGAGATAATTGTTGGATTAATTCTTTTGATAAAGTGATAATTATCACATAGGAAGAGTGGTGGCCAAGTTAAGGACTCTAGCTAGTAATTTCGGCTATAAAAGGAAGAGAGGCCATTCATTCATTCATTCACTCTTCCTTTGCGAATTTCTTAAGCATTCTCCTCTCTCACGAAATTCCTCGCTTTTATTCTTCCTTCTCTTTTCTTTCTAATCCTCCAAAAGCCGAAAGTTGTGAGAGCATCATTTAGCCATAGCCAAATCTCTGAAGGTTGAAGTGAACGTGCAATCGATTTCTTCAAGTAAGGATAAGATCTCATTCGGTTTCATCCTTTTCTTTTAAGATTTGCCAAATCTAGGACTAACCCCATTAATATCTTGTTGCCGAAACTTTGAAGAGATCTTTTCGGGATTTGTTTAAGTCAACTACAAGAAGGAGAAGTTCTTTTCCCGAAGGTACACCATAGGCCGCGTGTTCCCTAGTTATTCGGTGAATTTCGGGATTTAAAATCCACAAGGTAAGCACATAGGTATGTTCGGCCAAGGCCTATTTTGGATATCTAGATCTATTTCATAATTGTTGAAAAGCCGAAACTAACCTATGTAGAGATCCAGTGTTTGGTCGAATACAAGGAGAAGAATAACAAAGTTTTCGGGATTTGAGTAATAAGCAAATCGATATTAAGGTAAGTTTTAGTACACAAATCCTACTAGGATTTGGTTTTATGGCCGAATGAGTTTTTCATTAAATATTTAATATGGGCCGAATGTAGGGAGTTAAAGATCTAAGATCGGAATTCAGGATTTCAAGTGAAATCATTAAGCGAATCAAAAATACCCTACTCTAAGTTTTAATATGTTCATGGCTATGTTTTAAATTAAATGTGTTAATATGAAAGTGTAAGAATATGGCTAAGGTACCGTGTGTACCCACACTAATCTTAATAGATTTATGGCTTAAACTTGATATATGTGTTAATATGAAAGTGTAAGAATGTGGCTAAAGTACCATGTTATGGTACAAAGTACTCAGTCGTTTTCCTACTCCTACTAGGATTACGAAATATGTTATACTTAACATGTGAAAAGTGACATGAATGTGAATTTAAGTATGATATGCATGATATGAATAATATGGGGCATTCGGTTTATTTGAGAAAGGGAAAGTGAATGTGATGGCTTCGGTCTCACTATCCTAATGTGGTGACTTGGTCACATTATCGAATGTGGTGACTTGGTCACATTATCTAAATGTGGTAACTTCGGTTACATTATCTGAATGTGGTGTCTCATGACACAATTATCTCGTGGCTATGCCACAAATTTTATATGGACGATGAGCACGCCATTGCGCAATGACGCCTTCTATGGTGTGTAGCGGATGGAGGGTTGACTTAGTAGTCCCCACGGTGTCTTGTGTTGGTACGGGGATGTGTAGCGGATGGCATCTAGGTTTGGGTTTGGGTTGCATCATCATCTTGAATCATTAAATGTGAGATTATGATATGTATGAATATGATTTGTTATGCTGAATTTGTTAAGACTTAGTGTTTGTGTACACATTGAGTCTGCTTGACTCACCCCATTGTGGGAACATGTTTGGTGTGACGAAAGTGATGGACCGGGTTTGGCAGAAGCTTAGGGATGGCCATGCACAGCAAGAAATTTACGACTTGGACTTTTATTTAATTTTAAGTAATTTATAGTTTGTTTTGGTTTTAATTTTGGGAAATTATTTGATGTAATAAGTAGTAGTAGCGTTTACTTTACTTTTATTTATTGAGCATACAATCTTTATATTTATTAAAAGATTAAGTGAAATTAATTTAATTCAAAGCCCAACGTTTTGTCACCTAAATCAAAAGGATTTTTAATAACAAAATAATCCTGTTTTCAACTCAAGCCTAACCCAAAACAAACTTTCTTTAAAAACACACAAGTTTTTCCTAAGTAACAAAAGAATTTGAAACGGTTTACACCGGGGAACATACCAGATCCGGTCAAGGCTCGTGGGCCGAGTGTGGGGTATTTCAGTTTGGTATCAGAGCCCAGTTTTAAACTCTCGGCCTTGGGTTTAAGGCCCAAAACATTTTCAAAGTTAAGCCCAAAAGAATTTTGTGAATTAAGCAGATTTTCGGCATGGCCCACTAAGTCTCCAGGCCAGCGATTGCACCGGGTAAGTACTTCGACTTCAAGTGATTTGAATATGTGAAATGTATGGGCTTTTATGGCAACGTAGATTAGTCTGATAAGTATTTAAACCCTAGGACTAGTGTACCCCAACAAAAACATAAGACTTAAATGCCTAACTAAACAAACACATGGTTAAGTCATTTGAGTTAGGGTGTGGTAACCATGGTGCGCATGTCAGGATTGGTTTCGGTGGGAGCTTGGTATTTAAGCAGTCCTAGTGACTCACCTCCTCTCCACTCGAATCCTACAGTGCGTAGCCTCGGTTCACCCTAACCAAGAGGACTTATTCACTGCTAAACCCCTAACTAAAACCCGAAAGGGACTAGCCAGTATTTTATGGAAACCCTAGTTTTAAAATTTCTAAATTACCCTCTTGATTTGAAAAGATTATTTTTATAAATTTTCCTGAAATATTTCTGACTTACAAATTTAGTAAAATACCCCTAGTGGTAAAATTACAAAAATGCCCTTGGTTTATGAAATTTCCAAATACCCACAGTTCTTATCAAAATTTCACTACTTTGCTTAAATGAACCCTAAATTTACAAAATATCAAAATACCTTGATTATAGAAAAAAATTATTTACGAAATTACCCCTACCCTGCAAAATTATCAAAATACCTCCAAGTTACAAAATTACCAGAACGACCCCTGATTTTCAAAATTTTTGCAACAACACCAATTTGGAAAACAAATTCTCAAAAAGAACCCTCAAGTTTTATAAATTCCAAAATATCCTTGATTTGTTAAGATTTACACATTCACCCGGGTTAATACCAAAATACCCTCGGATTTCAAAATTTTCAAAATACCCCCGGGATCTCAAAAATTACCAAAATACCATTATTGACCAAATCACCAAGGGACCTTATTTCAACAAATTATGAAAATACCCATGTAGGGAAAATTAAAATACCCCTGGGTAGTGGAAAAAACAACAACAATGAAAACTACAACATTTCTCTGAATGAACGAAAGTTCATAATTGATTGATGGATGTATGAATGTAAATACTGTGTGCATGTACGAACCACTTCTAAAAATTCTTTCCATAAAACTTCTTCGCGGTTAATCAGTGAAACAAAATTTTTTAATACATAAAACTTCTTAATCAGATTAAATCGCGACGTTAGAAATGAGTTCTGAGGGACATGAACTTAGAGATTGTGCCTGAAAAGTATGATGGTTCTATTAAGATCAGAGTGCGCAGCGTAAGCATAGTGCGGTGAGAAGGATTGTATAACTGTTAGTAAGTAATTTCGAGGACGAAATTATTTTTAAGGAGGGTAGCACTGTAACATCCTAGATTAGGGGTTATGCGTTTGTGCATAATTCATGAGTAGTAGGTTTTGGCAGTGTTTGGAAGTGAATTAAGGGTTTTTAAAATCCTAGGATGGAAGAGAAAGCTTTGGACAATTATTGATTTTAAGTTAAAACAAGAAGTGATGTGGAAAAGTGGCAAGGGACGCCACCTAAGGTGCAAGGGTTATGGCATCAAGTGAAGTACTTTGAGGAAGAGGTTCAATCCCATTGTGTGCATTTTGCTTAATTTTATGAAATAGCATGTTTATTGTGATATGGATGTGTGGTGTGCATTTTAGAACCTAGGAAATGTCAAGCTTAAAGAACCTAACAAAATTTTTGGAAACTTAGAAATGACCTAGAAATGTCGAGTTTTAAAGTTTAAAAGAGGAAATTAAGGCAAGGTGGCCTTAAGAGAAAAAGCATGTGAAAATTGACACACAACAAGGCTTGGAAAAGTGGCTCAAGATGCCACTTAGGGCCTCTGGAAATGGCGCCACATGCAAGTGTATTTGGGCGTGGATCGAGTCACTTAGGAAGCAAATAAAAGAAGTTTTATTTTGCTACAAAGAGAAGAGAGGTGGACGGCATGTGGGCTCTTAAAAGGGGAGTTTTATTTCCTTTAGAATTTCGGCTAATTAGGAGATAATTGTTGGATTAATTCTTTTGATAAAGTGATAATTATCACATAGGAAGAGTGGCGGCCAAGTTAAGGACTCTAGCTAGTAATTTCGGCTATAAAAGGAAGAGAAGGCCATTCATTCATTCATTCACTCTTCCTTTGCCTAATTTCTTAAGTAGATTCTCCTCTCTCTGCCGAAATTCCTACAGTTTTATTCTTCCTTCTATTTTCTTTCTAATCCCTCCAAAAGCCGAAAGTTGTGAGAGTATCATTTAGCCATAGCCGAATCTCTGAAGGTTGAAGTGAAGGTGCAATCGATTTCTTCAAGTAAGGATAAGATCTCATTCGGTTTCATCCTTTTCTTTTAAGATTTGCCAAAATCTAGGACTAACCCCATTAATAACTTGTTGTCAAACTTTGAAGAGATCTTTTCGGATTTGTTTAAGTCAACTACAAGAAGGAGAAGTTCTTTTCCAAAGGTACACCATAGGTCAGCGTGTTCCCTAGTTATTCGGTGAATTTGGGATTTAAAATCCACAAGGTAAGCACATAGGTATGTTCGGACAAGGCCTATTTTGGATATCTAGATCTATTTCATAATTGTTGAAAAGCGAAACTAACCTATGTAGAGATCCGGTGTTTGGTAGAATACAAGAAGAAGAATAACAAAGTTTTGGATTTGAGTAATAAGCAAATCGATATTAAGGTAAGTTTAGTACACAAATCCTACTAGGATTTGGTTTTATGGTCGAATGAGTTTTCATTAAATATTTAATATGGGCGAATGTAGGAGTTAAAGATCTAAGATCGGATTCGGATTTCAAGTGAAATCGTTAATCGTGTGTACCCTACTCTAAGTTTTAATATGTTCATGGCTATATTTTAAATTAAATGTGTTAATATGAAAGTGTAAGAATATAGCTAAGGTACCGTGTGTACCCACACTAATCTTAATAGATTTATGGCTTAAACTTGATATATGTGTTAATATGAAAGTGTAAGAATGTGGCTAAAGTACTATGTTATGGTACAAAGTACTCAGGTACGTTTTCCTACTCCTACTAGGATTACGAAATATGTTATACTTAACATGTGAAAAGTGACATGAATGTGAATTTAAGTATGATATGCATGATATGAATAATATGGGGCATTCGGGTTATTTGAGAAAGGGGAAGTGAATGTGATGGCTTCGGTCTCACTATCTGAATGTGGTGACTTCGATCACATATCTGAATGTGGTGACTTCAGTCACATTTTCTGAATGTGGTAACTTCGATTACATTATCTGAATGTGGTGTCTCATGACACAATTATCTGGTGGCTATGCCACGAATTTTATATGGGCGATGAGCATGTCGATTGCAATGATCGCCTTCGATGGTGTGTAGCGGATGGAGGGTTGACTTAGCAGTCCCACGGTGTGCGTGTGTTAGTACGGGATGTGTAGCGGATGGCATCTAGGTTTGGGTTTGGGTTGCATCATCATCTTGAATCATTAAATGTGAAATTATGATATGTATGAATATGATTTGTTATGCCCGAATCATTAAGACTTAGTGTTTGTGTACACATTGAGTCTGTTGACTCACCCCATTGTGGGAACATGTTTCAGGTGACGAGCAG
This sequence comes from Gossypium rotundifolium, assembly GCA_025506655.1. Classification (NCBI taxonomy): domain Eukaryota; kingdom Viridiplantae; phylum Streptophyta; class Magnoliopsida; order Malvales; family Malvaceae; genus Gossypium; species Gossypium rotundifolium. Next base: position 33,818,998 of record CP106730.1, read on the forward strand.
TGATGGACTGGGTTCGGCAGAAGCTTAGGGATGGCCATGCACAGCAAGAAATTTATGACTTGGAGTTTTATTTAATTTTAAGTAATTTATAGTTTATTTTGGTTTTAATTTTGGGAAATTATTTGATGTAATAAGGCTGTAGTAGCTTTTGCTTTACTTTTATTTATTGAGCATACAATCTTTATATTTATTAAAAGATTAAGTGAAATTAATTTAATTCAAAGCCCAACGTTTTGTCACCTAAATCAAAAGGATTTTTAATAACGAAATAAACCTGTTTTCAACTCAAGCCTAACCCAAAACAAACTTTCTTTAAAAACACACAAGTTTTTCCTAAGTAACAAAAGAATTTGAAACGGTTTACACCGGGGAACATACCAGATCTGGTCAAGGCTCGTGGGCCGGGTGTGGAGTGTTTCATCATCTAATTACTTTGTTTTTTTTAATCTAATTTTCATTGAAAGGAAAAAAAAACTTGAGTTAGCTGTTTAACCCATAATTTATTGACTTTTTAGTGATAAAGTTTATATTTAATTTGTCTAATCCATTGAAAATTTCTCACCATCCTCCTTGTTAGTGCCAATTACAGTTATTAGATGCAATGCCTGTTGCAACTTAAAAGACTGACAGATTATTGTAACTTATTTGGTTAACATGTTTTGGCCAAAATTATTTAGACTTTCAATTGGTGATATATGAGGATTTCTAGTAGCCCAATACTAAATATAACTTGAGCAAGAGTGTGGTTAAGATTTTCAATGTGATTGAAATTCTTATAAATAAGAGATTTGATCTTCAAGGTATTTTATTACAAGAAGATCTTTGCTATTATACTCTTTATTAAAGACTTACTGGTACTTTTGTGGAATTATATATTCACATTGATTGTAGTTGAACAAGCTATTTTATGCTTATAAATAGACAGCTTGTTTAGATCATTATATGAGAGACAAAGATCGCTTGTTCATTGATGATCTGATTTATAGTACAAAATTATGTAAGTAAAATGAATTGTTTTATTAGTTTACATCTATACTTTCAGGGAAAAAACTTAGAGGAAGGGTTCGAAATATACTAACTAGGTTGCTACATGGCAAGTGAGTTGAACTTAAATCAAAGCTTGTACTTGTTGACTTTGTGTTGAATTACTTTTTAGGAAAGACCTACATGTATAAAAGGTTTTTGAACTACGTCAATAAATTTCTATATCCATCTCTATTTTTATAGTTAGTAATAACTTCATCCAACTGCAATTGAATAAATATCTAATGGAAAAAATTAATGAATCTAACAATTAGTATAAGAGCTAGACACTTGGAGTACTATGTGGTGATCATATCATCAATTTGCTATAGAGATGGAGGGTTTATCGATTTTTGAATCCCCATGTCGGATGACTCAAACTATACCTACTTGAAGGCAACGATGAGTGTTATTATAAAGTCCATGAACGAAAAAGCTTGTCATACAATCTTGACTGGAAGAGAGCCTCCAGTTGTTGTTGTCAATGGTGTAAAAACTCCTAAATTTGAAGTAACTTGAAATAGTGATATAGAGAAACTAGCCAATGCCAACTCCAAGGTTCTCAGTGCAATCTTTTTTGTGGAGTTGGCTTTTAGGAATTTAGGTGAATCTCTAAATGCACCATTAGTAAAAAAGCTTTGTAATAGCCCGTTTCTCAGTGGTGTCAGAAACAGTGATTTCAGGACCACAAATCTGACAAGTAATAAATAATATTATTTAATATTTACGGGTCAAATATGGTTTTAAAAAGATTTTTGATATGATAATTTATACTATTTGAATGATTAATTAAGTTCAAGTGGTACGATCCTAAGGTTAAGTGGTTTTAGAAAATGAGGTATCGGGACCTCATTTCTATAAACTGAGCCATAAATATTTTTATAAATATTTACGGAGTGTCATTAAGGTAGTAACAAAGTTTAGTTAAGAAATTTTAACGTTTCGATAGTTAATTAATTAAAAATGACTAAATCATGAAAGATGTAAAATTTGATCACTATTTGCTTTGAGTGATTAAAGGGCTTATTAAATAAAGTTGAAGGGACTTGAATGGTAATTAAAATATTCAAGGAGCTAGTGGACAACTACAAGTATGAATTTGGTGTTTTATTTAATTATTAACGAAAGGTAAAATGGTACTTTGATAATTAAATTAAATTAAATTAAATTAAGCCAAACTGTTTTATCATCTTTTACATTTCTTCATCACCGAATTGAAAAGGGAGAGGAAGCCATTTTTTAGCATGGAGGTTTCGACAAGTTCAAATTCTAGATTGGTATGTGACTTTAACCTCATTTCTAATAATTTTTATGTTTTTGAGATCGTTGCAACTAGGTTCAACTAGCCCGTACCTTCAATTTTGAAACTGGTAAAGATTTTGAATGTTGTCATTGATGAATCTAGTGGTTTTTTTTATGTTAAATGATGAATTTGAGATATTAGTTGTTATTTAAAAGTATTTTGTTAAGTGATTTTTGATAAATTTATCGATTAGGGACTGAATTGTTAAAATAATAAAAGTATAAGGATTTGATGTGAATTTTTTTTATAAATATCAGCTTTATTGGAAGCTATGAACATTTGGCTAAGCTTAAATTTGGGTAAAAATGGTTAATTTGCATGTTTTAGGCTCAAGGACTAAATTGAATAAAAGTAAAATGTCAGAGGTAATTTTGTAAAAATGTCAAAAATGACTAAATTGCATTGAATAAATTGTTTTACTATCTAAATTAATAAATAGAATGAAGTTAATAATTTAGATCAAGATCGAGTGGAAAAATCGAGGAACATAGAAAATTACCAAAAGCCCCTATACTTTGACATTTCTGTAATTTGGCCAGGTAAGTTCGTATGGTTTAGAATTTAACATCAATATGAATTTTTGAGTAGATTAACATGGTACAACTTATATATTTATTATTAACTGTTGATAATGAATGGTAATTTGAGATATAATATTAAATTTGATGTTCGGTTTGGATTGAACGCGGGATAGAGTACAATCGTGATTTGGTGTGTTACGGAGGTTTGGAGTGGAGATGGTATTGGAGGGAGATATACGCATATTACCCGAGTAAATCGAGGTTCAGCATGAGTCAAATTTGGTATGTATGTATGTTGGTTGTTGGAACCATTTGGAAATGCTAGATTGGTGTCATTTAAATGGTTTTGATGCTTAAATGGTTGGTATTGAAATGATCAAATGAAAGTATACTTTGAATAACCAATTTGGTATGTTTAGTTGTGTTTTGGTAAATGATCTATAACACCCCTAACCCGTATTCATTATCGAAATAGGGTTATGAGGCATTATCGATTAATACATAACACATAGCTTACATTTATCAACCTCAAGCAATCATTCTCATACATCATTCAATACAATCACATTGCCCCTTATGAGGGCCTACGAGGCCTTAAACATGATTTAGAAGTGGTTTGGGACTAAATTGATAACATTTGAAAATTTTTGGAAACTAATAAAATTTTCATGCATACAGGGATTACACGCCCGTGTGAACAGGCCGTGTGTCTCACACGGCCATCAGACACGCCCGTGTTACATGCCGTATGGAAATAGGGCATACATACTAACTTGCATCACACGGCTGGAGACACGCCTGTGTGCCTTGGCCATGTGAAATCTAAAGGGTATACTGACTTGGGTCACACGGCCGGCCACAGGCCCATATCCTAGCCCAAGTGTCACACACGGCCAATAGACACGCCTGTGTGCTCAACCGTGTGGGGCACAAATAGGCTTGGTTCAAGCCACATTTCTTACCCTCCTCAAGCAAACCAAAACCACATCATTTTATACCATTTCAATACATTTATAGGCAATCAAAACATACTATTTCATATACAAATCATGCCATTTAAAATCCATCCATTTCACTACTCAAATCATAACCTAAAACATACTAAAACAATATGCCATTACCAACAATTTCACCTATCTTCTCTATGCATCTTTCTCATCATCTTATCATCTATTTTAAACCTCAAATCATACCAATTAATCATCACAACATCCATGATAAACATGCCAAAGCACAAGGCCATTTATATACATCATATTTAACTTACCAAACTCATAAAATAAGCCAACTCAAATGGCCAAATACACACCAACATTTACTTCATTTATGAGCCAAATCTCATGGCTAAAATCATATCTCAAAACACATCATCATATCACTAGCCTATACATGACATATACCATATTTACAAAGCACCAAAAGTACCAACAAGTTGATCGATAGTGTGACGATGTTCCTGATAATTCCCAAGTCTGAGCTAGCTTCGATTATCTATAAAATAGGGAAAGAACACACAAAGTAAGCTTTAAAAGCTTAGTAAGCCATATAAAAATAAAATTACACATGAATCAACATCATTCCATCAATAGGCAAACTATGAGTAAGCATATATAAGCTCACAAATCTTTCCCAATATATACATATTCAATATCATAAGTGAATTCATCAAATACTTCCCTTTTCAATACTTGTATGAATCTCGTACATACTTGAGTCACTTAACTGATTCACACATTATTTCTCGACTTGAGTTAGCCTGTTGAACCTTTTGGAATTGTTAAGGATACTCGAAAATCACATATAGCTCGTACAATGCCATATCCCAGATATGGTCTTACATGTTATCACATGATGTCGATAGCCCAGCTATGGTCTTACTCGAAAGAAAATAACGATGTCAATGTCCCAGACATGGTCTTACACATAATCACATAATAATGCCAATGTCCCAGACATGGTCTTACACATAATCACATCTAGTTAATCTTAATGTCATGACATTCGTATCCTATACTATCCCTAAGGTTCGTACGGGACTTTCGGATATTATAACCCTGTAGATTCTTGTTCGTATTTGATCATTCAACATTCATAGTAGTTCAATGACAATTAAACATATATAATTCAATTTAAAGACATTTATTTGCATATGAACTTACCTTGTATTCGGGATAAACGAACTGGATCGACTATTCGATAACCTTTGAATCTCCTCGATCTAAATTCGATTTCTTTCATTCTTGATCTATATACATTCAAAATTAACTCATTTATTCATAAAATCATTCAATTCAGCCCACAAACACATATTTGGGCATTTTTACACTTTAGCCCCTAATTTTCCACATTTTTACAATTTAGTATCTATTTCACAAATACACAAAATTCATGAAATTTATTAAACCCAAGCCTAGCCAAATTTCATATAGGTCTATAGCAGCCCAGTACTTTCATTTATTTCACATTTCAACCCCTCAATTTACATTTTTCACAATTAAACTAATAGACATTTTTACTCAAAATCACTTAACAAAACTTGTATAACTGTAAACAAATATTCATTTTTCATCATAAAACATTAAAAGCTTAAGTATTCATCAATGGTACTTCACAAAATCATTAACAAATTCAAAAATTAAGGCATGGGCTAGCTAGAATACAAAGTAACGATCTCAAAAACGTAAAAATCATCAAAAAACGAGCAAATAACATACCTTAATCAAACATTCAAATGACCGAACCCTAGCCCTCTTTTTTCTTAAGAAAATCAGTTGAAGATGATGAAATAAAGACCAATTTTGATTTTTTTTTACTTAATATTAAGCTTATATACTAATTTCCAATTTTAACCTTTAATTAAAAACATTTAAAGCATCCATTTAATGCCCATTTATGTCAAAATCCACTATCAATGGTGTAATAACATCATAAGGACCTTTCATTTAATAAATCATAGCAATTAAACACATTTAACAAGTAAAATGCAACTTTTTCATTTTACACGATTTAGTCTTTTTCTCAAATTGGGCAATGAAACGATAAGATTAGCTCACAAAATTTTCACACATATCAAATAACATGCTATAAACACCAAAAATATTATTAAAATAATTTTCTCGACATCATATTTGTGGTTTCGAAACCACTGTTCTGACTTAGCTAAAATCGGGCTGTTACAACTCTCCCCCCTCAGGGATTTTCGTCCCCGAAAATCTTAACAGTGAATAGGTTCAGGTATTGATTTCTCATAGCATCCTCAGGTTCCCACGAAGCTTCTTCAACCCCGTGTCAATGCCATAATACTTTCACTAATGTAATTCTCTTATTTCTTAGCTCTTTGATTTCACGAGCTAGAATTCAAATCGGTTCTTCAGCATATGACATATCTGATTGAATTTCAACCTCAATTGGGGAAATGGCATGTGAAGGGTTGGATCGGTATCGTCGAAGCATTGACACATGAAATACATTATGTATTTTCTCTAACTCAGACGATAAATATAGTTGATAAGCAACTGGTCTGACTCGCTCGATAATCTAATACGGTCCGATGAATCGCAGACTCAATTTCCCTTTTTGACCAAACCGCAATATCTTTTTCCACGGCGACACTTTCAAAAACACTCTATCCCCGATCTGAAACTCAATATCTTTCTGTTTCAAGTCTGCGTAAGATTTCTGTCGATCCTATGCTGCTTTCAAACTATCGCGAATTACTTTCACTTTTTCTTCTCTTTCCCTGATCAAATCAACTTCGTGAATCTTATTCTCGCTTAGCTCATTCCAATACAACGGAGTTTGACATTTACGACTGTATAGAGCTTCGTATGGTGCCATCTTTATACATGATTGAAAGCTATTATTGTAAGAAAATTCAATCAGCGATAAATATTTCTCCCAACTACCCCCAAACTCGAGAATGTAACAACGCAACATATCCTCAAGTTTCTGAATAACTTGCTCAGATTGACCATCCGTCTGCGGGTGAAATGCGGGACTGAAATGTAACTTTGTACCCAATGCCTTTTGCAGTTTCTTCCAAAATCGTGAAGTGAATCTCGGATCTCTATTCGAAATAATAGAAGTAGGCACTCCGTGCAATTTCACAACTTAAAAAATATATATAACTTAGCGAATCTTTCAAGTGAATAGTCTGTACATACCAGATGCGTAGATGTCGTTAATCTGTCAACAACAACCTATATTGCATCTTTCTTTCTCGGAGTTAAGGGTAAACCCAAAACAAAATCCATAGTTACTGTGTCCCATTTCCACTCAGGAATCATGATAGGTTGTAATAAACTTGATGGCACTTGATTCTCTGCTTTAACTTGCTGACAAATTAAACATTTCGAAACAAATTCTGAGATATCCCATTTCATGCCATGCCACCAATAAAACTATTTCAAATTATTATACATTTTCATGCTTCCCGGGTGTACTGATAAACAATTACTATGTGCTTCGTTCAAAATCATCTGAATCAACTTTGAATTTCTCAGAACACATATTCGATCTCTGAATCTCAAACAATCATCAGAATCAACTTGAAACTCTAAATCAAAAATTGACTCAAATTGAACCCATTTTGCTTGCAGTTCATTATCAAACTTTTGAGCTTCATAAATATGCTGTATAAACAACGGTCTCGCTTTCAACTCGGTTACTAACAAACCATCGTCAGACAAAGCCAAATGTGAGTTCAAAGCACATAAAGCAAACAAGGACTTTCGGCTCAAAGCATCAGCAAATACGTTTGCTTTCCCCGAATGATAGTCAATTACCAAGTCATATTCTTTTAACAATTCTAACCATCTCCGCTGTCACAAATTCAAATCTCTCCAAGTCATCAGATATTTCAAGCTTTTGTGGTCAGTATAAATATGATATTTCTCACCAAAAAAATAATGGCGCCAAATTTTCAACGCGAACACAATCACAACCAGTTCTAGATCGTGTGTCAAATAATTCTTTTCATGCGGCTTCAACTGTCTCGAAGCATAAGCTACAACTGTGCCTTCCTGCATCAAAACACAACCCAGACCATTTAACGATGCGTCACTAAAAATTATGAATTCTTTGCCCGACTCAGGCTAAACTAACACTGAAGCTTCAGTCAATAAAGCTTTTAACTGCTCGAAACTTCTCTGGCATTTGTCTAACCACTCGAACTTAACATCTTTTTGAAGTAATCTTGTCATCGAAATTGCAATCATCGAAAAGCCTTTTACAAAATTTCTATAATATACCGCTAGTCCTAAAAAACTGCGGACCTTTTGGAGGCTTCCAATCTATAATCGCAAATATCTTACTCGGATCAACCCGAATACCATCAGTTGAAACAATATGTCCTAGAAAACTGACCTATCGTAGCCAAAATTCACATTTGCTAAACTTTGCAAACAATTATTTATCTCTCAAAGTTTGTAACATGATTCTCAAATGCTCGGCATGTTCAAATTCATCACGAGAGTAGATCAAAATGTCATCAATAAACACAACTACAAAATCGATCTAAACACAGCCTGAAAATCTAGTTCATCAGGTCCATAAAAACAGCAGGTGCATTTGTTAGTCTGAAAGGCGTAACAAAAAATTCATAGTGTTCGTACCTCTTTCTAAAAGCAGTCTTTGGCACATCAGAGTCTTTAACTCGCAATTGGTAATAACCCGATCTCAAATCAATTTTCGAAAACACTATTGCCCCTTTTAATTGATCAAACAAATCATCTATTCTTGGCAAAAGATATTTGTTCTTGACTGTCACTTTGTTGAGCTGCCAATAATCTATACACATTCTCATCGTGCCATCTTTCTTTTTCACAAATAACACAAGTGCACCCCAGGGAGAGAAACTCGGTCTAGCAAAACCTTTATCTGTCAACTCTTGCAAGTGGGCTTTCAATTCTTTTAACTCTGTCGGAGCCATTCTATACAGAGCTATCGATATCGATGTTGTATTCGATACTAATTCAATACCAAATTCAACCTCTCTGATAGGATGTAAACCCGATAATTCTTCAGGAAACACATCTGAAAACTCACATACAACTGATATTGATTCAATCTTTCTCTCTGTCACTTTCATATTAAGTACATAAGCAAGATAAGCTTCACACCCCTTTCTCACAAATCTCTGAGATAACATAGACAAGATCACAACTGGCATACTGTTCAAATCATCAGATTCAATTCTAATAATCATATTATTCTGACTTTTCAATTCAATTGTCTTTCGTCTACAATTCACTATAGCACTATGCATCGTTAGCCAATCTATTCCCAAAATCACAATAACTTCGTTGAATGGCAACAACATCAGATTAGCCAGAAAACAGAAATTTTGATGCTTTAATGGACAATTCTTGCAGACTTTGTCAACCAAAACACATTTGCCTAAGGGGTTCGATACTCTAATCACAAATTCAGTAGACTCTACAGGCAAAGACTTACTAGATACTAAATTCATGCATATAAAAGAATGAGTTGATCCTGGATCTATCAATGCAACCACATTAGCATCATAGAGAGTGAATGTACCGGTGATAACATCTAGAGATGACGCTTCTTCGCGAGCGCGAATAGTGTAGGCTCTGACAAGTGCTCTAGCATCGAATCTTACAGCAGTATCTCGTGTCACACCTCTACCACCACTCACATTTCCAACATTATGGAATGGTCTTCCTCTCACAGTAGGGTTGCTCGATTTCACATTCTGGGACTTATCTTTATCATCTATCTCATGACAATACCGGATGAAATGTTCATGCGAGCCACATCTAAAACAGGCTTTATCATTCAATCTCCAAAATGTCGTTTTCCATATTGTCTACATTCGGGTCGATTTGGTTTCGTACTTGGACACTAGCTATCGAGATAGCCGGAGCTTTAAAGCTTGAATGTTGCCTTTCACGATCTCTATTTGAATGTCCCACTAATGTATTAGAACAATTAAACGAGTCTTGAAATTTCTTAGATGAAGATTGATACGACTTACTCATTGATCTTTTTCTCGAGTCTTTAGCTTTTGAATTTTCCTTTCTTTTTTCTTTACTAAGATCCTCAGCTTTACAAGCCTCTGGACTAGAACGATAAATTCTTTCAACTCTAGAATTTCGACTAGTAATTTTATATTTTCATTCAATCAATCTACAAATCGTTTGCACATGATTTCTTCAGTGGAAACATATTCCCGGGCATACTTGCTTAACCGTACGAATTCTCTTTCATACTCAGTGACAATCATCCGACCTTGTTTTAACTCCAGAAACTCTTTATGCTTTTGATCAAAAAATATTTAACTGATGTACTTCTTTTAAAATTTGGATTGGAAAAACTTCTAAGTAACCCATTCTCTAGGAACCAAAAATATCAACGTTTTCCACCAATGGTACGCATTGTCTCTCAGAAAAGATACAACATATTTGATACATTCATCAGGAGTACAAGACAATTCATCAAATACTCTGATTGTATTTTCGAGCCAGAACTCAGCTCTCTCCTCATCATCATCAACAGTAGCCCGAAACTCTTCAGCCCAATGTTTCTGAATCTTATCTATTGGCGGCTTGTTCAATCATATCGGATCTATAACTTGAGAAAAAATAGGGATTTGTTGAGGAACATGTGGGGGTGGAGGTTGTTGAGCAGCCGGATTTGTTCGAACGAACTTCGTAAACCACTCACTCATCATTTGGAAAAAGGCTTGTTTAGCCTCTCCCTCGTGGCTACTCATAACAGGCCTAGAATCAGATGACGCTGTCCCTTGAGCAGGAACGGCCGCGTTACTCTCTACATCATCAGCTACAGCTCTTTCAGGATCCATTACTATATGAAAATAAAATTTAAGCTGTCAAGAATCATCACACTATCGCAGGGTATATATGGCATGTATAGCTAGACTCTCACACATGCTATGTTAGTCCTAGAATCGACTAAATCCTAGCTTCTATACCAATAACTGTAACACCCCTAACCTGTATTAATTACCGAAATAGGGTTACGAGGCATTACCGATCAATACATAACACATAGCTTACATCTATCAACCTCAATTAATCATTCTCATACATCATTCAATACAATCACGTTATCCCTTTTGAGGGCCTACGAGGCCTTAAACATGCTTTTGAAGTGGTTTGGGACTAAACCGATAACATTTGAAAAATTTGGGAGACTTATAAATTTTCATGCATACAGGGATTACATGCCAGTGTGAATAGGCCGTGTGTCTCACATGGCCACCAGACACGCCTGTGTCACAAGTCGTGTAGAAACAAGGCATACATACTGACTTGCATCACATGGTTGGAGACACGCCCGTGTGCCTTGGCCGTGTGAAATCTGAAGGGTATACTGACTTGGGTCACACGGCCAGCCACACGCCCATGTGCCAGCCCGAGTGTCACACACAGCCAATAGACACGCATGTGTGTTTAAGTCGTGTAACTCACTGACTTGTTTAATTAAGTTACAACAGGCACACGGTCGAGTCACACGCCAGTGTGCTCAACCGTGTGGAGGCACAAATAGGCTTGGTTTAAGCCACATTTCTCACCCTCCTCAAGCAAACCAAAACCACATCATTTCATACCATTTCAATACATTTATAGGCAATCAAAACATGCTATTTCATATACAAATCATTCCATTTAAAATCCATCCATTTCACTACTCAAATCATAACCCAAAACATACTAAAACAATATGCCATTACCAACAATTTCACCTATCTTCTCTATGCATCTTTCTCATCATCTTATCATCTATTTTAAACCTCAAATCATACCAATTAATCATCACAACATCCATGACAAACATGCCAAAACACAAGGCCATTTATATACATCATACTTCACTTACCAAACTCATAAAATAAGCCAACTCTAATAGCCAAATACACACCAACATTTACTTCATTTATGAGCCAAATCTCATGGCTAAAATCATTTCTCAAAACACATCATCATATTACTCCCCTATAAATGCCATATACCATATTTACAAAGCACCAAAAGTACTAACAAGTTGATCGATAGTGTGGCGATGTTCTTGATAATTCCCTAGTCTGAGCTAGCTTCGATTATCTATAAAACAGGGAAAGAACACACAAAGTAAGCTTTAAAAGCTTAGTAAGCCATATACAAAGAAAATTACACATGAATCAACATCATTTCCATCAGCGGGCAAACTATGAGTAAGCACATATTCAATATCATAAGTGAATTCATCAAATACTTCCCTTTTCAATACTTGTATGAATATCGTACTTACCTGAGTCACTTAACTGGTTCACACATTATTTTTGGACTTGAGTTTGCCCGTTGAACCTTTTGGAATTGTTAAGAATACTCGGAAATCACAAATAGCTCGTACAATGCCATATCGCAAATATGGTCTTACATGTTATCACATATCGATGCCGATAGCCCAGCTATGGTCTTACTCAAAAGAAAATAACGATGCCAATATCCCAGACATGGTCTTACACATAATCACATCTAGTTAATCCTAATGTCATGAGATTCGTATCCTCTGCTATTTCTAAGGTTTGTACGGGACTTTCAGATATTGTAACCTTGTCAATTCTTGTTCATATTTGATCATTCAACATTCGTAGTAGTTCAATGACAATTAAACATATATAATTCAATTTAAAGACATTTATTTGCATATGAACTTAACTTGTATTCGGGATAAATGGACTGGATCGACTATTCGATAACCTTTGATTTTCCCCAATATAATTCTGATTTCTTTCGTACTTGATCTATATACATTCAAAATTAACTCATTTATTCATCAAATTATTCAATTCAGTCCACAAACACATATTTGGGCATTTTTACACTTTAGCCCTTAAATTTCCATATTTTTACAATTTAGTCCCTATTTCACAAATACACAAAATTCATGAAATTTTATTAAACCCAAGCCTAGCCGAATTTCATATAGTTCACTAGCAGCCCAGCACTTTCATTTATTTCACATTTCAACCCCCTCAATTTACACTTTTCACAATTAAACCCCTAATAGGCATTTTTACTCAAAATCACTTAACAAAACTTGTATAACTATCAACAAATATTCATTTTTCAATTATAAAACATTCAAAAGCTCACGTATTCATAAATGGCACTTCACGAAATCATTAAAAACTTTAAAAATTAAGGCATGAGCTAGCTAGAATACAAAGCAACGATCTCAAAAACGTAAAAATTATCAAAAACCGAGCAAAGAACATACCTTAATCAAACATTCAAATGACCGAACCCTAGCCCTCTTGTTTCTCAAGAAAATCGGTTGAAGATGATTAAATAAAGACTAATTTTGATTTTGTTTTACTTAATAATAAGCTTATGTACTAATTTCCAATTTTAACCTTTAATTAAAAACATTTTAAAGCATCTATTTAATGCCCTTTTATGTCAAAACCCACTATCGATGGTCTAATAACATCATAAGGACCTTTCATTTAATAAACTATAGCAATACATTTAACAAGTAAAATGGAACTTTTACATTTTACACGATTTAGTTCTTTTCTCAAATTGGGCAATTAAACGATAAAATTAGCTCATGAAATTGTCACACATATCAAATAACATGCTATAAACACAAAAATAATATTAAAATAATTTTTCTGACATCGAATTTGTGCTTCCAAAACCACTGTTCTGACTTAGCTAAAACCATGATGTTACATGATCAATTATGCTATGACTTGGTATGGTAATAGGTAGTTACGTATGGTGGATTCATGGATAAATATGTTTATGTTTAGGTTGATTTGATTGTTGTGATTGAGGTGACTTTTGGCATATTTGTTATATGGATAGATACCATATTGAATTAGTCTTATTATTCATGTTTTAGGTATGTTTTGAAGCTTGATTGTATGTGCAAATGGCATATAAGTGTAAGCTTGAATTGGGTGAAAGAAATGGTTTGGAATTGGCCTATTTCTTGTCCACACGGCCTAAGACACGGGCGTGTGTCTCAGCCGTGTGTGACACACAGCCACTCGACACTGCTGTGTGTCCCCTGTAAGTTTTAAAGGTTGCTTTTCGAAAGTTACACGACCTAGCACACGGCCTGGCACATGAGCGTTTGAGGCCATCTCAAAAGTTACATAGGCTGGGACACAACTATGTGTCCCTATTTCGAATGTTACATGGCTTAAGACAAGAACGTGTGTCTCAGTCGTGTGAGTCACACGGCCTAGTCACACAATCGTGTAACCCCTGCAATGTAAATTTTTCTAAGTTTTTCCTAAACTTTCTAAAATGTTTTTGATTTAGTCCCGGACTATTTCTATTGTATTTTTAGGTCCTTGAGGGCTCGATTACGGGAAATTATGAATGTATTTGAATATTTGAATGAAATTAGAATACATATTGCATTGATGTATGAATTGAATGGTTTACTATTTTGTTTGTTCAGTAAAGCTCTATAACCCTGTTCTGGCGACGGATATGGGTTCAGGGTGTTACAGGCTTGGATTGTGGCATCCTCAAAATTTTGATGTCAAAAATAGCACTACCCGAAGCATGAATAGTATTCCAAGATGAATAATAAACTATGAAATATTTATGTTTGAATTTTAGTGTGTAACACCCTACCCGACCCGAATGCCGGATCAAGGTACGGGTATCACAACTAAACTAGTCTATCACTTGTACTAAAATTTCACTACGATAATCATACTATATTGCCTAATAAATAATCATACAACCAGTCTAAATTTTAGACAAAGTTTACTGTCCATATTACTAACTTTATGGAAACTAAATAATTACAACATAATCGCCCCACTTGGTGAAGTTCCTAAAGGTGACCCCTATCTTATGTGCATGACACTTTTCTTCAATGCCTCTTGTCTCATCACAATCTGGCTCGATCCTCCCTCGAGTTCCTTATTTTTCGAACCCTTTATTGATAAGTCAACCATTTGCAAGTTCGAATGAACGTAGTGAGTTTCCTTGTTCACATGTATTCCCCACCTTATCGGGCTTTCAATAAATAATAATAATAAACATAACAACTCCCTGGTCATTTGGATCATTTCTCTTAAATTGCTAAAGTGGACTTGACCCTGATTTCACTCTTATCTACTGATGGATGAATTGATGAGCATTTTCCTTTTGGTCACTCTACTAACCTCTGATCAGCCTTGACAATTCCCTTGATCGTCTCATCATCTCGACGAACTCTACCCTTTCCCTTACCTATTTTCTTTATTCCACTTACCACCATCATGGGTTTTCTTTTTCCCGCCATTTTTTCATGTAAATACAGCATTCAAGCTTACCCTTATAAAGGTTCTTGGTAAATATTCTCACTCTATTTAGTCCGTGGTGGACTCCGTCCTCATTTTAACCTTGTATGACATAATCACCTTCCTTCTATCGGTGTGATTAACAAGGTTCCACGCCACCCTGGAGGACCAAGTCTTACTTTAAAACGTGGCTAGATTATTTCTTTGTGATCCGTCTAACTTGCATTACCTCTACTTTAGGCATAGCATAACCTTTTGCTACATACCACTTTGGTCTACAACACTCAACCACTGATGCTGAGTGATCATTTGATCCCACATATTCTTTTACTCGCCATATTCCTAGCCTTTTGATTGACACTACCTTACTAATTTTCTCCTTAAGAGGAATAGTCTTGACAAACACCTTTTTTCATCCTGTATATTCCCCTTTGCTAATGGGTTCTAACCACCATTCACTTCCTCAGGGGCTAACCGGCGTACATATGATATGCCACTAGTTTATGCGATTTCTCTAAACACCCCCGACGTTCTTTAATGGCGGATTCTATACGCGATCTTTGGTTAAACCCTTTCTAGTACGCTTGAATATTAAGCACCACTGGTACTTCAACTTACTTCTTTATTAGCATCATTATACCTCGTTGGCTTACATGATTACTATTCCCTCACCATTTCTCATTTCCATTAAGTTCCCATTCACTGGCAGATTCCTTTGACCTGTCGCTTGACTGTTGTTTGTCCATACTTTCATTTTTTCTCAACCCCTTTTTCCCCATCAACGAGTTGTCCATTAACTACTGGAGTCCGCTTGACTGAACGCCACCATTAAGAACCCCATGTTTAATGTCATGATGGACTCCATTAGTTGTCATGGTCTCGACTATGGCTCTTCACTTCTGTATTCCCGTGTTTAAATTCCTTTTGGACTATCCCATTTTTAATATCCATCAGACTATCTTTGATGCCATAGCGTCTTCTAGAAATGGTCTTATTCTTTCTATTGTTAAATTATTTTTTGATACCATAATGTCTTTCAGCTATGGTCTTACAAAATATCACCTGTGTTTATCGTCCAAACGGATTACCTAGGTTTCTATAGTCCAATTATGGTCTTACACCTTATATTCCCTGTGTTTATTATCTCGACAGAATACCAGAATGTCATAGTCCAACTATGGTCTTAGTCTTGTTTACCATGACGCCATAGTGTCTTTCAACTATGGTCTTACTCATTTTAGTTTTAATGCCATAGCATCTTTCAGCTATCTTACTCATTGTAGGCGTTTAGCCTCTGATCGGTCCCATGGCCTAGCCATGATCTTTCCTATTCGCTCATCCTATTTTGTTCCATCCATTCCTCCATTTCACCATCCTATGTGTTGATACTCGAACACCGAAGTGTCCCCTTTACAAGGTTCGAGCTTCGCACATCACGGTTTGCACTCAATAATACCGTATGGCGGTGTCTAACAGAATCATCCCATGTTCCTATTCCTAACTTCTTTTAGACCTTTTCTTAATTTCCTTTATTCACGAATATTAAACTAAAATGGTGGATACAAATAAACTTATGAGAGCATGCATCAAACTTTTACGGTTCTAGGTTCGAGTACAAAAACTCACCTGATACCTCTTCGCCTTGTCAGCTTAGCTTTTTCGATCGCCAGAACTTCCATTATCCTGGAAGCTAAGCAAAACAACCAAATCTTCGATTACACCCAGTGCTTTCACTTTAAAACCTCAACTTTCCATAAACATGCAAAACCCTTAAAAATGGTTTTAGAAACTCTTGGCTTTGTTTTCTAAGTCCCATGTATATCAAAGGGCTTAAAACCTTACCAGTTTACTGATTTCTCTACTTCTCTGACTTAATCCTCATGATCATCACTCCATGCAGAGCTTTCCAATGCCATTGCTTCCTCGAAGCAACCATGGAAGATGAAAAAGAGAAGAAAATGAAACAAACTGAAAGAAATTTGTCCGAGGATTCATTTCTCAGCTATTTATAACCCTTTATACGCGGTCCTCAACCGCATATCAACTGTTCATTCGTAATCATTTCATCTCCCACTAAGAGACTTTCTAGTTTTAATCCAATCAAACTATACTTGGTTCTCAACCATGCTCCATTTCGTTTCCAACTTTTCCTGACTTTTAGTAGAGACTGCCAGCTTAGGATCTCTTTCAATCTAACCTCCAAACCAGTTTCTAATTTTTGGGTTTAAAGGAAATCAGATGTGACACAATGCCTTGAAATTGTATGATAATGGTGGAAATAGTTAAGGGACTTGAGTGGTCATTATATAGCATTTAATTGCATAATATAGAAGGACTTAAAAGGGTATTATACCATAGAATTTTGGAAATGACCATAGATTAAATTTTATGAATAAGCATTGGTGAGGGGTAAAAAAGACATTAATTAAGTGTATATATTATAATTATGATTAAAAGGAAATTCAAAATTTTAGAGACTAATTAATGGCCATTAGATCCTTGTTAATGGAATGACGATTAATCTTAGCCTTAGGTTAAGTGCCAATGGGAAATTAAGAGAAGGTATTACAGAATAAAAGATAACATTTATAACATCCTAAAATTGGGCCTAGTAGGATTGGGCCCAATGTTGTAGGAATGTTTAAAATTTTGAGAACAAGAGAATGACAATATTGCAAATTGGACTTATTAGTTAAGTGAATTTGGAAGGTTACGAGGCTTCTATGAAATTTCGGTTTCGAGTTGGGCATTAGTAAAATTTTGTGATTTAGCCTATTAAGGAGAGATAGTAAGTGGCTTCAAGGCTTATGGAATTAGATGAGTAATTTGTTAGCATAAAGGAGCTTATGGTAAAGAGGTTATGGCATTAAGTGATGTACCTTGAGGGAAGAGGTTCAAATCCCATTGTTTGCAAATTTGACTATTATTTTTGCTTTCCTTCCTTATGTGTCGGCCAAGAAGTATTTTTGGTAAGTGTGGACTTTATTATTTTGGTAAGGTGGCTAAAAGAATATGGCAAGGTTAAAGTTTGGGAAAGGAATCAAGAGGAATAGGAAAGAAAGGGGACAAGAGGCTAATATCGGGAGGTGTTTTGGAAAGTATGAGTGGCCAAATCTTATCCTAAGGGGGATGCATGTGGATGGTTTTTGGAGTAATTAGGTGGCTGAAATTTTATTTGGCATTTGGTAAAGTCTTAGCTTTGTTTTGGCCAAAATCCTTTTGACAACTTTGTGCCATTTCTCTCAATTTTGCAACCCTCCTTGCCAAATCATAGTAGCACAATAGTGCATTGTTTTTCCTCTCAAATTCTTTTCTTTTCCTTTGCTTTGTGCGAAATTACAAGCCTTGGTGACCATAGTTTCTTCCTTCTTTTTACTTTGGCCGAATTCCCCTAGCACAATTGTGCATTTTCTTGCTCTTTTGTTTGATCAAAATTTTCATCTATTGTTTATTCCCCTTTTGATTTCCGAAATTACAAGGCACTCTTCTTCCATCCAATCTCTTCTTAATCAAATCGGTAAGTAATCGTATTTTCCTCTTTTCATTTCATTTTCTTTTTCTTCCAAGAAGTAAATAGGTGAAGGGGGTGTATTGTGGTGATTCCTCCTCAAGCCGAATATGGTGTGGCTAACATTGTTTTTGTGTTAATCACTTTTAAGGACTCGAAGTACTTTATCGGAGGGCCAATCGAACACCTATCCCTCGTAATAAGAGACTCAGATTGTTGGTAAGTGATAGATTGTTAATCAATCAAATAATTGGTTGAAGTGGTAAATTCAGTTTTGGGATTAATTGTTGATCGATTGTATCTTTAGGTGCCGCGGAGAATTTCGTGTTACGGATTCCGAATAAGGTGTGTAATCCCGTACCCTTTCGAATATATGTTTGAAATGGTAAGTCTCACATCTCTTTGAAAGTTTACATGAAATATTCTGTGATTCGGTAGAAATACCGAATAAAACCGATAACCGGCATTCGTGATCACTCGAGAGTGCGTATATTCGTAGTGGTAATCGTATTTTGTAATAAAATAGTTTCGGTCAGAAACAGTGTCTTGTATTTGAAAAATCATGAAAAATTGGATAAAAGGAATTACAAAGTGAATAAGATATCAGATTAAAGCTTACTGTGCCTATTTTAATATGGAAGAAACGGAGAAGGAAAAGGAATATTAGATTCTGAGATATGTTAATTTTAGTGAGACTGGTTTTGAATGACTTCGGGGTATTCTGTTCTGTATTGGAAAAATCATATAAAATTGTACAAAGTGAATTAAGAGTTATAATTGATATGTATGGATTCCTTAGTGAATCTATTTTCAAAAGAAATAAGTGGAAGTAGTAGATGAAAATCGTACAGTAAGATATTTGAGATTAAGGTAAGAGAGGTCAGAATCATTGGACAGTGAAACAAGGGAAATTTTAAGGAATAAACTGTACTAAATGGTTAAGGTAAAAATTCTGGAAAACTTATAGTAGAAAGACATACGAGTCTAGTTTCAAGGAAAATTTACGGATTTAGATTTTGAGTTTTCTAACTCGAGTTATGACCAATTTAGTCAGTGTGATGCAGTTGGACAGTTTCGTTTTTATGCCCCAAATTAGTAATTAAGCTTAGGTTGCGAAATTACCATTATACCCTTAGAGGGTAAATTACTGAATTACCCTTTGTGGGTACGATTACGAATTATGAAAATTCCCTTACGGGTCAAGTTACTTAAAATGCCCTAATGGGCGAATTATGAAAACGTCCCTATGGATTAAATTACGAAAATACCCTTTATGGGTCAAATTGAAATATGTTGCTATATGGGCCTCATGTGAATAATGGGACAAATTTTCTAGATCGATTAATGGGCCAAATTTTGCTAGATCGTTAAATGGGCCAAAATTTTGCTAGATTGTTAAATGGGCCGAAAACCCTGATAAATAGTTAAATGGGCTGAAATCTCTACTAGATCGTTAAATGGGCCGAAATCTCTGCTAGATCAATAAATGGGCCGAAATCTCTGCTAGATCGTTAAACGGGCTGAAAATATGCTAGATCGTTAATTGGGCCTAAGTTGCTAAAGTGCTAAATGGGCTAAATGTTATTTTGTGTTATGGGCCTTAATTAAAAACTTGAAATATTGATTCTCTTGTAAATTGGGCCTTTTGCTAAAATTATCGTATGGATATAAATTGTTATGCATACATGTTTGCATGGGTTGGGAAAATGATGAAGAGAAGAAAGGCCTGTTGCCAAAATCTAGTTCGGTGGCTCTGCCACAAATAATCAAATGGCTTATTGCCTCTAGTTCTGTGGCTCGCCACAAATAATCATATGGCTTATTGCCTCTCTAGTTCGCTATGGCTCTAGTTCGGTGGCTCGCCACAAATAATCAAATGGCTTATTGCCTCTAGTTCGGTGGCTTTGCCACAAATATAAAATGGCTTAATGCCTCACGATTGGTGTGTTGGCGGGGTGGGTTGACTTGATCCTCACAGTGTGATGGTTGGTACGGGGTGTGTAGCGGATGGAAATTAGGCTTGGTTTGGGAATTGCATATCACATGCATATTATATACATGTTATAATTGTAATTGGGCTTAGGCCCAAAATATTGCTATGTGTGTTCACCCAGTGGATGATGGTAAGGGATTATACACCGAGTTCTTGTAACTCACCCCTTTCTCTTAACCCTATAGGTAATGCTCCGTGAGGTGGACTTGGGCCATGGATGACTCGGTGGAGGCCATTCTTCAAAAATAGTATTTTGAATTTTAAATTTCTATTCCCGTTATTTTATGTTTTTGGTTTAAGTTGTAATGAGGCCTCTGAACTATTTTATTATTTGCTTTATGGTTGGTTTACTTATTATTTTGCTTAAATTGTTTTAAACGAGAATTTTTCTAAGAACGAAAATAAAAGTTTTTCCAAATTGATTAATAAATGGATTTCAAGATAAACTTTTACAAATATGATTTAACTTTCAATTTTCTTTCAATTTATTAGCGACATTTTCAAAAGTCACGGACTTAAAGTTTAATTCCTTGATTTGTGATTTATCAAATTACTTGTATTTTATCTACGTTTCAAATTTTTTCAAAAATGTTGTTACAACTCTAGTTTTTGCAAATCGTTTATTTCAAATATGCTTTCATAATCTAAAAGGTTTATTAAAGATAATTATGTTTTCACGTGAGATGTAATTGCTTTAGTTGTATTGGTTTTAACAAAGAGGTCATGATTCTCAAACAAGTTGTTAACAATTGCAAAGATGGTTTTGAAAAACACTTCCATGTGGCACGCTGATTCAGCCTAACTTCTAGGCCGGGTTTGGGGTGTTACCTTTTAGTGGTATCGAGCCCGCTTTGAAAACTCTACTGTGGTTTGGGTTCATAAACGTTTCCAAAATTGTTTTGAATTTTAAATTATAATACACGTTTGAAAGGAAGTATGGCACCACGGTATCCCAAGCACCAAGTCAAGTAAGTATTTGTTTTCGTTTTATGATTATTGTGATATGACTATAGGAACACTCTAGAACTTTTAGTTTTAGATATTGAAACTATAGAGATTGAGACTTTAGGATGCGTTTTGCAAAACAACTTCTACTCTTATACTCCATAAAATATTGTTTAATAAACACCTAAATAGCATAATGATTCATAAAACTCTTAATCGATTATATTGACTTAGTGAACATGAGCGCTAGAAGACGCGGACGCAGTGAGACGTGGGCGTGGTAGAGGCCGAGGTGCTAGGGCTAGATCTTTGGCACCAAGGCATGTGCCCGAAAGGGAGACGTTAGGCATCGCCAATGGTGAGATGGGATCTCGTGTCCGATTTAAGGTTGATGAGTCGATTTTATAGTTAAGAAAGTATTGGAGGAGGTTAAAGGAATCGGTGAGGCACTTTGAGTTGAGTGCGTGGATTATAAGAAGAAAAGAGATCGTGGTTCTTTAGGGTCACAGCCTGCTTACGTGAAGCGTGTCAAGGCACGCCCAAACTTTTCGACTTGCGATTATTGCGTAAGGCATCATCCGGAGAATGCCGGAGGAGGTTAGGAGCATGCCGAGATGCGAGTCTAAGGAGCATAAGGCTCGAGATTGTTACATCACCATCAAGTCGCTTATGGTTGGAAGTGATGATAGAATGTAAGAAAATTTTTAGTATAAGTGGTATATAACGGTTTGCTACTGTGGTTAGATGTTTGGTTGTGTAAAAAGGGATTTAAGATTAAGTTAAAAGTACATTGTGTTTTTTTAAGAGCAGAGTGCGCAGCGAAAGCTTAGTGATGTGATCTGAGCGATACGTTTAGTAGTTGATTGGAAATTTCAAGGACGAAATTTCTTTAAGGAGGGTAGAATTGTAACATCCTAAAATTGGGCCTAGTAGGATTGGGCCCAATGGTGTAGGAATGTTTAAAATTTTGAGAACAAGAGAATGACAATATTGCAAATTGGACTTATTAGTTAAGTGAATTTGGAAGGTTACGAGGCTTCTATGAAATTCCGGTTTCGAGTTGGGCATTAGTAAAATTTTGTGATTTAGCCTATTAAGGAGAGATAGTAAGTGGCTTCAAGGCTTATGGAATTAGATGAGTAATTTGTTAGCATAAAGGAGCTTATGGTAAAGAGGTTATGGCATTAAGTGATGTACCTTGAGGAAGAGGTTCAAATCCCATTGTTTGCAAATTTGACTATTATTTTGCTTTCCTTCCTTATGTGTCGGCCAAGAAGTATTTTTGGTAAGTGTGGACTTTATTATTTTGGTAAGGTGGCTAAAAGAATATGGCAAGGTTAAAGTTTGGGAAAGGAATCAAGAGGAATAGAAAAGAAAGGGGACAAGAGGCTAATATCGGGAGGTGTTTTGGAAAGTATGAGTGGCCAAATCTTAACCTAAGGGGGATGCATGTGGATGGTTTTTGGAGTAATTAGGTGGCTGAAATTTTATTTGGCATTTGGTAAAGTCTTAGCTTTGTTTTGGCCAAAATCCTTTTGACAACTTTGTGCCATTTCTCTCAATTTTGCAACCCTCCTTGCCAAATCATAGTAGCACAATAGTGCATTGTTTTCCTCTCAAATTCTTTTCTTTTCCTTTGCTTTGTGCCGAAATTACAAGCCTTGGTGACCATAGTTTCTTCCTTCTTTTTACTTTGGTCAATTCCCTAGCACAATTGTGCATTTTCTTGCTCTTTTGTTTGATCAAAATTTTCATCTATTGTTTATTCCCTTTGATTTCAAATTACAAGGCACTCTTCTTCCATCCAATCTCTTCTTAATCAAATCGGTAAGTAATCGTATTTTCCTCTTTTCATTTCATTTTCTTTTTCTTCCAAGCCGTAAATAGGTGAAGGGGGTGTATTGTGGTGATTCCTCCTCAAGTCTAATATGGTGTGGCTAACATTGTTTTTGTGTTAATCACTTTTAAGGACTCGAAGTACTTTATCGGAGGGCCAATCGAACACCTATCCCTCGTAATAAGAGACTCAGATTGTTGGTAAGTGATAGATTGTTAATCAATCAAATAATTGGTTGAAGTGGTAAATTCAGTTTTGGGATTAATTGTTGATCGATTGTATCTTTAGGTGCCGCGGAGAATTTCGTGTTACGGATTCGAATAAGGTGTGTAATCCCGCACCTTCCGAATATATGTTTGAAATGGTGAGTAAGTCTCACATCTCTTTGAAAGTTTACATGAAATATTCTGTGATTCGGTAGAAATACCGAATAAAACCGATAACCGCATTTGTGATCACCGAGAGTGCGATATTCGTAGTGGTAATCGTATTTTGTAATAAAATAGTTTCGGTCAGAAACAGTGTCTTGTATTTGAAAAATCATGAAAATTGGATAAAAGGAATTACAAAGTGAATAAGATATCAGATTAAAGCTTACTGTGTCTATTTTAATATGGAAGAAACGGAGAAGGAAAAGGAATATTAGATT
The DNA here is from genome assembly GCA_025506655.1 of Gossypium rotundifolium. NCBI lineage: Eukaryota > Viridiplantae > Streptophyta > Magnoliopsida > Malvales > Malvaceae > Gossypium > Gossypium rotundifolium. The sequence continues at coordinate 33,843,054 of CP106730.1, forward strand.
CTGAGATATGTTAATTTTAGTGAGACTGGTTTTGAATGACTTCGGGGTATTCTGTTCTGTATTGAAAAAATCATATAAAATTGTACAAAGTGAATTAAGAGTTATAATTGATATGTATGGATTCCTTAGTGAATCTATTTTCAAAAGAAATAAGTGGAAGCAGTAGATGAAAATCGTACAGTAAGATATTTGAGATTAAGGTAAGAGAGGTCAGAATCATTGGACAGTGAAACAAGGGAAATTTTAAGGAATAAACTGTACTAAATGGTTAAGGTAAAAATTCTGGAAAACTTATAGTAGAAAGATATACGAGTCTAGTTTCAAGGAAAATTTACGGATTTAGATTTCGAGTTTTCTAACTCGAGTTATGACCAATTTAGTCATTGTGATGCAGTTGGACAGTTTCGTTTTTATGCCCCAAATTAGTAATTAAGCTTTGGTTGCGAAATTACCATTATACCCTTAGAGGGTAAATTACTGAATTACCCTTTGTGGGTACGATTACCGAATTATGAAAATGCCCTTACGGGTCAAGTTACGAAAATGCCCCTAATGGGCTGAATTATGAAAACGTCCCTATGGACTAAATTACGAAAATACCCTTTATGGGTCAAATTGAAATATGTTGCTATATGGGCCTCATGTGAATAATGGGCCAAATTTTCTAGATCGATTAATGGGCCAAATTTTGCTAGATCGTTAAATGGGCCAAAATTTTGCTAGATTGTTAAATGGGCCGAAAACCCTGATAAATAGTTAAATGGGCCGAAATCTCTGCTAGATCGTTAAATGGGCCGAAATCTCTGCTAGATCAATAAATGGGCCGAAATCTCTGCTAGATCGTTAAACGGGCCGAAAATATGCTAGATCGTTAATTGGGCCTAAGTTGCTAAAGTGCTAAATGGGCTAAATGTTATTTTGTGTTATGGGCCTTAATTAAAAACTTGAAATATTGATTCTCTTGTAAATTGGGCCTTTTGCTAAAATTATCGTATGGATATAAATTGTTATGCATACATGTTTGCATGGGTTGGGAAAATGATGAAGAGAAGAAAGGCTGTTGCCAAAATCTAGTTCGTGGCTCGCCACAAATAATCAAATGGCTTATTGCCTCTAGTTCGTGGCTCGCCACAAATAATCAAATGGCTTATTGCCTCTAGTTCGGTGGCTCTCGCCACAAATATGGCTTATTGCCTCTAGTTCGGTGGCTCTCGCCACAAATAATCAAATGGCTTATTGCCTCTAGTTCGGTGGCTTTGCCACAAATATAAAATGGCTTAATGCCTACGACGGTGTGTTGGCGGGGTGGGTTGACTTGATCCCCAGGTGTGATGGTTGGTACGGGGTGTGTAGCGGATGGAAATTAGGCTTGGTTTGGGAATTGCATATCACATGCATATTATATACATGTTATAATTGTAATTGGGCTTAGGCCCAAAATATTGCTATGTGTGTTCCGACCCAGTGGATGATGGTAAGGGATTATACACTGAGTTCTTGTAACTCACCCCCTTTCTCTTAACCACAGAGGTAATGCTCCGTGAGGTGGACTTGGGCCATGGATGACTTGGTGGAGGCCATTCTTCTAAATAGTGTTTTGAATTTTAAATTTCTATTCCGTTATTTTATTATTTTGGTTTAAGTTGTAATGAGGCCTCCGAACTATTTTATTATTTGCTTTATGGTTGGTTTACTTATTATTTTGCTTAAATTGTTTTAAACGAGAATTTTTTAAGAACGAAAATAAAAGTTTTTCCGAAATTGATTAATAAATGGATTTCAAGATAAACTTTTACAAATATGATTTAACTTCGAATTTTCTTTCAATTTATTAGCGACATTTTCAAAAGTCACGGACTTAAAGTTTAATTCCTTGATTTGTGATTTATCAAATTACTTGTATTTTATCTACGCTTCCAAATGTTTTCAAAAATGTTGTTACAACTCTAGTTTTTGCAAATCGTTTATTTCAAATATGCTTTCATAACCGAAAAGGTTTATTAAAGATAATTATGTTTTCACGTGATGTAATTGCTTTAGTTGTATTGGGTTTTAACAAAGAGGCTGTGATTCTCAAACAAGTTGTTAACAATTGCAAAGATGGTTTTGAAAAACACTTCCATGTGGCACGCCAGATTCAGGCCTAACTTCTAGGTCGGGTTTGGGGTGTTACAACATTCTTTCATCTTCTTTCATCTCCTTCATTTGACCAAGACAAAGAAGATGAAAACTTTGTTGAAACCATCCCTTTTCCACACCATCACCTTGAGTATTCATTAATGACCTTAGCAAAATTTTACCATCAATCTCAACTAGTGTGCATTGCCCATTAAAAGGAGAGTAGAATTGAAGGATTTTTTTGTGGTAAATTGAGTTTGCAAATTTTGATTAAAGGTCAACCATCAAAATAGTTTGGTTAACCAATTGTCTATCAAAGTTTTTCAATCAAAGGTCAATTAAAGGTTTTTTGAAATTTCATTTATTGGTTAATTTAGTTCAAAATTGGATAATTAACTGAAATTAATAATATATATTATATATCTATGATATATTATAGATAAGTGCAATATTTATTATAAAATCCCAATATATAAAAACTAATGAACTTATAAATATTCATATGATGGACCAAAAATATTTAGAAAAATAAAATAAAATAAAAATTTAGCAAAAGTAAAAATGACCCTTGTATATATGGTAAATAAAATTTTAATAAAGGGTTAATATTTAGTATACTCATAATTTACTTTTTTAATTCCACAAGAAAATTTAAAAATTGTCATATGTCTCTTTTTTAATATTTTACTATACCCCTATAAGACACTTATCATAATCTTCATCCAAATTGTGGAATCTAAAAATTCACCGATAGTGTACCAAATATTTTTCCTTTAATAAAATTATCTTTTTCTAAACTCCCGAATTAAAAACAAAGAAAAAGAACATTAGCTTTGTATTTTTCATACTTTAAACTTGTTTGAACAAAAAAAGGTACAAATTTCAGTTAACCAACTAAATTAATCAAAATTAATTCAATTCGATTAAAAATTAAAAGTTTTAAAATTTCGATTGATTTGATTAATGGTAGTTCAATTTGATATTAATCAAATTAACCGTTTTGAACACTCAAATGATAAAGCTAAATTCCTACTAGATGAAGTATCGAAGAAGAGAGGTGAGAAAATCATGTATTAAGTTCGCATTCATGTTTAATGTGTAATTGTTATTATACTACATGCTATCTACCTTGATGTGGTGATTAATTATATTGTTATATATGTTTTTTTTAAAAGAAATTGTTGAAAAAGATGGAACTAACAGGAGCAAATAAAAAGTCATTGATTGAATAAGAGAAAAAAAGTTTGATCTCTATTTAAAATTTTAGAGAATTTGTAGTACATGTTAAATGACAAGAATATGCATGAGAAAATAACAATGTTAATTGGTAAGGGAACTACAAGATGAATATATACTTAGCTAGTGTGATGTAAAGGGATAATACTTCGTCTTTGAGGAAGCCTAAGCCATAAGGAAAATCCAAGTAGACCTCACTTTTTTCTTGAGATTGGTTGATATGATACTTCATAAAGGATTGTAACTATGAGGTGTTGTCTGTAACATCCCTTATCCGGTTCTTGTTTGAAAAATAAAGCGAAAAATAGATTTGAGGAACAATCAGAATTTTAAAAATTCTTCCAAAAACAAGAACTTGGTTATGATATCTAAAATAATAAGCACTTAATCAAAATTATACCTCTTCAATTCGTCTAGGATGAACGCTTCGACCGAGTAGTATTCTCCGCTATTCTCAAGCTCATGTCTGCCAAGTGTGAGTTCACTTCAAATTAGAAAATTTTCCACAAAATTACTAGTGAGATAATTTTTCAATTTCTCTAAACTTTGGGGTCAACTTGTAAATAAGAAAAATATCTTTAGAAATCTTCTAAAATAATTTCTTAAGAGAATTTTCTCCCAACAACTTTCTATTGAATTCAAGTGTGTGAAAAATAATGACCCAAGACTCTCTTTATATAGGGAGAGAGTAGAGAGTTCAACTATGATTAAATTTAATTACTTCAATATTAAATTAATATAATACTTATCAAGATTAAATTAAATTAAATATTAAATATTATTAAATTAATAAAATATTTATCTACAAAATAAATATTAAATTTAATTTAATATTAAGATAATCACTTTAATATTAAATTAATAAAATATTATTATGATAAGTATTAAATTAAATTTAATATTAAATCTATTAAAATAATATTAGTCTTGGAATAGTTAATTTGAAATCAAATTATCTAGTAAAGTCCCAGTAAGAGTGTAATTCCTCCACTACTCAATCGCCAAAGGACCACCCGCCTGCCACCGAAATATAGCCGTCGTAGTTACTAGCACCGCCGTGCCCAATGGTGCCATCGCAGGTGCGACAGCCTCATGGCACCTGTGCTAGTTCATTTGTTGTCGGTTTGGTTTGGGCCAGTGATAACCCGACTGATCCGGTCCATCCATCGATTGGACCGTTGACCCAATTCACATACTAGACCCGTTTTGATCAATTTTTGGGTCTCGATCTCGATTTTGGGTTCTCGGGCCCAAATTTCGATCTCAGATCTAAATTTCAAGTTCAATTACCTATTGGGCCAATTTTCTAACTTGAAAAATTAATTTCCAAAAATGTCATATTAATTTTAATTAATTTGATTAATTTAATTTTACTTGATCAAAATTAATTTTCCCAAAAATCACTTCGATTTTCTAAATTGATTTTTCAAAAAAATTCTTTAATCAAATTCTCTAGTTGAACAATTCTTATAACCACCTAATTTAATTCCACATCGAATAAATTGACTCAATTAAATTATTTCCAAAGTTGTAGAATTTTTTTTTATTCAAATGCAGTCCAATCGAGCTTTTGTTGAGCTAGCAAGGGACTAATTAGACATATACAATTAGGATCTATTAATTGAAATTATGTCCAAAAGCATCGTTCTGATAATTTGTAATTTACTTAATCATGGAGTCAGTCCACAAGAAGTACCATGATTGAAAACTCCTTATTGTATGCTCTTTACGAAAGCAATTCATCCAACTGCTTTGTCTAATGACCTCGTCATGTGTGTGTTACCCTCATATGATATCCTTGATTCCTTTGAGTTAAATCCGTTTACTCAATACAATCCTATTTTATCTCATTGTCACCATTGTGTCTTCTTAATGATTAATATGGTCACCGTCAACAAATGATTGTGATAAATTGCTCGTTCATAAACAAGCAACTCGTGGCCAAGTTCCATATTTATCAATCCACACAATGCCATTGAGAGAATATTGTTAACTCTTTAATAGAGCTATGAATTCCATTGTTAGTAATAAAGCCATGCCATACACAAGTCATTTACCTAACATATCGGCTATGGGCTCGATCATCTTTAGAGCATAAGACTCCACTTATATCAAAGCACATGAGTTACATACGCATGGTAAGAGATGAACTCAAGATTTAGGTAAATCACACCATTAACGTCACATGTGAATTAAATCCTCAACGGATTTAGAATTAATTCATATTAGGTCTATTTTAATGTATCATTCTTCCAATGAATACATCTATTGGAGTCAACTGCTCCGATAACTAAGGCTAGCCATCTCCCCAATTGGAATTGTAGAATACAAAATAATAATTCTAAGTATTGGAATCAAATGCTCACTTTGATTCTTTTATGGGATTATGGACTCATTTAGATTATCTATTGAAGTAACTTGTCTTTCTCGCAATGTAAACGTTCTTACAGTGCCACTTATCATCAATTTGAACTTAGACAATCAATGAGCTAAAATTTGCTTGCCACAATTTTACTATTCATGTAAAATATGAAAGGTAGAAACACAAAAGACATAATAGTGAAATGTGAAATTAACTTTATTTGTTTATTCATTGTTCAAATACATAGAAAACATTAAATACTTATTACAATATGGGCACATTCCTGACAGCTTGACCATCGGGCCCGGGTACTAAATGTCACAACAACCCTAAATAACTAAACAAATTATCTAGATTTATTTTCCCAAGTGTTTTGACACTGTCAATTTACAATTTAGGACTTCAGTTGTAATAGTCCGTTTTCAGTGAAATCGAAATAGTAGTTTTAGGACCACAAATCCGACGAGAAAATTTTTATTTTATTATAATTTTAATGTTTATGGTATATTAGTAGAGTCTTATAAAAATTTGGTTAAGAAATTTTGATGTTTGCTTGCTTAATTTAGTAAAAAGGACTAAATCATAAAAGGTGCAAAAGTAGAGTTCTATTAGTTAAAGGTAGCTATTAGCTATGAAATTAAATTGTAAAGGGATTTATATGGAAATTGTATCATTATTATTAGTGGACATTTATGTACATAAAATTAAGTGAATTTAAGATTAATTAACAATGTTAAATATGTAAATTAATAAACATGTTAAGTAAAATGAAGAAAACAAAAGATATCATCTTTTGTGTCATCTTCCTCCACCTAAATTTTAAAAGAAGAAAACTCCATGGAAGCTTGCTAGTGTTCAACTAGGTTGTGGTGCTTGCATGGTATGTTTTACAACCCCGTTTTTAATGATTTATATGTTTTTGAAGTCGTTGTAGCTTAATCTAGCTAGCCCAGGGACTAATTTGAAAATTTTTTAAAGGTTTAGGGTTTTGCATTAAATTCTCTTACATTATTCTTGAAGTTTAATGAAATAATATGAGTCCTTGTTATTAAATAAAAAGTTTTATAAAGGGATTTTTGATGAAATTATCATTTAGGGATTTATTTGTAAAAGTAGCAAAATATCATGATAAATTATGAAATGTTGATTTGTATGAGGTTTTATAGATCCCTAGTAAATTTGGCTAACATGAAAGGTGGATGAATTTGCATAAATGTCAATTTACGAGCTTAAGGACTAAATTGTAAAGAAGTTAAAATATTAAGAGCAAAAGTGTAAATTTATAAAGTATGAATTTTGGACTAAATTGAATAGTATGAATATTAAATGGATTGAATTTTCTTATTTAGATAAAGATAAACCTCGTACGGATCTAGATCGAAGAAAAGCTAAAGCCTCAGATTAGTTGACCTTGTTTCGACATCTTTATTATCGAGGTAAGTTCGTATGTTTAAATAACGTTGTAATGTTATTTTGATATTTATGAATTGTGCTATATAGCTTGTAATGAAATGATGAGCATCTAATGACGTTTCGACAATTATCGAGCCTTATTTGAACCTTAGGAATATGTAAGATACAAATGACATGTCGTTAGGGTTACCATGTTTGAGGTGTTGGTCTTAAATGTCCTATCGATGGTTGAGGTCCTGCATTTATTGCGGATGCTCGTCAGCTTATTTGAGTAGCATCGTGTAGCTTACATTCCGACCGTCAGCTTATGTGAGCATACCCATTTTATGGCTCAAGTGAGTAATGATGTAAAGGAAAAGGAATAGGAATGGTTTCGACCATATGTTTAGCACACTTTGTATGAGCTGTCCCACGTATCCGATACTATTCTAAGTGTTTCAACGGGCATGTAAAAGGAAAGAACGGTAAGTGTTCTGATCGACTATGTTATGAATATATGGAAAGGTATGAAATGATAATAATCAATGTATGTATATCTATGTTTATGGAAAGCATGAATTCAATGGCACTATGTTCATGAAAATCTATCTTGCCATGTGATAGTTCAATTGAGTTATGTGTTAAAGCACTAACTTGTGTTGTTGTTGATGCTTAGGCTTGTGCCAAACTTGTTATTGGATTATATCATGCTTAATTTTAATGTTATACAATGAAATTGTAAGTTATGTTAAGGTTTTACGAACTTACTAAGCATTATATGCTTACGTAGTTTTCTTTCCTATGTTTTATAGGTTACCATAAGCTCGATCGATTTGGAAGCTTGTTGGAGACTTGTCACACCATCCAACGATTATATTGGTAGATTTTGATGTTTTGATCAAGGTTATAATGGCATGTATAGGTAGACTTGTGGTTTATGTTAGTTGATAAGTTTGGCATGTATATGTGTTATTATGGTTGGTCCACTTTTGGTACTTATGGCATCTTGTTGATGTTTCGTAGTATGGTTAAATTGATGCATGTTTTCAATAGTCAAATTGGTATGTGATAAAGTAGTTATAATGTGCTCAAGTATGGTATGCAACAGCCCAATTTAAGGGCTAGACGAAATAGTGATCTTAGGATCACTAATCCGGGGTCAGAGAAAATTTATTTTAATGTTATTTTATGAATTAGAGCATGATTATATATAAGTGCATGAAAATTTTGGTGCTTCAATTTTAGCGATTTCAAGTTTAATCACAAAAAAAGACTAAATCGCATAAAGTGTGAAAGTTCTATTTTATAAGCTAAAGGGGGTTTAATAGCTTAAGAACATAAATTGGAGGTTTTTAATGTGCAATTAGACCCTTGGAATTTGAGTGGCCGGGCATAGGGGACAAACATTGTCAAAATTGATCAAAGTTGTAAGATTTTGTGGATTAAATTGAGGATTTATAATAAAATAAATAAAGGAAAAATATATCATCTTTTTCTCTCTTCTTCTACACCAAAAATAGCAAGCAAAATAGGGGTTTTGAAAGCTCAAAATTTCAGCAAACTCTTCTCCATTCAAGTGATTTTAATGGTTTTTCTTGATGATAGTTGTACTTTTAGAACACATAGAGTTTAAGCTTTCTAAAGAGGTGACTAATTTGAAATATGGTAAAAAGTTTATGGTTTTTCCATGAGAGCTTGTATGTGATTTACTGCATTTTTATGGAAGAAAATGAGCCTTGGTTGTTGGATGAACAACTTTTGTGAAAGGAGTTGCCATGAAAACACCTAAATGAACTTTTTTGTGAAGGTTGTAAAATTGGCAGTAAAATGTGTGAAATGTTGGGTTTTGATGATAGCCACAAGAGAAATAAATGTTCACCTAGGCTTATTAAAGGTAGAAATTTGATTAGAATTGATTTCTGAGCCTAGGGGTAAAATGGTCATTTTGCTAAAGCGTAAGGGCAAAATAGTAATTTTGCCAAAGCATGATTATTAAAATGCTTTTATTAATGTGATGATTGAAACGAGCTAGTTTACTATTATAGAACAAGAAGAACCAAGAATCAACCTTGATCGGGGCAAGAATAAAGTCTCGGACTAGATTGAAGATCTAGCTCATTTTGAAATCGAGGTAAGTTTGTATGCGATAAACTCAACATTTATGCTCGTAAGTTTGAGAATGTTTGATATTATATTGTTATACGATATTCTATGAAATTGTGTACTTGGTGTTAAATGAGAAAGTTGAGATGTTGAAGTCCCAATTGGACTTTAATGAATGTATGAATAATATCATTGAGACATGAGATAGGTAAGGTCTCGTGTAAGACCGTGCTAGGGACATGGCCTCGGCACTGAATTGAGATCCCGTATAAGACCATATCTGGGATATGGCTTCGGTATTGAAAACGAGAATCGTATAAGACCATATCTGCGATATGGTATCGATACTTGAGGAGAGGTTTCGTATAAGACCATATCCAGGATATGGCATCAGTACTCAAAGGTAATCCCATGTAAGACCGCATCTAGGATGTGGCATTGGCTTCTAGTTTATGCTAATGATAATGAATATGCATCTATGAGTATCCTTAGTGATTTATTTGGGATAAATAGATTTGTTTGGAAATAGAAATGAGAATTTTATTAAAGTCATATGAATGAGTAAATACAGGTACCCGTGAGAAATTCACGAGGAATGTTTGCGATATATGGCATGGTATGTTCTAGATAAGAACAAGTACGAGTAAGTATGGCAAAGTGCTTATGACTTTGTATGGTTATCTAATGCTATGGATTGATATCATTATGAGCTTGTTGTTTCCATTTATTTTCATGTAAACTTACTAAGCTTTGTGTTACCTCTCTCATTTCCTTTTTCCTTGTAGTATTGCCAAGATATCTCGGGGATCGTGGGACGCAGGAGTTCAAAATCACACTATCAACATCACTTTGGTATAACAATTTAGACATATTTTGAGTATGGCATGTATAGGACTTGGTATTTTGTTAGGTCTAAATTGTTAGCCAAAGTTTTGGCTATATATATATATGTTATCTAAGTCATTTTGTAAATGGTCATCAAGTGGGCCATCACTTGTTAAGTTTATGTATATTCAATAATAATGAAATTATGAAGTTTATACCTGTGTGAATGCGTTGGATTGAGTTCTTGGATGTGCCTTTTGGTCATGAATGATGTTTATATGTGTTAGAGTTAGTATGTTTACTATGCAGGGTGGCATTTGGCTTGGAATATAGCCTTTTTATGTCCACACGGGTAGACACACGGGCGTGTGTCTAGGCCGTTCGGGACACACAGTCAGCCCCATGGGTGTGCCAATCGACCGTGCGTCCCCTACATGCTAGTTTTACAAAGTCAGGGTGGTCAGTAGTAAACACACGAGTAGAGACACGGTCGTGTGTCTCAGCCGTGTAGGAGGCACGGCCATGGACATAGGCGTGTGGCCAGGGCGTGTAAAGTTTGCACCTTGAATTTGGAATTTAAATCGCCACATGGTTGAAACACACGGGCGTGTGACAGACCGTGTGGAATAAGTTAGTGTCAACCATGGGTATAGCACACGGGCGTGTGGCTGACCGTGTGAGGCAAGTTAGTGTCGACCACAGGTGACAAGCATGGCCGTGTGAAATACCACACGGGTGTGTCCCATTTCACATGTGCATGTGGCTCCTGTTTAGGTAAAATTTTCCTAAGTGCGTGCAAGTTTTCGATTTATTTTTGAAACCTTCCGGAAGTGTGTTTAGGGCCTTGTAGGCCCATTATAAGGATGCTAGATATGTGAATGGGAAAGTTTTAATTTGGGAATGAAATTTGATAACCCAAAGTTGTATGACCAAGTGAGTTAAGAACGGTAACGCCTCGTACTCAGTTCTGGCATAGAATACGGGTAAGGGGTGTTACATTTAGTGGTATTAGAGCTATGGATTAGTCGATTCTAGGACTAACGTAGCGTAAGCATGAGTCTAGCTATACATACCATATGTAAGAGAACTTGTGTAATGATAGTGTGATAGCTCCTGACGTTTTAGTGTTTTTATATATAGTCATGGATCTCGATCAGACGGCAGCTGATGATGCTGCGAGTAATGCGCCGGCTCCAGTGGAAGGGACCACGCCAGTAGAAAGTAGACCCAAGACCTTGGACTAGGGAGAAGAGGCCCAAGAAGCCTTTCCCCATATGATGAACAACTGGTACTGTAACACCCCTAACCTGAGACCGTCGCCGAAATAGGGTTAAGAGGCATTACCAAACAACTGCAATATTTCACATCCATATCATGACACAAAGTCAATCATCTAACAAACATATTCAATTATGCACATATGATCTCTTAATGAGGTCTACAAGACCTTAATCACATGCTAGACAAGGGTCGGGACTGAACCGAACACTTACGAAAATTTTTAGAAATTCAAGCATTCTTCATCACAAGATCACACGTCTGTGCAGTCAAACCGTTTGCCTCACACGGCTACCAGACACACCCATGTGTCTAGGCCGTGCCAAAATAGAGCATACACACTGACTTGTTCACACGTCCACCAGACACGCCCGTGTGCCATGGCCGTGTGTTATTAGGCCTGCTATTGACTTGGTCACACGGCCACCATGCACGCCCGTGGACCTCAGCTGTGTACCCTACCTAGACTCACCTAGAAGTGGTCCTTAAACCACATGGTGGTAATACACGCCCATGTCCCTTCACCAAATATGTAAAATAGGCTATTTGCAAGGCCAATTTCTACCCACACAAGTATTAACCCTACAAGCACAAGTAAGCATATTCTCAAACACAATTTGGCAATCAAATACATGTCAAATGATCAACATACCATCCTACCCAATCTCATTTCTATCATACCATCTTATATGCTAAATAGCTCAACCAATTCACATGTAAAACCAAGCATAATTCATCCTCAATACCATTAGATCGTAATAGCATCAATTCATCACTAAGCTTACCAATCATATGACATTTGCATTACTATCAAGCCATACCATAATATGCATCATATACACAATCCATTTATACACATAACCAACATATATCTAGCCACGTCACATGACTATTTACACATCTCAAACATGTTTCAAAACAACTAGCCTATACATGCCATATTTAAATATACACATCTTCAAAGGTACCAAGACAAATTGTCGATAGTGTGATTGAAATACTAATGATCCCCGGATCCGAGCTAGCTTTACTGACACTGTAAAACAGAGAAACAATCACACAATAAGCTTTCAAAAGCTTAGTAAGTTCGAAATACAATACAATTAACTCATTGAATCAAATCAATGTACAAATTGAACCATCACATTGATAATTTACCAATGATAACAATTTCAACTATATCCAATACTCACATAGCATTCCATTCATCTACTTTCAATTTCAACAACCATATAGGTATCATACATACCTTTGCCAACACTTAGTTACTCACTAACCATGCTATCCAACCATCACACAGATAATGATACAACTAAGCACATTATCAATCTCAACCACATACTCAAATATCTATTCATTCAACTCTTAAATTTATCATCAACCACATAGGTTCAAACGTACCTTGATCAACATATAGTTACTCATCATTCATGTTACTCAATTTCTCGATATTACCTCTCGTTCAACCTTTGCTATTCCTTTGATAAATTCGCACACTTAGTGCCAATTTCATAACGGAAACATAATTGTCATCGCACACTTAGTGCCAATATGTTAAACAGAAATTATATCGGTATCACACACACAGTGCCAGTTCGATAAGCCGAAGCTTCTATCTTTCCGCACACACAGTGCTAATCAATAAAGCCGTAGCTTCTATCGTTTCGCACACACAGTGCTAATTCAATTCTGTATCAATTTAATTTTGCAAACTTAGTGCCTCAATACTCGAACTTGTACATAACACATTCTATACCATTATTATACATCCATTCATTATTCTTCACATAGATACTAGATTAATAGCAAGTATTATATCCGAACTTACCACGGACGTTGAAATATCGAAACGGACGATTAATCGAGCACTTTGTCTTTGCCTCGATCTCGATTCGAACCTCTCCTTTCTTGGTCTATACACATTCAAATTCAATCCATTCAATCACCAATTCATTCAATTTAGTCCACACACACTTATTTAGGGCATTTTACAAAATAGCCCTCACATTTTCACATTTCGACACTTTAGTCCCTAATTCATAAAATCATCAAATACACATAATTTGCTTGTACCCATGCCTAGCCGAATTCTCACTATACTCATACAAGCCCACACATTTCATTTATTTCACATTTTAATCCTTCAATTTACAATTTTCTCAATTTAGCCCAAAGTACTCAATTTCATCAAAAACCCAAATACAAACTACGTTTACCCAACACCAAGTTTTCATATTTCACCAAACATCCTCACAAAGCTCACATATTCATCAATGGCATATCTCATATTCATCACCAATTCACAAATTTTAAGCATGGTTTAGTAGTACACTAAACAACGATCATAAAAAACGTAGAAATCACCAAAACCGATCAAAAATCATACCTCAATTGAGCTTAGCAAGTGTCAAAATTTCAAAAGCTTTAAAACCCTTTTCTTTCTTCAATATTCGGTGGAAAGATGGATAGAAAAAGGGCCATTTAATGTTTTGTTTTGTTATAAACAACTTAATTATCAATTACAAATTTTGCCCTTACTAAAATATTCATGAAAGTCATTTAAACTATGGACATATTTGTCCATTAACCACCCCACTACTAAATAATGGAACATTTGCCTTATAATGAAAGCCATAACACATAGATACTTCAATAATCAGCACACTGCTTTCATACTTTATGTGATTAAGTCCTTTTTCATAATTCAACACACAGTCGATAAAATTTCAACACATAATTTTCACACAGACTATATCACATATGATAAACACCAAAAATAATATTAAAATATTATTTTGACCTCAGATTTGTGGTCTCAAAACCACTGTTCCGACTAGGGTCTAAGCCGGGTTGTTACAACTCTCCCCCTTAGGGATTTTCGTTCCAAAAAATCTTACTAGTGAATAAATGTGGATATTGCTCTCTCGTAACATTCTCAGGCTCCCACGTAGCTTCTTCAATTTTATGCTTGTGCCACAACACTTTCACTAAGGAAATTCTTTTATTTCTCAACTCTTTGATCTCTCATGCCAAAATTCGAATTGGTTCTGCACTATACGACAAATCTAACTGAATTTTAACCTCAGTAGGAGCAATCACATGAGACGGATCAGATCGGTACTATCGAAGTATCGACACATGAAACACATTATGGATCTTTTCTAACTCAGGTGGCATCATCAAACTATAAGCAACCGGTTCAACTCGTTTAATGATCTCTAATTCAATATCTTTTCTTTTCAAGTCTGCACAGGACTTCTGACGTTCAGATGCTGCTTTCAAGCTATCACGAATCACTTTTACCTTCTGTTCAGTCTCTTTTAATTAAATCAACCCCATAAATCTCACAATTTTAGAAACGTACAATTCAGCCAATCTACCGAGTGAATAATCTGTTATCATTGGAACGAAATGAGCCGATTTCATCAATCTATCAAGTATCACCTAGATTGCATCTTTCTTTCTCAGAGATAAAGGCAATCCCGACACAAAGTCCATCGTAATTCTCTCCTATTTCTACTCAGGAATCATGATCGACTGTAACAAACCGGATGAAACTTGATGTTCAGCTTTAACTTGCTAACAAATTAAACATTTCGACACAAAGTCAGGGATGTCCTGTTTCATACCATGCCACCAATAAAACTGTTTCAAATCATTATACATTTTCGTAATCCCCGAGTGAACAGTCAAACGACTATTATGAGCTTCATTCAAAAGTAACTGAATCAACTCTGAATTCTTCGGAACACAAATTTGATCTCTAAATCTCAAACAATCATCACTATCAACTCGAGATTCTAAATTTGAATTCAAATCGCATTGATCTCATTTTGCTATCATTTCATCATCACTTTTCTGGGCAATACAAATTTGACATACAAACATCAGCCTTACTCTCAATTCAGCCAAAAATGAATCATCATCACATAGATCTATCTGATTACTCATAGCTCGCAAGGCACCTTAAGACTTTTGACTCAAGGCATCGGCAACAACATCAGCTTTGCCCTGATGATAATCAATCACAAGTTCATAATCCTTCAACAATTCTAACCATCTTCCCTATCGAAAATTCAATTCTTTCTGTGTCATCAAGTACTTCAAACTCTTATGATCGGTATAAATGTGACATTTCTCATCAAATAGATAGTAACGCCAAATCTTTATGCAAACACAATCGTTGCTAATTCAAGGTCGTACATCAAATAGTTATTTTCATGCGGCTTTAACTACCTCGAAGCATAAGCAATGACTTTGCCTTCTTGCATCCAAATAATGATGCATCACTGTAAACTATAATTTCTTTGCCCAATTCAGGCTGAACTAACACTTGCGCCTTCATCAACATCACTTTCAACTGCTCAAAACTCTGATGGCACTTTTTTGACCATTCAAATTTAACATCTTTTTGTTGCAACTTCGTCAACGGAGTCGCAATCATCGAGAGGCCTTTCAAAAATTGTCTATAATATCTCGCTAGTCCTAGAAAACTACTGACTTCAAACACATTTCTCAGAGGTTTTCATTCTAGAATAGCTTAAATTTTACTCGTATTTTAGCAACTAATACAATATGCCCCAGAAATCCAACCTTGCACAACCAAAACTCACATTTAGTAAACTTTGCATACAAATGCTTCTCACAGAGTCTATAACACAATTCTCAAATGCTCGGCATGTTGTGTCTCATGACAGGAATAAACTAGAATATCATCAATAAACACTACAACAAATCGATCCAAATACGGTCTGAATATCTGATTCATCAAATCTATAAACACTATAGGAACATTCGTTAGTCCGAAAGGCATCACTAAGAATTCATAATATCCATACTTCATTCTGAAAGTAGTTTTTGACACATTGAATTCTTTAACTCTCTTTTTTGACACTTTTGTATCCATCATATATGCTAGATAGACTTCGTAACCCTTTCTCACATAGTTTAAAGCTTTCATCATAGATACAACAGCTGATAACCCTTTCATATTACTGGATTTAATTCGAATTAGCTCACCATTCTGACTTCTCAATTCAATACTCTTTCTTTTAAAATTTACAATGGCATTATGCAAAGTGAGTCAATCCATACCAAAATTATATCAAATTCATCGAATATTTGTAACATCAAATTAGCCAGAAAACAAACATCCCGAAACATCAACGGGCAGTTCTTGCACACTTTATCCACCAAGACACATTTTTCTAAGGGGTTTGATACTCTAATCACAAATTCAGTAGACTCAACAGGTAGATTCTTACATGATACTAGATTCACACACACATATGAATGAGTAGAACCTGAATCTATTAATGCTATCACATCAGTATCAAACAAAGTAAAAGTACTAGTGATGACGTTTGGAGATGACGCGTTCTCTCGTGCTCATATAGCATAGGCTCGGGTAGGTACTCTCGCCTCTGATCTAACAGCTGTAATAGTAGTCCTTTTCTAGCTTTTGCTCACATTTTTGGTGTTTCTGGGTGCTCTATCCCTAGCTATCACATCACTCGATCTAACATTTTGAACATTTTCTTCCTCAGCCATCTTTGCGAATGAGTGATCTCGTGATCCACATTTATAGCAAACACTATTGTTGTACTTGCCCCAGCATTCTCCCACATGTCGTCTTCCACACTGTCTACACTCAAGTTTGTTACTTTTGGCACTATCAACAATTGATTCTATTGGAGCTTGAGTTCTCGGATCAACACTTAGTCTCACACGATCTCTACTCGTATATCCAATTGAAGTATTTGATCGGTTGTTTGCATCTCTAAATTTTTTTGTCGAAGGTTGAGGTGACTTGCTCATCAATCTTTTTCTTTCATTATGAGCTTCAAAGTCGACTTTCTTCTTTTCTTTACTGAGCTCATTGGCTTTGCAAGCTCTTTCAACTAATACAACAAATTTGTTTATATCAAGTATCCCAACCAACAGCTTAATGTCCTCATTCAATCCTTCTATGAAGCGTTTATACATAGTAGCTTCGGTCGAAACACATTCTCGTGCATACTGGCTCAATCTCACAAATTCTCGCTCATACTCAGTAACTGATAAATAGCCCTGTTTCAGCTCTATAAACTCTTTATGTTTCTGATCAATGAATCATTGACTGAGATACTTCTTTCTAAACTTAACTTGGAAAGAAATCCCAGGTGATTCTCTCTCTCGGAACCATGGATGTCAACATCTTCCACCAGTTATAAGCTGTATCTTTCAACAAAGAAACTGCAAACTTAGTACACTCATTAGGGGTCAACGACATCTCATCGAATACCCAATTATATTCTCGAGCCAAAACTTGGCTCGCTCAGTATCATCATCAGCTGTGGCCCTAAACTCTTTGACCTCATACTTACGAATCTTATCCACAGGAGGCTTATTAAGTCCAATCGAATCTATCACTTGTGGCATAACATGTACTTGTAGGGGTGGAGGTTGTTGAGCAGCCGGATTCGTTCGAGCGAACTCCAAAAACCACTCACTCATCATTCGAAAAAGGCTTGCTTAACCTCTCCTCCATCACCACTATCATTCGCCTATATGTGGCCATCGTTGTCCCTTGAGCGGGAACAGGCGCGTTACTCTCAACATCGTTAGCAATTGCTCGATCGAGATCCATTATTATATGAAAACACATTTATAACGGTCAAGATTCATCACACTGTCACAATTTCATATATATATATAGCATGTATAGCTAGACTCACACACGCTACGTTAGTCCGAGAATCGACTAAATCGTAGCTCTGATACAAATAAAATGTAACACCCCTAACCCGAGGCCGTCGCCAGAATAGAGTTAAGAGGCATTACCAAACAACTACAACGTTTCATATCCATATCACGACACAAAGTCAATCATCCATCAAATATATTCAATTATGCACATATGGTCCCTTATTGAGGTCTACAAGACCTTAATCACATGCTAGAAAAGGGTCGGGACTAAACCGAACACTTACAAAAATTTTTAGAAATTCAAGCATTCTTCATCACTGTTGAGGTCACACGCCCGTGCAGTCAGGCCGTGTGCCTCACACGGCTACCAGACACACCCATGTGTCTAGGCCGTGCCAAAACAGAGCATACATACTGACTTGTTCACACGACCCCCAAACATACCCATGTACCATGACCGTGTGTTATTAGACTTGCTACTGTCACACGGCCACCATGCACGCCCATAGGCCTCAGCCGTGTACCCTACCTAGACACACCTAGAAGTGGTCCTTAAACCACACGGTGGTAATACACTCCCGTGTCCCTTAACCAAATATGCAAAATAGGCCATTTGCAAGGCCAATTTGCTACCCACACAAGTATCAACCCTACAAGCACAAGTAAGCATATTCTCAAACACAATTTGGCAATCAAATACATGTCAAATGATCAACATACCATCCTACCCAATCTCATTTCTATCATACCATCTTATATGATAAAAAGCTCAACCAATTCACATGTAAAACCAAGCATAATTCATCCTCAATACCATTAGATCATAATAGCATCAATTCATCACTAAGCTTACCAATCATATGACATTTGCATTACCATCAAGCCATACCATAATATGCATCATATACACAATCCATTCATACACATAGCCAACATATATCTAGCCACATCACATGGCTATTTACACATCTCAAACATGTTTCAAAACAACTAGCCTATACATGCCATATTTAAATATACACATCTTCAAAGGTACCAAGATAAATTGTTGATAGTGTGATTGAAATGCTGACGATCCCTAGATCCGAGCTAGCTTTACTAACACTATAAAATAGAGAAATAATCACACAGTAAGCTTTCAAAAGCTTAGTAAGTTCGAAATATAATACAATTAACTCATTGAATCAAATTAATGTACAAACTGAACCATCGCATAGATAATTTACCAATGATACACAATTTCAACTATATCCAATACTCACATAGCATTCTATTCATCTACTTTCAATTTCACCAACCACATAGTTATTATACATACCTTTGCCAACACTTAGTTACTCACTAACCATGCTATCCAAACATCACACAGATAATGATACAATTAAGCACATTATAAATCTCAACCACATACTCAAATGTCTATTCATTCAACACTTAAATTTATCATCAACAACATAGGTTCAAACGTACCTTGATCAACACATAGTTACTCATCATTCATGTTACTCAATTTTTCGATATTACCTCTCATTCAACCTTTGCTATTCCTTTGATAAATTCGCACACTTAGTGCCAATTTCATAACTGAAACATAATTGTCATCGCACACTTAGTGCCAATATGTTAAACCAAACTTATATCGATATCGCACACACAGTGCCAGTTTGATAAGCCGAAGCTTCTATCTTTTCACACATACAGTGCTAATTATTAACGCAGTAGCTTCTATCGTTTCACACACTCAGTGCTAATTCAATTCTGTATCAATTCAATTTCGCACACTTAGTGCCTTAATACTCGAACTCCTACATAACACATTCTATACTATTATTATACATTCATTCATTATTCTTCACATAGATACTAGATTAATAGCAAGTATTATATCCGAACTTACCTCAGACGTTGAAATACTGAAACGGTCGATTAATCGAGCACTTTGTCTTTGCCTCGATCTCGATCTGAACCTCTCTTTTCTTGGTCTATACACATTCAAATTCAATCCATTCAATCACCAATTCATTCAATTTAGTCCACACACACTTATTTAGGGCATTTTACAAAATATCCCTTACATTTTCACATTTTAACACTTTAGTCCCTAATTTATAAAATCATCAAATACACAAAATTTGCTTGTACCCATGCCTAGCCGAATTCTCACTATACTTATACAAGCCCACACATTTCATTTATTTCACATTTTAATCCTTCAATTTATAATTTTCTCAATTTAGCCTAAAGTACTCAATTTCATTAAAAACCCAAATACGATCTACGTTTGCCCAACACCAAGTTTTCATATTTCACCAACCAACCTCACAAAGCTCACATATTCATCAATGGCATATCTCACATTCATCACCTATTCACAAAATTTAAGCATGGGTTTAGTAGTACACTAAACAACGATCACAAAAATGTAAAAATCACCAAAAACTGATAAAAAATCATACCTCAATTGAGCTTAGCAAGTGCCAAAATTTCAAAAGCTTTAAAACCCTTTTCTTTCATCAATATTCAGTGGAAAGATGAATAGAAAAATGGCCATTTAATGTTTTATTTTGTTATAAACAACTTAATTGTCAATTACCAATTTTGACCTTACTAAAATATTCATTAAAGTCATTTAAACTATGGACATATTTATCCATCAACCACTCCACTACTAAATAATGGAACATTTTCTTTATAAGACCTCTTCATTTGAAAGTCATAACACATAGATACTTCAATAATCAGCACACAACTTTCATACTTTATGCGATTAAGTCCTTTTTCATAATTCAACACATAGTCGATAAAATTTCCATACAGAATTTTCACACAGACTATATCACATATGATAAACACCAAAAATAATATTAAAATATTCTTTTTACCTTAAATTTATGGTCTCAAAACCACTATTCTGACTAGGGTCTAAACCAAACTGTTACAGGTACACCGAGTACGTTCGAGCAAATCCTAATACTCAACCCCCTCTACCCCCATCTATTACTCAACCTGCTTCCATAGTTCCTCAAGTGGTTGAGGTAGTGAGAAGAGAAAGGCTTCCGATCGATAAGATTCAAAAATAAAGAGCCGAGGAATTTTGGGCTAGTGAGGACGATGATCCAGAAAGAGTAGAATTCTGGCTCGAGAATGCCATCAAGGTTTTCAATGAATTGTCATGTACGCTTGAGGAGTGCCTAAAGTGTGCGGTATCTCTCTTGAGAGATTTGGCTTATCGGTGGTGGAACACTCTTGTGTTAGTGGCACCAAGGGAGAGAGTTAGCTGGGAATTCTTTCAAGGGAAATTTTGGAAGAAGTATATATGCCAGAGATTCATTGACCATAAGAGGAAAGAGTTCTTGGAACTAAAATAAGGCCGAATGACGGTGACCAATTACGAACAGGAGTTCGTAAGGCTTAGTAAGTATGCCCGAAAGTGCGTGTCTACCTAGGCTATCATGTGCAAGGACGTGCTAAATGAGGATATCCGTTTATACGTCAGAGTTCTCGAATTAAAAGAATTTGTAGTGTTGGTAGATAAAGCCTGTAGGGTTGAAGAGTTGGCTAAGTAGAAAAGAAGAGCTGAAATTGAGTCTCGTGACTCGAAGAAAAGACAGCTGAATAATTCACTCTAATCTTCATCTAAGAAATCGAGGGATTTTGCTACTCGACCAGCTACTTCGGTCGGGTTTTCAAACCGAAGTAAGGGAAAATAATTTTTGGGGTCTAAAGCGCAAACCACATCAATTGCTAGTTTGGGCAACTTTCAACCAAGTAGACCGGAATGCCCGCAGTGTGGCAGGCATCATTCTGGTGAGTGTTGGGAAAATGATAAGGCTTGTTTCAGATGTGGGTCCTTAGACCATTTTATCAGAGATTGCCCCGAGGTGAGCGAGGAAGAGAAGTCTCAGAATATAAGACCGGAAGTGCCGCTAGAGAAAGACCGTAGAGAACCCCGAGAAATGAAATGAGTAACAAGAATCCATCTAGAGAGCAGACTGCAAGAGTCGAGGGTAGAGCATCGGTGAGAACATATGCCATTTGTGCTCGTGAAGCGACATCTTCCCCTGACGTAATCACGGGTACATTTTCTCTTTATGATACTCGTGTTATAGCTTTAATTGATCCGGGATCTACCCACTCTTATATATGCATAAAATTAGTCTCTAACATGAGCATGCCTATAGAGTCTACTGAATTTGTAATAAGAGTGTCTAATCCCCTAGGCAAGTCTGTGTTGGTTGATAGAGTAAGCAAAGGTTGCCCTTTGACAATTAGAGGCCATTGCTTTCCGGTTGATCTTATGTTATTACCATTCAATAAGTTTGATGTCATCATTGGGATGGGTTGGTTAGCTACTCATGATGTAATCGTGAATTGTGGAAAGAAGTTTATTGATTTGAAATGTGAAAATGGGGATTTTATTCGTGTTGAATCAGACGAGCAAGAAAGATCACCAGTAGTGGTGTCATTCTTGTTGACTTAGAAGTATTTTAGAAAGGGGTACGAAGCTTACCTTGTCCTTGTGATAAATACTAAAGAGAATGAGTTGAAAATTGAGTCGATACCCATAGTATGTGAGTATTTAGATGTTTTCCCGAAAGAATTGCCAGGGTTACCTCCGGCTAGAGAGATCAAATTCGGGATTGAGTTAACTCTGGGTACTGCCTCTATCTCTATTGCTCTATATAGAATGACCCCAATCGAGTTAAAAGAGTTGAAAGCACAGTTGCATGAACTAACAGATAAAGGTTTCACAAGACTGAGTTTTTCTCTGTGGGGTGCTCCCGTTTTATTCGTGAAGAAGAAAGATGGTTCTTTGATATTATGCATAGATTATTGGAAACTTAACAAGGTAACTGTGAAGAATAAGTACCTGTTACAGAGAATTGATGATTTATTTGATCAATTTAAGGGAGCCATGGTATTTTCCAAGATAGATTTGAGGTCTGAGTACTATCAGTTGAGAGTCAAGGACTCAGACGTACCAAAAACCGCATTCAGGACTAGGTATGACCATTATGAATTTTTGGTCATGCCTTTTAGTCTAACGAATACCCCTGCTATTTCTATGGACCTGATAAATCGCATTTTTCGGCCATACTTGGATAAATTTGTCGTGGTTTTCATCGATGATATACTGATCTATTCTCGAGATGATGACGAACATGCCGAGCATTTAAGTATGGTTCTACAGATTTTGAGAGAAAAATAATTGTATGCCAAGTTTAAAAATAGTGAATTTTGGCTTAAGGAAATAGGATTTTTAAGGCACATTGTCTCGGGAGATGGAATTAGAGTCGATCGAGTAAGATTTCAGCAATTGTGAATTGGAAACCGTTAAGGAGCGTAATTGAAGTAAGGAGTTTTCTAGGCCTAACCGGCTACTATAGGCGTTTTGTCAAGGGGTTTTTCATGATAGCTACCCCGATGATGAGATTATTGCAAAAAGATGTAAAGTTTGAATGGACAGAGAGGTGTCAACAGAGTTTTGAGAAACTAAAGGCGTTGTTAATTGAGGTTCCTGTTTTGGTGCAACTTGAGCCGGGAAGAGAATTTGTGGTTTACAGTGATGCATCCATGAATGGGTTGGGTTGTGTACTTATGCAAGAGGGCAATGTGATAGCATATGCTTCTAGATAGTCAAAGCCACACGAGAAGAATTACCCGACCCATGACTTAGAGTTAGCTATCATTATGTTTGCATTAAAGATTTGGAGACACCATTTTTATGGTGAAAGGTGTCAAATTTTTACCGACCATAAAATCTTAAAATATTTGATGACTTAAAAGGAATTAAATTTGAGGCAACGAAAGTGGTTGGAGTTTACCAAGGATTATGATTTAGTGATTGACTACCATCTGGGAAAGGCGAACGTAGTCGCCGATGCTTTGAGTAGAAAATCATTGCTTGCGCTGAGAGCTATGAATACTCGAATGGCTTTGTTAGATGATGGTTCTATTCTACCCGAGCTGAGGGTTAGACCATTGTTTCTCCAAGAGATTTGTGAAGCTTAGAAAGGTGACAGCGATTTACAAGCCAAAAGAGTTCTATGTGAGTCAAATATTGAGTCAAACTTTTGAATAAGTCCTGATAGATGTTTGATGTTTTGAGGTAGGGTCTGTGTACCCAGAAATGAAGAGCTTATTCGGAAGATTTTGCATGAAGCACATAGTGGATGTTTAACTATGCACCCTGGTAGCATGAAGATGTCTAATGACTTGAAAAAGTGGTATTGGTGGCCTAATATGACTAAAAACGTTTTCGAGTTTGTGTTGAGATGCTTAATTTGTCAACAAGTGAAGGTTGAACACCAAGTACCTTCGGGTCTACTTCAGCCCATTATGGTTCCTGAGTGGAAGTGGGACCGTATTACCATGGACTTCATGACGGCTTTATCGTTGACATCGAAAAAGAAAGATGCGGCATGGGTCGTGGTTGATTGACTCACAAAGTCAGCCCATTTCATACCAGTGTGGGTTGACTACTCACTTGATAAATTAGCAGATCTGTATGTGGCAAAGATAGTAAGGCTTTATGGAGTACCATTATCGATCATTTCAGATAGAGATCCGAGATTCACGCCTCAGTTTTGGAAAACGTTGCAAGAAGCTTTAGGCACGGTTTCCATCCACAAACTGACGGGCAGTTAGAAAGAGTAATACAGATACTCGAAGACATGCTTCGATGTTGTGTTTTGCAATTCCAAGGTAAGGAGAAATATTTACCATTGGTGAATTTACTTACAACAACAGTTTTCAGTCGAGTATTAAAATGGTGCCTTATGAGGCATTGTACGGGCGTAAGTGCCGAACGCCGTTGTATTGGATAGAACTTAAGGAGAATCAGATACACGGGGTCGATTTGGTCAGGGAAACTAAAGAAAAAGTAAATGTGATACGTGGATGTCTGAAAGCGGCCTCAGATAGACAAAAGTTCTATTCAAATTTGAAAAGGAAAGATATTGAGTTCCAAGTAGGTGATAAAGAGTTTCTGAAAGTATCACCGTGGAGAAAAGTCCTCAGATTTGGCCGGATAGGCAAATTGAGTCCTCGTTTTGTCGGACTTTATGAAGTTATCGAGAAGATAGTACCGGTAGCTTATCGTTTGGCCTTGTCAACTGAGCTAGAAAAGATTCATGATGTTTTCTACGTATCCATGTTACAACGATACAGTTCGGACCCTTCACATGTGATTGTGCCATCAGAGGTAGAGATTCAACCAAACATGACTTATGGCGAAGAGCCGATTAAAATTTTATCATGGGAGGTCAAACAATTGAGAAACAAAATCATAGCTCTTGTGAAAGTTCTATGGAAAAGACATGCAATAGAAGAGGCTACATGGAGCCCGAGGAGTCCATGAGAAACCAATATCCCAACCTCTTCACAGGTAAGATTTTCGGGGACAAAAATCCCTAAGGGGGAGAATTGTAACAGCCCGATTTAGTGGCTAGACGGAACAGTGATCTCCAAATCACAAATCTGGGGTCAGAGAAAATTTATTTTAATGTTATTTTATGAATTAGAGCATGATTATATATAAGTGCATGAAAATTTTGGTGCTTCAATTTTAGCGATTTCAAGTTTAATCGCGAAAAAGACTAAATCACATAAAGTGCGAAAGCTCCATTTTATAAGCTAAAGGGGGTTTAATAGCTTAAGAAATAAATTAGAGGTCTTTAATGTGCAATTAGACCCTTGGAATTTGAGTGGCCGACCATAGGGGACAAACATTGTCAAAATTGGTCAAAGTTGTTAGATTAGGTAGATTAAATTGAGGATTTATAACAAAATAAAAAAGGAAAAAGATATCATCTTTTTCTCTCTTCTTCTCCACCAAAAATAGCAAGCAAAATAGGGGTTTTGAGAGCTCAAAATTTTAGCAAACTTTTCTTCATTAAAGTAAGTGATTTTAATGGTTTTTCTTTATGATAGTTGTACTTTTAGAACCCCTAGAGCTTAAGCTTTCTAAAGAGGGGACTAATTTGCAATATGGTAAAAATTTTAGGGTTTTTCCATGAGAGATTGTATGTGATTTACTGCATTTTTATGGAAGAAAATGAGCCTTGGTTGTTAGATGAACAACTTTTGTGAAATGTGTTGCCATGAAAACACCTAAATGAACTTTTTTGTAAAGGTTGTAAAATTGGTAGTAAAATGTGTGAAATGTTGGGTTTTGATGATAGCCATAAGAGAAATAAATGTTCACCTAGGCTCATTAAAGGTAGAAATTTTATTAGAATTGATTTTTGAGCCTAGGGATAAAATGGTCATTTTGCCAAAGCGTAAGGGCAAAATAGTAATTTTGCCAAAGCATGATTATTAAAATGCTTTTATTAGTGCAAGGATTGAAACGAGCTAATTTACTATTATAGAGCAAGAAGAACCAAGAATCAACCTTGATTGGGGCAAGAATAAAGTCTCAGACTAGATTGAAGATGTAGCTCATTTTGAAATCGAGGTAAGTTTGTACGCGATAAATTCAACATTTATGCTCGTAAGTTTGAGAAAGTTTGATATTATATTATTATACAATATTCTATGAAATTGTGTACTTGGTGTTTAATGAAAAAGTTGAGATGATGAAGTCCCGATTGAACTTTAATGAATGTATGAATAATATCATTGAGACATGAGATAGGTAAGGTCCCGTGTAAGACCATGCCGGGGACATGGCCTCAGCATCGAATTGAGATCCCATATAAGACCATATCTGGGATATGGCTTCGGTATTGAAAATGAGAATCGTATAAGACCATGTCTGGGATATGGCATCGATACTTGAGGAGAGGTTTAGTATAAGACAATATCCGGGATATGGCATCGGTACTCAAAGGTAATCCCATGTAAGACCGCATCCAGGATGTGGCATTGGCTTTAGGTTTATGCTAATGATAAGGAATATGCATCTATGAGTATCCTTAATGATTTATTTGGGATAAATAGATTTGTTTGGAAATAGAAATGAGAATTGTATTAAAGTTATTTGAATGAGTAAATACAGGTACCCGTGAGAAATTCATGAGGAATGTTGACGATATGTGGCATGGTATGTTCTAGATAAAAACAAGTACGAGTAAGTATGGCACAGTGCTTATGACTTTGTATGGTTATCTAATGCTATGGATTGATATCATTATGAGCTTGTTGTTGCCATTTATTTTCATGAAAACTTACTAAGCTTTGTGCTTACCTATCTCATTTCCCTTTTCCTTATAGTATTTCTGAGATAACTCAGGGATCGTGGGACGTAGGAGTTCGAAAATCACACTATCAACATCACTTTGGTATAACAATTTAGACTTATTTTGAGTATGGCATGTATAGGACTTGGTATTTTGTTAGGTCGAAATTGTTAGCCAAAGTGTTGGCTATATATATATATGTTATCTAAGTCATTTTGTAAATGGTCATCAGAAATAGGCCATCACTTGTTAAGTTTATGTATATTCAATGATAATGAAATTATGAAGTTATACCTGTGTGAATGCATTGAATTGAGTTCTTGGATGTGCCTTTGGGTCATGAATGATGTTTATATGTGTTGGAGTTAGTATGTTTACTATGTAGGGTGGCATTTGGCTTGGAATATAGCCTTTTTGTGTCCACATAAGTAGACACACGGGCGTGTGTCTAGGTTGTGCGGGACACACGGTCAGCCACATGGGCGTGCCGGTTGACCGTGTGTCCCCTACATGCTAGGTTTACAAAGTCAGGATGCTCAGTAGTAATCACAGGGCCAGAGACACGGCCATGTGTCTCAGCCGTGTGGGAGGCACAGCCATGGACATGGGCGTGTGCCCAGGCCGTGTGAAGTCTGTAGCTTGAATTTGGAATTTAAATCACCACACGGTTGAAACACACGAGCGTGTGACAGGCCATGTGGAATAAGTCAGTGTTGACCACGGGTACAGCACACGGGCGTGTGGCTGACCGTGTGAGGCAAGTCAGTGTCGACCATGGGTGAAAAGCACGGGCGTGTGAAATACCACACGGGCATGTCCCATTTCACACAGGCGTGTGGCCCCTATTTAGGTAAAATTTTCCTAAGTGTGTGCAAGTTTTCGATTTATTTCTAAAACCTTCCTGAAGTGTGTTTAGGGCCTCGTAGGCCCATTATAAGGCTGTTAAATATGTGAATGGGAAAGTTTTAATTTTGGAATGAAATTTGATAACCAAAGTTGTATGACCATGTGAGTTAAGTATGGTAACTCCTCGTACTCGGTTCCGGCGTAGAATACGAGTTCGGGGTGTTACATGGTATATTTGAGATGGCTATGAGCTAGATGTGTTTGTATGAAATAGGGCCACTTATGCATAAGTTTAGGTATGTTAGTTTGATTGTGATTGATGTGTCTATGTGGCATTTTTTTTAATGGGATTTGTTCATTTGAATCGGTTAATTTATGCATGTTTTGATATGTTTTTATGCCTTGGTCATATGTGCAAATTGTGTTTAGGTACATGCTTGAAGTGAGTGATGGAAATGGCTTGATTTTGGCCAATTTCTTGTCCACTCGGCTTAAGACACGTGTGTGTCTCAGCCGTGAGTGACACACGGCCATGCAACACGGCTTTGTGTCCCTTATAGGTTTTAAAGGTTACAAGCCAGGCAGTTACACAGCCTAGCACATGGGCGTGTAAGGCCATTTCGAGTGTTACACGACCTGGCACACGGGCGTGTGGCTTGGCCATATGACCCAACTCAGAGAGTTACACGGACATGCATACAAGCTGGGACATGGCCGTGTGTCCCTAATTTGATTGTTACACTGCCTGAGACACGGGCATGTGTCTTAGCCATGTGAGTCACACGGCTTGGCCACACGGCTGTGTGAATCCTGCAGTTTAAAATTTCTAAATTTGTTCTCAATATTCCAAATGTTTCTGATTTAGTTCCAAAATGTTTCTAAAGTGTTTCTAAGGCCTCGAAGGCTCAATTAAGGGATGATATACATGTTTATGAATGGTTTATGCTATGCTTATATAAATGTTGGGAAATGTATGTTTTATGTAATGTTCTTATTATAATGCTCTGTAACCCTATCCTGATGACGGAGATGGGTTAGAGGTGTTACATCAGCCATAATCCACATCATTAGATAAGTAAGTCCCTACAGATTTACTAACTTATCCAATCTTTCAGTATATACAACTTAAAGTAAGACTTAATAAGACTCATTCAAATCAATTCCCAAAGTGTGGCCTCTGAGGGAGCCCCTTTATACACATGAGCGACTTCTACGCCCACCCTTGAATCTGATGGTATTTGGCTTGGTCCCTCTACTTGATTCCCAAGTTACTGTTATCTTGCAATCAAGCAGTGAATTCGTAAGTTCAAATGAACTTAGTGAGGTTTTGTGAAACAATGCAACAACTATATTTCATCTTTTTAAAATGAATAAATTAGAGGCAAAAATTTTGATCTCCTTGGACATCCTTCGCCATTATCAATCTATATCGACATGGTATTAGTCTTTCTCTTTTCCTTGTAGCCTATTTCTAGCAGACTTATCTTCTAACTGTAGTACATACCATTTTCCTCAAGATATAGATCCTCTGAGAATTACAGACTTGAATACACCTCAACCAAATATTCTTTCCTTTCACAAGCTTATATGCAAGACCCAATGTTGGCCATCAGCTATCTAATTTTTACTTGATTGGGTTTCAAATGTTGTCCTTCCTATCTCTCAACAGATTTTTGGTCTTAGGTTAGTTCCTGATGGACTCCTTCCTATGTTTATTCGAGCGACCTAGCCCCTGTATGACCTCATTGGCCTTATTCACCTCTATTTGCCTATCATCCGCGGACCTTTGAGTTTCACTCCTTACCTAGCATATCCTTCATCGTATGATTCTTTCGGATAACAACCTATTACCCCATACTCGAGAGTTCTTCACCTTCTCGATGTCAGTTCAATTTTTATGCCAATCTTTTGGGTTCATCCCATTTAGTGAATTTGTCTATCACCATCTTAGAACTCTGCATTGACTCAATACAATCCTTCGTCAAAATTCCCAAGTGGACTCTAAAGGTGGCCCTAGCCGAGCTAGGTCTTACACCCCTTTCATTTTATGCTATCACTGTATTAGTTGATTCTTTAAGACGCCATAACCGAGCTATGGTATTACGTTCCTTCACCTCAGGATAAATGTAATGGAAAACTTTCCCATATTTACGGTCCCGGTGGAGTACTCCGTGTTTATTGTCTCAGTGGACTACCCGTGTTTATTGTTCTGACGGACTACCCCATGTTTATTGTCCCAATAGACTAACAAAGGATGCCATAGCGTCTTTCAACTATGGTTTTAATAATATTTATCATGATGCCATAACATATTTCAGCTATGGTGTTACTCATTTTTATCATGATGTCATAACATCTTTCAACTATGGCCTTACTCATTTTAGGGATATAACCTCCGATTGGACCTATGGCCTAGCCATGATCTTTCTTATGTAATTTTCTCATTGCATTCCATCCATTCCTCCATTTCAACTTTTCCAACCTTGTTGCTCGAAAACCGCAATGTCTGCTCCACAAGGCATGGAGCTTCGCCCTTCTCCTTAACAACTTAGCATGTCCACCACCAGAGCCTTCTTTGTTTTTATAACTAAGCATGACAACCTTTTATTAGTTAAACTAATAGTGGTTAGTTCTTAAAAACCCAGAATTCTAGATTATACAAAATCTTTGAAAGTCTTACTCTTACTATTTCTTCAACGCGTAAGCACAGAGAGGTAAGGAAACTTACTAGGTCCTCTATTTTCCATTACCAGACTTAAACTCAGACCTCTGCTGTGACATGCAGAGCTTTCTTCATCTGCACCCCCTTCTTCAGAAAAACTGAAGAAGATGATCTTATGAAAAGGAGAAAATTTTATAAACAGAATTTAGAAAATTCTGTCTCTACTTACGCCTTATATATTCTTTTTAGACGCAGTCTCACTGGTCATTTCCACCATCTATTCTTATTCATTTTGTCTCATATTTTGGAACTAGCCGATTCCTTCTTAACCATACTAGGTTTAGGATACAACTAATCGAAATTTGGACAATAAAACTTTTGATTCACCCGGTGGGGTCTAGCAATTTGCCAATTATCTCAGTTTAGTCCTAATTTCCTTAATTTTGGGTGAAATAATGATGTTTGGGTGTTGCACTGTCAAGGTACCACATTCAAAACATAGAGTCACAGACTTCAAGTAAACCCACTTCTTGTAAAACTACTAAGAACACGTCATAAGTTTGGTCTAAATTATGGAAGCTTGAATCTTCCTTAAAGAATAATAACTTCTCATGGACACGTCATAAGTTTGGTCTAAATTATGGAAGCTTGAAACTTCCTTAAAGATTAATAACTTCTTATGGAGAACTTGTCACTAACCTTAAATTACATATAAATGAGAGATGGTTTCAACGATTTTTAGTAGTGGTGGGAAAGTATTGTGAACTATTTCCCTAACTTTGTATATTTCAGTTCAATGAACTTTGTTACAGTTTTATGTTGGTTGATCTGTCATAATTTGATATGGAAAATTAAACTTTTGTTCTGTCATAATTTGATATGGAAAATTAAACTTTCCCGATATACTTAAGAAGCTTATTCTCAAGCAAAGTAGCATCTTTAGGGGGCCTAATGTGTGGTTGAGCAGTGTAGGGATGTGTTGGAGGTTAAAAATGAGCGAAAACGGTACCAAAGTAATCATGATACCATCCAATACCTCCAAGCTTGAATATTAGAGACCACCCTTTAGTGGTATCGTGATATCCACTTTGGGTATCGTGATATCTACCCTCAAAGAAGATCCTTAAGTTTGAGACTGACTAGGTTATCGAGATATCCTCTTTTAGGTGTCACGACACTGACATCATGACGGGGACAAAAATGGACAAAAATGGTAGTCTTTGTCCACCCAAGGCCCGTGTAGGGGTAATTTTGGCAACTAAATTTCATCAACATTCAGCCTAAAACAACAAATTTTGGCTGAGGAAGAGAGACACACACATTATTTTATTTTGTAGCTTTAGTTTCTCTAGGTTTTCTCTTAGTATTTTCTACAACTTTTCTAGGGTTTTTATTTTCCCTTCTTCTTTCTTAGTTTTAGAGTTTTATTTTTTGCACTTACTTCTTGTTCTTAGTGTTAGTTATGTTAGTTATCACTATAGCTTAGGTTTATTTGCACTTTTAGTCCTTGTACCTTGGTTGTAAGACATTTCTAGTTTTATTTTAATGTATTTCAGTTTCTTTTACTTTAAATTATCTAAAGTTTGTTCCTTTTATGTTTATTTCTTTTGATTTTCTGGTTGAATGCCTTTAGTTTCATGTTCTTTAAGTTTTCTTGCATAAAAATTCAAACTTTTATATTTTTTGTAAGTTTTACTTTGATGGTTTCTTTGTTTTTCATTTCCATGTCCATTATCTTTATTTTCAGCATGAGTAGGTAAACCTTAAAGGGGGTTGGTTGATGGATATGCGTGTAAGTTGATTTTTTTTGGACAAGGTACTAAATCATAATGAATTGGACTAAATTGAATAGACCTAAAAACTTTGTAATTGGCACAATTAAGGGAATATCTAGACAAGTGAGACCGAAAGATAGTCTTATCGTGTACCAATTCATTAGTCTCGGATTAACCGGTGAGATCGAGAGACAAATTGGATTAATTCATCTAAGTTGGTAAAATTGAGATCAAAAGGTAAAATGGAGTCACTTAGTAATTTATGTGATTTAAGTCCTTCATTCGAGGATTAACAAACCACATCAAAATCAACCAACCATCGTTAGTTATTTATTGGTTAACCTCTTGCTTTGTACTATTTACAATTTGGTCCTTAGATTAGTATAACACCCCTAACCTGTATCCGTCGCCAGAACAGGGTTACGAAGCATTACCAGGCCAATAGAATAGTAAACTATTCAAATCATACATTAATACAAACATAATAAAATTTCATTCAAATACATTCATAATGTCCCTTAATCGAGCCCTCGAGGCCCTAAAAATACTATAAAAACAATCTGGGACTAAATAGAAAACATTTGGAAATTTTAAGAAAAAGTTAAAAAAAATTTTGATTTCAGGGGTCACATGGCTGAGAAACACACCCGTGTCTCAAGCCATGTGGACATTCAAAATAGGGACACACAACCGTGTCCCAACCCGTTTCCATGCCAATGTAACTCACTGACTTGGGTCACAGGGCCAAGCCTGTAACACCCCACACCCAAGACCGATACTAGGTCTGGATATGAGACATTACTATGCTTGAACTCACTGAAACATGTACTTACGAGATATAAAATTTCGTTCCAACTTAAGAACTTCCCTTACATAGTCAACACATATAACAAGGGCCTATGAGGCCTTTAACTCATGTCAGAAAACTTTTGGAATTAAATCAAATAACTCATTTTTTTTGAAGCAGGGTTCACACACCCGTGTGACTTGGAGCACGCCCATGTACCCTTAAGCATGCCCATGTCTTCCAACCGTGGGAAGTTACTGACTAATTTCATACGGCAATGACACACTCGTGGGCTTTGACCGTGTGCTAACCCTTGATATACTGACTAAGTTAACACGGTCTGGGCACACGCCCATGTCCAAATCGTGTGAATTACACGGCATACACACACGGTCGTGGGATTTGCATGTGGCCTACTCTAAATAATAATACTAAAGTGCAGGGTTAACACGGCCTTGACACACGCCCGTGTTTCCAACCGTGCTAGCACTTAGGGTTATTTACCAAACCATTTGCCACCTTGAAATCAAGATCAATCCAATACATTTTTTCATAAATAATAATACATACTACATTGACCTCAATAAACCTACATACATAGACAATTCTGGCCAGTCAAATAGTCAATACAAAAAATAATTAAAAGGGGCATACACCTCATTAATATCATCTTTATTGCAAAAAGAAGAGTTTTCCAAACATTTGCCTGAATCAAGAACCCATTACAAAATGATTTACCACCAACACTTTAACTAACAATTACAACTTGACAAAACACCCTAGTCCTATACATTCCATATTCAAAACAAGTCTAAAATTGTTATACCAAAGTGTTGTTGATAGTGTGATTTTCAAACCCGTGCGTCTACGATCTTCGAGTTATCTTGGCAATACTATAAGAAAGAAGGGCAATGAGAAAGGGGTAAGCAATAAGCTTAGTAAGTTATATGGAAATAATTAGAAATTGTAATCTTCATAAAAGAATAATTCATCCATAACATTAATTAATCGTATACAATCTAAGACTTCTCGATAATCCTTACTTACAATTGTCCATATCTAACATTTACTGTAACACATATAGAGTCAATTTCTCATGACCCATTCCTTAACACTTGTTTTCATTCATATCTCTACTTTTAAATTCATTTTTTCATTCCACCATACGCTTGAAATAATCAAATACATGCTTTTATAATCACTATGATAAGTATAAAGCCATTGTCACGCTCTCTAGGTGCTCTTACATGAAGTCTCCTCTAGGTACCGATGCCATGTTCCAAACATGGTCTTACACTGGCACACGTATCAACGCCGATGCCATGTTCCAAACATGGTCTTACACTGTCACACGTATCAACACCGATGCCATGTTCCAAACATGGTCTTACACTGGCACACGTATCAACGCCGATGCCATGTTCCAAACATGTCCTGGTCCATTAGGACTTCGATATCACATTCACATAAGTTTCTCAATTCATTGAAGTATAATGCGTCAATAAGACACTAAGCATTCTCACTTATGCTGATAAAATATTGCATTAAATTCACATACAACTTACCTCGTTTTCAAAATGAGTTAGTTCTTCGGTTTAGTCCACGACTTTATCCTTTCCACGATTGAGGTGAATTCTCGTCTCCTCTTGCTCTATAATAGCAAATTAGCTCATTTTAATCATTTTATTAATATAAGCATCTCAATAATCCTACTTAGGTAAAATTACCATTTTACCCCTAAATTTTGGCAAAATGACCGTTTTGCCCCTAGGCTCGGAAATTAATTCTAATCACATTTTTATCTTCAACAAGCCTAGGCAAACATTTAATGCTCTTAAAGCTATCATCAACAATCAATATTTCACATACTTACTACCAAGTTCATAACCTTTTCATTAAGGTCCTATTTAGTGTCCTCATGCTAACACCCTTTTTAAAAGTTGTTCATCTAACAACTAAGACTCAAATTCTTCCTTAAAAATGAAACAAACAACTAAAGTAGCTCTCATGGTAAAACTCTAAACCTTTCACAACATTGCACAATAGTCCCCTCATTTGAAAGCTTAAGCTTTAGGGATCTCAAAAGTACAATTAATTTCAAGAAAAGTTCACTAGAATACTTACTTGAATGGATGAGAGTTTGCTAAAATTTTTGAAGGTTTCAACCCCTTATTTGCTGCAAATTTTCGGTGGAAGATGATAGGAGAAAAAATAAGATAACTTTTCTCTCCTTATTCTATTATTAAAAGTCAAATTAGTCCACCTACTACTACTAACTTTGACACTAATTGACAATTTTGTCTCCCATGCTCTCTTATGGCTGGCCAAGCCTCTTTCAAAGGCTAAATTTCCTTTTAAATACCCTCATTTAACAATCCATAGCCATTTGGTACACTTAGCATATAAAATGGAACTTTCGTACATTATGCGATTTAGTCCTTTTTCGCAAATTAAACACGAAAACGTTAAAATTAAAATACCAAAATTTTAATGCTCATATGCTATCATGCTCTAACTCACAATATATTTCATGAAAATAATTTCTCCGATCTCAAAATGGTGATCCCAAGATCACTATTCTGACTAGCCCCTAAATCGGGCTATTACAAAGCCACACGTCCATGTGCCAGCCCGTGTACCCCTCGAAATGACCTCAAACGCCCATGTGCTAGGCCGTGTAATTATCTGACTTGTACGCATTAAACCTACAAGGGACACATGGTCGTGTTGCATGGTTGTGTGTCACACACAGCTGAGACACGTGCCCGTGTCTCAGGCCGTATGGCCTCAAAATGAACCTTAAATCACAAGTTTACCTTTTCAAGTTTGCTTAGACCTTAAGAAACTCAAATACCAACCAAAACACCAATTAAAAATGACATTAATTAGGACAAAAACACATCAAAACCAACCTAACATGTGCCTAACCAATGTACCCTCATCGATACCACAAGTATATACAATTTCACAACAAAGTAAACATCAATTCAATTCATTAACTCATTCAAGCAATACCTAATCAAAATACCTATCAAAGGTACCACAATCAAAACAATTCAATTATATATATCATACATAATAGCATATCAATAATACATCATTCTCATATAATATGTAAGTTGATTATTTGCACAAAATATCATTCATAACATTTACATAAAGAAAACATCAACCAAAACCGCACAAAAGCCTACACATGCCATATAATTTGAATTAAACATTTAAAAAACTACCGAGATAAGCTGGATAGCGTGACTTGAGTGCCGATCCAGTCATCCAATAGCCCAAAAATCTATAATAACATTAAACAACAAAAGTAAGCTTAGTAAAGCTTAGTAAGCTCGACGAGTTAAAGGATAAACCTTACCAAACTAACTATAATAATTCAAACAATAATAATCATCCAAGAAAAGTCCCCGTCATTCACAACTTTAATAGATATTTACATCCGTATTCAGATCAATACGAAATAAATAACATATCTTTCAAATTCATTAAAAAATTATCTTACCCAGATTTTCCATTCGAAGAATGACTTACGAGTAAAAGTACATCATCAACAGAAGCTCATAAGAGTTGGTCCTCCCGAATACGCCAACAGAAGCTCATGAGAGCGGAACAGAAGCTCATGAGAGCTGAACATAAGCTTGTGAGAGTTGATCCACCCAAATCACTCCAAACATAAAGTTAAATGTGAGATTTCGCAATGAATGTTGAACCCCGATTTACTTGGGTAATATTCTGATATCTCCGTCCAGTATCATTTCCACTCCAAACCCCCGTCATACACCAAACACGAATGTACTCAAATCCCGCATTCAATCCAAATCAAATATTAAAATTGATATTATAATCCCACCAATAATTCATTTCCAACAATAGAAAATATATATAATATCAATCATCAATTTATACAAATGTTAAGTTTTAACCGTATGAACTTACCTGGACTGAATTGTAGTCATTGTAGAAGTTTAAGGATTATTCCGGTATTTTTCCTTTTCCACGAGTATCTATGGGATTGTGATCAAAAATGTAAAATTCTTCATTTATTAGCACATATTTCATTTTCAAACCATTTTACAATTAATACCCTTTTATTTTTCAAAATTACATAATTACCCTAAACTTTTACTTGCAATTTAGTTTCTTAACCCGAAATGCATCAAATTAACCATTTTTATCAAGTCAATCTTTTATCCAAATATATTAGGCCCTAAAAAAGCCCCTAATAAACATCAAATTCACTATCCAACCCTAATATTTTGACATTTTTACAATTTAATCTTAAAAATAAAAATTTAACAAAAATCACTTTACAAAACCATCACACAACACAATCAAAGCTCCAAATACATGATATTCATAAAAAAATCCAATATTCAACAATGGAAACTTCCAAAATATTTAAAAAAATTAGAAACGAAGGTACGGGCTAGCTGGACCTAGTTGCAACGATCTCAAAAACATAAAAATTACAAGAAACGGGTAAGAATTGAACTCACATGCAAGCTTCTATGATTAATCAATTCTCCAAGCTACTTCTATGGTGTTTTGGCAATGGAATAAGAAGAAATGAAGTTGAAAAACTTATTTCTTCTATTTTTTTATTTAATTTCTATTTATTTACAATTATGCCATAAAATCTCATTAATCTATCATTTTAATTTCTCTTGCCGTCCAACACTATCCATTAGGGACTAATTATTATATTACTCCCTCCTCATGTAATTACTAAGCTATTTAATCATTTAATTGAACTAATTATTAACTTTTGCACCTTTTCCAATTTAATCCTTTTTATTTAATTCACTATCTAAACGTTGATATTTCTAGACCAAATTTTAATACGACTATAATGACTCTATAAATATTCTAAAAATAATATTTACGAGTCAATACAACAGAAATTTGTGGTCCCGAAACCACTGTTTTGTCACCACTGAAAAGTAGGCTGTTACAACTCTTCCCCCTTAGGAAATTTTGTCCTCAAAATTGTTACCTAAAAATAGATTCGGGTATTGTAGTCACATTGATTCTTCGATTTCCCAGGTAGCTTCATCTGAACCATGTCGATGCCATAAGACTTTTACTAATGAAACTTGTTTATTTTGTAGTTCTTTAACTTCCAGAGCTAAAATTCTCACTGGTTCCTCCGAGTATGTTAAGTCTGATTGTAGCTCAATTTCATATGAGAAATCACATGTGAAGGGTCAGATCTGTACCGTCTTAGCATCAATACGTGGAACACGTTATGGATTTTCTCGAATTCAGAGGGCAAAGCTAATCTATAAGCTATAGGGCTGATTCTTTTAACAATTTCTTACGGCCCAATAAATTTTAAACTCAGCTTTCCTTTCCTACCAAAACGTAGCACTTTCTTCCACGGAGAGACTTTTACGAATACCCGATCTGTAACAGCCCATTTTTTGAAAAGTTGAGTTCTAATAGCTAAAGGGATTAAATAGCTATTAAATAATTAGTGGTTAAGGATGATGATTCATCCATGGAAAATAAAATAAAGAAAAGGATGAAATTGAAAAGTGAAAAAATAAAAATGATAAATGATAAAAAAAATTGAAAATATCATCAATTTATCATCATCTTTCTCAAATAAAACATGGAAACCCTAGCCAAGTGAAAAAGAGCTAAAAAAGTAAGCTATTTTGGCTTAATTGGGTAAGTAATCTTGTCTCATTTTTAGTAATTTTTATATTTCTGAGATCATAATAGCTTAATTTAGCTATCTCGGGAACTAATTTGCAAAGTTATCAAAGTATCAGGGTTTTTCCATGGATGAGTATGCTGAAATTTTGAAATTTATGATAGAAAATGAAAGGCTGTTGATAGATAAACAACTTTTGTAAAGTGAATTTTGATGAAATTATGATTTTAGGACTAAATTATAAAGTTGTAAAATTCATGGAAAATTCTAAATTTTTATGAAATACATGGGCTATAAATGTTACATGTAAAATTTGGCTAGGCTTGGAATAAGGATTAAATTGCATGAATTTCATTTTTCGAGCCTAGGGATGAAGTCATCATTAATTAAAAATTTAGGGGCAAAATATGTAAATTGGACTGAATTGAGTATGAACTATATTAAATTGATGCTAGATTTGCTCGTATAGATCTGAATAGACCAAATTCAGAGTTAGAGTAAGGAAAAGAGAAAGTGTCGGATTAATAGATTTTACGTACACGAACATTTATTTAGGTAAGTTCGTGTAACTAAATTGTGTATATTTATATGCTTGAATTAAATTTTTTGTATGTGAATTGTATAAATGCCAAATATATGAAATTGGTTACATATTCGACAAAGCTCGATAAATATTAAATCCCATTTGAATAATGGAATTCGATGGATACAGGATTTCCAGGTTGGTTGTGGTCCTACATATGTTGTGGACACACCATAGCTCCTACGAGCATTCTATTATAAGACCTCTCGAGCTTCCTGTTACATGGTTCCTGCGAGCATCCTGATCGGTAGTGATCCTACATGTGTTGCGGACTATCGTAGCTCTTTGTGAGCATCCTGTTATATGATCGGTTGTGATCCTATATATATTGCGGACACAAATGCAACTCTTTGTGAGTGTCCTATTTTATGATCGATTGTGATCCTGCATATGTTGCAGACACAAACGCAGCTCTTTGTGAGCATCCTGATATGGCTTGCTTGAACTTCCCAATATATGGCTATCCGGAGCTCTTGATTAGAGGCTCTTCGTGAGCTTCCTGATTAAAAGTTCTTATGAACTTCCTGATTATGGCTCTTATGAGTTTCCTGTTATATAGCCTAGATAAGCTTCCAGATAGGCTCTTTGTGAGCTTCCCGATTAATGGCTCTTTATGAGCTTCCTGTTATATGGCTTGAGAGAGGATTTCCTGATTATGTACTTTAAAGAGCACTCCTGAATATGAATTGACGAATTTCTGATTTGTACAGTTCAAGTGTACTACCTTTGTATCCATCGATGTTATTCAATGATTCAACGGACAAAATCCTAACATAAGAAAATATGAACATGAAAACATGAATTAATACATGTATCTGCTTGAAATACATAAAAATGATGATACATGATATATGGAAATACGAGATGATAATATATGAACATGGAACTTGTTCGATGAATATGTTCATCCATGATTATAGATTTGTACACCTTAAGTGTATTACCCGTGTGACACTGGCATTTCAAATGATTTAATGGGCAAAGTTTCAACATAAAATAATCTGAGCTCGAGACGAATTATTATGAAAATGTACTCGAAATACATGGATAAGATTTGTATATGTTATATGAATTCATGATGTGGGAAGTATATGTATATGGAAATTTGGTTCTTGTTGAGCCCATATATATTTTTTGATATTTGAGTGAAATATATGACTAACAAGGGGTGATGAGGATATGTGTTAGAGCTTGTGACCAAATTGGTTGATTGTGTCTTGCATGTTTATCTTGAACATGAATGAATGGTAAGTTAATTACCATGTTATACGAACTTACTAAGCATTTCATGCTTACTCTATTTTATTTTTCCCCTGTTCTACAGTAATTCGGAAGCTCGTTAGATTGGAAGCTTGGCAAAGATCACTCACACTATCCATTGGCCCATTTTGGTATATATAGTAAATCAATTATGATTATAATGGCATGTATAGGTTAATAAGCCACAATTGACATGTAAATGTTTTGGTTATAACTAGCTATTAGAATGGCTTGTGATGAACATGTTTTGATATGTATAAATGAGACTATGACATGTTTGGTGTGTGCTTAAATGGTTGATTGATAGAAATCCTGTTGGCATATTGATGATTAATTTTATCATATTTGGTAAAAAAATGCATATAGGTGAATTTGATAAGTTAAGTAAGTTTTTATATTTGGTTACATGATGGTAAAGTGTCATCTGAGGTGCTTAAGAGTACATGGGTTGTATGTGATAATATGTCATGCATGAGACTGGGCTTTGACTTGAATTATTTTTGTTAAAATGGCTTGTGAATATGTTAAAGTATTGGTGTAGGAGGAAGACAAAATGGGTGAGAAATATGGCTTGGAAAATAACCTGTTTTTGTCCACACAGGCAGAGACACGGGCGTGTGTCTCAGTCGTGTGTGATACACAGCCTAGCACATGGGCATGTGACCTGGCCGTGTGTCCCCTACATCTTTATGTCAAAAAAGAATGCTCAGAATTGATCACACAGCCTAGCGCACGAGCGTGTGGATTGGCCGTGTAACCCCTGTACCCACACACTTCCTAGCACATGAACGTGTGGATTGGCCGTACGACTCAAGTCAGAGAGTTATACGACCTGAGACATGGGCGTGTCCCTGGCCGTGTGAGCCACACGGCTTGACCACACAGGCGTGTGACCCTTGCATCAATGAAAAATTTTACGATTTTGCGAAAAATTCTCTGAGTACCAGTTTAGTCCCTGTAACATTCTAAATTAGGGGTTGTTTGTAATTTAAATATTTTCCCATGTGTGTGCTTGAAGAAATGAATACTATGAATGCTAAGCATGTTCTAGGGTCTAGAAATAACCCCGAGTTTCTTTTTAAATGTTTAAAATGAGGGAGTTAGGTGAGATAGTGGTTAAGGAAAATTCCGGGAGAAGCATGACACAAAGAATTAAGTGGCAAAGTGGCTTTCATGCACCACTTAAGGGCTTAGAGGTGGCGTTTGTGCAGGTCTTGGGTTCGAATCTTGGGAGTTACAAGGGGGATGTGTTTTATTTTTGGGTTTTTTGGCGTTAAAGAAAAGGGGGCCAAGTTAGAAGGCTTTAAAATATTTTTGTGGGTGAGTTTGGGCATGAAAGTCAATTTGGTAAAGTGGCTTGGGGCCTTGGTGAATGCCGCCCAAGTAAGGGGGTGAAGGGCTCAAGTTCGAGTCACGGCAATAGCATAGGGATTTTCTTTTTTTTTTTTGCAAAATGGCGCCATAGAGAGGGAGGTGTTGGACGGCAATTGGGACTTTGGAGGGATAGGGATAAACATCTTTTTTTTTTTCATAATCAGAGCATTTTCATAAAAAGATTTCCACAATTTGGTTCTAATTGATTTCACAAAAAAAGGATATTTTGAAAATTTTCTATTTGGAAATTTTCCATACGGGGGGTATTTTGGTAGTTTACACGCCAGGGGTATTTTGGTCATTTTTCAAACTGAGGGGTATTTTGGTTTTTTTTTAAACAAGATTTTAATTACTTCAAAAGCAAAACGGCTAGTCCCTTTCGGGTTTTAGTTATCAAGTTCAACCTATGAGCACGTCGTCTCAGCTAGGATGAATCGTCACTACGCACCAGGTAGGATTCAAGTGAGTAGGAGGTGAGTCACTAGGACTGCTTAAATACCAGGCTCCCACCGAATCCAATCCTAGACATGC
This sequence comes from Gossypium rotundifolium, assembly GCA_025506655.1. Lineage (NCBI taxonomy): Eukaryota > Viridiplantae > Streptophyta > Magnoliopsida > Malvales > Malvaceae > Gossypium > Gossypium rotundifolium. The sequence continues at coordinate 33,885,720 of CP106730.1, forward strand.
GTATAACGATTGCCACATCCTTTGCTCAGTGACAACTCACAGGGTTGTTTAAGAAATTATTAAATCTTATGCATTGTTTGTTGGGGTTCGCTAACCCTAGGGTTCAACAATTCCTTATTCTAATAGTCTACGTTCCCAATTTACCCTTCTACCCCTATCAAGTATTCACAAAAATAGATAGAATTACTTACAGGCGGATTGGTTTGGAGACTCGGTGCCATGATGTTCAAGCCAAAACAAGATCCCAAAACATTCCAATAAGGCCTACTAACATAAACAAAACATTTTGGGCCTTGGGCCCCACAAGAAGTTTTGAACCGGGCTCTGATACCAAAAATGTAACACCCCAAACCCGGCCCATGAGTCCTGACCGGATCTGGTATGTCACAGAGTAAAATGATTTGAAACATTTTGAGTGTCTGGTGAAAACTTGTTAAAATATGGCTAAGGTATTAAAACAGGGTTTGATAAAACTCAGTTGGGATTATTTTTATAAACATGGTTGTGTTGAAAAACCCTTTGGAAACATTTGATCATGCAAAATTTTAAAATCGTCAAGGTTATTATTAACTTGGTAAATTTTGTTACCCGCTGGTAACATCTTTGCAAACTCGTAAAAGTTACTTAGTTGGAAAATGTTGCTTTTAACCGATCTACTTAACGTTTGTAAGTTCATATGTAATATAGCATAAGTAAAATAAAATAACTATGTAAACATCCAAATAAAAATTAGCGGCCTTATTACAACCCAAATTAAAAACTTTAAAGAAAATAAACTTAACTATAATAAATTAAATTCAAATCCAACGAATAAGCATGGCCGCCTCGAGTCCTCTCTGGCTCCATCTCCGCGATCTACTCATCTGCAAAATAATATGGGAAGGGGTGAGTCACCAAGACTCAGTGTGTAAATCCCCCACCCGGAAATGCAACTCATACACAACTCATTAGTAAACATGCAAACATGCAACCCCACTAACCATCCGTACTCCTTTAACTACCCCGTGTGGTCAAAACCACTGGTGGTCAAAACCACTGGTGACTAGAATCACAAATCAAATGATGGGGCCAACCCATCGTGTGGTCAAAACCACTGATGACCATAGGTCACAATTTATCAAGATGTGGTCAAAACCACTGGTGGTACCAAACCACTGGGACTTAGTCACAATTTATCAACGGTGTGGTCAAAACCACTAGTGACTGAAGTCACAATTAATCTGATGGGGCCAACCCATCTTGTGGTCAAAACCACTGGTGACAGTCCATAGAAATCATCCCCCTCCTCTCATCAATCCCACCATCATCATGCTTACATATCAAATTTCTTAATCCCATATATCATGCATTTATGTATAGCATAGCATTCAACAGCATATGATGGCATACACAACATATATCATAGATCATGTAATAGGGGACTTACCCAGAATCCATGCTAAAGCCCACAGGAAAATCACTATCACAATGATTACAAAAAAAAAAAAACAACATAATAGAAATGTTAACTAATAAAGTGTGTAAAGAGTTTTACACACCTGTTACTACCAAAATTCCTAGATCCCGAAGATCCGATCTACGATGCTAGATCTCTTGACCCTTGGTTGCCGATTTGGTTTCCAACCAAATCCCGATGCCTTTGTTTGCCTTGGTCGATTAGCCCCTAAATCCATGGCACATAATCGATTATACATAGATACCCAAAGATGGCCTTTAGCCGAATAAGACTAGTTACTTGCCAAACTTATCGAAATCCCGAAATCGCTGCTTGTGCCTTGAATAATCGAGGTCCTACACACCATATGTCGGATTTGACTTAGTACAGAAATTCATATTCAAAGCCCTTGGCCAAATATTATATAAGCCTTACCTTGAAGAAATCAAATCTCGATAAACTCCCTGAATTCGGCAATAACCTTCCCTACAAACGGTTTAAACACATTATTATGAGTCATAGGCCATTCGGCCATAACCATAAACCCTAAAGGAGTTGTCGCCCCTCACCTTGATGACTATCTCGGTCTCTAACCACCACAAGTCAGCACCACTTGGTGATGTTACGGGTTTCGGCTACCTTTAAGGAAGAGAAAAGAACCGAATGCTAGAGTGAAACAGTACCTTCCTCAGGGGATTCGGTTCAAAAGAGAAAGGGTATGGAGTCGGCCTTAAAACAAAGAAAGGAGATGAAAGGAGGGACTTAGAGTGTTTTGGCTTTATGATTTCAAGAAAGAAAAGAACAAAAATAAAAGAGAAAGAGATGAGGGAGATAGGGAATTCGGCTAGGTACTTGAGAGAAAAGAAGATGACATTGAATGAATTTAGGAGGAAGACATTCGGCTATACCTATGCCCCAAAATCGATTGTGAATGGCCTTGATGAGTCCTTCATTCGGCCAACTCTCACCCTTTGTGATAAATTTTATCACTTCATCAAATAAAATAGAAAAAAAAAGATGTTTATCCCTATCCCTCCAAAGTCTCAATTGCCGTCCAACACCTCCCTCTCTATGGCGCCATTTTGCAAAAAAATAAAGAAAACCCCTATGCTATTGTCGTGACTCGAACTTGAGTCCTTCACCCCCTTGCTTGGGCGGCATTCACCAAGGCCCCAAGCCACTTTACCAAATTGACTTTCATGCCCAAACTCACCCACAAAAATCTTTTAAAGCCTTCTAACTTGGCCCCCTTTTCTTTAACGCCAAAAAGCCCAAAAATAAAACACATCCCCCTTGTAACTCCCAAGATTCGAACCCAAGACCTGCACAAACGCCACATCTAAGCCCTTAAGTGGCGCATGAAAGCCACTTTGCCACTTAATTCTTTGTGTCATACTTCTCCCAAAATTTTCCTTAACCACTATCTCACCTAGCTCCCTCCTTTTAAACATTTAAAAAGAAATTTCTAGTCCTAAGTCAGGCCTAGCTCGGGGTTATTTCTAGACCCTAGAACATGCTTAGCATTCATAGTATTCATTTCTTCAAGCACACACATGGGAAAATATTTAAATTACAAACAACCCCTAATTTAGGATGTTACAATTCTACCCCCTTAAAAAGAATTTCAGCCTCAAAATTACCTGGATCAAAAGAGTTGGGGGTATTGCTGCTGCATCACATCCTCGGGTTCCCATGTGGCCTCCTCCGTACCATGGTTTCACTATAACACCTTCACCAAAGGCACAGACTTCCTTCATAGAACTTTGACATCTCGATCCAAGATTTGTACCGGCTCCTCCTCGAAAGACAAGCCCGAGTTCACTTCAATTTCTGCAACCGGCACTACGTGTGAGGGATCTGATCGATAGTGCCTCAGCATCGAAACATGGAAGACATCATGTATCTGGCTCAATTCTGCTGGCAACTCAAGCTGGTAAGCTACCGGTCCCACACGTTTCAACACCGTGTATGCGGTTCGATGAATCTAGGGCTTAGCTTGCCCTTCCGCCAAACCTCGGACCTTCTTCCAAGGGATACCTTCAAGAAAACCTTATCACCCATCGCATATTCAACCTCTCTGCGCTTAAGATCGGCGAGGATTTACGCTGTCGATACCTCCTTAAGACGATCCCGAATTACTCTAACCTTATCCTCCGTCTCCGCCACTAACTCTGGACCCAACATCCGACGTTCTCCTAGTTCCATCCAACATGTAGGAGTACAGCATTTCCGACCATACAGCGCCTCGTACGGTGCCATCTGAATGCTCGCTTGATAACTATTGTTATAAGTGAATTCTGCCAAAGGTAGGTACTCCTCCCAACTGCCACGGAAGTCCAAAACATAGCCCCTTAACATATCTTCCAATACTTGGATTACCCTCCCAGATTGTCCATCAAACTGCGGATGAAAAGCCGTGCTGAAATTCAACTTCGTGCCTAACTCCTGATGTAAAGCCTTTCAGAATCTCGACGTAAGTCGGGGATCCCGATCTGAGATAATGGACACCGGTACTCCATGCAACTACACTATCTCACCATATATACACTGGCTAACCTTTGAAGTGAGTAGTCAACCCTTACCGGTATGAAATGGGCTGACTTAGTCAACCTGTCTACTATCACCCAAACAACATCTTTCTTACTAGGCGTAAGGGGAAGCCCACTTACGAAATCCATAGTAATCTCCTCCCACTTCCACTGTGGGATCCTTACCGGTTGTAACAGCCCTGATGGCAATTGATGCTTAGCCTTAACTTGCTGGCATGTCAGACACTTGCCCACTAACTCGTTACTTCTCGCTTAAGACCCGGCCACCAAAACTGCTTCCTTAAATCCCGATACATCTTGCTACTTCCCGGGTGCATAGCGTACGGACTGCTATGAGCTTCTTTAAGGATTCACTGCCTCAAATCATCATCCTTAGGCATGCATACTCTCCTCTGAAAGCACAACACTCCATCACTACCCAAGCTGAAACTTTCGGCCTCACCATTCTGTACATGCAACTTCCGAGTACTCAAAGCTTCGTCGGTCATCTGCCTTTCTTTGACCTCATCAATCCAAGATGGCTTCACTTGCAATTCTGCCAAAAGGCTCCCATCCTCATAGAGACTTAGGTAAGCAAACATTGCTCGTAAATTCGCTACCACCTTTCGGCTCAATGCATCAGCTACCATATTAGCCTTACCCGGATGACATTCGATTGAGCGATCGTAGTCCTTCAACAACTCAATCCACCTCTCGCCTCAGATTTAAATCTTTCTGAGTCAGGAGGTACTTCAGACTTCTGTGATCTGTGTACACTACTGACTTCTCCCCATACAGATAGTGCCTCCAACTCTTTAAGGCAAAAACCACAGCAGTCAATTCCAAATCATGTGTCGGGTAGTTAGCTTCATGAGGCCTCAACTGCCGTGACACATAAGCGACCACCTTCCCTTCTTGCATCAGCACACACCCTAAACCAGTATGCGATGCATCATAATACACAGTGAACTCCCTTCCTGCCTCTGGCTGAATCAAGACTGGTGCTTCTGTCAAAATCCTCTTCATCTTATCGAAACTCTCTTGCTGCTTCTTAGACCACACAAATGGAACCCCTTTTCTCAACAGCTTAGTCAACGGTGCTGCGATTAAGGAGAAATTTTCCACGAATCTCCTATAATATCCTGCCAACCCCAGAAAACTCTAAATTTTTGTAATCGACTTTGGTGGCTTCCACTCCAATACCACCTCAATCTTACGGGGATCCACCCTAATTCCCTCGGCTAAAACAACATGCCCTAGAAAGGTTACCTCCTTAAGCCAGAATTCACACTTACTGAATTTGGCGTACAACTGCCTCTCCCTCAGAACTTGCAGAACGACATGAAGATGTGCGCCATGCTCCTCCTCAGACTTTCGAGTATACCAAAATGTCGTCTATGAAGACTACGACGAACTGATCCAGATAGGGTTGGAAAACCCGGTTCATCATGTCCATAAATGCGGCCGGTGCATTCGTCAAACCAAAAGGCATTACCAGAAACTCGTAGTGCCCATACCGAGTACGGAATGTCGTCTTATGGACATCAGCCTCCTTCACCTTAAGCTGATGGTGCCCTGACCTAAGGCCAATCTTAGAGAACACCGATGCTCCTTTGAGTTGATCGAACAGATCATCAATCCTGGGCAAAGGATACCGGTTCTTTATTGTCAACTTGTTCAGCTGCCGATAGTCTATACACATCCTCATTGTCCCATCCTTCTTCTTGACAAAAAGCACCGGAGCTCCCCAAGGTGATACACTTGGTGGGATGAACCCTCTATCCAACAATTCCTGAATCTGTGCCTTCAACTCTACCAATTCTTTCGGCACCATCCAATACGGAGCTATAGATACTGGCGCGGTTCCGGGTAGCAAGTCGATACCAAATTCAACCTCACGGTCCGGAGGTAGACCCGGAAGTTCCTCTGGAAACACATCAACATAGTCTCTTACGGTTCGGACATCTCTCACAGCAACATTCTTAGGTTCCAAGGCACAGACATGCACTACATAAGTTTCACAACCCTTCCGAACCAACTTTTGCGCCTTTAACGTAGAAACCAGATTAGATAGGTAATCTCTCCTTTTACCTATCATCACCACCTCATCACCTTCCACGGTCTTTATTACCATGTGCTTAGCTGCGTAATCTAGGCTAGCCTAATACTTTACTAGCCAATCCATCCCGAGGATTAGGTCAAACTCTCGAAATGGTAGTTCCATCAAAACAGCCAAGAACACGACCCCTTGGAGTTCTAGGGGTACGTTCCTATAGAGTTTACTTACTTCTACAGAGTGACTTAAAGGGCTTAATACAGTCATCTTCCTAGAAGTAAGCTCAGAGTCTAAATGCAGTTTCCACTACGCTACTAGCAATGTATGAGTGGGTTAAGCCAATGTCAATTAAAATATTATAGGGTACACCAAAGATCAAGAACATACCAATTATAATGTCCGGTGCGTCGCCCTCCTCCTGACGCCTCATGCATAGACCAAACCAGGTTGCCTAGCCAAGACACTCATGATACCTCCCTCGGTGCCCCGACCTCCGCCAACACCATTAGCCCTCTTTACGCACCACGACCCCTCGAGGTCGTTGGTTATCCCTTCTATTCGGTGCACGATCCTGACCCTCTGATCTCAGTCTAGCTACCTTTTTCGGACAGTCCCTAACTCGATGTTCCATGGACCCACACTCGAAGCATCCACGATTACCATTCCAACACTCTTCCGTGTGGGATTTTTCACACCGAGCACACCGTGGCGGCCATTGAGAATTGGCAGTAGCAGCAGGCCTAGCAGCTTGATCTGACCCACCAAACCTCGTCCTCTTTTGCTGATTATCAGAAAACTTTGAAGATCTAGAGCTCCTCTTATTCCAGTTCCTATCCTGATTCCGCCTAACTGACTACCTTACCCCTTCAGCAACCTTAGACTTCTCCACTAGGACAGCGAACTCCCGTTCTTGCTGTGGAGCTATCATCATCCTCAGCTCATCTCTCAACCCATCCTCGAATCTAACACAGCGTTCATGCTCGGTACCCACAATACCACGAGCATACCTACTCAACCGAAAAAATTTGGCCTCATACTCCGCCATCGTTGTCTTATTACCCTGAACCAGGTTCAAGAAAGCCTTTCATCGCATCCACGTGGCGGTTCCGATGTATTTCTTTTGATAGACGGCCTTAAAGAATTCCCATGTGAGATCCTCCGCCATCGCTCCATCCCTTACAGTGAGCCACCACTGATATGACTCATCCCAAAGCAGAAAGATTATACCCTTCAACTTCTCCTCAGCTGTGAAATCCAGGTCACCCATGATCCTTTCCGTAGATTCTAACCAATATTCCACCGCACTGGGTGCCACTCCAGAAACTCCTCTAAACACCTCCGCCCGTTAGCCCGGAGTCGTTCAACCACGGATTTACGGGCTCCTGCACCGCGCTGCCTCGAAACTCGTTTAATACTGTGTCTGACTTGAGATACTACATCATTACCACCGTCGATCTTGAAATTTAGTTTTATTTCTTGGCAGATCCGGCATCTCATTTCCAGACCCATGACCCGACCCTGTTGGCTCCGACAAGGTCATTCTACCTCTACCGCGGCCACGCGGCGGACGTCCACAACCTCTTGTACTCATTATTCTCATTTACATTTATCTGTTTAAGAATTTTATGCATTAGTACCTTTGTTTCACTTGATTATCAGCGAAGAAATTTTATGATAGGAGTTTTAGGAGTGGTTCTTTCGTATTCATACATGCACACAGTCTTTCCATTCATTCATTCAAAGAGACATTGTAGTTTTCATTGTGATTGTTTTTTCCACTACCTAGGGGTATTTTCGTAATTTGTCCTACAGAGGTATTTTTGTAATTTTTTGAAAATAAAAGTTCTCGGATGATTTTGTCAAAAAGTATTTTGGAACTCTTAAATTCCCGGGGTATTTTGAAAAATTTTAAAATTCGGGGGTATTTCGGTAATTTTAGACCTCAGGGGTATTTTGGTAATTTTTCACAAATCAGGGTGAATTTGTAAAATTTAATAAATCAGGGATATTTCAAAAGTTGTAAAACTTCAATGGGTTCTTTTTGAGAGTTGCATTTTCCAGAACAGTGATGTTGCAAAATTTTGAAAATCAGGGTCATTCTGGTAATTTTGTTGGTTAGGGGCAATTTTGTAATTTTACCACTAGGGGTATTTTAGTAAAATTTTACCACTATGACTCATAATAATGTGTTTAAACCGTTTGTAGGGAAGGTTATTACCGAATTCAAGGAGTTTATCGGGATTTGATTTCTTCAAGGTAAGGCTTATATAATATTCGGCCAAGGGCTTTGAATATGAATTTCTGTACTAAGTCAAATCTGACATATGGTGTGTAGGATCTCGATTATTCAAGGCACAAGCAGTGATTTTGGGATTTCAGTAAGTTTGGCAAGTAACTAGTCTTATTCGGCTAAAGGCCATCTTTGGGTATCTATGTATAATCGATTATGTGCCATGGATTTAGGGGCTAATCGGCCAAGGCAAACAAAGGCTTCGGGATTTGGTTGGAAACCAAATCGGCAAACAAGGGTCAAGGGATCTAGCATCGTAGATCAGATCTTCGAGATCTAGGAATTTCGGTAGTAACAGGTGTGTAAAACTCTTTACACACTTTATTAGTTAACATTGCTATTATGTTGTTTTTTTTTGTAATCATTGTGATAGTGATTTGCCTGTGGGCTTTAGCATGGATTACGGGTAAGTCCCCTATTACATGATCTATGATATATGTTGTGTATGCCATCATATGTTGTTGAATGCTATGCTATACATAAATGCACGATATATGGGATTAAGATATTTGATATGTAAGCATGATGATGGTGGGATTAATGAGAGGAGGGGGATGATTTTTATGGACTGTCACCAATGGTTTTGACCACAAGATGGGTTGGCCCCATCAGATTAATTGTGACTTCGGTCACCAGTGGTTTTGACCACACCGTTGATAAATTGTGACTAAGTCCCAGTGGTTTGGTACCACCAGTGGTTTTGACCACATCTTGATAAATTGTGACCTATGGTCATCAGTGGTTTTGACCACACGATGGGTTGGCACCATCATTTGATTTGTGACTCTAGTCACCAGTGGTTTTGACCATCAGTGGTTTTGACCACACGGGGTAGTTAAAGGAGTACGGATGGTTAGTGGGGTTGCATGTTTGCATGTTTACTAATGAGTTGTGTATGAGTTGCATTTCGGGTGGGGATTTACACTTGAGTCTTGGTGACTCACCCTTCCCATATTATTTTGCGATGAGTAGATCGCGGAGATGGAGCCAGAGGACTCGAGGCGCCATGCTTATTCGTTGGATTTGAATTTAATTTATTATAGTTAAGTTTATTTTCTTTAAAGTTTTTAATTTGGGTTGTAATAAGGCCGCTAATTTTTATTTGGATGTTTACATAGTTATTTTATTTTACTTATGCTATATTACATATGAACCTACAAACGTTAAGTAAATCGGTTAAAAGCAACATTTTCCAACTAAGTAACTTTTACGAGTTTGCAAAGATGTTACCAGCGGGTAACAAAATTTACCAAGTTAACAATAACCTTGACGATTTTAAAATTTTGCATGATCAAATGTTTCCAAAGGGTTTTTCAACACAACCATGTTTATAAAAATAATCCCAACTGAGTTTTATCAAACCCTGTTTTAATACCTTAGCCATATTTTAACAAGTTTTCACCAGACACTCAAAATGTTTCAAATCATTTTACTCCGTGACATACCAGATCCGGTCAGGACTCATGGGCCGGGTTTGGGGTGTTACAGTCCCGACTCGTTTCTACTGCATGTTTTGGACCTCGAGGGTTTATATAAGGGACTTTATGATTTATTTTTTACATGAATACTCTATGGTGTAGAATATCTATTATTTAATCTGTAAGTTTTGGTAATGCTCCTTAACCTGTTCCAGCTGACGGTTTCGAGTTAGGGGTGTTACACGATCACCAACAAAAAATTCTATATCTTTTCTTTTCATATCCGAGTACAATTTCTAATGATCAGATGCAGGTTTCAAACTATCCCGAATAATTTAAACTTTGTCTTATGTTTCTCAGATCAAATCAAGTCCCACCATTTTAGATTCACTCAATTCTGACCAAAACAATGATGTTTTACACTTTCTCCCGAAAAGAGCTTCAAATGGTGCCATTATTATACTAGATTGATAACTATTATTATACGCGAATTCAACTATTGGTAGGTACTTTTCCCAGTTACCTTCAAATTCGAGTGTACAACAGCTCAACTAGAGGTGGGCATGGGCCGAGCTACCCGGCCCGACGGCCCGCCCAAAAAATGGGAGGGTTCGGGTAAAAATATAGGCCCGAAATATGGGTTTGGGTAAAAAAACTAGGCCCGTTTAGAAAATGGGCCGGGCTCGAGTAAAACTTTTTTGGCTCGAGCCTGGCCCGGCCCGGTCTGAATTATATATTAAATATATATTTTTATTTTTAATTAAATATACTTTTTAAATTTACATTTTTATTTGTTTTATTTGTTTTAATATTTGTTTTAAAATTTTTATTTAATGAAAAAGCTAAAAAATTACATATTTTTTATTTATTTTTGTTTTAATATTTGTTTTAAAATTTTATTTAATGAAAAAACTTAAAAAATTAATATGGGTCTGCCTGGCTCGGGTTTATCAATTTTCTTTCGAATTGGGCTTGGATAAAATTTTAGGCCCATATTTCGGTCGGGCTAGGCAGGGCCTAAAAAATGGGCCTAAAATTTTATCTAGGCCCGGCTCGAACCCGGCCCGACCCGGCCCATGCCCACCTCTAATCTCAATATATCTTCCAGAACCTGGATCACTCATTCTGATTGCCCGTCTGTCTAAGGATGAAACGCAGTGCTGAAATTAAGCTTAATGCCTATAGCCTCGTAAAATTTGCTCCAAAATCTCGATGTAAATCTCGGATCTCGATCTGAAATAATAGATTTTGGAACTCCGTGTAATCTCACAATCTCAGACACATATAATTCTACTAATCTCTCAAGTGTGAAGTCTGTTTTGACTGGAATAAAATGTGTTGATTTAGTAAATCTGTCAACAATCACCCAGATCGAACCTTTCTTTCTCAGAGTTATAGGTAAACCAGATCCGAAATCCATCGTGACACGCTCCCACTTCCATTCAGGAATCATAACAGGTTGTAGTAAACCCGACGATACATGATGTTCTACTTTCACCTGCTGACAAATCAAACATTTAGCTACAAATTCACAAATTTCTTGTTTCATACTCGGCCACCAATACATCTGTTTCAAGTCACAATACATTTTCGTGCTACTCGGATGAATAGAGTATGTACTACTGTGAGCTTCAGAAAGAATATCATGTTTCAAATCTAAATTTCTCGAAACGCAAATTCTATCATGATAACACAATGTACCATTATCCTAAACATTGTACTCTGAACTCAAATTATTCTGAACCATCTATCGTTTCAACACCAACTTCGGATCTTCATCTTGCAATTCTTGAATTAGTTGAAGAAACGGGGGTTTTGTTCTCAAGTCTGCTAATACAAAACCATCTTCATTCATAACTAAATGAGCGTTTAACGCTCGAAGTGCAAACAATGACTTAGTGCATCCGCAACTACATTTTCCTTTCTCAGATGATATTCAATAACCATATCGTGATCTTTCAATAGCTCTAACCACCGTCACTGTCTCAAATTCAATTCTTTTTGAGTCATCAAATACATTAAACTTTTGTGATTGATGAACACTTGACATTTCTCGCAGTATAAATAATGTCTCCAAATCTTCAAAGCGAATACAATTGCAACCAGCTCGAGATCATGAGTAGGGCAATTCTTTTTATGTGACTTTAACTGTCAAGAAGCATAGGCTACTACTTTTCTTGACTGCATCAGCACACAACCCAAACCATTGAGTGACGCATCACTATAAACAACATACACTACTCTAGATTCAAGCTAAGTCAACACTGGAGCTTTCGTCAACATATTATTTAGCTGATCGAAACTCTGTTGACACTTACCAGACCAAATAAACTCAACATTTTTCTGTAACAATCTAGTCATTGGCGAAGCAATAATCGAAAAGTTTTCAACAAAGCGTCGATAATAACTTGCTAAACCTAGAAAACCTCGCACTTCTAAAACATTGTTCGGAGTTTTCCAATTCATCACAGCAGAAACTTTACTTAGATCAACTTGGATTATGTCGGCAGATACTATATGTCCCAAAAATCCAATCTCGTGAAGCCAGAATTCACACTTGCTAAATTTTGCATACATTTGTTTTTCTCTCAAAGTCTGTAATATGATTCTCAAGTGTTGAGCATGCTCAGATTCTATCTTAGAATAGATCAATATATCATCAATAAACACAACAACGAATCTACCCAAATGATGTTGAAAAACCCGATTCATTAAATCCATAAATGTAGTAGGGGCATTAGTCAAACCAAATGGCATTACCAAAAACTCATAATGACCGTAACGAGTTCTGAAAGCAGTCTTTGACACATCACAGACTTTAACCTTCAATTGATAATACCCGGATTTGAGATATATCTTCGAGAACATTGTGGCACCTTTCAATTGATCAAATAAATTATTGATACATGGCAAAGGATACTTATTTTTTTATTGTGACTCTGTTCAACTATCTGTAGTCTATACACAATCTCAAAGAGCCGTCTTTCTTTTTCACAAACAAAATAGGTACACCCTAGGGAGACATGCTCGGTCGAATAAACCTTCGGTCTAATAACTCTCACAACTATGCTTTTAATTCTTTTAGTTTAGCTGGTGCCATACGGTATGGTGATATTGATATTGGTGTAGTTTCAGGAACCAAATCAACCACAAACTCAACTTCACGATCAGGAGGTATACCCTACAACTCTTTAGGAAATACATCAGTGAACTCACTAACAACTGGTAACTGATCTAACTTCAATTTTGAATCTCTGGTATCAAGAATATATGCTAGAAATTCTTTGCTACCTTTTTAAATCAATCTCTAAGTAGTAAAAGCTGAAATAATTCTAGCAACATCTTTCAGACTCTCAGACTCGACTGAAAACATCTCTCCTGTCTGGCATTTCAAATCAATCCATTTCTGTCTACGGTTTACCACAGCATCATGCAACGATAACCAATCCATACCCATAATAAATCAAATTCCTGAAAGGGTAACAACATCAAATTAGCAGGGAACTCACAGCCCCTAACTTTTAGTGGACAATTACAAAAAACTAAGTTAACTATCACACACTGACGTAGTGGATTAGTAACTTGAATATCATAATTAGTATATTCAATAGGTAACTTCTTTTTTGTTACTAATGCAGTGCAAATATAAGAATGAGTTGACCTAGGGTCAATCAATGCATACACAGTAACATCAAAGAGATAGAATATACCAGCAATCACATCTGGAGCAGTAGCTTCCTCTCTAACTTGAATAGCATAGGTGCGAGTAGGTGGTCTAGCCTCTGATCAAATGATAGTGTCTTTCATTCTCGTACGAGTAGTCTTGGTAGCATTATTTTGGCTCGGACATCTACTTTTTTGAGAGGTAGACATTTGCTTTTCTTTCTGATCTTCATCCTCTTTCGGTGCTTTAGGACAATTCTAAATAAAATGATCAGTCAATCCACATCTATAACAGGCTCTTGATTTACGTCTACACTAGCCAAGATGATATTTCCCACAATATCTACAATTGGGCTTTGGAGCATTTTGTGCACTTCCCACACTATCAACAGGTTTAGTAGGTACTCTAAAATCATGTTGAACCGTCTTATTTTTGTTCGGATGCTCAGACATCGAGATAGGTCAGCTAAAATCATCTTTAGTCTTCTTCACCAGTGATGCAAAAAATGACTTGGAAGAACCTCTCTTATGAAACTCTTGAATTCGTTTATCCCATTGTATCTTGCGGCTATACACTTCTTCTATTTTTTGTGCACGATTAGATAAGACAACAAATTCTCGAATTTCATTACCTCCTATCATCATTTAAATTTCATCATTCAGGTCGTCTTCAAACTGGATACACATATCTTTTTCAGTAGGCACAATTTCTCGAGCATATTTATTAAAATACATAAATTCTCTTTCATATTCAGTCACCGATCTATTTCCCTTACTTAACTTAAGAAATTCTCTCTTTTTCTTGTCCAAATACCTTTTCCCGACATATTTCTTTTTAAACTCAGTTTGAAAGAAATCCTAGGAAATTTTCTCCCTCACTACCATAGCTACTATCGTAGACCACCAACTATACACTTCCTTTTTTAATAACGAAACGGAACATCTAAGAAAGTCATCAGGAGAACAAACCATTTCTTTAGAAACCCGTAAGATATTTTGAAGCCAGTACTCAGCTTTAACCAAATCATCCTTTGATCTGCCCCTAAATTCTTCAAGACCACACTTTCTAAGTTTCTCAATCGGAATACATCTATTAGGCTCAATCACAGAAGGAGGTAGAGGTGCAATCGGAGGTACAATAGGTGGTATAATAGCGGGTGGAGGTCGTTGAGTCAGATTTTTCATTTGCATAAACTCACTGAACCACTGGTTGACATACCCAATGAACATATTCTTAAGCTCATGTTCCTGAGTTAAAGGAATCAGAACATTACTACTCGTCCCATAATCGGAAGTCGGTACGTTACTGTTAACTTCATCATTTTTAGCACGATCAGAACCATCTAACATCTTTACAATCTATAAGAAAATGAAGGTTAGATCGGATCAAACACATCACACTATCGCAGATTTATATTACATGTAATTCTAGACATTTCACACCCTATGTTTAGCCTGAGAATCGACTAAGTCGTAGCTCTAATACTACTAAATGTAACACCCCTGAACCGTATCCGTCGCCAGAACAGAGTTATGGAGCATTACTAGACCAACAGGATAGTAAACCATTCAAATCATACATTAATACAAACATAATCAAATTTAATTCAAATACATCCATAATATCCCTTAATCAAACCCTCAAGGCCCTAAAAATACTATAGAAACAATCCAAGACCAAATTAGAAACATTTTGAAATTTTAAGAAAAAGTTTAAAAAATTTAGACTGCAGGGGTCACACAGCCGTATGGCCAGGCCATCTAACTCACATGGTTAAGACAATTACTCATGTCTTAGGCAGTTTGAACATTCAAAATAGGGACACATGGCTGTGTCCCAACCCGTGTCCATGCCCGTGTAGCTCACTGACTTTGGTCACGCAGCCAAGCCACATGCCTGTGTGTCAGGCCTTGTGCTAGGCCGTGTAACTGTCTGACTTGTATGCATTGAACCTACAAGGGACACACGGTCGTGTCACATGGTCGTGTGTCACACATGGCTAAGACACACGCCCGTGTCTTAGGCTGTGTGGCCTCAAAATAAACCTTGAAACACAAGTTTACCATTTCAAGTTTTCTTAGACCTTAAGAAACTCAAATACCAACCAAAACACCAATTAAAAATGACATTAATCAGGCAAAAAACACATCAAAACCAGCCTAAAATGTGCCTAACCAATGTACCCTCATTGGTTCCACAAGTATATACAATTTCACAACAAAGTAAACATCGATTCAATTCATCAACTCATTCAAACAATACCTAATCAACATACCTATCAAAGGTATCACAATCACAACAATTCAATTATATATATCATACATAATAGCATACCAATAATACCTCATTCTCATATAATATGAAAGTTGATAATTTGCACAAAATATCATTAATAGCATTTACATAAACCAAACATGAACCAAAACCGCACAAAAGCCTATACATGCCATATAATTTGAATTAAATGTTTCAAAACCTACTGAGATAAGCTGGATATTGTGACTTGAGTGTCAATCCGATTGTCCAACCTTCCGAGAATCTACAATGACATTAAATAACACAAGTAAGCTTAATGAAGCTTAGTAAGTTCAACGAGTTAAACGATAAATCTTACTGAACTAACTATAATAATTCAAACAATAATAATCATCCAAGAAAACTCCCTGTCATTCACAACTTCAATAGATAATTACATCCGTATTTAGATAAATACGAAATAAATAACATATCTTTCAAATTCATTAAACAAATTATCTTACTGAAATTTTCCATTCGAAGAACGACTTATGGGTAAGAGTACATCATCAACAGAAGCTCATAAGAGCTAGTCCTCCTGAATACACCAACAGAAGCTCATAAGAGCTGAACAGAAGCTCGAAAGAGCTTAAAAGAAGCTCATAAGAGCTGGTCCACCCAAATCACTCCAAACAAAAAGTCAAACGCAAGAGTTCACAACAAATGCTGAACCTAGTTTACTTGGGAAATATGCCGATATCTCCCTCCAATACCAGCTCCATTCGAAACCCTTGTCATACACCAAACACAAATGTACTCAAATCCCGCATTCAATCCAAACCGAGTATTAAAATCGATAATATAATTCCAACAATAGAACATATATCTAATATCAATCATCAATTTTTACAAATGTTAAGTATTAACTATACGAACTTACCTGGATTAAATTGTAGTCGTTGTAGAAGTTCAGGGATTATTTCACTATTTTTCCTTTTCCACGAGTATCTACGGGATTTTAATCTAAAATGTAAAATTCTTCATTTCTTATCACACATTTCATTTTGAAACCATTTTACAATTAATACCCTTTTATTTTTCAAAATTACACAATTACCCCAAACTTTGACCATTTTTGCAATTTATCCTTTAACCTAAAATTCATCAAATTAACCATTTTTCTCAAGTCAATATTTTATCCAAATATACTAGGCCCTCCAACAGCCCCTAATAAACATCAAATTCACTATCCAACTCTAATATTTTGACATTTTCACAATTTAATCCAAAAAATCAAAATTTAACAAAAATCACTTTACAAAATCATCACACAACACAATCAAAGCTCTAAATACATGATATTCATAAGAAACATCCAATATTCAATAATGGAAACTTCTAAAATTTTTAACAGAATCAAAAATGAAGGTACGGGCTAGCTAGACCTAGTTGCAACGATCTCAAAAACTGAAAAATTACAAGAAACGGGTAAGAATTGAACTCACATGCAAGCTTCTATTCTCAACAGATTCTCCAAGATACTTCTATGGTGTTTCACCAATGGCATAAGAAGAAATGAAGAAACTTATTTCTTCTTATTTGTTTTATTTAATTTCTATTTATTTACAATTATGCCATTAAAATCTCATTAATCTATCATTTTAATTTCTCTTGCCATCCAACACTATCCATTAGGGGCTAATTATTATATTTCTCCCTCCTCGTGTAATTACTAAGCTATTTAATGATTTAATTGAACTAATTATTAAACTTTTTCACATTTTTCAATTTAGTCATTTTTATTTAATTAACTATCTAAACGTTGATATTTCTAGACCAAATTTTAATATGACTATAATGACTCTATAAATATTCTAAAAATAATATTTACAAGTTGATACAACAGAAATTTGTGGTCTCGAAACCACTATTTCGTCACCGCTAAAAATCGGGCTGTTACAATTAGCATATTTAATTTTCTTGTAAAACTTTCTTGTTATGATTCACTGTACTAAAAAATCATATCAGTAGCCACTTAGACTCTATAGTGTATGCTATTTATCACTCAATCGCCCTCTCATTTGGGTTCGATCATTGGAATGCTCCAGTGTTCCATTGTATCACGAAAAATATTACAACTAACCTGTACACTTCAGTAAAATTGCGCTTTAATTTTTTTATAAAATTGTTTCATTTATGCTCACCCGCAAACGAGATCAAATTTGTTGGCATCGTTGCCGGGGAGACGGTGAAAGATTGAGTAATTTTTTGTTGTGCATTTTTATTTAGAGATAAGTAGCAAAAGTAAGATTTAATTTACTTTACTCTTGTGTGCTTGTAGGATGCATTGCATGGCTCAGAACGGTAATGGTGTCTTATAATTTGAACCGAAACTAGAACGTATCATCATACACGTGAGGAAGGCGCAACATCTTAGAGACACCCAACCTATAACACCCCAACCCGTATCCATCATCGGACTAGGGTTATGAGGTATTACCGATCGAATCGTAACATTTAAACAACAATTGCTCACACATCAGCATATCATAGTTAATCAATAACACAAAGTCCCTTTAGAAGGTCCACGAGACCTTAAACATGCATTAGAAGTGGTTCGGGACTGAACCGATCACATTTAAAACTTTTACGAAACTTTAAAATTTTTTCTTCAAAATAGAGCACACGCCCGTGTGGCTAGGCCGTGTGCCTCACACGGCCATGCCTTAGACCATGTCTTACCCCGTGTGCAACACTGAATTAGGTCACACGGCCTGTCACACACCTGTGTGCAACACTGACTTGAATCACAAGGCCTGTCTCACGCCCGTGTGTCTGGCCCGTGTGCAAGTCTGAGTTTCTTCGAATTGGGACATTGAAGGACACAGTCGAGACACACGCCCGTGTGCTCAACCGTATGGGCAATTATAGGTCATTTATAAGGCCAAATTGCCACCCATTTTGGGTCATTCCTACAAGCATCACTCTATACTCAATTCATGCCCAATTAATGATCAAAACCCTACCAAAACATGCATAATTCATGCTACAATATCCTCATTCATTTCCATATACAATTCCAACTCAAAACATGTCCATTTCATGAACCAATTCCATACCAAAAGCATATGATTCACCATCTCAACTACCAAATCAAGTATGAAACATATTATTTCTATTTCACTAAAGCATACCACAATGGCCATTCACACAAGACCATATATACACATCACATACACACTTTTCACATGGCAAAACATATACCAAAATCAATCCAAAGTCTCATCCATTATCAAGCCATATCACATGGCAACATTTATACATCTCAAAACATTCCACAACTTCACTAGCCTATACATGTAACACCCCTTACCCGTGTCCAATGTCAGGACAAGATACGAGGCATTACCGGACTTAAACTGCTTGAACATACATTATCGGGCTATAAAATTTCTTTTCAAACTTAAAAATTTTCATTCTTATTCATAACATTCTTATTTTGGGCCTACGAGGCCTTAAACATACATATGGGAGGTTTCATAATTAAACCGAAAACTTTTACGCTCTTAGAAAAATTTTGCCTAAACAGGGGCCACACGCCCGTGTGAAATGGAATACGCCCGTGTGGGCAGGCCGTGTGGTAACACACGCCCATGTTCCTAGCCCGTGTAGGATTTATTTTTCATTTCAAACCTATAGGGGTTTTCACACGACCGGACACACGCCCGTGTCCTTAGCCCGTGTCTCTCACACTGCTAGACAAGCCCGTGTCCTCACCCGTGTGTGAAAACTTGGGTTTTTTTATGACGTCAGCAATCTATGAAAGGGCATACGGCCTAGACACACGCCCGTGTGCTAGCCTGTGTGGAGAATCAAATTCTCGCAATTTGATACAAGGGACACATGGCCTATCAACACACCCATGGGGCTAACCGTGTGTCACATACGGCCTAGACACACGCCCGTGTGTCTACCAGTGTGGACAATTATAAGGCTATTTTCCAAGCCAATTACCACCCTGAAGACATAATCACACTTATACCACCACAAGCAACACTTAAAATGGCAATAATGCACTATGAAGAATTCCCTAAATCATCATTCATACACTTCACATTTAACTCCATCAATTGCATAAACTTTCACTTTATAAAAATCATCATCATTAAAATATGAAACTTGGAAAATATTGGCCAAACCCCAATGACCATATACAAAATGAGTGTATAACATTAGTAGCCAACAGTTTGGCTTTCAAATATGACATAATACAAAATGACCAAGTTCTTATACATTCCATACTCAAAATAGATCAACTTTACTATACAAAAAGAATGATTGATAGCGTGATTCGAGTTCCGATATTCCACGATCCTCGAGCTAGCTTGGCGATACTACAAGGAAGAGGGAAAAGAAAGGGGCAAGCATATAGCTTAGTAAGTTTGCATGAATTAAAATAGCAACATAAGTATTAGTGGTAAAAGTCCATTCATCTCATAGAACAATAACAACAAAAGTTCTCAAGTGCTTAGGCATACTTACTCATACTTACTCTTACCCATCACATATCACATTATAGTTTCATAACTTGTATTTTACTCATGGTACATGTATCACTTCATCACATAATTTAGCACTCTAATTTGAACATAAAATTAAATCATTATCATCCTTAACATAAATGGAATTCTTGATCATCCTTGTATAACTTAGTTCTTTATATCTTGACATACTTAGCTCTTTTTCCCGTTGAACTACTTGGAATATTGGAGGATACTCAATCTCACCATACATGTATCACGATGCCAATGCCATATCCCAGATATGGTCTTACATGGGATCACCTCATGATGCCGATGCCATATCCTAGATATGGTCTTACACGGGATCTCTTAGCTCGATGTCGATGCCATGTCCCAGACATGGTCTTACACGAGACCATACAGAGATGTCAATGTCATATCCTAGATATGGTCTTACACAAGATCTTCCTTTGGTGTCGAAGCCATGTCCCAGGTATGGTCTTACATGGGACCTTCCTTATTCGATGCCGATGCCATGTCCCAAACATGGTCTTATACGGGATCTACATTCGGGCCGATGTCATGTCTCAGACATGGTCTTATACGGGACCTACATTCAGTGCCGATGCCATGTCCCAGACATGGTCTTATACAGGACCTACATTCGATTTTGATGCCATGTCCCAGACATGGTCTTATACGGGACCTTCCTTATCTCATGTTGCGACATAGGTATTCTCATTATTCCAAAATTTCAACCGGGACTTCACTTAGCATATTTTCATCAATTTCTCATCAAGACATCATTAATCAATTTCATAGAAATGATATCCATTCCTCAAGATACAAATAATTTAACATAATAACACATATAACCTTAATTTCACACAAACTTACCTCGGTACTCAAAATTGGTGTAGATGTTCGATTTAGTCCAACACTTTGTTCTTGCCTCGGTTTCGGTTCGGGCTTCGTGTTTCTTGATCTATAATAACAATTTCACTTGTTTAATACTCACATTGACTAAATTGACTCATGAATTATACTTTGGCAAAATTATAGTTTTGCCCCTAAACTTTTACATAATTACACTTTTTCCCCTAGGCTCGTAAAATGATTTTTATTCAACTTTCTTGTATTTTAAGCCTAGCCGAATCACTTTCTTAACTACAATAGCCTTCAATTTCTACTATTTCACTCATGTATGACCATTTTTACAACTTTTACAATTTGGTCTTTTTTATACATTTTTCATGAAAATCACTTAAAAAATGTTTATCATACATCAAACTTTCATATTCTTCTATAAAACATCAAAATACATGCATGTCATACATGGGTAAATTTTTGAACATAAACCCTAGCTCAAAATATAGCTAGAAATAGCTAAATCGAGCTACGAGGATCTCAAAAATACGAAGAACATTAAAAACGGGGCTAGAATGCACTTACTATCAAGCTTGGAAATTGAAGAAACCTTAGTTATGTCTCCTTGCAAATTTCGGCACTTAGAAGAAGAAGATGGACAAGATTTTGGCTTATTTTTCCTTTTAATTCATTAATTAACCGAATAACTAAAATGCCCTTAAGGTCCTTTCTTGAGATTTTCCCTTCCCATGTCCATTTTTGTCCATCTTAACATATAATGGTCTAATTGCTAAGTAAGGACTTCTAATAATTTTTATGATGTTATTTCATACTTAAATCTTCTAGAATCTCATATTTTCTAATATTTACAATTTAGTCCAAATCGAGAATTTAACCACTAATTAATAAAATTTCTTCATGAGATTTTCACACAATCATGCAAACACATCATAAGCCTCGTAAAAATCATAAAACACATATTTCTACGTCAAATTTGTGGTATCGCACCACTATTTCGACTAGGCCCTAAATTGGGCTGTCACAATACATGCCATATACCATAAATACAACTTTCAAAAGGTACCAAAATTAATGTCTGATAGTGTGATTGAGTCGCTGACGATCCCCAGATCCAAGCTAGTTTTAAATACCACTATAAAATAGAGAAAGTCTTCACACAGTAAGCGTTAAAGCTTAGTAAGTTCGTAATATAACACAATTAACTCAACAATTCAAATTCAATATGAAAAATTAGCTAACACTTAGTTCAATTCACATCACTACTCAATCTCATCCATGGCTATTACTCACTTTCATACCATATCTATAAGTTCATTTACAAGCATTTACAATGCTACTCAATCCAACTCTTTTCATCATTCATTCACATAATCTTCCATCTATCTCATACACAATATCATCAACCACATAGGTTCTGTACATAACTGTACCATCACGTATTTATTTATCACATTTACCACTTCAATGCTCGATGCCATAATTCATTAGATCCTCTTTAAATGTTAGATGAACTCGCACACTTAGCTCCAATTAATTAGCCGAAGCTATAATAATATCGCACACTTAGTGCCATCACATTAAACTGAATTTGTCTTGGTATCGCACACGTAGCGCCAAATAATACAGCCGATGCTTTCTTTATCTCGTACACATAGTGCCATTCATCACTGTAACGATTCTATTTACGCACACTTAGTGCCACATATCTTCGAACACACATTTCACATTACCAAACTCCACAATCACATTTCCATTCATTTCATCACATATGAACATTGTTTAAACAATACGTATTATACACGAACTTACCTCAGACATAGAAACAATGATACTAGTTGATCAATCGAGTACTTTGTTCTTGCCTCAATCTAAGCCTGAATTTCTCTTTTCTTGATCTTTATAATATCAAATTCAACTCATTCAATCTCATCTTTACTCAATTCAATTCACAAACACACAATTAGGGCATTTTTGTACTTTAGCCCTTATAATTTCATACTTTAGCATTTTAGTCCTTATTTCACAAATACATCTAATTCACAAAATCCAATTTAATCCATGCTTAACTGAATTCCCATAGTGCCCCTAGCAGCCCATATTTCACATTTATTTCACATTTCAACACAAAGTTTTCACATTTCTCAATTAAATCCTAAAAATGCATTTTCATTCAAAATCACTTTAGAAAATATGTATATCAATCATCAAACACTTAGTTTTCATCATCAAACATCACAAAGCTCACAAAATCAAAAATGGGATAACTCAAAATTATCATTAATTTCATGAATTAGAACATGGGCTAGCTAGTACTCAAAGCAACGATCACAAAAACGTAGAAATCATCAAAAACTGAGATAAAACCGTACCTTAATCAAGCTTGTAAATACTGAACCCTAAAAACAACTTCCATGGCTTTCTTTTCTTTTGATTTTCGGCTAAGGATGATAAAAGATGATACAAAATTGATTTTGTTTTAATAATATTAACTTAATAACCAAATTACTATTTTATCCATTAATTAAAGCATTATAAAATCATTCATTTAATGGCCATTTATGTCAAATTCCACTATAAATGGTATAATATCAACATAAGGACCTTTCATTTAATAAACCATGGGAATTAAGCACTTTTAACTACTAGTACACATCTTTTACATTTTACGTGATTAGGTCCTTTTTCACAAATCGGCACACAAACGATAAAATTTTCACACAGAACTTTCAAACATACTTTATCACATGCCATAAACATCAAAAATAATATTAAATTATTTCTCTGACATTAGATTTGTGGTTCCAAAACCACTGTTTCGACTAAGGTCTAAATCGGGTTGTTACACAACCTCTACCAAGAGAGCAACCCATCAAAGATCCATGAGTAGAGATTCAACCACCACCACACCCACCCATGGAGCAACGTACTTTGCGCGACTACGCTATGCCCAATCTGGATGTTGTTCAAGGTAGTACTAACTGCCCAATGATTAATGCTAATAACTTCCAAATCAAGCCAGTAATGACCCAAATGATACAAATAAACCTTCAATTTTGAGGATCAATGAATAAGGATCCAAACCAACATCTTAAGAGATTTATAACCGTTTGTGATACCTTTAAATATAATGGGGTATCCGATAATGTTATCCGTCTTTGGTTATTCCCTTTATCTCTTATTGATGATGCATTTATGTGGTTAGATTCACAGCAGGTAGATTCTATCAACACTTGAGATGAGAAAACGAACAAATTCTTGGTCAAATACTTTTCTCCTAGTAAGATAATGAAGTTTCGTGTTGATATTACAAATTTTTAAAAATTAGAAGGGGAGTCACTATACGAGGTATGGGAGCGCTTTAAGCTCATTCTACATAAGTGTCCATATTATGGCTTGCAAGATTAGCACGCTTTTATTTTGTTATAAACTCATTTGATGTATGACTAGTATTATTTAAAGTTGTCTAGGTTATTCTTGACCTAGAATCTCTATAAATGTTCAAATTTGTTAAAGTTTGCATGATAATAAGACGTTATTTAACCAGTGATTTTGTAACAGTGGTGTACTATTCTGTTACTCAGGCTCAACGACCAGACCTAGTATAGGGTTTTATATTTGGTGGTATCAAAGTTTAGGTTATCTAACACTCAAACCTAAGTTATTGATGTTTGAAATATGGTTACGCAACCCATGTGTATAAATTTCTCTAAATGCTTGAATTGAATGAGATATCTCTATTTGAATTACTGATTTGTTTAAAGTTGGGGTAGGAACGGGAACACATTGCGTTTATTCTAAAATTTTATTACAGGAACGTGACTTGGATTATTTCCTACCACTCACGCCCTTGTTTGTTTGTTTGTGTATGTTGGATTATTAGATTTGATATGTCTCATAGACGTGTGAATGTGAATGCAAACATTCAAGAGGATGGTACATCCTTTGCACATCTTATGCCACCACATAGAGCTAATATACCTGATGAGGGAGTTGGCCCTTTAATGGAAACTATGATTGGAGCATTCTAGAGGATTGCAAGTGCTAACCCTGCTCTTGTACCTGCAAATCCTACACCTATTAATCGAGAGCTGCCACTTGAATGTTTGCAAGAATTTGTGGTAAAGATTTTTCTAAAGTGAAAGGGAATGGTTCGAAAGTAGCTAAGTACTAGTTGGAGGGAGTCAAAAGGATTCTCGAGCAGATGTCCTATTCTGACGAGGAGAAGTTGGGTTGTACTGTGTCCTTTTTAAATAGTGAGGCTCATCGTTGGTAGAATACAGTGAAGAGAGGTACTACTGTTGACCGTTTGACTTGGAGTTATTTTCTTGAGGTTTTTAAGAGGAAGTTTATGGGCAAGTAGTACATGGAAGCTCGTAAACGAGAGTTTCTGGATTTGGTTTAAAGTAACTTGTTTGTGGTTGATTATGAGTCGAAGTTTGTGCAGCTTAGTTAGTATGCTCTTGATATGGTTCTTTCTAAAACGGACCTTTATAAAAGGTTTTGTTTTGGGCTTTATTGTGAAATTCAGGTTTACTTGGTAGCTCAAAACATGGAATTGTTTGATGAGTTGGTTGAGAAAGCCAAGGCTATTGAGGAGACTTTAGTTAATTCGCCTCGTTTTGTGGTAACTGAATCAGGTAAAAGGACTTCTGACGGTGTATCTGGTCGATCGCCTAAGAGTAGGCATGATAATTAGATTTCTGGTAGAGGCACGAGACGTGGATTTTGACCGAGTCAGTCTAAGTAGTAGAGTAGTGTTATGGTTAGTACTAGGGTCTGACATGTGGTTCTAGTTAGTTTTTTTGTACACATTGTGGGCGTAGGCATCCTGGTGAGTGCCACAAGTTAACAGGTGGATGTTTTAAGTGTGACTCAAAGGAAAATATGTTGAGGGATTGTCCAAACAGAGTTGAGGTTTCATAGACTCAGAGTTCTGCATCTGCGCTTGCTAGAGGCCATAGTCGTGGTAGAGGTAATGGGAGACCGATTAGGCAGCAAGTTGTTGCTCATACTGTTGCTACTCAAGTTGAGTTTGGACGTCCAGCTCGGACTTATGCTGTTAAAGAGCTGGGGATTAGGATCTGACTGATATCATCGAATGTACTTTTACTTTGCTGTCTATCCCATTATTCTCTTTGGTTAATTCTGGTTATACGCATTTTTATTTCTTGAATGAATTAGTATGTAAGTTAGGGATTCCTGGAGAGTTATTGGTTTGGGTATAACTACTATTATTTCTTTCAGTGATAGTGTTGTGGTAAATCGAGTGTATCAAAGGTGTCCCTTTATGATTGAATGTCATGTTTTCTCTATGGATCTTATGAAATTACCTTTCTATGGTTTTGATGTTATTCTTGGAATGGACTGGTTAACTGAACATAAGGCTAAAGTAGATTTTGAAATGAAACAAATTACTTTGAGGAATAATGCTGTGTTGGAGATTGTTGTTATTGGTGAGAAACTGAGATTTCTGTCTAATGTGGTTTCAGATATTAAGGCTGAAAAGATGACTGGGAAAGGTTGTGAAGTTTATTTAGCTTATGTTATGAAATTGGTTAGTAAAGATTAAGAATTTAGGAGATTCGCATTGTTAAAGATTTTTCTAACGTGTTTCCCAAAGAATTATTTGGTTTATCGCCAGAGCGTAAAGTAGAGTTTGGCATTGAACTTTACGCTGGTACTACATCGGTGTCTATTGTGCCCTATCGCATGGCACCAAAAAGCTCAAGGAGCTAAAAATCAAGTTGCAAGAGTTGCTAGACAGAGGGTTCATTTGACTGAATGTATCTTTGTAGGGTGTGCCAATTTTTTTTTGTGAAGAAGGATGGTACGATGCGATTATGTATAGACTATAGATAGTTGAATAAGTTGACCATTAAGAATAAGTACCCTTTGCCTCAAATTGATGACTTTTTTGATTAGTTGAGAGGAGTGATAGTGTTTTCGAAGATTGATTTGAGATTTGGGTATTATCAGTTAAAGGTGAAGGAGTCTGACAACTCGAAAATAACTTTTAGGACTTGGTTTGGGCATTATGAGTTTTTGGTCAAGCCATTTGGTTTAACTGATGCTCTTACTGCATTAATGGATTGATGAACCATGTGTTTCATTTGTACTTCGATCAATTCATGGTTATCTTCATAGACGATATTCCAGTGTATTCTCGTTCTGAGGAGGATCACGATGCATATTTAAGGATTGTTTTATAAACTTTGAGGGATAAGCAGTTGCATGCAAAGTTGAGTAAGTGTGAATTTTGCTTAAAAGAAGTGACATTCTTAGGTCATATTGTGTTGACGGAAGGAATACATGTAGATCCAAAGAAGATTGAAGTGATCTTAGAGTGGAAGCCTCCTAGGAGTGTTACTAAAGTTCAGAGTTTCTTGGGTTTTGCTGGTTATTATTGTAGGTTCGTTGAAGGGTTTTCTCTTATTGCTACTCCTTTAATGAAACTACGTTAGAAAAACGTGGTGTTTGGATGGACTAATGAAAGGTAGAAAAGTTTCGAAGAGCTTAAGGCAGTTTTGACTGAGGCACCTGTGTTGATTCAACCAAAGCCTGAAAAATGTTTTGTGGTTTACAGTGATACTTCGTATTTGGGACTCGGTTGTGTGCTAATACAAGAGAGCAAGGTTGTGGCTTATGCCTCGAGACAGTTAAAGATGCACGAGCGTAATTATCCAACTCATAGCTTGGAGTTAGCTGTTGTGGTATTCGTACTTAAGATTTGGCGTCATCATTTATACGGTAAGGAGTGTGTTATTTATACAGATCATAAAAGTCTTAAGTACCTCCTCACCCAAAAAAAGTATAATCTAAGGCAGTAGCGTTGGGTTAAACTTTTGAAAGATTATGACTATGTGATAGAGTATCATCCTGGCAAGGCGAATGTTATTGTTGACGCTTTGAGTAGGAAGTCGGTGATGGAATTGAGTGTTATGTTTACGCATTTGAGTTTAGTCGGTGACGGAGGTTTGTTAGGTGAACTTCAAGTGAAGCCAAATTTGTCTCAATAGATTAAGAAGAAACAACTATTAGACAAGGATTTGTTAAAGAGAATTCAACTGGTTGAGCAGGGTGTTAAGGGAGATTTTGATGTTGATAGTGATGGTATATTGAATTTTTGAGGTAAATTGTATGCATTGCATCATGTAGATTTGAGGCAAATGATTCTTACCGAGGCGCATAGTAGCCCTTATACTATACACCCCGATAGTGGTAAAATGCATCATCATTTTCCAGAGATTGATTGGTGGCCTAGCTTGAAGCGTGATGTTATGAATTTTGTGTATCATTATTTTGTTTGTCAGAAGGTAAAAGCTGAACATCAGTATCTTTTAGGTTTATTACAATAAATTATGATTCCTAAATGGAAGTGGGAAAGGATCACCATGGACTTTGTTTTGGGTTTACCTTTGACACCGACGAAGAAGGATTTAGTATGGGTAATAACTGATCAATTTTTGAAGAGTCCGTATTTATTGGCAGTGCGTACCATTTATTCTTTGAAGTTGGTAGAGTTATATATTGTTGAAATTGTACGCCTTCATGGGGTTCCAATTTCTATTATTTCATATAGGGATCTGCGTTTTACTTCTAGTTTTTAAAAGAGTTTGCAAGAGGCTTTGGGATCGAAAGTTAGTTTTAGTACAACTTATCATCATTAGAAAGATGGTCAGTCAGATAGGGTAATTCAAGTTTTAGAGGATATGTTGCGAAGTTGTGAGATCGAGTTTAGTGGTAGTTGGGAACGGTATTTGCCCTTAGCAGAGCTTGCTTACAACAACAATTTTCAAGCAAGTATTTGTATGGCATCGTTTGAAGGGTTGTATGGTAAGAAATGTAGGACTCTTTTGTGTTGGACAGAATTGGATGAGAAGCGAGTTGTGGGATTGGATTCAGTTCGTGAGATTGAAGAGAATGTGAAGTTAATTTGTGATCGATTGAAATCAGCATCTAACAAGCAGAAATCTTATGCAGATGAAATATCGAGATATCGAGTTTCAAGTTGGCGATAAGGTGTTTTTGAAAGTTTCACTTTGGAAGAAGGTTTTGAGATTTGGTAGGAAGAGTAAATTGACTCCAAGATTTTTGGATCTTATGAAGTTGTTGAGAGGATTGATGCGATGGCTTATCGACTCAATTTGCTTCCAGAACTTGAGTAGATCCATGATATTTTCCATGTATATATGTTACGGAAGTATCATTCAAATCCGTCATACATTGCTAGTGGAATAGATTGAATTTTGAACTGACCTAACTTATGAAGAAGAGCTGATTGAGATTCTAGCTCACGAAGAAAATGTTTTAAGAAATAAGAGGGTTCTGTTAGTTAAGGTTTTGTAGTGCAATCACAAGACAGAAGAGGCTACTTGGGAAGCTGAAGATCGATGAAATGACAATATCCTTATTTTTTCAGTTTAGGTAAATTTGGAGGACGAAATTCTTTTTAAAGGGGGAGAGTTGTCACACCCCGTAATTGGGCCTAGTAATTTTGAGCGTATTTTGGGGATTTAAACTCTTGAGTGCTCGAAAATTTCGTAGCATGGTAAACCGAAAATGTCTTCTTTTATGGCTTTTAGAAAATCAAATCAATTTTTGAAAATGATGTTCAAAAGATCTTTAATTTTGAAATAAGGACCGTTTTGAAAAAGGGGTTAAAACTAGGAGTACTAAAAGGGAAAGTAGCCCAAAACTTTAAAATGAACCTAGTAATTCTCCCCACCTATAGGAACTCACGAAACCCCTTCCCTTTTATTTGTGTTTAGCCATCCCTAGCTTAACCAAGTCTCATTCATCCAATTTTAATTCTCAAACTCCAATTCCTTTTATTTCTACCATCATTCTAGCATTAAACCTCTTTAGAATTCCACAAAAATCATAAAAAAAATACCATTGATTTCACCATTGCTCAAACTTGTGAATTTTCTGGATTTTCATCCAAACATTTGTTTTTCTCCCATCGAAGGTAATGATTAGTTTTTTATTAGTTGCTGATGTTATCTAGTCTTTTAAATAAAGTTTTTAACCTATTGAATCAAATGTTTTGAATAAATATAAAAAATTGGGTCGTTACTGGTGGATTTTGAGATTTCGGATAAAAATGAGGCTTCAAGGTGTTTTCCAATTAGTTTTGATGTGACTAGAAGGTTTCTAAACATTTCTTAAAGTTTTGTTAAAGAATTTTGATGTTTTATTGAATTTTCATGAAAATTGCCATAATATGTCAAAATTTTAGAACCATGAATTTGTATAGGTTTGAGTAGTTTGAAGGTTGAGAATTGTTTTTAGATATTTAATTAGTCGATTGGAATTAGTTTCATCGATAGGAATGAGTATGTGTTGAGATTTTTATGTTTTGACTAAGCTTGTCAAAATTTCAGTTTCATGAAGTTTTGGATTAGGCTTGTGTTTTTAGTTGATTTTGATGAGTATTTGGTTGGATGTTAATTGTGTTTGTGGTGTGATTTGCTTTGGTGAAGTTTCAGAATCGTTAGGGCCTTCTATGAGTAAAGTGAAAAGCAAGGAAAAGCTAGTTTAAGCTTTCAACAACAAGGCGAAAGCGCTATTAGCGAGTGTTTGGAATCGCTACTTGTAGATGCGTGTCATAATGTTAATTGAGAACTTAGGAGTAGCCTAAAATCCTACTCTAAGTTCCGAGTGTAATCTTTCTTATACCCTTGTTTAAGTTATGAAACATATGATTATGTGTTGTGGTATTGTGAATTAAGATGTGATAATGTGATATGTGAAATAAGCTTGTGATGGTTGTTGTGAAAGTGTTAATTGCAAGCATGTTGTACATGCTGAATGACAGTGATTATGTTATGTTTATAATGTGAATATGTTGAAAAAAAATGCTCAAAATGGTAAGTAATTATTTGGCTTATTGTGGATACTTTGGCCTTGTGACTTTATGAGACCATTAGATATAGTTGACATGTCATAAGATTGTGAGTACCCACCCATATGTTGTGTTTTTGAGGCATTAAGGCCCGAGAAAACTTTTAGAGAGATAAGGGAATATAAGCTAAGCTCTAGTCACCGAAACATGTTTGATTTGTTGGAGAGTGCTAGCTATATGCTACGCTTTTGGGATATGTTCGACTCTGCTAGTCATTTGGTGTATTGGAGATTCATGTATCCAATAAATGGTGATAGAGCCTACTTTTATGTTTCATAGCCTCAAGTGCCAAACTATCACTAAATACGATTTCCTAAAATGTGATGTTATGATTTGTGATGTAAGATGTAAGCATGAACATGTGGAAAAATAAGCAAAATTTGTTTATTAGTAATAATTGAATATGTTAATATGTTCTCTTAATATAGTGCATATGTAGTTGAGCTCTGATCGTTTTCGATTAATGTATGATTGCATGTCTATTTGGTGGATATTATAATCATTCACTGAACTTGTTTAAGCTCACCTATTCCTTTTTAAAACCTTTGCAGACTGTTAGCGTTGCGATGTGAGCAGTGTAAAAAGTTTCCAAGGGAGTGATCCAAGTAGACTTAGCATTTGTGTAGGTGATTTATAACAATTATTTTGAATTGTGGGAATAAGGAAATGTGGTAGAATTTCAGTTGTTATTGCCATGATGTTTTGATGTTTGCTTATTATTGTTTCTTGTAGAAATTATGGATATTGATTCTAGTTCATTGGATTTTTTAGTTTAAATTATTGATGATACGTGAAATCGCTAATTCTGGTATTTTTGACGTTTGGATTATGAGACCATAAATACATGATAACTTAGTAAGTGTATGGTTGTGTTATATGTTCTGCTTTGATGATATTAATGTTGTTTTGTGCAAAGGTATCGATAATCAGATATTTATTATCTATACCTCATGATATTTCGAATGTGTAGGAAGTCGGTAACTCAATTTCGTATCGATACTCTGGGTAAATTTTCTAATACTTTTCGATAGGGTATCGATAGTTTGCTGGTTTGAATTTTTACAGAGAAACAATATGCTGATTTGGTACCACTTTTCTGATCAGTATCAAAACCATCTATGTGAATTATTGATACCATTGAATAAGTATCGATACCTACGTGATTTATTTTGAATTTTTGTTAAGTGGTCTTAAAGCATGCTTCTATTTTGTTATAAGCTCGTTTGATGTATGATTAGCATGATTTAATGTCGCCTAGGGTATTTTTGACCTAGAATATCTATAAATGTTCAATTTTTTTGAAGTTTGCATGATAATAAGGAGTTATGTAAACAGTGATGTTGTGATAGTGGTGTAACATCCCGTTACTCGGGCTCGGTAATCGGGCCGGGTATACGGTGTTACACTAAATGTTTCAAATGGTTAAGTTGTATATGATATGATCTTATGCTAATGTTTTTGAATTTCTTTTTGGATATGTTCACATAGTTGGTTTTGAATTTTAAGGTTAATGGTTATGCATTTGAATGAATTTTGGTTGGTTTTAGAGTATGAATGGTTGAAGTTAGATTGGATAATTGGTGTTTTAGAGATTACTATTTGGTATATTTTCACGTGAAATCATTTGGTAGGTTTATGAATTGGGTGCATGGAAATGTATATAAGTGATTTCAGGTCTTTTTAACTTGTAACAGACAGAATTTGGAAGTAATAGGTTGTCACTTCGCAATAAGGAACCCTTGACATCGCGATGAAGAACAAAGTAGGGTTCTCATGGCAAAGCTTTACTTTGAGGTCACGATGAACCCTAGTCAGAGAGTCATGTCACGACGAGGAATCTTGAAGTCGCAACGTTGACTCGAAACTTTTTATTCTTTAAAAAAATGGTCCAATTTTGATCTCGGGGTAGAAAAGAAAGCTTTCATAGGCTCGTATAAGCCCCAAAATTGATAACATATTGTAAAACATGTATGAATAATTTATATTTAAATGTAAGGATGTTGAATTGGATGTTATTGTTTGTAGTTGCTCTGGTAACGAATGTCGCACCATGTAGCTCAGACTTGGCGATCGGTTTAGGTATAGGGGTGTTACAA
Organism: Gossypium rotundifolium; assembly: GCA_025506655.1. Lineage (NCBI taxonomy): Eukaryota > Viridiplantae > Streptophyta > Magnoliopsida > Malvales > Malvaceae > Gossypium > Gossypium rotundifolium. The sequence continues at coordinate 33,918,757 of CP106730.1, forward strand.
TCACTATAAATATGAAGGTTATTATCTGTCGTGCGAGAAAGTTGTAAACCATAATGAGAGTCTCTTGTAAGTACTGGAGGACCATTTTACAACCTTCCAGTGTTGTTCAGTTGGTGTATGAATGAATTGGGATAATTTATTAACATAGTAAGATATGCTAGGCCATGTGAATGATAAATACTGAAGTTTTCCAAGAACTCACCTATATTGAGTGGCATCTGTCGGTAATGAGACATCATTGGAGAATAGTGGAAATGTAGAACTCATAGGGGTGGAGACACCCTTACTTTCATGCATTTTAGTATACTAGAGAATGACTTCAATATATTTCTGTTGTGAAAGAACTAATGAGGTTCCTATTCGAGATACCTCAACACAAAAAAAGAAGTGAAGAAAGCTAAGATACTTAATTGAAAATCAAGAACCAAGAGCACTTGTTTGAAAAAGAGTTATTGTTGCGGGTTAACAAAAGAGTCATTTCTTTACTCGTTGGAGTTTAAAAGGCTCTGGTACCATATAGAAACTTGTAGTGGAATGAAAAAATGAGCCAATCTTATTCAATTGAAATGTGATGCTTAAATACAAAGTGATACACTAGAATTTTAAAGAGCTCTTAGAAATTAGGGAAGCTATTAAAAAATAAGAGTAATAACTATACTAATCCAAAATAGAAATAGAAGACCAAGTAAACAACAAACTAATAACTCGTGTTTCTGAATACTAAATGTATCCAACTAGGAGGATGCCCTTTGAATTGGACCTATATCTGTTCGTACTGAGTGGGAATCTCTCTTTGAATGTGTTGTTTCTAATGAACTCTTTGTTTCATGTTTCTAATGAACACAAAAAAGAAAAAAAATTCATTATCTCTAAAACTTGGTAAATTTAGAGTATGAATTAGAAAAGAATTAAAAGAGAAAATAGAATAGAAAAGATGAAGAAGACGATAGGTATTTAACATATTCAATTCAAGAGAGAAGCATTGTCGTAATCGTTGTGACATAAAGCGTATGACACATGGATTTCTTGTTTAAGTTTTATTTTTTTTCTTATCTTCATGTTAGACAAATTTGACAGAAGTCATCAACACTATTATTGTTGTCTTTATTTGCTCACAATCAAAACGTCCTGGGGTTAATTTACTTATTTTTTTTAAAAGACCAATTTTTTCATGTCTGAAATGTTCAAGACCTAGTATTTACATCTCTATAATTTATAGAAGTATATATGGTGATTGAAAGTTTTTATTCCATTAGTAGGGTTGAGATTCTGCCACATATCTTGTTTATTTTTTTTTTTTTTAATCATCTTAAGGATACAAGACAAAATCCCAACATTACTTATGGAGTTAAAACTTTCTACCAACAAAATAATAAATAATTATGCATATATTAATATATATATATTTTAAATATATAATTTAAATATTAACATATTTAAAAATAAAATAAAAATTAACCAATTAACTAAAATAGCTTAAATAATAAATTAAAAATAAAATTATTGTTAAATATATTTAATAGTTTAATTCTTAAAAATTTTAATATATTGTTAAGAAATTAAAATGTTTAATTTATACTTGATTAGAATTAAAAATGTTTCAAAATTTTAAGCGTTAATAGGAACATACATGCATGTTTGTTGTACAAATTTAAAACGAATATATATATATATATATATATATATATATATATATATATGTTTTATTTTTAATGAATTTAACTTTATAAATTGTGTATGATTGTGCTAAACACTGTAAAATTTTTGTTTTTAATATCTTGTGGGACTAATTTTAATTTTTAATTTGTTTCATAAAATATTTTTAAATAAAAACTTTTTGACTAATATATAGTTAATTTCATTATGCTAAATTAATTTTTATTCTAATTCATTATATGAATTTTATTAATATAAAATTCATAAATACTTATATTAAATATATTTTTAAAAAGTTAAATTGTAAAAAAATTACGAAAAATTAAAGTTTATTATGTTATAATGTATGCTAATTAGATTTTTATTTATAAGGATTTTTATGTTAATTAGATTTTATTATAATAAAGATTGTTTTATAGGATTGAGTTTTTTTATTTGATGGAAAGAAAAAGAAGACTATACTTTAAGCTATATAAAATATGAATTAGTAAGTAATAAAGTGATGGATTTAATATTAGAAATTGTATATATCATATACATATAATAATTTAAGACATTATTTTTATCAAATAAAATATTGAATTACAAAATATATAAAATAAATTATAAAATTATGAAATAATTTAATATATTTTAATTGATACGTACAGCATGGTTTTTCGAATCATTGTCCAATATTAGTGGATACGGTAAGGGATGAGAGAATGCAGGTTAATGACCGTCATAGGCAATTTAGATTTAATGCAGATTGGATGTTGAACAAAGAATTGGAGGAGCAAATTAAATAGGGGTGGTCAACGAATGAGAAGGATATGTTGAAGAAGCTAAGCGAGTTGGGAGATCGGTTGAGCAAATGGGTGAAGAAAGAAAAAGGGGTAAGAGAATGCAGAACAAAATACTTGAATTCCAGAATGTTAAAGTTGAGTGCTGAAGAAATCAACAACGAAGTTTTAGCAGAGATGACAGAGATTAAATTGGAGATGAATTTAGAAGCTGATAGGGAGAAGCTTTTCTGGAAACAACTAGCGTGAGCTAATTGGCTTCAAATGGGAGATAGAAATACAAAATTTTTTCATAGATGGGCTTATTATCGGAGAAAAAAAACATGATCAAAAGGCTCGAAAATGTTTCTGGAATATGGGTGACTAAGGCTAACAAAATCTTTAAGATAGAAACAGATTATTTCAAGGATCTGTTTTTGGCCAGCAAGGTAAGTGGCAGCGACAATTTACTTTCGAAAATAACACCTTGCATCACAAAAGAGCTCAACGAAATCTGAAGATGGAATTCCAAGCAGAAGAGATTTTAGAAGCAATAAATTCTATAGCCCCTCTTAAAGCATCAAGGAATGATGGCTTTCCTGCAATCTTTTTTCAAAAGTATTGGAACATTGTGGGAGAGGAAATCACTAGGTATTGTTTACAAATCCTGAATGGTCAACGAAATATGGATGAGGTGAATCGTACAAGTATAGTCTTAATTCCTAAGGTGACTTCACCAAAGAATATGAGTCAGTTTCGTCCCATTAGCCTTTGCAATGTGATTTACAAAATAATTTCAAAGGTAATTGTCAACAGATTTCATGAAGTTTTACACTACTGTATTGATGATAGTCAAGGAGCATTCGTACCAGGATGGTAAATTACAGATAACATTTTTGTAGCCTACAAGATTTTACATTCTTTTAAGAAAATAAGAGGGAGTTCGAATGGAGGATTTGCTTTAAAACTCGATATGAGTAAAGCTTACGACAGGGTTGAATGGGGCTTTGTGGAGAGACTGATGAGAAGAATGGGATTTTGCTAGGAATGGATTTCTCTTATAATGAGATGCATAACCAGTGCTACATATATAGTGGTGACGAATGAAAAAAATGGAGAGGTTTAGACCTACAAGAGGATTAACGCAAGGCGATCCATTAAGCTCGTATTTATTTTTTATCTGTTGCTGAACGTTTTTCACGTCTTATTGAAAAGGCAAAGAGAGGGGAGAGGCTTGTAACATCCTCAAAGTGGGCCTACTCATTTATATGATAGTCTAATATGATAAGTTGGGGTTGTTAAGGTTGGGCTGACTTTTTGATTAAATATTTGGATTAGGATTAAAGTTAGTGCTCTGGATAATTTAAAGTGAAATATTGGGCTTTAAAAAAATTGGGTTAGGTGGCTAATAGATACCAATTTTAACCCTAATTGGAACGGTGGTTTCGGGACCACGAATCCGAGCTTGAGAAATATTTTAATATTATATTTTGTGTTTATTATATGTGATTTAGCGAGTGTGAAAGTTTCGTAGAAAAATTTAGTCGTTTAAGTGCTTAATTTGATAAAAAGGACTTAATCGAGAAAAACGTAAAAGTTTCATGCTAAAGTGAAAGGTACTAATTTGATAGTGGCTTTTTAAGTGGAGGTCCTAAAAGGGCAATTAGCCCATAATCTATAGTAAGGAACGGCAATGGGCCATGCCAACTACTAATTTATGTTAGTTTAAATTTTATTATAATGTTATGTTATTATATTATAATAATGTTAGTGTATATATTAAACAAAGCATAAAATAAATCCATCATCATCTTCATTCTCTCATAGCCGAATGTGAGATGAGAAAACTCCATTTTTGGAGCTTAAGGTTTCGGCAACTTGGAGCTTAATTTGGGGTATGTATTTTGCTTAGTTTTTTATAATTTATACATTTTGGAATGGTTGCTTTGAATGCTACACAACCCATGTGGTAATTTTGAAAATATCATGTATATAGAATTGACCATTAACATGCTTGGATAGTTTTGATGTTTGATGGTTTTAGATTAAATGTATGTTAAAGATTTACAAGTTTTGTATTGGAATTTTGGTGATTTTGAATATATAGGGCTAAATTGAAAATAATAAAATTCTTGAAGGACTAAAACATGAAATAAATGAAATGCATGAACACATATGGCTAAGGGAAGATTCGCCAAGCTATGGTGTTGGTAAATTTTGCATATTTTGTGTTTTGTGTAAATAGGACCAATTTGTAAAATGGGAAACATTAGGGGCAAAATGGTAATTTGCCCATTTGTGTGTTTTGGGACTAAATTGAGATGAAATGCGATTAAATGAGCTAAATTCTAATGTGTTTTAGATCAAGAGCAAAGAAAAACGAATTAGACCTGGGAAAGACGAAGGTTCTCGAATAAGCCGATTCATACGGACTATCGACAACCGAGGTAAGTCCTTAAGCAAGTATAGGTTATCGAATTATTTATGAATGTGTTAAATGATGTTATTCAATAGAATTTTGTATAAAACCTTGTGTTAGCCGAATGTGAAAGTATTGGTATGGATTGGTTGGAATTTTATCTAAAGTGATGTGAATAAGTGCTTTGGTTTGTTATTCGATATAATACGTGAATTATAAGTGATAGTGAATTTGAAATGAAATGTTGTTATATCTCTAAACGAGTTGGTATGTTAAAGTGATTTGAATGATGTGTGATTTATGTTATTTTGGGCAGCATTACTGAAATGTTTATGAGATGATAATAATATTGTTTCGGGCTTAAACGCCTAGCAGGCTTCGTGCCGGTGATTTATTTCGGGCTATAATGCCTAGCGAGCTTCGTCTTGCGTGATTTATTTCGGCTATAATGCCTAGCGAGCTTCGTGCGTGATATAATTCGGCTTAAACGCCTAGCGTGCTTCGTGCTTGATGATTTAATTTGGGCTTAAACGCCTAGCAGGCTTCGTGCCGGTGATAAGCCATAAGTGGAGATTTTGGGGATCAAACAAGGTGAGATATATATGTGGTTATGTACTAAATGTTCGGGTAAGAATTTGCCTACTATATTAGTAAGAAAGAAAGTGAGTTAAGTTCTTTTTTTGTTATGAATCAATTTGATATGAATATACATAGCATATATGTGAAGTTGATAAAGCATATGATCAGAGTGATATAGTGATGAAAATAGACACAAATGTGACCTTAGTATTCGGCTAGTGTATTTGATATATATATACATATATAGAGAAATTTATGTGCAATATTATTAGTTTGAAAAGTGAAGTGTTTAATTGTATGTTCATTGTAAGTATATGTGCTTAGGACTTACTAAGCCAGTGAGCTTACTCTGTTTATGTTGTGTTCTATTTTATAGATCAATATTTCAACTACGGGCTCAGGGGATCACCAAGACAGTCGACCACACTATCGATCTAACTTTGGTACTCTTTCATTTTGGTTTTTGGATAGAGGCATGCATAGGAAAGACTTTGTCTTTGTTTGATGAAAAGTTCATGTATATAATAGCCATGCGAATATGGCTAAAGTTTTAGTTAAGTATGCTTTTGTGCTTTTTATACAATGTCGGTTTATGTTGGTAATGTTCGTGCATTTTTAGTCAAAGTTTAATCGTTTTTGGTAAGGAAGTGCATGTTTACGAAATGAACCTTTGAATTAGGATATTATGTGAATGTTTTAGGTATAAGTTAATTTGCATAAAAGATTTAAAATGCATGGACAGTATGAGTTATATGTGGGTATGTTTGATTATAAACTAGTAAATCATATTTTGCAATGAAATAGTTTTTAGTTAGCAGCAGAGATGTTATTTTGAAAAATTGCCAAAAATAGGATAAATTGAATTAGAAAGTGAATAAAATATAGAATTAAAGCTTATTGTGTCTATTTTATATGAAAGAAACAGAGTAGGCAAAGTAATTATATATTATGAGATATTGAAGTTTTAGTGAGACTTGTCCTGAATGAATTCGTGAGTCCCTGTTTTGTCTTGGAAAAATTGTTAAAAATTGTAAAAAAATAATTATGGAGCATAGTTTATATGTTTAGAATACTTAATGAGTCTATTTTTGATTGGAATAAACAAGAACATTATTGAAATTTTGTACAATGAAATAACTGAGTTTTTGTAAAGATAGGTCAGACTTCTCAAACAGTGAAATAGGGGTAACTTTGATGAATAAACTGTACTAATTGGCCACATGAAAAATTCTGGAAAAATTATAGTAAAAATTTATATAAGTATAGTTTCAAGAAAAATTTACGGATCTAAATTTCGAGTTTTGTAACTCGAGTTATGGTCAATTTAGTCAGCATGATGCAGTTGGACAGCTTTAAATTTTTATGCCCCAGATTAGTAGTCAAGTGTAGTAATGCCACATACTCGACTCGGCAAAGGTTTGGGTAAGGGTGTTACATTTATTGGTATCAGAGCTACGGTTTAGTCGATTCTAGGACTACCGTAGTACGTAAGAGTCTAGCTATACATGTCTCTGAATTTTATATGTGATAGTGTGGTGACTTCTGACGATTTCAATTGTATTTAATATAGTAAATGGATTCCGATCCCGATAGAGCCGTAGCTGATGATGTGGAGAGTGGTGCACCTGGTCTCGCACATGGATCAGCACCATTAGACTCTCAACCAGTTACGGGTAACCAAGAGGGAGAGGCTAAACAAGCCTTCTACCAAATGATGAATGAATGGTTTACCCAATTTGTTCAGAATAATCCGGTTGTACAACAACCTCCACCCCCGAATAATCCAACTCCGGTACCTTTAGCACTTCGATGATAGATCCAATGAGATCTAGTAGGCCCCTGTTGATAAAATCGGAAATTTGGGCCGAGGAATTCAAGGCTAATGATGATGATGATGCGAGAGCGAAATGAATGTGGCTTGATAACACTATTCGGTACTTGATGAGCTATCACGCACTCATTTAAAGTTTGAAATGTGCTATATCCTTACTTCGGGACACTACCTATCACTGGTGGAATACACTAGTATCAGTGGTTCCAAAAGAAAAAGTGACATGGGATTTCTTCCAGAATGAATTCCGCAAGAAATATATCAGTCAGAGGTTCATCGACCAAAAACGAAAAGAATTTCTTGAATTGAAGCAGGGGAAAATGACCGTGACTGAATATGAGCGAAAATTTGTCAGATTGAGCCGATATGCTCGGGAGTGTGTATCAACTGAAGCCATTATGTGCAAAAGGTTTGAAGACGGTTTGAATGAAGATTTAAAGTTGCTAGTTGGCATTCTTGAGATCAAAGAGTTTGTGACACTAGTCGAGCGAGCTTGCAAAGCCGAAGAGCTTGGGAAAGAGAAAAGAAAGGTGAGAGATGAAAGCTAGAGACACTCGTAAAAACCGTCGGGTAGGAATTTCCATTCCACATTTAAGAAGTTTAGAGATGACTTCAGCCGACATAAAACTACTTCAAATTCACCTAGACATGATCGACCTTCCGTGGGCTCCCGAGCTACCTCGATGGCCAGTGTTGATAACGTTCCACAGAATTGAGTTGAATGCAAACATTGTAGAAAATGGCATTCTGGGAGTTGTAGAGTTCGTGATCGGTCCTGCTTTAAGTGTGGATCCTCAGACCATTTTATTCGAGAGTGCCCGATGTTATCTGAAGAGAATCTGGCGCGAAATTCTAGACCGAAAGCGATTACATTAGCAGGCGGACCACCCGAGCATTTTGGCAATGTAGGTGGTAGTCGAGAGGGACGAAAAACACAGCAGTTCGATCTGAGGCTAGAGCTCCCGCTAGAGCTTATGTCACTCGAGCTAGGGAGGATCTTGCTTCTCGACGTCATTACGGTACTTTCACCTTTTATGATACTACTATGATTGCATTGATTGATCTGGTTCGACTCATTCATATGTATGTGAAACTACGGTACTCGATAAGACTCTACCAACCGAGTCTCACCGAGTTTGTGATTCAGCGTATCCAACCCTTTGGGTAGATGTGTGTTTGTTAATAAAGTGTGTAAAGTTGCCCATTGATGATTCGGATTTTGCTTCCCGATTGATTTAATCTTGTTGCCTTTCGATGAGTTTGATATACTTTTGGGAATGGATGGTTAACCGCATGACGCAGTGGTGAATTGTAAAAGAAAGCTTATTGATTTGAGACATCGAGCGGTGAGATCGTTAGAATTGAATCCATGATTTAGGTGGGTTTCTACGATTATATCCTCAATGTTAGCCAGTATGTGAGAAAAGGTGCGAAGCTTATTTGGCTTATGTCTTGGATAATAAATTGTCGAGAAATGAGTTGAATCCGTCTGATTGTATGTGAATACCGGATGTGTTTCTAAAGAACTACCGGTTTACCCCAATCGAGAGATTGAGTTTGGCATTGAATTAGCTCCGGGAACGTCTCCGATCTCAATAGCTCCATATCGGATGGCACCGACTGAGCTAAAAGAGTTGAAAGCACAGTTGCAACAATTAACGGATAGGGGCTTTGCGCGACCAAGTTTCTCTCCTTGGGGTGCACCAGTTCTTTTTGTGAGAAAGAAAGATGGAACGATGCGAATGTGTATTGATTATCGGCAATTGAATAAGGTAACTATAAAGAATAAGTACCGTTACCTCGGATTGATGGTTTGTTTGATCGGTTGAAAGGGCTTGATATTTTCAAAAATAGATTTGAGATCGGGTTATTATCGATTCTTGAGTCGAGATACGGATGTGCCAAAGACGCATTAGGACGAGGTACGGACATTTTGAGTTTTTGGTTATGCCTTTTGGACTTACTAATGCACCTGCTGTTTTTATGGATTTGATGAATCGGGTTTTTAGACAGTTTTTGGATCGATTTGTGGTGGTGTTTATTGATGACATATTAATCTACTCCAAAGATGAAATTGAACATGTTGAACATTTGAGGTTAGTGCTACAAACTTTGCGAGATCATCAGCTGTATGCGAAGTTTAGTAAGTGTGAGTTCTGGATGAAAGAGGTCAGCTTTTTGGGACATGTTGTTTCAGCATCAGGCATTCGAGTTGATCCGAACAAAATCTCAGCTATACTTGATTGGAAGCCACCGAAAAACATTTTCGAGGTTTGAAGTTTTCTGGGACTTGCGGGTTACTATCGACGATTTGTGAAAGATTTTTCTATGATAGCTACCCCGTTAACAAAGTTATTGTAGAAAGATGTCAGGTTTGAGTGGTCAGAAAAGTGTCAGAAAAGTTTTGATCAGTTGAAAGCCCTTTTGACAGAAGCTCCAATGTTAGTTCAGCCTGAATTGGGTAAAGAATTTGTTGTTTATTCTGATGCTTCTTTGAATGGTTTGGGCTGCGTTTTGATGCAGGAAGGAAAAGTCATAGCCTACGCTTCAAGACAACTAAAGCCGCACGAAAGAAATTACCCGACGCATGACTTAGAACTTGCAGCCATTGTTTTCGCATTGAAAATTTTGCGTCACTATTTATTTGGTGAGAAATGTCACATTTATTTGGATCATAAAAGTCTAAAGTATTTAATGACTCAGAAGGATCTAAATCTGAGACAACGCAGATGGTTAGAATTGTTGAAAGACTATGAGTTGGTGATTGACTACCATCCGGGAAAGGCTAACGTCGTTGCAGATGCGTTAAGTCAAAAATCATTGTTTGCTCTTCGTGCAATGAACGTACAGATAGCTATGTCTGGTGATGGTTCGATCATAGCCGAGTTACAAGCAAGACCAATGTTTATTCAGCAAATTTGTGATGCACAGAAAGTTGACAAAGATTTGATCGCTAGACGAATTTAGTGTGGGAAAGATGCAGAGTCAGATTTTCAGATTGATGCAAATGACTGTTTGAATTTTAAAAGCCGAATGTGTGTTCCAAAAACTCGATTTGATCTGGTGATTACGAGTGAGGCCCATAGTGGTCGATTATCAATTCATCCGGGTAGCACAAAGATGTATAATGATTTGAAACAGTTCTATTGGTGGCCGGGCATGAAACGGGATATATCTGAATTTGTTTCGAAATGCTTAATTTGTCAGCAAGTAAAAGTTGAACATCAAGTGCCATCCGGATTACTTGACCAATCATGATACGAATGGAAATGGGATAGAATTACAATGGATTTTGTATCCGGTCTTCCTATGACACCGAGTAAGAAAGATCTTTATCAGGGTTATAGTTGATAGACTTACTAAATCAGCTCATTTTGTGCTTGGTTAAATGCAGGACTTTTCACTCGATAAACTTGCTGAATTATATGTATCGTAAATTGTGAGATTGCATGGTGTACGTAGTTCCATTATTTCAGACAGAGATCCGAGATTCACATCGCGGTTTTGGAAGAAGTTGCAAGATGCTTTAGGTACTAAACTTCATTTTAGTACAGCTTTCCATCTGCAGTCAGACGGTCAATTCGAGCGAACTATTCAGATACTTGAGGACATGTTGAGATGTTGCGTTCTCGAGTTTGAAGGTACGTGGGAATGATACCTACCTTTGATTGAATTTGCTTATAATAATAGTTTTCAATCTAGTATCAAAATGGCACCTTACGAAGCCTTGTACGGGTGAAAGTGTCGAACACCATTATACTTTGGTGAGCTCAGCGTGAATAAGATACACGGGGTTGATTTGATTAAAGAAACTGAACTGAAAGTAGCTATTATTAGAGACAATTTGAAAGCTGCTTCGGATCGTCAAAAGTCTTATGCTGATATGAAACGTAAGGACATTGAATTTCAGATTGGAGATTGAGTATTTTTAAAGGTTTCTCCGTGGAAGAAAGTGCTCCGTTTTGGCCGGAAAGGCAAGTTGAGCCCGAGGTTCATTGGACCGTATGAAATCATTGAACGTGTTGGGCCTGTTGCTTATAGATTGAAGCTACCCTCTGAATTAGAAAAGATACACGATGTATTTCATGTTTCTATGCTCCGTATATAGAGATCAGATCCGTCACATGTGATTGCTCCGTCTGAGATTGAGATACAATCTGATATGACGTATGAGGAAAAGCCGATCCGTATTTTAGCTCGGAAATGAAAGAGTTAAGAAACAAAAGATCTCCTTAGTGAAAGTGTTATGGAATCGACGGAGTTGAAGAGGCAACATGGGAGCTGAAGATTCATTGAGGCAACAATATCCGACGTTGTTTAACGGTAAGATTTTCGGGGACGAAAATCCTTAAGGGGGGAGAGTTGTAACAGACCAATTTTAACCCTAATCGGAACGGTGGTTTCGGGACCACGAATCCAAGCTTGAGAAATATTTTAATATTATATTTTGTGTTTATTATATGTGATTTAGCGAGTGTGAAAGTTTCGTAGAAAAATTTAGTCGTTTAAGTGCTTAATTTGATAAAAAGGACTTAATCGAGAAAAACGTAAAAGTTTCATGCTAAAGTGAAAGGTACTAATTTGATAGTGGCTTTTTAAGTGGAGGTCCTAAAAGGGCAATTAGCCCATAATCTATAGTAAGGAACGGCAATGGGCCATGCCAACTACTAATTTATGTTAGTTTAAATTTTTATTATAATGTTATGTTATTATATTATAATAATGTTAGTGTATATATTAAACAAAGCATAAAATAAAGCCATCATCATCTTCATTCTCTCATAGCCGAATGTGAGATGAGAAAACTCCATTTTGGAGCTTAAGGTTTGACAACTTGGAGCTTAATTTGGGGTATGTATTTTGCTTAGTTTTTATAATTTATACATTTTGGAATGGTTGCTTTGAATGCTACACAACCCATGTGGTAATTTTGAAAATATCATGTATATAGAATTCGACCATTAACATGCTTGGATAGTTTTGATGTTTGATGGTTTTAGATTAAATGTATGTTAGAGATTTACAAGTTTTGTATTGGAATTTTTGGTGATTTTGAATATATAGGGCTAAATTGAAAATAATAAAATTCTTGAAGGACTAAAACATGAAATAAATGAAATGCATGAACACATATGGCTAAGGGGAAGATTCGGCCAAGCTATGGTGTTGGTAAATTTTGCATATTTTGTGTTTTGTGTAAATAGGACCAATTTGTAAAAATGGGAAACATTAGGGGCAAAATGGTAATTTTCCCATTTGTGTGTTTTGGGACTAAATTGAGATGAAATGCTTTTAGATCAAGAGCAAAGAAAAACGGAATTAGACCGGGGAAAGACGAAGGTTCTCGAATAGCCGATTCGCACGGACTATCGACAACCGAGGTAAGTCCTTAAGCAAGTATAGGTTATCGAATTATATATGAATGTGTTAAATGATGTTATTCAATAGAATTTTGTATAAAACCTTGTGTTAGCCGAATGTGAAAGTATTGGTATGGATTGGTTGGAATTTTATCTAAAGTGATGTGAATAAGTGTTTTGGTTTGTTATTCGATATAATACGTGAATTATAAGTGATAGTGAATTTGAAATGAAATGTTGTTATATCTCTAAACGAGTTGGTATGTTAAAGTGATTTGAATGATGTGTGATTTATGTTATTTTGGGCAGCATTACTGAAATGTTTATGAGATGATAATAATATTGTTTCGGGCTTAAACGCCTAGCGTGCTTCGTGATTTATTTCGTGATTTATTTATTTCTATAATGCCTAGCAGGCTTCGTGCCGGTGATTTATTTCGGGCTATAATGCCTAGCAGGCTTCGTGCCGGTGATATAATTCGGGCTTAAACGCCTAGCAGGCTTTGTGCCGGTGATTTAATTTGGGCTTAAACGCCTAGCAGGCTTCGTGCCGATGATGAGCCATAAGTGGAGATTTTGGGGATCAAACAAGGTGAGATATATATGTGGTTATGTACTAAATGTTCGGGTAAGAATTTGCCTACTATATTAGTAAGAAAGAAAGTGAGTTAAGTTCTTTTTTGTTATGAATCAATTTGATATGAATATACATAGCATATATGTGAAGTTGATAAAGCATATGATCAGAGTGATATAGTGATGAAAATAGACACAAATGTGACCTTAGTATTCGGCTAGTGTATTTGATATATATATATATATATAGAGAAATTTATGTGCAATATTATTAGTTTGAAAAGTGAAGTGTTTAATTGTATGTTCATTGTAAGTATATGTGCTTAGGACTTACTAAGCCAGTGAGCTTACTCTGTTTATGTTGTGTTCTATTTTATAGATCAATATTTCAACTACGGGCTCAGGGGATCACCAAGACAGTCGACCACACTATCGATCTAACTTTGATACTCTTTCATTTTGGTTTTTGGATAGAGGCATGTATAGGAAAGACTTTGTCTTTGTTTGATGAAAAGTTCATGTATATAATAGCCATGCGAATATGGCTAAAGTTTTAGTTAAGTATGCTTTTGTGCTTTTTATACAATGTTGGTTTATGTTGGTAATGTTCGTGCATTTTTAGTCGAAGTTTAATCGTTTTTGGTAAGGAAGTGTATGTTTACGAAATGAACCTTTGAATTAGGATATTATGTGAATGTTTTAGGTATAAGTTAATTTGCATAAAAGATTTAAAATGCATGGACAGTATGAGTTATATGTGGGTATGTTTGATTATAAACTAGTAAATCATATTTTGCAATGAAATAGTTTTTAGTTAGCAGCAGAGATGTTATTTTGAAAAATCTCCAAAAATAGGATAAATTGAATTAGAAAGTGAATAAAATATAGAATTAAAGCTTATTGTGTCTATTTTATATGAAAGAAACAGAGTAGGCAAAGGAATTATATATTATGAGATATTTAAGTTTTAGTGAGACTTGTCCTGAATGAATTCGTGAGTCCCTGTTCGGTATTGGAAAAATTGTTAAAAATTGTACAAAAATAATTATGGAGCATAGTTTATATGTTTAGAATACTTAATGAGTATATTTTTGATTGGAATAAACAAGAACATTATTGAAATTTTTTACAATGAAATAACTGAGTTTTTGTAAAGATAGGTCAGAATTCTCAAACAGTGAAATAGGGTAACTTTGATGAATAAACTGTACTAATTGGCCACATGAAAATTCTGGAAAAATTATGGTAAAATTTATATGAGTCTTGTTTCAAGGAAAATTTACGGATCTAAATTTTGAGTTTTGTAACTCAAGTTATGGTCAATTTAGTCAGCATGATGCAGTTGGACAGCTTTAAATTTTTATGCCCCATTAGTAGTCAAGTGTAGTAATGCCACATACTCGACTCCGGCAAAGGTTTGGGTAAGGGTGTTACACTGATTCTTTCCATTTAGCCGAATGGCATATGGGTTAGAATGGTTGTGATTTTCGATTTGTTTAATATTTGGGGAATGGCCGAATGTAGGAAGGTTGGTGGTGACAATTTATAAAGGATATTCGGGATTCGGCTAACTAGGTAAGTGTTCTTTTTAAAGGTTACATTTAACTAATGAGTTAGATCTCATCGTTATTTGGTTTAGTGATTAAGGAATTGATATGGACTCAACTAACAGTCAAGCAGAGAAGGTTGGATCTGTAAAACCGTCACCCAAATTCAAGAAGCAATCTATTTCGATGGTGCGAGATTGGCCAACGGGGTGTGGGCCAAAATCAAAGTCAGATCGTGGGCCAATAATAGTTGTTTCAAGTGATAGTAACGTAGATAGAGCAAAAGCCTTAGTACGCAAATCAGGTGTGTAACACTTCCCCACCGTCTAGATCTGATTAATAATAAATGTATATATATGTATATGTGTTCACAAGATTTATAGGTTACATTAAAAGCCAAAATCTCGGATTTAAGCAGCGGACCCTCGTGTTAGTAAATAATCGACTATATGTTACAAGTAAACTGTTGTACATGTTTTAAATTATTGTGCATGTTGCATGGGGTGGGTGATGAAAGGAGGAAGTTATATGTACATGTATATGAGTAACAGTTTTACCGTGAACTCTTATGTGGCTAATGCCATGAATCTATTATACTGGGCTTGGCCATTATATGTTATAAGGGCTTCGCCAATATATGTTGATGAGCAGCATGACTGCCATCTTAGCGTGTAGCGGTGTGGGTTGATTGTAGAAATCCCCAATGGTGTGTTGGTTGGTACGGGGGCGTGTAGCAGATGGAAACCTAGGCAATTGGGTTGAGTTTTGCATATTATTTGTTTCTATGTAAATGAAATTATTATTATGTTTAATGAGGCCCAAAAATCTAGTGGTGCATGAGGGTTGCACACTGAGTCTCGCAACTCACCCTATTAATTAACATTTCAGGTAACACTTAGTGCATCGGACCGGGCTGGAGAGGAGCGCAAGGTGGCCATGCAAAAGAATATGTGGATCCAGCAAAAAGACTCAAGTTAATTATTTTTATATTATGTTTTATTTAATGGATTTTAAACCTCGTTGTAATAAGGCCATGGGCCACTAGTTTATATCTTGTTTTATTATGGGATAAATTATTTTTAGTTATTCAAACATTTATTTTAATTAAACTAAGGCATGTAATTAAGTTTGGGTTTTATTCATAAAGGCATATTTTATATAAATTACATTTGGGCTTTCTGACAACACGATTTGTTTTACAAAAATTTCCTTAGTGACATACCAGATCCGGTCGTGGTGTTTGGGCCGGGTTTGGGGTGTTACAAGGCTGCTAGGGGCAAAGGTGGGAAGATGCAATATTTTTATAACGCACTTATTTTTTGCTGATGATAGCATTTTGTTTGGAGAAGCATCGACTGTAACACCCCTAACCCGTATCCGTCGCTGAACTAGGGTTACGAGGCGTTACCAAAACAAACACAACTCAAAACAGGTAAATATTTTTATTATTATTTATTATTATTATTATTTTAAAGAATAAACATATCAGGTACATTCAAGAGTAAAAATAATCATTACATAACATATTATATTCACATACTTAGCATTCAGATCAAAGACACATACTTAACATTCAAATAAAAGCTAGCGTTTCTGTATTGAATAATCCAATCAGAATGAGGTTGCACATTTTCTATTTAAATCAAAACACACTAATCTTTATAAATAAAACATATTTATCAACTTATACTTACCAAACAATAGGACATTCATTATTTCAATTTCATTTATTAAACAACTATCAAACTAATCTTATGCTTAATCCTTTTAATACATATCTTTAATCAAATAAAGCACATGCTTAGTCACTTATTCCATGTGCTATTCGAATATCATGCTAAACAACTTGAATAATTTATTATACATATCAACCATTTAAATAGGTAAATGTTATACCTAATTATGTTTCCTTTCAAAACCAATACACACACATTCTTATATAACATATTAACCACTTTTCTATAATCTCACAACTATTCCATAAAAGAATAAATTATTAACAACCACCAAATATTTTAACCAAGTATAACCGAATATCTATATAAATACATACATAGTTTCCAGTCAAATTCCTATCACATTATATAACCAATTAATCATGAGACATATCCTTTATTTCACAAACCAAAATTACATCTAACATTTACCAATTACCAATTACCAATACAAATTTCATAACCTAATTACAAAACCAAATTCACTTGCATCGCATGTAATCATCCATCGTAATTTCACACCATGGCCGAATATATAAATATTTAACCTTATTAATACAAACTC
Source organism: Gossypium rotundifolium (assembly GCA_025506655.1). Classification (NCBI taxonomy): domain Eukaryota; kingdom Viridiplantae; phylum Streptophyta; class Magnoliopsida; order Malvales; family Malvaceae; genus Gossypium; species Gossypium rotundifolium. Next base: position 33,935,766 of record CP106730.1, read on the forward strand.
AATTATCAATGTCTTATTGACTAAACATAACCTTATACCTAATTTCCACATTCGAACATATATATAATAAAACCAAATCACATCGTCTTGATATACATACTCACAAAATTATCATACAAGCCTTTCACTTAACATCAACAACAATATATGTATATATACACATTCGGCTTTAGTCCATCTAATAAACAAATCAAACCGGCACACAATGCACAAAAAATATACATTTATATATCACTTAACAACAACCAAAATATCTATATGTATACATTCAGTTTTGGTTCACCTTGTAATAGCCCGATTTAGGGGCTGGTCGGAATAGTGATCTCGGGATCACTATTCCGAGAATGGAGAAATTATTTTCATGATATATATTATGAGTTAAAGCATGATAGCATATGAGCATTAAAATTTTGGTATTTTAATTATAACGTTTTCGTGTTTAATTTGCGAAAAAGGACTAAATCGCATAATGTGCGAAAGTTCTAGCTAAGAGTACCAAATGGCTATGGATGGTTAAATGGGGTATTTAAAAGGCAATTTAGCCTTTGAAAGAGGCTTGGCCGGCCATAAGAGAGCATGGGAGACAAAATTGTCAATTAGTGTCAAAGTTAGTAGTAGTAGGTGGACTAATTTGACTTTTAATAATAGAATAAGGAGAAAAAGTTATCATCTTTTCTCCTATCATCTTCCACCAAAAATTTGCAGCAAATAAGGGGTAGAAACTTTCAAAAATTTCAGCAAACTCTCATCCATTCAAGTAAGTGTTCTAGTGAACTTTTCTTGAAAATAATTGTACTTTTGAGATCCCTAAAGCTTAGGCTTTCAAATGAGGGGACTATTGTTCAATGTTGTGAAAGGTTTAGAGTTTTACCATGAGAGCTACTTTAGTTGTTTGTTGCATTTTTAAGGAAGAACTTGAGTCTTAGTTGTTAGATGAACAACTTTTAAAAAGGGTGTTAGCATGGGACACTAAATAGGACCTTAATGAAAAGGCTATGAACTTGGTAGTAAGTATGTGAAATATTGATTGTTGATGATAGCTTTAAGAGCATTAAATGTTTTCCTAGGCTTGTTGAAGATAAAAATGTGATTAGAATTAATTTCCGAGCCTAGGGGCAAAACAATCATTTTGCCAAAATCTAAGGGTAAAATGGTAATTTTGCCTAAGTAGGATTATTGAGATGCTTATATTAATAAAATGATTAAAATGAGCTAATTTGCTATTATAGAGCAAGAGGAGACGAGAATTCACCTCAATCGTGGAAAGGATAAAGTCGTGGACTAAACCGAAGAACTAACTCATTTTGAAAACGAGGTAAGTTGTATGTAAATTTAATGCAATATTTTATCAGCATAAGTGAGAATGCTTAATGTCCTATTGATGCATGATACTTCAATGAATTGAGAAACTTATGTGAATGTGATATCGAAGTCCTAATGGACCAGGACATGTTTGGAACATGGCATCGGCGTTGATATGTGTGCCAGTGTAAGACCATGTTTGGAACATGGCATCGGCGTTGATATGTGTGCCAGTGTAAGACCATGTTTGGAACATGGCATCGGCGTTGATACATGTGCGGTGTAAGACCATGTTTGGAACATGGCATCGTTGATATGTGTGAGGAGACTTCATGTAAGACCACCGAGAGCGTGACAATGGCTTTATACTTATCATAGTGATTATAAAAGCATGTATTTGATTATTTCATAGTGATTATAAAAGTGGTGGGATGAGCAAATGAATTTAAAAGTAGAGATATGAATGAAAACAAGTGTTAAGGAATGGGTCATGAGAAATTGACTCTATATGTGTTACAGTAAATGTTAGATATGGACAATTGTAAGTAAGGATTATTGAGAAGTCTTAGATTGTATACGATTAATTAATGTTATGGATGAATTATTCTTTTATGAAGATTACGATTTCTAATTATTTCCATGCAACTTACTAAGCTTATTGCTTACCCCTTTTTCATTGCCCTTCTTTCTTATAGTATTGCCAAGATAACTCGAAGATCGTAGACGCAGGGGTTCGGAAATCACACTATCAACAACACTTTGGTATAACAATTTTAGACTTGTTTTGAATATGGCATGTATAGGACTAGTGTTTTGTCAAGTTGTAATTGTTAGTTAAAGTGTTGGTGGTAAATCATTTTGTAATGGGTTCTTGATTTAGGCAAATGTTTGGCAAACTCTTCTTTTTGCAATAAAGATGATATTAATGAGGTGTATGCCCCTTTTAATTATTCTTTTGTATTGACTAATTGGTGGCGAATTGTCTATGTATGTAGGTTTATTGAGGTCAATGTAGTATGTATTATTATTTATGAAAATGTATTGGATTGATCCCGATTTGAGGTGGCAAATGGCTTGGTAAATAGCCCTAAGTGCCAAAGACGGTTGGACACAGTGTGTGTCAAGGCCGTGTTAACCCTACACCTTAGTATTATTATTCAGAATAGGCCATAGGCAAATCCCCCAGCCGTGTGTGTATGTCGTGTAATACACACGGTTTGGACATGGGCGTGTGCCCAGACCGTGTTAATTTAGTCAGTATATCAAGGGTTAGCGCATGGTCTAAGCCCACGGGCGTGTCATGGCCGTGTAAAATTAGTCAGTAACTTCCCATGGTTGGAAGACATGAGCATGCTTAAGGGTACACGGGCGTGTTCCAAGTCACACGGATGTGTGAACCCTACTTCAATAAAATGAGTTATTTGATTTAATTCTGAAAGTTTTTGACATGAGTTAAAGGCCTCGTAGGCCCTTGTTATATGTGTTGACTAAGAAAGAGAAGTTTTTAAGTCGGAACGAAATTTTATATCCCGTAAGTTCATGTTTTAGTGAGTTCAAGCATAATAATGTCTCGTATCCAGACCTAATATCGGTCTTGGGTGTGGGGTGTTACTCACCTCTTAACTAATTTAATCCATCATACAAATCATAACCAATATGCATATATTAATCACATAACCAAGTTCCATATGTCTAACTTAAAATAAAACATAACACATACTTACCTGTCATGAACATATACCATAATCACATATGCCTAAATATAAGCTTATTTTTCAATGACCATTATCAACCATAAACATAGAAACCAAATCAATCAAAAGAAGATAAGCCATCTTCGCATGGCTATTAATTACATTCAAAGTACTTAATTCCTATTCAACCTTTTACTATGCTATACATGCCATATATTAAATTTTCAACTTAGTAAAATACTAAAGGAAACTGTCGATAGTGTGAATAGTCTAGCTGACGATCCCCAAGCTCGTAATGCAAATCTATAAAATAGAAGTAAACAGAAAAACAAAGAGTAAGCTATTTAATCTTAGTAAGTCATAAGCAAGTTAATATTAACCAATTAAGCCAAATCACATATATAAAGTATGAATATAAATTAACATTAAATCTTTTCATATACAAATCAAATAGATAACTTAAACATATTCATAATAGCTTACACAAAACTCAATATTAAAATCATATATAAAACTCTTTGGCCGAATACATTAAATTACAAACTTACACATAATTCACATACTCATACATTAACTTTTATACAATGAATTAAGCATTCAACTTACCTTAATTTTCATAACACAGTTTAATTTACATACCTGAGCACTTTTAACTCGATTTTCACATTGGCCTTCAGTTACAAATTTCCGTTGAACCTTTCGGAATTAAAAAGGATACGCGAATAGTCGAAGCTCATACAATGCCAACGTCCCAAACATGGTCTTACATGTAATCATATATCGATGCCACTGTCCCAGACATGGTCTTACACGTAAACACAAGTTGATACCAATGTCCCAGACGTGGTCTTACACGATAACACATATCGGATATCCTATGTCATGACATATGTATCCTATCTATTCCTAAGGTTTGTACTGGTCTTACGGACGTCGAATCTCGATCGAATCAAGCTTAGAAGATAGCCAATTATCCAAGTACACATTCGACCATAGCATAAATAATTCAAATAATTCATTTCGATTATGTAACAAATATATATTCATAGATATAACAACATTTAAATGCTTATTGACTTACCTCGGATGTCGTTGACTGTTAAATCGGCTACTCAACCACTTTTGTCTTTCCCCGATCCAAATCCGATTTCTTTAATTCTTGATCTAAACATATTCAAATTAAGCTTATTTAAACACCATTCTATTCAATTTAGCCTAAAAACACATAAATGAAAATATTACAATTTTACCCCTAACATTTCACACTTTTTACAATTAAGTCCTTTTTGCTCAAAACACAAAATACACAAATTTTTACTAAACTCCTTAAGGGCCGAATATTCGTAGTGTCCATACAAGCCTACACATTTCATTTATTTCATATTTTAGCCCCTCAAAAATTTATTTTTGCAATTTAGTCCAAATTACTCAATTTCATCAAAAATTCAAAGACAAAACTTGTTAATCTAACACATATATTTCATATTTCATCATCAAACATCAAAAACCACAAAGTATCATCAATGGAAAATCACAATATTCACCAAAATTAAAAATTCAAGCATGGGTCTTGTAGATAACTTAGCAACAATCTTAAAAACGTAAAAATTATAAAAACCGAGCTAAAACTCGCCTTGAATCAAGCTTCAAAAGTGCCGAACCCTAAGCTTCTTTAGTTCTTTTTTGCTTTTCTTTGGTTTCGGTCATAAGCCATTAAAAAAAAGATGAACATGGCTTTTTAATGTTTGTTTTATTATATATACTTTATAATATATAATTTACTAATATAAATATTTAACTTATAAATTTAACATATAAAAACAAATATATATTCACTTAATGCCGTCCACTACTTATAAAATGGGCTATCTGCAACATAAGTCTTCCATATTAAAAAGACACAACAATTAGGCACTTTCACAACTAACCATCAAAATTTTATTTTATGTGATTAAGCCCATTTTATTAAATTAGACACTCAAATAACAAAATTAAAACACGAAAATTTAACACAAGAAAATTCACAAATAATAAACACTAAAAATAATTTTTAAAATATTTTTCAGATTCAAATTTGTGATCCCAAAACCACTATTATAATTAGGGTCAAAATCGACCTGTTACATCGACTGAAGGTGCTAATACATTGAAAAGTAATTACATTGAAAAGAGTAATTAATGAATATGAAACATTTTCGGGGCAGAAAGTCAAATTTGAAAAATCATTGATCTACTTTAGTGGGAATGTTGATGAAGAATTACAGGAGCAGGTGGGCAACACATTAGGAGTACGTATTTCTAATAATCCGGAGAAGTATTTGGGGCTTCCTACAATGGTGGGTCGAATGAAAAAGTAGGCTTTCATTGAGATTAAAGAACGTTTCAACAAACTGATAAAAAATTGGAGTATTCCACTTTTATCGGCTGGGGGAAAAGAGGTATTTCTTAAATCCATTTTACAAACTATTCCAATTTATGTGATGCAGTGTTTTAAGCTACTAGTTTCTTTTTGCAATGAACTTGAAAATATTATGTGTAAATTTTGGTGGCGTAATCCAAAAAATGATAAAGGCATTCATTGGTGTAAATGGAGTGATATGTGCATTCCCAAAACGAAGGGAGGGTTGGGTTTTAAAAATCTATTAATGTTTAATATGGCCCTGTTAGGGAAACAGGGATGGAATATTATTTTGCAGCCCAATTGTTTGTTCGCAAGAGTAATGAAAGTGAAATACTTCCCAAAAGGAGAGTTTATGAGTGCAAGAATCGGATCTTACCCGTCGTTTACCTGGCGAAGCATATGGGGAGCCAGACGTCTGTTAGAGGAAGGGATTGGCTGAAGAATCGAGAATGGCAGGAGTGTCAATATATAGAACGACGCATGGCTACCGGGAGCTGGAAACGAAAGAGTTCAATGTCAGCAAATTGATATTAGGTATTCCAAGGTATCAGATTTAATTGAAAGAAATTCTGTTACCTGGAAACTGGAGGAAATACGTTCTTTATTTGGTGAGGAACAAATGCAGAGAATTGTCTCAATACCGCTGGCGAGCAGTGAACCACAAGATGTACTAATTTGGAGGGGGATAATACAGGGACTTATACAGCTAAGAATGGTTACAGAAGGTTGAATACAACAGAGGATCCCAGAATACAACATAATCCCCTAACTAAGTTTTATACAAAACTATGGAACCTTAAGGTGCCAAGTAAAATCAGAATACATTTGAAGAAAGTTGCTAATGAGTTCGTGTCGGTCCTGTATAATCTGAAACTTTGAAAACTTGTGATAAACTCTACTTGTCCAGTGTGTCAAGAAGAAGAGGAAATAGTGAGCCATCTCTTTCTGGACTGTAACTTCACCCGATAAGTACTCCGAGATTTGGAAGATATCAATGCACAATGCAACAGAGAAACAAACTGGAAAACATGGTTAGTGACTGAATTTGAGCATCTCACTGAAGAGGAATGTAAAATCAAAACCATCTTTTTATGGGCTATTTGGTACTACCGAAACAGAGTGTATCATGAGGGAAGAAGGATCCTAGTGCATGAAGTAGTGGGATTTATCAACGCATATTGTGGAGAAATTAAACATATAGGTGAAGTAATGAAGATCAAAACTGAGAATAACAGTAAGGAGTGGCAACCACCCAAAGGAGATGTAATAAAAATCAACTTTGATGCGTTTTTTAACCAGATCCAGCATACTTCACTAGCAGGAATCATTGCGCGAAATAAAGAAGGGTTAATGATGGCATCGTGTACTTACCCAGGAGAAAATATTGCAGATCCAACAACGGCCGAGGCAAGGGCGTGCGTACTGGCTGTCACTATGGTGGAAGAAATAGGTTTCCATGAAATACAGGTTAAAGGAGATGCGTTGACCGTTTTTAGAAAACTAAACCTTGAAATAGAAGACAGATCATGCATTAGAGTCTATATCCAAGAAATCAAAAGAAAATCACTCGAATTCAGAAGTATAAAGTTCAAACATGTACCAATAGCAGCAAATAAAGTAGCGCACGGACTGGCGATGGAAGGATGGAAGTACAAAGACCTACAATATTGGGTGGAAGAGGCACCACGAGCGGTAGAAGAACTGGTGAATAATAACAGGAATCGCAATGATGGTAGAAGAAATGACAGTGACGAGTCCAGATCTCGAAATGACGGATCGATTCGATGAACTCGTGGAAACAACAGAGGCTGGTGTTTAAAAAGTCATATGCTTATAGATTCACAGCAGAGGAGTTTCCAAAGCGACTGATGCACAACAGAATTATGGGTTTAGTGAGAAGAAAATGGGATTTTAATCTTAGCCTTTCATTTTTCTGCTTTCAAGTTTAGAGTCTTTCTATTTGCTTTTCTCAATTCCTAAAACTCTTTTTTTTTTTTCTGCTTTCATTTCCCCAAGGCGCCGTCTTGGACGCCAATTACAGTAGGACAGCTGTAGGAAGAAGTTATTGTTGCGTTTGTCCTTAGATAATATCCCATCTAATAAATGCATCAGTTGGATCTTTCAAAAAAAATTATTAATATATATTTAATATATTTATATTAAGTCATTAATTCGAATATTTTATTTGGTCAAAACAATAATTCGAATATTAGTTGAAGCTTGACTGCCAAAATGTATTTATGGAGAGATTGTCCTTCCAAGAAACCAAGCCCAAGCCCAAGATTATCCTATATTTGCATACTAAGCCCATTTTAGAAAAGAGGCCGATAACCCTTAAATGTGAATATATTCGAAAAACCCAGTTTATTTATTTATTTGTTTTCCATTTTTCTTTAACGGAAACTGAAAATTTGCAGCAGTTTCCACTTGGCCGCCATTGTGGTCGGAACTGAGAAGAAGCCATAGTCACTGTTTTCTCTAAGCTTATTATATAAGAAATATCGAACCCGATAAAAGAAGATGAAGAAGAAGAAGTTAGAACGAGCAGCCATGGAATCGTCGAGTGAGCTCGATAGGCTGCTCTTTTTCGAGCAAGCTCGTAAAATTTCCGAAGCTGCTTATGCTTCCAATCCTCCCGATGCCGACGTTCGCTTCCTCCTTCTGTCGATCCGTTTTTCTCTTCTTCTTCTTTTTTTTTTCCAATTAAAATTGACATTTGGCTAATTTTTAATTTATATTTATTGTTTGCAGAACTTAACAAGATGGCTGGAGCTTTACTTGAGTTGTCTCAGTTTCAAAGCGTTCCAGATTCACAGAAAATGATTCAAGGTTCTCATAATATATATACACATAATAAATTTAATTTCATTCATTGGTAATTCAAATATTAATTTTCTTGGTTACTAAAAATTAATTGTGAATGGATGCTATTTCGAAGCTAGAGGAGGCTTTGTCGATCAACCCTAAGAAGCATGATGCTTTATGGTTTTTGGGAAATGCTCAGACTTCTTTTGTATTTTTGACTAACAAGGAAGATGAGGCCAGGCCTTACTTCGAAAAGGCAGCTCAATATTTCCAGCAAGCAGTTGATGAGGTTTTTCTGTAGTTTTGTTTGGCTAAAGTATCAATTACTGCATTTATGGATGGATTTATAGATTCATTGCTTGAATGCTGTTTTTTTAACTTGGTAGCTTTGTATTTGTAGGATCCCAGCAATGAAATTTACCTGAAATCTTTGGAAATATCTGCTAAGGTAGGTCTCTCTCCATACTTGGTATGATTTTTTCTTTAAATAATGCTTATATTTCATCTGATTTTTAAATTTCAATGGCCGAGTACAACATGTATTTACTTTTGGAAGTGTGAGATGGAGCATATTGATTCTATTTCATGACTGTTAGATAAATTCCCTGTGTTGTCTTTAGATGTTAAATGCGGAATAGTTCGTAAACCTTGCAGTAGATTGCTCCACCCTTTGTATTTATCCTACTGGTTAACTTGCACATTCAGAACGTCTCTTGAAATGATTGCAATCATTCTTTTTTTTTTTTTGGCCGAATGCTGTGAAATTCAGATGCATATGGATATAGCTCGGTATTATATAGAAATATATGTAGTAATGGTAGTCTAGATTTTGTTTGCCTGTATATCTTACACTGATAAAATTCAGAATAAATAAAACTTGAGATTTGTGGTAATAGACGAATTCTAAGGGCATATAAACATGACTACCTTAGGACAAATTAATTGTACAGAACACATTTTCTGCCTTGTTTGAAGCCAATCAATTAAGAGGTTTCTTAAAGCCAAACTAGAGGGAGGTATTAAGTTCAAAATGTTCCATGTGCCATTTGTTCTCTGCAATCCTCCTTACCTTTGATTTCTTAATTCTTACTGTTACCTCAGGCTCCAGAGTTACACCAGGAAATCATTAAGCAAGGTTTAGGTCAACAGATGCTTGGTACTGCACCCTCTACTTCTACTTCTACCTCCAGCTCAGCAGAGGTAGTCCTTAGAGTTTCTTCCTTTAGCATTCCATTTCTTCTTATTTTCACTTTTCTTTTCCCTGCTTTTGATCCTATCATGTCTCTGTGGCTTACGTTGTCAAGTGCTGCTTAATTTATCATTGAGGCTTGCACAAGGCTTTGTAAAGGGCAAAGGTCACATAGTTATCTTTTTGTCTATGTTTTTCCTTGGTTGACTTTTAAATTTGTTTATAGATTCAGTGAAACAACATTTAAGGTTAGATCGATTGCTGATTTATTAAGGTTAATTTAGGGGACATGCAGTTATGCTTCCATGCAACATGTGGAAGTGCATGCCGAAGCTCTTTAGGAGTAGGATCCAGCTCATGGCTTTTGTCTTTTATAATGGAATTCTTGCAGCGAGAGATGAGATGTATAGCTTAGTTTTAAGTCATTGGGTGATTGACGAGAAAGTCAAAATCGATTGCTTTCCCTTTATCATGATTCTTGGAATGACTTATGGTGATTGATAATTCAGCTCGTTAAAGGGAGACTGAAACCTTTCTCCTCATTGAAGAGAGATTGAAAGCTTAGGTCTCATTAAAAAGAGACTTGAATCTTTTAAGGTTTTTGATAGAAATTTTGTGTAACGGGCCATTTTTGCCCAGGCCTAGATTTACAAAAAACCAAACAAATAAATAACAAATAAAGTCCAATAACAGTCTAGATACAGCCCAATTTTAAAAAAAAACTTAGTCCCAAACTACAATATGCCCAAAATTTTAAAAAAAATTCAGAAGGTCAGAAACCCTAGGGTTTCTGGCGCCGTTCCCCCATGTGCATTGTCTCTTCGGGCGTGCCGCCCACACCTCGTCCCGAGGCCTGGCTTCCCCCTGGCGCATCTCTGTTGTCGTTTCACCAAAACAGCAAGGCCTGCCCTCTGTTGACTCGCCGAGACTTGCAAACAAAAGCAAAAAGAAGCAAAAACAGAACACAAAAACAAAGACAACGAAACAGTAGATATAATATAAAAGAAATTTGTGATCGGCTATAAAAAGCTGAATATCATCAGTGTATTGTTTTTACACACAAAAATCGAATATAAGAAAAAAAAACAAGATAAAAAAAAAGGATTCAAAAGCAAAAGGTGATTTTTTGGATTCAAAAGCAAAAGGTGATTTTTTTTTTTTCTTTTATTTTTTATTTCGAAACAGTAATAAGAAAAAAACATTTTTTTTTTATTTTACCTTCTTAAAAAAACTCTAAAAAAGAGGGAAGGAAAACTTATCAAGGATCGTCGTCGTCGTCGAGCCGGTGGGATTTGGAAGTTTGAACCCCAGATCGGGGTTCCTTTCGAAAAGAGGATCAAAAGGGAAACTTTTCAGTTTTCCAGTTGCCGTAGACGACGTCGCCGTTGTCGGTGGCTGGCGCGATGGTCGATGACTAGACCCTTGATCGGAGACTGGAGGGGAAGGAGAGAGTTTGAGAGGATTTTTCGGATTTTTTTTAGAATGAGGGCTAAATGATTTTTTTTTGTCAAAAAATTGACTTGATGTCGAAATGACACCGTTTTGGCCAGCTCTCTCAGGCATTAAAACGGCGTCGTTTTGATCGACCCGACCCACCCAGCCTAGGATTCGCATGTTTTTTTTTTTGCGGAAGGGTTATTTGCTCTTTTGGCCCTTTCGCTTTTTCGACCAATTTCAATTTAGTCCCATTCTTTGTTTTTCTTTTAATTTCACCTGACAATTTTATGTTTATTTTAATTTAGCCCCTGGGCAAACGACGCCGTTTTGGAGGAAAGGGAATATTTCCCCATTTGGTCCACCATCTCATTCGCGCGTTATAATTTGTGTTTGATACTTTATTTTATTACAATTTCACCCTTAAAATTTTGTTTAAGTTTCATTTTAGTCTTTATTGTATAATTTTGGCTTTTACTAGATCAATTTCCTTATATATTTTTATTTTTATTTTTATTATCTTTATTTATCTACTTAAGTACATAGTAATTATTTTTGGTGCTTTAATATTTAAAATTGTCTTTATTTTTCTTTTTTATTGTATATATTTTTATATTTTCATTTGCTTTTATATAAATTATTATTATTATTATTATTATTATTATTATTATGCCATTATTATTGTAAATTTGTGTCACATTAATTTTTACTCGATAAATATTTTTTTGAATTTAAGGTAATATTTCGTATTTAAAAATTCAAAAGATCGTTCCTTAACTTACGGGTTTCGATTTTCTCTATAAATCTAAATAACCTAATATCCTTCTTTTTTTTAAAAAATGAGATTTTAATTAAAATATTCTCGGAATAAAAAAAAATCATGTTCTAACTTACGGAATATGATTTCTTTCTAAAAATCGAGATAGTTCAATTTATTTCAAAAAATTAATTTTTTTCGTGTTTATTCTTGTTTCGAGAGTTTAAGTCATCGTGTCTTAACTTACGGGACGTCATCCTTTTTCTCGATTAACTCAAAAATAGAGTCGTTTTCGTCATAATAATGTTTAATAAAATGATCGTATTTTTAAAATTTCCTCAAATCTTTAATTTTCAACACTAAAGATACCAAGTAATCAACTAGGTACAAATTTTGGGCGTATCGAAGGTGCTAATCCTTCCTTGTGCGTAATCAACTATCGAACCCTTTTTTTAGATTTTTTAGACCAAAAATTATCATTTTAGTAAATTTAAACTTTTATTAAAATGATTGAATTATAAGGTGATCCAATCACACCTCATAAATAAGGGATTGGTGGCGACTCTCATTTTTTGTTTTCAAACAAAAAGTCGATTTCATCATGAAAATGAGCTTGGCGACTCCACTTGAGACAAAATAAGAGAGTCAAGCCACGATTTGATTATTTCTTGTCTTATTGTTGAAGATGGATAATTTGGTTTAAATCTACGATCCTTTCATTGAGTTTCATTTTTGTGATCTGCATCATTTCAATATGGTTGCTTTATTGGTTCGAGTCTTTTAAATGTATCTTCGCATATTGCATCGCATAATCAGTCGATTTTGCCCTTTTAAGTGGAGTGAGAAATTATTCCTTCGTGAGGTCTTTACCTCCGTATAGGATAGCGGATCGCTTTCGGGATATATTCGTACCTATGTTTTCGTGAAATTTTCATCTCCGTATAGCCATAGGAAATGTATTCCCCTGAACTGAATTCGGTTCGTATGAGTCTATAATGGGTGATGATCGAGGAATCTACTGGCTTAGGTACCTTACATTAGAACTGAATCGCATATAATGAGCCTTAAGAGTTTAACCTAGATAGAACCGCACCAAGCCCTAGTGGTTACTTGAATAGGCAGTTTATTTACTATTTCTTGCTTGCTTAATTCTAGCTTTGTATACTGACTTGTTTGTTTTACTTTGACTGTGATTGCATGACATTTTCATTATAAAAAAGGTGTTGATTCACGTTCGATTACTTAATAGAGAGCTTGCCATGGAGAACGGGTTTCTTGATAAAGTGGAAGATAATGCGGCTGTTCGAATATGATCCGAGAGAACGCAACTAGAGAAATGTGATAGTCTGATGGAAGAGTATGTATTAGAATTGTGGGATTTCACTTGTATCAGCGTGACCCAAAATAATCTCTAGGAATTGAAAGAGATATGGGTCCAATGGGATGAAGAAATCAATCAGTTATTTTACTATAATTATGGTGATTTGCCCTATTTACTCGATATCAAAGTGGACAAGCACTTGTTTCGAGCTCTATCTCAATTTTGGTATATCGCCTATAGCTGTTTTACTTTTGGAAAAGGGGACTTAGTACCCACTGTGGAATAATATATGACCTTACTTCGTTCCTCAAAATTTGACTCGACAAGGTTTATTCCAGAGCCGCTAATGTCCCAACCTTCCTCAAGAAACTAATGAATATCATGGAGATTAGTAAGCAATGGGTTGCAGCCCAGATCAAGCAAAAGGGAGATGGAAATTGTATCCCTTAGAATAGTTTACGAGATTTGATCTAAACACACCCAGATATGAAGAAAAGGTTCGATGTCTTCGCTTTGAGCATTTATGGGCTAGTTGTTTTCCCTAAAGCATTAGGACACGTGGACGAGGCAGCTTCAGATTTGCTCGACAGACTTGATAAGAGGGTCACGCTGATCCCTGCAATTTTAGAAGAAACATTCCGATCTTTGAATACATGTCGAAGAGCGAGTGAAGGAAAATTCATTGGATGCACACAACTCTTGTTGGCATGGTTTCATAGCCACTTTTGGAAGGTAGAAAATTTTTCTTATCGATTATTCTCCAAGAACTACTCTCCATTAAAAGAATTATTGGCTACTCCGAGGCGAGACGACATTTTAGAAGAAAATGGATGACAATACTTCAGAATCTTCAATATGAGGACGTTGAATGGATAGCCCCTTGGATGATCCCTAATGAGATTCTATATCGGTGCCAAGATCTCGACTGGGTTCCTCTACTTGGGATTTGGAGAGCTGTTGGATATGCTCCTCTACTCGTGTTGAGACAGTATAGATCGAGGCAATTCATACCAGCAACACAAGGGCTGGCTCAATGCGAGTTTTCATATAAAGGCGATAACTACAAGAAAAAGATCCGAGAACCAAACCCACCGAATGAAAAGATTTATTGCAGGTCCAATGACGACCCTCGAATATAATGTGTGGTGGGGTAAAAGAGTCAATGATAACATCTTTGGGCCAAGTCAAGAAGACACTCGACCAATAGAAGAATACCTGCGAGTGGTCCCATCTGAGCTAGAGATCATAAAGCAAGATTTTGAAAGAAGGAATTTAGAGTTAGGAAAGAAGATAGAGCAATTGGAGGAAGAAAATATGCAATTAGGACTAGATGTTGATGTCCAGAAGCTAGAGGCCAATAAGTTAAGAAAAGGAAAGAATAAGGCCGAAGAAGATTTAGACAGTTTGAAAACGGATTACAAGAAGCTACACTTATCAATGAAGATTGATGGTTGGGAAAGACAACAGAACAATGGCAGCAAAAGATCAAAGAAGAAAAGAATAGAGCCGATCAATAGGAAAAGAAATGCCAAGATGCCCAAGTTCGAGAAAATACTCTAGGAAGAGACCTATCGAAATGTCAAACTGAAAAGGTCAGATTAAAAGCTAAGGTAGCAGAACTAGAAAAGTCACTTTATCAGTATCGTAATCGTAACTCTACAATTGAGCTGAAAGCGAGCTTAAAAAAGATTAAAGAGCTGAAAAGGAAAATAGAAGAGCTCGAGATCGCATTACAAAATTGTGAACTCCAAGTTGAACTCCTTAAAGTAAGCAACGAGCAGTGGAAAGAGCAACTTCACCGTTCGCAAGGCTAAGTCAGGGATAGAGATTATATCTTAGGTGAAGCTGTGGCTCAAATTCGAGAGGTGGCCGATCATTTGCAAACCATAGTAGCTCAGGCTGACGTACTAAGCTTGAAATATAAATCAGAATCGGATTGGGGTCAAGAGTTAGCTTGGCTTTTTAAGAAGGTTAAGGCTTTGAACATTAAGATAAAGCCGTATATGTAATTCATTTTATGTAAAGAAATTTATTTTTTAGTAAATTTGTTCTAATGGAATTGAATCAGAGTCAATGCCTCTTTTTGGATTCATGCATTTGCATTACATTGCATCATATATATTAAATTTCACAAAAAGACCCTAATTAAACAAAATTATTTCAGTTAATCTAGAAACCAACAAGGATCAACCAACCGAACATCGTAACAGTACTCGCACCAGAACTAAATTAATGGACCAAAGATTGGAAATGCTAGAGCAAGTTCAAAAAGAGATGCAAGACCAGTTGAAAGCGCAACTACAAAAACAGTTAGCGAAAGTGTAACAGGAAATGAGGGATCAGATACTGAAATCCCAAAGAAGTATGATAAGCCAATTGACCCAGTTGCTCGCTAGAGAGCGTGAAAAAGGGAAAAGCACTGCGGTCAACTCAGTGGATGATAATGAGGATCCTATTTACCCCAAGGTTTTTACCCCGACAAACGCCCAAGCACATCTAGAGGTGGACCCACGGAGGGTACCAGTCACAATTAGGCCCCAACAGCATCAAATTGGTACCTCAGTGCCGACGAACTATCAAACAGGATCGAGTTCTAACCCAGGGGATAACCCAACCAATCCCATTGTTCCTGATCTTGATGATATAGCAGAAACAAAAAAAAAGACTGGAGCTACCAAAGCAACTTTAAGATCGATGTAGATGGCTAGAAGAAAAATTTAAAGTAATGGAAAACGCTGATTACCATAGCAGAATCGATGCTAAGGACTTGAATTTGGTTCCAAATTTAGTACTCCCTCCCAAGTTCAAAACTTCAGAGTTTGAAAAGTACAACGGGACTAGTTGTGTTAGATTGCCGGTACCCCCATGGCCTAGCAGAAAAAATAATTTTGGTGATCCAAACCATGGATCCATGTGCAAGAAATGAATCGGGGTGAAATAATGGTTTTGAAATTACCGAAACTTCAATCTGAGTAGACAACGACACCTCGACAACAAGAATTCTGATTTACTATCGAACCAAGCCGCAACCTTTTATGATTTTGGCCTCTACGTAATCCACCCAGTCCGATGATGAACGGGAGAAATCTCCAAAACTGTTTTGGAGGTTTCTTTGCTTGACGGCTGCTAGACCTCACAAGCAATTTTTAGGGTTTCTTAAAAAAACTCTTTCATTCTCACCTTTTATAGTTGGTATATATATAATGAAACATAATTCATAAAATTTTTATCCGAACATAATAATCATAATTAAAAATAAATAAATATAATAATGTTTTAACAAAAATTATAATTACATTAATTATAACAAGGATTTGATAAACTATATTTATTTAAATTTATATCTGAACCAAATTCATATATTAATAGAACTATGTTCTAATTATATGTACAATATCCTTGTACATATAATATGTTCAATATTTGATTGCCCAATTAAATTAATTCTATAATTAATTTGATTCATGTGACAACCAAACACAATACCAACTATGTTATATTCCGTTCATTTAAACCATAGGGTGTGACCCTGTAGGTTCTTGTAACGTTAGCAGTAATACTAGAACGTTTCTAATGTTATAAACAATGAGTGGCATCTAGTAATGCATCATTGCTACCTAAGTTACAAGAAGTCATGATTCGACATAACCTTTTGTGATTAACCTTTCATGCATTAATCCTTAAGTCTTTATCTCTAGAATGGACACAAGTCATAGAATAGTCACACTTGCATAGTCCATCCCATGTTTCTTGATATCTTGAATAGACTATGATATTCAAATTAGTACGACATCTTATATAAACTTATTTGAGTATGGCCATGCATTTCTAGTCTCACTCAATCAAGTGGCCTAAGATATTACTCCCATTATGTAGGAGAGACTTATCCTATATTGATCAACCATATACAACTCACGATGTTGGGATAATGATGATCTCAAGTCTCAGGATCATATATATATTAATCACTATGAGTAATGTTGTGACAATTACATAATAATCTAAGAAACATACTCATAGCGGGTCAGTCCAATATGTTGTTCTCTAACACACATATTCATGCATTGATTTTGACACTCCATATCAATGATAATTCTTTATCATCAATCAACTACATGTTAGTCTTAATGCATTATTGTTGTCCTAGTCAACAATAATCTTGACTAAGGATCTTTTAAGAATAACATATTATTCTTAGGACATTATTATAAAACAGTTTATTTGTACACAAGAAAAAACTAAAATAATAATGACAATGCTTTATATTAATAAACATAGTAAATCAAGTATGTTATTACAACCATCTCATAATTGATCTTTGGACATACTCTTACAAGTTGCTCTGAAGCTCACATTACCATGTTCTGTCGAAGGATGACAGGATATGTCAATAATGATCAATTGTTGATTCATTGCTTCCAAGACAGTTTCATCGGGTCAGCAGCTAAATGGTACAACCAACTGAGTCGTGCCAAAATCAATTTGTGGAAGGACTTAGCACAAGCTTTTATGAAGTAATATAGTCACGTGACGGACATGACACCCGATAAAATCACATTACAGAACATGGAGAAAAAGTAGAATTAGAGCTTCAGGCAATATGCCCAAAGATGGAGAGAGGTGACAACGTAAGTTCAGTCACCTCTTCTGGAAAAAGAAACCACAATACTTTTCATCAACACTTTAAAAGTCCTGTTTATCAACCATATGTTAGGGAGTGCTACTAAGAGCTTCTCAGATATAGTGATGTCCAGTGAAATGATTGAAAACACAGTAAGAAGTGGTGAGTTAGACACGAGGGAAAACTCCAAAAGATCGTCCCCGAGGAAAAAGAAAAATAAGGTGAATAATGTAGGCACATACAACAAGGGTTACTCAAAACCAATTATCGTTGGCCCGCCAAGGACAGTAACTACTAGCCATCAGGGCCCCCAAAGTAATAATCCAACCCAAAGTTAAATATAGAAAAGTTCTAGTTCACACCTATCCCAATGACATATAGGGAGCTGTATCAGAATCTGTTTGATGTACATGTGGTATCCCCTTTATACCATAAACCTATGCAACCTCCATTCCCTAAATGGTACGACGCAAATGCTCAATGCGTGTACCACGCAAAAATCACAGGACACTCAATCGAGAACTGTACCGCGTTCAAAACATTAATTAAAAGGTTCATCAAGATGGGCATTGTGAAGTTCGATAATCCATCAGAACCTAATGTGGCAGGAAATTACCTGGTCATTCTGATAAATGATAAATGCGATAATTGAGAGTGAAGAAAAGAGAACAAAGATAAACATAGCAGGACTAAAAACCCAACTGAAATGAGTTTGAAAGAAAATGGTAGAGGGATGATTAATCAAACAAGATTCAAAAGAGAGGGCTGAAGAGATAAGAAACTACTGTGAGTTTCATGCTAAGGAGGATCATGAGATCCAGGTGTGAAGTAGAAGTTGCTGTACATATCTATCCAGAATCCTTGGATCATGATAATCTCCTTTTTGCGTCGTATCATTTGGGGAATGAAGGTTGCATAGGTTTCTAGTAGAAAGGGGATACCACATGTGCATCAAATAGATTCTGATACAGCTCCCTATATGTCATCGAGATATGTGTGAACTGGAACCTTTCTGTATTTGACCTTGGGTTGGATTCTTACTTTGGGGGCCCTGATGGCCAGTAGTTACTGTCATTGGCGGGCCAACGATAATTGGTTTTGAGTAACCCTTATTATATATGCCTACATTATTCACATCGTTTTCCTTCTTCTTCGGGGTCAATCTTTTGGAGTTTTCCCCCGCATTTATCTTACCACTTCTCACTGCGTTTTTAATCATTTCATCGAACATCACTATATCTTAGAAGCTTTTAGTAGTGCTCCCCAACATATGGTTGATGAACGGGGCTTTTAAAGTGTTGATGAAAAGCATTGTAGTTTCTTTTTCCAGAAGAGGTGGTTGGATTGGCGTTGTCACCTCTCCATCTTTGGGTATATTGCCTGAAGCTCTCATTCTGCTTCTTCTCAATGTTCTACAATGTGATTCTGCCGGGTGTCATGTCCGTCACGTGACCATATTGCTTCATAAAAGCTTGTGCTAAGTCCTTTCATGAATTGATTTTGGCACAACTCAATTGGTTGTGCCATTTAGCTGCTGACCCGATCAGACTGTCTTAGAAACAGTGGATCAACAGTTGATCATTATTGACATATCCTGTCATCCTTTGACAGAACATGGTGATGTTAGCTTTAGGGCAACTAGTCCCGTTGTACTTTTTAAACTCTGAAGTTTTGAACTTAGGTTATCCCCTAGTTGAAACCCGAGCCTATTTGATAGTTCGTCAGCGTCGAGGTATCGGTTTGATACTGTTGGGGTCTAATTGTGACTGGTACCTTCCGTGGGTACATCTCTAGTTGTGCTTGGGCGTTTGTCGGGGTAAAACCTTTGGGTAAATAGGATCCTCATGATCATACCTTGAGTTGACCGCAATGCTTTTCCCTTTTTCACGCTCTCCAGCGAGCAACTGCGCCAATTGGCTTATCATACTTATTTGGGATTCCAGTATCTGATCCATCATTTCTTGTTGCAGTGTCGCTAACTGTTCTTGTAGTTGCGCTTGCAACTGGTCTTGCATATCTTTTTTAACTTGCTCTAGCCTTTCCAATCTTTGGTCCATACTTTAGTTCTGGCGCGAGTACTGTAACGATGTTCGATTGGTTGATTCTTGTTGGTTTCCAAATTAACAGAAATATTTTCGTTTAATTAGGGTTTTTGTGAAATTTAATGCATATGATGCAATGTAATGCAAAAAGAGGCATTGACTCTGATTCAATTTCGTTAGAACAAATTTACTAGAAAATAAATTTTTTTACATAAAACGGATTACATATACGGCTTTGCCTTAACTTTTTAAAAAGCCAAACTAACTCTTGACCCTGATCCGATTTTGATTCATATTTTAAGCTTAGTACGTCAGCCTGAACTGCTAGGGTTTACAAATGATGGGCCATATCTCAGATTTGAGCCACAGTTTCACTCATGATATAGTCTCTATCCCTGACCTTGAGAACGGTGAAGTTGCTCTTTCCATTGCTCGTTACTTGCTTTAAGGAGTTCAACTCGGAGTTCACGATTTTGTAATGCGATCTCGAGCTTTTCTATTTTTCTTTTTAGCTTTTCAATTTTTTAAGCTCGCTTTCAGCTTAATTGTGGAGTTGCGATTATGATACTGATGAATTGACTTTTCTAGTTTTGCTACCTTGGCTTTTAATATGACCTTTTCATTTTGACATTCCGATAGGTCTCTTCCTAGAGCATTTTTTTGAACTTGGGCATCTTGGCATTTCTTTTCCCATTGATCGGCTCTATTATTTTCTTCTTTGATCTCTTGCTGCCATTGTTCTGATATCTTTCCTAACCCGGCAGTCCTTATTAATAATCGTAGCTTCTTGTAATCCGTTTTCAAATTGTCCAGATCTTCTTCAGCCTTATTCTTTCCTTTTCTTAGCTTATTGACCTCTAGCTTCTGGACATCAACATCTAGTCCCAATTGCATCTTTTCTTCCTCCAATTGCTCTATCTTCTTTCCTAGTTTTGAACTCCCTCTTTTAAAATCTTGCTTTCTGATCTCTAGCTTAAATGGGACCATTCGCAGGTATTCTTCCATTGGTCGAGTGTCTTCTTGACTTGGCCCATGGATGTTATCATTGACTCTTTTACCCCCACCACCCATTATATTCTGAGGTCGTCGTTAGACCTGCAGTAAATTTTTTCATTCGATGGGTTTGGTTCCAAGCGTTAGACATTTCTCGGATCTTTTTCTTATAGTTATTGCCTTTATACGAAAACTCTCATTGAGCTAACCCTTGTGTTGTTGGTATGAATTGCCTTGATCTATACTGCCTTAACACGAGTAGAGGAGCATATCCAACAGCTCCTCAAATTTTAAGTAGAGGAACCCAGTTGAGATCTCCGCACCGGTATAAAATTTCATCGGGGATCATCCAATAGGCTCTTCATTCGACGTCCTCATCTTGGAGATTCTGGAGTATCATCATCCATTTTCTTTTAAAATGTCGTCTCGCCTCGGTGTAGCCACTAATTCTTTTAATGGAGAGTAGTTCTCGGAGAATACTCGATAAGAAAATTTTTCTACCTTCCAAAAGTGGCTATGAAACCATGCTAACAAGAGTTGCGTACATCCAATGAATCTTCCTTCACCTGCTCTTCGGCATGCATTCAAAGATCGAAATGTTTCGGCCAAAATTGTAGGGATAGGCGTGACCCTCTTATTAAGTCTGTCGAACAAATCTGAAACTGCTTCGTCCGCGTGCCCTAGTGCTTTAGGGAAAACAACCAGCCCATAAATGCTCAAAGCGAATACATTGACCCTTTTTTCATATTTGGGTGTGCTAAGATCAAATCCCGTAAATTATTCCAATGATACATTTTCTATCTCGCTTTTGCTTGATCCAGGCTGCAACCCATTGTTCACTCATCCCCGTGATATTCATTAGTTTTTTGAGGAAGGTTGGGACATTAGTGGCTCTAGAATAAACCTTGTCGGGCTGAATTTTCGGGGAACGAAGTAAGGTCGTGTATTCTTCTACAGTGGGTACTAAGTTCCCTTTTCCAAAAGTAAAGCAGCTATAGGCGGGATTCCAAAATTGAGCCAGAGCTCCAAACAAGTGCGTGTCCACTTTGATATCGAGTAGATAGGGCAAATCACCATAATTATAGTAAAATAACTTCTTGATTTCTTTATCCCATTGGACCCATATCTCTTTCAATTCCTGGAGATTGTTTTGGGTCACGCTGATACGAGTGAAATCCCACAATTCTGATACATACCCTTCCATCATACTATCACCTTTCTCTAGTTGTGTTCTCTCGGACCATATTTGGACAGCCGCATTATCTTTCACTTTATCAAGAAACCCGTTCTCCATGGCAAGCTCTCTATTTAGTAATCGAACGTGAATTAACACCTTTTTTATGATGAAAATGTCATGCAATCACAGTTAAAGCAAAACAAACAAGTCAGTATACAAAGCTAGAATTAAGTAAGCAAGAAATAGTAAATAAAGCGCCTATTCGGGTAACCACTAGGGTTTGGTGTGGTTCTACCTAAGCTAAGCTCTTAAGGCTCATTATGTACGGTTCGGTTCTAAAATAAGGGTACTTGAACTGGCAGATTCCTCGATTCTCACCCATTATAGGCTCATACAGATCGAGTTCAGTTTAGGGGAATATATTTTTCTATGGCTATACGGAGATGAAAATCTCATGAAGACATAGGTACGGATGTATCCCGAAAGTAATCCGCTATCCTATACGGAGGTGAAGACCTCACGAAGGAATAGTTTCTCCCTCCCACTTAAAAGGATAAAATTGACTGATTATGCGATGCAATATGCAGAGATACATTTAAAAGACTCAGACCAATAAAACAACCATATTGAAATGATGCAGATCACAAAAATGAAATGCAACGAAAGGATCATAAATTTAAACCAAATTATTCATTTTCGACAAAAAGACAAGAAATAAACAAATCGTGGCTTGACTCTCTTATTTTGTCTCCAGTGGAGTCGCCAAGCTGTCGAAACCATTTTTATGATGAAATCGATTTTTGTTTGAAAATAAAAAATGGGAGTCACCACCAATCCCTTTTTTATGAGATGTGATTGGATCACCTTATAATTCAATCATTTTAATAAAAGTTTAAATTTACTAAAATGATGATTTTTGGTCTACAAAATTCAGAAAACGGGTTCGGGAGTTGGTTACGCACGAGGAAGGATTAGCACCCTCGATACGGCCAAAATTGGTACCTAGTTGATTACTTGGTGTCTTTAGTGTCGAAAATTAAAGATTTGAGGAAATTTTAAAAATATGTTCCTTTTATTAAACATTATTAACATGAAAACGACTCTATTTTTGAGTTAATCGAGAAAAAGGATGACGTCCCGTAAGTTAGGACACGATGCCTTAAACTCTCGAAACAAGAATAAGCACGAAAAAAATTAATTTTTTGAAATAGATTTAACTATCTCGATTTTTAAAAAGAAATCATATTCCGTAAGTTAGAACATGATTTTTCCTTGATTCCCGATAATATTTTAATTAAAATCTTATTTTTTTAAAAAAAGGGAAATATGTTCGGTTATTTGAATTTATCGAGAAAATCGAAACCCCGTAAGTTAGAGAACGATTTTTCGAATTTCTAAATACGAAATATTGCCTTAACTTCAAAAAAAATTATTTATCAAGTAAAGATTAATGTGACACAAATTTGCAATAATAATGGCATAAAATATAAAAAATCACGATACTAATATGCATAATGTAATAATAATGAATGCATAATGTAAATAACAATAATAAGAGCAAAAAATAAAAATAAGATAATTAATAAAAAATAATAAGTAAATATACAAATAAAAACTAAAAAATTAATTAAAAATTTAATAGTGAACAAATAAATAAATAAATAAATATTAATAAATATTAGGTAAAAATAATAATAATAATAATAATAATAATAATAATAATAATATATTTATATATAAAACAAAAACAAAAATATAAAAATATATACGATAAAAAAAGAAAAATAAAGATAATTTTAAATATTAAAGCACCAAAAATAATTACTATGTACTTAAGTAGATAAATAAAGATAATAAAAATAAAAATAAAAAATAAAATATATATAAGGAAATTAATCTAGTAAAAGCCAAAATTATATAATAAAGACTAAAATGAAACTTAAACAAAATTTTAGGGGTGAAATTGGAATAAATTAAAGTATCAAACCCAAATTATAACGCGCGAATGAGATGGGGGACCAAAAGGGGAAATATTTCCTGTCCTCTAAAACGGCGTCGTTTGCCGAGGGGCTAAATTAAAATAAACATAAAATTGTCGGGTAAAATTAAAAGAAAAACAAAGAATGAAACTAAATTGAAACTGGTCTAAAAAGCGGAAGGGCCAAAAGCGTAAATAACCCTTCCCAAAAAAAAACATGTGGATCTTAGGCCAGGTGGGTCGGGTCGGATCGGGTCGCATCAAAACGACGTCGTTTTGATGCTTGAGGGAGTTTGCCAAAACGGCGTCGTTTCGACATCCTATATATGTCAGTTTTTTGACAAAAAAAAAATCATTTAGCCCTCATTCTAAAAAAAAAAAATCTGAAAAATCCTCTCAAACTCTCTCCGCCCCCTCCAGTCTCCGGTCAGGGGTCCGGTCATCAGTCGCGATCTGGGGTTCAAACTTCCAAAATCTCACCGGCTCGACGACGGCGACAATCCTCAATAAGTTTGCCTTCCCTCTTTTTTAGGGTTTTTGGGAAAAAGGTAAAATAAAAAAAACGCTTTTTTCTTATTACTATTTCGAAATAAAAAAGAAAAAAAATCACATTTTGCTTTTGAATCCTTTTTTGATCTTTTTTTTTCTTGTTTTCTATTTTTGTGTGTAAAAACAATACACTGATGATATTCGGCTTTTTATAGCCGATTACAAATTTCTTTTATATTATATCTATTGTTTTGTTGTCCTTGTTTTCATGTTCTGTTTCTGCTTCTTTTTGCTTTGTTTGCAGGTCTTGGCGAGTCAATGGAAGGCAGACCTTGTTGTTTTGGTGAAACAGCGGCAGAGGCACGCCAGGTCTTGGGGCGAGGTGCAGGCGTGCCTTGAAGACAGATGCACATGGGGGCGGGCTGAAACTCTCGGGTTTACGGCCTTCGATAATTTTTAATTTTGGGCCTAGATTTTTTTAAAATTGGGCTGTATCTAGACTATTATTGGACTTTATTTTTATTTTTTATTTTTGATTTTTTTGTGTATCTAGGCCTCGATAAAAATGGCCCGTTACATTCTGCTTAGCATTTTATTATTTCATAGGTCCCTTCAAATTAGGACCAATTTTATTACATAAAGAGGAAACCTATTTTTAGAAGGAAGATAAAATTAACTGAAATAAAAGCATAATCATGAAAACTAAGGAAAGAAATAAATTCACAACCTAAGCCTTAGTTAGTGAATCAAAATTGAACTAAAGTTCGTCTCTAAAATAGGTTCAACCCAAACAGGTGGGATCAATAACCACAAGCTTATGCTATACTTTTTTATTTTTCTTTAATTACTAGTGCATGTAAGTTTATAAGAGCCATTATTGACATTTGGGCTTTTGATTTTTTATTGGTGTAGGAAAACTTGAGCAAAGTGGTAATCAATTAATCACAGGATTAGAGTAGGTAGATACAAACGTGCTATGGAGGAAATGTTTGATACCAAGACGCAATAGATATTATTACAATGGCAAAAGGACTAATCATGCTTTATGTTACTATGTCTTGAGTTAGAAGCGACACATCTCTACCCTAAAATGAGCATGGCTGAAATGAGGAAAGCTGTAGCAGCGGAGGACAAATCAGGAGATTTTTTTTAGATGATTGAATCCTGCATAATGTAGACCTAGAATGCTTTTGTGCATGAGTGGTTTTGGTAATGAAGAGGGGTAAAAGCATGCAAAATATCACATAAATGTAAGTCGTTAGGTAGGAAGTAACATAACAATGTAAACATTGATCTAGTGAGATAGAGATAAAGGATTTCATGAAGCTTACTTTTGCAGAATGCTGATTGAGCCGCTGGATTTTCTCAGATTTTCCATCAAATGCTTTTCCTTTGATGAATAAGGGGATTATTAGCTAAGAATGAGCATACATTCAGTACTGTTTTAACCGTGTTACGATTCTCTTTCATTTGAAGTGCAAATTTGTATGCAGTGTTACTTGAATGTTAAAACATACACAAAAGATAGAAAGCTATAGAAAACAAGAAGATGCAAAATATACTGAATTTTTCTTATCTTGTATTCATCACAAATGCTTACATATATAGCGATGAGTGTAAGCGCTTTTAGTCGCTAACAATAACGATCGCTAACAACTACTCATTAACCAACTAACAGTTTTGACTAACTGTATGTATTACTCTAACATTCCCCTGGTTTTCTTCTTTCTTGTCTTCATGAAAAATAAGATCTCTAGGTAACACACAAAGTGCTTGCTGGAAGAAATTAAAATGACTAGGTGTGATAGGCTTAGTAAGGATATCAGCAACCTGTTTGTCAGAGAGAACAAAATTAACTTGAATAGTGCCATCAGAAACTTTTTCTCGAACAAAATGATGATCTATCTCCACATGTTTCACCTTAGTGTGATGTGTGGGGTTGGCAGCCATGGACACCGTGGATGTATTATCACACCAAACAACTGGAGATTGACTTAGAACCACCCCAACCTCAGATAATAGTTGTTTGATCCATAGTAACTCAGACACACCATTTGCAAGACTACGATATTCAGCCTCAGAAGAAGAACGAGAAACGACAGCCTGTTTCTTTGAACACCATGCAATCGGATTTGGCCCAAGGTAAACAACATATCCTGTGGTTGAGCGCCTGTCTTCAACAGAAGACGCCCAGTCAGCATCCGTGTAATAAGTGAGTTGAAACTGACTTTTAGAATAATAGAGCCCATGATGCAATGTACCACGTAAATAACGTAGGACTCACTTGACTGCTTTCCAGTGAACCTCACTTGGAGCATTCATATACTGACTTAGTTTGTTAACACAATAGGATAAGTCTGGTCTGGTGAGACACACATATTGGAGCATGCCAATTGTACTGTGGTATAAACGTCCATCAACAGGAGTGGAATCACCACTAGCAGCCACTAACTTTGGAAAGCTCACCATAGGTGTTGGTGTGGATGATGCAGCAGCCATGTTTGTCTTTGTAAGTATTTCACTTATGTATACATTGACTAAGAAAAGACCACAGGAAGTGCGTTGGTATCACACCCAAGAAAAAATTAAGTAATCCCATGTCTTTGAGAGCAAACTGAGTATGTAATTGTTGCATTACAATAGTAATCTCCGAGTCAGAACTACCAGTAAGAACTATGTCATCGACATAAACCATAAGAAGTAACAAATTACCAGAAGAATCCGAATGAACAAAAAGGATCAACATGAGGCGACGAAAACCAGTTGACACGGGAGATCTTGGCGAAGTGTATGAAACCATGCACGAGGGCTTGACCTGATCAGTATAAAGCTTTGTGTAAACGACAAACAAGTTTCTGTCTATTGGAACCAACTTCTTCAAAACCCGGAGGCTGCTCCATGTAGATTTCTTCGGTCAAGTTCCCATTGAGAAAGGCATTATTGATATCAATTTGCCTTAAAGTCTATCCTTTCATAACTGCCATAGCAAGAATAGTGCGTATGGTAGTCACCCGTACTACAGGACTAAAAGTATCCCGAAAGTCTAACCCAGCATGCTGAGAAAAACCTTTTGCCACCAAACGTGCTTTGTATCTGTCAATAGTACCATCAGCATTTGTCTTGACTTTGAAAAGCCGTTTACAAGAAATAGCCTGTCTGTGAGCAGGAAGAGAACATAATGACCAAGTTTTATTTCGATTGAGAGCCTCAAGCTCAGTCTGAACAGTAGCCTTCCAAGAAGAATTTCTCATAGCAGCATGTATATCATCAGGGACATCAATAAAAGGTGCAACACTCATGAAAACCTTTGGTTTAAAAAATGCCTGCCTTGCTACGGGTTATCATTTTGTGCGTATTGCAAGGGACATGCACAGGAGAGGGGACAAGAGGGATGTGATTTGAGGTGGGAGACAATGAGGGAGTGGGATTAGGTGAAGTGGGGTTTGGAAAAATAATAGGATTAGGTGAATCTTGATTAGAGTTGGTAGATAATGAGTGAGTGGGATTAATAGAAAAAGGAACACTAGGTGCAGACGAAAGTGGTGTAGGTTGTTGACTAAAACTTGTGGGTGGAGTAAAGTTAGTAGGTGGGGTATAGTTGGAGGATAAGACAAGAAGTTTTGAGCTGGAAAGTTGGGGTGATGAAGAAAAATTAGACGTTGGGGTGATGGAAAAAGTAGGGTGTGAGATGATGTTTTTAAATGGGAACACTTTTTCATTGAAAGTGACATGTCTTGTGATATATATTCTGCCAAAAGGATCTAGACACCTATAACCTTTATGAAAAGAAGAATAGCCTAAGAAGGTACAAGCTACAGATCTAAATTGGAGTTTATGTTTATTGTAAGGTCTCAAGTTAGGAAAACAGAGACAACCAAAAATACGCAAGAAAGAATAGTTAGGTTGAGTTGTGAATAGTTTTTCATAGGGTGAAACATAGTTTAAAGGTTGAGAGGGTAATCGGTTTAGTAAGTAAACAGCACTAGCAAAGGCATCATTCCAGTAGGTTAAAGGCATAGAAGCATGTGCAAGCATAGAAAGACCAGTTTCAACTATCTGCCTGTGTTTTCGCTCTATCAACCCATTTTGAGGTGAGGTGTAAGGACATGTGAGACGATGAATAATCCCTTGTTGAGAAAGATACATCTTTAAGGCTTGAAACTCACCTCCCCCATCTGTTTGAAGAATTTTAAGCTTGCAACCCGTAACCCTTTCAGCTTGTTTGTGAAAATGGGAAAACACATTGAGAACCTCAGACTTTCTTTTTAAAAAATAAACCCACGTGAACCTTGTATAAGCATCTGTAAAAGCAACATAGTACTGAAAACCATTAGAAGAAATAGGAGCAGGTCCCCAAACATCAGTAACTACAAGTTGAAGTGGTGTAGTATATTCAGTCGTCGACTTTGAAAATGGTTGCTTATGTTCTTTTCCCAAATGACAGGCAATACAAGAAGAAGAATCATATTTTGCCCTAAAAGGAATATTACACATGCGTAGGGCCTTTGTAAGTATATCTTTACATGGATGACCTAGCCGACAATGCCACAAATCAAGATCCACAACTGAGCTAGTAGTGAAACATTGAGCTGAAGAAGATGAGGTAGACTTTGCCGAATCAGGAGCATGGAGCTTGTACAAACCATGTTGAACAGATCCTTTAAGAAGAACCTCCCCTGTGTTCATATCACGAACTCGACACTGTGTAGGCAGAAACTCAAAGATCACCCTGTTATCTTTAGTAAACTTTGACACAGACAATAGATTTTTTGTTATGCCATGAACACACAATAAAGACTGCATGAACAAGGGTCTTGAGCGAGTTAGCAAAGAAGACTGACCAGAGGAAACTATAGGAAGGGCAACACC
Organism: Gossypium rotundifolium; assembly: GCA_025506655.1. Classification (NCBI taxonomy): domain Eukaryota; kingdom Viridiplantae; phylum Streptophyta; class Magnoliopsida; order Malvales; family Malvaceae; genus Gossypium; species Gossypium rotundifolium. Next base: position 33,964,838 of record CP106730.1, read on the forward strand.
ATTACCAATATACACTTTACCTAGTCCTTTGTATGGTGAGCTTTCTGTGATTGCAGTAGGGGAGTTGGTGAGATGATGAGTGGCACCAGAATCCGGATACCATGCTGTATCACCAACTGTCTCAGGTGTTGCTAGATAAGCTTGAGGTTGTGAGCTTGTCGAAGCAGTATTATTGACCGGTGGAAGACCATTGTTGACAAATGGATTTGACCAGGCAGGAAATGGCATTGTGGGTGAAGGAAACCAATTAGATGGAGCAGTGGGAGGTGAAGGTAATACCCAAGGTACGATGGGAGGATTGGCACCAAACATGCACATATTTGCCTGGGATACTAGAGAGGGTCTATAACCCGTACTTTTGTATGAAGCATCGAATCGATGATAACAGCGATCCACAAGGTGTCCTTGTTTCCCACACAGTTGACACTGGAAGCGTGAGCCATTTGTGCGACCACGACCTCGCCCACGGTTGTTGTTGGGTGGTCGATAGGTTGGTGAAGTGTCAATATTGTCAGGCTACTTTGTTGACTGATGAGAGATCATATTGGCACAAGCAGAAACATCAAGTAAGGATGAGGTTTGTCGCGTTTCAGCATCCAAGAGCATTGTGGTGACTCTTTGAACTGTATAAGGCATTTGACTAGCTGAAATTATTGTAATGACAGATTCATAATCGGAGGATAACCCATTAAGAATAGCAGTGATATGTTCATGATCACTGATGATCTCACCACAACTAGCAAGATTCGCACAGTAACCTTTAATCTTCATGAGAAATTCTTTCATAGAAAGATCCCCTTTACGTTGAGAGTGCAAAGCTCTCCTGTAAAACATTAATCTGGACGTTGTCTTGCTGCCATACAAATGAACAATGGAGTTCCAAATCTGAGCACTAGTATCCATTCCAATAAGATGAGGAAGAACGGATGGACTTACTGACGATAGGAGCCAAGAAGCAAGAGCACAATCTTCTTTGCTCAAACCGAAGAAACTCGGGTTTTCTTGAAGAACCCTATTAGCGTCTGGAAGAAATTTTGCGGGAGCAGCGAGACAAGATTCCAAGAAGCTTTGAAGGTTGAACGTCTTGACCACCAACAAGATTTCTTGGCGCCATAAAAGGTAGTTTGTGTCATCAAGAAGAACACTAACCTTTTTGTAGAAAAACTCTGCATCAATGTTTCCAAAGAACACTAGAGACTATCGCAGTGTCATGAATGAACGGAAGGAGGATCGGTGGCCATCTGATACCATGTTAAAACATACACAAAAGATAGAAAGCTATAGAAAACAAGAAGATGCAGAAATATACTGAATTTTTCTTATCTTGTATTCATCACAAATGCTTACATATATAGCAGTAGTGTAACTGCTCTTTAGCTGCTAACAATAACAGTCTGCTAACAACTACTCATTAACCAACTAACAGACTCATTAACCAACTAACAGTTTTGACTAACTGTATGTATTACTCTAACATTGAAGGCCATGATCTTTTTTTCTTTTTTTTTTATTCCTTTGTATGAATTCTCTGTTTACCTTCTTGCAGACTGCTACAAAAAATAAGAAAAGTAGTGATCTCAAATACGACATGTTCGGATGGGTAATCCTTGCTGTTGGCATTGTTGCTTGGGTTGGATTTGTAAAATCTCAGATGCCATCTTCATAGCTGCCACCACCACCACGACGATAATCACAGGACGCAAGCAACGCCCCGACATCTAAATGCTGTTTGCATTGATTCAAACAGCCTTAATTTATGTTAGTTTAGTTTTTTTGACGTTATTCGTGCTTCTCGGCTAATGCTTGAACACTAGTCATTTACAGTACAATTGCTTTATTTGGAGAATAGTTGAGTGATTATTAACATGAAAATTTTTTCTGTTGATTATTTATTCGAATCTATACTTTTTGTTTTTGTTCAATTTTGTCAAGAGGGAAAAGTGATTCTTTTTATAAAAAAAAAAGAAAAGAAAAACAATATTAGAAGGATTCTTTGGATTGAATTGAGAAGGGTAGTTATACATTTTGCTCCCTGAATTTGGCTTTAAGATCTAAATTGGTACTTTAAGTTTTTATTTTTGGGTTCAATTAGGTATTTGAATTTGATTTTAAGGTTCAATTTGGTACTTAAAGTTTAATTTAGTCCAATTAAGTATATAAACTTGGCATTTATGGTTTAAATTGGGAATTGAACCTGGCTTTTTGGTCCAAACTAATAGTTACAATAAATGATTTATTTGAACCAATTTGAACTATGTAGCCAGCTTTTCATGCATATATCTGAACCAAAAAACCAAGTTTAAGTACTTAATTTGACAAAAAAAAAAAAGTTTAGGTACCAAATTGAATCTTGAGGTGAAGTTTAGATAACTAATTGGACAAAAAGAAAAAAACCTTTACATACTAATTTAAACCTTGAAATCAAAGGTATATTTACCCAATTGAGAATTGTTTTTAAAGGATGGTATTTAACCAGATATTTAGATAATTGAAGGATTAAGGATGAGAATGGACCCGGTTTAAGGATAAGAGTGGATAGTGCGAATTTAATATTTGTGGTTTTTGCAAATTTAGATATTGGAGTGAATATCATATCAGTTCTAATATTACCCGGATATTTATTTTTTAAACAATGAATTTAGATTTGAATCTCTAAATTAAGAGATTAGCTTTTCAGCTGATAATTTCTTTAATTCTTGTAAATTGTAGTGGCTTGGTGGATTTGGATGGAAACAACCGTCATACGGGCCTAAGATCATTTTAATAGAAGTTGGGTTTATTTAGGCCTCTATTGTGGAAATAAATAGATAAATAAATCGAAATTTCTTGCTGCTTCCGGTCATACTTGGCTGATCTCTAAAACTGTGAACAAAAAACAGTTGATTCATCATCATTCTTAACTGCTTTTTGAAACCTCTTCCCAATTCCAGATAAAACTAAAGCATTCATTCGAGCCTCCTTCAAATGGCGGGAACGAAACTGTTCCCCACCCAATCCACTCACTCCCTTCCCTTTCGCCACTTTTTCGCACTCGCTCCGCCGCGTGCGGTGTCGTATCCCATCCGTGTCCGCCTCGACTGTTGTAAACTCAGTAGGCTTCGCGTCTTAGCTATGGCGGCTAAAAGGAGTCCGAAGCGTCTCAAGTACTCTGCTCCTCGCGTTTCCAAGGTCTAATTTCTTCTCAAATTAGTCATGTTTGTGATCTGTAAAAAACTAAAGTGAAAAAGAAAGTTGAAGAAATTGAAATTGACAGATAGATGATTTGGTTTACGTGGAAGTCGATCCTTCGGGAACTGAAAACTGGAAACTTGAACCTGTAATTGAACTTTTAAATCAAGGAGCTGTTGGTGTTATTCCTACTGATACCGTGTAAGAGCTATCAAAATTACTTCTCTTATTATTTCTTTTACTTTTATTTTTGGTTTCTAGAAGCGAAAACCATGTTTCGATGTAAAAAATATAATGAAAACATCAAAATTTAGTGTTCTGTTAAAAGGGAAATTTTGCATCATTTACTTTTGACTGAAATGATTAGTACATTTGAACGTGTTGCAGTTTAGTACTTTTAGGTTTGATTTTTTTTTTTTAATTGAAGCAATTAACACAATGTGAAAAATTAAGGGTCAAAACAGGGCCTTACAACGTCCTTGTGAAATTTCTTAATTTCAATTTAATGTTCCTTTGTTCATATGTAGGTATGCTATAGTTTGTCATTTGAAAAGCCATTCAGCTATTGAACGTCTTCGAAGGTAGGTTACAGGTAGCAATTTTCTTTTTTATTTTTTTTTATACTAATTTTATAGGTTTAAACCTTTATCTGAGTTCAATCTTTAGCTGATAAAAGCTGTTGTATATTCTCCTATTGCAGAATAAAAAACATTGAACCTTCCAAGGTAAATTTCAATACCTATCAAACTTGATGCTAACATTGCTTTTGGGCGCTTTTTTCCAAACCAGAAGCCAAGTATCAAAATTTTCCATGCATCTATTTTTGCTTTTTCATGTCCTTTTTACTGATTATGGCTTTGTGCAGCCACTTAGTATTTTATGCCGCTCTCTTCAAGACATTGACACTTATACAACGGGGTTCCCTCGTGGTGATGGCCAAGGTCATGCAAATATTTTTCGAGCTGTTAAGCATTGCTTGCCTGGGCCTGTAAGAATGTTCTTTGTCTTATTCTTGTTGTTATTATTGTTAGCAGAAGGAACCTTAAGTACCCATTGGTGGCATAAAAGAGCCAGAATAGAAGGAATGCTTTGTTATTTATTATTAAGATGAGGTGTAGGATCCACTTATTGTGGTTTCTTTGCAGAAATTCTTCTTGTTCTGCACTTAGTCTTAATGGCTTTAATGTTTATTATCTTCCTGCTTCCCCATGGTTGGCTAATCAATGAACACATCATAGTGGGATTTCAAACATGATGAACTCTTATGAACCTATGACCTTTTTGGCTAAATATGTTCTCCTTGCGTGTCTGCATGTTAGATTGCAGGGTCATGAAGTGGAATATTTGTGGGCAATAGGTTCCACAATTTATTCTGAATATATTTTTAACTTGCAACAAAATTTCTGTGGAAACAGTATACTTTCATCTTAACTGCAAGCAAAAGTTGCCAAAACAATGTGTGAGGTATGGCACAACTACAGCAAAATATGCTGCAAGGAAAAATGTAGGTGTTCGTATGCCCGATGATGCTATATGTCAAGCAATATTAGAAAAGATGGATGCACCTTTAATATCCACAAGGTTGGTATACTGAAGCTGCAAACCTTAATAAGCCAGTGGATAAACCAAACTAATTATATGGCTCCTGCTTTTTATTCTCTATGTTCTTTATGATTTTATACTTAATGTCTTGTTCCCTTTTGCTAGTGTCAAGTGGCCAAAAGAAAATGAGTGGATGATAGATCCGGTTGTGATAGCTGATATATATGGAGCAGAGGTATGAACTTTGCCTGGTTCAATTTATCTTACAGGTTAAAATTTCACCTTGAGCTATGGCAGTATCTAGTACTCTCCAGACAAATTATGCTCGGAGAGCAGTAAACTTTCTTGGATCCCTCTTTAATGAACCACCAAGAATGTTGTACTTTTGATTTTTATATCAAGTTCATTGGTCTATGTCATGCAAATATAATTTGGAGAAGCGAAAATAGAATGGAGCGAGTTAAATTATATATTTTGTTTCATAGCACTTGTTGCTTACACCTTATCTGCGGCTACTCAACATTTTGCCCTCCAAATCTTTTGGTTGGAAAGTAGAATGAATAGTTAAGAGTTGTATTTGAGGCTTCCATCAGTACTATTCTAAATCGTGTTTTCCTCACAATTGAGCTGTATTTCTACTTTAGGGTCTTGATTTTGTCGTTGATGGTGGAATAAGAGTTGCTGATCCTTCTACTGTTGTTGACATGACTAGGGCTTCTCCCAAAATTGTACGGCTTGGAAAGGTATAACTGAGTATTCCTGAGTCAAGTAAGATGAATGAATTGGACCATGTTATCTTTCTATAACCTAAAAAATTCCCGCTTTTGTTACAAATATAGTTCTTTTTTAACAGTGACCTAGTTATTACCAGAGCTTTTTGTGGTATCTTAGAATTTTATGAGTAGGGATGACAACAGGTTGGACATTTGTAAAATCTAAGTTGGAATCCACAAATTTGCTTTAAAATTTGGATCCATTTATTATTTGAACTGAAGCCAAGTATTACCGTCTAAATCCTAATTAATTAAATTATCTGCCAGATATCCAAATCCGAATTTAAAAAGTCTAAAAACTTTTAAAATAAAACTTAAAAAAGTAAAGTGGATACTGGATTTGGATATCCGAGTCAGAATTTATTATCCTATAAAATAAAGCGGATTTGGATAGCAAAGTAAAACAGATTCGGATAATGGATAGATAAATCCGAATATGTTATCCAAAAAAAGAAAGTAGATTTGGATAACGGATATCCGAGGGCTAATATTTGTATTTGCTCGGAATCTGCTACTACCAATAATTATCCTAATAAGTAATATTTAAATCTGAAAAAAGCAATTTAAATATTTACTAATATCTGAATCCGCACTATCTATTGCCCACCCTATTCATGAGTAACTTGGTGAAAAAGGAAGGGATGCAACACTTGTATTTGAGAGGGAATCAAGAAACTATTTGTGCAATGTTGTCAACACTTTATCTGAATCTGATGGCTTGCCCCCATTTGTTATATGTATGATGCAGGGACCCAAATTGCACTGGATGGCATCAGAAGATGATACCGAATCTGCTGTCTATGCAGACGAGCTCATTCCATCAGCCACTTAAGATTCTTTCTCTTTGTAAGCTTACAGCACATAAGGCCCATGGTTCATTCGGATTCAAGGTCGAATCAGTTCACCTCCACAAAAGAGATCAACATCAATGTTTTTCTATAGTAACTGAGTTCAAGCAAAGGTATTGTATTTTGTATAGCTCTTCCAACTTTCATGTTAACTCTTATTATTATTATTATTATTATTTTGATAAAAACTCTTATGATTATTATTAGAAGGGGATGGGTTTATAGTATTTGAATTTTCATTTTAGGGTGTGCTTGGTTGGGTGAAAAAGTGGAAGGATGGAAGGAGGGAGTGAAAAAAATGGAAAAAAAATTGTGTGGACTTGGTTGGAAAGAAAAGTGAGAGGAAAGAAAATAGGAGGGATGATCATTTTCCATCTTAATGCATAAAAATCAATCCTTTCAAATTGGAATCATGAGAGGAAAGAAAATGAGAGAGATATGCATGTTAGTTCAAAATTATTTAGTTTTCAAATGTTTTATTTTCTTTCATTCCATTTTTGAACTCTACTAAGCAATGGATAGATTTTCTTTCTATTTTTCTATCTCTTGTCCAAGCACATCTTTGGAAAGAGAATTTATGTTTTCTATCATTTTAGTGTTCTACCCCTTTAATTTTCCATCATTCCGATTTTCTGTTTACTCTACCAAACAAGACCTTAGTGTCAAGATACAACGACTTTGCTACTCTAACCATGGCTGTTGAAGCTCTTTTTAACCATTTTTTATTATTATATCTTTTAGCTACTATTTGGTGGTTATTTTAATTGAAATTTAATTGTTACAATTTAATCGTCAATTATTATTCTTAATTTTATATTTTATAACCGTTAATTGAACTCCAATTAATACATTTATTTTAATTTTATATTTTATAACCTGGGATTTGAACCCAGGCTTCGAAAACACACAATTCATTCGAAAATCGTTCCATTTTGGCCATCAGATCAACACATTTGTTTCTCTTACGCTTCATATGTCTGAAAACTAGTTGCCATCCTCGCTTGCAGAGCAAGTGTAACCATTATTTGCAGATGTTAGAATTAAGTGACCCGAATCATTATTTAAAAAAAATACAGTAGTAAAATAAAATAAAAGTAAAATTCATATAGAATTATACTTCTTTTATTTTATTTTAGAATAAGGTTTTTAAAACCTTATTAAACTCAATCTATTTGATATTGATTAGAATAAGGTGTTTCAATTTTACTACACTCCTATTAGAATATGGTTTTACAAGCTTATAAATACACAGTCTACTCCTCTTGTAATTATTCGAATTCGACATAGTGAATTTTCTTCTCCTCTACCCGTAGTTTTTTTCCCGGAAGGGTTTCCACATAAAAATCTGTGTGTTCTTTATTTTTATTTCTCTTTTCTTTGCAATATATTGTCATTACCGACATTCTATTTTTTCAAATTGGTATTAGAGCTTCCGGGTTATTCATCTCAATCACGGTAATGTTGTCTTTGAAGTATGAAATTTCGCTGTTAGATCGCAACTAGATTCGTGTTGTGGTAGATAAAGATGCAGGCAGTTCTTGCACAGATGGACTAAGAGGAAGCCCTACTAGGGGTAGATAAGATGTTCTTCGACGTTGACGGACGAAGAGAAGAAGCATAAGGATTGAAAGATGTTAACACAATTACATATGCATTTGTTTAACGAAATTTTGCGGGATGTGATGAAGGAGAAGACTGCCGCTACATTATGGAAGAGGTTAGAACAAATATGTATGTCGAAAACTCTAACCAGCAAGTTGCATATGAAGCGGCGTCTTTATGATCATCGTTTGGAGGAAGATGCGTCTGTGCACTAACACTTAACAGTGTTTAAAGAAATTCTATCAAACTTGGAGGCCATGGAGATTCAGTATGATAAAAAAGATTTAGGGTTGATTCTACTTTGTTTGTTGCCCCCGTCTTATTTAACCTTTAGAGACACGATTTTATATAGCCGCGAGTCTCTTACAGTTGATGAGGTTTATGATTCTTTGACCTCGTATGATAAGATGAAGCATCTTGTGGTTAAACCCGACTCTCAGGGAGAAGGTTTTATTGTTCGTGGGAGACAAGATTGAAATGCTGATGATCGCGGAAGGACACAGGAACGAAATCATCACGGTAAATCTAAAGGTAGATTAAAGTCTTCAAACAGAGGAAAAACTTGTAACTTCTGCAAGAAAAAAAAGGCATATTAAATCTGAGTGCTATAAGCTGCAGGACAAGATTAAAAGGGGGGTTGCGAATCAAAAGGGAAAACAACTAGAAAAATTCAGTGAAGCTGATATTGTAGAAGACTACAGCGATGGTGAACTTCTAGTCGCTTCTATCAACAATTCTAAAGTGAGCTAGGAATGGATCCTTGATCGGCTACACCTTCCACATGAGTCCCAATCGGGATTGGTTTACAACTTACGAAATAGTGTCTGAAGGTGTTGTTTTGATGGGAAATAATGCTTCATGTAAAATTGCAAGTGTTGGAACGATTAAAGTTAAGATGTTTGACGGAGTTGTCAGAACACTTATTGACGTGCGACATGTTCCAAAATTAAAGAGAAATTTAATTTCGTTGAGTACTCTTGATTCAAAATGGTATAGATACACAACTGAAAGTGGGGTTTTGAAGATTTCCAAAGGTTCCCTCGTTGTGATGAAAGGGCAAAGAAAGACTGCCAAGTTATATGTTTTGTAGGGTTCTACTGTTACTGGTGATGTAGCTGTCGCTTCCACTTCTTTGTCAGATGATGATATTACTAAACTTTGGCATATGTGTCTAGGGTATATGAGTGAGAATAACATGACAGAATTGAGCAAAAGAGGACTTCTTGATAGGCAAGGAATTCGCAAACTAAAGTTCTATAAGCACTGCATTTTTGGGAAGTAAAAGAGAGTAGACGGGAAAACAAATAAAATACTTCCGTACAAACAATAGCTTAGAGTTTTATTCTGATGAGTTTAATAATCTGTGCAAGTCAGAAGGGATCGTGAGGCACTTGAGATTTCGTCATACTCCATAGCAAAATGGCGTTGCAAAACAAATGAACAGAATGATAATGGGAAAGGTTCGATGTATGTTGTCAAATGCCAACTTACCAAAGCCATTTTGGGCTGAAGCAGCCTCTACTACATGTTTTTTGATCAACCGATCTCCATCCATTGCCATTGAGAAAAAGACTCCACAAGAGGTATGGTCTGATAATCCTGTTAACTATTTTGATTTAAAGATCTTTGGGTATCCTGCGTATGCTCATGTTGATAATGAAAAATTAGAACTAAGATCCATTAAATGTGTTTTTCTTGGTTATAAAGTTGGTGTAAAAGGGTATAAGTTATTGTGTACTGAAAATAGAAAAGTTGTGATTAGCAGAGATGTAGTTTTTGATGAAACTGCTATGCTTCCTAACTTATCTATTAAAGACTCTTCCAATAAAGAAAATCAAAATCAGGTGGACCATCAGATTAATCCAGAATCTACAACAGAGTTGACTCCTCAAGCTAGTACAAAAATTCAGAATAGAGTTGCTTCTTCACCACAATCGCCAAAAATAGAACTAGAAGAGAAATTAAATCTCCAAAGTAGTATGTCGAGCTTGATCTAGTTGCTTATGCTTTAATGTGGCTGAAGATATAGAGACAAACCAAGACTCATCTAATTATTCTGAGATGGTTAGCTGTGAAGACTAAAAAGTGGATGTTTGCTATGCAAGAGGAGATAGAATCACTCCAAAAAAAGAACATAGAATCTTGTGAAACTTCTTAAAGGTAAAAGGGTTATTAGTTGTAAATGAGTGTTTAAAAAGAAAGAAGGGACTCCAGGGGTTGAAGAACCCAAATATAAAGCAAGGCTTGTTGCAAAGGGTTACAATCAAATTCCAAGAGTGGACTTCACAGACGTGCTCTCCAATTGTGAAGCATAGTTTGATTCGAGCTTTGCTTGGTATTGTGGTCATGCATGATTTGGAGCTTGAGTAGTTAGATGTAAAAACATCATTTTTGCATGGAGAACTTGAGGAGAATATTTACATGCAATAACCAGAGGGTTTTATAGTATCAGAAAAAGAGGACTATATTTGCTTGCTAAAAAAGTCCTTTTACAGTTTGAAACACTCACCAAGACAGTGGTACAAGAGGTTTTATTCCTTTATAACATCTCATGATTTCAAAAGAACTAGCTTTGACAGTTGTGTTTACTTTAAGCAAAATAGTGATGGTTCTTTTGTGTATCTTGTGTATCTACTCCTTTATGTTGATAACATGTTGATAGCAGCGAAAGATAAATGAGAGATAAGAAAGGTCAAAGCCCAACTAAGTAAAAAATTTGAGATGAAATATTTGGGACCAGCAAAGAAGATACTTGGTATGGAAATTCTCAGAGATAGAAAAGCAAGTAAATTGTACCTAAGTCAGAAGGGGTATATTGAGAAAGTTCTTTGCAAGTTCAATATGCAGAGAGCTAAGCCTGTTTGTACTCCTTTAGCAGCCCATTTCAGACTTTCATTGGCTTTGTCTCCACAATTAGATGATGAGATTGAGTACATGTCACATGTTCCATACCCTAGTGTAGTGGGATCTCTCATGTATGCTATGGTTTGTTCACGTCCAGATTTATCATTTGTAGTCAGTGTAGTTAGTAGATACATAGTGAATCCCGTTAAAGAACATTGGAAAGTATTTCTGTGGATTTTAAGATACTTACAAGGTACTATTGATGTTTGCTTACAGTTTGGAAGAACTAGAGATGGAGTCATTGGGTATGTTGGTGCTGATTTTGCTAGAGACCTTGATAGAAGAAGATTTCTCACTGGTTATATATTTACAATCGGAGGTTGTGCAATCAGTTGGAAAGCTACTTTACAAACTACAGTTGCTTTGTCTACCACTGAAGTTGAGAACATGGTGATTACTGAGACTTGTAAAGAAGCTATTTGGTTGAAGGGACTTTTTAGTGAACTCAATAAAGACCTTCAAATTAGTACATTATTTTGTAACAGTCAGAGTGCCATCTTCCTTAAAAAAGATCAAATCTTTCATGAGAGAACAAAATACATTGATGTTCGGTATCATTTTGTTCATGATATTATTGTTCGTGGTGATATTGTTGTGAGCAAAATTAGTACTCATGAAAATCCTGCAGATATGATGACTAAGTCACTTCTTATAACTAAGTTTGAGCATTGCTTAGACTTGGTTGGTGTTCATTATTGAAGTTAAACACTTAAGGGGTTTTACGGAAGAGGTAGAGAACTTGTTTATTGAGAATTCGCGATGACGAACTTGTTCATTAAGAATTTGTGTCAAGGTGAAGATTGTTAGAATTAAGTGACCTGAATCCTTATTTAAATAAAATATAGTGGTAAAATAAAATAAAAGTAAAATCCATATAAAACTACACTTCTTTTATTTTATTTTAGAACAAGGTCTTTTAAACCTTATTAAACTCGATCTATTTGATATTGATTAGAATAAGGTGTTTCAATCTTACTACAATCCTATTAGAATATAGTTTTACAAGCCTATAAATTCACATAGTCTACTCTTCTTGTAATTATTCGAATTCTACATAGTGAATTTTCTTCTCCTCTACCTGTGATTTTTGTCCAGAAAGGGTTTCCACGTAAAAATTTGTGTTCTTTATTTTTATTTCTCTTTTCTTTGCAATATATTGTCATTATCGACATTTTATTTTTTTAGCAGAGATACCGTTGCAAATAGTTTGAATCAGCAGGGCATTATCAATTTCTAGTTTCACCTTTCGATATCCTTTATCCCACACTACTTGGAGACCCTTCAATAATGCTTGAGCCTCAGTTTGGTAAATAGTCGAATCACCTAGTCTCTTAGTATAGCCCAACAGATAGTCTCCTCTTGAGTTCCTTAGTAGTCCACCTATAGCAGCAACACCAGCCTCAATGTCCACTGATCGATCTGAATTGAGCTGTACCTAGTCTCTCTTTGGTGCTTTCCACTGCTTGAGATACTTTCACACCTAGGATAAACTTGTAGCCAATAAATCCTCAGTATTGCTATGTGAACCTTGGAAAACATGTGTTGCGATGCTTCCAGAGGAGCCAAACAATAATGGAAAAGAAGAAATCCAAGTATCTTTCCCAATGTCAAATATGCCAGCATTTAGTAAGTTCTAAAGAACCCATTCTTGCAAAGGAAGTGAGAAAAATCGATCCTTAGTCCTGTTGAGAACAATGGAGTTCCAAAGGCCCCTAGCAAACAAACAATTCCTTAGGATGTGCAAAGTGGATTCCACCCCTTCACCATATCGGGAACAGTGAGAATCCCCTTTTCATCCCTCATCTAACCTATTCTTCATTAGTCAAAAGTCGACCTTTAATAACAATCCAAATGAACTGACAGACATGTTGAGGTGTTGGGCACTTCCAAATGACTATCCAAACTAGCCTAGGGTTCCCCCAATTTAAAACCTGCAAAATGTTTAAACTTATCTACAATGGAGAATTTTCCATTTTTTGAGCCAATTCCAAGCAAGCGTACCCATTCCTAAGGCGGTAAAATGCCCTTAATTTTAGAAAAAATGTCTTGTGACAGCATATATCTCAAACTCTGCCAATTCCATTCACCATTCGGGTTCACTATATCCATAACCATTAAATTTCCATTACAAGGTTCATTACCAATATAAAAGTTTTTAAGAGGGAATATTCCATTAATCCAATAGTCCCACTAGAAATTCGTCAACTACCAATTACCAATAGACCAATCAACTCCTTAAAGCATCTCAGTCCAAACTTCTGGAAGAGATCGCCAAACATACAAACAAGAACTTCGAGTGATTGAGATTGGACATCGACTTTGAATATTGTATTTGTTCCTCAGAACATGAACCCAAAAGGCGTCAATGTTAGAGATAATTTTGAAACCAAGCTTAAATAATACTACAACATATAGAAAAAAATACAGGTTTTCTACACCAATAATATGAAAAAAAACAATTACGAAAACGGCGTGGAAAGTAAATTAATTATGAGAATGAATTGTTTTGAACAGTAACCCACAGTGTGGACATATTGTCAAGCAACACCACCTCAAAAAGTTCACCTATCTTTAGCCAATTATTCTGGATGAAAAAAATTAATTTTTAACTAGTGACACCAAAAGTTTTTATTTCCCCATTTATTTACCATTTTTTCCTGTCATATATTGTTGTATAAAAATATCGATATCGCCATATAGGGTAGTGCCATTACTGTATCCCGCCTCCTTACCACCACTTGTGTATGGAGAACCAGTAAAGAAATTTGAATGGTGTTGCCAACAAGGAATGTTACATCGAATTAGCATTTTAATCCTTGCTTCATTGCCAAAAGAACAAAACTTTGATTGTTTTGTATTGTTGAAACAAACTAAGAGAAAAAAAAATTGTGTCAAAACTAACCAAGAGAAAATATCAAACTTGGATCTCTATAACTATTTGAAATCTAGATTGAAGATTAACAATAATTGTTTTTCATTTCAAAATTCAAGTTTGAGTTGATAAGGTTAGTTTTTAATTATTTTTAGGGTAAACTACCAAAATAGTTATTTTTGTTTATCTCAGGTTACATTATAGTCACTTATGTTTGAAATGTTACGTTTTAGTCACTTACGTTAACGTCTCGCAACATTATAGCCACTGAGCCGTTAACGGTGTAATGGTAAGCTGATGTGGCATGTTAAATCATCATTTCAAACAAAAAATTTAGGTTAAATTATACAATTGGTCCCCATTTTTTTGAGCTATTTAAATTTTTTCTTTTATGTTCTTTTAACTTTCTTTCTTTTTCTTTATTTTCCATTCTCTTCTGTTTCTCCCTCTGTTTTCGTCCCTTTGTCCATCTCTTTTAACATAGGTTTTCTATGTTTTCCATTTGTTAATTTTTTTTATGTTTATGAAAAAAGTAAAGGAAAAAAGCTAAAATCAAAATAAAACTTGCTTCGCATATTCTCACCCTACAATTACAAACCCTCATCATCTATCATTGCTTTAATGAATCAATTTGGATCTTTCAATGACCTAGTCCACAAGCTCGTCTGACTTGAAGACCTTGCTAGTCGTGACTTATGGCAGTCCACCCTCAACAGAGTTTCCTGAGTCCATTCCCTTAACCTCCTAACCAACCCCCATGACCACCTTATTTATCTTACCTACAACACTCTCGCCCTCTCGATTTGTTTCATGGATTCTTCAAACGAGCATTACACTTTCAATGACTAAAACAACCACCATAAAAAACTTACCATAAGCTTTACCCAAACTAGTTTGGTTCCATGCTCCCTTTCTCTCTTCGATTCATCTATGCTCGACTTCCAATCAAGCTTGCTTGGGAATATCCAAAAAGGTTTAGATCAATTTTATCGTTTGCTTAATTTTATTCATCAAAATATAAAATAAAAGGAAAGGAATAATCTACATAATTCTGTAAAAGTTTGGAAACGGAAAAATGTTTTCAATATAAAGAATTCAATTTATGTTTGGATTTTATTAATGATATGGTTCTTTATATTGATTATTTAGATCCAATTTTAGTTTCAAAATTAGGTTATATTCAAATTGAGGTTTGATTAAGAATGATTGATATTAAATTTTGAGTGAAATTTAATTTAGGAATCATGTGAATGAAATAAGGACTTGGTTTATTTGGTGGGCAAAGATTATGTTTACGCAATAAAGAATATGAGAAGAGAGAAAATAAAGGGAGAAAAAAGGAAAATAAATAAATAAAAAGAAAAATTAAATTGTTTTAAAAATAAAAGTATAGGGACTAGTTTTAATAAATGGAAAATATAGAAAAACTACGTTAAAAGAAATGGAGGGAGGAAAACAGATGGAGAAGGAGAAGAGAATGGAAAAAAAAGAAAAAAAAAAAGGAAAGTTCAAAGAACATAAAAGAAAAAAAAATTAAATTTCTCAAAACAAAAAAAATATAGGGACCAATGGTTTAATTTAATCTAAAATTTTTGTTTGAAATGATGATTTAACATGCCACGTCAGCTTATCGTTACATCGTTAACAACAATTAACACTCAGTGACTAAAATGTTACAACACCATAACTTAAGTGACTAAAGCGTAACATTTCAAACATAAGTAACTAAAATGCAACCTGAGACAAACAAAAGTGACTATTTTGATAGTTTACCATTATTTTATGTTATTTCATTTTATTTTACTATTATGGATAGTTTGGTTACTATATGGTGATATGATGTTTAGTATGGCATGGGAATTTTTTTTGATATACATTTTTTTATTTCTTTAATATGGTATAAATTATTTTAATATCAACTAATATGTACTTTTTATTTTTAATTTATTTTACAAATTTACTTTAGAAGATGAATAATCAATTCTTAGTATACTTCCATTACAATGGGGTAATTTGCCATACAGATGTTAGTTGTATATTTTAATTGTGTCATCAAATAGGAATGAGGTTTAACAAGAGAGTAAACTTGATGAAATCAAAGAAAAGATTGGTGCGAAAATCGATTGACGTTGTGGAAGGATGATGTCTAGACTATTCTACAAATTTCCATTTTCATCAAATTCGTGCAAATATAGGGAGATGCAACTTGTAGAGGATGATGACGTGGAGATTATGATGACATTGTATTGCACGACTGGTAACATTGAACCAGTTGATTTGTTCATTGAGTTGGCGGATTTCGAGCTGGTACAAAATAACACTACATTAGATTAATAATATGGATTTCATGACTCATATATAGAGGTTCTAAGAGCACCTATAGATAGGTGATCTTTTGTACATAGGTTTGATTTTGATCTGAATGTTGGGTGGGTAGAAGTGTGCTATTATGAAGCGATCTCAACATCATGTGGAAATCCATACGTGTTTCTATTTTAAATAATAACACTAATACCAATCTCTATTTATAGATATATCCATTGGTGATTGGTACCAATACAGATAATGAAGAATGAATCGATAATAATGATGGCCCCGATCACTAGGGGAGGAACTTAGTGACCCCGATCTCGATGAGGTACTAGATTGTAACACTCAAATTTCAAATAACCTGAAATTAAGAATGAATAAGGGACTAAATTAAAAGATACCGCAAGTTGACAACCTATATTGTAAGAATTGGGAAAGCTGGAAATCGAATTAGACATGGTTGAGATCCAATTCTAGATCAGCTGGAATGGAATCCACTGATTCCTTAGTGGGAGATATCATAATTAGCAATGGAAAGTTCTCTTAAGATTGGAAGTAGTTCTCTTAAGATTGGAAGTAGTGCAGGAAGGGCTATAAATAGTTGGGACATGGCTCCCAAGGGGTATGTCGGTAATTTTACCCTACGAGGGTATTTCGGTAATTCTACCCTACGAGGGTATTTCGATAATTTTACCCTACGAGGGTATTTCGGTAATTTTACCCTTTGAGGGTATTTCGGTACAGTTTACGACCTTTTCAAAGACCTACCGTCATCTTGAACGACTCGGATAACTTATATGGCCAAAGTAGTGTAATTGGGCCGAAGGCCCGTTACTTGGCCCAAGTGGGCCCACACGCTCGTGTGGCCCATTTAGCCCACATTCCGTCACAGCCACGTGAACCTTGCAGCTCGATCCTTTATTAATCACTTACCGTGGATTTCGTCCCTGTGGGACCCCATAAGCCTAGTGGGCCCACATGGCCCATTTCGGCCATACGAGGCCCATTATGACCTAAGCCCACGAGAATGTTCGTGGCGGCCTCTACGATCTATCACCAACGATTGTGGCTCGATTTGTCCCTACGAGCGTTCGCACGCTCGTGAGCCCTCAGATGCCGAAGTTTCGACTTTTCGGCTTTTTTCGATTCACAATCAAACAGGAGTGTGAATACACACCTTTATCCGTCATTTTGATAGTAACAATATTGGGTGTACGATTACACACCTGTTATGGGTTGTCATTTGGAGTGCTTCTAAGAATAAACACCTATGATAACAACAACCCCATCAATTAGTTTCAACCATTGTTAATCCATCATCATAATATTGAAAACGCTTTAATCAAACTAACGCTACTTACCAATCAACAACCGCAATCTTCTCTAGTTTCAAACCACGTATTCTTTTTAAAGATATTACCTTCATAAGAACCGTTAACCGATTCATAAGAATCTACAATCCTATAAGAATATATTTATACTATGTTTAAAGCACTTACCACGAATCAAAAGATCTCTTGCAGGGGAAAGTAATCGGCCTACCCCTAGGTTAAGGAAAACAAGTCCCTAGCAACATTCGAATGAAAAGAAGAAGATGTTAGAAAAACTTATCTCCACGGCAACAAGGAGAAACAACCTTTTGGCCCAAGAAATACAAAACCGAGCATGGAGAAGGAAGCCTACCAAGATTCGGCTAGAGTAACCACTTACCAATAAATTGAAGCGATCAAGAAACGGTTAGGGACGAATAAGAGAAGGTGTTTAAGCCTTAATAGGTTCGATCAACACAAGAAGAACAAATGTTTTTAGAGAAAAGTATTCGGCTATCTTAAAAAGAAAAGAAATAATAAGAGGGAAACGAAGAAATTGAGTTCGGCTAGAAGAAAGGAAAAAGAAACAAGTATTCAGCTATGGGTGATTTGGCAGCTTTTGAAACAAGGAAAAGGGAAAAAGAAAGTTGAAGAGAGGAAGATCCAAATGGTAAAAAATGATGCACGAGGTGCCACAGAGAGCAAAACTCGAAAAGCAGCAAAAGAAAAACCCAAAATACCAAAGAGGAAATTCGGCTTTTACATTCACCCCAAATGCCAAAAATGCACAAATGAACTCCCCTTAGCCGAAATCCCCTTACTCAAGCTCTCCCAAATTCGGCTAAACTCCCCCTCACTCAAATTCCCTAAAAGTCTCCACTGATTGCTCCTTGATTCACTCTATACCTCCATTCAAACTCATTCAAACTTGATGACCAAGTCTTCAACCATCTCTGCAGAGTTTGAATTAGACTCTACCTCTCACGACATGGAGTCATAAAATAAAACCTCTAACTTGCATGCCATGGGATTCGAACCCCCTCCCTCATGCATGCTCAACACGCCACCTGCCACCACAACACAAGCTCTCTTGTGTCCTAAAACAACACCACTTAATATATAAACCCTTTAAGCTAACATCCAGGTTTCCCTAAAGAGCAAAAATTAAATTTTTTCCAAAGGCCATACTTGACCCCTGGCTTCCTAAATACCCCAAAACACACTAAAAACATTGAGCCATTGAAGCAAACAAGCAATTTGGTCAGCACATGAAAAATTAGAGACCATATTTTTTAGGGCGTTACAAGTTCGAACCGCTAGAGTTGGAAGTTCGAGAATTTAAACAACCTAAGTTGTCAATTGAGGAACCACCTAAACTCGAACTAAAGGTATTTTTGTCTTACTTAAAGTACGTTTATCTTGGTGATAGTTCTACTTTGCCTGTGATTACTTCAACAGAACTGACAGAACATCAAGAGGGGCAATTGATTGTTGTCTTAAAGAAATTTAAAAAGGCAATTGGTTAGACCATAGCTGACATACGAGGTATAAGCTCTTCCTTCTGTATGCATAAAATTATTTTAGAGGAAGGTTAGAAAGGTAAGATTGATGGGCAAAGGAGACTTAACCCTATCATGAAAGAAGTGGTTTGGAAAGAGGTAAAGAAATGGTTAGATGCGAGAATTATTTACCCCATCTTAGATAGTTAGGGTAAGTCTGGTGCAATGTGTAATGAAAAAAGGTGGGATCACGATTGTTGAGAATGAACGAAACGAGTTAATTCCGATGAGAACTATCACGGGTTGAACAATCTGTATTGACTATAGAAAGCTAAACAAAGCCATTCATAAGGAGAATTTTCCTTTACCTTTTATGGATCAAATGTTAGATCGACTAGCAGGTAACGAATTTTATTACGTTTTAGATGGATATTTAGGATACAACCAAATAGTTGTAGCCCTGAAAGACCAACATAAAACTACTTTTACCTGTCCATATGGTACACTTTCTTTTAGGCGAATGCCTTTCGGCTTATGTAATGCACTTGCCACATTTCAACAATGTATGATGGCAATTTTCACTGATATGGTTGAAAATTATGTTGAGGTTTCATGGATGATTTCTCTGTGTTTGGTAATACTTACGATATATGTTTGAATAATTTGGCTAAGTACTCAAAAGATGCTAAGAGACTAATCTTGTCCTTAAATGGGAGAAGTGTTATTTTATGGTTAAGGATGGAATTGTCTTAGGGCATATGTAACACCCCTAACCTGTTTCCGTCACCAAATTAGGATTACGAAGCATTGCCGATCAATTAAAAAACATTTGTCATCATGACATTTAATAAATTAGTCTCCATAAAAATCATAACAAACACATTCATTTGGTCCCTAAATTGAGCCTTCGAGGCCCTAAAAATAGCTTAGAAGCAATTCGAAAATAATTTGAAACAAAACAGAAGTTTTAAGAAAAAGTTGTAAAAATGTGAAACAGTGGTCACACGGCCGTGTGACATAGCCCAGGCCTTGTAACAATCGAACAAAGGGACACACAGTCGTGTCCCAGCCCATGTCCTTACCCTTGTAACTCATTGAGTTGGGTCATACGGCCATGTCGCAGGCCGTGTAACTCTTTGACTTGCCACACGCGGCCGTGTGCCAGGCCAATTGATCCAAAAATTTACCCTAAATTCATGCCATTTCAAGGTAAAGCATATCTAACTAACAATTCCATTTGAGAACACATTCAAGGGAGTTAAACATCATTCAAACACATCTAAACATACCATTTCAAACATCATAATTCGCACAATTGGATCAAAACATTATGGATCAAACCAAAGCAACATAGCTACTTTTCAAGCATAAAACCTAATTCAGTTATGTACCAAAACATATCACAATTGACCATTTCCAAGCCATCACAAACATACCAAAAGACCATGCATTTCAATCACCTAAAAGTGGTCAAAATGACCTAACTTAACAAGGCATTACAAGTCCATCAAGCCAAACATAAACTTCAAAAAGGCATAAACATACTAAATCAACCATTTTCACATTCATGAACTAACATTACAAAAGGTATCCGACAAAATAAACAAAACTACCGAATTGGTTGTTGGATAGTGTGATAAGTCTTTGACAAGCTTCCAACCGATTGATCTTCCGATTATCTATAAAACAAAGCAATGAGTGCTTAGTAAGCTCGTATAAATTCAAACATAATTTACCATTACATTAGCACAATTTATAGAAAAAGCACAATATCATGACCAAGACCATATGCTTAGCATAAGCCTATACAAGCAGCATCAACTCAAGAGTTAGTATACTTATCCATGTTACAAATGAATCCAATCACATACTAAGTAAGTTTCACATATACATCATTTAATTCATTAGCCTTTTCATATGATCATGAACCGTTTCATTTGTATACTTACCATGCCATTTCCTTTTCTTACATGTTGAGCCATCTAGAATTACATTGGATACTCAAAATACTCACACACATAATGTGACTTTCTATATAACCCTAACCTTTCCTTTTCAATGATGATCACATGAGTTGTGAAATGGGTCTACTCACACAAGCTGTGAGTCGAAATATTAGCTACATGATGCTTCTCACACGAGCTGTCACACCCCTAACCCGTAACCGTCGTCGGAATAGGGTTAAGAGGTATTACCAAACATTCAAGACATTTACAATCATTTTACAACACAAAGTTAATCATCGTCTGAACATATCAAATTATATGCAAATAGTCCCTTAATGAGGTCTACGAGACCTTAAACACGATTTAGAAAGGAGTCGGGACTAAACCGAACACATACAAAAATTTTTGAAAATTTAACATTTTTCCAAGCTGCAGAGGTCACACTCCGTGGGTAGGCCGTGTGCCTCACACGGCCTCGGACACACCCATATGTCCAAGCTGTGGCAAAATAGGGCATACATACTGACTTGTGCACATGGCCTAAGACACGCCCATGAGCCTCACCCGTAGTTGACATTGACTTGCACCACATGGCCAGTCACACGCTCGTGTGTCCAGCCCGTGGTCAAAACTGACTTGTTTCACATGACCAATCACACGCCCATGTGTCTAGCCCGTGTGCAAGCCTGAATTGATTCAATTTGCAAACTCAAATGACACAGTCGAGAAACACGCCCGTGTGCTCAACCGTGTGAGCAATTATAGGCCATTTGCAAGGCCAAACTTGCCACCCACACTTAGAATCACTTACAAGCATCAAACCATATGCATTCATACCTCAAATGGCAACCAAAACATACCAATATATACACCAATTAATCACCATCGACACCATCTATTTCCATACTCAATCTCAACTCAAATAAGTCCATCTAAAATACCAATTTCACATCCCAATTCATACAAGTCAAGCATCATGCAATTCATATCACAATTTCACATTAAACCACAATACTCATCAACCAATTTAAGCATGAAACGTACATATCCATTTTCACTAACTCATACCATATTTATCATTCACATAACCCACTCATGTGAACCAACATCATTCAACTCCCATGCCATATCACATGACAAAGCTTATACACTTCAAAACATGCCATATCTACTAGCTTATACATGTCATATTCAAATATATACATCTTTCCAAAAATACCAAAATAAATAGTCGATAGTGTGTTTGAGTCGCTGACAATCCCGGATCTGAGCTAGCTATATAGACACTGTAAAATAAAGAAAAATTCATACAGTAATCTTAAGAGCTTAGTAAGTTCGTCAAATAATACATTTAACTCAATAATGCAATTACAATACGTAAATCAAAACATCACTTAGATCAATTCACAAATATACACCATATTATCCATAGCTAGTATGCTCACTCAATCATCCATATATCCATTTACAAAATCATCAACCACATAGGTTCTATACATACCTTAGCCAACACAGTTATTGACCATTCTTGCTACTCAATGCTCAATATCCCGTTTCATTCAATCTTCGTCAATCAATCGATTTATTCGCACACTTAGTGCCAAATTCTTAGCCGAAGATTTAATATCATCGCACACTTAGTGCATTTATATTAAACCAAATTTAACTCGGTATCTCACACACAGTGCCAATCAATATAGCTGAGGCTTCCTTTACCTCGTACACACAATGCTATTCACCTCTGTCTCCAATCTAATTACGCACACTTTGTGCCACATTTCTCAACTCCACATATAGCATTTCTAATTCAATAACCACATATTCATTCATTTCATAACACATAGATATGAATTTAAACGATTCATATTATACACGAGCTTACCTCAAACGTCGAAATAACAAAACAAGTCGACTAATCGAGCACTTTATCTTCGCCTCGATCTCGATCCAAATCCCTCTTTTCTTGATCTATACATATTCAAATTTAGCTCATTCAACCACCAATTCATTTAATTAAGTCCAAACACAAATATTTAGGGCATTTTACAAAATAGCCCTCACATTTTCACATTTCGACACTTAAGTCCCTATTTCATAAAATCATCAAATTCACATAATTTCATTTCACACATGCCTAGCCGAATTTTCCATATATTCATACAAGCCCTCATATTTTATTTATTTCACAATTTAGTCTTTTAATTTACACTTTTCTCAATTTAGCCCAAAATGGCCAATTTCATCAAAAATTCAAATACAAGCTATGTTTACCCAACATTAAGCTTTAATATTTCACCAACTATCAACACAAAGCTCACATATTCATCAATGGCACATCTCAAAATCATTATCAAATTCTAAAATTAAAACATGGGCTAGCTAGAACACTAAGCAACGATCACAAAAACGTAGAAATCACAAAAAATCGAGCTCAAAACATACCTTGATTGAGCCAACGTCTAGCCGAAACCTAACAAGCTTATTTTCTTTCTTTTTCTTCCAATTTTTGACAACCACAAAGATGATATTGGCTTGTTTTTTTTCTTATTTGTTTTATTTTATTACACATTAATATACTATTTACAATTTTACTCTTAATGTATAACATTTAAAATTCTACTAACTTAGCCCATTTTTGTCCATCCAAGCCATTAATGGTCCATTTACAACATAAGGACCTCTCAATTAAAAAGCCATGCCAAATAAGCACTTTAACGATCATCACACAACTTTTACATTTTATGCAATTAAGTCTTTTTTCTCAATTTGACACACAATTGATAAAATTTTCACATAGAATTTTCACACATGCTCAATCACATACTGTAAACACGAAAAATAATATTAAAATATTTTTCTGACCTCAGATTTGTGGTCTTGAAACCACTATTCTGACTAGGGTCTAACCAGGCTGTTACACGAGCTATGGAGAATCTGCAACAAATGCAAGACCTGAACCATTGGTAGAGCATTCAAGACTAGCACTCGAAACATGAAATCCCCAATGACATGTCATTCGTATCCTAAGAATTCTTAAAGTTCAAAGGAGATTCGTTATCCATCAATTATTCATACGTCAATACATTTACAATTCCAAGTCCATTTATATTAACACAACATAGCAATAATCAATTAACTAAAATTAAAATGACCATAGTTCATACGAACTTACCTTGATAACTAGGGTCGCAGAAGTAAAGTTGAATACTAATCCGAAGCTTTAGCCTTTCCTTGATTTTATTCCGGTTGTTGTTTATCTTGATCTAAATGAATTGTAACATCCTAGATTAGGGGTTATGCGTTTGTGCATAATTCATGAGTAGTAGGTTTTGGCAGTGTTTGGAAGTGAATTAAGGGTTTTTAAAATCCTAGGATGGAAGATAAAGCTTTGGACAATTATTGGTTTTTAAGTTAAAAACAAGAAGTGATGTGGAAAAGTGGCAAGGGACGCCACCTAAGGTGCAAGGGTTATGGCATCAAGTGAAGTACTTTGAGGGAAGAGGTTGAATCCCATTGTGTGCTTTTTGCTTAATTTCATGAAATAGCATGTTTATTGTGATATGTGGTGTGCATTTTAGAACCTTGGAAATGTAAGGTATGGAAATGTATGGAAATGTATGGAAATGTAAGGAAATGCATGGAAATGTAAAATGGAAATGTATGGAAATGTATGGAAATGTATGGAAATGTAAATGTAAGGAAATGTATGGAAATGTATGGAAATGTAAGGAAAATGTATGGAAATGTAAGGAAATGTAGGGAAATGTAAGGAAATGTAGGAAATGTCCTGAAATGTCAAAGCGTAAAAATGCTTTAGAAATGATAAGTTTAAAGGAGGAAACGAACGTTTTGAAAATTTGGAAATGTAAGGAAATGTCTTAGAAATGATAAGTTTTAAGGCAAGGCGGCCTTAAAAAATTAATAGAAGAAATTTGACACAAAACGGGCTTGGAAAAGTGACAAGGAGGCACCACTTAAAGCCCAAGAAATGACGCCACCAAAGATGTGTGCAAGCTTAAGTTCGACGACAAGGAGAGCATTTACGAGAGTGTTTTTATGTCTCGAATTGGGCTTATGCCTAATTTGTTATTAAAGCTAAACTAATCATAGGGAGGCGCCACTTAGGTGGATAATTTGGGCCTCGTATGGCCACAAGGAGTCCAATAGAATAAGTTTAAATTGGCTCATCAAGGAAAGGGGTGGACGGCATTTAGCTAAGACTTTAAGTAATTTTATTTAATTACTTAAAGAGGAAGCAATGGACTGCAATAGGGACTCTTAAGGAAGAGTTTAATTCTCCTTAAAACTCAAATAAATAGGTGGATAAATGATGATTTATTTTAGATTATTTTCAAAGAGATAATTGAGGGATTATTCTTTAATTTTTAATTAAAGAGATAAAGCTATCAAAATAGAAGAGTGATGGCCAAGTAAGGGATTCTAAGTTAATAATTTCGGCTATAAAAGGAAAAGAGGGCCATTCATTCTTACTTAACTCTCTCTCTCTGAATTCTCTCTAGCAAATATCTCCTTTCTTCATTGTTTTGCCAAGCCAAAATACACCTTGTGTAGCCAAACTTCATTACCAAATTGCTCAAACTCTTTTCTTCTTCTTTCATAATCTTCCAAAAGCCGAAAGTTTGCTAAAATCAAGGCCATAGCCGAATAGTTTTGAGACTTCAAACAAGGGGTTGTCGACTTCTGTATTAAGGGTAAGAACTAGTTATCATTCGATTTTCATCCTTTTCTTTTAGGATTTGCGAAATCTAGGACTACCCCATTAATATCTTGTTGTCAAACTTTGAAGAGATCTTTTCGGATTTGTTTAAGTCAACTACAAGAAGGAGAAGTTCTTTTCCGAAGGTACACCATAGGCGCGTGTTCCTAGTTATTCGGTGAATTTGAGATTTAAAATCCACAAGGTAAGACATGCGAATATTCGCCAAGGCCTATTTTTGGTGTTTTAGATCTAGTTCATATTTATTCAAAATCAAACTAATTTGTTAAAGTGATTTAAAGCTTTGCGAATACAAGAAAGAGTATAGTGAAGATTTGAGGATTTGGCACCAAGGTAAGTTTTAGTGTACTAATCCTACTAGGATTTGGTTTTATAGCCGAATAGGCTTTATGCTAACATACTAAGGTTGGTAGAATGTAGGGACTTGAGATCTAAGGCTTTAGATTGGATTTGGGATTTCAAGTGAAATTGTTAAGCGAATCAGGTGTGTACCCCACACTACTTTTAATAAGATTCATGGCAATAATTAATATGTGCATGTTATAAGTATGTGAATATGGCTAAGGTACCATGTTATGGTACGAAGTACTCAGGTACGTTTCCTACTCCTACTAGGATTATGAATATATGTTATATGTAACATGTGAAAAAGTGATAAGAATGTGAATTAAGGCATGATGTGCATGATATGTAAGATATGGGGCATATGGGTTATATGAAAAGGGGAAGTGAATGTGGTGACCTAGGTGACCTAAGACCACGATAACTGAATGTGGTGACCAAAGACCACGATAACTGAATGTGGTGACCTAAGACCACATATTTTATAAGGGCGATGAGTACGTCATTGCAATGACGCCTTCGATGGTGTGTAGCGGATGGAGGGTTGACTTAGTAGTCCCTACTGTGCGAGGATGGTACGGTGGTGTGTAGCGGATGGCATATAGGTTTGGGTTCGAGTTGCATCATTATTTTACTTGTTTAAATGCTTTATGAACATGTATGATATTGTATGCCCGAAATATTAAATTTTAGTGTTGGTTACACATTGAGTCATTGACTCAACCCGTTAGGGATTACTTTTCGGTGATGACCGGTGATGGACCGGCGTGAGATGATTAGTGGAGGCCATGTGAAGTTCAGATTTCTTTTATTTGAACTATTTTATTTTAAGTATTTTGAATTTAAATTGGGAAATTATTTGATGTAATAAGGCCTTAGTAGAATTATTTTATTCTGTTTTTATTTGTTAAGCTTACAAACCTTCATTTATTAAAAAAATTAAGTAATCATTTTTATAAAAAAAACGAAGCCCAAACGTTTTTTCACCTAAAGTAAAGGATTTTTAATAATGAAATAAACTTGTTTTCAACTCAAGCCCAACCTAAAACGGTCTTTTTTTTCCAAAACACACAAGTTTTTCTAAGTAACAAAAGAATTTGAAACGGTTTACACCGGGGAACATACCAGATCTGGTCAAGGCTCGTGGGCCGGGTTTGGGGTGTTTCAATTTGGTATCAGGGCCCAATTTTAAACTCTCGGCCTTGGGTTTAAGGCCCAAAACGTTTTCCAAAGTAAGCCCAAAAGGAATTTTCTAGAAAATTTTTAGGTTTTTCGGCATGGCCCACTAAGTCTCCGAAACCATGATCCACCGGTAAGTACTTGACTTCAAGTGATTTGAATATGTGAAATGTATGGGCTTTTATGGCAATGTAGATTAGTCGATAAGTATTTGAACCCTAGGACTAGTGTACCCCAACAAATACATAAGACTTAAATATCTAATTAAACAAACACATGGTTGAGTCGCCGGAGTTAGGGTGTGGCAACCATGGTACGCATGTCTAGGATTGGTTTCAGGTGGGAGCTTGGTATTTAAGCAGTCCAGCGTGACTCACCTCCTCTCCACTCGAACCCTACAGTGCGTAGCCTCGGTTCACCCTAACCAAGAGGACTTATACACAAATAAACCCCAACTAAAACCCGAAAGGGACTAGCAGTATTTTATGGAAACCCTAGTTTTAAAATTTCTAAATTACCCTCTTGATTTGAAAAGATTATTTTATAAATTTTTCAAATATTTTGATTTACCAATTTACTAAAATACCTCTAGTGGTAAAATTACGAAAATGCCCTTAGTTATGGAATTTCAAAATACCCACAGTTCTTATCAAAATTTCACTACTTTGCTTAAAGGAACCCTAAATTTACAAAATATCAAAATACCTTGATTATGGGAAGAAAAAAAATTACGAAATTACCCCTAACCTGTAAATTACCGAAAAACCCCCGAGTTACAAAATTACCAGAATGACCCCCGATCTTTAAAAATTTTTGCAACAACACTGATTTTGAAAACAAATTCTCAGAAACAACCTTCAAGTTTTGTAAATTCCAAAATATCCTTGATTTATTAAGATTTATAAATTTACCCTGGTTTATTACTGAAATACCCTGTAATTTCAAAATTTTGAAATACCCCGAGATTTCAAAAATTACCAAAATACCCTTATTGACAAAATCACCAAGGAACCTTATTTTGACAAATTATGAAAATACCCACAGAGGGCAAATTACGAAAATACCCACAGGTAGTGGAAAAACAACAACAATGAAAACTTCAACATTTCTCAATGAGCGAAAGTTCATAATTGATTGATGGATGTATGAATATAAAGACTGTGTGCATGTATGAATACGAAAGAACCACTTCTAAAATTCTTTCCATAAAACTTCTTGGCGGTTAATCGGTGAAACAAAATTTTCTAATACATAAAACTTCTTAATCGATTAAATCATGACGTTAGAAATGAGTTCTAAGAGGCGTGAACTTAGAGATTGTGCTGGAAAGTATGATGGTTCTATTAAGATCGAGTCTTGCGTAAGCATAGTCTTGGTGAGAAGGATTGTATGATTTGTTAGTAAGTAATTTCGAGGATGAAATTATTTTTAAGGAGGGTAGAAGCGTAACATCCTAGATTAGGGTTATGCGTTTGTGCATAATTCATGAGTAGTAGGTTTTAGCGGTGTTTGGAAGTGAATTAAGGGTTTTAAAATCCTAGGATGGAAGAAAGCTTTGGACAATTATTGGTTTTTAAGTTAAAAACAAGAAGTGATCTGGAAAAGAGGCAAGGGACGCCACCTAAGGTGCAAGGGTTATGACATCAAGTGAACTACTTTGAGGGAAGAGGTTCGAATCCCATTATGTGAATTTTTGCTTAATTTTATGAAATAACATGTTTACTGTGATATGTGGTGTGCATTTTTAGAACCTTGGAAATGTAAGGAAATGTATGGAAATGTATGGAAATGTAAGGAAATGTATGGAAATGTAAGAAAATTTATGGAAATGTATGGAAATGTATGGAAATATAAGGAAATGTATGGAAATGTAAGGAAATGTATGGAAATGTAAGAAAATGTATGGAAATGTATGGAAATGTATGGAAATATAAGGAAATGTATGGAAATGTAAGGAAATGTATGGAAATGTATGGAAATGTATGGAAATGTATGGAAATATAAGGAAATGTATGGAAGTGTATGGAAATGTAAGGAAATGTAGGGAAATGTAAGGAAATGTAGGGAAATGTCCTGGAAATGTAAGGAAATGCTTTAGAAATGATAAGTTTAAAGGAGGGAAACGAGCGTTTTTGGAATCTTGGAAATGTAAGGAAATGTCTTAGAAATGATAAGTTTTAAGGCAAGGTGGCCTTAAGAAAATTAATAGAATAAATTTGACACAAAAACGGGCTTGGAAAGTGACAAGGACGCATCACTTAAAGCCCAGTAAATGACGCCACCAACATGTGTGCAAGCTTAGGTTCGAGCAGCAAGGAGAGCATTTCTGAGAGTGTTTTTGCGTCTGAATTGGGCTTGCGGCCCAATTCGTTATTAAAGCTAAACTACTCATAGGAAGGCGCCACTTAGGTGGATAATTTGGGCCTCGTATGGCCACAAGGAGTCCAATAGAATAAGTTTAAATTTGGCTCATCAAGGGAAGGGGGTGGACGGCATCTAGCTAAGACTTTAAGTAATTTTCATTTAATTACTTAAAGAGGAAGCAATGGATGGCAATAGGGACTCTTAAGGGAAGAGTTTAATTCTCCTTAAAACTCAGCTAAATAGGTGGATAAATGAGGATTTATTTTAGATTATTTTCAAAGAGATAATTGAGGATTATTCTTTAATTTTTAATTAAAGAGATAAAGCTATCAAAATAGAAGAGTGATGACCAAGTAAGGGATTCTAAGTTAGTAATTTAGCTATAAAAGGAAAAGAGGGCCATTCATTCTTACTTCTAACTCTCTCTCTCTCAATTCTCTCTAGCAAATATCTCCTTTCTTCATTGTTTTGCTGTAGAAAATACACCTTGTGTAGTGAAACTTCATTACCAAATTGCTCAAACTCTTTTCTCTTCTTCTTTCATAATCTTCCAAAAGCCTAAAGTTTGCTAAAATCAAGGCCATAGCCGAATAGTTTTGAGACTTCAAACAAGGGGTTGTCGACTTCTGTATTAAGAGTAAGAACTAGTTATCATTCGATTTTCATCCTTTTTCTTTTAAGATTTGCCGAAATCTAGGACTAACCCCATTAATATCTTGTTGTTGAAACTTTGAAGAGATCTTTTCGGGATTTGTTTAAGTCAACTACAAGAAGGAGAAGTTCTTTTCCCGAAGGTACACCATAGGCCGCGTGTTCCCTAGTTATTCGGTGAATTTTGGGATTTAAAATCCACAAGGTAAGACATGCGAATATTCGGCCAAGGCCTATTTTTGGTGTTTTAGATCTAGTTCATATTTATTCAAAATCCGAAACTAATTTGTTAAAGTGATTTAAAGCTTTGCCAAATACAAGAAAGAGTATAGTGAAGATTTCGGGATTTGGCACCAAGGTAAGTTTTAGTGTACTAATCCTACTAGGATTTGGTTTTATAGCCGAATAGGCTTTATGCTAACATACTAAGGTTGGCCGAATGTAGGGACTTGAGATCTAAGGCTTTAGATTGGATTTTGGGATTTCAAGTGAAATTGTTAAGCGAATCAGGTGTGTACCCCACACTACTTTTAATAAGATTCATGGCAATAATTAATATGTGCATGTTATAAGTATGTGAATATGGCTAAGGTACCATGTTATGGTACAAAGTATTCAGGTACGTTTCCTACTCCTACTAGGATTATGAATATATGTTATATGTAACATGTGAAAAAGTGATAAGAATGTGAATTAAGGGATGATGTGCATGATATGTAAGATATGGGGCATATGGGTTATATGAAAAGGGGAAGTGAATGTGGTGACCTAAGACCATGACGTGGTGACCTAAGACTACGATAACTGAATGTGGTGACCTAAGACCACGATAACTGAATGTGGTGACCTAAGACCACGATATCTGAATGTGGTGACCTAAGACCACATATTTTATAAGGGTGATGAGCACGTCGACTGCAGCGACTGCCTTCAATGGTGTGTAGCGGATGGAGGGTTGACTTAGTAGTCCCCACGGTGTGCAGGATGGTACGAGTGGTGCGTAGCGGATGGCATATAGGTTTGGGTTCGGGTTGCATCATTATTTTACTGTTTAAATGCTTTATGAACATGTATGATATTGTATGCCGAAATATTAAATTTTAGTGTTGGTTACACATTGAGTCATTGACTCACCCGTTGTGGGATTACTTTTCGGTGACGACCGGTGATGGACCGGGTATGACAGATGATTAGTGGAGGCCATGTGAAGTTGATTTCTTTTATTTGAACTATTTTATTTTAAGTATTTTGAATTTAAATTTGGGAATTATTTGATGTAATAAGGCCTTAGTAGAATTATTTTATTCATTTTTATTTGTTAAGCTTACAAACCTTCATTTATTAAAAAAATTAAGTAATCATTTTATAAAAAAACGAAGCCCAAACATTTTTTCACCTAAAGTAAAGGATTTTTAATAATGAAATAAACTTGTTTTCAACTCAAGCCCAACCCAAAACGGTCTTTTTTTTCCAAAACACACAAGTTTTCTGAAGTAACAAAAGAATTTGAAACGGTTTACACCGGGGAACATACCAGATCCGGTCAAGGCTCGTGGGCCGAGTTTGGGGTGTTTCAATTTTGGTATCAGAGCCTAGTTTTAAACTCTCGGCCTTGGGTTTAAGGCCCAAAATGTTTTCCAAAGTAAGCCCAAAAGGAATTTTCTGAAAAATTTTTAGGTTTTTCTGGCATGGCCCACTAAGTCTCCACCATGATCCACCGGTAAGTACTTCTGACTTCTGAAGTGATTTGAATATGTGAAATGTATGGGCTTTTATGGCAACGTAGATTAGTCTGATAAGTATTTGAACCCTAGGACTAGTGTACCCCAACAAATATATAAGACTTAAATATCTAATTAAACAAACCTATGGTTGAGTCGCCGAGTTAGGGTGTGGCAACCATGGTACGCATGTCTAGGATTGGTTTCAGTGGGAGCTTGGTATTTAAGCAGTCTGCGTGACTCACCTCCTCTCCACTCGAACCCTACCTGGTGCGTAGCCTCGATTTACCCTAACCAAGAGGACTTATACACGGGCTAAACCCCTAACTAAAACCCGAAAGGGACTAGCCGTATTTTTATGGAAACCCTAGTTTTAAAATTTCTAAATTACCCTCTTGATTTGAAAAGATTATTTTTATAAATTTTTCTGAAATATTTTTGATTTACCAATTTACTAAAATACCCCTAGTGGTAAAATTACGAAAATGCCCTTGGTTTATGGAATTTCAAAATACCCATAGTTCTTATCAAAATTTCACTACTTTGCTTAAAGGAACCCTAAATTTACAAAATATCAAAATACCTTGATTATGGGAAGAAAAAAAATTGCAAAATTACCCCTAACCTGCAAATTATCGAAAAACCCCTGAGTTACAAAATTACCAGAATGACCCCCGATCTTTAAAAATTTCTGCAACAACACTGGTTTTGAAAACAAATTCTTAGAAACAACCTTCAAGTTTTGTAAATTCCAAAATATCCTTGATTTATTAAGATTTATAAATTTACCCTGGTTTATTACCGAAATACCCCTGTAATTTCAAAATTTTTGAAATACCCCCGAGATTTCAAAAAATTACCAAAATACCCTTATTGACAAAATCACCAAGGAACCTTATTTTGACAAATTACGAAAATACCCCTGTAGGGCAAATTATGAAAATACCCCTGGGTAGTGGAAAAACAACAACAATGAAAACTACAACATTTCTCTGAATGAACGAAAGTTCATAATTGATTGATGGATGTATGAATGTAAAGACTGTGTGCATGTATGAATACGAAAGAACCACTTCTAAAATTCTTTTCATAAAACTTCTTCACGGTTAATCGGTGAAACAAAATTTTTAATACATAAAACTTCTTAATCGATTAAATCGCGACGTTAGAAATGAGTTCTAAGGGGCGTGAACTTAGAGATTGTGCTGGAAAGTATGATGGTTCTATTAAGATCGAGTCTTGTGCGTAAGCAAAAAGTGCGGTGAGAAGGATTGTACGATTGTTAGTAAGTAATTTCGAGGACGAAATTATTTTTAAGGAGGGTAGAACTGTAACATCCTAGATTAGGGACCTTGGTACAACCCATAATTACCAACATTTCACAATAAAACCAATAGATTTACATTTTCAACAATTTAATCCCCATTTGCAAGTTCAACCAAAATCACATAACAAAACATGTTTATTTTACAACCAAGGTTGATAATCTATGAAATAACTTCAAAACATATTAAAAAACAAACATGGCAAGTCCTCAACTTTTAACAATTTTACAAATTAACCCAAGGGCTAGCTAGATTAAGCAAAAATGAACTCAAAAACATAAAAATCATCAAAAACGGGCTTCAAAACATACCATGCACTAGCAACCAAGCCTGGCCGAACCTAGCTTCCTTCTCTAATGATGAAAACGATTTTGGGAAAGAAAAACCAAGAAGATGATACCTTTTTCATCTTTCAATTACTTAACCCTTTTAACTTAATTATCAATTTACCAAATTGACCTTTTAAAACTATTAAAATTTCATTAAAACCTATCCATGCACATCCACTAATATATAACACGGTATAATTATCATATAAGTCCAATAACTTTCCTTTCCTTAGCCATTTAGCCTGTAACACCCCTAACCCGTAACCATTGCCGGTCTAGGGTTAAGAAGCATTACCGATCAATCCGAAACATTTACAATCATTTTACAACACGAAGTATATCATCATCCAAACATATCAATATATGCATCAATTAATCATCCACTACACCATTTATTTCCTTACTTAATTTCAACTCAAACATGTCTATCTCAAATATCAATTTTTCATTCCAAATCATATAATCTACTCATGATTTAATCCAACCAAATCTATCATGAAACATGCCATTTCCATCTTGCTAATGTATGCAATAATGATCACTCACATAGAACATACTCATACATATATAAGCCATTCTTTTCATATGATCAAAACATACACCAACCATCAAACTACCAAGCCAACTCACATTGCTAAGCTTATACACTTCAAAACATTCCATAATCACTAGCCTATACATGCCATATACCAAATATTTACAACTTCCAAAAGTACCAAAATAGATAGCCGATAGTGTGTTTGAGTCGCTGACGATCCCGGATCTGAGCTAGCTATAAAGACACTGTAAAACAGAGAAAACTTCACACAGTAAGCTTAAAAGCTTAGTAAGTTCATTATATAATACATATAACTCAATAATTCAATTACATTATACAAATTAAACCATCACATAGATCAATTCACAATTATACACCATATCATCCAGAGCTAATATGCTCACTCAACCATCCATTTATCTGTAAACAATATCATCAACCACATAGGTTTCAAACATACCTTTGCCAACACTTAATTAACGAACATTCTTACTATTCAATGCTCGACACCACACTTCGATCATTCTTCATTATCCGTTCGATTTAATCGCACACCTAGTGCCAAATTTCTTAGCCGAAGCTTAAATATCATCGCACACTTAGTGCCTTTACATTAAACCAAATTTAACTCGGTATCGCACACACAGTGCCAATCAATATAATCGATGCTTCTTTTATTTCGCACACTTAGTGCCATTTACCACTATTTCGATTTCATTCACGCACACTTAGTGCCATAAAACTCAATTCCACATATAACATTATCAATTCATCAACTACATGTATTCATTCATTACATAACTCATGAATATGAATTAAACGATTCGTATAATACACAAACTTACCTCGGACGTAAAAATAACAAAACGAGTTGTTCAATCGAGCACTTTGTCTTTGCCTCGATCTAAGTCCAAATTTCTCTTTTCTTGATCTATACATATTCAAATTTAGCTCATTCAATCACCAAATCTTTTAATTTAATCCAAAAACACATATTTAGGGTAATTTACAAATTAGCCCTCACATTTTCACATTTTGATACTTTAGTCCCTATTTCATAAAATCATCAAATTCACATAATTTCATCTCACACATGCCTAGCCAAATTTTACTTATTTTTATACAAGCCCACATATTTCATTTATTTCACATTTTAGTCCTTCAATTTCTCATTTTCACAATTTAGCTCAAAATAGCCAATTTCATCAAAAATTCAAAGACAAACTATGTTAACCCAACGTCAAACTTTCATATTCGACCAACTATCAACATAAAGCTCACATATTCAACAATGGCACCTCTCAAAATCATCATTAAATTATAAAACTAAAGCATGGGTTTGATAGAACACAAAGCAATGACCATAAAAACGTACAAATCATTAAAAACCGATCAAAAACACATACCCGATTGAGCTATGCATGTGCCGAAATCAAAGAAGCTTCAAACCCTTATTTTTTTCTTAATTTTGGTGGAAGATGAACACTAATGTCACTAATCCATGTTTATTTTATTAATGTTAACTTAATAATTATTTTACCATTTTGCCCTTTTATTAATTTATTTAAATTTCCACTAAGTATGTACATATATGTCCATCTCCATTTTCTATGGTCTAATTACAACATAAGGACCTTTCATTTAATAAGCCATGACAATTAAGCACTTTAACAATCAGCACACAGCTTTTGCATTTTATGCGATTAAGTTCTTTTTCATAATTCGGCATACAAACGATAAAATTCACACAGAATTTTCACACATGCTCAATCTCATATTGTAAAAACCAAAAATAATATTAAAATATTTTTTTGACCTCAAATTTATGGTCTCAAAACCACTATTCCGACTAGGATCTAAACCGGGTTGTTACAGCTTTCCCCCCTTAGAGATTTTCGTCCCCGAAAATCTTACCAGTGAAGAGGTTCGGATATTGCTCTATCATAACTTCTTCAGGCTCCCACGTAACCTCTTCAACTCCGTGTTTGTGCCATAACACTTTCACTAGAGAAATTTTCTTATTTCTCAATTCTTTGATCTCACGTGCCAAAATTTGAATCAGTTCTTCACTATATGATAACTATGTCTGAATCTCAACCTCAATAGGAGCAATCACATGCGATGGATCAGATCTGTATCGTCGAAGCATTGATATGTGAAACACATTACTAATCTTTTCTAATTCAGGTGGCAACATCAATCTATAAGCAACTGGCCCAATTATTTCGATAATCTCATACGACCCGATGAATCTCGGATTGAACTTGCCTTTTCGGCCAAACTGAAGTATTTTCTTCCACGGAGACACTTTCAAGAACACTTTATTACCGATCTCATATTCATTATCTTTCCGTTTCAAATCTGCATAAGATTTCTGATGATCTGAGGCCGCTTTCAAACTATCACAAATCACTTTCACTTTCTGCTCAGTCTCTTTGATTAAATCAACCCCGTAAATCTTATTCTTACTAAGCTCAGTCCAATATAATGGAGTTCGACATTTTTTATCGTAAAGAGCCTCATATTTTTCCATTTTGATGCTAGACTGAAAACTATTATTGTATGCAAATTCAATCAACGACAAACGTTTTTCCTACGTACTTTCAAACTCAAGAATACAACATCTCAACATATCCTTGGGAATCTGAATGATCTGCTCGGATTGACCATCTGTTTACGGATAAAAAGCAGTATTGAAATGAAACTTTGTACCTAAATCCTCTTGCAATTTCTTCTAAAACCGCGAGGTAAATCTCGGATCTCTGTCAGATACAATAGATAGTTGCACTGTGCAATCTCAAAATCCCAAAAATATACAATTCAACTAATTTATTAAGATAATAATCTATTCTCACCGGAACAAAATGAGCTGATTTCGTTAATCTGTCAACTATCACCCAAATTGCATCTTTCTTTCTCAGAGATAAAGGTAATCCTGACACAAAGTCCATCGTGATTCTCTCCTATTTCCACGCAGGAATCATAATCGGTTGTAACAAACCAGATGGAACTTGATGTTTAGCTTTAACTTGCTGACTAACTAAACATCTTGAAACAAACTCTGAGATATCTCGTTTCATACCATGCCACCAATAAAACTGTTTCAGATCGTTATACAATTTCATACTTCCCGGATGAACAGCCAAACGACTATTGTGAGCTTCGTTCAAAATCAACTTTGAATTTCTTAGAATACAAATCCGATCTCAAAATCTCAAACAATCATCATTATCACTCAAAATTTTGAATCAGAATTCAAACCGCATTGAGCTCGTTTTGCCATTATATTAGTATCACTCTTCTGAGCATCACAAATCTAACGTATAAACATTGGCCTCACTTTCAATTCAACTAAAACTGAACCATCATCACACAAATCTATTTGAGTTCTCATTGCTCGTAAAGCAAATAAAAACTTTCGGCTCAAAGTATCAGCAACAACATTAGCTTTACCTGGATGATAATCAATCACTAATTCATAGTCTTTTAGTAATTCTAACCATATTTGTTGTCTCAAATTCAATTCTTATTGAGTCATCAAGTACTTCAAACTCTTGTGATCAGTATAAATGTGACATTTCTCACAAATAACTAATGACGCCAAATCTTCAATGCAAATACAATCGCGGCTAATTCAAGATCATGCGTCAGATAGTTCTTTTCATGCGGCTTTATTTGTCTCGAAGCATAAGCTATGACTTTGCCCTCTTGCATCAACACACAGCCCAAACCACTCAACGATGCATCACTGTAAACTATAAATTCTTTATCCGATTTAGGTTGGACTAACACTAGTGCTTCTGTCAACAATGCTTTCAATTGTTCAAAACTCTGTTGGCACTTTTCTGACCATTCGAATTTAACATATTTTAGTAGGAATTTCATCAATGGAGTCGCAATAATCGAGAAGCCTTTCACAAACTGCCTATAGTACCCTGCTAGTCCCAGAAAACTATAGACTTCAGACACATTTCTCGGAGGCTTCCATTCTAATATAGCTGAAATCTTGCTCGGATCAACTCGTATTCTCGCCAGCTGATACAATATGTCCCAGAAAACTAACCTCACGCAACCAGAACTCACATTTGCTGAACTTTGCATACAATTGCTTCTCACGCAGAGTCTGTAACATAATTCTCAAATGTTCGGCATGTTGCATCTCATCACAAGAATAAATCAGAATGTCATCAAAAACACCACGATAAATCGATCCAAATATGGTCTGAATATCCGATTCATCAAATCCATAAACACTGCAGGAGCATTTGTTAGTCCGAAAGTCATAACTAAGAATTCATAATACCCATACCTCGTTCTGAAAGCAGTCTTTGGCACATCTGATTCTTTAACTCGTAGCTGATAATAGACTGATCTCAAATCTATTTTAGAAAACACTGTAGCTCCTTTCAGCTGATCAAACAAATCATCAATACGAGGCAAAGGATATTTATTCTTTATCATCACTTTGTTCAACTGTCGGTAATCAATACACATCACTGTAGCTCTTTTCAGCTGATCAAACAAATCATCAATACGAGGCAAAAAGATATTTATTCTTTATCGTCACTTTGTTCAACTATCGGTAATCAATACACATTCTCATAGTGCCATCTTTCTTTTTCACAAACAACACATGAGCACCCTAGGGTGAGAAAATCGATCGTTCAAATCCTCTATCTGTCAACTCTTGCAACTGAGACTTCAACTCTTTCAATTCTGTCGGTGCCATTCTATATTGAGCTATTGAGATAGGAGTTGTTCCTGGCACTAAGTCAATACCAAACTCGACTTCTTGTATCAGAGGTAGTCCTAGTAGTTCTTCAGGAAACACATCTGGGAACTCATAAATTACAGGTACAGATTCAACTTTCTTTTTTGTCACTTTTATATCTATCACATATGCAAGATAAGCTTCGCACGCCTTTTTCACATAATTCAAAGCTTTCATTGAAGATACAACAGCCGGTAACCCATTCAAATCACTGGATTCAATTCGAACTATCTCACCATTCTGACTTCTCAAATCAATACTCTTCCGTTTATAATTCACAATAGCATAATGCAAAGTGAGCCAATCCATACCCAGAATTATATCAAATTCATTGAATGGTAGTAGCATCAAATTAGCCAAAAAATAAGTATCCCGAAACATCAACGGACAGTTCTTGCACACTTTATCAACTAGAACACACTTGCCTAAGGGGTTCGATACTCTAATTACAAATTCAGTAGACTCAACAGGCATATTCTTACTAGATACTAGATTCCAACACACATATGAATGAGTAGATCCTGGATCTATCAATGCAATCACATCAGTATGAAATGGAGTAAAAGTACCAGTAATGATGTCTGGAGATAACACTTCTTCACGAGCGCGAATAGCGTAGGCTTGGGCAGGTGCTCTCACATCGGATCTCACAACTGTATCGGTTGTCCCTCTCTGACTTCCACTTACATTTCTAGTGCTTCTGGGTGGTCTACCCTTAGCCTTCGTATTACTCGGTCTCGCACCCTAAACAGCTGTCTTTCTCGACTAACTTTAGAAATCCCGAATAAAGTGATCTCGTGATCCACATTTATAGCAAACTCTATTATTATACTTGCCCCAGCATTCTCCGATATGACGTCTTCCACACTGTCTACACTCAGGCTTGTTGCTTCTAACATTGCCAATACTTGATTAATTGGAATTTGAGTTTTAGGACTAGCATTCTGTTTCACTCGGGTGTCCAAATAAAACATTTGAATGGTTAGTTGCATCTCTGAATCTCTTTGACGAAGGTTGATACGACTTATTCATTGATCTTTTTCTTTCATCTCTAGCTTTAGAATCTGCTTTCTTCTTTTCTTTACTAAGTTCTTCGATTTTGCAGGCTCTTTCAACTAACATTACAAATTCATTCAAATCAAGTATTCCAACCAACAATTTAATGTCTTCATTCAAACCTTCAATAAATCATTTGCACATAATAGTTTTTGTTGAAACACATTCTCGCGCGTATTGGCTCAATCTCACAAACTCCCATTCATACTCAGTAACAGACATGCGGCCTCTTTCAGCTCAAAAAATTCTTAACATTTCTGATCTATAAATTGTTGGCTGATATATTTCTTCCGAAATTCAACTTGAAAGAAATCCCAGGTGATTCTCCCTTTTAGGACCATAGATATCAATGTTTTCCACCAATTATATGATGTATCTCTCATCAATAAAATAGCACATTTTAAGCATTCATCAGGAGTCAATGACATCTCACCAAACACTCGAATTGTATTCTTGAGCGAGAGCTCAGCTTGATCGACATCATTAGCTGTTGTGGCCCTAAACTCTTCGTATAACACCCCAAATTTGGGCCTAAAAGTATTGGACCTATTGGGTTTTGGGCTTTGAGACTCCTAAAATTTTTAAGTGAGCAAGAAAATGACAAATTGCATGTTTGCTTTAATGGTTAAGGAATTTGGGGATGTCTTGGGATCAAGTAAGGCTAAGTTTGATGAAATTAATTGATTTGGTTATATGAATTGAGCTACACATGCATGTTACATGATCTGGAATTATTTTGGGCCTAATGGGCCATATGAATGAGATTAGGGCCTAATGGGCCATAAGAATGTCATTTGGGCATAAGGCATTTTATGAACGTGAAATGGGCTTGATGGGCTTTATGGGAGCATAGACATGTATGCTAGGGTTTAATGGACTTTAGGCCTAGTTCTAAACAAATCTTAAACCGCAGAAGACTTAATCTAATAATTAAACATGTCCGTGACCAAGTCGCTAGGTTAGAGTGTGGCAACGGACATATGCATGTCTAGGATTGGATCTAAGGAGAGCTTGGTACTTAAGCAGTCCTAGTGGCCCACCTCCTCTTCTCTGGAATCCTACCTGGTGCATAGTGTCTATTCACTCTAGCCGTAAGGACTTGTTAATGGGCCAAAGTTCATAACTAAAACCCGAGAGGGACCTAAACACCCCTGATTTGTAAAAATTACCAAAACACCTCTGATTTGGAAAATTTCCAAAATACCCTTAGTTTGAAAGTTACCAAAATACCCTTAGATTTGTAAAATCACTAAAATAGCCCAAATTGTAAAATTACTAGAATACCTTTGATTTGTAGAATTACCAAAACATCCCTGATTTAAAAACTTTCCAAAGTACCTCTATTTTGCAAAATTACCTAAATACCCCTATAGAGTAGATATACGAAAATACCCTTGGGTTGTGAAATGACTAAAATACACTTATGTGATGAGTATGAGTTTTATGGAGGTTACTCATGTGCATGTTGCATTCATACGATATTCTGTTTAGGATGCATATGGGTGGAAATTATGGTACGGAGGAAGAATTTGAGGATTTCATAGTCACTTGACGACCGTGGATCCACCGGTGGCTTTAAGCCCATTAGATGATTAGCAGCTTTGCTGCAACGTTGAGTAGTGCCGTTGTGAGTGCTACCTTTGGTGTGTAGAGGATGGGTGGGTTGATTTAGAAATCCCCACATGTGTGTAGGGTTGGAAAGGAAATGGTGTGTAGTGGATGGATTTTTGGGGAGGGTTTTGCATTACCTTGTTTTGCATATGATATGGTATGATATGATATGCTATGGGGTCATTGTGGGCTAAGGCCCAAGACCATCGATTTTGATAGGGCTTAGGCCCAATGGAATATTTGTATGTTGATTTGATTGCCAAGGGATGTACACACTGAGTTTCAAAACTCACACCCTTTTTATTTAATGTTTCAAGTGATCCTCAATAAATGGCTCGACATGGGAGAGGAATCGGAGATGGCCACACTACAAGATGTTTAAATTTTTATTTATTTATTTGGAAGACACAGTTTTAATTGTTTTATTTACATTGAATGTAATAAGGCCTTTTACTCCGAATTGACTTTAAAATTTGAGTTTTGTTGTTCCAACTGTTTACTTAATCATTAAACCTAAGTAAATTTCTTATGATTAAACTTGGTTTTCAAAATGCTTTAAATAGTTAAAATGGGTTTTTATCATTTCTTAACAGGACTCAAGGATTTTGGGCTTTTGGGCCATAAACTTCTAATTAGCAAAATCATTTTGAATTATGCCTTTGATGTGACAAGCCGAATTCGGGCCTAACTTCTAGATCGGGTTTGGGGTGTTACATTTAGTGGTATCAGAGCCCGATTACAAAGCTCGTGCTGTTAAATGGGCCTTCGATTTTGGATTTATTTTTTTAAACAAGTAGATTAAAAAGTTTTGCATGATCTTGTAATGTGGTTCACCGAGCCCTTGACATTGAGCCAAGTAAGGGTTTCTGTTAGTTCACTTGTTTGAATTATTAAACAGTATTTAGATATTGGACTACTTTATAATAGGTTTTTAGAGACTAAAGCTCGTAGAAAACTTACGCTTGTAGTGGATTTACGACTGCGAAATAACTTTTAAATTGTTACTTGCATAAGACATGTGCTTTAAACAGTGGGACTATGAACTAAATACATAAAAATTCCTAATTCAGATAATACGAGAATCAGCGATGAGCACTAGAAGAAGTGCAAGGGGTCGTGGCAGAGGCCGTGGAAGTGTTAGGGCTGATGTGCTAACTCAGCTAGATAGGGAGGTATTGGAGGAGGTTAAAGAAATTGGCGAAACACTTCGGGTTAGGTGCGTGGACTGTGAGGAAAAAAAGAGATCGCAGTTCTCTAGGGCCGCAGTCTTGTTCTGTGAAGCATGTTAAGGTACGTCCAAACTTTTTAGCTTGCGAATATTACAGAAGGCGTCATCCGTGTGAATTCTTGAGGAAGATAGGAGCGTGTTTCAAATGCGGGTCTGAGGAGCATCAAAATCGGGATTGTTCAATCACCATTAAGTCGGGTATGTTTTGTGTGGATGCGATATTCTGGGTATAGAAACTGTATGCGTGCAATATCTACTCCAGTGGGTAAGTATAAATGGTTCCATTAGAGTTAAAGTGTGGTAGTGTTATTAAAATCAGAGTGCGCAACGAAAGCATAGTGGTGTGACTTGAGCGGTGCGATTAATAGTTAGTTGGAAATTTTGAGGACGAAATTTCTTTAAGGGGGTAGAATTGTAACGCCCAAAATTTGGGCCTAGAAGTATTGGGCCTATTGGGCTTTGGGCTTTGGGTCTCTTAAAATTTTTAAGTGAGCAAGAAAATGACATATTGCATGTTTGCTTTAATGGTTAAGGAATTTGGTGATGTCCTGGGATCAAGTAAGGGTATAGGGAAAAAAATTAGTTTTAGCTCTAGGGAACAGTGACTTCTGTTAGTAGGCCTTTAAAAAAAAATAAGTGAAAAATGGCACAAAGAAGCCTATGGTGATGTGGCTAAGTAATGCCACTAGGGTGTAGGGAGGTGGCGACATATTCATGTAGGGAGGTCTGAGGTTCGAGTGCTAGCTTAGTTTTTATTTTGGAGTTTAATTTTAGGC
Source organism: Gossypium rotundifolium (assembly GCA_025506655.1). NCBI lineage: Eukaryota > Viridiplantae > Streptophyta > Magnoliopsida > Malvales > Malvaceae > Gossypium > Gossypium rotundifolium. The sequence continues at coordinate 34,008,241 of CP106730.1, forward strand.
TTCTAGAAGGCTAGAAGTGGCGTGTAGAGGGACTCTAAGGAGAAGTGATCAGTACAGAGAATTTAAGAGAAGGATAAGGGAGATATCATGGAGAAAAATTAGAAGATGAGCAGTGGATGAAGTGGTGCCAAAATAGACTGTAAGGGTGGCTAAGTTTCGGCTATAGGCTATATAAATGTGTGTGCCGAATCTGGGGTCCTAAGTAATACTGAATTTTCCATTCTTTTTCTTTTCTTTGCTGAATTCCTTAGAAGGGTTCTTTGAGTTTCCATCTTTTCTTTCTTTTCTCCCCCTCATCCTTATTTCTTCCATTACCGAATACCATCATCCCTTTTTGCTGAATTCTCTCATAGCCAAATTCCTCTATTACGGAATTACCATCATCCACTATTGCCAAAATTTTTACTTGTATTAAACCTTTGTGGTTTTCCTTCATTACAAACCGATTGGTATCTACTCTCAGTCAAGGTTAAAAGTCGAATCTCGTTTAGTAGCTATCTAGGCCGCAGGATCAAAAGGTTGGATTCGGTAAGTATTAAGTTAACCCCTTAAGTGTGTTTTTTTAAAAGCCGAAGGGCTATCTAACTTCTCATTGTCGTTAACCTTGTATTAACAAGGGTAGGATTCAGAGATCGCAAGCGTGGTAGGATCGTTAGCAAGTGGTAAGTGTGCTCGTCTCGATTATGATTTAAGTAAGTGGCCGAATGTAAGTATGATCTATAGGGGTGACTTGTGTGGGTTATGAGGCACTCAAATTTTTGATGGTGTATGTGTGTGAGTGCAAATCTAGGGTACTCTTGTGATTAGTACCTAAGGAAGGGCTAGTAGAACCCGGTGGCAGGCGGTAAGGTTACGGTAAGTTTTCGACTTTTGAGTAAATATTTTGATTAAGTATGAGTGGTTGATTTAAGGTTGGTTGGTTGGTTGTAGTTCAAGGCTAAGGATAGAATAGCATGTCGCAGTAACCAAGTGTGTACAAACACTACACACACATGTATGCTAGGATTTAATGGACTTTAGGCCTAGTTCTGAACAACTCTTAAGCCGCATAAGACTTAATCTAATAATTAACCATGTCCGTGAACAAGTCGCTGGGTTAGAGTGTGGCAACAGACATATGCATGTCTAGGATTGGATCTTGGGAGAGCTTGGTACTTAAGTGGTCCTAGTGGCTCACCTCCTATTCTCTGGAGTCCTACCTGGTGCATAGTGTCTGTTAACTCTAGCCGTAAGGACTTGTTAGTGGGCCAAAGTTCATAACTAAAACCCGAGAGGGACTTAAACACCCCTGATTTGTAAAAGTTACCAAAACACCTCTGATTTGGAAAATTTCCAAAATACCCTTAGTTTGAAAATTACCAAAATACCCTTAGATTTGCAAAATCACTAAAATAACCTGAATTGTGAAATTACCAGAATACCCTTGATTTACAGAATTACCAAAACATCCCTGATTTACAAAATTTCCAAAGTACCTCTATTTTGTAAAATTACCTAAATACCCCTATAGAGTAGATTTACAGAAATACCCTTGGGTTGTGAAATGACTAAAATACCCCTATGTGATGAGGATGAGTTTTATGGAGGTTACTCATGTGCATGTTGCATTGATACGATATTCTGTTTAGGATGAATATGGGTGAGAATTACGGTACGGAGGAAGAATTTGAGGATCGCATGGTCGCTTGACGACAGTGGATCCACCGGTGGCTTTAAGCCCATTATATGATTAGCAGCTTTTCTGCAACATTGAGCAGTGCCGCTGTGAGTGTTACCTTTGGTGTGTAGAGGATGCGTGGGTTGATTTAGAAATCTCCATAGGTGTGTAGGGTTGGAAGGGAAATGGTGTGCAGTGGATGGTTTTTTGGGGAGGGTTTTGCATTACCTTGTTTTGCATAAGATATGGTATGATATGATATGATATGGGGTCATTGTGGGCTAAGGCCCAAGACCACCGATTTTGATAGGGCTTAGGCCCAATGGAATATTTGTATGTTGATTTAATTGCCAAGGGATGTACACACTGAGTTTCGAAACTCGCACCCTTTTTATTTAATGTTTTAGGTGATCCTCAGTAAACGGCTCGACATGAGAGAGTGTAACACCCCTTACTCGAAATCCATGCCAGACGGGCCCGAGGCATTACCGGATTAAAACCATGTGATCGCTACTTAGGCTCATCGATTACCCTCTTAAGTCATCTCTACAACCTCAATCTCGACTTACGAGGCCTCACTCATACACGCAAGACTCTCGAGACCCTATCGAAAACTTCTGCGATTTTAAAAATTTTCCACCTAAACAGGGACTACACGCCCATGTAAGGTGAGACACGCCCGTGTAAAGTTACACATGCCCATTCCTTCAACCTTTGCATGAAAAACCAAGTATTCTGCCAATGCCCCACGGCTAGGGCACACGTCCGTGCTCACCACCCGTGGTGAACACTGACTACACCACATGGCCTGAAGTCTAGACACACACCCGTGTGGCTAGCCTGTGGCCTATACTACTCAAATCTGTCAAAGAGGCATGGCCAAGGCACTCGCCCGTGGAATGGCTATGTGTTACACATGGCCTAAACACATACCCGTGTGTCTATCCACATGGACAAGAACAAAGCTATGTGCTAAGCTCTTCTCACCCCTCAAGTTCTTATAACATATACTCAACAACACATTAATAATAAATTCAAATTCAAACACAATCACATATGGATAACTACATCTTTTCATATAATAAAGCATTCAACAACTATGGCATTATACAATATAGATTATCCATCTATAGGCTAACATATCTTAGCCATTACAACAAATTCACTAACTTTTCTAACCCTTATACATGCCATATACAAAACATTTAGTCTAATGCACCGGAGTGAGCTGATAGTGTGGGTGATCTTCCGATTAATTCACGTATCTCGATTCAACCCTTTTTCTCTATAATACAAGGAAAAAGAAAAGGAGTAAGCCTTGAGCCTAATAAGTTTACACATAAACAATTTAAGCATTCTAGTATAAACTAAGCAACAATTAGCATTATACTACCAAATAAATTCACATCCACAATTATGCTTACTCTTTCTACCCCTTACCAAATTTCCAACACATCATGAGTCACATACTCATAATCATTGACATGCACCCCTGCACTCAATACCACATTTATTCGAAAAAACAACACATCGTTTTATCACACTAATACGTCCACACAACTAAATTACTCGGTGGTTTTGCACTCAGCCCACCCCAATAAGATAATAAGGTAGTATCGCACATATCCTACCAAGAGGTGCTAATAGTGGTTTCGTGCATAGCCCACTAAATAATATACTTAACTATGGTACCACACACAGCCTATAGTTGTTAAGTATTAAGGTGGTATCGCACTTAGCCCACATCAAATATTATCGCTACACATTTACATATCTACTACTCATTCATTCATTCATGATATCTACCACATTCATTCCACTTGAACCACATAGGTTCTCAATCATTCTCATTCATTCTTATTCATGCTACACACTGGCTAGCATTAAGAACCTATAAGTATAACACATTGATTACGCGTAAACTTACCTCGGTACTCAAAAAGTATAAAGATGTGCAATTTTGTACACCACCTTTCTCTTGCCTCGGTTTCGATCCAGGCTTCGTCTTTCTTGATCTATAATGATAAATCAACTCATTTAATACACATATTGACTAAATTGACCATTATGTCATCCTTTAGCAAAATTAACATTTTGCCTCTAAACTTTCTCATATTTACACATTTGGCCCAATGCTCGTAAAGTGATTTTCATTCAACTTTATAGCCTTTCATGCATAGCCGAACCATTTACTCAACTAAAGAAATCATCAATTCTCACTAAATCCCATATATATGACCAATCTCAAGACTTTCACAAACAAGTCCCTATATGCATTTTTCATGGAATTCTCCTAGCAAAAGATATTTCTACTATATCAAGCTTTCATATTCTTCCATAAAACATCAAAATACATGGATGTCTTACATGGGTACATTTTTTGAACATCCATCTTAGCTCAACATAGAGCTAAAAATAGCTTACTCATGCTTCTAGGACTTTAAAAATACGAAGAATATCAAAAACAAAGCTAGAATACACTTACTAGCTAGCTTGAAAAGTTCAAGAGCCCTAACAATGGCTTCTCTAAATTTTTGGCAGCCTTGGGGAAGAAGATGAATGAAAATTCTATCATCTTTTTTCCCATTTTAATCATTTAATTGACAAATGACCAAAATGCCCTTTTGTCCAACTTTCAAATTTTAATCCATTCATACCCAATTTTGTCCAAAAATTAGAATTTGGGAAAATTACTATTTAAGGACCTCCAATTGATATTCTAAAGCTATTTCATACAAATAACTTCTAGAATACCACATTTTGCAACTTTTACAATTTAGTCCTTTTGGGCAATTCAATCACAATTTGACAAAATTGCTTCATGAAACTGTGATACTAACATGAAAACATGACATAGACCTCAAAAACTCATACATATACCTCAAATTTGTGGTCTCGAACCACTATTCTGACTAGGCCCTAAATTGGGATATATAACTCTCCCCCTTTAGAGATTTTCGCCCTCAAAAATCTTACCAGTAAAGAGGTTTGGATGTTGCTCTCTCATAGCTTCTTCCGTTTCCCACGTGGCTTCTTCCTCACTGTGTTTTTGCCACAACACTTTCACAAGGGCTATGTTCTTATTCCTCAACTTTTTCACTTCTCGAGCCATAATCTTAATCGGCTCCTCTTCATAAGACATATCCGATATTATCTCAATTTCCGCTGAAGGAATCACATGCGAAGGATCGGACCGATATCGTCGTAACATCGACACATGGAACACATTATGAATCTTTTCTAATTCTACCGGCAAGGCCAAACGGTAAGCTACTGGTCTAATTCTATCGGTAATTTCATACGACCCTATGAATCTTGGACTCAATTTCCCTTTTTGTTCGAATCTCATGATCTTCATCCATGGAGATACTTTCAAAATCACTTTGTCACCCACATTAAACTCAATTTCTTTTCTTTTCAAATTCGCATACGACTTCTGTCGGTCTGAAGCAGCTGTCAAACCATTACGAATCACTTTCACTTTCTCTTCAGTTTCTTTCACTAGGTTGACCCCAATTATTCGCTTCTCACTAAGCTCGGTCCAATACAAAGGAGTCCGACACTTACGACCATACAAGGCCTCATACGGAGCCATCTGTATACTCGACTGATAACTGTTGTTGTAAGCAAATTTGACCAAAGGTAGATATTTTTCCCAACTACCTTCAAATTCCAACACACAGCATCGAAGCATATCTTCAAGAACTTGAATCACTCTTTCTGATTGACCATCAGTTTGCGGATGGAACGCAGTACTGAAATTTAATCTCGTAACCCATGGCTTATTGCAACTTCTTCCAAAACCACGAAGTAAACCTCAGATCTCTATCCGATATTATAGACATAGGCACACCATGCAATCTCACTATCTCTGCAACATATAATTTAGCTAACTTATCCAGTGAATAATCAACATGTACTAGAATAAAGTGAGCTGACTTCGTCAACCTATCCACAACAACCCACACAACATCTTTCTTTTTCGGAGTCATCAGCAACCCCATCACGAAATCCATGGTAACCCGATCCCATTTCCATTCAGGAACCATCACTGGCTGAAGTAATCCCGAAGGAACTTGATGCTCAACTTTCACCTGTTGACAAATTAGACATTTTTCCACAAACTCAGAAATGTCTCTTTTCATACTCGGCCACCAAAAAACTTTTTCAAATCGTTGTACATTTTTGTACTACTCGGGTGTACTGACAAATAGCCACTATGCGCCTCATGTAAAACTTTTCGGATTAACTCTTCATCTCATGGTACACAAATTTTGTCATGGTACATCAAACAATCATCCGGACCCAGTCGAAAATCAGAATCACTTCCCAATCCACACTTAGCTAGCTTGCATCTCACTGTCATTTCTTTGAGCCTTACTTATCTGTTGAACAAATAGTGGCTTAGCTCTCAACTCTGCTAAAACAGCACCATCAGTAGACAATGCTAAGCTTGTGATCATAACTCTTAGAGCACACAAGGATTTCCTACTCAGGGCATCCGCAACCACATTAGCTTTTACTGGATGATAATCAATGACTAACTCATAGTCTTTCAACAAGTCAAGCCACCGTCTCTGTCATAAATTTAGATCCTTTTGATCCATCAAATACTTCAAACTCTTGTGATCCGTAAAGATTCAACACTTTTCCCCATACAAGTAATGTCACCAAATCTTTAACACGAAAACAATCGCACTCAACTCCAAATCATGATTCAGATAATTCTTCTCGTGCAGTTTTAACTGTCTCGAGGCGTAAGTGACAACTTTACCCTTTTGCATCAATACGCATCCGACACCATTAAATGACGCATCACTATAAACCACGAACTCCTTCCTGATTCTAGTTGAACCAAAACCGATGTCTTAGTCAACAATGTTTTCAACCTCTTGAAACTTTGTTGACACATCTTAGACCAATCAAACTTCACATCTTTATGTAACAGTTTCGTCACCGGGGTAGCAATTACAGAAAATCACTTTACGAAACGTCTGTAATATCGCGCTAAACCCAGAAAGCTTCTAAATTTTGATATGTTCCTTGGTTGTTTCCAATCCACAATAGCTGATATCTTACTTGGATCAACTCGAATACCAACACCTGACACAATGTGTCCTAGGAATCCAACCTCTCGGAGCCAAAACTTACTCTTGCTAAACTTAGCATACAACTGCTTATCTCTTAAATTTTGTAAGACAATTCTCAAATGTTCTTCATGATCGTTCTAATCCTGAGAATAGATCAATATGTCATCAATGAAGACAACCACAAACTTGTCCATCAGATCCATAAAAATCGCAGGTGCAGTCGTTAAACCAAACGACATGACCAGAAACTCGTAATGGCCATACCTTGATCAAAATGTAGTTTTCAACACATCCTGCTCCTTCACTCTCAACTGGTAATAACCAGACCTCAAATCTATCCTGGAGAACACTGAAGCTCCCTTCAGCTGATCAAAAAGATCATCAATCCTTGGTAAAGGATACTTATTCTTCATCGTCACTTTGTTGAGTTGTTTGTAGTTTATGTATAATCTCATTGACCCATCTTTCTTCTTCACAAATAATACCGGAGCACCCCACGATGAGTAGCTCGGTCTCACAAAACCTTTATCCGCCAACTCTTGCAATTGAACCTTCAGTTCTTTCAACTCTACAGGTGCCATCCTATACGAAGCAATTGAAATAGGCACCGTTCCTGGAATTAGCTCAATCCCAAACTCGACCTCTCTCACAGGAGGTAATCCGGGTAACTCCTTCGAAAATACATCTGGATACTCACATACCACTGGCACTGATTCAATCGTCACCTCAGACTCTTGAGTATTTAATACAAACGCGAGATAGGACTCACATCCCTTTCTCAAACATTTCTTGGCCATTAAGGAAGAAATCATCACTGGTAGACTATTCGATCCACCTGATTCAACCCGAATAACACCTCCACCCTCAAATTTTAGCTCGATAAACTTACTACCACAGTTCACTATGACACTATGTGTAGTCAACCAATCCATGCCAATGATTAAATCAAACTATCAAACGGCAACAATATTAGGTTTGTAGGAAAATAATGACTCTTAACCATCAAAGGACAGCTCTTACACACCTTGTCCACTAACACATGCTTACCTAACAGGTTTGAAAACTTAACCACAATGTCTATAGACTCAACAGTCATACTCAAACTAGATGCCAATCTCATGCAAATATAGGAATGGGTAGACCTTGGGTCAATTAAAGCAATAACACAGGTGTCATAAATAGAAAAAGTATTCGTTATCACATCTGGGGAGGATGCCTCTTTGCGAGCGCGAATGGCATATGTCCTAGCAGGTGTCCGACCCTCCAGTCTCACAGTAGAATCTCGTGACGCACTCTACCACTAGTCCCCCCTCACGGGTTCTTTGGTGGTCTACCCCTCGAAGGTACATTGCTAGGTCTTATCTCTTACTTCTCTTCCTTGTCATCCCTCTTAGGGCAATTTCGGATAAAATGGTCGAGGGAACCACACTTATAATAGTTTCGACTGTTACCCCAACACTCTCTAGTGTGATATTTACCACAACTTGGACACTCCGATTTGTTCTTCTGATTGCCCACACTTTCCATCAATGTGGCTTGGACTCTTGAACCCGAACGAGTGTTGCCTTGATTTCGAGGTGAATATCCAACTGATGTAGTGGTCTGAGTAATCGCCTCCTTGGATCTCTTCGATTGAGCTTGGTAAGATTTGCCCATCGGTCATTTTCTTACATCTCGGGCCTCATTCACTGCTCTACTCTTTTCCTTACTCAGTTCTTTGGCCTTACTTGCCCTATTAACCAACATTACGAACTTGTTCAACTCCAAAATACCAACCAGAAGTTTGATATCCTTATTTAGTCCATCTTCGAACCTTTTACATAAAACAGCCTCTGTCGACACACATTCTTGAGCGTATTTGCTAAGCCTAACAAACTCGCGCTCATTTTCTGCTACTAATATTCTCCCTTGCTTCAACTCAAGGAATTCTTTTCTTTTCTGATCGGTAAGTCTCTGGCATATATACTTCTTCCAGAACTCTCCCAGAAAGAAGTCCCACGTCACCCGTTCTCTCGGGACTATCGATGTCAATGTCTTCCACCAATAGTATGCCGAATCTCTTAGCAAAGATACGACACACTTCAGGTTCTCTTCAGGTGTACATGAGAGTTCATCGAACACTCTCATCGAGTTCTCCAACCAAAACTCTGACCTCTCAGGGTCATCATCTACCTTAGCTCTAAACTCCTCAACCCCGTGTTTCCTAATCTTATCCATCGGGGGCTTCGTCACTCTCACTACTTCTATAACTTGAGGAGCAACTGGAACTGGCTGAGGTATAGGAGGAGGTGGAGGAGGTTAAGCATTAGGGTTTGCTCGAACGTACTCCGAGTACCAGTTACTCATCATCCAGGAAAGGCTTCCCGAGCCTCGTCTCTTTGACTCCCAATCTCGGGTTCACTCTGTACAGTCGCGATCCCTTGTGCCGGAGCCGGCACATTACTAGCTGCATCATCAGTAGCCGATTGATCATGATTCATACTCTATATAAAAACAAGTTCAAAAATCATCAGAAGCCACCACACTAGCATTATATACTTATGGCATGTATAGCTAGACTCTTACACCCGCTACGGTAGTCCTAAAATCGACTAAACCATAGCTCTGATACCACTAAATATAACACCCCTTACCTGAAATCCATGCCAGAATCGGGCCCGAGACATTACTAAATTAAAACAATATAATCGCCATTTAGGCTCATCGATTACCCTCTTAAGTCACCTCTACAACCTCAATCTCGACTTACGAGGTTTAACTCATACACATAAGACTCTTGAGACCCTATTGAAAACTTCTACAATTTTAAAAAATTTCCACCTAAATAGGGACTACACGCCCATGTAAGGTGAGACATGCCCGTGTAAAGTTACACACGCCTATGCCCTCAACCCGTGCATGAAAACCCAAGCATTCTGCCAATACCCCACGGCTAGGACACACGCCCGTGCTCACCACCCGTGGTGAACACTGACTACACCACATGGCCTGAAGTCTAGACACATGCCCGTGTGGCTAGCCCGTGGCTGGTATTGCTCAAATCTCTCAAAGAGGTACGACCAAGGCACACGCCCGTGGAATGGCCGTGTGTCACACATGGCCTAAACACATACCCGCGTGTCTATCCACATGGACAAGAACAAAGCTATGTGTTAAGCTCTTCTCACCCCTCAAGTTCTTATAACATATACTTAACAACACATCAATAATCAATTCAAATTCAAACAAAATCACACATGGATAACTACATCTTTTCATATAATAAAGCATTCAACAACTATGGCATTATACAAAATAGATTATCCATCTATAGGCTAACATACCTTAGACATTACAACAAATTCACTAACTTGTCTAACCCCTATATATGCCATATACAAAACATTTAGTCTAATGTACCAGAGTGAGCTGATAGTGTGGGCGATCTTCTAGTTAATCCACGTATCTCGATTCAACCCTCTTTCTCTATAATACAAGGGAAAAGAAAAGGAGTAAGCCTTGAGCCTAGTAAGTTTACACATAAACAATTTAAGCATTCTAGTATAAACTAAGCAACAATTAGCATTATACTACCAAAAAAATTCACATCCACAATTATGCTTACTCTTTCTATCCCTTACCAAATTTCCAACACATCATGAGTCACATACTCATAATCATTGACATTTACCCCTGCACTCAATACCACATTTACTCAAAATATAACACATTATTTTATCACACTAATACGTCCACACAGCTAAATTACTCTGTGGTTTCGTACTTAACCCACCCCAATCAGATAATAAGGTAGTATCACACATAGCCTACCAAGAGGTACTCATAGTGGTTTCGCACATATCCCACTAAATAATAAACTTAACTATGGTATCGCACATAGCCCATAGTTATTAAGTATTAAGGTGGTATCGCCCTTAGCCCACCATCAAATATTATCGCTACACATTCACATATCTACTACTCATTCATTCATTCATGATATCTACCACATTCATTCCACTTGAACCACATAGGTTCTCAATCATTCTCATTCATTCTCATTCATGCTACACACTGGCTAGCATTAAGAACGTATAAGTATAACGCATTGATTACGCATAACCTTACCTCAGTACTCAAAAAGTATAAAGATGTGCAATTTAGTCCACCACCTTACTCTTGCCTCGATTTTGATCCTGGCTTCGTCTTTCTTGATTTATAACGATAAATCAACTCATTCCTTCTAGCCTTTCATGCATAGCCGAGCCATTTACTCAACTAAAGCAATCATCAATTCTAACTAAATCCCATATGTATGACCAATCTCAAGACTTTAACAAACAAGTCCCTACATGCATTTTTCATGGAATTTAAAAATACGAAGAATAACAAAAACGGAGCTAGAATTCAATTACTAGCTAGCTTGAAAAGTTTAAGAGCCCTAACAATGGCTTCTCTAAATTTTTGGCAGCCTTGGGGAAGAAGATGAATGAAAATTCTATCATCTTTTTTCCCATTTTAATCATTTAATTGACAAATGACCAAAATGCCTTTTTGTCCAACTTTTAAATTTTAACCCATTCATGCCCAATTTTGTCCAAAAATTAGAATTTGGGAAATTACTATTTAAGGACCTCCAATTGATATTCTAAAGCTATTTCATACAAATAACTTCTAGAATACCACATTTTGCAACTTTTTCAATTTAGTCCTTTTAGGCAATTCAATTACAATTTGACAAAATTGCTTCATGAAACTGTCACACTAACATGCAAACATGGCATAAACTTCAAAAACTCATACATATACCTCGAATTAGTGGTCTCGCACCACTATTCTGACTAGGCCCTAAATCGAGATGTTACAGAGAGAACTCAGATATGGCCACACTACAAGATGTTTAAATTTTTATTTATTTATTTGGAAGACACAGTTTTAATTTTTTTATTTACGTTGAATGTAATAAGGCCTTGTACTCCAAATTGACTTTAAAATTTGGGTTTTATTGTTCCAACTGTTTACTTAATCATTAAACCTAAGTAAATTTATTATGATTAAACTTGGTTTTTGAAATACATTAAATAGTTAAAATGGGTTTTTTTATCATTTCTTAATAGGACTCAAGGATTTTGGGCTTTTGGGCCTTAAATTTCTAATTAGCAAAATTATTTTGAACTATGCCTTTGATGTGACACGCCAGATTCTGGCCTAACTTCTAGGCCGGGTTTGGGTGTTAGATTTAGTGGTATTAGAGCCCGGTTGTAAAGTTTGGGCTGTGAAATGGACATTCGATTTTGGGTTTTTTTTAACAAGTAGATTAAATTTTTTTGCAGGATCTTGTAATGTACCGAGCCCTTGACGTCGAGCCAAGCAAATGTTTCTGTTATTTTACTTTTTTGAATTATTTAACTGTATTTAGATATTGGGCTACATCAAAATAGGTTTTTAGAGACTAAAGCCCGTAGGAAACTTACGCCTGTAGTGGATTTACGACTGCGAAACAACTTTTAAATTGTTACTTGCATAAGACATGTGCTTCAAACAGTGGGACTATGAACTAAATACATAAAAATTCCTAATTCGGATAATACGAGAAACAATGATGAATGCCTAGAAGAAGTGTAAGGGGTCGTGGCAGAAGCCGTAGAAGTGTTAGGGCTGATGTGTTGACTCAGCTAGTTAGGGAGGTACTGGAGGAGGTTAACGAAATTGGCGAAACACTTCGGGTTAGGTGCATGGACTGTAAAGAAAAAAAGAGATCGCAGTTCTCTAGGGTCGCAGTCTCGTTCTGTGAAGCATATTAAGGTACGTCCAAACTTTCCAGCTTGCAAATATTGCAGAAGGCGTCATCCAAGTGAATTCTGGAGGAAGTTAGGAGCGTGTTTCAGATGCGGGTCTGAGGAGCATCAGACTCGGGATTGTTCAATCACCATTAAGTCGGGTATGTTTTGTGTGGATGCGATATTTTGGGTATAGAAACTATATACGTGCAATATCTGCCCCAATGGGTAAGTATAAAAGTTTCAATTAGAGTTAAAGTGTGTTAGTGTTATTAAAATCAGAGTGCGCAGCGAAAGCATAGTGGTGTGACTTGAGCGGTGCGATTAATAGTTAGTTGGAAATTTCGATGATGAAATTTCTTGAAGGGGATAGAATTGTAATGCCCCAAATTTGGGCCTAGAAGTATTGGGCCTATTAGGCTTTGAGCTTTGGGTCTCCTAAAATTTTTAAGTGAGCAAGAAAATGACAAATTGCATGTTTGCTTTAATGGTTAAGGAATTTGGAGATTTCCTAGGATCAAGTAAGGGTATAGGAAAAAAATTGGTTTTAGCCCTAGGGAACAGTGACTTCAGTTAGTAGGCCTTTTAAATAAAAATAAGTGAAAAATGGCATAAAGAAGCTTATGGTAAGGTGGCTAAGTAATGCCACTAGGGTGCAGGGAGGTGGTGACATATGCATGTAAGGAGGTCTGATGTAACACCCCTAGCCCGTATCCGTCGTCGGATTAGGGTTACGGGCATTACCAAACCATACATAAATCAACGCACTTTACAAGAATTATTACTTTGATAAATGCATGTCAATTCATATTATCAAAAATAATCATGTATATTCCATCTAATATCAAGACATTAACTTACATATCACGAATAATTTCATTAACATCAACTAAGGACTAATTACAATCATTTAGCGAATCTCTATTCATTTGGCCATTTAAAAACAAGGGCCGATTAGGCATATAGTACTTATTCATTTATTCCATATCTATTATCAATGATACATTTAAACGTATACCATTTTCGAACATAGGTATCACCTTTTTACTATATACATCGCTCATTTCATTACCACATAAGATTATGCCATTGATAAATATACTTATTCCACATTCAATTATGCCATTTAATTCTCATGGCCGAACATACAATATCACTCAAAGAAAGAATTTAAGATCCAAACTAAAATAAGCCATGGCCGAATGTCCACAAATGAGCACACATCTATTTGCTCATTAAAGCATCACTTTTGGGATACACATACACAAAATGCAACTTATTTCACCCATGTCTAATCATGTTAAAACATTCAAATAACTATTCCAAAATATTTATCAACCCAAAAACATATATATATATATATATATATATATATATCATATTCAACCAATTTCTAGAAACTCAAAACTCACATTTACCTAATATGAAATAGCTTCCAAACTAGGCATTTAATATATGTATGTATATATACTACTATAGTCAAATAGTAAATCCATAATTTAACAAGTTCAACCCAAAATCAAATAAAGAAACATAGCCATTTTCGTATGGCATATGTACATATATACATTTACATGTCTTTCAAACACAGCCCAAAGTACATAGTCTATACATGCCATAAATTTCAAAAGAGAAACAGCTTACAGAATACCAAAGATAGATGATAGTGCGATTGACTTTGACAGAAATTCCCGAACACAAGCTAGCCTTCAAGATCTATATAATAGTCAAACAAACACACAAACGGTAAGCTAATTTAGCTTAGTAAGTTATAAGCAAAACATATTACGAACAATTAAACATTATACAAATTTTGTTTATTTCAACCTAATCAGTAATGAAATGGTAACAACAACACATATAGCATATTACCATTAAACCAAAATATGACCATTAGATCTCCAAAACTGAATATTCACATGCCCTATATTCATTTCGAATAATCTCAAAAATCAATAAATACATCACATTTTATAATTTAATATACAAGAACAACTTACCTCATTTGTACCAAATTATCAGCCGTCAAGCATTACTTACCTACATGTCACTTTCGATTACCATCATTCATTGATTCATGTTCTTGAGAGGTTTGATAATTCGCACACACAGTGCAACTCATGTAGCGTATCGCACACTTAGTGCCGTTACTTATAAAGAACACACATAGTGTCATCTTCTAGTAATGTATTGCACACTTAGTGCCATTAGTCATTTTCTGCACACATAGTGCCATTCGACCGATTTCGCACACATAGTGCTCGGTACTATAGCTCACACACATAGTGCCTATTCAACCGATTTCGCACACACAGTGCTCGGTACTATAGCTCGCACACATAGTGCCTATTATCCGAACCCCTTTTTTTTATTTTAAACAAACACTTATAATTTCAATCTCATGCATATATACACATATTCAAATACCTAACAACAACCCAACTTTCTTACATCAAACCATTTCATTCGGGAATTAGATTCCAATGTGCTTAATTCAAATTATCAATGAATATACATATATACATTCATAATAACCACATTCAGCTAACACCCTTAAAAATTCCCATGTCTCATTCGACATCTTGACCTACCATCACATTCGGCCACACTCATATATAGACATAGTTAATTATTCAATTACAACCTTCACCTATATCAAGGTCCACATTTAACTACTCTTCAATCCATAGATATTCATCCATCTCAAGTATATTAAATTCATACATAAATCAACCATACCATTTGGCTAATATATATATATTGCTCAATATCACATTCGGCCTTCGCATTATTAAACAACTAACAATTCCTTTAGATATATTCATATCCCAATTTAGTATTTCTCACATCTATTAATATCACAATCATATAAATACACCTTTCATGCAAATAAATCTAAACCTCCAACAACCACACATTCGACTACTTATATTAATTCATTGATACATTCGGCAATGTGATATCAATATACTTACCACCATCTATCTTAGGCATATAATATGGTTTAAAATTTGATTTAACCCATTTGCTTAAAACTTACCTCAAAAATCGACGGATTAAGCTTTCCGACTATTCGTTTATCTTTGCTTTTCCCCAATCCAATCCCGATTCTTTTCGTCCTTGATCTAAATAATTTCAAATTAAGCTCATTCAAATTTATTTTCATTCAATTTAATCCAAAAATACATAATTGTGCAAATTACCATTTTACCCCTAACATTTACATTTTTTTCAAATTAGTCCCTATTGCACAAAACACAAAAATATCCAAATTTAACCACGCTTATTGAAGGCCGAATACTTATAGTCCCTACATTAACTGACTCCTTTCATTTATCTTGCCATTTAGTCCTTACAAGAATTTTATTTTTATAATTCAATCCATAATACTAAATTTCATCAGTAGTTCTAAAGATAAACTTGTTAATCTAGCATGTTTATAACATATTTTATCATTAAATAACACAAACATCTAATTTCCATCAATGGCCATACACGAATTACACAACTAAATCAAAAATTTGGGTATGGGCTAGCTAAATTGCATAGCAACAACCTCAAAAATGTTAAAATTATCAAAAACCAAGTTCAATTACTTACCTAATTTGAGCTTGCAAAAGCCGAATGGTTGAAAGCTTAAGCTCTTCTCTTTTTCTTTTATTTTCGGTGATGAGGGAAGAAGATGATGATGTTTCCCATGTTTTCTTATTTTAATATTATTAACATATATTATTATTACATAACATTTTACTTATTCTACATATAATTAAAACACTCCCTAACATAAATTCAAAGTCAATGCCGTCCACTACCATTCAAAAAGGTGAATTTGCAACCTTAATACTTATGCAAAAGAAGACACTTTAATTTAGCCACTCAATTTAATAATTGGCTACTTTAATACTTATGCAATTTAGTCCTTTATCTAAAATTAAACATCCAAACCGACAAATTAGCCTACGACATTTTAGCACATGCTCAAACACATAACATAGATATCAAATAAAAATATAAAAATATTTTTCTAACCCAAATTTATGGTCCCGAAACCACTGTTCCTCGATTAGGGTCATAATCGGGCTGTTACAACTCTCCCCCTTAAGGGATTTTTGTCCCCGAAAATCTTACCATAGAATAATTGTGGGTAGCGTTCTTTCATTGAATCCTCAAGTTCCCATGTTGCTTCCTCAACCCCGTCCTTATGCCACATAACTTTAACCAACGAGATTTTCTTATTTCGTAACTCTTTCACTTCACGAGCTAAGATGCGAATCGGTTCTTCCTCATAAGTCAAATCAGTTTGAATTTCAATCTCTGATGGAATGATCACATGAGAAGGATCAGATCGGTATCGTCGAAGCATCGATAATGAAAGACATTGTGAATCTTATCTAGCTCAGATGGCAACATAAGTCTATACGCAACCGGCCCAATACGCTCAATAACTTCGTACGGCCTAATGAATCACGGACTTAACTTTTCTTTTTGACCAAATCTAAGTATCTTTTTCCATGGCGAGACTTTCAAAAATACTCGGTCACCCACCTGAAACTCTATATCCTTTCATTTCAAGTCCGCGTACGACTTCTGACGATCTGACGCGGCTTTTAAACTTTCTTTAATTACTTTAACTTTTTGCTCAGTTTCTTTGATTAAATCAACCCCGTGTATCTTACTTTCACCTAACGCGATCCAATATAGAGGTGTACGGCATTTACGACTGTACAAAGCTTCAAAGGGTGCCATTTTGATACTTGATTGAAAGCTGTTATTGTATGCAAATTCAATCAAAGGCAGGTATCGTTTCCACGTACCCTTAAACTCAAGAATGCAACATCTCAACATATCCTCGGGTATTTGAATAACACGTTTGGATTGACCATCCGACTGAGGGTGAAAAGTAGTACTAAAATGCAATTTGGTACCTAAAGCATCTTGCAGTTTCTTCCAAAATCGTGATGTAAACCGCGGGTCTCTATCCGAAACAATAGAATTAGGTACTCCGTGCAATCGTACAATCTGCGATATGTACAACTCAGCTAACTTATCGCGTGAGAAATTCGTACATACTAGAATAAAATGGGTCAATTTCGTCAATCTATCAACAATAACCCAGATTGAATCTTTCTTACTCGGCATCAACGGTAAACCGGACACGAAATCCATCGTAACTCGATCCCACTTCCACTCAGGTATCATAATCGGTTGGAGTAGTCCCGATGGCACCTAATGTCGGCTTTCAATTGTTGACATACTAAACACTTCAACACATAGTTTGAAATGTCTCGTTTCATACCATGCCACCAGTAATGTTGTCTCAAGTCGTTATACATTTTTGTACTACCCGGATGAATCGATAATCTACTATTATGCGCTTCGTCACAAATCATTTGAATCAATTTAGGGTTCTTAGGCACACATATCTGATTCTTAAACCATAGACATCTCTCAGCCTCTATCTAAAAATCTGAATCATTACTCGAATCACATTGATTCCTTTTTGCAATTAATTCATTATCCACTTCTTGAGCTTTGCGAATTTGTTGTACAAACAATGGTCTCACTTTCAATTCTGCAATAATCACACCATTATCAATCATAGTCATATCCGTATTTATCGCACATAGAGCAAATAGCGACTTTTGGCTGAGTGCATCACCGCCACATTAGCTTTCTCCGGGTGATAATCGATCACAAGCTCATAATCTTTTAACAGTTCCAACCATCGTCGCTGTCTCAAATTTAGATCCTTCTGAGTGATTAAGTACTTTACACTTTTGTGATCCAAATAGACGTGGTATTTTTCACCGAATAGATAGTGATGCCATATTTTCAAAGCAAAAAACTATGGCGGCCAACTCAAGGTCGTGCGTCGGATAGTTCTTTTTGTACGGTTTCAACTGTCTCGAGGCATAGGCTACCACTTTACCATCTTGAATCAAAACACAACCCAGCCCATTCAAGGATGCATCACTGAAAATAACAAACTCCTTGCCTGACTTAGGTTGAACAAGCACTAGAGCTTCCATTAGCAAGGTTTTTAGTTGATCAAAACTTTGATCAAAACTCTTCTAGCACCTTTCTAACCACTCGAATTTAACATCTTTCTGTAATAGCTTTGTCATCGGGGCTGCTATCATAGAAAACCCTTTCACGAAGCGTCTATAATATTCGGTAAGTCCCAAAAAGCTACGTACATCAGAAACATTCCACAGAGATTTCCAATCAAGTATAGCCGAAACTTTACTCGAGTCAACCCAAATGCCCGATGCTGAAATAACATGCCCCATGAAGCAAACTTCATTCAACCAAAACCCATATTTGCTGAATTTCGCGTACAACTTCTTATCACGCAAAATCTGTAACACAAGTCTCAAATGCTTAGCACACTCAGTTTTGTCACGTGAATATATCAGGATGTCGTATATGAATACAACCACAAACTGATCTAGATACGGTCTGAATACCCAATTCATCAGATCCATGAAAATAGTAGGGGAATTAGTGAGTCTGAATGGCATCACTAAAAACCCATAATGGCTGTATCTCGTCCGAAAAGCAGTCTTTGATACATCCGAGGCACTAACTCGCAGTTGATAGTAACCTGACGTCATATTGATTTTCAAAAATACCGAAGCTCCCTTAGGCTGATCAAATAAATCATCGATACGCGGCAACAAATATTTATTCTTTACCATCACTTTATTAAGTTGTTAATAATCGATGCACATTCTCAAAGTTCTGTCCTTCTTTTTCACAAATAGGACTGGCGCACCCTAGGGTGAGAAACTCGGTCGTTCAAAACCTCTATCTGTCAATTCTTGCAACTGAATCGTCAACTCTTTTAATTCGATCGGTGCCATTCTATACGGAGCTATCGAAATTGGAGTTGTCCCTGACACTAGCTTAATACTAAACTTTACCTCCCGAATAGGTGGCAATCCCGGTAATTCCCTCAAAAACACATTCGGATACTCCCAAACAACCAGTACAGATTCAATCTTCTTTTCGGTTACCTTGATATCAATCACATACGCAAGATAAGCTTCGCAACCCTTTCTCAAATACTGTCGAGCCAACATCGAAGATATCACAGCTGGTAGCCCATTCATATCTGCAGATTCAATTCGAATTATCTCGTTATTCTGGCACCTCAAATCAATAGTCTTTCATCTGTAATTCACTACTGCATCGTGTACAGTTAACCAATTCATACCAAAGATAATATCAAACTCGTCAAATGGTAGCAACATCAGATCAACCAAAAAACATGAGTCTCGAATCATTAAAGGGTAATTCTTGTTCACTCTATCAACTAGTACACACTGACCCAAGGGGTTCGAAACTCGAATCACAAACTCCGTAGACTCAACAGGTAGAGTCTTACTGGATTCTAATGTTTCACACACATACGAATGAGTTGAACCGGGATCAATCAAGGTAATTACAGTATTATAAAAGAGAGTGAAAATACCAGTGATGACATCTGAGATGAAGCGTCCTCTCTGGCACGAATAGCATAAGCTCTAGCCAGTGCATGGGCCTCTGATCGAATAACCGCATCTGAAGTCCCTTTCTGAGTGCCACTCCTGCCTCCCATATTATGAGATGGTCTACCTCTAGCTACAGTGCTGCTCGGTCTCGCACTTTGAGCAATATCCTTGTCAGCTGTCTCCAGGCAATCTCGAATAAAGTGATCCTGTGAACCACACTTAAAATAAGTGCGATTATTAGATTTACCCTAACATTCACCAAAATTTTGTCTACCGCACTGTTGACACTCGGGCTTATTCGGTCGGGTACTGCCAACACTAGAAATCGATGTAGCTCGAGAACTCGCTGGGGGTCATTCTCGTATAGAGATCCCTGTGTTAGGTTTGGACTGGCTACTATTGTTCTTGAAATTCTTTGTTGACACTTGAGGAAATTTACCTGTAGATCTCTTTCGGAAGCCTCTAGCTTTGAACTCGACTTTCTGCTTTTCTTTCCCTAGCTCTTCGGCTTTATAAGCTCGCTCAACAAGTACTACGAACTCATATATTTCAAGAATGCCAACCAGAAGTTTTATGTCTTCATTTAACCCTTCTTCAAATCTCTGGCACATAGCAACCTCAGATGAAACACACTCACAAGCATAGCAACTAAGTCTCACAAACTTATGCTCGTATTCAGTTACAGTCATACGACCCTGTTTAAGCTCGAGAAATTCCTTGCGTTTGGAGTCTATAAATCACTGACTGATGTATTTCTTACAAAACTCTATTTGAAAGAAGTCCCAGGTAACTCGTTCCTTCGAACAACTGATACGAGAGTATTCCACCAATAATAGGCAGAATCTCGTAATAAAGATATGGCGCTGATAAATCGTAAAAGTAACATATTTTAATCCCACATTTAGTATGCTTTTGGATGAATTTATCCTTAATTTATGTAAAAAGGTGCTCTTAATCCTTTCTTTTCATGTCTTATACTCAGGAAAGCACCCAAGGATAAAAAGAACGCAAAACAGGCTTAAAACGAACCAAAGTGGGCCGACCCAAGAAGACAGCACGGCCTGGACTTTATGCCACACGGCCGTGCCTCGATATACATCTTGACCATAGCCTTGCCTCAATTCACACGGTCGTGCCTCGATATACATCTAGACCACGGCCTTGCCTCAATTCACACGGCCATTTTTCCATCGATAAAGTCCACGCACGGACGTGCCTAGTGATCTACACGGTCGTTCCCAAAATGGCAGAATCGAAGCACGGCCTCTACCCATATATTGCATGGGCGTGTCATAGCCGTGCCTAAATCGACAGGATGGAGACACGGACTAGACCACGATTTACATGGGCGTGTCAAGGCCGTGCCTCTGCCGCGAAAAAGAGTAATTTCACTCGGAATTAGATGCTTAGAGCCTAAGAAACGCAATCCTAAGTCCACTCAAACACCTAGGATGAATTATACCCGAATTACGAGTACTTAGGAGCCAAGTAAAGCATCCCAAACATTTATATAAACAATCCAAGGCAGCAATTCAAAGGCGTCAGGTTTTAGCAGAGTTTTCTGCCAGAGCTTTACTCGTTTAGGGAAGTACCCGAAGATAGCCAATTGATCCATCTCGAAGAGTCGAAATTCTACTCAAGACGGAGGATCTCCTCTTTAATTCCTTCAGGGGGTTTTAAGGATTTCCTATGTTTTGTTTTATCTTCTCTCTTGAGATATTTTCTTGTTTAATCATGAACTAAACCCCATAGATACCTGAAGGGGATGAAACCTATGATGGATTTCGTTATTTAATTCTTTCGGTTTATGTGATAAATACTTAGTTTGTTCTTAATTATGTTGCTTAAATTTATCTGATGTGCTTAGGTGGAGGAGGAATAGACCCTGCCTAAGAGTAGATCTAGCATAATTAAGTGGAGTTGATCGGTCGCATAGAGATAGGGTTACGAGATTTTGCCGGATTAGGGTGAAACCTAATATGGGAGTCCATTGATCGATTTACTGCTTCCTTAGGGGGTTATTATAAGAGAACGAGAGTTTCACTAATTAACCTAAGGTTAGACGTTATTCACTTCGAGAGAAGGTTTAATATAGGTTAGGGAGTCTCACGGATCAAGCTAAGTAAAGAAATCATATGGATTGAAAAGGTAGATAATAAGTGAAGTCATAGGTGGATTCTTCCCGAAGGTATCGTCTTTATCAATTGGGTTTTCTTCAAAGTATTTTCCTAAAGTTTCGTTTCTTTTGTCTTTGCAATTAGTTTAATTATTTCATTTGTTTATAAACCAATCACTCTTTATTTTAGGCTAAATAATAGAAAGAAAGTGAGTAACAGTACTTTTAGGTTCCTTGGGTTCGATAAAGATACTCTTGCCTAAACTATACTCTTTGTTCGATAGGTGCGCTTGCCTCTATCGTCAATCATGATCGATCTGTGTTCGATCACTCTTTTATAAATATTAAAACTATCTTGCTTTTGCGATCAAGTTTTTGGCGCCGTTCTCGGGACTTCTAAAACATTACTGAAAGCTCTATTTTTATTACTTTAGCCATTATTTCTAATTTTTATTTTTTTATTAAATTTCTAATTTTTCTAATCCTCTTTCTTTATTAAACTTGCAAGGTACCTCTAGTTTATGACTAGAAGAAACCCTAGAGGACCATTAGAATATGACAGTGATATTGAAGCTACCACTCACAGAAATCGCAGAGAAATTAAACGAGCTCTAGACTACCAAAGAGAAGAACAACAAGATGATCCAATCCTCATCAAGGGATGGCCAAAATAATCCGCTTTGATGCTAAGATCGTAATGCTCCCGTACTATGTATGATTATGCTAAACCTAATTTGACAGGAGCGGAATCTAGTATTGTTAGGCCTGCTATAGTTGCTAATAATTTTGAATTAAAACCTAACACAATACAAATGATTCAATAGTTTGTTCAATTTGATGGATTGCAGGACGAAGATCCAAATAATCATATAGCTAATTTCTTAGAGTTCTGTGATACTTTCAAAATAAATGGCGTTTCTAATGATGCTATACGTCTTCGGTTATTTCCTTTTTCTTTAAGGAATAAAGCAAAGCAGTGGTTGAACTCGTTACCACGAGGGTCAATCACCACACGGGACCAAATGACTGAAAATTTCTTTTAAAGTATTTTCCATTAGGCAAAACGACCAAATTTAGGAATGACATATCTTCTTTTGTGCAGAATGACGTAGAAACATTATATGATGATGGGAAAGATACAAAGATCTCCTAAGAAGATGCCCACACCACGGATTACCTTTGCGGCTTCAAGTTTAAACTTTTTATAATGGTGTGAATTCTTCAACAAGGCAAATGATTGATTCATCAGCCGGTGGAACTCTAAACAGCAAAACTCCTGAAGCGGCCTACGATTTTATTGAAGAGATGTCATTAAACACTTATCAATGGCAAATCACAAGGGCAAAGCTGATAAAATCAGCCAGAGTTTTCAACATAGATGTAGTGACAATGCTGTCAACACAGGTAGAGTTAATGAATAAAAAGCTTGATAATTTATGTTCTTCGCAGGTACATCCAGTAATGCAATGCGAAGCAAACGGGAATGTGATGAATGTTGAGTACCCACCCTACCAACCAGGAGCAGAAAACGAGTAGACAAACTATATAGGTAACAATTTCAGATCCAATAATAATCCTTATAGTAATACTTATAACCCAGGTTAGAGGAACCACCCAAATTTTTCGTGGGAGGACAAGGAAATCAAGGAATTCAAAGGCAGCAACCTCCTCCAAATTATCAAAATCAGCCCTACACACAGGAAAAAAAAAATCAAGCCTTGAAGAGATGCTGAAAAAATTCATGGCAGCTACAAGCTCTCGTCTTCAAAAGGCTAAAGAAACACTCGATGATCAACAAAGATCAATCGAGGGAATCAAGATTCAGGTACAAGAAATCATCACGTCAGTTGGACTACTTATTGAAACATTATGTGAAATAAGGACATAGATTTTCTCAAAAGACGCATAGCAGGTAAAAGCAGTTACACTAAGGAGTGGCAAAGAGTTAATTGAACCACAAAGAAAGACACCATATGAAATTACCAGGAAAAAGAGTGTAGAAGGTGAGAACGATAATCCATTGCCTACAGAGAATAAACCACAATTTCTATATCCAGTAAAATTGAAGAAAGAACAATTGGATGCTCAGTATGGTAAGTTCGTCGAACTCTTTAAAGAAATACATATTAACTTACCTTTCGTTGAAGCTATTTCACAGATGTCGAAGTATGCAAAATTCTTAAAGGAACTTCTTACGAACAAAAGGAAGCTTAAGGAGGTGTCCATGGTGGAGCTTAACGAAGAATGTTCAGCCCTTCTCCAAAATAGACTACCACGAAGTTAACAGATCCAGGGAGTTTCACTATTCCTTTCTTAATCGGTAGTTTAAACATTAAGAAAGCATTAGCAGACCTAGGCGCTAGTATTAATTTAATGCCTTACAAATTATTTAAACGGCTAAATCTTGGGTAACCATATCCCACTAGGATGAGCATTCAATTAGCCGATAGATCTATTAAATATCCTAGGGGAATTATTGAAGATGTCTTGGTCAAAATTGATAAATTTATTTTTCTTGTTGATTTCGTTGTGTTAGACATGGATGAAGACATTAATGTTCCTTTAATTTTAGGACGTCCTTTTTTAGCCACTGCTAGAGCTATTATTGATGTAGGTAATGGTAAACTAGCTCTAAGAATAGGTGATGAAGAAATTATCTTTCAACTCTGTGATGCCATGCGATATTATAAAGAACAAGATGATTTCTGTTATTTTGTCGACACTACTGATCATATTATAGAGAATTCATTACAGGAAATTATACAAGGTGACACATTAGAATTGTGTCCAACTCAAGAAAAGGGGGAAAAGGATGAAGACAATGAGTTGAGTTTGAAGATGTCATCATATGAAAAACAGAATGAAGAAAGCATCGAGAATGATAATGAATCCTCCATCGTAGAGCCACCCAAATTGGAACTCAAACAGTTACCAAAACATCTTGAATATGCATTCCTTGGGACAATTATACACTACAGTAATCATCTCCTCAGAATTAGAATCCAAAGAGAAGGAGGAACTGATAAAAGTACTAAAAGAACACAAGAAAGCCATAACTTGGAAAATTTTCGATATAAAGGGAATAAGCCCCACATTCTGCACCCACAAAATTTTGATGGAAGAAGAATATAAACCATATGTGCAACCGAAAAGACGTTTAAACCCCAACATGAAAGAAGTGGTCAAAGCCGAGGTAATTAAACTTTTAGATGCAGGAATAATTTATCCTATTTCTAACAGCACTTGTGTAAGTCCTGTGCAGGTAGTCCCAAAGAAAGGAGGAATGACGGTAGTACCCAATGAAAAAAATGAGTTAATTCCCACAAGAACGATTCTGAGGATGGAGAGTCTGCATAGACTATAGACAGTTGAATGATGCCACTAGAAAAGATCATTTTCCTTTGCCTTTCATAGATCAAATGCTAGAAAGATTATCCGGGCATATGTATTACTGCTTCCTGGATGGACTCTCTGGCTACTTTCAAATCCCCATAGCTCCTGAAGACCAAGAAAAAAACAACATTTACATGCCCGTACGGTACGTTTGCTTATCATAGAATGCCTTTTGGATTATGTAATACTCCTGCTACTTTTCAGCGTTACATGTTGGTAGTCTTCGACGAATTCGTGGAGGACATCATGGAGGTATTTATGGATGATTTCTTGGTATTCGGTAATTCTTTCTATCTTTGCCTTAGAAATTTAAAACGATTTCTAATGAGATGTGAAGAAACAAACCTTGTTTTAAATTGAGAGAAATGCCATTTTATGGTTAGAGAAGAGATTGTATTAGGACATAAGATTTCTAGTAAAGGAATTGAGGTAAATAAAGCAAAAGTTGAAACCATAGAAAAATTACCTCCCCCTAGATCAGTTAAGGCTATTAGAAGTTTTTTAGGATACGCAGGTTTTTATAGAAGATTTATTAAGGATTTTTCTAAAATAGCTAAGCCTTTGACAAAATTACTAGAAAAAGATGTTCCTTTTAATTTCAATCAGGAATGTTTAGATGCATTCAATATCCTTAAGGATAAATTAGTAAATGCACCTATTATAATTGCACCTGATTGGAACTTACCCTTTGAATTAATGTATGATGCAAGTGACTTTGCAGTAGGCGCAGTTTTGGGTCAACGAAGAGACAAGCATTTTCAGCCAATCTACTACGCTAGCAAAACATTAACACCCGCGCAAGAAAATTACACCACGACTGAGAAAGAATTGCTAGCTGTAGTTTTTGCTTTTGACAAATTTAGACAATATCTAATATTGTCTAAAGTTGTTGTTTACACTGATCATTCAGCTTTTCGCTATCTTTTAAACAAACCTAATGCAAAACCTAGACTAATACGATGGATTTTACTCTTACAGGAGTTTGATTTGCAAATACAGGATAAGAGGGGAGCTAAAAATCTCGCGGCAGATCATCATTCAAGACTCAAAAATCTACATACCAAGGAGCTTGATGAACATGAAATAAATGATTCATTTCCCGAAGAACAGCTCTTTTCTATAACACATTCTAAAGTATCCTGGTTTGCTAATATTGCAAACTATCTAGCAGCTAACATCCTACCAAAAAAATTTACACATCACCAAAAGAAGCGATTCTTTGCTGATGTGAAAAATTATTTTTGGGAAGATCCCTTTCTTTTTCGTGATATGTGCGATCGTAATTCAAGAGACGTTACAAGGACGAGAGGCAAGCAAAATCTCGGAGCATTGTCATTCGGACCATCGTGAGGACACTACAGTGGTATTAAGATAGCATACAAAATACTCGAATCAGGTTTTTACTGGCCCAGTCTATTTAAAGATGCCAATAAGTACGTTACCTTGTGTGACAAATGCCAAAGAACAGGTAATATATCTCTAAACGTGATGAAATGCCTCAAACATATATGCTGTCATGTGAAATATTTGATGTATGGGGTATAGATTTTATGGGACCATTCCTTAGTTCCTTTGGACATAAATACATCTTAGTAGCAGTTGATTACATGTCAAAATGGGTAGAAGCGGAAGCCTTACCTACCAATGATGCTATGGTAGTAGTTAAATTTCTCAAGAAACTATTTTCCCGATTCAGAACACCCAGAGGGGTACTCATTTCTGTAATACAAAATTTGAAAAAGTTCTAAGGAAATATGGAGTATACCACAAAACAACCACCCCATATCATCCTCAAACTAGTGGGCAAGCTGAGGTAGCAAACCGAGAGCTTAAGCGCATTCTAGAAAAAACGGTGGTATCAAATAGAAAAGATTGGGCGCTTAAGGTAGATGATGCTTTATGGGCTTATAGAACAAAGATTCAAAACACCTCTAGGAACATCCCCTACAAGCTCAGATATCGGAAAAGTCGCCATCTACCATTCGAGTTAGAACACAAAGCTTTCTGGGCAATAAAATTTTTAAATACTGACCTCAAACTTGCAAGAAAGAAACGAATGATGCAGATAAACGAGCTGGATGAATGGGGAACGGAAGCCTATGAGAACTCAAAGCTATACAAGGAAGCAGCAAAGTGACGTCACGATGCTCGCCTTAAGAAATCAAAACATTTCGAAGTAGGGGACCTAGTCCTACTATACAATTCAAGGCTTAAACTATTCACTGGGAAGCTAAAATCCAGATGGTCAGGACCATTCATGATCAAAACAATATTTCTATATGGAACCATTGAGGTAACTCATCCCACTAAAGGCATGTTCAAGGTAAATGGTCACCGACTTAAAATTTATAATGGTGCAGATTTTGGAGATACGAGAGAGGAGTTTATGCTCTATGAGCCTTCCTTTAGAACTGAAAATAGGGAGAGTCTAGCTTAAGACTATGAACAAGCGCTTGTCGGGAGGCAACCCTAACGCTAACCGCATTAACATTATTTTGTAAAAATCTAAACAAAAATGCAGGATCCTTAACACGGCCTGTAACACGGGCATGCCGATGACCGTGTACAAATAGGGAAAACCTCTCTTCTTCAACACGGGCTACGACAAAAAGACACGACCGTGCCTCATAACTGTGTGAGGCTACTGACATATTGAGCACGGCTGGACCACGAGCGTGCAAAGTGACCGTGTGAACATACTGACTTATTGAGAACGGGCGTGTCAAATTATCACACGGGCATGCTAAAAACCTTGAATCACACCCAATTCTAAGTAATCGCAAAAGCACGGGCATTTCAAAATTCACACGGCCGTGTCGGGTGGCCGTGTTCTACTCCCTTATATAAGGAAATTAATCGAAAAAACCCCCCATTTTAAACCCTAGACACAATTCTCAGCCTCCTTCCCCAAAAATTTCCACCATACCCATACCCTCCACCACCCAAAACTATCTCTCCTAACTTCCCAAAGCATAACCAATCAAAACCAAGACGCCGCCAAGAACACAACATCAGTGCTACCACGCGCCACGCCACCGCCACCATTGCCGTGTACCCACCCGTGTTCGTCGCATACAACCATCCCTGGTTCTTTTTTTCCTGCATATTTTCAATTATTTCCTCTTTATTTAGGAGTTCTATTTGATTTTAGACTCAAAAATCTGAATCATTTTGTTTAGTTTTCTAGTATTTTTACTTTCATCTTTCTCTTGATTGATTTATTAATGGTTTTATTCCAAGTCTTTTTCATATATTCTCTGTGTTAACATTAGTTTTCTTTTATGGTCATTGCAGACTTGATATTCTATTTGCTAAATGTAGTTACCTTTGTTAATGTATTCAGTACTTAATCATGGTTTTAGTTAAGAATTGTTCTAAATGAATAATAAGAGTATGATTTCAGTATTTGTTCTTCAAAGAATCATCTATATAGGGCCATTAACTTTAATTATTATTAGGAAATTCATGGCTGTGTAAAGAGGTGTATATCCTTTGATTATGTTGTAGGAAATATGTCATCATCACGTACAAAAAGGGCCGTTCCAAGCAAAAAGAGGAAAGGGCCTGGATCATCATCTAGAACTATCGAAACTGAACTCCGACATCCCTTTCTCAAGTTTTCCCAAGCAACACAAGAAGAGAATTACATGCAAATCAGAAAGAGACCTATTGGTACCGGTAGGTGCATTGATTGGGATGCCCTGGAGTAAGTCGGACTTGATAGGGATGTTCGAGCTCTCATCTCAACAGAACCATGGGAGAGATTTTTTACGATCATAGAGCCCACATACTTGGAACTCACTCTAGAGTTCTGTACCACCTTCACCTTACAGACGGTCATGACACAATTTGATGACCCCGACACAATCTAGTTCTGCCTAGGGGGCAATGTACGTCGACTGAGTGTGCCTCAATTCGGATCGGCACTTGGAATCTATACGCCAAAATTTATAGAGGAAAACCTACTGGACGACTTGAACCGAGAGCTCCACTATACCCCTATCACATGTTGGCGCAGCCTAAAACTAGCCAAACACGATTACAATTCGAGTCGCTCCAAAGCGACTGCCCTCCTCCCCGCTCTCAGGTACCTTCATGCCATTCTTGCTCATACTATTACAGGTCGCAAAGACAGCACCGGTGTCATCAACAAACAAGATATTTATTTCTTATCATGCACGTCTGAGGAACATGTCTTCGACGTAGCATATTTCATTGTATGCGCAATGCAGCATTAAATAGAGCAGCACCAAAAAGGAATCTTGTCAATGGGCCCTTACATCACGAGACTAGCTCGGCATTTCAATCTCCTAAACACTGACAATAAGATTGCACCTCTCACACTGATAGGGAATATGTCACCACAAGGCATCTCGCCAATGCTCCACATGAAGATGATCAAGCACCAAAGAGGCACCGATCCTCCTCAATACCGATTAGTGACACCTACAGTAGAAGAGGAAGCTGAGGACATTCCTGATAATGCCCCACCACCATCGGAAGAAGCACAGACTCAGCCCACCAATATCGAGCAACACCTTCACTTTCAGACATAAATGCTCGACTCGACCAGTTCGAGTTTTATTTTGCTGAGAACGCTTTACGCCTAGATAGAATGGATGCCACCCTTCAACAAATCATCATCACTTTCACATATCACCACCAAGACCACCACAGGATCCACCATCGATGAGGACCTTTGAGTTCCTCCTAGTACATAACATTTAACTTTTATTCACCATTTTGTTTTGTTTTATCCTTATTTTTATTTTTATTTTTAGACATATTTTTTATGTTTTAAATTAGAATTAATCTTTATAGTATATTATCTTCAATTGGTTATCTAATCTTCGAGTATGCCTAGTTTACATTTCATGGCAGCACTAAGTTATTTCAATAATGACTTCAAAGCTACAAACACACACTCCACCTATATAGCATTAGGAGTAAATGACTACTCTCAAAAATCACCAATGCTAAATACCAGAGCCATCCAAAAATTCAGGAAAGTGTCACCTTCCCCCTTCTCTTTTGATTTATCCCATTAATTTCA
Source organism: Gossypium rotundifolium (assembly GCA_025506655.1). Classification (NCBI taxonomy): domain Eukaryota; kingdom Viridiplantae; phylum Streptophyta; class Magnoliopsida; order Malvales; family Malvaceae; genus Gossypium; species Gossypium rotundifolium. Next base: position 34,038,802 of record CP106730.1, read on the forward strand.
TTATCTATCTTTGTACATTGAGGGCAATGTACATCTTAAGTGTGGGGGTAATAGTGCCTAACTTTTTGCATAATTTTCAAAACCCTAAAATTAGTTTTGATCTTAAGAATTATTCTCATATTATTAATTAGGATGAAATTTCTAATGACTTATGATTCTTATTGAAATGTTTTAGAGTAAGTCATAGTTAATTGTGCATCGATGATTAAATTTGAAGAATACTAGAGAATCAAGCATGATAAGTCTATTTTTCAAAAAAAAAAAAAATAAATAAAAATTGATAGGTTGTTGAACTAAATCTGATTATTACCTTGAAGTTCAAAATTTATAAGGATTGATGTCAAAAACACCCATAATTTTTGGTGAGATTTTGAGCCATATAGAGCATATATTCTTTTTCTTGCTCACTTTATTGATTATGAGTGTGTCAACTTTGAACTGTTATTCTAGAACTTGCCTCGTTTATACATGTCAAGACCACAATAATGATTTGATATACTGAGATGACAAAGGCACCTAGGTTTAACCCATTCACTCCACTAAAAAGTCTACCTTCACAAATTAACCCCTAGTGAACCCCGTTGAAACCTAATAACATTTTTATTGACTCACCCACTAATATCAACCCAAAATCCCTTTATATTTGTTATCACCATTCTTTTGACTACCCTTTAATCGAGGTTTGATTTGATTAAATTACCGAATTATATTAGTTCCATAGTTACATTTATCATTTATGATGTAATATTTTAGTTTGATCTTAAAAAAAATCAATCAAAGTTTAGAGCTCATGAATCTAAATTCCAATTGTTGAAGAAGAGCTCGTATTGAAGTATTATAGTATTCCTATTAGCTTTTAATTGATGTAAGTACTTATAGTAGTTCATTACTTCTAGTTAGGTAATTGGTTAATTTAATCTCGATTCTAACCTTCTAATTCAGCCTTTATCCACACCTTTAACCCTAGCCCCGTTACAACCCTAATAAAGAACTTTTGATCTGTTTATCATCTCATATACAGTGATGGAGATTTGATTTTTCAGGCAAGCCTATGGGATTAACTTTTCAACTTCGACTTAGAGTGCTTATTCTTGAACCTTAAACACTTTTTGAGTGATTTGAGTGAATCTTTAGTGAGGATGTCGGTCCTTGTCGATTTTGAATCAAAGGTAATTACTTAGATAAGGGGAGACACCTACGGTTCCAGGCTATAAAGGTATGACTTATCGTAATTGAAACTTTAGGGCACTTCCAGTTAAATCATCCATGTATAAATTATCCATGTATAATAAGTGAAGTCATAGGTGGATTCTTCCCGAAGGTATCGTCTTTATCAATTGAGTTTTCTTCAAAGTCTTTTCCCAAAGTTTCGTTTCTTTTGTCTTTGCAATTAGTTTAATTATTTCATTTGTTTAATAAACCAATCACTCCATATTTTAGGCTAAATAATAGAAAGAAAGTGAGTAATAGTACTTTTAGGTTCCTTGGGTTCGATAAAAATATTCTTGCCTGAGCTATACTACTGTTCAATAGGTGCGCTTGCCTCTATCGTTGTCGCAGACAATCTACAAGTTTGATCACTCTTTTATAAATATTAAAACTAGACTGTTTTGCAGCGATCGGGGCACTTCAAACACTCATCAGGTGTGCATGCTAGCTCATCGAAGACACGGATGGTATTGTCGAGCCAAAATTTAGCTTGCTCAGCATCATCATCATCTTCGGCTCTAAACTCTTGAGCCCCGTGTTTTCTAATTTGGTCAACTGGAGGCTTGCTTGCTCTCTCAAGATTATCGATCGGGGGTACCACCGATACTACAGGGGGAATATTCGGATTCAGGGGTTGGTGAGAAGCCAGATTGGCTCGAATATACTGACTAAACCAATCATTCATCATGCTATAGAAGGCTTGTTTAGCCCCCTTATCGGGATTACTTGCAGGTAGTCGAGATTCCTCCGACGCGGTCCCTTGCGCGGGAGCAGGCGCCACGCTCTCGACATCATCAGCTAAAGCTCGCTCGGGATCAGGATCCATTCACTATCTGGAAGAAAAAAACACATTTCACACTAAGAAGTCATCACACTATCACATTATAAATTATGGCATGCATAGTTAGACTCACGCTGAAACACCCCCAAACCCGGCCCACAAGCCCTGACCGGATCTGGCATGCTTTTAGGGAAAAACTATTCGAAACTTATTTGAACTTTGCCAAATATAAGAGTGTTTTTGAAAAACAATTGATTTGGGTTGGGTTTGAATTCTAAATGGAGTTGATTAGGTGTCAAAACATTTAATCTTCATTTTTAAGAAAAATTACTTGAACTTTAATTTGATGAAAATCGTATCATACTAAAATAATTAAAATGCATGCATAAACAATTTAATACTTATGGCCTTATTACATCAAAACAAAACTCGAAACAATTCAAAATACTTAAGTATGGAAAATTCAAAATAAACAAATTCTGAGCTGAGCATGGCCACCATTAAGCTCCTGCCGACCCGGTCCATTACTGTGTGTCACTTGAAAAATAATCCCACAATGGGGTGAGTCAAACAGACTCAGTGTGTAACAACCAACACAAGTCTCAATCAATTTAGGCATGTCAAATCATACTTAAAGCTTAGTGCGGGGTACACACCTGGTATTAACGCTTTACTGAAATCCTGAAAACCCGATCTAATGCTTTAGACCCTTAATTCCTACATTCGGCCAACACTACACATTTTAGTTAAAGGCCATTCGGCCAAATAATCAAATCCCGAAGGATTTATCACAACTTAAATCTTACCTTGCTGCCGATTTGATTACTAATCAAATCCCGGAATGTCGTGATACTCCTTCCTTCCAATCGGCCAATGCTAGATCACTTGACAGATTAGTTCTTGGCTTTTGAATAAATAAGAAGTAGATCTAAGTCACTAAATAGGCCTTGGCCGAATGTACATAGTCACTTACCTTGTGGATCTGAATCCCGAAATTGCTACTAGATTGGGTATCTGTCGAAGTCACTATGGCATGTGTTAGATCCAGTTCTAACATTTAATCAATACCATAAATGGCCTTTGGCCTAAAATTACACTTTACCTACCTTAGATCCCAAAATCCCGAAAGATCTCCTCCTTTAGTCGACAACAACCGAATCCCAAAATCTCCTTCTTAGATTCGGCCAAAGAACAGTAAAAGGCATTAGATTCCAACTTTTGGCTATGAGAAATAAAAAAAAGGAAATCGAATAATGTTAGAGCTTACCCTTACTATAGAAATCGACTACACCCTTACTTGCACCCACAGAGATGTGCGGCTATGAAGGCTAAGTAGTGATCAACAAGTTTCGGCTTTTGAAGCTATGAAGAAATCAACTAGGGTACCTTGAGATTTCGACTTTTGGAGAATAAAAAGGAAAAGAGAAGAGAGTGTATGAGACTTAGAGAGAATCGACAATGGTGGATTTTGAGAAAGGAATATTCGGCTTTAAGGATCACAAGAAAAGAAAGGAGAAGTATGAGGCTTAAGGAGAATCGGCAATGATGGAACTTAGAGAGGGATATTCGATTTTAACAATGGAAGAAAAGATGAGAGAAAAGAGTGAAGAGAGGGGGGCTAAATTTCGACAAAGGTGAGAAAAAGAAACCATAAAACCCTTTTACCAAATTCGGCTACCCCTCCCCTACTACTTGGCCAAAATTCACCTCATGAGAGTCCCTAGGCCTACCACCTCTTTTCCTCTCTACCTTATCCCTTGATCCCTCCTCCTTGGCAATCCTCAACACTCCAACCCAATCTATACTTCCTTCCTCTAGAGTCCATATGCCGTCCACTACTGCTCATCCTTGCTGCAAAATAAAACTTCTGTTTGCTCCCCTTGTGACTCAAACCTAGGCCCTTTCCCCTCGCTTGTGGCTTCACACTCTAAGGCCCTAAGTGGCGCCTTTATGCCACTTAAACAAGCCCATTTTTGTGTCTCATTTCCCCTACAAATTTTCCTAAGGCCTCTTAGGCTTAGCTTCCTCTTTTAAACTTAAAATTGAATAATTTCTAAGGCATTTACTACACTTTAAAGTTTCCAAAATTCATGCCACACAATTCAGAACACATAGACATGCTTTCACACATACTTAAGTAAAAATGCATAAGCCATAAATCCCGAATATTACAGTTCTACCCCCTTAAAATAATTTTGACCTCAAAATTACCTGGCTAGAATAGGTGGGGGTATTACTGTCGCATTGCTTCTTTCGGCTCCCAAGAAGCTTCCTCCGATCCATGGTTACACCGTAACACTTTGACCAGAGGGACCGACTTCCTCCGAAGCACCTTCACATCACGTTCCAGAATCTGAATTGGCTCTTCCTCATAGGACAAATCTGGTCTCAGCTCCACCTCTTCAACCGAAACTACATGAGATGGATCTGATCGGTATCAACGTAGCATCGAGTCATGGAATACGTCATGCATCTACTGCAATTCTGAAGGCAACTCCAACTGATACGCCACTGGCCCAACTCGTTTTAATATCCGATAAGGTCCTATAAACCTGGGACTTAGCTTCAATTTTCGACCAAATCTCATCACCTTCTTCCAAGGCGACACTTTAAAAAACACTGATCTCCCACATCAAATTCTATTTCCTTCCATTTGAGATACAACTTCTGCCTGTCAGATGCCTCCTTTAACCGTGCCCGAATTACCTTAACCTTTTCCTCCGATTTTGCCACAATTTTCAAACCCAAAATCTAACGTTCCCCTAATTTTGTCCAACATGTGGGAGTGCAACACCTCCGTCCATACAGTGCTTCATACGGTGCCATCCGAATACTTGCCTGATAGCTGTTATTATACGTAAATTCCGCTAAAGGCAAATATTCTTCCCAACTCCCTCTGAAGTCTATCACACAGCCCCTTAGCATACCTTCTAACACTTGAATCACTCGCTCAGATTGGCCGACCGACTGCAGATGAAATGCCGTACTAAATTCCAATCTGGTGCCCAAAGCCTGATGCAGTGCCTTTCAAAACTGAGACGTAAACCTCAGATTCCTATCCGAGATAGTCGATAGCGGCACTCCATGCAACCTTACGATCTCAGTTACATACAACTTTGCTAACTTTTGCAGAGGATTGTCAACCCGCATTGGAATAAAATACGCGAACTTTGTCAGCTGATCCACTATCACCCATACCGAGTCCTTCTTAGTAGGTGTAAGGGGAAGCCCACTAACGAAGTCCATGGTAATTCTCTCCCACTTCCACTACGAAATATGTATTGGCTGAAGTAACCCTGACAGAATTTGGTGTTCAGCCTTAACTTGCTGACATGTTAAGCACTTGCTTACAAATTCGGTAACTTCTCGCTTAAGACCAGGCCACCAAAATTGTTCCCTTAGATCCTTGTACAATTTACTTCCTCTAGGATGCATAGCATAAGGGCTACTATGCGATTCCCGAAGAATTCTCTGCCTTAGCTCCTCGTTCTTCGGCATACAGACCTTTCCCTTGAAGCACAATACTCCATCGCCATTAATACCATAGTCCTTCAACTCCCCACTCTGTACTTGTCGTAGCTTAACACCTAGATCATCATCTGCCAACTGACTCTCTTTCACCTCATTCAGCCATGTCAGCTTAACTTGCAACTCTGCCAGCAAACTTCCATCACCATAGAGGCTCAAATGTGCAAACATGGCCCTCAGATTCGACACTACCTTCCGAATTAGGGCATCTGCCACCACATTCACCTTGCTCGGGTGATACTCTATGGAACAATCGTAGTTCTTCAATTATTCCACCCACCTTCGCTATCTTAGGTTTAGCTCTTTCTGAGTCAGCAAATACTTCAGGCTCTTGTGGTCCGTGTAGATCACTGACTTTTCTCCATATAAGTAGTGCCTCCACACTTTAAGAGCAAAGACCACTACCACCAATTCCAAGTCATGCGTCGGGTAATTAACCTCATGTGGCCTTAGTTGTCAAGACGCATAAGCAACTACTTTCCCGTCTTGCATAAGGACACCTCCCAATCCTGTATGGGAAGCATCACAGTACACTACAAAATCTTTCCACCTTGCTTTAGGTCAATCAAAGCGAGCTTCACCAAGACTCTCTTAAGCTTCTCAAAGCTCTCCTATTGCTTATCACTCCATATGAAAGGTACCTCCTTCCTTAGTAACTTTGTCAAAGGTGCCGCTATTGATGAGAACCCTTCTACGAACCTTCTATAATAACCTGCCAATCCCAAGAAACTCTGAACTTCCGCCACAGACTTAGGGGGTTTCCAATCCAAAATTGCCTCAATCTTCCGAGGATCCACCTTTATTCCTTCAGCAGATACCACACGTCCTAAAAACGTAACCTCTTTAAGCCAAAATTCACACTTGCTGAATTTGGCGTAGAGCTTCTTCTCCCTTAACACTTGCAACACATCTCGGAGGTGCTCATCATGTTTTTCCTCAGACTTCGAATACACCAATATATCGTCAATGAACACAACAATGAACCGGTCCAGATAGGGTTGGAAAACCCAGTTCATCATGTCCATAAATGCAACTGGGGCGTTTGTCAACCCGTACGGCATTACCAAGAACTCATAATGCCCGTACCTTGTTCGGAAAGCTGTCTTATGGATATCAGCATCCTTCACCTTAAGCTGATGATATCCAGACCTCAGATCTATCTTTGAGAATACCGCGGCCCCCTTAAACTGATCGAACAAGTCGTCTATCTTTGGCAAAGGATACTTGTTCTTGATGGTCAGCTTATTCAACTGACGATAATCTATGCACATACGCATAGTTCCGTCTTTCTTCTTCACGAACAAGACTGGTGCTCCCCATGGAGACATACTGGGTCAGATAAACCCACGGTCTAGCAGCTCTTGGATCTGAGCCTTGAGCTCAACCAACTCCTTTGGTGCCATTCTGTACGGGGCAATTGACACAGGAGCTATTCCCGACAACACGTAAATTCCAAACTCCACCTCCCTATCCGGGGTATTCCTGGTAATTCCTCTGAAAAGACATCCACAAACTCCCTTACAGTTCTAACTCCACTAACTCCCCCTCCTTTCACATCCAAAGCACTAACGAAAGCCAGAAATGCCTTGCACCCCTTCCGAACCATCTTATCAGCTTTTAAGGCTCAAACTACGTTAGACAAGTAGTTTCTTCTTTCCCCTATCATAACTATCACCTCATCCTCTGGGGTCCTTAACTCCATTCGTTTAGTCACACAATCCAATACATGCCCCAATGCTCCACTAGCTACCCATGCCAAGTATAAGATCAAATTCTCTGAAGGGTAATTCCATTAAGTCAGCAGGAAATACCGCTCCCTGAAGCTCCAAAGGTACACTCTGAAATATCTTATTCACCACTACAGTTTGACCTAATGGGCTTACTATAGTCATCTCCTTATTAGATAGTTCAGAGGCTATTCCTAAAGTTTCAACTACTCTACATGCAACATATGAGTGGGTAGAGCCAACATCAATCAAAGCAAAGTAAGGCTTGCCAAATATAAGGAACGTATCGGTTATGACGTCCGGTGCGTCTCCGTCCTCCCTCTGATGAGCTGCATACACTAAACCCGATTGTCTTGCCTCTGTATTATTGACACCTCAGCCCGGTGTTCCCTGTCCTCTACCAGCACCATTACCTCTGCCAGTCAAACCACGGCCTCGCGGTGGCTGCTGTCCTCCTCTTCCAGCCTGATTAGGACCTTAACTTACTGGTTGACCCCCTTCTGTTCTCATAGGACAATCCTTAATCATGTGGTCCTTGGACTCACACTTAAAGCATCCTCCCGTCTTCTTCCAACACTCCCCCAAGTGCATCTTTCCACATTGAGCACAAGTACGATACTGCCCTCCCGTAGTAGCTTGTTGACCTCGCGGCCCATCAACTCTAGGCCTCTTTTGAACATTTCGGATGACCCTGCTGATCCAAAGCCTCTCTTCTGCCTATTCTGATCCATGTTCTGCCTCACAGAGTCTTTAATTACTTCAGCTACCTTAGCCTTCTCTACCAATACGGCAAACTCCCACTCCTGCTGTGGGGCTATTAACAACCTCAGGTCATCTCTTAGTCCGTCCTCAAATCGGACACACCGCTCATGCTCTGTCGACACAATACCTCGAGAATAACGGCTCAACCTTAAAAATTCCACCTCGTATCCTGCTACGGACTTATTTCCCTGAACCAGCCTCAAAAACACCTTCCTCTGCGCATCTACATAACTAGTTCCAATATACTTCTTTTGATATGCCGCCTTAAAATATTCTCAAGTAAGATCGTCTGCGACAGCACCATCCCGAACTGTGAGCCACCATTGGTATGACTCATCACGGAGTAGCGACACTACCCCTTTCAGTTTCTCCTCGACAGTCAGGTCCAAGTTGTCCATAATCCGCTCCGTTGCTTCCAACCAATACTCAGTCGTATTGGGTGCCACACCAGAAACTTCACGAAAAAATTCAGCACCATTAGCTCGAAGTTGCTCAGGTATCGACTTTCGAGCTCCCATGCCTCCGCCCGCTCTAGCTACTCTTTCCAAAACTCGCAGCATTGTCTGTGATACTGCATCATCTCCCTTCTGATCTTGATATTCCACATCAGTGGCTGGTGGTGGTGGCATCTCATTTTCTGACCTTTGTTCGGACCAACAGGCTCCGACACGGTCATTCGGCCTCTACCACGGCCTTGCACGTTATGACCACGTCCCCTAGAGTTCATGCTTCTGAATCGCGTTTATCTGATTAAAGAATTTTATGAATTAGTTTTGTTCTACTGATTTATCACGAACAGTCTTATGTTCAATAGTTCTAGGGAGTAGTTCTTTCGATTGCATAGACATACAGTCTCAATTCATTCATTCAATCACACTCATGAGCTTGCGTTCATTACAAAAAAAATGTTGTAGTTGTCATTGTTTGTTGTTTTCCACTACCCAGGGGTATTTCTATAATTTTATCCTATAGGGGTATTTCGGTAATTTTCCAAATTAGGGTATTTGAAAATGTTGCAAAATGGAGACTTTTGGTATCTTTACAAAATTAAAATACTTGGTAAGAAAATTTCAAGGGTAAAATGGTAATTTTATACACTAGGGATATTTTTGTAATTTTACAAGCTAGGGTCATTTCAGTAATTTTTCGCAAAAAATGATTCCTGGTGACTTTTCAAAACAAGGATATTTTTAAAGATTTCTAATTTGAGGGTACTTCGGTGATTTTCCTCACTGAGGATATTTTGGTCATTTGTACAGGTTAGGGGTAATTCGGTCAAGTTGTAAATCAGGGTATCTTAATATTTTGCAAAAATAGGGTTTTTGGATTTTTATCTTGATAAAAACTGTGGGTAGTATGGAAATTTTATGAACCAAGGGCATTTTAGTAATTTTGTAAAACGGAGATTTTTCAGAAAAAATTATCAAAATAGCGTGTACAAATCAAAGGGGTAGTTTGATGATTTTTGATTTTTTTTAAAACTAGGGTTTTCGTAAAAATATGGCCAGTCCCTTTCGGGTTTTAATTATTGAATTTAGCCCGTGAATAAGTCCTCTTGGTTAGGGCGAACCGTCACTACGCACCAGGTAGGATTCGAGTGGAGAGGAGATGAGTTACTAGGACTGCTTAAATACCAAGCTCCCACCGAAACCAATCCTAGACATGCGCACAATGGTTGCCATACCCTAACTCGGTGACTTAGACACAGGTTTGTTTGGGTTGACTTTAAGTTTTATGTAACTTGATGTTGAAGTAGACTAATCCTAGGGTTTAATTCCTAATTTACTAATCTACGTCCCTATAATTCCCACATACAATCACAAAAGAGTTAGGAGTACTTACCTGGTGGACTTCGGGCCGGAGACTCAGGTGCCATGCCAGAATAACTTGCTCGTTTCTTAGTAAAACCCATTTTCAAAAGAAAGAAAACATTTTGGGCCCTAAAAGCCCTCAAGGTCGAGTTTTGAACCGGGCTCTGATACCAAGCTAAAACACCCCCAAACTAGGCCCACAAGCCCTAACCGGATCTGGCATGCTTCTAGGGAAAAACTATTCGAAACTTATTTGAACTTTGCCAAATACAAGAGTGTTTTTGAAAAATAGTTGATTTGGGTTAGGTTTGAATTTTAAACGGAGTTGATTAGGTGTCAAAACATTTAATCTTCATTTTTAAGAAAAATTACTTGAACTTTAATTTGATGAAAATCGTATCATACTAAAATAATTAAAATGCATGCATAAACAATTTAAAACTTATGGCCTTATTACATCAAAACAAAACCCGAAATAATTCAAAATACTTAAGTATGGAAAATTCAAAATAAACAAATTACGAAATGAGCATGGCCACCATTAAGCTCCCAGAGGCAATTCGGTCCATTCTTGTGTGTCACCAAAAAATAATCCCACAACGGGTGAGTCAAACAGACTCAGTATGTAACAACCAACACAAATCTCAATCAATTTAGGCATGTCAAATCATACTTAATAAACATATATAATCAATGATGCAAACCTGAACCCAAACCTAGATAACCATCTGCTACACATCACCCGTACCAACCATCACACCGTGGGGACTACTAAGTCGACCCTCCATCCGCTACACATCATCGAAGGCAGTCACTGCAGACGACATGCTCATCGCCCTTATAATTTCGTGGCATAGCCATCAGATAATTATTTTGTGACATAAGTCACCATATTCAGATTTCGTGACATAAGTCACCACATTCAGATATTGTGGTATAAAACCACCAGATCACTTCCCCTTAACATATCACCCATATGCCCCATGTCATACAAATCATGCAATAACATGCCTTATTCTTTATTTCACATTCTTATTATTATTCACGGATGGGCCATAACAGATATTCATGCTATCATAACTACAGTAGTAGTAAGTTACGTACCTGAGTACTTCGTACCATTGCATGGTACTCATAGCCATATCTTACGATTCTTATTAACACATTTATCAAAACATAACCATAAATCTATTAAGGCTTAGTGTGGGGTACACACCTAGTATTAACGCTTTACTCAAATCCCAAAACCCGATCTAATGCTTTAGACCCTTAATTCCTACATTCTACCAACAAGACACATTTTAGCTAAAGGCCATTCGCCAAATAATCAAATCCAAGGATTTATCACAACTTAAATCTTACCTTCTTGCCGATTTGATTACTAATCAAATCCCGGAATGTCGTGATACTCCTTCCTTCCAATCGGCCAATGCTAGATCACTTGACAGATTAGTTCTCGGCTTTTGAATAAATAAGAAATAGATCTAAGTCACTAAATAGGCCTTAGCCGAATGTACATAGTCACTTACCTTGTGGATTTGAATCCCGAAATTGCTACTAGATTGGGTATCTATCGAAGTCACTATGGCATGTGTTAGATCCAATTCTAACATTTAATCAATACCATAAATGGCCTTTGGCCTGAAATTACACTTTACCTACCTTAGATCCCAAAATCCCGAAAGATCTCCTCCTTTAGTCGACAACAACCGAATCCCAAAATCTCCTTCTTAGATTCGGCCAAAGAACAGTAAAAGGCGTTAGATTCCAACTTTCGGCTATGAGAAATAAAAAGAAGGAAATCGAATAACGTTAGAGCTTACCCTTACTATAGAAATCAACTACACCCTTACTTGCACCCACAGAGATGTGCGGCTATGAAGGCTAAGTAGTGATCAACAAGTTTCGGCTTTTGAAGCTATGAAGAAATCAGCTAGGGTACCTTGAGATTTCGGCTTTTGGAGAATAAAAAGGAAAAGAGAAGAGAGTGTATGAGACTTAGAGAGAATCGGCAATGGTGGATTTTGAGAAAGGAATATTCGGCTTTAAGGATCACAAGAAAAGAAAGGAAAAGTATGAGGCTTAAGGAGAATCGGCAATGATGGAACTTAGAGAGGGATATTCGGTTTTAACAATGGAAGAAAAGATGAGAGAAAAGAGTGAAGAGAGAGGGGCTAAATTTCGGAAAAGGTGAGAAAAAGAAACCATAAAACCCTTTTACCAAATTCGGCTACCCCTGCCCTACTACTTGGCCGAAAGTCACCTCATGAGAGTCCCTAGGCCAGCCACCTCTTTTTCGTCTCTACCTTATCCTTTGATCCCCTCCTCCTTAGCCGAATCCTCAACACTCCAACCCAATCTATACTTCCTTCCTCTAGAGTCCATATGCCGTCCACTACTGCTCATCCTTGCTGCAAAATAAAACTTCTATTTGCTCCCCTTGTGACTCGAACCTAGGCCCTTTCCCCTTGCTTGTGGCGTCACACTTTAAGGCCCTAAGTGGTGCCTTCATGCCACTGAAACAAGCCCATTTTTGTGTCTTATTTCCCCTACTAATTTTCTTAAGGCCTCTTAGGCTTAGCTTCCTCTTTTAAACTTAGAATCGAATAATTTCTAAGGCATTTACTACACTTTAAAGTTTCCAAAATTCATGCCACACAATTCAGAACACATAGACATGCTTTCACACATACTTAAGCAAAAATGCATAAGCCATAAATCCCGGATCTTACACACGCACGCTACATTAGTCTGAGAATCGACTAAACTGCAGCTCTAATACCAATAAAATGTAACACCCCTAGCCCGTATCCATCACCGGATTAGGGTTACGGGCATTACTAAGCCATACACAAATCAATGCACTTTATAAGAATTATTACTTTGATAAATGCGTGTCAATTCATATTATCAAAAATAATCATGTATATTCCATCTATTATCGTGTCCACATTTAACTACTATTCAATCCATAGATATTCATCGATCTCAAGTATATTAAATTCATAAATAAATCAACCACACCATTTAGCTAATATATATATATTGCTCAATCACATTCGGCCTTGGCATTATTTAACAACTAACAATTCTTTTGGATATATTCATATCCCAATTTAGAATTTCTCACATCTATTAATATCACAATCATATAAATACACCTTTCATGCAAATAAATCTAAACCTCCAACAACCACACATTCGGCTACTTATATTAATTCATTGATACATTCGGCAATGTGATATCAATATACTTACCACCATCTATCTTAGGCATATAATATGGTTTAAAATTCGATTTAACCCAATTGATTAAAACTTACCTCGAAAATTGATGGATTAAGCTTTCTGGCTATTCGTTTATCTTTGCTTTTCCTCGATCAAATCCCGATTCTTTTCGTCCTTGATCTAAATAATTTCAAATTAAACTCATTCAAATTTATTTTCATTCAATTTAATCCAAAAATACATAATTGTGCAAATTACCATTTTACCCCTGACATTTACATTTTTTTAAATTAGTCCCTTTTGCACAAAACACAAAAATATCCAAATTTAACCACACTTATTGAAGGCCGAATACTTATAGTCCCTACATTAACTGACTCCTTTCATTTATCTTGCCATTTAGTCCTTACAAGAATTTTATTTTTATAATTCAATCCATATACTAAATTTCATCAATAGTTCTAAAGATAAACTTGTTAATCTAGCATGTTTATAACATATTCTATCATTCAATAATACAAACATCTAATTTCCATCAATGGCCATACACGAATTACACAACCAAATCAAGAATTCGGGTATGGCTAGCTAAATTACATAGCAACAACCTCAAAAATGTTAAAATTATCAAAAACCAAGTTCAATTACTTACCTAATTTGAGCATGCAAAAGTCGAATGGTTGAAAGCTTAAGCTCTTATCTTTTTCTTTTATTTTCGGTGATGAGGGAAGAAGATGATGATGTTTCCCATGTTTTCTTATTTTAATATTATTAACATATAATATTATTACATAACATTTTACTTATTCTATATATAATTAAAACACTCCCTAGCACAAATTCAAAGTCAATGTCGTCCACTACCATTCAAAATGGTGAATTTGCAACCTCAATACTCATGCAAACGAAGACACTTTAATGTAGCCACTCATTTAATAATTGGCTACTTTAATACTTATGCAATTTAGTCCTTTATCTAAAATTAAACATCCAAATAGACAAATTAGCCTACGACATTTTAGCACATGCTCAAACACATAACATAGATATCAAATAAAAATATTAAAATATTTTTCTAACCCGGATTCGTGATCCCGAAATCACCGTTTCGATTAGGGTCATAATCGAGCTGTTACATTTGAGGTTCGAGTGCTAGCTTAGTTTTATTTTGGAGTTTAATTTTACGATTCTAGAAGGCTGGAAGTGGCGTGTAGAGGGACTCTAAGGAGAAGTGATCAGTAGAGAGAATTTAGGAGAAGGATAAGGGAGACATCATGAAGAAAAAATTAGGAGATGGGCAGTGGATGAAGTGGTGCCGGATTGGACTGTAGGGGTGGCTATGTTTTAGCTATAGGCTATATAAATGTGTGTGTGCCGAATCTGGGGTCCTAGGTAATGCTGATTTTTCCATTCTTTTTCTTTTCTTTGCCGAATTCCATAGAAGGGTTCTTTGAGTTTCCATCTTTTCTTTCTTTTCTTCCCCTCATCCTTATTTCTTCCGTTGTCGAATACCATCATCCCTTTTTGTCGAATTCTCTCATAGCCAAATTCCTCTATTACCTAATTACCATCATCCTCCCTTGCCGAAATTTTTACTTGTGCCGAACCTTTGTGGTTTTCCTCCATCACAAATCAATTAGTATCTACTCTCTGTCAAGGTTAAAAGCCGAATCTCATTTAGTAGCTATCTAGGCTGCAAGATCAAAAGGTTGGACTCGGTAAGTATTCAGTTAACCCCTTAAGTGTGTTTATTTAAAAGTCGAAGGGCTATCTAACTTCTCATTGTCGTTAACCTTGTATTAACAAGGGTAGGATTCAGAGATCGCAAGCATGGTAGGATCATTAGCAAGTGGTAAGTGCGCTCATCGTGATTATGGTTTGAGTTAGTGGCCAAATGTACGTATGATCTATAGGGGTGACTTGTGTGGGTTATGAGTCACTCGAATTTTTGATGGTGTATGTGTGTGAGTGCAGATCTAGGGCACACTTGTGATTAGTAGCAAAGTGATAAAACATAATATAAACATATTTTAATCCCACATTTAGCATGTTTTTGGATGATTTATCCCTTCAATTATGAAAATAGGTGCTCCTAATCCTTTGTTTTCATGTTTTATACTCACGAGAGCACCGGAGGATGAAAAGAATGAAATACGGGTTGAAAATTGAGTAAATAGCCCGAATTAAAAATTGACACGGCCTGGGCCTAAGTCACACGGTCGTGCCTCCTTTACAAACTTGAACACGGCCTGGCCTCTACTTACACGGGCGTGTGCCATGGGCGTGTCCCTAACGCAGCAAAGTAGAGTTTCATTCAGAATAGGGTACTTAGAGGCAAAGAAAGCCATTCCAAAAGCCTATATAATCACCCTAGAGGCCAACCTTAATGGGGGCATTCAGCTTGGCCAAAGAGCCAAGCCAGGGGGCCAAATTGTGGGATTTACTTGAAGAAAGCCAATTGATTCATCTCAAGAAGCCTGGATTATACTCAAGTCTGAGGATCTCTCCAATTTCTTATGGGGTTTTAGGGTTTTCTTTATGTTTTGTTTTATATTTTCTTCTGAGATGTTTTCTTTTATAATTATGAACTAAACCCTCAGATACCTGATGGGGATGAAACCTAAGATGGATCTTGTTATTATTTTCTGAGTTGTATGATAAATACTTGATTTGTTCTTAATTATGTGTTCTTAATTCTTGCTTTGATATTTCAGGATATAGATTCAATTATTGATGTGCTTAGGCAGTGGAGAAAAAGTCCCTGTTTAAGAGTAGATCTAGCATAGTTAAGCGGAGTTGATCGCAACCCTAGAAATAGAATGACGAAAATCTTTCGAATTAGGGTCGGATAGTTCTTTTCGTGCGGTTTCAACTGTCTCAAGGCGTAGGCTACCACTTTACCCTCTTGAATCAAACACAACCCAGCCCATTCAAGGATGCATCGCTGAAAATAACAAACTCCTTACTTGACTCAGGTTGAACAAGTACTGGAGCTTCCGTTAGCAAGGTTTTTAGTTGATCAAAACTCTTCTGGCACCTTTCAGACCACTCGAATTTAACGTCTTTCTGTAATAGCTTTGTCATCGGGGCTGCTATCATAGAAAACCCTTTCACGAAACGTCTATAATATCCAACAAGTCCTAAAAAGCTACGTACCTCAAAAACATTCTGCAGAGATTTCCAATCAAGTATAGCC
This sequence comes from Gossypium rotundifolium, assembly GCA_025506655.1. Taxonomy (NCBI): domain Eukaryota; kingdom Viridiplantae; phylum Streptophyta; class Magnoliopsida; order Malvales; family Malvaceae; genus Gossypium; species Gossypium rotundifolium. The sequence goes on from CP106730.1 coordinate 34,055,044, forward strand.
GAAACTTTACTCGAGTCAACTCGAATGCCCGATGCTGAAACAACATGCCCTAGGAAGCTAACTTCATTCAACCAAAACTCACATTTGCTGAATTTCGAGTACAACTGCTTGTCACGTAAAACCAGTAACACAAGTCTCAAATGCTTAGCACGCTCGATTTGTAACACCCCGAACCCGGCCCAAACACTACAACCGGATCTGACATGTCACTAAGGAGCTTGTGTCGCATTCTTGGAAAACAATTATCGAGTTTAAATATTTACACCGAAAAACTTAGTAACTTAAGAATCTATTTAAGTTTAAATTTAAATGATACCTTGGTGAATTTTAAATAAAACCAAAATTTACTACGTGTCTTAGCTTAATTTAACATAAAGTTTAAGTATCTAATGATAAAACCCAACGTAAAACCCAATATAAATATAAAACTAGTGGCCCATGGCCTTATTACAATGAAATTTAAAACCCATTAATTAAATATACTAAAAGTAAACATTAAAGTAAAGTCTTCTGCTGGATTAAAAAAAAAACTCTCTCGCATGGCCACCTTGCGCTCCTCTCCTGCCCGATCCATTGCACTAGGTGCTACCTGAAAGATGTTAAATAATAGGTTGAGTCGCGAGACTGAGTGTGCAACCCTCATGCACCATTAGATTTGGGCTTTAGCTCCACAGAACAGATTAATAGATTATCATGCCATAGATATTATGCAAAGCCCAACCCAAGCCTTAGGTTTCCATCCGCTACACACCACGCTTATCTGCCAATACACCATTAGGGATTTCTACAATCAACCCACACTGCTACACACCATCGATGGCAGTCATGCTGCTCATCGTCAATTCATGGACGTAGCCACTACAACAGGTCATGGCAAGAGCCACTACAATAGGTCACGGCATAAGCCGCTACAACAGGTCACGGCATAAGCCGCTACAACAGAACACTTCCCCTTTCATCAAACCCAACCCCATGCAATCACAGAAATCGACACACTTATCACATATGTCATCTTAACAGGAACATTCGCTTAGGAATGACAGGGATCACTAACATGGTGATTCACTTTTACCCTCATTGGGTCTCAACCATTATGCCGAGTTTTCGGCATTTATCAAAATATAACAAAATTTATAAACATATTTTAACAGGCAATCTAAATGGTATGGAAGTGTTACACACCTGATACCGCGTAGTCCTATATTCTTAGCCGATATCCTTGCTATTCGGATCTACTACCCTCAGTCTATAACCTTGCTCAAAAGCCAAAAAAACATGAAGATTTGGCCCTCCTACAATCGGCCAAGGGTTAATAAATCTCGAATTTACACGTTAAAAATCTGTAGATCTCCTTACCTTGAAATCCCAAAAGTAACACGATTCGAGTGTCACTGAATTCTGACTTAGAGATCTAAGCGATAGACTCCCCTTCGGATCCCAGAATGCCGCAAATGAAAGAAAAAACTCAAGATTAGTTCCCCATAGCCATTCAGCTATGGCCTCCAAAAGTCGAAAAAGGATCGAAAGATAACCCAAATCGGTACTTACCTATTCTAAAAGTTTTGGCTATCCTTTGAAAAAGATTCGGCAATCATAGAAGATTGGAGATCTAGAAGTTTCAGCTTTTTAAAAGAAATCTCGAAAAGATGAACAAGAGAGGACTGATGTATTTTTGACTTTTTGGAAGAATAAAGAATTGAAGAGATGGCCAAGAGAGATTCGACCAAGGAATATTAAAGAAAGAGAAAGTGATTGCAGGGTTTCAGAAATTGATAAGACCTCAGAAGTTTAGGTTCCTGATAGAAAAGCAAAAGAAAAAGAGATGCTTCCAAAGAGAGAAAAACTAGAGGCTGTTCTAAATGAAAAATTCGACACACCCTACTGCCTATACTGAACCGATTCTTCCCCCCTTTGAGTTTGATTTTTGGCCAACTCTAGCCTTTTGGATGAGCTCTCATCTTTTCCCTTATCCTAATCATAACTCATATCCAAAAGAGTCCTACATCATACCACTCCTTCCCCCTTTATCAACTTAATATCCACCTAATTTAAAACACTAAAATCCCTAAAATTTTACCTTGTTTCCGTTCCTACTGCTCCCTTTGAAGTGCCAAAATTTGGCCCTATGACTTGGGCATCAAGTAACCAAAATTCTAACTGAGGTCTCGGCCCAATCCTGAGCCCAATTAGTACCTCAATTCTCAATTTAACATTTTAAGCATAAAATGCACAAGCCCATAAATTCAGGATGTTACAGTTCTACCCCGCTTAAAATAAATTTCGGCCTCAAAATTTACCTGATCAAAAGAGATGGGGTTACTACTGTCGCATAACATCCTCTGGCTCCCACGTCGCCTCTTCTGTGATGTGATTTTGCCACAGAACTTTGACCAAAGGGACGGTCTTTCTTCTCAACACTTTTACGTCTCAATCCAAGATTTGCACTGGTTTCTTCTCAAAAGACAAATCCGGCATTACTTCAATCTCTTCCACTGGCACAATGTGCGATGAATCAGAACGGTAACGTCTTAGCATCAAGACATGAAATACGTCATGTATCTGCTCCAACTCTAGAGGCAACTCCAAGCGATAAGCCACTGGGCCCACACGTTCTAGTACCCGATATGGCCCAACAAACTGAGGACTTAACTTACCCTTCCGTCCAAACCTCATTACCTTATTCCATGCTGATACCTTTAAAAAGACTTGGTCCCCTACTGCAAATTCCACCTCCTTTCGCTTTAGATTCGCATAATATTTTTTCCGATCAGACGCTTCCTTCAACCGAGCCCGTATTAACCTAACTTTCTCCTCCATTTTCAAAACTAATTCTGGACCCAACACTTGACGTTCACCCAACTCCGTCCAACAAGTTGGGGTATGACATCTCCTTCCATATAACGCTTCATAAGGCGCCATCTAAATACTAGTTTGATAACTATTATTGTATGCGAATTCCGCCAAAGGTAAATACTCCTCCCAACTACCCCTGAATTCCATAATGCAACCTCTTAACATATCCTCCAGGATTTGGATTACCCTCTCAGACTGACCATCGGTCTACGGATGAAAAGCGGTACTAACGTCTAACCTTGTTCCCATTGCTTGATGAAGAGCCTTCCAAAATCAGGATGTAAACCTAGGGTCCCTATCTGATATGATTGACACCAGTATACCATGCAATCTCACCACCTCAGCCACATACAACTTAGCCAACTTTTGCAAAGAATAGTCGACCCGAACCGGTATGAAGTGAGTTGACTTTGTCAAACGATCCACAATCACCTAAATCAAATCCTTCTTAGTGGGCGTAAGGGGTAACCCACTAACAAAATCCATCGTGATCCTTTCCCACTTCCGCTGCGAAATCTTGACTGATTGCAACAACCCCGAAGGCAACTGGTGTTCCGCTTTCACCTGCTGGCATGTCAAACACTTACCCACGAATTTTGTTACCTCTTGCTTCAGACCTGGCCACCAAAATTGCTCTCGCAAATCCCGATACATCTTAACTCCTCCAGGATGCATATCATATGGGCTACTATGTGCCTCCTGAAGAATCCTCTACCTTAACTCCACATCCCTTGGCATACAGACTCTCTTACGGAAACATAGAACTCCATCACAATTCAAGCTATAGTCTTTTCCTTTTCCATTATACACTTGCCGAATTTGAGTACTCAAGACATCATCCAAAAGTTACTTCTCTTTGATCTGTCTTGTCCACATAGGTCTTACTTGAAGTTCAGCTACCAAACTACCATCCTCATACAGGCTAAGATGAGTGAACATCGCCCTTAACTCCGCTATCGCCTTCCTACTCAATGATTCGCCACCACGTTAGCCTTACCCTGGTGGTACTCAATCGAGCAGTCATAGTCCTTTAACAGCTCGATCCACCTTCTCTGCCTTAGGTTCAACTCCTTCTGAGTGAGGAGATACTTCAAGCTCTTGTGGTCAGTATAAATAACTGACTTCTCCCCATACAAGTAGTGTCTCCAAATCTTCAGAGCAAACACTACTGCCGCCAACTCTAGATCATGCGTAGGGTAGATCAACTCATGCAGTCTTAACTGTCGACATGCATACGCAACCACCTTTCCATCTTGCATCAACACACACCCTAAACCTGTGTGTGATGCATCACAGTAGACGGTAAATTCTTTTCCCACCTCAGGTTGGATTAACATCGGTGCTTCTGTCAAGATTCTCTTCAGCTTCTCAAAGCTCTCCTGTTGTTTGTCAGTCCACAAAAATGATACTCCCTTCCTCAACAACTTAGTTAAAGGTGCCGCTATTGACGAGAACCCTTCAATAAACCTTCTGTAATACCCGGTCAATCCTAAGAAACTTTAAACTTTTATCGCAGACTTGGCGGTTTCCAATCCAATACAGCTTTTATCTTCCGAGGGTCCACCCTAATTCCCTCTGCGGAAACCACATTCCCTAAGAAGGTCACTTTCCTTAACCAGAACTCACACTTGCTGAACTTAGCGAACAACTGCTTCTCCCTCAGGATTTGCAACACCACCCGAAGATGTGCATCATGCTCCTCCTCAGACTTGGAATATACCAGGATATCGTCGATGAACACCACGACGAACCGATCAAGGTATGGCTGAAATACTCGGTTCATCATATCCATAAATGCTACTGGCGCATTCGTCAACCTGAACAGCATCACCAAGAACTCATAATGTCCGTACCGAGTCTGAAATGCCATCTTATGAATGTCTCCTTCTTTTACCCTTAACTGATAATATCCCAACCTTATGTTAATCTTAGAAAAGACCGAAGCTCCCTTGAGCTGATCGAACATGTCGTCGATCCTTGGCAGTGGGTACTTGTTCTTAATTGTCAGCTTATTCAGTTGATGGTAGCCCACGCACATACGCAGGGATCTGTCCTTCTTCATCACAAATAAGACCGACGCTCCCCAAAGAGACACATTCGATCAAATAAACCCTCGATCCAACAGTTCTTGGATCTGAGCTTTGAGCTCCACCATCTCCTTCGGCGCCATTCTGTACGGAGTAATAGACACTGGGGCTGTACCCGAAAGTAGCTCTATTCCAAACTCCACTTCACGATCCGGGGGTAATCCTGGCAACTTTTCGGAAAGACATCCGCGAAATCCTTGACTGTTCGAACCTCATCGACAATCACCTCCTTAGCAACCAAAGCACTGATAACGTCTAGAAATGCGCTACATCCCTTCCAGATCATCTTAACAGCTTTCAATGCGATACTACATTGGACAGATAGTTCTTTCTTCTCCTAACACAACCACCTCCCCGCATTCTCGGGTACTCAACACCATTCGCTTAGTTCCACAGTCCAACTTAGCACGATGCTTAGTCAACCAATCCATTCCTAAGATAAGGTCAAACTCTCCAAATGGTAACTCCATTAAGTCTACCGAGAACACTACACCTTGAGTCTCTATAGGTACATCCCTAAACAGTTTGTCCACTACCCTAGATTGTCCTAATGGGCTAATCACAGTCATCTTCCTAGTAGTAGTTTCAGAGTCTATACTTAGGGCCTCAGATACTGAACATGCAACATAAGAGTGGGTCGACCCAATATCAATCAAGGTAAGAAAAGGGTTATCAACAATAAGAAACGTACCGGTTATAACATCCGGTGCGTCACCATCCTCCCGTCGGTGAGCTGCATAAACTAGACCCGGCTGCCTCGCATCAACATTACCTGCACCCTTACCAGGTGCTCCACGACCCTGACTAGACCCATTTCCTCCTTTGGCTTGGCCACGACCCCTTGGTTTAGGCTGACCACCTCTCCTAATCTGATCAGAACCTCGTCCCGTCAGTTGAACCTGATCCACCTGTGGACAGTCCCAAATCATATGCTCCGTGGATCCACACCTAAATCATCTACCGGTGCTCTTTTTGCACTCCCCATAGTGCATCTTCCCACATGAAGGACATGATCGATTCTGACCCGTCGAAACATGAGTTAGCCCATCAGACCTAGGCCTTTTCTAAAAATTCCTAGATGGTCTTGACGGCCCAAAACTTCTCTTATTCCTACCCCGATCCTTATCTCTCTCTTGTCTTTCAGTCCGCTTCATCTCCTCAGCTATCTTAACTTTCTCAACCAACACAGTAAAGTCCCTCTCTCACTGCGGTGCTATCAATACCCTTAACTCATTCCTCAGTCCATCCTCGAACTACACACAACATTCATATTCAGTCACTACCATTCCTCTAGCATAGCAGCTCAAGTGTAGAAACTCTGCCTCATATTCGGCGACAGATTTACTTCCCTGCACCAAATTCAAAAATGTCTTCCTCTTTGCATCCACATAGCTAGCCCCAACATACTTTCCCTGAATGACTCCTTAAAGTAGTCCCAATCAATCCGGTCTGTGGCAGTACCCTCCTTCACCGTGAGCCACCACTGATAGGCCTCGTTTCAGAGAAGAGACACGACCCCTTTCAACTTCTCCTCCACCGTGAAGTCTAGGTCATCCATTATATGTTCCACTGCCTCCAACCAATATTCAGCTAAACTCGAGGCTATACCAGAGACTCCCTTAAATACTTCTGCCCCGTTGTTTTTAAGTCTCTCTGGCACCGATTTTCAGGCTCCTATGCCCATACCAGACTTAGCCACTCTTTCCAAAACCCTTAGTACAGCCTATGACACCACATCCTCTCCTGGTCGATCCTCGAAATTTTACCTCAACAAATGGTGGTGGGCAGATCTCATTCCTGGATCCATGGCCAGATCCTATGGGTTTTGACACGATCATCCTACCCCTACCACGGCTACACGGCAGACGTCCATGACCCTTGAACTCATTCTTCCGATTCATGTTTATCTGATTAGAAATTTTATGATTTATTAGTTTTTCTTCCACTGATTAACCACGAACAGTCTTATGAACAGTAGCTTTAAGAGTAGTTCTTTTGAATTCGCAATTATGTCTTGGAATTCAGTCTCAAGTCTACTACCCTAATTCAGAGAATCACATACATTCACAATCAGCATACAGAGGCATTCACAAACTTACGTTATCATCTAGGGGTATTTTCGTCATTTCACTACTAGGGGTATTTTCGTAATTTTAACATATAGGGGTATTTTTGTAATTTTCCAAAATAAGGTTTTGGGTGGTTTTACGAAATAAGGGTATTTTGGTAATTTTACAAATTTAGGGGTATTTCGATAATCTTGCAAATTCAGGGGTATTTCGGTAATTTTTTATAAATTACCGAAATTTTAGTCATTTTACAAACCCAGTGTAATTTTTACGATCAATGGTAATTTGGTGATTTCAAAACTAGGGTTTACTTTAGGGTTTTACAAAACAGGGTGGCTGGTCCCTTTTGGGTTTTAATTATAAGTTTTGGCCTGTCAACACGTCCTCATGGTTAGGGTGACCAGTCACTACGCACCAGGTAGATTCCAGCGAAGAGGAGGTGAGTCACTAGGATTGCTTAAATACCAAGCTCTCCCTATATCCACTCCTAGACATGCGTATGCCTGTTGCCACACCCTAACATGGCTAATGTGAGCAAATACCACGCACTGTAGGATTCCAATGAAGAGGAGGTGAGTCACTAGGACTGCTTAAATACTAAGCTCTCCTTGAATCCAATCCTAGACATGCGTATGCTTGTTGCCACACCATAACACGGCCACTGGTTCACAGGATTTGTTTGGATAGATTAAGTCTTATGAAATTTAAGAAGTTGTTTAGGCTAAGCTTATAGTCCATCAAAGTCTATTTAAACTAATCTACGTCCGTCTGACCCATCAAGCCCACACATATACCACATAATGGTTCAGAATACTTACTTGGCGGACTTGGGCCGGAGACGCAGGTGCCATGCTGAGCTAACAAACCTGTTATCATTTAGGGAAACACAACATGCATGTTTCAAAAACCCATCTTTAGAAAATGTTTTGAGCCCAAAAACCCCAAAGTCGAGTTTTAAACTAGGCTCTGATACCAATCTATAACACCCTAAACCCGGCCCAAACACTACAACTGGATCTGGCATGTCACTAAGGAGCTTGTATAAAATATGTCGCATTCTTAGAAAATAATTATCGAGTTTAAATATTTCACCAAAAACTTAGTAATTTAAGAATCTGTTTAAGTTTAAATTTAAATGATACCTTGGTGAATTTTAAATAAAACCAAAATTTACTACATGTCTTAGCTTAATTTAACATAAAATTTAAGTGTCTAATGATAAAACCCAACGTAAAACCCAATATAAATATAAAACTAGTGGCCCATGGCCTTATTACAATGAAATTTTAAACCCATTAATTAAATATACTAAAAGTAAACATTAAAGTAAAGTCTTCTACTGGATTAAAAAACATTCTCTCACATGGCCACCTTGCACTCCTCTCCAGCCCGGTCCATTGCACTAGGTGCTACCTGAAAGATGTTAAATAATAGGTTGAGTCGCGAGACTCAGTGTGCAACCCTCATGCATCATTAGATTTGGGCTTTAGCCCCACAGAACAGATTAACAAATTATCATGCCACAGATATTATGCAAAGCCCAACCTAAACCTTAGGTTTCCATCTGCTACACAGCACCTATACCTACCAATACACCATTGGGGATTTCTACAATCAACCCATACCGCTACACACCATCGATGGCAGTCATGCTGCTTATCGTCAGATCATGGCCGTAGCCACTACAATAGGTGATGGCAAGGGCCACTACAGCAGGTCACGGCATAAGCCGCTACAACAAGTCACGGCATAAGCCGCTACAGTAGAACACTTCCCCTTTCATCAAACCCAACCCCATGCAATCACAAAAATCGGCACACTTATCACATATGTCATCTTAACAGGAACATTCACTTAGGAATGACAGGGATCACTAACCTGGTGATTCGCTTTTACCCTCCTTGGGTCTCAACCATTATGCCAGGATTTTGGCAGTTATTAGAATATAACAGAATTTATAAACATATTTTAACCGACAATCTAAATGGTGTGGAAGTGTTACACACCTGATATCGCGTAGTCTTATATTCTTAGTCGATATTCTTGCTATCCGGATCTACTACCCTCAGTCTATAACCTTGCTCAAAATCTAAAAAAAAACGAAGATTTGGCCTCTCCTTCAATCGGCCAAGGGTTAATAAATCCCAAATTTACACGTTAAAAATCAGTAGATTTCCTTACCTTAAAATCCCGAAAGTAACAAGATTTGAGTGTTACTGAATTCTGACTTAGAGGTCTAATCGATAGACTCCCTTTGGATCCCGGAATGCCGCAAATGAAAGAAAAAAATCAAGATTAGTTCCATATAGCCATTCGGCTATGGCCTCCAAAAGCCGAAAAAGGATCGAAAGATAACCCAAATCGATACTTACCTCTGCTGAAAGTTTAGGCTATCCCTTGAAAAAGATTCGGCAATCGTAGAAGATTGGAGATCTTGAAGTTTTAGCTTTTTAAAGGAAATCCTAAAAAGATGAACAAGAGAGGACTGATGTATTTTCGGCTTTTTGGAAGAACAAAGAATTGAAGAGATGGCCAAGAGAGATTAGGCCAAGGAATATTAAAGAAAAGAGAAAGTGATTACAGGGTTTTGGCAATTGATAAGACCTCAAAAGTTTAGGTTTCTGACAGAAAAGCAAAAGAAGAAGAGATGCTTCTAAAAAGAGAAAAACTAGAGACTATTCTAAATGAAAAATTCAGCACACCCTACTGCCTATACTGAGCCGATTCTTCACCCCTCTGAGTTTGATTTTTGGCCAACTCTAGCCTCCTAGATGAGCTTTCATCTTTTCCCTTATCCTAATCATAACTCACATCCAAAAGAGTCCTACATCACACCACTCCTTCCCCCTTTATCAACTTAATATCCACCTAATTTAAAACACTAAAATCCCTAAAATTTTGCCTTGTTGCCATCCCTATTGCTTCCTTTGAAGTGCCAAAATTTGGCCCTATAACTTGGGCTTCAAGCAACCAAAATTTGGGCCCTCCTCATGCACTAGTGATGCCACATTCTTCCTTCCTTGTGGCGCCACCTAACTCTGGAGCCCAAGCCCAAATTGACATTTTTAACATAGATACCTACCCTTAAACTTTATAATGACCAAACAGAATATTCTAACTGAGGTCTCGGCCCAATCCTGAGCCCAATTAGTACCTCAATTCTCAATTTAACATTTTTAGCACAAAATGCACAGGCCCATAAATTCAGGATGTTACACGATTTCTTCTCGTGAATATATCAGGATGTCGTCTATGAATACAACCACAAGCTGATCTAGATACAGTCTGAATACCCTATTCATCAGCAGTAGGGGTATTAGTGAGTTCAAATGGCATCATTAAAAACTCATAATGGCTTTATCTCATCTAAAAGTAGTCTTTGGTACATCCGAGTCTTTAACTCACAGCTAATAGTAACCTGACCTCAGATCAATTTTCAAAAACACCGAAGCTACCTTAAGCTGATCAAATAAATCATCGATACGCGGTAATGGATATTTATTCTTTACCGTCACTTTATTAAGTTGTCGATAATCGATGCACATTCTCAAAGTTCCGTCCTTTTTTTCACAAATAGAATCAAGCACCTGTAGGTGAGAAACTTCGGTCGCATAAAACCTCTATCTGTCAATTCTTGCAACTGAACCTTCAACTCTTTTAATTCGATCGGTGCCATTCTATACGGAGCTATCGAAATTGTAGTTGTCCCTAGCACTAGCTCAATACTAAACTCTACCTCCCGAATAGGTGGCAATCCCAGTAATTCCTCCGAAAACACATCCGGATACCCACAAACAACCGGTACAGATTCAATCTTCTTTTCGGTTACCTTACTGTAAATCACATATGCAACTTAAGCTTTGCAACCCTTTCTCAAATACTGTCGAGCCAACATCAGAGATATCACAGCTGGTAGGCCATTCATATCCGTAGATTCAATTCGAATTGTCTCATTATTCTGGCACCTCAAATCAATAGTCTTTCATTTTTAATTTACTACTGTGTCGTGTACAGTTAACCAATCTATACCAAAGATAATATCAAACTCGTCAAATGGTAGCAACATCATATCGGCCGAAAAACATGAGTCTCGAATCATTAAATGGCAATTCTTGCACACTCTATCAACTAGTACACACTGACCCAAGGGGTTCGAAACCCGAATCACAAACTCAGTAGACTCAACAGGTAATGTCTTGCTGGATACTAATGTTTCACACACATACAAATGAGTTGAACCGAGATCAATCAAGGCAATTTCACTAGTATCAAAGAGAGTGAAAATACCGGTGATGACATCTGGAGATGAAGCCTCCTCTCTGGCACGAATAGCATAAGCTCTAGCCGATGCATGGGCCTCTAATCGAATAATCGCGTTTGAAGTCCCCTTCTAAGCGCTACTCCTACCTCCCATATTATGAGATGGTGTATCTCTAGCTGTAGTGCTGCTCGGTCTCGTACTTTGAGCATACCCTTTTCAGCTGTCTCTAGGCAATCCCGAATAAAGTGATCCTGTGAAACACACTTATAACAAGTGCGATTATTAGATTTACCCTAATATTCACCAAAATTTCATCTACCGCACTGTTGACACTCAGGCTTATTCGGTCTGGTATTGCCAACACTAGCAATCGATGTAGCCCGAGAACTCATTGGAGGTTATTCTTGTATAGAGATCCCTCTGTTAGGTTTGGACCGGCTACTATTGTTCTTGAACTTCTTTGTTGAAACTTGAGGAAATTTTCACATAGATCTCTTTCGGAAGTCTCTAGCTTCGAACTCAGCTTTCTGCTTTTCTTTCCCTAGCTTTTCTGCTTCACAAGCTCGCTCAGCAAGTACTACGAACTCATTTATTTCAAGAATGCAAACCAGAAGTTTTATGTCTTCATTTAACCCTTCTTCAAATCTCTGGCACATAGCAGCCTCAGATGAAACACACTCACGAGCATAGCGACTAAGCCTCACAAACTTACGCTCGTATTTAGATACGGTCATATGACCCTATTTAAGTTCGAAAAATTCCTTGCGTTTGGAGTCTATAAATCACTGACTGATGTATTTCTTACGGAACTCCGTCTGAAAGAAGTCCCAGGTAACTCGTTCCTTTGAAACAATCGGTACGAGAGTATTCCACCAATAATAGATAGAATCCCGTAATAAAGATATGGCACACTTCAGACACTCATCAGGTGTGCATGCTAGCTCATCAAAGACACAGATGGTATTACCGAGCCAAAATTTAGCTCGCTCAGCATCATCATCATCTTCGGCTCTAAACTCTTAAGCCCCGTGTTTTCTAATTCGATCAACCGGAGGCTTGCTTGCTCTCTCAGGCTTATCGATCGGGGGTGCCACCGGTACTACAGGGGGAATATTCAGATTCGGGGGTTGTTGAACAACTGGATTGGCTCGAATATACTGACTGAACAAATCATTCATCATGCTATAGAAGGCTTGTTTAGTTCCCTTATCGGGATTACTTGCAGGTGGACGAGATTCCTCTAGCGGTCCCTTGCGCGGGAGCAGGCGCTACGCTCTCGACATCATCAGCTAAAGCTCCCTCGAGATCAGGATCCATTCACTGTATGGAAGAAATAAACACATTTCATTGTCAGAAGTCATCACACTGTCACATTATAAATTATGGCATGTATAGCTAGACTCACGCGCGCTACATTAGTCCGAGAATCGATAAACTGTAGCTCTGATACCAATAAAATGTAACACCCCTATCCTATATCTGTCGCCGAATTAGGGTTACAGGTATTACTAAACCATACGCAAATCAACGCACTTTATAAAATTATTACTTTGATAAATGCGTGGCAATTCATATTATCAAAAATAATCATGTATATTCCATCTAATATCAAAACATTCACTTACATATCACGAATAATTTCATTAACATCAACTAAGGACTAATTACAATCATTTAGCAAATCTCTATTCATTTGGCCATTTAAAAACAAGGGCCAATTCGGCATATAGTACTTATTCATTTATTCCATATCTATTATCAACGATACATTTAAATGTATACCATTTCCGAACATAGGTATCACCTTTTTACTATATACATCGCCCATTTCATTACCACATAAGATTATGCCATTGACCAATATACTTATTCCACATTCAATTATGTCATTTAAATCTCATGGCCGAACATACAATATCACTCAAAGAAAGAATTTAAGATCCAAACTAAAATAAGCCATGGCCGAATGTCCACAAATGAGCACACATCTATTTGCTCATTAAAGCATCACTTTTGGTATACACATACACAAAATGAAACTTATTTCATCCATGTCTAATCATGTTAAAACATTCAAATAACTATGCAAAAATATTTATCAACCCAAAACATATATATATATATATATCATATTCAACCAATTTCTAGAAACTTAAAACTCACATTTACCTCATATGAAATAGCTTCCAAACTAGGCATTTAATATATGTATATATATACTAATATAGTCAAATAGTAAATCCATAATTTAACAAGTTCAACCCAAACTCAAATAAAGAAACATAGCCATTTTCGCATGGCATATGTACATATATACATTTACATGTCTTTCAAACACAGCCCAAAGTACATAGTCTATACATGCCATAAATTTCAAAAGGGAAACAACTTATAGGATACTAAAGATAGATGATAGTGCGATTGGCTTTGACAAAAATTCTCGAACACGAGCTAGCCTTCAAGATCTATAGAATAGTCAAACAAACACACAAGCTGTAAGCTAGTTTAGCTTAGTAAGTTATAAGCAAAAGGTATTGCAAACAATTAAACATTATACAAATTTTGTTTATTTGAACCTAACCAGTAATGAAATGGTAACAACAACACATATAGCATATTACCATTCAACAAAAATATGACCATTAGTTCTCCAAAACCGAATATTCACATGCCATATATTCATTTTGAATAATCTCAAAAATCAATAAATACATCGCATTTTATAATTAAATATACAAGAATAACTTACCTCATTTGTACCAAATTATTAACCGCCAAGCATTACTTACCAACATGTCACTTTCGATTACCATAATTCATTGATTCATGTTCTTGAGAGGTTTGATAATCCGCACACAAAGTGCAACTCATGTAACGTATCGTACACTTACTGCCGTTACTTATAAAGAACACACATAGTGCCATCTTCTAGTAATGTATCGCACACTTAGTGCCGTTACTTATAAAGAACACACATAGTGCCATATTCTAGTAATGTATCACACACTTAGTGCCATTACTCATTTTCCACACACATAGTGCCATTCGATCGATTTCGCACACACACAGCTCCGTACTATAGCTCACACACATAGCTCGCACATTTGATCGTTTGAATTGTCGAGTTTTAAAATTTATAAAGAGAATGATCAAACCTAGAAACTAACTCTGACAATGACTTAAGGCAAGTGCACCTATCGAACAGTAGTATTGTTTAGGCAAGATCGGATTGTCAAACCCAAGGGAATTAAAAGTACTAATACTCACTTTCTTTCTATTATTTAGCCTAAATACGAAGTGATTGATTGATTAAACTAAAAACTAACTAATTACTAAACCAAGACGCAAAGAAAAAAAAAATTGAAGAAATAAATTTTTGAAAAACTCAGTTGATTATGACGATACCCTAGAAGGAATCCACCTAGACTTCACTTGTTATCTAATACTGAACCAGGCGATTTATTCACTTAGCTTGATCTATAAGACTCCCTAATTTATATTAAACCCTCTCTTGAGGCGAATAACGTCTAAACCTAGGTTGATTAATTGAAATCTCTTTCTAATTAAAACCCCTAGAATCACATTAACTCGATCTATGGACTCCCATATTAGGTTTCACCCTAATCCGGCAAAATCTCGTCACCCTATCTCTAGGTGATGATCAACTCCGCTTAATTACGCTAGATCTACTCTTAAGCAGAGACTTTTTCTCCACCACCTAAGAACATCATACTTGAATTAATATCATGAAAATATCAACACAAGAATTAAGCAGACATAATTAAGAACAAACTAAGTATTTATCATATAGTTTAGAAAATAATAACAAGATTCATCTAGGTTTCATCCCCTTCAGGTATCTGAAGGGTTTAGTTCATAATAATAATATAAAACATCTCAGAAGAAATGATAAAACAAAACATAAGAAATCCCTAAGACCCCTTGAAGGAATTGAAGGAGAAATCTGCCGTTATGAGTAGAATTCTGGTTTCTTGAGATGGATCAACAGGCTATCTTCGAGTGATTCCCACGAATCTGGCCTTTTGGCTCGTCTCATTGGCCTAGCTGACATCCTAACTGACCGCCAAAAGCCCTGGCAGAAGGCTTCTGCTGAACTCCCGTGCTGGGTTCTGGCTTCTGCCGAACTTCGAATGTCCCCCTAAAGGTTGGCCTCTGGCGTCTTTATATAGGCTTTGAGATGCCTTACTTGGCCTCTAAGTATCCTAATTCAAGTATAATTCTTACTTGGGTGTTTGAATAGGCTTTGGAATGTGTTTCTTTGCCTCTAAGTACCCTATTCCGAGTAGAATTGCTTTTTCTGCGGCAGGGACACGCCCTAGGGCACACGCCCGTGTGAGTAGTCTTCAGGCCGTGTTCGGGTCTGGTTATGGAGGCACGTCTGTGTAAATCATGGTTAGGCCGTGTTCTAGTTAATTTATGAGGCATGACCGTGTGGCTTGAAGTCCAGGCCATGTCAATTTCCACTTTGGCCCAAATTGGCTCGTTTTAAGCCCGTTTCTTGTTCTTTTCGTCCTCGGGTGCTTTTTTGAGTATAAAACATGAAAAGAAAGGATTAAGAGCACCTTCTTACATAAATCAAGGGCTAAATCATCTGGGAACACACTAAATACGGGATTAAAATAGTTACTTTTACGGTTTATCATCGAACACACAGTGCTCGGTACTATAGCCCACACACATAGTGCCTATTATCAGAACCCTTTTTTTTTTTAACAAACACTTATAATTTCAATCTCATGCATATATACACACATTCAAATTACCCAATTTCTCACATCAAACCATTTCATTCGGTAATTAGATTTCAATGTGCTTAATTCAAATTATCAATGAATATACATATATACATTCATAATAACCACATTCGACTAACACCCTTAAAAATTCCCATGTCTCATTCGACATCTTGACCTCCCATCACATTCGGCCACACTCATATATACACATAATTAATTATTCAATTACAACCTTCACCTATATCAAGGTCCACATTTAACTACTATTCAATCCATAGATATTCATCCATCTCAAGTATATTAAATTCATACATAAATCAACCACACCATTTGGCTAATATATATATATTGCTCAATCACATTCGGCCTTGGAATTATTAAACAACTAACAATTCCTTTGGATATATTCATATCCCAATTTAGTATTTCTCACATCTATTAATATCACAATCATATAAATACACATTTCATGCAAATAAATCTAAACCTCCAACAACCACACATTCGACTACTTATATTAATTCATTGATACATTCGGCAATGTGATATCAATATACTTACCACCATCTATCTTAGGCATATAATATGGTTTAAAATTTGATTTAACCCAATTGCTTAAAACTTACCTCGAAAATCGACGGATTAAGCTTTTCGGCTATTCACTTATCTTTGCTTTTCCCCGATCCAATCCCGATTCTTTTCGTCCTTGATCTAAATAATTTCAAATTAAGCTCATTCAAATTTATTTTCATTCAATTTAATCCAAAAATACATAATTATGCAAATTACCATTTTACCCCTGACATTTACATTTTTTTCAAATTAGTCCCTTTTGCATAAAACATAAAAATATCAAAATTTAACCACACTTATTGAAGGCCGAATACTTATAGTCCCTACATTAACTGACTCCTTTCATTTATCTTACCATTTAGTCCTTACAAGAATTTTATTTTTATAATTCAATCCATATACTAAATTTCATCAATAGTTCTAAAGATAAACTTGTTAATCTAGCATGTTTATAACATATTTTATCATTCAATAACACAAACATCCAATTTCCATCAATGGACATACACGAATTACACAACCAAATCAAGAATTCAGGTATGGCTAGCTAAATTACATAGCAACAACCTCAAAAATGTTATAATTATCAAAAACCAAGTTCAATTACTTACCTAATTTGAGCATGCAAAGGTCGAATGGTTGAGAGCTTAAGCTCTTCTCTTTTTCTTTTATTTTCGGTGATGAGGGAAGAAGATGATGATGTTTCCCATGTGTTCTTATTTTAATATTATTAACATATAATATTATTACACAACATTTTACTTATTCTATATATAATTAAAACACTCCCTAACACAAATTCAAAGTCAATGTCATCCACTACCATTCAAAAAGGTGAATTTGCAACCTCAATACTCATGCAAAAGAAGACACTTTAATTTAGCCACTCATTTAATAATTGGCTACTTTAATACTTATGCAATTTAGTCCTTTATCTAAAATTAAACATCCAAACAAACAAATTAGCCTACGACATTTTAGCACATGCTCAAACACATAACATAGATATCAAATAAAAATAGTAAAATATTTTTCTAACCTGAATTTGTGATCCCGAAATCATCGTTCTGATGAGGGTCATAATCGAGCTCTTACATTTGAGGTTCGAGTGCTAGCTTAGTTTTATTTTGGAGTTTAATTTTAGGCTTCTAGAAGGCTGGAAGTGGCGTGTAGAGGGACTCTAAGGAGAAGTGATCAGTAGAGAGAATTTAGGAGAAGGATAAGGGAGATATCATGAAGAAAAATTAGGAGATGGGCAGTGGATGAAGTGGTGCCGAATTGGATTGTAGGGGTTGCTAAGTTTCGGCTATACGTTATATAAATGTGTGTGTTCCGAATCTGGGGTCTTAGGTAATGCTGAATTTTCCATTCTTTTTCTTTTCTTTGCCGAATTCCATAAAAGGGTTCTTTGAGTTTCCATCTTTTCTTTCTTTTCTTCCCCTCATCCTTATTTCTTCCATTGCCGAATACCATCATCCCTTTTTGCAGAATTCTCTCATAGCCAAATTCCTCTATTACCTAATTACCATCATCCTCCCTTGCCAAAATTTTTACTTGTGCCAAACCTTTGTGGTTTTCCTCCATCACAAATCAATTAGTATCTACTCTCTGTCAAGGTTAAAAGTCGAATCTCATTTAGTAGCTATCTAGGCTGCAGGATCAAAAGGTTGGACTCGGTAAGTATTCAGTTAACCCCTTAAGTGTGTTTATTTAAAAGCCGAAGGGCTATCTAACTTCTCATTGTTGTTAACCTTGTATTAACAAGGGTAGGATTCAGAGATCGCAAGCGTGGTAGGATCGTTAGCAAGTGGTAAGTGCGCTCATCGCGATTATGGTTTAAGTTAGTGGCCAAATGTAAGTATGATCAATAGGGGTGACTTGTGTGGGTTATGAGTCACTCAAATTTTTGACAAATACTACATTGGACAGATAGTTCTTTCTTTCTCCTAACAGCTTTCAATGCCGATACTACGTTGGACAGATAGTTCTTTCTTTCTCCTAACACAACCACTTCCCCGCCTTCTGGGGTACTCAACACCATGCGCTTAGTTCCACAGTCCAACTTAGCACGATACTTAGTCAACCAATCTATTCCTAAGATAAGGTCAAACTCTCCAAACGGTAACTCCATTAAGTCTACCGGGAACACTACCCCTTGAGTCTCTAAAGGTACATCCCTAAATAGTTTGTCCACTACCCTAGATTGTCCTAATGGGCTAATCACAGTCATCTTCCTAGTAGTTGTTTCAGAGTCTATACTTAGGGCCTCAGATACTGAACATGCAACATAGGAGTGGGTCGACCCAATATCAATCAAGGCAAGAAAAGGGTTATCAGCAATTAGAAATGTACCGGTTATAACATCCAGTGCGTCACCATCCTCCCGTCAGCGAGCTACATAAACTAGACCCGGCTGCCTCGCGTCAACATTACCTGCACCCCTACCAGGTGCTCCACGACCCTGACTAGACCCATTTCCTCCTTTGGCTTCGCCACGACCCCTTGGTCCAGGCTGACCACCTCTCCTAATCTGATTAGAACCTCGTCCCGTCGGTTGAACCTGATCCACCTGTAGACAGTCCCTAATCATATGCTCCGTGGATCCACACCTAAACCATCTACCGATGCTCTTTCTGCACTCCCCATAATGCATCTTCCCACATGGAGGACATGATCGATTATGACCCGTCGAAACACGAGCTGGCCCATCAGACCTAGGCCTTTTCTAAAAATTCCAAGATGGTCTTGACGGCCCAAAACTTCTCTTATTCCTACCCCGATCCTTATCTCTCTGTTGTTTTCAGTCTGCTTCACCTCCTCAGCTATCTTAACTTTCTCAACCAACACAGCAAAGTCCCTCTCTTGCTACGGTGCTATCAATACCCTTAACTCATTCCTCAGTCCATCCTCGAACCGCACACAACGTTCATATTCAGTCACTACCATTCCTCTAGCCTTGCCTGCTCAAGCCTTGAAACTCGCCTCATATTCGGCCACAGATTTACTTCCCTGCACCAAATTCAGAAATGCCTTCCTCTGTGCATCCACATAGTTGGCCCCAACATACTTTCCCTGAAATGACTCCTTAAAGTAGTCCCAATCAATCCAGTCTACGGCAGTACCCTTCTTCACCGTGAGCCACCACTGATAGGCCTCGTTTCAGAGAAGATACACGACCCCCTTCAACTTCTCCTCCACCGTGAAGTCTAGGTCATCCTTTATACGTTCCACTACCTCCAACCAATATTTAGCTGAACTCGGGGCTATACCAGAGACTCCCTTAAATACTTCTACCCCGTTGTTTCTAAGTCTCTCTGGCACCGATTTTTGGGCTCCTATGCCCATACCAACCTTAGCCACTCTTTCCAAAAACCTTAGTACCACCTGTGACACCACATCCTCTCCACCGTCTGATCTTGAAATTCCACCCCAACAGCTGGTGGAACCGGTATCTCACTCCCCGATCCATGGCCAGATCCTACGGGTTCTGACACGATCATCCTACCCCTACCACGACCACACGGTGGACGTCCACGACCCCTTGAACTCATTCTTCTGATTCGCGTTTATCTGATTAGAAATTTTATGATTTATTAGTTTTTCTTCCACTAATTAACCACGAACAGTCTTATGAACAGTAGCTTTACGAGTAGTTCTTTCGAATTCGCAATTATGTCTCAGAATTCAGTCTCAAGTCTACAACCCTAATTCAGAGAATCACATACATTCACAATCAGCATACGGAGGTATTCACAAACTTACGTTCATCACCTAAGGGTGTTTTCGTCATTTCACTACCTTGGGGGTATTTCATAATTTTAACCTACAGGGGCATTTTTATAATTTTCCAAAATAAGGTTTCGGGTGGTTTTACGAAATAAGGGTATTTTGGTAATTTTGAAAATCTGAGGGCATTTCAATAATCTTACAAATTTGGGGGTATTTCAGGAATTTTTTGTAAATTAGGGGTGTTTTAGTCATTTTACAAAATTAGGGTAATTTTTTCGATCAAGGGTAATTTGGTAATTTCAAAACTAGGGTTTACTTTAGGATTTTACAAAACAGGGTGGCTGGTCCCTTTCGGGTTTTAATTATAAGTTTTGCCCTGTCATCACGTCCTCATGGTTAGGGTGAACAGTCACTACGCACCAGGTAGGATTCCAGCGAAGAGGAGGTGAGTCACTAGGACTGCTTAAATACCAAGCTCTCCCTGTATCCACTCCTAGACATACGTATGCCTGTTGCCACACCCTAACATGGCTAAGGTGAACAGTCAATACGCACCAGGTAGGATTCCAGCGAAGAGGAGGTGAGTCACTAGGACTACTTAA
Source organism: Gossypium rotundifolium (assembly GCA_025506655.1). Lineage (NCBI taxonomy): Eukaryota > Viridiplantae > Streptophyta > Magnoliopsida > Malvales > Malvaceae > Gossypium > Gossypium rotundifolium. The sequence goes on from CP106730.1 coordinate 34,075,975, forward strand.
ATACCAAGCTCTCCCTGAATCCAATCCTAGACATGCGTATGCCTGTTGCCACACCATAACACGGCGACTGGTTCACAGGATTTGTTTGGATAGATTAAGTCTTATGAAATTTAAGAAGTTGTTTAGGCTAAGCTTATAGTACATCAGAGTCTATTTAAACTAATATACATCCCATACAACCCATCAAGCCCACACATATACCACACAATGGTTCAGAATACTGCGGACTTGGGCCGAAGACGTAAGTGCCATGCTGAGCTAACAAACCTGTTATCATTTAAGAAAAAAACATGCATGTTTTAAAAACCCATTTTTAAAAAATGTTTTCAGCCCAAAAACCCCAAAGTTGAGTTTTGAACCGGGCTCTGATACCAATCTGTAACACCCCAAATCGGCTCAAACACTACAATCGGATCTGGCATGTCACTAAGGAGCTTGTATAAAACATGTCACATTCTTGGAAAACAATTATCGAGTTTAAATATTTACACCGAAAAACTTAGTAATTTAAGAATCTTTTTAAGTTTAAATTTAAATGATAATTTGGTGAATTTTAAATAAAATCGAAATTTACTACATGTCTTAACTTAATTTAACATAAAGTTTAAGTGTCTAATGATAAACCCAACGTAAAACCCAATATAAATATAAAACTAGTGGCCCATGGCCTTATTACAATGAAATTTAAAACCCATTAATTAAATATACTAAAAGTAAACATTAAAGTAAAGTCTTCTGCTGGATTAAAAATAACTCTCTCGCATAGCCACCTTGCGCTCCTCTCCAGCCCAATCCATTGCACTAGGTGCTACCTGAAAGATGTTAAATAATAGGTTGAGTCGCGAGACTCAGTGTGCAACCCTCATGCACCATTAGATTTGGGCTTTAGCCCTACAGAACAGATTAACAATTATCATGCCACAGATATTATGCAAAGCCCAACCCAAACCTTAGGTTTCCATCTGCTACACAGCACCTATACCTACCAATACACCATTGGGGATTTCTACAATCAACCCACACCGCTACACACCATCGATGGCAGTCATGCTGCTCATCGTCAGATCATGGCCGTAGCCACTACAACAGGTCATGGCAAGAGCCACTACAGCAGGTCACGGCATAAGCCGCTACAACAAGTCACGGCATAAGCCGCTACAACAGAACACTTCCCCTTTCATCAAACCCAACCCCATGCAATCACAGAAATCGGCACACTTATCACATATGTCATCTTAACAGGAACATTCACTTAGGAATGATAGGGATCACTAACCTAGTGATTCGCTTTTACCCTCATTGGGTCTCAACCATTATGCCGAGATTTCAGCATTTATCAAAATATAATAGAATTTATAAACATATTTTAACAGGCAATCTAAATGGTGTGGAAGTGTTACACACCTGATATCGCATAGTCCTATATTCTTAGCTGATATCCTTGCTATCTGAATCTACTGCCTCAGTCTATAACCTTGCTCAGAAGCCGAAAAAACATGAAGATTTGGCCTCTCCTACAATCGGCCAAGGGTTAATAAATCTCGAATTTACACGTTAAAAATCAGTAGATCTCTTTATCTTAAAATCCCAAAAGTAATACGATTCAAGTGTTACTGAATTTTGACTTAGAGGTCTAAGCGATAGACTCCCCTTCGGATCCTAGAATGCCGCAAATGAAAGAAAAAAATCAAGATTAGTCCATATAGCCATTCAGCTATGGCCTCCAAAAGCTGAAAAAGGATCGAAAGATAACCCAAATCGGTGCTTACCTCTTCTAAAAGTTTTGGCTATCCCTTGAAAAAGATTTGGCAACCGTAGAAGATTAGAGATCTAAAAGTTTTGGCTTTTTAAAGGAAATCCCAAAAAGATGAACAAGAGAGGACTGATGTATTTTTGACTTTTTGGAAGAATAAAGAATTGAAGAGATGGCCAAGAGAGATTAGGCCAAGGAATATTAAAGAAAAGAGAAAGTGATTGCAGGATTTCGACAATTGTTAAGACCTCAAAAGTTTAGGTTTCTGACAGAAAAGCAAAAGAAGAAGAGATGCTTCCAAAGAGAGAAAAACTAGAGACTGTTCTAAATGAAAAATTTGGCACACCCTGCTACCTATACTGAGCCAATTCTTCCCCCCTCTGAGTTTGATTTTCAGCCAACTCTACCCTCCTGGATGAGCTCTCATCTTTTCCCTTATCCTAATCATAACTCACATCCAAAAGAGTCCTACATCACACCACTCCTTCCCCCTTTATCAACTTAATATCCACCTAGTTTAAAACACTAAAATCCCTAAAATTTTACCTTGTTGCCATCCCTACTGCTCCCTTTGAAGTGCCAAAATTTGGCCCTATAACCTGGGCTTCAAGCAACCAAAATTTGGGCCGTCCTTATGCACTAGTGATGCCACCCTCTTCCTTCCTTGTGGCACCACCTAACTCTGGAGCCCAAGCCCAAATTGACATTTTTAACATAGATACCTACCCTTAAACTTTATAATGACCAAACAGAATATTCTAACTGAGGTCTCAGCCCAATCTTGAGCCAATTAGTACCTCAATTTTCAATTTAACATTTTTAAGCACAAAATGCACAGGCCCATAAATTCAGGATGTTACACGGTTTCTTCGCATGAATATATCAGGATGTCGTCTATGAATACAACCACAAACTGATCTAGATACGGTTTGAATACCCGATTCATCAGCAGCGGGGCATTGGTGAGTCCGAATGGCATCATTAAAAACTCATAATGGCCGTATCTCATCCGAAAAGTAGTCTTTGGTACATCCGAGTCTTTAACTTGCAACTGATAGTAACCTAACCTCAGATCGATTTTCAAAAATACCGAAGCTACATTAAGCTGATCAAATAAATCATCGATACGCGGTAACAGATATTTATTCTTTACCATTACTTTATTAAGTTGTTGATAATCGATGCACATTCTCAAAGTTCCGTCCTTCTTTTTCACAAATAGGACTGGCGCACCCCAAGGTGAGAAACTCGGTCGCGCAAAACCTCTATCTGTCAATTCTTGCAACTGAACCTTCAACTTTTTTAAATCGGTCAGTGCCATTCTATACAGAGCTATCGAAATTGGAGTTGTCCCTGGCACTAGCTCAATACTAAACTCTACCTCCCGAACAGGTGGCAATCCCGGTAATTCCTCCGGAAACACATCCGAATACTCACAAACAATCGGTACAGATTCAATCTTCTTTTCGGTTACCTTGCTGTCAATCACATATGCAAGATAAGCTTTGCAACCCTTTCTCAAATACTGTCGAGCCAACATCGAAGATATCATAGCTGGTAGCCCATTCATATCCGTAGATTCAATTCGAATTGTCTTGTTATTCTGGCACCTCAAATCAATAGTCTTTCATCTGTAATTCACTACTGTGTCATGTACAGTTAACCAATCCATACCAAAGATAATATCAAACTCGTCAAATGGTAGCAGCATTATATCGGCCGAAAAACATGAGTCTCGAATCATTAAAGGGCAATTCTTGCACACTCTATCAACTAGTACACACCGACCCAAGAGGTTAGAAACCTGAATCACAAACTCAGTAAACTCAATATGTAGAGTCTTACTGGATACTAATGTTTCACACACATACGAATGAGTTGAATCGGGATCAATCAAGGCAATTACACTAGTATCAAAGAGAGTGAAAATACAGGTGATGACATCTGGAGATAAAGCCTCCGCTCTGGCACGAATAACATAAGCTCTAGCGGTGCATGGGCCTCTGATCGAATAACAGCATTTGAAGTCCCTTTGAGCACCACTCCTGCCTCCCATATTACGAGATGGTCTACCTCCAGCTGCAGTGCTGCTCGGTCTCGTACTTTGAGCAATACCCTTTTTACCTGTCTCTGGGCATTCCCGAATAAAGTGATCCTGTGAAACACACTTATAACAAGTGCGATTATTAGATTTACCCTAACATTCACCAAAATGCCATCTATCGCACTGTTGACACTCAGGCTTATTCAGTCGGGTATTGCCAACACTAGCAATCGATGTAGCCCTAGAACTCATTGGAGGTCGTTCTCATATAGAGATCCCTGTGTTAGATTTGGACCGGCTACTATTGTTCTTGAACTTCTTTGTTGACACTTGAGGAAATTTACCCATAGATCTCTTTCGGAAGTCTCTAGCTTCAAACTCGGCTTTCTACTTTTCTTTCCCTAGCTCTTCTACTTTACAAGCTCGCTCAACAAGTACTACGAACTCATTTATTTCAAGAATGCAAACCAGAAGTTTTATGTCTTCATTTAACCCTTCTTCGAATCTCTGGCACATAGCAACCTCAGATGAAACACACTCATGAGCATAGCGACTAAGCCTCACAATCTTACGCTTGTATTTAGATACGGTCATACGACCCTATTTAAGCTCGAGAAATTCCTTGCGTTTGGAGTCTATAAATCATTGACTGATGTATTTCTTACGGAACTCCGTCTGAAAGAAGTCCCAGGTAACTCGTTCCTTCGAAACAACCGATACGAGAGTATTCCACCAATAATAGATAGAATCCCGTAATAAAGATATGGCACACTTCAGACACTCATCAGGTGTGCATGCTAGCTCATCGAAGACACAGATGGTTTTATCGAGCCAAAATTTAGCTTGCTCAGCATCATCATCATCTTCGGTTCTAAACTCTTGAGCCCCGTATTTTCTAATTCGATCAACCGGAAGGCTTGCTTACTCTCTCAAGATTATCGACACCGGTACTACAGGGGGAATATTCAGATTCAGGGGTTGTTGAACAACCGGATTGGCTCGAATATCTGACTAAACCAATCATTCATCATGCTATAGAAGGCTTGTTTAACCCCCTTATCGGGATTACTTGCAGCTGGTCAAGATTCCTCTGGCGCGATCCCTTGCGCGGGAGCAGGCGCTACGCTCTCGACATCGTCAGCTAAAGCTCACTCGGGATCAAGATCCATTCACTGTATGGAAGAAATAAACACATTTCATTGTTAGAAGTCATCACACCATCATATTATAAATTATGGCATGTATAGCTAGACTCACGCGCGCTACGTTAGTCTGAGAACCGACTAAACTGTAGCTCTGATACCAATAAAATGTAACACCCCTAGTCCATATCCGTCACCAAATTAGGGTTACAGGAATTACTAAACAATACACAAATCAACGCACTTTATAAGAATTATTACTTTGATAAATGCGTGTCAATTCATATTATCAAAAATAATCATGTATATTCCATCTAATATCAAAACATTAACTTACATATCATGAATAATTTCATTAACATCAACTAAGGACTAATTACAATCATTTAGCGAATCTTTATTCATTTGGCCATTTAAAAACAAAGGCCGATTAGGCATATAGTACTTATTCATTTATTCCATATCTATTATCAATGATACATTTAAGCGTATACCATTTCCGAACATAGGTATCACCTTTTTACTGTATACATCGCTCATTTCATTACCACATAAGATTATGCCATTGACCAATATACTTATTCCACATTCAATTATGCCATTTAAATCTCATGGCCAAACATACAATATCACTCAAATAAAGAATTTAAGATCCAAACTAAAATAAGCCATGGCCGAATGTCCACAAATGAGCACACATCTATTTGCTCATTAAAGCATCACTTTTGGTATACACATACACAAAATGAAACTTATTTCATCCATGTCTAATCATGTTAAAACATTCAAATAACTATGCAAAAATATTTATCAACCCAAAAACATATATATATATATATCATATTCAGCCAATTTCTAGAAACTTAAAACTCACATTTATCTCATATGAAATAGCTTCCAAACTAGGCATTTAATAGATGTATATATATACACTAATATAGTCAAATAGTAAATCCATAATTTAACAAGTTCAACCCAAACTCAAATAAAGAAACATAGCCATTTTCGCATGGCATATGTACATATATACATTTACATGTCTTTCAAACACAACCCAAAGTACATAGTCTATACATGCCATAAATTTCAAAAGAGAAATAGCTCATAGGATACCAAAGATAGATGATAGTGCGATTGACTTTGACGGAAATTCCTGAACACGAGCTAGCCTTCAAGATCTATAGAATAGTCAAACAAACACACAAGCTATAAGCTAGTTTAGCTTAGTAAGTTATAAGCAAAAGGTATTACGAACAATTAAACATTATACAAATTTTGTTTATTTCAACCTAATCAGTAATGAAATGGTAACAACAACACATATAGCATATTACCATTCAACCAAAATATGACCATTAGATCTCCAAAATCAAATATTCACATGCCCTATATTCATTTCGAATAATCTCAAAAATCAATAAATACATCACATTTTATAATTTAATATACAAGAACAACTTACCTCATTTGTACCAAATTATCAACCGTCAAGCATTACTTACCTACATGTCACTTTCGATTACCATCATTCATTGATTCATGTTCTTGAGAGGTTTGATAATCCACACACAAAGTGCAACTCATGTAATGTATCGCACACTTATTGCCGTTACTTATAAATAACACACATAGTGCCATCTTCTAGTAATGTATCGCACACTTAGTGCCATTACTCATTTTCCACACACATAGTGCCATTCAACCAATTTCACACACACAGTGCTCGGTACTATAGCTCGCACACATAGCTCGCACATTTGATAGTCTGAATTGTTGAGTTTTAAAATTTATAAAGAGAATGATCGAACCTGGAAGCTAACTCTAACAACGACTTAAGGAAAATGCACCTATCGAACAATAGTATAGTTAAGGCAAGACCGGATTGTCGAACCTAAGGGAATTAAAAGTACTAATACTCACTTTTTTTTCTATTATTTAGCCTAAATACGAAGTGATTGATTGATTAAACTAAAACTAACTAATTACTAAACTAAGACGCAAAGACAAAAAGAACAAATTTAAGAAATAACTTTTTAAAAAACTCAGTTGATTACGACGATACCCTAGAAAGAATCCACCTAGACTTCACTTGTTATCTAACACTAAACCAGACGATTTATTCACTTAGCTTGATCCGTAAGACTCTCTAATTTATATTAAAACCTCTCTCGAGGCAAATAACGTCTAACCCTAGGTTGATTAATTGAAATCTCTTTCTAATTAAAACCTTAGAATCGCATTAACTCATCTATGGACTCCCATATTAGGTTTCACCCTAATCCGACAAAATCTCATCACCCTATCTTTAGGTACGCTAGATCTACTCTTAAGTAGGGACTTTTGCTCCACCACCTAAGCACATCATACTTGAATTAATATCCCAAAAATATCAACACAAGAATTAAGCACACGTAATTAAGAACAAACTAAGATTTATCATATAGTTCAGAAAATAATAACAAGATTCATCTAGGTTTCATCCCCTTTAGGTATCTGAAGGGTTTAGTTCATAAGAATAAAATAAAACATCTCAGAAGAAAAGATAAAACAAAACATAAGAAATCCCTAAAACTCCCTGAAGGAATTAAAGGAGAAATTCGCCGTTCTGAGTAGAATTCTAGCTTCTTGAGATGGATCAACTGGCTATCTTTAAGTGATTCCCATGAATCTGGCCTTCTGGCTCGGCTCCTTGGCCTAGCTGACTGCCTAACTGACCGCCAAAATCCCTGGCAGAAGGCTTCTACCAAACTCCCGCGCTGGGTTCCGACTTCTACTAAACTCCGCATGCCTCCTAAAGGTTGGCCTCTAAGGTCTTTATATAGGCTTTGAGATGCCTTACTTGGCCTCTAAGTATCCTAATTCAAGTATAATTGCTACTCAGGTGTTTGAATAGGCTTTGAATGTGTTTCTTTACCTCTAAGTACCCTATTCTGAGTAAAATTGCTCTTTCTACAGCGGGGACACGCCCTAGGGCACACGCCCGTGTGTGTCATCTTCAAGCCGTGGTTGGGTCTGGTGATGGAGGCACGACCGTGTAAATCGTGGTTAGGCCGTGTTCTAGTTAATTGACGAGGCACGACCATGTGGCTTGAAGTCTAGGTTGTGTCGATTTCCACTTTGGCCCAAATTGGCCCATTATAAGCCCGTTTCTTGTTCTTTTCGTCCTCGGGTGCTTTCCTGATTATGAAACATGAAAAAAAAGGATTAAGAGCACCTTTTTACATAAATCAAGGGCTAAATCATCTAGAAACATGCTAAATGTGGGATTAAAATATGTTACTTTTACAATTTATCAAATTCCCCTACACTTAAGCTTTTGCTTGTCTTTAAGCAAAATTTTCAACTTATAATTAAAACGAACTTTCCACAATTCATGATCCTCATCAACAATGTCTCATCATAATTCATAGATAATTTATACATGGATGATTTAACTCAAAGACTCCTAAAGATTCAAACAATTCTAAGTCATATATTTGTAGTACGAAAACATAGGTGTCTCCCCTTATCTAAATGATAACCTCTGATTCAAAACCGACAAGGATTAATATCCTCACTAAAGATTCACTCAAAGCACTCGAAGTGTTTAAGGTTCAAGAATAAGCACTCATAAGTCGAACCTGAAAAGTTAATCCCATAGGCTTGCCTGAAAATCAAATCTCCACCACTGTAATATGAGATGATACACAAATCAAATGGTCTTTAACAGGATTGTAACGGGGCTTAGGTTAAAGGTGTGGATAAAGGCTGAATTGGAAGGTTAAAGTCGAGATTGACCTTGACAAATTACCTAACTTTAGAAAAATAATTGAACTAATAACCTGAATAATTATATCACACGAAAATTTAAAATAATAATAATACGAGCTTCTTCTTCAAGATGTTGAATTTAATCATGTAAGCTCTTAGAACATATAACTAATAATGAATATACTTTATTTTTTAAGAAAAAATCAAATATTTACATAATACAAGAAAGAACTTTATCAACTAAAATAAAGTAATTAGGAAACTGATCAAATCAATTCTCGATAGAAGGGTAGTCAAAGGAATGGTGATAAAAAATACGAGTGGGGTTTTGAGTTAATATTAGTGGGTGAATCAATAAAATTGGTTGCTAGGATCAAAGGGTTCACTAAGGGTTAATTGTGAAGGTAGGATTTTTAGTGGAGTGAGTGGGTTAAAACCTAGGTACCTTTATCATCTCTCGGGTTAGTTTTAGTATTGCTTGGCAGGCTTCCTTGTGGTAGTTCTGAGATTAGCTTAGCAAGTTGTCCAACCAACTTAGTAATTTCCCCAACTGACTTAGTAAGTTCACCAACTTGGTTCTTGATCCCTTCAATCGATGTCTGTTGATTCTTAAGGGTGGTCTCAGTATCTTGGAGATGGGTATCTGTGGCTGCCATGAATTTTTTCAGCATCTCTTCAATGTTCGACTCCTCTTCCTGTTGGTGAGGTGGTTGTTGAAAATTTGGAGGGAGTTCCAGTCTTTGGCTTATATTGATCATCCCACGAGAAATTGGGATGGTACCTCCAACCTGCATTATAAGTGTCACTATAAAAATTATTTTGAGGTCTAGGATAGTTACCCATATAGTGAGCTTGCTCATTTTCCATGCCATATCCGTAGGGTGGGTACTCAAGATTTGCCACGCCTCCTAGATTTGAGTCATATTGCATTATTAGGTGTACTGCTTTAGTAGGAATTGTCCTAATGACTTGCCACTAATAATTATTCAGTGCCATCTTTTCTATAGGCTAAAATTATTTGTCAAAAGCAAATAGAGGAAAGATTAGCGAAGTAAAAAAATTAATAACAATAAATTGCAAAAAATAATAAAAATGGCTAAAATAATAAAAATAGGGCTTTCTTAATATTTTAGTTCCCCGGCAACGGCGCCAAAAACTTGATCGTCTGAATTGTCGAGTTTTAAAATTTATAAAGAGAATGATCGAACCTGGAAACTAACTCTAACAACGACTTAAGGCAAGTGCACCTATCGAATAGTAGTATAGTTTAGGCAAGACCGGATTGTCAAACCCAAGGGAATTAAAAGTACTAATACTCACTTTCTTTCTATTATTTAGCCTAAATACGAAGTGATTGATTGATTAAACTAAAAACTAACTAATTACTAAACTAAGACGCAAAGACAAAAAGAACAAATTGAAGAAATAACTTTTTGAAAAACTCAGTTGATTACAACGATACCCTAGAAGGAATCCACCTAGACTTCACTTGTTATCTAACACTGATCCAGACGATTTATTCACTTAGCTTGATCCGTAAGACTCCCTAATTTATATTAAACCCTCTCTCGAGGTGAATAATGTCTAACCCTAGGTTGATTAATTGAAATCACTTTCTAATTAAAACCCCTAGAATCGCATTAACTCGATCTATGGACTTTCATATTAGGTTTCACCCTAATCCGGCAGAATCTCGTCACCCTATCTCTAGGCACGCGATCAACTCCACTTAATTATGTTAGATTGCTCCACCACCTAAGCACATCATACTTGAATTAATATCCCGGAAATATCAACAAAAGAATTAAGCACACATAATTAAGAACAAACTAAGTATTTATCATATAGTTTAGAAAATAATAACAAGATTCATCTAGGTTTCATCCCCTTCAGGTATCTGAAGGGTTTAGTTCATAATAATAAAATAAAACATCTCAGAAGAAAAGATAAAAAAAAAAAACATAAGAAATCCCTAAAACTCCCTGAAGGAATTGAAGGAGAAATCCGCCGTTCTGAGTAGAATTCCAGCTTCCTGATGAATCAATTGGCTATCTTCGAGTAATTCCCATGAATCTAGGCTTGTGGCTCGGCTCCTTGGCCTAGCTGACTGGCTAACTGACCGCCAAAAGCCCTGGCAAAAGGATTCTACCGAACTCCCACGCTGGGTTCCGGCTTCTGCCGAACTTCGAACGTCCCCCTAAAGGTTGGCCTCTAGGGTCTTTATATACGCTTTGAGATGCCTTACTAGGCCTCTAAGTATCCTAATTCAAGTATAATTCCTACTCGGGTGTTTGAATAGGCTTTAGAATGTGTTTCTTTGCCTTTAAGTACCCTATTCCGAGTAGAATTGCTCTTTCTGTGGCAGGGACACACCCTAGGGCACACGCCCGTGTGAGTCATCTTCAGGCCGTGTTCGGGTCTAGTGATGGAGGCACGGCCATGGAAATTATGGTTAGGCCATGTTCTAGTTAATTTACGAGGCACGATCGTGTGGCTTGAAGTCCAGGCCATGTCGATTTCTACTTTGGCCCAAATTGGCTCGTTTTAAGCCCGTTTCTTGTTCTTTTCGTCCTCGGGTGCTTTCCTGAGTATAAAACATGAAAAGAAAGGATTAAGAGCACCTTTTTACATAAATCAAGGGCTAAATCATCTGGAAACATGCTAAATGTGGGATTAAAATATTTTACTTTTACGATTTATCATCGCACACACAGTGCTCGGTACTATAGCTTGCACACATAGTGCCTATTATCAGAACCTTTTTTTTAAACAAACACTTATAATTTCAATCTCATGCATTTATACACATATTCAAATACCTAACAACAACCCAATTTTCTTACATCAAACCATTTCATTTGGTAATTATATTCCAATGTGCTTAATTCAAATTATCAATGAATATACATATATACATTCATAATAACCACATTCGGCTAACACCCTTAAAAATTCCCATGTCTCATTCAACATCTTGACCTACCATCACATTCGGCCACACTCATATATACACATAGTTAATTATTCAATTACAACCTTCACCTATATCAAGGTCCACATTTAACTACTATTCAATCCATAGATATTCATCCATCTCAAGTATATTAAATTCATACATAAATCAACCACACCATTTGGCTAATATATATATATTGCTCAATATCACATTCGGCCTTGGCATTATTAAACAACTAACAATTCCTTTAGATATATTCGTATCCCAATTTACTATTTCTCACATCTATTAATATCACTACCATATAAATACACCTTTCATGCAAATAAATCTAAACCTCCAACAACTACACATTCGACTACTTATATTAATTCATTGATACATTCAGCAATATGATATCAATATACTTACCACCATCTATCTTAGGCATATAATATGGATTAAAATTCAATTTAACCTAATTGCTTAAAACTTACCTCAAAAATCGATGGATTAAGCTTTCCGGCTATTCGCTTATCCTTGCTTTTCCCCGATCCATTCCTGATTCTTTTCATCCTTGATCTAAATAATTTCAAATTAAGCTCATTCAAATTTATTTTCATTCAATTTAATCCAAAAATACATTATTGTGCAAATTACCATTTTACCCCTGACATTTATATTTTTTTCAAATTAGTCCCTATTGCACAAAACACAAAAATATCCAAATTTAACCACACTTATTGAAGGCCGAATACTTATTGTCCCTACATTAACTCACTCCTTTCATTTATCTTGCCATTTATTCCTTATAAGACTTTTATTTTTATAATTCAATCCATATACTAAATTTCATCAATAGTTCTAAAGATAAACTTGTTTAATCTAGCATGTTTATAACATATTCTATCATTAAATAACATAAACATCTAATTTCCATCAATGGCCATACACGAATTACACAACCAAATCAACAATTCGGGTATGGCTAGCTAAATTACATAGCAACAACCTCAAAAATGTTAAAATTATCAAAAACCAAGTTCAATGGACATTTATATTTGAGCATGCAAAAGCCGAATGGTTGAGAGCTTAAGCTCTTCTCTTTTTCTTTTATTTTCGGTGATGAGGGAAGAAGAAGAAGAAGATGTTTCCCATGTTTCCTTATTTTAATATTATTAACATATATTATTATTACATAACATTTTACTTATTCTATATATAATTAAAACACTCCCTAACACAAATTCAAAGTCAATGCCGTCCACTACCATTCAAAAAGGTGAATTTGCAACCTTAATACTTATGCAAAAGAAGACACTTTAATTTAGCCACTCAATTTAATAATTGGCTACTTTAATACTTATGTAATTTAGTCATTTATCTAAAATTAAACATCCAAACAGACAAATTAGCCTACAACATTTTAGTACATGCTCAAACACATAACATAGATATCAAATAAAAATATTAAAATATTTTTCTAACCCGGATTCATGATCTTGAAACCACCATTCCGATTAGGGTCATAATCAGACTATTACATTTGAGGTTCGAGTGCTAGCTTAATTTTATTTTGGAGTTTAATTTTAGGCTTCTAGAAGGCTGGAAGTGGCGTGTAGAGGGACTCTAAGGAGAAGTGATCAGTAGAGAGAATTTAGGAGAAGGATAAGGGAGTTATCATGGAGAAAAATTAGGAGATGGGCAGTGGATGAAGTGTTGCCGAATTGGACTGTAGGGGTGGCTAAGTTTTGGCTGTAGGCTATATAAATGTGTGTGTGCCAAATCTGGGGTCCGAGGTAATGTCGAACTTTCCATTTCTTTTTCTTGTCTTTGCCAAATTCCATAGAAGGGTTCCTTGAGTTTCCATCTTTTCTTTCTTTTCTTCCCCTCGTCCTTATTTCTTCCATTGCCGAATACCATCATCCTTTTTTGCCGAATTCTCTCATAGCCAAATTCCTTTATTACCGAATTACCATCATCCTCCCTTGCCAAAATTTTTACTTGTGCCGAACCTTTGTGGTTTTCCTCCATCACAGATCGATTAGTATCTACTCTCAATCAAGGTTAAAAGCCGAATCTCGTTTAGTAGCTATCTAGGCTACAGGATCAAAAGGTTGGATTCAGTAAGTATTCAGTTAACCCCTTAAGTGTGTTTTTTAAAAGCCGAAGGGCTATCTAACTTCTCATTGTCATTAACCATGTATTAATAAGGGTAGGATTCAGAGATCGCAAGAGTGGTAGGATCATTAGCAAGTGGTAAGTGTGCTCATCGAGATTATGGTTTAAGTTAGTGGCCAAATGTAAGTATGATCTATAGGGGTGACTTGTGTGTGTTATGAGTCACTCGAATTTTTGATGGTGTATGTGTGTGAGTGCAGATATAGGGCACACTTGTGATTAGCAGCAAAGTGATAAAACATAATATAAACATATTTTAATACCATATTTAGCATGTTTTTGGATGATTTATCCCTTCAATTATGGAAATAGGTGCTCCAAATCCTATGTTTTCATGTTTTATACTCAGGAGAGCACCGGAGGATGAAAAGAATGAAAAACGAGTCAAAAATAGAGTAAATGGGCCGAACTACGAAATCGACACGGCCTGGGCCTAAGTCACACGGCCGTGCCTCCTTCACAAACTCGAACACGGCCTGGCCTCTACTTACACTGGCGTGTGCCATAGGCGTGTCCCTGACGCAGCAAAGTAGAGTTTCATTCGAAATAGGGTACTTAGAGGCAAAGAAAGCCATTCCAAAAGCCTATATAAACACCCTATAGGCCAACCTTAAAGGGGGCATTCAGCTAGGCCAAAGAGCGAAGCCAAGAGGGCCAAATTGTGGGATTCACTTGAAGAAAGCCAGTTGATTCATCTTAAGAAGCCTAGATTATACTCAAGACTGAGGATCTCTCCTTCAATTTCTTCTGAGGTTTTAGGGTTTTCTTTATGTTTTGTTTTATATTTTCTTCTGAGATGGTTTCTTTTATAATTATGAACTAAACCCTTGAGGGGGATGAAACCTAAGATGGATCTTGTTATTGTTATTTGAGCTGTATGATAAATATTTGATTTGTTCTTAATTATGTGTTCTTAATTCTTGCTTTGATATTCTGGGATATTGATTCAAGTATTGATGTGCTTAGGCAGTGGAGCAAAAGTCCCTGTTTAAGAGTATATCTAGCATAGTTAAGCGGAGTTGATCGCAACCCTAGAAATAGAATGACGAAAATCTTTCAGATCAGGGTCAAACCTAATATGGGAGTCCACAGATCGAGTTAATGCAATTCTAGGGGCTTTAATTAGAAAAAGATTTCAATTAATCAACTAGGGTTAGACGTTAGTAGCCTCGAAAGAGGTATTAATATAAATTAGGGAATCCTACGGATCAAGTCAAGTGAATAAATCGTCTGGTTCAAAGTTAGATAACAAGTGAAGTCTAGGTGGATTCTTCCTCGGGTATTGTCTCAATCAATTGGTTTTTCCCACAAGTATTTCCCCAATTCATTCTCTTTGTCTTAGCATCTTTAGCTTATTAGTTAGTTAATTTTAGGTTAAACAACAATCCCTTCAATTTTTAGGCTAAATAATAAAAAAAAAGTTAGTATTAGTACTTTTGGTTCCTTTGGGTTCGACAATCCGGTCTTGCTACTAAACTATACTACTGTTCGATAGGTGCGCTTGCCTCCATCGTTGTCTTAGTTAGTTTCTAGGTTCGATCATTCTTTTTATAAATTTTTAAGACTCTGACACACGATCAAGTTTTTGGCGTCGTTGCCGGGAGCTGGAATATTAAGAAAGCTCAATTTTTATTACTTTAGCCATACTTTATTTTATTTTTTGCTATTAAATTTTATTTTTACTTTTCAAATTTTCTTTTCTTTTTCTGGTAGGTACCTCTAGTTTATGATTAGAAGGAACTTGACAGGACCTGATCGTTGTTTTGTTGAGTTTTAAAATTTATAAAGAGAATGATGGAACCTGGAAACTAACTCTGACAATGAATTAAGGCAAGTGCACCTATCGAACAGTAGTATAGCTTAGGCAAGGCCGGATTGTCGAACCCAAAGGAACTAAAAGCACTAATACTAACTTTCTTTTTATTATCTAGCCTAAAATAAGGGAAGTTGTTTATTTAATATAAATTTAACTAACTACTAAGCTAAAGATGCAAAGACAAAAAGACAAAAAAGAATGAATTGGGGAAATATTGTTGGGAAAACTCAGTTGATTAAGACGATACCATTAGGAAGAATCCACCTAGACTTCACTTGTTATCTAACACTAAACCAGACGATTTATTCACCTGACTTGATCTGTAGAATTCCCTAATTTATATTAAACCCTCTTTCGAGGTGAATATCGTCTATCCCTAGGTTGATTAATTGAAATCTCTTTCTAATTAAAACCCCTAGAATCGCATTAACTCGATCTATGGACTCCCATATTAGGTTTCACCCTAATCTGGAAAAATCTCATCACCCTATCTCTAGGCACGCTATCAACTCCGCTTAATTATGCTAGATCTACTCTTAGATAGGGACTTTTGCTCCACCACCTAAGCACATTCAACTTGAATCAATATCTCGGAAATATTAACACAAGAATTAAGCTCACAAAATTAAGAACAAATCAAGTATTTATCATATAGTTCAGAAAACAATAACAAGATCCATCTTAGGTTTCATCCCCTTCAGGTATCTAAAGGGCTTAGTTCATAACAATAAAAGAAAACATCTAATAAACCGTAAAAGTAACATATTTTAATCCCACATTTAGTATGCTTTTGGATGATTTATCCCTGATTAATGTAAAAAAGTGCTCTTAATCCTTTCTTTTCATGTCTTATACTCAGGAAAGCACCTAAGGATAAAAAGAACGTAAAACGGACTTAAAATAGACCAAATTGGGCCAACCCAAGAAATCGACACGGCCTGGACTTCAAGCCACACGGCTGTGCCTTGCCATTTATTTAGAACACAGCCTCACCCTGATTTACACGGCCGTGCCTCGTCGATAAAAGTCCAACACGGTCTGGTCATGACTTACATGGCTGTGTGCCATGGGAGTGCCCCTGCCACGGGAATGAACAATTTCACTCGGATTTGGATGCTTGAAGCCAAAGAAACATGCTTCTAAGTATACTTGAAACACCCCAAACCCGGCCCAAAAAGCCCAACCGGATTTGGTATGTTCCTCAAGTAAAACTTTAGCGGAAACATTATTTTTAGAAGGAATTAATAAAATAAAAAGGAAACCAAACTTAAGAAAATTTCTTTGAAAACATTTATATAATAGTAACAAACACATTTTAAATAATTTATCGAAAACCATTTAGATATTTAATAATTATTCATGGCGAAATTTAAAATAAATCCAAACACAAAATTAAAGATAATTTATAGTGGCCTTATTACATAAAATTTGGCAAACCCAAAATAAAGTCTAAATAATAAAATTAACTTAAAAAGTTTAAGTTGGAAAATCTCCACAATACTTAATACGAAAGCATGCCACCTCGAAATCCTTCTTTGTCCGATCCATCGCACTTCTGAGTTATCTGAAAAGTTATCCCATAAAAATGGGTGAGTCATAAACTCAATGTATAACACATACACTAAAAAGCCCATTTTATGAAATGCTTTCAAACCCAAAAATTTCACATATGGCCATAGGCCCATTTAACTCATATTTAGCCCATAGGCCCATTTAACTCATATTTAGCCCAAAGGCCCATTTAATTCATATTTAGCCCAAAGGCCCAATTTAGCTCAAATTTAGCCCAAAGGCCCATTTCATAACAGATCAAATATAATCATATAATATTACATGGATATACTTATGAAATGAGATGCAAGCCCGGCCCAACCTAATTATCCATCCGCTACACACCCCCGTACCAACCAGCACACCATGGGGATTACTAAATCGACCCTCCATCCGCTACACACCATCGAAGGCGATTCTTTGCAGTCAACATGCACATCGCCTTTATTGTGGCAAAGCCACCAAAACAGATGTGACCAAGTCACTGACCAAGTCAAATTTCAAATCGTGGCCAAGTCACTGGAACCAAATATGTGACCGAAGCCACGAGTCAAATATGTGACCGGCCACCAGAGTCAAATATGTGACCGGCCACCGAGTCAAATATGTGACCAAGTCACCAAATTCACATATGTGACCGAGGTCACCGGAAATGTGGTAAAACCACCAGAATAATTCCTCCTTTATTAAACATACCCATATGCCCATGCACATACATATCAAATCATATTTTCATGCTATTTACCCACAAATCATAATATAGTTATGCTTATTTCATATTGATGCATATATCAAAATAAACGAAATATTGGGTAACATACCTGAATTTTGTATACCAATGATTGGTATCCAAACAAACATATTATCATATAATCACTTTTTAATAATATAAATCTATGGAAATTTTTAATGTATGGTTACACACCTAGTAACAGTGAGAATAATACCCTCTAGCTCGTCCACACCTAAATGATTAATAAACTCGGTTAGTATAAACTATTGTTAGCAAAAACTATACTTATAAACGATGGATCTAAATCCTTACCCTCAGATTCACGAATAGCGATTATTTGCGGTTTTCTCCACTAGATGGATCAAAACCGCCGATATTCCACCAACGTAAAGTGGTTCGGTTGTGCGCACTACTTGAATAACCGATCCTCGTTAGCAGAAGGTCCACAACCCGGTGGAAAGTCTCTAACCCCCGATACTGCTCTTCGTTTGTAATTCGATGGTAAAGGAATACCTCCCTTCTTCCAAACACTTCGAACGGCTCTTTTTTTACCTATCTTGATGATCTTAGATCGCTCCTAAAAATAACTTAGATTAGTGATCCATCTAAAAAAATTGATATAATCTAAATTAGTAATCTTACCTTGATGATTCGAATGGTCACTTAAGGGTTGTCCTTAACAAGATCTTTGTAAAAATCTTTTCAAGAGGTTCGGCCTAAGAGAGAAATAAAAGATTATGATTTTAAGTTTGCTAAAGTAAAAAGGAATAATGAAAATAATTGATAGCATCTTACTTTGATCACTTGGAGGTTCGGCTTTGAAAAAGAAGAAAAGAAAATGATGATTCGGCCTTCACAAAATAAAAGAATAAAAATGGTGGTTTCAATATGATGGTTTCGGTTTTGAAGGGAAAGAAGAAGGAGAATGAAAAGAGAAGGAAGTAAAGAGAAAGATGAGAAGAAAATGATAATGGTGATTTCGGCAATGAGAGAAAGATAAGAGAAAAATAAGATGAAAAGAAAAGAAAAGAGAATAGGATCAAAGAGAAGAGAGATTGACTATGGAACTTAGATGCATTCGGCAAGAGGAGAGAAAATGAAGAAGAATAATGGTGCTTAATCTTTGTGGTTTTTGGTTTCAAAATGAAAACTAAATGAGAGAAAGAAAGTTGTGTTTGGTTCAAGCAATTGAGGCTAAATCAAAAGCGAAAATGTACCAAAATGGCTAAGGTACATTCGGCCAAAAAGAAGAAAATTTGGTCAAAAGGATGAAAGCTAAAACAAAAGAGAGTTTTTACCTAAACTCTATGGCAAATTCGGCTAGGAGAGAATTTTTGAAGAAAATGAGAAAAGATGGACAAACAAGGACTTTTGGCTAACTTTACCCCCCTAATGGCAAAGCATAAATTCGGCCACATCAATGCCAACATATCCCCCTTTTTCCTCCTTGTTTCTTCCCCATCATATCCAAAGAATTTACTACACAACTAGGCCTCTCCCTTTAGCCTTCATGCCGTCTAGGTTCATGGTCAATTGACCATGAACACATCCCCAAAACATAGCCCTATTTCATGCCTTTGTCCCCCCTTATCTTATCACCAACTTATCCTTTCATGCCTTAAGTTTTAACTTCCTTTTTCACATGGTCATCTAGCCAAAAATGGATGAAAGCTCATCCACTCTAGAATATTCTTGGCCGACACTTACAAGGAAGAAAACAAAAAAAATTAAAAATCTCCCTAATGTAAGCTAGGAGATTCGAACCTTACACCTCAAGCACACATCCATGCATCTTAACCACTTTGCCAATTACTTAACTTATGCTAGAACTTCTTATCATCAATTCTTAAGGCCTTATTAGCTTAGTTCTCTCTCTAATTAATAGAATTAAAAGTTTAACAAAGCATTCACTTAATAAATGAAGCTCAAATAACTTCCAAAATTGCACTTAATAATGATTAAGCATGCAACATCATTCAATTATGTAAAATGCATAGCCCCCAAAATATCAGGATGTTACAGTTCTACCCCCCTTAAAATAATTTCATCCTCGAAATTACCTGTCTGGAATAAGTGAGGGTATTGCTGTCGCATCGCTTCCTCCGGTTCCCACGAAGCTTCTTCTGATCCATGATTTCGCCATAATACCTTAACGAGAGGAACTGATTTTCTCCGTAAAACCTTTACATCTCGCTCCAGAATTTGAATTGGTTCCTCTTCATATGACAAATCTGATCTTAATTCCACCTCCTCAACTGGTACTACATGAGATGGATCCGATCGGTAACGGCGTAACATTGAAACATGAAACACATCGTGCATTTGCTTCAATTCCGAAGGCAAATCTAACTGATATGCCACAGATCCGACCCGCTTCACAATCTGATAAGGTACAATGAACCTGGGACTTAGTTTCCCTTTGCGTCCAAATCTCATCACCTTTTTCCAAGGTGAAACCTTTAGGAAAACTTGGTCTCCCACTGCATATTCTATTTCTTTCCGCTTTAAATCTGCGTACGATTTTTGTCTGTCAGACGCTTCCTTTAACCGAGCCCGGATTACCTTAACCTTTTCTTCGGATTCGACACTATCTACGGGCCGAAAATCATCGTTCCCTAATTACATCCAAAGACGTAGGAGTGCGACACTTCCGTCCATATAGTGCTTCATACGATTGCCATCAGATATCTCGGATTGGAAGCTGTTGTTGTAATGCAAATTTCGCCATAGCAGTAAGAACTCCTCCCAACTTCTTTTGAAATCTATCACACAACCCCTTAACATATCTTCTAAGATCTGGATTACTCTTTCGGATGACCGTCGGACCGAGGATGAAATGCCGTCTTGAAGTCCAATCTAGTGCCCATAGCTTTGATGCAATGCTTTCCAAAATCGCGACGTAAATCTTGGATCTCGTCCAAATTATCGACAACGGCACTCCATGCAATCTCACAATTTTAGCCACATATAATTTTGCCAATTTACGCAAGAGTAATCAACCCGAATCGGATAAAATGTGCGATTTAGTCAATCGGTCCACTATCACCCAAATGGAGTCTTTCTTAGTAGGCGTGAGGAAGCCCACTAACAAAATCCATGGTGATTCTCTCCCACTTCCATTGCGGAATCTTTATCGGTTGAAGCAACCCCGATGGTACTTGATGTTCGACCTTGACTTGTCGACCGTCAAGCACTTCCCTACAAACTCAAGAACTTCCGCTTAAGACCAAAGCACCAAAACCGATCTCTGAAGTCTCGATATAACTTACTTCCTCCGGATGCATAGCATAGGGGCTACCATGCGATTCTCAAGTATCTTTTGCCTCAACTCCCGATCCCTCGGCATACATACTTTACCTTTAAAACACAATACTCAAATCCTTTAATAACAAAATCTTCCAATTTCCCACTCAGACTGTCGAAGCTTTTCACTCAGATCTTCATCTATTAATTGCCTCTCTTCACTTGACTTAACCATGTCGCTTAACTTTGAAGTTACGCCAACAAGCTTCCATCATCGTAGAGACTAAGATGTGCAAACATCGCTCTTAAACTGACACCACTTTTTGACTTAGGCGTACGCCACCACATTCGCCTTGCCCGGATGGTACTCGATGGAACAGTCGTAGTCTTTCAACAACTCTATCCACCTTCTTTGCCTCAGATTCAATTCTTTCTGAGTCGGTAGATATTTCGACTTTTGTGGTCCGTGTATATCACCGACTTTTCCCGTATAAGTAATGTCTCCAAACTTTAAGAGCAAAGACTACAATGCCAACTCCAAGTCATCGTCGGGTAATTAACCTCGTGCGGTCTCAAGCTGCGAGACGCATCTGTAACTACCTTTCGCCTTGCATCGAACACATCCTAATCCCGTGTGAGAAGCATCGCAATACACAACAAAATCCTTTCGACTTTCAGTGAATCAAAGCAGAGCTTCCGTCAAAACTTTCTTGAGCTTCTCAAAACTCTCTTCTTGCTTATCACCCCATACAAAAGGTACTTACTTTCTCAACAATTTCGTTAAAGGTGCAACTATCGATGAAAATCCTTGACGAATCTTGGTAATATCCGGCTAAACCCAAGCTGCGAACCTCGATTCACGGACTTAGGTGGTTTCAATCTAATCTGACCTCGATCTTCCGAGGATCCACCCTTATTCCTTCCGCAGATACCACATGTCCTAAAATGTAACCTCTTTTAGCCAAAATTCACACTTCTGAATTTGGCGTCTGATTCTTCTCCTTAAAACTCGTAACACAATCCCGAGATGCTCATCATGTTCCACTTCGGACTTAGAATACACCAAGATGTCGCCTATGAATACCACGACGCCCGATCTAAGTAAGGCTAAAAATTCGGTTCATCATATCCATAAGCGCAATTGGGCGTTCGTCAATCGAATGGCATTACCGAAATTCATAATGCCCATATCTAGTTCAGAAAGCCGTCTTATGGATATCCGCTTCTTTCACTTTAAGCTGATGATACCCCGACCTTAGATCAATTTTAGAGAATACCGTAGCTCCTTTAAGCTGATCGAACAAGTCGTCGATCCTGGGCAAAGGATACTTGTTCTTGATAGTCAGCTTATTCAACTGCCGGTAGTCTATACACATCCTCATCGATCCGTCCTTCTTCTTCACGAATAGGACCGGTGCTCCCATGGAGACACACTAGGTCGGATGAATCCACGATCAAGCAACTCCTGAATCTGAGCCTTAAGCTCAACCAACTCCTTTGGTGCCATTCTATATGGAGCAATAGAAACTGGCGCCGTTCCAGGCAATAAGTCTATCCCGAATTCTACCTCACGATCCGGAGGCAACCCTGGAAGTTCTTTCGGAAAAACATCTACAAATTCATTCATCGTCCTGACTTCATTAACAGTTGCTTCTTTAGCCTCCAAAGCATTCACCAACATCAAAAAAGCTTTGCATCCTTTCTTAACCATCCTTTCCGCCTTAAGAGCGGATACTACATTAGATAAGTAGTTCCGTCTTTCGCCCATCACTACAACTTCCTTATCATCATGAGTTCTTAAGGACATTCTCTTAGCAGCGCAATCCACATTTGCACGGTACTTCACAAGCCAGTCCATGCCTAAAATTAGGTCAAATTCTCCGAATGGTAATTCCATTAAATCAGTTGGGAACTGTATCCCTTGGACTTCTAGAGGTACTTCCTTAAAGAGTTTGTCTACAACTCATGCATCCTCCGGACTAAATGACTAAGATCACCTTCCTAGGTACTGATTTGAAGTCACATGCAAAGTCCGGATACTTCACTAGCGATATAGGAATGAGTTGACCCTATATCTATCAAAGCAATAAAGGGCAACCCAGAAATCAAAAACGTACCCGTGATAACATCAGGTGCGTCACTGTCTTCTCTGCGACGAACTGCATACACCAAACCTGGTTGTCTCGCCTCAGAGTTTCCACCGCTCACTGAAGTTCCGACCTCTACCGGAACCATTGCCCCTTCCATTGGGACCACGGCCTCTTATCGGCTGTTGTCCACTTCTATCAGCTTGATTAGCACCCTGACTTGCTGGACGGTTTTTCTCCGAGTTCATCGGACAATCCTTAATCATGTGATCCTTCGAACCGTACTTGAAACATCCGCCAGTTTTCTTCCAACATTCTCCCGAGTGCATTTTCCCACATTGAGAACAAGTACGACTTTGCACTCCCGTAGCAGTCTGTTGACCTCGCGGTCCATCATTCCTTGATTTCTTCTGAAAGTTTCCGGACGACCCCGAAGACCCAAAGCTTCTCTTATTCTTGCTCTGACCTCTGTCCCGGTTCTGTCTCTCAGTCCGTTTAGCCTCTTCAGCAATTCTTGCCCTTTCCACTAAGATTGCAAAATCTCTTTCACGGTGTGGGGCAATCATCACTCTTAGCTCATCTCTAAGTCCGTCTTCAAATCTGACGCAACGTTCATATTCCGTAGCCACTATCCCTCTGGCATAACGGCTAAGTCGCAAAAATTCTACTTCATATTCAGCTATCGACTTGTTTCCTTGTACCAGATTCAGAAATGTCTTCCTCTGAGAGTCGATATAGCTAGCTCCGACATATTTTCCCTCAAATTTCACTTTAAAATACCCCCAATCCAGACGATCCACAGGGGTACTTTCCTTGATAGTAAGCCACCACTGGTAGGCTTCATCACGAAGAAGTGAAATAGCTCCTTTCAATTTCTCTTCGTCGGTCGATCTATATCGTCCATGATCCTCTCATTGCCTCCAACCAATATTCAGCTACGTTTGGAGCTACTCCGGATACTCCTCTCGAAAACCTCAGCTCCATTCGATCTAAGTCTCTACCATGAGACTTCCGAGATCCATTTCGAACTAGCTTCGCTACTCGTTCCAAAACTTCATGATGCGACTTGTGATCTGCGTCACCTCCTTCATTTTGTTCTTGGAAGTCGCCCCAACAGCCGTGGTGGAGCTTCATTCTCGGAACCTTGACCGGACCAAGGCGGTTCAAAGCAGTCATCCTTCCTCTTCCATGTCCACGACGACCTCGTCCCCTAGAGCTCATGTCTACTACGTATCTTATCTGCTTTTACTGAAAAGTCTTATGTATTAGAGTCTTTTCACTTCTTATTAAAAGAAAGTTTTGTAAACAGATATTCGATGGTTTTCGTAGTAGTACACAAACACCTAGAGTCCATGTCTCTAAAGTTTCCTTAGGCTTATCGGACATTCATATCATTTATCAAATGAAGGTACATACGATGGATCCGGCCGAGAATTCCGAGTGCCATGCTCTTATAAAACCATTTACTTAAGAAAACTTTCAAAAATCTTTTGGGCCAAATTTTGAAAACGTTGTGGGCTTCAAAACCCAAGGCCGAGAGTTTAAAATCGGGCTCGATACCAAGTGAAACACCCAAACCCTACCAAAAAGCCCAACTGGATTTGGTATGTTCCTCAAGTAAAACTTTAGCGGAAACATTATTTTAGAAGGAATTAATAAAATAAAAAGGAAACCAAACTTAAGAAAATTTCTTTGAAAACATTTATATAATAGTAACAAATATATTTTAAATAATTTATCGAAAACCATTTAGATATTTGATAATTATTCATGGCGAAATTTAAAATAAATCCAAACACAAAATTAAAGATAATTTATAGTGGCCTTATTACATAAAATTTGGCAAACCCAAAATAAAGCCTAAATAATAAAAATTAACTTAAAAAGTTTAAGTTGGAAAATCTCCACAATACTTAATACGAGCACTGGCCACCTCGAAATCCTTGCTGTCCCGATCCATCGCACTACGAGTTATCTGAAAAGTTATCCCATAAAAATGGGTGAGTCATAAACTCAATGTATAACACATACACTAAAAAGCCCATTTTATGAAATGCTTTCAAACCCAAAAATTTCACATATGGCCATAGGCCCATTTAACTCATATTTAGCCCATAGGCCCATTTAACTCATATTTAGCCCAAAGGCCCATTTAATTCATATTTAGCCCAAAGGCCCAATTTAGCTCAAATTTAGCCCAAAGGCCCATTTCATAACAAATCAAATATAATCATATAATATTACATGGATATACTTATGAAATGAGATGCAAGCCCGGCCCAACCTAATTATCCATCCGCTACACACCCCCGTACCAACCAGCACACCGTGGGGATTACTAAATCGACCCTCCATCCGCTACACACCATCGAAGGCAGTTGCTGCAGTCAACATGCACATCGCCCTTATTGTGGCAAAGCCACCAAAAGCAGATGTGACCAAGTCACTGACCAAGTCCAAATTTCAAATCGTGACGAAGTCACTGGAACCAAATATGTGACCGAAGCCACCAGAGTCAAATATGTGACCGAAGCCACCAGAGTCAAATATGTGACCGAAGCCACCGGAGTCAAATATGTGACCGAAGTCACCAAATTCACATATGTGACCGAGGTCACCAGAAATGTGGTAAAACCACCGAATACTTCCTCCTTTATTAAACATACCCATATGCCCATGCACATACATATCAAATCATATTTTCATGCTATTTACCCACAAATCATAATATAGTTATGCTTATTTCATATTGATGCATATATCAAAATAAACGAAATATTGGGTAACATACACAATTTTGTATACCAATGATTGGTATCCGCAAACAAACATATTATCATATAATCACTTTTTAATAATATAAATCTATGGAAATTTTAATGTATGGTTACACACCTAGTAACAAGTGAGAATAATACCCTCAGCTCGTCCACACCTAAATGATTAATAAACTCGGTTAGTATAAACTATTGTTAGCAAAAACTATACTTATAAACGATGGATCTAAATCCTTACCCTTGGATTCACGAATAGCGATTATTTGCGGTTTTCTCCACTAGATGGATCAAAACCACGATATTCCACCAACGTAAAGTGGTTCGGTTATACGCACTACTTGAATAATCGATCCTCGTTAGCGTAAGGTCCACAACCCGGTGGAAAGTCTCTAACCCCGATCTCGCTCTTCGTTTGTAATTCGATGGTAAAGGAATACCTCCTTCTTCCAAACACTTGAACGGCTCTTTTCTTACCTATCTTGATGATCTTAGATCGCTCCTAAAAATAACTTAGATTAGTGATCCGTCTAAAAAAATTGATATAATCTAAATTAGTAATCTTACCTTGATGATTCGAATGGTCACTTAAGGGTTGTCCTCAACAAGATCTTTGTAAAAATCTTTTCAAGAGGTTCGGCCTAAGAGAGAAATAAAAGATTATGATTTTAAGTTTGCTAAAGTAAAAAGGAATAATGAAAATAATTGATAGCATCTTACTTTGATCACTTGGAGGTTCGGCTTTGAAAAGAAGAAAAGAAAATGATGATTCGCCTTCACAAAATAAAAGAATAAAATGGTGGTTTCAATATGATGGTTTCGGTTTTGAAGGGAAAGAAGAAGGAGAATGAAAAGAGAAGGAAGTAAAGAGAAAGATGAGAAGAAAATGATAATGGTGATTTCGCAATGAGAGAAAGATAAGAGAAAATAAGATGAAAAGAAAAGAAAAGAGAATAGGATCAAAGAGAAGAGAGATTGACTATGGAACTTAGATGCATTCGGCAAGAGGAGAGAAAATGAAGAAGAATAATGGTGCTTAATCTTTGTGGTTTTTGGTTTCAAAATGAAAACTAAATGAGAGAAAGAAAGTTGTGTTTGGTTCAAGCAATTGAGGCTAAATCAAAAGCGAAAATGTACCAAAATGGCTAAGGTACATTCTACCAAAAAGAAGAAAATTTGGTCAAAAGGATGAAAGCTAAAACAAAGAGAGTTTTTACCTAAACTCTATGGCAAATTCGGCTAGGAGAGAATTTTTGAAGAAAATGAGAAAAGATGGACAAACAAGGACTTTTGGCTAACTTTACCCCCTAATGGCAAAGCATAAATTTGGCCACATCAATGCCAACATATCCCCTTTTTCCTCCTTGTTTCTACCCCATCATATCCAAAGAATTTACTACACAACTAGGCCTCTCCTTTAGCCTTCATGCTTCTAGGTTCATGGTCAATTGACCATGAACACATCCCCAAAACATAGCCCTATTTCATGCCTTTGTCCCCCTTATCTTATCACCAACTTATCCTTTCATGCCTTAAGTTTTAACTTCCTTTTTCACATGGTCATCTAGCCAAAATGGATGAAAGCTCATCCACTCTAGAATATTCTTGGCCGACACTTACAAGGAAGAAAACAAAAAAAATTAAAAATCTCCCTAATGTAAGCTAGGAGATTCGAACCTTACACCTCAAGCACACATCCATGCATCTTAACCACTTTGCCAATTACTTAACTTATGCTAGAACTTCTTATCATCAATTCTTAAGGCCTTATTAGCTTAGTTCTCTCTCTAATTAATAGAATTAAAAGTTTAACAAAGCATTCACTTAATAAATGAAGCTCAAATAACTTCCAAAATTGCACTTAATAATGATTAAGCATGCAACATCATTCAATTATGTAAAATGCATAGCCCCCAAAATATCAGGATGTTACAATACTTAAACACCTTAATAGTAATTCTCCTTGAATGAGGTACTTAGGAGCCAAGTAAAGCATCTAAAGAGCCTATATAAACAACCCAAGGCAGCCGTTCTAGAGAATCAAGTTTTAGGCAGAAGTTTTCTACCAGAGCTTTTATTCAGGGAATTACTCGAAGATAGTCAGGTGATCCATCTTAAGAAGCCAGAGTTCTACTCAAGACAAAGGATCTCCTCTTCAATTCCTTCAGGGGGTTTTAGGGATTTCTTATGTTTTGTTTTATCTTTTCTCTTGAGATGTTTTCTTATTTTGTTATGAACTAAACGCTTCAGATACCTGAAGGGGATGAATCTATGATGGATTTTGTTATTTGATTTCTAAATTATATGATAAGTGTTTAGTTAGTTCTTAATTATGTTGCTTAATTTAATCTGATGTACTTAGGTGGAGGAGGAATAGACCCTGCCTCAGAGTAGATCTAGCATAATTAAGTGGAGTTGATCACACGCCTAGAGATAGGGTGACGAGATTTTGCCAGATTAGGGTGAAACCTAATATGGGAGTCCATTGATCGATTTACTGCTTCCTTAGGGGGTTATTATAAGAGAATGAGAGTTCCACTAATTAACCTAAGGTTAGACGTTATTCGCCTCGGGAGAGAGTTTAATATAGGTTAGGGAGTCTCACAGATCAAGCTAAGTAAAGAATCATATGAATTAAAAGTTAGATAACAAGAGAAGTCATAGGTGGATTCTTCCTGAGGGTATCGTCTAAAATCAACTGAGTTTTTCCACAGTCTTCTCCCAAAGTTTCATTCTTTTGTCTTAGCATCTAGTTTAGTTTTTTTTCATAAGTTTTAGATTAATAAACCAATCACTCCATATTTTAGGCTACATAATAGAAAGAAAGTGAGTAGTAGTACTTTTAGGTTCCTTTGGGTTCAATAAAATAATCTTGCCTAACTATACTATTGTTCAATAGGTGCACTTGCCTCAATCATTATCTTAGTTACTCTACACATTTAATCATTCTTTATAAATATTAAAACTCGACTGTTTGTCATGATCAAGTTTTTGGCGCCGTTGCTGGGGAACACTAAAATATTAAGAAAGCTCTATTTCTATTACTTTAGCCATTAGTTTATAATTTTTTTGCAATTTACTTTTATTTTTAGTTTAGGTTAAATTTTTATTTACACTAAATTTCTTTCTTTCTTCTCCTAGCAGGTACCTCTAGTTTATGACTAGATAGAACCCGAGAGGACCTTTAGTGTACGAAAGTGACATTGAAGCTAACGCTCACAGAAATCGCAGAGAAACTAGACGAGCTCTAGACTACCAAAGAGAAGAACAACAAGATGATCCAATCCTCTTGAAGGATGGACGAAAACAATCCACCGCCAAATGTGCAAGAAGAATGCTCTGCGTACTATGTATGATTATGCTAAACCTAATTTGACAGGAGCAGAATCTAGTATTGTCAGGCCTGCTATAGCTACTAACAATTTTGAATTAAAACCTAACACAATACAAATGATTCAACAGTTTGTTCAATTTGATGGTTTGCAGGACGAAGATCCTAATAGTCATATAGCTAATTTCTTAGAGTTCTGTGATGCCTTCAAAATAAATGGCATTTTTGACGATTCCATACGTCATCGATTATTTCCCTTTTCATTAAGGAATAAAGCAAAGCAGTGGTTGAACTCGTTACCACGAGGGTCAATCACCACGTGAGATCAAATGACCAGAAAATTTCTTTTAAAATACTTTTCACCAGCCAAAACGGCCAAATTTAGGAATGACATATCTTCTTTTGTGTAGAATGACACAGAAACATTATATGATGCATGGAAAGATATAAGGATCTCCTGAGAAGATGTCCACACCATGGATTACCTTTGTGGCTTCAAGTCCAAACTTTTTACAACGGTGTGAATTCTTCAACGAGGCAAATGATTGACTCATCAGCTGGTGGAACTTTGAATAACAAAACTCCTGAAGCGGCTTATGATTTTATTGAAGAGATGTCGTTGAACACCTATCAATGGCAAATTACAAGGGCCAAACCAACAAAATCAGCCAGAGTTTTTAACCTAGACGCAGTAACAATGTTGTCAACACATGTAGAAATGATGAATAAAAAGCTTGATAATTTATGTTCTTCACAGTACACCCGATAATGCAATACGAAGCGAGTGGGAATGTGGCGAATCCTGAGTACCCACCCTACCAACCAAGAGCAGAACATGAGCAAACAAACTATATAGGTAACAATTTGAGATCCAATAATAATCCTTATAGTAACACTTATAACGCAGGTTAGAGGAACCACCAAAATTTTTCGTGGGGAGGACAAGGAAATCAAGGAAATCAAAGGTAGAAACCTCCTCCAAATTGTCAAAATTAGCCATATGCATAAGAGAAGAAATCAAACCTCAAAGAGATGCTGATGAAATTCATGGTAGCCATAGATTCTTGTTTCCAAAAGACAGCACTTGATGAACAACAAAAATCAATCAAAGGGATCGAGAATCAAGTTGGAGAACTTACTAGGTCAGTGGGACATCTCACAAAGTTGATTTCTGAACATCAACAAGGACGTATACCAAGCAACATAGAAATAAACCCAAAAGAATAGATCCAAGCCATCACAGCTCAAGAGGGTACAAAGGTAGACGAGCCCACCACGGCACAAGAAACCAAGGAAGAAAAAGGTAAAATAGAGGTAGCACAGGAAAAGCCAAAACCAATAATCAAAGAATACAAACCTCGCATACTTTATCCCGAAGCATTGAAAGGAGATGATTCAGAGGAACAGTTCGGTAAGTTTCTTAAACTTTTAAAGAAATTACATATTAACTTACCCCTTCTTGAAGCTCTTTTCCAGATGCCAGACTCGAGGAAATTTTTAAGACAACTCTTGACAAACAAACGCAAAATAGACGAAGAGCACCACGTGGAACTAAACGCAACATGCTCGGCAATGTTACAGGATAGACTATCGTAAAAATAAAAATATCCAGGGAATTTTACGATTCCATGCTTAATTGGTAGTTTAACTTTTGATAATGCGTTAGCTGATCTAGGGACAAGTATAAATGTCATGCCTTATGCATTGTTTAAACGACTAGGTCTAGGGAAGCCAAAACAAACTAGGATGAGTATTCAAATAGCTGATAAAACTGTTAGAATTCCTAGGGGCATTATTGAAGATGTTCTTGTAAAAATCGATAAATTTATTTTCCTAGTAGATTTTGTTGTTTTAGACATGGATGAAGATAATTCAATCCCCTTAATTCTAGAAAGACCTTTCCTAGCAACTACTAGAACTAAAATTGATGTTGCCACAGGTGAACTCATACTTCGCGTAGGAGATGAATCGATTAAGCTTCAAGCTCTCGACTCAGCCAGAACAATGGATGATGAAGGTAAGAAAGTCACTTCAATAGATAATCAAATTGTTCAACCTTCACTACAGGAAACATCACAAGGTATCAAACATGAGCCAACTCATAGCTCCCAAATTGGCAAAGAAGAATCACACAAGAAACAAAACCTTAAGGTCGACGATTTAGAAGAGCAAGAGATACAAGTAAAAGAAAAGCCGGATCCATATGAAGTAAAACCAGAGGAACCGCCAGAAAAGCTCGTAGGGACATCAAATCACTTTAAACTAGGAGACCAGGTACTGTTAGACAAAGCCGATCCCCACATCACTTCAACAGACCTGAGGGCAAAGGGAGAAATTCTTCTTCAGGTACACGATACCTTCCCACACTAAATAGTCGAGGTAAGCAATCCAATATTTGGCAATTTCAAGGTAAAAGCTTCTCAACTTCAACTTTGTCACAAAAATGGAATTGTGAGCATGAGGAAAGATATTCAAACCTTTAAACGTCCCTAAAATTTTCAAATACGAGGACAGTCTAGCGTAAGACTATAAATGAGCACTTCTCGGGAGGCAACCCGAGCACTAACTCAATTTATTTTCAATCTTTTCTTTTCATATTTCTCTTCTAAATATTTATTTTTAAACTAACACAAAAGTACAGATTTCGAGGCCACATGGCCTTACACACGGCCGTGTTCATGGCCATATGGACCATCGAACCATCGCACTAACAGAGAGAGGCCGTGCAATTTAGGCCAACCACCGTCAGATGTCACGAGCCCAACCACCCTTCCCCACGGGCACCGACAGATCAGCACGACTGTGCCTCTAAACCGTGTGAAGCTACTGACTATCTCCCAATGGGCATGGCCGACTGAGAAACGGGCGTGGGAGACTCAACACGCCTATACCCACGATCGTGCGACGTGGCTGTGGTCGACACTAATTACTCAGACTCGGGCATGGCACATCAAGAACGGGCGTGGGCAATGCAACACGCTCCACACCACGACCGTGCGAGGTGGCCGTGTGAATCGACACACCCTTGAACCACGGGTGTGGGAACGTGCCAAATTTGAAATACTATTTTAAACCCCACAGCCCTTCCTCTTCTTCCTATTCTATTTCTTCTTTCTTCTTTCTTTTTCCTTCAAAATTTTATTTTTTCCTTTAGAAAAAGTGTCAAGACTCTTGAGCAACATCAAAACCATTCCGAATAAACGAAAGAAGGCAAGCATAATCTCCTTATGGGAGACCAATCTACATAAGTTCATGTCGGCCGCTTCATTCAAACAACAAGCCAAGGGTCTTTGAGACCATATAGTTTTTATTTTCTTTTTCTATTTTGCTTCAATTTCCTTCTCTTTAACATGCTTAATTTAGTTTCTTAGTATTAGATTCTAAAGGCTATTTGGGAATCACGCCACCACGACCACTGCTAACTCCCGGAGCCATCCAAAAATCAGGAAGTCACTTTACCCCTTATCTTTTGATTTATCCCATAACTGTCATTATTCATCTTTGTACATTGAGGGCAATGTACATCTTAAGTGTGGGGAGTAAAAGTGTCAAAATTTTTTGCATTATTCTCAAAATCCTGAATTTAGTCTTGATTCGAAAGTATTTTCTCATATTACTAATTAGGATGAAATTTCTAATGATTTATGATTTTTATTAATATGTTTTAAATTAAGTCATAGTTAATTGTGCATTGATGATTAAATTTGAAGAACACTAGAGAATCAGGCATGGTAAGTCTACTTTCTAAAAATTAAAATTGATGGGCCATTGAACTGAATTTAAGCATTACCTTGAAATTTAGAATTTATAAGGATTGATGTCAAAAACACCCATAATTTTTGTGAGCTTTTAAGCCTTATAGAGCATATATTCTTTTCCATGCTCACTTTATTGATTATGAGTGTGTCAACCTTAAACTGTTATTCTAGAACTTGCCTCGTTTATACATGTCGAGACCACACTTTTGATTTGATATACAGAGATGATAAAGGCACCTAGGATTTAACCCACTTATTCCATAAAAAGCCTACCTTCCCAAATTAACCCCTAGTGAACCCCGTTGAATCCTAACAACCTTTTTATTGACTCACCCACTAATATTAACCCAAAACCCCTTTGTATTTGTTATCACCCTTTCTTTTGACTACCCTTTAATCGAGGTTTGATTTGATTAAGTTACCGAATTATATTAGTTCAGTAGTTACATTTATCATCTGTGATTGATAAACCGTAAAAGTAACATATTTTAATTCCACATTTAGTATGCTTTTAGATGAATTTATCCTCGATTTATGTAAAAAGGTGCTCTTAATCCTTTCTTTTCATGTCTTATACTTAAGAGAACACCTAAGGACAAAAAGAACGTAAAACGGGCTTAAAATGAATCAAATTGGGCCAACCCAAGAAGTCGACACGGCCTGGGCTTTATTCCACACAGTCGTGCCTTACTATCCACCTGAACACAGTCTGTTTCCAATTTACACGGTCGTCTCTCGTAGACAAAAAGCCCAACACGGCCTATCCCCGATTTGCATGGTTGTGCCCCAATCGATAGACCTGAAACACGGCCTGACCCTTGACTTACACGGGCGTGCCACAGCCGTGCCTAAATCAACAAAATAGAGACATGGGCTAGAAGATGACTTACACGGGCATACCATAGTCGTGCCCCTATTTTGGGAAAGAGTAATTTCACTCGGAATAGGATGCTTGGAGCCCAAGAAACGCAATCCTAAGTCTACTCAAGCACCTAGGACGAATTGTACCTGAATTATAAGTACTTAGAGGACAAGTAAAGCATCCCAAAAGTATATATAAACACCCCAAGGTGGTTATTCAAGGGCGTCAAGCATTGAGCAGAGTTTTTTTGCCAAGCCTTTCTCATTTAGGGATTGTCTCGAAGATAGCCCATTGATCCATCTCGGAGAGTCAGAGTTCTACTCAAGACGGAGGATCTCCTCTTCAATTCCTTCAGGGGGTTTTAGGAATTTCTTATGTTTTGTTTTATCTTTTCTCTTGAGATGTTTTCTTATTTAGTTATGAACTAAACCCCTTAGATACCTGAAGGGGATGAAAACTATGACGGATTTTGTTATTTAATTTTTTTGGTTTATATGATAAATACTTAGTTTGTTCTTAATTATGTCGCTTAAATTTATCTGATGTGCTTAAATTTATCTGATGTGCTTAGGTGGAGGAGGAATAGACCCTACCTGAGAGTAGATCTAGCATAATTAAATGGAGTTGTCAGGCGCCTAGAGATAGGGTTACGAGATTTTGCCAGATTAGGGTGAAACCTAATATGTGAGTCCATTGATCGATTTACTGCTTCCTTAGGGGGTTATTATAAGAGAATGAGAGTTCCACTAATTAACCTAAGGTTAGACGTTATTCGCTTCGAGAGAAGGTTTAATATAGGTTAGGGAGTCTCACGGATCAAGCTAAGTAAAGAAATCATATGAATTGAAAAGGTAGATAATAAGTGAAGTCATAAGTGGATTCTTCCCGAAGGTATCGTCTTTATCAATTGAGTTTTCTTCAAAGTCTTTTCCCAAAGTTTTGTTCTTTAGTCTTTGCATTTAAATTTGAGTATTTCATTTGTTTTAGATTAATAAACCAATCATTCCATATTTAGGCTAAATAATAGAAAGAAAGTGAGTAGTAGTACTTTTAGGTTTCTTGGGTTCGATAAGATATTCTTGCCTAAGCTATACTACTGTTCGATAGGTGCGCTTGCCTCTATCATTTTCGCAATTAGTCTACAGGTTCGATCACTCTTTTATAAATATTAAAACTAGACTGTTTTGCAGCAATCAAGTTTTTGGCGCCGTTGCCAGGGAACTCTAAAATATTAAGAAAGCTCAATTTCTATTACTTTAGCCAAATTCTTTTTTATTGCAATTTATCACTTTAACAATTATTTTATTTTCAAAATTCTCTTATTTTTATACATATATTTTTTTTAAATTTCTTCCTTTCTTTTCATAGCAGGTACATCTAGTTTATGACTAGAAGAAATCCGAGAGGACCTTTAGAATACGAAAGTGACATTGAAGCTACCGCTCGCAGAAATCGCAGAGAAATTAGACGAGCCCTAGACTATCAAATAGGAGAATAGAAAGGATCCAATCCTACTGAAGGGATGGACGAAAACAATCTACCACCAAATGTGCAAGAACAGAATGCTCCGCGTACTATGTATGATTATGCTAAACCTAACTTGACTGGAGTAGAAACTAGTATTGTTAGGCCCACTATAGCTGCTAATAATTTTGAATTAAAGCCTAACACAATACAAATGATTCAACAATTTGTTCAATTTGATGGTTTGTAGGATGAAGATCCAAACACTCATATATCTAATTTTTTAGAATTCTGTGATACCTTCAAAATAAATGGCATTTCTGACGATGCCATACGTCTTCGGTTATATTCTTTTTCATTAAGGAATAAAGCAAAGAAGTGGTTGAACTCGTTACCACGAGGGTCAATCACCACATGGGATCAAATGACCGAAAAATTTCTTTTAAAGTATTTTCCACTAGCCAAAACTGCCAACTTTAGGAATGATATATCTTCTTTTGTGCAGAATGACGCAGAAACATTATATGATGCATGGGAAAGATATAAGGATCTCCTAAGGAGATGCCCACACCACGGATTACCTATGTGGCTTCAAGTCCAAACTTTTTACAATGGTGTGAATTCTCCAACAAGGCAAATGATTGATTCATCGGCCGGTGGAACTCTGAATAATAAAACTCCTGAAGCGGCTTACGATTTTATTGAGGAGATGTCATTGAACACCTATCAATGGTAAATTACA
Source organism: Gossypium rotundifolium (assembly GCA_025506655.1). Taxonomy (NCBI): domain Eukaryota; kingdom Viridiplantae; phylum Streptophyta; class Magnoliopsida; order Malvales; family Malvaceae; genus Gossypium; species Gossypium rotundifolium. Next base: position 34,112,141 of record CP106730.1, read on the forward strand.
AAGGCTAAACTGACAAAATCAGCCGGAGTTTTTAACATAGACGTAGTGGCAATGTTGTCAACACAAATGGAGTTAATGAATAAAAAGCTTGATAATTTATGTTCTTCACAGGTACATCCAGTCATGCAATGCGAAGCGAGTGGGAATGTGGCAAATTCTGAGTGCCCACCTTACCAACCAGGAGCAGAAAACGAGTAGACAAAGTATATAGGTAACAATTTCAGATCTAATAATAATCCTTATAGTAACACTTACAATCTAGGTTGGAAGATCCATCCAAATTTTTCGTGGGGAGGACAAGGAAATCAAAGGCAGCAACCTTCTCCAAATTATCAAAATCAGCCATATCCACAGAAAAGAGAATCAAACCTTGAAATGATGCTAACAAAATTTGTGGTAGCTACAAACTCTCATCTTCAAAAGGCTGAAGAAATACTTGATGAACAACAAAGATCAATCGAGGGAATAAAGACTCAGGTAGGAGAAATCATCACGTTGGCCGGACTACTTATTGAGATATTATGTGAAATACGGACAGCGGTTTTCTCCAAAAGCGCACAACAGGTAAAGGTAGTTACACTAAGGAGTGGCAAAGAGATAATTGAACCACAAAGAAAGACACCACATGAAGTTACCAAGAAAAAGAGTGTAGAAGATGAGAACAATAATCCATTGCTTATAGAGAATAAAGCACAAATTCCATATCCAGTAAAATTGAAGAAAGAACAATTGGATGCTCAATACGGTAAGTTCCTCGAACTCTTTAAACAAATACATATTAACTTAACTTTTGTTGAAGCTATTTCACAGATGCTGAAGTATGCAAAATTCTTAAAGGAACTTCTCACGAACAAAAGGAAGCTTGAGGAAGTATCAATGGTGGAGCTTAATGAAGAGTGTTCAGCCCTTCTCCAAAATAGACTACCATGAAAGTTAAAAGATCCAGGGAGTTTCACTATTCCTTACTTAATTGGTAATTTAAACATCAAGAAAGCATTAGCAGACTTAGGTGCTAGTATCAACTTAATGCCTTGCAAATTATTTAAACGGCTAGATCTTGGGGAACCAAATCCCACTAGGATGAGTATTCAGTTACCTGATAGATCTATTAAATATCCTAGAGGAATTATTGAAGACGTCTTGGTAAAAATTGATAAATTTATTTTCCCTGTCGATTTTGTTGTATTAGACATGGATGAAGACATTAATGTTCCTTTAATCTTTAGGCGCCCCTTTTTAGCCACTGCTAGAGCTATTATTGATGTAGGTGATGGTAAATTAGCACTAAGAATAGGTAATGAAGAAATTATCTTTCAACTGTGTGATGCCATGCAATATTCTAAAGAACAAGATGATTCTTGTTTTTTTGTCGACACTATTGATCATATTATTAAAAATTCATTACAGGAAATTATACTGAATGACACACTGGAACTGTGTCTGGCTCAAGAAGAGGGGGAAGAAGATGAAGACAATGAGTTAAATCTAAATACGTCATCATTTAACCAAAGGAAAGAAGGAAGCATTGAGAATGATGATGAAATAAAACACAAACCCTCCATAGAAGAGCCACCCAAATTGGAACTCAAACAGTTACCAAAACACTTAGAATATGCATTTCTTGGGGACAATTTTATGCTACTAGTAATCATCTCTTCAGAATTAGAATCCAAGGAAAAAGAGGAGCTGAGAAAGGTACTAAGAGAACACAAGAAAGCCATAGCTTGGAAAATTTCTGATATCATGGCAATGAGCCCCATATTCTGTACCCACAAAATTTTAATGGAAGAAGAATATAAACCGTGTGTGCAACCTAAGAGACGGCTAAACCCCAACATGAAAGAAGTGGTCAAAGCCAAGGTAATTAAACTTCTAGATGCAGGAATAATTTATCCTATTTCTGACAGCACTTGGGTAAGTCCTGTGCAGGTAGTTCCAAAGAAAGGAGGAATAATGATAGTACCGAATGAAAAAAATGAGTTAATTCCCACGAGAACAGTTATAGGTTGGAGAGTCTGTATAGACTATAGAAAATTAAATGATGCCACCAAAAAAGATCACTTTCCTCTACCTTCATAGATCAAATGCTAGAAAGACTATCCGGGCATATGTATTACTGCTTCCTGGACGGACTCTTCGGCTACTTTCAAATCCCCATAGCTCCTGAAAACCAAGAGAAAACAACATTTACATGCCCATACGGTACGTTTGCTTATCGTAGAATGCCTTTTGGATTATGTAATGCTCCTGCTACTTTTCAGCATTGCATGTTGGCAATTTTTGACAAACTCGTCGAATACATTATGGAGGTATTTATGGATGATTTCTCGGTATTCGGTAATTCTTTCCATCTTTGCCTAAAAAATTTAAAACGAGTTCTACTGAGATGTGAATAAACAAACCTTATTTTGAATTGGGAAAAATGCCACTTTATGGTTAGAGAAGGGATTGTATTAGGACATAAGATTTCTAGTAAGGGAATTGAGGTAGATAGAGCAAAAGTGGAAACCATAGAAAAATTACCTCCCCTTAGTTCAGTTAAGGCTATTAGAAGCTTTTTAGGACATGCAGATTTTTATAGAAGATTTATTAAAGATTTTTCTAAAATAGCTAAGCCTTTAACAAAATTACTAGAAAAAGATGTTCCTTTTAATTTCAATTAGGAGTGTTTAGATGTATCCAATGACCTTAAAGATAAATTAATAAATGCACCGATTATAATTTCACCTGATTGGAACTTAAATGTGTGATGCCAGTGACTTTGTAGTAGGTGCAGTTTTGGGACAACGAAGAGACAAGCAATTTTAGCCAATTTACTACGCTAGCAGAACATTAACACCCGCCTAAGAAAATTACACCACAACTGAGAAAGAATTGCTAGCTGTAGTTTTTGCTTTTGACAAATTTAGACAATATCTAATATTATCTAAAGTTGTCATGTATACTGACTATTCAGCTCTTCGTTATCTTTTAAACAAACCTAATGCAAAACCTAGACTCATACGATAGATTTTACTCTTACAGGAATTTGACTTGGAAATATAGGATAAGAAGGGACCTGAGAATCTCGCGGTAGATCACCTTTCAAGACTCAAAAATCCACACATCAAAGAGCTTGATGAACATGAAATAAATGACTCGTTTCCTAAAGAACAACTTTTTTCTATAACACATTTTGAAGTACCCTGGTTTGCAAATATTTCAAATTATTTAGCAGCTAACATCTTACCAAGAAAATTAACACATCACCAAAAGAAGTGATTCCTTGCTAATGTGAAAAATTATTTTTTGGGAAGATCCCTTTCTTTTTCATATATGTGCAAATCAGGTAATACGAAGACGCGTTACAAAGATAGAAGCAAGCAAAATCCTAGAATATTGTCATTCAGGACCATCAAGAGGACACTACAGTGGTATTAAGATAGCACACAAAATACTCGAATCAGGTTTTTACTGGCCCACTCTATTTAAAGATGCCAATAGGTATGTTACCTTGTGTGACAAATGCCAAAGAATATGTAATATTTCTAAATGTGATGAAATGCCTCAAACATATATGTTGTCAAGTGAATTATTTGATGTATGGGGTATTGATTTTATGAGACCATTTCCTAGTTCATTTGGAAATAAATACATCCTAGTAGCAGTTGATTACATGTCAAAATGGGTAGAAGCGGAATCCTTACCTACCAATGATGCTAGGGTAGTAGTTAAATTTCTCAAGAAGCTATTTTCCCGATTCGGGACACATAGAGCCATCATTAGTGATAGGGGTACTCATTTCTGTAATACACAATTTGAAAAAGTTCTAAAGAAATATGGAGTATGCCACAAAACAGCCACCCCATATCACCCTCAAACTAGTGGACAAGTTGAGGTAGCAAACCGAGAGCTTAAGCGCATTCTAGAAAAAACGGTTGAATCAAATAGAAAAGATTAGGCAATTAAAGTAGATGATGCTTTATGGGCTTACGAGCGATTCAAAACACCTCTAGGACATCCCCATACAAGCTCAGATATGGGAAAAGTGCATCATCTACCATTCGAGTTAGAACACAAAGCTTTCTGGGCAATACAATTTTTAAATACTGACCTCAAACTTACAGGTAATAAAAGAATGATGTAGATAAACGAGCTAGATGAATGGAGAATAGAAGCCTATGAGAACTCAAAGCTGTACAAGGAAGCAACAAAGCGATGTCACGATGCTCGCCTCAAGCGATCAAAACATTTTGAAGTAGGGGACCTAGCCCTACTATACAATTCAAGGCTAAAACTATTCCCTGGGAAGTTAAAATCGAGATGGTCAGGCCTATTCATGATTAAAACAATATTTCCATATGGCACCATTGAGGTAACTCATCCCACTAAAGGTACGCTCAAGGTAAATGGTCACTGACTTAAAATTTATAATGGTGCAGATTTTGGAGATACGAGAGAGTCCATGAGCCTTCCTTTAGAACTAAAAACAGGGAGAGTCTAGCTTAAGACTATAAACAAGCACTTTTCGGGAGGCAACCCGAATGCTAAACGCATTAACATTGTTTTGTAAAAGTCTAACAAAAATACAGGATCATTAACATGGCCTGTAACACGAGTGTCCCGATAACCGTGTACAAACAGGGAAAACCTCTCTTCTTCAATACAGATTGCAATACCAGAACACGCCCGTGCGAAATAATCGTATGAGGCTACTGACTTGTTTAACACGGGCATTACACGTTAGTGCCTCATGATCGTGTGAAGATACTGAGTTATTAAGCACGTCTAGAACACGGTTGTGCATCACGACCGTGTGAACATACTGACTTACCGAGCGCGGACGTGCCAAATTGACACACGGGTGTGCTAAAAACCCTTACTCGTGCTTAATTTTAAGAAATCACAAAAAGCACGGGCATTTCAAATTAAACACGGCTGTGGCGGAAGGCCGTGTTACCCTCCCTATATATTAAAATAAATTTCCCCTTCCCCAACCCTAAACCTTAAAACTCAGATTCCAAACCCCTTTTCTTCAATTCGGCCACCAAATCATTCTCTTTCCCCCAACCCACCGCCTTCCAACCATTTTTTCTCAAAAGAGCAACCACAAACCACCCACAGGGCTGCAACACCATCGAGCCCGCAATCACCATGCCCCTACTAGGCTGTGTTCCCACCGTGAAACCCAGCTACACCACCGTGCGCTCCACCCGTGCTCGTCAAACACCACCGTGCCTGGTTCCTTTTTCTTCACATTTTTTTCATACTTCCTCCTTATTTGCGTTTTTGTTTAATTTTAGACACAAAAATCTGCTTCATTTTGTTTAGATTATTCATTTTGTTCAGTACATAATTTAATTTTCTTCTTGATTGTTTTATTAGTTGCTTCCTTCTATTTTTCTTGTTGATTTCCATTTTTTTAATACATTTTCTGTGTTAGCATTTATACATGTTGATTTTGTTGCCTCTCCTCACTAAAAAAAATTGATGCTCTACTACTAAACATAGTTAGCCTTTAAATCATAATTTTTATACACCATGTCTTGGTTCCAATGAATTCTTTGTATAGCTTTGGTATTATATTTAGTACTAACCATGATTTTAATTAGGAATTATTCTAATGAATAATGAGATTGTGGCTGCTGATTTTAGTATTTGTTCTTGAAGAAGCATTTTATTTTGGCTATTGAATTTTGATTATTGTTAGGAAAATTTTGGCTATATAAAAGGAAATGTTTTTCTTTTGATTATTTTTCAGGAATTATGTCGTCATCACGTATCAAACGATCCGTTCCAAGCAAGAAAAGGAAGGGGCTCGGATCATCATCTGAAACTTCCTCCGCTGAACTCCGACATCCCTTCCTCAGATTTCCCTAAGCAACACAAGAAGAGCGCTATATGGAGATCCGAAAGAGACCTATCGGCACCGGTAGGTGCATTGATTGGGATGCCATGGAGCAAATCGGACTTGCTGGGGATGTTCAAGCTCTCATCTCAGAAGAACCATATGAACAATTTTCTGTGATTGTAGAGACCACATACTTGGAACTCACTCTCGAGTTTTGTACCACATTCTCCTTACAGACGGTCATGACACAGTTTGATGACGCCGGCACAATTCAATTCTGCCTAGGGGCAATGTACGTCGACTGAGCGTACCTCAATTCGGATCGGCACTCGAACTCTATATGCTGGAATTTATAGAGGAAAATCCACTCTCCAAGTTAAACTGAGAGCTCCACTGCACCCCTGTCACATGTTGGCGCCACCTAAAACTGACTAAATACGATTACAATCTGAGTCACTCCAAAGCGACTGCCCTCCTCCCCGCTCTCAGGTACCTTCATGCCATTCTTGCTAATACTATTACAGGTCGCAAAGAAAGCACCGGTGTCGTCAACAAACAAGACATCTATTTCTTGTCATTCATGTCTGAAGGACATGTCTTCGATGTGGCATATTTCATTGCATGCACAATGCAACATCAAACAGAGCAGCACCGAAAAGGAATCCTATCAATGGGCCCTTACATCACGAGACTAGCCCGGCATTTCAATCTCCTCAGTACTGACAATCAAATTGCATCCCTCACACTAATAGGAAATATGACACCTCAAGGCATCCAGATGATGCGCCACATGAAAATGATCAAGCACCGAAGAGACACCGATCCCCCTTAGTACCAACTAGCGACACTTACAGCCGAAGAGGAACCCGAGGACATTCTTGATAATGTCCCACCACTATCAGAAGAAGCACAAACTCAGCACCACAATACAAAGCAGCACCTTCACTATCAGACATAAATGCTTGACTCGACCAATTCAAGTTATATTTTGCTGAAAACACTAGGCACCTCGAAGGGATAGATGCCACACTTCAACAAATATGCCAGCACCTTCATATCTCACTGGCGAAACCATCGCAGAACCCGGGACATGATGAGGACCTTTGAGTTCTTCTCATTACATAATACTTGACTTTTATTATTCACCATTTAATTCTGTTCTATTTATATTTATATTTTTACATGTTTTAATTTAGAACTTTCCTTCATAGCATATTTCATATTAATCCTCATTTGGTTATCTAATCTTCGAATATGCCTAATATACATTTCATGGCAACACTAAATTATTTCAATAATGACTTCACAGTTACAAGCACACACTCCACCCACATAGCACTGGGAATAAATCACTACTTCAAAGAAAATCATCAGAACAACTCTCGGAGCCATCCAAAAATCTAGGAAGTGTCACTTTCTCCCTTCTCTTTTTATTTTTGTACATTGAGGGCAAGTACATATTAAGTGTGGGGGTAATAGTGCCTAACTTTTTGCATAATTCTCAAAACCCTAAAATTAGTCTTGATCTTAAGTATTTTTATCATATTATTAATTAGGATGAAATTTCTAATGATTTATGATTTTTATTGATATGTTTTATAATAAGTCTTAGTTAATTGTGCATTGATAATTAAATTTGAAGAATACTAGAGAATCAAGCATAATAAGTCTACTTTCTAAAAATTAAAATTGATAGGTTGTTGAACCTAATTTGAGTATCACCTTGAAGTTCAAAATTTATAAGGATTGATGTCAAAACACCCATAATTTTTATGAGATTTTGAGCCTTATAGAGCATGTACCCTTTTTCGTGCTCACGTTAATTGATTATGAGTGTGTCAACTTTGAACTGTTATTCTAGAACTTGCCTTATTTATACATGTCGAGACCACATTAATGATTTGATACACAGAGATGATAAAGGCACCTAGGTTTTAACCCGTTCACTACGCTAAAAAGCCTACCCATACAAATTAACCCCTAGTTAACCCCATTGAATCCTAACAACCTTTTTATTGACTCACCCACTAATATTAACCTAAAATCCCTTTGTATTTGTTATCAACATTCCTTTGACTACCCTTTCTCGAGAATTGAATTGATCAATCACCGAATTAGGTTATTTCAATCACCAAAGTTCCTTCTATTATGTTTATTTTAATTTGTTCTTAAAAAAAGAAGAGAAATTTCAAGTATATATTCAATATTAGTAGTATATAAAAGAGCTTAGAGCATTTAAACTCCAATCATTGAAGAAAAAGCTTGTATTAAAGTATTATAAAAAAACTCCTTACTATAGAGTAATTATCAATAGTAATATTATTAGTTTTCATTCGAAGTCAATATTCATATTTAGTTCAATGTTTCTACTTAGGTAATTTGTCAAGTCAGTCTCGATTATAACCACTAATTCAGCCTGTATCCACACCTTTAACCCTAGTCCCATTACAACCCTGATTAAAGACCTTTTAGATTTGTGTATCATCTCATATACAATGGTGGAGATTGATTTTCAGGCAAGCCTATGGGATTAACTTATCAGGTTCGACTTAGAGTGATTATTTCTTGAACCTTAAACACTTTGAGTGATTTGAGTGAATCTTCTGGGAGGATGTCAATCCTTGTCGGTTTTGAATTAAAGGAAATTACTTAGATAAGGGGAGACACCTATGTTTTCATGCTACAAAATCATGACTTGTCTCGTTTGAAACTTTAGGGCACTTTGAATTAAACTATCCATGAATAAATTATCTATGAATTATGATGAGGCATTATTAATAGGAATTATGAATTAAGGAAAGTTTGTTTTAATTGTAAGTTGAGAATTTTGCTTGAGGACAACCAAAAGCTTAAGTGTGGGGGTATTTTATAAACTATAAAAGTAACATATTTTAATCCCACATTTAGTATGCTTTTAGATGAATTTATCCTCGATTTATGTAAAAAGGTGCTCTTAATCTTTTCTTTTCATTTCTTCTACTCAGGAGAACACCTAAGGATAAAAAGAATGTAAAACAGGCTTAAAACGGATCAAATTGGGCCAACCCAAGAAGTCAACACGGCCTGGGCTTTATTCCACACGGTCGTGCCTTGCTATCCACCTAGAACATGGCCTGTTACCAATTTACACGGTCGTGTCTCATTGACAAAAAGCCCAACACGGCCTATCCCTGATTTGCATGGCAGTGCCCCAATCGATAGACCCGAAGCACAGCCTGACCCTTGACTTACACGGGCGTGCCACAGCCGTGCCTAAAGCAATAGAATAGAGACATGGGCTAGAAGACGACTTACACGGGCGTGCCATAGCCGTGCCCCTGCCGCGGGAAAGAGCAATTTCACTCAGAATAGGATGCTTGGAGCCCAAGAAAGGCAATCCTAAGTCTACTCAAACACCTAGGACGAATTGTACCTGAATCATGAGCACTTAGGGGACAAGTAAAGCAATCCAAAAGTATATATAAACACCCCAAGGTGGCTATTCAAGGGCGTCGAGCATTGAGCAGAGTTTTCCACCAAGCCTTTCTTATTTAGGGATTGTCTCGAAGATAGCCAATGGATCCATCTCGAAGAGTCAGAGTTCTACTCAAGACGGAGGATCTCTTATTCAATTCCTTCAGTGGGTTTTTAGGGATTTCTTATGTTTTGTTTTATCTTTTCTCTTGAGATGTTTTCTTATTTAGTTATGAACTAAACCCCTCAGATACCTGAAGGGGATGAAACCTATGACGGATTTTGTTATTTAATTCTTTCAGTTTATATGATAAATACTTAGTTTGTTCTTAATTATGTTGCTTAAATTTATCTGATGTGCTTAGGTGGAGGAGGAATAGACCTTGCCTGAGAGTAGATCTAGCATAATTAAGCGGAGTTGATCAGGCACCTAGAGATAGGGTTACGAGATTTTGCCGGATTAGGGTGAAACCTAATATGGGAGTCCATTGATCGATTTACTGCTTCCTTAGGAGGTTATTATAAGAGAACGAGAGTTCACTAATTAACCTAAGGTTAGACGTTATTCCCTTCGAGAGAAGGTTTAATATAGGTTAGGGAGTCTCACGGATCAAGCTAAGTAAAGAAATCATATGAATTGAAAAGGTAGATAATAAGTGAAGTCATAGGTGGATTCTTCCCGAAGGTATCGTCTTTATCAATTGAGTTTTCTTCAAAGTCTTTTCCCAAAGTTTTGTTCTTTAGTCTTTGCATTTAAATTTGAGTATTTCATTTGTTTTAGATTAATAAACCAATCACTCCATATTTAGGCTAAATAATAGAAAAAAAGTGAGTAGTAGTACTTTTAGGTTCCTTGGGTTCGATAAGATATTTTTGCTTGAGCTATACTACTGTTCGATAGGTGCGCTTGCCTCTATCGTTGTCACAGTCAGTCTACAGGTTCGATCACTCTTTTATAAATATTAAAACTAGACTGTTTTGCAGCGATCAATGATGTAATATTTTAGTTTGTTCTTAAAAAAAATCCAAGTATATTCAATTTTAGTAGTATATAAAAAAGCTTAGAGCATTTAAATTCCAATTGTTGAAGAAAAGCTCAGATTAAAGTATTATCAAATTTTAAGTGATGAAAATACTCTTTATTATAGAGAAATTATCAATAGTGGTATTATTAGTTTTCATTCGATGTAAATATTCATATTTAGTTCATTGTTTCTAGTTAGGTAATTTGTCAAGTCAGCCTCAATTCTAACCCTCTAATTCAGCATGTATCCACACCCTTAACCTTAGCCCCATTACAACCCTGATAAAGACCTTTTGATCTGTGTATCATCTCATATACAGTGGTGGAGATTTGATTTTTAGGCAAGCCTATGGGATTAACTTTTCAGGTTCGACTTATGAGTGCTTATTCTTGAACCTTAAACACTTTGAGTGATTTGAGTGAACCTTTAGTGAGGATGTCAATCATTGTCAGTTTTGAATTAAAGGTAATTATTCAGATAAGGAGAGACACTAATGTTTTCGTACTACAAAGGTATGACTTATCGTGATTGAATCTTTAGGACTCTTTGAGTTGAATTATTCATGTATAAATTATCTATGAATTATGATGAGACATTGTCGATAGGAATTATGAATTATGGAATATTCGTTTTAATTGTAAGTTGAGAATTTTGCTTGAGGACAAGCAAAAGCTTAAGTGTGGGGGTATTTGATAAACCATAAAAGTAACATATTTTAATCCCACATTTAGTATACTTTTGGATGATTTATCCCTGAGTAATGTAAAAAGGTGCTCTTAATCCTTTCTTTTCATGTCTTATACTCAGGAAAGCACCTAAGGATAAAAAGAATATAAAACGGGCTTAAAACGGACCATATTGGGCCAACCCAAGAAATCGACATGGCCTGGACTTCAAGCCACACGGCTGTGCCTTGCCATTTATTTAGAACACGGCCTCACCCCGATTTACACGGCCGTGCCTCGTCAACAAAAGTCCAACACAGTCTAGCCATGACTTATACGGGCGTGTACCATGGGCATGCCCCTGCCATGAGAATGAGCAATTTCACTCGACTTTGGATGCTCGAAGCCAAAGAAACATACTCCTAAGTATACTTAAACACCTTAATAGTAATTCTACTTGAAGGAGGTACTTAGGAGCCAAGTAAAGCATCTAAAGAGCCTATATAAACAACCTAAGGTAGCCGTTCTAGAGAATCAAGTCTTAGGCAGAAGTTTTCTACCAGAGCATTTATTCAGGGAATTACTCGAAGATAGCCAGTTGATCCATCTCAAGAAGCCGGAGTTCTACTCAAGACAGAGGATCTCCTCTTCAATTCCTTCAGGGGGTTTTAGGGATTTCTTATGTTTTGTTTTATCTTTTCTCTTGAGATGTTTTCTTATTTTGTTATGATCTAAACCCTTTAGATACCTGAAAGGGATGAAATCTATGATGGATTTTGTTATTTGATTTCTAAATTATATGATAAGTACTTAGTTTGTACTTAATTATGTTGCTTAATTTAATCTGATGTGCTTAGGTGGAGGATGAATAAACCCTGCCTAAGAGTAGATCTAGCATAATTAAGTGGAGTTGATCGCACGCCTAGAGATAAGGTGATGAGATTTTGCCGAATTAGGGTGAAACCTAATATGGGATTCCATTAATCGATTTACTACTTCCTTAGGGGGTTATTATAAGAGAACGAGAGTTCCACTAATTAACTTAAGGTTAGACGTTATTCGCCTCGAGAGAGGGTTTAATATAGGTTAGGGAGTCTCACAGGTCAAGCTAAGTAAAGAAGTCATATGAATTAAAAGTTAGATACCAAGAGAAGTCATAGGTGGATTCTTCCTGAGGGTATCATCTAAAATCAACTGAGTTTTTCCACAGTCTTCTCCCGAAGTTTCATTCTTTTGTATTTGCATCTAATTTAGTTTTTTTTCATTAGTTTTAGATTAATAAACCAATCACTCCATATTTTAGGCTAAATAATAGAAAGAAAGTGAGTAGTAGTACTTTTAGGTTCCTTTGGGTTCGATAAAATAATCTTGCCTAACTATACTATTGTTCGATAGGTGCACTTGCCTCAATCGTTGTCATAGTTAGTCTACAGGTTCGATCATTCTTTATAAATATTAAAACTCGATTGTTTGACAAGATCAACATCTTAGAAGAAAAGATAAAATAAAACACAAGAAATCCCTAAAACTCCCTAAAGGAATTGAAGGAAAAATCCGCCATCTTGAGTAGAATCCCGGCTTCTTGAGATAGATCAACTAGCTATCTTTGAGTGATTCCCACAAATCTGACCTTTCTGGCTTGGCTCCTTGGCCTAGGTGACCGCCCTAACAAAAGCCCTGGCAGAAGGCTTCTGCCAAACTCCCCTCTTAAGTTGCCCCCTTGGGTGTTTATATAGACTTTGAGATGCCTTACTTGGACCCTAAGTATCCTAATTCAAGTAGAATTCCTACTACGGTGTTTGAATAGGCTTTGGAATATGTTTCTTTGCCTCCAAGTATCCTATTTTGAGTAAAACTCCTCTTGGCCGCAGCAAGGACACGGCCATGGCACACGCCCGTGTGAATTAATTTCAGGCCGTGGTCGAGTCTGCTGAAGAGACACACCCATGTGTTTCGGGGTCCAGGATATGTTAGAGTAAATTAGGGAGGCACGGCCGTGTGGTCTTGGGCCCAGGCCGTGCCGATTTCTTCTTTTGCCCAATTTGGTTTGTTTTGAGCCCGTTTCTCGTTTTTTTTTCCCTAGGTTCTTTCCTGAGTATAAAACATGAATAGAAAGGATTAAGAGCACCTTTTTACACAGTTCAGGGAATAAATCATCCAAAAGTATGCTAAATGTGGGATTAAAATATGTTACTTTTACGATTTATCAAAAAACCCCCACACTTAAGCTTTTGCTTGTCCTCAAGCAAAATTCTCAACTTGCAATTAAAAAGAACTTTTCACAATTCATAATTCTCATCAACAATGTCTCATCATAATTAATAGACAATTCATACATGGATAATTTAACTCAAAGACTCCTAAAGATTGAAATAGTCAAAGTTATACATTTATAGTCTGAAAACATAAGTGTCTCCCTTTACCTGAATAATTACCTCTGATTCGAAACTGACAAGAATTGACATTGATAAACTATAAAAGTAATATATTTTAATCCCACATTTAGTATGCTTTTGGATGATTTAGCCCTCAATTTATGTAAAAGGGTGCTCTTAATCCTTTCTTTTCATCTCTTATACTCAGGAAAGCACCCAAGAATGAAAATAATGAGAAACAGGCTTAAAACAGACCAAATTGGGCCAACCCAAGAAATTGGCACGACCTAGACTTCAAGCCATACGACCGTGCCTCGCCAATCATTCAAAGACACGCCCCAAGCACGATTTGCATGGCCATGTCCCAATCGATAAACCTGAAGCACAGCCTGAATCTCGACTTACACGATCGTACCACAGCCGTGCCTCAATCAACAGAATCGACACACGGCCTGAAGTCAACTTACACAGGCGTATGCCATGGGCATGCCCCTGCCGCGGGAAAGAGCAATTTCACTCGGATTTGGATGCTTGGAAGCTAAGAAAAACATTCCTAAGTCTACTTAAACATCCTAAGAGGAATTTTTCTTGAATTAGGATACTTAGGAGCCAAGTAAAACATCTCAAAGCCTATATAAACACCCAAGGTAGCAACTAAAAAGGGAGTTCGGAGAAGCCAAAACATGAGTTTTTTTAGGCAGAGTTTTCTGCCAGAGCTTTTATTGAGGGAATTACTCGAAGATAGCCAGTTGATCCATCTCAAGAAGCCGGAGTTCTACTCAAGACAGAGGATCTCCTGTTCAATTCCTTTAGGGGGTTTTAGGGATTTCTTATGTCTTATTTTATATTTTCTCTTGAGATGTTTTCTTATTTTGTTATGAACTGAACCCTTCAGATACTTGAAGGGGATGAAACCTATGACGGATTTTGTTATTTGATTTCTAAATTATATGATAAGTACTTAGTTAGTTCTTAATTATATTGCTTAATTTAATCTGATGTGCTTAGGTGGAGGAGGAATAGACCCTGCCTAAGAGTAAATCTAGCATAATTAAGCGGATTTGATTGAGCGCCTAGAGATAGGGTTACGAGATTTTGCCGAATTAGGGTGAAACCTAATATGGGAGTCTATTGATCGATTTACTGCTTCCTTAGGGGGTTATTATAAGAGAACGAGAGTTCCACTAATTAACCTAAGGTTAGACGTTATTCGCTTCGAGAAAGGGTTTAATATAGGTTAGGGAGTCTCACAGATCAAGCTAAGTAAAGAAGCCATATGAATTAAAAGTTAGATAACAAGAGAAGTCATATGTGGATTCTTCCTGAGGGTATCGTCGTAATTAACTGAGTTTTTCCACAGTATTTTACCAAAGTTTCGCTTCTTGTGTCTTTGCATTTAGTTCAAGTATTTCATTAGTTTTTAGATTAATAAACCAATCACTCTATATTTTAGGCTAAATAATAGAAAGAAAGTGAGTAGTAGTACTTTTAGGTTCCCTTAGGTTCGATAAGATACTCTTGCCTAAACTATACCACTGTTCGATAGGTGCACTTGCCTCTATCATTGTCATAGTTAGTCTATAAGTTCTATCATTCTTTTTATAAATATTAAAACTCGACTGTTTGACACGATCAGACATCCTCTCTAAAGATTCACTCAAATCACTTAAAGTGTTTAAGGTTCTGAATTAGGCACTCAGAAGTCAAACATGAAGAGTTAATCCCATAGGCTTGCCTAAAAATCAAATCTCTACCATGTAATATGAGATGATACACAAATCAAAAGGTCTTTAACAAGGTTGTAACGGGGCTTGGGTTAAAGGTGTGGATAAAGGCTGAATTAGAAAGTTAGAATCGAGATTTAATTGACAAATTACCTAACTTGAAAAATGAACTAATAACCTAAATAGTTATATTACATGAAAATTTAAAATACTAATAATACTAGCTTCTTCTTCAAGATGTTGAATTTAAACGTCCATGCTCTTAGAACATAGAACTAATAATGAATATACTTTGTTTTTTTTTTTAAGAATTAACACTAGCACAGATTACAAAAGAAAGAACTTTTATAACTGAAATAATATAATTGAGAAACCTATCAAATCATGTCTCGATAGAAGGGTAGTCAGAAGGAATGGTGATAACAAATACAAGCGGGGTTTTGGGTTAATTTTAGTGGGTGAATAAATAAAAAGGGTTGTTAGGATCAAAGGGTTCACTAAGGGTTAATTGTGAAGGTAGGCTTTTTAGTGGAGTGAGAGGGTTAAAACCTAGGTGCCTTTATCATCTCATTATATCAAATCAAAAATGTGGTCTTAACATGTATAATCGAGGCAAGTTTTAGAATAATAGTTCAATGTTAACACACTCATAATCAAAAAGTGAGCACGAAAAAGAATGTATGCTCTGTAAGGCTCAAAACCTCACAACAATTATGGGTATTTTGATATCAAACTTGTAGATTTCAAACTTCAAGGTAATATTCAAATTCAGTTCAACAGCCTAGAAAATTTTTATTTCTTGAAAAATAAACTTATCATGCTTGATTCTCTAGTATCTTAAAGTATAAATCATCAATGCACAATGAACTATAACTTTCGCAAAAACATATCAATAGGAATCATAAATCATCAGAAATTTCATCCTAATTAGTAATATGAGGAAATTACTTAAAAACTAGATATAATTTAGGGATTTGAGAATAATGTAAAAAGTTAGGCACTTTTACCCCCCACACTTATGATGTACATTACCCTCAATGTACAAAGATAAATAAATAAATAATCATGTGATACTGAAATCAAAAGAGAAGGGGAGAAGTGACACTTCCTGAATTTTTTCTGGGATCACTATTCCCGGCCTGATTTGGAAGAGGAGAAGGTGGTGCTGTGGTGGATGCCAACAGTCACTGTGCTGGATGAAGAAACTAGGAAACTCATGACAGATTAGCCAAGAATTATTAAGACACATTTTAAAAAAACTAATTATGTATTTAAGGACAAGAAAACCAAAGGGAAAGAAAATAGAAAGTAAGATAAAATTAACATAAAAGATGAATGGCATAAGGAGTCCTTATTGTTGGATGATTCGCGAGGTGGGTGTGATTCCTAAGGCTGTGTTGAGCCGGTGTCGTGGTTTCGGTGTGATTCCCTAGTAGCCTAAAGAACCTAAAACCAAGAAACTAGAATAAAATAAAGTAAATTAAGCATAAGAGAGTCAAAGAGAAGGAAATTGAAGCAAAAGAGAAAAGTAGAATAAAAGTTAAATGGTCTCAAAGACCCTTGGATTGTAGAGTGGATGAAGTAGCTGGCATGAACTTATGTAGATCGATCTCCCTCTGGGAGGATATGCTTGGCTTTTTCCACTTCTTTGACATGGATATGTGTAGGCTCAAGAGTTTAGAGACTTGTTATGGAGAAGAGAGAAATTTAAGAAAAAGAAAGAAGGAAGAAGATGGGGAGTTGGTGAGAAGAAGGGGAAAGGGAGGTTGGGTTTAAATAAAGTTTTGGGTTTAACGCTCCCCACACTCGTGGACTGTGGGCGTGTCGTTTCATACGGCCGTGTTGCACGGCCGTGTGTCTAGGCGGGTTGGTTCACCCACGCCCGTTGGTGATAAGTCAGTGTCATCTGCGGCCACTTCACACTACTGTGGCATTTTTTCGGTGCCCGTGGAGTGGTGGTTGGAGTCTGTGACTCAAAGATTTGATTCTCTCTGATTTGTACCTCTTCTGCCATTATTAGTACGGAGATTCTGTACTTCTACACGACCACGACCACGGTCGTGTGCAAGACCGTGTGGTATGAAAATCTGCACTTCTGGTTAGTTTAAAACTAGGTGTTTAAGATGAAGAGAAGAAAAGAAACTAAAATGAAAATAATTGTGTAAATAAATAGGGTTAGTGCTCGGGTTGCCTCCTGAGAAGCGCTCGTTTAAAGTCTTAAGCTAGACTTTTCTTGTATTTGCAAAAATCAGGGTGGTTTAAAAGTTTGAATATCTTCCCTCATGCTGTAAATTCTATTTTTATGATAAAGTTTAAGTCGAGAAGCGTTTACCTTAAAAGTACCGCATATGGGATTGCTTACCTCGACTGTTCTGTATACAAAGATATAGCGTACCTCAAGAGGGATTTCTTCGTTTATATTTAGGTCTAACGTGGTAATTCGTGGATCTTCCTTCTTTAACAGTACTTGATCTTCTATTTTGAAGTGGTTCGACATTCCTATGATCTTTTCTGGGGGCTCCTTTGGTTTTGCTTCGTGCGGATCTGGTTCCTCTTTACAGTGTGTTTTCCATGCTTCTAATTCGTCGACCTTAAGGCTTCGTTCCTTATATAGTTCTTCTTTATTTGTACGAGGTCTATGATTTGGCTTAAGTCTGCGGCTTTGTGGTGGATCCTGTGGTGAAAGGTGAACAAATGGTCATCAACTGAATTTACTTTCTCACCTTCATCAATTGTTGTCTTGGTCGAGTCAAAAGCTTGTAGACTGATCAATTCATCGCCTACACGAAGAATGAGTTTGTAACAACCCAAAAATGACCCTAGTCAAAAGGTCATTTCGGGACCACGAATTTGAGTTAGAAAAATAATTATTATATTTTATTTTATATTTACGATATATGTTTAAGCATGTGTTAGAATATGATGAGATAATTTGATTGTTTATGTATAGGAATTAGGAAAAAGGACTAAATTGTTGAAGGGGTAAATGTAGCTTTTATTGAAGTATGAGGGTTTAATTGAATTGTATTCATCTTGATGTGGATTTTCATGTCAATTAATCCTAAAACAAGGTGGGTGGACGGCATAATGGTGAAACCATATATTAAATTATTTTTTTTAGTTAGTGGAATTATATTAGTAATATAAGTTGATAAAATAATAATAATAAAGAAAAGAAAAACATAAAGAAATTAACTAAGTGGGGGATGTTCATCTCCTACCTTTGGTCTCTCATTGCTGAAATAAGAAGTAAGAAAGGAGAAGCTTGAGTCTCCATTTTCAGTCCTTGCATGCTTAAATAAGGTTAGCATTTGATCTTAATTTTTGAAAGTCTTTGCATTTTTGAGTTCATTTCCATGAGCATTATTGGACCCATGTTAAAATTTGAGTTTTAAGCATGCAATAGATTCGGCCATTGATGAACAATGAGTTGTTATGCTTGATGGATAAATATTGAATATATGATTGGGATTAATATGTTTTGAGTAAGAATTTTGAATGAGATGGAGTGTGGTGGTGTAAATTATGAAAATAATTAGTTGAGGGACCTAAATGCAAATAAATGATTTGTAGGGACTTATATAGTCCTTAGGGTGATTCGGCCACAAGAAATGTAAGTTCAATTGTGTGTAATTTGGGAGAAATTTTAGTATGGACTAAATTGAATATATTATTTTAATAAGGGGCGAATTAGTAAAAATTATAAATCATGTGTTAGGATTAAATTGCATGACATGGGGAATTGAATGAATGTAAGGAGTAATCAGTCTTAGCTCAAAAATGTATTAATTGACATAATTCAAATGAGAGAAAAATTTGTATTAAATTGTAAACGTGTGAAAGGTTGAGGGCAAATTGATAATTTGTCCATTTATATGCTTATGGATTAAATTGAATAGAAATGTATTGAAATGAGTTTAAACTGAAATTTTTTAGATTAAAATTCAAAGGAAAAAGGGTTGGATAAAAAAAAACCTAGGTTGATCGACTAATCGAGAAGTTTTAACCGTTGTTATCCAATGTAAGATTTTAAGCAATTTAGTAAAGTTATGTTTCTTATATTATGTGTGTGTTCATGTAAATGTGGATAAGTATATAAAATTCTATATTGCCAAATGTGGAGAGGAAGTAGAAATGATATTCATAGATGGGGTTTTGAGTTCTTCCTTGATACTTTGGATAGGAACTCATTGATGGATATTTTTCTTATGAATTGATTATGTTAAATATAGTTTGAGGATTATTATATTATGGCATTGAAATATGCAAGTATAATTCAGTTGTATATCATGGTATGGGCCGAATATTATGCTTTAAATTTGAAGTATGGATACATTGGGATGGTTTTACGTTTTGTGGAGGATTTGATTTATTTCGGTTATTCATATAAGGTGGAAGTAAATAAATTGTAGGACTATTAAATGGTACTAAGTGTACGAATATACATAACCGGGTACTAAGTGTACGATACTGGTCATAAAGCACTAAGTGTGCTGAAATAATGAGTAACAACACTTAGTGTGTGAGACGTTACTGGGAGATTATGCACTAAGTGTGCTGAAATAACGAGTAACGGCACTTAGTGTGCGAGACGTTACTGAAAGGCTTTGCACCAAGAGTGCGGGAAAATTTAGTAACGGCACTTAGTGTGCGAGGGTTACTAATTATTATTATAAATGATGCAGGTTCAAGGTTCATTACAGACTTTACTTGCTAATGCTATTATGATTATGGAATGAGTTGGTAATTTCCTGTAAAATGAAAGTATCGAATGTTGATAAATGGTTGTTTTGAACGATGATTACTAATTTGTGATGATGATATGTGAAACTAAATCTATGATAGAACATGAGTATATATATATATATATATTTATATATATGTGGGTTGCTAAGAAATTTATACCCGAATATTCAAATTTAGGTGTGGTCTTTATGAAAGAATTATTTGTTATAAATTTCTAAATTACTTAAATCTTACTAAGCTATGAAAGCTTACTCGATGTGGTTAATGTTGAAAATTGTAGATTTCCTTGGGGTGTTCTTCTCGGCTCGGGAATCAAGTTTGAAGTTCATCACACTATCTACGCTATTTTGGTACCCCTTTTTGAGAATGAACTTTTATATTATGGCATGTTTAGACTAGCTACCTTAGAGTTGACTCAAATGTTATTTTGTGAATGTATATACAAATTCCATGTGAAAATGGTTATATTCCTATGGTTTGGTTGTTTTGATGTTGCTTAATATGATGTATATGTATGCGTATTATAGGTTCGATTTAAATAAGTTTAAAAAAGGAAGTATCATGAATGAGTTGGGTTGATGCTTTGAACTATGAAATCAATTTGATCATGTGGCTTATGTGATCATATAGAATCGAGGAGTCGTCATATATATACATTCGGTCATGGTAAAAAGTTTTACAATTAATTGGTATAATTATTGAAGATTATAAGTTGATTTGTACTTGAGTAAATTGTAAGTCATAACAAGGCTTATTAACGGTATATTATATATATACATATTAGATGTGGCTTATGCTATATAATGATTCAAGGGGATCTATAGGCACATGTATAGAAATTAGTATATGTTTAGATTATATCGAACCTTGAGTAATGGTATGGGAGTCTATATAAGTGAAGTATGCTACTAATCAAAATGTTCATTGGTTTGAATTATTGCATGTGATATTTTTTAAACTTTATTTTATTGAATGTTTGTTTTTACTTGGTAATCGATTTAGTGATGCCCGTAACCCTAATATGGTGACGGATACGGGCTAGGGGTGTTACATTTTATTGGTATCAGAGCTACGGTTTAGTCGATTCTCAGACTAACATAGCGCGTGAGAGTCTAGCTATACATGTCATAAATTATAATGTGATAGTGTGATGACTTCTGACAATGAAATATGCTTATTTCTTTCATATTGTAATGGATCCTGATCCCGAACGAGCTGTAGCTGATGACGTCGAGAGTGTGGCACCCGTTCCCACGCAAGGGATAGCGCCAGAGGAATCTCGACTAGCTACGAGTAATCCAGATGAGGGGGCTCGACAAGCCTTCTATAGTATGATGAATGATTGGTTCAGTCAATACATAGGAACCAATCCAACTGTTCAACCACCCTTAAATCAGAACAATCCCTCGATAGCACCGGTAATATCCCCGATTGTGAATCCTAAGAGAATAAGCAAGCCTCCGGTTGATTGCATTAAAAAGCACGGGCTCAAGAATTTAGAGCTGAGGATGATGACGATGCAGAGCGGGCTGAATTTTGGTTCGATAATACTATTTGTGTTTTTGATGAGCTATCCTGCACGCCCGATGAGTGTCTGAAGTGTGCCATATCACTATTACGGGATTCTGCTTATTATTGGTGGAATACACCCGTATCTGTTGTCCCAAAAGAAAGGGTTACTTGGGACTTCTTCCAGACGGAATTTCGTAAGAAGTATGTAAGCCAGCGCTTCATAGACTCTAAGCATAAAGAGTTTCTTAAGCTTAAATAGGGTCGTATGACCATATTCGAATACGAGTGCAAGTTTGTGCGACTTAGTCGCTACGCTCGTGAGTGTGTTTCGTCAGAGGCTACTATGTGCCGGAGATTTGAAGATGGTTTAAATGAAGATATAAAGCTTCTGGTTGGTATTCTTGAAATTAACGAGTTCGTAGTACTGGTTGAACGAGCTTGTAAAGCTGAAGAGTTGGGGAAGGAATAGCGGAAGGCTGAACTTGAATCCAAAGATTTTCGAAAGAGATCTGCGAGTAAATTTTCACAGTTGGCAACGAAGAAGTTCAAAAACAATGGCAGTCGATCCAAACCTAATATCGAGATTTCTATACGAGAGCGACCGCTAGTGAGTTCTCGAGCTACATCAGTGGCAAGTGTTGGCAATGCTCGATCGAGCAAACCTGAGTGTCAACAGTGCGGCAGATGACATTTTGGAGAATGTTGGGGTAAATCAATTAATCGCACTTGTTATAGATGTGGTTCGCTGGACCATCTTATTTGGGATTGCCTGGAGACCGTTGAGAAAGGTACTACTCAGATCGCCAGACTAAGCGGCACCACAACTAGAGGTAGACCTTCTCGGGTTGGAGGAGGAAGGAGTGGCACACAGAGGGGGACTTCAGATGCGACTATTCGATTAGAGGCCCGTGTACCGGCTAGAGCTTACGCCATTCATACTAGAGAGGAGGCCTCATCTCCCGATGTCATTACCGGTATTTTCACTCTCTTTGATACTAGTGTAATTGCTTTGATTGACCCTGGTTCAACTCACTCATATGTGTGCGAGTCATTAGTATCTAGTAAGACTCTACCTGTTAAGTCTACTGAATTTGTAATTCGGGTTTCGAACCCCCTGGGTCGGTGTGTGCTTGTTGATAGGGTATGCAAGAATTGTCCTTTAATGATTCGAGACTCATGTTTTCCGGCTGATTTGATACTGTTACCATTTGATGAGAGAAAAATTTGTATTAAATTGTAAACGTGTAAAAGGTTGAGGGTAAATTGATAATTTGTCCATTTATATGCTTATGGATTAAATTGAATAGAAATGTATTGAAATGAGTTTAAACTGAAATTTTTTAGATCAAGATTCAAAGGAAAAGCTGGGTTGATCGACTAATCGAGAAGTTTTAACCGTTGTTATCTGAGGTAGGATTTTAAGTAATTTAGTTAAGTTATGTTTCTTATATTATGTGTGTGTTCATGTAAATGTGGATAAGTATATAAAATTCTACACTGCCGAATGTGGAGAGGAAGTAGAAATGATATTCATAGATGGGTTATTGAGTTCTTCCTTGATACTTTGGATAGGAACTCATTGATGGATATTTTTCTTATAAATTGATTATGTTAAATATAGTTTGAGGATTATTATATTATGGCATTGAAATATGCAAGTATAATTCGGTTTTATATCATGGTATGGGCCAAATATTATGCTTTAAATTTGAAGTATGGATACATTGGGTATGGTTATACATTTTGTGGTGGATTTGATTTATTTAGGTTATTCATATAAGGTGAAAGTAAATAAATTGCAGGACTATTAAATGGTACTAAGTGTACGAATATACATAACTGGGTTCTAAGTGTACGATACCGGTCATAAAGCACTAAGTGTGCAGAGATAATGAGTAACGACACTTTGTTTGTGAGACGTTACTGTGAGATTATGCACTAAGTGTGCGGAAATAACGAGTAACGACACTTAGTGTACGAGATGTTACTGAAAGGCTTTGCACCAAGAGTACGAGAAAATTTAGTAACGACACTTAGTGTGCTAAACATTACTAATTATTATTATAAATGATGCAGGTTCAAGGTTCATTACACGACTTTACTTGCTAATGCTATTATGTTTATGGAATGAGTTGGTAATTTCCTGTAAAATGAAAGTATCGAATGTTGATAAATGGTTGTTTTGAATGATGATTACTAATTTGTGATGATGATATGTGAAACTAAATCTATGATAGAACATGAGTATATATATATATATATATATATATATATATATATATATATATGTGGGTTGCTAAGAAATTTATACCCGAATATTCAAATTTAGGTGTGGTCTTTATGAAAGAATTATTTGTTATAAATTTCTAAATTACTTAAATCTTACTAAGCTATGAAAGCTTACTCGATGTGGTTAATGTTGAAAATTGTAGATTTCCTTAGGGTGTTCTTCTCGGCTCGGGAATCAAGTTTGAAGTTCATCACACTATCTATGCTATTTTGGTACCCCTTTTTGAGAATGAACTTTTATATTATGGCATGTATAGACTAGCTAGCTTAGAGTTGACTCAAATGTTATTTTGTGAAAGTATATACAAATTCCATGCGAAAATGGCTATATTCCTATGGTTTGGTTGTTTTGATGTTGCTTAATATGATGTATATGTATGCGTATTATAGGTTCGATTTAAGTAAGTTTTAAAAGGGAAGTATCATGAATGATTTGGGTTGATGCTTTGAACTATGAAATCAATTTGATCGTGTTGCTTATGTGGTCATATAGAATCGAGGAGTCATCATATATATACATCCAGTCATGGTAAAAAGTTTTACAATTAATTGGTATAATTATTGAAGATTATAAGTTGATTTGTACTTGAGTAAATTGTAAGTCATAACAAGGCTTATTAACGGTATATTATATATATACATATTAGATGTGGCTTATGCTATATAATGATTCAAGGGGATCTATGGGCACATGTATAGAAATTAGTATATGTTTAGATTTTATCGAACCTTGAGTAATGGTATGGGAGTCTATATAAGTGAAGTATGCTACTAATCAAAATGTTCATTGGTTTGAATTATTGCATGTGATATTTTTAAACTTTATTTTATTGAATGTTTGTTTTTACTTGGTAATCAATTTAGTGATGCTTGTAACCCTATTCTAGCGACGGATATGGGCTAGGGGTGTTACAGAGTTCTCCTGTGCCAACATCAATTTTAGTCCTGGCAGTTGCTAAAAAGAGTCTTCCTAAAACTAAAGGAATCAAATTATCCTTATCCATGTCTAAGACAACAAAATCTACTGGGAAAACGAATTTATCAATTTTTTATTAGAAAATCTTCGATAATACCCCTAGGAATTCTAACAGTTTTATCAGCTAATTGAATACTAATCCTAGTTTGTTTGGGTTTCCCTAGTCCTAGCGCTTAAACATTTTATAAAGCATGAAATTTATACTTGCCAAAAATCAGGCAAAGCATTATCAACTGTTAGTCTACCAGTTAAACATGGAATTGTAAAACTCCTTGGATCTTTTAGCTTCCGTGGTAGTCTATTTTGTAGAATTGTTGAGCACATTGCGTTTAATTCCACATGTGGCTCCTCGTCTAACTTACGCTTATTTGTCAAGAGTTGTTTTAAAAATTTCCTCAAATTTGGCATCTATGAAAGAGCTTCAAGAAGCGGTAAGTTAATATGTAATTTCTTTAAAAGTTTAAGAAACTTACCGAACTGTTCCTCTGTATAATCTTTCTTCAACGCTTCAGGA
Organism: Gossypium rotundifolium; assembly: GCA_025506655.1. Lineage (NCBI taxonomy): Eukaryota > Viridiplantae > Streptophyta > Magnoliopsida > Malvales > Malvaceae > Gossypium > Gossypium rotundifolium. Next base: position 34,137,250 of record CP106730.1, read on the forward strand.
TAAGGTATGCGAGGTTGGTACTCTTTGAATACCGGTTTTGGCTTTTCTTGTGTTACCTCAACTTTACCTTCTTCTACCTCACTTTCTTGTATTGAATTGGGTTCATCTAACCCTACATTCTCTTGAGCTGTTATGGCTTGGATTTGCTCCTTTTGGTTAATCTTAGTGTTGCTCGGTAGACGCCCTTGCGGTCGTTCAGAAATTAACTTTGCAAGTTGTCCAGCTAACTTAGTAATTTCCCCAACTAACTTAGTAAGTTCCCCAACTTGGCTCTCGACCGCTTTGATCGATGCTTGTTGATTATTGAGCATTGTTTTAGTTTTTTGGAGATGGGGATCTGTGGCTGCCATGAATTTTGTCAGCATCTCTTCAAGGTTCGGCTTATTTTCTTATGGATAGGGCTAATTTTGGAAATTTGGAGGAGTTTGTTGTCTCTGATTTCCTTGATTTCCTTGACCTCCCCACGAAAAATTTGGGTGGTTCCTCCAACCTGGATTATAAGTATTACTATAAGGGTTATTATTAGATCTAAAATTATTACCTATATAGTTCATCTATTCGCTTTTTGTGCCCGGTTGGTAGGGTGGGTACTCAGGATTTGCCACAGTTCTACTTGCGTCGCATTGCATTACTAGATGTACCTGTGAAGAACATAAACTATCAAGCTTTTTATTCATCATCTCTACCTGCGTTGATAGCATGGTTACTGCGTCGAGGTTGAAAACTTCGGCTGATTTTGTTGGTTTTGTCCTTGTAACCTGCCACTGATAGTTATTCAGTGACATTTCTTCAATAAACTCGTAGGCTGCTTCAGGAGTTCTATTATTCAGGGTTCCACCAGCGGCTGAATCAATTAGTTGCCTCGTTGAGGGGTTTACACCGTTATAGAAAGTTTGGACTTGGAGCCATAAGGGCAAACCATGGTGCGGACACCTTCTCAAGAGATCCTTGTATCTCTCCCATGTGTTGTATAATGTCTCTAAATCCATCTGCACAAAAAAAAAGATATCATTCCGTAATTTTGCCGGTGGGAAATATTTTAATAAAAATTTTTCGGTCATTTGATCCCATGTGGTGATTGAACCTCGTGGTAACGAGTTCAACCACTTCTTGGCTTTATTCCTTAATGAAAAGGGAAATAACTGAAGACGTATGGCATCATCAGAAACGCCATTTATTTTAAAGGTATCACAAAACTCTAAAAAATTAGCTATATGGGTATTTGGGTCTTCGTCCTGCAAACCATCAAATTGAACAAATTGTTGAATCATTTGTATAGTGTTAGGCTTTAATTCAAAATTAGCAGTAGCTATAGCAGGCCTAATAATACGCGATTCTGCTCTTATTAAATGAGGTTTAGCATAATCATACATAGTACGTGGAGGAATGTTTTCCGCCACATCTTGTGGTGGTGGGTTATTCTCGTCCATCCCTTCAGTAGGATTGGATCTACCTTCTCGCTCTTCTTCTGTATAATTTAGGGTTTGCCTAATTTCTCTTCGATTCCTGCGAGCGGTAGCTTCAATATCGCTGTCGTATATTAGTGGTCCTTTCGGGTTCCTTCTAGTCATAACTAGAGGTACCTGTGTTGGAAAAGAAAGAAAGAAAATTAGAAAGGTTAAAACTAAAATAAAAATAAATTGCGGAAAAATAAAAATAATGGCTAAAGTAATAAAAATTAAGTTTTCTTAATATTTTAGTTCCCCGGCAACGGCCTCAAAAACTTGATCGTTGTTTTGTCGAGTTTTAAAATTTATAAAGAGAATGATCGAACTTGAAAACTAACTCTGACAACGACTTAAGGCAAGTGCACCTATCGAACAGTAGTATAGCTTAGGCAAGACCGAATTATCGAACCCAAAGGAACTAAAAGTACTAATACTAACTTTCTTTTTATTATCTAGCCTAAAATAAGGGAAGTTGTTTGTTTAATATAAATTTAACTAACTACTAAGCTAAAGGCGCAAAGACAAAAAGACAAAAAGAATGAATTGGGGAAATACTGTTGGGAAAACTCAGTTGATTAAGACGATACCCTTAGAAGAATCCACCTAGACTTGACTTGTTATCTAACACTGAACCAGGCGATTTATTCACTTGACTTGATCCGTAGGATTCCCTAATTTATATTAAACCCTCTCTAGAGGCGAATAACATCTAACCCTAGGTTGATTAATTGAAATCTCTTTCTAATTAAAACCCCTAGAATCGCATTAACTCGATCTATGCACTCCCATATTAGGTTTCACCCTAATCTGGCAAAATCTCGTCACCCTATCTCTAGGCGCGCGATGAACTCCGCTTAATTATGCTAGATCTACTCTTAGATAGGGACTTTTGCTCTACTACTTAAGCACATTCAACTTGAATCTATATCCCAAAAATATTAACACAAGAATTAAGCTCACATAATTAAGAACAAATCAAGTATTTATCATATAGTTCAGAAAACAATAACAAGATCCGTCTTAGGTTTTATCTCCTTCAGGTATCTGAAGGGCTTAGTTCATAACAATAAAAGAAAACATCTCAGAAGAAAAGATAAAACAAAACATAAGAAATCCCTAAAACTCCCTGAAGGAATTGAAAGAGAAATCAGCCGTCTTGAGTACAATCCTGGCTTCTTGAGTTGGATCAACTGGCTATCTTCAAGTGATTCCCACAAATCTGACCTTTCTGGCTCAGCTTCTTGGCCTAGCTGATCGCTCTGACAAAAGCCTTGGTAGAAGGCTTCTGCCAAACTCCCCTATTAAGTTGCCCCCTTGGGTGTTTATATAGACTTTGAGATGCCTTACTTTTCCCCTAAGTATCCTAATTCAAGTAGAATTCCTACTAGGGTGTTTGAATAGGCTTTGGAATGTGTTTCTTTGCCTCCAAGTATCCTATTCCGAGTAAAACTCCTCTTGGCCGCGGCAGGGACACGGCCATGGCACACGCCCATGTGAATCGATGTCAGATCGTGGTCGAGTATGCTGAAGAGACACGCCCGTGTGTTTCGAGGTCTAGACCGTGTTAGAGTAAATTTGGGAGGCACGTCCATATGGTATTGGGCCCAGGCCGTGTCAATTTCTTCTTTGACCTAATTTGGTTCGTTTTGAGCCCGTTTCTCATTCTTTTCGTCCCTAGGTGCTTTCCTGAGTATAAAACATGAAAAAAAAAGGATTAAGAGCACCTTTTTACACAATTTAGGGAATAAATCATCCAAAAGTATGCTAAATGTGGGATTAAAATATGTTACTTTTACGGTTTATCAGGACCACTACTTTATGACAGTGAAATTGAAAGCACAGCTCGCAGAAACCGAAGAGAAATAAGGAGAATTCTACAATACATACAAGAAGAGCAATAAAATGAAATTAATACTACCGAAGAGATGGCTAAGAATAATCCGCTACCTCTAAAGGTGGCCAAAAATCATGCTCCTCGAACTATGTATGATTATGCTAAACCTAATTTGACAGTAACTGAGTCAAGTGTTGTTAGACCTGCTATAGCTGCTAATAATTTTGAACTGAAACCTAACACTATACAAATGATACAACAATTCATCCAGTTTGACGGTTTGCAGTATGAAGATCAAAATAATCACTTGGCAAATTTCCTAAAATTTTGCGATACTTTCAAAATTAATGGCGTTTTTGATGATGCCATCCATCTTCGATTATTTCCTTTCTCTTTGAGGAATAAAGCTAAAAAGTGGCTAATTTCTCTTCCACGAGGATCAATCACTACATGGGAACAAATGACCAAAAAATTTTTATTGAAATATTTTTCGTCGGCCAAAATGGCCTAATTAAGGAATGATATCTCTTCTTTTGTGCAGATGGATTTAGAAACAATATACAATGCATGGGAGAGATACAAAGATCTATTGAGAAGGTGCCCACACCATGGATTACCCTTATGGCTACAGGTCCAAACTTTTTACAATGGTGTGAACCCCTCAACCAGGCAGTTGATTGATTCAGCCGCCGACAGAACCTTGAATAACAAAACACCTGAGGCAGCCTACGAATTCATTGAAGAGATGTCACTGAATAACTATCAATGGCAAGTTATGAGAACAAAGCCAACGAAAGATACTAGTGCTTTCAACCTCGACGCAGTAACCATGCTATCAAATCAGGTAAAACTATTAAATAAAAAGATTGATGGTTTATGTGGTTCTTTGCAGGTACATTCATTTATGTAGTACGATACGAATAGAGGATGGATGAACAATACAAAATATCTGCCTTACAACCCGAGTGCTGAAAATGAGCAAGTTCACTATATGGGTAACAATTTTAGACCTCAAAATAACCCTTACAATAGTACTTACAATTCAGGTTGGAGATACCACCCCACTCAAAGACAACAACCCTACCCACAAGAAAAGAAGCCGAACCTTGAAGATATGCTGACAAAATTCATAGCAATGTCGAAACACGTTTCCAAAATACTGAAACGATATTGAATAATCAGCAAGCATTAATTCAAGGGCTTAAGGATCAGATTGGACAACTAACTAAGTTAGTCTCTGAAAGGCGACCTAAAATTTAACTAGTGAAAAAGAGCATGTGAAGGAAGTTACATTAAGTAGTGGAAAGGAGTTGGTTGAAACAAAGAAGAAGACACCACACAAAACTGATAAGGCAAAGGCTAAGGAAGCAAATGAGAAAGCAATTCCAATACGTGAAGAAATTAAACCACCAATCCCATACTCAGCAAAGTTGAAGAAAGACCACTTAGACGCACAATACGGTAAATTTCTTGAACTTTTGAACCAATTACATATCAACTTACCTTTTGTTGAAGCTATTTCACAGATGCCGACATACGCAAAATTTCTAAAAGAGCTTTTAACAAATAAAAGGAAGTTTGAAGAGATAGAAATAGTGGAACTTAATGAAGAATGTTCAGCCATCCTCCAAAATAAGCTACTGACCAAATTAAAAGACCCAGAAGTTTCACTATTCCCTATTTAATTGGTAGTTTAACTGTCAATAACGCGTTAGCTAATTTAGGGGCAAGCATCAATGTTATGCCTTATAAATTGTTTAAACAGCTAGGTCTAGGGAAACCCAAACAAACTAGGATGAGTATTCAATTAGCTTGTAACACCCCAAACCCGGCCCAAATGTTATGGACAAATTTGGTATGTCACAGGGAACACATTTTGAAAACCCTTGTTAGCCGACTTAAAATTTAAGGCAAAAGATTTTTGTTTTATTTTAAAACCATGGAATTTGTATGAAGATTTATTAAGTCAGAATTGTTACAGATTTTAATGTACCCGATGGCACAATAAAACATTTTTCATTTGATTTTCAAGGAACTTGTGGAATCATTTTATAGTTGTAAAGTAATTTAAATAGTTCGTCAAATCATAAAAATAAATATAAAAGAAAAGATAGACTTAGGAGGCCTTATTACAACTTAATTAAATAAAACCCAAATAGAAAAAACTAAAATAAAATACTTCAAAGTAAAATTCAATTTCCACTGCATGGCCACCTCGAGTTCATCCGGCTCCTCATCCGCTATCTACGTGTCACCGAAAAATGTTAAAGGAAAAGGTGAGTCACCAAGACTCAGTGTGTAACCCTTTTCCTGTTAAATGCAACATCATACACAATTATAACAAATTAACATGCATTAAGTCATGCACCCAACCTAGCCATCCAAACACCTTTCTCTACCCCTGTGGTACCAAACCACCGGTGGTGCTAAACCATCGGTGACTTAAAGTCACAATTGTGATACCAAATCACCGGAGGTGCCAAGACTCGGTGTTCGAGACACAAATCGATTGATGGGGCCAACCCATCGTGTGATACCAAATCATGGCGTCAATCCCTTAATATCGCTCGTGGGGCCAACCCACCGTGGTGCTAAGCCACCGACGAGACGCTATGAGGTGCCAAACCTCCGAGGTGCCAAACCTCTAGTGACCAAGTCACATTGTGATACCAAATCACCGTGTCCGTCGACACAAAAATCAATTCCCCTCCACTCATATATATCCCACATCAATCCTCGATACACAATGTATTTCATGCCAACATATAATTAAATCACATATACCAAATATGCCATGCTTCCCAAAAGCATCAAATAGTATCTCATATTGACAGAGACTTACCTGAACCATCGCTTATACCGTTATGGTATCAAATCCAAAGCTAAATAAACCAGATTTAGCACACACAATATTTAGCACAGTTAATCAATCATAAAGTGTGTATGTACACACCAGTCACCAACGATAATTCTAAGTCCCGAAAAGTCAATCGGCCACACTAGCCTTCCTTGCCCTATTTGTCCTTAACTATTAACCTTAGCACACTGCTCGCGAATCTTCTTCACTTCCTACAATCGGCCATCATCATTATTAGTAGCCTTCGGCTTAATTGATCACTAATTAAATACTCACTAAGAATAGAACCTTACCACTACTTACCAACTGGTTGACAAAGAATGGTAGATTAGATTTCCTGTTTTGAGATCCCGAAGTTCCTTCTCAAATCGATTGACAACGAGGATCCAAAGAGATCTATACTACTCTCAATATTCGCCAAGACTACACCACATAGGGAAAGAAATTCGACACCAAGGAAGTGAATTTGAATAAAGAGATGTGGAAATTTTGCAAAATTTTGGGCGCTTTGTCTAAGAATTTTCAAAACAAATGATGGATATTTGGCAAACGGTGGAAGAAAGAAAAGGAGAATTAGTAGGAGAGATCAAAGGTGGTTTTGGCTAAATAAAAGAAGAGAAAGCTGGAATTTTGAAGGTTTCCCTAAGGGAATTTCGGCAGTGACTATGGTAAATGAAAAGAGAAAATTCAGTGCTTTTGGGACCCCTTTGCTGTACAAAAACAGCCCCCAAAGAGTCCCAATGTCAAGCTAATTATTCTCTATGCTGATAATTTCAGCCACTAATTATCACAAATAAAGCATAATTATCTTACCTTAATCTCCTATACAATTTGAAAGAAAATAAACTTCTAATACATTCCCATCCAAATTTGAAATTAATGTGCAAAAATTAAGCCTAATCTTAATCACTTAAAGAGTCCCACCGCCAAATTCGCCTCTCCTTTACGCCAAGAGCCAAAGAAATAAAAGAAGAAAAAAATTGCATTTGTTTGCCTATAGGTTCGAACACGAACCTCCACCAACCCCATGCCCTTTACGCCTAGCCAACTCTCCCTTAAGACTTTCATGTCACATACCCTTTTCATTTATTTATTAAACCTTCCTCTTCATCACGCCAAGAGTAAGGGAAAAATAAAATCAAATGCTACCGTTTGGACTCGAACTAGCGATCCCAAGCGACCCTCTCTTCCAAATACTTTGCCACTTCTCCCAATCGACTTTCTTGTCAAATTGCCCTTCCATTTAATTTTAAGCCTACCTCTCTACCTTCCGCTTTTAACGTAAAAACCCAAAATAGAAACGTTCCTTCGTTCCTCGAACCCGAGACCTCTCTCCTCAAGTGGCGCCCAGCCACTCTTACTCACCGGACTTTCATGCTACTGAACCTTCCCCAATTATCTTTAAGGCCTTCATTGCTTTGGCCCCTTCATTCAACGCCAAAAATAAAAACAAAATGAATTCTCCCTTTCCAAGATTCAACCCAAGACCTCCTTGCAAGCCCTTAATTCACCAAGCCAACACGCCAATTACAATCTGTGTCAAGTTTCTCCTAAATTTTATTTAGGCCCTATCTTTACCTAGCTCCTTCCTTGTACACACTTTAAAAATAAATTTTTAACATTGGGTCAGGCCTAGCTCGGGTTATTTTTAGGCCCTTAAACATGTCAAATAAAATTTTATTTATTTATTTCTTGAAGCCTACACATTTTTTTTAACAACCCCTAATTTAGGGTGTTACATAGCTGATAAAAATTCATATTCCCAGTAGAGTTTGTTGTTTTAGACATGGATGAGGACAATAGTATCCCTTTAATTTTAGGAAGACCCGTTTTAGCAACTACTAGAACTAAAATTGATGTTGGTACAGGAGAACTCATACTCCGTGTAGGTACCGAATCAATCAGTCTTCAGGCTCTCGACTCGGTTAGGACATCAATTAATCAAGGTGAGAAAATTAATTCTATTAATGACCATTCAGTTAAACCTTCTTTCCAGGAAGCACCGCTGAACCACACATCTGAGCCAGATCCTAGACCTCACACTAACAAGGAAATAACTCATGAGGAACAAAGGCTACAAATTGATGAACTAGACGAGTGGAAGCCACATTTCAAGGAGGAATCAAAACCACACGAAGTGAAACCAAAGGAACCCCCAGATGAGCTTATAGGAACAACAAATCACTTCAAAATAGGAGATCAGGTACTGTTAGAAAAAATAGACCCTCGAACCGCCACTTCAGACCTCAATGCGAACAAAGAGATCCCTTTTAAGGTAATTAATGTCTTCCCATACGGCACAGTCGAGGTAAGCAATCTTACATTCAGCACTTTTAAGGTAAATGCTACTCGACTTAAACTATATAATTATAGCATGAGAAAGGATTTTTCACTCCTCAAACCACCATTAATGTGCGAATGAGAGGTAAGTCTAGCTTAAGACTTTAAACGAGGGCTTCTCGGGAGGCAACCCGAGTACTAACCCCAGTTATTTTTTATTTTCTTTCTTTTAACACCTAACTACAAACTGACCAAGTTAATGAAGTGCATATTTCTGCATCACACGGCCGTGGCCGTGGTCTTGTGGACACTACAAATTCTAGTACCGGCAAGGTAGAGATAGTACAAAATAGGACGAAAAATATCTTCAAACCACGGGCTCCAACTAAACACCACGGCCATGTGATATAGTCGTGGTTGACACTGTTTTAGAAGTACGAGCGTGGTGGCCTACACATGGGCGTGAGAGAAATGAAGGAAGCATAACACGGCCGTGAGACATGACCATGTGATTCGACACGCCCATGGTACATGGGCATGGGATGTACCAAATCTGAATTTCTATTTAAAACACCCCTATCCCCTTACCATCTACTCTCCATTCCCTTCCTCCAAACTCTCCTCCCTTTTCATTTCCTCCTTCTTTATTTTACAAACTCTTGATCTACACTTCATCGATGTCAAAGAAACAAAATGATCCTAGCCCAGTCTCCCTATGCGAGACCATCTACATAAGTTCATGCTGGCCGCTTCATGAACTCGAGAGGAAAAGGACCTTTGAGTCCATTTAACTTTTCATTTCATTTTCCCTTCTCTTTTATTTTCCTTTTCTTTAGTTTTCTTTTACTTAGTTTAATCTATTTTATTTCATTTTCTTTGATTTAGATTTTAAAGGTTGCTAGGGAATCACCACACCAAGCCTTAGAAATCACTTCCACCTCGCGAACCATCCAATAATAAGGACTTTTCAGTCCATTAATCCGTTCTTTTACTTTTATTTTACTTCTTACATTCTTTCTTTTTATCTTTCTTTTCTTTAACTATATAATTAGTATATTTAGAATTATTATTATTATTTCTGCTAACTCTTCACGAGGTTCCAATTTCTTCATCTAGCGTAAGAATTCGAGACGCCTCCTCCAACTTATCTTTCACTCTGAATCAAGTTTCCACACTTCCAACTCAAGGAATCCATCCAAAAATTTAGGAAGTTCACTTCTCTCCCTCTCTTTTGATTTTCTTACTACATGTTACTATCTATCTTTGTACATTGAGGGCAATGTACATCTTAAGTGTGGTGGAGTGAAAATTTATTTAGAAAAGTTTCTAACTTTTTGCACTATTCTCAAATCCCTAAATGATATCTTGTCTTAAGTAATTTTCTCATATTACTAATTAGAATGAAATTCCTGTTGATTCATGATTTTTATTGATATGTTTTGGATTAAGTCATATTTAATTATGCATTGATAATGTAAACTTTAAGATACTAGAAAATCAAGCATGATGAGTTTATTTTCAAAAATTAAAAATTCTGTTAGGTTGTCTACTTGAATCTAATTGTTACCTTGAAGTTTGAAATTTACAAGGTTGTCATCAAAACCCATAATTTTTGTGAGATTTTGAACCTTTTAGAGCATACATTCTTTTCGTGCTCACTTCATTGATTATGAGTGTGTCAACATTGATTTGTTATTCTAGAACTTGCTTTGAGTATACATGTTGAGACCACACCTTTGATTTGATATACTGAGATGATAAAGGCACTTAGGATTTAACCCACTTACTGCATTAAAAGCCAACCTTCACAATTAACCCCTAGTGAACCCCTTTGATCCTAACAAAACTTTTATTGACTCACCCACTAATATTAACCTAAAACCCATCTTGTATTTGTTATCACTATTCCTTTTGACTTCCCTTCTATTGAGACTTGATTTGATCAGTTGCCTAATTATTTTATTTCAGTAATTGAATTTTTCTTTTATTATGTATTTATTGATTTGTTCTTAAAAAAATAAAAAAATCAAAGCATATTCATTATTAGTTCTGTGATTAAGAGAGCTTACACATTCAAACTAAATATCTTGAGAAAGAAGCTCATATTATTAGTATTACAAATTTTCAATTGATGTAATTATTTAGGATTAGTTCATTTTTCTAGTTAGGTAATTTATCAATTCAATCTCAATTTTAACCCTTCTAATTTAGCTTTTATCCACACCTTTAACCTAAACCCCGTTACAAACCTTTTAAAGACCTTTTGATTTGTGTATCATCTCATTTTATAGTGGTGAAGATTTGATTTTCAGGCAAGCCTATGGGATTAACTTTTCATGTTGACTAATGAGTGCTTTATTTTGAACCTTAAACACCTTGAGCGATTTGAGTGAATCTTTAGTGAGGATGTCAATCCTTGTCAGTTTTGAATCAAAGGTAATTATTTAGATAAAAGGAAACACCAATATTTTTCGTGCTAAAAACTTATGACTTTGATTTTTGAATCTTTAGGACTCTTTTAGTTGAATTATCCATGTATAAATTATCTATGAAGTATGATGAAACATTATCGATGAATATTATTAATTGAGGAAGTTCGTTTTAATTATGAGTTGAGATTTTTGCTTGAGGACAAGCAAAAGCTTAGTGTGGGGGTATTTGACAAACCATAATACAAACATATTTTAATCCCAGATTTAGCATGTTTTTGGATGATGTATCCCTTCAACTATGGAAATAGGTGCTCCTAATCCTTTGTATTCATGTTTTATACTCAGGAGAGCACCTGGAGGATGAAAAGAACGAAAAACGGGCCGAAAACAGAGTAAATAGGCTAAATTATGAAATCTACATGGCTTGGGCCTAAGTCACACAGTCGTGCATCCTTCACAGACTCAAACACGGCCTGGCCTCGACTTACACGGGCGTGTACCATGGGCATGTCCCTGACGCAGTAAAGTAGAGTTTCATTCATAATAGGGTACTTAGAGGCAAAGAAAGCCATTCCAAAAGCCTATATAAACACCCTAGAGGCCAACCTTAAAGGGGGCGTTCAGCTAGGCCAAAGAGCCAATCTAGAGGGGCCAACTTGTGGGATTCACTTGAAGAAAGCCAGTTGATTCATCTGAAGAAGCCGGGATTATACTCAAGACTGAGGATCTCTCTTTCAATTCCTTCAGGGGGCTTTAGGGTTTTCTTTATGTTTCGTTTTATATTTTCTTCTGAGATGTTTTCTTTTATAATTATGAACTAAACCCTCAGATACCTGAGGGGATTGAAACCTAAGATGGATCTTGTTATTGTTTTCTGAGCTGTATGATAAATACTTGATTTGTTCTTAATTATGTGTTCTAAATTCTTGCTTTGATTTTCCAGGATATTGGTTCAAGTATTGATGTGCTTAGGCAGTGGAGCAAAAGTCCCTATTTAAAAGTAGATCTAGCATAGTTAATCAGAGTTGATCGCAACCCTAGAAATAGGATGACGAAAATCTGCCGGATCAGGGTCAAACGTATATGGGAGTCCATAGATCGAGTTAATGAAATTCTAGGGGTTTTAATTAAAAAGATATTTCAATTAATCAACCTAGGGTTAGACATTAGTAGCCTCGAAAGAGGTATTAATATAAATTAGGGAATCCTATGGATCAAGTCAAGTGAATAAATCATCTGGTTCAAAGTTAGATAAAAAGTGAAGTCTAGGAGGATTCTTCCTCAAGTATTGTCTCAATCAATTGGTTTTTCCCACAAGTATTTCCTCAATTCATTCTCTTTGTCTTAGAATCTTTAGCTTAGTAGTTAGTTAATTTTAGGTTAAACAACAATCCCTTCAATTTTTAGGCTAAAAAAAAAAAAAAGAAAGTTAGTATTAGTACTTTTGGTTCCTTTGGGTTCGACAATCCGGTCTTGCCATTAAACTATACTTCTGTTCGATAGGTGCGCTTGCCTCCATCATTGTCTTAGTTACTTTCTAGGTTCAATCATTCTTTTCATAAATTTTTAAGACTCTCACACACGATCACTAAGGAAGGGCTAGTAGAACCCGATGGCACACGGTAAGGTTATGGTAAGGTTTCGACTTTTGAGTAAATATTTTGATCAAGTATGAGTGATTGATTGAAGGTTGGTTGGTTGGTTGTAGGTTCAAGGCTAAGGATAGAATAGCACATCGCAGTAACCAGGTGTGTACAAACACTACACACACATGATGTCGGCATTACCGAAAAGCCGAAAAGCCGAAAGTGGTTAAATGGGCCCGATGGGCCATGAGGCTAAGTTTGATGAAATTGATTGATTTGGTTATATGAATTGAGCTAGACATGCATGTTACATGATTTGGAATTTTTTTGGACCTAATGGGCCATATGAATGAGACCAGGGCCTAATAGGCCATAAGAATGTGATTTGGGCATAAGGGGTTTTATGAACGTGAAATGGGCTTGATGGGCTTTATGGGAGCGTAGACATGTATGCTAGGTTTTAATGGACTTTAGGCCTAGTTTTGAACAACTATTAAACCGCATCCATGAATGCTGGGTTAGAATGTGGCAACAGACATATGCATGTCTAGGATTGGATCTAGGGAAAGCTTGATACTTAAGCGGTCCTAGTGGCCCACCTCCTCTTCTCTGGAATCCTACCTGGTGTATAGTGTCTGTTCACTCTAGCCGTAAGGACTTCTTAATGGGCCAAAGTTCATAACTAAAACCCGAGAGGGACCTAAACACCCCTGATTTGTAGAAATTACCAAAACACCTCTGATTTGGAAAATTTCCAAAATACCCTTAGATTTGCAAAATCAGTAAAATAGCCCGAATTGTGAAATTACCAGAATACCCTTGATTTGTAAAATTTCCAAAACATCCCTAATTTAAAAAATTTCCAAAGTACCTCTGTTTTGTAAAATTACCTAAATACCCTTAGAGTAGATTTACAGAAATACCCTTGGGTTGTGAAATGACTAAAATACCCCTTTGTGATAAGTATGAGTTTTATGGAGGCTACTCATGTGCATGTTTCATTCATACGATATTCTTTTATTATGCATATGAGTGGGAATTATAGTACGAAGGAAGAATTTGAGGAACGCATAGTCGCTTGACGACCGTGGATCCACCGGTGGCTTTAAGCCCATTATATGATTAGCATCTTTGCTGCAACGTTGAGTAGTGCCGCTGTGAGTGCTACCTTTAGTGTGTAGAGGATGGGTAGGTTGATTTAGAAATCCCCACAGGTGTGTAGGGTTGGAAGGGAAATTGTGTATCGGATGGATTTGTTGGGAGGGTTTTGCATTACCTTGTTTTGCATATGATATGGTATGATATGATATGATATGGGGTCATTGTGGGCTAAGGCCCAAGACCATCGATTTTGATAGGGCTTAGGCCCAATGGAATATTTGTATGTTGATTTGATTGCCAAGGGATGTACACACTGAGTTTTGAAACGCACACCCTTTTTTATTTAATGTTTCAGGTGATCCTCAGTAAACGGCTCGGCATGGGAGAGGACTCGGAGATGGCCACACTACATGATGTGTAACACCCCAAACCCAGTCAAAACGCTACGACCGAATCTGGCATGTCGCAGGGAAGAAAACGTTTGTATATTTATAAAATAATCGAGTTTGGATTGAGTGAACTGTTAGAACATTTTGAGATTTAGTTTAGCAAAATAGAGTTGCCTTGTTGTTATCCCTTGTTTGTTAATTACCTGATGTAAAACTTCAGAAAATCCCAAAAGTTTATTCAAGTTTTGAAAATGTCCATTTCATAGGTTACTAGGCATGCATTTAACGTTTAACAAAATTCTAAAGAAATTTAAATGAATAAATAATCCTAAAGTAACATCTAAGTGGCCTTAATACAAAGCTGAAATCCAAACTTAAAGAAAAAAATAAATCCAAAATAAGCATAAAAAGACAAAATACTGAGCATGGCCACCCTAAGTCCACCCCGGCTCTATATCCGAGGTCTAGGAATTATCTGCAAAAAGGTAAAGGCAAGGGGTGAGTCACCAAGACTCAGTGTATAAATCCCCATCCCAAAAGATGTTATGCTCTTACACAGATTCATATGCAAATATGCATGTCATGCAACCCATCCAACCTAGGTATCCATCCGAGTCTCCCAAGTCTACCCCTTGTGGCACCTAGCCACTGGTGGTACCTAACCACTAGTGACTGAAGTCACATACAATCATATGTGGGGTACCCATGTGTGGTACCTAACCACTGGTGACGATCCCTTATATCGTTATGTGGGGCCAACCCACTGTGGTACCAAACCACTGGGACGAGTCACAAAAATAAGCATATGTGGTACCTAACCACTGATGGTTCCAAACCACAAAGACTTAGTCACAGAATAATGATATGTGGGGCCAACCCACGTGTGGTACCTAACCATTGGTGACAGTCTGATAAATCATACCTTCCCTCTCCTCTCATCATACCCATTTTTCATGTATACGCTTTTCAATACAATATGATCATGCTTAAAACTTACGAAGATATAACATGGCACATGCAGGTTTAATAGAGATAATTCACGTTGGCCACCAAAATGGACTTACCCGGAGTCCTTTCTTTTATCCACAAGGGTAACATAGTGATTTCCACTATTATTGCGGCTTTTGACAAGACACAATAATAGCACATTAAACATATAAAGTGTGTAAAAGTTACACACATAATTACTCGCAATACGATACTTTCTATGCCGACACTCTCATTGATAGGTACTACCACTATCTGCCTACTACTCGCTTTCGAGATGTCGCCCACACCTGTGTGCCAATCACGAACCGCAGACACAGCCCTCTCCTTGAACCTAGGGATCGAACCCGAAGGTTGACTTCCCTCTCCTTCTTATATATTTCTTGCATCCATTAAAAGCTTCGTCAAAACCCACTACGAGAGATGTGGTTTTTGGGATTTCCACCCCATTAGGTTAAAACAATAGATAACCAATAGATCGATTAATAAAACCACTAAGAAGGGAGTTGCTACCTAAATCGATTAGATCCCAGAGTTAGCAGACCTAGGCCAACACGTTGATCGCATCTACACAAGTACCTGATGGGATTCGACAAAAGAGAATGGGGTAAGGGAGTGGCCATTTGGCCGAACATATTATCATCATCCACATACCTTCGAATTTCTTTAGGATTCGACACAAGCAATCACAGCGAGGAAGATTCGGCTTCTAAGAGAAAAAGAAACAACTCAACAGGGTTTCCAGGAAAGATTCGACCAAGAGCAAAAGAAAGTGTGGTCTTCGACTTTTAGTGAATGAAGGAAAAGTAAATCAAGGTAATGGGAATCAAGGGGTTTCAGCTAGCAAGATGTTTCAAGAAGAATAAACAAGATGGAAGAGAGAGAAGTGGTGATTCGACTTTGGGACAAGGATGGAGAAAAAGGGTAGTAGGGATTCAGCTATCACAAAAAGAAGAAGAGAAAAGAAAAGCCAATAGGGGTTTTGGATTTTAAGAGTGAAAGAGAAGTGAAAAGAAGAGTTGCACCCCCAAAGGGTCTCCTAGTTTCGGCTATGGTCAAAAGAAGAGAAAAGAGGAGAAGGGCTTAGGTGCTTTTTGGCAAAAGAGAGATTTAGAGGAAAAACTAGACTGAAAAGTGAAACCCACCTTAATGCCGAAAATACTACTCCTTAGCAACTCAATCCCGGCACCCTCACCAAGAGCCAAAACCGAGAGTCCCCTTCCCCTCAAACTCTTTAAAAGAATTTGACTAACACCACCCCTTGTGCCGTCCCCTCTATCTTCCTTCCTTCCTTCTCATCCAATCATCCAAACAAATTTGAATTCATCACACTCCTAAAATTTCTCTCCTCCACTCATTCAATTCTGTTTACCCCTTCAATACTCATCCACCAGAGTCCAAACTGAATGCAACACGTCCTGGTCTTGGCTTCAAAAAAGAACAACCAAATGGGGGTTCCCGCAGCTCGAACCAAGTCCCTATCAATTTCCCTAAGGCGTCACTTCCTTGAGCCTTAAGTGGCGCCCCTCTTGCCACTTTACCAAGGTTCCTCTTACGTCAAAACCTACCACCAACTACCCTTAACTCCTATCCCATTTAGCTCCCCCTTCTAAGTGCCCAAAAAGAAAATTTTTGATAAGGCTCTAGCCTACCCCTAACTCATGCTTGGACCCTTAAATCACCCTAAACTAGCATGACAACCATACTATCTACACGCAATCACACAAAATGCAAAGGCCCCGTTTAAGGATGTTACAGTTCTACCCCCCTTAAAAATAATTTCGACCTCAAAATTACCTGATCAAAAGAGTTGAGAGTATTGCTGCCCCATAACATCCTCTGGCTCCCATGAGGCTTCTTCTGATCCATGGTTCCACCACAATACCTTCACCAAAGGGACTGATTTCCTACGTAATACCTCGACACCCCGATCTAAGTCTGCACTAGTTCCTCCCCAAAAGATAAGTCTGGGCTTACTTCCATTTCTTCTACCGGGACAACATGAGACGGATCTGAACGATAGTGTCTAAGCATAGAAACATGAAACACATTATGGATCTGACTTAATTCTGATGGCAACTTAAGCTAATAAGCTACTGGTCCCACACGCTTTAACACCCGATAAGGCCCAATAAACCTAGGGCTCAGCTTGCCCTTCCGACCAAATCTCAGCACTTTCTTCCACAGCGACACCTTCAAGAAAACCTTGTCACCCACTGCAAATTCTATATCCTTCCGCTTAAGATCGGCATAGGACTTTTGCCTGTCCGAAGCTTCCTTTAGATGAGCTCAAATCAACCTAACCTTATCTTCTATTTTAGCAACCAACTCTGGACCCAACAACTGCAGCTCACCCAACTCTGTCCAACACGTAGGGGTACGACACTTCCGTCCATATAATGCTTCATATGGTGCCATCTGAATACTTGCCTAGTAACTATTGTTGTACGCGAACTCCGCCAGCGGTAGAAATTCTTCCCAACTACCTCTGAAATCCAAGACACAACCCCTCAACATATCTTCCAATATCTGAATTACCTTCTCTGACTACCCATCTGACTGGGGATGAAACGCCGTACTGAAATCCAACCTTGTACCCAATGCCTGATGCAATGCCTTCTAGAATCTTGACGTAAATCTAGGATCTCTGTCTGAAATAATCAACACTAGCACCCCATGCAACCTCACAATCTCCGCTATAAATAATCTAGCTAACTTCTGAAGAGAGTAATCCACACGCACAGGTATGAAATGAGCAGACTTTGTCAGACGGTCAACAACTACCCAGACCGAATCCTTCTTAGTAGGCGTGAGGGGTAGCCCACTAACAAAATCCATCGTGACCCTTTCCCATTTCCACTGTGGAATCTTCACCGGTTGCAACAATCCTGAAGGTAACTGATGTTTGGCTTTGACCTGCAGACACGTCAAACACTTACTCACAAATTCAGTTACCTCTCGCTTTAGGCCTGGCCACCAAAACTTCTTCCACAAATCCTAGTACATCTTACTACCCCCAGGATGCATAGCATATGGACTGCTATGTGCCTCCTGAAGAATCTTCTGCCTTAACTCCACATCTTTAGGCATGCAAACTTTCCCCTAAAAACATAGCACTCCATCGCTGCTCAAGCTATACCCCTCCAATCCACCATTCTGCACTTGCAAACATCGAGCGCTTAAGACTTCATCTACCAGTTGTTTTTCCGTAACCTGGTTTACCCATGTTGGCTTCACTTGCAGTTTCGCTAACAGACTTCCGTCATCATACAGACTAAAGTGGGCAAACATGGCTCTTAAATCTGCTACCACTTTACGGCTCAAGGCGTCAGGTACCACGTTAGCCTTACCAGGATGGTACTCAATCAAGCAGTCATAATCCTTCAACAACTCGATCCACCTTCGCTGTCTTAAATTCAATTCTTTCTGAGTAAAGAGATATTTCAAACTTTTATGATCTGTGTACACAATAGACTTCTCTCCATACAAGTAATGTCTCTGAATTTTTAGGGCGAAAACCACTGCAGGCAACTTCAAATCATGCATCGGGTAATTCACTTCGTGAGGTCTCAATTGTCAAGAAGCATATGCCACTACTTTCCCCTCTTGCACAGCACACATCCTAACCTTGTATGCGACGCATCACAATAAATCGTAAACTCTTTTCCTGCTTCAGGCTGAATCAACATCGAAGCTTCCATCAAAATCCTCTTTAACTTCCCAAAACTCTTTTGTTGCTTGTCTGTCCACACAAACGGAATCCCTTTCCTTAGCAAATTGGTTAACAGCGCTGCAATCAAAGAAAACCCTTCCACAAACCTCCTATAATATCTTGCTCAACCTAGAAAACTCCAAATCTCCGCCACTGACTTCGGTGGTTTCCAGTCTAATACAGCTTAAATCTTCCGAGGGTCCACTTTAATCCCCTCAGCTGACACCACATGACCCAAGAAGGTAACTTCCTTTAGCCAGAACTCACACTTACTAAACTTTGCGGATAATCGCCTCTCCCTCAGAATTTGCAAAACCACGCGAAGATGTGCGTCGTGCTCCTCCTCCGATTTCGAGTACACCAGAATATCATCTATAAATACTACGACGAACCGATCTAAATACGGCTGAAACACCCGATTCATCATATCCATAAACACTGCTGGTGCGTTGGTTAACCCAAACGGCATTACCAAAAATTCATAGTGTCCGTAACGAGTGCAAAATGCCGTCTTATGGATATCCACCTCCTTAACCTTAAGTTGGTGATACCCCGACCTCAAATCTATCTTGGAAAAAACTGATGTTCCCCTAAGCTGGTCGAACATGTCGTCTATCCTCGGTAACGGATACTTGTTCTTAATCGTCAACTTATTCAGCTGACGGTAATCTATGCACATTCGCATCGACCTATCCTTCTTCTTAACAAAAAGCACAGGCGCTCCCCAAGGCGATACACTCAGCCGGATAAAACCTCGATCCAACAATTCCTAAATCTATGCTTTTAGCTCCACTAACTCCTTTGGCGCCATTCTGTATGGTGCAATAGACACTGGCGCTGCCCCTGGTAAAAGGTCTATACCAAACTCAACTTCACGATCTGGAGGCAACCCCGGAAGCTCTTCTAGAAACACATCGATAAATTCTTTCACCGTTCGGACATTCCCTACAGTTGATTCCTTAACCTCCAAGGCACAAACATAAGCCACAAACGCCTTACATCCTTTCCTCACCATTTTCTCAACCTTCAAAGCAGATACGACACTAGATAGGTAGTTACTTCTCTCACCTATCATCACTACCTCTTCACCCTCGACAATTCTCAGCACCATGCACTTAGCTGCACAGTCCAAACCCGCTTGATACTTTACTAACCAATCCATCCCTAAGGTCAAATCGAACTCCCCGAATGACAGTTCCATCAAATCAGCCTGGAACACTACCCTTGAAGTTCTAGGGTACATCCCTATCTGATTTGTTTACTACCACGGTGTCCTGAGGCTAATTACCATCATCTCCCTAGAAGAAGTCTCATAGGCTAAGTTCAAAGTTCCCACTATACTACTAGCAACATAAGAGTGCGTCGAACCAACATCAATCAAAGTAGTATAAGGCAACCCAAAAATTAAGAACGTACCGATTATGACGTCCGGTGCATCGCCCTCCTCTTAACGCGTCGCTGTATAGACCAACCCAGGCTGTCTTGCATCAGTGTTTCCAGCACCCCCACCAGGTGCTCCACGGCCTCGCTCGTTACCATTACCACCCCTGACTGAACCTCGACACCTCGACCCTCTGCGGTTGCTGACCATCTCTCCTGAATTGTTTACATCCTTGACCCTCAGCCTGTATCCTAGATGGCCTCCGTGAACAATCCCTTATCCAGTGATCCATCGACCCACACTCGAAGCACCCTCTATTACCTGTCCAACACTCCCCCGAATGAGACTTCCCATATCGTGCACACCGTGGTAGCCATTAAGTAGCAGCAGCAGTCTTTTTAGCTTGATTCGGTCCACCAAATCTAGCCCTTTTTTTTAAGAACTCCCAACAGACCCTAATGGCCCAAAACTCCTTTTTATCCCTAATCCTGTTCTGATTCTGTTTCTCGGTTTGCTTCACCTCTTCAGCTATCTTAGCCTTTTCCACAAGAACGACAAATTCCCTCTCTCGCTGTGGAACAATCAACACCCACAGCTTATCCCTTAGCCCTTCCTCAAACCAACATAGTGCTCATGTTTCGTAGCCACGATACCCCAGCATACCTGCTTAACCGCAAGAATTCCACCTTGTACTTAGATACCGACTTACCCCCTGAACCAAATTCAAAAATGCCTTACGCTGCGCATCTATATGACTAGACCCGACGCACTTCCTCTGGTAAGACGCCTTAAAGAAATCCCAAGTGATATCATCGGCCATCGTACCATCCCTGACCGTGAGCCACCACTGATAAGACTCATCCCGGAGAAGAGACACTATCCCTTTCAACTTCTCCTCAGTCGTGAAATCTAAATCATCCATTATGTGCTCTGTCGCCTCTAACCAGTACTCAACTGTGTTGGGAGCTACACCCGAAACACCCCTAAATACCTCTGCTCCATTAGCTCAGAGTCATTCAGACACAGATTTTTGAGCCCCTGTACCTACGCCTGCTCCAGAAACTCTCTCTAGGACCCGTAGCATTACCTTGGACACCGTGCCATCACCACCCATTTGATCCTAAAACTCAGTGCCCACAGCTGGCGGTGCTGGTACCTCATTCCCTGACTCGTGACCGGACCCTACGGGTTCTGACACAGCAATCCCGCCTCTACCTTGGCCACTCACACCACGTCCTCTAGTGTTTATTCTACCGTTCGCGATTTATCTATTTAGAAATTTTATTAATTACTAATTCTTTCTTCCACTGATTAATGACAGACAGTCTTATGGAAAGTAGTTTTAACAGTAGTTCTTTCGAATTCGAACTATATCTACATAGTTCAGTTCTCAAGTCTGTATTTCCTAATTCTAGAATTCACATTCAATCAACATCCAGCAGAGCACAACATACATGCATTAAACACACACGTTCATCCATGAACTCACATTCATCACCTAGGGGTATTTTCGTAATTTTACTATCCAAGGGTATTCTCGTAATTTTAACCTATAGGGGTATTTCGGATAATTTACAAAACTGGAGATATATAAGTAATTTTACAAAATGGGGTATTGGTCCCTTTCGGGTTTTAATCATGAATTTTGGCCCGTCAACAAGTCCTCGTGGCTAAGGTGAACAGTCACTACGCACCAGGTAGGATTCTAGAAAAGAGGAGGTGAGTCACTAGGACCGCTTAAATACCAAACTCTTCCTGGATCCAATCCTAGACATGCGTATGCCTGTTACCACGCCCTAACCCCTATGACTTGTTCACTAACATGTTTAATTAGGGAAATTAAGTTTTATGGAATTTAAGAGTTTGTGTAACTAGGCCTAAGGACCATAAACCCCAGCATACCTGCCTATGTCCCTATAAAGCCCATTAAACCCATCATATATATCACATCAAAGGTTAGGATACTTACCTGGGTGGATCGGGTGCCGGTAGACTCGGAGGCCATATCTCAACCCAAAACATTTTTCTCAAGTTTACAAATCACTATTGGACCCATTTCATATCCCGAGTTTTGAATTGGGCTCTAATACAAAAAATGTAACACCCCAAACCCGGTCAAAACGCTACGACTGAATCTTGCATGTCACAGGGAAGAAAATGTTTGTATATTTATAAAAGAATCGAGTTTGAATTGAGTGAACTATTAGAACATTTTGAGACTTAGTTTAGCAAAATAGAGTTGCCTTGTTGTTATCCCTTATTTGTTAATTACTCGATGTAAAACTTTAGAAAATCCCAAAAGTTTATTCAAGTTTTGAAAATGTCCATTTCATAGGTTACTAGGCATGCCCTTAACGTTTAACAAAATTCTAAAGAAATTTAAACAAATAAATAATCCCAAAGTAACATCTAAGTGGCCTTAATACAAAGTTGAAATCCAAACTTAAAGAAAAAAATAAATCCAAAATAAGCATAAAAAAACAAAATATTGAGCATGGCCACCTCGAGTCCACCCCGGCTCCATATCCGAGATCTAGGAATTATCTGCAAAAAGGTAACGGAAGGGGTGAGTCACCGTGACTCAGTGTATAAATCCCCATTCCAAAAGATGTTAAGCTCTTACACAGATTCATATGCAAATATGCATGTCATGCAACCCATCCAACCTAGGTATCCATCCGAGTCTCCCAAGTCTACCCCTTGTGGCACCTAGCCACTGGTGGTACCTAACCACTGGTGACCGAAGTCACAAACAATCATATGTGGGGCTAACCCACGTGTGGTACCTAACCACTGGTGACGATCCCTTATATCGTTATGTGGGGCCAACCCACTGTGGTACCAAACCACTAGGACGAGTCACAAAAATAAGCATATGTGGTACCTAACCACTGGTGGTTCCAAACCACTGAGACTTAGTCACAGAATAATGATATGTGGGGCCAACCCACGTGTGGTACCTAACCACTGGTGACATTCTGATAAATCATACCTTCCCCCTCCTTTCATCATAGCCATTTTTCATGTATGCGCTTTTCAATACAATATGATCATGCTTAACACTTACGAAGATATAACATGGCACATGCAGGTTTAATATAGATAATTCACGTCAGTCACCAAAATGGACTTACCCAGAGTCCTTGCTTTTACACACAAGCGTAACATAGTGATTTCCATTATTATTGCGGCTTTTGACACAACACAATAATAGCACATTAAACATATAAAGTGTGTAAAAGTTACACACCTGATTACTCGCAACACGATACTTTCTACGTCGACACTCTACTTGATAGGTACTTCTGCTACCGCCTACTACTCTGCTCAAATGGTGGCCCACACCCCGGTGGCCAATCATGAATCGCAGACACAGCCCTCTTCTTGAACCTATGGATCGAACCTGAAGGTTGACTTCCCTCTCCTTCTTGTATATTTCTTGCATCCATTAAAAGCTTCATCAAAACCCACTACGAGAGATGTGGTTTTGGGGATTTCCACCCCACTAGGTTAAAACAATAGATAACCAATAGATCGATTAATAAAACCACTAAGAATGGAGTTCCAACCTAAATCGATTAGATCCTGGAGTTAGCAGACCTAGGCCAACACATTGATCGTACCTACACAAGTACCTGATGAGATTTGGTAAAAGAGAATAGGGTAAGGGAGAGGCCATTCGGCCGAACATATTATCATCATCCACATACCTTTGGCTTTCTTCAGGATTCGGCACAAGCAATCACAATGAGGAAGAAAAAAAAACAACTCAACAGGGTTTCCAGGAAAGATTCGACCAAGAGCAAAAGAAAGTGTGGTTTTCAAATTTTAGTGAATGAAGGAAGAGTAAATCAAGGTAATGAGAATCAAGGGGTCTCGGCTAGTAAGGTGTTTCAAGAAGAATAAACAAGATGGAAGAGAGGGAGAAGTGGTGATTCAGCTTTGGGACAAGGATGAAGAAAAAGGGTAGCAGGGATTCCGCTATCACAAAAAGAAGAAGGAAAAAAAAACCAATAGGGTTTCGGCTTTTAAAAGTGAAAGAGAAGTGAAAAGAAAAGTTGCACCCCCAAAGGGTCTCCTAGTTTCGGCTATGGTCAAAAGAAGAGAAAAGAGGAGAAGAGCTTAAGTGCTTTTTGGCAAAAGAGAGCTTGAGAGGAAAAACTAGACTGAAAAGTGAAACCCACCTTAATGCCGAAAATACTACTCCTTAGCAACTCAATTTTGGCACCCTCACCAAGAGCCAAAACCGAGAGTCCCCTTCCCCCCAAACTCTTCAAAAGAATTCGGCTAACACCACCCCTTGTGTCGTCCCCTCTATCTTCCTTCCTCCCTTCTCATCCAATCATCCAAACAAATTTGAATTCATCACACTCCTAAAATTTCTCTCCTTTACTCATTCAAATCTGTTGACCCCTTCAATACTCATCCACCGGAGTCCAAACTAAATGCAACACCTCCTGGTCTTGGAGTCAAAAAGAACAACCAAAAGGGGATTCCCGCAGCTCAAACCAAGTCCCTATCAGCTTCCCTAAGGCATCACTTCCTTGAGCCTTAAGTGGAGCCCCTCTTGCCACTTTACCAAGGTTCCTCTTGCGTCAAAACCTACCACCAACCACCCTTAACTCCTATCCCATTCAGCTCCCCCTTCTAAGTGCCCAAAATAAAATTTTTGATAATGCTCTAGCCTACCCTTAACTCATGCTTGGACCCTTAAATCACCCTAAACTAGCATGACGACCATACTATCTACACGCAATCACACAAAATGTAAAGGCCCCGTTTAAGGATGTTACAAGATGTTTTAATTTTTATTTATTTATTTGGAAGACACAATTTTAATTGTTTTACTTACGTTGAATGTAATAAGGCCTTGTACTCCGAACTGACTTTAAAATTTGGGTTTTGTTGTTCCAACTACTTACTTAATCATTAAACCTAAGTAAATTTCTTATGATTAAACTTGGTTTCCAAAATACTTTAAATAGTTAAAATGGGTTTTTATCATTTCTTAACAGGACTCAAGTATTTTAGGCTTTTGGGCCTTAAACTTCTAATTAGCAAAATCATTTTAAATTATGCCTTTGATGTGACACACCAAATTCAGGCCTAACTTCTAGGCCGAGTTTGGGGTGTTACACTTTGGCCCCATACTTTTAGATTTTATCCACAGGAGGCTTACTCAATCGAATCAAATCTAAAACTTGTGGCACTACAGGCACATCTGGGGGTAGAGGTTGTTGAGCAGCCGGATTCATTCGAACGAACTTTGAAAACCACTCTCTCATCATTTGGAAGATGGCTTGCTTAGCTTCTCCCTCGTGGCTACTAGCTAGTGGCCTAGACTCAGCCAGCACATTCCCTTGTACGGGAGCAGGCACATTGCGCTCAACATCATCAGCAACTGCTCGATCGGGATCCATTTGCTATATGAAAACACATTTTTAACTATCAGGATTCATCACACTATCGTAATTATATATATGGCATGTATAGCTAGACTCACACGCGCTACGTTAGTCCTAGAATCGACTAAATCATAGCTCTGATACCAATAAAATGTAACACCCCTAACCCGTAACCATTGCCAATCTCGGGTTAAGAAGCATTACCGATCAATCTGAAACATTTACAATCATTTTACAACATGAAGTATATCATCATCCAAACATATCAATATATGCATCAATTAATCATCCACTACACCATTTATTTCCTTACTCAATTTCAACTCAAACATGTCCATCTAAAATATTAATTTCTCATTCCAAATCATATAATCTACTCATCATTTAATCCAACCAAATCTATCATGAAGCATACCATTTCCATCTTGCTAATGTGTGCAATAATGATCACTCACATAGAACATACTCATACACATATAAGTCATTCTTTTCATATGATCAAAGCATATACCAACCATCAAACTACCAAGCCAATTCACATGGCTAAGCTTATACAATTCAAAACATTACATAATCACTAGCCTATACATGCCATATACCAAATATTTATAACTTCCAAAAGTACCAAAATAGATAGCCGATAGTCTGTTTGAGTAGCTGACGATCCCGGATCCAAGCTAGCTATAAAGACACTGTAAAACAAAGAAAACTTCACACAGTAAGCTTAAGAGCTTAGGAAGTTCGTTATATAATACATATAACTCAATAATTCAATTACATTATACAAATTAAATAATCACATAGATTAATTCACAATTATACACCATATCATCCATAACTAATATGCTCACTCAAACATCCATTTATCGATAAACGATGTCATCAACCACATAGGTTCCGAACATACCTTTGCCAACACTTAATTAACGAATATTCTTACTATTCAATGCTCGACACCACACTTTGATCATTCATCATTATCCGTTCGATTTAATAGCACACTTAGTGCCAAATTTCTTAGTCGAAGCTTAAATATCATCGCACACTTAGTGCCTTTACATTAAACCGAATTTAATTCAGTATCGCACACACAGTGCCAATCAATATAGTCAATTCTCCCTTTATTTCGCACACTTAGTGCCATTTACCACTATTTTGATTTCATTCACGCACACTTAGTGCCATAACACTCAATTCCACATATAACGTTATCGATTCATCAACTATAGGTATTCATTCATTACATAACTCATGAATATGAATTAAAATATTCGTATTATACACGAACTTACCTCGGACGTAGAAATAACAAAATGAGTTGTTCAATCGAGCACTTTGTCATTGCCTCGATCTAAGTCCAAATTTCTCTTTTCTTGATCTATACATATTCAAATTTAGCTCATTCAATCACCAAATCATTCAATTTAATTCAAACACACATTTTTAGGGCAATTTACAATTAGCCCTCATATTTTCACATTTCGACACATTAGTCCCTATTTAATAAAATCATCAAATCCACATAATTTCATCTCACACATGCTTAGAAGAATTTTATTTATGTTCATACAAGCCCAAATATTTCATTTATTTCACATTTTAGTCCTTCAATTTCTCATTTTCACAATTTAGCTCAAAATAGCCAATTTCATCAAAAATTCAAAGATAAACTATGTTAACCAAACATTAAACTTTCATATTCCACCAACTATCAACACAAATCTCACATATTCATCAATGGAAATTCTCAAAATCATCATCAAATTCTAAAATTAAAGCATGGGTTCGATAGAACACAAAACAACGATCACAAAAACGTAGAAATCATTAAAAATCGATCAAAAATACATACCCGATTGAGCTATGATTGTGCCGAAATCAAAAAAGCTTCAAACCCTTATTTTCTTTCTCAATTTCGGTGGAAGATGAACACTAATGCCACTAATTCATGTTTTTTTTATTAATATTAACTTAATAATCATTTTACCATGTTGCCCTTTTATTAATTCATTTAAATTTCCACTAAGTATGTACATATATGTCCATATCCACTTTATATGGTCTAATTACAACATAAGGACCTTTCATTTAATACGACATGTCAATTAAGCACTTTAACAATCAGCACACAGCTTTTGCATTCCATGCGATTAAGTCCTTTTTCATAATTCTGCACACAAACGATAAAATTTTCGCACAGAATTTTCACACATGCTCAATCTCATATTGTAAACACCAAAAATAATATTAAAATATTTTTTCAACCTCAAATTTGTGGTCTCAAAACCACTATTCTGACTAGGGTCTAAACCGAGTTATTACATAGCCCTTTTGATAATAGAAATCAACTTTTACACCTTTTACAATTTATTCCTTTTTACTCAATTAACTATTTAAAATTTAAAATTTCTTAACGAAACTTTAATACAACCCTAATATAATCTCATAGACATTAAATAAATATTAAAAATAATAACTCACTCATCAAAATTCTGGTACCGGAACCATAGTTTTTGACACCGCTGAAAACGGGTTGTTACAACTCTCCCCTAAAGGACTTTTCATCCTTGAAAATTCTACCAAAAAAATAGGTTCAGGTATTGCACTTTCATAGCTTCTTCCAGTTCCCAAGTAGCTTCCTCGATTCCATGATGTTGCCAAAGAACCTTAACTAATACTATATGTTTGTTCCTTAACTCTTTAACTTCTTGAGCTAAAATTCTCATCAGTTCTTTACTGTATGACATATCTGGCAGAATCTCCATATCAACAGGTGAAATTACATGTGAAGGGTCTGACCGACACTTCCGTAACCTCAAAACATGAAATATATTACATATTTTCTCTAACTCTGATGGTAAATCCAAACAATAAGCCACTGGCCTAATCCTCTAGATGATTTCATACGAACCGATGAATCATGGACTAAGCTTCCCTTTTTGGCCAAAATGAAAAACTTTTCTCCCAGGCGATACTTTTAAGAACATTCTGTCACCAACTTGAAATTCAAAGTCTTTTTTTTTTTTTCAAATTCGCATATAATTTCTAACGATCAGAAGCAGCTTTCAGACTATCACGTATTACTTTGACCTTTTCTTTTGTTTCTCAAATAAAATCAATACCGGATAGCTTTTTCTCACTTAGTTCAGTCCAATATAATGGAGTTTGACATTTTCGACCATACAAAGCTTCATATGGCTCCATTTTAATACTCGTTTGATAACTATTATTATAAGAAAATTAAAAAAATGGAAGAAATTTCTCCCAACTACCATCAAACTCTAAAATACAACAATGGAGCATATCTTCAAGTACCTGTATCACTCGCTCAGACTGACCATCGGTCTGTGGATGAAACTTTGTACTGAAATGCAATCGAGTACATAAAGCTTCATGTAATTTACTCCAAAATTGAGAAGTGAACCATGGATCTCTATCAGAGATAATAGACACCGACACACCATGCAATTTAACAATCTAAAAAATGAACAATTCTACCAACTTCTCAAGTGAAAAATCCATACGTACCAGAATAAATGTGCGAATTTAGTGAAACGATCCACAATAACCCAAATAACATCTTTCTTCCACGGAGACAAAGGCAATATCAATAGAAAATTCATTGTAACCCGTTCTCATTTCCACTCTAGAATCATCACAAGCTGTAATAACCCAGAAGGTACCTAATGCTCGGCTTTGACTTGCTAACGAATCAAACATTTCAATACAAACTCTGAAATCTCTCATTTCATACCTGGCCACCAGTACATCTATTTCAAGTCACTGTACATTTATTACTATTGTGAGCTTCCTGTAAAATCTTCTGAACGACGTCATAATTCCTCAGAACACATAGTCTGTTTTGGAAATACAAGCTACCATCAGAACTAGCATCAAATTCTAAATTAGGTGTCTCTTCAATTTGTTCTCATTTATCAATCAACTCAAACTCACCTTTCTGAGCTTCACAAATTTGTTGCAGAAACATTGGTTTAGCTTTTAATTCCACTACAATGGAACCATCTTCAATTAACGTCAATCGAGTATTCAAAGCTCATAAAGCAAATAAGGATTTTCTACTAAAAGCATCAATGAAAACATTAGCATTTCTTGGGTTATAATCGATGATTAAATCCTAATCTTTTAATAGCTCTAACCATCTATGTTGTCTCAAATTCAAGTCTTTTTGTGACATCAAATATTTCAAGCTTATATGATCTATGAACATATGAAATTTACAAATAGTGTCGCCAAATATTTAAAGAAAATAAAATAGCTACAAGCTCTAAATCATGAGTCAAATAATTTTTCTCATGCATTTTCTACTGACGGGAAGAATAAGCTACTACTTTGCCTTATTGCACCAAAATGCAACCTAAACCATTTAGTAAAGCATCACTATAAATAAAAAAATTCTTCACTAGATTTTGGTTGAACTAACATAGGGGCTTCGGTCAACAACAATTTCAACTGATCAAAACTTTGAAGACACTTTTCGGGCCTTTCAAACTTGACATCTTTTCGAAGTAGTTTCGTCAATGACATAGCAATCATTGAAAATCCTTTAACAAATATTCGATAATACCCAGCTAAACCCAGAAAAATTATGATTTCTAAAACATTTCTCAGATCCTTCCAGTCTACTATAACTGATATTTTACTCGGATCAACTCTAATACAGTCTGCCACTACAACGTGTCCCAAAAATCCAACTTTTCAGAGCCAGAATTCACACTTGCTAAATTTAGCAAACAACTACTTATCGCGCAAAATCTGTAAAATTATTCTCAAATGTTGTGTGTGCTCATTTTCATCTTGGGAACAGATCAGAATATCATTAATGAATACAACTAAAAATTTGTCTAGATACGGTCAGAATATTCTATTCATCAAATCCATAAATACAACAAGTGAGTTGATTAAACCAAACGACATAAAAAGCAATTCATAATGTCCTACCTGGTTCTAAAAGTAGTCTTCAACACATCCAAATCTTTAACTGATAACTGATATATCTAGATCAGAGATCAATCTTTAAAAATATTGTCGCACCTTTCAGCTGATCAAACAAATCATCGATACGTAGTAAAGGATACTTATTCTTAATCGTGACTTTTTTAAGCTATTTGTAGTCGTTACATAACCACATTGACCTGTCCTTTTTCAACAAACAATATAGGAGCACCCGAGGGAGAAAAACTAGGTCGAACAAAACCTTTGTGTAACAGCTCATTTTTAGTCAAATCGAAACAGTGGTTTTGGGACCACAAATTCGAGGTTGAAATTATTATTTTATTATTTTAATGTTTACAGTATGATATTATGATTGTGTGAAAATTTTGTTAAGAAATTTTATCGTTTGAATGGTTAATTTGATAAAAATGACTAAATCACGTAAAGTGTAAAACTTGAGTTTTGTTAGCTAAAGGTGTCTAATAGCTATGGAACTTTAAAATGGAGGTCCTTAAGTGGTAATTAGACCATTAATATTATTAGTGGAAAAATATGGACATCTTTTAAGTGATGTTTAATGATTAATTAAAAGGTCAAATTGGCAATTTAGTAAATAAAGACAAATTTAATAATAATAACATGGCTATCATCTTTCTCCATATTCTTCCACCGATTTTATAAATAAATAAAAGACATAAAACCTTGTTAAGTTCGACCATGGTAGCTTCGAGTGCATGGTATGTATTTTGACTTAGTTTTTAATGATTTTTATGTTTTTGAGATCATTGCAGCTTAATCTAGCTAGATCAAGGGCTAATTTCCAAAACTGTTAAAGGTTTGGGGTTTTTCCATTGATGAATCAATGTGTATTTTGATTTTTAATGATAGAAAATGTATGTCTGTTGTTAGATAAACAACATTTGTAAAGTGATTTTTGACAAAATTGTTATTTAGGGATTAAATTAAGAAATGTTGAAATTTTGTGGTTAAACTATGAAATAAATGAAAAATATGGGCTGCTATGGTAATAAGAGAAATTTGGCTAGCATGGGTAGGGACTTGATTGCATGAATTTACATTTTTATGAGATAAGGACTAAATTGTAATGAAATTGTAATATTAGGGGTAAAAGTATAAAGTTGTTATAATGTGCATTTTTGGGCTAAGTTGAATAGATTGATGATTAAATGAATTAAATTTGATATTATATAGATCAAGAAAAGTGAAATTTAGATTTAGATCGGGGGAAAAATAAAGTGTTGGATTAATCGATCAAATTCGTCGTTTTTTCATTCGAGGTAAGTTCGTATGTAATAAGTGTAACATCCCAAAAATTAAGGGTTGTAGATTTTTGTATAATTTCATGTTGTGCTAGCTTAGCTAGTTATTTTAGTGTATTTGGGGGTTCTAGAGAGGCTTGGGATCGAGACTGAGCCTTGGAAAAATTTTAGTTTTTGGCCCTTAAGAGGAGAGGGTTGGTTGAAGTTGGACTTAAGTAATTTTGTGTGTGTTTTACTAACACAAATTGACCCTGTGGCATGGTCACTGTGGCGTCATTAGGAAGGCAAGAAGGGAGGGGGTTCGAATCCCACAAATTACAAAAGGGAGGCTTTTATTTTGTGGCTGGAGAGTGGAGGAAACAGAGTTTGGATCAAACTCTTCAAGGGGATTTGGAGACTTGGTCAAATAATTCAAATGGATGGAGAGGAGTGATTCAAGGAGAGTGGAAGAGTTGGCCGAATGTGGGACTGTGATTTCGTCTAGGGGGTGGCATTTGGGAGCATTTCGACAATTTGGGGTGTTAGTAGAAACCGAGTGGTCCTTTTTTCTTTCAAGTTCTTTTGCTCATTTCTGGTCTTTCTCTTTTGAACCTTTTAGTGCATTTTTTCTACCTTTCGTGCATTTTCTCTTCCTCTTTCCTAATAGCAGTTCACTTCAATTGCTCGATTACACTCTTCGTCTACAAGATTGGTTGGCCGAATCCTTACTTCCTTCCCTTTACTCTTCATACTTGTTGTTTTCTTTTCTTTTCGCCAAAGCTAAACATACATCTTCTCCTTTCGGTTCTTCTTTAGCTGAACACCCAACCCTTCTTTTTCTCTTGTTCTTTTCTTGGCCTTGCAAAGCTATAGTAAGCCTTGACTCTTGTGTAGCCTGAATCTTCTAGGGGCACAAATACTTTCTTCTTTTTGGTTCCAACTATTTCTGAATCTCTCCCACTTGTTGGTAAGTTGTGGCTATGGCCGATTATAGGTTGGCTGTTTTCTCTCTTTATCGATTTGGGTTCTGTGGGGCCGAAAGACTGTTCCTCTAGTTGCCTTGAAGTAACATTCTAACATGTTCTTTTTCGCTAGGGACTCGTTTTCTTAATCAGGACGTGTAGGCCGAATACTCTCCCATTGCTAGGGGTCTTTCATTCTTTGGTAAGTAAAGTTAGTAGGTAAAGTGTTCGGTATTTTTGATTACCAAGAGTGGAGACTAACTATTGGTCAATTATTATTTTAGGTGCCTCGGAAAGGGTCTTGAACCGCAACCTGTAACAGGTGTGTAATCTCACACCTCTGTTTACTCTGCTAATGCTATGATCTGTGAACAGGCTAAAAGCCAAAATATCGAAAAGCCAAAATATCAACTTTTGAGATCAGTCGAGTGCGCGAGTGCTCATAGTGATAAATCGAGCCACAAGTGTTTGCGATAAACTATTGGGAGTGTCACAAACTCTCTCATGGGACTGAGGCTGTAATGGGCCTTGTTGAGCTATAGTGGGCTAAGTGGGCCCAATAGGTTAATAGGCCACCTTAGCAAAATTGATAATAAGTGCCGGATGATTGATGCGACTGTGAAGTTTGGAAAATCGAGATTGAAATTGACTTGAATGGGCCACACGAGCATGTGGACCCGTTTGGGTCAAAATTAAACTTTAGGCCCAATTGCACCATTTTGACCAGAAATGAGACCCGTGTTGTTCGAGGCGACAGTCGGCCTTCGAAAAGGCTGTAGATGAGTAAATTACTGAAATACCCTTGGTAGGTAAATTACCGAATACCCTTGGTGGGTAAATTGTTGAAATAATCTTAGTGGGAAATTACCAAAATAGCCTCAATAGGTAAATTTTGAAATACACCCGAGGGGTGAAATTATCGTTTTACCCTTAAATGACAAAAGGACCGTTATACCCTTAGTGGTAGTTTGAATGTTTTTTATGTGATTTAATTTTTATATATGTATCTCTATATGCTCGTATTACACTGCATACATAACATATTGCATTGGGTTGGGTTTACTGATTAGAGGAAGTACCTTTCTAAAGGCATCGCTATATACCGTTACAATGGCATTGCCACATATTCTTATTTTAGTGGCTTAGCCACATATACCGTTACTAGTAGCTTGGTTGTGGGTTAACATGGTCGCCACATGGGAGAGATTGGTTGGTACAGGTGGAGAGTTTGGTTGGAATGGGTTGGGTACAGGTCCATTGCATTGATATGATTTTGGGGCATAGGCCCAGATTGTTACCAGATAGGGCTTAGGCCCAGACCAATACCGTATGGGCTCGGGTCCAGATTATGATCGTTATAGGGGATTACACTTGAGTTCTCGTAACTTACCATTTCTTTTAATCGTGCAGGTAATCCCCAGCCTTAGAGGATTTGGAGTTGCGGAGGACTGGGAGGTGGCCACACGTCGGATATGTTTTAAGTTTGAACTCAGAAGTTTTAGTTTAATTTGATTATTTTAATTATTGGGTTAATGATTTTTGTAATAAGGCCATTGGGATTTTCAATTTAACTTTAATTTGGTATTTCTTGTAATTTCAAACTGCTAATCTATTAAACACGGGTTTTTAAAGCAATAATTATTGTTTTCAAAATATCATGTTTTCACGACTATTGAAGTCAGACTTCTGCAACAAGACAAATTTTTGAAAATAATAATATTTTTGTAAGAAAATAACTTTGAGCAAGATCTTGTTTTGTAAGCAACAAAATTTAGAATTTTTAAATGGTAGAAGGTCTTAAGTTGAGGACGGGTTTTAATGAACACATAGTTTTTAAATAACTATTTGATGTGACATGTTAGATCCAACCATAACTTCTAGGCCGAGTTTGGGGTGTTATATTTAGTGGTATCGAGCCCGGATGCAAAACTCAGCTGTGGAATTGGTTTTGAAAATTTTTCTAATCTGCTTAAATTTTTAGTTTGGAAAATGATAGTGTTACTAGAAGTGTGGTACACCGAGTCTCCGGCACCAAATCCGTTAGTTCCCTGATACTATACTCTGTTGTATGTTGAAATGACTGTATTGAGAAACTACTAGGGATAGTAGTAGCATACCAAACTCTTTAGTTAGGGAAACTGAGACTATAAGAGACTGAAACTATAGTAAACTTGATCTACGAAAAAAACTCTTATTACTATTTTTCATAAAATATTTGTTAATAACCGTAAGAACTATAAGCTGATTCATAAAACTTTTAAAACAGATTAATACGCTACATCGATATGAGTATAAGAGGTCACAAAAGGGGTACATGAGGCCATGGTAGAGGCCAGGGTGCTAGGGCTGGGTCCTCAGCATCGGGACATATACCTAAAAGGGAAGCACCAGCATCACCAGTGACTGAGACGGGGTCTCATGACCGAGCCGGTGGGGATAATGCCCTATCCCAAGAAATGTTGTGAGTGCTTGAGAGGGTTGCTAGAGCGAGTACTAGGTCAGCGGGCCTGGGTTCAATCTCTGAACGACTCCGGTCAAATGGGGCAAAAATTTTCAGGGGCATCTTTGGTGTAGCCCCAAATGTAGCAGAATATTGGTTAGAGGCTATCGAGCTAATAATGGATGATCTTGACTGAACGGTGGAGCAAAAACTGAAAGGAGCAGTGTCTTTACTGCGAGATGAGGCATATCATTGGTGGCTTACCGTGAGAGAAGGCACGCAGGCCGACCGTGTGACATGGGACTTCTTTAAAATGGCCTTTCAAGGAAAATATGTTGGGGCAAGTTATGTGGATGCCCGGAGAAAGGAATTTCTGAATCTAGTTTAAGGGAATAAGTCTATAGCAGAATATGAGGAAGAGTTTCTATGGTTGAGCCGGTATGGTCGGGGTACAGTCGTGACCGATTATGTGCACTGCGTGCGTTTCGAGGATGGTCTTCGAGATGAGCTACGAGTACTAATAGCCTCGCAGAGGGAAAGGGATTTTGCTGCCCTGATTGAGAAGGCAAAGATTACCGAGGAGGTGAAATGCTCTGAGTGTCAAAACTGTGAGAAGGAAATGATGCGAAATAAGAGGGATTTTGGGCCCTTAAGTTCTTCAGGTGGGCTTAATAAGAGGCCTAGGTTTGATGGGCCAGCTCGATTTAGGGGTCCAATTATTGCTAGTCGACCGCAGCCTTGCGTTGAGTGTGAGAGACCTCATCTGAGAGAGCGCTGGAAAAAAACTAGGGGTGTTTCAAATGTGGGTCCAAGGATCATCGGTTTGAACCGCCCTCGGAGCCTGTTCGAGAGGCAAGCAAGTCGTCGTATATGTGCGAAAGGAAAGGTGGTCAGTAGCCACCGAGAGGCCATGGTCCACCCAGAGGGGGAAATGGGTTTGGATGAGGTCGTGGAGCACCGGGAAGAGGTACTGGTAGCACAGAGGCGAGACAACCAACATTGGTTTATGCGCTCTCGTGTAGAGAGGATGGCGACGCACCTAATGTCATAATCGGTACGTTCCTCATTCATAATGTACCATATACTTCTTTAATTGATATTGGGTGGACGCACTCGTAAGTTGCATATACTGTGTCGGGAACATTGGACATACAGTTTGTAACATCCCTTGTAACATCCTTAAAATGGGGTTCTGTGTTTTGCTTATGTTGCATGTGATGTATTGTCTATAATGTTCATTTAACATGTTTTGAGGTCTAGTTAAAACCCTAAGTTAGGCCTGAGTTAGGGCTAAGAATTTTGTTTTGGCATTCAAGGAAATGAAGCTAAAAGAAAGAGGGGTTAAGAGATTTTATTTGGGAAGGTTGACACAAGAAAGCAATGGGAAAAATGGCAAGGGAGGAGCCACTAGGGTGTCAGGGGAGTGACGTCACATGCAGTGAGGGAGAGCCTGTGTTCGAGCTGCAGGAATTACACTCCTGCTTATTCTTTTTCATGCCACAAGCAAGGAGAGGAGTACTCAGGTGGGACTCTCTTGATGGATAAGGATAGAGAGAGTTAGATAGATGAAGATGAGGGAATTGAGGAGTTTGAGTCTTATCAAGCTCACTTGGGAGAGTTGGCCGAATAGTGGACTGTGGACAAGGGGGCTATCGGTTTTGGGGAGCTTTTGGTATAGCCGAATGTCCCTCTAAGCTCATTAGTGTTATTTCTTTTTCTCTCAAAGTACTTAGCCGAAATCTTCATCTCCCTCATCTCTCTCTTTTTCTTCCTATTTTGCCCAAAGCCGAAAACACCATAACTGAACCCTTTTTCACCTATCTTCTCTCTTCTCTTCACCATCTTTCTCGAATCAAACCACCATTCAAGCCGAATCTTGACCCCATGTTTCCCATCTTTTCTATTTTATTTTGAAAGCCAAAAGCTTGTTGTTTCTCTTTTGGTTTTATCAAGTACCTTGGCCGAATACTTGGCTCATAAATCTCTCTCTTCTTGTGATTTCTCTTCATTATCTTAAGTGCCAAAATCAAGTTTGCTTTTGGGACATAGCTGAATCTTCTGGTAAGGGGATCTCTTCTTTTCTTCTTGACCAATTTGAGTAATGCTGAACCTCTTCTGTCTTTCTTTTGATATTTCTTCAATTGTGGTAATCGAGATCTTAACTTATTATTATCCCATGTGGTAGTCGAAACCCTTAACACCAATAGGAGGTGCCGATCTGTGGTGTTTAAAGGCCAAAGCAGTCATCAAGGTAAGGGACGACAAACTTATTTGGTATCGGGATTTATGTTTTGGTCGAATGGCCTTTAGTTCTCTAATGAAGTGACAAAACCGATTATAGGGAGGGCTATTACCGAATTCAGGGAGCCTTCGGGACTTGGTGGTTGATCTAGGTAAGGGTTCAACATTAAGATCTATGTCTTAACTGATCAAAAACCGAAGGCTAAATGTTTTCATGTGTGCTAGTGTGTGGCCGATTGCAAGAAGGCATTGTGTGGCTTCGGGGTTTGGTTGGAAACCAAATCAGCTTAAGGTGTGTTATATTTGGGGCGACATATCCTTCGGGATTTTGTGAATAAGTCGAATGGCTTTAAATCTAAAGGGTGGTATTGGTCGATTATAGGCGCAGTAAGAACATACGTTTCGGGATCTCGTGGTATCGCGTAGTTTCAAGATTTCGCGTATAGACAAGTGTGTAAACGCTTACACACTTTATTAGTTTAATGATGCTTATTATGTTACTGTATAACCCT
This sequence comes from Gossypium rotundifolium, assembly GCA_025506655.1. Classification (NCBI taxonomy): domain Eukaryota; kingdom Viridiplantae; phylum Streptophyta; class Magnoliopsida; order Malvales; family Malvaceae; genus Gossypium; species Gossypium rotundifolium. Next base: position 34,175,029 of record CP106730.1, read on the forward strand.
TGGTATTAGTGACTTTGTCTTGTGGAAATAAGCTTGGATTCCGGGTAAGTCCCCTGTTATGTGATTCTTGGTACACATCATTGTGATCTGTTACATGCTATGGTATATGTTATTAGCATGATCATTCGATATTATGACATGTATGTTATGAACATGATGTTGGGTTTGATGAGAGGAGCGGGATGATTTATTTTGGACTATCACCAGTGGTTTTGACCACACGACGGGTTGGCCCCGTCTTGATATTATATTTTATGACTAAGTCCCAATGGTTTTGACCACCAGTGGTTTTGACCACATATCGATTTGTGACCGTCCTAGTGGTTTGGTACCACAGTGGGTTGGCCCCACGAGATTATTTATGGGATTGTCATCAGTGGTTTTGACCACATGATGGGTTGGCCCCATCACTTGATTTGAGACTTCGGTCATCAGTGGTTTTGACCACACCGATATATTGTGACTACGGTCACCAGTGGTTTTGACCACACGGGGTAGTTAAAGGTGTTTGGATGGCTAGGTTATGGGTTGCATGTTTTGCATGGTTTGCATGTTTTTATTGATAACTTGTGTAAGTGAATGCACTATCGGGTTGGGGATTTACACACTGAGTCTTGGTGACTCACCCCTTCCCTTATATTTTGCAGGTGAATAGATTGCGGAGATGGAGCCGAGAGGACTCGAGGCGGCCATGCATGTTCATTGGATTTTGGTTTCTTTAGTTACTTTTTAAATTCTAAATTTTGGTTTTTGGGTTATGTAATAAGGCCGCTATGATTTATTTTTGGTTTCATTTTATTATTGCTATTATTTTAACTATGTGGGATAAATGATTTTTAATAATTAACCGGCAGAACGCAATGTTTTTAAAACTATAACTCTTTTGTTTTTCATTAAAGCATTGCCATCGGGTAACATCACTTAAATTATGATAACAAAGATAACTTGAATGTTTTCTAAAAACTTGCAACAATAATTAGACTTTAAGCACGGATTTCCAAAAAGGGTTTTCTAAAGAAAATTATCCGATAAATTTTTGTTTTCAAAAGGTTTTCACTCCGTGACATGCCAGATTTGGTTGTGTGTTGACCGGGTTTGAGGTGTTACAATTTTGGTATCAGAGTCAAGTTTAAAGGCTCAGCTGTGGGCCCGAGGCCCAAAACATTTTAAGGTTTGGTTTTAAAATGTTCTCGGTTGGAAATACATGGGATGAACAGCATGGCACCGAGTCTCCGGCACCAATCCACCCAAGTAAGTACTTCTGACTATTGTGTGATTTATATGTGGGGGAAATAGGTATTTCGGGATCATAGATTAGCAGAATAGGAATTATTGAACCCTAGGAATAGCTTACCCCAACTCAATTACATAAGACTTAATGATCCACTAAACAAACCAGTGAGTACGTCACTGAGCCAAAGGTGTGGTAACTGCTGTACGCATGTCTAGGAGTGGATTCTGGGAGGAGCTTGGTATTTAAGCAGTCCTAGTGACTCACCTCATCTTCACCGAATCCTACCAGTGCGTGTGACGGTTCACCCAATTAAGACGACTTATTCACAGGCTAAACTTCATAACTAAAACCCAAAAGGGACCAACCGTTTTGTTTTGAAATGCCTTAAAACCTTGGTTTTGAAATGGCCACAGTAATCATGATTTAAGAAATGACTAAAATACCCTGATTTGAAAAAATGACCAAATTACCCCTGGCTTGTAAAATTACCAAAATGCCCTCAGTATGGGAAAATTTCTAAAGTACTCTCGAAGTGAAAATATTCAAAATACCCTTACTTTGTAAAATCACTTTGAACAATATTTTGGAAAAAAATATTTTTGAAAATACCCCTAGATTATGAAAAATTACGAAAAATACCCCTGGTTTATAAAATTACCAAAACGCCCCCAATTTCTAGAATTTTTGAAACATCTATGATTTGTAAAGATTTTTTAATTTGCCCTATTTTAATTACTAAAATACCCGATAGGTTAAATTACGGAAGTACCCTCAGGTAGTGAAATGACGAGAATACCTCTACACGTGGAATGAGGGTAGGAAGTTGAACTAAAAATTGTGTGATGATCGAAAGAACCACTACCAAATTTCTCTACATAAAATTTATTCGTGGGTAATAAGTGGAACAAAGGCTAATTCATAAAAATCTCTTAAACAGATAAACCGCGGTTAGATATGAGTACTAGGGGACGTGGTCGGAATGTACAAGGACACAGTAGGGGTAGAATGACCGTATCAGAACCAGTTAAGTCTAGACAAGGGTCAGAAAATGAGATACCCCCACCACCAGCTGCTGGCGTTGAGTATCAAGATCAGACAGGGGATGATGCAGTGTCGTAGGCGATGCTGCGAGTGGTTGAAATGGTGGATGGAGCAGGTGGAGGTACGGGAGCTTGGAAATCTGTATTTGAGCGACTCCGAGCCAATGGAGTTTAGGTGTTCCGAGGTGTGTCTGGTGTAGCTCCCAATACGGCTGAGTATTGGTTGGAAGCGACCGAACGAATCATGGATGATTTGGACTTGACTACTGAGGACAAACTGAAAGGGATAGTGTCGCTTCTCCGGGATGAGTCGTACCAGTGGTGGCTCACGGTTCGTGATAGTGCAGCGGTGGATGATCTCACTTGAGACTATTTTAAGGTAGCTTATCAGAAGAAATATGTGGGGTCTAGCTACATTGATGTGCAAAGGAAGGCATTTATAAGGCTAGTTCAGGGGAATAAATCTGTATCGGAGTACGAGGAAAAATTTTTAAGGCTGAGCCGATATGCTCGGGGCATTATAGCTACGGAGCATGAACGGTGTGTTAGATTTGAGGATGGATTAAGGGACGATTTGAGGCTACTGATTGCTCCACAGCAGGAGAGAGAGTTTACGGTCTTAGTAGAAAAGGCCAAAGTTGCTGAGGAGGTGAAACAGTCGGTGAGATGGAATCAGGACTGGGGATGGAATAAAAGGAATGCTGGATCATCTGGTCTAGCAGGAATCAGTAGAAACGGGGTAGATATAATGGGCCAAATCAAGCTACTAGGCCTACTACAGATAATACTCAATGGCCGCCACGATGTGCTTGGTGTGGAAAGCCTCACACGGGAGAATGCTGGACAAGAAACAGAGGATGTTTTGAGTGTAGGTCAATGGAACACGAGTGAGGGATTGTCCAAAGCGGTCAGCTAGGTTGCAGTCTGGGGATCTGAACTGTACTCAAAACAGGAGGGATGGTCAGCAGCCACAGAGGGGCCGTGCTGCTGCTAGGGAGGTAATGGCTCTGGTAGAGGCCGTGGAGCACCGTGAGAGTGCAGGTGGTACGGAGGCTAGACGGCTGGGTTAGTCTCACGCAGGAGGCGTCCGAGAGGGTGGCCTTGCACCGGATGTCATAACCGGTACGTTCCTAATATTTGGATTTCCTTACAATGCTTTAATAGATGTGGGGTCGATGTACTCATACGTAGCCAGTAGCATAGTGGAAACTATGAATTTAGACTTTGAGATTACTTCTAGGAAGATGATTGTGATAAGCCTTTTAGGTCACTCTATAGAAGAAGTAAACTATATATGGATGTACCCCTAGAACTTCAAGGGGTCGTGTTCTTGGCTAATCTAATGGAACTTCCGTTTGGGGAGTTCGATCTGATTCTCGGGATAGATTGGCTGGTGAAGTACTAGGCCAGTTTGGATTGTGCGGCTAAGCGCATGGCACGTTGAGGACAATGGAAGGTGAGGAGGTGGTGATGATAGCCAATAGGAGGGAGTACTTATCGAATATGGTCTCTGCCCTGAAGGCAAAAAAAATGGTCAGAAAGGGTTGTGAAGCGTTTTTGGTTTGGGTATGTGCCTTGGAGGTTAAGGAGTTAGCAGTGGAGAATGTTCGAACAGTGAAGGAATTCGCTGATGTATTCCCAAAAGAACTTTCGGGTCTACCTCCAGATCGGGAAGTTGAATTTGGTATAGACTTGTTACCCGGAACTACGCCAGTGTCTATAGCCCCGTATAGGATGGCGCCGAAGGAATTGGTAGAGCTGAAGGCCCAAATTCAGGAGTTGTTGGACCGAGGTTTCATCCGACCGAGTATATCTTCTTGGGGAACACCTGTACTCTTTGTTAAGAAGAAGGACGGTACAATGCGGATGTGTATAGACTACCGTCAGCTGAACAAGTTGACGATCAAAAATAAGTATCCGTTGCCCCGGATTGACGACTTGTTTGATCAACTTAAGGGTGCATCGATTTTCTCGAAGATAGATCTCAGGTCGGGGTACCATCAACTCAAAGTGAAAGAGGTTGATGTTCATAAGATGGTATTCCGTACTCGATATGGGCACTACGAGTTTTGGTAATTCTGTTCGGGTTAACTAATGTACCGGCAGCATTCATGGACTTGATGAATTGGGTGTTCCAGCAGTACTTGGACTAGTTTGTCGTAGTATTCATAGACGACATATTAGTGTACTCCAAGACGGAGGAGGATCATGATGCACACTTGCGGGTGGTATTGCAAATTCTGAGGGAGAAGCAGCTCTTTGCCAAGTTCAGTAAGTGCGAATTCTGGCTTAGGGAAGTGACTTTCTTAGGTCACATAGTTTCCGCTGAAGGGATTAAAGTGGACCCTCAGAAGATTGAGGCGGTGTTGGATTGGAATCCGTCGAGGTCAGTTGCGAAAATTCAGAGTTTTCTAGGTCTGGCAGGGTACTATCAGAGATTGATGAAAGGATTTTCTCTGATCGTGGCACCATTGACCAAGCTGTTGAGGAAAGGAGTCCCATTTGTGTGGACGGAGAAACAGCAGGAAAGTTTCGATAAGTTGAGAAAGATCTTGACGAAAGCACCGATTCTGGTACAGCCTGAGGCAGGAAAGGTATTCACGGTCTACTGTAATGCATCACATACTGGTTTGGGATGTGTGCTGATGCAGGAAGGGAAAGTAGTGGCATACGCGTCTCGACAGCTGAGACCGCATGAGGGTAACTACCCGACGCATGACTTGGAGTGGTCTGGTGGTTTTTTCCTTAAAGATTTGGAGGCATTATCTGTACGGAGAGAAGTCGATGGTCTACACAGATCACAAGTGTCTGAAGTATCTTCAGACTCAGAAGGATTTGAACTTGAGACAGCGCATATGGATTGAGCTATTGAAGGATTACGATTGCTCGATTGAGTATCATCTGGGCAAGGCTAACGTAGTAGCTGATGCGTTGAGCTGAAAGGTGGTAGCAGACTTGCGAGTGATGTTTGCCCACCTTAGTCTATATGACGATGGGGGTTTGTTGGCAGAGTTGCAAGTAAAACTGACTTGGGTGGAGCAGATCAAAGAGAAACAATTAGTGGATGAGGGTTTGAATGCTCGAAAGTTGCAAGTACAGAATAGTGGGTTGGAAGGATATAGCTTGACTCACGATGGAGTACTGTGTTTCCAAGGGAGAGCTTGTATGCTGAAGGACAGGGAGTTGGGGCAAAAGATTCTTCAAGATGCTCATAGCAGCCCATACGCTATGCATCCCGGAGGTAGCAAGATGTATTGAGATTTGCGAAAGTAGTTCTGGTGGCCAGGGTTGAAGCGGAAAGTGACTGAGTTTGTGGGTAAGTGTCTGATGTGTCAGCAGGTCAAAGTCGAGCATCGACCACACGAGTTTACTTGACCGGTGAGAATTCCTCAGTGAAAGTGGGAAAGGATTACCATGGACTTTGTTAGTGGGCTACCCCTCACACCTAGCAAGAAAGACTCAGTCTGGGTGATTGTGCACCGTCTGATCAAATCAGCTCACTTCATACCGGTGAGGGTTGATTATTTGCTCCAGAAGTTAGCCAAGTTATATGTGGCCGAGATAGTAAGGTTGCATGGGGTGCCAGTGTCAATCATCTTGGATAGGGATCCTAAGTTCACGTCAAGGTTCTGGAGGGTTTTGCATCAAGCTTTGGGCACGAGGTTGGATTTCAACACAGCTTTTCACCGCAGTCTGATGGACAGTCTAAAAGGGTAATTCAGATTTTGGAGGACATGCTAAGGAGCTGAGTTCTGGATTTCAGTGGTAGTTGGGAGGATTATCTACCATTGGCAGAATTCACCTATAACAATAGTTATCAAGCAAGTATCTAGATAGCACCATATGAGGCACTGTATGGATGGAAGTGTTGTACTCCTACGTGCTGGACAGAGTTGGGTGAACGGCATGTTTTGGGTCCGGAGTTGGTGGCAGAAACTGAGGATAAGGTTAAGGTGATTCGGGGTCGTCTCAAGGAAGCGTTGGACAGGCAGAAGTCTTATGCCGATCTAAAATGCAGAGATATAGAGTATGCAGTAGGTGATAAAGTTTTTCTAAAGGTATCACCATGGAAGAAGGTGCTAAGATTTGGACGGAAAGGGAAACTAAGCCCTAGGTTTATCGGGCCATACACAGTGTTCAAGCGAGTGGGACCGATAGCTTATCAGCTAGAGCTGTCGGCAGAGTTAAGTCAGATTCACGACATCTTCCATGTTGTGATGCTTAGGCGCTATCGATCAGATCCATCACACGTTGTGCCGGTTGGAGAGATTGAGGTAAGCTCGGACTTGTCTTTCGAGGAGGAACCGGTACAGATTTTGGACCAGGATGTCAAAGTCTTGCATAGGAAGTCAGTACCCCTGGTGAAAGTGTTATGGCGGAACCATGGTTCGAAGGAGGCCATGTGGGAACCAGAGGATGTAATACGACAGCAATACCCTCAACTCTTCTGATCAGGTAATTTTGAGGCTGAAATTATTTTTAAGGGGGGTAGAATTGTAACGTCCTTAAAACTGGGGTTTTGCGTTTTGCTTATGTTGCATGTGATGTATTGTCTATAATGTTCATTTAACATGTTTTGGGGCCTAGTTAAAACCTTAAGTTAAGCCTGAGTTTGGGCTAAGAATTTTGTTTTGGCATTCAAGGAAATGAAGCTAAAGGAGAGAGGGGTTAAGAGATTTTATTTGGGAAGGTTGACACAAGAAAGCAATGGGAAAAATGGCAAGGGAGGCGCCACTAGGGTGTCAGGGGAGTGACGCCACATGCAGTGAGGGAGAGTCTGTGTTCGAGCTGCAGGAATTGCACTCCTGCTTATTTTTTTCACGCCACAAGCAAGGAGAGGAGTACTCAGGTGGGACTCTCTTGATGGATAAGGATAGAGAGAGTCAGATAGATGAAGATGAGGGAATTGAGGAGTTTGAGTCTTATCAAACTCATTTGGGAGAGTTGGCCAAATAGTGGACTGTGGGCAATGGGGGCTATCGGTTTTGGGGAGCTTTTGGTATAGCCGAATGTCCCTCTAAGCTCATTAGTGTTATTTCTTTTTCTCTCAAAGTACTTAGCTGAAATCTTCATCTCCCTCATCTCTCTCTTTTTCTTCCTAATTTGCTCAAAGCCGAAAACACCATAGCCGAACCCTTTTTCACCTATCTTTTCTCATCTCTTCACCATCTTTCTCGAATCAAGCCACCACTTAAGCTGAATCTTGATCCCATCTTTCCCATCTTTTCTATTTTGTTTCGAAAGCCGAAAGCCTATTGTTTCTCTTTCAATTTTATCAAGTACCTTGGTCGAATACTTGGCTCATAAATCTCTCTCTTCTTGTGATTTCTCTTCATTATCTTAAGTTTCGAAATCAAGTTTTCTTTTGGGGACATAGCCGAATCTTCTGGTAAGGGGATCTCTTCTTTTCTTCTTGACCAATTTGAGTAATGCCGAACCTCTTCTGTCTTTGTTTTGATATTTCTTCAATTGTGGTAATCGAGATCTTAACTTATTATTGTCCCATGTGGTAGCCGAAACCCTTAACACCAATAGGGGGTGCCGATCTATGGTGTTTAAAGGCCAAATCGATCATCAAGGTAAGGGATGACAAACTTATTTGGTATCGAGATTTATGTTTTGGCCGAATGGCCTTTAGTTCTCTAATGAAGTGACAAAACCGATTGTAGGGAGGGCTATTGCCGAATTCAGGGAGCCTTCGGGACTTGGTGGTTGATCTAGGTAAGGGTTCAACATTAAGATCTATGTCTTAACTGATCAAAAGCCGAAGGCTAAATGTTTTCATGTGTGCTAGTGTGTGGCCGATTGCAAGGAGGCTTGGCTTAAGGTGTGTTATATTTGGGGCGACATATCCTTCGAGATTTTGTAAATAAGCCAAATGGCTTTAAATCTAAAGGGTGGTATTGGCCGATTGTAGGTGCAATAAGAACATACGTTTCGGGATCTCGTGGTATCGCATAGTTTTGGGATTTCGCGTATAGTCAGGTGTGTAAACGCTTACACACTTTATTAGTTTAATGATGCTTATTATGTTACTGTATAACCCTTGGTATTAGTGACTTTGTCTTGTGGAAATAAGCTTGGATTCCGGGTAAGTCACCTGTTATGTGATTCTTGGTACACATCATTGTGATCTGTTAAATGCTATGGTATATGTTATTAGCAATATCATTCGATATTATGACATGTATGTTATGAACATGATGTTGGGTTTGATGAGAGGAGGGGGATAATTTATTTTGGACTATCACCAGTGGTTTTGAGCACACGACGGGTTGGCCCCGTCTTGATATTATATTTTGTGACTAAGTCCCAGTGGTTTTGACCACCAGTGGTTTTGACCACATATCGATTGTGACTCGTCCCAGTGGTTTGGTACCACAGTGGGTTGGCCCCATGAGATTATTTATGGGATTGTCATCAGTGGTTTTGACCACACAATGGGTTGGCCCCATCACTTGATTTGTGACTTTGGTCATCAGTGGTTTGACCACACCGATATAATGTGACTACGGTCACCAGTGGTTTTGACCACCAGTGGTTTTGACCACACGGGGTAGTTAAAGGTGTTTGGATGGCTAGGTTATGGGTTGCATGTTTTGCATGGTTTGCATGTTTTCTTGATAACTTGTGTAAGTGAATGCACTATCGGGTTGGGGATTTACACACTGAGTCTTGGTGACTCACCCCTTCCCTTATATTTTGCAGGTGAATAGATTGCGGAGATGGAGTCGGGAGGACTCGAGGCGGCCATGCATGTTCATTGGATTATGGTTTCTTTAGTTACTTTTTAAATTCTAAATTTCAGTTTTCGGGTTATGTAATAAGGCCGCTAAGATTTATTTTTGGTTTCATTTTATTATTGCTATTATTTTAACTATGTGGGATAAATGAGTTTTAATAATTAACCGGCCGAACGCAATGTTTTTAAAACTATAACTCCTTCGTTTTTCATTAAAGCGTTGCCATCGGGTAACATCACTTAAATTATGATAACAAATATAACTTGAATGTTTTCTAAAAACTTGCAACAATAATTAGACTTTAAGCACGGATTTCCAAAAAGGGTTTTCTAAAGAAAATTATCCGATAAACTTTCGTTTTCAAAAGGTTTTCACTCCGTGACATACCAGATCCGATTGTGGTGTGCTGACCGGGTTTGGTGTGTTACACCCCTTACCCAAGACCGTTGCCGGAGTCGAGCACGAGGCATTACCAGACTTAACTTACTAGTTCAGGGCATAAAAATTGAAACTGCCTATCTGTGTCATGTTTACTAAATTAACTATAACTCGAGTTAAAAACTCGAAATATAGATCTGTAAATTTTCTTTGAAACTAGACTCATATATCTTCTTACTATAATTTTTCCAGAATTTTTGGTGCGCCAATTAGTACAGTTTATTAGTTAAAGTCTCCCTATTACGCTTAAGCAGCTTATGATCTCTCTTCACTAAAAATCAATTATCTCATAATATACAAATCTTTTTCCTATACCGTTTTTATATAAAAATAGACTCAATAAGATTTAATTATATATCCTTTAAAAACCTAATTCCATTTCTACTATTTTTGGTGATTTTTCAAAATCATGTCACTGCTGCTGTCCAAACAGTTCCCCTGCATATAATTACATAATTTCTTAAAATAACTATCAACTAGGCATTACATAACATCCAAAACATGTTCTTAATTAACCATTTTAATAGCTAATCATTACCAAACATTTACAAGCCAATATTAAGCCATATCATAAGGTCATACACACAAAATGGCTAAGTCCCTATACATGCCATAACTTAAAACATTCAAGTCACAAAATACCAATATAATCTTTTGATAGTGTGTAACGATCTTCGACGTCCTTACGATCCCCGAGTTGGCTTGTAAAACTATGAAAGAAAGAAAGGAATGGGAGTAAGCATTAAGCTTAGTAAGTTTGCATGTAAATAAATAACAACATTCTTAATGCATTATCATATTCTTTTCATACCAAAATTATTTAAGCCTTTAACTTAATATAATTAAGTCTTAAATTCTTACCTGTACCTTTTTAGCTTGAACTTGTCTTACCTTTCCTTTGGTATAATCTTTAAATTTTCCCGTTGAACCACTTGGAATACTAGGGATACGCGGGTACCTTTTCTTGTGAAACTTAACCATTGCCATGTCTTGACATGGTCTTACGTGGTATCCTTGCCTTATGAACTCACCAATGCCATGCCTTGGCATGGTCTTACATGGGACATTTGCCTTATAGTAACTTATCAATGCCATGTCTTGACATGGTCTTCCATGATTTCCTTAAACCCTAATGTCATGACATTTGTATCTTACGCATTCCTAAGGTTCAACTGGGACATTCTGAGATTGCTTCTTTGTCAAATCATGCTTGAGTTTTTAAATAATAAATTTACAGAATAAATATGTAAATGCTAGAATTTAATAGTATCAAATGTAAAATAATAGAATATTGCATTTATTTACCGCAAACTTACCTCGAAACAAAATACAATAAACTATATTGATTTAGTCCACTATCATTTTCTTTCCCCGATCTAACTCTGATTTCATTCTACTTGATCTATAATAGAAAATTTAGCTTATTTAATACTCACATTTATCAAAACAGTCCTTAAGTCTAACTTTGGCAAAATTACAATTTTGCCCCTAAACTTTTACATATTTACATATTTTCCCCAAAGCTCAGAAATTATACTTTATCCCTTATTATTATGTTTTATGACATGCTGATCATTTTCCCTTCTATGACAACATCAAATTCTCACGCTAACATGTACTTATGAACATTAGGTATTTTTACCGATTAAGTCGTTTTACTCGTTTTAACTTAAAATCACTTAGAAAAAGTTGTTTAACATAATTTCAGACTTCATATTCTATCATAAAACATCAATATAAACACATTTCACCTATGGGTATTTTTCCAAATATGAACCCTAGCATGAATTATTGATAGAATAAGCTAAACCAAGCTACCGGGGCTTCAAAAATGTAAAGAACATTAAAAACGGGGCTTAGAATCACTTACTATGGAGCTTGGAAGCTTGAAACAAACCCTAGCTATGGTGAACACTTGAAAATTCGGCCTAATGAAGAAGATGAGCATATTTTGCCATCTTTTTCCCTTTTTAATTTCGTTTTATTACCAAATGACTAAATTACCCTTCATTAAAATCTTTGGTGCTTTCTACCGATATATGTCCATTTTTGTCCATGAAAATATAATGGTCTAATTACCATTTAAGGACTCCTACTTCAAGCCCCCATTTTAATGAAGTACTCTATAAATTAGAACCCCTATTTAGCAACTTTTGCAAACAAGTCCTAATAGGCAATTTAAGCATGAAATCAATAAAATTCTTATCAATACTTTAACACATGTATTTAATCACTCGGTAAATCATAATAATTAATCATAATAAAATTTTATAGCTCGAATTCATGGTTTCGCAACCACGATTTCGTTTAGGCCCTATTTTAGGATGTTACATTTCTCCCCCCTTTAGGGATTTTTGCCCCCAAAAATCTTACCTGTAAAGAGATTTGGGTACTGTTTTTGCATAGTCTCTTTAGGCTCCCATGTACCCTCGTCTACCCCATGCCTATTCCATAATACTTTCAAAAGTACAATACTGATAAACCGTAAAAGTAACATATTTTAATCCCACATTTAGTATGCTTTTGGATGAATTTATCCTTAATTTATGTAAAAAAGGTGCTCTTAATCCTTTCTTTTCATGTCTTATACTCAGGATAGCACCCAAGGATAAAAAGGACACTAAACGGGTTTAAAACGGACCAAAGTGGGCCAACCCAAGAAGTTGGCATGGCCTGGACTTCATGCCACACGGCCGTGCCCTAATATTTAGATTGCACACGGTCACACCCTGATTTAAATGACCGTGCCTCGTTGACAAAAAGCACAACACGGTCTGACCCCGATGTGCATGGCCGTACCCCAATTGGTAGACCCGAAGCACAGCCTCTACCTAGATATTGCACGGGTGTGTCAAAGCCTTGCCTAAATCGACAGAATGGAGACACGGGCTGGACCACGATTTACATGGACGTGTCAAGGCCGTGCCCCTACCACGGGAAAGAGCAATTTCACTTGGAATTGGATGCTTGGAGCCCAAGAAACGCAATCCTAAGTCCACTCAAACACTTAGGATGAATTTTGCTTGAATTACGAGTACTAGGAGCCAAGTAAAGCATCCCAAACGTCTATATAAACAATCCAAGGAAGGAATCCAAGGGCGGCAGGTTTTAGCAGAGTTTTCTACCAGAGCTTTACTCATTTAGGGAATTACTCGAAGATAGCCAGTTGATCCATCTCGAAGAGTCGAATTCTACTCAAGACGGAGGATCTCTCCTTCCATTCCTTCAGGGGGTTTTAGGGATTTCTTATGTTTTGTTTTATCTTTTCTCTTGAGATGTTTTCTTATTTTATTATGAACTAGATCCTTCAGATACCTGAAGGGGATGAAACCTATGATAGATTTTGTTATTTAATTCTTTGATTTATATGATAAATACTTAGTTTGTTCTTAATTATGTTGCTCAATTTAATCGATGTGCTTAGGTGGAGGAGGAATAGACCACGCCTAAGAGTAGATCTAGCATAATTAAGCGGAGTTGATCGAGCGCCTAGAGATAGGGTTACGAGATTTTGCCGATTAGGTGAAACCTAATATGGGAGTCCATTGATCGATTTATCGCTTCCTTAGGGGGTTATTATAAGAGAATGAGAGTTCCACTAATTAACCTAAGGTTAGACGTTATTTGCTTCGAGAGAAGGTTTAATATAGGTTAGGGAGTCTCACGTATCAAGATAAGTAAAAGAAATCATATGAATTGAAAGTTAGATAATAAGTGAAGTCATAGGTGGATTCTTCCCGAGGGTATCATTTTTATCAACTGAGTTTTCTAAAGTATTTTCCCAGTTTATTCTTTTGTCTTTGCATTTAGTTTAAGTATTTCATTAGTCTTAGATAAGTTAATTAATCACTCCATATTTAAGGCTGAATAATAGGAAGAAAGTGAGTAGTAGTACTTTTAGGTTCCTTGGGTTCGATAAGATATTCTTGCCAAAGCTATACTACTGTTCGACAGGTGCACTTGCCTCTATCGTTGTCATGATTAGTCTACAGGTTTGATTATCCTTTATAAAATTTAAAACTAGACTGTTTTGCAGCGATCAAGTTTTTAGTGCCGTTGCCGGGGAACTTCTAAAATATTATGAAAGCTCTATTTTATTACTTTAGTCATTATTTCTAATTTTTTTTTTTAAATATCTAATTTTACTAATCCTCTTTCTTTATTAAACTTGCAAGGTACCTCGAGTTTATGACTAGAAGAAACCCTAGAGGACCATTAGAATATGACAGTGATATTGAAGCTACTGCTTGCAAAAATCGCAGAGAAACTAGACGAGTTCTAGACTACCAAAGAGAAGAATAACAAAACAGATCCTGATGTGCAAGATCAGAATGCTCCGCGTACTATGTATGATTATGCTAAACCTAATTTGATAGGAGTAGAATCTAGTATTGTTCGGCCTGCTATAGCTGCTAATAATTTTGAATTAAAACCTAACACAATACAAATGATTCAACAGTTTGTTCAATTTGATGGATTGCAGGACGAAGATCCAAATACTCATATAGCCAATTTCTTAGAGTTCTGTGATACTTTCAAAATAAATGGCGTTTCTGATGATGCCATACATCTTCGGTTATTTCCTTTTCCATTAAGGAATAAAGCAAAGCAGTGGTTGAACTCGTTACCACGAGGGTCAATCACCACATGGGACCAAATGACTGAAAAATTTCTTTTAAGGTATTTTCCACCAACCAAAATGGCCAAATTTAGGAATGACATATCTTCTTTTGTGCAGAATGATGCAGAAACATTATATGATGCATGGGAAAGATACAAGGATCTCCTCAGAAGATGCCCACACCACGGATTACCTTTGTGGCTTCAAGTCCAAACTTTCTACAATGGTGTGAATTCTTCAACAAGGCAAATGATTGATTCATCAGCCGGTGGAACTCTGAACAAAAAACTCCTGAAGTGGCCTACAATTTTATTGAAGAGATGTCATTGAACAATTGTCAATGGCAAATCATAAAGGCAAAGCCGACAAAATCAGCCAGAGTTTTCAACATAGACGCAGTGACAATGCTGTCAACACAGGTGGAGCTAATGAATAAAAAGCTTGATAATTTATGTTCTTCGCAGGTACATCCAGTAATACAATGCGAAGCAAGCAGGAATGGGGTGAATGCTGATTACCCACCCTACCAACCAGGAGCAGAAAATGAGCAGACAAACTATATAGGTAACAATTTCAGATCCAATAATCCTTATAGTAATACTTATAACCCAGGTTGGAGGAACCACCCAAATTTTTCGTGGGAGGACAAGGAAATCAAGGAATTCAAAGGCAGCAACCTCCTCTAAATTATCAAAATCAGCCCTACACACAAGAAAAAAAATCAAGCCTTGAAGAGATGCTGGCAAAATTCATGGCAGCCACAGAATCTCGTCTTCAAAAGACTAATACAAACCTTGATGAACAATAGAAGTTGATGAAAGGACTCGAGAATCAAGTTGGAGAACTTACTAGGTTAGTGGGACACATCACAAAGCTAATTTCTGAATGCCAACAAGGACGTCTACCAAGCAACACAGAAATAAACCCAAAAGAGCAAATCCAACCCATTACAACTCAAGAGGGTACAAAAGTAGATGGACCCACATCAGTGCAAGAAAAGAAGGATAAGACTGAGGTAGCTCAAGAAAAGCCAAAATCGGTAATCAAAGAATACCAACCTCGCATACCTTATCCCAAAGCATTGAAAAAAGATAATTCAGAGGAACAATTCGGTAAGTTTCTAAAACTCTTGAAGAAATTACATATTAACTTACCTCTTCTTGAAGATCTTTTTTAGATGCCCGATGCACGAAAATTCTTAAGCAAGCTCTTGACCAATTAGGCAATTAGCAGTCGTATCAGCTACTGACAGTGTCGACATAGAAAGTATCGTCTTGACTGTAATTAGGTGTGTGTATCTCTATCACACTAGTTAATCTGTACTATATATATATATTATGGGCTAAAAGCCGAAAAAATATTGTATAAACAGTCGTGTTACCCGAAAGGGGTAGGCAAAGGATGCCAGGTACGTAAACATAGAAACTTCTCTATGTGTATCGAAGGATGTGGTAGTCTGTGATCTTTTTAGATAGTATATTGTTTTGATTCTGCATGTATATATGCATGGGATGGGATTGATATGACGAAGGGGAAGAGCATGCTAATAGGTCACTCAGATCGGTGGTTAACCCACAACTTATTATTTAGGTTCCATGGTGATCGGCGGCTCTATCACATCTGATTAATAGGTCACATAGTGATCAGTGGTTAAACCACAATATATATTATCAAGGTCGCATGACGATCGGTGGCTCTGCCACATAGGTCACATAGTGATCGATCTTTATGACAAGTAGCACGGCTATCGAAATGGTTTGTAGCAGATGGAGGGTTGATTGTGGAAATCCCCAAGGTGTGATGGCTGGTACGGGCTAGTGTGTAGAGGATGGAATATAGGATTGGGTTGGGCCATGTAGCATGTATATATATTCTGTTGCCATTGTGTATGGGCCAAGGCCCATAATGTGTTTGTGGGCCTCACCCTTTTATGTGTTTTCGGGATTTGCACACTGAGTCTTGGTGACTCACCCTTTTATTTCCTCGACTTTTCGATGAGCGAGAGATCGTGGACATGGGAGCCGAGGCGAACTCGAGGGGCCATCAAGTTTTTATTTTCATAAACTATTTTCAGTTTTCCTTTAAGTTTAATTTTGGATTTATTTATGTAATAAGGCCTCCATAGCTTAGGTTATCAATTTCCAGTTATTAATGTTTATATTCTACAAACTTATGTTCAAGGACTTGATTATAAGAAGGAAAAAAAAAAGAGATTTTCAAATAAGTTTTAAAAAAAAAAACTTCAAAGGCTTTCTACAAATATCACTTATTTAACAAATACCAGCATAAACAAACCGAGATTTTCAAAACCCTCCAAAGAAAAGATTACAACATTTAACTCGTAGCATACCAGATCTGGTCATGATGTTTTGGGCCGACGTTTGGGGTGTTACATTTTGGTATCGGAGCCTAGATCAAAACTCGGACTGTGAAATGAGTCCAGTAGTGATTTGTAAAATCGATGTGAATTTGTGAAAACTTTCGGTTGAGGTATGGCCTTCGAGTCTATCAACACCCGATCCACGTAGGTAAGTATTCTAAACTCATTATGTGATATGCATGTTGGGCTTGATGGGCTCCATAGGGACGTAGGCTAGTATAATTAGAGTTTGATTGACTTTAAGTTTAGTTTTAACAATTCTCTAATATCCATAAGACTTAATTTCTCTAATTAAACATGTCCGTGAACAAGTTGTTGGGTTGAAGTGTGGCAACAGGCATACGCATGTCTAGGTTGGATCTTGGGAGAGCTTGGCATTTAAGCAGCCCTAGTGGCTCACCTCCTCTCCGCTAGAATCCTACCTGTTGCGTAGTGTTTGTTCACTTTAACCGAGAAGGCTTATTGACGGGCCAAAATTTGTAACTAAAACCCAAAAGGGACCAGCCACCCTATCTCGTAAGATTGCTAAAATACCCTTGGTTTTGTAAAATTACTGAAATACCCCCAGATTTCAAAATTACCAAAATACCCCTATTTTGTAAAATCACCAAGATACCCTATTCTGGAAAATTACGAAAATACCCCTATAGGATAAAATTACGAAAGTACCCCTGGGTAGTGAAAAGACGAAAATACCCTTATGTGACGAAGGTTAGTTTATGGTTGTCACTTATGTGTTGGTGCTGTTATGTGATGCTCCATTGTGATGCATATGGATGCAGAATGTATGTGATTTCTAGAACTAGGAGGTACAGACTTGAGATTGATTTCGAATTCGAAAGAACTACTAATTAAACTACTTTTCATAAGATTGTTTGTGGTTAATCAGTGAAAAAATTTAATAATTTATAAAATTTCTAATCAGAGAAACACGAATCAGTAGAATGAGTACAAGAGGTCGTGGATGTCCCGCATGGCCGTGGTAGGGGCAGGATGGCTGTGTCAGAACCAGTAGGGTTTGGCCATGGATCAGGAGATGAGATGCAGTTCCACAAGTTAAGGAGATAGAATTTCAGGACCAGATGGTCGGAGATGATGCGGTATCTCAGGCGATATTAAGGGTTTTAGATAGGGCTGTTGGGGTAGGAATGGGCACAAGAGCCAAGAAATCTGTGTCGGAGTGACTTAAAGCGAATGGGGTAAAAGTGTTTAGGGGAATTTTTGGTATAGCCCCGAGTACAGTTGAGTATTGGTTAGAGGCGATTGAGCGTATAATGGATGATCTGGATTTCACGGAGGAGGAGAAATTGAAAGGAGTCATATCTCTCTTGCGGGATAAAGCGTACCAATGGTGGCTTACGGTTAAGGATGGTTCAGTGGCTGACCGTATCACCTGGGATTACTTCAGAACGGCATCTTAGAGTAAGTACATTGGAACGAGTTATGTGGATGCGCAGCGCAGAGCGCTTCTGAATCTGGTTCAGGTAAGTAGGTCGGTGGCGGTGTATGGAGTGGAATTCTTACGCCTTAGCCGTTATGCTCGAAGGATAGTGGCCATAAAACATGAGCATTGTGTTCAATTTGAGGATAGCCTGAGGGATGATCTACGTGTTTTGATAGCTCCACAATGGGAGAGGGAATTTGCTATGCTTGTGGAGAAAGCTAAGATAGCTAAGGAGGCAAAGTAGATGGAAAAACTGAACAGGGATAGAGATAGGAGTGGAAGTAAGAGAAATTTTGAAGCATCAGGGGCATCTAGACATGTTCAAAAAGACCTAGGTTAGATATGCCAAGACGGGATGAGGGACTTGCTGCTACCAGTCAGACATAGAAGTGTGCTCGATGTGGTAAATTCCATGTAGGTGAGTGTTGGGCAGGCAGTGGGAAGTGCTTTAGGTGTGGATCTATGGACCATCAGATTAGAGACTATCCACAGCCACGAGGCGATGTAGGACCTGCAGGGTAGGGAAAAGCTCTGTCGGGTAGAGGGGATCAGCAACCGTAAAGAGGTCGTGGTCCAGCCAGAGGTGGTAACGATTTCGGTCGGGGCCGTGGAGCACCAGGCCGAGGGGTAGGAAACACTGAGGCGAGACAGTCGAGGTTGGTCTATGCTGCCAGAAAGTCGAGAGGAGGCTGACGCACCAGATATTATAACTGATATGTTTTTAATATTTGGTTTGCCTTACATTGCATTGATTGATATTTGGTCGACGCATTCATATGTTGCTAGTAGTGTGTCTGGAACTTTAAGTTTAGATTTTGAGATTACCCCTAGGGCGATGACTGTAATTAGCCCATTAGGACAATCTGTGGTGGTAGATAAACTCTATCGGAGGTACCCTTAGAAGTTCAGGGAATAGTTTTCCTGACGGATCTGATGGAATTGTCGTTCAAGGAGTTCAACTTAATATTAGGCATGGACTGACTAGTGAAGTATCAAGCTAATTTAGATTGTGCAGCCAAGCGTATGGTGTTAAAACCCCCCGAGGGTGGTGAAGTATTGGTGATAGGAGAAAGGGGGAACTGTCTGTCAAATGTGGTGACTGCCTTAAGAGCGGAAAGGATGGTGAGAAAAGGATGCGAGGCAATTCTAATGTTTTTTTGGGCTCTAGAAGCCAAGGACCTAACTGTTGGGGATGTTAAGACGGTGAAGAAATTTCTTGATGTTTTCCCAGAAGAGCTCCAGAGATTACCTCCGGATCGTGAAGTAGAGTTTGGTATTGATATTCTTCAGAGAACAGTGCTAGTATCTATCGCCCCATACAGAATGGCGTTGAAGGAGTTGGTGGAGTTGAAAGCGCAAATACAGGAGTTGCTGGATAGAGGGTTTATTCGACCAAGTGTGTCACCGTGGGGAGCGTCGGTGTTATTTGTTAAGAAGAAAGATAGATCAATGCATATGTGCATTGACTATCGTCAGTTGAATAAGTTAACAATCAAGAACAAATACCCGTTGTCAAGGATCGATGACTTGTTCAGTCAGTTGAAGGGGGCCTTAGTCTTTTCGAAGATAGACCTGAGATTAGGGTACCATCAGCTTAAGGTCAAGGAGGCGGGTATTCAAAAGATGGCATTCAGAACTCGCTATGGTCACTACGAATTCATGGTGATGCCATTTGGGTTAACTAACGCACCAGTAGTGTTTATGGATATGATAAACCACGTATTCCAACCCTACTTGGATCGGTTTATCATAGTATTTATAGATGATATCCTGGTTTATTCAAGATTGGAAGAGAAGCATGATTCACATCTGCGAGTGGTTTTGCAGATACTGAGGGAGAAGCAGTTGTATGCCAAATTCAGTAAGTGCAAATTTTGGCTAAGTGAAGTTACTTTTCTAGGCCACATTGTGTCGGTAGAGGGGATTAGAGTTGACCTTTAGAAAATTGAAGCGGTGTTGGATTGGAAGCCGCCCAGGTTCGTGGTGGAAATTTAGAGTTTTCTTGGTCTAGCCGGGTACTACCGAAGGTTTGTTGAAGGATTTTCTTCAATTGTGGCACTATTGACTAAGTTGTTACGGAAAGGGGTTCCATTTGTTTGGTCTAATAAGCAGCAAGAGAGTTTCGAGAAGTTAAAAAAGATTTTGACGGAGGCTGGGAAGGAATTCGTAATTTATTGTGATGCTTCACACACGGGACTAGGATGCGTGTTGATGCAGGATGGAAAGGTTGTTGCGTATGCATCTTGGCAGTTAAGACCGCATGAAGTAAATTATCCCACCCATGATTTGGAGTTGGCGGCGGTGGTTTTTTCTTTGAAGATCTGGAGACATTATCTGTACGGGGAGAAATCTGTTATTTATACCGATCACAAGAGTCTAAGATACCTTTTGACCCAGAAGAAGTTGAATCTAAGGCAAAGGAGGTGGATCGAATTGTTAAAGGATTATGACTTCTCGATCGAGTATCATCCAAGTAAAGCTAATGTGGTGGCGGATGCTTTGAGTCGCAAAGTGATCTCTGACTTGAGAGCAATTTTTGCTCACCTTAGTTTATATGATGATGGGAGTTTATTACCTAAACTTCAAGTGAAACCCTCTTGGGTCAGTCAGGTTAAGGAGAAGTAGCAGACCGATGAGTTGCTGAAGGTGAAGTTTCCAGTAGGATCAGGTGTTGGGCCAATAGAATTCAGTGTGAATGAGGAAGGACTATTATGTTCTCGAGGGAGAGTTTGCATGCCAAAAGATCTGGAGTTGAGGCGTAGGATTTTGCAAGAAGCACATGGTAGTCCATACGCTATGCACCCTGGAGGGAGTAAGATGTATCGAGATTTGCGGGATCAGTTCTGGTGCCCGGGCTTGAAGCGTGAGGTAACTGAATTGGTGAGTAAGTGTTTGACCTATCAGTAGGTAAATGTGGAGCATCAGTTACCATCAGGGTTGTTGCAGCCGATGAAGATTCCACAATGGAAGTGGGAAAGGTTCACAACGGACTTTGTTAGTGGGCTACCTCTCACTCCTACTAAGAAAGATTCAGTCTGGGTGATTATTGATCGCTTGACGAAGTCTGCTTATTTCATACCAGTACGGGTCGATTACTTTCTGCAGAAATTGGCTAAGCTATACATAGCGGAGGTGGTGAGGTTACATGGAGTACCAGTATCGATCATATCGGACAGGGACCGTAGGTTCACGTCGCAATTTTGGAATGCATCAAGCGCTGGGTAGGAGGTTGGATTTCAGTATAGTGTTTCATCCTCAAATCGATGGTCAGTCTGAGCGGGTGATTCAGATCTTGGAGGACATGTTGAGAGGTTGTGTCATTGATTCCAGGGGTAGTTGGGAAGAGTTTTTACCATTGGCAGAGTTTGCTTACAATAATAGCTACCAGTCTAGTATTCAGATGGCGCCCAATTAAGCATTGTATGGGCAAAAGTGTTGTACTCCTATCTGCTGGACGGAGTTAGGGAAACGTCAAATTTTGGGGCCAGAATTGGTTACCAAGATAGAGGAGAAGGTTGAGTTAATTCGGGCTCGATTGAAGGAAGCGTCGGACAGATAGAAGTCCTATGCTGATTTGAAGTGTAAGGACATAGAGTTTGCAGTGGCTGACAGAGTTTTCTTGAAGGTGTCATCGTGGAAGAAAGTATTAAGGTTTGGACGGAAGGGTAAGTTAAGTCCCAGATTCATCGGACCATATCGAGTGTTGAAACGAGTTGGACCGGTAGCCTATCAGCTTGAGCTACCTTCAGTGTTAAGCCAGATTCACAATGTGTTTCATGTCTCTATGCTGAGACGATACCATTCGGATCCGTCTCATGTGGTGCCTATGGAGGAAATCAAGGTAAGACCTGACCTATTCTTTGAAGAGGAACCAATGGAAATCCTGGATTGTGATGTCAAAGTGTTGCGAAGGAAATCGGTTCCGTTGGTTAAGGTTCTATGACAGAATCATGGTTCTGAGGAGGCTACTTGGGAGCCAGGGGAATCGATACGACAACAATACCCGCATCTACTCTGATCAGGTAATTTCGAGGTTGAAATTTCTTTGAGGGGGTAGAACTGTAACATCCTGAATTAATGGGCCTTTGCATTAATGTGTGGATAAGTTTAATGTGAGTGTTAGGGGTCCAGAATGGGCTCAGGGTTGGGCCGAGGCCTTAATCAAATTTTCTGTTTGGACACTCTAGTGGAAAGTCGGATAGGATAGGGCTTAAAAGATATTATCTATGTTTTAAGATACAAAATGAGGCATGTGGCCCAGTGGCAAAGTGGCGCCACTTAAAGAGCAGAGAAGTGGCGTCAACTGAGGAGGCCCAAATTCATGTCACATGAAGCCTAATTCTTTTAATTAAATTTAGTTAATTTTCAGCATCTAAGTGGGTAGAGTGGGGCTACAATGAGGCTTAGAAATAGGGGGATTTATGTGAGTGGATAATGTGGATAATGTAGCAGATAAAAAGGAGGAAAATGTGGTGTTATCTAGGCCACTTGTGAAGGTATGATCGGATAGGGATAAGGGAGAAAGTTTAGGAATTATTTATCGATCACAGTAGTGGCCGAATTTCTAACTCTGGGGGAAAGAGGAAAATCGGTTTTGATGAAGCTAAAGGGGGTGCCAAAATTTCCCTTGTTAATTAATTAGTTTTAGTTTTCAAAAGAGGGCAATTCTAGCTTTTGGTTATTGTGTGTGCCGAAAATTTGATTAGAAAATGGGGTACTTCTTAATATCGATATTTATTCTCATTCTCTTCTCTTAGTTGTTTCTTTTTTCAAAAAGCCGAAAACTCCGAAAGTTCCATCTTCTTCTTCATTCTCTGCTAAAGCTGATACCTCATAGCCTTTCTCTACGCCTTTTCTCGATTTCTTCTATAAGCTGAAACCTTTAAGTATTCTTTCTCTTTACTCTCTTCTGCCATAGCCGAATGCCCTAGTGTCCATTCTTTTTTTTCTTCCTGTCGATTTCTTCATTAAAAAGCAGAATCTCCATAGATTCTTTGAATCATCTTCTCTTTTTGATTTTCGCAAAAAGCTAAAATCTTCTAGAAGTAGCCGAATCTCCTGCGGTAGGGTAAGTGTCGATCTTCTTCTCTTCAATTTTCTTTTGGTTTTTGGAAGCTAAATTCGAAAGGCTAATGAGCTTGGTAAGGTTGACGTTTGATTAATGGTTTGATGTTTTCTTGTTGGGCGACATCGAAAATCGAAGTAGATCGTTTAGATCTAAAAGCTGAAAACTACTAGTCCCTGAGTCTCAATCTCTTTTCGGGATTTCAAGGTAAGGGGTTCTCTTTAGATTTTCGTTACGTTCGTTCATCGTGTTTATAATCTTAACCATATGTTATGGATTAAAAACAATGTGTTGTGCTGGTTTCAACTGATAAGGTCTTTTGATGGAATCAAATGTCAATCAGGCAAAGGAGGGGATTGGATCTGTAAAACCAATCCATAAGTTTAAGAAATGAGCAAGGTCGCAATTTCAGATTGGTCGCCAGTTGTGGACCGACTTGAGCAAAACCTTAGGCAATTAGCGATCGTATCGACTCATCGACAAAGGTTTACATAGAAAGTAACATCTTGACTGTAATCAGGTGTGTGGATCTTTATCACACTAGTTAATCTATACTATATATATTATGGGCTAAAAGTCGGAAAAAGGCTGTTTGAACAGTCGTGTTACCCGAAATGGGTAGGCAAAGGATGCCAGGTACGTAATCGTAGAAACTTCTCTATGTGTATCAAAGGATGTGGTAGTCTGTGATCTTTTTAGATAGTATATTGTTTTGATTCTGCATGTATGTATGCATGGGATGGGATTGATATGACGAAGGGGAAGAGCATGCTAATAGGTCACTCAGTGATCGGTGGTTAGCACACAACATATTATTTAGGTCGCATGGCGATCGGTGGCTCTGCCACATCTGATTAATAGGTCACATAGTGATCGGTGGTTAAACCACAATATATATTATCAAGGTTGCATGGCGATCGGTGGCTCTGCCACATAGGTCACATAGTGATCGATCTTTATGACAAGTAGTACAGCTGTCGAAATGGTGTGTAGCGGATGGAGGGTTGATTGTAGAAATCCCCAAGGTGTGATGGCTGGTACGGGCTGGTGTGTAGAGGATGGATTATAGGATTGGGTTGGGCCATGTATCATGTATATATATTCTGTTGCCATTGTGTATGGGCCAAGGCCCATAATGTGTTTATGGGCCTCACCCTTTTATGTGTTTTCAGGATTTGCACACTGAGTCTTGGTGACTCACCCTTTTATTTCTTTGACTTTTTACATGAGCAGTAGATCTTGGACATGGGAGCCGAGGCGGACTCGAGGGGCCATCAAGTTTTTATTTTCATAAATTATTTTCGGTTTTCCTTTAAGTTTTAATTTTGGGATTATTTATGTAATAAGGCCTCCATAGCTTGGGTTATCAATTTCCATTTATTAATGTTTATATTCTACAAACTTATGTTCAAGGACTTGATTATAAGAAGGAAAAAAAAAAGAGATTTTCATAAGTTTAAAAAAAAAAAACTACAAAGGCTTTCTACAAATATCACTTATTTAACAAATACCTGCATAAACGAACTGAGATTTTCAAAACCCTCCAAAGAAAAGTTTTCAACAATTAACTCGTAGCATACCAGATCTGGTCGTGATGTTTTGGGCCGGGTTTGGGGTGTTACACCTAAGCCCACCGAAGCAAAATGGCTGAAGCCCATACGTATCGAATTAGGTCGTAGCCCTAATAACGTGGCATATCAGATAGTGAATGCAATGCAACCCAGCCCAACCTAGTATTCCATCCGCTTCACACTGCTCCATATGTCCAACCTCAACACACCTATGGGGATTTCTACAATCAACCCTCCAGCTGCTACACTCCTCATTGGCAGTCATGCTGACAGTCATGCTTCTCAAAGCTGATATAATGTGACAGAGTCACTGATGTATGTGGCCTAGCCACTACAATAATGTGATAGAGTCACCGATATATGTGGCACCGAGCCATCAAAATAATGTGATAGAGTCACCGATATACACTACCCCTTTTCATCACTATCATATCCCAATCCCATGCAAACATATAATCATAATTTAATGAATGCAACATATGTCAATGTAAATCAAATAATCAGAGCATACATATATTCATGGTAAGGTATTTACATGACACAATCAAAGGTAACTAACCTGGTATCTCCGATTTTACCCCCAAGGGTAACTCAACAATCATTACCGATGTTTCGACTTTTAAACAATACACATACTTATTATTAATTAAACTAATGTTGGTGCGAGAATTACACACCTGATTACGCGAAGAACTAGACACTCCTGATCATTGCTATTCTTATTAGCGGGAATAACCACTATCTACCTATCCCAAATAGATGTCGGCTCTCTACCACAACCTGGCGAAAAGTCTCGAACTGTTGACACATCACGTCATTTGAACTTGGGAGCAGAGACTAGGAGTCCACTCCCCTCCTTAGATTGGCTAGCACTCGCATCCATGAAGAGAATCTTTGATCAGTACAGTACTTTCAGAGAGATCGATGATTGTCTAACAAAGAGATTTGGATATGGCAGAGTAACATGAAAGAGAGACTAATCGTATAGGACTAGAGAAAAACTCCTTACCTTAATTATCAATGCTGCTTGGTTCTATTCTCTTGACTGAGTTCCAAGATGTCTTAGATTCGGCCATTGCTGACAAGAGTTCTGGCTTCCTACAACACGCTTAAAGGTAGAGAGAGTACTAATATTTGGCCTAAAAAGGAAAAATTAAGAGGATGACTGCTTCGATCCATTGAAAAGTGAAGAGAAAAACATATGAGGAGAGAACCCGTTACCTTGCAACAATCAAAGCTGATTGAGAAGAGACTTTCGGCAGACCAAATGGGATGCTTCTTGATGTTCGGCTTACAACAAAATATGAGAGATAAGAGTTTAGTTTGACACAAGAGGGGTTTCAACTTAAGAAAAGAAGAAAAGAGAGACGAAAAGAAAATGAAGAAAATGGGCAACTGAGGTTCGGCTAGTGAAGCAAGAAATAAAAGTGCAAGAAGAAAAGATAAAGAAAATAGAAGAAGTTTAGAAGAAGAGTGATTTGACTAAAGTGTGAACAAAGGAGAAAAGAAAACAAAAACTTGAAGGGAAAAGATGGAGAGAAGACTTTGAGAGATTCGGCACAAGCACTAAAAGTAACCAACCCGAAAATGCCTTAAGAGTCAAACACCCAAAACGTCAAAAGAAAAGCTAAAGAGACTAAAGAATTCGGCACATCACTCCCAAAAGGTTCAGTTTTGCTAATTCACACCAAGATGCCGAAACTCCCTAGCCACTACATCACATAGTCGAAATTCTCCTCCATCTCTCCAATATTTGGCCAACTCTCACTCACCTCCCCACTTCCTTGATTTGCTCCTAGTTTTACTCCACTAAGCCCTCTTCATCACTCTTTCAAACTTCTTTAACCAATTTAACTCCTCAAGCTCCTCTCTTTCATCCATTTCAAATCATTTGACTCATTCAACAACCACCTTGATAGAGTCCTAGTCGAATGTCACCTCTCCTCCATCCTGACGAAAAAAAATACTCCAAAATTATAACCTGTGGGATTTGAACCTACTCCCCTTCCATGCTCTCTTGTGACGCCAACCACTAAGCCACGCACTCCACTTGTGACATCAAATTACAACTAAACATGCTTAAGGCCTGGATCCACTAGCTCTCCCCCTAAAGTGCCCTAAAAGCAAAATTTTTCCAAAGGCCTTGCTTGAACTCGAGCCTCCCCAAGACCCCCAAACACACCAAAATAACAAGCTAAACGAGCCAAACACATAGAATGACACAAAATGCAAAACCCATAATTCTAGGATGTTGCCTCTTTAAAGATATTTCGGCCTTGAAATTTACCTGATCAAAAGAGGTGAGGGTATTGCTATCGCATCACATCCTCCGGCTCCCACGTAGCTTCCTCTGAGCCATGATTGCTCCACAACACTTTGACCAAAGGAATTGACTTCCTTCTCAACACTTTTACATCCTAATCTAAGATCTGTACTGGTTCCTATTCAAAAGACAGATTAGGTCTTACTTCAATTTCTTCCACTGATACTATGTGAGATGGGTCCGAACGATAGCGCTATAGCATTGAAACATGGAATACATTATGGATCTGACTCAACTCTGGGGGTAACTCAAGCTGATAAGCCACCGGTTCCACACGTTTCAACACTCGGTAAGGCCCGATGAATCTGGGGCTGAACTTGCCCTTCTGTCCAAACCTTAGAACCTTCTTCTAGGGTAAAACTTTTAGAAAAACCCGATCACCCACAGAGAATTCTCTTTCCTTACGCTTCAGATTTGCATACGATTTCTGCCTGTCGGAAGCCTCCTTTAACCAAGCCTGAATCAACTTAACCTTTTCCCCGTCTCCAAGATCAACTCCGGACCCAACAACTGTCGCTCACCCAACTCTATCCAGCAGGTAAGAGTACGACACGTACGAGCATACAACGCCTCGTAGGGTGCCATCTGAATGCTAGACTGATAGATGTTGTTGTACGCAAATTCTGCCGATGGTAAAAAATCCTCCCAACTCCCTCTGAAGTCGATTACACAGCCCCTTAACATGTCTTCCAGAATCTAAATTACCCTTTTGACTGACCATCAGTTTGGGGTGAAACGCTGTGCTGAAATCTAGCCTCGTACCCAAAGCTTCGTGCAACGCCTTCTAGAACCGTGATGTAAACATGGGATCCCTGTCTGATATGATAGACACTAGTACCCCATGCAACTTTACGATTTTTGCCATATACAACCTGGCCAACTTCTAAAGCGAGTAATCCATACGAATTGGTATAAAGTGGGTGGACTTCATTAACCGATCGATGATCACCCATACTGAATCTTTCTTAGTACGCGTTAGGGGCAGCCCACTAACAAAGTCCATAGTTATCAT
Organism: Gossypium rotundifolium; assembly: GCA_025506655.1. Taxonomy (NCBI): domain Eukaryota; kingdom Viridiplantae; phylum Streptophyta; class Magnoliopsida; order Malvales; family Malvaceae; genus Gossypium; species Gossypium rotundifolium. The sequence continues at coordinate 34,202,900 of CP106730.1, forward strand.
CTCCCACTTCCAAAATGGAATCTTTACCGGTTACAACAACCTCGAAGGCAACTGGTGCTCCGCCTTCACTTGCTGACAAGTCAAACACTTACTCACAAACTCGGTAACTTCTCGCTTCAACCCTGGCTACCAGTACTGTTCCCGTAGGTCTCGATACATCTTACTTCCACCGGGATGCATAGTGTATGGGCTACTATTTGCCTCCCGCAGAATCATCTGTCTCAACTCGAGTCCTTCGACAAACAAACCTTTCCATGAAAGTATAATACCCCTTCACTGCTTAGACCAAAATCTTCGGTCTCGCCACTTAACACTTCATCCAGCAACTGCCTTTTTTTTTAATTTGACCTACCCATGAAGGCTTCACTTGAAGTTCTGTAACATCCCGAATTAAGGCCTAGTCGGAACAGTGGTTTCGGGACCACAAATTTGACGTAATAAAATTTATTTTTATTATATTTTCATAGTCTATGATTTCACGAAAATATTTCGTCAAAATTTTGTTCGAAAATTTCGATGTTTGGGCACTCAATTTAGTCAAAAGCACTAAATTGTAAAAAGTGTGAAAGTTGAGTTCTACATGTTAGAGGTGTCCAATTGTTATGAGATTTTAAATTGGAGGTCCTTAAATGATAATTATACCATTGGTTAAGTTGGTGGACAAAAATGGACATGGATGGGTATGTTTCAAAAGATTTTTTAAGGGGTATTTTGGTAATTTAGTGAATTAAATGAATTAAAAACAAAATTTAAATGCCAAATATGTCCATCTTCTTCATTAGGACGAAATTACAAGGGTTCTACATATCTAGGGTTTGTTTCAAGCTTCCAAGCTCCATAGTAAGTGATTCCAAGCCCCGTTTTTAATGTTCTTTACGTTTTTGGAATCTCGGTAACTTGGTTTAACTTATTCTAGCAATAATTTAACCTAGGGTTCATACTTGGAAAAATAAACATAAGTGAAATGTGTTTATTTTGATAATTTATGATACAATATGAAAGCTAAAATTATGTCAAACAACCTTTGCTAAGCGATTTTACGTGAAAACGAGTAAAATGACATAATCGGTAAAAATACCTAATCTTCATAAGTACATGTTAGAGTGAGAATTTGATGTTACTATAGAAGGGAAAAATGTTCAGCCTACTATAAATCTTAAGAATAAGGGATGAGGTTTAATTTTCTAGTCTAGGGGCAAAGCTATAATTATGCAAAAGTTTAGGGGCAAAATTGTAATTTTTCCAAAGTTTGAGTTAGGGACTGTTTTCAGTAGTACATTGATTAAATAAGTGAAATGTGATGTTTTAGACTTCGAAAAATGAGATTTGGACCTAAAACTAGAGGAAAATCGAAAAATTGAGAAAGTTGGTAAAATGACCGTTTCGGCATTCAAGGTAAGTTCGTGTGTTTAATAATAATGCAATACCATGCTTGAATTGTAATTTTCTATTGATATGGCATAAATTGTATGGTTTAATATGTGTAGGAAAAGTTGATCGATGGTATGTATGGTATGGAAAATGTGATGTTTATTGTGTCAAGTGAAATTGAATGGCAAATTAATGTTACAGGAATTGAATGTTAAATTAATATTACTTGGGTTGTATGAGTTGCTACACGGTTGTACCTGACGAGATTTCGACAAGAAAGTTTATATGTAAATAATGCATTTATTTTACTTGTATACTAATTATTTTGCTAGATATTATGGAAATCATTGGGTGATAACTAAAATATGAAAATGAATGGAATGGAAAATTCTTGATTGAACCTTCGAAAAATCGAGAGGTACGGGCAATATGTAGCTAGGTCACACGAGTGATAAGGGACCTTCACCGTGTGCACAAGAAAGCTACTGATGGCAAAATTTCATATGTAGCTAGGCCACATGGATGATAAGGGAATTCCACCATGTGTGCAAGAAAGCTACGGTATAATAATTTCATATGTAACTAGGTCACACGTGCAATACTGTGTGTATACCATGTGTACAAGAAAGTTATGAGTTATGAGTTGCTAGGTCACATGAGTGGTTACTAGTGTTGGACACCATGTAGACAAGAAAGCTACGAGATGGAATGGCTAGGTCACATGGGTAACAAGGGACCTTCACCATGTGTACAAGAAAGCCGAATTATGTATAGGTGGAGCTATGTACTGAGACCACCGAGTATCGGGCGTTTCTGAAGGGGTTCAAAGAAATAGTTTACTAATGATGATTGGTGCTATTATGTTATGAATAAGTGTAAGTGTGAATGTGACCAATTGAGAAATGTGGAAAATGTACATATGAACAATATGTTCGATATGTAATCGGAAATTGGAAAGGTTGGTATAAGCAAGTGATGAACACAACTAAAGTGTAAGAGAGAGCAAAATCTCAAAGAAACTGCTTGGACAGCAAGAGGACATGAGTTTGAAAAATTTCTAAAATAGTAGAGATTGAATTATAAGTTTTATGAGATATTTATTTAAATCTTATTGAGTCTATTTTCATATAAAAGAAACATAGAAAACAAATGATTCAGTATATTTTGAGATATTTGAATTTCGTGAGACCGGTTCGAATGATTACGTGATTCCTTGTTTTGCATTGTAAAAATCATTAAAAATTGTACAAAAATAATTGTTGAATATAAATTATATTCATGAAATCCTGAATGAGTCTACATTAAAATCAAAAAATAAGAAGGTCATATGAACTCTATACAAGGATAAAATTGATTTGTAGTGAAAAGAGGTCATAATAGTTGAATAGTAAAATAGGGGAATCTTTAATGAATAAAATGTATTGATTGGATAAATAAAAAATTCTGGAAATTATATGGTAATAGGATATGTGAGTCTAGTTCCATGGAAAATTAACGGATCTTAATTTGGAGTTCCGTAGCTCCATATATAAATAATTTAGTGGCTATGACTCAAGTAGACAGCTTGAGATGAACATGAATAAAAAGTGGAACTATGTTCAATTATGATTGTATTATCTTGAGAACATATTGTGAAGATTTATAAAAGCCTGTTAATAAATCACTTATATTTTACATACTTACTTACTAAGCTTTGTAGCTTACTTCCCTTCATTTCCCATATCTTATAGGGTTGTATGCTAACTCGAGTTGGAGATCATCGGAGATGTAATCACACTATCAAGCTATCATCGTGGGTAAAATTGAATACAAACCTATTAAGTTTAGGGCATGTATAGGAGACTTAGTCATTTGTATATGTCATAATTGGTTTGGCCTAAAATGTTGGCCTTTGAATATTTAGCAGTTCATTTTGTATAATTTGGATGAAATTTTATGACTCAGTTTAATATGTTTTCAAGTGTATGTGTTTTGGTAATGCCTCGAACCCTATTCCGACGTTGAATATGGGTAAGGGGTGTTACATTTAGTGGTATCATAGCTGTGGTTTAGTCGATTCTTGGACTAACATAGCGTATGTGAGTCTAGCTATACATGCCATATTACTACTCGTGATAGTGTGATATCTCCCGACTCTGACGAAATGGTTTTGTTAAGATAGAGATGACTTCTAACCGAGCTATTTTTTGATAATGATGATAATGATATTGAAATGATATAGACTTGCTTATGATGTGTCAAAATTTGGAAAGGTATGAATAGAAGTTCACGATATATATGTGTTAATATACAAAATGAGATAACCACAAGTTGAGAAATGTGAAAAGTGGAATGAAATGAAAGTTTATATGGTGAAAAGCCCATCCATGTTTGTTTGGCATGCATATGATGTTATCTGCCCAACATATTTGATTAAGTGAATACGATAAATAAATTTTCTCAAATTGACAGAATGTGTGTTTATGTACACTTGTTTGAATAAGATAATCGAAAAAGTTCGTGTAACATGACTATGTATGTTAATTAGCTTGAACTGAATTATGTAATTGTGATTATATGATGTTGGTGATGAATACAAAGTCATATGTATGTATTTATGAGAGTTAAGTTAGAAGGTTTATGACCTCACCCCCTTACCAGTGTTGTTTTATAACAAAAATTCACGATAACCATGTGTTATAAGTCCATAAATGTGAAACTAAAAAGTTTAGTGGTGAAATACTTAGTAATGCATATAGAGATAAGAATAGATTGGAAAGTGGAAACAATTTTGGAAGGATATTAGAATGTTTTAAAGATTATATAGGTTATGCAGTGTCACAGATAAAGGAGAAGTTAATCTCGGCTAATCGACTTATTCAGATATAATGTCTAAAGTATGTGTTTGCTGAAATTTTTCCCAAATTGATTTTCGTTAGTGAGTGGAATAATACAGGGTTCATGATGACAGAATTAATCAAAGAAATGATATTTGAGTAGTAAAGATGTCTGTGTGTGTGACAGTTACGGTTGAAATAAATATGATGATCTTTTCTGTGTATTCTATATATTCTCTTATCCTCAGAGATATGTGTGTGATTGTTCAGTTTCTGATGGAGTTCTTACGTTGTGAGAAGCTAACTATGATGTTAAACGAATGTCCTGTTGGTTTGGTCGGTTTATGATTGGTATTTCTTTATCTCTTTGAAATTCTATTTAAATATGTTGGAATGAAGTCGATGGTAAAAATTTATGTGAGACTATTCTTATATTTCTACTGATTATGGTTTTGTTTTATATATACCGGAAATATATTATCTCTGTTATGATAGAAGTCTAGAGTCGGTAAGCATTGTTTTTCTACTGGGTTTCTCTAAGGAATCATCAGGATCTCTGTTATTTTCTTATGAGTTATGTTCTCAAACTTCTGGAATGGTATCGTATTTAGGGTTTTCTTATCACCCTTATTGTGCGAATTATCGAACATGGCTCATCCTTAAAATATGTTCTTTGGTCTATGATGGCTATGTTTAGTATGATTGTATTTCTGGAATCGATAATAGGAATGTGGTGATTATGGTATCAAGGTTTCTCAAATTTTCGTGGAAGAAATTGATATTGGCAAGGGTATAAATGGTAAGAACACAAGCTTAAATTATATAGTAGTTTTCTTTCCTTAGGTAAGTTTGATTAAAGTTAATGAGTTCAATCAGGATATCTATTTCCTCAAGCTAATACGGTTTAAAAGATCTTTGATTTGCATGCTAAAATAATTTTGAAGGATTGTATATTTGAGTTGTATCCTCAGCATGAAGAAAAGAGTATATTGATATGTTATTAGTCAATAGCTAAAATCAACTCAGTTGTTTTTATATGAGTGAACTAATTTGTTAAGATATGATTTGAGTTATGTATATTTAAACATGCCTCGACTAAGAGAATAAATTTTGTGTATTCACAAGTATGAAGACGGATAGTCGGAATAAAGAAATTATATTTTAGAAACCATAATACAGAGATATGCTTATTGGATTATTCTAACCAGATGATGTTATTATAAGTTAAAGTTGTTCTGATTGGAAAAGTTATCATATTTGTGAAAGTTTGAATGGTCTTGGTATACTAACAAAGTTAAAGCAATTGAAGGTATTATTAACCGAAGCTCTAGTTCAGTTGGAATTGAGTAATGAGTTTATGATTTTTTTTCAGTGATGCACTAGTGAACGGATTAGAATGAGTTTTATTGCTAGAATATAAAGTGATGGTTCATGTTTTCAAACGGTTAATGTCACATTAAAAAGAATTGTTCGACTAGTGATTTAGAGATGGTTATTATTATGTCTGTATTGAAAAATTTGATGACACTGTTTGTTTAACGAGGATTTTCATATGTTTCCTGGTTTCGAGAGTTTAATATATCTGATGGCATAGCAAAATTTGAGTTTAAGACAGTGGTTGTGAATTAAGCTATTGAAAGATTGTGAGTGATTATCAATTGATCTGTGGGAAGCCAAGAGAAATGCTATTGGGTTGTTTTTGAACGTTTGATAGAATTAGCATAATAATTTCAAATGTTTCGATTCTTTATTTGATAGAATTCACTGAGTTATATTAGGATTTAGATCGATGATAGAGTGTTTCTGAAAGTATCGTCTTGAAAAATATTATTTAGTGATGTTGGAAATTAAGAGAAAGATACTAAACCACTCTTCTGGTAAGATTTTCAAGGACGAAAATCATAAAAGGGGGGAAGAAATGTAACATCCCGAATTAAGGCCCAGTCGAAACAGTGGTTTTGGGACCACAAATTCGACGTACTAAAATTTATTTTTATTATATTTTTATGGTCTACAATTTCATGGAAAGATTTTGTAAAAATTTCGTTTGAAAATTTCGTCATTTGGGCACTCAATTTAGTCAAAAGGACTAAACTGTAAAAAAGTGTAAAAGTTGAGTTCTACTTGTTAGAGGTGTCCAATTGTTATGAAATTTTAAATTGGAGGTCCTTATATGATAATTAGACCATTGGTTAAGTTGGTGGACAAAAATGAACATGGATGGGTATGTTTCAAAAGATTTTTTAAGGGGCATTTTGGTAATTTAGTGAATTAAATGAATTAAAAACAAAATTTAAATGCCAAATATGTCCATCTTTTTTCATTAGGACGAAATTACAAGGGTTCTCCATAGCTAGGGTTTGTTTCAAGCTTCCAAGCTTGTAACACCCCAAACCCGACCCATGCTTTAAGGCCAGATTTGACACGTCACACGAAGAAAACAAGTAAAGAACTTGTGATTCTTTATTAAAGATGTTGTTTGGTTATAGTTTAAGAAAACAAGTTTGATAAAATACTACTAATTTTGAGAATTTGATTAGTAAATCGAATATCGAACTAACGAAACTTAAAATAGTGACTTTTGAAAATATCGTTGATAATTTGAGAGAAAATTTCCAAGTTAAAATATTTGTAAAAGTTTATTAGGAAGCCCATTTGTTAATCAATTTTGGAAAACCTTTATTTACTTTTTTAGAAAATTGCCTTTTAAAACAATTTAAGCAAAATAATAAGTATATCAAACATAAAGAAAATAATAAAATACTCCAGAGGCCTTATTACAACATAAAACCCAAAATAGTAAAGTGAACGAAAATAAAAAATCTAAAGTTCAATATGAACCATTTCTGAAGTATGGCCTCCATCGAGACATCCATCGCCCAAGTCCACGTCACTGAGCGTTACCAACAAGCGTTAAGAGAAAAGGGGGGTGAGTTACAAGAACTCAGTGTATAATCCCTTATCGTAATTCACTGGGCCGAAACCCATTTAGCAAAAACTTAGGCTTGAGCCCATTTAATAATAACTTGGGCCGAAGCCCATTGAGTAAAATAATGTAACAATTATATCATGTGTATATAATGCAGTTCCCAAACCAAACCTAGTATTCCATCCGCTACACACCACCTGTGCCAACCAACACACCTGTGGGGATCAAGTCAACCCACCCCGCCAACACACCAATTACAGGCATTAAGCCATTTATAACAAATTTAATTGTGGACAAACCACCAGGATAACAAAATATACGTGGCGTGGCCACCAGATAGATTGTGACAGAGTCACCAAAATATGTGGCAGAGCCACCAGAATTTCTCTTCAATATTATCCCATCACATGCAAAATCATGTATATGTTGCATAACAAATCATGATTTTTACAGTATAACAACAATAATTTATTTGGATATCTATTACAAAATTATAGCCCATTATAACAATTTATCGAATAGGCCCATTTAGCAAAATATCAGATTGGCCCATATAACAAAATATCAGATCGGCCCATATAGCAAATTATCAGATTGGCCCATATAGCAAATTAACAAATCGGTCCATTAAGGCATTTTTGTATTTCGGTCCTTCAAGGAAATCTTATCAAATCGGACCATTAAGGCATTTTCATAATTTGGCCCATCAGGGGCAATTTCGTAATTCGACAATCGTACCCACTAAGGGTAATTCGGTAATTTTGCAATCCAGACTTAACTACTAATTTGGGCATAACAATTTAAACTGTCCATCTGTGTCATACTAACTAAATTGGCTATAACTTTGGTTAGGAATCTCAAAATCTAAATCCGTCAATTTTCCTTGAAACTAAAGTCATATATCTTCTTTCAAAAATTTTTCCAGAATTTTTTTCTTAACCATTTAGTACATTTTATTCCTTAAAATTTCCCTTGTTACACTGTCCAACGATTCTGACCTCTCTTTCCTTAATTTCAAATATCTCACCGTACAACTTTCATATATTGCTCCCACTTATTTCTAATGAAAATAGAATCTATAAGAAATTCATAAATATAAATTATAACCCTTAATTCACTTTGTACAATTTTATATGATTTTTCTAATATAGATCAGGGAACCACGTAGTTAATCAGAACCAGTCTCACTAAACTTAAGATATCTCAGAATATAAAATTTCTTTTCCTTCTCAGTTTCTTCCATATCAAAATAGACACAGTAAGATTTAATTTGATATCTCATTCACTTTCTAATTTCCTTTCTCCTATTTTTCATTATTTTTCAAAGACACATCACTATTTCTAACCGGAACTATTTTATTACAAAATATGGTTACTACTACGAATATACGCACTCCCGAGTGATCATAGATGTCGATTTCTGGTTTTCTTTGGTATTTCGACCGAATAAAAAAACATATCATACAAAATTTTAGAGATATGTGAGATTACACACCATTTCAAACATGTTTTCGGAAGGTACGAGATTACACACCTTATTCGAAATCTGTAACACGATATTCTCTGCGGCACCTAAAGATACAATCGGTCAAAAATTAGTCCAAAACCCAATTTACAACTTCATCCAAGTATTCAATTGATTAAAAATCTACATCACTTACCAACAATCCTAGTCTCTTATTACGAGAGATAGGTGTTCGACTTTACCACTATTTTTGAAAAATCCACAAGTAGAGAGTATCGAGTGATTTCGTGCCTAACAACATAATCGATTAGCTAAACTTTCAATCCGATTAACTCCATAACCGAATAGCAATATCGAATGGAATATGAAAAGACTCCTTACCTTAATCGATGATAATCCTGATTCCCACCAATTGGCTTATGACTACAAATGAATTGACAAGGATTTGGTATTAGGCCACCCACTAGAACTCTACGAAAAAAAGTTGATCAAATATGAGAGTGATGGAGAGAGTGATATTGCAATAAGAAGCAAAGTGGAATAGCCGTATAGTTATGAACATACATATTCAGCTAGAAAGAGAAGAAAATGAAAGGAGTAGAAATGAGGCCCTTACCCGATTCAACCAAGGAGAGATGTCCAACACACAAAATTGGGGAAGATAGAAGATGATAGAAATTCAGCTATTGAAGAGAAAATAATAAAGAAGATTTGATCATATGGTAATGTCGATTTAGGAAAATGGAAGAAAGGTTGAAGGAATGATAAAAAGAAGAGAAGAGATGTGAGAATAAATGTTAGGTAATTCGGCTAACACAAAGGAAAAAGGTTGGAAAAGAGTACCAAAAATGTTCAAAAGAAAAAATAGGCTTTTCAAGCACAAACTTGCAAATAGGCTAGGATAATTCAGCTCCTTCTTTTTACCCATCAAAACCATCCACATTCATGCCCCTAGTAGTCAAAAATTTTCCAACCAACCTTTCCATAACATTTCCCTTGAAAAAGGCCACTTGTTCCCCTTACTTTCCCCTTTCTCTTGATTTCTTTCCTCACCTTCATTCTTTCCTATTCTCCTTAGCCATCTTGCCAAAAATAAAAAGTCCACCTTACCTTATTTACATGCTTGGCCGACACTTAAGGAAAAGGTGCAAAAAATAATAGTCAAAATTTACACACAATGGGATTTGAACCTCTTCCCTCAAGGTACTTCATGTGGTGCCATAACCTCTTTACTAATTGCTCACTTATGCTAGCATTTACTCATTTATTTCCATAAGCTTTGAGGTCAATTACTATCTTTTCTTAATAGGCTTAAACACAAAATTTTACTAAGGCCCAACTTGAACCCGAAACTTCATAGAAATCTCGTAACTTTTCAAAATTACTTTCTCAATAAGTCCAACTTGAATTAATTCCATTCTCTTGTTCTCAAAACTTTAAACACTCTTACGCCCAACGCCCAATGGGTCCAATCCTACTAGGCCCAATTACGGGATGTTACAAAGCTCCATAGTAAGTGATTCCAAGCCCCGTTTTTAATGTTCTTTACATTTTTGGAATCTCGGTAACTTGGTTTAACTTATTCTAGCAATAATTTAACCTAGGGTTCATATTTGGAAAAATAGCCATAGGTAAAATGCATTTATTTTGATATTTTATGATAGAATATGAAGGATGAAATTATGTTAAACAACTTTTTCTAAGCGATTTTACGTGAAAACGAGTAAAATGACATAATCGGTAAAAATACCTAATGTTCATAAGTACATGTTAGAGTGAGAATTTGATGTTGCTATAGAAGGAAAAAATGTTCAGCATGTTATAAAACATAAGAATAAGGGATGAAGTTTAATTTTTGAGCCTAGGGGAAAAATTGTAATTATGCAAAAGTTTAGGGGCAAAATTGTAATTTTTCCAAAGTTTGAGTTAGGGACTGTTTTGAGTAGTACATTAATTAAATAAGTGAAATGTTATGTTTTAGACCCCAAAAAATGAGATTTGGACCTAGAACTGGTGGAAACTTAAAAAATTAGGAAAGTTGGCAAAATGACCATTTCGGCATTCGAGGTAAGTTCGTGTGTTAATAATAATGTAATACCATGCTTGAATTGCAATTTTCTATTGATATGGCATAAATTGTATGACTTAATATGTTTAGGAGAAGTTGATGGATGGTATGTATGGTATGAAAAATGTGATGTTTATTGTGTCATGTGAAATTGAATGGCAAATTAATGTTACAGGAATTGAATGTTAAATTAATATTACATGGGTTGTATGAGTTCATACACAGTTTTACCTGATGAGATTTCGACAAGAAAGTTTATATGTAAATAATGCATTTATTTTACTTGTACAATAATTATTTTGCTAGATATTATGAAAATCATTGGGTGATAACTAAAATATGAAAATGAATGGAATGGGAAATTCTCAATTGAACCTTCAGAAAACCGAGAGATATGGATAATATGTAGCTAGGTCACACTAGTGACAAAGGACCTTCACTGTGTGCACAAGAAAGCTACTAGATGGCAAAATTTGATATGCAGCTAGGCCACATGGATGATAAGGGACTTTCACCATGCGTGCAAGAAAACTGTGGGATAATAATTTCATATGTAACTAGGTCACATGTGTAATAATGTGTGTATACCATGTGTGCAAGAAAGTTACAGGTTATGAGTTGCTAGGTCACATGAGTGGTTCCTAGTGTTGGACACCATGTAGACAAGAAAGCTACGAGATGGAATGGCTAGGTCACATGGGTGATAAGGGACCTTCACCATGTGTACAAGAAAGCCAAATTATGTATAGGTGGAGCTTTGTGCTGGGACCACCGAGTATTGGGCATTTCCAAAGGGGTTCAACGAGATAATTTACTAATGATGATTGGTGCGATCATGTTATGAATAAGTGCAAGTGTGAATGTGACCAATTGAGAAATGTGGCAAATGTATGTATGAACAATATGTTCGATATGTAATCAGAAATTGGAAAGGTTGGTATAAGTAAGTGATGAACACAACTAAAGTGAAAGAGGGAGCATAAATTTACAATAAAACTGTTTGGATAGTAGCAGTGACATGAGTTTGAAAAAACACTAAAAATAATAGAGATTGAATTATAAGTTGTATGAGATATTTATTTATGAGATATTTATTTAAATATTATTGAGTCTATTTTCATATAAAAGAAACATAGAAAACAAATTATTCAATATTTTGAGATATTTGAATTTCTATGATAATTGGTTCGTAATGATTACGTGATCCATTGTTCTACCTTGTAAAAATCATTAAAATTGTACAAAAATAATTGTTGGATATAAATTATATGCATGAAATTCTGAATGAGTCTACTTTCAAATTAAATAAATAATAAGGTCATATGAACTATGTACAAGGATAAAATTGATTCGTAGTGAAGAGACATTAGAATAGTCAAGCAGTAAAATAGGGGAATCTTTAATGAGTAAAATATATTGATTGGATAAACAAAAAATTCTGGAAATTTTATGGTAATAGGATATGTGAGTCTAGTTTCATGAAAAATTAACGGATCTTAATTTGGGTTTTCGTAGCTCTAGATATAAATAATTTAGTGACTTTGACTCGAGTAGACAGCTTGAGATGAACATGAATAAAAAGTGGAACTATGTTCAATTATGATTGTATTATCTTGAGAACATATTGTGAAGATTTATAAAAGCCTATTAATAAATAACTTATTATTTACATACTTACTTACTAAGCTTTGTAGCTTACTTCCCTTCATTTCCCATATCTTTATAGGGTTGTATGCCAACTCGAGTTGGAGATCACCGGAGATGTCATTACACTATCAAGCTATCATCGTGGGGTAAAATTGAATACAAACCTCTTAAGTTTATGGCATGTATAGGAGACTTAGTCATTTGTATATGTCATAATTGGTTTGGCCTAAAATGTTGGCCTTTAATATTTAGCAGTTCATTTTGTATAATTTTGATGAAATTTTATGACTCAGTTTAATATGTTTTCAAGTGCATGTGTTTTGGTAATGCCTCGTACCCTATTCCGGCATTGAATATGGGTAAGGGGTGTTACAACTTCGGCTAATAAGCTTCCATCTTCATAAAAACTGAGATGAGCAATCATTACCCTCAAATCTGTTATCACTTTATGACTCAACTCATCTGCCACCACGTTAGCTTTACTCGGGTGATATTCAATTGCACAATCATAGTCTTTCAGTAATTCAACCCACCTTCGTTGTCTTAAATTCAACTCTTTCTGTGTAAGGAGATATTTAAGACTCTTATGGTCGGTGTAGATGATCAACTTTTCTCCATACAGATGGTGCCTCCATATCTTTAGGGCGAACACCACAGCAGCTAACTCCAAATCATGAGTGGGATAATTCACCTCATGTGGTCTTAATTGCCGAGACGCATATGCTACTACCTTCCCTTCTTGCATTAGCACACATCGTAACCCTATGTGCGATGCATCACAATAGAGGAAAAACTCCTTCCCAGCCTTAGGCTGAATCAACACTGGCTCCTCAGTCAAAATCCTCTTTAGCTTCTCAAAGCTTTCCTGCTGCTTATCAGCCCAAACAAACGGTACTCATTTCCGTAACAACTTGGTTAATGGTGCAGCAATCAACGAGAATCCCTCAATGAACCTTCTGTAGTACACAGCTAACCCAAGAAAACTTCAAATTTTTGCTACGGACTGCGGCGGCTTCCTGAGTCTAGAATAGCTTTGATCTTCAGGGATCAACCCTAATCCCCTCGGCAGAAACAACATGCCCCAAAAAGGTAATTTCTTTCAGCCAAAATTCACACTTGCTGAATTTGGAATACAGTTGCTTCTCTCTCAATATCTGCAGAACAACCCGAAGATGCGAATCATGCTCCTCTTCCGTTCTTGAGTACACCAGGATGTCATCTATGAATACCACCATGAACCGGTCTAAATAAGGTTAGAAGACCCGGTTCATCATGTCCATAAAAGTGACTGGTGCATTTGTTAACCCGAACGTCATCACTAGAAATTCATAATGCCCATACCACGTTCGAAAAGCAATCTTGTGAATATCTGCCTCCTTGACCCTTAACTGATGGTACCTTGATCTCAGACCTATTTTTAAGAATACCAAAGCTACTCATAGCTGATCGAACAGGTCGTCAATCCTTGGCAATGGGTATTTGTTCTTAATCGTCAACTTGTTCAGCTGATGATAGTCAATGTACATTCGCATCGACCCATCCTTCTTCTTAACAAACACTACTGACGCTCCCTACAAAGACACACTTGGTCGGATAAAACCACGGTTCAACAGCTCCTGGATCTGAGCTTTAAGTTCTACCAGCTCTTTCGGCGCCATCCTATATGGGGTGATGGACACCAGAGCTATTTCCAGAAGTAGATCAATGCCGAACTCCACCTCGAGACTCAGAGGTAACCCTGAAAGCTCTTCTGAAAACATGACCGAGAACTTTTTCACCATTCTAACGTCCCTTACAGACAATTCTTTGGCCTCCAAAGCACTGATGAAAGCTAAGAATGCCTCACACCCTTTTCGCACTATCCTTTTAGCCTTTAGCACAGACACAACATTGGACAGGTAATTCCTTCTCTCATCTATCACCAGCACCTCCTCATCCCCGAAAGTCTTCAATATCATGCGCTTAGCAGCACAATCCAAGTTTGACCGATGCTTAACTAACCAGTCCATACCTAAAATCAAATCAAACTCGTCGAACGACAATTCCATCAAGTCTGGCGGGAAAACAACCCATTGTACTTCTAAAGGTACACTCCTAAATAGTTTGTTCACAACTACAGATTGTCCTAAAGGGCTAATCACATATATTTCTGTAGCAGCAAGCTCAGATTTAATACTCAAAGTCCCAGATACAGTACAGGCAACATATGAGTGTGTATACCCAACATCTATCAAAGTTGTAAAGGGTGTATCAAACACAACAAAAGTACCAGTTATGACGTCTGGTGCATCGACATCCTCTCGTCGTCTAGCTGCATAAACCAATCCAAGCTGTCTTGCTTCTGTATTACCAGCACCTCTGCCCAGTGCTCCACGCCCTCGACTAACTCTGTTTCCTCCTCTGACGGACCACGACCTCTTGGTGGCTACTGCCCACCTCTTCCCAGTTGTGTGTAACCCTGACTTACCGACCGCACTCTAGCCAACTCTTGTGGACAGTCCCTTATTAGATGGTCCATAGATCCACACTTGAAACATCCTCTATTTCTTACCCAACACTCCCCCAAATGTAATTTCCCACATCGAGCACACGGTTAAAACTAACCAACAACAACACGCATCATACCTCGACCCGACCCCTCAAACCTAGGCCTCTTTTGAAACCCCAGCAGATCCTGACGACCCAAAAGTCCTCTTATTCTTACCCTTATCCTTGTTTGATTCTGCGTCTCAGACGTCTTCACCTCTTCGGCTATTTTTGCTTTCTCAACCAATATGGCAAAATCTCTTCCTACTGCAGAGCTATCAGTACCCACAGCTCGTCTCGCAGATCATCCTCGAACTGAACACAACGTTCATAATTAGTTATGACGATACCCCTGGCATAACAGCTTAAGCGTAGGAACTCCACCTCATATTCAACCACAGATTTACCTCATTGTACCAGATTCATAAATGCTTTTCTCTGGCCATCCACATAGATTGCCCTAACATATTTTCCCTGGAACGTCGAAGTCCCAAGTGATACGATTTATTGAAGTACCTTCCCTCAATGTGAGCCACCACTGGTACGCCTCATCACACAGGAGAGACACTGCTCCCTTCAACTTTTCCTCTACGGTACAGTCTAGATCGTCCATGATTCATTCAACCGCTTCCAGCCAGTATTTAGCTACGTTAGGGGTCACACCAGAAATACCCCTAAATATCTCATTCCCATTTTTCGGAGTCGCTCAGGGATAGATATTCGGGCTACTGATCCAATGCTTGCCCCAGCAACTCGTTCCAACACTCGTAGCATAGCTTGGGACAAAGCATTGTCCCCTCCAGCTCGATCATGGGACCCTACCTCGATTATCGGTGATGCAGGTGCTTCCATTTCATGCATGTGCCCTGATGCCTCAGATCCAGCCCCAGCACCTAGGCCTCCACCATGGCCGCGTGTGCTTCGTCCACGTCCACTGACGCTCATGTTTACTGAATCGACTTAATCTGATTAGAAATTTTATGAATTAGTAAATTATTCCACTGTTTATTAATAGATATCTTATGAATACAAATTTAAAAGTAGTTTTTGCAGATCGTATTTCTAAAGGTTTCAATCTCTAAAATTTTATCTCTTATAACTAGCAATCATAACTCAATAAAAATCCTTTCATAAAATCAAATGTAATCAAGACTTACAAGATTTAATTTGGGTCAAGACTCGGTGTGCCATACTTGCAGAAAGACATATATTTTTTAAACCACCTTTCAAACCAATTTTGGAAAAACATTTTTGAACCCATTTCATAGCCGAGTTTTGTAACCTGGCTCAGATACCATTATTGTAACACCCCAAACCCAGCCTAGACGTTATGACCGGATCTGGCATGTCACATGGAATGGATGTTTAGGAGATTTGATATTGTTTAAAAATTTCAGGTTTTGGTTCCATTGAAAAAAAAAACAAAATAGAATTAGTTTGATGGTTTTCTTGCATGTTGCAATTAATAATATTAGCAATCGAAAACTGTTTTTGGGTTACGAAAAACCAAAGTTAGTGGAATCCAAAAAAAAATGTGTCATTTGAAAATAGGTTTTGTAGTTTTAAGAAAATCCCGAATTTAATTATTTATTAGCTTATTATTCGCTTGTTAATATTTTTGGAAAATGATTGTTTATATTTTTAGAAAAAACTCCGTACTTAACATTTCATAATATATAATAACCGCATTAAATCCAAAAACCAAATTAAAATCCCGGATGCCTTATTACAAAGAATATTCCCAAAGTAAAAATAAGTTTAAGTAAAGAAAATGGAGTTTATGAAAGAAATACGCGTGGCCACCACAGAGTCCAACTCGGCTCCAAATCCACAAAGCTAGGGATTACTGATAAACCGTTAAAATAACATATTTTAACCCCATATTTAGTATGCTTTTGGATGATTTAGCCCTTGATTTATGTAAAAAGATGCTTTTAATCCTTTCTTTTCATGTTTATACTCAGGAAAGCTCTTGAGGACGAAAAGAACGAGAAACGATATTAAAACGGGCCAATTTGGGCCAAAGAGGAAATCAGCATGGCCTGGCCTTCAAGCCACATAGCCGTGCCTCAACGATTAACAAAGACATGGCCATGCCACGATTTACACAGTCGTGCCCAAATCGACAGAATCGAGTCACGGCCTGAAGACGACTTACACGGGCGTGTGCCATAGGCGTGCCTCTGTCGCGGGAAAGAGCAATTTCACTCGGATTTGGATGTTTGGAGGCAAAGAAACACATTCCTAAGTCTAGTTAAACATCCTAGGAGGAATTCTACTTGAATTAGGATACTTAGGAGCCAAGTAAAGCATCTCAAAGCCTATATAAACACCTAAGGTAGCCACTAAAAAGGGAGTTCGGCAGAAGTCAAAACAGAGAGTTTCTGGCAGAGGCTTTTGCCGAAGCTTTCATCTTTTAGGGAATCACTTGAAGATAGCCAGTTGATCCATCTCGAGAAGCAGGAACTCTATTCAAGACGGAGGATCTCTCCTTCAATTCCTTCAGGGAGTTTTAGGGATTTCTTATGTTTTGTTTTATCTTTTCTCTTGAGATGTTTTGTTATTTAGTTATGAACTAAACCCTTCAGATACCTGAAGGGAATGAAACCTATGATGGAATTTTGTTATTTGATTTCTAAATTATATGATAAGTACTTAGTTTGTTCTTAATTATGTTGCTTAATTTAATCTGGTGTGCTTAGGTGGAGGAGGAATAGACCCTACCTAAGAGTAGATCTAGCATAATTGAGCGGAGTTGATCGGGCGCCTAGAGATAGGGTTACGAGATTTTGCCAGATTAGGGTGAAACCTAATATGGGAATCCATTGATCGATTTACTGTTTCCTTAGGGGGTTATAATAAGATAACAAGAGTTCCATTAATTAACCTAAGGTTAGGCGTTATTCACCTCGAGAGAGGGTTTAATATAGGTTAGGGAGTCTCACGGATCAAGCTAAGTAAAGAAATCATATGGTTTGGGGAATAAAAGTGAAGTCATAGGTGGATTCTTCCTAAAGGTATCGTCGTAATCAACTAAGTTTTCCTAAAGTCTTTCTCCAATTCATTCTTTTGTCTTTGCATCTAGTTTAGTTTTTGATTAGTTTCATAAACCAATCACTCCATATTTTAGGCTAAATAATAGAAAGAAAATGAGTAGTAGTACTTTTAGGTTCCCTTGGGTTCGATAAAATAATCTTTCCTAAACTATACTACTATTCGATAGGTGCACTTGCCTCTATTGTTGTCATAGTTAGCCTACAAGTTCGATCATTCTTTTTATAAATATTAAAACTCGACTGATTGACACGATCAAGTTTTTGGCGCCATTGCCGGGGAACACTAAAATATTAAGAAAGCTCTATTTCTATTACTTTAGCCAATTTTTTTTATTTTTTTTACTTTGCTAATTTTTCCCTCTATTTTACTTTTGGCAGAAAATTTTAGTCTATGGAAAAGATGGCACTGAATAATTTTCAGTGGCAAGGCATGGGGGCAATTCCTACAAAAGCAACTAGTGTTTTCAACCTCGACGTGGTCACCAGGTTATCTAATCAGTTAGAGATGATGAATAAAAAAATTGATGATTGGTATAGTCCCTCGCAGGTACATCCAGAAATACAATATGATTTAAATTAGGAGGCGTGGCGAATCTTGAGTATCCGCCCTACGGATATGGCATGGAAAACAAGCAAGCTCACTATACAGCTAACTATTCTAGATATCAAAATAATTTTTATAGTGACACTTATAATGTAGGTTGGAAGTACCATCCCAATTTCTCGTGGGATTATCAAAATAGCCAAAGATTGGAACTTCCTCCAGATTTTCAACAACCACCTCATCAACAAGAAGAGGAGCCAAATCTCGAAGAGATGCTGACGAAATTCATGGCAGCCACAGATTCTCGTTTCCAAAAGACTGAAGTAGCACTTGTTGAACAACAAAAATCGATCAAAGAGATCGAGAATAAAGTTGGAGAACTTACTAGGTCAGTGGGACATCTTGCAAAGCTAATACGACCGCTAGGACGTCTACCAAGTAACACCGATGTTAACCCAAATGAGCAAATTCAAGCCATCTTAGCTCAAGACAGTAAGGGGTTAGATGAACCAAACTCAATACAAGAAAACAAGGTAGACGAAGGTAAGGAAGAGGTAACACAAGAAAAGCCGAAACCAGTAATCAAGGAGTACCAACCTCGCATACCTTCTCCCGAAACAATAAAAGAGACAATTCAGAGGAACAATTCGGTAAGTTTCTTAAACTCTTAAAGAAAGGACATATTAACTTTCCTCTCCTTGAAGCTCTTTTTTAGATACCAAACTTGAGGAAATTTTTAAGACAGCTTTTGACCAACAAATGCAAATTAGACGAAGAGCACCACGTGGAGCTAAACGCAATGTGCTCAGCAATTCTATAAAATAAACCACCACGAAAATTAAAAGATCCTGGGAGTTTTACAATTCCATGTTTAATTGGTAGTTTATCTATTGATAATGCGTTAGCAGATTTAGGGGCAAGCATCAATGTTATGCCTTACAAAATGTTTAAACAACTAGGTCTAGGGAAACCTAGACAAACTAGGATGAGCATTCAATTAACTGATAAAACTATAAGAATTCCTAGGGGTATAATAGAAAATGTTCTAATCAAAATTGATAAATTCGTATTCCCAATAGACTTTGTCATTTTAGGCATGGATGAGGATAACACGATCCCCCAATTTTAGGCGAACTCATACTATGCAGGAGAACTCATACTTCGTGTAGGCGACGAGATAGTCACTCTTCAAGCTCTTGACTCAGTCAGAACATCAAGTGATAAATGTGAGAAAGTAAATTTAGTTGATAACCAACTTGTTCAACCTTTATTGCAGGAAACACCACAAAGTTACAAACCTGAGCCGGATCATAGACCTCGTGCTAATAAAGAGGAATTACATGAGGAAAGAGAACCACAGGAAGTGAAACCGAAGGAAACCCCAGACGAGCTGATAGGAACAACAAATCACATCAAAATAGAGGATCAGGTATTGTTGAATAAGGAAGATCCTCGAATCACCTATTCAGAACTCAAGAAAAATGAAGAAATCACTTTTGAGGTACTTAATGTCTTCCTATATGGCACAGTCGAGGTTAGCAATCCTAAATTCGACACTTTTGAGGTAAACATTACTCGACTTAAACTATATATCCATAACAGAAGTGATCGCATGAGAAAGGATTTTTACCCCCTCAAACCACCATGACCATCCGAATGAGAGGTAAAGTCTAGCTAATACTATAAACAAGCGCTTCTCAGGAGGCAACCCGAGCACTAACCCCATTTTTACATTTTTTTTATTTTTTCTTTTCTTTTTCTTTTTTACACCTAACCATAAACTAACCAAAGAGCAGATTTCTAGGCCACACGGCCCTACACACGGGTGTGCCCGTGGCCGTGTGGAAGCCAGGGGATGAACCATGGGCGTGCCAGTAGCTGTGCACGACATAGAAAAAATTTCTTTTCCCAAAATAGGTGGCGATAATAGTCCACGCTCATGCCGACGCCCCGTGCGAGGTTACTGACTCGTCAAGCACGGGCTAAACACAGTCGTGCCTCCCAACTGTGCCAACATTCTGACTTATTGAGCACGGGAGAAGCACGCCCGTATTAAATAACCGTGTGAAGAAAGACACGGCGTGCCACAACACCCACGGCCATGCCTGAACACCCTGAATGCATTAAAATTAAAAATCCCCAAACACGGGCTACATCTCTATTTAAACCTTATTCTCCATTTTTCTAGTTGTCTTTCATTTTCCGTTATTTATTTTTGTTTTTATTTTATTTCATCATTATTTTTTTACTTTATTTTATTTTATTTTCTTCTTCTTATTATTTATGATATTTAAATTTAGCTTAGGATACAATAAAACCAAGCCGGCTACTTCAAGGATTCAATTTCAAACGGTTCGTTACACTTCCCCACGTTCACCTCCAATCTCATCCGGTTTCTTTTCATAGACTTCATCCAAAAATTCAGGAAGTGTTACTTCTCCCCTTCTCTTTTGATTTTATTATTACATAATTGTTTATCTATCTTTGTACATTGAGGGCAATGTACATCTTAAGTGTGGGGGTAAAAGTAAGAAAAAAAGAAAAGCTCATATTATTATTAGTTTAAAGTTTCAATTGATGTAATCATTTATGTTCTAGGTTCATTGTTTTTAGTTAGGTAACTTGTCAATTTGATTTCTATTTTAACCTTCTAATTCAGCCTTTATCCACACCTTTTAACCCAAGCCCCGTTACAACCCTGATTAAAGACCTTTTGATCTGTGTATTATCTCATATACAGTGGTGGAGATTTGATTTTCAGGCAAGCCTATAGGATTAACTTTTCAGGTTTGACTTATGAGTGCTTATTCTTGAACCTTAAATACTTTGAGTGATTTGAGTGAACCTTTAGCGAGGATGTCAATCCTTGTCAGTTTTGAATTAAAGGTA
This sequence comes from Gossypium rotundifolium, assembly GCA_025506655.1. NCBI lineage: Eukaryota > Viridiplantae > Streptophyta > Magnoliopsida > Malvales > Malvaceae > Gossypium > Gossypium rotundifolium. The sequence continues at coordinate 34,224,211 of CP106730.1, forward strand.
ATTACTTAGATAATGGGAGACACCTATGTTTTTGTACTACAAAGGTATGACTTATCTTCATTGAATCTTTAGGGTTCTTTGAGTTAAATTATCCATGTATAAATTATCTATGAGTTATGATGAGACATTGTCGATAGGAATTATGAATTATGGAAAGTTCGTTTTAATTGTAAGTTGAGAATTTTGCTTGAGGACAAGCAAAAGCTTAAGGGTGGGGGTATTTGATAAACCGTAAAAGTAACATATTTTAACCCCATATTTAGTATGCTTTTGGATGATTTAGCCCTTGATTTATGTAAAAAGGTGCTTTTAATCCTTTCTTTTCATGTTTATACTCAAGAAAGCACCCGAGGACAAAAAGAATGAGAAATAGGCTTAAAACGGGTCAATTTGGGCCAAAGAGGAAATCGGCACGGCCTGGCCTTCAAGCCACATGACCGTGCCTCAACAATTAACTAAGACATGGCCATGCCATAATTTACACGGCCGTGTGCAAATTGACAGAATCGAGACACGACCTGAAGACGACTTACACGGGCATGTGTCATGGGCGTGGCCTTGCCGCGAAAAGAGTAATTTCACTCGGATTTCGATGCTTGGAGGCAAATAAACACATTCCTACTTCTACTTAAACATCCTAGGAGGAATTCTACTTGAATTAGGATACTTAGGAGCCAAGTAAAGCATCTTAAAGCCTATATAAACACCTAAGGTAGCAACTAAAAAGAGAGTCCTGACAGGTTTAAATAGGGAGTTTCGGCGAGGCTTTTGTCAAGCTTTCATCTTTAGGAATCACTTGAAGATAGCTAGTTGATCCATCTCAAGAAGGTGAACTCTATTCAAGACAGAGGATCTCTCCTTCAATTCCTTCAAGGAGTTTTAGGGATTTCTTATGTTTTGTTTTATCTTTTCTCTTGAGATGTTTTGTTATTTAGTTATGAACTAAACCCTTCAGATACCTGAAGGGAATGAAACCTATGATGGAATTTTGTTATTTTATTTCTAAATTATATGATAAGTACTTAGTTTGTTCTTAATTATGTTACTTAATTTAATCTGATGTGCTTAGGTGGAGGAGGAATAGACCTTACCTAAGAGTAGATCTAGCATAATTGAGCGGAGTTGATCGGGCTCCTAGAGATAGGGTTACGAGATTTTATCAGATTAAGGTGAAACCTAATATGGGAATCCATTGATCGATTTACTGCTTCCTTAGGGGTTTATTATAAGAGAACGAGAGTTCCACTAATTAACCTAAGGTTATACGTTATTCACCTCGAGAGAGGGTTTAATATAGGTTAGGGAGTCTCATGGATCAAGCTAAGTAAAGAAATCATATGGTTTGGGGAATAAATAATAAGTGAAGTCATAGGTAGATTCTTCCTGAGTGCATCGTCGTAATCAATTGAGTTTTCCTAAAGTCTTTCTCCAATTCATTCTTTTGTCTTTGCATCTAGTTTAGTTTTTCAATAGTTTCATAAACCAATCACTCCATATTTTAGGCTAAATAATAGAAAGAAAGTGACTAATAGTACTTTTAGGTTCCTTTGGGCTCGATAAAATAATCTTGCCTAAACTATACTACTATTCGATAGGTGCACTTGCCTCTATCGTTGTCATAGCTAGTCTACAGGTTTGATCATTCTTTTTATAAATATTAAAACTCGACTATTTGACACGATCAATTACCTACAACTTTAAGCCGAGGGATGAGTTACGAGAACTCAGTGTGTAATTCCCCTTACGAATGAAATCTGGGACTAAGCCCACCGAAACAAATCGGTCGAAGCCCATACGTATCGAATTGGGCCATAGCCCTAACAACATGGCATATCAGATAGTGAATGCAATGTAACCCAGCCCAACCTAGTATTCCATCCGCTACACACGGCTTCATATGTCCAACCTCAACACACCTGTAGGGATTTCTACAATCAATCCTCCATCCGCTACACTCCTCGTTGGCAGTCATGTGCTCAAAGTCGATATAATGTGATAGAGTCACTAATGTATGTGGCCTAGCCACTGTAATAATGTGACAGAGTCATCGATATACGTGGCACCTAGCCATCAAAATAATTTGACAGAGTCACCGATATATGTGGCAGCGAGCCATCGAAATAATATGACAGAGTCACCAATACACACTGCCCCTTTTCATCACTACATATCCCAATCACATGAAAACATACAATCATAATATAATGAATGCAACATATGTCAATGTAAACTGAATAATCGGAACATACATATATTCATGATAAGGTACATGACACAATCAAAGGTAACTAACTTGGTATCTCTGATTTTACCCCAAGGGTAACTCAACAATCGTTACCGATGCTTCGACTTTTAAACAATACACATACTTGATTACGTGAAGAGCTAGACACTCTTGATCATTGCTATTCTCACTAGCGGGAATAATCACTATCTGCCTATCCTAAACGGATGTCAGCTCTCTACCACAACCCGGTAGAAAGTCTCAAACTACCGACACAGCACGTCGTTTGAACTTGGGAGTAGAGACTACGAGTCGACTCCCCTCCTTAAATTGGCTAGCACTCGCATCCATGAAGAGAATCTTTGCTCAGCACAGTACTTTCAGAGAGATTGATGATTGTTTAACAAAGAGATTGGGTTATGGCAGAGTAACACGAAAGAGAGACTAATCGTATAGGACTAGATAACCTTAATTATCAATGCCGCTTGGTTCTATTCTCTTGACTGAGTTCCAAGATGTCTTAGATTCGGCCATTGCTGACAAGTGTTATGGCTTCCTACGAACGAACAAACACGCTTAAAGGAGGATAGAGTACTAATATTCGGCCTAAAAAGGAAAAAGTAAGAGGATGACTGCTTCGATCCATCAAAAAGAGAAGAGAAAAACATATGATGAGAGAACCCGTTACCTTGCAACAATCAAAGCTAATTGAGAAGAGACTTTTCGCAAACTAAAAGGAATGCTTCTTGATATTCGACTTACAACAAAAGATGAGAGATGCGGGTTTAGTTTGACACAAGAGCAGTTTTGACTTAAGAGAATAACAAGAGAGAGAAGAAAAGAAAAATGAATAAAATGGGCAACTGAGGTTTGGCTAGTGAAGCAAGAAATAAAGGTGCAAGAAGAAAAGATGAAGAAAATATAAGAAGTTAAGAAAAATAGTGATTAAGCTAAAGTGTGAACAAAGGAGAAAAGAAAATGAAAACTTGAAGGAAAAAGATGGAGAGAAGACTTTGAGAGATTCGGCACAAGCACTAAAAGTAACCAACCCGAAAATGCCTTAAGAGTCAAACACCTAATACATCAAAATAAAAGCTAAAGAGACTAAAGAATTTGACACATCACTCCCAAAAGGTTCGGTTTTGCAAACTCACACCAAGATGCCGAAACTCCCTATCCACTACATCACATAGTCGAAACTCTCCTCCACCTCTCCAACATTCGGCCAACTCTCACTCACCTCCTTACTTCCTTGATTTGCTCCTAGTTTACTCCATTAAGCCCTCTCCATCACCATTTCTAACTACTTTGACCAATTCAACTCCTCAAGCTCCTCTCCTCCATCCATTTCAAATCATTTGACTCATTTAACAACCACCTTGATAGAGTCCCAGCCGAATGTCACCTCTCCTCTATCCTGGCATAAAATAAATACTCCAAAATTGCAACCTGTGGGATTCGAACCCACTCCCCCTTCCATGCTTCCTTGTGACGCCAACCACTAAGCCACGCACTCCACTTGTGACATCAAATTACAACCAAACATGCTTAAGGCCTCTATCCACTAGCTCTTCCATTAAATTTCCCTAAAAACAAAATTTTTCCAAAGCCCTAGCTCAAACTCGAGCCTTTTCAAGACCCCCAAACGCTCTAAAATAACAAGCTAAACGAGCCAAATACGTAGAATGGCACAAAATACAGAACCCTTAATTCTAGGATGTTACATTAGCTAATATTAGTTTAAGTATATATATATATATATGCATATGATGATGCTTTTCATGGATGTGGGAAATTTGCATGGTTTGAGTTGATAAGTATGTGATGGTTGTATGTGATATATGGTAACATATGAATGAGTGTCGATGTCTTGTTTTTTGGCTGATTTGCTTGAATGTATATGCTTGGGTTGGTGCTATGTTTTGTTGTGTAGGAATGTGCATGGAAGGGTGACAAAATGGCTTGGTAAATAGCCTTATTTTTTCCACACAGCGTGTGTCTACACCGTGTGTGACACACGGCTTGCCCCATGGGTGTGTGTTTCGGCCGTCTGTCCCCTGCACCTTAGATGTTGCAAAACAAAATGCTCTGAATTGAGCACATGGGAAGAGACACGAGCGTGTGCCCTGGTCGTGTGAAGTCTGCACCTATTTTATGAAAAATTATGAAAATTAAATCGACCACACGACCTAGCATACAGGCGTGCAGCACGGGCGTGCCTAAGGGTCACACGGGCGTGTCCCTTAGACCACGCAGGCGTGTGAGCCCTATAACATGAAAAATTTTCTATGTTTTGTAAAATTTTCTTAAGTTCTCGATTTAGTCCCGAACTACTTCCAATGTATATTTTGGGACGATATGAATGTGTATGAAACGTTTTAAATTTGGATGGAAATTTATGATTTGGAAATGTATGTTTGTTTGTGTCTAAGTTCGATAATGCCTCGTACCTTATTTCGGTGTTGAATACGGGTAAGGGGTGTTACATTTAGTGGTTTCAGAGCTACGATTTAGTCGATTCTCAGACTAACATAACATGTGTAAGAGTATAGCTATACATGCCATGAATGAACTATGATAGTGTGATGACTTTTGACAATTTTAAATTATGTTTTCGTATAGTAAATGGATTCCAATCGAGCTGAGGCTGATGAAGTTGAAAGTAATGCACCAGCTCCTGCTCAAGGGGTAGCGCCATCTAATAGTAGACCTCCTACAATTAGTCAGGGAGAATGGGGTAGGGAAGCTTTTCTCCACATGATGAATGAGAGGTTGTAATAGCCTAGTTTATACCCTAGTTGGAATAGTGGTTTTGAGACCACAAACCTGAGTCAAAAAAATATTTTAATTTTATTTTTGGTGTCTACAATATATTAATTTATATCTGTGAAATTTTCGTGATTTAATTTTATCGTTTAAGCACTCGATTTGATAAAAAGGACTTAATCGCGTAAAATGCAAAACTGTCCTTCTATTTGAATAATGGTCGAATTGATGTGTCTTTATAAATGTAAGATCCTTATGTTATGAATGGACCATTGGTTTAATGAGTGGACATTTATGGACAACCATTAATTAATTTACAAGTTAAATAGCCATGGGTAAAATAGTAAATTGTGTATTAATATTAATAAATTAAAATAAAATAAAAAGTTAGGGGAGTGTTCATCTTTGTTCGCCAAAATTTGAAGAAGAAAGAAGACAACCATGGCTGTTTAGGGTTCGGTCATTTGAAGCTTCAATTGGTATGTGATTTTTGTTTAGTTTTGATGATTTTTATATTTTTGTGATCGTTGTTAAGTGTTCTAGCTAGCCCATGCTTAAATTCATGAAATTGATTATGATTTTGAGTCATGCCATTGTTGATTTTGTGAGCTTTATGATGTTATTTGGTTAAATATGAAAGTTTGGTGTTAGATAAACATGTTTTGTATTTAAGATTTTTGATGAATTTGTTTATTATGGACTAAATTGAGAAAGTTATAAAATGAGGGGTTAAAATGTGAAATAAATGAAAGATATGGGCATATATGGACTAATAGAATATTCGGCCAAGCATGTGTATAAAGAAATTTTGTGTATTTTGTAATTTTATGAAATAGGGACTAAAATGTCAAAATGTAAAAAAATGTGAGGCTTAATTTGTAAAATGCCCTAAATACGTGTATATGGATTGAATTGAATGATTTGGTTAATGAATAAGCTAAATTTGAATGTGTATAGATCAAGACCCAAAGAAAACGGAATTAGATCGGGGAAATTTAAAGTGGTTGAGTAATCGTTTATTTCCATCCTAATCCGTACGTGGTAAGTCAATATACAAATAAATGTGTTTGAATTGAATTATTATTGCTTAAATGTGAATGAATTGTGATATATGGCTATTTGAGATGAATATGTGAAATCCGAGAAAGTTTTGATAATGTGACGACGTCTGAAAAGTCCCGTACGGACCTTAGGAAGTAGTTAGGATATGTATGTCATGACATAGGATTCCGATATGTGTTATCATCTAAGACCATGTCTGGGACGTTGGCATCAATTTGAGATTTACGTGTAAGACCATGTCTAGGGCATCGGCATTGTATATGATTTTGTGTAAGACCCTGTCTAGGACAGAGGCATCGATATTTAATTACATGTAAGACCACGTGTGGGACGTTGGCATGTATGAACTTTTCGAGCTATCCGAATATCCTATTTGATTCCAAACGGTTCAACGGGCATTCTGAGAAATGAATGAGTACACGAATGTGCATTCAAATTTCGGTACGTATGTATGTATATGAAATTTGGCAATGAAATGTATGGATGTATATGATCATTTGATATGTGAGCTACATTAATATGATATGTGGTTATGAGCTAGTGAACATGATCAAGTGAGATATAAGAAAATATGGCTTGTGATTGTGTTATGTCATGAACCATATGTATGAAATGGTTTATAATTGTTCTTTATAATAAGTTTATTTGTGTATGGCTTGCTAAGCTTTCAAAAGCTTACTTTGTGTGTGTTTGCATTGTTTTATAGATTATCGAAGCTGTTGGAAGCTCGGGGATCGTCGAGGATCATCACCACACTATCGAACTATATTTTGGTACCTTTTAAAAATATACATATTGAAGTATGGCATGTATAGGCTAGAAATGTTAAGATATGTTTTGGGGCATGTATGTATAGCCGTGTGATATGGCTTGATAATGAATGTGATTATGGAGTGAATTTAGTGCATGCTCTGTGATGTAAAATTTGATATGTTTTGATGTGCTCATGAATGGCCAAAAGAAATGGTCAATTTTGGTAAGTTTCATGGTTGATTTGGGAAATTGAAATGATGAGAAATGCTATGAATTGAAATGGATTTATATGAAGTATGAATCATATGTTTTTTTATGTAAGGTTTGTATTTTGGATTGGTATGTTTGAGTTGGATTTGTATATGGAAATGAATGATGTTGTTATGGGTCAAATTGTGCACAATTTGGCATGTTTTGGCTACTTTTGGGATATGAATTGATGCATGTTTAATGCTTGTAGGTATAACCCAGAATGAGAGGCAATTTGGCCTTACAAATGGCCTGTAATTGCCTACACGATTGAACACACAGGCTTGTGTCCCAACTGTGTCCATCAATGTTCCAATTCGAAGTAAGACAGGCTTGCACATGGCTAGACACATGGGCGTGTGATAGGCCGTGTGACCCAAGTCAGTATTGCACACGGGCCAGACACACGGGTGTGTGACAGGCCGTGTAACACAAGTCAGTTTTGTACACAAGGTAAGACATGGTCTACGGCATGACCGTACGAGGCACACGGCCTAGCCACACGGGCGTGTGCCCTATTTTGAAAGAAAAATTTTTTAAGTTCCACAAAGTTTCCAAATGAGATCGGTTTAGTCCCAAACCTTCTCTAAAGCATGTTTAAGGTCTCGTGGACCTTCTGAAGGGACTATATGAGTATTATTATTATGAAATGATGATATATTGATTGATGTTGTAAAATGAGTGTAAAATGCTCTGATTTATCCGGTAATGCCTCTTAACCCTAGTTCGGCGATAGATACGGGTTAGGGGTGTTACAAAGGTATATGGAATTTGTTCAAACAAATCTGAATGCTCAACCCCCTCCACCCCCACCTATTCCTCGATCAGTTCTCGTAGCTCCACAAGGTATGGAATTTTAAGAATAGACAAGCCCCCGGTTGATAAAATTCGAAAGCACGAGACTGAAGATTTCAGAGCTAATGTGGATAATGATCTTGAGAGAGCTGAGTTTTGGCTCGAAAACTACATCAGGGTATTTGATGAGTTTTCCTGCAAACCAGATGAGTGTTTAAAGTGTGCCATCTCACTTCTAAGAGATTTTGCATATCACTGGTGGAATACACTGGTATAGCTAGTACCAAGAGAGAGGGTTACATGGGAATTCTTTCAAGAGAAGTTCTGGAAGAAATATATTAGTCAACGGTTCATCGACCAGAAACGTAAGGAATTTCTTGAGCTGAAATAGGGTCATATGACAGTGACAAAGTACGAGCGAGAATTTGTCAGACTTAGTAAATATGCTCGAGAGTGTGTTTCCACCGAGGCTATTATGTGCAAGAGATTTGAGGATGGATTGAATGAGGATATTTGTGTGTTAGTTGGGATCTTAGAGTTGAAAAAGTTTGTGGTATTGATTGAACGGGCTTGTAAGGCTGAAGATTTAAATAAAGAGAAGAGGAAAGCTGATCTTGAAACAAGAGATTTAAGGAAAAGATTGATGAGTAAGTCATTTCCATCTCAGTCAAAAAAAATCTAAAGAAATGTATTCCCGTTCGAATGTTTCAGTGGGGTATTCACATAGAGATCGTGGGAAGCAACATTCGAGTTTTAAATCTCAAGTTACTTCGATGGCAAGTGTGGTTAATGTGAAGTCTAATAGACTCGAATGTCAACATTGTGGAAGAAGACATCCCGACGAGTGTAGAATTGATGATAGGGCTTGCTTTAAGTGTGGTTCTCAAGAGCATTTTATCCGAGACTATCCTGAAATGGTTGAGAAAGAAAAATTTCAGAGTGCGAGGTTGACTAATACTACTAATAGGGGTAGACCACTGAGAAATACCATAAATGGAGCTAGTAGTAAAAGTGTGACGAAAGATATAACTATGAGATCCGAAGCTCGAGCACCCGCTAGAGCCTATACCATCCGTGCTCATGAAGAAGCGACATCTCCCAATGTTATCACTGGTACTTTTTCTCTTTATGATACTAACGTTATTGCGTTGATCTATCCTGGATTGACTTATTCTTATGTTTGTGTGAATTTAGTAGCTAGTAAGAGCTTGCCAGTTGAGTTTACTGAGTTTGTGGTTAGAGTGTCAAACCCCTTAGTTGATAGAGTTTGCAAGAATTGTCCCTTGATGATTCGAGGTCACTTTTTTTCGGTTGTTTTAATGCTGTTACCATTTGATGAATTCGATGTTATTTTGGGTATGGATTGGTTGACACTGCATGATGCCATAGTAAACTGTAAAAGAAAGATTATTAAACTGAAATATGAAAATGGTAAAATTCTTTAGATTGATTCAGATGAGTCGAGTGAGTTGCTTGTTGTGATTTCTTCGATGTCTGCCCAAAGATATGTGAGAAAAGGGTTGTAAAGCTTATATAGCTTATGTGTTGAATACAAAAGTGTCTGAATTGAGAATCGAATCAGTGCCAATATTTTGTGAATATCTGGATGTGTTCCCGGAAGAGTTGCCTGGGTTACCACCAGTTAGAGAAGTTGAGTTTTGTTCTGACTTAATACCAGGGACCTCGCTGATATCTATTGCTCTGTATAGAATGGCTCCGACTGAATTGAAAGAGTTAAAGACTCAATTACAAGAGTTGATAGATAACGGTTTTGTGAGACCGAGTTTTCTCCATGAGGTGCTCCAGTATTGTTTGTAAAGAAGAAAGACGAATCTATGAGACTTTGTATCGATTACCGACAGGTCAACAAGGTGACTATAAAGAACAAGTATCCAATGCCGAGTATAAATGACTTGTTTGATCAGCTGAAAGGGGAAACAATATTTTTAAAGATTTATTTGAGGCCTGGCTACTACCAGTTGAGAGTTAAAGAGTCAGACTTGTCGAAACCGCTTTCAGAACAAGGTGCGGGCACTATGAATTTCTTGTCATGCCTTTCGGACTTGTTATTATTATGGACTTGATGAATCGAATTTTTCGATCGTACTTCAATAAGTTTGTGGTTGTGTTCACCAATGACATTTTAATTTATTCTTGGGATGAGTCTGAGCATGCCGAACACTTAAGAATTGTGTTGCAGACCTTGAGAGATAAGAAATTGTTTGCTAAATTTAGTAAAAGTGAGTTTTGGCTCTGAGAAGTTGGATTTTTAGGACATATCATTTCAAGTTATGGTATTCGAGTTGATCCTAGTAAGATTTTGGCAATTGTTGATTGGAAACTACCAAGAAATGTGTCCGAAGTTAGAAGCTTTTTGGGTTTAGCTGGATATTACCGATGATTTGTTAAAGGATTTTTGATGATTGCTACTCCAATGACAAATATATTGCAAAAAGATGTCAAATTTGAATGGACTGAAAAATGTCAACAAAGTTTTGACAAGTTGAAGGCATTATTGACTGAGGCACCTGTTTTAGTACAACCTGAACCGGCAAAAGAATTTGTGATTTATAGTGACGCGTCACTAAATAGATTAGGATGTGTGTTGATTCAAGAGGTCAAAGTGATAACTTATACCTCGAGACAATTGAAACCACATGAGAAGAATTATTCGACGCATGATTCGGAATTAGTCGCCACTATGTTTGCTTTGAAAATTTGGAGACACCATTTATACGGTGATAAGTGTCATGCTCTTCTGATCATAAGAGCTTAAAATACTTGATGACTCAAAAAGATTTAAACTTGCGGTAACGGAGATGGCTCGAGTTACTGAAGGATTATGAGCTAGTGATTGACTGTCACCCGAGTAAGGCAAATATAGTTGCAGATGCGTTGAGTAGAAAGTTTTTTTTTCTTTGAGAGCGATGAAAACATGGTTGAATTTGTCCAATAATGGTTCGATCCTAGCTGAGTTGAGAGCTAGACCATTATTAGTTCAACAAATTTACGAAGCTTAGAAATGTGACAGTGATTTGCAAACCAAAAAAGTTCATTGTGAATCGAGTAGTAATTCAGATTTTCATATCAAATCGGTGATTGTTTGATGTTTCGAGGTAGAATTTGTGTATCGAAAAATGATGAGCTTATTCAGAAAATTCATCATGAGGCTTATAATGGTTGTCTATCTGTGCATCCGGGTAGTACAAAAATGTATAATGATTTGAAGAAATGGTATTGGTGGTCAGGTATGAAACGGGATATTTTTGGAGTTTGTTTCGAGATGCTTAGTTTTTTAACAAGTAAAGGCCAAACACCAAGTACCATTGGGTTTACTTCAGCTAGTGATGGTGCCTGAGTGGAAATGGGATAGGATTATGATGGATTTCGTAACGGGTTTACCTTTGACCCCAAAAACAAAGATGTCGTCTGGGTTCTTGTTGATAGATTGACGAAATCGGCTCATTTTATACCAGTACGTATTGATTATTCACCTGAAAAGCTAGCTGAATTGTACATTATTGAGATCGTGAGATTGCATGGGGTGTCTATTTCTATTATTCTGGATAGAGATCTGAGGTTTACTTCGTAGTTTTGGAAGAAGTTGCAAGAAGCTTTGGGTACAAAGTTGAACTTTAGTAATGCTTCCCATCCGCAAATCGATGGTAAGTCTGAGAGAGTAATACAGATTCTTAAAGATATGCTCCGATGTTGTGTCCTAGAATTCGAGGGTAGTTGGAAAAAAAAATCTACCATTGGTCGAATTTGCCTATAATAACAATTTTTAATCGAGTTTAAAGATGGCACCTTATGAGGCATTGTATGGCCGCAAGTGTCAAACTCCGTTGTATTGGACAGAGTTCAGTGAGAAATAGATTCATGGGGTTGACTTTGTTAAGGAGACTGAATAGAAATTGAAAGTAATCCGTGACTATTTGAAAGCAGCTTCAGATCGACAAAGTCGCACAAAGATTTGAAAAGAAAAGAGATCGAATTTCAGATTGGTGATAAACTATTTCTGAAGGTATCTCCATGGAAGAAGATTCTGAGATTTGGCCGTGAAGGCAAGTTGAGTCCATGTTTCATCGGCCGTATGAAGTTATTGAGAGAATAGGGCCAGTGGCGTATTGGTTAGCTTTACTGACAGAGTTGGAAAGGATCCACAATGTGTTTCACGTGTATATGTTACGCCATTAAAGATCAGACCCTTCACATGTGATTTCTCCGATAGAGGTCGAGATTCGACCCGATATGACTGATGGTGAAGAACTGATCAAGATTTTAGCTCGGGAAGTTAAACAGTTGAGAAATAAGGGTATAGCCCTAGTGAAACTTTTATGGCAATGACATGGAGTCGAAGAGGCTACGTGGGAACCTGAGGAAGCTATGCGAAAATAGCACCGAAACTTATTTTCTGGTAAGATTTTTGGGGACGAAAATCCCTAAGAAGAGAGAGTTGTAACAGCCCAATTTTGGGTCTAGTCAAAACAATGGTTTTGGGACCATAAATTTGACGTAGTAAAATTTATTTTATTATATTTTTATGGTCTACAATTTTACGGAATAGTTTCGTGAAAATTTCATTCGAATATTTTGACATTTAAGCACTAAATTTAGCAAAAAAGACTAAATTATAAAAAGTGCAAAAGTTGAGTTCTACATGCTTGAGGTGTCTAAATGATATGAAATTTTAATTGAAGGTCCTTAGATGGTAATTAGACCTTTTTTGAATATAGTGGACAAAAATGGATATGGTGAGATAAAATTTCAAAGTTTTAAGTGAAGGGCATTTTGGCCATTTGGTAATTAAATGAATTAAAAAGCCAAAAATCAAGCCAAAATCTTGTCCATCTTCTCCCCCTTGTGACGAAAATTAGAATGAAGACACAGCTAAGGTTTGGCCAACTTTCAAGCTCAATTGTAAATCCGTTCTTGCCCCGTTTTTAATGCGCTTTACATTTTTAAAGTCATTATCACTCGATCTATCTATTTCTACTATTGATTTAAGGAATAATCAAGGTCTAGGGTTTGACCCATGTTAGACACTTGTGTATTTTGATGTCTATTGGTAGAAAATGAATGTTTGGTGTTAGATAAACAACTTTTACTAAGTGATTTTTTATGAAAATGCTTAAAAGGATTATTTGTAAAAGTTATAGAATATGTACTAAAAGTGTGTTTTAATGGAAATTGGGGGCTATTAAAGTTATAAAAATGGTTAGGCTAGGCTTGTACATTGAAGAAATTGAACACGTTTCATTTTATGAGCCTAGGGACCAAAATATAAATATGTTAAAGTTTAGGGCAAAAATGTAATTTTGCCATAATAAGATTTTTGGGCTGAATTGAATAATGCGAATAATAAATAAGTTAAATTTTCTATTATAGATCAAGAGAAACGAGGTTCAGACCGAGATCGGGGGAAAACAAAGTATTTGACGATTAGGTCCCATTTTTACTATTTTTGTACAGAGGTAAGATCGTATGTAAATAATGCATTGTTTTATTTATGTTTTAAATGCTTTAATATTGTATGAATATTGATTGACTCCTTGGATGTAATCAATAAAGTTTGACAAGTGAGAAAATCCCAGTTGAACCTTAGGAATAGGTAGGATACGAATGTCATGACATTAGGGTTATTTGAGATTACGTGTAAGACCATAACTAGGATATGGCATCGATATGAGATTTCATGTAAGACAATAACTGGGCTATTGGCATCTATAAGAGATCCCATGTAAGACCATATCTGGGATATGGCATTGATATGGTATTGTGTGTGCAAGATTCCCTAGTATTTAGTATTCGAAGTGGTTCAACGGGAAATTCAACAAGTATGTCAAAGTTGTGACAGGTTATGATTATGTTACAAGTTGTTACAGGTACGTACGTAAACCTCATTTACTAATGAGCTGGATATGTGATGAATCCCTCGGTAAGGTTATGAATGAGTAAGTTATGATCAGAAGATCTTGATACTAATTATGCCATGTTCATCATGTTTATTTGTATGATACATGTGTGATTATAATGCTTATTATATGCATAGGAACTTACTAAGCTATATAGCTTACTCCCCTTTCTTTTTCCCATGTCTTATAGAGTCGCCACGCCAGCTCGGGGATCAAAAATTTTTGGAGATCCATTCACACTATCTCCAACGATTATTTTGGTACTAATGAATTCAAGTATTTTGAGTTATGGCATGTATAGGGACTTGGTCATTTTGTTATGTGTCATAATTGATTAGCCAAATGTGTTGGCTTATGTTGGTTGATAATTCATTTTGTAAATGGCCATTGAAATTGGCTAATATTGGTTTAAGTATATATATATATATATATGCATATGATGATGCTTTCCATGGATATGGGAAATTTGCATGGTTTTAGTTGATAAGTATGTGATAGTTGTATATGATAGATGGTAACATATGAATTAGTGTTGATGTCTCAGTTGTGGCTGATTTGGTTGGATGTATATGCTGGGATTGGTGTTATGTTTTGTTGTGTAGGCATGTGCATGGCAGGGTGACAAAATGGCTTGGTAAATAGCGTTATTTTTCCACATGGGTAGACACACGAGTGTGTGTCTAAGCCGTGTGTGACATACGGCTTGCCCCATTGGCATGTGTTCCGACCGTGTGCCCCTTGCACCTTAATTGTTGCAAAACAGAATGCTCAGAATTGAGTACACGGGTAGAGACATGGGCGTGTGTCTCAGCCGTTTGGACGGCACGACCTCTAACATGGCTGTGTGCCCTGGCTGTGTGAAGTCTACACCTATTTTATTAAAATTAAATCGACCACACGGCCTAGCACATGGGCATGTGGCATGGCTGTGTGGCACAAGTTAGAGAGCTCCTTATTTTGAACACGGCCTGTAGCACGGGCATGTCTAAGGGTCACACGGGTGTGTCCTTTAGACCATGCGGACGTGTGAGCCCTGTAACATGAAAAATTTTCTATGTTTCATAAAATTTTCTAAAGTTCTCGGTTTAGTCTCGAACTACTTCCAATATATATTTTGGGTCTCGTAGGCTCATTTTAGGGATGATATGAATGTGTATGAAAAGTTTTAAATTTGGATGGAAATTTTTGACTCGAAAATGTATGTTTATTTATGTCTAAGTCTGGAAATGCCTCGTACCCTATTCCGATGTCGAATACGGGCAAGGGGCGCTACACCTAAATCAAGCCTTTGAGGCCCTAAAAATAGCTTAGAAGTAATTCACGACAAATTTGAAACAAAATAGAAGTTTTAAGAAAAAGTTGTAAAATGTGAAACTAGGGGTCACACGGCTATGCGGCCAGGCCGTGTGACATAAGCCAGGCCATGTAACAATCGAACAAAGGGACACATGGTCATGTCCCAGCCCATGTCCTCACTTGTGTAACCTACTGATTTGAATCACACAGTCGTGTCACAGGTCGTGTGCTAAACCGTATAACTCTTTAACTTGCGACATACGGCCGTGTGCCAGACCGTCTAACTCAATGACTTAAAACACTAGGAATTTATAGATGAAACATAGCCGTATAGCCAAGCCGTGCGTGTCACATGATCGTGTGAGTCTCGTGTCCCAAGCCTTGTGATCCAAGAATTTACCTGAAATTCATGCCATTTCAAGGCCAAATCATATCTAACTAACCGTTCCATTTGAGCACACATTCAAGGGATTTAAACATCATTCAAACACACCTAAACAAATAATTTCAAACATCTTAATTCATCCAACCAAAATGTCATTCAAAGGCACCACAACTGAATCAAAACATTATCGATCAAACCAAAGCAAAAAGCTACTTTTCAAGCATATAACCTAATTTAATTATCTACCAAAACATATCACAAATAACAATTTCCAAGCCATTGCAAACATACCAAAAGACCATGCATTTCAATCACCTAAAAGTGGTCAAAATGACCAAACTTAACAACGAATTACAAGTCCATCAAGCCAAACATAAACTTCACATATATATCATTTAATTCATCAGCCTTTTTATATGATCATGAATCATTTCATTTGTATACTTACCATGCTATTTTCTTTTCTTACCCATTGAACCATCCAGAATTACATCAGATACTCGGGAATACTCACACACATAGAGTGACTTTCCATATAACCGTAACCTTTCCTTTTCAATGATGCTAACATGAGCTATTGGTCAAAATGTTAGCTACATGATGCTACTCACACGAGCTGTGGAGAATTCGCAACAAATGCAAGACCTCAGCCAACAGTAGGGCATTCAAGACCAGCACTCGAAACATGAAATCCCTAATGACATTCATTTGTATCCTAAGAATTCTTAAAGTTCAAACAAAATTCGTTATCCGTCAATTATTCATGCGTTGATACATTTACAATTTCAAGGCCATTTATATTTACATAACATAGCAATAATCAATTAACTAACAATAAAACGACCGTAGTTCATACGAACTTACCTCGTTAGCTAGGGTCGTAGAAGCAAAGTTGAATACTGATCTGAAGCTTTAGCCTTTCCTCGATTTAAGTCTGATTGTTGTTTGTTTTGATCTAAATGAATAATTTCATTCAATTAAGTACTTCTTGTATTCAATTTAATCTATAATTCATATTTATGTAAAATTACAAAATTACCTCTAATACTTTAACTTTTCACAATTTAATCTTTAAACTCAACTTGAAATTTAACCATTTAAACTAAATCCATATTAACCAATGCTGCAAGGGACCTTGGTACAACCCATAATTACCAACATTTCACAATAAAACCCATAGATTTACATTTTTAACAATTTAATCCCTATTTACAATTTCAACAAAAATTAATTAACAAAACATGTTTATTTTACAACCAAGATGGATAATCTATCAAATAACTTCAAAACCTATTCAAAAACAACTATGGAAAGTCCCTAACCTTTTAACAATTTTACAAATTAACCCTCGGGCTAACTAGATTAAGCTAAAACAAACTTAAAAACATAAAAATCATTAAAAACGGGGCTTGGAAACATACCATCCACTAGCAACCAAGCCTGGCCGAACCTAGATTCCCACTCTAATGGTGAAAACAGTTTTGGGAAAGAAAGACCAAGAAGATGATACCTTTTTCATCTTTTAATTACTTAACCCTTTTAACTTAATTACAAATTACCAAATTAACCTTTTAAAACTATTAAAATTTCATTAAAACCTATCCATGCACATCCACTACCATATAGCATGGTATAATTATCATATAGGTCCATTAACTTTCCTTTCATTAGCCATTTAGCCCTTTTAACTAATAGAGTTCAACTTTTATACCTTTTACAATTTAGTCCGTTTTACTTAATTAACTATTTAAACTTTAAAATTTCTTAACAAAACTTTAATACAACCCTAATATAATCTCGTAGACCTTAAATAAATATTAAAATAATAACTCACTCATCAAAATTATGATCCCAAAACCATTGTTTCCAACACCACTAAAATTGGGCTATTGCAGCATAAGGTTTCCAAAAATGGAATTGAAGTGGATAAAGCAAAGGCGGACGTAATTGAAAGGTTACCACCTCTAGTTAGTGCAAATGGAGTGAGAAGTTTTTTAGGCCATGCTGGTTTTTACCGCAGATTTATAAAAGATTTTTCAAAAACCCTTATGTATGCTTTTAGAAAAAGATGTTGTTTTTTTATTTTAACAAAGCATGTTTAGAAGCTTTTGAAAAATCGAAAACCAGTTAATTTCTGCCCCAATAATTATCACAACTGATTGGAACTCACCTTTTGAATTGATGTGTGATGCAAGCAATTTTATTGTTGGAGCTACGATGGGCCAAAGAAGGAACAAAGTGTTTCACACTATCTACTATGTAAGCAGAACTTCAATAGGAGCCCTGATCAATTATACAGAAACTGAAAAAACTCTTTTCTATAGTTTTTTCTTTTGGCAAGTTTCGTTCATATATTGTAGGTACCAAAGTTACAGTGTTTATCGATCATGCTGCCATTAAGTACTTACTCACGAAGAAAGATGCTAAACCAAGGCTAAAAATCATTGGATGCTTTTACTGCAAGAATTTGACCTTGAGATCCAAGATAGAAAAGTGTTGAAAATCAAGTAGTCGGTCATCTGTCAAGGTTGTAACAAAATGAGGTAACTTCTTCACTTGTTCTAATTAATTAGAAATTTCCTAATGAACATATCTTCAAGGTAAGACAAATCTATGAAACACCTTGGTTTGCTGATTTTGCCAATTACTTAGCATGTTGAATAATTTATTAAGAAATGACGTACCAATAAAGGAAGAAATTCCTTCATGATAGTCGACACTATTTTTGGGAAGACCCATTTTTTTAAACAATGTACAGATAACATAATCAGGAAATGCGTAGCAGGAAGTGAGATTGACAAGATTTTGTACCATTGTCATTCATCTCTGAGTGGGGGACACTTTGGTGGTTCGTGAACAACAGGAAAGATTTTACAAGCTGGGTTATTTTGGCCTACGTTATTCAAGGATGCTTATGCATATGTGAGAAACTGCAATAGATGCCAAAGAACGGGAAACATATCAAGAAGGAACAAGATGCCCTTGATAAATATTTTAGAGATAAAACTTTTCGATGTACGGGGAATTGATTTTCTAGGCCTATTTCCTTTTTCATATGGTTATAAGTTTATTTTGGTAGCTGTGGACTATGTATCCAAGTAGGTTGAAGTCGAGGCATACCTAACTAATAACACTAAGGTAGTCATGCAATTCCTACATACGCACGTATTTACACGGTTTGGGACTCCTAGAGCTATAATTAGCGATGAAGGATCTCACTTTGTAAATAAGTGGCTTAAGTGATTGCTTGAAAAGTACGATGTAAAGCATAAGATTGATACTGCCTATCACCCACAGTCAAATAGGCAAGTTGAAAGGGTGAATCAAGAAATCACAGGTATACTTGAAAGAGTAGTGCTCCCTAACAGAACAGATTGGTCTCAAAAGCTCGATGATGCACTATGGGCCTATCAAAATGCTTTTAAGACACCATTAGGGATGACTCCCTATTGGTTAGTTTTTGGAGAGGCATGTCATTTGCCGCTCGAATTGGAGAATAAAGCTCACTGGGCTTTGAAGCAATTGAATTTTGATCTTAAGCAAGCTGGTGAAAAAAGGATGGTACAACTCGATGAGTTGAAGGAGTTGAGGTTATTTTCATACGAGAATGCTAAGACGTGTAAGGAAAAATATAAGAAATGGCATGATAGTTGTATTTAACCTCGTGAGTTCAAAGAAGGTCAGAAAGTGTTGTTGTTTATTTCGAGGATAAGGTTATTTCCTAGAAAGCTCAAATATCGATGGAAAGGACCTTATACCATCTACAAAGTTTATCCATATTGAGCTGTAGAATTGTACGACAACCATGGAGGTACGTTTAAAGTTAATGGTCAACGTCTCAAGCACTATTGGGATAATAAAGTTGAGCTAATTAAAACATCGTTCAAATTATTAGACCCTTAATTTTTCATAAACCTTATTTTTAATAAAAATTTAGAGATTATTTTCTTAAATTAGTACATTTAATTAATTCTGTCTAAGGAGATTGGAACTTAAGCGGAACCATTGTGGCCCATTCAACCTTTCCTGGGAATTAATTTAATTAATCTTTTAAGAAGAAAATATCTAATTCATTTTAATCTTTTCTTAGTTGTATTTTTATTTCTCATTTGTCTTTAATTTTAATTTTAATCTTTGTTTTTAATTATAATGTTAGTTTTATTTATTTTAATAAAGGGGGTTAATTTGGCCCATGTACTAATAAGTTTGTTTATTTTTAAGTAGTGCAATTATTAAATAACGTTTGGGCTTAAGGCCTGAAACAGTAAGGAGGAGAAATTTAACCCATTTTGCCCTCCATAAGGGTTCCCTGAAGCCTTAATTTTTTGCACCATATCATCCCTCCATCTCACATTCCACCCAAGTCTCTTAAATTAGCTAAATTTTAGCTATAGAATTACTCTAATTCACCACTATATAAACCCCTCTCTATCTTCATAATTTTCACAAGCCTTCAAGCAATTAGCTTAAACCCTAGCCACTCATTCTTTTTCCTCTTAGCCATTGGGTTAAGTCTCGAAAATTTCCTAAATCCTTTCCTTGTCACAAAACCATAGCTTATTGCCACCATGAGTCATTTGTCAGAGCAACCATATCATCGTTGTAACCCTATCACCGTCGCACGCTTATCACCACAGCATGCCTATCGTCACCGCAAGCCCATTGCTGCCGCAAGTCAATCATCGCCAAAAATCCCTTGCTTCATTGCCAAAATTTTGCTTATTTTTTCAGAAAAATATCCACATATCGAAAAAGAATTAGAGCTTCCAAGACCTCTGTCAAAAATCCCAGTGTGATCTTGATAAATCGTAATATATACATATTTTAATCCCCCATTTAGCATACTTTTGGATGACTTATTCCCTAAATTATGGAATTTGGTGCTCCTAATCCTTTAATTTCATGTTTTATACTTAGAAAAGCATCGAAAGATGAAAAGAACGAGAAGCAGAAAGAAAATGGAGGAAATAGGCCAAAGTACGAATTACACATGGCCTGGGCCTGAAACACACGGCCGTGCCTCCTTAGTAGATCCGACCACGGCCTGGCCCCGATTCACACGATCCTGCCACACGGGCGTGTCCCTGCCACAGTAAAGAAGAGTTTCATTCAGATTAGGGTACTTAGAGGAAAAGAAAGACATTCCAAAAGCCTATATAAACACCCTAGAGGCCAACCTTTAGGGGGGAGTTTAGCTAGGCCAAGGAGCCAAGCCAGAGGGGTCGAATTGTGGGATTCACTCGAAGAAAGCCAGTTGATCCATCTCAATAAGCTAGAATCATACTCAAGACTGAGGATCTCTCCTTCAATTATTTCAAGGGGTTTTAGGGTTTTACTTATGTTTTGTTTTATATTTTCTTCTGAGATGTTTTCTTTTATGATTATAAACTAAACCCCTCAAATACCTGAGGGGGATGAAACCTAAGACGAATCTTGTTATTGTTTTCTGAGCTATATGATAAATGCTTGATTTGTTCTTAACTATGTGTTCTTCATTCTTGCTTTGATATTTCTAGATATTGATTCAAGTATTGATGTGCTTAGGTAGAGGAGGAATATTCCTTGTTTAAGAGTGGATCTAGCATAGTTAAGCAGAGTTGATCGCGACCCTAGAGATAGGATGACAAAAATCTACCGGATTAGGTGCAAACCTAATATGGGGGTCTATAGATCGAGTTAATGTGATTCTAGGGGTTTTAATTAGAAAGAGATTTCAATTAATCAACTAAGGTTAGACGTTAGTAGCCTCAAGAGAGGTATTAATATAAATTAGGGAATCCTATAGATCAACTTAAGTGAATAAATCATCTGGTTTAGAGTTAGATAACAAGTGAATTCTAGGTGGATTCTTTCTCGGGTATTGTCTTACTCAATTGGTTTTCCCACAAGTATTTCCCCAATTCCTTCTCTATGTCTTAGCATCTTTAGCTTAGTAGTTAGTTAATTTTAGATTAAATAACAATTCTCTTACTTCTTAGGCTAAATAATAAGAAGAAAGTTAGTATTAGTACTTTTGGTTCCATTGGGTTCGACAATCTGACGTTGCCACTAAACTATACTACTGTTCAATAGGTGCGCTTGCCTCAATCGTGATGATAGTTAGTTTCTAGATTCAATCATTCATTATATAAATTTTAAGATTGTTTCCATCACGTAATCAAGTTTTTGGCGCCGTTGCCGGGGAACTGAAATATTAAGAACGCTCAATTTTTATTACTTTAGCCATATTTTATTTTTGTAATTAAATTTTATTTTTACTTTTCTAATTTTGTTTTTCATTTCCTGGCAGGTACCTCTAGTTTATGACTAGAAGGAACCCAACAGGACCCTTAGTTTACGACAGTGATATTGAAGGTACGGTTCGCAGAAATCCTAGAGAAAGAAGGCAAAGCTTAAACTACATACAAGAAGAGCAAGAAGACAAAATTAATACTACTAAAGAGATGGCCGAGACTAATCTGCTACCTCTAGAGGTGGCCGAAAACCATGCTCCTCGAACTATGTATGATTATGGTAAACCTAATTTAATAGGGACTGAATCGACTATTGTTAGGCCTGCTATAGCTACTAATAATTTTGAACTGAAACCTAACACTATACGAATGATTCAACAGTTTGTTTAATTTGATGGTTTGCAGGATGAAGACCCAAATACTCATTTAGCAAAATTTCTAGAATTCTGTGATACCTTCAAAAAAAATGGCATTTCTAATGATGCCATTCGTCTTCGATTATTTCCCTTTTCATCAAGGAATAAAGCCAAACAGTGGTTGAATTCTCTTCTACAAGGATCAATCACTACATGGGATCAAATGACCGAAAATTTTTTATTAAAATATTTTCCATCGGCCAAAACAGCCAAGTTGAGGAATGATATCTCTTCTTTTGTACAGATGGATTTAGAGACACTTTACGATGCATGGAAGAGATACAAAGATCTATTGAGAAGGTGCCCACACCATAGACTACCGTTGTGGCTACAGGTCCAAACTTTTTACAACGGTGTGAACCCCTCAGCCAGGTAGTTGATTGATTCAGCAGTCGGCAGAAATAATAAAACATCTGAGGCGGCATATGAATTTATTGAAGAGATGTCACTGAACAACTATCAGTGGCAAGTTACAAGGACAAGGCCAACAAAAGCAGCCAGTGTTCTCAACCTCGACGCAGTAACCATGCTATCAAACCAGGTAGAAATATTAAATAAAAAGATTGATAGTTTTTATAGTTCTTCGCAGGTACATCCAACTATACAGTATGATATGAATGGATGAGGGATGAGCAATACAGAATATCCACCTTACAACTCGAGCACAAAAGATGACCAAGTTCACTATATAGGTAACAATTTTAAATCTCAAAATAACCCTTATAGTAATACTTATAATCCAGGTTGGAGGAACCACCCCAATTTCTCATGGGGTGGTCAAGGAAATCAGAGACAACAACACCCTCCAAACTTCCAACAACGACCCTACCCATAGGAAAAGAAGCTGAACCTTGAGGAGATGCTGACAAAATTCATAGCGGTGTTAGAAACTCATTTCCAAAACACCGAAACAACACTTAAAAAATCAACAAGCATCGATTCAAGGGATCGAGAACCAGTTAGGGCAACTCACTAAGTTGATCTCCGAACGACTACAAGGTATTTTGCCAAGCAACATTGAAACTAATCGAAAAGAGCAACTTCAAGCCATAACTGTTCAAAATAATGAAAGGTTAGTGGAATCTAAATCTGAGCCAAGGCAAGAACCTGTGGTAAGTGAAGGTAAGCTTGAGGTAAGCCAAGAAAAACCAAAATAGGTAATTAAAGAGTACCAACCTCGAATACCATACCCCAATGCGACGAAGAAAGACAATACAGATGAACAGTTCGGTAAGTTTCTTAAACTTCTGAAGAAATTACATATTAACTTACTGTTTCTTGAAGCTCTTTTGCAGATTCCATATTCAAGGAAATTTTTAAAAGAGATTTTGACAAACAAGCGGAAGTTAGACAAGGAATCGCATGTAGAACTAAACGCAGTGTGCTCAGCAATGTTACAAAATAAACTACCACGAAAATTAAAAGATCTAGGGAGTTTTACAATTCCATGCTTAATTGGTAGTTTATCTGTTGATAATGCTTTAGCTGATTTAGGGGCAAGCATTAAATTATGCCTTATAAAATGTTTAAATAGCTAGGTCTAGGGTAACCCAAACAAACTAGGATGAGCATTCAATTAGCAGATAAAACTATTAGAATTCCTAGGTGTATAATTGAAGATGTACTTGTGAAAATTGATAAATTCATATTCCCAGTAGACTTTGTTATTTTAGATATGGATGAGGACAATAGATCCCTTTAATCTTAGGAAGGCCCTTTTTAGCATATGCCAGATCTAAAATTGATGCTGGTACAGGAAAACTCACACTTCGTGTAGGTGATGAATCAATTAGTCTTTAAGCTCTTGACTCAGCTAGGGCGTATTTCAAGGAGAAATCAAAACCATACGAAGTGAAATCGATGGAACCCCTAAATGAGCTTATGAACATCAAATCACTTCAAAATAGGAGATCAGGTATTGTTAGATAAAATAGACCCTCGAATCACCACTTCATACCTCAAGACAAACGAAGAGATCCCTTTTAAGGTACTTAATGTCTTCCCTTACGGAATAATCGAGGTAAGTAATCCCATAATTGACACTTTTAAGGTAAATGCCACTCAACTCAAACTATATAATGATAGCATGAGAAAGGATTTTCAACTCTTCAAACCACCATGATTATGCGAATGTGAGGTAAGTCTAGCTTAAGACTTTAAACAAGCGCTTCTCGGGAGGCAACTTGAGCACTAACCCTACTAATTAGTTTAGTTTATTTCTCTTCATGTTTAGGCATAGGTTTTCCATACCCACATGGCTTCACACAGCCGTGGTCGTGGCCGTGCGGGTACCATAGGTAGGAACACGGGCGTAGGCTACATCCCTATTTAAAATCCCCTTCTTCCTTTCCTTTTCCCGTTATCTTTATTCTTTCATTTCCCATTATTTACTTTTATTCTTTTTTTATTTTTATTATTTTCTTTTTATTCTTCATGCCATTTAGATTTAGCTTAGGATACAATAAAATTATACTGGCTGCTTTGAGGATTCAATTTCAAACGGCTCGAGGTGCTCCCCCATGTTCACATCTACTCAATCTTATCTGGATTCTCTTCATTAACTCCATTCAAAATTGAGGAAGTTTCACTTCTCTTCCTCTCTGTAACACCCCAAGCCCCACCCTAAAACACTACAGCCGAATTCGAAATGTTACGGGGAAAAGATTTGTGATAAGATTGATTTTAAAAAAATAATACATGTCAACTCTTTAAGGAAAAACGGATATTTAGCTTTTACTAAGTAGTAGTTTGAAAGAGATCTATCTTCAAGGGTGAAGTTAAGTTTGAAAACGTATATATAAAGCTATGAGGGTTTATCGTTTTGAAATTCGTATTTTGCCGGGAAATAAAACTTACACATTTGTATAAAAGTTGAGTTATTGTTTGGAAGGGATTTTAATAAATGAATTACTATCAAAAGTCTAAATTTGAAATCCTTAACTTGCTTTTTAGGTTGCAAGTGTTTCCAGTTATTTTTAATCCATAATCCGTTTTAATACCAACTTAAAACCATGATAAAAATTCCAAAATACATAAAGCGGCCTTATTACAATAAAAATTAACCCAAAAGCAATGAAAAATCTAAAGTGTATGTATAATTAAAACAACTTCTGCATGGCCACCTCGAATCCACCCCAGCCCAGTCCAAAAATTACATATCACATGCATTGTTTTTAGGAAAATAGGGTGAGTCAAACTGACTCAGTGTGCAATTATTCCATATGTTTCCATAAATGGGCTTGGCCCACAACCACACCAATCCACTTGTCACACATGATTATGCAAAATGGTAACCCAACCCAACCTAGTATCCAACCGCTACACACCCCCATATATCCTGCCACCACACACCAGGGGATTACTAAATCGACCCTCCATCTGCTACACACCTCCTTGGCAGTCATACTGCTCAAAGTCCATTTAGTGGTCTAGCCACTGATCCACGTGATTAAATCACAATATCCACGATGTGACTCAAGGTCATCATCAATCCACGATGAGGCACAGAGCCAACATCAATCCACGATGAGGCACAGAGCCAACATCAATCCACGATATGGCTTAAGGCTAACATCAATCCACGTACATGAAAGTACACCCTTTCCTTCATTAGACATATATATATCCCGATCTCTATGCACATACAATATATATGATGAAATGACAATATAATCGTTATGAACATATCAGTCATGCATACATAACATGCTTACCAAGTTACACAAATATCCATCCAAAATTTAATTAATTAATTTTAAACAGGGAAACAATGTAATAACTACACACCTGATAATCCGTAACACCACGCCTCTATGTCGACACTATCACTAACAACCCAATCCAGAAGATTCTCACTTGCACTAGAAGGCTGTCGAAATCCCTACATACCAATGTCAGTTTCGGCCTAACATTAATTGACAATAAAGGAGTGGCCTTCGGCCTAAGGTTGTTTCCTGCTTACCTCTATTGATGAAATCCCAGAAGATCTTTAATCCCCCTTAACGTTAGGCCAACAAAAATCCCGAAACCACCCTTCATGGATTCGACCACACCAAGAAATGGAGTTAGACTTCTAACTTTCGGCAACCAAAAAGAGAAAGAAGAAAATCGAATAGAAGAGAACCCTTACCAACTATATTAGAAATCGGTTGAAACAGATCTTGACAGAGGATAAACGACCACTCCACCTATCGAGGCTCTGACAGATTCAGCTAAGAGATATAATCAGAGAAATAATGTAATAGAAGAAGAAAGAAAAGAGTGAATGGAGATTTGGCCACAGTGTAGAAGAGTGTATTCGGCTATTGAAGACAAACAAATCGGTGAAGAGAAGAAGAAGGAATTGGGGTTTATGGTGTTTCGGCAATGGGAAATCGTGAGGAAAGGTGAAAGAAAATGACCTTAATGGTCTCCCAAGATTCGGCTAGTAAACAAAAAGAGATGGAGAAAAGAAATTAAGTGAAGTTTGATAGGATATTCGGCTCTTGAAGTTGGAAGAAGAAAAAAGAAGGTAAAAGAAAACTAAAAGAATTTGGAAAGACACAAAAAGAAAATAAATGAACAGATGGCTATTTCCTGACACTTTCGGCAGAGACTCAGAGAAAAGAAAGGGAATAAAATAGATACACACTCAAAACTGAAGAGAGGAACTACTCTAAAGAATTTTTGGCACACACCTACCCCACTACAATAAAACCGAAAATGCCACCCTCCAAAGCCCCATATTCGGCCAACTCTTCCTCTCTCTCCCAAATCCCTTATTTCCCTCCTAATTTTACTCATATCCACCCATTTGAAAGTGTTTGAATGCTTCAAACTCCATGCTTAGCTCTCCACCACACATTTGAAATGTTTGACCATTTCAAACCTCCTATCTTCAAGTGCCCACGCCAACACCAACTCCTCCTCCTCTTGACGCAAAAATGAACTCCAAAAATGCTATCTCCGGAGCTCGAACCTTGCCCCCTTCTAGCTCTCTAAGGCATCACTCCCTTGTGCTCTAAGTGGCGCCTCCCTTGCCACTCTACCACTTTATTCCTTGTGTCAGGAAACACCACATAAAATCCTTTAAAGCCCAGCTCCCTTAGCTCTCCCCCCCAAAGGCTTAAAATCAAATATTTTTCCTAAGTCCTCTACCTACACCCCAAGGTTCCCGAAGCCCCCAAACACATACAAATAGCTCACACAGCACACTACCACATGAATATGAATTAAATCGTATAACCCCTAAATCCCAAATATTACAGTTCTACCCCCTTAAAAATAATTTCAGCCTCGAAATTACCTGATCAAAATAAGTGAGGGTATTGTTGTCGCATTGCTTCCTCCAACTCCCACGAAGCTTCTTCCGATCCGTGGTTTTGCCACAACACCTTGACTAGGGGAACTGATTTCTTCTGAAGCACCTTCACATCTCGTTCTAAAATCTGGATAGGCTCCTCCTCATAGGACAAGTCTGGCCTCAACTCAACTTCCTCCACTCGCACCACGTGAGACGGATCTGATCGATAACGACGTAACATTGACACGTGGAACACATCATGCATCTGCTTCAATTCTGAAGGCAATTCTAACTGATAAGCCACCGGTCCAACTCGCTTCAAAACCCGATAAGGCCCTATAAACCTGGGACTCAGTTTACCCTTGCGCCCAAATCTCATCACCTTCTTCCGCAGTGAAACTTTCAAAAAAACCCGATCACCTACCGCAAATTCTATCTCTTTTCGCTTAAGATCTGTATACAACTTCTGTCTGTCAGATGCCTCCTTCAATCGAGCTCGAATTACCCTGACCTTTTCCTCTGACTCTGCCACTATCTCTGGACCCAACACATGGCTTTTACCCACTTCTATCCAACAAGTAGGAGTCTGACACTTTCGTCTATACAGTGCTTCGTACGGCGTCATTCGAATACTAGCCTGATAACTATTGTTGTACGCGAACTCTGCTAAGGGCAAGAATTCCTCCCAACTACCCCTGAAGTCGATAACATATCCTCTCAACATGTC
Organism: Gossypium rotundifolium; assembly: GCA_025506655.1. NCBI lineage: Eukaryota > Viridiplantae > Streptophyta > Magnoliopsida > Malvales > Malvaceae > Gossypium > Gossypium rotundifolium. The sequence continues at coordinate 34,252,313 of CP106730.1, forward strand.
TTCTAACACCTGAATCACCCTTTCAGACTGGCCATCCGTCTGTGGATGAGATGCCGTGCTAAAGTCCAACCTGGTGCCCAAAGCCTGATGCAACGCCCTTTAAAACCTCAACGTAAATCTAGGATCCCTATCTGATATGATTGATATCGGCACCCCATACAGTCTCACAATTTCTGCTACGTACAGCTTTGCCAACCTCTGCAGAGAGTAATCAACCCGAATAGGTATGAAATGAGCAGACTTTGTCAACCGATCCACAATCACCCATACTGAATCTTTTTTAGTCGGCGTAAGAGGAAGCCCACTAACGAAATCCATGGTGATTCTCTCCCACTTCCATTGCGGAATCTTTACTAGTTACAGCAACCCCGAAGGCACTTGGTGTTCATCTTTTACCTGTTGACACGTCAAGCACTTCCACACAAAGTTCGTAACTTCCTGCTTTAAACCAGGCCACCAAAACTGATCTCGTAGATCTCTATACAACTTACTCCCTCCAGGCTGCATAGCGTAAGGGCTACTATGCGATTCATGAAGAATTCTCTGCCCTAATTCCATATCCTTTGGCATACAGACCCGACCACGAAAGCACACAACCCCATCTCCATTCACACTGTAGTCCTCCAACCCCCCATTCCGAACTTGCAGAAGGCTAGCACTCAGAACCTCATCCACTAACTGCTTCTCTTTAACCTGAGCTACCCACGTCTGCTTCACTTGCACTTTCGCCAATAAACTTTCGTCATCATAGAGACTAAGATGCGCGAACATCACTCTCAGATCTGATACAACTTTCTGACTTAGCGCATTTGCCACCACATTCTCTTTACCCGGGTGGTACTCAATCGAACAGTCGTAATCCTTCAACAACTCCAGCCACCTTCACTATCTCAAGTTCAGCTCCTTCTGAGTCAGCAGATACTTCAGGCTCTTGTGGTCCGTGTAGATCACCGACTTCTCTCTATACAAATAATGCCTCCATACCTTCAAGGGGAAAACCACCGCGGCCAACTCCAGATCATCCGTCGGTAGTTAGCTTCATGCGGTCTCAACTGTCGAGACGCATAGGCAACAACTTTCCCTTCCTGCATTAGTACACAACCTAACCCGGTATGAGAAGCATCACAATATACCACAAAATCTTTCCCTACTACAAGCTGAATCAGAACCGGAGCCTCTGTAAAAACCCTCTTTAGCTTCTCGAAGCTCTCCTGCTACTTATCCGTCCAAACAAAAGGTACCTCCTTTCTTAACAACTTAGTCAAAGGTGCTACTATTGAAGAAAACCCTTCACCAAATCTTCTATAGTAGCCTGCTAACCCCAAGAAATTGAGAATCTCCACCACTGACTTAGGTGGTTTCCAATCCAATACTGCCTCAATCTTCCGAGGATCCACTTTTATTTCCTCTACGGATACCACATGACCCAGAAAAATGACTTCACTCAACTAGAATTCGCACTTGCTAAACTTGGCGTACAACTTCTTTTCCCTCAAAACCTGCAGCACTAATAGAAGATATGTGTCATGATCTTCCTCTGACTTGGAATATGCCAGGATGTCGTCTATGAACACCACGACGAATTGGTCTAAGTAGGGTTGAAAGACCCAATTCATCATATCCATGAACGTAGCTGGTGCATTTGTTAACCCGAACGGCATTACCAGGAATTCATAGTGGCCATATCGAGTCCGAAAAGCTATCTTATGGATATCTACTTCCTTCACCTTGAGCTGATGATACCCCGACCTCAGATCTATCTTCGAAAACACTGCAACCCTTTTAAGCTGATTAAACAAATCGTCTATCCTCAACAGCGGGTACTTGTTTTTTATCATCAGCTTTTTCAACTGACGGTAATCTATGCACATACGCATAGACCAATCCTTCTTCTTTACAAATAGGAACGGTGCTCCCCATGGAGACACATCGGGTCGAATGAAACCGCGATCTAATAACTCCTGGATCTGGGCTTTAAGCTCAACCAACTCCTTTGGTGCCATTCTGTACGGAATGATAGACACTGGTACGGTACCTGGCAACAGGTCAATTCCAAACTCCACCTCCCGATCTGGAGGCAACCTTGGAAGTTCTTCTGGAAAAACATCCAAAAATTCCTTCACTGTGCTGACCTCTCCCACAGATGCTTCCTTAGCATCCAAAGCACTAACAAACATCAAGAAAGCCAAGCACCCCTTCTTCACCGTCTTCTCCGCGTTAAGAGCAGACACTACGTTAGACAAGTAGTCTCTCCTCTCACCTATCACCACAACCTCATTGTCCTCGGGAGTCTTCAATGACATGCATTTAACAGCACAGTCTAAATTCACATGATACCTTACTAACTAGTCCATGCCTAAGATCAAGTCAAATTCTCCAAACGGTAGCTCCATCAAGTCAGCCGGGAAAACTACCCCCTGAACCTCTAAAGGCACATCCTTAAAGAGTTTATCTACCACTACAGATTGCCCTAAAGAACTAAGTACAGTCATCTTCCTAGGGACAGTCTCAGAGTTCACATTCAAGGTTCTAGACACCTTGCTAGCACTGTAAGAGTGAGTTGACCCAACATCAACCAAAGTAGTAAAGGGTAACCCAAGAATGAAAAACGTACCCGTGATAACATCTGGTGCATCCCCCTCCTCACGACGTCTGGCTGCGTATACCAACCCATGCTGTCTTGCATCTAAGCCCCAAAGACCTCTGCCTTGGTCTTTGCACGACCTCGACCAAAACTATTCCTCCACGCTTCGCACCACGACCCTCGACACTGTTGACCACCCCTTTCTGGCTACACATATCCCTGACCTACTGTCCGAGCCCTATCCATATCCTGAGGACAATTCTTAACCAAGTGAGCCTTGGACCCACACCTGAAGCACTCCTTACCCCTTCCCCAGCACTCGCCTACATGGGTCCTCCCACACTGAGCACACGGACGGACCTGATTCCCAGCAACTGACATAAAAATGTGAGCAGAACCCTCAACCCTAGGCTTTTTCTGAAGCCCCCCCGAAGACCCTGATGGTCCAAAACCCCTCTTATTCCTGCATCTATCCTTATCCCTGTTCTGCCTCTTGATTCGCTTAACCTCCTCTACTATCCGAGCTTTCTCTACCAAAGTAGCAAAGTCCCTCTCTCGCTGATGAGCTATCAATACCTATAGTTCATCTCGCAGCCCATCCTCAAATCTCACGCAGTGCTTGTAATCGGTAGCAACCATCCCTCTAGCATACCAACTTAACCGCAAGAATTCTGCCTCATATTCCGCTACTGACTTACCTCCTTGCACTAGGTTTAAGAACGCTTTCCTATGCGCGTCCACATAACTAGCTCCGACGTACTTCCCCTCAAACTTAATCTTAAAGAAACCCCAATCCACTCGATCCGCTAGAGTACCCTTTCTGATAGTGAGCCACCACTGGTAGGCCTCATCCCAAAGTAAAGAAACAGCACCCTTCAATTTTTCCTCTGCAGTGTAGTCCAAATCGTCCATAATCCTCTCGACTGCCTCTAACCAGTATTCTGCCACATTCGGGGCTACCCCCGAGACACCCCTAAATATCTCGGCTCTATTTGCCCTGAGCCACTCAGACACTGATTTCCCGACCCTAGTACCTGTGTTTGCTCCCGCAACTCTTTCCAGAACCTACAGCATAGCCTGAGAAACTGTGTCATCCCCACCCATCTGGTCCTAATCCTCCACACCTACAGCTGGCGGCGGTGACATATTATTCTCAGACCCATGGCCAGACCCAATTGGTTCCGATACAGTCATTCTACCTCTACCACATCCACGTGCATTATGACCACGTCCCCTAGAACTCATATCTATCATCACGTTTTAATCTGATTTAAGAAATTTTATGCATTAGCTCTCTTTCCACTTTGTTGATTAAAGGAAAAAATTTATGACATAAAAATTTTAAGTTATTCTTTCGTAAAGAGCACACATCCCTAAGGTTTCGGTCTCTAAAGAGATTGTCCCAATTTCTAATATCCACATAAATATGCACAACAATGCATCATATATACACTTTCATCCAATTCATTCAACAGTTAGAAGACTTACCTAACAGACCTGGGCCAGAAGATTCGAGTACCATGCCTTCATAAACCCGTTTCATGAAAAATTTCTTTTAGTTAACTTTCAATACCAATTTCAAAAACGTTATGGGCCTCAAAACCCAAAGGCCGAGTTTAGAAACCTAGGCTTTGATACCAAATTGTAACACCCCAAACCCTGGCACAAAACACTACAGTCAAATTTAAAATGTTACGGGGAAAAGGTTTGTGATGAGTTTGATTTAAAAAAAAACACATGTCAAGTCTTGAAGGAAAAACGAATATTCAGCTTTTACTGAGTAGTAGTTTGAAAAGAGATCTGTCTTCAAGGGTGAAGTTAGGTTTGAAAACGTATATATACAGCTATAAGGGTTTATCATTTTGAAAATCGTATTTTTTCAGGAAATAAAACTTACACATTTGTATAAAAGTTGAGTTATTGTTTCGAAGGGATTTTAATAAACGAATTACAATCAAAAGTCTGAATTTGAAATCCTTAACTTGCTTTTTAGGTTGCAAGTGTTTCCAGTTATTTTTAATCCATAATCCGTTTTAATACCAACTTAAAACCATGATAAAAATTCCAAAATACTTAAAGCTGCCTTATTACAATAAAAATTAACCCAAAAGCAATGAAAAATCTAAAGTGCATGTATAATAAAAACAACTTCTAAATGGCCACCTCGAATCCACTCCAGCCCGGTCCAGAAATCACGTATCACCTGTATTGTTTTCAAGAAAATAGGGTGAGTCAAACTGACTCAGTGTGCAATTATTCCACATGTTTCCATAAATGGGCTTGGCACACAACCACACCAATCCACTTGTCACACATGATTATGCAAAATGGTAACCCAACCCAACCTAGTATCCAACCGCTACACACCCCCGTATATCCTGCCGCCACACACTAGGGGATTACTAAATCGACCCTCCATCCGCTACACACCTCTTTGGCAGTCATGCTGCTCAAAGTCCATTTAATGGTCTAGCCACTGATCCACGTGATTAAATCACAATATCCACGATGTGACTCAAGGTTATCATCAATCCACGATGAGGGACAGAGCCAACATCAATCCACGATGAGGCACAGAGCCAACATCGATCCACGATGAGGCACAGAGCCAACATCAATCCACGATGTGGCTCAAGGCTAACATCAATCCACGTACATGAATGTACACCCTTTCCTTCATTAGACATATATATATATATCCCGATCCCCATGCACATATAATATATATGATGAAATGACAATATAATCGTTATGAACATATCAGTCATGCATACATAACATGCTTACCAAGTTACACAAATATCCATCCAAAATTTTAATATGAGAAAATTACTAACCAGTTACAGATCACCCAATATGGGTAGCCACACCAACACAAATAGTTATTTCCACTACCACACATATCACATACATTTAATTAATTTTAAATAGGAAACAAAGGTAATAACTACACACCGATAATCCATAACACCACGCCTATGTCTATTAATCGCTACTAACAACCCAATATCGAAGATTCTCACTTGCACTAGAAGGCTGTCGAAATCCCTACATACCAATGTCAGATTCGGCCTAACATTAATTGACAATAAAGGAGTGGCATTCGGCCTAAGGATGTTTCATGCTTACCTCTATTGATTAAATCCTAGAAGATCTTTAATCCCCCTTAACGCTAAGCCAACAAAAATCCCGAAACCACCTTTCATGGATTCGCCACACCAAGAAATGGAGTTAGACTTCTAACTTTCGGCAACCAAAAAGAGAAAGAAGAAAACTGAATAGAAGAGAACCCTTACCAACTATATTAGAAATTGGTTGAAACAGATCTTGACAGAGGATGAACGACCACTTCACCTACCCAGGCTCTGACAGATTCGGCTAAGAGATATAATCGGAGAAATAATGTAATAGAAGAAGAAAGAAAAGGGTGAATGGAGATTCAGCCACACTGTAGAAGAGTGTATTTGGCTATTGAAGACAAACAAATCGGTGAAGAGAAGAAGAAGGAATTGGGATTTATGGTGTTTCGGCAATGAGAAATAGTGAGGAAAGGTGAAAGAAAATGACCTTAATGGTCTCCCAATATTTGGCTAATAAACAAAATGAGATGGAGAAAAGAAATTAAGTGAAGTTTGATAGGATATTCGGCTCTTGAAGTTGGAAGAAGATAAAAGAAGGTAAAAGAAAACTAAAAGAATTTGGCAAGACACCCAAAAGAAAATAAATGAACAGATGGCTATTTCCTGACACTTTCTACAGAGACTCGAGAAAAAAGAAAGGAATAAAAAGATACACACTCAAAATCGAAGAGAGGACCTACTCTAAAGAATTTTCGGCACACACCTACCCCATTACAACAAAACCGAAAATGCCACCCTCTAAAGCCCCATATTTAGCCAGCTCTTCCTCTCTCTCCCAAATCCATTATTTCCCTCCTAATTTTACTCATATCCACCCATTTGAAAGTGTTTGAATGCTTCAAACTCCATGCTTAGCTCTCCACACATTTGAAATGTTTGACCATTTCAAACCTCCTATCTTCAAGTGCCCACGCTAACACCAACTCCTCCTCCTCTTGATGCAAAAATGAACTCCAAAAATGCTATCTCTGCAGCTCGAACCTCGCCCCCTTCTAGCTCTCCAAGGCCTCACTCCGTTGTGCTCTAAGTGGCGCCTCCCTTGCCACTCTACCACTTGATTCCTTGTGTCAGCAAACACCATATAAAATCCTTTAAAGCCCAGCTCCCTTAGCTCTCCCCCTTAAAGGCTTAAAATCAAATATTTTTCCTAAGTCCTCTACCTACACCCCAAGGTTCCCGAAGCCCCCAAACACATATAAACAACACACACAGCACACTACCACATGAATATGAATTAAAACGTATAACCCCTAAATCCCGGATATTACACTCTCTTTTGATTTTCTTACTATATGATTATTATCTATCTTTATACATTGAGGGCAATGTACATCTTAAGTGTGGGGGTGAATTTTATTTCGAAAAAGTTCCTAACTTTTTGCATTATTCTCAAATCCCTGAATGATAACTTGTCTTAAGTAATTTTCTCATGTCACTAATTAGATCAGAACTTTTGTTGATTTATAATTTTTATTGATATGTTTTAGATTAAGTCATAGCTAATTGTGCATTGATGATTTAAACTTTAAGATACTAGAGAATCAAGCATGATGAGTCTATTTTCAAACAATTAAAATTTTGTTAGGTTGTCTACCTGAATCTAATTATTACCTTGAAGTTTGAAATTTACAAGGTTGATATCAAAAACCCATAATTCTTGTGAGATCTTGAGCCTTTTAGAGCATACATTCTTTCGTGCTCACTTTATTGATTATGAGTGTGTCAACATTGATTTGTTATTCTAGAACTTGCTTCAATTATAAAGGTCGAGACCACATCATTGATTTGATATACAGAGATGATAAAGGCACTTAGGATTTAACCCACTTACTCCACTAAAAGCCTACCCTCACAATTAACCCCTAGTGAACCCCTTTGATCGTTACAACCCTTTTATTGATTCACCCACTAATATTAACCTAAAACCTATCTTGTATTTGTTATCACCATTTCTCTTGACTACCCTTTTATCGAGACTTAATTTGATCAATTGCCAAATTATTTTATTTAGTAGCCGAGTACATCTTATATTATGTATTTACTTGATTTGTTCTTAAAAAAAAAGTAATCGAAGTATATTCATTATTAGTTTTGTGATGAAGTGAGCTTATACATTTAAATTCAACATCTTGAAGAAGAAGCTTGTATTATTAGTTTTCAATTGATGTAATTATTCAAGACTAGTTCATTTTTCTAATTAGGTAAATTGTCAACTCAATCTCAATTCTAACCTTTTAATTCAACCTATATCTACACCTTTAACCCAATCCCCATTACAACCCTTTAAAGACCTTTTGATTTGTGTATCATCAAATTTTATAGTGGTGGAGATTTGATTTTCATGCAAGCCTATGGTAATAACTTTTCATGTTTGACTGATGAGTGCTTTACTTTGAACCTTAAACACCTTGAGTGATTTGAGTGAATCTTTAGTGAGGATGCCAATCCTTGTCAGTTTTGAATCAAAAGTAATGATTCGGATAAGGGGAATTTTATATTTTCATGCTACAAAAACTATGAATTTGATTGTTTGAATCTTTAGGACTCTTTCAGTTAAATTACCCATGTATAAATTATCTATGAATTATGATGAAACATTATCGATGAATATTATGAATTAAGGAAGTTCATTTTAATTGTGAGTTGAGAATTTTTCTTGAGGACAAGCAAATGCTTAATTGTGGGGATATTTGATAAACCGTAATATATACTTATTTTAATCCCACATTTAGCATACTTTTGGATGATTTATTCCCTGAATTGTGGAATTTCGTGCTCTAATCCTTTAATTTCATGTTTTATACTTAGGAAAGCACCGGAGGATGAAAAGAACGAGAAATGGGCCAAAAATAGAGGAAATGGGCCAAATCACGAATTGTAAATGGCTTGGGCCTGAAACATATGGCCATGCCTCCTTAGTAGATCCGACCACGGCCTGGCCCCAATTCACACGGCCGTACCACACGGGCGTGTCCCTGCCGCAGCAAAGAAGAGTTTCATTCATATTAGGGTACTTAGAGGCAAAGAAAGACATTCCAAAAGCCTATTTAAACACCCTAAAGGCCAACCTTTAGGGGGCGTTCAGCTAGGCCAAGGAGCTAAGCTAGAGGGGCCGAATTGTAGGATTCACTCGAAGAAAGCCAGTTGATCCATCCCAAGAAGCCGGAATCATACTCCAGACTAAGGATCTCTCTTTCAATTCCTTCAGGGGGTGTTTTGGTTTTTCTTATATTTTGTTTTATATTTTCTTGTGAGATGTTTTCTTTTATGATTATGAACTAAATCCCTCAAATACCTGAGGGGATGAAACCTAAGATGAATCTAGTTAATGTTTTCTGAGCTATATGATAAATACTTGATTTGTTCTTAACTATGTGTTCTTAATTCTTACTTTGATATTTCAGGATATTGATTCAAGTATTGATGTGCTTAGGCAGAGGAGGAATATTCCCTATTTAAGAGTAGATCTAACATAGTTAAGCGGAGTTAATCGTAGCCCTAGAGATAGTATGAAAAAAATCTATTGGATTAGAGTCAAACCTAATATGGGAGTCCATAGATCGAGTTAATGCAATTCTAGGGGTTTTAATTAGAAAGAGATTTCAATTAATCAACCTAGGGTTAGACGTTAGTAACCTCGATAGAAGTATTAATATAAATTAGGGAACCCTACGAATCAAGTCAAGTGAATAAATCATCTGGTTCAGAGTTAGATAACAAGTGAAGTCTAGGTGGATTCTTCCTCGGGTATTGTCTTAATCAATTGGTTTTCCCACAAGTATTTCCCCAATTCCTTCTCTGTGTCTTAGCATCATTTAGCTTAGTAGTTAGTTAATTTTAGATTAAATAACAATTCTCTTAATTCTTAGGCTAAATAATAAGAAGAAAGTTAGTATTAGTACTTTTGGTTCCTTTGGGTTCGACAATCCGACCTTGCCACTAAACTATACTATTGTTCGATAGGTGCACTTGCCTCAATCGTGGTGATAGTTAGTTTCTAGTTTTGATCATTCATTATATAAATTTTAAGACTGTTTCCATCACGCAATCAGATCTAATATGAAGAAGTGAAAGAAAGGTTTGATTTAATCTTCAAGAATCAACCTATGATGCCGAAAAAAGGTTCAACATGGAGAGAATAATAAGATGGTTGTGCCCTTACCTATTTGAAGGATGATTGTTTCCCTCAATTGGAATTATTTTTGTGATGTACGACCATTGTCAGAAGAAAAGTTAGTTCGAGAGTTCGCCGAATGCTACTGAAGTTTTTGATCACAAGAAGAAGGTACCCTTAACTTCTAAGCCCATTAATGATTTGTTTAACCTACCTGATGTTGAAGAAGATGAGTACTTTTCCATGATGACAAACATAAATTGAGATTTTCTTCAATAAGTATTTAATGTTGTGACAAATTAGAGATCCAAATGGATTATAAGGAAGTATGGTAGTCATTCTTGTCGAATGGAATATTTAAAGTCGTTGGATAAGGTATGGTTTTACTTTGTTCGATATAGTTTCATGCCTATCTCACACAGTTCCATGATCTCGATGGAGCAAATACTTTTGTTGTGTGAAATTATGATAGAAAGGTCCATCAATGTTGGGAATATTATCTTTAAAGAGATCCATGATTGTGCTAGAAAGAAGACAGGAAGTGCTTACTTCCCATTCTTAATAACTTCACTTTGCTTAAGGGCCCAAGTTAAGAAAAAAACAAACTTGAAGGGTCCATATGTTTAAGGTTGCATTACAGGCCATGATCTTAAAGGTTGGTGAAGAATGTCCATAAATTAAACCCAATTGAACCAAGTGAGCCAACAGAACCAAAAATCAATAAGTCATCAAACAAGTCTAAAACTGAAGCAAACCCAGTTACTTAAATGGAAGAGGTAGAATCGGAGGAAGAACTGAATGAGACTGAACCGATAAAGGAACCGAAAACTTCTAAACCAAGAGATGAGCCAAATGCCAATGAGTCAGTCGAACCAAGTATTGGTCCTAAGTTGACTATTCAAATACCTACTTCTTCAAGCACTGTGAAGAAATCGAAATTATCAACTATGATGTATATGATGAAGTTTATGTGTAATCAACAACAAGCTTATTGGAAATATGCAAAAGTTAGAGATGATTCTGTAAGAAATACTTTTAAAAATATCTCTATCAATTTTGTTCTTGAGTTGCCAAATTATATCTTTGATTCATAGAAGGAAGATGATAAAGGGAGCGAGGATGAAGCATCAAAGGAGGAAGACGAGGAGAATAAGTTAAATAAATAAAAAAGGGGGAGTTCTTTTCTTTTGTTTTTATTTCTGTTTAGGTGTTTATTTTTAATTATTAGTTAGTTTTTTGCTTTCACATAACAAAATAGCAAGCATGATTAAAATAAGTTCAATGCCTCTCCATAGAAAAATAAAGTGATGTGGTAATAGGAATGAACATGTCTAGGATTGGGCTGTGAGAAAGACTTGGTACTTAAGCAGTCTTTATGAATCTCCTCTCTTTTCTTACAATCATACCTGGTGTTTAGTTTTCATTCATTACTTTGTTTTCATAATGAGGACATTACTTCTTTTTAAAGAGGGGTAAGGCATTTCATATGAATTTTTGGTATGGTAAATTTAGCATGAATTTTAAAGTATGTTTCAATATTTTTTCTTAAGTATGTTGAAATAAATGAATATTTAGAAATAATTTTTGTTCATGAGTTTCTTCAAATGCAAGCATGATTTTTTTTTATCTAAGTTATTTGTATGTTATCCTGAGTGAAGGAATGCTTGTATGATCTTAGTCTTATATTGTATTTGCCATGAAAGTTTGATTTCTTTAGAAATAGGCATGTATGAAGGTTTAAATCTTTAAAATTGACTTAGTAACTTTCTCAGGGAAAAATCGTAGGGGGTATAAGATTCTAATATGATATAGGCACACTTTATTTGGATCATTTGAGCCTTTAAAGTTGACCTTATGAGATTTATCCCTTGAAACTTAATTTTGAGCTTAATGGCCAATTTATTGCAAAATACTTACATTATAAGCCACATTAACATCTTTTTGAATTTTATCCTATTCTTTTGCACCTATCTTAACCAAAAATTTGTCTTTGTGATCAAAGTTTGAGGAGATTTATGAAAAGATGTACATGCTCTTCACATATTAAAAAAATGAATAAGTAGCAAAGAAAAGTTTTTTCAACTTTCTGAAAAGATAAAGAAGCTTGCTCAAACGTAGAAAATAAGAGCAAATAAAAGAGTGCTTAAAGTCTCAAAAATAAGGAGCAAAGTTTGCTCAAAGTTCGAGAAAAATAAAAGTGGAACATAAGTTCAAAATAAGTTTAGGGGTAATCCAAAGACCCATTTGTATGAAAGTTGTGACGCCAAAGGATTTAAGACAAAGTTAGGGTTAAGATGTTTTGAACTTAAAAATCACTTCTCTTTATCCCTACATTTAGCCTAGCCCCATTACAACCTAATAAAAGACCTATTGATCAAATAATTATACTGACTACATTAGTGGAGAGGAATTACTGAGTTCAACATATGAAGACACTAATTAAACCTAGGGATTGCTATGTTTAGTTGATAAAGAAAGCATGTTGATTGTTGAATGTTATGTATGACTTTGAAAATGCATGCAAATTAAGATTCATGTTGACATTATGATGTACTTGGTATAAAGTAAGAAAAAATATTTGCATTCGAGCTACTTGTCAATAAAGAGTATTTTTTAGCATGATTTTATTGATGCATGATTATTTGTGAAGATTAATGCTACTTTATTATTTTGCAAAATTACTTTAGCAATAGTTCTGCCGTGCATGAACATTACTCGGAACGAGCAATGGTTTAAGTTTGAGGGTGTGTAAACTCGAAATTATATAGGGTTTTTCTATATGTTTTTACCACCTTTTTACTTAATTATTATGTTTATCTCAAGTAATTATTATTAAAATAAGTGAATTTTACTTAACTAGTAAATTTAGACATGAATTTGGAAAGTATGAGAAATTATGCTTAATTATATTATTTTCATGCATATTTTATATTAATTCATGTCAATTTATTAATATGTATATTTTTCACTATATAAGTAGGCTATGGAGACATGATGTAAATAAATAAAATGTGGCTATGCACAATTTATCCATATGGACGGTAAGACCATGCACTTTGGGCATAGGGATTCACTACTTGACCTAGTAAAGAAAGGTGATAAAAAGATAGACATGTCTGCTAAGTTATGGATTGAAGAACAATCCAAAAAGTGTAACATCCCAAACCCGGTCTAGACGTCACGACCAGATCTGGTATGTCACAGGGAAAAAGGTTGAAAAGAAACTTAGGGGATCTTGATGAAAAACCGAAAGTTTAAAACTTTTTATTTCAGGTGATGTATTGAAAGCAGTGGTTTGCAGCTTAAGAAAAATTTGCAGGGTGGATTAACTGTTCATTTGTTGTCTTTGTGAGCACTTGTGAGAAAAATAGGTATTTAGGTTGCCGTTATTTAGAAAACTTCTTTTTACAAGTAAGTTCAAGTCGAAAAATAGTGTTGTATCAAAGTGGAAATTATAATGTAAAACCAAATAGCAATTTAGAATGGCCTTATTACATCAACTAAAATCCCAAATTAAAATGTCTAAAAAAAACTAAGTTTATTGAAAATAACAAGCTATGGCCTCCTCGAGTCCCTTTGGCTCCCAAGTCCACATTTCACCAGTCACCTGCAAGATTAAGCATAGGGGGTGAGTCACCAAGACTCAGTGTGTAAGTTCCCCCTTAAAATTACATAAATGGCCTCAAGCCCATAACCACATATTGGGCCTTAGCCCGTTCAAAAATAGCATGTACAAGAATGGATGCAATGTACCCGGCCTAGTCCTAGATTTCCATCCTCTACACACCACCCGTACCAGCCGATCACACCGTGGGGATTTCTACAATCAACCCTCCATCCGCTACACTCCATATGTGGCACCTAGCCACTGGTGACATAGTCAAAAAATATCATGTGTAGGGCCAACCCATTTGTGGTACCAAACCACTAGTGACAATCCCGAATAATCATATATGTGGGGCCAACCCACTGTGGTCCAAACCACTGGGACGAGTCATGAAATCATCAATATGTGGTACCAAACCACTGATGGTTCCAAACCACTAAGGCTTAGTCACGAATCAAGAATGTGGGGCCAACCCACGTGTGGTACCAAACCACTAGTGACAGTCTTACACTTCCCCTTTCATATCATATCCAACCCATGCATACAAATGTCAACCGAGTGCAACATACTGTCAAATGCATAATATTATTATGGCATAATTTCATTATCATATACATAAACAGTAGGATACCTACCTAGTACTTCAGCCATGCCCATAATGGCATAATGCTTATTCATCTAGCCATTTTGGCTTTTCAGCCCCAAAGAAATTAATAACACATAATAATAATATTAAAGAATTGAACAAAGAATGCTCTTGGTTTCCCTAGCTAGCCGAAATTCTCAAAACCCCTAATGAAATCATCTAACATTCGGCCACCCCCTTAACATCACTAAACCGAACACACGCACACACTTCCCACACTAGGCCAAACTCTCTGCCTCTCTCCCAGTCCTATGATTCTCTCTACCGATCACTCTCCACTCCCCATTCAAACTTGTTGACCCCTTCCTTCTCCTTGAATTGCTATCTTCCCATTCTTCAAATGTGTTGACCCATTCAACATTCATCCACCAGAGTCGAAGCTGAAAGCAACTCTCCCCCTCCTTGGCGTCAAAAAGAAATCCCCAAAAGGGAATCCACCTAGCTCGAACCTGCTCCCTGCCAGCTTCCTTGAGGCGTCACCTTCCTGAGCTTTAAGTGGTGCCTCCTTGCCACTTCACCAATAGAATCCTTGTGTCAAAACACACAAACAACAACCCTTAAGTCCTATCCCATTCAGCTTTCCCTTGAAGTGCCCAAAAAGCAAATTTTTACCAAGGCTCCGGCTTATCCCTAAGTCATTCCTGGACCCCAAAGCACTCTAAACTAGCATGACAAACATAGAAACATAGAATTCACACACAAACACACAAATGCAAAGCACCTAATTTAGGATGTTACAGTTCTACCCCCTTAAAACAATGCCGGCCTCAAAATTACCTGGTCAAAAGAGATGATGGTATTGTTTTCGGATTATTTTCTCGGGTTCCCACGTAGCTTCCTTAGAACTGTGATTACGCCACAAAACCTTAACCAACGGAACTGTCTTTTTGCGTAATACTTTGACATCACGATCCAAAATTAGAACTGATTCCTCCTCAAAGGATAGATTAGGCCTCACTTCGATCTCCTCCATGGACACCATGTGAGATGGATCCGAACGATAACGTCTTAGCATCGACACGTGAAACACATTGTGAATCTGACTTAACTCTACAGGAAACTTGAGTTGATAGGCTACTGGTCCTACGCACTTCACTATCCGATAAGGCCCAATAAACCTGGGGCTTAGCTTACCCTTCCGTCCAAACCTAAACACTTTCTTCCATGGTGACACCTTTAAGAACACCTGGTCACCCACCTCAAACTCTATGTCTTTACGCTTTAGATTAGCATAGGACTTTTGCCTATCCAAAGCTTCCTTCAATCGAGCCCTAATTAGCTTAACCTTGTCTTTCGTTCCAGAAACCAATTCTGGACCCAACATCTGACACTCACCCAACTCTGTCCAACAAGTAGGAGTGCAACATTTTCGACCATACAATGCCTCATACGGTGCCATCTAGATACTTGATTGGTAGCTGTTATTGTACGCAAATTCTGCCAATGGTAAGAACTCTTCCCAACTACCTCTGAAGTCCATGACACAGCCTCTCATCATATCCTCTAAGATTTGGATTACCCTTTCTGACTGTCCGTCTGACTGTGGATGAAATGCTGTACTAAAATCTAACTTTGTGACCAACGCTTGATGCAATGCCTTCCAAAATCTTGATGTAAAACTAGGGTCTCTGTCCGAGATAATCGACATTGGCACCCCAACCAACCTTATAATCTTTGCTATATATGTTTTAGCCAACTTCTGAAGAGAGTAGTCCACTCACATTGGTATGAAATGAGCGGACTTCATCAAACGATCAACCACTACCCAAATGAATCCTTTTTAGTAGTTGTAAGGGGAAGCCCACTAACGAAATCCATTGTGATCCTTTTCCACTTCCACTGTAGAATCTTCACCGGTTGCAACAAACCCGAAGGCAACTGATGCTCTGCTTTTACCTGCTAACATGTTAAACACTTACTCACATATTCGATTATTTCTCGCTTCAGACCCAGCCACCAGAACTGTTCCCGCAAATCCTGATACATCTTACTTCCTCCAGGATGCATAGCGTATGGGTTGCTATGCACTTCCTGCAAAATCTTACGCCTCAACTATGAATCCTTCGGCATGCAAATCCTTCCTTAGAAACATAGAACTCCCTCACTACTCATATTATAATCCTTTACTTCACCATTCTGAACTTGAAGTAGTCTAGCACTCAAGACCTCATCCAACAATTGCTTCTCTCTGATCTAATTTATCCACGTCGTTTTCACCTGAAGCTCAGCTAACAAACTCCCATCATCATACAAGCTAAGATGTACAAACATCGCCCTCAAATTTAAGATTACCCTACGACTCAATACATATGCCACCACGTTAGCTTTACCCAGATCGTATTCGATCGAACAGTCATAATCCTTCAACAACTCGACCCATCGTCTCTGTCTTAAATTCAATTCCTTCTGGGTAAAGAGGTACTTTAAGCTCTTATGGTCTGTATAAATGATGGACTTCTCCCCATACAGATAATGTCTCTAGATTTTTAGAGCAAAAACCACTGTCGCCAATTCCAAGTCATGCGTGGGATAATTCAACTCATGCGGCCTTAACTATCGAGACGCATAAGTGATAACCTATCCGTCTTGCATCAACACACATCTTAAACCCGTGTGTGACGCATCACAGAAAACCACAAACTCCTTCCCAGTCTCTGGCTGAATCAACACCAGAGCCTCTGTTAGAACCCTCTTTAGCTTCTCAAAACTTTTCTGCTGTTTGTCAGACCAAACAAACGAAACCCCTTTCTGCAACAACTTGGTTAATGGTGTCGCAATCAAAGAGAATCCCTCAACGAATCTTCTATAATACCCAGCTAGACCAAGAAAACTCCTAATTTCTGCCACAGGCTTAGGTGGCCTCTAATCCAGCACAGTTTCGACCTTTCGGGGGTTAACCCTAATCCCCTCAGCAGACACAACATGACCCAAAAAGGTAACCTCTTTTAACTAAAACTCACACTTACTAAATTTGGCGAACAACTGATTCTCCCTCAAAATTTGTGAGACCACATGAAAATGCGAGTCATGCTCTTCCTTCGATCTGGAATAGACCAAAATATTGTCTATGAATACAATGACGAATCGATCCAGATAGGGTTGGAAAACTCGGTTCATCATGTCCATAAATGCTGCTGGTGCATTAGTCAAACCAAATGGCATTACCATAAATTCATAGTGGCTATAGCGAGTTTGAAATGCCATCTTATGAATGTCTGCCTCCTTGACCTTAAGCTGATGATAACCTGACCGCAAATCTATCTTTGACAAGACTGCAGTCTCTTTCAATTGATCGAATAAGTCATCAATCCTCGGAAGCAGATACCTATTCTTAATGGTAAACTTGTTCAACTAACGGTAGTCAATGCACATATGCATCGATCCGTCCTTCTTCTTGACGAATAGCACCGGCGCTCCCCAAGGTGATACACTCAGTTGGATATAACCTCGATCTAATAGTTCCTAAATCTGAGCCTTTAATTCCACCAATTCCTTAGGCGCCATCCTATATAGGGCAATCAAAGCAGGTGCTATCCTCGGATAAAGATTAATACCAAATTCCACCTCTCGGTCCGGAGGCAATCCTGGAAGCTCTTTTGGAAAAATATCGAAAAACTCCTTCATTGTTCTAACATCCTCCACAGACAAATCCTTGCCCTCCAAGGCACAAACCAAAGCTATGAACGCCTCACAACCCTTCTTCACCATTCGCTCAGCCTTTAAAACAGATATCACATTAGATAAATAGTTCCTCCTCTCACCTATTACCACCACTTCTCCATCATCGAGAGTTCTCACTACCATGCGCCTGGTAGCACAGTCCAAATTTGCTCGATACTTCCCTAGCCAGTCCATGCCTAAGATCAGGTCAAACTCCCCGAACGGTAGTTCCATCAGATCAGCCGAAAAAACCATCCCTTGAACTTCTAGAGGTACACCCCTATAAAGTCTGTTTACCACTACCAATTGTCCTAACGGGCTAACTACGGTCATCTCCCTAGAGGCAATCTCAGAGTCTATTCCTAGGGTTCTAGATATCCCACTAGAAACATATGAATATGTTGATCCTATATCAATCAAGGTAATATAAGGCAACCCATAAATAGAAAACTTACCGGTTATGAAGTCCGGTGCATCTCCCTCTTCTCGACGCCTGACTGCATAGACTAGCCCAGGTCTTCTTGCACCACTACCCCAAGCACCTCTGCCTGGTGTTCCACTTCCACGATCGAAACCATTACCTCCTCTGATCGGACCTCGACCTCTCTGGTTGCTGACCACCTCTACCTGACTGAACATAACCCTGACCCATTGGTTGCGCTCTACCCTTCTCCTGTAGATAGTCCCTTATTCGATGTTTCGTAGACCCACACTTGAAACAGCCCCTATTACCAACCCAACACTCACTAAAATGGAACTTATCACATCAAGCACACCTCGGAGGATGACTATCCACAGCAGGTCTACAACACGGCTTGACCCCTCAAACATAGGCCTCTTCTGAAATTGCCCAACTGATCCTGACGAACTAAAATTCATTTTATTTTTATTCCTCTCCTGATTTTGCTTTTCAGACTGCTTCACCTCCTCGGCTATCTTAGCCTTTTCCACAAGAACAGCAAATTCCCTCTCTAACTGTGGGGCTATCAGCACACGCAGATCATCTCTTAACCCATCTTTGAACCAAACACAGCACTCATGATCCGTGGCCACAATACCCCGCATAACGAATTAGTCGCAAAAATTCTGCCTCATACTTGGATACTGACTTACTCCCCTGAACCGAATTTAGGAATGCCTTACACTACACATCCACATAACTCGACCCTACGTACTTCCCCTGGAATGCAGTCTTAAAGAAATCTCAGGTGATATGCTCAGCCACCGTGCCATCCCTAATCGTGAGCCACCACTGATACGCCTCGTCTCGCAGGAGAGACACTACCCCTTTCAACTTCTCCTCTACCATGAAGTCTAGATCATCTATTATGCGCTCACTTACTTCTAACCAATACTCAGTTGTATTAGGGGCAACACCAAAAACACCCCTAAACATCTCTGCTCCATTGGCTCGGAGTCACTCAGACACCGATCTCTGAGCTCTGTACCATGCCTGCCCCAGCCACACTCTCCAGGACCCGTAACATTGCCTACGACACCGCGTCATCCCCACCTGTTTGATCTTAAAATTCAGCTTCCATAGCTGGCGACACTGGTATCTCACTTTTTGACCCATGACCAGATCCTACTGGTTCTAATACAGTAGTCCTGCCCCTACCACGACCACATACATTATGTCCACGACCTCGAGTGCTCATGACTAACGTTCGCGATTAATCTGATTAAAAAGTTTTATGAGTTAGTTATTTTTTTCACTTTTTAACACCGGGTAATTTTATGGAAAATAGTCTTAGAGAGTAGTTTCCGCAACACATATCAAAGTTTTAGTCTCTATAATTTGAGTCTCCTAGAGCATACAACCATATTAATAATCGTTTCATGCATACCCCACCACAAATTTTGAAACACTTACCTAGGTGGACTAGGTGCCGCCGGACTCGGATGCCATGCTCCAACCAAACCATTCCTTCCAAAAATTATTTAGACCAACTTAATAAAACATTGTTAAGCCCATTTTCACAGCCCGAGTTTTGCAACCTAGGCTCTGATACTAAAATTGTAACATCCCAAACCCGGTCTAGACGTCACGACCAGATCTGGTATGTCACAGGGAAAAAGGTTGAAAAGAAACTTTGGGGATCTTGATAAAAAATGGAAGTTTGAAACTTTTTATTTCAGGTGATGTTTTGGAAATAGTGGTTTGTAGCTTAAGAAAAATTTGCAAGGTGGATTAACTATTCATTTGTTGTCTTTGTGAGCACTTGTGAGAAAAATAGGTATTTAGGTTGCCATTATTTAGAAAACTTCTTTTTACAAGTAAGTTCAAGTCGAAAAATAGTGTTGTATCAAAGTGGAAATTATAATGTAAAACCAAATAGCAATTTAGAAAGGCCTTATTACATCAATTAAAATCCCAAATTAAAATGTCTAAAAAAAACTAAGTTTACTGAAAATAACAAGCTATGGCCTCCTCGATTCCCGTCAGCTCCCAAGTCCACATTTCACCGGTCACCTGCAAGATTAAGCAGGGGGTGAGTCACCAAGACTCAGTGTGTAAGTTCCCCCTTAAAATTACATAAATGGCCTCAAGCCCAAAACCATATATTGGACCTTAGCCCACCCAAAAATAGCATGTACAAGAATGGATGCAATGTAGGCGGTCCAATCCTAGATTTCCATCCTCTACACACCACCCGTACCAGCCGATCACACCGTGGGGATTTCTACAATCAACCCTCCATTCGCTACACTCCATATGTGGCACCTAGCCACGGGTGACATTGTCACAAAATATCACATGTGGGCCCAACCCACTTGTGGTACCAAACCACTAGTGACAATCCCGAATAATCATATATGTGGGGCCAACCCACTGTTATACCAAACCATTGAGACGAGTCACGAGATCATCAATATGTGGTACCAAACCACTGGTGGTTCCAAACCACTAAGACTTAGTCACGAATCAAGAATGTGGGGCCAACCCACGTGTGGTACCAAACCATTAGTGACAGTCTTACACTTCCCCTTTCATATCATATCCA
Source organism: Gossypium rotundifolium (assembly GCA_025506655.1). NCBI lineage: Eukaryota > Viridiplantae > Streptophyta > Magnoliopsida > Malvales > Malvaceae > Gossypium > Gossypium rotundifolium. The sequence goes on from CP106730.1 coordinate 34,273,069, forward strand.
ACCCATGCATACAAATGTCAACCGAATGCAACATACTGTCAAATGCATAATATTATTATGGCATACTTTCATTAGCATATACATAAATAACAGGATACTTGCCTAGTATTTTATCCATGCCCATAATGGCATAACGCTTATTCATCTAGCCATTTTGGCTTTTCAACACCAAAGAAATTAATAACACATAATAATAATATTAAAGTGTGTAAATCTTACACACCTGGTTACGCACAGCACTATGCTATCTATGTCGACACTATCACTATCAAAGACTATGGCTATCTACCTCTTATTCTGCTCAAAAGTTAGCCCACAAACTGGTGGCCAATCCCGAACAGCAAATATCGCGCGCTTCTTGAACTTAGGGGCTAGGACTGCAAGTCCAACCACTCCTTTGGCTGGCATTTGAGTCCATGAACAACCTTGGTCACTAGACCGGATTAAAGTAGTGAAATTGAATAAAAGCGAATAGACACTCAAAGCTAAAGTTCTTTACCTAGATTGACAAATCTCAAAGATTAGGAATCTAAATTTACTAGAATCGATTGTCCCTTAACACACTCCAATCGCAACCCAAAAGCCGAAAGAACGCGAAAATAAACCCCTCTACAATTGGCCAAGAGTTAAAAAATATGATTACTGCCTTCGGTCCTCCACCATGAGAAGAGATGATTGAACCAAAATGAAAACACTTACCACAACATTAGAGAAACTGATTAGGAGTGGTGAAGAATAGGTAACGGCAATCCACTGGACCAAAAATCGAAAGAAAATGATATGAATGTCAGAGGAATTCGACTTTCTTTCAAAGAAATCAAGAGAAAAAAAAGAGTGAGTAAATGTTTAGAGAGATTTGACTAAACCAAAATGAACTTATCGAATGCCAAAAATGTTCTGCCCTTGAAAAGAAAGAGATGGAGAAGAAAGGTGCTATCTACCAAAAGAGATTCAGCTATGGTGGTTGAGGGAAAAGAGAAGAAAATGCTAGTGTTTCGGTAGGAGATGAGGCTTCAAAGGGTTTCATCTTTGATGTTTATGGCAAAGAAAATGAAATGGAAGTAGAGAGTGGATGGTAATGTGAGTTTTGGCCAAGCACAAAAGAAGAAGAAAATACGAGGAGTATTGAGAGGTGTTTCGACTTTAGTGAATGGGAGAAAAGAAAATGCAAACAAATGGTATGTGAGTGTTTTGGTATTTGAGAGAAAAGCAAAAATGCACAAAGTGGTATAAATGTTTCGATTTTGACAAAATGAATTGAACAAAGAATGCTCTTAGTTTCCTTAGCTAGCCAAAATTCTCAACATCCCTAATGCCATCATCTAACATTCGGCCACCCTCTTAACATCACTAAACCGAACACACACACTGTAACACCCTGTTATCCAAGACCAAAGCTAGGTCTGGATACGAGACATTACTATGCTTGAACTCACTTAAACATGTACTTATGGCTATAAAATTCGTTCCAACTTAAAAATTTCACTTTCTTAGTCAACACATACATTACAAGGGCCTACAAGGCCTTAAACTCGTGTTTGAAAACTTTCAGAACTAAATCAAATATTTTATTTTTGAAGGAGGGTTCACACGCCCCTGTGACTTGGAACACGCCCGTGTACCCTTAAGCACGCCCATGCCCTCAAGCCGTGGGAAGCTACTGACTATTTTCGTACGGCTTAGACACACTCGTGTCTTCCAACCATGGGAGGCTACTGACTAATTTCACACGGCCGTGACACGCCCGTAGGTTTAGACTGTGTGCTAATCCTTGATATACTGACTAAATCAGCATGGTCTGGGTATACGCCCATGACCAACCCATGTGTATAACACGACCTATACACACGTCCATGGAATTTACCCGTGGCCTATTATGATTAATAATACTATGGTGCAGGGTTAACACGGCCTTGACACATGCCCGTGTGTCTAAACTTGTGGGCACTTGTAGGCTATTTACCAAGCCGTTAGCCACCCTAAATTGAAGATCATATCAATACACAATTCAACGATGCAATAACAACCCAATTTTATGAATAGTACTACATGCTTCATTGGTCTCAATAAACATACATAATTAGTCAAATTTGGCCAATCACTTAGCCATATACAAAAGAATAATAAACTTGATAGCCTTTACAAATGCCCTTCTAAAAACATGTCCACAAAAAGAATGTTTCCTATACATGCCATACTTAGTAAAGTAACTTGGCTATACCAAAATACGGGTTGATAGTGTGCTACGAGCTCCGACTTTGATGATCCACAAATTATCATGGCGAGACTACATAGAAAGAAACAATCAAATACGTAAGCATTTAGCTTAGTAAGTTTGCATGTAAAACACATGTCAATAAGCTTGCTTAATAAAAACCATTTAGCATAACAATAGTATCGTAATTTTAGCTCTAAAGCTTACTTACTCATGCTTGGTTCTTACATGTCTCATGATGCTCACTATGCTCATTTTTGTAAAGTAAACATGATACATGTGTCACTTGATCACATTGATCAGCGTACTTAAACAATAATCATTATGATTTCTAATTCTTCATTCATAACATGAGTAATATTTAATTAATTTTGATGCTAGCTTTGCTTTCTTAGCCCTCTTGTTACCTCATTATTAACCTTACTTGTTTACCCGATGAACTTCTACGAATACCCGGGGATACTAGATCTCTTCCCACTTAGCATGCCACCAAAGCCATATTTTAGGCATGGTCTTACATGGAATTTCTCATCTTTGTTTCAAGGCCATGTCTTTACATGGACTTACATGTAGTCATGCCCTGATAACTTACTCAATGCTAAGCTTGTAACATCCTGATAATTAGGGGTTATGCATCTTACTTAATTAAATGATGTTGCATGCTTAATTATTATTAAGTGTATTTTTGGAAGTTATTTGAGCTTCATTAATTAAGTGCATGCTTAGTAAAACTTTTAAATCCTATTAATTAGAGAGAGCTAAGCAAGTTAGGCCTTAAGAATTAATGATAAGAGGTTTAAGCATGAATTGAGTAATTGGCAAGGTGGTTAAGATGCATGGATGTGTGCTTGAGGAGTGAGGTTCAAATCTCCTAGCTAGCATAAGGGAGGATTTTATTTTTTATTTTCTTTCTTATAAGTGTCAGCCAAGAATGTTCTAGAGTGGATGAGTGTTCTCTTAATTTTGGCTATTTGACCAAGTGAAAAAGGAAGCTAAGAACTTATGGTATGGAATCATAAGTTGATGATAAGATGAGGGGGGACAAAAGGCATAAGTTGGGGCAATGTTTTGGGAGTGTGTTCATGGTCATTTGACCATGAACCTAGACGGCATGAAGGGTTAAGGGAGTGGTTTAATTGTGTAGTAAATTTTGGATATGATGGGGAAGAAACAAGGAGGAAAAAGGGAATGATGTTGGCTAGGTTGACCAAAATTAGTGTAGCCATTAGGGTGCTAGTTGGCCAAAAATCCTAGCAAAATTTGTCCATCTTTTCTCATTTTTCCAAAATTCTCCCTTAGCCGAATCTTGCTTTGGGAATTAGGCAAAACTTCTCTTTGTTTTGGTTCTCATTTTGACCATTTGGTTAAAATTCTCTCTCTCAAAATTCTTGTCAAAAGCCTCAAAAGTTGGAAAGCCTTTCTTCTTTTCTTCCTTTTCTCTCATAGCCGAAAGTACCAAAAGGTTCAAGCACCATTTTTCTTCTTCATTTCTCCTCTTGGCGAATGCATCTAAGCCCCAAAACCAATCTCCTTTCTCTTTGATCATTTCTCCTTTTCTTTTCTTTTCATTTTAATTCTCTCTTTCTTTTCCTCTTTCAAAACTACAAAGGATCAAGAACCATTTTTCTTCAATTTTTACCTCTTTGGTCGAATGTGCATAGGTCTCTAAACCTATCCCTTTTTCTTTTCTTTATCATCATCTTTTCTTTCTTCTCTCTCTTCTATCATTTCCATTATCTTTCTTCTTTCCTCAAAACCTAAAACCATCATATTGAAACCACCATTTCTCTTCTCTTTTGTTAAGGTCAATCATCATATTCTTTTCTTCTTATTCAAGGTCAATCTTGAAGAACTCAAAGTAAGATTTTATCAATTATTTTCATCAATTCTTTTTACTTTAGCAAATTTAGAATCATGATCTTTTAATTTCTCTCTAGGTCAATCATTTGAAAAGATTTTTCAAAGATCTTTGTTGAAGACAACCTTTAAGTGACCATTCAAATCATCAAGGTAAGGTTATTAATTTAGATCATATCGATTTATTTAGATAGACTACTAATCGATCGTATTTTTAGGGCGATTTAAGATCAACAAGATAGGTAAGAAAAGAGCCAGACGGAGTGTTTGGAAGAGAGGAGGTATTCTTTACCATCGAACTACAAACGAAGTGGTCAGATCGTTAGCTAGAGACTTTCCACCGGGTTGTGGACCCTCGCTAACGAGGATCGGTTATTTGAAGTAGTGCGTACAACCGAACCTCTTTACGTTGGTGGAATATCGGTGAGTTTTGATCCATCTAGTGGAGAAAAACCGCAAATAACTGTCGTTCGAGAATCCGAGGGTAAGGAATTAGATCTCTCGTCAATAAGTATAGTTTTGTTAACAATAGTGTACACTAACCAAGTGTGTTAATTAATTAGGTGTTGACAAACGAGAGGGTATTGTTCTCACTATCACAAGGTGTGTAACCTTACATTAAAATTTCCATAGATCTATATTTTAAAAAAAAAAAGTGATTATATGACAATATGTTTGTTTGTGGATACCAATCATTGGTATACAAAATTCAGGTATGTTTACCCCAATATTCCTTTTATTTTTGCTATATGCATAAATATGAAATGAGTATGATTATATTATGTTTTGTGGGGTAAATAGCATGAAAAATCTGATTTGATATGTATGTGCATGGGCATATGGGTATTGTTGATAAAGGAGGAAGTATTCTAGTGGTTTTACCACATTTCTGGTGACTTCGGTCACATATTTGACTCCGTGACTTGGTCACATATTTGACTCTGTGACCTCACCACATATTTGAACTCCGTGACTTGGTCACATATGTGAATCTGGTGACTTCACCACGATTTGAAATTTGGACTTGGTCAGTGACTTCTCACATCATCTTTTTGGTGGCTTTGCCACAACATTATAAGGGCGATGTGCATGTTGACTGCAGCAACGCCTTCGATGGTGTGTAGCGGATGGAGGGTCGATTTAGTAATCCCTACGGTGTGTTGGTTGGTACGGGTGGTGTGTAGCGAATGGATATTTAGGTAGGCCGGGCTTGCATTTCATTTCATGTACATAACTATGTAATATTGAATGATTATTATGTGATCTGCTATGATATGGGCCTTTGGGCTAAATATGAGCTAAATGGGCCTTTGGGCTAAATATGTGTTAAATGGGCCTATGGCCATATGTGAAATTTTTTTTGGACTTAAATCATATGATAAAATGGACTTTTTAGTGTATGCGTTATACATTGAGTTTATGACTCACCCTTTTGTGGGATAAACTTTTCAGATAATTCATAGTCACGATGGATCGAATCAAGAAGGATTTCGAGGTGGCGGTTTCGTATCAAGTATTGTGGAGATTTCCCAACTTAAACTTATTAATTTAAATTTTATTACTTAGACTTTATTTTGGGTTTGCTATTTTTTGTAATAAGGCCACTAAACTACTTTTAGATTTTGTGTTTGGATTTATTTTAAATTCGCCATGAATAATTATCAATTAAATAACTAAATGGTTTTGATAAATAATTTAAAAGGTTTTTTGTCAATATATATATATATATATATATATAAGAAAATACAAATCTATTTTTCAACTAAGCCCAACTCGATCTTTAAGTTAACTGCTTTTACTTAAAATCATCAAGTTTTCTTGAACAAAATGATATTCCGCTAAAGTTTTACTCGAGGAACATACCAAATCCGTTAGGCTTTTTGGGCGGGTTTGGGGTGTTTCAGCTTGGTATCAGAGCCTAGTTTTAAACTCTCGGCCTTGGGTTTTGAAGCCCACAACATTTTCAAAAGTTGGCCCAAATGACTTTTTGAAAGTTTTCTTAAGTTAAATGATTTTATAAGAGCATGGCACTCGAGTTCTCGACCTAGATCCATCAGGTATGTACTTTATTGATATGTGATATGTATGATAGTTTAAACTTAAACTATACTTTAGAGACATGGACCCTAGGTGTATGTGTGCTACTATGAAAAAACTACTGAATATCTGTTTCATAAAACTTTCCTTTAATAAGAAGTGAAAAGACTCTAATACATAAGACTTTTTCGTAAAAATAGATAAGACACGTAGTAGACATGAGTTCTAGGGGACGTGGTCATCGTGGACATGGAAGAGGAAGAATGACTGTTTCGGAACCAGTTCGATCTACCCAAGGTTTTGAGAATGAAGCTCCGCCACCGGCTGTTGGGGTGGACTTTCAAGAACAAAATGAAGTAGGTGACGCAGATCACAAGTCAGGTCATGAAGTTTTGGAACGAGTAGCGAAGCTAGTTCGAAATGGGTCTCAAAGTCGAGAGTCGAGACTTAGATCGAATGGAGCTGAGGTTTTCAGAGGAGTATCTGGATTAGCTCCAAATGTAGCTGAATATTGGTTGGAGGCAGTTGAGAGGATCATGGACGATACAGACTGCACTGATGAAGAGAAATTGAAAGGTGCTATTTCACTTCTCCGTGATGAAGCCTACCAGTGGTGGCTCACTATAAAGGAGAGTACCCCTATGGATCGTCTGGATTGGTGGTATTTTAAGATTAAATTTGAAGGAAAATATGTTGGAGCTAGCTACATCGACTCCCAGAGGAAGACATTTCTGAATTTGGTCCAAGGGAACAAGTCGATAGCTGAATATGAAGCAAAATTTTTGCGACTTAGCCGTTATGCCAGAAGGATAGTGGCTACGGAATATGAACGTGTATCAGATTTGAAGATGGACTTAGAGATGAGCTAAGAGTGATGATTGCTCCACACCGTGAAAGAGATTTTGCAATCTTAGTGGAAAGGGAAAGAATTGTCGAAGAGGCTAAACGGACTGAGAGACAGAATCGGGACAGAGGCCAGAGCAAGAATAAGAGAAGCTTTGGGTCCTCAGGGTCGTCCGGGAATTTTCAGAAGAAATCAATAAGTGATGGTCCGCGAAATCAACAGACTACTACGGGTGGACAAAATCGTACTTGTTCTCAATGTGGGAAAATGCACTCGGGAGAATGTTGGAAAAATATCGGCGGATGTTTCAAGTGTGGATCTAAAGACCATATGATTAAGGATTGCCCGATGAACTCAGAAAAGAACCGCCCAAAGAAGTCGTGGTGCTAATCAGTGACAGAGGTGGATGAAGCAGCAGATAAGAGGTCGTGGCCCAAATGGAAGGGCAATGGTTCCGTAGAGGACGCGAAACTTCCGGCAGAGGCGGTGGTAGCTCGAGGCGAGACAACCGTGTTTGGTGTATGCGCTTAAATCATGAGAGAAGACGATGGACGCTTTTGATGTTATCACGGCACGCTTCGATTTCTAGGTTGCCCTTTATTGCTTTGATAGATATAGGTCAACTCATTCCTATATCGCTAGTGAAGTATCTGGGACTTTGCATGTGACTTCAAATCAGATTTAGGAAGATGATCGTATTTAGTCCTTTAGGATGAGCATGAGTTGTAGACAAACTTTTAAGGAAGTGCCTTTAGAAGTTCAAGGATACAGTTTTCGACTGATCTAATGGAGTTACCATTTGGAAAATTCGACCTAATCTTAGGCATGGACTGGCTTGTGAAGTACCGTGCAAATGTGGATTGTGCTGCTAAGAGAATGTCCTTAAGAACTTTTGATGACAAGGATGTTGTAGTGATGGGCGAGAGACGAAACTACTTATCTAATGTAGTATCCGCTCTTAAGGCGGTAAAGATGGTTAGAAAGGGATGTGAAGCCTTTCGAATGTTGGTGAGTGCTTTGGAGGCTAAGGAAGTAACTGCTAATGAAGTTAGGACAGTGAAGGAATTTGTAGATGTTTTTCCGGAAGAACTTCCAGGTTTGCCTCCGGATCGTGAGGTAGAATTCGAGATAGATTTATTGCCAGAACGGCGCCAGTTTCTATTGCTCCATATAGAATGGCACCGAAGGAATTGGTTGAGCTTAAGGCTCGATTCAGAGTTGCTTGATCGTGGATTCATCCGACCTAGTGTGTCTCCATGGGGAGCACCTAGACTATTCGTGAAGAAGAAGGACGGATCGATGAGGATGTGTATAGACTACCGGCAGTTGAATAAGCTGACCATCAAGAACAAGTATCCTTTGCCAAGGATCGACGACTTGTTCGATCAGCTTAAGGGAGCTGCGGTATTCTCAAAGATTGATCTAAGGTCGGGGTATCATCAGCTTAAAGTGAAAGAAGCGGATATCCATAAGACGGCTTTTCAAACTAGATATGGGCATTATGAATTCTTGGTAATGCCATTCGGATTGACGAATGCCCCATTGCGTTCATGGATATGATGAACCAAATTTTCCAAATTTCTACTTGGATCGGGCCATCATGGTATTCATAGATTTACATCCCGGTGTATTCTAAGTCCAAGTAGAACATGATGAGCATCTTCGGATTGTGTTACGAGTTTTAAGGAGAAGAATCAGACGCCAAATTCAAGAAGTGTGAATTTTGGTGAAAGAAGTTACATTTTTAGGTCATGTGGTATCTGCGGAAGGGATTAGGTGGATCCTCAAGATCGAGGTCAGACTAGATTGAAACCACCTAAGTCCGTGAATCGAGGTTCGCAGCTTCTTGGGTTTAGCCGGATACTACGTAAGATTCGTTGAAGGATTTTCTTCGATAGTGCACCTTTAACGAAATTGTTGAGAAAGGAAGTACCTTTCGTGTGGGCGATAAGCGAGAAGAGAGTTTTGAGAAGCTCAAGAAAGTTTTGATGAAGCTCCGCTTTGATCCACTGAGGCGTGAAAGGATTTCGCTGTATATTGTGATGCTTCTCACACGGATTAGGATGTGTTCGATGCAAGGCGGAAAGGTAGTTGCGTGTATGCGTCTCGACAGCTTGAGACCGCACGAGGTTAATTACCCGACGATGACTTAGAGTTGGCAATATAGTCTTTCCTCTTAAGGTTTGGAGACATTACTTATACGGGAGAAGTCAATGATATACACGGACCACAAAAGTCCGAAATATCTACCGACTCGTAAAGAACTGAATTTGAGGCGTGAAGGTGGATAGAGTTATTGAAAGACTACGATCGTTCCATCGAGTACCACCTGCAAGGCGAACGTGGTGGCGTACGCTTTAAGTGGAAAAGTGGTGTCGATTTGAGGCGATGTTTGCACACCTTAGTCTTTACGATGACTAAGCTTATTGGCGTAACTTGAAAGTTGCCGACATGGTTAAGTCAAGTGAAAGAGAGGCGCTTAGTAGATGAAGATCCGAGTGAAAAGCTTCGACAAGTGTAGAGTGGGAAATTGGAAGATTTTGGTATTAATAAAGATTCGGTATTGTGCTTCAAAGGTAAAGTCTCAGATGCCAAAGGATCGGAGTTGAGGCAAAAGATACTTCAGAATCGCATGGTAGCCCCTATGCTATGCATCCCGGAGGAAGTAAATTATACCGAGATTTGCGAGATCAATTTTGGTGGCCTCGGACTTAAGCGAGAGTTACGGAGTTTGTAGGAAAGTGCTTGACGTGTCGCAAGTTAAGGTGAACATCAAGTACCATCAGATTGCTTCAACCGATAAAGATTCCGCAGTGGAAGTGGGAGAGAATCACCATGGACTTTGTTAGTGGGCTTCCTCTTACGCCTACTAAGAAAGACTCAGATGGGTGACAAGGGACCGATTGACTAAATCGCACATTTTATTCCGCTTGGATTGATTACTCTTTGCGTAAATTGGTGAAGTTATATGTGGTCGAGATTGTGAGATTGCATGGAGTGCCGTTGTCGATTATTTCAATAGAGATCCGAGATTTACGCCACGATTTTGGAAAGCATTGCATCGGGCTTTGGGCACCGATTGGATTTCAAGACGGCATTTCATCTTCAATGGACGGTCGATCCGAAAAGTAATCCAAATCTTAGAAGATATGTTAAGGGATGTGATAGATTTCAAGGAAGTTGGGAAGAATTCTTACCATTGGCGAATTTATGACAAAGAACAGCTTCCAATCCAAGATACTGGATGGCACCATATGAAGCACTATATGGATGTAAGTGTCGCACTCCTACGTGTTGGATGTAATTAGGGAACGCCGATTTTGGGTCCGTAGATAGTGGTGAATCCAAGAAAAGGTTAAGATAATTCTGCTCTCGGTTAAAGGAAGCATCCGATGACAAAAATCGTACGCAGATCTAAAGCGGAAAGAAATAGAGTATGCAGGGGAGACCAAGTTTTCCTAAAGGTTTCACCTTGGAAAAGGTGATGAGATTTGGACGCAAAGGGAAACTAAGTCCTGTGTTCATTGGACCTTATCGGATTGTGAAGCGGGTCGATCAGAGCATATCACCTAGATTTGTCTTCTAATTGAAGCAAATGCATGATGTGTTCCATGTTTCAATGTTACTGCTACATTACCGATCCATCTCATGTAGTGTCGCTTGAGGAGGTGGAATTAAGATCGACTTGTCATATGAAGAGGAGCCAATTCAAATTCTAGAACAAGATGTAAAGGTTTTACGGAGAAAGTCGATTCCTCTCGTCAAGGTATTATGGCGTAATCATGGATCAGAAGAAGCTTCGTGGGAACCGGAGGAAGCGATGCGACAGCAATACCTTCACTTATTCTAGCCAGGTAATTTTGAGGACGAAATTATTTTAAGGGGGTAGAACTGTAACATCCTGATAATTGGGGGTTATGCATCTTACTTAATTGAATGATGTTGCATGCTTAATTATTATTAAGTGTATTTTTGGAAGTTATTTGAGCTTCATTAATTAAGTAAATGCTTAGTAAAACTTTTAAATCCTATTAATTAGAGAGAGCTAAGCAAGTTAGGCCTTAAGAATTAATGATAAGAGGTTTAAGCATGAATTGAGTAATTGGCAAGGTGGTTAAGATGCATGGATGTGTGTTTGAGGAGTGAGGTTCGAATCTCCTAGCTAGCATAAGGGAGGATTTTATTTTTTTGTTTTCTTCCCTATAAGTGTCGGCCAAGAATGTTCTAGAGTGGATGAGTGTTCTCTTAATTTTGGCTATTTGACCAAGTGAAAAAGGAAGCTAAGAACTTATGGTATGGAATCATAAGTTGATGATAAGATGAGGGCGGACAAAAGGCATAAGTTGGGGCAATGTTTTAGGAGTGTGTTCATGGTCATTTGACCATGAACCTAGACGGCATGAAGGGTTAAGGGAGTGGTTTAATTGTGTAGTAAATTTTGGATATGATGGGGAAGAAACAAGGAGGAAAAAGGGGAATGATGTTGGCTAGGTTGACCGAAAATTAGTGTAGCCATTAGGGTGCTAGTTGGCCAAAAATCCTAGCAAAAATTTGTCCATCTTTTCTCATTTTTCCAAAAATTCTCCCCTTAGCCGAATCTTGCTTTGGGAATTAGGCAAAACTTCTCTTTGTTTTGGTTCTCATTTTGACCATTTGGTTAAAATTCCTCTCTCTCAAAATTCTTGTCAAAAGCCTCAAAAGTTGGAAAGCCTTTCTTCTTTTCTTCCTTTTCTCTCATAGCCGAAAGTACCAAAAGGTTCAAGCACCATTTTCTTCTTCATTTCTCCTCTTGGCAGAATGCATCTAAGCCCCAAAACCAATCTCCTTTCTCTTTGATCATTTCTTCTTTTCTTTTCTTTTCATTTTAATTCTCTCTTTCTTTCCCTCTTGTCAAAACTACAAAGGATCAAGAACCATTTTTCTTCAATTTTACCTCTTTGGTAGAATATGCATAGGTCTCTAAACCTATCCCTTTTTCTTTTCTTTATCATCATCTTTTCTTTCTTCTCTCTCTTCTATCATTTCCATTATCTTTCTTCTTTCCCTCAAAATCGAAACCATCATATTGAAACCACCATTTCTCTTCTCTTTTGTTAAGGCCAATCATCATATTCTTTTCTTCTTATTCAAGGTCAATCTTGAAGAACTCAAAGTAAGATTTTATCAATTATTTTCATCAATTCTTTTTACTTTAGCAAATTTAGAATCATGATCTTTCAATTTCTCTCCTAGGTCAATCATTTGAAAAGATTTTTCAAAGATCTTTGTTGAAGACAACCTTTAAGTGACCATTCGAAATCATCAAGGTAAGGTTATTAATTTAGATCATATCAATTTATTTAGATAGACTACTAATCGATCGTATTTTTAGGGGCGATTTAAGATCAACAAGATAGGTAAGAAAAGAGTCGACGGAGTGTTTGGAAGAGAGGAGGTATTCCTTTACCATCGAACTACAAACGAAGAAATCAGACGGCGGTTAGAGACTTTCCACCAAGGGTTGTGGAACCTCTCGCTAACGAGGATCGATTATTTGAAGTAGTGCGTACAACCGAACCACTTTACGTTGGTGGAATATCGGTGAGTTTTGATCCATCTAGTGGAGAAAAACCACAAATAACTGTCGTTCGAGAATCCGAGGGTAAGGAATTAGATCACTCGTAAATAAGTATAGTTTTGTTAACAATAATGTATACTAACCAAGTGTGTTAATTAATTAGGTGTTGACGAACGAGAGGGCATTGTTCTCACTATCACAAGGTGTGTAACCTTACATTAAAATTTCCATAGATCTATATTTTAAAAAAAAAAGTGATTATATGACAATATGTTTGTTTGTGGATACCAATTATTGGTATACAAAATTCAGGTATGTTTACCCCAATATTCCGTTTATTTTTGCTATATGCATAAATATGAAATGAGTATGATTATATTATGTTTTGTGGGGTAAATAGCATGAAAAATCTGATTTGATATGTATGTGCATGGGCATATGGGTATTGTTGATAAAGGAGGAAGTATTCTGGTGGTTTTACCACATTTTTGGTGACTTCGGTCACATATTTGACTCCGTGACTTCGGTCACATATTTGACTCGGTGACCTCGGTCACATATTTGAACTCCGGTGACTTGGTCACATATGTGAATCTGGTGACTTGGTCACGATTTGAAATTTGACTTGGTCGGTGACTTCAACACATCTTTTTGGTGGCTTTGCCACAACATTATAAGGGCGATGTGCATGTTGATCGCAAAGAATCGCCTTCGATGGTGTGTAGCAGATGGAGGGTCGATTTAGTAATCCCCACTGCATGTTGGTTGGTACGGTGGTGTGTAGCGGATGGATATTTAGGTGGGCGGGCTTGCATTTCATTTCATGTACATAACCATGTAATATTGAATGATTATTATGTGATCTGCTATGATATGGGCCTTTGGGCTAAAAATGAGCTAAATGGGCCTTTGGGCTAAATATGAGCTAAATGGGCCTTTGGGCTAAATATGAGTTAAATGGGCCTATGGCCATATGTGAAATTTTTTTTGGACTTAAAGCATATGATAAAATGGACTTTTTAGTGTATGCGTTATACATTGAGTTTATGACTCACCCCTTTTGTGGGATAAACTTTTCAGATAATTCATAGTGCGATGGATCTAGTCAAGAAGGATTTTGAGGTGGCAAGTGCTCGATCAAGTATTGTGGAGATTTCCCAACTTAAACTTATTAATTTAAATTTTATTACTTAGACTTTATTTTGGGTTTGCTATTTTTGTAATAAGGCCACTATAAACTACTTTTAGATTTTGTGTTTGGATTTATTTTAAATTCGCCATGAACAATTATCAATTAAATAACTAAATGGTTTTCGATAAATAATTTAAAAGGTTTTTGTCAAGAATATATATATATATATATGTTTTAAGAAAATACAAATCTATTTTTCAACTAAGCCCAACTCGATCTTTAAGTTAATCCGTTTTACTTAAAATCATCAAGTTTTCTTGAACAAAACGATATTCCGCTAAAGTTTTACTCGAGGAGCATACCAAATCCGGTTAGGCTTTTTGGGCCGAGTTTGGGGTGTTTCAAAGCTTGCCTTGGACTTATATGATATCTTGATCAATGTCAAACTTGCCTTGGACTTGCATGACATCTTGATCAATGCCAAGCTTGCCTTGGACTTACTTGACATCTTGATCAATGCCAAGCTTGCCTTGGACTTACATGACATCTTGATCAATGCCAAGCTTGCCTTGGACTTACATGATATCTTGATCAATGCCAAGCTTTCCTTGGACTTACATGACATCTTGATCATTGCCAAGCTTGCCTTGGACTTACATGATATCTTGTGTGGTATATCGGCTATCCTGGGGAATTCATATTCAATCGGGGCTTGCTCATGTTTAATCTCTTTGTTCACAAAAACGATAGGCATTACAAAATACCAATGTATATTATACTAAGCAATTGAATGATAGTAATCATAAAGTCTAGAAATCATACAAACTTACCTCAATATACAAAATGTAGGGAGATGTGCAATTTAGTCCTCGACCTTGTTCTTGCCTCGGTTTCAATCGAGGCTTCATTTTTCTTGAACTATAATCATGAAATTCATTCATTTAGATCTCCTATGATTACAATACATCAAATTCTTCACTTGGGCAAAACGACCATTTTGCCCTTGTACATTGGCAAAATTACAATTTTCCCCTAAGCCCGTAAATTATTATTCAACACATTTCCTCAACAATTAAGTCTAGCTGAACCTTTATTCCTCCTACAACAACCCACAAATCTAGCTATTTCATGCATTTATTACCAAACTATAACATTTACATCTTACTCCCATTTAGGTGTTTTCACAACAACACTTTTATTTCACATCTCCCCAACATTTATTTTCTTCCATAAAAACTCAGTAACAACATAAATACTCTCATGGTAAGTCCTTGGACTTTCAACCATATCACAAATTGGTCCCCTCACTAGCTAGATTAAGCTTTGGGGACTCCAAAAACACAAAAATCACCAATTGAAACCACCTAAATCACTTAATTGAATGAGAGTTGAGTGGCTGAAAGTTTGAAGCTCCAAGAGCTCTATTTCCTCTTCAATTTTTGGTGGAAAGAGATGAGTGAATAGTAAAATATGATGACATCTTTTATTTCTTTTATTTTATTCATGCTATCACCTAATTTCCACCAAATTGACTATCATTTAATGCTCGTGTCCCCCTATTTTGCTTGTATGTCCGGCCAACTCATGAAATATGGCCTAATTTCATTTTAAAATCCTTCTAATTACAATATATGGCTATTTGGTACCCCTACCTTAAAAATAGAACTTTTGCATCTCATGCGATTTAGTCCTTTTTCTTAATTGGTCATGCTATTAGTAAAATTGAGGCACCAAAATTTCTATATAATCATATATTGACACCACAACACATAAAATAGTACTAAAATGATTCTCCTCAACCTCAAATTAGTGGTCCCCAGACCACTATTCTGACTAGCCCCAAATTTGGGCTGTTACACACACTTCCCACACTCGGCCAAACACTCTCCCTCTCTCCCAATCCCATGATTCTCTCCACCGATCACTCTCCACTCTCCATTCAAACTTGTTGACCCATTCCTTCTCCTTAAATTGCTCTCTTCCCATCCTTCAAATGTGTTGACCCATTCAACACTCATCCATCAGAGTCCAAGCTGAAAGTAACTCTCCCCCTCATTGGCGTCAAAAAGAAATCCCCAAAAGGGAATCCACACAGCTCGAACCTGCTCCCTACCAGCTTCCCTGAGGTGTCACCTTCCTGAGCTTTAAGTGGCACCTCCTTGCCACTTCACCAATAGACTCCTTGTGTCAAAACACACAAACAACAACCCTTAAGTCCTATCCCATTCAGCTCTCCCTTGAAGTGCCCAAAAAGCAAATTTTTACCAAGGCTCCGGCTTATCCCTAAGTCATTCCTGGACCCCAAAGCACCCTAAATTAGCATGAAAAACATAGCATTCACACACAAACACACAAATGCAAAGCCCCTAATTTAAAATGTTACACAAAGGGAATTAAAAGCCCAGCTTCGGCACTTGAAGATGGCTACCCAAAAAGTGTTTTTGGGATATTTAAATGAAGGTCCTTGAAGTTGAAAAGTAATCCAAATTCAGCCCAACAACTTAACTATTGAAACCATCCACTACATGGCTATCTTTAGGTTGAAATTCAAATTCAAAATGGAAGACTTGGTCATCCTTATTCCTTGATACATGGCCGGCCACATGAGAGAAGGAAAGAAGGTAATTTTAAACTATTTTTAGTAAACTCAACCCCTACTCCTCACCTATAAATACCTTGCTATTCTTCACTTATCCATCATCCCTTATTCCTTATTTTCTATACATTTCCCTCTCACTTTAGTTCTCTCAAATCCTTCTCCCTTTTTTCCATTGCATAGCCATCCATCCCCTCTCCATATTTAGCCTCAAAAGCTTTTTCAAAAACACTCTTTAGTGACTACCTTCTAAACCCGTAGCAAAAGAAGCTTTAATCAGAATAAAGGTGCGATTCAGTCAGAATAGATTTGGAAGGCTGCTAAACGGCGCAAAGTAAAGTACCTCGGTCAAAATAGATCTGAAAGGCTGCTGAACTGAATAGAGTTTCCTCTTTCCTCTTGTTATTTATTTTAAACATGTTTGCTTTAAGTTTAATGTTTTTTAAATCAACTATTTTCTTCTAAATACTATTTACTAGGATAATTATATTTAATTGATGAGATTTATTTAATTCATGTTAACATGTTTTGTGCCTCAGTCGATTATGTTTTCAATTAATATCATGTTGCATTTAGTTCATACAAGATTGGGTGCACTCAGGTTAGCTGAGCGGTCCTAACAGGACGATGGCTAGTAAACGCACAATTGAAAACTGCAATGCTTAATTTAGGTCATTGAACCTGACTAAGTTAAGGTTCATGATATCTTTAGTTAGCTCTATTATCTTGCATGGTTTTTAGATTTATGTAATTAAATTGTTGCAAACATAAATGTTCCTAAGACCTTGCATAAATGCTAAGAAACCCTTAGTCTAATATGATCAGTAAAATGCATATTTAGCTAGGTAAAATATCCGAGAGGACTTAATTTGGTTTCCAAACCCATAAGAGATTGAGTTACCATGGAAAGAATTCCGAACATGTTAGCATGGTAAAGGTAAATTGAATTAATTAATATAATTTTCCTAGCTCATTTAAAGTTGATTGTTTTTTATTGTTAAAGTCGTCATTCATTCATTTAGTTAAAATTGCATTTAGATTAGAAATTGCATAGGGATCACTCATTGCATTTAATTTAATTAAATCATCACCATCCAAATTTATTGAGTTTTTTAATATTAAATTGTTAATTATAATTTTGCAATTGAATTGATTAAGCTTATACAGTCCCTGTGGAGACGATTACTCATAATACTTACTTATTACTTGGACGACTACGTACACTTGTGTAAACACGTATAAACCTGTTACAATATGGAAACATCAGCCTGACACTGATATACCATTAACTTTTAATCAAGCCATTATGTTCCCTAATGCTAAAATATGGATGAAATCAATATGTAATAGAGTTTACCTTGCTCTAAATGCTTCTAATGTGACTACTTTTTGAGCAGCATTATTATACGCCAAAAGAAGATTAATTTGGGGACATGGATCAACAAGTTTATACAAAAGTGAATTAGTTGACGAAGAACGAGAATATATTTTCTACACTTGGTAACGAAGTTGTGTCGTGAAGTTGGTTTCCAAATTGAATATACTAAGCAATTCTTCAAACCATTGAAGAGTGCCATTGGAGACACTATAGACACTCAATATCAAGAATTACAGTGCAAGCATATTCAAAATGGAACCAAAAAAGGAAGAATAAAATTGAGCTGCCACCTTCTTTGATGACTAAGAAAACAAATGGAGTGCATAAATCGAAGCACCAACTAAAAGGTGGAGATCAGGCGAGGCTCAAAGAGTGATGTTCCTCACTTAATGGGTGTCTATTTTGCAGCCATTCATTGATCAATATGTAGAGCAATAAGGATGGAATATCATAACATGGTTGATGAATCCTTATGATGTCTTCCATTATGCTGCTCGATCAAGAAAGCTTACAAACAGACTGCTGCAAGGAATGATAAGGGAAACATGGTTGTGGAGTTAGAGTCAAACTTCGAATAAGACTAATAGTTACATTTCTTTTCTATTTTGGGAATGTAACTTAAAATGATAATTTTATTTTGGATTTGGATTTGGATTCTTCTTAGTATTATTTGCATATACTTTTATTTTTGTGTGCTTTTTCTCTTTTCAATGTAAGTCACCAGCTCTAGGATTGCACTATATTTTCCAGCCTTAACAAGGAGAAGGAGGACTTCAATCTACCTTTCATCACTTCATGGAAAAATAAGGGAGTCCAAAACTTTTTATTCTAGATTTAGAGCACATAGGGGACAATGTGCAATTTAAGTTGTAGAGGTATACAAATAACTTAATAGTTTCTTTACTTTGGAGTGTTCGTGCGTCTATTTTTCTATTTTAATATTTTTTTCAAAAATGCAAAATATTTTAAAATTTTCTTTTTTTGTCTTTGTTTGTTGCATAATTTTGATATTATTGGTTTATTGGTATGATGATGTTTTTTTTATTTCATTTAAACAAGTAAATGCGGTATGATGATAATAGAATTCTATTCTTTTAGAGTTAGATTAGATAGCTTATTTTCTTACTCTATGTAATAGGGTAGTGGTGATCATTTTATGTTGAATTACATGCCATACAATATATAGATATATAGAAGAATGTTGATATATTTATGTCATTCATGAAATTATAAGAGGAGCATGTTCTGAATTCATAATTTGTGAAGTATCTACAGATGATCTAAGGCACTTTTTACATAACTAGAGCTATATTGTAACGCCCCAAAAATCCAAGTATTTATTTTTACATCTTCTTAAAACAAATACTTGTTTGCTTCAGTGGTTGAGTGATTGAGTGTGTTTGGGAGTGTCTGAGAAGTCTTGGGTTCAAGTCTGAGCTTGTGCAAAAGTTTTATTTTTAGGGAATAAAACCCTTGCCTATAGTTAGTACGCTCTTAAGTTATTGTGGGTAAAGCATGACATAAAAAGCCTATTGTTCTAGGGGGAAAGTGGCGTGTTACCTATGCCAGAGGACTAAGGTTCGAATCTTGATGGAGGCAAGATAGTATTTATTTTGTTGCTGTGTAGTGGGAGGAGTTGGAGTTTGACTGAAACATTAAAGTGGTTAGGAAGAATTCAAATTGAGTGGTTGAAGGGAGGTCTAATTAGGTGGAGAGATCTGAGGAGGGATTTTAGGAGAAAATTAAAGGAATGTGAGAAGAGGGAGTGATGTGCCGCAATTGAACTCTGGCACTCAAGAATTCGGCTAAGAGAGGGATGTTCCTCATTTGTTTCCTAAGTTGGATAGCAACTCCCTTTCCCTTTTAGCCGAAATTCTTCTAGTGCTTTCTTTCACTTTTTCCCTCTTTTGCAATTGCTTTCTCTGCTCTCAAGCCTATCGTCTCTCCTTCTTTCATATTTTGTTTAAACATTGTAAGGTGTGTGTTCGGCTAGTCCATTGTTCCTTTCAGGTTGCCCTTTTTCGCAACAAATATTTTTTACCTCTTCTCTTCTTTTTCGATGGTTGGCCGAATATACATTCTTCCCTACCTCGTCTTTTTTTCTGTTTCTCCCTTAAACCAAATCTTCTTATCATCTTGGTGTCCAAGTTAATTATTTTATTCCTTTGCTGATTGACTGTGTTCCTCCTTTTTTGCCGATTTGCTCTCCTTCTTCTGCCCTTATTGTGCCGACTTTATCTTTGCTCTCTGTCGATTTAGTACTCCATTTCTAATCTACGATTCTGTACTTTTGGTAAGTTGGTATTCAATTTGGCTTAAATTTTTCTTATAGATAATTGTTAATAAGGGCTTTCAACTAGATTGCAAGTAATAACCCCGAGAGTTAGTGACCATCGTTTTCCAGTGGGTGAAGTGTGTAGGGACTCGATTGTTCAAACAAAGTAAGTGTAACATCTTGAAATAGGTGCGAAACCATGAATCTGAGATATAAAAGTTTATTATGATTAATTATTTTGATTTACCGAGTGATTACATACATGTGTTAGAGTATCGATAAGAAATTTTATTGATTGCATGCTTAAATTGCTTATTAGGACTTGTTTGCAAAAGTTGCTAAGTAGGGGTTCTAATTCATAAAGTTCTTGATTGAAATGGGGGTGTGAAGTAGGAGTCCTTAAATGGTAATTAGATCATTATATTTTTTCATGGACAAAAATAGACATACATAGATAAAAATAACTAAATTTTTAATTGAGGGCATTTTAGTCATTTGGATTTAAAAAGGAATTAAAAGGGAAAAACATGGCAAAATGTTGTCCATCTTCTTTATTGGGCCAAAATTTCAAAGGGGACACCATAGCTAGGGTTTCTTCAACTTCTGAAGCTCATAGTAAGTGCATCCAAGCCCCGTTTTTAATGTTCTTTACGTTTTTGGAGTCCCGTTAACTTGATTTAGCTTATTCTAGCAATAGTTTAACCTAGGGTTCATATTTGGAAAAATACCCATAGGTTAAATGTGTTTATTTTGATGCTTTATGATAGAATATGAAGTCTGAAATTATGTTAAACAACTTTTGCTATGCGATTTTAAGTGAAAACGAGTAAAATGGCTTAATTGTTAAAAATACCTAATGTTCATAAGTACATGTTAGTGTGAGAATTTGATTTTGTCATAGAAGGGAAAAATGATCAGCATGTCATAAAACATAAGAATAAGGGATAAAGTCTAATTTTTGAACTTTGGGGTAAATGTGTAAATATGTAAAAGTTTAGGGGCAAAAATCATAATTTTTCCAAAGTTAGATTCAAGGACTGTTTTAATAAATGTAAGTATTAAATAAGCTGAATTTTCTATTATAGATCAAGAGGAACGAAATCTGGAGTTAGACCAGGGAAAGAAAAAGATAGTGGACTAAATCAATATAGTTGATCGTATTTGTTTCCGAGGTAAGTTTGTGGTAAATAAATGCAATATTCTATTATTTTACATTTAATACTATTAAATTCCATAATTTTCATATTTATTCTGTAAATTTATCATTTAAAGACTCAAGCATGAATTGACGGAGAAGCAATCTCAGAAAGTCCCGGTTGAACCTTAGGAATGTGTAGGATACAAATGTCATGACATTAGGGTTTAAGAAAATCATGTAAGACCATGTCAAGAAATGGCATTGATAAGTTACTATAAGGCAAAGATCCCATGTAAGACCATGCCAAGGCATGGCACTGGTGAGTTCATAAGGCAAGGATACCACGTAAGACCATGTCAAGACATGGCAATGGTAAGTTTCAAAAGGAAAGGTACCCGTGTATCCTTAGTATTCAAAGTGGTTGAACGGAAAATTCAAAGAGTATACCAAAGAAAAGGTAAGACAAGTTCATGCAAAAAAGGTACAGGTAAGAATTCAAGACTTAAGCATATTGATTTAAAGGGTTAAATGATCGTGATAAGAAAAGAATAAGATAATTCATTAAGAATGTTGTTATTCATTTATATGCAAACTTACTAAGATTTGTGCTTACTCCCATTCCTTTCTCTCTTTCTATAGTATCGCAAGTGAACTCGAGGATCACAAGGACGTCAGAGATCGTTTCACACTATCAAAAGATTATCTCAGTATTTTGTGACTCAAAATGTTTTAAGTTATGGAATTTATAGAGACTTAGCCATTTTGTGTGTATGTCCTTTTGATATTAAATGATGGCTTGTAAATACTTGATAATGATCATCCATTAAAATGGCTAATTAAGAACATGTTTTGGGTGTTATGTATTTCTAAATGATAGTTATTACAAATAAATTATGAAAGAGTAAATTTGTAATGGAACATTTTTTAGACAACAGCAGTGACGTGATTTTGAAAAACCACTAAGGATAGTTGAAATGAAATTAGGGTGTGAATAAGGTATAGAATTAAATCTTATTGAGTCTATTTTTATATGAAAGAAACAGTGTTGGCAAAAGAATTTTATATTATGAGATAATTGATTTTTAGTGAATAGGGTCGAACCATCTGGACAAAGGTAACAGGGGAGACTTTAACTAATAAACTATACTAATTGACCTCACCAAAAATTCTGGAAAATTATAGTAAGAAGATATATGAGTCTAGTATCAAGAAAAATTTACGGATCTAAATTTTGAGTTTCGTAACTCAAGTTATAGTCAATTTAGTGACTATGATGCAAATGGATAGTTTCATTATGAATAGGAAAAAAAATTGTTTTGATTTGTTTAAGAAATCAAAAAATTTTTAATGTTTTCGATTTGGTCCCGAACTGTTTCAATTGCATGTTTTAGGTCCTCGAAGGCCCTTTTTAGGAACATATTGGATGTATGTAAATGAATTAATTTTAAAAGAAAATTTTATACCCGAACTAGTAAGTTAAGTCTGGTAATGCCTTGTGCTCAACTCTGGTGACCGTCTCGGGTAAGAGGTGTTACATTTATTAGTATCAGAGCAAGAGTTTAGTCAGTTCTCAGAATATTCAGTATGAGTAAGAGTCTAGCTATACATGCCATACTTATATTTTGATGGTGTGACGACTCCTGACGATATTAAAAATGTTTTTCCTTTATAGTTATGGATCCCGAACGACTGGTGTAGATGATGTAGAGAGTAATGCGCCCACTCCCGCAGAAGGGACGGTGCCACCAAATACTAGTGAAAGGCCCATTATCGTTAGTCAGGGAAGAGGGGCTCGAAGCCTTTTTCCAAGTTATGAATGAATGGTTTGCTAAATTCGTTGGTACAAATCCGGCTGTTAGACCTCCACCCCTCATGATCCTCAGACCACCCATGTAACTTCCCCAGTCACAGATACAGTCAGAAGAGAGAAGCCACCCATTGAAAAAATTAGAAAACAAGGCGCCAAAGAGTTTCGGGCTACCAAAAAAGCTAAAATTTGGCTCAAGAATACTATCAGAGTCTTTGACGAGTTATCCTGCACACTGGAAAAGTTCATTAAGTGTGTGGTGTCACTTTTTAGAGATTCAGCCTACCAGTGGTGTAAGACACTTGTGTCAGTAGTAGTGAAAGAAAGAGTTACCTGGGATTTCTTTCAGGAGGAGTTCGGTAAGAAATACATCAGTCAGAGGTTCATTGACCAGAAAAGAAAAGAGTTCCTTGAGTTAAAACAGAGTAAGATGACTGTGACCGAGTATGAACATGAATTTGTCAGACTCAGCAATTATGCTTGAGAGTGTGTGTCTACAGAGGCTATCATGTGCAAAAGATTTGAGGATGGGCTCAATGATGATACCCGACTGTTAGTTGGTGTCCTAGGGAGAAAAGAGTTTGTTATTTTAGTTGAACGAGCCTATAAGACAGAGGATTTGTTGAAAGGAAAGGGTAAAGCTTAAATTGAGATGTAAGATACGAAGAAAAGACAGATGAGCAAGTCATTTCAGTCTACATCCAAGAGGCCTATAGAGTTCTCTATGAGTCTAATTCTTCAATTGGGTATTCTAGCCAAAATAGAGGTAGAAGATTTATGGGTCTGAAAGCTTAAACCACTTCAATTGTGAGTATTGGTAGTATTCAACCTGATAGACCCGAGTGTCCTCAATGTGGTCGACGTCATCCAGGTCAATGTCGAGCAACTGAGACTGGTTCTTTCCGATGTGGTGCACCGGATCATTTCATTTGGGAGTGTCATGAGATGGTCAAAAGAGAAGTAATATCGAGTGAAAGATCAGGCAATGCCCCCGTTAGAGGTAGACCTCAGAGAAATTCAAGAATAGGGGCAGGTAGAGGTACATTTAGAGATTCAGCAATGAGATCAGATGTTAGAGCACCCGCAAGGACTTATGCTATCCGTGCTCCTGAAGAGGCATTTTCCCCTATGTAAATACGGGTACATTTTCTCTTCATGATGTTAATGTTATTGCTTTGATTGATCCAGATTTAACCCATTCCTATGTTTGCATGAAATTGATGCTTAGTATAAACATGCCCATAGAGTTTACGAGATTTGTGATTAAAGTATCGAATCCACTAGGTCAATATGTGTTAGTAAACAAAGTATGTAAAAATTGCCCTTTGATGATTAGAGGTTACTGTTCTCCGGCCGATCTCGTGCTATTGCCATTTCATGAGTTTGATGTGATTCTTGGTATGGATTGGTTAACTACACATGATGTGATAGTGAATTGTGGAAAGAAATTCATTGAGTTGAAATGTGAAAATGGTGAAATTCTTCAGGTTAATTCAAATGAGTCAGATAGTTCAATTACCATGATTTCTGTTATGTCTGCTCAGAAATGCTTGAGGAAATGATATGAAGCTTATCTTTCTTTTGTGTTGAATACTAATGATCCAGAGTTGAAAATTGAATCAGTGCTTGTGGTAAGTGAGTATTCTGATTTGTTTCCGGAAGAACTACCAGGTTTACCTCCTATCAGAGAAGTTGAGTTTGGTATTGAATTGATTCTAGGTACCGCACCTATTTCTATCGCTCCTTATAGAATGGCTTCGATGGAATCCAAAGAATTGAAAGTTCAGCTACAGGAATTAACTGATAAAGGCTTTGCAAGACCTAGTTGTTCACCATGGGGTGCACAAGTGTTATTTTGAAAATGAAGGACGGTTCCATGAGATTGTGCATAGACTATCGGTAGCTTAACAAGGTAACCATCAAGAAAAAATATCCACTACCTAGAATAGATGATTTGTTTGATCAATTGAAGGGATCCACTGTGTTCTCTAAGATATATTTGAGATCCGGATACTATTAGTTGTGAGTTAAAGAGTCAGATGTTTCGAAGACTGCTTTCCAAACTAGGTATGGTTACTATGAGTTTCTTGTGATGCCATTTAGCTTAACTAATGCTCCCACCATTTTCATGGATTTAATGAACTGAATTTTTAGACCTTACTTGGACAAGTTTGTAGTTGTGTTCATTGATGACATCTTGATTTATTCCTATGATGAGACTGAGCATGCAAAGCATTTGAGAATAGTTTTACAGACTTTGAGAGATAATCAACTTTATGCCAGTTCAGCAAAAGTGAGTTCTGATTACGGGAAGTCTATTTTCTTGGACATTTTGTCTCAGGTGAAGGTACTAGAGTTGATTCGAGCAAGATTTCAGCCATTGTTGATTGGAAGCCTCCTAGGAATGTATCAGAGGTTAGAAGTTTTCTTAGTCTTGCCGGTTATTATAAACGATTTGTAGAGGGATTTTCCACAATAGCTACTCCATTGACAAGATTGCTACAGAAAACTGTCAAGTTTGAATGGACTGAGAAGTGTCAGTAGATTTTTGACAAGTTAAAGGCATTGTTGACTGAAGGTCCTATCTTAGTACAACCAGAGCCGAGTAAAGAGTTTGTGATTTACAGTGATGCATCCTTAATGGACTAGGCTATGTACTTATGTGGGAAGGAAGGGTAATTGCTTATGCCTCTAGTTAGTTAAAGCCACATGAGAAAAATTATCTGACACATGATTTAGAGCTTGCTGCTATTGTATTTGCATTGGAAATTTGGAGACATCACTTGTATGGTGAGAAATGCTGAATATTCACTGATCATAAAAGTTGAAATACTTGATGACTCAGAAAGATCTAAACTTGAGGCAAAGAAGAAGGCTAGAGTTTATTAAAGATTATGAGCTAGTGATCAATTATCACCCAGGTAAGGCAAATGTTGTTGCTGATGCTTTGAGTAGAAAATCTTTATTTGCATTAAGAGCTTTGCATACTAGTTTGGCCTTATCAGATGATGGTTCTATCTTAGCTGAGTTGAGAGCTAAACTGATGTTTCTTGAAGAAATTTTTGAAGCTCAGAAAGATGATAGTGAGTTGCAAGCCAAAAGAGTTCAGTGCGAGTCAGGTGTAGAGTCAAATTTTCAGATCAGTTTTGATGATTGTTTGATGTTCAGAGACAAGGTATGTGTACCAAAGAATGATGAGCTTATTCAGAAGATCTTACCGGAAACACATAGCAGTTCTTTGTCTATTCACCCAGGTAGTACAAAGATGTATAATGATTTGAAGAAAATGTATTGGTGGGCAGGAATGAAAAGAAATATTTTCGAGTTTGTTTCTAGATGCTTGATCTGTCAGCAAGTAAAAATCAAACATCAGGTACCTTCAGGTTTATTGCAGCCTGTATTAGTTCTCGACCTATGAATTTTGTGATAGGATTGCCTTTGACATCGAGAAAGAAAGATGCATTATAGGTTGTGATTGATAAGCTAATGAAATCGGCTCATTTTATCCCAGTTCATATGGATTATTCACTGGACAAGTTGGCCAAGTTGTATATTTTAGAGATAGTCAGACTACATGTGTAACATCCTTACTTAGGGGCTATTATGTTTGCATTAATTGCATGTGAATGGCTTGATTTTGTTGTTAATCAAGGTGTCTTGGGGTCAGGGTATGAGCCAAGGGTAGACCCGAACTATAGGGAAAATTTTATTTTCAAGCATTGGTTGATGGGAGCTGAAGGAGCTAGGGGTTAAGAATATTTTTGTGGTAAACTGTAGCACAAGAAAAGCCTTGGTAAAGTGGCAAGGAGGCGTCACTTAGGGCATTGGGAAGTGACGTCACATGCAGGGAAGGAGAGCTTGGGTTTGAGCTGCAGAAATCCCTTGCTGCTAACTATTTTTGACGCCATAGAGGGGAAGAGTTGTGCTCTGCTCAAACTCTGATGGATAACAGTTGAACAAGTCAATAGATTTAAATGAGTGGAGAAGAGAGAATTTAGGAGTTTGATCAATTCAAACTCATTTGAATGGTTGGCCAGGAGAAGTTTAAGGAGTTTGTCAAAATTTGAACTCTAGTGTGAGGAAGAGTAATCGGTTGGAAGACTAAGGGGAGTGCTGAAATTACTTAATGACATTTTTGGCTAGTCAATGCCTTGGTGCATTCAGTTGTGAGCTAATGCCGAAACCTCCTTAGCCTTGTCGATTTCTTCCCTTAATGCACCATTTGAATCAAAAGCCAAAGGTTTTTAGGCTATTGTCGATTTCCCTCTAAAGCATCTAGCCGAATCCCCAGAGGAACCATTTGAGCTTTTCTTCATTTGAAATCGAAACCACTTTGGCCGAATCTCCTTCTCCCTCATTTCTTTCTTTTCTTTCTCACATATTTGTTTCAAAACCCCATCAACATCTTTTCTTCACAAATCAACAACTTTCTTTTTCTCCTCATCTTCTCTTGTGCCGAAAGTTCATCAATCTTTTCTTGATTCCTTGCAAAGCCGAATCTCTTTTGCTCTTCTTTCAAAAGCCATAGCCGAAACTCCTTTGATTGTTCCACCACCATTGTCGAAATCTCTCTCAACCATTGAAGATCTCTTCTTTTCTCTCGTTGCATTGTAGATCTCTCGTGTTTTCTACTCTAGTTGATTTTGGAGTGGGTAAGTGTTCTTGGCCGAATCTCTATCATCTTCTTCTTTTTTCTCTATCGACATATATAGAACAAAATTCAAATTCTGGCATTTGCCATGATTCTTAATCATCTATGAGATCGGATTCTCTTAGGTTCTTCAGGATTTTGAAGCAGTGGATCGTGATCATCTATTCTCTATCAATCGGTCTCGTTAAAGACTGTGGTAAGGTTACATATCGACTTAATCTTTCTATTAGTTATTTGAAAAGCCGAAGGCTATTAAGATTAAGTGTTTAGTGTTGGTCGATTGTAGGGGAAGGCTCTGTCTCGTATGTCTCGGGTTGTGACTGGTGATCAAAAAGCGTTAAGGTAAGGATGGTTATTAGATGCGTTAACTTTTTGGGATTTACAAGTCTAGCCGAATGGCTTTTTGCTAATAGTTGTCATTGGCCGAATGTAGAAAAGGGGGGATCTAGTGCGTTAGATCTTGATCTTCGGGATTTAGTAGTCGCGTTAGTAACCAGGTGTGTAACTTACACACTTCATAATCGTTGTAAACTTGCTAATAACCTAAACATGTTAAAAGTCAAAACTGTGTAGATTTCGATATGGTACATTTATGGGTATAAGCAAGGATTTCGGGTAAGTCCGTTTTGGTTGAGATTATGGCACATGATTTCTGATGATATTATCTATGTTATATTCGATATATGTTTAACAATTAAGCATGATGGCATGATTGTATGTGCATGACCATTAATGTGGGTGATATGAGAGGAGGAGGAAGATTGATATCTGTGACTTTAGGTCACCAGTGGTTTGGCACCACCAGTGGTTTGGTACCACAGTTGATATTCATGACTTTGGGTCACCAGAGGTTTGGCACCTCACAGCGACTCGTCCCAGTGGCTTCGCACCATAGTGGGTTGGCCCCACATTTGATAAAACGGGATTGTCGCCAGTGATTTGGTATCACAATGTGGGTTGGCCCCACATATAGATTATTCGTGACTTTGGGTCACCAGTGGTTTGGCACCACCAGTGGTTTGGTACCACACGAGGTAGAAAAAGGAGTTATGGGTGGCTAGGTTTGGGTGCATGGTGTATTTACTTGGTTATGAATATGTGTAAGCATGTTGTTATAATCGGGAGGGGGATTATGCACTGAGTCTTGGTGACTCACCTTCTCCCTTATTTTTTTAGGTGACTCGTAGAACGCGAATGAGGAGCCGAGTGGACTCGAGGTGGCCATGCGATGTTTGCTTTCGGTTTTACATGGACTTTTGACTTGGGTACTTTACTTTAAATTTTAGTTTTTTATTTGGGGTGTAATAAGGCCATTGGTATCTTTATTTTGGGTTTTATTTTCGTCTGCTTAAGATTTGATTTCAAATACTGCTAAGTGAATTACTTAACTTGTTTTAATAACCTGAAACACAACATTTTCTAAATTATACAACCCGATGAATTTTCTAAACTTTACCATCGGGTAGTATAATTCATATGATAACAAAGCCAACTTAAATGATTTACAAATCTAAGTTTTCCCAAACAAAAAATCAAACGGTTTTAAATTAACTAAGTAAAAATTCACTCGGGTTTCAATAGACTTTAACATTTTTCTTAAGTAATGAATGGCAAAAGAGTTTTAAAAAAAAAAGCCGTTTGGGATTTCAAAGCAACTAAA
This sequence comes from Gossypium rotundifolium, assembly GCA_025506655.1. Taxonomy (NCBI): domain Eukaryota; kingdom Viridiplantae; phylum Streptophyta; class Magnoliopsida; order Malvales; family Malvaceae; genus Gossypium; species Gossypium rotundifolium. The sequence continues at coordinate 34,302,216 of CP106730.1, forward strand.
CGTTTTGAACTGTACATACACCGGATTTTCCAAACACAAGGCAATCAGAGTATTTTCACAAAGAAGAAAAAAATGATAATAATAAACCAGGTAACTTGTTTTCTTCGAAACGTTTTACCCTGTGGCATACCAGATTTGGTCGTGATGTGTTGATCGGGTTGGGGTGTTACAATTTTGGTATCAGAGCCAAGTTCAAAGGCTCGGCTATGGGCCCAGGGCCCAAAATGTTTTAAAGTGTGGTTTTAAAAAAATGGTATTGATGAAAAAAATACATGTCTTGAACAGCATGGCACCGAGTCTCCGGCACCAATCCGTCCAGGTAAGTACCCCTAACCGTTGCTGATGATTGTGATGATATATGATATTTATGAATAGTATTAGTGGACTACCCTAGAAACGAAAATCTATAGGATTCTATGAACTCGCGAAAAACAAAACTCTTTAAAGAACTATTCATAAGATCGTGCCTTAATAATAGTGGAATAAAGACTGGCACATAAAATTTTTAAACCAGATAAGTCGAGATACTAGACATGAGCACTCGAGGTCGAGGTCGTAATATACGTGGACGCGGTCGGGGTAGGATGACTGTGTCTAAACCAGTGGGGTCTGGTCATGGGTCAGAGAATGAGATGCCACCACCACCAGCTACAGGTGTTGAGTTTCAGGATCAGACGGGGGATGATGCAGTATCGCAGGCAATACTACGAGTTCTTGAGAGGGTGGCTGGAGCAGGTGGAGGTATGGGAGCTCAGAAATCTGTATCTGAGCGACTCCGAGCCAATGGAGCTGAGGTATTCCGAGGTGTTTCTAGTGTGGCGCCCAATACGGCTGAGTATTGGTTGGAGGCGACAGAGTGAATCATGGACGATTTGGATTTGACTGCTGAGGAGAAACTGAAAGGGGTAGTGTCGCTTCTTCGAGATGAGTCATACTAGTGGTGGCTCACGGTTCGGGATAGTGATGCAGCCGATGATCACACTTGGGATTATTTCAAGGTGGCTTATCAGAAGAAGTATATTGGGTCTAGTTATATTGATGCGTAGAGGAAGGCATTTTTGAGGCTGGTTTAGGGGAGTAAGTCCGTATCGGAGTACGAGGCAGAATTCTTAAGGTTGAACCGGTATGCTCGAGGTATCGTGGCTACGGAGCATGAAGCGATGTGTCGTTTCGAGGACGATCGAGGATGATGCCGAGATTGCTGATTGCTCCACAGTAGGAGCGGGAGTTTATCGTGTTGGTAGAGAAGGCTAAGATAGCCAAAGGGGTCAAGGAATCTGTGAGATAGAACTCAGATAGGAATAGACAAAAGAGAGGTTTTGGATCATCTGGATCAGCCAAAAATTCTTAGAAAAGGGCTAGGCATGTTGGGCCAAATCAGTCTGGGAGGCCTGTTGCTGCTAATCAGGGACCAACGCAGTGTAATCGGTGTGGAAAATCTCATTGGGGAGAATGTTGGACCGGTGGCAAATGATGCTTTGAGTGTGGGTCGCTGGATCATCGTTTGAGGGACTGTCCACGTAATCTAGCCAGGATTCAATCTGAGGGTCAGGGCAATGCTTAGTTCAAGAACGAGGGACCGCAACCGCAGAGGGGTCGTGGTTCTAGTAGAGGAGGTAATGGTTCTGGTCGGGGCCGCAGAGCACTGGGCAAAGGTGCAGGCAACACTGAAGTAAGACAGCCTGGATTGGTATATGCAGCGAGGCGTCGAGAGGAAGGCAACGCACCAGACGTCATAACCGGTACATCCTTAATCTTTGGATTACCATATACTGCTATGATAGATGTGGGTTCGACGCATTCGTATGTTGCTAGTAGCATAGTGAAAACCATGAACCTAGACTTTGAGACTACTTATAGGGAGATGACAGTTATTAGCCTTCTAGGTCATGCTGTAGAAGTAAATTAGCTGTATAGGGATGTACCCCTAGAACTCCAAGGGGTAGTATTTGTGGCTGATCTGATGGAACTGTCGTTTGGGGAGTTCGATCTGATTCTTGGGATAGACTGACTTGCGAAGTACCAAGCGGGTTTGGATTGCGTGGCTAAGCACATGGTTTTGAAAACGGTTGAGGGTGAAGAAGTGGTGATGATAGGTAATAGAAGAGATTATCTATCCAACGTGGTGTCTTCTTTGAAAGCTAAGAAGATGGTCAGGAAGGGCTGTGAAGCGTTCATGGTTCATGTGTGTGCTTTGGAGGCTAAGGAGTCAACCGTAGAGAATGTCTGAACAGTGAAAGAATTTGTCAACGTATTTCCAAAAGAACTTTTGGGTCTGCCTCCAGATCGTGAAGTTAAATTTGGCATAGATTTGTTACCCAAAACTGCGCCAGTGTCTATTGCCCCGTAAAAGATGGCGCCAAAGGAATTGGTGGAGCTGAAGGCTCAGATTCAGGAGTTGTTGGACCAGGGTTTTATCCGGCTAAGTGTTTCGCCTTGAGGAGCGCCAGTGCTCTTTGTTAAGAAGAAGGATGGTACAATGCGGATGTGTATAGACTATCGCCAGCTGAATAAGCTGACAATCAAGAACAAGTATCCGTTGTCGAGGATAAACGACTTGTTTGATCAGCTTAAGGGGGCATCAGTTTTCTCGAAGATCGATCTAAAGTCGGGGTATCATCAACTTAAGGTGAAGGAGGCTGATATCCATAAGACGGCGTTCTGCACTCGGTATGGGTACTACGAGTTTCTGGTAATGCTGTTTGGATTGACTAACGCACCGGCAGCATTCATGGACATGATGAATCGGGTGTTCCAGTCGTACTTGGACCAGTTTGTCATGGTATTTATAGACGACATATTGGTGTACTCAAGGTCTGAGGAGGATCATGATACGCACTTGCGGGTAGTTCTGCAAATTTTGGGGAAAAGCAGTTATTTGCCAAGTTCAGTAAGTGCGAGTTCTGGCTTAAGGAGGTGACTTTCTTAGGTCACGTAGTGCCAGTTGAAGGGATTAGAGTGGACCCTCGCAAGATTGAGGCAGTGTTGGACTAGAAACCGCCTAAGTCAGTTGCGGAGATTCAGAGTTTTCTAGGTCTAGCAGAGTATTACCGAAGATTTGTAGAAGGATTTTCTCTGATCGCAGTGTCGTTGACCAAGTTATTGAGGAAAGGAGTTCCATTTGTGTGGTCTGAGAAATAACAGGAAAGTTTCGACAAGTTGAGGAAGATTCTGACGGAAGCTCTAGTTTCGGTTCAGCCTGAGGCAAAAAAGGAATTCACGGTCTACTGTGATGCATCACATACTGGCTTGGGATGTGTGATGATGCAGGAAGGGAAAGTAGTGGCATATGCATCTCCACAGTTGAGACCGCATGAGGGTAACTACCCGACACATGACTTGGAGTTGGCTGCAGTGGTTTTCGCCCTGAAGATATGGAGACGCTATTTGTACGGAGAGAAGTCGATAGTCTACACGGACCACAAGAGTCTGAAGCATTTTTTGACGTAGAAGGACTTAAATTTGAGACAGTAGATGGATTGAGCTGTTGAAGGACTACGACTGTTCAATTGAGTATCATCCGGGCAAGGCTAATGTGGTTGCAGACGCGTTGAGCCGTAAGGGAGTGTCGGACTTGAGAGCGGTGTTTGCTCATCTTAGCTTGTATGACGACGGGAGTCTTTTGGTAGAATTGCAGGTTAAGCCGACTTGGGTAGAGCAAATTAAAGAGAAATAGTTAGTGGATGAGGGTTTGAATGCTCGGAGGTTGCAAGTGCAGAGTGGTGGTTTGGAAGGTTATAGCTTGACCAGCGATGGAGTGTTGTGTTTTCAAGGGAGAGCTTGTATGCCGAAAGACGTTGAGTTAAGGCAAAGGACACTTCAGGACGCACATAGCAGCCCATACACTATGCATCCTAGAGGTAGCCAGGTCTAAAGTGGGAAGTGACTGAGTTTGTGGGTAAGTGTCTGACATGTCAGCGGGTCAAAGCTGAACATCAGTTGTCGTCGGGTTTACTTCAGCCAGTGAAGATTCCTCAATGGAAGTGGGAAAGGATCACTATAGACTTTGTCAGTGGGCTACCCCTTACGCCTAGTAAGAAGGACTCAGTCTGGGTGGTTATGGACCGTTTGACTAAGTCAGCTCATTTCATATCGATAAGGGTTGATAACTCGCTTCAGAAGTTAGCTAAGCTGTATGTGGCAGAGATAGTGAGGTTGCACGGTGTGCCAGTATCAATCATCTCAGATAGGGATCCCAGATTCACGTCGAGGTTCTGGAAAGCATTGCATCAGGCATTGGGTACGCGATTGGATTTTAGTACGGCATTTCATCCACAGACAGACGGACATTTAGAAAGGGTGATACAAATCTTGGAAGATATACTGAGGGGCTGTGTTTTAGATTTCAGCGGTAGCTGGGAAGAGTTTCTACCGTTAGCATAGTTCGCGTACAACAATAGTTACCAGGCAAGCATTAAGATGGCACCATATGAGGCATTGTATGGTAGGAATTGTCGCACACCTACATGCTGGGCAGAGTTGGGTGAGCGTCAGATGTTGGGACCAGAGTTGGTTGCTGAGACCAAGGATAAAGTCAAGTTGATTGGCTCACCTGAGGGAAGCTTCGGATAGGAAAAAGTCATATGCCGATCTTAAGCGGAGAGATATTGAGTTTGCAGTGGGTGACAGGGTTTTCCTGAAGGTCTCGCCATAGAAGAAAGTGATGAGGTTTGGAAGTAAAGGCAAGCTAAGCCCAAGGTTTATTGGAGCATATAAGGTATTGAGACGAGTGGGACCAGTAGCTTATCAGCTCGAGTTGCCAGCATAACTGAGTCATATACATGATGTATTCCACGTCTCCATGCTGAGGCACTATCGTTCAGATCCATCGCATGTTGTATCGTTGGAGGAAATTGAGGTGAGCCCAGATTTGACCATCGAAGAGGAACCAGTGCAAATTCTAGATCAGGATGTGAAGGTTTTGCACAGGAAGTCAGTTCCATTAGTGAAGGTGTTATGGCAGAACCATGGCATGGAAGAAGCCACGTGAGAACCAGAGGATGTGATGAGGCAGCAATACCCTCAACTCTTTTAACAAGGTAATTTCGAGGTCGAAATTATTTTTAAGGGGGGTAGAACTGTAACATCCTTAATTAGGGGCTATTATGTTTGCATTAATTGCATGTGAATGGCTTGATTTTGTTGTTAATCAAGGTGTCTTGGGGTCGAGGTATGAGCCAAGGGTAGGCCCGAACTATATGGAAAATTTTATTTTCAAGCATTGGTTCAGGGGAGCTGAAGGAGCTAGGGGTTAAGAATATTTTTGTGGTAAACTATAGCACAAGAAAAGCCTTGGTAAAGTGGTAAGGAGGCGCCACTTAGGGCCTTGGGAAGTGACATCACATGCAGGGAAGGAGAGCTTAGGTTCGAGCTACAAAAATCCCTTGCTGCTAACTCTTTTTGACGCCAGAGAGCGGAGGAGTTGTGCTCAGCTCAAACTCTAATGGATAACTGTTGAACAAGTCAACAGATTTAAACGAGTGGAGAAGAGAGAATTTAGGAGTTTGATCAATTCAAACTCATTTGAATGGTTGTCCAGGAGAAGTTTAAGGAGTTTGCCAGAATTTGAACTCTAGTGTGAGAAAGAGTAATCGGTTGGAAGACTAGAAGGGGAGTGCCAAAATTCCTTAATGACATTTTCTGCTAGTCAATGCCTTGGTGCATTTGGTTGTGAGCTAATGCCAAAACCCCCTTAGCCTTGTCGATTTCTTCCCTTAATGCACCATTTGAATCAAAAGCCGAAGGTTTTTAGGCTATTATCGATTTCCCTCTAAAGCATCTAGTCGAATCTCCAAAGGAACCATTTGAGCTTTTCTTCATTTGAAACTGAACCCACTTTGGCCGAATCTCCTACTCCCCCATTTCTTTCTTTTCATTCTCTCATATTTGTTTCAAAACCCCATCAACATCTCTTTTTTTTCAAAAAAACAACTTCCTTTTTCTCCTCATCTTCTCTTGTGCTGAAAGTTCATCAATCTTTTCTTGATTCCTTGCAAAGTCAATCTCTTTTCCTCTTCTTTCAAAAGCCATAGCCAAAACTCCTTTGATTGTTCCACCACTATTATCGAAATCTCTCTCAACCATTGAAGATCTCTTCTTTTCTCTCGTTGCATTGTAGATCTCTCGTGTTTTCTGATCTAGTCGATTTTGGAGTGGGTAAGTGTTCTTGGCCGAATCTCTATCATATTCTTCTTTTTTCTCTGTGGACATATATAGAACAAAAGCCAAATTTCAGCATTTTCCATGATTCTTAATCATCTATGAGATCGAATTCTCTTAGGTTCTTTGGGATTTTGAAGCAGTGGATCGTGATCATCTATTCTCTATCAATCGGTTTCGTTAAAGACTATGGTAAGGTTACATATCGACTTAATCTTTCTCTTAGTTATTTGAAAAGCCGAAGGCTATTAAGATTAAATGTTTAGTGTTGGTCGATTGTAGGGGAAGGCTCTATCTCGTATATCTCGGGTTGTGACTGGTGATCAAAAAGCGTTAAGGTAAGGATGGTTATTAGATGCATTAACTTTTCGGGATTTACAAGTGTAGCCGATGTCTTTTTGCTAATAGTTGTCATTGGCCGAATGTAGGAAATGGGGGATCTAGTGCGTTAGATCTTGATCTTCGAGATTTAGTAGTCGCGTTAGTAACCAGGAGTGTAACTTACACACTTCATAGTTGTTGTAAACTTGCTAATAACCTAAATATGTTAAAAGTCAAAACTGTGCAAATTTCGATATGGTACCTTTACGGGTATGAGCAAGGATTTCGGGTAAGTCCGTTTTGGTTGAGATTATGGCACATGATTTCTGATGATATTATCTATGTTATGTTCGATATATGTTTAACGATTAAGCATGATGGCATGATTGTATGTGCATGAGCATTAATGTGGGTGATATGAGAGGAGGGGGAAGATTGATATCTGTGACTTTGGGTCACCAGTGGTTTGGCACCACCATTGGTTTGGTACCACAATTGATATTCATGACTTTGGGTTACCAGAGGTTTGGCACCTCATAGCGACTCATCCTAGTGGCTTCGCACCATAGTGGGTTGGCCCCACATTTGATAAAATGAGATTGTCGCCAGTGATTTGGTATCACAACATGGGTTGGCCCCACATATGGATTATTCGTGACTTTGGGTCACCAGTGGTTTGGCACCACATTATATTGATATCTGTGACTTTGGGTCACCAGTGGTTTGGCACCACCAGTGGTTTGATACCACACGGGGTAGAAAAAGGAGTTATGGGTGGCTAGGTTTGGGTGCATGGTGCATTTACTTGGTTATGAATCTGTGTAAGCATGTTGCTATAATCAGGAGGGGGATTATGCACTGAGTCTTGTGGCTCACCTTCTCCCTTATTTTTTTCAGGTGACTCGTAGATCGCGGATAAAGAGCCGGGTGGACTCGAGGTGGCCATGCAATGTTTGCTTTCGGTTTTACATGGACTTTTGACTTGGGTACTTTACTTTAAATTTTGATTTTTTATTTGAGGTGTAATAAGGCCATTGGTATTTTTATTTTGGGTTTTATTTTCGTCTGTTTAAGATTTGATTTCAAATACTGCTAAGTAAATTACTTGACTTGTTTTAATAACCTGAAACACAACGTTTTCTAAATTGTACAACCCGACGAATTTTCTAAACTTTACCATCGGGTAGTATAATTCACATGATAACAAAGCCAACTTAAATGATTTACAAATCTAAGTTTTCCCAAGCACAAAATCAAACGGTTTTAAATTAACTAAGTAAAAATTCACTCAGGTTTCAATAGACTTTAACGTTTTTCTTAAGTAATGAATGGCAAACGAGTTTTAAAAAAAGCCTTTCGAGATTTCAAAGTAACTAAACGTTTTGAACTATACATACACCGGATTTTCCAAACACAAGGCAATCAGATTATTTTCACAAAGAAGAAAAAAAATGATAATAATAAACCAGGTAACTTGTTTTCTTCGAAACGTTTTACCTTGTGACATACTAGATTCGGTCGTGGTGTGTTGACCGGGTTGGGGTGTTACAACATGGATTACCGTTATCGATTATCTCAAATAGAGATCCGAGATTTACTTCACGGTTTTGGAAGAAATTGCAGGAAGCTTTAGGTACAAAGTTGAGTTTTAGTACAACTTTCCATCCTCATACTGATGGTTAGTCAGAGAGAGTTATTCAGGTACTTGAAGATATGCTTAGATGTTGTGTATTGGAATTTCAAGGTAGTTGGGAGAAATATTTATCGTTAATAGAATTTTCCTATAATAATAGTTATCAATCAAGTTTGTAGATGGCACCTTATAAAGCTTTGTATGGACGTAAATGTCACACACCTTTGTATTGGATAGAGCTTAAGGAAAATTAGATTTATGGGGTTGATCTAGTCAAAGAAACAGAAGAGAAAGTAAAAGTCATCAGATATTACTTGAAAGCAGCTTCAGATAGGCATAAATCCTATGCAGATTTGAAAAGAAAAGAGATTGAGTTTCAAGTTGGTGATAGAGTATTCTTGAAAGTAACCCCGTGGAAGAAAGTTCTCAAATTCGGCAAGAAAGGCAAACTAAGTCCACGTTTTATTGGACCGTTTGAGATGATTGAGAGAGTTGGGCCATTGGCATATCAGTTAGCTTTCTGACTGAGTTAGAGAAGATTCATGATGTGTTTCATGTGTCTATGCTATGTCGTTATCGTTCAGATCCGTCACATGTGATTTCACAGACAGAGGTTGAGATTCAGCCAGATATAACTTACGGTGAAGAACTGGTAAAAATTCTAGCTCGAGAGGTTAAGCAATTAAGGAACAAAAGTATTGCACTTGTGAAAGTATTATGGAATAGGCATGGGGTATACAAGGCTACATGGGAGCCCGAAGAGACTATGCGAAAAAATACCCAAATCTCTTTACAGGTAAGATTTTCGGGGACAAAAATCCCGAAAGGGGGGAGAAATGTAACATCCCGAAATAGGGCCTAAACAAAACAGTTGCGAAACCATGAATCTGAGATAGAAAAGTTTATTACAATTAATTATTTTGATTTACCGCGTGATTAAATACATGTTTTAGAGTAATAATAATAAATTTTATTGATTCCATGCTTAAATTGCCTATTAGGACTTGTTTGCAAATGTTGCTAAATAGGGTCCTAATTCATAAAGTACTTGATTGAAATAGGGGTTTGAAGTAGGAGTCCTTAAATGGTAATTATATCATTATATTTTCCACGGACAAAAATGTACATACATAGATAAAAATAACTAAAGTTTTAATGAAGGGCATTTTAGTCATTTGGAATTAAAAGGGAAAAAGATGGCAAAATGTTGTCCATCTTCTTCATTAGGCCGAAATTTCAAAGGGGACACCATAGCTAGGGTTTTTTCAACTTTTCAAGCTCATAGTAAGTGAATCCAAGCCCCGTTTTTAATGTTCTTTACATTTTTGGAGTCCTAGTAACTTGATTTAGCTTATTCTAGCAATAATTTAACCTAGGGTTCATATTTGGAAAAATACATATAGGTGAAATGTGTTTATTTAGATGTTTTATGGTAGAATATGAAGTCTGAAATTATGTTAAACAACTTTTGCTGAGTGATTTTAAGTGAAAACGAGTAAAACGGCTCAACTGGTAAAAATACCTAATGTTCATAACTACATGTTAGAGTGAGAATTTGATGTTGTCATAGAAAGGAAAAATGATCAACATGTCATAAAACATAAGAATAAGGGATAAAGTTTAATTTCTGAGCTTTGGGGAAAATCTATAAACATGTAAAAGTTTAGGGGCAAAAATCATAATTTTTCTAAAGTTAGAGTCAAGGACTGTTTTAATAAATGTGAGTATTAAATAAGCTAAATTTGCTATTATAGATCAAGAGGAAAAAAATCCAGAGATAGACTAGGGAAAGAAAAATATAGTGGACTAAATCAATATAGTTGATCGTATTTTGTTCCGAGGTAAGTTTGCGTAAATAAATGCAATATTGTAACATCCTGATAATGGGTCTATGCATTTTTTATTTAATTATACGAAATGGCATGTCTTATGTGTTATGAATGTATGGTGAACATTTTTGGAAACTTGGAAATGTTAAGTTTAAAAGAGGAAACTAAAACAAGGTGGCCTTAAGAAAATTAGTAGAGGGAATTTGACACACAATTGGGCTTGGAAAAGTGGCTTGGAGATGCCACTTAAGGCTCTGGGAATGACGCCATACACAGTGCAAGGAGGGCTTGTGTTCGAGTCGCGAGGTGAGCGAATGAAAGTTTTATTTTGTGCCATGGAGAAGAGGTAATGGACGGCATTAAGGCACTAAGGGACGAGTTTTAATTCTTTTAAAATTTCGGCTAAGGGGTAGATAAATGATGATTTATTTTAGATTATTTTCAAAGAGATAATTGAGGATTATTTTTAATTTTTAAATAAAGTGATAAAGATAAGAGAAGTGATGGCCAAGTAAGGGACACGGTGCCTAGTAATTTCGGCAATAGGAGAAAAGAGAGGCCATTCATCATTCTTTCTTTCTCCTTTTCTCTCTTAAAATTTTCCTAGCAAAATCCTCTCTTCTCTCGTTATTTTGCCAAAACCGAAAACTCTAGCAAAGCAAGCCAATTTCTTCACCTTTCTTCTCTTCCTTTTCTTTTCTCTCAACCTTCCAAAAGCCAAAAGGTTCTCTTAGGCCTAGCCGATTGTCCATTAACACCAAAAGTCAAACCTTTTGATCACTATCTAGTCTCCATAGTCGAATATTTGTGGGACTTCAAGCAAGGGTGTGTCAACTCCTGTAGTAAGGGTAAGGATCTATTATTATCATTATGTTTCTTTTTTTCAAGACCAAGATTAAGATTCCAATGCTATTTGTATCTCTTGGCCGAAACTACAAAGGATCTTTCGGGATTTTGTCTATTGTCGACTACCAGGGAGAAGAGACTACTTTTTGGGATTTAAAGATTCAAGGTAAGACATGTGAATATTCGGCCAAGGCCTATTTTTGGTGTTTTAGATCTAGTTCATATTTATTCAAAAGTCGAAACTAACCAAGTTAATTGATTCAATGTTGGACGATTGAAGGAATGTATAGCACAAAGTTTTCAGGATTTGATTTATAGTGAAATCGTCACCAAGGTAAGCTTTAGTGTACTAATCCTACTAGGATTTGGATTTATGGCCGAATGGCTCTTTACTAAGTATTAAATGATTGATTAAATGCAGAGATTTAATATCTAAGGCATTAGATCAAGCTTTTCAGATTTGGATTGGAAACCTTAAGTTTAATTAGGTGTGTACCCACACTATCTTTTAATAAGAATTATGGCTAAAATTTAATATGAGCACGCTTATAAGAATGTGAATATGGCTAAAGTACCATGCTATGGTACAAAGTACTCAGTGCACGCTTTCCTACTCTTACTAGGACTATGAAAATATCTATTAAGGCATACATATGAAACTATAAGTATGTGATTTAAGAATTTGGCATGTTTTGTATGACATGGGCATATGGGATATTATGAAAAGGGGAAGTGAATGTGGTGACCTAAGACCACAATATCTCGAATGTGGTGACCTAAGACCACGATATCTCGAATATGGTGTCTCATGACACAAAGTATGTATCTGTGGCTATGCCACGAACTTTATAAGGGTGATGTGCACGCCGATCGCAATGATCGCCTTCGATGGTGTGTAGCGGATAGAGGTTGACTTAGTAGTCCCCACAAGCAGCGTGATGGTACGGGTGATGTGTAGCGGATGGCCTATAGGTTTGGGTTCTGTTGCATCATCATTTCCTATCTCATATATGAATATGCATGTAATATGTGAACATATGCCTAAATTGTTAAATTTTAGTGTTGGTTACACATTGAGTCTGTTTGACTCACCCCTTGTGGGATTACTTTTCAGGTGACGATCAGTGATGGGCCGGGTCGGCAGGAGCTTAGTGGAGGCCATGTGAAGTTCAAATTTTTTCTTTGTTTTGGACTCTTTTTATTTTGAGTGATTTGAATTTATTTTTGGGAATTATTTGATGTAATAAGGCCCTAGTTGAATTATTTTATTATACTTCTACTTATCCTGCTACAAAATATTCTTTTTAAAAAAAAAGACTAAGTGAATATATCATGAACTAAACCCTAAATGTTTTATCACCTAAAATCAAAGGATTTCAAATATAAAATTAACTTGTTTTCCAACCTGAGCCCAACCCAAAAACAATCTTTCTTTTAAATCACATCGTTCTGTTTCCAATGTCACAAAAGAATTTTGAACCGGTTTACATCGAGGAACATACCAGATCCGATAAAGGCTCGTGGGCCGGGTTTGGGGTGTTTCAAATATTCTATTATTTTACATTTAATACTATTAAATTCCAATTTACATATTTATTCTGTAAATTTATCATTTAAAGACTCAAGCATGAATTGACGGAGAAGCAATCCAAGAAAGTCCCGGTCAAACCTTAGGAATGTGTAGGATACAAATGTCATGACATTAGGGTTTAAGGAAATCATGTAAGACCATGTCAAGATATGGCATTGATAAGTTACTATAAGGCAAAGATCCCATTAAGACCATGCCTGTAACACCCCAAACTTGGCCTATAAGTTAGGCCAATTCAAAATGATTTTGCTAATTAGAAGTTTAAGGGTCAAAATCCTTGAGTCCTGTTAAGAAATGACAAAAACCCATTTTAACTATTTAAAGTATTTCGGAAACCAAGTTTAATTATAGGAAATTTACTTAGGTTTAATGATTAAGTAAACAGTTGGAACAACAAAACCCAAATTTTAAAGTTAGTTTGAAGTACAAGGCCTTATTACATCCAATGTAAATAAAACAATTAAAACCGTGTCTTCCAAATAAATAAATAAAAACTTAAACATCTTGTAGTGTGGCCATCTCCGAGTCCTCTCCCATGTCGAGCCATTTACTAAGGATCACTTGAAATATTAAATAATAATGGTGTGAGTTTCGAAACTTAGTGTGTACATCTCTTGGCAATCAAATCAACATACAAATATTCCATTGGGCCTAAGCCCTATCAAAATAGATGGTCTTGGGCCTTAGCCCACAATGACCCATATCATATCATATCATACCATATCATATGCAAAACAAGGTAAAGCAAAACCCTTCCCAAAAATCCATCCGCACACACCATTTCCCTTCCAACCTTACACACTTGTGGCGATTTCTAAATCAACCCATCCATCCTCTACACACCAAAGGTAGCACTCACAGTGGCACTACTCAACTTTGCAGCAAAGCTACTAATCATATAATGGGCTTAAAGCCACCGGTGGATCCATGGTCGTCAAGTGACTATGCGATCCTCAAATTCTTCCTCCGTACCATAATTCCCACCCATATGCATCCTAAACAGAATATCGTATGAATGCAACATTCACGTGAATAACCTCCATAAAACACATACTCATCACATAAGGGTATTTTAGTCATTTCACAACCCAAGGGTATTTTCATAAATCTACTCTACAGGGGTATTTAGGTAATTTTGCGAAACAGAGGTACTTTGGAAATTTTGCAAATCAGGGATGTTTTGGCAATTCTGCAAATTAAGGGTATTTTGGTAATTTCACAATTCGGGCTATTTTAGTGATTTTCCAAATCTAAGGGTATTTTGGTAATTTTCAAACTAAGGGTATTTTGGAATTTTTCAAACTAAGGGTATTTTGGAAATTTTTCAAAACAGAGGTGGTTTGGTAATTTTTACAAATCAAGGGTGTTTAGGTCCCTCTCGGGTTTTAGTTATGATCTTTGGCCCATTAACAAGTCATTGCCGCTAAAGTGAATAGACATTATGCACCAAGTAGGATTCCAGAGAAGAGGAAGTGGGCCACTAGGACTGCTTAAGTACCTAGCTCTCCCTAGATCCAATCCTAGACATGCATATGTTCGTTGCCACACTCTAACCCAGCGACTTGTTCACGGACATGTTTAATTATCAGATTAAGTCTTATGCAGTTTAAGAGTTGTTCAGAACAAAGCCTAAAGTCCATTAAATCCTAGCATACATGTTTATGCTCCCATAAATTCCATCAAGCCCATTTCACGTTCAGAAAACCCCTTATGCCCAAAACACATTCTTATGGCACATTAGGTCCTGATCTCATTCATATGGCCCATTAGGCCCAAAGCAATTCCAAATCATGTAACATGCATGTCTAGCTCAATTCATATAACCAAATCAATTAATTTCATCAAACTTAGCCTCTGGGCCCATCGGGCCCATTTAGCCACTTTTGGCATTTTGGCTTTCCGGCATTACCGACATCATGTGTGTGTAGTGTTTGTACACACCTAGTTGCTGCGACGTGCTATTCTATCCTTAGCCTTGAACCTACAACCAACCAACCTTCAATCAACCACCCATACTTAATCAAAATATTTACTGAAAAGATGAAACCTTACCGTAACCTAAACGTGTGCCACTGGGTTCTACTAGCCCTTCTTTAGCTACTAATCACAAGTGTACCCTAGATCTGCACTCACACACATACACCCTCAAAAATTTGAGTGACTCATAACCCACACAAGTCACCCCTATAGATCATACTTACAGTCGGCCACTTACTTAAACCATAATCAAGATGAGCACACTTACCACTTGCTAACGATCCTACCACGCTTGCGATCTCTGAATCCTACCCTTGTTAATACAAGGTTAATGAAAATGAGAAGTTAGATAGCCCTTCGACTTTTTAAAAAACACACTTAAGAATACTTACTGAATCCAACCTTTTGATCCTGCAGCCTAGATAGCTACTAAATGAGATTCGACTTTTTAACCTTGATTGAGAGTAGATACCAATCGATTTGTGATGGAGGAAAACCACAAAGGTTCGGCACAATTAAAAATTTTGGCAAGGGAAGATGATGGTGATTCGGTAATAGAGGAATTTGGCTATGAGAGAATTCGACAAAAAGGGATGATGGTATTCGGTAATGGAAGAAATAAGGTTGAGGGGAATAAAAGAAAGAAAAGATGGAAACTCAAAGAACCCTTCTAAGGAATTCGGCAAAAAAAATAAAAAGAATGGAAAAATTGGCATTACCCAGGACCCCAGATTCGATACACACACATTTATATAGCCTATAGCCGAAACTTATCCACCCTTACAGTCCAATTCGGCACCTCTTCATCCACTACTCATCTCATAATTTTTCTCCATGATATCTCCCTTATCCTTCTCCTAAATTCTCTCTACTGATCACTTCTCCTTAGAGTCCCTCTACACGCCACTTCCAGCCTTCTAGAAGCCTAAAATTAAACTCCAAAATAAAAACTAAGCTAGCACTCGAACCTCAAACCTCCCTACATGCATATGTCGCCACCTCCCTACACCCTAGTGGCGTTACTTAGCCACCTCACCATAGGCTACTTTGTGTCATTTTTCACTTATTTTTATTTAAAGGCCTACTAACTGAAGTCATTGTTCCTTAGGGCTAAAACCAAAATTTTTTCCTATACCCTTACTTGATCCCAAGACATCTCTAAATTCCTTAACCATTAAAGCAAACATGTAATTTGTCATTTTCTTGCTCACTTAAAAATTTTAGGAGACCCAAAGCCCAAAGCCCAATAGGCCCAATACTTCTAGGCCTAAATTTGGGGCATTACAATTTTACCCCCTTAAATAAATTTTGACCTCGAAATTTCCAACTAACTATTAATCGCACAGCTCAAGTCACACCACTATGCTTTCGCTGTGCCCTCTGATTTTAATAACACTAACACACTTTAACTCTAATTGAACCCTTTATACTTTCCCACTGGAGCAGATATTGCACATATACAATTTATATACCTAAAATATCGCATCCACATAAAACATACCTGACTTAATGGTGATTGAACAATCTCGAGTCTGATGATCCTCAGACCCGCATCTAAAACACACTCTTTACTTCCTCCTGCATTCACCCGGATGATGCCTTATGCAATATTCGCAAGCTAAAAAGTTTGGATGTACCTTAACATGCTTCACAGAACAAGACTGCGATCCTAGAGAACTGCGATCTCTTTTTTCCTTAGAGTCCGTGCACCTAGCCCGATGTGTTTCACCAATTTCTTTAACCTCCTCTAGTACCTCCTTAACTAGCTGAGTCAGCACATCAGCACTAATACTTCCATGGCCTCTTCCGCAACCCCTTGTACTTCTTCTAGCACTCATTGTTGATTCTCATATTATCTGAATTAGGAATTTTTATGTATTTAGTTCATAGTTCCACTGTTTAAAGCACATGTCTTATGCAAGTAACAATTTAAAAGTTGTTTCGTAGTCATAAATCACTATAGGCATAAGTTTCCTACGGGCTTTAGCATCTAAAAACCTATTTTAAAGTAGCCCAATATCTAAATACAGTTCAATAATTCAAACAAGTAAAATAACAGAAACACTTACTTGGCTCGACGTCAAGGGCTCGGTGAACAACATTACAAGATCCTGCAAAACTTTTTAATCTACTTGTTTAAAAAAATAAACCCAAAATCGAAGACCCATTTCACAGTTCGAGCTCTACAATCAGTCTCTGATACCACTAAATGTAACATCCCAAACTCGGCCTAGATGTTAGGCCTAAATTTGGCATGTCACATCAAAGGCATAATTCAAAATGATTTTGCTAATTAGAAGTTAAGGCATAAAAGCCCAAAATCCTCGAGTCCTATTAAGAAATGATAAAAACCCATTTTAACTATTTAAAGTATTTTGAAAACAAAGTTTAATCATAAGAAATTTACTTAGGTTTAATGATTAAGTAAACAGTTGGAATAACAAAACCCAAATTTTAAAGTCAGTCCGAGTACAATGCCTTATTACATTCAACGTAAATAAAACAATTAAAATCGTGTCTTCCAAATAAATAAATAAAAATTTAAACATCTTGTAGTGTGGCCATCTCTAAGTCGTCTCCCATGTTGAGCCGTTTACTGAGGATCACCGGAAACATTAAATAAAAAGGGTGTGAGTTTTAAAACTCGGTGTGTACATCCCTTGGCAATCAAATCAACATACAAATATTCCATTGGGCCTAAGCCCTATCAAAATCGGTGGTCTTGGGCCTTAGCTCACAATGACCCCATATCATATCATATCATACCATTTCATATGCAAAACAAGGTAAAGCAAAACCCTCCCCAAAAATCCATCTGCTACACACCATTTCCCTTCCAACCCTACACACCTGTGGGGATTTCTAAATCAACTCACCCACTCTCTATACACCAAAGGTAGCACACACAGTGGCACTACTCACAATGGGCTTAAAGCCACCGGTGGATCCACGGTTGTCAAGTGACTATGCGATCCTCAAATTCTTCCTCCGTACCATAATTCCCACCCATATGCATCCTAAACAGAATATCGTATGAATGCAACATTCACATGAATAACCTCCATAAAACTCATACTCATCACATAAGGGTATTTTAGTCATTTCACAACCCAATGGTATTTCCTTAAATCTACTCTACAATGGTATTTAGGTAATTTTGCAAAATAGAAGTACTTTGGAAATTTTGTAAACCAAGGATGTTTTGGTAATTCTACAAATAAGGGTATTATGGTAATTTTACAATTTGGGCTATTTTAGTGATTTCGCAAATCTAAGGGTATTTTGGTAATTTTCAAACTAAGGATATTTTGGAAATTTTCCCAAATCAGAGGTATTTTGGTAATTTTTACAAATAAGGGGTGTTTAGGTCCCTCTCGGGTTTTAGTTATGATCTTTGGCCCATTAACAAGTCCTTTCGGCTAAAGTGAATAGACACTATGCACCAGGTAGGATTCCAGAGAACAGGAGGTAGGCCACTAGGACAGCTTAAGTACCAAGCTCTCCCTAAATCCAATTCTAGACATGCATAGATCCGTTGCCACACTCTAACCCATCAACTTGTTCACGGACATGTTTAATTATTAGATTAAGTCTTATGCGATTTAAGAGTTGTTTAGAATTAGGCCTAAAGTCCATTAAACCCTAGCATACATGTCTACACTCTCATAAAGCCCATCAAGCCCATTTCACGTTCATAAGACCCCTTATGCCCAAATCGCATTCTTATGGCCCATTGGGCCCGAATCTCATTCATATGGCCCATTAGGCCCAAAACAATTCCAGATCATGTAACATGCATGTCTAGCTCAATTCATATAACCAAATCAATCAATTTCATCAAACTTAGCCCTAGGGCCCACTGGGCCCATTAGCCACTTTTGGATTTTCGGCTTTCCGATATTGCCGACATCATGTGTGTGTAGTGTTTGTACACACCTGGTTACTGCGACGTACTATTCTATCCTTAGCCTTGAACCTACAACCAACCAACCAACCAACCTTTAATCAACCACTCATACTTAATCAAAATATTTACTGAAAAGCCGAAACCTTACCATGTGCCACTGGGTTCTACTAGCCATTCCTTAGCTACTAATCACAAGTGTACCCTAGATCTGCACTCACACACATACACCATTAAAAATTTGAGTGACTCATAACCCACACAAGTCACCCCTATAGATCATACTTACATTCGGCCACTTACTTAAAACATAACCGAGAGGAGCACACTTACCACTTGCTAACGATCCTACCACGCTTGAGATCTCTGAATCCTACCCTTGTTAATACAAGGTTAACGATATTGAGAAGTTAGATAGCCCTTCAGCTTTTAAAAAAACACACTTATGAATATTTACCGAATCTAACCTTTTGATCTTGCAGCCTAGATAGCTACTAAACGAGATTCAACTTTTAACCTTGACTGAGAGTAGATACCAATCAATTTGTGATGGAGGAAAACTATAAAGGTTCGGCATAAGTAAAAATTTCGATAAGGGAGGACGATGGTAATTTGGTAATAGAGGAATTTGGCTATGAGAGAATTCAGTAAAAAGGGATGATGGTATTTGGCAATGGAAGAAATAAGGATGAGGGGAAGAAAAGAAAGACAATATGGAAACTCAAAGAACCCTTCTAAAGAATTCGGTAAAGAAAAGAAAAAGAATGGAAAATTTGACATTACCTAGGACCCCAAATTTGGCACACACAGATTTATGTAGCCTATAGCCGAAACTTAGCCACCCCTACAGTCCAATTTGGCACCACTCCATCCACTGCTCATCTCTTAATTTTTCTCCATGATATCTCTCTTATCCTTCTCCTAAATTCTCTCTGCTGATCACTTCTCTTTAGAGTCCCTCTACACGCCACTTCCAGCTTTCTAGAAGCCTAAAATTAAACTCAAAAATAAAGATAAGCTAGCACTCGAACCTCAGACCTCCCTACATGCATATGTCGCCACCTCCCTAGACCCTAGTGGCGTTACTTAGCCACCTCACCATAGGCTTCTTTATACCATTTTTCACTTATTTTTATTTAAAAAGCCTACTAACTGAAGTCACCGTTCCCTAGGGCTAAAACTAATTTTTTTCCTATACCTTTACTTGATCCCAGGACAACTCCAAATTCCTTAACCATTAAAGCAAACATGCAATTTGTCATTTTCTTGCTCACTTAAAACTTTTAGGAGACCCAAAGCCCAAAGCCATATAGGCCCAATACTTTTAGGCCCAAATTTGAGTTCATAAGGAAAGGATACAACGTAAGACCATGTCAAGACATGGAAATGGTAAGTTTCAAAAGGAAAGGTACCCATGTATCCTTAGTATTCCAAGTAGTTCAACAAAAAATTTAAAGAGTATACCAAAGGAAAGGTAAGACAAGTTCATGCAAAAAGGGTATAAGTAAGAATTCAAGACTTAAGCATATTGAGGCTTAAATGATCATGATAAGAAAAGAATAAGATAATTCATTAAGAATGTTGGTATTCATTTACATGCAAACTTACTAAGATTTATGCTTACTCCTATTCCTTTATCTCTTTTTGTAGTATCGCAAGCGAACTCGGGGATCGAAAGGACGTCAAATATTATTTCACACTATCAAAGGATTATCTCAGTATTTTATGACTCAAAATGTTTTAAGTTATGACATGTATAGGGACTTAGCCATTTTGTGTGTATGTCCGTATGATATGACTAAATGATAGCTTTTAAATACTTGATAATGATCATCCATTAAAATGGCTAACTAATAACATGTTTTGGGTGTTATGTATGCCTAAATGATAGTTATTACAAATAAATTATGAAAGAGTAAAATTTGCAATGGAATAATTTTTAGACAGCAGTAGTGACGTGATTTTGAAAAATCACTAAGTATAGTAGAAATGGAATTAGGGTGTCAATAAGGTATAGAACTAAATCTAATTGAGTCTATTTTTATATGAAAAAAATGGTGTAGGCAAAAGAATTGTATATTATGAGATAATTTACTTTTAGTGAAGAGGGGCCAGAACCATCGGATAGTGTAACAAGGGAGACTTTATCTAATAAACTGCACTAATTGACCACACCAAAAATTCTGAAGAATTTATAGTAAGAAGATATATGAGTCTAGTATCAAGAAAAATTTACAGATCTAAATTTCAAGTTTTGTAACTCGAGTTATAGTGAATTTAGTGACTATGACGCAAATGGACAGTTTCATTGTGAATAGGGAAATAGTTGTTTTGATTTGTTTAAGAAATCAAAAAATTTTTAATGTTTCTGGTTTGGTCCCGAACTGTTTCAATTGCATGTTTTAGGGCCTCGAAGGCCCTTTTTAGGAATATTGGATGTATGTAACGAATTAATTTGAAAAGAAAATTTTTATATGCCGAACTAGTAAGTTAAGTCTAGTAATGCCTCGTGCTCGACTCTGGTGACGGTCTTGAGTAAGAGGTGTTACAGTAAGTGATGTCAACGAAGTGATTAAGTGGGTGGAGTATAGTAGTTTTAAATTCATTGATCTTACGACTAATCGATCATTTATGTTTTGAATTCATATTTGGAGGGTTCAAGGACTGAGTGCGCTATTTTCGTAAACAGGTGTATAACAGCACTCCATAAACGATGTCGGTGAAATGTCGAAAAGTGTGTGTAAACACTGCCCAAATCATAAACTGGAAAAAGCTAGAAAAGTATGACAAATGACGCTACATGAGCGTGCGCTCGCTGTGTGGTAATCTGAACGCATAAAATGTGGGCGTTAGTCTATCGAGGCCATCATTAGCGATTTCGTGGTTTTAGGCTATTTTGGGCCACGTTGGGATGAAATGGGTCGTGTGGGCCCTACATAGGTAAACCACACAACATAGGGAGAATATTGGGCCAAGCAATGTAAAATACATGGCCGAAATCAATTCTGGGCTATGTGGGCCACACGGGCATGTGGGCCTACATTATGGGCTTTGGGCCCATTTTCACTATTTGACTGTTAAGGTTGCACGGGTCGCCCGAGACGACTGTGAACCTACTGATGGGTTAGTAAGTATACCTTGACCCCCAGACTGATACGAAATGACTGTTATGCCCCTATGTGGTAAAATGATTATTAAGCCCCTATGTTATAAAATAACTGTATGTTTTATGTTATGCATGACTGTATATGAGCATGCCACGATATATATGTTGCATGGGATGGAATTATTATGATTGGAGGAAGTGTATTATAACGGTGGCTTTACTGCAAATACTATTTAGTGCCGCAACTGGTGCTAATTTTGGAGTGTAGGGATGAGTGGGTGATTTTATCCCCACATGGAGTGTTGGGCTTGACGGAGTGGAGTGTAGAGGCTGGTTGGGTAGGATTTCTGATTGCATGTTTGCACTATTACTGATATTGATTGGTTATTTGCTTATATAGGGTTACACATTGAGTTTTATTAAACCCACCCATTTGTTTATCTTACATGTAATCCCTAAATCTTAGGCTGATCAGTGCTGCGAGGGACTTGAAGGTAGCCACACAACCGCACCCACTTTTATATTTGAGTTTTATTTCCAATAAATTTAATTTAGGTATTTGTTATGTAATAAGGCCTCTTTACATATTAACTTTTTAGTTTGGGATTTTACTCATTTTAATTTGCATCTGAGAGAAGTAAAACACGATTTTTTCAAAAGATAAATGTTCTTTCAAAACACCACATTTTCATAACATACTATAAGAGCTTCCGTATCAAACACTATTTTAAAGTATAGTAACAAACTGATGTGATCAACGTTTTGCTAAAAACAACTGGAGTTTTAAAAGAACAAGATACCCTAAATTTCTGTTAAGATTCATAGACAAGATTTAATCATAAGCATGGGTTTTCTGAAGAAACTATGCTTTTGAAAAACACTTCAATGTGATATCGCCAAATTCGGCCATAACGTTTGGGCCAGGTTTGGGATTTTACATTTAATGGTATCAGAGCCAGGTTCAAAACTCGACTGTGGTTTTTGGGTTTCTTCTAAAACTCAAAATTTTTAAAAAAGAACTGTTCTAAACGATATTTTAAAATACTTTTCTGATGTGTGGTACACCGAGTCTCCAACGCCGATTCTGTAAGTCCTCTAAAATTGTTATCTATTTAAAACTGAAACTGCTATAGATAGTGCGTACTAAAACTACTATAGATGAACTGTACTGAAACACTTAAGTTAGTGTATACTGATAAACACTAATAGACACTGCTTCTGTGAAAACAGACTCTTAAATACTGATATTTCTTTCCATATGATATATGTTAATCAACACTGGAACTATAAATTGATGCATAAAAATTTTTAAAAATAGATAATACGCAAATAGATAATGAGCACCAGAGGTACTTGTGGAAGGGGTACAAGAGGCCATGGTAGAGGCTGTAGAGGTGCTCAGGATAGGTCTTCGTCATCGGGCCACATGCTTAACGCTGAAGCTAGAGAGGCACTGGCTTCACCTGTGATTGAGACTAGGCCTCACGATCGAGCGGTTAGGGATGATGCATTGTCTCAAGCCATGTTGCAAATTTTGGAGAGGGTCATTGGGCCCAATACTAGTACTATGGGCCATGGGTCAGTTACGGAACGACTCTGGTCTAATGAGGCAGAGATTTTTAGAGGTATTGCTAGAGTTGCCCCTAACGTGCCTGGATATTGGATTGAGGCCACAAAGAGGATCATGGATGACCTCAACTGCACCCCCGAGCAGAAACTAAAAGGTGCAGTGTCATTGTTACGAGATGAAGCCT
Source organism: Gossypium rotundifolium (assembly GCA_025506655.1). Lineage (NCBI taxonomy): Eukaryota > Viridiplantae > Streptophyta > Magnoliopsida > Malvales > Malvaceae > Gossypium > Gossypium rotundifolium. Next base: position 34,325,336 of record CP106730.1, read on the forward strand.
ATCAGTGGTGGCTTACAGTTTAAGAGGGTACTCAGGCTGACTGATTGACATGGAAAGTCTTCAGGATTGCTTTCCAAAGGAAGTATGTGGGCGCTAGTTATATGGATGCTCGAAGGAGGGAGTTCCTAAATCTGACTCAGGGGGATAAATTAGTGGCTAAATATAAAGCTGAATTTTTGCGATTGAGACGCTACGCGCGTGGGATGGTGGCAACTGACTATGAGCGGTGTGTTCATTTCGAGGACAACCTCAGGGATAGTCTGAGAGTTTTGATAGCCCCATAGAGGGAGCGAGATTTTGCCACACTGCTAGATAAGGCAAAGATCGCTGAGGAGGTGAAGCGTACTGAGCGTCTGAACAGAGAAAGGGGTAAGAATAAAAGGGATTCAGAGCTCTCAAGTTTAGTTCAGAGGCTGAATAAAAAGGCCAAAGAGGATGGGCCGGTCAAAGTTACGGCCCCTATTGCTGCTACTGGACCGTAACCATGTGTTAACTGTGGTAGACGCCATCAAGGCGAGTGCTGGAAAAGTATTGGGGCATGTTTGAGGTGCGGATCATTAGAGCAATGTATCAGAGATTGTCCACGGAGGCTCAAGCAGATGCAAGTTATAGGTCGGGGTACTGTTCAGTCACTGAGAGGTGTTCAGCAGCCACCGAGAGGTCGTGGTCAGGCCAGAGTTGGAAATGGTATGGGCCATGGTCGTGGAGCACCGGACAAAGGTGTTGGTCATACTGAGGCGAGGCAGTCGGCTCTGGTTTATGCTGCACATTGCCAAGAGGATAGAGACACCCCAGATGTTATTACTAGTATGTTCTTTATCTATAATGTACCTTATACTGCACTGATTGATGTTAGGTCTACGCATTTGTATATAGCATGCTCGGTGTCTAAGACTTTGGGTATAATGGTTAAAACCACTGAAAGTGGGGTTATTGTGTTAAGTCCTTTAGGGCAGTCAGTCAGGGTAAACAAATTATTTAGAGATGTACCTTTGGAGGTTCAAGGAACCATCTTTTTGGAAAATTTAATGGAACTTCCTTTTGGAGAGTTTGACTTAATACTGTGCATGGATTGGCTGGTTAAGCATCAAGTGAATTTTAATTGTGCTGCTAAACGGGTGGTACTAAAAATTATGGAGGGTGATGAGGTGGTGCTAATAGGGGAGCGTCAGAATTATCTGTCAAATGTGATTTTTGCCATTTGGGTCGAGAAGTTGGTTCGTGAGGGTTGTGAGGTGTATTTAGCCTACATCAGTGGTGTCGATTCTGAGGTTCCATCTGTTAAAGATATCAGAACAGTCAGAGATTTTCTAGATGTTTTTCCCGATGAACTACCTAGACTACCCCCAAACTGTGAAGTTGAATTTGGGATTGAGCTCCTACCAGATACAGCTCTGGTGTCCATCGTTCCTTATAGAATGGCACCGAAGGAGCTAGTGGAGCTTAAGGCTCAAATTTAAGAGTTACTAGATCGAGGGTTCATCTGCCCTAGTGTATCTCCATGGAGAGCACCGGTGTTAGTAGTGAAAAAGAAGGATGGATCCATGCATATGAGCATCGACTACCGACAACTGAATAAATTAACTATTAAGAATAAGTACCGCCTGCCGATGATTGAAGATCTATTCGACCAATTTTGAGGAGCTTCGATCTTCTCTAAGATTGATCTCTAATCGAGGTACCATCAACCGAGAGTCAAAGAGGCTGACATTCACAAGACAGCATTTAAAACTCGTTATGGTCATTATGAGTTCCTTGTGATACCATTTGGACTGACGAATGCACTAGCAACTTTTATGAATCTGATGAACTGAGTGTTCCAACCTTATCTGGATCGGTTTGTAGTGGTGTTTATAGATGAAATCTTGGTGTATGTGAGAACTGAGGATGAACATGACACACATCTCCGGGATGTTCTGCAGATTCTGAGGGAGAAACAATTATACACTAAGTTCAGCAAGTGTGAATTATAGCTGAGAGGGGTAACATTTCTGGGCCATGTGGTATCTACTAAAGGGATTAGAGTGGATCCTCAAAAAATTAAAGATGTGTTGGATTGGAAGCCGCCTAAGACGGTATCTGAGATTCGAACCTTTCTGGGACTAGCAGGGTATTATAGACATTTTGTTGAGGGGTTTTCATTGATTACTGCACCTCTGACTAAATTGTTGCGTAAAGGGGTGTCATTTGTCTTGATTGATAAATAGCAAGAGAGTTTTGAAAAACTTAAGAAGGTTCTGATAGAGGCCCATGTCTTAATACAGTCAGAGTTTGGGAAAGAATTCACTATCTACAGCGATGCATCACATGTCAGGTTGGGATGTGTGTTGATTGATGAGGGCAAGGTAGTGGCATATGCGTCTCATTAGCTTAAGTCCCACGAGGCAAATTATTCGATGCATGACTTGGAGTTGGCCGCAGTGGCATTCGCACTGAAAATCTAGAGGCATTATCTGTACGGTGAAAAGTGTATCATTTACACAGATCACAATAGCCTCAAATACCTCCTCACTCAGAAGGAGCTAAATCTTAGGCAGCGTAGATGGATTGAGTTTATTAAGGATTATGATTGATCAATTGAGTACCATCCTGGTAAAGCCAATGTGGTGGCTGACGCACTGAGCCGTAGGGCTATGACGGATCTGAGGGTGATGTTTGCTCGCCTCAGTTTATTTGATGATAGTAGTTTGTTGGCCGAACTCCAAGTTAAACCGTCATGGACTGAATAGATTAAGGGTAAATAGTTGAAGGATGGGTCTAAGCATTAGGTATACATACTCATATCTGGAATAGTCATTAGTAAATGTTACATAATACTTGTAACCACCTCTTGCACTAATGCTCATGGGGCCACATACGTTTGTGCGTACAAGTTCTCGTGGTTTTTCGACCCTCATTCCTTTTGCATTAAAATATCACTTAGTCATCATAACTTCCAAGCAAGATTCACAAGGTGGAAGATCAACTTCTTTAAGTGAACTTAAGATGTAGTTTTTAAGAAGTCTAGTTATTCTTTCTTAATTAATATGACCAAGTCTCAAATGCCAATTGTACGTCTCATTAGAGTGAGAATAGTTTAGTCTTTTATTCGATATTTTAGTCTCAAGCAGTGTGTACATCTTTAGTTTTATAAAATAGAGATTATTTGACATCGATCCGTTACAGATAAGATTTCAATTATAAATATTACAATTCCATTATTAAAAGTCACGATCAAGTCGTATTTATATAAACATGCAAGAGAAATTAAGTTTCTTTTGAAATTTGGTACATAGAAAATCTCTCATAAATAATTTTCCTAAACTTATCAAAATAAATATGTACATCTCCCACAGCTTCAACTACCACACTTATCCCATTCCCGATCTGCAACGATAAGTTCCTATCCCTAAGATCTTTTGTCTCCTCGAACCCATATATAGAAACACAAACATGATTAGTGGCTCTCGAATCAATGACCTAAGTGGTCTATTGAATCCTCCACTAAACAAGCTTCTATCATCAAGAGTTCCATTTTAAGGCCCTGAAAATAGGGCTAGTAGCTTCGAGTAAGTTTACTGGGTTCCGAGTGAAAATTTGGAATTAATTGGATTAATCAACGATTTATGTTCTTAATTAGTTAGCTTAATTTCATCTAAAACCAATAAATAATATTGTGGAAAATAAAAATAATTTTAGAAAAATTAATTTTATGGTTTTAAATCATTTTTAGGTAAAAATAAATATTTTGTTAAATTGGAATTAAAAAATAATTTAAAATGGGAGTTTAACTGGGTTATTTAAAATATTAAATAAATGAGACTAATTTGAAAATTAAGGGAAATGTGTAAGATGTTTTATAGCAAATAAACCATATTTTCAAAATTTTGGAGGGAAAGGAATAATTGTAAAACAAGGAAAAAGGGGGAGTGGCCTAATGGCAAATTCCCCAAATTTTGAAAATCAGGTGGGGGTTTTCAATTTTAAAAACTCTGCAACTACCTCACTTTTAACTCATTTTTCACCCGAATTGAGAGCTTTTTCGCTCTTTTTTTCTTGTTTTCATAAACCAAATATCAGAATAGATCTAAACCTTTTCTCTCCCAAATTTCTCTCTAAAATCTCTCAAAATAATTTTCAAAGTTGAGAAAAAGTCATCCGAATTTCTTCAAGCATTCTGATTCAAACTTCCAAATAAATGTTTTGAGTTCAATTGAAGGTAATCCTCATCTCTAAACTTGTTTTTAAGTTGATTTGAATCATTATTTGTTAATTAAAGTGATTATAATGGATTTTCAACTTTAATTTCTTCTTTCTTGAACTTGAGGACCAATAATGGTGGATCATTAATTTTGAATTGGAATCCAAATATTAATGGATGTCTAAGCTCAAGATAGGTCTATCAAGAGGTTTTTAATCTTAAACCAAAAGATCAAACACATTTTGTAACAGTCCGGTTTAGACCCTAGTCTGAATAGTGATTTCGGGACCACAAATCCGATTATGAAAAATATTTTAATATTATTTTCTATGCTTATAGTATGTGAATTGATATGTGTGAAAATTTCGTATGAAAATTTTATCGTTTGTGTGCCAATTTGATAGAAAGATTTAATCGCAGAAAATGTAAAAGTTGTGTTCGACTTGATGAAGTGCCAAATTGACATGGCTTCTTAACTGAGGGTTCCTTATTATATGATTAGACCATAGTTAGTGGATTTTGACTTAAATGGTCATCCATTACATGAAATTTTAATGTTTTATTAATGGACAATTTAGTAATTGATGTATTATTAGGAATTAAAATAAACCAAACATGAAAACATGGCCATTATCATCTTGGTTGCCAAAATTCATAAGAAAAAAATAGGGTTTTAAGATTTTGTTTCATTAAGCCATTTCCAAGCACAATTAAGGTATGAAATTTGATCCATTTTTAATGATTTTTATGTTTTTGTGATTGTTGTTAACTGTACTATCTAGCCCATGTCATAATTTTTGAATTTTATGAAGACTTTGAGTTATGCCATTGATAAAATTGTGAGCTTTGTGATGTTAGTTGATGAAAAATGAAAGATATGTGTTGGGTTAACATGTTTTGTATTTGAATTTTTGATGAAATTGAGTATTATGGGCTAAATTATGAAAATGAGAATTGAATGACTAAAATGTGTAATAAATGAAAGATATGGGCTTATATGGACTAATGGAATATTCGACCAAGCATGTGTATAAGGAAATTATAACAGTCTGGTTTATACCCTAGTCAGAATAGTGGTTTTGGAACCACAAATCTAGTCTGTATAATATTTTAATATTATTTTCTGTGACTATGATGTGAGATTATGCAAGTGCTAAAGTTTCGTAAGTTAATTCGTCCTTCTGTGTGTTTAATTTGAGCAAAGGATTAAATTGCATTGAATGCAAAACTAGTATGCTTCATAAAAAGGTACCTATTTGTCATGTCTTTATAAGTATGGAGGATCTATATGGAAAATTAGCCATTACTATAAATAGTAGACAGTTATGGTCTATAATAACCTTGGGAAATATGTTTTATAACTTTATTGTATAAGGTTAAAATTGGAAATTAGTTATTAATGAATTATAATATGATTAAGCATGAAAATGGACATTATTATCACGCATTCATCCACCGAAAATCAAACAAAAGAAAAAGAAATATGAAGCTAGGGTATTTGGCACTCATTAAGCAAAATTAAGGTATGTTTTAACTTTGGATTTTGATGATTTTTATGTTTTTGAGATTGTTGCTTAGTCTACTATCAAGCTCGTATCTCAATTTTATGTATTGATGATGCTCATGATATATGCCATTGATGATATGTTGAGTTTTGTGATGAGCTTAGTTGTTAAATGAAAGATTTGAGCTAGATAAACATACTTTATCCTTGAATTTTTGATGAATTTAGCTAATTAGGGATAAATTGAGAAAATAGTAACTTGAGGGACTAAATTACAAATTCGATGGAAAATATGGGTATGAGATGTATGAACATTCGGCTAAGCGTGAGTATATGATGATTTTGTGAATTTGATGTTTTGAGAAAAATGGACTAAATTGATAATTTATGCAAATGTGAGGGTTAAATTGCAAATAGCCCTAAATGTGTATCATTGGATTAAATTGAATGAGTTAGTGAATAAAAGAGTTAATTCTGAATATGAATAGATCAAGAACCAAGGAAAACGGATTTAGATCGCGGGAAAGCGAAAGTAACCGAGTAGCCGTTTCCATTTCTAAAAAATCGAATCCAAGGTAAGTCATTATGCAAATAAATGTATCTGTATTGACTTGTGCATATTCATATGACTATTGTTAACTGTGAATGCTTATGAGATGATCCGTATATGAATTCCGAGATAAGGCTGATTTAGTATCGATATCCAAGAAATCCCGTACAAACCTAGGAATAGATAGGATTCACTATGTCATGACATAGGTATCTATTCTGTTTTATTATGTAAGACCACGTATGGGACGATGGCACTGATATGAGCTTTACGTGTAAGACCATGTATGGGACATCGGCATCGTATTGATTCGTGTAAGACCCTATCTGGGATAGTGGCATCGATATCCAAGTACATGTAAGACCTCGTCTGGGACATTGGCACCGTACGTCTATTCCAAGCTTTTTGAGTATCTTATTAGATTCCTATCACTTCAACGGGCAAATTCGAGCTATGATCATTTACGTGAACGTATATTCATTTCAGGTACGTTTGGCATGTACACTAAGTGTGTATAAAAGGTAAGTACATATGTGACTTTGATTTGAAGAAATGTATGATTGAATATGAGATTGTGAATAAGATACAAGAATGGTTATGAAAGAGCTATGTGTTTATATAATTTATGATTTGATGAATATGGCAAATATGGCCAAGGAAATGGGTCTAAGCATACATGTGATGAACTTGCTATGAATATGAATTTTGTCAATGTTTCATATGCTTATATGCTTTACATGATAGGTTTATTGGTATATGACTTACTAAGTTTTTGGAAAGCTTATTCTGTGAGTGTGTTTTCTCTATTTTATAGATCATTAAATCTATTGAAGGCTCGGGACCATCGAGGATCATCATCACACTACTCAACTTATTTTGGTACATTTTGGAAATGTATATAACTAAAAATGGCGTGTATAGGCTAGTTATTTGGATAATTATGAGATGTGAATTTGGCCATGAGATGTGGCTAAATATAAGTTGACATGTTACTATGATGAATGTTTTTGGCATGGTAAGATAACATATGAGTTGGTTAAGTTTTTGGGTAAGTATGGATGAATAATGCTCGTGTTCATGTGAGATTTGGTCTTGTAAATTTGGTATTAATAGTATTGGTTTTTAAGGTATAGTTTGAATGGATATTTTGGCATGTTCTTGGTTGTCAAATATGCATGAGAGGTATTGATGATTGTTTGTAGGTTTGACTCTAAGTGGATGGCATTTTGGCCTTACAAATGGCCTATAATGTCACACTGTTGTGACACACGGGCTTGTCTAGTGACCGTAGGGTAAAGTCAGTAGCTAGCTCAAGAGCACACGGACAGGGTACACGAGCGTGCCTAGTAGTCGCATGAAGAAGTCAATATATGGCCTAAAAAGACACGACCTTAGCTCACGAGGGTGTTTGGTAACCGTGGAACCAAGTCAAAATCGACCACGGCCAGGCAACACGGGCATGCTTGGTGGCCATAGAGTAAAATCAATTTTGACCACGGGGAGGACACACGGGTGTCTAGCGGTAAATGGGAGGCACACTCACCTTACAGGCGTATCCCCTGAAAATTAGAAAAGTTTTAAATTTTCAAGAATCTCTGGATGTGTTTCAGTTTAGTCCCAACCCAGTTTGTAAACATGTTTAAGGTCTCATTGACCAATATAAGGGACACTTCGTTTGTGCTTAGTGTATGATTGTATGAAATGTTATGAAAGTTTCCAATTTGTCTGGTAATGCTCTTAACCCTAAATATGTGTATATGTATTGAATTGAATGATTTAGTGAATAAAAGAGTTAAATGTGAATGTGTATAGATCAAGAACCAAAGAAAACGGAATTAGATCGGAGGAAATCAAAAGTAGTTGAATAGCCGTTTGTTTTCGTTATTTCCCGTACGACGTAAGTCTATATACAAATAAATGTGTTTGAATTGAATTATTATTGCTTATATGTTAATGAAATGTGATGAATGGCTATTGGAGCTGAATATGTGAAATCCAAGAAAATTCTGATAATGTGATGACGTTTGAAAAGCCCCACACAAACCATAGGAATAGTTAGGATACATATGTCATGACATAGGATTCCAAGATGTGTTATTGTGTAAGGCCACGTCTGGGACGTTGGCATCGATTTGTGATTTACGTGTAAGACCATGTCTGGGACATCAGCATCGTATTTAATTTTGTGTAAGACCCTGTCTGGGAGAATGGCATCGATATTGATTACATGTAAGACCATGTCTGGGACGTTGGCATTGTATGAGCTTTTCGAGCTTTCTGAGTATTCTGTTTGATTCTGAACGATTAAATAGGCATTCCAATAAATGAATGAGTATACAAATGTGCATCCGAATTCTGGTACGTATGTATGTATATGAAATTTGGTATTGAAAGGTATGTATGTATATGATCATTTGATATGTGAGCTACATTACATGATATGTGATTATGATGAAGTGAACATGATCAATTGAGATATAAGAGAAATATGACTTGTGATTGTGTTATTCCATGAACCACATGTATGAAATGGTTTATAATTGTTTTATGTGATAAGCTTATTTATATATGGCTTACTAAGCTTTTGAAAGCTTACTTTGTGTGTGTTTGCATTGTTTTATAGATTATCGAAGCTACTGGAGCTCGAGGATCGTCGAGGATCATCACCACACTATCAAACTATATTTTGGTATGTTTTAAAAATGTACATATTAAAGTATGGCATGTATAGGTTAGAGAACTTTGATTATGTTTTGAAATATGTAAATATAGCCATGCGATATGGCTTGATAATGAATGTGAATATAGAGTGAATTTAGTGCATGCTATGTGATGTGAAATTTGGTATGTTTTGATGTGCTCATGAATGGCCAAAAGAAATGTTAAATTTTGGTAAGTTTCATGGTTGATTTGAGAAGTGCTATGAATTGAAATGGATTAATATGATGTATGAATTATATGTTTTTGAAGTGAAGTTGTTACTTTGAATGGGTATGTTTGAGTTAGATTTGTATATGGAAATGAATAATGTTATTACGGGTCAAATTGTGCATATTGTTGGTATGTCTTTAGCTGCCTTTGGGACATGAACTGATGCTTGTTTGATGCTTGTAGGTATGACCTAAAATGGGTGGCAATTTGGCCTTGTAAATGGCCTATAATTGTCCACACGGTTGAGTACACGGGCATGTCTTGACCGTGTCCGTCAATGTCTCAATTCAAAGCAAGTCAGACTTGCACACAGGCCAGACACATGAGCATGTGACAGGCTATGTGACCCAAGTCAGTATTGCACACGGGCTAGACACACGGGCATGTGACAGGCAGTGTGACCCAAGTCTGTGTTGCACACGGGGTTAGACATAGTCTAAGGCATGGCCGTGTGAGGCACATGGCCTAGGCACATGGGCGTGTGCTCTATTTTGAAAGAAAAATATTCTAAGTTCCGTAAAGTTTCCATATGAGATCGGTTTAGTCTTGAACCCTCTCTAAAGCATGTTTAAGTTCTCGTAGACTTTCTAAAGGGACTAAATGTGTAAGAATCATTATGAAATGATGCTGTATGATTGATGTTGTGAAATGAGCGTAAAATGTTTCGATATGTCCAGTAATGCCTCTTAACCTTAGTCGGGCGACGGATATGGGTTAGATGTGTTACAATATGTTGATATCAGAGCTACGGTTTAGTCGATTTTAGGACTAATGTAGCGTATGTGAGTCCAGTTATACATGCCATATATTTAAACTATGATACTTTGATGAATCCTGACAAATAAAATGTGTTTTCCGTGTAGTAAATGGATTCCGAATGAGCCGTAGCTGATGATGTTTAAAGTAATGTGCCTTCTCCCACTCAAGGGACAGTGCCGTCTGATTCTAGACCGGTTACTAACGGTCAGGAAGGAGATGCTAAACAAGCCTTTTCCAAATGATGAATAAGTGGTTAACTAAGTATATTAGAGCAAATCCGACTGTTCCTCAACCTCTACCCCCGCAAGTTCCTATATCTCCCCAAGTTATCGATCCGATTTGCCTGCATAAACCTTCGATTGATAAGATTAGAAAATACGGGGTTGAATAATTTCGTGCTACTACAGATGACGATGCTGAGAGAGCCGAGTTTTGGCTTGAGAATACGATTCGGGTATTTGATGAGTTGTCATGTACCCCCGATGAATGTGTTAAATGTGCAGTTTCTTTGTTGAGAGATACAACTTACCAATGGTGGATAACTCTGACTTCTGTTGTTCCGAGAGAACGAATTACCTAGGATTTCTTCCAGACTAAATTCTGAAAGAAATATATCAGTGAGAGATTTATAGATCAGAAACGCAAAGAGTTTCTTGAATTGAAACAGGGAAGTATGTCTGTTACAGAATACGAGCGAGAATTTGTGAGACTAAGCCAGTATGCACGAGAATGTGTGTCGACTGAGGCAATAATGTGTAAAAGGTTTGAACACAACTTGAATGATGATATCCGTTTGTTAGTTGGAATTCTGGAAATAAAAAAATTTGTTGTGCTTGTTGACCGAGCGTGAAAGCTGAAGAACTCGGGAAAGAGAAAAGAAAAGCTGATTCGAAAAATAGAGAGGTGCAAAAACAAACAACGAGTAAGTCATATCAGTCGACATCAAAGAAATTTCAAGATGATTATAGCCGTTCAAAGGCTAATGTCGGACATTCGAGTAGAGATCATACAAGATCACATTCGATCTTTCGAGCTCCAGCTACTTCAATTGCAAGTGTTGGAAATGTAAGATCTGAGCGACCCGAGTGTAGATATTGTGGTGAAAGACATCCAAGCAATTGTCAATTAAATTATTGAGCTTGTTTCAAATGTGGGTCTTTAGATCACTTTATTCAAGACTGTCCTAAGTCTGTTGAGCAAGAGATTGTTCAAAATCTGAGGTCGAATAATGCTTCAGCTAGGGGTAGACCTTCCAGAAACACTAGAAATGAGAGTGGTAGCCAGAGAGCTACGAAAGATACAGTTATGAAATCTGAGGCGAAAGCACCTGCCAGAGCTTATGCCATTCGAGCTCATGAGGAAGCTTCATCTCCAGATGTTATTAGGGTACATTTACTCTTTATGATACTTCCGTGATTGCATTGATAGACCCAGGATCAACTCATTCATATATATGCATGAACTTAGTATCCAGTAAGACTTTGCCTATAGAGTCTACTGTATTTGTAATTAGAGTATCGAACCCCTTAGGCAAGTGTGTTCTGGTTGACAAAGTGTGCAAGAATTGTCTGTTGATGTTTCGAGATATTTGTTTCCTAGCTAATCTAATGCTGTTACCCTTTGATCAATTTGATATAATTCTGGGTATGGATTGGCTAACTTTTCATAATGCTATTGTAAATTGCAAACGGAAGACTATTGATTTGAAAAGTTAGAATTACGAGATAGTCTGAATTGAATCCAGTGATTTGAATATGCTACCAGCCGTAATATCTTCGATGAAAGCTCTGAATTATGTGAAAAAGGGATGTAAAGCTTATCTTGCGTATGTGATTGATATGAAAGTGACAGAAAAGAAAGTTGAATCTTTGCCTATGGCTTGTGAGTTCCCTAATGTGTTTCTTGAAGAATTACCGGGATTACCTCCGATACAAGAAATTGAGTTTGGCATTGAGTTGGTGTCGGGGATGACCCCTATCTCAATAGCTCCGTATAGAATGGCTCCGACAGAATTGAAAGAATTGAAGTCTCAGTTGCAAGAATTGATAGATAGAGGTTTCGCACGACCGAGCTTTTCTACTTGGGGTGCTCCTGTTCTGTTTGTGAAAAAAAAAGATGGCACAATGAGGATGTGCATTGATTACCATCAGTTAAACAAAGTGACTATTAGGAACAAATATCCTCTACCCAGAATCGATGATTTGTTCGATCAGCTGGAAGGAGCTACTGTGTTTTCAAAGATAGATCTGAGGTCAGGATACTATCAGTTGCGAGTAAAAGATTCAGACATTTTGAAAACTTCTTTCAAAACAAGGTACGGGCATTATGAATTTTTAGTTATGCCTTTTGGACTAACAAATGCTCCTACTGTCTTTATGGACTTGATGAATAGAATTTTCAGACCGTATTTAGATCAATTTGTTGTTGTATTCATTAATGACATTTTGATTTATTCGCGTGATGAAATTGAGCATACCGAACATTTGAGAATTGTGCTACAAACTCTGCGTGATAAGCAATTATATGCAAAGTTTAGTAAATGTGAGTTCTGGTTGCGCGAAGTTGATTTTTTGGGGCATATTGTGTCAGCATCCGGTATACAATTTGATCCGAGCAAGATTTCAGCTATTTTAGAGTGGAAGCCTCCGAAAAATGTGTCTGAAGTCCACAGTTTTCTGGGACTTACTGGTTATTACTGATGATTCATAAAAGGCTTTTTGATGATTCAACGCCATTGACGAGATTGCTATAGAAAGATGTGAAATTTGAATGGTTCGAAAAGTGTCAGAAAAGCTTTGATCAGCTGAAAGCCCTTTTGACTGAAGCTCCAGTTTTGGTACAGCTTGAATCGGGTAAAGAGTTCGTAATTTTTGGTGATGCTTCGTTGAACGGTCTGGTATTTGTTTTGATGCAAGAAGGAAAAGTTATAGCTTATGCCTCGAGACAATTGAAACTGCATGAAAAGAATTATCCGACGTACGACCTTGAGTTAGCTGCGATCGTGTTTGCTCTAAAACTTTGGCGCCACTATCTTTTCAGTGAGAAATGTCATGTGTTTTCAGATCATAAAAGTCTGAAATATTTGATGACTCAAAAATATTTGAATCTATGTCAGAGAAGATAGTTAGAACTGTTAAAAACTACGAGCTAGTTGTAGATTATCATCCGGGAAAAGCAAATGTTGTTGCTGATGCTTTGAGTCAAAAATCATTGATTGTGCTTCGTGCGATGAAAACTAATTTAGTTATATCTGATTATGGTTCGGTTTTAGCCAAATTGAAAGCAAGACCATTGTTTTTGTAGCTGATCTTTGATACTCAGAACGTTGATAATGAGATAATAGAGAAACAAGCTCAGTGTGATTTGAACTCTGATTCAGAATTTCAAGTTGATGATGATGATTTTTTGAGATTCTAAAATCAGATTTGTGTTTCGAGAAATCCAGAGTTGATTCAATTGATTTTGAAAGAAGCTCGTAGCAGTTGCTTATCGGTTCATCCGGGTAGTACAAAGATGTATAATAATTTGGAACAACTTTACTGGTGGCCTGGAATGAAAAGAGATATCACTGATTTTGTTTCGAAATGTTTGATCTGTCAGCAAGTTAAAGCCGAACATCAGGTATCATCCAATTTGTTACAACGGATTACGACTCCCGAATGGAAATGGGATAAAGTGATGATTGACAAAATCAGCTCATTTTATTCCGGTGAGAATGGATTATTCGCTTGATAAGTTAGTTGAGTTATACATTTATGATATTGTGAGAATGCATGGGGTGCCACTATCTATTGTGTCTAACAGAGATCCGAGGTTTACTTCGCGGTTATGGAAGAAACTGCAAGAAGCTTTAGGTACGAAATTGAACTTTAGTACTGCTTTTCACCTGCAGACGAATGGTCAATCCGAGTGAATTATTCAGATACTCGAGGATATATTGAGATGTTTCCTTTTTTAGTTTGAATGGATGTGGGAACAATATTTTCCATTAATTTAATTTGCGTATAATAATAGTTTTCAATCGAGCATTAAAATGGCACCGTATGAAGCCTTGTATGGTAGGAAATCTTGAACACCTCTGTACTGGGTTGAACTTAGCGAGAATAAGATTCACAAGGTTGACTTGATAAAAGAGACTGAGTAGAAAGTGAAAGTGATCCGTGATAGTTTGAAAGCAGCGTCTGATCGATAGAAATCATACGCAGACTTGAGACGAAAGGATATTGAGTTTGAGATCAGGGATAACGTGTTTTTGAAAGTGTCTCCGTGGAAGAAAATACTCCTATTCGGCAGAAAAGGCAAATTGAGTCTGAGGTTTATCGGGCCGTATGAGATTATCAAGCGTATCAGACCAGATGCATATAGACTGATGTTGCCACCTGAGTTAGAAAAGATTCATAATGTGTTTCATGTATCAATGCTTAAACGATATAGATCCGATCCCTCGCATGTTATTTCTCAATCTGAGAGATATTTAATCTGATATGACTTATGAAGAAGAACTGATCTGTATCTTAGCTCGCGAGGTTAAAGAATTGAGAAATAAGAAAATTCTATTAGTAAAAGTATTATGGCATCGACACGAGGTCAAAGAAACTACGTAGGAGCCTGAATATGCTATGAGACAGCAATATCCGAATCTATTCAACGATAAGATTTTTAGGGACCAAAATCCCTAAGGGGGGAGAGTTGTAACAGTCCTGTTTAGACCCTAGTCGAAATAGTGATTTTGGGACCACAAATCTGAGTATGAAAAATATTTTAATATTATTTTCCATGCTTATAGTATGTGAATTGATATGTGTGAAAATTTTGTATGAAAATTTTATCGTCTGTGTGCCAATTTGATAAAAGAATTTAATCGCAGAAAATGTAAAAGCTGTGTTCTACTTGATGAACCATATGTATGAAATGGTTTATAATTGTTTTAAGTGATAAGTTTATTTGTATATGGCTTACTAAGCTTTTGAAAGCTTACTTTGTGTGTGTTTGCATTGTTTTATAGATTATCGAAGCTACTAGGAGCTAAGGGATTGTCAAGGATCATCACCACACTTTCGAACTATATTTTGGTATCTTTTGAAAATGTACATATTGAAGTATGGAATGTATAGACTAGAGAACTTTGATTATGTTTTGAAATATGTAATTATAGCCATGTGATGTGGCTTCATAATGAATGTGATTATAGAGTGAATTTAGTGCATGCTATGTGATTCGAAATTTGGTATGTTTTGATGTGCTCATGAATGGCCAAAAGAAATGGTCACTTTTGGTAACTTTCATGGTTGATTTGAGAAATGGTATGAATTGAAATGGGTTAATATGATGTATGAATTATATGTTTTTGAAGTGAAGCTGTTACTTTGAATTGGTATGTTTGAGTTGGATTTGTATATGAAAATGAATGATGTTATTACAGGCCAATTTGTGTATGATTTGGTATGTTTTTGGCTGCCTTTGGGACATGAATTGTTGCTTGTTTGATGCTTGTAGGTATGACCCAAAATGGGTGGCAATTTGGCCTTATAAATGGCCTATAATTGTCCACACAGTTGAGCACACGGGCATGTGTCTCGACCGTGTCCTTCAATGTCCCAATTTGAAACAAGTCAGACTTGCACACGGGCCAGACACACAGGCGTGTGACAGGCCGTGTGACCCAAGTCAGTATTGCACATGGGCTAGGCACAGGGCGTGTGACAGGCCATGTGACCCAAGTCAGTTTTGCACAAGGGGTTAGACATAGTCTAAGGGTAGGCCGTGTGCATGGGCGTGTGGCCTATTTTGAAAGAAAAATTTTCTAAGTTCCGTAAAGTTTTCGTATGAGATCGATTTAATCCCGAACTCTCTCTAAAGCATGTTTAAGGTCTCGTAGGCTTTCTAAAGGGACTATATGTGTAAGAATCATTATGAAATGATGTTGTATGATTGATGTTGTGAAATGAGCGTAAAATGTTTCGATATGTCCGGTAATGCCTTTTAACCTTAGTCCGGTGATGGATACAAGTTAGGGGTTTTACATGTTTTAAGGATCAATTTTGAGAAATTCGAATTTGATCAAGAGCATGGATGATTTTTCCAAAAAGTTATGAAATTGATTAAATGATGACATTAACACTTAGAATACATGTTATTTGTAACACCCTGAATTTGGGCCTAGTAGAATTGGGCCTATTGGGCCTTGGGCATAGGAACGTTTAGAACTTTTGAGAACAAGAAACTACACAAATGCATGTTGGATCTGTTAGGTGAGTGATTTTGGAAGGTTAGGGGGCTTTTATGAAGTCCTGGGTTCAAGCCATGTCATTTGGAAAATTTTTATTTTTAGCATTAGGGGAGTCCTAACTCAAGGTTGTAAGCCTTTTAAGTATTTGTGATTAAAAAGAGGCACAAAGAGAGCCCGTGGTGGAATGTTTATGGCGTCACAGGTGTGGCAAGGAGAACAGTGGTTCAAGTCTCACTGCATGCAAAAGGGATTATTCATTTTTCTCATGAATGGGCAACAATCTGTGTTGGATTTGAACTTTGTGTTGGGAAGTTTAAAATGGTCTTGAGTTGTTGAGAGAAGATTATGTAGCAAATCAAGGAGGGATTTATGGAGATGTTTAAGGAATTTGAAAAGGTAGAGGAGTTGTGGCTGAAAGGGGATGTAGGGGGATGCAAATTCGGCTAAGGGGTCCTTAGTATTGTGCATTTGGCATTTTGTGAGCATTTTTGTATATCTCTTTGGGTTGTGCCGAATTCTTTGGTGGTCATTCTCGGGTTTTCCCGTGCTTTTGTTTCCTTTCTCTCCTCTTTTCGAGTGTTGCCGAACTTGTTTGGGAAACTAACCTTCCGTGCATTTTCTTTTTCTTTCTCTTCTGGTAATGTTGAGTGCTTATTCTTTGCCCATCTCTTTTTCTTCTTTGCCGATTCCCACCTCCTCTTTCTAATCTTATCTTTATTCTTTCAAATTTCTTCAAGTGCCTTTTCTCATATCGCTCAAACTGAATCTTCTCCTTCTCTCCCTCAATCTAGTTTTATGGGGCTAGCCGATTTCTCTCCTTTGTTATTTTATTTCGGTTCTTCAAAAGTTCCTGACAAGTCGTCGACTCTTTGATCAACCAAGGGTGTGTCTAGGTTTGGCCGATTGCCTTCTTTCCACATCTGGACTACACGTTTGGGTAAGCGTTTCTCTTCGGGATTTAACTGTTCCAATGGTGTTGGTGATTATAAGATTGTTGTTGTATTGCAGCTAGCCGATAAGGATCGTGTAGTTGATTCTAGTTGGGAATCAAGGGCAACAAACCGGTTAGTGTTAAGTGAAGGTGAGTATGGATTGTCGTGTTCGGCTTAGACAATTAGTAACCTTATTGATTGTAAATCTGATACGATTATTTTGGTTGATTATAGGATTCAAGAACGTGGATCTTAACTAGTTTGGCAAAGAGGTGTGTAACTTTATGCTCTGTTGATGATCGGCTGAAAAGCCAAAATGTGTATTAGTACCGTAATTTCTAATCGATCAAAACCCGATATAGTGTGAATGTTTTTTGCACGGTGTTAGTGGTAGCAGCAAATGCCGAAATGTCAGATTGCTGAAAAGTCGAAAAGCCGAAAAGCCGAAAAGCCGAAAAGCAGAAGGATTAGGCTTTTGGGCCACATAAGCAGGCGAACGCTCATGTGATCAACCGAGCTCACGAAACATGGGCGTACGGCGAGGAAGCCCGCCATGAACGATCTCATGGGCTTGGACCGTATGGACCCAATGGGCACATGGGCCCGCGTCGGTAAACTTCACTATTAAGTGAGACGTAGATAGACTTGTCATGTCGCGCACATGTAGTTCTGGGCCTCGTTAGGCCGAAGTGGGCTTGTGGGCCACACGAATAAAATGTATGTGTTGTGGTAATTGTTGTTTGGACTGTGACGTTTGTATAACTGTGGCTATTTCTGGGCTAATTGGGCCACACGAGCGTGTGGGCCCACTTAGGCCGAATAATGGGCCTTAGGCCCATTTACACCGTTGTGACTGTTTAGGTTACAAGTCACTCGAGGCGACGATGGACCTTTTGTTGGGTCGCTGAGTCCCCGATTTGTGAAATTAGTGAAATATCCTAGTTTGTAAATTATCGAAATGCCCTCGATTTGTGAAATTACTAAAATACCCTTAATTTTTAAAATTACTGAAATACCCTCAATTTGTAAAATTACCGAAATACACTCGATTTGTAAAATTATCGAAATACCCTCGATTTGTGAAATTATTGAAATACCCCTGATTTGTGAAATTATCGAAATACCCCCAGTTTGTAAAATTATAGAAATACCTCCGATTTGTAAAATTATCGAAATACCCTAATTTGTAAAATTATTATAATACCCTTAATTTGAAAAATTATAGAAATAACCCCAGTTTGCAAAATTACCTAAATACCCCCAGTTTGTTACTAAAATACCCTTAGTTTGCAAAATAACTGAAATATCCCCATTTACAAAATTACAGAAATAACCTCAGTTTATAAATTATTAAAATACCCATAGTTTACAAAATTACCAAAATACCCTCGATTTGCAAAATTACTGAAATACCCTCTATTTATAAAATTACTAAAATACCCCCAATTTGCAACATTATTGAAATACCCCCGATTTGCAAATTACTAAAATACCTTTAGTTTGCAAAATTACCAAAATACCCTTGTAGGGTAGAATTACCAAAATACCCCTGTAGAGTAAGATTACTAAAATACCCTAATTGGATAAAATGACTGTCTTGCCCTTATGGGTAAATGACTGACTTAGACTGTGTTTTAACTAACTTGACTGTGGGCGTGCAATTGGTATGTTGTTAATATATGTTGAAATGACTGCTACTGAGCATGGCTGTTTTGCATACACGTGTAATGATTGAGTATGACATACATGACATATTGCATAGGGTTGGGACATTGATACAGAGGAAGTTCTGATAGGGTCGCACAGGTTGCATGACGACTGTGGATCCAGTATTGTTCTGCTAAGGTCGCACGGGTCACATGAGACGACTATGGACCGACGGACGGCTTAAAGCCGCGTAATCTGATTGTGGCTCTGTGCCAACCTAAATATGGCTCTGTGCCAATCGTATTTACTAGTGGCTGTGTGCCTAACATGTATATCGATAACTCTGTGTCGATCATATTTACCCAAGGCTGTGTGCTGATTACATTACCGTCACTGATGGCTATGTGCCAAACATAATACAGTTACTGATGGCTTTGTGTCAATTACAATACCGCCACTGAAGGCTTAGAGCCACTTATATATATACTAGCAGCTTTGCTGCGATTACGGTTAGGGTCGCAACCGGTGCTAACCTTGGTGTGCTGGCTAGGTAGGTCTTTTTTATCCTCACGTAAGTGTAGGGTGGTACGGGTGGTGTGTTGGTTGGATCGGGGTGGGATGCATCCTCATATTGTTGAATATCTATTTATGAGATCTGTCACTGTACTGAGCTTTGGCCCACTTGCTCTATTTTTGGTTTGGGCTAGGCCCAATTGATTCTGTTATGGGCTATGACCCAAATGATATTGTAGTGGGCTTTGGCCCACGTATGCCTTGATCTCGACTGTACTATTACGGTTAAAGGGCTTTGGCCCAGACTGTTTTAATTTCTATTTTTGTATACTGATTGTTACTCTAGTAAGGGGATTACACACTGAATTCTCGTAACTTACCCTTTCCTTTAACTGTGTAGGTAATCCTCAGCCTTAAATGATTTAGAGCTGCGAGGGACTCAGAGGTGGCCACACACTCGTTATAATTTAATCTTAGACTTAGTTATTTTATTTTTTTATATTGGGTTAATAATTATGTAATAAGGCCATTTGTGGTTTTAACTTTTATTTGGTGTTTCTCTTTATTTCAACTTGCTAAACTAGGAAACGCGGGTTTTCAAAATAATAACTGTTTCTTTAAGAAAATCACATTTTCAAATATTAAAGTTTACAATTAGAAAAGGCTTCTGCGATTTTATTTTAGATTGATAAGCTTATAGCAATTGATGACCTATAATTGGACAACAAGGTTTTACAACACAAATGTTTTCAAACAATTGTTAAATGGGATTTAAAATTTAGTAACGAACTTTAATCGACAAAATTGGTTTTCAAACGACACTTCGATGACACGTCAGATCCAGTCGTAACGTTTAGGCTAGGTTTTGCGTGTTACATTTAGCGGTATTAGAGCCAGCTTGCAAAACTCGGCTGTGGATTGGGTCTTTAGAATTGAATTTCCAAAAGAATTGTTTCAAAAAGGTTAGAAAAGAGTTGAAGTTTTTGAAATGTTGTGTTGACTATTTTTTCTAGAAGTGTGGTTCACTGAGTCTCTAGCGTCGAATTCGTAAGCTTTCTGTTAGACTGTATTTAAAATTAGATTTTGTATTTATTCAGTGTATGTCCTAAAAATTAGATTGTTTTTTTAGCTAGCAACAGTACTGTGATGGATTCCAAAGGCAAGCAAGGTCGCAAGGAGTTGCCCGTCTCTCCGGAACATAAGATGGTTTAGGAGACGGTAGTTGAAGTAAGTCCGCCAACTTCAGGTAGTGATAACCCGGAGATTGGTATGGAGGCACTGACCCAGTTGGTAAGGGAAGTGTTGGAAGATGTGTTTGAGGCAGGAGTTAAGGCGCATGGTGAAGCATTTCAGGCTAGGTGCTCAAAGTGCAGCAGGAAGATGGATAACAGTCCTCTGAAGCAGGAGCCTCATTTTGTGAAACGTGTTAAGACACGTTTGAATTTTTTGGCCTGTGAGCATTGCAAAAGACGCCATTTGGGTGAATGCTGGAAGAAGTCTGGAGCGTGTCTTAGATGTGTGTCTAATAAGCATCGGGTTCAGGATTGCACAGTACCTTTTAAGTCAGGTGTTTTTAGTTTGGATATGATGTTTGAATATAGAAATTGTATGCATGTGTGATAAATATCTGTTTGCTTCTGTGGTTAGATATTTGGTTGTGTGTAAGAGGTTTCAAGATTAAGTTAAAAGTGTATTAGTGTTATTAGGATTAGAGTGCGTGCAAAAGCGTAGTTGTGTAACCTGTGTTGTGCGGCTATTAGATAGTTGGAAATTTTGAGGACAAAATTTCTTTAAGGGGGTAGAATTATAACACCCTGAATTTGGGCCTAGTAGAATTGGGACTATTGGGCCTTGGGCATGGGAGCGTTTAAAACTTTTGAGAAGAAGAGAACGGCACAAATGCCTGTTGGATCTGTTAGGTGAGTGATTTTGGAAGGTTAGAGAGCTTCTATGAAGTATTGGGTTCAAGCCATGTCATTTGGAAAATTTTTATTTTTAGCATTAGGGGAGTCCTAACTCCAGGTTATAAGTCTTTTAATTATTTGTGATTAAAAAGAGGCACAAAGAGAGCCTATATGGAATGGTTGTGGCGTCACAGGTGTGGCAAGGAGAATAGTGGTTCAAGTCTCACTGTATGCAAAAGGAATTATTCATTTTGCTCATGAGTGGGCAAGAGTATGTGTTGGATTTTAACTCTGTGTTGGGAAGTTTGAAATAGTCTTGAGTTGTTGGGAGAAGATTATGCAACAAATCAATGAGGGATTTATGGAGATGTTTAAGGAATTTGAAAAGGGGGAAGAGTTGTGGCTGAATGGGGATGTAGGGGGATGCAAATTCGGTTAAGGGGTTCTTAGTATTGTGCATTTGGCATTTTGGGAGCATTTTTGTATATCTCTTTGGGTTGTGTCGAATTCTTTCGTGGTCATTCTCGGGTTTTCCTTTGCTTTTGTTTCCTTTCTCTCCTCTTTTTGAGTGCTGCCGAACCTGTTTGGAAAACTGACCTTTCGTGCATTTTCTTTTTCTGTCTCTTCTGGTAATGTTCTAATAGCCTAATTTTGGGGCTAGTCGGAACAGTGGTCTCGAGACCACTAATCCGAGGTCGAGGAAATTATTTTAGTATTATTTTATGTGTTATGGCATTAATATATGCCTATATAGAAATTTTGGTGCTTTAATTTTGGCAATAGAGTCCATGAATGATCTTGGTCTCGACACCGCACGCTTCTTGAACTTTGGGACTGGGACTAATGATCCAACCCCTTCCTTCGATTCACTGACATTCGAGTCCATGAATGATCTTGGTCAAAAGGTACTATATTGAAACAATGATCGCTTAATGAAATTGGGTTAAGATACGAATAACGAAAGGAAAACGGATCGAACAACTTAGAGAGAATTGGAACCCTACCTTGAGATCTCAAATGAAGTGATAGGATTCACTTGATTCCTTGACTTGGAGTTCGATTACTTCAACTAATCAGGATTTCTCGGATTAGGCGCCCCAAAGAAAGTGTAAACACACAAGTCATTCACTGAGTCAATTAGCCATTTGGCTTTGGCTATCAGAAACCGAAAGACAAACAAAGGAATAAGAGAACGCTTCTTACCTTATCACAGCAAATTCGAATAACACTTAGGGGAATTCGACACTAGCCCAACAGTGAACAGGATTCAGTAATGATTAAAGTAGAAAAGAACTAGAAGAGAGAGCCGCAAAGAAAAATAAAGATACTTCAAATAGAGGCTTAGGCGTTTCGATTTTAGAAGAAACAGAGAAGAGATTTGAGAACAAGATCATTCGGCCATAGCACGAAAGTGGAGATGGGAATAGAGTTAGGAGTTTTCGGTTTTGGCAGAAAAAGAGAAGAAGAAACCCTCAATTGCCAAAAATAGGAGGAGAGAAAAAAAACTATGCTTTTAGAAAAACAATGGAAATTTGGCACACCCTTAGCCACATCTAGCTGATTTCCCTTCTTGCACTCAGTGTCCCACATTTGGCCACCACCTACACTCAAATCCTATCCCATATTTTCCTCTTATCCTTATCTTTCTATCTTCTGACTCAATCCACACTCACTCATTTAGAGTCCCAGCCGAAACCACCTCTCAACTCCTCATGCACATATAAAAAAAACACACCTTTTTGCTTGACATGAGATTCAGACATGCTCCCTCACCACTTCCTTATGGCGTCAGTTACCTATTCCTTTAGTGGTGCCTCCTTGCCACTTTACCAGTTAGACTTTTGTGTTAATTTTCCCACTCAAGTACCCTAAAGGCCCACTTCACCTAGTTCTCCCTTGCAGTGTCTGAAAGCAAAATTTCTACCAAGGCTCAGGCTTCACATCAAGCCTTTTCGAAAGCTCTAAACAAACCAAACACACACACACATCATGGCATGCACACACAACGCATCACAAATGCAGAGCTCCCCAATCTAGGATGTTACAATTCTACCCTCTTAAAAGAATTTCGTCCCCAAAATTACCTGATCAAAAGAGGTGAGGGTATTGCTATCGTATAACATCCTCTGGCTCCTATGTAGCTTCCTCCGATCCGTGATTCCACCACAGAACCTTAACCAAAGGAATCGATTTTCTTCGCAAAACTTTAACATCCCGCTCTAAGATCTGAACTGGTTTCTCTTCAAAAGTTAAATCAGGCTTTACTTCGAGTTCCTCTAACGGTATCACATGAGATGGGTCTGAACGGTAACGTCGTAACATTGAAATATGGAACACATTATGAGTCTTACTTAGCTCCGAAGGTAGCTCAAGCTGATAAGTAACTGGTCCTACATGCTTCAACACCCAATAAGGCCCGATGAACCTAGGGCTTAGATTACCCTTCCGTCCAAACCTTAAAATTTTCTTCCACGGTGATACCTTCAAGAAAACCCGATCACCTGCTACAAATTTTATGTCCCTTCGCTTCAAGTTAGCATAGGACTTCTGCCTATCCGACGCTTCCTTCAACCTAGCCCGAATCAACTCAACTTTATTCTCAGTTTCCAATATGAGTTTCGGACCCAATAACAGTCGTTCACCCAACTCCATCCAATATGTAAGAGTACGACACTTCCGCCTATACAACGCTTCATATGGTGCCATCCGAATATTGGACTAGTAGCTGTTATTATATGCGAATTCTGCCAATGGTAGGATTTCTTCCCAGCTACCTTTGAAATCGATAATGCAACCTCTCAACATATCTTCCAAAATCTGAATCACTCTTTTTGACTATCCGCCCGTCTGTGCATGAAACGCCGTACTAAAATCTAACTTTGTACCCAACGCTTGATGTAATGCCCTCCAGAACCTTGATGTAAACCCAGGATCTCTGTCCGAGATGATGGACACAGGTACTCCATGCAACCTCACAATCTCTGTTATATACAACTTAGCCAACTTTTGTAGAGAGTAATCAACCCGAATCGGTATAAAGTGAGCGGACTTCGTCAATTGATCAACGACTACCCATATCGAATCCTTCTTAATAGGCATAAGGGGTAGCCCACTAACAAAATCCATAGTGATTCTCTCCCATTTCCATTGCGGAATCTTCACCGGCTGTAATAACCCCGAAGGCAACTGATTCTTTGCCTTTACCTGCTGACATGTCAAACATTTACCCACAAATTTGGTTACCACCCGCTTCAGACTTGGCCACTAAAATTATTCTCGTAAATCCCGATACATTTTACTTCCTCCCAGATGCATAGCATATGGGATACTATGCACTTCCTGAAGAATCATCGACCACAATTCCACGTCCCTCGACATACAAACTATAACCCCCCTTAACCCGTACCCGTCACCGAACTAGACACAATTTAGCACAGTCATATATGGAATAAACCCAATACGCATATTTAAATTTCCATATCAACAAATGATGATTAAGACTTACATTACAAACAACCTTGATTCATAATGCAATACATCATTACTCATAATCTATACAAGTTTCAATCAAGCTTCCACATAACAACACCAAATTTCATATGTTAAACATATATAAATACATCTATTTCATTAGTCTAATATCAACATATCTTTTTATACTTTATACAAATATGCATAATAAAAATGAATAGATCCATGATACTCTATTAGCTTTTCCTTCTCATATGTGACATTCGAACATTATAGCATAACCAAACATACACATCATGCTATCATAATATGCGCAACGTCCCTAAAACAAAAACCATGTCAAACCATAATTATCAATTCATCCTACCTTATTAATTAATGGACACAAAGATTATGGAATAACCTACCAAACACGTATGATATGTGACTAGTCCAAAATATATAAATATAACCAATCTATTGACCATATATTCGGTCCTCAATTTAAAACTCCAATGATCAACCCAAAACATAAGTATACACATTTTCATGACCAGCTCTGAATTATAACCAACCACATAATAATTTAAGTAAAAAAAATTCACACGACATAATATGCATACTTATACATATATATATATATATATATATATAATACATATAAATGATTATTTCTATATAACCATATTAAACTTCCAAGCATAATATGCACACCTCTTATACCAAAAATTAAAACAAACCATTATATCAATCATACAAACGATGCTTAACCAAAAGTAATAGCCTTATTCGCAAGGCCATGTATATATACATTTACAAAACCAAACATCATTCATTCAAGTCATAATTCAGCCTATACATGCCTTTGATTCGAAAAGTAAACATATATAAACCAAAGAGAGTGATAGTGTGGTCGATTTTCTTGATGATCCCTCGAGCCCGTAGTTGAATCAATGATCTATAAAACAGAAATACAAACACATACAGAGTAAGCTCACTATCTTAGTAAGTCTTAAGCAAAAGATAATTCACTTATCAAGTTTAACATTTTAATCAATAAATGTAGGACATTGTATATGTATATTTCGATATGCAACTGATACAAAACCGAATACTAGTAATGTATTTACTCAATTACTTATACTTCACTACCATCAACCTGCAACTCATCAAAGCACAAAGTACATATGTTACATGAATCGCATGTTTATAATCATATAAATTCATCATTCATATCCATTACATTATCACACCAAAAATTCTATTATTTCTATATTCATACACGTCGATTATGAGCTCAAATTCACATAACATCCTTCTTAACATAATATATTTCAACTCAAGTAACATTAATCACAACTTACCTTACTTCTGATGAATTCAAATGGGACTTATGCTTACCTGAGTTTTTAACACAAAAGATTCACTATGTTACACCTCGAGTAATTTATGTTTCCTTCATTTTAAAGTATCACCCAGATTAAGCCTGCGCTAGGTACGAAGCCCAAATATATCACCAAGACTAGGCACGCTAGGCACGAAGCTTTAATATATCACCCAAGACTAAGCCTGCTAGGCACAAAGCCCGAATATATCACCGAAGACTAAGCACACTTTCTGACGAAGCCCTAATATCAACACATTTAACTTTGTGATACATGTGACTTAGTACTAAACTATTATCCATCTCATATTCTTCCTTTTACTTTCACCTATTAATCCAAACATACATATTCACATTGTGTTTACCAAATTAATTTAACTACAAATTCATACTCCACATTCGGCCAACATGTATAATTATGCTTTAAATATTCAAAAATCATCATATGCTATGTTCATAAATAATTCTTTGGCGTATACTTGCTCAATGACTTACCTCGACTGTCGACGAACCACGTAATCCGGCTAGTCGATAACATTTGTCATTCCCCGATCCAAATCTATTTTTCTTTGTTCTTGATCTAAACACATTAAAATTTAGCTCATTCAAGTACATTTCATTTCAATTTAGTCCCAAAACACATAAATGGGCAATTTACAACTTTACCCCTAATGTTTCACATTTTTACAAATTAGTCCTATTTACATAAAACACAAAATACACAAAATTTCTCCATGCTACTTAAGAGCCGAATCTTCCTAGGGACCTTACAAGTCCATTTATTTCATTTATTTCGCAAATAAGTCTCTATAAAAATTTATTTTTACAAATTAGCCCTAAATACTCAATTTCATCAAAACTTCCAATACAAAACATACTAATCTTTAACATATCTTTCATCTAAAATCATTTAACATCAAAAACCACATGAACACAACAATGGCTGAACATCAAGCATGCTTATATTTAAAAATTTTAACATAGGTCAGCTACGGTTCGAAGCAATGATCTCAAAAACGTAAAAATTATCAAGAACCGAAATCAAACTAACCTTGAATTTGTGATTGAAATTGCCAAAATTCGAAGGAAACCAAACCCCATTTCTTTTCTCAACATTCGGCCAAGCAAATAAAAGATGATAATGGCCATTTTTTTATGTTTTATTTAACATATATATGACATTTATTCATTTACCTTTATAACCTTATTATAAATAATTATACAATATAAAAATTAAGGTTAAACATGTCATATGTCACCCACTAACTTAAACCCATTTAATGCTTCATATTAAAAAGCCATCCTCATTCTAGCACTTTACTCTATAACCTGCAACTTTTACACTTTACGTGATTAAGTCCTTTTCGTTAAATTAAACACTTAAACGATAAATTTTTCTACGAGACTTTCACACACATTAATTCACATATAATAAGCATAAAATATAATATTAAAATATTTCTCAGACTCAGATTCGTGGTCCCAAAACCAACGTTTCGATTAGGGTCAAATTTGGTCTGTTACAACTCTCCCCCCTTAAGGATTTTTGTCCCTAAAAATCTTACCGTTAAACAACGTCGGATATTGTTGCCTCATTGAGTCCTCAGGCTCCCACGTAGCCTCTTCAACTCCATGCCGATTCTATAGTACTTTCACTAAAGGAATCCTTTTGTTTCTTAACTCATTCATTTCCTAAGCTAAGATACGGATCGGTTCTTCCTCATACGTTATATCGGGTCAGATTTCAATCTCAGATGGAGCAATCACATGTGACGGATCTGATTTGTATCTACGGAGCATAGAAACATGAAATATATCATGTATCTATTCTAATTCAGAGGGTAACTTCAACCTATGAGCAACAGGCCCAATATGTTCGATGATTTCATACGGCCCGATAAATCTCAAACTCAGTTTGCCTTTCCGACCAAAACGAAGTACTTTCTTCCACCGAGATACTTTCAAGAATACCTGATCTCCGACTTAAAATTCTATATCTTTGCGTTTCAAATCAACATAAGACTTTTGACAATCTGATGCAGCTTTCAAACTATCTTTGATTACAGCCACTTTCTGTTCAGTCTCTTTAATCAAATCAACCCCTTGTATCTTATTCTCACTAAGCTCGGTCCAGTACAAAGGCGTACGACACTTGCGGCCATATAGAGCTTCATAGGGTGCCATTTTGATACTTGATTGAAAACTGTTATTATAGGCAAATTCAATCAAAGGTAAGTACTTTTCCCACGTACCTTCAAACTCGAGAACGCAACATCTCAACATGTCCTCAAGTGTTTGAATGGTTCACTCAGATTGACCGTCTGTCTGCGGGTGAAAGGCGGTGCTAAAATGAAGTTTAGTACCTAAAGCATCTTGTAACTTCTTCCACAATCGCGATGTGAATCTCGAGTCTCTGTCTGAGATAATAGAACTCAGCACACCATATAATCTCACGATTTGAGATATATACAACTCAGTAAGTTTATCGAGTGAAAAGTCCATACAAATCGGTACAAAATGAGCTGATTTGGTCAGCCTATCTACTATAACCCAGACGACATCTTTCTTGCTTGGTGTCAGATACAAAATCTATAGTGATTTTATCCCATTTCATTCAGGTATCATGATCGGCTGAAGCAATCTAGAAGGAACTTAATGCTCGGCTTTTACTTGCTGACAAATTACGTACTTTGACACAAATTCAGATATATCCCGTTTCATGCCAGGCCACCAATAAAACTGTTTCAAATAATTATACATTTTTGTGCTACCCGGATGTATCGATAATCGACCACTATGAGCCTCACTCAGAATCATCTGAATCAACTCCGAGGTCTTCAGAACACATATTAGGCTTTTAAAGTTCAAACAGTCATTTGCATCAATTTGAAACTCTGATTCCGTATCTTTTTCACACTGAATTCATCTAGTAATCAAATCTTTGTCAACTTTCTGTGCATCACAAATTTGTTGAATAAACATCGGTCTTGCTTGTAACTCGACTATGATCGAACCATCACCAGACATAACCATCTGTGCGTTCATCGAACGAAGAGCAAATAATGATTTTTGACTTAACGCATCTGCAACAACATTGGCTTTTCCCGGATGGTAGTCAATCACCAACTCATAGTCTTTCAACAATTCTAACCATCTGCGTTGTCTCAAGTTCAGATCTTTCTGAGTCACAAATACTTTAGACTTTTATGATCCGAATAAACGTGACATTTCTCGTCGAATAAGTAATGACGCCAAATTTTCAATGCGAAAATAATGGCTGCTAATTCCAGATCGTGAGTCGGATAATTTCTTTCGTGCGGCTTCAATTGTCTCGAAGCGTAGGAAATAACTTTGCCTTCCTGCATCAAAACGCAACCCAACCCATTCAAATAAGCATCACTAAAAATGACAAATTCTTTACCCGATTCAGGCTGAGTTAACACTGGAGCTTCGGTCAAAAGAGATTTTAGCTGTTCAAAACTTTTCCGACACTTTTTCGACCACTCAAACTTGACATCTTTTTGTAGTAGCCTTGTCAAAGGTGTAGCTATCACAGAAAAACCTTTTACAAACCGTCTGTAGTATCCCGCAAGGCCTAGAAAGCTTTGAACTTTGAAAACATTCTTTGGTGGTTTCCAATCGAGTATAGCCGTTATTTTGTTTGGATCCACCCGAATACCTGATGCTGAAACAACATGACCCAAGAAACTGGCATCATTCATCTATAACTTACATTTACTAAACTTTACATACAACTGTTGATCTCATAAAGTTTGTAGCACTAATTTTAAATGCTCGGCATGCTCGGTTTCATCTTTGGAGTAGATCAGTATATCATCAATAAACACTACTACAAACCGATCCAAAAACTGTCTAAAGACCCGATTCATTAGGTCCATAAAAATAGCAGGTGTATTAGTGAGTCCAAAAGGCATAACCAGAAACTCAAAATGGTTGTACCTCATCCAAATGCAGTCTTTGGCACATCTGTATCTCTGAATTGTAACTAATAATAACCCGATCTCAAATCTATTTTCGAAAATACCGAAGCCCCTTTCAACTGATCAAAAAAATCATCAATCTGAGGTAATGGGTACTTATTCTTTATAGTTACCTTATTCAGTTGCCGATAATCAATACACATCCGCATCATTCCATCTTTCTTCTTCACAAAAAGAACTGGTGCACCCCAAGGAGAGAAACTTGGTCGTGAAAAGCCCCTATCTGTTAACTCTTGCAACTGTGCTTTCAGCTCTTTTAACTCAGTAGGTGCCATCCGATACGGAGCTATCGAGTTGGAGTCATTCCCGGTGCTAATGCAATGCCGAGCTCAATCTCTCATAGTGGTGGTAAACCCGGTAGTTCTTCAGGAAACACATTTGGGTATTCACACACAACCGGTATAGATTCAATATGCTTTTCAGACACTTTATTATCCAGCACATAGGCCAAATAAGCTTCGCACCCTTTTCTCACATACTTTTGGGCTAACATCGAGGATATTACTGTAGGAAACTCACTTAAATCACTGGATCCAATTTTGATGATCTCACCGTTCTGACATCTCAAATCAATAAGCTTTCTTTTGCAATTCACCACTACATCATGTGAAGTTAACCAATCCATTCCCAAAATTATGTCGAACTCATCGAAGGGCAACAACATTAAATCACCGGGAAGCAAGAATCCGAATCATCAACGGGCAACCTCTACACACTTTATTAACAAATACACATCTACCCAAAGGGTTGGACACACGAATCACAAACTCAAGAGACTCAATCGGCGAGTCTTACCAATACTAAAGTTTCACACACATATGAATGAGTCAAACCAGGATCAATTAATGCAATCACAGTAGTATCATAAAGGGTGAAAGTACCGGTAATGACATCGGGAGAGGAAGCATCCTCTCTGGATCATGTAGCATAAGCTCTAGCTGGAGCTCTAACCTCTAATCGTATTGCGGTGTCTTTCATCCCTCTCTGACTGCCACCTATATTGCCTGAATGTCTGAGTGGTGTACCCCGTGCTGGCGCACTACTCGGTCTAATGTTCTGAGTTGCATTTTGCTCGGCTAACATCGGGCACTCTCGAATAAAATGATCCGACGATCTACATTTAAAGCAGGATCGATCACAAACTCTACAACTCCCAGGATGTCATTTCCCACAATGTTTACACTCGGCTCGGTTCTGTGGAACATTACCGACACTAGCTATCGACGTGGCTCGGGATCTCACTGGAGGTCGATCACGTCTAGGCAGGTCTGAAGTGGCTTTATGTTGACTAGGGTCATCTGTGAACTTCTTATGCACAGAATGGAAAATTTTACTCGATGATCTTTTTCGAGTGTCTCTAGCTTCTACTTCAGCTTTTCTTTTCTCCTTTCCGAGCTCTTCGGCTTTACAAGCTCGCTCGACTAATGTCACAAACTCTTTGATTTCAAGAATGCCAACAAGTAACTTTATGTTTTCATTCAGGCCGTCTTCAAATCTTTTACACATAATGGCTTCGGTAGATATACATTCCTGAGCATAACGGCTCAATCTGACAAACTTCCACTCATATTCCGTCACAGTCATGCGACCCTATTTTAATTCCAGAAATTCTTTCCGTTTCTGATCGATGAATCTCTGACTGATATATTTCTTACGAAACTCAATTTGGAAGAAGTCCCAAGTTACTTTTTCTTTTGGAACTATGGATACCAGTGTGTTCCACCAGTGATAGGCAGTGTCCCGAAGTAGAGATATAGCACACTTTAGGCATTCATTTGGAGTACAAGATAACTCATCGAGTACCCGAATAGTGTTATCAAGCCACATCTCGGCTCGCTCTGCGTCATCACCATTATTGGCCTTGAATTCCTCGGCCCCATATTTCCTGATTTTATCAACGGGAGGCCTGCTAGATCTCATTGGATCTATCATCGGGGGTGCTAAAGGTAATGGAGTTGGATTATTCGGGGGTGGAGGTTGTTGTACAGCCGGATTAGTCTGAATAAATTGGGTAAACCATTCGTTCATCATCTGATATAAGGATTGTTTAGCCTTCCCCTCATGGCTACCCGAAACTGGTCGAGAGTCTAATGGAACTGATCCACATGCGGGAACTAACGCAACGCTTTCCACATCATCAGCTACGGCTCTATCGGGATCAGGATCCATTTACTATATAAAATGCAATTGAAATTGTCAGAAGTCACCACACTATTATGTATACAATTCAAAGGCATGTATAGCTAGACTCTTACGCACTACTGTAGTCCTAGAATCGACTAAACTGTAGCTCGATACCAATAAAATGTAACACCCTTAACCTGCACGTCATTTGAATTAGGGTTATGAGGCGTTACCAAACTAGACACAATTTAGCATACCATATATGGAATAAACCCAATACGCATATTTAAATTTCCATATCAACAAATGATGATTAAGACTTACATTACAAACAACCATGATTCATAATGCAATACATCATTACTCATAATCTACACAAGTTTCAATGAAGCTTCCACATAACAACACCAAATTTCATATGTTAAACATATATAAATACATCTATTTCATTAGTCTAATATCAACATATCTTTTATACCTATACAAATATGCATAATAAAACAAATAGATCCATGATACTCTATTAGCTTTTCCTTCTCATATGTGACATTCGAACATTATAGCATAACCAAACATACACATCATGCTATCATAATATGCGCAATGTCCCTAAAATAAAAACCATGTCAAACCATAATTATCGATTCATCCTACCTTATTAATTAATGGACACAAAGATTATTGAATAACCTACCAAACACGTATGATATGTGACTAGTCCAAAATATATAAATATAACCAACCCATTGACCATATATTCGGTCCTCAATTTAAAACTCCAATGATCAACCCAAAACATAAGTATACACATTTTCATGACCAGCCCTGAATTATAACCAACCACATAATAATTTAAGTAAAAAAAATTCACACGACATAATATGCATACTTATACATATATATATGTAATACATATAAATGATTATTTCTATATAACCATATTAAACTTCCAAGCATAATATGCACACCTCTTATACCAAAAATTAAAACTAACCATTATATCAATCATACAAACGATGCTTAACCAAACGTAATAGCCTTATTCGCAAGACCATATATATATATACATTTACAAAACCAAACATCATTCATTCAAGTCATAATTTAGCCTATACATGCCTTTGATTCGAAAAGTAAACATATATAAACCAAAGAGAGTGATAGTGTGGTCGACTTTCTTGATGATCCCTCGAGCCCGTAGTTGAATCAATGATCTATAAAACAGAAATACAAACACATACAGAGTAAGCTCACTAGCTTAGTAAGTCTTAAGCAAAAGATAATTCACTAATCAAGCACTTTAACATTTTAATCAATAAATGTAGGACATTGTATATGTATATTTCGATATTCAACTGATACAAAATCGAATACTAGTAATGTATTTACTCAATTACTTATACTTCACTACCATCAACCTGCAACTCATCAAAGCACAAAGTACATATGTTACATGAATCGCATGTTTATAATCATGTAAATTCATCATTCATATCCATTACATTATCACACCAAAAATTCTATTATTTCTATATTCATACACGTTGATTATGAGCTCAAATTCATATAACATCCTTCTTAACATAATATATTTCAACTCAAGTAACATTAATCACAACTTACCTTACTTCTGATGAATTCAAATGGGACTTATGCTTACCTAAGTTTTTAACACAATAGATTCACTACGTTACACCTCGAGTAATTTATGGTTCCTTCGTTTTAAAGTATCACCGGCATTAAGCCTACTAGGCACGAAGCCCGAATATATCACCGGCACTAGGCTTGCTAGGCACTAAGCCTGCTAGGCACGAAGCCTGCTAGGCACAAAGCCCGAATATATCACCGGTACTAAGCCTGCTAGGCACGAAGCCCGAATATCAACACATTTAACTTTGTGATACACAGTACTTAGTACTAAACTATTATCCATGTCATATTCTTCCTTTTACTTTCACCTATTAATCCAAACATACATATTCACATTGTGTTTACCAAATTAATTTCACTACAAATTCATACTCCACATTCGGCCAACATGTATAATTATGCTTTAAATATTCAAAAATCATTATATACTATGCTCGTAAATAATTCTTTGGCGTATACTTACTTAAGGACTTAACTCGACTGTCGACGAACCACGTAATCCGGCTAGTCGATAACCTTTGTCATTCCCCGATCCAAATCCGTTTTTCTTTGTTCTTGATCTAAACACATTAAAATTTAGCTCATTCAAGTACATTTCATTTCAATTTAGTCCCAAAACACATAAATGGGTAATTTACCACTTTACCCCTAATGTTTCACATTTTACAAATTAGTCCTATTTGCATAAAACACAAAATACACAAAATTTCTCCATGCTACTCAAGATTCGAATTTTCCTAGGGACCTTACAAGTCCATTTATTTCATTTATTTTACAAATAAGTCCCTATAAAAATTTATTTTTACAAATTAGCCCTAAATACTCAATTTCATCAAAACTTCCAATACAAAACATACTAATCTTTAACATATCTTTCATCTAAAATCATTTAAACAATGGCCGAACATCAAGAATGCTTAGATTTAAAAATTTTAACATGGGTCAGCTACGGTTCGAAGCAACGATCTCAAAAACGTAAAAATTATCAAGAACCGAAATCAAACTAACCTTGAATTTGTGATTGAAGTTCAAAATTCAAAGGAAACCAAACCCCATTTCTTTTCTCAACATTCGCCAAGCAAATAAAAGATGATAATGGCCATTTTTTATGTTTTATATAACATATATATGACATTTATTCATTTACCTTTATAACCTTATTATAAATAATTATACAATATAAAAATTAAGGTTAAACATGTCATATGTCACCCACTAACTTAAAAATGGGTTATTTACCCATTTAATGCTTCATATTAAAAAGCCATCCTCATTCTAGCACTTTACTCTATAGCACGCAACTTTTACACTTTACGCGATTAAGTCCTTTTCGTTAAATTAAACACTTAAGCGATAAATTTTTCTCTGAGACTTTCACACACATTAATTCACATATAATAAGCACAAAATATAATATTAAAATATTTCTTAGACTCAGATTCGTGGTCCCGAAACCACCGTTCTGATTAGGATCAAATTCAGTCTGTTCACTACTACCGACTGACCTAGCGGGCTAATAATAGTCATCTCCTTAGGAATAATCTCAGAGTCTATACTTAAGGTTCCAGATACTATACTAGCAATATAAGGATGTGTCGATCCAATATCAATTAATATAGAAAAAGGCAAACCAAAAATCAAGAACGTACCGATTATGACATCCGGTGCATCCCCCTCCTCTCGACGTCTTGCTGCATAGACCAACCCCGACTGTCTTGCATCGGTGTTCCCTGCACCTCTGCCTTGTGTTCCATGACCTCGACTATAACCATCACCCCCTCTGGCTAGACTGCGACCTCTCTACGATTGTGGACCTCCTCTACCCGGTTGAACGTTAGTTTGTCCTACCGACCCTGCGCCACCCTGATCCTGTGGACAATCCTTAACCTGATGATTTGAGGACCCACACCTAAAACATTTCCTGTCACCTATCCAACATTCGCCCGAATGAAATTTATTACACCGGCCACACCACTGAGGTTGACCATTACCTCCAGATCTCACACCCTGACTCGGTACATCCATCTTAGGTCTTTTCTGGAAACACCCCGTTGACCCCGACATCCCAACACTCCTCTTATTCCTATCCTTGTCTCTATCATTATTCCGCATCTCGGATCGCTTAACTTCCTCAGCTATCTTATCCTTTTCCACTAAAACCATAAATTCCCGCTCTCATTGTGGTGCTATCAACACACGCAGATCATCCCTCTAGCCATCCTTAAATCGAACACAACGCTCATGTTCCTTGGCCATTATCCCTCGTGCATAACGACTCAAACACAGGAATTACGCTTCATATACAGCTATCAATTTATTTCCCTAGATTAGATTCAAAAATGACCTACGTTGTGCATCCACATAACTCGATCCGATGACTTACTTTGGAATGCCAACTTGAAGAAATCCCAAGTAATGCGGTCAGCCACCGTACCATCCCTGACCGTAAGCTACCATTGGTACGCCTCATCTCGAAAAAGAGACACCACTCCCTTCAGCTTCTCTTCCTCCGTGAAGTCGAGATCATCCATTATACGCTCCATTGCTTCCATCCAATACTCAGCTGTACTAGGAGCTACACCAAAAATTCCCCTAAACAATTCTGGCCCATTGGCTCTAAGTCGCTCCAGCACAGATTTTTGAGCTCTTGTACCTATGCCTACTCCCGCAACTCTCTCCAACACTTAGAGCATCGCTTGTGACACCACATCGTCTCCGCCCATTTGGTCCTGATACTTTGCCTCCACAGTTGGTGGCACTAGTATCTCATTTCCTAACTCATGACCAGACCCTACAGGTTCTAACACAGCAATCCTGCCTCTACCTCGGCCATGCACACCATGCCCCCTAGTGCTCATTTCTAACGTTCACGATTTATCTGATTAAAAATTTTATGGATTAATAATTTCTTCCACTGATTAATAACGAACAATCTTATAGAAGGTAGTTTTAATAGTAGTTCTTTCGAATTCAAAATTATATCTACAAGGTTCAGTCTCAAGTTTGTATCTCCTAGTTCTAGACACCACATACATTCAGCAACCATATGCATTCCCAAACAGATTATCACATAAATGTATCAAACGTGAAAGTAACATCCATAAACTCACCTTCGTCACACAAGGGTATTTTCGTCATTTCACTACCTAGGGGTATTTTCGTAATTCTACCTTACAGGGGTATTTTTGTAATTTCACAAAATAGGGTATCTTGGTGATTTTACAAAATAGGGGTATTTTGGTCTTTTCATAAAGCAAGGGTATTTTGGTAGTTTTGCAGACCAGGGGTATTTTGGTGATTTCCACAAACCAAGGGTATTCCAATAAATTTCACAAACCTAGGGGTAGATTAGTAATTTTACCAAAAATAGGGTATTGGTCCCTTTCGGGTTTTAGTTATGAACTTTGGCCCGTTAACAAGTCCTCGCGGCTAAAGTGAATAGACACTACGCACCAGGTAGGATTCTAGTGAAGAAGAGGTGGGCCACTAGGACCGTTTAAATACCAAGCTCTCCCTAGATCTAATCCTAGACATGCGTACTCCCGTTGCCACACTCTAATCCGGTGACTTGTTCACGAACATGTTTAATTAGAGAAATTAAGTCTTATAAATTTTAAGAGTTGTTTAACTAGGCCTAAGGTCCATAAACCCTAGCATAGTCCCCATAAAGCCCATCAAACCCAACAAGCATACCTTATCAAGAGTTAGAACACTTACCTGCGTGGATCGGTTGCTGGCAGACTCGGATGCCATAATTCAATCAACCCAAAGCATTTTTCTTAAATTCACATCAATCTACACAACCCTACTAGACCCATTTCACAGTCTGAGTTTTACAACTAGGCTCTGATACCAAAAATGTAACACCCCAAACTCGACCTATACGTTACGACCGAATCTGGTATGTCACAGGGTGAAGTAAAATCAAGTCTTAGGTATACTTAAGAAAAATCGAAGATTTGAAAGAAAACTTTTTTTCTTATTACTGCGATGTTTTGGAAACATCGATGTGTAGATTAATGAAACTTCACTTTTACTTTAATATTTGAACTGCCGTGGTGTCGAATTTGATATAAACAGTAACTAATAAAAACCAAAGTACAACTTTGAAAGGCCTTATTACATAAAAAAGTCCCAAATCAAAATAAACTTATAGTAATACTGAGACTATAAAAGAAAGAAAAATAGAATTCTGGCCTCCACGAGTTCGCCTCGATTCCCGCATCCACGAGCTACTGTTCACATGAAAAGTTAAGAAAAGGGGTGAGTCACCATGACTCAATGTGAAAATTCTCCCACATTATACATACGACTTGTAGCCCACAGTCACATATCAACATACAACATATGAATGTAATAAGCCCAACCCAAACCTTGTTTTTCCATCCTCTACACACCAACCTGTACCAGCCCATCACACCGTGGGGATTTCTACAATCAACCTTCCATCCGCTACACTCCATTTCGACAGTCAGGCTGCAATTATACACGATCACTAGGTGACCAATAATACATTGTGGCACAGCCACTGATCACTATGTGACCTAATAAAATATATATATCGTGGCAAAGCCACCGATCACAGTGTGACCAAAAGTAGTGTATGAACATATATATATCGTGGCAAAGCCACCGATCACAATGTGACCAATTAATCATGCACTTCCCCCTCATATCAAACATATACCCCATGATCTGCATACATATCCTAACAAATGCAACATGCTATTCATAACACATCATTTTCCCATACATACATTCGGCCATGCAAAGAAACGATACGGTCACGTACCTGGCAATCCTAGCCTTACCCCTAAGGGCATCACGACTGTCTACACAGCCCTTTTTTTGGGTTTTTAGCCTACACAAATGTTAGCACAGATATAGTATAGTGTGTGAAGGTTTACACACCTAGTAACACGCAAAACGACACTCTCTATATTGACACTATCACTAGTTTTCACAACTGCTATCTGCCTACTATTCTGCTCAAAGCTGGCCCACAACCCGGTGGCCAATCTCGAACAGCAGACACCGCACGCTTCTTGAATTTTAGGGCTGGGACAAAGGATCCAACCCCTTCCTTCAATTCACTGACATTCAAGTCCATGAATGATCTTGGTCAGAAGGTACTATATTGAAACAATGATCGTAAACGAAACATTGGGTTATGATACGAATAACGAAAGGAAAATTGATCAAACAACTTAGAGAGAATTGAAACCGTACCTTGAGATCTCAAATGAAGTGATAGGATTCACTTGATTCCTTGACTTGGAGTCCGATTGCTTCAACTAATCAGGATTTCCCGAAGTAGGCACCCCAAAGAAAGTGTAAACACACAAGTCATTCACTGAGTCAATTAGCCATTCGGCTTTCGCTATCAGAAATCGAAAGACAAATAAAGGAATAAGAGAACGCTTCTTACCTTCTCACAGTAAATTCGAATAACACTTAGGGGAATTTGGCACCAGTCCAACAGTGAACAGGATTCGACAATGATTAAAGTAGAAAAGAACTAGAAGAGAGAGCCATAAATAAAAATAAAGATACTTCATGTAACACCCCAAACCCGGCCCAAACACCACGACCGAATCTAGTATGTCACTAAGAAAATTTAATAAAACATGCCGCATTTTTGGAAAATATTTTCCTTGAGTTTAACCTTTTCTTCGGGAAAAATTAATAGGTTGATAATTTAGATAAGCTATAAATTCTATGAGATGTTTCTATGAATTAAAAATCGAAACTTAAATACATGCCTTAGAAAAAAGTGTAAACTTAAAATGTCGATAATAATAATAAAAGCCCAAAATAAAAAGCGAACAAAATATAAAGCTAACGACCGTGGCCTTATTACATTGAAATTTAAAACCTATTAAATAAAAATATAAAATAATAAACTAAAGTATTTTGCTGAATCTAAATGTTCTTTTGCATGGCCACCTTGCGCTCCTCTCCAGCCCGGTCCGATGCACTAGGTGCTACCTGAAAGTATTAAATCATAGGTTGAGTCGCAAGACTCAGTGTGCAACCATCATGTACCTTTAGATTTGGGCCTTAGCCCTATAGAACAGAATAACAGAACATATTTTATATGAAAATATGTAAAGCCCAACCTAAATCCTAGGTTTTCATCCGCTACACGCCACCCTTACCTTCCAGTTACACCATTGAGGATTTCTACAATCAACCCACACCGCTACACGCCATTGATAGCAGCCATGCTACTCATCGTCAGATCATGGCAATAGCCACTACAACAGATCATGGCAAAAGCCACTACAACAGATCATGGCAAAAGCCACTACATAGAACACTTCCCCTTTCATCAAACCCAACCCCGTGCAATCACAGAAATCAACATACTTATAAAACATATCATCTTAACAGGAACATTCACTGAAGAATGACAGAGATCACTAACCTGGTGATTCGCTTTTACCCTCCTCGGGTTTTGAGCGTTATCTGGGATTTGATGTATATGTAATTTAAGCGATTTATTAACACATATTAACGAGACAATCTAATGGTGTGAAAAGTTACACACCGATAGCGTGTAGTACTACTTTCTATGTTGATACCCTCGCTAATCTGATCTACTGCCCTTTGTCTACAACTTTGCTCAAAAGTCGGAAGAACGCAAGGATAAGGCCTCTCCTATATTCGGCCAAGGTTAGTGCTTTACTCGATTTATACATTTAAATTAATAGATCCCCTTACCTTAAAATCCTGAAAGTAATTCAATCCGAGTGCTACTGAACTCTGGCTTAGAAATCTAAGCGATCGGACCCCCTTTAAATCCTGAAATACCACAAATAAGAGAAAACACCCGATTAATTAACCATATAGCCATTCAGCTAAGATCTCTAAAGGCCGAAAAAGATTGAGATCTCACGAATCGACACTTACCTATACAAATGGTTTTGGCTACCCCTTGCTGGAAGATTCAGCAATCACAACAGAAGATCGAAGCGTAGAAGATTAGAGATTTAAGAATTTTGGCTTTTAAGAAAATCCCGAAAAAAGAACAAACAAGACTGTAGTTTTGACTTTTAGTGAATGGGAGAAGAATAACAATGGAGATCAAAAGATTTGGCTAACAGGAAATTTCAAAGAAAGAAGAAAGGGTGAAGGAGGTGGTGATTTTCGACTTTTTGAAAGAAAGTTGACAGAA
This sequence comes from Gossypium rotundifolium, assembly GCA_025506655.1. NCBI lineage: Eukaryota > Viridiplantae > Streptophyta > Magnoliopsida > Malvales > Malvaceae > Gossypium > Gossypium rotundifolium. Next base: position 34,366,271 of record CP106730.1, read on the forward strand.
ATTGTGGAGGGAGAGACTAAGAATTTCGGCACAAAGAATGAAGAAAAAGTAGGGTTCAAATGCCAGAATTGATGAGCTATTCCACCTATTTATAGAGAATTCGGTACCCCCTATGGCTATTAGAAATCGATTTCTTTACTCCTCTAGGTGATGGAATTTCGGCCAACTCTGCTCTCAGCAGATAGCTCCTAATTTTTTTCTCCTTTTATCTACCATATTATCAACTATATTATCTACATTCTCCCATTCACATAAATCCTCCTATTTTTGAGCCTTGTAGCCGTCCACTCCACCTAACCCAAATGCTAAAAATTAGATACTTGAATCCAAGGAATTGGACTCCTTGAAACTTAAATTTGGGCCCCTAATGCCCTGGTGTGGCATCACCTCCTTGTTCCCTAAGTGGCGCTGCTGACCATTGGGCCACAAGCTTATTTTGATATTTTAAACACGGGTACTACCTTTTAAGTCCTATAATGCCAAAACAGAAAATTTTAATCAAGGCCTCTGCCTATGCTCGAGCCCAATTTAGACCCTTAACAGTTAAATTTACACTATAAACATATACACACACTAAATGCTTAGGCCCAAAAATTCAAGAAGTTACAGTTATACCCTCCTTAAAGAAATTTCGTCCTCGAAATTTTCAATTAACTAGTAATCATACTACCTAAGTCTCACCACTATGCTTTCACTGCCCACTCTAATTCTAAAGCCAAAATAAACACTTAGTATGCTATGGTAAGATATACACCATTATTCGCATCTGGAGCGTCACCATCCCCTTGGCGATGTACTGTATAGACCAAAGTTGGCTGCCTCGCCTCAGCATAACCTGCACCTCTACCTGATGCTCCACGACCGCGTTCATTACCAACATCGCCCATGGCTTGTCCATGGCCCTTTGGTGGTTCTGACCACCTCTTCTAACCTGATCAGAACCTCGTCCCGCGGGTTGTGCCTGCTCCACCTGTGGACAGTCCTTAATCATATGCTCTGTGGATCCACACCTAAAGGATCCACCAGTTCTCCATCTGCACTCCCCATAATGCACCTTCCCACACGAAAGACATGACCGATTCTGACCCGTCGGAGCACGAGCTGGCCCATCAGACCTAGGCCTTTTTTGAAAATTCTCGGATGATTTCGATGACCCAAAATTCCTCTTATTCCTATTCCTATCCTTATCCTTGTTCTGTTTCTCATTTTGCTTAACCTCCTCAGATATCTTAGCTTTCTCAACCAAAATGCTGCGGTACTACTAATACCCTCAGCTCATCCCTAATCCATCCTCGAACCATACGCAACGCTCATAGTCAATCGCCACAATCCCCCGAGCATAACGACTCAACCGTAGAAACTCTGCCCCGTATTCATATACAGACTTACTTTCCTGTACCAAGTTCAGGATTGCCTTTCTCTGTGCACCCACATAACTGGCCCCGATGTACATTTTTGAAACCACTTCTTAAAGAAGTCCCAATCAATGCGGTCTGCGAAAGTACCCTCCTTCACCGTGAGCCACCACTGGTAGGCCTCGTCTCAAAGAAGAGACACGACCCCCTTAAACTTCTCATCCACAGTGAAGTCAAGGTCATCCATTATCTTTCGATTGCCTCTAACCAATACTCGGTATGTTAGGGCCACGCCTGTAAACTCCATAAACATATCATTAGTTGGCTCGAGTCGTTCGAGCCTGAACTTTCGAGCTCCTATTCCCGTGCCTACTCCAGCCACTCTTTCAAGGACCCGCAGCATCGCCTGAGACACTGCATCATCTCCACCCGTTTGGTCCTGAAATTTCCCCTCCATAGCTGGCAGATCTGACATCTCATTTCCTGACCCGTAGCCAGACCCTACTGGTTCGGACACGGTCATATTACCCCTACCACGACCACGTGGCGAATGTCCATGACCCCTTCTACTCATTCTTCCGATTGGCGTTTATCTGATTAGAAATTTTATGAATTATTAATTCTTCCCACTTATTAACCTCGAACAATCTTATGTAAAATCATTTCAATAGTAGTTCTTTCGAATTCGAATTTTATCTACGGGTTTAGTTCTCAAGTCGATACTTCCTAGTCCTAGAGTTCACTTTCAGTCAACATTTAGCACACATCAACCATAAAAATAGCCTTATAAACTTACATTCATCACCTAGGGGTATTTGTGTCATTTCACTACCCAAGGGTATTTTTGTAATTTTACCTACAAGGATATTTTCATAAATTTTCAAAATAAGTGATTTTGGTGATTTTAAAATATAGGGGTATTTCGATAATTTTGTAATTTGAGGGTATTTTGGTAATTTTACAAATTGAGGGTATTTTGGTAATTTTACAAATCGAGGGTATTTCGATAATTTTGCAAATTTTGGTAACTTTCGTAAATTAGGGGTAATTCAGTAATTTCTCAACAAGGGTACTTCAGAAATTTACAAACAAGGGTATTTTGGTCATTTTGCAAAATCAAGGGTATCTCGGTAAATTTCCTCAACCTAGGGTTTTTGGGATAAATTTACAAAAAATTTAAGGTCATATAGGCAATTTTACAAAAATAGGGTACTGGTCCCTTTCGATTTTTAGTTATAAATTTTAGCCTGTCAACAAGTCCTTGTGGCTAAGGCGAACAGTCACTACGCACCAGGTAGGATTCTAGAAAAGAGGAGGTGAGTCACTAGAATTTGCTTAAATACCAATCTCTCCTGAATCCAATCCTGACATGCGTATGCTGTTGCCACACCCTAACTCAAATGACTAGTTCACGAGTTTGTTTGAATAAATTAAGTCTTATGGAATTTAAGAAGTTGTTTAAGCTATGCCTATAGTCCATCAAAGTCTAATTAACCTAGCCTACGTCCCATAAAGCCCATCAAGCCCACATATATATATCACACAATGGTTTAGAGTACTTACCTAGCGGACTTGGGCCAGAGACGCAGGTACCATGCCGCTAACAAACCTGTTATCATTTATAAACATGCATGTTTCAAAAGCCCATTTCTAGAAAACGTTTTCAGCCCAAAAAACCCCTCAAAGTAGAATTTTGAACCAGGCTCTGATACCAATTTGTAACACCCCAAACCCATTACCAAACGCCACTAATCAACTGGTATGTCACTAAGAAAATTTAATAAAACATGTCGCATTTTTGGAAAATATTTTCCTTGAGTTTAACCTTTTCTTCGGGAAAAATTAATAGGTTGATAATTTAGATAAGCTATAAATTCTATGAGATGTTTCTATGAATTAAAAACCGAAACTTAAATACATGCCTTAAAAAAAGTGTAAACTTAAAATGTCTGATAATAATAATAAAAGCCCAAAATAAAAATTAAACCGAAATATAAAGCTAACGGCCCGTGGCCTTATTACATTGAAATTTAAAACCTATTAAATAAAAATATAAAATAATAAACTAAAGTCTTTCGCTGAATCCAAATGTTCTTTCGCATGGCCACCTTGCGCTTCTCTCCAGCTCGGTACGATGCACTAGGTGCTACCTGAAAGTATTAAATCATAGGTTGAGTCACAAGACTCAGTGTGCAACCCTCATGCACCTTTATATTTGGGCCTTATCCCTACAAAACAGAATAACAGAACATATTATATATGAAAATATGCAAAGCCCAACCCAAATCCTAGGTTTCCATCCGCTACACACCACCCTTACCTTCTAGTCACACCATTGGGGATTTTTACAATCAACCCACACTGCTACACGCCATTGATGGCAGTCATGCTGCTCATCGTCAGATCATGGAAATAGCCACTACAACAGGTCATGGCAAAAGCCACTACAACAGATCATGGCAAAAGCCACTACAATAGATCATGGCAGAAGCCACTACACAGAACACTTCCCCTTTCATCAAACCCAACCCCATGCAATCACAGGAATTAGCATACTTATAAAACATATCATCTTAACAGGAACATTCACTGAAGAATGACAGAGATCACTAACCTGATGATTCATTTTTACCCTCCTCGGGTTTCGAACGTTATGCCAAGATTTCGGCATTTAACAGAATATAAGCAGATTTATTAACACATATGAACAGACAATCTAATGGTGTGAAAAGTTACATACCTGATAACGCGTAGTACTACTTTCTATGTTGATACCCTCGCTAATTTGATCTACTACCCTTTTTCTACAACCTTGCTCAAAAGTCAGAAGAACGCAAGGATAAAGCATCTCCTATATCCGGCCAAGGTTAGTGCTTTACCCGATTTATACATTTAAATTAACTGATCTCCTTACCTTAAAATCCCGAAAGTAATTCGATCCGAGTGCTACTAAAATCTGGCTTAGAAATCTAAGCGATTGGACCCCCTTCAAATCTGGAATGCTGCAAATAAGAGAAAGCACCCGATTAGTTAACCATATAGCCATTCGGCTAAGATCTCTAATGGCTGAAAAAGATTAAAATCTCACGAATTGACACTTACCTATACAAATGGTTTTGGCTACCCCTTGCAGGAAGATTCAGCAATCACAGCAGAAGATCGAAGCGTAGAAGATTAGAGATCTAAGAATTTGGGCTTTTAAGAAAATCCCGAAAAAAGATGAACAAGAGGGAGATTTTGGCTACAAGAACAAACAAGAGTGTAGTTTCAGCTTAGAGTGAATGGGAGAAGAATAACAATAGAGATCAGAAGAGTCAGCTAATAGGAAATTTCAAAGAAAGAAGAAAGGGTGAAAGAGGTGGTGATTTTTGACTTTTTGAAAGGAAGTTGACAGAAATTGTGGAGGGAGAGACTGAGAATTTTGGCACAAAAAATGAAGAAAAAGTAGAGTTCAAATGCCGAAATTGATGAGCTATTCCCTCTATTTATAGAGAATTCAGCACCCCCTATGGCTATTAGAAACCGATTTGTTTACTCTTCTAGGTGATGGAATTTCGGCCAACTATGCTCTCAGCAGATAGCTCCTAATTTTTTTCTCCTTTTATCTACCATATTATCAACTATATTATCTACATTATCCCATTCACATAAATCCTCCTATTTTTGAGCCTTGTAGCCATCCACTCCACCTAACCCTAATGCCAAAAATTAGCTAACTTGAATACAAGGAATTGAGCTCCTTGAAACTTAAATTTGGGCCCCTAACTCCCTGGTGTGGCATCACCTCGTTGTTCCCTAAGTGGTGCTACTGACCACTAGGCCACAAGCCCATTTTAATATTTTAAACACATGAACTACCTTTTAAGTCCTATAATGCCCAAACATAAAATTTCAATCAAGGCCTCTGCCTAAGCCTGAGCCCAATTTAGACCCTTAACAGTTAAATTAACACTTTAAACATATACACACACTAAACGCTTAGGCCTAAAAATTTAGGATGTTACACTTCAAATAGAGGCTTAGGCGTTTTAAGTTTAGAAGAAACAGAGAAGAGATTTGAGAACAAGATCATTCGGCCATACCACAAAAGTGGAGATGGGAATAGAGTTAGGAGTTTTCAATTTTGGCAGAGAAAGAGAAGAAGAAACCCTCAATTGTCAAAAATAGAAGGAGAGAAAAAAAAAACTATGCTCTTAGAAAAATAATGGAAATTCGACACACCCTTAGCCACATCTAGCCGATTTCCCTTCTTGCACTTAGTGTCCCACATTCGGCCACCACCTACACTCAAATACTATCCCACATTTTCCTCTTATCCTTATCTTCCTATCTTCTGACTCAATCCACACTCACTCCTTTAGAGTCCCAGCCGAAACCACCTCTCAACTCCTCAGGCGCATATAAAAAAAATACATCTTTTTGCTTGACATGGGATTCGAACCTACTCCCTCACCACCTCCTTATTATGTCACTTACCTATTCCCTTAGTGATGCCTCCTTGCCACTTTACTAGTTAGATTTTTGTGTTAATTTTCCCACTCAAGTACCCTTAAGGCCTACTTCACCTAGTTCTCCCTTGCAGTGTCTGAAAGTAAAATTTCTACAAAGGCTCAGGCTTCACCTCAAGCCTTCTCAAAAGCTCTAAACACACTAAACACACATACGTCATGGCATGTACACACAACGCATCACAAATACAGAGCCCCCAATCTAGGATGTTACACTTGCTAAGACATAAATTTTGTAAATTGCCAAGAATGATTGCATATTTTATCATTTATGAAATTTCAAAGTTATCAATGTGAGTGCATGTGGATTAAGAGAGGTTTGTTAGTTTGTTGAATAAACCCATGTAGTGTAAGATATAGGGATGCTAGAAGCTTGGCGAATAGCCTTCATGTGCCCCACGGTTAGGAGACATGGGTGTGTCCAGGCCGTGCTAAATTAGTCAGTAACTCCCCACGGGCAGAAGACACGGACCTGTTGTAAGGGTACACGGGCGTGCCCCTATTTCACATGGGCGTGCCCTTGTCGTGTGAGTTTTGGCAGAATGTTGGGGTTTTTAGGCACGGCGTGAGCACATGGGCGTGTGTGACTACACGCGGACGTGTGTGTCATTTAGCACGGGCGTGTACTCCCTGTTTAGATGAAAAGAAATTTTATGGACCGTAAAACTTCTGATATGGTCTCGAGAGTTCTCATAGATACAATTGTGATCTCATAGGTTGAGTGTGAAGTAGTTGAAGCGATTCGAGGATAGTAGTCACGTTAAGCCTAAGTGACAATCAAGTAAATTGTTAGGTAACGTCTCGTGCCCGATTTCGAAGGAGATTACAGGGTAAGGGGTGTTACATTTAGTGGTATCAGAGCTATGGTTTAGTCAATTCTAGGACTACCGTAGCATGTGTGGGAGTCAAGCTATACATGCCATAAGCGTATAATGATACTGTGGTGGCTTCTGATGATTTTAAAAATTTATTTTATGTAGTATATGGATTCGATCAATCGACTACTGATGATGTAGGTAGTAATGCTCCAACTCCTGTGCAAGGGACCGCGCCTATTCAAAGTGAACCCGAGACTAGGGGTCAAGGAGAAGAGGCTAGAGAAGCCTTTCTCCAAATGATGAGAAATTGGTACACCGAGTATGTATGAGCTAATCCCAATGCTCAACTTCCTCCACCTCCTCCTATACCTCAGCCAGTTCCTGTGGCTCCCTAAGGTGTAGAAATAGTGAGGATGAATAAGCCCCCGGTAGATAAAATTCAGAAGCAAGGGGCTGAAGATTTTCGAGCTAACAAAGATGATGACCCTGAGCGGGCGGAGTTCTGGCTTGAAAACTCAAGGAGGGTTTTTTATGAACTCTCCTGTACACCCGAGGAGAGTTTGAAATGTGCTGTATCTTTGCTAAGGGACTTGACATATTGGTGGAAAACATTGACATCAGTAGTTCCTAAAGAGAGGGTAACGTGGTACTTTTTCTTGGAGGAGTTTCGAAAGAAGTATATAAGTCAAAGATTTATAGACCAGAAATGGAAGGAATTCCTTGAGATAAAGTAAGGAAAAATGACTGTGGCAAAATATGAACACGAATTTGTTCGGCTCAGTAAGTATGCACAGAAATGTGTATCCACGGAAGCTACCCTATGCAAGAGGTTTGAAGACGAGTTGAATGAAGACATCAAACTTTTAGTTGGGATCTTAGAGATAAAAGAATTTGTGATACTGGTGGATCGGGCTAGTAAGGCCGAAGAATTGAGTAAGGAAAAGAGGAAAGCCCTAAGTGATGCTCGTGATGCGAGGAAGAGGCCGATGAGCAAGTCATACCAATCTCAATCGAAGAGGTCTAGAGAAGGGAACCCTCGGATGACTACGTCAGTCGGGTATTCACAGAGAGATCGAGGTAATACGTATTCGGGTTCAAGAGTTCAGGCCCCCTCAATTTCAATTGTGAGTAATCTAAAGTCCAAACCAGAGTGCCAAAGTTGTGGCAGACATCACACTAGGGAGTGTTGGGGAAACAATTGAAATTGCTACAAGTGTGGATCTCCCGACCATTTCATCCGAAACTGTCTTAAAAGAGATGATAAGGAAAAGAAGTAGGAGGTAAGATCAAGCAGTGTATCTTATAAAGGTAGGCAACAAAAGAATCTGGGAGGTGGGACTAGTGGTAGAGGCGTATCACGAGACACTACTGTGAGGTCAGAGGGTCGAGTGCCAGCAAGAACCTATGTTGTTTATGCTCAAGAAAAGGCATCATCGCTGGACGTAATAACGGGTACATTTTCTCTCTATGACACCTCTATTATTTCTTTGATTGACCCGGGGTCGACCCATTCTTATATTTGTGTGGGATTGGCAATTAGTTTGAATATGACTATTGAGTCTACTGAATTTGTGATAAAAGTATCAAACCCCCTAGGAAAATAGGTGTTAGTTGATAAGGTGTGTAGGAACTATCCTTTGACAGTTAGGGGTCATTATTTTCTGGCAAACTTTATGTTGCTGCCATTTGATGAGTTTGACTTGATTCTTAGTATAGACTGGTTGACTACCCATAGCATTTTAGTGAATTGTGGTAGTAAATTTATTGAATTGAAGTGTGAAAATGGAGATGTTATTCGGGTTGAATCAGGTGAGTCAGATAACCTACCAGTGATGATTTCTTCCATGGTAGCTAGAAATATTTGAGAAAAAGATGTGAGTCGTATCTTACCTTTGTACTGAATAGTCAAGAGTCTGAAGCAAAGGTTGAAACCGTGCCAGTTGTATGTGAGTATCTGGATGTATTCCTAGAAGAGTTACCTGGACTACCTCCAATCAGAGAAGTTGAGTTCGAAATTGAGTTAGTTCCTGGAACGGCACCTATTTCCATCACTCCGTATAGGATGGCGCCGTTGGAGTTGAAAGAACTGAAGGTCCAGTTGCAAGAGTTGACAAATAAGGGTTTTGCAAGACCAAGCTTTTCACCGTGGGGTGATCCGGTATTATTTGTGAAAAAAGAAGGATGGATCGATGAGATTGTGTATAGACTATAGACAGCTCAACAAGGTGACGGTGAAAAATAGGTATCCTTTACCGAGGATAGATGATCTATTTGATCAACTGAAGGGAGCTATGGTGTTCTACAAGATTGATTTGAGATCTGAATATTATCAATTGAGAATTAAGGAACAAGACGTGCCAAAAATAGCATTTAGGACGAGGTATGGCCATTATGAGTTTCTAGTCATGTTGTTCGATTTAACAAATGCTCTTGCAATTTTTATGGACTTAATGAACCATATCTTCTGACCGTATTTGGACAAGTTTGTAGTTGTTTTTATCGATGACATATTGGTCTACTCCCGAGATAAGTGTGATCGTGCATAGCATTTGAGAATTGTCTTGTAGACCTTGAGAGAGAAGCAATTATATGCTAAATTTAGAAAGAGCAAGATTTGGCTTCGAGAGGTCGAATTCCTAGGACATGTTGTGTCAGGGTAAGGCATTAGAGTTGATCCAGGAAAGATCTCGGCTATTATGGAGTGGAAACCGCCGAAGAACGTGTCAGAAGTCAGAAGCTTTTTGGGTTTGGTGGGGTACTATAGGCGATTCGTAGAGGGATTTTCTATGATTACTACTCCGATGATGAAATTATTTCACAAGGATGTTAAGTTCGAATGGAATGAAAAATGCCAACAGAGTTTTGAGAAATTGAAAACGTTGTTGACAGAAGCACCGATTTTGGCACAGCCTGAGTCAGGAAAAGAGTTGGTGGACTACAGTGACGCGTCTTTAAATGGTCTCGGTTGTGTGTTGATACAAGAGGGTAAGGTGGACGCTTACGCCTCAAGACAGCTAAAACCACATGAGAAGAATTATCTAACTCATGACTTAGAGTTGGCCGCAATCATTTTCGCATTAGCTGAAAGAGCTTAGTGCGAATCAGGAGCTGATTCTGAATTTCGGGTAAGTTCGAATGATTGTTTAATGTTCCATGATAGAATTTCTGTACCTAAAGATGATGAGTTAATTCGAGAAATTTTACAAGAAGCACATAATAGTCATTTGTCAGTACACCCGGGAAGTACAAAATGTACAATGATCTAAAGAAATTCTATTGGTGGCTAGGAATGAAAGAGACATCTTGGAGTATGTAACAAGATGTCTGATTTGTCAACAAGTGAAAGCCGAGCATCAGGTGCCTTCGGGATTACTTCTACCAGTGATGGTTCCCGAATGGAAGTGGGATTGGATCACCATGGACTTCGTGACGGGGTTGCCTTCAACTCTAAAAAAGAAAGATGTTGTATAGGTTATCATTGATAGGTTAACAAATTTGGCTCACTTTACACCGGTACGTATTGATTATTCACTAGAGAAGTTAGCCGAGTTGTAGATTGCAGAGGTAGTACATGGAGTGCCTATATCCATTATCTCGGATAGAGACCTGGGATTTACTTCGAGGTTTTGGAAGAAGTTACAAGAGGCCTTAGGTACAAGGTTGAACTTTAGTACTGCTTTTCATCCTCAAACTGATGGTCAGTCTGAGAGAGGAATCCAAGTTCTTGAAGATATGCTCCGATGCTGTGTGTTAGAAATCAAAGGTAGTTGGGAAAGGTACCTACCTTTGGTCGAATTCACTTACAACAATAGTTATCAATCGAGCATATGGATGGCACCGTATGAGGCCTTATATGGTCGTAAGTGTCAGACTCCTTTGTATTGGACCGAGTTGGGTGAGAAGCAAATTCATGGGATTGATTTAGTTAAAGAAACTGAGGAAAAAGTGAAATAGTTTGAAAGCTGCTTCAGACCGAAAAAAGTCGTATGTGGACTTGAAAAGAAAAGAAATTGAGTTTCAAGTGGGTGACAAAATATTTTTGAAAGTGTCACCGTGGAAGAAGATATTGAGATTTGGTCAAAAGGGTAAATTGAGTCCGAGATTCATAGGGCTGTACTAAATTACCGAAAGGATTGTGCTAGTGGCATATCGGTTGGCTTTACCAGTAGAGTTAGAGAAAATTCACAATGTGTTCCATGTATCAATGCTAAGGCTTATCGTTCTGATCCCTCGCATGTGGTTTTTCCCACAAAAATTGAGATACGACCGGATATGACATATGAGGAAGAGCCGATTAAAATCTTGGCTCGAGAAGTGAAACAGTTGAGGAATAAGGACATAGCTTTAGTAAAAGCGTTGTGGCAAAAGCACTATGTAGAAGAAGCTACGTGGGAACCGGAAGAAGCCATGAGAGAACAATATCCAAACCTCTTTACCGGTAAGATTTTCGAGGGTAAAAATCCCAAAAAGGGGGAGAGAGTTGTAACAGCCCGATTTTGGGGCTAGTCAGAATAGTGGTCTCGAGACCACTAATCTAAGTTTGAGGAAATTTTTTAGTATTATTTTATGTTTTATAGCATTAATATATGAATATATGGAAATTTTGGTGCTTCAATTTTGGCAATAGAGTACTTAATTGTGAAAAAGGACTAAATCGCATAAAGTGCAAAAGTTCTATTTTATAAGGTGGGGGTACCTAATAGCTATAGATTGTAAATTAGAGGGTTTTAAAGTGAAATTAGGCCCTATTATATGTGTTGGCCGGCCATACAAGTTAAGGGCGACAAGAGCATTAAATAATAGTCAAAGTTGGTAGAAATTAAGTGATAAAATGAATAAAATAAGAGAGGCAAAAGATGTTATCATCTTTCACTATTCACTCATCTCTTTCCACCAATAATTCAAGAGAGAATAGAGTTCTTGGAGGTTCAAACTTTCAGCCACTCAATCCTCATTCAAGTAAGTGATTTAGGGGGTTTAGTTGATGATTTTTGTACTTTTGAAGTCCCCAAAGCCTAAGCTAACTAATGAGGGGACTAATTTGTTAAATGATTAAAAGTTTAGAGACTTTCCATGAGAGAGGTTATGTTGTTAGATGAGTTTTTATGGAAGAAAATGAATGATGGGGAGGTTAGAGACAGCTTTTGTGAAAGGTGTTGTCATGAAAACACCTAAATGTGATTACGTTGTAAATGTTGTAAATTGGTAATAAATGCATGAAATAGTTAGATTTGTGGGTTTTTGAAAGAGGAATAAATGTTTAGCTAGGCTTGTTTAATGGGAAAATGTGATGAAAAAATGATTTACAAGCCTCAGGGCAAAATCGTAATTTTTCCAATATACAAGGGCAAAATGGTCATTTTAGCCTAAGTGTAGAATTTGATTTATATTAATCATAGAATGTCCTAAATGAACTAATTTCATTGTTATAGATCAAGAAGAGCGCGGAATCAACCTTGACCATGGGAAAGGCAAGGTGATCGAGTAAATCGCTAGCTAACACGTTTTGCATCGAGGTAAGTTTACGTGTAAACGATGCATTTTACATGCACATTATTGTTGTTAATCAATGCATAGCATAATTGAGAACATGAATAATTTAAGTATACAGAAAGTGGTAGTTAATGAATAATTCTTGTATGAATGATGGAATAGATAGGTAGGTGTGTTATATCAAATTTTGATGGTGGGCTAAGTGCGATACCACCTTGTTGTTTAATTACGATGGGCTGTGTGCGATACCATCGTCTGATAACTTTTCTGGTGGGCTGTGTGCGATACCACCATAATTAACCTTCTTGGTGGGCTAAGTGCGAAACCACCGGGTAATGTGACTACGGTAATGTATTTTGATGTGGTGAGGTGTTACATTAAGTGACCTTGTGATGCTCAGTGCAGGGAAACCATTATTGAATGTATGTATTATGCTTGTGATGTGATTAGGATGTGTAAATGGAGGAAATGAGTAAGCCTAATCCTGAATGTATATTGATTTCTTGCTTAGCAAATAATGCTATAAAAATGTTTTACTCATTTTAGAGTGTTATATTGTTTACATGTGAACTTACTAAGCTTTAAGCTTACTCCTCTCTCTTTCCCTTGTTTTATAGGGCTTAAGAGCCGAGCCGGGATGCGCCGATAACTTGAAGACCGCCCACACTATCTGCTTACTTTGGTATAATTAGATTAGTGATTTTGTATATGGCATGTATAGGATTAGACTAGTTAGATTATTTTGTTATTTTGACCAAAGGTGTATTGGCTCTTGCTAAGACATAAATTTTGTAAATTGCCAAGAATGATGGCATATTTTATCATTTATGAAATTTCAAAGTTATCAATGTGAGTGCATGTGGATTAAGAGAGGTTTGTTAGTTTATTGAATAAACCCATGTAGAGTAAGATATAGGGATGCTAGAAGCTTGCCGAATAGCCTTCATGTGCCCCACGGTTAGGAGACACGGGTGTGTCCAGGCCATGCTAAATTAGTTAGTAACTCCCCATGGGCGGAAGACACGGACCTGTTGTAAGGGTACACGGGCGTGCCCCCATTTCACATGGGCGTGCCCTAGTCATGTAAGTTTTGGCAGAATGTTGGGGTTTTTAGGCACAGTGTGAGCACATGGGCGTGTGTGACTACACGCGGGCATGTGTGTCATTTAGCACGGGCGTGTACTCCCTATTTAGATGAAAAGAAATTTTATGTACCGTAAAACTTCTGATATGGTCCCGAGAGTTCTCGTAGGAATGATTGAGATCTCATAGGTTGAGTGTGAAGTAGTTGAAATGATTGGAGGAGAGTAGTCACGTTGAGCCTAAGTGGGGATCAGGTAAAATGTTTGGTAACGTCTCGTGCCCGATTCTAGCAGGGATTATGGGTAAAGGGTGTTACAAATGTTGAGTGCTTATTCTTTGCCCATCTCTTTTTCTTCTTTGCTATTTCTCACCTTGTAACACCCCTTGCCCGTGTTCGAGCCAGAACAGGGTTTGAGGTATTACATAGCTAACCTTGCATAAACATCTAAAATAAGGTTATAAAATTTTGTTGAACTCTATCGCTCACACATATTCGGCCCAGAGGCCCTAAATATACTTCCGAGAAGTATCAGAATCTTTTCGAGAACTTTCACGAGTTCGAGAAACTTTTTAATCAAGAAGAGGCCACATGCCCGTGTAGGCCTATACACACGCCCGTGTACCCTATCCATGTGGTGATTTAAATCCCAGGTGCAAGGTGCAGACTTCACACGGCTTGGGTGCACGCCTATGTACTAGCCGTGCCTCCCACACAGTCTAGACCCACGCACGTGTGTCTACCTAAGTGGGCAATTAGCAGGCTATATACCAAGCCCTTGCCACCTTAGAATGCACACATACATACTTCTACTCAAAACAATACAATTCCTATCCCATAAGCAAGTCTAAGAACTCATTTCAACATACAAGATAATTAAAGGAACATACACTTCATGAATTCCATATTCATTAAACAAAAGAGTTTGCCAAGTATTTGCCTAACTCATAAGGCCATTTACAAAATGACTTTTATTACCTTACACAGTCAACACTAGCAACTGATGCCCACATAGCAACTGATGTGGTTTGCCCTTTCGATCCCGAGAATTGGTTGCCCTTACTTCGGGTTAAGAATCTCACTGAAGTGACATATTGAGTAGTGAAATCCCTCGATTTCCTAGATGAAAATTGGTGAGACTTATTCAGCTGCCTCTTCCTCGAGTCACGAGACTCATACTTAGCTCTTCTCTTCTCTTTAGCCAACTCCTCGGCTTTACAGGCTCTATCCACCAACACTACAAACTCCTTTAATTCGAGAACCCCCACGTATAAGCAAATATCTTCATTCAATCCGTCCACGAATCTCTTGCATATGATAGCCTCGGTAGACATGCACTCTTGTGGTCAGTCAGTCAGTCACTGACATGCAGTGTTACTTCAGTTCCAAAAACTCCTTTCTCTTGTGGTCAATGAGCCTCTAGCTGATATACTTCTTCCGATATTCCTCTTGGAAGAAATCCTAACTAACTCTCTCCCTTGGCACCACCGACACCAGGGTGTTCCACCATCGATAAGCTGAATCTCTCAAGAGAGATATCGCACACTTTAAGCACTCTTTAGGCATGCAAGATAACTCATCGAATACCCAGATAGTATTCTCGAGCCAGAATTCCACTTTCTCTTGGTCATCATCCTTATTCGCTCGAAATTCCTCAGCTCCTTGCTTCCAGATCTTATCCACCGGAGGCCTTTCTCTTCTCACCACCTCAACCACTTGAGGGGCTACTGGAGCAGGTTGAGGAATTGGTGGGGGTGGAGGGGGTTGAGCATTAGGATCTGCTCGGATATACTCCGTATACCAATTGCTCATCATGTGGAGAAAGACTTCTCAATCCTCTTCCCCCTGACTCAAGGTCTCGGGTCTACTATAAGCTGGCACGGTCCCTTGAGTGAGAGCCGGCGCATTACTCATAGCATCATTAGCTACAGTTCTATCCAGATCGAAATCCATATTCTACATAAAACACAATTTTATGCGTCAGGAGCCATCACACTATCATTACTCAGACACTCTTACATATGGCATGTATAGCTAGACTCGTACATACGCTACGTTAGTCCTAGAATCGACTAAACCGTAGCTCTGATACTAATAAATGTAACACCCCTTGCCCGTGTTTGGGTCAGAATATGGTTTGAGGCATTACATAGCTAATCTTGCTTAAACATCTAAAATAGGGTTATAAAATTTCGTTGAACCCTATCACTCGCACATATTCGGCCCAAGAGGGCCTAAATATACTCCGAGAAGTATTGAAATCTTTCTGGGCACTTTCACAAGTTTGAGAAACTTTTTAATCAAAACAGAGGCCACACGCCCATGTAGGCCTAAGGACATGCCCGTGTGCCCCCAAGGCATGCCCGTGTCTTCCACCCGTGGTCGACACTGACTAATTTCACACGGCCTTGACACGCCTGTGTCACTAACCCGTGTGTCAAACCTTGGAATTCTGACTTATCCACACGGCCTATACACATGCCCGTGTACCCCAGCTGTGTGGTGATTTAAATCCCAAGTGCAAGGTGCAGACTTCACACGGCCTGGGTGCACGCCCATGTAATAGCCGTGCCTCCCACACGGTCTAGACCCATGTATGTGTGTCTACCTAAGTGGGCAATTAGCAAGCTATATACCAAGCCCTTGCCACCTTAGAATGCACACATACATACTTCTACACAAAATAATACAATTCTTATCCCATAAGCAAGTCTAGGAACTCATTTCAGCATACAAGATAATTAAAGGAACATACACTTCATGAATTCCATCTTCATTAAACAAAAGAGTTTGCCAAGTATTTGCCTAACTCATAAGACCATTTACAAAATGACTTTTATTAACTTACATAGTCAACACTTTGACTAACAATTTCAACTTAACAAAATACTTGAGCCCTATACATGCCATAATCAAAATAAGTCTAAAATTGTTATACCAAAGTGCTATCGATAGTGTGATTTTCGAACTCCTACATCCACGATCCTCTAGTTACCTTGGCAATACTACAAGAATAAAGGGCAATGAAGAAGGGGTAAGCATAAAGTTTAGTAAGTTTGCATGGAAATAAATAACAATAATATGCTCATAAAATAATCCATCCACGGTATTAGCTAATCGTACTCGAGTCAAGGCTTCTTGACAATACTTACTTACAATTGCCCTTATCTATTACATACCTTACCACATATCGAAACCGATTCTTCGTGACTTATTCAGGAGTACCTGTATTCACTCATTCACATGACTTAAATATCATTCACATCTCTACTTATAAATTCATCTACTTATCCCACTATTCACAATGGATAGTCAAAAACATGTATTTATCGTCACTACTATAAGTTTAAAGCCAATGCCACATCCTCGAGGTGGTCTTACATGGAGTCACCTCTAGATGCCAGTGCCATATCCCAGATATGGTCTTATATGGGATAACTTCTAGGTTCCTATGCCATATCCCGGATATGGTCTTATATGGAATTTCTTATCATGTATTGATGCTGTATCCCGAATATGGTCTTATATGATTTTCATATTCATTACCGAAGCCATATCCTGGATATGGTCTTATACGGGATCTCAACTTGGTGCCGAGGCCATGTCCCGGACATGGTCTTATACGGGACCTTATCTATTTCATATCTCAATGATAACATTTCTATAATCAATATGGCCCATTAGGATTTCAACATATCATTCACATTAACTACTCAATTTGGTAGTGCATCATGCATTAATATAATGCCAAGCATTCCTCAACATGCTAATATAAATGTTACTTAAATCACATACAAACTTACCTCGATTTCAAAATAAGCTAGCTTGTCAATCTAATCTGCGACTATGTTCTTTCCCCTGTCAAGGCGGGTCCTCGGTTCTTCTTGCTCTATAATAGCAATTTAACTCATTTCAATCACTATATTAATAAAAGCATTTCAAAAATCATGTTTAGGCAAAATTAGTATTTTGCCCATAGACTTTGGTAAAATGACCATTTTGCCCCTAGGCTCAGAAATAAATTCTAATCATATTTCTACCTTCAACAAGTCTAGGTGAACATTTAATACTCTTATAGCTATCACCAAAACTCAACATTTTACATACTTACTACAAATTTTGTAACCTTTTCATCAAGGTCCTATTTGTTGTTTTCATGCTAACACCTTTCACAAAAGTTGTTCATCTACTAACTAAGACTCAATTTCTTCCATAAAAATGCAGCAAGTAATAATGAAGGCTCTCATGGCAAAACTCTAAACTCTTCACCATATTGTACATTAGTCCCCTCATATGAAAGCTTAAGCTTTAAGGATCTCAAAAGTACAATTATCATCAAGAAGTTCACTAGCACACTTACTTGTGAAGAGATGAGTGTGCTGAAATTTTGAAGCTTTCTACCTCCTATTTGCTGCTAATTTTTTGTGGAAGAGAAAAGGAGAAAAGATGATATATTTTTTTATACAAGTCAAATAGGCCACCAATTATCACCAACTTTGACCAACATTGCCCATCTTTGTCTCCTATTTCCGGCCATTCTAACTTTGGGGGTCTAATTGCCTTTTAAATACCTCCAATGAACAATCTACGGCTATTTGGTACCTTTAGCCTATAGAATGGAACTTTCGTACATTATGCGATTTAGTCCTTTCTCGAGATTAAACATGAAATCTTTAATATTAAAGCACCAAAATTTTCATGCACATATGCTATCATGTTCTAACTCATAATATAACATGAAAATAAATCTCTCTAATCTCAGATTAGTGAACCCGAGATCACTATTCTGACTAGCCCCTAAATCGGGCTGTTACACACCTCTTCTTTCTAATATTATCTTTATTCTTTCAACTTTCTTCAAGTGCCTTTTCTCATATCGCTCAAACCGAATCTTCTCCTTCTCTCCTTCAATCTAGTTTTACGAGGCTAGCCGATTTCTCTCATTTGTTGTTCTATTTCGGTTCTTTAAAAGTTCCTGACAAGTCGTCGACTCTTCGATCAACCAAGGGTGTGTCTAGGTTTGGCCGATTGCCTCCTCTCCACATCTGGACTACACGTTTGGGTAAGCGCTTCTCTTCGGGATTTAACTGTTCAAATGGTGTTGGTGATTATAAGATTGTGGTTGTATTGTAGCTAGTCGATAAAGATCGTGTAGTTGATTCTAGTTGGGAATCAAGGGCAACAAACCGATTAGTGTTTAGGCAAGGTGAGTATGGATTATCGTATTGGGCTTAGACAGTTAGTAACCTTATTGATTGTAAATCTGATATGATTATTTTGGTTGATTATAGGTTTCAGAGAACGTGGATCTTAGCTCGATTCGCAAAGAGGTGTGTAACTTTATGCTCTATTGATGATCGAGTGAAAAACTGAAAGTGTGTATTACTACCGTAATTTCTAATTGGTCAAAAGCTGATAGAGTGGGAATATTTTTTGCACGATGTTAGCGATAGCGGCAAATGCCGAAATGTCAGATTGCCGAAAAGTCAAAAAGTCGAAGGATTGGGATTTTGGGCCACATAAGCATGCGAACGCTCATGTGATCAACTGAGCCCACGAAATATTGGTGTACGATAAGGAAGGCTGCCATGAGCAATCTCATGGGCTTGGCCCGGAATGTGCCGTATGGGCCCAATGGGCCCGTGTGGGTAAACTTCATTGTTAAGTGAGACGTAGATAGACTTGTCATGTCACGCACATGGCTTAGGTAGTTCTTGGCCTCGTTGAGCCGAAGTGGGCTTGTGGGCCACAAAGATAAAATGTATGTATTGTGGTAATTGTTGTTTGGACTGTGACGTTTGTATAATTGTGGCTATTTCTGGGCTTATTGGGCCACACGAGCGTGTGGGCCCACTTAGGCCCATTTATATCGTTGTGACTATTTAGGTTACTTAAGTCACTCGAGGCGACGGTGGACCTGCTGTTGGGTCGCTTAGACCCGATTTGTGAAATTATCAAAATACCTCAGTTTATAAATTATCAAAATACCCTCTATTTGTGAAATTATTGAAATCCCTTCGATTTGTAAAATTATCAAAAAACCTTCGATTTGTGAAATTACCGAAATACCCTTAATTTGTTAAATTACCAAAATTGCCCTAGTTTGTAAAATTACTGAAATACCCCAATTTGTAAAATTACCGAAATATCCCCAGTTTGTAAAATTACTAAAATACCCCCGATTTGTAAAATTATCAAAATACCCCTGATTTACAAAATTACTAAAATACCCCCGATTTGTAAAATTACCAAAATACCCTCAGTTTGTAAAATTACCGAAATATCCCTAGTTTATAGAATTACTGAAATACCCCTGGTTTGCAAATTATTGAAATACCCCCAGTTTACAAAATTATCAAAATACCCCCAATTTGTAAAATTATCGAATGCCCCCGATTTGCAAAATTACTGAAATACCCCCTGTTTAAAAAATTACTGAAATACCCCCAATTTGCAACATTATCAAAATACCCCCAATTTACAAATTACTAAAATACCCCCAGTTTGCAAAATTACCAAAATACCCCTATAGGGTAGAATTATCGAAATACCCTTGTAGGGTAGGATTATCGAAATACCCTTCTAGGGTAAAATGACTATCTTGCCCTTATGAGAAAATGACTGACTTAGATTGTGTTTTAACTAACTTGACTGTGGGCGTGTAACTGATATGCTGTTAATATATGTTGAAATGACTGTTACTAAGCATGGCTGTTTTGCATACACGTGTAATGATTGAGCATGACATACACGACATATTGCATGGGGTTGGGACATTGATATGGAGGAAGTTCTAATGGGTCGCACGGGTTGCATGACGACTGTGGATCCAGTATTATTCTGTTAAGGTCGCACGGGTCACATGAGATGACTGTGGATCGACGGATAGCTTAAAGCCACGTTATCTGATTGTGGCTCTGTGCCAACCTAAATATGGCTCTGTGCCAATCGTATTTGTAACATCCCAAATTAGGGGTTGTTTTTCTTTGCATGAATTCATGTTATGTTTGTTTGGCTAGCTATTTGAGTGTGTTTGTGGGTCCTAAAGAGGCCTGGGTTCGAGTTTGAGCCTTGGAAAAATTTTAGTTTTTGGCTCTGTAGTGGAAGGGGCTGTTGGAAGCAGGACTTAAAGGAATTTGCATGTGTTCTACTGACACAAATGGGCTGGTGGCAAGTTGGTGATGGCATCACTAGGGAACAAGGGGGAGTGGAGTTTGATCCCCTTGGTAAGCAAATAAAGGCATTTATTTTATGCTTTGAGAGAGGAGAAAGCTGAGTTTGAATCAAATTCTACTAAGAGAGTTGGAGACTTGGTCAATTGGTTCAAATGGGTGAAGGGGAGCAAAGTTAGGAGGAAAAGGTGGAGGAAATCAAGGGATAGGGGAGTGTGGTAGTGTTGGTCGAAGGTGTGGAAATGGTGATAGGCAATTTTGGCAAAAAGGGGGTCTTTTGAATGTGCATTTTTGATTTTGTGTTAGGGACATGCATTTCGATTTTGGTGAGTGTGGGAGTAAGCTGAATCTCATTGGTTGTCTTTTGAAGAGTTTATGCATTTCGGGTATTTTGGTTCTCTAGCATTTCTGGTTCGTGTCATCATTACTTCTTTTCTTTCCTTGACTCTGTCGAATACAGTTCTTCTTTCGGTTCCTCAACTTTTCTTCACATTCTTTTGGCCATTCATGAACTGATAAGCATTCCCTCTCCCACTCTCTTTTCTTAGTCGTTCTCTATTCTTGTAACGGGTACTACTTCTTGCTACCGAATCTTTCTTCTCCATACGATTCATGTCTAGCCGAAGGTATCATTTTCCTTTCCCTTATTTTTTTCTCTCTCGTTGCAAGGTTAAAGTTGAAACATTTAACCTTGGTTTCTCTTTGTGGTGCAAGCCAAATCTAGTGGGGTTTAAGTGTGTACACCACTTCGTTCTGTCAATCTTTGAACTTCAGCAATTGGTTAGTAAGTCTTTACTCCACTTTCTTTTCCTTCTTTCCACTTTATTCTTTTCTCTCTAGATGAATATAACCCCATCATTATCTCTTATTATTCCTGTTCCCTCTCTTTGCAAAGTGTTAGCCGAAGCACTTAAACTCTGACCCCTTTAGTGTAGGTCGAACTTATTGGAGTTTAAGCATACCCTCCTCACCGTTCATTCAGCCTTCGAATCTCGAGAAGTGGTCGGTAAGTTGTGGCTATGGCCGAATGTGTAGGGTGGTTTTCTCTCTTTAGCGTTTTGTTTTCCTTGAGGCCGAAAGGCTATTTTTCTGTCTAGTTGCCTTATTCTAGCGGGTTCTTTTTTGTTAGGGACTTGTTACCTTAATCAGGGGAGGTAGGCCTAACTCTCTCCCATCGCAAGGAGTCTTCATTCTCTAGGGTCACGAATAGCGTCTTGAACCAAAAATCATCGCAGGTGTGTAATCTCACACATCTGTATAAACTGCTATTGCTATGATCTATGAATCAGCTAAAAGCTAAAATGTCGAAAAGCCAGAATACCGGTAAATGAGATTACTCGAGCATGCGAGCGCTCATATGATAAACTGAGCCACTAGTGAAGGTGGTAAACCGCTGAGAGTGTCACGAACGCTCTCGTGAAACTGCGACCGTAATGGGCCTTGTTAAGCCGATGGAGGCTAATGGGCCCAACGGATTAATGGGCCCATATGAGTGAAAACGATGAAAAGTGTAAGTTGATCGATTCGACTGCGAAGTCCATAGAACCGAGACTGAAAATGAACTGAATTGGCCACATGAGCGTGTGGGCCTGTATGAGCCAAAATCGAGTTTTAGGCCTAATAACACTGTATTGACCGAAAATGGAAACTGAGTCGCTCGAGGTGACATTAGGCCTTTGGAAAGGCCGTTGTAGGGTAAATTATCTAAATACCCTTAGTGGATAAATTACTAAAATACCCTTGATGGGTAAATTACTGAAATACTCTTGATGGGAAAATGACCATTTTACCCTTAGTGGTAGGATCATCGGTGTATGAGTAGTAACTGTATGATTGATATCTATAAAGATGCACTGCTTACATGATTTAATTGTGACATGACATACTGCATGGGTTGGGTTATGGATTTAGAGGAAGCACTGTACTGGTGGCTCTACCACATTATACTGATTTAGTGGCTTTTGCCACGGTATACTGATTTAGTGGCTCAGCCACGTATACTGTTATTAGCAGCTAGTCTGTGTTATTGGTGTGCTGGTTGGGTGGGTTGACTTGGTCCCCATAGGTGTGTTGGTTGGACTGGGATGGGCACATTTTTATTTTACATATCATAGGGCTTCGACCCAGACTGTTACTAAATAGAGCTTTGGCCTAGACTGCTACTGGATAGGGCTTCGGCCCAGACTGTCACTGAATAGGGCTTCGACCCAAATTGTGGGTGTAATAAGGGATTACACACTGAGTTCTCGTAACTCACCCTTTTCCTCAACTGTGCAGGTAATCCTTAGTTTAAGAGGATTTGGAGCTGTGAGGGACTCGAAGGTGGCCACACGTGTCCTGTATGTTCAAGGGGGTTAATTTAGTTTTTTACTTTAGTTTACCTTACTTTAATTTTAGGGTTAATATTTTCTGTATTAAGGCCATTAGATTTTCTTCAACTTTTATTTGGAATTTCTTTAATTACTGCAAGTTTATTTAACACGGGTTTTTAAAACAATAACAACTATTTTTAAATATCATTTTTTTACAACTGCTTAAAACAAACTTTAAAAAGCAAGATAATACATGCATTTCTGAAAGGGTATTAATTCGAGTAAACTTCTTTTGTTAACAAGCAACGGAAAAAATGAGATTTTGGAAGTTTAAAGTTTTGATTTGAAAATAAGTTTTCCAACGATCACAAAGTTTTCAAACAACACCTGATGTGGCACACTAGATCCAGTCATAACGTCTACGGTCGAGTTTGGGGTGTTACAGTATTTACTCATGGCTGTGTGCCTAACATATATATCGATGACTCTGTGTCGATCATATTTACCCAAGGCGTGTGTGATTATATTACCGTCGCTTATGGCTATGTGCCAAACATAATACAGCTACCGATGCCAATTATAATACCGCTACTGAAGGCTTAGAGATGCATATATATATACTAGCAGCTTTACTGCGATTACGATTAGGGCCAGAACCAGTGTTAGCCTTGGTGTGCTAGCTAGGTGGGTCGATTTTATCCCCACGTAAGTGTAGGGTTGGTATGGGTGGTGTGTTGGCTGGATCGAGGTGGGATGCATCCTCATACTGTTGTATATCTGTTTATGAGATATGTCACTATACTGGGCTTTGGCCCACTTGTTCTGTTTTTGGTTTGGGCTAGGCCCAATTGATTCTGTTATGGGTTGTAACCTAAATGATATTGTAGTAGGCTTTGGCCCACGTACGCCTGGATCTGGATTGTACTATTATGGTTAAAACAATAATTATTTCTTTAAGATAATCACGTTTTCAAATCTTAAAGTTTACGACTAGAAAAGGCTTCCGCGTTTTTATTTCAAATTGATAATCTTATAACAATTGACATGACCTATAATTGGACAACATAGTTTTACAACACTAATGTTTTCAAAATAATTGTTAAATGGGATTTAAAATTTAGGAACGAACTTTTATCGACAAACCCAGTTTTCAAACGACACTTTGATGTGACACATCAGATCCAGTCATAACGTTTAAGCCGAGTTTGGGGTGTTACCTTTAATGGAATCAGAGCTAGGTTGCAAAACTCGACTGTGGATTGGGTCTTTAAAATTGAATTTCCAAAAGAATTTTTTCAAAAAGCTTTGAAAAGAGTTTAAGTTTTTGAAATGTTGTGTTGACTATTTTTTCTGGAAGTGTAGTTCATCGAGTCTCCGTTGTCGAATTCATAAGCTTTCTATTAGACAGTATTTAAAATTAGATTTTGTATTTATTCAGTGTATGTTCTGAAAATTAGATTATTTTTTTTAGCTAGCAACATTACTGTGATGGATTCCGAAGGCAAGCAAGGTCGCGAGGAGTTGCCCATCTCTCCGGAACATAGGATGGTTCAAGAGACGGTAGTCGAAGTATGTCTGCCAACTTTGAGTAGCGATAACCCAGAACTTGGTACGAAGGCACTGACCCGGATGGTAAGGAAGAACTGGAAGAAGTGTTTGAGGTAAGGGTTAAGGCACATGGTGAAACACTTCAGGCTAGGTGCTCAGAGTGCAGCAGGAAGAGAGATCACAGTCCTCTAAAGTAGGAGCCTCGTTCTGTGAAATGTGTTAAGGCGCGTCTAAACTTTTCAGCCTACGAGCATTGAAAAAGGCCCCATTCAGGTGAATGCTGGATGAATTTAGGAGCGTGTCTTAGATGCTGGTCTAATGAGCATCGGGTTTGAGATTGCATAATCCCTTTTAAGTCAGGTGTGTTTTGTTTGGATATGATGTTTGAATATAGAAATTGTATGCATGTGTGATAAATATCTATTTGCTTCTGTGGTTAGATGTTTGGTTATGTGTAAGAGGTTTCAAGATTAAGTTAAAAGTGTATTAGTGTTATTAGGATTAGAGTGCGCAGCAAAACCGTAGTGGTGTAACCTATGTTGTGCGGCTATTAGCTAGTTGGAAATTTTGAGGACAAAATTTCTTTAAACGGGTAGAATTGTAACACCCTGAATTTGGGCATAGTAGAATTGGGCCTATTGGGCCTTGGGCATGAGAGCGTTTAAAACTTTTGAGAACAAGAGAACGATACAAATGCATGTTGGATCTATTAGGTGAGTATTTTTGAAGGTTAGGGGCTTCTATGAAGTCTTGGGTTCAAGCCATGTCATTTGGAAAATTTTTATTTTTAACATTAGGGGAGTCCTGACTCCAGGTTGTAAGCCTTTTAAGTATTTGTGATTAAAAAGAGGCACAAAGAGAGCCTGTGGTGGAATGGTTGTGGCATCACAGGTGTGGCAAGGAGAATAGTGGTTCAAGTCTCACTGCATGCAAAAGGGATTATTCATTTTTCTTATGAGTGGGCAAGAGTTTATGTTGGATTTGAACTCTATGTTGGATTTGAACTCTGTGTTGGGAAGCTTGAAATGGTCTTGAGTTATTGGGAGAAGATTATGAATAAATCAAGGAGGGATTTATGTAGATGTTTAAGGAATTAGAAAAGGGGGAGGAGTTGTGGCCTAATGGGGATGTAGGGGGTGCAAATTCGGCTAAGGGTTCCTTAGTATTGTGTATTTGGCATTTTGGGAGCATTTTTGTATATCTCTTTGGGTTGTGCCGAATTCTTTGGTGGTCATTCTCAGGTTTTCCTTTGCTTTTGTTTCCTTTCTCTCCTCTTTTCGAGTGTTGCCGAACCTGTTTAGGAAATTGACCTTTCGTGCATTTTCTTTTTTGTCTCTTCTGGTAGCGTTGAGTGCTTATTCTTTGCCTATCTCTTTTTCTTCTTTGCCGATTCTCACCTCCTCTTTCTACTCTTATCTTTATTCTTTCAACTTTCTTCAAGTTCCTTTTCCCATATCACTCAAACCGAATCTTCTCCTTCTCTCCCTCAATTGGGCCACACGAGCGTGTGGGCCCACTTAGGCCAAATAATGGGCCTTAAACCCATTTACACTATTGTGACTGTTTAGGTTACTTAAGCCGCTCGATGCGACGGTGGACCTTCTGTTGGGTTGCTGAGACCCTGATTTGTGAAATTATCGAAATACCCTGATTGGTAAATTACCGAAATACCCTCAATTTGTAAAATTACCGAAATACCCCCGATTTAAAAAATTATCGAAATACCCTCGTTTTGTGAAATTATCGAAATACCCCTAATTTGTGAAATTACTGAAATACCCCTAATTTGTAAAATTACTGAAATACCCCTAATTTGTAAAATTATTGAAATATCGCTAGTTTGTAAAATTACTAAAATACCCCTGATTTGCAAAAATATCGAAATACCCCTATTTTGCAAAATTACTAAAATAGCCTCAGTTTGTAAAATTACGAAAATATCCCCAGTTTGCAAAATTAATGAAATACCCCCAGTTTGTAAAATTACTGAAATATCCCCAATTTGTAAAATTATCAAAATACCTCTAGTTTGTAAAATTACTGAAATACCCCTATTTGAAAAATGATCAAAATACCCCCGATTTGTAACATTACTGAAATACCCCCGGTTTGCAAATTACTGAAATACCTCTGATTTACAAAATTATCAAAATACCCCTGTAGGGTAGAATTATCGAAATACCCCTGTAGGGTAGAATTACTGAAATACCCTTGAAGGGTAGGATTACCAAAATACCCTTATAGGGTAAAATGACTATCTTGCCCTTGTGGGTAAATGACTCACTTAGACTGTGTTTTAACTGACTTGACTGTGGGCGTGTGATTGATATACTGTTAATATATTTTGAAATGACTGTTATTGAGCATGGCCGTTTTGCATACACGAGTAATGATTGAGCATGACATACATGACATATTGCATGGGGTTGGGACATTGATACGGAAGAAGTTTTGATAGGGTCACACGGGTCGCATGATGACTGTGGATCCACTATTATTCTGTTAAGGTCACACGGGTCACATGAGATGACTGCGGACTGACAGACGGCTTAAAGTCGCGTAATCTGATTATGGCTCTGTGCCAACCTAAATATGTCTCTGTGCCATCTTGATTATGGCTTTGTGCCAATCGTATTTACCCGTGGCTGTGTGCCTAACATATATATCGATGACTTTGTGTCGATCATATTTACCCAAGGCTGTGTGTCGATTATATTACCGTCGCTGATGGCTATGAGACAAACATAATACAGTTGTTGATGGCTTTGTGCCAATTATAATACTGCTGCTGAAGGCTTAGAGTTGCATATATATATACCAGCAGCTTTACTACAATTACGATTAGGGCCGCCAACCGGTGCTAACCTTGGTGTGTTGACTGGGTGGGTCGATTTTATCCCCACATAAGTGTAGAGTTGGTACGGGTGGTGAGTTGGCCGGATCGGGGTGGGATGCTTCCTTATACTGTTGCATATTTGTTTATGAGATCTGTCATTGTACTGGGCTTTGGCCCACTTGTTCTGTTTTTGGTTTGGGCTAGGCCCAATTGATTCTGTTATTGGCTGTGACCCAAATGATATTGTAGTGGGCTTTAGCCCACGTATGCCTTGATCTGGAATATACTGTTACGGTTAAAGAGCTTTGGTCCAGACTATTTCAGTTTCTATTTCTGTATGCTGACTGTTACTCTAGTAAGGGGATTACACACTGAGTTCTCGTAACTCACCCTTTCCTTTAGCTGTGCAAGTAATCCCCGGCCTTAGATGATTTGGAGCTGCGAGGGATTCGGAGGTGGCCACATGCTCATTATGATTTAATCTTAGACTTAGTTATTTTTTTTATATTGGGTTAATAATTATGTAATAAGGCCATTTGGGGTTTTAACTTTTATTTGGTGTTTCTATTTATTTCAACCTATTAGACTAGAAAACACGGGTTTTTAAAATAACAACTCTTTTTTTAAGAAAATCACATTTTCAAATCTTAAAGTTTACAACTAGAAAAGGCTTTCGCGATATTATTTTAGATTGATAAGCTTATAAAAATTGACATGACCTATAATTGGACAACAAGGTTTTACAACACTAATGTTTTCAAAACAATTGTTAAATGGGATTTAAAATTTAGTAACGAACTTTATCGACAAACTCGATTTTCAAATGACACTTCAATGTGACACGTCATATCTAGTTGTAACGTTTAGGTCAGGTTTGGGGTGTTACATTATTGGACTAGGAATGAACATTAGAAGTGGTTTGAGGTGTTGAAAAGGAAGTTTATATAACAGCCCATTTTCGATGAAATCAGAATAGTGATTTTGGGACCACAAATTTGAAGTCAAAAAAATTATTTTATTATTATTTTGTTCCTACAGCATGATAGTTGTACCGTATAAAAATTTCGTGAAGAAATTTTACCGTTTACATGCTCAATTCGATAAAAAAGACTAAATCGCGTAAAGTGCAAAAGTTGAGTTCTAGTAGCTAAAAGTATTAAATAGCTATAGAAATTTAAATTATGAGTCTTTATATGGCAATTAGTCCATTTTTGTTGATAGTGGAATATGATGGCTTGGTATTTTTGAAATTAGTAATATTTTACAAGGTTATAAAAGTAAAATAATAAATAATGATAAAACTAATCAAATAAAAAAAAACCATCATCTTTTATTATTCATATTCAACTGAATGTTAGGGTTGGGAAGCCATTTTTGGAGCTTTTAATTTTGAAAACTTCTCCTTGCTTGATTGGTATGTATTTTTGTCCCATTTTTGATAATTTCTATGTTTTTCGGGATCGTTGTAGCTTAATCTAGCTAGCCCGGGGACTAATTTGTAAAATTGTTAAACTATTAGGGTTTTTTCCATTATTGAATATGCATGATTTTTGATGTTTTATGGTAGAAAATGGATAGTTGTTGTTAGATAAACAACTTTTGTTAAGTGATTTTTGATGAAATTGTCAAATAGGGATTAAATTGAAAAATAGAAATTTTGCACATAGAAATTGTGAAATAAATGAAATTTAAGGTTTGCTAAGGACCTAGTTAATATTCGGCCATAGTGGGTTGTGGTGGAATTTCATGAATTTCCATTTTATGAGCTAGGGACTAAATTGCAAAGAAATTAAAAGTATAGGGGCAAAATGGTAATTTTACGAAAAATATTTTTGGGTTAAATTGAATGAAATATATATTGAGTTGAGTTAAAATTATTCATATAGATCAAGACAAACCTTGTACGACTTTAGATCGAGGCAAGGAGAAAGTCTCAAATTAATCGCCTCTGTATCTACGTATACTCGTTGAGGTAAGTTCGTGTACTTAAATTGTGTATATATGCTTTTGATTGAAATATACTTGTGATTTCTATACTTATATACTAGCTTCATATCCAACAGCGTACGACTATTACTGGGCCCTATTTAAACCTTAGGAATTTGTAGGATACAAATGACATGTCATTAGGGTTTACGTGATTCGGGTGCTGGTCCTGAACATCCTATGATGGCTGAGGTCTAGCATGTGTTGCGAATACTCCATAACTTGTGTGATCAGCATCGTGTAGCTACATTTTGGCCCACAGCTCATGTGAGCAGGCCCATTTTCACAACTCGTGTTAGCATACATGTACAGGATTTGACGAATTATAGTTATATGAGTTAGCACACTATGTGTGAGCTATCCCGAGTATCTAACAGTATTCTAATGGTTAAACGGGCATTATTCGGATATGAAATGGTAAGGTTTCTTTACAAACTATTACAGGGATACATATGAATTATATGGAAATATTGTTATATTGGTATATGAAAAATTGAATTGCATGATATATTTATATGAAACTTAATTAATTGTGTGCTCATCCATGATTATTGGTTTGTATATGTATTTACATGGCTAACATGGTTGGTGTATATGTGTCTAGGCATTTAGCCAAAATATGTTGGGATATGCTATGTTTATCTTGCCTATTTTGTGATCAAATGGTAAGTTATGTTTTAAGTTATACGAACTTACTAAGCTTAAATGCTTACTCTGTGTTATTTTCCATTTTTATAGTGAATCGAAAGCTCATTCGGGTTGAAAGCTTGTCAAAGATATATCACACTATCCATCAGCTCTTTTGGTACTTTCGGTTGTTTTGATTATGGTTATAATGGCATGTATAGGTATTTTGGCTAATGTTGGCCTATGTATTTTGGTTGTTGAAATAGCCATTTGGTTTGGCTTGTGTTATAGTATTTTTGGTGATGAAATGAATTTAGTTTTGGTATGTAAATATTAGCATTGATATGGTTGATGTTTTGCTTGATATATTTGAATTATGGAAAGTGAAATGATAGTTTGAATATGCATATGGTATATGTTCCTTGCAATAGGTTGAATATGTGGTGAGTTGGTACCTTATTATGTATGATTTATATGGTTATTTTATACTAGTTATAGATTGACATTTTTGTAACATCTCGAAATTGGGCCTAGTAGGATTGGGCTTAATGGGACTTGGGCGTAAGAATGTTTAAAATTTTTGAGAATATGAGACTGGCATTGTTGCAAATTAGACTTATTAGTTAAGTGAATTTGGAAGGTTACGGGGTTTCTATGAAGTCTCTGGTTTAATTGGGCCTTAGGAAAAATTTGGTATTTTAGCACTTTAAGGAGAGATGGTAAGTAGCTTCAAGGCTAATAGAAATAAATGAGTAAATTGTTAGCATAAATGAGCAATTAGTAAAGAGGTTATGGCATCAAGTGAAGGACTTTAAGGGAAGAGGTTCAAATCCCATTGTGTGCAAATTTTGACTATTATTTTTGCATGCTCTCCTTAAGTGTCAGCCAAGAGGTATGTATGGCAAGGTGGACTTCTTTATTTTTGGTAAGGTGCCTAAGGAAATAAGGAAAGGTTGAGGCTGGGGAAAAGAATCAAAAGAAAAAGGCAAGTATGGGGGACATGTTGGCACAAAAAGGGGAGAATGTTATGGAAAGTGTGGTTGGCCAAATGTTTGACCAATATTGTAATGCATGTAGACAGTTTTGGGGGGTAGATAAGTAGCTGAAATTTTTACTTTGGCAATTGGTAAGGTCTTGGTATTGTTTTGGCCAAAAATCCTATTTGCAACTTTTGTGTCATCTTCTTCCAATATTCTATTCTCTTTGCCAAAACCTCCTAGCACAATTGTGCATCTTTCTTCTCTTTTGTTTAGTCAAATATTCATCTTTTGTTCATCTTCTTTTGATAGCCGAATTTCTATCATCTTCTATCTTCCCCATTTTTGTGTGTTGGACATCTATCCTTGGTTGAATCAGGTAAGGGCTTTATTTCTAATCCTTTTATTTCTTCTCTTTCAAGCCGAATATGTATGTTCATCACTATACGGCTATTCCACTTTGTTTCTTATCGAAATATCACTCTATCTATCACTCTCATATTTGATCAGCTCTTTTTTGTAGAGTTCTAGTGGGTGGCCTAATACCAAATCCTTGTCGATTCATTTGTAGTCATAAGCCAATTGGTGGGAATCAGAATTATCATCGATTAAGGCAAGGAGTCTTTTCATAATCCATTCGATATCGCTATTTGGTTATGGTGTTAATCATATTGAAAGTTTGGCTAATCGATTATGTTGTTAGGCACGAGATCACGCGATACTCTCTACTTGTGGATTTTTCAGAAATAGTGGTAAAGTCGAACACCTATCTCTCATAATAAAGACTCAAATTGTTGGTAAGTGATATAGATTGTTAAATCAATCGCAGTACTTGGATGAAGTTGTAAATTGGGTTTTGGACTAATTGTTGACCGATTGTATTTTTAGGTGCCGCGAAGAATATCGTGTTACGGATTCCGAATAAGGTGTGTAATCCCTTACTTTTCGAATATATGTTTGAAATGGTGTGTGATTTCACACTTGTCTGAAGGCTTGCATGAAATATTCTGTGATTCGATCGAAATACCGAAGAAAAATCAGAAATCGGCATCTGTAATCACTCGGGCGTGCATATGATCGTAGTGGTAATCATGTTTGTAATAAAATAGTTTTGGTTAAAAACAGTGATGTGTTTTCGAAAAATCACAGAAAATAGGAGAAAGAGAATTAGAAAGTGAATAAGATATCAAATTAAAGCTTACTATGTCTATTTTGATATGGAAGAAATGGAGAAGGAAAAGGAATTTTATAATCTGAGATATCTTAACTTTAGTGAGACTGGTTCTGATTAACTTTGTGGTTCCCTGATCTGATTTGGAAAAATCCTATAAAATTATACAAAGTGAATTATGGGTTATAATTTATATGTATGGATTCCTTAGTGAGCCTATTTTCATTATAAATGAGTGGGAGAAATATATGAAAACCGTACAGTGAGATATTTGAAATTAAGTTAAGAGAGGTCAGAATCGTTGGACAGTGTAACAAGGAAAATTTTAAGGAATAAACTGTACTAAATGGCTAAGTCAAAAATTCTGGAAAATTGTAGTAAGAAGATATATGAGCCTAGTTTCATGGAAAATTTATGGATCTTAATTTCGAGTTTCCTAACGCGAGTTATAGTCAATTTAGTCAATATGACGCAGATGGACAGTTTCAAGTTTTATGTCCCAAATTAGTAATTAAGTTTGGGGTTACGAAAATACAAAAATACCCTTGGAGGGTAAATTACCGAAATACCCCTGGGTTGCGAGATTACCGAATTACCCTTAGTGGGAAAAATTGCTGAATTACGATGTTGCCCTTATGTTCTGAATTACGAAAATACCCTTATGGGTTAAATTACGAAAATGCCCCTAATGGGCCTATTTGATAGATTGCCTTAATGGGCCGATTTTGATATATGGCTAAATGGGCCAATTTGATCTATGGTTAAATGGGCCGAATTTGATATATGGCATAATGGGCTGATTTTGCAAAGTGTTAATGGGCCAAATTGTTTGTAATAAATCTCTGATGTTATTAATTATTGTTGTTATATTGTAAATATCATAATTTGCCATGAATGTTGCATTCACATAATTCTGCAAGGGTTTGGGATATGATTGGAGGAAGCTATTTGGTGGCTCTGCCACATATTTTGGTGACTCTGTCACAATTTTTCTGGTGGCTATGCCACGTATATTCTGTTATTCTAGTGGCTTCGCCACAAATTTTGATATTATAAATGTCTAAATGCCTGCGAATTATTATTATAAATGGAAAATTGCCTACGTTTTGGTGTGTTGGCGGGATGGGTTGACTTAATCCCCACAGGTGTGTTGGTTGGTACGGGTGGTGTGTAGCGGATGGATTATTAGGTTGGTTTGGGATTGAATTACATTCATTTGATTCATTTGATATATTCTATTTTGTAAATGGGCTTTGGCCCAAGATTATGCTTAATGGGCTTCGGCCCAAGTTATTGTTCGATGGGCTCAGGCTCAAATTTTTGCTAAATGGGTTCAAGCCCAGTGAACAACGGTAAGGGGATTTCACACTGAGTTCTTGTAACTCACCCCCTTTTTTCTTTCTTAATCCTTTCAGGTAATGTGAAGTGATGTGGACTTGGGCCATGGATGACTCGGTGGAGGCCATACTTCAGAAATGGTTTTTATTGAACTTTAGTTTCCTGATTTCGTTCACTTTATTATTCTTACTATTTTGGGTTTATTTTGTGTTGTAATAAGGCCTCTGGAATATTTTATTTTGCTTATGTTTTTGTCGTACTTAGGATTATGCTTGAATTGCTTTTAAACGGGGATTTTTTTAAAAATCTCAAATAAAGGTTTTCCAAAATAAATTAACAAATTATTTTCATAACAAACTTTTACAAATATTTTTAACACGGCAGTCTTCTTCGAATTTTCAACGTCGTTTTCAAAAGTCACATTTTATAAGATTATTAGTTCAAATCTATCGATTTATCAATCAATCTTTGAGATTAGTAGTATTTTATCGAATGTCTCAAATCAAACTTGTTTTTCTTGATTTTAACAAAACTTATTTTAGTATGAATCACAAATCCTTTATACGTTTTCTTCAATGTGACACACCAGATTTGGGCCTAACTTCTGGGCCGGGTTTGGGGTGTTACAATTTTGGTATCAAATGGTTGGTGTTTTGGTAAGTAAGTTTTATGGTATGTATTGATGTAAATCTAGTTCGAAGTTAGTTGATCATTTTGAATAAATTGAGTACATGGTTATACATGTTTACATGTCATCTGAGGTGCCTATGGGCATATTGGTTTTATGTTATTAAACCTTATGTATATAACTTGTTATGCATGATTTTGATGCCTTGTTATAGCTTGTATATATGTGCAATTTTGGGTGTAGGTACATGCCAAGATGGGTTAGAAAAATGGCTAGTAAAATGGCCTATTTTTGTCCACACAAGCAGACACACGGCCAGGTGACACGGTCGTGTGTCCCCTGTAGCTTTCAAAGTGCATGTCAGGCTGTTACATGGCCTAGCACATGACCTGGTACATAGGCGTGTAAGGATATTTCGAAGGGTACACGGCCTAGCACACGGGCGTGTGGTTTGGCCATATGACCCAAGTCAGTGAGTTACACGGGCTGAGACACAGCTGTGTGTCCCTACTTTGAATACCCACACAGCCTGAGACACAGGCATGTCTCTTGGCCATGTGAGTCATGTAACACCCCTAACCCATATCTGTCACCGGATTAGGGTTACAAAGTATTACTGGACATAGCACAGATCATGACAGACATTTACTACCTTTCCTGTTTCATAATTCAATCACATCAATACACATACATTTTATATTTAAAAACAATGTCACACAACTTATAAATCAAAACACATTCAAATAATTATTATACATATAGTTCACTTAACCAACTAAAACCCATTCATGCTTCATTACTTAAAATTCATAATCAAATCATGCTTTAAAATTTTAAGCATGTCAATATCAATTAATTATCCACATATTCAAAATAAATAATGTGCAACAAAGCCTTGTTATATGTACTTAATACATATAAGGTTCGAACTATATGACTTCAACAGTATTGGCATTTGCTTCCTGAATATATGTTCTAACATATATCCTTACATTTCATGCATCAAACAAATGTCAATACAATTATCTCATAGACTAACCGATAATCATATTTTTTTTAAAAATTACTATACATGCACATATTAAAACATAACAACCAAATTACATGGCCTAGTTTTTATTTTGTTCTTATTCATATATGCAACATTAAATAATATAATACCATGCCCGAACATATTATATACAATTACTTAAGTCACAGAAAAATGCACCATATTTAACCACAAATTATAGATTAATGATATACATAATCTACTAGCATATTGTATGCACATACACTGTACGAAATATGCAATCACCATTACCATGATATTCGAATAATAATAATTACTAAAAATCCTTTTTGCTTAATAGGATACCTACTTTTAGTAGATTTAACAAATCATAACATAAAGCTTAATAACCAAAATCATAAGTAACATACACAATTATTTAACCTTTCAAAGAACCAAAAACTTGCATACTTTCCATTTACAAGCTTGCGTATATGTGTACACAATTGAGCCATTTTTCGAATGTTCATATTTCATTATCACTACAAAGCTACTCATAGCATATTCGGTATTGTATATCATCTAATCCATAGTATATTTATATAATGCTATAAACCAAATATCATGCTTATTATTTTAGACCATCTCCTTAGCCTAATATACATATACACTTAAATTATCATTTATAAACCAAATTACCCATTTAAAACATGTCATTTCAACTCAATAATAAAACCACAAATCTTAATCCAATACACACTCGAATATATAATCATTCTTTTACCCCATTATTAAGCCAAAATATAGATATTTTCCAACCTTCATATGCATATTGCAATTTATATATCATAACCCAAACTCACTTAAATACCAAATTCAAACATACCATACATATCATATATATATATATATATACCTAATCAAAATCATTTAAACTTAACATTATTTATCTTACTAAAATACATCAAACATACCTCATTTACCTCATTGCCGAAACACATGAATAAAACACCACCATATATATATATATATATATGCCATACCATATGATTACTATCCAAAATAAGATTAAACCATGACCAAAATAAACTTAATCCATAATTAAACCAAAACCTAACACAAGCAAGGAAATTAATCCATTTTCGCATGGCTTTTATACATACACTTTTGAATTAAACTAACTCCAAAGCTAGCCTATACATGCCATAGTTTTAAAGAAATTTCAGCTTATAAAATATTGAAGTTAGTCGATAATGTGATAGACTTTGCTGACGATTCTGAGCTCGTAACTTGACTCCAAAATCTGTAAAACAGAGGTAAACAAGAGCACAATCATAGTAAGCTATTTAATCTGAGTAAGTCATAAGCAAAACAAACATAAATTCATATACATAATTTATTCAAACTAAATAATGATAAATTATCAAAATCTCATACATTTTTTTTAACTTAAATTTCAATATCAGATCATGTATACTCTGTACCAACTTTCCTTTTATCAAATACTCATTTAAGTATATTAACATATTTTGTCTTCACTTTATGCAATATATTAACATCACAATGCCGAATATGTATATAATCACATAAACTTTCACAAATTCATGTTATCATGTATCATTATATCGATAATTCAATCATTCAACTTACCTTACTTTCATAACTTAGTATATGTACATACTTGAACCTTTTATTTGATTTCACATTTGGTCTTCACTTAACATTGCCCATTAAACCGTTCGGAATTAAAAAGGATACGTGGATAGTCAGAAGCTTGTACAATGCCAGCGTCCCTGGGCGTGGTCTTACATGTAATCACATATCGATGCCATGTCCCAAAGCAGGTCTTACGGATCGAATCTGACGCCAATGTCCCAGACTTGGTCTTACACGTAAACACAAGTCGATGCCAATGTCCCAAACGTGGTCTTACACGAAAACAGATATCGGAATGGCATACGCATCCTAGCTACTCCTAGGGTTTGTACGGGACTTTCAGACTTCCAAGCTTAATCACAATCAACCAATACACATATATATTCTTAAAATTAAATTCAACACATAACAAATATATATTTTCAATTTAACAACAATAATATGCTTATAGACTTACCTCGGATATCGACGGATGAAATAAACGAATATTCGATTATTTTTTGTTTTCCCCGATCCAAACCTGTTTTCTTCGATTCTTGATCTAAACATATTCAAATTAAATTTTTTTAAACATAATTCCATTCAATTTAATCCAAAAACACATAAATGGGCAAATTACCATTTTTCCCCTGACATTTTACACTTTTTGCAATTTAGTCCATATTGCATAAAACACAAAATACACAAAATTTCACATCACCATAGCTAGGCCGAATATCACCCATGCCCTTACAAGTCCATACATTTCATTTATTTCACATTTTATTCCCTCAAAAATTTATTTTTACAATTTAGCCCTAATTACTCAAATTCATCAAAAATTCCAAGACAAAACATGTTAATCCTTCACATATCTTTAATATTTCATCATCAAACAACAAAAAATCACAAGCTATCATCAATGTCAAAATACAAAATCATCATCAATTTCAAAAATTCAAGCATGGGTTTTGTAATACTCGAACAACGATCCCAAAAACGTGAAAATTATCAAAAATCGAGCTAGTTACATACTTTAATCAAGCTTGGCTATGGCCGAATGTGGCTTGTTCTTCTTTATTTCTTTTTATTTTAGTTTTGGCACAAAGATGGACATAATGTTTTATTTTTTTATGTTTTTTTAATTATATTAACCTTATAATATGTTATTATTTATTAAACCATTATAATTAATATAATAAACTATATAATTTAACATAATGCCGTCTACTACCTTCATTTATGGCTAAATTACAACATAAAGCCTCCATATTAAAAAAGACAACAACAATAGGCATTTTCATATTTAACCATCAAATTTTCAATTTGTAACACCCCAAACCCGGCCCATGCGGTATGACCAGATCTGGCATGTCACACGAAGAAAATGAGTAAAGAACTTGTTATTCTTAATAAAGATGTTGTTATTTGGTTATAGTTTAAGAAAACAAGTTTGTTTAGAAATATTTGATAAAAATACTACTAATCTTTGAAAGGCTGATTGAAAAATCGATATTTGAACTAGTGATCTTTTAAAACTGTAACTTTTGAAATTATTGTTGATAATTTGAAAGAAACTCCGAGTTAAATTATTTGTACAAGTTTGTTATGAAATCTATTTGTTAATCAATTTTGGAAAACCGTTATTTATGATTTTAGAAAATCCCCATTTAAAACATTTTAAGCAAGATAATAAGTACAACTAAACATAAAGCAAAATAAAAATATCCCAAAGGCCTTATTACAACTTTAAAACCCAAAATAGTAAAAGTAACGAATTAAAATAGAAAAGAAGTTTACTAATGTTCGAAAACATTATTTCCAAAGTATGGCCTCCACCGAGTCATCCATGGCCCAAGTCCACATCACAGAGTATTACCTGCAAGGATTAAGAAGGAGGGGTGAGTTACTAGAACTCAATGCATAATCCTCTTACCGTCATCCACTGGGCCTGAACCCATATAGCATCATCTTGGACCGAAGCCCATTTACATGGCAATATTTAAATGAAGTAAATGCATACAACCCAACGCATCCATCCATCACACCCCGACCAGCCAATCACACCTGTGGGGATCAAGTCAACCCACCCCGCCGCTCACACCATGTAACACCCCAAACCCGGTCTAACCGCTACGACCGAATCTGGCGTGTCACTGGAAAGAAAACCGTTTTTCAAACTATTTTGTCGACTTGATTTGAAAGGAAAAATTTTGGTGTAGTTAAGAAAATTGTGGTTGAACAGGGTGAATTGTTAAAACATTTTGAAACTTGATTTAGCGTGATAGAATCTCCTTGTTGATTTTTATTCATTCGACGTATATATTTAGAAAAACTGAAAAAAATTATCTTAAGTTTATAAAAACGTTCATATCATAAATTACTTGGCATGCCTTTTTCGTTTAATAATAGTTTAAGGAAAAAGAAAGAGGAAAAAAATAACAAATCCCAAAGTGAAGTTTAAATGGCCTTATTACAAGAACTGAAATCTAAAACTTAAAGTATAGAAAACTAAGTCCAATATAAACAATGAAATTGGATGTTGAGCATGGCCACCACGAGTCCACCCCGGCTTTGGATCCACGATCTAAGCATTATCTGCAAAATGTAACGGAAGGGGTGAGTCACCGAGACTTAGTGTGCAATTCCCCATCCCAAAAGACGTTAAACTCATACACAGATTCATATGGTATTATGCAAGTCATGAAACCCATCCAACCTAAATATCCATCTGAGACTCCTAAATCTACCCCTTGTGGCACCTAGTCACTGGTGGTACCTAACCACTGGTAATCGAAGTTATAGATATTCATGTGTGGGGCCAACCTACTTGTGGTACCTAACCACTGGTGACGATCCCTTAATTCGATATGTGGGGCCAACCCATTATGGTACCTAACTATTGGGACAAGTTACAAAATGTGCACATGTGGTATCTAACCACTGGTGGTTCCAAACCACTGAGACTTGGTCACAAAATCAAGATATGTGGGGCCAACCCACGTGTGGTACCTAACCACTGGTGATAGTCTGATAAACATGCCTTCCCCCTCCTCTCATCATACCCATATTTCATGTATATGTTTCTCCCTACAATATGATCATGCTTAATACATAAAAACAAACATAACATAGCACACACAGTTTCCACATAGATAAAGCACGTTATTCACCATATTGGACTTACTCGGAGTCCTTGCTTGTAAGGGTAACGTAATGTTTCCCACTGTTAATTAGGCTTTCAACAAACACAACATTTAACATAACAATATATGAAGTGCGTAAGAGTTACACACCTGTTTCTCGTACTATCGTACTCTCGACTTTAACACTATCGCCACTTGAGACTACTACTACTGGCCTACGATCTTGCTCCGATGCCGGCCCACAACCCGATGGCCAATCTTGCACTCCTGATACTACTCGCTTCTTGTACTTAGGAGCTGGGTTTACAAATCCAACCCTTCCTGTCGTTTGGCTGGCATTCGAGTCCATGAACACACCTTGGTCACTAAATCAAATTAAAGTAGTGAGAACAAACTAAAAGAAATCAGTGTTCACGGCCACGGCCCTTACCTAGATCGACAAATTTTAGAGCCTTAAACTTGGCTAAAATGATGATTGAATCCCTTCAGTCTTCTTCTAGTTTTGGCACAAGTAGTCACCATAGAGGAGATTCGACTTCTAAGAATAACGAGTGAAAATCAACGAGATATTGAGAAAATGATGACGATGAGAAAGAGATAGTAAAGAAGAAAACAACGGTGGCTTACCAATCCTGAGATGATGATTCGGCAAGAGCTGGCACAGGAGTGAATCCAAAATAGAAGCCAAAAATGGAAATAAGATCTTAAATTGTATGGTTAGGGGTTTCGGTTCTTAGAGAGATGGAGAAAACACTATTGAAAGGTGGCTAAAAGG
Organism: Gossypium rotundifolium; assembly: GCA_025506655.1. Taxonomy (NCBI): domain Eukaryota; kingdom Viridiplantae; phylum Streptophyta; class Magnoliopsida; order Malvales; family Malvaceae; genus Gossypium; species Gossypium rotundifolium. The sequence goes on from CP106730.1 coordinate 34,406,668, forward strand.
TTCGTCTATGGGAGAAGAAAGTATGGGCAAAGAGGGTTTGGCTTTTAGGAAAATATTAAAGAGGAGAGGAGAGCTAGGGAGTTGCGGGAAAGACAGGGAGAGAGAGCTCACAAGAGAAAGGAAATTTCGGCTTGACTAGATGCAAAAGACGATCACTTGTGCCTACTAATTTTTGCATATCAACCGAATTTCACCCCCTCTCTAGAGTTTGATTTCGGCCAACTCTGCTGTCACCTGATAGCTCTTATCGCTCTTGTTATCTTAATCTATATTCTTCCTTCAAGAGAGGCCTCCTTGGCACCAACTCCTCTCTTCATATTATCAACAAAATACAAGAATTAAAACTCCTATTTTCAAGCCATTGTGCCGTCCTCCCTTCCCCCCTTAGAGTGCCGAATTTTAGCCCAAAAGCTTGGGCCCCAAGCGGCCAACACTTGGCCCAAATCCTTTCCCTTAGTGACGCTGCCCACTTGCTCCCTTGCGGCACCACCTAATTTTGGGCCACAAGCCCACCTTGCAAATTAAACACAGATACCCATTTTAATTATGTCCTATAGCTCTTCATTAGAAAATTACCTAGGTCTCAGCCCAAACCTGAGCCTAATTCGCACCTCTAAATCTCAAGCTAACACCTACACACAGAATGCACAAACCCACTTAATCAGGATGTTACACACCAATTTGCAGTCAAACTGCAATTTATAACATTTTTGTGGTCAAGCCACCAAAATCATAGTTAAGCACGATAATAAACGAATTGTGGCAATGCCACCAAGCTACACTGCTCTCCATACAATTTTCCCATCCGATGCAATATGTAAAGATGCAGCATACATAGTAACATAAAATATCCACATATAAATAACAACCATTAATCTATTGAACAATTTTGGTGAATTGGCCCATTAAAGTAATTTAATAATTCGGCCCACTAAGGCATTTAAGCAAATCGGCCCATAGGGGCAATTTCATAAATTGGCCAATAGGGCATTTTCGTAAATCGACCCATAGGGCATTTTTATAAATCGGCCCATAGGGCATTTTCGTAAATCGGCCCATAGGGGCATTTTCATAATTTAACAATTTAATACTAATTTTGACAGATACTTAGAAATAATGCAATTTAAGCAAGTTACTCAATTTACACCATATTACGATTTTTAGCCTTGTAAATAATAACGATCTATTTTCTAACATGATATCGAGTCACGAATCTACGGGATTTCGGTGTGAGATTACACACCTGATTACGGTAAGGACTAATCCTTCTTAATCGTCGGCACCTAAATCACCATTACACTCGATTATTATATTAATCCAAATCTAAATTAGACGATCTAATGAAATGCTTACCCTTAGTATCATGAATGACCACGATTTGTCTATTCTCACCGGATGATGGTCCACAACCCGGAGGGAAATCCTGAATCGTCGATACCGCCCTATGCTTGAACTTAGGAGTAGGAATTGTAAATCCACTCTATTTTTGTCCTCCTATTGCCTTTCTTTTAAAATCGCTACCACTTGCCTCAATTTGGAAAAGTCTCGGTTAGAATAATACTATTATGAGAGAAACTAGTTATGTAAGGAAAGGTTTTGGCTTACCACCACTTCCGAAGGATCAATGAATAGAGAAGAACGAGCGATTTAGCCCCTAAAATAACTGATTAGTAAAATCCATCGATCCATTTTAATGGTATAACCAAGTATTGAGAGATATCGAGATGAACCTTAAAGAAATCCCTTACCTTGACAATAATAGATCCAACTTCCACCAATTGGCTTATGACTACGGATGAATCGATAAGGATGTGGTATTCGGCCACCCACTAGAACACTATGAAAAAGAGTTGATCATAATATAAGAGTGTAGGGGAGAGTGATGTTTCGATTTAGAAACAAAGTGCAATAGTCGTAGTGATAGACATACATATTCGGTTAGGAAGAAAAGAAAATGAAAATGAAAAGAGGGAAAAAAGGTCACTTACTGATTCGAAAAAGAAGAGAGTGCCCAACACAAAAGAAAAAGAAATAGTGAAGAGGTAAGGTGTTAATAGGTTCAGCTATGGAGGGAATTGAACAAAGAAAGTTTGGTCACAAGGTAATGTCGATTTAAGAAAAGTTAGAATGGTTGAAGAAATGTCAAAAAGAAAAAAAGGGATGGAGAAAAAGAATGCTAGATAATTTCGACTAACAACAACAAAAAGAAGATGAACCAAAATGAATTGAGGGTTACGACAAAACAAAGGAAAAGAAAGATGAACAAATGGCTAGAGTGTTTTTGGCCAAAACAAGAGAAAAAGAAGTTGGAAAAGAAAATACCAAAATGTTAAAAAGAAACAATACCTTTCAAGCACAAACTTGCAAAAGACTATAGGAAAAATTCAGCTCTCACAATCCCTCTACCAAAACCGTGTATCCCTTTACCAAAAGGATCAAGATTGACTAGAAACTCTTTCCAAACCATATTCAACAAAATCGGCCAACATGTCCCCCCACCTTATCCCTTTCCTTGGTTTCTTTCCTTATACTCCTCATTACCTTATTTTCTTAGTCTTTTTTCTATCATTAGAAAGTCTTACTTTCTTTCTTTGATGCCATGGTCTACAGTTACCATGAACATAAAAAAATTAATCCAAAAAAATTTGCAATGGGAGGGATTCGAACCCACTCCCCCTTCCATGCTCCCTTATGATGCCAACCACTCCACCATGTGCTCCACTTATGCTAGCAAAATACACTCTTATTTCCTTAGCATTGATGCCACTTACCTTCTTTCCTTAAAGTGCATAAACACAAAAATTTTACTAAGGTCCAACTTAACCCCAAGCCTTCTTAAGACCCTTAAACATACACAATTAACATTTTTAACTAGCCTATCGCATGATATAATGCTTTTGAATTTCAAGATGTTACAATTCTACCCCCTTAAAGAAATTTCAGCCTCAAAATTTTACCTCATTAAAAGAGATGAGGGTACTGTTGCCGGATCGTGTCCTTTGGCTCCCATGTAGCTTCCTCTGACCCATGGTTATGCCATAATACTTTGACTAACAGAACCGACTTCCTTCTCAGCACCTTAATATCCCGATCTAAAATCTGTACTGGCTCTTCCTCAAAAGACAAGTCAGGTCTTATCTCAACTTCCTCCACTGGCACAACATGAGACGGATCCGAGCAATAACGCCTTAACATCGAGACATGGAATACACTATGTATCTGACTTAACTTTGGAGGTAACTCAAGCTGTTAAGCCACTGGCCCAACACGCTTCAATACACGGTAAGGTCTGATGAACCTAAGGCTCAACTTGCCCTTCCGTCCAAATCTAAAGATCTTTTTCCAAGGTGAGACCTTCAAAAAGACCTGACCACTTACAGAAAACTCTATCTCCTTCCGCTTTAGATTCGCATACGATTTTTGTCTGTCAGAAGCTTCTTTTAATTGAGCCCGAATTACCTTAACTTTTTCTTCCGTCTCTGAGATCAACTCTGGACCCAATAACTGTCGCTCCCCCAGCTCAGTCCAACAAGTAGGAGTACGACACCTACGACCATACAACGCCTCGTAGGGTTCCATCTGGATACTGGATTGATAGCTATTATTGTATGCAAACTCTGCCAACGGTAGAAAATCTTCCCAACTACCCCTGAAGCCGATCATACAGCCTCTTAACATGTCTTCTAAAATCTGGATTACTCTCTCCGACTGACCATCAGTCTGTGGGTGATACGACGTGCTAAAATTTAGTCTTGTACCCAAAGCTTCATGTAAAGCCTTCCAAAACTGTGATGCAAACCTAGGACCTCTATCTGATATGATAGACCCCATGCAACCTCATGACTTCTGCTACATACAACCTGGCCAACTTTTGCAATGAATAATCCATATGAACAGGTAGGAAATGAGCAGTCTTCATCAACAGATCCACTATCACCCATATTGAATCTTTCTTAGTAGGCATTAAGGGTAACCCACTAACAAAGTCCATCGTTATCCTTTCCCATTTCCAGAGTGGGATTTTCATCGGTTGTAGCAACCCTGAAGACAGTTGATGTTTCGCCTTCACCTGCTGACATGTCAAGCACTTGCTCACGAAGTCGGTAACCTCCCTTTTCAACCCTGGCCACTAATACTGCTCACGGAGGTCTCGTTACATCTTATTTCCTCTGGGGTGCATAGCATATTGGCTAATATGCGCCTCACGTAAAATCATCTGTCTCAATTCTGAATCCCTAGGCATACAAACTCTTTCGCGAAAACACAATACTCCATCAATATTTAGTCCAAAATCCCCTTTCTCACCACTTTCCACTTGCTGAAGTCGAGAACCCAACACTTCATCTAACAACTACATTTCTTTAATCTGACTTACCCATGTAGGCTTCACTTGAAGTTCAGCTGACAAGCTACCACCTCCATAAAGGCTGAGATGAGCGAACATCGCTCTCAAATCCGATATCACCTTACGACTCAACGCATCTGCCACTACATTAGCTTTTCCTAGATGATACTCGATTGAGCAATCGTAATCTTTCAACAATTCCATCCACCTCTAATGTCTTAAGTTCAACTCCTTCTGGGTAAGGAGGTACTTCAGACTCTTATGATCAGTGTAGATAATCGACTTCTCCCCATAAAGATAGTGTCTCTATATTTTCAGAGCAAACACCACTGTAGCTAACTCCAAATCATGATGGGATAGTTCACCTCATGTGGCCTTAATTGGCGAGATGCATAAGCCACCACTTTTCCCCCTTGCATCAACACACATCCCAAGCACGTGCGTGACGCATCACAATAAACGATAAACTCTTTACCAGCCTCAGGCTGAATCAATACTGGTGCTTTTGTCAGAATTTTCTTCAATTTCTCAAAGCTCTCTTGCTGCTTATCTGACCATACAAATGGTACTCCCTTACACAACAGCTTAGTTAGGGGTGCAGCAGTCAACGAAAACCCCTCAATGAATTGCCTGTAATATTCAGTCAAACCTAGAAAACTTTAGATTTCTGCGATTGACTTCGGTGGCTTCCAATCCAATACAGCTTCAATCTTCCGGGGATCAACTCTAATTCCTTCAACAGACATAACACATACCCCAAAAAGGTGACTTCTTTCAGCCAAAATTCACACTTACTGAATTTGGCATACAGTTACTTCTCCCTTAATATCTGTAATACTACCCATAGATGCGAATCGTGCTCCTCTTCTGCCTTTGAGTATACCAAGATGTCATCTATGAACACCACCACAAACCGATCTAGATAGGGTTGGAAGACTCAGTTCATCATGTCCATTAATGCAGCTGGTGCATTTGTCAACCCAAATGGCATCACCAAGAACTCATGATGCCCATAACGAGTTCGAACGCAGTCTTGTGAATATCCACCTTCTTGACTTTTAGCTGGTGATACCCCGATCTCAAATCTATCTTCGAGAAGACTGAAGCTCCCTGTAGCTGATCGAACATATCATTGATCCTCGGTAATGGGTACTTGTTCTTGATCGTCAACTTATTCAAATGTCTATAATCAATGCACATACGTATCGACCCATCCTTTTTCTTAACGAATAAAACCAGCGCTCCCCGTAATGACACACTTGGTCGAATAAATCCACGATCCAACAACTCTTAAATTTGAGCTTTAAGTTCCACTAGCTCTTTCGGCGCCATCCTATAAGGAGTAATGGACACCAAAGCCATTCCTAGCAACAGCTTAATGCCAAACTCCACTTCCCGATCTGGAGGCAAACTTGGAAGCTCCTCTGGAAAGACGTTAGAAAACTCTTTCACCGTTTTAACATTCTGTACCGACAACTCTTTGGCATCCAAAGCACTGATAAAGGCTAAGAATGCTCCACACCCCTTTCGTACCAACTTTTCTGCCTTTAAAGCAGATTCTACATTAGACAGATAGTTTCTTCTTTCGCCTATCATCATCACTTCCTTATCCTCAAAAGTTCTTAGCATCATCTGCTTTGCAGCACAATCCAAGTTCGCACGATGCTTAACCAGCCAGTCCATGCCCAAAATAAGATCAAACTTACCGAATGGCAGTTCCATCAAATCTACCAGAAATACTACCCCTTGAACTTTTAAGGTCACATCCCTATACAACTTATTTACTACCATCGACTGTCCTAAAGGGCTAATCGCTGCTGTTTCTCTAGCAATAATCTCAGATCTAATATTCAGAGTTCCATACACAACACAAGCAACATACGAATGGGTGGATGAAATGTCTATTAAAGTGTTAAAAGGTACATCAGATATGAAGAACGTATCAATTATGGCGTCCGGTGCATCACCATCCTCTCGACATCTGACCGCATAGACCAATCCTAGCTATCTTGCCTCCGTGTTACCCTATTACCGGTACCTCTACCCGATGCACCCTGACCTCGTCCTACACCATTACCACCTCGACCTAGCTCACGGCCTCTCTGCTGCTGATGAGCGCTTCCTGCTGGCTACGCAAAACTGTTACGAACTCCCTGAGTTTGAATAGGCTCTCGAGGGCAATCCCTAAACCGATGGTCTTTGGATCCACATCTGAAACAACCACTAGTTTTCTTCCAGCATTCCCCTGAGTGAAGTTTTCCACAATCCACACATGGCTGAATCTGATTAGTAGTAGGTGGAGCACCCACACGAATTGGCCCCTCACTCTTGGGCCTTTTCTGAAAACCTTTAGCATGGCCTAAATACCCAGAGTCTCTCTTATTCTTGCCCCTATCCTTGTCTTGATTTTTTTCATTCCGAGTGCTTAACTTCTTAGCAATCTTAGCTTTTTCCACTAGGGTAGCAAAATTCCTCTCCTTCTGTGGGGATATCAGTAACAGTAATTTATCACGCAATCTGTCCTCAAAATGCACACAGCGTTCATAATCAGTCGGCATTATACCCCGGGCATACTGACTCAAACGTAGGAACTCCACCTCGTAAACTGCCATAGATCTACTTTCTTGAGCCAGATTCAAGAATTCCTTTCTTCGGGCATCCACATAGCTAGCCCCGACATATTTTCCCTATAATGTTGTCTTAAAGAAATCCCAGGTAATACAATCAGCTTGAGTGCCTTCTCGAACAGTGAGCCACCACTGATATGCCTCGTCTCTTAGCAATGACACAACCCCTTTCAGTTTCTGCTCAGCTGTGCAATCCAAATCGTTCATAATCTGCTCCACCGCCTCAACCCAGTATTCCGCTACACTTGGGACTACACCCAAAATACCTCTAAAAGCTTCAGCCCCATTCGATCTAAGTCGCTCAGATATTGACCCACGGGCTATCTACCCAGTTCTTACCCCAGCAATCCTTTCCAGTACCCACAACATCGCTTGGGACAGAGCGTCGTCCTCTCTCATTTGATCATGTGACCCAGCTTCAGTCACTGGTGACGTAGGTGTGTCCATTTCAGGCATATGTCCCGATGCCTCAGATACAACTCTAGCACCTCGGCCTCTACCACGTCCACGTCCTCTAGAGCTCATGTTTACTAAGTCGATTTAATTTGATTAAAAGTCTTATGAATCAGTATGCTATTCAATGTTTATTAAACAATGTTTTATGGAGTATAAGAAGTAAAGTTGTTTTTGGAGAAACGTATCCTAAAGTCTCAATCTCTATAGTTTCAGCTCCTAAAGCTAAAAGTTCTAGAGTATTTCTATTTTATGGAGTTCTCTTACCACGGTCATATCACAATAATCATAAAATGAAAACAAAACTTACTAACTTAGTGCCGGATACCCGTGGTGCAATACTTCCTCTAAAATATGCATTTATAATTTAAAATTCAAACAGCTTTGGAAAACACTTTTGAATCCCAAACCACAATCGAGTTTTACAATCGGGCTCTGATACCATAAAATGTAACACCCCAAACCTGGCCATACGGTATGACCAGATCTGACATGTCACACGAAGAAAACGAGTAAAGAACATGTTGTTCTTAATAAAGATGTTGTTATTTGGTTATAGTTTAAGAAAACAAGTTTGTTTAGAAATATTTGATAAAAATACTACTAATCTTTGAAAGGCTGATTGAAAAATCAATATTTGAACTAGTAATCTTTTAAAACTATAACTTTTGAAAATATTGTTGATAATTTGAAAGAAACTCCGAGTTAAATTATTTTTACAAGTTTGTTATGAAATCTATTTGTTAATCATTTTTGGAAAACTGTTATTTATGATTTTAGAAAATCCCCATTTAAAACATTTTAAGCAAGGTAATAAGTACGACTAAACATTGTAACACCCCAAACCCAGCCTAGAAGTTAGGCCCAAATCTGGCGTGTCACATGAAAGTGTTTTTTTTAACCATCTTTGCAATTATCAAAAACTTATTTGAGAATTACAGCCTCTTTGTTAAAACCCAAAACACTTAAGCAATTGTTATCTACTTGAAAACGTAATTATCTTTAAAATCCTTTTTGGTTGCGAAAACATATTTTAAATAACAATTTATGAAAATATGACGTTTGGAAGTAGAGTGGCAGAAGCATGTTGAAAACATTACGGAAACATAGATAAAATACAATATTTTTGAGAGGTTGATTGATGAGTCGAAAATCGAAGTGGCAGACTTTAAAATCAGGACTTTTTGAAAATGACGTTGAAATTTTGAAAGAGAATCCGAGTTAAATTATTTGTAAATGTTTGTTATAAAATCCATTTATTAATCATTTTTGAAAACCATTATTTATATTTTTAGAAAATTCCTTTTTAAACAATTTAAGAAGAATAATAAAAACATCCCAAACATAAAGCAACATAAAAATAGTCCAGAGGCCTTATTACAACTTTAAAACCCGAAATAATAAAAGTAATTAAATAAATTGAAAGGTAGTTTACTAATATTCGAAAATGTTATTTCCGAAGCATGGCCTCCACCGAGTCATCCATGGCTCCAAGTCCTCATCACTGAGCATTACCTACAAGGGTTAAGAGGAGGGGGTGAGTTACAAGAACTCAGTGTGAAATCCCTTACCATCATCCACTGGGTCGGAACACACATAGCAATATTTTGGGCCTAAGCCCATTTACAATAACAATAATGTATCAAATATAACATGTGTATGAAATGCAATTTCCAAACCAAACCTAGTTTTTCATCCGCTACACACCACCCGTACCAACCAACACACCTGTGGGGAGCTTTAGTCACCCACCCCGCCAACACACCAAAACTGGGCAATAAGCCATATATCAAACTGGGTATTAAGCCATATATCAAACTGGGCATATAGCCATAAGAATTTTGTAGCAAAGCTACCAAAACTTCACTTCGTTAAATATCCCAATCTGTAACACCCCAAACCCGGTCTATGCGTTAAGACTAGATTTGGTTTGTTACATAAATCGAACTATCTTAATAATTACGGTGATTCAGAATTTTCAAAAAAAATCATTTTTAATTACAAGGTTTAATAAAAACCAAAAGAGTATTTTAAATTTGATGTATATGAGAAGACATTAATTAAAAATATCATTGATATTGTATTGTTAAAATCCTTAGAGTAAATTTTTATAAGAATTCAAATTTTTAAGAAAATGATAAAGGAATTTCATATATTTGAAAACCCAAATTATTTTAAGAAAACATCATGTATTAATCATAAGCCCATATTAAAATATCCAAAATATAGTTTTAAACCAACCACACATAAAAATCCATAAAATATTAATAGAGGCCTTATTACATCAAACCCAAAATAGTAAATTATAGAAAATAATTAATAAAAGTTCAAATTTATTTAACCCATGTTTCAAGTGATGGCCTTCACGAAGTCATCCTCGCCCAAGTCCACATCAATTTCCATTACGAAAGGAAAAATTTGAGGAGTGAGTTACTCAAAACTCGGCCGGATCATCAAGTCATGATTTTGGGCTTGAGCCCATTATCAAGATTAACGATGTAAATAATGGAATGCATGCAAAATGAAATTTCCCACCCAAACCTAATTTCCATCCCAGACACACCACCGTTACCAACCGTCACACTGTGGGGATCAAGTCAACCCACCCCGCCATCACACCAATCGTGAGGCATTAAGCCAATTTATTTTTGTGGCGAGCCACCGAACTAGATTGTGACAAAGTCACCGAACTAGAGCATTGAGCCATTAAAATATTTGTGGCACGACCACCAACTAGAGGCAATCACTAGTTTAATTATTTTGTGGCAATGCCACCGAACTAGATTTTGGCAACAGGCCTTTCTTCTCTTCATCGTTAACCCCAACCCATGCAACATGTATGCAAAATAGCTTATGTACATATGGTGATTTTATCAAAAAGGCCCAAGTCAATATTTCAGGTTTTTATTAAGGCCCATAATACAATATATCATTTGTTCCATATAATTATATAACATCTTTGGCCCATTTAACGATCTAGCATAGATTTTGGCCCATTTAACAATTTAACAGAGATTACGGCCCATTTACGATCTAACAGAGATTTCGGCCCATTTTTAATCTAACAGAGATTTCGGCCCATTTATCGATCTAGCAGAGATATCGGCCCATTTATCGATCTAGCAGAGATATCGGCCCATTTATCGATCTAGCAGAGATATCGGCCTATTTATCGATCTAGCAGAGATTTCGGCCCATTTATTATTTATCAGGGATTTCAGCCCATTTAACTATCTATCCAAGATTTCGGCCCATTTTACTAACTAGCATTTTTTTCGGCCCATTTACTAACTAGCAAACTTATCGGCCCATTTTACGATCTAACACATCTTTGGCCCATTTACACATGAGATTTTTAGTATTCATTTTACTACCTACACATCGAGGGCATTTTCGTAATTTTCATATTTTTAACAATTTTTATGAATATTTCACCAAAATACCAAATACTTCGTATTATACCGATTTTGTCAGTTTTTACGATTTTTTACTCAATACCATGAATGACATCCAACCCGAGAAAAGTGTGAAGTTATACACCTTGATATCGTGTGTACAAAACCTTCACGGTCGTCGACACCTAATCATAATACGATCTATTAGAACACTATCATTTATCAAAATATACTATTGGTATTTGATCAAAATCCTTACCCTTTGATTTTGAATCACTTCATTTTGGTTTCTCTTTGTTTATCGATTTGTTGCTCGCTAAGAATCCACTAACGCATAAAGGCTCGAGTATCGAACTACTTCAAATAATTGATTTCCCTTGGTTGATGGTCCGCAACCGGTGGAAAATCTCGGATTCTAAATAGCCCTTCGTTTATAAATAGGGATTTATGGAACCGCCTCTTTCAAGGCTATGGACGCCTTTTCTGCCCTATCTTGAATGTCTCTTAAAGACATAAGATTATTAGTTCGACTTATTAATATCGAAAAATGATGAACGTTTATAAGATTTGGGATTTTACTTACCACGATTTGTCTTCGTTCTACGAGAATCAATCGAAAGATTGTGATCCTACAAACGAATTGATTAATAACTAACTATACTAACTACATAAGAATCCTTAAAATAAAAATCTCCTTACCTTGATTCTTGAAATCGATTGTGGTAAGAGAAAATGAAGAGAATTTTGTCACAAGAGCATATTACATTCGACCATGGGTGATATAAAATTGAGGAAAATTGTAATGAAGAAGAAAATGAAGAAAAGGGAGATAGGATGGTATGGTTCGGTTTCAAGAGAGAAAGAGAAAAAAAAAAAAAGAAAGGAGAAAGAAAAGAGAAGAAAAAGATATTTAGTTTGGAAGAAAATGCATTGGCATAGGAGAAGAAAATGAGAAGATGAAAGGAAGAAAATATTTGCTTGTCTATGTACTTTCGGTCACAAAGAGAAAAAGGATTTGGGAAAAGAAAAGTTTCAAACCAAAATGGTCACAAGAGAATGGCTCAAAGAAGAGAAAAAAAATGAATTGTGTACTCAAATATCTTTGGAAATTTTGGCTAGAGAGAATATGGGTGGAGAAAATTGCTTTGTTAAGAAAATGACCAAAATGAAAGAGTTTCTTCTAACATTCAAGCTACTATACTCTCAACCAAAACCGCCACCCCCTTTTGCCTCATTGTTGGTCAAATACTTGACTATCAAAGGCCAACCTTTTGCCACCCTTTCTTTCCATAGCACACTCCCCATTTCAAGCCATTTATTCCCTTACTTTCCTTATCCTAATGATTTCTTTCCTCAACTTAGATATTTCCTTAATCCTTTAGCCATCATACCAAAAATAAAGAAGTCAAACTTTCCATGTTTGCTTCTTGGCGAACACTTGATAGATGGAAGCAAAAAATAAAATTTTTCAAGTTGCAAGCTAGAAGATTGAACCTCCTCCCTCATGTCTAAGTCATGGCGCCATCACCACTATGCTATTAACTCATTTATGCCATCTTTTAGCACTTTAATTAATTTAAGTCCTAAGGTCATTTAATATTCTTTACTCTAAAGTACACTTAAATAATAATATTTATTCTAACTCCAAGTAACCCGAACTATCATTTAGCAACATAATGATACTCAATTATTTAGAATATTACAAATCTACCCCTCTTAAATAAAATTTCATCCTCAAAATTTACCTGATTAAAAGAGGTGAGGATATTGCTGCAGAATAGCTTCCTCAGGCTCCCACGTAGCTTCCTCCACTCCGTGATTACGCCATAAAACTTTGACCAGCGGCACAGTCTTCTTTCTTAGCACCTTAACATCCTGGTCTAAAATTTCCACTGGTTCTTCTTCAAAAGACAAGTCTGAATTTAATTCCACTTCCTCAACCGGTACTATATGAGATGGATCCGATCTATAGCATCTCAAAGATGGAAACATGGAAAACATTATGAATTTGACCCAACTCGGAGGTAATTCAATTTGATAAGCCACTAGGCCAACACGCTTCATCACACGATATGGCCCGATATACCTAGGGCTCAACTTGCCCTTCTTCAAGAATCAAAATTTTCTTCCAGGTGAGACCTTGAGAAGACTGATCTCCCACAACAAACTCGATATCCTTTCACTTGAGTGCGCATCGACTTACATCTATCCGAGGCTTCCTTTAACAGTGCTCGAATAACTTTTACCTTTTCTCTGTTTGGATATCATCTCGGGACCCAACATCGCCGTTCGCTCAATTCAGTCCAACAAGTAGGAGTATGACACCTCGACCATACAATGCCTCATAAGGTGCCATCTGAATGCTAGGCGATAGCTATTGTTATCTGCGAATTCAGCCAATGGTTGAAAATCCTCCCAACTACCTCTGAAGTCGATCACACATCCCTTAACATGTCTTCCAATATCTGAATTACTCTCTCCGTGACCATCGATGAGGATGAAAAGCCGTCTTGAAATTCAACTTTGTCCCCAAGGCTTCATCGAGCTTTCCAAAATCGTGATGTAAATCTAGGATCCTGTTTGATATAATGAACCTTTGGTACCCCATGCAACCTCACGATTTCAGATACATCTGACTTTGCCAATTTTGTAATGAATAATCCGTCTGAGCAGGAAGAAAATGGCGGTCTTCGTCAAGCGATCAACTACTACCCATACGGAATTTTCTTAGTAGGTGTTAAAGGTAATCCACTAACAAAATCCATAGTTATTCGCTCTCATTTTCAAAGAGGAATCTTTACCGGTTGTAACAATCCTGACGGTAATTGATGCTCTGCCTTTACTTGCTGACAAGTCAGACATTTTCCTACAAACTCAGAAATCTCACGCTTCAACCCTAGCCACCAATATTATTTACGGATATCTCGATACATCTTATTTCCTCCGAGGTGCATTGCATAAGGGCTACTATGCGCCTCCCGTAGAATCATTTGTCTCAATTCTGGGTCTTTAGGCATACAAACCCTTCCACGAAAACACAACACTCCATTCGTGTTTATACTACAATCCTCTATTTCACCCCTTTCAACCTGCTGAAATAAAAGTCCGAACTTTTTATCTGATGTCCTTTTCCTTGATTTGTTCGACCACAGAGGCTTCACAAGTTACGCTAACAAACTACCATCCTCATACAAACTTAAATGAGCAAACATTGCTCTTAATTCAGATACCGCCTTATGACTTAACGCGTCAGCTACCACGTTAGCCTTTACAGGATGATATTCAATTGAGAAATCATAGTCCTTTAATAATTCCACCCATCTTCTTTGTCTCAAATTCAACTCCTTTTGGGTAAGGAGGCACTTAAGACTCTTGTGATACGTGTAGATAATAGACTTCTCACCGTAGAGATAGTGCCTCCAAATCTTTAAAGCAAAAACCACTGCAGCTAACTTCAAATCAAGAGTAGGGTAGTTTACTTCATGCAGTCTCAATTGACAAGAAGCATAAGCCATCACCTTTCCATTTGCATCAAGACACAACCTGCAGACCCGTGTGAGGCGCATCACAATAAGCACAAAATTTTTTCCAGCCTCAATTTAATTAAAAGCTGAGCTTAGTCGAATCTTCTTCAATTTCTCAAACTCTCTTGTTATTTTTCGGTCCAATTATCTGAAACTCCTTTCCGCAGCAGTTTAGTTAGGGTGCGAAAGAATCAACGAAAACCCCTCAACAAAACGTCTATAATAACCAGCCAATCCCAAGAAACTCTAAATTTTAGCTACCGATGTTGGTGGTTTCCAATCCAAAATAGCCTCAATCTTCCGAGGATCCACCTTATTCCTTGGTGATACCACATGACCCAAGAAAGTCACTTCCTTTAGCCAAAATTCACATTTACCGAATTTGGCATAAAGTTCTTATCACGAGTAATCGCAATACAATACGCAAATCGTGTCATGCTCCTCATCATTTCTTGAATAAACCAAATGTCATCTATGAACACTACCACAAACCGGTCTAAGTATGGTTGGAAGACTCGGTTCATCATGTCCATAAATGCGGTGGTGCATTGGTTAATCAAAACAGCATCACTACAAACTCATAATGTCTATAACGAGTTCTAAATACCGTCTTAAAATATCCGCTTCTTTCACCTTAAGTCGGTGATAGCACGATCTCAAGTCAATTTTGGAGAAAATGAAGCTCCTTCAATTGATCAAACAGTCATCAATTCTCGGCAAAGGATACCTATTCTTGATCGTCAATTTATTCAATTGTCTGTAATCAATGCACATATGCATCGATCCATCCTTCTTCTTCACGAACAAAACTAGTGCTCCCCACGAAGACACACTCGATCGAATAAATCCCCAATCCAGCAATTCTTGAATTTGAGCTTTAAGCTCTGCCAACTTCTTCGGTGCCATTCTATAAGGAGCAATGGACACTAGAGTCGTTCCGGGCAAAAGCTCGATACTAAATTTTACTTCCCGATCTGGAGGTATACTAGGAAGTTATTCGGGAAATACATCTGGAAATTCCTTCACCGTTCTCACATCATCCACAGATATCTCTTTGGCATTCAAAGCACAAATAAAGGCTAGGAATGCTCCATACCCTTTTCGCACCAACTTTTTTGCCTTCAATGCCGATACCACGTTCGCCAAGTAGTCCCTTCGTTCACTAATCATTATGACTCCTCATCGTCCGAGGTTCTTATTGACATCCATTTCTCCACACAATCCAAATGCGCCTGATGTTTAACCAACCAATCCATGCCCAGAATGAGATCGAATTCGCCGAAAGGCAACTCCATCAAATTCGCCAAGAATACCTCCTCTTGAATTTCTAAGGGTACGTCTCTAAACAGTTTATTTACAATTACCGATTGTCCTAAAAGACTAATTCTTCATCACTATCGGTAATTTGATTCTAGATTCAGTTTCGGATATGGCACTAGCAACATACAGTGGGTAGAACCAATATCTATTAAGGTAATGTAATTACATCGAATATGAAGGACGAACCGGTTATTACATCAGGTGCATTGCCATCCTCGCGGCGTCTAACTGCACAGACCAGCCGTGGCTGTCTTGCATCCGTGTTTCCTCTAGGACCATTACCTCGACCCGGAGCACCTTGACCGCGTCCAGCCCCATTACCACCACGACCTGGTTCACGACCTCTCGGTGGCTGCCGAGTACCTCTGGTGGTCAGGCATCATTATTACGAACTTTACGAGTCGTATCCATACGTCGAGGCGGTTTCTATCTTGGTGATCCATTGAACCGCATTTGTAATAAGCGCCCATTTTCCTCCAACTCTCTCAGGATGCCTTTTCCCACATTCACACAATCTAGGCCTCGATTATTAATTACGGTGCTATACCTTGGGTGATTCATCATTCCGAGGCCTCTTGAAATCTCTTTGAAGAACACGATCATTGTCTCTCTCTTATTTCTAAATCTTTCTCGATTCGGCGTTAAGAGTTCTTAGCCTCTTGACTATCTTGGCCTTCTCCACAAGCATGGTAAAAGTTCTAACTTGTTGTGGGGCAATCAAAACCCTCAACTCATCATTTAGCCCATCCTCAAAACGCACACAATGTTCGTGATCTGTTGACACTATTGTCCTAGCATATCGACTCAAGCGTGAAACTTCGACCTCATCTGCCAATGTCTTACTCCTTGGACAAGATTCAGAAATTCTTTCCTTCGAGCGTCTACATAACTCGTTCCAACATATTTCCCTTGAAAGGCAGCTTTAAAGAATTCCCAAGTAATGAGTGCAGCTTCGGTGCCTTCTCGAACAGTAAGCCACCATTGATACGCCTCGTCTCTTAACAAGGAAATAGCTCCTTTCAGTTTCTGCTCAACAGTGCATTCCATATCATCCATAATCCGCTCCACAGCTTCGAGCCAATATTCAGCCACATTCGGAGCCACACCGAAAACTCCTCTAAAAACCTCTGCATTATTTAACTTGAGTCATTCCGTAACCAATTCTAGTTCCAACAACCCTTTCTAGGACTCGCAGCATTACTTGTGTCAAAGCATTATCTTCTTCCTTATGATCGCGTGATCCCGTCTCACTCTCAAATGATGCAGGTGCATCCATTTCCGGCATATGATTTGGTACTTGATTCGAAACCTCGTCCTCTACCACGGCCACGTCTCTGGTCCACGACCACGTCCTCTAGTGCTCATGATGACTAATTGATTTAATTTGATTACAAGTTTTATGAATCGGAAAATTTGTTTGGTGTTTATTAACGATGTTTTATGAGATTTGAGAGATAAAGTTATTTTTCGCAACACATCCTATAGTCTCAATCTCTCTTAACTTTAACATCTAAAACTAGAAGTTCTAGAGTATTCCTATGGTCATATCATCATCATCATAATAATCATTTAACAATGAATACTTACTTGACTTGGTGCCAGATGCTTGTGGTGCCATACTGATCTTTAAAACATAATTGAATGATTTCATACAGAAATTATTTGTGAACCCAACCACAGCCGAGTTTTTGAAACTGGCTCTGATACCATTAAATGTAACACCCCAAACCCTGTCTATGCGTTAAGACTAGATTTGGTTTGTTACATAAATCGAACTATCTTAATAATTACGGTGATTCAAAATTTTCAAAAAAATCATTTTTAATTACAAGGTTTAATAAAACCAAAAGAGTATTTTAAATTTGATGTATATGAGAAGACATTAATTGAAAATATCATTGATATTGTATTGTTAAAATCCTTAGAGTAAATTTTATAAGAGTTCAAAATATTTAAGAAAATGATAAAGGAATTTCATATATTTGAAAACCCAAATTAATTTAAGAAAACATCATGTATTAATCATAAGCCCATATTAAAATATCCAAAATATAGTTTTAAACCAACCACATAAAAATCCATAAAATATTAATAGAGGCCTTATTACATCAAACCCAAAAATAGTAAATTATATAAAATACTTAATAAAAAGTTTGAAATTTATTTAACCCATTTTTCGCAGTATGGCCTCCACGAAGTCATCCTCGGCCAAAGTCCACATCAATTTCCATTACCTGAGAGGAAAAATTTGAGGGAGTGAGTTACTCAAAACTCAGTGTATAACTCACTTACTTAATCCACTGGGCCAGATCATCAAGTCATGAGTTTGGGCTTGAGCCCATTATCAAGATTAACAGTATAAATAATGGAATGCATGCAAAAATGAAATTTCCCACCCAAACCTAATTTCCATCCGCTACACACCACCCGTACCAACCGTCACACCTATGGGGATCAAGTCAACCCACCCCGCCATCACACCAATCGTAGGCATTAAGCCAATTTATTTTTGTGGAAGAGCCACCGAACTAGATTGTGACAAAGTCACCGAACTAGAGGCATTGAGCCATTAAAATATTTGTGGCATAGCCACCGAACTAGAGGCAATCAGCCATTTAATTATTTTGTGGCAAAGCCACCAAACTAGATTTTGGCAACAGGCCTTTCTTCTCTTCATCGTTAACCCCAACCCATGCAACATGTATGCAAAATAGCTTATGTACATATGATGATTTTATCAAAAAGGCCGAAGTTATTATTTCAGGTTTTTATTAAGGCCCATAATACAATATATCATTTGTTCCATATAATTATTTAACATCTTTGGCCCATTTAACGATCTAGCATAGATTTTGGCCCATTTAACAATTTAACAGAGATTACGACCCATTTACGATCTATGAGATTTCGCCCATTTTCAATCTAATGAGATTTGCCCATTTATCGATCTAGCGAGATATCGGCCCATTTATCGATCTAGTAGAGATATCGCCCATTTATCAATCTAGCGTAGATATCGGCCCATTTATCGATCTAGCAGAGATTTCAGCCCATTTATTATTTATTAGGGATTTCGGCTCATTTAACTATCTATCCAAGATTTCGGCCCATTTTACTAACTAGCAAACTTATCGGCCCATTTTACGATCTAACACATCTTTGGCCCATTTATACATGAGATTTTTAGTATTCATTTTACTACCTACACATCGAGGGCATTTTCGTAATTTTCACATTTTTAACAATTTTTATGAATATTTCACCAAAATACCAAATATTTCGTATTATACTGATTTTGTCAGTTTTTACGATTTTTTACTCAATACCACGAATGACATCCAACCCGAGAAAAGTGTGAAGTTACATACCTTGATATCGTGAGTACTAAACCTTCCCGCTCATCGACACCTAATCATAATACAATCTATTAGAACACCATCATTTATCAAAAATATACTATTGGTATTTGATCAAAATCCTTACCCCTTTGATTTTGAATCACTTCAATTTTTGGTTTCTCTTCGTTTATCGATTTGTTGCTCGCTGAGAATCCACTAACGTACAAAGGCTCGGGAGTACGAACTACTTCAAATAATTGATTTCCCTCGGTTGATGGTCCGCAACCCGGTGGAAAATCCCAGATTCCTGAAATAGCCCTTCGTTTATAAATAGGGGGATTTGCGGAACCGCTTCTCTTTCGAAGGCTATGGACTGCCCTTTTTTGCCCTATCTTTAATGTCTCTTAAAGACATAAGATTATTAGTTCGACTTATTAATATCGAAAAATGATGAACGTTTATAAGATTTGGGATTTTACTTACCACGATTTGTCTTCGTTCCACGAGAATCAATCGAAAGATTGTGATCCTACAAACGAATCGATTAATAACTAACTATACTAACTGAATAAGAATCCTTAAAATAAAAATCTCCTTACCTTGATTCTTGAAATCGATTGTGGTAAGAGAAAATGAAGAGAATTTTGTCACAAGAGCATATTACATTCGACCATGGGTGATATAAAATTGAGGAAAATTATAATGAAGAAGAAAAATGAAGAAAAGGGAGATAGGATGGTATGGTTCGGTTTCAAGAGAGAAAGAGAGAAAGAAAGAAAAAGAAAGGAGAAAGAAAAAAGAAGAAAAAGATATTTAGTTTGGAAGAAAATGCATTCGGCATAGGAGGAGAAAATGAGAAGATGAAAGGAAGAAAAATATTTGCTTGTCTATGTACTTTCGGTCACAAAGAGAAAATGGATTTGGGAAAAGAAAAAGTTTCAAACCAAAATGGTCACAAGAGAATGGCTCAAAGAAGAGAAAAAAAATGAATTGTGTACTCAAATATGCTGGAAATTTTTGGCTAGAGAGAATATGGGTGGAGAAAAATGCTTTGTTAAGAAAATGACCAAAATGAAAGAGTTTCTTCTAACATTCAAGCTACCATACTCTCAACCAAAACCGGCCACCCCCCTTTTGCCTCATTGCCGTCCAAATACTTGGCTATCAAAGGCCAACCTTTTGCCACCCTTTCTTTCCATAGCACACTCCCCATTTCAAGCCATTTGTTCTCCTTACTTTCCTTCTCCTAATGATTTCTTTCCTCAACTTAGATATTTCCTTAATCCGTTAGCCATCATACCAAAAATAAAGAAGTCAAACTTTCCATGTTTGCTTCTTGGTCGGCACTTGATAGATGGAAGCAAAAAAATAAAATTTTTCAAGTTGCAAGCTAGAAGATTCGAACCTCCTCCCTCATGTCTAAGTTATGGCGCCATCACCACTATGCTATTAACTCATTTATGCCATCTTTTAGCACTTTAATTAATTTAAGTCTTAAGGTCATTTAATATTCTTTACTCTAAAGTACACTTAAATAATAATATTTATTCTAACTCCAAGTAACCCGAACTATCATTTAGCAACATAATGATACTCAATTATTTAGGATATTACACAACCCATGCAAATCATGTATGCATATTCATTTACAATAACTCATTCATATAATTACTACAAACATACAGCCCATTATAAAAATTTAAACAATCTGGCCCATATCACATTTTGGCCCATATAGCAAATATCACATTTGGCCCATATAGCAAATATCACATTTGGCCCATCTAGCAAATATCACATTTGGCCCATATATCAAATATCACATTTGGCCCATATAACAAATATCACAATTGGCCCATAAGTCACTTTTATTGATTTAGTCCATTGAGGGCAATTCCGTAATTCGGCCCATAAGGGCATTTTCGTAATTCAGCCTATAAGGGTATTTTTGTAATTTTACCCGTCGAGGGTAATTCAGTAATCTCACAATCCAGGGTTATTTCAGTAATTTACCCTCTAAGGGTATTATGGTAATTTCGTAACCTAGGCTTAACTACCAATTTGGGGCATAAAAGTTTGAAACTGTCCATCTGTGTCATACTGACTAAATTGACCATAACTCATGTTAGGAATCTCAAAATCTAAATCTGTAAATTTTCCTTGAAACTAGACTCATATTTCTTCTTACTACAATTTTTACAGAATTTTTACCTTAACCATTTAGTACATTTTATTCCTTAAATTTTCCCTTATTTCACTGTCCAATGATTCTGACCTCTCTTACCCAAAATCCAAATATCTCATTGTACAGTTTTCATATACTGCTCCCATTTGTCTCTATTAATAATAGGTTCACTAAGGAATACATACATATAAATTATGTCCCATAATTCACTTTTTACAATTTTATACAATTTTTCCAAGACAAAATAGAATACCTTGAAGTCATTCAGAATCAGTCTCACTAAAATTAACATATCTTAGAATATAATATTCCTTTTCCTTCTCTATTTCTTCCATATTAAATTAGACAGAGTAATCTTTAATCTGATATCTTTTTCACTTTGTAATTCCTTTCATCCAATTTTTCGTGATTTTTCAAATACATATCACTGTTTCTGATCGAAACTATTTTATTACAAAATATGATTACCACTACGAGCATACGCACGTCCGAGTGATCACGGATGCCGGTTATCGGTTTTCTTCGATATTTCTACCGAATCACAGAATATTTCATGTAAACTTTCAAAGAGATGTGAGACTTACTCACCATTTCAAACATATATTCGGAAGGATACGGGATTACACACATTGATTACGAGTTGTGCTTTCTACCGATTTCAACACCTATATTGATAGTTGATAGAAGGTTAGTCTCAACTTCGATAATCATAACTAGAAACACTTTATTAGGCTAACTCCACTTACCACGACTGTGATCTCCCTCGATGCACCAAGAATCAATCCTACCAACAATATTAATTAGCCAACCTTCAATCCGATTAACTTAATAACCAAATGGAGATATTGAATGGAATATGAAAGATCTTCCTTACCTTAATCGATTATAATCCCGTTTCTCACGATCGTCCTATGACTAGAGCTGATTAGGTGATGTTGTGGTATTTGGCCTCCCTCTAATCACTACGAAGAAGAAAATGATCTCCTATGAGAGAAAGTAAGGTGATGGTCTCGGTCAAAATGACCATCCAAAAACCAAAGTATGGATTCGGTCATAAGAGAAGAAAATAAAACATTGGAAAGAATACTTACCGATTGCTTAAGGAATGAGAAAGAAAGAACGATGGAAAGGTTTCAGTTATGAAGGAGAATGAACAATGATATTCGACTATCAAGGAGATTAGACAAAAGATGAATATGTGACCAATTCAAGAGAAGAGAAAATGCACTATTGTGCTAATATGTTTCGACAAGGAGAGTTGCAAAATGGGAGAGATGACACAAAGTTGTCAAAGGGAAATTTTGCCAAAACAAAACCAAGACCTTACCAAATGCCAAGGTAAAATTCGGCTATCACTCTAGTCCTAAACCGTCGACATTCATCCCCCCTAGGACAAGAGTTGGCCACCCAAGCTTTCCAAAACATCACCCACAAATTAAGCCTCATGTCCCCCTTTCATTCCTATTTCTCTTGATTCATTTCCCAAACATCAACATTGCCTTATTCTTATAGCCACCTTACCAAAAATAATGAAGTCAAACTTACCATATTTACTCCTTGGCCGACACTTGAGGAAAGAGTGCAAAAATAAAAGTCAAAATTGAACACAAAGGGATTTGAACCTCTTCCCTCAAGGTACTTCACTTGATGCCATAACCTCTTTACCAATAGCTCATTAATGCTAACCATTTATTCATTTATTTCAATAAGCATTGAAGCTACTTACCATCTCTCCTTAAAGTGCTAAAATACCAAATTTTCCTAAGGCCCAATTAAACCCGAGACTTCATAGAAACCTTGTAACCTTCCAAATTCACTTAGCTAAAAAGTCCAATTCGCAATAATGCCATTCTCTTGTTCTCAAAATTTTAAACATTCCTACGCCCAAGGCCCATTGGGCCCAATTCTACTAGGCCCAATTTTGGGATGTTACAAACATAAAGCAAAATAAAAATATCCCAGAGGCCTTATTACAACTTTAAAACCCAAAATAGTAAAAGTAACGAATTAAAACAGAAAAAAAGTTTACTAATGTTCGAAAACATTATTTCCAAAGTATGGCCTCTATTGAGTCATCCATGGCCCAAGTCCACATCACAGAGTATTACCTGCAAAGATTAAGGAGGGGTGAGTTACTAGAACTCAGTGCATAATCCTCTTACCGTCATCCACTAGGCCTGAACCTATATAGCATCATCTTGGACCGAAGCCCATTTACATGGAAATATTTAAATGAAGTAAATGCATGCAACCCAACGCACCCATCCATCACACCCCCGACCAGCAATCACACCTGTGGGGATCAAGTCAACCCACCCTGCCGCTCACACCAATTTGCAGTCAAACTTCCATTTATAATATTTTTGTGATCAAGCCACCGAAATCATAGTTAAGCATGATAATAAATGAATTGTGGTAATGCCACCAGGCTACACTGCTCTCCATACAATTTTTCCATCCCATGCAATATGTAAAGATGAACATAGATAGTAACATAAAATATCCACATATAAATAACAACCATTAATCTATTGAACAATTTTGGTGAATTGGCCCATTAAAGTAATTTAATAATTTGGCCCACTAAGGCATTTAAGCAAATCGACCCATAGGGGCATTTTCATAAATCGGCCCATAGGGCATTTTCGTAAATCGACCCATAGGGGTATTTTCGTAATTTAGCAATTTGATATAGATTTTGACAAATCCTTAGAAATAATACAATTTAAGCAGGTTACTCGATTTACACCATATTACAATTTTTAGCCTTGTAAATAATTACGATCTATTTTCTAACATGATATCGAGTCACGAATCTACGGGATTTCGGTGTGAGATTACACACTTGATTACGGTAAGGACTAATCCTTCTTAATCGTTGGCACCTAAATCACCATTACACTCGATTAACCAACAAACGAGATTTTATTAATCTAAGTCTAAATTAGACGATCTAATGAAATGCTTACCCTTATTATCATGAACGACCACGATTTGTCTATTCTTACCGGATGATGGTCCACAACCCGGTGGGAAATCCCGAACTGTTGATATTGCCCTACGCTTGAACTTAGGAGTAGAAATTGTAATTCCACTCTTTTTGTCCTCATATCGCCTTTCTTTTAAAATCGCTACCACTTGCCTCCATTGAAAAAGTCTCGGTTAGAATAATACTACTGTGAGAGAATGTAGTTAACTAAGGAGAGGTTTCGGCTTACCACCACTTATGAAGGATCAATGAATAGAGAAGAACGAGCGATTTAGTCCCTAAAATAACTGATTAGTCAAATCTATAGATCCATTTTAACAGTATAACCAAGTATTGAGAGATATCGAGATGAACCTTAATGAAATCCCTTACCTTGACAATAATAGATGCAACTTCCACCAATTGACTTATGACTACGGATGAATAGACAAGGATGTGGTATTCGACCACCCACTAGAACACTACGAAAAAGAGTTGATCATAATATGAGAGTGTAGGGGAGAGTGATGTTTCGATTTAGAAACAAAGTGTAATAGCCGTAGTGATGGACATACATATTCGGTTAGGAAGAAATGAAAATGAAAATGAAAAGTGGGAAAAAGGTCACTTACCGATTCAAACAAGAAGAGAGTGCCCAACACAAAAGAAAAAGAAATAGTGAAGAGGTAAGGTGTTAATAGGTTCGGCTATGGAGAGAATTGAACAAAGAAAGTTCGGTCACAAGGTAATGTCGATTTAAGAAAAGTTAGAATGGTTGAAGAAATGCCAAAAAGAAAAGAAAGGATGGAGAAAAAGAATGCTAGATAGTTTCGACTAACAACAACAAAAAGAAGATGAACCAAAATGAGTTGAGGGTTACGGAAAAATAAAGGAAAAGAAAGATGAACAAATAGCTAGAGTGTTTCGCCCAAAACAAGAGAAAAAGAAGTTGGAAAAGAAAATACCAAAATGTTAAAAAGAAACAACACCTTTCAAGCACAAACTTGCAAAAGACTATAGGAAAAATTCGGCTCTCACAATCCCTCTACCAAAACCGTGTATCCCTTTACCAAAAGGATCAAGATTGACCAAAAACTCTTTCTGTAACACCCTAAAAATTTGAGTATTATTATATTGCATGAATTGGTGTTTAGATTTTTTTTTAAGTGCTTATTGAAGTCCTAAAGAGGAGTATAGCATAATTTGGATAAGGAATAAAATTTATTAATTAAGAAATTATTGAAGAGAAGCAAATGTCATTAAGACTTAAGTTAAATTAAGTGTTAATGAGTGTCATAAGTTGAGTATATGGCATGGTGGAGTTGGCGCATGGGTTTTAGCAAGAGGGAAGAGGTTCGAATCCCTTGTTTAGCTTTTAGGTAAATTTTGTTTTAATTTTTATGCACATCCATAGCAAGTGTCGGCCAAGGACAATTAAGGTAAGAGTTGACCATATTATTTTTGGTTAGTGTATCAAAGGATTATGGAAATAGAAAATAGATGGCATGGAATCAAATACTTAAGGAAAGATAGGGGAACATAAGGCACATATCAAGGGAAATTTTGAAACAAATCATGGTCAATTGACCATGTGTTGAATGACAATTTGGTATAGGGAGGAGCCTAATTTTTGAGTTAGTTTGGCTAAGAATTTCTTTTCTCTCTTTGGTCATTCCTTGCACTTTGTGTGGAATTTTATTTCCTCTCCTTTCAACTTTCATCTTGGCGAATTTTGCAATTGGTAAAGCCAAAGTTTTTTGACCATTTGGTCACTTTTATTCATCTTGTGAATTTTCTTTTGTACTTCTCCTTGTGCGAAATCAACCATACCAAAACCATTCTCTTTCTTTTTCTTTTGCCATGGCGAATGCACTAACTCCTAAAATCCATCTTTTCTTCTCTTCTCTTTGAAATCAAACTATCTCATCACCATCTCTTTTCATATTCTAATTCTTTCAATCAAAGTTTCTCCATCAAACACTCTCTTGGCCGAATGCTAGAGTGCCATAACCGAATTTATTTTCTCTTTTCTTTGGTTGCATAGCCGAATTCTCCAACTCTCACAAACACCTCTCTCAATCCTTTCTTTTCAATCGTGGAAATAGGTAAGGAATTCTTTTTCATTTTCGATTTATTATTAGTGTCATGGCCAAATATCATTGGTATTATGAGGACCTTTTTGGATCGATATAACGTTCATTCTAATAACGTTTCTTTCGTTATTATTTAGTGCAATAACGAAAGATCGGAACTCAAGTGATCGGGAGAATCGTAGAAACGTTGGAAACGTTTTATTGTGGTAAGGAAATCCCATTCTTTAAAGCCTTTAGTGCTGTTTGATATTATTTTAGATCTAACTAATATTCCTTTGATCGTGAAGACTTTCAAAATAGGGAAGAAAAGGGCGGTGGTTAGTCACGTTAAGAGGGGCGGATCTGTAAATCCCCCATTCAAACGAAGAGCGATTTCGGCAGTCCGGGATTTTCCACGGGTTGCGGACCATCTTAGAAGGAAGTCCATTATTTGAAGTGGTACGAACTTAGAGCCATTATCGTTGGTGGATTCTCGGTGAGCGAATCAATAAGCGAGGAGAAGCCAAAATCAAGTGATTCAAAATCAAGAGGGTAAGATTTTGGATCTATTATCGATTAAGAATATTTTTACTGAAATAGTAATCTAACGGATCGAAATATGTTTAGGTCTTAGAGGCGAGAAGGATTAGTACTCATGGTATCGAGGTGTGTAACTTCACACTATTTCTCGGTTGGATGTCAATTTCGGTATGGAAGTAAAAATCGTAAAAAGCGACTAGATCGGTAAAAGCGTAAAAATTGATATTTTGACGAAAATCGTAAAAAATGACTAAATCGCGAAAATTATGAGCAAACTCGAGAAATTACTTGTTATTATGTAAATTGTATGTTTCGATAAATTGGGCCAAAATACTCTAGTTCGATAAATTGGGCCAAAATACTCTAGTTTGATAAATTGGGCCAAAATACTCTAGTTCGATAAATTGGGCCAAATTACTCTAGTTCGATAAATTGGGCCAAAATACTCTAGTTTGATAAATGGGCCAAAGTCCACTAAAGCGCTAAATGAGCAAATTGCTAAATTATTTTATGGGCCAATGAAATGTTTAATGATAAACCCACCATTGTTATGAATTAAATAAAAGAAATTATTATATGATTATATTTTGTTATATCGCACGATTGCATGGGGTGGGGTATATGAAGAGAAGAATGGCCAGTTGCCAAAAATCTAGTTCGGTGGCTCTCCACAATTATAACTTATTGCCTCTAGTTCGGTGGCTCGCCACAATTATGGCTTATTGCCTCTAGTTCGGTGGCTCTCGCCACAAATATGGCTTATGCCTCTAGTTCGGTGGCTTTCCCACAATCATAAAAAGGCTTAATGCCTACGATTGGTGTGTTGGCGGGGTGGGTTGACTTGATCCCCACAGTGTGATGGTTGATGCAGGGGTGTTAGCGGATGGATATTAGGTTTGGTTGGGAAATTCATTTTACATGCATCTTTAAATTATTTTATTTTATGATATATTGAATTACGTAATTGGGCTCAAGCCCGACATAATATCTTGACGATCTGCCCAATAATGGTGGTAAGTGAGTTACACTTGAGTTCTAAGTAACTCACCCCTTTTAATTTTTCCATCTTAGGTAATGGAAATTGATGTGGACTTGGGCGAGGATGACTTCGTGGAGGCCATCTTGCAAAATATGGGTTATTTAAACTCGAACTTTTAATAATTATTTTACTATTTTGGGATGTTGTAATAATGGCCTCTATAAATAATTTATGGATTTTATGTGTGTTTGCTTTTAAACTATACTTTGGATTTTTTTAAAAATATGGGTTATGATTATATGATGTTTTATTAAAATAAATTTGCGCTTTCAAGTATATGAAATTCATTTATAATATTTATTATTGTTAACTCTTCAATAAATTACCTAAAGGTTTTTGATAATAAAATAATGTTTTTTCAATGATGTTTTCTAATATTTATCAAATTCAAATACTCTTCTATTTTATTAAAATCTGAAAATTAATATTGTAGTTTTCAACTTATTGCAAAATTTAAAATAGTTCGATTCATGTAACAAACCAAATCTAGTCTCAACGCATAGACCGGGTTTGGGGTGTTACATTTAGTGGTATCGAGCCGGTTTCAAAAACTTCATACGTGGTTTGGGTTAAATAAATAATTTACGTATGAAATTGTACAATTATATTTTAAAGATCGATATGGCACCACAAGCATCCAAGCAACAAGTCAAGTAAGTATTTACTACTTAATGATTACTATGATATGATCATAGGAACACTCTAGAACTTCTAGTTTTAGATGTGAAAAGCTGTAGAGATTGAGACTATAGGACATGTTGCGAAAAACAACTTTATATCTCAAATCTCATAAAATATCGTTAATAAACACGAAACAAATTTTCCGATCCATAAAACTTGTAATCATATAAAAGCGAACAAGCTATCATGAGCACTAGAGGGGCGTGGTCATGGGCCAGCGATGACGTGGCCGTGGTAGAGGCCGAGGTGCTACTGTTGAAGCACCAAATCATATCTGGGAAGTAGACGCACTGCGTCAATCGAAAGTGAGACGGGATCACGTGATCACATGGAAGAAGATAATGCATTGACTCAAGCAATGCTGCTAGTCTTGGAAAGGGTCATTTGGAGCTAGAATTGGGCCAACAACTCGTGGGTCAATCTCGGGCGACTTAAGTCAAATAATCACGAAATTTTTAGAGGAGTCTCGGTGTAGCTCGAATGTAGTGAATCTTGGCTCGAAGTCGTGGAGCGGATTATGGATGATATGGAATGCACGATGAGCAAAAAGCGAGAGGAGTCTGTATCCTTATTGAGAGATGAGGCGTGTCGGTGGTGGCTCACTTGTTAGAAAACAATTGAAGTTGCGATTAATTGGGAATTCTTTAAAGTTGCCTTCCAAGGAAAATACGTTGGAGCGAGTTATGTAGGCGTCGAAGGAAAGAATTTTGAATCTTGTCCAAGGAAGTAAGGCAGTGGCGGCATATGAAGTGAGTTTTACGTCGAGCCGCTATGCGGACAATTGTAGCAACAGATCATGAGCGTTGTGTACGTTTGAAGATGGACTTAATGATGAGTGAGGGTTACGATTGCTCATGACAAGTTAGAAATTTTTCCACTCGGTGGAGAAGGCCAAAATAGCCAAGAGGCTAAAATTGAGCAGCGAGCCGAGAAAGATTTGAAACAAGAGAGAGACACAACATCTGGTTCTTCAAAGAGATTTGGAAGAAACCTCGGAATGATGAATCGAGTTCAAGGTAGAACCCAGTAGCAAATAATCGAGTCGAGATTGCAGAGTGTGGGAAAAGACATTTTGGAGAATGTTGGAGGAAAACGGCGCATGCTACAAATGCGGTTCAATGGATCATCGGTACAAAATTATCCTCGGCGTTTGGATCGACTCAAGAAGTCCGTAATAATGATGCCTGTAGGCCGGGGTGTCGGCTGACCACCGAGGGTCGTGGACCGTGTCGTGGTGGTAATGGGGCTGGTCGTGGTCAAGGTGCACCGGTCGAGGCAATGGTCCGAGAGGAAATCTGATGCAAGATACTGGATTGGTCTATGCGATTAGACACCATGAGGGCGGCAATGCACCGATGTGATAACCGATGCGTTCTTCATTTTTGATGTACTGTTATTGCCTTAATAGATATTGGCTCTACCCATTCATATGTAGCTAGTGCCATATCTAGAAACACAATTTAGAATCAAATTACCGATAGTGAGATAATAGTAATTAGTCCTTTAGGACGATCGGTAATTGTTAATAAAATATTTAAAGGCGTGCCCTTGAAAATCCAAGAGGAGGTATTCTTAGCAAACTTGATGGAACTACCTTTGGTGAGTTCGATCTCATTACGGGCATGGATTGGTGGTCAAACATCGAGCGCAATTGGATTGTCTTTGAAAAATGAATGTCGATAAGAACCTCGGATGATAAGGAAGTCATAATGATTGGTGAGCGAAGGAACTATCGGCAAATGTGGTATCTGCATTAAAGGCGAGAGAAGTTGGTCGGAAAGGATATGGTGCATTCTAGCCTTTATTTGTGCTTTGGATGCCAAAGAGTTATCTGTGAACGATGTGAGGACGGTGAAAGAATTTCCGATGTATTTCGAAGAACTTCTGGTATACCTCGGATCGGGAAGTGGAATTTGGCATTGAGCTTTTGCAGGGACAACTCCGGTGTCCATTGCTCCTTATAGAATGGCAAAAGGAGTTGGTGAGCTCAAAGCTCAAATTCAAGAATTCTTTGGATCGAGGATTTATTCGACCAAGTGTGTCTCCGTGGGGAGCACCAATTTTGTTAAATCAAGAAGAAGGATGGATCGATGCGTATGTGCATTGACTACATACGATTGAATAAATTGACGATCAAGAATCGGTATCCTCTGCCAAGAATTGGCGACTGTTTGATCAATTAAAAGGAGCTTGAGCTTTTCTCAAAATTGATTTAAGGTCGGGTTATCACCAACTCAAGGTGAAAGAAGTGGACATCTATAAGGCGGCATTTCGGACCGTTACGGACACTATGAGTTTGTAGTGATGCCGTTTGGACTAACCAATGCACCATGCATTTATGGACATGATGAACCGAGTCTTTCAACCATATTTAGACCGGTTTGTGGTAGTGTTCATAGATGATATATTGGTTTATTAGAAATGAGGAGGAACATGACCAACATTTGCGAATAGTATTGCAACTCTTGCGTGATAAGCAATTATATGCCAAATTTGGTAAATGCAAATTTTGGCTAAAAGAAGTGACTTTCCTTGGTCATGTAGTATCGGTAGAAGGAATAAGGGTGGATCCTCAAAAATTGAGGCTATTCGGATTGGAAACCACCAACATCGGTAGCTAAAATTGAGTTTCTTGGGTTTGGCTAGATACTATAGGCGTTTTGTAGAGGGTTTTA
Organism: Gossypium rotundifolium; assembly: GCA_025506655.1. Lineage (NCBI taxonomy): Eukaryota > Viridiplantae > Streptophyta > Magnoliopsida > Malvales > Malvaceae > Gossypium > Gossypium rotundifolium. The sequence continues at coordinate 34,437,830 of CP106730.1, forward strand.
GTTGATTCTTGCACCTAACTAAACTATTGCGAAAGGGAGCTCCGTATATTTGGATTGAAAAGCAACAAGAGAGTTTCAAGAAATTGAAGAAAATCGATGGAAGCTCGGTTTTGATTCATAGGAGGTGAAAAGAATTCACTGTTTATTGTGATCGTCTCACACGGTGCAGGTTGTGTGTTGATGCAAAATGGAAAGGTGGTGGCCTATGCTTCTCGTCAATTGAGACCACACGAAGTAAACTACCCTACTCATGATTTGGAGTTAGGCTGCTTTGTTGTCTTTGCTCTAAAGATTTGGAGGCACTATCTCTATAGTGAGAAGTCAATAATCTACACGGATCACAAGAGTCTTAAATACCTCCTTACCCAAAAGGAGTTAAATTTGAGACAAAGAAGATGGGTAGAATTATTAAAAGATTATGATTTCTCAATCGAATATCATCTGGAAAGGCTAACGTGGTAGCCGACGCGTTAAGTCGTAAGACGATGTCGATTTGAGAGCATTGTTTGCCCATTTGAGTCTCATGCGAGGATGGCGGTTTGTTAGCGAACTTGGTGAAGCCTCGTGGTGGAACAAATCAAGGAAAAACAGACATCGGATGAGAAGTTGGGACCTTTACTTGACAAGATGAAAATGGTGAAATTGAGGATTTTGGAATAAACAAGGAGGGTGTGTTGTGCTTTGAGGAAGAGTATGTATGCCTAAGGATTGGATCTGAGGCAAATGATTCTCTGAGGCGCATAGTAGCCCTTATGCTATGCATCCGGAGGAAATAAGATGTATCGAGATCTCCGTGAAACAGTATTGGTGGCGGGGTTGAGCGTGAGATTACGAGTTTGTGGGAAAATGCTTGACTTGTCAACAAGTGAAGGCGAACATCAATTACCGTGCGGATCGTTACAACCGATAAAGATTCCTCTTTGGAAATGGGAGCGGATAACTATGGATTTTGTTAGTGGGTTACCTTTAACACCTACTAAGAAAAATTACGTGTGGGTAATTGTTGATTGGTTGACTAAAACCGCTCATTTCACCTGTTCGTGCGGATTATTCATTCTGAAGTTGGCAAAATTATGCGTATCCAAAATTGTGAGGTTGCATGGGGTACCAGATCTATTATATCGGATAGGGACCCTAGGTTTACATCACGATTAAAAAGCTCTGCATGAAGCCTTGGGGACAAAGTTGAACTTGATGCGGCTTTTCATCCTCGATCGATGGTCGATCGGAGAGAGTAATTGAGATATTGGAAGATATGTTAAGAGGATGTATAATCGACTTGAGGGTAGTTGGGAGGATTATCTACCACTTTGGCGGAATTCAGCGTATAACAACACTATCGATCTAGCATTGGATGGCACCTTACTAGGCATTGTATGGTCGTAAGTGTCGTTCTCCAATTTGTTGGACTGAATTGGGCGAAAAGATGGATGTTAGGTCCTGAGATGATATCTAAGACAGAGGATAAGGTAAAAGTTATTCGAGCATGGTTGAAAGAAGCCTCAGATAGACAGAAGTCGTATGCAAACCTGAAGCGAAGAGATATCGAGTATGATGTGGGAGATCGGGTTTTCTTGAAGGTATCTCCTTTGAAAAGATCTTGATTAGGAAGGAAGGGCAAGCTAAGTCCTAGATACATTGGACCTTATCGTGTCTTTGAAACGTGTTGGTCGATGGCTTATCGATTGAGTTACCTCGGAATTGGATCAAATCCATAATGTTTTCATGTTTCCATGTTGAGGCGTTATAGATCGGATCCTTCGCACATTATCTGGTAGAAGAATTGGAGCTGAATTCGGATTTATCTTTCGAAGAAGAACCAGTGGAAATCTTAGACCGAGATGTCAAGGTGCTAAGAAAGAAAATCGTGCCTTTGGTCAAAGTTCTATGGCGTAACCACGGAGTGGAGGAAGCTACGTGGGAGCCTGAGGATGCAATTCGGCAACAATACGCTCACCTCTTTCAACCAGGTAAATTTCGAGGACGAAATTTTCTTTAAGGAGGGTAGAGTTGTAACACCCTAAAAATTCGAGTATTATTATATTGCATGAATTGGTGTTTAGATTTTTTTTAAGTGCTTATTGAAGTCCTAAAGAGGAGTATAGCATAATTTGGATAAGGAATAAAATTTATTAATTAAGAAATTATTGAAGAGAAGCAAATGTCATTAAGACTTAAGTTAAATTAAGTGTTAATGAGTGTCATAAGTTGAGTATATGGCATGGTGGAGTTGGCGCATGGGTTTTAGCAAGAGGAAGAGGTTCGAATCCTTGTTTAGCTTTTAGGTAAATTTTGTTTTAATTTTATGCACATCCATAGCAAGTGTCGGCCAAGGACAATTAAGGTAAGAGTTGACCATATTATTTTTGGTTAGTGTATCAAAGGATTATGGAAATAGAAAATAGATGGCATGGAATCAAATACTTAAGGAAAGATAGGGGGAACATAAGACACATATCAAGGGAAATTTTGAAACAAATCATGGTCAATTGACCATGTGTTGGACGGCAATTTGGTATAGGGAGGGAGCCTAATTTTTAAGTTAGTTTTGGCTAAGAATTTCTTTTCTCTCTTTGGTCATTCCTTGCACTTTGTGTGGAATTTTTATTTCCTCTCCTTTCAACTTTCATCTTGGCCGAATTTTGCAATTGGTAAAGCCAAAGTTTTTTTTGACCATTTGGTCACTTTTATTCATCTTGTGAATTTTCTTTTGTACTTCTCCTTGTGCCGAAATCAACCATACCAAAAACCATTCTCTTTCTTTTTTCTTTTTGCCATGGCGAATGCACTAACTCCTAAAATCCATCTTTTCTTCTCTTCTCTTTGAAATCAAACTATCTCATCACCATCTCTTTTCATATTCTAATTCTTTCAATCAAAGTTTCTCCATCAAACACTCTCTTGGCGAATGCTAGAGTGCCATAACCAAATTTATTTTCTCTTTTCTTTGGTTGCATAGCCGAATTCTCAAACTCTCACAAACACCTCTCTCAATCCTTTCTTTTCAATCGTGGAAATAGGTAAGGAATTCTTTTTCATTTTCGATTTATTATTAGTGTCATGGCCAAATATCATTGGTATTATGAGGACCTTTTTGGATCGATATAACGTTCATTCTAATAACGTTTCTTTCATTATTATTTAGTGGAATAACGGAGGATCGGAACTCAAGTGATCGGGAGAATCGTAGAAACGTTGGAAACGTTTTATTGTGGTAAGGAAATCCCATTCTTTAAAGCCTTTAGTCTTTGTTTGATATTATTTTAGATCTAACTAATATTCCTTTGATCGTGAAGACTTTCAAAATAGGGAAGAAAAGGCGGTGGTTAGTCACGTTAAGAGGCGGATCTAAATCCCCATTCAAGCGAAGAGCGGTTTGGCGATCAGGATTTTCCACCGGGTTGCGGACCATCTTCCAAGGAAGTCCATTATTTGAAGTGGTACGAACTTCCAAGCCATTATCGTTGGTGGATTCTCGTGAACGAATCAATAAGCGAGGAGAAGCGAAAATCAAGTGATTCAAAATCAAGAGGGTAAGATTTTGGATCTATTATCGATTAAGAATATTTTTACTGAAATAGTAATCTAACGGATCGAAATATGTTTAGGTCTTAGAGAACGAGAAGGATTAGTACTCACGGTATCGAGGTGTGTAACTTCACCCTATTTCTCTGTTGGATGTCAATTTCAGTATGGAAGTAAAAATCGTAAAAATGACTAGATCGGTAAAAACGTAAAAAATTGATATTTTGATGAAAATACGTAAAAAAAGACTAAATCGCGAAAATTACAGCATACGCCTCGAGAAATTACTTGTTATTATGTAAATTGTATGTTTCGATAAATTGGGCCAAAATACTCTAGTTCGATAAATTGGGCCAAAATACTCTAGTTCGATAAATTGGGCCAAAATACTCTAGTTCGATAAATTGGGCCAAATTACTCTAGTTCGATAAATTGGGCCAAAATACTCTAGTTTGATAAATGGGCCAAAGTCCACTAAACTGCTAAATGAGCAAATTGCTAAATTATTTTATGGGCCAATGAAATGTTTAATGATAAACCCACCATTGTTATGTATTAAATAAAAGAAATTATTATATGATTATATTTTGTTATATCATACGATTGCATGGGGTGGGGTATATGAAGAGAAGAATGGCAGTTGCCAAAAATCTAGTTCTGGCTTGCCACAATTATGGCTTATTGCCTCTAGTTCGGTGGCTCTCGCCACAATTATGGCTTATTGCCTCTAGTTCTGGCTTGCCACAATTATGGCTTATTGCCTCTAGTTAGGTGGCTCTTGCCACAAATATGGCTTATTGCCTCTAGTTCGGTGGCTTTGCCACAATCATAAAAAGGCTTAATGCCTACGATTGGTGTGTTGGCGGGGTGGGTTGACTTGATCCCCACAGGTGTGATGGTTGATGCAGGGTGTTAGCGGATGGATATTAGGTTTGGTTGGGAAATTCATTTTACATGCATCTTTAAATTATTTTATTTTATGATATATTGAATTACGTAATTGGGCTCAAGCCCGACATAATATCTTGACGATCTGCCCAATAATGGTGGTAAGTGAGTTACACATGAGTTCTAAGTAACTCACCCCTTTTAATTTTTCCATCTCGGGTAATGGAAATTGATGTGGACTTGGGCCGAGGATGACTTCGTGGAGGCCATCTTGCAAAATATGGGTTATTTAAACTCGAACTTTTAATAATTATTTTTACTATTTTGGGATGTTGTAATAATGGCCTCTATAAATAATTTATGGATTTTATGTGTGTTTGCTTTTAAACTATACTTTGGATTTTTTTAAAAATATGGGTTATGATTATATGATGTTTTATTAAAATAAATTTGCGCTTTCAAGTATATGAAATTCATTTATAATATTTATTATTGTTAACTCTTCAATAAATTACCTAAAGGTTTTGATAATAAAATAATGTTTTTTTCAACTGATGTTTTCTAATATTTATCAAATTCAAATACTCTTCTATTTTTATTAAAATCTGAAAATTAATATTGTAGTTTTCAACTTATTGCAAAATTTAAAAATAGTTCGATTCATGTAACAAACCAAATCTAGTCTCAACGCATAGACCGGTTTGGGGTGTTACATTTAGTAATATCGAGCCGAGTTTCAAAAACTCTACTGTGGTTTGGGTTAAATAAATAATTTACGTATGAAATTGTACAATTATATTTTAAAGATCGGTATGGCACCACAAGCATCCAAGCAACAAGTCAAGTAAGTATTTACTACTTAATGATTACTATGATATGATCATAGGAACACTCTAGAACTTCTAGTTTTAGATGTGAAAAAGCTGTAGAGATTGAGACTATAGGACATGTTGCGAAAAACAACTTTATATCTCAAAACTCATAAAATATCGTTAATAAACACGAAACAAATTTTACGATCCATAAAACTTGTAATCGATAAAAGCGAACAAGCTATCATGAGCACTAGAGGGCGTGGTCGTGGGCGCTTGTAGACGTGGCCGTGGTAGAGGCCGAGGTGCTACTGTTGAAGCACCAAATCATATCTGGGAAGTAGATGCACTGCGTCAATTGAAAGTGAGGCGGGATCACGTGATCACATGGAAGAAGATAATGCATTGACTCAAGCAATCTGCGAGTCTTGGAAAGGGTCATTTGGAGCTAGAATTGGGCCAACAACTCGTGGGTCAATCTCGGGCGACTTAAGTCAAATAATCTGAAATTTTAGAGGAGTCTCGGTGTAGCTCGAATGTAGTGAATCTTGGCTCGAAGTCGTGGAGCGGATTATGGATGATATGGAATGCACGTGAGCAAAAAGCGAGAGGAGGCTGTATCCTTATTGAGAGATGAGGCGTGTCGGTGGTGGCTCATTTGTTCGAGAAGGCAATCAAGTCGCACCGATTAATTGGGAATTCTTTAAAGCCGCCTTCCAAGGAAAATCGTTGGAGCGAGTTATGTAGGCGTCGAAGGAAAGAATTTCGAATCTTGTCCAAGGAAGTAAGGCCGTGGCGATATGAAGTCGAGTTTTTACGTCGAGCCGCTATGCGGACAATTGTAGCAACATCATGAACGTTGTGTACATTTGAAGATGGACTTAATGATGAGTGAGGGTTCCGATTGCTCATGACAAGTTAGAAATTTTTCCACTCGGTGGAGAAGGCCAAAATAGCCAAGAGGCTAAGAATTGAGCAGTAGAACCGAGAAAGATTTGAAACAAGAGAGACACAACATCTGGTTCTTCAAAGAGATTTGGAAGAAACCTCGGAATGATGAATCGTTCAAGGTAGAACCCAGTAGCAAATAATTGAGTCGAGATTGCACCGAGTGTGGGAAAAGACATTTTGGAGAATGTTGGAGAAAACGGGCGCATGCTACAAATGCGGTTCAATGGATCATCGATACAAAATTATCCTCGGCGTTTGGATCGACTCAAGAAGTCCGTAATAATGATGCACACCGGCCGGGTAATCAGCAGACCACCGAGGGTCGTGGACCGGTCGTGGTGGTAATGGGGTTGGTCGTGGTCAAGGTGCACCGGTCGAGGCAATGGTCAGAGAAATGCGGATGCAAGACGGGATCGGTCTATGCGGTTAGACGCCGAGGGCGGCAATGCACTGATGTGATAACCAGATGCGTTCTTCATTTTGATGTACTGTTATTGCCTTAATAGATATTGGCTCTACCCATTCATATGTAGCTAGTACCATATCTGGAAACCTGAATTTAGAATCTGAAATTACCGATAGTGAGATAACAGTAATTAGTCCTTTAGGATAGTCGGTAATTGTTAATAAAATATTTAAAGACGTGCCCTTGAAAATCCAAGAGGAGGTATTCTTAGCAAACTTGATGGAACTACCTTTCGGCGAGTTCGTTCTCATTCTGGGCATGGATTGGCTGGTCAAACATCGGGCGCAATTGGATTGTGCTGAAAAATGAATGTCAGTAAGAACCTCAGATGATAAGGAAGTCATAATGATTGGTGAGCGAAGGAACTATCTGGCAAATGTGATATCTGCATTAAAGGCAGAGAAGTTGGTGCGGAAAGAATATGGTGCATTCCTAGCCTTTATCTGTGCTTTGGATGCCAAAGAGTTATCTGTGAACGATGTGAGGACGGTGAAAGAATTTCCCGATGTATTTCTCGAAGAACTTCCTGGTATACCTCTAGATCGGGAAGTGGAATTTGGCATTGAGCTTTTGCCTGGGACAGCTCCAGTGTCCATTGCTCCTTATAGAATGGCACCAAAGGAGTTGGCTGAGCTCAAAGCTCAAATTCAAGAATTACTGGATCGGGGATTTATTCGACCAAGTGTGTCTCCGTGGGGAGCACCAGTTTTGTTCGTCAAGAAGAAGGATGGATCGATGCGTATGTGCATTGACTACAGACAGTTGAATAAATTGACGATCAAGAATCGGTATCCTCTGCCAAGAATTGACGATCTGTTTGATCAATTAAAAGGAGCTTCAGTTTTCTCCAAAATTGATTTAAGGTCGGGTTATCACCAACTCAAGGTGAAAGAAGTGGACATCTATAAGACGGCATTTCGGACACGTTACGGACACTATGAGTTTGTAGTGATGTCGTTTGGACTAACCAATGCACCAGCTGCATTTATGGACATGATGAACCGAGTCTTTCAACCATATTTAGACCGGTTTGTGGTAGTGTTCATAGATGATATATTGGTTTATTCGAGAAATGAGGAGGAACATGACCAGCATTTGCGAATAGTATTGCAACTACTACGTGATAAGCAATTATATGCCAAATTTGGTAAATGCAAATTTTGGCTAAAGGAAGTGACTTTCCTTGGTCATGTAGTATCAGCCGAAGGAATAAGGGTGGATCCTCGAAAAATTGAGGCTATTCTGGATTGGAAACCACCAACATCGGTAGCTAAAATTCAGAGTTTCTTGGGTTTGGTGGATACTATAGGCGTTTTGTAGAGGGTTTTCATTGATTCTTGCACCCTAACTAAAGCATTGCGAAAGGGAGCTCCGTATATTTGGACCGAAAAGCAACAAGAGAGTTTCAAGAAATTGAAGAAAATCGTGAAGCTCGGTTTTGATTCATTGGAGGCTGAAAAGAATTCACTGCTTTATTGTGATCGTCTCACACAGTGCAGGTTGTGTGTTGATGCAAAATGGAAAGGTGGTGGCATATGCTTCTCGTCAATTGAGACCACACGAAGTAAACTACCCTACTCATGATTTGGAGTTAGTTGCTTTGTTGTCTTTGCTCTAAAGATTTGGAGGCACTATCTCTATAGTGAGAAGTCAATAATCTACACGGATCACAAGAGTCTTAAATACCTCCTTACCCAAAAGGAGTTAAATTTGAGACAAAGAAGATGGGTAGAATTATTAAAAGATTATGATTTCTCAATCGAATATCATCCCGAAAGGCTAAGCGTGGTAGTGACGCGTTAAGTCGTAAGACGATGATCGATTTGAGAGTATTGTTTGCCCATTTGAGTCTCAGACGAGGATGGCGGTTTGTTAGCGAACTTGGTGAAACCTCGTGGTGGAACAAATCAAGGAAAAATAGACATCAGATGAGAAGTTGGGACCTTTACTTTGGCAAGATGAAAATGGTGAAATTGAGGATTTTGGAATAAACACGGAGGGTGTGTTGTGCTTTCGAGGAAGAGTATGTATGCCTAAGGATTCAGATCTGAGGCAAATGATTCTACGGGAGGCGCATAGTAGCCCTTATGCTATGCATCCGAAGGAAATAAGATGTATCGAGATCTCCGTGAAACGATATTGGTGGCGGGGTTGAAGCGTGAGATTACTGAGTTTGTGGGAAAATGCTTGACTTGTCAACAAGTGAAGCGAACATCAATTACCGTCTGGATTGTTACAATCGATAAAGAATCCTCTTTGGAAATGGGAGCGGATAACTATGGATTTTGTTAGTGGGTTACCTTTAACACCTACTAAGAAAAATTCTGTGTGGGTAATTATTGATCGGTTGACTAAGACTGCTCATTTCACCTTTGTTCGCATGCGGATTATTCATTACGAAGTTGGCAAAATTATACGTATCCGAAATTGTGAGGTTGCATGGGGTACCTGTATCTATTATATCGGATAGGGACCCTAGGTTTACATCACGATTCTGGAAAGCTCTGTATGAAGCCTTGGGGACAAAGTTGAACTTCATTACGGCTTTTCATCCTCGGTCGATGGTCGATCGGAGAGAGTAATTCGATATTGGAAGATATGTTAAGAGGATGTATAATCGACTTGAGGGTAGTTGGGAGGATTATCTACCACCGGTAGAATTCAGCGATATAACAACATGACTATCAGTCTAGCATTCAGATGGCACCTTACGAGGCATTGTATGGTCGTAAGTGTTGTTCTCCAATTTGTTGGACTGAGTTGGGCGAAAGATAGATGTTAGGTCCTAAGATGATATCTGAGACAGAGGATAAGGTAAAAGTTATTCGAGCATGGTTGAAAGAAGCCTCAGATAGACAGAAGTCGTATGCGCACTGAAGCGAAGAGATATCGAGTATGATGTGGGGATCGGGTTTTCTTGAAGGTATCTCCTTGGAAAAGATCTTTATTTCGGAAGGAAGGGCAAGCTAAGTCCTAGATACATTGGACCTTATCGTGTCTTTGAAACGTGTTGGTCGATGGCTTATCGATTGAGTTACCTCGGAATTGGATCAAATCCATAATGTTTTCATGTTTCCATGTTGAGGTGTTATAGATCGGATCCTTCGTACATTATACCGGTAGAAGAATTGGAGCTGAATTCAGATTTATCTTTCGAAGAAGAACCAGTGGAAATCTTAGACCGAGATGTCAAGGTGCTAAGAAAGAAAACCGTGCCTTTGGTCAAAGTTCTATGGCGTAACCACGGAGTGGAGGAAGCTACGTGGGAGCCTGAGGATGCAATTCGGCAACAATACGCTCACCTCTTTCAACCAGGTAAATTTCGAGGACGAAATTTTCTTTAAGGAGGGTAGAGTTGTAACACCCTAAAAATCCGAGTATTATTATATTGCATGAATTGGTGTTTAGATTTTTTTTAAGTGCTTATTGAAGTCCTAAAGAGGAGTATAGCATAATTTGGATAAGGAATAAAATTTATTAATTAAGAAATTATTGAAGAGAAGCAAATGTCATTAAGACTTAAGTTAAATTAAGTGTTAATGAGTGTCATAAGTTGAGTATATGGCATGGTGGAGTTGGCGCATGGGTTTTAGCAAGAGGAAGAGGTTCAATCCTTGTTTAGCTTTTAGGTAAATTTTGTTTTAATTTTTATGCACATCCATAGCAAGTGTCGGCCAAGGACAATTAAGGTAAGAGTTGACCATATTATTTTTGGTTAGTGTATCAAAGGATTATGGAAATAGAAAATAGATGGCATGGAATCAAATACTTAAGGAAAGATAGGGGGAACATAAGGCACATATCAAGGGGAAATTTTGGAAACAAATCATGGTCAATTGACCATGTGTTGGACGGCAATTTGGTATAGGGAGGGAGCCTAATTTTTGAGTTAGTTTTGGCTAAGAATTTCTTTTCTCTCTTTGGTCATTCCTTGCACTTTGTGCGGAATTTTTATTTCCTCTCCTTTCAACTTTCATCTTGGCCGAATTTTGCAATTGGTAAAGCCAAAGTTTTTTTTGACCATTTGGTCACTTTTATTCATCTTGTGAATTTTCTTTTGTACTTCTCCTTGTGCCGAAATCAACCATACCAAAAACCATTCTCTTTCTTTTTTCTTTTTGCCATGGCCGAATGCACTAACTCCTAAAAATCCATCTTTTTCTTCTCTTCTCTTTGAAATCAAACTATCTCATCACCATCTCTTTTTCATATTCTAATTCTTTCAATCAAAGTTTCTCCATCAAACACTCTCTTGGCCGAATGCTAGAGTGCCATAACCGAATTTATTTTCTCTTTTCTTTGGTTGCATAGCCAATTCTCCAACTCTCACAAACACCTCTCTCAATCCTTTCTTTTCAATCGGGAAATAGGTAAGGAATTCTTTTCATTTTCGATTTATTATTAGTGTCATGGCCAAATATCATTGGTATTATGAGGACCTTTTGGATCGATATAACGTTCATTCTAATAACGTTTCTTTCGTTATTATTTAGTGCAATAACGAAGATCGGAACTCAAGTGATCGGAGAATCGTAGAAACGTTGGAAGCGTTTTATTGTGGTAAGGAAATCCCATTCTTTAAAGCCTTTAGTCTTTGTTTGATATTATTTTAGATCTAACTAATATTCCTTTGATCGTGAAGACTTTCAAAATAGGGAAGAAAAGGCGTTGGTTAGTCACGTTAAGAGGGCGAATCAGTAAATCCCATTCAAATGAAGAGCGGTTTCGGCAAATCGGATTTTCCACGGGTTGCGGACCATCTTCCGAAGGAAGTCCATTATTTGAAGTGGTACGAACTTTCGAGCCATTATCGTTGGTGGATTCTCGTGAGCGAATCAATAAGCGAGGAGAAGCCAAAAATCAAGTGATTCAAAATCAAGAGGGTAAGATTTTGGATCTATTATCGATTAAGAATATTTTTACTGAAATAGTAATCTAACGGATCGAAATATGTTTAGGTCTTAGAGGCGAGAAGGATTAGTACTCACGGTATCGAGGTGTGTAACTTCACACTATTTCTCGGTTGGATGTCAATTTCGGTATGGAAGTAAAAATCGTAAAAACGACTAGATCGGTAAAAACGTAAAAAAATTGATATTTTGACGAAAATACGTAAAAAAATGACTAAATCGTAAAAATTACGAAAATGCCCTCGAGAAATTACTTGTTATTATGTAAATTGTATGTTTCGATAAATTGGGCCAAAATACTCTAGTTCGATAAATTGTGCCAAAATACTCTAGTTCGATAAATTGGGCCAAAATACTCTAGTTCGATAAATTGGGCCAAAATACTCGATAAATTGGGCCAAATTACTCTAGTTCGATAAATTGGGCCAAAATACTCTAGTTTGATAAATGGGCCAAAGTCCACTAAACTGCTAAATGAGCAAATTGCTAAATTATTTTATGGGCCAATGAAATGTTTAATGATAAACCCACCATTGTTATGAATTAAATAAAAGAAATTATTATATGATTATATTTTGTTATATACGCACGATTGCATGGGGTGGGGTATATGAAGAGAAGAATGGCCAGTTGCCAAAAATCTAGTTCGGTGGCTCTGCCACAATTATGGCTTATTGCCTCTAGTTCGGTGGCTCTGCCACAATTATGGCTTATTGCCTCTAGTTCGGTGGCTCTGCCACAATTATGGCTTATTGCCTCTAGTTCGGTGGCTCTGCCACAAATATGGCTTACTGCCTCTAGTTCGGTGGCTTTGCCACAATCATAAAAAGGCTTAATGCCTACGATTGGTGTGTTGGCGGGGTGGGTTGACTTGATCCCCACAGGTGTGATGGTTGGTACGGGGGTGTTAGCGGATGGATATTAGGTTTGGTTGGGAAATTCATTTTACATGCATCTTTAAATTATTTTATTTTATGATATATTGAATTCTGTAATTGGGCTCAAGCCCAGCATAATATCTTGACGATCTGGCCCAATAATGGTGGTAAGTGAGTTACACACTGAGTTCTAAGTAACTCACCCCTTTTAATTTTTCCATCTCAGGTAATGGAAATTGATGTGGACTTGGGCGAGGATGACTTCGTGGAGGCCATCTTGCAAAATATGGGTTATTTAAACTCGAACTTTTTAATAATTATTTTTACTATTTTGGGATGTTGTAATAATGGCCTCTATAAATAATTTATGGATTTTATGTGTGTTTGCTTTTAAACTATACTTTGGATTTTTTTTTAAATATGGGTTATGATTATATGATGTTTTATTAAAATAAATTTGGGCTTTCAAGTATATGAAATTCATTTATAATATTTATTATTGTTAACTCTTCAATAAATTACCTAAAGGTTTTTGATAATAAAATAATGTTTTTTTTCAACTGATGTTTTCTAATATTTATCAAATTCAAATACTCTTCTATTTTTATTAAAATCTGAAAATTAATATTGTAGTTTTCAACTTATTGCAAAATTTAAAAATAGTTCGATTCATGTAACAAACCAAATCTAGTCTCAACGCATAGACCGGGTTTGGGGTGTTACACTTTCCAAAACACCTTCAACAAAACCGACCAACATGTCCCCCCACCTTATCCCTTTCCTTGATTTCCTTCCTTATACTCCTCCTTACCTTATTTTCTTAGTCTTCTTTCTATCATTAGAAAATCTTACTTTCCTTCTTTAATGCCATGGTTGACACTTACCATGAACATAAAAAAAAATTAATCCAAAAAAATTTGCAATGGGTGGGATTCGAACCCACTCCCCCTTCCATGCTCCATTATGACACCAACCACTCCACCATGTGCTCCACTTATGCTAGCAAAATACACTCTTATTTCCTTAAGCATTGATGCCACTTACCTTCTCTCATTAAAGTGCATAAACACAAAAATTTTACTAAGGTCCAACTTAAGCCCAAGCCTTCTTAAGACCCTTAAACATACACAATTAATATTTTCAACTAGCCTATCACATGGTATAATGCAAAACATAAAATTCTAAATTTCAAGATGTTACATATTTTTCGCGATTAAGCCCTTTTCTCAAATTAAGCACACAAACAATAAAATTAATTCACGAAACTTTCACACATGTAAATTCACACATAATTAATACAGAATATAATTTTAAAATATTTTTCAAACTCGAATTTGTGGTCCCGAAACCACTATTATGATTAGGGTCAAAATCAGGCGGTTACAACTCTCCCCCCTTAGGGATTTTCATCCCCGAAAATTTTACCGGTAAATAGGTTTGAATAACGCTCTCTCATTGCATCCTCTGGTTCCCAAGTTGCTTCCTCAGCTCTGTGTTTATGCCACAATACTTTAACTAATGAAACTTTCTTATTTCATAATTCTTTAATCTCGTGAGCCAAAATGCGAATCGGTTCTTCTTCATATGTTATATCGGACTTAATCTCAATCTCTGTCAGACTAATCACATGTGAGGGATCAGATCAATATCTACAAAGCATCAAAACATGGAATACATTGTGGACCTTTTCTAGCTCAGGTGGCAACATTAGTCTATAAGCAACCAGCCCAAGACGCTCTATAATCTCATACAATCCAATATACCTCGGACTCAACTTGCCTTTACGATCAAAATTTGAGTATTTTCTTCCACAGTGAGACTTTCAAAAACACTTTATTTTCATTCTATAACTCTATATCTTTTTGTTTCATGTCTGCATACGATTTCTAACAATTCAATGTTATTTTCAGACTATCGTGAATCACTTTCACATCATATATTTCAAATTCACACATAGCTTTGAATTTCAAATCTCTTTAATCTCACAACTAAAATTCTGATCTGACTTTCACTATACATCATCCCTAGTTAAAACTGCTTATAATTGTATTAAATTGTTTCCATTTTTTTACTCACATTCTCTGACGATTTTAATCCTGTGAATCATTTTCTCACAAAACTCGATCCTGAAGTAACGGAGTTCGATAACTGCTTATTATAGCAACAATCTTTCTTAGTAACTTTGAAATTATAAAACATTGTGACAAATAAATATTTCAAGAATTTGGTTTGCGTTTCCTGATTTCAATGCAATTTCATACTCACAGATTACTATAATCTCTCTTAGAATTACCATATAAATTTTAGATCTCAATCCAAAACAATGATAACTGACACCATAGACAGATTTACCAACACAGAAATGAATAACTTAATTATTTTATCAAAAGAGAAAATCTATACTTACAGAGAGATTTCTTCAGACAGTTAACCATATTTCATATAACTCCATCTTTTTCAATGATAAAGATAATCCCGATACAAAATTCATCAACCCTCCATTTTTATAATCAACAAAGTCAGAAATATCACATTTCAAACTCATCATCTATTGTGCATCTTGTTAATCCCATATGAACACCATTGAGAGTTTCTTGTAGCAGTTGTTGTATATTCGTAGAACTTTTCAGTATGCACACTTTATCTCAAAATAACAAATAATCATCGATACCATATTTGAGGTTCTAAATCAGAAATTAATTTAGGTTAAACTCTTTTTTAACTTATAATTCACTGACACATTTCTAAATTTCATAACTTCACTATATAAACATTTATTTAGCCTCTAATTCAACTAGCAACTATTCATTACCTGATAAGATCAATCATGTATTCATCGCCCAATCAAAACATTCGAAACTACAATTATTTTCCTTGGATAAGAATCACTTACAGACTTAAAAGTTTTTCGACGATTGAAACTAACCTTGCTGTGCCAAGTTCAAATCTTTCTCTGACATTAAACATTTTAAAATCTTATAATTATCAAATATTTCACATAACTATTTTTATGCAGCTTTAACTATATAGAATCATAAGATATCTCTGCACATTCTTGTATTACAATACATTTCGAACTATTCATTAACATAAGGACGAAAATCATAATCTCTTTATTGAACTCAAACTAAACTAGAACTGATATTTCAGTCGAAATTATCTTTGTGCAAAAGAAAATTTCAACAATCAACTAACTTTAATTTATCACAACATTTCCCAGATAGAATCATTCCAATAGATATAATTCGGTATCAAGTCTTCAAGAATACGAGTTCTTCTTCAAGACTATCCCTTAATTCACACATGTACATTCAAAGTTTATTTCCAGTCAGGTGGATAGATTCAAACACATATAACCCAATTATCTTTTCAATCAAATAATTCAAATCAGACTAAATCACTAAATCAGTCTTTTCGAAGAAATCTTTTCTTCTCGTTAAAAAGGATAACCCAGACATATTGTTTCACAGATTTAATATTATTCTTTATCATTTTCACTTTTATCAATGTCAAACCTTCACGAGAACTAGAAAAGAGTTTATAATAAAGCTGTCTCAACTATTAATCATCAAAGTTCTGAATTATACTGTAGTCAGCTTTATCAGATAGAAATCATTGGGCCTTAATAAGAACGATGTCTCAACCTTATAAATAGATATTATCCCGACTATTAATGAAGCATTTGAACACATAGAAGAATCAAATGTGATTTTAATAGTAACCTCTACAAAAACACAACTTCGATAACTTTGAGAACGGTACAACTGTACTCTCACATTTCAGGCCAGAAATTATAATTATAAACGATATAGCCATTTCTGTCAAATAGATATCTCTTACAGATAATCACATAGATTCACAAGAAAACCAGAACAGCGAAATTTCAAACACATGATATCTAAAAATTACAACCCAGGTAGAATGATATCAATTCTGATGATATCCCAAAAAATATCTAGAAAGAACAATGTCACTCATAAATATTAAAATCCACAGTAACAGAAGTAATATAATCTTCATATACAGAGTATTATTATCATTCAAATTTTACCGTCGATTTTCATATCCACACAAGGGAATAAATACCAGAGAAAGACATAGCAATATCATACGTTATAGGACCCAATTTATGCCCGGGCCTATTTAAACCAAACCAAACCAAGGGGAAACAGAAAATAAAAAACCCATAATAATAAGTCCAATAAAAATAGTCCATTAGAAAATTACAAGCCCAATAACAAATTACAAGCCCAAACCTAACTAAACCTAGCCCACTAAGCCCAAAATCTAAAAAAAAAAAAAAAAAAATAGCCAGAAACCCTAGCCAAGAAGACCGGTCATGAAGCCTCCACCATCATGCACCCCACGCGCAAGCGTTCAATACCACGTCACCCCAAGCATTCGACCTCCACCATCGCCACGTCCATGCCTACAATAGATAAACAACCAAGCAATAACAAATAAGGAATAACAGAAAAAATAAGAAATGATGTATTTTTTTATTTTTTATTTTCTTTTTAATTTTTGGCTTTATAAAGCCAAATGAAAATCTATAAAAAAAAGGTTTTTATGAACACAAAAAAAGCAATCAATAAGAAATACAGAAAGAATAGATTTGAAGAAAAAGAAAAAGGTTGCTATCTATTTTGATATTTCTTTTTCGTTTCGTTTTTATTTTCAATAAAATTTACAAAAGAAAAAGAAGGGTTTTCTTATCTGTTTCTGGTGTCAATTTAGCCAGCCTCAATCCAAACGATCAACGGATCCTTATGGATCTGGTTAAAATCGCGACGGTGGTGGAGGTGCACTGTGCACCGATGAAACCCATGGGTTGACTGAGAAGACGGAAAGGCTGAAAGATTTAAAAAAAAAAAGAGGGGGTTTTGAAGTCTTTTTTGGAGAGAATAATGGGAAAATGAAGATTAGGGCAAATTCTTGTTCATATATATGATCAAAACGGCGTCATTTAAACTGTAAGAATTGGCATGAAAACGGTGTCGTTTCACAGCCGCGATCTGATCTGACCCGACTCCCTTGAGACCCGCGTGTTTTCATTGTGAATGGATAATCTACGCATTTAGTCCCTTTGTTTCATGCTATTATCTGATTAAACCCACTATATATTTTCTTTGTTTTTTTATTAACCCCTATAATTATGCGTCATTTCAATCTAATCCTGTCAATGTGTTGCATTTTGAATATCAGAAAATTTGCTAGTTTAATCCTTCAATATTTATATGATTTTTGATCTGATCTTCGATTGTTTATTTATGAAATAGCCTTCTAATTTTATTTTCATTTCGATTAAGTTTTATTTTCTATTTATAATTCTTGTAACCTTTTTATAATATTAAATTTATTTATTATTCAAGCTATTTGAATAAAACTATTTTGAAATCGTTTCTACAATGTCCTAACTTGTTTTATTTTCCATTTATATGTATTTCGTTTATATTTATTGTATAAATATTTAATTTCAAACCATACATTATGTATTTCTTTGATGATTTATATAATATTTAATTTAAATACAATTATATGCTATTACTTTGTACATACATACATACAATATGTAACATCCTGAAATTTGGGAATTTATTTTTGCATTATACCATGCGATAGGTTAGTTAAGAGTGTTAATTGTGTACGTTTAGGGGTCCTAAGAAGGCTTGGGGTTGAGTTGGGCCTTAGTAGAATTTTTGTGTTTAAAGCACTTAAGGGGGAGAAGGCAAAGTGGCATCGAGACTTAAGGAAATAATTATGTATTTTGCTAGCACAAGAGGAGCTAGTAGCAAGGTGGTGAGGCGTCACATGAAGGGGGCTTAAGGGGTGGAGTTCGAATCCAACCTATTACAATTTTTTTTTGGATTAATTTTGTGCTTCTTTTCCAAAGTGTCGGCCAAGGCTTTAAAGAAGGAAAGAAAGACTTTCTAATAATGGAAAGAACACTAAGGAGAAGAGTAAGGAAGAGATCAAGGGAAAAGGAAGGAAAGAAGTAAAGGAATTGTGGTAAAAGGGGGGACATGTTGGCTGAATTTTTGGAAGGTGATTGGGGAAAGAATTTTTGGTCAACTATTACCCTTATAGAGTTAGAGGCATACAGTTTTGGTAATAGGGGAATGAGCCAAAATAGTTTTGCAATTTTTGGTGCATGAAGAGTTTTTCTCTTGTCAACATTTTGGTGCATTTTTTTTACAATCTCTTCCCTTTTGCTTGTCGAATTTTGTTAGACTTCTTGAGGAGTTCTTAGTTTCATTTGAAAGTCCTTTCTTTTTACTATTTGGTACCTCTTTTCCTTGCTTAAAAACCGTGGCCATTAAGGAGCATTTTCTTTTCTCCTTCTCATCTTTGCCATAACTTTCTTTTCCTCCTTTGTTCATTTCGAACTCTCTCTCATTGCTCGGTTATTTTGCTGATCGGGTTAAAAGTTATGTCTAATCGTTTATTCTAGGGACAAAATCACTCATTTTTCTCTACTCGTTAGCCTTTCGGAAGTAGAGGTGAGCTGAAACCCTTTCCTTAGTCTTTCTCTCATCGTAGTATTACTTTAACCGAGACTTTTCCAATGGAGGCAAGTTGTAGCGATACTAAAGGAAAATCGATATGAGGGCAAAAAGGGAGTGGACTTGAAATCTCTACTCCCAAGTTCAAATGTAAGGTGGTATCGGCAGTTCGGGATTTCCCACTGGGTTGTGGACCATCTTCTGGTGAGAGTAGGCAAATCGTAGTTGCTCGCGATACTAAGGGTGCCGAAGATCAACAAGGTTCAGTCCTTACCGTAATCAGGTGTGTAATCTCACACTGAAATCCCGTAGATTCGTGATTCACTATTATGTTGAAAAATAGATCGTTGTTGTTTACAAATCTAATAACCGTAATATGGCATGAATCGAGTAACTTGCTTAATCAACGCTATTTCTAAAGATCTATCAAAATTGGTATTAAATCACTAAATTATGAAAATGCCCCTATAGGTTGATTTACCAAAATACCCTATGGGCCGATTTACCAAAATGCCTCTATGGGACGATTTACCAAAATGCCCCTATGGGCTAATTTACTAGAATGCCTTAGTGGGCCGAATTATTAAATTGCTTTAATGGGCCGATTCACCAGAATAATTCACTAGATTAATGATGGTTATATATATATATAAATATTTAATTATGTATGTTGCATTTTTACATTTTGCATGGGATGGGAAAATTTGTATAGAGAGCAGTGTAGCCTGGTGGCATAGCCACAATTTGTCTATTATTATGCTTAAATTATGATTTCAGTGGCTTGACCACAAAAATGATATACTATAGCAGCTTGACTGCAAGTTTGGTGTGCGCGGTGGGATGGGTTGACTTGATCCCTACAGGTGTGATTGGCTGGTCGGGGGTGTGATGGATGGATGGGCTGGGTTGCATGCATTTCATATAAATACTGTCATGTATATGGGCTTAGGCCCAGGATGTTGCTATATGGGTTCATATCCAGTGGATGACGGTAAGGGGGGATTATACACTGAGTTTTTGTAAATCACTCCTTTTTTTTAACCCTTGCAGGTAATGCTCAGTGACGAGGACTTGAGGCCATAGATGACTCAGCAGAGCCCATACTTTTGGAATAATATTTTTGAACTATAGTAAATTTCTTTTCCACTTTATTTTGTTATTTTTACTATTTTGTGTTTTAAAGTTGTAATAAGGCCTCTGGGATTTTTATTTTGTTTTATGCTTGGATGTACTTATTACTTTTCTTGAATTGTTTAAAACGGGGATTTTTCTGAGATCATAAATAACGGTTTTCTAAATTGATTAACAAATGGATTTTATAAAATATATATAAATAATTTAACGTAGGTTCTCTTTCGAATTATCAACGCTATTTTCAAAAGTTACGGTTTTAAGGTTCACTAGTTTAATTTTTTGACTTATCCATCAACCTCTTGAAATTGTAGTATTTTATCAACCAAACTTTTTTTCCTTAACGATAACTAATCAACGTCAATTATTAGTAAAATCACAAATACTTTCTCCTACAACATGCAGATCCGGTCGTATTTCATGGGCCGAGTTTGGGGTGTTACATTTTACGGTATAAGAGCCCAGTTGTAAAACTCAGCTGTGGTTTGGGTTCAAAAATGTTTTCTAAACCTGCTTGAAATTTGATTTATAAATACACATTTTAGAGTAAGTATGGCACCACGGTTATCTGGCACCAAGTCAGTAAGTTTTGTTTTCATTTTATGATTATTGTGATATGATTGTGGTAAGAAAGCTCTACAAAATAGAAATACTCTAGAACTTTTAGCTTTAGAAGCTGAAACTATAGAGATTGAGACTTTAGGATACGTTTTGCGAAAAATAACTGTACTTCCTATACTCCATAAAACATTGTTTAATAAACATTGAATAGCATACTGATTCAGAAGACTCTTAATCAGATTAAATTAACTTAGCAGACATGAGCGCTAGAGGACGTGGACGGGGTAGACGTGGACGCGGTAGAGGCCGAGGTGCTAGAGTTGTATCTGAGGCATCGGGACATATGCCTAAAATGGACACACCTGCATCACCAGTGATTGAAGTTGGGTCACATGATCGAATGAGAGAGGACGACGCTCTGTCCCAAGCGATGTTGCGGGTACTAGAAAGGGTTGCTGGGGCAAGAACTAGGTCGGCCGCTCGTGGGTCGATATCGGAGTGACTCAGATCGAATGGGGCTAAAGTTTTTTAGGGGTATTTAAGGTGTAGCCCCTAGTGTAGCGGAGAACTGGTTTGAGGCGTTGGAGAGGATTATGGACGACTTGGATTGCACAGCTGAGCAGAAACTGAAAGGGGTTGTGTCATTACTGAGAGACGAGGCGTATCAGTGGTGGCTCACTGTTCGGGAAGGCACTCAGGCTGATCGTATTACCTGGGAATTCTTTAAGATCGCATTTCTAGGAAAATATGTCAGGGCTAACTATGTGGATGCCCGAAGGAAAGATTTCTTGAATCTGGTCCAAGGAGGTAGATCTGTGGTAGCATACAAGGAGGAGTTCCTGCGTCTAAGTTAGTATGCCCCGGGTATAGTGCCGACTGATTATGAACGCCGTGTGCATTTTGAGGACAGGTTGCATGATGAGTTACAGGTACTGATAGCCCTATAGAAGGAGAGGAATTTTTCTACACTTGTGGAAAAAGCTAAGATAGCTCAGGAAGTTAAACACTCAGAATGGAAAAATCGAGACAAGGATACTCTGGGTATTCATGTCCTGCTAGAGGTTTTCAAAAAAGGCCCAGAATGAGGGGCCAATTCGAGTGGGTGCTCCAGCTACTACCAATCAATTACAGCCTCGTGCAGATTGTGGGAAACTTCACTCAGGTGAATGTTGGAAGAGAACTGGTGGTTGTTTCAGATGTGGTTCCAAGGATCATCGGTTTAGGGATTGTAACAGCCCAAATTTGGGGCTAGTCAGAATAGTGGTCTCGAGACCACTAATCCTAGGTTGAGGAGAATTATTTTAGTACTATTTTATGTGTTGTGGTGTCACTATATGATTATATAGAAATTTTGGTGCCTTAATTTTACTAATAGCATGACCAATTGAGAAAAAGGACTAAATCGCATAAGATGCAAAAGTTCTATTTTTAAGGCAGGGGTACCAAATAGTAATAGATTGTTAAACTGAGGTATTTTAAAGGGAGACAAAGATGGACAAAATTAAGTCAAAGTTAGTAGGAGTTGGTGGTTAATTTGACTAGTTTAATATTAGAATAAAGAAAGAGAAAGATATCATCTTTCTCTTCATCTTTCTACACCAATTTTTGCAAGAAAATAGAGGGTTGAAAGCTCAAAAATTTTGAGCAAGCTCTCCTCCAATTTTAGTAAGTGATTTTGATGATTTTCTTAGTAATTGTTGTACTTTTAAAACCCCTAAAGCTTAAGCTTTCAAATGAAGGGACTATTGTGCAATATTGTGTAAAGCTTAGAGTTTTCCCATGAGAGCAATCATTTTTATTTGCTGCATTTTTATGGGAGAAAATGAAAGTTAGGGAGATGAGAAACAACTTTTGTGAAAGATGTTTGCATGAAAACACCTAAGTAGAACTTAAATGCAAAGAGTGAGATTGTGTCATAAATGCATGAAATAGTTGGAATTTTGAGTAGTTGTAAGAGAAATAAATGTTTATATAGGCTTGTTTAATGAGAAAATGTGTTGAAAAATAAATTATGAACCTAGGGGAAAATCATAATTTTGCCAATATAAAGGGCAAAATGGTCATTTTGCCAATATAAAAGGCAAAATGGTCATTTTTTCCCAAGTGTAGAAATTGATGTATTGAGATCATAGGAAATCTGAATGAATGAATTTCATGATTATAGATCAAGAAAAATGAAGCCCCGATCAAAACCGAGGCAAGAACAAAGTTGAGGACTAAATTGCACATCTCCCTACATTTTGTATATTGAGGTAAGTTTGTATGATTTCTAAGCTTTATGATTACTATCATTGAATTGCTTAGTATAATATACATTACTATTTTATAAAGCCTATCATTTTTGTGAACAAATAGACTAAACGTGAGCAAGCCCCGATTGAATATGAATTCCCCAGGATACCTGATATACCACACAAGATATCATGTAAGTCCAAGGCAAGCATGACATTGATCAAGATATCATGTAAGTCCAAGGCAAGCTTGGCATTGATCAAGATATCATGTAAGTCCAATGCAAGCTTGGCATTGATCAAGATATCATGTAAGTCCAAGGCAAGCTTAGAATTGATCAAGATATCATGTAAGTCCAAGGCAAGCTTGGCATTGATCAAGAAATCATGTAAGTCCAAGGCAAGCTTGGCATTGATCAAGATATCATATAAGTCCAAGGCAAGCTTGGCATTGAGTAAGTGATCAAGGGCAATACTTCAAGTAAGTCCATGTCATGACATGGCCTTGAAACCAAGATGAGAAATTCTATGTAAGACCATGCCTAAGATATGGCTGTGGTGGCATGTTAAGTGGGAAGAGATCTAGTATCCTCGGGTATTTGTAGAAGTTCATCAGGCAAACAAGTAAGATTAATAATGAGGTAACAATAGGACTAAGAAAGCAAAGCTAGCATCAAAATGAATTAAATATTACTCATGTTATGAATGAAAAATTAGAGATCATAATGATTATTGTTTAAGTATGCTGGTCAATGTGATCAAGTGACACATGTATCATGTTTACTATACAAAAATGAGTACAGTGAGCATCATGAGACATGTAAGAACCAAGTATGAGTAAGTAAGCTTTAGAGCTAAAATCATGATACTATTGTTATGCTAAATGGTTTTTATTAAGCAAGCTTATTGACATGTGTTTTACATGCAAACTTACTAAGCAAAATGATTACGTATTTGATTGTTTCTTTCTATCTAGTCCCGCCAAGCTAAATTGTGGATCATCGGAGTCGGAGCTCGTAGCACACTATCAACTCTTATTTTGGTATAGCCAAGTTACTTTACTAAGTATGGCATGTATAGGAAACATTCATTTTGTGGGCATGTTTTTAGAAGGGCCTTTGTAAAGACTATCAAGTTTATTATTCTTTTGTATATGTCTAGTGATTGGCCAAATTTGACTAAGAATTTCTGTTTATTGAGATCAATGAAGCATGTAGTATTATTCATAAAATTGGGTTGTTATTGCATCTTTGAATTGTGTATGGATATGATCTTTATTTCAGGGTGGCTAACGGCTTGGTAAATAACCTACAAGTGCCCACACAGTTAGACACACGGGCGTGTGTCAAGGCTGTGTTAACCCTGCACTGTAGTATTACTAATCAAAATGGGCCACGGGTAAATTCCACGGCCGTGTGTATAGGCCGTGTTATACATACGGGTTGGACATGGGCGTGTGCCCAGCCCGTGCTGATTTAGCCAGTATATCAAAGATTAGCACACGGTCTAAGCCCACGTGTGTATCATAGCCATGTGAAATTAGTCAGTAGCCTCCCACGATTGGAAGACACGGGTGTGTTTAAGCCGTGCGAAAACAGTCAGTAGCTTTCCACGATTTGAGGGTATGGGCATGCTTAAAGGTACACGGGCATGTTCCAAGTCACACGGGCGTGTGAACCCTGCTTCAAAAAAATGAATTATTTGATTTAGTTTCAAAAATTTTCAAACACGAGTTTAAGGCCTCATAGGCCCTTGTAATGTATGTGTTGACTAAGAAATTAAATTTTTTTTTAAGTTGGAACGAAATTTTGTAGCTCGTAAGTACATGTCTAAGTGAGTTCAAGCATAGTAATGTCTCGTATCCAGACCCAGTATCGGTCTTGGGTGCAAGGTGTTACATTTAGTGTATCAGAGCTACGGTTTAGTCAGTTTTAGGACTAACGTAGCATGAGCTTAAGTCTAGCTATACATCCCATACGTAAGAATGTTTCTATATTGACAGTTTGACGACTCCTAATGATTTTAAATTATGTTTATACATATAGAAATGGATTCCAAAGGGAATGTGGATGATGACGTAGAAAGTAATGCGCCGGCTCCCGCTAAAGGGATAGTTCCAAGCGAAAATAAGAATAGACCCACTACGGTGAGTCAAAGGGGAGGAGAAGAGGCTAGAGAAGCCTTCCTCCACATGATGAACACATGGTAGACAGAGTTCGTTCGGGCGAACCTGAACGCACAACCCCCTCCACCCCCACCTGTCCCACAAGCTACTCCAGTGGCCCCTCAAGTAGTAGAAGTGGTAAGAGGAGGTAAACCCCTAATTGATAGGATCAGGAAGCATAGGGCAGAAGAATTTTGAGCCAGAAAGGAGGATGATCTAGAAAGAGCTAAATTTTGGTTAGAAAATACCATCAGGGTATTTAATGAGTTGTCATGTACCTCTGAAGAATGCATGAAGTGTGTAATCTCTCTCTTATGAGATTCTTCTTACCAATGGTGGAACACCCTTGTGTCCGTTGTACCGAGGGAAGGGGTTACATGGGAATTCTTCCAAGAAGAGTTTAAGAAAAAGTATATCAGCTAGAGGTTTGTAGACCAGAAGAGAAAGGAATTCCTAGAGCTGAAGTAAGGCAAGATGTCGGTGATAGATTATGAGCGTGAGTTTGTACGACTCAGCAAGTACGCTCACGAATGTATATCCACAAAGGCTATTATGAGTGAAAGGTTTGAAGATGGGTTGAATGAGGGCATCAAACTGGTTGTTTCTGTTCTAGAATTAAAAGAATTTATCGTGTTAGTGGAAAGAGCTTGTAAAGATGAAGAGCTAATAAAAGAGAAGAAGAAGTCTGAAATGGAGTCTCGTGACTCTAGAAAGAGACCGTGGAATAAGTCATTCCAACCTTCACCCAAGAAGTCAAAAAATTTCCCTACCCGATCAGCTACTTTCACTGGGTTTTCCAAGAAGGACAAAAGTAAACAGTATTCAGGGAACAAAGCACAGACGACTTTAGTTGCAAGTGTCAAAATTTTAGACCCGACAAATCTAATGCCCACAGTGTGGCAGACGCCATCTGGGAGAATGCCGGGCACATGAAAATGCATGTTTTAGATGTGGTTCACAAGACCACTATATAAAAGATAGTCCCAAGATGACGAAAGAAGGAAGAGCTCAGGACCCAAAATCTGGGAGTATGGTCAGGGGGAGACCGCAGAGAAACCCAGAAAGTGGGGCAAGTGGAAGAAGTAACCCAAGAGACCAGGCTGTGAGACCCGAGGGTAGAGCGCCTGCAATGACATATGCCATCCGCGCTCGCGAAGAGGTGTCTTCTCCTGATGTTATTACGGGTACCTTTTCTCTTTACAATACTAAAGTTATTGCTTTAATAGCTCTCGGGTCCACCACTCTTACATTTGCATGAAATTAGCATCCAGTTTGAGTGTGCCTATAGATACCACCGAATTTGTAATTAAGGTGTCTAATCCATTAGGCAAGAGTGTGTTAGTTAATAAAGTTTGTAAAGATTGTCCATTGATGATTAGAGGTCATTGCTTTAAAGTAAATCTTATGTTATTACCATTTGATGAATTCGACCTCATTCTCGGAATGTACTAGTTGACTACTCATAATGTAATTATTAATTATGGGAAGAAATGCATTGAGATAAGATGTGACAATGGGGATACTCTATGTTGAATCAGATGAACAAGATAAATCGCCAGTGATAATTTCCCATATGATGGCACGGAGATGTTTAAGAAAAGGGTATGAATCATATTTGGCCTTCGTGTTGAATGATAAGGAGACAGAGCTAAAAATTGAGTCAGTATCGGTAGTATGTGAATACGAGGATGTATTTCCCGTAGAATTACCCAGACTACCGCCAGTTAGAGAGATTGAGTTCAGTATTGAACTAGCTCCCGATACTATACCGATATCCATTACTCCTTACAGAATGGCTCCAACAGAACTGAAAGAGTTGAAGTTACAGTTACAAGAGTTGACAGATAAGGGCTTTGCAAGATCAAGTTGTTTACCATGGGGTGCCCCGGTTTTATTTGTGAAAAAGAAAGATGGTACCATGAGATTGTGCATAGATTATTGTCAACTTAATAAAGTAACAGTAAAGAACAAGTACCCATTACCTAGGATCGATGATCTATTCGATCAATTGAAAGGAGCGACTGTGTTCTCCAAAATATACTTGAGATCAGGGTACTACCAGTTGAGAGTGAAAGACTCAGATGTATCCAAGACGGCCTTTCAAACGAGGTATGAATTTTTAGTCATGCCCTTTGGGCTCCTGCGGTATTCATGGATTTAATGAACTGCATCTTTAGACCATACCTCAACAAGTTTGTAGTTGTTTTTATTGATGACATACTAATTTATTCCCAAGATGAGAAAGAGCATGCTGAACACTTACAGACAGTTTTATAGATCCTGCGAGAGAATCAGCTATATGCCAAATTTAGTAAAAGTGAATTTTGGCTCAAGTAAGTAGGATTCCTGGGACATATTGTCTCGAGGGATGAAGTCCGAGTTGATCCCAGTAAAATCTCGGCCATAATGGACTGGAAGCCGCCTAAGAACATTACGGAGATTAGAAGTTTTCTGGGCCTAGCAGACTACTACAAACAATTTGTCCAGGGGTTTTCCATGATCGTAACCCCGATGACTAAACTGTTGTAGAAAAATGTGAAGTTTGAGTGGATAGAACGATGCCAACAAAGTTTCGAGAAGTTGAAAGCAGTGTTGACAGGAGCTCTAGTCTTAGTACAACCCGAATCAGGGAAAGAATTTATAGTCTACAGCGATGCATCCTTAAATGGATTGGGTTGTGCACTCATGCAAGAAGGCAAGGTGATTGCTTATGCCTCTAGACAGTTGAAGCCTCATGAGAAGAATTATCTGACGCATGATCTAGAATTGGCCGCCATAGTCTTCGCTTTGAAAATTTGGAGACACCATTTATATGGTGAAAAATGTCAGATTTTTTCCGATCACAAAAGTCTGAAGTACTTGATGACGTAGAAAGAGTTGAACTTAAGACAAAGAAGATGGTTAGAGTTGATAAAAGACTATGAGTTGGTCATCAACTACCATCTAGGAAAGATGAATGTAGTCACCGATGCTTTGAGCAGGAAGTCTCTATTTACTTTAAGAGCATTGAATTCAAGGATATCCTTATCTGACAATGGTTCCCTTTTAGTTGAGTCGAGAGCTAGACCAATGTTTCTTCAAGAGATCCTTGAGGCTCAGAAAGAAGATAATGAGTTGCAAGTCAAGAGAGCTCAATGCGAGTCAGATGCTGAATCTGAATTTCGGATTAATTTTGATGGATACTTGATGTTTAGAGATAGAGTTTGTGTACCGAGGAAAGACGGGCTTATTTAGAGAATTTTTTACGAAGCACATAACGGATGTTTGTCTGTACATCCGGGACATACAAAGATGTATAGTGACTTGAAGTAACAGTATTGGTGGCCAAAAATGAAGAAAGATATTTCAGAGTTCATTTCAAGATGTCTTATTTGCAGGCAAGTAAAGGCTGAACACCAAGTGTCTTCGGGTTTACTTCAGCCTATTTTAGTCCCCGAATGGAAATGAGACCGTATCACCATGGATTTCGTAATGGGTTTACCGTTGTCCTCGAGCAAGAAAGATGTTGTTTGGGTAGTGGTTGATAGACTCACAAAGTCAGCCCACTTTATACCTGTATGAGTGGATTACTCCCTAGACAAGTTGGCAAACTTGTATGTTTCAGAAATAGTAAGACTTCACAGAGTTCCCTTACCGATCATATCGGATAGAGATCCGAGATTCACGTCTAGATTTTGGAAGAAGCTGCAAGAAGCTTTGGGCACAAAATTGAGTTTTAGTACAGCTTTTCACCCTCAGACTGATGGTTAGTCAGAATGGTTAATTCAAGTACTCGAGGACATGCTCAGATGTTGTGTTTTGGAATTCCAAGGCAGTTGGGAAAAGTTTCTCCCATTGGTAGAATTCGCCTGTAATAATAGCCTTTAGTCGAGCTTAAACATGGCGCCTTATGAGGCCCTATATGGGCATAAGTGCTGAACTCCCTTGTTTTAGACTGAACTCAAGGAGAACCAAATTCACGGGGTTGATTTGGTTAAAGAAGCTGAAGAGAAAGTGAAAGTAATTCGAGAATGTTTAAAAGCTGCCTCAAACAGATAGAAATCCTATTCGGATTTAAAGAGAAAAGAGATCGAGTACCAAGTTGGGGATAAAGTCTTTTTGAAAGTATCATCATGGAGAAAAGTTCTCAGATTTGGCCGTAAAGGCAAATTAAGTCCACATTTTATTGGACCTTACGAGATTATTGAGAGAGTTGGGTCGGTAGCTTACCGTTTGGCGTTATCATCAGAATTAGAGAGGATACATGATGTTTTTCATGTATCAATCGACGCTACAGATCAGACCCTTCACATATAATTACTCCATCAAAAATAGAGATCCGCCCTGACATAACTTATGGTAAAAACCAGTCAAGACCTTGGCTCGAAAAGTCAAGAACTGAGAAATAAAAGTATTGCCTTAGTGAAAGTTCTGTGGCAAAGGCACAGAATAGAAGAAGCTACATGGGAATAAGAAGAGAGTATGAGAAACCAATATCCAAACATTTTTAGTGGTAAGATTTTCGAGGATGAAAAATCCCTAAGGGAGAGAGTTGTAACAGCCTAGATTTGGGGCTAGTCGAACAGTGGTCTCAAGACCACTAATTCGAGGTTGAGGAGAATTATTTTAGTACTATTTTATGTGTTGTGGTGTCACTATATGATTATATAGAAATTTTGGTGCCTTAATTTTACTAATAGCATGACCAATTGAGAAAAAGGACTAAATCACATGAGATGCAGAAGTTCTATTTTTAAGGTAGGGGCACCAAATAGCCATAGATTGTTAAATTGAGGTATTTTAAATGGCAATTTATCCCTTTTAAGTTCTTGGCCGTTCATAGGCTATATGGGAGACAAAGATGGACAAAATTAAGTTAAAGTTAGTAGGAGTTGGTGGTTAATTTGACTAGTTTAATAATAGAATAAAAAAAGACAAAAATATCATCTTTCTCTTCATCTTTATCCACCGAATTTTGCAAGCAAATAGAGGGTTGAAAGCTCAAAAATTTTTAGCAAGCTCTCCTCCAATTTTAGTAAGTGCTTTTGATGATTTTCTTAGTAATTATTGTACTTTTGAAACCCCTAAAGCTTAAGCTTTCAAATGAAGGGACTATTGTGCAATATTGTGTAAAGCTTAGAGTTTTCCCATGAGAGAAATCATTGTTATTTGCTGCATTTTTATGGGAGAAAATGAAAGTTAGGGAGATGAGAAACAACTTTTGTGAAAGATGTTTGCATGAAAACACCTAAGTAGGACTTCAATGCAAAGAGTGAGATTGTGTCATAAATGCATGAAATAGTTGGAATTTTGAGTAGTTGTAAGAGAAATAAATGTTTATCTAGGCTTGTTTAATGAGAAAATGAGTTGAAAAAGAAATTACGAGCCTAGGAGCAAAATCATAATTTTGCTAATGTACAAGGGCAAAATGGTCATTTTTGCCCAAGTGTAGAAATTGATGTATTGTGATCATAGGAAATATGAATGAATGAATTTCATGATTATAGATCAAGAAAAATGAAGCCCCGATCGAAATCGAGGCAAGAACAAGGTCGAGGACTAAATTGCACATCTCTCTACATTTTGTATATTGAGGTAAGTTTGTATGATTTCTAAGCTTTATGATTACTATCATTGAATTGTTTAGTATAATATACATTGCTATTTTTTTATGCCTATCATTTTTGTGAACAAAGAGATTAAACGTGAGCAAGCCCCGATTGAATATGAATTCCGTAGGATACCCGATATTCCACACAAGATATCATGTAAGTCCAAGGCAAGCTTGGCATTGATCAAGATATCATGTAAGTCCAAGGCAAGCTTGGCATTGATCAAGATATTATGTAAGTCCAAGGCAAGCTTGTCATTGATCAAGATATCATGTAAGTCCAAGGCAAGCTTGGCATTGATCAAGATATCATGTAAGTCCAAGGCAAGCTTGGCATTGATCAAGATATCATATAAGTCCAAGGCAAGCTTGGCATTGAGTAAGTTATCAAGGGCGAGACTTCATGTAAGTCCATGTCATGACATGGCCTTGAAACCAAGATGAGAAATTCCATGTAAGACCATGCCTAAGATATGGTTATGGTGGCATGTTAAGTGGGAAGAGATCTAGTATCCTCGAGTATTCGTAGAAGTTCATTAGGCAAACAAGTAAGATTAATAATGAGGTAACAAGAGGACTAAGAAAGCAAAGCTAGCATCAAAATGAATTAAATATTACTCATGTTATGAATAAAGAATTAGAGATCATAATGATTATTATTTAAGTATGCTGATCAATGTGATCAAGTGACACAGGTATCATGTTTACTATAAAAAAATGAGTACAGTAAGCATCATGAGACATGTAAGAACCAAGTATGAGTAAGTAAGCTTTGGAGCTAAAATTACGATACTATTGTTATGCTAAATGGTTTTTATTAAGCAAGCTTATTGACATGTGTTTTACATGCAAACTTACTAAGCTAAATGCTTATGTATTTGATTGTTTCTTTCTATGTAGTCCCGCCAAGCTAAATTGTGGATCATCGGAGTCAGAGCTTGTAGCACACTATCAACTCTTATTTTGGTATAGCCAAGTTACTTTACTAAGTATGGCATGTATAGGAAACATTCATTTTGTTGGCATGTTTTTAGAAGGGCCTTTGTAAAGACTGTCAAGTTTATTATTCTTTTGTATATGGCTAGTGATTGGCCAAATTTGACTAAGTATTTCTATTTATTGAGATCAATGAAGCATGTAGTATTATTCATAAAATTGGGTTGTTATTGCATCGTTGAATTGTGTATGGATATGATCTTCATTTCAGGGTGGTTAACGGCTTGGTAAATAGTCTATAAGTGCCCACACGGTTAGACACATGGGCGTGTGTCAAGGCCGTGTTAACCCTGCACCTTAGTATTATTAATCGGAATGGGCCACGGGTAAATTCCACGGCCATGTGTATAGTCCATGTTATACACACGGGTTGGACATGGGCGTGTGCCAAGATTATGCTGATTTAGCCAATATATCAAGGATTAGCACACGGTCTAAGCCTACGGGCGTGTCATGGCCGTTGGAAATAGTTAGTAGCCTCCCATGGTTGGAAGACACGAGTGTGTCTAAGCCGTGCGGAAATAGTCAGTAGCTTCCTACGGTTTGAGGGTATGGGCGTGCTTAATGGTACACGGGCGTGTTCCAAGTCACACAGGCGTGCGAACTCTATTTCAAAAAAATGAATTATTTGATTTAGTTCCGAAAGTTTTCAGACACGAGTTTAAGGCCTAATAGGCCCTTGTAATGTATGTGTTGACTAAGAAAGTGAATTTTTTAAAGTTGGAATGAAATTTTATAGCTCATAAGTACATGTCTAAGTGAGTTCAAGCATAGTAATGTCTCGTATCCAGACCCAGTATCGGTCTTGGGTGCGGGGTGTTACAAGGATTGCCCTCATGAGCCTGCTCAGACTCAGGTAGTTCGTAATAGATTTGCGCAGCCAGCAGGAGGTGCTCAGCAGCTGCCGAGAGGCCGTGGGCCAGGTTGAGGTGGTAATGGTGTAGGACGAGGTCAGGGTGCACCAGGTAGAGGTACCAGTTATAGGGGTAACACGGAGGCGAGATAGCCAGGATTGGTCTATGCGGTGAGACGTTGAGAGGATGGTGATGCACTGGACATCATAATCGGTACGTTCTTCATATCTGATGTACCTTTTACCGCTTTAATAGACATTGGATCCACCCATTTGTATGTTGCATGTGTTGTGTCTGGAACTCTGAATATTAGATCTGAGATTACTGCTAGAGAAACAACTGTGATTAGCCCTTTAAGACATGCAGTGGTAGTAAATAAGTTGTTTAGGGATGTGCCCTTAGAAGTTCAGGGAGTAGTATTTCTGGTGAATTTGATGGAACTACCGTTCGGGGAGTTCAACCTTATATTGGGCATAGACTGGCTGGTTAAACACGGTGCGAAGTTAGACTGTGCTGTAAAACAGATAGTACTAAGAACTTCGGAGGATAAGGAAGTGATGATGATAAGAGAAAGAAGAAATTATCTATCTAATGTGGTATTTGCTTTAAAGGCGGAAAGATTGGTATGAAAGGGGTGCGAAGCACTCATAGCCTTTATCAGTGCTGTGGATGCCAAAGAGTTGCCAATAGAGAATGTTAGAATGGTGAAAGAGTTTTCATACATCTTTCCCGAGGGGCTTTCAGGATTACCTTCGGATCGAGAGGTGGAGTTTGGCATTGAGCTATTGCCAGGAATGGCTCCGGTGTCCATTGCTCCTTACAGAATGGCGCCGAAGGAGCTAGTGGAACTTAAAGCTCAAATTTAGGAGTTGATGGATCATGGATTTATTCGACCAAGTGTGTCACCTTGGGGAGCGCCGGTCTTGTTCGTTAAGAAAAAGTATGGGTCGATGCGTATGTGCATCGATTATAGATAATTGAATAAATTGACGATCAAGAACAAGTACCCGTTACCAAGGATCAATGATCTGTTCGATCAGCTGCGAGGGCTTCGATTTTCTCGAAGATAGACTTAAGATCAGGGTATCACCAGCTTAAGGTCAAGAAGGAGGATATTCATAAGACTGCGTTTTGAACTCGATATGGGCATTACGAGTTCTTAGTGATGTCATTCGGGTTGACTAATGCACCAGCTATATTTATGGATATGATGAACCGAGTCTTCCAACCCTATCTAGACCGGTTTGTGGTTGTGTTCATAGATGACATCTTGGTGTACTCAAAGACTAAAGAGGAGCATGATTCGCATCTACGGGTAGTATTGTAGATATTAAGGGAGAAGCAGCTGTATGCAAAATTCAGTAAGTGCAAATTTTGGCTGAAGGAGGTGACCTTTTTGGGGCATGTTGTGTATGCCGAGGGAATTAGAGTTGATCCCCGAAAGATCAAGGCTGTATTGGATTGGAAGCCACCAAAGTCGGTGACAGAAATCTAATGTTTTCTAGGTTTGGCTGGATATTACAGGCGATCCGTTGAGGGGTTTTAGTTGATTGCTGCACCCCTAACTAAGTTGTTGCGTAAGAGAGTACCGTTTGTGTGGTCAGATAAGCAGCAAGAGAGCTTTGAGAAATTAAATAAGATTCTGACAAAAGCGCTAGTATTGATTCAGCCTGAAGCTGGTAAAGAGTTTATTGTTTATTTTATATTGTTTAAAGTGGTGGCTTATGCATCTCGTCAATTAATGCCGCATGAGATAAACTATCCCACTCATGATTTGGAGTTAGTTGCAGTGGTGTTTGCCCTGAAGATTTGGAGAAACTATCTGTACGGGGAGAATTCAATTATCTACACAGATCATAAGAGTCTGAAGTTCCTCCTTACCTAAAAGGAGTTGAACTTAAGACAGCGGAGGTTGATAGAATTGTTGAAAGATTATGACTGCTCAATCGAGTATCACCCAGGTAAAGCTAACGTAGTGGCAGATGCGTTGAGTCGTAAGGTGATACCAGATTTGAGAGTGATGTTCGCTCATCTCAGCCTTTATAAAGATGGTAGCCTGTTAGCAGAACTTCAAGTGAAGCCTGTATGGGTAAGTCAGATTAAAGAAAATCAGTTGTTGGAAGAAAGGTTGGGTTCTCGACTTCAGCAAGTGGAAAGTGGTGAGATAGGGGATTTTGGATTAAATAGTGATGGAGTGTTGTGTTTTCGTGGAAGAGTTTGTATGCCCAGGGATTCAAATTGAGACAAATGATTCTGCATGAGGCGCATAGTAGCCTATATGCTATGCACCCCAGGGGAAACAAAATGTACCGAGACCTTCATGAGCAGTATTGGTGGCCAGGGTTGAAATGGGAGGTTACAGACTTCGTGATCAAGTGCTTGACATGTCAGCAGGTGAAGGTGGAACATCAACTACCTTTAGGGTTGCTACAACTGGTGAAAATCCCACTATGTAAATGGGAAAGGATAACGATGGATTTTGTTAATGGGTTACCTTTAACGCCTACTAAGAAAGATTCAGTATGGGTGATAGTGGATCAGTTAACAAAGTCTGCTCATTTCCTACCGATTCATATGGATTATATGTTGCAGAAGTTGGCCAAGTTGTGAGGTTGCATGGGGTACCAATGTCTATTATATCAGACAGAGATCCTAGGTTTACATCACGATTCTAGAAGGCTTTACATGAAGCTTTGGGTACAAGACTAAATTTCAGCACAGCGTTTCATCCGCAGACTGATGGTCAGTCGGAAAGAGCAATCCATATTCTAGAAGACATGCTAAGAGGCTGTGTGATTGACTTCAGGGGTAGTTGGGAAGATTTTCTACCTTTGGCAGAGTTTGCATACAACAACAGCTATCAATCCAGCTGTAACACCCCAAACCCGGTCTATATGTTACGACCAAATCTAGTATGTTACTGGATAGGTAGTTTAAAAACATGTTTAATGGAATATCGTAATCTGAGAAAAACGTTTTGTTTAGTGAGTCCAAACTAAGGCTAACTAAAATTCGGTTGAGTTGTACATATCTTACCATCTTCTTATTGAGTTAATTAGGTACTGAAACCAGGTTATTTTCATGAAACCATACTTAGAAAATTTTGCTGAAAATAGCGTTGAGTAATGTGACTTTTGGAGAAAATAAAGAAATAATAAGGTTCTTAGCAGTTCTAAGAAAAATTCCAAGTTTTAATTACTTACTTCATGTGATCCGTTTGTTAACATTTGGAAAACCTTGATTTACGTTTTTAAGAAATCCTCATTTTTTACAGTTTATAACATAATTAAAATCGGCACTTGGAACCAACCCAGATTTAAGTTAAAGCGGCTTTATTACATAATAAAACCCCAAATTTAACTAAGTTCAAAATAAAGTAATGAAATTTATGATAGAAATAACAACGCATGGCCACCTCGAGTCTGCCCCGGCTCTAACCCATAATCTACTGATTACTTGCATCATTTAGCAGAGGGGTGAGTCACCAAGACTCAATGTGTAAATCCTCGTATAACAAAAACTGGGCCTTAGCCCACTCAGTATGGCATATGTCACATGTATGCAATGCAACCCAACCCAGTCTAGTTCTCCATCCAAACACCCGTGGCATTATGCCACTGTGGTTCATGACCACCGTGGTCCCAAACCACTCGTGACAATAGTCACTCGTGAAAAAGTCACTAAATCATATAATCGTGGGGCCAACCCACTGTGGTCTCAGACCACCGTGACGGTCTCTAATAAGCTTACGCTTACGTGGGGCCAACCCACTATGGTACTTGACCACCGAGACAAGTCACTAATTAGAACATTCGTGGTTTCAACCACCGTGGTCCTTAGACCACTCATGACGATAGTCACTCGTGACAAAGTCACTAATTCCCCCTTCTCCTTACATTTAATCCTGAGCCCATGCTCTTTTCATCATGCCAAAATATGAATGCAACCATGATCACCATGTGTAACAGATAACTATATCATTCATGCATAACAACGATCATACATACATGCATATAATTAGAAATATCGTCATCGAGAACTTACCCGGTGTCTCCAACCTTACCCATAAGGGTATTTCGACTAACAACACAGTCAATTCGGCTTTCAGCCTCACAGTTAATAACATAAACAGTAAAGAAATGTGTGGGTAGTACACACCTGATAACACGTAACACTAGGCTTTCTATTTCGACGCTTTCCCTAACAGGAATGTCGGCTATTTGCCTATACCAGGTAGACGTCGACTCTCTACCATAGCCCAGTGGAAAGTCTCGAACCGCTGGCACAGCTCTCCTTTTGAATTTAGGAGCAGGGATTACGGATACGCTCCCCTCCTTAGCTTGACCATTTCTTGTATCCATGAAACAGACTTGATCAGAGTTAAAGAGAACCTTGATTGGCTACCAAAAGATTCAATTAATGCCAAGTAATAAACAAGGGTTCACACAAAGAACAATAGAGGCTCCTTACCTTAAACCCTAATGGAAGGTAAGGTTCAGAAACCAACCGCTCCTCAGGCTTTGAACTTCAAACGTTCGGCTTTAGGGGTTTCACGGAGTAAGCGTTCCACAAAGTGAGTGAAGAGATACTATTAGCCGAAAACTTAAACATTGAAACATAATAGCCATCGACTTTGACTTCTATAAAAACCCGAATGGAGAATAAGATACGGAATAACCCTACTTACTTTATGATATTGACGAAAAACAGCCAAGATATCTTTGGTAGCAACAAGTAGTCCCTTCATGCCTTAGGCTACATGGGCGGCATTGATTTGCATTGCCAAAGAATCAGAGGTTCGGTTAGAGAAGAATAATATAAAGATCAAAGAAAAAAGAGAAGGAAGCCGGAAGAAGGAAAAGAAGATTCTACTTTCAACCAAAAAGAGAAAAGAGGATCTTACCTTCAACAATCCAGAAGTAGAGTGGAACTGATTCATGTGGGATAACAGGAACTATTCTGCTAAGAGAAAAACAATAGGGTGACAGTAGAACAGATGCAGGGTTTTGGCTTGCAAGAGGGGAGATGAAAGTTGAGCTAAGTTGGGTTATGGTGTTTAAGAGAAAATGGAGGAAGATGATGAAGATTCGGCAAAGGAGGTGACTTTAGGGAATTTCAGCTTGGCAAAGGAGAAGATGATAGGAGGGTTCGGCTAATGAGAAATAGAGTGTAGAAAACAAATATGAAACAAAAGAAGAAGAATGTTGTATAAGCAAGAATCCAAAATAATGAGGAGGGATTCGTTTAGCAACGACAAAGATGATTCGGTTCTAGAGGGAATGGAAGAGAAAAGAGAAGCTTGATGAGAGATTAGAGTGCTTGCTGAAAATGAAGAAGGTTATGAACTTTTGGCACTTACAAGGAATAGGCTAACAGAAATGAACCTCAAAATGCTTTCTTTCACAACGGGACAACTCACTTCATAAAACCAAAAATGCCAACAAGGCTACCCCCCAAACCAAGCTAGTTTCGGCACACACCTTTAGCTTAGCACTAAACTGATTTCTCCCCTCCCCCTCTTCAAGCTTCCCATAACCGGCCATCACTCCACCAACTTGAAACCCCTTGATTTTCTCCCCCTTTCACTCCTCTTCACTCATTTAAACTTTGTTAACCCATTCAAACCCCACCAATACCTCATGTCTATCCATTCAAACTCCTTTGACCCATTCAACCAACAACCTTGGAGAGTTCTTGCCGAAACCACCCTCTCCCCATCCAGGTGCCAAAAATAAAGCTCCAAAGTGAGGCTTGTGTGATTCGAACCTCCTCTCTGCTGCTTCTCCCTTGTGACACCACTTCTCTGTAGTCTAAGTGGTGACTCCTTGCCACTTTACTACATCTCTTCTTGTGTCATCAAACACAAGTATTTATACTTAAGACCTACCTCTGCTAGCTCCCCCCTGAAGTACCCAGAAATAGAATTTTCACCAAGGCTCAAGCTTAACCCCGAGCCTTCCTAGGATCCCCAAACACACCAAATTAACAAACAAAACATGCCAAACACACAGCAACATACAATAATGCAGGGCCCCTAATTCCTGGATGTTACAATCCTAACCCCTTAAAAAATTTTGGCCTTGAAATTTACCTGGTCAAAAGAGGTGAGGGTTTTGTTGTTGCATCACATCCTCTAGCTCCCACGTGGCTTCCTCTGAACCGTGATTTTGCCACAACACTTTAACTAGCAGAACCGTCTTCCCCTGCAACACTTTAACGTCTCGATCTAGTATCTGAACTGGTTCCTCTTCAAAAGATAAGTCAGGTCTTACCTCAATTTCCTCTACTGGCACTGATAAACCATAAAAGTAACATATTTTAATCCCACATTTAGTATGCTTTTGAATGATTTATACCTGATTTATGTAAAAAGGTGCTCTTAATCCTTTCTTTTCATGTCTTATATTAAGGAAAGCACCTAAGGATAAAAACAATGTAAAGGGGCTTAAAACGGACCAAATTGGGCCAACCCAAGAAATCAACACGGCCTGGACTTCAAGCCACACGGTCGTGCCTCGCCATTTATTTAGAACATAGCCTCACCCCGATTTACATGGTCGTGCCTCGTCAACAAAAGTCTAACACGGTCTGGCCACGACTTACATAGGCATGTGCCATGGGCGTGCCCCTGCCACAGGAATGAGCAATTTCACTCGAATTTGGATGCTTGAAGCCAAAGAAACATACTCCTAAGTCTACTTAAACACCTTAATAGTAATACTACTTGAAGGAGGTACTTAGGAGCTAAGTAAAGCATTTAAGGAGCCTATATAAACAACCCAAGGCAGCCGTTCTAGAGAAGGAAGTTTTAGGCAGAAGTTTTTACCAGGGCTTTTATTCAGGGAATTACTCGAAGATAGCCAGTTGATCCATCTCAAGAAGCCGAAGTTCTACTCAAGATAGAGGATCTCCTCTTCAATTACTTTAGGGGGTTTTAGGGATTTCTTATGTTTTGTTTTATCTTTTCTCTTGAGATGTTTTCTTATTTTGTTATGAACTAAACCCTTCAGATACCTGAAGGGGATGAAATCTATGATGGATTTTGTTATTTGATTTCTAAATTATATGATAAGTACTTAGTTTGTTCTTAATTATGTTACTTAATTTAATCTGATGTGCTTACGTGGAGGAGGAATAAACCCTTCCTAAGAGTAAATCTAGAATAATTAAGCAGAGTTGATCACACGCCTAGAGATAGGGTGATGAGATTTTGCCAGATTAGGGTGAAACCTAATATAGGAGTCCATTGATTGATTTACTGCTTCCTTAGGGGGTTATTATAAGTGAACGAGAGTTCACTAATTAACCTAAGGTTAGACGTTATTCGCCTCGAGAGAGGGTTTAATATAGGTTAGGGAGTCTCATGGATCAAGCTAAGTAAAGAAGTCATATGAATTAAAAGTTAGATAGTAAAGAGAAGTCATAGGTGGATTCTTCCTGAGGGGTATCATCTAAAATCAACTGAGTTTTTCCACAGTCTTTTCCCAAAGTTTCATTCTTTTACCTTTGCATCTAGTTTAGTTTTTTTTTCATTAGTTTTAGATTAATAAACCAATCACTCCATATTTTAGGCTAAATAATAGAAAGAAAGTGAGTAGTATTACTTTTAGGTTTCTTTAGGTTCGATAAAATAATCTTTCCTAACTATACTATTGTTCAATAGGTGCACTTGCCTCAATCATTGTCATAGTTAGTCTACAGGTTTGATCATTTTTTACAAATATTAAAACACAACTGTTTGACACGATCAGGCACTATGTGAGATGGATCCGAACAATAGCACCTTAACATTGAGACATGAAATACATCATGTATCTGCCCTAATTCCAGAGGTAACTCGAGCTGATAAGCTACTGGTCCCACACACTTCAACACTTGATAAGGCTCGATGAACCTGGGGCTCAGCTTGCCCTTCCGTCCAAACCTTAAAACTTTCTTCTACGGTGAAACTTTTAGAAAAACTCTATCACCCACACAGAATTCTATATCCTTATGCTTCAGATCTACATAAGATTTCTGCCTATCAGAAGCTTCCTTCAACCGAGTCTGAATCAACTTAACCTTCTCCTCTGTTTCAAAAACCAATTTCGGACCCAACAACTGTCGCTCACCCAACTCTATCCAGCAAGTAGGAGTGTGACATTTCCATCCATATAACGCTTCATAGGGTGCCATTTGAATACTAGATTGATAGCTATTATTGTATGCGAATTCTGCCAATGGTAAGAACTCCTCCCAACTACCCCTGAAGTCGATGAGATAGCCTCTCAACATGTCTTCCAAGATCTGGATTATCTCTCAGACTGACCATTAGTCTGTGGATGCAACGCTACGCTGAAATCCAGTTTTGTACCCAACGCTTGATACAATGCCTTCCAAAAATACGATGTAAACCTGGGGTTTCTGTCTGATATGATAGACACGGGTACCCCATGAACCTCACAATTTCTGCCACATACAGCTTGGCTAACTTTTGTAATGAGTAATCATCCCGAACCGGTATGAAGTGACTAGACTTTATCAACCGATACACAATTACCCACACTGAATCCTTCTTCATAGGTGTAAGGGGTAGCCCACTCACAAAGTCCATCGTTATCTGCTCCCACTTCCAAAGTGGAATCTTTACTGGTTGTAGCAACCCTGAAGGTAATTGATGCTTTGCCTTCACCTGCTGACACGTCAAGCATTTACCCACAAATTCAGTCACCTCTTGCTTTAGACCCGGCCACCAAAACTATTCTCGCAGATCCTGATACATCTTACTTCCTCCAGGATGCATAGTGTATGGGCTACTATGCGCTTCTTGTAGAATCTTTCATCTCAATTCAAAATCCTTCGGCATACAAGCCTTTCCTCGAAAGCACAATACCCCATCACTGTTCACACTAAAATCTGCTATCTCATCACTTTCTACTAGCTAAAATTTAGGACTTAGCGATTCATCAGATTATTGCTTCTCCTTTATTTGACTAACCCAAGAAGGCTTCACTTGCAGTTCTGCTAGCACACTTCCATCATCATACAAGCTGAGATGGGCAAACATTGCCCTCAAGTCTGATATCACAGTACAACTCAACGCGTCTGCCACTATATTAGCTTTACCTGGGTGGTACTCAATCGAACAATCATAGTCCTTTAACAATTCAATCCACCTACGCTGCCTTAAATTCAACTTCTTCTGGATGAGGAGGCATTTCAGGCTCTTATGGTCCATGTAGATAATGGACTTCTCCCCATATAGATAGTGTTTCCAAATCTTCAAAGCGAACACTACCGCAGCTAACTCCAAATTATGCGTGGGATAATTCACTTCATGCGATCTCAACTGCCAAGACGCATAAGCTACCACCTTCCCTCATTACATCAACATGCATCCTAACCCTGTGTGCGACGCATCACAGTAAATGACAAACTCCTTCCCAGCCTCAGGCTAAATTAACACTGGAGCCTCTGCCAAGATCCTCTTCAGCTTCTCAAAGTTTTCCTGTTGCTTATCAGACCAGACAAATGGTACCCCTTTCCGTAACAGCTTGGTTAACGGTGAAGTTATTAACGAGAATCCCTCAACAAACCTTCTGTAGTACCCGACTAACCCAAGAAAACTCTGAATCTCCGCCACAGATTTAGGTGGTTTCTAATCCAACACGGCCTCAATTTTCTGAGGATCAATTCTAATTCCCTCAGCAGACATAACATGTCCCAGAAAGGTAACTTCCCTTAACCAAAATTCACACTTACTGAATTTGGCGTACAATTGCTTTTATCTTAGAATCTGCAGAACCACCTGAAGATGCGAATCATATTCCTCTTTCAAACTTGAGTAAACCAAAATATCATCTATGAACACCACGACAAATAGATCCAAATAGGGTTGGAATACCCGGTTCATCATGTCCATAAATGCAGCTGGTGCATTCGTCAACCCGAACGACATCACCAAGAAATCGTAATAACCATAATGGGTTTGAAAAGCTATCTTATGAATATCTGCCTTCTTAACCTTAAGCTAGTGATAACCTGACCTCAAGTCTATCTTTGAAAAGATTGAAGTGCCTCGCAACTGATCGAATAGATCGTCAATCCTGGGCAACAAATACTTGTTCTTAATCGTCAACTTGTTCAGTTGTCTATAGTTAATGCACACCGCATTGACCCATCCTTCTTCTTAACAAATAACACCAGTGCTCCCCAAGGTGATACACTAGGGCGGATAAAGCCCAGGTCCAACAGTTCCTAAATTTGGGCTGTCAATTCCACCAACTCCTTTGACGCCATTCTATATGGGGTAATAGACACTGACACTGTCCCCGGAAGAAGATCAATACCGAACTTTACCTCGCGATCCGAAGGTAACCTTGGAAGCCCTTCTAGAAAAACATCAAAGAATTCCTTCACCGTTCTAACATCCTTTACGGCCAGCTCGAAGCAATATCAGAGTCTATGTTTAGAGTTCCAGACACTGTACTAGCAACATAGGAATGTTTTGGCCCAATATCAATCAGTGTAGTAAAAGGCAAATCAGAAATAAAGAACGTACCGGTTATGATGTCTGGTGCATCACCCTCCTCACGGTGTCTAGCTGCATAGACTAACCCCAGCTATCTTGCATCTGTGTTCCTAGCACCTCTACTCTATGCTCCGCCTCCGACCAAAACAATTTCCTCCTCTGACCGGACCACAACCCCTCTGGTGCTGCTGTCCACCTCTACCAGGCCGAACATAATTCTGACCTACTGGCCGCGTTCTGTTGAGCTCTTGCAGACAATCCCTTACCCGATGATCCACTGATTCACATTTGCAGCATCCGTTACTTCTTGCCCATCACTCTTATAAATGAAACTTCCCATACGTAGCACATTGCTGTGGCCGACCAGCAACAACAGGCCTCGCAGTTTGACCCGGCCCATCCAACCTAGGCCTCTTCTAAAAATTTCCAGTAGATCTTGACGGTCCAAAACTTCTTTTATTCCTACCCTTGTCCCTATCCTCGTTCTGCCTTTTAGATTGCTTTGCCTCATTGGCTATCTTAACCTTCTCAACCAAAACAGCGAATTCCCTTTTCCCATTGCGAAGCTATCAGTATTCGTAATTCATCCCTCAGACCATCTTCAAATCAGACGCAACACTCATGATCTGTGGACACAATACCACGAGTATACCGGCTTCTACGCAAGAATTTTGCCTCATATTAAGCCCCCGACTTACTTCCCTAAACCAAGTTTAGGAATGCTTTTCGCTGAGCATCCACATAGCTCGACCCAATGTATTTCCCCTGTAACGCAAACTTAAAGATGTCCTAGGTAATGCGGTCCGCTGCTGTACCATCTCTAACCGTGTGCCACCATCGGTAAGCCACATCTCAGAGGAGAGACACAACTCCTTTCAGTTTTTCTTTCGCGATGCAGTCAAGATCATCCATAATCTGTTCCACCGCTTCTAACCAATACTCAGCTACGTTAGGAGCCACACCCGAAACGCCCCTAAACATCTCAACCCCGTTAGTTTGAAGTCGTTTCGACACAAATTTTTGAGTCACTGATCTCGTGTTCGCTCCAGCAACTCTCTCCAATACATGCAGCATAGCTTGAGACACAGCATCGTCTCCACCCGTTTGATCCTGAATTCTACTTCCGTAACTGGTGATGCTGGCATCTCACCTTCCAGCCCCAAGCCCAGATTTTGAAGGCTCAGCCCCAACTCCCTGACCTCTACCACGGCCACGCACACTGTGTCCACGTCCTCTAGCACTTATTATTATCGATTAGACTTAATCTGATTAAAAGTTTTATGATTTAGTACTTTCTTCCACTGTTTATTACAGAACAATCTTATGAAAATATCATTATGAAAAATTCTTGCCAGTTCATGCATACCTAAGGTTTCAGTCTCCTAGAGTTGAATTTCTTATTATAAGAAATCATAGCACATTACAACTACTTCATGTAAAACAACCAATAGTCAGAAGACTTACCGTGCGGATTTGGTGACGGAGACTCGGGTGTCATGCTTCCAAAAACCATATATATTTCAAAAACATTTTCTAAACCATCTTTTGAAACATTTTGAACCTCATACCCACAGCCGAGTTTTTAAAACTTGGCTCTGATACCATAATTATAACACCCTAAACCCGATCTATAAATTACGACCAAATCTGGTATGTTACTGGATAGGTAGTTTAAAAAACATTTAATAGAATATTATAATCTGAGAAAAACATTTTGTTTAGTGAGTCCAAGCTAAGGCTAACTGAAATTCGGATGAGTTGTACATATCTTATAATCTCATGTTGAGTTAATTAGGTACTAAAATTGAGTTATTTTCATGAAACCATACTTAGAAAATTTTGTTGAAAATAGTATTGAGTAATGTGACTTTT
The DNA here is from genome assembly GCA_025506655.1 of Gossypium rotundifolium. NCBI lineage: Eukaryota > Viridiplantae > Streptophyta > Magnoliopsida > Malvales > Malvaceae > Gossypium > Gossypium rotundifolium. The sequence goes on from CP106730.1 coordinate 34,482,672, forward strand.
GGAGAAAAGAAAGAAACAATAAGGTTATTAGTAGTTCTAAGAAAAATTCCAAGTTTTAATTACTTACTTCATGTGATCCGTTTGTTAACATTTGGAAAACCTTGATTTACGCTTTTAAGAAATCCATATTTTTGATAGTTTATAACATAATTAAAATCGACACTTGGAGCCAACCAAGATTTAAGTTAAAGTGGCCTTATTACATAATAAAATCCCAAATTTAACTAAGTTCAAAATAAAGTAATGAAATTTACGACAGAAATAGCAATGCATGGCCACCTCGAGTCTGTCTCGGCTCCAACCCGCGATCTACTGATTATCTGAAACATTTAGTAGAGGGGTGAGTCACCAAGACTCAGTGTGTAAATCCTCGTATAACACAAACTGGGCCTTAGCCCAGTCAGTATGGCATATGTCACATGTATGCAATGCAGCCCAACCCAGTCTAGTTCTCCATCCAAATACCCTGGCATTATGCCACTGTGGTTCATGACCACCGTGGTCCTAGACCACTCATGAAAATAGTCACTCATGACAAAGTCACTAAATCATATAATCGTGGGGCCAACCCAATGTGGTCTCAGATGACTATGACGATCTCTGATAAATTTACGCTTACGCGGGGCCAACCCACTGTGGTACTTGACCACCGAGACAAGTTACTGATTAGAGCATTTGTGGTTTCAACCACCGTGGTACTTAGACCACTCGTGACGATAGTCACTCGTGACAAAGTCACTATTTCTCCCTTCTCCTTACATTCAATCTCGAGCCCATACTCTTTTCATCGTGCCAAAATATGAATGCAACCATGACCACCATGTGTAACAGATAACTATATCATTCATGCATAACAACAATCATACATACATGCATATAATCAAAAATACCATCATCGAGAACTTAACCGGTGTCTCCAACCTTGCCCACAAGGGTATTTCGACTAATAACGAAGTCAATTCAGCTTTCAGCCTTCACAATTAATAACGTAAATAGTAAAGAAATGTGTGTGTAATACACACCTGATAACACGTAACGCTAGGCTTTCTATGTTGACGCTTTCACTAATAGGAATGACGGCTCTTTGCCTATCCCAGGTATACGTCGACTCTCTACCATAGCCTAGTGGAAAGTCCCAAACTGTTGACACAGCTCGGCTTTTGAATTTAGGAGCAGTGTGGAACTAATTCGCATGGGATAATAGGAACTATTCGGATAAGAGAAAAACAATAGGGTGACAGTAGAACAGATGTAGGGTTTCATCTTGCAATAGGGGAGATGAGAGTTGAGCTAGGTTGGGTTATGGTGTTTAAGAGAAAAGGGAAGAAGATGTTGAAGATTCGGCAAAGGAGGTGACTTCAGGAAATTTCGGCTTGGAAAAAGAGAAGATGATAGGAGGGTTCGGCTAAGGAGAAATAGAGTGTAGAAAACAAATATGAAACAAAAGAAAAAGAACGTTGTATAAGTAAGAATCTGAAATAATGAGGAGGGATTCGGTTAACAACCACAAAGATGATTCGATTTAGAGGGAATGGAAGAGAAAAGAGAAGCTTGATAAGAGATTAGAGTGCTTGCCAAAAATGAATAAGGTTATGGACTTTCGGCACTTACAAGGAATAGGCTAACAGAAATGAACCTCAAAATGCTCTCTTTCACAACGGCACACACTCAATTCATAAAACCAAAAATGCCAACAAGACTACCCCCAAACCAAGCTACTTTCGGCACACACCTTTAGCTTAGCACTAAACTGATTTCTCCCCCTTCTTCAAGCTTCCCATAACTGACCATCACTCCATAAACTTGAAACCCCTTGATTTTCTCCCCCTTTCACTCCTCTTCACTCATTCAAACTTTGTTGACCCGTTCAAACCCTACTAACACCTCATGTCCATCTATTCAAACTCCTTTGACCCATTCAACCAACAACCTTGGAGAGTCCTACCCGAAACCGCCCTCTCCCCATCCAGGTGCCAAAAATAAAGCTCCAAAGTGAGGCTTGTGGGATTCGAACCTCCTCCCTACTGCTTTTCCCTTGTGATGCCACTTCCCTGTACTCTAAGTGGCATCTCCTTGCCACTTTACCACCTCTCTTCTTATGCCATCAAACACAAGTATTTATACTTAAGACCTGCCTCTACTAGCTCCCCCCTGAAGTACCCAAAAATAAAATCTTCACCAAGGCTCAAGCTTAACCCCAAGCCTTCCCGAGACCCCCAAACACACCAAATTAACAAACAAAACATGCTAAACACACACCAACACACAATAATGCAGGGCCCCTAATTCCCAGATGTTAGACTAGCATCCAGATGGCACCCTACGAGGCATTGTATGGTTGTAGGTGCCGTACTCCTACTTGCTGGACTGAGCTGAGGGAGTGATAGTTATTGGGTCCTGAGTTGATCTCGAAGACGAAAGAAAAGGTTAAGGTAATTCAGACTCGGTTAAAAGAAGCTTTGGACAGTCAGAAATCATACGTGGACTTGAAGTGAAAGGGGATAGAGTTCTCTGTGGGTGATCAGGTCTTTTTTAAGGTCTCACAATGGAAAAAGATCTTAAGATATGGGTGGAAAGGCAAGTTGAGCCCTAGGTTCATCGGACCATACTGTGTATTGAAGCGTGTTGGGCCAATAACTTATCAGCTTGATTTACCTCTAAAATTAAGTCAGATACACAGTGTATTTCATGTCTCAATGTTAAGGCATTATCATTCAGAACCATCTCATGTTGTGCCAGTGGAGGAAGTTGAAATAAGACCTGGTTTGTCTTTTGAAGAAGAGCGGTCGTATTTTAGATCGAGATATTAAGGTCTTGAGAAGGAAGTCAGTTCCATTAGTGAAAGTATTATGGCATAATCACGGGTCAGAGGAAGCTACATGGGAGCCAGAAGACACGATCCGGCAACAATATCCTCATCTCTTTTAATCAGGTAAATTTTGAGGCTGAAATTTCTTTAAGGGGGTAGAATTGTAACATCCTAAAATTCGAGATTTTATGTTTTACATTATACCATGTGATAGGCTAGTTATAGTTTTAATTGTGTATGTTTAGGGGTCTTAAGAAGGCTTGGGGTTGAGTTGGTCCTTAGTAGAATTTTTGTGTTTAAAGCACTTAAGGGGGAGAAGGCAAAGTGGCATCAAGACTTAAGGAAATAAGTGTGTATTTTTCTAGCACAAGAGGAGCTAGTAGCAAGGTGGTGAGGCGTCACATAAAGGGGGCTTAAGGGATAGAGTTCGAATCCCACCTAATGAAATTTTTTTTTGGATTAATTTTTGTGCTTCTTTTCCAAAGTGTCAGCAAGGCTTTAAACAAGGAAAGGAAGACTTTCTAATGATGGAAAGAACACTAAGGAGAAGAGTAAGGAGGAGATCAAGGGAAAAAGAAGGAAAGAAGTAAAGGAATTGTGGTAAAAGGGGGGACATGTTGGCCGAATTTTTGGAAGGTGATTGGGGAAAGAATTTTTGGTCAACCATTACCTTTATGGTGTTAGAGGCATACAGCTTTGGTAAGGAGGGAATGAGCCAAAATAGTTTTGCAAGTTTTGGTGCATGAAGAGTTTTTCTCTTGTCAACATTTTGGTGTATTTTTTTTCCAATCTCTTCCCTTTTGCTTGCCGAATTTTGTTAGACTTCTTGAGGAGTTCTTAGTTTCATTTGAAAGTCCTTTCTTTTTATTATTTGGTACCTCTTTTCCTTGCCAAAAAATCGTGATCATTAAAGAGAGTTTTCTTTTCTCCTTCTCATCTTTGCCATAACTTTCTTTTCCTCCTTTATTAGACGACATACGTGGAGACCAAATCTCCCTTGTTCTTCCCTCTCCAAAAAGCCAAAACCTCTTAGCCATATCTCTTCTCCATTCTTGCGTGTTGGACATTTCTTCCTTGGTTGAATCAGGTAAGTGGCTTCACTCTATTTCTTTCATCTTTTTTTTCCCCTAGCCGAAAGTGTGTCCATCATCATTTGGTGGTTTCACTTTGTTTCTAAACCAACACATTAATCCGTTCTACTCCCTTATTTCTTAATCATCTCATTTTTGTAGTGCTCTAATAGGTTGGCCAAATATCACACCCTTGTCGATTCACCTTTAGCCTTAATCCCAATCGGTGGAAGTCGGATCTATCATCGTTAAGGTAAGGATATTCTTTATGGTTGATTTCAAACTCTCTCTCATTGCTCGGTTATTTTGCTGATCAGATCGAAAGTTATGTCTAATCATTTATTCTACGGACGAAATCACTCATTTTTCTCTACTCGTTGGTCTTTTGAAAATAGAGGTAAGCCGAAACCCTCTCCTTAGTCTTTCTCTCATCGTAGTATCACTCTAACCGAGACCTTTCCAATGGAGGCAACTGGAAGTTGTAACACCCCTAACCCGAAACTATCGCCGAAATATGGTTAAGGGGTAATTACCGATCAATTAGAACATTTAATCTCTAAATGTCAAAACAAAGTCACACATCATCAAACACATTCATATACAATCATAGTGTCCCTTAAACGAGTCATCAAGACCTTAAGCATGCTTATAAACCGAGTCGAGACTAAACCGAAACACATATAAAACTTCATGAAAAATTGAAACTTTTCAAGAATATAGGGGAGACACGCCCGTAGGGGTAGGCCGTGCTTCTCCCACGGCTACATGACACCCCCGTGTGACATCCCCGTGGTTACATACTGCCAAAATCAACACGGCTAACAAGCACGCCTGTGTGCTAAGGCCGTGTCCTAAAAGGTCATATCTCGCCATTTCTCAGACGACCAAGAGGGCACGCCTGCGTGCCATGGCCGTGTCTTGATTTAAACCATATTCTTCCAATTTACCCACGATGCGAGGCACTTTGTGTGCCTCAACCTTGTGACATTATAGGCCACTTTGCAAAGTCAAAATGCCACCCATAAGGGTCCAACCTACAAGCCATACAACCTAAACATCTCATGCTCATATTATCACCAAAAACATATCAATATTGTCTTACCACTCATGCATTCAATTTCAACTCTATTTATACTAAATTCAATACCAATACTTATTCTACTACAAGCATAATTCATTCCTAATTTCACTAACCTCTAATAGCATTTATCAACACAAAGTTACCACTTGGTAGAAATTTTATCAATCGACAAATCATGCCAAAGATGCATCACACATATCACATTCATTCATGCCAAACCTATCACATATCTAGCCACATCTCATGGCTAATTACAATCTCAAACATAATTCAATTTACTAGCCTATATGTAACATCTTGAAATTGGGCCTAGTAGGATTGGGCCCAATAGGCCTTAGGCGTAGTAGCATTCAAAATTTTTGAGAACGGCATTAATGCATGTTCGATTGGGTTTTGATTCCTTTTAGTTCTACTTCAATTTTATTAATTTTCTTTAAATTCGGTTTTGGGATTTGTAATAAGGCCGCTAAGTATTATTTCAGGTTTTTAATATTTTCTATTATTTTGATTATATTATACCTATGTTGGATATATGGACTTGTTAAATTAATCGGTAAAAAGCAATATTTTTAAAACTATAACTCCTTCGGGTTTTTAAACGTTACCATTGGGTAACAAAATTCACAAGATAACAACAAAGGTAATTTGGATGTTTTTTTAAACTTGAATTTTTTTTTAAACAACTTCAAAAACAAAAGATTTGAACTTGCCTACGCTCAACTCACTCGATTGTAATAGTTATCTACGGATTTTTATACTCTAAAACGATAAAGAGTTTTCAATCAAATTTAATCGATAACTCATTTCTTTAAAAATGTTTTCACCCCGTAACATACCAGATTCGGTCGTGGTGTGCTGACCGAGTTTGGGGTGTTACAATTGTGGTATCAGAACCTAGGTTCAAAAACTCGGCTGTGGAATGGGTTCAAAATGTATTTCAAATTTTGGTTGAAATATGGTCTAGAAAAATATATATATATATATCACTTTCCTGGAAGTATGACACCCGAGTCTCCGGCACCAATCCGAATTGTAAGTTTCGTGGTACTTCTCTTTGTTATATGTTGTATTTCGGGTATCTATTCTATGTGTTTGGTTTGGATGTGATGGTCAGACATAGAGTTTGGTGTGTATGAAATATTCGTCTGTTTTAATGGCTAGGTGTTTTTATGTGTAAGAGTTTTAAATTCTAGTTAAAAGTATATTAGTTTTATTAAGATCAGAGTGCACAGCAAGAGCGTAGTGTGGTAGGTTAGGATGTGTGATTGTTAGTTAGTTGGAAATTTTGAGGACGAAATTTCTTTAAGGAGGGTAGATTTGTAACATCCTGAAATTGGGCCTAGTAGGATTGGGCCCAATGGGCCTTAGGCGTAGTAGCATTCAAAATTTTTGAGAACGGCATTAATGCATGTTCGATTGGGTTTTGATTCCTTTTAGTTCTACTTCAATTTTATTAATTCTCTTTAAATTCGGTTTTGGGATTTGTAATAAGGCCGCTAAGTATTATTTCAGGTTTTTATTATTTGCTTTTATTTTGATTATATTATACCTATGTTGGATATATGGACTTGTTAAATTAATTGGTAAAAAGAAATGTTTTCAAAACTATAACTCCTTGGTTTTTAAACGTTACCATCGGGTAACAAAATTCACAAGATGACAACAAAGGTAATTTGGATGTTTTCTTAAACTTGAATTTTTTTTTTTTAAACAACTTCAAAAACAAAAGATTTGAATCTTTTGAACTTGTCTACGCTCAACTCACTCGATTGTAATAGTTATCTACGAATTTTTATACTCTAAAACGATAAAGAGTTTTCAATCAAATTTAACCGATAACTCGTTTCTTTAAAAATGTTTTCACCCCATAACATACCAGATTCGGTCGTGGTGTGCTGACCGGGTTTGGGGTGTTACACTATACATGCCATATTCCAGCTATATACATCTTTTCAAAAGTACCAAAATAGAATGCCGATAGTGTGATTGAGAAGCTGATGATCCCAAATCTGAGCTAGCTTTACTGATAGTGCAAGGCAGAGAAACAAATCACATAGTAAGCTTTCCAAAGCTTATTAAGTTCGTAATATAATACATATTACTCAATACTACAACATCAATAAGTATATATATGTACCATCACATAGATAAAGACACAACTAGTTACATTATCAATCTCAACCACATACCCAATTATCTATTCACACAACTCTTAAATCTATCATCAACCACATAGGTTCAAACGTACCTTGATCAACACATAGTTACTTACCATTTATGCTACTTAATTGTTCGATATTACCTCTCGTTCAACCCTTGCTATTTCATTGGTTTATTCGCACACTTAGTGCCAATTTCATAATTGAAACATAATCATCACCGCACACTTAATGCTAATACATTAAACCGAACTTATATAGGTATCGCACACACAGTGCCAAGTCGATAAGCCGAAGCTTCTATCTTTTCGCACACACAGTGCCAATCATCTCTTTCTCGTTTCAAATTTCGCACACTTAGTGCCCCTTTATCTCAATTCAGCACATAGCATTTCAAATCTCATAGATACATATACATTCATTCAATTTATATCACATAGATAAGGTTTACAACTAGTATTATATCCGAACTTACCTTGGATGTCAAAATACCGAAACTGTCGATTAATCGAACACTTTGTCTTTGCCTCGATCTCGATCCGAACCTCTCCTCTATTGGTCTATACAAATTCAAATTCAATCCATTCAATCATCAATTCATTCATTTTAATCCAAACACACATATTTAGGGCATTTTACAAAATAGCCATCACATTTTCACATTTTGACACTTTAGTCCCTATCTCACAAAATCATCAAATACTCAAAATTTCATTACACTATGCTTAGGCCGAATTCTCCTTAGTCTCATTGGAGTCTACACATTTCATTTATTTTACATTTTAGTCCCTCAGTTTACACTTTTCACAATTTAGCCCAAAATACTCAATTTCATCAAAAATCCAAAGACAAAACATGTTAATCCAACTCCAAGTATTCATATATCGCTATCATCTAGCACATAGCTCACGTATTCATCAATGGCTCATCACAAAAACATCATCAGTTCACAAAATTACAACATGGGCTTGATAGTAGAAGAAGCAACGATTACAAAAACGTAGAAATTATCAAAAACCAAGCTCAAACATACCTTGAATTAAGCCAAATTTTAGCCGAAAATTACAAAACTTCAAACCCTTATTCTTCCTCCAACATTCAGCAATAAGAAAGATGATACATTCATCTTTTTCTTTCATTTACTAATTAATATTTAATATTTTACCTATTTGCCCTTTTTATTAAACATATAAAACAAAAGTGTAATAAGGTTATTAAGTCATTTAAACATCCACTATCATAAAAATGGATCAATAACAACATAAGGCCTCCACCTTAAAAAGCCAACTACATTTAAGTATTCATAAATCAGCACACAACTTTTTACTCTCTATGCAATTAAGTCCTTTCTCTTAATTCGACACTAAAACGATCAAATTATCACACAGAATTTTCACACAGGCTATGTCACATATCATTCACACAGAAAATATCATTAAAATATTTTTACGACCTCGGATTCGTGGTCTCGAACCACTGTTCCCACTAGGGTCTAAACTGGGCTGTTACAACTCTCCCCCTTAGGGACTTTCGTCCCCGAAAATCTTACCAGTGAATAGTTATGGATGTTGCTCTCTCATAACGTTCTCAGGCTCCCACGTAGACTCTTCAATTTCGTGTTTGTGCCACAATACCTTCACTAAAGAAAATCTTTGTTTCTCAACTCTTTAGTCTCTCGTGCCAAAATTTGGATCGGTTCTTCACTATACGACAAGTCTGACTGAATCTCAACCTCAGTAGGAGCAATCACATGAGATGGATCTGATCTGTACCGTCGAAGCATTGACAAATGAAACACATTGTGGATCTTTTCTAATTCAGAAGGCAATCTCAATCTATAAGCAACCGGTCCAACTCGTTCAACGATCTCATACGGTCCAATGAACCTCAGACTCAACTTGCCCTTTCTGCCAAATCGAAGTATCTTCTTCCACGGAGATACTTTCAGAAACACTTTATCCCCAACCTCAAATTTGATATCCTTTCGATTAAAATCTGCATAAGACTTTTGAAGATCTGAGGCTCCTTTCAAACTATCACGAATTACTTACGCTTTCTGCTCAGTCTCTTTTATAAGATCAACCTCATGAATCTTGTTCTCACTCAGCTCAGTCCAATACAATGGAGTTCAACACTTTCGACCATAAAGATCCTCATATGGTGCCATTTTAATGCTAGATTGAAGACTGTTGTTATACATAAACTCAATCAACGATAAATGCCTTTCCCACGTGCTTTTAAATTCAAGTATGCAACATCTCAGCATGTCTTCAAGAATCTGAATGATTCGCTCAGATTGACCATCCGTTTGTGGATGAAAAGCAATACTGAAATGCAATCTCCTGCCTAAAGCATCTTGTAATTTCTTCCAAAATCGTGAGGTAAATCTCGGATCTCTGTTAGACACTATAGATAACGATACTCTGTGCAATCTCACAATCTCGTCGATATACAATTTAGCCAACTTATCTAAAGAATAATCAGTTCTCACCGGAATAAAATAAGTTGATTTCGTCAATCTATCAACTATCACCCAGATTGCATCTTTCTTGCTGCGAGATAAGGGCAAACCCGACACAAAGTCCATCGTGATCCTCTCCCATTTCCACTCAGGAATCATAATCGGTTGTAATAAACCGACGAAACATAATGTTCAGCCTTAGCTTGCTGACAAACTAAACATTTCAAAACAAAGTCAGAAATATCTCTCTTCATACCATGCCACCAGTAGAATTGTTTCAAATCATTATACATTTTCGTACTCCCCGGATGTATAGTCAAATGACCATTGTGAGCTTCAGTCAAAATTATTTGAATCAACTCTGAATTTCTCAAAATGCAAATCCAATCTCTGCATCTCAAACAATCATTACTATCAACTCAAAATTCTGATTCCGCATTCAAGTTACATGGAACTCTTTTTGCTAACAACTCATTATCAATCTTCTGAGTCTTGCATATCCGCTGTATAAACAATGGTTTTACTTTCAATTTAGCTACAACCTTATCATCATCACACAGATCCATCTGATTACTCATAGCTCATAAAGTATATAATGATTTCTGACTCAAAGCATCAGCCACAACATTAGCATTACCTGGGTGGTAATCTATCACAAGTTCATAGTCTTTCAACAATTCTAACCATGTTCTCTATTGCAAGTTCAAATCTTTCTGAGTCATCAAATACTTTAAACTCTTATGATCAGTATAAACAAGCCAAATTTCAATGCAAATACAATCGTAGCCAATTCAAGATCATGTGTTGGATAATTCTTTTCATGCGGTTTTAACTGTCTCGAAGCATAAGCGATGACTTTTCCTTCTTGCATCAATTACATTTCAAACCATTCAACGATGCATCACTATAAACTATAAACTCTTTATCCGATTCAGTTGAATCAATCTTGGTGCTTCATTGACAACACCTTCAACTGTTCAAAACTCTGTTGACACTTTTCTGACCACTTGAATCTAGTATCCTTCTATAACAACGTTGTAAAAGGAGTCACAATCATTGAGAAGCCTTTCACAAATCATCTATAATATCCCGCTAGTCCCAGAAAACTACGAATTTCAGACACATTTCTCGGAGGCTTCCATTCTAAAATAGCAGAAATTTTATGCGGATCTACTCGTATCCCAGCAGCGGATACAATATGCCCTAGAAAATTGACCTCAGGCAACCAAAATTCACACTTCCTAAACTTTGCATACAACTGTTTCTCACGCAGAGTTTGTAGCACGATTCTCAAATGCTCAGCATGTTGTGTCTCATTACTCGAATAAATCAAAATATCATCAATGAACACCACCACAAAGCGATCCAAATACGGTCTGAACATTCGATTCATCAAAACCATAAACACTGCAGGGGCATTTGTTAGTCCAAAAGGCATCACTAAGAATTCATAATGTCCATACCTCGTTTTGAATGCAATTTTTGGCACATCGAAATCTTTAACTCTCAACTGATAGTAGACCGATCTCAAATCTATCGTAGAAAATACTGTAGCTCCCCTCAACTGATCAAAAAGTCATTGATCCGAGGTAATGGATATTTGTTCTTTATCATCACTTTGTTCAATTGTCGATAATCAATACACATCCTCATAGTTCCATCTTTCTCTTTCACAAATAATACAGGAGCTCTCCAAGGTGACAAACTAGGTCATGCAAATCCTCTGTCGGTCAATTCTTGCAACTGAGATTTCAATTCTTTCAATTCTGTTGGTGCCATTCTGTATGGAGCTATCGAAATAGGAGCAGTTCCCGGTACTAACTCAATACCAAATTTAACTTCTCTAATCGGAGGTAACCCCGGTAACTCTTCTGGAAACATATCTAGAAACTCACATATCACAGGCACATATTTAACTTTCCTTTCCGACACTTTTGTATCGATCACGTACGCCAAATAAGCTTTACAGTCCTTTCTCACATAGTTCATAGCTTTCATCACAAATAGAACAGCTGGTAATCCTTTCATATCACTAGACTCAATTCTAACTATCTCACCATTCTGACTCTTCAATTCAATATTCTTTCTCTTACAATTCACAATGGCATTATGCAAAGTAAGCCAGTCCATTCCCAAAATTATGTCAAATTCATCAAATGGTAGCAACATTAAATTGACCGGGAAACATAAATCACAAAATATCAACGGGCAATTCTTGCACACCTTATCCACCAAAACACACTTGCCTAAGGGGTTCGATACTCTAATCACAAATTCAGTAGACTCAACAGGTAGAGTCTTATTCGATATTAAATTCATACACATATAAGAATGAGTCAATCCTGGATCTGTTAATGCAATGACATCAGTATCAAATAAAATGAAAGTACCGGTGATGACATCTAGAGATGTTACTTTCTCTCGTACACGTATAGCATAAGCTCGGGAAGGTGCTCTTGCTTCTAACCTTACAGTTGTATCAGTCATTCCTCTTTGGCTTTCATTCACATTTTTGATGCTTCAGGGTGGTCTACTTCTAGCCGTCACATTACTTGGTCTTTCGTTCTGAACATTTTCTTCTTCAACTATCTTTGGGCAATCTCGAATAAAATGATCTCGGGATCCACACTTATAACATGTTCTATTGTTATACCTGCCCCAGCATTCTCCCACATGTCGCCTCCCACATTGTTTACATTCAGGCTTATTGTTCTTAACACTGTCCACACCTGACTCATTCGGAGCTTGAATTCATAAACCAGTACTCTTTCTCGAACGATCTCTATTAGGATGACCAAACAAAGCATTTGAACGATTGTTGGCATCTCTATATCTCTTAGAAGAAGGCTGAGAAAATTTATTCATCGATCTCTTTCTTTCATCTCGAGCCTCAGAATCAGCTTTCTTCTTTTCTTTACTGAGTTCCTCAGCTTTGCATGCTCTCTCCACAAGTACAACAAATTTATTTATATCTAGTATCCCAACCAAAAACTTTATGTCTTCATTCAATCCCTCTACGAAACATTTGCACATACTAGCTTCAGTAGAGACACACTCTCTATCATATTGACTCAATCGCACGAATTCTTGTTCATACTCAACAACAGACAAATGACCTTGTTTCAGCTTTAAAAACTCCTTACGTTTATGATCAATGAAGCGTTGGCTGATATACTTCTTTCTAAACTCGACTTGAAAGAAATCCCAAGTGATTTTCTCTCTCGAAACCACAGATATTAATGTTTTACACCAATTGTAAGCCGTGTCTCTCAATAAGGAAACTACACACTTAATGCACTCTTCAGGGTTCAGCGACATCTCATCAAATACTCTAATTGTATTTTCCAGCCAAAACTCGGCTCGCTCAGCATCGTCATCAGCTGTGGCCCTATTCAGCCCCATACATGCGAATCTTATCCACAAGAGGTTTATTCAATCTGATCGGATCTACAACTTATGGCACAACAGGTACTTGCAGGGGTGGAGGTTGTGGAGCGGTCGGATTTGTTCTAACAAATTCTAAAAACCATTCACTCATCATATGGAAGAAGGCTTGCTTAGCCTCACCTCCCTCACCATTATCATTTGGCCATGATGTGGCCGACACTGTCCCTTGAGCGGGAGCAGGTGCATTACTCTCTACATCGTCAGCAGCTGCTCGATCAGGATCCATTACTATATTAAAACACATTTCAACTGTCAGATTTCATCACACTATCGTAATTTTACAATATGGCATGTATAGCTAGACTCACACACACTACGTTAGTCCTAGAATTGAGTAAACCGTAGCTCTGATACCAATAAAATTGTAACACCCCTAACTCAAACTGTCGTCGAAATAGGGTTAAGGGGTAATTACCGATCAATCAGAATATTTAACCTCTAAATGTCGACACAAAGTCACACATCATCAAACACATTCATATACAATTAGAGTGTCCCTTAAATGAGTCATCAAGACCCTAAGCATGCTTATAAACCGAGTCAAGACTAAACTGAAACATATAAAATTTCATGAAAAATTGAAACTTTTCTAGAATATAGGGGAGACAAGCCGTGGGGGTAGGCCGTGCCTCTCTCACAGCTACATGACACCCCGTGTGACCTTCCTGTGGTTACATAATGCCAAAATCAACACGGCTAACAAGCACGCCCGTGTGCTAACGCCATGTCCTAAAAGGTCATATACTGATATTTCTCGCACGACCTGTAGGCACGCCTGTGCCATGGCCGTGTGCAGTTTAAGCCACATTCTGCCAATTTACCCACGGTCTGAGGCACGCCCGTGTGCCTCAACCGTGTGACATTATAGGCCACTTTGCAAAGTCAAAATGCCACCCATAAGGGTCCAACCTACAAGCCATACAACCTAAACATCCCATGCTCATATTATCACCATAAACATACCAATATTGTCTTTCCACTCATGCATTCAATTTCAACTCTATTTATACTAAATTCAATACCAATACTTATTCTACTACAAGCATAATTCATTCCCAATTTCACTAACCTCTAATAGCATTTATCAACACAAAGTTACCACTTGATAGAAATTTTATCAATCGAAAAATCGTGCCAAAGATGCATCACACATATCACATTCATTCATGCCAAACCTATCACATATTTAGCCACATCTCATGGCTAATTACAATCTTAAACATGATTCAATTTACTAGCCTATACATGCCATATTCCAGCTATATACATCTTTTTAAAAGTACCAAAATAGAATGCCGATAGTGTGATTGAGAAGCTAACGATCCCAAATCTGAGCTAGCTTTACTGACACTGCAAGGCAGAAAAACAAATCACACAGTAAGCTTTCCAAAGCTTAGTAATTTCTTAATATAATACATATTACTCAATACTACAACATTAATAAGTACATATATATATGTACCATCACATAGATAAAGGCACAACTAGGCACATTATCAATCCTAACCGCATGCCCAATTATCTATTCATACAACTCTTAAATCTATCATCAACAACATAGGTTCAAACATATCTTGATCAACACATAGTTACTTACCATTTATGCTACTTAATTGTTCGATCTTACCTCTCGTTCAACCCTTACTATTCCATTGGTTTATTCGCACACTTAGTGCCAATTTCATAACTAAAACATAATCATCACCGCACACTTAATGCTAATACATTAAACCGAACTTATATCGGTATCGCACACATAGTGCCAAGTCGATAAGCTAAAGCTTCTATCTTTTCGCACACACAGTGCCAATCATCTCTTTCTCGTTTCAAATTTTAGACACTTAGTGCCCCTTTATATCAATTCAGCACATAGCATTTCAAATATCATAGATACATATACATTCATTCAATTTATATCACATAGATAAGGTTTACAGCTAGTATTATATCCGAACTTACCTCGGATGTCAAAATACCGAAACTGTCGATTAATCGAGCACTTTATCTTTGCCTCAATCTCGATCCGAACCTCTCCTCTCTTGGTCTATACACATTCAAATTCAATCCATTCAATCATCAATTCATTCATTTTAATCCAAACACACATATTTAGGGCATTTTACAAAATAGCCCTCACATTTTCACATTTCGACACTTTAGTCCCTATCTCACAAAAGCATCAAATACTCAAAATTTCATTACACTATGCTTAGGCCGAATTCTCCTTAGTCTAATTGGAGTCCATACATTTCATTTATTTCACATTTTAGTCCCTTAATTTACACTTTTAACAATTTAGCCCAAAATACTCAATTTCATCAAAAATCCAAAGACAAAACATGTTAATCCAACACCAAGTATTCATATATCACTATCATCTAGCACATAGCTCACACATTCATCAATGGCTCCTCACAAAAACATCATCAATTCATAAAATTACAACATGGGCTTGATAGTAGAAGAAGCAACGATTACAAAAACGTAGAAATTATCAAAAATCAAGCTTAAACATCCCTTAAATTAAGCCAAATTTTAGCCGAAAATTACAAAACTTCAAACCCTTATTCTTCCTCCAACTTTCGGCAATAAGAAAGATGATACATTCATCTTTTTCTTTCATTTACTAATTAATATTTAACATTTTACCTATTTGCCCTTTTTATTAAACATATAAAACAAAAGTGTAATAAGGTTATTAAGTCATTTAAACATCCACTATCATAAAAATGGATCAATAACAACATAAGGCCTCCACCTTAAAAAGCCAACTACATTTAAGTACTCATAAATCAACACACGGCATTTTACGCTCTATGTAATAAAGTCATTTCTCTTAATTCGACACTAAAACGATCAAATCATCCCACAGAATTTTCACACAGGCTATGTCACATATCATTCACACAGAAAATATCATTAAAATATTTTTACGACCTCGAATTCGTGGTCTCAAACCACTGTTCTGACTAGGGTCTAAATCGGGCTGTTACAGTAGCAATACTAAAGGAAAATTGATAGGAGGGAAAAAAGGGAGTTGACTTGAAATCTCTACTCCCAAGTTCAAACATAGGGCGGTATCGGCAGTTGGGGATTTCCCACCGAGTTGTGGACCATCTTCTGGTAAGAGTAGGCAAATCGTAGTTGTTCGCGATACTAAGGGTGCCGACGATCAAGAAGGTTTATTCCTTATCGTAATCAGGTGTGAAATCTCACACTGAAATCCCATAGATTCGTGATTCACTGTTATGTTAAAAAATAGATCGTTGTTTCTTACAAATCTAATAGCCGTAATATGGCATGAATCGAGTAACCTGCTTAATCAATGCTATTTTTAAAGATCTATCAAAATCAGTATTAAATTGATAAATTACAAAAATGCCCCTATGGGCTGATTTACCAAAATTCCCTATGGGTTGATTTACGAAAATGCCCCTATAGGCTGATTTACCAAAATGCCCCTATGGGCCGATTTGCTAAATGCCCTAGTGGGCAGAATTATTAAATTACTTTAATGGGCGATTCACCAGAATAATTCACTAGATTAATGGTGGTTATATATATATGTAGATATTTAATTATGTATGTTGTATTTTTACATTTTGCATGGGATGGGAAAATTTTGTATGGAGAGCAATGTAGCTTGGTGGCATGGCCACAATTTATCTATTATTATGCTTAAATTATGATTTTAGTGGCTTGACCACAAAAATGATATACTGTAGCAGCTTGACTACAAATTTGGTGTGAGCAACGGGGTGGGTTGACTTGATCCCCACAGGTGTGATTGGCTGGTCGGAGGTCTGATGGATGGATGGGTTGGGTTGCATACATTTCATATAAATGTTGTTATGTATATGGGCATAGCCCAGGATGTTGCTATACGAGTTCAAGCCCAGTGGATGACGGTAAGGGGGGATTATACACTGAGTTCTTATAACTCACCCCTTTTTCTTAACCCTTGCAGGTAATGCTCAGTGACGAGGACTTGGGGCCATGGATGACTCGGTGGAAGTCATACTTTTGGAATAATATTTTCACACTATAGTAAATTTCTTTTCCTCTTTATTTTTTTATTTTTACTATTTTGGGTTTTAAAGTTGTAATAAGGCCTCTAGGATTTTTATTTTGTTTTATGCTTGGACGTACTTATTACTTTTCTTGAATTGTTCAAAACAGGGATTTTTCTAAGATCATAAATAACAGTTTTCAAAAATTGATTAACAAATGGATTTTATAACAAATATATATAAATAATTTAACTTGGGTTCTCTTTCTAATTATCAACGCTATTTTCAAAAGTCACGGTTTCAAGGTTCACTAGTTCAATTTTTTTACTTATCCATCAACCTCTTGAAATTGTAGTATTTTATCAATAAAATTTTTTTCCTTAACGATAACTAATCAACGTCAATTATTAATAAAATCACAAATACTTTCTGTAACACCCTAAAAATTTTAGTATTTATTATATTGCATGTTTTTGTGCTTAATTTATGAAGGAAAAAAATTTCTTACTTCTTTTCGTAGTTATTATAGTCTTGAAGAAGAGTATAGAATTTTTCGGGAGTAGAATAATTTTTATTTTTGAGAGTATAATGAAGTGGATTAAGTGATATTAATACTTAAGTAAAAATAATGTCAAAGTGAAGCATAAGATGAGTAAATGGTAAGGTGGTGATGGCGCATAAGTTATGGCATGAGGGGAGTGGTTTGAATCCCTTGGTTAGCATCTAGAAATTTTATTTTTTGGCTTTAATCCATGCATGTGCCGACAAGGGGATAAGGATGGATGAGTTGTATTGTTTTATTTTTGGTAAGTAAGACTAAAGGAAAAAGGTAATTTTTAACTTATGGTATGGAATCAAGGAACTTTGGAAAGATATGGGGACATGAGGCTAGTATCAAGGAAAATGTTTTGGAAACAAATTCATGGTCATTTGACCAATGAATTTGGACGGCAATATGGCTAGGGTAGGTTGGCCGATTTTTGCTAGTAGCTTAGCTAGGGTAGGAATTTTGTTTTGGTCATTTTTAGCATCTTGTGCAACTTTGTTTTTCTTTTTTTTTTCTCTCAACCTTCTCTTTGGCCGACTTTGTGCTTTTGGTTTACCAAAATTCTTTTGACCATTTGGTCATTTTGCTATCACACTAGTATTCTTTGTATGCCTTTTCATTGTGCCGAAAATACAACACCAAAGGTCATTCTTTTCTTCCTTCCTCCATTGCCGAATGTACCTTGCTCTAAACACATCTCTTATTTTCTTTTCTTCTTTTGATAACCGAATCCTCATCATCCCTTTCACTCATCTTTTAATTTTTCTTTTCAATCATCATATCTCCATAAACATCTCTCATGGCCGAATGTTAGTGTGCCTTTGCCGAATCATTTTCTTTTCTCTTTGGTTTTTCATAGCCGAATCTCTCTCTATTCATAAGCATCTTTCTCAATCATCTCTTTTCAACTATGGAGAATAGGTAAGAGTTCTTTTAAGTTCATGTTAATTAATGGTGGTTTTGGCTGAATATGGATGGAGGTAAGAAGGATTTCTTGGATCGAAATAATCGTTCATTTTATTAACATTTCTCTTTATTATACTTTAGTGCGATAACGGAAGATCGAAACTCGAGTGTTCGTGTGCATCTTGGAGCATTGGAATCGATTTACGGTGTTGAGGGAACGTTTT
Organism: Gossypium rotundifolium; assembly: GCA_025506655.1. NCBI lineage: Eukaryota > Viridiplantae > Streptophyta > Magnoliopsida > Malvales > Malvaceae > Gossypium > Gossypium rotundifolium. The sequence goes on from CP106730.1 coordinate 34,501,386, forward strand.
TGGGTCGACTCTCTTTTAGAGAAGCAAGAATCTTTGTGGTAAGGAAATCTCACCTTTAAGATCTTTAGTAATTTTTTCGATATATTATTATTTGGATTAACGATCTTTTGATATTGAAGACTTTCAAAATAGGGAAGAAAAGGGTGGTGTTTAGTTTTCGTAAGAGGGGCGAATCCACTATTTATCCTAAGTATAAACGAAGGGCAGTTTCGATAGTTCGGGATTTTCCATCGGGTTGCGCATCATTTTTCGAAGGAAATCAATTATTTGAAGTTGTACGAACTTCCGAGCCTTTGTACGTTAGTGGATTTTCAGCGAATAACGAATCGATAAATGAGGAGAAACTAAAAATTGAAATGATTCAAAATCAAGAGGGTAAGGATTTGGATCGATTATCGATAGTGTATTTTTATACATGATAGTGTTCTAACGGATCGTAATATGTTTACGTGTTGAGGAGCGAGAAGGATTAGTATTCACGATATCGAGGTGTGTAACTTCACACTTTTCTCGGGTTTGGATGTTATTTGTGGTATGGAGTTAAATCGTGAAAATGACTAGATCAGTATAAAACATAATAACTGGTACTTGATGAAATTACATAAAAATAGTTAATATGGTGAAAATTACGAAAAAGCCCTCGATGAGTTAGATGGTAAAATATGAATTTTTATGTCCTCGTAAAATGGGCCGATAAGTTTGATAATTGGTAGACAGGCCAAAAAATATTGTTTGTTAGTAAAATGGGCTGAAATCCGTGATAATAATAAATGGGCCAAAATCTCTGCTAGATCGATAATTCGGCTAAAATCTCTGTTAGATCAAAATTGGGCCGAAATCTCTGCTAGATCGTAAATGGGCCGTAATCTCTGTTAAATTGTTAAACGGGCTGAAATCTCCGCTAGGTCGATAAATGGGCCAAACTCTTTGCTAGATCGTAAATTTGGGCCTAAAATGTTAATTGTTAAATGGGCCAAATGTTATTTTGTGATTTTGGGCCTTAATAAAAATTGGAAATATTGACTCCTTTGTTAATGGGCCTTTTTAATAAAATAATTATATGATCATAGACTACTTTGCATACATGTTGCATGGGTTGGGAAAATGATGAAGAGAAGAAAGGCCTGTTGCCAAAATCTAGTTCGGTGGCTTTGCCACAAAATTTTGGCTATTTGCCTCTAGTTCGGTGGCTCTGCCACAAAATTATTAAACGGCTATTTGCCTCTAGTTCGGTGGTTCTGCCACAAATAATAATTGGCTCAATGCCTCTAATTCGGTGACTTTGTCACAATCTAGTTCGGTGGCTCTGCCACAAATATAAAAGGCTTAATGCCTACGATTGGTGTGATGGCGGGGTGGGTTGACTTGATCCCCACAGTGTGATGGTTGGTGCGGGGTGTGTAGCGGATGGAAATTAGGTTTGGGAGGAAAATTCATTTTGCATGCATATCATTATTGTTAATTACGCTAATGGGCTCAAGCCCAAATCTATAACTTGATAATCGGCCCAATGGATAAAGAAAGTGAGTTATACATCGAGTTCTAAGAAACTCACTCCCTCAAATTTTTCTTCATCTTAGGTAATGGAAGTTGATGTGGACTTGGGCCGAGGATGACTTCGTGGAGGCCATCTTGCAAAACATGGGTTTATTAAACTCCTAACTTTTAATAAGTACTTTTTATAAATTACTATTTTGGGTTGATGTAATAAGGGCCTCTATTAATATTTCATGGACTTTTTGTGGTTGGTTTAAAACTATATTTTGGACATTTCAATATGGGCTAATGATTATATGATGTTTTTCTTAAAATAATTTGGGTTTCAAATATATCAAATTCCTTTAAATATTTTTTAATATTTTGAACTCTTTTATAAAATTAATTTTACTTAAGGATTTTGATAATACAATATAAATGATGTTTTCTACTAATATTTTTTAATATACATCGATATAAAATACTCTTTTGGTTTTATTAAATCTTGTAATAAAATCATTGTGAAGATTTCAAATTCACTGAAATTTTTAAGATAGTTCGATCCATGTAACAAACCAAATCTAGTCTTAACGCATAGACCGGGTTTGGGGTGTTACATTTAATGGTATCGAGCAGCTTCAAAAACTTCTACTGTGGTTTGGGTTCACAAATCTGTATGAATTCATTCAATTATGTTTTAAAAATCAGATGGCACCACAAGCATCCCAAGCAACAAGTCAAGTAAGTATTTATTACTTAATGATTACTATGATGATCATAGGAACACTCTAGAACTTCTAGTTTTAGATGTGAAAAATCGTAGAGATTGAGACTATAGGATATGTTGCGAAAAACAACTTTATCTCTCAAATCTCATAAAACATCGTTAATAAACACTGAAATAATTTTCTGATTCATAAAACTTGTAATCAGATAAAAACGAATAAGCCACCATGAGCACTAGAGGACGTGGCCATGGACGCGGTAGACGTGGCCGTGGTAGAGGCCGAGGTGCTACGACTGAAGTACCAAATCATATGCCAAAATGGATGCACCTGTGTCATTTGAGAGTGAGACGGGATCACGCGATCACATGGAAGAAGATAATACTTTGACCCAAGCAATGCTGTGAGTCCTAGAAAGGGTCACCGGAACTAGAATTGGGCCAACAACTCGTGGGTCAATTTCAGAACGACTCAAGTCAAATAATGCAGAAGTTTTTAGAGGAGTTTTCGGTGTAGCTCCGAATGTAGCTGAATATTGGCTCAAGTCGTGGAACGGATTATGGATGATATGGAATGCACTGTTGAGCAAAAACTGAAAGGAGCTGTGTCCTTGTTAAGAGACGAGGCATATCAATGGTGGCTCACTGTTCGAGAAGGAACTGAAGCTACACTGATTACTTGGGAATTCTTTAAAGCTGCCTTCCAAGGAAAATACATTGGAACGAGTTATGTAGGCGCCCGAAGGAAGGAATTTTTGAATCTTGTACAAGGGAGTAAAACAGTAGCAGCATATGAAGCTGAGTTTTTACGTTTGAGCCGCTATGCTCGGACAATTGTATCAACAGATCATGAACGTTGTGTGCATTTCGAGGATGGGCTTAATGATGAGCTGAGGGTTCTAATTACTCCACAGCAAGTTAGAACTTTTTCCACGCTTGTGGAGAAGGCCAAGATAGCCGAGGAGGCTAAGAACTCAGAACGTTAGAACCGAGAAAGATTTAGAAATAAGAGAGAGACACAGCAGTCTGGTTCTTCAAAGAGATTCCAGAAGAGACCTCAGAATGATGAACCAGTTCAAGGAAGAACACCGGTAACAAATAATCGAAGTTGAGACTATCCTAAATGTGGAAAAAGACATTTTGAAGAGTGTTAGAGGAAAACGAGCGCTTGTTACAAATGCGGTTCGATGGATCATCAGTATATAAATTGTCCTCGACGTATGGATGCTACTCAAGAAGTTCGTAATAATGATACACAGCCGGCCAGAGGTACACAGCAGCCACCGAGAGGTCGTGGACCAGGTCGTGGTGGTAATGGGGCTGGTCGTGGTCAAGGTGCACCGGGTCGAGGCAATGGTCCTAGAGGAACGCGGATGCAAGATGACTGGTCGGTCTATGCAGTTAGACGTCGCGAGGACGGCAATGCACCAGATGTGATAACTGGTACGTTCTTCATCTTTGATGTACCTGTTATTGCCTTAATAGATTTTGGTTCTACCCACTCATATGTTGCTAGCGCCATATCTGGAAACCTAAACCTAAAATCTAAAATTACCGATAGTGAAATGACAGTAATTAGTCCTTTAGGACAGTCGGTAATTGTTAATAAAATGTTTAGAGACGTGCCCTTGAAAATTCAAGAGGAGGTATTCTTGGCAAATTTGATGGAATTGCCTTTCGACGAGTTCGATCTCATTCTGGGCATGGATTGGTTGGTCAAACATCGAGCGCAATTGGATTGTGCTAAAAATGGATGTCAATAAGAACCTCGGATGATAAGGAAGTCATCATGATTGGCGAACGAATGAACTACTTGGCAAATGTGGTATCCACGTTGAAGGCAGAGAAGTTGGTTCGGAAAGGATATGGAGCATTCCTAGCCTTTATCTATGCTTTGAATGCCAAAGAGTTATCTGTGAATGATGTGAGAACAGTGAAGGAATTTCCAGATGTTTTTCCCGAAGAACTTCCTGGTATACCTCCAGATCGGGAAGTAGAATTTGGCATTGAGCTTTTGCCTGGAACCGCTCCAGTGTCTATTGCTCCTTATAGGATGGCACCGAAGGAGTTGGCAGAGCTTAAAGCTCAAATTCAAGAATTGCTGGATCGGGGATTTATTCGACCAAGTGTGTCTCCGTAGGGAGCTCCAATTTTATTTGTCAAGAAGAAGGATGGATCGATGCGTATGTGCATTGATTATAGACAATTGAATAAATTGATGATCAAGAATCGGTATCCTCTGCCGAGAATTGATGACCTGTTTGATCAATTAAAAGGAGCTTCAGTCTTCTCCAAAATTGATTTGAGATCGGGTTATCACCAGCTCAAGGTGAAAGAAACAGACATTTATTAGACGGCATTTTGGACTCGTTACGGACATTATGAGTTTGTAGTGATGCCATTTGGATTAACCAATGCACCAGCTGTATTTATGGACATGATGAACCGAGTCTTTCAACCATATTTAGACCGATTTGTGGTAGTGTTCATAGATGACATATTGGTTTATTCAAGAAATGAAGAGGAGCATGACACGCATTTACATATAGTATTGCAGCTACTTCGTGATAAGCAACTTTATGCCAAATTCAGTAAATGCGAATTTTGGCTAAAGGAAGTGACTTTCTTAGGTCATGTGGTATCACCAAGGAATAAGGGTGGATCCTCGAAAATTGAGGCTATTCGGATTGGAAACCACCAACGTCGGTAGCTAAAATTTGGAGTTTCTTGGGTTTGGTGGTTACTATAGACGTTTTGTAGAGGGTTTTAGTTGATTCTTGCACCCTAACTAAGGCATTGCGGAAGGGAGTTCCGTACAATTGGACCGAAAAACAACAAGAGAGTTTCGAGAAATTGAAGAAGATCCCGACGGAAGCTCGGTTTGATTCAAAGGAGGTGAAAAAGAATTCACTGCTTATTGTGATCGTCTCACACGGTGCAGGTTGTGTGTTGATGCAAAATGGAAGGGTGGTGGCCTATGCTTCTCGTCAATTGAGACCGCACGAAGTAAACTACCCTACTCATGATTTAGAGTTAGCTTGCGTGGTCTTTGCTTTAAAGATTTGGAGGCACTATCTCTACGGTGAGAAATCTATTATCTACACGGATCACAAGAGTCTTAAATACCTCCTTACCCAAAAGGAGTTGAATTTGAGACAAAGAAGATGGGTAGAATTATTAAAGGATTATGATTTCTCAATCGAATATCATCCCAGAAAGGCTAACGTGGTAGCTGACGCATTAAGTCGTAAGGAAGTATCTAATTTGAGAGCAATGTTTGCTCATTTGAGTTTGTATGAGGATGGGAGTTTGTTAGCAGAACTTCAAGTGAAGCCGCTGTGGCTGGAACAAATCAAGGAAAAACAGACATCAGATGAAAAGTTGGGACCTTTACTTCAGCAATTTGAAAACGGAGAAATCGAGGATTTTGGAATAAACACGGAAGGTGTGTTGTGCTTTCATGGAAGAGTTTGTATGCCTAAGGATTCAGACCTGAGGCAAATGATTCTTCGGGAGGCGCATAGTAGCCCTTATGCTATGCACCCCAGAGGAAATAAGATGTATCGAGATCTCCGTGAATAGTATTGGTGGCGGGGTTGAGCGTGAGATTTGAGATTTGTGGAAAATGTTTGACTTGTCGACAAGTGAAGGCGAAACATCAATTATCGTCGGATTGTTACAACCGTAAGAATTCCTCTTTGAAATGGGAGCGGATAACTATGGATTTTGTTAGTGGGTTACCGTTAACACCTACCAAGAAAAATTCCATTTGGGTAATTGTTGATCGTTTGACAAAGACTGCTCATTTTCTTCCAATAAATTTAACTATTCATTGCAGAAGTTGGCGAAGCTGTACGTATTTGAAATTGTGAGGTTGCATGGGGTACCCGTATCTATTATATCAGACAGGGATCCCAGATTTACATCACGATTTTGGAAAGCTCTGCATGAAGCCTTGGAGACAAAGTTGAATTTTAGTACGTCTTTTCATCCTCAGTCTGATGGTTAGTCAGAGAGAGTAATTCAGATATTGGAAGATATGTTAAGGGGATGTGTAATCGATTTCAGGGGTAGTTAGGAGGATTTTCTACCACTGGCAGAATTTGTGTATAACAACAGTTATCAGTCTAGCATTTAGATGGCACCTTACGAGGCATTGTATGGTCGTAGGTGTCGTTCTCCTATTTGTTGGACTGAGTTGGGTGAACGACAGATGTTAGGTCCTGAGATGATAGGAAAAGGTAAAAGTTATTCGAGCACGGTTGAAAGAAGCCTCAGATAGACAGAAGTCGTATGCAAACCTGAAGCGTAAGGATATCGAGTATGATGTGGGGGATCAGGTTTTCTTGAAGGTCTCACCTTGGAAAAAGATTTTCAGGTTTGGAAAGAAGGGCAAGTTAAGTCCTAGGTTCATTGGACCATATCGTGTGTTGAAGCGTGTTGGTCCAGTGGCCTATCAGATTGAGTTACCTCCGGAGTTGGGTCAAATTCATAATGTTTTTCATTTTTCCATGCTAAGGCGTTATAGATCGGATCCTTCGCACATTGTACCGGTAGAAGAATTGGAGTTGAATTCAGACTTGTCTTTTGAAGAAGAACCAGTGGAAATCTTAGACCAAGATGTTAAAGTGCTAAGAAAGAAAACCGTGCCGTTGGTCAAAGTTTTATGGCGTAATCATGGAGCAGAGGAAGCTACATGGGAGCCTGAGGAAAATATTATCAACATTATCCTCACCTCTTTTAATCAGGTAAATTTCGAGGACGAAATTTTCTTTAAGGAGGGTAGAGTTGTAACACCCTAAAATTTTGAGTATTTATTATATTGCATGTTTTTGGTGCTTAATTTATGAAGAAAAAAAATTTCTTACTTCTTTTCGTAGTTATTATAGTCTTGAAGAAGAGTATAGAATTTTTCGGAGTAGAATAAGTTTTATTTTGAGAGTATAATGAAGTGGATTAAGTGATATTAATACTTAAGTAAAAATAAGTGTCAAAGTGAAGCGTAAGATGAGTAAATGGTAAGGTGGTGATGGCGCATGAGTTATGGCATGAGGGAGTGGTTCAATCCCTTGGTTAGCATCTAGAAATTTTATTTTTGGCTTTAATCCATGCATGTGTCGGCAAGGGATAAGGATGGATGAGTTGTATTGTTTTATTTTTGGTAAGTAAGACTAAAGGAAAAGGTAATTTTTAACTTATGGTTTGGAATCAAGGAACTTTGGAAAGATATGGGGACATGAGGCTAGTATCAAGGAAGATGTTTTGGAAACAAATTCATGGTCATTTGACCAATGAATTTGGATGGCAATATGGCTAGGGAGGTTGGCGATTTTTGCTAGTAGCTTAGCTAGGGTGGGAATTTTGTTTTGGTCATTTCTAGCATCTTGTACAACTTTGTTTTTCTTTTTTTCTCTCAACCTTCTCTTTGGCCGACTTTGTGCTTTTGGTTTACCAAAATTCTTTTGACCATTTGGTCATTTTGCTATCACATTAGTATTCTTTGTATGCATTTTCTTTGTGCCGAAAATACAACACCAAAGGTCATTCTTTTTCTTCCTTCCTCCATTGCCGAATGTACCTTGCTCTAAACACATCTCTTATTTTCTTTTTCTTCTTTTGATAACCGAATCCTCATCATCCCTTTCACTCATCTTTTAATTTTTCTTTTCAATCATCATATCTCTATAAACATCTCTCATGGCCGAATGTTAGTGTGCCTTTGCCGAATTATTTTCTTTTCTCTTTGGTTTTTCATAGTCGAATCTCTCTCTATTCATAAGCATCTTTCTCAATCATCTCTTTTCAACCGTGGAGAATAGGTAAGAGTTCTTTTAAGTTCATGTTAATTAATGGTGGTTTTGGCCGAATATGGATGGAGGTAAGAAGGATTTCTTGGATCGAAATAATCGTTCATTTTATTAACGTTTCTCTTTATTATACTTTAGTGCGATAACAGAAGATCGAAACTCGAGTGTTCGTGTGCATCTTGGAGTGTTGGAATCGATTTACGGTGTTGAGGGAATGTTTTTGGGTCGACTCTCTTTTAGAGAAGAAAGAATCTTTGTGGTAAGGAAATCTCACCTTTAAGATCTTTAGTAATTTTTTCGATATATTATTATTAGGATTAACGATCTTTTGATATTGAAGACTTTCAAAATAAGGAAGAAAAGGGCGGTGTTTAGTTTTCGTAAGAGGGGCGGATCCACTATTTCTCCTCAGTATAAACGAAGGGCGGTTTCGGTAGTCCGGGATTTTCCACCGGGTTGCGGACCATCTTCCGAAGGAAATCAATTATTTGAAGTTGTACGAACTTCCGAGCCTTTGTACGTTAGTGGATTTTCAGCGAATAACGAATCGATAAACGAGGAGAAATCGAAAATTGAAGTGATTCAAAATCAAGAGAGTAAGGATTTGGATCGATTATCGATAGTGTATTTTTATACATGATAGTGTTCTAATGGATCGTAATATGTTTTAGGTGTTGAAAAGCGAGAAGGATTAGTATTCACGATATCGAGGTGTGTAACTTCACACTTTTCTCGGGTTTGGATGTTATTCGTGGTATGGAGTTAAATCGTAAAAACGACTAGATCGGTATAAAACGTAATAATTGGTACTTGATTAAATTACATGAAAACGGTTAATATGGTGAAAATTACGAAAAAGCCCTCGATGAGTTAGATGGTAAAATATGAATTTTTATGTCCTCGTAAAATGGGCCGATAAGTTTGATAATTGGTAGACGGGCGTAAAATATTGTTTGTTAGTAAAATGGGCGAAATCCGTGATAATAATAAATGGGCCAAAATCTACGCTAGATCGATAATTGGGCCAAAATCTACATTAGATCAAAATTGGGCGAAATCTCGCTAGATCGTAAATGGGCGTAATCTCATTAAATTGTTAAACGGGCCGAAATCTCTGCTAGGTCGATAAATGGGCCATACTCTTTGCTAGATCGTAAATTTGGGCCTAAAATGTTAATTGTTAAATGGGCCAAATGTTATTTTGTGATATTGGGCCTTAATAAAAATTGGAAATATTGACTCCTTTGTTAATGGGCCTTTTTAATAAAATCATTATATGATCATAGACTACTTTGCATACATGTTGCATGGGTTGGGAAAATGATGAAGAGAAGAAAGGCCTGTTGCCAAAATCTAGTTCGGTGGCTTTGCCACAAAATTATGGCTATTTGCCTCTAGTTTGGTGGCTCTGCCACAAAATTATTAAACGGCTATTTGCCTCTAGTTCGGTGGTTCTGCCACAAATAATAATTGGCTCAATGCCTCTAGTTCAGTGGCTCTGCCACAAATATAAAAGGCTTAATGCCTACGATTGGTGTGATGGCGGGGTGGGTTGACTTGATCCCCACAGGTGTGATGGTTGGTACGGGGGTGTGTAGCGGATGGAAATTAGGTTTGGGAGGGAAAATTCATTTTGCATGCATATCATTATGGTTAATTCTGCTAATGGGCTCAAGCCCAAATCTATAACTTGATAATCTGGCCCAGTGGATAAAGAAAGTGAGTTATACACTGAGTTCTAAGAAACTCACTCCCTCAAATTTTTCTTCATCTCAGGTAATGGAAGTTGACGTGGACTTGGGCCGAGGATGACTTCGTGGAGGCCATACTGCAAAACATGGGTTTATTAAACTCCGAACTTTTTAATAAGTACTTTTTATAAATTACTATTTTGGGTTGATGTAATAAGGGCCTCTATTAATATTTCATGGACTTTTATGTGGTTGGTTTAAAACTATATTTTGGACATTTCAATATGGGCTAATGATTATATGATGTTTTTCTTAAAATAATTTGGGTTTCAAATATATCAAATTCCTTTAAATATTTTTTTAATATTTTGAACTCTTTTATAAAAATTAATTTTACTTAAGGATTTTGATAATACAATATAAATGATGTTTTCTACTAATATTTACTAATATACATCAGATATAAAATACTCTTTTGGTTTTTATTAAATCTTGTAATAAAAATCATTGTGAAGATTTCAAATTCACTGAAATTTTTAAGATAGTTCGATCCATGTAACAAACCAAATCTAGTCTTAACGCATAGACCGGGTTTGGGGTGTTACACTTTCTCATGCGACATGCCAGATCCGGTCGTAACGCATAGGCCGGGTTTGGGGTGTTACATAATAATAAGATTTTTGCACAAATTATTCCATTTTAAATAATTTCATAAATTGTTGATTTCAAAATCCACTTTTTTTTATTTATTTTAAACACATTTGTTAGCATTCCAAATTTTGTTTTATATTAATTTTCCATCATAAATCTTGTAGAATTATTCTTGATTGTTAATATGTCCTTTTAACCATGCGGTTATTGTTATTGTATATTTGTGCGTTAAATTATATCTATAATTATGTTCATTCTTATAATGTTGAGTTTGTATATTACTTCATGCTTAATGCTATGCTTGTGCTACTCGTTATTGTTTTATGTCTCAAATTCTAATGTATTCGAGCCTTCACTAAATGTTTCATTTTTATTACGTGTATACCCAAATAAAATGCATTTTGGTCAATTTTAAAATTGCGTATTTGAAAATTTTTCAAAATATGGCAATATTTGTGTGTTTGGAAATTCGAGCAATCGTGCCCTATCGTGTTGGGTTTCGATTTTCTGTTTGACCAAATAACCAAATATCCTTTTAAAATTTTGTCCATGTTTTCAAAATAAGGCAATATTTGTGTGTTTGGAAATTTGAGGAATCGTGCCCTATCGTGCTGGGTTTCGGTTTTCCGTTTGACCAAATAACCAAATATCCTTTTAAAATTTTGCCCATGATTTCAAAACAAGGCAATGTTTTGTGTTTGGAAATTCGAGAAATCGTACCCTATCGTACTGGGCTTCGGTTTCTCGTTTATCCAATTAATTGAACATCCTTATAAAAAATTCAATGCATGAACTTTGGAAATCATGAGAGGATCTTGGCATCGAGGGTTTGAAATGTCATATCCTATCGTGCTGGATGTGGTATTTTATTCCTTCGGAACAAGATAATCTCAATATCCAATTTGAGCTTTTTAAAATTTTTTAAAACAGAATTGTATTTTAAAATCGTTTCAAACTTTTGGCATTAGGACATTAATTAATAAATTAGGTACCAATTTTGGGCATTGCAAGGGTGCTAATCCTTCGTCGTGCGTAACCGATTCCCGAACCCATTTTTCTTGGAATTCGTAGACCAAAATTAATTTCTTTTAAACATAATAAAATATTTTTATAGGTGATCCAATCACACCTAAACAAAACAGATGGGTAGCGACTCCATTTTCGTTTTTAAGTCAACTCCTATTTTTCAAGATAGAAAAAGGATGGTTTCGACAAACGTAACCCGAATAGATCAACCATGCTTTCGTCTATCAGTACATTTAGCTAGCGTTCTCACACGATAAGAATCTTCTTTCTAGAATTAAACAGTCACATATGCTTCTGAGAATAAATGTACACAAAGAATGCCCATAAGGAATCATAGTAATTGCCCGACTATAACCATTACACTCAGTCATCAATACAATATAATTATTATTCAACTGTCTAATTCTGTCATCAGAAATTTTCACATTATCCCATCACTAACAGAAGTAAATATCAAAAAAGCTTCTAGTTAATACTATTTTTAGATAACATACCTGAATACATCATTTTGTCGGAATTAACTTCTTATTTACCAATGGCTCTGCATAATCTGAATAGTCTTTAGAACTATCCAATATCTTTTTTAGTACTGTCTTCACTTGCTGATTCATTCTCTTTTCTGACCACATTACTAATCTTTCAAGCACGGACTTCTGTAACTCCACACTCGTGAGCTTTTTAATCCCAAATTCTTATAGATTTCATTTTAACATTTCACTGATAAGGGGGATGAGGTCAGTAAAGCCTCAAATTTAACTGACACATACATGCACGTAACATACACTATCACAATTAGCCAGTTCATTTATAAATTTCACATTCTCAAAACATTTAATAAACTTTTGCTTTTAATCACTTTTATTCTTAACACATTGTTCATATGCCAATTCAAATCACTATTTCACAATCAGAGCATTTCAGATAGCAATCATAACTCAAATATCATATCTCATATGCTCATATAATTACAACATTTATCAATAACAACATGTCATACAATTTGATTCTTACCTTTATGAGTCTCAATTCATCATCGACACATTTCCACTCAAATATTTGAGTATTTACTTCTGTACTATTAGAATTAGCTCAGTTGGAAAACTTATTTATCTCATCAAAACAATTTTCGTCAGAGTCGGGAGATATCACACTATCGCAGATTAAATATGGCATGTATAGCTAGACTCACATATGCTATGGTAGTCCTAGAACTGACTAAACCATAGCTCTAATACCAATCAAATGTAACACCCCTAACCCATATCCATTGCCAGATTAGGTTTACAAGGTATTACTGGACAAAGCACAGATCAGGACAGACATTTACTACCTTTCTTGTTTCGTAATTCAATCACATCAATACACATACATTTTATATTTAAAAACAATAGCACACAACTTATAAATCAAAACACATTCAAATAATTATTATACATATAGTTCACTTAACCAACTAAAACCCATTCATGCTTCACTACTTAAAATTCATAAGCAAATCATGCTTTAAAATTTTAAGCATGCCAATATCAATTAATTATCCACATATTCGAAATAAATAATGTGCAACAAAGCCATGTTACATGTACTTAATACATATAAGGTTCAAACTATATGACTTCAACAGTATTAGCATTTGCTTCCTGAATACATGTTCAAACATATATCCTTACATTTCATGCATCGAACAAATGTCAATACAACTATCTCATAGACTAACTGTTAATCATATCTTTTTTTTTTTTTATAAATTACTGTACATGCACATATTAAAAACATAAGAACCATATTGCATGGCCTTGTTTTTATTTTTTCTTATTCATATATGCGGCATTAAATAATATAATACCATGACCGAACATATTATATACAATTACTTAAGTCATAGAATAATGCACCATATTTAACCACAAATTATAGATTAATGATATACATAATCTACTAGCATATTTTATGTACATACACTATAATGAAATATGTAATCACAATTACAATGATATTCAAATAATAATAATTACTAAAACCCTTTTTCTTAATAGGATACCTACTTTTAGTATATTTAACAAATCATAACATAAAGCTTAATAACCAAAATCATAAGTAACATACACAATTATTTAACCTTTCAAAGAACCAAAAACATGAATACTTTCCATTTACAAGCTTGCATATATGTGTACACAATTGAGCCATTTTTGAATGTCCATATTTCATTATCACTACAAAGCTAGTCATAACATATTCGGTATTGTATATCATCTAATCCATAGTATATTTATATAATGCTATAAACCAAATATCATGCTTATCATTTTGACCATATACTTAGCCTAATATACATATTCACTTAAATTATCATTTCTAAACTAACTTACCCATTTAAAACATGTCATTTCAACTCAATAATAAAACCACAAATCTTAATCCAATACACACTCGAATATATAATCATTCTTTTACCCCATTAATAAGTTGAAATATAGATAGTTTTCAACCTTCATATGCATATTTCAATTTATATGTCATAACCCAAACTAACTTAAATACCAAATTCAAACATACCACACATATCATATATATATATATATATATATATAATACATAACCAAAATCATTTAAACTTAACATTATTTATCTTACTAAAATACATCAAACATACCTCATTTACCTCATTGCCAAAACACATGAATAAAACACCACCCCATATATATATATATATGCCATACCATATGATTACTATCCAAAATAAGATTAAACCATGACCAAAATAAACTTAAGCCATAATTAAACCAAAACCGAACACAAGCAAGGAAATTAAGCCATTTTCGCATGGCTTTTATACATACACTTTCGAATTAAACTAACTCCAAAGCTAGCCTATACATGCCATACTTTCAAAAAATTTCAACTTATAAAATACCAAAGTTCGTCGATAGTGTGATAGACTTTGCTAATGATTCCCGAGCTCATAACTTGACTCCAAAATCTATAAAACAAAGGTAAACAAGAACACAGTCAGAGTAAGCTATTTAAGCTTAGTAAGTCATAAGCAAAAGAAACATAAATTCATATACACAATTTATTCAAAGTAAATAATGATAAATTATCAAAATCTCATACATTTTTTAACTTAAATTTCAATATCGATCATGTATACTCTGTACCAACTTTCCTTTGATCAAATACTCATTTAAGTATATTAACATATTTTTCTTCACTTTATGCAATATATTAACATCACAAGGTCGAATATGTATATAATCACATAAACTTGAACAAATTCACATTATCATGTATCATTATATCAATAATTCAATCATTCAACTTACCTTACTTTCATAACTTAGTATATGTACATACCTGAACCTTTTATTGGATTTCACATTTGGTCCTCACTTAACATTGCCCTTTGAACTGTTCGGAATTAAAAAGGATACGTGGATAGTCAGAAGCTCGTACAATATCAACGCCCCAGACGTGGTCTTACATGTAATCACATATCGATGCCACTGTCCCAGACAGGGTCTTACACGAATCAAATACGATGCCAATGTCCCAGACTTGGTCTTACACGTAAACACAAGTCGATGCCAACGTCTTAGACGTGGCCTTACACGAAAATACATATCGAAATCCTATGTCATGACATATGTATCCTAGCTATTCCTAGGGTTCGTACGGGACTTTCGGACGACGTATCTCGATCATATCGAACTCATAACTTATCTTCCAAGCTTAATCACAATTGGCCAATGCACATATATATTTTTAAAATTCAATTCAACACATAAAAAATATATATTTTCAATTTAACAACAATTATATGCTTATAGACTTACCTTAGATATCGACGAACAAAATAAACGGATATTCGATTATTTTTGTTTTTCCCCAATCCAAACCAGTTTTCTTCAATTCTTGATCTAAATATATTCAAATTAAATTTATTTAAACATAATTCCATTCAATTTAATCCAAAAACATATAAATGGGAAAATTACCAATTTTCCCTGACATTTTACACTTTTTGCAATTTAGCCCCTATTGTATAAAACACAAAATACATAAAATTTCACATCACCATAGCTAGGCGGAATATCACCCATGCCCTTACAAGTCCATACATTTCATTTATTTTACATTTTAGTCCCTCAAAAATTTATTTTTACAATTTAGCCCTAATTACTCAAATTCACCAAAAATTCCAAGACAAAACATGTTAATCCTTCACATATCTTTAATATTTTGTAACACCTCAAACTCGGTCTAGAAGTTATGATCAGATCTAGTGTGACACATCAAGTGTTGTTTGAAAACTTTGTGTTCATTGGAAAACTTGGCAACATTTCTTACCGTTTAAAATCTCGATTTTCGTTGCTTATTAACAAAACAAGTTTTGCTCAAAATCATTCCCTTGCAAAAATATTTTTGAAAATCTATCATTTTGTTTTTAAACCTTGTCTGTTACGAAAGTCTGATTTAAACAGTTACGAAAACGTGATATCTTGAAAACAGTAGTTATTGTTTTAAAAACCTATATTTAATAAACTAGCAGTTGTAATGAAAAAAAAGTATCAAATAAAAGTTAAAAACAAAACCCAATGGCCTTATTACAAAAATCATTAACCCAAAAATTAAAATAAGATAAACTAAAATAAAGTAGCCAAATTTAACCCAATAATTTATTGGACATGTGGCCACCCCTGAGTCCCTCGCAGCTCCAAATCCTCTAAGGCTGGGGATTACCTGTATAGTTAAAACGAACGGGTGAGTTATGAAAACTCAGTGTGTAATCCACTTGTTACAATCACAGTTTGGGCCCAAGCCCATACAGTATCAATCTGGGCCTAAGCCCTATTCAAGAATATGCAGGCCAAAGCCCTATTCAAGAATATTCGGGTCAAGCCCTATTCAAGAATATGCGGGCCAAAGCCCTATGATATGCAAAACAAATATGTACCCAACCCAGTCCAACCAACACACCTGCGGGGACCAAGTTAACCCACCCGACCAACACACCAATAACGCAGACTCGCTACAAAAAAAAAGATACATGGCTGAGCCACTAAATCATATAACGTGGCAGAGCCACCAGTACAATGCTTCGTCCAAATCCATAGCCCAACCCATACAATATGCCATCTCATAAATAAATCATGGAAGCAGTGCATCACCATCAACATCAATCATACAATTACTACTCATACATCAATGATCCTACCACTAAGGGTAAAAAAGTCATTTGGGGGTAAAACGGTAATTTTCCCCTCGTGGGTATTTTGGTAATTTTACCTACCAAGGGTACTTCGGTAATTTACCCATCAAGGGTAATTCGGTATTTTACCCACTAAGGGTATTTCAGTAATTTATCCACTAAGGGTAATTCAATAATTTACCCACCAAGGGTAATTCAATAATTTACTCATCTATGGCCTTTTCGGAGGCCAGCTGTCAGCTCGAGCGACACAAGTTCCATTTCTGGTCAAAATAGTGCAATTTGGGCCTAAAATCCAATTTCATCCCAAATGGGGCCCACATGCTCGTATGGCACAAACAACCCATTTTTGGTCTCGAATTTGCGAACTTCGCAGCCACATCAATCGCCTGGCACTTACCACAGATTTCGCCCTTGTAGGCCCATTAACCCATTGGGCCCACTTAGGCCACTTCGGCCAAGAAGGCCCATTATAGCCTCAGTTTCGCAGAGAGTTCGAGACACTCCCAATAGTCTATCGCCAACACTATTGACTCGATTTAACTCTACGAGCACTCGCACGCTCGAGAGCTCTCAATTACCGATACTCTGGCTTTTCGGTATTTCAGCTTTTAGCCTATTCACAAAACATCTCATATCAGAATAAAAAGTGGTGTGAGATTACACACCTATTATGGATTGCGGTTCGAGACACTATCTGAGGCACCTAAAATAATAATTGACCAATAGTTAGTCTCCACTCTTGGTAATCCAAAACATTGAAATACTTTACTCACTGACTTTACTTACCAGAGAATGAAAGCCTCCTTGCAATGGGAGAAAGTTCAGCCTACACCTCTTAATTTAGGAAATGAGTCCCTAGCGAAAAAGAACATGTTAGAACATTACTCCAAGACAACTAAAGAAATAGCCTCTCGGCCCCACAGAACCCAATCGAGCATGAGAGAAAAATAGTAGCCCTATTTTCGATTATAGACACACTTACCAATCAATTGCAGAGATTCAGAAACTGGAAGAACAAAGAGGAGTTTATGCTTAGGTCCTACTAGATTCGGCCTAGGCAAAAAGGAATCAAGATTGTTTCGGCATCAGCTATGCAAAAAGAGGGAAAATAAGAGGGTAAAAAATGTTGCCTTCGGCTAAGGAAACACCGAAGGAGTGAAAGGATTTAGTAGTGAAGTAAAGATAGAAGAAAAAGAGAAAGTAAAAGAGAAAAAACCTACCAATTCGGCAAGTAGCAAGAGAGAAGAAAGGGAGGAAGACTATTACCGAATTCGGCAAAGGTGAAATGAAGAGAAAAAGACCCGAATGGTAATAAGATTGCTTGGGACATCACTTCAGAAAAAGACCCAAAATGAACAAAAAGAAAAGTAGCAAAACACAAAGGAAATTCAGTTTCTACTAACACCCACAGTTGTCGAAAATGATACTAATGACCCCTCTCCAGCCGAAATTCCCACTTAGCCACACTCCCACTTTCGTCCAATAGTTCCACACACCTCATTTCCTAGATTTCCTCTATTTTTTCCTTCTACTATTACTCTCTTCCATCCATTTGAATTATTTGACCAAGTCTCCACTCCTCTTGAAGAGTTTGATCCGAACACTGTTTCCTCCCCTCTCAAGTCACAAAATAAAAGCCTCTATTTGGAGCTTTTGAGATTCGAACCCCACTCTCTAAGCCTTTCCAATGAAGCCACTGCCACTGAGCTACAAGCTCATCCTGTGTTACTAAAATACACACAAATTTACTTAAGCCTTACTGCCAACAACCCTCTCCACTAAAGGGCCAAAAACTAATTTTTTTCCCAGCCTCAGGCTCGAACCCAGGCCTCCTTAGGACCCCCAAACACACTCAAACAGCTAGCCGATCAAGCACAACATGAATTTAAGCAAAAATTACAAACCCTTAACTTTTAGGGTGTTACAACTCTACCCCCTTAAAGAAATTTTAGCCTCGAAATTTATCTGATTAAAAGAGATGAGAGTATTATTGTCGCATCGTCTCCTCAGGCTCCTATGTGGCTTCCTCTGAACCGTGATTACGCCATAGCACCTTGACTAATGGAACAGATTTCCTCCTCAGTACCTTAACATCACGATTCAGTATCCGAACCTGTTCGTCCTTGAAAGTCAGATCAGGTCTTACCTCGATCTCCTCTACCGGCACTATATGTAAGGGATCAGAACGGTATAGCCTCAGCATAGAGACATGAAACACGTTATGTATACGATTTAACTCAGAAGGCAGCTCTAGCTGATAAACGATCGGTCCCACATATTTTAATATTTGATAAGTTTTGATGAATCTTCAGCTCAGCTTGCCTTTTTACCTAAACCTCAGAATCTTCTTCCATGGTGAGACCTTTAAGAAAACACAATCTCCCACTACGAACTCAATCTCTTTACGCTTCAAATCAGCATACGACTTTTTCCTATCAGATGCTTCTTTTAACCAATTACAAATCAATTTCACTTTTTCCTCGATTTCAAAGATTAGTTCTAGACCCAATAGTCACCACTTGCCCAATTCTATCCAACAAGTAGAGGTATGACACCTATGACCATATAATGCCTCCTATGGTGCCATTTGAATACTGGATTGGTAGCTGTTGTTATAAGTAAATTTCGTTAAGGGCAGATAGTCTTTCCAACTTCCCTTGAAATCAATCACACAGCTTCTCAACATGTCCTCCAAAATCTTATTACCCTCTCCAACTGACCATCAGTCTGCGGATGAAATGTTGTGCTGAAGTCCAACTTTGAACCCAAAGCTTCATGCAACACTCTCTAGAATCGTGATGTGAATCTAGGCTCCTTGTCCGAAATGATAGACACTGGTACCCCATGTAACCTTACAATTTCTGCCACATGCAACTTGGCCAACTTCTACAATGAGTAATCAGTGCGAACCGGTATGAAGTGGATGGACTTAGTCAGTCGATCAACAACATATATACCGAATCTTTCTTAGTAGGCGTTAGGGGTAGCCCACTAATAAAATCCATGGTTACCCTTTCCCACTTCCAGAGTCAAATTTTAACTGGTTGCAGTAATCCAGAAGGCAGTTGATGCTTAACCTTCACTTGCTGGCATGTCAAACACTTACTTACAAAATCGGTAACCTCACGCTTAAGCCCTGGCCACCAGTACAGTTCACCCGTAAATCTCGGTATAACTTATTTCCACCAGGGTACATAGCGTATGGGCTACTATATGCCTTCTGCAGAATAGACTGCCTTAACTCAGAATCCCTCGATACATAGACTCTCCCATGGAAGCATAATACTCATTCCCTATTTAGCCAAAAATCCACAGTCTCTCCCTTCTTTACCTGTTGGAAATGAGGAACCAACATCTCATCCAACATCAGCTTCTCTTTAATTTGAACTATCCATGTCGATTTCACCTGAAGCTGTGCTAACAGACTACTGTCCTCAAACAGGCTGAGGCAAGCGAACATTGCTCTTAAATCAGATAGAACCTTGCGGCTCAATGCGCCCGCTACCACGTCGACTTTCCCCGGATGATACTCGATCAAACAATCATAATCCTTAAGCAACTCTATCCATCTTCGTTGCCTAAGATTCAACTCCTTCTGAGTAAGGAGGTACTTGAAACTTTTATGGTTGGTATAAATGATCGACTTCTCCCCGTACAAGTCGTGTCTCCAAATCTTTAATGAGAATACCACAGTAGCTAATTCCAAGTCATGAGTGGGATAATTCACCTCGTGCGGCCTAAGCTGATGAGACGCATATGCCACTACTTTACACTATTGCATTAGCACACAACCCAATCCCGTGTGTGACGCATCACAGTAAACAACGAATTCCTTTCCAACCTTTGGCTGAATTAGTACTGGGGCTTCAGTCAAAATCTTCTTTAATGTTTCAAAACTCTCCTGCTGTTTATCAGTCCAAACAAGTCCCTTACGCAATAACTTAGTTAGAGGTGCAACAATCAGTTAAAACCCTTCAACGAACCGTTTGTAATACCCGGCCAGACCCAAAAAACTTTGAATCTCAGATACTAACTTCGGTGGCTTCCAATCTAAAACGACCTCAACTTTTCGCTGATCAACCCTAATCCCCTCGTCAGACATGACATGTCCCAAAAATGTCACCTCTTTTAACCAGAACCCGCACTTGCTAAATTTGGCATAAAGCTGTTCTCCCTCAATATTTGTAGGACAACTCAGAGATGTGAATCATGCTCCCCCTCGATTCTTGAATACACCAGAATATAATCTATAAGCACCACCATGAATCGGTCTAAGTAGGGTTGGAAAACCCAGTTCATCATATCCATGAAAGTAGCTGGTGCATTCGTCAAACCAAACGGCATGACCAAGAACTTGTAATGCCCATAACAAGTCCAAAATGCAGTCTTGTACACATTTGCCTCCTTAACCCTTAACTGATGGTATCCCGATTTAAGATCTATCTTGGAAAAAATAGTGGCTCCTCGCAGCTGATCAAACAGATCGTCTATTCTTGGTAAAGGGTACTTGTTCTTAATCGTCAGTTTGTTCAATTGACAATAATCAATAAACATGCGCATTGACCTATCCTTCTTCTTCACGAACAATACTGGTGCTCCCCAAGGAGACACACTCAGTCGAAAGAATCCTCGATCTAGTAGCTCTTGAATTTGAGCCTTTAACTCTACCAGCTCTTTCGGTGCCATCTTATAAAGGGCGATGGACACTGGATTCATTCCCAAGGAGTTTAATACCGAATTCGACCTCACGATTTGGTGAAAACCCCGAAAGCTCTTCAAGAAATACCCCCAGAAACTCCTTTACAGTCCTAACATCCCCAACAGACAAACCCTTAACATCAGATGTGCTGACATAAGCTAGGAATACCTCACACCCATTACGAACCAGTTTCTCGGCCCTTAATGCAGAGATTACATTGGATAAATAATCCCTTCGCTCCCCTATCAGAACCACCTCCTCAACCTCCAAAGACTTCAATACAATACACCTACCAGCGCAATCCAAATTCGCATGGTGTTTCACTAACCAATCTATATCCAAAATGAGATTGAACTCGCCAAACAAAAGTTCCATCAAATCCGCCAGAAAGACAACCCATTGGACCTCTAGGGGCACATCTCTAAACAATTTATTCACTCTAACTGATTGTTCCATTAGACTAACCACTGACAGTACCCTCTCAGCAAGTTCAAACTATATGCCCAATGTTCTCGACACAATACATGCAACATACGAGTGCCTAGATCCAATATCAACTAAAGTTGTAAATGGTATATTATGAATGAGGAACGCACCAGTTATGACGCCAGGTGCATCGCCATCCTCTCGATACTGAGCAACATAAACCAACCCTGGCTGTCTTGCCTCTGTATTACTAACACCTCTTCCCGGTGCTTCACGATCTCATCCGAACCCATTTCCCCCTCTGGTGGACCACGGCCTCTCGGTGGCTGCTGACCCCCACTCCCTGGCTACACGTAGCCTTGACCTATCGCTTGCATCTGAATAGGCCTCTAAGTACAATCTATAACCTGATGATCCTTGGACTCACATCTAAAGTACACCCGCTTCTTTTTTCAAGACTCTCAAATGATATCCCCACACTCAAAGAAAGGTCATGATTCGACCAGTAACATTAGAAACCCAACTCGAGCTGGCCCATCAAACCTAATCCTCTTTCTAGGCCCACTAGAATAACTTGAAGGCCCAAAATTCCTCTTAGCTCTGCCCCTATCCTATTCTCGATTCTAACGCTCTAAGCGTTTCACATCCTCTGCAATCTTAGCCTTCTCAACCAGGGCAGGAAAGTCTCTTTCCCTCTATGGGGCTATCAGTACCCACAACTCATCTCGAAGACCATCCTCAAACTACACGCAGCACTCATACTCAGTCGCAACTATGCCCCGAGCATACCGGCTTAACCGTAGAAACTCTACCGCACACTCTGCTACAGACTTATTTCCTTGAACCAAACTTAGAAATTCCTTTCTCCGGGCGTCCACATAACTTGCCTCGACATATTTCCCTTGAAAGGCAGCCTTAAAGAAATCCATTGTCACACGGTTGGCCTGCATGCCTTCCCTCACGGTAAGCCTCTATTGATATGCCTCATCTCGCAGTAAAGACACTGCTCCCTTCAACTTTTACTCCACCGTGCAGTCAAGGTTATCCATGATTCGCTCAACTGCCTCTAACCAATATTCCACTATGTTCGGGGCTACACCAGATTTTTGCCCCGTTCGACCGAAGTCACTCATAAATTAACCCTCGGGCCACTGACCAAGTACTTGCTCCAACTACCCTTCCCAGAACCCGTAGCATCGCTTGGGACAAAGCATCATCCCCTCTAGCTCGGTCATAAGACCCCGTTTTAGTCACTGGTGATGCCGGCGCTTCCCTTTTAGGCATATGCCCTGATGCTGAGGACCCAGCCCTAGCACCTCGGCCTATACCACGGCCACGTGTACCCTTTTGCAACCTCTTGTGCTCATATCTATGTAGCGTATTTTTTGATTAAAAAGTTTTATGAATCAGCTTATAGTTCTCATCATTATTACAAGTATTTTATGAAAAGTAGTAATTAGGGTTGTTTTTGCAGATCGCATATACAACAGTTTCAGTCTCCTATAATCTCGGCTTCTACAACTAAGGAGTTTCAGTATACTACTACTATCCCTAATAGTTTCTTAGTATCGTCATATCAGCATATTGTAGAATACAGTGTTAGGAAACTTACGAATTTGGAGCCAGAGACTCGGTGTGTCACACTTTCAATAACACTATCACTACTTTTTAAACCAAAATTTAATCAGATTTGGAAAAATTTTCAAAACCCATCCCACTGCTGCATTTTGCAACTTGGCTCTGATACCACTAAATGTAACACCCTAAACCCAGCCTAAAAGTTATGGCTGGATCTAGCGTGCCACATCAAGTGTTGTTTGAAAACTTTGTGTTCATTGGAAAACTCAACAACACTTTCTACCATTTAAAATCTCGATTTTCGTTGCTTATTAACAAAACAAGTTTTGTTCAAAATCATTCCCTTGTAAAAATATTTTTGAAAATTTATCATTTTGTTTTTAAACCTTGTCTGTTATGAAAGTTTGGTTTAAATAGTTGCGGAAATGTGATATCTTGAAAATAGTAGTTATTGTTTTAAAAACTCGTATTTAATAAACTAGAAGTTGTAATGAAAAGAAGTACCAAATAAAAGTTAAAAAGAAAACTCAATGGCCTTATTACAAAAATTATTAACCCAAAAATTAAAATAAGATAAACTAAAATAAAGTACCCAAATTTAACCCAATAATTTATTGGATGTGTGGCCACCCCCGAGTCCCTCGTAGCTCCAAATCCTCTAAGTCTGGGGATTACCTGCACAATTAAAGCGAACGGGTGAGTTACGGGAACTCATTGTGTAATCCCCTTGTTACAATCACAGTTTGGGCCCAAGCCCATACAGTATCAATCTGGGCCAAAGCCCTATTCAGTAACGGTCTTGGCCAAAGCCCTATTCAAGAATAGTCCAGGCGAAGCCCTATTCAATGTGATGCAGGCGAAGCCCTATGATATGCAAAACAAATATGTATCCAACCCAGTCCAACCAACACACCACCCGTACCAACCAACACACTTGTGGGGACCAAGCCAACCCACCCGACCAATACACCAATAACGCAAACTCGCTGCTAATAACAGTATACGTAGTTGAGCCACTAAATCAGTAAAACGTTACAAAAGCCACTAAATCAGTATAACGTGGCAGAGCCACCAGTACAATGCTTCCTCTAAATCTATAACCCAACCCATGCAGTATGCCATGTCATAAATAAATCATGTAAGCAGTCCATCACCATCAACATCAATCATACAATTACTACTTATACATCAATGATCCTACCACTAAGGGTAAGACGGTTATTTAGGGGTAAAACGATAATTTTGCCCCTTGGGGGCATTTCGATAATTTTACCCACCAATGGTACTTCGATAATTTACCTATCAAGGGTAATTCGATAATTTACCTACTAAGGGTAATTCGATAATTTACCCACTAAGGGTAATTTGATAATTTACTCATCTACGGCCTTTTCAGAGGCCAATTGTTGCCTCGAGCGACACAGGTTCCATTTCTGGTCAAAACAGTGCAATTTGGGCCTAAAATCCAATTTCAGCCCAAATAGGGCCCACATGCTTGTGTGGCCCAAACAACCCATTTTTGGTCTCGAATCTGCGATTTCGCAGCTGCATCAATGGTCCGGTACTTACCACAGATTTCACCCTGTGGGCCCATTAACTCATTGGGCCCACTTAGGCCACTTTGGCTCAACAAGGCCCATTACAGCCTCAGTTCCGTGAGAAAGTTTGAGACACTCCCAATAGTCCATCGCCAACACTATTGACTCAGTTTAACTCTACGAGCGCTCATACGCTTGAGAGCTCTCAGTTGCCGAAACTTCAGCTTTTCAGTATTTCGACTTTTAGCCGATTCACAGAATATTGCATATCAGAATAAACAGTGGTGTGAGATTACACACCTATTATGGATTGCGGTTCGAGACACTATCTGAGGCACCTAAAATAATAATTGACCAATAATTAGTCTCCACCCTTGGCAATCCAAAACATCGAAATACTTTACTCACTGACTTTACTTACCAAAAAGACTCCTTGCAATGGAAAAGAGTTCAGCCTACACCTCCTGATTTAGGAAACGTGTCCTAGCGAAAAAGAACATGTTAGAACGTTACTCCAAGGCAACTAAAGAAATAACCTCTAGGCCCCATAGAACCCAATCTAGCATGAGAGAAAAATAGTAGCCCTATTTTTAGTTTTAGACACACTTACCAATCAATTGCAAAGATTTGAAAACTGGAAGACGGAAGAGGAGTTTATGCTTAGGTCCTACTAGATTCGACCTAGACAAAAAGGAATCAAAATTGTTTCATCTTCAACTATAAAAGAGGGGGAAAATAAGAGGGTAAGAGAATGTTGCCTTCGGCCAAGGAAAAATCGAAGTAGTGAAGGGATTTTGAAGTGAAGTAAAGATGGAAGAAAAAGAGAAAGTAAAAGAGAGAAAACCTACCAATTTGGCAAGTAGCAAGAGAGAAGAAAAGGAGGAAGACTAGAACCACAGAGCAAGGAAAGAAGAGAACATAGAATTTGGCAAAGGTAAAATAAGGAGAAAAAGACCCGAATGGTTACTAGTTTGCTTGAGACGTCACTTCAGAAAAAGACCCGCAATGAACAAAAAGAAAAGTAGCAAAACACAAAGGAAATTCGGTTTCTACTAACACCCACAGTTGTCGAAAATGTTACTAATGACCCCTCTCCAGCCGAAATTCCCACTTAGCCATACTTCCACTTTTGGCCAACACTTCCACAAACCTCACTTCCTTGATTTCCTCCATTTTTTCCTCCTACTATTGCTCTCCTCCATCCATTTGAATTATTTCACCAAGTCTCCACTCCCCTTGAAGAGTTTGATCTGAACTCTGCTTCCTCCCCTCTCAAGTCACAAAATAAGAGCTTATATTTGCAGCTTGTAAGATTTGAACCCCACTCTCCAAGCCTTCCTAATGGCGCCACTGCCACTGAGCTACAAGCTCATCTTGTGTTACTAAAACACCAACAAATTTACTTAAGCCTTACTGCCAACAACCCTCTCTATTAAAGGGCCAAAAACTAAAATTTTTCCGAGGCTCAGCCTCGAACCCAAGCCTCCTTAGGACCCCCAAACACACTTAAACAACTAGCCGATCAAGCACATCATGAATTTAAGTAAAAACTACAAACCCCTAACTTTTGGGGCGTTCCATATTTCATCATCAAACAACAAAAATCACAAGCTATCATCAATGGCAAAACACAAAATCATCATCAATTTCAAAAATTCAAGCATGGGTTTTGTAATACTCGAAGTAACGATCTCAAAAAACGTGAAAATTATCAAAAATTGAGCTAGTTACATACCTTAATCAAGCTTGACTATGGCCGAATGTGGCTTGTTCTTCTTTATTTCTTTTTCTTTTAGTTTCGGCACAAAGATGGACATAATGCTTTATTTTTTTATGTTTGCTTAATTATATTAACCTTATAATATATTATTATTTATTAAACCATTATGATTAATATAATAAACTATAGAATTTAACATAATGTCATCCACTACCTTCATTTATGGCTAAATTACAACATAAAGCCTCCGTATTAAAAAGACAACAATAATTAGGCATTTTCATATTTAACCATCAAATTTTCATTTTATGCGATTAAGCCCTTTTCTCCAGTTAAGCACACAAACAATAAAATTAATTCACGAAACTTTCACACATGTAAATTCACACATAATTAACATAGAATATAATTTTAAAATATTTTTGGACTCGAATTTGTGGTCCCGAAACCACTATTCTGATTAGGGTCAAAATCGGGTTGTTACAAGTCACACGGCCGTGTGACCCTTGTAGTTTTGAATTTTTTTCTTGTTTCCTAAGAAATCCTCTGAGTTTTCGATTTAGTCTTGATTTGTTTCCAACATGTATTTAGGGCCTCGATGGCTCGTATAAGGGGCAATATGTATGTTTTGTATTGGTTCTAATATGTTTATTGATATGATATGAAGCATTTATAAATATACATTCATTTAACTTGTAAACTCCGGTAATGCTCCGTAACCCTAGTTTTGTGACGGATATGGGTTAGGGGTGTTATAGTTTAGTTGAGGAATTCCATATTTCAGCTTAGTTGTGCAACAACGGTAAGGTAGTTTAGAGCAATGATTTAGATTCGTATACTTTATCAAATTTCATGTAACCTCCTAAACCCGACCTATGTAACAATCCAGTTTAGACCCTAATTGTAACACCCCAAACTCGATCAATACACTACGACCAAATCTGGTCTGTTATAGGAAAGGAGGTTTTGAAATCTTTAACTAAACATCGTAATTTGGAAAATATGATTAGTGTTTTTATCTTGGAGATAATTTAAAATTTCATTCGAGAGTTCTTACCAATTTCCTAATTAGATAGAACTAGAAGCCGTAAAAGAATTTTGTTTTACGAAAGCCGAAATTGGGGAATTTCATGAAATGAGGCAGTTGAAAACAATGTTAAGGATTTACTAAAAACTCTGAATTATTTAGCTTAAACTTTTATTCGTTTGTCATCTTTTGTTAACACCTGTTTAGAAAAATATTTGTTTGTATTTTTATTTTAGAAAAACCCCTTATTTGTCACTTCGAAAGTATGTACTAATAGTGTTAAAGCAAATCCCAATTTAAAGTTGAAAAGGCCTTATTACATTGCAAAATCCCAAAATTAAGAAGTAAGTTTAAATAAGAAATGAAAGTTTACGAGAAAATAATGCATGGCCACCTCAAAGTCCGCCTCGGCTCTAAATCCGTGATCTAGGGATTACCTATAAGATTAAGCAGAGGGGTGAGTCTCCTAGACTCAGTGTGTAAATCCCCTTATAATGCAATCTGGGCCTCAAGCCCATAGATGCCCATTGGCCCTTAGCCCACACAATATAGCATTTTAAACATGTATGCAATGCAGCCCAACCCAACCTAGTTTTTCATCCTCTAGGTCACCTGAATCAGCCAAACACCTGTGGCATCAAGCCACTGTGGTCCCAGACCACTGTGGTCCCCGACCACTTGTGACAGAGTCAGAATTTATAAATGAGGGGCCAACCCACTGTGGTCCTAGACCACTATGACAATATCTGATAAGTATATGTGGGGCCAACCCACTGTGATCCCAGACCACTGAAATGAGTCACTGATAAATATAGGTATATGTGGTTCCAAACCACTGTGGTCCCAGACCACTGTGACAGAAGTCACTGGATCACACTTCCCCTTTTAATCATTTCCCAAAGCCCATGCAACATATTATCATATTGAGATGGATGCAGCATACTTTGAAAGTACAACAGATAATTAATTCATACATACACATATTCGAAAGTAACATCATAGCGAAACTTACCCAGTGTCTCCAACCTTACCCACAAGGGTATCTTGACTATCTAAACCGTCGTTCCGGCTTTTAGCCAACACAGTTATTAATGCAAATTAATAAAGTAAAGTGTGACCATTACACACCTGATTATTCGTAAGACTAGACTCTCTAGATTATGGACACTCTCACTAGAAGAAGCAACCGCGATTTTTCAATCCCAGGTAGATGTCGGCTCCCTGCCACAGCCTGGCGAAAAGTCTCGAACTGCCGACACCGTACGCTGCATAAATTTAGGGGCATAGGCTACGAGTTCACTCCCCACCTTAGAATGACTGGCACTCATATCCATGTAGAAAAATCTTAATCAATACTAAAGGAGAAACGTAGGTTGACTAACAAAAGAATTTGATTAAGACAGACTACAATTGAAAGGGATGAAATAGTTGAGAAATCGCAAAGATGGCTCTTTACCTTAAGAACCTGAATGGAGTGATCAGATTTGGAAATCAATAGACCTTCAGGCTTCGGACAACAAACATTCGGCTAATGGAGTTTCCCGAAGGAACGTTCCAAAATGAGAGAAAAAGAAGAAAAGGAAAAGGGGTTAGCCAAAATCTAAAAACCAAGAACAAAATAGCCATTGGGCTATGGCCACATAGAATCGAGAGAAAATAAAGAAAGGAACGAAAGAGTCTCCCCTTACTTTAACCAAAAGAAACTGATTGAAGAGACTCCCTACGGACAAAGATTCCTAGCACCTTTCTTCGCGATGTTTGGCTGACAATAAAAA
The DNA here is from genome assembly GCA_025506655.1 of Gossypium rotundifolium. Lineage (NCBI taxonomy): Eukaryota > Viridiplantae > Streptophyta > Magnoliopsida > Malvales > Malvaceae > Gossypium > Gossypium rotundifolium. Next base: position 34,530,739 of record CP106730.1, read on the forward strand.
GTGTAAGAATCGATTAGTGTGGTGCCAAAGGAGATTCGACTATGGAGAAAGTGTGTAGAAACAAAATACACAAGAGAAAGGACTGAGAAGTATGTTTTGGCTAGAGAAGACAGAAGTAGATGAGAAGAGAGTTTCGGCTCAAAGATAGAAGAGGGTTTGGCTAAAGAAAATAAAGGAAATAAAAGAGAAAAGAAGAAGAAAAAGGGATGCTCGAATGGTCACACTAGTGTCAGCACAAGGAGAAGTAGGAAATCGAAAGAGAGAAAAAGAGAACTTTAAGAGACTTTTGCAAAAATCAGCACTCAACCTATATGACCAAAAATGCCTAAGACCAATAGGAATTTCGGCACACTCACCTATCCTAGCAACTAAACCGAAATCCCTCCTCCAAGCTGCCCATATTCGGCCAACACCTCCACCATCACCAAATCCCTTGATTTCCTCCTAGTTTCACTCTCCATCACCCATTCAAATTGGTTTGACCAATTCAAACTCATTCAAGCACTCTTGTCCATCCATTTGAATGCATTGACCCATTCAACCGCCACCCTTGAATAGTCCCTACCAAAACCATCATTTCTCCATCCTGGCACTAAAAATCAAGCTTCATAACGAGGCTTATGGGATTCAAACTCCTCCCCTTCTGCTCCTACAAGTGACGCCACCTCCACTTGGACACAAGCTTCTTTGTGTCAACTACCATACACAAATAAACTTAAGGCCTACTCCTACTAGCTCTCCCCCCTTAGATGCCCAAAAACTAAAAATTTAACCAAGGCTCTAGCCTAAACCTGAGACTCACCAGGACCCCCAAACACATTTAAATAACAAGTAGAACAAACCAATCACACAGAAAATCCTAAAATGCAGAACCCCTAAATCTAGGATGTTACAGTTCTACCCCCTTAAAGAAATTTTAGCCTTGAAATTTACCTGACCAAAAGAGGTGAGTGTATTACTATCGCATCACATCCTCTGGCTCCCATGTGGCTTCCTCTGAACCGTGATTCTGCCATAGAACCTTAACCAATGGAACTGACTTTCTTCTCAACACTTTAGCATCTCGATTTAAGATCTGGACGGGTTCTTCTTCAAAAGACAAATCAGGTATTACTTCAATTTCCTATACTAGTACTATATGAGATGGATCTAAATGACAGCGCCTTAACATTGAAACATGAAATACATCATGTATCTGACTCAACTCTAACTCTAGCAGATAAGCTACTAGCCCCACACGTTTCAACACTCGATAAGGCCCGATGAACCTGGGGCTCAACTTGCCCTTTTGTCAAAACCTTAAAACCTTATTCCAAGGTGAAACTTTTAGAAAAACCTGATCACCCTCTGCAAATTCTATTTCCTTACGCTTTATATTTGCATAAGATTTTTGCCTGTCAGAAGCTTCCTTCAACCGAGTCTGAATCAACTTAACCTTTTCCTCTGTTTCTGAAACTAATTTCGAACCCAACAACTGTCGCTCGCCCAACTCTATCCAGCACGTAGGAGTACGACACTTATGACCATACAACGCTTCGTAGGGTGCCGTCTGAATACTGGATTGATAGCTATTATTGTATGCAAATTCTGCCAACGGTAAGAAATCCTCCCAATTACCCCTGAAGTCGATAACACAACCTCTCAACATATCATCCAGAATCTGAATTACCTCTCTCGATCGACCATCGATCAGGATGAAACGCAGTCTTTGAAATCCACCATGTACCCAACGCCAGATGCAACGCTTTCGAATCTCGATGTAAACACAGGGTCTCGCATCGATATGATGAACACCGGTACCCCATGTAGCCTCACAATCTCTGTAGTTAGTAATCAACACGAACTGGTATGAAATGAGTGGACTTCGTCAACTAATCGACAATCACCAACACCGAATCCTTCCTAGTAGGCGTAAGAGGTAGCCCACTAACAAAATCCATAGTTATCCTCTCCCACTTATAAAGTGGAATCTTCACTAGCTGTAGCAACCCGCAGGCAACTGATGTTCTGCCTTTACCTGCTAACACATCAAGCACTTACTCACAAACTCGGTAACTTCTTGCTTCAAACTTAGCCACCAAAACTGTTCACGCAAGTCCTGATATATTTTACTCCCATCGGGATGCATAGCGTATGGACTACTATGCGCTTCATGCATAATCCTCTGTCTCAATTCGAAATCCTTCGGCATACAAGCCTTTCCATGAAAGCACAATACCCCATCACTGTTCAAACTAAAATCTTCTGTCTCACCACCTTCCACTTGCTGAAATCTAAAACTTAACCATTCATCTGTCAACTACTTCTCTTTAATCTGACTTACCCATGAAGGCTTCACTTGAAGTTTAGCTAGCAAGCTTCCATCATCATACAAAGTGAGATGAGCAAACATTGCCTTCAAATCAGATATCACTTTACGGCTCAACGCATCCGCCACTATGTTAGCTTTACCTGGGTGATACTCAATCGAGCAATCATAGTCTTTCAACAATTCAATCTACCTCCGCTGCATTAAATTCAACTCCTTCTGGGTAAAGAGATATTTTAGGCTCTTATGATTAGTGTAGATGATCGACTTCTCTCCATATAAGAAGTGCCTCCAAATCTTTAGGGCGAACACTACCGCAGCTAACTCTAGATCATGAGTGGGATAGTTTACTTCATGTGGTCTCAATTGTCGAGACGCATACGCTACCACTTTCCCCTTCCATCAATACACATCCTAACCTTGTGTGCGATGCATCACAATAGACGACATACTCCTTCCCAGCTTCAGCCTAAATCAACACTGGTGCCTCTGTCAAAATCCTCTTCAACTTCTCAAAGCTTTCCTATTACTTATCAAACCAGACAAACGGTACCCCTTTCCGTAACAACTTGGTTAAAGGTGCAATGATTAACGAAAATCCCTCCACAAACATTCTGTAATACCCAGCTAAACCCAGGAAACTTTAAATTTTTGCTACTGTCTTTGGTGGTTTCCAATCTAAAACAGCTTCAATCTTTTGGGGATCAACCCTAATCCCCTCAGTAGACACAACATGCCCTAGAAAAGTAACTTCCTTTAACAAAAATTCACACTTGCTGAATTTGGCATACAGTTGCTTCTCTCTCAAAATCTGGAACAATCCGAAGATGTGAATCATGCTCCTCTTTCATTCTTGAATATACCAAGATATCATCTATGAACACTACGATAAACCGATCCAAGTAAGGTTGGAATACCCGATTCATCATATCTATAAATACAATTGGTGCATTTGTCAGCCCGAACGGCATCACTAAAAACTCATGGTGACCATAACGAGTTTGAAAAGTAGTCTTATGAATATCCGCCTCCTTGAATTAAGCTGATGATAACCTGACCTCAAGTCTATCTTCGAGAAGACCGAAGCACCTCGTAGTTGATTGAACAGATCGTCAATCCTTGGCAATGGGTACTTTTTCTTAATCGTTAACTTGTTCAATTGCCTATAGTCAATGCACATCCGCATCGACCTATCCTTTTTCTTAACAAATAACACCGATGCTCCCCACGAAGACACATTTGGTCGAATAAAATCACGGTCCAACAATTCCTGAATCTGAACTTTAAGCTCCAGCAGCTCCTTCGGCGCCATCCTATATGGGGCAACGGACACTAGAGCTATTCTCAGAAGAAGATCAATGCCGAACTCCACCTCGCGATCCGAAGGTAATCCTGGAAGCTCTTCCGGAAAAAATTGAAGAACACTTCCACCATTTGAACATCTCTTACAGATAACTCATTGGCTTCCAAAGCACTACCGAAAGCTAGAAAAGCCACACACCCTTTTCTCACCATCTTTTCTGCCTTTAGAGCAAACACCACATTGGACAGGTAATTCCTTCTCTCACCTAACACTAACACCTTCTTATCCTCGAGAGTCTTTAGTATCATGTGCTTAGCAGAACAATCCAAGTTTGCTTGATACTTAACTAACCAATCCATGCCTAATATCAAATCAAACTCACCGAATGATAATTCCATCAAGTTAGCTAGGAAGACTATCCCTTGAACTTCTAAAGGCACATTCCAAAATAGTTTATTCACCACAACAGATTGTCCTAAAGGGCTAATCATAGTCATTTCTCTAGAAGCAACCTCAGATTCTATGTTCAAACTTCCCGACATAGTACTAGCAACATACGAATATGTAGACCCAATATCTATCAGTGTTGTAAAGGGCAAACCAAAAATAAGGAACGTACCGATTATGACGTCCAGTGCATCACCATCCTCTCGGCGTCTAGCTGCATAAACCAACCTAGGCTATCTCGCATTTGTATTCCCAGCACCTCTGCCTGGTGCTCCACGCCCTCGACCAAAACTATTTCCTCTCCTAGCCAGACCACGACCTCTCAGTGGTTGCTGCCCACCTCTTCTAGGCTGTACATATCCCTGACCTACTAGTCGTGCCCTGTTCAGCTCTTGTGGACAGTCCCTGACTAGATAATCTATAGGTCCACACCTGTAACATCCTTTACTTCCTGCCTAACTCTCCCTCGAATGATAATTCTCACACCTAGCACACTGTTGAGACTGATCAACAGCAACAGGCTTTACAAATCGACTCGGCCCATCAAACCTAAGCCTCTTTTGAAAACCCCCAATAGATCTTGACGACCCAAAATTCTTTTTATTCCTACCTCCTGTCCCTATCCTGATTCTGCCTTTCAGATCGCTTCATCTCTTCGATTATCTTAGACTTCTCAACCAGAATAGCAAACTCTCTTTTCTATTGCGGAGCTATCAGTACTCGTAACTCGTCCTTCAGACCATCCTCAAATCGAACACAATGCTCATGATTTGTTGCGATAATAAATCAGGCATAACGACTTAACCATAGGAATTCCACCTCATTTTCAACCACTAACTTATTCCCCTGGACCAGGTTTAAAAATGCCTTCCTCTGAGCCTCCACGTAACTTGCCCCAACATACTTTCCCCAGAATACTGACTTAAAGAAGTCCCAGGTAATACGGTCCACTGATATACCATCTCTTACCGTAAGCCACCACTGGTATGCCTCATCCCGAAGGAGAGACACTACTCCTTTCAACTTTTCCTCCATGGTACAATCAAGATCGTCCATGATTTGTTCAACCGCTTCTAGCTAGTACTTAGCTACGTTAGGAGCTACACCAGAAATGCCCCTAAACATCTCAGCCCCATTAGCTCAGAGTCGCTCGGAAATAGATTTTCGAGCTACTGATCCTATGCTCGCTCCAGCAACCCACTCCAGAACACGTAACATAGCTTGAGACACAGCATCGTCTCCACCAATTTGGTCTTGAAATCTGGATTTCGCAACTGGTAATGCTGGCACTTCACCTTCCAGCCTATGCCCTAATTCTGAGGGCTCAGCGTCAACACCCCGGCCTCTACCACAGCCGCACATACCACGTCCACATCCTCTAGTGCTCATGATTACGAATTTGACTTAATCTGATTAAAATTTTATGAGTTAGTATTCCTTCCCTTGTTTATTATCGGACAGTCTTATGGAAATAGCATTAGAAGTAGTTTTTCGCAAGAAATATTTCTAAAGGTCTCCATTTCTAAAGTTGTATTTCTTAAAACTATCTATCCCAATATTTTATAAGAATTTAAGTAATAACAAGAAACCTTACACTACGGGTTGGTGCCGGAGACTTAGGTGCCATACTTCCAGAAAACATGTATTTCTCTAAACCATTTTCCAAACCAACTTTTGAAAATATTTTTTTTCTGACCCTCAAACCCACAGTTGAGTTTTGCAACCGGACTCTGATACCATAATTGCAACACCCTAAACCCAGTAAATACGCTACGACCAAATCCGATATGTTACATGAAAGAAAGTTTTGAAATCTTTAACTAAACATCGTAATTTGGAAAAACTTTATGATTAGTGTTTTTATCTTGAAGATAATTGAAAATTTCGTTCGAGAGTTCTTACCAATTTCCTAATTAGATTGAACTAGAAGCCGTAAAAGAATTTTATTTTATGAAAGCCGAAATTGAGGAATTTCATGAAACGTGGCAGTTGAAAACAATGTTGAGGTTTTACTAAAAACTCAGGATTATTTAGCTTAAACTTTTATTCGTTTGTCATCTTTTGTTAACACCTATTTAGAAAAATATTTGTTTGTATTTTTATTTTAGAAAAACCCCGTATTTGTCACTTCGAAAATATGTACTAACAGTGTTAAAGAAAATCTCAATTTAAAGTTGTAAAGGCCTTATTACATTGCAAAATCCCAAAATTAAAAAGTAAGTTTAAATAAGAAATGAATGTTTACGAAAAAATAATGCATGACCACCTCAAAGTCCGCATCGGCTCCAAATTCGTGATCTAGGGATTACCTGCAAGATTAAGCAGAGGGGTGAGTCTCCCAGACTCAGTGTGTAAATCCCCTTATAATGCAATCTGGGCCTTATGCCCATAGATGCCCATTGGCCCTTAGCCCACACAATGTAGCATTTTAAACATATATGCAATGCAGCCCAACCCAACCTAGTTTTCCATCCTCTAGGCCACCTGAATCGGCCAAACACCTGTGGCATCAAGCCACTGTGGTCCTAGACCACTGTGGTCCCCGACCACTTGTGACAGAGTCACAAATTTATAAACATGGGGCAACCCACTGTGGTCCCAAACCACTTTGAAAATCTCTAATAAGTATATGTGGGGCCAAACCACTGTGGTCCTAGATCACTGAGATGAGTCACTGATAAATATATGTATAGGTGGTTCCAAACCGATGTGGTCCTAGACCACTATGACAGAAGTCACTGAATCACACTTCCCCTTTCAATCATTTCCCAAAGCCCATGCAACATATTATCATATTGAGATGGATGCAGCATACTTTCAATGTACAATAGATAATTAATTCATACATACACATATTCGAAAGTAACATCATAGCGAAACTTACCCGGTGTCTCCAACCTTACCCATAAGGGTATCTCGACTATCTAAATTGTCGTTCTGGCTTTCAGCCAACACAGTTATTACCGCAAATTAACAAAGTAAAGTGTGAGCATTACACACCTGATGACGCGTAATACAAGGCTCTCTAGATTGTCGACACTCTCACTAAAAGAAACAACCGCGATTTTTCTATCCTAGGTAGATGTTGGCTCCCTACCACAGCCTGGTAGAAAGTCTAGAACCGTCGACACCGTACGCTGCTTAAATTTAGGGTACAGACTACGAGTTCAGTCCCATCCTTAGAATGATTGGCACTCGTATCGATGTAGAAAAATCTTGATCAATACTCAAGGAGAAATGTAGGTAGACTAACAAAAGAATTTGATTAAGACAGACTACAATTGAAAGGGATGAAATAGCCAAGAAATCACAAAGATGGCTCCTTACCTTAAGAACCCGAATGTAGTGATTAGATTCAAAATCAATAGACCTTCAAGCTTCGGACAACAAACGTTCAGCTAATGGAGTTTCACGAAACAACGTTCTAAAACGAGAGAAAAAGAAGGAAAGGAAAAGGGGTTAGCCAAAATCTAAACACCAAGAACAAAATAGCCATTCGACTATGACCAAACAGAATCGAGAGAAAATAAAGAATGGAACGAAAGAGTCTCCCCTTACCTTAACCAACAGAAACTGATTGAAGAGACTCCCTACAGCCAAAGATTCCTAGCACGTTACTTCGCGATGTTCGGCTAACAGTAAAAAGTGTAAGAATCAATTAGTGTGGTGTCAAAGGATATTCGGCTATGGAGAAACTGCGTAGAAACGAAACACACAAGAGAAAGGAGTGAGAATGTAACATCCTGAAAATGGGCCTATGCATTTTTGATTTAATTATACGAAATGGCATGTTTTATGTGTTATGAATGTATGGTGAACATTTTTGGAAACTTGGAAATGTTGAGTTTAAAAGAGGAAACTAAAACAAGGTCACCTTAAGAAAATTAATAGAAGAAATTTGACACAAGAACGGGCTTGGAGAAGTGGCTAGGAGGCACCACTTAAAGCCCAGTAAGTGACACCACAATCAAGGGGGAAGGAGCCTAGGTTCGAGCAACGTAGGAAGCAAATAAAGGATTTTATTTTGCTGCAAGGAGCAAGGGAGTTAGACGGCACGAAAGCACTTAGAGAAGAGTTTAATTCTCTTTAAAATTTAGCAAATAGATAGATAATGATGGACTATTATTATTATTATTTTTATTAAGAGATAAGAGATAAATATTGGATTAAGTTTTACTAAATTGAATGGGTGATAATTAAAGTGATAAAGTTATCAAAATAGGAGTGATGGCCAAATAAAGATTTTAAGTTAGTAACTTCGGCTACTAGAGGAAAAGAGAGCCATTCATCATATCTTCTTTCAACTATTCTCTCTGCCGAATTTCCTAGAGCATCTCTTCTTCTTCTTCTTTTTGTTAGCCAAAGCCGAAAACTAAAGTAAGCCTAGCCGAATTCTTCATAGCTTTTGTGATCTCCATTAAAACCGAATCCATAAACTCCTCAAGATACCATCATTAGCCGATTTCTTTATACCAATCAAAAGTCAAAATCAAGATCCTTCTAGCCTACATAGCCAAATATTGCTAAAGGTTCAAGCAAGGATTGCCGATCTCTAAAGTAAGGGTAAGATCTCATTCAGTTTCATCCTTTTTCTTTTAAGATTTACCGAAATCTAGGACTAACCCCATTAATATATTGTTGCTGAAACTTTGAAGAGATCTTTCGGGATTTACTAAGTGTCAACTACAAGGAAGGAGAAATTCTTTTCCCGAAGGTACACTATAAGCCGCGTGTTCCCTAGTTATTCAGTGAGTTTCGAGATTTAAAATCCACAAGGTAAGGATCTATAGCATTCGACCAAGGCCATGTTGAGTAAATAGATGTGTTTCATTAATATTTAAAAGCCGAAACTAATCTATTCAAGTAATCTAGTGATTGCCAATTTCAAGAAAGAAGGATACAAAGTTTCCGGCATTTGATTAGACATCAATCGGCAAAGAAGGTAAGGATTTAAGTGTACTAATCCTCTTTGGGAGTTGGTTTTATGGTCGAATGGCTCTTTACTAAGTATTAAGTGATTGATCAAATGTAGAGATTTAAGATCTAAGGCATTAGATCAAGCTCTTCGGGATTTGGAGTGAACTTGCTAAAGCGAATCAAGTGTGTACCCCACACTACTTTTAATAAGATTTATGGCATTAATTAATATGTGCATGTTTATAAGAATGTGAATATGGCTAAGGTACCATACTATGGTACAAAAGTACTCAGGTACGTTTCCTACTCCTACTAGGACTATGAATATATATTATTTTTAACATGTGAAAAGTGATAAGAATGTGAATTAAGGCATCATTTTGCATATTGTGTATGAAATATGGGGGCATATGGGTTATATGAAAAGGGGAAGTTAATGTGGTGACCTAAGACCACGAAATCTGAATGTGGTAACCTAAGACCACGATAACTAAATGTGGTGAAATAAGACCACGAATTCTAAATGTGGTGACCTAAAACCATGAATTTTTATAAGGATGATGAGCACATCGACTACAGCGACTGCCTTCGATGGTGTGTAGCGGATGGAGGGTTGACTTAGTAGTCCCCACGGTGTGCAGGATGGTATGGGTGGTGTGTAACGGATGGCATATAGGTTTAGGTTTGGGTTGCATGATATTGTTTAAATGCTTTATGAACATGTATGATATTGTATGCCTGAAATATTAAATTTTAGTGTTGGTTACACATTGAGTCTGTTGACTCATCCCGTTGTGGGATTATTTTTCAGTGACGATCGATGATGGACGGCCGATGATGCTCGATGGAGGCCATGTGAAGTTCGATTTCTTTTATTTGGACTATTTTACTTTAAGTATTTAGAATTTAAATTTTGGGAATTATTTGATGTAATAAGGCCTTAGTAGAACTATTTTATTCTGTTTTTATTTATTAAGCTCACAAACTTTTATTTATTAAAAGATTAAGTAAATCTATTTTTAAAACAAAGCCCAAACGTTCATCACCTAAAGTAAAGGATTTTTATAATGAAATAAACTTGTTTTCATATCAAGCCCAACCCAAAATGATCTTTCTTCCAAATCACACAAGTTTTTCCTAAGTAACAAAAGAATTTGAAACAGTTTACACGGAGAACATACCAGATCCGGTCAAGGCTCGTGGGCGGAGTTTGGGGTGTTTCAATTTGGTATCGAGCCCAATTTTAAACTCTCACCTTGGGTTTAAGGCCCAAAACATTTTCAAAGTTAAGCCCAAAAGAATTTTTATGAATTAAGCAGATTTTACGGCATGGCCCACTAAGTCTCAGGCAAAGTCCACCGGTAAGTACTTCTATCCATTGTGTGATTTATAGTATGACTTGTAGAGGGGTAGAAATGGAATGGAACGTAGAATAGAGATTAAGTACATTGAACCCTAGGACTAGTGTACCCCAACAAAAACATAAGACTTAAATGTCTAACTAAACAAACCTGTGGTTAAGTCGCTGAGTCGGGGTGTGGTAACCATGGTGCGCATGTCTAGGATTGGTTTCAGTGGGAGCTTGATATTTAAGCAGTCCACGTGACTCACCTCCTCTCCACTCGAATCCTACCTGGTGTGTGGCTATGGTTCACCCTAACCAAGAGGACTTAGCTACGGGCAAAACCCCTAACTAAAACCCGAAAGGGACTAGCCGTATTTTTATGGAAACCCTAGTTTTAAAATTTCTAAATTACCCTCTTGATTTGAAAAGATTATTTTTATAAATTTTCCTAAAATATTTTTGATTTACAAATTTACTAAAATACCCCTAGTGGTAAAATTACAAAAATGCCCTTGGTTTATGAAAATTTTCAAAATACCCACAGTTCTTATCAAAATTTCACTACTTCGCTTAAAGGAACCCTAAATTTACAAAATATCAAAATACCTTGATTATGGAAAGAAAAAATTTTTTACGAAATTACCCCTAACTTGCAAATTACCGAAATACCCCCGAGTTACAAAATTACCAGAACGACCCCCGATCTTCAAAAATTTTTGCAACAACACTGATTTGGAAAATAAATTCTCAAAAACAACCCTCAAGTTTTGTAAATTCCAAAGTACTCTTGATAAATCAAGATTTACAAATTTACCCGGGTTAATTACCAACATACCCTCGAATTTCAAAATTTCTAAAATACCCACGGGAATGCAAAGTTTCCAGAATACCCTTATTGACAAAAAACACCAAGGAACCTTATTTTGACAAATTACAAAAAATACCCCTGTAGGACAATTTACGAAAATACCCCTGGGATAGGAATGGACAGAAATGTTCAAGAGTGAATATGTATGGGAGATACTATGGAATGGATGTGCTTTTCTATGAATTAGGATAGAAAACTTGAAACTTTGATTGATCGAAAGAACTACTTCTAAATACTTCTTCTCATAAAATTGTTTGCGGCTAATCAGTGGAACCAAAGTTCTGATGCATAAAACTTTTTAATCAGATTAAATCGCGACGTTAGTAATGAGTTCTAGTGGATGTGGTCGAGGTAGTATCTAAGAAATGTGTTAGTTTTGTTAAGATCAGAGTGCGCAGCAAAGGCGTATTGTGATGAGTTAGGATTGAACGATAGTAAGTAATTTCGAGGACGAAATTATTTTAAGGGGGTAGAACTGTAACATCCTGAAAATGAAACTATGCATTTTTGATTTAATTATACGAAATGGCATGTTTTATGTGTTATGAATGTATGGTGAACATTTTTGGAAACTTGGAAATGTTAAGTTTAAAAGAGAAAACTAAAACAAGGTGGCCTTAAGAAAATTAATAGAAGAAATTTGACACAAGAACGGGCTTGGAGAAGTGGCTAGGAGGCACCACTTAAAGCCCAGTAAGTGACGCCACAATCAAGGGGGAAGGAGCCTAGGTTCGAGCAATGTGGGAAGCAAATAAAGGACTTTATTTTGCTGCAAGAAGCAAGGGAGTTAGACGGCACCAAGGCACTTGGGGAAGAGTTTAATTCTCTTTAAAATTCGACAAATAGATAGATAATGATGGACTATTATTATTATTTTTATTAAGAGATAAGAGATAAATATTGGATTAAGTTTTACTAAATTGAATGGGTGATAATTAAAGTGATAAAGTTATCAAAATAGGAGTGATGGCCAAGTAAAGGATTTTAAGTTAGTAATTTCGGCTACAAGAGGAAAAGAGAGCCATTCATCATATCTTGTTTCAACTCTTCTCTCTGCCGAATTTCCTAGAGCATCTCTTCTTCTTCTTTTTGTTAGCCAAAGCCGAAAACTAAAGTAAGCCTAGCCAAATTCTTCATAGCTTTTGTGATCTCCATTAAAATCGAATCCATAAACTCCTCAAGATACCATCATTAGCCGATTTCTTTATACCAATCAAAAGCCGAAATCAAGATCCTTCTAGCCTACATAGCTGAATATTGCTAAAGGTTCAAGCAAAGATTGTCGATCTCTAAAATAAGGGTAAGATCTCATTCAGTTTCATCCTTTTTCTTTTGAAGATTTGCCGAAATCTAGGACTAACCCCATTAATATCTTGTTGCTGAAACTTTGAAGAGATCTTTTGGGATTTACTAAGTGTCGACTACAAGGAAGGAGAAATTCTTTTCCTGAAGGTACACCATAGGCCGCGTGTTCCCTAGTTATTCGGTGGGTTTCGGGATTTAAAATCAACAAGGTAAGTATCTATAGCATTTGGCTAAGGCCATGTTGAGTAAATAGATGTGTTTCATTAATATTTAAAAGCCAAAACTAATCTATTCAAGTAATCTAGTGATTGCCGATTTCAAGAAAGAAGGATACAAAGTTTTCAGATTTGATTAGACATCAATCGGCAACAAGGTAAGGATTTAAGTGTACTAATCCTCTTCGATTTGGTTTTATGGCGAATGGCTCTTTACTAAATATTAAGTGATTGATCAAATGTAGAGATTTAAGATCTAAGGCATTAGATCAAGCTTTTCGGGATTTGGAGTGAACTTGCTAAAGCAAATCAGGTGTGTACCCCACACTACTTTTAATAAGATTTATGGCATTAATTAATATGTGCATGTTTATAAGAATGTGAATATGGCTAAGATACCATACTATGGTACAAAAGTACTCAGGTACGTTTCCTACTCCTACTAGGACTATGAATATATGTTATTTTTAACATGTGAAAAGCGATAAGAATGTGAATTAAGGCATGATTTTGCATATTGTGTATGAAATATGGGGGCATATGGGTTATGTGAAAAGGGGAAGTTAATGTGGTGACCTAAGACCACGAAATCTGAATGTGGTGACCTAAGACCACGATAAGTGAATGTGGTGACCTAAGACCACGAATTCTAAATGTGGTGACCTAAGACCACGAATTTTTATAAGGGCGATGAGCACATCGACTGCAGCGACTGCCTTCGATGGTGTGTAGCGGATGGAGGGTTGACTTAGTAGTCCCCACGGTGTGCAGGATGGTACGGGTGGTGTGTAGCGGATGGCATATAGGTTTGGGTTCGGGTTGCATGATATTGTTTAAATGCTTTATGAACATGTATGATATTGTATGCCTGAAATATTAAATTTTAGTGTTGGTTACACATTGAGTCTGTTGACTCACCCCGTTGTGGGATTATTTTTCAGGTGACGATCAGTGATGGACCGGGCCGGCAGATGCTTAGTGGAGGCCATGTGAAGTTTCGATTTCTTTTATTTGGACTATTTTGCTTTAAGTATTTAGAATTTAAATTTTGGGAATTATTTGATGTAATAAGGCCTTAGTAGAACTATTTTATTCTGTTTTTATTTATTAAGCTCACAAACTTTTATTTATTAAAAGATTAAGTAAACCTATTTTTAAAAAAAAAGCCCAAACGTTTTGTCACCTAAAGTAAAGGATTTTTTATAATGAAATAAACTTGTTTTCATCTCAAGCCCAACCCAAAACAATCTTTCTTCCAAATCACACAAGTTTTTCCTAAGTAACAAAAGAATTTGAAACGGTTTACACCGGGGAACATACCAGATCCGGTCAAGGCTCGTGGGCCGGGTTTGGGGTGTTTCAGAGAAGTATGTTTTGGCTAGAGAAGATAGAAGTAGAGGAGAAGAGAGTTCGGCTCAAATAGAAGAGGGCTCGACTAAAGAAAATAAAGGAAATAAAAGAAAAAAGAAGAAGAAAAAGGGATGCCCGAATGGTCACACTAGTTTCGGCATAAGAAGAAGTAGGAAACTGAATGAGAGAAAAAGAAAACTCTAAGAGACTTTTGCAAAAATTGGCACTCACCCTATATGACTAAAACTGCCAAAAAAAATGCCTAAGACTAATGGGAATTTCAGCACGCTCAACTATCCTAGCAACTATACCGAAATCCCCCCTCCAAGCTCCCCACATTCGGCCAACACCTCCACCATCACCAAATCCCTTGATTTCCTCCTAGTTTCACTCTCCATCACCCATTCAAATTGGGTTGACCAATTCAAACTCCTTCAAGCAATCTTGTCCATCCATTTGAATGCATTGACCCATTCAACCACCACCCTTGAATAGTCCCTACCAAAACCATCTTTTCTCTATCCTGGCACCAAAGATAAGGCTTCATAATGAGGCTTATGGGATTTGAACTCCTCCTTTTCTGCTCCTATAAGTGACGCCACCTCCACTTGGACACAAGCTTCTTTGTGTCAACTACCACACGCAAATAAACTTAAGGCCTGCTCCTACTAGCTCTCCCCCCTTAGATGCCCAAAACTGAAAATTTTACCAAGGCTCTGGCCTAAACTCGAGCCTCACCAGGACCCCCAAACACATTTAAATAACAAGCAGAACAAACCAAGCACACAGAAAAGCCTAAAATGCAGAACCCCTAAATCTAGGATGTTACACTAGTCAGAACATTGGTTTCGGGACCACAAATCAAAGTCATAAAAATATTTTAATATTATTTTATGATCCTATGATATGTGGTTAAGCATGTGTTAAAGTTCTGTGAATTAATTTGTTTGTTTGTGTGTTTAATTTGAGAAAAAGACTAAATAGCGTAAAATGAAAAAGTGGCTAATTAATGTATAAGTGTTAATTTTTTAATGTCTTTATAATATAAATTCCTTAAAAGGAAATTAACCCACTATTTAATTAAGTGGACAGCAATGGTCATTAATAACCTTGTGTACATATGTTTTATATGTTAAAATTTAAAGGTTAGTTTTGTAAATTAATAATTATGTTTAATGGAATAAAACAAAGCATGAAATCGCCATTATCATCATCTTGTTCCACCAAATTTATAAAGAAATATAAAGGTTTAAGCTTTCAAATATTCGACCATTGTCCAAGCTTAATTCAAGGTATGTTTTGATTCGATTTTTAATAATTTCTACATTTTTGTAATCGTTGCTTTGTATACTTCAAAACCCATGCTTCAATTTTGCGAATTGATGAATATTTTGAAATGTTCCATTGATGAACACATGAGTTTTGTGATGATTTTTGATGAAAAATGAAAGATATGTGCTAGATTAACAAGTTTTGTCTTTGGAGTTTTTGTGATTTTGAGTAATTTGGACTAAATTGAGAAAATAATATTTTGAAGGATTAAATTGTAAAATAAATGAAATGTAAGGACTTTTATGATCTACTTGAGCATTCGGTTAAGCATGGGTGTATTGAGATTTTATGTACTTTGTGATTTTGTGAAATAGGGGCTAAAATGTCAAAATGTGAAAAATGTAAGGGCTAATTTGCAAATTTCTCAAAATATGTGTTATTGGATTAAATTAAATGAATGGATGAATGAATGGGTTAAATTTGAATATGTATAGATCAAGAACCGAAGAAAACGGACTTAGATCGAGGGAAATCGAAAGTAATTGAGTAGCCGAGTCTATTTCCGTTAAACGGAATCTGAGTTAAGTCGATATAAAAATAAATGTATCTGAATTGAGTATTATATGTATTCATGAAATTTTTTTTGCAATGAATAATTCTTTAGATGATACATCTATGAAATTCGAAGGATTATTGACAGAGTATAAATGTTCGAGAAGTCCCGTATGAACCTAGGAATAGATAGGATTATGTATGTTATGACATATGTATTCGATATGTGATATCATATAAGACCACGTCTAGGACGTTGGAATTGATTTGCGATATCGTGTAAGATAATGTTTGGGACGTTGGCATTGATTTGTGATATCGTGTAAGGCCATGTCTGGGACGTTGGCATTGATATGAGATTTACGTGTAAGACCATGTCTGGGACATTGGCATCGTATTAATTTGTGTAAGACCCTGTCTGGGATAGTGGCATCGATATCTGAGTACATGTAAGACCTCGACTGGGACGTTGGCATTGTACGACTATTCCTGTAACATCCCAAAGTTGGGCCTAGTAGTATTGGGTCCATTGGGCCTTAGGCATAGGAGCGTTTAAAATTCTTGGGAATAAGAGAACGGCTTTAATGCAAGTTGGATCTAGTAGGTGAGTGATTTTAGAAGTTAGGGGGCTTCTATGAAGTCCCGGGTTCAAACTTTGGCTTTAGGGAAATTTTGGTTTTAGGTGAAAAAAAACCTTGGAGTTAGTAGGTAGGCTTTAAGAATAAAATGTGGAGAAAATGACACAAGTGGAGCGTGTGATTTAGTGGCAAAGTGATGCCACTTAAGGAGCAAGGGAGTGACGCCAAAAGGAAGGAAGAAGGTCCAAGGTTCAAGTCTTAGCTATTGCATTTTTGTTTTCTTTTTATATGGACTTTAGAATTTGGCCATAGATTTATATTTAGTTGCGCACGGTTTTAGACACAAGAGGAGCTTGTGGCCAACTGGTTAGCGGCGTGGATTATGCTACAAGGGAGCTTGGGTTCAAATCTCGTGGAAAGTAAGGGAGTATTTATTTTGCAGATTGGATGGGAAGAGTTTGAGTTGGATTTAAACTCTACTGACGGAGGGATCCCACATCAGAAAGATACAAAGAAGGAAGGTGAGAAGCTAGCTATATATAGAGCTCCATAGGAGGAGAAGGAGCATACTTGGTTGGCGTTGGGCATAGGAGTGCTCGGAGCGTGGTTTAGCAGCTTCAAATTCCTATCAGGTGTGTACTTCTGTAACACCCCAAACCTAGCCCAAACACCACGACCGGATCTGGTATGTCACTAAGAAAAGTTAATAAAACATGTCTCATTTTTGGAAAATATTTTCCTTGAGTTTAACCTTTTATTCGGGAAAAATTAATAAGTTGATAATTTAGATAAGCTATAAATTCTATGAGATGTTCTTATGAATTAAAAACCGAAACTTAAATACATGCCTTAGAAAGAGAAAGAAAATGTAAACTTAAAATGTCTGATAATAATAATAATAAAAGCCCAAAAATTAAAACTGAAACGAAATATAAAGCTAACGGCCCGTGGCCTTATTAAAATGAAATTTAAAACTCATTAAATAAAAATATAAAATAATAAACTAAAGTCTTTTTTTTTTTGAATCCAAATATTCTTTTGCATGGCAACCTTGCACTCCTCTCCAGCCCGGTCTGATGCACTAGGTGCTACCTGAAAAATGTTTAATAATGGGTTGAGTCGCGAGACTCAGTGTGCAACCCTCGTGCACCATCAGATTGGGCCTTAGCCCCACAGAACAGAATAACATATTATCATGCAACAGAAATTATGCAAAGCCCATCCCAATCCTAGGTTTCCATCCGCTACACACCACCCTTACCTACCAATCACACCATTGGGGATTTCTACAATCAACCCACACCACTACACACCATCGATGGCAGTCATGCTGCTCATCGTCAGATCATGGCAAAAAGCCACTACAACAGATCATGGCAAAAGCCACTACAACAGATCATGGCATAAGCCACTACAATAGATCATGGCATAAGCCATTACAACAGATCATGGCATAAGCCACTACAACAGAACACTTCCCCTTTCATCAAACCCAACCCCGTGAAATCACAGCAATCGGCATACTTATAAAACATATCATCTTAACAGAAACATTCATTGAAGAATGACAGAGATCAGTAACTTAGTGATTCGCTTTTACCCTCCTCGGGTTTCCAACATTATACCGGGATTTTGGCATTTAACAGAATATTACAAATTTATATACATGCATACTAATAGGCAATCTAATGGTATGAAAAGTTACACACTTGGTAAATATGTAGGACTACTCTCTATGTCGATACCCTTGCTAACTGAATCTACAATCTTGCTCAAATACCAGAAAAAAATGCGAAGATAAAGCCTCTCCTATATTCAGCCAAAGTTAGTGTTTTACCCAATTTATACATTAAAATAAAACAAATCCCCTTACCTAAATCGATTAGATCCCAGAAGTAGGATGATTCGTGTGCTACCGATTTGGAAACCTAAGCAAGTGGATTTCCTTCAAATCCTGGAATATCGCAAATGAGAGAAAACACGAGATTAGCCAACTATTTAACCATTTGGCTACTGCCTCCAAAAGCCGAAAAAGGATTGAAAGAAAACCCAAATCGATACTTACCTCTGTAGAAGATTTCGGCTATTCCTTGTAGAATGATTTGGCAATCATAGAAGAAGATCGAAGCGTAGAAAAGTAGAGATCTAGGAGTTTCGACTCTTTAAGAAAATCTCAGAAAGATGAACTAAATGTGTTTTTTGGCTTTTTAAAAGAATTGAATGGGGTTTTGGCTTTGGCTTTGGAAGTAAACAAAGAGAGCCTTAGAAATTTCGGCTAGGAAGTAATTTCGACAAAAGAAGAAAAAGAAAAGAAGTTTCGGCAACAGAAAAAATTGAAAGAAAGTTCTCAGAGAAACAAATGAAATTTCAACACAGAGAATGAGAGAAAAGAGTAGGGTTCAAATGTCGGAATTAAAGAGTTTCCACCCCTATTTATAGTGAATTTTGGCACCCCTAGAGTTGGAAATCCGGCCACCACTGTGACTAGTAGATCAGATCCAAAATTTTCTCCCCTTATCCTTATCTGACTACTCATCCACAGTGTCATGAATGACACTACCTCTTCCTTTCTTAATTAGAACATTTTCTCCCTTATTATCACATTAAATAAATCCCTAAATTTCCTCACTTATCTCACCTTGCAAGTGACCTAAATAACACCACCTCTTTCACCCTTTATTTGCCACATTATCCATATTATCCAAGTTAGTAAATCCCTCCTAATTTTAAGCCTTGTTGCCATCCAACCTTACCCACCTAAATGCTGAAAATTAATTAAATTAAAATTAAAGAATTGGGCTCCCTAAAACTCAAATTTGGGCCTCCTACTCCCTGGTATGGCGTCACCTCCTTGTTCCTTAAGTGGCGCTACTGACCACTAGGCCACAAGCCCATTTTGATATTTTAAACACAGGTACTACCTTTTAAGTCCTATAATGCCCAAACAGATAATTTTAATCAAGGCCTCTACTTAAGCCTGAGCCCAATTTGGACCCCTAACACTTAAATTAACTCATTACACATATTCACCCATTAAACGCATAGGCCCAAAAATTTAGGATGTTACAGTTCTACCCCCTTAAAGAAATTTCTTCCTCGAAATTTCCAACTAACTAGTAATATACTACTTAAGTCTCACCACTATGCTTTCGCTGCGCACTCCAATTCTAAAGCCAAAATAAATACGTATGCCCCATTGTTTCTAAGTCGCTCCAGCACAGATTTTCGGGCTCTTGTGCCTATACCAGCCTCAGCAACCCTTTCTAACACCCTCAGCACCGCCTGAGACACCACATCATCCCCGCCCGTCTGGTCCTGAAATTCCACCTCCGTAGCTTGTGGAACTGGTATCTCATTCCCAAATCCATGGCCATATCCCACTGGTTCTAACACAGTCATCCTACCCCTACCGCGACCACGCGGCGGACGTCCTCGACCCCTTGTACTCATTCTTTCGATTGGCGTTTATCTGATTAAAATTTTATGAATAATTAATTCTTCCCACTTATTAACTGCGAACAATCTTATGTAAAATCATTTCGATAGTAGTTCTTTCAAATTCGAATTCTATCTACGGCTTTAGTTCTCAAGTCGATACTTCCTAGTCCTAGAATTCACCTTCAATCAACATTCAGCACACATTAATCATAAAAACAGCCTTATAAACTTACATTCACCACCTAGGGGTATTTTTGTTATTTCACTACCTAGGGGTATTTTCATAATTTACCTACATGGGTATTTTTGTAATTTTCCAAAAATAGGTATCTTGGCGATTTTTCAAAATAAGGGTATTTTGGTAATTTTGCAATCCGGGGGTATTTCAGTAATTTTTTTAAACCGAGGTATTTCAAAAAATTTTCAAATCGAAGTATTTCGGTAATTTTGTAAATCAGGGGTAAGTTGGTTATTTTTTTCAAATCAAGGGTAATTTGGTCATTTTTACAAATAAAGGGTAATTTGGTCATTTTTCCAAATTAGGGGTAATTTTTAGAAATTTTTAAAACTAGGGGTTATTTTGGTAATTCTGTAAAATAAGGTGGCTGGTCCTTTCGATTTTAATTATAAAGTTTGGCCGTCAGCATCCTCGTGGCTAGGGTGAGCAAATACCACGCACTGGGTAGGATTCCAAATGAAAAGGAAGTGAGTCACTAGGATCGCTTAAATACCAGGCTCTTCCGGATCCAATCATAGACATGCGTATGCCTGTTGCCACACCCTGACCTAGCGATTTGTTCACGGGTTTGTTTGGATAGATTAAATCTTATGAAATTAAGAAGTTGTTTAAGCTAAGCCTAACATCCATTAAGTTCTAATTAAGATCATCTACGTCCCTCGAAGCCCATCAAGCCCACATGCATATATATTCACACAATTGAGTTCAGAATACTTACCTGGCGGACTTGAGCCGGAGACGCAGGTGCCATGCCGAGAAAACCATCCTGCATTATTTATAAATCATACATGTTTAAAAAAAACCATCTTTAGAAAACGTTTTGAGCCCAAAAACCCCAGAGTCGAGCTTTAAACTGGGCTCTGATACCAATTTGTAACACCCCAAACCCGGCCCAAACACCATGACTGGATCTGGTATGTCATTAAGAAAAGTTAATAAAACATGTTGCATTTTTGGAAAATATTTTCCTTGAGTTTAACCTTTTATTCGGGAAAAATTAATAAGTTGATAATTTAGATAAGCTATAAATTCTATGAGATGTTCGTATGAATTAAAAACCGAAACTTAAATACATGCCTTAGAAAGAGAAAAAAAATGTAAACTTAAAATGTATGATAATAATAATAAAAGCCCAAAAATTAAAACTAAAACGAAATATAAAGCTAACGGCCCGTGGCCTTATTACAATGAAATTTAAAACCCATTAAATAAAAATATAAAATAATAAACTAAAGTCTTTTTTTTTTTTTTGAACCCAAATGTTCTTTTGCATGGCCACCTTGAGCTCCTCTCCAGCCCGGTCCGATGCACTAGGTCCTACCTGAAAAATGTTTAATAATAGGTTGAGTCGCGAGACTCAGTGTGCAACCCTCGTGCACCATCAAATTGGGCCTTAGCCCCACAGAACAGAATAACATATTATCATGCAACAGAAATTATGCAAAGCCCATCCCAATCCTAGGTTTCCATCCGCTACACACCACCCTTACCTGCCAATCACACCATTGGGGATTTCTACAATCAACCCACAACGCTACACACCATCGATGGCAGTCATGCTGCTCATCGTCAGATCATGGCAAAAAGCCACTACAACAAATCATTGCAAAAGCCACTACAACAGATCATGGCATAAGCCACTACAACAAATCATGGCATAAGCCACTACAATAGATCATGGCATAAGCCACTACAACAGAACACTTCCCCTTTCATCAAACCCAATCCCGTGCAATCACAGCAATTGGCATACTTATAAAACATATCATCTTAACAGAAACATTCATTGAAGAATGACAGAGATCACTAACCTGGTGATTCACTTTTACCCTCCTTGGGTTTCCAACATTATGCCGGGATTTTGGCATTTAACAGAGTATTACAAATTTATATACATGCATACTAACAGGCAATCTAATGGTGAGAAAATTTACACACCTTGTAAATACGTAGGACTACTCTCTATGTCGATACCCTTTCTAACCAAATCTACAATCTTGCTCAAAAGCCGAAGAAAAAATGCGAAGATAAAGCCTCTCCTATATTCAGCCAAAGTTAGTGTTTTACCCGATTTATACATTAAAATAAAACAAATCCCCTTACCTAAATCGATTAGATCCCGAAAGTAGGATGATTCGTGTGCTATCGATTTGGAAACCTAAGCGAGTGGATTTCCTTCAAATCCCAAATACAACAAATGAGAGAAAACATGAGATTAGCCAACTATTTAGCCATTCGGCTACTGCCTCCAAAAGCCGAAAAAAGATTGAAAGAAAACCCAAATTGATACTTACCTTTGTAGAAGATTTCGGCTATCCCTTGTAGAATGATTCGTCAATCATAGAAGAAGATCGAAGCGTAGAAAAGTAGAGATCTAGGAGTTTTAGCTCTTTAAGAAAATCCCGAAAAGATGAACTAGATGTGTTTTTCGGCTTTTTAAAAGAATTGAATGGGGTTTTGGTTTTAGCTTAGGAAAAGTAAACAAAAGAGAACCTTAGAAATTTTGGCTAGGAAGTAATTTCAACAAAAGAAGAAAAAGAAAAGAAGCTTGACAACAGAGAAAACTGAAAGAAAGTTCTCAGGGAAACTAATGAAATTTCGGCACAGAGAATGAGAGAAAAGAGTAGGGTTCAAATGCCAAAATTAAAGAGATTCCACCCCTATTTATTGTGAATTTCGGCACCCCCCTAGAGTTGGAAATTCGGCGACCACTATGACCAGTAGATCAGATCCTAAATTTTCTCCCCTTATCCTCATCTGACTACTCATCCACAGTGTCATGAATGACACTACCTCTTCCTTTCTTAATTAGCACATTATCTCTCTTATTATCACATTAAATAAATCCCTAAATTTCCTCACTTATCTCACCTTGCAAGTGACCTAAATAACACCACCTCTTTCACCCTTTATTTGCCACATTATCCATATTATTCAAGTCAGTAAATCCCTCCTAATTTTAAGCCTTGTTGCCATCCAACCTTACCCACCTAAATGCTAAAAATTAATTAAATTAAAATTAAAGAATTGGGCTCCATGAAACTCAAATTTGGGCCTCCTACTCCCTAGTGTGGCGTCACCTCCTTGTTTCCTAAGTGGTGCTACTGACCACTGGGCCACAAGCCCATTTTGATATTTTAAACACAGGTACTACCTTTTAAGTCCTATAATGCCCAAACAGATAATTTTAATCAAGGCCTCTGCTTAAGCTTGAGCCCAATTTGGACCCCTAACACTTAAATTAACTCATTACACATATTCACCCATTAAACGCTTAGGCCCAAAAATTTAGGATGTTACAACTTCTCTCTACTCTAGCTGTAGAGCGGCAAATGCCGAAATGCCGGTCACACGGCGATGGTAGCCACACGAGCGTGCGAGCACACGTGTGAAAGCTTTGACGCGATAGTCAAGGCCACCATGAGTATTCTTGTGGGTGTGGGCTGGTAGGCCACGATGGCCCGAAAGGGGCCAAGTGGGCCCAATGTGCCTGGGGGCCCATATGAGTAAATTGTATGATTGAGTGGTCAATAGTGAACTAGACTATGTGAATCTCAAATATGTGGCTAGGTTTGGGCTAAATGGGCCACACGAGTGTGTGGGCCCACTTGGGCCGAGAATGGGCCTTAGGCCGAGAATGGGCCTTAGGCCGAGAATGGCCTTAGGCCGAGAATGGCCTTAGGCCGAAAATGGGCCTTAGGCCCAATAGCATCATTATCTTTGTTTAGAATACTTGAGTCGTTCGAGGTGACAGTGGACCTTCTGTTGGGTCGTTAACACCTTGATTTGTAAAATTACTAAAATATCCCTGATTTGAAAAATTACCGAAATACCCCCTAATTACAAAATTACCAAAATATCCCTAGTTTATAAAATTACCAAAATACCCCTAGTTTGTGAAATTACTGGAATACCCCTGGTTTGTAAATTTAACGAAATACCCTTGATTTGTAAAATTATCAAAATACCCTAATTTGTGAAATTACTGAAATACCCCTGGTTTGCAAAATTAACAAAATACCCCTGGTTTGTAAAATTACTGAAATACCCCTAGTTTGAAAAATTGTCGAAATACCCCTGGGTTGTGAAATTACCGAATTACCCTTGGTAAGTAAATTAATGGAATACCCTCGATGGGTAAAATTACCGTTATACCCTTAGGGGTTGATTAGCGTGATTGTGTGTAAAATTTCACACTCTGTTATTAATGTATGTTATTAACTGTTTGAATGAAAAGTCAAGTATTTAGTTAGAAAGTCGTTATACCCTTGTGGGTAAAGCTGGGAATACCAGGTAAGTGATTATAACATTTTATTAATGGGTATGAAAATGTATGTTGTAATCTGTCACTTTGTTGAGAGCATGTTGCATTCATTTGATATGTATGTTTTGCATGGGTTTGGTATGTGATGCGAAAGAGGAAGTGTTAAAGACTGTCACAGTGGTTTGGTACCACAAGTGGGTTGGCCCCACATATATCTGATTCGGTGACCATGTCTCGATGGCTTGGTGCCACGGTGGTTTAATACCACGATATATATATATATATATCTATGATTCGGTGACTCGTCCCAGTGGTTTGGTACCACAGTGGGTTGGCCCCATATATGTTAATAGTGACTCTGTCACAGTGATCTAGCATCACAGTGGTCTGGAACCACGAGTGGCTTGATGCCACATATGAGGTGTGTAGAGGATGGAGGGTTGATTGTAGAAATCCCCACGGTGTGATGGGCTGGTACGGGTGGTGTGTAGAGGACAAAAAATTAGGTTGGGCTGGGACACATTACATTCATATTTGTGTATGCTATGTTGAGTGGGCTAAGGCCAATGTGCGAATATGGGCTTGAGGCCATTTATTTGACATAAGGGCATTTACACACTAAGACGTGGTGATTCACCCCTCTGCTTAATTTTATAGGTAATCAGTAGATCGTGGATCTAGGAGCTGAGGGGGACTCGTGGAGGCCATAAAATGTTTCTTTTTGTAAACTCATTTCCTTTCTACAAATTATTTTAATTGGGGATTTTGTTATGTAATAAGGCCTTCTTAAGTTAATATTTGGTTTTCCTTATTTATGATTCATTTAAGATATGACATTATTATATTTTAACATGGAAGTTAAGATGGAATTTTCAAAACATAAGTAACATAAAATAACTGTTTTCTCCCAAGTGCCAACAAAGATAACAAATGATCATTTTAACTCAATTCGGGAATTTTTCTTAATCTGCAAACCACTATTTTCAAAACATCACCCTAGACGAAAAGTTTTCAAACTTACGGTATTTTCTTAAGATTTTAAAATTTGTTTTTACAACTTTTCACTGTGACATTCATGATCTCGTCGTAACATCTAGACCGAGTTTGGGGTGTTACAATTTTGGTATCAGAACCTAGATTGCAAGACTCGGCTGTGGAATGGGTTCGAAAATGTTTTTTTCAAAGTTATTTGAAATTTGGTTTTTTTTTAAAAAAAGTATCTTTATTGGAAGTATGGCACCCGAGTCTCCGGCACCAAATTAGTAAGTCCCCTTACTTATTATTATATGCTATAATGACTGTATTTATTCTGTGTATGTTTTGGATGTGGTGTTTGAATGAAAAATTTTTAAGTATGAGTGTTAAATATCTATTTGCTTCTGAATTAGATATTTGGTTGTGTGAAGAGGTTCCAAGCTTAAGTTAGAAAGTGTATTACTATTTTAGAATGAAAGTGTGCAGCGTGAGTGTAGTGTTGTAGGTTAGGATCTACGACTGTTTCTATAGCTAAAAATTTCGAGGACGAAATTTCTTTAAGGATGGTAGATTTGTATCATCCCAAAGTTGGGCCTAGTAGAATTGGGCCCATTGGGCCTTAGGCATCGGAGCACTTAAAATTCTTGGGAATAAGAGAATGGCTTTAATACAAGTTGGATCTAGTAGGTGAGTGATTTTGAAAGGTTAGGAGGCTTCTATGAAGTCCTGGGTTCAAACTTTGGCTTTAGGGAAATTTTTGTTTTAGATGGAAAAAAACCTTAGGAGATAGTAGGTAGGCTTTAAGAGTAAAATGTGGAGAAAATGACACAAGTGGAGTATGTGGTGTAGTGGCAAAGTGATGCCACTTAATGAGCAAGGGAGTGACGCCAAAAGGAAGGAAGGAGGTCCAAGGTTCAAGTCTTGGCTATTGCATTTTGGTTTTCTTTTTATATGGACTTTAGAATTTTGCCGTAGATTTATATTTAGTTGCACATTGTTTTAGACACAAGACAAGCCTGTGAACAACTGGTTAGTGGCGTGGATTATGCTACAAGAGAGCTTGGGTTCGAATCTCATGGAAAGAAAGAGAGTATTTATTTTGCGAATTGGATGGGAAGAGTTTGAGTTGGATTTAAACCCTACTGACGGAGGGATCCCACATCGGAAAGCTACAAAGAAGGAAGTTGAGAAGCTAGCTATATATAGAGCTGCCTAGGAGGAGAAGGAGCATACCTGGTTGGCGTTGGGTAAAGGAGTGCTCGGAGCACGGCTTAGCAGCTTCAGATTCCTATCAGGTGTGTACTTCTCTCTACTCTAGCTGTAGAACGGCAAATGTCGAAATGCCAGTCACACGACGATGGTAGCCACACGAGCGTGCGAGCACACGTGTGTAAGCTTAGACGCAATAGTCGAGCCCACCATGAGTATTCTTGTGGGTGTGGGTCGTTGGGCCACGATGGCCCGAAAGGGGCCAAGTGGGCCCAATGGGCCCGGGGGCCTATATAAGTAAATTGTATGATTGAGTAGTAGATAGTGAACTAGACTATGTGAATCCCATATATGTGGCTAGGTTTTGGCTAAATGGGCCACACGAGTGTGTGGGCCCACTTGGGCTGAGAATGGGCCTTAGGCCCATTCGCATCATTATCTCTATTTAGAATACTTGAGTCGTTCGAGGCAACAATGGACCTTCTGTTGGGTTGTTAACACCCTAATTTGTAAAATTACTAAAATACCCCTGATTTGTAAAATTACCAGAATACCCCTGATTACAAAATTACCAAAATACCCTGGTTTATAAAATTACCAAAATACCCCTGGTTTGTGAAATTATAAAAATACCCTTGGTTTGTAAAATTAATGAAATACCCCTGGTTTGTAAAATTATCAAAATACCCTAATTTTTGAAATTACTAAAATACCCCTAGTTTGTAAAATTATCGAAATACCCCTGGTTTGTAAAATTACTGAAATGCCGCTGGTTTGTAAAATTGTCAAAAATACCCCTGGGTTGTGAAATTACCGAATTACCCTTGGTAAGTAAATTACGAGAATACCCTCGATGGGTAAAATTATCGTTATACCCTTAGGGGTTGATTAGCGTGATTGTGTGTAAAATTTCACACTCTAGTATTATGGTGTGTTATTAACTGTTTGGGCTGAAAAGCTGAAGTGACTGGTTAGAAAGTCGTTATACCCTTGTGGGTAAAGCTGGGAATACCAGGTAAGTGATTATAACGTTTTATTAATGGGTATGAAAATGTATGTTGCAATCTGTCACTTTGTTGAGAGCATGTTGCATTCATTTGATATGTATGTTTTGTATGGGTTTGGTATGTGATGCGAAAGGGGAAGTGTTAGAGACTGTCACAGTGGTTTGGTACCACAAGTGGGATGCCCCACATATATCTGATTCGGTGACCATGTCTCGGTGCCTTGGTGCCACGGTGGTTTAATACCACGTATATATATTATATATCTATGATTCGGTGACTCGTCCCAGTGGTTTGGTACCCCGGCGGGTTGGCCCCAAATATGTTAATAGTGACTCTGTCACGGTGATCTAGTATCACGGTGGTCTGGAACCACGAGTGGCTTGGTGCCACATATGAGGTGTGTAGAGGATGAAGGGTTGATTGTAGAAATCCCGACGGTGTGATGGGCTGGTACGGGTGGTGTGTAGAGGACAAAAAATTAGGTTGGGCTGGGACACATTACATTCATATTTGTGTATGCTATGTTGAGTGGGCTAAGGCCAATGTGCGAATATGGGCTTGAGGCCATTTATGTGACATAAGGGGATTTACACACTAAGTCGTGGTGACTCACCCATCTACTTAATTTTGCAGGTAATCAATAGATCGTGGATCTGGGAGCCGAGGCAGACTCGTGGAGGCCATAAAATGTTTCTTTTCGTAAACTCGTTTCCTTTCTACAAATTATTTTCATTGGGGATTTTGTTATGTAATAAGGCCTTCTTAAGTTAATATTTGGTTTTCCTTATTTATTATTCATTTAAGATATGACATTATTATATTTTAACATGGAAGTTAAGATGGAATTTTCAAAACATAAGTAACATAAAATAATTGTTTTCTCCCAAGTGCCAACAAAGATAACAAATGATCGTTTTAACTCAATTCGGGAATTTTTCTTAAATTGCAAACCACTGTTTTAAAAATATCACCCTAGACGAAAAGTTTTCAAACTTACGGTATTTTTTTAAGATTTTAAAATTCATTTTTACAACTTTTCCCTATGACATTCCAGATTTGGTCATAACGTCTAGACTGAGTTTTGGGTGTTACAATTTCGAGCACTCTGAGTATCCTATTAAATTCTGAAAGGTCAACAAGCAAATCTGAGAAGTGAATGGCTACGTGAAATGTATAATGATTCAGGTATGTGTGATAAGTACACCCTGTATGTGTACAAAAAAGTAAGTATATATGTGAACTTATTATGGTGAATATGTGTATTGATATTATAAGAAGATATGTGATATACATGCTTAAATGAGTTATGAGCATATATGATATTGAATTGAGTTAGGGGGCTTCTATGAAGTCCTGGGTTCAAACTTTGGCTTTAGGGAAATTTTAGTTTTAGGTGGAAAAAAACCCTGGGAGTTAGTAGGTAGGCTTTAAGAATAAAATGTGGAGAAAATGACACAAGTGGAGTGTGTGGTGTAGTGGCAAAGTGATGCCACTTAAGGAGAAAGGAAGTGACGCCAAAAGGAAGGAAGGAGGTCCAAGGTTCAAGTCTTGGCTATTGCATTTTGGTTTTCTTTTTATATGGACTTTAGAATTTTGCAATAGATTTATATTTAGTTGAGCATGGTTTTAGACACAAGAGGAGCTTGTGGCCAACTGGTTAGCTGTGTGGATTATGATACAAGGGACTTGGATTCGAATCTCATGGAAAGTAAGGGACTATTTATTTTGCGGATTGGACGGGAAGAGTTTGAGTTGGATTTAAACTCTACTGACGGAGGGATACCACATCGGAAAGATACAAAGAAGGAAGGTGAGAAGCTAGCTATATATAGAGCTGCCTAGGAGGAGAAGGAGCATACCTGGTTGGCGTTGGGCAAAGGAGCGCTCGGGCGCGCGGTTTCGACTTGATTCCTATCGGTGTGTACTTCTCTCTCTAGTAGAGAGCGGCAAATGCCGAAATGTCGGTCACACGGCGATGGTAGCCACACGAGTGTGCGAGCGCACGTGTGAAAGCTTCGACGTAATAGTCAAGGAAACCATGAGTAATCTTGTGGGTGTGGGTCGTTGGGCCACGATGGCCTGAAAGGGGCCAAGTGGGCCCAATGGGCCCGGAGGCCCATATGAGTAAATTGGATGATTGAGTAGTAGATAGTGAACTAGACTATGTGAATCTCATATATGTGGCTAGGTTTGGCCTAAATGGGCCACACAAAAGTGTGGTCCCACTTGGGCCATGAATGGGCCTTAGGCCCATTTGCATCATTATCTCTGTTTAGAATACTTAAGTCATTTGAGGCGACAGTGGACATTTTGTTGGGTTGTTAACACCCTGATTTGTAAAATTACTGATATACTCCTAATTTTTGAAATTATCGAAATACCCCCTAATTACAAAATTACCAAAATACCCCTAGATTATAAAATTACCAAAATGCCCCTAGTTTGTGAAATTACCAAAATACCCCTGGTTTGTAAAATTAACGAAATACCCCTGGTTTGTAAAATTATCGAAATACCCTAATTTTTGAAATTACTGAAATACCCTTGGTTTGTAAAATTATCGAAATACCCCTGGTTTGTAAAATTACTAAAATACCGCTGGTTTGCAAAATTGTCGAAACACCCCTGGGTTGCGAAATTACCGAATTACCCTTGGTAAGTAAATTACTGGAATGCCCTCGGTGGGTAAAATTATCGTTATACCCTTAGGGGTTGATTAGCGTGATTGTGTGTAAAATTTCACACTCTATTATTAATGTGTGTTATTAATTGTTTGGGCTGAAAAGCCAAAGTGACCGTTAGAAAGTCGTTATACCCTTGTGGGTAAAGTCGAATACCGGTAAGTGATTATAACGTTTTATTAATGGGTATGAAAATGTATCTTATGTCATCACTTTGTTGAGAGCATGTTGCATTCATTTGATATGTATCTTTTGCATGGGTTTGGTATGTGATGCGAAAGGGGAAGTGTTAGAGACTGTTACAGTGGTTTGGTACCACAAGTGGGTTGGCCCCACATATATCTCATTTGGTGACCATGTCTCGATGCCTTGGTGCCACAGTGGTTTAATACCAAATATATATATCTATGATTCGGTGACTTATCCCAGTGGTTTGGTACCACAGTGCGTTGGCCCCACATACATTCATCAGGAATTGTCACGGTGATTTGGTACCACGGTGGGTTGGCCCCACATGTGTTAATAGTGACTCTGTCACGGTGATCTAGTATCACGGTGGCCTGGAACCACGAGTGGCTTGGTGCCACATATGAGCTGTGTAGCAGATGAAGGGTTGATTGTAGAAATCCCCACGGTGTGATGGGCTGGTAGGGTCGTGTGTAGAGGATGAAAAATTAGGTTGGGATGGGACACATTACATTCATATTTGTGTATGCTATGTTGAGTGGGCTAAGGCCAATGTGTGAATATGGGCTTGAGGCCATTTATGTGACATAAGGGGATTTACACACTGAGTCGTGGTGACTCACTCCTCTGCTTAATTTTACAGGTAATCAATAGATCGTGGATCTGGGAGCCGAGGCGAACTCGTGGAGGCCATAAAATGTTTCTTTTTGTAAACTCTTTTCCTTTCTACAAATTATTTTCATTGGGGATTTTGTTATGTAATATGGCCTTCTTAAGTTAATATTTGGTTTTCCTTATTTATTATTCATTTAAGATATGACATTATTATATTTTAACATGGAAGTTAGGATGGAATTTTCAAAACATAAGTAACATAAAATAATTGTTTTCTCCCAAGTGCCAACAAAGATAACAAATGATCATTTTAACTCAATTCGGGGATTTTTCTTAAACTGCAAACCACTGTTTTCAAAATATCACCCTAGACGAAAAGTTTTCAAACTTACGGTATTTTCTTAAGATTTTAAAATTCTTTTTTACAACTTTTCCCTGTGATGTTCCAGTTCTGTTCGTAACGTCTAGACCGAGTTTTGGGTGTTACAATTCCGAGCACTCAGAGTATCCTATTAAATTTTGAAAGGTCAATAAGCAAATCTGAGATGTGAATGGCTACGTGAAATGTATAATTATTTAGGTATGTGTGATAAGTACACCATGTATGTGTACAAAAAAGTAAATGTATATGTGAACTTATTATGGTGAATATGTGTATTGATATGATAAGAAGATATGTGATATACATGCTTAAATGAGTTATGAGCATATATGATATTGAATTGAGGAATGTGGCAAGCTATAGCTAAGTAAATGAGCAAAAGATTATGTGATGAATTTGCATATGAGAAGCATTAATGTTGTTTTAACAATGTGGCCATGTGCATTTTGTGCTAAGTTTATTTGTATATGGCTTACTAAGCTTTTGAAAGCTTACTTTGTGTGTGTTTGCTCTGTTTTATAGATCGTCAAAGCTATAGAAGGCTCGGGGATCGTCAGGGATCGTCATCACACTACTCAGTCTTATTTTGGTACCTTTTGAAAGTGCATATACTAAGTATGGCATGTATAGGCTAATTACCTTGAGTTATGTTTGATATGTGTATTGCCATGAGATGTGGCCAGATATATACTTGCGATATGAATGGCTAGTTATGTCTTGTGATGCTAGTTTTGGTATGGTTTGATAGCAAATGAATTAGTCATATAAATGGCAAGTTTATTGATGAATACCTAGCATATTAATGATGGTAAGTTGTGATGAATTTGGTCTTGAAATGTATGTGATTAAATTGAATCAAATGCCTTATAAGTAGGTGTGATTGCTAAGTTCATAAGTGAGTAGAAATGGTGCACAATTTGATGTGTTTTGGTCTGCCAAATGTGTATAGGTTGATGCTTAATTATGCTTGTATGAATGATCCAAAGTGTGGGTGGCATTTTGGCCTTGAAAATGGCCTATATTTGCCTACACGGTTGAGCACATGGGCGCGTGGCTCGACCGTGTCCTTCAAGGTTACAATTCAAAACAAGTCAGGCTTGACCACGGGCTAGACACATAGGCATATGACTGGCCGTGTGGTGCAAGTCAGACTCGACCACGGTTGGGATACACGGGCGTGTCTCAGGCCATGTGGTCAAGTCTGTATGTATGCCCTGTTTTGACACGGCTTGGACACATGGGCGTGTCTGAGGCTGTGTGAGGCACATGGCCTACCCACACAGGCGTGTGACCTCTGTATCATAGAAAAATTTTTAACTTTCTGAGAATTTCCATATGTTTTCGGTTCAATCCCGGCCTATTCTAAAGCATGTTTAAGGTCTCGTTGACCTATTTAAGGGACACTTTGATTTAATTTGTTGAATATTATTATGAAATATCCGTAAAAGTTTTTTATTGTCTGGTAATACCTCTTAATCCTAAACCGGCGATGGTTACGGGTTTAGGGTGTTACAGCCTAAACATTATGGGTAGACTAAGAAGGCTACATTAGCCACTGAAATGGCTAAGCTAACTTACGTAACTTTTGAAGACCTTAAATAAACTCATTTTGGAGAAAATCATAGTTGTACTTTGAGTTAGCGTAAAAGCATTCATTTATTAGGTCGTGTATACTTAGGTATCATTTTATTATTGATAATGTTCTTTTAGAAATATCGTTTGCTTGTTGCTCTTCTTTTTTAAAAAAAAAAACTCGATGTTAAACTAATGCAGTGGAAAAACCATTTTTCAATTCATTTTGGAAACTTAGTTGCCTTATCAATTTGTTTTTCAAAAATGGTTTATTTGTAATGTAGCGGAAACTAGGGAAAATATCAAATTTTACTTAAGTAACATGCATTATCTGGTTATTTTGCTTGAGTAATCCATATATGAAAAAAAATTCCAGAAGAAAAAGTTACCAAGCCACAAACCAGAAGTCATTAAAAATTACAAACCAAAACCATTAGAGATTGATTAATACTTATTAAAAAAATCCGAGGTCTAAGATAATTCTCTGAATGTCGAGTCTGGTCCTAATTTCGAGGTTTACCTAAAAAGTTAAGTTCTATTTAGAGCTAAGCTTATGAAAAACTCATTGTGAGTCAAACAATTATTTAAACAAACATAAATATCGAATATACTGAAACAAATTAGCTTTAACAGAAGAAAACAAAACCATCATAGGAATTTCATATCATTACATATCATTATCAAATTGATGTCAAATGGTGTATGGGCATGAGACCTCATTCATTCAAGTAACAATCACTAATTTCGATACCATTCAATACAACACATATCATAAATTAATAACATTCGAATATGTTGTGAACATGATGCAATGCAAAAAGGTTCCTACCCATACCATTCGCTACACACCACGAGTTCCCCAGAACCCATCATCCGAACTCCAAAATATTATGGGCTTAAGTCCGTTGTGTTAAAACCACTGATAACAATATGCAAAAAATTCTACCAGTAAAATGCAGACAAGCTGCCAGTAAAAATTTGATAAATCGCCATTCCCCTCAGTACTCTAGGTGCAATGCACTGACTACGAATAATGCGGACTTAATATGCCGCCGGTACTCCACAAAACTCCTCTGTCAACCACAAAATCCCAACCCAATGCATATGCAATATTTCACACAATCCATAGATAATAATAACTCAATACTTTTCACATTTGTTTGACATGCTCAGCATGTCTTCAATAATCACATACTTTCAGTAAAAGGAAATAGTGTTCCAATCTTTCAAATTACCATTGTGTTAGTATCAATCAATATCATTCAATTTCACATACTTTATAGATTTTCACTGTGCATATATAGCATCATTTTCAGTACAGAATATAACAAATATCTTATGCATTTAAATCATACATAAGCTTAATATCTCAACACATTATATCATTCAGTCAAACATTCTCATATCTCATAACTCAAATATGTAATTACAAACTCAATCAAACATTCATACTATCAAACTAGCAATTTTGCCAACATGTTAATGTTTTAAAACTCGAAACATACCTGGTTTAGCCACTCACAAAATCAATAATTTGGCTATTAAGTCAATCCAATCAGCAACTAATTTATCAAATGTAACATGATATCTAACATTTTCAAACAATTTTATGAGTTTATGAAACACCTCTATCCCGTGTCCGTCGCCGAATTAGGGTTAGAAGCGTTACAAGACAGTTCGAAAACATTTATAGAATTTATCATATAGCTATTCATCAATATCAATCATAATGTCCCTTAAGTAGGTCATCAAAACCTTAAACATGCTTATAGACCGAGTCAGGACTAAATAAAAAAACATACAAAATTTCATGGAAAAATAAAAACTTTCTAAATACAAGGGATACACGCATGTGGGAGTAGGCTGTGCCTCACCCACGGCTACTTGACACACCCGTGTGTCCTCCCCGTGGTCATATACTGGCAAAATCAACACGGCTACCAAACACGCCCGTGTGCTAAGGCCTTGTCCTACTAAGTCATATACTGCCATTTCTCACACGGCCTTTAGGCACGCCCGTGCCATGACCGTGTACTTCATAAGCTAGCTACTGATTTTACCCCATAGTTACTAGGCACGCCTGTGTGCCATAGCCGTGTGACATTATAGGTCATTTGCAAGACCAAAATGCCACCCACATGGGTTTCACCTACAAGCATCATTTACCAACACATAACATGCATATATATAGCAACCAAAACATACCAATATAACCATTCAAACCATGCATTCAATACCAATGTCAACCATGCTAATTTCCAAAGCAATACATATGCATAATCAAAAGCATAATTCATCTAAGCACTTAAGCAAAACTTGACCAATTTCATAAATCAAATATCCATATCAAAACATCTACACAGTTCACATTCATTCAAACAATTTTTCAATCTTAAAGCTAGCCAAATCACATGGCTAAGTTCATATAAAAAATTGTACCAAAAACTAGCCTATACTTGCCATATCTAGTTATATACAATTTCAAAGTGTACCAAAAAGAGTTTAGTAGTGTGATGAGGATCCTTGACTGCCCCGACCCTTTAGTAGCTTTGACGACCTATAAAACAGAGAAAACACACACAAAGTAAGCTTTCCAAAAGCTTAGTAAGTCAATATACAAACAAACTTAACATAGTAGGCGTATAATTCAAATAGATATATTTGCACATTCCAATCACTAATAAATCATCACATATGTAACTTGGTTCATAAACGTGACCATTTTGGCCACATTTAAAAATTCAGTAGTCATATATATACATAGCTCATTCATAATCATTTTTTTGCTTCTCATTCACTTTCTCATATTCAATCATACTTTTCTTCAAACCAAAGTCATATAGGTGCTTACCTTTTATACATGCTTGATGCACATTCAATGTACCTGAAACGGATATTCATTCACTATTTGATCATAGCTCGAATTTACCATTCATATCACAGACTTGCCCGTTGAACCAATAGGAATCTAGTAGGATACTCAGAAGCTCGGAATAATCGTACAATGCCAACGTCCCAGACGAGGTCTTACATGCACTCAGATATTGATGCCACTGTCTAAGACAAGGTATTATACGAATCAATACGATGCCGATGTCCCAGACATGGTCTTACACTTAAAGCTCATGTCGATGCCAAAGTCCCAGACGTTGTCTTACTCGTAAAGCACATATCGATGCCGACGTCCCAGACGTGGTCTTACACGAAATCACAAATCAACGCCAATGTTCCAAACGTGGTCTTACATGATATAACAGAAAAGATACCTATGTCATGACAGAACTAATCCTATCTATTCCTAGGTTCGTACGGGACTTCTCAGACTTTATCAGTATATCAAACTTATCTCAAAATTCATGCACATAGCATCTTATACACCTTCATTATCATTGATAATCATATGAATATATCCAATTCAATACAAATATGTTTATTTGCATAGTAACTTACCTCGGATTCAGTTTATCGGAATGAAAATGGCTACTCTGTCACTTTCGCTTTCCCGCAATCTAAGTCTGCTTTCCTCGGTTCTTGATCTATACGTATTCAGAATTAACCATTTTATTTACTAATTCATTCAATTCAATCCAAACACATATATTTAAGGTAATTTACAAATTATCCCTCATACTTACACAATTTATCAATTTAGTCCATTTTACTCAAAACATCAAATTCATAAAATCAATACACACACAAGCTTAGCCGAATATCCCTAGGGACTATATAAGTCCATACTTTTCATCAACTTTGAAATTTAACCCTTCAATTTACCATTTTCTCAACTTAGCCCTATTTAGCTAAATTCATCAAAACTTCAAGAACATAACATGTTCATCTAGCTCAATTCTTTCATTTGTCATTCTCAAACATCACAAAGCTTGCAAAACCATCAATGGCATATTTCACATACATCATCAAAACACAAAATCAAGGCATGGGTTTTGTAGCTCTCAAAGCAACGATTGCAGAAACGTAGAAATTATCAAAAACTAAAACCAAAATTATACCTTAATTGAAACTTGAATAGCCGAAACCCTTGCCTATGTTTTTCTTTTCTTTTTATATCTTTGATAATTCGGCCAAGATGAATAGATTATGGCCTCACTTTTTTTCATGTTTTTGTTTTACTAATATAAGCTTAATAATTAATGTACAGAAATGACCTTTAATAATAATAAACATAACGCATAATTTCAAGGTCATTCATGACCTTAGCCGTCCACTAAACATGATAATGGCTTAATTGTCATACTAGTCCTCCATCTTTTCAAAGCCACAACATATAAGTGCTTTAACATATAACATGCAAATTTCACATTTAATGCAATTCAATCCTTTTGTCAATTTAAACACACAGACGGACAAATCAACTTACGAAACTTTAGCACATGCATAATCACTTATCAGAGACACAGAAAATACTATTAAAATATTATTTAGACTCGAATTTATGGTCCCGAAACCACTGTTTTGACTAGGGTATAAATTGAACTGTTACAATTCTCCCCCTAAGGGATTTTTGTCCCCGAAAATCTTACCGTTAAATAAAGTTGGATATTGTTGTCTCATTGAATCCTCAAGCTCTTACGTAGCCTCTTCTATCCCGTGTCGA
The DNA here is from genome assembly GCA_025506655.1 of Gossypium rotundifolium. Classification (NCBI taxonomy): domain Eukaryota; kingdom Viridiplantae; phylum Streptophyta; class Magnoliopsida; order Malvales; family Malvaceae; genus Gossypium; species Gossypium rotundifolium. The sequence continues at coordinate 34,568,381 of CP106730.1, forward strand.
TTCCACAGTACTTTTACTAACAGAATTTTCTTGTTTCTCAACTCTTTCACTTCACGAGCTAAGATACGGATTGGTTCTTCTTCGTATGTCATATCAAATCAGATTTCAATCTTAGGTGGGGAAATCACATGTGACGGATCGAATCGATATCTACGAAGCATCAAAATGTGAAATACATTATGAATCTTTTGTAGCTCAAAAGGCAACTTTAATCTGTATGTTACAGGTCCGACACATTCAATTATCCCATGCGGCCCGATGAACCTCAGACTCAACTTGCCTTTACATTCGAATCGAAACACTTTCTTCCACGGAGAAACTTTCAGAAATACTTTGTCACCGATCTCAAATTCTATATCTTTTCATTTCAAGTCCGCATAAGATTTCTGACGATCAGATGCCACTTTCAAACTATCTCGGATCAATTTCACTTTCTCTTTTGAATCTTTTATCAAATCAACCTCGTGTAGCTTATTCTCACTAAGCTCAGTCCAATACAGAGGTGTTCGACATTTACGTCTGTACAGAGCTTCATAAGGTGCCATTTTGATGCTCGTCTGAAAACTATTGTTATATGCAAATTCGATCAATGGCAGATATTGTTCCCACAAACCAATAAACTCAAGAACGCAACATCTTAACATATCTTCTAGAATCTGAATGATCCGCTCAGACTGACCATCTGTTTGCATATGAAAAGTTGTACTGAAATGCAATTTCATGCCTAAAGCTTCTTGTAACTTCTTCCAGCATCGCGATGTAAATCTCAGATCTCTGTCTGACACAATGGATAGTGGCACCCCGTGCAATCTCACAATCACAGAAATATAAAGTCCAGCTAACCTTTCAAGTGACTAATCTGATCTTACGAAATAAAATGAGCAGATTTTGTCAATCGGTCAACTATGACCCAAATCGCATCTTTCTTTCGCGGAGTTAGAGGCAATTCAAAAACAAAGTCCATCGTTACTCTATCCCATTTCCACTCAGGAATCAGAATCAGTTGTAGCAAACCGGACGAAACTTGATGTTCGGCTTTCACCTGCTGACAGACTAAGCATCTCAAAAAAAAGTCAGAAATGTCCCGTTTCATACCAGACCATCAGTAGTGTTGCTTCAAATCATGGTACATTTTAGTACTCACTGGATGAACAGATAGACTATCATGTGCTTCGCTCAAAATCAGTTGATTTAACTCTAAATTTCTCGGTACACAGATACGACCTCAGAATCTCAAGCAATCATCAACAATTTGAAATTTAGATTCAGAATTCGATTCATACTGAGCTCGTTTCAATAACAATTCATTATCAACCCTCTGAGCATCACATATTTGCTATAAGAATAAAGGTTTCGCTTTCAATTCAGCTATCACAGAACTATCATCAGACAAATCTAACTGAACATTTAAAGCACGTAATGCAATTGATGATTTTCAACTCAAAGCATCAGCAACAACGTTTGCTTTCCCCGTATGATAATCTATCACAAGCTCATAATCTTTTAACAGTTCTAACCACCTTCTTTGATGCAGGTTCAAATATTTTTGGGTTATCAAATATTTCAGACTTTTATGATATGAAAATACAGGACATTTCTCACCATACAAATAATGGCGCCAAATCTTAAGTGCAAAAAACAATCGCAGCTAGCGCAAGGTCGTGCATCAGATAGTTCTTTTCGTGAGGTTTCAATTGTCTTAAGGCATAAGCTACAACTTTGTCTTCTTGTATTAAAACACATCCCAGTCCATTTAACGAAGCATCACTGTAAATCAAAAATTCTTTACTCAATTCTAATTGTACTAACATTGGAGCTTCTGTTAGCAAAGCTTTCAACTGATCGAAACGTTTCTGACATTTCTCTAACCATTCAAATCTAACATCTTTTTGAAGTAATTTGGTCAACGGAGTAGCTATCACTGAAAATCCTTTTACAAAATGACGATAATAACTAGCTAAACATAGAAAACTACGGACTTTAGACACATTCTTCGGAGGTTTCCAATTCAGAATAGTAAAGATCTTGCTCGGATCAACACGAATCCCAGAAGCTGACACAATATGTCCCAGAAAACTAACCTCGTGCAACGAAAATTCACATTTACTGAATTTCGCATACAATTTCTTTTCTCGTAAAGTTTGTAACACAATCTTCAAGTGTTCAGCATGCTCATTTTCACTTCATGAATAAATCAATATGTCATCTATGAAAACTACAACAAATTGATCTAGGTACGGTCTGAAAATTCTGTTCATCAAATCCATAAAAATAGCAGGAGCATTGGTTAGCCCAAATGGCATAACTAAAAACTCATAATGCTCGTACCTCGTTCTGAAAGCAGTTTTAGGTATATCGAAATCTTTCACACTCAACTGATAGTATCTTGATCTCAGATCTATTTTAGAGAATACAATAGCTCATTTTAACTGATCAAATAAGTCATCAATTCTGGGCACTGAATATTTATTCTTTATGGTCACCTTATTCAACTGACGGTAATCTATACACATTCTCATCGTACCATCTTTCTTTTTCACAAACAAAATAGGAGCACCCCAAGGTGAAAAACTTGGTCTAGCGAACCCTCTATCAGTCAACTCCTGCAACTGTGACTTTAACTCTTTCAACTCTGTTGGTGCCATTCTATACGGAGCTATTGAAATAGGTGTAGTAACAGGCATCAAATTAAAAGCAAATAATAAAAACCTGAAATAATACTTAGTGGCCATATTACAAATCCCAAAACCGAATTTAAAGAGAATTAATAAAATTGAAGTAGAACTAAAAGGAATCAAAACCCAATCGAACATGCATGGCTGCCTCAAGTCCTCCCCGGCTCCGTATCCATAATCTACGCCTCATCTGCAAAATATAAGGGAAGGGGTGAGTCACCAAGAGTCAGTATGTAAATCCCCACCTGATAGTGCACGCACTTACACAGATCATTAGCAAATCATGCAAATCATGCAACCCATAACCTACCCATCCAATCTCCTTCAACTACCCCGTGTGGTCAAAACCACTGGTGGTCAAAACAACTGGTGGCCGTAGTCGCAAATATATATAACGGTGTGGTCAAAACCACTGATGACCGAAGTCACAAATCAAGTGATGAGACCAACCCATCGTGTGGTCAAAACCACTGATGACAATCCCGTAATCAACATGTGGGGCCAACCCACTGTGGTACCAAACCATTGGGATGAGTCACAATATTCATATGTGGTCAAAACCACTGGTGGTCAAAACCAGTGGGACTTAGTCACAAAATATAATATCAAGACGGGACCAACTCGTCGTGTGGTCAAAACCACTGGTGACAGTCCAAATATTTCTTCCCCCTCCTCTCATCAATCCCATCATCATGTCCATATCATACGTGTCATAATATCATGTATCATGCAATAACGCATAGCATAGCATATATCAATATCATGATGATGTATATCAAAAATCACATAATAGGGGACTTACCCGGAATCCAAGCTCATACCCACAAGGCATAATCACCGATTTCATTGGCTATAACAATAACATAATAGGCATATTATACTAATAATGTGTGTAAGCGTTACACACCTGACTATATGTAGATCTAATGCTAAATCTTGAAACTACACGATACTACGAGATCCCGAAACGTATGCCTTCACTACACCTACAATCGGCCAACATCACCCTTTAGATCTGAAGCCATTCGGCTTACTCACAAAATCCTAAAATTGTGTCGCAAGAAGGTAGTACTTACCTTAATGCCGATTTATTTTCCAACCAAATCCCGAAGCTCCGTAATGATCCCCCTTGCAATCGGCCAGACACTAGAACACACAAATGGTTAGCCTTCGGCCTTTGAATGAATAAGGAATAGATCTAAACATTGAACCCTTACCTGGATCAAAAATTGAAACCTAAAGATCCACTGCGTTAGACTGCACTTCTCCCTACAATCGGCCTTAACACATCATTATGAATCATAGGGCCATTTGGCCATGGCATAAATCCCGAAACCAAGAAGTTGCCGCGTCCTTACCTTACAACTGATTCGACCTCTATGCACCAAGGATCGGCACACCCTAAATGAAAAAAATAGAGTTTTAATACTTAAATCTAAAATGGAAAAAGAATAAAAGAGAAGTGAGTTTCGGTCACTACACAAATCGGTCAAGAAAAGAAAAAGATATTACTTATCAAGAGATTTGGCCACAACCCCAAAAGGAAGAATTAGATTCGGCTTTGAAGGTGCTTAAGATGAAAGGTAAGTGCAATGGAGGAGAAAAGATCCAGCAAAGGGTGCTTGAGAGGGGTTCCGGCACAAAAGATTTTGAAAGAGTGAAGAAGATACCGAATGGAAAATAAGAAAGTTGATTTTGGCTAGAGCAAAATAGGAAGGAGAAAAGGTGAATAGAGATGGTGGATTCGGTAATATAGGCTAACAATGAATGACCTACAAGGTAAAGAAAAGAATGGAGGGTATTGAGTTTCGGCTTTGTGCAAGAATGAGAAGAAAAAAAAGAGAGAGGGAGATGGGGGAGAAGAAGATTCGGCCAAGCACTTTGAGAAGGGGAGAAAAAAAAGAAATCAAATTAAAGAGCTTAGAGGGACATTCGGCTACACCAAAAGCTCCCCAAAACTGATAGCCCCCCTTGCCCACAGTCCACCATTCGGCCAACTCTTCCCAAATGAGTTTGATACGATTCAAGCTCCTAACTTTCCTCACCGTCATCTATCCAATTCAAATCTGATGATCACATCTTCATCCATTCAAGAGAGTCCCTCCTGAGCACTCCTCCTTGCTTGTGGCGTCAAAATATTAAGCAGAAAGTGAGGTTTCTACTGCTCGAACCAAGGTCCTCCTTACCCCCTTGTGGCATCACCTCCCTTGTGACTTCAGTGGCGCCTCCTTGCCACTTTACCAAGGCACTTCTTGTGTCTAAAACTCCCAATAATTCCTTTTAACCCCTAACTCTCTTAGCTCCCTCTCACTAAATACAAAAATAAAAATGTTTGACCATAACTCAGGCCTAACCCAAGGTCATGCTTAGACCCCAAATTATGCTAAACTAGCACAGCAGACATATCAACACATGCAACACATGAAAAATACAGAGGCCCCATTTTAAGGATGTTACAATCACAGCAGGCAATCCATTCAAATCATTAGACTCAACCCGTACAATTTCATTATTCGGACATCTCAAATCTATAGTCTTTCTTTTGCAGTTCACAACAGCATCATGCAAAGAAAACCAGTCCATACCCAGAATAATATCAAACTCATCAAATGGCAAAAGCATCAGATCAGCAGGGAAACAATTTTCTTGAAACATTAATGGACAATTCTTGTATACTTTGTCAACAAAGACACTTTTACCTAAGGGGTTCGATACTTTTATAGCAAACTCAGTAGACTCTACATGCAAAGTCTTACTTTAAACTAAATTCATGCATATATACGAATGCGTAGAACCAGGGTCTATCAATGCAATCACATAAGTATCATGAAGCGTAAAAGTACCCGTTATGACATCATGTGATGAAGCTTCCCTACGAGCTTGGATAGCATACGCTCTGACAGGCGCTCTCACTTCAGATCTTACAACAGTATCTTTCGTGCACCTCTGACTACCACTAACATTTCTTGTATTCTTCAAAGGTCTACCTCTTACAGGTGCATTATCAGGTCTCAGATTCTGAACAGTCTCTAGCTCGGCAGACTCAGGACAATCACGGATAAAATGGTCAAGTGATCCACATCAAAAATAAGCTCTGTCATTTAATCTACAGCTTTTCGAAAGTCTTTTTCCGTAATGTTTACATTCAGGTCTCTCAGATCGAACATTACCAATGCTGGCCACTAAAGTTGCTGGAGTTTTGGAACTCATTTAGCTCGATTTCTATTCAGATGTCCCACACTATTTCTAGAGCGACCTTCATCATCTCTGAATCTCTTTGAAGTAGACTGAAATGACTTGTTCTGAAATCTCTTTTTCGTATCTCGGGCTTTAAACTCAGCTTTTCTTTTACCTTTCCCGAGTGCCTTGGCTTTGCAAGCTCAGTACACGAGTACAATAAACTCTTTTATTTCTACAATCCTGACTAGCAGACGAATGTCTTCATTAAGGCCATCTTCGAATCTTTTGCACATTATAGCTTCACAGTATACACATTCTCGAGCATATTAACTCAATCTCATGAACTCTCGTTCATATTCGGTAACAATCATTCGGCCCTGTTTAAGCTCCAGAAATTCTTTTTGTTTCTGATTAATAAATCTCTCAATGATATATTTCTTCCTGAACTCAGTTTGAAAGAAATCCCATGTAACTCATTCTTTCAGTACAATAGAAATTAAGATTTTCCACCATTGATAAGCTATATTTTGGAGCAATGATACCACACATTTAATGCATTCTTCCAGAGTCAGAGACATTTCATCAAATACCCGGATAGTATTTTCAATCCAGAACTCGGCCTTTTTAGCATCATCATCATTAGTAGCCCGAAATTCTTTGGCCCCATACTTACGAATCTTGTCAACTGGAGGCTTATTCAACAGATTCGGATACATAACCGGTGGCACAACTGTAGACTGAGGGGGATTAACCAGGGGCGAGGGTTGTGAAACAGTCGGGTTATTCCTCATAAATTGAGTGAACCACTCACTCATCATCTATAAGAAAGCTTGTTTAGCTTTTCCCTCTTGACCGCTCGTAGCCAGTCTCGAATCAGAAGGCACTGTCCCTTGCGCGGGAGCAGGCGCTTTGCTTTCTATGACATCAGCTACGACTCTTTTGGGATCCATTACTATACAGAAATCACATTTATACGTCAGGATTAATCACACTATCACATTTCAGATATATGGCATGTATAGCTAGACTTTGACATGCTACGTTATTCCGAGAATCAACTAAACCATAGCTTTGATATCAACAAAATGTAGCACCCCTATCCCGTGTCTGTCGCCAGATTAGGGTTAAAAGTTTTAATAGATAGATCAGAAACATTTACAGAATTTATCATGTAACCATTCATCAATATCAATCATAATGTCCCTTAAGTAGGTCATCGAGACCTTAAACATGCTTATAAACCGAGTCGGGACTAAATCGAAACATATATAAAATTTCATGGAAAAATAAAAACTTTCTGAATACAGGGGATACATGCTCGTGGGAGTAGGTCGTACCTCACCCCCGGCTACTTGACATACCCATGTATCCTTCCCGTGGTCATATACTGCAAAAATCAACACGGCTACCAAACACGCCCATGTGCTAAGGTCGTGTCCTACTAAGTCATATACTGCCATTTCTCACACGGCCTTTAGGCACGCCTGTGCCATGACCGTGTACTTCATAAGCTAGCTACGGATTCTACCACACGATTACTAGGCACGCCCGTGTGCCATAGCCGTGTGACATTTTAGGACATTTGCAAGACCAAAATTCCACCCACATGGGTTTCACCTACAAGCATCATTGACCAACACATAACATGCATATATATAGCAACCAAAACATACCAATATAACCATTCAAACCATGCATTTAATACCAATGTCAACCATGATAACTTCCAAAGCAATACATATGCATAATAAAAAGCATAATTCATCTAAGCATTTAAGCAAAACTTGACCAATTTCATAAATCAAATATCCATATCAAAACATCTACACATTTCACATTCATTCAAACAACTTTTCCATCTTAAAGCTAGCCAAATCACATGGCTAAGTTCATATAACAAATTGTACCAAGAACTAGCCTATACATGCCGTATCTAGTTATATACATTTTCAAAGTGTACCAAAAAGAGTTTAGTAGTGTGATGATGATCCTTGACAGTCCCGACCCTTCAATAGCTTTGACGACCTATAAAACAGAGAAAACACACACAAAGTAAGCTTTCCAAAAGCTTAGTAAGTCAATATACAAACAAACTTAACATAGTAGGCGCATAATTCAAATAGATATATTTGCACATTCCAATCACTAATAAATCATCACATATGTAACTTGGTTCATAAACTTGACCATTTTGGCCACATTTAAAAATTCAATAGTCATATGTATACATAGCTCATTCATAATCATTTTTTTGCTTCTCATTCACTTTCTCATATTCAATCATACTTTTCTTCAAACCAAAGTCATATAGGTACTTACCTTTTATACATGTTTAATGCACATTCAACGTACCTGAAATGGATATTCATTCACTATTTGATCATAGCACGAATTTACCATTCATATCATAGAATTGCCCGTTGAACCAATAGGAATCTAGTAGGATACTCAGAATCTCGAAATAATCGTACAATGCCAACGTCCCAGACGAGGTCTTACATGCACTCGGATATCAATGCCACTGTCCCGGACAGGGTATTATACGAATTAATACTATGCTGATGTCCCAGAGATGGTCTTACACATAAAACTCATTTCGATGCCAACGTCTCGGCGTTGTATTATACGAATTAATACTATGCTGATGTCCCAGAGATGGTCTTACACATAAAACTCATTTCGATGCCAACGTCTCAGACGTGGTCTTACTCTTAAAGCTCATATCGATGCCAACATCCCAGACATGGTCTTACTCGTAAAGCACATATCAATGCCGACGTCCCAGACGTGGTATTACACGAAATCACAAATCAACGCCAATGTTCCAAATGTGGTCTTACATGATATAACAGAACAAATACCTATGTCATGACAGAACTAATCCTATCTATTCCTAGGTTCGTACGGGACTTTTCGGACTTTATCACTATATTAAACTTATCTCGGAATTCATGCACATACCATCTTATACACCTTAATTATCATTGATAATCATATAAATATATCCAATTCAATTCAAATATGTTTATTTGCATAGTGACTTACCTCGGATTCGGTTTATCGAAATGAAAATGGCTACTCTGTCACTTTCTCTTTCCCTCGATCTAAGTCTGTTTTCCTCGGTTGTTGATCTATACGTATACGGAAATTAACCTTTTTATTTACTAATTCATTCAATTCAATCCAAACACATATATTTAGGGTAATTTACAAATTAGCCCTCATACCTGCACAATTTATCAATTTAGTCCATGTTACTCAAAACATCAAATTCATAAAATCAATACACACACAAGCTTAGCCGAATATCCCTAGGGACTATATAAGTCCATACTTTTCACCAAATTTGAAATTTAATCCTTCAATTTACCATTTTCTCAATTTAGCCCTATTTAGCTAAATTCATCAAAACTTCAAGAACATAACATGTTCATCTAGCTCAAGTCTTTCATTTTTCATTCTCAAACATCACAAAGCTTGCAAAACCATCAATGGCATATTTCACATACATCATCAAAACACAAAATCAAGGCATGGGTTTTGTAGCTCTCAAAGCAACGATTGCAGAAACGTAAAAATTATCAAAACTGAAACCAAAATCATACATTAATTTAAACTTGAATAGCCGGAACCCTTGCCCATGTTTTTCTTTTCTTTTTATTTCTTTGATAATTTGGCCAAGATGAATAGATTATGGCCTTTTTTTCATGTTTTTGTTTTACTAATATAGGCTTAATAATTAGTGTACAAAAATGACCTTTAATAAAAATAAACATAACGCATAATTTCAAGGTCATTCGTGACCTTAGTCGTCCACTAAACATGATAATGGCTTAATTGCCATACAAGTCCTCCATCTTTTCAAAGCCACAACATATAAGTGCTTTAACATATAACATACAAATTTCACATTTAATGCAATTCAATCCTTTTGTCAATTTAAACACACAGACGGACAAATCAACTTACGAAACTTTAGCACATGCATAATCACTTATCAGAGACACAAAAAATACTATTAAAATATTATTCAGACTCAGATTCATGGTCTCAAAACCACTCTTCCAACTAGGGTATAAACCGGACTATTACAGTTTAGGACCCACACCTTATTTTTCACTTCCTTGCAACACACTAGCGAATCTACCAATTTTCCTTAATAATTCACTGTATCGATGCAAACCGTACATACAATTGTTCTTCACCTTAACGAATTATTTGGGGTGTTTGGGTAAGAACGCTTCACAATTTTTGGGAGTCGATTGGCTAATTGTTCAAGAAAGTCTCTCCCCAAGCTAGTTAAGAGAAATGATAGTGACACTTTCTTGGAAATGTTCGAGATCGATCTTGGGGTTCAAGATTTCAGATTTTAGGCTGATTTAGAAGAGGATAAATGGCAGCAATATAAAAAAGAAGATAGTGCAAAATCTTGATGCAAAAAGAAAAAAGAAAGAGATGGTAAAATGGGAGGTGTAGGCGATGGCATTAATGGCGGAAAGGAAAAAAAATCAAAGAAAGGGAGAGGATGGGATGAATGGCTAGGGCAATGAGGAGGTGGATTAAAGGCTAATTATTTGTGAAAAATTAACATTTATACCTAGGGTTACAAGGCTTGGGTGGCACACAAATTAAAAACAAGGGATTTTTGCTATAAATTAAATTATTTCGCAAGGGAAAGGATTCGAACGTGAGACCTCAATTAATTTCCATGCTTTCTCATATTTCTTTTAACCATTATGCTTTTTTTCTTATTCATCAAATAATTTTGCAATATTTATTTTAAAAACAAGGCATGTCGCATACTAGGGTTTAAGGAAAAATTTGCAAAATAATAAAAATGGTGAGAGAGAAGGGATTTGATCTTGGGTTTCAAGGAACGTTTCACTAACACTTAACCAAAAAACCAATACATCATTTTTTTTCCTAAAAAGCATAGATAATCAAAAAAATTAGGGCATGACCACTCTCTCTCGATTCCCAAACCTGATTCTACTAACTTCTAATTTTTGGGATGTTACATTTCGTGTTTCTTCTTGCTATTGTAAGTTTGTAATGCATACTTTGTCTCTGTTAAAGCTCCACATCAAGAGGAGGAATGTGCAAATCAGAATTGAAACTCAAACTTGCTTGTTTGAACACATTTTTGCTTAAAGAGCTAAGTGTAGAGGTGAGTGGTATTAAGGGAAATTTGGTAAATTGGCCTAGCTATGTGTTAAATTAAAGGTTTATTTGGTTTTATTCATGACTTAATTGTATATTGGATGGTTGGATTTACAAAAATAGGTTTTATTTTATAAAAGAGCAAAATGGCAATTGGTTTGGTAAGTTGTGTATTATGCTTTTAGCATAATTAAATTGTATGGAATAAATTGATAATTGGAGTATGAATTGTTGCTTTATTGGACATTTGATAAAAGTGTTCTAATTGGTATATGAATATTGGGAAAATGATATTTGCTATGCTTAATTTTATTGATGTTAAAATTGTTTACCACATGATTTTACTTGCATTTTAACATCCTAAATTAAGTGATTAAACAACAGATTTTATGCCTTGTATGTATGATTATATTGGCAACATTGCATGGTGGATCTATTGGATATAATTGGCATGCCATAGGATTTGTGAGTACTAACCATTATTTTTGATATTGTGGGCACATGGCTCTTGGTGGACTAATTTGTTTGGAGTAGATAAGGGAGTGTTGAGCTTGAGTCTCCACTCGTCAGGTTATTTAAAGTGCTATAAGGGAGCGTGTGGCTTCAGTCCGCTCAATTTGGAGGACTATATTTGATTTGTGGGAGTTCAGAGATCCGTTTATCCAATGTATGATCACACGTTTACATATTGCCATGGATGTATTATGCCAATATAATTGATTGATTGTGCCAATATAATTTAATTTTTATGTGTTAATAGATTATTTTTACATGCCATGGAAAAATTGATTCTTAATTCTTACAATAGCATGTGAGGTTATGGTAAAATGTTAACATGTTGTGACTGAAAATGTAATGCTTAATTACTTTAATTTATGCATGATTGGGTGCAAATTACTTAATGTTTTTACTACCATTCACTGATATTTTTAAGCCCACACACTCACATTTCATGCAGAGAATTTCTGAGCGTAAGGAGTTGAGAAGCGAGTGCAAGGGCGATCCAAGAATAAGGCTTGGTAGTTGTAACAACCTATTTTTCAGTGGTGTCAAAAATAATGATTTTGGGGCCACCAAATCTGACGAGTAAGTTCGTAAATATTATCATTTAATATTTACAAGTCAAATATGGTTTAAAAAGGTTTTTGATTTGATAATTTATGTTATATAAACGATTAATTAAGTTCAAATGGTAAGACCATAAGGTCAAGCGGTTTTAGAAAATAGGTATCTGGACCTTGTTTCTATAAACCGAGCCGTAAATATTTTTATAAATATATATGGAATGTCATTAAGGTGGTATTAAAATTTCGTTGAAAAATTTTAATGTTTAGATAGTTAATTAAGCGAAAAGGACTAAATCATTAAAGATGTAAAATTTGATCACTTTTTGATTTGAGTGATTAAATGGCTTTTTGAATAAATGAAAAGGGACTTAAATGGTAATTATACCATTTAAGAATTTATTGGACGGTTATGGGAAACTAAAAGTGTAACACCCTGAATTTGGGCCTAGTAGGATTGGGCCCATTAGGCTTTGGCCATGGGAGCATTTTAAAATTTTTGAGAACAAGAGAACGGCCCTAATGCAAGTTGGGCTATTAGATCAGTGATTTTGGAAGGTTAGGGGGCTTCTATGAAGTCTCAAGATCAAACTTGGGCTTTAGGAAAATTTTGGTTTTAGGTGAATTAAAACCCTAAGAGTTAGTAAGTAGGCTTTAAGAATAAAATGAAGAGAGAAATGACACAAAAAGAGCTTGTGGTGTAGTGGAAAAGTGACGCCACATAAGAGACAAAGAGGTGACATAACAAGGAAGTAAGGGGTCCAAGGTTCAAGCCTTAGTGCTGGAATTTCATTTTGATTTATTTTTAAGTGAACTTGGACTTTGGCCCATAGATTTATATTTATTTGCGCATGATGTTAGACACAAGGAAGTGAGTGGTTTAGTGGCAAGGAAGGGTGCAAGGGTGCAAGCACAGGTTCAAATCTCATGACAAGCAGGGGAGTATTTATTTTGCGGATTGGATAGCCAGAGTTTGATTTGGATTTAAACTCTACTGACGGAAGGATCCCACATCGGAAAGATAGTAAAAAGGAAGGTGAGAAGCTGGCAATAAATGGAGTTGTTTATAAAAAGAGGAAGCATACCTTGGTGGGCATTTGGGCATAGAAGCATTCAGAGTGCGGATTAGCTTCAGACTCCTATCAGGTGTGTATTCTCTCTACTCCAGCTGTAGAGTGAAAAATGCCGAAATACCGGTCACACAAGCGTGCGAGCGCACGTGTGGGAGTTTTGTCGCGATAGTTAAGGCCAGCTTGAGTGTTCTTGTGCGTTTAGGCTGTTTGGGCCCGTGGGCCCATATGAATAAATTGTATGTTTGTGTAGTAGATAGTGAAGGACTATGGGAATCTCGTATCTGTTGCTAGATTTGGGCTAAGTGGGCCACACGAGCGTGTGAGCCCAAGTGGGCCGAATAAGGGGCCTCGAGCCCATTTACACCGTTATGACCATTTAGGTTACCTGAGTCATTTGGGGCAGCAGCAGGGCTTTGGAAAGGCTGTTAAATGCTCGATTTATGAAATTATCGAAATACCCCTGGTTTGCAAAATTACTGAAACACCCCTGGTTTGCAAAATTACTGAAACACCCCTAGTTTGCAAAATCACTGAAATACCCCTAGTTTGCAAAATTTTTGAAATACCCCTGGTTTGCAAAAACTACCGAAATACCCCTAGTTTACAAAATTACCGAAATACCCCTAGTTTGTAAAATTACTGAAATACCCCTAGTTTACAAAATACCGAAATATCCTTGGTTTGCAAAATTACTAAAATATCCCTGGTTTGTAAAAATTATCGAAATACCCTTGATGGGTAAAATGACCGAGATGCCCTTCAAGTGCAAATGACAAAAATGCCCTTACATGTTGTATGGTTGTTATTGTATACGATTTGTGATTATCATGGTATGTTTATTATCGTATGATGCATTCATGTGTTATTATGCTGCATGGGGATGGGTTTATTAATACGGAGGAAGTGCTAATAGGATCGTATGGTCACTTGACGACTGTGGATCCACCGAAGGCTTTTTAGCCACCGAGCAGCCATGCTGCATCGATAAGTTAGTGCCACAACCGGTGCTACAAAAGGAGTGTACGGATGGGTAGGTCGATTAAATCCCCACAGGAGTGCACGGTTGAACAGGAGATGGAGTGCAGGGTTGGTATGGGCATTAATGCATTGCATATATAGAATTTAATATTGAGATGGGCTTAGGCCCAGATATTTATGATATGTGACATATGATATAGGTTAAGGCCCAACCAAGGCTATTTTGGGCTAAGGCCTAATTGCCACCGTTATTGTAATGGCGTCGGCCCGGATTGTTGTGATGCATGTTTTTACTGATGAGGGTTGTACACACTGAGTTTTCGCAAACTCACCCCCTCTTTTTAATTTTTCCAGGTAACCCTCAGTAGGCGGTTCGACGTATTGGAGGACTCAGAGGTGGCCACACTATGAGCAGTTTTGGATTTTAGTATTCTACTTTACTTTATTAAACTATTTTTATTGGGTTGTAATAAGGCCTCTCTTAAATTTTGGTATAGTTTGGGATTTTTAGTTTATTATGTTTTAAATATGCTCAACATTGAATCGCGATTTTTCCAAAACAATATCTGCTTTCAAAACATTACGTTTTCACAACCAAGTTGTAAATATCACATTTTATAAGTCAGTTGTTTTAAATTAAGCTTCCGCAACGAACAAGGTTTTGAAGGTAATGACTTCTTAATAAATGTCGATTAATAATAACAATCGCAAACTGGGACTTTAGTTTTTAAATTTCAATAGGGGCTTTCAATGAAAATGCGGTTTTCGAAAAAAACACTTCAATGTGACGCGCTAGATTCGAGCCTAACTTCTAGGCCAGGTTTAGGGTGTTACAAAAAGCATAAAATTTGGATGATTATTAAAAGGACAAAATGGCAATTTCATAATTAAATTAAAATGAAAACAAAACAATTAAGCTATCATCTTTTTCCTTGGTGTTTGCCAAAATTGAAGAAAGATGGAAGCCATGGATGATAGCTTAATCATATGGTCAAAGTCCCATTTTGCATGTAAGTTCGATTTCGCCCCGTTTTTAATAGTTTTTTTATGTTTTTTGAAATTGCTGCAACTAAGTCCAACTATCCCATACTTTCATTTTTGAAACTGTTAAAGATTTTGAATTTTTTCATTGATGAATCTATGTGATTTTATATGTTAAATGATGAATTTGAAATGTTGGTTGATATTTAAAAGTATTTTGTTAAGTGATTTTGATGAATTTTCTGATTAGGGACTAAATTATTAAAATAGTAAATAAACAAGGATTTAATGTGAAATTATTGCAAATGTTGGCTATTTTGTGTGCCATGAATATTCATCTGATGTGAATTGGCATTAGAAATGGTTAATTTGCATGTTTTAGGCTCGAGGACTAAAATGAATAAAAGTAAAATTTTAGGGTAATTTTGTAAAAATGTCAAAAATTACTAAATTGCATAAAATACATTTTTTTATTGTTTAAATTAATATATTGAATGAAATTGTTAATTTAGATCAAGATCGAGTGGAAAACGAGAGAATGGAAAATTACCAAAATACCCATGTACTTTGTCATTTTAGCTAGGTAAGTTAGTATGAACTGTATTATGTATAATTTTTAATTAAATTGAATGTTAATATGTGATTTTTTGGAAAATGAATATATATATGTTATTATACAAGTTATCATGTTGTGAGACGACGTAAATCCAACGACGTATCGGCAATCATCGAACATGAAAAGGGATAGCTTCAGCTATCAATTATGAAAAGGAATAGCTTCGGTTATCGATTATGAAAAGGGATAGCTTCAGCTATCAATTATGAAAAGAGATAGCTTCGGTTATCGAATATGAAAAAGGATAGCTTCGGCTATCGATTATGAAAAGGGATGGTGATGACCATCAATAATGAAAAGGGATGGTGACGACCATCAAATATGAAAAGGGATAGCTTCGACTATCATTTATGAAAAGGGATAGTTTTGGCTATCGATTATGAAAAGGGATGGTGATGACCATCAACTATGAAAAGGGATGGTGACGACCATCGATTAATGAAAATGGATGGTTTCGACCATCGAATATGAAAAGGGATGGCTACGACCATTATTCAGCACACTTTGTGTGAGCTCCAATAAGGGTTTTGATGGACTTCACTATGACAAATATGGAAATGTATGATTTACCAATAATCAAAGCATGAATATTCATGTTTATGAAAGGTATGATATAAGTGATGCTAAGTTATATACCCATATCCTACCATGTGATGATATTGCTAAGTTATGTGTTTAATAACTAGCTTGTGGCTATGGTTAATGTTATATTTATGTCTTATGTGTATGCAAATGAAATGGTATGTGTTCAATAAGAACTGAGACATGTTTATATGAAACTCAATGGAATGGTGATACATGGAAAAACATGACATGTTGTTATGGATGATAAACTCAATTGAATCACACTCAAGAATAATGGTTATCCATGTCAAATTCATAACCATGTTTAAATAAACTAACATGTGTTATTGATGTAGGGCTTATGCCAGGCTTGTGGATAGGATGGATGTTTATGATTATGCTTGTAGTATGCATACGAAATGGGTAAGAAAAGGAAATGAAATGGTAAGTACGTAGTTGAGATGTATTATAATGTATTATATGTGAGCAAATTGCTTATGCTATGGATAAATACATTGAATCAAGAGTTAATAATGTTGTTTAGGCTTATGATAAGCATTAGGGACAGAGTGGAAAGTAAATAAATAGAAAGATATATAATCTTATAAAGGTTGATGATTATATATTATGTCTCATGAAATCCTATCATGCTATGAATGGTCAATAAATACTCAATGTTAACGAACTTACTCATTTGTGAGTTGATGATCATATCGATTAATGAATATTATAATATTGGCATGATTTATGTATATTATATAAAATTTATTATTGAAATGGAATATTATGCTTAAAGTTTATATGAGCTTACTAAGCATTCATTGCTTACATAGTTTTTCTTTTACCTTACAAATAATCAAAAGCTAGATCGGGTTGGAAGCTAGTCGGAGATCCATCACACTATCCTTCGATTTTATAGGTAGATTTTGATTCTTTGGTCATGGTTATAATGGCAAACATAGGTGGACGCATGTCTTGTAACATCCTAGATTAGGGGTTATGCGTTTGTACATAATTCATGAGTAGTAGGTTTTGGTAGTGTTTGGAATTGAATTAAGGGTTTTTAAAATCCTAGGATGGAAGAGAAAGCTTTGGACAATTATTGGTTTTTAAGTTAAAAACAAGAAGTGATGTGGAAAAGTGGCAAGGGACGCCACCTAAGGTGCAAGGGTTATGACAACCAGTGAAGTACTTTGAGGGAAGAGGTTTGAATCCCATTGTGTGCATTTTTGCTTAATAGCATGTTTACTGTGATATGTGGTGTGCATTTTTAGAACCTTGGAAATGTAAGGAAATGTATGGAAATGTATAGAAATGTAAGGAAATGTATGGAAATGTAAGGAAATGTATGGAAATGTATGGAAATGTGTGGAAATGTATGGAAATATAAGGAAATGTATAGAAATGTAAGGAAATGTATGGAAATGTAAGGAAATGTAGGGAAATGTAAGGAAATCTAGGGAAATATCCTGGAAATATAAGAAATGATTTAGAAATGTTAAGTTTCAAAAAGAGGAAAGTGAATATTTTGGAAACTTGGAAATGTTAAGTTAAAAGAGGAAAGTGAACATTTTGGAAATGCTAAGTTAAAAAGAGGAAAGTGAACATTTATGGAAACTAGGAAAATGATTTAGAAATGATTCAAAAGAGGAAAGTGAACATTTCTAGAAACTAGGAAATGTAAGGAAATGTCAAGTTTAAAGAGCCAAATCAAAATTTTTGGAAACTTAGAAATGACTTAGAAATGTCGAGTTTTAAAGTTTAAAAGAGGAAATTAAGGCAAGGTGGCCTTAAGAGAAAAAGTATGTGAAATTTGACACACAATTGGGCTTGAAAAGTGGCTTGGAGATGCCACTTAGGGCCTCTGAAATGGCACCACATTCGGTGTATTTGGGCCAGGATCGAGTCATTTAGGAAGCAAATAAAAGAAGTTTTATTTTGCTACAAAGAGCAAAGAGGTGGATTGCATGAGGGCTCTTAAAAGAGGAGTTTTATTTACTTTAGAATTTCACTAAATAGGAGATAAATAATAGATTTAATTATCATTATTTTAGTTGATAATTGTTGGATTAATTCTTTTAATAAAGTGATAATTCAAAGGATAAAGTTATCAAAATAGAAGAGTGGTGGCCAAGTAAGGGATTCGAGTAGTAAATTCGGCTATAAAAGGAAAAGAGAGGCCATTCAAAGATTATTTTCTCTTCCTTGATAACCTCTCTCCAATTCTCTTAAGCAACTATTCTTTTCTTCTTCATTCTTCTCCTCTCAATATTCTAAAAGTCGAAACTTGTGTGACTACTCTCTAGGTCTTAAGCCAATCTTTGAGGACTCAAGAAAAGGGGGCTGTCGATTACAAAGATTAAGGGTAAGGTCAGTAGTTATCGATTTCCATTCTTTTTCTTCTAAGATTAAAGTCGAAACTAGGAAATCTAACCCCATTATTGTGTTAGTCGAAACTTGGAAAGAAGGCTCTTCAGATTTACTAAGTGTCCACTACAAGGAAAGAGAAGTTCTTTTCCGAAGGTACACCATAGGCCGCGTGTTCCCTAGTTATTCGGTGAATTTTGGGATTTAAAATCCACAAGGTAAGACATGCGAATATTCGGCCAAGGCCTATTTTTGGTGTTTTAGATCTAGTTCATATTTATTCAAAAGCCGAAACTAATTTGTTTAAGTGATTTAAAGCTTTACCGAATACAAGAAGAGTATAGTGAAGATTTTGGGATTTGGCACCAAGGTCAGTTTTAGTGTACTAATATTACTAGGATTTGGATTTATGGCCAAATGGCTTACTAAGTATTAAATGATTGATTAAATGTAGAGATTTAAGATCTAAGGCATTAGATCGAGCTTTTCGGGATTTGGATTGGAAACCTTAAGTGAATCAGGTGTGTACCCCACACTAAATTTCAATAGATTTACGATTTTAATTCATTATATGTGTTAATATGAAAGTGTAAGAATATGGCTAAGGTACTGTGTGTACCCTACCCTAAGTTTTAATATGTTTATGGCTATGTTTTAAATTAAATGTGTTATTAAGAATGTGAAAAGCATGGCTAAGGTACAGTGTGTACCCCACACTAATCTTAATTGATTTATGGCTTAAAATTGATATATGTGTTAATATGCAAGTAAATGAATATGGCTAAAGTACCAAGTTAAGGTACGTTTCCTACTCCTACTAGGATTACGAAATATGTTATATTTAACATGTGAAAAGTGACATGAATGTGAATTTTAAGTATGGTATACATGATGTGAATAATATGGGGCATTCGGGTTATTTGAGAAAGGGGAAGTGAATGTGATGACTTTGGTCTCACTGTTTGAACGTGGTGACTTTGGTCACATTATTTGAATGTGGTGACTTCGGTCACATTATCTGAATATGGTAACTTCGGTTACATTATCTGAATATGGTGTCTCATGACACAATTATCTGGTGGCTATGCCACGAATTTTATATGGGCGATGAGCATGTCATTGCAATGACGCCTTCGATGGTGTGTAGCGGATGGAGGGTTGACTTAGTAGTCCCCACGGTGTGCGGGATGGTGCGGTGGAGTGTAGCGGATGGCATATAGGTTTGGGTTCGGGATTGCATCATATTGTTTAAATGCTTTATGTACATGTATGATTTGAAATGCCTGAAATTGTTAAGACTTAGTGTTCGTGTACACATTGAGTCTGTTTGACTCACCCCGTTGTGCGAACATTTTTCAGGTGATGATCAGTGATGGACCGGGTCGGCAGAAGCTTAGGGATGGCCATGCACAGCAAGAAATTTACGACTTGGACTTTTATTTTATTTTAGGTATTTTGAATTTGAATTTTGGGAATTATTTGATGTAATAAGGCCTTAGTAGGAATATTTTATTCTGTTTTTATTTGTTAAGCTTACGAATTTTTATCAATTAAAGATTAAGTAAATCTATTTTAAAACTAAGCCCAAACATTTTGTCACCTAAATCAAAAGAACTGTTACTAATGGAATAAACTTGTTTTCAACTCAAGCCCAACCCAAAACAAACTTTCCTTCAAAATGCTCAAGTTTTTCCTAAGAACAAAAGAATTTGAAACGGTTTTCACCGGGGAACATACCAGATTCGACTAAGGCTCGTGGGCCGAGTTTGGGGTGTTTCATGTCTAATGTTTAATTAATGATATCTGCATGTAATGTTGCTTTGAATTTGTGAAACTTATGATATTTGATGTCTTGATGATTTGTGTGCTTTTGGTATTTTGATGTTTAAAGGTTAGTATTTATAAATTCAAATTGATGCATGGTTTTATGGCCAAAGCGGTAAGATTTGGTATGTTTGCAAAGTGAACATTTAGGGCATGTTTTGATATAGGATTTAATCAAATATGTTTGGTTGAATTATAACCATTTGGACATAATCTAGTATGTATATATGTTGGTTATTGGAACCATTTGGAATTGGATAGAATGGTGACATTTAAATGGTTTTGATGCATGTGAGAAGTAGTCCCAATGGTAAGGTCACTTTGATATGTTTGATATAGAAACAAGTTAATCAAAAAATGGTTAAATATGCACATGTATAGGTGTTTTGTACTTGATGATATAGCCAATATGTTTTTCTTGTAATTATGGCATTTTAGATGATACATTAGTTGTCATGTTGGCATTTATATATGGTCTACTATGGTTAATATTTCGACATATTGGTACTTAAAGATTGAGAGTTGGAATGGTATATAAAATGCATGCTATGAAATGTTGTTGTGATATACTTAAATATGATCATTGAGGTATGGAAATTGATAGTGAACATTGAGTTAATAAATGCCTAGTTTAGTGTGTTTGGATGTGTTGACATATGGTCAAGCTTGCTAAGGTGTCAAATTGGTGTTTTTGAGTATGATATTGGTATGTGAACATTGTGGTAAATGTTGGCATAAAATTAGTTATAAAGGTTAGTTAATTTGTGGTTAAACTTAGCAAATGTATAATCATGTTTGATTGTTGTGATTGAGGTGCCTTTTGGGCATATTGGTTGTATGATTAAATACTATGATGATCTAGCTTGAATATACATGTGTTAGGTACATTTTGAATGCTTGAATATAGGTGCAAATGAGTTGTAAGGGTGTGCTTGAATTGGGTGAAAGAAATGGCTCAAATTTGGACTATTTCTTGTCTACATGGCCAAAGACACGGGCGTGTGTCTTAGCTGTGTGTGACACACGGCCACGCGACACGGTCGTATGTCCCTATAGGTTTTTAAAGGATGCATTTCGAGAGTTACATGACCTGGCACATGGCGTGTGGCTTGGTCGTGTGAACAAAGTCAGAGAGTTACACGGGTACAAACACGGTCGTGTGTCCCTACTTTGAATACCCACACGACCTGAGACACGGGCATGTGTCTTAGCCATGTGACCCCTGTAATATAAATTTTTCTATCTTTTTCCATAAAGTTTTAACTATTTTTTATTTAGTCCTGAATCATTTCTAAAGTGTTTCTAAGGCCTCGACGGCTCAAAAAAGGGGTGTATTGCAAGTGTTTGCATAGATTATGATATGATTTATGAAATGTTTGAGAACGAACGTTTTTATGTTAAAAGTTTCTAGTAATCCTCTGTAACCCTATTCTGGCGATGGAAACGGGTTAGGGGTGTTACATTAGTGGCTTAAGAAATTTACTTTAGAGACTATAAAGGGGCATTGTGATGCTTTTGGGACTAGTGTTATTTTACTTGTAATGGACATTGGACATTAAATTTTGAACTTTAATTTTGGTGATTTTAGAATTGCTTTAATACATGATTTTATGTCTAATTGATGTTTGATTTATGGTATGTTAATGAGTGTTCATACGGTGGTTGATCACACGGTGTAATAAGCCTGTATTTTATACTAACAATGTTTAGTTGAAGCTTACCATGAAGTGGATTGCTTGCGACTAAGGTATGTAGCTTGTGTGAATTAATTGCTATTTGCTAAGCGTGTAATTGGGTGTTAAATTTTGATTAATTGTTGCATAGTTTTTGTAAATAAATTAAATTGGATATGTGTGGATGTTTATGGTAATTAATTGTAGCTATTTAAAGTTTAATAGGTAACTAAAATATGTAAAATCAGGTAATTAAAACGAATTTTTGACAAAATCAATGTGGTGGTCTACACACGGGCATGTGCGATCAGTCTGAAAGTTTTTCACGATTCGAACATGGGTTTTTAAATGACACATGGGTTGGGGACACGACCGTATGAGTTTTTGGGTGTTTGATTTTTTGTTTTGTTTTTTGTAATCTAGTATTCTAATTTCCTTAATTTATAATTTAGTCTTAAAACTTGATTAGATTAATTGAAGCCTTTAATGATAGGGAAACTTGGTAATATTTTAAAATTAGACTTGTAACTGTTAATATTTGGTAGAAACACTCTTAATTTTTAATTTGGAAAATGTACTAAAAGCTTGTAAAAGCTATGATTCAATCCCTAATAAATCTTGAATTAGACATAGTAAATGAACTCGAATTAAGTTGAAATTTTTAGGGCTTGCATAATTTAACTAAAAGAAGGTCAGTAACTATTTAGAAATAGAATCAGGATAGTTTAATATTAGGTGGTAAAATGACCAAAATACCCTTAGGTTTAAATACTTAGAAAAATTTTAAATATGGTTCACAAATTGCTTCTGCATTAACAAATGATAGTTAATTAGTCATAAATGAGGTATTATAAGTTTGGGGTGTGCGTAGGGTGGTCGTTAGTTGGAGAATCACTTCGATGGCTAATGTAACGCTTTGAATTTGGGTCGATCTGTCCCGGTCGGGTTTGGGGTGTCACATTTGGTGGTATCAGAGCTAAAGGTTAACTTTAAGATAGCCTAGATTTTTTAAACATTAGGGATCTTGAACTATGTAATATTAAAGTCTAGCTTCTCTGTAAATATTGCTTGAAATTGTATGTTTTGCATATGCATGTTATTTGTGATATAAATTGTTCTATGGGGTAGGATTTGGAGCACAATGCCCTATAGGAAATTGTACTTAGTTAATTCTTGGATCACTTGCCGCTACTCACCCTTGGTACGTTTTCTCTACTTTTTATTTACTATACGATTTATGTTATACCTCCGAGAAGGAGCGTGGTAGTCTAGATGATGATGCACCGTCGCAACCGCATGATGATGCTCAAATGGGTTGACTTGAGCATTTTATGTCAGATATGGCCGAGGCATTGTAACGTATCGTTGGTCACAGTGCTGAGTATTGGCTAGGAGGAGTTGTTCATATCATTGGTCAGATGGGCTATTCTCACGAGGATGAGCTCAGATGTGCCATGTTGTTGCTTGTAGATGAGGCTCATCATTGATGGATGACTGTCAAGCGTGGTACTGCACCCGAGAGAGCGACTTGGGACTTTTTCTTCGAGCCTTTCCAGAAAAAGTTTATGAGAGAGCAGTATTTGGAGGCAATGAGACTCGAGTTCATGGATTTAGTCCAGGGTACTTTGTTTGTGGATGCGTAAAAAGCTGAGTTTGTGTTTTGAGCCAATATGCACCTAAGTTGGTGGCTCACAAGGCGAGTCGTTGTAAGAGGTTTAGGTTTGGACTGAACCGTGAGATTAAGTTGTATCTGGTAGCACAGACTGCCAAGGTCTTCGATGAGTTGGTTGAGAAGGTCCATGCTTTAGAAGAGACTTCAGGGGAGGAGCCCAAAGCTGTTTCTACTGGTGCTGGGAAGAGGACGTCTGAGTCTATTAGTGGATCTGGTCAAAAGGGCAAGAGATGTTATTTTGGGAGATTAGGACGATGTGGTGCTGTAGGCCGAGGTCAAGATAGGTAGGCCGCTAAAGTTGAGGGTGGTACGGTTGATTAGGGAGTTGTTACATGGCCATTATGTAATAGCCCGAATTTGGGTCTAGTCAAAATAGTGGTTTTAGAACCACAAATTCGATATAGTAAAATTTATTTTTATTATATTTTTATGGTCTATAGTTTTATGGGATGATTTCGTAAAAATTTAGTTCAAAAATTTGATGTTTGGGCACTCAATTTAGTTAAAGGGACTAAATTACAAAAAGTGAAAAATGTGTATTCTAGAAGCTAGAGGTGATAATTGCTATGAAATTTTAAATTAGAGGTCCTTAGATGGTAATTAGACCATTATGTTTTAGTATGGACAAAAATGGGCATGGTTTTAATTTGGACACAAATTTATGACTCGGAATTGTGTTAATGCTTGTGTTATAAGTCTGGTAATGCCTCGAGCCTAGTTTCGACATTGAATACGGGTAAGGGGTGTTACATTTAGTGGTATCAGAGCTACGATTTAGTCGGTTCTCAGACTAACATAACGTGTGTAAGAATATAGCTATACATGCCATATATAAATTTTGATAGTGTAACGACTCTTGACAATTTAAACTGTGTTTCATATAGTAAATGGATCCCGACCGAGAAGTGGCTGATGGCATTGAAAGTAATGTACTGGCTCCCGCTCAAGGGATCGCGCCACCTGAAAGTAGACCAGTGACAATTGGTCAAGGAGGAGAGACTAGGGAAGCCTTCTTCCAAAGGTTGAATGAATTCTTGCCAAGTTTGTTCAGACAAATTCGGCTGCCCAACATCCTCCACCCCTACCTAACCCTCAACCGGTTCCCGTAACTCCCAAAGGTGTGGAATTGGTAAGACTAAATAAGCCTCCAATTGATAAGATTCAAAAGCAAGCAGCTAAAGAATTTAGAGCAAATGTCGATGATTCTGGCTTGAGAACTCTATTCGGGTATTCGATGAGCTTTCTTGCATACCGGAGGAGTGCTTGAAATGTGCTATATCATTCTTGAAGGATTTGGCATATCATTGGTGGAACACTTTAGTATTGGTAGTACCAAAGGAAAGAGTTACTTGGGACTTCTTCCAAGAGGAGTTCAAAAAAAAATATATCAGCGAATGATTTATTGATCAGAAACGCAAAGAGTTCTTAGAGCTAAAACAAGGTCGAATGACAGTGACTGAATACGAGCGAGAGTTTGCTAGACTCAGTAAGTATGCTCGAGAATGTGTTTCAACAAAGGCTATCATGTGTAAGAGATTTGAGGATGGGCTGAATGAGGACATTAGACTATTAGTTGGATTCTGGGACTGAAAGAATTTATTGTCCTAGTTGAACCAGCCTACAAGGCCGAAGAATTGAGCAAAGAAAAGAGCAAAGCTGAGTTTGAGGCTACAGACTCGAGAAATAGGCCAATGAATAAGTCATTTCAGTCTTCATTAAAGAAATTAAGGGATATGCATACTCGTCCGAATGCTTTAGCTGGGTTTCCCAATAGAGATCGTGGCAAACAATATTCGGGTACTAAGGCCCAGACTACGTCTATAGCAAGCATTGGTAATGCCAGGTCTAATAAGCCTGAATGCCAACACTGTGGTAGGCGACACCTCGGTGAATGTAGGATGAATAACCAGGCTTGTTTTAAATATTGCTCCCAAGATCACTTCATTCGAGATTGTCTGGAAATAGTTGAAAAAGATAATTTTCAGAATGCAAGATCGAGTAGCACTATAGCTAGATAGAAGCCAGTGAGAAATGTGAGAAATGGAGCCAATAGTAGAGGTGTATCCAAGGATTCAGCTGTGAGATTGGAAGCGAGAGCACCTGCGAGAGCTTATACCATTGGTGCTCGCAAAGATGCATCCTCCCCTGATGAGATCACTGGTTCATTTTCTCTTTATGATACTAATATAGTTGCATTAATCGATCCTGGATCGACTCATTCTTATATTTGCATGAATTTGGTATCTAGTGAGAATTTAATTGTTGAGTCTATTGAGTTTTTGATTAAGGTGTCAAACCCCTTAGGCAAATATGTTCTAGTCGATAAAGTTTGCAAGGGTTGTCTTTTGATGATTCGGAGTCATTGTTTTCTGTTTGACTTAATGCTTTTGCCATTTGATGAATTTGATGTAATTCTTGGAATGGATTGGTTGACACTACATGATGTAGTAGTGAATTGTAAACAAAAAGTTATTGAATTGAAATGTCAAAACAATGAAACTCTTCAGGTTGAATCAGATGAGTCGAGTGAATTGCCTGTTGTAATTTCGTCTATGTCGGCTCAAAGGTATGTAAGAAATGGCTGTGAATCATTTCTTGAGTATGTACTAAACATGAAAGCGACTGAAATAAAGATTGAATCGGCACCGGTAGTTTGTGAATATCCAGATGTGTTCCCAGAAGAGTTTTCAGGATTACCACCAATCAGAGAGGTGGAGTTTGCTATTGATTTGGTATCGAAGACACACCGATATCGATAGCTCCGTATAGAATGGCTCCAACCAAGTTAAAGGAATTGAAGTCTCAGTTACAAGAATTGACAGATAAAGGTTTTGCGAGACCGAGTTTTTCACCTTGGGGTGCACTAGTATTATTCGTCAACAAGAAAGATAGATCCATGAGACTTTCTATCGATTAGCGTCAGCTCAACAAGGTTACGATAAAGAACAAGTATCCCTTACCAAGGATTGATGATTTGTTCGATCAGTTGAAAGGGGCAATAGTATTTTAGAAGATAGATTTGAGGTCCAGCTATTATCAGCTGAGAGTTAAAGACCCGGATGTGCTAAAAATCGCGTTTAGAACGAGGTATGGGCATTATGAATTTCTTGTTATGCCATTTAGACTAACTAATGTTCCTTCTATTTTTATGGATTTGATAAATCAAACCTTCCGGCTGTATTTGGATAAGTTCGTGGTTGTATTTATTGATGACATTTTGATTTATTCTTGGGATGAGTCTGAGCATGCCGAACATTTAAGAATTGTGTTGCAGACTTTGAGAGATAAGAAATTGTTTGCTAAGTTCAGAAAAAGTGAGTTTTGGCTCCGAGAAGTCAGATTTTCGGGACATATTGCTTCAGAAGATGGTATTCGGGTTGACCCGAGTAAGATTTTGGTAATTGTTGACTGGAAACCGTCGAGAAATGTATCAGAGGTTAGAAGTTTTTTCGGCTTAGCCGGCTATTATAGATGTTTTGTTAAGGGTTTTTCAATGATTGCTACTCCTATGACTAAGCTGCTGCAAAAAGATGTTAAGTTTGAATGGTCCGAAAAATGTCAGCAAAGTTTTTAGAAGTTGAAAAGCATTATTGACTGAGGCTCCGATTTTAGTGCAACTTGAACTGGGAAAAGAGTTTGTGATTTATAGCGATGCGTCATTGAATGGATAGGATGTATATTGATACAAGAGGCCAAAGTGAAAGTCTATGCCTCAAGACAGTTGAAATCGCATGAGAAGACGCACGATCTAAAATTGGTTGCCATAGTGTTTGCTTTAAAGATTTGGAGACATCATTTGTATAGTGAGAAATGTCATGTCTTTTTGGATCATAAAAGTTTAAAGTACTTGATGACTCAGAAGGATTTGAATTTATGACAACGGAGATGGCTTGAGCTACTGAAAGATTATGAGCTAGTGATTGACTACCATCCCGAAAAGGTGAACGTAGTCGCAGATGCTTTGAGCAGGAAGTCCTAGTTTTCCTTGAGAGCTATGAATACGAGGTTGACTTTATCTGATGATGGTTTAGTTCTAGCTGAGTTGAGAGCTAGACCGGTGTTTCTTCAGCAAGTTTTTGAAGCTCAGAAAAGTGATAGTGAATTGCAAGCCAAAAAAGCTTTGTGTGAATCGAGTAGTGATTCAGACTTTTGAATCGGTTCTAATGATTGCTTAATGTTCTGAGATAGAGTATGTGTACCAAAAAATGATGAGATTATTCAGAAAATTCTTTATAAGGCACATAATGGTTGTCTGTCTGTTCACCCAGTAAGTACGAAGATGTATAATGATTTGAAGAAACTGTATTGGTGGTCAGGTATGAAACGAGATATCTTTAAATTTGTATCAAAATGTTTGGTTTCTCAACAAGTAAAAGCCAAACACCAAGTACGTTCTGGTTTACTTTAGCCAGTAATGGTTCCCGAGTGGAAATGGGACAGAATTACAATGGATTTTGTAACGAGTTTACCTTTGACTCCGAAAAAGAAAGATGCAGTTTGGGTCGTTGTTGATAGATTAACAAAATTGGCTCATTTTATTACGGTACGTACCAACTATTCACTTGATAAGCTAGTTGAATTGTATGCTGCTGAAATTGTTAGATTGCACGGAGTGCCTATTTCTATTATTTCGGATAGAGATCCAAGATTTACGTCTCGATTTTGGAAAAAGTTGCAAGAATTTTTAGGTACAAAGTTAAACTTTAGTACCGCATTTCATCCACAAACTGACGTCCAATCTGAGAGTTCGATTCAGGTTCTCGAAGATATGCTCCACTGTTGTGTTTCAGAGTTTGAAGGTAGTTGGGAAAAATATCTACCTTTAGTCGAATTTGCTTATAACAATAATTTTTAGTCGAGTATAAAGATGGCACCGTATAAAGTATTGTATAGTCGCAAGTGTCGAGCTCCATTGTATTGGACCGAGCTCAGTGAGAGACAAATTCACGGGGTTGACTTCATTAGAGAAATCGAAGAAAAGGTAAAGGTAACTCGTGACATTTTGAAAGCCGCTTCAGATTGACAAAATTCGTATGCATATTTGAAAAGAAATGAAATCGAATTTCAGATTGGTGATAAAGTATTCCTGAAAGTATCTGCATGGAAAAAGATCGTGAGATTTGGCCGTAAATGCAAATTAACTCCGCGTTTCATTGGGCCGTATGAGGTTATTAAAGAATAGGGCCAGTGGCATATCGGTTAGCTTTGCCGACAGAGTTGGAAAGGATTTACAATGTATTTTATGTGTCAATGTTGCTACGTTATCGATTAGTCCCTTCGCATGTGATTTCTCCAATAGAGGTTGAGATTCGACCCGATATGACTTATGGTGAAGAATCGATCAAGATTTTGGCTCGAAAAGTCAAACAATTGAGAAATAAAAGTATAGCCCTAGTTAAAGTTTTGTGGCAATAAAACGGGGTCGAAAAGGCTACGTGGGAACCCGAGGAAGCTATTAAAAAATAGTACCCAAACCTCTTTTCTGGTAAGATTTTCGGGGACGAAAATCCCTAAGGGTAAGAGTTGTAACAGCCTGATTTTGGGTCTAGTTGAAACAGTGGTTTCGGGACCACAAATTCGACACAGTAAAATTTATTTTTATTATATTTTTATGGCCTACAGTTTTATGGGATGATTTCATGAAAATTTCGTTTGAAAAATTTAACGTTTGGGCACTCAATTTAGTTAAAGGGACTAAATTGAAAAAATTGTAAAATGTGTATCTAGAATCTAAAGGTGCCTAATTGCTATGAAATTTTAAATTATAGGCCCATAGATGGTAATTAGACCATTATGATGTAGTATGGACAAAAATGGGTATGGTTTTAATTTGGACACAAATTTATGACTCGGAATTGTGTTAATGCTTGTGTTATAAGTCCAGTAATGCCTCGAGCCCTGTTCTGGCATTGAATACAGGTAAGGAGTGTTACACATTATGTTATCATTGTGGTCGTCGTCGTCTTGGTGAGTGTTGGAGGATGACTGGCACTTGTCTTGTTTGTGGATCAATAAAGCACCATGTTAGTGATTGCCCATAGAAAGCAGTTGTGGTTCGAGACCAACCTACTATTTCATTGTTGTTGCACCTGCTCTAGCTTGAAGGAGGGGTCGTGGCAGAGGTGTTGGTCAGTGTGGAGTTGCTTGGGGTGGTAATGGAGGTCCAGCTAGAGTTTACACAATTAGAGAGCCTCGGACTAGAGAGGCCACAGATGTCATCATAAGTATTTTCAAGCTATAGTATTTTCCTCTTCTAGCTTTAGTTGATTCGAGTGTTACGAGATCGTTTATTTTGAGTGATGTAATTAGAGAGTTAGGGATTCCTATAGAGACATCTAGGTTGGGTGTTACAGTTAAGAGCCTTCTAGGTGATAGTGTAGTGGTGGATCAGGTTTACCATTGTTGTCCTTTGATGGTTCAAGGACAAATGTTTCCTATAGATCTTTTAGAATTGTCATTTTGGGAGTTCGATGTTATCCTTTTGGGTGGAACTGAGCATCGGACTAAGGTTGATTGTAAGGCGAAGTTGGTGACTTTGTGTTGCGCGAATGATTCTGAAGTTGTTGTTTTTGGAGAGAAGTTTGAGATGCTTTCAATATGATTTCTTCGATTAGAGCCAAGAACTGAAAAGGTTGCGAAGCTTATCTTGTAACACCCCTAACCTGAGACCGTCGCCAGAATAGGGTTAAGAGGCATTAACGAACAATTGAATCATTTCACATCCCATTTATGACACAAAATCAATCATCATCATAACACATCAAGACATAATCAGATAGTCCCTTATTGAGGCCTACAAGACCTCAAACACATGCTAGAGAGGGGTCGAGACTAAACTGAACACTTACGAAAGTTTTAGAAATTTCAAACATTCAACAAGTCTGTTGAGGCCACACGCCCATCCCACCAGGCCGTGTGCCTCATACGGTCACCAGACACCCCCTTGTGTCAAGGCCATGCCAAAACAGAGCAAGCATGCTGACTTCTCCACACGGCCACCAAGCACGCTCGTGTGCCATGGCCGTGTGCTCTTAAGCCAGCTACTGAATTATGCCCACAGCTAGTTGACACACCCTTGTCAAGGCCATATACTATTAGGCTAGATCCTATCATTCTCCCACGGCCATTAGGCACGCTCGTGTGCCATAACCGTGTTGGCAAAACAGGCCATATGCAAGGCCAATTTGCCACCCACACAAGGGCCAAACCTATAATCACATTTAAGCATAATTCCACACACAATTTTGCAACCAATTTCATATCAAGTGATCGACATACCATCTCATACTATCTCATTTCTAATTAAGTCAACTTATAAACTAAAATTCACCACTTGAACACATTCAATACCAAACATGATTCCTCCTCAAATTCACTAGATCATACTAGCATCAATCTATCACCAAGATTGCCATTTATAAGACATATCCATTGTAACACCCCAAACCCGACCTAGAAGTTAGGCCCGAATCTGGCGTGTCACATTGAAGTGTTTTTTTTTCAAAAATCACATTTTTATTGAAAACCCCTCATGATATTTAAGAACTAAAGTCCCAATTTTTTATTGTTATTATTAATCGACATTTATTAAGAAGTTATTACCTTCAAAACCTTGTTCATTGCGGAAGCTTAATTTAAAACAACTGACTTATAAAACGTGATATTTACAACTTGGTTACGAAAACGTAGTGTTTTGAAAACAGATATTGTTTTGGAAAATCGCGATTCAACATTGAGCAGATTTAAAACATAATAAACTAAAAATCCCAAACTATTCCAGAATTTAAGAGACGCCTTATTACAACCCAATAAAAAATGATTTAATAAAGTAAAGTAGAATACTAAAATCGAAAACTTCTCATAGTGTGGCCACCTCTGAGTCCTCCAATACATCGAACCGCCTATTGAGGGTTACCTAGAAAAATTAAAAAGAGGGGTGAGTTTGCGAAAACTTAGTGTGTACAACCCTCATCAGTAAAAACATGCATCACAACAATCCGGGCCGAAGCCCATTATAATAAAGGTGGCACTCGGGCCTTAGCCCAAAATACCCTCGGTTGGTCCTTAACCCATATCATATGTCACATATCATAAATATATGGGCCTAAGCCCATCTTAATAATATAATCTATATATGCAATGCATTAATGCCCATACCAACCACACTCACTCCTCTCATCCAGCAGTGCACTCTGTGGGATTTAATCGACCCACCCATCCAGTACACTCCTTTTGTAGCACCGATTAAGACTAACTTATTGGTGCGGCATGTCCTTTCGATGGCTAACAAGCCTTGATGGATCCACAAATACAAGCAACCATGCGATCCTATTAGCACTTCCTCCATATTAATAATCCCATTCCCTATGCAACATAATAACACATGAATGCATCATACAATAATAAACATACCATAATAATCATAAATCGCATACAAGAATAACCATATAACATGTAGGGAAGTTTTCGTCATCTTGCCCTTCAAATGCATATCGATCATTTTACCCATCGAGGGTATTTTGGTAATTTTACAAACCAAGAGTATTTCGGTAATTTTCAAACCAGGGGTATTTCGATAATTTTGCAAACTAGGGGTATTTCGATAATTTTGCAAACCAGATGTATTTAGGTAATTTTGCAAACTAAGGGTATTTTGATAATTTCACAAACTAGGGGTATTTCAGTAATTTTACAAACCAGGGGTATTTCGATAATTTTGCAAACCAAGGGTATTTCAGTAATTTTACAAACTAGGGGTATTTCGATAATTTCATAAACCATGGGTGTTTTGGTAATTTCGCAAACCAGAAGTATTTCGGTAATTTTACAAACAAGGGGTATTTCGATAATTTCGCAAACCATGAGGTGTTTTGATAATTTTGCAAGCCAAGGGTATTTCGATAATTTTACAAACCAGAGGTATTTTGGTAATTTTGCAAACTAGGGGTATTTCAGTAATTTTGCAAATCAGAGGTATTTCTGTAATTTTACAAACTAGGGGTATTTTGATAATTATACAAACTAGGGGTATTTCAGTAATTTTGCAAACCAGGGGTATTTCAATAATTTACCCATCGAGGATACTTTGGTAATTTCACATTTAACGGTGTAAATGGGCTCAGGGCTCCTTATTTGGCCCACGTGGGCCCATACGCTCGTGTGGCCTACTTAGCCCAAATCTAGCCATAGATACGAGATTCCCATAGCCCAATTCACTATCTACTACACAATCATACAATTTATTCATATGGGCCCATTGGGCCCATTGTGGCCCAAACAACCTAAACGCACAAGAATAATCAAGCTGGCCTCAACTATCGCGTCGAAGCTCCCACACGTGTGCTCGCACGCTCGTGTGGCTACCATTTCGTGTGACCAGTATTTCGGCATTTCCCGCTCTATAGCTAGAGTAGAGAGAATACACACCTGATAGGAGTCTGAAGCTAATCTGCACTCTGAATGCTCCTATGCCCAAATGCCCACCAAGGTATGCTTCCTCTCCTCATAGACAGCTCTATATATAGCCAGCTTCTCACCTTCCCTCTTGCTATCTTTCTGATGTGGGATCCCTCTGTCAGCAAAGTTTAAATCCAACTCAAACTCTAGCCATCCAATTTGAAAAATAAATACTCCCCTGCTTGTCATGAGATTCGAACCCAGGCTCCCTTGCACCCTTAATGACGCCTTGCCACTAGACCACCCACTTTCTTGTGTCTAACATCATGTGCAACTAAATATAAATCTATGGGCCAAGTCCAAGTTCACTTAAAAATAAATCAAAATGAAATGCCCGCACTAAGGCTTGGACCTTGGACCCCTTACTTCCTTGTGGCGTCACCTCATTGTCTCTTACGTGGCGTCACTTTGCCACTACACCACAAGCTCTTTTTTGTGCCATTTTTCTCCACATTTTATTCTTAAAGCCTACTTACTAACTCTCAGGGTTTTATTCACCTAAAACCAAAATTTTCCTAAAGTCCAAATTTGATCCCGAGACCTCATAGAAGCCCCCAACCTTCCAAAATCACCTTCCTAACAGGTCCAACTTGAAATAATGCCATTTTCATAATCCCAAAAATTTTAAAACGCTCTCATGGCCAAGGCCCAATAGGCCTAATCCTACTAGGCCCAAATTTAGGGTGTTACAAATCTACCCCATTAAAGAAATTTCATCCTCTAAATTTCCAACTAACGGAATCGTCGCACACCCTAACCTAGCACACTACGCTCTCGCTGCACACTCTGATCCTAATTGCAACCTAAGTAAATCGCACAATATAGATAAAGTACGTACCAGTATCTACCTACAGCATTACAGTTTAAAACAGATAGGACAACTTACTTGGTTCGACGATCGAGACTCGGTGTGCCAAACAAAAATCCTCCAAAACCACTTCAGATTATTTTGTAAACATCTTTAAAATAGAAACTAAAGCCCATTTCACAGCCTGAGTTTTACAATCGGGCTCTGATACCACTAAATGTAACACCCCAAACCCGGCCTAGAAGTTAGGCCCTAATCTGGCGTGTCACATTGAGGTATTTTTTTGAAAATCGCATTTTTATTGAAACCCCTCTTGATATTTAAAAACTAAAATTCCAGTTTGTGATTGTTATTATTAATCGACATTTATTAAGAAGTCATTACCTTCAAAATCTTATTCGTTGCGGAAGCTTAATTTAAAACAACTAACCTATAAAACGTGATATTTACTACTTGGTTGCGAAAACATAGTGTTTTGAAAATAGATATTGTTTTGGAAAACCGCGATTCAATGTTGAGCAGATTTAAAACATAATAAACTAAAAATCCCAAACTATACCAGAATTTAAGAGAGGACTTATTACAACCCAAAAAAATATGATTTAATAAAGTAAAGTAGAATACTAAAATCCAAAACTGTTCATAGTATGGCCACCTCTGAGTCCTCCAATACGTCGAACCACCTACTGAGGTTACCTAGAAAAATTAAAAAGAGGGGGTGAGTTTGCGAAAACTCAGTGTGTACAACCCTTATCAGTAAAAACATGCATCATAATAATCCGGTGAAGGCCATTACAATAACGGTGGCACTCGGGCCTTAGCCCAAAATAGCCTTGGTTGGGCCTTAACCCATATCATATGTCACATATCATTAATATCTGGGCCTAAGCCCATCTTAATAATATAATCCATATATGCAATGCATTAATGCCCATACCAACCCTGCACTCCGTCTCCCGTCCAACCGTGAACTCCTGCGGGGATTTAAACGACCCACCCATCCATACACTCCTTTTGTAGCACCGGTTGCGGCACTAACTTATCAGTACAGCATTGCTGCTCGGTGGCTAAAAAGCCTTTGGTGGATCCACAGTCGTTAAGCGACCATGCGATCCTATTAGCACTTCCTCCATAGTAATAATCTCATTCCCATGCAACATAATAACACATGAATGCATCATATAATAATATAATAATTATAAATCGCATACAAGAATAACCATATAACATGTAGGGGCATTTTTGTATCTTGCCTTTCAAGGGCATATCGATCATTTTACCTATCGAGTGTATTTCGATAATTTTGCAAACCAAGAGTATTTTGGTAATTTTACAAACCAGGAGTATTTCGATAATTTTGCAAACCAGGGGTATTTCAATAATTTTGCAAACTAGGAGAATTTCGATAATTTTGGAAACCAGGGGTATTTCAGTAATTTTGCAAATCATAGGTATTTCGATAATTTTGCAAACCAGGGGTATTTCAGTATTTTTGCAAACTAGAGGTATTTCAGTCATTTCGCAAACCATGGGGTGTTTCGATCGTTTCGCAAACTATGGGGCGTTTCAGTAATTTCGCAAACCATGGGTGTTTCAGTAATTGTACAAACCAGGGGTGTTTCGATAATTGTACAAACCAGGTGTGTTTCGGTAATTGTACAAATCAGGGGGTGTTTCGGTAATTTCACAATCCAGGGGTATTTCGTTAATTTACCCATCGATGGTACTTTGGTAATTTCGCATTTAACAGCCTTTTCCAAAGGCCTGCTGCCACCGCGAGCGACTCAGATAACCTAAATGGTTAGAACGGTGTAAATGGGCCCGAGGCCCCTTATTCGACCCACGTGGGCCCATACGCTCGTGTGGCCCACTTAGCCTAAATCTAGCCATAGATACGAGATTCCCATAGTCCAGTTCAAACTCTAGCCATCCAATCCATAAAATAAATACTCCCCTACTTGCCATGAGATTCAAACCCAGGCTCCCTTGCACCCTTAATGATGCCTTGCCATTAGACCACTCACTTCCTTGTGTCTAACATCATGCGCAACTAAATATAAATCTATGGGCCAAAGTCCAAGTTCACTTAAAAATAAATCTGTAACATCCTAAAATTGGGCCTAGTAGGATTGAGCTCAATGGGCCTTGGGCGTAGTAGCATTTAATTTTTTTTTTTGGAGAACAAGAGATCGGCTTAAATGCATGTTGGACCAATTAGATA
The DNA here is from genome assembly GCA_025506655.1 of Gossypium rotundifolium. Lineage (NCBI taxonomy): Eukaryota > Viridiplantae > Streptophyta > Magnoliopsida > Malvales > Malvaceae > Gossypium > Gossypium rotundifolium. The sequence goes on from CP106730.1 coordinate 34,604,693, forward strand.
AGTGAGTTTGGAAGGTTAGGAGGCTTCTATGAAGTCCCGGGTTCAAGTTAGGCCTTAGGAAAAATTTTGGTTTTAGGTGAAAAAAACCCTGGAGGTTGGCGAGTAGGCCTTAAGAATAAAATGTGGAGGAAAATGACACAAGTGGAGTGTGTGGTGTAGTGGCAAAGTGGCGCCACTTAAGGACAAGGAATGACGCATACAAGGAAGGAAAGAGGTCCAAGGTTCTAGTTGTAGCGTTTGCATTCCTTTTAGATTATTTTTATTAAATGAGTTTAGACCTTGGCCATAGGGTTATATTTAGTTACGCATGGTTTAAGACACAAGGAGCTGGTTCGTAAAGTTGCAAGTGGCGTGAATTGGTGATGGGAGAGCTTGGGTTGAATCTCATGAGGAGCAAGGAGTATTTATTTTACTGATTAGACGATAAGAGTTTCAGTTGAATTTAAACTCTCTTGTGAAGGATCCCACATCGGAAAGATACAAGGAATGAAGGTGAAGAGCTAGCTATATAAAGAGCATGCCAGGAGGAGGGTTAACATACCTTGGTGGGCGTTGGGCACAGGAGTGGTCGCAGCGTGGTTTAGCACCAGAGTCCTATCAAGTGTGTAACTCTCTCTACTCTAGTTGTAGAGCGGCAAACGTCGAAGTGCCGATCATGGCATTAGTAGCCACATGAGCGTGCGAGTGCACGTGTGGGGCTTCGACGTGATAGTTGAGGCCATCAATAGTATTCTTGTGGGTTGGGGCTGCTTGGGCCACGATGGGGCGAAGTGGGCCCAATGGGCCCGTAGGGCCAATTGGAATAAATTGTATAATGATATAGTATATAGTGAACTAGACTAGGTGGAACCTATATACGTGGCTAGATTTGTGTTAGGTGGGCCACACGAGCGTGTGGGCCCGAATGGGCCAAAATCGAGTTTTGGGCCCAATAGTCTGGTAACGATCGGAAATGGTAGCCGAGTCATTCAGGGTAATATTAGACCTCCGGGAGGGCCATTGCAGGTGCGTAATTATGAAAATACCTTTGATGGGTAAATTACAAAATACGCTTGGTAGGTAAATTACAAAAATACCCCTGGTGGGTAAATTACGAAAATACCCTTGGTGGGTAAATTACGAGAATACCTTTGGTGGGTAAATTACGACAATACCCTTGGTGGGTAAAATTATTATTATACCCTTAGAGGTTGTTTAGATTGATTATGTTGTATATTATTATTCTGATTATGATGGTAATTCGTTTCATACGTTATTTGATATATGATTGCATACATGTCATCTGCATACAATTGTAATATTATGTATGTTGCATGGGCATATGGGTGATAATGATAAAGGGGAAGTGTTCTGGTGGTTTTTACCACATTATCTGGTGACCTATGTCACATATTATGAATCTGGTGACTCTGTCACATTATCTGGTGGCTATGCCACAATTATAAGGGCGATGTGTAGTTGACTCTGTGCGCCTTCGATGGTGTGTAGTGATTGAGGGTCGATTTAGTAATCCCACGGTGTACCGGCGTGTGCGGTGGTGTGTAGAGGTTGGATACTTAGGTTGGGTTTGGTTGCATTGCATACATGCTTAATATGTTATATTTGTATGGGTTGATACATGTTCTTACTATTGGGGTTGTACACTGAGTTTTCATAAACTCACCCCTTTTTTAAATGTTTGGTAATCCCTAGTTTGAGGACTTGGGCCGAGGTGGACTCTGTAGTGGCCATGCATTTGTTTTCTCGTAAACTTTCGGTTTCTATTTAAAATTACTTTCTAATTTTGGGATTTTGCAATGTAATAAGGCCTTGGTATTTTATTTGGTTTTAGCTTTTAATTTGGTTCTTGCTTGTTATTAAATGTTTAATCGGGATTTTCCTAAAATGTTAATAAACCGTTTCTTTTTCAAAATTACTTACACTCGATTTTTCACAACAAATATAACGAACACGAACTTTTTAACGAACACACAGTTTTTAGACATTCCTTTCATGTGACATGCCAATCCAGTCGTAATGTTTAGGCCGGGTTTGGGGTGTTAGAAAATCAAAATGAAATGCCCACGCCGAGGCTTGAACCTTAGACCCCTTACTTCCTCGTGGTGTCACCTCCTTGTCTCTTATGTGGCGTCACTTTGCCACTACACTACAAGCTATTTTTTGTGCCATTTTTCTCCACATTTTATTCTTAAAGCCTACTTACTAACTCTCAGGGTTTTATTCACCTAAAACCAAAATTTTCCTAAAGCCCAAGTTTGATCCCGGGACCTCATAGAAGCCCCCTAACCTTCCAAAATCACCTTCCTAATAGGTCTAACTTGAAATAATGTCGTTCTCATAATCCCAAAAATTTTAAAACGCTCCTATGGCTAAGGCCCAATGGGCCCAATACTACTAGGCCCAAATTTAGGGTGTTACATCCATTGCAATCAAAACATACCAAAACTCACTTCACATACCAAATCCACACAAGCATATTTCAAACATTTATCAAGCCATCTCACATGGCTATTTACACATCTCATACATAATTTACATATCTAGCCTATACATTCCATATTTCAACTATGTACATCTTTCCAAAGTATCAAAATAGATTGCCGATAGTGTGATGGAGATGCCGACTGTAACATCTTTAAAACGGGGTCTCTGCATTTTGCATATGGTTGCATGTGTTGGTAAGTATGTTGTGTGGTTTGATATGTTTTGGAGTCTAGGCATGACCTTGGGTTAGTTCCGGGTCATGGCTAAAAATTTTATTTTAACACTTAAGAAGAAGGAGCTAGAAGAATTAGGGGTTAAAGGAATATTATTGGGAGTTTAAGACACAAGAAGTGTCTTGGTAAAGTGTGAGGAGGCGCCACTTAAGTCACAAGGAGGTGGCGCCACAGGGAGCAAGAGGGACCTTGGTTTGAGTGCAGAAATCCTTTTACCTTATTTATTTTGATGCCACGGGCAAGCAAAGGTGTGCTCGATGGGACCTTTGTTTGAGGATAGGGATTAGACTAAATTCAAGTGATAGGTGTAGGACTCATTCAAATCTGTTTGAATGAGTGGATGGGAAGGAATTCAAGGCAAGATGAGGGGGACGGCTAGGAGTGAGAGTCTTGAGGAGTTGGTTGAATTTTGGACATTGGGGGAGGAGGTATAATCGGTTTGGGAAGCTAGGGTAGGCCGAATCTCCTTAGCCAAGGGGGAGTGTATTTTTGGCTAGCCTAGATGGTTTCCCCTTCTTGCGTTTTGTGCTAAAACCTGAACCTTAGGTGCTTTTCTCTTCTTTTTCTCTCTTAGTCGAAACCAACAACCTCACCCCCCATTTGGCACTTTTCTTTTCATTCTCTTAAAACCCCTTTCATTGTGCCGAAATCTCTTTTATTCTCTCTTGCCAAAAACCATCTTTGTTCACCTATTCTCTCCTATTTTCCTTAAGCCAAAAACATCATACCTATTTCTCTTTTATTTTTGTTTCATTTTTTTCTTGAAAACCCTCAATAGCCGAATCAAATCTTTTCTCTTCTTCTTCTAATCGAAACCATCACTCTCTCTATCTTACGATTTCTCCTTTTATTTCTTTTGGATTCATAGCCGAATTCCTTGGTAAGTGATTTCCTCTCTATCCTCCCTTTTATTAAGGATCTGTGCACTAAACATTTTTCTTGTTCTATGTGGTAGCCGAAACCCCTAACACCAATTTAGGGTGCTGATCTTTGGTGTATAGAAGCTGAATCTATCGACTGAGGTAAGAAGGTGTCAAACTCTTTTGGTTTTGGATTCATGGTATGGCTGAATGGCCTATAGTTCTCTAATGATGTGTTAAGCGATTGTAGGAGGAGGAAGTATCCAAATCTGATGGAGTTGGAAGATTTGTTTCTTGGATTAAGTGTGTGTCGATTACAAGGGGTTCATTGTTAGTTAAGGATTTGGTTGGAAACCAAATCGGTACTAAAAGAAGTTATCCTTGTGTGATTTGTCCTTCGGGATTTATTGGTATAGCCGAATAGATTTTGGAGATAACCAAAGTGTTGGCCGAATGTAGGGGCAAAGGGGATCTAGTGCGATGAGCCGGATCTTGAGTTTAGTGATTACGTTAGCAACCAGGTGTGTAAAGCTTACACACTCCTATTTAGTATAATATGCTTATTGTGTTACCATTATAACTATTGAATCAGTGAGTATGCTTTGTGGACATGAGCATAGAAACCGGGTAAGTCCCCTGTTATGTGACTTTTAGTATACATCGTCATGATCTATTGATGCTATGTTATATGTTATTTACATGATCATTCGATACTATGGCATGTATGTTATGAACATAATGATGGGTTTGATGAGAGGAGGGGGATGATTTATTTTGGACTGTCACCAGTGGTTTTGACCACATGACGAGTTGGCCCCGTCTTGTTATTATATTTTGTGACTAAGTCCCAGTGGTTTTGACCACCAGTGCTTTTGACCACATATGAATATTGTGACTCGTCCCAGTGGTTTGGTACCACAGTGGGTTGGCCCCACATGTTGATTATGGGATTGTCATCAATTGTTTTGACCACACGATGGGTTGGCCCCATCACTTGATTTGTGACTTGGTCATCGATGGTTTTGACCACACCGATATATTTGTGACTACGGTCACAATGGTTTTGACCACCATTGGTTTTGACCACAGGGGTAGTTAAAGGAGATTGGATGGTTAGGTTACGGGTTGCATGATTTGCATGATTTACGTTTTCTTGATAGCTTGTGTATGTGAATGCACTATCGGGTTGAGGATTTATACCTTTGAGTCTTGGTGGCTCACCCTTACCTTATATTTTGCGAGATGAATAGATTGCGAGAGATGGGCCGGGAGGACTCGGCGACCATGCATGTTCGTTGGATTTTGATTTCTTTTAGTTACTATTTCAATTTTATTAATTTTCTTTAAATTTTGGTTTTGGATTTTGTAATAAGGCCGCTAAGTTTTATTTTAGGTTTTTTTTGTATTTGCTATTATTTTGACTATGTTGAATATATGGTTTTGTTAAGTTAACCGGTAAAAAGTAACATTTTCAAAACTATAACTCCTTCGTTTTTCTTAAAAGCGTTGCCATCAGGTAACACCACTTAAATTATGATAACAAAGATAACTCAAATGTTATCTAAAAACTTGCAACAATACGCATATTTCAAGCAAGGATTTCTAAACTTTTCGTTACTACAAAGCGGGTTTTCTAAGAAAATTATCAAACAAAATTTCGCTTTTAAAGGTTATCACTCAAGTGGCATGCAGATTCGGTCATGGTGTGTTGGCCGGGTTTGAGGTGTTACAATTTTTGTATTAGAGCCAAGTTCAAAAGCTTTTACTGGGCAGAGGCCCAAAATGTTTTAAATTTGACTTTGAAAAGTTTTGTGGAAAAGGTACATGGGTTGAAACGACATAGCACCGAGTCTCGGCACCAATCCGCCTGTAAGTATTTACATTGTTGTGTGAATTATATATGGGGAAAGGGGTATTTCGGGATCGTAGATTAGGAATTGTTGAACCCTAGGAATAGCCTACTCCAACACAAAATACATAAGACTTAATGATCCACTAAACAAACCTGTGAGTACGTCTCTGAGCCAAGGGTGTGGCAACCATTGTGCGCATGTCTAGGAATGGATTCAGGGGGAGCTTGGTGTTTAAGCAGTCCTAGTGACTCACCTCCTCTCCATTCGAATCCTACCTGGTGCGTAGTGATGGTTCACCCTAACTGAGACGACTTATTCACAGGCTAAATTTAACTAAAACCCGAAAGGGACCAGCCATCTTGTTTTGAAATCATTTTAAACCTTGGTTTTGAAATTACCACGGTATCCTTGATTTAGGAAATGACCAAATTACCCCTGAGTTGTGAAAATTACCAAAATACCCTCAGTATGGAAAATTGCCGAAGTACCCTCGAATTGAAAATTTTCAAAATACCCTTATTTTGTAAAATCACCTGGAACCATATGTTGGAAAAAATTTATGAAAATACCCCTGGTTTATGAAATTACCAAAATACCCCCGATTTCTGGAATTTTTGAAATACTTACGATTTGTAAAGTCTCCAAATTAACCCTATTTTATTACTAAAATACCCCGATAGGTTAAATTATAGAAATACCCCCGGGTAGTGAAATGACGAGAATATCCCTACACGTGGAATGAGGGTAGGAAATTGAACTGAAAACTATGTGATGATCGAAAGAACCACTACCAAATTTCTCTACATAAAACTTATTCATGGGTAATCAGTGAAACAGAAGCTAATTTATAAAAATCTCTTAAACAGATAATAGTGACTATAGACATGAGTACTAGGGGCGTGGTCGAGAATGTGCGAGGGCGCGATAGGCGCGAATGATCGTATTGGAACCCGTTAGAGTGCAGTCAAGGTCCAAGAATGAGATACCACCACCACCATTCTTTGGTGTTAAGTATCAAGATCAAACGGGGGATGATGCAGTGTCGCAGGCGATGCTACGAGTGCTGGAAAGAGTGGCTGGAGTAGGTGGGGAGTGCAGGGAGCTCGAAATCAGTATCTATCGACTCGAACCAATGGAGTGAGGTATTTCGAGGAGTATCGGTGTGGCGTCAATCTGTTGAGTATTAGTTGGGCGACGGAACGAATCATGGATGAATTGGACCTGACGGCTGAGGAGAAGCTAAAAGGAGTAGTGTCGCTTCTCCGAGATGAGTCATACTAGTGGTGGCTCACGGTTCGGGATGGTGTTGCAGCTGATGATCTCACTTGGGATTATTTCAAGGCAGCATATCAGAAGAAGTATGTCGTGACCAGTTATATTAATGCGCAGAGGAAGGCGTTTCTGAGGCTGGTTCAGGGGAATAAGTCCGTATCGGAGTATAAGGCGAAATTCTTAAGGTTAAACCGATATGCGCGGGGCATCATAGCAACGGAGCATGAACGATACGTCAAATTTGAGGATGGATTAAGGGATGATCTGAGGTTGCTGATTGCTCTACAGCAGGAGAAAAAATTTACAATTTTAGTAGAAAAGGCCAAAGTTGTTGAGGAAGTGAAACAGTCGGTTAGACGAAATCAGGACAGGGGATGGAATAAAAGGAATGCTGGATCATCTGGGTCTAGCGAGAATCAGCAGAAATGGGGTAGATATAGTGGGCTGAATCAAGCTGCTAGGCCTACTACTGATAATACTCAGTGGCCGCCATGATGTGCTCGGTGTGGGAAGTCTCACACGGGAGAATGCTGGACTAGAAACAGAGGATGTTTTGAGTGTGGGTCGATGGAGCACCGAGTGAGGGATTGTCCACGATGATCGACTAGATTGCGATCTGGGATCAAAATCGTACTCAAAAGCAGGAGGGATGGTCGTGCACCATAGAGGGCCGTGGTCTTTGCTAGGAGAGGTAATGGCTCTGGTAGAGGCCGTGGAGCACCAAGCGAGAGGTGCGGTGGTGCGAGGCGAGGCAGCTGGATTAGTCTATCACGATGGGCGTCGAGAGGAGGGTGATGCACCAGACGTCATAACCAGTACGTTCTTAATCTTTGTACTACCTTACAATGCTTTAATATATGTGGGTTCGACGCACTCATATATAGCCAGTAGCATAGTGGAAACTATGAACTTAGATTCTGAGATTACTTCTAGGAAGATGACTGTGATAAGCCCTTTAGGTCACTCTATAGAAGTAAGAAACTATATAGGGATGTACCCCTAGAACTTCAAGGGGTCGTGTTCTTGGCTGATTTGATGGAACTACCGTTTGGGGAGTTCGATCTGATTCTCGAGATGGATTGGCTGGTGAAATACTAGGCCAGTTTGGATTGCGTGGCTAAGCGCATGGTGTTGAGGACAATGGAAGGTGAGGAGGTGGTGATGATAGGTAATAGGAGAGAGTACTTATCGAATGTGATCTCTGCACTGAAGGCGAAAAAAATGGTCAGGAAGGGCTGTGAGGCATTTACGGTTCGGTGTGTGCCTTGGAGGCCAAGGAGTCGTGATGGAGAATGTTGAACGGTGAAGGAATTCAGCGATGTATTCCACGAAGAACTTTCGAGTCTGCCTCCAGATTGGGAAGTGGAATTCGAGATAGACACATTACCTTAGCTGCGCCAGTGTCTATAGTCCCGTATAGGATGGCGCCAAAGGAATTGGTGAAGGCCCAAATTCAAGAGTTGTTGGACCGAGGTTTCATCCGACCGAGTATATCTCCTTGGGGAGCGCCAGTGCTCTTTGTCAAGAAGAAGGACGGTACGATGCGGATGTGTATAGATTACCGCCAGCTGAACAAGTTGACGATCAAAAACAAGTATTCGTTGCCCAGGATTGATGACTTGTTTGATCAACTTAAGGGTGCATCAGTTTTCTCGAAGATAGATCTTAGATCGAGGTACCATCAACTCAAAGTGAAGGAGGCTGATGTCCATAAGACGGCATTCCGTACTCGGTATGGGCATTACAAGTTTCTGGTAATGCCGTTTGGATTAACCAATGCACCGGCAGCATTCATGGACTTGATGAATCGGGTGTTCCAGCAGTACTTGGACCAGCTTATCGTAGTATTCATAGACGACATATTGGTGTACTCAAGGACTGAGGAGGATCATGATTGTAACACCCCTAACCCATATTCGTCGCCGAATTAGGGTTACGAGGCATTTTCAAAAAAAATAGCTTTCATACATTCACATAATCACATAGAACTTACCCATAAATGCATATATATATACATGTATATAACATTTTACTAATTAAGTATTAGTCTTAAATGATTAGTCATATCGATATACAAATCATGACTCACAGTTCAAATGAATTCATTTCAATTATATATCATTTACTCAAGCCAATATACATATCTTAAAGTCACACAATTTGCCTTAAAATACATACATAAATCATGAGCTTATTATTATAATGGCGCATTCAAACCAAGCATATGATGTTTATTAGCCATGTACAAATGTAATCCAAAACCAAATATATTTTCTACTCAATACCATGTATTGCAATACATAACTCATGAGATTTATTTTTGCCTTTCACATTTAAGCAAAACATGCATATTTAATAATGGATATTACACAACTAAACACATCACACCTATATGTCATGACTAATCTATATATATATATATATATCCATATATATGTATACGATATGTACCTAGATTATAACCTAATATAACCACATACAATTCATAATATCCATGCATCATAATAATTTATATAAATTTAACTTATACTTGAACACTCACATGAAATCCTAACATTATTAACCTATGAACAAAACATAATTATGGTTCAATATAATCGAGTATACAAATGATTAATCATATCACATTACCCAACTCAAATGTTCACTTCACAAACATATATTTCCGCACCATATTCGATTTAAACCTTGATTGAATTTGTACAAACATTAATGATATAAACTGACAATTATATCAAAAGCATGTAAAACGATTTAGCAGAGAATTTAGCCATATTCGCATGGCTATTATATACATGAACAAAAGTTTTCATCAAAACAAAGTCAAAGTCTTTCCTATACATGCCTCTATCAAAAAACCAAAATGAAAGAGTACCAAATTAGATTGATAGTGTGGTCGACTTCCTTGACGATCCCATTGAGCTTGTAGCCTGAACCTAATCTATAAAACAGAGTAGAACATTTCACACAAATAAGTTTACTAACTTAGTAAGTCCTAAGCTCATGATAATATAACATTCAAACACTTAAACATTTAAATCATTCAACTTATGACATTGCACATATACATTTAAATATATTGATTTCTACAGGGCCGAATACTAATAGTTCATTAACCTAAGTAATTGTACTTCATTTCCATAAACCTGTATCTCTTCGAAGCCCAAAGTAAGTATATTACAAGAATCACATGCTCCAAATCGTATAAGTACAGCATTCATATCAACCATGTTATCGTACTAAAATTTCTTTCACTCTTAGCATTTCTATTTGAAAACCGAATCTCTATAATAGTACATTCAAGCTCAAATTCAATCATATAATACTCATGCACATCAATCGTAATCTCAAACGTACATAACACTGTTCTCATGGTATTAATTCGACTCAAGTATCATTAAACATAACCTACCTTACTTGCTTACCTGAGCCTTTAACTAGATACATTAGCTACGGTTTACCTTGAACAAAATTCGGTTTCTCCTTTGTAAAACACATCACCGGCATCAAGCCTGCTAGGCGTCAAAGCCCGATAAGTAACACCGGCACAAGGCACCTTAGGCTCGAACCGTAATAAGTCACTGGCACTAGGCCTGCTAGGCTTAAAGCCTGAAATAAATCACCGACGCTAGGCCTGCTAAGCTTAAAGCCTGAAATAAGTCACCGGCACTAGGCCTGCTAGGCTTAAAGCCTGAAATAAGTCACCGGCACTAGGCCTGCTAGGCTTAAAGCCCGAAATACATCACCGGCACAAGGCCTGCTAGGCTCGAAGGCTGAAATACAATATTACTTCCATCTCATTCACATTACGAGCTAACCAGAATTATACAAACCATACTTAATTCATATCACATGAACTTATCAATTCAATTAAAATTTTACAACACTTCATGCTAAAATATTTATCCACATTCGGCTATTTTATATATATATCCTCAAAACATTTAAATTTCATCATCCATTAAGTCACATAAATAATTTTCGACATATATTTGCTTAAGGACTTACCTCGGTTGTCGATAGACCGTGCAAATCGACTATTCGAGAACCTTCGTCTTTCCCCGATCTAAATTCGTTTTTCTTTGCTCTTGATCTAAAACACATTAAAATTTAGCTCATTCAAGTACGTTTCATCTCAATTTAGTCCCTAAGCACATAAGTAGGTAATTTACCATATTACCCCTACTATTTCAAATTTTTACAATCTAGTCCTAATTGCACAAAACACAAAATGCACATTATTTCAATACAACACTCAAGGGCCAAACATGTATAAGGACTATGTAAGTCCATTTCTTTCATTTATTTTGCATTTAAGCCCTCTCAAATTTTTATTTTTACAAATTAGTCCTATTTACTCAATTTTTCACTAAAACTTCAATACAAAACTTATCAATCTTAGTCTTATTTTAACATTAAATTCATCAAACATCAATTATCATATAACAATGTTAATGGCCGAACCTTAGACATGCTCAAATTTAAAAATTACAACATGGGTCGGCTACGGTTCGAAGCAACGATCTCAAAAATGAAAAAATTATTAAAAACCGAACAAATTTACATACCTAAATCAAGCAAAACTCAAAGCCGAATGTGCCAAGCTTTCTCCTTGTTTTTCTTTTGTGTTTTTCGGCCAAAGAGATGAATAATGCATGGCTTCCTTATTTTTGTTTTATTAACATATTTTAACTAGTTTATTTTAACATAAAATGTAATAAAATGTAATATAAAATACCAACACTATTACATGCATTATGATGGCTGGCCACTAACTTAAAAATGGGCTATTTGCCCTTTTAATACCTCATATTAAAAAGCCATCATCATTCTAGCACTTTACACTATGGTATGCAACTTTTACACTTTATGCGATTTAATCCTTTTTGTTAAATTGAACACACAAGCGATCAAATTTTTCTCTGAAACTTTCACACACATTAATTCACATATAATAAACACAAAATATAATATTTAAATATATTTTAGACTCGATTCGTGGTCCCAAAACCACCGCTACGATTAGGGTCAAATTCGATTTATTACAACTCTCCCCTTAAGGATTTTCGTCCTCAAAATCTTCTTTGTTAAACAACGTCGGATATTGTTGCCTCATTGAATCTTGAGGCTCCCACGTAGCCTCTTCAACTCCGTGCCTTTTCCACAAAGACTTTCACTAATGGAATTTTCTTGTTTCTTAACTCTTTCTTTTCCGAGCTAAAATACGAATCGATTCTTCCTCATACGTCATATCGAATTGATTTCAATCTCGAGCGGTGTAATCACATGGGATGGATCTGATCTGTACTTACGAAGCATCTAAACATGAAATACGTCATGTATCTTTTCTATCTCAGAAGGCAACTTCAATCTATAAGCAACAGGCCCAATACGTTCGGTAATTTCATAAGGTCCGATGAATCTCGAACTAAGTTTGCCTTTTCGACTAAATCGAAGTACCTTTTTCCACGGAGAAACTTTCAAGAATACTCGATCTCTAACTTGAAATTCAATGTTTTTACGTTTCAAATCAGCGTAAGACTTTTGACGGTCCGAGGCAGCTTTCAAATTATCTCTAATGATAGCTACTTTCTGTTCGGTTTCTTTAATCAAATCAACCCCGTGTATCTTATTCTCACTGAGCTCAGTCTAGTATAATGGCGTTCGACACCTTCGCCCGTACAAGGCTTCATAGGGTACCATTTTAATACTAGATTGAAAGCTATTATTATAAGAAAATTCAATCAAAGGTAGGTATCGTTCCCACGTACCTTCAAACTCGAGAACGCAACATCTCAACATGTCCTCAAGTATCTGAATAGTTCGCTTAGACTGACCGTCTGTCTGTGGATGAAAGGCTGTACTAAAATGTAGTTTAGTACCTAAGGCATCTTGCAACTTCTTCCAAAATCGTGATGTAAATCTCGGGTCTCTGTCTGAAACAATGGAACTCGGTACACCATGCAATCTCACAATTTGCAATACATACAATTCAGGAAGTTTATCGAGTGATAAGTCTGTATGAACCGGCACAAAATGAGCTGATTTAGTCAGTCTATCAACTATAACCCAAACGGCATCTTTCTTACTCGGTGTCATAGGAAGACCGGATACAAAATCCATTGTAATTCTATCCCATTTCCATTCAGGTTTCATGATTGGTTAAAGTAGTTCGGATGGCACTTGATGTTCAGCTTTTACCTGCTGACAAACTAAGCATTTCGAAACAAATTCAGATATATCCCATTTCATGCCCGGCCACCAATAGAACTGTTTCAAATCATTATACATCTTTGTGCTACCCGGATGTATTGATAATCGACCACTATGGGCCTCACCCAGAATCATCTGTATCAAATCTGAGTTCTTTGGAACACACATTCGGCCTTTAAAATTCAAACAGTCATTTGCATCAATCTGAAAATCTAATTCTGTACCTTTTTCACACTGAGTTCGACTAGCAATCAACTCCTTGTCAACTTTCTGTGCATCACAAATTAGCTGAATAAACATCGGTCTTGCTTGTAACTCGGCTATGATCGAACCATCACCAGACATAGCTATCTGTATGTTCATTGCACGAAGAGAAAACAATGATTTTTAACTTAACGTATCTGTAACAACGTTAGCTTTTCCCGGATGGTAGTCAATCACCAACTCATAATCTTTCAACAATTCTAACCATCTGCGTTGTCTCAAATTTAGATCTTTCTGAGTCATTAAATACTTTAGACTTTTATGATCTGAATAAATGTGACATTTCTCGCCAAATAAATAGTGACACCAAATTTTCAATGCGAAAACAATGGCTGCTAATTCCAGATCGTGAGTCGGATAATTTCTCTCATGTGGCTTCAATTGTCTCGAAGCGTAGGCTATAACCTTGCCTTCCTGCATCAAAACGCAACCCAAACCATTTAAAGAAGCAGCAGAATAAACAACAAATTCTTTACCCGATCCAGGCCGAACTAACACTGGAGCTTCTGTCAAAAGGGCTTTCGACTGATCAAAACTTTTCTGACACTTTTCTGACCACTCGAACCTGACATCTTTCTGCAATAACTTGGTCAACGGGGTAGCTATCATAGAAAAACCTTTCACAAATTGTCGATAATAACCCACAATTCCCAGAAAGCTTCGAATCTCGAAAACATTTTTTGGTGGCTTCCAATCAAGTATAGCCGAGATTTTGTTTGGATCAACTTGAATGCCTGATGCTGAAATAACATGTCCCAAAAAGCTGACCTCTTTTATCCAGAACTCACACTTACTAAACTTTGCATACAACTGCTGGTTTCGCAAAGTTTGTAGCACTAACCTCAAATGCTCAGCATGCTCGATTTCATCTTTGGAGTAGATCAATATATCATCAATAAACACTACCACAAATCGATCCAAAAACTGTCTAAAAACCCGATTCATCAAATCCATAAAAATAGCTGGTGCATTAGTAAGCCCAAATGGCATAACCAAAAACTCAAAATGTCCGTACCTCGTTAGAATGCGCCTTTAGCACATCTCGTATCTCGACTACATAATCGATAATAACCCGATCTCAAATCTATCTTTGAAAATCTGAAGCCCTTTCAACCGATCAAACAAATCATCAATCCGAGGTAACGGTACTTATTCTTTATAGTTACCTTATTCAGGTTGTCGATAATCAATACATTCGCATCGTTCCATCTTTCTTTCTCACAAAAAATGGTGCACCCAAGGAGAGAAACTTGGTCGCAAAGCCCCTATCTGTTAACTCTTGCAACTGTGCTTTCAACTCTTTTAGCTCAGTGGGTGCCATCTGATATGGAGCTATTGAGATCGGAGTCGTTCTGTAACATCCTGATAATTAGGGGTCATACATCTTACTTAATTGAATGATGTTGCATGCTTAATTATTATTAAGTGTATTTTTTTTTGGAAGTTATTTGAGCTTCATTAAATAAGTGAATGCTTAGTAAAACTTTTAAATCCTATTAATTAGAGCGAGCTAAGCAAGTTAGGCCTTAAGAATTAATGATAAGAGGTTTAAGCATGAATTGAGTAATTGGCAAGGTGGTTAAGATGCATGGATGTGTGCTTGAGGAGTGAGGTTCGAATCTCCTAGCTAGCATAAGGGAGGATTTTATTTTTTTGTTTTCTTCCCTATAAGTGTCGGCCAAGAATGTTCTAGAGTGGATGAGTGTTCTCTTAATTTTGGCTATTTGACCAAGTGAAAAAGGAAGCTAAGAACTTATGGTATGGAATCATAAGTTGATGATAAGATGAGGGGGACAAAAGGCATAAGTTGGGGCAATGTTTTGGGAGTGTGTTCATGGTCATTTGACCATGAACCTAGACGGCATGAAGGGTTAAGGGAGTGGTTTAATTGTGTAGTAAATTTTGGATATGATGGGGAAGAAACAAGGACGAAAAAGGGGAATGATGTTGGCTAGGTTGACCAAAAATTAGTGTAACCATTAGGGTGCTAGTTGGCCAAAAATCCTAACAAAAATTTGTCCATCTTTTCTCATTTTTCCAAAAATTCTCCCCTTAGCCGAATCTTGCTTTGGGAATTAGGCAAAACTTTTCTTTGTTTTGGTTCTCATTTTGACCATTTGGTTAAAATTCCTCTCTCTCAAAATTCTTATCAAAAGCCTCAAAAGTTGGAAAGCCTTTCTTCTTTTCTTCCTTTTCTCTCATAGCAAAAGTACCAAAAGGTTCAAGCACCATTTTCTTCTTCATTTCTCCCTCTTGGCGAATGCATCTAAGCCCCAAAACCAATCTCCTTTCTCTTTGATCATTTCTCCTTTTCTTTTCTTTTCATTTTAATTCTCTCTTTCTTTCCCTCTTTCAAAACTACAAAGGATCAAGAACCATTTTCTTCAATTTTACCTCTTTGGTAGAATGTGCATAGGTCTCTAAACCTATCCCTTTTCTTTTCTTTATCATCATCTTTTCTTTCTTCTCTCTTCTATCATTTCCATTATCTTTCTTCTTTCCCTCAAAATCGAAACCATCATATTGAAACCACCATTTCTCTTCTCTTTTGTTAAGGTCGAATCATCATATTCTTTTATTCTTATTCAAGGTCAATCTTGAAGAACTCAAAGTAAGATTTTATCAATTATTTTCATCAATTCTTTTACTTTAGCAAATTTAGAATCATGATCTTTTAATTTCTCTCCTAGTAGAATCATTTGAAAAGATTTTTCAAAGATCTTTGTTGAAGACAACCTTTAAGTGACCATTCAAATCATCAAGGTAAGGTTATTAATTTAGATCATATCGATTTATTTAGATAGACTACTAATCGATCGTATTTTTAGGGGCAATTTAAGATCAACAAGATAGGTAAGAAAAGAGCCATACGGAGTGTTTGGAAAAGAGGAGGTATTCCTTTACCATCGAACTACAAACGAAGGGCTGTATCGGCGGTTAGAGACTTTCCACCGGGTTATGGACCCTCTGCTAACGAGGATCGGTTATTTGAAGTAGTGCGTACAACCAAACCACTTTATGTTGGTGGAATATCGGCGGGTTTTGATCCATTTAGTGGAGAAAAACCACAAATAACTGTCGTTCGAGAATCCGAGGGTAAGGAATTAGATCTCTCGTCAATAAGTATAGTTTTGTTAACAATAGTGTATACTAACCAAGTGTTTTAATTAATTAGGTGTTGACGAACGAGAGGGTATTGTTCTCACTATCACAAGGTGTGTAACCTTACATTAAAATTTCCATAGATCTATATTTGAAAAAAAAAAGTGATTATATGACAATATGTTTGTTTGTGGATACCAATCATTGGTATACAAAATTCAGGTATGTTTACCCCAATATTCCGTTTATTTTTGCTATATGCATAAATATGAAATGAGTATGATTATATTATGTTTTGTGGGGTAAATAGCATGAAAATCTGATTTGATATGTATGTGCATGGGCATATGGGTATTGTTGATAAAGGAGGAAGTATTCTGGTGGTTTTACCATATTTCTGGTGACTTCGGTCACATATTTGACTCCGGTGACTTCGGTCACATATTTGACTCCGGTGACCTCGGTCACATATTTGAACTCCGGTGACTTCGATCACATATGTGAATCTGGTGACTTCAGTCACGTATTTAAAATTTGGACTTCGGTCAGGTGACTTCGGTCACATCTGTTTTGGTGGCTTTGCCACAACATTATAAGGGCGATGTGCATGTTGACTGCAAAGAATCGCCTTGATGGTGTGTAGCGGATGGAGGGTCAATTTAGTAATCCCCACGGTGTGTTGGTTGGTATGGGTGGTGTGTAGCGGATGGATATTTAGGTGGGTCGGGCTTGCATTTCATTTCATGTACATAACCATGTAATATTGAATGATTATTATGTGATCTGCTATGATATGGGCCTTTGGGCTAAATATGAGCTAAATGGGCCTTTGGGCTAAATATGAGCTAAATGGGCCTTTGGGCTAAATATGAGTTAAATGGGCCTATGGCCATATGTGAAATTTTTTGGACTTAAAGCATATGATAAAATGGACTTTTTAGTGTATGCGTTATACATTGAGTTTATGACTCACCCTTTGTGGGATAAACTTTTCAGATAATTCATAGTGCGATGGATCGAATCACAAGGATTTCGAGGTGGCGGTTCAAGTATCAAGTATTGTGGAGATTTCCCAACTTAAACTTATTAATTTAAATTTTATTACTTAGACTTTATTTTGGGTTTGCTATTTTTGTAATAAGGCCACTATAAACTACTTTTAGATTTTGTGTTTGGATTTATTTTAAATTCTGCCATGAACAATTATCAATTAAATAACTAAATGGTTTTCGATAAATAATTTAAAAAGGTTTTTTGTCAGTAATATATATATATATGTTTTAAGAAAATACAAATCTATTTTTCAACTAAGCCCAACTCGATCTTTAAGTTAATCCGTTTTACTTAAAATCATCAAGTTTTCTTGAACAAAACGATATTTCGCTAAAGTTTTACTCGAGGAACATACCAAATCCGATTAGGCTTTTTGGGCCGGGTTTGGGGTGTTTTAGCTTGGTATCAGAGCCCAGTTTTAAACTCTTAGCCTTGGGTTTTGAAGCCCACAATGTTTTTAGAAGTTAGCCCAAATGACTTTTTGAAAGTTTTCTTAAGTTAAATGATTTTATAAGAGCATGGCACTCGAGTTCTCGACCCAGATCCATCAGGTATGTACTTTATCGATATGTGATAAGTATGATAGTTTAAACTTAAACTATACTTTAGAGACATGGACCCTAGGTGTATGTGTGCTACTACGGAAAAACTACTGAATATCTGTTTCATAAAACTTTCCTTTAATAAGAAGTGAAAAGACACTAATACATAAGACTTTTTCGTAAAAACAGATAAGACACGTAGTAGACATGAGTTCTAGGGGACGTGGTCGTCGTAGACATGGAAGAGGAAGAATGACTATTTCAAACCAGTTCAATCTGGTCAAGGTTCCGAGAATGAAGCTCCGCCACCGGCTGTTGGGGTGGACTTTCAAGAACAAAATGAAGGAGGTGACGCAATATCACAAGTCAGTCTTTGCGAGTTTTGAGCGAGTAGCGAAGCTAGTTCGAAATGGGTCTCGAAAGTCAGTAGCTGAGAGACTTAGATCGAATGGAGCTGAGGTTTTCAGAGGAGTATCTGGAGTAGCTCCAAATGTAGCTGAATATTGGTTGGAGGCAGTTGAGAGGATCATGGACGATATAGACTGCACTGATGAAGAGAAATTGAAAGGTGCTATTTCACTTCTCCGTGATGAAGCCTACCAGTGGTGGCTCACTATAAAGGAGAGTACCCCTGTGGATCGTCTGGATTGGGGGTATTTTAAGATTAAATTCGAAGGAAAATATGTTGGAGCTAGCTACATCGACTCCCAGAGGAAGACATTTCTGAATTTGGTCTAAGGGAACAAGTCGATAGCTGAATATGAAGCAGAATTTTTGCGACTTAGCCGTTATGCCAGAGGGATAGTGGCTACGGAATATGAACGGTGTATCAGATTTGAAGATGGACTTAGAGATGAGCTAAGAGTGATGATTGCTCCACACCGTGAAAGAGATTTTACAATCTTAGTGGAAAGGGCAAGAATTGCCGAAGAGGCTAAACAGACTGAGAGACAAAATCGGGACAGAGGCCAGAGTAAGAATAAGAGAAGCTTTGGGTCCTCAGGGTCGTCCGGGAATTTTCAGAAGAAATCAAGAAGTGATGGTCCGCGAAATCACCAGACTACTACGGGTGGACAAAATCGTACTTGTTCTCAATGTGGGAAAATGCACTCGGGAGAATGTTGGAAAAAGATCGGCGGATGTTTCAAGTGCGGATCTAAAGACTATATGATTAAGGATTGCCCGATGAACTCGTAAAAGAACCGGCCGACAAAGTCGAGGTGCTAATCAGTGATGAGGTGGACAGCAGCAGATAAGAGGTCGTGGCCCAAATGAAAGGGCAATGGTTACGTAGAGGACGCGAAACTTTGGCGAGGCGGTGGTAGCTCGAGGCGAGACAACCGTGTTTGGTGTATGCGCTCGTCGCAGAGAAGACGAAAGCCGCACTGAGATGTTATCATGGGTGCGTTTCGATTTACAGGTTGCCCTTTATTGCTTTGATAGGTATAGGGTCAACTCATTCCTATATCGCTAGTAAAGTATCCGGGACTTTGCATGTGACTTCGAAATTGTACCTAGGAAGATGATCGTATTTAGTCCTTTAGGATGATGATAGTTGTAGACAAACTTTTAAGGAAGTGCCTTTAGAAGTTTAAGGGATACAGTTTTCGGCTGATCTAATGGAGTTGCCATTTGGAGAATTCGACCTAATCTTAGGCATGGACTGGCTTGTGAACTACCGTGCAAATATGGATTGTGCTGCTAAGAGAATGCCCTTAAGAACTTTTGATGACAAGGAAGTTGTAGTGATGGGCGAGAGACGAAACTACTTATCTAATGTAGTATCCGCTCTTAAGGCGGTAAAGATGGTTAGAAAGGGATGTGAAGCCTTTCTGATGTTGGTGAGTGCTTTGGAGGCTAAGGAAGTAACTGCTAATGAAGTTAGGACAGTGAAGGAATTTGTAGATGTTTTTCCAGAAGAACTTCGGGTTTGCCTCCGGATCGTGAGGTGGAATTCGGATAGATTTATTGCACGAGCAGTGCCGCTTTCTATTGCTCCATATAGAAGGCACGAAGGAATTGGTTGAGCTTAAGGCTCGATTCGGGAGTTGCTTGATCGTGGATTCATCCGACCTAGTGTGTCTCCATGGGGAGCACCGTACTATTCGTGAAGAAGAAGGATGGATCGATGAGGATGTGTATAGACTACTGGCGGTTGAATAAGTCGACCATCAAGAACAAGTATCCTTTGCCAAGGATCGACGACTTGTTCGATCAGCTTAAAGGAGCTGCGGTATTCTCAAAGATTGATCTAAGGTCGGGGTATCATCAGCTTAAAGTGAAAGAAGCGGATATCCATAAGACGGCTTTCTGAACTAGATATGGGCATTATGAATTCCTGGTAATGCCATTCGGATTGACGAATGCCCCAGCTACGTTCATGGATATGATGAACTAAATTTTCCAGCCCTACTTGGATCAGTTCATCGTAGTATTCATAGATGACATACTGGTGTATTCTAAGTCTGAAGTAGAACATGATGAGCATCTCCGGATTGTGTTACGAGTTTTAAGGGAGAAGAAACTGTACGGCAAATTCAGTAAGTGTGAATTTTGGCTGAAAGAAGTTGCATTTTTAGGTTATGTGGTATCTACGGAAGGGATTAGGGTGGATCCTCGGAAGATCGAGGCTGTACTATATTGGAAACCACCTAAGTCTGAAACTGAGGTTCACAGTTTCTTGGGTTTAGCCGGATACTACAGAAGATTCGTTGAAGGATTTTCTTCGATAGCTGTACCTTTAACGAAATTGTTGAGAAAGGAAGTACCTTTCGTGTGGGCTGATAAGCAGCAAGAGAGTTTTGAGAAGCTCAAGAAAGTTTTGACTGAAGCTCTGGTTTTGATCCACTGAGGCGGGGAAAGGATTTTGTCGTGTATTGTGATGCTTCTCACACGGATTAGGATGTGTTCGATGCAAGGCGAAAAAGTAGTTACGTGTCGTCTCGGCAGCTTGAGACCGCATGAGGTTAATTACCCGACGCATGACTTGGAGTTGGCAGTTGTAGTCTTTGCTCTTAAGGTTTGGAGACATTACTTATCGGGGAGAAGTCGGTGATATACACGGACCACAAAAGTCTGAAATATCTACTGACTCAGAAAGAACTGAATTTGAGGCGTGAAGGTGGATAGAGTTATTGAAAAACTACGACTATTCCATCAAGTACCACCCGGGCAAGGCGAACGTGGTGGCGTACGCCTAAGTCAAAAAGTGGTGTCAGATTTGAGGGCGATGTTTGCACACCTTAGTCTTTACGATGACGGAAGCTTATTGGCAGAACTTCAGGTTAAGCCGACATGGTTAAGTCAAGTGAAAGAGAGGCAGTTAGTAGATGAAGATCTGAGTGAAAAGCTTCGACAAGTGCAGAGTGGGAAATTGGAAGATTTTGGTATTAACAGTGACGGGGTATTGTGCTTCAAAGGTAAAGTCTATATGCCAAAGGATCAGGAGTTGAGGCAAAAGATACTTCAGGAATCGCATGGTAGCCCCTATGCTATGCATCCTGGAGGAAGTAAATTATACCGAGATTTGCGAGATCAATTTTGGTGGCCTGGACTTAAGCGGGAAGTTACGGAGTTTGTAAGAAAGTGCTTGACGTGTCAGCAAGTCAAAGCTGAACATCAAGTACCTTCGGGATTGCTTCAACCAATAAAGATTCCACAGTGGAAGTGGGAGAGAATCACCATGGATTTTGTTAGTGGGCTTCCTCTTCGCCTACTAAGAAAGACTCTGTATGGGTGATAGTGGACCGATTGACGAAATCTGCACATTTTATCCCAGTTCGGATTGATTACACTTTGCAGAAATTGGCGAAGTTATATGTGGCTGAGATTGTGAGATTGCATGGAGTGCCGTTATCGATAATTTCGGACAGAGATCCGAGGTTTACGTCGTGATTTTGGAAAGCATTGCATCGGGCTTTGGGCACCAGATTGGATTCGATCGGCATTTCATCCTCGATCGACGGTCGATCGAAAGAGTAAACCAAATCTTAGAAGATATGTTAAGGGATGTGTGATAGATTTCAAGGGAAGTTGGGAAGAATTCTTACCATTGGCAGAATTTGCGTACAACAACAGTTTCCAATCCAGTATTCGGATAGCACCATATGAAGCACTATATGGACGGAAGTGTCGCACTCCTACGTGTTGGACAGAATTAGGGGAACGTTAGATTTTGGGTCCAGAAATAGTGGCTGAATCAAAAAAAGGTTAAGGTAATCCGGGCTCGGTTAAAGGAAGCATCTGACAGACAAAAATCGTACGCAGATCTAAAGCGGAAAGAAATAGAGTATGAAGTGGGAGACCAAGTTTTCCTAAAGGTTTCACCTTGGAAAAAGGTGATGAGATTTGGACGCAAAGGGAAACTAAGTCCCAGGTTCATTAGACCTTATCGGATTGTGAAGCGGGTCGGATCTGTAGCATATCAGTTAGATTTACCTTCGGAGTTGAAGCAAATGCATGATGTATTCCATGTTTCAATGTTACGCCGTTACCGGTCGAATCCATCTCATGTAGTGCCAGTCGAGGAGGTGGAGTTAAGATCAGACTTGTCATATGAAGAGGAACCAATTCAAATTCTAGAATGAGATGTAAAGGTTTTACGGAGAAAGTCGGTTCCTCTCGTCCAGGTATTATGGCGTAATCATGGATCAGAAGAAGCTTCGTGGGAACCGGAGGAAGCGATGCGACAGCAATACCCTCACTTATTCTAGCTAGATAATTTCGAGGACGAAATTATTTTAAGGGGGTAGAACTGTAACATCCTGATAATTAGGGGTTATGCATCTTACTTAATTGAATGATGTTGCATGCTTAATTATTATTAAGTGTATTTTTTTTTTGGAAGTTATTTGAGCTTCATTAATTAAGTGAATGCTTAGTAAAACTTTTAAATCCTATTAATTGGAGAGAGCTAAGCAAGTTAGGCCTTAAGAATTAATGATAAGAGGTTTAAGCATGAATTGAGTAATTGGCAAGGTGGTTAAGATGCATGGATGTGTGCTTGAGGAGTGAGGTTCGAATCTCCTAGCTAGCATAAGGGAGGATTTTATTTTTTTGTTTTCTTCCCTATAAGTGTCAGCCAAGAATGTTCTAGAGTGGATGAGTGTTCTCTTAATTTTGGCTATTTGACCAAGTGAAAAAGGAAGCTAAGAACTTATGGTATGGAATCATAAGTTGATGATAAGATGAGGGGGGACAAAAGGCATAAGTTGGAGCAATGTTTTGGGAGTGTGTTCATGGTCATTTGACCATGAACCTAGACGGCATGAAGGGTTAAGGGAGTGGTTTAATTGTGTAGTAAATTTTGGATATGATGGGGAAGAAACAAGGAGGAAAAAGGGGAATGATGTTGGCTAGGTTGACCAAAAATTAGTGTAACCATTAGGGTGCTAGTTGGCCAAAAATCCTAGCAAAAATTGTCCATCTTTTCTCATTTTTCCAAAAATTCTCCCCTTAGCCAAATCTTGCTTTGGGAATGAGGCAAAACTTCTCTTTGTTTTGGTTCTCATTTTGACCATTTGGTTAAAATTCCTCTCTCTCAAAATTCTTGTCAAAAGCCTCAAAAGTTGGAAAGCCTTTCTTCTTTTCTTCCTTTTCTCTCATAGCCGAAAGTACCAAAAGGTTCAAGCACCATTTTTCTTCTTCATTTCTCCCTCTTGGCCGAATGCATCTAAGCCCCAAAAACCAATCTCCTTTCTCTTTGATCATTTCTCCTTTTCTTTTTCTTTTCATTTTAATTCTCTCTTTTCTTTCCCTCTTTGCCGAAACTACAAAGGATCAAGAACCATTTTTCTTCAATTTTTACCTCTTTGGCCGAATGTGCATAGGTCTCTAAACCTATCCCTTTTTCTTTTCTTTATCATCATCTTTTCTTTTTTCTCTCTCTTCTATCATTTCCATTATCTTTCTTCTTTCCCTCAAAACCGAAACTATCATATTGAAACCACCATTTCTCTTCTCTTTTTGTTAAGGCCGAATCATCATATTCTTTTCTTCTTATTCAAGGCCGAATCTTGAAGAACTCAAAGTAAGATTTTATCAATTATTTTCATCAATTCTTTTTAACATCATACGCAACTAAATATAAATCTATGGGCCAAAGTCCAAGTTCACTTAAAAATAAATCTGTAACATCCTGAAATTGGGCTTAGTAGGATTGAGCTCAATGGGCCTTGGGCGTAGTAGCGTTTAAATTTTTTTTAGAGAACGAGAGATCGGCTTAAATGCAAGTTGGACCAATTAGATAAGTGAGTTTGGAAGGTTAGGGGGCTTCTATAAAGTCCGGGTTCAAGTTAGGCCTTAGGAAAAATTTTGGTTTTAGGTGAAGAAAACCCTGGAGGTTGGCGGGTAGGCCTTAAGAATAAAATGTGGAGGAAAATGACACAAGTGGAGTGTGTGGTGTAGTGGCAATGTGACGCCACTTAAGGACAAGGGAATGACGCCACAAGGAAGGAAGGAGGTCCAAGGTTCTAGTTGTAGCGTTTGCATTCCTTTTAGATTATTTTTTATTAAATGAATTTAGACCTTGGCCATAGGGTTATATTTAGTTACGCATGGTTTAAGACACAAGGAGCTAGTTGGTAAAGTGGCAAGTGGCGTGAATTGGCTGATGGGAGAGCTTGGGTTCGAATCTCATGAGGAGCAAGGGAGTATTTATTTTACTGGATTGACGGAAGAGTTTCATTGAATTTAAACTCTCTTGTGAAGGATCCCACATCGAAAAGATACAAGGAATGAAGGTGAAGAGCTAGCTATATAAAGAGCATGCCGGAGGAGGTTAACATACCTTGGTGGGCGTTGGGCACAGGAGTGGTCGCAGCGCGGTTTAGCACCAGAGTCCTATCAAGTGTGTAACTCTCTCTACTCTAGTTGTAGAGCGGCAAATGCCAAATTACCGGTCATGGCATTAGTAGCCACACGAGCGTGCGAGCGCACGTGTGGGGCTTCGACGCAATAGTTGAGGCCATCAGTAGTATTCTTGTGGGTTGGGGCTACTTGGGCCGCGATGGGCCGAAGTGGGCGCAATGGGCCCATAGGGCCAATTGGAATAAATTGTATGATGATATAGTATATAGTGAACTAGACTAGGTGGAACCTATATACGTGGCTAGATTTGTGTTAGGTGGGCCACACAAGCGTATGGGCCCGAATGGGCCAAAATTAGGTTTTAAGCCCAATAGTCTGGTAACGACTGGAAATGGTAGTCGAGTCATTCCGGGTAACATTAAACCCCCGGGAGGGCCATTTCAGGTGCGTAATTATGAAAATATCTTTGGTGGGTAAATTACGAAAATACGCTTGGTAGGTAAATTACGAAAATACCCTTGGTAGGTAAATTACGAAAATACCCCTAGTGGGTAAATTATGAAAATACCCTTGGTGGGTAAATTATGAGAATACCCTTGGTGGGTAAATTACGAAAATACCCTTAGTGGGTAAATTACGAAAATACCCTTGGTGGGTAAATTACGAAAATACCCTTGGTAGGTAAATTTATTATTATACCCTTAGAGGTTGGTTAGATTGATTATGTTGTATATTATTATTCTGATTATGATGGTAATTCGTTTCATATGTTATTTGATATATGATTGCATACATGTCATACTGCATACACGAATTGTAATATTATGTATGTTGCATGGGCATATGGGTGATAATGATAAAGGGGAAGTGTTCTGGTGGTTTTTACCACATTATCGTGTGACCTATGTCACATATTATGAATCTGGTGACTCTGTCACATTATCTGGTGGCTATGCCACAATTATAAGGGCGATGTGGAGTTGACTGCAGTGACTACCTTCGATGGTGTGTAGCGGATGGAGGGTCGATTTAGTAATCCCCACAGTGTGATTGGCAGGTACGGGTGGTGTGTAGAGGTTGGATACTTAGGTTGGGCTGGGTTGCATTGCATACATGCTTAATATGTTGTATTTGTTTGGATTGATACATGTTCTTACTATTGGGGGTTGTACACACTGAGTTTTCGTAAACT
The DNA here is from genome assembly GCA_025506655.1 of Gossypium rotundifolium. NCBI lineage: Eukaryota > Viridiplantae > Streptophyta > Magnoliopsida > Malvales > Malvaceae > Gossypium > Gossypium rotundifolium. The sequence goes on from CP106730.1 coordinate 34,630,568, forward strand.
CACCCCCTCTTTTTAAATGTTTCAGGTAATCCCTAGTTTGAGGACTTGGAGCCGAGGTGGACTCTGTGGTGGCCATGCACTGTTTTCTCGTAAACTTTCAGTTTTATTTAAAATTACTTTCTAATTTTGGGATTTTGCAATGTAATAAGGCCTTGGTATTTTATTTGGTTTTAGCTTTTAATTTGGTTACTGCTTGTTATTAAATGTTTAATACGGGATTTTCCTAAAATGTTAATAAACCGTTTCTTTTTCAAAATTACTTACACTCTATTTTTCACAATAAATATAATGAACACGAACTTTTTAACCAACACACAGTTTTTAGACATTCCTTTCATGTGACAAGCCAGATCCGGTCGTAACGTTTAGGCCGGGTTTGGGGTGTTACAAAATCAAAATGAAATGCCCACGCCAAGGCTTGAACCTTAGACCCCTTACTTCCTTGTGGTGTCACCTCCTTGTCTCTTATGTGGCGTCACTTTGCCACTACACGACAAGCTATTTTTTGTGCCATTTTTCTCCATATTTTATTCTTAAAGCCTACTTACTAACTCTCAGGGTTTTATTCACCTAAAACCACTAAAGCCCAAGTTTGATCCCGGGACTTCATAGAAGCCCCCTAACCTTCCAAAATCACCTTCCTAACAGGTCCAACTTGAAATAATGTCATTCTCATAATCCCAAAAATTTTAAAACGCTCCCATGGCCGAGGCCCAATAGGCCCAATACTACTAGGCCCAAATTTAGGGTGTTACATCCATTGCAATCAAAACATACCAAAACTCACTTCACATACCAAATCCACACAAGCATATTTCAAACATTAATCTAGCCATCTCACATGGCTATTTACACATCTCATACATAATTTACATATCCAGCCTATACATTCCATAATTTACATATCCAGCCTATACATTCCATATTTCAACTATGTACATCTTTCCAAAGTACCAAAATAGATTGTCGATAGTGTGATGGAGATGCTGACTGTAACATCCCTAAAATGGGGTCTCTGCATTTTGCATATGGTTGCATGTGTTGGTAAGTATGTTGTGTGGTTTGATATGTTTTGGGGTCTAGGCATGACCTTGGGTTAGTTCCGGGTCATGGCTAAAAATTTTGTTTTAACACTTAAGAAGAAGGAGCTAGAAGAATTAGGGGTTAAAGGAATATTATTGGGAGTTTTAAACACAAGAAGTGTCTTGGTAAAGTGGCAAGGAGGTGCCACTTAAGTCACAAGGGAGGTGACGCCACAGGGAGCAAGGGGGACCTTGGTTCGAGCTGCAGAAATCCCTTTCTGCTTATTTATTTTTGACGCCACAGGAAAGCAGAGGCGTGCTCAGGTAGGACTCTGTTTGAGGGATAGGGATTAGACTAAATTCAAGTGATAGGTGTAGGACTCATTCAAATCTGTTTGAATGAGTAGATGGGAGGAATTCAAGGCAAGATGAGGGGGATGGCTAGGAGTGAGAGTCTTGAGGAGTTGGTTGAATTTTGGACTTTGGGGGAGGAGGTGTAATCGGTTTGGGAAGCTAGGGTAGGCCGAATCTCCTTAGCCAAGGGGAGTGTATTTTCGGCTAGCCTAGATGGTTTCCCCTTCTTGCGTTTTGTGCTAAAACCCGAACCTTAGGTGCTTTTCTCTTCTTTTTCCCTCTTAGCCGAAACCAACAACCTCACCCCCCATTCGGCACTTTTCTTTTCATTCTCTCAAAACCCCTTTTATTGTGCCGAAATCTCTTTTATTCTCTCTTGTCAAAACCATCTTTGTTCACCTATTCTCTCTTATTTTCCTTAAGCCGAAAACACCATACCTATTTCTCTTTTATTTTTGTTTCATCTTTTTCTTGAAAACCCTCAATAGCCGAATCAAATATTTTCTCTTCTTCTTCTAATCGAAACCATCACTCTCTCTCTCTTGCGATTTCTCCTTTTGTTTCTTTTGGATTCATAGCCGAATTCCTTGGAAAGTGATTTCCTCTCTATCCTCCCTTTTATTAAGAATATGTGCACTAAATATTTTTCTTGTTTTGTGTGGTAGCCGAAACCCCTAACACCAATTTAGAGTGCCAACCTTTGGTGTATACAAGCCGAATCTGTCGACTGAGGTAAGAAGGTGTCAACCTGTTTTGGTTTCGAATTCATGGTATGGCCGAATGTAGGGGCAAAGGGGATCTAGTGCAGTAGACCGGATCTTCGGGATTTAATGATTACGTTAGCAACTAGGTGTGTAACGCTTACACACTCCTATTTAGTATAATATGCTTATTGTATTACCGTTATAACTATTGAATCAGTGAGTATGCTTTGTGGACATGAGCTTAGAAACCGGGGTAAGTCCCTTGTTATGTGACTTTTAGTATACATCGTCATGATCTGTTGATGCTATGTTATATGTTATTTGCATGATCATTCGATACTATGGCATGTATGTTATGAACATGATGATGGGTTTGATGAGAGGAGGGGGATGATTTATTTTGGACTGTCACCAGTGGTTTTGACCACACGACGGGTTGGCCCCGTCTTGATATTATATTTTGTGACTAAGTCCCAGTGGTTTTGACCACCAGTGGTTTTGACCACATATGAATATTGTAACTCGTCCCAGTGGTTTGGTACCACAGTGGGTTGGCCCCACATGTTGATTATGGGATTGTCATCAGTGGTTTTGACCACACGATGGGTTGGCCCCATCACTTGATTTGTGACTTCGATCATCAGTGGTTTTGATCACACTGATATATTTGTGACTACGGTCACCAGTGGTTTTGACTGCCAGTGGTTTTGACCATATGGGGTAGTTAAAGGAGATTGGATGGTTAGGTTCTGGGTTGCATGATTTGCATGATTTGCATGTTTTTACTGATAGCTTGTGTAAGTGAATGCACTATCGGGTTGGGGATTTATACACTGAGTCTTGGTGAGTCACCCCTTCCCTTATATTTTGCAGATGAATAGATTGCGGAGATGGAGCCGGGAGGGCTTGAGGCGGCCATGCATGTTCGTTGGATTTTGATTTCTTTTAGTTACTATTTCAATTTTATTAATTTTCTTTAAATTTTGGTTTTGGGTTTTGTAATAAGGCCGCTAAGTTTTATTTTGGGTTTTTCTTTATTATTTGCTATTATTTTGACTATGTTGAATATATGGTTTTGTTAAGTTAACTGGTAAAAAGCAACGTTTTCAAAACTATAACTCCTTCGTTTTTCTTAAAAGCATTGTCATCAGGTAACACCACTTAAATTATGATAACAAAGATAACTCAAATGTTTTCTAAAAGCTTGCAACAATATGTAGATTTCAAGCAAGGATTTCTAAACTTTTCGTACTACAAAACGGGTTTTCTAAGAAAATTATCCGACAAAATTTCGCTTTTAAAAGGTTATCACTCCGTGGCATGCCAAATTTGGTCATGGTGTGTTGACCGGGTTTGGGGTGTTACACTGACAATCCCGATTCGAGCTAGCCTTGCTGACACTGCAAAGCAGAGAAACAAATCACACAATAAGCTTTCCAAAGCTTAGTAAGTTCGAATTATAAAACAATTAACTCAATGAACCAATTCAATATACACATTTAACCATCACATGAATAATTTACCAATGGTATGCAAGTTCAACTTTATCCAATACTCACATAGCATTCAATTCATTTACTTTCAATTTCACCAACCACATAGGTATCATACCTACCTTTGCCAACACTTAGTTACTCACTAACTATACTATCAAACCATCACATAGATAATGACACAACTAAGCACATTATCAATCTCAACCACATACTCAAATATCTATTCATTCAACTCTTAAATCTATCATCATCCACATAGGTTCAAACATACCTTGATCAACACATAGTTACTCACCATTCATACAACTCAATTTCTCGATTTTACCTCTCGTTCAACCTTTGCTATTACTCAAATAAATTTGCACACTTAGTGCCAATTTCACAACCGAAGCCTAATTTTCATCACACACTTAGTGCCAATATGTTAAACTAAACTTATATCGGTAACGCACACACAGTGCCAATTTGATAAGCCGAAACTTCTATCGTTTCACACACATAGTGCTATTCATTAATTATAATTGAACACTTAGTGCCTCAATTCATAGCCGAAGCTTAAATGGCATTACATACTTAGTGCATTAATACAAAACCAAACTCAATTCAGTTTCGCACACAAAGTGCCAATCACAAAGCCGAAGCTTCTATTAACTCTCACACAAAGTGCTAATCTTCTCGATTACATTTCCAAATACGTACACTTAGTGCCACATAGATCCATTTCTCACATAACATTTATAATTCAATAATACCATAACCATTCATTTCACAACATTTAAACATAGCTAAGTACACATATTATATCCGACGTTACCTCCGACGTCGATATACCGAAACGGTCGATTAATTGAGCACTTTGTCTTTGCTTCGTTCTCGATCCGAACCTCTCCTTTATTGGTCTATACACATTCAAATTCACTCATTCAATTACCTATTCATTCAATTTGATCCACACATACATATTTAGGGCATTTTACAAAATAGCCCTCACATTTTCACATTTTGACACTTTAGTCCTTATTTCATAAATTCATCAAATACACATAATTTCATATCACCCATGTTTAGCCGAATTCTTACTATATTCATACAAATCCATACATCTCATTTATTTCCAATTTTAGTCCCTCAATTTCTCATTTTCTCAATTAAGCCCAAAATACTCAATTTCATTAAAAATCCCAATACAAACTATGTTAGCCCAACACCAAGTGTTCATATTTTACTATCAACTAACAAGTAGCTCAAGTATTCATCAATGACTCATCACAAAAACATCATCAATTCATGAAATTACAACATGGGTTAGCTAGAGCACGAAGCAACGATTACAAAAGTGTAGAAATTATGAAAAACTGAACAAAACTCATACCTCAATCAAGATCAAAACATGCTGAACCCTTGTGTTCTTTCCCTTTTATTTTCTTGCTAATATTCATCCAAGGATGATAACTAAAATGGCCATTCTTTTTGTTTTATTAAGTTATAACAACATAATTATCCATTTCCCATTTTATCCATTCATTAAACATATAAGTCAAATTAACAATATGGTTATTAAGTCATTTAACCTTCCACTAACTTAAGAATGGGATAATTGCTTCATAAAGCCTCCATATTAATAAAACAAAAACAATTGAGCATTTAACATTCAGCACACAGCTTTTGCATTTATTCGATTAAATCATTTCTCTTAATTTGGCACACAATCGATAAAATTACCACATAAAATTTTCACATAGGCTATATCACACATAATCAACACCAAAAATAATATTAAAATATTATTTTAACCTTAGATTTGTGGTCTCAAAATAACTATTCCGACTAGGGTCTAAACTGGGCTGTTACATATCTAACCTATGTCCTGAATACTGATAGTAAGGAGTTGAGGTTGGATGAGATTCCAGCTGTTTGTGATTTTTCGAATGTGTTTCCTGAGGAGTTGCTTGCTTTACCACCAGAAAGTGAAGTTGAGTTTGGTATTGAGCTCTATCCCGCTACAACTCCAGTGTTAATTGCACCTTATCGCATGGCACCTAAGGAATTGAAAGAGTTGAAGCTTTAGTTACATGATTTGTTGAACCGGGGTTTCATTTGACCGAGTGTGTCACTATCGAGAGTGTCGATTCTATTTGTAAAGAAGAAGGATGGGACTTTGAGGATGTGCATTGATTATCACCAGCTGAATAAGTTGACCATCAAGAATAAGTGTCCACTTTCTAGGGTCGATGATCTGTTTGACCAGTTTTGAGGAGCTTCAATTTTCTCAAAGATTGATTTGAGGTCTGGGTATTATCAGTTGAAGGTGAAGGATGCAGATGTTATGAGGATAGCTTTTAGGACTCATTATGGGCATTTTGAGTTTCTTGTCATGCCATTTGGGTTGACGAATGCACCTGCCGTATTTATAGACATGATGAACTGTGTATTCCATTCCTATCTAGATCGATTCATTGTGGTTTTCATAAATGAAATATTGGTGTATTCTTAATCAGAGGATGAGCATGACAAGCATTTGAGAGTGGTTCTTCAAGTTTTATAAGAGAAGCATTTGTATGCTAAGTTGAGCAAGTATGAGTTTTGGCTTCGTGAGGTGGTTTTTCTTGGTCATGTCATTTCGGTCGAGGGTACTCGGGTGGATCCAAAGAAAGTTAAGGCGATCTTGAATTGGAAGCCGTCGAGGATTATGTATGAGGTCAAGAGTTTTTGGGCTTAGCTGGTTACTATTGTCATTTCATCAAGGGTTTTTCATGTATTGCTACTCCGTTGACAAAGTTGCATCAGAAGAACTCTGCCTTTGAGTGGACTGATGAAAGGCAAAAGAGTTTTGAGAAGTTGAAGTCAATTTTAACTGAAACGCCTGTATTGACACAACCAGAATCTGGTAAAGAGTATGTTGTTTTCAGTGATGCTTCTTACACGGGATTGGGTTGTGTGCTGATGCTTGAGGGAAAGGTAGTTGCTTACGCATCGAGGCAATTGAGATCGCATTAGTGTAACTATCCGAACCGTGATCTAGTGTTAGCTAATGTAGTCTTTGCACTCAAGATTTGACATCACTACATGTATGGTGAGAGGTGTGTGATTTACACAGATCACAAGAGTCTTAAGTATCTCCTTACCCAGAAGGAGTTGAACTTGAGACAAAGGCGTTGGATTAAGTTGCGGAAGGACTATGACTGTGTGATTGAGTATCATCCAAGAAAGGCGAATGTTGTTGTTAATACCTTAAGTCGCAAGTCTTTAGTTGACTTAAGGGCAATGTTCATGAAGTTTTTAATTTTTGAAGATGGTGGTTTGTTGGCTAAGCTTCAGTGAAGCCGACCCTTGTCTAGAAGATTCAAGAGAGACAGCCATTTGATTAGAGTTTGGTGTGTCGTATCTATCAGGTTGAGTTGGGTGTTCTTGGAGATTTTGATCTCAATTCTAAAGGTGTACTTTGTTTCTAAGGTCGGATGTGTGTTCCGATGGACGAGGATCTGAGACACTTAATTCTTACCATAGCTCATAGTAGTCCATGTGCTATGCATCCTGGTGGGAACAAGATGTATTAGGATATTCAAGTTTTGTATTGGTGGTCAGGGTTGAAGAAGGACGTAGCTGATTTTATTGCTAGATGTTTAATCTACTAGAGGGTTAAAGTTGAGCATCAACATCCGTCTGGGTTACTTCAGCCGATCAGGATTCCAGAGTGAAAATGGGAGCGAATCACGATGGATTTTATTTTGGGTTTACCACTGACTCCATCTCGGAAGGATTCAATTTGGGTGATAGTGGATTGGTTTATGAAGTGTACACATTTCTTGCCTATGCATATGACCTTCAGTTTGCAACAGTTGGAAGAGCTTTACATCGGGGAGATTGTCAGATTGCATGGAGTTCCAGTTTCTATCATATCGGATCAAGATCCACGGTTTACGTCGAGATTTTGGAAGATGTTGCATGAGGCTTTGGGTTCAAAGCTTCACTTCAGTACAGCATATCATCCACAGTCAGATAGTCAGTTTGAGATAGTGATCCAGATTCTCGAGGATATGCTTCGGAATTGTGCTATCGATTTTGGTGGCAATTGGGATTGTCATTTTTCGTTGGTTGAGTTCACGTACAACAACAGTTATCAGAAGAGTATTCAGATGGCTTCGTTTGAGGCACTTTATGGTAGGAAGTGTAGGACTCCACTATGTTGGTCTGAAATGGAGGAGAAGAGGAATTTGGGTCCCAATTTGGTTCATGAGATCGAGGACAAGGCAAAACTTATCTGTGACTAGTTGAAGGCTGCTTCAGATAGGTAAAAGTCTTATGCTGACTTGAGACATCAAGATATCAAGTATCAGGTTAGTGATAAGGTGTTTTTGAAGGTTTCACCTTGGAAAAAGGTTTTGAGGTTCGAGTGGAAATGTAAGCTCAATCCGATGTTCATTGGCCACTATGAGGTTATTGAGCGGATCGGATCTACTGCTTATTGTCTTTTGTTATCGCCTAAGCTGGAGCTCATTCACTATGTCTTCCATGTTTCCATGCAATGGAAGTGTAGATCGAATCCTTCCCATGTTGTTCCTGTTGAGGAGATTGAGGTTCGATCTAACCTTTTGTATGAGGAGGAACTGATTGCAATCCTAGACCGTAAGGTCAAGGTGCTGTGCAATAAGACGGTTTCATTCGTGAAGTTTTGTGGCACAACCACAAGACTAAGGAAGTCACTTGGGAGTCGAAAGATATCATGAAGCGTCAGTATCAGTACCTGTTCAATTTAGGTAAATTTCGAGGATGAAATGTCTTTTAAGAGGGGGAGAGTTGTAAGGCCCCAAAAATAGGTCTTGTAGTTTTGGGTAAGTTTATCGGGTTCCGAGTGAAAATTGGGAATTAATCTGATTAATTAGTAATTTATATTCTCAATCAGTTAGCTTAATTTCATCTAAAATCGGTAAATAATATTCCGTAAAATAAAAATATTTTAGAAAAATTAATTTTATGGTTTTAAATAATTTTGGGTAAAATAAATATTTTGGGTTAAATTGGAATTTAAAAATAATTTAAAATGGGGTTTAATTGGGTGATTTAAAATATTAATTAAATGGGGCTAATTTGAAAAATAAGGGAAATGTGTAAGAGGTTTTATAGCAAATAAATCATATTTTCGAAATTTTGGAGCAAGAGGAACAAATTGTAAAACAAGGGAAAGGAGGAGTGGCCTAATGGCAAAATCCCCAAAATTTGAAAATCAGGTGGGGATTTTCAGTTTTAAAAACTCTACAACTTCCTCACTTTTCACTCATTTTTCACCCGAATTAAGAGTTTTTTTCTCTCTTTTTTTTTTTTTTCATAAATCAAATATCAGAGAATAGATTTAAACTTTTTCCTTCCAAAATTCTCTCTAAAATCTCTTGAAATAATTTCCAAAGTTGGGCAAAAAGTCACCTGAATTTCTTCAAGCATTTTGATTCAAACTTCCAAATCAATGATTTGAGTTCAATTGAAGGTAATCATCATCTCTAAACTTGTTCATAAGTTGGTTTCAATCATTATTTGTTAATTAAAGTGATTATAATGGATTTTCAACTTTAATTTCTTCTTTCTTGAACTTGAGGATCAACAATGGTGGATCTTTAATTTTGAGTTGGAAAACAAATATTAATGGATGTCTAAGCTCAAAATAGGTCTAATAATAGGTTTTTAATCTTAAACCAAAAGATCAATCAAGTTTTATGGATCAATTTTGAGAAATCCGAATTTGATCAAGAACATGGATGATTTTTCTGAAAAATTATGAAACGGATTAAATTATGAAATTAACACTTAGAATACATGTTATTGGACTAGGAATGAAGATTAGAAGTGGTTTGAGGTGCTGAAAATGGAGTTTAGTTGAGGAATTTCATATTTTGGCTTAGTTGTGCAACATCGGTAATGTAGTTTAGAGCAATGATTTAGATTCGTATACTTTATCAAATTTTGTGTTTATTGTTGCTATTGTTAGTTTGTAATGCATACTTTGTCTCTATTAAAGCTCCACATCAAGAGGAGGAATGTGCAAATCAGAATTGAAGCTCAAACTTGCTTGTTTAAACACATTTTTGCTCAAATGGCTAAGTGAAAAAGTGAGTGATATTAAGGGAAATTTGGTAAATTGACTTGATTATATGTTAAATTAAAGGTTTGATTGGTGTTATTAATGATTTAATTGTATATTGGATGGTTGGATTTACAAAACTAGGTTTTATTTTATAAAAGAGCAAAATGGCAATTGGTTTGGTAAGTTGTGTATTATGTTTTTTGCATGATTAAATTATATGGAACAAATTGATATTTGGAGCATGAATTGTTAATTTATTGAAAAATTGATAAAAGTTTTCTAATTGGTGTATGAATATTGGGAAAATGATATTTGTTATACTTAATTTTGTTGATGTTAAAATTGTTCAACAATATGCTTTTACTTGTATTTTAACATCCTAAATTAAGTGATTAAACAACGGATTTTATGCCTTGTATGTATGATTATATTGGCAATATTGCATGGTGGATCCATTGGATATAGTTGGCATGCCATAGGATAGAGTTCTTACCATTATTTGTGATTTGTGAGCATACGGCTCTTGGTGGACTGATTTGTTTTGAGTAGATAAGGGAATGTTGAGCTTGAGTCTCCACTCATCAGGTTATTTGAGGCACTATAAGGGAGCGTATAGCTTCGGCCTGCTCAATTTAGAGGACTGTATTTAATTTGTGGTAGTTCGGAGATATGTTTATCCAATGTATGATCACACGTTTACTTATTGCCATGGATGTATTATGCCAATATAATTGATTGATTGTGCCAATATAATTGAATGTTTATGTGTTAAAAGATTATTTTTACATGCCATGGAAAAATTGATTCTTAATTCTTGAAATAACATGTGATGTTATGGTGAAATGTTAACATGTTGTGACTGAAAATTTAATGCTTAATTGCTTTGATTTATGCATGGTTGGGTGCAAATTACTTAATGTTTTTACTATCATTCACTAAGCTTTTACATCCTCACATTTCATGCAGAGTATTTCTGAGCGTAAGGAGTCGAGAAGCGAGTGCAAGGGCGATCCAAGAATAAGGCTCAGTAGTGACTTAAGAAATTTACTTTAGAGACTATATAGAGGCATTATGATGCTTTTGGGACTAGTGTTATTTTACTTGTAATGGACATTGGACATTAAATTTTGGACTTTAATTTTGGTGATTTTATAATTGCTTTAATACATGATTTTATGTCTAATTGATGTTTGATTTATGGTATGTTGATGAATGTTTGTACAGTGGTTGATAACATGGTGTATGAAGCATTTATTTTATACTAACAATGTTTAATTGAAGCTTACCATGGAGTGGATTGCTCTCGACTAAGGTATGTTACTTGTGTGAATTAATTGGTGTTTGCTAAGCGTGTAATTAGGTGTTAATTGTTGCATATTTGTTGTAAATAAATTAAATTGGAGATGTGTGGAAGTTTATGGTAATTAATTATAGTTATTTCAAGTTTAATCGGTAAGTAAAATATGTAAAATCGGATAATTAAAATGAATTTTTGACAAAATAGGTGCAATAGTCTACACACGGATGTGTGGAGGCTGAGTGTGATCACACACGGGTGTGTGCAATCGGCCTAAAAGTTTTTCTCAATTCGAACATGGGTTTTTAAATGACACACAAGCTGGGGACATGACCGTGTGAGTTTTTGGGGTTTTATTTTTGGTTTTTGTAATCTAGTATTCTGATTTGCTTAATTTATCATTTAGTCCTAAAACTTGATTAGATTAATTGAAGCCTTTAATGATACGAAAACTTGGTAACATTTTAGAATTAGACTTGTAAATATTAGTATTTGGTAGAAACACTCTTAACTTTTAATTTGAAAAATGTACTAAAAGTTTGTAAAGTTACGATTTAATCCCTAATAATAAAACTTGAATTAGACATAGTAAATGAACTCGAATTAAGCTGGATTTTTTTTGGGCTTGCATAATTTGACTAAAAGAAAGTTGGTAACTATTTAGAAATAGAATCGGGATAGTTTAACCTTAGGTGGTAAAATGACCAAAATACCTTTAGGTTTAAATACTTAGAAAAAGTTTAAAAATGATTCACAAATTGCTTCTGAATTAATAAATGACATTTAATTAGTCATAAATGAGGTGTTATATGGTTGGAGTGTGTGTAGGGTGGTCGTTAGCTGGAGAGTCACTTCGGTGGCTAAGACAATGCTTTGAATTTGGGCCGGTCCATTCCGGTCGGGTTCGGGGTGTCACATCCATACCTTTGCCTTTGGTGGCTAGGTATTCCTTGCACTCTTTACGGTTTGCCTTAAAGTGCCTTTTCTTACTGCAAAAGAAGCATTTAGACTTAGATAAGTCTTTAGGCTTTCTGGTTCCCTTCCTTTCCACTTTTGGTTGCCTAGAGACCTTAGTCTTGCCTTTCTTAGTGTGCTTTCCTTTCCCTTTTGAGGAAGAAGCAACAGCTATGTTTGGTACTTCTCTTCGGATTGGTTGATCGTCATTCAATATCAACTTATAGGTTTGTAATTCCTTCATAATTTGTGTAAGTATCTGGTTATTGTTCCCAAGGTTATATGCACCTGCAAAGTCTTTGGACAAGCTCTGGAACACCATCTCAATCTAAGTGTTCTAGTCCAAATTGGCCTAATTATCCACGGCCTCAACAAAGTAGCCTATAAGAGTGGTCATATGGTATTTAACTAAAGTGTAGGGTTTTGTTGAGCATTCATCAATCTAGTTATAGCAGACTGTGGAGCCAAGGCTCAAATTTCAATGATTTAGTTATAATTAATTAAATAATAATTTAAAAATCTTAAATTAATTCTCAAGTCATTTCCATTCGTTTTTGTTCATTTCTTTCCATTTGGTTCTACATGCAATTCATTTAGTCATGAAGTCATTACATTATAGTATAGTGACTGAGCTCTCCCTAAATTTGTACCATTATGAAAGTTACTTAATAAGTGCTCATCTAATGGCCTTGTCATATGTTTGTTCCCTCATAAAATATCCTTAATCTCTTTAGGATAAATTTGTTTTCCTAATGTTATCCTATTGTATTTCATGGTAATCATTACATCTTTCTTCATGAAAAGTCAATTACTATCAAATAGTAATCAAGTCATTTATCACAAAGACAAATGACATGTGGTCATGTTTACTTTTCATCTATCATGTAATACTGAAAAGAGGATATCATTTACCTTTTAGTTGGGCTGTGAATTCCACTAATATGAACGATGTTAAATATTGCAGAAGTCGTATACCCAACATACTAACTTTTAATTCCTTATATATTTAAACTCAAGCTTTTACTTACATAAAAGTATACGAGTTACACATACATAGTCCATCATCCACTCAAGATTAAGGAATATCCCACTATGAATGTCACAAGTGAAGAAATCCATAAACAGATCTACGATCTATTCTACTTGGGTCTTGCTCGATGTACTGTCAATCCAATCAGTCACACCTATGTCTTTACCTTCTAGGAGTTATTCATTTCGATGCTTATGACAAAACATCTCCCCAAATGGACTTGATAGATGACATATTGATCTTTCAATTGATTTACTCATTTTCAATTAGACTAACAACATGTTTAGATTATCTATTAATACAAGTTATATTTTCGTATTATGATCCAACTATGTAATACTACTTAGTATTAGTTAAACATTAGATAATCAATGAACCAATATTTTCTTCTATTTTTCTTACCATACAAAAACCATTGAAGGAAATATACAAAAATATTAATGTAAAAAATGGATATTTTATTAAACCATTTTTTTTCAAAAAATACAAGTAAACAAAACGAACACTGTGCACTAGATCTAACAAAATGTTGAAACCCTGATCCAACAAATGACCTGAAAAGTGATGGCTAGGAGGAGTGCACCTTATTAACCAATGGAATAACCTTAAAATTACAAATATTGGCTTCATTTGGTGGTCTATATACACAACACTCTTGTAGGTGTTGTCAAATCAGTAGTAGCATTGATCGAAGAGATAACTTGTTTTACCATACAACTAGCATTGAGGCCTATACTCAAAAGACTTCCCACACCCCATCCTTTGTTGGGCCCTGATCCTAAACTTGATGGAGACTTATAGAGAGAAGTTGAGACTTCAATAGTCTATTGTTGCACAGTGATGTTAGCAGAAGCATTAACCTCCATCATCATATTTTGCTGTCTGGCTTCTACATCAAGCAACACCATGGTGGCACTTTGAACTCCATAAGAGACTAAATTAGCTGAGATAACCATAATAACATATTCATACTCTAGAGGAAGGCCATTAAGAATGGCAATAAATGTTCTTTCTTACTGATGACTTCACCACAACTAGCTAAATTGTCATAGAAAGCCTTGATCTTCATCAAAAAATTCATAGACAAATCACCTTTGTGTTAGGAATGCAAATCACATCTATAAAACATCAATTTGGACATGGTCTTGCTTCCATAAATACTACTTAATGTGTTCCAAATCTGAACAATAGAATCAAGACTAATCACATAAGGAAGAATACATGACTCACAAAGGATAAAAGCTAAGACACAAAGGCACTGTATCTTCAAGAATATTTGATAAACTGAGGAGGTGAAACTGTGGTGCCATAAATAAACTTTTGCAATTTATGAGTCTTTAGAACAAGCAACACCTATTGATGCCAAATTAGGTAGTTGGTGTCCTCAAGCATTATATTAATCTTCTTTGTGTAAAAGAGTCAACTATATGAGAAACCATCAAAGAAAGAAAGAGTCCTCAATGCCAGTGAGTCATTCCCAGGGAGATTAGCACGAGAACCACATGATGGATTGGTAGAGTTAGCCATAATGAACCAAAGAAATACTAAGAAGACGATCATATAAGAAAATTCGTGTGGAAAAGAAGCTTTAGTACCATGTTAAAGATCAAGAACAAGCCAAGAAAAATTGTTTGGAAGCTCAGAAAATAAGAAACAAAAACACAAAATGAATATAAATGAATCATTGATTGAATTATTTGTGACTGCAAATTTATACACCTTATATAGCATTGCACTCATTGTACCGCCAATAACTTATACATAACAATATTTTAACCAACTACAACTATTTTGTCTATCTGCTTAACAATATAGTAATAACTCTCAACTGCTACCAACTTATTGACTCGAAATGTTGAATGAAGCTTGGTTTAGTACACTAACACACCTAAACATTTTTTTCAGACCGGGTACCAAAACTTTATTCCATAACTAAAGTTGGCCCTATTATTACACTCCGTTAAAAAAAGCCAGAGCCAGTTATAAAGCCTCTCATCACCATGTCACTAAAATCGAACTAAATAAAAAAGCTATATTAGTATTAAATAAAAAATAATTATATTAAAAATAAAAAAAAATGTCCTCCATCATCCCTCTCCTTCTCCTTCTCCTTCTCCCTTTATTCTCTTCTCTCACATCATGCCATTGAATCAACCTCGACTTACCTTTCGATATCAATTTTGGTTTTAGTCTTAACTCAACAAATCTCTCCTAAGCCCAAATTAATTGAAATGCTAACCAAATGGAAAGCTTAAACACCAATTCTTTCCCCATTTTAGTTGAAGTAGTCATTGCATCTTTCTTGCAAACATAAGTCTTTATAAATAGTAGCAAGTACAACAAGTGCTAAAGCAAGCCTTGTCCTTCTAGCTAAACGAATTGCAATGGAGAAAATGGAAAGGGGGAGAGGGACGGGTGGAGGTGAGAGAGGGAGAGAAAGAAGAATATTTTTTATTTAATTTAATATAAATATAAATAGTTTTATTTAATTAGATTTTAATGGTGTGGTGATGTGGTGCTTCTTGATTCATTCTGAATTTTTTAAAAAAATGAATGTAATAGTAATGGCCAACATTAATTACAAATTAAATTTTAAGGACCCAATTCGATAAAAAAAAACATGAATAATTTTTTTGAAATAAAAAATATAAATATCTAAGGACTACCTCTATTCAATTAAGGGTCCATTTGATAAGGGAAAAATATTTTCGGGAAAACAATTTTCCAGATTTTACGGTGTTTGTTTTGTTGGAAAATGAATTCCTATAGGAAAACATTTTCCAAAACATGGGTAAATCATTTCAGCCTTTCCGGAAAACATCTTACCGATTTCTAAGGGGTAAGACATTTTCCACAGCTCCTCTCTTCACTCTCTTCACCCTAACAAAGAATTCCTCTTCGTTTGTCACTTCATCATCTCTGCCTCGTCTTCTCTACTGGTTCATCATCTCTGCCTCATCTTTTTTTCCAATTCATCGAAGGTAAATTTCTACTCACATTCTTGATTGCAAGCTCTAGGATTTAATTGTTAGGGGTTTCTGTATGTTTGTATTAGTGTTCTTCTGCTTGAGTTTGGTTTGTAGTGAATGTGTTGGTTTCTGTAAGTTTTTGAAGCTGGATGTGTTAGGGGTTTCTGCATATAAATTGTTCCCTAAATTAACCTAAAAAAATTAAGGGCAATTGACATACTTATACAGTAAAATGGCTGCCAACTCGAACCGCAGCATGTTCCCTTGTCTCTGAGCCGACAAAGATACGGTCAGGTCGGGTTAGACTTAGAAGTTGTTGGCAATAGCATTAGGGAGTCTCTAACGTATTCCTCCCTTCCTCGTACCATGTTAAAGCTCACTAAAATTCAAACCTTTCTTACAGCAAACCATGAAAGATTTTGCCTTTTATCACTTTCTCAACTTGCTGCAATTGCAGACACTAAAGAAACCTCCCTCAAATCCCAAACCCATACACAAAAACCGTTGGAATCACATCCTTCACTCTATATAGACCCCAAGTATTTCGTCTCTATTTTGTTAAACTGCAAAAACATCTTTCAAATAAAGCAAGCTCATGCGCAAATAGTTGCCAATGGGTTATTAGCTGACCTCTTCGTTTCAAACAAATTCCTTTACATATACATTCAACACAAAGCTATAGATGAGGATCATGCTTTTTTTGGTGGAATGAGAAAGAAGGACCCGGTTTCTTGGAGTGTTATGGTTGGTGAGTTTGCTAAAGATGGTGATTTTGTGAATTGTTTTAGAACTTTTAAGGAGCTTACTAGGTGTAGTGTTCAGCCTGATAATTATACTTTGCCTTTTGTTTTGAGAGTTTGTAGGGATAGGATGGATTAGTTAATGGTAGTTTGGTTCATGGTGTTGTTTTGAAATCTGGGTTGTGTTGGTATCACTTTGTTTGTGCAGCACTTGTTGACATGTATGCAAAATGTAGGGTTATTGATGATGCTCGTAAACTGTTTGATTATATGCATAAGAAAGACCTTGTTACTTGGACTGTTATGATAGATGGGTATGTCGAGTGTGGGAATGCTAACGAATTGTTGGTTTTGTTTGATTGGATGAGAGAGGAAGGAATTGTTCTTGATAAGATTACAATGGTGACTGTGGTTAACGTTTGTTCAAAATTGGGTGCCATGCATAAGGCTAGATTTGTTCATGATTATATATGTTCAATGAAGCTTAGTTTGAATGTAATATTGGGTATTGCAATGATTGATATGTATGCAAAATGTGGTAGTATTGATTTTGCAAGAGAAATATTTGATGGGATGCGAGAGAAGAATGTAATATCATGGAGTGTGATGATTGCTGCTTATGGATACCATGGTCAAGCATTTGTTATTTAAAATATTCCGGTTGCCTATAATATACCATTATTCACTTTATGTAAGAATATTTTTGGGGACACAAGAGCA
This sequence comes from Gossypium rotundifolium, assembly GCA_025506655.1. Lineage (NCBI taxonomy): Eukaryota > Viridiplantae > Streptophyta > Magnoliopsida > Malvales > Malvaceae > Gossypium > Gossypium rotundifolium. The sequence continues at coordinate 34,647,930 of CP106730.1, forward strand.
TGTCTGAACAGACTAATCACAAATTCTAACCCAAAAGTGTGCGTGGACCCCGGCTTGTGCATAAAAGTGTCCAATATTTATTTGTAAAGGAACATAATAATATTATATGTATAACTGCCTGGTAATATTTCAGTTTCTACTTTTCTAATATTCTTCTTCTAATAATAAGAAGAACTCTCTCTCTATATAAAAGATTTTAACTTTTTGATTGTCTTGAGCATACATTGAAAATTTAAGGTTCTTCTTTCTTTCCCTTGTTTGAATAGAATGGATAAGGCTTTCGTGTTATGGATTCTAAGTTGATAATAATCCTTTGGAGGTGTTGTGAAAGGAGATAAATTGACATTCTTTTTGTTAAGTTTTGGCATTAATTTTGGAACTGAGCTTAGAAAATATCACTTTTTTTCTTTGTACCTCAGATACGAAGTTATAATGGATCGATTCATTAAAATATTGTATATATTTATATTTATTGAAGTATTGGTACAAAGAAAGTAGCTTAATTTCTCAAAAAAATTATTAATGCAATTATAATTAGCTTGATATGTATGTATGCACTTTAGTCATGGTAACTTTTCATATATGTGATCTTATGAAAATCTTGCATCTTTTTTGTAGTGATCAAATATTTGTGTGGCATTATTTTGTGTAGATGGATCATAATCAAGATCAAAATGCAATTGTCGAAGTCGTGGCATCAGTTTTAGCTTTTAGGGCTCTTTGGATTAAAAAAATTAAAAACTAGGAAGGAAATTGCTTCTCACCCTCGTGTGAATCGAGATTATGAAAGAGAAAATTATATTAATAGTATTTTTTATAGTGGTGACCAACATGGTATTGATGTGATAAGGATGAGACCGATCACCTTTTTTAATTTGTGTGATATTTTTAGTAGGAATAATTTGTTACAATCATCTAAATCTGTCAATATTAAGGAGCAAGTAGTTATATTTTTACATATAATTGGTCATAATGTAAGGTTTCGAGTGATTGGATCTAGATATTATAGATCAACTGAGACAGTTCACCGTTACTTTAGGGTTGTATTGAGAGCTATTTTGAAATTGTATAAATTAGTTATTAGATTACCTGATGAGTCAACTCCTAGTGAAATCAGAAACAATCCAAGATTTTATCCTTATTTTAAATATTGTATTGGAGCATTAGATGGAACTCATATTCGTGCATCCGTTCCACTTAGCATTCAAGGAAGATTTCGTAGCCATAAAGGGGGGACGACACAAAATGTATTGGCTGCCATTACATTTGATTTGAAATTTTCATATGTTCTAGCTGGTTGGGAAGATAGTGCACATAATTCTCGTATTTTAAGTGATGCACTTTCACGCCCAAGAGGATTAAGAATTCTGAAAGGTAATAATTATCATTAAATACCAAATAGTTCTAGTAAGCTCATAATTTATTAGTATTAATTATGTTTTGTAAAATTGTAGGTAAATATTATATTGCTGATGCTGGATATGGCATCCGAAATGGATATATTACCCCATATCGTGGTGTCCGATATCATTTAAAAGAGTTTAGTGCTCAAGGGCCTGAGAATGCAAACGAACTTTTTAATCTTCGTCATTCATCATTACGAATCACTGTTGAACGTGTTTTTGGGATTTTGAAGAAACGGTTTCGTGTATTAGATGCTGAGCCATTTTGGAATTTTCAAACTCAAGTAGATATAGTTTTGGCTTGTTGTATCATTCATAATCATCTAATGGGAGTTGATCCTAGTGATTTACTTAATCAAGGATTATACGAGGAGTCTAAGTCTAATTTGATAATACCAACTCTTACGGAGCGAGAAGAAAGAGAAGAAGCAAGAGAATGGTCTACTAAGAGAGACGAAATTACACAAACTATGTGGACTGATTATATGGCTAGAAATTTTAGGTAGGTTTAGGGCTTAAGGTTATTGTTTCTATGTTATGTATCTTTTAGTATTAAATTATTTTTTTTTGTTAATGTTGGTTGTATAATGATATTGAAATTTTAGTTTGTTGGATTTTGAAATTATTATGTCTTGAATTTGTTAGATATTGATTATGTTTTAAGGTTGTTAGATATTGAATTTATTATGTTTTAAGCTTGTTGGATATTGAAATGATTGACAATGACAATTATTAATGTAGAATGGGCAAGGGCAACAAAGAAGGGACCTCCAAGCAATTCAGGTGGACAAAACCAGTGAAACATGTTTTTCTTGAAATTCTAGCAGAGGAGGCCCAGAAAGGAAATAAGCCTTCTACTGCTTTCAAAGTAGTTTCTATTAATCGAGTTGTCGAAGCTATTTTTGAAAGATTCCAAGTCCAATGCGATGCAAAGCATGTGGAAAATCATTTGAGGACTGTAAAAAATCAGTGACAGATTATATGCAAAATTTGAGGTGAAAGTGGTTTTGGATGGGATGATAACATGAAAATGATCACATATGATAGAGCGACATATGATGCAACAGTGATGGTAATATATGTATATATATGTTAAGTATATTTCAATTGTTTTTACTTGTTATTCTAATTGTGTATAATATCCAACAGGCACACAAGAAGTATGAACCATTTTTGAATAAAAGCATTGATCATTATGATGAAATTGCTTTGGTTGTTGGCAAAGATATGACAACAGGGAGTTTTGCCAGAACATTTGCTGACATAGATTTAGACGATGGTAACCAAGATTCAGTACCTGTAGACTGCGACAATGAAGAGGCTGAAGAGGTAAGAACAAATGTATCTTCATCTAGCACATCCAAACGTAAAAGAAAAAATGTTCAAGAAAGTATCGTTGATGAACAAATTAAATTTGTGGGTGAACAACTTGGCAAAATTGCTAATGCTTTGAAAAATTTACAGCGGATAAGACACCACAGCTTTACGAACAAGTGATGTCGATGGAGGAAGAAGGATTTGACGATGACTTCTTGTGTTCTGTGTTTGATTATTTAGTGAGTCATGAATCTGATGCCAAATCTTTTTTAGTTAAAAGTAAGAAGTATAAAAAAATTTGGCTTCAAAAATTTCCCAAGGTTGAAGATTTTGAAACTTTTATATGGTGTAATATTAGTTATGCACTTGGACAATGCTGTTATTATGTGGTGTACTACTAATTATGCATTTAGATAATATTATTTAATCTCTAGTATTAATTGTGGTTTAGAAGCTAATTTATAATTATTCAATCCTTATTTGTATTATTATATATTTAATTTGATTTATTTATTTATAAATAAATCATTACAATATATGTAAAAATAATTTAAAATATAAAATTTATTAATATGTATATAAATTTATTAAGATATGTAAAACAACTTTTACGAAAAATATTTTCAAGAATCTACCAAACAATGTAAAATATTTTACATAAATTCATCTAAATACCAAAAAATTTTCAATAAATCATTTTACAAAAAATAAATTATTTTTAAAATTATTTTTAAAAATATTTTATCGACAAATAAACGGACCCTAAACCTTAATATTTATAGAAATTGGCTCGGGACTGAAATCTAGGTCCAAATCTGATCCAAAGGGGGCCGGGTTGATGAGCAAGCTGAATAACTCCCTCCAGGTGGAACTTAATCTAAAAGGGGGTAACTTTGTAACTGTACAGTAATGAGAAAAGGACCTTGTTGATTCGCCTGTCCTCTACTTTTAGAAGGCATAATTTTTTTTTTCATTTGGATATCTCATTTCCTTGAATTTTGTTTATCAATGGCGAATACCCAGTTGCAGAAATACGGGACATTATCAAGGGAGCAATTGTCATATCTATTTAATCGATTCTCTCTTCTTATTTCCCAGCCAGGTATTTTCCATGTTTTCTTTCATTTCCTCTACTTTTTAATTGCCTTCGTTTCTCCTTTTTTTTCAATCCTCGTGAGTAGTAACATTTTCCTTATCTTGGAAGATTTTAAGAAGAGGATTGTAGACGCTGTGAATGACAAGCAGGTTGGTTTGTTTAATTTGCTTTTAGTTTCTGTGATTAGGAATTAAGGGCTTGAGAGCTTCAGCTGGATACATAAATTCACTTTTGAGGAGAATGCTTCGTTTATGACTGGTCTAATTATGTTTTTGATCCCTTTACTATGCCAGAATTTAGTATTCTATGCTTCTACTTTCATTTTACATAATTTGGTCTCTCTATTTTTTTATAATATATGACTAGTATAGGTCGAAATTGATAATATTGTTCTAGTGGTGACATGGATTATTTTCAAACTACTTCATCTTCCATGTAAATTTTTTATTGATCAACATGGTCGACAAGATTTTCATGTGAGCCTGAATGTGTGATCGAATAATAATTATGCAAATGGCTTTGTATTTTAACAGAATTCTTTTAGGCTTTGCTTGGTTGGGTGGGAAGAAAATTGGAAAGATGGAAAATCGAAAGGGTGGAAAAGTAGAAAGATGGAAAATATAAATTTTCTTTCCATAGAGGTGCTTGGTAGGGAAAGGTGGAAAAATTGAAAGAAAATTACATATTGTTTCTTTCTATTGTTTGGTAGAGTTTAAAAAATGAGATGAAAAAAGAAAATGAAACTTTTGAAAAATGCATAGCTTTGAACTTAGGTACACTCCTCATTCCAATTTGGAATGATTGGTTTTTATGCATTAGGATGGAAAATGATCATTTCTCCTATTTTCTTTTTCCTCTCATTTTTCTTCCCTACCAAGCATACTCAAAATTTATTTTCTTTCCACTTGTCCATTCCCTCCTTCTCTACTTCCACTTTTTCACCCAACCAAGCATACCTTTAGTTCGTTATGTTGGTTTAAATATGTTCCTTTTTTATTATGTAAACTGATTTTGATCATGCGTTAACAACATGCTTTTAGACTGTTGTCATTTGTCATTTAGTACTTCCGTTTGAGTTGTACTTGTGGACATGAAATTAAGACTTCAGAATTTAGATATGGCCTTTGTAGTATCATAAGGAACGTTGATTATTTTTAAGTGTCTTAACCCCATTTAAAGATTTACAAATCCTTCTGTAGGAACCAGTTGCTGTTACCACAGCAGTTCAGGAAGAGATATTTTTGGAGATGGGTGTTGGTAAGTTTGTTTTTCTATATCATGAATTACATTACGATTGGAATAATTTTATACTTACATGATCCTACAATTGTAAAATGTAACCCATGTTTATCTTTTACATTTTATGTGAATAGATGTTGGTTGTTTGTGGTCATTGGTTTATTTCTTTAAAGGCACATTCAAACTTCATGTGACTATTGGTCATCCCATCATCGTCAAGCATGTTTCGTAATCCTATAGTCCAACAATTAAATATCTCTTTTGTAATGGAAAGTGGGTTTCAGGGTATGGCAAAGTGATATTACCTCATTTCTGTTAATATTTGAAGGGAATTCCCTCCATTTTCATTTGAGAATGTAACATGGTTTTGTTGCAAAGCTGTATTCTGTCTACAAGAGCTGAATCCAGGAACTAGTAAAATGATTGATATAGTTTTTATTGGAGCTTTTGATAGTGTTTTACTTGATTTCATTTCTCTGCTACAGATCCAAGTTTCGGTCTTGCATGCCTGGGGAAAGTAAATATGACTTATGAGAATGATCAAGATTTGATGATTCGTTATTATAGATTTGTTGCCAAGTAATCTCTCTCTCTTTCTTGATATGTGTCTGTGGACGTGCCTGTTATGACTTGGTTTGAATTGCTCTTAATGAAAACATTGCATGAACTGCTGTAAATGCTTGAATAGTCCACAATCATTCTTCTTGTATCTGCAAGTGAGACAAAACTCAGATGTTACATTTACTACTTCAGATATTTGAAGAACTTTGTGGACTCTTTCAGCCTTTGCTCACACATAGTCTCTTGTCTGTCCATCAGGGATTTGCATGAAACGTGTAATTATTGTAATATGTAAGACATCTCATACTAGGTTGATTTGTATATGTTTTAGTATAGTTTGGTCTAATAGTACTTTGGTTTAGGTTAAGCAAAGGAAATGGAAAAAAAGAATTATGTTACGACCTTGTGCTTGGATTGATAGATCAGCTCATCAAAAGGAGACTAAAACCTTAGGACTCGTTAGAGAGAGACCCAAATCTCCTTAGGGTTTTTTATAAGAACTTATTATTTTATTATTTAATAATAAAGACCAACCTTATTACATAAAAAGGAAAATAAATCAACTGAAACAAAAACATAATCAAGAAATCTAAGAAATAAAAGCGTAATCTTAGCAAATCTAAGCCTTGATTAAAGAACCAAGTTAATGGCCTTTCCTAACATGGATTTGGCCAATAACAAATTATATTTTGTGATATTTGTACCACTTGCAATTTTCTTTTGTCAAAGGAGTGTGTGCTGCGGATGTATGGGATTTGGTATCTAGACTCGCTAATGTTTATCCTATGAAACAACAGTGAGGAGTTAGCCTGTGATGAAGCTGAGCTTGGACCTGAGGGATTTGCTGAAAAGCTTCATAGTCAACAAAAACTTCATGAGCAGGTAGTAACTATTCCTGATTTTTCAAAGTTTGAAACTTTACTTTGCTCAAGTCCCTAAGTGAACAATTTTGTAGCAACTGGAGATGCTAAAGTATATGCGCAAATTTCACTTCGATGACCAATCTGCAATCCTTGAGAAGGTAGGTGCTTATGTTCTTCTTTGGCCTATATTGTGCAGAGACTTGGACCGTTAAGCATATGGATTACTTGTTCTGTGAAATTAACCAAAATCAGATTAGTATTTTGATTCAAAACAATTTTTATAGCAAGAAAATGAGCGATCATTTGTGACTTGTTTCAATTCAGTTACACCATCAGATGGAAGATGCTAATTTTGAGAGTGAGGCATCAATTTTGTCAGCTGAGCAGATACAAGAGATTGTTCGAAGGAGGGTGTCTCCTTTATTTAGGCCAAGGTGAGTCTATTCTTGATTTACTTTTCTGCATCATTCAGTCTTAGCATGTTACATACTATATGAAATGATGGTGTTTGTATATGTATATACGTATGTATTAACCAAGTCTTTGTTTCTCTTTTCTCAATTGATGTTTTAGTCAATTGAGTTGACAGAATGATGAACTAAGAGCCAAAAGTTGCAAGTCCTCCTACGACCATGATATATGAATCTTCAACTACACAGTGCACTGCCATTGCTGGAAAGTTCTGTTCAACATAATATACGTGAGTCTAGCTGTTGTTGTTCCAAGAAAAATCGTACAGAGATGCCTTTACCTTCTTGTTCAGCGCTCAGACATCTGAGTTTTATGGTTGTATTAGTTAACACTTTTCTTCCATTGAATTTTAACAAAAACTGATTGTGGAGCTGAGTTATGAATTTTTTAAAATTTTATTAATATTAATCATGAAAGAAGTTTAAATCTATTGAAAGAGTCTATTTCGAAGTATTGCTATTACTGGTGCAAGAGATTACTGTATGATTCAATAAATATCTGGCCGAGTTGGTCTAAGGCGTCAGATTAAGGTTCTGGTCCGAAAGGGCGAGGTTTCAAATCTCACTCTTCACATTTTATTTCTTGACAAAATTTATCCCTCTATTTTATAAATATTGAGAAGTTGACATTTTTATTTTTTTATTTTTAAATTAAATGCTCTGATTATACAATTAATCCCTCTACTTAGGTCCACAATTATCGTTTTCTTTTTAAAACAAGTTCCAATTCCAAAATTTATCCCTCTTTTATGAAAATTGTTTAGTTGATCCCTCTATTGTCCTTTTTTACTAAATGCTCTAATGACAAAATTTATCCCTTTACTTAGGTCCAATTATAAAAATTATCCCTTTACTTCATGAAAGTTGAGAAGTTGATCCCTTTATTGTTTTTGTTTTACTAAATGTTTTAATTCCAAAATTTATCCCTCTACTTTATGAATATTGAGAAGTTGATCCCTTTATTGTTTTTGTTTTGCTAAGTGTTCTAATTCCAAAATTTTATCCCCCTGCTTTATGAAAATTGAGAAGTTAGCCTCTTTATTGTTTTTTTTAACTAAATGCTCAAGTTGTTATTTCTCTTTTTTTCCAAAACAATGTCTAACTACAAAATTGGTCCCTCTACTTTATGAAAATTGAAAAGTTAATACCTATATTGTTTTTTTACTAAATGCTCAAGTTGTTGTTTCTCCTTCTTTTTTCGAAACAATGTCTAACTACAAAATTGATCCCTTTACTTTATAAAAATTGAAAAATTAGTACCTATATTGTCTTTTTCCTAAATGCTCAAGTTGTTATTTCTCTTCTTTTCAAAACAATGTTTAAGTACATAATCGATCCCTCTACTTAATGAAAATTGAGAAGTTAATACCTCTATTTTTTGGTTTTACTAAATGCTCAAATTGGGGGCGAAACTTAATATGACATTCATTTATCTACTATACGAAAAATAAAAAGTTAGTCTATTTATTTATTTGGGTAAATGTTCAAATTGTTGTCAAAGCTTTTATACGTTGCTTGCATGCCAGTTTTTTTTAAAGGCAAAACCTTATTGAAAAGTCAACCCTTTCAAAATGATTAAATAAGGTACTAACATTTTCAAATGTAAAAGTGATACATGTTTGTATTCAATTGCAACTACAAAAGTAATGTCAAAATATAAAATTATTGTTGTCGAAACTATTTTAAAATCTGGTTTAGAAAAATGGGGATCGACTTTAAAAATAAAATAGGAGTCGCAACCAATCCCTTTTTACTTAGGTGTGATTGAATCACCTTACAAAACGTTTATTTTAAAATATTTAATTTTTGGTCCACGAAAAACAAGAAAATGGGTTCGGAAGTCGGTTACGTATGAGGAAGGGTTAGCACCCTCATAACGCCCAAAAATTGGTACCTAATCGATAAAGTTATGTCCAAATGTTTGAAATTTAAAAGGAATTTAAAAATATGATTTCTAAAAATACTTCGAACAATTTGATTGAAAATTTGAGAGTTCTTCGATCCGAAAGAATATAAACATCACATCCAACACGATTGGACATGATGTTTTTTTAAACCCTTGTAATTAAAGTCATCTCATAATTTACGAAATTTATTAAAATGATATTTAGTTATTTAGCCAAACAGAAAATCGCAACCCAGTACGATTGGGCACCATTTCCTGAATTTCTAAATACCAAAACATTGCCTTATTTTAAAATATAGTAAGCTTGTAAAAATGTATTTTTATTTTTAACAATAGTCCATGTGACAATATCGTCTTTATAAATTATCATATACAAATATTAAAAACAATTATAATACAATAGCATAATACGTATAATATAAAATACAATTAAAATAATTACATTTGGAGTAAAAATAGTAGTTCAATAAGAAAATAATAATATAGGTTAATATAAAATAATAGTAAAATGAAAGAAAATAGTAATGAAAATAATATAAATAATATTAATAATAAATTTTAATAATAATACTAATAAAACTAGGGTTAGTTATAAATAAAATAATAGTAGTAGTAATGTCAAATATAATATATATATATATATATATATATATATATATTGTATAAAAAATATATTGTTAAAAGAATAAATAATATATAACTTTAAATAAAATTACATTTATAATAATCTAATACATATATTCTATAAAAATAATAAAATAAATATGTCTTATAAATAGGTTTTGTACCAAGTAAAATTTTAGAACATAATGTAATATAATACTATAGATAAGTTAAAATATAATATAATAAATAATAAATAAATTATAAAATAATTTAAAAGTTATTAAACTAAGTAAAACAAGATATAAAATAATACATATATAAAATAATACATATAGAATATATATATAAACTATTAATAATTAATAAATATAGGAAAATAATCTAAAACATTTAACATGATAAAACAATTGAAATAATTTAAAATAAAAAAAATTAAAAAAATAAAGAAACAGGAGTTAAACAGCAAGTAAAAACAAGTATAAAGGGATTAAATTCGAACGTGCGTTAAATCACAGAGACTAATGTGGCAATTAAGCTAAATTTTAAAACGGCTACTGCTCGATTTTACCTTTAAAATGCATCGAGGACTAAATTGGAACCAAAACAAAATTTAGAGCTAATTTTAAAATAAATAAAAATGTGAATTGGGCTGAATTAAAATTAATTAAATTTCGAAGGACCTAAAGACAAATAGACCATTTAACGAAAAGAGCGGATCCTCACCGGGTTTTCGGGTCAACGCGCGGATCCCCTCTTCAAAACGACGTCGTTTTCTATCTGCTATATATTTTACAAAAACAAAACAAAAAAATTCATTTTTGTTAGTTCAGAGAAAAAAAAAAGTTTAGTTTTTGAAAACCCTCTGTCCTTTGGCCTTCAGGCCAGGACTCCGACAAGGGGGGGTCCGTCGTACTCCACGCGCACTACGCGCCACTACTGGCGGTGGTCAGAGGCCGAACTTCTCCTTTCCCGAAAGGTAAACCACCACTTTTTATTATTTATATGTGCAAAAAATAAATAAAAAAATGAAATATATATGTAAAATCACCTCTGCAAGGTTTCGGTATTTTATTTCTTTCTGCCTTTTGTGAATATCTGGTCCTCCTTTTGTTACAGGTTTTGGGGCCTTTATAGCCTCCGAAAATAAAAATAAAAGGAAAAAAAAAATCTTTTGTCATCTTTTCTTGTTTTTGTTTCTGTCTTCTTCCTTTTCTTGTGCAGGTCATTGCGAGAATCTTGGTGGCGAGTCCGTTCATGCGTTGATGACGGCGTGGACGAGCGCTGATGGAGTGCGAGGTAGCAGATTGCGGCGCAACACCGGGGGCAAAGCTTGCGGTGCCTAGGGTTTCGAAAACCCTAGGTTTTCTGATTTCGGCTTTGAGTGTTGGGCCGTTTGGGCCGTGCCTCACTTGGGTTCAGAATTGGGTTAATTTGTTTTGTGTATTGGGCTAAAGGTAATTGGGTCAACTATTTAGGAATTGGTTGTTGGGTAATTTTGGGTTTTTGGGTTTTTATAATTGTAAATGGACTTTATTGAACTGGACTTTTTATTTTTTATTTTTTGACTTTGGTTTGCTTAAGCCTGGGCAAAAATGGGCATTTACAATTGTTAGAGAAATTAGTTTAAAATATGTTTACAGTAGCACGTTGAGTTTTACTTTGATTGGTATTAGTATTGTTGTCAGTACATGAGGATGTGGGTTTGAGTGTGGTGAAGTGTATTATCCTCCTATTTAAAGGTTAAGTAGAGGCTATGAGTAATTTTAGTCATTGTATCAAAAAGAGCATATATAATACAAATTTATAATGAGATTAATGTTTAAAAAATATGTTTACAATATAATAAATAATTAAATTTATATTTGCATTAAACAATAAACTATAAATTAAAACCATATTTTTAAAATAATAATTATGAATTATTAAAACCATATATACATTAAAATAAATTGTTCAAATTATAATCATATTAAAATATTTTATATTAGATAATAATTAATAATTAAAATGATATATTTAGGTTAAGAAAATTTCTATATTTATTAGATTATTATATAAATAAAATAAAATTTATACAACTATTATATAAGAGTAAAATTTATAATATATTTACTTTTTATAATTCTTATATTTATATAATATAACTAGTTTTTAGCTCGCACAATTTGCTCATATATTTTATAAAATTGTTATTAACAACATATTAATTAAAGTTATTGATAAAACATATTTGAAGAATATAAGCAAATTAAAAAATATACTTTAAGTTAAAATTTGAAACATAAAATTGTTATAATATGTATATATAATTATTGATTCCAAATCTTAAGGAATATATATATATATATATATATATATATATATATAATAGTTCTATTCTCGTACAATGTACAAGCTTATTACGTTGAATAATTAAAATATATTAAATTAATTCATATTATGTTTTAAAATTTAACGAATTTACAAATATTATAGGTAATTAATTAAAATAAAGTAATTCAAAAATAATATATTAAAAAATATATGTGATTTGAAAATAATAAATAATTTATATTAATAATAAAATATTCAAAAGTTTTACAAACTTTTTATTTTGTAGAAAATGTGGTTGATATTATATGTATTATGACCCACTTGTTAATACATACCTTTATAGAAAATTTTGACTATATATATATTAATTAATTTTTATTTTATGCAATATACAGATTGATTATTTATATATATATATATATATATATATATATATATATTAAAATATGTTATATTTATTTGTTAATTTTTTATATATTTTTACAAATACAATAATTTAGAATTAATGAAAAATCTCTGATAAAAAGTTTATATTTTAAAAACAGTAACATATTTCATAAACACATGTATTTCCTTAATATAAACTGTAATGTATTAGCTTTTGTAACGTCTATTTTAAAATATTCAACGCAATGTTTCATAAAACATGTTGTAATGTTTTAACTTTTGCATTTCCTAACATAAATTATGTTTCATCTTTGCAATATATTTCATTCATCTATAAGTGAAACATATATCATAAGAAAGATTTACTAGTTTAGTTTTCCAACACATTAGACAACATCCTATCTACCTAGAAAATAATCAATTAAATGCCAAAGAATCGGACAATGACTGGAGCGTTGACCGTTTCGAAATTTGCGATCGGAGCTAATCTGGTTATCTCGAACTTTCGGGTGGGTAGGGTTACGAAGAAAGCCAGATATCGAGTTGATTTGCCGGTGGATATTGATGATCCAACGGTGGATGGAAATGGGTAGAAGGTGATGGAGGATAATGCACCAAAAATTTCATACAGGAACAAGTTAATGGGTTCACAGAACTCAACGAATTCTTATCAAACATTGGAGGATTTTGAAGTACAAGACGACAATGGCAAAATAGAAGTAATTGATGGGATTTCATCGATTATTTTCTCTGACAGAGTACATAAATTTATTGAAAGGAAAATGGCCAAGATAGTGGTTGTCAAACTCTTAGGGAGAAAGATTAGTTTCAATGCTTTACTTAACAGAATTACGACCCTATGGAAATATAGAAGGTCCTTCTGATTGATGGATTTGGAAAATTATTACTACCTTGTGTGTTTTAACGATGAGGAGGACTACATAATGTGTTGAAAAAAAAGTCCCTGGGTGATTTTCGAACAATACCTAACAGTGAGACCTTAGTCGCCAAACTTCTCGATGGTACAAGATGAGGTGGAATCTCAGGTCGTTTGGGTACATTTACTTGGGCTACCGGAAGGGTATTATTCAAACTTTCTACTGAAAGCGATTGGCCAAGCAATCGGTCCAATGATCAAAATAGATGATAATACAGAGAAGGCCAAGAGGGGACGTTTTGTGCAAATGGTCATGTGCGTAGATCTGAGGAAGCCTTTACTATCAAAGATCAAAATAAAAGAATGAAGACAAAGGATAGAGTATGAATCTTTAACTAATGTGTGCTTTGGTTTTGGGTTTTATAGACATAGCATTGATGCTTGCCCAAAGGATCGGACACCGGAGACAATGGAAGAAAACAATATGAGTGCACCGACAGCAAAAAAACAAGATCTGTAGTGGAGAGTGGAGGAGGTGAGTTACGAGCCTTGGATGCTCGTCGAACGTCGACAACGACGAAAAGGAAGGGAATGTACTACAACAGAGGCACGAATCAAGGCAGATCTATTGGTGAATCTAGATTTAATGTTTTAAGCAAGATTAATAGAGGGAGTGATATAGTTGAATCAATTGTGGAAAAGGAAAGAACGATTGAGGAAGATAAGGGTAAGGAAAATAGGGGTGGATTAGGCTCAAAGAAGTTGGCAGACCGTAGGAAAAATGGATTGAATTTTAAAGGGAGAGGAGTGATAAGCGTGAGTGGGCCAAAAGTGGGTCTTAAGTGTTGAAATCCATTACTAACTCTGGTGGGCTGCTGTTAGGGAAAGGCCAGAAAGGCTTGGATGATAGGGCAAAAATGGGTAATGCTTCAGAACTGGATGATGAGAACCTATTTGGATTTTAGGCTATCCAAATCAAAGCCCTTTAGACGATAGAAAGAATAAAGCGGTGAGAATTATTCAGGTAAGGCAGAATGGTTCGAGTATTGGGGTCGATACTGTAAATTTCAAATTCGAAGATTCAAGCATGGTCAGTGAAAACATGGGTCAAAGGTCGACACTAAGGGATGAGTTAGCACAAATAAGACCATTAGAAATGGAGTTCAAGGGGTCGGAACAGTCCTTGGTAGAGGTCAAGACAGTCATGAGAGAGTATTGATAACATTAAGCACGTCAATGAGATGAGGAAACAAGTTGGTAGGGAAGCAATGGCAGATGAGGATTTGGCTGAAACTGTAACAACTCGTTTTCATTTGTGTCGAAAACAGTGGTTTCGGGACTACAATTCTGACGAGTAATTTATTTTTTTAATATTTATTTAATGTCTACAGGATTGTATTAAGGTCATATTAAAATTTTATTAAGAAATTTTGAAGTTTAAATAGTTAATTAAGTGAAAAGGACTAAATCATAAAAGGTGTAAAAGTTGAGTTCTATAATTTAAAGGGGTCAAATGGCTATGAAATTTTAAATTTATGGAAAAAGATGGTTAAAGTGTTAGTGGAGGTACATGGATAGGTTTTAATGAAATTTTTATAGTTTTTAAAGGTTATATGTGTAATTAAATAATTAAAGCCTAAACTAAATAAAATAAAATTGTTTCATCTTACTCAATCTCCACCAAAAATTGAAGAAAGAAATAGCTATTTTAGGGTTTGAAGGTTTGGCTAGCATAAGTACTTGCATGGTATGTGATTTTGGTCCTGTTTTTAATGATTTTTATGTTTTTGAGTTTGTTTTAGCTTAGTCTAGCTAGCCCAGGGGTTAATTTGCAAAATTTTTAAAGGTTGATGGACTTACCATGGATTTTTTGAATGTGTTTTGATGGTAGTTGATAGATTATTAATTTTTGTTGTAAAATAAACATGTTTTGTTTAATGATTTTTGATGAATTTTGGAAATAAGGATTAAATTGTGAAAAGTATAAATCCATGGGTTTTGTTGTGAATTGTTGGTAATTATGGGTTGTTTCAAGATCCCTTGTAACATTGGTTAAGTTGGATTTAGGCTAAAATGAGTTATATTTAATTTATGAGCTTAAGGACTAAATTGTAAAAGTCAAAGTATTAGGGGTAAATTTGTAATTGTGCATAAATATGAACTATGGATTAAATTGAATACTATAAGTACTTAATTGATTAAAATTATCTATTTAGATCAAGATATACCACAATCGGACTTAAATTGAGGAAAAAGTTAAAGCTTCGATTAGTTCGAATCTACTTATACAACTTTAATATCGAGGTAAGTTCGTATGAATTGTAATTATGTTAATGTTAGTTAAATTGACTATCTATTATATTGTGTTAGTTGTAAATGGGTTCAAGCATACATGTATCAATGCTATGATGAATTGACGGATAACGAGTCCCGTTTGAACCTTAAGAATTCTTAGGATACAAATGACATGTCATTAGGGGTTTCATGTTTCGGGTGCTAGTCTTGAATGTCCTACCAGTGGGTGAGGTCTTGTATTTGTTGTGGATTCTTCACAACTCGTGTGAGAAGCATCGTGTAGCTTACATTCTGACCCATAACTCGTGTGAGTAAACCCATTTTACAACTCGTGTGAGCATTGATGTAAAGGAAATGTTACAATTATATGGAAAGGCACACTATGTGTGAGCGTTCCCGAGTATTCGATGTAATTCTAGATGGTTCAATGGATAAAAAAAAGGAAATGAGTAAGTATGCAAATGTAATAAATCATGATCTTATGAAAACATAGATGAGTTAAATGATGTATTTACATATGGAAATCTTCTTATCTTATGGTTGAATTCATTTGTATCATGGACAAGTGTACTAACTTGTGAGTTTGATGATGTTGTATAGGCTTATGCTAAGCTTATGGCATTGGTAATGATCTATCTTGATTTATGAATTGTTTTAATGAAATGGTAAGTTATGTTTAAGTTTATACGAGCTTACTAAGCACTTGTCGCTTACGTAGTTACTTTTCTTTGTCTTATATATTATCGGAAGCTCGACCGGTTGGAAGCTCGTTGGAGACCTATCACACTATTTAGCAACCATTTCAATAGTTTTTGAGTATTTTGGCCGAGTTTAATCATGAAATGTATAGGATCTTTATAATGGTGATTTTGTAAGTATATGCTTGAAGTTTATGTTTGGTTTGGTGAAATTTAATGCCTTATCAAGATATGCCATATTGGTTAATTTTAAGCGTTTGTATATAAATGTGATGGTTTGTGAATGGTCGTTTGTGGTAACATGTAGTGATTAAATGAACTAGGTTTGCATGTTTGGAAAATGACAGTATTGACTTGTTTTGGTAAGTGATATTTTGGTACAATTGTGGTGCCTTTGAATGGCATATTGGTTAGTTGAATTAGGGTGTTTGAAATGGCATGTTTATGTGTGTTTGAATTATGTTTAAATCCCTTGAGTGTGTGTCCAAATTGTATGAATGGTTACGTATGAATTGAACTTGACATGACTTGATTTTAGGTAAATTTTTGGGTTCATATGGCCTGGGACACGGGTTGTCACACGGCCGTGTGACACACACGGCTTGGCGACACAACTGTGTGTCATTTTCTTAGTGTTTCAAGTCAGTGAGTTACATAGCCTAGCACACGGCCTAGCACACAGCCGTGTGTGGTAACTCAGATAGTTACACGGCCTGGCACACGACTTGCGACACGGCCGTGTGACTCTATTCAGTGAGTTTCACGGGTGAGGACACGGGCTGGGACACGGTTGTGTATCCTTTGTTCGAATGTTACACGGCCCGGGCTATGTCACACGACCTTGTGACCCCTGTTTTCTAAATTCTCCAACTTTTTCTTAAAACTTCTGTTTTGTCTCAAATTAGTCCCGAATTGCTTCAAAGCTATTTTTAGGGCCTCGAAGGCTCGATTTAGGGACCAAATGCTTAAGTTTGATATGTTTTGAATGAGATAAATTTATTTAATTTTATTTTGATAAATGTTTTCTGACTGTACAATAATACTCTTATTTAATGTTATTTTGATAAATGTTTTCCAATTGTACGGTAATGTTTTGTAACCCTAATCTAGTAATGGAGATGAGTGAGGGGTGTTACAGAAATAGTGGGCGGGCAAGCAGAAATTAGTTGCTAATTTGGTTTGTTTTTCTATTGACTTGTCACCATTATATTTTTTAGGGATACAAGATTAATGTCTTGGAAATGTCAAGGTACTGGTCGTCCTAGGTTTCATAACTTTGTGAGGGAATATAGGAGAGAGTTTAATATTGATTTAATTTGTCTTGTGGAAACCCAAACCAGTGGAAATAGAGCTGATGATATAACTGGCAAACTGGGATATTAGAATTCATTCAAATTGAAACTTTTGGTTTTGTTGGGGGTATTTGGCTTTTATGGAATGATAACATAGATGTGGAAATCATCCATTTACATGCTAAGTGATTCACATGAGAGTTTGTAGCAAGAAAGGAGCAACTAGTTTCCTGTGTTTAATAGTTCACACGAGTCCGCAAGTTGTTAAACGAAACGCTTTGTCGAAGGTTTTGTATTGGATCGCTAAATATGTAACACCCCTTATCCATATTCTACGCCGAAACTGGGTACGAGGCGTTACCGTACTTAACTCACTTGGTCATACAACTTTAAGATATAAAACTTCATCCCAACTTAACATTACTCATTACAATCAATACATTCTCATTAAGGGCCTATGAGGCCTTAATCAAGCATATGGAGGGTCTCGGAATCCAACCGGGAATTTTTGTGCATTTGAAAATTTTGTCTAAACAAGGGCCACACGCCCGTGTGAAATGGGACACGCCCGTGTAGGCAGGCAGTGTGGTCACACACTCCCATGTACCTAACTTGTGTGAAATTTATTTTCATTTTGAACCTACAGGGGTTTTCACACGGCCGGACACACGCCCGTGTTCTTGGCCTGTGTGCTCCACACGGCCTAGACACGCCCGTGTGTAAAAACCTGGGTATTCTGTTTGTGACGTCAGGAACCTCATGTGGGGCACACGGCCTAGGCACACGCCCGTGTGGCTAGCCCGTGGTCGACACTGACTTGAAACACTAACATGCAGGGGACACACAGCCTCGTCACCCAGCCATGGGACTGCCCGTGTGTCTCACACGGCCTAGACACATGCCCGTGTGCCTACCTGTGTGGAAAAGAACAAGGCTATTTGCCAAGCTCTTTTCATCACCCTAGCTCACACAACATAATTCCATTCAACAAATCACTAAGCAACTCAAATTTGCAACATACACTTCCATGAATAACTTCATCTTTTCATAAATTAGTAATAATAAGCCACCAACAATGGAAATATACAAAAGAGTTCATCTTTAAAGGAGCCAATACATACTTGGCCAATATAACAAAACAAGTCACCTAGTATAGCCCCTATACATGCCATACTTAAAATACTAAGTCTAAATATAACGAGATGAGTTGATAGTATGGGAGATCTTCCAATTATCTTCGTATCCCGACCCGGCTCTTTGACACTATAAAATAAGGGAAAGGAAATGGAGTAAGCTTTAAGCTTAGTAAGTTTACATGTAAACAATAAACATCATAATATGTGTTAATCAATAAATAGCATTATAAAATAAGCAAGAACAATCCACATTCCAAGATCATGCTTACTTATTTCATCTCTAACCACATTCCCACCATATCACAAGCCAAATGCTCACATTATTTAACATACATCCCTGCACTTATTAGCACATGATCACATAAAACAACACTTAACAATTTCACAATAAGGCATTCATAGTATAGTAATACCAAACACTCGGTGGTTTCGCACTTAGCCCACCATTAATCTTTAACAGGGTGGTCTCGCACATAGCCCACCAACTATTAATATAAATGATGGTATTGCACACAGCCCATCGTGAATAAGTAATAAGGTGGTATCGCACATAGCCCACCACAAGAATAATTAAGGTGGTATCGCACACAACCCACCATTAATTACTACAGATAATATTCCATATTTACATATCTATTTCAACGTTCATACTGAAATTATTCATTATCTACCGAATTCAATCCATTTAAATCGTAAATGTTCTCAATCATACAATGCACCAAAAAGTAACAACATGTGTATTTAAGATGCATCGTTTACACATAAACTTACCTCGGTGTAAAATGTATTAATTTGTGGTTTAATCCGAAACCTTGTCTTTTCCCCGGTCAAGGTTAATTCCATGCTCTTCTTGATCTATAACAACAAAATTCACTCATTCAATCATTTTATAATCATAATACATCATAATCCCTACTTAGGCAAAAATGACCCTTGTACAATGGCAAAATTATGATTTTGCCCCTAGGCTCGTAAATCATTTTTCATCACATCTTCTCATTAAAAAAGCCTAGATGAACATTTATTTCTCTTACAAATACTCATAATTCCAACTATTTCATGCATTTATTACACAATTTCAACTTTTACAACTTAGTTCTATTTAGGTGTTTTCATGGTAACACCTTTCACAAAAGTTGTTCCTTGACTGACTAACATCCATTTTCTTCCATAAAAACTCAGAAAACATCATTAAAACTCCCATGGAAAGTCCCTAAACTTGCAACCATATTGCAAATTAGTCCCCTCATTAGCTAGCTTAAGCTTACGGGGTTCCAAAAGTACAAAAATTATCAACTAAAACCACCAAAATCACTTACTTGTGTGAGGATAAGTTGCTGAAATTTCAAAGCTTTCAAAACCCCCTCTATGATGGTATTTTTGGTGGTGAAGGTGATGAAAAAAAATGGATGATATCATTTTTTCTTATTTTATTTATTTCCTTCAAATTAGTCCACCTAACCCACCCAATTTTGACCAATTTTGAGTCTATTGTCCCCTATGGCTGGCTATCAACATTAGGAAGGTCTAATTTCACATTCAAGACCTTCAATTTAAAGTTCCTTATCAATTTAATGCTTTTAGCTTGAAAAATGGAACTTTTGCACTTTATGCGATTTAGTCCTTTTTTGCAATTAAGCCTTAAATCACTAAAATTAATGCACCAAATTTTTCATGCATCCTTATAATCATGCTATAACACAAAAAATAATGTCAAAATAATTTTGTACTAGCCCCAAAATCGGGTTTTTACAACTCTCCCCTCCTTTAGAGATTTTTGCCCTCGAAAATCTTACCGGTAAAAAGGTTTGGATATTGTTTTCTCACAGCTTTTTTCGGTTCCCATGTAGCTTCTTTCACACCATGTTTTTGCCATAACACTTTTACTAAAGCTATGCTCTTATTCCTCAACTATTTAACCTCCCGAGCTAATATCTTAATTGGCTCATCTTGATAAGTCATGCCCGATCGTGTATCAATTTTCGATGGAGGAATCACATGCGAAGGATCGAACGATATTGCCGCAACATCGATACATGAAACACGTTGTATATTTTCTCTAACTCTATCAGCAAAGCCAACCGGTATGCCACTGGACCAATCCTTTCGGTGACCTCATACGGCCCTATGAATCGCGGACTCAATTTGCCCTTTTTACCAAATCTCAATATTTTCTTCCACGGGGATACTTTCAGAAATACTTTGTCGCCCACTTGAAACTCGATTTCTTTCCTTTTCAAATCTGCATACGACTTTTGTCGGTCTGAAGCAGCTTTCAGACTATCACGGATCACTTTCACTTTCTCATCAGTCTCTTTAACTAGATCTACCCAATGAATTTGCTTCTCACTAAGCTTGATCTAATATAACCGTATAAAGCTTCGCATGGTGCCATCTGTATACTCGACTGATAACTGTTGTTATAAGAAAACTCAACCAAAGGTAGATATCTTTCCGAACTCTAACACACAGCATCAGAACATATCCTTAAGAACTTGAATCACTCTTTCAGATTGGTCGTCAGATTGAGGATAGAATGTAGTACTAAAATTCAACCTTGTACCTAAGGCTTCCTGTAACTTCTTCCAAAATCTTGAAGTAAATCTAGGATATCTATCCGAGATAATAGATATAGGCACTCCATGTAATCTCACCACCTCAGCAATATACAACTCGGCCAACTTATCAAGTGAATAATCTACATGCACCAGTATAAAGTGAGCCGAGTTCATTAGTCTATCAACAATAACCCACACAACATCTTTCTTTCTCAAAGTTATAGGCAACCCTGTTACAAAATCCATGGTGATCCAGTCCCACTTCCACTCGGGAACCATCACCGGCTAAAGTAATCCCAAAGGTACTTGATGCTCGACTTTCACTTATTGACAGATCAAACATCTTGTCAAAAACTCAGAGATGTCTCTTTTCATACCCGACCACTAATAAAATTTCTTCAAATCATTGTACTGACAAGTGACCACTATATGCTTAATGCAAAATTTTTCGGATCAACTCATCATCTTTAGGTACACAAATCCTGTCGTAAAACATCAAACAACCATTTGAACTCACTCGAAAATCTGAATCATTTCCCAATTCGTACTTAGCTCTCTTAGCTTGCATCTCTTTATCATTCTTTTGAACCCCACATATCTGTTGAATAAATAATGGTCTAGCCCTCAACTCAGCTAATATAGCACCATCCTTAGACAACGCTAAGCTAGTACTCATAGCTCTCAAAGCAAACAGGGATTTCCTACTCAAGGCATCCGCAACCACATTCGTTTTCCCCGGATAGTAATCAATTACTAGCTCATAATCTTTCAATAATTTGAGCCACCACCGTTGTTGCAAATTCAAATCCTTTTGATCCATCAAGAACTTTAAACTCTTATGATCGGTGAAGATTCAGCACTTCTCACCATATAAATAATGACGCCAGATCTTTAATTCGAAAACAATAGCAACCAATTCCAAATCATGAGTTGGATAATTCTTCTCATGCAGTTTTAGCTGTCTCGAGGCGTAAGCTACTACCTTACCCTCTTACATCAACACACAGCTGAGACCATTTAATGATGCATCACTGTAGACCATAAACTCTTTCCCCAACTCAGGTTGTACTAAAATCGGCGCCTCAGTCAACAATGTTTTCAATCTCTCAAAAATCTATTGACATTTCTCAGTCCATTCAAACTTGACATCCTTATGCAACAGTTTTGTTATCGGGGTAGCAATCATGGAAAACCCTTTTACGAACCGTCTGTAGTACCCTGCTAAACCCAAAAAGCTTCTAACTTCTGACATATTTCTTGGCGGTTTCCACTCCACAATAGCCAAGATCTTACTCGGATCAACTCTAATACCATCACCCGACACAATGTGTCCTAGGAATCTAACCTCTCAGAGCCAAAACTCACTCTTGCTAAATTTAGCATACAACTGTTTGTCTTTTAAAGTCTGCAAAACAATTCTCAGGTGCTCTGCATGATCACCCTCATCTCGAGAATAAATCAATATGTCATCGATAAAGACAACTACAAACTTATCCAAATACGGTAGGAAGACACGGTTCATTAAATCCATAAAAATCGCAGGAGCATTCGTTAAACCAAATGGCATGATAAAAAAACTCATAATGGTCATACCTCGTCTGAAATGCAGTTTTTGGCATATCTTGCTCCTTAACCCTCAACTGATAATAACCAGACCTTAGATCTATCTTAGAGAACACTGTAACTCCCTTTAGTTGGTCAAATAAATCATCTATCCTTGGTAAAGGATACTTATTCTTCACTGCCACTTTGTTGAGTTATCTGTAGTCTTGCATAATCTCATTGACCCATCTTTCTTCTTTACAAAAAGTACAGGAGCACTCCGTGGTGAATAGCTCGGTCTTGCAAAACCCTTATCCGTTAACTCTTGCAATTGAACCTTCGGTTCTTTCAACTCTAATGGTGCCATCCTATACGGAGCAACCGAAATAGGTGCCATTCCCGAAACTAACTCAATCCCAAACTTGACTTCTCTAACTGGAGGTAATCTGAGTAACTCTTTCGGGAACACATCTGGATATTCGTATACCACCGGCACTGATTCAATCTTTAGCTCTAACTCTTGAGTATTCAGCACAAAGGCGAGATAGGACTTGTATCTTTTCCTCAAGCATTTCTCGGCTACCATAGTTGAAATTATCACAAGCAAATTATCTGATCTACCTGATTCAACCCGAATGACATCTCTATTTTCACATTTCAATTTAATAAACTTACTACCGCAGTTTACTAAAACATTATGAGCCGTCAACCAATCCATACCAAGAATCAAGTCAAATTCATCAAATGGCAACAACATAAGATTTGCTGGAAAACAATGACCTCTGATTGTCAAAGGACAATTACTACACACCTTGTCAACTAGCACATGTTTACCCAATGGGTTTGACACCTACAAATTTCATAGACTCAACAATCATACTCATACTAGATGCTAGTTTCATGCAAATGTAAGAATGGGTAGACCCCGGATCAATCAAAGCAATAACAGAGGTGTCATAAAGAGAAAAAGTACCCTTTATCACATCTGGAGATGATGCCTTCTCGCGAGCTCGAATGGCATAAGTCATTGTTGGTGCCCGACCCTCCGGTCTCACAGTAGAGTCTTGAGGCGTACCTCTACTACTGGTCCCACCTCCTAGGTTCTTTTGTGATCTACCCCTCAAAGATACATTACTTGATCTCACTTCTTGCTTTCTTTCCTTCTCCTCTCTCTCTAGACAATTTCGAATAAAATGGTCAGGTGAACCGCACTTATAACAATTTCGATTGTTCCCCCAACACTCCCCAGTGTGTTGGCTACCACAATTTGGACACTCTGGTTTGGACTTTGGATTGTCCACACTTGCCATCAAGGTCGCTTGAACTCTCGAGCCTGAATATGTATTACCTCGATCTCGATGTGAATACCCAACTGATGCAGCCGTCTGAGGGTTCAACTCCTTGGACCTCTTCGATTGAGCTTGGTATGATTTACTCATTAGCCTTTTTCTTGCATCTCGGGCCTCACTCACGGCTTTTCTCTTTTCCTTATTCAGTTCTTCGGCCTTACATTTCCTATCAACCAATACCACAAACTCTTTTAACTCTAAAATCCCAACTAGAAGTATGATATCCTCATTCAGTCCATCTTCAAACCTTTTGCACAAGATAGCTTCTGTAGTCGCACACTCTTATGCAAACTTGTTGAGCCTAACAAACTCGCGCTCATATTCTGCCATAGTCTTTTTTCTTGCTTCAATTCAAGGAATTCTTTCCGTTTCTAGTCCACAAATCTTTGACTTATATACTTATTTCGAAACTCTTCCAAAATAAGTTGCACATCACTCTCTCCCTTGGAACCATCGACGTCAACGTTTTCCACCGATGGTATGCCGAGTCCCTCAGTAAAGACATGACACATTTTAAGCTCTCCTCAGGTGTGCTGGAGAGTTCATCAAATGCCCTCATTGAGTTCTCAAGCCGAACTCCGCCCTCTCAAGGTCATCGTCTATATTAGCTTTGAATTTCTCGACCCCTTACTTCCTAATCTTATCTACCGAGGGCTTGGTTATTCTCACTAAATCTATACCTTGAGGAGCCACAAGAACTAACTGAGGTATAGGAGGGGGTGGAGGAGGTTGATTATTAGGGTTTGCTCGTACATACTCCGCGTACCAATTACTCATCATTTGGAGAAAGGCTTCCCGAGCCTCTTCACCTTGACCCATAGTCTCGGGTCCACTCTCTACAGGCGAGGTCACTTGCTACCGGCCGTGGCATTACTAAAGGCCATCGTAGTCGCCGATCGGATCCATTTACTATATAAAAACAAAGTTTAAAATTGTCAGAAGCCACCACACTATCAATATACGCTTATGGCATGTATAGCTAAACTCTTTCACACGCTAGGTAGTTCGAGAACAGATTAAACCATAGCTCTGATACGACTAAATGTAACACCCCTTACCCGTATTCTACGCCGAACCGAGTACGAGGTGTTACCTTACTTAACTCACTTGTCATACAACTTTAAGCTATAAAACTTCATCCCAACTTAACATTACTCATTACAATTAATACATTCTCATTAAGGGCCTACGAGGCCTTAATCAAGCATACAGAGGGTCTCAAAACCAAACCGAGAATTTTTGTGCATTTGAAAATTTTATCTAAACAGGGGCCATACGCCCGTGTGAAATGGAACATGCCCGTGTAGGCAGGCCGTATGGCCACACACACTCATGTCCCTAACCCGTGTGAAATTTATTTTCATTTCAAACCTACAAGGGTTTTCACATGGCTGGATACACACCCGTGTTCTTGGCCCGTGTGCTCTACACGGCCTAGACACGCCCGTCTTCTCACCCTTGTGTAAAAACCTGGGTATTCTGTTTGTGACGTCGGCAACCTCATATAGGGCACATGCCCGTATAGCTAGCCCGTGGTCGACATGACTTGAAACACTAACATGCAGGGGACACACGACCTCGTTACCCACCCATGGGATTGCCCGTGTGTCTCACACGACCTAGAAACACGCCCGTGTGCCTACCCGTGTGGACAAGAAAAAGGCTATTTACCAAGCTCTTTTCATCACCCTAGCTCACACAACATAATTCCATTCAACAAATCACTAAGCAACTCAAATTTGCAACATACATTTCCATGAATAACTACATCTTTTCATAAATTAGTAATAATGAGCCATCAACAATGGCAATATACAAAAGAGTTCATCTTTAAAGGAGCCAATACATACTTGGTCAAAATAATAAAATAATTCACCTAATCTAGCCCCTATACGTGCCGTACTTAAAATACTAAGCCTAGATATACCGAGATGAGCTGATAGTGTGGGTGATCTTCCAATTATCTTCGTATCCCGACCCGGCTCTTTGACACTATAAAATAAGGGAAAGGAAAAGGAGTAAGCTTTAAGCTTAGTAAGTTTACATGTAAACAATAAACATCATAATATGTGCTAATCAATAAACAGTATTACAAAATAAGCAAGAACAATCCACATTCCAAGATCATGCTTACTCATTTCATCTCTTACCATACTCCCACCATATCACAAGCCAAATGCTCACATTATTTAACATACATCCCTGCACTTATCACCACACGATCACATAAAACAACACTTAACAATTTCACAATAAGTCATTCATATTAATACCAAACACTCGATGGTTTCGCACTTAGCCCACCATTAATCTTTAACAGCGTGGTATCGCACATAGCCCACCAAATGTTAATATAAACGATGGTATCGCACACAGCCCATCGTGAATAAGTAATAAGGTGGTATCACACATAGCCCACCAACAAGAATAATTAAGGTGGTATCGCACACAGCCCACTATTAATTACTACGGATAATATTCCACATTTACATATCTATTTTAATGTTCATACGAAAATTATTCATTATCTACCGAATTCAATCCATTTAAATCGTAAATGTTCTCAATCATACAATGCACCAATAACTAACAACATGTGTATTTAAGATGCATCGTTTACACATAAACTTACCTCGGTGTAAAATGTGTTAATTTGCGGTTTAATCCGAAACCTTGCCTTTTCCTCGGTCAAGGTTAATTCCGTGCTTTTCTTGATTTATAAGAACAAAATTCACTCATTCAATCATTTTATAATCATAATACATCATAATCTCTACTTAGGTAAAAATGACCATTTTGCCCTTATACTATGGCAAAATTACGATTTTACCCCTAGGCTCATAAATCATTTTTCATCACATTTTCTCATTACACAAACCTAGATGAACATTTATTTCTCTTACAAGTACTCATAATTCAAAATATTTCATGCATTTATTACAAAATTTCAATTTTTACAACTTAGTCCCATTCAAGTGTTTTCGTGGTAACACCTTTCACAAAAGTTATTCCTTAACTCACTAACATCCATTTTCTTCCATAAAAACTCAGAAAAAATCATTAACACTCTCATGGAAAGTCCCTAAACTTGCAACCATATTGCAAATTAGTCCCTCATTAGCTAGCTTAAGCTTTGGGGGTTCCAAAAGTACAAAAAATATTAACTAAAACCACCAAAATCACTTACTTGTGTGAGGATAAGTTGCTAAAATTTAAAAGGTTTCAAAACCCTCCTTTATGCTGGTATTTTCGGCGGTGAAGGTGATGAAGAAAAATGGATGATTTCATCTTTTCTTATTTTATTTATTTCCTTCAAATTAGTCCACCTAACCCACCCAATTTTGACCAATTTTGAGTCTATTGTCCCTATGGCCGACTATAAACATTAGGAAGGTCTAATTTCATATTCAAGACCTTGAATTTAAATTTCCTTATCAATTTAATGCTTTTAGCTTGAAAAATGGAACTTTTTTACTTTATGCGATTTAGTCCTTTTTCGCAATTAAGCCTTAAATCACTAAAATTAATGCACCAAAATTTTCATGCATCCTTATAATCATGCTATAACACATAAAATAATGTCAAAATAAGTTTCTTCAACCTTGAGTTAGTGGTCCCGAAACCACTATTCCGACTAGCCCCAAAATCGAGCTGTTACAAAATATGTTAATGAGCCTTGGCTGATAGCGGGTGATTTTAATTCAATTTTTGATAGTTCACATAGGAAATGAGGTGTAGTTCGTGTGGTATTTGGTTGTGATTTATTTAAAGGTTTTGTTTTCAATCGTGGACTCCGGGATATGGGGTTTTCGGGGCCTCGATTCACATAGAGTAGAGGAATTTGTTTCAGCATTTGGATAGGGCTTTATGCAATTTGAAATGGGAGGATTTTGCACTAAACTATTTAGTTTGACATCTTTACATATTAAAATCTGATCATCGGTTGATCTTGGTAGCTCTTAGACTAGAAAATCAAAGTGGTGGGTACCGACCATTTAGATTTCTTGCAGGTTGGCTGCTTCATTTAGAATTTAGGGATATTATTAGTGTATATTGGGGAAGTGATATTGACGTGGCTTCAAACTTGGATAAGCTCACGTCGGTGTTACAAAAGTGTAATAGCCCAATTTTTGGGTCTAGTTAGAACAGTGGTTTCAGGACCACAAATCTGACGCAATAAAATTTATTTTTACTATATTTTTATGCTCTACAATTTTATGGAATGATTTCATGAAAATTTCGTTCGAAAATTTTAACATTTGGGTACTCAATTTAGTTAAAAGAACTAAATTGTAAAAGGTACAAAATGTGTTCTATAAGCTAGAGGTGTCTAATTGTTATTAAATTTTAAATTAGAGGTCCTTAGATGGTAATTAGACCATTATACTTTAGTATGGACAAAAATGGGCATGGTTAGTGGAAAATTTCAAAGTTTAGGTGAAGGGCATTTTGGTGAATTGTAGTAGTGATGTAGTAGTAAATTGTAGAAGAAAAGTTATTGAATTGAAATGTCAAAACAATCAAATTCTTCAGGTTGAATCAGATGAGTCGGGTGAATTGCCTATTGTGATTTCGTAGATGTCGGCTCAGAGTTATGTAAGGAAGGGTTGTGAAGCATTTCTTACTGAAATAAAGATTGAATCAGTATCGGTTGTTTGTGAATATCTGGATGTGTTCCCAGAAGAGTTGCCAGGATTATCACCGGTCAGAGAGGTGGAGTTTGCTATTGATTTGGTACCGGGGATTACACCGATATCGATAGCTCCATATAGAATGTCTCTAACTGAGTTAAAGGAATTAAAGTCTCAGTTACAAGAATTGACATATAAGGGTTTTACGAGACCGAGTTTTTCACCATGGGGTGCACCGGTGTTATTCGTCAAAAAGAAAGAAGGATCCATGAGACTTTGTAATGATTATCGTAAGCTCAACAAGGTTACGATAAAGAACAAATATCCTTTACCGAGGATTGATGACTTGTTTGACCAGTTAAAAGGGGAAACAGTGTTCTCGAAGATTGATTTGAGGTCTGACTACTACCAAGTGAGAGTTAAAGAGTCAGATGTGCCAAAAACTGCATTCAGAGCAAGGTACGGGCATTATGAATTTCTTGTTATGCCTTTTGGATTAACTAATGTTCCTATTGTTTTTATGGATCTGATGAACCGAATCTTCCGACCATATTTAGATAAATTCGTGGTCGTGTTTATTAATGATATTCTGATTTATTCTCGAGATAAGACTGTGCACGTCAAGCACTTAAGAACTATATTGTAGACTTTGAGGGATAAGAAATTATTTTCTAAATTCAGTAAAAGTGAATTCTGGCTCCGAGAAGTCAGATTTTTGGGATATATTATTTTAGGAGATGTTATTCATGTTGATTCGAGTAAGATTTCGACAATTATTGATTGGAAACCGCTGAGAAATGTATCAGAGGTTAGAATCTTTTTGGGCTTAGTCGACTATTATAGACGTTTTGTTAAGGGTTTTTCGATGATTGCTACTCCTATGACTAAGTTGTTGCAAAAAGATGTTAAGTTCGAATGGTCCAAAAAATGTCAGAAAAGTTTTGAGAAGTTGAGGCGCCGATTTTAGTGCAACCTGAACTGGGAAAAGAGTTTTTGATTTATAGTGAAGCGTCATTGAATGGTTAGGATGTGTATTGATGCAAGAAGGCAAAGTGATAGCCTGTGCCTCGAGACAGTTGAAACCGTATGAAAAGAATTATCCAACGCACGATATAGAATTGGCTGCCATAGTGTTTGCTTTGAAGATTTGGTGACATCATTTGTATGGTGAGAAACTTTTCAGATCATAAAAGTTTAAAGTACTTGATGACTCAGAAGGATTTGAATTTGCGACAACGGAAAAGCTACTGAAAGATTATGATCTAGTAATTGATTACCATCCCGGAAAGGCGAATGCAGTCGCAGACGCTTTGAGTAGAAAGTCCTTGTTTGCCTTGAGAGCTATGAATACGAGGTTAATTTTATTTGAGGATAGTTCGATTCTAGCTGTGTTAAGAGCTTGACTAGTATTCCTTCAGAAAATTTGTGAAGTTCAAAAAAATGATAGCTAATTGCAAGCCAAAAGAGCTCAGTGTGAATCGAGTAGTGATTCAAACTTTCAGATCGATTCTGATGATTGCTTAATGTTTCGAGATAGAGTATGTGTACCGAAAAATGATGAGGTTATTTAGAAAATTCTTCATGAGGCGCATAATGGTTGTCTGTCTGTTCATCCGAGAAGTATGAAGATGTATAATGATTTGAAGAAACTGTATTGGTGGTCAGGTATGAAACGAGATATCTCTGAATTTGTATCAAAATGTTTGATTTGTCAACAAGTAAAAGCCGAACACCAAGTACCTTTGGGTTTACTTTAGCTAGTAATGGTACCCGAGTGGAAATGGGACAAAATTACAATGGATTTCGTAATGGGTTTGCCTCTGACTCCAAAAAAGAAAGATGTCGTTTGGGTCTTTGTTGATAGATTGACGAAATTGGCTCATTTTGTTCCGGTATGTATCGATTACTCACTTGATAAGCTAGTTGAATTGTATGTTGCTAAAATTGTTAGATTGCACGGAGTGCCTATTTCTATTATTTCAGATTGAGATTTGAGATTTACGTCTCGATTTTGGAAAAAGTTGCAAGAAGCTTTTGGTACAAAGTTTAACTTTAGTATTGCATTTCATCCGTAAACCGATGGCCAATCTGAGAGAACGATTCAGGTTCTCGAAGATATGTTTTGCTGTTGTGTTTTAGAGTTCGAATATAGTTGGAAAAAATATCTACCTTTAGTCAAATTTGCTTATAACAACAGTATTCAGTCGGGTATAAAGATGGCACCGTATGAGGCATTGTAATGCTGCAAGTGTCAAACTCCGTTGTACTGGACCAAGCTTAGTGAGAGACAGATTCACGAGGTTGATTTGGTTAGAGAAACCGAAGAAAAAGTGAAAGTAATTCGTGATTGTTTGAAAGCAGCTTCGGATAGACAGAAATTGTACGCGAATTTGAAAAGAAAAAAATTGAGTTTCAAGTTGGTGATAAAGTATTTCTAAAAGCATCTCCGTGGAAGAAAATTCTGAGAGTTGGTCGCAAAGGCAAATTGAGTCCGCGTTTTGTCGGCCGTATAAGGTTATTGAAAGAATAGGGCCAGTGGCATATTGGTTAGCTTTGCCGACAGAGTTGGAAAGGATTCACAATGTATTCCATGTGTCGATGTTGCGACGTTATAGATCAAACCCTTCACATGTGATTTCTCTGACAGAGGTTGAGATTCGACCCGATATGACTTATGGTGAGGAACTGATCAAGATTTTGGCTCTGGAAGTTAAACAGTTAAGAAATAAAAGTATAGCCCTAGTGAAAGTTTTATGGAAACGACTTGGGGTGAAAGAGGCTACATGGGAACCTGAGGAAGCTATGAGAAAACAATACCCAAGCCTCTTTTCTGGTAAGATTTTCGGGGACGAAAATCCCTAAAAGGGGGAAAGTTGTAACAGCCTGATTTTGGGTCTAGTCGGAACAATGGTTTTGGGACCACAAATCTGACGCAATAAAATTTATTTTTACTATATTTTTATGGTCTACAGTTTTATAGAATGATTTCGAGAAAATTTCATTCGAAAATTTTGACGTTTGGGCACTCAATTTAGTTAAAAGGACTAAATTGCAAAAGGTGCAAAATGTGTGTTCTAGAAGCTAGAGGTGTCTAATTGCTATGAAATTTTAAATTATAGGTCCTTAGATGGTAATTAGACCATTATACTTGTATGGACAAAAATGGGCATGGTTAGTGAAAAATTTCAAAGTTTAGGTGAAGGGCATTTTGGTAATCAAATAAATAAAGCCAAAATAACTAAATAAAAGTCTTCATCTTCATCAATTTAGTCCCCCATGGCCAAAATTCACAAGAGGAGTCCATAACTAGGGTTTGTTCATCTTCCATGCTCGATTGTAAGTCCGTTCTAGCCCTGTTTTTAATTATTTTTATGTTTTTGGGATCCTTGTAACCTAATCTAGCTATTTCAAGGACTAATTTGAAGAGAAATTAAAGTCTAAAATTTTATCCATGTTAGATATTTGTGTATTTTGATGTTTAATGGTAGAAAATATATGTTTGGTGTTAGATAAACAACATTTACTAAGTGATTTTTGATGAAAATGCCTAAAAGGACCTATTTGTAAGAGTTGTAAAATATGTAGTAGAAATGTGAATAAATGAAAAATGTGGGCTGCTATGAGCATGAAAAAGATTTGGATAGGCTTGGGAAGAAATCGAATGAAAATCATTTTACGAGCCTAGGGACTAAAATGTAAAAAGTTAAAAAGTTAAGGGTAAAAATGTAATTCTTGCCATAAGGTGTTTTTTGGGGTTAAATTGAATAATGTGATAATTGAATAAGCTAAATTTGATATTGTAGAGCAAGAAAGACGAGGTTTTGACCTAGACTGAGGAAAGAACAAGATTGTGGACTAAATCGAACAATAATCCATTTTGCACCGAGGTAAGTTCATACGTTAAAAACAAGCTTTAGAATAATTGTATTTAAATGATTTAATATTGCATGAATTGTATATTTGATCTTGTGAATGAGTATAATCCTACGAACGAGTTCGAAGAGGAATCGAAAAGCAAGAAATCCCGTTTGAACCTTAAGAATAGGTTTGGATACAAGTGACATGTCACTAGGGTCATTATGTGTTATGTGATTACATGATCCAGGTGCTGGTCTCGTACATCCTACTGGTGGCTGAGTATACCAGCATATGTTGCGGATACTTGACAACTTGTGTGAGCAGCACTGTGTAACTATATCTTGACTGACAGCTTGTGTGAGCAGGCCAGTCGATAGCTCGAGAGCGAGCAATTATGTGATATGAAATTTAGGTAGCTTTCACTACATATGTGGCACTTAGTGTGTAAAGTTTCTTGAGTATCCGACATTGTTATTCCAAGTGGTTAACGGGTATGTAAAAGATGAAAGTATGTGTACATTCATTTTGAGATGGCTTAGGTATGTATGTAAAGCTTATGCTTATTAAATGTGTGAAATGATGAATATGAGGTAAGTTTTGCGATAGGATAGATTGTGATTATGAAACTATGGTAGGTTCACATTTAATTATGTTATGTTATCTGAATGTTATGTGTATGGTAAGGTTGCTTATTTCTTGCATACGAGCTTACTAAGCTATATAGCTTACTCCATTTGTTTTCCATGTTTTTATAGTGTCGTCAAGCTAACTCAGAATCGGAGATCGTTGAAGATTCGGATCACACTATCAAACTCTCATTTTGGGTATTGATGGTCTTAGCATTTTGAATGTATGGGGTGTATAGGGACTTGGTCATTTTGTTATATGTGTCATTGGTAATGTGGCCAAATGTATTGGCTTATAATGATTAATGATTTCATTTTGTATATGGCCATGTATGATGGCTTATGTTGGTGGAAGTATATTTATATGTTGATAACATTCATGAATATGGAAACTTGCATGATTTGTGTTGATATATGTTGATGTTGAAGCATGTTAGATGTTAGCATGTGGATGTGATGTTGATTCCTTGGCTGTGGATGTTTTGGTTGCCAAAGTATGCTATGAATTGTGTCATTGAATTGGTGTCAGTGTAGGTGTAAATGAGGGTGGAAAATGGCTTGGTAAATGGCCTTATTTTTGTCCACACGGGTAGACACACGGGCTGCCCCATGGGCATGTGTTTCAGTCGTGTGTCCCCTACACCTTAATTGTTGCAAAACAAGAATGACCAGAATTGAGCACACGAGCAGAGACACAGGCGTGTGTCTCGACCGTGTGTACTACGCGGCCTTGAACACGAGCATGTGCCCCGGTTGTGTGAAGTCTGCACCTATTTTATGAAAAATTATGAAAATTAAATTGACTACACGGCCTAGCACACGGGCGTGTGGCAGGGTCGTGTGGCACAAGTCAGATAGCACCCTAAATTGAACACGGCCTATAGCACGGGCGTGTCTCAGGGTCACACGGGCGTGTCCCTTGAACCACACGGGCGTGTGACCCCTATAACATGAAAAATTTTCTAAGTTTTGTAAAATTTTCTAAATTTCTTGGTTTAGTCCCAAACCATTTCCAAAGCATGTTCTGGGCCTCGTAGGCTCCTATAAGGGACTTTGTGATTGAATATGAATGATTTTAATTTGGACGCAAATTTATGACTTAGAATTGTGTGAATGCTTGTGTTATAAGTCCGATAATGCCTTGAGCCCTATTTCAGTGTTGAATACGGGTAAGGGGTGTTACAAGAATTGGAATATGGAGGTTTATTGGAACATCTATGCTTAGTTGATAACATGGAAATAGAACTTGCCAGCTGTTGATAACATGGAAATAGAACTTGCCAGCTCGTAGAGAGTGGGTTTGTGAACACCAGAGGAGGGGGAGGAGGGGTAGGCGAATTCCTTCAATTTTGGGGACAACTTCTGGTCCTATCGTTGTTGGAAAGAAAAGGGATACTGATCCGCGAAGAGGTGATTCTTCTAGGAGAAGAAGGTTTGGACTTTTCATGAATGGGGAGTATAAGTGAGGGAATTGATAGAGTGATACAAAATGAGTGTGGATGGACACGGAAGCAAATCGTAAAGTTGGTTTAAGTCGCAGATTTGACTTAGTGCTTTAGACGTTCGAAAAGAAACTTGGATTTTGACACCACTTGAAACGCGATCAAATCCAAGTTAGACAAAACAATAAAAATAAATAATTAAGATAAATAAAATAAAATAATAAAATCAAAGATTGGACAATAAAGAAGATGGATAGAAAAGATAGAACATGATATGTAGAAGTCCTAAGAAGCCTTGAAAACACGAAGAATCCATAACCCCTTTCAAGCGGCTTTAATTTCTCCTCTAAGATAGAAACCTTGGCAAGAAAAAGTTTTAAGATGATCCCCACAATCTAAAAAGATTGTTAAAAATTTTTCTAAAAGAAACTCAAGAACAATTCTTGAAAAGAAAAACTCAAAGAGAACTTGAATAATAATCAATTGTGTGATTTGTGTACAATACAAAGGCCTATATATAGGCTAGCTAAAAATCTAAATAAAACTCTTAAGTATATTAGAACTATAATTAACTTAAACAAATAGTTTTAAACTAAACTTTATTGTTGACATAAAACTCCTAAATAATTTAAACTACTTAATAATTATTAAAAATTCGAATAATAAAATAATAAGAGCTGATAAATACAATATTGGGCTCATATATATTAACAATTAAGCCCAAAACCCGAACCTAATATTATTTAAACTCGAATTAAAAGCCCAAAACTCGTAATTTTCATCATAATCCAAAAATTCTACTAATGCAGTCTTCACTAAAATGGTCATAACTTGAGCTCCTAAGATCAAAATCGAGTGATTCAAAGTGAGTTTCGAAGCTAAGAGATAGATCTTCAAACGCCATGAGACATCTCAACATATAAATGCATGAATCCCATCCAAAAAGTCATTGCAAGTCTACTTATTTCCCAAACTTGGTAATTGGCAGCTTTGGTGAATGGAATTTAATAAATTTCACCCTATCCGTGCATGTATCATTCCCCCTTTCCTCGAAAATATTCATCCTCGAATCTTGTTTTGATTTGTTTGGCCATTGACATTGGTGTTACGCCTTGAGGTAGTGTGAGCCCATCACATCCATGAGTCTTAAATTGGGCCTTGAGACTCGCATCACAGAGGAAGAGTGGGGAGCTAAGGTGGTAGCAGATGGGTCTACAATATTGGCGAACTCAACAGAAATCTTGGGTGGAAGTAGAGGAAGAGGCAAGGAGCATGCTTGAGAATATGGCAGTGGAAGCATTGTGTTGGGCACTGACAGCAGAGCTGAGAATCCAACCTTTGGAAAAATCGACTGCTTGCCAGGCTTGTGGTGGTCCCCAACACTAGAGGGCCACCCCTTTTCAAGTTTCGACCTCTTGTAGCTGTTGATACCAGCTTGTACACTTGAAGCAATTACATCCATGGTTTGTTGTGCACTCTCAAATAAGGTCTCAATATCAATGAATTTTGGTTAGGAAAAATTGTCAGGGGTAAGAAATTAGTAGGACCTGTAGGGGGAATATCGGGATCAACAATACTGTCAATAAAATCCCTACCTAGAAACTTACACCTGAACCCCAAAGTTGAGGTAAGCCAAAAGCAGGGTGGAATATTGCACATAGTATAAAAGAAATGTAACAGCCCGATTTAGGGGCTAGTCAGAACAGTGATCTCAGGATCACTAATTTGAGGCTAGAGAAAATTATTTTCATGTTATTTTATGTGTTATAACATGTTTATAAGGGTGTATGAAAATTTTGGTGCTTTAATTTTAGCGGTTTTAGGCTTAATCGCTAAAAAGGACTAAATCGTATAAAGTGCGAAAGTTCTATTTTATTTGCTAGAGGTGCTAAATAGCTATGGACTATTAATTGGAGGTCCCAAATGTGCAATTTGGCCTTGTTTAAGTGAGTTGGCCGGCCATAGTATGCATAGGGGACAAGAGCATTTAAGTTGGTCAATTGTTATTAGTTGGTAAAATGAATAAAATAAGATGATATAAGAAAAAGTTATCATCTTTTCATTTAGTCTTCTTCTCCAACTGAAAAGATCAACAAAGGGAGGGCTTTGAAAGCTTGAAAATTTCAGCAACTCATTTTCTCTACAAGTGATTTTGATGGTATAAATTGATAATTTTTATACTTTTGGAGTCCCCAAAGCTTAAGCTAGCTAATGAGGGGACTAATTTGCAATATGGTTGAAAGTCTAGGGACTTACCATGAGAGATTTATGTTGATTGCTGAGTTTTTATGGAAGAAAATGAATGTTTGGAAGATGAGAAACAACTTTTGTGAAAGGTGTTCTCATGAAAACACCTAATTGGGGTTAATATGCAAATGTTATAATTTGTTCATTAATGCATGAAATAGTTGAAATTGTGGATAGTTGTAAGAGGATTAAATTTTTAGCTAGGCTTTTTTAATATGAAAATGTGATGAAAAGTGATTTACGAGCCTAGAGGCAAAATCGTAATTTTGCCAAAGTATAAGGGCAAAATAGTCATTTTTGACCAAGTGTAGATTATGATGTATTATGGTTTATAAGTGATTAAATGAGTAAATTCTATTGTTCTAGATCAAAGAAAACGAGATTCGGACCTAGAACGGGAGAAAAGAGGATATGGACAAATAGGTCCCTTTCTACCTATCGACATTGAGGTAAGTTCATGTGCAAATGTTGCAATTACATGCGGGATATTTAATATCCCACTGCTGTATGGAATGTATGTTTACCTTACGAATGTATTAAATGTGTTTTGACGAGATGTCAAGGAAATTGAATCTAAGAGTAGAAAGAATGCAAAGGTCACGATATGATGACAATTAAGGTTCCGTATAAAACCATAATTGGAATATGGCCTCGATGGGAGATATTGAATAAGGCATTGTCAGGGACATGGCATCGATACGGTATTTTCTATAAGACCCTATCGAGGGCGTGATGCAGTGTGAGATTATATGTATGAGACTCGAGTAAGTTATTTAACAATTTGAGTGATTCAATAGGTATGTTGAAAACGAGATAGTACGTGGTTGTACCATGAGAGGTACAGGTATGTGTTAGAATTAAATTGAGGTGAAGTTAGTATATGAGGAACCCATAGTGGGTTATGTGTAAATGATTATTGTAGAAATCTAAGTAGGATTGGTAGTGTGTAAAGATGTTCCAGATAAACATTTGAAATAGAGAAATGCTTGTGGATAACTATCCATGAATGTATAATGACGGTGGGCTATGTACGGTACCACCTTATTAATTGTTAGTGATGGGCTATGTGTGATACCATTAAAAATATTATTAACGGTGGGCAATATTCGTTACCACCTTATTAATTATTAAATGATGGGATTTATGCGATACCGTCGCTTATATTATCATATGATGGGATAAGTGCAATACCACCGTAGTTATTCTTGTTGGTGAGTTAAGTGCGATACCACCATAATTATTCTTGTTGGTGGGCTAAGTACGATACCACTGTAATTATTAATGATTGGTGGGCTATGTGCGATACCACCCTTGTAACACCCCAAACCCGGTCAACACGCCATGACCGAATCTGACATGCCACAGAGAAAAACGTTTTTAAGAAAATTGAGTTTCCGATTAAAAATTTTAGAAAAATAGGAGCATGATTATTTAAAAATCGATAGTTTACTTTTAAAATCCCGTAAGTAAATCTTTTAAAACTTAGTTGACAATCCATAGGTTAGAAAACATTTATGTCATTTTAAGAAAAACCTGAATTATTACTTTGAAATCCGTTTGTATTTGAGTGTAGAAACTTCAATTTAGAAATCATTTAAGTTGTCGAAAACATTTAAGTTGAAATTTTATTATCAAACGATTTATATTACCCGAAGGTAAGATTTTGAAAACTATTGCATTTTTATAGTTTAGAAAACTTTGTGCTCAAATTAATATATCAACCATCTACTTTCTAAACCATATTTAAAACAAGTCCAAAACATATAAATAATCCAAAAACATAATTAAAAAGGCCTTATTACAAATCCAAATAAAGACGTAAACCAAATTAAGATAAAATAAAGTACCCAAATCGAAGTTCTTATAAAACCGAATTTTTATTGCATGGCCTCCTCAAGTTCATCCGACTCCTCCTCCGCGATCAAGAATCACCTAAAAAGATAAAGGAGAAGGTGAGTCACCAAGACTCAGTGCATAATCCTTCCCCCGGTTAATGCAACATTCTTACACAATTCATAACTAAGCAATATATATATAATGCACCCAACCTAGCCATCCATAACTCCTTTTCTACCCCGTGTCGTACCAAACCACTGGTGGTGCCAAACCACTGGTGAACCAAAGTCACGATATCCAATAATGTGATGCCAAATCACTGGTGACCCAAAGTCACAAATAATCAAGTTGTGGGGCCAACCCACGTGTGATACCAAATCACTGGCGATGATCCCAATAAATCAAAAGTGGGGCCAACCCACGGTGGTACTAAGCCACTGGATGAGTCACTATGAGGTGCCAAACCTCTGGTGTCCCAAAGACACGAAATAACTATGGTACCAAACCACTGGAGGTGCCAAACCTCTGGTGTCCCAAAGACACGGATATCAAATCCTTCCCCCTCCTCTCAAATCACCCAAACCAATGTTTCACAAGAGTAAATAATGCCATCATGCTTTGATATGATCATATAACAAATATATATATATCTTAAATCATGATATAGATCAACATATAACAACATCATATTGAAACGGACTTACCCGAGTCCTTGTTCATACCCATCAAGGTATCATATCAAGATCTCATAGTTTTCCACTTTAGTAACATGATTAGTTTATTAATATATATATATATATAAACCGAGTTATAAAGTGTGTAAGGTACACACCTGTCACAAACGCAAGTACTAAATTTCAAGACCCGATCTACGCACTAGATCACCTTGTCCTACATTCTACCAAACCACAAAACTATAATCAAGACCATTCGGCCAACATCACACCTTAATTCCAATAGCCTTTAGCTTTTCAACCATTAAAAGAATAATGAATCCACATGAATCCTTACCACTTGACTTACCAACTTTGATTGCTAGAGAAATAAGTCTTAGATCGATTGCTTCCAAAGTCCCAAATAGCCTAGAAGAGATCGGTTTCTAAGAATAATTAGAACCTTGTTAACAAGTGCCCAAAATTTGGCTTTTGTCCTCATGAAAATCAATAGAGAAAATAGAAAAGAAATAAGGAAATTCGGGCATGAACACTTACCTATCCTCCAAAATTGATTATAGATGAACACTTAGAAAATCTACCCTTGATGATATTCGGCCAAGATAACACCAGAAGAGAGAAAGAAGATTCGGCTATGGTAGAGAAAAAGAAAGGAAAATAAAAGTGAAAATGAAATAGGAAAATGAGGATTCAAAATAAAAGAAAGAAGAAAATGGAAGGAGAAAATAAAATGAAGATGGATGTTTTTAACTTTGAGCAAAAGTGCCAGAAATGAGATTTGGGAAGGAGGAAGATTCAGCCCAGAGAAAGTAAAAAGGAAATGTGGTTTTGAGAAAATATCAAAAGAAAGAAAAGAGAGAGATGGGAGAAAGAGGTACGGCCAAACACCTTGTTTGCCCAAAAAGAAAAGTGCACAAAGTGCTAAGTGTGGTTTCGGTTTCAAAAGGAAAAATGAAAGAAAGAAAATAGAATTTGGTTCAAACAAAAATGAGAGCTAAACCAAAAGCAAAATTGCACCTAATGCCTAAGGTACATTCGGCTAAGGAAGAAAATTTTGGAGAGGAAAAAGAAGAAATGCCAAATGGTGCACAAAATGCTAAAATTGGCCAACCAATTCCCCCAACTTCCTATCAACATTCGGCCACCCCCTAGCCACACATGCCGTCCACATTCATGGACTAACGGCCTTAGAATAGTTTCTAAAACACTCTCCATCATCCAAGCCCTTTGTCCCCCCATCCTTCCATAAATCTTAAGATTCTTATCCCAAAATACAAGCTTTTCTAATCTAATATTCAACTTGCCTTAAAAATTGAAAGTCCAACCTACCATAAGAATAGCTTGGCCGACACTTAATGCAAAGGTGCATAAAAATAAAGTCTTCCAAATACAACCCATGCTACTCGAACCTCTTCCCTCAAGCAACCCTTCATGCATCATAACCACCTTGCTACTAACTCCTCATGTGCTAGAATTTAACACTTAAATTATCTTAAGTGTCAAGATCACCTAGTCCACTTCATTAAATTTTAAATACTAAGAATTATTCTAGCTTCATAAATAAATCAAACCTTCACAAGGCTATGTTAAGCACACAAACAATACTACCCGAGCTAACACAAGAAACCAACTGATACTCAAATTTTAGGATGTTACAACCCAATTAGAGATTGATAGTGGGCTAAGTGCGAAACCATCGAGTGACTGGTAGTATAAATGGTTCATTGAGAAGTTACAATGTGTTGTATTATGTGACTATGTGATGGTAAGTGCAGGAATATAAGTTAATGGATGCGAGCCTTAAGCTCGAGATATGGTTAGAACGTGGTAAGAGACAAAATAAGTAAGCATTACGAATGATTGAATGAGTAACCATGAGTTTAAGAGTAAAACTCATTATAATACCTTGCGATTGAGTATAACCAATGAATAACAATTATTGATTATTAGTTACATATGAACTTACTAAGCATTATTGCTTACTTCTTTTCTTCTCCCATCTTTTATAGGTTAGCCTAGCTAGCTCGGGTTGGAGATAGCCGTAGATGTTTTTACACTATCAAGCAGACAATTGGTATGAGGTTTCAAGTCCTTGTGAGTTTTGGCATGTATAGGGACCTTATTTTAGTTTAGTTTAAGTCATTGTTAATGTGCCAAATGTGTTGGCCTAAACGAATTATGAGACGATTGTTTATAGCCATAGATGATGGCTTAAGTAGATTGAAATTATATTAGAAATAGTTCTCTCTCATGTAAGGGATGAAGACCTCATATTCATGAATCAAATGTGCTAATTCAAGTGTCATAATTGACGATTTGAGAATGTTGTGTGATGATGTATGAATGTATGCAAGTGAGGGTGGCTAATGGCTTGGAAAATTGCCTCGAATTGATCCACACGGTAGGCACACGGGCGTGTGTCTAGGCCGTATGAAGTATGCACTTAGAATTTGGAATTTAAATCACCACACTGTTGAAGTACACGGGTGTTCGACCGGCCATGTAGACTAATCAGAGGCGACCACGGGCCAGCCATATGGGTGCGTGCCCAGGTCGTGTAAATCAAGTCAATGTCGACCACGGGTGTCGAACACGGGCGTGTGAGATGATACACGGGCGTGTCATCCACCCCCACGGGCGTGTAGCCCCTGTTTAGGTAAAATTTTCTTAAGTGCGTAAAAGTTTCCAAATTATCTCCGAAACCTTTTGGAAGCATGTTTAGGGCTCGTAGGTCCATTATAAGGATGATAGACTCATGAATGGAAAAGTTTTAATTTGAAATGAGTTTGATAGCCCAAAGTTGTATGATTATATGAGTTAAGTACGGTAATGCCTCGTACTCGATTTTGGCGTAGAATATGGGCAAGGGGTGTTACAAGAAATCAGTGGGCTCCCTCCATTTTCCCACAAGAGCCTAAGCCAACTCGCCATTATCCCCAAACAACCATGCCTCTTTGGCTGATTGAACAATTCCAGTATTCAAGTTGAGTTAATGATCGGATGTGCAACAACCATTTGGGCTCTTTACCTCGAAGCAATAGCGAAAGAAATTTCTGATCATAAAGAGTTTTCTTAACTCTAGAGTCTACCTCGAACTCAATCTTTCAACTTGCACTGCAATGATCTTTGTGTCTAAAGACTGAGATTCGTGGCAAGTAGATTCATGGTAAATAGACCACCTCAAAGGAAAGTTGAAACCATTGGGAAATTTATTTTTCGCCAAAATAAATTTATTGTGGTCCAGACGAAGGTTTGGAGCCCAATCACTGAGTATGGGTTTGTGGCCCTAGCAAACATTGAAGTAAACCATTCAGTTGAAGGCCCTTAAGTCAAAACCTTCAACTGAAAAAAGCATTTGAAGACACCAAGAAGGAGTGGCTCATTGCAGCTACTGTAGTACAAGAAGTACGCCATCAAAGTCCACCAGGATAAACCAATCAATTGCCTTGGTGCAATTCCAT
This sequence comes from Gossypium rotundifolium, assembly GCA_025506655.1. NCBI lineage: Eukaryota > Viridiplantae > Streptophyta > Magnoliopsida > Malvales > Malvaceae > Gossypium > Gossypium rotundifolium. Next base: position 34,690,613 of record CP106730.1, read on the forward strand.
ACTCTGTGAGTATAGCATAGAAGAAATGATGTAAAGGGAGATGGAAACCATCTTCCAATAAATAGAGAGGTAGAATGAAGCTCTCACTAGTATCGCTTAGGCGCCTCTCCCTTGTGATGATCTCAAAGTGATATGAAAAGTTGGGCAACCGGATACTAAGTGCTACTAAATAGTTTACCATTTCCTCCTAAGTACTGGAGCATCTATACAGTGGCATCCCTGAGGAAGTACTGGTTACTGATGAATAGGAACTGCCATCATTTGTAACTGTAGAATTTCTTGAAGGACCCCTCTAATTTCGAGGATCAAAACCCTTGGCCCATCCACTCGACACTGGTGCAAACCTAGACATAATGATACAAAGTAGGACGAAAGAAAAAGGAAAGGGAAGGATTGCCTAGAAAGTAAGAAGTGTTCATAGAAGAAGAGTAACTCCAGTGAAGGAGTAAGAATGTAACTTCCCTAACCTGGCCTAGACTTATGGTCGAATTTTGAAAAATACATTGGCCACCGGAATGACACAAAAGACTTTCGTAATTTGTAACATATTTTAAAACCATTTATCTTTTAACCAAAACTAGTGAAATTGGTTATTTGTCTTTAGAATTCCAAAATCAAGTGTCTTTAGAATTTCATTTGTAAAGATTATTTATTTCAAAAGCTAAGTTGTATTTTATTAAAAACTTATTTTTCAATATTACAACGAAAATTTAGTGATAATATTAAATTTTCGTTAAAAACCAATTTTTCATGCATAATCATTTAAATATAAAATAAATACTTTAAAAATTAAAGTCATACAAATTAAAATAAAGTCCCATGATACTAGATCTAATCCTCCACACTTCAATGTTATAGATCTAATCAGATCTCGCCTTGATCTGATCATGATATAATGGTACCGATGTACATATGTTAGTTTCGGCCATAGTCCAATAAAATTCTCTTATAAAACAATTGAGAACTACTTACACTATTACTCTTTCAAACGGAGATATAAAGATTTCTCTTGCACTAAGATAAATCCGAGCGATCCAAATTGTCACCTTCAATCGAACAACAATATATACATATATATGTTAGATTCAAACTTTAATAAAGAAAAGAGAGGATTACAATTTGACGAACTAGTCATTACTTTCAATTATTATGATTCAAATTGGAAAAATAGAAGAAAGAATGATAGGGATTAGTTTAACCCAAGAAAAGAAAAGAGGAGAAGAAAGGGAGAAAAACGAGTGGCGACAATGGCGACAATGTGAGATGGCAGTCCAATAGTGGTGTGGTGGAGGTAATAAAAGGGAGAATAGGGGAGAATGATGATGCAGAGGTGGTGGTTTGATGTTACAACGGTGGCTACTGGTGGAGGTGTGGAGGCAAAATGAATTAGAGGTGGTGGTCAAGAGGAATTTGGAGAGAAAAGAGAAAGATGAGTAGCAAAATGAAAAAAAAAAAATTTGATAATATATGGTTGTAGGGGTGACCCAAGCAAGTCAAAAGGGAGAAATTAGGAAAGAAGGAAAACAAGGGGAAGAAAAGGAAAGAGGAAAGGAGGAGGAAGGAAATGGAATAAGGAATCTTGGTGTTATGGTAAGAATGTCAGGTGGCAAAATGGTTGACCAAAGGTGGGGTCTCAAAATTAAAATAAACGTAGGAGAGACAACTCGAACTTGGGTTTCAAGGGAAGTTATGCTTGTTCTTAACCACTAGGCTAGCACACGATCTTATTCAAAAACTAACAAAAACTATATTTATATGGGGCGTGACAACTCTACCTTCCTTAAAAGAAATTTCGTCCTTGAAATTTACCTAATCCAAATAGATGGGGATATTCTTGACGAATCGAGTCCTTCAACTCCCAAGTAGCCTCATTAGTGCCATGATTTTTCCACATAACTTTCACTAGTGGAATCCATTTTTTCCTTAGTACCTTAACCTCACGCTCCAAGATCTCAACTGGTTCCTTCTCAAATGATAAATCTGGTCTCACCTCTATCTTTTCAATCGAAACCACATGAGATGGGTCAGATCAGTACTGCCTCAATATAGAGACATGAAAAACGCCATGGATACGGTCCAACTCTAGAGGTAACTTTAACTGATATGCCACCAGTCCAATCATCTTAAGGATCCTACAAGGCCCAATAAACCTTGGGCTCAGCTTGCCTTTCCGACCAAATCTCAGAACCTTCTTCCATGGTGATACTTTTAAAAATACTTGATCCCTAAAACTGAACCCTATATCTTTTCTCTTCAAATATACATAGGACTTTTATCGATCCAATGTCGCTTTCAATCTATCTTGAATCAGCTTAACAATACCCTCTGTCTCCTGAACCAAATCTAGGCCCAACATTTTCTTCTCACCAAACTCGATCTGACACAAAGGTGTTCGACACTTTCAACCATATAGTGCCTCATAAGGTGCCATCTGAATGCTCGACTGAAACCTGTTATTATATGCAAACTCTACCAATGACAAGTGCTCCCCCGAACTACCTCGAAAGTGGATAACACAACTACTCGACATATCTTCAAGGATCTGAATAACCCGCTCAAACTGCCTATTAGACTGTGGATGAAAAGTCGTACTAAAGTTCAGTCGAGTACCAAGTGCCTCATGTAGCTTCTTTCAAAATCGAGATGTAAAACAAGAATCCCTATCTGAAAGAATCAATACCGGTACCCCATGTAATCTCACTATATCTGAAATATACAATCTCGCCAACTTCTGTAGAGAATAGTTTGTAGGGATTGGTAGGAAGTGAGCTGACTTAGTTAGTTTATCCACAATCACTCAAACTATATCTTTCTTGGTAGGTATCAAGGGCAACCTACTAAAAAAATACATAGTCACTCACTCCCATTTACACTTAGAAATTTTAATAGGTTGTTACAAGCTAGAAGGGAACTGGTACTCAACTTTCATTTGCTAACACGTCAGACATCAAATCACATAATTGAATTTATCATGCTTCAAACCCAGTCACCAATAAAGTTCTTAGATCGAGGTACATCTTATTCCCTCTAGGATGCATAGTGTAAGGGCTACTATGTGCTTCTCGAAGAATTGACTGTCTTAGATCTTTGTCGTTTGGCACATAATACCTCCTACGAGAACATAAGACACCATCTATGTTGAACCCAAAATTTGTTCTTTAGGATGAATATTTGTAAGCCACATAATCCTTCCCAAACTTGAGATGAATCAAAACCGGTGCTTGAGTCAACACAGACTGAAGCTTCTCAAAACTAGCTTGTTGCTCTTAAGTCCACTTAAAAGGAGCACTCTTCCTCAATAGCTTAATCATAGGGGCCGCAAATCAAAGAAAATCCCTCCATAAACCTCCTATAACAATCGGCTAACCTAAGAAAACTTCGAATCTTAGAAACATTTTTAGGTTGTTTCTAATCCAGAAGGGCCTCAACCTTCTTCGAATCAACACAAGTACCTTCAACAAATACCACATGACCTAGAAGCATCACCTCTCTAAGCCAAAATTCACACTTACTAAGCTTAGCATAAAGCTTCTTCTTACTGAGAATCTGTAGAACAACCTTCAAATGTTCATCGTGCTCAGATTCAGACTTAGAGTAGATCAAGATTTCGTCAATAAAGACAACGAAAAACTGGTCAAGATAAGGTTAAAACACCTGGTTCATTAAGTCCATGAAAGAAGTCAGAGAATTCGTAAGACCAAAGGGCTTCACTAGGAACTTGTAATGACCATACCAAGTCCTGAATGTGGTCTTAGGTACATTAGATTCCTTTACCTTCAACTGATAATACCCAGTCTTTAAGTCAATCCTAGAAAATATCGTAGCATCTCTGAACTAATTGAACAAGTCACCAATCCTAGGTAAGGAATACTTGTTCTTTATAGTTAACTTGTTCATTTATTGGTAATCAATACAAAGCCTCATCGATCCATCCTTCTTCTTAACGAACAAGACTGGAGCTCCACAAGAGGAAACACTACGTCTTATGAAACCACAGTCCAAAAGTTCTTGAAGTTGAACCTTTAGCTCCTTAACCTCTTTAGGTGTCATGCAATAGGGAGAAATGGACACCAAATTAGTCCGAGGCAACAGATCTATCCCAAAATTGACCTCCTACTTCGGAGGTAATCCCAGCAACTCTTCTAGAAAAACATTCGAAAACTCCCTCACAGTTTGGATACTCTCTATAGCTGATCCATCAGCGCTCGAATCCAAAACGTAAGCTAGATAAGCCTCACATCCTTTCCAAACCAGCCTCTCGGCCACCATAGCGAAGATCACGTTAGACAAGTAATCTCTATGCTCACCTACCGTCATAATCTCCTTACCAACATATGTCTTCAAAGTGACCTCTTTGAAGCACAATCTAAATTGACTTGGTGTTCCACCAACCAATCCATTCCCACAATTAAATCAAAATCCCCTAAGGGCAACCCCATCAGATCTACCGAAAACACTTCCCTCTAAACTTCCAACGGGCATCTTCTATATATCTTATTTACAATAACATATTTTCCTAAAGGACTGACTATAGTTACATTGCTAACAGTTTCTTCTACCCCAATCCCTAGTTTATCAGCCATTAAATAAGAAACATACGAGTGGGTAGATCTAATATCTATCAAAGCAAAGTACTGAAGAAAATTAATTGTAAAAGTATTTACGATGACATCAGCACATCACAGTCCTCTCTGCATTTGGCCGCTTAAACAAGGGCAAGTTGCCTAGCATTAGTCAAATTTGCACCTTAACCCTTGGTATCAAATTTGAGAAGTAAGTAGTATTTAATTTTTTATTTATTCTTAAATTTTAATTATTTTTTATTCTTGTATTATATATTCTTTTATTTTATTTTTTGGACACCATTGAAGAAAGAAAACGAGTGGAACCAACTAGTTTAATCGTGCTTCAAGTACCACCAGGGAGTAGAAAAACTGACGCTACCAAGCTTAAAACCCTTTACATAGAATTGTTATTTCACTTTGAACACGATAATTATCTAGTCCTCTAACGAAGTCCCAAAGTAATTTTTTTAAATTTTTTTCCATATTTATTTATTTATTTATTAAATATTATTTGTTTTTTTAAACAAGAGTCTTGATAAATTTCCCAACTCCAATCAGAGTACTACCGACCCTAGCATTGATGGTGACTATTGGCTTTAATTTTGTTTATAAAGAAATTGCTTATTATTCTTATTTTTGTTGTGATAAGATATGAAATTTTCTTCCCAAGAGAAATTTTACCAATTGCTTTAGAAAGAAATTTCCATGAAGGATTTGTTGTGAATACGAGTATCCATGAAAACGATTCAAGGTTGTTCTTTATCTTTTTGAGGAGATAGCAACAACGCAAGCTGAAAGGTAGGATACAATAGAATCTGAAGAAAATTGAAGTAGGTCAGTTTTGATTCTTTAGATTACGGATCTTTGAGATTACCTAAAAATATAAGTTTCTAACCATATAATGTAACTTAGTATTAGTTAAACGTTAGGTAATCAGTGAGACAATAATTATTTTCATATTGTTTTGTGTGTGAGAATCATTGACAACAAATACAAACGAAGTTAATGCGAATAATGGAATTTTATTTGAACCAATCTGTTCAAAAAATTACAAGTACAAATGACGAATAAACTAAGCTTAAGGCAGTAGATCCTAACATTTGTTACTCAAACTCAAGGGTGAATCTAAGGGACCTGGCAGGGGTCTCGGCCTCCTTTAAAATTTTTCATTTTGGCCATTTAAAATTTTAAATTGGTAAAAGTAAAATTACACTTTGCCCCCTAAAAATAATTTTTTCTTTAATGTTTTAAAAATTATATTTTCACTATCTTAAAATTAAAATTTAATTTTACCCTCCCCTAAAAAATTTTTCTAACTTCACCCTTACTCAAAATCAAATTATATTCAAAAGAATAGGCGAACCTTCCAATTTATAAGTCAAGCCCCTCAAAATCGAGATCTAAGATTAACTTGATCTAACAATTTGCATCTCATGTCTAAAATATTTTACCAAACCCTATTAAATGTTATATAAATTTAGATATTTCTAGACCTTTCAGAACTTTCTACCCAATTCCACAATGTTCCTGTCGCTTCCTTGGCCTTCTGGACTCTTTCGAGCCTTCTAGGCTTTTTCGGTGTGTTCTAGAAGCATTTGCCACATTCTTGGACATTTCGTGCTTTTCCTTCTCAATTCTATGCCAGTCCAAGCTTATTGCACCTTAGGGAGCTCACTTCGCACAATGGCAACTTCTTTCCACACCATAGGTGTGCTGCTCTTCAGCGAATTGTGACACCTCATGTATCAACTCTCTTCCTCTCTATAGACTCACATACATATCGTGTATATATTTAAAACTTTCCTTAGAGTAAATAATATTTAACTAAAATATTTATGTTTTATAATTGGGATAAAATTATTTGTCATTTATTCCTATACTTTATAATGTTACTAATAACTAAATTTTTAAGACATTAATATTAGTTGTTAATTTAAACATTTTATGTTATGAATAATTTCTTTGCTGTAGATAAATAAAAATTAACTAAATATTGATCATATGATTTTAAATAATTTTAACACTATCCTAGACCGTTTATCTCATTTTATTGCTTTGTTTCTTATTAGCTATTAGATCAATGAATTACACTTAAGTACATTTACATCTTTCTATAATTTTGAATCAACAATATTACTGAAGTCCATGATGTAGAGAATCAACAAACCAGAGTTTGAAGATGCTACAAAATGAATTGAAACATTTAAATTTGGATATTATAAAACATCCAGTTGATTTCATGTAACATTATTTATTTATATTATTATTTAGGATCTAATTGAGTTGATTTTATGAGTCAATTTGGCACCATAAAATTATAAAATATCCTTTCATAATTAAAATAAGTCATACTATTCAAGGTATTTTAGGCTTTTTAATTAAATATATTTATGGTGATATTTGAATATATGTCAATTGCATTAATAAAATTTTAAATTTATCACTCATCAAGGTTTTATTCTAATTTTTATACATTTTAATTTTATTGTGCACACTTTACTACCTCAATAAATTATATATTAATAATGTTTTTGATTGAGTTAATGACACAAATTAACTTGACACCAACTTAGGATTAATGAAAATACTATGATAAATAATTTATTCATTTAATAATTTAATTTTTATTTTAATATCGTACATATTTCATGTGTTATTATTAATTAGTTTCAAACCATACATTTTATTTTTTATTGTATGTTATTTTTAAACAAATATCTGTATTTTAAATACATGAGTTCAACACGCATATGTGTGTGATATAATTTCTAGATATATATAAAATAGTTGATTGAGTTAGTATCATAAATCAACTCGACACCAACTCATAGAAATTACTAAAATACTCATACTTTAAAGGACAATTAATGTTATTATAAGGACATTTTCATCTTTTCATATTTTATATAATCTTCAAATAAAACAATTTAAAACATTATTTGAGAATCAAACACAATACCGATAAATTCACGTAAAAATCCGTATCACTCCACTAGTAATCATTCATTGATATATATATATATATATATATATATATTTAGTATAAAATATTTTGGTTCACCCATATCGTGGGTGTGATAAAATCTAGTTATTTTTTTATCCATGAATAATAATTATTACTTATCAAATGGTTCATAAAATAGAAATTATTGAATTATTTAATACATACAACTAATTCAATCAAGACAGTATACAAACTAATATATATATTCAAGACTTTCTTTAGAATAAATTATTGGTACCGAACTTTGACCGTCGATCAACATTTGCTAAAAACTATAATTTTAATATTCAAATATTTATTAAAATGATTTGTGTCCATCTAACAACATCTCAAAGTGATTTCATTAACTAATATAATCTTCATCTCGGGTAGTGTTCTTTTAGCTTATGAGGTTCTTCACTATTTTAAGAATTGTCATGGTGGGTTGAAAAGGTCATTCGCTCTAGAGTTAGATATGAGCAAAGCTTACCATCGTGTGAAGTTTTATTCAAGCCATTTTCATCTTTATGGGGCTTAATGAATATTGGGATAAACTGATGATGTGCTGTGTTAAATTAGTTTCAAATTTAGTTTGTATTAATGGCATTGTTGGTGAGAGTTTTGTCCCTAAAAGAGGGTTACATCAAGGAGACCTACTTAGTCCTTTTCTTTTCCTTATTTTCTCTGAAGGGTTTACTTTGTTTCTTCGATTGGCAAGGCAAAATGGTTCATTGAAAGAGACGCACATTTGTCGTGGAGGACTAGGATTGACACATCTGTTTTTATAGATGATAGCATTATTTTTGCACGGCATCATTGGTGGGAATCTCAGTAGCTTGTTCTGTCATCCAGAACTATGAATACTTATCAGGCCAAAAAGTTCATTTTGATAAATCAAAGATTCTCTTCAGTAGTAATGTGCCGGATTGTTATGCCGATTTGATTATTTAGACTCTCGGGATACGAAGAGCGTTTAACATCAAAAGATTCTTGGGTCTTTCCACGATGGTAGGACATAATAAGGGTTTAGCTTTCAAATATATGATGGATAGAGTTTGCAGTAAGGTGGATGGGTGAGGCTCAAAGATTCTATTGCAAGGTGATAAGGAGGTTTTCATTAAGGCCATTCTACAATCTATTCCTACCTATATTATGTCTTGTTTTCTTCTCCCAAAGTCTTTGTGTAATGAACTAGAGTATTTATAGTAGATATTGGTGCCAGAAATCTCATAATCAGAAAGGTATTCATTGGTGATAGTGGGCAAAATTGTGTGTTCCAAAGGATAAGAGGGGGCTTGCATTAAGAGGTATGGCTAATTTATCACTCTTTTAGTTAAGCACGATTGGCGCTAATTGCTAATCCTACTTCCTTTGTAGGATAGTTTCTCAAAGCTAAATACTACCCGCACACTGATTTTTTAAATTCAGAACTTGGAATGAACCCTTCGTTTATTTGGAGAAGTATATGGAGCGTGAAAGGTCTAATTCAATTGGGAATTAAATGAAGAGTCACTACACCAAAACAAACTTTTAGCGGCGTTTTTAAGCGCCACTAATAGTATTTGAGGCGCTTTCAAAAGCACCGCAGAAAACGCAGCTAAAGAAAGCACTGCAAACTTTCGCGGCGTTTATTGTGAAAAAATGCCGCTACAAGTCAAGACTTTTAGCGGCGCTTTTCAAAAAAATGCAGTTAAAGGTGAGGGCTTTTAGCGGCGCTTTTCAAAAAAACACCGCTAAAGGTGGGGGCTTTTAGTGGCCCTTTTCAAAAAAACGCCGCTAAAGGTGGGGGCTTTTAGCGACGCTTTTCAAAAAAACGCCGCAAAAGGTAGGGGCTTTTAGTGTCGCTTTTCAAAAAATGCCGCAAAAGGTAGTGGCTTTTAGCGGCGCTTTTCAAAAAACGCTGCAAAAGGTAGGGGCTTTTAGCGGCGCTTTTCTAAAAAACGTCGCAAAAAGGTAGGGACTTTTAGCGGCGCTTTTCTAAAACCGCCGCTAAAGGTAGGGACTTTTAGCGGCGCTTTTCTAAAAAACGCCGCAAAAGGTAGGGACTTTTAGCGGCGCTTTTCTAAAAAATGCCACTAAAGTTGGGGACTTTTAGCGGTGCTTTTCTAAAAAACGCCGCTAAAGGTATAGACTTTTAGCGGCACTTTTAAAAAAAAGGCCACTAAAGGTAGGGGCTTTTAGCGGCGTTTTTAACACTGACGCCGCTAATTTGCACAGATTTGCAATGCTCATTTTCTCCAATATCCTACCCTCCTTGCATTAAAACCAACCAAAAACAGCAGTAATTGCAGCAATTGCATATAATTTCAACCCAAGACAGCAAATAAAACATTTAAATTTCATCAAAAGCATTTAAATCTAAATGATACTTCAAATTTAATAAAAGATATATGATATACATTAATAAATGAAGTATAATTCAAACAATTCTTACAATATTGTTAAATGTAACAATGTTAAAAATCATCTTACAACAAGAAAACAAATGTCTAAGATGGCGGCCTCTGCATTCACGGAGCATCTTCATCATAGTCTGAAACTGTAGCTGGAGTTCTTCATACTTTATGTTCTGCTCTGCCTCCCTCGCTGTTGCCTCCGCTCTAAGTTGAACAATATTCTCCACCTCCCTCGCTGCTGCCTCCACTCTAAGTTGAGAAATTTGCTCAGCTGTGCTTGCTTCCATCTGAGCTATCTGGTCTTTTAGTCTCTGAACTTCAGGACGTGATTGACTCTCGGAAGGCATGTATTGCTGGGAGCTGGATCTAAAATATTGGGTCGGGGTAACCCCAGATCCTTGACATCGAACCTGACCATACCTTTTAAGACCCAAAACATTAGTGATAATTCTATTATAAATATACTCAAGATTAACAGAACTATCAATCGAAGCACTCGTACCTTTCAGGACCCAAAACATCAGTAATAATTCTGTTATCAATCTCCTCGAGATTAACAGAACTATCACTCGAAGCAACCGCTTCATACTCCGCCTTCTTCTCCTTTAGTTTATCCTAATAAATCAACGAAAGAGTTAGAAACAAAATATATAATAAAAAGGAATGCAACATAACTTAAAATTATAAATTTAAAAATACAAACGACGAATTAAACTATTATAATTAAATATTATAAATATTTATAATAAATCAATTATTAAGTAAATATACCAAAATTTTTGCAGCTTCGGATGTCATCGGAGATCCGTCTTTCTTCCTATTCGTAATGTCAAAAAGCTGAAGGCTTCTAACTTTTTAACCAGACGAAGCTTCCTACATTATAGCAGAAAAATATAATTTAATTGTATAAAGTCATTAATATTTGAAGGAAATAATAAATTATAATACCTCGCTTCACTACACAAGCAAAACTTCGGAACTGCGCGTAATGCGTGAATTTTTGTTTCGTCACGCTTGTTCCAACTCGCCACGGTCCTACATAATGGAATTTGAATTATGTATATAATAAATACTATAAACCAAAAAAATTATAAAACTTTAAAAGTACGTAATACCTCTCCTTTCTTTGAATTCCAAAATCTAACTTGATCTTCCCATTGGTACCTCAACATTCCCGGCAGAACATTTCTTAATTTTTCGTCGAGGCTTATGTCTTTCTTAAAATATTATTTTTTCATCATGCTTTTATTGTCTCTCCATTTTTACCCAGTGTCTTCTTAACATAGTCATCGGAGACCTCTAAAGAAAATCTCTCCTAAACAAAAAAAGTTTAAACAGTTAATATAAATGAAAGTTAAATCAAAGTATTATAAATTACATTCACTTCTTATTACCTTAATATTATCGAGAGCTTGATTTTTATTGGCATCAAGCATGTGATGCCATGATTCGTAGTTAATGGGCAACATATTGGCATTTCGTGCTATAATGCCCAAATAGCCTGCTAACAGTCGAGCTTCAGATCCAACAGGCTGGCCAAGATTGTTTCTCCTTACTTTAACACGCTCGGCAGGCTCTAAGTGGTATAAATATTTAAGCAATGTACGTCCCCCACCTCTGCGCGTCCCACCACCTTCAGTTGAAAAATGATATATTATTATATTAAAATTAAAAAAAATGAATCAATAATAAAATTCAACATGCATGTACAATAAACTTAACATTACTTTGAAATTCTGCAGGCTCGTCATCTATGTCCGGCAGACTAGAAGATCCAACAACTGTTTGCTGTTCACTATTTGCTTTTTGAATTTGAAGTATTGTTGACAATGCTTAAATATCGTAATCGTCTTCTAGGCATTTTTCCTGCAATACACATGAAATAGTTCAAAATTTTAGTAACAAATAGCAATAATAATAGTACATTTAAAATAGATAAATTATATAATATACCCAACATATACATTATAATATTACATATAAATAACAAATCGTAAAATCTTACTAAATCATATTTCGTAAATATCTTTGTCCACATCCTGACGAACCTATTGAAATTATTGACTAGTACTAGGGATATTTTCATTTAAGTTTTGTTCTGGAAAAGGTAATGTTTCTGATCTTTCGACTATGTCATCTCTACTTCCACTGCCAATGTCGAACAAGTCTCTAGGGGTGTTTCGAAGTACAACATACCAACCCTCATCAGTTGGATCTTTCGAGTAAAAAACTTGTTTAACTTGAGAAGAAAACACATACGGCTTGCCTATCAGTTGTTCTCCGGTGTGAATCAATCGAGAGAAATTCACCATTGTAAAGCCATATTGATCGTTTTTAATTCTGCGAGCCGTGTTCACATCAGCCCAATCACCTCAAAATAAGACAACTTTGTATTTTTCGTAATAATCCAACTCAATGATGTCAGTAATAAGTCCGTAATACTCCAGATTCCCCTCGACAGGATTACTGTCCCTAGCACTAGTATAACTTGTAATTGAAGAATTAACAACGATTCCATAATTTTGGGTTCTCCTCAATCTCTCGCGATACCTTATATGAAATCGGTATCCGTTGATGAGGAAGGCACTATATCTTTTCACTATTCTATTTGGACCTTGTGAAAGCCATTTAACTTCGTCATTAACTTTATTTCGACTCCAAACCTATTGAATCGAAAGTAAATCGAGTAGTTATAAATGTTATGAGAAAACATTATTACTTGTAAATGAAAACTTAAATTGCATACCATTTGGCTTAACCATTCATGGAATGATTCTGTGAACAACTTATTAATTTCTCGTCGATTTAATCTTCGGGATCGTGAACGAGCTCTCAATATTTGTGTAATGGCCCGATTTAGGGGCTAGACGGAAATAGTGATCTCGAGATCACCATTTCGAGATCGGAGAAATTATTTTCATGATATATATTGTGAGTTAGAGCATGATAGCATATGAGTATTAAAATTTTGGTATTTTAATTTTAACGTTTTTGTGTTTAATTTGCGAAAAAGGACTAGATCGCATAATGTGCGAAAGTTCCATTTTATATGCTAAGAGTACCAAATGGCTATGGATTGTTAAAAGGGGCGATTTAAAAGGCAATCTAGCCTTTGAAAGAGGCTTGGCCAGCCATAAGAGAGCATGGGAGACAAAATTGTCAATTAGTGTCAAAGTTAGTAGTAGTAAGTGGACTAATTTGACTTTTAATAATATAATAAGGAGAGAAAAGTTATCATCTTTTTTCTCCTATCATCTTCCACCAAAAATTTGCAGTAAATAAGGGGTAGAAACCTTCAAAAATTTCAGCAAACTCTCATCCCTTCAAGTAAGTGTTCTAGTGAACTTTTCTTGAAATTAATTGTACTTTTGAGATCCCTAAAGCTTAAGCTTTCAAATGAGGGGACTATTGTGCAATGTTGTGAAAGGTTTAGAGTTTTACCATGAGAGCTACTTTATTTGTTTATTGCATTTTTAAGGAAGAACTTGAGTCTTAGTTGTTAGATGAACAACTTTTAAAAAGGATGTTAGCATGAGGACACTAAATAGGACCTTAATGAAAAGGTTATGAACTTGGTAGTAAGTATGTGAAATATTGATTGTTGATGATAGCTTTAAGTGCATTAAATGTTTGCCTAGGCTTGTTGAAGATAAAAATGTGATTAGAATTAATTTCTGAGCCTAGGGGCAAAACGATCATTTTGTGAAAATCTAGGGGTAAAATGGTAATTTTGCCTAAGTAGGATTATTGAGATGCTTATATTGATAAAATGATTAAAATGAGCTAATTTGCTATTATAGAGCAAGAGGAGACGAGAATTCACCTCAATCGTGGAAAGGATAAAGTCGTGGACTAAACTGAAGAACTAACTCATTTTGAAAACGAGGTAAGTTGTATGTGAATTTAATGCAATATTTTATCAGCATAAGTGAGAATACTTAATGTCTTATTGATGCATGATACTTCAATGAATTGAGAAACTTATGTGAATGTGATATCGAAGTCCTAATAGACCAAGACATGTTTGGAACATGGCATCGGCGTTGATACGTGTGCCAGTGTAAGACCATGTTTGGAACATGGCATCGGCATTGATACGTGTGCCAGTGTAAGACCATGTTTGGAACATGGTATCGGCGTTGATACATGTGCCAGTGTAAGACCATGTTTGGAACATGGCATCAGCGTTGATACGTGTGCCAATGTAAGACCATGTTTGGAACATGGCATCGGCGTTGATATGTCTGCCAGTGTAATACCAAGTTTGGAACATGGCATCGGTACCTAAAGGAGACTTCATGTAAGACTACCTAGAGAGCGTGACAGTGGCTTTATACTTATCGTAGTGATTATAAAAGTATGTATTTGATTATTTTCAGCGTATGGTGGAATGAACAAATGAATTTAAAAGTAGAGATATGAATGAAAACAAGTGTTAAGGAATGGGTCATAAGAAATTGACTCTATATGTGTTACAGTGAATGTTAGATATGGACAATTGTAAGTAAGGATTATCGAGAAGTCTTAGATTGTATACGATTAATTAATGTTATGGATGAATTATTCTTTTATGAAGATTACGATTTCTAATTATTTCCATGTAACTTACTAAGCTTATTGCTTACCCCATTTTCATTGCCCTTCTTTCTTATAGTATTGCCAAGATAACTCAAAGATCGTAGACGTAGGGGTTCGAAAATCACACTATCAACAACACTTTGGTATAACAATTTTAGACTTGTTTTGAATATGGCATGTATAGGACTAGGGTGTTTTGTCAAGTTGTAATTGTTTGTTAAAGTGTTGGTGGTAAATCATTTTGTAATGGGTTCTTGATTCAGGCAAATGTTTGGCAAACTCTTCTTTTTGCAATAGAGATGATATTAATGAGGTGTATGCCCCTTTTAATTACTTTTTTGTATTAACTATTTGACTGGCCAGAATTGTCTATGTATGTAGGTTTATTGGGGTCAATGTAGTATGTATTATTATTTATGAAAAATGTATTGGATTGAAACTGATTTCAGGGTGGCAAATGGCTTGGTAAATAGCCCCTAAGTGCCAGCACGGTTAGAAACACGGGCGTGTGTCAAGGCCGTGTTAACCCTGTACTTTAGTGTTGTTATTCAGTATAGGCTATAGGCAAATCCCACGACCGTGTGTGTATGCCATGTAATACACACGGTTTGGACATGGGCGTGTGCCCAGACCGTGTTAACTTAGTATATCAAGGGTTAGCACACGGTCTAAGCCCACGGACGTGTCATGGTCGTGTGAAATTAGTCAGTAACTTTCCACGGTTGGAAGACATGGGCATGCTTAAGGGTACACGGGCGTGTGAACCCTGGTTCAAAAAAATGAGTTAGTTGATTTAATTCTGAAAGTTTTCTGACATGATTTAAAGGCCTCGTAGGCCCTTGTTATATGTGTTGACTATGTAAGGGAAGTTCTTGAGTCGGAACAAAATATTATATCCTGTAATTACATGTTTCAGTGAGTTCAAGCATAGTAATGTCTCGTATCCAGACCTAGTATCAGTCTTGGGTGTGGGGTGTTACATTTAGTGGTATCAGAGCTACGGTTTAGTCAATTCTAGGACTAACATTGTATGAGTATGAGTCTAGCTATACATGCCATATGTAAGGGTGTCTGAGTAATAATAGTGTGGTGACTCCTGACGTATAAAATTGTGTTTTATGTAGTAGATGGATTCGGATCCGGATCGAACTGCAACTGATGATGCTATTAGTAATGCGCTGGCTCTCACTCAAGGGATCGCGCCAGTTAATAGTAGACCTGAGACTTTGGATCAGGGAGATGAGGCTCGAGAAACTTTTCTCCACTTGATGAGCAACTGGTATACTGAGTATACCCGAGCAAATCCCAACGCTCAGCCCCTCTGCCCCCACCTATACCTCAACCCTCTCCAGTAGCCCCAAAATTTCAAGCAAATAAGGATGATGACCTAGAGAAAGCAAAATTCTAGCTCGAGAATAACATCCGGGTATTTGATGAGTTATCCTGCACGTTTGAAGAGTGTTTAAAGTGTGCGGTGTCTCTCCTGAGAGATTCAGCCTATCAATGGTGGAATACATTAGTGTCGATGATGCCAAGGCAGAGGGTTAGTTGGGAATTCTTCCAAGAGGAATACCGAAAGAAATACATCAGCCAGAGGCTCATCGACCACAAAGGAAAAGAGTTCCTAGAATTGAAGCAAGGCTATATGTCAGTGACCAACTATGAACGGGAGTTCGTAAGGCTTAGCAAGTATGCAAGAGAGTGCGTGTCTACTAGGCCATCATGTGCAAGAGATTCGAGGATGGATTGAACGAAGATATCCGCCTATATATGGGAGTTCTCAAATTAAGTGAGTTTGTAGTATTGGTGGATAGAGCCTGTAAAGCCAAGGAGTTGCATAAAGAGAAGAGAAGAGCTGAGTACGAGTCTCATGACTTGAGGAAGAGACAACTGAACAAGTTTCACCAATCCTTTAAGAAATCAAAGGATTTCACTACTCGATCAGTCACTTCAACGGGGTTTTCAAACCGAAGTAAAGGCAAGCAGTTTTCAGGATTGAAAGAGCAAACCACATCAGTTGCTAGTGTGGGCAACGTTCGACCAAGTAGACAGGAATGTTCCCAGTGTGGCAGATGCCATTTTGGTGAGTGTCGGGCTAATGAAAAAGCTTGTTTCAGATGTGGGTCCTTAGACCACTTTATCAGAGATTGTCCCGAGGTGGACGGGAAAGAAAAGCTTCAGAGTGCAAGATCGAGAAGTTCTGCTAAAGAAAGACCTTTGAGAAACCCGAGAATTGAGATGGGATGCAGGAATCCTTCTAAAGAACAAGCTGCTAGAGTCGAGGGTAGAGCACCGGCGAGGACATATGCCATTCGTGCTCGTGAAGAAGCATCTTCCCCCGATGTAATCACGGGTATCTTTTCTCTTCATAATACTCGTGTTATAGCTTTAATTGATCCGGGATCTACCCACTCATACATATGCATGAAATTAGTCTCTAGCATGGGCATGCCTATAGAGTCTACTGAGTTTATTATAAGAGTGTCAAATCCCTTAGGCAAGTGTGTGTTGGTTGATAGAGTTTGCAAAGGGTGCCCTTTGATGATTAAGGGTCATTACTTTCTGGTTAATCTTATGTTATTACCATTTGACGAGTTTGACGTCATTCTTGGGATGGACTGGTTAGTTACCCATGGAGTAATTGTGGATTGTGGGAAAAAGTAGTTTGAGTTGAGAAATGAAAATGGTAATTTTATTTGTGTTGAATCAGATAAGCCGGATGGGTCACCAATCGTGATATCAACCATGTCAGCTCAAAGATACCTAAGGAAGGGGTATGAGGCTTATCTTGCCTTCGTGCTGAACACTAAAGAAATCAAATCAAAAATTGAGTTAGTACCCACAGTATGTGAATACCTAGATGTTTTTCTAGAAGAGTTGCCAGGATTACCTCCAAATAGAGAGATTGAATTCGGAATTGATTTAGTTCCGGGTACTGCCCTTATTTCTATTGCTCCGTATAGAATGGCTCCAACTGAACTAAAAGAGCTAAAAGCACAGTTGCAAGAATTAATGGATAAGGGTTTCGTGAGGCCGAGTTTTTCTCTATGGGGCGCTCCTATTCTATTCGTGAAGAAGAATGATGGATCCATGAGACTATGTATAGATTATCGACAACTCAATAAGGCGACAGTGAAGAATAAGTATCCGTTATCGAGGATCGACGATCTATTTGACCAGTTGAAATGAGCTACAGTATTTTCTAAGATAGATCTGAGGTCAGGTATTATCAGTTGAGAGTCAAGGACCTGGACATACCAAAAACTGCATTTAGGACTAGGTACGGCCACTATGAGTTTGTGGTCATGCCTTTTGGACTAACTAATGCCCTCGTGATCTTCATGGATTTGATGAATCGCATTTTTCGACCATATTTGGATAGATTTGTTGTGGTCTTCATCGATGACATATTAATCTACTCTCAAGATGAGAATGATCATGCAGAACATTTGAGTATGGTTCTACAAGTTTTGAGAGAAAAATAATTGTATGCCAAAGTTAGTAAGAGCGAATTTTGGCTTAAGGAAGTGGGATTTTTAGGGCATATTGTCTCAGGAGATGGGATAAAAGTCGACCCGAGTAAAATTTTGGCAATTGTTAAGTGGGAACCGTCGAGGAATGTAACTGAAGTAAGGAGTTTTCTAGGCCTAGCTGGCTATTGCAGACATTTTGTCAAGGGGTTTTCCATGATAGCCACGCCAATGACAAGACTTCTACAGAAAGATGTGAAATTCATTTGGACGAAAAATGTCAACAAAGTTTTGAGAAATTGAAGACATCATTGATCGAGGCTCTGCTTTTGTGCAACCCGAGTAGGAAGAGAATTCGTGGTTTATAGTGACGCATCCTTGAACGGTTTAGGCTGTGTACTCATGCAAGAGGGTAAAGTGATTGCATATGCATCTAGGCAGTTGAAGCCACATGAGAAGAACTACCCGGCTCATGATTTAGAGTTGGCCGCAATCGTGTTTGCATTAAAAATTTGGAGGCATCATTTATACGGTGAAAAGTGTTGGGTTTTTACTGACCACAAAAGCCTAAAATATTTGATGACTCAGAAGGAACTAAATTTGAGGCAACGAAGATGGTTAGAATTGATTAAAGATTATGAGCTATTAATTGACTACCATCCGGGAAAGGCAAATGTAGTCGCTGATGCTTTGAGCAGAAAATCATTGTTTGCACTAAAAGCTATGAACACCCAGATGACCCTGTTAGAGGATGGATCCATATTAGTCAAGTTGAGGGCTAAACCATTACTCCTTCAAGAGATTTACGAAGCTTAAAAGGATGATAGCAGTTTGCAAGCCAAAAAATTTTTATATGAGTCGAGCATTAAGCCAAACTTTCGAATAAATCCTGATGGATGTCTAACATTTCGAGATAGGGTCTGTGTACCCAGGAATGATGAGCTTATTCGCAAAATTTTGCAAGAAGCATATAATGGATGTTTGAATGTGCATCCAGGCAGTACAAAGATGTACCAAGATTTGAAGAAATGGTACTGGTGGCGAGGTGTAAAGAAAGATTTTTTGAATTTGTATCAAAATGCCTGATTTGTCAACAAGTGAAGGCCGAACATCAAGTACCTTCGCGTTTACTTCAGCCTGTTATGGTTCCCGAGTGGAAGTGGGACTATATTACTATGGATTTTGTGACGGGTTTATCGTTGACTCCCAAGAAGAAATATGCAGTATGGGTAGTAGTCGATAGACTCACTAAGTCGACCCACTTTATACCAGTACGAGTAGACTACTCACTCGATAAATTGCAGAATTGTACATGTCTGAGATAGTAAGACTTCATGGTATACCTTTGTTAGCCATTTCAAATAGAGATCTGAGATTCACGTCACGATTTTGGAAAAAGTTGCAAGAAGCTTTGGGCACGAAATTGAGTTTCAGTACTGCCTTTCATCCCCAAATCGATGGGCAGTGAGAGAACAGTTCAGATACTAGAAGACATGCTTAGATGTTGTGTTTTAGAATTCCACGGTAGTTGGGAGAAATACTTACCATTGGTGGAATTTGCCTACAACAACAGTTTTCAGTCAAGTTTGAAGATGGCGCCTTATGAGGCATTGTATGGACGTAAGTGTCGAATGCCTTTATATTGGTCAGAACTCAAAGAAAAACAGATACACGGGGTTGATTTTGTTAAGGAAACTGAAGTGACAGTAGAAGTAATTCATAACTGTCTGAAAGCCGTCTTAGATAGATAGAAGTCCTATTCAGATTTAAAGAGGAAAGAGATAGAATATGAAGTGGGTGATAAAGTGTTCTTAAAAGTATCGCCTTGGAGGAAAGTCCTTAGATTTGGTTGGAAGGGCAAATTGAGTCCACGCTTTATTGGACCTTATGAAGTTACCGAAAGGATAGGACCGGTAGCTTATCGGCTAGCTTTGTCGCCTGAGTTAGAAAAGATTCATGATGTCTTCCATGTGTCTATGTTGTGCCGATATCGTTCAGACCCTTCACATGTTATAGAACCAACAGAGGTAGAGATACAACCAGATTTGACTTATGGTGAAGAACCGGTTAAAATATTGGCCCGTGAATCAAGCAGTTAAGAAATAAAAGCATAGCCCTAGTGAAAGTCCTATGGCAAAGGCATGGAATAGAAGAGGCTACATGGGAGTCCAAGGAAACGATGAGAAATCAATACCCCAATCTTTTCACTGGTAAGATTTTTGAGGACGAAAATCCTTAAGGGGGGAGAATTATAATAGCCCGATTTAGGGGCTAGTCAGAATAGTGATCTCGGGATCACCATTTCGAGATCGGAGAAATTATTTTCATGATATATTCTGTAAGTTAGAGCATGATAGCATATGAGCATTAAAATTTTGGTATTTTAATTTTAACGTTTTTGTGTTTAATTTGCGAAAAAGGACTAAATCGCATAATGTGTGAAAGTTCTATTTTATATGCTAAGAGTACCAAATGGCTATGGATTGTTAAAAGAGGGTACTTAAAAGGCAATTTAGCCTTTGAAAGAGGCTTGGCCAGCCATAAGAGAGCATGGGAGACAAAATTGTCAATTAGTGTAGTAGTAGTAGGTGGACTAATTTGACTTTTAATAATAGAATAAGGAGAGAAAAGTTATCATCTTTTTTCTCCTATCATCTTCCACCAAAAATTTACAGCAAATAAGGGGTAGAAACCTTCAAAAATTTCAGCAAACTCTCATCCATTCAAGTAAGTGTTCTAGTGAACTTTTCTTGAAATTAATTGTACTTTTAAGATCCCTAAAGCTTAAGCTTTCAAATGAGGGGACTATTGTGCAATGTTGTGAAAGGTTTAGAGTTTTACCATGAGAGCTACTTTAGTTGTTTGTTGCATTTTTAAGGAAGAACTTGAGTATTAGTTGTTAGATGAACAACTTTTAAAAAGGGTGTTAGCATGAGGACACTAAATAGGACCTTAATAAAAAGGTTATGAACTTGGTAGTAAGTATGTGAAATATTGATTGTTGATGATAGCTTTAAGAGCATTAAATGTTTGCCTAGGCTTGTTGAAGATAAAATGTGATTAGAATTAATTTCCAAGCCTAGGGGCAAAATGATCATTTTGCCAAAATCTAGGGGTAAAATGGTAATTTTGCCTAAGTAGGATTATTGAGATGCTTATATTAATAAAATGATTAAAATGAGCTAATTTGCTATTACAGAGCAAGAGGAGATGAGAATTCACCTCAATCATGGAAATGATAAAGTCATGGACTAAACCGAAGAACTAACTCATTTTGAAAATGAGGTAAATTGTATGTGAATTTAATGCAATATTTTATCAGCATAAGTGAGAATGCTTAATGTCTTATTGATGTATGATACTTCAATGAATTGAGAAACTTATGTGAATGTGATATCGAAGTCCTAATGGACCAGGACATGTTTGGAACATGGCATCGGCGTTGATACGTGTGCCAGTGTAAGACCATGTTTGGAACATGGCATCGACGTTGATACGTGTGCCAGTGTAAGACCATGTTTGGAACATGGCATCAGCGTTGATACGTGTGCCAGTGTAAGACCATGTTTGGAACATGGCATCGGTGTTGATACGCGTGTCGGTGTAAGACCACGTTTGGAACATGGCATCGACGTTGATACGTCTGCCAGTGTAAGACCATGTTTGGAACATGGCATCGGTACCTAGAGGAGACTTCATGTAAGACCACCTAGAGAGCGTGACAATGGCTTTATACTTATCGTAGTGATTATAAAAGCATGTATTTGATTATTTCCAGCGTATGGTGGAATGAACAAATGAATTTAAAAGTAGAGATATGAATGAAAACAAGTGTTAAGGAATCGGTCATGAGAAATTGACTCTATATGTGTTACAGTAAATGTTAGATATGGACAATTGTAAGTAAGGATTATCGAGAAGTCTTAGATTGTATACGATTAATTAATGTTCTGGATGAATTACTCTTTTATGAAGATTACGATTTCTAATTATTTCCATGTAACTTACTAAGCTTATTGCTTACCCTTTTCATTGCCCTTCTTTCTTATAGTATTGCCAAGATAACTCAAGATCGTGAGCGAGGGTTCTAAATCACACTATCAACAACACTTTCAGATAACAATTTTAGACTTGTTTTGAATATGGCATGTATAGGACTAGGCTGTTTTGTCAAGTTGTAATTGTTTGTTAAAGTGTTGGTGGTAAATCATTTTGTAATGGGTTCTTGATTCAGGCAAATGTTTGGCAACCTCTTCTTTTTGCAATAAAGATGATATTAATGAGGTGTATGCCTCTTTTAATTTTTTTTTGTATTGACTATTTGACTGGCCAGAATTGTCTATGTATGTAGGTTTATTGAGGTCAATGTAGTATGTATTATTATTTATGAAAAATGTATTGGATTGATCCTGATTTTAGGGTGGCAAATGGCTTGGTAAATAGCCCCTTAGTGCCAACACAGTTGGAAACACGGGCGTGTGTCAAGGCCATGTTAACCCTTCACTTTAGTATTATTATTCAGAATAGGCCACGAGCAAATCCACTACCGTGTGTATGTCGTGTAATACACAGCTTTGGACATGGGCGTGTGCCTGCACTGTGTTAACTTAGTCGAGATATCAAGGGTTAGCACACGGTCTAAGCCCACGGACGTGTCATGGCCGTGTGAAATTAGTCAGTAACTTTCCACGGTTGGAAGACATGGGCGTAGGGTACACGGGCGTGCTTCAAGTCACACGGGCATGTGAACCCTGCTTCAAAAAAAATGAGTTATTTGATTTAATTCGAAAGTTTTCTAACATGAGTTAAAGGCCTCGTAGGCCCTTGTTATATGTGTTGACTATGTAAGGGAAGTTCTTAACTCGGAACGAAATTTTATATCCCGTAAGTAAATGTTTCAGTGAGTTCAAGCATAGTAATGTCTCGTATCCAAACCTAGTATCGGTCTTGGGTGTGGGGTGTTACAATTTGTTTATACTCACTACGTTTAAAAAAGGTTTACTTTGTTAGAAGACAAACAAATTATAATTGATGAGTATTTATCAAATTCTAGAACTTACTTTCGAAATGGTTCCTTTGAATCGTGATGAAAAAGAACGTATCAATGTGCTTGGACCCACGATTTATCATCTAATTCTGCAATTTCAACTTTGCCAATCGGTTCTCCGAAACTTTGAAATAAATAAGTTTCAGCCAAGTTATGATCTGTGAGCCCAGCATTTCTACTTGGTCTGTTCATTCTTGTTTCAACATCTTCCAAATACCTTGAACAGAAAGTCATACATTCCTCTTCCAAGTAGTCCTCGGCAATTGATCCTTCCAGATAACGCTTATTGCGGCAGTAAGACTTCAATTTGGATAGGAACCTAGACACGATATACAACATTACTAAAAGTTGTAACTAAAGGCATTGAGGTGAATGAAGGAATAATTTGCAAATAAAGTAAGACCTTTCAAAGGGATACATCCATCGATAGAAAATGGGTCCACCAAGTATTGCTTCACGCGGGAGATGAATTAACAAGTGCACCATAATAGTGAAGAAGGAAGGCGGGAAGATCTTTCCAGATTGCATAAAGTTAATGCGGCTCGATCTTGTAGTGTCTCAAGTTCTTGAACATTCAAAATTTTACCACAAATGCCTTTCATTATATTTGACAGTTCACTTACATAAGACGTCACCTTTTTCGACATACAACACCGCATAGCAACTGGCAGTAAGTCTTGTATCAAGATGTGATAGTCATGCGATTTTAAGCTATATAGTCTTTGATCCTTAAGACTCACACATCGAGATATATTTGATGCATATGCATCCGGGACCTTTATATCCTTCAACACCATACAGAACACTTCTTTCTCCATCTTCGACATTGAAAAAATAGCAGGCGGCAACCGATATTTCATATTCAAAAGTGCTTGGGGATGAAGCTCACGCCGAATTCCCATGTGGACTAAATCAAGTCGACTCTGAAGATTGTCTTTCGATTTTCCATCGACATTCAAAATAGTCCCAATGATGTTCTCGCAGACATTTTTCTCAATGTGCATGACATCAAATTATGGCATAAAATCTGATGCTCCTAATAAGGCAACTAAAAAAATACTTCTTTTTTTTCCACAAGTCCGCCTCATTAGGATCGTCCTCTTCATCAGATTCATCATCAGATTCATCCCTAGTTCTTCTATTTCTTTGCAGGTTGGCCGGTTGATTCATCTTCCTATAAATGAAATTCATATATTTCAACATTAACAATATTTCAAATCCACCGGTCTGCGAAGGAGCTTCTCTGAACTCTTCAGTACCGTCAAACTGAGCACTCTGAAATCTAAATCTATGATTTTTTGGTAACCATCGACGATGCCCCATGTAAGAGAACTTCTTCCCATTATATAACCATTGCGAACATGTCTGCGCAGTACAACACAGACAAGCATAACGTCCCCTGGTACTCCAACCGGATAAATTAGCATAAGCCGGAAAGTCATTAATAGTCCACATCAAAGTCGCACGTAAATTAAAGTTCTCTTTTCTCATTGCATCGTATGTCTGAACACCAGCCCATAGTTGTTTTAACTCTTCAACAAGTGGCTGTAAATAAATGTCAATATCATTCCCGGGCCCTTTCTCTCCAGGTATAATCAAAGACAAGATAAAAGATGATTGTTTCATGCAAACCCATGGAGGCAAACTGTAGGGAACAAACACCACATGCCAAGTACTGTACGTTGTGCTCATAAGTTTGTAAGGGTTAAATCCATCGGATGCTATCCCAAGACTCACACTCCGAGGATCGCTTGAAAAGATTGGAAATTTAGAGTCAAAAGATTTCCAAGCTAAAGAATCTGCAGGATGCCTTAACAATCCATCATCGGTTCGTCCATCATGGTGCCACGTCATTGACTTGGCTGTCTTCGACGACATGAAAAGCCGTTGAAGCCTTGGTATTAGTGGAAAATACCACAAAATCTTAACTGGCTGCTTCCCTGATTGTGTATCGTGATCTTCCTCATTACCATCCTTTGTATTTCTATTAATCCAATGGGATTGACCGCATACATGACAGCACTGTTGGTTTATCCGGTCGCCCCAATACAACATGCAGTCATTTGGGCAACTACGAATTTTGTTGTAGCCAAGGCCCAAATCCTTTATTAGTTTCTTCATGTCTTTGGAGGATTGAGGGATTTTCGCAAACGGGAACATTTCTTGCAGAAACTCTAACAGCATTGTCAACGAGTTTTCGGTCCATCCTCCCAAACATTTCAAGTGAAAAAGACGAATACAGAAAGTCAGTTTGGAAAATTTTGATCCATAACACCCCAAACCCAGCCCAAACACCACGACCGGATCTGGTATGTCACTAAGGGGATTTTATAAAACTTGTGGCACTTTGGAAACCAATCATCAGGTTTAAAAATTTATACCGAAAACTTAATAATTTATTAAGTTATATAATATATGAAGTTATAAAATACCTTGGTGTTTTTTAAAGTAAAACCGAAATTATGTCTCAGCTTAATTTAAACATAAAATTTAAATGCCTAAGAATAAAAAAAAAACCCAACATAAAACGCCAAAATAAATATAAGTCTAGTGGCCCATGGCCTTATTACATTGAGACTTAAAATCCTTAATCAGAAATATTAAAAATAAAATTCTACTAGATCAGATACTCTCTTGCATGACCACCTTGCGCTCCTCTCCAGCCCGGTCCGATGCACTAGGTGCTACCTGAAAATATTAAATAATAGGTTGAGTCGCGATACTTAGTGTGTAACCCTCATGCACCGTTAGATTTGGGCCTTAGCCCCACAGAATAGAATAATTGATTAATATATATAACAATAATTATGCAAGCCCAACCCAAATCCTAGGTTTCCATCCGCTACACGCCACCCGCATCACCATTTACACCATTGGGGATTTCTACAATCAACCCACACCGCTACACACCATCGATCATGGCAAAAGCCACTACAATGCATCATGGCATAAGCCACTACAATGATCATGGCATAAGCCACTACAGCAGAACACTTCCCCTTTCATTAATCACCCAACCTCGTGCAATCACAGAAACTGGCATACATGTTTATCACATCAAATCAACAGAACCATTCACTTTAGAATGACAGAGATCACTAATCTGGTGATTTGCCTTTACCCTCTTCGAGTTTCAACTGTTATGCCGAGATTTTGGCATTTAACAGAATTTAATAGTTTTATAACCATATTATAACAGGCAATCTAAATGGTGTGGAAGTGTTACACACCTGATAATGCGTAGTACTACTCTCTATGTTGATACCCTCGCTAATCTGATCTACTGCCCTTTGTCTACAACCTTGCTTAAAAGCCGAAAAAACACGAAGATTTGGGCTCCCCTACATTCGGCCAAGGATTAATAAGTACCCGAATTTACACATTAAAATCAATAGATCTCCTTACCTTGAAATCCAAAAAGTAACACGATTCAAGTGTTACTAAACTATGACTTAGAGATCTACACGATAGACTCCTCTTCAAATCCCAGAATGCTGAAAATGAGAGAAAACACCCGATTAGTTAACCATATAGCCATTCGGCTAAGATCTCTAAAAGTCGAAAAAAGATTGAAATCTCACAAATCGACTCTTACCTTTACAAATGGTTTCGGCTACCCCTTGCAGGAGGATTCGGCAATCACAGCAGAAGATCGAAGCGTAGAAGATTAGAGATCTAAGAATTTTGGCTTTTAAAAAAATCTCGAAATAGATGAACAAGAGGAAGATTTCAGCTACAAGAACAAGAAAGGGTGTAGTTTCGACTTTTAGTGAATGGGAGAAGAATAACAATGGAGATCAGAAGATTCGACTAACAGGAAATTTCAAAGAAAGAAGAAAGGGTGAAGGAGGTGGTGATTTTCGGCTTTTTGAAAGAAAGTTGACAGAAATTGTGGAGGGAGAGACTGAGAATTTTGGCACAAAGAATGAAGAAAAAGTAGGGTTCAAATGCCAAAATTGATGAGCTATTCCCCCTATTTATAGAAAATTCGGCACCCCCTATGGCTATTAGAAATAGATTTCTTTACTCCTCTAGGTGATAGAATTTCGACCAACTCTGCTCTCAGCAGATAGCTCCTAATTTTTCTTCTTTTATCTTCCATAGTATCAACTATATTATCTACATTATCCCATTCACATAAATCCTACTATTTTTGAGCCTTGTAGCCGTCCACTCCACCTAACCCTAATGCCGAAAATTAGCTAACTTGAATCTAAGGAATTGGGCTCCTTGAAACTTAAATTTGGGCCCCTAACTCCCTGGTGTGGCGTCACCTCCTTGTTCCCTAAGTGGCGCTACTGACCACTGGGCCACAAGCCCATTTTGATATTTTAAACACAGGTACTACCTTTTAAGTCCTATAATGCCCAAACAGAAAATTTTAATCAAGGCATCTGCCTAAGCCTAAGCCCAATTTAGACCCTTAACAGTTAAATTAACACTTTAAACATATACACACACTAAACGCATAGGCCTAAAAATTCAGGATGTTACAGTTCTACCCTCCTTAAAGAAATTTCGTCCTCAAAATTTCCAATTAACTAGTAATTATACTACCTAAGTCTCACCACTATGCTTCCGCTGCGCACTGTAATTAAAAAAAATAAACACTCAATATACTACAGTAGGGTACGCACCATTATTCGCATCTGGAGCGTCTTTGTCCCCTTATACTCATTCTTTCAATCGACGTTTATCTGATTAAGAATTTTATGAATAATTAATTCTTCCCACTTATTAACCGCGAACAATCTTATGTAAAATTATTTCGATAGTAGTTCTTTCGAATTTGAATTCTATCTACAGGTTTAGTTCTCAAGTCTATATTTCCTAATTCTAGAATTCTCATTCAATCATCATCAATCAGAACATCACATACACACATCAACCATACAAGCAACATCCATGAACTCATATTCCTCTCCTAGGGGTATTTTCGTCATTTCACTACCCAGGGGTATTTTTCGTAATTTTAACCTATAAGGGTATTTTTGTAATTTTCAAAATAAGGTGTCTTAGTGATTTTTCAAGATAGGGGTATTTCGATAATTTTACAAATTAGGAGTATTTCGGGAATTTTACAAAACTAGGGCATTCTAGTAATTTTTTGTGAAAACAGAGTGGCTGGTCCCTTTTGAGTTTTAGTTAGAACTTTGGCCTGTTAACAAGTCCTCACGGTTAAGGTGAACAGTCACTACGCACCAGGTAGGATTCCAGAGAAGAGGAGGTGAGTCACTAGGACTGCTTAAATACCAAGCTCTTCCTGGATCCAATCCAAGACATGCGTATGCTTGTTTCCACACCTTAACCCTATGACTTGCTCACAGACATGTTTAATTAGGGAAATTAAGTTTTATGAAGGGTAAAGATTTATTTAAGCTAAGCCTAAAGTCCATCAAATTCTAATTAAAACTACTCTACGTCCCTTAAAGCCCTTCAAGCCCATATATATATCACACAGTGGTTCAGAATACTTACCTAGCGGACTTGGGTCGGAGACGCAGGTGCCATGCCGAGCTAACAGACCTATATCATTTATGAAAATACATGTTTCAAAACCCATCTAAAAAAATGTTTTGAGCCCAAAACCCCCAAAGCTGAGTTTTGAACCGGGCTCTGATACCAATTTGTAACACCCCAAACCCGGCCCAAACACCACGACTGGATCTGGTATGTCACTATGGAGATTTTATAAAACTTGTGGCACTTTGGAAACCAATCATCAGGTTTAAACATTTATACCGAAAACTTAATAATTTATTAAGTTATATAAGATATGAAGTTATAAAATGCCTTGGTGTTTTTAAAGTAAAACCAAATTTACCACATGTTTCACTTAATTTAAACATAAAATTTAAATGCCTAAGAATAAAAAAAACCCAACATAAAACCCCAAAATAAATATAAGTCTAGTGGCCCATGGCCTTATTACATTGAGACTCAAAATCCTTAATCAGAAATATTAAAAATAAAATTCTACTGGATCAGATACTCTCTTGCATGGCCACCTTGTGCTCCTCTCCAGCCCGGTCCGATGCACTAGGTGCTACCTAAAAATATTAAATAATAGGTTGAGTCACGAGACTCAGTGTGCAACCTTCATGCACCATTAGATTTGGGCCTTAGCCCCACAGAATAGAATAATTGATTAATATATATAATAATAATTATGCAAGCCCAACCCAAATCCTAGGTTTCCATCCACTACACGCCACCCGTACCAGCCATTCACACCATTGGGGATTTCAACAATCAACCCACACCGCTACACACCATCAGATCATGGCAAAAAGCCACTACAACAGATCATGGCATAAGCCACTACAACAGAACACTTCCCCTTTCATTAATCACCCAACCCTGTGCAATCACAGAAACTGGCATACATGTTTATCACATCAAATCAACAGAACCATTCACTTTAGAATGACAGAGATCACTAACCTAGTGATTCGCCTTTACCCTCTTTGGGTTTCAACCGTTATGCCGAGATTTCAGCATTTTATAGAATTTAACAGATTTATAACCATATTATAACAGGCAATCTAAATGGTGTGGAAGTGTTACACACCTGATAACGCGTAGTACTACTCTCTATGTCGATACCCTCGCTAATCTGATCTACTGCCCTTTGTCTACAATCTTGCTCAAAAGCTGGAAAAACACGAAGATTTGGGCTCCCCTACATTCGGCCAAGGATTAATAAATACCTGAATTTACACATTAAAATCAATAATCTCCTTACCTTGAAATCCCGAAAGTAACACGATTCGAGTGTTACTAAACTATGACTTAGAGATCTATGCGATAGACTCCTCTTCAAATCCCGGAATGTCGAAAATGAGAGAAAATACCCAATTAGTTAACCATATAGCCATTCGGCTAAGATCTCTAAAAGCCAAAAAAAGATTGAAATCTCACGAATCGACACTTACCTTTACAAATGGTTTCGGCTACCCTTTGCAAGAAAATTTGGCAATCATAGCAGAAGATCGAAGCGTAGAAGATTAGAGATCTAAGAATTTTGGCTTTTAAGAAAATCCCAAAATAGATGAACAAGAGGAAGATTTCAGCTACAAGAACAAGCAAGAGTGTAGTTTCGACTTTTAGTGAATGGGAGAAGAATAACAATGGAGATCAGAAGATTAGGGTAACAGGAAGTTTCAAAGAAAGAAGAAAGGGTGAAGGAGGTGGTTATTTTCAGCTTTTTGAAAGAAAGTTGACAGAAATTGTGGAGGGAGAGACTGAGAATTTTGGCACAAAGAATGAAGAAAAAGTAGGGTTCAAATGCCAAAATTGATGAGCTATTCCCCCTATTTATAGAAAATTCGGCACCCCCTATGGCTATTAGAAACCGATTTCTTTACTCCTCTAGGTGATGGAATTTCGGCCAACTCTGCTCTCAGCAGATAGCTCCTAATTTTTCTTTTTTTATCTTCCATATTATCAACTATATTATCTACATTATCCCATTCACATAAATCCTACTATTTTTGAGCCTTGTAGCCGTCCACTCCACCTAACCCTAATGCTGAAAATTAGCCAACTTAAATCCAAGGAATTGGGCTCCTTGAAACCTAAATTTGGGCCCCTAACTCCCTGGTGTGGTGTCACCTCCGTGTTCCCTAAGTGGCGCTACTGACCACTGGGCCATAAGCCCATTTTGATATTTTAAACACAGGTACTACCTTTTAAGTCCTATAATGCCCAAACAGAAAATTTTAATCAAGGCCTCTACCTAAGCCTGAGCCCAATTTAGACCCTTAACAGTTAAATTAACACTTTAAACATATACACACACTAAATGCATAGGCCTAAAAATTCAGGATGTTACATGATCCCTCATACAGTTCTTCATTCATTTCACCAAGTAACGTGTAGAACCTCGCTGGTGCTTTATTTGGCTGGTCATCAGGTACACTTCTTCCCCCTTCGGTGAAAGTATTTCCACCAAAATTATAATCATCGGTTGCACCCAAGTCAGGTGGAAATGACCCGAAACCATCACTGCGCATATTAAAAGCATCCCGCAACATGCCTTCCATGTTATCATCTCTAACATTGTCATTGTAAGCACTATGAGGATAACCCAGATTCATCGATGAAGATGATCCACTAGATGTACACTCTCCATGAAAAATCCATTTTTTGTACCCCCGGACAAAGCCATCAACAACTAGATGTCTGTAGACAACTTCACGATAATGCCAATTAATATTGCAGCACTTCTTACACGGGCAAAGAATCATATTCTCTTGGCTTGCATTTTGAAATGCTAAATTCAAAAAAGTTTCTACTCCATTTCGATAGCCGTTGCTTACCCTTGACAATTTCATCCAAGTCCTATCCATTTTGTAGTTCTGAAAGTCTAAAGTTGACAATAAATTACACGGCTAAATTGTTAATTTATAATTTATGTAAGTACTAATATGATCATATATATAACTGGGTACTATGTAAGTTATGTAAATTATGTAAGTTATGAAGTTTGATCTTAAAATTAAGTAAGTTATGTATTCTTTAAGATTTATCATATGTGGCATTGTTACACCTGGGGAGGATCCATTATATCTAACAGTGAGATATAATGCAACCCGTCAGGTTTCCAGCCTATATACTTTGAATCTTTTTTTTTCTATACAAGTATTATGTAATTTATGTATTCTTTAAGATTCATCATACGTGGCATTATTACACCTGGGGAGGATCCGTTATATCTTACAGTGAGATATAAGGCAACCCGTCAGGTTTCCAGCCTATATACTTTGAATCTTTTTTTTTTCTATACAAGTATTATATAAGTTATGTATTATGTAAGTTATGTATTATGTAATTTATGTATTCTTTAAGATTCATCATACGTGGCATTGTTACACCTGGGGAGGATCCGTTATATCATACTGTGAGATATAAGGCAACCCGTCAGTTTCCAAATATATACTTTGAATATTTTTTTCTATACAAGTATTATGTAAGTTATGTATTATGTAATTTATGTATTCTTTAAGATTCATCATACGTGGCATTGTTACACAGGGAGGATCCGTTATATCTTACGGTGAGATATAAGGCAACCCGTCAGTTTTCCAGCCTATATACTTTGAATCTTTTTTTCTATACAAGTATTATGTAAGTTATGTATTCTTTAAGATTCATCATACGTGGCATTGTTACACATAGGGAGGATCCGTTATATCTTACAGTGAGATATAAGGCAACCCGTCTGGTTTTCAGCCTATATACTTTGAATCTTTTTTTTTTCTATACAAGTATTATGTAAGTTATGTATTCTTTAAGATTCATCATACGTGGCATTGTTACACCTAGGGAGGATCCATTATATCTAACAGTGAGATATAATGCAACCCGTCAAGTTTCCAGCCTATATACTTTGAATCTTTTTTTTTAATCTATACAAGTATTATGTAAGTTATGTAAGTTATGTATTATGTAAGTTAAATAATTTGATGAAAGCTATGTAAGTTATGTATTATGTAAGTTAAATAATTTTATGTAAGTTATGTATTATGTATTATGTAAATTAAATTCAAATTTCAAATCGAGAATCGCTTGAGGTGTGAACATATATGGCATGCATTATAGTGTAGTTTTTTTTAATATTAATTAGTTTTAGTTTTTCGTTTGAGGTAGGTGGAAAATGGTATTATATGTTTTTATAATTGAAATTTCTTTGTGATGTTGTTAAATTTAAAAGTTTTAACTTACTTCTTTTAAATAATGATCTATATTATTATATTGATAACAAAATATTTATAAGTTTTAAATTTAAAAAGTTTTTAAATTACTTCTTTTAAAAATAATTTATTTTTATAATAAAACATATTTAAATAATGATGAATAATATTATTATCTGATAACAAAATATTATTACCATTTTGGAAAACATTGAAAATATTAAATATTAAAATCAAACATTATTAATATAAAAATTAGTAATTAGTAATTAGTAATAAACCAAAAACCACATAAATGTAAGTATTCTTTAAAAAAATTGTTTTTTTCTTATTTCATAAGACATTTATTAAAAATAAATACAATTAAATTCATTTTATTGAAAAGCTAATGCTATTATTAGCTCACTACTTTTGTGAGGAGATTAATTAAATCATTACACCATAGGTTATTATTAGGGAAGATAGAGTAAAAAAAAATCTTTAATATAATATATAATATATGTAGTGACAAGTTTGTATTAAAATATGTTAATCTCTTCTTAACTTGCAAATGTTTATTAAAATATGAAATTTATGTTAAAATATTTATTAAAATAAAAATTTATATTAATCTCTTATCTTAACTTACAAAATTCAAATTTGTATTATCATTTTATATCATCTTATATGCATGATTTTAGTCATTTTATTTTACAAATTTTAAAATTTAGGTCTCATTATTATTATTATTATTATTATTATTATTATTATTTTTTTTTTTTTAAATTAAAGTTAATCATAAACGTAGTTTTTACATTTTTTAAATTTAACAACAATAGAACAAATCAGCAAAATGAAAATAAATAAGAATAATACTGATTTCATACCTGATAAGTTATTACCAACAAATCCAATCCGACAGTTGTAGGAGCAAGAGGAAGCAGTAACTGAAATACAAACAACATATGAATTAACAAATGCTATTGATTAATTACAAAAAGCTATCTACTAAAAACTAATACTCACATTCTTTGACCGAAAGAAAAATAGTCAATTCAGTAGTCGGTCTAAGTCCTCTTCAATTTTACTCACTTTCAAAGTACGAATACCTTTCTCAATACAATCTGTAACAAATACATATGAAATTTATTAAAACAAAAAGTCTATTCACATACATTATTAAACACTAGTATGAAATTCTCAGAGCATCTCCTCCACTTCTAGCCATCATAATTATGAGATAAGATGTCCTAGAGGAAAATTCTGATTTTATTTGTTGAAGCCTTTTATGCTTCAAAAACTCTAACCCGTTTTTTACCTCCTTTGACAAACGAACCCTTCCTTCCACCTATAAAAGTAGGCAGATAATTACATTTAGTGTATATATATATATATATATATATATATATATATATAGAAGTATACTTGAGAAACATGTAGCAATAATACAAAACTCGCCTCAATATTTATTATATACAAAGTTAAATTACACTTTTCAATTGTGTCAGCATCTAATTGCCATCCAAGTGACCACAATTCATGTCCATAAAGCTACAATATTATAACACACTAAACACACACAGTCGACACCATTACTTTATAACTTATAGCTAATTAGCTATATTAGTTCAAACTCAGTAGCAGATTAACAAAGCATATTACCTATATTTGTATAGTCATTTTATATTGGGCATTATTGATTTCTTTTGTTGTTGCTTTTAAAATAACGAAAGCTACTTTAGCGTCCTTGTTTGATTTTTCTTTTTCCATTCTTTTGCAACTTGTTTCAGATGCTGTTCAAGGGATGGGGGATTAGGGTAGCAATACAAATAGATAATGTAGTTGAGACTGCAAGCCTATAAAATACTTGTAACACCCCAAACCCGGCCCATTCACCACGACCGAATTTGAAATGCCACTGCGAAAAACGTTTGAAAAATATTTTGACTTACGGTAAAACATAAAATTTTGTATGCCTTTAATAAAATATTGGGTATGTAAAATTCCAAAATAAAATTAAGTTATTAAATTTAAAACTTTAAAATAATTTATCAAAGTATAAATTTACTCTTTAAAAGAAACATTCCCGAATATTAACTTAATCATCAATCCACCTTAAAACATAATAATAAAAATTAAACACTTATAGTGGCCTTATTACAATAATTAAATATTCCAAGTACTGAATTATAAAATAACTCAAAACAAGTAAAACTTCTTCTGCATGGGCCACCTCGTATCCACTCCAACCCGGTCCAAGCTTTATGCATCACCTGCGATGTTGGAAAAAATTTGGGTGAGTCAAACAGACTCAGTGCATAGTTATTTCACATGTTCCCCATATGGGCTTGGCCCATATCTACACAGTCCATATAAATTATGCATTTATGAGGCCCAACCCAACCTAGTGTCCATCCATTACCCCTACCTCGGCAAACCTGCTGCCCAAGGCCGTGGCTAATCCACCGATCAACCAAGTGATCCCATATATCTCACCACGGCATCCTGCTTGCTCAAGGTCAGTAGCTAGGCCACCGATCACATAAGTGATCCCACATATCAATCAGTCCATGGTGATGCACACAGCTATCAACCGCCGAGATAGGCACCTAGCCAACACCTCCCTTGATGAAGCACATAGCTAACATCAAGCGCTAATGTAGCACAAGGCTAACATTAGACCACGTACATAAATATGTACACCCTTTCCTTCGATTTTCACATCCCAAGTCCCATGCATATATGTGTATCATGTCAGATTAACATTTAGAGTAAGTATTCATCACATGCTCACCACAAATATCACACATATATCATAGGCAAAACAGAGCACTAACCTGATTAATTGATTACCCACTACGGGTATCCACCGTCTTAGCCATTATTTTCGGCTAACATACACATCGTAAACATACATACATAACAACAAACAAATAACAGGAGAATAGTGCGATAACTACGCACCTGACTGTTAACGAAATCCTGATCTATTTGGATCTAACACAATCTAGAATCCCGAAACTCTTTATTCCTGTCGATTTGCCTCTAAAAGCCATGATCACAATCTGTCAGTTCTTAAACCCATAAAATGGCCTTTGGCCGAATACCACAACCACTTACCTCACTTATCCAAATCCCGAAAAGCCACTCCTTGCTCTTGAAACTGTCGAAATCCCTATTTAGCAAATGTTAGAATCGGCCTACCACATAAATCCATGAAAAAGGGCCCTTGGCCGAATACCCTATTGGCTTACCTTGGAAAATCGAACCCAAGAACCTCCTTTGATCCTGCTTAACGTTGGCACTACACAAAAGAAACACTTACCATAGCACTATGCCATTCGGCCATGCCTACAACCAAGGCTTAATCCATTAGATTCGGCACCCCAACTAAAGAGCCTAAAACAGATAGATAATGAAAGAACACTTACCACCATCAAGTCACTGTCAGAGAATTGACTTCTAGACCCCAAAGAGAAAGATTTCGGCACTTTAATGGTGAGAAGAGATCACGCCAAAATGGAGAGGGTTGAATGCTCAGAGGATTCAGCTATGGTTCATTAAAGTATTTCGGCTTTTAAAAGAATGAAAGAAAGAAAGAGAAGAAGGAGTTGAGCAATACGGCAATGGTGGCAAAGGGAGGATTCGGCTAACAAAAATAAAAGAAGAGAATTGGGAAAAGGATATAGATTCGCCAAGAACAAATAGAGATGAGGAATGAAACACCAATGGCTTTTGCACAAGGGAAAAAAACGCACAAATGGGAAAAGAGGTACTAAATTTCGCACACCCTCCTTATAAAGCTTCCAACCCAAAATGCTCACCAAGAGAGTCCCTTGGCCACCACCTTATCAACTCCTTATCAAATCCTCATATTTTTCTTTATCACCTAACTAAAATAAAATAATCCATCACATAATCCCTTATCATACCTCTATAATATCATTATCTTACCCCTTTAAAATAAATAAAATAAAACCATTCTTATCCCACTTTTCTAGCTAAAATTTAAAATAAAAACCAAGCTTATCCTTACCTAATTAAAAGTCCAAAGTCAGTCAATTTCTTTCCAACTCTCTTGGCCAAAAGCCAAAATAAAAGCCACCTATTTTGTCGCCCCAAGATTGAACCCCATCCCTTCGGCGCCACCTTTCCCTTACACCCAGGCGCTCCATTGCCACTTTACCACATGATTTCTTGTGGCATAAATCCCTCACGAATTCCCCTTAAAGCCTCCTTGGCCCAGTTTCCCTTCTTGACGCAAAGAGTAAAAATAAAACACACTCCCATGCCGCCAACGTGATTCAACTTGAGTCCCTTTGACGTAACACTCCAAGCCCCTAAGGTGGCGTCCCAAGCCACTCTACCAAGGCGCTTTTGTGACATGCTTCACCCAATTCATTTTAAAACCTCCTAGCCAAGCTCCTATTTGACGAAAAATAAACTCCCATTCACTTCCTCTGCAACTCGAACCAAGGCGTCACATACCAGGGCCCTAAGTGGCGCCTTGCAGCCACTTTACCAAGGCTATTCTTATATCCCAAACTCCACATAAATTTCCTTAAGCCTTCTTTACCAAGCTTCCCCTCTTTAGACTTAAATTCTAAAAATTTCCAAAGGCAGTTTTCCATATCCTTGGGTTCTCAAAACCCCTAAAACACACCCAACTACATACTAAGCCTTCTCTTTCATGGATTATGCACTAACCGCATAACCCCTAAATCCAGGGTATTACAGTTCTACCCTCCTTAAAAATAATTTCGTCCTCAAAATTACTTAGATAATTGCACTCCTACTCACCATACTATGCTTACACTGCGCACTCTAATCTTATAAAACTATCATACTTCCTATGCACAATCTCTAAGTTCACATGCAAGGCTTCGAACACTTTCACTAGCGATACAAGAAAACTCTACAACAATCAAAGTAATTAAGGGTATTCCAGAAATAAGGAACGTACCCGTTGTCACATCTAACACATCTTCCTCCTCACGACGGCCAACTGCATAAACCAACCTTGGTTGCCTCGCGTCTGCACCTTCAGCATCTCTGTTTGGTGGTCCACGACCTCTGCCAGAACCATGTCCTCCATGGTTCGCACCACGACCCTTGTCGCTATCGACTATTCTGCGCCTGCCTGCACTCCTCCTTGACCTTCTGTCCGAGCCCTATTCGGATCCTAAGGATAGTCTTTAATCAAATGAGTCTTAGACTTACATCTAAAACACTCCGATTCTGATTCCAGCACTCGCCAACATGATACCTCCCACATTGAGCACATAGACGGTCCGAATTTCCAGTAGCTGGCTTAGCGCCAAGAAAAGAATTCTCGACCCTCGGTCTTTTCTAAAAGTTCTCAGACGATTCTGACGATCCAAAACTTCTCTTATCCCGATTCCTCTCCTTATCTCTCTTCTGCCTCACAGAGTCCTTAATCCCTTCAGCTACCTTAGCCTTCTCTACTAGCACAGCGAACTCCCGCTCCTGATGTGGAGCTATCAACAACCTCAAGTCGTCCCTTAATCCGTCCTCGAACCGGACACATCGCTTATGCTCTGTAGCCACTACTCCTCGAGCATATCGGCTTAACCTCAGGAATTCAGCTTCGTACTCCGCTACGGACTTGTTCCCTTGAACTAGCCCCAGAAATGCCTTCCTTTGCGCATCGATATAATGGGTGCCAACATACTTCTTCTGGTACGCCGCCTTAACATAATCCCAGGTAAGATCCTCAGCTGTGGCACTATCCCGAACTGTGAGCCACCATTGATACGCTTCATCGCGTAGTAGCGCCACCATTCCTTTCACTTTCTCCTCAGGGGTCAGATCCAACTCATCCATAATTCGTTCAGTCGCCTCCAACCAATACTCAGTGATCTTGGGTGCCACACGGATACTCCACGAAACATTTGGCTTCATTAGCTCGAGTCGCTCAGTCACGACTTCCTAGCTCTCATATTTCCACCGCTCCACCACCATCTCAAGAACCCTCGATCACTTACACATCTTGCATCATCCCCGTCTGGTCTTCATTGCTCAACACCAAAAGTGGTGGTGGTGGTACCTCATTCTCGGATCCTTGACCGATCTAACGTGTTTCGATCTGACCATTCTTCCTCTATCGCATCCATGACGACCTCGTCCTCTAGAACTCATATCTAACGTCGCGATTTAATCTGATTAAAAAGTTTTATGCATTAGAAATTTTGTTTCACTGTTTATCCACGAGCAAATTTTATGATAAGAAGTTTCCAGAAGTAGTTCTTTCGATCAATCAAAATTTCAGTTTAAGTTTACTATTCTAATTCAGAGAATCACATTCACATTCATCCACAACATTCACTTCACTACTTTGGCATTTCTGACCATTCCCAACCCCGGGGTAATTTCGTCATTTTCCTTACAAGGGTATTTTGGTAATAAATCGGGGTCAATTTGAAAATCTTCACAAATCAGAGGCATTTCAAAATTTTCAAAACTTAAGGGTATTTTGAAAATTTCCAATTTAAAAGTGTCGCAGAAATTTCAAAAATTGGGGGTTATTTTGGTAATTTTGCAAGTTGGGGGTATTCTTGTAAATTTCCAAATCTGGGTATCTCAATATTTTGCAAAATAGAATTTTCTGATATTTTGTAAAATAAGAATATTTTAATAAAAGTCAAGGGTAATATGAATTTTTTAGCCAAGGGCATTTTGGTAATTTACAAGACAGGGTATTTTTGTAATTTTGTAAATCAAAATATTTTGAGAAATGTCTTCAAAATAGTTTGTACAAATCAAAAGGGTAATTTAATGTTTTAAAACTAGGGTTTTATAAAGCGCATGGCTAGTCCCTTTCAGGTTTTAGTGATTGGTTTAGCACGTGAATAAGTCCTCTTGGTTAGGGTAAACGGTTACTACGCACCAGGTAGGATTCGAGTAAAGAGGAGGTGAGTCGCTAGGACTGCTTAAATACCAAGCTCTTACTGAATCCACTCCTAGACATGCACACAACAGTTACCACACCCTAGCTCGACGACTTAATCACAGGTTTGTTTAATGGTCCTTAAGTCTTATGTACTTGTGTTTGAGTAGACTAGTCCTAGGGTTCAATAGCCCCAATATTCTAATCATGAGCCCAAATAAGCCCATAACATTTCACATATAAATCACTTCAATAGTCGAGGTACTTACAGGTAGACTTGGTCTGAGATCTGGTGCCATACCGAATAATGAAAAATCTATGAAAGCCCAAATCTTTGAAAAGCCCATCTTAAAAAAAATGTTTTTGGGCCCAAATCCCTCAAAGTCGAGTTTTGAACTGGGCTCTGATACTAAATCAGAACACCCCAAACCCGGCCCATTCACCACTAATCGAATTTGAAATGCCATTGCGGAAAACGTTTGAAAAATATTTTGACTTATGGTAAAACATAAAATTTTGTATGCCTTTAATAAAATATTGGGTATGTAAAATTCCAAAATAAAATTAAGTTATTAAATTTAAAACTTTAAAATAATTTATCAAAGTATAAATTTACTCTTTAAAGGAAACATTCACGAATATTAACTTAATCATCAATCCACCTTAAAACATAATAATAAAATTAAACACTTATAGTGGCCTTATTACAATAATTAAATATTCCAAGTCTTGAATTATAAAATAACTCAAAACAAGTAAAACTTCTTATGCATGGGCCACCTCGTATCCACTCCAACCCGGTCCAAGCTTTATGCATCACCTGCGATGTTGGAAAAAATTTGGGTGAGTCAAACAGACTCAGTGCATAGTTATTTCACATGTTCCCCATATGGGCTTGGCCCATATCCACACAGTCTATATAAATTATGCATTTATGAGGCCCAACCCAACCTAGTGTCCATCCATTACCCCTACCTCGGCAAACCTGCTGCCCAAGGCCGTGGCTAATCCACCGATCAACTAAGTGATCCCATATATCTCACCACAGCGATCCTGCTTGCTCAAGGTCGTATGAGCCACCGATCACATAAGTGATCCCACATATCAATCAGTCCACGGTGATGCACACAGCTATCAACCGCTGAGATGGGCACCTAGCCAACACCTCCCTTGATGAAGCACATAGCTAACATCAAGCGCTAATTTAGCACAAGGCTAACATTAGACCACGTACATAAATATGTACACCCTTTCCTTTGATTTTCACATCCCAAGTCCCATGCATATATGTGTATCATGTCAGATTAACATTTAGAGTAAGTATTCATCACATGCTCACCACAAATATCACACTTATATCATAGGCAAAATAGAGCACTGACCTGATTAATTGATTACCCACTACGGGTATCCACCGTCTTAGCCATTATTTTCGGCTAACATACACATCGTAAACATACATACATAACAACAAACAAATAACAGGAGAATAGTGCGATAACTACGCTTTTGATCGTTAACGAAATCTGATCTATTTGGATCTAACACAATCTAGAATCCAAAACTCTTTATTCCCGTCGATTTGCCTCTAAAAGCCATGATCACAATCAGTCAGTTCTTAAACCCATAAAATGGCCTTTGGCCGAATACCACAACCACTTACCTCACTTATCCAAATCCCGAAAAGCCACTCCTTGCTCTTGAAACTGTCGAAATCCCTATTTAGCAAATGTTAGAATCGGCCTACCACATAAATCCATGAAAAGGGCCCTTGGCGAATACCCTATTGGCTTACCTTGGAAAATCGAACCCAAGAACCTCCTTTGATCCTCGCTTAACGTTGGCACTACACAAAAGAAACACTTACATAGCACTATGCCATTCGGCCATGCCTACAACCAAGGCTTAATCCATTAGATTCGGCACCCCAACTAAAGAGCCTAAAAAAGATAGATAATGAAAGAACACTTACCACCATCAAGTCACTGTCAGAGAATTGACTTCTAGACCCCAAAGAGAAAGATTTCGGCACTTTAATGGTGAGAAGAGATCACGCCAAAATGGAGAGGGTTGAATGCTCAGAGGATTCAGCTATGGTTCACTAAAGTATTTCGGCTTTTAAAAGAATGAAAGAAAGGAAGAGAAGAAGGAGTTGAGCAATACGGCAATGGTGGCAAAGGGAGGATTCAGCTAACAAAAATAAAAGAAGAGAATTGGGAAAGGGATATAGATTCGGCCAAGAACAAATAGAGATGAGGAATGAAACACCAATGGCTTTTGCACAAGGGAAAAAAAAATGGCACAAATGGGAAAAGAGGTACTAAATTTCGGCACACCCTCCTTATAAAGCTTCCAACCCAAAAATGCTCACCAAGAGAGTCCCTTGGCCAGCCACCTTATCAACTCCTTATCAAATTCCTCATATTTTTCTTTTATCACCTAAATAAAAATAAAATAATCCATCACATAATCCCTTATCACACCTCTATAATATCTATTATCTTACCCCTTTAAAATAAATAAAATAAAACCATACTTATCCCACTCTTCTAGCTAAAATTTAAAATAAAAAACCAAGCTTATCCTTGCCTAATTAAAAGTCCAAAGCCATCCAATTTCTTTCCAACTCTCTTGGCACCAAAAGCCAAAATAAAAGTCACCCATTTTGCTGCCCCCAAGATTCGAACCCCATCCCTTGCTGACGCCACCTTTCCCCTTGCACCCAGGCGCTCCATTGCCACTTTACCACATGATTTCTTGTGGCATAAATCCCTCACGAATTCCCCTTAAAGCCTCCTTGGCCCAGTTTCCCTTCTTGACGCAAAGAGTAAAAATAAAACACACTCCCATACCGCCAACGTGATTCGAACTTGAG
Source organism: Gossypium rotundifolium (assembly GCA_025506655.1). Lineage (NCBI taxonomy): Eukaryota > Viridiplantae > Streptophyta > Magnoliopsida > Malvales > Malvaceae > Gossypium > Gossypium rotundifolium. Next base: position 34,733,108 of record CP106730.1, read on the forward strand.
TCCCCTTTGACGTAACACTCCAAGCCCCTAAGGTAGCGTCCCAAGCCACTCTACCAAGGCAAAATTTGTGACATGCTTCACCCTGAATTCATTTTAAAACCTCCCTAGCCAAGCTCCTACTTGACTCAAAAATAAACTCCCATTCGCTTCCTCTGCAACTCGAACCAAGGCGTCACATACTAGGGCCCTAAGTGGCGCCTTGCAGCCACTTTACCAAGGCTATTCTTATATCCCAAACTCCACATAAATTTCCTAAAGCCTTCTTTACCAAGCTTCCCCTCTTTAGACTTAAATTCTAAAAATTTCCTAAGGCATTTTTCCATATCCTTGGGTTCTCAAAACCCCTAAAACACACTCAACTACATACTAAGCCTTCTCTTTCATGGATTATGCACTAACTGCATAACCCCTAAATCTAGGGTATTACAATACTACTAGCATATGTACAAATATGAATACTGTTATAAGGAAAAATAGACCAAAATCCAGAGAGCAGGGAGAATATTGCGTTAGTGCAGCGAAAACCCACACCACAATTGCCCCCATTTATGTAGTATTGAATGTGATGTTTCCATGATAAGATTGTTTGGCAATTAGGAAAAAATTAACATCTAGGATTCTAGATGATCTGATCTCTCCCCACTTGGGCACTTAGCCTTATTATCTGTTTTGTTTTCTCTCTCAATATGATAACATGCACATACATATACACAGCTGTGTATCCATTTCATTTTTTTATATGACTCTTTCTGTATTCAATAGTTACACTGAACTTTAGATAAATACAAAGTCAAGCTGGGCCGAACTCTTAACTTGTTTTTCCATTCAGTATAACTTGCATAAGGTAAAGAACTTTTTACCACTCAACTTAATAAATTATATTGCTATATATTTTGTTTTGTTGCCCAATAATTAATTAATGATGTCCTCAATTAATTTAAAACAACTTAGTTCTATATATTCTCGATAGACAGCTTTGCATGCTTTTACTATCTTCTTACTCTTTGGCTCACTCGATTTAGATTAGGGTTTAGGACACGTTGAAGAAAACTTACATTAATTATCATAACTTCTTAATTATATTAAGTAGTTAAAAGAAAGAAGAGCGCCAAATCTCAGTTATAAAGTAAAATTAAAAGAACTAGAATTTTATCCAATTTTATTCAGCAAAATTAAAAGATGCAAAGTGAAAATAAAGCTCTACTTTACTTAATAAATTCAACAAATACACCTATTATTCTCTTACTAATTGAAAAATAAATCATGATAGAAATATAGAAAATAAAGTCCATCAAATTTTACTAATGAAAGATAAAAAATTTAAGGAAAACCTATCCGATCCAAAATGCAAGAATCACAGTATGAAATTTTCATCGAAGAAGATTAACTTTTCTAGATTACACATCTATATTACACAGATTAAAGCAAATAATCATAACAAAAAAATACCCAGCAATAAACCCTAAACCAGCCTCGTACCTTTGCTAAAGACGACCCTACGGGCCACCAAATCCACCAAATTTTTTTTAAACCTAGTTCATACTCAGCATAACAAAAATAAAGAAGTTAAACAAAATGAAAAACAAAATTATATAAATAAATAAAATCCCTAAATCAAAAAAGTTTCTGTTTACAAATTCCATACCGTCGTTGTTTGTTGAATGTTGGGATATTGGGAAATTTGAGCAGAAAATAAAGGACGACGGAACTTAGGGAAAGTTTGAGTAGAAAAATTTAGGGACGACGGGGATGAAGGGTATTTCGGGGAAAAGTTGAAGTAGAAAACAAATTGAGAAACACTTAGGGATTTCGAGGATGAAGGGGGATAAAATCGAGCACAGCAAAACGACGACGTTTTGCTCAACCTCAGTTTATGTTTTGCGGCGTTTCTAAAAAGCGCCACTAATTGTTGATAAAACGACATCGTGAAGCTTAATATATTTGCCACTAAAATCAAATGACAAAACGAAGTCGTTTTTGTAAACGCCTCTAAAAACTAAGCAGAATAACGTGCCGTTTTATAAACAATTAATATATTCGCGGCGTTTTTACTTAAAATGCCAGTAAAACAGAAACCTTTGCGGCGTTTTTATATAAAATGCCACTAAAAGCAAACAACAAAATGAAGTTGTTTTTGTAAACTCCTCTAAAAACTAAGTGAAAAAACGGCGCCGTTTTTTAAACAGTTAATATATTCACGACATTTTCACACAAAATGCCAGTAGAACACAAGATTTTGCGGCGTTTTTCTACAAAACGCCACTAAAATCAAATTACAAAACGAAGTCATTTTTGTAAACACCTCAAAAAAATAAGCAAAACAACGACGCCGTTTTATAAACAGTTAATATACTCACTGCGTTTTTACTTAAAACGCCAATAAAACACAAGCCTTTGCGGCGTTTTTATGCAAAACGCCACTAAAATCAAATAACAAAACAAAGTCGTTTTTGTAAACTCCTCTAAAAACTAAGCAGAATAACGGCACCGTTTTGTAAACAGTTAATATATTCGTGGCGTTTTTACTTAAAACGCCAGTAAAGCACAAGATTTTGCGGCGTTTTTCTATAAAACGCCACCAAAATCAAATGACAAAACGATGTTGTTTTTGTAAACGCCTCAAAAAAACTAAGCAGAATAACGGCGCCATTTTGTAACAGTTAATATATATTAGCGGCGTTTTTAATTAAAACGCCAGTAAAACACAAGCTTTTGCTTCTATAAAACGCCACTACAAACAAATAAAACGCAGTATTTTCTGGCGTTTTGGACAAAACACCACTAAACATAAGCTTCAAACGGCATCGTTCCAAGTTTCCCATATATTATTATGCTTTTATTAAAAACGCCACTATTCCTAACTTATTATTATTTTTTAATTTATTTATAAATATTTTATAGATTTGTATATATTTTATAAAATTAAACATTCAAATATATATAGATATATTTTTTCTAAGTTTTTAGGTTTTCTATTTTTACGTTTTTAAGAATAAAGATCAAATTAATGTAATGTGTAAAGTTAAGGGATAATTTTGTTGAATTTTAAAATTAAGATTAAATTGATAGAATCTACAAACATTAACTTTACTTAATATATTTAAATAATAAGCGAGATGATGAAAGAGTGCTTGACTTTTATTACAATTTTATATTTAATTAATTATAATATAATTCATATCAATTTTGACTAAATAATTTTATATAATTTTTTATGTAAGTAAAACAAAACAAAAAATTCCATAATATGAAGTAAAAAGGTTTAAAAACTTTAATGATAATTTTATATAAAAATTTCATAATATCTCTTTTACGATTATATAATAAATTATTTAATATATAAATTAAAATACTTAACTCCAAACCCCATTATCCATAACCCCAAACCCAAACTCAAAACCCTAAACTAAAATACACATACCTCCAAACCCCAAACTATATAGTGATAATTTTAATATTAAAATTCATATTATCTATTTTTCAATTATATATAATAAATTATTTAATATATCAATTAAGGATTAAAATTTGAACCTATTTTAAAGAAATAATCATTATTGGGGTAATAGATACATATACCATTCGGGGTTATAGGAAGATAGTTTCACAATATAATGAAGGATCGGTGAACGATGGTCGGATCTAATTACTTTGGGGTTATGGGATTTAGGGATTTTGGGGATTTGAATTAGGGGAAACTGATTTAAGGGATTTCGGTTTTGGGATTTTGGGTCATATAGCTAACACCCTGAACTTGAAACCCTAAAACCCTAAACTTAAACCCTAAACCTTAAACTCAAAAACCTAACACATTAACCATTTCCCCCCAAACCCCTAAACCTAAACTCATACATTTACAAACCCTAAACCCTAAACCCTAAACCCAAAACCCTAACCCATTAACCATTTTCTTCTCTAAATCCCTAACCCTAAACATTAACCCCTAACCACTAACACTTAAACCTTAATACCGATAAACACTAAGATATTAAACACTATACAATAAACCCAAACAACAAACCTTAAAAACACTAAACCCATACACCAAAATAACAAACCATAAACCATGAAATTAACATACTAAACATTAAGCCCTAAATTAATTTTAATATCTTAATTTGTAACTTAAATGAAAACTTCTAAATTGTTTAGTTAGCAATTTGTAACTTTTCACAATTAAGTAACAAAAATGAAACTTTCTCATTGCTTATAAGTGAATGTATCAAAAAAAAAATATAATTCAAAGTAAGAACAAGAAAAAAAATATAAAAAACTTTTAGCGGAGTTTGTGAAAAAGTGCCACTAATGCTCAGGTCTTTAGTGGCGTTTTTTTAAAAGTGCCACTAATGCTAGAGCGTTACCGGCGTTTTTAGAAAAAAGCCGCTAAAGACCTGAGCATTAGCAGCGTTTGTGTAAAAGCACAGCTAATGCCCAAATCTTTAGCGGCGTTTTTTTAAAAGCGCCGCTAATTCTCAGATCTTTCGCGATGTTTGGGAAAAAAACGCTGCTATTTCTCCTTTTCAGCGGCATTTTGGAAATAAACGTTGCTATTGCTCAACTTTTTGCGGCTTTTTCTTTCAAACGCCGCTAATGTATAATATTTGCGGCGTTTATCATTAAAACGCCACTAAAAACGCCGCTAAAAGTCTGTTTTGGTGTAGTGAGTCGGAAATGGTACCTCTATTTCCCTATGGAATGATGCATGGTTTCCAAGGACGAAGTCGTACAGAATTCAGAGTCCAATGGTTACTATATTAAGTTCTATTTTTTATTTGTTTTTACCAAGACAACGAATTTGGAACGTTAACAATATTCAAACATTATTTTCTGCTAATGAAGCTTGGCGCATCTTGAGTATTCCATTAATCCAAAGTGATGTTTTTGATCTACTTGTTTCGGTATGATAACTCCGATGAATACTAGGTGAAAAGTGGTTATCATTTGTTAAGTTTAGATTTGATCGATGTACCTAGCCTAAGCAATAATGGTAACGATTTTATTTCTAGTCCTTTCTACAAGGCTTCATGAAACACATCGGGGTTGACCAAAATAAAGTTTACATCATGGAGATTTTAAAATAACTATATGCCTACATACAAAAATTTATACTTTATAAGGGTAGTCAATGACCCTTGATGCCCAAGGTGTACGATGGAAATAGAATTAGTGGAATATATAGTGATTGGATGCCCTTTTGCCATCGACCTCTGGGTTTCTTTGGGAGTAACATGGCTAACAAATTTAAATGCCTCTAACCAACAAAATTGGTTTGATTATATGTTTAGTTCCACGGATAGGAGTACCTATCGATTACTGGCAGTGGTAATTAACACTCTTTGGTGATCTTGAAATTCCTTGGTTAATGAGCTAAAACAACAGGCTGTGGGGGACCTATTAACCTAGAGAGTCTTACAGCGGTTGGGCTTGGTTTGGGAATTGCCTCGATGACATAGTGATCTCCTTCAGTAGTGCCATTTGTCTAGGTAAATTTTGATGCAACTTTCCACAATTAGTAACAAATTTTGACTTCAAATGTTAAAATTAAAGATAAAAAAGGTAAAAATCTTGTCACCTGCTTTCTAAAGCATATTTGTGTGTCGGATTCATTTTCTGCTGAAGCCATGACAATAGTCAACGCTTTGCAATTTGCGAAGGAGTTAGGTTTTGCGACTATTGAGCTTGAAGGAGATTCAAATATTGTTGTCAAGAAGCTCAAATTGAAGATGTTTGATAAGTCACCCATCAGGATGATGGAAAAAATGCAACTCAAAAACAATTTTATTGCACAGCAGAAATTAAAATTTTAAAAATCGAATTGGTTTGTGATATTTATAGCAATAAACCCTTTACCGAAATTGCACCTATCTTTTTGACTAAATAGATCCTTGTCGTTTCCAGCTTTCAACCGAACGACCTTCTCCACAATTCTTGTAACACGAACTGCTCCGAGTGTGGGTTGAATTAGGGGAAGTCTATTTCAATAAAAAAAAAACAACATCCTAGTTGAGCTAGGAAAGAAGGGGGTGTGAAACACCCCACACCCGCCACGAGCCTGAACCGGATCTGGTATGTTCCTAAAGTGAACCGATTTCAAAATCATTCGTTACTTAGAGAAAATTCGTAAAAATTTTAGAAAATGTTGTTGTGGATTGGGCTTAGATTGGAAACCCATTTTATTAAACTTGTAAATCCAATTTGATTTATTACGTCCAAAATAGTTCTTAGCACAATATTTAAAAGTAAAGTAAAAATAAAGAATAATCCATCGGGCCTTATGGCCTTATTACATCAAATAAAACCCAAAAAATATAATTAAGGGTCCCAAATGAAATAAAGTCCAAATAAAATAAAATCTCCAAATGTAGCATGGCCACCTCAAGGTCCACCGCCCGTCCGTCACTTTATCATCACCGAAAATAATTCCCACAATGGGTGAGTCAACAGACTCAATGTGCACACAATACTAGCATTCAACAATTCGTGCATTCATGTTCAAATCATTAGATCCATATAAAATGAAATTATGATGCAACCCAAACCCAATTCTAATGGTCCATCCGCTACACACCACCGTGCATTCGCCATTCACACCGTGGGGACTACTAAGTCAACCCTCCATCCGCTACACACCATATTCAAATATTTGTGACCGTAGTCACCATATAACATTGGTGAGACCAAGTCAACACCTTCAAATATAACGTTGGTGAGACCAAGTCAACACCTTCAAATATAACATTGGTGAGACCAAGTCAACACCTTCAAATATAACGTTGGTGAGACCAAGTCAACACCTTCAAATATAACGTTGGTGAGACCAAGTCAACACCTTCAAATATAACGTTAGTGAGACCAAGTCAACACCTTCAAATATAACGTTGGTGAGACCGAAGTCAACACCTTCAAATATAACGTTGGTGAGACCAAGTCAACACCTTCTTCCCTTTCACATAAATCCCGAATGCCCCAAATATATATATATCATGCTTAACATTCAAATATTCACATGTTATAAAATAACATATTTCATAATCCTATCAGAAGTAGGAAACGTACCTGAGTACTTTTGTACCACATTAGGGTACTTAGCCATATTCATATAATCATATAATAAAAATAATTGCCATATGAAATATTGAAAGTTAGTGTGCGTACACACCTGATTTGTTTAGCGATTCCTTGAGATTCTGAAAAGCTAGATCTAAAGTTTAGATCCTTAGTCCCTACATTTGATTCATCCTTTATTACTTAGCATAAATTCTATTTGGCTATGATATCCAAATCCTAGTAGGATTTGTAAAAGACTTACCTTTGATGCCGATTTGGTGTTTATTCAAATCCAAAACTTGGTTTTCCTTCACTTGATATTCGCCAACCTTGAATCTCAATATGGGTTAGTTTTGGCTTTTTAATAATTAAAGAACTGATCTAGATAATCATACAAGCTTTGGCGAATACTTTTAGGTACTTACCTTGTGGATCTTAAATCCAAATTCACCGAATAACTAGGGAACACGTGGCCTATGGTGTACCTTCGGAAAAGAATTTCTTCTTCCATGATTCGCCAAGATTAATAATCGAAATTAGTCTCTAAATTTCAATAAGTCTAGAATATAAAAGAATGGAAAACTAAACTTGGATCTTACCCTTATTTGAAGGAATCGATTGCACCTTCACTTCAACCTTCGAGATTCGACTTAGAGACTTGATGAACAATCGGCTATGATTCCCTTATGTATTTGGTTTCAAAGATGAAAGAAGAGAGGAATAATAGGCTTAGAAGGAAATCGGCTAGGAGGCTAAAAGAAAAGAAGAAAAGAATGGATGCTCAAGAAGAATATTTGGCGGAGGAAAAGAGAGGAGAATGAATAATGAATGGCCCTAGTCCCTCCTTTTATAGCCGAATTTACTAGGCCAAGAATCCTTTACTTGGCCACCACTCTTCCTTATTTTCCTAATTAAAGAATAATTCTTCATTTATCCACCTATTTAGCCAATTTTAAAGAGAATTAAACTCTTCCCTTAAGAGTCCTTATGATCTTCTAATTAGCCAAGTTTTAAAGAGAGTGAAACTCCTCTTTTGCAAGCCTTGTGCCGTCCACCTCTTGGGCTTCTAGATGCAAAATAAAACTTATTTTATTTGCTTCTTATGTGACTCGAACTCAAGCCCAAAACCTTTTGCATGTGTTAGGTGGCATCTTCAGCCACTTTTCCAAGTCCGTTATTGGGTCAAATTTCATGTACTTTATATTTTAGGGTCACTTGGCCCTAAGTTCCCTTTGGGCTTTAAAATTCGACATTCCGGTTATTTTAAGTTTCCAAAAATTTTCACATGCTCAGATTTTCCAAGTTTCCAAAACGTTTAGTTTCCTATTTTGGCTTGGTTTCCAAAATGTTTAGTTTCCTATTTTGGTTTGGTTTCCAAAATGTTTAGTTTTCTATTTTGGTTTGGTTTCCAAAATGTTTAGTTTCCTCTTTTGGCTTGGTTTCCAAAATGTTTAGTTTCCTCTTTTGGCTTGGTTTCCAAAATGTTCACTTTCCTAATTTACTTCGGTTTCCAAAATGGTCACTTTCCTATTTTAGTTTAGTTTCCAAAACTTAACATTTCTAAAGCATTTCCTTACATTTCCATACATCTCCTTACATTTCCACACATTTCCATACATTTCCTTACATTTCCATATATTTCCATACATTTCCATACATTTCCTTACATTTCCTTTCATTTCCTTTCATTTCCTTTCATTTCCTTTCATTTCCTTTCATTTCCTTTCATTTCCTTACATTTCCTTACATTTCCTTACATTTCCTTACATTTCCTTACATTTCCTTACTTTTCCTTATATTTCCTTTCTTTTTCTTACATTTCCTTACATTTCCTTTCATTTTCTTTCATCTTAGGGTTCTTGAAACTCTTCAGAACACATCCAACACACCCACTGATCCCACTATCTCATGAATTATGCACGAACGCATAACCCCTAATCTAGGAAGTTACAGGGTGGAAACCCTAGTTAAATATACTAGGGTTTGTCGTCTTATGTATTAACATAAGGGGTTTTGGGCCTTTCCCATATCGGGTTCAATTATAAGTGTGTCTTGGACTTTTAACCTAGCACTTATAATTCAATCCAACTCAATACATGTTTTCTATTTTTCAAAATAATCATCATAAATTAATTTAAATAAATAAATAATTTTCTTAACTCGATTTTAAATCCGTTAAAATTATGACGATTTTAACGTAAAAGAATCTATGAGAAAATATATTTAATATTTCTATATTCAACGGATTCACAACGACCAATTAATTTAATTTAATTTTGAACTTTAATTAATTAATTAATTAGTTAATACTTGAAAAGCCATAAATTAATTTTTCAGGTCATTTTCATTTAGGAAGAAAACCAAATTCATTTCTGGATATTTCTTATTTCTCCAACTTTACCATTTCTATTCATTTTTGTTCATTTGAATCAACATGCAATTCATTTCAGGTTTCAATAAGCTAGCGAAAGGACCGACTGGACATATGTGATTAGGTTCAAATGATTTAAAATTAAGTTCTAGCTTTTTGCCTATTAATTAAAAACTCATTTAGTTACAAAGTCAATTTACTATAGTATCGTGATTGAGCTTTCCCTAATGACATACCATTACAAAAGAAATTGTAACACCCTTCACCCGGTCTGGTTGTCGGACCTAAGCTATAGGATGCTACAACAATTGATATAATTGATACATGCATTTCCTAAATAAAAAATTCAATTAAACATGGAATTATTTCATACATACACCAAATCATGATTTACAAATAGAACCGAGTCTAAATCTAGCTTTCGAAAGCTCTAAGGTTGACCTGAAATCAAATAAGGACCAAATCGAAACTTTTACAAAAAGAAAGTCAATTATGTAGAACAGGGGTTACAAGGTCGTGTGCTCAGGTCGTGCAACTCATTGTGGCCATTTGGGTTAAAACACCAATTTTTCTAGATTAGTCACATGACGTGTGGTTAGGCCGTGTAACAATCGAGAACCGTAAGAAACTAAAACTTCCTATTTACTAATGAACACACGACCGTATCTCTAGCCCATGTGTGACACACGACCGTGTGGCCAGCCCATGTGGTACATAATATGCCATTAGGTAAATGTTTCAAAATAAACCTTTAAAGGTAACTTCAAAAATGGATTTTTTGGAAACTTAAAAATCTATTTAAAACACTTCAAAACCAAGCCAAAAACATATCATATATTGATGGAGCTCGAAACCAACTATTATTTCGACAAAGGCAAGCGCACCTATCGAACAGTAGTATAGCTATGGTGAGTCCGAAATATCGTATCCTCAAGGACTAAAATTACTAGTAATAACAATTTTTTTATTATCTGGCCTAGTTATTAAGGGGATTTATTTTTAATCTAAGATTAACTAACTAATTTCTAACTAAATGACTATGAACATGACAGAGAGTGAATTGGGAAAATACTTTTGGACAACTTATATGAGATAGGCAATACCTAAGGAAGAATCCACCTAGACTTCACTTATTACTTTTGATTCAAATGATTTATTCACTTGACTTAATCCGTAAAAATCCCTGATTTATGTTAATATCTCTTTCGAGACTAAAGACAACTAACTCTAGGTTGCTTAATTGAAATCTCTTTCTAATTAAAACCCCTATTGTCACATTAACTCGATCTATAGATTCCCTTATTAGATTTGAATCTAATTCGATAAATTTTTGTCGCCCTAATTCTAGGGTTGCAATCAACTCCGCTTAATTGTGTTGATCTTCTCTTAAACAGGGATTTTTGCTCCACTGAATAAGCACATTCGACTTGGATCAATAACCTAAATTATCAAAACAAGAATAAAAACTCACAATTAAGAATAAGAACAAGTATTTATCTTATAAACCAAATAATAATAAGATTCGTCTAGGTTTCATCCCCTTGGATATTTAAGGGATTTAGTTCATACTAATAGAAGGAAATATCATAAAATAGGGAAAACCACAAAACATAATGAAAACCCAAAAACTTTTAAAGAACTTGATGGGAGATCTTCTGTCTTGATGGAGATCCTTCTCTTAAGCTGTTCCTGACGGCTGTCTTGGAGTATTTTCTGCCTTCTACTCGGCGTCTATTCAACCTCCCCTTTTAGGTTTCCCCCTAGGGTGTTTATATAGGCTTTTGAACACCTCTATTAGCCCACAAGTAGCCTATTCCGAATAAAATTCATCTTTGCTACGGCAGGGACACGCCCGTATGACACGCCTGTGGTCGACTCCTATGGTCGTGGTCAATTTTACTAGCCACACACGGCCGTGTGATTTGCCCGTGGTCGATAGTCCAGGCCGTGTGATTTTTGATGTAGGCTCATTTTGTCACTTTTTGGCCCGTTTCTCGTTCTTTTTGACTCCCTAAGCTCTCCTGAGTATAAAACATGAAATTAAGGGATTAGGAGCATCGAATTCATCAAATCTAATGAAAATTCATCCAACAATAAACCAAGCATGGGGTTAAAATATGTGTAAATTATGGTTTATCAAATATCCCCACACTTAACCATTTGCTTGTCCTCAAGCAAAATTCTCAACTCACGATTAAAATTAACTTCCCTCAATTCATAATTCTCATCAATAATGTCTTATCATATTCATAGATAATTCATACATGGATAATTCAACTTAAAGAGTCTTAAAGATTCAAACAATCTAAGTCATAGATTTTTATAGTATGAAAACATAGGTTTTTCCCTTTATCTAAATAATTACCTTTGATCCAAAATCGTCAAGAATCGACATCCTCACTAAAGATTCCCTCAAATCACTCAAAGTGTTTAAGGTTCAAAATAAAGCACTCAACAGTCAAATATGAAATGTTATTACCATAGGCTTGCATGAAAATCAAATCTCCACCACTATAAAATGATATGATACACAAATCAAGAGGTCTTTTAAAAGGTTGTAATGGGGCTTGGGTTAAAGGTGTGGATAAAGGCTGAATTAAAGGGTTAGAATCGAGATTGAGTTGTCAAATTACCTAACTAGAACAATGGACTAATGCTGAATAATTACATCAATTGAAAACTTATTACTAATAACACGAGCTACTTCTCAAAATATGAAATATCTGCTTAAGCTCAAATGACATGGAACTAATAATGAATGATTTTTTTTTTGAATAAGAACATACAATAATAAGAAAGAATTTAACAATTGAATTTAACAATTGAAATAAAGAAAACAGTTAGGCAACTGATCAAATCAAATCTCGACATAAGGGGAGTTAATAAAGTAGGGAAAGTAAAAATTTGGTTTTGGGTTAAAGTTATAGGGTGAGTCAAGAAACGTTTTATTAGGCTCAAAAAGGGTTCACTAGGGGTTAATTATGAAGGTGGGCTTTTTGGTGGAATAAGTGGGTTGAATCCTAGATGCCTTTATCATCTCAGTATATCAAATCAAAAGTGTGGTCTTGACATGCATAATCGAAACAAGTTCTAGAATAACAAATCAATGTTGACACACTCATAATCAATAAAGTGCGCAAGAAAAAATATATGCTCTAAAGGCTCAAAATCTCACAAAAATTAAGATTTTTTTTATGTTAACCTTGCAAATTTTAAATTTCAAAGTAATATTTAAATTTAGGAAAATAACTTAGAAATTTAATTCTGAAAATAGACTTATCATGCTTGATTCTCTAATATCTTAAAGTATAAATCATCAATGCACAATTACCTATGACTTACTTTAAAACATATAAACAAAATAAAAATCAATAGAAGTTTCATTTTAATTAGTAATTTGAGAAAATTACTTGAGACAAAGCATAATTCAGGGATTTTCCAATACGAGTATTATTGACACCTCCCCACACTTAAGATTTACATTGTCCTCAATGTACAAAGATAAAAATGATAATAAAGTAAGAAAAGAAGCATGAGAGAGGGAGAGAAGTGAAACTTCCTGAATTTTGGATAGAGTTAAAGAAAAGAAACGGGGAAATTTGGGCTGAGTTGGAGGAGGATACTCCGGTGGTGTCGTCATTCTGTAATAGCCCTGAACCCTTAGAAACTGCGGGGTCAAAGAAAAGAAACAGTAGTTAGGCATAGATGAACGCGGAGGTGGATACTCTGGTGGAGGTGTGGTGATTCCCTAACAGCCTTTTGAACCTAAATCAAAGAAATCAAAATATAATAATATAAATTACGCACAAGAAAAATAAAGAGAAGGAAAATAAAGGAGAAGAGAAACGAAAAAGAAAAAATAAATGGACTCAAAGGTCCTTGTCTTGTCGAGAGAATGAAGCAGTCGGCATGAACTTATGTAGAGTGGTCGCGTACGGGGAAACCGTGTTAGGATCCTTTCGCTTCTTCGACATGGGGATGGTGGTGAAAAAAAAAAGAGTGAGGGAAAGGGAAAAAGGAAAATGAAAGGAGAAAGATAAAGAAAAAGGGAAGGGTTGTGGTGGTTAGGGTTTGGAAGAAGAAGAAATTGGGGAGAAAGTGAGAAAAAAATGGAAGTTTTAAATAGGAATCATGGATCTGGTGGTTGCCCATGCCCGTATGCCATGGGTGTGTGAGGTCGCATAGCCGTATCGCATGACCGTGTGGTGTTTCATTCGTTTCTCCAACGCCCGTGTAGAGGTTACCAGGCCCATGTTGATTAATCAGTGTCGACCACGACCGTATCGCACGGCCGTGGCATTTTATTTCCGTTCGTGGTTTGGGGATGTTTCGTCCTTGGTTCGTAGGGTTTCTGCCACACCGATGTGCCTGCTCGTGGTGTCCACACGGCCACGGCCATGCCTGTGTGCAAGGCTGTGTGGTAGGGAAACCTGCACTTTTATTAAATTTGTTAGTTTCTGGTTAGGTGCTAAAAATAAAAAATATGAAAATTAATGGGGTTAATGCTCGGGTTGCCTCCCGAGAAGCGCTTGTTTAAAGTCTTAAGCTAGACTTACCTCTCATTCGCATAATCATGGTGGTTTGAAGAGTTGAAACTCCTCATTCTTGCTATCAATTCGGTTATCGATATATAATTTAGGTCGAGTGATGTTACCTTAAAAGTGTAGAATGTAGGATTAGTTACCTCGACTGTTCCGTATGGGAAGACATTCAGTACCGTGAAAGGGATCTCTTCGTTTGTATTAAGGTCTGAAGTGGCGACCTGAGGGTCTTTCTTATCCAACAATATCTGATCTCCGATCTTAAATTGGGTTGTCCCATCCTTAAGTTTGACATGGTTTTTTTTTTGGTTCATCGTGTTTCCTCGGTTTCTCCTTGTTATGTGTCTTCCACTCATCTAGTTCATCGATCAGAAGCCTTCGCTCCTCATGAGTTATTTCTTTGTTAGCACGAGGTCTAGGATCTGGCTCAGTTGTGTAATTTCATGGTGCTTCCTGAAAAGAAGGTTGAACCAAATGGTCATTAATAGAATTTATGTTCTCACCTTTATTACTCGATGTCCTAGCCGAGTCAAGAGCCTGAAGAGTGATCGTTTCGTAACCTGCACAAAGTGTGAGTTCACCTGTACAAACATCAATTCTAGTTTTAGCAGTTGCAAAAAGGGTCTTCCTAAAATTAAAGGAACATTGTTGTCCTCATCCATGTCTAAAACAACAAAGTTTATTGGGAATATGAATTTATCAATTTTTACTAGTACATCTTCGATTATACCCTTAGGAACTCTGATAGTTTAATCAGCCAATTGAATGCTCATCCTAGTTTGTTTGGGTTTCCCAAGACCTAGCTGTTTAAACACTTTATAAGGCATAACATTGATGCTTGCCCCTCAATTTTCTAAAGCATTATTAATAGATAAACTACAAATTAAGCAAGGAATTGTAAAACTCTTTGGATCTTTTAACTTTTGTAGTAGTCTATTTTGTAAGATTGCTGAGCACACTGCATTTAGCTCTACATGCGACGCCTCGTCTGTAGAGCGATGCCTCGTCTAACTTTCGTTTGTTTGTCAAAAGATCCTTTAAAAATTTTTTTGAATTGGGCATCTGCAAAAGAGCTTCAAGAAATGGTAAGTTAATATGTAATTTTTTCAAGAGTTTAAGAAATTTACTGATTTGTTCATCTGTGCGGTCTTTCTTCATCGCATTGGGGTATTGGCACACAAGGTTGGTACTCTGTAATTATCGGTTTTGGTTTATCATGTCTTACCTCAACCTTACCTTCCTCTATCACATTCTCTTGCCTCAATTTTGGCTCATTTAACCCTTCACTATCGTGAGCAGTAACGGCATAAAGTTGCTCCTTTGGGTTAATTTCAGTGTTGCTTGGCAAGCTACCTTACGGTCGTTCAAATATGAGCTTAGCAAGTTGTCCTAATTGGTTCTCGATTCCTTGAATCGATGCTTGCTAAATTTTGAGTGTTGTTTCGGTGTTTTAGAAACGAGTTTCTAACACCACGATAAATTTTGTTAGCATCTCTTCAAGGTTCGGCTTCTTCTCTTGTGGGTAAGGTTGCTGTTGAAAGCCTGGGGGATTTTTGTCTCTGATTTCCTTGACCACCCCATGAAAATTTGGGATGGTTCCTCCAACCTGGATTGTAAATGTTATTATAAGGATTATTTGGGGTCTAAAATTATTACCCATATAGTTCATCTGTTCGTTTTCTATGCCAGGGTTGTAGGGTGGGTATTCTGTATTGTTCATCCCCCCTCCGTATGTATCGCACTGCATCACTAGATGTACCTGCGAAGAATCACACAAACCATCAATCTTTTTATTTAACAGTTCTACCTAGTTTGATAGCATGGTCACTGCGTCGATGTTGAAAACACTAGCGGCTTCTATTGGCTTTGTCCTCATAACTTGCCACTGATAGTTATTCAGTGCCATCTCTTCTATAAACTCATAAGCCGCATCAGGGGTCTTGTTCTTTAGGGTTCCACCTGCGACTGAATCGATCAACAACCTAGTTTATGGGTTCACACCGTTATAAAATGTTTGAACCTGTAGCCACAAAGGTAACCCATGGTGAAGGCATCTCCTTAGTAGATCTTTATATCTATCCCATGCGTCGTAGAGTGTTTCTAGGTCCATCTGCACAAAAGAAGAAATATCATTCCTCAACTTAGCCATTTTAGCCAGCGAAAAATATTTTAGCAAAAATTTTTCGGTCATTTGGTCCCATGTAGTGATTGATTCTCGTGGTAACAAGTTCAACCACTGTTTAGCTTTGTTCCTCAACGAAAAGGGAAATAACCGAAGGTGAATTGCATAATCAGAAACGCCATTAATTTTGAAAGTGTCGCAAAACTCTAGAAAATTTGCCAAGTGATTGTTTGGATCCTTATCCTGCAAACCATCAAACAGAACAAATTGCTGAATCATCTGAATAGTGTTAGGTTTCAGTTCAAAATTATTTGCAGCAATAGCAGGTCTAACAATACTTGATTCAGTTCCTGTTAAATTAGGTTTAGCATAATCATACGTAGTACGAAGAGTAAGATTTTGATTCACTGGATTTGCGGCAACCACAGGAGGTAGCGGATTATTATCAGTCATCTTTTCAGTAGTATTGGTTTCTTCTTCTTGCTCTTCTTCTATGTATTGTAGGCTTCGCCTTATTTCTCTTCAATTTCTACGAGCAGTAGCTTCTATATCGTTGTCAAAAAGTAATGGTCCTGACGGGTTCCTTCTAGTCATAAACTAAAAGTGCCTGCCAGAAGCAAATAAAAGAAAAATTAGAAAAATTAGAACAAAATAAAAAATAAATTGTAAATAAATAAAATGGCTAAAGTAATAAAAATTTAGTTTTCCTAATATCTTAGTCCCCGGCAACGACGCCAAAAACTTGATGGAGCTCGAAACTAACTATTATTTTGACAAAGGCAAGCGCACATATCAAACAGTAGTATAGCTATGGTGAGTCCAGAAATCGTATCCTCAAGGACTAAAATTACTAGTAATAACAATTTTTTTATTATCTGGCCTAGTAATTAAGGGGATTTATTTTTAATCTAAGATTAACTAACTAATTTCTAACTAAATGACTATGAACGTGACAGAGAGTGAATTGAGAAAATACTTTTGGACAACTTATATGAGATAAACAATACGTAAGGAAGAATCCACCTAGACTTCACTTATTACTTTTGATTCATATGATTTATTCACTTGACTTAATCCGTAAAAATCCCTGATTTATGTTAATATCTCTTTCGAGACTAAAGACAACTAACTCTAGGTTGATTAATTGAAATCTCTTTCTAATTAAAACCCCTATTGTCACATTAACTCGATCTATAGATTCTGTTATTATATTTGAATCTAATCCGGCAAATTTTTGTCGCCCTATTTCTAGGGTTGCAATCAACTCCGCTTAATTGTGTTGATCTTCTCTTAAACAGGGATTTTTGCTCCACTGAATAAGCACATTCGACTTGGATCAATAACCTGAATTATCAAAACAAGAATAAAAACTCACAATTAAGAATAAGAACAAGTATTTATCTTATAAACCAAATAATAATAAGATTCGTCTAGGTTTCATCCCCTTAGATATTTAAGGGATTTAGTTCATACTAATAGAAGGAAATATCATAAAATAGGGAAAACTACAAAACATAATGAAAACCCAAAAACTTTTAAAGAACTTGATGGAAGATCTTCAGTCTTAATGGAGATCCTTCTCCTAAACTGTTCCTGACGGCTGTCTTAGAGTATTTTCTGCCTTCTACTCGGCGTCTATTCAACCTCCCCTTTTAGGTTTCCCCCTAGGGTCTTTATATAGGCTTTTGAACACCTATATTAGCCCACAAGTAGCCTATTCTGAATAAAATTCATCTTTGCTACGGCAGGGACACGCCCATGTGACACGCCCGTGGTGGACTCCTTCGATCGTGGTCGAATCTGCTTGCCACACACGGCCGTGTGATTTGACTGTGGTCGATAGTCCAAGCCGTGTGATTTTTGATGTAGGCTCATTTTGTCCCTTTTTGGCCCGTTTCTCGTTCTTTTCGACTCCCTAAGCTCTCCTGAGTATAAAACATGAAATTAAGGGATTAGGAGCATCAAATTCATCAAATCTAATGAAAATTCATCCAAAAATAAGCCAAGCATGGGGTTAAAATATGTGTAAATTATGGTTTATCATATATCAATCTCCTAAACATCTAAGCAATATACCACATTGGCACCATTCCACCACAAGGTTATATAAGCATTACAAACCATTCAAGTAAACTGATACAAATCTATATCATTCATCTAATTCAAGTATACAACTAAACGTGTATAACCATCACACATTTGTACCAAAACATTTTTACCATTCACATTACATTAATCAAACTCTTTCACATTCAAATTGACCATTAAAGAGTTCCAAACATAGCTTACCATAATGTCATTAAACATTCTTCAAACATCATAATAAGGCATCCAAAACCAACCACATTCTTGGTTCAAACACATGAATATTCCAATTAACCACACATATACCATTCAATCCTTATATACATATCATATGCACATCCAAAATAATTATTATAATGGGCCATTTCATCATCCAAAATAAACACTTAACCACATTAAGCCTATACACATGCCAAATAATCAAGTAGAACGATTTGAAAATCTACCGAGACTGAAGTTGGATAGTGTAAGCTCTGGGATGATCCGATAGATGCATTCTGCAAAATGCCAACTACAGAAAACAAAAAAAGAAACAGAGTAGGCATTTCATATGCTTAGTAAGTTCATAAGTAAAATATATGGTAACTTACCTTGGAATACGAGAAATACACAAATACAATTAATTTACAAGACATTTTAAAACCTGACATTTCAATTCACAAGAGACAGGTGAGTCCATCATAATACCATATAGCAAAACGTTTTAGTTTGACATTTCACGCAGTTCAATCCATTCACTCAAGTCCAATGCATACATTCAAATTATTCACCACTTTTAATTAATTAGAATAGCCCAATGAACATTAGCAAAAAGGTTCGGATACTAGGGTATCTACACCACACAAGAGAGCACTATAGTGTTGTACAATGGCACCAAAGTGCAAACTCGTACAAGCGCGTAATTAACCTATTGGCATGTCAATCGTATCCTAATCATTTACTAAGTTCAAAGGGGCATTTATACAAAATTCATAACATATACATTATCGTAGCATTTCTATGAATCAAAACATATGTCATAACCGTATCTTATCCATTCGGCATTCCACATGAATTATAATTATCACATACGCAAAACTTTACAATTTTGTCCAAACTCACTTTTTGTACCATTTTGCAAATAATTCAAAATATATCAAACATAAAAACATCTATAACACAAGTAAATAGAAATTAAAGCATACACATACAATAAGAACTTACCTAATAAAATTAGCTAGCGAATTGAATCGTACGGACTATTAAATAAATTTCCCTTTTTCTCGATTATTCTTCGGCAGATCCAAATATTGATCTATTTGACGATTAATTTCAAATTATCAATTCCAAATAACTTATAATACTCAAATACATTTATATGACTTTTTAATTTCATTTTATACAATTTCCTAAAGTTTCAAATTATATTTAATGTAGTTCTTAAAGCTGAAACTATCATATCTTTTACATTTAAACCCCATTATACAATTAGATTTCAATTTTATCCTTTTATAGCCTTCTAGATCCAAAAATTATAGAAATTTCATATCAATTCCGAAATATTTTTATTTTAGTCTCTAAACTCAAAACTAACAAATTTCACTTTACAAATTAGTCCTTAATTGTGTCTAAGCTTACAATCAAACCATTTAGCACTAAAAGTTTCAAATGTCACCAATGGAAACATTTCAAAACTTTAACAATTTTATAATTTAGTACCTGAATTAACTAGATTGACTTATAACGATCTTAAAAACGTAAAATTAATGAAAAATGGGCTTTGAAAATCTTACCATGCAGTTGCCGAAACAACTTGAAGTAAACAATGGCTTTCTCTCATCTTTTTGGATACTGACGGTTGAAGAAGAAAGAAAAATGGGTGAGTGACTTTTTTATTAATTATAACATAGAATCCAATTTTTATTAAAAATAATAACATATTTTTGCTTTAAACAAAGCACTAATCGGTCACCAATATTAAAAAGTAGTAATTTAACACTTAAAACCTTGCATAATTACTAATTAAGCATTTTAACTAATAAAAATCAACATTGATTAACCTTTATGATTTTTACGATATAATCCTTATATATTAATTAACCACTAGAATTATCTAACCAAAATAGTAATCATTACATCACGACCGATGACTATGTTTACTTTTCATCTATCATGTAATGTCAATGAGAGGATATCTTTTACCCATATATTGGGCTATGAATTTTACTATTGCGAATGATGCTACATACTGTAAAACTTGTGTACCCAACGCACCAACTTTCGATTTCTTATCTATTTGAACTCAAGTTTTTACTTACATCAAAATATACGACTCACGCATACATAATTCATCATCCACTTAGGATTAAGGTAAGCTACACTTTGAACGTAACATATGAATAAATCCATAAACGAATTTAGGATCTATTTTTTTTGGGTCCAATCCGATTACTGTTAGTTCAATTAGTCACATCTATGTCTCTATCTTCTGGGAGTTATCCACTCTGATGCCAAGATAAGACATCTCCCAGTTGGACTTGATAGACGGGATATTAACCTTTCAATCGGTTTGCTTATTTCCGAGTAGACTAAAGAAATGTTTAGGTTTGTTTACTAATATAAGTTGTCTTTCCGTATTACGATCCAACCATATAATATCACTTAGTATTAGTTTAAATATTTGACAATCAATAAGCCAATATTTACTTCTATTTTGATTTGCATATAAAAACCAATTGAAATATTATATAAAGAATATTAATGTAATCAGGAAATTATAAACTTACAAGCAAATATACTAAACAAATCCAACATAGAAATCTAATACAAAAGGGTAAGTTGATAGCTTTTCGATTTGTCGACTGTCGGTTCAAATTTATTCATCAAAAAGGAAATTTACTTGCCCATTACATGGCACAAGAGGGGCGTTCTGCATAGAAGAAGCTCCACCGTCAACTTCTTTAGTTGCCAAGAAGGACCCCGGTGGTGGGTCGATCCACCAGATTAGAGAGGTATTTTTTCACTTCGCTGGGGAGCTCGTTTCATCTCCATTTTGCCCAGATAGAGACATTGAAGCTGGTTTCTGTGCTTTTGAAGCTACAAGGTCTTTGTTTGCTTTTTGTTTGTTAGGAAGATAGAACTTTACTCTTCTTTATTATTTGCTTTAGTCTGTTTCATTTCTTTTCATGCGGTGAACGATTTCCAAGGCAGGCCAATTGTTGAACACTTTAGTTTTCCTATCTTCTTAAAAAAATTGAAGCAACTTTCAAAAGAAAATGTTAATTTAATTTAAAATTATTTTAAAAATTTATTTTATAGATATTATTTTGTTAAGAGAAACATGATTTAAATTTAATTTATTAATTATATTAGTAGTATTACTTAATAAATCGTATTTTTATATTAATAAATTATTGTATTTTATAAATCATTAAATGTAAATTTTATAAATATGAATAATTATTATTTTAAATTTATAATACATTATACTAAAACTATTTTATACTCATAATTTATGTTCTTTAAAATTTATTTTAATTTTATTGTAACATAAAAGTTTATTACTTTTACTGGTAATAAAATTTTAATATAATTATGAATTAAATCATTATAATTTATTCATTTATATTTTATTTAAATTTTAAATAATATAATTTATTAAGTAATAATATATGTTTACTTATAAATTTGATTTTTTCTAAGTTTTCAATCGGAAGTATCTCAGGTTTCAACTTGAATCAACACAAGCACAAATTTTCTCGGATTTAGGGTTTTCTCAGATAAAATTCTCTCAAATTTAGATCATGATGGACTCAAATCAATACAAACAAACTTTCAAGCTTTAGCTTTAGCTTGAGCTTGTTTCATATGTGTTGGCGATCGATCTATATAAGCAATGAAATAGTAAAAAGGAAGAAGAACGAACACAAATATTTTACCTGGAAAACCTTCAAAGAGAGAAAAATCATAGGCAAAGAAAACTTCACTAAAACAAAAAAATCGAAAGGGGATTACGAGATGGAGAAACAAATAGCCCCTGAACTTGAAATACAAAGATTCCCTGAAATTCTCACAAACTCTCTCTTAATTATGTTGTGTTATTCTTAACTATTTAAGGTTGCTAAGAGGCCAATTTATAGGTTGAATTTCATTTATAAATATGACTAAAACATCCTTAGAATAATCAAAGTTTGACTGAGAAAATATAATAGAGTTTAACAAGGAGAATAAACTTGGTTGAGTAGAGAACATGTCGCCACGTCGTGACATGGCATGCTTCCTCGTCAGGACGCCCTTCACCGCGTCGTTAGGACATGGCGAATCTTCTCGTTGTGACGTCAGTGACATGTCGTCAGGATGATGACTCTTCCTCATCCCGACGTTAACCCTGTTTTGTTTATAATGCGAGGCACACTCTACAAATTTCCACCTTGACTCATATTTTCAAATGCCTTCTTTTTTAGCCCTATCAATGGCCTAATTCAATCTCTGTCAAAAGCTTACCAAGTCTAAGAAATGTCCGAACTTAGAAATTGGAATACTCTACGTCATCATGTCTGTTGGATTGTTCTCTATGCCAATTTTGTGATCGATCACCTCTCAAAGAAAGTGGTACGAAATATATGATTTATTTTTTTGTGATGCATCTAATCTTTTGTGAGATATATGGCACTTTGACTATCGCAATATACGACAATTTTGTCATTTTTATCAACCAGCTCCCTGCATAGACCTCTCAACCAAATGGCTTTTTTCATAATTTCTGTGATTGCCATGTACTCAACTTTGGTAGTCGATACTTGAAGGGTGACTTTCCAACTAATAGTGCAGTTTTTGAAGGTGAACAAATAACTTGTGAGAAATCTTCTTTTGTCTAGATATTCAACATAATTTGAATTTACATAGCCGGCTATACCTTCTAAACATCTTTCGAATTCCAAACAAGTATTGGAAGTCCCTCTAAAATATCTTAGAATCCACTTAACAGCTTGCAAGTGTAATCTGTCGAGTTTGGCCATATATTTACTTACTACACTAACAACATGTGAAATATCGGGATGAGTACAACCATTGCATACATTAGGCTTTCGAATGCACTAGAATAGGGAACCGATGACATGTACCTTTCTTTGTCTTCGGTTTGTGGTGAATCTGAAGTTGAAAGTCTGAAGTGGGCAGCTAAGGGAATACTAACTGGTTTAGAATCTTGATTCCAAATTACTTGAGAATCCTTTCGGTGTATCTCTGTCGTGACAAATAACTTTCTGAAGTCTCGATCTCTCAAAATTTCTATCCCTAAAATTTTCTTGGATACACCAAGATCCTTCATCTCACACTTAAAGTTAAGCATGATTTAAGTCATTCAATTACAAATGGATCCTTAGTCGCACTTAACATGTCATCAACATAAAGCAAAAAATAATTTTATGATTCTTCATCTAAATGTTGTAGGTAAACACACCTGTCATACTTACTTCGAACAAAACCCATACTTAACATGAAGGAATAAAACTTTTTGTACCACTGTCGATGAGAATGGTGTTGGAAAAAATCTGGTTTGAAAACAGGTTTCTTGCACAATGAAAAATTAAAAATTTTAAAACTGACCCGATTGTGGTATTTATAGCAATAAACCTTGAACCAGAATCATGCCTGTATTTTTGGATAAATGGATCCTTGACGTTTTCTAGCTTTCAACCAAACAATCTTCTCCACTATTTTCGTACCACGATTTATTTCGAGCGTAGGCTCGAACCAATCAAATCAAAACACAGAATTTGAAAAGTTTTCTTTACTTTTGCAATGAAAACAAAAAAAAAAAACCCTCTATTCAAAGTAGAAACCAATAGAATTGTTATTCTGAAAAAATATATAATAATAGTTGAGAATAAATTCTCTCTATTTTTCGGCAGAGTAACAATATGTTCAAGTTGTGTAAATAGCTCTATCGGTGTCATCTATTTATACGGAGGGAAGGTAGAACCCTTATTGAAGTGTAAATATTTATTTCAAATAGAAAAAAAACTTCCAAGTCCAACTAGGAGAGGAGAGGGGCTAATAAGATGTGCTTCCCCTCATATATATTATGATGGGGATTCAGACCTCTCATTGTATTGGGCCCAATTATATGTGCTTTCTGGACTTTTAAACCAGCACTTTATAATTTAATTCAACCCAACACATTTTTTTTTCTATTTTTGAAAATAAACATTAATTTTCCAATTAAATAATATTCTCATCGTAATTTTACCCCTAATAAAATTATGTCGATTTTACCGTTGGTAAAATTTCCAAGAAAATATATTCAATATTTGAAAACTCAACATGTTCACTATGACAGAATGATTTATTTTCATTTTTGGGATCTAAATATGCTAAAAAACATAAACTCATTTTTCTGATCATTTTTGAGTAATCCATATATATTTGCAAATTAATTATTTCTCATTTTAATTTCATTTTTTGAGAAACCCACATTCGTTTTCAAACTGATTTCATTTAATCATTTAAAAGAAAACCATAATCCTTTTTCTGAATGTTTCCCATTTCTCTATTTCTATTCATTATGTTTATTTTGATTCAATATGCAATTCATTTCTAGTTTCAACAAGTTAGCGGATGGACTGGTTGGAATTATGTAATTAGGGCTCAAATGATTTATAATTAAGTTCTGGCTTTTCTCCTATTAATTATAAAATCATTTAGTCACAAAGTCATTCCACTATAGTATTGTGACTGAGCTCTCCGTAACAACATACCATTGTGAAAGCAACTATTCAGTACTTGTCCAATGACCTTATCATAAGTGTGTTTCCCTTATAGTATATCCTTAATCTCTTTGGGATAATATCTATTCTCCAAATATGATACTATTTTATCTTATGGTAATCATTACATTTTTCTTCATGAAAAGTCCATCACTATCAAATAGTGATCAAGTCTACCATCACAAGGACGAAGGACTCGTGGCTACCTTTACTTTTCATCAACCATGTAATGCCTATGAAAGGATATCATTTACACATGTCTCAGGCTATGAATTCCACTGTTGTGAATGACATTACATACTGTAGAAGTCTTACACCCAACGCACCATCTTTTGTTCCTTATCTATTCGAACTCAGGCTTTTAGTTACATCAAAGTGTATGAGTCACGAATACATAGTCCACCATCCACTCAGGATTCAGGTATGTCACACTATGAATGTTACAAGTGAATAAATCCAAAAACGGATTTAAGATCTACTCTACTTGGGTCATATTTGATGTACAGTCAGTCCAGTCAGTCATATCTATATCTCTGTCTTCTGGAAGTTGTCCGCTCCGATACCCAAGACAAGGCATCTCTCTAGTTGGACTTGATAGATGGCATATTAGTCTTTCAATCAGTTTTCTCATTTCTAATTAGACTAAAGACATGTTTAGGTTCATCTACTAATACAAGTTGTCTTTCTGTATTATGATCTAACTACGTAATATCGCCTAGTATCAGTTTAAACATTAGAAAACCAATGAGAAACATTTGCTTCCATTTTGCTTTGTGTTCAAAAACCACATGAGGACAATAATACAAAGTATTTTAATTTTAATTAATGAATTTGTTTTATTAACCAATCTATTCAAAAAAATCACAAGTGTACTTAGTTGAAAATACTATACTTAGGGCACCAAATCCAACAGTTTCTTTATACCGTATTGTGATTTTTGAAGAAGGCAAACATGGTCTTCTTTGCTTTCAATCCTGAAGGCTTCAAGTTGTTGCGTCTAAATATCATCATCCAAGTCCCCATGAAAGAATGCATTCACATCTAACTACTCTAACTCGAGATTGTTTGATACAACAAGAGCTAACAGTGCCTAAATGGATGTGTGCTTTACAACTAGAAAGAAAACATCATAAAAATCAACTCATTCCACTTGATTGTAACCTTTTACCATTCGAGTCCTAAAGACCAAAAGGGGATAAAATTCTTCTCTAAATTAGGCACATGTCAAACATCTGAGACAACTCCACCTTCAATCGAATTATATGTAGAGAACAACGAATCATCACCCTTGTGCTCAGTCACATCAACTAACCTTCGTAATTATCTGAAACTTTCAAAACCAAAATTTGTGATCCCATCAAACTTTTCAACATCCAAATTCATTATTGTGTCACTGAACGAGTCATTTGCGAAAGTTGAACTTGGCTCTAATACCAATTTAACCTAAAAGTAATAAACGTACAAACCCAAAAATAAAGCCCTAACTCGGGAACAAATTCTCTCTATAATTATCACGAAACTCTCACCAAAACTCATATGCGACTACATCTTTTGCCCTGAAGAAAAGCCTTTGTTGATTGAAATCTCAAAAACATGGATATAATGGCCCCTTTAAATAGGCCTAGATTAGAGTTTTAATCATACTATAATATCCTTGGAATAATCAAAGTTTGATTGGGAGAAATTCTTGCTTGGAGTCTAAAACGCGGCTGCCAAATAGGAGAACACGTCGGGATGCCAGGCTTTGCTGTTGGAAAAAATTTCGATTTGAAAACAATTTTCTTGCACAGCGAAAAATTAAAATTTTGAAAATCGACCCGGTTTGTGATATTTATAGCAATAAACCTGTAGACCGAAATTGTACCTGTCTTTCCAGATAAGCGGATCCTTGATGTATTCTAGCTTTTAACCTACCAGTCTTCTCCATTAGTCTTGTATCACGAATTGCTTCGAGTGTAGGCTCGAATCAATTGAATCAAAACATGGAACTAGAGAAAGTTTTCTTTTTTTTTTGGGTGAAAACGAAAATTCTCTCTTCTTTAATAAAAACTAGAAAATTTTTATTCCAGAAAAATATATTTAATAGTTGAGAATAAATTCTCTCTATTTTCAGCAGGGTAATAATCTCTCAAAATTGCATTAATAGCTCTATAGGTGACATCTATTTATAAGAAGAGAAAGTAGAACCCTTATTGAGTTGTAGTGGTTTATTTCAAAATAGAAAAACAACTTCCTACATAGGGTGAAAGTATGATGGATGCCACACCCTAGTAATCTTACTAGGGTTGTCGTCCCCTTCACATTACATGAGGGGATTTTGTGCGTCTCTCATATCGGGTCCAATTACGAGTACTTTCCAGACTTTTTGACTCAGTACTTTGTAATTTGATCTAACTCAATTTTGTTATTCTATTTCCCAATATAAACTTCAATATATCTATATTAAATAATTTTCTCATCCCAATTATACCTCCCGTAAAATTATGATGATTTTTCCCTTGGTAAAATTTCAAGAAATATTTTTAATATTTCACCACTCAATATGTTCACTATAACCAAATGGTTTATTTACATTTTTAGGCTTTAAAACAGCTTAAAAACATAAACTCATTCTTCCGATCATTTTTTAGTAATCCATGTACACTTGTAAATGAATCATTTCTCATTTCCATTTCCATTGAGCAACCTACATTCATTTCCAAATGATTCCATCTCTTCAAACACGTAATTCATTTTTGGTTTCAACGAGCTAGCGGAGGGAATGATTGGACATATACAATTAGGGCTCAAATGATTTATAATAAAGTTATGACTTTTCGCCTATTAATTATAAATTCATTTATTCACAAAGGCATTCCACTATAGTATCATGACTGAGCTCTCCCTAACGACATACTATTACGAAACCATCAACTCAGTGCTCATCCAATGACCTTATCATAAGTGTGTTACCCTCATAAGATATCCTTAATCTCTTTGGGATAATATTTGTTTTCCAAATATGATCCTATTTTATCTTATGGTAACCATTACATATTCCTTCATAAAAAGTCAATTACTATTAAAGAGTAATCAAGTCATTCATCACAAAGACGAATAACCCGTAGCCATGTTTGACTTTCATCAACCATGTAATACTAATAAAAGGATATCATTTACCCATGTCTCATGCTATAAATTCCACTATTGTGAATGACTCTACGTACTGCAGAAGTCGTACACCCAATGCACTAGCTTTCGGTTCCTTATCTATTCGAACTCAAGCTTTTACACTTACATCAAAGTGTACGAGTCACACATACATAGTTCGCCATACACTCAGAATTTAGGATGTCACACTATGAACGTCACAAGTGAATAAATCCAAAAACAGATTTAAGATCTACTCTGCTTAGGTCATGTTTAATAAACTACCAGTCCAATTAGTCACATTTATATCTCTATCTTCTGAAAGTCATCCTTTCGATGCCTAAGACAAAACATCTCCCTAATTAGACTTAATAAATTGAAAATTAGTCTTTCAATTAGTTTGCTCATTTTCGATTAGACTTAGGACATGTTTAGGTTTGTCTACTAATATAAACTGTCTTTCCGTATTACAATCTAACTACGTAATACCGCTTAGTATCAGTTGCAACATTAGACAACCAATAAGTAACATTTGCTTCCATTAATGTAATTCATGAATAATTTTATTAACCAATCTGTTTATAAAAATTACAAGTGTACTTAGATGAAAATACTACACTTAAGGCACCAGATCTAATAATCGCATTGTCAATACTATGGGTTCTTTTCGTCGCGACGTGGTGTGTCTTCTTGTTGGAGTGTCCACTCTTCCTCGTCACGATGTTGGTTCTGTTCTGAAATCTGAGACACACTCCAAATTTCTCCACCTTGACTCGTATTTCCAAAACATCTTCTTTGGCATGCCCTATCACAGGCCAAACTCAAATTTGCATAATGTTAACCAAGTTTAACTGTACTTGAACTTGGAAACTGAAAAATTCCTAGTCTTCAAATTAAAGTTGTATAATGCAACAAGGGCCAGCTATACCAGAATAGGCACTACACCAAAATAGACTTTTAGCGGCGTTTTTAGTGGCGTTTTAAAGAAAAATGCTGCAAATATTATACATTAGCGGCGTTTGAAACAAAACGCCACCAAAAAATGACCAATAGCGGGGTTTATTTACAAAAGGCCGCTAAAAAGGATATATAGCGGCGTTTATTCGTAAAACGCCGCTAAAGGTGTGAGCATTAGCGGCGCTTTTGGAAAAACACCGCTAAAAGTCTGAGCATTAGCGGTGCTTTTGGAAAAATGCCGCCAAAAGTCTGAGCACTAGCGGCGCTTTTGGAAAAACACCGGTAAAAGTCTTAGCATTAGCGGCGCTTTTGGAAAAACGCCGCAAAAAATTTTAAAGTTTTTGTGGATATATATAACTGATTATTTTTAAATTTATATATTAAATAATTTCTTATACAATTGTAAAAGAGATAACATTAATTTTAATACATTAAAATTATGATTCTAGTTTAAATTATTTAAGAGAAAAATATTTGTTAAAAATGAAAAAATATTAAATAATTTCTTATATAATCGTAAAAGAGATAGTATTAATTTTAAAATATTGAATATTAATTCTCATGATTGTTTAGGGTTTATGGTTTAGCATATATAGTTTAGGGTGTAAGGTTTAGGAGTTACTATTTTAATGTTTAGGGATTATGGTTTATGATTTGCGGTTTAAGGTTTAAGGGGGATGTGTTAGGGTTTCATGGGTTAAAAGTTAGGGTTAATGGGTTTAAAGGTAAATGGTTAAGGGTTTGTGGTTAATTTGTTAAGGGTTAGGGGTTAGGGTTTTATGGTTTATGATTTAGGGTTTATGGGATAGATGATAGGGGTTATGGTTTTAGATTAAATTAGTGTCTTTTAATTTATATATTAAATAATTTCTTATATAATTGTAAAAGAGATAACATTAATTTTAATACATTAAAATTATGATTCTAGTTTAAATTATTTAAGAGAAAATATTTGTTAAAAATAAAAAATATTAAATAATTTCTTATATAATCGTAAAAGAGATAGTATTAATTTTAAAATGTTGAATTAATTCTCATGATAATTTGGGGTTTATGGTTTAATTTAGGGTACATAGTTTATGGATTAATCTTTATAGTTTAGGGTCTATAGTTTATGTTTTAGGATTTAAGGTTTAAGATTTAAGATTAAGGGTTAGGTTAGGGTTTAGGTTGGATTTATAGTTTAGTTTTATTATTTTAGAGTTATAGGGTTTTGGGTTTAGTGCTTAAACCATACCTAAATAATAAAGTTAGAGTCTTAGTATTTAGGGATTTAAGTATTAGGGATTTTGATAAAATAGATAAAAATTATATTATTTTAGGGTTTAGAGTTTAGATTAGATTATTTCTTTAATTATACGCAATGTAATATATATATATATATATATATATATGAGTTAAGGTGTATAAATTAGGGGTTAGGATTTAGGTATGAGAAATTAAATTATAAAACTGTACAAATTAAACATATTGTTAGAAACAAAACAAAATTAATTTAAAGGAATCTAATAAATAATTAAAGTAAAAAAATTTAATATTGAAGGTATTAGCGGCGTTTTTGAGTCTCAAAAACGCTGCAAAAAGTAAATTACTAAACAAAACGATGCCGTTTACTTGGGAATTTAGCGGCGCTAGCCATAAAACGCCGCAAATGAGTAGTAATAGTGGCTTTTTTGTTCAAAATGCCGTAAAAAGAAATTAAATTGAATTGAAACAGCACCGTTTTTATTTTCTCAATTTTCTCACTAAGTTTACTCCGCTCCTCTCCTTTTCGTCTAGGTCTTCTCCTTTTCGTTCACTTAACCTTTCCCAACAGATTTCTCCTTTTGGTGCTCTTCCCCTTTCCCAACAGGTAATCCCCCCCTTTATTTCTTCCCTCCTTTTGGTTTTTCTTTTTCCTTTTCTTTATATTTTCCTTTATTATTTTTCCCTTTCTCATGTTGATTCTTAGATGGTGAGAAATGAAATGGGTTTCCTTAAAAATCTTGATTTCTAATTTGGGGGCTCAAATAGTTTACTGTTAATTTTTTTAATTGCTTATTTAGATTTGGTCATTCTAGCAGCGATCTCGTCCAAGATAAGTAGTTCAAAGAAGGCAAAATTGGAGACAAAATTTAAGGGATTTGAGTGGCATGTTGATGAACTTAAGGTGTTCGTGGAAGAGGATTCGAGGAACTCTAACGGAGGTAGCTGGATTTGATCAAAAGGTAAGGTTCCTCATTATCTCTTTCACTGTTCTTCTTGCTTTCGCAGTTACCATTTTTGAATCTTAGGAAACCCAAATTTTGATTCACATGTGGACGATTATATGCTATTTTTTTAATGTTATTTGAACTAGTTAAATTCCTTGGATGGTTGGTGATTATGAATTGGACTTGTTTAAAGTGTGAAATTAAATTTAATAATAATAAATTAAGTGAATAAAATATCAGAAATTATTTTTGAAAATCGAATATAGCATTGCTTATCTTGCTTGATTATTAACAATAAGGAGAAGTGTTTATTTTTGCAGCCTGGCCATGCATTCGTGGTTCTTAGCCAGTAAGCTCAATTTGTAGTTTGCACTTAATTTAGACATAGAAAGTCCAAGTTCTAAGTTTTCCTTCTGGCTATATAGATTGAAGTGATTGCCTGTATTTTATGTTTCCCCTTGGATGAACTGTTCCAACTATTTCTGCCATAATTATGTACAACTCAACCATATGGTAATAAACAGAATCTAGTCTTATTAGTGCACTTAACAAGGATCGCATTGTTTGAAGTTAAATTTTTTTTTTCAATTATATTGCGTTTAATTCCGTGTTTGCAGTTTGCATGTAGTAGTATTGATTGCGTTGTATTTAAGATGTTTCTTTGGTTTTGTTTATCTTCGGTGGGATCTGTTATCTACCTAGTAAGTAGCACAGCTACTTTGTAACATCCTGAAATTGGGCCTAGTAGGATTGAGCCCAATGGGCCTTAGGCGTAGTAGGGTTTAAAATTTTTTGGAGAATAGGAGATCGGCTTAAGTGCAAGTTGGACCTTTTAGATAAGTGATTTTGGAAGGTTAGGGGGCTTCTATGAAGTCTCGGGATCAAATATTAGCTTTGGGGAAATTTTTGGTTTTAGGTGAAAAAAACCCTGAAAGTTGGCAGGTAGGCCTTAAGAATAAAATATGGAGAAAAGTGACACAAGTGGAGTGTGTGGTGGAGTGGCAAAGTGACGCCACAAGGAAGGAAGGAGGTCCAAGGTTCTAGTTGTAGCATTTGCATTCCTTTTAGATTATTTTTATTAAATGAATTTAGACCTTGGCCATAGGGTTATATTTAGTTGCGCATGGTTTAAGACACAAGGAGTTAGTTGGTAAAGTGGCTAGCAGCGTGGATTATGTTATAAGGGAGCCTAGGTTCGAATCTCATGAGAAGCAAGGGAGTATTTATTTTACGGAGTGGACGGTAAGAGTTTCAGTTGGATTTAAACTCTACTGATGAAGGGATCCCACATCGGAAAGATACAAAGAAGGAAGGTGAAGAGCTAGCTATATAAAGAGCATGCCAGGAGAAGGGTTAACATACCTTGGTGGGCGTTGGGCACAGGAGTGGTCGCAGCGCGGTTTAGCACCAGAGTCCTATCAGGTGTGTAACTCTCTCTACTCTAGTTGTAGAAGCGGCAAATGCCAAGTGCCGGTCAACGGCAATAGTAGCCACACAGGCGTCCGAGCCGCGTGTGGGGCTTCAACGTGATAGTTGAGGCCATCGTAGTATTCTTGTGGGTTGAAATGCTTGGGCGCGATGGGTCGAAGTGGGCCCAATGGGCCCGTGAGCCCAATTGGAATAAATTGTATGATGATATAGTATATAGTGAACTAGACTAGGTGGAACTTATATCGTGGATAGATTTGTGTTAGGTGGGCCACACGAGCGTGTGGGCAGAATGGGCCGAAATTGGGTTTTAGGCCCAACAATCCGAGAAAGACCAAAATGGTAGTTGAGTCGCTCAAGGCGACCTTGCACCTTTAGAAAGGCCATTCGGTACAAAATTACGAAAATACCCTTGGTGGGTAAATTACAAAATACCCTTGGTGGGTAAATTACGAAAATACCCTTGGTGGGTAAATTACGAAAATACCCTTGGTGGGTAAATTACGAAAATACCCTTGGTGGGTAAATTACGAAAATACCCTTGGAAGGTAAAATTACTGATATACCCTTTGATTTATTTGGTTATGGCCGAATGGTTTAAGGAACTAACCCATAGTTGGCCGATTGTTTTTAGGAGCAAGAGGATTGAGGGCGTTAGATCGGGTTCTTTGGGATTGGGGCTTACGATATATCAGGTGTGTAAACCAACACACTATCTTAACTAAGTAATGTGATAACCTGTTTGTGTAAATGAAACAGTATGGTTGACTATTTTGATACCCATTGAGGTATGGATACGGATTCGGGTAAGTCCGTTTCGTTATGAAATATGTGATGACATACGATATCATGATTATGGGTGCATATTCATTAAGATGCCATATTAAGCATGTGAGCATGATAGCATGATTGCACGACTTTGCATTTAGTATGATATGCTTTTGGGTGATATGAGAGGAGGGGGAGTATGATATCCGTGTCTTTGGGACACTGTGTCTTTGGGACACCAGAGGTTTGGCACCTCCAGGTGGTTTGGTACCACGTATTCGTGACTTTGGGTCACGGAGGTTTGGCACCTCGGCGTCTCGTCCCAGTGGCTTAGTACCACGGTGGGTTGGCCCCACAGTTGATTATACGGGATTGACGCCAATGATTTGGTATCACACGATGGGTTGGCCCCATCATTTTAATTGTGACTACGGTCACCAGTGATTTGGTATCACACTTGTGTCTTTGGGACACTAGAGGTTTGGCACCTCATAGCGACTCGTCCCTGTGGTTTAACACCACCGTGGGTTGGCCCCACTTTTGAGATACGGGATTGTCACCAGTGATTTGGTATCACACGTGGGTTGGCCCCACAGATGGATTTTTCGTGACTTTGGGTCACCAGTGGTTTGGCATCACATTGATGGATATCGTGACTTTGGGTCACCAGTGGTTTGGCACCACCAGTGGTTTGGTACCACACGGGGTAGAATCGGGAGTTTCGGATGGTTAGGTTTTGGGTTGCATGACATGCATATTTTCATATGAAATTGTGTAAGGGTTTAACACACGTTGGATGGGGATTTACACACTGAGTCTCGATGACTCACCCCTTAGTTAAATTTTGCAGGTAATCATTAGATCGCAGATTTGGGAGCTGAGGTGGACTCGTGGAGGCCATACATATGTTTACTCGTAAATTCATTTCTTTTATTTGGACTTATTTTTATTTGGGTTTTTGTTATGTAATAAGGCCTTGGTATTTTATTTGGTTTTAGCGTTTAAATTGGTTACTGCTTATTATTAAATGTTTAATGCGGGATTTTCCTAAAATATTAATAAACCGTTTCTTATTCAAAATTACTTCAACTCAATTTTCACAACAAATACATTTTTTACAAACTAATAACAACTTTGTAAAATGGGCATTAAATGAATCAGGTTTTATATACAAACCACGAAACGTGGAGTTTCAAAAAGAATACGAACTTTTTAACGAACGTACAATTTTTAAACATTCCTTTCATGTGACATGCCAGATCCGGTCGTAACGTTTAGGCCGGGTTGGGGTGTTACATACTTCATTGAACAAGAACTGGTAGGCTTCCTCAGAACAATGGAAATAAGCTTTGATCACTCTGATTTAATTTTATTAGATTCCCCTGCATCCTTCTGTAGATTATGTTCTTTGTGGGCAAAATAAACTTGGTGTGGTTCTGTTTATTTTAATCATGCAATGATGGTGGTAAAAATGGTGGTAAAAATTATTTTTGTACTTCATAATTGTATGATAAATCAATAAGGAGAAGTGTTTTGTTGAAAAAATACTTATCTTGCTTGATTATTAACAATCAAGTAAAGGGTGAGTTAACAGGTAAGTGTGTGCTAATTGAATATGCTTCCTTTAATGCTTGCTTATTGGATATTTGCTTTTTCCTAAATGTTTGTTTTTATTTGTACTCAGCTCACATTTCCTTTTTCTCTTGTAAGGTTTTTGTCCAACAAGTGGTTTGGTGTGCTTATTTTCAGTGGGATTTTATTTGGAAGAGTCTTCTCATAAAGGTATTCATTTATAAATTCTTTTTGCCCCCTAAAGGTGCTAGTGTCCTACCTATAAAGGGCATAATATAAACAATAATAGATTATTGTTGTAGAAATGATTTTGCTGTATTTTATGACTAGCTTAATACTAGTTGGTAAGGACTTTATTATTACCTTGAAGCTGGTATTATGTTAGGTGAATCTCACCTTTTTTACAAACAAGGTACAATTAGATATGATAAAAAATATAAATATGATAAAAAAGCTTAAGCTTTCTGACTCAGGGTTTGAAAATCTAGAATTTTACATTTCTTTGTTTTCTTTTGTAAGATTATAATAAATCTGAGAAAAAGAGATTTCTTTTTTTCCAAAAGATAAAAGAAAAGAGTGAATTCCACTAGTAGATGCATGAAATGATGGGTACATAGTGATCAATGGTTTCTTTTTCTTATAAAAGAAATCAATAAAGTAATTTATAGTTGGAAACTTGAAATATAATTTAACATAACATATTACTTTTAAAATTGGTTATTATATTTGGTGCTTATGATAATTGTTTCTATTATAATTCTTTAACTACAAAATTAGCCTCTAATTATATCGTTTTTATGACTTAAGTACTTTAAATTTTTTCTTGACTTGAATTAATTAAATTGACATGAACACAATATACATATGTGTATATATAATAAAAGTAATAGGTAATTAAAAAAGTGATATAAAATAAGAATACTAATTTGAATATATGTGTAATACATATACATATACATATATTTGTATAAATTTTCATAGTAGTGTTTAATAATGTATGTGATTGGACTTTTTTTTAATAAATTTCATATGTATTTGTTACAGATTTGCATTGAGAAAGTTACCCGTACTTTGAAAGTCAGTAGAATTGAAGAGGACTTAGACCGACTACTGAATTGACCATTTTTCTTTCAGTCAAAGAATGTGAGTATTAGTTTTTAGTAAATAGCATTTTGTAATTAATCAATAACATTTGTTAATTCATATGTTGTTTTTATTTCAGTTACTGCTTCCTACTGCTCCTACAATTGTTGGATTGGATTTGGTGGTACTAACTTAACAGGTATAAAATCATTATTATTTTTATTTATATTCATTTCATTGATTTATATTCATTTGATAGAAAACATTAGATATTCATCGATTAATATGCACCGAAATGCGAATACCCAAAGTTGTGTAACGCCTTGCTTTCTTAGAGAGCTTTTCCTTATATTTGGTTTTAATTTTTACACTTGCACCAATATTGCTTAATCGAGATGTATGTATTGTTGGTATCCAGTATAGTTATTTATAAGTTTTCATCATTCATGTTAATGTTTTTTTTTTCTAATTTTTTTAAAGTATTAGTAGGTTAATGTTGTTTGTATTTACATTTATGCACACATTTATTGGTGAGAGTGGAGTAGACCATCTTATTGAAATTATTAAGGTACATTTTTGTAACATCCCCAAACCCAGCCCACGAGCCTAAACCGGATCTGGTTATGTCACTGCGGAATGACGATGGAAAATCTTTGTCTTTAGAATAAAACTTGAAAATTTGGTTTATTTTCGGGAAGTAATTCCATTAAAAATTATTAAACAATAAGCTTGGTTTGAATTAAAACTTTATTATATTTTATTAAAAGATAAATCATTTGTAAAAATATTTCTAAGTACGATATAAATTCATCATCCATAAAAGAGTACTTTAAACAAAAGTGGCCCTTATTACAACCAATATTAAACAAAACACTTAGTATTAGAATTGCTTAAAATAATTAAATAAATCTCCTTCTCGCATGGGCCACCTTGCATCCTCTCCAAACCGGTCCGATCAACAAGTCACCTGCGATGTTGGATAAATAATTGGGTGAGTCATAATGACTCAGTGTGTAATTAAACCACTGATATCCACCCACATGTTAGCCACAAGTCAACCCAATTATCAAATGCAACATATAAATATAATCATTTAAACATTACCACAATCTTTAGATGTCGACAACACCACACTTCACAGATTCGGCTTCAATCTTGGCGAAAAAGAAAGAAGGTAGAGAGGCTGAAGGTTTCGGCTAGGCTTCTAAAACAAGATGGAATATTCGGCTAAAGAACGAAAGAAATAGAAGTAGACAAAATATAAGGTTTAGGGGGTTCAAGTGGACATTCGGCTATTAGCAAAATTTGGGAGACACAACTACTACTTTTTGATCAAGAAACTAAAAGAATAATTTCGGCACTTGCCCTAAAAGAAGGAAAAAAATATGAAAAAGGGTGCTCTCCCTATTTATAGAATTCGGCAGCCCCTTCCCCCTTGAAGACTCCAAAATCTGGCCACCACATACTAATTCAATCTAATTTGAATTAGTCCTCTTCTTCAATTTATCCCATATTCCATCTCCTTATCAAATTTTAAATAAACCAATCACAACTCTTACTTACTAATTTAAACTAATTAAAAATAATCCTACAATTATCTAAAATAAATAAAATAAATTAACACCTACTTACCAACCGAATAAAAATAAAACAACAGCAGCTCCCTGGTGCCCTCCACCTTCACGCCACCTCTCTATGCCAGCAGCAAAAGAAAACCCCACCTGCAGCTTTCCTGATTCGAACGCAGGACTGGGAAACCAAGCCAAGCGGCGCCCAGCCATTCGGCCACCTTGATTTTTATGACAAAAACCCCCATCATTTAATCTTAACTCATTTTACTTCACCCATCACCCAATAACAAAACAAAACGCCAAATGTCTGCTGCTCCAGCCCTCGAAACCGCGACCTCCTTCCCTCCAGGCGCCTAAGTAGCGCCTAAGAGCCACTCGCCAATTGGACTTTCATGTCCATCAACTTGACATTTATTTTAAGGCCTACTTAGCCCAGTCCCTTGACGCAAAAATAAAACAAAGTTCTTGCCCAAAGAACTCGAACCCTTGCTCCTTTAGGCGCCACCTTCCAAAGCCCCCAAGCAGTGCATAACCACTTTGCCAATACCTTTCATGTGCCTTAACCTTCCAAATAAATTTCTTAAGCCCTCTAAAGCCTAGCTCCATTTCTTAACCCTAAAATTAAAACTTTTCCTAAGCCTTCCCCTTTTACCCGAGCATTCTTAAAACCTCTTAAACACCTCCAAACACACCCAAAAACCTACCAACACCTGAATTATACTTAAATTACCTAGCCCCTAAACCAGGGTGTTACAATTTTAGTTCAAAATTCTGATCAATAACAGTTAAATCATGATGAATATGTCCAAATTGCTATCTAAATTGTTGTTTATTATCCTGATTGATTGGTATATATGCTGTTTATTATACTGCTGTCCAAAAAAAAGATTCAAAGTATATAGGCTGGAAACCTAACGGGTTGCCTTATATTTCACTGTAAGATATAACGGATCCTCCCCAGGTGTAACAATTCCACGTATGATGAATCTTAAAAAATTTATGTTCAAATTGTTGTCCAAATTACTGTTTATTATCCTGCTTGTTGGTATATATGTTGTATATTATATTACTGTCCAAAAAAAAAAAAGATTCAAAGTATATAGGCTGAAAACCTAACGGGTTACCTTATATCTCACTATAAGATATAACGAATCCTCCCCAGTTGTAACAATGCCACGTATGATGAATCTTAAAAAATTTAGACAAAACTGATATATAATATAATTTAAGCGAGAATAAAATTTATATAAAGCGATATTTATACTTGAGGTAAAATGCCCAGTGCTAGGAGCTTCAACTTTATGATTAAATACAATCCTAATGGGTGGTTTAGTTTTAATATTGAGAAAGGATGCAGCCATGGGATTAGTACCCTTACTTTGCATGTAAAATGTAAAATTCCTTAAATAATTATAATACATAATACATAGCTTAAAGATCAAATTTCATAGCTTTCATCAAATTATTTAACTTACATAATACATAACTTACATAATTTACATAACTTACATAATACAGATAGATAAACAACTTACATAATTCACACCTCAACTGATTCTCGATTTGAAATTTTAATTTAACTTACATAATACATAATACATAACTTACATAAAATTATTTAACTTACATAATACATAACTTACATAACTTACATAGCTTTCATCAAATTATTTAACTTACATAATTTACATAACTTACATAGTACTCAGTTATATATATGAAATTATCATTACTTACATAAATTATAAATTAACAATTTAGTCGTGTAATTTATTGTCAACTTTAGACTTCAACAACTACGAAATGGATAGGACTTGGATGAATTTGTCAAGGGTAAGCAACGGCTATCGAAATGGAGTAGAAACTTTTCTGAATTTCGCATTTCAAAATGCAAGCCAAGAGAATATGATTCTTTGCCCGTGTAAGAAGTGTTGCAATATCAATTGGCATTATCGTGAAGTTGTCTACGAGCATCTAGTTGTTGATGGATTTGTCCGGGGGTACAAAAAATGGATTTTTCATGGAGAGTGTACATCTAGTGGAGCATCTTCATCGACGAATCTGGGTTATCCTCATAGTGCTTACAATCAGAATGTTAGAGATGATAACATGGAAGGCATGTTGTGGGATGCTTTTAATATGCGCAGTGATGGTTTTGGGTCATTTCCATCTGATTGGGTGCAACTGATGATTATAATTTTGGTGGAAATACTTTCACCAAAAGGGGAAGAAGTGTACCTGATGAACAGCCAAATGAAGAAGCGGCGAGGTTCTATACGTTACTTGGTGAAATGAATGAAGAACTGTATGAGGGATCAAAATTTTCCAAACTGTCTTTATGTATTCGTCTTTTTCACTGGAAATGTTTGGGAGGATGGACCGAAAACTCGTTGATAATGCTGTTAGAGTTTCTGCAAGAAATGTTCCCGTTTTTGAAAATCCCTCAATTGTCCAAAGACATGAAGAAACTGATAAAGGATTTGGGCCTTGGCTACAACAAAATTCATAGTTGCCGAAATGACTGCATGTTGAATAAACCAACAATGCTGTCATGTCTGCAGTCAATCCCGTTGGATTAATATAAATACAGAGGATGTAATGAGGATGAACATGATACTCAGTCAAGGAAGCAGCCTGTTAAGATTTTGCGGTATTTCTGGCTAATACCAAGGCTTCAAAGGCTTTTCATGTCGTCGAAGACAACCAAGTCAATGACGTGGCACCGTGATGGACGAACCGATGATTGATTGTTAAGGCATCCTACAGATTCTTTAGCATAGAAATCATTTGACTTCAAATTCCCAAGTTTTGCAAGGGATACTCGGAGTGTGAGGCTGGGGCTAGCATCTGATAGATTTAACCCTTACAAAATCATGAGCACTGCGTACAGTACTTGGCCTGTGGTGCTTGTTCCTTACACTTTGCCTCCATGGGTTTGCATGAAACAATCATCCTTTATCTTGTCTATGATTATCCTTGGAGAGAAAGGGCCCGAGAATGATATTGACATATATTTGCAACCACTTATTGAAGAGTTAAAATAATTATGGGTCGGTGTTGAGACATATGATGTTCTGAGAAAGGAGAACTTCAACTTACGTACGGCTTTGATGTGGACTATTAATGACTTCCCGGCTTATGCAAATTTATCTGGTTGGAGTACCAATGGACGTTATGCTTGTCCTTGTTGTGCTGCGCAAACATGGTCGCAATGGTTATATAATGGGAAAAAGTTCTCTCACATGGGGCATCGTCAGTGGTTACCGAAAAATCATGGATTTAGATTTCAGAGTGCTCAGTTTGACGGTACTAAATAGTTCTGAGAAGCTCCTTCACAGACCAGTGGATCCGAAATATTGTTCATGTTGAAAGATATAAATTTCATTTATAGGAAGATGAATCAACCGCCAACACGCAAAGAAATAGAAGATCAAGGGATGAATCTGATGATGAATCTGATGAAGAGGATGATCCTAATGAGGCGAACTTCGGAAAAAAAAAGTATTTTTTTTGTTGCCTTATTGAGAGCATCAAATTTTATGCCATAATCTTGATGTCATGCACATTGAGAAAAATGTCTGCGAGAACATCATTGGGACTATTTTGAATGTCGATGGAAAATTGAAAGATAATCTTCAGAGTCGACTTGATTTAGTCCACATGGGTATTCAGCGTGAGCTTCATCCCCAAGCACTTCCGAATATGAAATATCGGTTGCCGCCTACTATTTATTCAATGTCGAAGACAGAGAAAGAAGTGTTCTATACGGTGTTGAAGGATATAAAGGTCTCGAATGCGTATGCATCAAATATATCTTGATGTGTGAGTCTTAAAGATCGAAGACTATATAGCTTAAAATTGCATGACTATCACATCTTGATGCAAGACTTACTACAAGTTGCTATGCGGTGTTGTATGTCGAAAAAGGTGACGTCTTGTGTAATTGAACTGTCCAATATAATGAAAGGCATTTGTGGCAAAGTTTTGGATGTTCAAGAACTTGAGACACTACAAGATCGAGCTGCACTGACTTTATGCAATCTGGAGAAGATCTTTTCGCCTTCCTTCTTCACAATTATGGTGCACTTGTTAATTCATCTCCCTCGTGAAGCAATACTTGGTGGACCTATTTTCTATCGATTGATGTATCCCATTGAAAGGTCTTAATTTATTTGTAAATTATTCCTTCATTGACCTAAATGCCTTTAGTTGCAACTTTTGATAATGTTCTATACCGTGTTTAGGTCCCTATCCAAATTGAAGTCTTACTGCCGCAATAAACGTTATCCGGAAGGATCAATTGTCGAAGGTTACTTGGCAGAGGAATGTATGACTTTCTGTTCAAGGTATTAGGAAGATGTTGAAACAAGAATGAATAGACCAAGTAGAAATGCTGGGCTCACAGATCATAACTTGGTGAAACTTATTTATTTCAAATGCTGGGCTCACAGATCATAACTTGGCTGAAACTTATTTATTTCAAAGTTTCAAAGAACCGATCGGCAAAGTCAAAATTGTAGAATTAGACGATAGATCGTGGGTCCAAGCACATCGACACGTTCTTTTCCATCACAATTCAATGGAAACATTAGGAAAGTAAGTTCTATAATTTAATAAATACTCATTAATTATAATTTGTTTGTCTTCTAACAAAGTAACCATTTTTTTAACATAGTGAGTACAAACAAGTATTGAGAGCTCGTTTACGGTCCCGAAGATTACATCGACGAGAAATTAATAAGATGCTCAAAGAATCATTTCATGAATGGTTAAGCCAAACGGTATGCAATTGAAGTTTTCATTGACATGTAATAATGTTTTCGCACAACATCTATAATTACTCGTTTTACTTTCGGTTCAATAGGTTTAGAGTCGGAATGAAGTAAATGATGAAGTTAAATGGCTTTCACAAGGTCCTAACTGAATAGTGAAAAGATATAGTGCCTTCCTCATCAACGGAAACAGATTTCATACAAGGTATCGCGAGAGGTTGAGGAGAACCCAAAATTGTGGAATTGTTGTTAATTCTTCAATTACGAGTTATTCTAGTGCTAAGGATAGTAATCCTATCGAGGGGAATTTGGAGTATTACGGACTTATTACTGACATCATTAAGTTGGATTATTACGAAAAATGGAAAGTTGTCTTGTTTTGAGGTGAATGGGCTGATGTGAATACGGCTCGCGAAATTAAAAACGATCAATATGGTTTTACAATGGTGAATTTCTCTTGATTGATTCACACAGAAGAACAACTGATAGACGAGCCGTATGTGTTTTCTTCTCGAGTGAAACAAGTTTTTTACTAGGAAGATCCAACTGATGAGGGTTGGTACATTGTACTTTGAAACACCCCTAGAGACTTGTTCGACATGGGCAGTGGAAGTAGAGATGACATCGTCGAAAGATCAGAAACTTTGCCTTTCCAGAACAAAACTTAAATGAAAATATCCCTAGTACTAGTGCGCAATTTCAATGGGTTCGTCAGGACGTGGACGAAGATATTTACGAATTATGATGTAGTAAGATTTTACGATTTTTATTTATATGTAATATTATAATTTTAATCATGGTCATTTTATATAATTTAAATATTTTATATGTACCATTATTGTTGTTATTTGTTACTAATTTTCAACTATTTTATGTGTATTGTAGGGAAAATGAGTAGAAGAATATTACGAGATTTAAATATTGTACAGAATACTATAAATTACGAAGAGGGCAATAGTGAACAGCAAACAATAGTTGGATCCTCTAATGTGCCTGACATAGATGATGAGCCTGCAGAATTACAAAGTAATGTTAAGTTTATTTTAAATGCATGTTGACTTTTTTTATTGATTCATTTTTCAATTTTAATATAACAATAATATATCATTGTTCAACTGAGAGTGGTGGGACCCGCAGAGGTCGCGGACGTACGCTGCTAAAAGATTTATACGAATTAAATTCCGTCGAGTGTGTGAAAGTAAGGAGAAACAGTCATGGCCAGCCTGTTGGCCCTATCTAGCAGGCTATTTGGGAATTATTGCACGAAATGCAAATATGTTGCCCATCAATTACGAATCATGGCATCACATGCCTGACGCAAACAAAAATCAAGCTCTAGAGAACATTAAGGTAACAAAACATGAATGTAATTTGTAATACTTTGGTTGAAGTTTCATTCATATTTACTTTCTAAACTTATGTTTTTTTAGGAGAGGTTTGCTTTGAGGTTTCCGATGACTTTATAAAGAAGACATTGGGAAAAAAATGAAGAGACAACAAAAGCACATTGAAAAAAGAATATTTTAAGAAAGAAATAAGCCTCGAGGATAAACTGCGAAATGTCTCGCCGGGAATGTTGAGGTATCAATAAGAAGATGCGGTTAGATTCTGGAACTCAAAGAAAGGAGAGGTATTACCTAGCTCTAAACTCTTATAAATTTTTCGGTTTATAGCATTTACTATATACGTAATAATAATTTCGTTATGCAAGATCGCGAGTGTGTCGGAATGAGCAGCAGGCAAAAACAAAAATTCATGCACACAACAGGGTCGAGAAGTTTTGCTTCTATAGCTGAGGCCGAGGTATTATAATTTATTAATTCTGTCAAATATTAATGACTTTATACTATTAAATTATATTTCTACTACAACACTGTAGGAAGTCTCCACATGTCAAAAAGTTGGACGCGTTCAGCTTTTTGACATTACGCATAGGAAGAAGGATGGGTCTCCGA
The DNA here is from genome assembly GCA_025506655.1 of Gossypium rotundifolium. Lineage (NCBI taxonomy): Eukaryota > Viridiplantae > Streptophyta > Magnoliopsida > Malvales > Malvaceae > Gossypium > Gossypium rotundifolium. The sequence continues at coordinate 34,777,447 of CP106730.1, forward strand.
TGACATCCGAAGCTGGAGAGATTATGGTATATTTACTTAATAAAATTTGATTTATTAAAAATGGATTTATAATGTTTACTTATAATAGTTTTATTATTCGTTAGTAGTTTTAAATGAATAATGTTAAGTTATGTCATTCCTTCTTATTGTATATTTCATTTCTAACTTTTTGATTGATTTATTAGGAGAAACTAAAGGGGAAGAGGGCACAGTATGAAGCAGCTGCTTCGAGTGATAGTTTTGTTCATCTTGAGGATATCAATAATAGAATTATTACCGATGTTTTGGGTCCTGAAAGGTACGACTGCTTCGACTGATAGTTCTGTTAATCTTGAGTATCTTTATAACAGAATTACCACTAATGTTTTGGGTCTTGAAAGGTATGATCAGGTTCGACTTCAAGAATCTAGTGTTACCCCGACCCAATATTTTGGATTCGGCTCTCAGCAATACATGCCTTCCGGGAGTCAATCTCGTGCTGAAGTTCAGAGGCTAAAAGACCAGATAGCTCAGATGAAAGTGAGCACGGTTGAGCAAATTTCTCAACTTAGAGCGGAGGCAGCAGCGAGGGAGGCAGAGGCAACAACGAGAGAGGCAGAGCAAATTTCTCTACTTAAAGGCAACAACGAGACAATTATGAAGATGTTCAGAGCAAATTTCTCTACTTAAAACAATTGCTTATAAACTTACTTGGTAGTTGAGAAACTAGAATTTTTCTGACTACTCGATTAATTTATCTTTCCCGATTCGATTAGTATGATCTAACTTTCAAAAAATCCATTCAACATTCATTTTTTAACATTCTTTTTCAATTTATCACTCATAGTTTGAAAATTTCACAATTTAATACAAATTTCTACTCATCTGAACTAGAACAAATTGCACATTATTGAGCTAAGGCTGAATGTCCCTTAAGCTCCTTAAAGCCTTAAAATGCTATTCAATTTGATCATAACATCTAATCATGAAATTTGGACTTCTCTCTCAAGAGCCAAATTTTCCCCATCTTTATACAAGTTTATATATACCGTTTATTTTTGCATTTATACTCTCAACTATTTATTATCATAATTTATACCATCACACATCCATTTCATCTAATTTTTCTACCCGAAACATATTGATATCTAACCTATACTTAGCATTCTTTCGTCAAACATAACAAAACCAAGATATTCATCCATGGCCGAACCTAACCATGCTTCAAACTTCTAAATTTCCACATGGATTTGATAGTACTCAAGATAACAAATTCAAACATGTAAAAATTTACAAAAACAAAACTTAATTACTCACCTTAATAACACATGCAATGACCGTATACAAATGAAGGTTTTTGCTTCATCCTTTATTTGTGTTTTCGATGAAGAAGATGGGAAAAAAGAGATGAGAAAAAAATGTTTTCTTTATTTACTAATATCCATGAATACTTTAACATTCCACTAACTTTTAATAATAATAATAATAATAATAATAATAATAATAATAAACAAACATTAATGATTTCTCATCATTTTTGCCGTCCACTAACATTGTTTTAGGGCAATTTGACATGCAAGTCCCTTGATGCAAGAAACAATTCAATTTAATCACCCCTTTATAATGATTAGCTATTTCACTAATTATGCAATTTAATCCTTTCATCTAAATTAGTCACCCAAACACACAAATTAATATATAATATTTTAACACATGCTTGACCATATAACATAAACATCAAAATAATAATTAAAATATTTTCTAAGCTCAGATTCGTGGTCCCAAAACCACCGTTCTAATTAGGGTCATAATTGGGCTGTTACAACTCTCCCCCTCTTAAAAGATTTTCGTCCCCGAAAATCTTACCAATGAATAAGTATGGATAGCGTTCTTTCATTGATTCCTCGGTTTCCCAAGTTGCTTCCTCGACCCTTGCTTATCCCACATTACTTTAACCAACGATATTTTCTTATTTCTCAATTCTTTCACTTCACGAGCTAAAACGTGAATCGGTTCTTCCTCATAAGTCATATCGAGCTAAATTTCAATCTCTGATAGGCTTATCACATGAGAAGGATCGGATCTATAACGATGAAGCATCGATACGTGGAAAACATTATGAATCTTGTCTAACTCAGACGACAATTCAATTTGTACGCAACCAGCCCTATACGCTCGATAACCTCATACGGCCCAATAAATCTCGGACTCATCTTTCCTTTACGACCAAATCTAAGTATCTTTTTCCACGGCGATACTTTTAAGAACACTCGATCACCTACTTGAAACTCGATATCTTTTCGTTTCAGATCCGCGTACGACTTCTGTCAATCTGATGCAACTTTTAAATTTCCTTAAATTACTTTCACTTTTTGCTCTGTCTCTCTGATCAAATCAACACCGTGTATCTTGCCTTCACTTAGTTCCGTCCAATACAAAGGTGTACGGCATTTTTGATCGTATAATGCTTCATAGGGTGCCATTTTGATACTTGATTGAAAACTATAATTATACGCAAATTCAATCAAAGGCAAGTATCATTCCCATGTACCCTCAAACTCAAGAACACAACATCTCAACATATCCTCGAGTATTTGAATAACACGCTCAGATTGACCATCCGTCTGAGGTTGAAAAGCTGTACTAAAATATAACTTGGTACCCAGAGCATCCTGTAGTTTCTTCTAAAACCGCGATGTGAACCTCGGATCCCTATCCAAAACAATAGAAACAGTACCCCATATAATTGTACGATTTGTGATACATACAACTCAGCTAACTTATCAAGTGAGAAATTAGTACGTACCGGAATAAAATGAGCCGATTTCGTCAATCAATCATCAATAACCCATATTGAATCTTTCTTACTCGGCGTCAAAGGCAAACCCGATACGAAATCCATAGTGACTCGGTCCTACTTCCACTCAGGTATCATAATTGGCTGAAGAAGTCCCGATGGCACTTGATGCTCAGCTTTCACTTGTTGGCACACCAAACACTTCGACACATAGTCTGAGATGTCTCGTTTCATACCGTGCCACCAATAATGCTATTTCAGATCGTTATACAATTTTGTGCTACCCGGATGGATCGACAGTCTACTACTATGAGCTTCATCACAAATCATTTGAATCAGTTCAGGGTTCTTCAGTACACAGATTCGATTCTTAAATCGTAAACATCCTTCAGTATCAATCTGAAAGTCTGAATCTGCACACGATTCACAATGACTTTTTTGCTTTGAAATCATCATCAACCTCTTGGGCTTCTCGAATCTGCCGTTCGAACAATGGTCTTACCTTTAACTCAACAACGATCGTACCATCCTCAATCAAAGCTATATCCGCATTCATTGCGCGTAGAGCAAACAGCTACTTTCTGCTAAGTGCATCTGCAACCACATTAGCCTTTCTCGGGTGATAATCAATCACGAGCTCATAGTCTTTGTCTCAAGTTCAGATCTTTTTGAGTCATTAAATACTTGAGACTCTTATGATCCGAATAGACATGTCAATTCTCACTGAAAAGATAGTAACGCCAAATCTTCAAAGCAAAGACTATAGCGGCTAACTCGAGGATAATTCCTCTCGTGTGGTTTCAACTGTCTCGACGCGTAGGCTACAACCTTACCCTCTTGCATCAACACACAACCCAGCCTATTTAAGGATGCATCGCTAAAAATAATAAATTCTTTACCCGATTCTGGCTGAACAAGTACCGAAGCTTTCGTTAACAAAGCTTTCAACTGATCGAAACTCTTTTGACACCTTTCTGACCACTCGAATTTAACGTCTTTTTGTAGTAATTTTGTCATCGGAGCTGCTATCATAGAAAACCCTTTTACGAAGCGTCTATAATATCTGGCAAGTCCCAAAAGCTACAAATCTCAAAAATATTTTACGGAGGTTTCCAATCAAGTATGGCCGAAACTTTACTCGAGTCAACCCGAATGCCCGATGCTGAAACAACATGCCCCAAAAAGCTAACTTCATTCAACCAAAATTCACAGTTTCTAAATTTTACGTATAATTGTTTATCACGCAAAATCTGTAACACTAGCCTTAGATGCTCAGCATGCTCGATTTCATCTCGGGAATAAATTAGTATATCATCTATAAATACAACTACAAACTAATCTAGATACGGTTTGAATACCTAATTCATCAGATCCATGAAAATCGCAGGGGCATTAGTGAGCCCAAAAGGCATCACCAAAAATTCATTATGTTCGTATCTTTTCCGAAAAGTAGTCTTCGGTATGTTCGATTCCCTAACTCGTAACTGATAATATCCTGACATCAAATCAATTTTCGAGAACACAGAGGCTCCCTTAAGTTGATCGAATAAATCGTCGATGCGTGGCAACGGGTATTTTTTCTTTACGGCCACCTTATTGAGTTGTCGATAGCCAATACACATGCTCAAAGTTTCGTCCTTCTTCTTCACAAATAGAATGGGCGCACCCCAGGGAGAGAAACTCGGTCTGGCGAACCCTCTATCTGTTAATTCTTGCAACTGAGCCTTCAATTCTTTCAATTCCGTCGATGCCATTCTATACGGAGCTATTGAAATCGGGGTGGTCCCTAGTACTAGCTCAATCTCAAACTCTACCTTACGGACGGGCGGTAATCCCGATAATTATTTGGAAACACATCTGGATACTCTCTAACAACTGGTATTGATTTGATCTTCTTTTCAGTTACCTTGTCGTCAATCACGTATGCAAGGTAGGCTTCGCAACCCTTCCGTAAATACCGTCGAGCCAACATCGAAGATATCATAGAAGGTAGTCCATTCAAATCCGCAGACTCAATTCGGATCATCTCGTTACTCTGGCATCTTAAATCAATAGTCTTTCGTCTACAATTTACTATCACATCATGAACTGCCAACCAATCCATACCGAGAATAATGTCGAACTCGTCAAAAGGTAATAACATCAGATTTGCTGGAAAACACATGTCTCGAATCATCAATGGGCAGTTATTACACACTTTGTCAACTAATATGCATCGACCCAGGGGGTTTGAAACCCGAATCACAAACTCAGTAGACTCAACAGGTAGAGTCTTAATGGACACTAATGTTTCGCACACATACGAATGAGTTAAGCTGGGATTAATCAAAGCAGTTACATAAGAATCAAAGAGGGTGAAAATACCGATAATGACATTCGGGGATGAGGCCTCCTCTCTAGCACGGATGGCGTAAGCTCTAGCCGGTACACGAGTATCTAATCGAACAACCGCATCTGTAGTCCCTCTCTGTACACCACTCCTACCTCCCCCAAAATGAGACAATTTGCCTCTAGTTGTAGTGTCGCTCGGTCTTGTACTCTGAGCAGTACCCTTTCCAGCAGTCTCCGGGCAATCCCAAATGAAATGGTCCTGCGAGCCACACTTGTAACAAGTGCGAGAAATGGATTTACCCCAACACTCTCTGAAATGTCATTTGCCACACTGCTGACACTCAAGTTTACTCGATCTCTCATTATCAACACTAGCAACTGATGTAGCCTGAGAACTCATTGGGGTTCGTTCTCGTATAGAAATCTCGGTGTTGGGTTTGGACCGGCTACCATCATTTTTGAACTTCTTTGTTTCGTCTGTGAATATTTTCCCGTCGATCTCTTTCGAAAATCTCTAGATTCAAGCTCAAATTTTTGTTTTCCCTCCCCAGTTCTTCTGCTTTACAAGCTCTTTCAACTAGCACGACGAACTTGTTAATTTCAAAAATTCCAACCAGAAGCTTTATGTCTTCGTTTAAACCATCTTCAAATCTCTGGCACATAACTGCCTCTAACGAAACACATTCGCGAGCGTAGCGACTGAGTCACACAAACTTGCGCTCGTATTCAGATACGATCATACGACCTTGTTTGAGCTCGAGAAATTCTTTACGCTTAGAGTCAATAAAGCGCCGGCTTATATACTTCTTACGAAATTCTATCTGGAAGAAGTCCCAAGTAACCCTTTCTTTAGGGACAATTGACATGAGCGTATTCCACCAGTAATAGGTAGAATCCCGTAATAATGATATGGCACACTTCAAACACTCATCGGGTGTGCAGGACAGTTCGTTAAAAACACGAACAGTATTATCAAGCCAAAATTCAGCTCTTTCTGTATCATCATCATCCTCAGCTCTAAATTCCTGAGCTCCATGCTTCCTAATGCGATCAACAGGAGGTTTAATTACTCTTTCAAGGTTGGCAACTGGAGATACCATCGGTACTACAGGGGGTACATTCAAATTTTGGGGTGGTTGAACAGCCGGATTGGTTCGTATGTAATGACTGAACCAATCGTTTATCATACTATAGAAGGCATGTCTAGCCCCCTCCTCAGGATTGCTCGTAGCCGGTTGAGATTCCTCTGGCACGGTCCCTTGCACTGGAATAGGTGCCACACTCTCGACGTCATCAGCTACGGCTCGCTTAGGATCGGGATCCATTACTATAAGAGAGAAATAAACACATTTCACTGTCAGAAGTCATCACACTATCACATTATAAACAATGGCATGTATAGCTAGACTCACACGCACTACGTTAGTCTGAGAATCGACTATACCGTAGCTCTGATACCAATCAAATGTAACACTCCTAACCCGTATCCATCGCTAGATTAGGGTTACAGGCGTTACTAAACCTCTCACAAGACAAGTACTTTATAAGGACAACTATCATGATAAATGTATACCAATTTATAATATCATTTACATCAACTAAGGACTAATTACAAACAAATAGTAATTTACCATTTATTAAGCCATTCAAACCCCAAATATCAAATATGCATATAATGCTTATACATTAATTCACTCTCCAAAATCATAAATAAATTCATATACATATCATTTGTATACATATACTTCACTTTTGTCTCTGGCATTCCTCATTTCACTTGCCGATAAATTTTAATAACCAAAACAACCAATTCATTAGCATTATTTTCTTACCATACTCGCCTTTCCCTTATACACATGATTATTCGATCATTTCATGAATTCAATTTGTTATTTATTTAACCCTTAATGCATACAAGCCAATCATATACCATTAATAACATACACATGTATGATATACAACTCTTACCAATCATACCTAGTCACTTAATTACCTTTATAACAACATGCTTAATCTAGTCATCATTATTCATATATTGCATATACATTTAAATCATATCATAAGCAAACATTGAATTCCATTCATCATGACATACTAATCTATAATAAGCTTTAACATGACCGAATTCATGTGAGTTCACTTAACCTAGTTTTAGCCATTTTCGCATGGCTTTTATATACATTCAAATCAAAAGAGACCATGAAGTAATCAAGCTTATACATGCCATAACTTCTAAGGTTTAACTCTAAATAAAATACCAAAAAGTAGGTGATAGTGTATTTGACTTTGACAGGATCCCCTAGTGCGAGCTTCAACTTCAACAATCTACACCATGAACAAACAATTACACAACGGTAAGCTATTAAAGCTTAGTAAGTTATAAGCAAAGAGGAGAGTACAAATTCGAATAGTAAACAAACTTTTCCCTTGTCTAATTCATACTAATTATTGAATAAGTTGCAACATCATTACAAGTATTAAGATACCATTCATCAATAGACTACTCATTGAATAGCCAAAACCGAATATACACATAACTATTATCCGAGTCGAAATAATATACATAATTTATACCAGCATAAAATATCTATCATCCTTTGTATACATACTTGAAATTTTCATTTACCTCTTAAAAATATTTATATCCTTGAGAAAATCCAATAACCCGCACACATAGTGCAATTCCCGTAACGTATCGCTCACATAGAGTCGTTACTTAATATATTTCCGCACACTTAATGCCATCTTCCCGTAACATATCGCTCTCATAGAGCCGCTACTTAACATTTCCTCACACTTAGTGCCATCTTCCCGTAACGTATCACTCACATAGAGCCGTTACTTAACATTTTCGCACACTTAGTGCCATCTTCCCGTAATGTATCGCTCACATAAAGCTGTTAGTTAACATTTCCGCACACACAGTCTGAGCTTCCCGTAACGTATCGCTCACATAGAGCCATTACTTATCATTTCAGCACACACAGTGCTTATTAACCAACCTCCAATTAACACAACATATAACATACATGATTACACACTTTCAACCCGAATCTCTCTTCCTATAATTTACTATCATAATCGGCCTTACTCAATTAAACATATAGTGATTCATTCAATCACCACCATTTCTCATTTCATGCTCCACCATTAACTACTACTCAATCTGTAATTATTTTTCCAATCCAAACATATAAAATTTTCACACCTAAGGCACACATACATTCGGCCAATACGATTATTCAATTTATACTCTATCACGTTAGTAACCTTTATATAGCTGCATATAATTCACCCAACCAAGAAATTTGGTACAATTAATTACATGTCCTTACTACTATCACCTTCGACAATCAATTTAAAATCACCATACCTATTCGGCAGTCAATACTTAAGACATAATTTCATTTTAAAAAAAAATGTACCTTTCAATTCAATACTTATTCACTTAAAACAATTGCTTATGAACTTACTTGGTAGTTGAGAAACTAGAATTTTTCCGGCTACTCGATTAATTTAGCTCTCCCCCGATCCGATTCCGGTTCTTTTCATCCTTGATCTAAAATAAAATTCGAAAAAAATCCATTCAAATAAAATTTCATTCATTTTTTTAACCCGAAACACATAATTTCACATTCTTTCAATTTATCACTCATAGTTTGAAATTTTCACAATTTAATACAAATTTCTCCTCATTCGAACTAGAAAAAATTGCACATTATTGAACTAAGGCCGAATGTCCCTTAAGCTCCTTAAAGCCTTAAAATGCTATTCAATTTGATGATAACATCTAATCATGAAATTTGGACTTCTCTCTCAAGAGCCGAATTTTCCCCATCTTTATACAAGTTTATATATACTGTTTATTTTTGCATTTATACTCTCAACTATTTATTATCATAATTTAGACCATCACACATCCATTTCATCTAATTTTTCTACCCGAAACATATTGATATCTAACCTATACTTAGCATTCTTTCATCAAACATAACAAAACCAAGATATTCATCCATGGCCGAACCTAACCATGCTTCAAACTTCTAAATTTCCACATGGATTTGATAGTACTCAAGATAACAAATTCAAACATGTAAAAATTTACAAAAACTAAGCTTAATTACTCACCTTAATAACACATGCAATGACCGAATGCAAATGAAGGCTTTTGCTTCATCCTTTCTTTGTGTTTTCGGTGAAGAAGATGGGAAGAAAGAGATGAGAAAAAAAAAGTTTTCTTTATTTACTAATATCCATGAATACTTTAACATTCCACTAACTTTTAATAATAATAATAATAATAATAATAATAATAATAATAATAATAATAATAATATAAACAAACATTAATGATTTCTCATCATTTTTGCCGTCCACTAACATTGTTTTAGGGCAATTTGACATGCAAGTCCCTTGATGCAAGAAACAATTCAATTTAATCACCCCTTTATAATGATTAGCTATTTCACTAATTATGCAATTTAATCCTTTCATCTAAATTAGTCACCCAAACACACAAATTAATATATGATATTTTAACACATGCTTGACCATATAACATAAACATCAAAATAATAATTAAAATATTTCTCTAACCTCAGATTCGTGGTCCCGGAACCACCGTTCCGATTAGGGTCGTAATTGGGCTGTTACATCTTGATACTTAGTCATTTTGAAATGTTATATTGTAGATAGTTAGTGGGCTACTTTAGATGATTATACTAAAACTTTTTAGTTAGAGTGAAACTAAAGCCCGTAGGAACTTGAAACTGTAGAGGATTTACGAAAACAACCTCTTTACTTATTACTATCATAAAACATCAGCTTAATTACTAAAACTAACTAAAAATTCATAAAATTCCTAATTCAAATAATACGAGAATCAACGATGAGCGCTAGAAGAGGTGCAAGGGGTCGTGGAAGAGGCTGTGAAAGTGTTAGTGTTATTAAAATCAGAGTGCGCAACGAAAGCATAATGGTGTGGCTTGAGCGCGATTAATAGTTAGTTGGAAATTTCGAGGACAAAATTTATTTAAAGGGGTAGAATTGTAATGCCCCGAATTTGGGCTTAGAAGAATTGGGTCTATTGGGCTTTGTTCTCATAAAACTTTTTTAAGTGAGCAAGAAAATGACAAATGACATGATGGCTTTAAAGGTTTAATGAATTTGGAGTGTCTAGGCGTGTTAGAGAAGCTCTGGGTTCGAGTTTTGTGGTGGAAGATTCTTAATTTAATTAATTAAGGAATCAGGGTTGTAAGTAGTGGGCTTTTAAGTAAAAATAAGTGAAAAATGGCACAAAGAAGCCTGTGCTAAAGTGGCTAAGTGACGCCACTAGGGTGTAGGGAGGTGGCGACATATGCATGCAGAGAGGTCTGAGGTTCGAGTGCTAGCTTAGTTTTATTTTGGAGTTTAATTTTAGGCTTCTAGAAGGCTAGAAGTGGCGTGTAGAGGGACTCTAAGGAGAAGTGACCAATAGACAGAATTTAGGAGAAGGATAAGGGAGATATCATGGAGAAATATTAGGAGACGAGAAGTGGGAAGAGTTGGTGCTAGGATTGGACTATGGGGGAAGGTAGGATTCAGCTATTGGCTACAAAAGGAGGTACCGAATTCCTTTGAAAGGTTTCTTGGGTTCCATTACTTTTCTTTTTCTCCCCATTAGCCGAATTTTTCCATTTACCGAAAAAAAACCCATCATTCCTTTGCAGAAATTTTGGTTTTCTCTCTAGCCGAATTCCCCATACCTTCTCTTCTTAAACTCCTTTTCTTGTTTACCTTTAGTTCTAACCGATCACTTCTCCTCTTCTTCTCCCTATTGGTACCGAATTGTCTCTATCACCATACTAATCTCAAAAGCCAAATTTAGGCTGCAGGATCGAAAGTAGGATTTGGTAAGTATTCGGTTAACCTCTCTTGTACGTTTTGCTAAAAGCCGAAAGGCTATCTAACTGTCCTGTCGTTAACTCTGTGATAACAAGGATAAGGTTCAAAGATTGTAGGTGTGGTAGGATTGTTAGCAAGGGTAAGTGTTCTTTACTTCTGTTTAACGGTTGGCCGAATGGTCATATATGTTGTGAGGGTGACTTGTGTTGGATGCAAGTCATCTATTACTTAGGCTCTAATGATTAAGATGGTATAGATTTAGGGTCTAATCATAGTTGGTGTTAAAGAAAAGAGCTATTAAGGCTTGTCGCACACGGTAAGGCTACGGTGAGGTTTCAGTTTTTTGATAAAGTTTTTATTTAGCCTATGATTAATGGTTACGGAACATCGAATGTAGGTTCGTGACTAAGAGGAATTCGTAGCACGTGCTATTATGAGGTGTGTACAAACACTATACATACAAGATATCGGCAATGCCGGAAAGCTGAAAAGCCAAAAGTGGCTAAATGGGCCCGTGGGCCCTGAGGCTAAGTTTGATGAAATTGATTGATTTGGTTATATGAATAGAGTTAGTCATGCATGTTACATGAACTGGAATTCTTTTGGGCCTAGTAGGCCATATGAATGAGAATTGGGCTTAATGGGCCATAAGGAAGTGAATTGGGCATAATGGGTTATATGAACGTGAAATGGGCTGGATGGGATTTATGGGGATGTAGACAAGTATGCTAAGGTTTAATGGACTTTAGGCTTAGTATTGAAAAACTCTTAAACCGCATAAGACTTTCTAATAATTAACATGTCTATGAACAAGTCTCTAGGTTAGAGTGTGGCAACAGACATATGCATGTCTAGGAATGGATCTAGGGAGAGCTTGGTACTTAAGCGGTCCTAGTTGCCCACCTCCTCTTCTCTGGAATCCTACCTGGTGCATAGTGTCTGTTCACTTTAGCCGCAAGGACTTCAAAGTTCATAACTAAAACCCGAGAGGGACCAAATACCCCTGTTTTGAAATTTACCCAAATATTTTTAGATTTGCAAGATTACTAAAATACCCCTGATTATAAAATTACCAGAATACCCTTGATTTGTGAAATCACCAAAATATCCCTGATTTACAAAATTTCCAAAATACCCCTATTTTTCAAAATTACCTAAATACCCCTGTAGAGTAGATTTACGAAAATACCCTTAATTTGTGAAATGACTAAAATACCCCTATGTGTTGATTGTAAGATTTATGGATGTTACATGTACATTAGTTGCATTCATATGATATTCTGTTTAGGATGCATATGGGTGGGAATTATGGAATGGAGGAAGTATATGAGGATCGCATGGTTACGTGACAATTGTGGATCCACCGATGGCTTTCTAAGCCTATTATATGAATAGTAGCTTTGTTGTAACATTTGGTAGTACCACAACCGGGCTACCCTTGAAGTGTATCGGATGGGTGGGTCGATTTAGAAATCCCCACAGGTGTATAAGGTTGGACGGAGACAAAGTGTATCGGATGGATTATTTGGGGAGGGTTTGCACAGCATTGCATGTATGATGTTACTATGTTATTATTATATGGGCTTAGGCCCAAATGAATTGTATGTTTTGTCTGCTGAGGGTTGTACACACTGAGTTTCGAAACTCACCCCCTCTTTTATTTTCTCAAGAAATCCCCAATAGGCGGTTCGACGGATAGAGGGACTTGGAGGTGTCTAGCTAGCAAGATGTTTTGAACTTGGTTTTATTTATAGTTTTTGAGTAACTTGATTATTTTAAGTTTTGTTTGTAATAAGGCCTTCCCTCTGCTTATCGATACTTTGATTGTTATACTTTACATTTTAAGAAATGGAACTCAGATTTATTTCTTATAAGCTTATATTAAGTTTTCTAAAAACGGTTGTTTTTATTCAAAATTAAGATTCCGCTGGTAAAAAGTCTTACTTTTAAGATAATTATTCCTAATAAAAAGACCGATTTATTTTAAACACACATCGTTTCACTAAACAACTTTAAACCGGGTTTTTACTCCAAATTTCTTTATGAAGGGTTTTCAATGAAAATAATATTTTCGTAAAAACACTTTAATGTGACATATCGGATTCGGGCCTAACTTCTAGGTTGAGTTTGGGGTGTTACAAGATTAATCAGAGATCAACTCGAAAAAGATAGCAAAGTTTAACTGGGAGAAGAATCCCAATCAGTGAATACATGTCGTCACGTCATAACGAGGCAAATCACCTCATCTGGACGTCATACATCGCATCATCATGAAGTCTTGCTCCTCCTCGTGATGTCAATTCTGTTTCATCTCTGATTTGCCAAAAATATGAGGCACACCCCACAAATCTCCTCATTGACTCATATTTTCACAATAAATTCTTTGTCGAGCCACATCAAGGGCCTAACTTGATTTTACAAGATACTTAACTGAGTCCAAGTAGTTTTTGGACTTTGAAGCTGGATGAATTTTGGTTTATTAAACTGTCAAATCAAAGCTTACTCCTGTCTTCTTCCTATAAACGTAATGTTCTACCTTACCAACTCATTCACCCGAAAGGAACCTCTTTTATTCAAAATAGTCATACCTTTTTTTGCTTGTATAAATAAGTCACTTGTGCTTCAAATAGTCAACTCTAACTCCTTCATAGATGAGGAAATTGATGCTTTGTCAGTCACCATTGATTCCTGAGAACATAAAGACTACCAGTCTTTCAACCTCTCATCAAAAGAAGAGCTCCATGAGATACCTTAATGTCGCTTGAATCGATGGCGATCCTACAACCCTTTGAGTTAAAATTTCCCAAGGAGATGAGATTCTTCTTTAAACCAGGCACATGTCTAACATCTGATAGTGTCCTAATGATTCTTTCGTACATCCTGAACTAAAAAGTACCAACATCGGTTACCTTACAAGGTGCAATGTTCTCCATAAGCACAAATCCGCCTTCAAGTGGACTGTATATGGAGAACAAGTCCTTGTTTGGACACATATGGGAAGAATACATCAAATCCAAAATCCACTTGGACATAAGTTTAGACCTTTCGGTTAGAGAAACTAACAACCAATCATCACCATTGTCATCAGCCACACTATCATGACAACTATAGCCTTTTGTTCCTCATCATTCTTAACAGCCCTCCTATTTTTATTATTCAGCCTAAAGCATTCTGTCTTAATGAGACCAAACTTATTGCATTAGTGACATGTTTTGTCATGATTCCTCGACTTTGATCTTGTCCTAGATTTATTCTGACCTAAATTCTTAGATTGTTGTCTGACTCTAGCAACCAAAAGTGAGGCTTGACTACCAAACTCACTACCCGAACCTAACTCATTATCGAGTTTTTCTTCGCTCAACAAGTTACCTTTCACATCTTTAAATGAGAGTTTATCTTTACCATAAATCGGGGTCTCCTTGAAATTTTTATGCAAAAAAGAAATACGATACGTGTAGAATAGTTGTTTCAATACCAAGCGGTTTACAAGAGACCTTGTCATTTAAAGGGCTTCTAATTTTCTCTATAAGTTTGTTGTTTTTTCCGCAAGTACCTCTTGCAAAACATTGTTAGTGAAGCACAATTGTATTGTTGACAATGCTTTCTCATCAAGCTCCTTCCACTTTGTCTAATTTGCATTCGCGGGTCTTTGCCTTGTAACGAACTTTTCATATCGTTCTGAACTATTTGTCATCATCCGAACGTACCACAAACTAAAATTTGTGATCCTCTCGAACTTCTAGATGTCCAATCTCATTGTTTCCATTCTGAACAAGTTGATATGCTGAAGCTGAACTCGGCTCTGATACCAGTTTATTGGGGATCGACTCATATAAACGACGAACAAGAAAAGTAGAGAAGATTGAACACAAATATTTTATATGAAAAACTCCTCCGAAGAGGATAAAAACCACAAGAAAAGGAGGAATCGATTTTTCACTAAATGAGTATACAAACGAGAGTACAATATGGAGAAATAAACTTAAAAGTACTAAACGTACAAACCCAAACCCCAAAAACTAAGCCCTAACTCGATAACAAAATTCTATCCATAGTTACCATGACTTCCATAGTTACCATGAAACTCTCACCAAAACTCATATGTGACTACATCTTATCGCCCTGAAGAAAAGCCCTTGCTGATTCGCATCTCAAAAACAGGGATACAATTGCCCCTTTAAATAGGCTTAGGCTTAGTTTGGATGGGTAGTGTGTTTACCTCCGATGAGGTTAAAAATAGTGGTGGCAGTGAGATTAGTTATTTTAGAGGTGAGATTGGATACTATAGTGGTGATATTAGAAACAACGGTGGAATGTGTGTTTGGATTCAAATGCAGTTGTAGCGGTGAGGCAAGAATAAAAAAATGACTATTAAGGACATCATATTAGAATTGATATATAACAGAAATTTTTTAAATTATTTTACTTTTATAAAATTATTAAAAAATGTGAATTTATAAATTCATTTAATAAAATATTAAAATGTATCTTCCAATATTTTATTATAAATATTTTAATGAATTATATAATCAATTTAAATTATTTATTAGATAAAATGATAATTATTTTTAATTTTTATAGTTAAATGTTCTTTTATAACAATGATAAATATTTTTCACAAATAGTAACATTATACTTGGATTAAATTTTGAAGTATCTAATCGAATGATTTTTAATACAAAAAAATAATAACATAAGACATAACAAGTTTCATTATTATTAGAAATTAGTTTATGATACACAATGTCTTTACAAATATGAATTCATTAAACTAGTTGCAATGGTTTCCCTTAATATCGCAATTTCAAGGTCACTTTCACTATTAGAAGAACTTGATTCGCCTTGATCAAAATGGCCTGAAGAGACTGGAAGTCGGGTATATTCTCAAATTGTCGAAAATCCTCATCATTTGGCCAATCATGTCTTCGAATGTAATTATGCAAAATTATTGTTGCAATAACTATTAAAACTTGCTTGTTGAATGAATAACTTGGAATATCTCTTAATATTGGCCATTTTTTTCCACACTCTAAATGTTCGTTCAATCACAGAGCGTAACGAAGAATTGGCATGATTAAAGATTTCTTTTTTTTTTTTCTAGATACTCAACGATTACCTCGACGAAAATCAGGTAAATGATATCGTTCCCCCTTATATGGACCTAGAAAACTGCCATTTGTGGATATCCTAAATCCACAAGATAATATTTTCCTACAAAAAGTAAAACATAATATCAAGTTTAAAAATAAATTAAAAATTTTAATATTGTATTTGTGTAAACAGTAATTAAAAATTAAAGCTCAACTTGGTGGAGGGTGTGGAAACTTTAACTCTTGTTTTCTAAGCGCTTGCAAAAAAATTCTACTGTCATGTGCTATTCCTTCCCAACCAGGAAATGAAAAAATAAATAGCAGATGTTGAAGCCACAAACTGCCATAATATTTTGAGTTGGCTCACCTTTTCGTCCGATATAAAGTATTTGACAAGAAGGCGAAATGCATTCTTTAATGTGTGTTCCATCCATGGCCCAAATACAATCCTTTAAAATAAAATCAAGTAATGATATAAAAGTTAGAAATAATTTGTATTTTAAAAATATAAAGATTGTGTAAATTTTACCTTAATGTGAGGCCAATATCTTGTATCATGTCGAATATGATTCGATAATTCCTCGAATTGACCTTCAGTGGGTTTAATCGTGTCTATTCCCATTCGAGCAAATATATGCAACATATCAATAAAAATTCGACTAACAGTTTCCCTAGATCATTGAAATCGCTTTGTTGCATTTGAATATGATTCTCTATTTCCAAGAATGTACAATGATAATGCTAACTTCTCCATCACCGATACATTCCCATAATTTAAGCCATAATTTGTTTACAAATCATGCAACTAGATGTCAAATATATTTTTTGGCATCCCAAAACTATTCATGCAACGATCATCATGCCCATTTAATACTTCTTCCTCCCACATTTGACCTGTATAATTTGAATCCATACACGGTTGTATAGTGAAATAAGTTTCATGGTGTACCAATTCACTACTTAACACATATTCTTCCCTTTCATGATAATTATTGTGCTCAACTTGTCTAACGATTGTGGCTATTCTTCGTTGAGCTTCTTCACTTAATTCAAGGGTATCATAATTCATATAAAAACTATTATACATATTGTTAAATTCATCCATAACCTGAAAAAGTAATCGAAATGAAAATAAATTATTATTTTGTGACATTCTATACAACACAGAAGCTTGAATAAAAGCATAGCATAAAAATACCAAATATAAAAAATATCATACATTAGTTTTACACGTTAAAAAGTAGTATAGTTATATTACAGTAGTAATTCTAAGGAGCTTATGGTAGAGGTGGTTGATGGTATGGTTGGAAGGGAAATGAGGGTGTTGCTACCAAGGATGAAAATGATGCAATTGGATTTTGTTCAACATACACACGTCGAAGCCACCAACCCTAACATATTGATCTAAGTTCAAAAACACTTCTCGTTTCACCGGTACTTGGAACATTTTGATGGCAAAATAGTAAGGTTCATCTTGTTTTTGGAATTTCATCTCCCAAAGTACGCAAAGCATCCATTGCATTTGAAATAGTATATTGAGAGTGAGGAAAAATAATTTCATTCATGACTTTCTTGGACTAGCCATACTCTCACACAATTTCTCAATCTGAGTAGTTAATGTATTTCTTGATGATTTTCTACTTGAACTTGATTTTTTTTTCCTTTACCGTGTACAACCCCAAGTGTTTACTTTCTTAGATTAGGAGTTTCATGAGAAGGGTTTGATGGTGCCTCATTAGGAGGAATACCTTCATTATCATTACTATGTTCATCTAAATCACCAAATCCCTCGTTAGGTGTATCATCTCCCATAGGAACCTCGCTTAGAAGAACACCAGATAAAGGTGCTCATGTATTCTCTCCAATGGCTACAATACCACCAAACATTTGCCACATTAACTCATTCAATCGTGGTTCAATTCCTTTCTTCTTTAATCCTTTAAAATCATGATTTTCCTACGTAACATGTTAATGTTAAATGTTATATTAAGATTTTTATATTTGTAAATTATTAATTTCAATAAACTTTATGCATTAAAATAATGATAAAGTTAACACTAGCTTGTATTTTTTCATCCCACCATTCTTCGGTAGCATCAATAGTCTTTTTAGTTGGACACCATCTTATACCTATAGATTCCTTAAGCAACTCCCTCCATAACCTCCATTCCTTTTTAATGTATCCTACTTATTTTTCAATTGAGGTTTTCCATAATTTTTTTTGTGTGTTTTTGCTTGAAAAAGAGCAATGACATTTTCTCATCCTTTTGAGTTTAGATGAGTTGTCGGTCTATTACTAGCATTGCCTTCAATCATGCAAAGTTCACAAAATATCAACATGAGCTCAACGTCTCAAATAGTTTTTGTTGCTAAGGTACTATCTCCCTCCACAAAATTTTGTGTCTTTACCATCTATTATTATTTTGATTTTAAATGTCAACCGACATAAAACCATAAATATATATATATCATAATAAGCATCATCTAAAGATCATCATTATAACAAATACAAACAAACATATATCTTAAGATATCATGGTATATATACATCCACGCACTTGTAAAGCTCCTTCAATATTTCTCACAAAAACTCTTTAAGAATTTGATGTATTGGACAAAACAAAATAATAGAATATAAGTATTTAATTTTCACTCATAAAGGACATGCATACATGTATCTCGTGTCTCCACACCAATTTCCAAATATGAATGAAAAAACTAAGGGTGTCCAATATGAATACTTAAAAAAAAATGAAGAGCCAGTGTGGCATAGTCTAGCATCAGCACCAAATCATACAACATTTCATTACTTCTTGGATAATTGTATAATCATTTTAGATAAATATTTCACACTACCTAAGTTTCATATATCTAGATTTTTTAAAGACGTATAACAATTCGACCTCTCAAACACAAAGATATGTAGGGGATTGAGAAGGCTCAAATTCTTTCAAAAGGGGGATCTTTCAAAGCTATGTTTTTCAAGATTTGTTTGTCTCAAAAGCTCACATCATTTAAAAGGAAAACTGAAGAAGCATAAAAACGTATATGCCTATATGGAAAGACTACATCTCTAATATCATTAGAGCAAAACTCAGTTGCCTATGCAAATGCAATAAATTAGTTTTTAAACAGACCCTTTGTTCTTAGCCTACTAATTTTTTGTTCTTCAAGAATTTTCCTCGATTTTATCATTTGTTTCATCATTTCAATCTTGTATTAAGAAGAAAAATATAATTGAGCACGACACTGCACTAAAAAATTCTTAAAAAGTTCCCAACTACAAGCTAAATCTTTGCATTCATTGTAGAAGTAAAAACTACAACTCGTACTTGCATATACCCCCAACTGATGAATAATTCGATCTAAACCTAGAAAATTTAGAAACGAGACGAAAACATAACACGAACATGATACCATACTCAACACAAATTTATAAAAACTAACTTTTAGGAAAAGAAAAAAGTAGCAGTCACAACCAAGAACAAATCAAAAAAGTAGGGAGAAACTAGCAATAATCACTATTTCAGTTCCCAAATTTGAAAAACAAGTGACAGTTTTGTTCCCAAATATGAAAACAATTAAGGTTGAGAAAGAAATTTGTTTAACTTTCAATGATAAAAAAGTAAAATAATAAATAAAAGTATGGGTACTTTTGTCTGTTAAAAATACCTACTGCTTTATTGGGTTGAACTGGTGCTAAAAACTCTAGTCAATTTTGAGGCTATTAGTGTGGTTGAAATAAATTTCAACGTACTATTGATGCTGATCCAAACAAGCAATCAGTGAGGTTGATAGCAGTTATCTACCCCAACTGCACCACTCTGACATTAAATGCCAAACCAAAGGAAGCCTTAGATTAGAGTTCTAATTATACTAAAATATCCCTGGAATAATCAGAGTTCCAACTGGGAAAAGATAGCAGAGTTTAACTAAGAGAAGAAACTCGGTCTAAGTTGAATACACGTCATCACATTGTGACGAGGTATATCGCCTCGTTGGGATGTCATCCGTCTCGACATCGTGCTCCTCCTCGTCGTGACGTCGGTTCTGTTTTGTCTTTGGTTTGCCCGAAAACGTGAGACACACCTTACAAATATAAAGCTATTTTAAGTTTATTTTTAGTTAATATAATATTTTCAGGGTAAAATACCCAAATATACCAAAAATTAACAAAATTTACGGAAAAGGGCCGGTTTCTTGAAAATTTACAGAAAATGGTCATTTCCCCACAAAACGCGTCCACGTCAGCACGTTTTGTGGGGGAAAACCAACAAAGTGTGCCCTTGGGGACACGCTTTAGCCCTGCAACGGTCAAAATTTTAAAAACATTAAAACTAAATTACAAAAATATAAAAAATATAAAAAGCAACTATTATTTTATTAAATATATTAAAACTAAATTACAAAAAATAAAAAATAAAAAACTTCTTATTTATTAAATATATTAAAACTAAATTACAAAAAATAAAAATAAAAAACTTCTTATTTTATTAAATATATTAAAACAAAATTACAAAAATAAAAATAAAAACATCTTATTTATTAAATATATTAAAATAAATTACAATAAAATAAAAACTTCTTATTTATTAAATATATTAAAACTAAATTACAAAAAATAAAAAATAAAAAAGCAACTATTATTTTATTAAATATATTAAAACTAAATTACAAAAAATAAAAATAAAAAAACTTCTTATTTATTAAATATATTAAAACTAAATTACAAAAAATAAAAAAACTTCTTATTTTATTAAATATATTAAAACTAAATTACAAAAATAAAAATAAAAATAAAAATAACATCTTATTTATTAAATATATTAAAACTAAATTACAATAAAATAAAAATAAAAACAACTTCCTATTTTATTACATATATTAAAATTAAATTACAATAAAAAATTAAATAATTTCTATTTTATTAAAGATATTAAAATTAAATTACAATAAAAAATTAAACAACTATTATTTTATTAAATATATTAAAATTAAATTACAAAAATAAAAATAACTTTTTATTTTATTAAAAATTCAAATTAAATTACATACAAAAAAAAATAAACAACTTCTATTTTAGTGAAGATATTAAAATTAAATTACAAACACAAATAAAAAACTTTTATTTTATTAAAAATAAAAATTATTACAATTTAAAATAAAAAGGCCATCCAAATTAATGTTGATGTTGATCGAATCAAGTGCCATATGAGGTGGTTAATGATTCTGTATTGGGTGAAACACCCCAAGCCCTCAATACGCCACAATCGAATCTGTATGTCATTGAGGAAAACATTTTGAAAAGAATCGAATAACAATTAAATTTTTGTGAAAACTCTTTGAAAATTCTATATTTCATAAATAAAATTTTAAAACTTAGTTGATAAATCATAGGTTAGAAAACATTTATATCAATTTAAGAAAACTCAATTATTACTTTGAAAACCATTTGCATTTTGAATGTGGAAACTTAATATTTGGAAATCATAAAATTGTAGAAAAACACTTAATCTATATTTTACTATCAAACGATTTATATTACACGATGGTAAGATTTTAAAACCATTATGTTTTTATTACTTTAGAAAACTTTGGGCTCAATTATTAATTTAACCAAATAATTTATAAGCCATATTTAAAACATATCCAAAGCATATAAATAATCCAAAAAACATAATTAAAGAGGCCTTATTACAATCCCAAAATAAAACAAAACCAAATTAAAATAAATTAAAGTACCCCAAATCAAGTTCATGAAAAATCAAATTTTATTGTATGGCCTCCTCGAGTTCATCCGGCTCCTCATCCGCGATCTCACGAATCACCTGAAATGATAAGGGAGAAGGTGAGTCACTAAGACTCAGTGCATAAATCCTTCCCCCGATTAATGCGACATTCTTACACAATTTATAATCAAGCAACATATATATTATGCACCCAACCTAGCCATCCATAACTCCTTTTCTACCCCGTGTGGTACCAAACCACTGGTGGTGCCAAACCACTGGTGAGCCAAAGTCACGATATCCAAAAATGTGATACCAAATCACTGGTGATCAAAGTCACGAATAATCAAGTTGTGGGGCCAACCCACGTGTGATACCAAATCACTGGCGACGATCCCATATCTCAAAAGTGGGGCCAACCCACGGTGATGCTAGACCACAGGGACGAGTCGCTATGAGGTGCCAAACCTCTGGTGTCCCAAAGACACAAATGTAATACCAAATCACTGGAGGTGCCAAACCTCTGGTGTCCAAAGACACGAATATCAAATCCTTCCCCCTCCACTCATATTCCCAAACCAATATATATATGTAAAGTATAAATCATGCCATCATACTTTGATATGATCATATTACACATAAAAATTGTAAATCATGATATCAATCCACATATATTAATATCATATCGAAACGGACTTACCCGAATCCTCATTTATACCATCATGGTATCATATCAAGATCTCATTGTTTTCCACTTTGATAATATGATTAGTAAATTAATATTATATAAACATATACATAACAGAATTATACAGTGTGTAAGGTACACACCTTTCACCAACGCAATTACTAATATCCAAAGATCCGATCTACCGCACTAGATCACTTTGTCCTACATTCGGCCAAACCATAACACTTTAATCAAGACCATTCGGCCAACATCGTATCTTAATCCCAATAGCCTTAGGCTTTCTCAAACAACTTAAAGAATATAGAATCCTTACCACTTGACTTACCAACTTTGATTGCTAATGGAATGGGCTTAGATCGATTGCTTCCGAAGTCCCAAAGAGTCTATAAGAATGATCGGTTCCTAAAATAGTTAGAATCTTGCAAACAATGCCCAAAAGTTCGGCCTTGTCCACAAGAAAACGGCATAGAAAAGAGAAAAGAAATAATAGGAAATTCGGCCATGAACACTTACCTATCTTCGAAAACCGATTGAAGAAAACCAATGAAATCCTACCCTTGATGATATTCGGCCAAATCAACACCAAAAGAGAGTGGAAAGTTTCGGCTATGGTTTTGAATGAAGATAGCAAAAGATATGTGGAGAAAAAGAAATAAAGTACGTGAGTGGCAAAGAAAATCAAAATGAGAGTGAGAATTCGGCTAGAGTGGAAAAGAGGAAGAAAAAGAAAAGTAAAATGGAAGAGAGAAATTCGGCAAAGAAAAATGAAAAGGCTTTCGGCTCAAGAGTTTGAAAGAAGAAAAGAAAGAGATGAAAGAGAGGAGATAGATACTTTTGGCTTTGAGCAAAGAAATGGCAAAGAAAAAGAAAGATATGGGAGAGTATGGTTTCGGTTCCCAAAAAGAAAAAGAGAAAAGAAACAAATGTAAATTTTGCTTAAAGACCAAGTGAGTAAATTGTCAATTCTACTTGGGTTATCGGGTTTGTTTCAACCAAAAGTATTAGGAAGAAATTGACAAAGCAAAAGGGATATTTCGCTTGACACAAAAAAAAGAACAAAGACTAACACCAAAAACTCACCTTATGCCCAAGACACATTCGGCTATAGGGAGTGTTTGTGGAGAGAAAAGAAATTGATGCTCAAATGCTTAGGAAAAATGGCCAACTAGCTACTAACCTACCAAAGCTTCCATCAAAAATCGGTCAAGCCCTCCCCTAGTCCAAAATGCCGTCCACATACATGAACTAAAGACCATAAAAGAGTTTCCAAAACATTCTCCATAATCCATGCTTTTGTCCCCTCATCATACCATAAGTCTTAAGAATCTTATCCCTAATTACAAGCTTTCCAAAACCATTATTCAACTTACCAAAAATTTTGAAAGCCCAACTTACCAAATGCATAACTTGGCCGACACTTATAGCTAAGATGCATAAAAAATAAAGTCTTCCAATGCAATCCATGCTACTCGAACCTCTTCCCTCATGCAACCTTTCATGCATCATAGCCACCTTGCCACTTACTCCTCATGTGTTAGAATTTAATACTTAAATTATCTTAAGTGTCAAGATCACCTAGTTCACTTCATTAAATTTTTAAATACCAAGAACTATTCTATCTTCATAAATAAAATCAAGCCTTCACTAGGCCATGCTAAGCACACAAACAATACTACCCGAGCTAACATAAGCTACCAACTGATACACAAATTTTAGGATGTTATAATGGGTTCCTCATTCTTCTAGCTTCCGACGAGGGTCGTGGAACCTCAGTGGGATTTGGTTCCTCCGTGATGGATGCAGTTGTAGATAGAGGTGTGCATGGGTAGGTGGGTAGGGTTTGGGTCAGCCCAAAAAATTTTTGGCTGATTGGTAGGCTGAGTCTACCCCGCTTGGCTTGAAACATGGGCCTAAAATTTGTCCGAGCCTAACCTGTTTTAAAATTGGTAGGCAGGCAGGTCCAAGCCCTACCGACTAGTATACAATTTTTTATTTTATTAAAAATAAAATATAATAAATTCAATACATTTTAAAAATAAAATAAATATTAAAACAAAAAATAAATGAAAATATAATAAATCAAATACATTTAAAAATATAATAAATCAAATACAAATAAAAAAATTTAAAAATAAATCAAATACAATTAAAATATAATAAATAAAAATATTTTGGGCCGGGCCCGGGCCAAAAAATATACCCGAGGCTCGGCCCGTTTTCTAAACGGGCCTTATTTTTTGCCCAAGCCCATTTTTCGGGCCTATATTTTTGTCCAAACCCTCCCATATTTTGAGCGGGCCTTCGGGCCGGGCCGCCACCCGGCCCATTCACACCTCTAGTTGTAGGTGTTGCGAGGATAACCCACCTTGATAAAATAACGACCCCGGAGGTGTTTGCATAAACCACGGCGGGGGTGTTTGAATCCCGTATGGCGAAGGAGATCGGTAAAAAGGAGTGCTCTCCAACGGCGCCTCCTGTGATCCCTTACGCGACGACGGCCTCAAAATCGGCTGGCCAATCGAAGTAGTCGGGAACGGACTTGAACATGGCCATGCATTCCAAATTGGGGTAGGATTGGGAAAAGGAAACATATATGGGTTAGGATACATATAAGGGCTAGGGTACGCACCTGGCATAAAGGCTAAAGGCTGTGATGTCGGTGTCGTCGACTGAACTGATGGGCCCGATGACTGTGTGGGCACTATTGATGGGCCCGGTGACTGTGTCGGTGCTGTTGATGCTGTTGATGGCCCTGTCTCATCACCCCTTCTCCTTGGATTTAAAAGGCCCCGACATTCCCTTTGTTGACGAAATTACTGTCGCCTCTCTTCTTCCAACAACAAATATAGCTTACCATGGATCCTAAACCATGGCAAATATTCCGGTACGCACGCTAACTCAGGAACGACATCGGTTCCCGGATAGGTAAATAGTCATACAGGTTCTCCCACATCTCGATATGTGCTGACCAAAATCTTGGCCAATCCGTGTGCAACTGCCGTAAGTCCACTTTGTGCTCATCATCGAGCACCTCAGGTGGCACGGGAATCGGTTGCCGAAATCCAAATTGTCGTAGAACCCGATCTGACTGGTGCATCTCCACGGTTGCATAGTTGATCAATGGGACCTTCACGTGCCAAATGTTTGAATTTTGCAAGAACTCCTCTGAAATTACTGCTCGAATTACCGAATCCTCGTACGGTGTCCATTGAAACTATATTAACATTACCAAAATATTAGTTATATACATAATACTAAACAATAAATATGAAATACTAAATTATAAATACGAAATTTGAAACTTACTTGTGATTCCGACCATTGGTCCAATAGAAGTCGTATATCTTCAAGCGAGATAGGTATTCTAGCATAACTCGCCGAATGGTTCCACCTAATTAAATATATTTTTAGCATACAATTATACTATAAATCTATGCAATAATTGTAAAATATAACATTAAATTTACCTCGTTATTAGTGGGAATGAATATGGGTGGTTGAGTTAATGACGTAAAAATGAAAATCGAAACTATGCCCATGACTGCAGTAGTGATAGGCAACCTCTGATTTTCGCTTTACTCGGCCGCGTCGCCCGGCACATCTCCCGATAGAACTTTGATAGCACGGTAGACCCCCAACTCAATTCACCGATTGCTCTAAAATCAACAAGTTTCAGCAGTCATCTCAAGTGTACGAGGTTTTTAGAAAGGTCCGGCATCAGATAACCTCTAATTATCTCAAGAATGTATGCCCGAGCATACCGTATTCTTTCTATTTCGGTCGAACCATCATTAGGCTTCGGGAATGTGTCTCGTAACCAGGCCATCTCGATCCGACCTCCATGAATGTTATTCGGAATGGCACTCAGAAGTTCGTAGCATACGGCCATCCAATTGGTAGAAGTTGCGGACCCGGTGGCTACCAACCCGTCCACCGGCAATCCCAACTGCAATTGCACATCTTCCCGAGTGATGGTACACTCTCCGCATAGAAGATGGAAATTGTGCATCTCGGGTCTCCACCTCTCTATCAACGCACTGATCAAAGCCGGCTCCAACTTGAACCCCTGACCTATCATGGCCAAGTGCCAAAAACCCGCTTCCCGCAGGTAATTCTCGATCAACGGCAATGGGGGACCATGCATATTGCGAATATAACATTGCAACACCCGATCTACTGACTGTTTAAAAAAATTATAAAATAAAAATTAATTAAAATTGAATAAAACCAAAAAAATATTAAATAATATTAAAAATTTAAAATTAAAACTTACCATTTGCATTTGATCAACGGAGATGTGCTTGTTGTCTAGACGAATTAATTTCCCGGCCATTGGTAATACGATCGAAAATTTTAAAAGTTTCAAAAAATATATATTAAAAAATTAAAAAGGGCTTTTTTGTAAATATTAAAGGACTATTTTGAAATTTTAGAAAAAGTTTCAAGGACTTAAAGAGAAATTTGAGAGGAATTTGAGAGAAGAATGAGTAAGGACTAAAGTGTGAAAGAAATAAAAGGGTTGGGGGTTTTTATAGCCTTATTTTTTTTTGTTGTAGGGCTAAAGTGCGCCCTTGGGGACGCGCTTTGAGCCACATCAGCAAAGCGCATCCACGTCAGCTCGCTTTTGCTGATGTGGCACAAAGTGTGTCCCCAGGGGCACGCTTTCCTGGTTTTTCCCCACAAAACGCGCTGACGTGGATGCGTTTTGTGGGGAAATGGCCCTTTTCCTTAAATTTTCAAGAAATCGGCCCTTTTTTGTAAATTTTGTTATTTTTTGATATATTTGAGTATTTTACCCATATTTTCATTTGGTTTTTAATTAGATAATGTATTTAAAACTAAATTATCGCAAACCGTTGGAGAAAACATGTTAAAAAATATATTTATTAAAAGTTTATGTAAATATAATATTTGATTTAAAATTTAAAATGATGTGTCCAATTTAAATCTCATATTAAGTTTTTTTATCAATTTTTATATAAAAATATAAAAAACCTTTAAAATATCTTTATAAATTATGTTATATAATTTGTAGAAAAACACGATCTTTTAATATATCTTTGGAAAGCCACCTAATAATTCGAGTTTTGATGTAATTGTTTATTATTACACATCCGTAACATATTTGAGTAACCATTGTAATTAGTAAGTCCTACTAAATTGAGTGTAATTTGAGCACTTTAATTACAGTTTTTAATTCTTAAGGGAGGGTGAGAATTGGAGTAATTACGCTGGTAATTACAAACAATTACAATAAAATGCAATTATCCTATGATTTTCTAAACAATCTCGTATATTATTTAAGTTTAAAAACTATTTTTATACAATTATAATATAATTTTAATTTTAGGATATATATTATTTTAAAATTTTAGTAATATGCTATTTTACTAATCTCATTTAAATAATCTAAAAATCTTATTGAAGGAGAAGATTTCATATACATTTTGGCATACTAAATAATTAAGTAAATTAAATAGTATCTATTATTGATTATTTAATCATTGATCGTTGACTTATCGATGATAACGAAGAGTATATGTTTAATATTAGTGAGAGAATAACCCAACAAATGGTAAAAGTACCATGGAGGCTCATGTACTAAGAGTTCCCCCTTATATTAAAAAAAAATAAGCAAATTAGTTCCTATACATTAGATCAAAGAATAAACTAGTCTTTTTATTAAAAGTTTCATGTATTTTTATTGTTAAGTGATAACATGGTTAGCGAAGTAATCGGACAGCAACACATGGCATGCCACATGCACCTAATGCTACATGGAAAGTTAGCACATTTTTTAAAATCCTAAAAATAAATATTTTTTAATAATTATTTAAAAACCACATACTAGATGAACCTGGACAAACAATTGTCTAGGTTCATCATGGACATGATTTTTCATATAATTAAAAAATGTATAAAATTATTCAAAATTATTATCAATTATAAGAAATTAATAAATTTATTAAAAGATAATAAAATTATTTAAAATTACAATAAATATTGAAATTGCTAATTAATTATCATTGTGTTACAATTTATTTAAATATTTAATAATTATTATGATGAATTATTATAAATATAAAAGTTGAAATGAAAAAATAGAAAAATAATGTAAAATTTAATGAAAGAGAAAGCTTTTTTTTAAGAAATTGTAGTGCCCTTATATCTTGTCTACTGAAATATGTACCAATTTGAGAAAATATGTTACAAATTTGGACAAATAAATAAACATTTAAGGCCTTATGTTTGGATTGAATAAAAATAAAGGAAAGGAAATGAAAGTAAGGAAAAGTAATACCATATCCCTTGTTTGGATAATTTTTTATTAAAAAGAGAAAATAAAAGAGTTAGATACCCTTTATTTTTCCTTGAGTTACTTAATTTTTAATTACCCTAATTTAGAGGAAAAGCTAGGAAAAGGAAAGTGATATTTTCAATTTCATTTTTATATATTAGCCTTTTCAGGTAAATTATTTTATAATAAGGATATGATTGAAAATTATAAATAATCATTTCCTTACTTTTTAATGTTTAATTAAAGGTAATGAAAATTTCTTGATTCTTATTATTATTATTATTCAAACAAAATAAACATATATTATTTCTTTTCCTTAACTCTCCCTCCTTTTCTTTTCCTTTACAATTATTTACCAAAACATAGTGTTAAAGAAATCTAGTCAAAGTAAATGGTGTGGAATATACATATTGCTCATGGAAAAAACAAAAAGTTATAGATATCTATTATTTTGGATTTGTGGTTTGGTGATGGGTATTTTTATTGGAATGTTAGTACATTTCATGGTGCAACGGAAAAATAATTTTGATGATCACAATCCATAGATTCATGTACGAGAAATGAATTCGAGTTGAAAAAGGTTGAAAATATACTTTAAACAATTTGAAAAACAACACTAATACGGGGTTGGAAAACTCCGTTGATGTCGCAAATTTGAACCACAACGAAAAAGTCTCGACCTCTATGTAATCCACCAGGCAACCATGATCAGAAATTCTCTCAAAAACCTTTTTGGAGAGTTTTCTAAAACTAATAACACAAGTGCTAGCTCATTTTATTCAAAAACGCGTTTTGAGTGCACACAATTACACATAACAATTATTAAAAGATTGCCATAAAATTATATTCCAACTAAAAGAATGTCAATATTTTAAAAACCCTTATAGTAATCTTTAACCAAAAATCACTAATTATTTGGTAATAGGTGTTAAGAATTAGTATGATTAACTATTAATCATGCGGAAAAAACTAAAACCCATGCCCAAGATCCATTATTTGACATGTAATGAACATAACAAGAAATAGTTAGAAATTATACCTTTGTCACGTGAATCCAATTCCCAAAGGTACACTTTAAGACGGAGGACCGCAAGCGAAATCCCTCTATTGAAAGTCCACCCCGCAATGATTCACGAACGTCCCGAGTACTAGCTCGTAGTTGTAGGAACGATTCCTAAAACTATCTTGTGTGGCCAACACTTTGTGTTTTGATCTAAGTGTCTGTATTATACTAATGATAAAAGCACTTAGTAATAAGAAAACTCCTTCTCTTTTTCTCTAAAAAAAACTTTTCAGTTATACTAAGCAATCAATGCTAGAGCATTAGTGGGTATAATGACCCATTATTGAGGGAGTTACAAATCTTCCATAATAGCCCCAATAATAACACTTAAATAATTGAAAATTCTGCCCATATCTTATGTATATTTGACTGAAATTTCAGCTATGATTAAGCCTCATAAACACCACTAATGAGCATTACTAAGGGGTGTTACATAACATTTACATACATCCCTTTTAATACACCATACACTTAGTCTAATTAAACTCTTTTAATTAGATACATACATATTATCTAGTCCAGCCAGACTAATGTACACAATAATTAGTCTTAACTAATTTCACACACAAAATGATATTCACATTGCATTAGGTGTGACCCAATAGGATTAATCGATATTGAGCTCGGACCGTTATCAAATAACGCTCCGGTGACATTTAGAGGTTTCTAGTAAAACATAAACATTACCCAAATCGATTAACTTAACGTCTCATAGTACACCTACAAGTAACGTATTATGACTTAGTAAAATATCCACTTGATTATTGAACATTTTTAACAATCTCCCACTTGTTCAAGAAACAAGTATAATAGTGCTATAGGACGCCTCCCACTAGCTCAACTTGTTTCAACAAGTTGTGAATCTAAAATCCTTGTCAATTACTATCTCATTTAGACACAAGGTAAGAAATTCTGTCATCCTTATATAGTCTAAACATTTCTCGGATTCTAAGACGAACTGGAAAGACAAATGATTATCCCCATAATCCATTTGAGCATGGCCATGCATTTACAGTTCCGACTCTCCGAGTGGCCTGAGATATAAACCCTAAAGAAGGTTTGACAATCCCATCTTGTCCTTCCTCTATCTGTCATGTAATTCATAACACTCTCGAGCATAGCCTTTATAGTCCCGTTTTACGGCATGACGTTTGACTATGTCAAGGAATATTAATTCTCACATACAGAATCAGTGAGAAACTCAGGTCAAAGGATTCTATTTACTAGTCATTTTGAGTTATTCTTATGACAACATGTTCTTAAAGAATACTTAAAACAGGTCATGTCCAAATAGAAAGACTCTTATTCCTATCAACGTGATTAACTAGACATCCAATATCCTTATGATCTATGAATGAGATCATCAACTAATCAACATTCTAACCATTAAGGGTAATTAGCGCCCATCTCAATTACCTGATTAGGGACAAAAAGTGTAATCTAAGTACCTGATTAGGGACAAAAAATGTAATCTAAGTTATCTAGTTCACATTATAGGGTTCAATTACTAGATCAAATCTAATAACCTATATAGAAATTCTAGAATACATTTTGGACATTACTTGACTCTAAACCACAATCAAGTAATAATAAAGTTCTCAACTTTTATAGATAATCATAAAATGTATATTACATTCCAACAAAATAAATATACAAGTATCCAATATACTAAAACATACAACTTATTCAGCAATAAGTCTAATTCCCATCTCTGCTACGTGCAACTCATGCCTGTGCTGAGACAATGGTTTAGTCAACGGATCTGCTATATTATAATCCGTGTCAATCTCACATACTTCCACGTCACCCCTGCCTATGATCTCTCGTATCAAGTGAAACTTCCGGAGCACATGTTTGGATTTCTAATGCGCCTTAGGCTCCTTTGCTTGGACAATTGCGCCATTATTATCACATAATAACTGAATTGGTCCAGTAACACTGGGACCACACCAACCTCAGAAATGAAGTTTCTTATCCAAACTGCTTCCTTTGCTGCTTTAGACGCAGCAACATACTCTGCTTCGGTTGTAAAATCTGCAATCGTGCTTTGCTTGGAATTCTTCCAACTAACAGTACCTCCATTCAGAGTAAAGATGTAACCCGACTGAGATCGAAAGTCATCTTTATCTATCTGAAAACTAGCATCTGTGTAACCCTTTACACATAGCTCAGGCATCCCTCCAAAAACCAAGAACTTATCCTTAGTTCTGTTAAGATACTTCAGGATGTTCTTGACGACCTTCAATGGTCAATACCAGGACAGGACTGGAATCTGCTCTTCATACTCAAAGTACATGAGACATCTGGCCTAGTACAAATCATGGCATACATGATAGAGCCTATAGCTGAAGTATATGAAACTCTACTCATCTTTTCTAGCTCATCAGGAGTCGAGGGACTCTGCTTCTTGCTAAGATAAGTGCCATGTGACATGGGTAGGTAACTTTTCTTAGAGTTTACCATGTTGAACCTTTCAAGAACCTTATAAATATAAGTTCTCTGACTTAGTCCAATCATCCGTTTTGATCTATCCCTATAGATACGGATGCCCAAAATGTACTATGCCTCTCCAAGGTCTTTCATAGAGAAACAACTGCTTAGCCAAGCCTTTATAGACTCGAGCATCGGTACATTGTTTCCTACGATTAGAATGTCATCCACATACAATACTAGAAAACAAATGGAACTCCCACTAACTTTCTTTTATACACAAGACTCCTCGGGGTTCCTGATGAAACCAAACTATTTGGTTGCATCATCAAAATGAATATTCCAACTGCAGGATGCTTGCTTCAGTCCATAAATGGATTTAAGAAGCCTGCATACCTTCCTAGGGAAACTAGGATCCACAAAACCCTCAGGTTGTGTCATATACACCTCCTCTTCTAAATACCCATTTAGAAATGCAGTTTTGACATCCATTTGCCAAATCCCGTAGTCGTAATACGAGGCTATCGCTAGGATAATCTGAATGGATTTAAGCATGGCTACTGGCGAGAAGGTTTCATCATAGTTAATACCATGAACTTGCCTAAAACCTTTTGTAACCAGTCTAGCCTTATAGACAACTACTTTACCTTCTATGTCAGTTTTTATCTTATAAATCCACTTGCACTCGATAGGTCTAGCACCTTCGGGCAAGTCAACCAAGTTCCAAACTTGATTGTCGTACATGGATTCCATTTCGAATTTCATGGCTCCAAGCCATTTGTCGAATCTGAACTCTCCATAGCTGCCTTGTAGGTAGTAGGTTCCTCTTTATCTAACAAGAGGATTTCATGACCTTCATGAACTAAGTAACCCTCTAAAGGATCTCTTAAGAGGTTTACTTGCCCTACTACTCCTACGAATAGGGACATCCACAACTGGAGGAGTTACCTCTTCCTCAACTCCCATTAAAGAAACGATCTCTACTCCCACTCCTACTGTAGAAGTGTTTTGTAGTTGCTCATCTTGAGATTTTCAAGATGAATATTTCTCCCACTTGACTTTTCAGAAAGACACTCTCTTTCTAAAAAGACACCTTCACGAGCCACAAACACTTTCTGCTCGTTAGGGTTGTAGAAGTAATACCCTTTAGTCTCCTTTGGGTAACCCACAAAGAAGACCTTATCGGATCTGGGTTCAAGCTTGTTCGGTTGTAAACATTTTACATAAGCTTGACAACCCCAAACCCTAAGAAAAGACAACTTAGAAACCTTTCCTGTCCATAACTCATATGGAGTCTTCTCGACAGCTTTAGATGGAGTACGGTTAAGAACATGAGTAGCGGTAAGAAGTGCAAAACCCTAAAAGGAAACTGGAAGATCGACTAAACTCATCATAGACCGAACCATATCTAATAAAGTTTGGTTCCTCCTTTCGGACACGCCATTCAGCTGAGGCGTTCTTGGAGAAGACCATTGTAAAACTATTCTACAACTCCTAAGATGATCAATAAATTCTTGACTCAGATATTCGCCACCTCGATCAGATCTTAGTGCCTTAATCGTCTTGCCAAGCTGATTCTGTACTTCATATTGAAACTCTTTGAACTTTTCAAAAGCTTCAGACTTATGTTTCATTAAGTAGACATAACCATATCTACTTAAATCATTAGTAAAAGTAATGAAGTACGCATACCCTCCCCGAGCCAAGATATTCATTGGGCCACATACATCAGAATGTATGATTCCCAACAAATCTTTAGCCCTTTCACCAGTTCCAATAAATGGTGACTTAGTCATTTTGCCACTTAAACAAGATTTGCAAGTCTCATATGACTCAAAGTCAAATGAGTCTAATAATCCATCCTTGTGGAGTTTTAGAATGCATTTCTCATTTATG
Organism: Gossypium rotundifolium; assembly: GCA_025506655.1. Classification (NCBI taxonomy): domain Eukaryota; kingdom Viridiplantae; phylum Streptophyta; class Magnoliopsida; order Malvales; family Malvaceae; genus Gossypium; species Gossypium rotundifolium. The sequence goes on from CP106730.1 coordinate 34,811,634, forward strand.
TATCCTAAACAACAATGCCAAAGGTATGTTTTGTTTGAATCTTTTGATTTTAGTCGTTTCGCATTGTCTATATGATAGTTTGTTTTGTCCAAGTTAAATAAGTAAAGGCCATTCATGCAATGGGCAACTCCATAACAAATGTCACTTTTGTAAATAGAAAAAGAACCATTCTTTATTACAAAAGTAAAACCTTCAGAATCAAGATAATAAATGGAAATTAAATTTCTATTAATTGGAGGAACATGATAACAATTATTGAGTTCCAAATACAATTCAGAAGGTAAAGACAAAACATAATTTCCTACGGCTAGTGCAGCTACTTTAGCTCCATTTCCAATGCGTAGGTCCACTTCGCCTTCATGAGGTCCCTCTTATTCAGAGTCCTCAGACATTTGAACAAATGTGAGAACCACATCTGGTATCCAATACCCATAAATTAGAGGAAGCAAAGTTAATTTCTATCACATAGATACCTGAGGTAGTTGCGACATTTCCCACCTTCTTGTCCTTTAAATACTTAGGACAATTCCTTTTCCAATGCCCCTTTTTCTTGCAATAGAAGCATTCTTGGTCCGGAGTAGCTCTAGGCTTAATCTTGGCCTTGGCAACAACCTTGCCCTTGCCTTGACTAGTAGAAGGCTTCTTTGCCTTGGCCTTCTTCTTGAAGGCACCCTTCGCTTTCCTCACCATAAGAACATCCTTCTTAGGTTCGGGAGGATGAGTCCGTTCAGCAGTCTGGAGTAATCCATGAAGTTCACCCATACTCTTATTAAGAGAGTTCATATGATAATTTTGAATAAAATTACCAAAACCATCATGAAGTGATTGAAGAATCAATCAACGGCTAACTCTTCAGCAATCTCAACCCCAAGGCGTTGCAAGTTTTTAATATGACTCTTCATTTTGAGAACGTGCGGTCCAACTGGATCGCCTTTCTTGAGTTGGCTGGCCAAAGTGGCTTTGAGTTCTTCAAAGTGCTCAACTCTAACATGTTTCCCAAACATGGCTTGGAGTTGAGCCATAATGTCAAAAGCATCCTTGTCCTCGAATTGTTTTTGCAAATTGGGGACCATGGATGCCAACATCAAACATGTGACATTATTAGATTTCTCTAGTACGGATTCATAATCCGCTTTTGCTTGATCAGACTCGGTAAGGGCGGGCTTTTCAGGAATAGGAATATCAAGCACCTCTAGCTTGTGCTCATGCCTAAGAACTATTCTTAGGTTTCGTGACCAGTCGATAAAGTTCAATCCATTCAATTTGTCCTTTTCTAGTATAGACCTAATGCCGAAACTAGAAACATAGTTTGAAGAGTTGTTTTCCATCTACAAAAGAAGTAATAAAAGCATATGAGATTATATTTATATGATTATCTTGAATAAATCCAATTTATTCCACTAAATTAATATAAAATATCCCTTATTAATCTAGTGACACCAAGACCCACTCCCACTAATTTTAAGCAAGCTTTGGCTTGACACCTAAAACTAGTGATTGTGAGCAAAGAACTCTTTCTTAATAATCTAATTATCCTTGGTTTGACTAACTAGATAACCCTTTATCTAAAAGTCACTTGCCTCTAAGTGCCAACCCTTGACCTACTTAGTTGAGTTTAATCATTTTTCACCCACTACTTATTTTAGGATAAAAAGTGGGCACCTCGCTTTGGCGAAACCTACCCAACTAATGATCTTAAGCTTCGTAATGTTACTAAGTGGAAAGGCAAAATACTCAATATTATTTAGGGACCTAGGTTGTTTTTATAAACTCTAACCATTATGTGAACTATGTGAGTATGAGTCATAAACTAACAACCTAAACATGCAATCATTCAAATAAACATCCATCCAATGCAAAAATTTAAATGAAAGCAAATTAAAGAGTTTGGTTCCTAGTATGGCCATTACACCTAATAGATCATATCTATTGCATAAAATCTAGAGTCATTACATTTCTTGGCTTGACTTGAATCTCTATTTTTGGCCACCATCTCCATATTTGACCATCACATTTGATGCTTGATTACCATCTCCATGGATTACAATATTTTACATTTTGAAATAAAATAAACTAAATAACTAAATTTATTTAATTATTACATTCAAAATGACGGTATGCAAATCGTAAACCAAGGGCCATACTAGTTACCTCAAAAAAAAATTAAATTGCATAACAGTTATACATTCACCCACTTGATATCTTCAAGTGGCCCATACAATTTAAATAATTTAAAATATAAAATTTACATAAACAATATATAAATTAATTACCATGAATAATAATCTAATTTTATATTTTTAATTTTCATTTAAAACAATTGAATCAAAATCCAATTGAAATTAAGAGAAACATCTTTTCTCTTGAACTATATCACATAAAGACAACAAAGTCCAACTCTTGGCCTTCCTTTTGCTTGCATAGAAACTCCTTTCTTCTGAAAGAATATCAGTAAATCAACGAAAAGACATTCTTTTCCTTAACTCACTGTGACATGCCAACCATTTGACACAAGCAACTAACCATTTGACTCTTGCCATCACACGCATGAGTACAACAATAAAATCAACATTAAGAGACTTGATCTTGTTGTCATTGAAGTATCGAAAAGCTAAATAATATCAAATTCTAATAAATTGCTAATTAAATAAAATTCCTAAAATTTGGTTAACTATATTATTTAGACAATTTATAGGAAATTACTAAAACAATTCTAAATTACAAAGTTCAAAATTTTGTGAATAAAATCAATTTTAATAACCCCTCCCCAAAGTTCTTAACTTTGTTAGCAAATTAAAATAAGACATGGAATTACACTCTTACATATTGGTATGCAAACTAACTAAATTATGTCCAATACATGCCAAATAATTTAGCTCTGATACCACTGATAAGAATTAGTATGATTAACTATTAATCATGCGGAAAAACTAAAACCCATACCCAAGATCCATTATTTGACATGTAATGAACATAACAAGAAATAGTTAGGAATTATACCTTTGTCACGTGAATCCAATTCCCAAAGGTACACTTTAAGACGGAGGACCGCAAGCGAAATCCCTCTATTGAAAGTCCACCCCGCAACGATTCACGAACGTCCCGAGTACTAGCTCGTAGTTGTAGGAACGATTCCTAAAACTATCTTGTGTGCACAACACTTTGTGTTTTGATCTAAGTGTCTGTATTATACTAATGATAAAAGCACTTAATAATAAGAAAACTCCTTCTCTTTTTCTCTAAAAAAAACCTTTTCAGTTATACTAAGCAATCAATGCTAGAGAATTAGTGGGTATAATGACCCATTATTGAGAGAGTTACAAATCTCCCATAATAGCCCCAATAATAACACTTAAATAACTGAAAATTCTACCCATATCTTATGTATATTTGACTGAAATTTCAGCTATGATTAAGCCTCATAAACACCACTAATGAACATTACTAAGGGGTGTTACATAACATTTATATACATCCCTTTTAATACACCATACACTTAGTCTAATTAAACTCTTTTAATTAGATACATACATATTATCTAGTCCAGCCAGACTAATGTACACAATAATTAGTCTTAACTAATTTCACACACAAAATGGTATTCACATTACATTAGGTGTGACCCAATAGGATTAATCGATACTGAGCTCGGACCATTATCAAATAACGCTCCGGTGACATTAAGAGGTTTCTAGTAAAACATAAACATTACCCAAATTGGTTAACTTAACGTCTCATAGTACACCTACAAGTAACGTATTATGACTTAGTAAAATATCCACTTGATTATTGAACATTTTTAACAATAGGATTTACCCAATTTAAGATTATGTAAAGCTTATTTCACAGTAGTTAAATTAGATTTTTCATGTGTATGCATTAAGCATGCACATACATTGAGTTTAATATTTAAGTTTACCGAATTAAATTAATTATGAGAACATTTATGTGGTTAATATAATTCAAGCATCAAGGTAAATATAAACCCATTTTTTTGCATATTCCAATAGATTTAACCATATATAGGGTGTGAACTTATAGAATCTTGCAATGTTGATAGCAATATTAGAACATTGTTAATGTTACAAATAGTGACATCTAGCAATGCATCTCTGCTACCCAATTACAAGAAGTCATGGTTTGACATAACTTTTCTATGATAATGTCATCATGTAGTATATCCATTTGTCCTTGATATCTTGATTGAACACAAGTCATGAAACAATCACATTTTTATAGCTCAATCTTTTGTTTCTTGATTTCCCGAGTAGACTACGATAAACAAATAAGTTGAATATCTCATATAAACTCATTTGAGAATGACCATGCATTTCTGGTCTCACTCGATAAAGTGGCTTGAGATATTGCTTCCATTATGTAGGAAGACAAAACCTATCTTGATCACTCACATCCCACTACAGAAATAGTGGCACACCCAACATCAGTCTTTATAGTACAACCATTTAAGGAAGATGTTTGACTATGTCAAAGCATGCGACTCATGATGTTGAAACAATGATGATTTCAAGTTTAAGCATCATACGTACAATTAACACTATCAAAAATGTTGTAACTATTACATAATAATCCAATAAGAATTCTCATGGTGGATCAGTCTAGTTTATTGTTCTTTAACATGTACTTGTGTTGACTTGATATCACATATCCGTAACAACTCTTGTCACCAATCAAGCACATATTGGCCTCAATGCATTATTGTTGTCAAAGCCTACAATAATACTTGACTAAAGACATTTAAGAATGATCATATTATTTTTAGAACTTTATCATTATACAACTTATTTAACACGAAAATAAAGACAGAAAACAATAATGACAATATTTTTATTAATAAATTAAATAAGATGCTATTACAATTATCATATGATTGGTCTTTTGGCATACTCAGACAATTTTAATTTTGATTATTTATTTTAAATTAGGACATTTTAAAAATAATTTTATTTTATAACTTTAATAATTTTAAATAATTTTTTATAATTATTTTATAACTATTTGATAAAACATGTCTTGTCCAGTTCATTTTGGACAAATAGTTGTCTAGGTTCATCTTAAATGTGATCTTTTAAATAATTAAATAATTATTTATTTTTAGAATTTCTATTTTTTTTTTAAATATTGCCATGTCAGCATGTAGTATATGTGGCACACCATGTTTATTTGATTGCTCTGTCAGCTATGTCATCAGTTAGCGGTAGAAATGAGTAAAAGTTTTAACACAAGGACTAATTTGCTATTTGATATAATGTATAGAAACTAATTTGTCTATTTTTTAGTAGAGTAGGTAAAATGCAACCTAACAACAACCTTCATAGTACTTTTACCCCTAAGAAATGTGGAATGCTAGAATAATTAGATATATTGTGTAAGATGTTTAGTGTTAGTTTATTAGTAATTATATTGTCAAATGCATTATATATGATTTTTTGATATTAGGTTTTGTTACTTGTTTAGAGAATTTTTTCTCAAGTATTATTGATAATTTTTATAATATTATTTTAGATTTAAAATTATATAGTTGTGTAATTATAATTTATACTACTAAACATGACATTGAAAATTATGAAAAATTACACTTTATTAATCAAACATGTTTTTAAACGCAGTCAAACATGTTTAGATAATTAAAATTATAAACATTTTCTAATTAAGTTGGAACCATTGAAAACACTAATTAGATATAAAAAATTTATTTTAATGCAAGAAAGAGATGCTATATTTTTTTGTCCCTGAACTTAGTAATTGATATATGTACTTTTTTTATCCACTTTGGTACTTCAACTTAGCAATTAAATTCATTTCGATACTTGAACTTGAAAAATATAAAAGTTAGATGATGTGGCACTTGAGATTCTGTCACCTCATCACTTGAAATGCAAAAAAAATTTATATAAATTTATAGGTGATGACATGGTACAATCTTAAAATGTCGCATATAATGTTCTAATAACTGAACCAACGGAGGAACTAATCAAATCACTAGTTCCTGATTCAATCGGTTTGACAGGTCCAACTATTATATCAACAATAATTAATTAAATAATAAAAAAGTTCATAAAAAATAAAAAATGAAAAAAAAATCAAATTACTTCATCTTTTTTAACTACTGGTTTTGTCCTATTTTTTATTTTCTTTTTTTTTTGAGTTCAAGTAGTTTTCAATCCAATTGGTTCAACCCCTTTGTTTGAACTAGTATATCAATAAGTTCTCGGTCCAACCAGTCCGATTGACTAATCCAGTTATGTTCAAAGAACAGAAATCACATCACTAAATCTGAATGATATCCAAGTTTAGGGGATCAATATGGATTTGGTTGCCAAGTTCAGTGTCAAAGAAAACAAAAAAAAAAAAATACATATACCAAAGTGGTAAGAGGCTCTTTATTGATATCAAAGTAACCCAATAAAACCTTTTTTTATTTTTCTAATATACAATACTCAAAATTTAAGATATTAATTATTTTATCACTTAACCCAATAAATATATGATTTGTAAGTAATACAAGGGACATCCCAAGAAAAAAAGACACTCTTTTATATCTTGTGCAATAAAATATACTCATGCAATGTACAGGTTAGACGCATGTGTATCAATTAAAATATATTTAATCATTTTATAATTTATAGATTTGAGTTTCTATGCATTTTTAAGATAAATTACACTAATAGCTATCTAATTATTAATAAATTAAGAATAATTTAAAATTTTAAGTAACATACTTAAAATTTAAAATTTAAACTATGTAAATAAAATATTTTCAAAATAGATTAATAAAAATCCAACTTAAAAAAATAGATTTTATAAATGGCTTTTCATATATGTATAATCTAGAAAATTATATATACCATAAAAATATAATAATGATTTAAGACATTAAATTTATAAAATAAAATATTGAATTAAAAATATAAAAACTATTCAAACTTAAATATAATATCAATTATTAAATTTCTACAAAATTATATTTATATACTTTAGTTCATGTATACTTTTGTGCATCAATTAATTGATATATCTAACTATTAGGATAGATTACACGGGCTATTTGTGTGTATCAATAATTTAGGTTTTACAGATTTGTAGATGTGAAATGCTTATGTTTTAAAAGTTGAAACTTTTGATTAGGAAGTTTGAGAATCAAGTTGATAGAATTTATAAATGTGAAGGGTTAAATTTATTGAATTTTTAAAATTGGGACCAAATTGATAGAATTTGTAAGTAAGGAAGACTATATGTGTTATTATACCAGTTAGAAAAGACTTACATGAATGAATTCAAACGTTAGTGTCTAAATTGAAAAGTTTTAAAGTTAATGAGAAAAACAAGAACATGAGCATAGTTGAGTGACCATTTTGTAGAATATACCCTTGAAAATAAAAGGTTTTGAAACGAATGCGATGAGGTTTCATTTATATCAGTTAACGATAAGCCCTCCCTCCTTTTCCAACCTCTCCTCCTTTGAAATTCAGCTGTAAGTCCAAAAATAAATCCTAAAAATATAGAAATTTAAATTAGAAACCAGAAAAATAAATTAAAACTGCATAAACTAACTTAAATTTATTGTTTTTCCTTTTATTCTTTTTGCTGAAAGGAAATGGCTACTGCAACAATGAGCTTCAATTTGGTGGGAGCATTTAGGGGTCTTTCTCTAGCATCAAGCTCGACGTCGTCCTTTATGAAAGGCGAAGTGGGTTCCATTCACAAAACGGCAGTCGTTTCGTTCCCGAGGAAGTCTACGTTCCCTTTGACGATCGAATCGGCGCACAAAAAAGGAGCCGGTAGTACTAAAAACGGTCGAGATTCAAAGGGTCAACGACTCGGCGTCAAAATCTACGGCGACCAGGTCGCCAAGCCCGGCGCTATTATCGTTAGGCAACGTGGAACCAAGGTTCAATTTTTTGCGTATTTAATTATATTTTTCGGATTCTTTTATAGGGAAATTTTTTGCTTCTAATTGCTGAAAAAAATTGTTATATTTGGGTTTTTTGAACTGAAAAAAAAAAATGCTGTAATGATGACTTTTAAGACTTCATTGTAGAAGAAGAAATCGAGTTTGAAGACTCAAAGCCAGAAAGCATTACAAATTAGGTTAATTTATGGCTTTTGTCCCTTATTATACTTGGGGATTTAGTGATTTGGACTAAGTTATAATGTTAGTAATAGTAGGAGGATCAAAGTATGTTAAATTAAAGGACAAATATTGAAGTTGGGTGTGGTACAAGGTTGAAAATCATAATTTTTCCTACAAATTACAACATTTCTAGCTTTATTTGAGTAACCTTAGGAAAGTTTTGTTGCTTGGGCAGTTTCATCCAGGGAAAAATGTGGGGCTTGGCAAGGATCACACAATCTTTTCATTGATTGATGGACTTGTGAAATTCGAGAAGTTCGGACCCGACAAGAAGAAGGTTTCAGTCATTTTGAATCACACTCTTTTAAGACTTTCAAATTCATGGTGTGCAGTTCATTCATTCTTATCATTGCATTCCTCAAGCTGATATGAATTCTGGGTTTTATGTGATTCATAGATTAGTGTTTACCCACGAGTACTTCAGCCTGAGAATCCCAACAGCTATAGAGCATGGAAGAGAGAGTACTTCAGGATGCGACGTGAACAAAGGAAGGCAAAAAAGGAAGGAATTTTAGTTCAACCCGAACTTGTGCTTGCTTCAGCTGCCGGTGCTACGGATGATAATCCTGTTTGCTGATTGAATCCGTGAAACTATATCTATATATGCTTTTCTTTGTATTGAAGTTAGATTGGTATCTGGAAAGTGTACAAACTTGATGTATCCAATTTGGCAATTTTAATGGCTAGTTTCATTTGTTATTTTCTCTATTTTTGGCATCTGATTTTAGTTCCCTCACTTTCTTGGGAGGATACTGTTAGTAACTTAGCATTTAGCAATACTCATTTTACAAGTATCTCAAAATGAAGTAAAATTGGAAGATATCATGATATTCTCTTACAATGCATGTAAGTCATTAATCTATTATTGTCTCCTTGAAAATGAAGCTCCATCAATTTTATATTGCTTTGATTCTTCATTTTTTTTTTTTGAAGCTTCCATGTCTGATACATCTCTGAGTTGAGAATACTATTCTCTAAAGAATACTATTCTCTAAAGACTCTCAAAATACATGTAAAAGCTTTAAATAGTTGAATATACGCGTGTTAGATAAATACCAATATCCAAAACTTGCACACAAGGGTGACCAACATAGAACATAACACCTCATGGAATGAAACTGATATTCTGACCTTAATAACGTCACTGAACCTGATTTCTTTTCATCTGAGTGTAAATTCATCTGAAATTCTGTTGGAAAAGGATATAAACCTGTAATTCGGTAAGACCCCAAGTATGCTCTATTGGTAGTTCACTATGAGCAAAGGATTGTATAGTTGTATTTTCCTAGTAGCACTACAAGATGATCATATGATAATATGTAAAAGACAATTTGTCCAATAATCACATCCTTTGAAGTACCATCAAGGCCACAGTGCTTTAAACATTATCAAGACAGGTAAAATCTACATAATCAACTGAGAATATGTACACGACTTGAACGCTAATAGTGGAATATTTGAAATTAACTTTATGGCCATACTAATATCACAAATTTAAGGAGAATTCATATGACCTCAGTTTTTGCACAAAAACACTGCCATAAAAAATGGCTGAATATTTTCATGGAAGGCCTCTTCAATCAGTCAATTTCATCCTTGATATAGGATACAAGATTTTCCATAAAGATAAGCATAAACAGTCTTAGTACGGTACACAAGTATCATGCTTAAAACGACTGCAATCATGCAAAATCCTGACATAATCATGGAACTCAAAAAGAAGCATATGGAACCTTCACAATTAAGCGATTCATCTGCGGCAAGCATTCCTGAGAAAATTGAGCCTGAAATATGCGATTGTATACGATGTTGACGAGCTTGTTTCTCTGCTTCACGGTCATAAATTCTACTAGCAATTACACCTGAGAAGACGAGTGTACCAGCAGGATTTGCCAGATTGAGGAAATTGTAGAAAGCCCCGAACTTTTTCAAGCCGAACAACTCAGAGACAGTAGCTGGCATAATTGCCCAGTGAGCACCATAGCAAAGCCCTATCAACAAAGTACCAATATACATTGCTCCAGGCCATCCCATAGCAAAAAAGACATGGCCAACAGCCATAACAAGCTGCGCCACGACAATGACAATTGGCCTTGGATAAGCATGATCCCTATACAACAATGTCACAGAAAAAAAGGTATGAAAAATGAATCAAAACCATTATCAAGGTAAAGTCTGGTGCTATCAGCATCCAGGTACAAAGTCAGGGTTGAAATTAGGAGAGCTGGTAAGGGCCGGCCCCCTAAAAATAAAAAAAAATTTATTTAGATCTTTTAAAATTTTTAAAAATTTAAATTAGTAAAGGAAAATTATATTTTATTACCCTAAAAATATAAAAAAACTAATTTAATCTTTTAAAAATTATAGATATAATTATTAAAATAATAAAATTACATTTTTCGCCCTGTACAAAATCATTTCAGTCTGTACCTCACAATGATCTCCGACATGTAACCGCCACCAACACGACCGATGAAGTTCCAAATGCAAATCATGGATACAAATATATGAGTATTATCATACCCTAGAGATTGGCTCATCTGACCAAGATTATCTATAACTGTTAACCCTGATCCTGAACCTAATAGAAGAGAGAACATAATAAGCCAAAAGTCTGCTTCGATCAAAGCCTGCATCAAGGTGAAGTCCTCCCCTCTATGAGGACCTTTCATGTTCTTCACCCTTACTGCCCCTTCAGCAGCCGCTTGGAAAAGTTTTGGTCGCAACTGAGCAATTCGTTTTTGCCCTTCCGGCACCACAAGTGAGTCTACTTCCTCGTGGTTTTCATCTTTAAACTCACTGGATACTACTTCATGTTCCCGAGTATCCTGTTCGGGATTTCCGGCGTCATGTTGGTAAGGCTTTGGTAGCAGAACCTCTTCTGCCGGATCTCTGTACTCTTCGCAGAAACTCAATACGATGGGAATGAAAAGAGGAACAAACAAAATCAGAGTCAAAACTGTGATTAAATTGTGGCTCACACTAACAAGATCTTCTAGAAGCATGATTGCCATCAAGTAAGCAGCCAAAATGAGGCACACACTATAAACAACTGTGAAACTTAAACCATCAGATGGACGCAGTTCTTTGTGACCTCCAATAGGTCTGATAATGAACATCAAAGCAAAAACCACCATGGTTGGTCCAACTGCAACCATGAATATCAAAGATGCTTGATCTGGGAAATTAATCATTGTGTATGTCTGAGTCAAAATTGCACCACTCAAAGCAGCGAATCCCTTGAGGATTCCTACCACTGGACCCCTGCTTTTGGGAAAGTTTTGCACACAAGAAACAAGTGCAGCCGTATTGAAGTAGGTCTCACCATTGTTTCCCACAAAAATTAAGACGCACATCTGCATACTGAGATTGGTTATCAAAGATTTTCCACTAAATTGCTATTGAACTGATATCTATCTAGTATCATACTGTAAGAATCAAAATGTTCAAAATAGAAGAAGTAACAGAGGATTACAAATTGATAGAATTAAACCAAGCAATCAGTAGGAAAAAAGAGCTTTTAGACGATACTCACAGCCCACAGTGGGAAAACTGGAAATTTCCCAGTAACAATCAACCAAAGCGAACTATAACCGATAAGATTCTGCAAAGCACCAACGAGCAAAACACCCCATAGAGGCAATATCTCAGACAAACTCCCGGCTATAAACCCAACACTACCTCCAAGATCTTTAGCCACACCCAACTTTGAAAGCTGCCTTTGATTATAATTCAAAGAACTCTTTATCACTGGTGATATGCTACCAAATATATAGCCAGGCCCAGTACAAGATTGCATCCACATTGCAGCAGCAAAAACCAGCCATCTATTGTTCACAAATGCCTGAAACCTTTCTTTCAGTCCGGCCATTATGCAGCCCTCCAAAAACCACCCAAAACGAACAAAGTGTTAGACTTCTGAGCTTTAGGGTGCTGTTAATATGCAAAACAACAGAGCAGAAACGTCAAAAAGTTAAATCATGTGAACGTAATGTTTCTGTGGGTCACCGGTCATGGAGATATTCAGTTTAACTTTTGCAAGGTGGCTTGCCTTTTTTTTTTCTTTATTTATTTTCTAATAATTTTCTAATTTTTAAATAATGTAATTTTTTTAATTCTACAAATAAAATTTAAAAAAATTATCCTATCCTTAATTTAGATTTAAATAATAAATAAAATAAAAACATAACTCCTTTGTTGTGTTAAAAAAGAAAAGTCATTATCAGTCTATTGGATAATGATACCAAATATTAAGCCGTATCTTTTGAATAACTATTAACCCGTATTTATTTAGCTTGATAGTTGTTCTTTTTATTCATTTTATTGTCTATCAACGTAAAGTTTGGTACCAATAATTGTTGTTTGACATAAGCATTAACCTAAGGTAAAATTTGTTTAAAAATGATGGCTCATATTTATCTAATAAAACATCTTTCTTTTTCTTTTCATAAAAAAGAAAGCCAAAAATTAGACTGAAAATTTTATTCCTTTTATAAATATAACAAATAACATAAAAGTTAGAAACCTGTAATAACTTTCAAATAATTAAAATGTATAACAATTTTTCAAAAGGGAGGAAGAAATCGTTTTCCTTTACATCAATTCCATTAATCAACTTTAAAAAGATTCTGGTTGAAGAGAAAATCAGTTTTGGAAGCTTGATTCTACGTGAATGTATTTGAAAGATCCTTCTATTATAGGAATTGATCAAATTAATCATTTTACTATTAAATAGATCAATTTAATTTATGTATTATTAAAAAGAATTAAATAAATTTAAACTGGAATAGAGTTAATATTTATTATTTTAAAAAATCACTTATTGTTTAATAGAATTAATATTTTAAAATTTTTAAGAATTTTGTAAATGAAAACTTTTGTTTGAAATTGAGCTATAATAATTTTCAAAATATTTTTATACAATAAATATTAACTCTTTTATAATTTGGACTAATTTATTTTTTTAAATAATATAAGGACTAAATTGATCTATTTAATGATAGAAAGACTAATTTGATCTAATCTCTATAATACAAGGACCACCCAAGTCCTTTAACCGATTCTCATAGTAATTAATTTGAGCTCTCAACATTCAAAATTTGAAAGAAAAACTTTAGTAAAAAGTTAAATTGTGTCATAAGTTTTATATTCTTTATAAATTTAAAATTTAGTTTTTGTATTTTTATTTTTAGAAATTTAGTCTTTTATTTTTAAATTTCAAAATTCAAGTCTATTTGTTAACAATATTAAATTTTTTTAGTTAAATTTATTGGTGTGACATTTGAATTAAAAAATTACTCACTTGGTAACAATTTAACTAAAAATAATGCTATAATAAATATGAATTTAACAAAATAATCTTAATAGTTTGATATGAATTTTGAAATCCAAAATGTAAAGGTACTAAATTCCTAAAATAAAAATAAATGGCTAAATTTTAAATTTACAAAGATTACATGAACTTGTGACATATTTTAACTTTAAAAAATCTGCTTCAAAGTATTAATTCCCTTAGTTGTTAAATCTCCCAAATTTAGTTGAAAATTGCTAAAAAGTAAAGCTTAAAGGGAAGCAAAAATCAAGTGAAATATTTGAAAAGTTAAAAGAACCTTGAAAATAAACTGAAAGGTGTTAAAAAATTAAAAAGAAATAGACCCCTAAAAATCATATTGTCGTAATCAACCTTTCTTGCTGCTGACGATGTACCCAATTGAGATGTCCTAGCCAATATTGACATGGATGAAATTTATGCCTTAACATTTAAATATAAAATAAATTGACCTTAAAACTAACATTTTCACTTCAAAACAAAGCAAAATCTTAGTGTAAAAGACTTAAACTTGTACAACAAAACAAACGCTCATCACTACGCTTCCGATGTCAACCAATAATTTTTTCACCTGAAAACTTGCAGTCAATGTTTTGACTACAAGGGGGTCTTTGGTACATGTATCAAGGATATCGTCTTCATCTCTTTTATCAAACTTTACTTGCCACCCTTGCACTGGATGAGGCTTCTTAAGTGGACTCTTGACATTTGTAACACTTCCAAAATATGCCTTCCAAAATAAGAAGAGAAGGTAGAACATTGTTGAGTTGTAGTGGTTTATTTTAAATAGAAAAACAACTTCCTACTTGGAGTAGGAGTGGGGTGGACGACATACTATAGTATTCCTACTAGGATTGTTGCCTCCTTTGTGTTATATTAGGAGTTTTGGGCCTCTCTCAAATCAAGTTCAATTACGAGTATTTCTTGAGCCTTTTGACCCAGTACTCTGTAATGTGATCCAACCCGATTTAGTTTTTCTATTTTCCAAAATAAATTTTAATTTTCTATATTAAACAATTTTCTCAAACCTATTTTACCCCCAATAAATTTTTGATGATTTTACCCCTAGTAAAATTTCGATAAAATATATTTAATATTTCACAACTCAATATGTTCACTGTGACGAAATTTAGCAGAGTCTGCCTTAGTCATTTCTCAAAGCCTCTACAATAATCTTCAACCATGTAACTAAGGCAGTTCAATCGTAAGTTCTGATGAACTTAGCAAGATTCAATTAAACATGTTGCAATCACATTTCAAAATTTCTAAGTGGCAAATATTTGAAACAAACAATTTAAACTCACTTTATACTCTTAGCCTTCTTTAGTTTTCACCTATGAAACTAATGCCACCCATTTTCTCCAGTTTACCGTCGTTCTTAATCTCTATTTGAGATATACGTGTATTCCTTTAAGATAATGGTCCTCTAGCAATACAGGTCTAATTTTTCCTAAACCCAACTTCTTCTTTTTTCCTATCAACCTTGGATGCAAATTCAAATGTCTGTCATTGGTTGTCTTCCATTTACTTCCCCGTGTTTCATATACTTAACCTCCATTGCTCTTAACAGACTTTTCGTCCTAGGTTATTCCCCGGCGACCCCCTTCTTCTGTCACGTGACTTAACCTCTGTATGGGCCTCAGTCGACCTAACTGCCTCTGGCTGACCTTTACCCAAACTTTTAGGTTCTGCTCAATCATTTATTATATCATCTATTTCAGGACTGTTTGCCAAGATCTACAGCCTCTTACCCGTGAATTCTCCATAACTTAACACTATAAATCCTCTTTAAAAGGTTTACCTACCACAATGGCGGTTAGCAATCTTAACTTTTGGGTTCATCCCTTTTTGGCAATCTATACCTGACACCATGGTTGAGTTATGGTCTCACCCAACATGGTCCCATGTGAACATCCAAGTGGGCTCTGTAGGTTGCTATAACTAACTTACAATTTTACACCTAAAATCCCATATATAATATGTTGGTGAATGTCCTCATATTTACTGTCACGGTGGACTATCCCGAGTTTACTACCTCGAAAGACTTTCTATACTGCCATATTCGAGATACGGTCTTACATAATATTCTTCATGTTTAATGTCCTGGTGGACTACCTTGTATTTAATGTCCTGAAAAACTACCCCGTGTTCAATGTCCTGATAGACTACCCCATATTTACTGTCTCAACGAACTCTCTCCATGTTTCCATAGCCAAGATATGGTCTTACAAGTTAGACTTCTTTTAAGGTGTCACCCAGTAGGACCTTATCGCCGTTGCGGTTTCGCCCTATATAGCCTACTAACCGCCATCGTGGTGTTGCTCTATAGAACCTAATATCCATCGATATCGACCCATCTCATATCCACCTTGATGCTCGAACACTAAAGTGTTCCCCCACAAAGCCCGGAGCTTCGCACATCACAGTTTGCATTCAACAATACCGTACGATGGTATCTTAACAAAGTTCCTTTTTCTCTGTTCCTCAGCCCATTCCTCCATTTCACCATTCCTAACATTGATGCTTGAATACTGTAGTGTCCCCTCCGCAAGACCCAGAGCTTTACACATCATAGTTTACACTTAGCAACACCTTATGGCACTATCTAACAAAAATTCTTGTTCCCAAGACCTAACTTCATCTAACCCATTAAAAAAATTTCCCACCTTTATAATCATACAATATATGCATTTAACTTACATACCAATATAGAGTACACTATCTTTTTAAACTTGATATCCTAAATATATCATGCATATTGAACTACATTGGCGGATACCCATATATCAAGTAATTTTATACGGTCTTATCATCCACAGTCAACAGAGTTCATTCATCATCAAAACATTTAGCACAAAATCAAGCCAACTATTAAACATTCCAGGAAGTGGAGAACAAAAACTCACTTTGCTTCCTTTATCCTTGATAGCTTAGCTTGTCTAAACGTCAAAGCCTCTCTTATCCTGACAGCTAAGCATGACAACTATTTATTGGTTAAACTAAAGGTATTCAACATTTTTAAAACCCAGAACCCAAAATTATGTAGGAGCTTTTGATAGTTACTATTTCACCCTTTCTTCATTCCACAAGTTTAGAGGGGTGCTTAACAATTCCTCCATTTCTCTACTATCATACTTCAATTCACACGACTGTTACGATGTACAGAGCTTCCTTCAGCTAAATCCTCTTCTTCTTTAGAGTAACTGAAGAAGAAGATACTTTAAAGTGAAAATTTGGTAAATAGAATTGAGAATATTCTATCTCTGCAATTCCTATATATACATGTACCTTTAGTAGAATTTTCACCGACCATATTTACCATTCACCCTTAATAATTTTGTGTCCCACTTTGGAACCAACCAATTCCATCATAACTGAACCAGGATTGAGTTCCAACTGATCGAAATTTGGTCACTAAAATTTTTGAATTCCCTGGTAGAGTCTGAAATTTTTATAATTCTTTCGATTTATTCCTAACTTTCCTTATATTTCAAGTTAATAAAGATACTCGGAACTCCCCCAACCTTAAAGAGAATTTTGTTCTTGAAATTTCCTCCTATAGCTAACTCTAAAGATGAGTTCCAATTATATTTCTTACACAATGCAAAGGAGGTCAACGCCACACGTTCCTGTTTCTTAGCATTAACTACTATCTTAGTAGTATTTTTCAAACCTATCCAACTTGATTAGTGGGTCCTCCCATACTCATTCTGTAGCAGGAAACGAGTTTAAATATAACCCTAATATTTTCCTAGAGGGGCCTTTGGCATACTTCTAGTGCCAAATGTTTCCCTTGGATAAGTTTCTTAACTGATCTTACACGAGCGTACTTTAACCGATGGACACTTGATGGTTGTCATATCCCAATTTTTTTTAAAAATTTTTAGTGCAAAAAAAAAAAAAAAAACAAGGAGAGGTGTAGTCTAGTGGTAGCAAGCCCCTAAGTTATCTAGGAGGTCTCTAGTTTGAATCCCTTTGTTCTCTTATTTTTATTAAAATTTTGCACACTTTTCCCATGTGCATTAAAACATTACCCTCCAACCCCCATTGTTGCCTTAATTTGTTTGATTCCTTTCCCATTTTATGGGTCAAACTTGCCACAAGTTGGGGAGCATGATCCCTCTTTATGCTCCTATTTCCCTCTCCTTCCTTTCACCTCATCATTGCCAAAAATCAAGTGTTGAGCACCCTAAAACACCCCATTACCGTCCATCACTCTCATTCCCTCTGTAATAGCCCAGTTTAGACCCTGGTCAGAATAGTAGTTTTAAGACAACAAATCTGAGGTTAAAAAAATATTTTAATATTATTTTTCGTGTTTATAGTATGTGATTGAGCATATGTAGAAATCTTGTGTGAAAATTTTATCGATTGCGTGCTTAATTATCAAAAAGGACTTAATTACATAAAATGTAAAAGTTGTGTGCTAATTGTTAAAGTGCTTACATGCCATGTATTATTAAATGAAAGGTCCTTATGTTGTTATTAAACCATTAATATATTGGATGGACAAAAATGCCTAAGGTTAGTGGATTTTAAATGATATTACAAAGGCTAAATATGGTATTTGATTAATAATGGCATAAATAATAAAACAAAACATAAATTAAAGGCATTATCATCTTCCATTGCCGAAATTGCTAAGGAAAAAGAAAGAAAAATATTTTAAGGGTTTCGACACTTGCATAGCTCAATCAAGGTATGTTTTGAGCTCGATTTTTGATGATTTCTACGTTTTTGTGATCATTGCTTGCTAGCCCATGCTTTAATTTTAGAATTTAAAGGTGATTTTGTAAATTTCCATTGATGAATGCTTGATCTTTTTGATAGTTGGTGATGAAATATGAAAGATATGTGATAGATTAACATATTTTGTCTTTGAATTTTTGGTGAATTTGGGTAATTTAGGCTAAATTATGAAAATGAGAAATTGGAGGACTTAAATGTGAAATAAATGAAATATATGGGCTTGTATGAGCATAAGGAGAATTCGGCTAGGCATATGTGAGGTGAAACTATGTGAATTTGATGATTTTATGAAATAGGGACTAAAGTGTCAAAATGTGAAAATGTGAGGGCTATTTTGTAAAATGCCCTAAATATGTGTGTTTGGACTAAATTGAATGATTTGGTGATTGAATGAGCAAAATTTTAATATGTATAGATCAAGAAAAGAGAGATTTGGATTGAGATCGAGGCAAAGATAAAGTGCTCGATTAATCGACTTGTTTTGTTATTTCGACGTCCGGGGTAAGTTTGTTTATAATACGGATTGTTTAAATTGTGCTCATGTGCTATATATGAAAGATGATATGGTTAATGAATTGGTAATGTTAAATGTGAATTGAGAGATGTGGTACTAAGTGTGCGAAATAGAATCGTTATAATAGAGAACGGCACTATGTGTGCGAAATAAAGAAAGTATCGACTATATTGATTGGCACTGTGTATGCGATACCGAGTTATATTCAGATTAAAGTAAAGGCACTAAGTGTGCGATGATATTTAAGCTTCGGTTATGAAATTTGGCACTAAGTGTGCGATTGAAATCGAAGGAATAATAAAGATTGAATGAAATGTGGTATCGAGCATTGAGAAGCAAAATTGGTTGTTAACTAAATGTTGGCAAAGGTATGTATTGAAACCTATGTGGTTGATGAATTTGGAAATAGATGAATGGATGGTTATGTGAGTATTGGATATAGATCAGGTTGAACATTCTTGTGAATTACCTATGTGATGTTTTATTTTGTATATTGATTTGAATCATTGAGTTAAATGTATTATATTACGAACTTACTAAGCTTTTGAGCTTACTGTGTGAAGTTCTCTGTTTTACAGTGTCTACACACTACAGCAAAACAGACTTTTAGCGACATTTTTAGGCTTTTAGCGGCGTTTATAAGCGCCACTAATAGTATTTACGACGCTTTTAGAAGCGCCGTAAAAAACGCCGCTAAATATAACACTGCAAACTTTAGTGGCGCTTATGAGAAAAAAAATGCAGCTAGAGGTCATGACTTTTAGCGACACTTCTCCCACAAACGCCGCTTAAAGGTCATGACTTTGCGCTTCTCCCACAAACGCCGCTAAAAGACAATGATTTTTAGCTGCACTTCTCCCACAAACGCCGCTAAAGGTCATGACTTTTAGCGGCACTTTTCGCACAAATGCCACTAATTTGTACAGATTTGCATTATGCAATTTGTCCAATATCATACCCCTCCTGCATTAAAACCAACCAAAAATATCAAATATAGCATATAATTCCAACCTAAAACAGCAAATATAGAATAAAAATCCCACCAAAAGCATTAATTCTAAATGATACTTCAAATTCAATAAAATATATACGATATAAATTAATAAATGAAGTATAACTGAAAATATTCTGACAATAATGTTAAATGTAACAATGTTAAAAATATTCTTACAACGAGAAAATAAATGTCTAAGAAGGTGGCTTTTGTGACTGCTAAAACATCTGCATCATATGCTAAAGCTGTCACTGGAGCTCATCGTACTTTCTGTTCTGCTCTTCTAGCATCGCTACTGCCTCTGCCTCCCTCGCTGCTGCCACTTCTACATCTGCTCTAAGCTGTTGCTGGAGTTCTTCATATTTTCTTTGAACATCAAAAATTTGCTCAACCGTGCTCGCTTGCATCTGAGCTATCTGGTCTTTTAACCTCTGAAGGCATGTATTGTTGGGAGCTGGATCCAAAATATTAGGTCGGGGTAACACCAGATCCTTGAAATCGAACCCGACCATACCTTTCAGGACCCAAAACATCAGTAATCATTTTGTTATCAATATCCTTAAGATTAACAGAACTATCAGTCGAAGCAACCGCTTCATACTCGGCCTTCTTCTCCTTTAGTTTATCCTAATAAATCAATGAAAGAGTTAGAAACAAAATATATAATAAGAAGGAATGCAACATAACTTAACATTATAAATTTAAAACTACTAACGAAGAATTAAACTATTATAATTAAACATTATAAATATTTATAATAAATCAAATTTTATTAAGTAAATATACCATAATTTCTCCAGCTTCGGATGTCATTGGAGATCCATCTTTCTTCCTATGCGTAATGTCAAAAAGCTGAAGGTGTCCAACTTTTTGACCAGAAAAGACTTCCTACATTGTAGTAGTCAAAATATAATTTAGTAGTATAAAGTCATTAATATTTGACAGAATTAATAAATTATAATACCTCGGCCTCAACTACACAAGCAAAACTTCTCGACCCTGCCGTGTGCGTGAATTTTTGTTTCTGTCTACAGCTTGTTCCAACTAGCTCACGGTCCTACATAATGAAATTTTTATTACGTATATAGTAAATACTATAAACCAAAAAATTTATAAGACTTTTGAAGTACGTAATACCTCTCCTTTCTTTGAATTCCAGAATCTAACTTGATCTTCCCATTGGTACCTCAACATTCCCAGCGGGACATTTCTCAATTTTTCGTCGAGGCTTATGTCGTTCTTAAAATATTGTTTTTTTCAAAGTGCTTTTATGGTCTCTCCATTTTTTACCCAATGTCTTATTGATATAGTCATCGGAGACCTTTAAAGCAAATCTCTCCTAAAAAAACATAAATTTAGAAAGTAAATATAAATGAAACTTAAACCAAAGTATTATAAATTACATTCATGTTTTGTTATATTAATATTATCGAGAGCTTGATTTTTGTTGCCCTCAGACATGTGATGCCATGATTCGTAGTTATTGGGCAACATATTGGCATTTTGTGCTATAATGCCCAAATAGCCTGCTAAAAGTCGAGCTTCAGATCCAACAGGTTGGCCATGATTGTTACTCCTTACTTTGACACGCTTGACAGGATTTAGGTCGTATAAATCTTTAAGAAGCGTACGTCCCCGACCTCTGCGCTCCCACCACCTTCAGCTGAAAAATGATATATTATTATTATATTAAAATTGAAAAATGAATCAATAGTAAAAGTCAACATGCATGTAAAATAAACTTAACATTACTTTGAAATTCTCAAGGCTCGTCATCTATGTCCGGCACATTAGAAGATCCAACAATTGTTTGCTATTCACTATTTGCTTCTTCTGAATTTGGAGTATTGTGGACAATACTTAATTCTCGTAATCGTGTTCTAGGCATTTTACCTGCAATACACATAAAATAGTTGAAATTTTAGTAACAAATAACAACAATAATAGTACATATAAAATAGTTAAATTATATAAGTTATGAAGTTTGATCTTAAAATTATGTAAGTTATGAAGTTTGATCTTAAAATTATGTAAGTTATGATATTTGATCTTAAAATTATATAAGTTATGTATTTTGTAAGTTATGTAAGTTATCCGAGTTATGTAAGTTATGTGAGTTATATATGTTATGTGAGTTATGTAAGTTATGTATGTTATGTGAGTTAAGTCAATTATGTAAGTTATTTAAAAATGATCGTTATTATTTTATTGATAAAAAATTTATAAGTTTTAAAAATTTTAAAAATATTAAATATGAAAATAATGATCATTAATATAAAAATTAGTAATTTGATTTTTATATTAAAACATATTTAAATAATGAAAAAACATAAAAAACATATTTTATATTTATGACAAAATATTTATAAGTTTGAAAAACATTCAAAATATTAAATATTAAAATCAAACATTATTAATATAAAAATTAATAATTTTCATTTTAAAATTTATTAACACCCAAACCAAAATAAATTAACGAGTAAAAAAATAAATTTCCGTATTAAAATTCTTTTAAATACTAATTTTTAAAAAGAATTTGATTTTCATATTAAAATAAAAAGACTTTTAATTTATTTAAATTTCATAATATTATATTATTTTATACACAATTATGTACAACAAAACCTAAGTAGCCTACCCTGCTTTCGATTCCATTTATACTCCAATTTAAGTTATGCATTTATACTCCAATTTGTATGTTCCAATTTACCATTCATTCCAACAAGTTTAAAAAAAAAATCAAATCAAATAACATTAATTCACTGACTTTTTAGAAAAATAACTTACACTAACTTTTTACAAAAATAACTTACACTATGGCAGATAACAGAAAAGTGAATGGGAAAAAACTGGATAAGCAGCAGAGGTCTGCCGATGGAGATACAGTAGAGTTAAACCCAAATTTTAGTGTTCCTTCAGTAGAACAATTTCTCAAAAATAAAACCCAATACAGTACAAATTAGATAATAAACAAAAAATTATTTGATGGTAAACAAAAATTTGATGAAAGCACAATTTAAAAAAATAGAAATGAACACAAGTTATATTGCACTTACAAGTAAAACTGGAAACAAAAAGCGAAAACTACCAGAAAAATTGATCCATTAAGCTAACGATTAAAGATGTCATTTAATACTAGTTGAAACAGTATAATAAATAGCAATATAAAAAACATGCTATATACCAGTTGAAACAATATAATAAACAGCAATTTGGACAGAAATTTTTTAAGATTCATCATACGTGGCATTGTTACACCTGGGGAGGATCCATTATATCTTACAATGAGATATAAGGCAACCCGTTAGGTTTTCAGCCTATATACTTGAATCTTTTTTTTTTACAGCAATATTATAAACAGCATATATACCAACCAAGCAGGATAATAAGCATCAATTTGGACAGAAATTTTGTAAGATTCATCATGCGTGGCATTGTTACACCTGGGGATGATCCATTATATCTTACAATGAGATATAAGGCAACTCGTTAGGTTTCCAGCCTATATACTTTGAATCTTTTTTTTTTGGATAGCAATATAATAAACAACATATATACCAACCAAGCAGGATAATAAACAGCAATTTGGACAAATTCATCATGAAATAACTGTTACTGATCAGAATTTTGAACTAAAACGTACCTTAATAATTTCAAGAAACTGGTCTACTCCACTCTCACCAAGAAGAAGAGGCTGCAGTAAGAAATACAAACAACATTAACTCACTAATATTTAGAAAAAACAAAAAATAAAAATAATATCAAACAACAATAATTTAAGTTAACATTTTACCAATGGAATTATAAGTGCTGATATCTGCTGGAATTTTATCTACAAATATCAAGTAAGAGCTTCTTGAACCTTAAGACCGGAAGCATGGAACCTACAAATGGGGGGGGGGGGCACACTTTACTACAATAAAAAAAGTCGAAACAGTTAAGATAAAATGATCCAAAACAAAGTCTCATAAAAATTCAGCAAAGACAATAATCTATACCTATAGAAAATTCCAAGTACTAAAACAACAGTTATATCATCCACTTTCTGTCTCTATCTCTGTCTCCTCTTATAGTTTTACTGCAAATTTTGGAGTAACTTCTTTTTCTAAATATTCTTTGAGGTCAAAAGAAGCAGTTTGCATCAGAATTATAGTAATAGAAGCCTGCAACCATGAGAAAGATAGACCAGATACAGAAAAGGGTTATGAAATAATGGTTGTAATTATAATTAGAGAATAATCAAGATACATTCAATGATAATTCAAGCTTGAAATATCAGTAAGAGAACAAAATGCAATAATAAAAAAATAAGCCATTTAGGGTTAGGAAAAATCTTTGTTATTTAAATAAAGAAAGAAAAATAAGCCATTTACACACATTTATAGGAAAAGAAACTAATAAATTTGGTGTGACAAGAGAATATTGTATAGCTCTATTTTATATCGTACTCTTGCTTAATTTATGAATTGCTCTCTTTATATAAAAATAAATAAATTATCATTTCAAAAAAATAAACGTAAAATATATAATTAATAAATATTCAGTAATAATATTAAATAAAAATAAAAATAAAAGATAATATATATAAACAAGTTAAATATAAATAACTCATTTTTTACCAAGCTAAACATGAACCTAAGCTCGATCTAAACCCACCCACATACACCATCAGAATTTATCAGTAAAAAATAAAGAATAAAGTAAAAGCAAAACACTTTTTATCTGTCAATATGTTAAAAAAAGAAGTGTAACACCCCAAACCCGGTCTATTCATTGAGACTAGATTTGGTTTGTCACATGATTCGAGCTATTCTTAAATCTTTAATGAGTTGAAAACTACAATATTATTTACAGGGTTTAAAATTTGAAGAGTATTTGATTTTGATAAATATTTGAAAACATTAGTGGAAAAATCATTGTATTATCAAAACCTTTAGGTAATTTGTTAAAGAGTTAACTATAATAAAATATTTATAAAAGATTTTCATATACTTGAAAACTCAAATTTATTTTAATAAAAACATCATAAAATCATAGCCCATGATTAAAAAGTCCAAAATATAGTTTAAATTCCAAACACACATAAAATCCATAAGTTATTTATAGAGGCCCTTATTACAATAATCCATAATAGTAAAAATATACTTATTAAAAGTTCGAGTTTAAATAACCCTCTTTCGCAGAGATGGCCTCCACGAAGTCATCCTCGCCCAAGTCCACATCAATTTCCATTACGAGATGGAAAAATTAAAGGGGTGAGTTACTTAGAACTCAATGTGTAACTCACTTACCACCATTATTGGGCGGATCATCAAGATATTATCTTGGGCTTGAGCCCAATTACGAAATTCAACAATATATCATGAATTAAAACAATTAAAAATGCATGTAAAATGTAATTCCCAACCCAAACCTAATATCCATCCGCTAACACCCCGTACCAACCATCACACCTGGGGATCAAGTCAACCCACCCCGCCATCACACCAATCGTAGGCATTAAGCCTTTTTATAATTGTGGCATAGCCACCGAACTAGAGGCAATAAGCGTTAATGTGGCGAAACCACCGAACTAGAGGCAATAAGCCATTATTGTGGCGAAAGCCACCGAACTAGAGGCAATAAGCCATTATCGTGGCAGAGCCACCGAACTAGATTTTTGGCAACTGGCCATTCTTCTCTTCATATATCCCACCCCATGCAATTAGGCGTGTATAATAAAGTATAAATTTCTTAATAATGCATAACATGGTGGGTTTATCGATAATCATTTCATTTGGCCCATAAACATAATATAGCAATTTGTCTATTTAGCAGTTTAGTGGGCTTTAGCCCATTCACCGAACTAGAGTGTTTTGGCCCAATTTTAACGAACTAGAGTATTATGGCCCAATTTATCGAATTAGAGTATTTTGGCCAAATTTTAACGAACTAGAGTATTTTGGCCCAATTTATCGAACTAGAGCATTTTGGCCAAATTTTAACGAACTAGAGTATTTTGGCCCAATTTATCGAACTAGAGTATTTTGGCCAAATTTTAACGAACTAGAGTATTTTACGGCCCATTTTCACGAAACATCCAATTTACATAATAACAAATAATTTCTCGAGGGTGTTTTTTGAAATTTTCACGATTTAGTTGTTTTTACGTATTTTCGTCAAAATATCAGTTTTTACGTTTTTACCGATCTAGTCGTTTTTTACGATTTTACTTCCATACCGAAATTTGACATCCAACCGAGAAAATAATGAGTGTGAAATTACACACCTCGTTACCGAGAGTACTAATCCTTCTCGCTCCTCGGCACCTAAAACATATTTTGATCCGTTAGACAACTAATTCGTAAAAATAATCTTAATCAATAATAGATCCAAAATCTTACCCTCTTGATTTTGAATCACTTCGATTTTTGACTTTTCCTTGTTTATTGATTCGTTAGCCGAGAATCCACCAACGATAACGGCTCGGAAGTTCGTACCACTTGAATAATGGACTTCCTTGGAAGATGGCCCAACCGGTGGAAAATCCGGACCGCCAAATCGCTCTTCGTTTGAATGGGGATTTACGGATCCACCCTCTTAACGTGACTAACCACCGCCCTTTTCTTCCCTATTTTGAAAGTCTTCAAAATCCAAAGGGATAATAGTTAGATCTAAATAATATCAAAGCAGACTAAGGGCTTTAAAAGATGTGATTTCCTTACCACAATAAAACGTTTCCAACGTTTCTACAATTCTCCGATCACTTGAGTTCCGATCTCGTTATTGCACTAAATAATAACGAAAAAACGTTATTAGAATGAGCGTTATATCGATCCAAAAGGCCTCATAAAACCAATGATATTCGCCATGACACTAATAATAAATCGAAAATGGAAAAGAACCCTTACCTAATTCCCACGGTCGAAAGGAAAGGATTGAGAATGTTGTTTAATTGATGAAAGATTCGGCTATGTATGATCAAGGAAAAGAAAATAAATTTGGCTTATAGGCACATTAGCATTCGGCTATGAGAGTGTAGATGGAGAAATTTGATTGAAAAGAAATAAAATAAAAGAAAAGATGGTGATGATGTTGCTTTGATTTCAAAGAGATTAGGAGAAAAAGAAAAGAAAAAGACAAGCTTTAAGAGAGATGTATATTCGGCAATGGCAAAAAGAAAAGAAAAAAGATTGGCTTTTGGTATAGGTGATTTTCGACATTCAAAGAAAAGGTACAAACAAGTACTAAAGCAATAAACAAAAATGACCAAATGGTTAAAATAATTAAGGCTTACCAAAGCACAATTCGGCCAAGGGAGAGATAGGTTGAGAGAATTTGCAAAATTATGCACAAAACTAAAGAAAATGACCAAAACAAAAGACTAAATTTCCTAGCAAACTATCACCAAAATTCGGCATCCCCCCTAGCCATATTGCCGTCCATAAGCATGGTCCATTGCCATGATTTTGTTTCCAAAATTCTCCCTTGATATGTGCCTTATGTCCCCCCTATCTTTCCTTAAGTCTTTGATTCCATGCCATAAGTTAGTTGTTTCCTTAATCCATTGATACACTAACCAAAAATAACATGGTCAACACCTTCCTTATATGTTCTTGGCCGACACTTCCTATCCATGAGCACAAAATTAAAAACAAAAATTCATTTAGGTGCTATACAAGGGATTCGAGCCTCTTCCCTCTTGCTAGAACCCAAACGCCAACTCCACCTTACCATGTACTCACTTATGACACTCTTTAACACATAATTTAGCTTAAGTCTTAATCACCTTTGTTTCACTTCAATAAATTCTCAATTAATAAATTTTATTCCTTCTCCAAATTATGCTTTACCCTCTCTAGGACTTCAATAAGCACTAAAATAAAAATAAAAGATTTTTCCTTTAAAAATCTAAACACCAATTCATGCAATTTAAATACTCGGATTTTTAGGGTGTTACAACTCTACCCTCCTTAAAGAAAATTTCGTCCTCGAAATTTACCTGGTTGAAAAAGGTGAGGGTATTGTTGCCGAATTGCATCCTCTGGCTCCCATGTAGCTTCTTCCACTCCGTAGTTATGCCATAGAACTTTGACCAACGGCACGGTTTTCTTCCTTAGTACCTTGACATCTCGGTCTAGGATTTCCACTGGTTCTTCTTCAAAAGACAAATCTGAATTCAGCTCTAATTCTTCTATCGGTATAATGTGCGAAGGATCCGATCTATAACGTCTCAACATGGAAACATGAAAAACATTATGAATTTGATCCAACTCCGGAGGTAACTCAATCTGATATGCCATTGGACCAACACGCTTCAACACACGATAAGATCCAATGTATCTAGGACTTAGCTTGCCCTTCCTTCCAAACCTGAAGATCTTTTTCCAAGAGAGACCCTCAAGAAAACCTGATCTCCCACACTATACTCGATGTCCCTTCGCTTCAGATCTGCGTCGACTTACATCTATCTCGAGGCTTCTTTCAACCGTGCTCGAATAACTTTCACCTTATCCTCTGCCTCGGATATCATCTCGGACCTAACATCATCTTTCACCCAACTCGGTCCAACAAATAGGTGAACGACACTTACGACCATACAATGCCTCGTAAGGTGCCATCTCAATGCTAGGCGATAGTTGTTGTTATACGCGAATTCTCGGGGTAGATAATCCTCCCAACTACCTCAAGTCAATTACACATCCCCTTAACATATCTTCCAATATCTGAATTACTCTCTCCGACTGACCATCAGACTGAGGATGAAAAGCCGTACTGAAATTCAACTTTGTCCCCAAGGCTTCATGCAGAGCTTTCCAGAATCGTGATGTAAACCTAGGGTCCCTATCCGATATAATAGATACTGGTACCCCATGCAACCTCACAATTTCGGATATGTATAGTTTCGCCAACTTCTGCAATGAATAATCCGTACGAACTGGCAGGAAATGTACAGTCTTCGTCAACCGATCAACAATTACCCAAACGGAATTTTTCTTAGTAGGGGTTAACGGTAACCCACTAACAAAATCCATAGTTATCCTCTCCCATTTCCAAAGAGGAATCTTTATCGGTTGTAACAACCTGACGGTAATTGATGTTACGCCTTCACTTGCGACAAGTCAAACATTTGCCCACAAATTCGAAATCTCACGCTTCAACCCTGGCCACCAATACTGTTCACGGAGATCTCGATATATCTTATTTCCTCCGGGATGCATAGCATAAGGGCTACTATGCGCCTCTCGTAGAATCAGTTGCCTTAGATCTGAGTCCTTAGGTATGCATACTCTTCCTCGAAAGCACAACACACCCTCCGTGTTTATTCCAAAATCTTCAATTTCACCATTTTTAACTTGCCGAAGTAAAGGTCCCAACTTCTCATCTGATGTCTGTTTTTCCTTGATTTGTTCCACCACGAGGTTTCACCTAAAGTTACGCTAACAAGCGCCATCCTCGTCTGAGACTCAAATGGGCAAACAATGCTCTTAAATCGAATCTCGCCTTACGACTTAACGCGTCGGCTACCACGTTAGCCTTTCCAGATGGTATTCGATCGAGAAATCGTAATCCTTTAACAATTCTACCCATCTTCTTTGTCTCAAATTTAACTCCTTCGGGTAAGGAGGTATTTAAGACTCTTGTGATCCGTGTAGATTATAGATTTCTCACTATAGAGATAGTGCCTCCAAATCTTTAGAGCAAAGACAACGGCATAACTCCAAATCATGGGTAGGGTAGTTTACTTCGTGTGGTCTCAATTGACGAGAAGCATAGGCCACCACCTTTCCATTTTGCATCAACACACAACCTGCACCCATGTGAGGCGCATCACAATAAGCAAGAAATTCTTTTCCAGGCCTCATTTGAATTAAAACCGGAGCTTCATCAGATCTTCTTCAATTTCTCGAAACTCTCTTGTTGCTTTTAGTCCAAATATCTGAGCTCCTATACGCAACAATTTAGTTAGGGTGCAGACAATCAACGAAAACCCTCTACAAAACGTCTATAGTATCCACCAAACCCAAGAAACTCAAATTTCACTCATCGATGTTGGTGGTTTCCAATCCGAATAGCCTCAATTTTCCGAGGATCCACCCTTATTCCTCCTACTGATACTACATGACCAAGGAAATTCACTTCCTTTAGCCAAAATTCGCATTTACTAAATTTGGCATACAATTACTTATCACGAAGTAGCTGTAATACTATCCGTAAATGCTGGTCATGTTCCTCTTCATTTCTCGAATAAACCAATATGTCATCTATGAACACTACCACAAACCGGTCTAAATATGGTTGAAAGACTTGGTTCATCATGTCCATAAATGCAATTTGGTGCATTGGTTAGTCCAAACGGCATCACTACAAACTCATAGTGTCCGTAACGTGTCCGAAATGCCGCCTTATAAATGTCCGCTTCTTTCACCTTGAGTGGTGATAACCCGACCTTAAATCAATTTTGGAGAAAATCTGAAGCTCCTTTTAATTGATCAAACAGTCGTCAATTATTGGCGAGGATACCGATTCTTGATCGTCAATTTATTCAACTGTCGTAGTCAATGCACATACGCATCGATCCATCCTTCTTCTTGACAAACAAAACTGGTACTCCCCACGGAGACACACTTGGTCGAATAAATCCCGATCCAAATAATTCTTGAATTTGAGCTTTAAGCTCACCAACTCCTTCTGTGCCATTCTATAAGGAGTAATGGACACCGAGTCATCCCGACAAAAGCTCAATGCCAAATTCTACTTCCCGATCCGGAGGTATACCAAAAGTTCTTCGAAATACATCGGAAATTCCTTCACCGTCCTCACATCATTCACAGATAATTCTTTGGCATCCAAAGCACGATAAAGGCTAGGAATGCTCCGTATCCTTTCCGCACCAACTTCTCGACTTTTAATGCGAGATACCACATTTGCCGATAGTTCTTTCGTTCACCAATCATTATGACTTCCTTATCATCCGGGTTCTTCTCGACATTCGTTTTTCAAAGCACAATCCAATTATGCCCAATGTTTAACCACCAATCCATGCCTGAATGAGATCGAACTCGCCAAAGGTAGTTCCATCAAGTTTGCTAAGAATACCTCCTCTTGGATTTTCAAGGCACGTCTTTAAATATTTTATTAACAATTCCGAATCGTCTAAAGGACTAATCACCGTCATCTCATTTTGGTAATTTGATTCTAAATTGTGTTTTCGATATGGCACTAGCTACATATGAATGGGTAGAGCCAATATCTATTAAAGCAATAACGGTACATCAAAATGAAGAACGTACCAGTTATCACATCAGGTGCATTGCCGTCCTCGCGGCGTCTAACTGCATAAACTAGTCCAGGCTGTCTTGCATTTGCATTTCCTCTCGGACCATTGCCTCGACCCGGTGCACCTTGACCACGACCAGCCCCATTACCACCACGACTTGGTCCACGACCTCTCGGTGGTCTGATTACCCTCGACCAACCATGCATCATTATTACGGACTTCTTGAGTCGTATCCATTCGTCGAGGATAGCTTTTGTACTGATGTTCCATTGAACCACATTTGTAGCATGCGCCCGTTTTCCTCCAACATTCTCCAAAATGTCTTTTCCCACACTCAGTGCAATCTCGACTCCGATTATTTGCTACTGGGGTTCTACCTTGAACTGATTCATCATTCCGAGGTTTCTTCTGGAATCTCTTGGAAGAACCAGACTGCTGTGTCTCTCTCTTGTTTCGGGATCTTTCTCGGTTCTGCCGTTCTGAGTTCTTAGCCTCTTCGGCTATTTTGGCCTTCTCCACAAGAGTCGAAAAATTTCTAACTTGCTGTGGAGCAATCAGAACCCTCAGCTCATCATTAAGTCCATCCTCGAAACGTACACAACGTTCGTGATCTGTTGCTACAATTGTTCGGGCATAACGGCTCAGACGTAAAAACTCAGCTTCATATGCTGCCACGGTCTTACTTCCTTGGACAAGATTCAGAAATTCCTTCCTTCGAGCGTCTACATAGCTCGTTCCGACGTATTTTCCTTGGAAGGCAGCTTTAAAGAATTCCCAATTAATCAGTGCGGCTTCAGTGCCTTCTCGAACAGTGAGCCACCACTGATACGCCTCATCCCTTAACAAGGATACAACTGCTCTCAATTTTTGTTCGACAGAACATTCCATATCATCCATAATCCGTTCCACAGCTTCGAGCCAGTATTCAGCCACATTCGGAGCTACACCAGAGACTCCTCTAAAAACTTCTGCATTATTTGCCTTAAGTCGCTCTAAAATTGACCCACGAGTTGTTGGCCCAATTCTAGTTCCAGCGACCCTTTCCAAGACTCGTAGCATTGCTTGAGTCAATGCATGATCTTCTTCCATGTGATCGCGTGATCCCGTCTCACTTTCAATTGACGCAGAAAGGCCCACTTCAGCATATGATTTGGTGCTTGATCGTAGCACCTTGGCCTCTACCACGGCCACGTCTACCGCGTCCACGACCACGTCCTCTTGTACTCATGATAGCTTGTTCGTTTATCTGATTACAAGTTTTATGAATCAGAAATTTTGTTTCGGTGTTTATTAACGATATTTTATGAGATTTGAGATATAAAGTTGTTTTTCGCAACATATCCTATAGTCTCAATCTCTCGATTTTCATATCTAAAACTAGAAGTTCTAGAGTGTTCCTATGATCATATCATAGTAATCATTAAGCAATAAATACTTACTTGACTTGTTGCTTGGATGCTTGTGGTGCCATCTTGATCTTTAAAATATCATTGAGCGTTTTCATACGAAATTATTTTTGAACCCAAACCATAGCCGAAGTTTTTAAAGCGGGCTCGATACCACTAAATTAACACCCCAAACCCGGTCTATTCATTGAGACTAGATTTGGTTTGTCACATGATTCAAGCTATTCTTAAATCTTTAATGAGTTGAAAACTACAATATTATTTATGAGGTTTAAAATTTGAAGAGTATTTGATTTTGATAAATATTTGAAAACATTAGTGGAAAAATCATTGTATTATCAAAACCTTTAGGTAATTTGTTAAAGAGTTAACTATAATAAAATATTTATAAAAGATTTTCATATACTTGAAAACTCAAATTTATTTTAATAAAACATCATAAAATCATAGCCCATGATTAAAAAGTCCAAAATATAGTTTAAATTCCAAACACACATAAAATCCATAAGTTATTTATAGAGGCCCTTATTACAATAATCCATAATAGTAAAAATATACTTATTAAAAGTTCGAGTTTAAATAACCCTCTTTCGCAAGATGGCCTCCACGAAGTCATCCTCGCCCAAGTCCACATCAATTTCCATTACGAGATGGAAAAATTAAAGGGGTGAGTTACTTAGAACTCAAGTGTGTAACTCACTTACCACCATTATTGGGCAGATCATCAAGATATTATGTTGGGCTTGAGCCCAATTACGAAATTCAACAATATATCATGAATTAAAACAATTAAAATGCATGTAAAATGTAATTCCCAACCCAAACCTAATATCCATCCGCTAACACCCCGTACCAACCAACACACCCGTGGGGATCAAGTCAACCCACCCCGCCATCACACCAATCGTAGGCATTAAGCCTTTTTATAATTGTGGCATAGCCACCGAACTAGAGGCAATAAGTCGTTAATGTGGCGAAGCCACCGAACTAGAGGCAATAAGCCATTATTGTGGCGAGCCACCGAACTAGAGGCAATAAGCCATTATCGTGGCAGAGCCACCGAACTAGATTTTTGGCAATTGACCATTCTTCTCTTCATATATCCCACCCCATGCAATTAGGCGTGTATAATAAAGTATAAATTTCTTAATAATGCATAACATGGTGGGTTTATCGATAATCATTTCATTTGGCCCATAAACATAATATAGCAATTTGTCTATTTAGCAGTTTAGTGGGCTTTGGCCCATGCACCGAACTAGAGTGTTTTGGCCCAATTTTAACGAACTTGAGTATTATGGCCCAATTTATCGAACTAGAGTATTTTGGCCAAATTTTAACAAACTAGAGTATTTTGGCCCAATTTATCGAAATAGAGCATTTTGGCCAAATTTTAACGAACTAGAATATTTTGGCCCAATTTATCGAACTAGAGTATTTTGGCCAAATTTTAACGAACTAGAGTATTTTACAGCCCATTTTCACGAAACATCCAATTTACATAATAACAAATAATTTCTCGAGGGCGTTTTTCAAAATTTTCACGATTTAGTCGTTTTTACGTATTTTCGTCAAAATATCAGTTTTTACGTTTTTACCGATCTAGTCGTTTTTTATGATTTTACTTCCATACCGAAATTTGACATCCAACCGAGAAAATAATGAGTGTGAAATTACACACCTCGTTACTGAGAGTACTAATCCTTCTCGCTCCTCAAGACCTAAAACATATTTTGATCCGTTAGACAACTAATTCGTAAAATAATCTTAATCAATAATAGATCCAAAATCTTACCCTCTTGATTTTGAATCACTTGATTTTGGCTTTTCCTCGTTTATTGATTCGTTAGCCATCGAGAATCCACCAACGATAACGGCTCGGAAGTTCGTACCACTTGAATAATGGACTTCCTTCTAAGATGGCCCGCAACCCGGTGGAAAATCCGGATGACCGCCAAACCGCTCTTCATTTGAATGGGGATTTACTGGATCCACCCTCTTAACGTGACTAACCACCGCCTTTTTCTTCCCTATTTTGAAAGTCTTCAAAATCCAAAGGGATAATAGTTAGATCTAAATAATATCAAACAGAGACTAAGGGCTTTAAAAGATGTGATTTCCTTACCACAATAAAACGTTTCCAACGTTTCTACAATTCTCCGATCACTTGAGTTCGGTCTCGTTATTGCACTAAATAATAACGAAAGAAACGTTATTAGAATGAACGTTATATCGATCCAAAAAGGCCCTCATAAAACCAATGATATTCGGCCATGACACTAATAATAAATCGAAAATGGAAAAGAACCCTTACCTAATTCCCACGGTCGAAAGGAAAGGATTGAGAATGTTGTTTAATTGATGAAAGATTCGGCTATGTATGATCAAGGAAAAGAAAATAAATTTGGCTTATAGGCACATTAGCATTTGGCTATGAGAGTGTAGATGGAGAGAATTTCGATTGAAAAGAAATAAAATAAAAGAAAAGATGGTGATGATGTTGCTTTGATTTCAAAGAGATTAGGAGAAAAAGAAAAGAAAAAGACAAGCTTTAAGAGAGATGTATATTCGGCAATGGCAAAAAGAAAAGAAAAAGATTGGCTTTTGGTATAGGTGATTTTCGGCATTCAAAGAAAAGGTACAAACAAGTACTAAAGCAATAAACAAAAATGACCAAATGGTTAAAATAATTAAGGCTTACCAAAGCACAATTCGGCCAAGGGAGAGATAGGTTGAGAGAATTTGCAAAATTATGCACAAAACTAAAGAAAATGACCAAAACAAAAGACTAAATTTCCTAGCAAACTATCACCAAAATTCGGCTTCCCCCCTAGCCATATTGCCGTTCATAAGCATGGTCCATTGCCATGATTTTGTTTCCAAAATTCTCCCTTGATATGTGCCTTATGTCCCCCTATCTTTCCTTAAGTCTTTGATTCCATGCCATAAGTTAGTTGTTTCCTTAATCCATTGATACACTAACCAAAAATAACATGGTCAACACCTTCCTTATATGTTCTTGGCCGACACTTCCTATCCATGAGCGAAAATTAAAACAAAAATTCATTTAGGTGCTATACAAGGGATTGAACCTCTTCCCTCTTGCTAGAACCCAAGCACCAACTCCACCTTACCATGTACTCACTTATGACACTCTTTAACACATAATTTAGCTTAAGTCTTAATCACCTTTGTTTCACTTCAATAAATTCTCAATTAATAAATTTTATTCCTTCTCCAAATTATGCTTTACCCTCTCTAGGACTTCAATAAGCACTAAAATAAAAATAAAAGATTTTTCCTTTAAAAATCTAAACACCAATTCATGCAATTTAAATACTCGGATTTTTAGGGTGTTACAAGAAGAGACCAACTAAGAATCAAATCTCATTCTCATTAAATAAAATAATGACAAACACATACCTTTTTGGCTTTTCCTTTCTTTTGATGATAGTGTTTCTTCGGGCCTTTGTCTATAAAATTTTTCATTATACCGCCTTTATCTCTGCTAATAATTCAAATAATTTTCAGAATTATTTGATGAAAATTGACAAAACCTAAGTAACGTTTTACCTTACATTTAATAAAATTCAAAGATGTGAAACAATATCATGAAATGATAGAGCAATATATATAACCTTTTACCTTACATTTAATATCATGCATTATACATAAATGACTAACAACAATTAATATAGTAAAAAGCCATAACTAAGTGCCACAACCAGTTGAAACAATATAAAATGAAACTGTACTTAAGTCCAAACATAATGTAAATAATTGTCCCTTCAGATATTTTATTATCCTTAACTGTCCCTTCATATTTATTTGCATATAAATCTAATTAATATCTAATCAGTGACTGATTACTTGAACTCATTACTTGAAATGTTCAAAACCTTTAACAGATACAAAACAACAACAATGGCCTCAAAATTAAAAGGTAAAGAAACGTATTCTTACGTCTAACACGATGACACCTCGAAAATGCTTTACCTCTTGCTTTTTAGTGTAGCCAAGCTGAGAAATAAAGAACAATTCAGAATCAATTCAACCAGTTACAAACTTTTATCAAAGTAATGTATATCTGAATCACAATCACACAATACTTAGAAGTATATATGGCTTATAGCACAAAGGACAGTATACTGCCATCCTAATTTGTGTCTTAACAAATTGAGTAAAATATCAAACATTTCCAGTCTCAATTTCCAGCAAATAAACACCAAATTTTATTATCCTCATGTACATGATACTACAGGGTTAAACAAACAATATCCAACCAAAAACTCATTGAGCATAACTCATTGAGCATTACATAGACTCCAGTCATACTCATTGAGCATTACATAGACTCCAGTCATACTTTATAGGCATTTTTTCAATGCCTTCTTGATAATGAATCACAAATCTTACTACAGAAAGGTTCTCATATGCATGTTGCTTCTAAATTAAGGACAAAGCCTAATAAACACGTTATGTCAACCTTATTTTACAGTCTCCAATTGGCAGAACAAATAAAGACCATGGATGCACTCACATTTTAAAGCTTTAGATACCCATGGATGCACTCACATTCAATAAGGAAATAAGTTTGCCATACTCCTTGCGTATGTTGCGATGAAATTCCTTACTTCATACTGGTAGATTCGAAAATAACTTGTGCGGCTAATGGTAGATTTAAGGTCTGGAAAATCCGCAAGCCATTATCAGGTTTACATTTAAAAATATAAACAAAAACAAAAGGTAAAAACATTGTGCGTCTAATGGTGGAATTTTACCTTGAAATTAGCAGGTGAAATACCACAGCCATTATCGATGACCTAAAACCATTCTTCCCCATACTCTTTGAGAGCGATTTCAATACTGGTGGCGCAAGCGTCGAGGCTGTTCTCAACGAGTTCCTTAACAACGGAGGAGAGGTCTAATATGACTTAACCAGAGCAGATTCTGGGAGTAAGGGATTTTGGGTAATTTTTTAGGGGAAAACAATAAGGTTAGGGAGTTAGGGATTTCGGGGTTTGAATGGGGATAAAACTGAGCATACAAAAATGGCACTGTTTTGCTCAAAATCAAAATACATGTTGCGGAGTTTGTACCCTAGCGCCACTAATGCCTGAGTTTTAGCGGCGTTTATCCACTAGCGCCGCTAATTTTTTTTTTTTTTTTGCATTTTGACAAAACGACATCGTCCAGTAAGGGGATTTGGGAATGGATGAAACAAAAATGACATCATTTAACTTTACATTTTGCGGCGCTTTTGAAAAACGCCGCTAATTCCCGATCTTTAGTGGCATTTTCAGTAAAAACGCCGCTAATGCCACAACAAACACAATCAAACGACACCATTTTGGCTAAAGTGGTGCGTTTTTATGCATTTTTGTCAAAACGCCACTAATGTCTTTCATAGTAATTCATTTTAATAGTTTAATTATTTCTTAAATTCCTAAAACCATTAACCTTAATCCTTAATTAAACCCTAAATATATATACATTGAAATTTTAATATTGATTTAATCATACACATTATTTTAAAATATAAATACATCAATATATTTTTATATTGAGTAAATATAAATTTTATGTATGCAATATATAAATATAAAATGATGTTAATAATATCAATAATTGTGTTTATATTTTACAAGATCTCGATCAAATTAAAGTTCATGTATGCTTTTGGGATTTAACCCATTTTGATATATATTCTTTTAAAATAATAATTTATATTTATCTTTTTTTATATTATAAAAATCCAAGATTAATCCCTAAATCATAAACCCTGGACCCTAAAAATTATACCCTAAATCATACACGCCAAAACCTAAACCCCAAACTATAAACCATAAACCCTAAACATAATACATAAACCATGCATAATACCCCTAAACCCTAAACCCTTGAAATAGTAACTCGTAGAACTTAAATATTAAATTATAACCCTTAAAACCCTAAACCATAAAATAATAACTCCTAAACATTAACCCTAAACCATTACCCCATAACCCCTAACCCATTACCCTTAAACTCCAACACTTAAACCATAATCCATAAACATGATCCCTAAACCCATGATCTATAAACCTTTAATTAGTAAGTCTTAAACCTTGACCCCTAAACTATATACCTTAAACCATAAAATAATAAATAGAAGAGGATGAAAGAGTACTGGTTGACTTTTATTACAATTTTATATTTAATTATTATATAATTCATATCAATTTTAAATAAATAATTTTTGAAACTTTGAGCGATATTTAAAAGAATTAGATACATTACATAATTTTATATAATTTTTATGTAATGAAACAAAAACAAAAAATTTCAAAATATAAACCTAAACCCATAACCCAAAACCCTAGATCCTAAACCATAAACCCCTAAACCCCAGTCACTATCCCCTAAACCTTAAGCCACAAAACATAAACCATAAACCATAAACACCTAACCCTTAACCTGAACCCCTAACCACTAACACTTAAACCTTAATACTGTTAAACACTAAGATCTTAAACCCTAAATAATAAACCCCAAATAACAAACTTTAAAACACTAAACCTATAACCCAAAATAACAAACCATAACCCACAAAATTAACTTACTAAACATTAAACCCTAAATTAATTTTAATAGCTTTGTAACTTAAATGAAAACTTCTAAATAGTTTAGTTAGCAATTTGTAACATTTCATAATTACGTTACTAAAATGAAACTTTCTCATTGCTTATAAGTGAATATATCAAAATAAAA
Source organism: Gossypium rotundifolium (assembly GCA_025506655.1). Classification (NCBI taxonomy): domain Eukaryota; kingdom Viridiplantae; phylum Streptophyta; class Magnoliopsida; order Malvales; family Malvaceae; genus Gossypium; species Gossypium rotundifolium. Next base: position 34,850,788 of record CP106730.1, read on the forward strand.
TATAATTCAAAAAAAGAATAAGAAAAAAAATCGGATCAATTCGAAATGAGTCCCTACACAAAAATGGTTGCTCAACTTTTAGCGACGTTTGTACAAAAACGCCGCTATTGTTCAGCTTTTAGCGGCGTTTGTACAAAACCGCCGCGATTGCTTAGTTTATTAGTGGCGCTTGTAAAAAAATGCCGCTATTTATCAGCTTATTAGCGGTGTTTGTACAAAAACACCGTTATTGCTCAGTTTATTACTATTGCTCAGTTTATTAGCGGTGCTTGTACAAAAATGCCGCTATTGCTCTGTTTATTGCTATTGCTCAGTTTATTAGAGGCGGTTGTACAAAAACGCAACTATTGCTCAGTTTATTAGCGGCACTTGTACAAAAACGCTGCTATTGCTCAGTTTATTAGCGGCGCTTGAACAAAAACGCCGCTATTGCTTAGTTTATTAGCAGCACTTGTACAAAAATGCCGCTATTGCTCATTTTATTAGTGACGCTTGAACAAAAATGCCGCTATTGCTCATTTTATTAGAAACATCGCTATTGTTCAATTTTGCGATGTTTTACCCGAAAACGCCACTATTTCTCAATTTTTAGTGGCGTTTTCTTGCAAACACTGCTAATGTATAATTTTTATGGCATTTTTTTTATGAAAATTCCATTAAAAATGCTGCTAAAGCCCTTTTTTGCTGTAGTGACATAGCTAGCTCAGATTCGAGATTGTCAATGACTCAAACACACTATCGGCTATCTATTTTGGTACTTTTGGAAGATGTATATTTTGTATATGGCATGTATAGGCTAGTAAATAGGGTATATTTTGAGTTGTATAGTTCTTTCCATGTGATGTGGCTTGAAAGATGGATGATTTTGGTATATGCCTTAGATGAGTAAAAAGAACGGTTAAAATGTGTATGTGTGCACTATGTGAATGGTCTTTATGAATACTCTTGGGAATATGGAAGTAGTATGTTTATGCTTGGAAATGGTATAAATTTGATGTTACATAAATTTCATGATTTTGAAAGTGTAAATGATACTTGTCGTAGTAAGTTGAGAGGGATTTGTCTAGGAAAATGATTGAGGATGTTATGAGGTTAAAGAGATGCATATTTGATATGTTTTGATTGCATTTGACCCATGAATTGGTATTGGTTTGATGCTTGTAGGTGATCCCAAAGTGTGGATGGTAATTTGGCCTTGAAAATGGCCTATAATTGCCCACACGGTTGAGCACACGGGTGTGTGGCTTGACCGTGTCTTTCAAATTTGTAAATTGTAACAAGTTAGGCTCAACCACGGGTTAGACACACGGGAGTGTGACTGGCCGTGTGGTGCAAGTCAGTGTCGACCATGGGTGAGGCACACTGGTGTGTCTCAGGCCATGTGGACAAGTCAGTAAGTATGCCCTGTTTTGCCACGACTTGGACATATGGGCGTGTCTGAGGCCGTGTGAGGCACATGGCCTACCCACATGGGCGTGTGACCTCTGTACCTTTGAAAAATGTTTGATTTTTTAGATAATTTTTGTATGTGTTTGGTTTAGTCCCAACCCCTTTCTATCACGTGTTTAAGGTCTCACAGACCTCATTAAGGGACAATATGCATATATTTTGATATGTTTTGACGATGATAGACTTTGTGTTGTAAAATGATTATAAATGTTCTGTTATGATCGGTAATGCCTCTTAACCCTTTTCTGGCGACGTTTACGGGTTAGGGGTGTTACATTTTATTGGTATCAGAGCTACGATTTAGTCGATTCTAGGACTAACGTAGCACGTGTGAGTTTAGCTATAGATGCCATATATATAACTGCGATAGTGTGATGATTCCTACAGTTAAAATGTGTTTTTATATAGTAAATAGATCTCGATCGAACAGTTGCTAATGATGTATATAGTAATGCTCCTGCTCCACTCCCACTCAAGGGACAGCATTGCCGAGTCTAGGCCGATTGCTAGTAGCCACGAGGGAGAGGCTAAGCAAGCCTTCTTCCAAATGATGAGCGAGTGGTTTTTGAAGTTCGTTCGAACAAATTCAGCTGCTCGACAACCTCCACGCCCACAAGTACCTGTAGTGCCACAAGTAACAGATCCAATCCGATTGAGTAAGCCTCATGTAGATAAAATTTAAAAGTATGAGGGCGAAGAGTTTAGGGCCACAGTAGATGATGATGCCGAGCGAGCTGAGTTTTGGCTCAAGAATACAATCCGAGTATTTGATGAGATGTCATTGACTTCTGATGAATGATTAAAATGTGCTATTTCATTGTTGAGAGATACGTCATATAATTGGTAGAAAACATTGATATCTGTGGTTCCGAGAGAGAGAATCACTTGGGATTTCTTTCAAGTTGAATTTTGGAAGAAATACATTTGTCAACGGTTTATAGATCAGAAATGTAAAGAGTTTCTAGAGCTAAGACAGGGCTACATGTCTGTTACTGAGTATGAACGGGAGTTTGTGAGATTGAGCCAATACGTGCGGGAATATGTTTCGATCGAAACTATCATGTGCAAACAATTTGTTGAAGGTTTGAATGAAGACATCAAATTGTTGGTTGTAATATTAGATTTGAATAAATTTATTGTGTTACTTGAAAGAGCCTGCAAAGTCGAGGAGCTTAGTAAAGAAAAGAAGAAAGCGGATTCTGAGGCTAGAGATGAAAGAAAAAGATCAATGAATAAGTCGTATCAACCTCAGTCAAAGAAATTCAGAGATGCAAGCAATTGTTCAAATGTTTCGTTTGGACATACAAGTAGAGATCGTGTGAAACAAAGTGTTGGTCCAAAAACTCAAATTTTGATTGAATCGAGTGTTGGCAGTGTAAAAAGCAACAAGCCTGAGTGTAGACATTGTGGAAGACGACATGTTGGAGAATGCTGGGGCATGTATAATAATAGAGTTTGCTATAAATGTAGATAACGAGATCACTTCATTCGAGATTGTCTAGAGTTAGTCGAGAGGGACAATGCTCAAAATGTGAGGCCGAGTAATACGCCGACTAGGGGTAGACCACCTAGAAACACTAGAAATGTAAGTGGTAGTCAGAGAGGGATGACGGATACAGTTGTAAGATCCGAGGCGAGAGCACCTGCTCAAGCCTATGCTATTCGCACTCGAGAAGCGTCATCTCCAGACGTCATTACTGGTACTTTTACTCTATTTGATACTGATGTTATTGCATTGATAGATCCAGGATCTACTCATTCATACGTGTGTGTGAATCTAGTATCTAGTAAGACTTTTCTTGTTGAGTCTACTAAATTTGTAATTAGAGTGTCAAACCCCTTAGGCAAGTGTGTTCTGGTTGATAAGGTGTGCAAGAACTATCCATTGATGTTTCAGGATATTTATTTTTCGGCTAATTTGATGCTACTACCATTCGATGAATTTGATATAATTCCGGTATGGATTGACTTACCTTACATAATGCTATTATGAATTGTAAATGAAAGAGTATTGATTTGAGAAGTTAGAATGGTGAGATAGTTCGTGTAACACCCTAAACCCAGCCTAGAAGTTAGGCCCGAATCCGAAATGTCACATTAAAGGCACAATTTGAAACGGTTTTGCTAATTAAAAATTTAAGGCCTAAAAGCCCAAAATCTTTTAGTCTTATTAATTAAAGATAAAAAACCCATTTTATTATTTTAAGTATTTTGGAAACCAAGTTTGAACATAAGAGCTTACTTAGGCTTAATAATTAAATAAACAATTGATCTCAAAACCCAAAATAAATCTGAAGTCAAAACGGAGTACAAGGTCTTATTACATCCACCGAAAATTAAGTAAATTAAAACATGTACTTTGAAACAAATAAATGAAAATTCAAGCCTCTTATAGTGTGGCCATCCCTGAGTCCTCTCCCACGTCGAGTCGTTTATTCGGGATTACCTGAAACATTAAATTAAAGGGGTGTGAGTTTCGAAACTCAGTATGTACAACCCTTGGCAATCAAATCACATACAAATATTCACGTTGGGCCTAAGCCCTATCAAAATCGGTGGTCTTGGGCTTTAGCCCATAATGACCTCATATCACATCGTATCATTTATAAACAAATAATGCAAACCTACCCCAAAAATCCATCCGCTACACACACCATTTCCCTTCCAACCTTATGACTCCTTTGGGAATTCTAGCTTGACCCACCCCTCCGCTACACACCAAGGGTAGCCCGATTACGATACTACCAAGCGTTACAGCAAAGTTGCTAACCAAATATTGGGCTTAAAGCCTCCTTTAGATCCATACCATACGGCCATGCGATCCTCAAATCTTCCTCTGTACCATTATTCCCACCCATATGCATCCTAAGCAGAATATCATATGAATGCATCAAACACACAAGTAACATCTATAAACTTATGTTCGTCACGTAGGGGTATTTTTGTCATTTCACTACCCAGGGGTATTTTCGTAATTCTACCCTATAGGGGTAATTTTGGTAATTTTCCAAAATAGGGGTATCTTGGTAATTTTACAAATCGGGGGTATTTCAGTAATTTCACAAATTAAGGGTATTTTGATAATTTTGCAAAATAGGGGTATTTTGGTACTTTCACAAAATAGGGGTATTTTGGTAATTTTGCAAATTAGGGGTACTTCGATAATTTTACAAACTAGGGGTATTTCAGTAATTTCACAAATTGGGGGCATTTTAGGTGATTTTGCAAACCGGGGGTATTTTGTCCTTTTTGGGTTTTAACTATGAACTTTGGCCCATCAACAAGTCCTCGCGGCTAAAGTGAACAAACACTACGCACCGGATAGGACTCCAAAAAAGAGGAGGTGGGCCACTAGGGCCACTTAAGTGCCAAGCTCTCCCTAGATCCAATCCTAGACATGCGTACGCCAGTTGCCACACTCCAACCCTGCGACTTGTTTACAGACATGTTTAATTATTAGAAAGTTTTACGGAATTTAAGAGTTGTTCAAACTAGGCCTAAGGCCCATAAACCCTAACATACTTGTCTACGTCCCCATAAAGCTCATCAAACCCAAATTACATCATTACGGCCCATCAGGCCTAAGTCTCATCATATGGCCAAATAGGCCCAAAACAAATTCAGATCATGTATCATGCATGTCTAATTCAATTCGTATAACCAACCAAACCATTTCATCAAACTTAGCCTCAGGGCCTACCAGGCCCATTTAGCCACTTTCGACTTTTCAACTTTTTGGCATTACCGATATCGTGTGTGTAGTGTTTGTACACACTTGGTAACCCCGCGTGCTATAAACCTCTTAGTCACGAACCTATAATTGACATCACCTAAAGATTAATCATAACTTAATATACACTTATCGAAAATCGAAACCTCACCGTAACCTTATCGTGTGCCTTACGTTCTAGTAACCCTTCCTTTGCTACTATTGGCGATTATCCTTTAGATCTGCACCCAAACACCTATATCGTTAAAACCAAGTGACCCATATTGATCATAAGTCATGTAACACCCCAAACTCAGTCTAGAAGTTAGGCCCGAATCTGGAATATCACATTAAAGGCGCACTTCAAAATGATTTACTATTTAACCATTTAAGGCCCAAAAGCCCAAAACAAAAGTTTATTTCGAAAACCATATTAACACTTTAATAATTTTATGAAATTTCTTAAGTGGGTAGTTGGAACAATAATAATAACCCAAAATATAAATTCAATTATGAGTTATGTAACACCCCAAACCCGACCCATGCATTTCGACTGGATCTAGAGTGTCACGGCTTGTACATTGAAAACTTTTTCCTTGTTGGTTTTGGAAGTCGTAAGTTAATTAGACATTATTAGAGTAAATAAGTGACATTTAAAAAAAACCTTATATTAGTATTATTAAGTATAAATAAACCTTGACATAAAATTTATAAGTTGCATAACATTGAAAACTTCTTAGTTGAATAAAAACTAGGGCCTTAAAAAAATCCCAAATAAAAATAAAATAAACTTAAAGAAATCCCAAAATAATTTGTAGAAATAGAACTTCATGGCCCCTCGAGTCCGCCTCAGCTCCCATGTTCACGATCTCTGCTCACCGAAATGTTGGGAAAAATAAAAGGTTGAGTCACCAAGACTCGATGTGCAAATCCCGAGAACACATAAAAGGCTTGAGGCCCACAAACAAATTATGAGCCTTGGCACAGATACAAGGGTAACAAAATATGCAACATGGTCCATCCCAAAGCTATGAGTCCATCCTCTACACACCCGCACCAACCATCACACCATGGGGATTTCTACAATCAACCCTCCATCCGCTACACACCATATCGATAATGTCTTTGTCATTATAAAGACCGATCACTATGTGACCTATGTGGTGAAGCCACCGATCGCTATCGCGACCTTAATAATATATCGACAATTTGTCTTTTGTCATAAAGACCGATCACTATGTGACCTATGTGGCAAAGCCACCAATCGCCTCATGACCGCCTCCCCTTCCGTAAATCAATCAATCCCATCCCATGCATACAAGCAAGAATCAGAACATTAAGCTATCTAAACATATCACATATTTTTACATACTTAGATACACATAGAGAAGTTTCTATGATTACGCACTGCATCCCTTGCCTACCCTTTACGGGTAATACACTGCTCATACTGACCTCATTTTTCGCTTTTAGCCCATAACATACATATAATTTAGATTAACTAGTGTGATAGAGATCTACATACCTTTTTGACTTTTAGCCCATAACATACATATAATTGATTAACTAGTGTGATAGAGATCTACACACCTTTTTGACATTTAGCCCATAACATACGTATAATATAACAAAGCTTATGTGTCAAGAATCTACACACACGATTCACCGATAAAATGAGGCTTTCTATATCGACGCTATCCTTAGTCGACACAACTGCTATCTGCCTAAGGTGTTGTTCAGAAGCCGGTCCACAACCAATTGGCCAATCTCGAACAGCAGATACTGCTCATTTCTTAAACTTAGGGATTCTTTCTTTTGCCTGATCCATATTTAATTCCATCATAAATCCTTATCAGAGTTACTATAATAATATTTAATCGTTAATCCTCCTTATAAAGTTAAAATCTTGTATATAATGATGAAATCTAATAGAAATCTAGGAAAATCTTCTTACCTTAAAAATCCCAAAATTGGAGACTTATGAATTTCGGCTTTTAGATCTAGTCGACTAGGCTTCCTTCAAATCCCGACTTGCCGCCCATCATAAACCATTAAACTATTAGCTTTCGGCTTTTGCCTTTTCAAAAATCGGGAATAGATTATGAGAACTAATCAAAAATCTACTCTTACCTTAACTTAGGAGATTCGGCTAGTACTAGAGAGAGAATTCGACAATGTCAATAGAGGATTTAAATGCCGGAAGTATAGAACAATTTCTCAAATAGGATGAATAAAAACTATAGAGATTTTGGCTTTTTAGAGAAGGAAGATAATAATGGAGTTTTCAGCTTTTAGAAGAAAGAAGAGAATAATGGAGTTTTCGGCTTTTAGGAGAAAGAAGCGAATAATGGAGTTTTTGGCTTTTAGAGAAATTGGAGAAAGAAATTTGGGGAAAAGAAGCTAAGGAATTTCAGCACAAAAGGGAGAGGATTTAATGTCGAAAACAAGGAGCTAGCCCCTGCTTATAGGAAATTGACAACCCTTTGCCATGTAGTAGTGGTTTCTTTACTCCTCTCGTTGATGGATTCTTGGCCATCACTCTCTTTGTAGATAAATTCTAACTTTTTCCTTTATCTTAATCTACTAGCTCATCTAAAAGAGACTTAATAATCTCTAACTCCTCCCTCCTTTATCAAAGATATTATCCACATATTTAATCATAAAAATCCTAGATCTTAGCCTTTATCTCGCTTATTATCCACATAAAATAAATTCCTAAATAATAGCCTTTATCTCGCTTATCATCCACATATTTTAAACATTAAAACCCTAAATTTTAGCCTTGTTGCCATCCACTCCACCTAATCCTAATGCCCAAAATTTAGCTAACTTAAATTAAAAGAATTGGGCTCCATAAAACTTAAATTTGGGGCCCTTACTCCTTGTGTGTGGCGTCACCTCCTAAGATTGGGCCACAAGCCCCTTTGGTATTTTAAACATAGATACTACCTTTTAAACCCTATAATGCCCAAACAAATAATTTTAATCAAGGCCTCTGCCTAAGCCTGAGCCCAATTTGGACCCCTAACACTTAAATAACTCATTTCACATATTCACCCATTAAACGCATAGGCCCAAAAATTTAGGATGTTGCAGTTCTACCCTCCTTAAAGAAATTTCGTCCTCGAAATTTCAACTAACTAGTAATCATTCTACCTGAGTCCACTATGCTTTCGGTACGCACTCTAATTCTAGAGGCAAAATAAACACTTAGTATACTATGGTAGGGTACGCACCATTATTCGCATCTGAAGCGTCTTCGTCCCCTTGTACTCATTCTACCAATTTGCGTTTATCTTATTAGAAATTTTATGAATCATTATTTCTTTCCACTGATTTATCGCAAAGCAGTCTTATGATTAATAGTTCTAAAAGTAGTTCTTTCAATTCATACACACACTACGGCCTCAAGTTCATTCATTCAATCATCAACATTCATGAACTCGCGTTCATTACGTAAAAGTGTTGTGGTTGTCATTGTTGTTGTTTTCCACTACCTAGGGATATTTTCGTAATTTTATCCTACAGGGGCATTTTCGTAAATTTTTTTGAAATGAGGTTCCTTGATGATTTTATAAAATAAGGGTATTTTGGTAATTTTGCATTCTCGGGGGTATTTTGGTAATTTTGGAAACCAAGGGTATTTTGGTAATTTTAGAATCTAGGGCATTTCAGAAATTTTGAAATATGAGGGTATTTCGATAATTTTGAAATTCGGGGGCATTTCGGTAATTTTGAAATTCAGGGGTATTTCGGTAATTTTGAAATTCTGGGGTATTTCGGTAATTTTTGTGATCTGAGGGTATTTTGGTAATTTTGTGATTCAAGGGTATTTCGATAATTTTACAAAATAAGGGTAATTTGGTAATTCTACAAATCAGGGCTATTTTGGTTATTTTGCATAACAAGGGTAATTTGGTAATTTTTTTCATAATTGCGAACATTTTCAAATCAAATGTATTTTTTTCCGGAAGTGTACAAAACTTAGGGGTTTTGTTTGCAAAATAAGGTGGTTGGTCCCTTTCGAGTTTTAATTATGGGGTCAGCCCATGAACAAGTCCTTATAGCTAGAGTGAACAGTCACTACGCACCAGGTAAGATTCCTGTGAAGAAGAGGTGAGTCACTAGGACTGCTTAAATACCAAGCTCTTTCGGATCTACTCCTAGACATGCATATGCCTGTTGCCACACCTTACTCTTGTGACTCGTTTACAGGTTTTGTTTTAGTGAGGTTAAGTCTTATGGAATTGAAGAGTTGTTTGCCTAAGCCTAGAGTCTATCAAGTTCTAACCTAGATAGTCTACGTCCCATAAAGCTCATTAAGCCTACATCAATAACACAACAAGAGTTTAGAATACTTACAGGTGGATCGGGTCTTAGAGTGAGACTCAAGGCCATGCCCTCGAACCAAAAAAATTTCTAAAATATTTCTAGACCCATTTCACATTTCGAGTTTTGAATCTGGGCTCGTACCAAATTTTATCTGAAATAAACCTTGACATAAAATTTATAAGTTGCATAACATTGAAAACTTCTTAGTTGAATAAAAACTAGGGCCTTAAAAAAAATCCCAAATAAAAATAAAATAAACTTAAAGAAATCCCGAAATAATTTATAGAAATAAAACTTGATGGCCCCTCGAGTCCGCCTCGGCTCCCATGTTCACGATCTCTCGCTCACTTGAAATGTTGGGAAAAATAAAGGTTGAGTCACCAAGACTCGATGTGCAAATCCGAGAACACATAAAAGGCGTGAGGCCCACAAACACATTATGAGCCTTAGCCTGTATACAAGGGTAACAAAATATGCAACATGGCCCATCCCAAACCTATGAGTCCATCCTCTACACACCCCCGTGCCAACCATCACACCGTGGGGATTTCTACAATCAACCCTCCATCCGCTACACACCATATCGACAGCTGTGCTGCCTATCATAAAGACCGATCACTATGTGACCTATGTGGGGAAGCCACCGATCGCTATGCGACCTTAATAATATATCGACAACTGTGCTGCCTATCATAAAGACCGATCACTATGTGACCTATGTGGCAAAGGCACCGATCGCCTCATGACCGCCTCCCCTTCAGTAAATCAATCAATCCCATCCCATGCATACATGCAAGAATCGAACATTAAACTATCTAACGGATCACATATTTTTACATACTTCGATACACATAGAGAAGTTTCTATGATTATGTACCTAGCATCCCTTGCCTACCCTTTCTGGGTAATACGACTATTCATATAGCCTCATTTTTTGGCTTTTAGCCCATAACATACATATAATTTAGATTAACTAGCGTGATAGAGATCTACACACCTTTTCCGGCTTTTAGCCCATAACATACATATAATTCAGATTAACTAGTGTGATAGAGATCTACACACCTTTTCCGGCTTTTAGCCCGTAACATACATAAATATAACAAAGCTTATGTGTCAAGAATCTACACACCTGATTACCGATAAAACGAGGCTTTCTATATCGACGCTATCCTTAGTCGACACAATCGCTATCTGCCTAAGGTGTTGTTCGAAGCGGTCCACAACCAATTGGCCAATCTCGAATAGCGAATCTTTTCGTTTCTTAAACTTAGGATTTTTTCTTTTGCCTGATCCATATTTAATTCCATCATAAATCCTTATCGAGTTACTATAATAATATTTAATCGTTAATCCTCCTTATAAAGTTAAAATCTTGTATATAATGATAAAATCTAATAGAAATCTAGGAAAATCTTCTTACCTTAAAAATCTCGAAATTGGAGACTTATGAATTTCGGCTTTTAGATCTAGTCAACTAGGCTTCCTTCAAATCCCAACTTGCCGCCCATCATAAACCATTAAACTATTAGCTTTCGGCTTTTGCCTTTTCAAAAATCGGGAATAGATTATGAGAACTAATCAAAAATCTACTCTTACCTTAACTTAGGATATTCGGCTAGTACTAGAGAGAGAATTCGACAATGTCAATAGAGGATTTAAATGCTGGAAGTATAGAACAATTTCTCAAATAGGATGAATAAAAACTTTAGAGATTTTGGCTTTTTAGAGAAGGAAGAGAATAATGGAGTTTTCAGCTTTTAGAAGAAAGAAGAGAATAATGGAGTTTTCGGCTTTTAGGAGAAAGAAGAGAATAATGGAGTTTTTGGCTTTTAGAAGAAAGAAGAGAATAATGGAGTTTTCAGCTTTTAGAGGAATTGGAGAAAGAAATTTACGGAAAAAAAGCTAAGGAATTTCGGCACAAAAGGGAGAGGATTTAATGTCAGAAACAAGGAGCTAGCCCCCTATTTATAGGAAATTCGGCAACCCTTTGCCATGTAGTAGCTGGTTTCTTTACTCCTCTCAAGGATGGATTCTTGGCCATCACTCTCTTTGTAGATAAATTCTAACTTTTTCCTTTATCTTAATCTACTAGCTCATCTAAAAGAGACTTAATAATCTCTAACTCCTCCCTCCTTTATCAAGATATTATCCACATATTTAATCATAAAATCCCTAGATCTTAGCCTTTATCTCGCTTATTATCCACATAAAATAAATTCCTAAATAATAGCATTTATCTGCTTATTATCCACATATTTTAAACATTAAAACCCTAAATTTTAGCCTTGTTACCATCCACTCCACCTAATCCTAATGCCCAAAATTTAGCTAACTTAAATTAAAAGAATTGGGCTCCATAAAACTTAAATTTGGGGCCCTTACTCCTTGTGTGTGGCGTCACCTCCTAAGATTGGGCCACAAGCCCACTTTGGTATTTTAAACATAGATACTACCTTTTAAACCCTATAATGCCCAAACAAATAATTTTAATCAAGGCCTCTGCCTAAGCCTGAGCCCAATTTGGACCCCTAACACTTAAATAACTCATTCCACATATTCACCCATTAAACGCATAGGCCCAAAAATTTAGGATGTTGCAGTTCTACCCTCCTTAAAGAAATTTCGTCCTCGAAATTTCAACTAACTAGTAATCATTCTACCTGAGTCCACTATGCTTTCGGTACGCACTCTAATTCTAGAGGCAAAATAAACACTTAGTATACTATGGTGGGGTACTCACCATTATTCGCATCTGAAGCGTCTTCGTCCCTTGTACTCATTCTACCAATTTGCGTTTATCTTATTAGAAATTTTATGAATCATTATTTCTTTCCACTGATTTATCGCAAACAGTCTTATGATTAATAGTTCTAAAAAGTAGTTCTTTCGAATTCATACACACACTATAGTCTCAAGTTCATTCATTCAATCATCAACATTCATAAACTCGCGTTCATTACAGAAAAGTGTTGTGGTTGTCATTGTTGTTGTTTTCCACTACCTAGGGATATTTTCGTAATTTTATCCTACAGGGGCATTTTCGTAAATTTTTTTGAAATGAGGTTCCTTGATGATTTTATAAAATAAGGGTATTTTGGTAATTTTGCATTCCCGAGGGTATTTTGGTAATTTTGGAAACCAAGGGTATTTTGGTAATTTTAGAATCTAGGGCATTTCAGAAATTTTGAAATCTGAGGGTATTTCGATAATTTTGAAATTCGGGGGCATTTCGGTAATTTTAAAATTTAGGGGTATTTCGGTAATTTGGAAATTCTGGGGTATTTCGGTAATTTGTGTGATCTGAGGGTATTTTGGTAATTTTGTGATACAAGGGTATTTCGGTAATTTTACAAAATAAGGGTAATTTGGTAATTCTACAAATCGTATTATTTTGGTTATTTTGCATAACAAGGGTAATTTGGTAATTTTTTCATAATTGCGAACATTTTCAAATCAAATGTATTTTTTTCGGAAGTGTACAAAACTTAGGGTTTTGTTTGCAAAATAGGGTGGTTGGTCCCTTTCGAGTTTTAATTATGGGTCACCCCATGAACAAGTCCTTATTGCTAGAGTGAATAAATACCACGCACTGGGTAAGATTCCTGTGAAAAGGAGGTGAGTCACTAGGACTGCTTAAATACCAAGCTCTTTCGGATCTGCTCCTAGACATGCATATGCCTGTTGCCACACCTTACTCTTGTGACTCGTTTACAGGTTTTGTTTTAGTGAGGTTAAGTCTTATGGAATTGAAGAGTTGTTTGCCTAAGCCTAGAGTCTATCAAGTTCTAACCTAAATAGTCTACGTCCCATAAAGCTCATTAAGCCCACATCAATAACACAGCAAGAGTTTAGAATACTTACCTGGGTGGATCGGGTGCCGGTAGACTCGAAGGCCATGTCCTCGAACCAAAAAAAAATTTCTAAAAATATTTCTAGACCCATTTCACAGCTCGAGTTTTGAACTGGGCTCTGGTACCAAATTTTATACGAAATAAACCTTGACATAAAATTTATAAGTTGCATAACATTGAAAACTTCTTAGTTGAATAAAAACTAGGGGCCTTAAAAAAATCCCAAATAAAAATAAAATAAACTTAAAGAAATCCCGAAATAATTTATAGAAATAAAACTTGATGGCCCTCGAGTCCGCTTCGGCTCCCATGTTCACGATCTACTACTCACCGAAATGTTGGGAAAAATAAAAGGTGAGTCACCAAGACTCAGTGTGCAAATCCCGAGAACACATAAAAAGGCGTGATGCCCACAAACACATTATGAGCCTTAGCCCGTATACAAGGGTAACAAAATATGCAACATGGCCCATCCCAAACCTATGAGTCCATCCTCTACACACCCCCGTACCAACCATCACACCGTGGGGATTTCTACAATCAACCCTCCATCCGCTACACACCATATCGACAGCTGTGCTGCCTATCATAAAGACCGATCACTATGTGACCTATGTGGCGAAGCCACCGATCGCTATGCGACCTTAATAATATATCGACAGCTGTGCTGCCTATCATAAAGACCGATCACTATGTGACCTATGTGGCAAAGGCACCGATCGCCTCGCGACCTGCTCCCCTTCCGTAAATCAATCAATCCCATCCCATGCATACATGCAAGAATCAGAACATTAAACTATCTAAACAGATCACATATTTTTACATACTTCGATACACATAGAGAAGTTTCTATGATTACGTACCTAGCATCCCTTGCCTACCCTTTCTGGGTAATACGACTGTTCATACAGCCTCATTTTTTGGCTTTTAGCCCATAACATACATATAATTTAGATTAACTAGTGTGATAGAGATCTACACACCTTTTCCGGCTTTTAGCCCATAACATACATATAATTCAGATTAACTAGTGTGATAGAGATCTACACACCTTTTCCGGCTTTTAGCCCGTAACATACATAAATATAACAAAGCTTATGTGTCAAGAATCTACACACCTGATTACCGATAAAACGAGGCTTTCTATATCGACGCTATCCTTAGTCGACACAACCGCTATCCGCCTAAGGTGTTGTTCGAAGCGGTCCACAACCAATTGGCCAATCTCGAATAGCGATCTTGCTCGTTTCTTAAACTTAGGATTTTTTCTTTGCACGATCCATATTTAATTCCATCATAAATCCTTATCGAGTTACTATAATAATATTTAATCGTTAATCCTCCTTATAAAGTTAAAATCTTGTATATAATGATGAAATCTAATAGAAATCTAGGAAAATCTTCTTACCTTAAAAATCCCGAAATTAGAGACTTATGAATTTCAGCTTTTAGATCTAGTCAACTAGGCTTCCTTCAAATCCCGACTTGCCGCCCATCATAAACCATTAAACTATTAGCTTTCGGCTTTTGCCTTTTCAAAAATTGGCAATAGATTATGAGAACTAATCAAAAATCTACTCTTACCTTAACTTAGGATATTCGGCTAGTACTAGAGGGAGAATTCGACAATGTCAATAGAGGATTTAAATGCCGGAAGTATAGAACAATTTCTCAAATAGGATGAATAAAAATTATAGAGATTTTGGCTTTTTAGAGAAGGAAGAGAATAATGGAGTTTTCAGCTTTTAGAAGAAAGAAGAGAATAATGGAGTTTTCGGCTTTTAGGAGAAAGAAGAGAATAATGGAGTTTTTGGCTTTTAGAAGAAAGAAGAGAATAATGGAGTTTTCAGCTTTTAGAGGAATTGGAGAAAGAAATTTAGGAAAAAAAGCTAAGGAATTTCGCACAAAAGGAGAGGATTTAATGTCAGAAATAAGGAGCTAGCCCCCTATTTATAGGAAATTCGACAACCCTTTGCCATGTAGTAGCTGGTTTCTTTACTCCTCTCAGTGATGGATTCTTGGCCATCACTCTCTTTGTAGATAAATTCCTAACTTTTCTCCTTTATCTTAATCTACTAGCTCATCTAAAAGAGACTTAATTATCTCTAACTCCTCCCTCCTTTATTAGCATATTATCCACATATTTTAATCATAAAAATCCCTAGATCTTAGCCTTTATCTGCTTATTATCCACATAAAATAAATTCCTAAATAATAGCCTTTATCTGCTTGTTATCCACATATTTTAAACATTAAAACCCCTAAATTTTAGCCTTGTTGCCATCCACTCCACCTAATCCTAATGCCCAAAATTTAGCTAACTTAAATTAAAAGAATTGGGCTCCATGAAACTTAAATTTGGGCCCCTTACTCCTTGTGTGTGGCGTCACCTCCTAAGATTGGGCCACAAGCCCACTTTGGTATTTTAAACATAGATACTACCTTTTAAACCCTATAATGCCCAAACAGATAATTTTAATCAAGGCCTCTGCCTAAGCTTGAGCCCAATTTGGACCGCTAACACTTAAATTAACTCATTCCACATATTCACCCATTAAACGCATAGGCCCAAAAATTTAGGATGTTACAAGTTACAAGGCCTTGTTACAATCCAATGAAAAAAGCAAAGTATTTAAAATAAGATCATTTTAATAAATTAAAACATTTGAACAGCTTGTAGTGTGGCCACCTCCGAGTCCTCTAGCATGTCGAACCGCTTACTAAGGATTACCTGAGAAAAAAATACTAGAGGGTGTGAGTTTACGAAAACTTAATGTGCATAACCCTCATCAATAAGAACATGAATCACAACAGTTTGGCCCAAAGCCCATTTCAGTAACGGTGGCAATTGGGCCTTAGCCCATAAAAGCCTCAGTTGGGCCTTAACCCATAAATCTCACAAATTATATTTATCTGGGCCTGAGCCCATCTCATATAAAACCACATATGTAATGCATTAATGCCCATACCAACCCTGCACTCCGTCTCCTGTCCAACCCTGCACTCCTGTGGGGATTTAATCGACCCACCTATCCCTACACTCTTTATGTAGCACCGATTTCGGCACTAACTTATCGGTGCAAAGATAGTCGCTTCGGTGGCTAAAGCCTTTAGTGGATCCACAGTCGTCAAGCGACCATGCGATCCTATCTGCACTTCTCCTTTCGAATAATCCCATCCCCATGCAACATAATAACACATGAATGCAACATACAATAATAACCATACGATAACAATCATAAATCACATACAAAAATAATCATATAACATGTGGGGGCATTTTAATCATTTTTGCCCTCCAGGGGCATATCGGTCATTTTACCCATCGAGGGTATTTTCGTAATTTACCTACCAAGGGTATTTTTGTAATTTACCTACCAAGGTTATTTTCGTAATTTACCCACCAAGGGTATTTCGATAATTTTGCAACCTAGGGTATTTCAGTAATTTTACAAACCAGAGGTATTTTGGTAATTTTATTATCCGAGGGTATTTCGGTAATTTTGTAAGCCAGGGGTATTTCGATAATTTTGCAAATCAGGGGTATTTAAGTAATTTTACAAATTAGGGTATTTCGGTAATTTTACAAACTGGGGATATTTTAGTAATTTTGCAAATTTAGGGTATTTTGGTAATTTCACAAATCGGGGGTATTTTGGTAATTTCATAAATTGAGGGTATTTCGGTAATTTCACAAACTAGGGTATTTTGGTAATTTCACAAATCAAGGGTATTTCGATAATTTCACAAATGAGGGGTATTTTGGTAATTTTACAAATCCAGGGTATTTTGGTAATTTCACAAACTAGGGGTATTTTGGTAATTTCACAAATTGAGGGTATTTCAATAATTTTGCAAAATAGGGACATTTCGGCAATTTCACAAATTGAGGGTATTTTGGTAATTTCACAAATCGGGGGTACTTCGGTCCCTTTCGGGTTTTAGCTATGAACTTTGGCCCATCAACAAGTCCTCGAGGCTAAAGTGAACAGACACTACGCACCAGGTAGGATTCCAGAAAAGAGGAGGTGGGCCACTAGGGCCGTTTAAGTACCAAGTTCTCCCTAGATCCAATCCTAGACATGTCTATGCCCGTTGCCACACCCTAACCCAGTGACTTGTTTACGGACATGTTTAATTATTAGAAAGTCTTATGGAATTTAAGAGTTGTTCAAAGTATGCCTAAGGTCCATAAACCCTAGCATACTTGTCTATGTCCCCATAAAGCTCATCAAACCCAAATTACATCCTTACGGCCCATTAGGCCCAAATCTCATCATATGGCCTATTAGGCCCAAAACAAATCCAATTCATGTATCATGCATGACTAATTCAATTCATATAACCAACCAAACCATTTCATCAATTCTTAGCCTCAAGGCCCACCAGGCCCATTTAGCCACTTTCGGCTTTTCGGCTTTTCGGCATTGTCGATATCGTGTGTGTAGTGTTTGTACACACTTGGTAACCACGCGCGCTGCAAATCCATTAGTCACAAACCTACAATAGACATCACCTAATGATTAATCATAACTTAATATACACTTATCGGAAACCGAAACCTCACCGTAACCTTACCATGCACCTCACGTTATAGTAGCCCTTCCTTCGCTACTATTGGCGATTATCCTCTAGGTCTGCACCCAAACGCCCACCAAGGTATATTAACTCTCCTCATAGAATGCTCTATATATAGCTAGCTTCTCACCTTCCTTCTTTGTATCTCACCGATGTGGGATCCCTCCGTTAGCAGAGTTTAAATCGAACTCAAACTCTTCCCGTCCAATCTGCAAAATAAATACTCCCTTGCTTGTCATGAGATTCGAACCCAAGCTCCCTTGTAGCATAATCCACACCGCTAACCACTTGGCCACAAGCTCCTTTTGTGTCTAAAATCATGCGCAACTCAATATAACCCTATGGAAAAATTCTAGAGTCCATTTAAAAAGAAATCCAAAATGCAAGAGCCAAGACTTGAACCTTGGACCTCCTTCCTTCCTTGTGGCATTACCCCCTTGTCTCTTATGTGGCATCACTTTGCCACTACACCACACACTCCACTTGTGTCATTTTTCTCCACATTTTGTTCTTAAATCCTACTGCTAACTCTCAAGGTTTTATTCACCTAAAACCAAAATTTTCCTAAAGCCAAAGTTTGAACCTGGGACTTCATAGAAGCCCCCTAACCTTCAAAAATCGCTCACCTACTAGATCCAACTTGCATTAATGCCACTCTCTTGTTCTTAAAAATTTTTAAACGCTCTCATGCCCAAGGCCCAATGGGCCTAATTCTTCTAGGCCCAATTTTGGGATGTTACAAGTCACCCCTATGAGCCACAATAGATTCGGTCACTTATTAAAATCTAACTGAATCGAGAATACTTACTACCTTATCACAATCCTTTCCTACCGCGCTTGCGATCGCTGAGCCTCACCCTTGTTAGTACATGGTAATGGCAAAGAGGGGTTAGATAGTCTCTCGGCTTTTAATAAAACATATTAAAAATTCAACTAAGCTCTTACCGAAATCTTCCTTTGATCCTACAACTTAAGTCCAGCTTTTGAGACTAGTAAGGTGACAGAGGCAATTCGGCAACACTAGGGGGAAAAGAAATAAAAGTGATTTGGCTAGAACCGAGTGGTGAACCAAAAAGGGAATTTGAAAAGGGAAGATATGAAGGATTCGGCTTTGACACACTTAAAAAAAATGTCTGTCCCTCACAAGTGATGAAATTTGGCTAGCAGGGAAGCAAAAATTCATCATTAACATAGGAACTTAATTCGACACTCATATATATAGCCCCTAGCTGAACTTCTCTTCCCTCAGAGTCCAATTTGGCACCACTATATCCATCTCCTAATCCCTATCTTTTCTCCCTTCTCTGCACCTTAAATTTCTCTCCTGAACACTCCCTTTCAGAGGCCCCTCCAACGCCAACTCCTTCTGTCCATACACAAAAATAAAACTCCTAAATTTTCCCTTCATAGGCCTCGAACCTTGGACCTCCTTAACTGCTTAACACGCCACCTCATAGCCCCTATATGACGCCACTTATCCACTAGACTACAAGCCTATTTGTGTCCTCTCTTCTCTTAATCTGCTTATGAGGCCTCATGCCTGAGACTAGGGTCCACTAAGTAAGAAAAATAAATTTTCCCTATGGTCTCCCCTAATTCTAAGGCTTCAAATAATCCCGATAATACCTTAATATTATTATTCGAAGTGCTACACATACATATTAAATCTCATACATAGAAATTAAAAGTTTCGGGATTTTTGGGGAATTACAACCCAATAGGCCCAAATCTACTAGGCCCAAATTCGGGATGTTACAAATCTACCCTCCTTAAAGAAATTTCATCCTCAAAGTTTTCAACTAACTATCAATTGTACTACCCAAGTCTCACCACTACGCTTTCACTGCGCACTCCAATTCTAAAAATAAACACTCAGTATACTACAGTAGGTTACGCACCATTATTCGCATCTGGAGCGTCTTCGTCCCCTTGGCGATGTGCTGCATAGACCAAAGCTGGTTGCCTCGCCTCAGCATAGCCTGCACCTCTACCTGGTGCTCCAAGATCTCATTCATTACCAATATCGCTCCTGGCTTGTCCACGGCCCCTTGGTGGTTGCTGACCACCCCTCTGAGGCTGAAAATTATCTCTGCCATCGGTTCGCTCCTGATTTAGCCTTCTCGAGCACTGCCTAAACCTATGCTCCATCGATCCACAGCCCAAACATGCTCCTGTCCTCCTCCAACATTCGCCCAGATGCCTTTTCCCACATTCTGCACAATATGGTACTCCGTTATTAGCAGCGGCAACAATTAACAATACAATTAATTAAAATGTATTAAGGTTTACATACTGAGTCTCTGTGACTCACCCTTTCCTTAATTTTTCAGGTAATCAGTAGATCGTGGATATGGGAGCCGAGGTGGACTCGTGGAGGCCATGAAAGTCGTTATATTTATTTTATGAACTTTCTACTACTTAAAGTTAGTTTTATTTGGGGATTTTCTTGTAATAAGGCCTTTGGAAATTTTTAATTTGGTTTTTGTATTTACTTTGGTTACTTATTATTAATAAATGCTCAAACGGGATTTTTCCTAACACGATTAAACAACTATCTTTCAAAAATATTAACGAATGGTTTAGAAGTTATTTTTGATAAAACTCTGGATTTTCTTAACAATGATAACTCTTGTCAAAGTAATCTTTTTCTTGGAAGTCGGTTGAGTTTGATTGTTTAAACACAAAGTTATCGCTTTAAATCGGAAAGTTTTTTTAAAATTTATGGTTTTTCCCAAGATCACTGAAAGATCGTTTCCAAATTACCCTGTGACATACCAAATTCGGTTGTAACGTTTGGTCTGAGTTTGGGGTGTTACAGTTCGAATTGAATCCGGTGACTTGAATGGGTTACCGGCTATTGTATCTTTGATGAAAGCTTTGAATTATGTGAAAAATGGTTGCAAAGCTTATCCTGCATATGTGATAGATACAAAAGTGATAGAAAAGAAAGTTGAATCTGTACCTATAGTTTGCGAGTTCCTAAATGTGTTCCCTAAAGAACTACTTGGATTACCTTTGATATGGAAAGTCGAGTTTGGTATTGATTTAGTGCCGGGAATGACTCCTATCTCAATAGCTCCGTATAGAATGGCACCGGCATGACTGAAAGAGTTGAAGTCTCAGTTGCAAGAATTGACAGATAAAGGATTTGCATGACCTAGTTTCTCGCCTTGGGGTGCTCCTATGTTGTTTGTGAAAAAGAAAGATGGCACTATGAGGATGTGTATTGATTACCGACAGTTGAACAAAGTGACGATAAAGAATAAATATCTTTTGCCTCATATTGATGATTTGTTTGATCAATTGAAAGGAGCTACAATGTTTTCTAAAATAGATTTGAGATCGTGCTATTATCAGCTACGAGTTAAAGAATCAAATGTGTCGAAAACTGCTTTCAGAATGAGTTACGAACATTATGAATTCTTAGTTATGCGTTTCAGACTAACAAATGCTCCTATAGTGTTTATGGATTTGATGAATCAAATTTTCAGACCGTATTTGGATTGATTTGTCGTGGTGTTTATTGATGATATTCTGATTTATTCTCGTGATGAGATGCAACATGCCAAGCATTTGAGAATCTTGTTACAGACTTTGCGTGAGAAGCAATTGTATGCAATGTTTAAAAAGTGTGAGTTTTGGTTGTGTGAGGTTGGTTTTTCGGGACATATTGTATCAGTTGTGGGAATACGATTTGATCCGAGCAAGATATCAGCAATTTTAGAATGGCAACCTCTGAGAAATGTATCTGAAGTTCGTAGTTTTCTAGGACTAGCGGGATATTATAGACGGTTTGTGAAAGGATTCTCGATGATTGCGACTCCGTAGATGAAATTTCTACAGAAAGATGTTAAAGTTGAATAGTGAGAAAAGTGTCAGTAGAGTTTTGAACAGTTGAAAGCATTGTTGACGGAGGCACCAGTGTTAGTTCAACCTGAGTCGGGTAAAGAATTTATAGTTTACAATGATGCATCATTGAATGGTTTGGGCTGTGTGTTGATGCAAGAGGGTAAAGTTATCGCTTATGCTTCGAGACAGTTAAAGCCACATGAAAAGAACTACCCGACGCACGATCTTGAATTAGCTGCAATTATATTTGCAATGAAGATTTGGCGTCATTACTTATTTAGTGAGAAATGTCACATTTATATTGATCACAAGAGTTTGAAGTACTTGATGACTAAAAAAGAATTGAATTTAAGACAGCAGAGATGATTAGAATTACTAAAAGACTATGAATTAGTAATTGACTATCATCCGGGTAAAGCTAATGTTGTTGCTGATGCTTTGAGCCAAAAGTCTTTATTTGCTTTGTGAGCAATGAGTACCCAGACAGATCTGTGTGATGACGGCTCGCTTTTGGTTGAATTGAAAGTGAGGTCAATGTTTATACGTCAGATTTGTGATGCCCAGAAAAGTGATGATGAGATGATGTCAAAACGAGCTCAATGTGGTTTGAATTCTGATTCAAAATTTTGATTTGATAATGATGATTGTTTAAGATTTCGAGATCGAATTTGCATTTCGAGAAATTCAGAGTTGATTCAGATGATTTTGAACGAAGCTCACAATAGTCGTTTGGCTGTTCATCTGGGGAGTACAAAAATGTATAATGATCTGAAACAGTTTTATTGGTGGCATGGTATGAAACGGGATATCTCAAAGTTTGTTTCGAGATGTTTAGTTTGTCAGCAAGTTAAAGCTGAAATCAGGTTCCATCAGGTTTGTTACAATTGATTATGATTCCTGAGTGGAAACGAGAGAGAATCACGATGGACTTTGTGTCGATATTTCCTTTATCTCCGAGAAAGAAAGATGCAATCTGGGTGATAGTTGACAAATTGACGAAATCAACTCATTTTGTTCCGGTGAGAATAGATTATTCACTTGATAAATTAGCTGAATTGTATATTTCTAAGATTATGAGATTGCATGGGGTGCTAATATTTATTGTATTTGACAGAGATCCGAGATTTACCTCGTAGTTTTGAAAGAAATTGCAAGAGGCTTTAGGTACAAAGTTGCATTTTAGTACTGCATTTCATCTGCAAACAGACGATCAATCCGAGCAGATCATTCAGATTCTCGAAGATATGTTGAGATCTTACATTCTTGAATTTGATAGTACGTGAGAAAAGCATTTGCCTTTGATTGAATTCACATAAAATAATATTTTTCAGTCTAGCATCAAAATGGCACCATATTAGGCTCTTTACGATCGTAAATGCAGAACTCCATTATATTAGACTGAGCCTAGTGAGAATAAGATTCACGGGGTTGATTTAATCAAAGAGACTGAGCAGAAAGTGAAAGTGATTCGTGATAGTTTGAAAGCGGCCTCAGATAGTCAGAAATCTTACGCAGATTTGAAACAGAAAGTATTGAATTTGAGATTGGTGATAAAGTGTTTTTGAAAGTGTCTCCATGGAAGAAAATACTTCATTTTGGCAAAAAGGCAAATTGAGTCCGAGGTTCATCGGGCCGTATGAGATTATGGAACGAATTGGGCCAGTTGTTTATAAATTGTTGTAACCACCTGAGTTAGAGAAAATTCATAATGTGTTTCACGTATCGATGCTTCAGCGATACAGATCTGACCCATTGCATGTGATTGCTCCAACTGAAGTTGAAATTCAGTCAGATTTATTGTATAGTGAAGAACCGATTCAAATTCTGGCAAGTGAGATCAAAGAGTTGAGAAATGAGAGAATTTCTTTAGTGAAAGTATTGTGGAACAAACACAGAATTGAAGAGGCTACGTGGGAGCCTGAAGATGTTATGAGAAAGCAATATTCGAACCTATTCAATGGTAAGATTTTCGGGACGAAAATCCCTAAGGGGGGAGAGTTGTAACAGTCCAATTTAAACCCTAGTCAGAATAGTGGTTTTGGGACCACAAATTTGAGGTCAAAAATATTTTAATATTATTTTTCGTGTTTACAATATGTGATTGAGCATGTGTGAAAATTCTGTGTGAAAATTATATCGATTATGTGCTTAATTAGCAAAAAAGACTTAATCGCATAAAATATAAAAGCTGTGTGCTAATTGTTAAAGTGCTTAAATGCCATGTCTTATTAAATGAAAGGTCCTTATGTTATTATTAAACCATTACTAGATTGGATGGACAAAAATGCGTAAGGTTAGTGGATTTTAAATGATATTACAAATGCTAAATATGGTATTTGATTAATAATGGCATAAATAATACAACAAAACATAAATTAAAGGCATTATTCCATTATTGAAATTGCTAAGGAAAAAGAAAGAAAAATATTTTAAGGGTTTCGGCCCTTGTATAGCTCAATCAAGGTATGTTTTGAGCTAGATTTTTGATGAAATCTACGTTTTTGTGATCATTGCTTAGTGTTCTTGCTAGTCCATGCTTTAATTTTAGAATTTAAAGGTGATTTTGTAAAATTCCAGTGATGAATGCTTGAGCTTTTTGATAGTTGGTGATGAAATATGAAAGATATGTGATAGATTAACATATTTTGTCTTTGATTTTTTGGTGAAATTGGGTAATTTGGGCTAAATTGTGAAAATGAGAAATTTGAGGACTTAAATCTGAAATAAATGAAATATATGAGCTTGTATGAGCATAAGGAGAATTCGACTAGGCATATGAAAGGTGAAATTATGTGAATTTGATGATTTTATGAAATAGGGACTAAAGTGTCAAAATGTAAAAAAGTGAGGGCTATTTTGTAAAATGCCCTAAATATGTGTGTTTGGACTAAATTGAATGATTTGGTGATTGAATAAGCTAAATTTGAATATGTATGATCAAGAAAAGAGAGATTTGGATCGAGATCGAGGCAAAGATAAAGTGCTCGATTAATCGACTTGTTTTGTTATTTCGACGTTTGAGGTAAGTTCGTTTATAATACGGATTGTTTAGATTATGCTCATGTGCTATATAATGAAAGATGATATGGTTAATGAATTGGTAATGTTAAATGTGAATTGAGAGATGTGGCACTAAGTGTACGAAATAGAATCATTACAATAGAGAATGGCACTATGTGTGCAGAATAAAGAAAGTATCGACTATATTGATTGACACTGTGTGTGTGATACCGAGTTATATTCGGATTAAAGTAAAGGCACTAAGTGTGTGATGATATTTAAGCTTCGGTTATGAAATTTGGCGCTAAGTGTGCGATTGAAATTGAAGGAATAATAAAGATTGAATGAAATGTGGTATCGAGCATTGAGAATCAAAATTGGTTGTTAACTAAATGTTGGCAAAGGTATGTATTGAAACCTATGTGGTTGATGAATTTGGAAATAGATGAATGGATGGTTATGTGAGTATTGGATATAGATGAGGTTGAACATTCTTGTGAATTAATCTATGTAATGTTTTATTTTGTATATTGATTTGAATCATTGAGTTAAATGTATTATATTACGAACTTACTAAGCTTTTGAGCTTACTATATGAAGTTTTCTCTATTTTACAATGTCTATATAGCTAGCTCGGATCCGGGATTGTCAGCGACTCAAACACACTATCGACTATCTATTTTGGTACTTTTGGAAGATGTATATATTTTGCATATGGCATGTATAGGCTAGTAAATATGGTATATTTTGAGTTGTATAGTTCTTGCCATGTAATGAGGCTTGAAAGATGGATATTTTGGTATATGCCTTATATGAGTAAAAAGAACGGTTAATATGTGTATGTGTGCACTATGTGAATGGTCTTTATGAATAGTCTTGGGAATATGGAGGTAGTATGTTTATGCTTTGAAATGGTATAAATTTGATTATACATAAATTTCATGATTTTGAATGTGTAAATGATACTTGTGGTAGTAAGTTGAGAGGGATTTGTATAGGAAAATGATTAAGGATGTTATGAGGTTAAAGAGATGCATATTTGGTATGTTTTGATTGCATTTGAGGCATGAATTGGTATTGGTTTGATGCTTGTAGGTGATCCCAAAGTGTGGATGGTAATTTGGCCTTGAAAATGGCTTATAATTGCCCACACAGTTGAGCACACAGGCGTGTGGCTCGACTGTGTCTTTCGAGTTTGCAAATTGTAACAAGTCAGGGTCGATCACGGGCTAGACACATGGACGTGTGGTGCAAGTTAGTGTCGACCACGGGTGAGGCACACGGGCGTGTCTCAGGCCGTGTGGTCAAGTCAGTATGTATGCCCTGTTTTGCGACGGCTTGGACATATGGGCGTGATGCATATATTTTGATATGTTTTGACGATGATAAACTTTGTGTTGTAAAATGATTGTAAATGTTCCTGTATGATCGGTAATGCCTCTTAACCCTATTTCGGCGATGGTTACAGGTTAGGGGTGTTACACCCTCTCTTTTCTTTTCTTTTTCCTTTCCTCTCCACTCTATTTTCTCTCCTTTTTGACAAAACAACCACCACCTAAAATTCCTCCACCGTGAGCTATAGCTTCACCACCTCCACACCACCATCCAAGGTTCTCTTCTAATCCTCTTTTCTTTTGATCATCGCCCTTCACCGTCGCCGTCGCCGTTGTGAGCCACCGCGAACCATCGCGGGAAAACCTTCCTCCACTTATTTTGTTTTTCTTTTCTATTTTCTCTCAATATTGTAACCGAAACCTCCCACTCTTTTTATATTTTTTTCTCTCCTCATTGGACCTCTGTCGCCACTGCCATCACCACTATCGCCAATCTCGTTTTTCGTTAAGATTCAATTTTTTTCGATTTTCTTTCTCTTTCGATCTCTTCTATCTTTTCTAAGGATTTAATCATCCTATCTTATTTATTTTGTGTTCAAACTCATCGATCATATAATCTTTGTAGATCATTAAACCTCTCCGCTCCTTCACTGAGATTCATCATCGATTTCATTGTGTTATTTAGTAGTGTAAGTACAAGAGGAGAATTGAGATCATTCTCCTCTCTTTATATTTTCTTCCCATAATCGAATAGTGATAGAATATATACATCCTTCATGTGTTAACATTTTTGTCCCTATGTTCTTTGAAGGACCAAACGACGCCAACCCAAGAAATCCTTAGTGTGATAATGAAGGCACCAAATCCAAGTGTTGATTTAAGGGTAAGTAGTTGGTGAGATTTATTTCATTAAACAATATTTAAGTAATAAACCATATCTGATGGATCTAAAACTAAAATACTTATCTGGTGCATTAGATTTATCTATCGGTTTTAGATCCAAGCAAAATCCTTTCTAATAGGATTGTGACAATCTAATCTATAATATAAGGTGTGG
This sequence comes from Gossypium rotundifolium, assembly GCA_025506655.1. Taxonomy (NCBI): domain Eukaryota; kingdom Viridiplantae; phylum Streptophyta; class Magnoliopsida; order Malvales; family Malvaceae; genus Gossypium; species Gossypium rotundifolium. The sequence continues at coordinate 34,877,950 of CP106730.1, forward strand.
GATCTAAATCTTTAATTTGAGTATAATATGTCACTTTCATTTTTGATAATATGCTATTAAATAATTATTTAAGAGTATACTAAGTACTAATGCGGAGTTGAAAAACTCATCAAAGGGAAACCCAAGTAAGTGATCCTAAATCATTAAATCATGAAAATGATGATTTGTGATGTGTTGATGTATGTAATGATGACATGTGTACAAATATCATCTCTATGGTATGTGATACATGGCTAAATTGATATGTTGATGATTTAAATATGTGTTGTATATGTGTGTGATGAGATCCATGATTTAATATGAAAAAAAAATAAAACATGCTAAAGTGAATAAAAAACGAATATTATGTGATATATGAAAATGTGAACATGTTTACATGCAAACGTGTAAAATTAGAAATATGCATTATGTGAGATTATTAGCATGATTATATGAAAATTGCGAAAAGTGATTATATGTGTTAAAATGGCCATATAACATGCATGGGGTGGGTTTTGTGAAAAGTGGAAGTTATGTGGCGGTTCATCTGCGATTATGTGGCCGTTTTCGACAATTATGTGGTGGCTTGTCCACAATGTGTTACGTGGTTGTTTATCGGCATTAATGTGGTGGCTTGTCCACAAATGGTGTGTTATTGGATGGACAGGTTCTGGGGAACTCGATATTGGTGTGTAGCAGAGATGGATAGGAGATTTTTCAAAATGTGCATTGTTACATAAGCATGCCTCGATATATTCATAAATGTGTATCTATGATGATCTGAGATTTCAACGAATATGATATATATAAATTGAAATGGATGTGTTTATTTAATGTGTTGTGTGTTACGTATGTTACAATATTTTGATAATCTCACACTGGGCTTGTAAGCTCACCCATCATATGTGTATGCTTCATGTAATCCTCATAATTTGGGCTCGAATTTAGATTTTCGGTGATGATATCAGATTTGAACTTTTTAATAAATTATGGATTTTATATAATTTTTTATGGACTTTGATTTGGGTTTTTTTTAAATAACTTTTTGGGACTTTATTTTAAATTGTGGACTATGGCATGGGGATTTTCATTTCTGACATTTTTTGGAATTATTCATGGGTTGTTTATTTTAGATTTCAATTTTAAATGATCATTAAATGCTTTTAAGAATTAGTATCCACTGCAAATGTGTTTTCAAAACTAAATTATAACATATGTATTTTAATAAAAAGGGGAAAATAAATTTTATTGAAAAGAACTTGATATTTCCAGAATGACATGTTTCAAGAACAAACTGAATTTTCTTATGAAAACGTTTTGGCCATCTTCATGGCCCATGTAATTACTCAGATTGGGTCATAACGTCTAGGCCCGGTTTGAGGGGTTACAATGCTCATCTCCCTTTGGTGGGCTTTCTCTCTATTTAATTTACGAAGGGTTTAGGGAAAACCCTTCCCCTGGTTAACAAATGTCAAGTGTAGGTATAGAGACCTGAATGGTTGGTTACTTTCTTTTTTAATTCAAGCTTCTCTTGGGCGCTGGGTTATTTAAACTGAGGCACAATGAGAAGTAATAATTTCATTTGAAATCGACTTTTCCTTCAAATTCTTTTGTCCTTTGTGTTTCTTTCTAGACTCTAAGTTTACTTCCTTTGCCTTCCCGTTTCCTTTCCTTTCTCCCTTCGCTAGAGTTACTTGTCTGCTGTAGTTAGTTTGTAGCATTTGGATTTGGACATGGTATTTTGGATTATGGCTTTTGTTTTTTTGATGATTATTTGATCAAATGAATGAAACATGATGTTTAAGAATTGAGTTTGAATGATTTAAACGTAAATGTATGCTGAATTTTTGTTAACAGAAGCAGGGGTATCGATATTAAGACTTAAAAATGATACCTCTGTCTTCTCGAAAGTGCAGGGAGACAAAATACGACTTTGGTATCAATACCATGGCTCGAGTATTGATACTCGAGGTGTAATTATCGATACCCTGAGAGACGTATCAATATTTTCTGATAAGTTTAATTTTAGGTGAAAATAGTAAACTGTTTTGGTATCAATTTTCCATGGGGTATCGATACCACCAAGAGGAAATATCAACACCTTAGAATTAGTATCGATACCTACATTACTTTTTGGGAAATTTTGCTAAGTGGTCCCAGTGTTTGATAAATGGTCATGTTTTGTTTATTTGTTGTATATTAGCTCGATTAAACCTTAAATTGAGTGTGCATGACTTATAATTGGCTTAAAGTACTATGACTTTTAAAGAACTTAAAAGATGCATGTTCACTTAATAAAATATTGTCTTGATGAACAAGTAGTGAGACAGTGATGTAATGTCCTAATATTTGAGCTCGACGACCGAGTCGAGTACAGGGTGTTACATAAGGCTTTGTATGTCTACAAGCCTTAAGAAGGATACCTAGCACTGTTTCTTCCTTTCTCTGTACAAAGCGCAGCTCTATGTTTAGAGTGCTACGAGTATTCTGTCGAATACTCACTTGTATCATTGAATCACAATCCAACTCATTTAACCTTTTTAGAATTAATTCAAGTTTATGGACATATCATACATTCATCTATGTCTAGAGACTGCATGCATACGTTTTAAAATAGTGCAAATCTAATGAAACAGTAAATTTAATCAGGATAACGCCTTGGTCATTAAAGGAACTAAAGATTCATCCAGTAATTCCAACCAGATGGGATTAGCTCATGAGTTGAAAATTAAAATCCAAAATGGAAGTATCATTCAACAACATATTTCCACAGTTAAAATTCACAAAAAATCAATTAAGATAATGAAGGAAGAACTTTAAGAAGCTTTCGCTGTAACAGCCCAGTTTAGACCCTAGTCGAAACAGTGGTTTCGAGAACACAAATCTGAGATCAAAATAATAATTTAATATTATTTTATGTGTCAATAGTATGCAACATGGCCTGTGTGAAAGTTCTGTATGATAATTTGATCGTTTTAGTGTCGGATTAAGAGAAAGGACTTAATCGCGTAATGAGTAAAATAATGTGTGCTAATTGTTAAGTACTTAATTGTTGTTCCTTTTATAATGTGGAGGCCTTATGAGGCAATTAGCCATTATTAAAGTTAGTGAATGGTTAAATGACATATTAACCTTAATGTAAATTTGTCTTATATGACTAATAATAGGGCAAATTGGTAAATTGATAATTAAGTTAATATTAAACAAAACCAAAAAGATGAAACATGTTCATCTTTGTTTCATTTGAACCAAAAATAGGAAAATAGAAAGGTTTTGGGAGCTTGGTGATATTCGGCCATTGTTAAGCAAAAATTTAGGTATGTTTTAGCTCCGTTTTTGATAATTTTTACGTTTTCATAATCGTTGCTTTGTGCTTTACAAAACCCATGCTTGAATTTTGAGTATTGATAATATTTGTGTGAGATGCCGTTGATACTATATTGAGCTTTGTGATAATTTTTGGTGTTAAATGAAAGATATGAGTTAGATGAACATAGTTTGTATTTGAAATTTTGGTGAAATTGAGTAATTTGAGCTAAATTGTAAAAATGGAAAATTGGAGGACCAAAATGTGAAATAAGTGAAATGTGAGTGCTTGTATAAGCATGGGGAGAATTCGGCTAAGCACATGTATATTGAAATTTTGAGTATTTGATGATTTTATGAGATAGGGACTAAAGTGTCGAAATGTGAAAATGTGAGGGCTATTTTGTAAAATGCCCTAAATATGTGTGTTTGGATTAAAATGAATGAATTGATGATTGAATGGGTTTAGACTAAAAGAGGAGAGGTTCGGATCGAGATCGAGGCAAAGATAAAGTGCTCGATTAATTAACTGTATCGATAGTTTGACGTACGAGGTAAGTTCGGATATCATACATGTATTTGAGCTATGTTTTATAAATATGAAATGAATATGTTCATGTGTAAGAAAATGAGTTGCTATGTGCACGATTCTAGTTAATGGCACTAAGTGTGCGAAATTGAAATCGAAATAGAAATGAATGGCACTATGTGTGCGATGATATAAAAGCTTAGGCTTATTGAATTAGCACTGTGTGTGCGATGATATAAAAGCTTCAGCTTATTGAATTAGCACTGTGTGTGCGATGATATAAAAGGTTCAGCTTATTGAATTGGCACTGTGTGTGCGATGATATAAAAGGTTCAGCTTATTGAATTGGCACTGTGTGTGCGATGATATAAAAGGTTCAGCTTATTGAATTGGCATTGTGTGTACGATACCTAGAGAGTCGGTTAATAGAATAGGCACTAAGTGTGCGATAACAATTATACTTTGAATATGTATGTGGCACTGAGTGTGTGGTTATTTTGAACGAGTATCAAATGATGATCGACATGTAATATCGAGCATTGAATAGCTTGGAGGTAGAATAACTAAGTGTTAGCTAAAGTATGTAATTAACGTTTGTGGTTGATGAATTATAAACAAGCTATGGTGGAATGAATGCGTATTTTAGATATGAATGAGATGATATGAATATGAGATAACTGATCTATGTGATGCTTAATACTTACTTTAGTTTGGTTTGATGGGATATGAGATAACTGATCTATGAATATGAGATTGTAATTAGCCATGAGATGTGGCTAGATATGTGATAGGTTGGGCATGAATGAATATGATATGTGTGATGCATCTTTTGGCATGATTTGTGGATTGATATATTTGTTATCAAGTGGTAACTTTGTGTTGGTAAATGCTAATAGGGGTTAGTGAAATTGGGAATGAACTATGCTTGTGATAGAATAAATATTGGTATTGAATTTAGTATAAATAGAGTTGAAATTGGATGCATGAGTAGAATGACAATATTGGTATGTTTATGGTGATAATAAGAGCATGAAATGTTTAGGTTGTATGGCTTGTAAGTTGGACCCTTATGGGTGGCATTTTGACTTTGCAAAATGGCCTATAATGTCACACGGTTGGGGCACACGGGCGTGTCTCAGACCGTGGGTAAATTGGCAGATTGTGGCATAAACGGCACACGGCCATGGCACGGGCGTGCCTTCAAGTCGTGCAAGAAATGGCAGAATATGACCTTATAGGACACGGCCATAGCACACAGGCGTGCTCGTTATCCGTGTTGATTTTGGCAGTAAGTAACCACGGGGAGGTCACACGGGTGTGTCATATAGCCGTGGGAGAGGCACGGCCTATCCCCATGGTTGTGTCTCCCCTGTATTCTAGAAAAGTTACAATTTTTCATGAGATTTTATATGTGTTTCAGTTAAGTCCCGACTCTGTTTATAAGCATGTTTAGAGTTTTGAAGACTCATTTAAAGGACACTATGATTGTATATGAATGTGTTTGATGATGATTGACTTTGTGTTGTGAATGCAATGTAAAATGATCTTATTGTTCGATAATGCCTCTAAACCCTATTTTAGTAACGGTCTCGGGTTAGGGGTGTTACATTTTGTTGGTATCAGAGCTACGGTTTAGTCGATTCTCGAACTAATGTAGCGTATGTGAGTCTAGCTATGCATGCCATATTGTTAAATTGCGATAGTGTGATGAAATCTGACAGTTGAAATGTGTTTTAATATAGTAATGGATCCCGATCGAGCAGTTGCTGACGACGTAGAGAGTAATGCGCCTGCTCCCGCTTAAGGGACAGCGCCGGCCACATCTAGGCCAAATGATAGTGGTGAGGGAGGTGAGGCTAAGCAAGCCTTCTTCCATATGATGAGTGAATGGTTTTCAGAATTTGTTAGAACAAATCCGACTGCTCCACAACCTCCACCCCCACAAGTACCTGTTGTGCCACAAGTTGTAGATCCGATTAGATTGAATAAACCACCTGTAGACAAGATTCGCAAGTACGGGGCCGAAGAGTTTAGGGCCACAGCTGATGATGATGCTGAGCAAGCTGAGTTTTGGCTCGAGAATACTCTTCGAGTATTTGATGAGATGTCGCTGAACCCTGATGAGTACATTAAGTGTGCGATTTCCTTATTGAGAGACACAGCTTACAATTGGTGGAAAACATTGATATCTGTGGTTCCGAGAGAGAAAATCACTTGGGATTTCTTTCAAGTCGAGTTTAGAAAGAAGTATATCAGCTAACGCTTTATTGATCAGAAACATAAAGAGTTTTTAGAGCTAAAACAGGGCCGTTTGTTTGTTACTGAGTACGAGCGGGAATTTGTAAGATTGAGTCAATATGCAAGAGAATGTGTTTCGACTGAAGCTACTATGTGTAAATGTTTTTTAGAGGGATTGAATGAAGATATTAAGTTGTTGGTTGGAATACTGGATATAAATGAATTTGTTGTATTAGTTGAAAGAGCATGCAAAGCCGAGGAGCTCGGTAAAGAAAAGAAGAAAGCTGATTCTGAGGCTCGTGATGAAAGAAAGAGATCGATGAATAAGTTCTCTCAATCTTCAGCAAAGAGAGATAAAGATGCAAGAAATCATTCAAATGCCTCATTTGGACATTCAAATAGAGATCGTTCGAGACAGAGTACTGGTTTACAAATTCAAGCTCTGAATGAAACAAGTGTTGGCAATGTTAAGAGTAACAAGCCCGAATGTAGACAATGTGGGAGACGACATGTGGGAGAGTGGTGGGGCAAGTATAACAATAGAACATGCTATAAATGTTGATCTCGAGACCATTTTATCCGAGATTGCCCAAAAATGGTCGAAGAATAAAATGTTCAGAATGAAAGACCGAGTAACATGGCAGCTAGGGGAAGACCACCTAGAAACACCAGAATTATGTGTGAATGCTAGAGAGGGACAATTGATACATCTGTGCGGTCAGAAGCGAGAGCACCTGCCCGAGCCTATGCTATACGTGCACGAGAGGAAGTATCATCTCTAGACGTGATCACCGGTACTTTCACTTTATTTGATACTGATGTCATTGCATTGATAGATCCTGGATCAACTCATTCCTATGTGTGTATGAATTTAGCATCGAATAAGACTCTACCTGTTGAGTCTACTGACTTTGTGATTAGAGTATCGAACCCCTTAGACAAGTGTGTTTTGGTGGATAAGGTGTGCAAGAATTGCCCATTGATGTTTCGTGATTTATGTTTCTCGGTCAATTTGATGTTGCTACCATTTGATGAATTTGACATAATTCTGGGAATGGACTGGCTTACTCTGCATAATGCCATCGTGAATTGTAAGAGAAAGAATGTTGAATTGAAGAGTCAGAATGGTGAGATAGTTCGAATTGAGTCTAGTGATATGAAAGGATTACCATTGTTGTATCTGTAATAAAAGCTATGAACTATGTGAAAAAGGGGTGTGAAGCTTATTTGGCGTACGTGATTGATACAAAAGTGTCGAAAAGGAAAGTTGAATCTGTGCTTGTGATAAGTGAGCTTCTAGATGTGTTTCCAGAAGAGTTACAGGGTTACCTCCGATTAGAGAAGTCGAATTCGGTATTGAGTTAGTGCCGAGAACTACTCCTATTTCGATAGCTTAATACAGAATGGCACCAACAGAATTGAAAGAGTTGAAATCTCAGTTGCAAGAATTAATTGACAAAGGATTTGCACGACCTAGTTTTTCACCCTGGGGAGTTCCTGTATTATTTGTGAAAAAGAAAGATGGAACTATGAGAATGTGTATTGATTATCGACAATTGAACAAAGTGACGATAAAGAACAAATATCCGTTACCTCAGATCGATGATTTGTTTGATTAGTTGAGAGGAGCTACAGTATTTTCTAAGATAGATTTGAGATCGGGCTACTATCAGTTGAGAGTTAAAGAGTCTGATGTGCCGAAAGCTACTTTCAGAACGAGGTATGGACATTATGAATTCTTAGTGATGCCCTTTGGAATAACAAATGCCCCTGCAGTATTTATGGACTTGATGAATCAGATATTTAGACCGTATTTGGATCGTTTCATGGTGGTGTTCATCGATGATATCTTGATTTATTCGAATGATGAGACGTAACATGCCAAACATTTGAGAATCGTGCTACAAACTCTGCATGAGAAATAGTTGTATGCAAAGTTTAGCAAGTGTGAATTTTGGTTGCCTAAGGTCAGTTTTCTGGTGCATATTGTATCCGCTGCAGGGATACGAGTCGATCCGCATAAAATCTCTGCTATTTTGGAATGGAAGCCTCCGAGAAATATGTCTGAAGTCCGTAGTTTTCTGGGACTAGCGGGATATTATAGACGATTTGTGAAAGGCTTCTCGATGATTGCGACTCCTTTGACAAAGTTGTTACAGAAGGATATTAGATTCGAGTGGTTTGAAAAGTGTCAACAGAGTTTTGAGCAGTTGAAAGTGTTGTTAACCGAAGCACCAGTGTTGATTCAACCCGAATCAGGTAAAGAATTCATAGTTTACAATGATGCATCGTTGAATGGTTTGGGCTGCATGCTGATGTAAGAAGGAAAAGTCATCGCTTATGCTTCGAGACAATTAAAACCGCATGAAAAGAATTATCCAACGCGTGACCTTAAATTGGCCGCGATTGTATTTGCATTGAAGATTTGGCGTCACTATTTATTTGGTGAAAAATGTCATATTTATACTGATCATAAGAGTTTAAAGTTTTTGATGACTTAGAAAGATTTGAACTAGCGACAGAGCAGATGGTTAGAGTTGTTGAAAGATTATGAACTTGTGATAGATTACCACCCGGGTAAAGCTAATGTTATAGCCGATGTTTTGAGTCAAAAATTGTTATATACCATACGAGCTATGCTAGATCTGTGTGATGATGATGTGGTTCTAGTTGAATTGAAAGTGAAACTGTTGTTTATACAGCAGATACATGAGACTCAGAAGATTGATAATGAGTTGTTAGCAAAAAGGGTTTAATGTAATTCGAATGCGAAATCAGAATTTTGAGTTGATAGTAATGATTGTTTGAGATTCAGAGATCGAATTTGCGTTCTGAGAAATTCAGAGTTGATTCAAATGATTTTGAATGAAGCTCACAATAGTCATTTGATTGTACATCCGGGGAGTATGAAAATGTATAGTGATTTGAAACAGTTCTATTGGTGGCATGGTATGAAGAGAGATATTTCTGACTTTATGTCAAAATGTTTAGTTTGCCAGCAAGTTAAGGCTGAACCTCAAGTTCCGTCATGTTTATTGCAACCGATTATGATCCCTAAGTGGAAATGGGAGAGGATCACGATGGACTTTGTGTCGGGTTTGCCCTTATCTCTGAGCAAGAAAGATGCAATCTTGGTGATAGTTGATAGATTGACGAAATCAGCTCATTTCATTTCGGTAAGAATTGATTATTCTTTAGATAAGTTGGTTGAACTGTATATCGATGAGATTCTGAGATTACACGGAGTACCATTATCTATTGTGTCTAATAGAGATCCAAGATTTACCTCGCGATTTTGGAAGAAATTGCAAGATGCCTTGGGCACGAAATTGAATTTCAGTATTGCTTTTCAGTACTGCTTTTCATCCACAAACGGATGGTCAATCCGAATGAATTATTCAGATTCTTGAAGACATGCTGAGATGTTGCATACTTGAATTTGAATGCTCGTGGGAAAAGCATCTATCATTGATTGGGTTTGCGTATAACAACAGTTTTCAATCTAGTATCAAAATGGCACCATATGAGGCTCTTTACGGTCGAAAGTGTCAGACTCTATTATATTGGACCGAGCTAAGTGAGAACAAGATTCATGAGGTTGATCTTAGAAAAAAGACTGAGCAGAAAGTGAAAGTGATTCGTGATAGTTTGAAATCAGCCTCAGATCATCAAAAGTCTTATGCAGATTTGAAACGAAAGGATATTGAATTCGAGGTTGGCGATAAAGTGTTTTTGAAAGTATCTCCGTGGAAGAAGATACTTCGTTTTGGCTGAAAGGGCAAGCTAAGTCCGAGATTCATCGGACCGTATGAGATTATTGAATAAGTTGGGCCGGTTGCTTATAGATTGAGATTGACATCAGAGTTGGAAAGGATCCATAACGTGTTTCATGTGTCAATGCTTCGACAATATCGATCAGACCCGTCTCATGTAATTGCACCTACTGAGGTTGAGATTCAGTCAGATTTGTCGTATAGTGAAGAACCGATCCGAATTTTGGCACGAGAGACTAAAGAGTTGAGAAATAAGAAAATTTCTCTAGTGAAAGTATTATGGCATAAACACAGAATTGAAGAGGCTACGTGGGAGTCTGAGAACGTTATGAGAGAGCAACGTCCACAACTATTCACTAGTAAGATTTTTGGGGACAAAAATCCCTAAGGGGGGAGAGTTGTAACAGCTCGGTTTAGACCCTAGTCAGAACAGTAGTTTCGAGACCACAAATCTGAGGTTAGAATAATAATTTAATATTATTTTCTGTGTGAATAGTATGCAACATGTCTGTGTGAAAGTTATGCGTGATGATTTGATCGTTTTAGTGTCAGATTAAGAAAAAGGACTTAATCGCGTAAAGAGTAAAATGCTGTGTGCTAATTGTTAAGTACTTAATTATTTTTGTCTTTATAATGTGGAGGCCTTATGAGGCAATTAGCCATTATTAAAGTTAGTGGTTGGTTAAATGACATATTAACCTTAATGTAAATTTATCTTATATGACTAATAAAAGGGCAAATTGGTAAATTAATAATTAAGTTAATATTAAACAAAACCATTTGAACCGAAAATAGGAAAATAGAAAGGGTTTGGGAGCTTGGTGATATTCGGCCATTGTTAAGCAAAAATTTAGGTATGTTTTAGCTCCGTTTTTGATAATTTTTACGTTTTCGTAATCGTTGCTTTGTGCTTTACAAAACCCATGCTTGAATTTTGAGTATTGATGATATTTGTGTGAGATGCCATTGATACTATATTGAGCTTTGTGATAATTTTTGGTGTTAAATGAAAGATATGAGTTGGATGAACATAGTTCGTATTTGAAATTTTGGTAAAATTTAGTAATTTGAGCTAAATTGTGACAATGGGATTGGAGGACTAAAATGTGAAATAAATGAAATTTGAGGGCTTGTATAAGCATGGGGAGAATTCCGCTAAGCACATGTATATTGAAATTTTGAGTATTTGATGATTTTATGAGATAGGGACTAAAGTGTCAAAATGTGAAAATGTAAGGGCTATTTTGTAAAATGCCTAAATATGTGTGTTTGGATTAAAATGAATGAATTGATGATTGAATGGGTTAAATTTGAATGTGTTTAGACCAAGAGAGGAGAGGTTCGGATTGAGATCGAGGCAAAGATAAAGTGTTCGATTAATGGACTGTATCGATAGTTTGACGTCTGAGGTAAGTTCGGATATCATACATGTATTTGAGCTATGTTTTATAAATATGAAATGAATATGTTCATGTGTATGAAATGAGTTCCTGTGTGCACGATTCTAGTTGATGGCACTAAGTGTGCGAAATTGAAATCGAAATAGAAATGAATGGCACTGTGTGTGCGATGATATAAAAGCTTCAGCTTATTGAATTAGCGCTATGTATGCGATGATATAAAGGCTTCGGCTTATTGAATTAGCACTGTGTGTGCGATGATATAAAAGCTTCAGCTTATTGAATTAGCACTGTATGTGCGATACCGAGACGAGTCAGTTAAAAGAATAGGCACTAAGTGTGCGATAACAATTATACTTTGAATATGTATGTGGCACTCAGTGTGTGGTTATTTTGAACGAGTATCAAATGATGATCGACATGTAATATCGAACATTGAATAGCTTGGAGGTAGAATAACTAAGTGTTAGCTAAGGTATGTAATTAACATTTGTGGTTGATGAATTATAAACAAGCTATGGTGGAATGAATGCGTATTTTAGATGTGAATGAGATGATATGAATGTGAGATAACTGATCTTTGTGATGCTTAATACTTACTTTAGTTTGGTTTGATGAGATATAGTATTGTATATCGAACTTACTAAGCTTTGGAAAGCTTACTGTGTGATTTGTTTCTCGCCTTGCGAAGTCGTAAAAAGCTAGCTCAGATCTGGGACCGTCAGCTTCTCAATCACACTATCGGCATTCTATTTTGGTACTTTTGGAAAGATGTATAAAGCTAGAATATGGCATGTATAGGCTAGTTAATTGAATTATGTTTGAGATTGTAATTAGCCATGAGATGTGGCTAGATATGTGATAGGTTGGGCATGAATGAATGTGATATGTGTGATGCATCTTTTGGCATGATTTGTGGATTGATATATTTGTTATCAAGTGGTACCTTTGTGTTGATAAATGCTAATAGGGGTTAGTGAAATTGGGAATGAATTATGCTTGTGATAGAATAAATATTGGTATTGAATTTAGTATAAATAGAGTTGAAATTGGATGCATGAGTGGAATGACAATATTGGTATGTTTATGATGATAATAGAAGCATGAAATGTTTAGGTTGTATGGCTTGTAGGTTGGACCCTTATGGGTGGCATTTTGACTTTGCAAAATGGCCTATAATGTCACACGGTTGGGGCACACGGGCGTGCCTCAGATCGTGGGTAAATTGGCAGATTGTGGCATAAACTGCACACGGCCATGGCACGGGCGTGCCTTCAGGTCGTGTGAGAAATGGCAGTATATGACCTTATATGACACAACCATAGCACACGGGCGTGCTCGTTAGCCATGTTGATTTTGGTAGTAAGTAACCACAGGGAGGTCACACGGGTGTGTCATGTAACTGTGGGAGAGGCACGGCCTATCCCCACATGCGTGTCTCCCCTGTATTCAAGAAATGTTACAATTTTTCATGAGATTTTATATGTGTTTCGGTTTAGTCCTTACTCAGTTTATAAGCATGTTTAGAGTCTCGAAGACTCATTTAAGGGACACTATGATTGCATATTAATGTGTTTGATGATGATTGACTTTGTGTTGTAAATGCGATGTAAAATGATCTTATTGATCAATAATGCCCTTAAACCCTATTTTGGTGACGGTCTCGGGTTAGGGGTGTTGCATTCGCCATTCTAGCCCTCAACTCCAGTGCTGCAATATATTACGAAGCCTAGGGTTGAATGCTTCTCCTTCTTCCTTGTGTTGTTGCTCTATTCCTTAGCTACTACCCTCTTTCCTTGCATCTCTAGATCTCCCACGAGAAATTTTGTGATAGGAAAAATAGCCCCCTTCCTCTTTTTCTCATTCTTCTTTCTATAGGGTAGGTCCCCCTCTTAGCACACGCTATTTTCTCCCTCTTTTTTAGATGGATATTTCTGGTATAAGTACAGCTGGCCGAGAGTGGCACGGATTGACAGTTGAGTCAACATCTTCTTGGAATTCCCATGGCATTTGTACTAGCAATCTATCCAACCTTTTGTCATGACAAAACTTCACTCCACTTTTTTTCCCCGTTTTTACACCTGTTATAAACAACACGCGATTCCTTTCCTCCCACAAGTAAAAATAACATATAGTGACATTGAAAGCATAGTCCAAGCTTTATGATGCAATGTTATAAAAATACTAATATAATTTCCTAAAATGCAACTAAATTTACTCAAGTATGAACAATTAACCAAGTCTAGAACCCTGAAATATAACTCTTTTCAAGATTTATCAACAACCTTGGTGGTTTCCTTTCAATTCTTGATGGGTGGGAAATCTTTGACTGCCCTCCAAAGTGGAAGTGAAGCTAAGCGGGCTTAACTTGAAAGGATCACCTATTCTAATGGAAAACAATGTGTACAGCTCACTAGATTCATAGAAATATTTTTACCAGAGTTGGGGGTTTACCTTTGCTCTTCCTATTTGGAGGCCTAATTTCAAACCTTTGAAGGTTTGCGAAAAAAGGGTTGGTGGAAGCTACGCCATGATGAAAAGGTGTAGTTGCAAAATAGGGTGTCACCTAGCCCCGATAGATACCAAGTCTAGCATCCAAGTGTACATTCCTCCTCAAATCTCTCGCTAATTCCAATTCAAACCTGAAACAGATGTCTTCATCATTAAATTTCAAACTCGCGGCTAATCATACTTGCTATTGTGGGTCCTTCCTATGTGAATCTCGCAACTCCCTTTGTATAAGTAGACTTACTAATGTCATCCTTGAATTCAACATTCCCACTCCTCTAATTCTTATGAGGAGATTGATGCAAGGAATCCGGCGAATTTCTCCTTTTTAAGGATCAGGCGTGATCATTTCTACTCCTTTCGAAAGACTGGCCAAAAGAAGGCAAAGACACCATTAATGTGGTAAATCACTTTATGGATATTAATACTTAACTTCTTTTGTATTTTCTATTTAATGAAATTATCTTTTCTTCATTACTTGTTCTTTCAATTGCTTTATTCAATTATCCTTTCTTTGTATCTTTTTCCCAAATCGGTCTGTTCTTTTTACTTTTGTTTCTGTTCACCATTTTTAGCTAATATATATCTACGTACATCAAATAATAACTTACTAAAGATAAGGATTCAAAGGGCCTAGCCGGATCGAATATCATGCATATAAGGGTATTATTTTCAATTCATACGTCCAGAGGACTGACTAAACTATTCTTTGATACCACTAAAACTGTAACACCCTTACCCAACCTGATCATTGAGTATAGAGTGTCACAATTAAACATGTTAGGTCTAACATCTAACTTAAATCAGTAATTCGCCAAAAGTATTTACTAATTTATTTCAAATAATCCTTACAACGGAACCTTAAACCCAACATAATTGAGTACCTTGAAAATTTAATCTCTAAGGAACTACTTAGCTACAACATATCTAATCCCCAAGGCGAACCCTTTGAAGGTGCCCCTCTTATGTGCATGTTGCCTAACTATCAATATTTCTTGGTCTAAAAAAGTATATCTTGGTCCCTCCTCAAGTTCCTTATTCCATAAATCCTGCAAACACATGCCAAAAATCAGGTAGTTTAATTAAACTTAGCAAGTTTCTTTACATATATACATACATATAGCTAAGCCTCATCTTATTGAGGTTTTAACTAGAAAGGAAACAAACACGCTAGTCCCTATTTTGCTTAGACGATCATGTTTTATTTGGAATGGCAGACTCCCTTACAACTTCTGCCTTTCTTTATTGGCGGTTTGACCTCTATACTATAAGTTCCTAGTCGAGCATATGACCCATCGATAGATTTTTGGTAGTTTCTAAATGTTTGGTCATCTAGGCAGATTCTTACTTTACTTAACCATTGTTTCCCTTTATCCTAGCTTGAAGTTCAAAAATCTCGAAACTTGTCAAAATGTTACCTTGATGTCATACTTAAGTCTGGGTTCAACTATATGCTCTATCCTTAATTGAGATCCAATTACACGATACCCTTCTTATTGATTCTCTTATCTCATAACAATCTGGTGTAATTATTTTCATTCATTCAACAAGGCTACTTATAATGGCCACACCACACTAGCTAGCTTAATCTTCTTTCACCTTTCTTTACCCTGCCCTACACTCGGGTTGTAATGTTGTTTAGGTTACGCCCTCTTAATCCCCCCTAATCATAATACCTTACTTTTAAGGTGAAATAGATATGTCTGTAGAAGATCTTTCTGGCCTACAACATCCATTAGACTGTTATTTTAATGACTATTTAAGTTTACGATTTCTCGTAAATGAGGGTCTCCTAGGAACTAACTCTATGGTGGTTATTCTGGCAATAGATTCTCCTTAAAGAGGAATAGTCTTAACAAACATATATGTGACTTGGATACTCCTTATTGATACATCTGCCTCACTTACCAAGTTTCTTTAAACACCTTCTAGTGGTCCTTAATGGAGTATCCTTATCTGTGAACCTCAATTAAATCCTTTCTTGTTTATATATGAGTCAAAAATTTTCAGCATGTCATTTCCACATATGGTTCTTGCTGGGTTACCACTATGTACCGTACCAGCTTCCCTGTTTACTATTTTGGTATACATTTCCCATTTCTATTAAATTTACCATTCTTGGCAGATTCTTTAGACTCGTTGACTAGCTATTTCTTGCCAACACTCGTATTTTTCTTCAAACCTTATTTCCCTCATTTGTGTGACTTTCCACGATTATCAACCTAACGGACTACCCTTTGTTTAGTGTCCCGGTAGACTCCATATGCTATCATAGTCGAGCAATGGTCTTACTCAATTTAACTCCATGATTAATGTCCTATTTGACTTTCTATGTTGCCACAATCGAGCTATGGCCTTACACATTTATTCCAATGTTTAATGTCCTTGCAGACTCTATTGGTTTTCATAGCCAAGCTTTGGTTTTACACCTTAAACCTCCTCTGAGGTGTCGCTTTGAAGGACCTTATCATCGTTGCAGTGTCACCCCATAGAGCTTACTTACCATCGTCGTGGTGTTGCTTTATGGTGTTTGAATGGCCGGTACGTCCCGTGGTGCATCAGAAAAACTATTTCAGCGATCCATAGCCATGGATCCATGTATGAAGAATGAAACGGGTTGGAATAGGGTTGAAGATATAACTTCTCAACTGAAAAATGATGAAAGGATGATGTTGATTCGATGTCAATTCCAGGCCACAACAAAAAACATCCCGGCCTCTACATAGTCCACCTAGTCAACCACGAATAGAAAAACTAGTTGAACAATTTCATAGAGAATTCAAAGACTGCTGCTAGACCTTTTTTCTTTCTTGGTAACCCTAACACACTAAGGGATTTGTTTTCTTTTTATTTTCTTTGATATCATATCTCAAAAAATAAAAATGAGATTATTCCCTTATTATTAGAAAAACAAATGGAAAGTCAGAAAAAAAATTATATTCTTTCCAAAAGAATATCACTTTCCATGTCCTTTTATATTTTGATCGAAATTATTATTATAATTGTTTAGATTAATAATTTGGTAATATATATAATTAATATTTTTATGAATCAAATTCATATATTAATTTTATCTATGTTCTCTATTTGTGTACAACAAGTTTGTACATATAATGTGTTTAATATCTAACTATCAAATTAAATTAATTTAATAATTAAATTAATTCATGTGACAACTAAATACAATACCAAATGTATTTGGATTCTATTCACTTCAATTATCGGGTGTGACCTTGTAGGCTATTGTAACGTTGGTAGCAATGAGTAGCATCTAGCAATGCATCATTGCTACCCAAGTTACAAGAAGTTGTGATTTGACATAAACTTTATGTGATGATTTTTTTCATGTATTATATCCTTTTATCCTTAATATCTTGATTGGACACAAGTCATGGAATAGTCACACTTGTATAGTCCAATCTCATATTTCTTGAACTTCTGAGTAGACTACAATAAACAAATGAGTGTTATACCTCATATCAACTTATTCGAGCATGGCCATGCATTTCTAGCCTCACTCCATTAAAAGGCCTAAGATATTGCTCCAATTATTTAGAAGGGATAAATCCTATCTTGATCAATCATATCCCATTACATGGAATCTGGTATATCCAACATCAGTTTTTATAGTACAACCTATTATGGAAGACGTTTGACTATATCAAAATATATGACTCACGATGTTGGGACAATGATGGTATCAAGTTTGAGGATCATATACATAGTTATCACTATGAGCAATATTTTTGTAACACCCCTAACCCATATCTGTCGTCGGAACAGTGTTACTGAGCATTATCAAAACTTTTCAGAACATTTTTAGATAAATCATGTAAATCACTATTCATTAATCGATATCACTCGTAACATCTCTTAGATGGACCCTCAAGGCCCAATACGAGCATTAGAATCGAGTCGGGACTTAATTTGAAAACTCTAAAAAAATTTCATGACATTTCAAAAAATTTCCAAGGTACAGGGCTCACACGCCCATGTGGTCTAAGGGACATGCCCGTGTGACACTAAGACATGCCCGTGCTACAGGTTGTGATCAATTTAGGTTGCTCTCAGACTTGTGCCACACAGCCATGCCACACGCCCGTGTGCTAGGATGTGTGGTTAATTAATTCAATTCGAATTAGGTGCAGGTTTCACACGGCAAAGACACACGCCCGTGTTCTAGGCTGTGTAACACACACGGCTGAGACACATGCCCGTGTCTCTGCCCATGTGCTCAATTATGAGCATTCTGTTTTCTCGAATTTAAGGTACAGGGGACACACGACCATTCCTAGCTTCATTTCTCACCCAAAATCACACCCATGACCTGCACTTGAATCACACATCCAAATACTAACCATTTCAAGCATTCAAATCAAACAAATTCTATCATTCAACATGGTATACCATTATATGCATACATGTTCATAATCTTGCCTTGGTTTAGTCCATATGATAGGCATATTTTGATCGATTACTTATCACATGTGTAGCTACCATAGTATGGCATTACAAATATATCAAATCAAACCATTACTAGCCATTCCAATGGCTAGATTACAAGCATCATTTACATTTACATGCCAATATGGCCAATATAACTTATACATGCCATTACAACCATAATTGATTTACCATAATGTATCGACATGGGTCAATGGATAGTGTGAATGATCTCCGCCGAGCTTCCAATCCAACAAGCTTTTGATTTACTCTAAAAAAGGGGAAAATAAAATGGGGTAAGCATTACATGCTTAGTAACTTCGTATAACATGGTACTTAACTTACCATTCATTCTATTTTAAGGTAACTATGTAAGGCACATTTATTCAATTTGACCTCAAGCCCTACACATATCCTTATTGCTCTTGTTAGTCATATATTCCAATAATAACATCAAAACATATACGGGCTCAACAACAATCAAGTTTCCATACACATATGCTTTCCATATCATGTATTTATTTAACATGTATAATTCATCTCATTATTACAATTGTAATTTCATACTAGTTCACTTCGAGTTCAGATCATTTCACATCAGAACTTTACTCATATTACTCTGAATATCAAGGTCACGATTAGTACACTTAAGGTGTTCAAGTGTATAATCAAGAATGCACATATATTGATCAAATAAAGTCCATGTACAAATAACATCATCTCATGTTTTCATACATCATTTTTCATGTAACATCATTTTCTTGTATTTCAGACGGATATGTATAATAACTCATTTCTTATACATATCTTCTCATATTAAGATTTATACCCGTTGAACTTATCTAAAATATCGATGGTTACTCAGGTAGTACACTCAAGGTGTACAAATCAGGATTCACCAATTCATATTCAATGATACCCATAGGGTAATATTTCAGAGAGTACACTCTCGAGCCACACATGTATACAACAGGATTAACAGTCTAGGCTAAATCCTTTTTATGACATAAGCTCTAAGGAGTTTGATCTGGATTACCCGTCCGGGCTAAATCCAATCCATAATATATACTCGAGAGGACTCACATCAGGAATACCCGTCTGGGCTAAATCTTTTTTGTAATGAAGTCATTAGGATTGCTCGTTCGAGGCTAATCCATTCTGCAATAAATGCAAGACCTTATTCATTTCAGCAATTACATTTATCCATCGATATTCATTTATTCAAATAGGATTTAAACATTTTTCAAACATTATTGGGCATGTGATTATTTCATACATCTATGATCATCCATATAATTCAAATGCACACATTCCACATCCATTCAAGAATATAAGTAACATATTCATCGTTTCACCTTTATCACTTATCGAGCATTATCATTTAAATTAGACATTTTTATTTGTCGGGCTTGATCGAATATGTAATCATTTCACATATTTATTACATTTATACAATTTACATAAACACAATCAATGCAAGCATGTAAATAAACACAATTTAGTTACACGAACTTACCTCGACAATGTTCGTGTACGTAAAATCTACTAATCCGAGGTTTTCCTCTTTCTTTGTTCTAGCTTCGAATTTGATCTATCCAGGTCTATACGAGTAAATTTAATGTTAATTTATCATATTTCACATTCCAGTGGACTCAATTTTCATCCTAGGCAAAATTACCATTTTGCCCCTAACTTTTCCATAAATTCCATTTTCGTCCCTAGGCTCGAAAAATGAAACTTGTGCAAATCACTCCCTTCCAAGCCTAACCAAAGCCCCATTACAAAATTTACAACACATGTATTCATAAAATTTCATAATTTTTCCATCAATTTCAAAAGTTTGCATTTTAGTCTCTAAATCATGATTTCATCAAAAATCACTTTGTAAAAGTTGTTTATCTGTAACACCCTTTACCCGTATTCAACGCTGAAATAAGGTACGAGGCACTACTGGACTCACATCACAAGAAATTGTCATAAAATTTGCATCCAAATTAAAACCATCCATATTCAATCATAAAGTCCTTTATAAAAGCTTACGAGGCACAAAACATGTATTGGAAGTGATTCGGAACTAAATTGAGAACTTTAGAAATTTTTACAAAACTTAGAAATTTTTTGCAAGAAGCAGGGCTCGCACGCCCATGTGACCCTGAGGACACGCCCGTGCTTCAGACCATTTTCAAAATTAGGGTACTCTCTGACTTGTGCCACACGACCGTGTCACACACCCGTGTGCTAGGCCGAGTAGCACACACGGCTGAGACACATGCCCGTGTCTGCCCGTGTGCTCAATTCTGGAATTCTTTTTTTTGCAACAGCTAAGGTGCAGGGGACACACGGCTAGATCACATGCCCGTGGGACAAATCGTGTGTTACACACGGCCTAGACACACGCCTGTGTGTCTACCCATGTGGACAAAAGTAAGGCTATTTACCAAGCCATTTTGCCACCCTTACTTGCACACATCTATACAACATCACATGGCACAAATTCAAGCATATAATAGCAACTCAACCACCACAACCAAGACAATAACATATCATTCTCATGCAATTATTTAAAATGCTTAGAACATCAAACTCTCCACACCAAATCATGCAAGATTCCACATATTCAAACATTTCACATTCTTGTCATAAATCATATTTCTATCATTCACCACGTATACCATATTCATATCATCGGAGACATTAGCACACATATATATACTTAGGCTTACAACCATGATAGCCCAAATAAACCAATCTACATGGTCAATTATCAAAACAAGCATTTGACAATCACAAGCCAACATATCGGCTACAATCACAATGACACATTTAACAAATGGCTAAGTCCCTATACATGCCATAAACTTAAAATACTTGAATTCATTTATACCCAAAATGACACCTTGATAGTGTGATAGGATCTCTGGCGAACTGTAACCTGAGCTAGCTCAATGACCCTATGAGACATTGGAAAGAAAGGGGAGTAAGCTATATTATATAGCGTTGTAAGTTCATATGCAAATAATACAAAACATTATTCATACACTTGACATACAAATAACTCAGAAAATATTAATATAAATGTCATTAAAAATTCACAAACACAACTTACTCAATCCCAATATTACCAACAACTGATCATATAAATAACACCGCATATTTCCACATGAATGTCATTAAACTTCATGAGTATAATTTACTCAATCACGTTCTTGTCGATAGCTCATCATATGAATAACATAACATATATCAATATAAATGCCATTAAACTTCATAAATGTCATATAAACATAAAATGTCATTTGATATCAACGTAACACATGTCAACATAATTGTCACATACCAATAGCTCATCATATGAAATACATAACACGTATCAACATAAATGTCATTTAAGCTTCATATGTACAACTTACTCAATCACAGTCTGTAACGCCCTGAATTTTGGGCCTAGAAGTATTGGGCTTTGTCTATGGATCAGTAAGGAGGCTGTACATAAGTATTTAATTGTGCAAGGAAATGACACAATTAAATGTCTTCTTCAGTGGTTAAGGGTCTTGAAAAGTGTTGGAGAAGTCCTGGGTTCAAACCTAGGCTTTAGCAAAAATTTTAGTTTTTAAGTGAATAAAACCTTTGCTGCTTGATAGTAGGCATTTTAGATATGTGTGGTTAAAATATGACACAAGAGAACTTGTGGTCCAGTGGTAAGTGGCGTGTTCAAGGTTGCAAGGGAACTCAAGTTCGAGTCTCATGATGTGCAAGGAAGTATTTATTTTATTTCCTTGCAACATGAGAAGTGGAGTTAGACTAAAACTCTGTAAGGTGAAGTTTGAATTGGTCTTGGAGTTGTTATGGAGGATATCAAGGAGTAAATCAAGGAGGGATAAGGGGAGTGATTTGTTAAGATTTTCAAGGAATTTGAAGTGTGAGGGGAGTTGTGGCCGTTTGGGACTCTAAGGCCTTAGTGAAATTCGGCTAGGGGGAAAATAGGGAGCATTTTTGGCACTAGGATTTCCTTGTTCAATTTGGTGAGCGTTGAGGGGAGCTACCGAATTTCTTTCCTGGCAGTTTGGGTTTTTAAACTTTTGCATTTAGGGTTCCCTCTAGTTCTTTTTGTGCTACAAAACTGACCATTCGTGTCATTCCTTCTTTGTATCTTTGCTAATCTCTTCCTATCTTCTTGGCTGAACCTAACATCTATTGTTCAATACCCCTTTTCTTCTACAATCAGATTCTTTTCTAGTCTAGTCGAACCTTCCCTTTCTCTTCCTTTAACTTCTGTTCATCTTCTATTCTAGGCTGGCCAAATATCACTATTAGTAATCCTTCTCTGCATTGATCTACTGCAAAGGTTCTAACTATTAGTAAGAGTTCAAAATCTATTCTCTACTTTTTTTGTTAAAACCGAATACCCCATGCTCTTCTTCTTCTTTTCTAAAAATGAATACTCCCTTTTGCTAACTGATTATCATTTCCTCATTCACGTACTATACTTTTTGCATTTCTAGGATCTTCCTCAAGGAGTGGTGAAGTGTGAACTATTTGAAGGAGTCACACTTTCGCTCTCTACGTTCAAGTAAGGTAAAATTGTTACCTTATGTTCTTTGGGGTTGGCCGAATGTGCCCTACCATTTACTAATCGGATTTCGATTGTACTATAGAAAACCAAAAAGGGCTTGTGATCATTTTTGAACAGCGATCGTAGAGGGGCTAAGATCACCCTCATTCAAACAAGGTAAGAAGGGTGTTTCAGTTTAAGTGCCAATAAGAGGGTGCTTTACCCTATCAGTTAAAAGGCTAACTGTGGATCTTGTTTGAATCTAGGTTAGGTGCTTGTGGAGCGTAGAGCAACATCGTGATCAGGGCAGTTGAGGCCTCACGAGCGTGCGATCGTTCGTATGGTAAAATGAGCCCACAATCATGGGTGATAGATTGTAGAGGCCACCACGAGCTTCTCATGCTCTTGGGACGTTATGGGCCTCGTTTGGCTGAAATGGGGCTGTGTGGGCCCAATAGGCTCGTAGACCCCACATAAAATAAATTCACGATAAATGGCAAAGACTGAATTGAGCTATATGTTTGCATGGTCGTGACTGAATTTAGGCTAAATGGGCCACACGAGGGTGTGGGCCCACTTAGGCCGATTATTGGGCTTAAGGCCTATTTACATCGTTACGACCATTTAGGTTATTTGTGTCGCTCGAGGCGACTATAGACCTTCGAAAAAGTTATTATCTGGACTGTAATACCCCTATAGGGTAAAAGGACTATATTACCCCTGTTAAGGTAAAATGACCCAATGCCCTTGTTAAGGTAAAATGACCGTAATGCCCTTGTTAAGGTAAAATGACCGTAATGCCCCTATAGAGTAAAATGACCGTAATGCCCCTGTAGAGTAAAATAATCGTAATGCCCCTGAAAGGTAAAATGGCCGTAATGCCCCTGTAGGGTAAAATGATCGTAATGCCCCTATAGGGTAAAATGACGTAATACCTCTGTAGGGTAAAATGACCGTAATGCCCCTGTAGGGTAAAATAACCGTGATGCCCTTCGAGGGTAAATGACTTATTTGTGCTATGATTTGACTGTGGTTGTATGGCTATGATTTGATTAACTTAACTGTGAATGATATGATGAATGCATATTATTGTATGATTGTACTGAGTAGGACATACTGCATACACGAGATATTTATGACAAGGCATACTGCATTGGGGTTGGGATACTGGTTATGGAGGAGTACTATTCTGATAGGGTCGCACAGGTCGCACGAGACTACTGTGGACCCAGTAATGATCTGTTAAGGTTGCACGAGTCGCACGATACGACTGTGGACCTACTGATGGCTTTAAGCCAGTTAATCTGATTATGGCTCTGTGCTGTCTTGATTATGACTTTGTGTCGATCATATTTATCCATGGCTGTGTGTCGATCGTAATTATTGATGACTTTGTGTCGATCATACTTAACCATGGCTGTGTGCCAGTTATATTACCGTAGTTGATGGCTATGTGCTGATCTTATTATAGTTATCGATGGCTATGTGCCAATTATGAGACCGTTACTAGTGGCTTTGCCACAAATCTCGTCTTCGGTAGTTTTGTCAGCGACATCGACATCGGCGCTTCTGGCGCAATATCATATTGGTGGCTTTGCCACATATACCGTTACTAGCAGCTCTGCTGCGTTATTATTACTGGCAGCTATATTACAATATTGGTGTGTTGGTTGGGTAGGTCGATTTTATCCCCACATGGTGTGTTGGTTGGTACGGGTGGTGTGTTGGTTGGTACGGGTGGGTTACATTTGTGCATCATATTGTTTTTATATTGGGCTTAGGCCCACATTTTTACTATAATAGCCCGATTTAGGGCCTAGTCAAAATAGTGGTGTGAGATCACAAATTCGAGTTATTAAAATGAGTTTTTAAGGTATTTGAGATGTTTCCATGATATTATGAAAGTTTTATGTAGAGATTTTATGAAATTGGCATTAAAGGGGTCCATTAGGACTAAATTACAAAAGTTGCAAAATATGAGATTCTAGAAGCTTTTTGTATGAAATAGCTTTGGATTATTAATTAGAAGTCCTTAAATAGCAATTTTTCCAAGTTATAATTTTTGGACAAAATTGGACATGAGTTAGAATTTTATGAAGAATTAGTGGGAAGGGCATTTTGTTTATTTACCAATTAAATGATTAAAAAGGGAAAAAGATGATAAAAATCTTATTCATCTTCTTCCCCAAGTGACGAAAATTAGAGAGACTCCATAGCTAGGTTTCTTCAATTTTTAAAGCTTGCAAGTAAGTGTATACTAAATCCATTTTTAATATTATTTGTATTTTTAGAGTCATTGTATTATGAATTAGCGATTTATAGCTATAAGTTGAGCTAGAATTCATGTCCATAAAAATACCCATGTATGACATGCTTGTAAAGTAATGTTTTATGGAAGATTATGAGAGTTTGATGTTAGATAAATATCTTTTCCTAAGTGAATTTCATGAAAAATGTTAGTATAGACTAATTTGTAATAGTTATGAAATTGGTCATACATAATAGAAATAGTGAGAATTGATGATTGATATAGTAGAGAAATTGAATCAGCTAAGCATGAAGTTTAAGAAAGTTGAATGAAAATCACTTTACGAGCCTAGGGGCAAAAGTGTATTTATGAGAAAGTTAAGGGGAAAAATGGAAATTTTGCCAAAGTATGAGTTATGAGTCAATTTAGTCAATATGAGCATTAAATGAGCTAAATTATTATTATAGATCACGAGAAACAAAGCCCAAACCGAAATCGAGGCAAGAATAAAGTCGAGGACTAAATTGCAATATCTACATACATTTTGTACATTGAGGTAAGTTTGTATGGTTTCCAAGCTTCATGAATATTTTCATTGTATTGCTTGTTATGTTGTTAAATATACATTACTTTCATGAGAACGTTTAATGGTATGATAAACAAAGAAATTAATGAGATTAAGCATGGGAAAGTCCCGATTGAAGTTGAATTACTTAGGATACTCGATCTACCACATGAGATGAGAAAGCCCGTATAAGACCAAGACAAGGCATGGCATCGGTAATCAAGCAAGTTATCATGTAAGTCCAAGACAAGTCTTGGAATTAAAGATTTATTATGAGATGAAGACCCATATAAGCTCAAGTCAGGGCATGGCATTGGTGAGTCTTCAAGCAAAGATCTCATGTAAGTCCAAGACAAGTCTTGGCATTTTAAAGTTATCATGAGATAAAGATTCCATGTAAGTCCAAGCCAAGGCTCGGCATTGGTGAGTATCAAGGAAGATTTCATGTAAGTCTAAGCCAAGGCTCGGCATTGACAAAGTAAAGATACCAAGTAAGACTATGTCAAGACATAGCAATGGTAAGTTCCCAAAGGAACCTACAAGGAAGACCTCGTGTAAGTCCATGTCAAGACATGGCGTCCATATCAACTAAGAGATCCCATTGTACGACTATATCGAGGATATAGCATTAGCATCTAGATACATGTGGGATGAGATTCAATATCCTCGGTTATTCATACTAATTCATTGGGCATAAGAGTAAAGATTGAATGAGAAATCAAGAAGTTAAGTAAGTAAAGCTATCATCAAGTCATGCTAGTTAAAGTTAACTAAGAGTATTATACATGTGGTGAATGATGAAGTTAAGATTATGCTTATCATAGTAAAGTATGCTGATCTATGAAATCAAGTGAAACAGGTACCTTGTTTACCTCACAAGCATGAGACTAGTAAGTATCATGAGTTGTGTAAGAATCTTAAAGAGTAAGTAAGCTCAAACACATGAGTTAGGCAATGCCTTTGTTTATGATGAATGAGTTTTGATTAAGCAATTATATTGCTATGTGCATTACATGCAAACTTACTAAGCTAAATGCTTACATCTTTAATTCTTTCTTTCTATGTAGTCCCGCCAAGCTAACTTTTTGATCATTGAAGTCGAAGCTCGAAGCACACTATCAATCGCTATTTTGGTATAGCCATGTTGTTTGTATTAGGTATGGCATGTATAGGAAGCATTTCATTTGAAATATGTCTTAAGAAGGGCCAAAGTGTGGGCTATCAAGTTTATTATTCTTTTGTATATGGCTAAAGAGATTGGCCAAGTTTGACTAAGTATGTATGTATATTTATATCAATGAAGTATGCATCTTTGTTAATATTAGACGAAGAATTTGAATTTTTGAATTTGGCTTAACATTGATCTTGATTTCAGGATGGTAATTGGCTTGGTAAATACCCTCTAAGTGCCCACATGGATAGACACACGGGTGTGTGTCTAGGCCGTGTGTTCCATGCATGTTAGTTTCTTAAGTCATAATAGACTACGGGCTAACCCCACGACTGTTTGTATAGGCCATGTGTGACACACAGTTAGCACATGGGCGTGTGCTCCAAGCCGTGTGAATAAGTTAGTGTGTCAAGGTATGGCACACTGTCTGGGGCCACGAGCATGTCAAGGCCGTGTGTAATTAGTCAGTGTCAACCACGGGTAAAGGACACGGGCATGTCTTAGGGGTACACGGGCATGTCCCATGTCATACGGGCATGTGACCCCTGTTGTGAGGAAAAGTTTTCGGTTGAGTTTTGAAAGACTCCAGATGCAAGTTTAAAGCCTCGTAGACCCATGAAATGTATGTTTGGCAAAGAAAGAGAAGTTTTTATTTTGGAACAAAATTTTATAGCCCGTAAACATATGTTTAGGGAAGTTCAAGTATAGTAATGTCTTGTATCCAGTCCTAACCCCAGAGTCGGGTATAGGGTGTTACATTTAGTAGTATCAGAGCTGTGGTTTAGTTGGTTTTAGGACTAACGTAGTATAAGCAAGAGTCTAGCTATACTGCTATACGTAAGAATGTTTTTATAATGATAGTGTGACGAGTCCTGACGACTTAAATTATGTTTATACATATAGTAAATGGATCCTGATAGAGCAGTTCGGATGATGTAGAAAGCAATGCGCTAGCTCTCGCTGAAGGGATGGTGCCTGATGAGGATGAGAATAGACCCACTACGATGAGTCAGAGAAGAGGAGAAGAGACTAGAGATGTAACACCCCACACCCAAGACCGATAATGGGTCTGGATACAAGACATTCCTATGCTTGAACTCATTGAAACATGTACTTACGGCTATAAAATTTCATTCCAACTTAAAAACTTCACTTTCTTAGTCAACACATATAACAAGGGCCTACGAGGCCTTTAACTCATGTCAGAAAACTTTTGAAATTAAAATCAAATAACTCATTTTTGAAGTAGGGTTCATACGCCCGTGTGACTTGGAACACGCCCGTGTACCCTTAAGCATGCCTATGCCCTCAAACTGTGTAGAACTACTGACTATTTCCACACAGCTTAGACACGCCCATGTCTACCAACCGTGGGAGGCTACTGATTAATTTCACACGACCATGACATGCCTATGGGCTTAGACCATGTGCTAATCCTTGATATACTGACTAGATTAACATGGTCTGGGCACACGCCCATGTCCAAACCATGTGTCTTACACGGCATACATACACGGCCGTGGGATTTGTCCGTGGCCTATTCTAATTAATAATACTAAGGTGTAGGGTTAACACAGTCTTGACACACACCCGTGTGTCCAACCGTGTGGGCACTTACAGGCTATTGACCAAGCCGTTAGCCACCCTGAAATGAAGATCATATCCATACACAATTCAACGATGCAATAACAACCCAATTTTATGAATAATACTACATGTTTCATTGATCTCAATAAACATACATGCTTAGTCAAATTTGACCAATCACTTAGCCATATACAAAAGAATAATAAACTTGATAGCCTTTACAAAGGCCCTTCTTAAAACATGTCCACAAAATGAATGTTTCCTATACATGCCATACTTAGTAAAGTAACTTGGCTATACCAAAATAAGAGTTGATAGTGTGTTGCGAGCTCCGACTTTAATGATCCACGAGTTAGCTTGGCGAACTGCATAGTAAGAAAGAATCATAAGGTAAGCATATAGCTTAGTAAGTTTGCATGTAACAACTCATAGCATCATCATTGCTTAATATAAACCATTTCACATAAACAATGGTATCATGAATTTTCAGCTAAAGAGCTTACTTACTCATATAGATTCTTACATGTCTCATGACACTTACTATTATCATACTTGTAAGGTAACCATGATACCTGTATCACTTGATCACATTGATCAGTATACTATAATAACAATAATCAAGATATCTACTTTCTCATTCACAACATGAATAATACTCAACTTCATCTAACTTCATCTTAATACTAACTTTACTTTCTTAGCTTTCTTACTATCTTCTTTTAGCTTACTCATTTGCCCGATGAATTTCTGTGAATAACCGAGGATACTAAATCTCTTCCCACATAATATGATGCCAAAGCCATATCCTAGACATGGTCTTACATGGGTTATCTCATCTTGGTTTCAAGGTCATGTCTTGACATGGACTTATATGAAGTCTTGCTCTTGATAACATACTCAATGCCAAGCTTGAGTCCTTTGACTTTCATGATAACTTGCTTGCTAACTTAATCAATGCCAAGCTTGCCTTGGACTTACATGATAACTTGCTTGCTAAATTGATCAATGCCAAGCTTGCCTTGGACTTACATGATATCTTGATCAATGCCAAGCCTGCCTTGGACTTATATGATAACTTGCGTGGTAGATCAAGTATCTTGGGAAATTCATCTCCCATCGGGACTTGCTCGTACTTATCATCATGATTTCTTGC
Source organism: Gossypium rotundifolium (assembly GCA_025506655.1). Taxonomy (NCBI): domain Eukaryota; kingdom Viridiplantae; phylum Streptophyta; class Magnoliopsida; order Malvales; family Malvaceae; genus Gossypium; species Gossypium rotundifolium. The sequence goes on from CP106730.1 coordinate 34,907,402, forward strand.
TTGAACATAACATGATCATTTCATACAATTATTGTACATTATATTAAGTAATTTAATGATAATAATCATAAAGCTTAGAAATCATACAAACTTACCTCAATATACAAAATGTATGTAGATGTGCAATTTAGTCTTCGACTTTGTTCTTACCTCGGTTTCGATCCGGGCTTCATTTTTCTTGATCTATAATCATAAATAGATCATTTAATAACCATATTGACTAAATTGACTCATAACTTATACTTTGGCAAAATTACTATTTTGCCTTTATACTTTCTAATATTTGCACTTTTGCCCCAATTCTCGTAAAATGATTTTCATGCAACTTTCTTAAACTTCATGCTCAACTGAATCATTTTCTCTTCTATAAAAATCATAAATTCTCACTATTTCTAGTAGGTATGACCAATTTTATAACTATTACAAAATGGTCCCTACTACCATTTTTCATGAAATTCATTAAGGAAAAGATGTTTATCTAACATCAAACTCTCTTAAACTTCCATAAAACATCATTTAACAAGCATATCATTCAAGGGTAGATTTTTGAACATGCATCTTAGCTCATTTTATAGCTAAAATTAGCTAATTCATAATACGAGAACTTCAAAAATACGAAGAATATTAAAAACGGGGCTAAGATGAATTTACTATGAGCTTGAAAAAAATGAATAACCCTAGCTATGGTGTCTCCAAATTTTCGGTAGCAACAAGGAATTAGATAAGTGAATTTTTCTCATCTTTATCCTATTTAATCACTAATGAGGCCAAATGACCAAAATGCCCTTCCTCTTAAAAATTTCCATAATAGTCTCTTAAGGCCAATTTTGTCCAAAAATTAAATTTTGGGCAAATTTTCTATTTAAGGGCTCATAATTATTATTCTAAAGCTATTTCATGCAAAAAGCTTCTAGAAACTCACATATTGCAACTTTTGCAATTTAGTCCTTTTTAGACCAATTGACCTCAACTTAATAAAATTGCTTTACAAAACTTTCATACTAACCTATAAACATGGAATAAACTTGAAAAAAATCATAATTTCACCTCGGGTTCGTGGCCTCGCACCACTGTCCCGACTAGGCCCTAAATTGGGCTGTTACAAGAGAAGCCTTCCTCCATATGATAAACACATTGTATACGAAATTCGTTCGTACGAACCCAAATGCACAACCTCCTCCACCCCCGCCTATTCCTCAACCTATCCCAGTAGCCCCTCAAGTAGTAGAGGTGGTAAGAGGAGACAAACCTCCAGTTGATAGGATCAGAAAACATGAGGCAAAAGAATTCTGGGCTAAAAGAGATAATGGTCCAGAAAAGGCCGAGTTTTGGTTAGAAAATATCATCAGGGTATTTAATGAATTATCATGCACATCTGATGAATGCTTGAAGTGTGTAGTTTCTCTTTTAATAGATTCTGCCTATCAATAGTGGAACACCTTGGTGCGGTTGTATCAAGAGAAAAGATCACATGGGAATTCTTCCAAGAAGAGTTTAAGAAAAAGTATATCAGCCAAAGGTTTGCGGATCAGAAAAGAAAGGAATTCTTAAAACTAAAGCAAGGCAAGATGTTTGTGATTGATTATGAGCGCGAGTTTGTATGACTCAGCAAATACGCTCGAGAGTGTGTATCCACTGAGGCCATCATGAGGAAGAGATTCGAAGATGGACTAAATGATGACATCAAGTTGTTTGTTGCTGTCCTAGAATTAAAAGAATTTATGGTGTTAGTCGAGAGGACTTGTAAAGCCAAAGAGTTAGTATAAGAGAATAGAAAATCTAAAATGGAGTCTCGTGACTTAAAAAAGAGACAATGGAATAAGTCATTCCAACCCTCTTCCAAGAAGTTAAGAGATTTCTCCACCCGATCGACTACTTCTACTAGGTTTTCAAGGAAGGATAAGGGTAAGCAGTATTCGGGAAATAAGACACAAACTACTTCGGTCGCTAGCGTAGGGAATATTCAATCTGATAGACCTGAATGCCCACAGTGTGGTAGACATCATCTCAGTGAATGCCGAGCGCATAAAAATGCTTGTTTTATATGTGGTTCCCAGGATCACTTTATAAAAGAATGTCCTGAGATGATGAAAGAAGAGAGAACTCAGAACTCTATATCTAGGGGTTTGGTCAGAGGTAGACCGCAGAAGAACCCTGGAAGTGGGCGCAGGTGGTAGAGGTAACCCTAGAGAACAGGCTGCGAGACCTGAAGGTAGGGCACCTACGAGGACTTATGCCATTCGCGCTCGTGAAGAGGCATCTTCTCCTGATGTCATCACGGGTACCTTTTCTCTTCATGATATTAAATTTATTTCTTAATAGATCTCGGATCCACACACTCTTACATTTGTATAGAACTAGTATCCAGTATGAGTATGCCTATAAAGTCTACAGAATTTATGATTAAGGTGTCTAATCCTTTAGGCAAAAGTGTTTTAGCTGATGAAGTATGTAAAGACTGTCCATTGATGATTAGAGGTTATTATTTTAAAGCAAACTATATGTTGTTACCAATTGATGAGTTTGACATCATTCTTGGTATGGATTGGTTGACCACCCATGATGTAATAGTTAATTTCTGGAAGAAATACATTGAGATGAGATGTGAGAATGGGGACACTCTTTATGTAGAATCAGATGAACCGGGTAGATAATGATTTCTCATATGACGGTACAAAGATATATAAGAAAAGGGCATAAGGCGTATCTTGCCTTTGTGATGAATACTAGAGAAACAGAGCTAAAGATTGAGTCAGTACCGATATTATGTGAGTACTTGGATGTTTTTCTCGAGGAATTACCAGGACTACCACCAGTTAGAGAGATTGAGTTCAGCATTGATCTAGCTCTCAATACTGTACCAATATCTATTATTCCTTGCAGAATGGCTCCAACGGAGTTGAGAGAATTGAAGTCACAGTTGCAAGAGTTAACAGATAAATGCTTTGCAATATCAAGTTGTTCTCCATGGGGTGCTCCATTTTTATTTGTAAAAAGAAAGATGGCACCATGATATTGTGCATAGACTACCGTCATCTTAATAAAGTGACGGTGAAGAACAAGTACCCATTGCCTAGAATCAATGATTTGTTTGATCAATTGAAGGGAGCCACTGTGTTCTCCAAAATAGACTTCAGATCGGGATACTACCAGTTGAGAGTAAAAGACTCAGATGTGTCAAAGACCGCTTTCCGAACGAGGTATGGGCATTATGAATTTTTAGTCATGCCCTTTGGTTTGACCAATGCCCCTATGGTATTCACGGATCTAATGAATCGCATTTTTAGGCCATACCTCAACAAGTTTGTAGTCATTTTTATTGACGACATATTGATTTATTCCTGTAATGAGCCTGACCATATTGAGAACTTACGGATAGTTTTACAGATTCTACGAGAAAATCAATTGTATGCCAAGTTCAGTAAAAGTGAATTTTGGCTCAAAGAAGTAGGATTTCTGGGACATATTGTCTTGAGAGATGGAGTACGAGTGGACCCAAGTAAGATTTTAGCTATAATGGACTGGAAACCACCGAGGAATTTCTTTGATATCAGAAGCTTTCTAGGCCTAGCCGGCTATTATAGGCGATTCGCTAAGGGGTTTTTCTATGATTGCAAATCCGATGACGATATCGCTATAGAAAAATGTGAAGTTTGAGTGAATAGAAAGATGCCAACAAAGTTTCGAGAAACTGAAATCATTGTTGACAGAAGCTTCAGTTTTAGTACAACCTGAGACGGGGAAAGAATTTGTGATTTACAGCGATACTTCCTTAAATGGATTAGGTTGTGTACTTATGCAAGAAGGCAAGGTTATTACTTATGCCTCTAGACAGTTGAAGCCTCATGAGAGGAATTATCCGACGCATGATTTAGAGTTGGCTACTATAGACTTCACTTTGAAGATTTGGAGAAACCATCTGTATGGTGAAAGATTTCGGATTTTCACCGATCACAAAAGTCTGGAGTACGTGATGACACAGAAAGAGTTGAATTTAAGGCAACAGAGATGGTTAGAGTTGATAAAAGACTATAAGCTAATCATTAACTACATCCTGGAAAGGCGAATGTGGTCACCGATGCTTTGAGTAGAAAGTCCCTATTTGCATTAAGGGCATTGAATTCACGGATGACTTTACCTGACGATGGTTCTATTCTAGCTGAGTTGAGAGCTAGACCATTGTTCCTCCAAGAGATCATTGAGGCTAAAAAAGAAGATAGTGAATTGCAAGCCAAGAGAACTCAGTGCAAGTTAGATGTTGAGTCTGATTTCCAGATTAGCTCCAATGGAAGTCTGATGTTCAAAGATAGAGTTTGTGTACCGAGAAAGGGAGAGCTTATTCAGAGAATTTTGCATGAGGCACATGACGAATGTTTATCTGTACATCCGGGTAGTACCAAGATGTATAATGATTTGAAGCAACGGTATTGGTGGCCGAGAATGAAAAAAGATATTTTAGAGTTCGTTTTAATATGCTTGATTTGTCAGCAAGTAAAGGCTGAACACCAAGTACCATCGGGTTTGCTTCAACCAATTATGATTCCCTAGTGGAAATAGGACAATATCACTATGGATTTTGTAACGGGATTGCTGTTGTCTTTGAGCAAGAAAGATGTTGTATGGGTTGTGGTTGATAGACTCACAAAGTCAGCCCATTTTATACCCGTATGAATTGAGTACTCACTAGACAAGTTGGCAAACTTGTAAGTTTTCAAAATAGTAAGGCTTCACAGAGTTCTGTTGTTAAACATATCGGATAGAGGTTCGAGATTCACATCCAAATTTTGGAAGAAGTTACAAGAGACCTTGGGTACAAAATTGAGTTTTAGCACGGAGTTCAAGTACTCGAGGATATGCTCAAATGTTGTATTCTCGAATTCCAAGGCAGTTGGGAAAAGTTTCTCCCATTGGTAGAATTTGCCTACAATAATAGTTTTCAGTCAAGCTTGAAGATGGCGCCTTATGATGCACTATATGGGCGTAAGTGTCGGACGCCTATATATTGGACTGAACTCAAAGAAAACCAAATTCACGGGGTTGATTTGGTTAGAGAAACCAAACAGAAGGTGAAAGTAATTTGAGAAAGTTTAAAGGTTGCTTCTGACAGCCAAAAATCCTACTCGAATTTGAGAAGAAAAGAAATAGAGTATCAAGTCGGGGATAAAGTTTTCTTGAAAGTATCACCATAGAGAAAAGTTCTAAGATTCGGCCGGAAAGGCAAGTTGATTCCACGTTTCATCGGACTATATGAGATTACTGAGAGAGTTGGGCCAGTAGCTTATCAATTTTCTTTGCCGTCAGAATTAGAAAAGATGCATGATGTGTTTCATGTGTCCATGTTGCGACACTACCGTTCAGACCCTTCGCATGTTATTACACTGACAGAAGTAGAGATTAACCCGACATGACTTATGGTGAAGAACTAGTTAACATTTTAGCTCAGGAAGTCAAGTAGTTGAGAAATAAGAATATCTCCCTTGTTGAAGTATTATGGAAAAGACATAGGGTAGAAGAAGCTACGTGGGAACCGAAAGAAATCATGAGAAACCAGTACCCAAACCTCTTTGCTGGTTAGATTTTTGAGGATAAAAATCCTTATGGGGGAGAATTGTAACAGCTTGATTTAGGGCCTAGTCGGAATAGTGGTGCGAGATCACAAATCCAAGTTAGTAAAATGTGTTTTTAAGGTATTTGAGATGTTTGCATGATATTATGAAAGTTTTATGTAGATATTTTATGAAATTGGCATTAAAGGGGTCCACTAGGACTAAATTGCAAAAGTTGCGAAATATGATATTCTAGAAGCTTTTTGTATGAAATAGCTTTGGATTATTAATTAGAAGTCCTTAAATAGCAATTTTCCCAAATTATAATTTTTGGACAAAATATGACATGAGTTAAAATTTTATGAAGAACCAGTGGGAAGGGCATTTTGGTCATTTACCAATTAAAAAATTAACAAGGGAAAATGATAATAAAAATCTAATTTATCTTCTTCCCCAAGTGCAGAAAATTAGAGAGACTCCATAGCTAGGTTTCTTCAATTTTTAAAGCTTGCAAGTAAGTGTATACCAACTCCATTTTTAATATTATTCGTATTTTTGGAGTCCTCGTATTATGAATTAGGTATTTATAGATATAAGTTGAGCTAGAATTCATGTCCATAAAAATACCCATGTATTAAATGCTTGTAAAATGATATTTTATGGAAGATTATGAGAGTTTGATGTTAGATAAACATCTTTTCCTAAGTGAAATTCATGAACAATGTTAGTATGGGCTAATTTGTAATAGTTATGAAGTTGGTCATACATAATAGAAATAGTGAGAATTGATGATTGATATAGTAGATAAAACGAATCATCTACGCATGAAGTTTAAGAAAGTTGAATGAAAATCACCTTACGAGCCTAGGGGCAAAAGTGTAATTATGAAAAAAGTTTAGGGGTAAAAAGGAAATTTTGTCGAAGTATGAGTTATGAGTCAATTTAGTCAATATGAGTATTAAATGAGCTAAATTATTATAGATCAAGAGAAATAAAGCCCGGAATGAAACCGAGGCAAGAACAAAGTCGAGGACTAAATTGCAATATCTACATACATTTTGTACATTGAGGTAAGTTTGTATGGTTTCCAAGCTTCATGAATATTTTCATTGTATTGCCTGTTATGTTGTTAAATATACATTACTTTCATGAGAATGTTTAATGGTATGTTAAACAAAGAAATTAATGAGATTAAGCATGAGAAAGTCTCGATTGAAGTTGAATTACTTAGGATACTCGATCTACCATATGAGATGAGAAAGCCCGTATACGACCAAGCCAAGGCATGGCATCGACAATCAAGAAAGTTATCATGTAAGTCCAAGACAAGTCTTGGAATTGAAGATTTATTATGATATAAAGACCCATATAAGCCCAAGCCAAGGCATGGCATTGGTGAGTCTCCAAGAAAAGATGTCATGTAAGCCCAAGACAAGTCTTGGCATTGTAAAGTTATCATGAGATAAAGATTCCATGTAAGTCCAAGCCAAGGCTCGGCATTGGTGAGTATCAAGGAAGATTTCATGTAAGTCCAAGCCAAGGCTCGGCATTGACAAAGTAAAGATACCAAGTAAGACTATGTCAAGACATAGCAATGGTAAGTTCCCAAGGGAACCCACAAGGAAGACCTCGTGTAAGTCCATGTCAAGACATGGCGTCCATATCAAGTAAGAGATCCCATTGTAAGATTATATCGAGGATATAGCATTGGCATCCAGATACAAGTGGGATGAGATTTAGTATCCTTGGTTATTCATAGTAATTCATTGGGCATAAGAGTAAAAATTGAATGAGAAAGCGAGAAGTTAAGTAAGTAAAGCTATCATCAAGTCATGCTATTTAAAGTTAACTAAGAGTATTTTACCTGTGGTGAATGATGAAGTTGAGATTATGCTTATCATAGTAAAGTATGCTGATCCATGAAATCAAGTGATACAGGTACCTTGTTTACCTCACAAGCATGAGACTAGTAAGTATCATGAGTTGTGTAAGAATATTCAAAAGTAAGTAAGTTCAAACACATGAGTTTGGCAATGCATTTGTTTATGATGAATGAGTTTTGATTAAGCAATTATATTGCTATGTGCATTACATGCAAACTTACTAAGCTAAATGCTTACATCTTTAATTCTTTCTTTCTATGTAGTCTCGCCAAGCTAACTTTTGGATCATTGAAGTCGGAGCTCGAAGCACACTATCAATCGCTATTTTGGTATAGCTATGTTGTTTATATTAAGTATGGCATGTATAGGAAGCATTTCATTTGAAATATGTTTTAAGAAAGGCCAAACTATGGGCTATCAAGTTTATTATTCTTTTGTATATGGCTAAAAAGATTGGCCAAGTTTGACTAAGTATGTATGTATATTTATATCAATGAAGTATGCATGTTGGTTAATGTTAGACGAAGTATTTGAATTGTTGAATTTGGCTTGAGATTGATCTTGATTTCAGAGTGGTAATTGGCTTGGTAAATAGCCTCTAAGTGCCCACACGGATAGACACATGGGTGTCTGTCTAGGCCGTGTGTTCCCTGCATGTTAGTGTCTTAAGTCATAATAGACCATGAGCTAACCCCACAGCCATTTGTATAGGCCGTGTGTAACACACATTTAGCACATGGGCGTGTGCTCCAAGCCGTGTGAATAAGTCAGTATGTCAAGGTATGGCACACGATCTAAGGCCACGGGCGTGTCAAGGTCATGTGTAATTAGTCAGTGTTGACTACGGGTTAAGGACACGTGCATGTCTTAGGGGTACACGGGCATGTCCCAAGTCATACAGGCGTGTGACCCCTATTGTGAGGAAAAGTTTTCGGTTGAGTTTCGAAAGACTCCAGACGCAACTTTAAAGCCTCGTAGTCCCATAAAATGTATGTTTGGCTAAGAAAAAGAAGTTTTTATTTTGGAACGAAATTTTATAGCCCGTAAATATATGTTTAGGGAAGTTCAATTATAGTAATGTCTCGTATCTAGTCCCAGCCTTAGACTCGGGTATGGGGTGTTATAGTTACTGTAATGGGCTAAGGCCCACACTGTACTGTTACTGAATAGGGCTCAGGCCCAAACTAGTACCGCATATATTACTGACTGACCGATAGTAGATTACACACTGAGTTCTCGTAACTCACCCTTTTCTTTTAACTGTGCAAGTAATCCCCAACCTTAGATGATTTGGAACTGCGAAGGACTCGGAGGTGGCCACACGATCGCTGATGTTTTGCTTTAGACTTATTTATTTAAATTTCTTATTGGCTATTGATTCTGTAATAAGGCCTCTTAAACCTAAGTTATGCTATTTTGGCTTTATTTATTTGATACTTAACTGATAGTGATAAAACGCTGGTTTTCAAAAAGATTAACTGTTTTCAAAACATCGCGTTTTCTCAACATTTTGGATATTTCTTCCGTAACAAACAATGTTTTTATAGTAAAGATGTTTTAATTGGTTAGTAAATGGTTTGGATGATTTGAGTTTTAACAAAGAGGCTTTAACCTTCTTACGGGTTTTATCAACAAGAGCAAGTTTTCAAAAAGCACTCCAATGTGACACTGCCAGATTTGGCTTTAACGTCTAGGCCGGGTTTGAAGTGTTACACAGTCTTACCAATTGTTCATCATATACTAATCTCATTTTCTTTGAGTTTTTTGTACATACCTGTACCTTCTCATAACATATTCACATACTTTATCATCTTTGACATACCCGTTGAATTTCCTGTTGAACCACTTGGAATACTAAAGGATACTCGAGGATCAAGAATACACAGTACCTTACCAATGCCATATCCTAGATATGATCTTACATGTAATCTCGTATCAATACCAATAACCTAGCTATGGTCTAACACGAAGTCTCACATCGATGCCATATCCCAGATATGGTCTTACACGAAGTCTCATATTGATGCCATATCCCAGATATGGTCTTATACGTAATCTTAGTGACCATAATGCCATGACATTTGTATCCTAACTATTCCTAAGGTTTAACTGGGATTTACTCGCTTGTCGAAACTTAGTCAATTTCATTCATAGAGTCAATCATACAACTCATGCAATAACAAAACATTATAAATACAATTATAAATTTGCATTATTTACATACAAACTTACCTCGACTTAAAAATGGCGAAAAAGACTAAATCGTCAAATACTCATTTTTCCACCATTCTAGGTCCAAACCTCGTTTTTCTTGATCTATAATATCATATTTAACTTATCCAATCATCATACTATTCAAATCAACCCAAAATCACATTATGGAAAAATTACATTTTTGCCCCTAAGGTTTGACATTTTTACAATTTAGTCCCTAGGCTCGTAAAATGAAATGTACTCAATTTCTTCCATACCTATGCCTAGCCGAACCTTATACATGCTTATAATAGCCCACAATTTTCTTTTATTCACACTTTTACTACTATTTTTTTAACTTTTACAAATAAGTCCTTTTAGGCATTTTTACCGAAAATCACTTAGCAAAAGTCATTTATCATACACCAAACATGCATTTTCTACCATTAGACATAAAAATACACAAACATCCATCATAGGTAAAATTTTAGACCTTGACATCTCTTCAAATTGATGGTAGAAATAGAAAGATCGAGTTACAACGACTTCAAAAATGTAAAGACCATTAAAAACGGGGCTAGAACGGACTTACAATGGAGCTTTAAAGGTTGAAAAAACCATAGCCATGTCTTCTCCATGTAAAATTCTGCCAAGGGGAAGAAAATGGACAAAAATTGGCTTTATTTTACTTTTTAATTCATTTTAATTACCAAATTACTAAAATACCCTTAATGAAAAATTTTAGAAACATACCAAACCATGTTCATTTTTGTCCACCAACTTAACCAATGGTCTAATTACCATTTAAGGACCTATAATTTAAAATTTCATAGCAATTGGACACCTTTAACATATAGAATTCATGTTTTGCACTTTTTGCAATTTAGTCCTTTAGACTAAATTAAGTGACCAAACGTCAAAATTTTCGAACGAAATTTTCAAGAAATCGTTCCATAAAACTGTAGATAAAAATATAATAAAAATAAATTTCTCTGCATCAGATCTGTGGTCCCAAAACCACTGTTCCAACTAGACCCAAAATCGGGCTATTACAACTCTCCCCCTTTAGGGATTTTCATCCCCGAAAATCTTGCTAGAATATAAATTCAATCCCCACGTAGACTCCTTTATCTCATGACATTGCCAAAGAACTCTTACTAAGGTTATGCTTTTATTTCTAAACTTTTTAATCTCTCGTGTCAAAATTCCAATCGATTTCCGTTATACAACACATCGGCTGAATCATAATCCCTATCGGAGAATTCATACTCAAAGAGTCCAATCGATACCATCGCAACATAGATACACAAAACACATTTTGGATCTTTTTCCAAGGCAATACTTTCAGAAGCATGCTATCGCTAAACGGGAATTTCATATCCTCATGTTTCAAATTCACATATGTTTTCTAACAATCTAAAATGGATTCTAAGCTGACATGAATCACTTTTACTTTTGGTACGATTTCTGATCGGATAGTCTCTGAAACATGTAACTCAACTAATCTATCATGTTATATACCCGATCACCAGAACATCTATTTCAAATAACTGTACATTTTATTACTCCTTGAATGAACAAACAAGCTACTACTGAGCTTCATACAAAATTTTCTACATAATCTCTGAATTACTTAGTGCACAAATTCTATCTCGGAATAATGATAACAGTGATCAGATCGGACCTAAAATTCAAAATCAAAAGTCATCTCACGCTATACTTGTTTAGTTTACTACTCACAATCACATTCTTGAGGTTCTCAACCTTGCAAAGAAAACATCGCTTTAGCTTCTAATTTAGCTACATTCAGGTCGTCATTAAATAAGATTAATCATGTATGAAATAATCACAAAATAATCAAAGGTGTTCCATTCCAGCATTTGCAACTATAATTCTTTCCCAAAGGTTAATCGATAACAACTCACAATCTTTTAATAGTTCAAGTCGTCTATGCTGTTTTAAATTCAGATTCCTTCTGTGCCATTAGATACTTTAAACTCATGGGATCAGGAAACATATGACATTTTTCGTTGGACAACCGACATCGTCAAATTCTTAACACAAACATAAAAAGTGGCTGACTCTAAATCACCCATCGGATAATTCCTTTCATGTGACTTTACCCGTCTAAAGCATACCCGAAAGCATAAACTATCACATTATATTCTTGTATTAAAACACATTCCAATCCATTCGATAGTGCATCGCTGAAAAATCACAAATTCTTTACTCAATTAAAACTAGACCTAGAATCAGTGCTTCGGTTAACAATATCTTCGACTATTTTCAACTTTGTTAACACTCAACAGACCATTCAAACTCTCACAAATATGATAACTTTTTTAATCAGAATAGCTTTAACTCATAATAATATCATCCGATTAGAACCTATCTAATAGGTATGTTTCTGTATCACACCTTTTTTAATATAAATTCTTCATTCAGTTTGTTCGTCAATTTACCCAGGAACGTACAAGATTTTATCTTCTTACTTGAGGATAAACTTGAATATATATAACTCAAATTACCCTTCGACTGACCAGCTCGCTCAGATAAAAACAACTGATTCGATTTCAACTATCAAATAATATCATATCAAATATTCCCTTCTTCATGCTGTTAAAACAACTCAAACATACAATCTTTCAAATTTTCCTCACATGCTAGTCAAAAGATCTTTACAATCATATTAGCTCAAGGAAACAGAATATCTTGGTTGAACTCATTGATCTTAATCAAATTTACCTGAGAAAAGAAAACCATAGTACAATTTGAGCTTGAGCTTCCACTATCTATACCTTTACCGATTTCAATTCCTTTCACGAAGATTAGAGAAATCCAAATACTAGAATCACCACGTTCCTATGATCAAACCAGAAATACAACCATAATAGACATAGTTATCACAAGCCAAAGAACATAATTTAAATATGAGCCATGATTGATAATTTACAAAATAAGGATGATAAGAAAACTGAGATAAAGAAATCCAAGATGCGATATTATACTGGAAGTCTAAGAACATCTCATATGAAAATAATAAAGATCTTGATGATTCCTTAGAGAAACCCAGAAGAAAAACAATGCTTATACGCACTGGAATCAATTGTAACAGAGATAATATATTTTCCAAAGATAAATATAAAACAAAACAATATCTAGTAAAAACAGAAGAATAGTCTCACATAAATTTTCACCATCAACTTTTATTCGAAACATAATAGAATAGAACCCCAAAGAGAGAGATAAGATATGATGATCATCAACCAACCAGGCCAATAGTGCTTTCATCTAACATTATAATTAGCTAGCATTCTCATACAATAAGAATTTCATCAGAAAATGAACAATCACATATATATCTCTGAGGATAAATGAATATATAAAATACGTAGGAGAGATCATCATAATCTATTCAATTACAACTGTTACACTCAGACATCTTTACGATTCAAATATCATTTCTCTGACTAGTTCTATCATCACTAATCCCGTATTATTCCATTCACTAATGAAAATCAATCTGGAAGAAATTCCAGCAAATACATACTTTAGACATCATACCTGAATGAGTCGATTAGCTGAGATTAACTTTTTCCTTAACTGTGACATTGCGAAATCCAGATGATCTTTAAAATAACATAGTGTCTTTTCCAAGACTGTATTCACTTGCCAAACTATTCTTAACCCTGACCACATTATTAGATATTCCACTACTGAACTCTCTAGTCTCTTACTTGTAAGCTCATTCAACTTAAATCTCGTGAGATTTCGTTATAGACTACCACATTGGTAAGGGGTTGAGGTTATAAAGCCTCTAACTCGACTCTCATAGATACACACATATAACTTAGCATTCATCATCAACATAATATCTTCACAATCACATAATTCACTTCAAGCTAATTAACATACATATTTATGTCACACGAACTTTTTGATTACCTTTATTCAAACAAGTGTACTTAAACATATATTCCATAAATTTTTAGCAAGTTTACTTATCGCATTCATTTAATTAAACAAGTCAGGAACACAATATCATATGAATGCCAAACAACATGGATGCTAATCATAATATAAACTTTCATTTCGTGTCACTTTTCCATATTTCAAGAATAATTCCCATTGAACTATTGTAATTTCGATGGATACTCGGGTAGTATACTCAAGATATACATGTTAACAATCCATCAATTCATATTCAAAAGTGCCCTGTTGGCACATATTCATAGAACACACTCTCGATCCACATATGATATAACAGGATTGCCAGTCCAGGCTGAATTCTTTCAATAACGTATGCTTTAAAGGGTTTACTCTAGATTACCCGTCCGGGTTAAATCCATTTCATAAATTATGCTCGAGAGGGCTTAATTCAGGATTACCCTTCCGGTTAAATCCTTTCAGTTAAATTTAAAACATTTTATCCCTTTCATAAAATCATCATAATCCATTGAAATACAACGTTCAACCAGAACAATGACATTTTATCCATATTTCTCAAATTATGGTTATTCCATTTTGTACATCATCACATACATATCATGAGCTCTTATTCATACCTTTCCAAGTTTTGACTCATCACAAACACATTTTCAAATATCTTAGTTTCACTTTCAGTATTTTTGAAAATAGCTCGGTTGGAAAGCATCATTGCCTCAACAAAACAATTTCATCAGAGTTGGGAGATATCACACTATCATGGGTAGTAATATAGCATGTATAGCTAGACTTACATACGCTACGTTAGTCCAAGAATCGACTAAACTATAGCTCTGATACCACTAAATGTAACACCCCTTACCCGTATTCGATGCCAAAATAGGGTATGAGGCATTACCGGACTCATATCACAAGCAATCACACAATTTTGAGTCATAAAATTTGCATCCAAATTAAAACCATCCATATTCAATCATAAAGTCCCTTATACGAGCCTACGAGGCTCAAAACATGTATTGGAAGGGCTCGAGACTAAACAGATGGATTTTAGAAATTTTTATAAAACTTAGAATGTTTTTTGCTAGAAGCAGGGCTCACACGCTCGAATGGTCCAAGGGGCACGCCCGTGTGACCCTGGGGACACGCCCGTGCTTCAGACCGTGTTTAAAATTAGTGTAACGCCCTGAATTTTTGGGCCTAGATGAATTGGGCTTTGGGCTTTGGGTCTTATAAATTTTTTTAAGCAAGAAAATGACAAATGGCATGTTGGCTTTAAGGGTTTAATGAACTTGGAGTGTCTAAGGGTGTTGGAGAAGTTCTAGGCTTGAACTTTAAGGAAAGGGAATTTTTAATTAATTATTAAAGGAACCAGGGTGGTGAGTAGTTGGGCTTTTAAATAAAAATAGGGAAAAATGGCATCAATGAGCCTTGAGGTGGAGTGGCTAAGTGACGCCACTTAGGGCATAGGAAGGTGGCGTTATAGGCTAGCAAGGAGATCTTATGTTCGAATCCAAGCTTAATATTTTTTTTAGGAGTTTAATTTTGGCCTTCTAGAAGGTTGGAAGTGGTGTGATGATGGACTCTAAGGAGAGTGACCAAAAGAGAAAATTTAGGAAAAGTATTGGGGAGTTATCAGGGAGAAAAATGAGGAGATGAGATGGGGAAGAGTTGGAGCCGATTGGGACTTTAGGGGGTAGGTAGAGTTTCGATTTTATGTATAAATAGGGGGTGACGAATTCCCTCTATGCTAATTCGGCAATTGGAATTCCCATTGTGCTATTTCGGCAACTATAGTACTCTGCTGAATTCTCCTTCACTTTTTCTGTTCTAAACCTCGCCTCTTCCTTATGTGTTTTCTTTTATTCTCTCCTAAAGCCTTAAATCGAATATCATTCTCTTCTTTCTCCATTGCTTGTACCGTCCCACCTTCATCTCCATTGTTGGGGACCGAATATTCGTGACTTCAAAAATATAAAACCTTTGCTCTTGGAGTCGTTTCCTTCGTCGCCTCAAACCTTGTGTCGAATACTCTAGTGACCAAATATTTGTCGTTCTGTCATCATTCCTTTGATTTTTGGTGGATCGAATCTTGGAAAAATCAGAATCAAGCTTGGATCTACAAGTCTCTGCCAAAAAGCTATCCATACGTTTCAGCTTTTGGGTAAGTGTTCTTGATTTTGGGATAAGTTGGCCAAATAGTCTATAGTAAGGGAAAGGGTGACTTAAGTGGATACAAGTCACCTACACGGTAAGGTTATGGTAAGGCTTTGGTTTTTTGGTAAATATTGTGGTTAAGTTTGTGATTGATTAGAGGTTCATATTGGTTGTAGGTTCAAGGCTGAGGATAGTGTAACACATCTCATTTACCAGGTGTGTACATACACTTCATACACGACAAATCGGCAAAAGCCAAAATACCGAAAAATTGAAATGTCGAAAAGCTGAAACGCTAAAAGGTTGGCACCAGCAACCACACGAGCGTACGAACATTTTTATGGGAACACCGATACGACTACCGGGGGCCAAGAGAGCGATCTCATGGTTTCGGGCCACTGTTTAGCCAACCAGGCCAAAAGGGGCTAAATAGGCCTGCCGAGCTCGTGGGCTCAAATCGGCAATAGTTGATATGTGAAATTGAATGATGGATTGATATGGATAATTGTATGATTTGATTATGATCGAGCCTAATGGGCTACATATACATGATTGGGCTTAATAGACTATATGGACATGATTAGGCTTAATGGGCCTTATGGGATTTTAGAAATGCATGCTAGGGTTTTAATGGACTCTAGGCTTAGTTCTGATGAATTCTTAAATAGCATAAAACTTAATTTAATAATCAAACATGTCTGTGGACAAGTCGCTAGGGTAGAGTTTGGCAATGGGCATATGCATGTCTAGGATTGGATCTAGGGAGAGCTTGGTACTTAGCGGTCTTAATGACCCACATTCTCTTCTCTGGAATCCTACCTGGTGCGTAGTGTCTGTTCACTTTAGCCGCGAGGACTTGTTGACGGGCCAAGGTTCGTAATTAAGACCTATACTATTAAGAATTACTAAAATACCCTTGTAGGGTAGAATTGCTGAAATACCCTTGATGTGTGAAATGACTAGAATACCCCTATGTGTTGAAGGTAAGATTTATGGATGTTACATGTACATTTGCTGCATTAATATGATATTCTATTTAGGTTGCATATGGGTGGGAATTATAGAATAGAGGAAGTATATGAGGATCGAATGGATGCTTAACAACTATGGATCCACCGATGGCTTTTTAAGCCCATTATATGATTAGCAGCTTTGCTGCAACGTTTGGTAGTGCCGCAACGGGGCTACCCTTGATGTGCATCGGATGGGTGGGTCAATTTAGAAATCCCTACAGATGTGTTTCGGAGGGACAGAGATGATGTGTACGGGATGGATTATTTGGGGAGGGTTTGTATTGCATTGCATGTATGATATTGTTATGTTAATAATATGATATGTATGCTATTTGTTTGACGAGGGTCGTACACACTGAGTTTTTGAAAACTCACTCCCTCTTTTATTTTTCTCAAGTAATCCTCAGTAGGCGGTTCAACGGATGGAGGGACTCAGAGTTGGCCACCTAGCAAGATGATTAGACTTGTTTTTCTTAATATCTAAATTCTGGGATTTTAAGTTATTTATTTTAAGTTATTTTATTTCGGATTGTAATAAGGTTTTCCCTCTAGTTATTATTCCATTACTTCCACTATGCATTAGAATTTTGAAACGGAACCTGGATTTATTTCTTTTAAGTATATTTCAAGTTTTTTTCTTGAAAATAATTGTGCTTTAAGATCGAGCTTCCGCTGTCAAAGGAAATTTTTACATGGTAACAAGGAGAATGGTTTTTGCCAGTGTGCTCAATTCTGGAATTTTATTTTACAGCAATTAAGGTGCAGGGGACACACGGCCAGATCATATGCCCGTGGGACAGACCATGTGTCATACATGGCCTAGACACACACCCGTGTGTCTACCTATGTGGACAAAAATAAGGCTATTTACCAAGCCATTTTGCCTCCCTTACTTGCACCCATCTACACAACATCACATGGCACAAATTCAAGCATATAAGAGCAATTCAACCACCACAACCAAGACAATAACATGTCATTCTCATGCCATTATTTATCATGCTTAGAACATCAAACTCTCCACACCAAATCATGCAAGATTCCATATATACAAACATTTCACATTCTTGTCATAAATCATATTTCTATCATTCACCAAGTATACCATATTCATATCACCAGAGACATTAGCACATATATATACTTAGGATTACAACCATGATAGCCCAAATAAACCAATCTACATGGTCAATTATCAAAACGAGCATTTGACAATCACAAGCCATCACATCGGCTACAATCACAATGACACATTTAACAAATGGCTAAGTCCCTATACATGCCATAGACTTAAAATAATTAAATTCATTTATACCCAAAATGACAGCTTGATAGTGTGATAGGATCTCCGGCAAACTCCAACCTAAGCTAGCTCAATAACCCTATGAGACATTGGAAAGGAAGGGGGTAAGCTTTATTATATAGCGTAGTAAGTTCATATGCAAATAGAAAACATTATTCATACACTTGACATACAAATAACTAACAAATATTAACATAAATGTCATTAAAATTTCACAAACACAACTTACTCAATCCCAATCTTACCAACAGCTCATCATATAAATAACACCACATATTTCCACATGAATGTCATTAAACTTCATGAGTATAATTTACTCAATCACATTCTTGCCTATAGCTCATCATATGAATAACATAACAGATATCAATATAAATGTCATTAAACTTCATAAATGTCATATAAACATAAATGTCATTTAATATCAACGTAACACATGTCAACATAATTGTAACATACAAATAGTTCATCGTATGAAATACATAACACGTATCAACATAAATGTCATTTAAGCTTCATACGCACAACTTACTCAATCACAATCTTACCAATTGTTCATCATATACTGAGCTCATTTTCTTTGAGTTTTTTGTACATACCTGTACCATCTCATAGCATATTCACATACTTTCTCATGTTTGACATACCCGTTGAATTTCCCGTTGAACCACTTGGAATGCTAAAGGATACTCAAGGATATTGAACACACAGTACTGTACCAATGCCATATCCCAGATATGGTCTTACATGTAATCTCGTATCGATGCCAATAGCCCAGCTATGGTCTTACACGAAGTCTCACATTGATGCCATATCCCAGATATGGTCTTACACGAAGTCTCATATCGATGTCATATCCCAGATATGGTCTTACACGTAATCTTAGTGACCTTAATGCCATGACATTTGTATCCTAACTATTCCTAAGGTTCAACCGGGATTTACTCGCTTGTCGAAACTTCGTCAATTTCATCCATAGAGTCAATCATACAATTCATGCAATAATAGAACATTATAAATAATTATAAAGTTGCATTACTTACATACAAACTTACCTCGACTTAAAATTGACGAAAAGGACTAAATCGTCAAATACTCATTTTTCTTGATCTATAATATCACATTTAACTTATTCAATTATTATAATATTCAAATCAACCCAAAATCACATTATGGAAAAAATACATTTTTGCCCCTAAGGTTTGACATTTTTACAATTTAATCCCTAGGCTCGTAAAATGAAATGAACTCAATTTCTTCAATTCCTATGCCTAGCTGAACCTTATACATGCTTACAACAGCCCACAATTTTCATTTATTCACACTTTTACTACTAATTTTTCAACTTTTACAAGTAAGTCCTTTTAGGCATTTTTACTAAAAATCACTTAGCAAAAGTCGTTTATTATACACTAAACATGCATTTTCTACCATTAGGCATCAAAATACACAAGCATACATCATGGGTAAAAGTTTACCTTGATATCTCTTCAAATTGATGGTAGAAATATAAAGATCGAGTTATAATGACTTTAAAAATGTAAAGAGCATTAAAAACGATGCTAGAACGGACTTACAATTGAGCTTGAAAGCTTGAAAAAACCCTACCCATGTCTTATCCATGTAAAATTTGGCCAAGGGGAAAAAGATGAACAAATATTGGCTTTATTTTACTTTTTAATTCTTTTTAATTACCAAATTACTAAAATGTCCTTAATGAAAAACTTTAGAAACATACCAAACCATGTCCATTTTTGTCCACCAACTTAAACAATGGTCTAATTACCATTTAAGGACCTCTAATTTAAAATTTCATAGCAATTAGACACCTTTAACATATGGAATTTAAGTTTTGCACTTTTTGCAATTTAGTCCTTTTGACTAAATTGAGTGCCCAAACGTCAAAATTTTCGAACAAAATTTTCACAAAATCGTTACATAAAATTGTAGACATAAAAATATCATAAAAATAAATTTCTCTGCATCAGATTTGTGGTCTTGAAACCACTGTTCCAACTAGACCCAAAATCGAGCTGTTACATTATCCATCAATAATCTTTCATTTTCTACCATAAATTTTTAATTTCTGGCATATACATCCATGACCCATTTTTCATACCTTGATAACTTTTGAAATTAATCCCCCAAATAGATAGCTTAGACTATCCCGATTCCAAAAAATATAAATCATTAAAAACGGGACTTGATTTCATACCTTATTGAGCTTGAAAAGTTTCCATCCTCTCTCCTAGGATTTCCATGGAAATATTTGGGGAAGATGATATGAATTTTTTTTCTTTTTCATTTAATTAAATTTTCATTCAATAACTTTTCATCTTTCAAATTTAGTCCTTAGCCTTTATTTTATTTTTCCATGGATGAGTCATACCAAAATATCTACATACTTTCTTTAATGGTCTAATTACCATATAAGGACCTTAAGTTTTGAATTCCATAGCTATTTGATCCTTCTAGCTACTAGAATCCAACTTTTGCATTTTATGCGATTTAGTCCTTCTCGTAATTAAGCAATAAATCGATAAAATTTTCTTTTCAAAATTTTCACATGACATTTCCATCATATTATGGACCATAAAATTAAATAAAATAAATTATATTTTTAGCTCGAATTTGTGGTCCTGAAACCACAGTTCTGATTTTACCAAAATTTGGCTATTACAATTGTAACTATTACATAATAATCCAAGAAACATACTCATAGTGGGTCAGTCGAATATGTTCTTCTCTAACACATACTCATGTATTGATTTTGACATCCCTATGTCAATGACAACTTTTTGTCATCAATCAACTACACATTAGTCTCAATGCATTATTGTTGTCTAAGCCCACAATAATACTTGACTAAGGACCTTTTAAGAATAATCAAATTTTCTTAGGATTTTATTACAATTCAATTTATTTATATACACAAAAAAAGAAACCGAAATAATAATGGAAATGTCTTGTATTAATAAATAAGGTAAAATAAGTATTTAATTACAATCATCTCATGATTGGTCTTTGGGCATACTATAACATATGGAACCTAATAATCATCGTCACGGTGTCGCTCAAGCGAGCCAGTCGATACCATTTCGTCTCGTTTCAAACCTTGATGCTCGAACACTGCAATGTCCCCTCCGCAGGCCTAGAGCTTCACATATCACGTTTTGCACCCAACAATATTGGATTGTGGAATCTAATGAAAATACCATTTCCCTATCCATCAGCCCATTCCTCTATTTGCCACTTCTAAAATTGATGCTCGAACATCACAATGTTGCCTCGGCAAGGTCTGGAGCTTAACATATCACGGTTTGCAACCAGCAAGACCAGATTGTGGAATCTAATGAAAACTCCATTTCCCTATCTATCCCATCAAAAGCTTCACTCCATACTCCAAAATTCATACATACACAGACACAAGCATATCATCACATAACTTAGCAATGTAGAGTACGATAATTATATATATATATATATAATACCATAACCATTTCATGCATAGAGACACAATTGCAGATACTTATATACCAATTCATTTTTATGCATACAAGGCATTCTCAAACAACAAAGATCATACCAGCCATATAACATTCAGAGCAAACCCATATATGGAGTATAGAAACTCATGTAATACTTTTGTGCCTCATTAGCTTAACTTTTTTTAATGCTAGAGCTTCCATTCTTTTGGAAGCTAAGCACGACAACTGATGTCAGAAATTTAACTTAACATTCTAGCTTAAAAACTCAGTTTTCCAGAAACATGTAGAACCCCTCAAAGATTCAAAAAAAATCTTAACTTTATTTTCTTAAAGCTACGAACACCGAAGGACTTTGAACTTTATCAGGTCACCTGATTATTTAATTTTTCGACTCAAAACCCATGATCACCGCTCCATGCAGAGGTTTTCGTAGTTATCTTTTCCTTGAAGCAACCAATAATAAGATGAATAATAGAAGAAAATTAAATAGAATGGAGAAGAATTCACCTTGGTAATTCATTTCTCAGCTATTTATAGCCCTTCACTCACTGTCTTCAACCTTATAAAAACCATCCATTGGTAATAATTTTATCTCCAACTAATGAACCAATTAGTTTTCATCCAACCGAACTAGAATTGGAACTTAATTATGTTCAAACCAACCACTAATTTTTTTCTTAATTTTCTGTGGAAGTCTCCAACTTCTGATTTATTTCAATTTAACCCTTAATTATTCCTAAATTCTGAACTTAACAAAAATTGGGTGTTAAAACTTATAGGAACAAGTGAATGCAAATCTAGTTGGGCATGAAATGGGTATAAAATGGAGTATTTTGACATTTTGGTACTGAAGTATCGATACCCTAACAAAGATATCGGTACTTAGCAGTTTCAATCAAGCTTTTAAATAAATAGAATTCCAATTTTGTATCAATACTTAAAATTGGTATCGATACTTATAAAGGAGTATTAGTACCAAAAGCTAAGTATCGATACTTGTGTTTTAAATATGAATTTTTCAAACTCTGAACATGTTTTTCAAAATTTTGAAATTTTACAATAATTACGTTTTTGAATAATCAAGATAAATATTTATCAAAAACGAGTAAATGTCATGAACTCTACTACAGGTGTATAAATACAATATTTAATTATTGACAGCTTGCGAACCAGTTAAATGAGCCTGAAGTTTGATACAGAAGATAATGAATGGTTTGATTCGATTTAGTAGTGTGATATGATGTGATGAAATGCAACATAATTGAATAAATGTTAATATTTATAAATTATAATGGACAAAATTTAAATTGTCTATGAATTGAATGTAACATGGTAACATAGTACGTATGTATATTGAATATTGGAAATTATATGAATATAAGCATGTTATATTGTATTGAACTAGTTTATGGAACTTATTTAAATGGACTTAAGTGATATAAATGATGTACTTAGTAAGATGTTTTTTGTTGGTGTAATTATTTTGTGTTTTCATTAACTTATTCGCGTTGATATTGAATTGTATAAATATAATTGAGTTGATTACTCAACATACAATTTGTTTTCTGTGAGCAGGTTAGGTTATATTCGAGATCCTAAATTTTGGCTTCAGCATCCATAGAGGATCCTGGACTTAGCGATGTTGGTGTATTTACGTTTTGAATAGTTTGGCACGTACCTAACTAGTTGAGTCGCTTTTGGTATATATTTATATTTATATGAACTTAAGTAACAAGTTAGTACTTGAGAATTTAGTTAATAGTGTTATTATATGCTCATAAGTGGGTTATATGAAATGTGATGTGCATTCGTATCTAAATTTATGGTACTTTCCCCGGTAACGAATGTGACATACTGTAACTCAAACTCGACGATCAGGTCGAGTATAAGGTGTTACAAATATCCTATGAGAGTAATACACTTATGACATGGTTATTGGATGAGTACTTATTAAGTAGCTTTCGTAATGGTATATAACATGGGAGAGCTCAGTCAAGATCCTATAGTGGAATGACTTCATGACTAAATTAGTTTATAATTAAAAGATGAAAAGCTGAAACTTATTTATAAATTTTTTAAGCCCTAAATATATATGTCTAATTGGTCCCTTCACTAGCTCATTGAAAATAAATATGAATTGCATGTAGAACCAATTGAAGAAAAATGAATAGAAATAATGAAGTAAGAGAAATAGATCGCATTTGTAGAGAAGTTAAGCATTCACATGTACTAATAATCGCCTCACGTTTGGCGATCATTCTAACTTAAGCATAAGTTCTTGGGAAGTTACTTAACTAGAATGACCTTGAATGTATAACCATCAACTCAACATCTATAATTCCATGAACTACGATTAAGTCATCATGGGACAATATTAACGAGTATCATGTATGACTAGTTGTCCTTTATAAAAGAAAAACTTCTTATTATATCACATGATAATACTTACAACTTGGCCAGCCAAATATCATACGATTATAAGATAATTCTTCTTTCTTTTAAGAAATCTCCTCAGTTAAATCCTCATGACAATGTCTACCTTGGGGTAGGTCCATTTCTTGCCAAGACAAGAGATCGTCGATGGAGTTTGTAGGTTTGTTTAGAGACCTTTTCTCACTTGATCTTTTAAAAACATGCAATGTTTTTTATATCTGGTTTCAATTATGAATGATTAATAAATGCATGACAAGTAAATGGGGCATGCTTTTCCTAAACTATTTAACATGCTTATTATACAGATGCATGAACATACTTTACAGCCAATTTAAATATCATCATGCTACCATTGAAAAGCATTAAATTAAGTGACTTTGACCAATCAAAGTTTGTATAATTTCATCCTAGAAAATAAAAAAAATACAATTATCACCCCCAAAGAATACTTTGGGTCTTCTGGATGAAAGTCAAATATCCTATTTTTTGCGGTTTTTTCCCAAAACCACAAATGAAATGAAAAACACTAAAGGGATCTGCTAACGAACTTCTATCGCCACCACGGGCTTTGCTATTTCCATGGTTGATTTTGCCTTCGACGTCCTAGAGTCACTGCTGGCCACCATTGTTGGACCACTAGTAGCCTCCGCCATTAGACCACTATTGATCTTTTTCCATTTGGTTGGATCGGGTTTGCGTTGTCTCGATTAGTCTTGGATGTGTCTCGATTCTCCAGCATTCATTGAAAAATACTTATGTCTATTTTTTACTCACATAAATTATTCTAAAATAAATAAATAAAATAATTCCTACGTGGATATAATATTCCGCAATCTCATTACATATCCTAAAAAATATATTAAAATAATAATTACAATCACTTTAATTTCTAGGAATCACAACTTTGGCAAAATCCCTTTATAAAATAAATGATAAATTAATAAAAGACATTCATTTTCATACGTAATCTAAAACGTACTAATAATTATAACAATGTCACATCTTATAAAAAATTAACCAAACATGAAGAGAAGAGAAATTTCGATATCGATTTATATTACAAATATAAAACAACCTGGCTTTGATTCCAATAGATTGAAAATATCTAATTTAAAAATGATATTCTATTACAGCGAAAAATTAAAAATTTGAAAATAGAGACAGTTTGTGATATTTATAGCGACAAAATTTTTCAGAAAAGTATCTGTGCTTTGTGTGAGATAAATCTTAGACGTTCTCGACTTTCAACCGAATAACCTCCTCCGTTATTCTCGTACCTTGAATCTCTTTGAGTGTGGACTTAAAAAATTATGAATCAAACATAGAACCAAAAATAATTTTCTTACTTTTAGAATGAAAGTAAATTTCTCTCTCTAGAAACTGGTAGAATTGTTATTCCTAGAAAATTTAATTTATACTTAGAAAATAAATTCCAAATATTTTTGGGCAGAATAATAATATCTCAAAATTGTGTGTTTTTAGCCCTACTAGTGTCATCTATTTATAGGGAGAGATTGAAGAATTCTGGTTCAATCAGTAGAATACAAATAATATTTATGTGATAGAAAAATAGGTACCCTAGTTCTACTAGGAGAGAGGGGTTGCTAAACCTAGTTAATTATACTACGGTTGCCACCCTTCATACGCATTATGAGGGGTTTTGGACCTCTCCTATATTGGGTCTAATATACGTGCTTCCTAAACATTTAACCTAGCACTTTATAATTTAATCAAATTAGTATTTTTTTTATTTCCTAAAATAAATATGATTTATTAAATTAATTTTAATTAATTAAATTTTCAATTAAATACTTTTCTAAACCCAATTCTAATTCCATTACAATCATGATAATTTTATCGTAAAAGAATCTATGAGAAAATATATTTTGTAACATCCTGAAATTGGGCCTAGTAGGATTGGGCCCATTGGGCCTTGAGCACAGAAGCATTTAAAATTTTTGGAGAGCAAGAGAATGGCTTTATTTCGAGTTGAACTTATTGGGAGGGTGATTTTGGAAAGTTACAGGGTTTCTAGGAAGTTCCTGGTTTAAGTTGGGCCTTAGTAAAATTTTGGTTTTAACCTATTAAGGAGAGATAGTAAGTGGTATCAAGGCTTACGGAAATAGGTGAGTAATGTACTAGCATATATGAGCATATGGCAAGGAGGTTATGGCATCAAGTGGAGGACATGGAGAGAAGAGGTTCAAATCCCATCAAGTGCAAATTTTTGACTAATTTTTTTGTATTCTTTCCTTAAGTGTCGGCCGTGGATGTATTTTTGGTAAGGTGGACTTTTTAATTTTGGCAAGGTGGCTAAGGAAATATGGTAAGGAAAAATGGATGGAAATGAGTAAAAGAAAAGGGAAGGAATAGGGAACATGTTGGCATTTTTCGTAGGGGATGTTTTGGAAAGGTTTTATTTGGTCTATGTTCATTTTTTGGTAAAGATGATAATGGTTTGGAAAAGGGAGAGGGTAGCCAAATTTTGATTGGAGCATTTTGATAGTTTTGGTGTTTGTTAGGTCTAATTCCTTTTGGCATCCTTTGTGTTCATTCTTCCAACTTCTCCTCCCATTGCCGCAACTTCAAGACAATAGTGGACATTTTCTCTTTTCTTTCTTGTCTTGCCGAAAACACCTAGCCTTTGTGATCAATTATTTTTCACTCATGTTCTCTTGAAAACTGAAACTACCGATCCTTCTTTGTTGTCTTGCTACTAGTGCCAAACTGTGTTCTTCATTTCGGTTTATCCCTAATATTAAGGTAATGGTTCTTTCTTCTTATTCATGTTGTTTGTTCTTTCTTCTCTTGACTTGGCTAAGCCGAAACTCTCATCCCTTGGCTAAGCCGAACCTAGCCACTTATTGTTATTTTAAACTCCTTTTATTTTCTTTTGATGAAGGCCGAATCAAGCCATCCTTTGCTGCTACTTATCTTTCTCTTAGCCTTGGTTTCCAAAGTTGATTGGGACTAGTTGCAATAGCCAAGGTGCAAGGCCGGATTTTAGAATCTAGTAGGGAAGGATCGCGATTGTGGTAAGTGACTCTTGTGAGTGAGTACTTTTAGGCTTTTGGAAACTTTAAGAAATCGAGGCTAACTTTTGATCAATTTTATTTTTAGGGGGCAACGAAGAGTAGTTCTTTAGGGATTCCTAATCAAGGTGTGTAATCTCGTACTTTTCAAATACATGTTTGAAATGGTGTGTAATCTCACACTTCTCTGAATATTTGCATGAAATGTTCTGTGATTTGGTCGAAATACCAGAGAAAACTGAAAACCGGCATCTGTGATCACTTGGACGTGCGTAGGTTCATAGTGGTAACCATATTTTTGCAATGAAACAATTTTGGTCAGTAACAGTGATGTGATTTCGAAAAATCATGAAAAATAGGAGAAAGGGAATTTGAAATTGATTAAGATATCAAATAAAATCTTACTGTGTCTATTATGATATGAAAGAAATAGAGAAGGAAAAGGAATTTTATTTTCTATGATATTCTAATTTTAGTGAGACTGGTTCTGATTAACTTCGTGGTTCCCTAATCTGTTTTGGAAAAATCATTCAAAATTGTAAAAAGTGATTTATGAGTTATAATTTATATGTACAGTATTTTCAATAGAAACAAGTGGGAGCAACATATGAAAACCGTACACTGAGATATTTAAATTTTGGGTAAGTGAGGTCAAAATCATTGGACAGTGAAACAAGGGAAACTTTAAGGAATAAACTGTACTAAATGGTTAAGCCAAAAATTCTGGAAAAATTGTAGTAAGAAGATATATGAGTCTAGTTCAAGGAAAATTTACGGATTTAGATTTC
Source organism: Gossypium rotundifolium (assembly GCA_025506655.1). Lineage (NCBI taxonomy): Eukaryota > Viridiplantae > Streptophyta > Magnoliopsida > Malvales > Malvaceae > Gossypium > Gossypium rotundifolium. Next base: position 34,935,180 of record CP106730.1, read on the forward strand.
AAGATTTCTAACTCAAGTTATAGTCAATTTAGTTAGTACGACACAGTTGGACAGTTAAAATTTTTATGCCCAAATTAGTAGTTAAATCTAGATTGCGAAAATTACTGAATTGATATATTGCTTAATGGGCCAAATTGATATATTGCTTAATGGGCCGAATTGATATATTGCTTAATGGGCCAAATTGATATATTGCTTAATGGGCTGATTTGATAATTTGCCTTAAAGGGCCGATTTGCAAAGTGTTAATGGGCCAAACTTTTGTCTGAATTAATTATTGTTGTTATATTTGTAAATATCATGATTTGCTATGTATGATGCATTTACATGATTTTGCATAGGTTGGGAAATATGATGAAGAGAAGTTCCGGTGCCACTGCCACAAAAATGTTTGTTAATATGATTCTGGCCAAATCAAAATTTGTTATAAATGGCATAATGCCTGCGATTGGTGTGTTTGGCGGGGTGGGTTAACTTGATCCTCACAGGTGTGATGGATGGTACGGGTGGTTTGTAGCGGATGGATTATTAGGTTGGTTTGGGATTGCATTACATTCGTTTGATTCATTTGATATATTCTGTTTTGTAAATGGGCTTTGGCCTAAGATTATGCTTTATGGGCTTCGGCCCAAGTTATTATAAATGGGCTTCGGCCCAAGTTATTGTTATATGGGCTCAGGCCCAAATTTTTGCTAAACGGGTTCAAGCCCAGTGAAAAACGATAAGGGAATTATACATTGAGTTCTTGTAACTCACCCCCTTTCTTTTCTTAATCCCTGTAGGTAACGCTCAGTGACGAGGACTTGGGGCCATGGATAACTCGGTGGAGACCATACTTCATAAATAATGTTTGCAAACATTAGTAAACTACTTTTCAGTATTATTTCATTACCTTTACTATTTCGGGTTTTAAAGTTGTAATAAGGCCTCTGGGGTAAACTTTAACTTGCTTTATGTTTGGACGTATTTATTATGTTGCTTGAATTATTTTTAAAATGTGGATTTTTCTAAAAGCAAAACCAACGGTTTTTCCAAAGTTGATTAATAAATGGATTTTATAATAAACTTTTACAAATGATTTTAACTCAGACTTTCTTTCAAATTATCGATGACATTTTTAAAAGTCACGGTTTTAAAGTTCACTACCTTGATTTTTGATTCATCAATCAACCTCTCAAAAATAGTTGTATTTTATCAAATAGTTACATCCAAACTTGTTTACTCTTTATTTTATCAAATATTTCAAATCAAATTTGTTTTCTTGTTTATAACAAATCAATATCTATTTTAGTACGAATCACAAGGATTTTATACATTTTCCTCATGTGACACATCAGATTCGGTCATAACGCATGGGCCAGGTTTGGGGTATTACATATTTAATTTTCTTATTCAATGAATTTCCAATGATCAATTTATTTAATTTCATTTTTTAACTTTAATATTTAACTAAATAATAATTCGAAAAACTTATATTAATTTTCAGGTCATTTCCATACTTAGTGAGAAACCACAGTCATTTATGAATGTAACTCGTTTCTCTAACTTTATCATTTATGTTCAATTTATTCTACATGCAATTCATTTCTAGTTTCAATAAGCTAGCGGAGGGGTAGATTGACATATGTAATTAGAGCTCAAATGATTTATAATTAAGTTCTAACTTTTCGCCTATTAATTGTACATGCATTTAGTCATGATGACATTCCACTGTAATATCATGATTGAGCTCTCTCCAATTGCATACCATTATAAAAGTTACTCGATCAGTGCTTGTCCATTAACTTATCATAAATGTGTTACCCTCATAGAACATCCTTAATCTCTTTGGAATAAATTTGTTCACTCAATATGACTGTATTATATCTTACAGTAATCATTACATCTTCTTTCATGAAATGTCAATTACTATCGAATAGTAATTAAGTCATTCGTCAAAAAGACAAACAACCCGTGATCACATTTACTTTTCATCTATTTTAAATGCCAATAAGAGGATATCATTTATCCATTTCTTGGGCTATGATTTCCACTTTTGTGAATGGTGCTACATATTACAGAAGTTGTATAACTACCACATCAACTTTCAGTTTATTATCTATTTGAACTCAAGCTTTTATTTACATTAAAATATACGAGTCACGCATACATAGTTCACCATCCACTCACGATTAATGTATGCTACACTATAAACATCACAAGTGAATAAATCCATAAAAAATTTAAGATCTATTCTACTTGGGTCCTTTTCGATGTACTGGTAGTCTAGTCATCCACATCTTTGTCTCTATCTTTTGGGAGTCATCCACTCTGATGCTCAAGATAAAGCATCTTCCTAATTGAACTTGATAAATGACATGTTATTCTTTCAATCGATTTCCTCATTTCTGATTAGACTAAGGACATGTTGAGGTTTATCTACTAATACAATCTGCCTTACCTTATTACGACCTGACTACATAATACCACTTAGTATTAGTTAAAAATTAGATAACCAGTGAGCTAATATTTGTTTCCATTTTTATTTACGTACAAAAATCATTAAGGACAATATAAAAATGGTATTAATGTAATTGATGGATAATTTTATTAAACCAATCTGCTCAAAAAATATACAACTGTACATAGATGAAAATGTTGCACTTATGGAACAAGATCTAACATTGAAACCGGGTGTAACACCCCTTGGCCGAATGCACCTAAGCCCCAAAACCTATCTCTTTTCTCTTTGAAAATCATCTTCATCATCATCATCATCTTCTTTTAATCTCTCTTTCTCATTTTCTTTTTCTTTTTCATTCTATTTCTCTCTTCTCTTTCCCTCTCATAGCCGAAACTATCCTATAATCTTTTCACCATTTTTCTTTCTTTTCTTTTAGTTAAAAATCGAAACCATCATAATTGAAACCATCATCTTTTCTCTTCTCTTTTGTTAAAGCCGAATTATCAATTCCTTTCTTCTCTTTGTTCAAGGCCAAACCTTCAAGTGAATCAAGTAAGGATCTTGTCAATCGTTTTCATGACCTCCTTTTTTTTTACTATAGTCCCATAATCTTTTTATTTTTCTCTCCTAGGCTGAATCCTTGGAAAGGATTTTTAAGGATCCTTTTTGAAGGCAATTTTTAAGAAGTGATCTTTCGAAAATCTTCGAGGGTAAGGATTTTTAATTTAGATCGTATTAATTCTTTTAGAATGGATCACTAATCAACGTTATTTTAGGGACGAATTGAGACTAACAAGATAGGTAAGAAAAGAGCCGTACGGAGTGTTTGGAAGAGAGGAGGTACTCTTTTACCATCAAACTACAAACGAAGGGTAGTATCGGGTGTAAGAGACTTTCCATCGGGTTGTGGACCCTCTGCTAACGAGGATCGGTTATTTGAAGTTGTACGTACAACCGAACCACTTTACGTTGGTGGATTATCAACGGGTTTTGATCCATCTAGTGGAGAAAAACCACAAATAACTATCGTTCAAGAATCTGAGGGTAAGGATTTAGATCCATCATCAATAAGTATAGTTTTGTTAGTAATAGTGTATACTAACCAAGTGTGATGATTAACTAGGTGTTGACGAGCGAGAGAGTATCATTCTCACTATCATAAGGTGTGTAACCCTACATTAAAAACTCATAGATCTATTTTTATATGTGATTTTATGATAATGTGTTTAATAATGATTTTTGGATACCATTCAGTGGTATACGATATTCAGGTATGTTTACCCCAATATTTCATTAATTTTGCTATATGCATAAAATGTGAAATAAGTATGATTATATTATGATTTTGGGGTAAATGGCATGAAAACTAAATGTTATGTATGTGCATGGGCATATGGGTATATTTGATAAAGGAGGAAGTATTCTAGTGGTTTTACCACATTTCTGGTGACTTCGGTCACATATGTGAATTTGGTGACTTCGGTCACGTATATTTGAATCTGGTGACTTCGGTCACGTATATTTGAAATCCGTGACTTGGTCACATATTTGATATCCGGTGACTTCGGTCACAATTTTGTCTGTGGCCTTGCCACAAAATTATAAGGCGATGTGCATGTTGATCGCAAAGAATCGCCTTCGATGGTGTGTAGCGGATGGAGGGTCGATTTAGTAATCCCCACGGTGTGTTGGTTGGTACGGGTGGTGTGTAGCGGATGGATATTTAGGTGGGCCGGGCTTGCATTTCATTTCATGTACATAACCATGTAATATTGAATGATTATTATTTGATCTGCTATGAAAATGGGCTTTTGGGCTAAATATGAGCTAAATGGGCCTTTGGGCTAAATATGAGTTAAATGGGCCTATGGCCATATGTGTAACTTTTTGGGCTTTAAGGCATATGACAAAAATGGGCTTTTTAATGTATGTGTTACACATTGAGTTTATAACTCACCCATTTTTGTGGGATAAACTTTTCAGATGACTCGTAGTGCGATGGATCGGGTCAGCAAGGATTTCGAGGTGGCCAATGCTCGTATCAAGTATTTTGGAGATTTTCCAATTTAAACTTATTTAATTTGATTATTTAGACTTTATTATGGGTTGCTATTTTTGTAATAAGGCCACTATAAACCTGCTTTTTAATTTTGTGTTTGGACTTTTATTTTGCCGTGAACAAATATCTATTAAATAACTAAATGGTTTTTCGATAAATAATTTAAAAATGTTTTTGTCACTAATATATATATGTGTTTTAAAGTAATTTCCATAAATTTGGTTTTCTTTTAATTTATTAACTCCTTCTAAAATAATGTTTTAAAAGACATAAATTTACTTTACAATTTGATTTCAACCTAAAATATTAATTTAACTGCTTTTCTACAAAAAATCATCAAGTTTTTCTTAAATAAAACGAGAATTTGCTAAAGTTAGATTCGAGGAACATAACAAATCTGGTCAGGCTTTTGGGTGAGAGTTTAGGTGTTTCAACTTGGTATCAGAGCCCAGTTTTAAACTCTCGGCCTTGGGTTGTGAAGCCCACAACGTTTTCAAAATATGGCCCAAATGATTTTTTTTTTTTGAAAGTTTTCTTAAGTTAAATGGTTTTATAAGAGCATGGCACTCGGAGTTCTCAGCCCAGATCTATCAGGTATGTATCCTTATTGATAGAGTGATATAAAAGTCTGATAAGCTTAAGGAAACTATAACTTTAGAGACATGGACCCTAGGTGTATGTGTGTTACTACGGAAAAATCACTGAATATCTGCTTCATAAAACTTTCTTTTAATAAGAAGTGAAAAGATTCTAATACATAAGACTTTTCGTAAAAATAGATAAGACACGTAGCAGAAATGAGCTCTAGGGGACGTGGTCGTCGTGGACGTGGACGAGGAAGAATGGCTATGTCGGAACCAGTTAGATCTGGTCAAGGTTCCGAAAATGATGCTCCACCACCGGCTGTTGGGGTGGATTTTCAAGAGCAAAATGAAGGAGGTGACGCAGTATCACAAGCTATGCTGCAAGTTTTAGAACGAGTAGCAGAAGCTAGTTCTGGAAATGGGTCTCGAAAGTCGGTGACACGAGAGACTAAGATCGAATGGAGCTGAGGTTTTCAGAGGAGTATCTGGAGTAGCTCCAAATGTAGCGGAATATTGGTTGGAGGCAGTCGAGAGGATTATGGACGATTTGGACTGCACTGCTGAAGAGAAATTGAAAGGTGCTATTTCACTACTCCGTGATGAAGCCTACCAGTGGTGGCTCACTATCAAGGAGAGTACCCCTGTAGATCGACTGGATTGGGGGTATTTTAAAATTAAATTCGAAGGAAAATACGTTGGAGCTAGCTACATCGACTCCCAGAGGAAGACATTCCTGAATCTAGAGCAAGGCAACAAGTCGATAGCTGAATATGAAGCAGAATTTTTGCGACTTAGCCGTTATGCCAGAGGGATAGTGGCTACTGAATATGAACGGTGTGTCAGATTTGAAGATGGACTTAGAGATGAATTACGAGTGATGATTGCTCCACACCGGGAAAGAGATTTTGCAATCTTGGTGGAAAGGGCAAGAATAGCTGAGGAGGTTAAGAGGACAGAAAGACAGAACCGGGACAGAGGCTAGAATAAGAATAAGAGAAGCTTTGGGTCTTCAGGGTCATTCGGGAATTTTCAAAAGAAACCAAGAAATGAAGGACCGCGAGGTCAGCAGACTACTACGGGTGGACAAAATCGTGCTTGTGCCCAATGTGGGAAAATGCACTCGAGAGAATGTTGGAAAAAGATCGGGGGATGTTTCAAGTGCGGATCTAAAGGCCATATGATCAAGGATTGCCCGAAGAATTCAGATAAGAACCGCCCAGTAAGTCAGGATGTTAATCAGGCTGGCAGAGGTGAACAGCAGCCGATAAGGGGTCGTGGTCCAAATGGAAGGGGTAATGGTTCTGGTAGAGGTCGTGGAACTTGAGCGAGGCGCGTGGTAGCTCGAGGCGAGACAACCAGTGTCGTATATGCAGTTCATCGCAGAGAAGATAGTGACGCACCTGATGTTATCACGGGTACGTTTTTGATTTCTGGGTTGCCCTTTATTACTTTGATAGATATAGGGTCAACTCACTCTTATATCGCTAGTGAAGTATCTGGGACTTTGCATGTGACTTCTGAGACTGTACCTAGGAAGATGACTGTACTTAGTCCTTTAGGATGCATGAGTTATAGACAAACTTTTTAAGGAAGTGCCTTTAGAAGTTCAATGAACGCAATTTCTGGTTGATTTAATGGAGTTGCCATTCGGAGAATTCGACCTGATCTTAGGCATGGACTGGCTTGTGAAGTATCGTGCAAATGTGGATTGTGCTGATAAGCGAATGTCCTTAACAACTCTTGATGACAAAGAAGTTGTAGTGATAGGCGAGAGACGGAACTACTTATCTAATGTAGTATCCGCCTTAAGGCGTAAAAGATGGTTAGAAAAGGATGTATAGCCTTCCGATGTTGGTGAGTGCCTTGGAGGCTAAAGAAGCAATCTGAAAAAGTCGGGATGTGAATGAATTTGTAGATGTTTTTCCCGAAGAACTTCCAGGTTTGCCTCCAGATCGTGAGGTAGAATTCGGGGTTGATTTATTTCCTGGAACGGCGCCAGTTTCTATTGCTCCATATAGAATGGCACCGAATGAATTAGTTGAGCTTAAGGCTCAGATTCAGGAGTTATTTGATCGTGGATTTATCTGACCTAGTGTGTCTCCATGGGGAGCACCGGTCCTATTTGTGAAGAAGAAGGACAGATCGATGAGGATGTGTATAGATTACCGGCAGCTGAATAAGTTGACCATCAAGAACAAGTATCCTTTGCCAAGGATCGACGACTTGTTCGATCAGTTTAAAGGAGCTGCGGTATTCTCAAAGATTGATCTAAGGTCGGGGTATCATCAGCTTAAAGTGAAAGAAGCGGATATCCATAAGACGGCTTTCCGAACTAGATATGGGCATTATGAATTTCTGGTAATGCCATTCGGATTAACGAACGCCCCAGCTGCATTCATGGATATGATGAACCGAATTTTCCAGCCCTACTTGGATCAATTCACCGTGGGATTCATAGACGACATCCTGGTGTATTCTAAGTCCGAAATGGAACATGATGAGCATCTCCGGATTGTGTTACAAGTTTTAAGGGAGAAGAAGCTGTATGCCAAATTCAGCAAGTGCAAATTTTGGCTGAAAGAGGTTGCGTTTTTAGGCCATGTGGTGTCTGTAGAAGGGATAAGGGTGGATCCTCGGAAGATTGTGGCTGTGCTAGATTGGAAACCACCTAAGTCTGTAACTGAGGTTCGCAGTTTCTTGGGGTTAGCAGGCTATTACAGAAGATTTGTTGAAGGATTTTCTTCGATAGCTGCACCTTTAACGAAATTGCTGAGAAAGGAAGTACCTTTCGTGTGGGCTGATAAGCAACAAGAGAGTTTTGAGAAGCTCAAGAAGGTTTTAACTAAAGCTCCAGTTTTGATTCAGCCTGAGGCAGGAAAGGATTTTGTTGTGTATTGTGACGCTTCTCACACGGGATTAGGATGTGTTCTGATGCAAGACGGGAAGGTAGTTGCATATGCGTCTCGGCAGTTAAGACCTCACGAGGTTAATTACCCGACACATGATTTGGAGTTGGCAGCTGTAGTCTTTGCTCTTAAAGTTTGGAGACATTATCTATACGGGGAAAAGTCAGTGATATACACGGACCACAAAAGTCTGAAATATATACTGACTCAGAAAGAACTGAATTTGAGGCAGCGAAGGTGGATAGAATTATTGAAAGACTACGATCGTTTCTATTGAGTACCACCGTGCAAGGCGAATGTGGTGGCGACGCCTAAGTCGAAAAGTGGTGTCGATTTAAGGCGATGTTTGCACATCTTAGTCTTTACGATGACGGAAGCTTGTTGGCAGAATTACAAGTTAGTCCGACATGGTTGAGTCAAGTGAAAGAGAGGCAATTGATAGACGATGATCTAAGTGCAAAACTTCGAAGGTACAGAATGGGGAATTGGAAGATTTTGGTATTAACAGTGATGGGTTATTGTGTTTCAAAGGTAAAGTCTGTATGCCGAAGAATCAGGAATTGAGGCAAAAGATTCTTCAGGAGTCGCATAGTAGCCCTTATGCTATGCATCCTGGAGGAAGTAAGTTATACCGAGACTTGCGAGATTAGTTTTGGTGGCCTGGTCTTAAGCGGGAAGTTACGGAATTTGTAGGAAAGTGCTTAACGTGTCAGCAAGTCAAGGCTAAACATCAAGTACCTTCGGATTGCTTGATAGATAAAAATTCCACAGTGGAAGTGGGAGAGAATCACCATGGACTTTGTTAGTGGGCTTCCTCTTACGCCTATAAGAAAGACTCTGTTTGGGTGATAGTGGACCGATTGACGAAATCTGCACATTTTATCCCAGTTCGAGTTGATTACTCTTTGCAGAAATTGGCAAAATTATATGTGGCTGAGATTGTGAGATTGCATGGAGTGCCGTTGTCGATTATTTCGGATAGAGATCCGAGGTTTACGTCTCGGTTTTGGAAAGCATTGCATCAAGCTTTGGGCACCAGATTGGACTTCAGTACGGCATTTCACCCTCAGTCGGACGGTCAGTCTGAAAGAGTAATCCAAATCTTAGAAGATATGTTAAGGGGTTGTGTGATAGATTTCAAGGGAAGTTGGGAGGAATTCTTACCGTTAGCAGAATTTGCGTACAACAACAGTTACCAAACCAGTATTCGGATGGCACCATATGAAGCACTATATGGACGGAAGTGTCGCACTCCTACGTGTTGGACAGAATTAGGGGAACGTCATATTTTGGGTCCAGAAATAGTGGCTAAATCCGAAGAAAAGGTTAAGGTAATCTGGGCTCGGTTGAAGGAAGCATCTGACAGGCAAAAGTCTTACGCAGATCTAAAGCGGAAAGAAATAGAGTTTGCTGTGGGGGACCAAGTTTTCCTAAAGGTTTCACCTTGGAAAAAGGTAATGAGATTTGGTCGCAAAGGGAAGCTAAGTCCCAGGTTCATTGGACCTTATCGGGTTTTGAAGCGGGTCGGATCTGTGGCATATCAGTTAGAATTACCTTCGGAGTTAAAGTAAATGCACGATGTGTTCCATGTTTCAATGCTACGCCATTACCGGTCGGATCCATCTCATGTAGTGCCTGTTGAGGAGGTGGAATTAAGACCAGATTTGTCCTATGAAGAGGAGCCAATTCAAATTCTGGAGCGAGATGTAAAGGTTTTACGGAGAAAGTCGGTTCCTCTCGTTAAAGTATTATGGCATAATCATGGATCAGAAGAAGCTTCGTGGGAACCGGAGGAAGCGATGCGACAGCTATACCCTCACTTATTCCAGTCAGGTAATTTCGAGGACGAAATTATTTTAAAGGGGGTAGAACTGTAACATCCTAATAATTAGGGGTTATGCATCTTACTTAATTAAATGATGTTGCATGCTTAAATATGTTAAATGTGCTTTGGAAGTTATTTTTGAGCTTCATTAATTAAGTGAATGCTTAGTGGAACTTTTAATTTTTAATAATTAAGATGGAACTAAGCATGTTAGGCTTTAAGAATTAATGACAAGGAGTTTAAAGCATAAGTTGAGTAATTAGCAAGGTGGTTAGGATGCATGGATGAGTGCTTGAGGGGAGAGGTTCGAATTCCCTAGCTAGCAAATGGGAGGATTTTATTTTTGTTTCCTTCCCTATAGTGTCGGCCAAGGTTCTTCTAGAAAGGATGAGCATTCTTTTAATTTTGGCTAACTGACCATATGAAAAAGGCAAGCTAAAGAATTATGGCATGGAATCAAGATAGGATGATAAGATAGGGGGGACAAGAGGCTTGATATGTGGGCAATGTTTTGGAAACTTGTTCATGGTCATTTGACCATGAACCTAGATTGCATAAGGGGCTAAGGGAGAGGTTTAATTGAGTTGGAAATTATGGAGTCGATAGGGAAGAATTGTGGAGGAAAAAGGGGGATTGTGTTGGCTTCCTTGTTGGCCGAATTTGACTTGAGTTAGGGGGTGAAAGTTGGCCAAAAGTTCTAGCAATTGTGCATCTTTTCTCATTTCTCCAAAAACTCTCCGCTTAGCCGAATCTTGCTTTGGGATTAGGTAAAACTTCTCTTTGTTTTGGCTCTCATTTTGACCATTTCGATTAAAATTTCTATTCTCTCAAAATTCTTGTCAAAAGCATCAAAAGTTGGAAAAGCCTTTCTTCTTTTCTTTGTTCTCTCATTGCCGAATGTACCAAAGTTCAAGCACCATTTTTTCTTCATTTCTCCCTCTTGGCCGAATGCACCTAAGCCCCAAAACCTATCTCTTTTCTCTTTGAAAATCATCATCATCATCATCATCTTCTTTTAATCTCTCTTTCTCATTTTCTTTTTCTTTTTCATTCTATTTCTCTCTTCTCTTTCCCTCTCATAGCCGAAACTATCCTATAATCTTTTCACCATTTTTCTTTCTTTTCTTTTAGTTAAAAATCGAAACCATCATAATTGAAACCATCATCTTTTCTCTTCTCTTTTGTTAAAGCCGAATTATCAATTCCTTTCTTCTCTTTGTTCAAGGCCGAACCTTCAAGTGAATCAAGTAAGGATCTTTTCAATCGTTTTCATGATCTCCTTTTTTTTTTTTACTATAGTCTCATAATCCTTTTATTTTTCTCTCCTAGGCTGAATCCTTGGAAAGGATTTTTAAGGATCCTTGTTGAAGGCAATTTTTAAGAAGTGATCTTTCGAAAATCTTCGAGGGTAAGGATTTTTAATTTCGATCGTATTAATTCTTTTAGAATGGATCACTAATCAACGTTATTTTAGGGACGAATTGAGACTAACAAGATAGGTAAGAAAAGAGCCGTACGGAGTGTTTGGAAGAGAGGAGGTACTCTTTTACCATCAAACTACAAACGAAGGGCAGTATCGGTGTAAAAGACTTTCCACCGGGTTGTGGACCCTCTGCTAACGAGGATCGGTTATTTGAAGTTGTACGTACAACCGAACCACTTTACGTTGGTGGATTATCAACGGGTTTTGATCCATCTAGTGGAGAAAAACCACAAATAACTGTCGTTCAAGAATCCGAGGGTAAGGATTTAGATCCATCATCAATAAGTATAGTTTTGTTAGTAATAGTGTATACTAACCAAGTGTGATGATTAACTAGGTGTTGACGAGCGAGAGAGTATCATTCTCACTGTCATAAGGTGTGTAACCCTACATTAAAAACTCATAGATCTATTTTTATATGTGATTTTATGATAATCTGTTTAATAATGATTTTTGGATACCATTCAGTGGTATACGATATCCAGGTATGTTTACCCCAATATCATAAAATGTGAAATAAGTATGATTTATTATGATTTTGGGGTAAATGGCATGAAAACTAAATGTTATGTATGTGCATGGGCATATGGGTATATTTGATAAAGGAGGAAGTATTCTGGTGGTTTTACCACATTTCTGGTGACTTCGGTCACATATGTGAATTAGGTGACTTTGGTCACGTATATTTGAATCGATGACTTGGTCACGTATATTTGAAATCCGGTGACTTGGTCACATATTTGATATCCGGTGACTTGGTCACAATTTTGTCTGGTGGCCTTGCCACAAAATTATAAGGGCGATGTGCATGTTGACTACAAAGAATCGCCTTCGATGGTGTGTAGCGGATGGAGGTCGATTTAGTAATCCCCGGTGTGTTGGTTGGTACGGTGGTGTGTAGCGGATGGATATTTAGGTGGGCGGGCTTGCATTTCATTTCATGTACATAACCATGTAATATTGAATGATTATTATTTGATCTGCTATGAAAATGGGCTTTTGGGCTAAATATGAGCTAAATGAGCCTTTGGGCTAAATATGAGTTAAATGGGCCTATAGCCATATGTGTAATTTTTGGGCTTTAAGGCATATGACAAAATGGGCTTTTTAATGTATGTGTTACACATTGAGTTTATAACTCACCCATTTTGTGGGATAAACTTTTTTGGGTCGGGTTTGGGGTGTTTCAGATGACTCCAAGCCAATTGCCACCTTGAAACATAAACACACTTATACTAACTCAAGCAACTCAATTATTCCATCCATTACATAAACTTAAATGCATAAACTTTGCATCATGAAAAGGTATATAGCGATGGATCGAATGCATAACGCGTCTATGATCCCGAATTGACTTGGCGAACCTACATGGAAAAAGGAAAGGAGCGATGTAAGCATCTAGCTTAGTAAGTTTGCATGAAGATTTAACTGTAACACCCCTAACCCGTAACCGTCGCCGGATTAGGGTTACAAGGCATTACCAAACATAGCACAGGTCATAACAATTTTTTTTTCATTCATACAGTCCTATTTGAATGCAACATGATTAATACACTTCCATGGCATGTTTAAACAACATCGTACATATCTTAAAAACCATTATCCAAATTCATTTATAAGCATTATATAACTAATAATGAATGTTACCATTCAATTGGTCATTAAATCACATTGACCGAATATACACATGTTCTTTATTAACCTACTAAACAATTTAGCAATTATCAAAAGCTAAACATATATATATATATATTTATATATATATATTTATTTATTAAGAGATTTTCTTATTCAATTCATAATATATCAATATTATACATTCCAAATACTATACCTATAATTTTATCACTTAGCGAATATACCATCCAAGATTTAAAATAATTTCTAAGTTGATTTGTATCTTACATTATGCATTTCATTAATAAGTATTTATCAACCATAACCCAAGCATATTCAAACACGCAACTATCATCTTACCAAAAGACTAATTACAATATATATATAAACCTAACATGACTTTATATCACTATCAAACTCATGGCTAAGTAGAACATACACACATTTTATAACTAGAGTTACTCAAACATTAGATCATTCAGTAATAAATCCAAGCCATTTTCGCATGGCTTATTTATACAATTCAAATTATCATTCAAGCATTAAACTAGCCTATACATGCCTTAAGATTTTACGTCTAAAATTTAGAAGTACCAATATGAGTCGATAGTGTGGTTGACTTTCTTGACGATTTCCGAGCCCGTAGCAAGACCAAAATCTATAAAATGTAACATTGAACCACACGAATAAGCTTACTAGCTTAGTAAGTCTCAAGCAAATAATAATGTAACACTCAAACCCTTAAACATTTTATTCTTTAAACTTATGACATTGAATATAAATATTTCCATAAATAAATTTATGCGGGGCGAATACTAACAGTTCATTAACCTAAGCATTTACACTTCATTACCATAATTCAGAACTCATCGAACCGTAGTATAAACATATATTACATGAATCACATGCTCCAAGTCACATAGGACAACATCCATATCAACTATATTATCACATTCAAAGTCTTTTCACTCTTAGCATTTCTACTTGTAATCTGAACCTCCCAAAATAGTACATTTAAGCTCAATTTCTATCTTATACCATTCATACACATCGATCAATAAGCTCAATCACACATAGCACCATTCTTAACATAATATTTCAACTCAAGTAACATTAATCACAACTTACCTTATTTCTTATTAATTTAATGAGACTTAAGCTTACCTGAGTTAAACATATAGTCTATCATTGCCGAACTCCAATACCTCATTTAACTTAACATTTATCACTATTTTGCCTTTAACAAATAAATTACCATTTCGACATAAGGTTCAAATGGAAAATATCAACTTTCAACCATCTACTCATTACATATGCATATCATTCAATAAGGCCACATAAATGAACATATATACACTTGTCCATTCAACATTTCATATATCCAAGTATTCAATATAAATGTAATAACAATATGACCACATAACGAAAAGTCCGAATATATATATATGGTCTTTAGTCACATTCTTGCCCAATGAAATTCACATATATGCTTATCTATTTGATCGAACATAGAAACTCAATTAAATAACTCATAGGCACTTACCTGTATGGCCGAATATAAATAACTTGTATTATCAACACACTTACTCAATAAACACATCATGATGTAGTCTCATAAACCACAAGTTGATATTTCATCACTGGTATAAAACCTGCTAGGCACGAAGCCCAAATATATCACCGGCACTAAGCCTGCTAGGCACGAAGCCTGAATATATCACCGGCACTAAGCCTGCTAGGCACGAAGCCTGAATATATCACCAAAGACTAAGCCCGGTAGGCACGAAGCTCGAATATATCACCTAAGACTAAGCTGCTAGGCTTAAAGCCGAAATAACCACATAATTAATCCAATCTTTCAATACACATATTTAAATACTAATTTCACTAACACATTATATATATATATATATATATATATCTCATATTACTTTCACATATCATATCAAATACAATTATTCATATCACATTTACAAAATGTATATTCAATCCAATTCAACACTTTTACGTTCGCTAACTCATAGTTTTATACTCAAGATTATCAAATATCATTATTTAATATATTCATAATTAACTCTTTAATAGATATTTGCTTAAGGACTTACCTCGATTGACAACGAATGACTTAAACCTATTATTTGAAACCTTCGTCTTTCCCGATTCAAATTCGATTTTCTTTACTCTTGATCTAAACATATTTAAAATAAGCTTATTCAAGTACATTTCATCCCAATTTGGTCCCAAAATACATAAATGGGCAAATTACCATTTTGCCCCTATTATTTCACATTTTACAATTTAGTCCTATTTGCTTAAAACACAAAATACACACAATTTGAATAAATACCTTAAGGGCGAATATCTATAGCATTCATACCAATCCATACATTTCATTTATTTCACATTTAAGTCCCTCTAAAATTTAATTTTCACAATTTAGCCCTAATTATTTAAATTTATCAAAAATTCATGAACAAAATGTGTTCATCTAACACCTATCTTTCATTTAACATCAATAACCATCAAAAAGCTTAAAATATCATCAATGGCATATCATAAAAACATTATCAATTCACAAAATTAGTACATGGGTTTGATATTTTTCAAGAAACGATTACAAAAATGTAAAAATTATCAAAAACCGAACTCAATTACTAACCTTAATTTAACATGCAAGTGTCGAATGTTTTGAGAGCTTAAACTTCTTTCTTTTCTCTTTTGTTTCGGTTGAAGAAAGATGAACATGCATGTGTTCTCTTTCTTTTATGTTTTATTTATTATATGATTATAATATGATTATAATATATTATAACATAACATATAATTTAAACATATAATTTCATTATGAAAATTACATGTTGTCATCCACTATCCCATTAAAATGGACAATTTTAAACATAGGTCCTCTCTTATATAAAGACATATTAATTTAACCACTCAATCAAGCAATAAGGCTACTTTTACCACTTATGCGATTTAGTCCTTTTTGTTAAATTGAACATACAAATGATTGAATTTTTCTACGAAACTTTCATAGACATTAATTCACTTATAATAAACACGAAATATAGTATTTAAATATTTCTCGGACTCGAATTCGTGGTCCCAAAACCACCGTTTCGATTAGGGTCAAATTCGGTCTGTTACATTAACTAAGCAATATAATAGCTTATAATTAAACTCATCCATCATAAGGCAAAAGCAACATAAATCTCAAGTGCTTGAACTTACTTACTCTTTCTTATCACTTACCACATTATAATTTCATACTTGTAATTAAATTAGGGTACATGTGTCACTTAATCACATAGATTAGCACTTTTGCTAATATAGCATGAACATCAAATCATTATCTCTCTTAATTTAGGTAGAATTCTTTATCATTCTTGAATAACTTGTAATAATTTTGCTTACTTAGCTTTCTTGTTACTTCTTTCATACTTGTCTCTTTTGCCTGTTGAATTACTCGGAATATCGGAGGATACTAAATCTCGTCAAACATGTATCTCGATGCCAATGCCATATCCCAAATATGGTCTTACATGGGATCA
The DNA here is from genome assembly GCA_025506655.1 of Gossypium rotundifolium. Lineage (NCBI taxonomy): Eukaryota > Viridiplantae > Streptophyta > Magnoliopsida > Malvales > Malvaceae > Gossypium > Gossypium rotundifolium. The sequence continues at coordinate 34,951,648 of CP106730.1, forward strand.
CCTTATGATACTGATGCCATATTCCAGATATGGTCTTACACGGGATTCCTTAGCTTCATGTCGATGCCATGTCCCAGACATGGTCTTATACGAGATCTTCTTTATATGTTTCCTTTAAAACTTACCATTGTCATGTCTTTACATGTTCTTACGTGGTATCCTTGCCTTATAAATTCACCAATGCCATGCCTTGACATGGACTTATATGGTATCCTTGCATTATAGTAACTTATCAATGCCATGTCTTGACATGGAGTTACATGATATCCTTGCCTTATCCGATGCTGATGCCATGTCCCAGACATGGTCTTACACAGGATCTATGTTCGGTGCCGATGCCATGTCTGGGACATGGTCTTACACGAGACTTACATTCGTTGATGTTGATGCCATGTCCTAGACATGGTCTTACACATGCTTTCCTTGTCTCATGTTATGACATAGGTATCCTCGTTATTCCAAATCTTCAACCGGGTCTTTCACTTACTTATTCTCATTGATTTCCTTATTAGGCATTGTCAATTAACTTCATGAAAATAATGTACATTGTACGACATAGTAGGTAATTTAATTGTAAAATTAATAAGTAGCTTTGAATTCAGACAAACTTACCTCGGTACTCAAAATGTATAGAGTTGTTGTTTTTGCCTCAGTTTTGGTCTGGGCTTCGTGTTTCTTGATCTATAATAAAAATTTAACTTGTTTAATATTTACATTGACTAAACTGACTCATAAATCATACTTTGGCAAAAATTACATTTTTGCCCGTAAACTTTCTCAAAATTACACTTTTGCCCCTAGGCTCGTAAAAATGATTTTTATTCAACTTTCTTGCATTTCAAGCCTAGCCAAATCATATTATCAACTATAAAACATTCAATTTCCATTATTTTACTCATATATGACCATTTTCATAACTTTTGTAATTTGGTCCTTACATGGATTTTTCATGAAAATCACTTAGGAAAAGATGTTTATCCTACATCAAAATTTCATAATCTTCCATAAAACATCAAAATACATGCATGTCATACATGGTTAAATTTTTGAACATAAACCCTAGCTCAAATTGTAGCTAGAAATAGCTAAACCGAGCTACGATGATTTCAAAAATACAAAGAACATTAAAAATAGGACTAGGATGCACTTACTATCAAGCTTGAAAGTTGAAGAAACCCTAGCTATGTCTTCCTTGTGATTTTCGGCCAAGGGGGAGGAAGATGGACAACATTTTTGACTTATTTTCCCTTTTAATTCTTTTATTAACCAAATGACAAAAATACCCTTAATGATCCTTTCTTGAGATTTTTCCTTCCCATGTCCATTTTTGTCCATATTATATAATGGTCTAATTGCTTAATAAGGGCCTCTAGTAATTTTTATAATTCCATTTCATACTTAAATCTTCTAGAATCTCATATTTTCAAATCTTTGCAATTTAGTCCTAGTGGGCAATTTATTCACTAATTAATAAATTCCTTCATAAGATTTTCACATAATCATGCAAGTACCTCATAAGCCTTTTAAAAATCATTAAAATATATTTTTTTACTTCGAATTTGTGGTCTCGCACCACTATTACGACTAAATTTGAGTCGGTACATTACAAGGAAAGCATGTCTCGAAACATAGCCTAATATTTTAATATTTTGACCTAAGATATGTAACCTGGCTCCTTGTTTGGTTGTCTTTGACCTTGGAACATTGTACTTGGGCTCATTTGAGTTTAATTAACACTTGTATTGTCCTTTAATTATATTTTAACTTGTTTAATGCATTTTAAACTTGAAATTTCATATGATTGCATGTGAATGTGTTCATTTTGAGTTGTTTCAGAGATAAATGTCGAACTTTGCATCTAGTCATCTTATGAGTCTGGTGTAGAATGTTGCATAGGGATTCAAATTATCTTATCTCATTTTCCAATTAAGTTTACGATAAAAATAATATGATTTAAGAGAAGATATGCTTTTTGATTAAAGAATATTATATTTAATTTTATTGTTAATTATATTTAATTTTACAAAATAATTTTATTGAGTTTTCATATGGTCTTTATTAATTTGTGTAAATTTTAATCAATATTTAAGACAAGTATTGATGGTTGAAGTATGACTTTAATTATAAGAGGTCTTGGGTTCAAACATGGCTGAAACAAATATTTTCTAACCACTAGATTCATATAATGTATATTCGAAAGGGTTTATTCGCATCCTTCTTTGAATTGATAGTAGATAGTAATTTTAATATTCAATATATCATATGGATTATATAAATGAATACAATATTATAAAAATCATAATATTACGCATTGTTAAATAATATTTTACTAATAAAAATGTTCAAAAAATTTTAAAAGGAAAATTCACCAATAAAAGTTTGTTCCTTGCAATTTTTTTTTCTGAATCTAATAAGACGTATTTACGAATAAAAAGTACTTTCTTTTAACTCCATAAATATGAAGGGATATGGTAAGATAATGGGGGATTGTGTATGATTATCTTAATAATAGTGGGCGGGCCCTCAACTCCATTACGATACGTAGGCATAACGCATTTCCCACTTGGCGGTATGATGAATTAATTCTTAAAATAATTATATTGAAAACTTTTATTTGAAGAAACTGACTAACAGCAATGTTGATGTGTCTGAGTGGATAAGGAGTCAGACTTGAAATCTGTTGGACTATGACCGTGCAGGTTCAAACCTTACTGTTGATGCATATTAAAAAAATTAATAAATTCGAGTTTGATTCATATTAAATTTTTTTTAATTTTTTTATTAAATAAAAAATTTAAAAATATATATTAAATAAAAAATAAATAAAAATATGTAAATTTAAAAAGTATATTTGATTAAAAATAAAATATATATTTAATATATAATTGAATTGGTCCGGGCCAAAAAAGTTTTACCGAGGCCTGGTCCGTTTTTTAAATAGGCCTCGTTTTTTGTTCAAACCCATATTTCGGACCTATATTTTTATCCGAATCCTCCCATTTTTCGGGCTGAACCGGATAGACCAACCTATGATCACCTCTACTTGGATTGTTCGTCTGGGCATTATTGACTGTTAGTATGATTGGACACCAAATATATGGCCTATGGGGGTGAGCATATAATCGAATCAAATTGAGTGATATGAAATTCGAATCGAATTGAATATATTTATTCGAGTTAAATTAAAAAAATAATTTTGGGTCCTTTTAATCACTGTCACCCAACCTAATTAAATTTGCCCACCGTAATCAAATTTATTATTAACTTTCATCACCTCATAATTTATTTATTAATATTTTATATACGTGTTAGCTTCTTTATTTGCTTAGTTGCTTCAATTATCTTCCGATTTTTGTCACATGTATTTTGAAATTAAAAATATATGAAATGTAAAAATGTGATTTTTTAATAAATTTATCTTAAAGATAAATGTGAAATTGACACCAACGTAAAATTTTAACATGAATATTTTATAACATCATCAATAATTCAATTTTAACAAAAATTATAAAGATTCAATATGATTAAACAATTAAATAATATAAATAGTATAAAATGTGAAATTTAATTTAATAATATAAATAGTAGATATAAAAAGTAGAGATTTTTTGATGCTTTTAATTTTTGATTTTGGGGTAAAATGTGAAAAGTAAAAATTTAGTAGAAATAAAAAGTTTAAGGGGTTGAAGGAGTATAATTTTGGGGAAAAGTAAATAAGGTGTAAAATTTGGGGAGGGAATGGGTATGGGGTAAAAGAGGGTGGGATGAGAATAAAATTTTGAAAAAAAATAAAAAGTTTTGGGGTTTTGGGGAAAATAAATAGGAGAATAAAATTAAAAAATTAGGGGAAATAAGATTGGTGTAGAAGGGGGTGGACCGGGGGAGTAAAATTTTTGGTGAAAAGTAAAGTTTTAGTAGTTGAGAGAGTAAAATTTTGGGGGAGAAGTAAATGGAGGGAGTAAAATTTTAAGGCGGGAATATTAAAAAAAAATTAGGGGTAATGGGTTTGGGTAGAAGGGAGTGGGATGGAAGGGGAGTAAAAGTTTTAGGGGAAAGTGGGAGAGAGTAAAAGTTTTGGGGAAAAGTAAAGAAGTTTGAGAATTTGGAGAAAAAAATGTAAAATATTATAGTTTGATATTCGATTATTCGAATTAATTGAGTTATTCAAATTTGAAAACCAAACTCGATTCAAACTCGAAATTCAAAAAAAAAAAAATTCAAGTTGACTTGAATAATTCGAATAACTCGATTCGTTTAACTCGAAATTCGAATTTTATTTTGATTTTTTTAAATCGAATTGAGTCTTACTCATCCCTATTAGAGATAATACAAAATCGAATGTTTGAGTTTACTTTTATGGATTTGGTTAAGGATGCTAATGTTAATTTTTGGATATTCTTTATTTTTAAACTTGTTTTATTTTTATAGATAATTTATAATGAATTATTTGAATCTACTATAATTTTGTAGATAATAAATTCAAATTTGAATATTAGAATTTATTATATACTTTATTTTTAATATTTTATTGAAAAATATTTTTATATTAACTGAATGTAGATATTAAGTGAATTTAAATATGTAATAAATAATTTAATTAATTTAGATTCAAATTCTAATAGTATTACTCGGAAATGCAAATAATAAATAATTTAGATGTTATATTAAATTTATAGATTCAAATTAGAATTTTTTACATAAATTATAAATATCATATCCATTGACTTTTCTATTTGTTTAAGGATAACACAAATGCAGAGCTTGTTGTGACTATGAATTAGCAGGGCAAAGTGAGAGGAGGAGTGGGTTCCTAAAATAGAAACATTATAATATTTTAAAATTTATAAATTAATATATAATAAATTATAATTTTGGTCTTCCTAAGTTATAATTTAGTTCTTTTAAAAATTTAGTAATAAGCTTACAATAGAAGAGTTAGATTTTAACTCTCATAATAATTTATAATTTAATTTAGACCTTTTCTTTGGTGAAAGAAAACACGAACAAAAAAAAAAAAACTAAATTAATCTATCATATGCGAGAAAGCCATTTATTTTATCGACACAAAGAGTAGCTCTGAGCTCCTCAGGAACATCAACAAACACATGCACATCTTCTATCCTATCAGAAGCCATCTTAACAATGTGATCAACTAGTTGTTTTTCTCCCTTGGAACATGTTTGACACTCCATTGATCTCTAGTCTGTAATATCATATAAATCCCTCTTACCAAAGTTAAAGTTGATTCAGTTGAGTGCCTATTCTGAAAGGCATTAACCACCTCTAAACCGTCAGCATGGATCAATACCATTTTGTACCCCTTTCTTTGAAGAAGAATAAGAGCATCTAAAACGCCCCAAAGCTCAGCATAAAAAACTAAGCAGTCCCCCAAATAGTGATTGAATCCAAGGATCTAATCCTCATTCTGCTCGCGTACCACACCTTCAGCAGTAGCAAAACCTGCACCTAGCTTAACACCCCCGTCAGTATGTAAGTTAATCTAATTACCTGAATAAGGTAGGGTAGGAGCAATATCAACTGTCTTGGTAAGGCCTTCTCATGAGCTAAATCAAATTGCTTAGCCCAGCTAACAGATGATTTAATAGTCTTAGAGGAACTCCAAGTTATTCCTTGAAACAAAAAAAAAAAAAAGGTTTCTATTTTTCCATATGCACCAAACAATTAAACCAAAGAGGCTAGTCCACTTGATCCCCTCACTCGGCATCCCCAAAAGATTGCATAAATTGGACTCTATCAATTCAAACAAGCTACTAGAGAAAAAACTAAGTTGATGATTAGCTGGCACAACACTTAACAATACTTCTTTGGTAGCAGGACAATCCTTAAGGACATGAAGAATGTACTCGGAATCATGATTACACAACGGACAAAAACTATAATGGCCAATGCCCCTCATTATCCTCTCCACATTGGTAAGAAGACGTTGTTTAAACACGAGCCATAAGAAAAGTCAAACACGTTGAGGTCCTTGAAACTTTCGAACGACTTTCCACCATTTATCTTTCGAATTCTACATGGTTTCTCTAAGAAACCAGTATGCACTTTTAACCAAAAAATACACAATTGAGTTACGAAGCTAATTAATTCTATCTACTCCTGCAGAAGGGTAAGGAGGGGTAATGCTCATTATTTTTTTCTGATAATATCTTTCAGCAGCCATACCCTGAATAGATCAAGATTCCACATACCTTCCTCTATTACCATATCACTAAAAGTACAATCTGAAATAAAATACTTGTAAACAGGCATGTGATTTAACGGCCCTAAGTTTGGAATCCAAGGATCCTTCCAGCACCAAATAGAATTCCCATTCCCAACCGACCAAATTAAGTTCTCGCACAATAGAGGCCATACCTTAGTTAGGGCTCTCTAGACGAAAGAATAGTTCCCTTGCGCAATGCTAACAGGTAGTCGCTCCTTCATCCCATACTTCGACCGAAGAACACAAACCTAAAGGGTGTCATCCTTTGAGTTCAGGTTAAACCGTAACTTTAGTAGGAAAGAAATGTTTTAGTCCCCTAAGTGCCTAAAACCTACACCTCCACAACCATGAGGTTGAAAAACAGAGTCCCAATCAACCAAATACATCTTCTTCCTTCCATTAACAAACCCTTATATAAATAGTCTGACGATATGTTCAAACTATTTGTATACACGTTTTGGAATATGTAACACCCCTAACTCGTAAACATCGCTGGTCTAGGGTTAAGAAGCATTACCAGACCTAACGGAACATTTACGATCATTTCTCAAACATAAATACATCATCAGCATATCATAGCAAATCATATACATAGATTCCCTTTTAAATGTCTACGAGACCTAAAACTTGCATTAGGAAGGGGTCGGGACTAAACCGAGCACAAACAAAAATTTTCCAAAAATCAAACATTTTTGAAAGTTACAGAGGTCACACGCCCATGTGGGTAGGCCGTGTGCCTCACACGGCATCAGACACACCCGTGTATCCAAGCCCTGGCAAAACTGGGCATACATACTGACTTGTCTATACAGCCGAAGACACACCCGTGTGCTTGACCCGTGGGCAACACTGACTTATTTCACACGGCTTGTCACACGCCCGTGTGTCCAGCTCGTGTGTGAGTCTGACTTATTTCGAAATGCAACCTTAAGAGACACGGTCGAGACACACGCCCGTGTGCTCAACCGTGTGGGTAAATATAGGCCATTTGCAAGGCCAATTTGCCACCCAAATTTTGGGTCACACCTACAAGCATCAAGCCATTCTAAATTCATATCTCAAATGCATCCAAAACATACCACAATATGCACCATTTAACCTTCAACTATATCATTTATTTCCATATTCAATTCCAACTCAAACATACCAATCCAAAGTATCAACTTCACATCAAAAGCATGTATTCCATACATCATTTAATCCTTACCAATTCTTAGCATCTCTCATCATATCAATACCCCGAATCAACCATGTACTTATCAATATAGACCATCTTATTCAGCCATTTATGAGCACATCAAAACAATCCAACTTATACATCATTAAATAAGAGCAAAACTCATCCATAAACACATTCATTAACAAGCCATATCATATGGCTATTTTTACACATCTCAAACATAACTTAAGTTCTCTAGCCTATACATTCCATACTTTAATATGTACATTTTCAAAAGGTACCCAAAATAGATGATCGATAATGTGATTGAGTCGCTGACGATCCCCGAATCCTAGCTAGCTTTAACGACACTGTAATACAGAGAAAGACTTCACACAGTAAGCTTTAAAGATTAGTAAGTTCGTAATATAACACATTTAGCTTAACAATTCAAATTCATTATACAAAGTTAACTATCACATGATTCAATTCACATTAATACTCAATCTCATCCATAGTTAATACTCATATAAACATCCATTTATCCTATATACAATTTCATCAACCACATAGGTTCCGTACATACATGTACCATCACGTAATTATCAATCACATTTACCATTCAGTGCTCAATACCATAATTCGTTTAGTCCTCTTTCAACCTTCGATGAATTCGCACACTCAGTGCCATTTAATTAGCAGAAGCTATGTTAGTATCGCTTACTATCATAACTTTAAATCGAAGATATATCAATATCGTACACACAATGCCAACTATTATAACCATTGTAGTAACCATTATATTTACGCACACATAGTGCTACATTTCTTTGAATTCACATTTCACATTTCTAGTTCAACAATCACATTTCTATTTATTTCATAACATATAAACATTGTTTAAGTAGTTTGTATTAAACACGAACTTACCTCGAACGTAGAAACACGATACAAGTTGATCAATCGAGCACCTTATTCTTGCCTCGATCTAAGTTCGAATTTCTCTTTTCTTGATCTATACATATTAAAATTTAAATCTTTCATTCATCAATTCATTCAATTCAATTCAAATACACAAATTTAGGGCATTTTACAAAATAGCCCTCATATTTCACTTTTTGACATTTAAGTCCCTATTTCATAAAATCACTAAATACACATAATTTCATTATACACATGCTTAGCCGAATTTTCCCTAGCTCGTATAAGCCCACATATTTCATTTATTTCACATTTTAGTACCTCCATTTTTCATTTTCACAATTTAGCCCATAATAGTCAAATTCATCAAAAATTCAAAGACAAATATGCTAATCTATCACATATCTTTCATATTTCATCATCAACTATCACAAAGCTCAAGCATTCATCAATGGCATTTTACACAATCACTAACTAACTCAAAAATTAGGACATGGGCTAGCTAAAACACGAAGCAACGATCACAAAAATGTAGAAATCATAAAAAACCAAGTTAAAAACACATACCAGTTGAAGCTTAAGCTTGCCGAACCTAACTAGCTCCTTTTCTTTTCTTTTTCTTTCAATTTTGGTGGAAGGTGATGAAAATAAGCATGTATTTGTCTTCATTTTCTTTAATTAAACTTATTATACTAATTACCATTTTGCCCTTTTATTAATTTATTTAAAATTCCACTAACTTAACCCATTTTTGTCCATCAAATCTATTAATGGTTTAATAACAACATAAGGACTTCTCATTTAATAAGACATGGCAATTAATCACTTAAAAATTAGCACACAACTTTTCATTTTATGCAATTAAGTCCTTTTTCACAAATCGACACACAAACGATAAAATTTCCACACAGAATTTTCACACATGCTTTATCACATATTGTAAACACTAAAAATAATATTAAAATATTTTTGACCTAGGATTTGTGGTCTTGAAACCACTATTTCAACTAGGGTCTAAACCGAGCTGTTACAACTCTCGTCCCTTAGGAATTTTCGTTCTCGAAAATCTTACCAGTGAATAGATTCGGATATTGCCCTCTCATAATATCTTCAGGCTCCCACTAGCCTCTTCAACTCCGTGTTTGTGCCACAACACTTTCACTAATGAAATTTTCTCACTTCTCAATTCTTTGATCTCCCAAGCCAGAATTCTAATCGGTTCTTCGTTATACGATAGATCAGACTGAATCTCAACTTTAGTAGGGGCGATTACATGTGATGGGTCAGATTTGTATCGTCAAAGCATCGATACGTGAAACACATTATGAATCTTCTCTAACTCAGGTGGCAACATCAATCTATAAGCAACCAGCTCGATACGTTCAATAATCTCATACGGCCCGATTGCATAACTGATTTAGAGCCTAGTCGGAATAGTGGTGCGAGATCACAAATCTAAATTAGAAATATGTGTTTTATGATTTTTACGAGGCCTATGATGTGTTTGCATGATTGTGTGAAAATATCATAAAGAAACTTTATTTATTAGTGATTAATTTGTCCATTAGGACTAAATTGCAAAGATTAGAAAATATGAGTTCTAGAAGATTTAAGTATGAAATAGAATTATAAAAATTACTAGAGGTCCTTGTTTAGCAATTAGACCATTATATCTTAAGATGGACAAAAATAGACATGGTAAGGAAAAATCTAAAGAAAGGGGCTTAAGGGCAAATTGGTCATTTAGTTAATTGATGAATTAAAAAGGGAAAATAAGTCAAAAATGGTGTCTATCTTCTCCAAGCTTGGCCGAAAATCACAAGAGCACCATATTTAGGGTTTCTTCAACTTCCAAGCTTGATAGTAAGAGCATCCTAGCCCCGTTTTTAATGTTTTTTGTATTTTTTAAATCCTCGTAGCTCGGTTTAGCTAATTCTAGCTATATTTTGAGCTAGGGTTTATGTTCAAAAATTTGCCCATGTATGAAATGCATGTAATTTGATGTATTATGGAAGAATATGAAAGTTTGATGTATGATAAACATCATTTTCTAAGTGATTTTCATGAAAAATGCATAAAATGACCAAATTCTAAAAGTTGTAAAAGTGGTCATACATGAGTGAAGTAATAGAAATTGAAGGATATTGTAGTTAAGATAATGATTCGGCTAGGCTTGAAATACAAGAAATTTGAATGAAAATCATTTTACGAGCTTAGGGCTAAAAGTGTAAATATGTGAAAGTTTTGGAGCAAAATCGTAAATTTTCTGAAGTATGATTCATGAGTCAATTTAGTCAATGTGAGTATTAAACAAGTGAAATTGTGATTATAGATGAAGAAACTCAAAGCCCAGATCGAAACCGAGGCAAGGACAAAGTGTTCGACTAAATCAAATACCTATCCTCATTTTGAATACCGAGGTAAGTTTGTGTGAAATTAAAGCTATATATGCTATAGTCTTTAAATTATTATTTTGAGAAATGGATATTATTTCCATGAAATTTATGAATAATATCTTGATGAGAAAATGAATGAGCATATGCTAAGTAAAGTCCCAGTTGAAATTTTGAATGACGAGGATACCTAAGTCACGACATGAGGTAAGGATGGTCCCGTATAAGGCCATGTCTGGGACATGGCATCGACACCTAATGTAGGTCCCGTATAAGACCATGTCTGGGACTTGGCATCGGCACCGAATGTAGATCCGGGGTAAGGCCATGTCTGGGACATGTCATCGACATCTAAGTACGATCTCGTATAAGACCATGTTTAGTACATGGCATCGACATCGAGCTAAGAGATCCCGTGTAAGACCATATCTGGGATATGACATCGGCATCAAGAGGTGATCCCAGTAAGACCATATCTGGGATATGGCGTTGACATCATGATACATGTATGATGAGATTGAGTATCCTCTGATATTCTGAGTAGTTCAACGGGCAAAAGAGCTAAGTATGCAAAGATGCTATAGAGTTAAATTATACAAGGATGATAATGAGTTCCATTTATGTTAAGGATGATGATGATTTAAGTTTATGTCCAAGTTAGCATAAGTGCTAAACTATGTGACTCAGTGATACATGTACAATGAGTAAAATTACAAGTTATGAAACCATAATGTGATGTGTGATGGTAAGAGTGAGTATGAGTAAGTATGCCTAAGCACTTGAGAATTTGTGTTGTTATTGTTATATGAGATGAATGGATTTTACCATGAACATATGTTGCAATATTAATTCATGCAAACTTACTAAGCTATATGCTTACCCCTCTCTTTTCCCTTTTTCTTGTAGTATCGCCAAGCTAGCTTGGGGATCGTAGAACGTCAGAGCTCAGATCACACTATTAATCATTCTTTTTGTAACACCCCGCACCGAAGACCGATACTAGGTCTGGATAAGAGACATTACTATGCTTGAACTCACTGAAACATGTACTTACGGGCTATAAAATTTCGTTCCAACTTAAAAACTTCACTTTCTTAGTCAACACATATAACAAGGGCCTACGAGGCCTTTAACTCATGCCAGAAAACTTTCGGAATTAAAATCAAATAACTCATTTTTGAACCAGGGTTCACACGCCCGTGTGACTTGGAACACACTCATGTACCCTTAAGCAATCCTATGCCCTCAAACCGTGTAGAACTACTGACAATTTTCACACGGCTTAGACACGCCCATGTCTACCAACCGTGGGAGGTTACTGACTAATTTCACACGACCATTACACGTCCGTGGGCTTAGATCGTGTGCTAATCCTTGATATACTGACTAAATTAACATGGTCTGGGCACACGCCCATGTCCAAACCGTGTGTCTTACACGGCATACACGCATGGCCGTGGGATTTGCCTGTGGCCTATTATGATTAATAATACTTAGGTGCAGGGTTAACACAGTCTTGACAGACGCTCGTGTGTCCAACCGTGTGGGCACTTACAGGCTATTTACCAAGCCGTTAGCCACACTGAAATGAAGATCATATCCATACACAATTTAACGATGCAATAACAACCCAATTTTTATGAATAATACTACATGTTTCATTGATGTCAATAAAAATACACGCTTAGTCAAATTTGGCCATTAACTTAGCCATATACAAAAGAATAATAAACTTGATAGCCTTTACAAAGGCCCTTCTTAAAACATGTCCATAAAATGAATGTTTCTTATACATGCCATACTTAGTAAAGAAACTTGGCTATACCAAAATAAGAGTTGATAGTGTGTTGCGAGCTCCGACTTTAATGATCCACGAGTTAGCTTGGCGGGACTGCATGGAAAGAAAGAATCATAACGTAAGCATATAGCTTAGTAAGTTTGCATGTAACAACTCATAGCATCATCATTGCTTAATATAAACCATTTTACAAAAACAATGGTATCATGAATTTCAGCTAAAGAGCTTACTTACTCATATAAATTCTTACATGTCTCATGACACTTACTATTGTCATACTTGCAAGGTAACCATGATACCTGTATCACTCGATCACATTGATCAGTATACCATAATAACAATAATCATGATATCTACTTTCTCATTCACAACATGAATAATACTCAACTTCATCAAACTTTATCTTGATACTAACTTTACTTTCTTAACTTTCTTGCTATCTTCTTTTAGCTTACTCATTTGCCCGATGAATTTCTGTGAATAACGAAGGATACTAAATCTCTTCCCACATAATATAATGCCAAAGCCATATCCTAGACATGGTCTTACATGGGTTATCTCATCTTGGTTTCACGGCCATGTCTTGACATGGACTTATATGAAGTCTTGCTCTTGATAACATACTCAATGCCAAGCTTGTGTCCTTGGACTTCCCTGATAACTTGCTTGCTAACTTGATCAATGCCAAGCTTGCCTTAGACTTACATGATAATTTGCTTGCTAACTTGATCAATGCCAAGCTTACCTTGGACTTACATGATATCTTGATTAATGCCAAGCTTGCCTTGGACTTACACGATAATTTGCTCAATGCCAAGCTTGCCTTGGACTTACATCATAACTTGCGTGGTAGATCGAGTATCCTGGGAAATTCATCTCCTATCGGGACTTGCTCGTACTTATCATCATGATTTCTTGCTTGAACATAACATGATCATTTCATACAATTATTGTACATTATATTAAGCAATTTAATGATAATAATCATAAAGCTTAGAAATCATACAAACTTACCTCAATATACAAAATGTATGTAGATGCGCAATTTAGTCCTCGACTTTGTTCTTGCCTCGGTTTAGATCTGGGCTTTGTTTTTCTTGATCTATAATCATAAATAGATCATTTAAAAACCATATTGGCTAAATTGACTCATAACTCATACTTTGGTAAAATTACTATTTTACCCCTATACTTTCCAATATTTGCACTTTTACCCCAATTCTCGTAAAATGATTTTCATGCTTAAACTTCATCCTCAACTGAATCATTTTCTCTTCTATAACAATCATCAATTCTCACTATTTCTAGTAGGTATGACCAATTTTATAAAGGTTGCAAAATGGTCCCTACTACCATTTTTCATAAAATTCAGTAAGGAAAAGATGTTTATCTAACATCAAACTCTCTTAAACTTCCATAAAACATCATTTAACAAGCATGTCATTCAAGGGTAGATTTCTGAACATGCATCTTAGCTCATTTTATAGCTAAAGTTAGCTAATTCATAATACGGGAACTTCAAAAATATGAAGAATATTAAAAACGGAGCTAAGATGAACTTACTATGAGCTTGAAAAAAATGAAGAACCCTAGCTATGGTGTCTCCTAATTTTCGACAGCAACAAGGAAGAAGATGAGTGAATTTTTCTCATCTTTATCCTATTTTAATCACTAATGAGGCCAAATGACCAAAATGCCCTTCCTCTTAAAAATTTCCATAATAGTCTCTTAAGGCCAATTTTGTCCAAAAATTAAATTTTGGGCAAATTGCTATTTAAGGGCTCATAATTATTATTCTAAAGCTATTTCATGCAAAAAGATTCTAGAAACTCATATATTGCAACTTTTACAATTTAGTCCTTTTTGGGCCAATTGACCTCAACTTAATAAAATTGCTTTTCAAAACTTTCATACGAACGTGCAAACATGGCATAAACTTGAAAAACTCATAATTTCACCTCGGGTTTCGTGGCCTCGCACCACTATCCTGACTAGGCCCTAAATCGGGTTGTTACAATTCTCCCCCCTTAGGGATTTTCGTCCTCAAAAATCTTACCAGCAAAAAGGTTTGGATACTGGTTTCTTATACTCTCTTCTGGTTCCTATGTAGATTCTTCGATTCCATGTCTTTGCCACAATACTTTTACTAAGGCAATACTCTTATTCCTCAGTTGCTTGACTTCTCGAGCCAAAATCTTGACTGGTTCTTCTCCATAAGTTATGTCGGGATGAATCTCTATTTTCGAAGGGGTAATTACATGTGAAGGGTCTGATCTATAGCATTGTAACATTGACAGGTGAAACACATCATGTATCTTCCCTAATGCAGAGGGAAAAGCCAAACGGTAAGCTACCGGTCCAACTCTCTCAGTAATCTCGTAGGGTCCAATAAAACGTAGATTAACTTGCCTTTACGGCCAAATCTGAGAACTTTTCTCCATGGTGATACTTTTAAAAAGACTATATCACCAACTTGGTACTCGATCTCTTTTCTCTTTAAATCCGAATAGGATTTCTGTCTGTCTGAGGTAGCTTTTAAACATTATCAAATTACTTTCACTTTTTCTTCAGCTTCTTTAACCAAATCAACCCCGTGAATTTGGTTCTCCTTGAGTTCAGTCCAAAACAAGGGAGTTCTGCACTTACGCCCATAGAGGGCCTCATAAGGCGCCATCTTTAAGCTCGACTGAAAACTATTATTATAGGCGAATTCTACCAATGGGAGAAACTTTTCCCAACTGCCTTGGAATTCTAAAACACGACATCTGAGCATGTCCTTGAGTACTTGAATTAACCTTTCTGACTGACCGTCAGTTTGAGGGTGAAAAGCTGTACTAAAACTCAATTTTGTACCCAAAGCTTCTTGCAGCTTCTTTCAGAATCTGGATGTAAATCTCGGACTCTATCCGATATGATCGATAAGGGAACTCCGTGAAGTCTTACTATTTTTGAAACATACAAGTTTGCCAACTTGTCTAGTGAGTAATCCACTCGTACAGGTATAAAGTGGGCTGACTTCGTGAGTCTATCAACCACTACCCAAATAGCATCTTTCTTGCTCGGAGACAACGGTAAACTCGATACGAAATCCATGGTGAAACGGTCCCATTTCCACTCGGGAATCAAGATAGGTTAAAGTAAACCCGAAGGTACTTGGTGTTCAGCCTTTACTTGCTGACAAATCATGCACTTGGTAACAAATTCTAAAATGTCTTTCTTCATTTTTGGCCACCAATACTGTTGCTTTAGATCATTATACATCTTGGTGCTACTCGGATGTACAGATAAACACCCATTATGTGCTTCATACAAAATTCTCTGTATAAGCTCCTCTTTTCTTGGCACACAAACTCTATCTCTAAACATTAAATATCCATCAGAATTAATCTGAAAGTCGGATTCAGCACCTGACTCGCACTGAGCTCTCTTAACTTGCAACTCACTATCTTCATTCTGAGCTTCAAAGATCTCTTGAAGAAACATTGGTCTACCTCTTAACTCTGCTAAAATGGAACCATTGTCGGATAAGGATATCCTTGAATTTAATGCTCTTAAAATAAACAGAGACTTCCTGCTCAAAGCATCAACGATTACATTCGCCTTTCCTGGATGGTAGTCGATGACCAACTCATAGTCTTTTATCAACTCTAACCATCTTCTTTGTCTTAAGTTCAACTCTTTATGCATCATCAAGTACTTCAAACTTTTGTGATCAGTGAAAATCTGACATCGTTCACCATATAAATGGTGTCTCCAGATCTTCAATGCGAAGACTATGGCGACCAATTCTAGGTCATGTGTCGGATAATTCTTCTCATGAGGTTTTAACTGTCTTGAGGCATAAGCAATCACTTTGCCTTCTTGCATGAGTACACAACCCAATCCATTTAAGGATGCATCGTTGTAGACTACAAATTCTTTCCCTGGTTCAGGTTGTACTAAGACTAGAGCTTCTGTCAGCATTGCTTTCAACTTCTCAAAACTTTGTTGGCATCTTTTTGACCACTCAAACTTCACGTTCTTCTGTAACAATTTAGTCATCGAGGTTGCAATCATAGAAAACCCCTTGACAAATCGTCTATAGTAGCCGTCTAGGCCCAAAAAACTTCTAATCTCAGTGAAGTTCTTCGATGGTTTCCAGTCTATTATAGCTGAGATCTTACTTGGATCTACTCGAACTCTATCTCTCGAGACAATATGTCCCAGGAATCCCACTTCCTTGAGCCAAAATTCACTTTTACTGAATTTGGCATACAACTGATTTTCTTGAAGAGTCTGTAAAACTATCCGTAGATGATCAGCATGTTCATTCTCGTCTCGGGAATAAATTAGTATGTCGTCAATAAAAAAACTACAAACTTATCAAGGTATGGTAAAAAATGTGGTTCATTAAGTCCATGAATACCGCAGGAGCATTGGTCAACCAAAAGGGCATAACTAAAAATTCATAATGCCCATATCTTGTTCGAAAGGCAGTCTTGGATACATCTGAATCCTTCACTCTCAACTGGTAGTGCCCTGATCTCAAGTCTATTTTGGAGAATACAGTCGCTCCTCTCAATTGATCAAACAAATCATTGGTCCTAGGTAATGGATACTTGTTCTTTACTGTCACTTTATTAAGCTGACGGTAATCAATGCATAATCTCATGGTGCCATCTTTCTTTTTCACAAACAAAACTGGAGCGCCCCATGGTGAACAACTTGATCTTGCAAAGCCTTTGTCAGTCAACTCTTGCAATCAGTAACCCAACTCTTTCAACTCTGTTGGAGCCATTCTATAAGGAGTAATGGATATTGGTACAGTATCGAGAGTTAGTTCAATGCTGAACTCAACTTCTCTAACTGGTGGTAATCTTGGTAATTCCTCAGGAAAAACATCCACATACGCACATACTATCGGCATTGATTCAATCTTTAACTCTGTCTCTTTATCATTCAATATAAAGGCCAAAAATGCCTCATACCTTTTTCTTAGATATCTCTGCGCCATCATATGAGAAATTATTACTGACGATCTACCTTGCTCATCTGATTCTACATTAAGAGTATCCCCATTCTCACATCTCATTTCAATGTATTTTTTCCCATAATTTACAATTACATTATGAGTAGTCAACCAGTCCATACCAAGAATGAGGTCGAATTCATCAAATGGTAACAACATAAGATTTGCTTTAAAGCAATGACCTCTAATCATTAATGGACAATCTTTACAAACTTTATCAACTAACATAATCTTGCCTAAAGGATTAGACACTTTAATCACAAATTTTGTGGTATCTATAGGCACACCCAAACCGGGTACTAATTTCATGCAAATGTAAGAGTGTGTGGACCTGGGGTCTATTAAAGCAATAACTTTGATATTGTAAAGAAAAAAGGTACCTGTAATAACATCAGGAGAAGATGCCTCTTCACGAGTGCGAATAGAATAGGTCCTTGTAGGCGTTCTACCCTCGGGTCTCACAGCCTGCTCTCTGGGGTTACCTCTTTCACTTTCCCCACTTCCCGGGTTCCTCTACGGTCTCCCTCTGACCATACTCCCGGATCTCGGGTTCTAAGTTTCTCTTCTTTAGTCATCTCTGGACAATCCTTTATGAAATGATCTTGGGAACTACATCTAAAACATGCATTTTCATGTGCTCGACATTCTCCCAAATGGCATTTGCCATATTGTGGACATTCAGGTCTGTCAGATCTAAAATTTCCAACACTTGCAATTAAAGTCGTCTGTGCTTTATTTCCCAAATACTGCTTACTCTTTTCTTTTCTTGAAAATCCAGTGGAAGTAGCTGTTCGAGTAGAAAAATCTCTTGACTTCTTGGATGACAATTGGAACGACTTGTTCCACTGTCTCTTTTTAGAATCGTGAGACTCTATTTTAGATTTCTTCTTCTCTTTTACTAGTTCTTCGGCTTTACAAGCCCTTTCCACTAGTACAACAAAATCTTTTAATTCGAGGATACCAACAACTAGCTTAATGTCCTCATTTAAACCATCTTCAAACCTTTTACTCATAATGGCCTCAGTGGACACACATTCGCGAGTGTACTTGCTGAGTCGTACGAACTCTTGCTCATAATTAGTTACTGACATCTTGCCTTGCTTCAACTTTAGAAATTCTTTCCTCTTATGGTCTACAAACCTGTGGCTGATATACTTTTTCTTAAACTCTTCTTGGAAGAATTCCCATAAGATTCTTTCCCTTGGTACCATCGACACAAGGGTGTTCCACCATTGGTAAGCAGAATCTCTTAAGAGAGAGACTACACACTTTATGCATTCATCAGGAGTGCAAGACAGTTCGTTAAATATTCTGATGGTATTTTCTAACCAGAACTCAGCTCTTTTTAGATCATCATCTTTTCTAGCTCAGAATTCTTCTGCCCCATGCTTCCTGATCCTATCAATTGGAGGTTTACCTCCTCTTACCACCTTTACTACTTGAGGGGCTACTGGAGTAGGTTGTGGAACAGACAGGGGTAGAGGGGGCTGTGCATTTGGGTTCGCTCGAACGAACTCTGTATACCAGGCATCCATCATATGGAGGAAGGCTTCTTTAGCCTCTTCTCCTCCTCTTTCTTGACTCACCGTAGTGGGTATATTCTCATTCTTATACGGCACTGTCCCTTCTGCGGGAGCTGGTGCGTTACTTTCTACATCATTCGCCTCAGCTCTTTCGGGATCGATTTACTATATGTATAAACATAATTTAAGTTGTCAGGTATCATTATAAAAACATTCTTATGTATGGCATGTATAGCTAGACTCATGCTCGTGCTACGTTAGTCGTAGAACTGACTAAACCGTAGCTCTGAAACCACTAAATGTAACACCTCACACCCAAGACCGATACTGGGTCTGGATACGAGACATTATTATGCTTGAACTCACTGAAACATGTACTTACGGGCTATAAAATTTTGTTTCAACTTAAAAACTTTACTTTCTTAGTCAACACATATAATAAGGGCCTATGAGGCCTTTAACTCATGTTAGAAAACTTTCGGAATTAAAATCAAATAACTCATTTTTGAACCAGGGTTCACACGCCCGTGTGACTTGGAACACGCTTGTGTACCCTTAAGCACGCCTATGCCCTCAAACCGTGTAGAACTACTGACTATTTCCACACGGCTTAGACACGCCCATGTCTACCAACCGTGGGAGGTTACTAACTAATTTCACACGGCCATGACACGCCCATGGGCTTAGACCATGTGCTAATCCTTGATAAACTGACTAAATTAACATGGTCTGGGCACACGCCCATGTCCAAACCGTGTGCCTTACACGGCATACACACATGGCTGTGGGATTTGCCCGTGGCCTATTATGACTAATAATAATAAGGTCTAGGATTAACACGGTCTTGACACACGCTCGTGTGTCCAATCGTGTGGGCACTTACAAGCTATTTACCAAGCCATTAGCCACCCTGAAATGAAGATCATATCCATGCACAATTCAACGATGCAATAACAACCCAATTTTTATGAATAATACTACATGCTTCATTGATCTCAATAAACATACATGCTTAGTCAAATTTGGCCATTCACTTAGCCATATACAAAAGAATAATAAACTTGATAGCCTTTACAAAGGCCCTTCTTAAACCATGTCCACAAAATGAATGTTTCCTATACATGCCATACTTAGTAAAGTAACTTGGCTACACCAAAATAAGAGTTGATAGTGTGTTGCGAGCTCCGACTTTAATGATCCACGAGTTAGCTTGGCAGGACTGCATAGAAAGAAAGAATCATAACATAAGCATATAGCTTAGAAAGTTTGCATGTAACAACTCATACATCATCATTGCTTAATATAAACCATTTCACAAAAATAATGGTATCATGAATTTTAGCTAAAGAGCTTACTTACTCATATAGATTCTTACATATCTCATGACACTTACTATTATCATACTTGCAAGGTAACCATGATACTTGTATCATTTGATCACATTGATTAGTATACTACAATAACAATAATCATGATATCTACTTTCTCATTCACAACATGAATAATACTCAACTTCATCTAACTTCATCTTGATACTACTTTACTTTCTTAGCTTTCTTGCTATCTTCTTTTAGCTTACTCATTTGCCCAATGAATTTCTGTGAATAACCGAGGATACTAAATCTCTTCCCACATAATTTGATGCCAAAGCCATATCCTAGACATGGTCTTACATGGTTATCTCATCTTGGTTTCACGGCCATGTCTTGACATGGACTTATATGAAGTCTTGCTCTTGATAACATACTCAATGCCAAGCTTGAGTCCTTGGACTTACATGATAACTTGCTTGCTAACTTGATCAATTCCAAGCTTGCCTTGGACTTACATGATATCTTGATCAATGCCAAGCTTGCCTTGGACTTACATGATAATTTGCTTGCTAACTTGATCAATGCCAAGCTTGCCTTGGACTTACATGATATCTTGATCAATGCCAAGCTTGCCTTGGACTTACATGATAATTTGCTCAATGCCAAGCTTGCCTTGGACTTACATGATAACTTGCGTGGTAGATCGAGTATCCTGGGAAATTCATCTCCCATCGGGACTTGCTCGTACTTATCATCATGATTTCTTGCTTGAACATAACATGATCATTTCATACAATTATTGTACATTATATTAAGCAATTTAATGATAATAATCATAAAGCTTAAAAATCATACAAACTTACCTCAATATACAAAATGTATGTAGATGTGCAATTTAGTCCTCGACTTTGTTCTTGCCTCGGTTTTGATTTGGGCTTCATTTTTCTTGACTTATAATTATAAATAGATCATTTAAAAACCATATTGACTAAATTGAATCATAACTCATACTTTGGCAAAATTACTATTTTGCCCCTATACTTTCTAATATTTACACTTTTGCCCCAATTCTCGTAAAATGATTTTCATGCAACTTTTTTAAACTTCATGCTCAACTGAATCATTTTCTCTTCTATAACAATCATCAATTCTCACTATTTCTAGTAGGTATGACCAATTTTATAACAGTTACAAAATGGTCCCTACTACCATTTTTCATGAAATTCATTAAGGAAAAGATGTTTATCTAACATCAAACTCTCTTAAACTTCCATAAAGCATCATTTAACAATCATGTCATTCAAGGGTAGATTTTTGAACATGCATCTTAGCTCATTTTATGGCTAAAATTAGCTAATTCATAATACGAGAACTTAAAAAATACGAAGAATATTAAAAACGGGGCTAAGATGAACTTACTATGAGCTTGAAAAAAAGAAGAACCCTAGCTATGGTGTCTCCCAATTTTCGGCAGCAACAAGGAAGAAGATGAGTGAATTTTTCTCATCTTTATCCTATTTTAATCACTAATGAGGCCAAATGACCAAAATGCCCTTCCTCTTAAAAATTTCCATAATAGTCTCTTAAGGCCAATTTTGTCCAAAAATTAAATTTTGGGCAAATTGTTATTTAAGGGCTCATAATTATTATTTTAAAGCTATTTCATGCAAAAAGCTTCTAGAAACTCATATATTACAACTTTTGCAATTTAGTCCTTTTTGGACCAATTGACCTCAACTTAATAAAATTACTTTACAAAACTTTCATACTAACGTGAAAACATGGCATAAACTTGAAAAACTCATAATTTCACCTCGGGTTCGTGGTCTCGCACCACTATCCCAACTAGGCCCTAAATCGGGCTGTTACATTTTGGTATAGTAAGGTTGATTTATTTTGGGTATGGCATGTATAGGAACTTGGTCATTTTTTATTATGTCATATTTGAGAGCTAAACTGTTGGTTACTAATGTTATTCCTTCATTTTGTATATGGCCATAGAGAATTGGCCAATATTTGTCAAGTTTCATATTTTAATGATGATAAGTTTTATGAAGGGAAAGTTTATGCAAATGATGAGGTAAAATGTGAAGTGTTTGAATGATGATTAGTGGTTTTTTATAGGGTGTTATTGTCTTATCATGCATTGCTTGTGTTGGTATAAGTGTGTTTATGTTTTAGGGTGGCAATTGGCTTGGTAAATAGCCTTCTAATTATCCACACGGATAGACACACGGGCGTGTGTCTAGGCTGTGTGTGACACACGGTCAACCCCCATGGGTGTGTTGATAGGCCGTGTGTCCCCTGTACATAATTTATGAGAATTCGATTCGTCACACGGGCCAGCATGTAACACCGATTTTAGGCCTAGTCGAAATAGTGGTTTTGGGGCCACAAATTCGTTAAGGAAAATCTTATTTTTATTATATTTTTATGGTCTACAATTTCACGGAAAGGTTTTGTGAAAATTTCGTTCGAAAATTTTGACGTTTAGGCACTCAATTTAGTTAAAAGGACTAAATTATAAATAGTGCAAAATTTGAGTTCTACATGTTAGAAGTGTCCAATTCATATGAAATTTTAAATTGGAGATCCTTAAATGGCAATTAGATCATTGGTTAAATTGTTGGACAAAAATGAACATTAGATAAGTGAAATAGGATATTTTTAAGTTAGGGGCATTTTAGTAATTTGGTAATTAAATGGACTAAAAGACAAAATAAAAGTCAAAAACCTTTGTCCATCTTCGTCCTTGGGCGAATTTAGCATGGGGGAAGCCATGGATAGGGTTTTCAAGCGTTCAAGCTTTCAAGCTCAATAGTAAGTGCATCCAAGCCTCGTTTTTAATGTTATTAACATTTTTGAGATTCCCGTAATCGATTTAGCTATATCTACCATTATTTTGAGCTAGGGTTTGTGTTAAAAAATTTACCTATGTATGACATGCATGTATTTTGATGATTTATGGAAGAATATGGAAGTTTGATGTATGATAAACATCTTTTTCTATGTGATTTTCATGAAAAATGCATAAAAGGACCAAATTGTAAAAGTTATGAAATTGGTGATACATGAGTGAAATAGTGAAAATTAGGGGCTACTATAGTTAATAAAATGATTCTACTAGGCTTGAAATAGAAGAAATTTGAATGAAAATCATTTTACGAGCCTAGGGGCAAAAGTGTAATTATGTGAAAGTTTAGAGGCAAAATCATAATTTTGTCAAAGTATGAATTATGAGTCAATTTAATTAATGTGAGTATTAAACAAGTAAAATTGTTATTATAGATCAAGAAAAAGGAAGTTCGGATCGAAATCGAGGCAAGGATAAAGTGTTGGACTAAGTCAAGCTTTCACACACATTTTAAGTACCGAGGTAAGTTTGTATGAATTTAAGGCTTCACATTTATTTTTTTATTTAAATCATTTATTATGATATATAATGTACATTATTTTCATGAAATTAAGATTAATGATATCTTGATGAGAAAATGAATGAGAACATACAAGAGGAAGTCCCGGTTGAAGACTCGAAATAATGAGGATACTAATATCATAGCATGAGACAAGGAAAGTTCGTGTAAGACCATGTCAAGATATGGCATCGACATTAAGGCAAGGATATCATTTAAGTCCATGACAAGTCATGGCATTGAAAAGTTATTATAAGGCAAAGGTTCCATGTAAGTTCAAGCCAAGGCATGGCATTGGTGAATTCATAAGGCAAATATGTCATGTAAGTCCATGCCAAGACATGGCATTGATAAGATTTATAAGGCAAGGATGCCATGTAAGACCATGTCAAGACATGGAAATGGTAAGTTTCCAAAGGAAACATATAAGGAAGGTCTCATGTATGACCATGTCTGGGACATGGCATCGACACTGAGTTAAGGGATCCCATGTAAGATCATATCTGGGATATGGCATTAGCAACATGAGGCGATCCCATGTAAGACCATGTCTAGGACATGGCATTGGCATCGAGATCCATGTTTGATGAGATTTAGTAACCTCAGTTATTCTGGGTAATTCATCGGGTAAAAGAGCCAAGTATGAAAGAGGTAACAAGAAAGCTAAGTAAGTAAATATAGTAACAAGTTAAATTATTCATGATGGATAAAGGGTTGTATCTAAGTTAAGGAAGATAAGGAATTGATATGCATATTACACTGGAAAAAGTGCTAATCTATGTGATCAAGTGCTACAAGTACCATGAGTATAATACAAGTATGAAATTATTATGTAACATGTGATGAGTAAGAACAAGTATGTGTAAGTAAGCCCAAGCATTTGAGACTTATATTGTTGTTGATATGTGAGTTGAATGGGCCAATGAATGGCTTGTAACTCGAGCAGACAACTCAAGATGAATATAAGTGAATTGAAAAAGTTTATGTAATAATGATGGCATTACCTTGAGAACTCAAAATAAGGATTGTTAAAAGCATGGTGGTAAATTGTTTATTATTTACATACACACTTACTAAGCTTTATAGCTTACTCCTCTTCCTTTCTCATATCATGTAGGGTTTTATATTAGCTTCGGTTGGAGATCGTCGGAGATGCTATCACACTATCAAGCTATCATGTTAGGTAAAAGTGAATGCAAAACCTTTTGAGTCTATGGCATGTATAGGGACTTATTCATTTTGTATATGGCCATTAGGAATTGAACGATATTTATCAAGTTTCATATTTTAATGGTAACAAGTTTTACGAAGTGAAAGTTTATGCAAATGATGTTTAGTGATATTTCATAGTGTATTATTGTCATGTTATGGGTCGCTTGTGTTGGTATATGTATGCTTATGTGTCAGAGTGGCTATTGGCATAGAGAATAGCCTTTTAATTGTCCACACATGTAGACACACGGGCGTGTGTCTAGGCCTTGTGCATCACACGGTCAGCCCCATGGGTGTGTTAATAGGCCGTGTGTCTCCTGTAAGTTAGTGATATAAGTCAGTGTCGACCATGGGCTAGCCAAACGGGTGTGTGCCTAGGCCGTGTGACCCTCATGAGGTTGTTGACGTCACAAACAGAATACCCAGGTTTTTACACACGGATGAGGACACGGTCATATCTATGCCTTGTGAAGCACACGGGCCAAGATCACGGTGTGTGGCCCTGTTTTATGTCAAAATTTTCTAAGTGTTTAAAAGTTTTGGTTTGGTCCCTTAACATCCCGAGAATATGTAACGGGTCTCGTAGACCCATGATAGGGACGTTACGATTGTAAATGAAAAAGTTTTTAATTGGAACAAATTTTATAGCCCAAGGTATGTTCAAGCAAGTTAAGTTCGGTAATGCCTCGTACCCTATTCTGGCGTTGAATACGGGTAAGGGGTGTTACATTTAGTGGTATCAGACCTATGATTTAGTTGATTCTCGGACTAACCTAGCATGAGTAAGAGTCTAGCTATACATGCCATATGTAGACCGTTATAGTGTGATATCTCTCGGCTCTAACGAAATTATTTTGTTATGACTTCCAACCGAGCTATTTTCGATAATGCAAAAAAATGATATTGAGGTACTTGAAATGTGTTTGTGATGAGACTAAAATTAAAAAGGTATGGATAGAAGTTCATGGTATGTATGTGTTAATGTACGAAGTGAGATAACCATGAGTTGAGAAATGTAGAAACGTGGAATAAAATGAAAGTTTATGTGGTGATAAGCCCATTCATATTTGCTTGGCATGCATATGATGATATGTTCCCAACCTATATGATTAAGTGAATATGATAAGTACACTTATATTAATTTATGGAATGTGTGGTTATGTACACTTGTTTGAATAAGTGTAATCAGAATGATAATGTGGATGAATTTTATGTTTACTTGTTAAATTACTGACAGTATGATGTTATGTTTTACGTCTTTGTTAACGAGGAAATGAGTGCGATCGTTCAATAATGAATTGACGGATAAGACCATGGTTGGACCATGGCAAAGTATGGAATGTAAGACCATAGCTGGGCTATGGCATTTCAGAGAAAATACCATAACTAGGTTATGACATTGTGGACGTAAGACCATGGTTGGACCATGGTAGTACATATTGGTCGTGTCAAACAGTCGAGTTTTAATATTTATAAAGAATGATCGAACCTGTAGACTAACTATGACAACGATAGAGGCAAGTGCACCTATCGAACAGTAGTATAGTTTAGGCAAGAGTATCTTATCGAACCCAGGGGAACCTAAAAGTACTACTACTCACTTTTTTTCTATTATTTAGCCTAAAATATGGAGTGATTGGTTTATTAATCTAAAAAGCTAATGAAATACTTAAACTAAATGCAAAGACAAAAGAACGAAACTTTGGGAAAAGACTGTGGAAAAACTCAGTTGATTACGACGATACCCTCAGGAAGAATCCACCTATGACTTCTCTTGTTATCTAAATTTTAATTTATATGACTTCTTTACTTAGCTTGATCCGTGAGACTCCCTAACCTATATTAAACCCTCTCTCGAGGCGAATAATGTCTAACCTTAGGTTAATCAGTGGAACTCTCGTTCTCTTATAATAACCCCTAAGGAAGCGATAAATCGATCAATGGACTCCCATATTAGGTTTCACCCTAATCTGCAAAATCTCGTAACCCTATCTCTAGGCGCCGATCAACTCCGCTTAATTATGCTAGATCTACTCTTAGGCGTGGTCTATTCCTCCTCCACCTAAGCACATCAGATTTGGATTAAGCAACATAATTAAGAACAAACTAAGTACTTATCATATAATTTAGAAATAAAATAACAAAATCCGTCATAGGTTTCATCCCCTTCAGGTATTTGAAGGGTTTAGTTCATAACAAAATAAGAAAACATCTCAAGAGAAAAGATAAAACAAAACATAAGAAATCCCTAAAACCCCCTGAAGGAATTGAAGAGGAGATCCTCTGTCTTGAGTAGAACTCTGGCTTCTTGAGATAGATCAACTGGCTATCTTCGAGTAATTCCCTGAATAAAAGCTCGCAAACAACTCTGCCCAAAAACTCTCCCCTTAGAACGGCTGCCTTGGGTTGTTTATATAGGCTCCTTAGATGCTTTACTTGGCTCTTAAGTACCTCCTTCAAGTAGAATTACTATTAAGGTGTTTAAGTGGACTTAGGAGTATGTTTCTTTGGCTTCAAGCATCCAAATCCATGTGAAATTGCTCATTCCCGTAGTAGGGGCACGACCATGGCACACGCCCGTGTAAGTCGACTTCAGGCCGTGTGTCGATTCTGTTGATTGAGGCACGACCGTGTAAGTCAGGATTCAGGCCGTGCTTCAGGTCTATCAATTGGGACATGACCATGCAAATCGTGCTTGGGGCATGTCTTTGAATGATTGGCGAGGCACGGCCGTGTGACTTGAAGTCCAGGCCGTGCCAATTTCTTGGGTTGGCCCAATTTGGTCCGTTTTAAGCTCGTTTCTCATTCTTTTCGTTCTAGGGTGCTTTCCTGAGTATAAGACATGAAAAGAAAGGATTAAGAGAACCTTTTTACATAAATTGAGGGCTAAATCATCCAAAAGCATACTAAATGTGGGATTAAAATATGTTACTTTTACGGTTTATCAAACACCCCTAACCTAAAATCGTCACCAGAATAGGGTCAAAGACGTTACCGGACAGATCGAAAACATTTATAACATTTCATGCATATCATTCATCTATCATACATATAATGTCCCTTAAGAGAGTCATCGAGACTCTAAGCATGCTTATAAACCGAGTCGGGACTAAAACAAAACACATACAAAGTTTCATGGAAATTTAAAATCTTTTCTACAATACAGGGGTGTAAAAGATCGAATTTGACCCTAATCGAAACGGTGGTTTCGGGACCACGAATCCGAGTCTGAGAAATATTTAAATATTATATTTTGTGTTTATTATATGTGAATTAATGTGTGTGAAAGTTTCGTAAAAAATTTAATCGTTTATGTGTTTAATTTAGAAAAAGGACTTAATCGCGTAAAATATAAAAGTTGCAAACTATAGTGAAAAGTGCCTTTTTGATAATGGCTTTTTAATATGGGGTATTAAAAGGGCAATTAGCCCATTTTAATAGTTAGTAGGCGGCATATACCATGAATACCCTTAGTATTATTTGTTTATATATTAATGTATAAAGGTTAAATTAGTAATCAACCAAATTCTTTACATATATGTTAATTAAAAAAAAAAAAAAATGAACATGTTTACTCATCTTCTCTTGGCCGAATATTGAAGAAAGAAAGGGGAGCTATGTTCTTTGAAATTTCGGCTACTTTCAAGCCAAATTCAAGGTAAATTCTTAGTCGATTTTTGTAAATTTTTACGTTTTTGAGATCGTTGCTTCGAATCGTAGCTGACCCATGTTAGAATTTTTAAAAATAAGCATGCTTGATGTTCGTCCATTTTATGTTCTTGTGGTTTTTGATGTTTTATGATTTTATATTAAAGATATGTTAAAGATTAGTATGTTTTGTATTGAAAGTTTTGGTGAAATTGAGTATTTAGGGCTAATTTGTAAAAATAAGTTTTTAAAGGGGCTTATTTGCAAAATAAATGAAATAAATGGACTTGTATAGTCTCTATGCATATTCGGCCCTTGAGTAGTATTGAGAAATTTTATGTATTTTGTGTTTTA
Source organism: Gossypium rotundifolium (assembly GCA_025506655.1). Taxonomy (NCBI): domain Eukaryota; kingdom Viridiplantae; phylum Streptophyta; class Magnoliopsida; order Malvales; family Malvaceae; genus Gossypium; species Gossypium rotundifolium. Next base: position 34,980,613 of record CP106730.1, read on the forward strand.
TGCAAATAGGACTAAATTGTAAAAGTGTGAAACATTAGGGGTAAAATGGTAATTTTCCCATTTATGTGCTTTGGGACTAAATTGAAATGAAATGTACTTGAATGAGTTTATTTTTGATATGTTTAGATCAAGAACAAAGAAAAATGGATTTTGATAGGGGAAAGACGAAGGTTGTTGAATAGTCGGTTTAAGTTGCTGTTGATAATCGAGGTAAGTCCTTAAGCAAGTATATGTTAAAGCATTAATTGTGAACATATTAAATGATAATATTTAATAATTTCGAGTATAAATTTATGTGATGGCCGAATGTGGTATTATGTATTATTGGATTGACTTTATTTTGTTTATAATAATATGAATAATTAAGTTCGATTGATATGTGGAAGAAATACGAAGTATACGAAATGTTTTGAATTTAGCATAAAGTAATGTGAAATGAATGGTTAATAATGTTGATATTCAGGCTTCGAGCCTAACAGGCCTTGTGTCGGTGAGTTATATCGAGCTTAAAGCCCAGCAGGCCTTGTGCCGATGATCTATTTCATGCTAAATGCCTAGCAGGCCTTGTGCCGGTAAATATGTTGGGCTTGATGCCTAGCAGGCTAAATGCCAGTGTTTTAAATCTCAGACTTCAAGTCTAGCAGGCAAGGTGCCGGTGTATGGTATTCAAATTAGTGCACAGCTTGTTATATGCTGGTGAGTTTTCGATTCCCGAACTTTAGTTATGAAATGGTAAAGTTATGAAACAATCATGCAAGTTTAAGTTTATGAAAGAAACTTATGAGTTCGGTTATAAGGTATGTATTAAGCATACTTTAATGTTATGATTATATGCCATGATGATAAGTAAACGAAATAGTGAAAGAAAGTGATATACATATGATGGATGGAATTTGATGTATATATATACACACTATGATGAAATTGGTTGTAGATAATCATGAAAGAAGTAAGTATTCATACAAGAATAATTATAAGCATAAGTGGTTAAAGGTATTTGTAAAGGTATATGAATATGTATGAATTGAGTTATATATATACATTTGGAAACGGTGTGACTTGGTGAGTAAATGGAAGTAGAAAGATTAAATGAGGTAGGATATTCGGCTATAATGCATTTACAAATTAAGCTATGTTTATTCAACATTATGAAATGGCTATTTATAATGCTTGGTTAATTGATTGTTTTACTAAGTTTGCATAGGACTTACTAAGCTAGTAAGCTTAGTCTATGTGTTAAATGATTTGTTTTATAGATTTTGGTCAAGCTTGGAGGGTCGTCGGTGAAGTCAACCACACTATCATCCCTTTTTGGTACTTTAAACTAGTTATTTTTTAATTAAAGGCATGTATAGGCTAGCTAAGTGTTGTAATGATGTTTTGTATATATATATATATAGCCATGCGAAAATGGCTTAAACATTTATTATATGTTCGGTTCTATTTACTCTTGACTATGTGATTGAAGTGTTTGGTTTCAACGATTTGGCTATAGGTTGTTTCTTTATTTCAAGCTTATAGATTATGAGTTCCATTTGAATTCTTGCTTGTACTGTTAATGTTTGTGTTAAATTAATTAGGTGTTTTGGCATTTATGTTAACCTTTGCATGTATAATTCAAGGTAGGGATATGTTAGTAGAGCATCATTCAAAATTTATGTATGTGTGTCAACTTTAGTTGATTTACGAAGTATGAATTACATTGAGTAATGCATGTATGTGTATTCGGCCAAACTTAGGTGATAATTGCAAAGGTAGTTGACATGTTTAAAGGTGTTTAAGTTCATAGTCGAATATAGAAAATGTGCATAAGTATGATGTATACATTTTTATGTATATTTGGCTTGTGAGATTGCTTAAATTGATTGTTTGCATGAAACTACCAAGCTCGGTTTGTGCTAAGTAATGAACATGACATGTTATAAATAAGACCTGGTATATTCGGCCAAATACACAAGTATATGTGATGTGTAATAAGTTGTATATATTTGGTTAGTTTTATGCCATATGAAATTGGGTTTTAATAGAAAGTATTATACATTGACATTCGAAGTATGCTTATTTGGTTAATTAGTACGAATAATTTAGTTGTTTATATATTTCATAGATCAAGATCATTTTGAAAAATGTGGTGCATGTAATCTGTATTGTCTGTTTATGATTAAATTATTGATGAAGATGATCAATTGAGATTCAATCAATTGAACGAAAGTTTTAACTTACATGGTAATACCCGTAACCCTAATTCAACGACAGACACGGGTTAGGGGTGTTACATTTGATTGGCATCAAAGCTTACGGTTTAGTCAGTTCTAGGACTACCGTAGCGCGTGTGAGTCTAGCTATACATGCCTTTATTGTACATTTTATAGTGTGGTGACTTCTGACATTCCGAATTATGTTTTATATAGTAAATGGATTATGATCCTGACAGAGCTGTAGTAGATGATGTAGAGAGTGTAGCGCCTGATCGTGTATGCGGATCAGCGCTGGTAGACTCTCGACCAGTTTCGGGTAGCCATGAGGGGGAGGCTAAACAAGCCTTCTACCAGATGATGAATGAATGGTTTACCCAGTTTATTCAAACTAACCCGGCTGTACAACAACCTCCACCCCCGAATAATCCAATTCTGATACCTTTCGCACCTCCGATGATAGATTCGATGAGATCTAGTAGGCCTCCCGTTGATAAAATCAAGAAACATAGGGCTGAAAAATTCAAAGCTAATGATGATGATGACACAGAGCGAGCTGAGATGTGGCTCGATAACACTATTCGTACTTGATGAGTTATCATGTACTCCAGATGAATGCCTAAAGTGTGCTATATCTCTACTTCGAGACACTGTATATCATTTGTGGAATACACTACTATCAGTGGTTCCGAAAGAAAAAGTGACTTGGGATCTCTTCCAGATCGAGTTTCGTAAGAAATATATCAGTCAGAGATTCATCGATCAGAAACAAAAAGAATTTCTGGAACTAAAATAGGGTCGTATGACTGTGATAGAAAATGAGCGGAAGTTTGTCAGATTGAGCCGATATGCCCGAGAGTGTGTATCAACTGAAGCCATTATGTGCAAAAGATTTGAAGACGGTCCGAATGAAGACATTAAGTTGCTTGTGGGCATTCTGAGATCAAAGAGTTCGTGAATCTTGCGAGCATTATGTGCTAAAGAGCTCGAAAAGAGAAAAGAAAGGATGAAATAGAAGCTAGAGACACTCGTAAAGATCATTAAGTAAGACTTTCCATTCAAGACCTAAGAAGTTCAAAGATGACTTGGTCGACATAAAGCTACTTGAGATCAAATATCGACCTCCAGTGAGTTCTCGAGCCACTTCAATGGCCAGTGTTGGTAATGTTCAGCAGAATCGAGTTGAATGCAAGCATTGTGGTAAATAGCATTCCGGGAGTTGTCGATTCCGTGATCGGTCCTTCTTTAAATGTGGATCATCAGACCATTTTATTTGAGAGTGCTCGATGCTAGCTGAGAAAAATACGACTCAGAACACTAAACCTAGCAATATGTCAGCATGAGGTAGACCACCCAGACATGTAGGGAGTGTAGGTGGCAGTCAGAGAGTAACGAGGGACACTATAGTTTGATCAGAGGCTCGAGCACCAACTAGAGCTTATTCTATACGTGCCAGAGAGGATGCTTCTTCCCCAGATGTTATTACCGGTATTTTAACACTCTATGATACTACTATAATGTCATTGATTAATCCTGGTTCAACTCATTCATATGTGTGTGAAACTATGGTGGCCAGTACGACTCTGCCTATTGAGTGTACTGAGTTTGTGATTCGTGTGTCCAACCCCTTAGGTCGATGTGTACTTGTTGATAAAGTGTGTAAAGGTTGCCCGTTGATGATTCGGGACTCCTGCTTTCCAGCTGATTTAATGTTGTTGCCATTTGACGAGTTCGATATAATTTTGGGAATGGATTGGTTAACTTTGCATGATGCCGTGGTGAATTGCAAAAGAAAAATTATTGATTTGAGATGTCAGAATGGTGAAATCATCCGGGTTGAATCTAATGATTTGAGCAGATTGCCTACAGTAATATCCTCGATGTTAGCCCGAAAGTATGTGAGAAAGGGGTGTGAAGCTTATTTGGCTTATGTGTTGGATAATAAGGCGTCTGAAAATAGATTGAATCTGTACCAGTTGTTTGTGATTACTCAGATGTGTTTCCTGAAGAATTACCGGGTTTACTACCAGTAAGAGAGATTGAGTTCGGCATTGAATTAGTGCTAGGGACGACTCTGATTTCAATGGCCCCGTATCAGATGGCACCTACATAGTTGAAAGAGTTGAAAGCACAGTTGCAAGAGTTGACAGATAGAGGCTTTGGATGCTCAAGTTTTTCTCCCTGGGGTGCGCCAGTTCTGTTTGTGAAAAAGAAAAAATGGGACTATGCGAATGTGTATTGATTATCGGCAGTTGAATAAAGTGACAATAAAGAACAAATAGCCGTTGCCTCGAATTGATGACTTATTTGACCAATTGAAAGGAGCATCAGTGTTCTCAAAGATAGATTTGATGAATCGGATTTTTAGACAGTATTTGGACCGATTTGTAGTGGTGTTTATTGATGATATACTAATCTACTCTAAAGATGAAACTGAACATGCTAAGCATTTGAGATTAGTGCTACAGACTTTGCGAGATCAGCAGTTGTATGCAAAGTTCAGTAAGAGTGAGTTCTGGATGAATGAAGTCAGCTTTTTGGGACATGTTGTTTCAGCGTCAGTTGTAACACCCCAAACCCGGTCAATACACCACGACCGAATCTGGTATGTTACAGGGAAAATGTATTTGAGAGGTTTAGGTTTCCGTTTAAAAGTTTGATGAAAACTCTTTTGTATGTTTTGTTCTTGTAGAAAACTTGAGCATGATTTAAAAAAAAACGATAGTGTGCTTGAAAACCCGGGAATTTTGAAAACTTAATCAGATATGTAAGTAAAACAAGTTTATCTCATTTAGAAATCTAAGTAATTCTTGTTGTTGCTTAAAAACGTTTTGGGCTTAGTTTAAGTTTGTAAAACATTTAAGTTGCCTTCGTTTTAAGTTACAGCGTGATACCCGATGGTAAAGTTTAAAAACATATCGCTTTGTAGTTTGAAAAAAACGTTATCTTTCCAAGTTTTAGCATAATTTAACCCAATTATTTGTTAAGGCATATTTAATATCAATTTTAAACATATGAACATCCAAAGAAAAATTTAAAAAGGCCTTTTACAACCCAACAAATCCAAATGGAAATAATAAAGTAAAGTACCAAGTTTAAAATCAGTGCAAATCCAACTTTTATTCATGACATGAGCACCTCGAGTCCACCCCGACTCCATGTCCGCGATCTAAGTGTCACCTGAAATGATAAGGGAGAAGGTGAGTCGCAAGACTTAGTGCATAAATCCCCCTCCCCGGTATATGCAACATGCTAACACATATCATAACAAAGCAATACAATTAATGAACCCGATCCTAACCATCCGTAACACCTTTTCTACCCCGTGTGGTACAAAACCACTGGCGGTGCCAAACCACTGGTGACCCAAAGTCACGATATCCATCAATGTGGTGCCAAACCACTGGTGACCCAAAGTCACGAATAATCCATCTATGGGGCCAACCCACGTGTGATACCAAATCACTGGCGTCAATCCCGTAAAATCAACCGTGGGGCCAACCCACTGTGGTGCTAAGCCACTGGGACGAGACGCGGAGGTGCCAAACCTCTGGTGTCCCAAAGACACAAGTGTGATACCAAATCACTGGTGATCGCAGTCACGAATCAAATGATGGGGCCAACCCATCGTGTGATACCAAATCACTAGCGTCAATCCCAGAAATCAACCGTGGGGCCAACCCAATTGTGGTGCTAAGCCACCGACGAGGCGCGGAGGTGCCAAACCTCCGTGACCCGAGTCACAATAATCAATCGTGGTACCAAACCACCGGAGGTGCCAAACCTCGGTGTGCCAAAGACACGGATATCAGATTCTCCCTCCACTCATATCACCCAATAACATATCATACTAATGTAAATCGTGCAAATCATGCAATCATGCTCACATGCTCAATATGGCATCTCATAATACATACACCATAAATCATGATATCATATATCACTCTGAGATCTCGTAATGAAACGGACTTACCCGAATCCGTATCCATACCTCATTGGGTATTATATCAGTCAACCATACTGTTTCACTTTACACAATCAGGTTATTATAATATTACTCAGTAAAAAGGTGTGTTAGTTTACACACCTATTAAAACGCACGCTTAATCCCAAAGAACCGGTTTAAATCTCTCGATTATCTTGCTCCTAAAATCGACCAAACCCGAGATTAGTCACTTATACCTTTCGGCCAAAACCAATAAATCAAGAGGGTTAACATTAAACCTTTACCTTGTAAATGGTTTGGTTTCCTACCAAACCCGAACCAACAATGGTTCTTCTGACAATCGGCCTCCCCCTAAAACACAAACCATTAGCCTCACAAGCCTTTGGCTTACCAACTCTAAAAGAAAGACCATTAAAGCAACCTCTTACCACCACTTACCCAACGATTAACAGAGAAGGAAGACTCTTCTAGCTTGCTTCCAAAATCCAAAGGCCCTATAATGAAATGATTAATCAAAAACTAACTCCTTTCAACCAAACCAACATCAGCTTTAACCAAACCGAAATCGACAACAAACAAAGGAGAAAAGAGATGGCCTTTCAGCCAAAACTCACCTTCTTCAACCCGACTTGAAACCACTAGGAGAGATCCACACCACACATAGATTCGGCCAAAGTGCAAAACTAAAAAGAAAAGGGGAAGTTTCGACAACACAAGGGAGAGATTCGGCCAAGGTGTATAACACACCTATGTTCAACTTTGAGTGGGAAGAGAAGAGAGAGTAGAGGTGAGAAGAAATTGAAGTTACGGCAATGGGGTTTGAGTGAAGAGAAATGGAAAGAAACAAATGGAGACAATCGGCTAAGGAGTTTTGGAAGAGAAAGAAAATAAAATGATGAATAGAGGGAGGGTGCTTTCGGTTTAAAGACAAAGAAAATGGAGGAAGGTATTTTGGAGAATGGAGTTTCGGCTATCAAGGTTTCCAAAGAAGAAAAAGTATGAGAAGAAAAGGGGTACTAGCTTCGGCACTTATGAAATAAAGAAAGGTAAAATATGTGAGAAGAAAATGGCTATTTCGGCTTAGCACAAATGAACAAAAGAGAAAGAGTTGGAAAAGAGCATTCGGCCACACACACCAAATTCAAGAGAAGCAAAGCAATTTCGACAAGCTCAAGGGGTTTTGGTCTTTCGGTTTCAAAAAGAAAAAAGAAGAAAATCACTTGAAGTTTCGACTTGTTTTGACAAAGAAGAATTTGCTTTGACACAAAGTGACCAAAATGCACAAGAATGAAAAGGAAAATTCGACACTCCCACAACACACCTACCAAAACCGTCCACTCACCCCCCAAAATCTCTCCAAAATCCAGCCACAACTCCCCCAAACACTCCAAGCCACAACTTCAAATCACCTTGAACAAGTCAACCTCCACCAATCACTCTCCACCCACCATTCAAATCATTTGACTTGGTCCATGGCGAGTTTGAATCGCCTACAACTTCCCTCCTCCATGCCACAAAATGGAAGCCAAAATAGGAGCACTCTGCAGCTTGAACACGGACCTCCTCCCCGCAAGTGGCGCCACACACTCAAGCCTCAAGTGGCGCCTATCCCGCCACTCCACTAGCTTATTTGTTATGCCAAAATTCACCTAAAATATTTATAAACCCCACTCCTTCACTCCTCTCACCTAAGCCTAAAAACAAAGATTTCTCCTACCACTCAGGCTTACACCTAGCTTACAACTAAGCCCCAAAAACATCAAAACAACAACATAATCAGACCAAACACATGCAAACCATGCCATAACAAAATAACCCCTAACCCGGGATATTACAGTTCTACCCCCTTAAAGTAATTTTGACCTCAAAATTACCTGATCAGAAGAGTTGCGGGTATTGCTGTCTCATCATATCCTCGGGTTCCCACGTAGCTTCTTCCACTCCATGATTCTGCCATAGTACCTTAACCAAAGGCACAGACTTCCTACGCAGAACCTTCACATCCCTATCTAGAATCTGCACAGGTTCTTCCTCCATGGTCAAATCTAGATTTACCTCGATCTCTTCCACTGCTACCATGTGCGATGGATCTGAACGATACCGCCTAAGCATCGAAACGTGGAATACATCGTGAATCTGACTTAGCTCTGCTGGCAACTCAAGCTGATATGCTACGGGTCCCACTCATCTCAGTACCTTAACGGCCCAATAAACCTTGGACTTAGCTTGCCTTTCCTTCCGAACCTTCACACTTTCTTCCATGGTAAGACCTTTAGAAAAACTTGATCCCCCACCGCAAATTCAATATCTCTCCGCTTAAGATCGGCATAAGACTTCTGCCGGTCCGAAGCTTCTTTCAATTGAGCCTGTATCAACTTAACCTTGTCTTTGGTCTTAGTAACCAACTCTGGTCCCAAAAACTGACGCTCACTTAACTCCGTCCAACAAGTAGGTGAGCGACACTTCCTACCATACAACGCCTCATAAGGTGCCATCTTGATGCTTGCTTGGTAACTATTGTTGTAGGCGAACTCATCTAATGGTAGAAACTCCTCCCAACTACCTCTGAAGTCCGAACACAACCTCTCAAAGATATCCTCTAAGATCTAAATAACCTTTTCCGATTGCCCGTCGATCATGGTGAAATGTCGTCTTGAAATCCAACCTTGTACCCAGAGCACGGTGCAACGCTTTCCGTAACCTTGACGAAAATGGGATCCCTATCCGAGATGATCGACATCGGCACATCGTGCGACCTCACTATCTCGACACATACGCCACCAACCTCAAAGTGAGTAATCCACCTCACCGAATAAAGTGAGTGATTTAGTCGACGATCCACAATTACCCAAATCAATCCTTCTTGCTAGGCGTAAGAGGTAATCCACCGACGAAATCCATAGTTATCCTTTCCCACTTCCATCGTGGAATCTTCATTAGTCAAAGCAACCTCGACGGCATCGATGTTCGGCCTTGACCACCGACATATCGACACTTCCCTACAAACTCTATCACTTCCCTCTTGCATCTTACCACCGTAATCGCTCTCTCGAGATCCCTATACATTTTGCTACCTCTAGGATGCATAGCGTAGGGCTACTATGTAAATCTGAAGAATCTTCCGCTTTAACTCAATATCCCTCGGCATACAAGCTTTCCCACGAAAATACAAAGACTCCATCACTAGACAAATCAGAACCCTCCAAACCACCATTTCGCACTTGTGACCTCTGCGACTCAAAACCTCATCCATTAACTGCTTTTCCTCGATCCGCTCAACCCAAGTAGGCTTAACTCGCAGCTCGCGAGAATACTTCCGTCGTCGACAAACTCAAATGGGCAAACATCGCTCTTAAGTCCGAAACAACCTTACGGCTCAACGCGTCGCCACTCGTTAGCCTTGCCCGGATGATACTCAATCGAACGATCGTAGTCTTTTAGCAACTCAATCCATCTGCTACGCCTCGATTCAAATCTTTCTCGAGTCAAAAGGTACTTGCACTCTTGTGATCTGTAGACTATCGATCTCTCTCCGCATAAGTAATGCCTCCAAATCTTCAAGGTGAAGACTACTGACCGCTAACTGCAGATCGTAAGTCGGATAATTGACCTCATGTGGCCTCAACTGCCGAGATGCGTAAGCCATAACCTTCCTTCCTGCATCAAGACATAACCCAAACTCAGATGTGATGCATCGCAATAAACTATGAATTCCTTTCACCTCGGGTTGAATTAGAACCGAGCTTCATCAAAATCTTCTTCAACTTGTCAAGCTCTCCTGCGCTTCTCACCCAAATAAACGGAACCCTTTTCTTAATAGTTTGGTCATTGGTGCTTGTGATCAACGAAAATCCTCTACAAATCTTGGTAGTATCCTCGCCAAGCCCGTAAAACTCGAATCTTAATTCTCGACCTAGGCGGCTTCCAATCCAAAACCGCCTCAATCTTTCGAGGATTCACTATAATCCCTCACCGACACTACATGACCCAAGAACGCCACCTCTAAGCCGTAACTCGATTTACTAAACTTAGCGTAAAATCGCTTTCTCCTCAAAATCAGAACACAATTCACAAATGTGCATCATGCTCCTCCTCGGTCCTTGAATACACCAAGATATCGTCAATAAAAACCACGACAAACTGATCCAAATACTACTGGAACACCCTATTCATCATATCCATGAATGCTGCCGGCGTGTTGGTAAACCCAAACGGCATTACTAAGAACTCATAGTGCCCATACTGAGTACGAAATGCCGTCTTGCAGATATCCACCTCCTTCACCTTTAACTGGTGGTACCCAGACCTCAAATCGATCTTTGAGAATACCGATGCACCCTTCAGCTGATCAAACAAATCATCAATCCGTGGCAGCGGATACTTATTTTTGATCGTCAGCTTATTTAATTGGCGGTAGTCTATACACATCCGTATAGTACCGTCTTTCTTATCAACAAAGAGTACCGGCGCTCACCAAGGTGAAACACTTGGCTTGATGAAGCCTCGGTCCAACAACTCCTGGATCTGAGCCTTAAGCTCTACTAACTCTTTAGGCACCATCCTATACGGAGCAATAGACACTGGTGCAGTTTCGGGTAACAGATCTATCCCGAACTCCACCTCACGATCCGGTGGCAAACCCGGAAGCTCCTCAAGAAACACATCAGCAAATTCCCTAACTGCCTGAACCTCCCCCACAGAAGACTCCTTAGCTTCCAAGGCATACACGTGAACCACATATGCTTCACAAATTTTCGACCATTTTCTCGGCCTTGAGCAGATACCACGTTGGACAAGTAATTTCTTCTATTGCCGATCAGACTACCTCATCTCCCTTAGTTTTTCGTTGTAACCATGCGCTTAGTCGCGCAATCCAACTTCGCTGGTACTTAACCACGGTCCATCCCAAGAATCGATCGAACTCCCCAAACGGCGGTTCCATCGATCGCCCACAAACACTACCCCTTGGAGTTCTAGAGGTACATCTCTATACAAATTATCTACAACTACAGAGTGACCTAGAGGGCTTATTACGATCATCGCCTAGAAGATATCTCGATTCTAGATCCATGGTCTTCACTATGCTACTTGCAACATATGAATGCGTTGAACCCACATCAATCAAAGCAAAAATGGAGAACCAAAGATTAAGAACGCATGGGTTATGACGTGCAGTGCCACCCTCCTCCTCGCCTCATTGCATACACTAGCCCAGTATGTCTGCCTCGAACTACTGCTCCTCTTGCCTTGTGACTCTACTACCCCAACCGAACCATTACCTCCTCTACCATTACCACGGCCCTCTGCGGTGGTGGTCCATTATTCTGAATCGAGTACGGCCTTGACTCTTGGATGAATCCTAGCCAACTTACGGACACAGTCCCTCACACGGTGGTCCAAATGAGCCACACTCAAAACATCCTCTTCCACCACCCAACATCCTCCCTAATGAGCTTTCCCACAACAGTTACACTGCGGTGGTCCCTGACTAACAGCAACAAACCTACCAGACTGATTCGGCCCACTCGGTCTAGCCCTTTTCTGAGGATTACCTGACGACCCAGAAGACCCAAAACTCCTCTTATGTCGGTTCCTATCCATGCCTTGCCTCACAGACTCCTTAATACCCTTGGCTACCTTAGCCTTTTCAACCAGGACAGCAAATTCACGCTCCTGTTGGGGAGCAATCAGCAACCTTAATTCATCTCGCAGGCCATCCTCGAAACGAACACACCTCTCGTGTTCAGTAGCCACCATACCCTTAGCATACCGACTCACCTCGTAAACTCGCCTCGACTGACGACGATTTACTCCCCTGAACTAACCTCAGAAATGCTTTCCGTTGCTCATTAATGTAGTTAGCTCCAATGTACTTTTTCTGATATGTAGCCTTGAAATAATCCCAAGTAAGGTCTTCTGCGGCCGCACTGTCTTGAACCGTGAGCCACCACTGGTATGACTCATCTCGAAGAAGTGATACTATCCCCTTTAGTTTCTCTTCAGCAGTCAGGTCTAGATCATCCATGATTCGCTCCGTCGCTTCCAGCCAATATTCAGCCGTGCTGGGAGCAACACCAGAGACACCTCAAAAAACCTCAGCCCCGTTTGCTCGAAGTCGTTCAGGCATAGATTTTCAAGCTCCTGTGCCTCCACCTACTCCCACTACCCTTTCCAGAACTCACAGCATCGCCTGTGACACTGCGTCGTCCCCAGTCTGTTCTTGAAACTCACCACCTCCAGCTGGTGGCGGTACGGGTATCTCATTCTCTCGACCACTGTAACCTACGGTTTGAAACTGTCATCCTACCTTGACCACGTCCATGACCACGTCCACCTCTAGCGCTCATGACTAAGATCTCTACTTGTCTGATTTAAAAAGTTTTATGCATCAGCAATTATTCCACTATTTAAAAGCAAAGTCTTATGAATATTGCTTATTAAAGAAGTTTGTTTTCACAAGTTCACAGAGTCCTATTAATTTCAATTTCTAAAGTAATCCACTGTTGCTAGTCATCCAATCACATCAACATCAAAATCAGAAGCAACAGTAAGGGGTACTTACTTGGGCGGATTGGTGCCGGAGACTCGGTGCCATGCCTTTCAAACCATGCTTTTTAAAACAAAACACTTAAAACTAGTATTTAAAACATTTTGGGCCTCGGGCCCATAGCCGAGCCTTTAAACTTGGCTCTGATACCACAATTGTAACACCCCAAACCCGATCAATACACCACGACTGAATCTGGTATGTTATAGGGAAAATGTATTTGAGAGGTTTAGGTTTCCGTTTAAAAGTTTGATGAAAACTCTTTTGTATGTTTTGTTCTTGTAGAAAACTTGAGCATTATTTAAAAAAAATGATAGTGTGCTTAAAAACCCGGGAATTTTGAAAACTTAATCAGATATGTAAGTAAAACAAGTTTATCTCATTTAGAAATCCAAGTAATTCTTGTTGTTGCTTAAAAACGTTTTGGGCTTAGTTTAAGTTTGTAAAACATTTAAGTTGCCTTCGTTTTAAGTTACAGCGTGATACCCGATGGTAAAGTTTAAAAAAATATCACTTTGTAGTTTGAAAAAACGTTATCTTTCCAAGTTTTAGCATAATTTAGCCCAATTATTTGTTAAGGCATATTTAATATCAAATTTAAACATATGAACATCCAAAGAAAAATTTTAAAAGGCCTTTTACAACCCAACAAATCCAAATGAAAATAATAAAGTAAAGTACCAAGTTTAAAATCAGTGCAAATCAAACTTTTATTCATGGCATGAGCACCTCGAGTCCACCCCGGCTCCATGTCCGCGATCTAAGTGTCACCTGAAATGATAAGGGAGAAGGTGAGTCGCAAGACTCAGTGCATAAATCCCCTCCCAGATATGCAACATGCTAACACACATCATAACAAAGCAATACAATTAATGCACCCGATCCTAACCATCCGTAACACCTTTTCTACCCCGTGTGGTACCAAACCACTGGTGGTGCCAAACCATTAGTGACCCAAAGTCACGATATCCATCAATGTGGTGCCAAACCACTGGTGACCCAAAGTCACGAATAATCCATCTATGGGGCCAACCCACATGTGATACCAAATCACTGGCGTCAATCCCGTAAAATCAACCGTGGGGCCAACCCACTGTGGTGCTAAGCCACTGGGACGAGACGCAGAGGTGCCAAACCTCCGGTGTCCCAAAGACACAAGTGTGATACCAAATCACTGGTGACCGCAGTCACGAATCAAATGATGGGGCCAACCCATCATGTGATACCAAATCACTAGCGTCAATCCCGTAAAATCAACCGTGGGGCCAACCCAATTGTGGTGCTAAGCCACCGGGGACGAGGCGCGAGGTGCCAAACCTCTGGTGACCCAAAGTCACAATAATCAATCTGTGGTACCAAACCACCGGAGGTGCCAAACCTCGTGTCCCAAAGACATGGATATCAGATTCCCCCTCCACTTATATCACCCAATAACATATCATACTAATGCAAATCGTGCAAATCATGCAATCATGCTCACATGCTCAATATGGCATCTCATAATACATACACCATAAATCATAATATCATATATCACTACAGATCTCGTAATGAAACGGACTTACCCGAATCCGTATCCATACCTCATTGGGTATTATATCAGTCAACCATACTGTTTCACTTTACACAATCAGGTTATTATCATATTACTTAGTAAAAAGGTGTGTTAGTTTACACACCTGTTAAAATGCACGCTTAATCCCAAAGAACCGGTTTAAATCCCTCGATTATCTTGCTCCTAAAATCGACCAAACCCGAGATTAGTCACTTATACCTTTCGGCCAAAACCAATAAATCAAGAGGGTTAACATTAAACCTTTACCTTGTAAATGGTTTGGTTTCCTACCAAACCCGAACCAACAATGGTTCTTCTGACAATCGGCCTCCCCCTAAAACACAAACCATTAGCCTCACAAGCCTTTGGCTTACCAACTCTAAAAGAAAGACCATTAAAGCAACCTCTTACCACCACTTACCCAACGATTAACAGAGAAGGAAGACTCTTCTAGCTTGCTTCCAAAATCCAAAGGCCCTATAATGAAATGATTAATCAAAAATTAACTCCTTTCAACCAAACCAACATCAGCTTTAACCAAACCAAAATCAACAACAAACAAAGGAGAAAAGAGATGGCCTTTCGGCCAAAACTCACCTTCTTCAACCCGACTTGAAACCACTAGGAGAGATCCACACCACACATAGATTCGGCCAAAGTGCAAAACTAAAAAAAAAAGGGGAAGTTTCGACAACACAAGGGAGAGATTCGGCCAAGGTGTATAACACACCTATGTTCAAATTTGAGTGGGAAGAGAAGAGAGAGTAGAGGTGAGAAGAAATAGAAGTTACGGCAATAGGGTTTGAGTGAAGAGAAATGGAAAGAAACAAATGGAGACAATCGGCTAAGGAGTTTTGGAAGAGAAAGAAAATAAAATGATGAATAGAAGGAGGGTGCTTTCGGTTTAAAGACAAAGAAAATGGAGGAAGGTATTTTGGAGAATGGAGTTTTGGCTATCAAGGTTTCCAAAGAAGAAAAAGTATGAGAAGAAAAGGGGTACTAGCTTCGGCACTTATGAAATAAAGAAAGGTAAAATATGTGAGAAGAAAATGGCTATTTCGGCTTAGCATGAACAAAAGAGAAAGAGTTGGAAAAGAGCATTCGGCCACACACACCAAATTCAAGAGAAGCAAAGCAATTTCGGCAAGCTCAAGGGGTTTTGGTCTTTCGGTTTCAAAAAGAAAAAAGAAGAAAATCACTTGAAGTTTCGGCTTGTTTTTGACAAAAGAAGAATTTGCTTTGACACAAAGTGACCGAAAATGCACAAGAATGAAAAGGAAAATTCGGCACTCCCACAACACACCTACCAAAACCGTCCACTCACCCCCCAAAATCTCTCTAAAATCCGGCCACAACTCCCCCAAACACTCCAATCCACAACTTCAAATCACCTTGAACAAGTCAACCTCCACCAATCACTCTCCACCCACCATTCAAATCATTTGACTTGGTCCATGGCAGAGTTTGAACTGCCTACAACTTCCCTCCTCCATGCCGTCAAAATGGAAGCCAAAATAGGAGCACTCTGCAGCTTGAACACAGGACCTCCTCCCTGCAAGTGGCGTCACACACTCAAGCCTCAAGTGGTGCCTATCCTGCCACTCCACCAGCTTATTTGTTATGCCAAAATTCACCTAAAAATATTTATAAACCCCACTCCTTCACTCCTCTCACCTAAGCCTAAAACAAAGATTTCTCCTACCACTCAAAGCTTACACCTAGTTTACAACTAAGCCCCAAAAACATCAAAACAACAACATAATCAGACCAAACACATGCAAACCATGCCATAACAAAATAACCCCAAACCCGGGATATTACATCAGGTATTCGGGTTGATTCGAAAAAAATATCAGCTATACTTGATTGGAAGCCACCAAAGAATATTTTTGAAATTCAGAGCTTTCTGGGACTTGCTGGTTATTACAGAAGATTCGTGAAAGATTTTTCTATAATAGCTACCCTGTTAACAAAGCTATTAAGGAAAGATGTTAGATTTGAATGGTCGAAAAAGTGTCAGCAAAGTTTCGATCAGTTGAAAGCTCTTTTGACCAAAGCTCTAGTGTTAGTTCAGCCGGAATCGGGTAAAGAATTTATTGTTTATAGTGATGCTTCTTTGAATGGTTTGGGTTGTGTTTTGATGCAGGAAGGTAAAGTCATAGCCTACGCTTCGAGACAATTGAAGCCTCATGAAAGAAATTACCCGATTCATGATTTGGAATTAGCAGCTATTGTATTTGCGTTGAAAATTTGGCGTCATTACTTGTTTGATGAGAAATGTCACGTTTATTCAGATCACAAAAGTCTGAAGTATTTGATGACTTAGAAAGACTTGAACTTGAGACAACGTAGGTGGTTAGAACTACTGAAAGACTATGAATTGGTGATTGACTACCATTCGAGAAAAGCTAACATTGTTGCAGATGCCTTAAGTCAAAAATCATTGTTTGCTTTTCGTGTGTTGAACGCACATATGGTTATGTCTAGTGACGGTTCAATCATAACCGAGTTAAAGGTGAGACCGTTGCTTATTCAGCAAATTTGTAAAGCATAGAAAATTGACAAAGATATAATTTCTAAACGAGTTCAGTGTGAAAATGATGCAAAGTCAGAGTCTCAACTTGATGAAAATGATTGTTTGAGCTTTAAAGGCCGAATGTGTGTTTCGAACAATATGGATTTGATTTAGTTGATTTTGAACGAGGCTCATGGTAGCTGATTATCAGTACATCAGGGTAGCACGAAAATATATAATGATTTGAAATAGTTCTATTGGTGGCCTGGCATGAAAATGGATATATCTGAATTTGTTTCGAAGTGTTTAATATGTCAGCAAGTAAAAGCTGAGCATCAGGTGCCTTCTGGATTACTTCAGCCGATCATGATACCTGAATGGAAATGGGATAGAGTTACTATGGATTTTGTATCCGGTTTGCCTATGACACCGATCAAGAGAGATGCAGTCTGGGTTATAGTAGATAGACTGACCAAATCAGCTCACTTTGTGCCAGTTCATACAGACTATTCACTTGATAAACTTACTGAATTATATGTATCACAGACTGTGAGGTTACATGGTGTGCCGAGTTCTATTATTTTAGACAGAGACCCGAGATTCACGTTGCAGTTTTGGAAGAAGTTGCAAGATGCTTTAGGTACTAAACTCCACTTTAGTATAGCCTTCCATCTGCAGACAAATGGTCAGTCCGAACGAACCATTCAGATACTTGAGGACACGTTGATATGTTGTGTTCTTGAGTTTGAAGGTACGTGGGAAAGATACTTACCATTGATTGAATTTGCTTATAATAATAGTTTTTAATCGAGTACCAAAATGGCACCTTACGAAGCTCTATATGGCCGCAAGTGTCGTACACCGTTATACTTGACCGAGCTCAGTGAGAACAAGATACACAGGGTTGATTTGATTAAAGAGGCAGAACAGAAAGTGGCTATAATTAGAGATAGTTTAAAAGCTACCTCGGATCATCAAAAGTCCTATGCTGATTCGAAGTGCAAAGACATTGAGTTTCAAATAGGAGATCGGGTATTCTTGAAAGTTTCTCCGTGAAAGAAGGTACTCCGATTTGGTCGAAAAGGCAAACTAAGTTCGAGGTTCATCGGACCGTACGAGATCATTGAATGTATTGGGCCTGTTGCTTATAGATTGAAGTTTCCCTCTGAATTAGAAAAGATACACAACGTATTTCACGTTTCGATGCTTTGTAGATATAGATCAGATCCGTCACATGTGATCGCTCTGTTTGAGATTGAAATCCAATTTGATATGACGTATGAGGAAGAACCGATCTGTATTTTAGCTCAAGAAATGAAAGAGTTAAGAAACAAGAAAATTTCGTTAGTGAAAGTACTTTGGAATCATCACGAGTTGAAGAGGCTACGTGGGAGCCTGAGGATTCATTGAGGCAACGACATCCGACTTTGTTTAACAGTAAGATTTTCGGGGACGAAAATCCTTAAGGGGGAGAGTTGTAACAGACTGAATTTGACCCTAATCAGAATGGTAGTTTTGGGACCATGAATTCGAGTCTGAGAAATATTTAAATATTATATTTTGTGTTTATTATATGTGAATTAATGTGTGTGAAAGTTTCGTAGAAAAATTTAATCGTTTATGTGTTTAATTTAGAAAAAAGACTTAATCGCGTAAATTGTAAAAGTTGCAAACTATAGTGAAAAGTGCCTTTTTGATAATGGCTTTTTAATATGAGGTATTAAGAGGGAAATCAGCCCATTTGAATAGTTAGTAGGCGGCATATACCATGAATACCCTTAGCATTATTTGTTTATATATTAATGTATAAATGTTAAATTAGTAATCAACCAAATTCTTTACATATATGTTAATTAAAACACAAAAAAAAAAAATGAACGTGTTTACTCATCTTCTCTTGGCTGAATATTGAAGAAAGAAAGGGGAGCTAGGTTCTTTGAAATTTCGGCTACTTTCAAGCCAAATTCAAGGTAAATTCTTAGTCGGTTTTTGTAAATTTTTATGTTTTTGAGATCGTTGCTTCGAATCGTAGCTGAACCATGTTAGAATTTTTAAAAATAAGCATGCTTGATATTCGACCATTGTTATGTTCTTGTGGTTTTTGATGTTTTATGATTTTATATTAAAGATATGTTAAAGATTAGTATGTTTTGTATTGGATGTTTTGGTGAAATTGAGTATTTAGGGCTAATTTGTAAAAATAAATTTTTAGAGGGGCTTATTTGCAAAATAAATGAAAGAAATGGACTTGTATAGTCCCTATGCATATTCGACCCTTGAGTAGTATTGAGAAATTTTGTGTGTTTTATGTTTTATGCAAATAGGACTAAATTGTAAAAGTGTGAAACATTAGGGGTAAAATGGTAATTTGCCCATTTATGTGCTTTGGGACTAAATTGAAATGAAATGTACTTGAATGAGTTTATTTTGATATGTTTAGATCAAGAACAAAGAAAAAGATTTGCATCGTGGAAAAGACGAAGGTTGTTGAATAGTCGGTTTAAGTTCTTGTTGATAATCGAGGTAAGTCCTTAAGCAAGTATATGTTAAAGCATTAATTGTGAACATATTAAATGATAATATTTAATAATTTTAGTATAAATTTATGTGATGGCGAATGTTGTATTATGTATTATTGGATTGACTTTATTTTGTTTATAGTAACATAATAATTAAGTTCGGTTGATATGTGGAAGAAATACTGAAGTATCTGAAATGTTGTGAATTTAGCACAAAGTAATGTGAAATGAATGGTTAATAATGTTGATATTCGGCTTGAGCCTAGCGTGCCTTGTGCCTGTGAGTTATATCGGGCTTAAAGCCTAGCGTGCCTTGTGCTTGATCTATTTCGAGCTAAATGCCTAGCGTGCCTTGTCTTTGAATATGTCGGGCTTGATGCCTAGCGAGCTAAATGTTTGGTGTTTTAAATCTCGGACTTCAAGTCTAGCGAGCAAGGTGCCGGTGTATGGGATTCAATTAGTGCACGACTTGTTATATCTTTGGTGAGTTTTCGATTCGAACTTTAGTTATGAAATAGTAAAGTTATGAAACAATCATGCAAGTTTAAGTTTATGAAAGAAACTTATGAGTTCGATTATAAGGTATGCATTAAGCATACTTTAATGTTATGATTATATGCCATGATGATAAGTAAATGAAATAGTGAAAGAAAGTGATATACATATGATGGATGGAATTTGATGCATATATATATATACTATGATGAATTTGGTTGTAGATAATCATGAAAGAAGTAAGTATTCATACAAGAATAATTATAAGCATAAGTGGTTAAAGGTATTTGTAAAGGTATATGAATATGTATGAATTGAGTTATATATATACATTTGGAAACGGTGTGACTTGGTGAGTAAATGAAAGTAGAAAGATTAAATGAGGTAGAATATTCGGCTATAATGCATTTACAAATTAAGCTATGTTTATTCAATGTTATGAAATGGCTGCTTATAATGCTTGGTTAATTGATTGTTTTAATAAGTTTGCATAGGACTTACTAAGCTAGTAAGCTTACTCTATGTGTTAAATGATTTGTTTTATAGATTTTGGTCAACCTACGGGCTCGGAGGGTTGTCGGTGAAGTCAACCACAATATCATCCCTTTTTGGTACTTTAAACTAGTTATTTTTGAATTAAAGGCATGTATAGGCTAGCTAAGTGTTGTAATGATGTTTTGTATATATATATATATATATATATGTATATAATAGCCATGCGAAAATGGCTTAAACATTTATTATATGTTCGGTTCTATTTACTCTTGACTATGTGATTGAAGTGTTTGGTTTCAACGATTTGGCTATAGGTTGTTTCTTTATTTAAAGCTTATAGATTATGAGTTCCATTTGAATTCTTGCTTGTACTGTTAATGTTTGTGTTATATTAGTCAGGTGTTTCGGCATTTATGTTAACCTTTGCATGTATAATTCAAGGTAGGGATATGTTAGTAGAGCATTATTCGAAATTTATGTATGTGTGTCAACTTTAGTTGATTTACAAAGTATGAATGACATTGAGTAATGCATGTTTGTGTATTCGGACAAACTTAGGTGATAATTGCAAAGGTAGTTGACATGTTTAAAGGTGTTTAAGTTCATAGTCGAATATAGAAAATGTGCATAAGTATGATGTATACATTTTTATGTATATTTGGCTTGTGAGATTGCTTAAATTGATTGTTTGCATGAAACTACCAAGCTCGGTTTGTGCTAAGTAATGAACATGAAATGTTATAAATAAGACCTGGTATATTCAGCCAAATACATAAGTATGTATGTGATGTGCAATAAGTTGTATAAATTCGGTTAGTTTTATGCCATATGAAATTGGGTTTTAATAGAAAGTATTATACATTGACATTCGAAGTATGCTCATTTGGTTAATTAGTACGAATAATTTAGTTGTTTATATATTTCATAGATCAAGATCATTTTGAAAAATGTGGTGCATATAATCTGTATTTTCTGTTTATGATTAAATTATTGATGAAGATGATCAACTAAGATTCAATCAATTGAACGGAAGTTTTAACTTACATGGTAATACCCGTAACCCTAATCCGGCGACGGACACGAGTTAGGGGTGTTACTAGGGGATACACGCCTGTGGGGGTAGACCTTGCCCCACCCACGGCTATAAGACACACCCGTGTGTCCTCCCCGTGGTCTAACCACGGCCACCAGGCACGCCCATGCACCTTCGCCGTGGTCAATCCTGCCAAATACCACAAGGCTACCAGGCACGTCCGTGTGCCTTGGCCGTGTCCCTCTAGGCCATATACTGACTTTACCCTACAGTCACTAGGCACACCCGTGTGCCATGGCCGTGTGACATCATAGGTCATTTGTGAGACCAAAATGCCACCCAAATGGGTCATAGCTACAAGCCACATTTTCCATCACATAACATGCATATATGGCAACCAAAACATACAAAATTTGTCCACTCAATCTATACATTCAATGCTAATCCCATACATGCCAAATTACAAACTAAAACTCATATCATTACAAGCATAGATCATCCATTTGCTTAGCCAAAACTTGCTCATTCTTTGTACTCCAAACCATACCAAAAAATATGC
Source organism: Gossypium rotundifolium (assembly GCA_025506655.1). Lineage (NCBI taxonomy): Eukaryota > Viridiplantae > Streptophyta > Magnoliopsida > Malvales > Malvaceae > Gossypium > Gossypium rotundifolium. Next base: position 35,002,472 of record CP106730.1, read on the forward strand.
ATCATATAATATATTCATTCAAGCATTTATCAACTCAAGACTTGCCAAAACACATGGCTAAGTTCACTTCATAAACATATACACCTATCTAGCCTATACATGCCATAATTAGCTATATACACTTTCAAAAGGGTACCAAAATAAGTTTAGTAGTGTGATGACGATCCTTGACGGTCCCGAGCCTCAGTAGCTTTAATGACCTATAAAACAGAGAAAGCAGACACACATGGTAAGCATTCCAAAAGCTTAGTAAGTCAATATACAAACAAACTTAGCATAAAATGCATTTTGAGCAAGGAAATATAATGGCACATCTCAATCACTTAGCAAATTGTAACATATATAGCTTGGTTCATAAACTTGACCATATTGTCCACATTTACAATTCAATAATCATATAAACACATAGCTCATCTAGCCAAAACTTTGCTTATTGTATCATCAATTCCATATTCATAACGTCATATTAAGATCACATAGATGCTTACCTTGTATACACAATTAGTGTATTTTCAGCGTACCTGAAACGAATTTATAGTCACATATTTGTTCATAGCTCGGATCTAAAATTTGTATCACAGACTTGCCCGTTGAACCAATAGGAATCTAGTAGGAAGTTTGGAGAATTCGGAATTGTCATACAATGCCAACGTGCTAGACGAGGTCTTACATGCACTCAGATATCGATGCCACTGTCCCAGACAGGGTCTTATACGAATCAGTATGATGCCGATGTCCCAGACATGGTCTTATACATAAAACTCATATCGATGCCAACATCCCAGACGTGGTCTTACACGTAAAGCCCATATCGATGCCAACGTCCCAGATGTCGTCTTACACGTAAATCTCAAATCAACGCCAATGTCCCAGATGTGGTCTTACATGATTACACAAAATAGATGCCTATGTCATAACAGAACTAATCCTCTCAATTCCTAGGTTCGTACGGGACTTCTCGGACTTTGTCACTATATCAAACTTATCTCAAAATTCATGAACATAGCATCTCATACACATTCATTATCATCGATAGTCATATGGATTCATATATCCAATTCAATACAAATACGTTTATTTGCATAGTGACTTACCTCAGATTTGATTTAACGGAATGAAAACGGCTACTCGGTTACTTTCGCTTTCCTTCGATCTAAGTCTGTTTTCCTCGGTTCTTGATCTAAACATATTCAGAATTAACCCTTTTATTCACTAATTCATTCAATTCAATCCAAGGACACACATTTAGGGTTATTTGTAATTTCACTATCATATTTGCACAATTTATCACTTTAGTCCATTTTTCTCAAAACATCAAATTCACAAAATCAATTCATAGACATGCGTAGCCGAATATCCATACATCTCACACAAGGCCATATTTTTCATTAAATTTTCAATTTAGTCCCTCAGGTTACTATTTTCTCAATTTAGCCCTAATTAGCCAAATTCATCAAAACTTCAAGAATAAAGTATGTTCATCTAGCTCAAATCTTTCATTTAACACCATAAAACATCACAAAGCTCAACATATCATCAATGACATATCGCACAAACATCATCAATACAGAAAATTGAGACATGGGCTTGATAGTAGACGAAGCAACGATTGCAAAAACTAATCAATCAAGATTATTTATCTTCGTATGGTTGTATAATAGATAGAGAAAAATAGATTGGAAGGTCCAAAATTATACCAATGGAATTACATGCTATATTCAAGAATAAAAAAGTGCTTCAATTGATCTCGCTTGCTCATAATTTCAATTTTCATTTGTTGAGTAATAACTCATCATCCTTCAAGTGGCGGCATTGCTCGATTCATGGTCTTGATGAAGTAATGGCAGTGAATTAGTAGAATTTGAAGAGGTACTATAGGCATTGCCCTAAATTTGGAATCAAATAATGTTGGTGTTGTATTAATGGGTGACGGTTTGATGATACAAGAGGGAAGTTCTGGGGTTAAATGTCTAATTGATTTGCTGGTTTATGGATCTTTTTGACATTCTAATTACATACATTATAATTCATACATAGACATAACTTTTAATTAATCATTTTTTTTCTCGAGCCGTGTAGAAATTATCAAAAACGGATCGAAAACTGACCTTGAATTAGACCAAAACTATGGCCCCCTTGCCTATGTTTTTCTTTTCTTTCTTTCCTTATTCGGTGATAAAAATGATGATAATGGCTTGTTTTTGTTTTCATTATAATAATATATAACATATAACATAATAATATTAATTTAACTATTAAAGTAAATATAATAAACATATAATATATACATATAGTCACTCATTGCGGTCCACTAACAATAATAATGGCTATATTGCCACATAAGTCCTTGCAATTATAAAGCCACAACACATAGGCACTTTAGCAAATAGCAAGCAACTTTCACATTTAATGCAATTTCATCCTTTTGTCAAATTAAACACACAAACAAACAAATTAACTTACGAAACTTTACCACGCTTAGTCCATATCAACGGCACAGAAAATAATATTAAAATATTATACTGACTCGAATTTGTGGTCTCGAAACCACTGTTCCGACTAGGGTATAAACCTAACTGTTACAATTCTCTCCCCTTAGGGATTTTCATCCCCAAAATCTTATCATTAAACAGAGTCGGATACTGCTGTCTCATTGAATCCTCAGGCTCCCACGTAGCCTCTTCTATTCCGTGTTGATTCCACAATACTTTTACTAATAGAATTTTCTTTTTTCCTAACTCTTTCACTTCACGAGCTAAGATACGGATCGTTCCTCTTCGTATGTCATATCAGATCAGTTCCCAACACATTGAATCACACGTGACGGGTCAGACCGATATCTACGGAGCATCGAAACGTGAAATACATTATGAATCTTTTCTAACTCAGACGGAAACTTTAATCTATATGCAACAGGTCCGACACGTTCAATGATCTCATACGGTTCGATGAATCTCGGACTCAATTTGCCTTTATGTCCAAATCGAAACACTTTCTCCCACGGAGAAACTTTCAAAAATACTTTGTCGATGATTTCAAATTCTATATCTTTTCATTTCAAGTCTGCATAAGACTTCTGATGATCAAATGCTACTTTCAAACAATCTCAGATCAATTTCACTTTCTGTCCTGAATCTTTTATCAAATCAACCCCGTGGAGCTTATTTTCACTGAGCTCGGTCCAATACAAAGGTGTACGACATTTACGTCCATACAAAGATTCATAAGGTGCCATTTTGATGCTTGTCTAAAAACTATTATTATATGCAAATTCGATCAATGGCAGATACTGTTCCTACGAACCATTAAACTCAAGTATACAGCATCGTAACATATCCTCTAAAATCTGAATGATCTGTTCGGATTGACCATCTGACTGCGGATGAAAAGCTATACTAAAATGAAGTTTTGTGCCTAATGCTTGTAATTTCTTCCAGAATCGTGATGTGAATCTCGGATCTCTATCTGACACAATGGATAGTGGCACTCCGTGCAATCTCACAATCTCAGAAATATAAAGCTCGGCTAATCTTTCGAGTGAGTAGTCAGATCTTACTGAAATAAAATGGGCAGATTTAGTCAATCGGTCAACTACGACCCAAATCGCATCTTTTTTTCTCGAAGTTAGGCGTAATCCAGCAACGAAGTCCATCGTTACACTATCCCATTTCCACTCAGAAATCAAAATCGATTGTAGCAAACTGGATGGAACTTGATGTTTAGGTTTCACTTGCTGATAGTCTAAACATTTCGAAACAAAATCAGAAATGTCTCGTTTCATGGTAGACCACCAATAGTGCTGCTTCAAATCATGATAATTTTAGTACTTCTCGGATGAACAGATAGACGACTGTTATGTGCTTCACTCAAAATCAGCTGAATCAACTCCGGATTTCTCGGAACACAAATACGATCTTAAAATTTCAAGCAATCATCAACAATTCAAAATTTAGATTCAGAATTCAATTCACACTAAGCTCGTTTCGATAACAATTCATTATCAACCTTCTAAGCATCACATAACTGCTGTAAGAACAACAATTTCGCTTTCAATTTAGCCATCACAGAATAATCATTAGACAAATCTAACTGAGCATTTAAAGCACGTAATGCAATTGATGATTTTTGACTCAAAGCATCATCAACAATGTTTGCTTTCCCCCGATGATAATTATCACAAGCTCATAATCTTTTAACAGTTCTAACCATCTTCTTTGACGCAGGTTCAAATCTTTCTGGGTCATCAAATATTTCAAACTTTTATGATCTGAAAATACATGACATTTCTCACCATACAGATAATGGTGCCAAATCTTAAGTGCAAACACAATCGCAGCTAACTCAAGGTTGTGCATCGGATAGTTCTTTTCATGAGCCTTTAATTGTCTCGAGGCATAAGCTACAACTTTACCTTCCTGCATCAAAACACATCCTAAACCATTTAACAAAGCATCACTGTAAATCACAAATTCTTTGCCCAATTCTGGTTGTACTAACACTAGAGCTTCTGTTAGCAGAGCTTTCAACTGATCGAAACTTTTCTGACATTTATCCGACCACTCAAATCTAACATCTTTCTGAAGTAATCTAGTCAACGGAGTAGCTATCACTGAAAATCCTTTTGCAAAACGATGATAATAACCAGCTAGTCCAAGAAAACTACGGACCTCAGACACATTATTCGAAGGTCTCCAATCCTGAATAGTAGAGATCTTACTTGAATCAACACGAATCCTAAAAGCTGACACAATATGTCCCAGAAAACTAACCTCGTGCAACCAGAATTCACATTTGCTAAATTTCGCGTACAATTTCTTTTCTCGCAGAGTTTGCAACACAATCCTCAAGTGTTCAGCATGCTTATTTTCATTCTGTGAATAAATCAATATGTCATCTATGAATACAACAACGAATTGATCTAAGTACGGTCTGAAAATTCTATTCATCAGATCCATAAAAATAGCAGGAGCATTGGTTAGTCCAAATGGCATAACTAAAAACTCATAATGCCTGTACCTCGTTCTGAAAGCAGTCTTCGGAATGTCTGAACCTTTCACTCTCAATTGGTAGTACCCTAATCTCATATCAATCTTTGAAAATACCATAGCTCTTTTTAACTGATCAAATAAATTGTCTATTCGGGGTAACGAATATTTGTTCTTTATAGTCACCTTACTCAACTTACGATAATCAATGCACATCCTCATCGTGCCATCTCTCTTTTTCACAAATAGAACAGGAGCACCCCAAGGCGAGAAACTTGGTCTAGCAAACCCTCTATTAGTTAACTCTTGCAACTGTGACTTTAACTTTTTCAACTCTGTTGGTGCCATTCTATACGAAGCTATCGGAATAGGTGTCGTACTAGACATTAATTCAATACCAAACTCAACTTCACGAATCGGAGGCAAGCTCGGTAACTCTTCAGGGAACACATCAGAAAACTCGCAGACAATAGGTACTGACTCAATTTTCCTTTTAGACATTTTCAAATCAATTACATAAGAAAAATATGCCTCATATCCTTTTTTCACATAATTCTGAGCTTTTAGTATCGATATCATAGCAGGCAATCCATTCAAATCATTAGACTCAACCCGTACAATTTCATTATTCGAACATCTCAAATCTATCGTCTCTCTTTAGCAGTTCACAATAGCATCATGCAATGACAACCAGTCCATGCCCAAAATAATATCAAACTCATCAAATGGCAGAAGCATCAAATTAGCAGAGAAACAGATATCTTGATACATTAACGGAAAGTTCTTGCATACTTTGTCAACAAGAACACTTTTACCTAAGGGGTTTGATACTTTTATAGCAAACTTAGCAGACTCTACAGGAAAAGTCTTACTATATACTAAATTCATGCATATATACGAATGCGTTGAACCATGGTCTATCAATGCAATCACATTAGTATCATGAAGAGTAAAAGTACCCGTTATAACATCAGGTGATGAAGCTTCCTCACGAGCTCAGATAATATATGCTCTGGCAGGCGCTCTAGCTTTAAATCTTACAACAGTGTCTCTCGTGTACCTCTGACTACCATTAACATTTCTTGAATTCTTCGAAGGTCTACCCCTCATAGGTGCATTATCAGGTCTCGAATTCTAAACATTCTCTAGCTCGACGGACTCAGGACAATCACGGATAAAGTGGTTAAGAGATCCACATCTAAAGCAAGCTCTGTCGTTTAATCTACAGCTTCCCGGATGCCTTTTTCCACAATGTTTACATTCAGGTCTATCAGTTTGAACATTACCAACACTGACTATTGAAGTTGCGGGAGTTTTAGAACTCGTTTGCATTCTAGATTGATTTCTATTCGAATGTCCCATATATCTTTGGAACGACTTTGATTATCTCTGAATCTTTTTCGGGCAGACTGAAATGATTTACTATGAAATTTCTTTCTCATATCTTGAGCTTCAGACTCAGCCTTTCTTTTATCTTTCCCGAGTACCTCAACTTTGCATGCTCAATCAACGAGTACCACAAACTCTTTTATCTTTAAAATCCCGACTAACAAACAAATATCTTCATTAAGACAAACTTCAAATCTTTTGCACATTATAGCTTCAGATGATATACACTCTCGAGCGTACTGGCTTAATCGTACAAACTCTCGTTCATACTCAGAAATAGTCATTCGACCTTGTTTAAGTTCTAAGAATTCCTTTTGTTTCTAATCAACGAATCTCTCACTGATATATTTCTTCCGAAACTCAATCTGAAAGAAATCCCATGTAACTCGTTCTCTCGGAACAATAAAAATTAAGGTTTTCAACCATTGATAAACTGCATCTCGGAGTAATGATACCACACATTTAATGCACTCTTCCAGAGTCAGAGACATTTCATCGAATACCCGAATATTATTTTCAATCCAGAACTCAGCCTTTTCAACATTATCATCATTAGTAGCTTGGAATTCTTCAGCCCCATACTTACGAATCTTATCAACCGGAGGCTTATTCGATAGATTCAGATGCATAATCGGTGGCACAAATATAGTCTGAGGGGGATTAACCGGGGACGGGGGTTGCGAAATAGTCGGGTTATTTCTCATTAATTGAGTGAACCATTCACTCATCATCTGGAATAAAGCTTGCTTAGCTTCTCCTTCCGATCGCTCATAGCGGCCTTGGATCGAAGGCTCTATCCTCGCGTGGGGCGGTAGCATTACTTTCTCACGTCTGCCACTACGGCTCTTTTGGGATCCATTGCTCTACAAAAAATCACATTTTATACGTCAGGATTCATCACACTATCACATTTCAGATATATGGCATGTATAGCTAGACTCTGACACGCTACGTTAGTCCGAGAATCGATTAAACCGTAGCTATGATACAACCAAATGTAACACCCCTAATCTAAGACCGTCACCAAAATAGGGTCAAAGGCATTACCAAAAATATCAGAAACATTTATAACATTTCATGCATATCATTCATCTATCATACACATAATGTCCCTTAAATGAGTCATTGAGACTCTAAGCATGCTTATAAACCGAGTCGGGACTAAAACAAAACACATACAAAGTTTCATGGAAATTTAAGAACTTTTCTATAATAATGGGGATACACGCCTGTGGGGGTAGGCTGCGCCTCACCCACGGCTATAAGACACACTCGTGTGTCCTCCCTGTGGTCTAATTTGACTTATATACCACGGCCACAGGCACGCCCGTGTACCCTAGCCGTGGTCGATCCTGCCAAATACCACACGGCTACCAGGCACATTTGTGTGCCTTGGCCGTGTCCCCCTAGGCCATATACTGACTTTACCCCACGGTCACTAGCCACGCCTGTGTGCCATGGCCATGTGACATCATAGGTCATTTGTAATACCAAAATGCCACCCAAATGGGTCATACCTACAAGCAACATTTTCCATCACATAACATGCATATATGGCAACCAAAACATACCAAATTTGTCCAATCAATCTATACATTCAATGCTAATCCCATACATGCCAAATTACAAACTAAAACTCATATCATTACAAGCATAGATCATCCATTTGCTTAGCCAAAACTTGCTCATTCTTTGTACTCCAAACCATACCAAAAAATATGCATCATATAATATATTCATTCAAGCATTTATCAACTCAAGACTTGCCAAAACACATGGCTAAGTTCACTTCATAAACATATACACCTATCTAGCCTATACATGCCATAATTAGCTATATACACTTTCAAAAGGGTACCAAAATAAGTTTAGTAGTGTGATGATGATCCTTGATGGTCCCAAGCCTCAGTAGCTTTAATGACCTATAAAACAAAGAAAACAGACACACAGAGTAAGCTTTCCAAAAGCTTAGTAAGTCAATCTTTCCAAAAGCTTAGTAAGTCAATATACAAACAAACTTAGCATAAAATGCATTTTGAGCAAGTAAATACAATGGAACATTTCAATCACTTAGCAAATCTTCACATATATAACTTGGTTCATAAACTTGACCATATTGTCCTCATTTACAATTCAATAATCATATAAGCACATAGCTCATCTAGCCAAAACTTTGCTTATCGTATCATCAATTCCATATTCATAACATCATATTAAGATCACATAGATGCTTACCTTGTATACATAATTAGTGTATTTTCAGCGTACCTGAAACTGATTTATAATCACGTATTTGATCATAGGTTGGATTTAAAATTCGTATCATAGACTTGCCCATTGAACCAATAGGAATCTAATAGGATGCTCGAAAAATTTGAAATTGTTGTACAATGCCAATGTCCCAGACAAGGTCTTACATGCACTCAGATATCGATGCCACTGTCCCATACAGGGTCTTATACGAATCAATATGATGTGATGTCTCAGACATGGTCTTATACATAAAAATCATATCGATGCCAACGTCTCAGACGTGGTCTTATATGTAAAGCCCATATCGATGCTAACGTCCCAGACGTGGTCTTACACGTAAAATTCAAATCAATGCCAACGTCCCAGACGTGGTCTTACATGATTACATAAAATAGATGCCTATGTCATAACAAAACTGATCCTCTCTATTCCTAGGTTCGTACGGGACTTCTCAAACTTTGTCACTATATCAAACTTATCTCGAAATTCATGAACATAGCATCTCATACACATTCATTATAATCGATAGTCATATGGATTCATATATTCGATTCAATATAAATATGTTTATTTGCATAGTGACTTACCTCGGATTTGATTTCATGGAAAGAAAATAGCTACTCGGTTACTTTCGCTTTCCCGCGATCTAAGTCCATTTTCCTCGGTTCTTGATCTAAACATATTCAGAATTAACCCTTTTATTCACTAATTCATTCAATTCAATCCAAGGACACACATTTAGGGTTATTTGTAATTTAACCTTCATATTTGCACAATTTATCAATTTAGTCCATTTTTCTCAAAACATCAAATCCACAAAATCAATTCATAGACATGCTTAGCCGAATATCCATATATCTCACACAAGGCCATATTTTTCATCAAATTTGCAATTTAGTCCCTCAAGTTACTATTTTCTCAATTTAGCCCTAATTAGCCAAATTCATCAAAACTTCAAGAACAAAGTATGTTCATCTAGCTCAAATATTTCATTTAACACCATAAAATATCACAAAGCTCAACATATCATCAATGCCATATCATACAAACATAATCAATACACAAAATTGAGACTTGGGCTTGATAGTAGATGAAGCAACGATTGCAAAAAACGTAGAAATTATCAAAAACGGATCAAAAACTGACCTTGAATTAGACCAAAACTATGGCCGAACCCTTGCCTATGTTTTTCTTTTCTTTCTTTCCTTATTCGGTGATAAAAATGATGATAATGGCTTGTTTTTGTTTTCATTATAATAATATATAATATATAACATATAACATAATAATATTAATTTAACTATTAAAGTAAATATAATAAACATATAATATATACATATTGAAACACCCCACACCTGGCCCATGAGCCTGGACCGGATCTGGTATGTTCCCCGGTGAAAACCATTTCAAATTCTTTTGTATTTAGGAAAAACTTGAGCGTTTTGAAGGAAAGTTTGTTTTGGGTTGAGCTTGAGTTGAAAACAGGTTTATTTTGTTATTAAAAATCCTTTTGATTTAGGTGACAAAACATTTGGGCTTTGAATTAAATTAATTTTACTTAATCTTTTAATAATTATAAAGATTGTATGCTCAATAAATAAAAGTAAAGTAAACGCTACTACGGCCTTATTACATCAAATAATTTCCCAAAATTAAAACCAAAATAAACTTTAACTTACTTAAAATAAAATAAAAGTCCAAGTCGTAAATTTCTTGCTGTGCATGGCCATCCCTAAGCTTCTGCCGAACCCGGTCTATCACTGATCATCACCTGAAACATGTTCCCACAACAGGGTGAGTCAAACAGACTCAATGTGTACACAAACACTAAGTCTTAACAGATTCAGGCATAACAAATCATATTCATACGTATCATAATTTCACATTTAATGATTCAAGATAATGATGCAACCCAAACCCAAACCTAGATTCCATCCGCTACACATCCCGTACCAACTCGCACACCGTGAGGACTACTAAGACAACCCTCCATCCGCTACACACCATCGAAGCGCGCATTGCAGCAATGACGTGCTCATCGCCTATATAAAAGTTGTGGCATACCCACCAGATTAAATAATTGTGTCATGTGACACCACATTCGATAATGTAACCGGGTTACCACATTCGGATAATGTGACCAAGTCACCACATTCGGATAGTGGGACCAAGTCACCACATACACTTCCCTTAAAATATATCCCAATGCCCCATATTATTTATATCATGCATATCATACTTAAATTCACATTCATGTCACTTTTCACATGTTAAATATAACATATTTCGTAATCCTAGTAGGAGTAGGAAACGTACCTGAGTACTTTGTACCATAACATGGTACTTTAGCCACATTCTTACACTTTCATATTAACAACATATATCATGTTAAAGCCATAAATCTATTAAGATTAGTGTGGGGTACACACCTGATTTGCTTAATGAATTCCTTGAAATCCCGAAAGAAAATCGATCTATTGCTTTAGATTTTTAAGTCCCTACATTTGGCCAATATGGTAATATTTAGCAAAGGCCTATTCGGCCAAATTTAGTGTTTTCTTTTAAAGCCTAATCGGCTATAACCCAAATCCCGAAGGATTTATGTAGTCAATTTCTTACCTTTGGTGCTGATTTGATGACTATTCAAATCCCGAAAACTTTGTTTTTCTTCTCCTTGTATTTGGCCAAGTCCTAGATCTCTACATCGGTTAGTTTTCGACTTTTTAAGATAATAAGGTAATAGATCTATGTATTTAAATAAGGCCTTGGCCGAATATACCTATGTGCTTACCTTCAAAATTTTAAATCCCGAATTGGATCCTTGCTTCCTTAATGCTATCGAAATTCCATATATTAGATTTAATCTAATATTAAAGTATGAAATAGACCTTTGGCCGAATGTACATATATGTACTTACCTTGTTTTTAAATCCCAAAACTCACCGAATAGATAGGGAACATGCGGCCTATGGTGTACCTTCGGGAAAAGAACTTCACCTTCCTTGTAGTCAACACTAGCAAATCCCGAATGATCTTTCCAAATTTCGGCAAACAAGATATTAATGGGATTAATCTTAGATTTCGACAAATCTTAAAAAAAAGAATGAAAATCGAATGATGATTGGCCCTTACTCTTAGTACAGAAGTTGACACACCCCTTGCTTGAACCCTTAGCAATAATCGGCTATGGCCTTCATGTGAATCACAACTTTAGCTCTTGAGGCTTAATGAGGAATCGGCTAGAGCTATTGGTATATTCGGCTTTTGATTGTGTTTATAGCAGAAGAAGAAAAGAAAAGAGAAGAAGAGAATAATGGCAGAGAGAATTCGACAGAGGAAAGAAAGAAAAGAATGGAGAAATTTGCTAGAGAATTTTGGCAGAGGCTTCCTTGAAGAGAAAAGAATGAATGAAGAATGGCCTTATTTTCCTTCGATTGCCAAAATTCCTAGGCTAGATTCCCCTACTTGGCCACCACTCTTCCTATGTGATAAATTTTTATCTTTTAATTATCACTTTATTCAATAATCCACTTAAAGTAATCTAATATTAAATCTATTATTTATCCCCTGTTTAGCCAAAATTTTAAAGGGAATAAAACTCCTCTTTTGCAAGTCTTGTGTCGTCCACCTCTGTGCTTCTAGAAGCAAACATAAAACTTCTTTTATTTGCTTCCCATGTGACTCGAACTTAGGCCCAACACCCTTGCAAATGGCCCTAAATGGCATCTTCAGGCCACTTTTCCAAGCCTGTTTGTGTGTCAAATTTCACATACTTTTTCTCTTAAGGCCACCTTATCTTACTTTCCTCTTTTAAACTTTAAAACTCGACATTTCTAAGTCATTTCTAAGTTTCCAAAAATTTTCATTTGGCTCTTTAAACTTGACATTTCCTTACATTTCCAAGTTTCCAGAAATGTTCACTTTCCTCTTTTGAATCATTTCTAAATCATTTTCCTAATTTCCATAAATGTTCACTTTCCTATTTTAACTTGACATTTCCAAGTTTCGAAAATGTTCACTTTCCTATTTTAACTTGACATTTCCAAGTTTCCAAAATGTTCACTTTCCTATTTTAACTTGACATTTCCAAGTTTCCAAAAATATTCAAAATACATTCATAACACATAAGACATGTCATTTCGTACAATTAAACTGAAAATGCATAGGCCCATTTTTAGGATGTTACAGTTCTACCCCCTTAAAAATAATTTTGTCCTCGAAATTACTTAAATAATCGTACATCCTTACTCACCACACTACACTACTGCTGCGCACTCTGATCTTAAAGCTAACACATCTCCTATGCACAATTTCAAAGTTCACATCCAAGGTTTCATACCATTCACTAGCAATACAAGAACGAACTAGCTCTATAATAAATAGGGCAATAAAGGCATTCCGAAAATAAGAAACTTACCCGTTGTCATATCGGCACATCACTCTCCTCATGACGACCAACCGCATAAACCAACCTTGGTTGCCTTGCATCGAACCTTCAAGACCTCCGCTTGGTGCTCCACGACCACTGGCAGAACCATTTCCTCCATGGTTCGGACCACGACCTCGGCCGAGGTCATCGTCCACCTCTACCACTGATTAACATTACGAAATGCGATCGACTTTCATCCGGTTTCTTAGGACAATCTTTGAGCATATGGTCCTTGGACCCACACCTAAAACATCCTCCCGTCTTTTTCCAGCACTCCCCTAAGTGGTTCTTTCCACAATGATCACAAGGACGATACCGCCATCCTGTACCAACTTGCTGACCATTCGGCCCATCAGTTCTGGGCCTTTTTTGCACATTTCTCGATGATCTTGATGACTCATAATCCCTCTTGGGTCCATTCCTATCAGAGTTCTGCTTAACCGAGTCCTTGATTCCCTCGACTACCTTAGCCTTTTCTACCAAAGTGAAAAACTCCCGCTCCTGATGTGGAGCTATCAGTAACCTTAGGTCATCCCTTAAATCGTCTTCAAACCGCACACACCGCTCATGCTCTGTAGCCACTACTCCTCGAGCATATCGGCTCAACCTCAGGAATTCAGCTTCATACTCTGCTACGGACTTGTTCCCTTGAACCAGCCCTAGAAAAGCCTTTCTCTAGGCATCAATATAATGAGTGCCCACATACTTCTTCTGGTATGCTGCCTTAGCATACTCCCATGATAGTTCCTCAGCTGTAGCACCATCTCGCACCGTGAGCCACCACTGATACGCTTCATCACGTAGCAGCACCACCATTCCTTTCAACTTCTCCTCAGGGGTCGGTCGAGCTCATCCATAATGCACTCGGTTGCTTCCAACCAGTACTCAGCTACACTGGGTGCCACACCGGATACTCCACGGAACACCTCAGCTCTGTTGGCTCGGAGTCGCTCGGGTACAGATTTCTGAGCTCCCGTATTTCCACCCATGCCAGCCACTATTTCAAGAACTCGTAGCATAGCCTGTGATACAGCATCATCCCCCATCTGAGCCTGCTGCTCAACACCGATAGTTGGGGGTGGTGGTGGCGGTGGTAACTCATTGTTGGACCCTTGACCCGATCTAACGGGTTCTGACACAGCCATTCTTTCCTTACCGCGTCCATGATGACCGCGTCCTCTAGAACTCATATCTAACGATGCGCTTTAATCTGATTAGGAAAGTTTTTATAAATTAGCCTTTATTCCACTGATTAACCGCGAAGAAGTTTTATGAAAAGAATTTTAGGAGTGGTTCTTTCGTATTCATACATGCACACAGTCTTCACTTTCATACATTCATCAATCAATTATGAACTTCCGTTCATTCAGAGAAATGTTGTAGTTTTCATTGTTGTTGTTTTTCCACTACCTAGGGGTATTTACGTAATTTGTCCTACAGGGGTATTTTCGTAACTTGTCAAAATAAGGTTCCTTGGTGATGTTGTCAATAAGGGTATTTTGGTAATTTTTTAAAATCTCGGGGGTATTTTAGAAATTTGGAAATTCCAGGGGTATTTCGATAATTTTAAATTTTGGGGGTATTTTGGTAATAAACCAGGGTAGATTTGTAAAGTTTAATAATTCAGGGATATTTCAAAATTTGCAAAACTTTGAGGGTTCTTGTTGAGAAATTTATTTTCCAAAACGATGAAGTTGCAAAAATTTTGGAAATCAGGGTCATTTTGGAAATTTTGGTAAGTTAGGGGCAATTTTGTAATTTTCCAAAATCAAGATATTTTTGATAATTTGCAAATCAAGGTTTTTTTTGGACTTGTTATGAAATAATGAAAATGTTGATTAGAACTGTGGGTATTTTAGACATTTTTATAAACCAAGGGCATTTTTGTAATTTTACCACTAGGGGTATTTTTTTTGTAATTTTATAAATCAGAAAATTTTTTTGGAAAATTGTGTAGAAAAGATAGTTTCCACGAATTAAAGAAAAATGATTTTAAAAGTTTTTTTAACATTAGGGTTCTTATTAAAAAAACGTGGCTAGTTCCCTTTCGGGTTTTAGTTATTGGGTTTAGCCTATGACCGAGTCTTCATGGTCAGGGTGAACCAAAGCTACGCACCAGGCAGGATTTGAGTGGAGAGGAGGTGAGTCACACGGACTGCTTAAGTACCAAGCACCCACTGAAACCATTCCTAGGCATGAGTACAAGGGTTGCCACACCCACTAAGTCCTCTAGGTTAGGGTGAACCGAAGCTATGCACCAGGTAGGATTCCTGCGAAGAGGTGGTGAGTCACTAGGACTGCTTAAATACTAGGCTCTTCCGGATCCAATCCTAGACATGCGTACCATGGTTGCCACACCCTAACTCGATTGACTTAGCCATAGGTTTGTTTAGTGCATTAAGTCTTATGTATTTGTGTTTGAGTAGACTAATCCTATGGTTCAAGTTCCTATCATGCTATTCTATGTTCCATTCCTTTTCTACCCTTCTATGATTCACATAATCACACAGATAGTTAGGGGTACTTACCTGGTGGACTGCGGGTCGGAGACTTAGGTGCCATGCCATCAAACCTGCCTATTTTCAGAAATACTTCCATAAAACTCATTTGGGCTCGATTTGAAAATGTTTTGGGCCTTAGACCACAGGCCGAGAGTTTAAAACTGGGCACTGATACCAAACTGAAACACCCCACACCCGACCCACGAGCCTGGACTGGATCTGGTATATTCCCCGGTGAAAACCATTTCAAATTCTTTTGCATTTAGGAAAAACTTGAGCGTTTTGAAGGAAAGTTTGTTTTGGGTTGGGCTTGAGTTGAAAACAGGTTTATTTCATTATTAAAAATCCTTTTGATATAGGTGACAAAACGTTTGGGCTTTGAATTAAATTAATTTTACTTAATCTTTTAATAATTATAAAGATTGTATGCTCAATAAATAAAAGTAAAGTAACGCTACTACGGCCTTATTACATCAAATAATTTCCCAAAATTAAAACCAAAATAAACTTTAAATTACTTAAAATAAAATAAAAGTCCAAGTCGTAAATTTCTTGCTATGCATGGCCATCCCTAAGCTTCTGCCGAACCCGGTCCATCACCGATCACACCAAACATGTTCCTACAACAGGTGAGTCAAAGACTAAATGTGTACACAAACACTAAGTCTTAACAAATTCGCATAACAAATCATATTCATACGTATCATAATTTCACATTTAATGATTCAAGATAATGATGCAACCCAAACCCAAACCTAGATGCCATCCACTACACATCTCCGTGCCAACTCGCACACCATGGGACTACTAAGTCAACCTCCATCCGCTACACACCATCGAAGGCGATCATACGATGACGTGCTCATCGCCTATATAAAAGTTGTGGCATAGCCACTAGATTAAATAATTGTGTCATGTGACACCACATTCAGATAATGTAACCGAAGTTACCACATTCAGATAATGTGACCGAAGCCACCACATTCAGATAGTGGGACCGAAGTCACCACATACACTTCCCCTTAAAATATATCCCGAATGCCCCATATTATTTATATCATGCATATCATACTTAAATTCACATTCATGTCACTTTTCACATGTTAAATATAACATATTTCATAATCCTAGTAGGAGTAGGAAACGTACCTGAGTACTTTGTACCATAACATGGTACTTTAGCCACATTCTTACACTTTCATATTAACAACATATATCATGTTAAAGCCATAAATCTATTAAGATTAGTGTGGGTACACACTGATTTGCTTAACTAATTCCTTGAAATCCCGAAAGAAAATCGATCTATTGCTTTAGATTTTTAAGTCCCTACATTCGGCCAACATGTTAATATTTAGCAAAGGCCTATTCGGCCAAATTTAGTGTTTTCTTTTAAAGCCTAATCGACTATAACCCAAATCCTGAAGGATTTATGTAGTCAATTTCTTACCTTTGGTGCCGATTTGATGACTATTCAAATCCCAAAAACTTTGTTTTTCTTCTCCTTGTATTCGGCCAAATCCTAGATCTCTACATCGGTTAGTTTTCGGCTTTTTAAGATAATAAGGGAATAGATCTATGTACTAAAATAAGGCCTTGGCCGAATATACCTATGTGCTTACCTTCAAAATTTTAAATCCCGAATTGGATCCTTGCTTCCTTAATGCTGTCGAAATTCCATATATTAGATTTAATCTAATATTAAAGTATGAAATAGACCTTTGGCCGAATGTACATATATGTACTTACCTTGTTTTTAAATCCCGAAACTCACCGAATAGCTAGGGAACATGCGGCCTATGGTGTACCTTCGGGAAAAGAACTTCACCTTCCTTGTAGTCAACACTAGCAAATCCCGAATGATCTTTCCAAATTTTGGCAAACAAGATATTAATGGGATTAATCTTAGATTCCGACAAATCTTAAAAAAAGAATGAAAACCGAATGATGATTGGCCCTTACCCTTAGTACAGAAGTCGACACACCCCTTGCTTGAACCCTTAGCAATAATCGGCTATGGCCTTAATGTGAATCACAACTTTGGCTCTTGAGGTTTAATGAGGAATCGGCCAGAGCTATTGGTATATTCGGCTTTTGATTGTGTTTGTAGCAGAAGAAGAAAAGAAAAGAGAAGAAGAGAATAATGGCAGAGAGAATTCAGCAGAGGAAAGAAAGAAAAGAATGGAGAAATTTGCTAGAGAATTTCTGAGAGGCTTCCTTGAAGAGAAAAGAATGAATGAAGAATGGCCTTATTTTCCTTCTATTGTCGAAATTCCTAGGCTAGAGTCCCCTACTTGGCCACCACTCTTCCTATGTGATAAATTTTTATCTTTTAATTATCACTTTATTCAATAATCCACTTAAAGTAATCTAATATTAAATCTATTATTTATCCCCTATTTAGCCGAAATTTTAAAGGGAATAAAACTCCTCTTTTGCAAGCCTTGTGCCGTCCACCTCTATGCTTCTAGAAGCAAAAATAAAACTTCTTTTATTTGCTTCCCATGTGACTCGAACTTAGGCCCAACACCCTTGCATGTGGCGCCATTTCTAGAGGCCCTAAGTGGCATCTTCAGGCCACTTTTCCAAGCCTGTTTGTGTGTCAAATTTCACAAACTTTTTCTCTTAAGGCCACCTTGCCTTACTTTTTTTCTTTTAAACTTTAAAACTCGACATTTCTAAGTCATTTCTAAGTTTCCAAAAATTTTCGTTTGGCTCTTTAAACTTGACATTTCCTTACATTTCCAAGTTTCCAGAAATGTTCACTTTCCTCTTTTGAATCATTTCTAAATCATTTTCCTAGTTTCCATAAATGTTCACTTTCCTATTTTAACTTGACATTTCCAAGTTTCCAAAATGTTCACTTTCCTATTTTAACTTGACATTTCCAAGTTTCCAAAATGTTCACTTTCCTATTTTAACTTGACATTTCCAAGTTTCCAAAAATTTTCAAAATGCATTCATAACACATAAGACATGTCATTTCATACAATTAAACTGAAAATGCATAGGCCCATTTTCAGGATGTTACACATATCATCACTTATTGTAGTCCACTAACAATAATAATGGCTATATTGCCACATAAGTCCTTGCAATTATAAAGCAACAACACATAGGCACTTTAGCAAATAGCAAGCAACTTTCACATTTAATGCAATTTCATCCTTTTGTCAAATTAAACACATAGACAAACAAATTAACTTACGAAACTTTACCACATGCTTAGTCACATATCAACGACACAAAAAATAATATTAAAATATTATACTGACTCAGATTTGTGGTCCCGAAACTACTGTTTCAACTAGGGTATAAATCAGACTGTTACAATATGTGTACGTGTAAGACCATAGTTGGAGTATGGCATCAAGTAAATGTTGTACTTGAACCCGTAAGGCGTTCTCTAATTTGAAAAAAATGCTAGTAAGTAAATTCATTGTTTGAAATTGTGAATGACAGAAAACATTCATAAAATAAATAAGCATATTAAATTGTCTGATGTGAATTGTGATTATGATGATATTATGTTAATGATGAATGTTAAGTCATATGTGTGTATTTATGAGCGTCAAGTTAGAGGCTTTATGATGCTTTATGATGAAATTTTACGAGAACCATGTTGAATAAGTTCATAAGTGTGAAACTAAAGATTTTAGTGATGAAATAATTAGTACTGTATTCAGAGATGAGAATAGTTGGAAAGTGAAAACAACTTTAGAAGAAATATCAGAATGTTTTAAAGATTACATAGAATATGCAATGTCAAAGATAAAGACGAAGCTAGTCTCGGCTATTCGATTCAATTGAGTTATCTGTATTTAAAGAATCCTCAAGTATAATAATGAAATTTGTGCATTCTCAAGTATTTATATGGATAGTCTGAATGAAGAAATTATATTCTGGAAAGTATGATACGGAGATATGCCTATTAGATTGTTCTAATCAATTGATGTTATTACGAGTTAAAGTTGTACTGATTGATAAAGTCATCACATTTATGAAAGTTCAAATGATCTATGCATGTTAGCAAAGTTCTAAACAGTTGAAAGTATTATTAACCAAAGCTCTAGTTTTGAGTTTAGTTTGAATTGAGTAAGGAAATTGTGATTTTTTTTCAATGATGTACTATTGAACAGATTGGAATAGGTTTTAATACATGTGAAGAACTAGTTTGCACATGCAGACAGTTAAAGTTACATGAAAAAGAACTATTCGACTAATGATTTAGAGATAGTCACTTTTATATCTATGTTGTGAATTGGATGATTCTGTATGTTCGATGAAAAATGGCATAAGCTTCTTGATTCTAATGGGTTAAAGTATTTAATATTGTAGAAGGATCTGAAATTAAGACAATGTAAATGTTTTGAGATGTTAAAAGACTAAGAGTGATTATTGACTTACCTTTTGGAAAGCAAGTATGGTTACAGATGCTTGAATGGAAAATCTTTGTTTATTTTTGTAAGTATTGGTTACTTGATTTATCTTATTTGATGATAGACTAGTCCTAGCTAAGTTAAAAGCTTAAGCGATGCTTTCTTTGTGAATTGAGAAGCTCAAAAATGTGATAGAGAGTGGTGAATTAAACGAGTATAGGGTAAAATGAATTTCTATTCTGAATTTCAAGTTGGTCCTAATTCTTATTATTATTATTGTTCTGAGGTGGAATTCTAGTACTGGGTAATCTAGAGTTTATACAGAAGTTGAGTACGAGACTCAGTAGTTGTTCGTTGGTTCATCCAAGAGTAATAAACGGTGCAGTCATATAAAGTAGATGTGCTAATGATTGTATATGTTACATAATATCTTGGATCCGTATTTAGATGATGATATGTTAACAGATAAAAGCCGAAAATCAAGTGTATTCAGGACTAATACAGTCAGTGGTTATACGAGAGTGATAATGAGATAGAGTTACCATAGATTTCATATCGGGATTGTCATTATCCCAGAAAAGGAATATGATAATTGGTTTATGGTTGATCAATTGACAAAGAAATATCCGTATGATTATTTCATTAAGTGTAGATTTCTTATTTTACAGGTTAGCCGAGTAATATGGTTATGAGATTATTCAATTATGCAGAGTACCAGTTCCATTATGTCAAATAGAGATCTGAAGGTTACATTGTAATTATAGAATGAGCCATAGGGAACTCGGAGTATACAGTTGCATTTTGGCACAGTAATTTGTTTTTATATCAATGATAAGTCTAAGAGGGTAGTTCAGATTTTGACGGTGTACTCTGACATTGTGTGCTAAAGGTTTAAAGGATATTGGAAAGAGATATATGAGATTTAAATCGATTTGTAATTATGAGAAGATTAGTGAAAGTGTTTCAGGAGAGTTGAAAGTAACTTTTTTTGGTAAGATTTTCGGGGACGAAAATCCCTAAAGAGAGGGAGAATTGTAACAGCCTGATTTTGGGACTAGTTGGGATAGTGGTTTTGGGGCCACAAATACATTGAGGAAAATCTTATTTTTATTATATTTTTATGGTCTACAATTTCATGGAAAATTTCGTTCGAAATTTTTGATGTTTGGGCACTCAATTTAGTCAAAAGGACTAAATTATAAATAGTGCAAAAGTTGAGCTCTACATGTTAGAAGTGTCCAATTTATATGAAATTTTAAATTGGAGGTCCTTAAATGGCAATTAGACCATTGGTTAAATTGTTGGACAAAAATGAACATTAGATAAGTGAAATAGGATATTTTTAAGTTAGGGGCATTTTGGTAATTTGGTAATTAAATGGACTAAAAGACCAAATAAAAGCCAAAAACCTTTGTCCATCTTCTTCCTTGGGTGAATTTAGCATGGGGGAAGCCATGTCTAGGGTTTTCAAGCTTTCAAGCTCAATAGTAAGTGCATCCAAGCCCCATTTTTAATGTTATTTACATTTTTGAGATTCCCTTAACTCGATTTAGCTATTTCTACCATTATTTTAAGATAGGGTTTCTGTTAAAAAATTTACCCATGTATGACATGCATGTATTTTGATGATTTATGGAAGAATATGGAAGTTTGATGTATGATAAACATATTTTTCTAAGTGATTTTCATGAAAAATGCATAAAAGGACCAAATTACAAAAGTTATGAAATTGGTCATTCATGAGTGAAATAGTGAAAATTAGGGGTTGCCGTAGTTAAGAAAATGATTCGGCTAGGCTTGAAATACAAGAAAGTTGAATGGAAATCATTTTACGAGCCTAGAGGCAAAAGTGTAATTATGTGAAAGTTAGGGGCAAAATTATAATTTTTCAAAGTATGAATTATGAGTCAATTTAATTAATGTGAGTAATAAACAAGTAAAATTATTATTATAGATCAAGAAAAATGAAGTCTGGACTGAAACCGAGGTAAGGGTAAAGTGTTGGACTAAATTGAGCTTCCACTCACATTTTAAGTAGAGAGGTAAGTTTGTACGAATTTAAGACTTCACATGTATTTTTTTTATTTAAATCATTTATTTTGATGTATAATGTACATTATTTTCATGAAATTAAGATTAATGATATCTTGATGAGAAAATGAATGAGAACATGCAAGAGGAAGTCCCGGTTGAAGACTCAGAATAATGAGGATACTAATATCATAGCATGAGACAAGAAAAGTCCATGTAAGACCATGTCAAGACATAACATCAGCATTAAGGGAAGGATATCATGTAAGTCCATGACAAGTCATGGCGTTGAAACGTTATTATAAGGCAAAGGTTCCATGTAAGTCCAAGCCAAGGCATGGCATTGGTGAATTCATAAGGCAAAGATGTCATGTAAGTCCATGTCAAGACATGGCATTGATAAGATTCATAAGGAAAGGATACCATGTAAGACCATGTCAAGACATGGAAATGGTAAGTTTCCAAAGGAAACATATAAGGAAGGTCTCGTGTAAGACCATGTCTGGGACATGGCATCGACACTGAGTTAAGGGATCCCATGTAATGCCATATCTGGGATATGGCATTGGCGTCATGGGGCGATCCCATGTAAGACCATGTCTGGGACATGGCATTGGCATTGAGATCCATGTTTGATGAGATTGAGTAACCTCAGTTATTTCAGGTAATTCACCGAGCAAAAGAGCCAAGTATGAAAGAGGTAACAAGAAAGCTAAGTAAGTAAAGATAGTAACAAGTTAAATTATTCATGAATGATAAAGGGTTGTATCTAAGTTAAGGAAGATAAGGAATTGATATGCATATTACACTAACAAAAGTGCTAATATATGTGATTAAGTGTTATCGGTACCATGAGTATAATACAAGTATGAAATTATTGTGTAACATGTGATGAGTACGAACAAGTATGAGTAAGTAAGCCCAAGCATTTGAGACTTATATTGTTGTTGATGTGTGAGTTGAATGGGCCAATGAGTGGCTTGTAAATATTTGATGATGACTAGCTATTCGCATGGCTAACTATGGATATGCTTTAATATTATAAGTGTGTCAATGAGAATTAATACAAAAAAAACATGATAGAGTAAAGTTAGCAACAAAATAGTTTGTACAACAGCAGTTGTATCACTTTGAAAATTCACCAAAAATGGTGGAAAATGAATTGGAAGTTGAATAAGATATTAAATTAAATCTTATTGAGTATATTTTTTCAAAAAAGAAACAGAATAAGAAAAAGAATTTCGTATGATGAGATATTTTGATTTTAGTGAGACAGGGTCAAAATGTTTTCGGAATCCCCTATTCTGACTTGGGAAGTTCATTAATAATTATAAAAAAATAATTAAGGTGTAAAATTTATATTCTTGAATTTAATAATGAGTCTATTTTCAAGAGAAACAAATAGGAACATCATTCAAGTCCTGTATCACGAGAATTTATTTTTAATGAAGAGGATTCAAAACTGTTGGACAGTGAGATAGGGGAGATTTAGAGAATAAACTGTACTAATTGGCTGAACCAAAAATTCTGGAAATTTTATGGTGAAAATAAATGTGAGTCTAGTTACAAGGAAAATTAGTGGATCTTAATTTGAAGTTCCGTATCTCTGGATAAAAATAATTTAGTGATTGTAACTCGAGCAGACAGCTCAAGATGAATATAAGTGAATTGAGAAAGTTTATGCAATAATGATGGCATTACCTTGAGAACTCAAAATAAGGGTTGTCAAAAGCATGGTGGTAAATTGTTTATTATTTACATACATACTTACTAAGCTTTATAGCTTACTCCCCTTCCTTTCTCATATCATGTAGGGTATTATACTAGCTCAGGTTGGAGATCGCCGGAGATGCTATCACACTATCAAGATATCATGTTAGGTATAAGTGAATGCAAAACCTTTTGAGTCTATGGCATGTATAGGGACTTAGTCATTTTGTATATGGCCATTAGGAATTGGCCGATATTTATCAAGTTTCATATTTTAATGGTAACGAGTTTTACGAAGTGAAAGTTTATAAAAATGATGTTTAGTGATCCTTCATAGTATATTATTGTCATGTTATGGGTTGCTTGGTATATGTGTGCTTTTGTTTCAAAGTGGTTGTTGTCATGGAGAATAGCCTTTTAATTGTCCACACAGGTAGACACACGGGTGTGTGTCTAGGCCGTGTACGTCACACGGTCAGCCACATGGGTGTGTTAATAGGCCGTGTGTCTCCTGCAAGTTAGTGATATAAGTCAGTGTAGACCATGGGCTAGCCAAACGGACATGTGCCTAGGCCGTGTGACCCTCATGAAGTTGCTGACGTCACAAATAGAAAACCCAGGTTTTTACACATAGGCGAGGACACGGGCGTGTGGCCCTGTTTTATGTCAAAATTTTCTAAGTGTTTAAAAGTTTTGGTTTGGTCATTTAACATCTCGAGAATATGTAACGGGTCTCGTAGACCCAAGATAGGGACGTTACGATTGTAAATGAACAAGTTTTTAATTAAAACAAATTTTATAGCCCAAGATTGTATGTTTAAGCAAGTTAAGTCCGGCAATGCCTTGTACCCTATTCCGGCGTTGAATACGGGTAAGAGGTGTTACACAGCACACGGGCGTGTGCCTAGGCCGTGTGACCCTTGATAAGTTGCTGACATCATAAACAAAATGCTAAGCTTTTCACACACGGGTGAGGACACGGGCGTGTCCAGGCCGTGTGAGGGACACCGGCCATTGACACGGGCATGTGTTCGGCCGTGTGAAAACCCTTGTAGGTTTGAAATGAAAAATAAATTTCACACGGGCTAGGAACATGGGCGTGTTCCATTTCACATAGGCTTGTGGCCCTGTTTAGGCAAAATTTTCTAAGTGAACAAAAGTTTTCGATTTAATCCTGAAACCTTCCGGATGTATGTTTAAGGCCTCGTGGGCCTATAATAAGGATGTTATGAATATGAATGAAAAGTTTTAAGTTTGAAAAGAAATTTTATAGCCCGATAATGTATGTTTAAGCAAGTTAAGTCTAGTAATTCCTCATATCCTGTCCCGGCGTCGGACACTGGTAAGGGGTGTTACACCAATGAACCTCAGACTCAATTTGCCTTTTCCAGCGAATCGAAGTATTTTCTTCCACGGAGACACTTTCAAAAATACTTTATCACCTATCTGAAATTCAATATCTTTTCGCTTCAAATCTGCATAAGCCTTTTGATGATCTGACACTGCTTTCAAACTGTCTTGGATCACTTTCACTTTCTTCTTAGTTTCTTTAATCAAATCAACCCCGTGAATCTTATTCTCCATAAGCTCAGTCCAATACAATGGAGTTCTACATTTACGATCGTAAAGAGCCTCATATGGTGCCATTTTAATGCTTGATTGAAAACTATTATTATACTCAAATTCAGTCAACGGCAGATGTTTTCCCATGTACTTTCAAACTCAAGAATACATCTCAATATATCCTCGAGAATCTGAATGATCCGTTCGGATTGACCATCCGTTTGTGGATGAAATGCAGTATTGAAATGCAGCTTCATACCTAGAGCCTCTTGCAGTTTCTTCCAAAACCGTGAAGTAAACCTCGGATCTCTGTCAAACACAATAGATAATGGTACCCCATGCAATCTCATAATCTCAGAAATATACAATTCAGCTAACTTATCAAGCGAATAAAATGTTCTCACTGAAATAAAATGAGTTGATTCGTTAATTTGTCAACTATCATCCAGATTGCATATTTCTTTCTCAGAGTTAAAGGCAATCTCGACACAAAGTCTATTGTGATTCTCTCCCATTTCCACTCAGGAATCATGATCGGTTGTAACAAATTGGATGGAACCTGATGTTCAGCTTTGACTTGTTGACAAACTATACATCTTGAAACAAGCTCTGAGATATCCTGTTTCATACCATGCCACCAATAAAACTGTTTCAGATCATTGTACATTTTCGTACTTCCCGAATGAATAGACAAACGACTATTATGAGCCTTGTTCAAAATAAATTGAATCAACTATGAATTTATTAGAATACATATCCGATCTCAGAATTTCAAACAACCATCACCATCAACTCGAAATTCTGAATCAGAGTTTAAACCACACTGAGCTTGTTTTGCCATCATCTCAGTATCAATTTTCTGGGCATCACAAATCTGACGTATAAACATTGGCCTCACTTTCAACTCAGCGAAAATCGAACCATCATCACACAAATCTATCTGAGTACTCATTGCTCGTAAAGAAAATAAAGACTTTTGGCTCAATGCATCAGCAACAACATTAGCTTTTCCCTGATGATAGTCAATTACTAATTCATAGTCTTTTAGTAATTCTAACCATCTCCACTGTCTCAAATTCAATTCTTTTTCAGTCATCAAATATTTCAAGCTCTTGTGATTGGTATAAATGTGACACTTCTCACCAAATAAGTAGTGACACCAAATCTTCAGTGCAAATACAATAGCTGCTAATTCAAGATCATGTGTCAAGTAGTTTTTTCATGGGTTCTAACTGTCTCGAAGCATAGACTATAACTTTGCCCTCTTGCATCAACACATAGCCTAAAACATTCAACGATGCATCACTGTAAACTATGAATTCTTTACCCGATTCAGGTTGAGCTAACACTGGTGCTTCTGTTAACAAGACTTTCAACTGTTCAAAACTCTACTGCCAGATTTTTTCTGACCACTTGAATTTAACTTCTTTCTGTAGCAATTTGTCAAAGGAGTTGCAATCATCGAGAAGCCTTTCACAAACCATTTATAATATCCTGCTAGTCCCAGAAAACTACAAACTTCAGTCACATTTCTCCAAGGTTTCCAATCTACAATTACTGAAATCTTACTCGGATCCACTCATATCCCAGCAGTTGAAACTATATGTCCCAAAAAACCAACCTCACGCAACCAGAACTCACATTTACTAAACTTTACATACAATTGCTTCTTACGTAGAGTCTATAACACAATTCTTAAATGCTTGGCATGTTGCATCTCATCACAAGAATAAATCAAAATATCGTCAAGAAACACAATAACAAATCGATCCAAATACAGTCTGAATATCCGGTTCATCAAATCCATAAATACTGTAGGAGCTCTTTTTAGTCCGAAAGGCATAACTAAAAATTCAAAATGTCCGTACCTCGTTCTGAAAGTAGTTTTTGGCACATCTAATTCTTTGACTCTCAACTAATAGTATCCCGATCTCAAATCTATTTTTGAAAACACTGTAGCCCATTTTAACTGTTCAAACAAATCATTAATTCGCGATAGAGGATACTTATTCTTTATTGTCATTTTATTTAGCTGTCGGTAGTCAATACACATCCTCATAGTGCCATCTTTCTTTTTCACAAACAACACAGGAGCACCCTAGGGCGAGAAACTTGGTCGAGCAAATCCTCCATCGGCCAACTCTTACAACTGTGACTTCAACTCTTTCAATTCTGTCAGTGCCATTCTATACGGAGGTATTGAGAGAGGAGTCATCCCCGACACTAAGTTAATACCAAACTCAACTTCTCGTATCAGAGGTAATCCCGGTAGTTCTTTAGGAAACACGTCAGGGGATTCACAAATCATAGACACAGATTCAACTTTCTTTTCTATCACTTTTGTATCTATCACATATAAAAGATAAGCTTCATATCCCTTTTTCACATAATTCAAAGCTTTCATTGAAGATATTACAGCTGGTAGCCCATTCAAATCACTGGATTCAATTCGAATTATGCAACAGCCGGATTTAGGGGCTAGTCAGAATAGTGATCTCAAAATCACTAATTCGAGGTTAGAGAAATTATTTTCAAGTTATGTTATGTGTTATAACATGGGTATAAGGATGCATGAAAATTTTGGTCCTTAATTCTAGCAATTTCTAGCTAAATTGTGAAAGACTAAATCGCATAAAGTGTGAAAGTTTTATTTTATTTGCTAGAGGTGCAAAATAGCTATGGATTATAAATTGGAGGTCCCAAATGTGCAATTAGGCCATGGGAATTAGCTTGGCCGATCAAAGAATGCTAAGGGGACAAGAGCATTAAATGTGGTCATGTTAGGTGATTAAAAAAAAGAAGTAAAATAAGATGAAATGAGTAAAAAGCTATCATCTTTTTATTTCTTCTCTTCTTCCACCGAAAATACAAACAAGAATGGGGGTTTTTGACGCTTAAAATTTCAGCAACTCATCTCCTCTTCAAGTAAGTGATTTTGATGGCTTTAGTTGATAATTTTTGTACTTTTGGAGTCCCCAAAGCTTAAGCTAGCTAATGAGGGGACTAATTTGCAATATGGTTAAGATTCTAGGGACTTTACATGAAAGAGTATATGTTGGTTTCTGAGTTTTTATGGAAGAAAATGAATATCAAAGTGATGAGAAATAACTTTTGTGAAAGGTGTTGTTATGAAAACACCTAATTTGGGCTAAAATGCAAAAGTTGTAATTTGTTCATTAAGGCATGAAATAGATGAAATTGTGGATAGTTATAATAGGATTAAATGTTCATATAGGCTTTATTAACAAGAAAATGTGAGAAAAATTTATTTACAAGCATAGGGACAAAATCGTAATTTTTCCAAAGTGTAGGGGTAAAATAGTCATTTTTGCCTAAAGTGTAGTTTATGGTGAATTATGATTTATAAGTGATTAAATCACTAAATTCCATTGTTCTAGATCAAAGAAAATGAGTTTCGGATCTAGAACGGGTGAAAAGAGAAATGTGGGCAAAAAGTCCTTTTCGGCCTTTTCGTCATCGAGGTAAGTTCATGTGCGATTGTTGTAATTAAGTAGAGATAATTTAATATTCCAATATAATATGGAATGTATATTTATTCAATGAATGTTTGAAATATCTTTTGATGAGATGTTAAAAGAATCTAAGAGTAATAGAAAATATATATAGCATGATCTGATGATAGTTAAGGTCTCGTGTAAGACCATGTTGGCATATGGCCTCGGTGTGAGATATTGAATAAGACCATGCCAGGGACATGGCATTAATACGATATATCATGTAAGACCCCATTGGGGTATAATGTCAATATGACGTTATGCGTATAAGACATAAAAGTGTTATTTAATAATTTAAGTAATTCAATGGGTATGTTGAAAGAGAGAAAATATGTGGTTGTGCCATGAGAAGCACAAGTATGTGTTAGAACTGAATTAAAATGAATTCAGAATATGATAAAACCTAGTATATTATGTGTAATCAACGCTTCTAGTTGCATAAGATAGATTTATAAATGCATTATGTGAATATGAACGATTATTGTAGAATCTAAGTAAGAATGATACTTAGTGAGGATGTTCATGGATAAACATTTGAATTAGAGAAATGTATGTGGATAAATATTTGTGAATGTATAATAACAGCGAGCTGTGTGCAAATACACCTCATTGAGGGTTATTAAATGATGGGCTGTGTGTGATACCATCAACCATATAATCATTGGTGGGCTGTGTGTGTTACCACCTGATTAATTATTAATTGATGGGCTGTGTGCGATACCATCACCTATATTATTATCGGTGGGCTGTGTGTGGAACCACCTGACTAATTAGTAATCGATGGGCTGTGTGCAATACCATCACTTATAAATGATTGGTGAGCTAAGTGCGAAATCACCATAAGTATAAATGATTGGTGGGATGTGTGCGATACCACCCTATTATAGGTGGATGGTAGGCTAAGTGCGAAACCATCGAGAGATTAGTAGAATGAGTGGCTTATCGAAAATGCTGGATGTGTTGTTTTATATGATCATGTGTGATCAGTGTAGGAATGTATGTTAATTAAACGAGC
Organism: Gossypium rotundifolium; assembly: GCA_025506655.1. Taxonomy (NCBI): domain Eukaryota; kingdom Viridiplantae; phylum Streptophyta; class Magnoliopsida; order Malvales; family Malvaceae; genus Gossypium; species Gossypium rotundifolium. Next base: position 35,032,242 of record CP106730.1, read on the forward strand.
AAATTGGCTTGTGGCATGGTAATAATGTGGTAGGAGATAGAATGAATAAGCTTCAAGAATGATGGAGTAAGAAATCATGAGCTAATGAGAAAAACTCGACATATTACCTCGTAGTTATGTTTATTCAGTGAATATCTATGATTGTCAAATTATACAAATGAACTTACTAAGCATTATTGCTTACTCCTTTCCTTCTCCCATCTCTTATAGGTAAATTTAGCTAGCTCAGGTTGGAGATCGCCGGAGATGCTTTCACACTATCGAGCAGACACTTGGTATGAGGTATCAAGTCCTTATGAGACATGGCATGTATAGGACTAGTACTTGAGGTTTATTAAGTCTTTGTTGATGTAGCCAAATTGTGTTGGCTTAAGAGAACATATAATTGGGTTGTGTGTAGCCATAGATGATGGCTTAAGTTGCTGTAAATGTATTGGGAATAGTTCTCCCTAGTGTGTGGGATGAAGACTTCATCACTCTTATGATTAAATGTATTTTATTCAAGATTTATATTGATGTTGTGTGATATTATGTGCTAACATATGATGGTATGCAAATGAGAGTGGAAAAAAAGGCTAGTAGATAGCCTCAAAGTGCCCACACGGATAGACACACGGGCGTGTGTCTAGGCCATGTACTCCCTGCATCTTAGTGTTTTAAGTCAGAATAGACCACGGGCTAATCCCATGGCCATTCGTTTGGGCCGTGTGTAGTACACGGATGGTTGACACGGACGTGTCAAGGTCGTGTGAGTATAATCAGTAACTCAACACGGGTAAAAGACACGGGCGTGTCAAGGCCGTGTGAGTATAGTCAATAACTCCCCACGGTTGGAGGACAGGGGTGTGTCTCAGGGTACACAGGCGTGCCCCAAACCACATGGACGTGTGACCCCTGTTTCCAAGAAAGGTTTTTCGATTAAGTTTCAAAAGTTTCCAATAAATCGCAAAAGTAACATATTTTAATCCTACATTTAGTATGCTTTTGGGTGAATTATCCTTGATTTATGTAAAAAGGTGCTCTTAATCCTTTCTTTTCATGTTTTATACTCAGGAAAGCACCTACAGAAAAAAAGAATGTAAAATGGGATTAAAACAGACTAAATGGGCCTACCCAAGAAGTCGACACGGCCTGGCCTAAAGCCCACATGACCGTGCCTCACCGATTACCTAGAGCACGGCCTCAACTCTGCCACACATGGTCATGCATCATCCATTTACCACACACAGACGTGCCTGATAATCTACATAGCCGTGCCCCAATTGATAGACCCGAAACACGACCTGAACCCTAACTTCCACGGCCATGCCCAAAATGACAGAATCGAGACATGGCCCACCATGATTTACACGGGCGTGTGCTATGGCCGTGCCCCTACCGTGGGAAGGAGCAATTTCACTCGAAATTGGATGCTTGAAGCCAAAGAAACATACTCCTAAGTCTAATTAAACACCTTAATAGCAATTCTACTTGAAAAAGGTACTTAGGAGCCAAGTAAAGCATCTTAAATGCCTATATAAACAACAGAAGGCGGACATTAAAAAAGGGTCTTTTAGGCAGAGGCTTTTGCCGAAGCTTTCATCTTTTAGGGAAATACTCGAAGATAGCCAATTGATCCATCTCAAGAAGCCGGAGCTCCATTCAAGACAGAGGATCTCTCCTTCAATTCCTTCAGGGGGTTTTAGGGATTTCTTATGTTTTGTTTTATCTTTTCTCTTGAGATGTTTTCTTATTTTGTTATGAATTAAACCCTTCAGATATTTGAAGGGGATGAAACCTATGATGGATTTTGTTATTTGATTTCTAAATTATATGATAAGTACTTAGTTTGTTCTTAATTATGTTGCTTAATTTAATCTGATGTGCTTTGGTGGAGGAGGAATAGACCACGCCAAGAGTAGATCTAGCATAATTGAGCGGAGTTGATCGGGCGCCTAGAGATAGGGTTACGAGATTTTATCAGATTAGGGTGAAACCTAATATGGGAATCTATTGATCGATTTACTGCTTCCTTAGGGGGTTATTATAAGAGAACGAGAGTTCCACTAATTAACCTAAGGTTAGACGTTATTCACCTCGAGAGAGGGTTTAATATAGGTTAGGGAGTCTCACAGATCAAGCTAAGTAAAGAAATCCTATAGTTTGGGGAATAAATAATAAGTGAAGTCATAGGTGGATTCTTTTTGAGGGTATCGTCTTCATCAACTGAGTTTTCCTAAAGTTTTTCTCCAATTCATTCTTTTGTTTTTGCATTTAGTTTAAGTATTTCATTAGTTTAATAAACCAATCACTCCATATTTCAGGCTAAATAACAGAAAGAAAGTGAGTAGTAGTACTTTTAGGTTCCCTTGGGTTCGATAAGATATTCTTGCCTAAACTATACTACTGTTCGATAGGTGCACTTGCCTCTATCGTTGTCATAGTTAGTCTACAGGTTCGATCATTCTTTTTATAAATATTAAAACTTGATTGTGAAAATGATTAGTTTCCTAACATGAGTTTAAGGTCTCGTAGGCCTATGAGATGTATGAATTGTTTGAGAGAGAAAGGTTCTTAATCGGGAACAAAATTTTATGGCTAGTAATTCCATAATTAAGAAAGTTCTAGTATAGTAATGTCTCGTATCTGGTCTAGGCCTCAGACTTGGGTATGGGATGTTACATTTAGTGGTATCAGAGCATAGTTTAGTCGGTTCTCAGACTAACCTAGCGTGAGTAAGAGTCTAGCTATACATGCTATAGGTGGACCGTGATAGTGTGATATCTCCCACCTCTAACGCAATTATTTTGTTAAGACATAGATGGTTCCCAATCAAGCTAAATCCAATAATGTTGTAAGTGATAATAAGGTAACTAAAATGCTCTTGTGCATTGATGAGATTCAAAAAAAAAGTATGAATAGAAGTATATGACATGTGTGTGATAATACACGAAATGATAATTATAAAATGATAAGCTTCTCTGTATTGGCTTGATGTGCATAAGGTGTTGCATATTCAACCTATTGGGTCAGGTGCACATAGTGAGTAAATTTACCCAGAGAATGGGGTATATGTGTATGTACGATTGTTTGAATGATGTATGATCAATATGACCACATAGTTGAATCTCATGTGTGACTGTTAAAATAGAAGATGTATGATGTTTTATTTTGTGACTCTGTGTGAGACCACGCGTGTTGTGGTGTGAGAGTTAAATTGGGAAATTCAACTAAGTAGAATGTAGGGATGACAGTCGTTCAATGATAAAATAGTGAATAAGACCATGGTTGGACCATGGCGGTATATGTGATCCCATATAAGACCATGTCTGGGACATGGCATTGGCATCGATGCATGATCCTGTATAAGACCATATCTACGATATGGCATCGGCATCAATATGAGTTTCTATGTAAGACCATATTTGGGATATGGAATTGGTGTTGATATGAGATTTCGTGTAAGACCATAGTGAGGCTATGGCATCGTGACGACATGCAAAGTAATAGATAGGCTATATGTTGTGATATGAGTAAGACCATAGTTGGACTATGGCAATCAAATAAATGACGTACTCAAACCCGTAAGACATTCTCTAATTGATAAGTGACGGTAAGAGAAAGTAGAGTTAAATGTTGAGTACTCAAGTAGATAGTAGTGTGGAACTTGAGTAATTGAAATCACTATTCAAAAGTATGAGGGATAGAAGCAAATGTAGCATGATGAATGTAAAAACTCACTTGGGATGAGTTGTGTGACTATGATGATATTTCATTGATGATGAAATTTTAAATAATATGTATGTAGTGACGAGAGTCAAGTCAAGGGGTTTTGTGACGCCACCCTCCTTACCACTGTCGAATTATGATGAGATGTTATGAGAGTCAAATTGAGTAAATTTGTATGTAATTGACACGGTATTTATATTAGCATTCCGGGAATATTTTGTATCACATTGATACATGACACTCTGATAGATAGAGTAATTGTTGTTGAACCTGAGATCGAAGTCCTAGAGAACTATAATAGAAAAGCTGATATTGAGATACGAAATAGATAAGGTCCCGTATAAGACCATGTCCGGGACATGGCCTCGGTACCGAGTTGAGAATCGTATAAGACCATATTTGGAATATGGCATCAATATTTGATGTGGAATTCCTTATAAGACCTTATCCGAGATATGGAATTGGCATTTAGAGGTGACTCCATATGAGACCACCTCAGGGATGTGGAATTGGTTTTGTACCTACATGGATGACGATAAATATGCGTATTTGATTATCCCTAGTGATCAATGGGACACATAGATAAGTCTGGAAGTAGAAATTGAAATCAATACTAAAGTTATGTGAATGAGTCAAAATAGGTACTCGTAAATGAATCACAAACAAACGAGTACGATGCATGGCATAGTATGTGCTAAATAAGGGCGAGTATGAGTAAGTTGGCTAGAAGCCTGTGACCTGAGCATGGTTAATTAATACCATGAATGGATTATAATGATTCCCTTGAGTATTATGTATTAATACTTGTTTCCCTTCAAAGGGTGATGTAGTTGTTCTTTTCAGGAAATTGTGATTGTGTGAGAATGTTAGCTGATTAAGAAATCAGGCTTAGCGGTTGTCGATTTGGTTAATTGAAATCGACGTCTCTTTATCTCCTCGTAACCTTATTCGGGTGCTTTGAGGGAGAATTTAAGGATGATTCTAGTATAAGAAGTGAAATCATAAGTTTCACATTGTATGATGGGTTTTCGGGTAAGCCGAATAGAGTTAATGAATTTGATCAAGATGTCCCTACTATCGTGAGATATGGCGATAGTAAAGGTTTTAGATTAGCATAGCAAGAGAAACTCAGAAGAGAGTGTGCTTAAAATATGTTCTTGGTGTGGAGAAAAGAGTGGATTAATGTATTGAGATAGGAAGTTCTATGTATAATCACGCATGAATCGATAAAGAGAATAAAATTCTTTGTATACGTGAGTAAGGATCATGTTATAAAGATATGCCTATTGAAAGGTACAAACCGTGATGGTCAAGTTGAAAGCTATAAAAGAAACTATTAATTGAAAGTTCTAGTACTGAGTTCAGTCTGAATCGAGAAAAAGAGCTAGCAGGTTGGTGATCTTGAGGCGATCACTATTGTGTATGTGTTGTGAGTTGTATGTGATGAAATGATCCATGGAAGAGTTAATGTGTATTTTCTAAATTTTGATGATTGGGGGTATCTTATGTTACAGAAAATTTTGAAGATGAATTAGTGGAAACTGCTTGAGCTATTACAATGGTGGGTATAGTTATTGTAATACTTATCAGATAGCAGACATAGTAGAGGTGACTGAATGAAAGATCCATGTTAAGCAGTGCGAGTTAGTTACTCGGTTGATCCTAGTTGGAAATAACTTAGTTTCAGCGAGGTTAGTGACTAAAGCGAGTTTTCTTTTCAGATCAAAAAGGTTCAGAAGTGAGATAGTAAATGGTATTTTAAATAAGCTCTGAATGAGTTTATTTAAGGTGATAAAATCTAGGTTGGATATGATTTCCGTTGTTGATGTTCCTTAAGATAGAAGTTGAATGATGATAAATCCAAAACTTATGTGGAAGTATTGGTATGAGATTTAGTAGCAGCATATCTTCCAATACAAGAATAAGGAAGTACAGTTATGTGCTTAAACGTTTTGACACTAGAATACATTTTGCGATATGATTAAGTTTATTGCCAGAGATAGTTGACCATTAAAGGCTGAGTTCTTAAGGCGTACAAGTCAAAAGTATTGCAGTCGCTGAATGCTCTAATGAGAAAGGGAGATAAAACCTTATTGATTTCAAATTTGGCTTGAAAAAATTCCCAAGAAGGGGAATGTCGTTTGAATTGTCGTAAATCGACTGGTAAGGATCCGAATGATAATTTGGACGTGTACAGAGTTCTAAATTAGTGGATTGGATTACTGAGTATACGCCTTGGATGAAGAAATACCTAGGTCGCAAGTGATGCTTCGACCTTGTGAATGATAGCTTAAAGGTTGTTGACAAGAGAAACTTGAGGATAAATGGATTTGTGATTTTGAAGAGTTTATGGAAACGTTGTAAGAATGTGGGTAGAACTCCTCCTGATAAGATTTTTGGGGACGAAACTCCCAAAGGGGGGAGAATTGTAACAGCCCGATTTAGGGGCTAGTTAGAACAATTATCTCAAAATCACTAATTCGAGGTTAGAGAAATTATTTTCAAGTTATGTTATGTGTTATAACATGAGTATAGGGATGCATGAAAATTTCGGTGCCTTAATTTTAGCAATTTCTAGCTAAATTGTAAAAAATGACTAAATCGCATAAAGTGCGAAAGTTCTATTTTATTTGGTAGAGGTGCAAAATAGCTATGGATTATAAATTGGAGGTCCCAAATTGCAATTAGGCCATGGGAATTAGCTTGGCCGGTCAAAGAATGCTAAGGGGACAAGAGCATTAAATGTGGTCATGTTAGGTGATTAAAAAAAAGAAATAAAATAAGTTAAAATGAGTAAAAAGCTATCATCTTTTTATTTCTTCTCTTCTTCCACCGAAAATACAAACAAGAATGGGGGTTTTTAAAGCTTAAAATTTTAGCAACTCATCTCCTCTTCAAGTAAGTGATTTTGATGGCTTTAGTTGATAATTTTTGTACTTTTGGAGTCCCCAAAACTTAAGCTAGCTAATGAGGGGACTAATTTGCAATATGGTTAAGATTCTAGGGACTTGCCATGAAAGAGTATATGTTGGTTGCTGAGTTTTTATGGAAGAAAATGAATATCAAAGTGATGAGAAACAACTTTTGTGAAATGTATTGCTATGAAAACACCTAATTTGGGCTAAAATGCAAAAGTTGTAATTTGTTCATTAAGGCATGAAATAGATGAAATTATAGATAGTTATAATAGGATTAAATGTTCATCTAGGCTTTCTTAACAAGAAAATGTGATAAAAATTTATTTACGAGCATAGGAGAAAAATCATAATTTTGCCAAAGTGTAGGGGAAAAATAGTCATTTTTGCCTAAAGTGTAGTTTATGGTGAATTATGATTTATAAGTGATTAAATCAGTAAATTCCATTGTTCTAGATCAAAGAAAATGCGTGTGAAAAGAAAAATGTGGGCAAAAAGTCCTTTTTGGCCTTTTCGTCATCGAGGTAAATTCATGTGTGATTGTTGTAATTAGGTACGAGCTAATTTAATATTCCAATATAATATGGAATGTATATTTATTCAATGAATGTTTGAAATATATTTTGATGAGATGTTAAAAGACTCTAAGAGTAATAGAAAATATATATAGCATGATATGATGATAGTTAAGGCTTCGTGTAAGACCATGTTGGCATATGGCCTCGGTGTGAGATATTGAATAAGACCATGCCGGGGACATGGCATCAATACGATATATCATGTAAGACCCCATTGGGGTATAATGTCAATATGACTTTATGCGTATAAGATTTAAGAGTGTTATTTAATAATTTGAGTAATTCAACGGGTATGTTGAAAGAGAGAAAGTATGTGGTTATGCCATGAGAAGCACAAGTATATGTTAGAACTGAATTGAAATGAATTCAGAATATGATAAAACCTAGTGGATTATGTGTAATCAACGCACCTAGTTGCATAAGATAGATTTATAAATGCATTGTGTGAATGTGAACGATTATTGTAGAATCTAAGTAAGAATGATACTGAGTGAGGATGTTCACGGATGAACATTTGAATTAGAGAAATGTATGTGGATAAATATTTGTGAATGTATAATAACGATGATCTGTGTGCAAATACACCTCATTGAGGGTTATTAAATGTGGGCTGTGTGCGATACCATCAACCATATTATCATTGGTGGGCTGTGTGTTACCACCTGATTAATTATTAATTGATGGGCTGTGTGCGATACCATCGCCTATATTATTATCAGTGGGCTGTGTGCGGAACCACCTGACTAATTAGTAATCGATGGGCTGTGTTCGATACCATCGCTTATAAATGATTGGTGAGCTAGCTGCGAAATCACCATAAGTATTAATGATTGGTGGGCTGTGTGCGATACCACTTTATTAGAGGTGGATGGTGGGCTAAGTGCGAAACCATCGAGAGATTAGTAGAATGAGTGGCTTATCGAAAATGCTGGATGTGTTGTTTTATATGATCATGTTTGATCAGTGTAGGAATGTATGTTAATTAAACGAGCAAATTGGCTTGTGGCATGGTAAGAATGTGGTAGGAGATAGAATGAGTAAGCTTCAAGAATGATGGAGTAAGAAATCATGAGCTAATGAGAAAAACTCGACATATTACCTCGTAGTTCCGTTTATTCAGTGAATATCTATGATTGTCAAATTATGCAAATGAACTTACTAAGCATTATTACTTACTCCTTTCCTTCTCCCATCTCTTATAGGTAAATTTAGCTAGCTCAGGTTGGAGATCGCCGGAGATGCTTTCACACTATTGAGCAGACACTTGGTATGAGGTATCAAGTCCTTATGAGTCTTGGCATGTATAGGACTAGTACTTGAGGTTGATTAAGTCTTTGTTGATGTAGCTAAATTGTGTTGGCCTAAGAGAACTTATGATTGGGTTGTGTGTAGCCATAGATGATGGCTTAAGTTGTTGTAAATGTATTGGGAATAGTTCTCCCTAGTGTGTGTGGGATGAAGGCTTCATCACTCTTATGATTAAATGTCTTTAATTTAAGATTTATATTGATGTTGTGTGATATTATGTGCTAACATATGATGGTATGCAAATGAGAGTGGAAAAAAGGCTTGGTAGATAGCCTTAAAGTGCCCACACGGATAGACACACGGGCGTGTGTCTAGGCCGTGTACTCCCTGCATGTTAGTGTTTTAAGTCAGAATAGACCACGGGCTAATCCCACGGTCGTTCGTTTAGGCCGTGTGTAGTACACAGACGGTTGACATGAGCATGTCAAGGTCGTGTGAGTATAGTCAGTAACTCAACACGAGTAGAAGACACGGGCGTGTCAAGGCCATGTGAGTATAGTCAGTAACTCCCCACGGTTGGAGGACATGGGCGTGTCTAGGGGTACACGGGCGTGCCCCAAACCACATGGGCGTGTGACCCCTATTTCTAAGAAAGTTTTTTCGATTAAGTTCCGAAAGTTTCCGAACATGAGTTTAAGGCCTCGTAGGCCCATGAGATGTATGAATTGTTTGAGAGAGAAAGGTTCTTAATCGGGAACAAAATTTTATGGCCTGTAATTCCATAATTAAGCAAGTTCTAGTGTAGTAATGTTTCATATCCGGTCTAAGCCTCAGACTTGGGTATGGGGTGTTACAAATTATCTTACAATTCTGACTTCTCAAATCAATACTCTTCCGTTTGCAATTCACAATAGTATTATGCAAAGTTAGCCAATCCATACCAATAATTATATCAAATTCATCAAAGGGTAGCAGCATCAGATTAGCCGGAAAAAAATATCCTGAAACATCAACGGGCAATTCTTGCACACTTTATCAACCAGAACACACTTGCCTAAGGGGTTCGATACTCTAATTACAAACTCAGTAGACTCAACAAGTAGAGTTTAGTAGATACTAGATCAACACAAACATATGAATGAGTAGATCCTGGATCTATCAATGCAATCACATCAGTATCGAAAAGAGTAAAAGTACCAGTAATGATGTCTGGAGATGACGCTTCTTCTCGAGCACGAATAGCGTAGGCTAGGGAAAGTGCTCTCGCTTCAAATCTCACAGCTGTATCTGTTGTTCCTCTCTGACTACCACTCACATTTCCAGTGTTTCTAGGTGGTCTACTCCTAGCTATCGTGTTACTCGGCCTCGCACTCTGAACATTATCTTTCTCAGCTAACTCTGGGAAATCCTGAATAAAGTTCTCATGATCCACATTTATAGCAAGCTCTATTATTATACTTGCCCTGGCCTGACGTCTCCCACACTATCTACACTCAGGTTTATTGCTTCTGACACTTCCAACACTTGATTCCATTGGAATTTGAATTTTAGGACTAGTATTTTGTTTCACACTATCTTTACTCAAATGTCCGTACGAAACATTTGAGCAATTATTTGCATCTCTAAATCTCTTTGACGAAGAATGATATGGCTTACTCATCGACCTTTTTCTTTCATATCTAGCTACTGAATATGCTTTCTTCTTTTCTTTACTAAGCTCCTCAACTTTACAGGCTCTTTCAACCAATACCACAAATTCATTCAAATCAAGAATTCTGACCAGAAGTTTAATGTCTTCATTCAATCCTTCGATGAATCATTTACACATACTAGTTTCTGTCGAAACACATTCTCAGGCACACCGACTCAATCTTACAAATTCTCGCTCGTATTCCATAACAGACATACGACCCTATTTCAGCTCTAGAAACTCTTTATGTTTCTGATCTATAAATCGTTGACTGATATATTTCTTCCGGAATTCAGCTTGAAAGAAATCCCAGGTGATTCTTTCTCTCGGAACCACAGATATCAATGTTTTTCACCAATGATATGCCGTGTCTCTCAACAATGAAACAACGCATTTTAGGCATTCATCAGGAGTACATGATATTTCATTAAACACTCTAATGGTATTCTCAAGCCAAAATTCAGCTCGCTCAACATCATCATCAACTGTGGCCCTGAACTCTTCGGCCTCGTACTTTCGAATTTTATCCACAGGAGGTTTACTCAATCGGATCAGGTTTATAACTTGTGGCGTTATAGGAACTTGCGGGGGTGGAGGTTGTTCAGCAGTTGGATTCGTTCGAATGAACTCCGTAAACCACTCACTCATCATTTGGAAGAAGGCTTGCTTTGCCTATCCCTCATGACTACTAGCAATCAGCCTAGATTCAGCCGGCACTATCCCTTGAGCGGGAGCAGGTGCATTACTCTTAACATCATCAACAACTGCTTGATAGGGATCCATTTACTATATAAAAACACATTTTAAACTGTCAGGAATCATCACACTATCGCAATTATATATATGGCATGTGTAGCTAGACTCTTACACGTTACGTTAGTCCTAAAATCGACTAAATCGTAGTTCTGATACCAAAAAAATGTAACACCCCTAACTCGTAACCATCGTCAGTCTAGGGTTAAGAAGCATTACCGAACCTAATTGAACATTTATGATCATTTCTCAAACATAAATACATCGTCCGCATATCATAGCAAATCATATACTTAGATTCCCTTTTAAAGGTCTTCAAGACTTAAAACTTGCATTAGGAAAGGGTCGGGACTAAACTGAGCGCATACAAATTTTTTCTAAAAATCAAACATTTTTCAAAGTTATAGAGGTCACATGCCCGTGTGGGTAGGCTGTTGATGGAGCTTGAAGCTAACTATTATTTCGACAATGGAAAGCGCACCTATCAAACTGTAGTATAGTTGTGGTGAGTCCGGAATATCGTATCTTTAAGGACCAAGAGTAGTAGTATTAACTATCTTTTTATTATCTAGCCTAATAATTAAAGCGAATTTATTTTTAATCTAAAATTTAACTAACTAATTTAACTAACTATGAGCGCGACATATAGTAAATTGGGAAAATACTTTGGACAACGTATATGAGATGGACAACACCTAAGGAAGAATCCACCTAGACTTCACTTATTACTTTTCATTCATGTGATTTATTCACTTGACTTAACCCGTAGAAATCCCTGAATTATATTACACCTCTTTCGAGGTTACTAACAACTGACTCTAGGTTGATTAATTGAAATCTCTTTCTAATTAAAACCTCTATTGTCGTATTAATTCGATCTATGGATTCCTATATTAGGTTTGACCCTAATCCTATAGATTTTCGTGACCCTATTTATAGAGTTGCAATCAGCTCCGCTTAATTGTGTTGATCTACTCTTAAACAGGGACTTTTGCTCCACTGAATAAGCACATTCTGCTTGAATCAATAACCTGAATTATCAAAACAAGAATAAAACTCACAATTATGAACAAGCACAAGTATTTATCTCATAAATCAAATAATAATAACATCTGTCATAGGTTTCATCCCCTTAGGTATCTAAGGGATTTAGTTCATACTAGAAGAAGAAAACATCATAAAAGAGGAAAAACAACAAAACATAAGAAAACCCAAAAACTTCTAAAGAACTTGATGACAGGTCTTCAATCTTGATGGAAATCCTTCTCCTAAGCTATTCCTAACGGCTGTCTTGGAGTATTTTCTTTTTCTACTCGACGTTTATTCAAATTCCTGTCAACCTCCCCCCTTAGGTCGCCCCCTAAGGTGTTTATATAAGCTTTGAAATTCCTTACTTGCCCCCAAAAGTATCCTAATCTGAATGAAACTCATTTTTGCCATGGCAGGGACACGCCTGTGTGACACGCCCGTGGTCGACTCTCTTGGCCGTGGTCGATCCTGCTTGCTACACACGACCGTGTGATATGGTCGTGTCTCGATTGTTACTCGAAACACACGGTCGTGGGTCATAGCCCAGGCCGTGTAAGTCTCTAAGGTAGTCCCATTTTGTCCCTTTTTTCACTGTTTCTTGTTCTTTTCGACTCCCTAAGCTCTCTTGAGTATAAAACATGAAATTAAGAGATTAGGAGCATCAAATTCATCAAATCTAATGAATATTCATCCAAAATTAAGCCAAGCATGGGGTTAAAATATGTGTAAATTACGATTTATCAAACACCCCCACACTTAAGCTTTTGCTTGTCCTCAAGCAAAATTTTCAACTCACAATTAGAACTAACTTCCCTCGGTTCATAATTCTCATCAACAATGTCTCATCATAATTCATAGATAATGTATACATGGATAATTTAACTCAAAGAGTCCTAAATATTCAAACAATCAAAGTCATATATTTTTGTAGCACGAAATATATAGGTGTTTCCCCTTATCTAAATAATTACCTTTGATCTAAAATCGACAAGGATTGATATCTTCACTAAGGATTCACTCAAATCACTTGAAGGGTTTAAGGTACAAGATAAGCACTCATAAGTCAAATATGAAAGTTAATCCTATAGGCTTGCATGAAAATCAAACCTCCACCATTATAAAATGAGATGATACACAAATCAAAAGGTCTTTAAAGGGTTGTAATGGGGCTTAGGTTAAAGGTCTGGATATAGGTTGGATTAGAAGGTTAGAATCGAGATTGAATTGAAAACTTACCTAACTAGAAATAATGAACTGATAATGAATAATTACATCAATAACACGAGCATATTCTAAATATGTGAATTTAACTGTTTAAGCTTATAGAACATAGAACTAATGATGAATAAATTTTCTAACATTTTTTTAAGAATAATTACATAATAAAAGATGAATTCAACTACTATAATTAGGTAATCAATTAAATCAAATCTCGACAAAAGGGGAGTCAAGAAAATGGGATAAACAAGTTAATAAAGGAGTTTCGGGTTAATATTAGTGGTAAATCAAGAAACGGTTGATTAGGCTAAAAAAGTGGTTCACTAGGGGTTAATTACAGAGGTAGGCTTTTTATGAAGTAAGTGGGTTAAATCCTAAGTGCCTTTATCATTTCAGTATATCAAATCACAAGTGTGGTCTCGACATGTATAATCGAAGCAAGTTCTAGAATAACAAATCAATATTGACACATTCATAATCAATAACGTGAGGAAGAAAAATATATGCTCTAAAAGGCTCAAAGTCTTACAATAATTATGGCTTTTGATGTCAACCTTGCGAATTTCAAATTTCAAAGTAATATTCAAATTTAGGTTAACAACCTAGCCAATTTTTAATTCTGAAAATAGACTTATCATGCCTGATTCTCTAATATCTTAAAGTTTAAATTATCAATGCACAATTAACTATGACTTAATCTAAAACATATCAATAAAAATCATAAATCAAAAGAAGTTCCATCCTAATTAGTAATATGAGAAAATTACTTAAGACAAGATATCATTCAGGGATTTAAGAATAATGTAAAAAGTTAGAAAATTTTGAAATTCACCCCCCACACTTAAGATGTACATTGCCCTCAATGCACAAAGATAAATATTCACAATATATTAAGAAAATCATAAGGTAGGGAGAGAAGTGAAACTTCCTGAAGTTTGGGTTAAGTCCTTGAAAATGAAACTTGTTGGAATGTAGCCAATGAAAAGCATGATGAACTAGGTAGAGGTGAAGGTGTGAGAATATTCCAGTCCCTTAGTAGCACCTTGAACCTTTTGAAATTGCGAGTCATTAGAAAATTTTTTAGGGGGTTTCGTTATTATATTAACGCAAAAAGTAGACAGCCGGAGATAAAAGAAATCAAACTATATGAATAAAAGTTTTAACAAGAAAGGTAAAGATATGAACAAATAAATTAAAATAAAGGTGAAGATAAAAATAAGATAAAAGTAAACGTAAAAATAAAAATAAAAATAAAAGGACTCAAAAGTCCTCATCATCGGCTGGATTGCAAGGTGGTGGAGGCGGCGATGAAATGTGAAGGTGCTGATATATCTGGTTGAGGGTGGCGTCGATGTGATCGAAACACTGGAAGAAGTGCTGATCGAATTATTTTAGGCGCTTAGATATGTCCGAAAGAGAGGCTACCGCATAACCTGGGCGATGGCTCGGTGGTGGCCAAAATGAGTTAGGTAAGGGAGAAAACGGCGAGGGTTTTGGGGAGAAAGATTTGGGAAGAATATGAATAGTGGTTTAAATAGGAAATAGGGCACATGGTCAGGGGCCACGCCTATGTTTCTTTTATTTAGGCCGTGTGTTTCGAGAATTTTGAATTTAAGCGAGTCTGAGTTGTGTCCCAAGCTCGTGTTTCCTGGGCATGTTGGGTTACACGACTGTATTGCACAGTCGTGTACTGCCTCGTTCGCTTCTCCCATGCTCATGTAGAGGATCATACACCCGTGTTTGTTAATCAGTGTCGACCACGGCCTTGAGGCATGGACGTGTCGAATGCCCGTGTCATTTACTCAGTATCATCCACAGTTTTCATGCACGAGCGTGTCACACGCCCGTGTCATTTAGTCAGTATCAACCACGACTGCATCGTACGGCCGTGGCCCTTTTATCGCAACTCGTGTTTGGGAAAAGTTTTTCTTCCTTGTCTCGTACGGCCACTGCTACGCCTGTGTCTCTTCTTGTGGTGTCCACATGGCCACGACCACGCCTGTGTGATATGCCGTGCGGATGAGAATTCCTGTGTCTATTAAATTGGTTAGTTTTTAATTAGATGCTGAAAAAGATATGGATGTTAGTGGGATTAATGCTCGGGTTGCCTCCCGAGAAACACTCATTTAGATTCTTAAGCTAGACTTTCCCTGTTTTCATTCCTAAGTAAAGGTTCACGGAGCTGAAGCTCCTCTCTCATATCCCTAAAATCTTCACCATTATAAATTTTTAGTCGTTGACCAGTTACCTTGAATGTGCCATAATTCGGATGAGTTACCTCAATTGTGCCATAGGGAAAGATAGTTTTGATTACGAATGGACCTGACCATCTTGATTTTAGCTTTCTAGGAAACAATTTGAGCCTTGAATTGTATAGTAGAACTAGACCTCCTACTTCGAATTGCTTTGGTTACTTTAAGCGAGCATCATGGCGTCGCTTTGTTTCTTCCTTATATATATGTGAGTTCTCATAGGCATTAGCTTGCCACTCATCTAGCTCGTCCAACTGCATCATTCTTTTCTCACCTGCAAGTTTAAGATCGTAATTTAAGAATTTTGTAGCCCAAAAAGTTTTGTGATCTAATTCAAATGGTAAATGAAAACTTTTTTCATAGACAAGTTTGTATGGGGATGTTCCTATGGGAGTTTTAAAAGCTGTTCTATAAGCCCATAAAGCATCATCTACTTTTAAGGCCCAATCTTTCCTATTTGATTCTACTGTTTTCTCTAGAATACGCTTAAGTTCTCGATTTGCTACTTCCACCTGTCCATTAGTTTGAGGGTAATAATGGGTAGCTGTTCTGTGGTGTACTCCATATTTCTTTAAGACCTTATCAAATTGAGTATTACAAAAATGAGTACCCCTATCACTGATAATTGCTCTGGGTGTTCCAAATCGAAAGAAGAGTTTTTTAAGAAATCTCACTACTACTCTAGCATCATTAGTAGGTAAAGCTTGATCTTCCACCCATTTTGACATATAATCCACTACTACTAAGATGTATATATTCTCAAATGAACTGGGAAATGGACCTATAAAATCAATACCCCATACATCGAATATTTCACATGATAGCATGTACGTTTGAGGCATTTCATCGCGTTTAGAGATATTACATGTTTTTTGGCATCTATCACACGAAGCAACATACATGTTTGTATCTTTGAACAGAGTTGGCCAATAAAAACCTGATTCGAGCATTTTATGTGATGTCCTAATCCCGCTGTAATGTCCTCCTGAAGGTCCTGAATGGTAATGTTCCAGGATTTTGCATGCTTCTGCCTTTGTAACGCATCTCCGAATTACTTGATCTGCACATATACGAAAAAGAAAAGGGTCTTCCCAAAAGTAGTTCTTTGCATTAGGAAAGAATCACTTCTTATGATGATGGGTTAACTTTTTTGGTAGGATGTTAGCGGCTAAATAATTCGCAATATCTACAAACCAAGGTACCTCAGCGTCGGAAATAGCAAGGAGTTGTTCTTTAGGAAATGAGTCATTTATCTCACTCTCATCGAGTTCTTTAATATGTGGATTTTCAAGCCTAGAAATACGGTCTGCCGCGAGTTTTTCAGATCCTTTCTTATCCTGAATTCCCAAATCGAATTCCTGTAAGAGTAAAATCCATCTTATGAGTCGAGGTTTTGCATCAGATTTTGCTAAAAGATAATGAAGAGCTGAATGTACAGTGTAAATGACAACTTTAGATAATATCAAGTACTATCTAAATTTATCAAATGCAAAGACCATAACTAGCCATTCTTTTTCTGTGGTAGTGTAAGTTTGTGTGGCTGTCAATGTTTTGCTAGCATAATAGATCAGCTGAAAATGTTTGTCTCTTCGTTGTCCCAAAACTGCACCTACTGCAAAGTCACTCGCATCACACATTAGTTCAAAGAGTAAGTTCCAAGCAAGTGCAATTATAATTAGAGCATTTATTAATTTATTTTTAAGGGTATTAAATGCTTCTAAACATTCCTGATCAAAATCGAAAGGTACATCTTTTTCTAGTAGATTTGTTAAAGGCTTAGCTATTTTAGAAAAATCCTTAATAAATCTTCTATAAAATCCAGCATGTCCTAAAAACCATCTAATAGCCTTACCCGAACTAGGGGGAGGTAGTTTTTCTATGGTTTCAATTTTTGCTTTATCAACCTCAATCCCTTTACTAGAAATTTTGTTGCCTAAAACAATCCCTTCTCGAACCATAAAGTGACACTTTTCCCAATTAAGCACAAGATTTTTTTCCTCACATCTTATTAGGACCGTTTTAAATTTTTAAGATAGAGATGGAAATAATTACTAAATACCGAAAAGTCATCTGTAAATTCCTCCATAATATCTTCCACGAGTTCATCAAAGATGGCCAGCATGCAGCGCTGAAAAGTAGCAGGAGCATTACATAATCCAAAAGGCATTCTATGATAAGCAAACGTACCGTATGGGCATGTAAATGTTGTCTTTTCTTGATCCTTAGGAGTTTATGATTTGGAAATAGCCAGAGAGCCCGTCTAGGAAGCAATATTACATATGCCCAGATAATCTTTCTAACATCTAATCAATAAATGGTAGAGGGAAGTGATCTTTTCTCGTGGCATCATTCAACTTTCTATAGTCAATACAAACTCTCCAACCTGTTACTGTTCTCGTAGGAATCAATTCATTCTTTTCGTTGGCTACAACAGTCATGGCTTTTTTCTTTGGAATAACCTGCACAGGGCTTACCCAAGTACTATCAAAAAGAGGATAAATAACTCCAGCATCTAGAAATTTAATTACCTTAGCTTTAACAACTTCCTTCATGTTGGGATTCAATCGTCTTTGAGGTTGCACACATGGTTTATTTTCATCTTCCATTAAAATTTTATGGGTGCAAAACTATGGACTTATCCCTTTAATGTCAGAAATTTTCCAAGCTATGGCTCTTTTATGCTCCTTTAGTACCTGTAGCAGCTCGTCTTTCTCTTTGGGTCCCAATTCTGAAAAGATAATTAATGGTAGTGTAGAATTATCTCTGAAGAATGCATATTCTAAGTGATTTGGTGTAACATCCTAGAATTAGGGGTTTTGCATTCTATGTATTTATGTGTGTTTGGTTTGTTCTGCGTGTTATTTTGGTGTGTTTAGGGGTTCTGGGAAGGCCTAGGGTCAAGTTAGGGCCTTGGTAAAAATTTTGTTTATAAGCACTTTTGGGGAGAGCTGGTTGAGGTAGGTCTTAAGGGTAACTTCTTGTGTTTGGTGACACAAGAAGTAGTGTGATAGAGTGGCAACAGGATGCCACTTAAGGTGCAGGGATGTGGCATCACAAGGGAGCAGCAGGGGGAAAGGAGTTCGAGTAGTGGCGGTAGTATTTAGAAGCTTTATTTTTGCATTTAGGGAGCTAGGGTAGTGGCATTTGCCTGGACTCTTCATGGTAGTTGGTTGAATGAGTCAAAGATTTTGAATGAATGGCCATGAGGTGATAGTGGTGTTTGAATGGGTCAAACCGATTCAAATTGATGAAGGGGAGTGAAAGTAGGAGCAAAGCATGGGATTTGATGGTAGTGGAGTGGTGGCTGAATGTGGGAAGCTTAAAGTGGGGGGATTAGGTTTAGTGTTAGCTTTGCTGTGCCAAAATTTTAGAGGCTTGAGACTTTGGTTTCATTTCTTTGTTTTGCTTATTCGGTCCTTTTGTGTCAATCTTTGTTACCAAAACTGAAGCATTTTCTTTCTTCCTTTCTATCTTTTGTTTCTTTTTTCTCTAAAGCTTTCACAAGTAGCCGAATACAACTCTTCTCTCATCTTGGAAGCCTACCCTTATTAGCTACCTTAGCCGAATCATTCTATCATCTCCTCTCTTACCAAGCCAAAACCTTTCTTCTCCTCTAACATTTTCTGTGCTAGCTGAACCATCTCCTAAAACTCATCTCTTCTGTTAGTCGAATCGCAGTCGCTTATTTTTCCCTTTACTTTTCATTTTTCTTGTTCTAAGTGATTGAAACCAAACTTTCTTCTTTTTTTCCTCTCCTCTCTTCATTTTTCGTATCTTTTGGAAACTGAATCTTTTTGAGTGTTAACTGAAGGCATTCTTCCTTTTTTTTTTGCCAGTAGTCGATTATAACCTTTCCAATCGGAATCTTCTTATTTTGGTAAGGATTCTTCTTTTGGTTTTCCTTTTTATTCTTTTGCTTTTTCTCTTGTGGTTTGTTAAACCAAAGGTGTTGATTCGTTCCTTTTGGGCATTGGCCGAATGTAAGGGGGCTCATTCTCGTATTCTCTTCTTCATCTAGCCAGCGTTTAGAAGGTTATTGGTAAGATTGGATGTTGGCCGAATGGTTGGAAAGGGTGGTTCTTTTCATTTTGACTTGGCCGAAAGGGTGTTTCTTTTGTTCGGTTTCGGGAATCGATTCTAACTTGGTGATATCTATGGACTCATTCAGTTTCACAAGCCAACCTTCTAGTGTTCAGTTTTCGTTGATCAAGGTAAGGTATTCCCTTTTAGTTTCTCTTCATCTCCTTTACTCCTATTCAACAAACCGACCACTCATTCTTCGATATCTCATCTTCCATTTTTCATGTCTAGTGGCTGAATATCAAGAAGAGAAGTGTTAAGGTTTCTTCAGTTGCCGAGAGTTCTTTTCTAAGTGATCCTGCTTGTTTGAGTTAGTAACAAAGGTAGGAGTCGCTTCTTTTCAGTTTTTGGTTATTTTATCCCTTATGGGCTATAATATGCTTTCATCAATTCTTTTGATGATCAATCAACATTTTCTCTACCTCTGATCAAGTCTATTTCATGGATACAAGAAACGGTGAAGCTGAGGAAGGGAGTGTACCCATAGCCTCCGCTCTAAAGATCAAAAGGCATGCTGTGTCGGCAGTTCGGGACTATCCGCCAGGTTGTGGTAGGGAGCCGACGTCTGCCTGGTATAGGCAAGCCGTTGTCCCTGCTAGTGAAAGCGTCAGCATAGAAAGTATAGTGTTATGCATTATCAGGTGTGTACGTTCACACTATACTTTAGCGATTTTCGTTATTAACTTTGTTGGTTGAAAGCTGAAATGACTGTTTAGATAGTCGAGATACTCTCGTGGGTAAAGTTGGCGACACCGGGTAAGTACCTATACATTTTCACTTTTGATTATATGAATGTATGATACAATTCACCATTTTGCTTTGGGAGCATGTTTGCATTCATATTATTATGTCAATATGTGCATGGGCTTGGGATATGATGTGAAAAGGGGAATTGTGATTCTAAGACTATCACCAGTGGTTTGGTACCATAGTGGAATGGCCCCACATAATTTATCCAGTGACTATGTCTCAGTGGTTTGGTACCACAAAGGGTTTGGCACCACATAGTTTATTTCGTGACTCATCCTGTGGGTTTGGTACCACGATGGGTTGGCCCCACATATTATATTTAGTGACTCTGTCACCAATGGTTTGGTACCACAGTGGCTTGGTGCCACGGGCGTTTGGCTAGTTCGGGTGATGTAGAGGATGGAAAAGTAGGTGGGGCTGGGCTGCATTGCATACATGCTTAATATGTTGAATTGTGTAGGCTAAGGCCCAATGGGCCTCCGTGGGTGTAAAGCCCAAATTTCGTTTAATGGGGATTTACGAACTGAGTCTTGGTGACTCACCGCTCTACTGAATTGTACAGGAATCACTAGATCGCGGATTTGGAGCCGAGGCAGACTTGAGGTGGCCATGCAGTATTTTCTAGTAATTTTGTTTTCTTTATTATAAATTTCAGTATTAAGTTTGGATTTTGGTGTTGTAATAAGGCCACTTTAACTTTAATTTGGGTTTTATTATGAAGTTGATATGGCATATTTAATAAACTAGAAAAGTTGGAGTTTTTTCTAAGATTAAGAACTTTGATTATTTGATTTTCAAATGACTAATGAAAGATGGATAGCGAGTAATAAATTGATTCGGAGTTTTCACTTAAAAACCACAACATCATTTTCAACTGGCAAATTTAATGGAATTTTCTTAAATTTGACTTTCGACAAATGAACCTGATTTTGTCATGCAATCTAAGTTAAACAATTACTTTAAATTTTCCCTAAAGGTACAATAACGAAACACAAAGTTAAACCAACTCATGATATTTAGTTAGTTTTCCAAATTTCATTTCTTGTAGCATACTAGATTTAGTCGTAGTGTTTTGACCGGGTTTGGGGTGTTACAATTGTGGTATCAAAGCCAGTTCTAAAACTCGGCTGTGGGTATGAGGTTCAAAAATATTTTCAAAATTTGGTTTAGGAAATGGTTTAGAAAAATACATGTTTTTTGGAAGCATGGCACCCGAGTCTCCGGTACCAAATTCGCATGGTAAGTCTTCTGACTATTGGTTGTTTTGCATGAAGTAATTGTGTTATGATTACTAGTACTAAGAAATTCAACTTTAGAGACTGAAACCTTTAGGTATATATAATTGCGAGAATCTACTTCTGATGCTATTTGATAAGACTGCTCCGTAATAAACAGTGGAAGAAAATACTAATTCATAAAACTTTTAATCAGATTAAGTCGCATCGGTAGTCATGAGTGCTAGAGGACGTGAACATGGTATGTGCGGCCGTGGTAGAGGTCGGGGTGTTGGGTCTGAACCTTTGGAATCAGGACATGGGCCAGAGGGCGAAGTGCCAGCAACACCTGTTGCGGAAGTAAAATTTCAGAATCAAACTAGTAGAGACGATGCTGTGTCTCAGGCGATGTTACGTGTTTTAGAGAGAGTTGTTGGAGCGAGCACGAGATCAATAGCTTGAATATCTGTGTCGGAGCGACTTCGATTTAATGGGGCAAAAATGTTTAGGGGCATTTCTAGTGTGGCTCCTAATGTAGCTGAGTATTGGTTAGAAGCGGTTGAGTGCATCATGGATGATCTTGATTGTACCGCGGAAGAGAAATTGAAAAGAGTGGTGTCTCTCCTTCGAGATGAGGCGCATCAATGGTGGCTCACGGTTAGAGATGGTACAGCGGCTGACCACATTACCTGGGACTTCTTTAAGTCAGCGTACCAGGGAAAGTATATTGGGTCGAGCTATGTGGACGCTCAGCGAAAGGCATTCATAAACTTGGTCCAGGGGAATAAGTCAGTGGTCGATTATGAGGAGAAATTCCTACGTCTAAGCCGTTATGCTCGAGGTATTGTTACAATAGATCACGAGCGTTGTGTTCGATTTAAGGATGGTCTGAGGGATGAGTTGTGAGTACTGATAGCTTTGCAATGGGAAAGAGAATTTGCTATTTTAGTAGAGAAGGCTAAGATAGCCGAGGAGGTGAAGCGGTCCAAAAAGTAGAATTAGGATAGGGACAGAGGTAGGAATAAAATAAATTTTGGGTTGTTGGGATCTACTGGGGGTTTCCAGAAGAGGTCTAGGTTAGATGGGCCTAGTCGTGTTGTAAAGCCTTTTGCTATTAGTTGGCCCCCGCAGTGTGCTCGATGTGGGAAATCTCATTCGAGAGAATGTTGAGCAAGTAATAGAGGATGTTTCAGGTGTGGATCTATGGATCATTGAATAAGGAACTGCCCACAAGAGCCAAACAAAGCGCGACCGGTGGGTCAAAATTATGTTCAGCCTGGAAGAGGTGGTCAGCAACCATAGAGAGGTCGTGGTCTGGCTAGGGGTGTAAATGGTTTTGGTTGAGGGCGTGGAGCACCAGGCAGAGGTGCTGGGAATATAGATGCAAGATAGCCTGGGTTGGTCTATGCAGCTAGACGCCGAGAGGAGGGCATTGCACCGGACGTCATAACAGGTACTTTTCTTATTTTCGATTTACCCTTTACTGCACTGGTTGATATTGGGTCAACACATTCTTATGTTGCTAGTACTGTGTCTGGAACTCTGAACATAGAATCTGAGATTTCTTCTAGAGATATGACTGTGCTTAGCCCTTTAGGACAATCTGTAGTGGTGAACAAACTCTTTATGAATGTGCCTTTAGAAGTTAAAGGGGTAGTTTTTCTGGCTAATTTGATGGAACTACCGTTCGACGAGTTCAGTTTAATCTTATGCATGGACTGGTTAGTAAAGTATCGAGCGAACTTGGATTGTGCTGCTAAGCGCATGGTGTTAAAGACTCTCGAGGAAAATAAGGTGTTAGTGATAGGTGAAAGAAGGAACTACTTGTCTAATATAGTGTCCGTTTTAAAGGCTGAAAGGATGGTGAGAAAGGGATGCGAGGCTTTCTTAGCTTTTGTCAGTGCGTTGGAATCAAAAGAATTGTCAATAAAAGATGTTAGAACGGTGAAGGAATTCCCTGATGTTTTTCCAGAATAGCTTCCAAGGCTACCTCCGGATCACGAGGTGGAGTTCGGTATTGATCTCCTTCTGGGAACAGCGCCAGTGTCCATTGCTCCGTATAGAATGGCGCTAAAGGAGCTGGTGGAACTTAAAGCCCATATTTAGGAACTGTTGGACTGGGGTTTTATCTGACCAAGTGTGTCACCATAGGGAGCACCGGTGTTGTTCGTAAAAAGAAAGATGGATCGATGCGAATGTGCATTGGCTATAGGCAATTGAATAAGTTGACGATTAAGAACAAGTACCCGTTACCTAGGATAGATGATCTGTTCGATCAGTTGCGAGGCGCTTCGGTCTTCTCAAAGATAGACTTGAGGTCAGGCTATCATTAGCTTAAGGTCAAGGAGGAAAATATTCATAAGATTGCTTTTCAAACTCGTTATGGTCACTACGAGTTCCTAATGATGCCGTTTGGGTTGATGAATGCACCAGCTGTGTTTATAGACATGATGAACCGGGTATTCCAAACCTATCTAGATCGATTTATGGTAGTGTTCATAGACGATATCTTGGTTTATTCAAGGATAGAAGTGGAGGATGATTCGCATCTTCGGGTGGTTCTACAGATTCTAAGGGAAAAGTAGCTATACGCCAAAATCAGTTAGTGTGAATTTTGGTTGGAAGAAGTTACCTTTTTGGGTCATGTTGTGTCTGTTGAGGGGATTAGTGTTGACCCCTAAAAAATTGAAGCCGTGTTGGACTGGAAATCACCTAAGTCTATGGCAGAAATTTGAAGTTTTCTTGGTTTTGCTAGATACTACAGAAGGTTTATTGAGGGATTTTCATTAATAGTTGCACCGTTAACCAAGTTGTTACGGACAAGGGTACCGTTTATCTGGTTAGCTAAAGAGCAGGAAAGTTTTGAGAAGTTGAAGAGGATTTTGACAGAGACACCAGTGTTGATTCAGCCTGGGGCTGGGAAGGAGTTTCTCATCTACTGTGATGCGTCGCACACAGGGTTGGGATGTGTGCTGATGTAGGAAGGGAAGGTGGTAGCGTATACATCTCGGCAATTGAGACCACATGAAGTGAACTAACCCATGCATGATCTAGAGTTGGCTGCGGTAGTGTTCGCTCTGAAGATTTGAAGACACTACCTGAATGGGGAGAAGTCGATCATCTACTCAGGCTACAAGAGCCTGAAATATCTCCTTACTGAGAAGGAGTTGAATTGAAGGCATCAGAGGTTGATTGAGTTGTTAAAGGACTATGATTGCTCGATCGAGTACCACCCAGGTAAGGCTAATGTAGTGGCAGATGTATTGAGTCGAAGGTAATATCAGACTTGAGAGCAATGTTTGTTCATCTCAACTTGTACGACGATGGGTGTTTGTTAGCTGAACTTCAAGTAAAGCCTTCTTGGATCAGTTAGATTAGAGAGAAGTAGTCAGCAGATGACTTGCTAAGTTCTAAATTTTAGTTAGTGGCAGGGGGTGAGATAGAGGACTTCAGTCTGAACAGTGATAGGGTTTTGTACTTTCGTGGAAAGGCCTGTATGCCAAAGGATTTCGAGTTAAGGTAAAAGATTCTTCAGGAAGCGCATAGTACCCCATACACTATGCATCCTGGAGGAGTAAGATGTAGATCTACGAGAATAGTTCTGGTGGTCGGGTCTAAAGTGAGAGGTGACCGAGTTTGTGGGTAAGTGCTTCACATGTCAGCAGGTGAAGACGGAACACCAGTTGCCTTCAGGGTTGCTACAGCCAGTGGAAGAGGATAACGATGGACTTTGTTAGTGGGCTACCTCTTACGCCTACTAAGAAAGATTTAGTGTGGGTAATTGTTGACTGGTTGACGAAGTCTGCTCACTTCATACCGGTTCATGTTGACTACTCCTTACAGAAGTTATCCAAGATGTATGTAGCAGAGATTGTGAGGTTGCATGGGGTACCTGTGTTGATCATATCAGACAGAGACCCTAGATTTACAGAAGTTAGCCAAGCATTTTCTAGAAGGCATTGCATCAGGCGTTGGGAACAAGACTGGACTTCAGCACGACGTTTCATCCATGTTCTGATGGTCAGTCTGAGAGGGTAATTCATATCTTAGAAGACATGTTGAGGGGCTGTGTTATTGATTTCAAGGGTAGTTGAGAAGAGTTCTTACGTTTGGCAAAATTCGCATACAACAACAGCTATCAATCCAGTATTCGGATGGCACCCTATGAAGCGTTGTATGATCAAAAGTGTCGTACTCCTACTTGCAGACAAAATTGGGTGAGCGACAGTTGTTGGGTCCGAAATTGGTTTCAAAAATAGAGGAAAAGGTTAAGTTAATTCGAACTCAGTTGAAGGAAGCTTCCGATAGGCAGAAATCTTATGCTGACCTGAAGCGTAAGGATATAGAATTTGCAGTGGGTGATCAGGTTTTTCTCAAAGTTTCGCCTTTGAAGAAGGTTTTAAAGTTTGGACGGAAGGGCAAGTTGAGCCCTAGGTTCGTCGGGCCTTATCGAGTGTTGAAACTTGTAGGACCAGTGGCGTATCAGCCAGAGTTACCTCAAGAGTTGAGGCAGATACATGATGTATTCAATGTCTCGATGTTAAGGCGCTACCGTTTGGATCCATCTCATGTAGTGCCAGTGGAGGAAATCGAGGTGAGACCTAATTTATCTTTTGAAGGGGAACCAGTTCAGATCTTAGACCGAGATGGTAAGGTATTGCGAAGGAAGACGGTTTTGTTGGTTAAATTTTTGTGACGGAATCATGGTTCAGAGGTGGCCACATGGGAGCCGGAGGATGTGATGCGACAGCAATATCCTCACCTCTTTTGATCAGGTAAATTTTGAGGCTGAAATTTCTTTAAGGGGGTAGAACTATATCATCCTGGAATTAGGGGTTCTGCATTCTATGTATTTCTGTGTGTTTTCTTTATTCTGCGTGTTATTTTGGTGTGTTTAGGGGTTCTGGGAAGGCCCGGGGTCAAGTTAGGGCCTTGGTAAAAATTTTGTTTTTAAGCACTTTAGGGGAGAGTTGGTTGAGGTAGGTCTTAAGGGTAACTTCTTGTGTTTGGTGACACAAGAAGTAGTGTGGTAGAGTGGCAAGAGGACGCCACTTAAGGTGCAGGGATGTGGCGTCACAAGGGAGCAGTAGGGGGAAGGAGTTCCAGTCGCGGTGACATTTAGAAGCTTTATTTTTGCGTTTAGGGAGCTAAGGTAGTGGCATTCACCTGGACTCTTCATGATAGTTGGTTGAATGAGTCAAAGATTTTGAATGAGTGGCCATGAGGTGATAGTGGTGTTTGAATCGGTCAAACCGATTCAAATTGATGAAAGGGAGTGAAAGTAGGAGCAAAGCATGGGATTTGATGTT
Organism: Gossypium rotundifolium; assembly: GCA_025506655.1. NCBI lineage: Eukaryota > Viridiplantae > Streptophyta > Magnoliopsida > Malvales > Malvaceae > Gossypium > Gossypium rotundifolium. The sequence goes on from CP106730.1 coordinate 35,058,986, forward strand.
AGTGGAGTGGTATCCGAATGTGGGAAGCTTAAAGTGGGGTGGATTCGATTTCGTGTTAGCTTTGGTGTTCTGAAATTTTTGAGGCTTGAGACTTTGGTTTCATTTCTTTGTTTTGCTTATTCGGTCTTTTTCTGTCAATCTTTGTTACCAAAACTGAAGCATTTTCTTTCTTCTTTTCCATCTTTTGTTTCTTTTTTCTCTAAAGCTTTCACAAGTAGCCAAATACTCCTCTTCTCTCATCTTGGAAGCCTACTTTTATTAGCTACCTTAGCCGAATCATTCTATCATCTCCTCTCTTACCAAGCCGAAAACTTTCTTCTCCTCTAACATTTTTTGTTCTAGCTGAACCATCTCTTAAAACTCATCTCTTCTATTAGCCGAATCGCAGTTGCTTATTTTTCCCTTTACTTTACATTTTTCTTGTTCTAAGTGATTGAAACCGAAACTTTCTTCTTTTCTTCCTCTTCTCTCTTAGTTGTTCGTATCTTGTGGAAGCCGAATCTTTTTTAGTGTTAATTGAAGGCATTTTTCCTTTGTTTTGCCAGTAGCCGATTATAGCCTTTCCAATCGAAATCTTCTTGTTTTGGTAAGGATTCTTCTTTTGGTTTTCCTTTTTAGTCTTTTGCTTTTCTCTTGTGGTTTGTTAAACTGAAGGTGTTGATTCGTTCCTTTTGGGCATTGGCCGAATGTAGGGGGCTCATTCTCGTATTCTCTTCTTCATCTAGCCAGCGTTTGAAGGTCATTGGTAAGTTTGGATGTTGGCCGAATGGTTGTAAAGGGTGGTTCTTTTCGTTTTGACTTGGCCGAAAGGCCATTTTTTTATTTGGTTTCGGGAATCGATTCTAACTTGGTGATATCTAGGGACTCATTCGATTTCACAAGCCAACCTTCTAGTGTTCGATTTTTATTTATCAGGGTAAGATATTGCCTTTTAGTTTCTCTTCATTGTCTAGCGGCCGAATATCAAGAAGAGAAGTGTTAAGGTTTCTTCATTGTCGGAGTTCTTTTCCAAGCGACCTTGCTTGTTTGCGTTGGTAACAATGGTAGGAGTCACTTCACTTCGGTTTTTGGCTATTTTATCCCTTATGGGTTATAATCTACTTTAATCAATTCTTTTGATGGTCAATCGACATTTTCTCTACCTCTGATCAAGTCTATTTCATGGATACAAGAAACGGTCAAGCTGAGGATGGGAGTGTACCCATAGCCTTCGCTCCAAAGTTCAAAAGGCGTGCTGTGTCGGCGGTTCGAAACTATCCGCCAGGTTGTGGTAGGGAGCCGATGTCTACCTGGAATAGGCAAATAGTCGTTGTCTCTACTAGTGAAAGCATCGACATAGAAAGTATAGTGTTACGCGTTATCAAGTGTGTATGTTCACACTTTACTTTAGCAATTTTCATTATTAACTGTGTTGGTTGAAAGTTGAAATGACTGTTTAGATAGTCGAGATACCCTTGTGGGTAAAGTTGGCAACACCAGGTAAGTACCTATACAGTTCCACTTTTGATTATATAAATGTATGATATAATTCACCATTGTGCTTTGGGAGCATGTTTGCATTCAAATTATTATGTCAATATGTGCATGGGCTTGGGATATGATGTGAAAAGGGGAAGTATGATTCTAAGACTGTCACCAGTGGTTTAGTACCACAGTGGGTTGGCCCCACATAATTTATCTAGGACTATGTCTCAGTGGTTTGGTACCATAGTGGTTTGGCACCACATAGTTTATTTCTGTGACTCATCCAGTGGTTTGGTACCACAAAGGGTTGGCCCACATATATATTATCGTGGATTGTCACCAGGTTTGGTACCACGATGGGTTGGCCCACATATTATATTTAGTGACTCAGTCACCGGTGGTTTGGAACCACCAGTGGTTTGGTACCACAATGGCTTGGTGTCACGGGCGTTTGGCTGGTTCGGGTGATGTAGAGGATGGAAAAGTTGGTGGGGCTAGGCTGCATTGCATACATGCTTAATATGTTGAATTGTGTAGGCTAAGGCCGAATGGGCCTTCGTGGGCGTAAAGCCCAGATTTCGTTTAATGGGGATTTACGCACTGAGTCTCGGTGACTCACCCCTCTGCTAAATTGTGCATGTAATCACTAGATCGCAGATTTGGAGGCGAGGCGGACTCGAGGTGGCCATGCAGTATTTTCTGGCAATTTCGTTTTCTTTATTCTAAATTTCACTATTAAGTTTGGATTTTGGTGTTGTAATAAGGCCACTTTAACTTTAATTTGGGTTTTATTATGAAGTTGATATGGCATATTTAATAAACTATAAAAGTTGGAGCTTTTTCTAAGATTAAGAACTTTGGTTAATTGATTTTCAAATGACTAATGAAAGATGGATAGCGAGTAATAAATTGATTTGAAGTTTTCACTTAAAAACCGCAACATCATTTTCAACTGGAAAATTTAATGGAATTTTCTTAAATTCGACTTTCGAGAAATGAACCCGATTTTGTAATGCGGTCTAAGTTAAACAATTACTTTAAATTTTCCCTAACGGTATAATAACGAAACACAAAGTTAAACCAACCCATGATATTTAGTTAGTTTTCCAAATTTCCTTTCCTATAGCATACCAAATTCGGTCGTAGCATTTTGACAGGGTTTGGGGTGTTACATTTGGTAATTGCTTCAATTCTAATTTGGGTGGTTCTTCAATAGAAGGTTTTTGTTTTAATTTGTCATTTATTTTAATGTTCTCGTCTTTCTTTTGTCTTGGGGAAGAATTATTAGAATTTAACTCACTTTCTACCTCCCCTAACTCATTGGTATCGTCAGCTTCCCCCTCACCTTGAGTAAGACATAGTTCCAACGTGTCGTCATGTATGATTTCCTGAAAAGAATGTTGAATAAAATTTTCAATGGCGTCAAGAAAATAACAAGAATCATCTTGCTCTCTAGAATATCACATAGCATCATAGATTTTAAAATGATTTCCTCGTCGCCTACTCGTAGTGCAAGTTTACCATCACCTACATCAATAATAGCCCTAGCAGTAGCTAAAAAAGGGTGTCCTAAAATTAAAGGTACCTCAACGTCCTCATCCATGACAAGCACAACAAAGTCAACAGGAAATATAAATTTGTCAACTTTTACCATAATATCTTCAATAATTCCCCTAGGATATTTAATAGATCTGTTAGCTAATTGAATACTCATCCTAGTGGTTCTTGGTTCCCCAAGACCAAGCTGCTTGAACATTTTATAAGGCATTAAATTAATGCTGGCACCTAAATCAGCTAATGCTTTCTCAATATTTAAACTACCAATTAAACAGGGAATAGTAAAACTTCCTGGATCTTTCATTTTGGCTGGTAGCTTATTTTGGAGAATAGCTGAACATTCCTCGTTGAGTACCATAGTTGATATTTCTTCAAACTTCCTTTTATTTGTTAGAAGCTCCTTTAGGAATTTTTCGTATGTCAGCATCTAAAAAATAGCTTCAACAAAAGGTAAATTAATATGCAATTGTTTGAAAAGTTCAAGAAATTTACCATACTTTGCATACGGTCTTTCTTCAACTCTGCTGGATATGGGATTGGTGGGTTATGCTCTTTAAGTACCGGAGTTGCATTCTCGTTTATTTCCTCACCCTTTGCCTTATCAATTTCTTGTGGCATCTTCTTTTTGGCTTCAACCAACTCCTTTCCACTCCTTAGTGCAACTGCCTTCACATGCTCTTTTTCACTAGGTAAACTATCTGGTTGCCTTTTAGAAACTAACTTAGTTAGTTGTCCAATTTGATCCTTAAGCCCTTGAATCGATGCTTGCTGATTTTTCAAAGTTGTTTCGGTATTTTGAAAATTAGTTTCTAACACCATGATGAATTTTGTTAGCATCTCTTCGAGGTTTGGCTTCTTCTCTTGTGGATAAAGTTGCTGTTGAAAGCCTAGAGGGTGTTGCTATCTCTGATTTCCTTGGCCACCCCACGAGAAATTTGGAAGGTTCATCCAACCTGGATTATAAGTATTATTATAAGGGTTATTTTGAGATCAAAAATTGTTATCCATATAGTTTATCTGTTCGCTTTCCTTGGCCTCCTACGTATGTATCGCACTACATCACTGGATGTACCTGCGAAGAACCACACAAACTATCAATCTTTTTATTTAATTGTTTTACCTGGTTTGATAGCATGGTCACTGCGTCGAGGTTGAAAACACTAGCAGCTTTTGTATGCTTTGTCCTCATAACTTGCGACAGATAGTTATTCAGTGACATCTCTTTAATAAATTCGTAAGCAGCCTCATGTGTTTTATTGTTTAGTGTACCGCTGGCGGATTCATCGATCAACTGTCTAGTCGAGGTGTTCACACCATTGTAGAAGGTTTGAACCTATAGCCATAATGGTAACCCATAGTGAGGGCACCTTCTCAGTAGATCCTTGTATCTCTCCCATGTATCGTATAGTGTTTCTAAATCCACCTACACAAAAGAAGAGATATCATTCCTCAACTTAGCCGTTTTAGCCGACGAAAACTATTTAAGTAGAAGTTTTTCGGTCATTTGTTCCCATGTAGTGATTGATCCTCATGGTAACGAGTTCAACCACTGTTTAGCTTTGTTCCTCAATGAAAAGGGAAACAACTGAAGACGAATGGCATCATCAGAAATGCCATTTATTTTGAAAGTGTTGCAGAATTCCAAAAAATTTGCCAAGTGATTGTTAGGGTCCTCATCCTGCAAACCATCAAACTGAGCAAACTACTGTATCATCTATATAGTGTTAGGTTTCAGTTCAAAATTATTTACAGCAACAGTAGGTCTAACAATACTAGATTCGGTTCCTGTTAAATTAGGTTTAGCATAATCATACATAGTACGAGGAGCAAGATTTTGATTCACCGAGTTTGCTGCCACCACAGGAGGTAGCAGATTGTTGTCAGCCATCTCTTTGGTAGTATTGGTTTCCTCTTCTTGCTCTTCTTCTAGGTATTGTAAGCTTCGCCTTATTTCCCTACGATTTCTTCGAACTGTGTGTTCAATTTCACTGTCAAAAAGCAAGGGTCCTGATGGGTTCCTCCTAGTCATAAACTAGAATTACCTGCCAGAAGCAAAAATTTAAAATAAATAAAAATTGTAAATAAAAAATAAAAATGCTAAAGTAATAAAAATCAAGTGTTCTTTGGAACACCCCAGACTTGGCCTAGAAGTTTAGGCCTGAATCCGAAATGTCACATTAAAGGCACACTTCAAAACGATTTTACAAATTAACAATTTAAGGCCTAAAAGCCCAAACTCCATGTGTCTTGTTAAGTAATGATAAAAACCCATTTTAACTATTTAAAGTATTTCAGAAACCAAGTTTAATCATAAGAAATTTACTTAGGTTTAATGATTAAGTAAATAGTTGGAATAACAAAACCCAAATTTTAAAGTCAGATTGGAGTACAAGGCCTTATTACATTCAACGTAAATAAAACAACTAAAAACATGTCTTTCAAATAAATAAATAAAAATTTAAACATCTTGTAGTCTGGCCAGCTCCGAGTCCTCTCCCATGTCGAGCAGTTTACTAAGGATCACTTGAAACATTAAATAAAAAAGGGTGTGAGTTTCGAAACTCAGTGTGTACATCCCTTGGAAATCAAATCAACATACAAATATTCCATTGGGCCTAAGCCCTATCAAGATCGGTGGTCTTGGGCCTTCGCCCATAATGACCCCATATCATATCATATCATATGCAAAATAAGGTAATGCAAAACCCTCCCAAAAATCCATCCGCTGTACACACAATTTCCCTTCCAACCAATACGCACCTGTGGGGATTTCTAAATCAACCCACCCATCTTCTACACACCAAAGGTAGCACTCACAGCAGCACTACTCAACGTTGTAGCAAAGCTACTAATCATATAATGGGATTAAAGCCACCGGTGGATCCACGGTCGTCAAGTAACTATGCGATCCTCAAATCTTCCTCTGTACCATAATTCCCACCCATATGCATCCTAAACAGAATATCGTATGAATGCAACATGCACATGAGTAACATTCACAAAACTCTTACTCATCACATAGGGGTATTTTCATCGTTTCACAATCCAAGGGTATTTTCGTAAATCTACTCTATAGGGGTATTCAGGTAATGTTAAAAAAATAGAGGTATTTTGGAAATTTTGTAAATCAAGGTTGTTTTGGTAATTCTGCAAATCAAGAGTATTCTGGTAATTTCACAATTTGGGCTATTTTAGTGATTTTGCAAATCTAAGGGTATTTTGGAAATTTTTAAACTAAGGGTATTTTGGGTATTTTCAAATCAGGGGTACTTTAGTAATTTTACAAATCTAGGAGTATTTGGTCCTCTCGGGTTTTAGTTATGAACTTTGGCCCATTAATAAGTCCTTGCGGTTAAAGTGAATAGACACTTTGCACCAAGTAGGATTCCAGAGAAGAGGAGGTGGGCCGCTAGGGCCGTTTAAGTACCAAGCTATCCCTAGATCCAATCCTAGACATGCATATGTCCATTACCACACCCTAACCCACCGACTTGTCCATAAACAGGGTTAATTATTAGAAGAGTTTTATGTTATTCAAGAGTTTGTCAAACTAGGCCTAGAGTCCATTAAACCCTAACATATATTTCTAGAATCTCATAAGGTCCATAAAGCCTATTTCATGTCATATAGCCCATTAAGCCAATTACATGCTAATATAGCCCATCACGCCAATCTCATGCTCATGTAGCCCATTGGGCTCAATTACGATCCAACCATATGAACGTTCATGCCAATTCATTATTCATGCTCACATATCAACCATTACCGTTTTGGGCCCACAAGTTCAGCAGGCCCATTTAGCCACATTCGGCTTTTCGGCGTTGTCGATATCTGTGTGTAGTGTTTCTACACACCTGGTAACCTCGCATGCTAAAAACCCCTTAATCACGAGCCTACAATCGACATCACTAGCGATTAACCAAAGCTTAACACATACTTATCAAAACTGAAACCTCATCGTACCCTTACCGTGTGCCACACGTTCTAGTAGCCCTTCCTTTGCTACTATTTGCGATTATCCTCTAGATTTCCACCCAAACGTATATCGTCAATATCAAGTGACCCATATTCCTCATAAGTCACACCTATAATGCCATGTTACATCCGGCCATTTACTAAACCACAATTGAAACGAGTGCACTTACCTCTTGCCAACGATCCATACCTACTACGCTTGTGATTTCTGAATCTTACCCTTGTTAATACAAAGTTAACGACAATGAGAGGTTAGATAGCCCTTCAGCTTTTAACAAAACTTACTAAAATCGAAACCCTCCTTTGATCCGGTGACCTAGATCGCTACTGAACAAGATTTGGCTTGACTAAAAGTGGGTAGCAATCGATTGTGCTAAAGGAGAACTAACTAAGAATTGGCACAAGTAGAGCTATATGATAAGAAGGTGTATTTGACTTTTAGGGAAAAAAACAGGACACAACTCTGATAGGAGTTTTCGGCAAAAAGAATGATGGGTTTCTTTTTCGGTAAATGGAAGAATTTGGCTCTAGGTGAATTTGGCAATGGGAGAAACCGATTGAGGGGGAGAAAGAAAAACTAAAGAATGCTCAAAGAACCTTTCAAGCCTTCGGCCCTATAACACCCATATCCCGTGTCCGATCTCCGGATTAGGGTTAAAGGCATTACCGGACAGATCAAAAACATTTACAGAATTATCACATAGTCATTTATCAATCTCAAACATAAAGTCCCTTAAGAAGGTCAGCGAGACCTTAAACATGCTTGTAAAATGAGTCAGGACTAAACCGAAACACATAAGAGATTTCATGAAAATTTAAAACTTTTCTAAAATATAAGGACACACGGCCGTGGGGGTCCGTGCCTCACCCACGGCTACTGGACACTCCCGTGTGTTCTTCCCGTGGTGGTATACTGCCAAATTCAACACGGTCACCAAGTACGCCCGTGTGCTAAGGCCGTGTACAATAGTTCACATACTGCTATTTCCCACATGGCCACCAAGCACACCCGTGTCGAGGCCGTGTACAATATAAGGCACATTCTGCCAATTTACCAAAAGTCTTAGGCACGCCCATATGCCTCAACCATGTGACATTATAGGCCATTTTACACGGCCAATATGCCACCCATTTTGGGTCTCACCTACAAGCAATACATACCAAAACATAATATGCATTTATGGCAACCAAAACATATCAAATGGTTCACTTCATTCATACATCCAATAACAAATCCATCCATACCAAATTGCAACTAAATCCTATCTCATTTCAAACATATATCATCCATTTGCTTAACCAAAACTCAACCATTCCATATGCATCAAAACATACTAAATATATGCTTCGTAACTTATTCATTCAAACATTTATTAACTCAAAAACTTGCCAATACACATGGCCATGCTTACTTCATAAACACAAACACCTATCTAGCCTATACATGCCATAATTAGCCATATACATTTTCAAAAGGGTAACAAAATAAGTTTAGTAGTGTGATAACAATCCTTTACAATCCCGAGCCTTCAGTAGCTTCAATGACCTATAAAACAGAGAATATGCACACACAGAGTAAGCTTTCAAAAGCTTAGTAAGTCATATACAAATAAACTTGGCATTTAAAAAGCATATATGCAATTTGATACATTTGCACATCTCGTACACTTAAAAAGTTATCAAGTATATGCTTGATTCATACTTATGACTACATTGATCACATTTATCCATTCAAAACTCATTTGAAGCACATAGCTCATTCATAATCTTCCTTGCATCTCATTCACATTATCCTATTCAAACATTCCTTTCTTCAAATAAAAGTCATATGCATACTTACCATTCATGCATACTTAATGCACATTCAACGTACCTGAATCGGATATTCATTCACTTAACTGATCATAACTCGGATATACCATTCATATTGTAGACTTGCCCGTTGAACCATTAGGAACCTAGTAGGATACTCAGAAAGCTCGAAATATTAGTACAAGGCCAACGTCCCAGACGAGGTCTTACATGCACTCGTATATCGATGCCACTGTCCAAGACAGGGTCTTACATGTACAGACCATAATGATGCCAACGTCCCAGACGTGGTCTTACACGAGTCAATATGATGCCGATGTCCCAGACATGGTCTTACTCATAAAGTTCATATCGATGCCTATGTCCCAGACGAGGTCTTTTACATATACTTTATATCGATGCCTACGTCCCAGACGAGGTCTTACACGAGATTTCAAATCAACGCCAACGCCCCGGACGTGGTCTTACATGATAAAACAGAACAGATACCTATGTCATGACATAGCTAATCCTATCTATTCCTAGGTTCGTACGAGACTTCTCAGCTTTATCACTATACTGAACTTATTTCGGAATTCACGCACTTAGCATCTCATACTCATTCATTTTCATCGATAGACATATGGATACATATATTCAATTCAATACAGATAAGTTTATTTGCATAGTGACTTACCTCGGATTCGATATTTCGGAATGAAAATGGCTACTCGTTAACTGTCACTTTCCCGCCATCTAAGTCTGTTTTCCTCGGTTCTTTATCTAAACATATTCAGAATTAACCCTTTTTATTCACCATTTCATTCAATTCAATCCATAGACACATTTAGGGCTATTGCAAATTAACCCTCATATTTGCACACTTTAACAATTTAGTCTATTTTTCACAAAACATCAAATTCACAAAATCCACATCCACACATGCTTGGCCGAACCTCTCTAGGGACTATACAAGTCCAAGTGTTTCATCAAATTTGCTATTTAGTCCTTCAATTTACCATTTTCACAATTTAGCCCTATTTAGCTAAATTCATCAAAACTTCAAGAACAAAACATGTTCATCAAACACATATCTTTCATATTTCACTATTAAGCATCACAAATCACATGAGTTCATCAAAGTCTCATTTCACAAACATCATCAATCTTCAAAATTGAAGCATGGGTTTAGAAGCATTCGAAGCAACGATTACGAAAACATAGAAATTATCAAAAATGAATTAAAAACTAACCTCAATTTCAAGCCTTCAATTGCCGAAACCTAGCTCAACTTCTTCTTTTTCCTTTCTTCAATATTTCGGCACTCATTTTCCTTTGTTTCTTTTATTATAATTGATATTAATACCAATTTACTATATTATCCTTATTATAAAATATTTATAACCTAAATTCACAAGGCTATTAATGACTTTTAGTCATCCACTAAACATGATAATGGCTTAATTGCCATACAAGTTCTCCATCTTTTTAAAGCCACAATATATAAGTGCTTTAACATATAGCAAGCAACTTTCACATTTAATGCAATTCAATCCTTTTATCAAATTAAACACGCACATATACAAATTCATTTACGAAAATTTACCACATGCTAATTCACATATCAACGGTACAGAAAATAATATTAAAATATTATACAAATTCAATTTTTTTGGTCCCGAAACCACTATTCTGACTAGGGTATCAACCGGACTGTTACAATTCTCCCCCTTAGGATTTTCATCCCCAAAAATCTTACCGTTAAACAGATTCAGATATTGCTGTCTCATTGAGTCCTCAGGCTCCCATGTAGCCTCTTCTATACCGTGACGATACCAGAGTACTTTCACTAATGGAATTTTCTTGTTTCTCAACTCTTTCACTTCACGAGCTAAGATACGTATCGATTCCTCTTCGTGTGTCATATCAGATCGGATTTCAATTTTAGATGGGGCAATCACATGTGACGGATCAGACCGATATCTACGGATCATCAAAACGTGAAATACATAGTGAATCTTTTCTAATTAAGAGTGTAACTTCAATCTATATACAACAGGCCTAACACGTTCAATGATCTCATACGATCCGATGAATCTCAGACTTAGCTTGCCTTTACGTCCGAATCGGAGCACTTTCTTCCACAGAGACACTTTCAGAAATACTTTGTCGCGGATCTCAAATTCTATATCTTTTCATTTTAAGTCTGCATAGGACTTCTGACGATCAGATGCTACTTTCAAACAATCTCGAATCAGTTTCACTTTCTGTTCGGTATCTTTTATCAAATCAACACCGTGTAACTTATTCTCACTGAGTTCAGTCGAATACAGAGGTGTACGACATTTACGTCTATACAAAGCTTCATATGGTGCCATTTTAATGCTCGTCTGAAAACTATTGTTATATGCAAATTCGATCAACGGCAGGTATTGTTCCCACGAACAATTAAACTCAAGTACACAACATCTTAACATATCTTCTACAATCTGAATGACTCACTCAGATTGACCATCCGTCTGTGGATGAAAAGCTGTATTGAAATGCAATTTCATGCCCAAAACTTCTTGCAATTTCTTCCAGAACCTTGATGTGAATCTCGGGTCTCTATTTGACACAATGGATAGTGACACCTCGTGCAATCTCACAATCTCAGAAATATAAAGCTCAGCTAATCTCTCAAGTGAATAGTCAGATCTTACCGAAATAAAATGGGCAGATTTCGTCAATTGGTCAACTACGACCCATATTGCATCCTTCTTTCTCGGAGTCAGAGGCAACCCAGAAACAAAGTCCATAGTTACTTTGTCCCATTTCCATTCAGGAATCAGAATTTCCTGTAACAACCCAGACGAAACTTGATGTTCTACTTTCACTTGTTGGCAGACTAAACATTTTAAAACAAAGTCAGAAATGTCTCATTTCATACCAGACCACCAGTAGTGTTGCTTCAAATCATGGTACATTTTAGTACTTCCAAGATGAACCGATAAATGACTATTATGGGCTTCATTCAAAATCAACTAAATCAACTCCAGATTTCTCAGAACACAAATACGATCTCAAAATCTCAAACAATCCTCAACAATTCGAAATTCAGATTTAGAACTCGATTCACATTGAGCTCGTTTCAACAATAATTCATTATCAACCTTCTGAGCATCACATATTTGCTGTACAAATAATGGTTTCGCCCTCAATTCAGCTATCACAGAACTATCTTCAGACAAATCTAACTGAGCATTCAAAGCATGTAATGTAAACAATGACTTTCTCCTCAATGCATCAGCAACAACATTTACTTTACCCGGATGATAATCTATCACAAGCTCATAATCTTTTAACAATTCAAGCCATCTTCTCTGACATAGGTTCAAATCTTTCTGGGTCATTAAATATTTCAGACTTTTATGATCTGAAAACACATGACATTTCTCACCGTACAAATAATGACGCCAAATTTTAAGTGCAAACACAATCGCAGCAAGCTTAAGGTCATGTTCCGGATAATTCTTTTCACGAGGCTTTAATTGTCTCGAGCATAAGCTACCACTTTGCCCTCTTGCATCAAAACACATTCCAGACCGTTTAATGAAGCATCACTATAAACAACAAATTCCTTACCCGATTCAGGTTGTACTAACACTGGAGCTTCTATTAACAGAGTTTTCAACCGATTAAAACTTTTCTGACATTTATCTGACCATTCAAATCTGACATCTTTCTGAAGTAATCTTGTCAACGGAGTAGCTATTGTTGAAAATCCTTTTACAAATCTACGGTAATAACCAGCTAATCCCAGAAAACTGTGGACTTCAGATACATTTCGTGGAGGTTTCCAATTCAAAATAGCAGAAATCTTGCTTGGGTCTACTCGGATTCCAGAAGCTGACACAATGTTTCCCAGAATAAATCAATTGCTTTTCTCGTACAATTGCTGAATTTTGCGTACAATTGCTTTTCTCGCAGAGTTTGCAACACAATCCTCAAGTGTTCAACATGCTCATTTTCACATCGAGAATAAATCAATATGTCATCTATGAAAACTACAACAAACTGATCTAAATACGATTCGAAAATTACATTCATCGATCCATAAAAACAAATAGGAGCATTGGTTAGTCCAAATGGCATAACTAAAAACTCATAATGCCCGTACCTCGTTCGAAAAGCAGTTTTTGGAATGTCTGAATCTTTAACTCTCAATTGGTAGTATCCCGATCTCAGATCAGTCTTTGAAAATACAGTAGCTCCATTTAACTGATCAAACAAATCATCAATTCTAGGCAATGGATATTTGTTCTTTATAGTCACCTTATTCAACTGACGGTAATTGATACACATTCTCATCATGCCATCTTTCTTTTTCACAAACAGAATAGGAGCACCCCAAGGCGAAAAACTCGGTCTAGCGAACCCTCTATCAGTCAACACTTGCAACTGCGACTTTAACTCTTTCAACTCTGTTGGTGCCATTCTATACGGGGCTTTCGAAATAGGTGTCGTACCAGGTAACGATTTAATACCAAATTCAACTTCACGAATCGGGGGTAATCCCGGTAACTCTTCAGGGAACACATCAGAAAAATCACAAACAATGGGTACTAATTCAATTTTCTTCTCGGGTGTTTTTGAATCAATCACATAAGTAAGATATGATTCATACCCTTTTTTCACATAACTCTGAGTTTTCAAAACAGATATCACAGCAGGCAATCCATTTAAATCATTAGACTCAATCTGTATAATCTCATCATTCAGACCTCGCAAATCTATAGTCTTTCTTTTACAGTTTACAACAGCATCATGCATAAAGATCCAATCCATACCCAGAATAATATCGAATTCATCAAATGGCAAGAGCATCAGATCAAGAAGAAAATAGATATCTCGAAACATTAACGGACAGTTCTTGCATACTTTGTCAACTAGGACACTTTTACCTAAGGGGTTCGATACTTTTATAGCAAATTCAGTAGACTCTACAGGCAAATTCTTACCATATACTAAATTCATGCATAAGTATGAATGCGTAGAACCAGGGTCTTTTAAAGCTATCACAGAAGTATCATAAAGAGTAAAAGTACCCGTTCTAACATTAAGTGATGAAGCTTCTTCACGAGCTCGGATAGCATATGCTCTGGCAGGCGCTTTAGCTTCAGATCTTACCATAGTGTCTCTCGTGCACATCTGACTACCACTAACATTTCTTGTATTCTTTGAAGGTCTACCCCTCCCAGATGCATTTTCAAGTCTTAGATTCTGAACAGTCTCTGGCTCAGCAGACTCAGGACAATCACGGATAAAATGATCAAGCGATCCACATCTAAAGTAAGCTTTATCATTTAATCTGCAGCTTACTGGATGCCTCTTTTCGCAATGTTTACATTCAGGTCTCTCAGATCAAACATTACCAACACTGGCCACAGAAGTTGCTGGGATTTTGGAACTCATTTGCAATTTAGCTCAATTTCTGTTCAAATGTCCCACATTATCTCTAGAACGACTTTGATCATCTCGAAATCTTTTCAGAGCAGACAGAAATGATTTATTCTGAAATCTCTTTCTTGTATCCCGAGCTTCAGACTCAACTCTTCTTTTATCCTTCCCGAGTGACTCAGCTTTGCAAGCTCGGTCAACGAGTACAACAAACTCTTTTATTTCTAAAATCCCGACTAGCAAACGGATATCTTTATTCAGACCATCTTCGAATCTTTTGCACATTATAGCTTTAGATGATACGCATTCACGAGCGTACTAACTCAACCTGACAAATTCCGTTTATATTCTGTAACAGTCATACAACCTTGCTTTAGTTCCAAAAATTCTTTTCGTTTCTGATCAACGAATCTCTCACTGATATATTTCTTTCAGAACTCAATCTAAAAGAAATCCCATGTGACTCGTTCTCTCGGAACAACGGAAATTAAGGTTTTCCACCATTGATAAGCTGCATCTCGAAGCAACGATACAACACACTTTATACATTCATCCAGAGTCAGAGACATTTCCTCAAATACTCAGATCGTGTTTTCAATCTAGAATTCAGCTTTTTCAGCATCATCATTATTAGTAGCTCGGAACTCTTCAGCCCCATACTTACGGATCTTGTCAACCGGAGGCTTACTCAACAAATTCAAATTTGCAGTCAGAGGCAAATTTGATGTCTAAGGGGGATTAACCGGGGGCGGAGGTTGGGAAATAGTCGGGTTATTCTTTACGAACTGAGTGAACCACTCACTCATCATCTGGAAGAAAGCTTGTTTAGCTTCTCCCTCTTGACCGCTCGTAGCCGGTCTCAAATCAGAGGGCGCTGTCCCTTGCGCGAGAGCAGGTGTATTACTTTCTATGTCGTTAGCTACAGCTCTTTTGGGATCCATTGATATACAAAAATCGTATTTTATATGTCAGGGTTAATCACACTATCACGGTTCAAATATTATGGCATGTATAGCTAGACTCTGACACACTATGTTAGTCTGAGAATCGACTAAATCGTAGCTCTAATACCAATCAAATGTAACACCTCTATCCCATGTCTGATCACCGATTAGGGTTAAAGGCATTACTGGACAGATCGAAAACATTTACAGAATTATCACAGTCATTTATCAATCTCAAACATAAAGTCCCTTAAGAAGGTCATCGAGACCTTAAACATGCTTGTAAACTGAGTTGGTACTAAACCGAAACACATATTAGATTTCATGAAAATTTAAAACTTTTCTAAAATACAGGGGACACACTACCGTGCGGGTATGTCGTGCCTCACCCACGACTACTGGACACTCCCGTGTTTTCTCCCCGTGGTGGTATACTTCCAAATTCAACACTGTCATCAAGCACGCCTGTGTGCTAAGGCCGTGTACAATAGTTCACATACTGCCATTTCCCACACGGCCACCAAGCACACTTGTGTTGAGGCCCTGTACAATATAAGGCACATTCTATCAATTTACCCACGGTCTTAGGCATGCCCGTGTGCCTCAACCATGTGGCATTATAGGCCATTTTACAAGGCCAATATGCCACCCATTTTGGGTCTCACCTACAAGCAATACATACCAAAACATAATATGCATACATGGCAACCAAAACATATCAAATGGTTCACTTCATTCATACATCCAATAACAAATCCATCCATACCAAATTGCAACTAAATCCTATCTCATTTCAAACATATATCATCCATTTGCTTAACCAAAACTTAACCATTCCATATGCATCAAAACATACTAAATATATGCTTCATAACTTATTCATTCAAACATTTATCAACTCAAAAACTTGCCAATACACATGGCCATGCTCACTTCATAAACATAAACACCTATCTAGCCTATACATGCCATAATTAGCCATATACATTTTCAAAAGGGTACCAAAATAAGTTTAATAGTGTGATGACAATCCTTTACAATCTTGAGCCTTCAGTAGCTTCGATGACCTATAAAACAAAGAATATGCACACACAGAGTAAGCTTTCAAAAAGCTTAGCAAGTCATATACAAATAAACTTGGCATTTAAAAAGCATATATGCAATTTGATACATTTGCACATCTCGTACACTTAACAATTTATCAAGCATATACTTAATTCATACTTATGACTACATTGGTCACATTTATCCATTCAAAACTCATTTGAAGCACATAGATCATTCATAATCTTCCTTGCATCTCATTCACATTATCCTATCCAAACATACCTTTCTTCAAATCAAAGTCATATGCATACTTACCATTCATGCATACTTAATGCACATTCAACGTACCTGAACCGGATATTCATTCACTTAACTAATCATAACTCGGATATACCATTCATATTGCAGACTTGCCCGTTGAACCATTAGGAACCTAGTAGGATACTCAAAAAGCTCGAAATATTAGTACAAGGCCAACATCTCGGACGAGGTCTTACATGCACTCGTATATCGATGCCACTATCCCAGACAGGGTCTTACATGTACAGATCATAACGATGCTAACGTCCCAGACGTGGTCTTACACGAGTCAATATGATGCCGATGTCCCAGACATGGTCTTACTCATAAAGTTCATATCGATGCCTACGTTCCAGACGAGGTCATTTACAAATACTTTATATCGATGCCTACATCCCAGACGAGGTCTTACACGAAATTTCAAATCAACGCCAACGTCCCGGACGTGGTCTTACATGATAAAACAGAACAGATACCTATGTCATGACATAGCTAATCCTATCTATTCCTAGGTTCGTGCGGGACTTCTCGACTTTATCACTATGCTGAACTTATTTCGGAATTCACGCACTTAGCATCTCATACTCATTCATTTTCATCGATAGACATACGGATACATATATTCAATTCAATACAGATAAGTTTATTTGCATAGTGACTTACCTCGGATTTGATATTTTGGAATGAAAACAGCTACTTGTTAACTTTCAATTTCCAGCGATCTAAGTCTATTTTCCTCGGTTCTTGATCTAAATATATTCAGAATTAACCCTTTTTATTGACCATTTCATTCAATTAAATCTATAGACACACATTTACGGCTATTTGCAAATTAACCATCATATTTACACACTTTAATAATTTAGTCCATTTTTCTCAAAACATCAAATTCACAAAATCCAGACCCACACATGCTTGGCCGAACCTCTCTAGGGACTATACAAGCCCAAATATTTCATCAAATTTTCTATTTAGTCCTTCAATTTACCATTTTCATAATTTAGCCCTATTTAGCTAAATTCATCAAAACTTCAAGAACAAAATAGGTTCATCAAAAACATATCTTTCATATTTCACTATTAAACATCACAAATCACATGAGTTCATCAAAGTTTCATTTCACAAACATCATCAATCTTCAAAATTGAAGCATGGGTTTAGAAGCATTTGAAGCAACGATTACAAAACATAGAAATTATCAAAAATGAATCAAAAACTAACCCCAAATTCAAGCTTACAATTGCTGAAACCTAGCTCAACTTCCTCTTTTTCCTTTCTTCAATATTTTGGCACTCATAAAAGATGATAACTATCATCTTTCCTTTGTTTCTTTTATTATAATTGATATTAATACCAATTTACCATATTATCCTTATTATAAAATATTTATAACCTAAATTCACAAGGCTATTAATGACTTTTAGTCATCCACTAAACATGATAATGGCTTAATTGCCATACAAGTTCTCCATCTTTTTAAAGCCACAATATATAAGTGCTTTAACATATAGCAAGCAGCTTTCACATTTAATGCAATTCAATCCTTTTGTCAAATCAAACACACGGACAGGCAAATTCATTTACAGAAATTTACCACATGCTAATTCACATATCAATGGCACAGAAAATAATATTAAAATATTATACGGATTCGGATTTGTGGTCCTAAAACCTATGTTTCGACTAGGGTATAAACCGGACTGTTATAGGCCCCCTCCTTTTATAGCCACAAGCCGAATAAGTCATCCCTCAAAGTCCTATTCAGCACCAACTCCTCCCTTTCCTCATCTCCTTATTTTTCTCCCTGATAACACCTTAGTCTTATCCAAAATTTCCTCCACATCCATATCACATGCTTACCACAATCTCTCCACAGCAAAAGTTCAAGATCAGCACAACTCTTTCCGTCTACCTATGTAAAATAAAACACTCCTAATGCTCAAACCTTGGACCTCTTCAGCTCACACACACGCCACCTTATAGCTCCCAAGTGACGCCACTTTCCACTTGACCACAAGCACATTTGTGCCTTCTTTTCTCTTAATCTGCTTAAAGGCCTCATGCATGAGACTAGGGTGCACTAAAGCAAGAAAAATAAATTTTTACCTATGGTCTCCCCTATCTCTAAGGCTTCAAATAATCCCAATAATTCCTTAATGTTAATATTCTAAGTGCTACACATACATACTAACTTCAATGCACATAAATTAGGGTTTCAAGATTTTTAGGGCGTTACAAATCTACCCTTCTTAAATAAAATTTTGGCCCCGAAATTTACCTGATTGAAACAAGTAAGGGTATTGTCGACACATTGCCTCCTCAGGTTCCCAAGTAGCCTCCTCAGCATTATGGTTACGCTAAAGCACTTTGACTAAAGGGACAGACTTCCTTCTTAGCACCTTGACATCTTGATCAATTATCTGAGCTAGCTCCTCTTCAAAAGTTAGATATGGTCTAACATCGATCTCCTCGACTGACATGATGTGAGAAAGGTCTGAGCGATAGCGTCTTAGCATTGACACATTGAACACATCGTGTATTTGGCTCAATTCAGAAGGCAATTCCAGCTGATAGGCAATTAGCCCAATTCGCTTCAATACTCGATAAGGCCCAATGAACATTGGGCTTAACTTGCCCTTCCGACCAAATCTCAACACCTTTTTCCAAGGGGAAACCTTGAGAAAAACCATGTCCCCTACAACATACTCGATCTCTCTCCGTTTGAGGTCAGCATACGACTTCTGCCTATCCGCCGCCTACTTTGACTGACCCCTGAGTCAGCTTTACCTTATTTTCGGTGTCTACTACCAACTCTGGACCCAAAACTAGTCGCTCACCTAACTCAGTTCAACAAGTCAGAGTGCAACATCTTCGTCCATACAGTGCTTCATATGGTTCCATTCCAATACTCTTCTGATAACTACTGTTATATGCAAATTCAGCTAATGGTAAGTAGTCCTCCCAACTACCTCAAAACTCAATTACACACCTTCTCAGCATATCCTCCAAAACTTGAATTACCCTTTCCGACTGACCATCAGTCTGAGGGTGAAATGCTATAATGAAATCCACCCTCGTATCTAGAGCTTTATGTAGCTTTTTTCAAAAGTGAGATGTAAAACGAGGATCTTTATCAGATATAATAGATACTAGAACTCCATGCAACCTCATAATCTCTGCCGCATACAACCTTGCTAATTTTTGTAATGAGTAGTCAGTGTGGACCGGTATAAAATGGGCAAACCTAGTTAACTGATCCAAAATGACCCACACAGAGTCCTTCTTAACAGGTGTCAAGGGTAGCCCACTAACGAAATCCATAGTAATCCGCTCTCATTTCCATTATGAGATCTTAATCGGCTGAAGTAATCTTGATGGCAACTGATGTTCCGCTTTCACTTGCTAACATACAAAATATTTTCCCACAAACTCTGTAACCTCGCGTTTCAATCCCTGCCGCTAATAAAGCTCTCGCAAGTCTCGATACATCTTGCTACCTCCGGGGTGCATTGCATAGGAACTACTATGCGCTTACCATAGTATAGACTTCCTTATCTCTTCGTCCCTTGGCACACAAATTCTACCATGGAAACACAACAACCCGTCACTATTTATCCTAAAATTTGACGTTTCCCCATTCTCAACATGCTTGAATCGAGAACTCAGAGTTTTATCCAGTTACTGTTTAACTTTAATTTGCTCAACCCACAGTGGCTTCACTTGCTACTCGGCTAACAAACTCCCTTCGTAATACAAACTCAACCGAGCAAACATTGCCCTTAAGTCCAACATAGCCTTACGGCTTAGCGCATCAGCCACCACATTTGCTTTTCTCGGGTGATATTCGATCGTGCAATCATAATCCTTTAATAGCTCAATCCATCTACGCTATCTTAAGTTCAACTCTTTCTGAGTTAAAAGGTACTTTAGACTCTTGTGATCCGTATAGATGGTGCACTTCCTTCTATACAAATAATGCTTCCAAATCTTAAGTGCGAACACCACTGCTGCCAACTCCAAATTGTGGGTTGCGTAATTTTTTTCATAAGTCTTAAGTTGACGTGACGCATATACAACCACCTTCCTTTCCTTCATCAAAACACAGCCCAAGCCCATGTGTGACGCATCGCTATAAATCGTAAACTCCTTCCCGTGTTCCGACAAAATCAAAATAGGGGCCTCCATTAAAACCTTCTTAAGCTTATCAAAGCTTTTTTGCTGTTTATCAGTCCACACAAGCGACACCCCCTTCCAAAGTAGCTTGGTCGATGGTGCCGTGATTAGGGAAAACCCTTTAAAAAGTCACCTATAATACCCTACCAGGCATAGAAAACTCTGAATTTTCGATGTCATCTTAGGTCATTTCCAATCCAACACTGTTTCCACCTTCCGAGGGTCAACTCTAATTCCTTCAGTGGAGACCACATGTCCTAAGAAAGTGACTTCCCTTAGCCAGAATTCGCACTTGCTAAACTTAGCATACAATTGCTTCTCTCTTAGAACTTGCAACACAATCCTTAAGTGTGCATCGTGATCACCCTCCGTTCTTGAGTATACCAAGATGTCATCTAGGAAGACTATTACGAACTGGTCTAGATACGGTTGAAAAACTTGGTTCATGAGATCCATAAGAGCAGCAGGTGTGTTTGTTAGCCCAAACAACATTACCAAAAACTCGTAATGTCCATAACGAGTTCTAAAAGCTATCTTATACACATCGGCTTCCTTAACCCTCAGTTGATGGTACCCTGAACGTAAATCGATCTTAGAGAAAGCTGAGGCTTCCATAAGTTGATCGAAAAGGTCATCTATCCTAGGTAGAGGGTACTTATTCTTAATGGTTAACTTGTTCAACTGCTTGTAATCGACGCACATCCTCATGGACCCATCCTTTTTCTTCACGAATAATACTGGTGCTCCCCATGGAGACAGACTTGGTCTAATAAATCCGCGATCTAAAAACTCCTGAATCTGGGCCTTCAACTCCACTAGCTCCTTTGGTGCCATCCTATTAGGTGCGATGGACACTAGAGTCGTACCAGGTAACAACTCTATTCCAAACTCTACCTTTCTACTAGGAGGTAATCCCAGCAACTCCTCTAGAAAAACATCAGGGAGCTCCTTTACTATTTTCAAATCCTTGATAGTAATACTCTGAGATTCCAAATCACTGATATAAGCTAAATAAGCTTTATAGCCCTTTTTCACCAACCTTTCTGCCTTTAAAGATGAAATCACGTTCCACAAATAATCACGTCGTTCCCCGATCACTGCCACTTCATCACCTTCCACAGTTCTTAATACTATCCGCTTCATAGCACAATCTAGAGTTGCTTGGTGCCTCATCAACCAATCCATGCCTAAGATGAAGTCAAACTCACCAAATGGTAATTCCATCAAGTCCGCTAGAAAAATAACTCCTTAAACTACCAATGGTACATTCCTAAACAACTTACTAACTTTCATCGACTACCCTAAAGGACTTAATATAATCATTTCATTCTCAACGATTTTAAGCTCAACCCCTACAGTTTTAGTCCTATCATATGCA
This sequence comes from Gossypium rotundifolium, assembly GCA_025506655.1. Taxonomy (NCBI): domain Eukaryota; kingdom Viridiplantae; phylum Streptophyta; class Magnoliopsida; order Malvales; family Malvaceae; genus Gossypium; species Gossypium rotundifolium. The sequence continues at coordinate 35,081,054 of CP106730.1, forward strand.
ATGTATGAATGTATCGACCCCACATCAATTAGCACAATATAAGGTAGCTCACAAATAAGAAACGTACCAGTTATCACATCTGGTGCATCACCTTCCTCTCTGCGACGAGCAGTATAAACCAACACTGGTTGTCTCGCCTCTACCTGACCTACACCTCTGCCCGGTGCTCCACGTCCTTGTCCTGCGCCATTGCCACCTCTGGCTTGACCGTGGCCTCTTGGTGGTTGTTGACCACCCCTTTGAGGCTGAAAATTACCTCTACCTTTGGCTCGCTCCTGATCTAGCCTTCTTGGGCACTGCCTAACCCTATGCTCCATAGATCCATAGCCCAAACATGCTCCCATCCTCCTCCAACATTCACCTAGATGCCTTTTCCCACACTCCACACAAAGTGGTGCTCCGTTATTAGCAGCAGTAATAGGGGCCATAGCTCTAACCGTCCCATTCACTCTGGCCCTCCTCATGGGCCTTTGTCCGGCTCCCATAGGTTCCACATTCTGCTTGTTCTTGCCCTTCTCCTTCTCTCGATTACGGCACTCTGTGCTATTTACCTTCTCTGCTATTTTTGCTTTCTCCACCAAAACCATAAAATCTCGTTCCCTCTATAAAGCTATAAGTACCCTAAGGTTATCCTTTAATCCATCCTTGAACCATACGCATCTTTAATATTCCATTACTATTATCCCCTAGGTATATCGACTGAGGCGTAAAAACTCAGCCTCGTACTCTGCTACCAACTTATTTCCCTGAGTCAGACTCAAAAACTCCTTCCTTCGGGCATCCACATAGGCCGCTCTAATGTACTTCCCCTGAAAGGTCGATTTGAAAAACTCCCAAGTGATCTACTCCGGTTGGTCGCCCTCCTTTACGGTCAACCACCACTGATAGGCTTCCTCTCTAAGTAAGGATATCGCTCCTTTTAACTTCTGTTTTGCCGTGCAATCCAGGTCATCCATTATTCTTTTAGTAGCTTTCAACCAATACTCCTCCACATTCGGGGCCACCCCCGCTACTCCTTTGAAAATCTCTGCCCTATTAGCTTAGAGTCGCTCCGTGATTGACCCACGACTCCCTGTACCATTATTGGGCCCAACGACCCTTTCTAAGATTCTTAGCATGGCCTGTGATACTGCATCATCTATAGTGGCAGCCCGTTCATATGGTCCCCTTTCAGCTACTAGTGAGGCCAGAGCCTCCCCTACTCCAACGTTGGGCATATGGCCTGACTCGAACGACCCTGCCCTAACACTTCCACGGCTTCTACCACGACCTTTTGCACCTCTTCTAGTGCTCATCGCTGCGTACTTCTAGATTAAAAATTTTATGAAATTAGTACATGGTTCCACTTGTTTAGGGCACATGTCTTATGTAAATAACAATTTTTTTAAAGATATTCACGGTCGAGAATCCACTACAGGCTTAAGTTTCCTACGGGCTTCAGTCTCTAAATGCCTTTTTTTAAGTAGCCCATTATCTACACAGTTCAGTAATTTAAGCAAATATAGTACTGAATACTTACTTGGCTCGACGTCGAGGGCTCGGTGAACCACACTTCAAGAATCCTGCAAAAACTTTTTAATCTACTTTTTTTTAAAACCCAAAATTTAAGACCCATTTCACAGACGGTCTTTGCAATCGAGCTCTGATACTACTAAATGTAACACCCCAAACCTGACCTTGAAGTTTAGGCCCAAATTCGAAATGTCACATTAAAGGCACACTTGAAAATAAATTTTATAAATTAATAATTTAAGGCCCAAAAGCCCAAATTCCATGTGTCTTGTTAAGTAATGATAAAAACCAATTTTAACTATTTAAAGTATTTCAGAAACCAAGTTTAATCATAAGAAATTCACTTAGGTTTAATGATTAAGCAAACAGTTGGAACAACAAAACCCAAATTTTAAAGTTCGATCGGAGTACAAGGCCTTATTACATACAACGTAAATAAAACAATTAAAACCATGTATTTCAAATAAATAGATAAAAATTTAAAAATCTTGTAGTGTGGCCATCTCCGAGTCCTCTCCCATGTCGAGTTGTTTACTGAGGATCACATGAAACATTAAATAAAAAAGGTGTGAGTTTTGAAACTCAGTGTGTACATCCCTTAGCAATCAAATCAACATACATATATTCCATTGGGCCAAAGCCCTATCAAAATCGATGGTCTTGGGCCTTAGTCCACAATGACCCCATATCATATCATATCATATCATATCATATCATATCATATGCAAAACAAGGTAATGCAAAACCCTCCCAAAACTCCATCCGCTACACACACCATTTCCCTTCCAACCAATACATACCTGTGGGGATTTCTAAATCGACCCACCCATCCTCTACACACCAAAGGTAGCACTCACAGCGGAACTACTTAATGTTGCAGCAAAACTGCTAATCATAAAATGGGCTTAAAGCCACTGTGGATCCACGATCGTCAAACAACTATACGATCTTCAAATCTTCATTCGTACCATAATTCCCACCCATATGCATCCTAAACAAAATATCGTATGAATGCAACATGCACATGAGTAACATTCAGAAAACTCACACTCATCACATAAGGGTATTTTCATAAATCTACTCTATAGGGGTATTCAAGTAAGGTTGAAAAAATAGAGGTATTTTGGAAATTTTGTAAGTCAAGGTTGTTTTGGTAATTCTGCAAATCAAGGGTATTCTGGTAATTTCACAATTTGGGCCATTTTAGTGATTTTACAAATCTAAGGGTATTTTATAAATTTTCAAACTAAGGGTATTTTGGGTATTTTCAAATCAGGGGTATTTTAGTAATTTTACAAGTCTAAGGGTATTTGGTCCCTCTCGGGTTTTAGTTATGAACTTTGGCCCATTAACAAGTCCTTGCGGTTAAAGTGAATAGACACTATGCACCAGGTAGGATTCCAAATAAGAGGAGGTGGGCCGCTAGGGACGCTTAAGTACCAAGCTCTCCCTAGATCCAATCCTAGACATGAATATGTCCATTACCACACCCTAACCCACCGACTTGTCCATAGACAAGTTTAATTATTAGAAGAGTTTTATGTTATTCAAGAGTTTGTCAAACTAGGCCTAAAGCCCATTAAACCCGAACATATATTTCTAGAATCTCATAAAGTCTATTAAGCCTATTTCATGTCATATAGGCTATTAAGCCCACTATATGCTCATATAGCCCATCACGCCAATCTCATGCTCATATAGCCCATTGGGCTCAATTACGATCCAACCATACAAACGTTCACGCCAATTCATTATTCATGCTCACATATCAACCATTTCCATTTTGGGCCCACAAGTTCGATAGGCCCATTTAGCCACATTTGGCTTTTCGGCGTTGTCAATATCGTGTGTGTAGTGTTTGTACACACCTGGTAACTTCGTGTGCCGCAACCCCTTAATCACGAACATATAATCGACATCACTAGAGATTAACCAAGGCTTAACACAAACTTATCAAAAATCGAAACCTCACCGTACCTGTAACACCCCAACCCGATCAAAACGCTACGACCGAATCTGGCATGTCACAGGAAAAGGAAAATTTTGAAAACTGAGTTAACGCCGTGAGTTGGGTAAAAATCTTTGATTTTATGGAAACAGAATTTTATATTGAGTGATCAATTGAAAATAATTTCGAGTCTTAGTTTGAAATTTTAGGTACTTTGCTACTAAAACCCAAATTAAGCTAGCCAATAGTAAAGCCTCAAAGTTCTTAAGTTTTGAAAATCATTCATTTTGACAATTTACTAGGCATGCCTTAATATCCCAAAATAAAATAAAAATAAAATTTAAATAAAGGAAGTGAATAAAAATAAATGAAACCCAAATTAATGTTTAAGTGGCCTTATTACAAAACCAAAAGTCCAAATTAGAGTAGTATTAATCCAAAATAAATATTAAAGATAAAATTACTTAAAACATTAAGCATGGCCACCTCGAGTCCATCTCGGCCCACATCCGTGGTCTAATGATTACCTGAAAAATTTTAATAAAGGGAGTGAGTCACCGAGACTCAGTGTGTAAATCTTCGTCCAAATGAACTTTGGTCTCTTACACAAATTCATATATCATACATGTATGCCATGCAACCCAACCAACCTATTATGCACATCCACCTTATCTCATGTATCTACCCAACATTTGTGGCACCTAGCCACTGGTGGTACCTAACTACTAGTGGTTCCAAACCACTGGTGACAAAAGTCACAAATAATAATATGTGGGGCCAACCCACTCGTGGTACCTAACCACTGGTGACAATCCCTAATATCCGTGCGTGGGGCCAACCCACTGTGGTACCAAACCACTGGTGGTTCCAAACCACTGAGACTTAGTCACAAAATAATAATATGTAGGGCCAACCCACTTGTGGTACCTAACATACTGGTGACAGTTTGAAAGAGTTCATATTTCCTCCCTCTTCACATCATACCCCATCTTTATGTTCATGCTTTACAATATGGTATGATCATGCTTTCAATGTACAACAACAATCAATTCACTCATATATGCATCCATTAATAACAGCATATAGTAGAACTTACCTGGAGTCCTCGCTTTTACCCACAAGGGTAACGTAGTGATCCATACCATCACTTCGACTTTTGGCAATACATAGATAATAACATAATTAACATATAAATTGCGTAAGAGTTACACACCTGATAACACGTAATGTCACACTCTCTACATTGACACTATCGCTAATCAGAACTACTGTTATCTGCCTACCACTTTCCTCAGAAGTCGGCCCACAACCTGGTGGCCAATCTCGAACATAATCAATCATACAATTAAAATAGACAACATTAGTACTACCATGAGGTTACAACGGTCATTTTTCGTTTAGGGGTAAAGTGGTAATTACATACTAAGGGTATTTCGATAATTTTGTAAACGAGGGTAATTCAGTAGTTTTGCAAACTAAGGGTAATTCGGTAATTTTGTAAACCAGGGGTAATTCAATAATTTCACAAACCAGGGGTAATTCGGTAATTTACAAACCATGGGTAATTTCGTAATTTCACAAATCAGGGGTAATTCAAAATTTTGCAAACTAGGGGTAATTATGTAATTTGTAAACCAGGGGTAATTTGGTAATTTCGTAAATTAAGGGTAATTCAGTAATTTTGCAAACTAGGGGTAATTCAGTAATTTTGCAAACCAGGGGTAACTCGGTAATTTCACAAATCAGGGTGTTAACGACCCAACAGAAGGTCCACTATCGCCTCAAATGACTCAAGTATTCTAAACAGAGATAATGAAGCGAATGGGCCAAAGGCCCATTCTTGGCCCAAGTGGGCCCACACACTCGTGTGGCCCATTCAGCCCAAACCTAGCCACATATATGCGATTCACATAGTCTAGTTCACTATCTACTACTCAATCATACAATTGACTCATATGGGCCCCAAGCCTATTGGGCCCACTTGGCACTTTTCGGGCCATCGTGGCCCAGCAGCCCACACCCACAAGAACACGTCTAATTGCCTCAACTATCGCATTGAAGCCCCACATGTGCGCTCGTATGCTCGTGTGGTGACATTGCCGTGTCACCGGTATTTTGACATTTGCCGCTCTACAGCTAGAGTAGAGAGAAGTACACACCTGATAGGAATCTGATGCTGCTAAACCGCGCTCCGAGCACTCCTATGCCCAATGCCCACCAGGTATCCCCCTTCTCCTTCTAGGCACCTCTATATATAGCTAGCTTCTCACTTTCCTTCTTTGTATCTTTCTGATGTGGGATCCCTCCATCAGTAGAGTTTAAATCCAACTCAAACTCTTCCCATCCAATCCGCAAAATAAATACTCAACTACTTTCCATGAGATTCGAACCCAGGCTCCCTTGTAGCACAATCCATGCCGCTAACCACTTTACCAACTAGCTCCTTGTTTCTAAAACCATGCACAACTAAATATAACCCTGTGGCAAAATTCTAGAGTCCCTTTAAAAAGAAAACCAAAATGCAAGAGCCAAGACTTGAACCTTGGACCTCCTTCCTTCCTTGTGGCTTCACCCCCTTATCTCTTATGTGGCGTCACTTTGCCACTACACCACACATTCCACTTTTTCTCCACATTTTATTCTTAAAGCCTACCTACTAACTCCCAGGGTTTTTTTCACCTAAAACCAAAATTTTTCCTAAGGCTTAACTTGAACCCGGGACTTCATAGAAGCCCTCTAACCTTCTAAAATCACTCACCTACTAAATCTAACATGCAATAGAGTCATTCTCCTATTCTCTAAATTTTTAAATGCACTCGTGCCCAATGCCCAATGGGCCCAATCCTACTGGGCCCAACTTTGGGATTTTACAAATCTACCCTCCTTAAAGAAATTTCGTCCTCAAAATTTCCATCTATAGAAATAGTCACAAATCCTAACCTACCACACTACACTCACGCTGTGCATTCTGATTCGAAAACAGCAATACACTTTCTAACTTAAGCTTGGAACCTTTTCACACAACCAAATATCTAATATGTATAAAGCAGATATTTAACACTCATACTTTAAAATTTTCCATTCAAACATCACATCCAAAACATACATAGAATAAATACAGTCATTATAGCATATAATAATAAGTAAGGGGACTTACGAATTTGGTGTCAGAGACTCGGGTGCCACACTTCCAATAATGATACTTTTTTTTTAAAACCAAATTTCAAATAACTTTGAAAAACATTTTCACACCCATTCCACAGCCGAGTTTTGCAACCTAGGCTCTGATACCACAATTGTAACACCCTAAACTCGGTCAAAATGCTATGATCGAATCTGGCATGTCACAGGAGAAGGAAAATTTTGAAAACTGAGTTAACGCCGTGAGTTGGGTAAAAATCTTTGATTTTATGGAAACAGAATTTTATATTGAGTGATCAATTGAAAATAATTTCGAGTCTTAGTTTGAAATTTTAATTACATTGCTACTAAAACCCAAATTAAGCTAGCCAATAGTAAAGCCTCAAAGTTCTTATGTTTTGAAAATCATTCATTTTGACAATTTATTAGGCATGCCTTAATATCCCAAAATAAAATAAAAATAAAATTTAAATAAAGGAAGTGAATAAAAATAAATGAAACTCAAATTAATGTTTAAATGGCCTTATTACAATACCAAAAATCCAAATTAGAGTAGTATTAATCCAAAATAAATATTAAAGATAAAATTACTTAAAACATTATGCATGGCCACCTCGAGTCCATCTCGGCCCACATCCGCGGTCTAAGGATTACCTGCAAAATTTTAATAGAGAGAGTGAGTCATCGAGACTCAGTATGTAAATCCCCGTCCAAATGAACTTTGGTCTCTTACACAAATTCATATATCATACATGTATGCCATGCAACCCAACCAACCTATTATGCATATCCACCGTATCTCCTGTATCTACCCAACATTTGGTGCACCTAGCGACTGGTGGTACCTAACCACTGGTGATTCCAAACCACTGGTGACAAAAGTCACAAATAATAATATATGGGGCCAACCCACTTGTGGTACCTAACCACTGGTGACAATCCCTAACATTCGTACGTAGGGCCAACCCGCTGTGGTACCAAACCACTGGGACGAGTCGCAGAAATAAGATATATGTGGTACCTAACAACTGGTGGTTCCAAACCACTGAGACTTAGTCACAGAATAATAATATGTGGGGTCAACCCACTTGTGGTACCTAACACACTGGTGACAATCTGAAAGAGTTCATATTTCCTCCCTCTTCACATCATACCCCATCTTCATGTTCACGCTTTACAATATGGTATGATCATGCTTTCAATGTACAACAACAATCAATTCACTCATACATGCATCCATTAATAACAGCACATAGTAGAATTTACCTAGAGTCCTCGCTTTTACCCACAAGGGTAACGTAGTGATCCATACCATCACTTCGGCTTTTGGTAATACATAGATAATAACATAATTAACATATAAAGTGAGTAAGAGTTACACACCTGATAACACATAATGTCACGCTCTCTACGTCGACACTATCGCTAATCGAAACTACTGCTATCTGCCTACGACTTTGCTCAGAAGCGGGCCACAACCTAGTGGCCAATCTCGAACATAATCAATCATACAATTAACACAGACAACATTAGTACTACTACGAGGGTACAACGATCATTTGTCGTTTAGGGTAAAGCGATAATTACACACTAAGGGTATTTTAATAATTTTGTAATTTGGGGGTAATTCGATAATTTTGCAAACCAGCGGTAATTTTGCAATTTACAAACTAGGGGTAATTTGGTAATTTTGCAAATCAGGGGTAATTTAGTAATTTTGCAAACTAGGGGTAATTCGATAATTTACAAACCAGGGGTAATTCGATAATTTTACAAACCAGGGGTAATTCAGTAATTTTGTAAACCCAGGGTAATTCGGTAATTTTGCAAACCAAGGTGTTAACGACTCAACAGAAGGTCCACTATCGCCTCAAACGACTCAAGTATTCTAAACAGTGATAATGAAGTGAATGAGCCTAAGGCCCATTCTCGGCCCAAGTGGGCCCACACACTCGTGTGGCCCATTCAGCCCAAACCTAGCCACATATATGAGATTCACATAGTCTAGTTCACTATCTACTACTCAATCATACAATTGACTCATATGGGCCCTCGGGTCTATTAGGCCCACTTGGCCCCTTTCAGGCCATCGTGGCCCAATAGCCCACACCCACAAGAACACTACTGATTGCCTCAACTATCGCGTTGAAACCCCACACGTGCGCTCGCACGCTCGTGTGGTTACATCGCTGTGTCACCAGTATTTTGGCATTTGCCGCTTTACAGCTAGAGTAGAGAGAAGTACACACCTGATAGGAATTTGAAGCTACTAAACCGCGCTTCGAGCACTCCTATGCCCAATGCCCACCAGGTATCCCCCTTCTCCTCCTAGGTACCTCTATATATAGCTAGCTTCTCACCTTCCTTCTTTGAATCTTTCCGATGTGGGATCCCTCCGTTAGTAGAGTTTAAATCCAACTCAAACTCTTCCCGTCCAATCCGTAAAATAAATACTCCACTGCTTTCCATGAGATTTGAACTCAGGCTCCCTTGTAGCACAATCCACGCCGCTAACCACTTTACCAACTAGCTCCTTGTTTTTAAAACGATACGCAACTAAATATAACCCTATGGCAAAATTCTAGAGTCCCTTTAAAAAGAAAACCAAAATGCAAGAGCCAAGACTTGAACCTTGGACCTCCTTCCTTCCTTATGGCGTTACCCCCTTGTCTCCTATGTGGCGTCACTTTGCCACTACACCACACCCTCCACTTGTGTCTTTTTCTCCACATTTTATTCTTAAAGCCTACCTACTAACTCCCAGGGTTTTTTTCACCTAAAACCAAAATTTTTCCTATGGCCTAACTTGAACCCGGGACTTTAGAGAAGCCCTCTAACCTTTCAAAATCACTCACCTACTAAATCTAACTTGCAATAGAGCCATTCTCCTGTTCTCCAAAATTTTAAATGCTCCCGTGCCCAAGGCCCAATGGGACCAATCCTACTAGGCCCAACTTTGGGATGTTACAGTACCCTTATCGTGTGCCACACGTTCTAGTAACCCTTCCTTTGCTACTATTTTTGATTATCATCTAGATCTGCACCCAAACGTATATCGTCAATATAAAGTGACCCATATTCCTCGTAAGTCACCCCTATAATGCCATATTATATTCGACCATTTACTAAACCACAACCAAAATGAGTGCACTTACTTCTTGCCAATGATCCTTACCTACAACGCTTGTGATTTTTGAATATTATCCTTGTTAATACAAAGTTAATAACAAGGAGAGGTTAGATAGCCCTTCAGCTTTTATCAAAACTTACTAAAAGATTGACCAAATGCTTACCGAAACCCTCCTTTGATCCTACGATTGAGATCATTACTGAACAAGATTCAGCTTGACTAAAAGTGGGTAGCAATTGATTGTGATGAATGAGAACTAACTAAGAATCAACACAAGTAGAGCTATATGATAAGAAGGTGTATTCGGCTTTCAAAGAAAGAAACAAAACACAACTATAATAGGAATTTTCGGTAAAAAGAATGATGTGTTTCTTTTTCGACAAATGGAAGAATTCGGCTCTAATGAATTCGGCAATGGGAGAAATCGATTAAGGGGGAGAAAGAAAAACTAAAGAATGCTCAAAGAACCTTTGAAGCCTTCGGCCCCTTCCTTTTATAGCCACAAGCCGATTATGCCATCCCCCAAAGTCCTATTCGGCACCAACTCCTCCCTTTCCTTATCTCCTGATTTTTCTCCCTGATGACACCTTAATCTTATCTGAAACTTCCTCGACACCCATATCACCTGCTTACCTCAATCTCTCCACAGCAAGAGTTCAAGATCAACACAACTTTTGCCGTCCACCTATGCAAAATAAAACACTCCAAAAATACATTCCTAATGCTCGAACCTTGGACCTCTTCAGCTCACACACACGCCACTTTATAGCTCCCAAGTGACACCACTTTTCACTGGACCACAAGCCCATTTGTGTCTTATTTTCTCTTAATCTGCTTAAGAGGCCTCATGCCAGAGACTAGGGTCCACTAAAGCAAGAAAAATAAAATTTTCCCTATGGTCTCCCCTATCTCTAAGGCTACAAATAATCCCAATAATACCTTAATATTAATATTCTAAGTGCTACACATACATACTAACTTCAATGCACAAAAATTAGGGTTTTGAGATTTTTGTATGCGTTACATTCCTAACAACTTAGTCCTCGACAATGGCGCCAAAAACTTGATGGAGCTCAAAGCTAACTATTATTTCGATAAAGGCAAGCACACCTATCGAACAGTAGTATAGATGTGGTGAGTCCGAAATATCGTATCCTCAAGGACCAAGAGTACTAGTACTAACTATCTTTTGTTATCTAGCCTAATAATTAAAGCGGATTTATTCTTAATCTAAATTTTAACTAACTAATTTAACTAACTATGAGCGCGACAGAGAGTAAATTGGGAAAATACTTTGGATAACTTATACGAGATGGACGACACCTAAGGAAGAATCCACCTAGACTTCACTTATTACTTTTGATTCATATGATTTATTCACTTGACTTAATCTATAGAAATTCCTGAATTATATTAATACCTCTTTCGAGGCTACTAACAACTGAATCTTGGTTAATTAATTGAAATCTCTTTCTAATTAAAACCCCTATTGTCGCATTAATTCGATCTATGGATTCCCATATTAGGTTTGACCCTAATCCGGCAGATTTTTGTCACCCTATTTCTAGGGTTGCAATAAGCTCCGCTTATTTGTGTTGATCTACTCTTAAACAGGGACTTTTGCTCCACTAAATAAGCACGTTCAGCTTAAATCAATAACCTGAATTATCAAAAAAAAAAAAAGAATAAAACTTACCATTAAGAATAAGCACAAGTATTTATCTCATAAATCAAATAATAATAAGATCTGTCATAGGTTTCATCCTCTTAGATATCTAAGGGATTTAGTTCATACTAGAAGAAGAAAACATCATAAAAGAGGAAAAATAATAAAACATAAGAAAACCCAAAAACATCCAAAGAACTTGATGGGAGGTCCTCAGTCTTGATGGAAATCCTTCTCCTAAGCTGTTCCTAACGACTGTCTTGGAGTATTTTCTTTTTCTACTCGGTGTCTATTCGAATTCCTATCAACCTCCCCCCTTAGGTTGCCCCTAAGGTGTTTATATAGGCTTTGAGATGTCTTACTTACCCCAAAAATATCCTAATCTGAATGAAACTCATTTTTGCCACAGTAGGGACAGGCCCGTGTGACACGTCCGTGGTCGATCCTGTTTGGTACACACGGCCATGTGATATGGCTGTGTCTCGGTTGTTACTCAAAACACACGGTCGTGGGTCATAGCCCAGGCCATATGAGTCTTTAAGGTAGGCCCATTTTGTCCCTTTTTTGGCCTGTTTCTCGTTCTTTTTAACTCCGTAAGCTCTCCTAAGTATAAAACATGAAATTAAGAGATTAGGAGCATCAGATTCATCAAATCTACTGAATATTCATCCAAAATTAAGCAAAGTATGGGGTTAAAATATGTGTAAATTATGGTTTATCAGACGTGTTCCTCACACGGCATCATACACACCTGTATATCCAAGTCGTGGCAAAATAGGGCATACATACCGACTTGTCCACACGGCCGAAGACACGCCCATGTGCTTGACCCGTGGGTAACACTAACTTATTTCACACGGCTTGTCACACGCCTGTGTGTCTAGCTCGTGTGTGGGTCTGACTTATTTCAAATGTAACCTTAAGAGACACGATCAAGACACACACCCGTGTGCTCAACCGTGTAGGTAAATATAGGCCATTTCCAAGGCCAATTTTCCACCCAAATTTTGGGTCACACCTATAAGTATCAAGCCATTCTAAATTCATATCTCAAATGCCTCCAAAACATACCAAAATATGCACCATTTAACCTTCAACTATATCATTTATTTCCATATTCAATTCCAACACAAATATACCAATCCAAAGTATCAACTTCACATTAAAAACATGTATTCCATACATCATTTAATCCTTACCAATTCTTAGCATCTCTCATCATATCAATACCCCAAATCAACCATGAACTTATCAATATAGACCATCTCATTCAGCCATTTATGAGCACATCAAAACAATCCAACTTATGCATCATAAAACAAGAGCAAAACTCATCCATAAACACTTTCATTAACAAGCCATATCACATGGCTATTTTTACACATCTCAAACATAACTTAAGTTCTCTAGCCTATACATGCCATACTTTAATATGTATGTTTTCAAAAGGTACCAAAAATAGATGATCGATAGTGTGATTAAGTCGCTGACAATCCCCGAATCCTAGCTGGCTTTAATGACACTGTAATACAGAGAAAGACTTCACATAGTAAGCTTTAAAGCTTAGTAAGTTCGTAATATAACACATTTAGCTTAACAATTCAAATTCATTATACAAAGTTAACTATCACATGATTCAATTCACATTAATACTCAATCTCATCCATAGTTAATACTCACATAAACATCCATTTATCCTATATACAATTTCATCAACCACATAGGTTCCGTACATACCTGTACCATCACGTAATTATCAATCACATTTACCATTCAGTGCTCAATACCATAATTTGTTTAGTCCTCTTTCAAACTTCGATGAATTCGCACACTCAATGCCATTTAATTAGCCGTAGCTATGATAGTATTGCACACTCAGTGCCATCACTTTAAATCGAAGATATCTCAATATCGTACACACAGTGCCAATTATTATAACCAATGCATTTCTTTATCTCACACACTTAGTGCAATTATTTGTAGTAACCATTATCTTTACACACATATAGTGCTACATTTCTAGTTCAACAATCACATTTCTATTCATTTCATAACAAATAAACATTGTTTAAGCAGTTTGTATTATATACAAACTTACCTCGGACGTAGAAACACGATACAAGTCGATCAATCGAGCACCTTATTTTTCATCGATCTAAGTCTGAATTTATCTTTTCTTGATTTATACATATTCAAATTTAACCCTTTCATTCATCAAATCATTCAATTCAATCCAAATACACATATTTAGGGTATTTTACAAAATAGCCCTCACATTTTTACATTTTGACATTTAAGTCCCTATTTCATAAAATCACTAAATACACATAATTTCATTATACACATGCTTAGCCAAATTTTCCCCTAGCTCATATAAGCCCATATATTTCATTTATTTCACACATTAGTGCCTCAATTTTTCATTTTCATAATTTAGCCCATAATAGTCAAATTCATCAAAAATTCAAAGACAAAATATGTTAATCTATCACATATCTTTCATATTTCATCATCAACTATCACAAAGATCAAGCATTCATTACAAAATCACTAACAAACTCAAAAATTATGACATGGGCTAGCTAAAACACGAAGCAACGATCACAAAAATGTAGAAATCATCAAAAATTGAGTTAAAAACACATACCAATTGAAGCTTGAGCATGTCGAACCTAACTAGCTCTTTTTCTTTTCTTTTTCTTTCAATTTCGATGGAAGGTGATGAAAATAAACATGAATTTGTCTTCATTTTCTTTAATTAAACTTATTATACTAATTACCATTTTGCCCTTTTATTAATTAATTTAAAATTCAACTAACTTAACCCATTTTTGTCCATCCAATCTATTAGTGGTTTAATAACAACATAAGGACTTCTCATTTAATAAGACATGACAATTAATCACTTAAATAATTAGCACACAACTTTTGCATTTTATGCGATTAAATCCTTTTTCACAAATCAACACACAAACGATAAAATTTCCACACAGAATTTTCACACATGCTTTATCACATACTGTAAACACTAAAAACAATAAATAAATATTTTTTTGACCTTAGATTTGTGGTCTCAAAATTGCTATTCTGACCAGGGTCTAAACTAAGCTGTTATAGAACTACATAGACTGCATAAAATAATTTCAAATGGAAAGAAATACAGATTGTTTGAGAGTAACTCTACCTGTAAAAGAAAGCTTCCTATCATCCCAATTACTAAGCTTTCTTCGAACCTAATCAACCGCAAACCCCAGTGTACCATAAGTTACTCTGTCATGGAAGAAAGGTACTACCTAATATGTTCTAAGGATTTAAACTACTTGGAAGCCAAGTAAAGTACTCAACCTATCACTTAGTTCACCATCCACACCTCTAGAGAAAAAAATGTTGGCCTTACGAGTGTTAACCCAATGACATAAGAGAGAGCATAACCTATTAAGAGTTTTTTTGAGAATAAAAGTATGCTCTAAATTGGCTTTGGAAAAAATAAGTAGATCATCAACAAAGAACAAGTGTGATAACTCTGGGCCCGAACGAGACAATTTTATAGGACTCCATTTGCCACTTGAAATAGTTGAATGGATACCATATCCTAACCATTCCATGCGCAACAAAGACAAATACGGGGACAAATGACACCCTTGATGAACACCTCTTATAGGCTTGAACATTTGAGTTGGCACCCCATTCTACAAAATTTACATAGTGGGATTCAGAATAGTTAACATGATAACTTTCTTGAGAAAATTTGGACTTCCAATTGCTCGGAACGAACCATCAATAAATTCATATCATACTCTGTCGTACGATTTTTCCAGATCAATTTTGACTGCCATCCACCTCTTCTTTTTACCCTTAATAGAATGTATGACCTCCTTAGAGATAAGAATATTATAAGAAATATTTATTCCTGCAATGAATATAGCTTGCTCAGGTGCAATGGTTTTAGGAAAAATAGCTTTGAACTGATTAGCTATGATATTCATAATCAACTTGTATAACACTGAATAGAGATTGATAGGCCGAAATTGTGAGACACTTTTAGGTTTAAATACCTTAGGAGTGAGAACAATAAGCATGTTGTTCAACCCATGATCTATCATCTCACCATTAAACACTCACTTGACCCACTCATAAATATTGCTACCAATACTCCCCTACTGGTTTTGGAAAAAGAGTGCATGGAAACTGTCACTACCGAGGGCCTTTAAAAGTTCCATGTAAAAAAGAGAACTCTTAATTTCCTCATCCGAAATCAACTTTCCTAAGAATTTCTTGTCACATTGGTCAAGATAAGGAAAAGAACTAGGAGGATATGCCTCGGCCTCAACTCACTTAAACATATAGCCCACTGCTACTAATATGTACTTGTGACCAAAAGATGGAGGGAAAGGATTGAGAAAGTCAATATCCCAAACATTGAATAATTCTACCTCAATGATGTTTGTTCGGGGCATCACATTTTTGTTGGTGACGTTTCCAACCCTTTGGCATCGATCATAGCTCTTTACATAAGCATACGCGTCTTTGAATAGCGTTGGCCAAAAGAATCCAGCTTGCAATACCTTGCACGTGGTACGTGTACCTCTTAAGTGTCCCTCACTCGGAGCTGAGTGGCAATTATATAGAATCTTATGTACTTCATTTTTTGCCACACATCTCTTGATTATTTGATCTGCACACTTTTTAAACAAGTATGGTTCTTCCTAGAAATAGTACTTCACATTGTGAAGAAACTTTTTCTTTTGATTATATGTCTTATTAATCGACATCAAACCACAAACTAAATAGTTAACAATATCAGCAAACCAAAGGGTATTATTGACATGGTTTACCTTCAGTATGTGTTAGTCTGGAAATGTCTCTTGAATAGGTATAAGTGGAGAATTCCCTTCTTGCGGCTTCAATCTGGACAAGTGGTCTACTACTTGGTTTTCTACTCCCTTTCGATCTTGAATTTCTAGATCGAACTCTTGAAGTAGAAGTGCCCATCAGATTAGTCTTGTCTTAGCTTCTTTCATGGCAATAAATACTTAATTATTGAATGGTCTGTATAGACTGTCACTTTGGTACCTATAAGATAAGATTGAAACTTGTGAAAAGTAAGCACAATAGCAAGTAACTCTTTCTCTGTTACCTTATAATTCAATTGAGTTGCTGTTAGAGTCTGACTTGTGTAATAGATGGGATGAAAAACTTTGTTCCTTCGCTGGCCCATGACAGCTCCTATCGAGAAGTCACTTGCATCACACATAAGTCCAAATGGCAAATCCCAATTTGGTGTGACGATTATGGGTGCTTAAACTAATCGAATCTTCAAATCTTTTAAATCTCTTAAGTACTCCTCATCAAATTTGAACGTTGTGTCCTTCTCTAATAATTTGCATAAGGGTTTAACAATTTTAGTGAAGTCTTTGATAGAAATCAGCATGGCCCAAAAAGCTCTTAACACTCTTAACAAATTTTAGTGGTGGGAGTTTCTCAATAACATCTACCTTTGCTTTATCTACCTCAATTAGATGTCTTGTTATCCGATGCCCTAGAACAATACCTTCTCGTACCATGAAATGGCACTTTTCCTAGTTGATATGAGGTTTGTTTCTTCGTATCCTTAGTACCTTGGCTAGATTAGCTAGGCAATTTTAGTACCTTGGCTAAATTGGCTAGGCAATCATCATATGTATCTCTGAATACTGAAAAATCATCCATAATGACTTCCAAGTATTTATCAACCATGTCTGTAAAAATAGACATCATACATCATTGAAATGTGACAGGTGTGTTACATAAACCAAATGGCATGCGTCTATATGCAAATGTACCATACAGGTAGGTGAATGTTGTCTTGTGTTGATCTTTCCGTGCTACTATAATCTGATTATACCTCGATTATCCATCAAGAAAATAGTAATAGTCTCGCCCCGTGAGTCTATCCAGCATTTGGTCCAAAAACGACAAAGGAAAGTGATCTTTCCTAGTCACCTTATTTAGCTTCCGTTAATCGATGCAAATTCTCCATCCCATAACTGTTCTAGTTGGCATCAACTCATTATTCTCATTCTTAATGATCATAATACCTCTTTCCTTTGGCATGCATTGGACTGGACTTACCCATGAATTATCTGAGATGGGGTAAATTATACCTACATCTAACAACTTGATGATTTCTTTCTTTACCACGTCCTTCATGTTAGGGTTCAGTCTTCGTTATCCTATTGTTCCTTTTTTCCATCTTCCAAAATGATCTTGTGCATACATAGAGACGGACTAAAGCCGCGAATATCGGCTATGGTCCATTCGATAGCCTTCTTGAATTGTTTCAATACTAGGATAAGTTTCTCTTCTTGCTCAACTATTAATTTCGCTAAAACAATAACAGGAAAAGTAGAAGTGTTACCTAAATAAACATATTTTAAATGTGAGAGAAGTTTAGGTTTGACGTATGTGTTACTAGGTTTAGCCCCTTGGTTACTTCAGGAGAAATTTAGATGGTTTCGCCATAATGGATTATAAGAATTGGATTATAGTCCTTGCTTTCCTCGATTTTGGTTCTGGTTACCAATGTAATACACGAATTTTGGGTTTGAAGGACATTCTTTGAACAGATGTCCTTCCCCACAATAGCCACAGGCTATATTTTCAAATTGATTCGGTGGCTGTGCTACAAAACTATTAAATCCATTAGTGGTAAAATTTTTAAGCATTGAGGCAATCGAGGATACCTCAGATTTGAGTGAGGTGAGAGCGTCTACTTCATGTATTCCAGTGACTTGTCTTCCTGACTCTGCTTGATTGGTTGGCCATTGATAATTGTTGCTAGCAATCCTCTCAATGATTTCATAAGCCTCATTATAAGACTTAGAAAGGAGAGCACCATTAGTAGAAGTATCCACTACCATCCTCGTGTGAGCATTGAGACCATTATAAAATGTCTCAAGTTGGATGCAATGTGAGATTCCATAATGAGTGAACTTCCATAATAATTATTTGTACCTTTCCCATGCCTTATACAAGGACTCATCATCTATTTTTTGGAAAACAGTGATCTCATTCCTCAACTTAGCATTCTTACTATACGAGAAATACTTCATGAGGAATCTTTCTGCTAACTCTTGCCATGTGGAAATTGAATTTGGTGGCAATGAGTTCAACTAAGCTCAAGCTCTATCCCTTAGAGAATATGGGAATAGCTTCAATCGTAGTGCATCTTTCGATACTCCGACGAACTTGAAAGAATTGCTCACCTCCATGAATCGTCTTAAATGCAGGTGAGGATCTTCGATAGGCATTCCATTAAATTGGCCCACTGTCTGAAGCATCTGGAACATGAATGGCTTCAACTTGAATTGTTGTGCCTCAATTTTGATCTCCTAATACCCGGATTATGATCATGAAATACTGGCATGGCATATTGTCTTAAAGCTCTATCCCTATCGTCAGCAATAAGGATAAGATTTTATGCCAGGTTTGCTCTGTTTCCTTGATTCAGATTTTTGAAGTTCATATCTTCAGTCCTTCTTTGACTTGCTTGTCTTCTTTGATGTTGAAAAGTTCTTTCAATCTCAGCGTCTATGGGGAGTAAATCGATGATTCGATCAATACTCATAAACACTTGAAACAAACACAAAAAAAAAATAATTAAGTTAAAATTGAACAGAAAAATAAACCAAAATGCAAAATTAACAAATTCATAAGTAATGACTTTTTAAAACAGTCCCTGGCAACGGCACTAAAAACTTGGAACGATGGAAATGTGCAAGTTTACACAATCGTAACAAGTACTAAAGTGACAAGTAAATGTCAAATTATCGTACCCATAGGGACTGCGAAAAGAATTATTTATGAATGCAATTAAAAAAAATTGGTGAAGAAAAATATTTTGATTTGATGAGGTGATTAAAAACTAAGATTTTTAACTAGGTAAGATAAATAAAGAGAAAATAAAATTTCCAATGCATGATTTCAAAAGATGATTTTTATTAAGATGACATAATTGTGATAGATTAATTATATTTTTTAACTTAGAATTATTAAACTCATATTTATGTTGTTATGAATATGTAACGCCCCAAAAATTTAAGTATTTATCTTTGCATGTTTTTAGCACAAATACCTATTCGCATCAGTGGTTAAGTGATTTGGGTGTGTTTGGGAGTGTCTGAGAAGTGCTGGGTTCAAGCCTGGGCTTGTGAAAAAAGTTCTATTTTTAGGGAATAAACCATTTCCTATAGTTAGTAGGCTTTTAAATATTTTTTGGTAAAACATGACATAAGGAGCTTGCTGGTCTAAGGGGTAAGTGGCGTATTACCTATGCCAAATGACTGAGGTTCGAATCTTAGTGGAGGCAAGGGAGTATTTATTTTGCTACTGTGCTATGGGAGGAGTTGGAGTTTGACTGAAACACTGAAGTGGTTCAGAGGAATTCAAATTGAGTGGTTGAGGTGAGTTGTGATCAGGTGGAGAGATTTGAGGAGGGATTTTAGGAGGAAATCAAGGGAAGTGAGGGGAGAGGAAAAGTTGTACCAAAATGGGACTATGGGCACTCAAGAATTCGGCTAGAGGGGTAATTCTCATTTTCAGGTTTTGCTTGGTATGTGTTGTTCTCTCTGCTGAAATTTCTTTTCCCATTTTTGGGTTTTGCTGAGTATTTGGTCTTTTCTCTCTTTTTTGCTTGAAGCCGAATGTGGTGGGGGTGTTTGCATATTCTTCTGTTACACTTTTGGCAACCTTTTCTTTTGCCGAATATACCTTTTCTCTTATTGTCATCTTCTCTTCTCTCTTTTTCCTACTGTTGGCCGAATATACCATCTTCCCCTCCTTCGTATTCTCTTATCCTTTCTTCCCTAAACCGAATCTCTTCTTTCTCTCCCTCAAGTTTTGTGCTACCAATTTCTAATTCTAATCACTGCCGAAACCATTCTTCTTCCTCTGCCAATTGACTGTGCTCCTCCCTTTTTATCGATTTGCTCTCCTTCTTCTACACTCACTGTGTCGATTTTATCTTTGCTCTCTGCCGATGTAACATCATGAAATAGGGCCTAAATAGAATAGTGGTTGTGAAACCACAAATTTGAGATAGAAAAGTTTATTACAATTAATTATTATGATTTATTGAGTGATTAGATGCATGTGTTAGAATATCGATAGAAAATTTCATGAATTGCATGTCTAATTTGCCTATTAGGACTCAATTGCAAAAGTTGATAAATATGAGTTTTAGGTGTTAAAGGATTTAATTGAAGAGCCTAATTGAAGTAGAGGTCTTTAAATGGTAATTATACCATTAGGCTTTCATGGACAAAAATGGACATATATAGGTAGAAAGAACCAAAGTTTTTAATGAAGGGTAATTTAGTCATTTGGTAATAAAAAGAAATTAAAAGGGAAAAAGATGGCAAAATGTGCTCATCTTCTTCATTAGGCCAAATTTTTTAAGGGAAAACCATAGATAGGTTTTATTCAACTTCTCAAGCTCATAGTAAGTGCATCTAAGCCTCGTTTTTAATGTTCTTTACATTTTTGAAGCCCCGGTAGCTCGATTTAGCTTATTCTATCAATAATTCATGCTAGGGTTCATATTTGGAAAAATACCCATAGGTGAAATGTGTTTATTTTGATGTTTTATGATAGAATATGAAATCTAAAATTATGTTCAACAACTTTTGCTAATTGATTTTAAGTGAAAACAAGTAAAACGGCTTAATTGGTAAAAACACCTAATGTTCATAAGTACATGTCAGAGTGAGAATTTGATGTTCTCATAGATGGAAAAAATTATCATAATGTCATAAAATATAAGAATAAGGGATAAATTTTAATTTTCGAGCTTTGGGGACAAATGTGTAAATATGTAAAAGTTTAGGGGCAAAATTGTAATTTTGCCAAAGTTAGAGTTAATGGCTGTTTTAATAAATGTGAGTATTAAATAAGCTAAATTTTCTATTGTAGATCAAGAGGAATGAAATCCGGAGTTAGATCGGGGATAGAAAAAGATAGTGGACTAAATCGATATAGTTTATCGTATTTTATTTTGAGGTAAGTTTACGGTAAATAAATGCAATATTCTATTTTTTACACTTGATACTATTAAATTACAGCATTTACGTATTTATTCTATATATTTATCATTTAAAGACTCAAGTATGAATTGACAGAAAAGCTATCTCAGAAAGTTTCGGTTGAACCTTAGAAATGTGTAGGATACAAATGTCATGACATTAGGGTTTAAGGAAATCATGTAAGACCATGTCAAGACATAGCATTGATAAGTTACTATAAGGAAAAGGTCCCATGTAAGACCATGCCAAGGCATGGCACTGGTGAGTTCATAAGGCAAGGATACCACGTAAGACCATGTCAAGACATGGCAATGGTTAAGTTTCATAAGGAAAGGTACCCGCGTATCCTTAGTGTTCCAAGTGGTTCAACAGGAAAATTCAAAGAGTATACCAAAGGATAGGTAAGACAAGTTCAAGCTAAAAATGTACAGGCAAGAATTTAAGACTTAAGTATATTACATTAAAAGCTTAAATAATCTTGGTAAAGAAAGATTAAGATAATTCATTAAGAATGTTGTTATTTATTTACATGTAAACTTACTAAGCTTTATGCTTACACCCATTCTTTTTTCTATAGTATTACAAGCCAACTCAGGGATTGCGAGGACGTCGAGTTCGCTACACACTATCAAAGGATTATATTGGTATTTTGTGACTTGAACGCTTTAAGTTATGGCATGTATAGGGACTTAGCCATTTTGTGTGTATGTCCTTATGATATGCCTTAATATTGGCTTGTAAATGCTTGATAATGATTAGCCATTAAAATGGTTAATTAAGAGAATGTTTGGGATGTTATGTATGCTTAGATGATAGTTTTTACAAAGAAATTATGAAAGAGTAAAAATCTGTAGGGGAACAGTTTTGGACAACAATTGTGACGTGATTTTGAAAAATCACTAAAAATAGTATAAATGTAATTATGGTGTGAATGATATATATAATTAAATCCTATTGAGTCTATTTTTATATGAAAGAAACGGTGTAGGCAAAAAAGTTGTATATTACGAGATAATTGATTTTTTGTGAAGAGGGGTCAGAACTGTCGAACTGTGTAACAGGGGAGACTTTAACTAATAAACTATACTAATTGGCCACACCAAAAATTATGGAAAATTTATAATACGAATATATATGAGTCTAGTTATAGGAAAAATTTACAGATCTAAATTTTGAGTTTCGTAACAAGAGTTATAGTCAATTTAGTGAACATGACGCAGATGGAAATTATCAATTTTTATACCCCAAACTAGTAAGTTAAGTCTAGTAATGCCTCGTGCTCGACTCTGGCAACGGTCTCGGGTAAGGAGTGTTACAATTAATGATATCAGAGCAAGATTTTAGTCGGTTCTCGAAATATTTAGTATGAGTAAGTGTCTAACTATACATGCCATACTTATATTTTGATAGTGTGACGACTCTTGACAATTTTAAAATATTTTTCTTTTATAGTTATGGATCCCAAACAAGCTGGTGCAGAACATGTAGAGAGTAATACGCCCACTCCCGCTGAAGGGACAGTGCCACCAGATAGTAGTGAAAGGCCCGTTACAGTTAGTTAGGGAGAAGGGGCTCGAGAAGCCTTCTTCCAAGTTATGAATGAATGGTTTGTTGAGTTCGTTCGTACGAACCCGGCTGTTAGACCTCCACCCCCTCATGATCCTCAGACTACCCATGTAGCTTCTCCAGTCACAGATACAGTCAGAAGAGAGAAGCCACCCGTTGACAAGATTAGAAAATAAGGGGCCGAGGAGTTTCGGGCTACCAAAGATAATGATGCAGAGAAAGCTAAATTTTGGGTCGAGAACACTATCAGAGCCTTTGATGAGTTATCCTATACATAAGAAGAGTGTATTAAATGTGTAGTGTCACTTCTTAGAGATTCGGCCTACCAGTGGTGGAAGACACTTATGTCAGTAATACCGAAAGAAAGAGTTACTTGAGATTTCTTTCAGGAGGAGTTCTGTAAAAAGTACATTAGTCAGAGGTTTATTGACCAAAAAAGAAAAGAGTTCCTTGAATTAAAATAGGGAAAGATGATTGTGACTGAGTATGAACATGAATTTGTCTGACTTAGCAATTATGCTCGAGAGTGTGTCTACAGAGGCTATCATGTGTAAAAGATTTAAGGATGGGCTCAATGGTGATATCCGACTGTCAGTTGGTGCTCTAGACATAAAGGAGTTTGTTGTTTTAGTTGATGGAGCCTATAAGGCAGAGGAGTTGTTAAAAAGAAAGGGTAAAGCTGAAATTGAGATGCAAGATACGAAGAAAAGACAGATGAGCAAGTTGTTTCAGTCTACATCCAAGAGGCCTAGAGAGTTTTCTATGAGATCTAATTTTTCAGCCAGGTATTCTAGCCGAAACAGAGGTAGAAGATTTATGGATCCAAAAGCTCAAACCACTTCGATTGCGAGTGTTGGTAGTTTCAGCCTGATAGACCTGAGTGTCCTCAATGTGGTAGACATCATTGAGGTCAATGTTGAGCAACTGAGATTGGTTGTTTACGATGTAGTGCACCGAATCATTTCATTCGGGAGTGTCCTGAAATGGTTAAAAGAGAATCAATATCGAGTGCAAGATCAGGCAATGCCCCCATTAGTGGCAGATCTCAGAGAAATCCGGAGTAGGGGCAGGTAGAGGTACATTTAGAGATACAGCAATGAGATTAGATGTTAGAGCACCGGCAAGGACTTATGCTATCCGTGCTCGTGAAGAGGCATCCTCCCCCGATGTAATTACGGGTACATTTTCTCTTCATGATGTTAATGTTATTGCTTTGATTGATCCAGGTTCAACCCATTCCTATGTTTGTATGAAATTGATGCCTAGTATGAACATGCCCATAGAGTTTACAAAATTTGTGATTAAAGTATCGAATCCATTAGGTCAGTATGTGTTAGTAAACAAAGTATGTAAAAATGTCCTTTGATTATTAGAGGATACTGTTTTTCGGTCGAGAAGTGTCAGTAGAGTTTCGACAAGTTAAAGGCATTGTTGACTGAAGCTCCTGTCTTTGCACAACCACAACCGGGTAAAGAGTTTGTGATTTACAGTGATGCATCCTTGAATGGACTAGGCTGTGTACTTATGCAGGAAGGAAGGGTAATTGCTTATTCCTCTAGACAGTTAAAGCCACAAGAGAAAAATTATTCGACACATGATTTAGAGCTAGCTGCTATTATATTTGCATTGAAAATTTGGAGACATCACTTCTATGGAGAGAAATGTCGAATGTTCACTGATCATAAAAGCTTGAAATACTTGATGACTCAGAAAGATCTAAACTTGAGGCAAAGAAGATGGCTAGAGTTGATTAAAGATTACGAGCTAGTGATCGATTATCACCCGGGTAAGGCAAATGTTGTTGCTGATGCTTTGAGTAAAAAATCGTTATTTACATTGAAAGTTTTGCACACTAGTTTGGCCTTATCAGATGATGGTTCTATTTTAGCTGAGTTGAGAGATAAACCGACATTTCTTGAAGAAATTTATGAAGCTCAGAAAGATGACAGTGAGTTGCAAGCCAAAAGAGTTCAGTACAAGTCAGGTGTAGAGTCTGATTTTCAGATTGGTTCTGACGGTTGTTTAATGTTCAGAGATAGAGTATGTGTACCCAAAAATGATGAACTTATTCAGAAAGTCTTATGAGAAGCACATAGCAGTTCTTTGTCTATTCACCCAGGTGGTACAAAGATGTATAATGATTTGAAGAAAATTTATTGGTGGACAGGAATGAAAAGAGATATTTCAGAGTTTGTTTCTAGATGTTTGATCTGCCAACAGGTAAAAGCTGAACATCAGATACCTTCATGTTTATTGCAGCCTGTATTAGTTCCCGAGTGGAAATGGGACCGAGTTACTATGGATTTTGTGACAAGATTGCCTTTGACACCGAGAAAGAAAGATACAGTATGGGTTGTGATTGATAAGTTAATGAAGTCGGCTCATTTTATTCCAGTTCGTATGGATTCTTCACTTGATAAGTCAGCCGAGTTGTATATTTCAGAGATAGTTAGACTACATGGAGTACCATTATCGATTATCTCAGATGGAGATTCGAGATTTACTTTATGATTTTGGAAGAAATTGCAAGAAGCTTTAGGTACAAAGTTGAGTTTTAGTATAGCTTTCCATCTTCAGACTAATGGTCAGTTAGAGAGAGTTATTCAGGTACTTGAAGTGTGTATTGGAATTTCAAGGTAGTTGGGAGAAATATTTGCCATTAATAGAGTTTGCCTACAATAATAGTTATCAATCGAGTCTAAAAATGGCACCTTATGAAGCTTTACATGGGCGTAAATGTCGCACACCTTTGTATTGGACAGAGCTTAAGGAAAATCAGATTTACGGGGTTGATCTAGTTAAAGAAACAGAAGAGAAAGTAAAAGTCATCAGAGATTGCTTGAAAACATCTTCAGATAGGCAGAAATCCTATGCGGATTTGAAAAGAAAAGAAATTGAATTTCAAGTTGGTGATAGGGTATTCTTGAAAGTATCCCTGTGGAAGAAAGTTCTCAGACTTGGCAAGAAAGGAAAATTAAGTGCCCGTTTTATTGGACCGTTTGAGGTGATCGAGGGAGTTGGTGAAACACCCCACACCTGGCCCACGAGCCTGAATCGGATCAGGTATGTTCCTAAAGTAAACCGGTTTCAAAGATTTTTGTTACTTAGAGAAAATTTGTGAATATTGGAAAAAAATGTTGTCGTGGTTTGGGCTTAGATTGGAAACCCATTTAATTAATCTTGTAAATCCAATTTTTATTAAGGTGACAAAATAATTTTTAAGGTTTTAAAAAAAAATCACTTAACTTTAGTCATAATAGTTCGTAACATAACAATTTAAAGTAAAGCAGAATAAGAAAAATCCACTGGGCCTTATGGCCTTATTACATCAAGTAAAACCCAAAAAAAAATAATAAAATAACATAGTCCAAATTGAATAAAAATCTTCAAATGAAACATGGCCACCTCGAGGTCTACCGTCCGGTTAAATCCTTTATTCATCACTGAAAATATTTCCCTAACGGGTGAGTCAACAGACTCAATGTGCACACAATACTACCATTCAACAAATCGGGCATACATGTTCATATCAAATTCATATTCATATAAAATGATGATGCAACCCAACCCAAGCCTAATGGTCCATCCGCTACACACCACCCATACCGCCAACACAAGTGGGACTACTAAGTCAACCCTCCATCCGCTACACACCATCGAAGGCGATCATTGCGATCGGCGTGCTCATCGCCCATATAATTTGTGTCATTAGACACCATATTCAAATAATGTAACCGAAGTTACCAAATTCAAATATTTGTGACCGTAGTCACCATATAACGTTAGTGAGACCAAGTCAACACCTTCTAACGTTGGTGAGACCAAAGTCAACACCTTCTTCCCTTTCACATACATCCCGAATGCCCCAAAATATATATCATGCATAACATACTTAATTTCATAATCATATACATATATTCACATGTTATAAAATAACATATTTCATAATCCTATCGAAGTAGAAAACGTGCGAGTACTTTTGTACCACATTAGGGTACTTAGCCATATTCATATTCTTACGATAATCACATAATAAAATAATTTCCATATGAAATATCGAAAGTTAGTGTGCGTACACACCGATTTGCTTAATAGATTTCTTGAAATCCCAAAGAACGATCTACGATCTAGATTTTACTCCTATATTCGCCAACCATTAAAATATATTAACAAACTTATTTGGCTTAAAACCAAATCCAAGTAGGATTTGTATTACTTACCTTGTTTGTCGAATTTGGATGTCTCAAATCAAGTCCCAAAATTGCTAGTATTCCTTTTCCTTGAAATCGGCTAACACTAGCCATGTAACCATGTCGCTTTTGGCTTTTGAAATAATGGAAATAATCCTAAATATCAAAAAAACAAGCCTTGGCGAATATCACCTACCTTACAAATTCCAAATCAAAAGGATTCCTTGCCTTATAGCACCGTCGACATCCCTAGCATCATATGTTAAATTTAATTTAACGTATAAATCATAACCTTTAACCAAATGTATTTATCTTACCTTAGATCCTCAATTTCCCTAAAGATTCCTCCTTGTATTCAACTATTGTAAAAGAACACGAGAGATCCTTATAGATTCACCATAAGACAAAAATAGGATTAGACCCTTCTCTTTCGGCAAATAGAAAAAAAGAAAGGACTTGATTAATGCTTAGCCTTACCTTTAATGCTTTGATTGATTGTTTCCTTGCCTAGAGTCACAGAGTTTCGGCTATGGAGTTTTAATCAAAGATCAAAGAGTGTTTTGGCTCGACAATAGCAAAGGAGAGGAGAAGAAAATAGAAGAAGAAGAGATGGATTTTGCTTAAAGAGAAATTCGGTAAAGAGGGGGAGAGAGCAAGGGGATTTTCGGCTACTTGGAAAGATGAGAGAAAAAGACCTTGGGTTCTCCTTTTATAGCCGACTTTGCTAGGCCAAGAGTCCTTGACTTGGCCACCACTCTCCCTTAAGATAATATTATCTCCTTTATCTAAAAATAAAAGCATTTAATCCATCAATTATCTCCTCGATAATCCAAATTTAAAATCCTTATTTATCACTTAAAATAATCTAAAATAAATCCATTATTTATCCCTTATCTCTTAATAAAAATAATACCAATAATAATCCATCATTATCTATCTATTTGCCGAATTTTAAAAGGATAAAAGCTCTTAAAATTAGCCTATGTGCATCCACCTCTGTCCATCCTTGCAGCAAAATAGAACTTTTATTTTAGCTTCCCATGCGACTCGAACCTGTGCCCAATACCCTTGCATGTGGCGCCATTTCGGAGGCCTTAAGTGGCATCTTCAGCCACTTTTCCAAGCTTGTTTGTGTGTCAAACTTTACCAACTTTTTCTTTTAAGGCCATCTTGCCGTATTTCCTATTTTAAACTTTAAAATTTGACATTTCGCATCATTTCTAAGTTTCCTAAAATTTTCGATCGGCTCTGCAACTTGCCATTTTTCTTACATTTTCAAGTTTCCAAAATGTTCAGTTTCCATTTTGGATCATTTCCAAAATGTTCGTGTTTCCAAAATGTTCGTGTTTCCAAAATGTTCAAGTTTCCAAAATGTTCGTGTTTCCATTTTATGCATTTCGTGTTTCCAAAAATATCAAAATTTATTCTTAGTGCTTAAACTTGTCATTTCATACAATTAAACTGAAAATGCATAGGCCCTTTTCGGGATGTTACGATTCTACCCCTTAAAATAATTTCGTCCTCGAAATTACTTACTAACAACAGACAATCCTTCTCACCGACTTATGCTTACGTCACAAGACTCGATCTTAATAGAACCATCATACTTTCCAGCACAATCTCTAAGTTCCCATCCCTTAGAACTCATTTCTAACGTCGCAATCTGATTAAGAAATTTTATGGATTAGTCATTGTTCCACTTATTTACCAGCGAAGGAGTTTTATGAAAAGGGATTTTAGAGTGGTTCTTTCGTATTCATACAAACACACAGTCTTTTCCATTCATTCATCCATCCATCAAACAAGCATGAACTTTCGTTCATTCAGAGAAATGTTGTAGTTTTTGTTGTTGTTGTTTTCCACTACCCAGGGGTATTTTCGTAATTTTGTCCTCTGGGCATTTTGTAATTTTAGAAGAAAAACGTTCCTTGGTGTTTTTGTCAAAAATTAATTTGAAAATTCCAAAGTCTTGGGGTAATTTGGAAAAATTTTGAAATCTGGGGGTATTTCGGTAATTTTTGACCTCAGGGGTAAATTTGTAAATTTAATAAATTAGGGGTATTTCAAAAGTTGTAAAACTTTGAGGATTCTTTTCGAAAATTGTTCCTTCAAAAATGGGGATGTTGTAAAAATTTTGGAAATCAGGGTCATTTTGGTAATTTTGTAAGTTAGGGGCAATTTTGTAATTTTTCTAAAATCAAGGTATTTTGATATTTTACAAATTAGGGTTTTTGAATGTTTATAAAATAATGAAATTTTGGTAAAGCTGTTGAGTAGTTGAACATTTTATAAACCAAGGGCATTTTGGTAATTTCACCCCTAAGGGCATTTTTGTAATTTTCGCAAATCGAGTTTTTGAAAATGTTGTAAAAATAATTTTCTGATTTAAAAGAAAGTTTTAAAATTTTGAAGAACTAGGGTTTGTTGTTTTGTTCTCTTTTTTTTAAAAAACATGGCTAGTTTTCTTTCGGGTTTTAGTCATTATGTTTAGCCTATGACCGAGCCCTCTTGGTCGGGGTGAACCAAAGCTACGCACTGTGCGGGATTCGTGTGGAGAGGAGGTGAGTCACGCTGATTGCTTAAATACCAAGCTCCCACCAAACCATTCCTAGACATGCATGAGAGGTTGCCACACCACCGAGCCCTCCGGGTTAGGGTGAACCAAAGCTACGCACTGGTAGGATTCTGCGAGAGGAGGTGAGTCACTAGGACTGCTTAAATACCGTGCTCTTCCGATCCAATTCTAGACATGCGTACAGGGGTTACCACACCCTAGCTCAGTGGCTTAGCCATAGGTTTGTTTAGTGCATTAAGTCTTATATGTTTGTGTTTGAGTAGACTAGTCCTAGGGTTCAAGTTCCTACCATTCTATTCTACATTCCATGCCTTTTCTACCCTTAAACAGTTCACAGAATCACACATAGAGTTAGGGGTACTTCCCTGGTGGACTGCGGGTCGGAGACTTAGGGGCCATGCCAGAAAACCTGCTTATTTTTCAAAGATAATTATTTGGTTCGCTTTGAAAACGTTTTGGGCCTTAGCCCACAGGCCGAGAGTTTAAAATTGGGCTCTGATACCAAATTGAAACACCCCACACCTGGCCCACGAGCCTGAACCGAATCTGGTATGTTCCTAAAGTAAACCGATTTTAAAGATTTTTGTTACTTAGAGAAAATTTGTGAATATTGGAAAAAAATGTTGTCGTGGTTTGGGCTTAGATTGGAAACCCATTTAATTAATCTTGTAAATCCAATTTTTATTAAGGTGACAAAATAATTTTTAAGGTTTTAAAAAAAATCACTTAACTTTAGTCATAATAGTTCGTAACATAACAATTTAAAGTAAAGCAGAATAAGAAAAATCCACTGGGCCTTATGGCCTTATTACATCAAGTAAAACCCAAAAAAAAAAATAATAAAATAACATAGTCCAAATTGAATAAAAATCTTCAAATGAAACATGGCCACCTCGAGGTCTACCGTCCCGGTTCGTCACTGTTCATCACCTGAAAATATTTCCCACAACGGGTGAGTCAATGAGACTCAATGTGCACACAAGACTAACATTCAACAAATCGTGCATACATGTTCATATCAAATTCATATTCATATAAAATGATGATGCAACCCAACCCAAGCCTAATGGTCCATCCGCTACACACCCATACATACCGCCAATCACACCGTGGGACTACTAAGTCAATCCTCCATCTGCTACACACCATCGAAGGCGATCATTGCAATGACGTGTGCTCATCGCCCATATAATTTGTGTCATTAGACACCATATTCAAATAATGTAACCGGTTACCAAATTCAAATATTTGTGACCGTAGTCACCATATAACGTTGGTGAGACCGAAGTCAACACCTTCTAACGTTGGTGAGACCAAAGTCAACACCTTCTTCCCCTTTCACATACATCCCGAATGCCCCAAAAATATATATCATGCATAACATACTTAATTTCATAATCATATACATATATTCACATGTTATAAAATAACATATTTCATAATCCTATCAGAAGTAGAAAACGTACCTGAGTACTTTTGTACCACATTAGGGTACTTAGCCATATTCATATTCTTACGTATAATCACATAATAAAATAATTTCCATATGAAATATCGAAAGTTAGTGTGCGTACACACCTGATTTGCTTAATAGATTCCTTAAAATCCCAAAGAACGATCTACCGATCTAGATTTTTACTCCTATATTCGGCCAACCATTAAAATATATTAACAAACTTATTTGGCTTAAAAACCAAATCCAAGTAGGATTTGTATTACTTACCTTGTTTGCCGAATTTGGATGTCTGTAAATCAAGTCCCAAAAATTGCTAGTATTCCTTTTCCTTGAAATCGGCTAACACTAGCCATGTAACCATGTCAGTTTTTGGCTTTTGAAATAATGGGAAATAATCCTAAATATCAAAAAAACAAGCCTTGGCCGAATATCACCTACCTTACAAATTCCAAATTTGAAAAGGATTCCTTGCCTTATAAAGACTGTCGACATCCCTAGCATCATATGTTAAATTTAATTTAACATATAAATCATAACCTTTAACCAAATGTATTTATCTTACCTTAGATCCTCGAATTTCCCTAAAGATTCCTCCTTGTATTCAACTATTGTAAAAGAACCTGAGAGATCCTTATAGATTCGGCCATAAGACAAAAATAGGGATTAGACCCTTCTCTTTCGGCAAATAGAAAAAAGAAAGGACTTGATTAATGCTTAGCCTTACCTTTAATGCTTTGATTGATTGTTTCCTTGCCTAGAGTCACAGAGTTTCGGCTATGGAGTTTTAATCACAGATCAAAGAGTGTTTTGGCTCGACAATAGCAAAGGAGAGGAGAAGAAAATAGAAGAAGAAGAGATGGATTTTGCTTAAAGAGAAATTCGAAAGAGGGGAGAGAGCAAGGGATTTTCGGCTACTTGGAAAGATGAGAGAAAAGACCTTGGGTTCTCCTTTTATAGCCGACTTTGCTAGGCCAAGAGTCCTTGACTTGGCCACCACTTTCCCTTAAGATAATATTATCTCCTTTATCTAAAAATAAAAGCATTTAATCCATCAATTATCTCCTCAGATAATCCAAATTTAAAATCCCTTATTTATCACTTAAAAATAATCTAAAATAAATCCATTATTTATCCCTTATCTCTTAATAAAAATAATACCAATAATAATCCATCATTATCTATCTATTTGCCGAATTTTAAAAGGATAAAAGCTCTTAAAATTAGCCTATGTGCCGTCCACCTCTGTCCATCCTTGCAGCAAAATAGAACTTTTATTTTTAGCTTCCCATGCGACTCGAACCCAGGCCCAATACCCTTGCATGTGGCGCCATTTCCAGAGGCCTTAAGTGGCATCTTCAGGCCACTTTTCCAAGCCTGTTTGTGTGTCAAACTTTACCAACTTTTTCTTTTAAGGCCATCTTGCCCGTATTTCCTATTTTAAACTTTAAAATTTGACATTTCTGCATCATTTCTAAGTTTCCTAAAATTTTCGATCGGCTCAAGAACTTGCCATTTTTCTTACATTTTCAAGTTTCCAAAATGTTGTGTTTCCATTTTGGATCATTTCCAAAATGTTCGTGTTTCAAAATGTTCGTGTTTCCAAAATGTTCAAGTTTCCAAAATGTTCGTGTTTCCATTTTATGCATTTCGTGTTTCCAAAATATCAAAATTTATTCTTAGTGCTTAAACTTGTCATTTCATACAATTAAACCGAAAATGCATAGGCCCTTTTCGGGATGTTACAGTTGGACCATTGGAATATCTGTTAGCTTTGCCGACTGAGTTAGAAAAGATTCATAATGTGTTCCATGTGTCTATGTTACGTCGTTATCGTTCAGATCCATCGCATGTAATTTCGCAGACAGAGGTTGAGATTCTGCCAGATATGACTTACGATGAGGAACCGATAAAAATTCTAGCTCGAGAGGCTAAGTAATTAAGGAACAAAAGTATTACACTTGTAAAATTATTATGGAATAGGCATGGGATAGATGAGGCTACATGGGAGCCCGAAGAGACTGTGGAAAAACAGTACCCCAATCTCTTCACAGGTAAGATTTTCGGGGACGAAAATCCTTTAAAGGGGGAGAAATGTAACATCCTGAAATAGGGCCTAAACAGAACAGTGGTTGCGAAACCATGAATCTGAGATAGAAAAGTTTATTATGATTAATTATTATGATTTATTGAGTGATTAGATGCATGTGTTAGAATATCGATAGAAAATTTCATGAATTGCATATCTAATTTGCCTATTAGGACTTAATTGCAAAAGTTGATAAATATGACTTTTAGGTGTTAAAGGATTTAATTGAAGAGCATAATTGAAGTAGAGGTCTTTAAATGGTAATTATACCATTAGGCTTTCATGGACAAAAATGGACATATATAGGTAGAAAGAACCAAAGTTTTTAATGAAGGGTAATTTAGTCATTTGGTAATAAAAAGAAATTAAAAGGAAAAAAGATGGAAAATGTGCTCAACTTCTTCATTAGGCCAATTTTTTCAAGGGAACACAATAGCTAGGGTTTATTCAACTTCTTAAGCTCATAGTAAGTGCATCCAAGCCCCGTTTTTAATGTTCTTTACATTTTTAAAGCCCTAGTAGCTCAGTTTAGTTTATTCTATCAATAATTCATGCTAGGGTTCATATTTGGAAAAATAAACATAGGTGAAATGTGTTTATTTTGATGTGTTACGATAGAATATGAAGTCTGAAATTATGTTAAACAACTTTTTCTAAGTGATTTTAAGTGAAAATGAGTAAAACGGTTTAATTCGTAAAAATACCTAATGTTCATAAGTACATGTTAGAGTGTTCTCATAGAAGGGAAAAATGATCATCATGTCATTAAACATAAGAATAAGGGATAAATTTTAATTTCCGAGCTTTGGGACAAATGTGTAAATATGTAAAAGTTTAGGGGCAAAGTTGTAATTTTGTCAAAGTTAGAGTTAAGGGCTGTTTTAATAAATGTGAGTATTAAATAAGCTAAATTTTCTATTATAGATCAAGAGGAACGAAATTTGGAGTTAGATCGGGGAAAGAAAAAGATAGTGGACTAAAACGAAACAGTTTATCGTATTTTGTTTCGAGGTAAGTTTGCAGTAAATAAATGCAATATTCTATTATTTTACATTTGATACTTAAATTCCAGCATGTACGTATTTATTCTGTATATATATCATTTAAAGACTCAAGTATGAATTGTAGGAAAAGCTATCTCAGAAAGTTCCGGTTGAACCTTAGGAATGTGTAGGATACAAATGTCATGACATTAGGGTTTAAGGAAATCATGTAAGACCATTTCAAGACATGGCATTGATAAATTACTATAAGGAAAATGTCCCATGTAAAACCATTCCAAGGCATGGCATTGGTGAGTTCATAAGGCAAGGATACCATGTAAAACCATGTTAAGACAAAGCAATGGTTAAGTTTCATAAGGAAAGGTACCCGCGTATCCTTAGTATTCCAAGTGGTTGAATGGGAAAATTCAAAGAGTATACCAAAGGAAATGTAAGACAAGTTCAAGCTAAAAAGGTACAGGTAAGAATTTAAGACTTAAGTATATTAAATTAAAGGCTTACATAATCTAGGTAAAGAAAGATTAAGATAATTCATTAAGAATGTTGTTATTTATTTACATGTAAACTTACCAAGCTTTATGCTTACTCCCATTCCTTTTTTTAATGGTATTACAAGCCAACTCGGGGATCGCAAGGACTTCGGAGTTCGTTAAACACTATCAAAGGATTATATTGGTATTTTGTGACTTGAACTTTTTAAGTTATGGCATGTATAGGGACTTAGCCATTTTGTGTGTATGTCCTTATGATATGCCTTAATATTGGCTTGTAAATACTTGATACTGATTAGCCATTAAAATGGTTAATTAAGAGCATGTTTTGGATGCTATGTCTGCTTAGATGATAGTTTTTTACAAAGAAATTATGAAAGAGTAAAAATCTGCAGGGAACAGTTTTGGTCAGCAACTGTTAAGTAAATTTGAAAAATCACTAAAAATATTATCAATGTAATTATGGTGTGAATGAGAAATATAATTAAAGCCTATTGAGTCTATTTTTATATGAAAGAAACGGTGTAGGAAAAAGAGTTGTATATCATGAGATAATTGACTTTTTCTGCAGAGGGGTCTAAACTATCGAACTGTGTAACAGGGGAGACTTTAACTAATAAACTGTACTAACTGGCGACACCAAAAATTATGGAAAACTTATAGTAAGAATATATTTGAGTCTAGTTTCAAGGAAAGTTTACGGATCTAAATTTTGTGTTTCGTAACTTGAGTTATAGTCAATTTAGTGAACATGACACAGATGGACAGTTTTAATTTTTATGCCTCGAACTAGTAAGTTAGTCTAGTAATGCCTTGTGCTCGTCTCCATCAACGGTCTCGGGTAAGGAGTGTTACATTTATTGGTATCAGAGCAAGATTTTAGTCGGTTCTTAGAATATTTGGTATGAGTAAGAGTCGAACTATACATGCCATACTTATATTTTGATAGTGTGATGACTCTTGACGATTTTAAAATGCTTTTCTTTTATAGTTATAGATCCCGAACGAGCTGGTACAGATGATGTAGAGACTAATGCGCCCGCTCCCACTAAAACAATGGTGCCACCAGATAGTAGTGAAAGGCCCGTTACAGTTTGTCAGGGAGGAGGGGCTCGAGAAGCCTTCTTCTAAGCTATGAATGAATGGTTTGTTGAGTTCGTTCGTACGAACCCGGCTGTTAGACCTCCACCCCATCATGATCCTCAGACTACCCATGTAGCTTCTCCAGTCACAGATATAGTCAGAAGAGAGAAGCCACCCATTAACAAGATTAGAAAACAAGGGGCCGAGGAGTTTTGGGCTACCAAAGATGATGATGCAGAGAAAGCTAAATTTTGTATCGAGAACACTATCAGCTTCTTTGATAAGTTATCTTATACACTGGAAGAGTGTATTAAATGTGTAGTGCCACTTCTTAGAGATTAGGCCTACTAGTGCTGGAAGACACTTGTGTTAGTAGTACTGAAAGAAAGAGTTACTTGGGATTTCTTTCAGCAGGAGTTTCGTAAGAAGTACATCAATCCGATGTTTATTGACCAGAAAAGAAAAGAGTTCCTTTAATTAAAATAGGGTAAGATGATTGTGACTGAGTAGTGTGTGTCTACAGAGGTTATCATGTGTAAAAGATTTGAGGATGGGTTCAGTGATGATATTCTACTATCTGTTGGTGTTCTAGAGATAAAGGAATTTATTGTTTTAGTTAACCGAGCCTGTAAGGCAGAGAAGTTGTTAAAAAGAAAGGGTAAAGCTAAAATTGAGATGCAAGATACGAAGAAAATATAGATGAGCAAGTCATTTTAGTCTACATCCAAGAGCCGTAGAGAGTTTTCTACGAGATCTAATTTTTCAGCCAGGTATTCTAGCTGAAATAGAGGTAGAAGGTTTATGGATCCAAAAGCTCAAACCACTTCAATTGCGAGTGTTGGTAGTATTCAGCCTGATAGACCTGAGTGTCCTCAATGTGGACAACGTCATCCACGTCAATGTTGAGCAACTGAGATTGGTTGTTTCTGATGTGGTGCACCAGATCATTTCATTCGGGAGTGTCCCAAAATGGTTAAAAAATAAGTAATACTGAGTGCAAGATCGAGCAGAGGCAGATCTAAGAGAAATCCCAGAGTAGGGGCAGGTAGAGGTACATTTAGAGATACAACAATGAGATCAGATGTTAGAGCATTAGCAAGGACTTATGCTATCCGTGCTCGTGAATAGGCATCCTCCTCCGACGTAATTACGGGTACATTTTCTCTTCATGACATTAATGTTATTGCTTTGATTAATCCAAGTTCAACCCATTCCTATGTTTGTATGAAATTGATGCCTCATATGAACATGCCCATAGAGTTTACGTAATTTGTGATTAAAGTATCGAATCCATTAGGTCAGTATGTGTTAGTAAACAAAGCATGTAAAATATGCCATTTGATGATTAGAGGTTACTATTTTTCGGCCGAGAAGTGCCAGCAGATTTTCGACAAGTGATCTGTCAAACAGTCTAGTTTTAATATTTATAAAAGAATGATCGAACCTGTAGACTAACTATGACAACGATAGAGGCAAGTGCACCTATCGAACAGTAGTATAGTTTAGGCAAGAATATCTTCTCAAACCCAAGGGAACCTAAAAGTACTACTACTCACTTTCTTTCTATTATTTAGCCTGAGATATGGAGTGATTGGCTTATGAAACTAATGAAAAGAACTAAACTAGATGCAAAGACAAAAGAATGAATTGGAGAAAGACTGTGGGAAAACTCAGTTGATGAAGATGATACCCTCAGGAAGAATCCACCTTTGACTTCACTTATTATTTATTCCCCAAACCATATGGTTTCTTTACTTAGCTTGATCCGTGAGGCTCCCTAACCTATATTAAACCATCTCTCGAGGTGAATAATGTCTAACCTTAGGTTAATTAGTGGAACTCTCATTCTCTTATAATTACCCCCTAAGGAATTAGTAAATCGATCAATGGATTCCCATATGAGGTTTCACCCTAATTCAGCAAAATCTTATAACCGTATCTCTAGGTACCCGATCAACTCTACTCAATTATGCTAGATCTACTCTTAGGCAGGGTCTATTCCTCCTCCACCTAAGCACATCAGATTAAATTAAGCAACATAATTAAGAACAAACTAAGTACTTATCATATAATTTAGAAATCAAATAACAAAATCCATCATAGGTTTCATCCCCTTCAGGTATCTGAAGGGTTTAGTTCATAACAAAATAGGAAAACATCTCAAGAGAAAAGATAAAACAAAACATAAGAAATCCCTAAAACCCACTGAAGGAATTGAAGGATAGATCCTCCGTTTTGAATAGAACTCCAACTTCTTGAGATGGATCAACTAGCTATCTTCGAGTAATTTCCTGAATAAAAGCTCTGGCAGAAAACTCGGTCCCCTATTTCTGCTTCTTCCGAACTCCCCTTTTAGTTGCTACCTTGGGTGTTTATATAGGCTTTGAGATGCTTTACTTGGCTCCTAAGTATCCTAATTCAAGTGAAATTCCTCCTAGGATGTTTAAGTGGACTTAGAAGAATGTTTCTTTGGCTTCAAGCACCCAAATCCGAGTGAAATTGCTCATTCCCGTAGCATGGGCACGGCCATGGTACACGCCCGTGTAAATCATCTTCAAGCCATGTCTCGATTCTGCCGATTAGGGCACGACCGTGTAAATTGTGGCATGGCCGTGTGAAGTAATTTTATGAGGCACGGGTGTATGGCTTGAAGTCCAAGCCGTGTCAATTTCTTATTTGGCCCAAATTGGCCCGTTTTAAGCCCGTTTCTCATTTTTTTTATCCTTAGGTGCTTTCTTGAGTGTAAGACATGAAAAGAAAGGATTAAGAGCACCTTTTTTACATAAATCAGGGATAAATCATCCAAAAGCATACTAAATGTGGGATTAAAATATGTTACTTTTACGGTTTATCAAATACCCCCACACTTAAGCTTTTGCTTGTCCTCAAGCAAAATTCCCAACTTACAATTAAAATGAACTTTCCATAATTCATAATTCCTATCGACAATGTCTCATCATAATTCATATATAATTTATACACAGATAATTCATCTCAAAGAACCCTAAGATTCAATCAAGATAAGTCATACCTTTGTAGTAGTACGAAAACATTGGTGTCTCCCCTTATCTAAGTAATTACCTTTAATTCAAAATCGACAATGATTGACATCCTCACAAAAGATTTACTCAAATCACTCAAAGTGTTTAAGGTTCAAGAATAAGCACTCTAAATCGAACCTAAAAAGTTAATCCCACGGGCTTGCCTGAAAATCAAATCTCTACCACTGTATATGATATGATACACAAATCAAAAGGTCTTTAATCAGGGTTGTAACGGGGCTTGGGTTAAAAGGTGTGGATAAAGGCTGAATTAGATGGTTAGAATCGAGATTGACTTGACAAATTACCTAACTAGAAACAATGAACTAAATATGAATATTTACATCGAATGAAAACTAATAATACGTACTATTGATAATTACCCTATAATAAAGAGTATTTTTATCACTTGAAATTTGATAATACTTTAATACGAGCTTTTTCTTCAATAATTGGAGTTTAAAAGCTCTAAGCTTTTTTTTTAAGAACAAACTAAGATATTACATCATAAATGATAAATGTAACTACTGAACTAATATAATTTGGTAAATTAATCAAATCAAACCTCGATTAAAGGGTAGTCAAAAGAAAGGGTGATAACAATACAAAGGCGTTTTGGTGTTAAAATTAGTGGGTGAGTCCATAAAAAGGTTGTTAGGATTCAACGGGGTTCACTAGGGGTTAATTTGTGAAGGTAGGCTTTTTATGGAATAAGTGGGTTAAATCCTTGGTGCCTTTATCATCACTGTATATCAAATCAAAAGTGTGGTCTCGACATGTATAAACGAGGCAAGTTCTAGAATAACAGTTCAAAGTTGACACACTCATATCAATAAAGTGAGCACGAAAAAGAATATATGCTCTATAAGGCTCAAAATCTCACAAAAATTATGGGTGTTTTTGACATCAATCCCTGTAAATTTCAAACCTCAAAGTAATACTCAAATTCAGTTCAACGACCTATTAATTTTTAATTTTTAGAAAGTAGACTTATCATGCTCGATTCTCTAGTATCCTTCAAATTTAATCATCAATGCACAATTAACTATGACTTACTCTAAAACATATCAATAAAAATCATACATCATTATAAATTTCATCTTAATTAGTAATATGACAAAAATACATTCGAACAAGACTAAATTCAGGATTTTGAGAATAATGCAAAAAGTTAGGTACTTTACCCCCCCTCACACTTAAGATGTACATTGCCCTCAATGTACAAAGATAGATAAACAATTATGTAGTAATAAAATCAAAAGAGAAGGGAAGAAATAACACTTCCTGAATTTTTGAATGAAGTCTATGAAAAGAAACTGGATAAGATTTGAGGTGAACATGTGGAAGCGTCTCGAATAGTTTGAAATTGAATCCTCGAAGTGGCCGGCTTGGTTTTATTGTATCCTAAGCTAAATCTAAATATCATAAAGAATAAGAAGAAGAAAATAAAATAAAATAAAGTAAAAAATAATGATGAAATAAAATAAAAACAAAAATAAATAATGCAAAATGAAAGACAACTAGAAAAATGGAGAATGAGGTTTAAATAGAGATGTAGCCCGTGTTTTGGGATTTTGAATTTTGAACGCATTCAGGGTGTTCAGGAATGGCTGTGGGTGTCGTGGCACACCCGTGTCTTTCTTCACACGATTATTCAATACGGGTGTGCTCCTATCGTGTTCGATAAGTCAGAATGTTGGCACGGTTGAAAGGCACGACCGTGTTTAGCTCATGCTTGACAATTCAGTAACCCCGCACAAGGTGACAGCATGGGCATGGACTATTATCGCCACCCGTGTTGGGAAAAGAAATTTTTCTATATCGTGCACGGCTACTGGCACGCCCATGGTTCATCCCCTGGCTTTCACACGGCCACGGGCACACCCGTGTGTAGGGCTGTGTGGCCTAGAAATATTCTCTTTGGTTAGTTTATGGTTAGGTTCTAAAAAGAAAAAGAAAATAAAAAATTAAAAAATGTAAAAATGGGGTTAGTGCTCGGGTTGCCTCCCGAGAAGCAGTCGTTTATAGTCTTAGCTAGATTTTACCTCTCATTTGTATGGTCATGGTGGTTTGAGGAGGTGAAAATCCTTTCTCATGCGATCACTTCGGTTATGAATATATAGTTTAAGCCGAGTAATGTTTACCTCAAAAGTGTCAAATTTAGGATTGCTGGCCTCGAGTGTACTATATAGGAAGACATTTAGTACCTCAAAAGTGATTTCTTCGTTTGTCTTGAGGTCTGAATTGGTGATTCGAGGGTCTTCCTTATTCAACAATACTTGATCCTCTATTTTGATGTGATTTGTTGTTCCTATTAGCTTGCCTGGGGTTTCCTTCGGTTTCACTTCGTGTGGTTCTAGTTCCTTATGTAATTCTTCTTTATTAGCACGAGGTCTATGATCCGGCTCAAGTTTGTAACTTTATGGTGTTTCCTGCAATGAAGGTTGAACAAGTTGGTTATCAACTGAATTTACTTTCTCACATTTATCACTTGATGTTATGGCCGAGTCAAGAGCTTGAAAAGTGACTATCTCGTCACCTACACGAAGTATGAGTTCTCCTGCATATCAATTTTAGCTCTGGTAGTTGCTAAAAAGGGTCTTTCTAAAATTACGGGAATCGTGTTGTCCTCATCCATGTCTAAAGTGACAAAGTCTACTTGGAATACGAATTTATCAATTTTGATTAGAACATTTTCTATTATACCCCTAGAAATTCTTATAATTTTATCAGTTAATTGAATGCTCATCCTAGTTTGTCTAGGTTTCCCTAGACCTAGTTGTTTAAACATTTTGTAAGGCATAACATTGATGCTTGCCCCTAAATCCGCTAAACCATTATCAATAAATAAACTACCAATTAAACATGGAATTGTAAAACTCCTTGTGTCTTTTTCCTTCTGTGGTAGTCTATTCTGTAACATTGCTGAGCATGCTGCATTTAATTCCACGTGGTGCTCCTCGTCTAGTTTACGTTTGTTTGTTAAGAGCTGTTTTAAAAATTTCCTCGAGCCTGGCGTCTGAAAATGAGCTTCAAGGAGAGGAAAGTTAATAAGTACTTTCTTTAAGAGTTTAAGAAACTTACCGAACTGTTCCTCTGAATCTTCTCTTTTCATTGATTCGGGATAAGGTATGCGAGGTTGGTACTCCTTGATTACCAATTTTTGCTTTTCTTGTGTTACCTCTATCTTACCTTCGTCTACCTTATTTTCTTGTATTGAGTTTGGTTCATCTAACCCCTTACTGGCATGGGCTGAGATTTTGCTCCTTCGGTTTAATCTCTGTGTTACTTGGTAGACGTCATTGTTGATGTTCAGAAATTAGCTTTGTGAGATGTCCTACTGACCTAGTAAGTTTTCCAACTTGATTCTCGATCCCTTAGATCGATTCTTGTTGTTCGTCAAGTGCTGCTTTAGTCTTTTAGAGATGAGAATCTGTTGCTGCCATGAATTTTGTCAGCATCTCTTCAAGATTTGGCTCCTCTTCTTGTTGGTGAGGTGGTTGTTGAAAATCTGGAGGAAGTTTCGATCATTGGCTATTTTGATCATCCCACGAGAAATTGGGATGGTACTTCCAACCTGCATTATAAGTGTCACTATAAAAATTATTTTGATATCTAGAATAGTTACCTATATAGTGAGCTTGCTCGTTTTCCATGCCATATCTGTAGGGTGGGTACTCAGGATTCGCCACGCCTCCTAGATTTAAATCATACTGTATTTCTAGATGTACCTGCGAAGGACTATACCAATCATCAATCTTTTTATTCATCATCTCTAACTGATTAGATAACTTGGTGACCACGTCGAGGTTGAAACCACTGGTTGCTTTAGTAGGAATTGCCCCATGCCTTGCCACTGATAATTATTCAGTGCCATCTTTTCCATAGACTAAATTTATTTTGCCAAAAACAAAATAGAGGAAAAAAATAGCAAAGTAAAATAATAATAATAATAATAATAATAAATTGTAATAAAAAATTAGCTAAAGTAATAAAAATAGAGCTTTCTTAATATTTTAGAGTTCCCCGGCAACGGTGCAAAAA
The DNA here is from genome assembly GCA_025506655.1 of Gossypium rotundifolium. Taxonomy (NCBI): domain Eukaryota; kingdom Viridiplantae; phylum Streptophyta; class Magnoliopsida; order Malvales; family Malvaceae; genus Gossypium; species Gossypium rotundifolium. The sequence goes on from CP106730.1 coordinate 35,124,045, forward strand.
CTTGATCGTGTCAAACAGTCGAGTTTTAATATTTATAAAAGAATGATCAAACCTGTGGACTAACTATGACAACGATAGAGGCAAGTGCACCTATCGAACAGTAGTATAGTTTAGGCAAGAATATCATCTCGAACCAAAGGGAACCTAAAAGTACTACTACTCACTTTCTTTCTATTATTTAGCCTGAAATATGGAGTGATTGGTTTATGAAACTAATGAAAAAAACTAAACTAGATGCAAAGACAAAAGAATAAATTGGAGAAAAACTTTAGGAAAACTCAGCTGATGAAGAGGATACCCTCAGGAAGAATCCACCTATGACTTCACTTATTATTTATTCCCCAAACCATATGATTTCTTTACTTAGCTTGATCCATGAGACTCCCTAACCTATATTAAACCATCTCTCGAGGCGAATAATGTCTAGCCTTAGGTTAATTAGTGGAACTCTTGTTCTCTTATAATAACCCCCTAAGGAAGCAGTAAATCGATCAATGGATTCCCATATTAGGTTTCACCCTAATCCGGCAAAATCTTGTAACACTATCTCTAGGTGCTCGATCAACTCCGCTCAATTATGCTAGATCTACTCTTAGGTAGGGTCTATTCCTCCTCCACCTAAGCACATCAGATTAAATTAAGCAACATAATTAAGAACAAACTAAGTACTTATCATATAATTTAGAAATCAAATAACAAAATCCATCATAGGTTTCATCCCCTTCAGGTATCTGAAGGGTTTAGTTCATAACAAAATAGGAAAACATCTCAAGAGAAAAGATAAAACAAAACATAAAAAATCCCTAAAACCCTTGAAGGAATTGAAGGAGAGATCCTTTGTTTTGAATAGAACTTTGGCTTCTTGAGATGGATCAATTGGCTATCTTTGAGTAATTCTCTGAATAAAAGCTCTGGCAAAAAACTCTGCCCCATATTTCTGCTTCTACCGAACTCCCCTTTTAATTACTACCTTAGGTGTTTATATAGGCTTTGAGATGCTTTACTTGGCTCTTAAGTATACTAATTCAAGTGAAATTCCTTCTAGGATGCTTAAGTGGACTTAGGAGAATGTTTCTTTGGCCTTAAGCATCCAAATCCGAATGAAATTGCTCATTCTCGTAGCAGGGACATGGCCATGGTACACACTCCTGTAAATTATCTTCAGGCAGTGTCTCGATTCTGTCGATTGGGGCACGGTCGTGTAAATTGTGGCATGGCCGTGTGAAATAATTTGACGAGGCATGGCCGTGTGGCTTGAAGTCTAGGCCGTGTTGATTTCCTCTTTGGCCCAAATTGGCCCGTTTTAAGCCTATTTCTCGTTCTTTTTATCCTTAGGTGCTTTCTTGAGTATAAGACATGAAAAGAAAGGATTAAGAGCACCTTTTTACATAAATCAGGGATAAACCATCCAAAAGCATAATAAATATGGGATTAAAATATGTTACTTTTGCGGTTTATCAACAAGTTAAAGGCATTGTTAATTGAAACTCCTGTCTTAGTACAACCAGAACTGGGTTAAGAGTTTGTGATTTTGCAGTAATGCATCCTTGAATGGACTAGGCTGTGTACTTATGCAGGAAGGAAGGGTAATTGCTTATGCCTTTAGATAGTTAAAGCCACATGAGAAAAATTATCCGACACATGATTTAGAGCTAGTTGCTATTGTATTTGCATTGAAAATCTAGAGACATCACTTGTTTGGAGAGAAATGTCGAATATTCACTGATCATAAAAGTTTGAAATACTTGATGACTCAGAAAGATCTAAACTTGAGGCAATGAATATGGCTAGAGTTGATTAAAGAATATGAGCTAGTGATCGATTATCACCCAGATAAGGCAAACGTTGTTGCTGATGCTTTGAGTAGAAAATTGTTATTTGCATTAAGATTTTTGAATACTAGTTTGGCCTTATCAGATGATGGTTCTACTTTAGCTGAGTTGAGAGATAAACTGACATTTTTTGAAGAAATTTGTGAAGCTCAGAAGGATGACAGTTGCAAACCAAAAGAGTTCAATGTGAGTCAGGTGTAGAGTCTAATTTTCAGATTGGTTCTGATGGTTGTTTGATGTTCAGGGGTAGAGTATGTGTACCCAAGAATGATGAATTTATTTGGAAAGTCTTACAGGAAGCACATAGCAGTTCTTTGTCTATTCACCCAGGTAGTACAAAGATGTATAATGATTTGAAGAAAATGTATTGGCGGACAGGAATGAAAAGAGATATTTTAGAGTTTGTTTCTAGATGTTTGATCTGTCAGCAGGTAAAAGTTGAACATCAGGTACATTCAGGTTTATTACAGCCTGTATTAGTTCCCGAGTGGAAATGGGACCGAGTTACTATGGATTTTGTGACAGGATTACCTTTGGCACATAGAAAGAAAGATGCAGTATGGGTTGTGATTGATAAGTTAACGAAGTCGGCTCATTTTATTCCGGTTCGTATGGATTATTCACTTGATAAGTTGGCCGAGTTGTATATTTCAGAGATAGTTAGACTACATGGAGTACCGTTATTGATTATCTTATATAGAGATTCAAGATTTACTTCATGATTTTAGAAGAAATTGCAGGAAGCTTTAGGTACAAAGTTGAGTTTTAGTACAGCTTTCCATCTTCAGACTGATGGTCAATCAGAGAGAGTTATTCAGGTACTTGAAGTGTGTATTGGAATTTCAAGGTAGTTGGGAGAAATATTTTCCGTTAATAGAGTTTTCCTACAATAATAGTTATCAATCTAGTTTAAAGATGGCACCTTATGAAGCTTTGTATGGACGTAAATGTCACACACCTTTGTATTGGACAGATCTTAAGGAAAATCAGATTTACGGGGTTGATCTAGTCAAAGAAACAGAAGAGAAAGTAAAAGTCATCAGAGATTGCTTGAAAGAAACTTCATATAGGCAGAAATCCTATGCAGAATTGAAAAGAAAAGAAATTGAATTTCAAGTTGGTGATAGGGTATTCTTGAAAGTATCCCCGTGGAAGAAAGTTCTCAGATTTGGCAAGAAAGGAAAATTAAGTCCCCGTTTTATTAGACCGTTTGAGGTGATCGAGAGCGTTGGGCCATTGGAATATCAGTTAGCTTTGCCGACTAAGTTAGAAAAGATTTATAATGTGTTCCATGTGTCTATAGTATGTTGTTATCGTTCAGATCCATCGCATGTAATTTCGTAGATAGAGGTTAAGATTCAGCCAGATATAACTTACGGTGAGGAACCGGTAAAAATTCTAGCTCGAGAGGCTAAGCAATTAAGGAAAAAAAGTATTGCACTTGTGAAAGTATTATGGAATAGGCATGGGATAGACGAGGCTACATGGCAGCCCGAAGAGACTATGCGAAAAAAGTACCCAAATATCTTCACAGGTCAGATTTTCGGGGACGAAAATCCTTAAAAGGGGGAGAAATTTAACATCCCGAAATGGGGCCCAAACAAAATAGTCATTGCAAAACCACGAATTCGAGATAGAATAGTTTATTACGATTAATTATTATGATTTATTGAGTGATTAGATGCATGTGTTAGAATATCGATAGAAAATTTCATGAATTGCATGTTTAATTTGCCTATTAGGACTTAATTGCAAAAGTTGATAAATATGAGTTTTAGGTGTTAAAGGATTTAATTGAAGAGCATAATTGAAGTAGAGGTATTTAAATGGTAATTATACCGTTAGGCTTTCATGGACAAAAATGGACATATATAGGTAGAAAGAACCAAAGTTTTTAATGAAGGCTTTAAATGGTACCGACCCAATTCTAGGCTTTGTGGCCCATATGGGCATGTGGGCCCATATGGGCTCAATTTATGGGCCTTGGGCCCATTTTCACTGTTTAACTATTAAGGTTGCACGGGTCACCCGAGACGACTGTTGACCTACTAATGGGTCGGTAAGTATACCTAGACCCCTAAATTGATATAAAATGACTGTTATTCCCCTATATGGTAAAATGAGTGTTATGCCCCTATGTTATAAAATGATTGTATGCTTTATGTTATGTTATGTATGTTTATGAGCATGCCATGATATATATGTTGCATACATGTATGATATGTTGCATGGGGATGGGATTATTATGATTGGAGGAAGTGTACTATACTGGCAGCTCTGCTGCAAATACTGATTAGTGTCGTAACCGGTGCTAATTTTGGAGTGTAGGGATGGGTGGGTGACTTTATCCCCACATGGAGTGTTGGACTGGACGGAGTGGAGTGTAGAGGCTGGTTGGGTAGCATTTCTGATTACATGACTGAATTGTTACTGTCACTGTAATGGGCTAAGGCCCACACTGATACTGATATTGTAATGGGCTAAGGCCCACACTGATACTAAAATTGTAATGGGCTAAGGCCCAACTGAACTAAACTGTTATGGATTTGGGCTTAGGCCCAGACTGTAATTTATTGGCTATTTGTTTATATGGGGTTACACACTGAGTTTTCGTAAACTCACCCCTCTGTTTATCTTACAGGTAATCCCCAATCTTAGGCTGATCGGTGCTGCGAGGGACTCGGAGGTGGCCACACAATTGCACCTGTTTTCATATTTAAGTTTTATTTTCAATAAATTTGATTTGGGAATTTGTTTTTGTAATAAGGCCTCTTTAAATTTTTAACTGTTAATTTGGGATTTTAATTATTTAAATTCATATTGATAGTAGTAGGATGCAGGTTCTCAAAAGATGAATGCTTTTCAAAAAACACCATGATTTCGTAACATACTATAAAAGCTTCCACATTAAACATTGTTTTAAAATATAGTAACAAACTAAAATGATCAACATTCTGTTAAAAACAATGTGAGTTTTGAACGGACAAAATACCCTAAATTTTCGATAAAATCATAAATGAGATTAAGATAGAACGGGTTTTCCAATGAAACTATGTTTTGAAAAACGCTTCAATGTGACATCGCCAGATTTAGCCATAACGTCTAGGCCGGGTTTGGGGTGTTACAGAATAAGTTCACAGTAACTCAGTAAATTCCCACCTTATGAAGATACTTACCTACCAAATTCCATTTATCTCTTGACTATATCTCTATGTCAATTCAACCGATTAAACAAATTTTAATAAGCAAATGTGTTAATGCACATACATACTTATGAAATTAAAATAATCTCTTGTACATATCTCTATGAAAAAGTGTGTATATTTTCGTGTTTCTAGTTAGGCACTTTAGTTGTAGGTTTTGATATGTTTTAATCCTATTTGAATATGTTTTTGAGGTATGGAAATGTTTGACTTTGAGTTAGCTTGGTACTTAAGTTTTGGATGAAAATTTGCCTTATTTCGTAAGCTTTTTAAGGTGAACACGGCCTGCTGTGTGTCTTCTTAAATTTTTGTGCAGAATTAGCTCACACAGTCACAGAGAGTTGCATGGACTAGCAATATAGCCATAATTTTTATTATGCTATGTATGAAATGTAGATTTGAATGTTATTTAAATTAATAAATGAATGGTTTAATGATTTAAATTGTTTTGATATGTGCCATAGAACTTTGTAACCCTAATCCGATGATGAAGACAAGTTAGGGGTGTTACATTTTAAGTGTAAAGTAAGTTCAAATCCATAAAATATTTTATCTTCCCTCAATTAACTAAGCATCATTCCTTAGACTGAAACACATGTCTTCATATGTTGAATTCAGCACTTTCCTTTCCACTAATGTAATTCACTTTGAATAGGTCTTAATAAGGGTTGTAAGGGGGATCGGGTTAAGGTATGAAAAAAATGGATATTTTAAGTACAATAACCTTAAACTTAGCTTACCTTGGCCTTCAAAAAGTGCAACTTCTCACTAAAAAACCAACTCCTTTTTTCAGCACATGTGCCCAATGGTACTCTTTTTTATTTATCTCATGGGTACGTTTCTAAGCATAGAACTTTATGTAACTCACTTTAGAGTGCATTTTTTCTTCCTTTTTTTGGCATACTCAATATCCCACGTAACTCCCCCACACTTAATTTCCAAATGCATCCAATGTAAGCAAGGTTAAGATTTGGTGGTACAAGAGGTTGAGAAAAATAATTTTTTAGGAAGAGCTATTTAATTCATGGATTTAACAAAAAAAGGTCATACACCACAAATCAATTTTCAAATGATAATAATTAATAGGGTTAGCTTGAAAGGCTGAATCACTCCAAAGAAATCATGCCTAAATAATTTTTATATGGCTATACTTCCTAGGATTTCACCTCAAGGAAAATATCAAACCAATTTTTAAAGACTAAACCCTCATACATACTTAATTTTTCCAAGGAATATAAAAAAAATTATGGTGAGCCTATACATGCTCACTAAAATCAACACTAATTTCTTGATTTATTTAATATAAAAAATGCTTGAAGAAAATGAAAGATCATACTTGAATCTGGACTACTATACCAAACAAAATCAATTGATGTTGAGCATCTTTTTCGTTCAATTGTCTCCATGCAAGAATCATCTTCCACAAAAAAATGAGTAAAATTTTGAGGCACGGTCCCCCCCAAACTTAAAAGGAAAATTATCTTCATTGTTCAAAAATATTCACCAGAAGAAAATAGAGAAAAACTCAAAAAGTATATTTCATTAAAACCAATTCATGAGTGCAACCATATTTTAGTGAGTTCCCCTACAAGTTCTTCCTTGTTTTCAAAAATAAATATTGCAAAATTATTTCAAGAATGAGGAAACAACCTAATGGTTAAAAGAAATATGAGAAAGCATGAAAATTAAATGAGGTCCCAAGTTTGAATCCTTTCCCTTATGAAATAATTTAATTTTTGGCAAAAATCCCTTGTTTTTAATGTGTGTGCCACAAGCCTTGTAACCCTAGGTATAAATGCTAATTTTTCACAAATAATTAGCCTTAAATCCTCCTCCTAATTGCCCTAGCTGTTCATCTCCTCCTATCCCTCTCTTTCATTTTATTTTTTTCCTTTCCTCCATTTATGTTGTCGCTTACGCCTCCCATTTTACAATCTCTTTCTTTTTCTTTTTGAATCAAGATTATGCACCATCTTATTTATTATATTGCTTCCATTTATCCTCATCTAAATCATCCCCAAATCTGAAATCTTGAACCCCAAGATCGATCCCAAGCATTGCTAAGAAAGTTTCATTGTCGTTTCTTTCAACTAGCTTGGGTAAGATCTCTTTTCTCTTCAATTTCTTGATTAATCTTGTAAACTAAAAAATAATAATTTCAATCTAAAATTTGGTGGATTTTAAATTATTTCAAAGGTTTTTTTTCCATATTTTAATGAGATCTCAAACCATTTTAAAATTCAACCCCAATTTTGGCCACCATGGGTGGTGGTGCGTGTGCCTATGTGCAAGAAAGTGGGCTGTTTTGCTTCTTGAGTATTTCCCAATTAATTCCAGCCTTAATTTCATTTCTTGAAACCTCTTAATTAGCTTTTAAGCCCATGTCAAATAGGGAAAAATTTTCTTGATCGATTGGTCATTCGAAACTCGAAAATCGTAAAGCGTAAGTGCAAGTAAGGATAACTAGTTTGTTATTTCGACGTAGTTGTTCGGTAAAGGTTATGAATTAATTAAATTAAATAATTTAATCATTAATTAGCTACTGATTTTCCCGCATATTATTGAATTAGGCGCTGAGCGGAACGCCCCAAATCATCTGTAAAGGTGAATAATGATTGTACGTACAGTTCGCATCAATACAATGTAAAAAATCTAACTAGTTTGTCTTCATAAAATAGTTATAATTTCAAAGATTGGTTTGAACTCATAAATGGGTGTTTGGGGGCTGGTTTAATGGTAAATTTATTTAATTTATACTGAATTTTGGTTTTGGTTAGTTTAAGAAATTATAAGGAAAATTGGAAGATTCGCTAGTGTCCTATACTCATAAAATTGTTTGAAAATGTTAAGTATCATGTTATATGTGATAAATTAGCTTACTGATTGGATTGACTTAATAGCCAAATTATTGATTTTGTGAGTGGTTGAACTAGTTATGTTTCGAGCCTTAAAAGATTGACATGTTGTGTAACATCCTGAAATTAGGGGCTCTACATTTTTATGTTTGTTGTGTGTTTGGCATGTTCTGTTTATTAATTTGGTATGTTTGGGTGTCTTGGGAAGGCTCGGGGTCAAGCTTGAGCCTTGGTGAAAATTTTGTTTTTAGGCTCTTTAGGGGAGAGCTGGTTGAAGCAGGTATTAAGGATAACTTCTTGTGTTTGTTGACACAAGAAAAGTTGTGGTGGAGTGGAAAAAAGGCGCCACTTAAGGTGTAGGAAAGTGGCATCACAAGGGACCAGCAGAGGGAAAGAGTTTGAGTCTCGTCAGTAGCATTCAAAAACTTTATTTTTTGTGCTTAGGGAGCTAAGGAGGTGGCTTTCGGCTGGCCTCATCATGGTTGTTGGTTGAATGATTCAAGCTGTTTGAATGGATGGCCATGAGGTGTTTGTGGTGTTTGAATTGGTCAAACTGATTCAAATGAGTGAAGGGGAGTGAAAGTATGAGGAAACCGTGGGTTGGTGTTGGTGGTGGAAGTTGGCCGAAAGTTAGGGTGTTTGGGGGAGTGAATTTGGTCAAGTGGGTGAAAGAGGGGGACCTTTTGTTGTTGAGCATGTGCGGTGTGGTGCTAGCTTAAAGGTACTGAAATTCCATAGACTTTAGGCTTTGGTTCATTTCATTTTAGCACTGTTCATTTCATTTCATTAATGGAGGTGAGTGCCGTTTGGTAGCTAGTGTCATTTGAGTGTGAAGTTAAGCTGAAACCGTCCATAGAGACTTCCCTTTCTTCTTTTCATTTGGTCACTTGGTTTCATTTTCTATTTTCTTTTTACCAAAGGAAACCATAGCTCCCTATTCTCTTTCTCTCATCATTGTTGCTTTAAATCTTTTCCCCATTTTATGTGTTAGCCGAAAGTCCTTGAAGCCACCCCCTTACCGAATCTTTCCTTCTTCCGTGCTCATTTCACTTAAACCTCACAACCGAAACTTTCATCTCACTTCTTCGTGTTTCATCTTTCTCCTCTATTTCTTCTTCTTTAGCCGAAACTTTGCACCATTTCCTTTGACATCTTTCCTTTTCTCTCTTTAGCCAAATATTTCCTATAGTCTGAAGTGAATCGATTTCACCCTGCTGTTGGATTATTAAAGGTAATGTTTCTTTTATCTCTTGTTACAAGAGCAGAATCTCCTTCTCTTTCCATTTCTTTTCGGTTTCTTTCTCTTCTATTCTCTAAACTTCTCTATCTCCATTCTCATTAATCAAATTTATGTTTCTTCTTTTCATCTCGAATCAAGGCCGTTTGAGTAGCCTAAGGTGTGAAGGGTTACTTTTTTGCCGAATCTGCTTTGGCTTTTCATTACCTGTTTCATCGCAAGTTAAGTTTGGGCAATACCTTTTTCCTTCATTAAGTCTCTTATTGATTAGCCGAATACCCAAGGGCTATCTGTGACTACTAGGCTGAACTTCTGCTTCTCTCACAACTCATATTGGATTTGAAGGCAAATCAGTGGTGGTGCAGTTCATCATTTACCAAGGTAAAGGTCGCTTCTTTTCAGGGTTATGGCTATTATATCCCTTATCGGTAGTAGTCTATTTTAATCGATTCTCTTATTAGATAAGCGACGATGCACTCTGAGTATTGATCAAATCTCTTCATGGATCCAAGTGTAAGTCAACCCAAAGAAGAGAGTGTGCTCGTAATATCTAATTTGCCATTCAAAAGACGTACTATTTTGGCAGTTCGAGACTATCCGTCAGGTTGTGGGAGTGAGCCGACATCTGCCTGGGATAGGCAAATAGCCGTTGTGCCTGTTAGTGAAAGCGTCGATGTAGAAAGCTTAGTGTTACGTGCTATCAGGTGTGTATTACTTACATGCTTCTTTACTGTTTGAGTTTTAACTGTATGGGTTGAAAGCCGAAACGACTGTTTGATAGTCGAGATAACTTCGTGGTTAAGGTTGGAGACACCGGTGAGTTCTACTATGATGATACTTTCGATTATAAGACTTGTATGAAATTATTGTCTGTTACACGTTGAGAATATGTTGCATTCATTTTCAGCATGATAAAACGAGCATGGGCTTGGGATTGAATGAAAGGGGAAGCATGAATTAGTGACTATTGTTACGGTGGTTTGAAACCACGAATACATATATCAGTGACTTGTCTCGGTGGTTTAGGACCACAGTGGGTTGGCCTCATGATTATATATATTAGTGACTTTGTCACGAGTGGTCTAGGACCACGGTGGTCAAGAACCACAGTGGCGTAATGCCACGAGTGTTTGGATGGATAGCTAGATTGGACTTGGCTGCATTGCATACATGTGATATATGCCATATTGAGTGGGCTAAGGTCCAATGTGCATCTGTGGGATTAAGGCCCAGTTTGCATTATACGAGAATTTACACACTGAGTCTCGGTGACTCACCCCTCTGCTTAATTGTGTAGGTAATCCCTAGATCACAGATCACATGAGGTGGCCATGCGTTATCGTTCCTTTCGTAAACTCATTCTCTTATTTAAGTTTATTTTTAATTGGGATTTTAATTTGTAATAAGGCCGCTTTAACTTTATTTTGGGGTTTGATTCAAATTTGATATTATATGCTATAACCTGTCAAATATGGGGTTTTCTTAAAAACATAACTAACGATTTTCCAACATATTAACATATGGATCACAAGCCACAAATAATTAAACTTGGCATTTTCATAGAACTACAAATATTATTTTCTAACGGGTCACGTTCCTCAACATTATTTTCAACTGTTACCTCATCGAAATTTTCTAAATTTGGCTTTACAAATAAACCAAACTCTAAATTACCCCTAACATGGAATCACTAAAATGAAAAGTTTTTCACAAGTTACTATGTATCGTTAAACATTTTCAAAACTACCATTCTTGTAACAATCCAAATTTGGTCGTGACGTATTGACCGAGTCTGGGGTGTTATAATTGTGGTATCAGAGCCAAATTTCAAAAACATGGCTATGGGTATGAGGTTCAAAAATGTTTTCAAAAGTTGATTTAGAAAATGGTTTAGAAAAAAAAATACATGGTTTTTAGAAGCACGGCACCTGAGTCCCCAACACAAAATCCTCATGGTAAATCTTCTGACTATTGGTTGCTTTGCATGAAGTAATTGTATTGTGCTATGATTACTAGTACTAAGAAATTCAACTTTAGGGATTGAAACCTATATGTGTATATGTATTTATGAGAACTACTTTTAATGCTATTTTACATAAGATTGCTCTGTAATAAACAGTGGAAGAAAAATACTAATGCATAAAACTTTTAATCAGATTTAGTCGAATCGGTAGTCATGAGCACTAGGGGACGTGAACGTGGTATGCGCGGCCGTGGTAGAGGCCGGAGTGTTGAAGCTGAACCCTCGGAGTCAGGGTATGGGTCAGAAGGTGAAGTGCTATCATCACCAATGGCGGAAGCGAGATTTCAGGATCAAACTGGAGGAGACGATGCTATGTTTCAGGCTATGTTGCGTGTTTTGGAGCTGGTTCCTGATGCGAGAATGGGATCAGTGGCTCAAAAATCTGCGTCAGAACGACTTCGAGCTAATAGGGCTGAAATGTTTAGGGCATTTCTGGTGTGGCTCCGAATGTAACGGAGTACTGGCTAGAAGCAATGGAGCGCATTATGGATGATCTTGATTGTACCCCGGAAGAGAAACTAAAAGGAGTGGTGTTTTTCCTCTGAGATGAGGCATATCAGTGGTGGCTCACGGTAAGGGATAGTACGGCAGCTGATCGTATTACCTGGGATTTCAAGTCAGCGTTCCAAGGAAAGTATATTGGGTCGAGCTATGTGGATGCTCAAAGGAAGGCATTCCTAAACTTGGTTCAGGGGAGTAAGTCAGTGGCCGAGTATGAGGCAAAATTCCTATGTCTAAGCCATTATACCCGGGGTATTACTTCAATAGATCATGAACACTGTGTTTGATTTGAGGATGGTCTAAGGGATGAGTTACGAGGACTGATAGCTCCGCAACGAGAAAGGGAGTTCGTTATTTTGGTTGAGAAGGCTAGGATAGCCGAAGAGGTAAAGAGATCTAAAAGGCAGAATCAAGATAGGGACAAGGGTAAGCATAAAAGGAATTTTGGGTCGTCAAGATTTGTTGGGAATTTTCAGAAGAGGCCTACGCTCGATGGGCCGAGTCGAGTTGCGAGACCTGTTATTGTTGGTCAGCCTCAACAATGTGCTACGTGTGGGAAGTTTCACTTGGGGGAGTGCTGGGCAAGAAGTAGTGGATGTTACAGGTGTGGATCAGTAGATCATCGGGTAAGGGACTATTCGCAAGAGTCAAACAGAGCGCGGCCAGTGGGTCGAGTTATGTTCAGTCTAGAAGAGGTTGTCAGCAACTACAGAGAGGTCATGGTCCCGCTAGGGGTGAAAATGGTTTTGGCCGAGGGCGTGGAGCATCGGGTAGAGGTGCTGGGAACGTAGATGCAAGACAGCCTGGGTTGGTTTCTGCAGCCAGACGCCGAGAGGAGGGTAATGCACCAGACGTCATAACCGGTATGTTCCTTATTTTCAGGTTGCCTTTTACTGCATTAATTGATATTGGGTCTACGCATTTTTATGTAGCTAGTACTGTGTCTGGAAATCTGAACATAGAATCTGAGATTTCTTCTAGAGAGATGACTATGCTTAGCCCTTTAGGGCAATCTGTAGTGGTGAACAAACTCTTTAGGAGTGTGCCTTTATAGGTTCAAGGGATAGTTTTTCTGGCTGATTTGATGGAACTGTCATTCGGTGAGTTCGATTTGATCTTAGGCATGGACTGGTTGGTGAAGTATCTAGCGAACTTGGATTGTGCTGCTAAGCGCATGGTGTTAAAAACTCTCGAGGATAATGAGGTGATAGTGATAGGTGAAAGAAGGAACTACTTGTCCAAGATAGTGTCCACTTTAAAGGCTGAAAGGATGGTGCAAAAAGGGTGTGAAGCGTTCTTAGGTTTCATCAGTGCTATGGAGGCCAAGGTGTCAATCGTAAAGGATGTTAGAACAGTAAGGGAATTCTTCAATGTTTTTCCAGAAGAGCTTCTAGGGTTACCTCCGGATCGCGAGGTGGAGTTCGATGTTGATATTCTTCCGAGAACAGTGCCAATGTCCATTGCTCCGTATAGAATACGCCGAAGGAGCTGGTGGAACTTAAAGCCCAGATTTAGGAATTGTTGGATCGGGGTTTTATCCGACCAAGTGTGTCACCTTAGGGGAGTGCCAGTGTTATTTGTTTAGAAGAAGGACGGGTCAATACGTATGTGCATTGACTATATGCAACTGAGCAAGTTGACGATCAAGAACAAGTACCCGTTGCCTAGGATAGACGAATGTTCGATCAGTTGCGAGGCACTTCAATCTTTTCAAAGATAGACTTGAGGTCAGGTTATCATCAACTTAAGGTCAAGGAGGCAGATATCCATAAGACAGCCTTTCAAACTCGTTATGGTCACTATGAGTTCTTAGTGATGCCGTTTGGGTTGACGAATGCACCAGTTGCGCTTATGGATATGATGTACTGAGTATTCCAACCCTATCTAGATCAGTTTGTCATGGTATTCATAGATGATATCTTATTTTATTCAAGGATGGAAGAGGAGTATGATTCGCATATTCAGGTGGTTCTATAGATTTTGAGAGAAAAGCAGCTGTACGCCAAATTTAGTAAATGTGAATTTTGGTTGGGGGAAGTTACCTTTCTGGGACATGTTGTGTTTGCTGAGGGAATTAGGGTTGATCCCAAAAAAAATTGAAGCCGTGTTGGACTGGGAACCGCCTATGTCTTTGGCAGAAATTCAGAGTTTTCTTGGTTTGGCTGGGTATTGCAGAAGGTTTGTTGAGGGGTTCTCATTAATAGATGTACCGTTAACCAAGTTGTTGCGGAAAGGGGTACCGTTTGTCTAGTTGAATAAACAGCAGGAAAGTTTTGAGAAGTTGAAGAGGATTTTGACTGAGGCACCAGTGTTGATTCAGCCTGAGGCCGGGAAGGAGTTTGTAACATCCTGATAATTAGGGGCTAAGCATTTTACTTAATTGAATGATGTTGCATGTTTATTTATTAATGAGTATATTTTGGAAGTTATTTAAGCATCATTAATTAAGTGAAGGCTTAGTAAAACTTTTAATTTTTATTAAGAGAGAGAGAGCTAAGTAAATTAGGCCTTAAGAATTAATGGCAAGGAGTTTCATGCATAAGTTAAGTAATTGGCAAAGTGGTTAAGATGCATGGATGTATGCTTGAGGTGTAAGGTTCGAATCTTCTAGCTAGCATTAGGGGAAGATTTTAAATTTTTGTTTTCTTCCTTATATGTGTCGGCCAAGAAAGTTCTAGAGTGGATGAGCTTTCATTCATTTTGGCTATTTGACCATGTGAAAAGGAAGTTAAAAACTTAAGGCATGGGATGATAAGTTGGTGATAAGATAAAGGGACAAAGGCTTGATATTTGGCTATGTTTTGGGGATGTGTCCATGGTCATTTGACCATGAACCTAGACAACATGAAGGCTAAAGGGAGAGGCTTAATTGTGTAGTAAATTTTTGGATATGATGGGGAAGAAACAAGGAGGAAAAAGGGGGATATGTTGGCTTTGATTTGGCCGAATATGTGCTTTGCCATTAGGGGAAAAGTTAGCCAAAAGTCTTTGTTTGTCCATCTTTTCTCATTTTCTCCAAAAGTTCTCTCTAGCCAAATTTGCCATAGAGTTTAGGTAAAACTTGCTTTTGTTTTGGCTTTCTTCTTTTGACCAATTTTCTTCATTTTGGCGAATGTACCTTAGACATTTTGGTACACTTTTGCTTTTGATTTAGCCTCAATTGTTTGAACCAAATACAACTTTCTTTCTCCCATTTATTTTCTTCTTGAAACCAAAACTACAAAGTTCAAAGAACCAAATTCTTCATTTCTCTTCTTTAGCCAAATGCATCTAAGTCTCAAAACTAATCTCCCTTCTCTTTGATCATATTCTCTTTTCTTTTCTTTTCATCTTATTTTCTCTTATCTTTCTCTCATTCTTAGAAATCACATAGGATCAAGAATCTCCTCCTTGGCGAATGTGCAAAAGTTCCAAATCATCTCTTTTCTTTTGAGAAATCACCATTATTATCTTCTTCTCCTCTTTCTCTTTCTACCTTCTTTCTTTCCTTCTCTTTTCCTTTCCTTTCTTCTTTTCCTCAAACCGAAACCACTATTTCTCTTCTCTTTTTGTTAAAGTCGAATCTTGAAGGACTCAAGTAAGAATTCTATCAATTATTTTTTTATTTTTATTTTATCATTTCCTTTCACTTTAGTAATTTTAGAACCATAATCTTTTATTTTCTCTCCTAGGCCGAATCTTTTGAAAAGATTTTTTCAAAAATCCTTGTTGAAGACAACCTTTAAGAAACCATTCGAATCATCAAGGTAAGATTACTATTTTTGATAATATCAATTTCTTTAGATGGATCACTAATCTACGATATTTTAGGGGCGATCTAAGATCAACAAGATAGGTAAGAAAAGGGTCATGCGAAGTGTTTGGAAGAGGAGGTATTCCTTTACCATCGAACTACAAGCGAAGAAGCGATGTCGGGGTTAGAGACTTTCCACCGGGTTGTGGACCTTCGCTAACGAGGATCAATTATTCAAGTAGTGCGTACAACCAAACCACTTTACGTTGGTGGAATATCGGTGGGTTTTGATCCATCTAGTGGAGAAAACCACAAATAATCGCTCATTCGTGAATCAGGGTAAGGATTTAGATCCATCGTTTATAAGTATAGTTTTGCTAACAATAGTTTATACTAACAAGTGTATTAATCAATTAGGTGTGGACGAGCTAGAGGGTATTGTTCTCACTTTGTTACTAGGTGTGTAACCATACATTAAAAATTTCCATAGATTTATATTATTAAAAAGTGATTATATGATAGTATGTTTTGATGGTGGATACCAATTATTGGTATACAAAATTCAGGTATGTTACCCAATATTTCGTTTATTTTGATATATGCATCAATATGAAATAAGCATGACTATATTATGATTTGTGGGTAAATAGCATGAAAATCTGATTTGATATGTATGTGCATGGGCATATGGGTATGTTTAATAAAGGAGGAAGTATTCTGGTGGTTTTACCACAATTCTAGTGACTTCGGTCACATATGTGAAATTGGTGACTTCGGTCACATATTTGACTCCGGTGGCTTCGGTCACATATTTGATTCTGGTGGCTTCGGTCACATATTTGACTCCGGTGGCTTCGATCACATATTTGATTCTGGTGGCTTCGGTCACATATTTGGCTCCGGTGACTTGATCACGTATTTGAAATTTGGACTTCGGTCAGGTGACTTCGGTCACATCTGTTTTGGTGGCTTTACCACAATAAGGGCGATGTGCATGTTGACTACAGCAACTGCCTTCGATGGTGTGTAGCGGATAGAGGGTCGATTTAGTAATCCCCACGGTGTGCTGGTTGGTACGTGGGTGTGTAGCGGATGGACATTTAGGTTGGGCCGGGCTTGCATCTCATTTCATAAGTATATCCATGTAATATTGTATGATTATTATTTGATCTGCTATGAAATGGGCCTTTGGGCTAAAATTGAGCTAAAATGGGCCTTTGGGCTAAATATGAGTTAAATGGGCCTTTGGGCCAAATATTTGATTAAATGGGCCTATGGCCATATGTGAAATTCTTGGGCTTGAAAGCATTTCATAAAATGGGCTTTTAGTGTATGTGTTATACATTGAGTTTATAACTCACCCATTTTTATGGGATAACTTTTCGATAACTCGTAGTGCGATGGATCGGATGAATGAAGGATTTCGAGGTGGCGATGCTCGTATTAAGTATTGTGGAGATTTTTCCAACTTAAACTCTTTAAGTTAAATTTTATTACTTAGACTTTATTTTGAGTTGCCAATATTATGTAATAAGGCCATTATAAACTTTCTTTAATTTCGTGTTTGGATTTACTTTTATTTTGCCATGAATAAATATCCATTAAATAAGCGAATTGATTTTTAATGATTATTTAAAAAGGTTTTTGTCTTTAATATATAAATGTTTTCAAAGAAATTTTTCTTAAGTTTGGTTTCCTTTTGATTTTATAAATTCCTCCTAAGAATAATGTTTTTAAAAACAAAATTACTTTACAATGGAATTCCGCTAAAGTTTTACTCAAGGAACATACCAAATCCGATTAGACTTTTTGGGCCGGGTTTGAGGTGTTTTAACTTGGTATCGAGCCAGCTTTTAAACTCTCGGCCTTGGGTTTTGAAGCCCTAGCGTTTTCAAAATTTTGGCCCAAAAGACTTTTTGAAAATTTTCTTAAGTTAAATGGTTTTATAAGAGCATGGCACTCGGAATTCTCGGCCCAGATCCATCAGGTATGTACCTTTATTTGATAAGTGATATGAATGTTTGATAAGTCTAAGGAAACTTTAGAGACATGGACCTTAGGTGTTTGTGTACTACTACGAAAACCACTGAATATCTATTTCATAAGACTTTCTTTTAATAAGAAGTGAAAAGATTCTAATACATAAGACTTTTAAGTAAAAAATAGATAAGATCGTAGTAGACATGAGCTCTAGGGGCAAGGTCGTCGTGGACATGGAAGAGGAAGGATAACTGTTTTGAACCGATTCGGTCTGTCAAGGTTAGAGAATGAAGCTCCACCACCGCTTGTTGGGCGGATTTTCAAGAACAAAATGAAGGTGGTGACGCATATCATAAGTCGTGTCTTGCGAGTTTTGGAACAAGTAGCGAAGCTAGTTACGAAATGGGTCTCGAAAGTCGGTGGTGAGAGACTAAGATCGAATGGAGCTGAAGTTTTCGAGAGGAGTATCTGGAGTAGCTCAAGCGTAGCTGAATATTGGTTGGAGCGATCGAGAAAATCATGGACGATATAAATTTGCCGATGAAGAGAAATTGAAAGGTGCTATTTCGCTTCTTCGTGATGAAACCTACCGATGGTGGCTCACTATCAAGGAGAGTACCCTTGTGGATCGTCGGATTGGGGATATTTTAAAGTGAAATTGAGGAACATATGTCGGAGCTAGCTATATCGACTCGAGAGGAAGACATTTACGAATCTGGTTCTAGGAAACAAGTCGATAAATGAATATGAAGCAAAATTCTTACGACTTAGCCGTTATGCGGAGGATAGTAGCTCTCGAATATGAACGTTAAGTCGATTTGAAGATGGACTTAGAGATGAGCTAAGAGTGATGATTGCTCCACACCGTGAAAGAGATTTTGCAATCTTAGTGGAAAGGGCAAGAATTGTCAAGAGGCTAAGCAATTTGAGAGACGAGCCGGACGGAGGTCGAGCAATAATAAGAGAAGCTTTGGGTCTTGAGGTCGTCCAAAACTTTCGGAAGAAATCAAGGAATGATGGACCGCGAGGTCAACAGATCGCTGGTGTACAAAGTCGTACTTGTTCTCAGTGTGGGAAAATGCACTCGGAAGAATGCTGGAAGAAAACCGACGGATGTTTCAAGTGCGGTTCGAAGGATCACATGATCAAGGATTGTCCGATGAACTCGGAGAAGAACCGTCCAAAGAAGTCGAAGTGCTAATCGGTGATGTAGTGGACAAGAACCGATAAGAGGGCGTGGTCCAAATGGAAGGGCAATGGTTACGGTAGAGGACGCGGAACTTGAGTAGAAGCGATGGTAGCTCGAGGCGAGACAACCGAGATTGGTGTATGCGTTCATCGCAGAGAAGAAAAGATGGCCTTTTGATGTTATCACTGATGCGTTTTTGATTTACGGGTTGCCCTTTATTGCTTTGATAGATATAGGGTCAACTCATTCCTATATCGCTAGTGAAGTATCGGGACTTTGCATGTGACTTCAAACGTACCTAGGAAGATGGTGTACTTAGTCCTCTAGGACAAATAGTAGTTGTAGACAAACTTTTAAGGAAGTACCTCTAGAAGTCCAAGGGATACAGTTCCCAGCTGATTTAATGGAGTTGCCATTCGGAGAATTCGACCTAATTTTAGGCATGGACTGGCTTGTGAAGTACCGTGCAAATGTGGATTGTGCTGCTAAGAGAATGTCCTTAAGAATTTTTGATGACAAGGAAGTTGTAGTGATGGGCGAGAGACGGAACTACTTATCTAATGTAGTATCCACTCTTAAGGCGAAAAAGATGGTTAGGAAAGGATCTGAAGCTTTTCGATGTTGGTGAATGCTTTGGAGGCTAAGGAAGCAACTGTTAATGAAGTCAGGACGGTGAATGAATTTGTAGATGTTTTTCCCGGAAGAACTTCGGGGTTGCCTCCGGATCGTGAGGTAGAATTCGGGATAGACTTATTGCACAGAACGGCGCCAGCTTCTATTGCTCCATATAGAATGGCACCAAAGGAATTGGTTGAGCTTAAGACTCGATTCAGAATTGCTTGATCGTGGATTCATCCGACCTAGTGTGTCTCCATGGGAGCACGGTTCTATTCGTGAAGAAGAAGGACGGATCGATGAGGATGTGTATAGACTACAGCGGTTGAATAAGTGACCATCAAGAACAAGTATCCTTTGCCAAGGATCGACGACTTGTTCGATCGACAAAGGAGCTGCGGTATTCTCTAAGATTGATCTAAGATCGGGTATCATCGACTTAAAGTGAAAGAAGCGGATATCCATAAGACGACTTTCCGAACTAGATATGGGCATTATGAATTTCTGGTAATGCCATTCGGATTGACGAATGCCCCAGCTGCGTTTATGGATATGATGAACCGGATTTTTCAGCCCTACTTGGATCAATTCGTCGTGGTATTCATAGACGACATCCTGGTGTATTCTAAGTCCAAAGTAGAACATGATGAGCATCTTCGGATTGTGTTGTGAGTTTTAAGAGAAAAAAGCTGTCGCCAAATTCAAAAGTGTGAATTTTGGTGAAAGAAGTTGCATTTTAGGACATGTGGTATCTGCGCAAGGGATTAGGGTGGATCCTCGGAAGATCGAGGTCAGTATTAGATTGGAAACCACCTAAGTCCGTGAATGGCGAGGTTCGCAGATTTCTTGGGTTTAGCGGATATTATCGAAGATTCGTCAAAGATTTTCATCGATATTTGCACCTTTAACGAAATTGCTAAGGAAGGAAGTACCTTTCGTGTGGGTGATAAGCAAGAGAGTTTTGAGAAGCTCAAGAAAGTTTTGACTAAGCTCTGTTTTGATTCACTGAAGCGGGAAAGGATTTCGTCATGTATTGTGATGCTTCTCACGGGATTAGGATGTGTTACGATGCAAAGGCGGAAAGGTAGTTGCGTATCGTCTCGGCGATTGAGACCGCACGAGGTTAATTACTGACGCATGACTTGGAGTTGGCAGCTGTAGTCTTTGCTCTTAAGGTTTGGAGACATTACTTATATGGGGAAAAGTCAGTGATATACACGGACCACAAAAGTCTGAAATATCTCTTGACTCGAAAAGAAGCGAATCTGAGGCAGAGAAGGTGGATAGAGTTGTTGAAAGACTACGACTGTTCTATCGAGTACACCCGGGTAAGGCGAATGTGGTGGCAGACGCTCTAAGTCAAAAAGTGGTGTCAGATTTGAGAGCAATGTTTGCACATATTAGTCTTTTCGATGACGGAAGCTTGTTGGCGTAACTTGAGTTAAGCCGACATGGTTAAGTCAAGTAAAAGAGAGGCAGTTAATAGATGAAGATCTGAGTGAAAAGCTTCGACAGGTGCAGAGTGGGAAATTAGAAGATTTTAGTATTAATAGTGACGGGGTATTGTGCTTCAAAGATAAAGTCGATGCTTGGGGGATCGGGAGTTGAGGCAAAAGATACTTGAGAATCGCATGGTAGTCCCTATGCTATGCATCCCGGAGGAAATAAGTTATATCGAGATTTGCGAGATCAATTTTGGTGGCTTTGGTCTTGGCGGGAAGTTCTTGAGTTTGTAGGGAAGTGCTTGATGTGTTAGCAAGTTAAATTTGAACATCAAGTACCATCTGGATTACTACTGACCAATAAAGATTCCGCAATGGAAGTGGGAGAGAATCACCATGGATTTTGTTAGTGGGCTTCCTCTTCGCCTACTAAGAAAGACTCCATTTGGGTGATAGTGGACCGATTAATGAAATCGCACATTTTATCCCGCCGGATTGATTACTCTTTGCGTAAATTGGCAAAGTTATATGTGGT
Source organism: Gossypium rotundifolium (assembly GCA_025506655.1). Taxonomy (NCBI): domain Eukaryota; kingdom Viridiplantae; phylum Streptophyta; class Magnoliopsida; order Malvales; family Malvaceae; genus Gossypium; species Gossypium rotundifolium. The sequence continues at coordinate 35,145,190 of CP106730.1, forward strand.
TTGATTGTGAGATTGCATGGAGTCTGTTGTCGATAATTTGAGACGTAGATCCGAGATTTACGTCTCGATTTTGGAAAACATTGCATCGGGCTTTGGGCACCAAATTGGACTTGATCGGCATTTCATCCTCGGTCAGACGATCGGTCAGAAAGAGTATCTGATCTTAGAAGATATGCTAAGGGGTTGTGTGATAGATTTCAAGGGAAGTTGGGAGGAATTCTTACTGTTGGCGAAATTTGCGTTACAACAACGCTTTCAATCTAGTATACGGATGGCACCGTATGAAGCACTATATGGACGGAAGTGTCGCACTCCTACATGTTGGATAGAATTAGGGGAACGACAGATTTTGGGTCCAGAAATAGTAGCTAAATATGAAGAAAAGGTTAAGGTAATCCGGGCTCGGTTAAAGGAAGCATCAGATAGACAAAAATCGTACGCAGATTTAAAACAGAAGGAAATAGAGTATGCAGTGGGAGACCAAGTTTTCCTAAAGGTTTCACCTTGGAAAAAGGTGATGAGATTTGGACGCAAAGGAAACTAAGTCCCGTGTTCATTGGACCTTATCGGATTGTGAAGCGGGTCGGATCATGGCATATCGATTAGATTTGCCTTGAAATTGAAGCAAATGCACGATGTGTTCCATGTTTCAATGTTACGCCGTTACTGTTCGGATCCATCTCATATAGTACCGATTGAGGAGGTGGAATTAAGATCGATTTGTCATATGAAGAGGAGCCAATTCAAATTACGAGGCGAGATGTAAAGGTTTTACGGAGAAAATCAGTTCCTCTCGTTAAGGTATTATGGCGTAATCATGGATCGAGAAGAAGCTTCGTGGGAATCGGAGGAGGCGATCGACAACAATACCCTCACTTATTCGGCCGGGTAATTTCGAGGACGAAATTATTTTAAGGGTAGAAGCGTAACATCTTGATAATTAGGGGCTAAGCATTTTACTTAATTGAATGATGTTGCATGTTTATTTATTAATGAGTATATTTTGGAAGTTATTTAAGCATCATTAATTAAGTGAAGGCTTAGTAAAACTTTTAATTTTATTAAGAGAGAGAGCTAAGTAAATTAGGCCTTAAGAATTAATGGCAAGGAGTTTCATGCATAAGTTAAGTAATTGGCAAAGTGGTTAAGATGCATGGATGTATGCTGAGGTGTAAGGTTGAATCTTCTAGCTAGCATTAGGGAAGATTTTAAATTTTGTTTTCTTCCTTATATGTGTCGGCCAAGAAAGTTCTAGAGTGGATGAGCTTTCATTCATTTTTGGCTATTTGACCATGTGAAAAAGGAAGCTAGGAACTTAAGGCATGGGATGATAAGTTGGTGATAAGATGAAGGGGACAAAGGCTTGATATTTGGCTATGTTTTGGGGATGTGTCCATGGTCATTTGACCATGAACCTAGACGGCATGAAGGCTAAAGGGAGAGGCTTAATTGTGTAGTAAATTTTTGGATATGATGGGGAAGAAACAAGGAGGAAAAAGGGGATATGTTGGCTTTGATTTGGCGAATATGTGCTTTGCCATTAGGGAAAAGTTAGCCAAAAGTCTTTGTTTGTCCATCTTTTCTCATTTTCTCCAAAAGTTCTCTCCTAGCCGAATTTGCCATAGAGTTTAGGTAAAAACTTGCTTTTGTTTTGGCTTTCTTCTTTTGACCAATTTTCTTCATTTTGGCCGAATGTACCTTAGACATTTTGGTACACTTTTGCTTTTGATTTAGCCTCAATTGTTTGAACCAAATACAACTTTCTTTCTCCCATTTATTTTTCTTCTTGAAACCGAAACTACAAAGTTCAAAGAACCAAATTCTTCATTTCTCTTCTTTAGCCAAATGCATCTAAGTCTCAAAACTAATCTCCCTTCTCTTTGATCATATTCTCTTTTCTTTTTCTTTTCATCTTATTTTTCTCTTATCTTTCTCTCATTGCCGAAATCACATAGGATCAAGAATCTCCTCCTTGGCCGAATGTGCAAAAGTTCCAAATCATCTCTTTTCTTTTGAGAAATCACCATTATTATCTTCTTCTCCTCTTTCTCTTTTCTACCTTCTTTCTTTCCTTCTCTTTTCCTTTCCCTTTCTTCTTTTCCCTCAAACCGAAACCACTATTTCTCTTCTCTTTTTGTTAAAGCCGAATCTTGAAGGACTCAAGTAAGAATTCTATCAATTATTTTTTTATTTTTTTTTATCATTTCCTTTCACTTTAGTAATTTTAGAACCATAATCTTTTATTTTCTCTCCTAGGCCGAATCTTTTGAAAAGATTTTTTCAAAAATCCTTGTTGAAGACAACCTTTAAGTAACCATTCGAATCATCAAGGTAAGATTACTATTTTTGATAATATCAATTTCTTTAGATGGATCACTAATCTACGATATTTTAGGGGCGATCTAAGATCAACAAGATAGGTAAGAAAAAGGCTGTGCGAAGTGTTTGGAAGAGAGGAGGTATTCCTTTACCATCGAACTACAAACGAAGAGTAGTATCGGGGGTTAGAGACTTTCCACCGGGTTGTGGACCTTCTGCTAACGAGGATCAATTATTCGAAGTAGTGCGTACAACCGAACCACTTTAGGTTGGTGGAATATCGGTGGTTTTGATCCATCTAGTGGAGAAAACCGCAAATAACTGTCATTCGTGAATCAGGGTAAGGATTTAGATCCATCGTTTATAAGTATAGTTTTGCTAACAATAGTTTATACTAACAAGTGTATTAATCAATTAGGTGTGGACGAGCTAGAGGTATTGTTCTCACTTTGTTACTAGGTGTGTAACCATACATTAAAAATTTCCATAGATTTATATTATTAAAAGTGATTATATGATAGTATGTTTTGATGGTGGATACCAATTATTGGTATACAAAATTCGTATGTTACCCAATATTTCGTTTATTTTGATATATGCATCAATATGAAATAAGCATGACTATATTATGATTTATGGGTAAATAGCATGAAAATCGATTTGATATGTATGTGCATGGGCATATGGGTATGTTTAATAAAGGAGGAAGTATTCGGTGGTTTTACCACAATTACGGTGACTTGGTCACATATGTGAAATTGGTGACTTCGGTCACATATTTGACTCGGTGGCCGGTCACATATTTGATTCTGGTGGCCGGTCACATATTTGACTCCGTGGCCGGTCACATATTTGATTCTGGTGGCTTTGGTCACATATTTGGCTCCGTGACTTGGTCACGTATTTGAAATTTGGACTTGATCGGTGACTTGGTCACATCTGTTTTGGTGGCTTTGCCACAATAAGGCGATGTGCATGTTGGCTGCAACAAGCGCCTTCGATGGTGTGTAGCGGATGAAGGGTCGATTTAGTAATCCCTACGGTGTGCTTTGGTTGATGCGGGGTGTGTAGCGGATGGACATTTAGGTTGGGCCGGGCTTGCATCTCATTTCATAAGTATATCCATGTAATATTGTATGATTATTATTTGATCTGCTATGAAATGGGCCTTTGGGCTAAAATTGAGCTAAAATGGGCCTTTGGGCTAAATATGAGTTAAATGGGCCTTTGGGCCAAATATTTGATTAAATGGGCCTATGGCCATATGTGAAATTCTTGGGCTTGAAAGCATTTCATAAAATGGGCTTTTTAGTGTATGTGTTATACATTGAGTTTATAACTCACCCATTTTTATGGGATAACTTTTCAGATAACTCGTAGTGCGATGGATCGGGACAGCAAGGATTTCGAGGTGGCCAGTGCTCGTATTAAGTATTGTGGAGATTTTTCCAACTTAAACTCTTTAAGTTAAATTTTATTACTTAGACTTTATTTTGAGTTGCCAATATTATGAAATAAGGCCATTATAAACTTTCTTTAATTTTGTGTTTGGATTCACTTTTATTTTGCCATGAATAAATATCCATTAAATAACTGAATTGATTTTTAATGATTATTTAAAAGGTTTTGTCTTTAATATATAAATGTTTTCAAAGAAATTTTTCTTAAGTTTGGTTTCCTTTTGATTTTAAAAATTCCTCCTAAGAATAATGTTTTTAAAAACAAAATTACTTTACAATGGAATTCCGCTAAAGTTTTACTCAAGGAACATACCAAATCCGGTTAGACTTTTTGGGCCGGGTTTGAGGTGTTTCAGAGTTTGTCGTCTACTGTGATGCGTCACACACAGGGTTGGGATGTGAATTGATGTAAGAGGGAAATTGGTAGCATATGCGTCTCGACAATTGAGACCACATGAGGTGAACTATCCTACACATAATCTGGAGTTAGCTGCGGTAGTGTTTGCTCTAAAGATTTGGAGACATTACCTGTATAGGGAGAAGTCAATTATCTACACAAACCACAAGAGCCTAAAAAATCTCCTTACCCAGAAGGAGTTGAATTTAAGGCAGCGGAGGTGGATTGAGTTACTAAAGGATTATGATTGCTCGATCGAGTACCACCCGGGTAAAGCTAACGTAGTGGCAAACACGTTGAGTCATGAGGTGATATCAGACTTAAGGGCAATGTTTGCTTATCTCAACTTGTATGATGATGGAAGTTTGCTAGCTGAATTGCAAGTGAAACCTTCTTGGGTCAGTTAGATTAGAGAAAAGCAGTTGTCAGATGAATCGCTAAGTCCTAAATTTCAGCTAGTGGCAGGTGGTGAGATAGAAGATTTTAGTGTGAACAGTGATGGTGTATTGTGCTTTCATGGGAAGGCTTGTATGCCAAAAGATTTCGAGTTTAGGTAGAAGGTTCTACAGGAAGCACATAGTAGTCCATACGCTATGCACCCTAGTGGGAGCAAGATGTATCGGGAATTGCATGAACAGTTCTGGTGGCTAGGTCTAAAGTAAGAAGTTACCGAGTTTATGAGTAAATGCTTAACGTGTCAGTAGGTGAAGGCGAAACATCAGTTGCCATCGGGGTTGCTACAGTCAGTAAAGATTTCCACTTTGGAAGTGGGAGAGGATAACGATGGATTTTGTTAGTGGGCTACTTCTCACGCCTATTAAGAAAGATTCAGTGTGGGTAATTGTCGATCAGTTGACGAAGTCAGCTCACTTCATACCAGTTCGGGTTGATTATTCATTGCAAAAGTTAGTCAAGCTGTATGTAGCAGAGATTGTGAGGTTGCATGGGGTACCTGTGTCTATCGTATCAGTCAGAGACCCTAGGTTTACATCGCGGTTCTAGAAGGCATTGCATCAAGCGTTGGGTACAAGATTGGATTTTAGCATAGTGTTTCATTCACAAACTGATGGTCAGTCTGAGAGGGTAATTCAGATCTTGGAAGACATGTTAAGAGGTTGTGTTATCGATTTCAGGGGTAGTTGGGAGGATTTTCTACCATTGGCAAAATTTGCATACAACAAAAGCTATCAATCTAGTATTCAGATGGCACCCTATGAAGTGTTGTATGGTCGAAAGTGTCGCACTCCTACTTGTTGGATAGAGTTGGGTAAGCGACAGTTGTTGGGTCCATAATTGGTTTTGGAAATAGAGGATAAGGTTAAGTTGATTCAGACTCGGTTGAAGGAAGCTTCTGATAGGTAAAAATCTTATGCAGATTTGAAGCGTAAGGATATAGAGTTCTCTATGGGTGATCGGGTTTTCTTAAAAGTTTCGCCTTGGAAGAAGGTTTTAAGATTTGGACGAAAGGGCAAGTTGAGCCCCAGGTTTATCGGCCTTGCCGGGTGTTAAAACGTGTGGGACCAATAGCTTATCATCTCGAGTTACCTCCAGAATTGAGGCAGATGATAAGATGGCTACCATTCGGATCCATCTTACATAGTGCCAGTAGAGGAAATCGAGGTAAGACTTGATTTATCTTTTGAGGAAGAACCAGTTCAAATCTTAGACCGAGATGTCAAGGTATTGAGAAAGAAGATGGTTCTATTGGTTAAAGTTTTATGGTGGAATCACGATTCAGAGGAGGCCACGTGGGAGCTAGAGGATGTGATGCGACAGTAATACCCTCACCTCTTTTGACCAGGTAAATTTGGAGGCCAAAATTTCTTTAAGGGGGTAGAACTGTAACATCCTAAAATTAGGGCTCTACATTTTTATGTTTGCTGTGTGTTTGGCATGTTCTATTTATTAATTTGGTATGTATGGGGGTCTCGGGAAGGTTCGGGGTTTAGCTTGAGCCTTGGTGAAAATTTTGTTTTTAGGCTCTTTAGGGGAGAGCTTGTTGAAGTAGGTCTTAAGGATAAGTTTCTTGTGTTTGTTGACACAAGAAGAGTTGTGGTGGAGTGGCAAGAAGGCGCCACTTAAGGTGTAGGGAAGTGGCGTCACAAAGGAGTAGCAGAGGGAAAGAGTTCAAGTCTTGTCAGCAGCATTCAAAAACTTTATTTTTTTATACTTAGGGAGCTAAGCAGGTGGCTTTCGGCTGGACTCTTCATAGTTGTTGGTTGAATAATTCAAGCCGTTTGAATGGATGGCCATGAGGTGTTTGTGGTGTTTGAATTGGTCAAACTGATTCAAACGAGTGAAGGGGAATGAAAGTAGGAGGAAATCGTGGCTTGGTGTTGGTGGTGGAAGTTGGCTGAAAGTTGGGGTGTTTGGGGGAGTGAATTCGGTCAAGTGGGTGAAAGAGGGAGACCCTTTGTTGTTAAGCATGTGCGGTTTGTTGCTAGCTTAAAGGTGTTGAAATTCCATAGATTTTAGGCTTTAGTTCATTTCATTTTAGCACTGTTCATTAAAGGAGGTGAATGTCGTTTGGTAGCTAGTGCCATTTGAGTGTGAAGTTAAGCCAAAACTGTCCATAGAGACTTCCCTTTCTTCTTTTCATTTTGGTCACTTGGTTTCATTTTCTATTTTCGTTTTACCAAGGGAACCATAGCTCCCTATTCTCTTTCTCTCATCATTGTTGCTTTACATCTTTTCCCCATTTTATGTGTTAGCCGAAACTCCTTGAAGCCACCCCCTTGCTGAATCTTTCCTTCTCCCTTGCTCATTTCTCTTAAACTTTAGAACCAAAACTTTCATCTCACTTCTTTGTGTTTCATCTTTCTCCCCTATTTCTTCTTCTTTAGCCGAAACTTTGCACCATCTCCATTGACATCTTTCCTTTTCTCTCTTTAGCAAAATAGTTCCTATAGTCTCAAGTGAATCAGTTTCACCCTGCTGTTGGATTATTGAAGGTAATGTTCCTTTTCTCTCTTGTTACAATAGTCGAATCTCCTTCTCTTTCCATGTCTTTTCAATTTCTTTCTCTTTTCTTCTCTAATCTTCTCTGTCTCTATTCTCATTAATCAGATCTCTGTTTCTTCTTTTCATCTCGAATCAAGGCCGTTGGAGTAGCCTAAGGTGTGAAGGGTTACTTTTCTGTCGAATCTGCTTTGGCTTTTCATCACCTGTTTCATCGGAAGGTAACTTGGGCAATACCTTTTTCCTTCTTTAAGTCTCTTTTTGGTTAGGCGAATACTCAAGGGCTATCTGTGAGTGCTAGGCCGAACTTCTGTTTCTCTCTCAACTCATCTCAGATTCGAGGGCAAATCAGTGGTGGTGCAGTTCATCATTTAACAAGGTAAGGGTTGCTTCTTTTCAGGGTTATGGCTATTATATCCCTTATCGGTAGTAGTCTGTTTTAATCAATTCTCTTATTATACAAGCGACGTTGCACTCTGAGTACTGATCAAATCTCTTCATGGATGTAAGTGTAAGTCAAACCAAGGAAGTGAGTGTGCTCGTAATATCTAATCCACCATTCAAAAGACGTACCATTTCGGCGGTTCGAGATTATCCGTCAGGTTGTGGGAGTGAGCTGACATCTACCTGGGATAGGCAAATAGCCGTTGTCCCTGCTAGTGAAAGCGTCGACGTAGAAAGCTTAGTGTTACACGTTATCAGGTGTGTATTACTTACATGCTTCTTTACTGTTTGAGTTTTAACTGTATGGGCTGAAAGCCAAAATGACTGTTTGATAGTCGAGATACCCTCTTGGGTAAGGTTGGAAACACCGGTAAGTTCTGCTATGATGATACTTTCGATTATAAGACTTGTATGAAATTACTGTTAGTTACACGTTGAGAATATGTTGCATTCATTTTCAGCATGATAAAATGAGCATGGGCCTGGGATTTAAATAAAGGGGAACTGTGAATCAATGACTATTGTCACGGTGGTCTAAGAACCACGGTGGTTTGAAACCACGAATACATAAATTAGTGACTTGTCTCGGTGGTCTAGGACCATAGTGGGTTGGCCCCACGAATACATACACTTATCAGAGATTGTCATGGGTGGTCTGGGACCACAGTAGGTTGGCCCCACGATTATATATATATTTTTGACTTTGTCACGAGTGGTCTGGGACCACGGTGGTCAAGAACCACAGTGGCATAATGCCACTGGTGTTTGGATGGATTACTAGATTGGGCTGGGTTGCATTGCATACGTGTACTATATGCCATATTGAGTGGACTAAGGCCCAATGTGCATATATGGGCTTAAGGCCCAGTTTGCATTATACGGGAACTTACACACTGAGTCTCAGCGACTCACCCCTCTGCTTAATTGTGCAGGTAATCCCTAGATCGCGAATTTGGAGCTGAGGCGGACTCGAGGTGGCCATGCATTATCGTTCCTTTCATAAACTCGTTCCCTTATTTAAGTTTATTTTTAATTTGGATTTTGATTTGTAATAAGGCCACTTTAACTTTAATTTGGAATTTGATTCAAATTTGATATTATATGTTATAACCTGCCAAATATGTGGTTTTCTTAAAAACGTAACTAATGGTTTTCCAAAATATTAACATACGGATCACAAGCCACAAATAATTAAACTTGGGATTTTCATAGTACTACAAATATTATTTTCAAAAGGGTCACATTCCTCGACATTGTTTTCAACTGTCACCTTACCAAAATTTTCTAAATTCAGCTTTACGAAATAAACCCGTTTTCAGCTTATAGATAACCTAATAAGAAGTTGGCAAGATATATCCAAACCAAACTCTAAATTACCCCTAACATGGAATCACAGAAACAAAATTTTTTTCACAAGTTACGATGTACCGTTAAACATTTTCAAAACTACCCTTCCTGTAACAATCCAAATTTGGTTGTAACGTATTGACCAGGTTTGGGGTGTTACATGTTGGCAAAATTGCTAGTTTGATAGTATGAATGTTTGATTGAGTTTGTAATTGCATATTTGAGTTACAAGATATGAGAATGTTTGACTGAATGATATAATGTGTTGAGATATTAAGCTTATGTAGATTTAAACGCATGAGATTTTGTTATATTGTGTACTGAAAAGGGTGCAATTTATGCACAATGAAAATCCGTAAAGTATGTGAAATTGAACGATATTGATTGGTATCAACACAATGGTAATTTGAAAGATTGGAAAATTGTTTCCATTTATTGAAAATATGTGATTATTGAGGACATGTTGAACGTGTCAAATGAATATGAAAAGTATTGAGATATGATTATGTATGAGATTGTGTGACATATTGCATATGCATCGGGTTGGGATTTTGTGGTTGACGGAGGAGTTCCGTGGAGTACTGGTGGCATGTTAAGTCTACATTATTCGTAGTTAGTGCACTGCACTTGGAGTACCGAGGGGAATGACAATTTATCACATTTTACTAGCAGCTTGTCTACATTCTTACTGGTAGAATTTTTTGCATATTGTTATCAGTGGTTTTAACCACAACGTGCTTAAGCCAATAATGTTTTGGAGTTTGGATGATGGGCCTTGGGGAACTCGTGGTATGTAACCGATGGTATGGGTAGGAACCTTTTTGCATTGCATCATTTGTACGACATATTCGAATGTTATTGATTTATGCTACGTATTATATTGTGTTGTATTGAATGGTGTCAAAATTAATTATTGTTACTCAAATGAATGATGTCCAATGCTCATACACCGTTTGACATCAATTTGATAATGGCTATGTAATGATATGAAATTCCTATGATGGTTCTATTTTCTTCTGTTAATGTTAATATGTTTCATTGTATTTGATGTTTTTGTCTATTTAAATAATTGCTCGACTCACACTAAGCTTTTCATAAGCTCACCTCCAATAGTGTTTAACTTATCAGGTAAACCTCGAAATTAGGGTCAAACTCGGCATTCAGAGAATCACTTTGGACCTCATACTATTCTTAATAAATATTATTAAGTCTTTATTGGTTTTTTCTTGTAATTTTTAATTATTTCTTGATTGTGTCTTGGTAACTTTTCTTTTATAGATTTTTGCTAACATGGATTACTCAAGCATAACAACTTGATAATGCATGATATCGAGCTTTAGTAAAATTTGATATTGTTCCCTAGTTTCTGCTGCATGGCAGAGGAACCATTTTTGAAAAACTAATCGATAAGGCAACTTAGATTCCAAAATGTCTTGAAAAATAGTTTTTCTGCTACATTAGTTTAACATCAAGTTTTTTTAATGAAGAGTGACAAGCAAACAATTTTTCTAAAACAACACTATCAACAATAAAATGAATCCTAAGTATACACGACCTAATGAATGAATGTTTTTAAGCTAACTCAAAGTACACCTACATTTTCTCTAAAATGAGTTTATTAAAGGTTTTCAAAAGTAACATAAGTCAACTTAGCCATTTTGTGGCTCATGTAGCCTTATCAATCTAGTCATAACGTCTATGTCAGGTTTGGGAGGTTACAAATCTCCTCTTTTTAGAGAGAATATCTATTATGAATTTGACATAAGTCGACATTTTCTCTAAAACCTCCACAAGAGGGATGTTGATATGCAACTATTTAAGCATATCTAAAAATTTCTTAAATTTTACCTCTTGTTGATACTTTTGGAGTCTTTTCAGATAAGGATGTGATGGATTTTTAACCTTGACCAGATCACTTTTCTGAGGTGTGACTATCTTTGTTTTCTCCATGGATGTTGAACCTTTAGGTTGATGTTGTTGTGCTTGGTTTCCTGTAGGAGTCGCAATAGTAGCCTTCTGCACTATGGGAGCTTCAAATTTTGCTTGAACTTTCTCCCAATTCTTAGCTATAATGGGTTCATATTCAATTTCAATAGTCCTGGGTCCCAACATCTTTCCACTCCTCAACGTAACAGCTTCACATTGTTCTTTACCTGTATCCTTTGAATTTACAGTGTTGCTTAGCAAATCTCTTTGATGTTTTCTTGTGACCTCGTTTGCTAACTTTCTCATCTAGTTCTCACATATTCGTTGGACTCACATCGTTTTTAGCCAATATATGCTTTCAATAGGTTTTCCAAACTACTTAAAGACTCGATTGAAGAGGCTTCTGTATCTATTGGGAAAAATGTTTAAAATGAATTTAATGTGAAGGAATATAGGAATTTCCTAGACTAGTCCTTTGATTACTCTAGGAGAAATTGGGATGATTTTGCAATGAAGGCTTGTAGTAAGTTGATTTTGATCATCACTCACTTCTATTATGGTTCTAGTTGTCCATGTAATAGATGGATTCTAGGTTTAATGGCTAGTCTTCGCACATATGAACATCTCCATAATAAATACAAGAGATAATTTCAAATTGGCTTGGTTGATGACCTGACATGCTAGCATTAAAATTTTTAGTAGAAAAGTTCTTATTCGTGGAAGTCATAGAAGTTACCTGGGTTTCCAAAGACGTAAGTAGATCATCTTTGTGAACTTTGGCCACTCTTTTTCCTATGGCTACATGAGTAGTCTGCCACTGATAGTTGTTGCTAGAGATACTTTTAAGGATCTCATATGCTTTATTATATGATTTCGCAAGAAGAGATCCATTGGTTGAAGCATATACCACCATCCTTATATGTGCGTTGAGACCATTGTAAAAAGTATCCAATTGAATATAGTGAGGAATGCCATGATGAGTACATTTATGCAATAACTCCTTGAATCTCTCCTATGCATCATAGAAAGATTCGAAGTCAAGTTGCTGAAATGTGGCGATTTCATATCTTAGCTTGGCTTTTCTACTCGGTGGAAAATACTTCATCAAGAATCATTCAGCCAATTCTTGCCATGTTGATACCGAATGAGGTGGTAAGGAATTCAACCATGACTGCGCTTTTTCTTTTAGCGAGAATGAGAATAACTTTAACCTCAAAGCGTTTTTAGTCACTCTAACTAGCTTGAATGAATTGCTTACTTCCATGAATATGCGAAGGCGCAGATGTGGATCTTCGGTAAAATTTCCAGTAAATTGGCCCATCATTTTCAACACTTAGAACATAGCTAGCTTTAATTCAAATCGAGGAGCCTCAATTCCAGGCCTTACAATTCCCGGATTGAGTCCATTGAACAAAGACACAGGATATTGATAGATGGGTGATTTTTGTCATGAGCAACAATGATCGGATTACAAGTGTTGTAAAAATCTCCTTGGTTTTGATTTTGTCGTAGATGATACATACTCACCTGAAAATAGAAAAAAAGAAATAAAATAAAATAAATGTGAACCAAATTGCAAAATATTTATCTTCACAAATGGTGACAAATAGAGTCCCTGGAAATGGTGCCAAAAACATGTTGTCAAATGATTACATGCAAATGTACACAGTCATACAAGTAAAAAGTAGTGAGTAAAGAGTATCATCTCCATAGGGACTGTTGAGTGAATTATTTGCAAAGTTAATTTTAATCAATTTGGTTAAAACAAAATAAATATAGAATAGTAATGATGGAAGTTGTAATTTAAGTTATGAATGTAATCAAAATTCGTACACTCACAAAACAAAACAACATGCTTTGCAGGAAATAATCACAACAGGAAATAAATACAATGAATAATATAACACAAAATGAATAGACTGAAATAAAATATTTCGGTTTAATAAGAATTCATTAATAGCCTTAAAAAGAATATCACAATTGGTTCGTGGCAATATGAAAATTCATCAAACTCATTTAATTATGGCATAGGTTCCTCCCAGAGTCCTATTTTGTTCATAAGTTAATTAGCATATCCCTACGTCAAAAAAACTAACTTAGAAATTACCCTCCCGAGTATTTACACAGTTTATCCATACGACAATTATCTTCTAAAATCGACATGATATGCACCATTTAGGTCTTACGTCTATTAACTATTACCTCTTCCCAGATTAAATATTTAATTTAATTACCTACAAATGTTGCTCATACATTCACAATTACAAATATGAATGAAACCTAAATAAATGAAATAATCATTTACATAGAATATCAAAAAAACAAATACCAATGAACTCAAATCAAGATTCATATCCATTTTGAATAAACAAAATTAAGCCATGTCAAATTAAGCTAAAAAAAAATATAAAGATGAGGTGCAATCTTGTCTTTCGACACATACAACCATAATTTAACAATAAAAAGAAGGGTAAGAAAGAGTAGCTAATGGGGGCTTTCCACAGCCATTTCACAATACGAAGAGTAAACCACTAAATGTAGGGGGCTATTTCCAGCTGCTCTTTGCGGCTTCCCATGGTGGCTTTCCTCTTCATCTTTAACCTAAAATCACCTAAACATCTTCAAGTTAACCTCCTAGTTGCTCTCATTACAACAAGTGATTGCCTTATTTTGTTGAATTCGAGTGTTAGCAAGCCATGAGAAAGGCAAGAACACTCAAAGGAGTTTTTCTCTAAAAGCGGATGTGAGAAATGGTGTGTAAAGTTGTGTTTTGATGAATTAATGATGGTCCATTTTATAATAGATGATTTCATGCCAAAAATAGTAACACACAACTCTTTCCGACACCACACTTTCTGACACCACTCTTTTCGACACCACTCTTTTATTTATAAATTCTTATAATTCCGAGTAAAAAATATAACACTTTCTGTGGTTTTATTCTTAATTTTATGATATTTTATTATTTATATGATTGTAACACCCCAAACCTGGTCCAAAACGTCACTACCAGATCTGGTATACTACGAGTTAAATGTTGAAAACTTTGCTTTGGAGGGTTTTGAAAATCTCGGCTCGTTTATGAAGGTATTTGTTAAATAAGTGATATTTGTAGAAAGCCTTTGTAGTTTTTTTTTTTTGTTTTAAAACTTATTTGAAAATCTCTTTTTTTTTTCCTTCTTATAATCAAGTCCTTGAACATAAGTTTTTAGAATATAAACATTAATAAATGGAAATTGATAACCTAAGCTATGGAGGCCTTGTTGCATAAATAATCCCAAAATTAAAACTTAAAGGAAAACTGGAAATAGTTTATGAAAATAAAAATTTGATGGCCCCTCGAGTCCGCCTCGGCTCCCATGCCCACGATCTACTGCTCAGCTGAAAAGTCATGGAAATAAAAGGGTGAGTCACAAAGGCTCATTGTGCAAATCCCGAAAACACATAAAAGGGTGAGGCCCACACACACATTATGGGCCTTGGCCCATACACAATGGCAACAGAATATATATACATGCTACACGGCCCAACCCAATCCTATAATCCATCCTCTACACACCAACCCGTACCAGCCATCGCACCTTGGGGATTTCTACAATCAACCTTTCATTCGCTACACATTATTTCGACAGCTGTGCTGCCTGTCATAAAGACCGATCACTATGTGACCTATGTGCAGAGCCACCAATTGCCATGCGACCTTGATAATATATATTGTGGTTTAACCACCGATCACTATGTGACCTATTAATCAGATGTGACAGAGCCACCGATCGCCATGCGACCTAAATAATACATTGTGGGTTAACCACCAATCACGAAGTGACCTATTAGCATGCTCTTCCCCTTCGTCATATCAAACCCATCCCATGCATACATACATGCAGAATCAAAATAATATACTATCTGAAAAGATCACAGGCTACCACATCATTCGATACACATAGAGAAGTTTCTATGATTACGTACCTGGCATCCTTTACCTACCCCTTTTGGGTAACATGACTGTTCATACAGCCTTTTTCTAGCTTTTAGCCCATAATATATATATAGTACAAATTAACTAGTGTGATAGAGATCCACACACCAGATTACAGTTAAGACGATACTTTCTATGTCGACATCATGTCAATAATATCTGTTGCTAATTGCCTAAGGTTTTGCTCAAAGCGGTCCACCGTTGGCCAATCCCAAACTCATCGACATCTTTCGTTTCTTAAACTTGGGATTGGTTTCTGAGATCAATCCCTCTTTGCTTTGATTGACATTTGATTCCATCAAAAGACCTTATCAGTTGCTACCAACACAACATATGGTTGTTATTCCATAACATATGGTTAAGATTATAAACACGATGAACGAACCTAATGAAAATTTAAAGAGAACCCCTTACTTTGAAATCCCGAAAAGGGATTGAGACTCAAGGACTAGTAGTTTCTGGATTTTAGATCTAAATGATCTACTTTGATTTTCGACGTCGCCCAATAGGAAAACATCAAACCATTAATCAAATGTCAACCTTACCAACTCCATTAGCCTTTCGGCTTTAGCTTCTAGAAACTGAAAGAAAAGTGAAGAGAAGAAGATCGACACTTACCCTACCATAGGAGATTCGGCTTCTCCTAGAAGATTTTGACTTTTTACAGAAATCAAAAAGAGAAGATGATTCAAAGAATCTATGGATATTCAGCTTTTTAATGAAGAAATTGAAAGGAAGAAAAAAAAAGAATGGGCACTAAGGCATTCGGCTATGGCAGAAGAGAGTAAAGAGAAAGAATACTTAAGGGTTTTGGCTTATAGAAGAAATCAGGAAATGGAATAGAGAAAGGCTATGAGGTTTCAGCTTTAGCAGAGAATGAAGAAGAAGATGGAACTTGTAATATCCGGGATTTAGGGGGTTATGCATTTTCACTTAAATGAATGTGATTGCATGCTTGAGTAAGATTTGAATGTGTTTTGGGGGCTTCAAGAACCTTGGGATATAGGTAGAAGCCTTAGAAAAATATTTTATTTTAAGCTTAAAAAGGGGAACTAAGGGAGCTAGGCCTTAAGGAGTTTATTGTGTGGCTTAGGACACAAGAATTAAGCTAGTAAGGTGGCAAGGAGGTGCCACTTAGGGCCTTGTAAGGTGACGCCATAGGGAGTGAGAAGGGGGCCTAGGTTCGAGCAGTAAGGGAAACATTTTAGAGCTTTTATTTTTCAGCAAGGAGAGGCAGTGATGGACAGCACAGGGACACTTCATGGATGAAGTATAGATTGGGTCAAAAGCTTAAAGATTCGGCTAAGTAGGAGTGAAAAGGGGGATTGAGTGGAGAGAATGAGAGTTGGCCGGCCAAGGGACTTTCATGATGACAAATTCGGTCACCTAGTAGCCAAAAATCCCTAAGCCGAATTATAGCCTCACTATCACTTTCTTTTTCTTTTCTACTTACCATTCTTTCTTTCTCTTTCTCACCTTAGCCGAACCATAAACTGAGTTTCAACATCATTCTTTCTCTTCTATCATCAAAGTCAAAATCTTCTTTTTCTTGCCGAAACTCCCTTAATCTTTTCTCTTTAAACCAAAGCCGAATCTCTGTGTTTCCAAACAAAGGTGCAATCGGTTTCAACATTGTGGTAATGGATCCTATCATTCGATTTCTTTCTTTTCCTTTTTCCTTTGATTGCCAAAATCTAGGAATCTAATTCCTCTCATTTTCTTTGGCTGAAACCATGAAGGGAGAATTCGGGATCCACTTGTAGCCGATGGTTTAAGGGAGATCTTCGAGATTTTAGATATCTAAGGTAAGTAAGACATACTATTCGGCCAAAGGCCATACTACCTATTGAAGGCTGTCGATTCTAACTATGGTGTCTTAGGGAGTTTTCAACAGGTCTTCAGGATTTGGCTAAGCAATCTAGGTAAGGGTTCTAGTGTTTCAGATCTGTTCGTTATTCGTTCAAAAGCCGAAAACTAATCGTTTGAGTGTACTAGTGCTTAGCCGATTGCAAGGGGGGATCATCACAGAGTTTCGGGATTTGGTTGGTAACCAAATCGATAGCAAGGTAAGGATTTTGGTTGCGTTAACCCTTCGGGATTTGCTGTATAGCCGAATGGCCTCTTTGCTAATGTTCTTAGTGTTGGCCGAATGTAGGAAAGGGGATCTAGTGCGTTAGATCAGGATTTTTGGGATTTCGATTAGATCTACGAATAGTCAGGTGTGTAACCCACCCTAAATTCCCGATTAATAATAATAATGCTATGAATATGTTAATAAGGCTATGAATGAATATGGCTAAGGGTACCATTTAATGGTACAAAGAATTCACGTTACGTTAATACTCGTTAATAATGTTTAATAACATTGATGTGAAAATATGTGGAATTACGTTATAATTTTGGGGGTAAGGTAAATTGCATGATAATTGTATGTTTTGAATGTTGCATGGGCATATGGGTGATTATGTTAAAGGGGAAACGATCTGGTGGTTTCTACCATATTATCTGGTGACTTATGTCACATATTATGAATCTGGTGATGTCACATTATCTGGTGGCTATGCCACAATTATAAGGGCGATGTGCAGTTGACTGCAGCGACTGCCTTCGATGGTGTGTATTGGATAGAGGGTCTTAGTAATCCCAACGGTGTGATTGGTAGGTACGAGTGATGTGTCCAGGTTGGATATCTAGGTGGGTTTGGGTTGCATCATTGTCCATATTTGTTTTATGTGATTTAATATGCCATGATTATTTGGGAGTCTGTGATGGTTGTTACACACTGAGTCTGTGGACTCACCCTTCGTGGGCTAACATTTTGCAGATGGCACTCAGTAGATGGACCGGGTCGGCAGGAACTTAGTTGTGGCCATGCACAACTCAGTTTTTTTTTCGATTTTTCTTATTAAGTTATTTTGATTTATTTTAGATCATGTTTTGATGTAATAAGGCCATTATCACTTAACTGTTTTATTTATGCGTTTTAAATTTTTAATATGATACGACCAACAGCGAACAAGACGATTAAACAATTTTCGTAAAATAACATCAATTATTTTGAAACTCAAACACCTACAGTTTTCAAGTTAATAATAATAAACTTTAAAATCCGGAGTTTCTTTTAACTTGTAACTTTTGAAATATGAAAATATTGTTTTAGCACAAATTTAAATTACAGCACGGTTTTTAACTTGAGAACAATCCGAAGCTATTTTCTTCAAAACCACCAAGATTTCCAAAATGTCATTTCGAGACTTAACTGCGTTTTACTCAAGGAGCATGCCAGATCCGGTCAGGGCATGTGGGCCGAGTTTGGGGTGTTTCAATTTGGTATCAGAGATCGGTTCAAAACTCGGCCTTGAGGGCTTTTGGGCCAAAACATTTTTCCTTATTTTGAAGTTGGGTTTTACTAAAGATTGAACAGGTTTTCTGGCATGGCACCTGAGTCTCCGGCCCGAAGTCCACCAGGTAAGTACCCCTAACCATTGTGTGATTTGTATGTGGGTATTATGGGGACGTAGACTAGTAAACTAGGAGCTAATGAACCCTAGGATTAGCTTACTCCAACATAGAATTGCATAAAATTTAATGTCTAACCAAACAAACCTGTGAGTGAGTCATTGAGTTAAGGGTCTGGCAACCGTTGCGCGCATGTCTAGGATTGGATTCAGGGGGAGCTTGGTATTTAAACAGTCCTAATGACTCACCTCCTCTCCGCTCGAATCCTACCTGGTGCGTAGTGACGGTTCACTCTAACGAAGAGGACTTAATCATAGGCTAAATTCAATAATTAAAACCCGAAAAGGACCAGTCACCTTGTTTTGTACAAGCTTAAAATTAAACCTTGGTTTCAAAATTACTAAAGTACCCTTGATTCGAAAAATGACCAAAATACCCCTGATTTACAAGTTGACCAAATTACCCTTAACTTGAAAATTTTCCAAAATACCCACAGTATGGAAAGTTGCCAAAGTACCCTCGAATTGAAAATTTCCAAAATACCCTTATTTTGTAAAACCACCTGGAACCATATTTTGCAAAATTACCGAAATACCCCCAGTTTGTAAAATTACAAAAATACCCTCAGTTTATAAAATTAACATATTACCCTTGAATCTTCCTATCAAAATATTCCTATTTTGCAAAAATACCCAGAAACCTCTATTTTACAAAATTTCAAAATACCCTGACTTGGAAAATTATGAAAATACCCCTATAGGATAAAATTACGGAAATACCCTTGGGTAGTGGAAAACAACAACAGTGACAACCACAACACTTTTCTATAATGAACGCAAGTTCATGAATAGGGATAATTGAATGAATGAACTTGAGACTGTAGTGTGTGTATGAATTTGAAAGAACTACTTTTTAGAATTATTAACCATAAGACTGTTCGCGATAAATCAGTGGAAAGAAATAATGATTCATAAAATTCTTAATCAGATAAATGCTACTCGGAAGAATGAGTTCTAGAGGACGTGATCATAATGTGCGTGGGCATGGTAGAAATGAATGACCGTATCAAAACTCGTTAGGGCTGGTCAAGGGTTCGAGAATGAAATGCCACCACCACCAACTGTTGGTGTTGAATATCAGGATCGACGGGGATGATGCGATGCAGCGACGATCTTGCGAGTTCTTGAGAGGGTGGCTGGAGCAGGTGGAGGTATGAAAGCTCGAAAGTCTGTACCTGAGCGACTCCGAGCCAATGGAGCTGAGGTATTCTAAGGTATATCTGGTGTGGCGCCCAATATGGCTGAGTATTGGTTGGAGGCGACGGAGTGAATTATGGATGATTTGGACTTGACTGCTGAGGAGAAATTGAAAGGGGTGGTGTCACTTCTCCGAGATGAGTCATACCAGTGGTGGCTCATGGTTCAGGATAGTGCTACAGTAGACGATCTCACTTGGGAGTATTTTAAGGTGGCGTATCAGAAGAAGTATATTGGGACTAGCTATATTGATGCGTAGAGGAAAGCATTTCTGAGGCTGGTTTAGGGGAATAAGTTCGTAGCGGAATACGAGGCAAAATTTTAAGGTTGAGTAGATATGCTCGAGGTATTGTGGCTACGAAGCATGAACGATGTGTTCGGTTTGAGGATGGACTGAGGGATGACCTGAAATTGTTGATTGCTCCACAGCAAGAGCGGGAGTTTACCGTGTTGGTAGAGAAGGCTAAGGTAGCCGAAGGGGTTAAGGAATCTGTGAGGCAAAATGCGGACAAAAATAGACAAAAGAGAAGTTTTGGATCATCATGGTCATCTGGAATGTTCAAAAGAGACCTAGAGCGATGGGTCGCGAGGTCGATGGGTTATTACTGGAAGACACGATGCACGTGTGCTCAGTGTGGAAAGATGCACCTAGGAAAGTGTTGGAAGAAGACGGGAGGATGTTTTAAGTGTGGGTCCAAGGATCACATGATTAGGGACTGTCCTATGAAAATAGATGGGAGCCGACCAGCAAGTAAGGGTCTTAATCAGGCTAGAAGAGGTGGATAGCAGCCACCGCGGGGTCGTGGTCCGGCTGGCAGAGGTAATGGTTCTGAAAGAGGTCAGGGAACATCGGGCAAAGGTGTTGGTAATACGGAGGTGAGACAGCACCTGATGTCATAATGGAAATGTTCCTTATCTCTTGATTACCCTTTATTGCATTGATAGATATTGGGTCAACTCATTCATACATTGCTAGTAAGGTGTCTAGAACTCTTCATGTGAACTCTGAGACTGTACCTCGGAAGATGACTGTACTTAGTCCTTTAGGGCAATCAGTAGTATTAGACAAACTCTTTAGGGTAGTACCTTTGGAAGTTCAGGGGGCGCAATTTCCAGCTGACTTAATGGAGTTTCCATTTGAGGAATTTGATCTAATCTTAGGCATGGATTGGTTAGTGAAGTACCATGCGAATGTGGATTGTGCTGCTAAGTGCATGTCGTTAAGAACATCTGACGACAAAGAGGTTGTGGTAATGGACGAGAGACAAAATTGCTTGTCAAATGTAGCATCTGCCCTTAAGGTAGAGAAGATGGTGAGAAAAGGGTGTGTAGCTTTTCTGATGTTGATCAGTGCCTTAGAAGCTAATGAAGTAGCTGTAGGAGGAGTTAGAACAGTAAGGGAATTTGTGGATGTCTTTCCGGAGGAGCTGCTGGTTACCCGGACGAAGTGGAGTTCGAATTGATTCTTGCCGCTGTCTGACTCCATGTCAATTGCTCCGTACCGAATGGCACCAAAGGTGTTAGTAGAGCTTAAAGCCCAGATCCAAGAGTTACTCGATCGTGGGTTTAGTCGACCTAGTATGTCTCCACGGGGAGCACCGGTCCTATTCGTGAAGAAGAAGGACGAAACTATGCACATGTGCAAGATTACCGGTAGTTGAATAAGCTGACCATCAAGAACAAGTATCCATTGCCAAGAATAGATGACTTGTTCGATCGACCAAGAAATTCAGATATTTTGAAGGTAGATCTAAGGTCAGGATATCATCAGCTTAAGGTGAAGGAGGCAGATATCCATAAGATAGCTTTCCGGACTAGATATAGGCATTGTGAGTTCTTGGTAATGCCGTTCGGATTGACAAACGCCCTAGCCGCGTTTATGGATATGATGAACCGGGTTTTCCAACCCTACCTGGATCGGTTCGTTATTGTGTTCATAGACGATATCCTAGTGTATTCTAAGTCTCAGGAAGAACACGATGAGCATCTTCGGGTTGTGTTACAAGTGTTAAGGGAAAATAAGCTATATGCCAAGTTCAGCAAGTGTGAATTTTGGCTGAAGGAAGTTACGTTCTTAGGGCATGTGGTGTCTGTCGAAGGAATAAGGGTGGATCCTCAGAAGATTGAGGCAGTATTAGATTGGAAACCACCTAAGTCTGTGGATGAGGTCCGTAGTTTCTTGGGGTTAGCAGGCTATTACAGGAGATTTATCGAAGGGTTCTCGATAATAGCAACACCTTAAGAAAGGAGGTATCTTTCGTATGGGCAGATAAGCAGCAGGAGAGTTTTGAGAAGCTTAAGAAAGTATTGACAGAGGCTCCGGTTTTGATTCAAATTAGGAGCGAGGAAAGACTTTGTGGTGTATTGTGATGCTTCCCATCTGAGTTGGGATGTGTCCTTATGCAAGACGAGAAAGTGGTCGCTTATGCGTCTCGTGATTGAGGCCACATGAGGTTAACTATCGGCGACGATGATCTGGAATTGGCGGTGGTTGTATTCGCTCTTAAAGTGTGGGGGCACTACTTGTATGGAGAAAGGTCGGTGATCTACACGGACCACAAGAGTCTGAAATATTTGCTGACCCAGAAGGAGCTGAATTTGAGACAACGAAGGTGGATGGAGTTGTTGAAAGATTACGATTACTCAATAGAGTATCATCCGGGCAAGGCGAATGTTGTGGTGGATGCCCTAAGTTGAAAAGTAGTGTCAGAGTTAAGGGCGATGTTTGCACATTTGAGCCTTTATGATGATGGAAGTTTGCTAGCAGAGTTGCAAGTGAAGCCGACGTGGTTAGGTCAGGTAAAGGAGAAACAATCGGTAGATGGTGAACTAAGTGCTAAGCTGCTACAAGTACAAAATGGGGAGTTGGAAGACTATGGTGTAAACGGTGATGGAGTATTATGTTTTCGGGGCAAGGTCAGTATGCCGAAGGATGATGAGTTAAGGCAGAGAATTCTTCAGGAATCGCATAGTAGCCCTTATGCTATGCATCTTGAAGGAAGTAAGTTATATAGGGATCTACGGGATCAGTTTTGGTGGCCTGGTCTTAAGCGGTAAGTTACAGAGTTTGTAGGGAAGTGCCTAACGTGTCAGCAAGCCAAGGCTAAACACCAAGTACCGTCAGGATTGCTTCAGCCAATAAAGATTCTGCAATGGAAGTGGGAGAGAATTACCATGGACTTCGTTAGTGGGCTTCCCCTTACGCCTACTAAGAAGGACTCGGTATGGGTGATAGTCGATCGATTGAATGAAGTCTGCACATTTCATACCAAGTCTTGGGTTGACTATTCTCTACAGAAATTGGCAAATTTGTATGTAGCAGAAATCGTGAGGCTGTATGGAGTGCTGGTGTCAATTATCTCAGATAGGGATCTGAGGTTTATGCCTCGGTTTTGGAAAGCACTATATCAAGCTTTGGGCACAGATTGGACTTGATCGGCATTCCATCCACAATGGATGGCCAATCTGAAATGGTGATTCAAGTCTTTGGAGGATATGTTGAGAGGTTGTGTGATAGACTTGAGAGGAGTTGGAAGGAGTTCTTGCCTTTAGCGAAATTTGCGTACAATAACAGCTATCAAGCAAGTATTCGGATGGCACCGTACGAAGCGCTATATGGACGGAGGTGTCGCACTCCTACGTGTTGGACAGAATTGGGGGAACATCAAGTTTTAGGTCCAGAGATTGTGGCAGAATCGAAAGAAAAGGTTAAGGTAATTTAGACACGGTTGAAGGAGGCATCTGACAGGCAAAAGTCATATGCAGATCTTAAGCAGAAGGAGATTGAGTTTGCTGTGGGAGATCAGGTGTTTCTCAAAGTTTCACCGTGGAAGAAGGTGATGAGATTTGGTCACAAGGGAAAGTTAAGTCCTAGGTTTATAGGACCTTATCGGATTCTAAAGCGAGTTGGACCAGTAGCATATCAGTTAGAATTGCCTTCGGAGTTGGGGTAGATGCACGATCTATTTTACGTTTTGATGTTACGTCGTTATTGATCGGATCCATCTCATATAATACAGGTTGAGAAGGTGGAGCTGAGACCAGATCTGTCCTATAAGGAAGAGCCGATTCAGATTTTGGAACGGGATGTGAAGGTGCTTCGAAGGAAATCAGTTCCTTTAGTCAAAGTGTTATGGCGTAACCATGGATCAGAAGAAGCTTTGTGGGAGTCAGAGGAAACAATGCGACAACAATACCCTCACTTATTTTAGCCAGGTAATTTCGAGGTCAAAATTATTTTAAGGGGGGCATAACTATAATATTCGAGATTTATGGGTTTTGCATTTTCACTTAAATGAATGTGATTGCATGCTTGAGTATGACTTGAATGTGTTTTGGGGGCTTCAAGAACCTTGGGATGTAGGTAGAAGCCTTAGAAAAATATTTTATTTTAAGCCTAAAAAGGGGAACTAAGGGAGCTAGGCCTTAAGGAGTTTATTGTGTGGCTTAGGACACAAGAATTAAGCTGGTAAGGTGGCAAGGAGGCGCCACTTAGGGCCTTGTAAGGTGATGCCACGAGGAGTGAGAAGGGGCCTAGGTTCGACGAAAAAGGAAACATTTTGGAGCTTTTATTTTCAGCAAGGAGAGGCAATGATGGATCAGACAGGGGACACTTCATGGATGAAGTATAGATCGGGTCAAAAGCTTAAAGATTCGACTAAGTAGGAGTGAAAAGGGGATTGAGTGGAGAGAAGGAGAGTTGGTAGGCCAAGGGACTTTCATGATGACAAATTCACCACCTAGTAGCCAAAACTCCCTAAGCCAAATTGTAGCCTCACTATCACTTTCTTTTTCCTTTCTACTCACCATTCTTTCTTCCTCTTTCTCACCTTCGCCGAACCATAAATTGAGTTTCAACATCATTCTTTCTCTTCTATCATCAAAAGCCAAAATCTTCTTTTTCTTGCCGAAACTCCCTTAATCTTTTCTCTTTAAACCAAAGTCGAATCTCTGTGTTTCCAAACAAAGGTGTAATCGGTTTCAACATTGTGGTAAGGGATCCTGTCATTCGGTTTCTTTCTTTTCCTTTTTCCTTTGATTACCGAAATCTAGGAATCTAATTCCTCTCATTTTCTTTGGTCGAAACCATGAAGGGAGAATTCGGGATCCACTTGTAGCCGACGATTTAAGGGAGATCTTCCGGGATTTTGGATATTTAGGGTAAGTAAGACATACTATTCGGCCAAAGGCCATACTACCTATTGAAGGTTGCCGATTCTAACTATGGTGTCTTAGGGAGTTTTCGACAGATCTTTGGGATTTGGCTAAGTAATCTAGGTAAGGGTTCTAGTGTTTCAAATCTATTCCTTATTCGTTCAAAAGTCGAAAACTAACCGTTTGAGTGTACTAGTGCTTAGCCGATTGCAACGGGGATCATCACGAAGTTTTGGGATTTGGTTGGTAATCAAATCGACAGCAAGTTAAGGATTTTGGTTGCGTTAACCTTCGGGATTTGCTGTATAGCCGAATGGCCTCTTTGCTAATGTTCTTAGTGTTGGCTGAATGTAGGAAAGGGGATCTAGTGCGTTAGATCATGATTTTCGGGATTTTGATTAGATCTACGAATAGTCAGGTGTATAACCCACCCTAAATTCCCGATTAATAATAATAATGCTATGAATATGTTAATAAGGCTATGAATGAATATGGCTAAGGGTACCATTTAATGGTACAAAGAATTGATGCGTTACCCTTAATACTCGTTAATAATGTTTAATAACATTGATGTGAAAGTATGTGGAATTCCGTTATGATTTTGGGGGTAAGGTAAATTGCATGATAATTGTATGTTTTGATTGTTCCATGGGCATATGGGTGATTATGTTAAAGGGGAAGTGATCTGGTGGTTTCTACCACATTATCTGGTGACTTATGTCACATATTATGAATCTGGTGACTCTATCCCATTATCTGGTGGCTATGCCACAATTATAAGGGCGATGTGCAGTTGACTGCAGCGACTGCCTCCTATGGTGTATAGCGGATGGAGGGTCGATTTAGTAATCCCCACGGTGTGATTGGTAGGTACGGGTGTTGTGTAGAGGTTGGATATCTAGGTGGATTTGGGTTGCATCATTGTCCATATTTGTTTCATGTGATTTAATATGCCATGATTATTTGGTAGTATGTGATGGTTGTTACACACTGAGTCTGTTGACTCACCCCTCTGGGCTAACATTTTGCGATATAGCACTTTCGATAAATGGACCGGCCGGCAGAACTTAGTGGTGGCCATGCATTTCGATTTTTTTCGTTTTCCTTAATAAGTTATTTTGATTTATTTTGGGTCATGTTTTGATGTAATAAGGCCATTATCACTTAACTGCTTTATTTATGCATTTTAAATTTTTATTATGATCGACCAACATCGAACAAGACGATTAAACATTTTTCAGAAACAACATCAATTGTTTTGAAACCCAAACACCTACGGTTTTCAAGTTAATAATAATAAACTCTAAAATCCGGCAATTCTTTTAACTTGTAACTTTTGAAATATGAAAATATCGTTTTAGCACAAATTTAAATTACAACAGGTTTTTAACTTAAGAACAATCCGAAGCTATTTTCTTCAAAACCACCAAGATTTCCAACATGTCATTTCTAGACTTAACTACGTTTTACTCAAGGAGCATGCCAGATCCGATCAGGGCTTGTGTGTCGGGTTTGGGGTGTTTCAGAACTTTAGGAGTTTTCGGCTTTTTGAGAAAAGAAACAACTAAGAGAAGAGAATGAGAATAAATGTCAAAATTAAGAAGTACCCCATTTTCTAATCAAATTTTTTCCACACACACTAACCAAAAGCTGGAATTGCCCTCTTTTGAAAACTAAAACTAATTAATTAACAAGGGAAATTTTGGCACCCCCTTTAGCCTCATCAAAACCGATTTCCTCTTTCCCCCAGAGTTGGAAATTTGACCACTACTGTGATCAATAGATAATTCCTAAACTTTCTCCCTTATCCATATCCGATCATACCTTCACAAGTGGCCTAGATAACACCACCTCTTCCTCCTTTTTTATCTGCTACATTATCCACATTATCCACTCATATAAATCCCCCTATTTCTAAGCCTCATTTCCGTTCCGCTCTACACTCTTAAATGCCAAAAATTAACTAAATTTAATTAAAAGAATTGGGCTTCATGCAACTTGAATTTGGGCCTCCTCAGTTGACGCCACTTCTCTGCTCTTTAAGTGGCGCTACATTGCCACTAGGCCACAAGCCCCATTTTGTATCTTAAAACACAGATAACATCTTTTAAGCCCTATCCTATTCGGTTTTCCACTAGAGCGTCCAAACAGAAAATTTGATTAAGGCCTCGGCCCAACCCTGAGCCCATTCTAGACCCCTGACACTCACATTAAACTTAACCACACATTAACGCAAAGGCCTACACATTAAACTTAACCTCGCCTCCTTGACCTTAAGCTGATGGTACCCTGATCTCAGGTCTATCTTCGAAAAGACTGAGGCCCCCTTCAACTGATCGAACAAGTCACCGATCCTTGGCAACGGGTATTTGTTCTTGATTGTTAACTTATTCAACTGACGATACTCAATACACATATGCATTGATCCATCTTTCTTCTTAACAAATAACACCGACGCTCCCCACAGTGACACACTTGGTCGAATAAACCCTCTATCCAGCAACTTCTGTATCTATGCTTTCAACTCCACTAACTCCTTCGGCACCATTCTATATGGGGCGATAGATACTGGCACTATTCACAGAAGAAGATCAATACCAAACTCCACTTCATGATCTGGAGGTAATCCCAGAAGCTCTTCTAGGAAAGCATCAGGAAATTCCTTCACCGTCCTAACGACCCTAACAGTTAGGTCCTTGGCTTCCATAGCCCGAACAAACATTAGAATTGCCTCGCATCCTTTTCTCACCATCCTTTCCGCTCATAAGGTAGCCACCACATTCGACAAACAGTTCCTCCTTTCTCCTATCACCAACACCTCACCACCATCGAGGGTTTTTAACACCATACGCTTGGCTGCACAATCTAAATTAGCTTGATACTTCACTAGCCAGTCGATGCCTAATATTAAGTCGAACTTTCCGAATGATAACTCCATCAGATCCGTCAGGAGAACTATTCCCTGAACTTCTAAGGGTACCTCCCAATAGAGTTTATCTAATACCACAGATTGTCCTAATGGGCTAATTACAGTCATCGCCCTAGGGGTAATCTCGGAATCTAAACTTAAAGTTTCAGACACACTACTAGCAACATATGAATGCGTCGACCCAATATCAATCAATGCAATGTAAGGCAAACCAAATATTAAAAATGTACCGGTTATAACATCCGGTACGTCAGCCTCCTCTCGACGTCTGGCAGCATAGACCAACCTCGGCTGTCTCGCCTTATTGTTTCCAACCCCTCGGCCTGGTGCTCTACGGCCCCGACCGAAATCGTTACCACATCTAGCTAGACCACGACCTCTCTGCGACTGCTAAACCCCTTTACCCGGCAGAGCTTTTCCCTGCCCTGTGGGTCCTATATCGCCCCGTGGCTGTGGACAGTCTCTGATCTGATGGTCCATAGATCCACACCTAAAGCATTTCCCACTGCCTGCCCAACACTCACCTACATGGAATTTACCACATCGAGCACACTTTTGTATCTGACTGGCAGTAGCAGGTCTCTTATCCCGTCTCGGCCTATCTGACCTAGGTCTTTTCTGAACACGTCCGACTGCCCCTGATGCTCCAAAATTTCTCTTACTTCCACTCCTATCTCTATCCCTGTTTAGTTTTTTCGTCCGCTTTACCTCCTCAACTATCTTAGCTTTCTTCACAAGCACAACAAATTCCCTCTCCCGCTGTGGAGCTATCAAAACACGTAGATCATCCCTCAGGCCATCCTTTATTGTAAGCCACCATTGGTACGCTTCGTACCATAAGAGAGATACGAATCCTTTCAGTTTCTCCTCCTCCATGAAATCCAGATCATCCATTATACGCTCAACCGCCACCAACCAATACTCAGCTGTACTCGGGGTTATACCAGAAATTCCCCTAAACACTTCTTCCCCATTCACTCTAAGTCGCTCCGACACAGATTTCTGGGCTCCTATGCCCATGCCTGCCCCAGCAACCCTCTCTAAAACCCTTAACATCACCTGAGATACTGCATCATCTCCGGCCGATCCTAAAATTCTGCCTCCTCAACTGGTGAAACTGGCATTCCATCTCCTGATCCATGGCCAGACCCTATTGATTCTGACACAGCCATCCTGCCCCTACCACGACCATGCACAGGACGTTCATGACCCCTTGTACTCATTCTACTGATTCACGTTTATCTGGTTAGAAATTTTATGAATTATTAATTTCTTTCACTGATTAACCACGAACAATCTTATGGAAAGTAGTTTAATTAGTAGTTCTTTCGGAGTCGAAATTAGTCTCAAGTTTGTACCTCCTAGTTCTAGAAATCACATACATTCTACATCCATATGCATCACAATGAGCATCTCATAACAGCATCAACACACAAGTGACAACCATAAACTCACCTTCGTCACATAAGGGTATTTTCGTATTTTCACTATCTAGGGGTACTTTCGTAATTTTTCCTATAGGGGTATTTCCATAATTTTCCAAAATAGGATATCTTGGTAATTTTACAAAATAGGGGTATTTTGGTAATTTTGAAATCTAAGGGTATTTCGGTAATTTTACAAAACCATGGGTATTTTAACAATCTTGCGAAATAGGGTGGCTGGTCTTTTTCTGGTTTTAGTTATAAATTTTAGCCCGTCAACAAGCCCTCTCGGTTAAAGTGAACAAACACTATGCACCAGGTAGGATTCTAGCGGAGAGGAGGTGAGCCACTAGGGCTACTTAAATACCAAGCCCTCCCTATATCCAATCCTAGGTATGCATATGCCTGTTGCCACACTTCAACCCAACGACTTGTTCACGGACATGTTTAATTAGAGAAATTAAGTCTTATGGATGTTAGAGAATTGTTCAAACTAAATTTAAAGTCCATCAAACTCTAATCATACTAGCCTACGTCTCTATGGAGCCCATCAAGCCCAACATGCATATCACATAATGAGTTTAGAATACTTACCTACGTGGATCGGGTGTCGGTAGACTCAAAGGCCATATCTCAATCGAAAGTTTTCACAAATTCACATCGATTTTAAAAATCACTACTAGACCCATTTCACAGCCCGAGTTTTAAACCGGGCTCTGATACCAAAATGAAACACCCAAACAGGCCCAAAACGTTACGACCAGATCTGGTATGATACGAGTTAAATGTTGAAAACTTTACTTTGGAGGGTTTTAAAAATCTCGATTCATTTATGCAGGTATTTGTTAAATAAGTGATATTTGTAGAAAGCCTTTGTAGGCTTTTTTTTTTTTGTTTTAAAACTATTTGAAAATCTCTTTTTTTTCCTTCTTATAATCAAGTCCTTGAACATAAGTTTGTAGAATATAAACATTAATAAATGGAAATTTATAACCTAAGCTATGGAGGCCTTATTGCATAAATAATCCCGAAATTAAAACTTAAAGGAAAACCAAAATAGTTTACGAAATAAAAACTTGATGGCCCCTCGAGTCTGCCTCAGCTCTCATGTCGACGATCTACTACTCTTCTGAAACCTAAGGGAAACAAAAGGGTGAGTCACCAAGACTCAGTGTGCAAATCTCAAAAACACATAAAATGGTGAGGACCACAAACACATTATGGGCCTTGGCCCATACACAATGGCAACAGAATATATATACATGCTACATGGCCCAACCCAATCCTATAATCCATCCTCTACACACCAGCCCGTACCAACCATCACACCTTGGGGATTTCTACAATCAACCCTCCATCCGCTACACACCATTTCGACAGCTGTGCTGCTTGTCATAAAGACCGATCATTATGTGACCTATGTGGCAGAGCCACCGATCGCCATGCGACCTTGATAATATATATTATGGCTTAACCATCGATCACTATGTGACCTATTAATCAGATGTGGCAGAGCCACCGATCGCTATGCGACCTAAATAATATGTTGTGGGTTAACCACCGATCACTGAGTGACCTATTAGCATGCTCTTCCCCTTCGTCATATCAAACCCATCCCATGCATACATACATGTAGAATGAAAATAATATACTATCTAAAAAGATCACAGACTACCACATCCTTCGATACACATAGAGAAGTTTCTATGATTATGTACCTGGCATCCTTTGCCTACCCCTTTCGGGTAACACGACTGTTCATACAGCCTTTTTTCGTCTTTTAGCCCATAATATATATAGTACAGATTAACTGGTGTGATAGAGATCCACACACCTGATTGCAGTCAAGACGATACTTTATATGTCGACATCGTCGATGAGTCGATACAATCGCTAATTGCCTAAGGTTTTGCTCAAGCTCGCCCACAACCCGGCGACCAATCCCGAATCACGACATCGCTCGTTTCTTAAACTTAGGGATTGGTTTTACAGATCCAATCCCCTCCTTCGCCTGATTGACATTTGATTCCATCAAAAGACCTTATCAATTGTTACCAGCACAACATATGGTTGTTAATCTATAACATATGGTTAAGATTATAAACACAATGAGCGAACCTAATGAAAATCTAAAGAGAACCCCTTACCTTGAAATCTCGAAAATAGATTGAGACTCAAGGACTAGTAGTTTCCGGCTTTTAGATCTAAACGGTCTACTTCGATTCCCGATATCGCCCAACAAGAAAACATCAAACCATTAATCAAACGTCAACCTTACCCAGCCCATTAGCCTTTCGACTTTAGCTTTCAAAAACTGAAAGAAAAGTGAAGAGAAGAAGATCGGCACTTACCGTACCACATGAGTTCAGCTACTCCTAGAAGATTTTGACTTTTTGCGAAAATCAAAAAGAGATGATGATTCAAATAATCTATAGAGATTCGAATTTTTAATGAAGAAATTGTCAGAAAGAAAAAAAAATGGACACTAAGGCATTCGACTATGGCAGAAGAGAGTAAAGAGAAAGAATACTTAAGGGTTTCAGCTTATAGAAGAAATCGGGAAAAGGTGTAGAGAAAGGCTATGAGGTTTCGGCTTTAGCAGAGAATGAAGAAGAAGATGGAACTTTAGGGGTTTTCGACTTTTTGAGAAAAGAAACAACTAAAAGAAGAGAATGAGAATAAATGCTGAAATTAAGAAGTACCCCATTTTCTAATCAAATTTTTGGCACACATACTAGCCAAAAGCCGGAATTGCCCTCTTTTGAAAACTAAAACTAATTAATTAACAAGGGAAATTTTGGCACCCCCTTTAGCCTCATCAAAACCGATTTCCTCTTTCCCCCAGAGTTGGAAATTCAGCAACTACTGTGATCAATAGATAATTCTTAAAATTTCTCCCTTACCCATATCCGATCATACCTTCACAAGTGGCCTAGATAACACCACCTCTTCCTCCTTTTTATCTGCTACATTATCCATATAATCCACTCACATAAATCCCCCTATTTCTAAGCCTCATTGCCATCCCACTCTACCCACTTGAATGCCTAAAATTAACTAAATTTAATTAAAATAATTGGGCTTCATGCAACTTGAATTTGGGCCTCCTCAGTTGACGCAACTTCTCTGCTCTTTTAGTGGCGCCACTTTGCCACTGGGCCACAAGCACCATTTTGTATCTTAAAACACAAATAACATCTTTTAAGCCCTATCCTATCTAGCTTTCCACTAAAGTGTCCAAACAGAAAATTCGATTAAGGCATCGGCCCAACCCTGAGCCCATTCTGGACCCCTAACACTCACATTAAACTTAACCACACCTTAATGCAAAGGCCCATTAATTTAGGATGTTATAATGAAAATATGTTTAGTTTATTAATTTTATGTTAAATACATGTTATTTTGTTATTTATGGGGATTAATTGGGCTGAGAAAAAGGATGGCCAAATTTTGGTTATATTTGGGTCATAGACGAGTACAGGTTGAAAGATTGATAATGCAGTAACATGGACTTTAATTGGTGATAATCCACAATGAATTCCAATGAGGCCCACTATTTCTTAAATTGAAGGCCCAAAACCACTTCCATTTACCCAATTTTACTAGAAAATAAATTGATGAAATTCACTAACAAACATATCAATCTTAGGTCATGTATATTGGTAAGAATGAACCTAAAATTGATATTGCCTATCCATGAAAACCTTAAACCAATTCCTGTCTGAACTGTGAGGTTGAGAGGTAACTAGTTCTTGTAGACTCATTAGGTTAGTTGAACACTAAGAGGTGCAACTAGGTTGATGACTAGCCGGTTGAATAAAGCCTTACATCAATAATTAATTAGGTAAAACGATTGGATCTAAGCTAAAGGAACTTGCGTAATCAAAATAAGGGGTAGGAGAAGTCGATAGATGTACTTAGGAGTAGATTTAGTTTTATCTCAATTTATTTAGTTCATTAATATTATTATCATCTTACCTTCATATTAACACTATTAATTCATGACTCAAGTAGATTAGTAATTATTTCCAGTGATTGGTTTGATAGCAATTTCCCCAAACTGCAATCCCTTGGGCACGATCCTCGAGTACTTATCTAGCTCGTTGTAACTATATTGCAACCAGACCTATAAACTTGGGGACACTACCTTAATTCTATATATTTTGTAGTAGTATTCACACTCTGGACATTAGTATGTTTGAAGATGGTCAAGTTTTTCGCGCCGTTGCCGTGGATTGCGATGGTGATAATTTTTATTAAATTGATTACTTGTAAATAATATTAGTCAAAAAATGAACGAGCTAGATAATGTTCTAATCCTTATATTCATTAATTGTGTTTTTTTTATTCTTAATTTTTTATTTACCTTGTTGACTAGAAGATTTTTTTATGGAAAAATTTGATTACATGTGGTTTAATGATAAAAGGACTTCTAGTGACGATGAATGGAATGACATAACATGGTGGTCGAACGGAGCTATGACAAAGCAATAGAGCGATGATAATGAGTGTGAGGACAATGAGTACTCGTACAAAACTCTTTATCAGTCATATGTCAAATACAATGATATGCCCAAACACTCAAATGAGCTTCCTTCTGATTTGAATAAGATGCCCTCATACGAAATTACTGAGCCATCCAACTCCGAAATATACTCAAACATGGTAGACATGATGGATCAGATGAGGAAAATGATGCAAGAAATATCTAAGATGCTACCTCCAAGGAAGAGGTCATGCATGATGTTCCCAACCTTGATCCTGGGGATCCCTTTACTATCCTTGATCACCATAAATTAGACAATAGCATTTAACAAGAGTTTGGAACTGGAGATCATGGGTATAAAATAAATATGGATGAAGTAGTTTTCGATCCAATTGATGTAGAATCATACATAAAAGTAGAAGTGACCACTAACATGAAGCTTAAATTGATTCTAAATGGAGCTGTAGAAGACCCAATACACCTTCTGGCCATAGTAGAAAAAGGTTTCAGCCGAAGATATCGATGAGTTTGACTTATTCTCATATGATAAGGACAATAAATCTTGAGTGACCAAAACTTCACGCGACATGTAGAGGAGGAAGCTCAAGGAAATAATACCCCAAAAAAAATTTTGGGGTTGGCTCGAATTTGGTACTAAATGGCTTGTAATGTGGATGTGTCAGTCGAAAATAAGGCAACATCATTGGAAGTGATCAAAGGGGTTGGTTCATATATATCGACAGCAGAAAAAACATCAAATCAAAGTGTTGAGAACCAATTGGAAGTTCTTCTAGGTGGCGACATGGATCGTCTTAGTTTTTAAAGAACTTTTGTTTCTTGTTTTAAATTTTGTTTGATTTTTATTTTTTTAGTTATTTTATTTTTATTAATCTTAGTTGGGTTTAGTTTTCCCATAGCATGTGTAGATACAACGGAGTGAGAAAACCGAAAAAAATTTGAAGAAGCCAAAATTGGGCTCTATGTCGTGATATCGTACCCTAATGTCACGACATCCTAGACAGAACAGACCTGGCAACATTGAAGGCCCAAGTTCATCCAAATACTTTTAGACATTCTGTCATCCATAATAGACACTTCTTCTATTTCTTTTTAATTTTAGTACATTATATTTCATATTTCTTTTTGTAGATTTTTTTAGGTACTCTTCTGTTAACTTGGAGCACACAAATCCCGTGATTATCATAACAATAAGAACTCAACCTACTCATGGAAGTTTTCTTGTTTGCACTTTAATTATTTTACATAAAGGGAAATGTATGTTGTAATGTAACATCCCGAATTTGGGCCTAGTAGAATTGGGCCCATTGGGCTTTAGGCGTACGAGCGTTTAAAATTTTTGGGAATAAGAGAATGGTATTAGTGCAAGTTGGATCTAGTATGTGAGTGATTTTGGAAGGTTAGAGGGTTTCTATAAATGTCCCGGGTTCAAACTTTGGCTTTAGGAAAATTTTGGCTTTAGGTGAATAAAACCTTGAGAGTTAGTAGTAGGCTTTAAGAATAAAATGTGGAGAAAAATGACACAAGTGGAGTGTTTGGTGGTGACGCCACTTAGGGAGATAAGGGGGTGACGCCATAAGGAAGGAAGGAGGTCCCAGTTTCAAGTCTTGGCTCTTGCATTTTGGATTTCTTTTTAAAGGGACTCTAGAATTTTGCCATAGGGCTATATTTAGTTGCGCATGATTTTAGACACAAGAGAGTGAGTAGTCTAGCGGCAAGGTGTCATTAAGGGTGCAAGGGAGCTTGGGTTCGAATCTCATGAAAAGCAAGGGAGTATTTATTTTGCGGATTGGACAAGAAGAGTTTGAGTTGGATTTAAACTCTGCTAACAGAGGGATCCCACATCGGAAAGATACAAAGAAGGAAGGTGAGAAGCAAGCTATATATAGAGCATTGTATGAGGAGAGTTAATATACCTTGGTGGGCGTTTGGGTGTAGACCTAGAGGATAATAACCAATAGTTACGAAGGAAGGGCTACTATAACGTGAGGTGCACAGTAAGGTTACGGTGAGGTTTCGATTTCCAATAAGTGTATATTAAGTTATGATTAATCGTTAGGTGATGTCGATTGTAAGTTTGTGACTAAGGGGTTTGCAGCGCGCGTGGTTACCAGGTGTGTACAAACACTACACACACGAAATCGGCAAAGCCGAAAGTGGCTAAATGAGCCTAGTGGGCCTTGAGGCTAAGTTTGATGAAATGGTTTGGTTGGTTATATGAATTGAATTAGTCATGCATGATACATGAATTGGATTTGTTTTGGGCCTAATAGGCCATATGATGATATTTGGGCCAAATGGGCCGTAAGGGAGTGATTTGGGCTTAATGGGCTTATGGGGACGTAGACATGTATGTTAGGGTTTATGGACCTTATGTCTAGTTTGAACAACTCTTAAATTCCACAAAACTTAATTTTTCTAATTAAACATGTCTGCGAATAAGTCACTGGGTTAGGGTGTGGCAACGGGCATACGTATGTCTAGGATTGGATCTAAGGAGAGCTTGGTACTTAAGCGGCCCTAGTGGCCTACCTTCTCTTTTCTGGAATCCTACTTGGAGCGTATTGTCTGTTCACTTTAGCCGCGAGGACTTGTTGATGGGCCAAAGTTCATAACTAAAATTCGAGAGGGACCAAATACCCTTATATTTGTTAAATTACTAAAATACCCTTATATTGGTAAAGTACCAAAATACCCCTATTTTGCAAAATTACCAAAACACCCCTAATTTGTGAAATTACTGAAATACCCCTAATTTGTGAAATTACCAAAATACCCTCGATTTATGAAATTACCAAAATACCCTCAGTTTGCAAAATTACCGAAGTACCCCCGATTTGCAAAATTACCAAAATACCTCCGATTTGCAAAATTACCAAAATACCTCCGATTTGTGAAATTACCAAAATCCCCCCGGTTTGTGAAATTACTAAAATACCCCTAATTTACAAAATTACCAAAATACCCTATAAGGTAGAATTACGAAAATACCCTTGGTAGGTAAATTACAAAAATACCCTTGGTAGGTAAATTACGAAAATACCCTTGGGGGTAAATTACGAAAATACCCTTGGTGGGTAAATTACGAAAATACCCTTGGTGGGTAAATTACGAAAATACCCTTGGTGGGTAAATTATGAAAATACCCTTGGTAGGTGAATTACGGAAATACCCTCGATGGGTAAAATGATCGATATGCCCCTAGAGGGCAAAATGATGAAAACGCCCCTACATGTTATATGATCATTCTTGTATGTGATTTATGATTGTTATTGTATAATTATTATTGTATGTTGCATTCATGTGTTATTATGTTGCATGGGGATGGGATTATTCAAAAGGGGAAGTGCAGATAGGATCGCATGGTCACTTGACGACTGTGGATCCACCGAAGGCTTTTAGCCACCGAGCAGCTATGCTGCACTGATAAGTTAGTGCCGCAACCGATGCTACATAAAGAGTGTAGGGATGGGTGGGTCAATTAAATCCCCACAAGAGTGCATGGTTGGACAGGAGACGGAGTGCAGGGTTGGTATGGGCATTAATGCATTGCATATGTGGTTTTATTTGAGATGGGCTCTGGCCCAAATAAATATGATTTGTGACATTTATGGGTTAAGGCCCAACTGAGGCTTGTATGGGCTAAGGCCCAATTGCCACCGTTACTAAAATGGGATTCGGCCCAAACTGTTGTGATTCATGTTCTTATTGATAAGGGTTATGCACACTGAGTTTTCATAAACTCACACCCTCTTTTTAATATTTTTTTCTCAGGTAATCCTCAGTAAGCGGTTCGACGTGCTGGAGGACTCGGAGGTGGCCACACTACGAGCAATTTTGGACTCTAGTATTTTACTTATTTTTAACTTGGGTTAATATTTTGTAATAAGGCCTCTCTTAAATTCTAGTTTTAGTTTTGGATTTTTAGTTTATTATGTTTTAAATCTGCTAAACTTTGTATCACGATTTTCTAAAACAATATCTTCTTTCAAAATACTACGCTTTCGCGAATAGGTCGTAAACATCATGTTTTCATAAGTCAGTCATTTTAATTAAGTTTTCGCAACAAACAAAGTTTTTTTAGGTAATAACTTTTTAATAAATGTCGATTAATAATAAACAAACGCAAACTGGGAATTTAGTTTTTAATATCAAGAAAGGTTTTCAAATGGAACCATGGTTTCTCAAAAAGCACCCCAATGTGACACGCCAGATTCGGGCCTAACTTCTAGGCTGGGTTTGGGGTGTTACATGTAAAGTATGGGAGGAAGAACATAGGATTAGTTTGTGTGTTTTTACTTTATTTAGTAAATATTTATTTACTTTAAAAAAAGAAAAATATTATTACTGTTGCATGGTGCTTGGATTATATCAATACTATGAATAGCAGTTGAAGATGAAAAAACATGTAATAGCTCATGTCAAGCATGAAATTTTTTATAATATAAGATAATTTGATTATTTTTTAAGGGAAATTGATCAGATTAACTAGTAAAATTGCATAATAGATTAGAATTACTTAAGTAAGAATGCTTGATGATGCCATATGAGATATAAGTTTCATAGATAATCATAGAAACATGAATGCTTGAATTGATTAAGATTTATTTGGTTTAATTTGAGGCATGAAAGAAATTGTGTATGGTTGGATGCTTAGGGATGACCTAAGACATTGTTGAGTAACCAATTCTCAAATGACCATACCTTAATGTTATGAATCCCTAATCTTTTTATTTGAGCCTAATAACTCCTTTTTTATGAACCAAAAAAAAAAATTGAAACCCGAAGACCACACATAAAACTTGAAATTTTCCCTATCCTTGGTCCTTTAATACATTATGAAATAGATTTTGGGCCATAGATATTGAAAGTTTAAGTAGACACATCATAGTGGTATAAGAAAAGAGTGAAAAAGGAAGAAAAAATGTGATACATTGACTATTGGTCGGGCAAAAATTTGCAAAAATAATCCATAAAAAGTCAAAATTAAAAACCATAAGAAAAGGTATATAATAGAAACAAAAGCATTCTGATTGAGAAAAAAAGTAAAAAGTCAAAGTGACAAAACAAAATGTCAAAAAAGTGAAAGAAAACTCTGTCATCAATGCACCAAAACTCGTTAAGTCGACAGTAGTTTCTAGTATTATATTGTATCTTCCTACATGGAGAGATAAGGTAGGTGAGAGGGAGAAAATTGAGATGAGCTTGGATGGGACATTTAGGGGGAAGAGAGGGAACAATGTAGTGTGCCTAACTATTTCTAGTGTTTGAACTGTTTTGAGCATCTCTTTCTTTAAACTCATACTGTCCTAAGCCTCAGAACGTTACAAGCCTAGAAGACCAATGTGACTTAAGCTTTCTCTGTGTACAATTTCTAGAATTGCTAATAATTATACTCAATGAATATTTTTGATTCACATGATTATGTCTGCTACATATCTGTTCAATTTATGTTAATGGTGAGATTGTTAAATATTTGGTCATAAGAATTTCTTCTAATTTCTTAGTAATGTAACTTTGTAAACTAATCCTTATTTACTTTAAAAAGTTTCAAGGCATCAAACTATTAAGATTAAGCTACATGTGTGATAATAATTGTTATACCTTTAATATTTCACAACCATGTTCATAGTAGTAATAAAATCCAAAGAACGTCTTCTTATTGCATGCTATGTGTCTAGACTTGGTTTGCTTGAGGACAAGCATAAAAGTTAAGTATAGGGGAGTTTAGGTGTAAGGTTCTTATTTACATCGATCTTCACTAACTCTAGCTTGTTTAAAGAAAGAAATAAAGTCAATTTGTGTTGCAACACTAACTTTGATATTGTGACAGGCTCCCTGTTGTGTTGCAACATAGTGTAACACCCCTAACCTATATCCATCATCAAATTAGGATTACAGAGTATTATCATATAAACAGAACATTACAACATACATTTTACAAAATCAATACAAACATAACATAAGGCATTCAATCACATACAGATCCACCCTCAATCAAGCCCTTAAGGGCCTAAAAAGACTTTAGAAACAATTTAGGACTAAATTGGAAACATTTGGAAAGTTCAGGAAAAAGTTAGAAAAATTAGACCACAGGGGTGATACGACTGTATGTCTCACACGGCTAAGACACACGCCCGTGTCTCAGGCTATGTAACAATCAAAATAGGGACACACATCTATGTCCTAGCCCATGTCCTCACCCGTGTAACTATCTGAGTCGGGTTACACAGCCAAGTGACAGACCTGTGTGCCAAGCCATGTGCTAGGTTGTGTAACTGCCTGACTTGCATGAATTAAAACCTATAGGGGACACAAGACTGTGTGTCACACACGGCTAAGTCACACAAACATGTCTCAGGCCGTGTGGACATGAATTTGCCTAAAAACAAGCCATTTCCAACACCAACCATACAACCACCTAAAGGCCTTTAGTACCCCATATCAAGGCATTAAAACATGACCCAAAGCCTACACAAAATGTCAAAAACAATAGTCCAAGATCATTCAACCAATATACCATACAAGGCACCTCAATATCAATTACCAAAACCTACCAAATCATGCAAACTTTGCTAATTACATTCATCAACTACCAATTCCAAAAATCTAATAAACATATAACCTAAAGTAGCTCTATGACTCAAACCATCAAATGATACTAATAAACCATTCTCATTATTTCTCAAAAGTGACCAAAAGTACCTTCTAAAGTAAGCATCATAACCTATTATGCATATATGACATCAAAAAAAAAAAAAAACAGTACCTTCTAAAGTAAGCATCATAACCTATTATGCATATATGACATCAAAAAAAAAAATAAACACACATTCATCAAATACCATTTTATAGAATCCTAAATACATTTCATCCTAAAATTCAACTACTTAAGTTTATACATGCCACTACCCTAGGAGATACAAAAACTACGAAAGTCATTGGATAGTGCGAGCTAAAGGTTTGATTCGTCCAAAGTGTCAACAAAAATGATCTACAAAACAATCCACAAGAACGAATAAGCTTATAGAGCTTAGTAAGAGCGCAGCATATCCTTTAATCTAACAATAAATTGAATACAATCATAAATTATTCAATTCAAAATTATTGAAGTCTAAACAGGGTACAAAAGTACATCCAGGGGTACCGAAGTACAAATAGAGGCACGTATGTGGAATTCAAGGGTATCAATGTACAAACAGGGGCACATATGTGCAATTCAGGAGTACCAAAGTACAAACAGGGGCACATATGTGTAATTTAGGGGTACCAAAGTACAAACAGGGGCACGTATGTGCAATTCAGTGGTACCAAAGTACAAATAGGGGCACATATGTGCAATTCATCATTATTCTTCTAAAAACATAACAATTAAAGTATCATAATACAAGTACACAAATAGAAATTCATTACATATTAAAACACTACGAACTTACCTTGACGATATGAGCGTAACAATGAAGTCGATTAATTCGAGGCTTTAGCTTTTCCCTGATCTAAATTTGTACGAGGTCTATCTTGATCTAAATAGACAAATTCAATCTATTTGATACCTTTATTATTCAATTCAATCCATGCAACACACCTCACCCGTATTCAATGTCAGAATACGGTTACGGAGTATTACTGGACTTATAAAACAATTTAACATTCATTTCACATACAATTCTCAAATTTATTTAATCAACATTTAATAACATTCACATTATCCCTATAACTAGCTTACGAGGCCTTAAACATGCTTTAGGAGTGGTTAGGGACTAAATCAGCAACTTAAGAAATTTTTGAAACACTTAGAAAATTTTCCAAATTATAGGGGACACACGCCTATGTGGATCGGCCGTGTGTCTCACACGGTCAAAGACACGCCCGTGTCACAGGCTGTGTGGACATTCAAAATGGAATCACATGGCCGTGCCCCAGCCCATGTTCGACCCCATGTAACTCTCTAACTTGGATCATATGGCCAACACACACGCTCGTGTAACTAGCCCGTGTGCCCTAGAAATGGCCACACCTGCCCGTGTGCCAGGCTGTGTGATAGGCTGTGCCAAACCTATAAGGTATACTAACTTAGGGCACACGGCCAATCACACGCCCGTGTGCTGGGCCTTGTGGAGCATACTGACTTGATTTCTTATTCAACACCAGGGGACACACGGCCGTGTAACATAACCATATGTCATACACGGTTGAGACACACGCCCGTGTCTCTGCCCGTGTGGACAAAAATAGGCTATTTACCAAGCCAATTTGCCACCCAACTTTGCACATACTTAAAACAACCCTATTTGGCATCAAAACATGGCATATATAGGCATCCATCTACTCTTAACCAAGCATAAATTATATCATTTCAATGCCAACCAATACAAGGCACACAATATCACAATATGCAATTTAAATTATACCAAATTATCACATTCTTAAATCATCAATATCGTTACATTTCAAAAATGCATTATTTTACCTATAATTCAAACATACCATGTAACACCCCTAACTCGTATCCATCGCTGAATTAGGGTTAAAGGCATTACCCGATAGATCAAAAACTTTTACAGACATTTAGTAAAATAATTCACCAATCGCAATCAAAGTGTCCCTTATATAGGTCAATAAGACCTTAATCATGCTTTAGAGTAGGGTTGGGACTAAACCAAACGCATATAAGATTTCACAAAAATTTAAAACATTTCTAAATCTATAGGGGTCACACGCCCGTGTGGGCAAGCCGTGTGCCTCCCACGACTACTAGACACACCCATGTGTCTAGACTGTGCCAAAATAGAGTTTGTATACTGACTTATCAACACAGCCACCCGGTGTAAGAGTATGCCCAAAGATCAAACATGAGATGGTTGTAATAACATACTTGATTTACCATGTTTATTAATATAAAGCATTGTCATTATTATTTCAGTTTTCCTTCTGTGTGTACAAATAAACTATTTTATAATAATATCCTGAGAATAATATTATTATTCTTAAAAGATCCTTAGTCAAGTATTATTGTTAACTAGGACAACAATAATGCATTAAGAATAACATGTAGTTAATTGATGATAAAAAGTTATCATTGATATGAGGTGTCAAAATCAATGCATGAATATGTGTGTTAGAGAACAACATATTGGACTGACCCGCTATGAGTATGTTTCTTGGATTATTATGTAATTGTCACAACATTACTCATAGTGATCAATATGTATATGATCCTTAGACTTGAGATAATCATTATCCCAACATCGTGAGTCGTATATTTTGATACAGTCAAACGTACACCGTAACCGGTTGTTCTATAAAGGCTGATGTTAGATATACCACAATCTATGTAGAGGGATATTGTTGATCAATATAGGATAAGTCCCTCCCACATAATGGGAGTAATATCTTAGGCCACTTGATTGAGTGAGACTAGAAATGCATGGCCATGCTCAAATAAGTTGACATGAGATGTCATACTAATTTGTATATCATAGTCTACTCAAGATATCAAGAAACATAGGATGGACTATACAAGTGTGACTATTCCATGACTTGTATCCATTCCAGAGATAAAGGACTTAAGGATTAATGCATGAAAGGTTAATCACAAAAAGTTATGTCGAATCATGACTTCTTGTAACTTAGGTAGCAATGATGCATTGCTAGATGCCACTTATTGTTTGTGACATTAGAATCGCTCTAGTATTACTCTAACGTTACAAGAACCTACAAGGTCACACCCTATGGTTGAAATGAACGGAATAAAACATAGTTGGTATTATGTTTGATTGCCACATGAATTAAATTAATTAAAGAATTAATTTAATTGGGTAATCAAATATTGAATATATTATATGTACAAGGATGTTGTTCACATAATGAGAATTAATATATGAATTTGGTTGGTATATAAATTTAAATAAATATAGTTTATCGAAATCCATGTTATAATTAATGTAATTATAACTTTTGGGTATAATTAATGTAATTATAATTTTCGGTTAAAACATTATTATATTTATTTAATTTTATAATTCATAAAAGATATACCGATTATAAAAGGAATAAGTGATAAAAACTGATTAAGAGAAACCTAAGAATTTGCTTGAAAAGTCTAGCACCACAAGCAAATAAAAAAAATCTCTAAAACAATTTTGGAGATTTCTGCAGTTTATAGTCAAACCAGGTGGATTACGTAGAGGCCGACATCGTAAAGGTTGTGGCTTGTTTCGACAGTAGATCAGAACTCTTGTTGCTGAGGCGTCGCTGTCTACTCAAATTGAAATTTCGGTAATTTTGAAATCTTTATTTCACCCCGATTCGTTCCTCACACATGGATTCATGGTTTGGATCACCGGGATTAATTTTATTTCACTGCGCCATGGGGGTGTCGGCATTCCAATAGTGGTTTTAGAGCCACTTGTGTGATACGGACTTGGGTTTAAATAC
Organism: Gossypium rotundifolium; assembly: GCA_025506655.1. Lineage (NCBI taxonomy): Eukaryota > Viridiplantae > Streptophyta > Magnoliopsida > Malvales > Malvaceae > Gossypium > Gossypium rotundifolium. The sequence goes on from CP106730.1 coordinate 35,189,183, forward strand.
TTGGGTGATGCAATTATATGAGATGCATGCTTTTATTTTAATACATTTTTAGTTGTTTAAATTGTTTAAGCATAACCTGATAACTGTTCCTTTTGATAATTGATTAAATCTTAATCATGGTGTTGTGGCCTATTCGATTTTATGTTATTACAGTTAACTATTAACAAATCTGTAATATTGCGACGGTGGTATTTACAGTTTCCAGTAAGGGTTAACTGGCTAGTGGAACAAGGGTTGTTCTGATATGAAACCTCAAGGATTAAAATCCTGAAAACACGATTCTGTTGATAAAAGTTATCAAATCATGAGGTTTCATTTGACTGGGGCCACAAAAGGTTGAAAGGATATTTTATAATTCACCTTAGCAAAAAGCATTGAATTATGTATGCTATTTTTGACATGCACGGTGTTTGAAATGCATAGTTATAGCCCAATAACCCATTTGATAAAAGGTTGTAATTATATATATAAATACAGCCTACGTGTCGTGCCTTACTACTATTCTCTTGTATTTCTCTTCTCATCTTACTCCCTCGTATGTAAAATGAGTTTCTGCATATTGTAATTTGCAAGAGTTACTGTGGGCTAGACGAGAAGGAAGTTGGGACAACTATTGTGGATTGATAGTTTGTAACATCCTAAAATTTGAGTATTGATATGATGTGTGTTTTGGTGTTTAACTTGTGTATGATTAAAATTTTGCATGTTTAGTATAGTCTTGAGAAGACTTGAGAACTATTCAGAATTTGAATAAATTTTAGTAAGGAGTATTTAATTGAAGTGGAGCAAGTGACTTTGAGGTTTAAGTAGATTTAAGTGATAAAAACTAGCATAAGATGAGCTAGTAGCAAGGTGGAGTTGGCGCATGCATGTTTGCTTAAGGGGAGAGGTTCGAATCTCCTACCATGCATTTTGAAAGCTTTTACTTTTGCTTTCCTTAGCAAGTGTCGGTCATGGATAAGGTTAAGGGATGAGTTGGATATCATTTTTTTGGTAAGAAGACCAAAGGAAAAAAGGTAAGTAAAGGTTTAAGGAAAAGAATCTCATGAATTAAGGTGATAAGGGGACATAAGGCATGAATCAAGGGCTTTGTTTTGGAAAGCTTTGAATGGCTAATTGTCCATGAACTTGGACGGTTTTTGGGGCTAGGGAGGTTGGCCGAATTTTGTTAGTAGTTTGATAGAGATTAGGAGCTAGTTTAGTCATTTGGTGTTTTTTTTCTCAAAGCTTGTTTCTCTCTAATTCTCTCCTCTTAGCCGAATGTTTATTTGGACAAAAGGTAAACCATTTTTTTTATTTTCTTTTGGCCATTTGAGTTTTGACCATTTTGGTCTTATTTTGTCTATTCTCTCAAACCATTCCTCCTAGTGCCGAAATCACCAAGGCATTGGAAAGCCATCTTCTTTTTCTTCTCACCCTTGCCAAATGCACACAAGCCTCAAATTCAATTCTTTGTTCATCTCCCATTCTTGAAAAGAACCGAAACATAAACACCCTCTCTTTATTCTTTTTGTTCTTCTTTCTTTCTTTTTGTTAAGAACACTCAAACATCACCATTTTCCAAAACCTTTCATCATGGCCGAATGTTGATGGTAAAACCGTAGCCAAATCTTTCTTTTATTTTTAATATTTTCTCCTTCAATCAAATCCTTCTTTCTTTGTAGTGGTATAGTGGAGTGCCGATTTCTTTTCTACATCTTAAGTTTATCAAAGCTATTATAGATCGGGTGAAAAAGGAGATTTCATCAGTCAAGGTAAAGGATTATTTCGAAAAGGGATTCTATTTTTATCCTTCTATTTTGATAATATTGTATTGATTAAATCGATTTTATCATAGGGACTCTATCAATCGACTTCCACCTTTTGAACGAAAGAATCTTGTGGCAAGCCAATCTCACTTTTAAAATCAATTGGTGGTGATAAGGAAATATTAGTTTGGACTAATGATTCTTTGCCTTTGAAGACAATCAAAATAGGGACGAAAAGGGCAGTAAATAGTTTTTGGAAGAGCGGTGGTTCCGTTATTCCCCCTAAGTTTAAGAGAAGGACTCTTTTGGGAATTCGAGATTTTTCACCGGGTTGTGGACCCTCATCCAACGAAAATCAATTATTCGAAGTCATACGTACCCCTAAACCATTGTTTACTCGTGGTATTGAACCTTTGATCAGAGAGAAATCACAAATAGTGGTTGTTTAAGATTCCGAGGGTAGGATCTAGATCGCTCAATATTAGAATAGTTTAATATTAAATTTTAGTGTTCTAATCCTTCGTAATGTGTGTTTAGATATGGACGAACGGGAGAGTGTAGTTCTCACGGTAATCAGGTTTGTAATCTCACACTGTATCTCATGGGTTAGATGACTATACAGTAGTAAAAGTTGGATTAAAAATCGCAAAGTTGGTGAAATCGAAAATATGGTATTATCAACACTTTAGTGTTAAGATCATGAAATCGGTATTAAAATCGTGAAAATTTTGAAATTGCCCTTAATGGATAAAACGATAATAAGATAAATTTGGGCCATATATGATATTTGACAAATTTAGGCCATATGTGATATTTGACAATTTGGGCCATATGTGATATTTGACAAATTTGGGCCATATGTGATATTTGACAAATTTGGGCCATATGTGATATTTGATAAATTTGGGCCATATGTGATATTTGATAAATTTGGGCCATATATGATATTTGAAAATTTTGGGCCATATGTGATATTTGACAATTTGGGCCATATGTGATATTTGAGAATTTGGGCCATATGTGATATTTGAGAATTTGGGCCATATGTGATAATCGATAAATGGGCCATAAGTAAAATTTGATAATTGGGCCATTTATAATAATTGATAAATGGGTTATATGTGATATGTGATTTTAATAGGCCAAAATTCACAAATTATAATATGGTTTTCTTTACAAATATTTTGTTATGCATAAACATGATTGCATGGGTTAGGATCAATGATGAAAAGAAGAAAGGCTTGATGCCAAAATTCTAGATAGGTGACTCTGTCACGATGGTCGTTGCCCGAAATCTAGATCGGTGGTTCTACCACAATTATTTAAATGGTCGTTGCCACAAATATTATATTCAGCTTAAAGCCTACTTTGGTGTGTTGGCGGGGTGGGTGACTAAAGCTCCCCACAGGTGTGCTGGTTGGTACGGGGGTGTGTAGCGGATGGAAATCTAGGTTTGGTTTTGGGAATTGCATATCATTTTCATTTTTTTATGCTAAAATTACTATATTTGAAATGGGCCTAGGCCCAAAAAAATGCTTAAATGGTCTTGGCCTAGTGGACTATGGTAAGTGAGTTACACATTGAGTTCTAAGTAACTCACCCCATTTTTTCCTCCCTCTCAGGTAATAACAATTGATGGAGACTTGGGTCAGAGATGACTTCGTGGGGAGCCTATACTACAAATGGTGGTTTATAAAACTTTAAGACTTCTTTTATAATTTTTATTAAGAACTATTTTTAATGGCTATGTAATAAGGCCTTTTTAATTATGGATTTTATTATGTGGATAGATTTATTATGTTTTAGTTTTATTAAGTTGGATTGATTTAGTTTTTCATAAATGTTTTTCTAAAACTTTCAGATAAAATAAATGTTTTTCTTAAATTCTTTAAAACTCAGAAATCCTTTAACTCTTCGTTAGAATATTTTGATTAAATAAATTTCAAAATTTTAATCAAATACTACTCTATAGATCCAATGATAATCTCTTGTGTTTTAAATCAAGGATTTCAAATAAACCTCGATTTTTCGATAAAGTGATTCTCTTAATCGTTTTGGAATTCAATTTCTACTTCGTTAAATGATTTGAATGTACGTTAAATTTGTGTGGCATGCCAAAATTCGGGCCTAATGCATAGGCCGGGTTTGGGGTGTTACATTTTATGGTATCAGAGCCCAGTTTTAAAACTCCGCTGTGGTTTGGGTTCAACAATGATTTTGTTTAAAAAACCACTTAAATTTCTAGACTTTATGTTTTAAAGGTAGTATGGCACCACGAGCATCCGACACCAAGTCAAGTAAGTATGTTCAGTATGTATTTGTTTATTAAATGTTTATTTTTGTGATGAGACCTAAGGAACACTTTAGAACTTCTAGTTTTAGGTGTTGAAAATGATAGAGATCGAGACTATAGGATGTGATTACGAAAACAACCCTATCTATTATATCTCATAAAATATCGTTAATAAACACTGAAATAATATTTTGATTCATAAAACTTGTAATCAGATTAAAGTGAATTAGTCAATATAAGCACTAGAGGACGTGGTTGTGGACGCGGTAGACGTGGACGTGGCAGAGGCCGAGGTGCTATGTCTGAAGCACGGGTCATATACCAGAAATGGATGCACCTGCGTCATTCGAGAGCGAAGCTGGATCTCATGATCATGCGAATGAGGATAATGCTTTGACTCAAGCAATGTTGCGAGTCTTAGAAAGAGTAGCTGGAGCCAGAACTAGGCCAGTAACTCGGGATCAATATCGAAACGACTCAAGTCTAGTGGTGCAGAAGTTTTTAGAGGTGTCTCCGTGTAGCTTCAATGTGGCGTAATATTGGCTTGAGGTCAGAGAACTAATTATGGATGATTTGGAGTGCACCGTCGGCGTAAACCGAGAGGAGCCGTGTCTTTGCTAAGAGACGAGGCGTATCAATGGTGGCTTACTGTTCGAGAAGGCACCGAGGCTTCATTGGTTAATTGGGATTTCTTTAAAGTTGTTTTCCAGGAGAAGTACATCGGAACAAGTTATGTAGATGCTCGAAGGAAGGAATTCCTGAATTTGGTTCAAAGAAGTAGCATCCTACGAGGAAGAATTTCTTCGTTTGAGTCGTTATGCTCGTAGTATAGTGCAGACTGATCATGAGCGCTGTGTACGCTTTGAGGATGGACTGAATGATGAGTTGCGGGTACTGATAGCCCCACAACAAGTACGGACTTTTACCTCGCTTGTAGAGAAAGCTAAGATAGCTGAAGAGGCTAAGAATTCAGAACGCCAGAACCAGGAAAAAGTAAGAGGCAAGAGGGATTTTAAATACTCTGGTTCTTCTAAAAGGTTTCAAAAGAGGCCATGAAATGATGAGCCAATTCAAGTTAGGGCACTTGTGACTACCAATCAGATTCGAGAATGTGCTAATTGTGGAAGACGACATCCCGAAGAATGTTGGAGGAAAACTAGAACCTGTTTTAAATGGGGATCCAAGGATCATCAATTTAAGAATTGTCCTCGACGGACTGAAATGACTCAAGAAGCTCGTAAACCTGAGGTTCAGCCAGCTAGAGGTACTCAGCAGCCACCAAGAGGTCGTGGACCATGTCGTGGTGGTAATGGTAACTGATGTGGACAAGGTGCACCGGGTCGAGGTAATGGTGTTAGAGGTAACACGGAGGTAAGACAGCAGATTGGTCTATGCTGTCACTCGTCGTGAGGACGGCGATGCACCTGATGTGATAACTGGTACGTTCTTCATTTCTGATGTACTTGTTACTGCTTTGATAGATATCGGGTCTACCCACTCGTATGTTGCTAGTGCTATATCCGAAAACCTAAATATTAGATCTGAGATTACCGATAGAGAGATGATGGTAATTAGTCCTTTAGGACAGTCGATAATAGTAAATAAATTATTCAGAGATGTGCCCTTAAAGATTCAAAGAGAGGTATTTCTAGCAGACTTGATGGAATTACCTTTCGGTGAGTTTGATCTTATTTTGGGCATGGATTGGTTGGTGAAGCATCGGGTGCAATTGGATTGTTCCGAAAAGCGGATGTCAATTAGGACTGTGGATGACAAGGATATAATAATGATAGATTTGCGAAGAAACTTTTTGGCAAGTGTGGTATCCGCTTTGAAGGCGTAAAAGTTGGTGCGAAAGGAATAGAGCATTCCTAGCATTCATCGCTGCTTTGGATGCCAAGGATTTATCAAGAAAGGTGTGAGAACGGTGAAAGAATTTTTAGATGTCTTTCCCGAAGATCTTTCGGGTCTACCTGCAGATCGAGAAGTAGAATTTGGCATTGAGCTTTTACCCGGAACTGCTCCGGTGTCCATTGCTACTTATAGAATGGCACTGAAGGAGTTAACGGAGCTTAAAGCTCAAATTCAAGAACTGCTAGATCGGGGATTCATTCGACCAACTGTGTCTTCGTGGGGAGCACCGATTTTGTTCGTCAAGAAGAAGGATGGCTCGATGCGTATGTGCATTGATTATAGACAGTTGAATAAATTGACGATCAAGAATAGGTATCCATTGCTGAGAATCGACGACCTATTTGATCAATTAAGAGGAGCTTCAGTCTTCTCCAAGATTGATTTGAGATCGGGTTATCATCAACTCAAGGTGAAAGAGGCAGATATTCATAAGACGGCATTTCGAACTCGCTATGGACATTATGAGTTTTTAGTGACGCCGTTTGGTTTGACTAATGCACCAGCTGCATTTATGGACATGATGAATTGAATCTTTCAAATTTTATTTAGACCGGTTTGCGATGAGTGTTCATAGATGACATCTTGGTATATTCGAGGAATGAAGAAGAGCATGGCTCTCATCTCGCGACCTTGTTGCAAATTTTGCGGATAAGCAACTTTATGCCAAATTCAGAAGTGTGAATTTTGGTTGAAGGAAGTGAATTTCTTGGGTCATGTAGGGTCAGCTGAAGGAATAAGAGTTGATCCTCGTAAGGTAGAGGCTGTGTTAGATTGGAAATCACCAAAGTCAGTAGCTGAGATCCAAAGTTTCTTGGGTTTGCTGGTTATTATAGACGCTTTGTTGAGGGTTTTCGCTGATTGTCGCACCCTAACTAAGTCATGGAAGGAAGTACCGTATGTATAGACCATTAAACAACAAGAAAGTTTTGAGAAACTGAAGAAGATTCTAATGGAAGCTCCAGTACTGATTCAACCAGAGGCCGAAAAAGAGTTTACCATTTACTGTGATGCATCACACATGGGTTTAGGATGTGTACTGATGCAAAGTGGAAAAGTGGTAGCTTATGCTTCTCGACAGTTGAGGCCGCATGAAGTCAATTATCCTACTCATGATTTGGAGTTAGTTACGGTAGTGTTTGCATTAAAGATTTGGAGAAATTATCTTTACGTTGAGAAGTCAATCATTTATACGGACCATAAGAGTCTTAAGTATCTCCTTACCCAAAAGGAATTGAATTTAAGACAACGAAGATGGATGGAGTCAAAAGGATTATGATTTCTCAATCAAGTATCATCCTCGAAAGGCTAACGCCAGGCGTACGCTTTAAGTCAAAAGGTTGTATCAGAGTTAAGAGCAATGTTTGCTCATCTCAGTTTGTATGAGGTGGCAGTTTGCTAGCGGAACTTCGGGTGAAGCCTCTGTGGTTGGAACAAATCAAGGAAAAGAAATTATCCGATGAAAAGTTGGGCCCTTTAATACAACAAGCTGGAAGTGGTGTGATAGGAGATTTTGGTTTGAACGAAGATGATGTACTGTGTTTTCGTGGAAGGGTTTGTATGCCCGAGGATTCAGATTTGAGGCAAATGATTCTTCTAGAGGCGCATAGTAGCCCTTATGCTATGCACCCCGGAGGAAATAAGATGTATCGAGATCTCCGTGAACAGTATTGGTGGCCAAAGTTAAAATAGAAAGTTACTGATTTTGTGGGAAAGTGTTTGACTTGTCAACATGTAAAGGCAGAACATCAATTACCGTCGAGATTGTTGCAACCAGTAAAGATTCCATTATGGAAATGGGAGCGGATATCGATGGATTTTGTTAGTGGGTTACCCTTAACACCTACTAAGAAAGATTCTGTTTGGGTGGTAGTAGATCGATTAACGAAGGCTGCTCATTTTCTACCAGTTCCTACAGATTACTCGTTGCAGAAGTTGGCTAAACTGTATGTATCTGAAATTGTGAGGTTGCATAGGGTACCAGTGTCTATCATATCAGACAGGGATCCTCGATTTACATCACTATTTTGGAAAGCTTTGCATGAGGCTCTGGGTACAAAGTTAAACTTCACTACGGCTTTTCACCCTCAGTCAGATGGTCAGTCGAAAATAGTAATCCAGATTTTGGAAGACATGTTAAGAGTTTGTGTGATTGATTTCAGAGGTAGCTGGGAGGATTTTCTACTGTTGGCAGAGTTTACGTATAACAATAGTTATCAATCCAGTATTCAGATGGCACCTATGAAGCGTTATATAGTCGTAGGTGTCGTACTCCTACTTGTTGGACTGAATTAGGGGAACGGCAACTTTTGGGTCCTGAATTGATATTAAAGACGGAAGAAAAAGTAAAGGTAATTCGAGCATGGTTAAAGGAAGCTTCGGATAGACAAAAGTCGTACGCGGATCTGAAGTGTAAAGATATCGAGTTTACGGTGGGAGATCAGGTCTTTTTGAAAGTTTCACCGTGGAAAAAGATTTTCAAATTCGGAAGGAAAGGCAAGTTGAGCCCTAGGTTCATTGGACCGTACAGTGTGTTGAAGTGTGTAGGACCAGTGGCCTATCAACTTGATTTACCTCCAGAATTGAGTCAAATTCATAGTGTTTTCCATGTTTCTATGCTGAGACGCTATAGATCGGATCCATCGCACATAGTACTGGTAGAAGAAGTGAATTAAGGCCAGATTTGTCTTTCGAGGAGGAACAAGTGAGAATCTTAGGCCGAGATGTTAAGGTGTTAAGAAAGAAGACTGTACCATTGGTCAAGGTTTTATGGCATAATCACGGAGTGGAGGAAGCTACTTGGGAGCCTGAGGATGCAATTCGACAACAATATCCTCATCTCTTTTAGCCAGGTAAATTTCGAGGACGAAATTTTCTTTAAGGAGGGTAGAGTTATAACATCCTAAAATTTGACTATTGATATGATGCGTGTTTTGGTGCTTAACTTGTGTATAATTAAAATTTTTCATGTTTAGTATAGTCTTGAGAAGACTTGAGAACTATTCAGAATTTGAATAAATTTTAGTAAGGAGTATTTAATTGAAGTGGAGTAAGTGACTTTGAGGTTTAAGTAGATTTAAGTGATAAAAACTAGCATAAGATGAGCTAGTAGCAAGGTGGAGTTGGCGCATGCATGTTTGCTTGAGGGGAGAGGTTCGAATCTCCTAGCATGCATTTTGAAAGCTTTTATTTTTTCTTTCATTAGCAAGTGTCAGTCATGGATAAGGTTACGGGACGAGTTGGATATAATTTTTTTGGTAAGAAGACCAAAGGAAAAAGGTAAGTAAAGGTTTAAGGAAAAGAATCTCATGAATTAAGGTGATAAGGCATGAATCAAGGGCTTTGTTTTGGAAAGCTTTGAATGGCTAATTGTCCATGAACTTGGACAGTTTTTGGGGCTAGGGAGGTTGGCCGAATTTTGTTAGTAGTTTGATAGGGATTAGGAGCTAGTTTAGTCATTTGGTGTTTTTTTTTCTCAAAGCTTGTTTCTCTCTAATTCTCTCCTCTTAGCCAAATGTTTATCTGGACAAAAGGTAAACCATTTTTTTTATTTTCTTTTGGCCATTTGAGTTTTGACCATTTTGGTCTTATTTTGTCTATTCTCTCAAACCATTCCACCTAGCGTCAAAATCACCAAGGCACTGGAAGGCCATCTTCTTTTTCTTTTCACCCTTGCCGAATGCACACAAGCCTCAAATTCAATTCTTTGCTCATCTCCCATTCTTGAAAAGAACCGAAACATAAACACCCTCTCTTTATTCTTTTTTGTTCTTCTTTCTTTCTTTTTGTTAAGAACACTCAAACATCACCATTTTCCAAAACCTTTCATCATGGCCGAATGTTGATGGTAAAATCGTAGCCAAATCTTTCTTTTATTTTTAATTTTTTCTCCTTCAATCAAATCCTTCTTTCTTTGTAGTGATATAATGGAGTGCCGATTTCTTTTCTACATATTAAGTTGATCATAGCTATTATAGATCGGGTGAAAAAAGAGATTTCATCAGTCAAGGTAAGGGATTATTTCGAAAAGGGATCCTATTTTTATCCTTCTATTTTGATAAGATTGTATTGATTAAATCGATTTTATCATAGGGACTCTATCAATCGACTTCCACCTTTTGAATGAAAGAATCTTTTGGTAAGCCAATCTCACTCTTAAAATCAATTAGTGGTGATAAGGAAATATTAGTTTGGACTAACGATTCTTTGTCTTTAAAGACAATCAAAATAGGGACGAAAAGGGAAGTAAATAGTGTTCGAAAGATGGGTGGTTCCGTTATTCCCCCTAAGGTTAAGAGAAGGACTGTTTCAGGAATTCGAGATTTTCCACTGGGTTGTGGACCCTCATCCGGCGAAAATCAATTATTCAAGTCGACGCACTTCAAACCATTGTTTACTCGTGGTAATCGAACCTTTGATCGGAGAGAAATCACAAATAGTGGTTGTTCGAGATTCTGAGGGTAAGATCTAGATAGCTCAATATTAGAATAGTTTAATATTAAATTTTAGTGTTCTAATCCTTCGAAATGTGTGTTTAGATATCAATGAGCGGAGAGTGTAGTTCTCACCGTAATCAGATGTGTAATCTCACATTGTGTCTCATGGGTTAGATGACTATACAGTAGTAAAAGTTGGATTAAAAATCGTAAAGTTGGTGAAATCGAAAAATATGGTATTATCGACACTTTAGTGTTAAGATCATGAAATCAGTATTAAGATCGTGAAAATTTTGAAATCGCCCTTAATGGCTAAAATGATAATAAGATAAATTTGGGCCATGTATGATATTTGACAAATTTAGGCCATATGTGATATTTGACAATTTGGGCCATATGTGACATTTGACAAATTTGGGTCATAAGTGATATTTGACAAATTTGGGCCATATGTGATATTTGATAAATTTGGGCCATATGTGATATTTGATAAATTTTGGCCATATATGATATTTGACAAATTTGGGCCATATGTGATATTTGACAATTTGGGCCATATGTGATATTTGAGAATTTAGGCCATATGTGATATTTGAGAATTTGGGCCATATGTGATAATCGATAAATGGACCATAAGTGAAATTTGATAATTGGGCCATTTATAATAATTGATAAATGGGTTATATGTGATATGTGATTTTAATGGGCCGAAATTGACAAATTATAATATGGTTTTCTTTACAAATATTTTGTTATGCATAAACATGATTGCATGGGTTGGGATCAATGATAAAGAGAAGAAAGGCTTGATGCCAAAATTCTAGATAGGTGACTCTGTCACGATGGCCGTTGCCCAAAATCTAGATCATCGGTTCTACCACAATTATTTAAATGGTCGTTGCCACAAATATTATATTGGGCTTAAAGCCTACTTTGGTGTGTTACGGGTGGGTGACTAAAGCTCCCCACAAGTGTGTTTGGTTGGTACGGGGTGTGTAGCGGATGGAAATCTAGGTTTGGTTTTGGGAATTGCATATCGTTTGCATTTTTTTATGCTAAAATTATTATATTTGAAATGGGCTTAGGCCCAAATAAATGCTTAAATGGTCTTGGCCCAAGGACTATGGTAAGTGAGTTACACACCGAGTTCTAAGTAACTCACCCCATTTTTTACCCTCTCAGGTAATAACAATTGATGGAGACTTGGGTCGGAGATGACTTCGTGGGGAGGCTATACTAAAAATGGTGGTTTATAAAAATTTTAGACTTCATTTATAATTTTTGTTAAGTACTATTTTTAATGGCGATGTAATAAGGCCTTTTTAATTATGGATTTTATTATGTGGATAGGTTTATTATGTTTTAGTTTTATTAAGTTGGATTGATTTAGTTTTTCATAAATGTTTTTCTAAAACTTTCGTATAAAATAAAGGTTTTTCTTAAATTCTTTAAAACTCAGGACATCCTTTAACTCTTCGTTAGAATATTTTGATTAAATAAATTTCAAAATTTTAATCAAATACTACTCTATAGATCCAATGATAATCTCTTGTGTTTTTAATCAAGGATTTCAAATAAACCTCAATTTTTCGATAAAGTCATTCTCTTAATCGTTTTGGAATTTGATTTCTGCTTCGTTAAATGATTTGAATGTACGTTAAATTTGTGTGGCATGCCAAAATCTGGGCTTAATGCATAGGCTGGGTTTGGGGTGTTACAAGGATCTTGCTCACCATAGCTACATTTCATGATTATGAAATCGCGATGGACGCCGTAATGCCTTTCCTTAACGGAAACTTGAAGAGGATGTGTACATGGCACAACCTGAAGGTTTTGTCAATCCAAAAGATGCTAGAAAGATTTGTAAGCTACAAAGATCCATTTATGGATTAAAGCAAGCTTCTCGAAGTTGGAATCTTCGTTTTAACGATGCAATCAAAGAGTTTGGTTTTATCAAAAATGAAGATCAACCATGTGTTTACAAGAAAGTTAGTAGGAGCACTATCACATTCTTGGTACTGTATATGGATGACATACTTATCATGGAAAATGACATACCTACCTTGCAGTCTATTAAGACTTGGTTAGGAAGTTATTTTTCTATGAAGTACTTGGGCGAAGCTACTTACATCTCAGGAGTCAAGATCTATAGAGATAGATCAAGATCACTACTGGGTCTAAGCCAAAGTACATACATAGATAAAGTACTGAAAAGGTTCAGTATGGAAGAATCTAAAAGAGGATTTCTACCTATGAGACATGGTATTTCACTCTCGAAGGAAATGTGTCCTTCAACTCCACAAGAGAGAGAACGCATGAGTAAAATTCCATATGCTTCTGCTATTGGATCTATCATGTATGCCATGTTATGTACCCATCCAAATGTCTCGTATGCCTTAAGTATGACGAGCAGGTACCAAGAAGATCCCGATGAAGGTCATTGGACCACAGTCAAGAATATCCTTAAGTACTTAAGAAGAACTAAGGATATGTTCCTAATATATGGAGGTGAGGAAGAGTTAAGTGTAAAAGGTTACACTGATGCCAGCTTCCAAACTGACAAGGACGATCTGCGATCGCAATCAGGATTTGTGTTTTGCCTTAATGGTGGTGCTGTGAGCTGGAAGAGTTCAAAGCAAAGTACAAGAGTCGATTCTACAATAGAGGTCGAGTACATTGCGTACCAAAGAGGCAAAGAAAAGAAGTTAGGATCAAGAAGTTCATTATTGGACTAGGTGTTGTGCCTAGCATATCGATGCTATAGAACTCCGATGTGATGACAATGGAGCCATTGCACAAGCTAAAGAACCCAGATCTCACCAGCGATCCAAACATATACTTAGGCGCTATCATCTTATTCGAGAGATTGTTGATAGAAGAGATGTAGAGATATGCAGAGTACCTACAGATGATAACATTGCTGATCCCCTGACCAAGCCTCTAACACAGCAGAAGCATGATCGTCACACTAAGTCACTTGGTATTAGATATATGAGTGATTGGTCTTAGTGCTAGTGGGAAATTGCAAGAGTATGCCCAAAGATCAATCATGAGATGGTTGTAATACCATACTTGATTTACCATGTTTATTAATATAAAGTGTTGTCATTATTATTTTAGTTTTTCCTTCTGTGTGTACAAATAAACTATTTTATAATAATGTCCTGAGAATAATATGATTATTCTTAAAAGATCCTTAGTCAAGTATTATTGTTGACTAGGACAACAATAATGCATTAAGACTAACATGTAGTTGACTGATGATAAAGAGTTGTCATTGATATGGAGTGTCAAAATCAATGCATGAATATGTGTGTTAAAGAACAACATATTGGACTGACCCGCTATGAGTATGTTTCTTGGATTATTATGTAATAGTCGCAACATTACTCATAGTGATTAATATGTATATGATCCTTAGACTTGATATAATCATTATCCCAACATCGTGAGTCGTATATTTTGATACAGTCAAACGTACACCATAACTGGTTGTTATATAAAGGCTGATGTTGGATATACCACAATCTATGTAGAGGGATATTGTTGATAAATATAGGATAAGTCCCTCCCACATAATGGGAGTAATATCTTAGGCCACTTGATTGAGTAAGACTAGAAATGCATGGCCATGCTCAAATAAGTTGACATGAGATGTCATACTAATTTGTATATCATAGTTTACTCAAGATATCAAGAAACATGGGATGGAATATACAAGTGTGACTATTCCATGACTTGTATCCATTCCGAGATAAAGGACTTAAGGATTAATGCATAAAAGGTTAATCACAAAAGTTATGTCGAATCATGACTTCTTGTAACTTAGGTAGCAATGATGCATTGCTAGATGCCACTCATTGTTTGTGACATTAGAATCGTTCTAGTATTATCGCTAACGTTACAAGAACCTCTGTGGTCACACCCTATGGTGAAATGAACTAATAAAACATAGTTGGTATTATGTTTGATTGTTACATGAATTAAATTAATTAAAGAATTAATTTAATTGGGTAATCAAATATTGAATATATTATATGTACAAGGATGTTGTACACATAATGAGAATTAATATATGAATTTGGTTCTTATATAAATTTAAATAAATATAGTTTACCGAAATCCATGTTATAATTAATGTAATTATAACTTTTTGGGTTTAATTAATGTAATTATAATTTTTAGTTAAAACATTATTATATTTATTTAATTTTATAATTCATAAAAGACATATCGATTATAAAAGGGAATAAGTGATAAAAAAACTGATTAAGAGAAACCCTAAGAATTTGCTTGAAAAGTCTAGCAGCCGTCAAGCAAATAAAAAAAACCTCTAAAACAGTTTTGGAGATTTTTGCCGTTCATAGTCAAACCGGGTGGATTACGTAGAGGCCGACATCGTAAAGGTTGCGGCTTGTTCCGACAGTAGATCAAAACTCTTGTTGCTAAGGCGTCACTGTCTACTCAGATTGAAATTTTGGTAATTTCGAAATCTTTATTTCACCCCGATTCGTTCCTCACACATGGATTCATGGTTTGGATCACCGGGATTAATTTTATTTCTCTGCGCCATGGGGGTGCCGGCGTTCCAATAGTGGTTTCAGAGCCACTTGTGTGATACGGACTCGGGTTTAAATACTTGGGTGATGCAATTGTATGAGATGCATGCTTTTATTTTACTACGTTTTCGGTTGTTTAAATCGTTTAAGCATAAACTGATAACTGTTCCTTTTGATAATTGATTAAATGTTAATCATGGTGTTGTGGCCTATTCGATTTTATGTTATTACAGTTAACTATTAACAATTCTGTAATATTGCAACGGTGGTATTTACAGTTTCCAGCAAGGGTTAACTGGCTAGTGGAACAAGGGTTGTTCCGATATGAAACCTCAAGGATTAAAATCCTGAAAACACGATTCTGTTGATAAAAGTTATCAAATCGTGAGGTTTCATTTGATCGATATATCGATTTGTATCGCTTACGGTGGTGCTCCGGCTCTACCCGGCCACTTCCACCGAACACCTCAGACCCCATTTTCTTATTATAGTATGTTTTGTTAATAAAAGAAATATATAAACTTGATGGGCCACAAATGGTTGAAAGGATATTTTATAATTCACCTTAGCAAAAAGCATTGAATTATGTATGCTATTTTTGACATGCACGGTGTTTGAAATGCATAGTTATAGCCCAATAGGCCATTTGATAAAAGGTTGTAATTATATATATATATATATAAATACAGCCTGCGTGTCGTGCCTTACTACTATTCTCTTGTATTTCTCTTCTCAAAAATGAGTTTTTGCATATTGTAATTTGCAAGAGTTGCTGTGGGCCAGACGAGAAGGAAGTTGGGACAACTATTGTGGATTGATAGTTTGTGAAACTACTTACACCTTTAGGTTTCATTTTGGTTCTCCCATTGGCTTGGGTTGAATCACCTTAGTTTATGGGCTATAACTATTTCATTTATTTATTGCATTTATTTATTGCTTTGCTTATTCATGTATGAGATGCTATAGATGTTTAAAGCATGCAAATTTTATATATTAAAATTTGATAATAATAAACCCCATTAATTGATGAGATCAATTAAAAGACTAAATGGACTAAAGTAGACCATAATTGGTGAGATGGAACATCCTTAATAAAATCCCTCTATTAAAATATTAAGTCAATATGGCCTTCCAATTTTGCCCTCGTTAAGGCCTCGATCAAAACTATGTAGGTTCTGCCAAAGCGAAGTACTAGTATTTATCTTGGTTAAACGTAAAGAATAAACAAGTGATATTCATTGGTTAAAAATTGGTTTATGACTTAACTAGGTTACTCTAATATGATTAGAAACCTAGAGGCAATTAAGTTGGATAAATCATAAGATGATTAGAACAAGAGTTGTTCACCAAATATCATATGATGTAATTAGCAAAGGTTGCTTACCTAAATAACCATAGTCTGGAGAGTAAAGCCAAAGCTGACTTAAGAGGAGGTGAAATATGGATCCTTAATCCACTAGAAATACTTTGGAGAAAGTTTTTCTGAAATTAATATATGAGGGTTATTAATTTTGAAATAAAAATAGTGGGATCATCATTTAATAAAGTCTTTTTAATGATTGATATAAACTTGGTAAAATTACTCCCACGCATATTTAATTGTTGTAGATATATTATGGCTGCAAATACTAGCACACTTTTATTACGATCGGTCCTTGAGAAGGACAAATTGAATGGTTTGAATTTTCTTAACTGGTTCCGTAACTTGAGGATTGTCCTCAAACAAGAACGAAAATTGTATGTCATTAAACAACCACTTCCTAATGAACCACCTGATAATGTCTCGAGAACTGATAGAGATGCTTACAAGAAGCATCTAGATGACATGGTAGATGTTGGATGTCTTATGCTTGCCACTATGAATCCTGAGCTTCAGAAGCAACATGAGGACATGGTTGCTTATGATATGATCGAGCACCTGAAAGAACTTTATCAGGGGAAAGCACGGCAAGAGAGGTTCGATATCTCTAAAGCCCTATTCCAATGTAAGTTGGCTGAAGGAAGCCCAGTAGGACCTCATGTCCTTAAGATAATTGGCTATATTGAAAGTCTATCTAAGCTTGGTTTTCCATTAGGCCAAGAGTTGGCCACTGATGTTATTCTGCAATCATTGCCGGATAGCTACAACCAATTTTTCCTTAATTTCAATATGAATGAAATTGACAAGACTCTACCACAGTTGCTTAATATGTTACGAACTGCTGAAGGTAACATGAAAAAGGTTGGACCCAAGCCCATACTGATGGTCCGTAACAACAAGGGCAAAGGAAAGGCCAAAGTTTAGACAAAGCCCAAAGGCAAAGGTAAGCCCAAGCCTGGCAAAGAAAAGGCTACAATGAAACTTAAAGGTGGGGTGTCTAAGGAATGAAACTGCTTTCACTGTGGTGTGACTGGACATTGGAAGCGGAACTGCTCTATCTATCTTGAGGAAGTCAAGAAGGCCAAAACAAGCAGAACGCCTGCTTCAGGTATTTATGTTATTGATATTAATTTATCAACTACTACTTCTTGGGTATTAGATACTGGTTGTGGTTCTCATATTTGTACTTCTATACAGGGACTACAAAGGAGTAGGATGTTGGCTAGAGGAGATGTGGACCTGCGAGTTGGAAATGGTGCAAAAGTTGCTGCATTAGCTGTGGGAACATATACTTTATCTTTGCCTAGTGGACTTGATTTATTTTTAGAGGATTGTTATTTTGTGCCCAGTTTGACTAAAAACATTATTTCAGTTTCTTGTTTAGACAAAATTGGTTTTGAGATAATTATTAAGAATAATTGTTGTTCCTTTTATCTCAATAATGTTTTCTAAGGTTCGGCACAATTGATTAATGGCCTCTATATTTTAGATCAAATGAATCCTATTTACAACTTAAATACTAAAAGATCTAAAATAAATGACTCAAATGAAACTTATCTTTGGCATTGTCGTTTGGGCCACATAAGTGAGAGACGCATATCCATACTCCATAAAGATGGTTTTTTAGATTCATTTGTTTTTGAACAATTTGAAGTATGTGAATCTTGCTTATTGGGAAAAATGACTAAATCTCCTTTTATTGGTAAAAGTGAGCGAGTTAATGATTTATTGGGCCTAATACATTTTGATGTATGTGGACCAATAAATACACAGGCCAGAGGTGGATTTCAATACTTCATTACTTTTACAAATGATTTCAGTAGATATTGGTATGTTTATCTCATGCGCCATAAGTCTGAGTCCCTTGAAAAGTTCAAGGAATTCCAAAATGAAGTACAAAATTAACTAGGCAAAACTATCAAGTCACTTCGATCTGATCGGGGTGGAGAGTATTTGAGCCTAGAGTTTGATGATCTATTGAAGGAATGTGGGATTGTCTCACAAGTTACTCCTCCTGCTACTCCTCAATTGAATGGAGTCTCTGAGAGAAGAAATCGAACTCTATTAGACATGGTTCGATCCATAATGAGTCATGCTGATCTACCGACTTCCTTTTGGGGACATGCACTTGAGACAGCTACTTTCACACTAAATCGTGTTCCATCTAAATCGGTTCAAAAGATGCCATATGAGATGTGGACTGGAAACGTCCCAGTATGTCTTTTATGAAAATTTGGGGTTGTGAAGCTTATGTTAAATGCCAGACGTCTACTAAGATTGAACCTAAATTTGAAAGGTGTATTTTTGTGGGGTATCCAAAAGAAACCAAAGGTTATTATTTCTTTAATCCCACTGAGAACAAAATGTTTGTTGCTCGGACTAGTGTCTTCCTAGAGAGAGAATTTATTTCTAGAAAAGGAAGTGGGAGAAAGATTAAACTTGAAGAAATTCAAGAATCACAGGATACCACTGAACCAGAGATAGAACAACAGCAAATTCCCACTGAGATTGAGGAACAAGTAACTGCTGTAGAAACACAACCACCGCGAAGATCTTTAAGAGAACGCCATGCACCTGAGAGATTATAAAAGGGAATAAGTGATAAAAAACTGATTAAGAGAAACCCTAAGAATTTGCTTGAAAAGTCTAGCAGCCGTCAAGTAAAAAAAAAAAACTCTAGAACAGTTTTGGAGATTTCTGCCGTTCATAGTCAAACCGGGTGGATTACGTAGAGGTCGACATCGTAAAGGTTGCGGCTTGTTTCGACAGTAGATTAGAACTCTTGTTGCTGAGGCGTCCCTATCTACTCAGATTGAAATTTTGGTAATTTCGAAATCTTAATTTCACCCCGATTCGTTCCTCACACATGGATTCTTGGTTTGGATCACCGGATTAATTTTATTTCGCTGTGCCATGGAGGTGCTGGCATTCTAACACCCGACACGCCCGTGTGCCATGGCCGTGTAACATTAGGCTAGCTACTAACTTAACCACATGGTTACCAGTGCACCCATATGCCATGGCCGTGTGTACTTAGGCTAACTTCTGACTTATAACCACGGCCACCAAGCACGCCCGTGTACCACGACCGTGTAGGCAAAACAGACCACTTGCAAGGTCCAAATGCCACTCACACAAGGGTCAATTCCTACAAGAAAATACCAATTCATTTCATACTACTTGACATCCAAAAATATGTCAAACAATCAACATATCTTCATATTCAAACTTATTTTCAATCATATTACTTAGTCCAACTAAAATCACATATACATTCAAACATGATTCATCCATATTTACCTTTCATATAATCATTCTTTACTCAATCATACATTCTCATAATGCATCCATATGATTACCATAGCCTTGGCAATTCCATTAGCTATCAAGCCATGCCAAACATACATCATATCTCATATTTACTCAAACATAATACCAACATTTACCTAGCCACATCACATGGCTATTTACACATCTCAAGCATGACTCAAAGTGACTAGCCTATACATGCCATATTTAGCTATATTCACATTACAAAAGTACCAAAATGAGTTTTAGTAGTGTGATAACGATCCTCGACGGTCCCCGAGCCTTCAGTAGCTTCGACGATCTATAAAACAAAAAAAACACACACAGAGTAAGCTTTCAAAATCTTAGTAAGCCATAAACAAATAAATTTATCATATAATACACATATTCAATTTGATAAAATGTCATTTATAGTTCTTATAGCAAATTCATCTCACATTCATTGGCTCATATCCTTAGCCATATAATACCAAAATTCTTCAACTCAAATATCACATTCACACATAACTTATTCAAGCATATTTTCATATATTGTCTCATCATTCCATTTCACATATTCATCATACTAAGTTCATATAGATACTTACCTTTCATGCACAATTAGTGTACATATCAAACGTACCTGATATGGATATACAAATCACATAGCCGTTCATATCTCAGATTTTCCCATTGAACCGTTTGAATTCTAATAGGATACGCAGAGTCCTCGGAATGGTTGTACAATGCCAATGTCCCAGACGTGGTCTTACATGTAATCAAATATTGATGCCACTGTCCCAGACAGGGTCTTACATGAATCATTACGATGCTAATGTCCCATACATGGGCTTACACGTAACCAAATATCGATGCCATTGTCCCAGACAGGGTCTTACACAAAATTTCAAATCACTGGTAACGTCCCAGACGTGGTCTTACATGATATCATATAACAGACACCTATGTCATGACATAGACTACCCTATCTATTCCTAGGTTCAAACGGGACTACTCGAACTTTGTTACTATGTCGATTCTATCTCGGAATTCTTGTATACATCATCTCATATACATTCATTATTATCAATAATCATAAGAACGTAGATAATTCAATACAAATACATTTATTTGTATATTGACTTACCTCGATTTAGATATTCGATTAGACTCGATTATTCGACCACCTTCGTTTCCCCGCGATCTAAGTCCGTTTTCTTCGGTTCTTGATCTATACACATTGAAATTGAACCCTTTAATTTACCAACTTATTCATTTCAATCCAAACACACATATTTAAGGTTATTTGCAACTTAACCCTCACATTTGTACATTTTATCAATTTAGTCCTTTTTTCTCAAAACATCAAATATACAAAATCACCATATACCCATGCTTAGTTGAATGCTCATGTATCTCATATAAGTCCACACATTTCATCAAATTTATAATTTAATCCCTCAAAATGCTATTTTCTCAATTTAGCCCTAATTAACTAAATTCATCATAATTTCAAGAATAAAACATGTTCATTTAACTCATATCTTTCATTTAACACCTAAACTCATCACAAAGCTCACCATTTCATCAATGGTACATTTCATAAGCATCATCAATTCTTCAAATTACAACATGGGTTTGATAGTAGACTAAGAAACAATCTCAAAAACATAAAAATAATCAAAATTCAAAGTCAAAACATACCTTAATTTAAGCTTAGACAATGGTCGAATATAGCTAGCTTTAAAATCTTGTTTTTATTTTCTTTGTTCATACAAAATTCGGCTAAGATGAAGGAATCATTCCATTATCTATTTCTTTTGTTTTATTAAAAATTAACACTACTAATTCATTTACAAAATTAACCTTTACTAATAAATATAAACAACATATAATGTAAGGTCATTCTTGACCATTACCACCCACTTATCTTATTAATGGGTTTTTTTCCTATTAAGGACTTCCCATTTCATAGTTATCTCAAATAGGTGTCTTTTCATTTAGCATGCAAATTTTGCATTCAATGCAATTTAATCCTTTTATCAAATTAAACATACAAACTGACAAATTAATTTACGTAAATTTAACACATGCTTAATCACATATCAATGGCACAGAAAATAATATTAAAATATTTCACTGACACGAATTTGTGGTTCTGAAACCACTGTTCCGGCTAGGGTCTAAATTGGACTATTACAATTCTCCCCCTTAGGTATTTTTGTCCCCGAAAATCTTACTGTTAAACAGATTCGGATATTGTTGTTTCATTGCATCTTCAGGCTCCCATGTAGCCTCTGCCATTCCGTGACGATGCCACAATACTTTCACTAACAAAATTTTCTTGTTTCTCAAAACTTTCACTTCACGGGCTAAGATACAGATTGGTTCTTCCTCGTATGTCATATCAGATTGGATTTCAATCTCAAATGGATTAATCACATGTGACGTATCGAATCGATATCTACGGAGCATCGAAACATGAAACACATTATGAATCTTTTCTAGCTCAGGTGGCAACAACAATTTGTATGCAGCTGGCCCAACACGTTCAACAACCTTATATAGCCCGACGAATCTCAGACTCAACTTGCCTTTACGTCCAAATCGGAGTACTTTCTTCCACAGAGACACTTTCAAAAACACTTTGTCACCGATCTCAAATTCAATCTCTTTTCGTTTCAAGTTCGCATAAGACTTCTGACGATCAGATGCTGATTTTAGACTATCACGGATCACTTTTACTTTTTGTTCGGTATCTTTTATCAAATCAATCCCGTGCAGCTTATTTTCACTGAGCTCGGTCCAATATAGAGGTGTTCAACATTTACGTCTGTATAAAGCTTCGTAAGGTGCCATTTTAATGCTCGACTGAAAACTGTTATTATACGCAAATTCAATCAATGTCAGATACTATTCCCACATACCATCAAACTTAAGAATGCAGCATCTCAACATATCCTCGAGAATCTAAATAATACGATCAGATTGACCATCTGTTTACGGATGAAAAGCTGTACTAAAATGCAATTTCGTGCCTAAAGCTTCTTGTAGTTTCTTCCAAAACTGTGAAGTAAACCTCGGATCTCTATCTAACACAATGGATAATGGCACCCCGTGTAATCTCACAATATCAAAATGTAAAGCTCAGCTAACTTGTCAAGTGAATAATCAGATCTCACCAAAATAAAATGGGCAAATTTCATCAATCGATCAACTACAACCCAAATTGCATCTTTCTTTCTCGGAGTTAGAGGCAATCCCAAAACAAAATCAATTGTCACTCTATCCCATTTCCACTCAGGAATCAAAATCGATTGTAGCAAGCCAGACGGTACCTGATGTTCAGCTTTAACTTGCTGAGAGACTAAACATTTAAAAACAAAATCAAAAATGTCTCGCTTCATACCAGGCCACCAATAATATTGTTTCAAATCATGGTACATTCTTGTACTTCCCAAATGAACATATAGATGACTATTATGTGCTTCATTCAAAATCAACTGAATCAATTCCGGATTTCTCGGAATAGAAATTCAATCTTAGAATCTCAAACAATCGTTATCATCCATTAGAAATTCAAAATCAGATTTCTGATCACACAGAGCTTGTTTCGCTATTATTTCATTATCAATTTTCTAAGCTTCATATATCTGGTATAAAAACAACGGTTTTGCTTTCAATTCAGCTATCACTAAACTATCATCAGATAGACAGATCTAATTGAGCATTCAAAGCACATAGTGCAAACAGAGATTTCTGACTCAATGCATCAGCAACAACATTTGCTTTACTCGAATGATAATCAACTACAAGTTCATAATCTTTCAACAGTTCTAACCATCTTCTCTATCGCAGATTCAAATCTTTCTGAGTCATCAGATATTTCAGACTTTTATGATCTAAAAACACGTGAAATTTTTCACAAAAAGATAATGACGCCAAATCTTTAATACGAATACAATAGAGCTAGCTCAAGGTCGTGAGTCAGATAGTTCTTTTCATGAGGCTTCATTTGTCTGAAGCATAAGCTATCACTTTTCCTTCTTGCATCAATGCACATCCCAGACCATTCAACGAAGCATCACTGTATATCACGAATTTTTTACCCGATTAAGGCTGTACTAAAACTGGAGCTTCAGTCATAAGGGCTTTTAAATTATCAAAACTTTTTTGACATTTATCAGACCATTCAAACTTTACATCTTTCTGAAGTAATCTAGTCAATGGACTATCATCAAAAAGCCTTTTAAAAATCGGTGATAATAACCAGCAAGTCCCAGAAAACTGCGGATTTCAGATACATTTTTCAGAGGTTTCCAATCCAGAATAGTAGAAATCTTGCATGGATCAACTCGTATTCTTGAGGCTGATACAATATGTCCCAGAAAAATAACTTCATGCAACTAGAATTCACATTTGCTGAATTTCGCATACAGTTATTTTTCTCTCAGAGTTTGCAACACAATACTCAGATGCTCGCCATGCTTAATCTCATCCCGTGAATAAATCAAAATGTCGTCAATGAATAGAACAACAAAACAATCTACGTACAGTCTGATAATTCTGTTCATCATATCCATAAAAATAGTTGGAGCATTCGTTAGTCCGAAAGGCATAACTAAAAACTCATAATGCCCATACCTCGTTCTGAAAGTAATTTTCAGAATGCCTGAATCTTTCACCCTCAACTGGTAATAACCCAATCTCAGATCTATCTTTGAAAACACAGTAGCTCATTTTAGCTGATCAAACAAATCGTCAATCCTAGGCAACGGATATTTGTTCTTTATGGTCACTTTGTTCAACTGACGATAGTCAATGCACATTCTCATCGTGCCATCTTTCTTTTTTCACAAACAGTACGGGAGCACCCCAAGGTGAGAAACTCGGTCTAGCGAACCCTCTGTCAGTCAACTCTTGTAGCTATGACTTTAACTCTTTCAACTCTATTGGTGCCATTCTATACGGAGTTATCAAAATAGGTGTAGTACCAGGCAATAATTCAATACCAAATTCAACTTCACGTATCAGGGGCAATCCCACCAGTTCTTCAAATAATACATCAGAAAACTCACAAATAACTGACACTGATTCAACTTTCCTTTCAGATACTTTCAAATCAATCACTTAAGCAAAATAAGCTTCCTAACCCTTTTTCAAATATTTTTGAGCTTTCAATACAGATATCACAGCAGGCAATCCATTCAAATCATTGGACTCAATTCGAATTATTTCATCATCCAAACATCTCAAATCAATAGTCTTTCTTTTACAATTCACCATAGCATCATGTATTGTCAACCAGTCCATACCCAGAATGATATCAAATTAATCAAATGGCAAAAGCATCAAATCAGCAGGGAAACATATATCTCAAACATTAACGGACAATTCTTGCATACTTTGTCAACCAGGACACTTTTACCTAAGGGGTTCGATACTTTTACAACAAACTCAGTAGACTCTACAAGCATAGTCTTACTGGATACTAAATTCATGCATATATATGAATGAGTAGAACCAGGGTCTATCAATGCAATCACAGAAGTATAATAAAGTGTAAATGTACCCGTTATAATGTCGGGAGATGAAGCTTCCTCACAAGCTCGAATGGCATACGCTCTGGCAGGTGCTCTAACTTCAGATCTCACAACAGTATCTATTGTAGTTCTTTGACTACCACTGACGTTTCTTGCATTTCGAGAAGATTTACCTCTCGCTGGGACATTATTAGATCTCGGATTCTGAGTAGCCTCTTATTTAATAGACTCTGGGCAATCACAGATGAAATGATCTAATGATCCGCATCTGAAGCAAGCTCGATCATTTAATCTACAACTCCTCGAATGCCTTTTTCCATAATGCTTACATTTAGGTTTCTCAGATCGAACATTTCCAACACTTGCTATTGAAGTTGCTGGAGTTTTGGAGCTCATTTGTGATTTATCTCGATCTCTACTCGAGTGTCCCGTATTAACTCTTGAATGGCTTTGTTTATCTCGAAATTTCTTCGAAGTAGACTGAAATGATTTACTCAGAAATATTTTTCTCACCTCTCTAGCTTCAGACTCATCTTTTCTTTTATCTTTTCCGAGTGCCTCAGCTTTGCATGCTCAGTCAACAAGTACGATAAACTCTTTTATCACCAAAATCCAAACTAGCAAGCGCATGTCTTCGTTAAGGCCGTCTTCGAATCTTTTACGGATTATTGCCTCGGTGGATACACATTCACGAGCATACTAACTCAGCCTCACAAACTCTCGTTCATATTCCGTAACAGACATACGACCCTATTACAATTCCAAAAATTCATTTTGTTTCTGATCAATAAATCTCTCACTGATGTACTTCTTTCGGAACTCAGACTGGAAGAAATCCCAAGTGACCCTTTCCTTTGGAACCACAGAAATTAAAGTCTTCCACCACTGATAAGCCGCGTCTCATAGTAATGATACAACACATTTAATACTTTCTTCCCGAGTCAAGGACATCTCATCAAATACCCAGATAGTGTTTTCTAACCAGAACTCGGCTTTCTCAGCATCATCATCACTGGTGGCCCTGAACTCTTCAGCCCCATACTTATAGATTTTGTCAACCGGAGGCTTGTTCATCAGATTCAGATTCATAGTTGAAGGCATAGCAGATGTCTGAGGGGAATTAACCGGGGGCGGAGTTTGTGAAACAGTCAGATTAATTTTCATAAATTAAGTGAACCATTCACTCATCATCTGGAAGAAAGCTTGTTTAGCTTCTCCCTCTTGACCGCTCGTAGCCAGTCTCGAATCAGAGGGTGCTATCCCTTGCATGGGAGCAGGCGTATTGGTTTCCACATCATTAGCTACGGCTCTTTCGAGATCCATTACTATACGAAAATTACATTTTACACGTCAGGATTCATCACACTATTACAATTCAAAAATATGGCATGTATAGCTAGACTCTGACACGCTACGTTAGTCTGAGAATTTACTATACGTTCATCATTATCAATAATCATAAGAACGTACATAATTCAATACAAATACTTTTATTTGTATATTGACTTACCTTAGATTCAGATATTCGATCGGACTCGGTTATTTGACTACCTTCGTTTTCCCGCGATCTAAGTCTGTTTTCTTCAGTTCTTGATCTATACACATTCAAATTAAACCCTTTTATTTACCAACTTATTCATTTCAATCCAAACACACATATTTAGGGTTATTGCCAACTTAACCCTCACATTTGTACATTTTATCAATTTAGTCCATTTTTCTCAAAACATCAAATATACAAAATCACCATATACCCATGCTTAGCGGAATGATCATGTATCTCATATAAGTCTAAACATTTCATCAAATTCACAATTTAATCCCTCAAAATGCTATTTTCTCAATTTAGCCCTAATTAGCTAAATTCATCAAAATTTCAAGAACAAAACATGTTCATTTAACACATATCTTTCATTTAACACCTATACTCATCACAAAGCTCACCATTTCATCAATGGTACATTTCATAGACATCATCAATTCTTCAAATTACAACATGGGCTTGATAGTAGACTAAGCAACAATCTCAAAAACATAAAAATCATCAAAATTCAAAGTCAAAACATACCTTAATTTGAGATTAGACAATTGCCGAATATAGCTAGCTTTAAAACCTTGTTTTTCTTTTCTTTGTTCATACAAAATTCGGCTAAGATGAACGAATCATTCCATTGTCTATTTCTTTTGTTTTATTAAGAATTAACACCTCTAATTCATTTACAAAATTAACCTTTACAAATAAATATAAACAACATATAATGAAAGTTCATTCTTGACCATTACCACCCACTCATCTTATTAATGGGTTATTTGCCTATTAAGGACTTCCCATTTCAAAGTCATCTCAAATAGGTGTCTTTTCATTAAGCATGCAAATTTTGCATTCAATGCAATTTAATCCTTTTATCAAATTAAACATACAGACGGACAAATTAATTTACGTAAATTTAACACATGCATAATCACATATCAATGGCACAGAAAATAATATTAAAATATTTCACTGACTCGAATTTATAGTTCTGAAACCACTGTTCCAACTAGGGTCTAAACCGGACTATTACATACCAAATCTCATATCTCAACCATTTAGTATCCCTAATTACCAATTATCATCAAGCATCACATATCCATCAATAAAAACATAACCAAAGCCATATGCACATATGAATACACAACCAAATCAACCAAATTAAGCCAACTCTCATTGCTATATAGAAAACCAAAACATTGACATTTACAAGCCATTTCAAATGACTAAATTCATTACCAAACTATATATCAAAATGACAATAATCCTATACAAGCTAACAGTCATGACGAAGCTACAAGGTGTTGCTCACACAAGCTGACAAGTATCCGCAACACATGCCGTATAACGCAGCCATCGGTAGGACGTAGGGACCAGCAGCCAATCACATAACCCCTAATGACATGTCATTCGTATCCTAATCTATTACTATGGTTCAACAGGGATTTCACACTTGCCAAATCTTTGTCAAACATGTCCGTAGTGTCGTAATCACAATTTATGCAATTTCAAAGCATTTAAAACACAAATATAACAATGTTTATTACATACAAACTTACCTCGAATGTAAATACGGTGAAATAAGTCGATTAGTCTGAAACCTTACTCTTTCCCGATCTAAATTCGTATTTCACCTTTCTTGATCAAATATAATCAAAATTAACTTATTGAATAATCTCTCTATTCAATTTAGTCCAAAATACACATTAACGCAAATTTACACTTTTGTGCCTAACATTGAACACTTTCACAATTTAGTCCATATTTCATAAAATCACAAATTCATGCAATTCAACCAAAACCCATGCAAGCAGAATTTCAATTAGGTCCCCAGCAGTCTATATTTTTTATTTATTTCACACTTTAACCATAAAATTTTCACATTTTCACAGTTTAACCCGTATTTGACAATTTTGTCAAAAATCACTTTATAAATGTTGTTTATCTAACAACAAGCATGCATTTTCTATCATTAAACATCAAAATACACCAACATTCATCAATGGAAAATCCCTAAACCTTTAACAGTTTTGCAAATTAGTCCTAGGCTAGCTAGATAAAGATGTAACGATATCAAAAACATATTAACAATGGTATATTTACCACATAAAGACGTCCACTATTTAATTTTATAGCCATTTAATACTTCTAGCTATTAGAACATCACTTTTACATTTTATCTTATTTAGTCCTTTTTATCAAATTAAGCACTCAATCGATAAAATTTCTTAACGAAATTTTCACACAATCAATATTATCATGTTGTAGACATTAAAATAATAATAAAATAATTATTAAAACTTTGGATTTGTGTTCACAAAATCACTGTTTCGATTTGACTAAAAATGGGCTGTTACAACTCTCCCCACCTTAGGGATTTTTGTTCCCGAAAATCATACTAGAGAAGAGGTTAGGGTACTATTTTCTCATAGCTTCCTCAGGTTCCCATGTAGCTTTTTTGACACCGTGACTTTGCCACAAAACCTTCACTAGAGCTATACGTTTATTTCTCAAATCTGTCACCGATTTGAAATTCAATGTCTTTACGTTTCAAATCTGCATACGATTTCTGTCATCTAAAGTTGCTTTCAAACTGTCATGAATTACTTTCACTTTCTCTTCAGTCTCTTTAATCAAATTGACCCCGTGAATCGCTTTCTCACTATGCTCGATCTAGTATAATGGAGTTCAAAATTTTCGACCATACAATGCTTCGTACAGTGCGATCATTATACTTGATTGAAAACTATTATAATATGCGAATTCTGTAACACCCCAAACCCAGTCAATACACCACGACCGAATCTGGTATGTCACTAAGGAAAATATTTTTTTTTTGAAAGAATCGAATTAACAATTAAATTTTTGTGAAAAACTCTTTGTAATTCTTTATTTGTCGAAAATAAGTTAAAACTGAAATTTTCTTCAAAATTACATATAACTTTAAAACTTAGTTGATAAATCATAGGATAGAAAACATTTATATCTTTTTAAGAAAATTCGAAATATCATTTTGAAAATCCTTTTGCAATTGAGTATAGAAACTTGAATTTTGGAAATCACTTAATTTGTTGAAAACATTTAACTTGTAATTTTACTATTGAACTATTCTTGTTACCCGATGGTAAGATTTTTAAAACCATTTTGAGTTTTTTTTTTAAGAAAACTTTGGGCTCAATTATTAAATTAACCAAGTAATTTATAAGCCATTATTTAAACATATTCAAAACATAAAAATAATCCAAAACATAATTAAATGTGCCTTATTACAAATCCATAAAAATATGAAAACCAAATTAAAATAAAGTACCCAAATGGAAGTTCATGTAAAACCAAATTTTATTGCATGGCCTCCTCGAGTTCATCCGGCTCCTCATCCGCAAACTCACGAATCACACGAAAAGATAAGGAGAAGGTGAGTCACCAAGACTCAGTGCATATTTCCTCTCCCGGGAAAATACCATATACTTACACAAATTATAACAAAGCAACATATATGTATAATGCACCCAACCTAGCCATCCATAACTCCTTTTCTACCCCATGTGGTACCAAACCACTGGTGACCGAAGTCACGATATAAATGTGATACCAAATCACTGGTGACCAAAGTCACGAATAATCCATCTGTGGGGCCAACCCACGTGTGATACCAAACCACTGGCGACGATCCCATATCTCAAAAGTGGGGCCAACCCACGGTGGTAATAACCACAGGGACGAGTCACTATGAGGTGCCAAACCTCTGGTGTTCGAAGACACGAATGTGATACCAAATCACTGGAGGTACCAAACCTCTGGTGTCCGAAGACACGAATGTGATACCAAATCACTAGTGACCGAAGTCACGATATCAATCTTCCCCCTCCTCTCATATTGCCCATGCCAATACAATAAATAAACAAATCATGTCAATATACTTTGATATGTATCTCATAACAAATATATCATAAATCGTAGATCATGATTTCTATCCACATGTATTTACAACATATCGAAACGGACTTACCCGAATCCTCATTCATACCATCATGGTATCATATCCAAATCTCATCGTTTTTCCCACATTCATAATATGATTAGTTATAATACACATAAATACATATATAAACCAAGTTATAAAGTGTGTAAGATACACACCTTTCACTAAAGCAAGAACTAACTTTCGGAGATCCGATCTATCGCACTAGATCACCTTGTCCTACAATCGGTCAATACTTAAATTATAAACAAAGGCCATTCAGCCCTACCACTAAATCCAATGAGTTATCACTTCGAAAACCAAGTCTTACCTAAACTTACCCAAAATGATAATCAAGATGTGAGGCTTAGATTGATTGCTTCCAATGTCCCGAGGAGCCTAAAAGAAATTGGTTCCTAAAATGGTTAGAACCTTGCAACAAATGCCCATAGGTTTGGCCTTTGTCTACAAGAAAATAACATAGAGAGGAGAAAAGAAATAATAGGAAAATCGGCCAAGAATACTTACTTATTAACCAAAATCGATTGAAGAAAGCAAAAGAGAATCTACCCTTGAATATTCGGCCAAAACAAAACAATAAGAGAAAGGGAAGTTTGGGCAATATGGTTATGAAAGAAGTAAGATATGTGTATAAAAGTGAAAAGTATGAGTAGAAAAGAGAATGAAAGAGAGAGAGTGTGTTTCGTTTTAGCAACAATGGAGAAAAGAAAGGAGTTTGAGAGAGAAATTCGTGAGAGAATAAAAAAATGTGATTATGAACCAATCTCAAGAGAGAAAGAGAGAAATATGGGAGAGAGGTTCACCAAACACTTCTTTGCCAAAAGAAAGTGCACAAAATACACAAAGTTCAATTGTAGTTTCGGTTTCAAAAGAGCAAATGAAAGAAAGAAAGTGGTATTTGGTTCAAACAAAATAAGGCTAAAACCAAAGGCAAATTTGCACCAAAAGCACAATAAACATTCGGCCAAGGTGGGAGTTTTTGGGGAGAAAGAAAAATAATACCAAAAGATGCACAAATGCAAAAGTTGGCTAACTATACCCCCCAAACCACCTAACAACATTTGGCCACCCCCCTAAACACCCATGCCGTCCACATACATGCACTAATGGCCTAGGAATACTTTCCAAAACATCCTCCATATTCCATGCCTTTTGTCCCCTCATCATACCAAAACCTTAAGATTCTTATCCCCAATTTCATGCTTTCCTTAAACAAATATTCAACCTACCAAAAATTAAGAGTCCATCCTATCATAAATAAAGTTTGACAATCCATCAATGCTAGAACACAAAAATAAAGTCTTTAAAATGCTAAACATGCTACTCGAACCTCTAACCTCAAGCAACTATCCAAGCATCATAACCACCTTGCCACTTACTCCTCATGTGTTAGAATTTAATACTTAAATTATCTTAAGTGCCAAGCTCACTTAATCCACTTCATTAAATAACCCATACTAAAAATTATTCTAGCTTCCTAAATAAAATCAAGCCTTCACAAGACTATGCTAACACATAAAATTCATACCCAAATTTTAGGATATTACAATTCTACCCCCTTAAGAAAATTTCATCCTCGAAATTACCTGATCAAAAGAGTTGAGGATACTGCTGCCTCATCGCATCCTCCGGTTCCCAAGTAGCTTCTTCCACGCCATGATTCCGCCATAAGACTTTCACTAAAGGAACTGACTTCCTACGCAAAACTTTCACGTCTCGATCTAGAATTTGCACAGGTTCTTCTTCTATCGTCAAATCTGGACTCACTTCTATTTCCTCTACTGCCACGACATACGATGGATCAGAACGATAGCTTCTAAGCATGGAGACATGAAACACATCTTGAATCTGGCTCAATTCTGTTGGCAACTCAAGCTGCTAAGCTACTGGTCCCACTCGTCTCAACACCTTAAATGGCCCAATGAACCTTGGACTTAACTTGCCTTTTCTCCCAAATCTTAACACTTTCTTCCATGGCGAGACCTTTAGAAAAACTTTGTCACCCACGGCAAACTCTATATCCCTCCGCTTGAGATCGGCATAAGACTTCGCCTATCCAAAACTTCCTTCGCACGAGCTGAATCAATTTAACATTATCCTCGCCGCAACCAACTCGTCCTAACATCCGACGCCACCCAACTCTATCCAACATGTAGGTGTGCGACACTTCCTACCATACAATGCCTCATATGGTGCCATCTTAATGCTTGCCTCGATAACTATTGTTGTATGCGAACTCACTAACAAAAAAACTCTTCCCACCGCTCTCAAGTCTAAAACATATCCTCTCAAAGATATCCTCTAAAATCGATGACCATTTCGATTGCCCGTCGATGTGGATGAAATGCGGTACTAAAATCCAACCGCGTACCCAAAGCCTGATGTAACGCTCTCCAAAACCTCAACGTAAATCTGGGATCTCTGTCTGAGATGATCAACACTGGCACATCGTGCAACCTCACTATCTCCGCCACATACAACTTAGCTAGCCTCTGAAGCGAATAATCCACCCTTACCGAAATGAAATGAGCTGACTTGGTCAGACGATCTACAATCACCCAAACTGAGTCCTTCTTACTAGGTGTAAGAGGTAATCCACTGACAAAATCCATAGTGATCTTCTCCCACTTCCACTATGGAATCTTCACCGACTGAGTAATCCAGACGGTAATTGATGTTCAGCCTTGACCTGGCGACACGCCGACATTTACCCACCTCCCGCTTGGACACCACCACCAAAGCGCTCTCTCAAATCCGGATACATCTTGCTACCTCCGGGATGCATAGCATATGGGCTGCTATGTGCGTCTCGAAGAATCCTTTGCCTCAACTCTACATCCTTAGGCATACAAGCTCTCCCTTGAAAACACAGGACTCCATTACTGGACAAACTATAATTCTCTAAACCTCTGTTTTGAACTTGCAATCTCCGATCATTCAAACCATCATCCTCTAACTATTTCTCCTTGATTTGCTCTAACCAAGTCGGCTTGACTTGCAATTCAGCCAAAAGACTTCCATCGTCATATAATCTAAGACGAGCAAGCATCGATCTTAAGTCAGATACAACCTTACGGCTCAACGCGTCTGCCACCACGTTAGCCTTGCCGGGATGATACTCAATCGAACAGTCGTAGTCCTTCAATAACTCAATCCATCTACGCTATCTCAAGTTCAAATCCTTCTGAGTCAGAAGATACTTAAGACTCTTGTGATCCGTGTAGACTATCGACTTCTCTCCGTACAAATATTGTCTCCAAATCTTCAAAGCGAAAACCACTGCTGCTAATTCCAAGTCATGCGTTGGATAATTAACCTCATGTGGTCTCAACTGTCGAGATGCATAAGCCACTACCTTCCTTCCTCAGATCAAGACACATCCCAAACCAGTATGTGATGCATCACAGTAAACCGTGAATTCCTTGCCTACCTCGGGTTGAATCAAAACTAGAGCTTCAGTCAGAATCTTCTTCAACTTGTCGAAACTTTCTTGCTACTTCTCGGTCCACACAAATGGAACCCCTTTCCTCAACAACTTAGTCATCGGTGCGGCGATCAAAGAAAATCCCTTTACAAACCTTCGGTAATACCCCGCCAGACCTAGAAAACTCTGAATCGCAGCCACTGACTTAGGCGGCTTCCAATCTAACACTGCCTCAATCTTCCGAGGATCTACTCTAATCCCCTCGGCTGATACAACATGACCCAAGAAAGTCACCTCCCTAAGCCAGAACTCGCACTTACTAAATTTAGCAAAAAGTTACTTTTCCCTCAGAATCTGCAACACTACCCGCAAATGCGCATCATGCTCCTCCTCTGACTTTGAGTATACCAAAATATCGTCTATAAAAACCACAACAAACTGATCCAAAAACTGCTGGAATACCCGATTCATCATATCCATGAATGCTGCCGACGCGTTAGTCAACCCAAACGGCATCACCAGAAACTCGTAGTGCCCATACCGAGTGCGAAATGCCGTCTTATGGATATCAGCCTCTTTCACCTTTAGCTGATGATATCCAGACCTTAAATCAATATTAGAGAAAACCGTAGCCCCTTTAAGCTGATAAAACAAGTCATCTATCCTAGGCAATGGATACTTGTTTTTGATCGTCAGCTTATTCAACTGGCGGTAGTCAATACACATCCGCATCGTACCATCCTTCTTCTTGACAAAAAGTACTAGCGCTCCCCAAGGCAAAACACTTGGTCGAATGAAACCTCGATCCAACAACTCCTGAATCTGAGCCTTCAATTCCATCAATTCCTTCAGTGCCATCCTATACGGAGCTATAGACACTTGCGCCGTTTCGGGTAACAGATCTATACCGAATTTGACTTCACGATCCGAGGCAGTCCAAGAAGTTCTTCTGGAAATACGTCAACATATTTCTTTACCATTCGGACATTCCCTACCGCAGACTCCTTAGCTTCCAAAGCACACACATGAACTACAAACGCTTCACAGCCCTTCCTGTCCATCTTCACAGCTTTCAACGTAGATACCACGTTGGATAGATAATCTCTTCTATTACCTATCATGACCACTTCTTCACCTTCCGCTGTCTTCAAAACCATGCGCTTAGCAGCGCAATCCAAACTTGCCTGGTACTTAACCAACCAGTCCATCCCAAGAATCAGATCAAACCCCTCAAACGGCAGTTCCATTAGATCAGCTACGAACACTACCTCTTGAAGTTCTAGGGGTACATCTCTATATAGCTTATCTACTTCTACAGAGTGACCTAGAGGACTAAGTACGGTCATCTTCCTAGAAGAAATCTCAGAATCTAAGTTCATAGTCTTTACTATACTACTAGCAACATACGAATGCATCGAACCCACATCTATCAAAGTAGTATATGGAACACCAAATATTAAGAACGTACCGGTTATGACATCCGGTGTGTCACTCTCCTCTCGACGCCTCACTGTATACACCAAACCAGGCTGTCTTGCCTCAGTGTTGCTTGCATCTCTGCCCAATGCTCCACGGCCTCGACTAGAACCATTACCTCCTCTACCATTACCACGACCTCTCTGCGGTGCTGGTCCTTCTTTTTGAACTGAGTACGACCATGACCTTCAGATTGATTCTTGGCTTGCTTACGTGGACAGTCTCTCACACGATGATCTAGTGAACCACACTCGAAACAACCTTTTCCTCCGGTCCAACATTCGCCCCAATAAAATTTCCCACATCGGTTACACCGTCTTTGGTCCCCGATTAGCGATATGCCTCCTGATCGATTCGACCCATTTTGCCTAGCCCTCTTCTGAACATTACCAGCTGACCCAGATGATCCATATCCTCTCTTATGCTTATTCCAGTCATAGCTCTGCCTTCCAGATTCCTTTATTCCTTCGGCTATCTTAGCCTTTTCAACCAAAGTAGCAAACTCTCGCTCCTGATGTGGAGTAATTAACAATCTCAGATCGTCCTTCAAACCATCTTCGAATCGGACACATCGCTCGTGCTCCGAAGCCACAATACCTTCAAAGATACCTCCAATCTTAAGAACTCAGCCTCATACTTTGATACGGATTTACTCCATTGGACCAAACTCAGAAATGCCTTACGCTGCGCATCAATGTAACTAGACCCAATACATTTCTTTTGATATGCTGCCTTAAAGTAGTCCCAAGTGAGATCCTCCGCTACAGCACCATTCCGAACCGTGAGCCACCACTAATATGACCCGTCACGAAGAAGCGATACAATCCCTTTCAGCTTTTCCTCGGTATTCAAATCCAGATCATCCATGATTCGCTCCGTCGCCACTAACCAATATTCAGCCAAGCTGGGAGCTACACCCGAAACGCCTCAAAATACCTCGGCTCTGTTGGCTCGGAGTTGCTCAGGTACAGATTTCTGAGCTCCCGCGCCTCCACCTACTCCAGCTACCCTCTCAAGAACTCACAGCATTGCCTGAGACACTGCGTCATCCCCGCTTGATCCTCGATGCTCAACTCCAACCACGGTGGTGGAACTGGTGGTACCTCATTCTCGGATCCTTGACCCGACCTCACCGGCTCGAACCACGACCATCCTACCACGACCACGTCCCACGCATAACACGACCTCGCCTCGAGTACTCATATCTAAAGTCTCGACTTATCCGATTTAAAAGTTTTATGCATTAGTCATTATTCCACTTTCTTTAAAGCACGCTTTTATGAAAAATTTTATTAAGAGGTTGTTTCGCGAGTACACCAAACCTATAGTTTTGGGTCTCTAAAGTAGTTCCTACTACTATATAGTCATATCAACATCACTAAAATCATATCACCAAAATCAACAGCTTTTGATGTACTTACTGTATGGATTGATGCCGGAGACTCGGGGCCATGCCTTTCCAACCATAAAATTTTCAACAAAAACATTTTAAAACCATACTTCAAATCATTTTGAGCCTCGAGCCCACAGTTGAGCTTTTGAACTTGGCTCTGATACCAATTTGTAACACCCCAAACCCGGTCAATACGCCACGACCGAATCTGGTATGTCACTAAGGAAAATATTTTTTTTGAAAAAATCAAATTAACAATTAAATTTTTGTGAAAAACTCTTTGTAATTCTTTATTTGTCGAAAATAAGTTAAAACTGAAATTTTCTTCAAAATTACATAAAACTTTAAAACTTAGTTGATAAATCATAGGATAGAAAACATTTATATCTTTTTAAGAAAATTCAAATATCATTTTGAAAATCCTTTTGCAATTGAGTATAGAAACTTGAATTTTGGAAATCACTTAATTTGTTGAAAACATTTAACTTGTAATTTTACTATTGAACTATTCTTGTTACCCGATGGTAAGATTTTTAAAACCATTGCGAGTTTTTTTTTTTTTAAGAAAACTTTGGGCTCAA
Source organism: Gossypium rotundifolium (assembly GCA_025506655.1). Taxonomy (NCBI): domain Eukaryota; kingdom Viridiplantae; phylum Streptophyta; class Magnoliopsida; order Malvales; family Malvaceae; genus Gossypium; species Gossypium rotundifolium. Next base: position 35,226,708 of record CP106730.1, read on the forward strand.
TTATTAAATTAACCAAGTAATTTATAAGTCATATTTTAAACATATTCAAAACATAAAAATAATCCAAAACATAATTAAACAGGCCTTATTACAAATCCATAAAAATATGAAAACCAAATTAAAATAAAGTACCTAAATGGAAGTTCATGTAAAACCAAACTTTATTGCATGGCCTCCTCGAGTTCATCCGGCTCCTCATCCGTAAACTCACGAATCACCTGAAAAGATAAGGGAGAAGGTGAGTCACCAAGACTCAGTGCATATTCCCTCTCCCGGGAAAATACCATATACTTACACAAATTATAACAAAGCAACATATATGTATAATGCACCCAACCTAGCCATCCATAACTCCTTTTCTACCCCATGTGGTGCCAAACCACTTTGTAACAAAGTCACGATATAAATGTGATACCAAATCACCGGTGACCAAAGTCACGAATAATCCATCTGGGGGCCAACCTACGTGTGATACCAAATCACCGGCGACGATCCCATATCTCAAAAGTGGGGCCAACCCACGGTGGTATTAACCACGTGGACGAGTCGCTATGAGGTGCCAAACCTCCGTGTCCAAGACACGAATGTGATACCAAATCACCGGAGGTACCAAACCTCGATGTCCAGAAGACACGAATGTGATACCAAATCACCGTTGACCAAGTCACGATATCAATCTTCCCTCCTCTCATATTGCCCATGCCAATACAATAAATAAACAAATCATGTCAATATACTTTGATATGTATCTCATAATAAATATATCATAAATCGAGATCATGATTTCTATCCACATGTATTTACAACATATCGAAACGGACTTACCCGAATCCTCATTCATACCATCATGGTATCATATCCAAATCTCATCGTTTTCCCACTTTCATAATATGATTAGTTATAACACATAAATACATATATAAACCAAGTTATAAAGTGTGTAAGATACACACCTTTCACCAAAGCAAGAACTAACTTCCGGAGATTCGATCTATCGCGCTAGGTCACCTTGTCCTACAATCGGTCAATTGTAACACCCTAAAAATCCGAGTGTTTTTATATTGCATGAATTGGTGTTTAGATTTTAAAGGAAAATTTCTTACTTTTATTTTAGTGCTTATTGAAGTTCTAAAGAGGAGTATAGCATAATTAGGATAAGGAATAAAATTAATAATTGAGAAATTATTGAAGAGAAGCAAATGTCATTAAGACTTAAGTTAAATTAAGTGTTAATGAGTGTCATAAGTTGAGTACATGGCATGGTGGAGTTGGCGCATGAGTTATAGCAAGAGGAAGAGGTTCAATCCCTTGTTTAGCATCTAAATGAATTTTTGTTTTAATTTTCTCGCACATGGATAGCAAGTGTCGGCCAAGAACATATATGGTAAGTGTTGACCATGTTATTTTTGGTTAGTGTATCAAAGGATTATGGAAATAGTTATCATATGGCATGGAATCAAATACTTAAGGAAAGATAGGGGAACATAAGGCACATATCAAGGAAGAATTTTGGAAACAAAATCATGGCTATTGACCATGCTTTGGATGGCAATTGGGTATAGAGAAGGAGCCAAATTTTGTGTTAGTTTTGGCTAAGCATTTCATTTTCTCTTTGGTCATTCCTAGCAACCTAGTGCAGAATTTTTCTTCTTCTCAACCTCTTTTCCTTTAGCCAAAATTGATCATTGGTAAGCCTTGATTATTTTGACCAATTGGTCATTTTTGCTTTTCACTTTAGTGTTCAATTTTGTGCCTTTCTCTTAGTGCCGATTTTACCAATACCTAAAAGACCATTCTTTTCTTTTCTTCTCCCCATTACCGAACATACATTGCTCTCAAAACTCATCTCTTTCTTTCTTCTGTTCTCCATTCTCTTTGAAAGTCAAAAGACATCATCTCTTTCTTTCTTCTATTCTCCATTCTCTTTGAAAGTCAAAAGACATCATCATCATTCTTCTCTCATCTTTATTTCTTTTCACTCATATTTTCTTCCTTTTTCTTCAATGGCCGAATGCTAGAGTGCCCATAGCCGAATTTATTTTCTTTTTCTTTGGTTGCATAGTGAATTTTCCAACTCTCATAAGCATCGTTTTCAATCCTTTCTTTTGATCGTGGATTATAGGTAAGGGTTTCTTCTTTTCGCTTTTGATTTAGTAATGGTATTATGGCGAATATTAATGGTGTTATGAAGGACTTTTGAATCGATATAACGTTCATTCTAATAACGTTTCTTTCATTATTATTTAGTGCAATAACGGAAGATCGAAACTCAAGTGATCGGGAGAACCGTAGAAACGTTGGAAACGTTTTATTGTGGTAAGGAAATCCCACTCTTTAAAACCTCTAGTACTATTCGATATTATATTAGATTTAACTAATATTCCTTTGATCGTGAAGACTTTCAAAATAGGGAAGAAAAGGGCGGTGGTTAGTCACATTAAGAGGGGCGGATCTGTAAATCCCCCATTTAAACGAAGAGCGATTTCGATAGTCCGGGATTTTCCACCGGGTTGCGGACCATCTTCCGAAAGGAGTCAACTATTCGAAGTAGTACGAACTTCCGAGCCATTATACGTTGGTGGATTCTCGGCGACTAACGAACCAATAAACGAGGAGAAGCCGAAAATCGAAGTGATTCAAAATCAAGAGGGTAAGATTTTGGATCTATTACCGATTAAGAATATTTTTACGAAATAGTATTCTAACGGATCGAAATGTGTTTTAGGTGCCGAGGAGCGAGAAGGATTAGTACTCTCGGTATCGAGGTGTGTAACTTCACACTATTATTTTGGTTGGATGTCAATATCGGTGTGGAAATAAAAAAAAATCGTAAAAACGACTAGATCGATAAAAACGTAAAAACTGATATTTTGACGAAAATACGTAAAAACAACTAAATCGTGAAAATTATGAAAATGCCCTCGAAAAAATTACTTATTATTATGTAAGTTGTATGTTTCGTGAAAATGGGCCGCAAAATACTCTAGTTCGAGAAATTGGGCCAAAATACTCTAGTTCGATAAATTGGGTCAAAATACTCTAGTTTGATAATTGGGCCAAAATACTCTAGTTTGATAAATTGGGCCAAAATACTCTAGTTCGATAAATTGGGCCAAAATACTCTAGTTCGATAAATTGGGTCAAAATACTCTAGTTCGATAAATTGGGTCAAAATACTCTAGTTCGATAAATTGGGCCAAAATACTTTAGTTTGGTAAATGGGCCAAAGCCCACTAAACTGCTAAATAGACAAATTGCTAAATTATGTTTATGGGCCAAATGAAATGTTTAAACGATAAACCCACCATGTTATGCATTATTAAGAAATTTTTATATTTTGTTATACACGCATAATTGCATGGGGTGGGATATATGAAGAGAAGAATGGCCAGTTACCAAAAATCTAGTTCGGTGGCTCTGCCACAATAATGTCTTATTGCCTCTAGTTCGGTGGCTCTGCCACAATAATGGCTTATTGCCTCTAGTTCGGTGGCCTTGCCACAAAAATAAATATGGCTTATTGCCTCTAGTTCGGTGGCCTTGCCACAAATATGGCTTATTGCCTCTAGTTCGGTGGCCTTGCCACAAATATGGCTTTGCCACAATTATAAAAAGGCTTAATGCCTACGATTGGTGTGATGGTTGGTACGGGGGTGTTAGCGGATGGATATTAGGTTTGGTTGGGAAATTCATTTTACATGCATTTTAATTTATTTTATTTTATGATAAATTGTTGAATTCTGTAATTGGGCTCAAGCCCAGCATAATATCTTGATGATCTGGCCCAATAATGGTGGTAAGTGAGTTACACACTGAGTTCTAAGTAACTCACCCCCTTTTAATTTTTCCATCTCAGGTAATGGAAATTGACGTGGACTTGGGCCGAGGATGACTTCGTGGAGGCCATACTGCAAAACATGGGTTATTTAAACTTTGGACTTTTTAATAAGTATTTTTTTACTATTTTGGGTTATTGTAATAAGGGCCTCTATAAATAATTTATGGATTTTATGAGTGTTGGGTTTTAAACTATACTTTGGACTTTTGAACATGGACTATGATTATATGATGTTTTTTTAAAAATAAATTTGGGTTTTCAAGTATACGAAATTCTTTTTATAAACATTTTTATTATTGTTAACTCTTAATTAAAAATACCTAAAAGCTTTTGATAATACATGATTTTAAACTAATGTTTTCTAATATTTATCAAATGCAAATACTCATCTAATTTTATAAATCCTATAAATAATATTGTAGCTTTCAACTTATTGAAGATTTAAACACAGCTCGATTCAGGTAACAAACCAAATCTAGTCTTAATGCATAGACCGGGTTTAGGGGAGTTACATTTAGTGGTATCAGAGCCAGTTTCAAAAACTCGACTGTGGTTTGGGTTCGCAAATAATTTCTATATGAAATCATTCAAATTTTAAAGATCAGTATGGCACCACAAGCATCCGGCAACAAGTCAAGTAAGTATTTATTGCTTAATAATTACTATGATATAATCATAGGAACACTCTAGAACTTCTAGTTTTAGATGTGAAAAACTGTAGAGATTGAGACTATAGGATATGTTGCGGAAAAACAACTTTATATCTCAAATCTCATAAAATATCGTTAATAAACACCGAAATAAATTTTCTGATTCATAAAACATGTAATCGATAAAACGAACGAGCTATCATGAGCACTAGAGAACGTGGTCGTGGGCCTAGACGTGGCGTGGTAGAGGCCGAGGTGCTACGACTGAAGCACCAAATCATATGCCGAAGTAGACGCACCTGCGTCAATTGAAAGTGAGACGGGATCACGCGATCACATGGAAGAAGATAATGCATTGACTCAAGCAATGCTGCGAGTCTTGGAAAGGGTCGCTGGAGCTAGAATTGGGCCAACAACTCGTGGGTCAATTTCAGAGCGACTTAAGGCAAATAATGCAGAAGTTTTTAGGGGAGTCTCTGGTGTAGCTCCGAATGTAGCTGAATACTGGCTCGAAGCTGTGGAACGGATTATGGATGATATGGAATGTACTGTCGAGCAAAAACTGAGAGGAGCTGTATCTTTGTTAAGAGATGAGGCGTATCAGTGGTGGCTCACTGTTCGAGAAGGCACCGAAGCTGCACTGATTAATTGGGAATTCTTTAAAGCTGCCTTCCAAGGAAAATACGTTGGAACGAGTTATGTAGACGCTCGAAGGAAAGAATTTCTGAATCTTGTACAAGAAAGTAAGACCGTGGCAGCATATGAAGCTAAGTTTTTACGTCTGAGCCGTTATTCTCGGACAATTGTAGCAACAGATCACGAACGTTGTGTGCGTTTTGAGGATGGACTTAATGATGAGCTGAGGGTTCTGATTGCTCCACAGCAAGTTAGAAATTTTTCGACTCTCGTGGAGAAGGCCAAAATAGTCGAAGAGGCTAAGAATTCAGAACGGTAGAACCGAGAAAATTTTGAAACAAGAGAGACACACGATGCGGTTCGTTCAAAAGAGATTCCGAAAAAACCTCGTAATGATGAATCACTCAAGGTAGAACCCGGTAACAAATAATCGGTCGAGATTGCATTGAGTGTGGGAAAAGGCATTTTGGAGAATGTTGGAGGAAAACGGGTGCATGCTATAAATGCGGTTCAATGGATCATCAGTACAAAAAATTGTCCTCGACGTATGGATACGACTCAAGAAGTTCGTAATAATGATGCACACCAGCCAGGGGTAATCAGCAGCCACCGAGAGGTCGTGGACCAGGTCGTGGTGGTAATGGGGCTGGTCGTGGTCAAGGTGCACCGGGTCGAGGCAATGGTCATAGAGGAAATGCAGATGCAAGACGGCTGGGTCGGTCTATGCGGTTAGACGCCATGAGGACAAAGAATGCACCGGATGTGATAACCGGTACATTCTTCATTTTGATGTACTGTTATTGCCCTAATAGATATTGGCTCTACCCATTCATATGTATCTAGTGCCATATCCGAAACCCGAAATTAGAATCAAATTACCGTAGTGAGATGATGATAATTAGTCCTTTAGGACACCATCGGTAATTGTTAATAAAATATTTAAAGACATGCCCTTAAAAATTCAAGAGGAGATATTCTTAGCAAACTTGATGGAACTACCTTTCGTGAGTTCAATCTCATTCGGCATGGATTGGTCGGTTAAACATCGAAGCAAGTGGATTGTCTTTGAAAAATGAATGTCGATAAGAACCTCGGATGATAAGGAAGTCATAATGATTGGTGAGCGAAGGAACTATCGGCAAATGTGGTTTCGCATTAAAGGTGGAGAAGTTGGTACGGAAAGGATATGGAGCATTCCTAGCCTTTATCTGTGTTTTGGATTCTAAAGAGTCATCTGTGGATGATGTGAGGACGGTGAAGGAATTTCCGATGTATTTCCAAGAACTTCCGGTATACCTCTAAATCGGAAGTAGAATTTGGCATTGAGCTTTTGCTCGGGATGACTCCGGTGTCCATTGCTCCTTATAGAATGGCAAGAAGGAGTTGGTGAGCTTAAAGCTCAATTCAAGAATTGTTGGATCGGGGATTCATTCGACCAAGTATTTCTCCGTGGGGAGCACCAGTATTGTTCGTCAAGAAGAAGAATGGATCGATGCGTATGTGCATTGACTATAGACAATTGAATAAATTGACGATCAAGAATCGGTATCCTCTGCTGAGAATTGACGACCTGTTTGATCAATTAAAAGGAGCTTCAGTTTTCTCCAAAATTGATTTGAGGTCGGGTTATCACCAGCTCAAGGTGAAAGAAGCGGACATTTATAAGACGGCATTTCGGACACGTTACGGACACTATGAGTTTGTAGTGATGCCATTTGGACTAACCAATGCACCAGCTGCATTTATGGACATGATGAACCGAGTCTTTCAACCATATTTAGACCGGTTTGTGGTAGTGTTCATAGATGATATATTGGTTTATTCGAGAAATGAGGAGGAACATGACCAGCATTTGCGGATAGTATTACAGCTACTTCGTGATAAACAATTGTATGCCAAATTTAGTAAATGCGAATTTTGGCTAAAGGAAGTGACTTTCCTTGGTCATGTAGTATCAGCCGAAGGAATAAGGGTGGATCCTCGAAAAATTGAGGCTATTCTGGATTGGAAACCACCAACATCGGTAGCTAAAATTCAGAGTTTCTTGGGTTTGGCTGGATACTATAGACGTTTTGTAGAGGGGTTTTTGTTGATTGCTGCACCCCTAACTAAACTGTCGCGAAAGGGAGCTCCGTATATTTGGATTGAAAAGCAGCAAGAGAGTTTTGAGAAATTGAAGAAGATCCTGACGGAAGCTCTAGTTTTGATTCAGCCGGAGGCTAAAAAAGAATTTACTGTTTATTGTGATGCCTCTCACACGGGTTTGGGTTGTGTGTTGATGCAAAATGGAAAAGTGGTGGCTTATGCTTCTCGTCAATTGAGACCACACGAAGTAAACTACCCTATGCATGATTTGGAGTTAGCCGTTGTCTTTGCTCTAAAGATTTGGAGGCACTATCTCTATGGTGAGAAATCTATAATCTACACGGATCACAAAGTCTTAAATACCTCCTTACCCAAAAGGAGTTAAATTTGAGACAAAGAAGATGGGTAGAATTACTAAAAGATTATGATTTCTCGATCGAATATCATCCCGGAAAGGCTAACATGGTAGCCGACGCGTTAAGTCGTAAGGCGATATCCAATTAAGAGCTTTGTTTGCCCATTTGAGTCTCATGCGAGGATGGCGGTTGTTAGCGAACTTGATTGAAGCCTCGTGGTCGGAACAAATCAAGGAAAAGCAGACATCGATGAGAAGTTGGGACCTTTACTTGACAAGTTGAAAATGGTGAAATTGAGGATTTTGGAATAAACACGGAAGGTGTGTTATGCTTTTGAGGAAGAGTATGTATGCCTAAGGATTCGCACTGAGGCAATCGATTCTACGGAGGCGATAGTAGCCCTTATGCTATGCACCCAAGGAAATAAGATGTATCGAGATCTCCGTGAATGATATTGGTGGCGAGTTGAAACGTGAGATTTCGAATTTGTGGGAAAATGTTTGACTTGTCGACAAGTGAAGGCGAACATCAATTACCGTGCAGGTTGTTACAACCGATAAAAATTCCTCTTTGGAAATGGGAGCGGATAACCATAGATTTTGTTAGTGGGTTACCTTTAACACCTACTAAGAAAAATTACGTGGGTAATTGTTGATCGGTTGATGAAGACCGCTCATTTCCTGCCAGTCCATACGGATTATTCATTCTGAAGTTGGCGGCGTATGTATCCGAAATTGTGAGGTTGCATGGGGTACCTGTATCTATTATTTCGGATAGGGACCCTAGGTTTACATCACGATTTTGGAAAGCTCTGCATAAAGCCTTGGGGACAAAGTTGAACTTCAGTACGGCGTTTCATCCTCAGTCTGATGGTCAGTCGGAGAGAGTAATTCAGATATTGGAAGATATGTTAAGGGATGTGTAATCGACTTGAGGGTAGTTGGGAAGATTATCTACCACGGCGTAATTCGCGATATAACAACAAATATCGCCTAGCATTCAGATGGCACCTTACGAGGCATTATATGGTCGTAAGTGTCATTCTCCTATTTGTTGGACCGAGTTGGGCGAAAAGATGATGTTAGGTCCCGAGATGATATCCGAGATGAGGATAAGGTAAAAGTTATTCGAGCACGGTTGAAAGAAGCCTCGGATAGATGCGAGTCGTATGCGGACACTGCGAAAGGATATCGAGTATGATGTGGGGATCGGGTTTTCTTGAAGGTATCTCTTTGGAAAAAGATCTTGATTTGGAAGGAAGGGCAAGCTAAGTCCTAGATACATTGGACCTTATCGTGTCTTTGAAGCGTGTTGGTCCAATGGCTTATCGATTGAGTTACCTCCTAATTGGATCAAATCCATAATGTTTTCATGTTTCCATGTTGAGGCGTTATAGATCGGATCCTTCGCACATTATACCAAGAGAAGAATTGGAGTTGAATTCAGATTTGTCTTTTGAAGAAGAACCAATAGAAATCTTAGACCGAGATGTCAAGGTGCTAAGAAAGAAAACCGTGCCGTTGGTCAAAATTCTATGGCGTAACCACGGAGTGGAAGAAGCTACGTGGGAGCCCGAGGATGCAATTTGGCAACAATACCCTTACCTCTTTCAACCAGGTAAATTTCGAGGACGAAATTTTCTTTAAGGAGGGTAGAGTTGTAACACCCTAAAAATCCGAGTGTTTTTATATTGCATGAATTGGTGTTTAGATTTTAAAGGAAAATTTCTTACTTTTATTTTAGTGCTTATTGAAGTTCTAAAGAGGAGTATAGCATAATTAGGATAAGGAATAAAAATTAATAATTGAGAAATTATTGAAGAGAAGCAAATGTCATTAAGACTTAAGTTAAATTAAGTGTTAATGGGTGTCATAAGTTGAGTACATGGCATGGTGGAGTTGGGCATGAGTTATAGCAAGAGGGAAGAGGTTCGAATCCCTTGTTTAGCATCTAAATGAATTTTTGTTTTAATTTTCGCACATGGATAGCAAGTGTCGGCCAAGAACATATATGGTAAGTGTTGACCATGTTATTTTGGTTAGTGTATCAAAGGATTATGGAAATAGTTATCATATGGCATGGAATCAAATACTTAAGGAAAGATAGGGGAACATAAGGCACATATCAAGGAAGAATTTTGGAAACAAAATCATGGCTATTGACCATGCTTTGACGGCAATTGGGTATAGAGAAGGAGCCAAATTTTGTGTTAGTTTTGGCTAAGCATTTCATTTTCTCTTTGGTCATTCCTAGCAACCTAGTGCAGAATTTTCTTCTTCTCAACCTCTTTTCCTTTAGCGAAATTGATCATTGGTAAGCCTTGATTATTTTGACCAATTGGTCATTTTGCTTTTCACTTTAGTGTTCAATTTTGTGCCTTTCTCTTAGTGCCGATTTTACCAATACCTAAAAGACCATTCTTTTCTTTTCTTCTCCCATTGCCAAACATACATTGCTCTCAAAACTCATCTCTTTCTTTCTTCTATTCTCCATTCTCTTTGAAAGTCAAAAGACATCATCATCATTCTTCTCTCATCTTTATTTCTTTTCACTCATATTTTCTTCCTTTTTCTTCAATGGTCGAATGCTAGAGTGCCCATAGTCAATTTATTTTCTTTTCTTTGGTTGCATAGCCTAATTTTCCAACTCTCATAAGCATCATTTTCAATCCTTTCTTTTGATCGTGGATTATAGGTAAGGGTTTCTTCTTTTCGTTTCGATTTAGTAATGGTATTATGGTAGAATATTAATGGTGTTATGAAGGACTTTTGAATCGATATAACGTTCATTCTAATAACGTTTCTTCGTTATTATTTAGTGCAATAACGAAAGATCGGAACTCAAGTGATCGGGAGAACCGTAGAAACGTTGGAAACGTTTTATTGTGGTAAGGAAATCCCACTCTTTAAAACCTCTAGTACTATTCGATATTATATTAGATTTAACTAATATTCCTTTGATCGTGAAGACTTTCAAAATAGGGAAGAAAAGGGTGGTGGTTAGTCACGTTAAGAGGGGCGGATCTGTAAATCCCCCATTTAAACGAAGAGCGGTTTCGGCAGTCCGGGATTTTCCACCGGGTTGCGGACCATCTTCCGAAAGGAGTCAACTATTCGAAGTAGTACGAACTTAGAGCCATTATCGTTGGTGGATTCTCGGCGACTAACGAACCAATAAACGAGGAGAAGCCAAAATTGAAGTGATTCAAAATCAAGAGGGTAAGATTTTGGATCTATTACCGATTAAGAATATTTTTACGAAATAGTATTCTAACGGATCGAAATGTGTTTTAGGTGCCGAGGAGCGAGAAGGATTAGTACTTTCGGTATCGAGGTGTGTAACTTCACACTATTATTTTGGTTGGATGTCAATATCGGTGTGGAAGTAAAAAAAAATCGTAAAAACGACTAGATCGGTAAAAACGTAAAAACTGATATTTTGACGAAAATACGTAAAAACAACTAAATCATGAAAATTACAAAAATGCCCTCGAAAAAATTACTTATTATTATGTAAGTTGTATGTTTCGTGAAAATGGGCCGCAAAATACTCTAGTTCGATAAATTGGGCCAAAATACTCTAGTTCGATAAATTGGGTCAAAATACTCTAGTTTGATAAATTGGGCCAAAATACTCTAGTTTGATAAATTGGGCCAAAATACTCTAGTTCGATAAATTGGGCCAAAATACTCTAGTTCGATAAATTGGGTCAAAATACTCTAGTCAAAATACTCTAGTTCGATAAATTAGGCCAAAATACTCTAGTTCGATAAATTGGCCAAAATACTCTAGCGATAAATTGGCCAAAGCTAAAGCGCTAAATAGACAAATTGCTAAATTATGTTTATGGGCCAAATGAAATTTTTAAACGATAAACCCACCATGTTATGCATTATTAAGAAATTTTTATATTTTGTTATACAAGCATAATTGCATGGGGTGGGATATATGAAGAGAAGAATGGCCAGTTGCCAAAAATCTAGTTCGGTGGCTCTGCCACAATAATGGCTTATTGCCTCTAGTTCGGTGGCCTTGCCACAAAAATAAATATGGCTTATTGCCTCTAGTTGGTGGCCTTGCAACAAATATGGCTTATTGCCTCTAGTTCGGTGGCTTTGCCACAATTATAAAAAGGCTTAATGCCTACGATTGGTGTGTTGGCGGGGTGGGTTGACTCGATCCCCACAGGTGTGATGGTTGGTACGGGGGTGTTAGCGGATGGATATTAGGTTTGGTTGGGAAATTCATTTTACATGCATTATAAATTATTTTATTTTATGATAAATTGTTGAATTCTATAATTGGGCTCAAGCCCAGCATAATATCTTGATGATCTGGCCCAATAATGGTGGTAAGTGAGTTACACACTGAGTTCTAAGTAACTCACCCCTTTTAATTTTTCCATCTCGTAATGGAAATTGACGTGGACTTGGTAGAGGATGACTTCGTGGAGGCCATCTTGCAAAACATGGGTTATTTAAACTTTGGACTTTTTAATAAGTATTTTTTACTATTTTGGGTTATTTTAATAAGGGCCTCTATAAATAATTTATGGATTTTATGAGTGTTGGGTTTTAAACTATACTTTGGACTTTTGAACATGGACTATGATTATATGATGTTTTTTTAAAAAAATAAATTTGGGTTTTCAAGTATATGAAATTCTTTTTATAAACATTTTATTATTGTTAACTCTTAATTAAAAATACCTAAAAGCTTTTGATAATACATGATTTTAAACTAATGTTTTCTAATATTTATCAAATGCAAATACTCATCTAATTTTATAAATCCTATAAATAATATTGTAGCTTTCAACTTATTGAAGATTTAAACACAGCTCAATTCAGGTAACAAACCAAATCTAGTCTTAATGCATAGACCGGGTTTAGGGGAGTTACATCAATACTTAAATTATAAACAAAGGCCATTCAGCCCTACCACTAAATCCAATGAGTTATCACTTCAAAAACCAAGTCTTACCTAAACTTACCCAAAACGATAATCAAGATGTGAGGCTTAGATTGATTGCTTCCAACGTCCCGAGGAGGCTAAAAGAAATCGATTCCTAAAATGGTTAGAACCTTGCAACAAATGCCCATAGGTTCGGCCTTTGTCTACAAGAAAATAACATAGAGAGGAGAAAAGAAATAATAGGAAAATCGGCCAAGAATACTTACTTATTAACCAAAATCGATTGAAGAAAGCAAAAGAGAATCTACCCTTGAATATTCGGCCAAAACAAAACAATAAGAGAAAGGGAAGTTTGAGCAATATGGTTATGAAAGAAGAAAGATATGTGTAAAAAAGTGAGAAAGTATGTGAGTAGAAAAGAGAATGAAAGAGAGAGAGAGAGTGTGTTCGATTTTAGCAACAACGGAGAAAAGAAAAGGGAGTTTGGAGAAGAGAGAAATTCGGCCAAGAGAGAATAAAAAAAATGTGATTATGAACCAATCTCAAGAGAAGAAAAGAGAGAAATATGGGAGAGAGGTTCGGCCAAACACTTCTTTGCCAAAAAGAAAGTGCACAAAATGCACAAAGTTCAATTGTAGTTTTGGTTTCAAAGAGAAAATGAAAGAAAGAAAATGGTATTTGGTTCAAACAAAATAAGGCTAAAACCAAAGGCAAATTTGCACCAAAAGCACAATAAACATTCGGCCAAGGTGGGAGTTTTTGGAGAGAAAGAAAAACAATACCAAAAGATGCACAAATGCAAAAGTTGGCTAATTATACCCCCCAAACCACCTAACAACATTTGGCCACCCCCTAAACACCCATGCCGTCCACATACATGCACTAATGGCCTAGGAATACTTTCCAAAACATCCTCCATATTCCATGCCTTTTGTCCCTTCATCATACCAAAACCTTAAGATTCTTATCCCCAATTTCATGCTTTCCTTAAACAAATATTCAACCTACCAAAAATTAAGAGTCTATCCTATCATAAATAAAGTTTGACCGTCCATCAATGCTAGAACACAAAAATAAAGTCTTCAAAATGCTAAACATGCTACTCGAACCTCTAACCTCAAGCAACTATCCAAGCATTATAACCACCTTGCCACTTACTCCTCATGTGTTAGAATTTAATACTTAAATTATCTTAAGTGTCAAGCTCACTTAATCCACTTCATTAAATAACCCATACTAAAAATTATTCTAGCTTCCTAAATAAAATCAAGACTTTACAAGACTATGCTAACACATAAAATTCATACCCAAATTTTAGGATATTACAAATTCAACCAATGGGAAATATTTCTCCCAGTTGCCCTCAATCTCTAAAACATAGCAACGAAGCATATCTTTGAGAATCTGAATTACCCTCTCAAACTGAATGTCGATTTAACAGCCCGATTTTGGGCCTAGTCAGAACAGTGGTTTTGGGACAACAAATCAGACACAGAAAAGTCCATTTTTATTATATTTTTATGGTCTACAGTTTCACAGAATGATTTTGTGAAAATTTTGTTCAAAAATTTTCACGTTTGGGCACTTAATTTAGTCAAAAGGACTAAATTTTAAAAACTGGAAAAAGTTGAGGTCTACATGTTAAAGGTGTCTAATTGCTATGAGATTTTAAATTAGAGGTCCTTATATGATAATTAGACCATTTCTTAAAATAGTGGACAAAAATGGATATGGTGAGATAAAATTTTAAAGTTTGCCAAAAAGGGCATTTTGGTCATTTGGTTAATAAAAGAATAAAAAGGGAAAAGAAAGCCAAAATTTGCTTATCTTTCTTCTACCTTGGCCGAATTTCATAAGAATACCATAGCTAGGGTTTTGTCATCTTTCAAGCTTGATTGTAAGTACATCCTAGCCCTATTTTTAATGCTATTTTTAATTTTGAAGTTGTTATGATCCGATCTATCTATTTCTACCATTAATTTAAGGAAAGATCAAGGTCTAGGGTTTGAGCCATGTTGGATATTTGTGTATTTTGATGTCTAATGGTAGATTATGCTTATGTGTAAAAGTGTGATGAAATGAAAAATGTGGACTGCTATAAGTATAAAAGAGGATCGGCTAGGCTTGGGAATAGAAGAAATTGAATAGATTTCATTTTTCGAGCCTAGGGGAAAAATGTAAATATGTCAAAGTTTAGGGGTAAAAATGTAATTTTTCCATATGTGATTTTTGGACTGAATTGAATAATGTGAATAATAAATAAGTTAAATTTGCTATTATAGATCAAGAAAGATGAGGTTCGGACCTTGATCGAGGGAAAAATAAGGTTATTAACGATTAGGTCCATTTTTACTATTTTTGTACCGAGGTAAGTTCGTATGTAAATAATGCATTATTATTTATGCTTTAATTGTGTTATTATTGTATGAATTGTGATTTACTCTTTGAATGAATTCGACAAATTTCAACAAGCGAAAAAAATCCTAGTTGAACCTTAGGAATAGTAAGGATACAAATGTTATGACATTAGGGTTAGTTGAGATTACGTGTAAGACCATATCTGGGATATGGCATCAATATGAGATTTCGTGTAAGACCATAGCTGGGCTATTAGCATCGATATAAAATTCCATGTAAGACCATATCTGGGATATGGAATTAGTATAGTACTATGTGTGTGAAATTTCCCAAGTATCCTTTAGTATTCCAAGTAGTTCATCGGGAAACTTAACGATAAAGTTTAAGTTGTGAAAGACTATGGTATGATGTGAAAGATTATGGTAAGTTGCAAGTTGGTACAGGCATGTACATAAAACTCATGCTTAATGAGCTCGATATGTGATGAAACCTCGAATTGGTTCAATTGAGTAATATATGATGTTAAGATTTTAATAACATATATGCTAAGCTTGATTCTGAATTCACAATGACATTTATGTTAATTTACTTTATGTTAAATATATGTTAAAGTATGTATGATGCTTATTATTTGCATATGAACTTACTAAGCTTTAAACCTTACTCCCTTTCTTTTTCTCTTGTCTTATAGTGTTACCAAGCCAGCTCAGGGATCAAAGACGATCGGAGATCCATTCACACTATCAAATTATCATTTTGGGTAGTAATGATTTCATTATTTTGAGTTATGGCATGTATAGGTGAGATGGAATATCCTTAATAAAGACTAAATGGACTAAAGTAGACCATAATTGGTGAGATGGAACATCCTTAATAAAATCCCTCTATTAAAATATTAAGTCAATATGGCCTTCCAATTTTACCCTCATTAAGGCCTCGATCAAAACTATGTAGGTTCTGCCAAAGTGAAGTACTAGTATTTATCTTGGTTAAACACGAAGAATAAACAAGTGATATTCGCTGGTTAAAAGTTGGTTAATGACTTAACTAGGTTACTCTAATAGGATTAGAAACCTAGAGGCAATTAAGTCGGATAAATCATAAGATGATTAGAACAAGAGTTGTTCACCAAATATTAGGAGTTACATATGATGTAATTAGCAAAGGTTGCTTACCTAAATAATAATAGTGTCAAAAGTAAAGCCAAAGCTGACTTAAGAGGAGGTGAAATATGGATCCTTAACCCACTAGAAATACTTTGGAGAAAGTTTTTTCCGAAATTAATATATGATGGTTATTAATTTTGAAATAAAAATAGTGGGATCATCATTTAATAAAGTCTTTTTAATGATTGATATAAACTTGGTAAATTTACTCACAAGCATATTTAATTATTGTAGATATATTATGGCTGCAAATACTAGCACACTTTCATTGCGATCGATCCTTGAGAAGGACAAATTGAATGGTTTGAATTTTGTTGACTGGTTCTGTAACTTGAGGATTGTCCTCAAACAAGAACGGAAATTGTATGTCATTGAACAACCACTTCCTAATGAACCACCTGCTAATGCCTCGAGAACTGATAGAGATGCTTACAAGAAGTATCTCGATGACATGGTTGATGTTGGATGTCTTATGCTTGCCACTATGAATCCTAAGCTTTAGAAGCAACATGAGGACATGGTTGCTTATGATATGATAGAGCACCTGAAACAACTTTATCAGGGGCAAGCACGGTAAGAGAGGTTCGATATCTCTAAAGCCCTATTCCAGTGTAAGTTTGCTGAAGGAAGCCCAGTAGGACCTCATGTCCTTAAGATGATGGGCTATATTGAAAGTCTATCTAAGCTTGGTTTTCCATTGGGCCAAGAGTTGGACAGTGATGTTATTCTACAATCGTAGCCGGATAGCTACAGCCAGTTTGTCCTTAATTTCAATATGAATGAAATTGACAAGACTACGCCACGCTTGCTCAAGATGTTACGAATCTACTGAAGGTAACATGAAAAGGTTAGACCCAAGCCCATACTGATGGTCCGTAACAACAAGGGCAAGGGAAAGGCCAAAGTTCAGACAAAGCCCAAAGGCAAAGGTAAGCCCAAGCCTGGCAAAGGGAAGGCTGCAATGAAACCTAAAGATGGGGTGTCTAAGGAAGGAAACTGCTTTCACTGTGGTGTGACTGGACATTGGAAGTGGAACTACTCTATCTATCTTGAAGAAGTTAAAAAGGCCAAAACAAGTGGAACGTCTGCTTCAGGTATTTATGTTATTGATATTAATTTATCAACTACTACTTCTTGGGTATTAGATAGTGGTTGTGGTTCTCATATTTGTACTTCTGTACAAGGACTACAAAGAAGTAGGACGTTGGCTAGAGGAGATGTAGACCTGCGAGTTGGAAATGGAGCAAAGGCTGCTGCATTAGCTATGGGAGCATATACTTTATCTTTGCATAGTGGACTTGATTTATTTTTAGAAGATTGTTATTTTGTGCCCAGTTTGACTAAAAACATTATTTCAATTTGTTGTTTAGACAAAATTGGTTTTGAGATAATTATTAAGAATAATTATTATTCCTTTTATCTCAATAATGTTTTCTATGGTTCGGCACAATTGATTAATGGCCTCTATATTTTAGATCAAATGAATCCTATTTACAACATAAATACTAAAAGATCTAAAATAAATGACTCAAATGAAACTTATCTTTGGCATTGTCGTTTGGGCCACATAAGTGAGAGACGCATATCCATACTCCATAAAGATGGTTTCTTAGATTCATTTATTTTTGAACAATTTGAAGTATGTGAATCTTGCTTATTGGGAAAAATGCACTACAGCAAAACAGACTTTTAGCGGCGTTTTTAGTGGCATTTTAAAGAAAAACGCCGCAAATATTATACATTAGCGGCGTTTGAAAGAAAACGCCGCCAAAAAATGAGCAATAGCGGCGTTTATTTACAAAACGCCGCTAAAAAGGATATATAGCGGCGTTTATTCGTAAAACGCCGCTAAAAGTCTGAGCATTAGCGGCGCTTTTGGAAAAACACCGCTAAAGTTCGAACATTAGCGCTTTTGTAAAACGCCGCTAAAAATCGAGATTAGCGGCGTTTTGGTAAAACGCAATAAAATCTGAGCATTAGCGGCGCTTTTGGAAAAACGCCGCTAAAAGTCTGAGCATTAGCGGCGCTTTTGTAAAAACGCCACTAAAAGTCTGAGCATTAGCGGCATTTTTCCAAAAACGCCGCTAAAAGTCTGAGCATTAGCGGCGCTTTTTGAAAAATGCCGCTAAAAGTCTGAGCATTAGCGGCGCTTTTGGAAAAACGCCGCTAAAAGTCTGAGCATTAGCAGGTTTAAATGTAAATGGTTAAGGGTTTGGGGTTAATAGTTTAAGGGTTAGGGGCTAGGATTTTATGGTTTATGATTTAGGGTTTATGGGATGGAGGATAGGGGTTTTGGTTTTAGATTAAACCAGTGTCTTTTAATTTATATATTAAATAATTTCTTATATAATTGTAAAAGATATAACATTAATTTTAATACATTAAAATTATGATTCTAGTTTAAATTTTTAAGAGAAAATTATTTGTTAAAAATAAAAAATATTAAATAATTTCTTATATAATCGTAAAAGAGATAGTATTAATTTTAAAATATTAATTAATTCTCATGATAATTTGGGGTTTATGGTTTAATTTAGGTATATAGTTTATGGATTAATCTTTATAGTTTAGGGTCTAGAGTTTATATTTTAGGGTTTAAGATTAAGGGATATGTTAGGGTTTAGGTTTAAGATTAATGGTTAGATTAGGGTTTAGGGTTTATAGTTTAGTTTTTATTATTTTAGAGTTATGAGTTTTTGGATTTAATGCTTAAACCATATCGAATAATAAAGTTAGAGTCTTAGTGTCTAGGGATGTAAGTATTAGAGATTTTGATAAAATAGATAAAAATTATATTATTTTATGGTTTAGGTTTAGATTAGATTATTTCTTTAATTACTTTTGCAATGTAATATATATTTGAGTTAAGGTGTATAATTTAGGGTTAGGATTTAAATATGAGAAATTAAATTATAAAATTGTACAAATTAAACATATTGTTAGATTCAAAACAAAATAAATTTAAAGGAATATAATAAATAATTAAAGTAAAAAATTATTAAAAATTATACACAAATTTTAGAAGAAAAAAATAGAAAAATATAGGTTAAAAATGAAAAAAAAATAAAATTATGTAATAGTGGCGTTTTTAAAAAAACGCCACAAAAAATAAAACTATAATGGCGTTTATAATAAAAACGCCGTAAAAAATAAGTTATACCGGCGTTTTTTAATAAAACGCCACAAATTTTCTTTCCTAAAAACTAATTTCACTATTTGTTTCCCCAAAACCTAAAATCTCCCCAAAATTTCCTTTCCCCAGATCCCCCACCGATCTTCCTCTTTCATTTCTCCCTCGTTCTCCCTAAATTTTCCCCCAAATGCGAAAGGAAAGAGGAAAACATCAAGGAAGATTGGGATTTTCTTCGTCTGCTATTTTAGAACTGTATGTTCTTCATTCATTCTACCTCTTTTGTTTTTCATGTACCATCTTTGGAACTACAATTTTGGAGGGCTTTAGAATATTTTGGGATTTTGGGCGCAATTTTGGTATTTTCTTTGTATCGATAATATTCATTTTCATGTTTCAAAGAACATGAAAAATAATGTTCCTCGCTATGTATAGTTGGCATGGCTTTACCCTTTTCTTTTTTTTCTTTTTTCCTTCATCGCAAGCTTTGAAAATGGTTCCTTTCATTTTCATATTAAAAAAAACACTCAAATAAAGCAAAAGAAAAACACCCAAAGTTCCTCTTTGTGCTCGCAACTATGGGCACTATGGCGAGCCCCAAAAAATGGCACTTCCTTCAAAATTAATTCACCTTTACCTTTTTTTTTCAAGAGAAAAGATAATAAAAAAATCCTCGTTTTGTCTAAAAATCCATACTTTCTCCGGTTTCTTTTATAATCATTTTTCCTCGTATTGTTTTGCAGTTCAAGCTTTGTCTGAAAAAAACATGGCCATGGGTGGTCTTAAAAGAGTAGAAACAATAAACAGCATAGTGGCTATATATTCACTATTTTTTTCCCGATATATATTCACTGTTTGAGGAACAATGCAGTTAATTCTCCAAGACAAGCATGAATTACAACTCAATGGTTTTCGCCAAAACCATCAAAGGTTAATTTGTCATTGTTTATTGAAATTGTTTTGCTTCTAGTACATTTTGCTTTCACCTGCTTTTATGTCATCTTAGCATAGTGGCTATAAGTAATTTCTTTATTTATATCAAATGCCTAACTTCCCAGCGCCTCCATCTTTTTTTTTTTTTGATGGATATAGAATTGGAGTTTCGACTTACATTGTTGAGCGTCTCAACCATATACCATCAAAGCGAAGATGGAACTAATGTAATGCGATCGACGATGGTATGTTCCAATAAAGTTCTCGATGATACCGTATGACTTCGCTTTTCCTCTTTTTATGGAGATAATTTGATTCCAAAGAGTGGCTTTCTTTTATAGGTACTTGGATGGATTTTCTCGATTTTATCGTGAGACAATTATTTTAGGTTATTATCTAAACCTAGGTAATGCGCTTCGATTTTGATGAACTATGCCTATGTTTGCAATCACTTTATAAAGGCAAAGCTTGCACTTTTCATCCAATGCATTTACCTCCTTCCGTCTTCTTTTCACAATATCTGTAGAAGTTATTAAAGCAAGAACAAAATAGTTAGCTTGATCCAAAGAAATTTATTGTCATTTGTGGAAGTATAATAGTTTTTCTCTCTTTTATTGGGGTTATTGGGATTTCGTAAGACATTTTTATAATACTGATCTTTCATAAAGAATTGGTGCATCATGTTTAATACTGATTTTAGTTAACTTCAAATCTTACACCTCCATGTCTATACATGCTTTTATATGTGGTTCTAGTATGGTTCAAACATCGTTGTTGTGTGCACAAATGTAAAATGAAATAGAAGCCCTACAAGTGTGTCTTTATGACTAGAACTTCCGTGAACAAATATTTCTAATCTCTTTTACCCATTTGTACTGCAGATATGAATGCTCTTTTCAATCACCATTGTGTTAACTATCAAGGAAAGGTATGTTCATCTTCTAAGATTTTTTCCTTTCTATATTTTTCAAATTACATAGTGAAATACTTTACTTCTTTTCACGTATTTAATACTTGGTTCAAACATTAAGAAATAAGAATAATTGATTGTATTTGAAAGGGTTATGTAGCAAAGAGGAAGACAAAGCGTACATTTGTTACATTTGATAGGAGAATGAAAATCTATGGGATAATTAGAGTGTAGAAGTTCATTTGTTGGTTTAGCTAGCTATTAAACATGATTAATTAGTGGTAATTAATGAAGAGTAAATGAAGCGTGAAATTATAATATTAAATTAAATTGGATTATACATTTTTAAATTATACATTTTAAATTGGATTTTGGTTTTTTATAATATTAAATTTTTTTATTTTTTAACCTTTAGTGGCGTTTTGAAAAAAGCGCTAAAAATATGCTATTTATTTTTTTATTTTTCATGACTTTTAGCGTTTAGGGAAAAGCTAAAAAGTCATGGCTTTTAGCGTTTGTGGGAAAGCACCGCTAAAAGTCATGGCTTTTAGCGGCGTTTGTGGGAAAAGTGCCGCTAAAAACATGACTTTTAGTGGCATTTGTTGGAAAAGCGCCGCTAAAAGCCATGACTTTTACCGGCGTTTTTTCTCATAAACGCCACTAAATTTTGCGGCGCCTCTTTTAGCGGCGTTTTTTGTGGCGTTTCTAAAAGCGCCGCAAGTACTTTTAGTGGCGCTTAAAAACACCGCTAAAGGCCTAAAAAAACACCGCTAAAAGTCCAAATTGCTGTAGTGATGACTAAATCTCGTTTTACTGGTAAAAGTGAGCGAGCTAGTGATTTATTGGGCCTAATACATTCTGATGTATGTGGACCAATGAATACACTGGCCAGAGGTGGATTTCAATACTTCATTACTTTTACTAATGATTTCAGTAGATATGGGTATGTTTATCTCATGCGCCATAAGTCTGAGTCCCTTGAAAAGTTCAAGGAATTAAAAAATGAAGTACAAAATCAACTAGGTAAAACTATCAAGTCACTTTGATCTGGTCGAGGTGGAGAGTATTTGAGGCTAGAGTTTGATGATCTATTGAAGGAATGTGGGATTGTCTCACAACTTATTCCTCCTACTACTTCTCAATGGAATGGAGTTTCTGAGAGAAGAAATCGAACTCTATTAGACATGGTTCGATCCATGATGAGTCATGCTGATCTACCGACTTCCTTTTGGGGACATGCACTTGAGACAGCTGCTTTCACACTAAATCGTGTTCCATCTAAATGGGTTCAAAAGACGTCATATGAGATGTGGACTGGGAAATGTCCCAGTATGTCTTTTATGAAAATTTGGGGTTGTGAAGCTTATGTTAAATGTTAGACGTCTCCTAAGCTTGAACCTAAATCTGAAAGGTGTATTTTTATGGGTGTATCCGAAAGAAACCAAAGGTTATTATTTCTTTAATCCCACTGAGAACAAAATGTTTGTTGCTCGGACTGGTGTCTTCCTAAATAGAGAATTTATTTCTAGGAAAGGAAGTGGGAGAAAGATTGAACTTGAAGAAATTCAAGAATCACAAGATACCACTGAACCAGAGATAGAACAACAGCAAATTCCACAAGAAACTGAGGAACAAGTAACTGCTGTAGAAACACAACCACCGCGAAGATCTTTAAGAGAACGCCATGCACCTGAGAGACATGGATTTCTCATTACAACGCATGGTGACGTTCTTCTTATAGATCAAGATGAGCCTAGGACTTATCAAGAAGCGGTGACGAGCCTAGACTCTAAAAAATGGCTTGAGGCCTTGAGATCTGAGATTGATTCCATGTATGAAAATCAAGTATGGACTTTGATTGACCCGCCCGAAGGGGTTAAACCTATAGGGTGCTAGTGGGTTTTCAAAAAGAAAACCGACATGGATGGTAATGTAAAAACATACAAGGGGCGGCTAGTCGCTAAAGGTTTTCGCCAAATTCATGGTGTTGACTATGATGAAACCTTTTCTCCTGTAGCTATGTTTAAATCCATCAGGATCTTGCTCGCCATAGCTACATTTCATGATTATTAAATCTGGCAGATGGACGTCAAAACAGCTTTCCTTAACGGGAAACTTAAAAAGGATGTGTACATGACACAACCTGAAGGTTTTTTCAATCCAAAAGATGCTAGAAAGATTTGTAAGCTACAAAGATCCATTTATGGATTAAAGCACGCTTCTCGAAGTTGGAATCTTTGTTTTAACGATGCAATTAAAGAGTTTGGTTTTATCAAAAATTAAGATGAACCATGTGTTTACAAGAAAGTTAGTGGGAGCACTATCACATTCTTGGTACTGTATGTGGATGACATACTTATCATGGGAAATGACATACCTACCTTGCAGTTTATTAAGACTTGGTTAGGAAATTGTTTTTCTATGAAGGACTTGGGCGAAGCTACTTACATCTCAGGAGTCAAGATCTATAGAGATAGATCAATATGACTACTGGGTCTAAGCCAAAGTACATACATAGATAAAGTAATCTTGAAAAGGTTCAAGATGGAAGAATCTAAAGAGGATTTCTACCTATGAGACATGGTATTTCACTCTCGAAGGAAATGTGTCCTTCAACTCCACAAGAGAGAGAACGCATGAGTAAAATTCCATATGCTTCCGCTATTGGATCTATCATGTATGCCATGTTATGTACCCATCCAGATGTCTCGTATGCCTTAAGTATGACGAGCAGGTACCAAGTAGATCCCGGTGAAGGTCACTGGACCACAGTCAAGAATATCCTTAAGTACTTAAGAAGAACTAAGGATACATTCCTAATATATGGAGGTGAGAAAGAGTTAAGTGTAAAAGGTTCACTGATGCCAGCTTCCAAACTGACAAGGATGATTCTCAATTGCAATCAGGATTTGTGTTTTACCTTAATGGTGGTGCTGTGAGCTGGAAGAGTTCAAAGCAAAGTACAGTAGCCGATTCCACAATAGAGGCCGAGTATATTGCAACCAGTGAGGCAGCAAAAGGAGCGGTTTGGATCAAGAAGTTCCTTACTAGCCTAGGTGTTGTGCCTAGCATATCAGATGCTATAGAACTCTGGTGTGATAACAATGGAGCCATTGCACAAGCTAAAGAACCTAGATCTCACCAGCGATCCAAACATATACTTAGGCGCTATCATCTTATTCGAGAGATTATCGATCGAGGAGATGTAGAGATATGCAGAGTACCTACAGATGATAACATTGTTGATCCCCTGACCAAGCCTCTGACATAGCAGAAGCATGATCATCACACTAAGTCGCTTGGTATTAGATATATGAGTGATTGGTCTTAGTGCTAGTGGGAAATTGTAAGAGTATGCCCAAAGATCAATCATGACATGGTTGTAATAACATACTTGATTTACCATGTTTATTAATATAAAGTGTTGTCATTATTATTTCAGTTTTTCCTTCTGTGTGTACAAATAAACTGTTTTATAATAATGTCCTGAGAATAATATGATTATTCTTAAAAGATCCTTAGTCAAGTATTACTGATGACTAGGACAAAAATAATGCATTAAGACTAATATGTAGTTGATTGATGATAAAGAGTTGTCATTGATATGGAGTGTCAAAATCAATGCATGAATATGTGTGTTAGAGAACAACATATTGGACTAACCCGCTATGAGTATGTTTCTTGGATTATTATGTAATTGTCACAACATTACTCATAGTGATTAATATGTATATGATCCTTAGACTTAAGATAATCATTATCCCAACATCGTGAGTCTTATATTTTGATACAGTCAAACGTACACCGTAACTGGTTGTTCTATAAAGGCTGATGTTGGATATACCACAATCTATGTAGAAGGATATTGTTAAAAAATATAGGATAAGTCCCTCCCACATAATGGGAGTAATATCTTAGGCCACTTGATTGAGTGAGACTAGAAATGCATGGCCATGCTCAAATAAGTTGACATGAGATGTCATACTAATTTGTATATCATAGTCTACTCAAGATATCAAGAAACATGGGATGGACTATACAAGTATGACTATTCCATGACTTGTATCCATTCCAGAGATAAAGGACTTAAGGATTAATGCATGAAAGGTTTATCACAAAAAGTTATGTTGAATCATGACTTCTTGTAACTTAGGTTGCATTGATGCATTGCTAGATGCCACTCATTGTTTATGACATTAGAAACGTTCTAGTATTACTACTAACGTTACAAGAACCTACAGGGTCACACCCTATGGTTGAAATGAACTGAATAAAACATAGTTGGTATTGTGTTTAATTGCCACATGAATTAAATTAATTAAAGAATTAATTTAATTGGGTAATCAAATATTGAATATATTATATGTACAAGGATGTTGTACACATAATGAGAATTAATATATAATACAAATATTCAATTTGATAAAATGTCATTTATAGTTCTTATAGCAAATTCATCTCATATTCATTGGCTCATATGCTTAGCCATATAATACCAAAATTCTTCAACTCAAATATCACATTCACACATAACTCATTCAAGCAGATTTTCATATATTGTCTCATCATTCCATTTCACATATTCATCTTAGTAAGTTCATATAGATACTTACATTTCATGCACAATTAGTGTCCATATCAAACGTACCTAATACGGATATACAAATCACATAGTCGTTCATATCTCAGATTTGCCCATTGAACCGTTCGGATTCTAATAGGATACGCAGAGTCCTCGGAATGGTTGTACAATGCCAATGTCCCAGACGTGGTCTTACATGTAATCAAATATTGATGCCACTGTCCCAGACAGGGTCTTACACGAATCATTACGATGCCAATGTCTCATACATGGGCTTACATGTAACCAAATATCGAAGCCATTGTCCCCGACAGGTTCTTACACAAAATCTCAAATCACTGCCAACGACCCAGATGTGGTCTTACATGGTATCATATAACAGACACCTATGTCATGATATAGACTACCCTATCTATTCCTAGGTTCAAATGGGACTACTCAGAATTTGTTACTATGTCGATTCTATCTCAGAATTCTTGTATACATCATCTCATATACATTCATTATTATCAATAATCATAAGAATGTAGATAATTCAATACAAATACATTTATTTGTATATTGACTTACCTCGGATTCGGATATTCGATCAGACTCGATTATTCGACTCCCTTCATTTTCCCGCGATCTAAGCCTGTTTTCTTCGGTTTTTGATCTATACACATTGAAATTAAACCCTTTTATTTCCCAACTTATTCATTTCAATCCAGACACACATATTTAGGGTTATTTGCAACTTAACCCTCACATTTGTACATTTTATCAATTTAGTCCATTTTTCTCAAAACATCAAATATACAAAATCACCATATACCCATGCTTAGCCGAATGCTCATGTATCTCATATAAGTCCAAACATTTCATCAAATTTACAATTTAATCCCTCAAAATGCTATTTTCTCAATTTAACCCTAATTAACTAAATTCATCAAAATTTCAAGAATAAAACATGTTCATTGAACACATATCTTTCATTTAACACCTAAACCCATCACAAAGCTCACCATTTCATCAATGGTACATTTCATAAGCATCATCAATTCTTCAAATTACAACATGGGCTTGATAGTAGACTAAGAAACAATCTCAAAAACATAAAAATCATCAAAATTCAAAGTCAAAACATACCTTAATTTAAGCTTAGACAATGGCCGAATATAGCTAGCTTTAAAATCTTGTTTTTATTTTCTTTGTTCAAACAAAATTCGGCTAAGATGAATGAATCATTCCATTATCTATTTCTTTTTCTTTATTAAAAATTAACACTACTAATTCATTTACAAAATTAACCTTTATTAATAAATATAAACAACATATAATGTAAGGTCATTCTTGACCATTACCACCCATTCATCTTATTAATGGGTTATTTTCCTATTAAGGACTTCCCATTTCATAGTCATCTCAAATAGGTGTCTTTTCATTAAGCATGCAAATTTTGCATACAATGCAATTTAATCATTTTATCAAATTAAACATACAGACAGACAAATTAATTTACGTAAATTTAACACATGCTTAATCACATATCAATGGCACAGAAAATAATATTAAAATATTTCACTAACACGAATTTGTGGTTCCGAAACCATTGTTCCGACTAGGGTCTAAATCGGACTATTATAATTCTCCCCCCTTAGGTATTTTTGTCCCCGAAAATCTTACCATTAAACAGATTCGGATATTGCTGTTTCATTGCATTTTCAGGCTCCCATGTAGCCTCTTCCATTCTGTGACGATGCCACAACACTTTCACTAACAAAATTTTCTTGTTTCTCAAATCTTTCACTTCACGGGCTAAGATACGGATTGGTTCTTCCTCGTATGTCATATCAGATTGGATTTCAATCTCAGACAGATTAATCACATGTGACGGATCAGAACGATATCTACGGAGCATCGAAACATGAAACACTTTATGAATCTTTTCTAGCTTAGGTGGCAACAACAATTTGTATGCAACTGGCCCAACACATTCAATAACCTTATATAGCCCGATGAATCTCAGACTTAACTTGCCTTTACGTCCAAATTGGAGTACTTTCTTCCACGGAGACACTTTTAAAAACACTTTGTCACCAATCTCAAATTCAATCTCTTTTCGTTTCAAGTCCGCATAAGACTTCTGACGATCAGATGCTGATTTCAGACTATCACGGATCACTTTTACTTTCTGTTCAGTATCTTTTATCAAATCAATCCCGTGCAGCTTATTTTCAATGAGCTCGGTCCAATATAGAGGTGTTTGACATTTACGTCCGTACGAAGCTTCGTAAGGTGCCATTTTAATGCTCGACTGAAAACTGTTATTATACGCAAATTCAATCAATGGCAGATATTGTTCCCATGTACCATCAAACTTAAGAATGCAGCATCTCAACATATCCTCGAGATTCTAATTAATACGATCAGATTGACCATCTGTTTGCGGATGAAAAGCTATACTAAAATGCAATTTTGTGCCTAAAGATTCTTGTAGTTTCTTCCAGAACTGTGAAGTAAACCTCGGATCTCTATCTGACACAATGGATAATGGAACCCCGTGTAATCTCACAATATCATAAATGTAAAGCTCAGCTAACTTGACAAGTGAATAATTAGATCTCACCAAAATAAAATGGGTAGATTTCGTCAATCGATCAACTACAACCCAAATTGCATCTTTCTTTCTCGGAGTCAGAGGCAATCCCAAAACAAAATCAATTGTCACTCTATCCCATTTCCACTCAAGAATCAAAATCGATTGTAGCAAGCCAGACGGAACCTGATGTTCAGCTTTAACTTGCTGATAAACTAAACATTTTGAAACAACATCAGAAATGTCCCGCTTCATACCAGACCACCAATAATGTTGTTTCAAATCATGGTACATTTTTGTACTTCCCGAATGAACATATAGACGACTATTATGTGCTTCATTCAAAATCAACTGAATCATTTTTGGATTTCTCGGAATACAAATTCAATCTTAGAATCTCAAACAATCGTTATCATCCATTCAAAATTCAGAATCAGAATTATGATCACACAGAGCTTATTTCGCTATTATTTCATTATCAACTTTCTGAGCATCATATATCTGGTATAAAAACAACGGTTTCGCTTTCAATTCAGCTATCACTAAACTATCATCAGACAGATCTAATTGAGCATTCAAAGCACGTAGTGCAAACAGAGATTTCTGACTCAATGCATCAGTAACAACATTTGCTTTACCCGAATGATAATCAACTACAAGTTCATAATCTTTCAACAGTTATAACCATCTTCTCTGTCGCAGATTCAAATATTTCTGAGCCATC
Organism: Gossypium rotundifolium; assembly: GCA_025506655.1. NCBI lineage: Eukaryota > Viridiplantae > Streptophyta > Magnoliopsida > Malvales > Malvaceae > Gossypium > Gossypium rotundifolium. The sequence continues at coordinate 35,255,568 of CP106730.1, forward strand.
AGATACTTCAGACTTTTAAGATCTGAAAACACGTGAAATTTTTCACCAAAAAGATAATGATGCCAAATCTTTAATGCGAATACAATGCAGCTAGCTCAAGGTCGTGAGTCAGATAGTTCTTTTCATGAGGCTTCAGTTGTCTTGAAGCATAAGCTATCACTTTGCCTTCTTGCATCAATACACATCCCAGACCATTCAACGAAGCATCACTATATATCACGAATTCTTTACCTGATTTAGGCTGTACTAAAATTGGAGCTTCAGTCATAAGGGCTTTTAAATTGTCAAAACTTTTTTTGACATTTATCAAACCATTCAGATCTATCTTTGAAAACACAGTAGCTCATTTTAGCTGATCAAACAAATCGTCAATCCTATGCAACGGATATTTATTCTTTATGGTCACTTTGTTCAATTAATGATAGTCAAAGCACATTCTCATCGTGTCATCTTTCTTTTTTCACAAACAGGACGGGAGCACCCCAAGGTGAGAAACTCGGTCTAGCGAACCCTCTATCGGTCAACTCTTATAGCTGTGACTTTAACTCTTTCAACTCTATTGGTGCCATTCTATACGGAGCTATCAAAATAGGTGTAGTACCAGGCAACAATTCAATACCAAATTCAACTTCACGTATCAGAGGCAATCACGCCAGTCCTTCAGAGAATACATCAGAAAACTCACAAACAACTGATACTGATTTAACTTTCCTTTCAGATACTTTCAAATCAATCACTTAAGCAAAATAAGCATCCTAACCCTTTTTCAAATATTTTTGAGCTTTCAATACAGATATTACAGTAGGCAATCCATTCAAATCATTGGACTCAATTCGAATTATTTCATCATTCAAGTATCTCAAATCAACAGTCTTTCTTTTACAATTCACCATAGCATCATGTATTGTCAACCAGTCCATACCCAGAATGATATCAAATTCATCAAATGGAAAAAGCATCAAATCAGCAGGGAAACATATATCTCAAACATTAACGCACAATTCTTGCATACTTTGTCAACCAGTTCACTTTTACCTAAGGGGTTCGATACTTTTATGACAAACTCAGTAGACTCTACAGGCATAGTCTTACTGGATACTAAATTCATGCATATATATGAATGAGTAGAACCAGGGTCTATCAATGCAATAACATAAGTAGCATATAGTGTAAATATACCCATTATAATGTCAGGAGATGAAGCTTCCTCACGAGCTCGGATGGCATATGCTCTAGCAGGTGCTCGAACTTCAGATCTCAGAACAGTATCTATTGAAATTCTCTAACTACCACTGACGTTTCTTGCATTTCGGGAAGATTTACCTCTCGCTGGGACATTGTTAGATCTCGAATTCTGAGTAGCCTCTTATTCAATAGACTCTGGGCAATCACGGATGAAATGATCAAATGATCCGCATCTGAAGCAAGCTCGATCATTTAATCTACAACTCCTCGAATGCCTTTTTCCACAGTGCTTACATTTAGGTTTCTCAGATCGAACATTTCCAACACTTGCTATTGAAGTTGCTGGAGTTTTGGAGCTCATTTTTTATTTATCTTGATCTCTACTCGAGTGTCCCGTATTAACTCTTGAATGGCTTTGTTCATCTCAAAATTTCTTCGAAGTAGACTGAAATGATTTACCCAGAAATATTTTTCTCACCTCTCTAGCTTCAGAGTCATCTTTTCTTTTATCTTTTTTGAGTGCCTCAGCTTTGCACGCTCAGTCAACAAGTACGATAAACTCTTTTATCTCAAAAATCCCGACTAGCAAGCGCATGTCTTTGTTAAGGCCGTCTTTGAACCTTTTATAGATTATTGCCTCGGTGGATACACATTCACGAGCATACTGACTCAACCTCACAAACTCTCATTCATATTTCGTAACATACATACGACCCTGTTTCAATTCCAGAAATTCATTTCGATTCTAATCAATAAATCTCTCACTGATGTACTTCTTTCGGAACTCAGACTGGAAGAAATCCCAAGTGACCCGTTCCTTTGGAACCACAGAAATTAAAGTCTTCCACCACTCATAAGCCACGTCTCATAGTAATGATACAACACATTTAATACTTTCTTCCCGAGTCAAGGATATCTCATCAAATACCCAGATAGTTTTTTTCTAACCAGAACTCGGCTTTCTCAGCATCATCATCACTGGTGGCCCTGAACTCTTCAGCCCCATACTTACATATTTTGTCAAGCGGAGGCTTGTTCATCAAATTCAGATTCATATTTGAAAGCATAGCAGATGTCTGAGGGGAATTAACCTGGGGCGGAGTTTGTGAAACAGTCAGATTATTTCTCATAAATTGAGTGAACCATTCACTCATCATCTGGAAGAAAGCTTGTTTAGCTTCTCCCTCTTGACCGCTCATAGCCGATCTCGAATCAGATGGTTCTATCCCTTGCGCAGGAGCAGATGAATTGCTTTCCACATCGTCAGCTACGGCTCTTTCTAGATCCATTACTATACGAAAATCATATTTTACACGTCAGGATTCATCACAATATTACAATTCAAAAATATGGTATGTATAGCTAGACTCTGACACGCTACGTTAGTCCGAGAATTTACTATACGTTCATCATTATCAATAATCATAAGAATGTACATAATTCAATACAAATACTTTTATTTGTATGTTGACTTACCTCAGATTCAGATATCCGATCGGACTCGGTTATTCGACTACCTTCGTTTTCCCATGATCTAAGTGTGTTTTCTTCAGTTCTTGATCTATACACATTCAAATTGAACCCTTTTATTTACAAACTTATTCATTTCAATCCAAACACACATTTTTAGGGTTATTTCCAACTTAACCCTCACATTTGTACATTTTATCAATTTAGTCCATTTTTCTCAAAACATCAAATATACAAAATCACCATATACCCATGCTTAGCCGAATGATCTTGTATCTCATATAAGTCTAAACATTTTATCAAATTCACTATTTAATCCCTCAAAATTCTATTTTCTCAATTTAACCCTAATTAGCTGAATTCATCAAAATTTCAAGAACAAAACATGTTCATTTAACACATATCTTTCATTTAACACCTATACTCATCACAAAGCTCACCATTTCATCAATGGTACATTTCATAGACATCATTAATTCTTCAAATTACAACATGGACTTGATAGTAGACTAAGCAACAATCTTAAAAACATAAAAAAATCAAAATTCAAAGTCAAAACATACCTTAATTTGAGATTTGACAATGGTCGAATATAGCTAGCTTTAAAACCTTGTTTTTCTTTTCTTTGTTCATACAAAATTCGGCTAAGATGAAAGAATCATTCCATTTTCTATTTCTTTTGTTTTATTAAGAATTAACACCTCTAATTCATTTACAAAATTAACCTTTACTAATAAATATAAACAACATATAATGCAAGTTCATTCTTGACCATTACCACCCACTCATCTTACTAATGGATTTGCCTATTAAGGACTTACCATTTCAAAGTTTTCTCAAATAGTTGTCTTTTCATTAAGCATGCAAATTTTGCATTCAATGCAATTTAATCCTTTTATCAAATTAAACATACAGACGAACAAATTAATTTACATAAATTTAACACATGCATAATCACATATCAATGGCACAGAAAATAATATTAAAATATTTTACTGACTCGAATTTATAGTTCTGAAACCACTATTCCAACTAGGGTCTAAACCGGACTATTACATACCAAATCTCATATCTCAACCATTTAGTATCCCTAATTACCAATTATCATCAAGCATCACATATCCATCAACAAAAACATAACCAAAGCCATATGCACATATGAATACACAACCAAATCAACCAAATTAAGCCAACTCTCATCGCTATATACAAAACCAAAACATTGACATGTACAAGCCATTTCAAATGACTAAATTCATTACCAAACTATATATCAAAATGACAATAATCCTACACGGTTAGCCATGATGAAGCTACAAGGTGTTGCTCACACAAGCTGACGAGTATCCGCAAAACATGCTAGATAACGCAACCATCGATAGGACGTAGGGACCAGAAACCAATCACATAACCCCTAATGACATGTCATTCGTATCCTAATCTATTCCTAAGGTTCAACAGGGATTTCACACTTGCCAAATCTTTGTCAAACATGTCTGTAGTGTCGTAATCACAATTTATGCAATTTCAAAGCATTTAAAACACAAATATAATAATGTTTATTACATACGAACTTACCTCGAATGCAAATACGGTGAAATAAGTCGATTAGTCCGAAACCTTATTCTTTCCCGATCTAAATTCGTATTTCGCCTTTCTTGATCTAAATATAATCAAAATTAACTTATTTAATAATCTTTCTATCCAATTTAGTCCAAAATATACATTAACATAAATTTACACTTTTGCCCCTAACATTTGAACACTTTTACAATTTAGTCCTTATTTCATAAAATCATAAATTCATGCAATTCAACCAAAACCCATGCAAGCAGAATTTCAATTAGGTCCCTAGCAGTCTATGTAACACCCTAAAAATTCGAGTATTTATATATTGCTTGATTTGGTCTTTAGATTTTAAAGGAAAATTTCTTACTTTTATTTTCGTGTTTATTGAAGTCCTAAAGAAGAGTATAGCATAATTTGGGTAAGGAATAAATTTAATATTTGAGAATTTATTGAAGAGAAGCAAGTGTCATTAATACTTAAGTTAAATTAAGTGTTAATGAGTGACATAAGTTGAGTGATGAGGGGAGAGGTTCGAATCCCTTGTTTAGCATCTAAGTAAATTTTATTTTTAATTTTTCTGCACATGTATAGCAAGTGTCGGCCAAGAGCATATATGGTAAGTGTTGACCATGTTATTTTTGGTTAGTGTATCAAAGGATTAAGGAAATTGTTAACTTATGGCATGGAATCAAAAACTTAAGGAAAGATATGGGGACATAAGGCACATATCAAGGAAAAGTTTTGGAAACAAAATCATGGCCAATTGACCATGTTTTTGGACGGCAATATGGTCTAGGGAGGGAGCCGAATTTTTGGTGATAGTTTGGCTAAGAATTGAATTTTCTCTTTGGTCATTCCTAGCAACTTTGTGCAGAATTTTGCATTCCTCTTCTCAATTTTCTCCTTTGGCCGAAATTGAGCATTGGTAAAGCCAAATTCTTTTGACCATTTAGTCACTTTTGTTCATCTTTTGAGTTTTCTCTTGTGCTTCTTCTTAGTGCCGAAATTGTTAGTACCAAAAAGCCATTCTTTCTTTTCTTCTCCCCATTGCCGAAAATACTAAGCTATCAAATTCATCTCTTTTCTTCCTCTTTTCTTCTCCTTAAAAACCAAATCTCTATTATCATCTTTTCTCCTATTTTATTTCTTTTCACTCATCTTTTCTCCATTGTTTTTCTCCATGGCCGAATGTTAGTGAGCCATAGCCGAATCAATTTTTCTTTTCTTTGGTTATCATAGCCGAATCATTCATTACTTAGAGACACCATTCTCAATCCTTTCTTTTCGATCGTAGAAATATAGGTAAGGGATTCTTCTTTTTCGTTTTCGATTAGTTAATAGTGATATGGCCGAATATTGATGGTGTCATGAAGGACCATTTGGATTGAAATAAATGTTCATTCTATTAACGTTTTATTTGTTATAATATAGTGCAATAACGGAAGATCGGGACTCAAGTGTTCGAGAGAATCGTAGAAACGTTGGAATCGATTTATTGTGGTAAGGAAATCACATCCTTTAAAACCTTTAGTATTATTTCGATATTATTTTAGATTGAATTAATATTCCTTTGATCTTGAAGACTTTCAAAATAGGGAAGAAAAGGGCGGTGTTTAGTCATATTAAGAGGGGCGGATCCATAAATCCCCCATTTAAATGAAGAGCGATTTCGACAGTCCGGGATTTTCCACCTGGTTGCAGACCATCTTCCGAAGGAAGTCAATTATTTGAAGTGGTACGAACTTCTGAGCCTTTGTACGTTAGTGGATTCTCGGCGACTAACGAACCAATAAATGAGGAGAAGCCGAAAATCGAAGTGATTCAAAATCAAGAGGGTAAGGTTTTGGATCTATTATTGATAAAGTATATTTATACGAAATAGTGTCCTAACGGATCGAAATGTGTTTTAGGTGTCGAGGAGCGAGAAGGATTAGTACTCTCGGAATCGAGGTGTGTAACTTCACACTTTTTCTCGGGTTGGATGTCAATTTCGGTATTGAAGTAAAATCGTAAAAACGACTAGATCGGTATAAAACGTAACAACTGATATTTTGACGAAAATACATGAAAACGACTAAAATCATGAAAATTACGAAAACGCCCTCGAGAAATTACTTGTTAATATGTAAATTGTATGTTTCGTGAAAATGGGCCGTAAAATATGCTAGATCGATAATTGGGTGAAAACTCATTAAATTGATAATCGGGCAAATCTGCTTTGGTTGTAAATTGGGTGAAATCTGCTAGATCGATAAATGGGTAGAAAACTCATTAAGTTGAAAATCGGTAAAATCTAGTATGAATGTAAATTGGGCGAAATCTACGCTAGATCGATAAATGGGTAATTTTAAATTTTAAATTGTTTCAAATTTTTTAAAAAAACTTTAATTTTAATAAAATTTCATTTAAAAATTTGGTTTTCCTTTCCCAACTTCAAAATTTCATATAAAATTTTTAATTTCCTTGCCCAAATACCCCATTTAAAATCCAAATCTTCTTTTAAACAATTCCCCTTTTAAAAAAAACCCCAAATTTTCCCGTTAAAACTCTTGAAAAATAAATTTAAATTTTCCAATTTTCAATTTTAATAAAACTAATTAAAAATAAAATTTTTCTAACAATTTACAAAATATTTTAAACCAATACTAAATTTAAGAAATTTAAGGGTAAAAAATTTAAATTTTAAAATTTTTAAAATAAAAAAAATTTTTAAAAGTAAATATTTTTTTAATCCCAAATTTTCCCCTTCAATTTTAATTTGGGGGTTTTTTTTTTTAACCCCTCAAAAATCCCAATCCCTCAAGAAATGATTTTTGAAAGTTTTTAAAATTTTTTAAAATAAAGCTAAAAATTTGGGACCAATTTGCTTTTAATTTTCTAAAACCTTAAAAAAATTTTTTTTAAAATTTTAAAAAAAGATTTAAAAATTTAAAACAAATTTTTGAAAAATGTTGAAAAATTTTTTTGGAAAATGGTAATTTTTGTTTTTTTGGAATTTTTTAAACCTTGTAAAATTTTAATTTTAAAAATTTTTTGGGCCCCTTTCAAATTTATTTTTTTTTAAAAATTTAAATAAAATTTTTTTTCCCCAAAATTATATTTTTTTAATTATTTTAAAAGATTTTAAATTTTTTAATTTTAAAAGTTTAAAAAGGAAAATCCTTTTCGGGAAAAAAATTTTTCCCCAAAATTTAAATTTGGGCCCCTTTTTAATGATTTTAGTGTAAAATTTTTTATTTAAAAAAATGTGGTTTTAAATTTTAAAATTTTAAAATTTTTAAAATTAAATCTTTTTTAACTTTAAATTTAAAAAAAAAAAATTAAATTTCAAAATTCTTTGTTTGGGCAAAGTTTTTGGTTTTCCCCAAATTAATTAAAAAGGGCAAATTTGAATTTTTGAATTTTAATTTTTTGTAAAAAAAAAATAATTTTTTAAAACCCCAAAAAATTTAAAGAAAAATTTAATTTTAAATATGAAAGTTTGATTGAGTTTTTTGAAATTTTGTTTTCAATTTGAAGGGGAAATAAATGGTTAATTAACCCAGAAATTTATTTGGTTTGGAAGGGAAAATGGGGGAAAAAATTTGAAAATTTAAAAATGATTAAATTAAATTAAATGTTTTTGGAAATTTAATGTTATAGTTTGAATAATTTTGGGAAAAAAACAGGGAAATAAATTTTTAATAAATTTTCTTTTTTTTTAAGGGTTTTAAAAGGGAATTAAAGAAAAAGAAATTTTGAAAAAGTAAAAAAAAATCAGGGTTTTATAAATTTTGGATAAGTTTATTAAAATTTTAAATTTTTTTTTTTAAAAAAAGGGGGTATTTTCATTGGGGATTAAAACCCTTAAAGTAATGGTTTTTATGCAAACCCAAATTTTAAAAATTTTTAATTTTTGAAATTTTTCATTTTGGGCAAAATTTAATTGTTTAATTTGGGTTGGGGAAAGGAAATATTTGGGATAGAAAAGGTGAAAGGTTGAAATGAAATTTTTAAATTTAACTAAGTTTTTAAAGGGTTTTAAAGGGTTTAAATTTAAAACCCCCTTTTTTTGTTTTTTTTTAAACTTTTAATTAAAAAAAACCCTATCCCCCTCGATAATTTAGGATTTTAAGGAAAGGGAAATTTTTTTGGTAAAAGGGTTTTTTTAAATATTTAAGGGAGTTTTTTTTTGGAAAAGGTTTTGGTTTTAAATAAATTATTTGTTTATTTTAGTATTTAAAGGGTTTTTGAAAAGGGGTTTTGGAAAAAATTTTTTTTTAAAGTTTTGGGATTTTAATGGGGAAATTCTAGGGCCATTCCCTTTAAGGTTTAGGTTTTTTGGGAAAATTTCCCGGGCGGGGTTGGGGAAAAAGTTGAATTTCAAGACGACTTTTCATCCTCACCGATGGTCATCGGAGAGGGTAATTCGGATATTAGAAGATATGTTAAGAGTATGTGTAATCGACTTGTGGGTAGTTGGGAGGATTATCTACCAACGCGTAATTCACGATAACAATAGCTATCGACCTAGCATTCGATGGCACCTTACGAGGCATTGTATGGTCGTAAGTGTCGTTCTCCTATTTGTTGGACCGAGTTGGGCGAACGATGATGTTAGGTCCCGAGATGATATCTCAAATAGAAGATAAGGTAAAAGTTATTCGAGCACGGTTGAAAGAAGCCTCGATAGATGTAAGTCGTATGCGCACTGCCGTAAGGACATCGAGTATGTCGTAGGGGATCAAGTTTTCTTGAAGGTCTCTCCTTGGAAAAAGATCTTCGTTTGGAAGGAAGGGCAAGCTAAGTCCCGTATACATTGACCTTATCGTGTGCTGAAGCGTGTTGGTCCAGTGGCTTATCAGATTGAGTTACCTCCAGAATTGGATCAAATTCATAATGTTTTTCATGTTTCCATGTTGAGGCGTTATAGATCGAACCTTTCGCACATTATACCGGTAGAAGAACTGGAGTTGAATCCAGATTTGTCTTTTGAAGAAGAACTAGTGGAAATCTTAGACCGAGATGTTAAAGTGCTAAGAAAGAAAACCGTGCCATTGGTCAAAGTTCTATGGCGTAACCACGGAGTGGAGGAAGTTACGTGGGAACCTGAGGATGCAATTCGGCAACAATACCCTCACCTCTTTCAACCAGGTAAATTTCGAGGATGAAATTTTCTTTAAGGAGGGTAGAGTTGTAACACCCTAAAAATCCGAGTATTTATATATTGCTTGATTTGGTCTTTAGATTTTAAAGGAAAATTTCTTACTTTTATTTTCGTGTTTATTGAAGTCCTAAAGAAGAGTATAGCATAATTTGGGTAAGGAATAAATTTAATATTTGAGAATTTATTGAAGAGAAGCAAGTGTCATTAATACTTAAGTTAAATTAAGTGTTAATGAGTGACATAAGTTGAGTGATGAGGGGAGAGGTTCGAATCCCTTGTTTAGCATCTAAGTAAATTTTATTTTTAATTTTTCCGCACATGTATAGCAAGTGTCGCCAAGAGCATATATGGTAAGTGTTGACCATGTTATTTTTGGTTAGTGTATCAAAGGATTAAGGAAATTGTTAACTTATGGCATGGAATCAAAAACTTAAGGAAAGATATGGGGACATAAGGCACATATCAAGGAAAAGTTTTGGAAACAAAATCATGGCCAATTGACCATGTTTTTGACTGCAATATGGTCTAGGAGGAGCCGAATTTTGGTGATAGTTTGGCTAAGAATTGAATTTTCTCTTTGGTCATTCCTAGCAACTTTGTGCAGAATTTTGCATTCCTCTTCTCAATTTTCTCCTTTGGCCGAAATTGAGCATTGGTAAAGACAAATTCTTTTGACCATTTGGTCACTTTTGTTCATCTTTTGAGTTTTCTCTTGTGCTTCTTCTTAGTGCCGAAATTGTTAGTACCAAAAAGCCATTCTTTCTTTTCTTCTCCCCATTGCCGAAAATACTAAGCTATCAAATTCATCTCTTTTCTTCCTCTTTTCTTCTCCTTAAAAACCAAATCTCTATTATCATCTTTTCTCCTATTTTATTTCTTTTCACTCATCTTTTCTCCATTATTTTTCTCCATGGCCGAATGTTAGTGAGCCATAGCCGAATCAATTTTTCTTTTCTTTGGTTATCATAGCCGAATCATTCATCACTTAGAGACACCATTCTCAATCCTTTCTTTTCGATCGTGGAAATATAGGTAAGGGATTCTTCTTTTTCGTTTTCGATTAGTTAATAGTGATATGGCCGAATATTGATGGTGTCATGAAGGACCATTTGGATCGAAATAAACGTTCGTTCTATTAACGTTTTATTCGTTATAATATAGTGCAATAACGGAAGATCGGGACTCAAGTGTTCGAGAGAATCGTAGAAACGTTGGAATCGATTTATTGTGGTAAGGAAATCACATCCTTTAAAACCTTTAGTATTATTTCGATATTATTTTAGATTGAATTAATATTCCTTTGATCTTGAAGACTTTCAAAATAGGGAAGAAAAGGGCGGTGTTTAGTCATATTAAGAGGGGCGGATTCGTGAATCCCCCATTTAAACGAAGAGCGGTTTTGGCAGTCCGGGATTTTCCACTGGGTTGCGGACCATCTTCCGAAGGAAGTCAATTATTTGAAGTGGTACGAACTTCTGAGCCTTTGTACGTTAGTGGATTCTCGGCGACTAACGAACCAATAAACGAGGAGAAGCCGAAAATCAAAGTGATTCAAAATCAAGAGGGTAAGGTTTTGGATCTATTATCGATAAAGTATATTTATATGAAATAGTGTCCTAACGGATCGAAATGTGTTTTAGGTGTCGAGGAGCGAGAAGGATTAGTACTCTCGGTATCGAGGTGTGTAACTTCACACTTTTTCTCGGGTTGGATGTCAATTTCGGTATTGAAGTAAAATCGTAAAAACGACTAGATCGGTATAAAACGTAACAACTGATATTTTGACGAAAATACATGAAAACGACTAAAATTGTGAAAATTACGAAAATGCCCTCGAGAAATTACTTGTTAATATGTAAATTGTATGTTTCGTGAAAATGGGCCGTAAAATATGCTAGATCGATAATTGGGCCGAAAACTCTGTTAAATTGATAATCGAGCCAAAATCTCTGTTTGGTTGTAAATTGGGCCGAAATCTCTGCTAGATCGATAAATGGGGCGAAAACTCTGTTAAGTTGAAAATCGGGCCGAAATCTCTGTATGAATGTAAATTGGGCCGAAATCTCTGCTAGATTGATAAATGGGTCGTAAACTCTGTTAAATTGTTAAATGGGCTAAAATACTTGCTAGATCGTAAAATTGGGCCTTGGTTGATAAATAGTTAATTAGGCCAAAATGTTATTTATGGGCCTTAATAAAGATTTGGAAATATTAACTCTTGTTAATGGGCCTTTTTAATAAAATTATTGTATGACCATAGTTTACTATTGCATACATATTGCATGGGTTGGGAAATGATGAAGAGAAGAAGGCTGTTGCCAAAATCTAGTTCGGTGGCTCGCCACAAAATTATGGCTTTTGCCTCTAGTTCTATGGCTCGCCACAAAGGTTATAAATGGCTATTTGCCTCTAGTTCGGTGGCTCGCCACAAAATAATAATTGGCTCAATGCCTCTAGTTCGGTGACTTTGTCACAATCTAGTTTGGTGGCTATGCCACAAAATATAAATTGGCTTAATGCCTATGATTGGTGTGATGGCGGGGTGGGTTGACTTGATCCCCACAGTGTGATGGTTGGTACGGGGTGTGTAGTGATGGAATTAGGTTTGGGAGGAAAATTCATTTTACATGCATGCTATTAACTATGTTATTCATTATATTATTTTGCTTATGGGCTCAAGGCCCAAACCCTCAAATTGAAAATCGGCCCAAAGGACAAGTAAGTGAGTTATACATCGAGTTCTAAGTAACTCACCCCTTAAATTTTCCATCTCGTAATGGAAATTGACGTGGACTTGGGCCGAGGATGACTTCGTGGAGGCCATAACGCAAAACATGGGTTTATTAAACTCGAACTTTTTAATAAGTATTTTACTATTTTGGGTTAATGTAATAAGGGCCTCTATAAATAATTTATGGATTTTTATGTGTGTTTGGTTTTAAACTATATTTTGGACTTTTAAATATGGGCTATGATTATATGATGTTTTATTAAAATAAATTTGGGTTTTCAAATATATGAAATTCCTTTATAAATATTTTATTATTGTTAACTCTTAAACAAATTACCTAAGGGTTTTGATAATACAATGTTAATAATGTTTTTCAACTAACGTTTTCTAATATTCATCAAATTAAAATACTCTTCTGATTTTTATTAAACCCGTAATTAAAAATAATATTGTAGTTTTCAACTTATTGAAGATTTTAAAATAGCTCGATTCATGTAACAAACCAAATCTAGTCTCAATGCATAGACCGGGTTTGGGGTGTTACAGTCTATATTTTTTATTTATTTCACACTTTAACCACAAAATTTACACATTTTCACAGTTTAACCCGTATTTGACAATTTTGTCAAAAATCACTTTATAAATGTTGTTTATCTAACAACAAGCATGCATTTTCTTCATCAATGGAAAATCCCTAAACCTTTAACATTTTGCAAATTAGTCTTAGGCTAGCTAGATAAAGATGTAACGATATCAAAAACATATTAACAATGGTATATTTACCACATAAAGACGTCCACTATTTAATTTTATAGCCATTTAATACTTCTAGCTATTAGAACATCACTTTTACATTTTACCTTATTTAGTCCTTTTTATCAAATTAAGCACTCAAACGATAAAATTTCTTAACGAAATTTTCTCACAATCAGTATTATCATGTTGTAGACATTAAAATAATAATAAAGTAATTATTAAAACTTTGGATTTGTGTTCCCAAAATCACTGTTTCGATTTGACTAAAAATGGGCTGTTACAACTCTCCCCACCTTAGGGATTTTCGTTCCCGAAAATCATACTAGAGAAGAGGTTAGGGTACTGTTTTCTCATAGCTTCCTTAGGTTCCCATGTAGCTTTTTCGACACCGTGACTTTAACATAAAACCTTCACTAGAGCTATACGTTTATTTCTCAAATCTGTCACCGATTTGAAATTCAATGTCTTTACGTTTCAAATCTGTATACGATGTCTGTCATCTAAAGTTCCTTTCAAACTGTCATGAATTACTTTCACTTTCTCTTCAGTATCTTTAATCAAATCGACCCCGTGAACCGTTTTCTCACTAAGCTCAGTCTAGTATAATGGAGTTCAAAATTTGCGACCATACAATGCTTCGTACAGTGCCATCATTATACTTGATTGAAAACTATTATTATATGCGAATTCAACCAATGGGAAATGTTTCTCCCAGTTGCCCTCAAACTCTAAAACATAGCAACGAAGCATATCTTTGAGAATCTGAATTACTCTCTCAGACTGACTATCGATTTAACAGCCCGATTTTGGGCCTAGTTAGAATAGTGGTTTTGGGACCACAAATCAGACACAGAAAAGTCCATTTTTATTATATTTTTATGGTCTACAGTTTCACGGAATGATTTCGTGAAAATTTCGTTCAAAAATTTTCACGTTTGGGCACTTAATTTAGTCAAAAGGACTAAATTGTAAAAAGTGAAAAAGTTGAGGTCTACATGCTAGAGGTGTCTAATTGCTATGGGATTTTAAATTAGAGGTCCTTATATGATAATTAGACCATTTCTTAAGATAGTTGACAAAAAATGGACATGATGAGATAAAATTTTAAAGTTTGCCAAAAAGGGCATTTTGGTCATTTAGTTAATAAAAGAATAAAAAGGTAAAAGAAAGCCAAAATTTGCTTATCTTTCTTATACCTTGGCTGAATTTTATAAGAACACCATAGCTAGGGTTTTGTCATCTTTCAAGTTTGATTGTAAGTACATCCTAGCCCTGTTTTTAATGCTATTTTTATTTTTGAAGTTGTTATCATCCGATCTATCTATTTCTACCATTAATTTAAGGAAAGATCAAGGACTAGGGTTTGAGCCATGTTGGATATTTGTGTATTTTGATGTCTAATGGTGGATTATGCTTGTGTGTAAAAGTGTGATGAAATGAAAAATGTGGACTGCTATAAGTATAAAAGAGGATCGGCTAGGCTTGGGAATAGAAGAAATTAAATAGATTTCATTTTTCGAGCCTAGGGGAAAAATGTAAATATGTCAAAGTTTAAGGGTAAAAATGTAATTTTTCCATATGTGATTTTTGGACTGAATTGAATAATGCATTATTGTTTATGCTTTAATTGTGTTATTATTGTATGAATTGTGATTTACTCTTTGAATGAATTCGACAAATTTCAACAAGCGAGAAAAAAATCCTAGTTGAACCTTAGGAATAGTTAGGACACAAATGTTATGACATTAGGGTTAGTTGAGATTACGTGTAAGACCATATCTGGGATATGACATCGATATGAGATTTTGTGTAAGACCATAGCTGGGCTTTGGCATCGATATGAAATTCCATGTAAGACCATATCTGGGATATGGAATTAGTATAGTACTATGTGTGTGAAATTTCCCAAGTATCCTTTAGTATTCCAAGTAGTTCAACGGAAACTTAACGATAAAGTTTAAGTTGTGAAAGACTATGGTATGATGTGAAAGATTATGTTAAGTTGCAAGTTGGTACAGGCATGTACATAAAACTCATGCTTAATGAGCTCGATATGTGATGAAACCTCGAATTGGTTCAATTGAGTAAGTTATGATGTTAAGATTTTAATAACATCTATGCTAAGCTTGATTCTGAATTCACAATGACATTTATGTTAATTTACTTTATGTTAAATATATGTTAAAGTGTGTATGATGCTTATTATTTGCATAGGAACTTACTAAGCTTTAAAGCTTACTCCCTTTCTTTTTCTTTTGTCTTATAGTGTTACCAAGCCAGCTCAGGGATCAAAGACGATCGGAGATCCATTCACACTATCAAATTATCATTTTGGGTACTAATGATTTCATTATTTTGAGTTATGGCATGTATAGGGACTTGGTCTTTTTGTTATGTGTCATAATTGATTTGGCCATATGTGTTGGCTTTAATAGTTGATAATTTATTTTGTAAATGGCCATTTGATATTGGCTAACATTGGTTAAGTATATATACATATAATGATGTTCTCATGAATGTGAGAAATTGCATGGTTTGAGATGTTAAGTAGGTGATGTTTGTATGTAATAAATGATATCATGTAAATGATATGTGGATGCCTTGTGTATGGCTGATTGAGTTTAAAGTATATTCTTGGATTGGTGCTATGTTTTGTTGTGTAGGTTGGTGCATGGAAGGGTGGAAAAAGGGATTGGTAAATAGCATTATATTTGTCCACATGGGTGACAAATTGGCGTGTGTCTAGGCAGTGTGCGACACACGGCATGCCCCACAGGCATGTGTTTCGGCCGTGTGTCCCCTGCACCTTAATTGTTGCAAAATAGAATGCTCAGTAATGAGCACACGGGTAGAGACATGGGCATGTGTCTCAGTCGTGTGGACGGCACGGCCTCGAACACGATTGGGTGCCCTGACCATGTGAAGTCTGCACCTATTTTATGAAAAATTATGAAAATTTAATCGATCACATGGCCTAAGCACACGAGTGTGTGACTCGACCGTGTGACCGCAATTTGATGATGATGTCGTAAATAGAAAGCTCTCTAATTTGAACACAAACTGAGGCACGAGCATGTTTTAGGGTCACACAGGCGTGTCCCGAACCCACACGGGCGTGTGACCCCTTTTGCATGAAATTTTTTTCTAAGCTTTCCAAAAGTTTCCAAAGTTCTTGGTTTAGTCTCGAACCACTTTCGATGCATGTTTTGGGCCTTGTAGGCTCATTTTAGGGATGATATGAATGTTTTTGAAAAGTTTTAAATTTGAGTGGAAATTTATGTCTTGGTTTTGAATGTTTGCTTATGAATAAGTTCGGTAATGCCTTATACCCTATCCTAATGTCAAATACGGGTAAGGGGTGTTACATTTAGTGGTATCAGAGCTACGATTTAGTCAATTTTTGGACTAATGTAGCGTGTGTAAGGGTCTATATATACATGCCATAAATGAACTGTGACAGTGTGATGACTCCTGACAACTTTAAATTGTGTTTACATATAGTAATGGATCCCAATCGAGCAGAGGTTGATGAAGTTGAAAGTAATACGCCTGCTCCCGCAGCGCCATCTAATAGTAGCCCCCTACAGTTAGTCAATGAGAAGAAGGCAAGGAAGCCTTGCTCTATATGATGAATGAGTGGTATACAAAATTTGTTCGAACAAATTCGAATGCCCAACCTCCTCCACCGCCACCCGTTCCTCAACCAATTACTATAGCCCCACAAGTTATGGTCTTTATAAGGATGAATAAGCCCTCGGTTGATAAGATCTAAAAGCATGGGGCTAAATATTTCTGAGCTAATGTGGATGATGATCCCAAGAGAGTTGAGTTTTGGCTTGAAAACTCCATCAGGGTATTTGATGAGTTGTCCTGCACACCAGATGAGTGTTTAAAGTGTGCTATCTCGCTTCTGAGAGATTTTGCATACCATTGGTGGAATACACTTGTATTTATAGTTCCGAGAGAAAGGGTCACCTAAGACTTCTTTCAAGAGGAGTTCCAAAATAAGTATATTAGCCAACGGTTCATCGACTAGAAATGTAAAGAATTTCTTAAACTGAAATAGGTCATATGACAATAACCGAATATGAGCGAGAATTTGTCAGACTGAGAAAATACGCTCGAGAGTGTGTTTCTATGGAGGCTATTATGTGTAAAAGATTTGAGAATGGATTGAGTGAAGATATTCATTTTGTTAGTCGGGATCTTAGAGCTGAAAGAGTTTGTGGTATTGGTTGAACGGGCTTGTAAGGCTGAAGAATTGAACAAAGAGAAGAGGAAAGCTAATCTTGAAGCTAGAGAGTCGAGGAAAAGAATGATGAGTAAGTCATTCCCATCTCAGTCTAAGAAATTAAAAGAGATGTATTCCAGTTTGAATGTTTTAGCTAGGTATTCACACAGAGATCGTGAGAAACAACATTCGAGTTTTAAATCTCAAGCTACTTCGATGGAAAGTGTGGGTAATGTAAAGTCTAATAGGCCTAAATGTCAACATTGTGGAAGAAGACATCCCAGCGAATGTAGAATGACTGATCGGGCTTGTTTTAAGTGTGGTTCTCAAGATCATTTTATCAAGGATTTCTCGGAGATGGCAGAGAAATAGAAATTTCAAAGTGCAAGGCCTAGTAATACTGCTTCTAGAGGAAGACCCCCAAGGAATACTAGAAATGGAGCCAATGGTAAATGTGTGACGAAAGAAACCACAATGAGATCCGAAGCTCGAGCACCTGCTAGAGCCTGTCCATCCGTGCTCGCGAAGAAGCAACATCTCCCGATGTTATTACTAGTACTTTTTCTCTTTATGATACTGAAGTTGTTGCATTAATTGACCCTGGATATACTCATTCGTATGTTTGTATGAATTTGGTGAATAATAAGAAATTGCCGTTTGAGTTTATCGAATTTGTGATTAAGGTGTAAAACCCTTTAGGCAAGCATGTTTTAGTTGACAAAGTATGTAAGAAATGTCCTCTGATAATTAGTGGTCACTATTTTTCGGCTGACTTGATGTTGTTTCCATTTGATGAGTTTGATGTTATTTTGGGTATGGATTGGCTGACGTTGCATGATACTATAGTAAATTGTAGACAGAAATTTATTGAACTGAAATGTGAAAATGGTGAAATTCTTTGAATTGATTCAGATGAATCGGGTGAGTTACCCGTTGTAATTTCTTCGATGTCTACCCAAAGATATGTAAGGAAAGGCTTTGCAGCTTATCTTGCTTATGTATTGAATACAAAAGAGTCTGAATTGAAAATTGAATCAGTTTCGATAGTTTGTGAATATCTGAATGTGTTTTGGGAAAAATTTCATGGGTTACCACCAGTTAAAGAAGTTGAGCTTGCTATTGACTTAGTACCAGGGACCTCGCCGATATCTATTGCTCCGTATAGAATGGCTCCGACCAAATTGAAAGAGTTAATGACTCAGTTGCAAGAATTGACAGATAAGGGTTTTGCGAGACCAAGTTATTCTCCCTGTGGTGCTCCAGTATTATTTTTAAAGAAGAAAGATGGGTCTATAAGACTTTGTATAGATTACTGACAGCTCAATAAGGTAACCATTAAGAAAAAGTATCCTTTGCTAAGGATTGATGATTTATTTGACCAACTAATAGGAGCGACAGTGTTCTCAAAGATAGATTTGAGATCTGGTTACTACCAGTTGTGAGTTAAAGAGTCAGATGTGCCGAAAACCGCTTTCAGAACAAGATACAGGCACTATGAATTCCTTGTTATGCCCTTCGGACTGATGAATTCTCCTACAATTTTTATGGACTTGATGAACCAAATTTTCAGACCATACCTAGATAAGTTTGTAGTAGTGTTCATTGATGACATCCTGATTTATTCTCAAGGTGAATCTGAGCATGCTGAGCATGTGAGAACTATTTTACAGATTTTGAGAGAAAAACAGTTGTATGCTAAAATTAGTAAAAGTGAGTTTTTGCTTCGAGAGGTCAGATTTTTGGGCCATATCGTTTTTGGTGATGGTATTCGAGTTGACCTGAGTAAGATTTCTGTAATAGTTGAATGGAAACCACCAACGAGTGTATCCGAGGTTAAAAGCTTTTTGGGCTTAGCCAGTTACTACTACCTGTTTGTCAAAGGGTTTTCGATGATTGCTACCCGTATGACCAAGTTGTTCCACAAAGATGTCAAATTTGTATGGTCCGAAAAATGTTAACAAAGTTTTGAGAAGTTGAAGGCTTTATTGACTGAGGAACTGGTTTTAGTGCAACCTGAATCGAGAAAAGAGTTTGTGATTTAAAGCGATGTGTCACTCAATGGATTGGGATGTGTGTTGATGCAAGAGGGCAAAGTGGTAGCCTATGCCTGGAGACAATTGAATCCACATGAGAAGAATTACCCGACGCATGATTTGGAATTAGCCGCTATTGTGTTTGCTCTAAAAATTTAGAGACATCATTTGTAACGATGAGAAATGACATGTTTTTACTGATCACAAGAGTTTGAAGTATTTGATGACTTATAAATATTTAAATTTGCGACAATGAAGATGGTTTGAGTTACTGAAAGACTATGAGTTGGTGATTGATTATCACTCGGGTAAGATGAATGTCATCGCTGACGCCTTGAGTAGGAAATCTTTATTCGATTTGAGAGCGATGAATACACGGTTGATTTTGTTCACTAATGGTTCGATTATAGCTGAGTTGAGAGCTAGACCGTTATTTCTTTAGTAAATTTGTGAAGCTCAGAAATGTGACCGTGATTTGCAAGCCAAGAGAGCTCATTGTGAATCGGTTAGTGATTCAAATTTTCATGTCAGATCCGATGATTATTTGATGTTTCGAGGTAGAGTTTGTGTACCAAAAAATAATGAACTTATTCAGAAAATTCTTTGTGAGGTGCATAATGGTTGTTTATCTGTGCATTAGGGTAGTACAAAAATGTATAATGATTTGATGAAATTGTTTTGGTGGACTGGTATGAAAAGAGATATCTCTGAGTTTTCTTTAAAATGTTTGATATGCTAACAAGTAAAAGCCGAATACCAAGTGCCTTCGGGCTTACTTCAGCCAGTGGTGGTGCTCGAGTGGAAATGAGATAGGATTACGATGGATTTCGTAACGGGTTTGCCTTTGACTCCGAGAGAGAAAGATGCCGTATGGGTTGTGGTTGATAGATTGATGAAATCGGCTCATTTTATACCGGTATGTACTGATTATTTAATTGATAAGCTAGCTAAACTGTACATTGCTGAAATTGTGAGATTACACAAAGTGCCTATTTCTGTTATCTCGGATAGGGATCTGAGGTTTACTTCGAGGTTTTGGAAAAAGTTGCAAGAAGCCTTGGGTACGAAATTGAATTTTTAGTACTATATTTCATCCACAGAACAACGGTTAATCCAAAAGGGTAATTCAAATACTTGAAGATATGCTTCGATGCTGTGTTCTAGAATTTAGGGGTAGTTGGGAAAAATATCCGCCATTGGTCGAATTTGCCTATAACATTAGCCATCAGTCAAGTATAAAAATGGCAGCTTATGAGGAATTGTATGGCTGCAAGTGCCAAACACCTTTGTATTGGACCGAGCTTAACGAGAAAAAGATTCACAGGGTTGAGTTGGTTAAGGAAACCGAAGCGAAAGTAAAGGTAATCCGTGATTTCTTGAAAGCAGCTTCAGATCGACAAAAGTCCTACGCGGATTTGAAAAGAAAAGAGATTGAGTTTCAAGTTGGGGATAAAGTATTTTTAAAAGTATCTTCGTTGAAGAAGATTATCAAATTTGGCTGTAAAGGCAAGTTAAGTCCACGTCTTATTGGGTCGTATGAGATTATTGAAAGAATAGGGCCAGTGGCATATCGGTTAGCGTTACCAATAGAGTTGGAAAGAATTCATAATTTTTTCATGTGTTGATATTGTGAAGATATCATTCTGATCCTTCACATGTGATTCCTTCACATCTTTAACTCATAACTAGTAATAGCCAGATCTCAAATCAATCTTTAAAAATGTTGTTGCTCCTTTCAACTGATCAAACAAATCAACAATTCTCGGTAACAGATACTTATTCTTTATTGTAACCTTGTTGAGCTGTCGATAGTCAATACACATTCTCATTGATCCATCTTTCCTTTTTACGAATACAACTGGTGCACCCTAGGGCGAAAAACTAGGTCATGCGAAACCTTTATCCGTTAACTCTTGCAAATGAGCTTTCAACTCTTTCAATTTTGTCGGAGCCATTCTGTACGGATCTATCGATATCGATGATGTTCCCGGTACTAATTCAATAGCAAACTCGACTTCTCTAATCGGTGGCAATCCTGGTAACTCTTCTAGAAATACATCTGGATACTCACAAACCACTAGCACTAATTCAATATTTGATTCAGACACTTTTGTATCAAGTACATAAGCAAGATAAGCTTCACAACCCTTCCATACATATATCTAAGCTAACATCGATGATATCACAATAGGTAATCCATTCGACTCATCAGATTCAATTCAAAGAATTTCACTATTCTGACATTTCAATTCAATAGCCTTTCGTCTACAATTCACCACAGCATCATGTAAAAATAACCAATCCATATCAAGTATTACATCGAATTCATCAAATGGAAAAAGCATCAAATCAGCCGAAAAATAGTAACCACGAGTCATCAAAGGACAATTCTTGCAAACTTTATCAACTAGGACATACTTTCCTAAGGGTTTCTACACTTTAATCACAAACTAAGTAAACTCAATAGGAAAACTCTTACTAGACACTAAATTCTCACAAACATATGAATGAGTCGATCTAAGATCAATCAATGCAATTACATTAGTGTCATAGAGAGAAAATGTACCGGTGATAACATATGGTGATGACGCATCTTTGCGAGCACGAATAGCATAAGCTCAAGCCGGTGCTCTAGCCTTAAATCTCATAGTCGAATATTTTTTCGCACTACTACTAGTCACATTTCCTACATTTCTCGGTGGCCTCCTTCTAATAGCTGT
This sequence comes from Gossypium rotundifolium, assembly GCA_025506655.1. Classification (NCBI taxonomy): domain Eukaryota; kingdom Viridiplantae; phylum Streptophyta; class Magnoliopsida; order Malvales; family Malvaceae; genus Gossypium; species Gossypium rotundifolium. The sequence goes on from CP106730.1 coordinate 35,277,409, forward strand.
GTTGCTCGGTCTTGCATTCTGAAATTTATCTTTCTCAACTAACTCCGGGCAATCTCGAATGAAATGATCTTGCGAGGCACATTTAAAACAACCTCTATTATTCATCCAGCACTCACCAAAATATTGTCGACCATATTGTTCACACTCGGGTTTATTATTTCTCACGCTGCCAACACTCGATACTAATGTAGCTTGTGTTTTAAGACTTGAGTACTGCTTTCCACGATCTCTATTTGGATACCTGATTGAAGCATTCGAATGATTGTACAAATCTCTTGATTTCTTTGACGAAGACTATTATGGTTTACTCATCGATCTCTTTCTCGCATCTCTAACTTCGAATTCAGGCTTTCTCTTTTCTTTGCCCAATTCTTCAGCTTTGCGAGCTCGGTCGACTAATACAACAAATTTTTTCAATTCTAAAATCCCGACCAACACTCTGATGTCTTCGTTCAACCCGTCTTCAAATATTTTACACATAATGGCTTCGATTGAAACAAATTCCGAGCATACTTATTGAGTCTTACAAGTTCCCGCTCATATTCAGTCACAAACATACGGCCTTGTGAAAAAGGATTAAATCGCATTAAGTGCAAAAGTTCTATTTTATATGGTAAAGGTACCTAATAGCTGTAAAATGCAATTTAGAGGTCTTTAAAGTGCAATTAGGCCATTTATCTAGTGATGACCGACCATATAGGAGCTAGGGAGATAAGATTTTAATGTTGGTCAAAATTTGATGGTTATTAGGTAATAAAAATGAATGAAATAAGATGAATAAAGATGTTATCATCTTTTCACTATTCATCCACCTTCATCCACTAAAAATTTGAAGAGAAAACAAGGGTTTTGAAGCTCAAACTTTCAGCCATCATACCCCTAGCAAGTAAGTGATTTTTGAAGTTTTTCTTGATGGTTTTTGTGTTTTTGGAGTCCCCAAAGCTTAAGCTAGCTAATGAGGGGACCAATTTGCAATATGGTTGAAGGTCTAGGGACTTGCCATGAAAGAGTTTATGTTGTTAGCTGAGTTTTAATGGAAGAAAATGAATGTTAGGAAGATGAGAAACAACATTTGTGAAACATGTTAGCATGAAAACACCTAAATAGGACTTAAATGGATGAAATGGTTTGAATGGTGAGTAGTTGTAAGAGAAATAATGTTCAACTAAGCTTGTTTAATGATAAAATGTGTTGAAAAATTATTTACGAGCCTAGGGGCAATATCGTAATTTTGTCATAGTGCAAGGGTAAAATGGTCATTTTTGCCTAAATGTATATTTTGATGCATTATGATCATTAAATGATCTAAATGAATGAATCTTATTGTTATAGATCAAGAAGAATGCGGAATTAACCTTGATCGAGGAAAAGACAAGGTTACGGAGTAAATCGCAATTCAATATATTTTGCACTGAGGTAAGTTTATGTGTAAATGATGCAGTTTATATATACATTTGTGTTGCTAATTAGTGCATGGCACAATTGAGAACATGTATGATTCAAGTGGATAGAATGCAGTAGTTATTGAATAACTCTAGTGTGAATGATAAAATGGATATATAAGTGCGCTGTATCAATACTTGACGGTGGGCTAAGTGCGATACCACATTAATACTTAATTACGATGGGCTATGTGCAATACCATCGACTATTTATCATTTGGTGGGCTATGTGCGATACCACCCTAATAAAGACTAATGGTGGGCTAAGTGCGGAACCATTGAGTAATTTGAATATGAGTAGTTGATTGAAAGATTGTGATGTGATGTATTATGTGACATTGTGGTGCTAAGTGTAGGGAGGCATGCTAATAAATGTATACATTAAGCTTATGATATGGTTTGGAAGTGGAAATGGAAGAAATGAGTAAGCATGATTATGAATGTGAAATGTTTCTTGTTTAGTATGTAATGTTATTTATTGTTTAGCACATACTATAGTGCTAATTGTTTACATGTAAACTTACTAAGTTTAAAGCTTACTCCCCCTTCTCTTTTCCCTTGTTTTATAGAGTTTAAGAGCCGAGCTGGGATACACAGATAACCAGAAGATTGCCCATACTATCAGCTCACCTCGGTATATCTAGACTTAGTGATTTTGTATATGGCATGTATAGGAGTTAGATTATTTTGTTATTTTGGTAAAAGGTGTGTTGGCCCCTTATTAAGATAACTATATTGTATATTGTTATGGTTGATGGCTCACCTTGTCATTTATGAAAGTATGAAGTTATTCATGAAAGTTCATGTTGCAAATTATGAGTTGTTTATTGATATGTTGAATGGATCCATGTGGTGTGAACTAGAAAGGTGCAAAGAGCTTGGCAAATAGCCTCATTCTTGTCCACATGGTTAGGCATATGGGCGTGTGTTTAGGCCGTGTGTGACACACTATCAATCCATGGGCGTGTGCCCAGGCCGTGTGAAGTCTGCACTTAGGATTCGAAATTTAAATCGCCATCACGGTCGAAGCACACAGGCGTGCGATAGCCATATGGATTAATTAAAGGTGACCACGGGCCAGCCACATGGGCGTGTGCTTTGGTCGTGTGCTAATTAAGGGTTCGTGACGTCATATTTAGAGAGCTCCATGGGTAGAAGACACGGGCGTGTCTAGGCCATGTGAATTAAGTAAGTGTCATCCACAGGCATCGGACAAGGGTGTGTTCTCAGACCAACACAGGCGTGTGGCCCCTGTTTTGATGAAAAGTTTCTTGGGTTCATAAAAGTTTTGGGATTACTTTCAAAGCAACTCAGAGGTATGTTTAGGGCCTCGTAGGCCAAGATTAAGCTTTGGGATAGGTTTAACAGGGATATTTTATAGCCTGATTCGAGACGTTAAATGGGATAAGTTAGGTAATGCCTTAAACTTAGTTTTGGCTTCGGCTATGGGTAAGGGGCTTTACATTTAGTGGTATCAGAGCTATGATTTAGTCCGTTCTTGGACTACCATAGGGTGTGTAAGAGTCTAGCTATACATGCCATAAACGTATAAAGATAGTGTGGTGGCTTTTGATGATTCTAAACTTTGTTTTTATGTAGTATATAGATCCCAATCAATCAGCTACTGATGACGCAGTTAGTAATATACGCTGGGTCCCGCGCAACGGACCGCACCTGTGCAGAGTGACCTGAGACTAGGGTTCAGGGAGAAGAGGCTCGGGAAGCCTTTCTCCAAATGATGAGTAACTGGTAAACGGATTATGTACGAGCAAACCCCAATGCTCAACCTCCTCCACCTCCTCCTATACCTCAACCAGTTCCTATGGCTCCTCAAGGTGTAGATTTAGTGAGGATGACTAAGCCCCCGGTAGACAAGATCCAGAAGCAAGGGGCCAAGGAGTTTAGAGCTAATATAGATGATGACCTTGAGCAGGCGAAGTTCTGGCTTGACAACTCAATGAGAGTGTTTGATGAACTCTCTTGTACACCTGAGGAGAGCTTAAAATGTGCCGTGTCCTTGCTGAGGGGCTCGACATACCATTGGTGGAAGACGTTAACATCCGTGGTTCCGAAGGAGATAGTGACATAGGACTTCTTTTTGGAAGAGTTTCGAAAGAAGTACATAATTCAACGATTTTTTGACCAGAAACGGAAGGAATTCCTTGAGTTAAAGCAAGGAAAAATGACCATGGTACAATATGAGTACAAATTTGTTAGGCTCAATAAGTACGCGCAAGAATGTGTGTCAACAAAAGCTATTTTATGCAAGAGGTTTGAAGATGGGCTAAATAAGGATGTCAGACTTTTAGTCGAGATTTTTGAACTAAAGGAATTTTTGGTATTGGTGGATAGGGCCAGTAAGGCCAAATAATTGAGTAAGGAAAAGAGAAAGGCTGTGAGTGAGGCCCAGGATGTAAGGAAAAGGCCGATGAGTAAATCCTACCAGGCTCAATCGAAGAGGTCCAAGGAAGTGAACCCTCAGACGACTACATCAATCGAATATTTGCAAGGAGAGCAAGGCAACACATACTCGGGTTCAAGAGTTCAGGCCACCTCGTTGGCAAGTGTGGGCAATCCAAAGTCCAAACTGGAGTGCCTAAGTTGTGGTAGATATCACACTGGGGAGTGTTGGGGTAATAATCAGAATTGTTATAAGTGTGGGTCCCTTGACCATTTCATCCAAAACGCCCCGAAAAGGATGACAAGGAGAGGAAGTAAGAGATAAGATCAAACAGTTAGGGGTAGGCCACAAAAGAACTGGGGAGGTGGGACTAGTGGTAGAGGTGCATCACGAGACTCTACTATGAGGCCAGAGGGTCGGGCGCTAGTGAGGACTTACGCTATTTGCGCTTGAGAAGAGGCATCATCGCTAGATGTAATAACAGGTACTTTTTCTCTTCATGACACCTTTGTTATTGCTTTGATTGATCCGGGGTCTACCGATTCTTATATTTGTATGATATTGGCATCTAGTTTGAGTATCATTGTTGAGTTTATAGAATTTGTGGTAAAGGTGTCAAACCCATTAGGTAAATATGTGTTAGTTGACAAGGTGTGTAGGAAGTGTCCTTTGACAATTAGGGGTCATTGTTTTATAGCAGACCTTATCTTGTTGCTGTTTGATGAATTTGATTTGATTCTTGGTATGGATTCATTGACTACCCATAGTGTTTTAGTGAACTGTGGTAGTAAATTTATTGAATTGAAATGTGAAAATGGAGATGTTATTAGGGTTGAATCAGGTGGGTCAAATAGTTTACCGGTGATGATTTCTTCCATGGTGGCTAAAAAATATTTAAGAAAATGGTACGAGTCTTATCTCGCTTTCGTGTTAAATACTCAAGAGTCTGAAGTAAAGATTGAAATAGTGTCGGTTGTATGTGAGTATTCTGATGTATTCCAAGAAGAGTTACCTAGATTACCACCAGTTAGAGAGGTCGAGTTTGGGATTGAGTTAGTTCTGGGAACGGCAACCATTTCGATTGTCCCGTATAGGATGGCACCCTTAGAATTGAAAGAACTATAGGTTCAGTTACAAGAGTTGACGGATAAGGGTATTACGAGATCGAGCTATTCACCGTGGGGTGCTCTAGTACTATTTGTGAAGAAGAAAGATGGGTCGATGAGATTGTGTATAGACTACCGACAAATCAACAAGGTGACGGTGAAGAATAAGTATCCCTTACCAAAGATAGATGATCTATTTGATCAACTGAAAGGAGCTACAGTGTTCTCTAAGATAGACCTGAGGTCTGGGTATTATCAGTTAAGGGTTAAGGAGTAAGATGTGTCGAAAATTGCATTTTGAATGTGGTATGGTCATTATGAGTTCCTTGTCATGCCATTTGGTTTAATGAATGCTCCTACGATTTTTATAGACTTAATGAATCATATTTTCTGTCCGTATTTGGACAAGTTTGTGGTTGTCTTCATTGATGATATATTGATTTATTCTCGGGATGAGAGCGAACATGGGGAGCATATGCAAATTGTCTTACAGACTTTAAGAGACAAGTAGTTGTATGCTAAGTTTAGTAAGAGTGAGTTTTGGCTTAAAAAGGTTGGATTCCTAGGACACCTTGTGTCGGGCAAGGGTATAAGAGTTTGATGTACTTGATGGATCAAAAGGAATTGAATTTGCAACAACGGCGGTGGATTTAGTTATTGAAGAACTATGAGCTAGTAATTGATTACCATTTGGGGAAAGCAATTGTGGTTATAGATGCCCTGAGTAGGAAATCCCTGTATGCTTTGAGAGCTATGAGCACGAGCTTAGCATGGTCTAATGATGGTGCTGTATTAGCCAAGTTGAGAGCTAGGCCACTATTTGTTCAACAGATATGTAAAGCTTAAAAGAATGACAATAAGATGCAAGCTAAGAGAGCTAAGGGTGAATCGGAAGATGATTCTGATTTTTAGGTGAGTTCAGACGGTTGTTTGATGTTTCATGATAGGATTTGGGTATGTAACATTCTGAATAAGTGGGCCAGTGCATTTTGTGTGTTATAGGGTCAAAGTGGTAGCTTGAGGTTTAGATGTGCGAATTGGGCCCAGGTTTGGGTTGAGACCTGGGTTAATTTTCTAATGACGAGTGCTAGGACATAATTAAAATGGGTATCTATGTTTAATTTGCAAGGTGGGCTTGTGGCCCAAAATTAGGTGGTGCCGCAAGGGAGCAAGTGGGCGGCGTCACTAAGGGAAGGGATTTGGGACAAGTACTGGCCGCTTGGGGCCCAAGTTTTTGGGCTAAAATTTAGCACTCCAAGGGGGAAGAGAGGACAGCACAATAGCTAGAAATAGGAGTTTTAATTCTTTTATTTTGTTGATAATATGAAGGGATCAGTTGGTGTTAAGGAGGCCTCTTTTGAAGGGAGGATATAGATAACAAGTGCGATAAGAGTTATCAGGTGACGGCAGAGTTGGCCGAAAATCCAACTCTGGGAGGGGGTGAAATTCAGTTGATATGCCGAAATCAGTAGGCAAGTGATCACCTTTTTCATCTTTTTCTTTCTTTCTCATCTTCTCCCTTCAAGCCAAATTTTTTTTCTTTTGTGGGTTCTCTTCCTTTGCCGCAACCCTCTAACTCTCTCTTCTCCTCTCCAATATTTTCCTAGCCAAACCCTCTTTGCCCATACTTTCTTCTTCCATAGCCGAAACTTTCAAGTTTAGCCTCTTTTCCCGAAGTTACACCATAGCCGAATCATCATCTCAAGATTGGTAAGTTCTCTGCGATTTTCTTCCTTGCTATTTCTCTCTTTCTCATTTAGTTTCTAACCTGAATCACTTCCATAAGATCTTGTCAGTTTTCACTCTTTATTCATAGAAGCCGAATCTTTATTGCTGTGATCTCTCGTGCTAAACTGTGAGGAAAGCCAAAGGTATGTATTGGTAATAGGTTCGACCGAATGGCCACTCCCTTACCCTTTCTCTTTTACCGGATCTCATCAAGCGTAAGTGCGATAATCGTGTTAGTCTAATGTTGGATGCTTGGCCAAATGTAGGTAGGGTGGTGGCGCTTTCTTGAGGATTTTTGGGATTTTACAATCTAGGTAAGGGTTTCGTTTTAAGTATTATGATTATCTCTTAGATTTGATCTTATCGTTTAAATTCAGTTTAGTGACCAAGGGATTGTTATGGACTCAAATGTCAGCCAAGCGATAGGAGGGGTTGGATCTGTAAACCCAGTGCATAAGTACAAGTAGCGAGCAGTATCAGGAGTGCGAGATTAGCTACCGGGGTCTGGGCCGACATCGGAGAAAGACCGTATGCTGATAGTGGTAGTCTCGAGTGACGATAGTGTTAAAGCAGTGAGTGTGATAGTACGAGAATCACGTGTGTAACTCTTACACACTTCATATGTTGTTATGTTAAATGTTGTGTTTGTTAAAAGCCAGAATAACAGTGAGAAACATTACTTTACCCTTATGGGTCTAAGCAAGGACTCCGGGTAAGTCCATTATGGTGAATATCGTGCTTGATCTATGTGAAACCTGTGTATGTCATGTTGTATTTTCCTATGCATTATGCATGATTATATTGTATTGAGAAACATATACATAGCATATGGGTATGATGAGAGGAGGGGGAAGGCATGATTTATCAGACTGTCACAAGTGGTTAGGCACCACATGTGGGTTGGCCCCACATATCATGATTTTGTGACTAAGTCTCAGTGGTTTGGAACCACCAGTGGTTAGGTACCACATGTGCTTATTTTGTGACTTGTCCCAGTGGTTAGGTACCACAGTGGGTTGGCCACACATATCGATTTAAGGGATTGTCACCAGTGGTTAGGTACCACAAGTGGGTTGGCCCCACACGTGAATATTTGTAACTTCGGTTACCAGTGGTTAGGTACCACCAATGGCTAGGTGCCATAAGGGGTAGATTTGGGAGACTCGGATGGATATTTAGGCAATGGGTTGCATGACATGCATAATATTATATGAATCTATGTAAGAGCATATCATCTTTTGGGATGGGGATTTTCACACTAGGTCTCGGTGACCCACCCCTTCCGTTACATTTTGCAGATAATGCTTAAGCTGTGGATCCGAAGCCAGGGTGGACTCGCGGTGGCCATGCTCAACATTTAATTTCAATATTTAGTTTGAACTTAGTTCTTATTTACTTTAAATTTGGGTTTCAGTTTGTAATAAGGCCACTTAAACTTTGTTTTGGGTTTTATTGTTATCTGTTATGTTTTCCCTTAAACTATCATAAAACGAAAAAAGGTGTGCCAAGTAATTTATGGTATGAACGTTTCTGTAAACTTAAGATAATTTTCTGAGTTTTTTTTCTAAAGATATACATCAAATGAATAGTAATCAGCAAGGTAATTCTATCACGCTTAACTAAGTTTCAAAATGTTTTAATAATTCGCCTAGTTCAGCTGTAATTTTCTTAACTACACCAAAAGTTTTCCTTTCAAATCAAGTCGACATAATGGTTTGTAAAATGTTTTCTTCCCAGTAACATGCTAGATTCGGTCGTAGCATTTAGACCGGGTTTGGGGTGTTACATTTTTGGTATCAGAGCTAGGTTCAAAAGCTCGGATGTAGGTAAAAGGCCCAAAATGTTTTCAAAAGTGGTCTGAAAAATGATTTTACAGAAATGCATACTTTGGAAAGCATGGCACCTGAGTCTCCGGCACCGATCCACTAATGTAAGTATCCTAACCTTTGCTGTGATATATATATGTATGATGGGTTTCACGGGTTTATAGGGACGTAGATAGTTATACTAGGGCTTATGGACCTTAGGCTTAGCTCAACAAACTTTTAAATGTCATAAAACTTAACTTCCCTAAATAGACATGTCTTTGAGCAAGTCAGAAGGACTAGGGTGTGGTAACAGGCATACGCATGTCTAGGAGTGGATTCAGGAAGAGCCTGGTATTTAAGCAGTCCTAGTGACTCACCTCCTCTTTTCTGGAATCCTACCTGGTGCGTAGTGACTGTTCACCTTAACCGTGAGGACCTGTTAACGGGCCAAAGTTGTAATTAAAACACGAATGGGACCAGTACCCTATCTTTGAAAAATTACTTATATGACCCTGATGTTGCAAAATTATCCACAATACCCTAGGTTGAGGTAAATGACCAAAATACCCTTGACTTTGTGAAATGACCAAAACAACCCTTTTTGGGAAAATGACTAAAGCACCCCTGGTTGGAAAATTACCAAATTACCCCTAATTTACAAAAGTTATCAGAATTAGAAAAATTACCAAAATACCCTCCGATTGTGAAATTGCCAAAATACCCCCCGAATTGGCAAAATTACCAAAATACCCCTATTTTGAAAAATCACCAAGATACCTTATTTTGGAAAATTACGAAAATACCCCTATAAGTTAAAATTACGAAAATACCCTTGGGTAGTAAAATGACAAAAATGCCCTTAGGCAATGAATGTGGGTCCGTGAAGGTACTAGTGTGTTTGATGCATGTATGTGGTGTTCCGTTGGATGCTGATTGAATAGGAATTCTAGAATTAGGGAATCCCGACTTAAGAACCGAACTATGTAGGCATAGTTCAAACTCGAAAGAACCACTGTTAAAAACTTCCTTCCATAAGACTGTTCGTTGTTAATCATTGAAAGAAAAAGTTATTAACCCATAAAATTTTTAAATCAGATTAAATTGTAAACTGTAGAATGAGCACTCGAGGTATGGGCGTATTACGCGCGGTCGTGGTAGGGGTAGGACAACTGTGTCAAAATCGGTAGGGTCCGGTTATGGGTCAAAAAATGAAGTGTCGCCGCCACCAGCTGTAGGCGCCGAATATCAGGAGCAGGCTAGTAGTGATGATGTAGTGTCACAAGCTATGCTACGAGTCTTAGAGAGAGTTGCTGGAGTAGGCGTAGGGACGGGGACTCAGAAATTTGTGTCTGAACGACTCCGAGCGAATGGAGCCGAGGTATTTAAGGGAGTTTCGGGTGTAGCTCCCAACACCGCGGAGTACTGGTTAGAGGCGACAGAGCGCATAATGGATGACTTGGACTTCACATCCGAGGATAAGCTAAAAGGGATAGTATCTCTTCTCTGGAATGAGTCTTATCAGTGGTAGCTCAAGGTCAGGGAAGGTGCATTGGCTGATGACATCACTTGGGACTTTTTCAAGGTGGCTTATCAGAGGAAGTACGTGGGGTCGAGTTATATAGATGCACAATGAAAAGCGTTTCTAAATTTGGTTCAGGGGAGTAAGTTAGTGTCCAAGTACGAGGTAGAATTCTTGTGGTTAAGTAGGTACACTCAGGGTATCGTGGCTACAGATCATGATCGCTGTGTTAGGTTTGAGGATGGACTAAGGGATGAGCTATGGGTGTTGATTGCACCGTAGCGAGAAAGAGAATTTATCATTCTTGTAAAAAAGGCCAAGATTGCTGAGGAGGTGAAACAAACGGAGAAGCAGAATCAGAATAGGAATAGGGATAAAAGGAGTTATGGGCCTTCAGGATCTGCTGGGAGTTCTCAAAAAAACGCTAGATTTGGTGGACGGGATTAAGATGCAAGGCCAGCGGCTGCTGCTCAATGGCCACCACAGTGTACCCGATGTGGGAAGTCCCATTCGGGGGAGTGTTGGACAGGTAATAAAGGATGTTTCGAGTGTGGGTCAATGGATCACCGGATAAGGGATTGTCTCCAGAGGCCGACTAGGACGCAAACTGAGAATCAAGGGTGTACCCAATTTAGGAGAGATGGTCAGCGACCACAGAGGGGTCGAGGTGCAGCCAGGGATGGTAATGGAAACGAACGAGGCCGTGGACCACCGGGTAGGAGTGCTGGAAGTACCGATGCATGACAGCTTGGGTTGGTCTATACAGCAAAACGTCATGAGGAGGGTGACGCACCGGACGTCATAACCAGTACGTTTTAAATTTTTGGGTTGCCTTATACTGCTTTGATTGTTGTTGGTTCGACACACTCTTATGTTGCTAGTAGTATAGTGGGAACTTTGAACTTAGCTTGTGAGACTTCTGCTAGGGAGATGACGATAATTAGCCCTTTAGGACACTCTGTGGTAGTAGACAAACTATATAGGGATGTACCCCTAGAACATCAAGGGGTAGTGTTTCAAGCTGATTTGATGGAATTACCCTTCAAGGAGTTCGATCTAATCTTAGGGATGGATTGGTTGGTAAAGTATCAGGCGGGTCTAGACTGTGCAGCTAAGCGTATGGTGCTGAGAACGACCGAGGGTGATGAGGTGGTGATGATAGGTGAGAGAAGGAACTACCTATCTAGTGTTGTATTCACTTTGAAGGCTGAGAAGATGGTGAGGAAAGGATGTAAGGCATTTGTGGTTTATGTTTGTGCTTTGGAGGGTAAGAAATCAGCTTTAGAGAGTGTTCAAACGGTGAAAGAATTTACCAATATCTTTCCGGAAGAGCTTTCAGGTTTGCCTCTAGATCGCGAAGTGGAATTTGGTATAGACCTTCTACCAGGAACAGTGCCAGTGTCTATTACCCCATATAGAATGGCGCCGAAGGAGTTGGTGGAGCTGAAAGCGTAGATTCAAGAATTGCTGGATCGAGGTTTATCCGGCCGAGTGTATCGCCTTGGGGAGCGCCTGTGCTTTTTGTTAAGAAGAAGGACGGATCAATGCGAATGTGCATTGATTACCCTAAGAACAAGTATCCGTTACCGAGGATAGACTACTTGTTCGATCAACTTAAGGGAGCCTCAGTATTTTCCAAGATAGATTTGAGGTTGGGATATCACCAGCTTAAGGTCAGGGGGGCGGATATCCATAAAATAGCTTTTCGTACTCGTTATGGTTACTATGAATTTCTGGTGATGCCGTTTGGGTTGACTAATACCCCAGCAGCGTTTATGGATATGATGAATCGGGTGTTTTAACCATATCTTGATCGGTTCGTGGTGGCGTTCATTGACGATATTCTGGTTTATTCCAAGTTTAAGGAGGAGCATGATGCGCATCTTTAGGTGGTGTTGCAAAATCTGAGGGAGAAGCAGTTGTTTGCTAAGTTTAGTAAGTGTGAGTTCTGGTTGAGGGAAGTTACCTTTTTGGGTCATGTGGTGTCGACTGAGGGGATTAGGGTAGACCCTCGGAAGATTGAAGCTATTTTGGATTGGAAACCACCAAAGTCTGTGGCAGAGATTTAGAGTTTTCTGGGTTTAGCAGGGTATTACAGGAGGTTTGTGGAAAGATTTTCTTTGATTGCAGCACCGTTAACCAAGTTGCTACGGAAAGGGGTTTTGTTTGTGTGGTCAGACAAGCAACAAGAGAGTTTTGAAAAGCTGAAGAGGATTTTAACGGAAGCTCCATTATTGATTCAACTTGAAGCAGGGAAAGAGTTTACGGTTTATTGTGATGCGTCGCACACAGGGTTAGGATGTGTGCTGATGCAAGAAGGGAAGGTAGTAGCGTATGCTTCTCGACAATTGAGACCTCACGAGGTGAATTACCCAACGCATGATCTGGAGTTGGCTGCAGTGGTTTTTGCCCTAAAAATTTAGAGACATTACTTGTATGGAGAGAAGTCTATTGTGTACACGGACCATAAGATTTTGAATACCTCCTCACTTAGAAGGAATTGAATTTAAGGCAGAGGAGGTGGATCGAGCTGTTGAAGGATTATGATTGCTCGATTGAGTACCATCCGGGAAAGGCTAATGTGGTAGCTGACACCTTGAGCCGCAAGGTTGTGGCAGATCTAAGAGCTTTGTTTGCCCACCTTAGTCTGTATGTTGATGGAAGTCTGTTAGCGGAACTACCAGTGAAGCCAACATGGGTAAACCAGGTTAAGGAAAAACAACTGGTGGATGAAGTCTTAAATGCTCGGTGTTTACAAAGTTGGATTTTAGTACGGCATTTCATCCCCAGTCGGATGGGCAGTCGGAGAGGGTAATTCAGGTCTTGGAGGATATTCTAAGGGGTTGTGTCTTGTATTTCAGAGGTAGTTGGGAAGAATTTTTGCCGTTGGCAGAGTTTGCATACAACAACAGTTACCAGGCAAGTATTCGGATGGCACCATATGAAGCATTATATGGTCAAAAGTGCCATACCCCTACGTGTTGGACGGAGTTGGGAGAACGGAAGTTGTTGGGTCCAGAGTTGGTGGCTAAAACAGAAGAGAAGGTTACGCTGATTTGAGATCGTCTGAAGGAAGCTTCGAACAGGCAAAAGTCCTATGCTGATCTTAAACGGAAGGATATAGAATTTGTAGAGGGTGACATGGTTTTCTTGAAGGTGTCATAGTGGAAGAAAGTGCTGAAATTTGGTCGGAAGGGCAAGCTGAGCCCTAGGTTTATTGGGCCTTATCGGGTGTTGAAGCGAGTGGGACTAGTAGCTTATCAGCTCGAGTTACCACCAGAGTTGAGTGAAATCCATAATGTGTTTCACGTTTCCATGCTTAGATGCTATCGCTAAGATCCGTCTCATGTTGTGCTGGTAGAAGAAATTGAGGTGAGCCTAGACTTATCTTTTGAGGAGGAACCAGTGCAGCTCCTGGATCAGGATGTCAAAGTATTGCGCAGAAAATCAGTCCCTTTGGTGAAGGTATTATAGCGGAACCATGGTTCAGAGGAAGCGACATGGGAGCCAGAGGATGTTATGCGTCAGCAATACCCTCAACTCTTTGGATCAGATAAATTTTGAGGCCGAAATTTATTTTAAGGGGGTAGAATTATAACATCCTGAATAAGTGGATCTGTGCATTTTGTGTCTTGTAGGGTTAAAGTGTTAGCTTGATGTTTAGAGGTACGAATTGGGCCCAGGTTTGGGCTGAGACCTAGGTTAATTTTCTAATGAAGAGTGCTAGGACATAATTAAAATGGGTATCTGTGTTTAATTTGCAAGGTGGGCTTGTGGCCCAAAATTAGGTGGTGCTGTAAGGGAGCAAGTGGGCGGCGTCACTAAGGGAAGGGATTTGGGCCAAGTACTAGCCGCTTAGGGCCCAAGTTTTTGGGCTAAAATTCGACACTCCAAGGGGGAAGAGAGGACGGCACAATAGCTAGAAATAGGAGTTTTCATTCTTTTATTTTGTTGATAATATGAAGGGAGGAGTTGGTGCTAAGGAGGCCTATTTTGAATGGAGGATATAGATTAAGATAACAAGTGGGATAAGAGTTATCAGGCGACGGCAGAGTTGGCTGAAAATCCAACTCTGGGAGGGGGTGAAATTCGGTTGATATGCCGAAATTAGTAGGCAAGTGATCACCTTTTTCATCTTTTTCTTTCTTTCTCATCTTCTCCCTTCAAGCCGAAATTCTTTCTTTTCTTTTGTGAGTTCTCTTCCTTTGCCACAACCCTCTAACTCTCTCTTCTCCTCTCCAATATTTTCCTAAAAGTCAAACCCTCTTTGCCTATACTTTTTACTCCCAAAGCTAAAACCTTAAAGTTTAGCCTCTTTTCCCGAAGTTACACCATAGCCGAATCATCATCTCAAGATTGGTAAGTTTTTCGTGGTTTTCTTCCTTGCTATTTCTCTCTTTCTCATTTAGTTTCTAACCCGAATCACTTCCCTAAGATCTTGTCGATTTTCACTCTTTATTCATAGAAGCAGAATCTTTCTTGCTGTGATCTCTCGTGCTGAACTGTGAGAAAAGCCGAAGGTATGTGTTGGTAATAGATTCGGCCAAATGGCCACTCCCTTACCCTTTCTCTTTTACCGGATCTCATCAAGCGTAGGTGCGATAATCGTGTTGGTCTAATGTTAGATGCTTGGCAGAATGTAGGTAGGGTGGTGACGCTTTCTTGAGGATTTTTAGGATTTGACAATCTAGGTAAGGGTTTCGTTTTAAGTATTTTGATTATCTCTTAGATTTGATCTCATCGTTTAAATTCGGTTTAGTGACCAAGGGATTGTTATGGACTCAAATGTCAGCCAAGCGATAGGAGGGGTTGGATCTATAATCCCAGCCCCTAAGTACAAGAAGCGAGCAGTATCAGGAGTGTGAGATTGGCCACCGGGGTATGGACCGACATCGGAGAAAGATCGTAGGCCGATAGTAGTAGTCTCGAGTGACGATAGTGTTAAAGTAGTGAGTGCGATAGTACGAGAATCACGTGTGTAACTCTTACGCACTTCATATGTTGTTATGTTAAATGTTGTGTTTGTTAAAAGCTAGAATAACAGTGGCAAATATTACGTTACCCTTACGGGTATAAGCAAGGACTCCAGGTAAGTCCATTATGGTGAATATCATGCTTGATTTATGTGAAACCTGTGTATGCCATGTTGTATTTTCCTATGCATTCAGCATGATTATATTGTATTGAGAAATATATACATAGCATATGGGTATGATGAGAGGAGGGGGAAGGCATGATTTATCAGACTGTCACCAGTGGTTAGGTACCACACGTGGGTTGGCCCCACATATCATGATTTTGTGACTAAGTCTCAGTGGTTTGGAACCACCAGTGGTTAGGTGCCACATTTGCTTATTTTGTGACTTGTCCTAGTGGTTAGGTACCACAATGGGTTGGTCCCACATATCGATTTAAGGGATCGTCACCAGTGGTTAGGTACCACAAGTGGGTTGGCCCCACACGTGAATATTTGTAACTTCGGTTACCAGTGGTTAGGTACCACCAGTGGCTAGGTACCACAAGGGGTAGATTTAGGAGACTCGGATGGATAATTAGGCAATGGGTTGCATGACATGCATAATATTATATGAATCTATGTAAGAGCATAACATCTTTTGGGATGGGGATTTACACACTGAGTCTCGGTGACTCACCCCTTCTGTTACATTTTGCAAATAATGCTTAAGTTGTGGATCCGAAGCTGGGGTGGACTCGCGGTGGCCATGCTCAACATTTAATTTCAATATTTAGTTTGAATTTAGTTCTTATTTACTTTAAGTTTGGGTTTCAGTTTCTAATAAGGCCACTTAAACTTTGCTTTGGGTTTTATTGTTATTTGTTCTGTTTTTTCTTAAACTATCATAAAACGAAAAAGACGTGCCAAGTAATTGATGATATGAACATTTCTATAAACTTAACATAATTTTCTGAGTTTTTTTCTAAAGATATACATCAAATGAATAGTTGTCAACAAGGTAATTCTAGCACGCTTAACTAAGTTTCAAAATGTTTTAATAATTCGCCCAGTTCAGCTGCAATTTTCTTAACTATACCAAAAGTTTTCCTTTCAAATCAATCGACATAATGGTTTGTAAAATATTTTCTTCCCAGTAACATGCTAGATTCGGTCGTAGCATTTAGACCGGGTTTGGGGTGTTACAGGGTACCTAAAAATGATGAATTGATCCGGAAGATATTAAGTGAAGCACACAGTGGTCATTTTTTAGTACATCAGGGCAATACGAAAATGTACAATGATCTGAAAAAATTTTATTGGTAGCCAATAATGAAAATGGGACATCTCTGAGTTTGTAACAAGATGTCTAATATGTTAACAAGGGAAAGCTGAACATCAAGTGCCTTCAAGATTGCTTCAGCTAGTGATGATTCTCGAGTGGAAGTGGGATCGGATCACCATAGATTTTGTGACGGGGTTGCCTATGACTCCTAAAAGGAAAGATGTTGTGTAGGTTGTCATTGATAGACTAACGAAGTTGGCTCACTTTATACCAGTGCATGTTGATTATTCGCTGGATAAGTTGGCTGAGTTGTATATTGTGGAAGTGGTAAGATTACATGGAGTGCCTGTATCCATTATCTCGGAGAGAGATCTAAGATTTACTTCGAGGTTTTGGAAGAAGTTGCAAGAGGCCTTAGGTACAAGGTTGAATTTTAGTACTGCATTCTATCCTCAAACTGACGATCAGTTTAAAAGAGTGATTCAAGTTCTTGAAGATATGCTCCGATGCTGTATTGGAATTTAAAGGTAGTTGGGAGAGATACCTACCTTTGGTTGAGTTTGCCTACAACAACAGTTATCAGTCGAGTATATGGATGGCACCGTATGAAGCCTTGTATGGTCGTAAGTGTCGGACTCTCTTGTATTGGACCAAGCTGAGTGAAAAGCAAATTCATGGGGTCGATCTGGTTAAAGAGACTGAAGAGAAAGTGAAAGTGATTCGGTACAATCTGAAAGATGCTTCAGACCGATAAAAGTCATACGCGAACTTGCAAATAAAGGAAATCGAGTTTAATGTGGGTGACAAAGTATTTTTGAAAGTGTCCCCGTGGAAGAAAATATTAAGATTTGGCCAAAAATGGAAACTGAGTCTGCTAGGGCCATATGAGATTACCGAAAGGATTGGGCCAGTGGCATATCAGTTGGCTTTACCGGTAGAGTTAGAGAAAATTTACAATGTGTTTCATGTATCGATGTTAAGGCGTTATCGCTCTGATCCTTCGCATGTGATTCCTCAACAGAAATTGAGGTACGGCCGGATATGACATATAAAGAGGAGCCGGTTAAAATCTTGGCTCGAGAGGTAAAACAGTTAAGGAACAAGGACATAGCTTTAGTAAAAGTGTTATGGCAAAAACACGATGTAGAAGAAGCTACGTGGGAACCGGAAGAAGCCATGAGAGAGAAATATCCAAACCTCTTTATTGGTAAGATTTTCAAAGGAAAAAATCTCTAAAGGGCGGAGACTTGTAATAGCCCGATTTAGGGGCTAGTCAGAACAGTGGTTTCGGGACCACTAAACTGAGGTCGGGGAAAATTATTTGATGATATTTTATGTGTTGTAGCATAATTATAAGGCTATGTGAAAATTTTGGTGCATTAATTTGAGTGATAACATGCTTAATTGTAAAAAAGGATTAAATTGCATTAAGTACGAAAGTTCTATTTTCTATGGTAAAGGTACTTAATAGTTGTAAAATGCAATTTGGAGGTCTTTAAAGTGTAATTAGGCCATTTATCTAGTGATGGCCAGCCATATAGGAGCTAGGGAGACGAGATTTTAATATTGGTCAAAATTTAATGGATATTATGTGATAAAAATGAATAAAATAAGATGAATAAAGATGTTATCATCTTTTCACTATTCATCCCCTTCATCCACCAAAAATTTGAAAAGAAAACAAGGGTTTTGAAGCTCAAACTTTTAGCCAACATATTCCCTAGCAAGTAAGTGATTTTTGAAGTTTTTCTTGATGATTTTTGTGTTTTTAGCGTCCTCAAAGCTTAATTTAGCTAATGAGGGGACTAATTTGCAATATGGTTGAAATTCTAGGGACTTGCCATGAAAGAGTTTATGTTGTTAGCTGAGTTTTTATGGAAGAAAATGAATGTTAGGAAGATAAGAAACAACTTTTGTGAAAGGTGTTAGCATGAAAACAACTAAATAGGACTTAAATGCAAAGAATGAATTTGTCATAAATGCATGAAATGGTTTGAATGGTGAGTAGTTGTCAGAGAAATAAATGTTCAGCTAGGCTTTTTTATTAATAAAATGTGTTGAAAACTGATTTACGAGACTAGGGACAGAATCGTAATTTTGCCATAGTGCAAGGGCAAAATGGTCATTTTTGCCTAAGTGTAGATTTTGATGCATTATGATCATTAAATGATCTAAATGAATGAATCTTAGTATTATAGATCAAGAAGAATACGAAATTAACTTTGACCGAGGAAAAAGTAAGGTTACGGAGTAAACCGCAATTCAATATGTTTTGCACCAAGGTAAGTTTATGTGTAAACGATGCAGTTGATATATACATTCGTGTTGCTAATTAGGGCATGTCACAATTGAGAACATGTATGATTCAAGTGGATAGAATGCGGTTGTCATTAAATAACTCTAGTATGAATGATAAAATGGATATGTAAGTGCGATATAACAATACTTGACGGTGGGCTAAGTGCGATACCACCTTAATACTTAATTACGATGGGCTATGTGAGATACCACTGTAACTAACCTTTTTGGTGGGCTATGTGCGATACAACCCTAATAAAGACTGATGGTGGGCTAAGTGCGGAACCATTGAGTAATTTGAATATGAGTAGTTGATTGAAAGATTGTGATGTGATGTATTATGTGACATTGTAGTGCTAAGTGCAGGGAGGCATGCTAATAAATGTATACATTAAGCTTATGATATGGTTTGGATGTGGAAATGGAAGAAATGAGTAAGCATGATTATGAATGTGGAATGTTTCTTGTTTAGTATGTAATGCTATTTATTGTTTAGCACATACTATAATTCTAATTGTTTACATGTAAACTTACAAAAGCTTAAAACTTACTCCCCCTTCTCTTTTCCCTTATTTTATTGAGTTTAAGAGTTGAGATGGGATACGCAGCTATCAACTCACCTTGGTATATCTAGACTTAGTGATTTTGTATATGGCATGTATAGGGGCTAGACTAGTTAGATTATTTTGTTATTTTGGCCAAAGGTGTGTTGGCTCCTTATTAAGATAACTATATTGTATACTGCCATGGTTGATGGCTCACCTTGTCATTTATGAAAATATGAAGTTATTCATGAAAGTTCATGTTGCAAATTATGAGTTGTTTATTGCTATGTTGAATGGATTCATGTAGTGTGAACTAGAAGGGTGCAAAGAGCTTGGCAAATAGCCTCCTTCTTGTCCACATGGGTAGGCACACAGGCATGTATCTAGGCCGTGCGTGACACACGGTCAGTCCATGGGCATGTGCCCAGGCCGTGTGAAGTCTACACTTAGGATTTGGAATTTAAATCGCCACACGATAGAAGCACACAGGCGTGCGACAGATGTGTGGATTAATTAGAGGCGACCACGGGCCAGCCACACGGGCGTGTGCTTTAGCAGTGTGCTAATTAAAGTTTGATGATGTCATAGTCAGAGAGCTCCATGGGTAGAAGACACGGACGTGTCTAGGCCGTGTGAATTAAGTTAGTGTCATCCACGGGCATCGAACACGGGCGTGTTCTTAGACCAACACGGGCATGTGGGCCCTATTTTGATAAAAAATTTCTTAGGTTCGTAAAAGTTTCAGGATTAGTTTTGAAGCCTCTCGGAGGTATGTTTAAGCTTTTCGATAGGTCTAATAGCTATATTTTATAGCTCGATTCGAGACATTAAGTGGGATAAGTTAGGTAATGCCTCAAACCCAGTTCCGACTTCGGCTACGGGTAAGGGGCGCTACATCCTCAATTCCATATATTTTGTAGCAGTATTCACACTTTGGACATTAGTGAGTACAGAGGCGATCACTAGTCTAATACGAACAATGTATATATTGTTATCTTATTCTCTAATTAAATTATTTAGTTGACCTAATGAGGACTAGTCAGGATTGGACAAAAAAATTTTGAAAAAGAAAGGACATGCATTTAAGACGAGAGAGAAAATTATTAGTCACAGGTACCGAAGGAAAGTTAGTGGAAGGAAATAAGCTTGTCCATTGAGTTTTCCTTCTGTGTGCACCCATATAAAGCAAACCTTAGCTTTCTCAACAAGTTCTATATTTTCTTTGGCAATTCATACTTCCTTTCAGCAAATTCTCTTTGTGTTTTCTGGGAAAATGATAGAGCCAAGACCTGCTTGAAGAGTTAATGTTCGTTGTAATCAGGCAATTTCACCATTGTGAATCCTGGTAGATAATGATGAAACTCTAATTGTTTTCATGATTGTTTACAAGACTCTAAGGTTTCATGGTTGAGGGACAGACTAATTATTTAGGAAAGGAAACTTCCAAATTATGGGTTTCCTGATTAAGTGTCCTTATAATATTATTTAGTTCTTTTGAAAAACATGATCTAATTAGTTAACTATTTATGTTATAGCTTAAGAAACTCCTGAAAGCTCTTGGGCCAATAGCAATGGACCTGTTGTTTAGTCTTTGTTGCATCTTCTAGTGAGTTCCTTCATACCTTGTATGTGCATTGTACATAACTGGTTCAAGGTATGTTTACCTGACTGTTGAAAGGTCTGACTTTCCATGTTTGAGTAAGAACTACTTGCTGAGTCATTCCCTATTTTACTTTGGAAAGGAACCATATGGTCAGAACAAAAGAAGTGAATCATGGTGCTGCCTTCATTGCAAGATGCATTGATGTGGCAAAAGAAAAAAAAATGTTTTAAAATGAGAATTTGGGGAATTTAAGGTTGAGGGTTTGTAAATTGAATTTTTGGGTATTTCAATTTGGGGTTTCTTGTTAATTTTTTGGGTAAAAAGGGGGGAAATAATTTTTGACTTTTGAACAAAAGGGGTTTTAGTAAGATATTTTTTAAAAGGGGAAAAATTTTTGGAAATTTAAAAGGAGACAAAGGTTTGTTTCCCTAAGTTTAGAGAAGGGGTAAAGGGTTTTTAATTTTGGGGAAAAATTGGGATTGAATGGTAGGTTAATTTTAAAGGCTTTTGATTCTTGATTTTTTATTACCAATTTTAAGTTTGGAAATTTGGGGTAAAAATTTAAAAATTGATTTAAATTGGTAGGCAAGGGAATGGAAATTTTTAGTTTAAAAAATGGGAGTAAGTAAGGTATTTTAAAAAATTTTTTTTTGGGGTTGTCGAAGGTTTAAAATTAAAGGGGTTTGGGTTTGGGGTTTTTTTTAAACGGGGTGGTTTTTTAAAATTTAATTTTAATTTGGGTCCTTTGGGCAAAATTTTGGTGGTTTAAAAATCCCAAGGAAAAAGGGGGGAAATTTGGGGTTGGGCCCAAGTTTTGGGCTAAAATTTAAAGGGAAAAGGGAAAACAAAGGAAATATTTTTTAAAAAATTTTTTTTAAATTAAGGGGAAAATGTGAAGGAAGGGGCTTTAAAATAAATGATTGGATTTTAAAAGGGGGTTCATTTTTATCTTTTTTTTCTTCGAAATTTTCCCTTTTTTTTTTTTTTCCCCTTTTCTTTAAAATTTTTTTTGGGCCCCTTTTGGGTAACTTTTTTTAATTTTTAAAATCTTTGGTAAATTTTCAAAGGAAATTTGGGTTTCCCTTTTTTCCGGGAAACCCCCCATAAGGGGAAAGCCCCATTTTTGGGCCCTTTTTTTGTTTTAAAAACCCCAAAGGGGGAAAAAAAGTTTTAAAAATTTTTTTTTAATTTTATTTTAAATAAGGGTTTTTTTTTAAAGTTTTGGGGGGTTTGAAATTGGGTTACTTGGAAGTTGGAAAATTTTTCTTTTGGGGTTTGATTTCTTTGAAAGGGTTTTAAATGACCCTTTTTTATTTTTTTTTTTTTTTGCCAAATTTTCCCTGGGGGGTTTCCAAAAAAACCCCCTTTTAATTTTTTAAAGCCAAATTTTAAAATTTTTTTTTTTTAAGCAAAAATTTAATTTACCCTTTTTTGAAAAATTTGGTTTTTACGAAATTTAGCTTTTTTTTTTTGCTTTTTTTTTTTGTTTAAAGGGAACTTTAAACGTTTCATTTTTTTTTTGGCAATTTTATATTGTTTTTAAAGGGTTGAAAAAAGGTATTTTGTTGGTTGGGCCCGGGGTTGGCCCCCCTACTTTTTTAAAGTCCCGGGGTGGGGTAAGTGTTTTTCCCAGGGTTTTGGCCAAAGTGGACCCTTGGGTTTTGGGATTAAATTTAAAGGGGGCCCTTTAAATTTGATTTTTTATTTAAATTTTAGGGCAATTTTTTGGGAAAGGGGATTTTCCCAAAGGGTTCACCACTTTTAATTTTGAAACTAAAAGGGGGTCCCTGGGGAACTTTTCTTTAATTTTCATTCCCAAATTTGGGTTTGGTGTTGGGAAAACCCTTTTTTTTTGTTTTTGTTTTCCTTTAAATTTCAAACCGTTTTAATTTAAAGTTTTTTAAAATTTTTTTTTCTTACTAAAGAAAAACAAGAGGTAATTTCCTTTAAATAATTTTCTTTTTTTTTAAAAATTGAATTAAAAAATTTTCCTTCAATTAAAATGTTTTAAATTTGTTTGGAAAACAAAAAGTTTTTTTAAATAGGGGGAAAAGGGATTTTTTAAAACAAATGTTTTGGGGAAATGGTTTGGCCAAACAGTGGTTAACTTTTGAAACCAAATTTCGTGTTTTTAAAATGTTTTTGGGTTTAAAGGGAATTTTGGGCATATTCACCCCTTTTAAAGTCCCAAAATTTTCCCAAAATTTTTTTGAAGGGGCAGGGGTTGGTAAAAGGATGGGGTTTTGGGGTTAGGAAAGCAAATTTTAAGCTAAATTTAATCCCTTTAAAGAATTCTTTGGTGGGGCCCTAGGGGAACGTAAGGGAAAAAGTGTATTTTAAAACCATGGGAATCTCTTTAAAAATAATTTTTACTTTTCAAATTTCAAAAAGGTTGTTTAAAACCCCAAACCCCTTTTTGGGTTTTTAAATTGGTTAAAATTCCTTTTTTAAAAATACAAAAGAAAAAAAAACCCCCGTTTTGAAATTTAAAAACCCCCAAAAATTTTCAAAATTTTTAAAAAAAATATTTTAAAAAAAAAATTTAAAAAAAAAACCCCTTAAAAAAAAATCCCTTTTTTAAAATTACAAAATCCCTTTAAAATTTTTAAAAACCCTTTTTTTAAATTTGGGTTTTGGTTTGAAATTTTTTTCCCAAAAAGGTAGTTTGGGGAATTTAAACTCCCTTTTTAATTTCAAACCGGAAAAAAGAAAGACCACAATTTGAGGAGATTTGAAAAGGTTAACATCCACTATTTTTAACAAACTGTCCCCCTCTCATCACCTATAAATAAGACCCTCTCATTCCCTCATTCATCATCCCTCAATCATTCCTCATTCATTCTCATCATTCATCATTCTCTCTTCTCCCTAAATTCTCTTAGCCTTTTCCATTCCCACACCTAGCATCATCTCTTCATAGAGATTTTAGCAATTAAGCCTCTTAAAGAACCCATGGTCGACCACCTTGGAGAGCCATCAGCAAAGGAGCAAAGCAAAGGAATGAAAGAGCCTCGTCATCAGAGTCTTGGGTGACAGCCACTCTGAATTGGGTTTATTCTTTCTTTTATTTAATTTAATCTAAAGATGTTTGCTATGTGTTATTTGTTCTTATTTACAACATTAGCTTAATTTGATTTAACCTAGGATGATTGCTTTGATTAAATAATATTTATTTGATTCATGCTTATAATGTTTGTGCCTCAATCGATCATGTTTTCAATTAAAATCAAGTCTATATTTCATTCATACGTGATTGAAATTGTAACACCCTTAACCCGTATCCGTCGCCAGATTAGGGTTACGAGGCGTTATTAGTCATAATATAGTTCACACAGATATTCATTACATTTCATAACTCAAAAGTCTAATCACTTCAACATTTGAAACCTAAACAAATATCAAGTCCTTAAATTAAAAGAAACATAACTTTCATAATTAAACCATACTCCAGCGTCTATTAAACCATATTGTTATGTAACCTTAAAATGAGTATAAATTTAAACATCAAATGATCCACAGTCACTATTAAAATTCCACTCATTTAAACGATATTGGTGATATAAAACATAACCAAACTAACTTTTGTTGCCAATATACCATTCGCATATTTTCCTAAAGTCAAAGCCATATCTAACATAATTACCGAATCCATACCAACTCATTCCTTTAATCAATCATTGATTATAACAACTCACATGCTATACGCATTAATATAAGATAGATTAACCACATTACATATTAACCATACATAACTCACATGCTATACGCATTAATATAAGATAGATTAACCACATTACATATTAACCATAATGATATACACACTTAATCAAGCATCATTTCAAAGATTTAATAACTTCATCTTTTAATGCAAATATATATACATACGACCATAATGATTTGAACCACTTCAATTTGACAAATAACCATAATATAGCATAGTTAATACATATTGATTCAACCAAATCCATTATTAGCAATTATCTATGTAATTAAACCACTATGGCCGAACCACATTTTATATAAAAGTCTATTATCTATATTTACAAATTAAGTTAATGCATGACTAAAGAATCATTATCATAGCATCATTAACGATACACAACTAAAGCTTAACCATGCTACCAACACAAGCATACTTACTCTATCAAAAATTATTACCATAATAAGCAAGCACCAAGACCGAATACACTTAAGACTAAAATACCATAATCTAGCCATTTTCTCATGGCTATATATATATACAAGGACATCACCATTAATTCGTACATAATCTAGCCTATACATGCCTTTAATTCAAAACCAAACTCAAAAGGTACCAAAATAGATTGATAGTGTGGATGACTTCGTTGACGATCCCCGAGCTTGTAGCTTGATCAAAATCTATAAAATAGAACAATGAACACACAGAGAGTAAGCTTACTAGCTTAGTAAGTCTTAAGCAAATTTTAGCATGGCATTCAAACTTTCAAGCATTATAAACAATTTGTTTATAACATTGAATACAATTTATTTAACTCAAAAGTTCTTTATGGCCGAATGTCATTACCATACTTACCATAGTAATTATCATTTTCTTACCTTAAGCAATTAAAAGTGATTCGATTTAACACTCAAACACTTTAGATTACTTAATAACAATTAAACTTTAACAAAACACATATGATATCTCATTACGAACTTCAATACCTTATATAATTTAACATTTTTCCTTATCTTACCTCCAACATTAACTCACTATCTCAGTTCAAGATTCAAATGGTAAATATCAATTTCCAACTATACACTCACTTCATATACACTTCATTTATTAGAATCATATACAAGAACATATATATGTATACACATATCCATATAACCTTTATAACTCCAAATATTCAATATCCACATAATGATAATATGATCACATAACTAAAAAGGTCGAATATACCTATACAATCATGTATCACCTTCTTGTCCAACAAAGCTCACATATATGCTTTCATAATTGATCGATCATAGAAACTCAATTAAATAGTTCATAGGCACTTACCTGTATGGCCAAGTAGATTAATTCATATGAATAAACCTTAGTTGGTTCTTTTGTCACCATAACTCCAGTATTTTATATGCATAAGCTCATATTAAAAATCACCGGCATTAAGCCTGCTAGACCGAGGTCTAAATTTAATCACCGGCATTAAGACCGAGGTCTAAATTTTAATCATCGGCATTTAGCCTGCTAGGCAATAAGCCCGATACGTTTCACCGGCACGAGGCCTGCTAGGCAATAAGCCCGATACGTTTCACCAAGACGAGGCCCGCTAGGCAATAAGCCCGATACATTTCACCGCAAGACGAGGCACCGCTAGGCTCAAGCCCGAATATTCATATTATCAAACCATCTCACACACATTACATATTATCAATATCACATGTAACACACATAATTCATATCACTTTAACATATCAAACTCAATTTCATTTAGCAACATTTCATTATTAACATCACCTATTACATTCTGGCTTTGACCAATTTCATATTCAATAATCAAAATTCAGCATGTAAATTTAGTTATGAGCAATATTTACGGTATTAACTTGCTTAAAGACTTACCTCGGATACTTTTGGACGTCAATAACCGGCTATTCGTTAACTTTCGCCTTTCCCCGATTCAAGTACATTTTTCTTTGTTCTTGATCTAAATACATTCAATTTGAGCTCATTCAAACACATTTCATTTCAATTTAATCCAAAAAAAGCTTAAATGGGAAAAATTACCATTTTGCCCCTAATGTTTCACATTTTTACAAATTAGTCCTATTTGCACAAAACACAAAATACACAAAATCTCCCAACATTATAGCTAGGCTGAATCTTCCACATAGCCATATAAGTCCATTAATTTCATTTATTTTGCATTTTAACCCCTCAAAAATTTATTTTCACAATTTAGTCCAAATTACTCAAAATTATCCAAAAATCCAAAGACAAAACATGTTAATCTAACACATATATTTCATAATTCATCATCAAATATCATAAAACTCATAAGCTCATCAATGGAAAAACACAAAATCATCATCAAATTCAAAAATTAAGACATGGGCTTTGAAGATAACTTAGCAACGATCACAAAACGTAAAAATTATCGAAACCGATTAAAACTAACCTTTAATTTAGCTTGTAAATAGTCGAATGTACAAAGCTCCAAAACCTTTTCTTTTCTTTGTGTTATTTGGTGGAAGAAAGAATGAATAAAATCCCACTTTCATGTTGGTTTTATTATAATATAATTATAAATTATAAAATAAATATAATATAACCTTAAACATATAAAATAATGCATAAAAACATGTTATATCACCATGTTGCCGTCCACTATAACTTAAAATGGGCATATTGTGACTTCACTAAAATAAAGCCACATCAATTTAGCCCTAAATCAA
This sequence comes from Gossypium rotundifolium, assembly GCA_025506655.1. Lineage (NCBI taxonomy): Eukaryota > Viridiplantae > Streptophyta > Magnoliopsida > Malvales > Malvaceae > Gossypium > Gossypium rotundifolium. The sequence continues at coordinate 35,304,524 of CP106730.1, forward strand.
ATAAAAGGTCACTTTTACCACTTATGCGATTTAGTCCTTTTTGACTAATTGAGCACACAAACAGTTAAATTTTTATACGAAACTTTTACACATATTAATTCATATATCATAAACATAGAAAATAATATTTAAATATTTTTATTTTTTTAGACTCGAATTCGTGGTCCCGAAACCACCGTTTTGATTATGGTCAAGTTCGGACTGTTACAAAAATACACCTGAATTAGCTAAGCGATCCTGACCAGATGACGGCTAACAGACACATAATTGAAATGTGCATGCTCAATTTAGATCCTGACCTGATTAAATTGTAGGTTGCACAACAACTCTGACCAAGCTTTGTTATATGCATAGTTTTTAGATTTGTGTGATTAAATTGTTTCAAACTTGACACGTCCCTGTTACCTCACACGAATGCTAAGAAACCCTTTGTAAATAAGGATTAGTAAAATGTGTATTTACTAAGTAAAGGATTCTGAAAGGACCTAATGTGGTTTCCAAACTCATGAAAGATCGAGTTGCCATGGAATGTTTTTCCGAATATTATTAAGCATGTTAATAAAAAATTGAGTTTAATTAAAGGAATTGTCCTAGTTTATTTATGTTATTATTGTTGCAAATTGTGTTTAATTTTAATAAAATCTATTTCATTCATATAGTATACATATTTAGGATAATTTGCATTACGGATCATTGCATTTAGTTTAATATATTTTAATCACCACTTCTCAACTATATTGTGTTTTTATTTACCAAATTGTTAATATAATTTTACAAATTAAGTGACTTAGGACAAATACAATCCCTATGGAGACGATAGCTCGATACTTACTTGTTAGTTGATAACGACTGTGTATACTTGCACAAACCTATGCGTTACAGTTGTTTAATTTAATATGATTGGTAAGTTAAGTTTCACCTATACGAATTTACTAAGCATTAAATACTTACATAATCATTTCCTCTGTCTTGTAGATTGTTAGAAAGCTCAGTAGGTTGGAATCTCATCAGAGTATCATCACACTATCTATTGATCATATTAGTATTTATGGTTATTTTGGTTAATGGTTATAAATGGCATGTAGTAGGGTTATAAGTTTAGTCTTGGTAATTGGTTCGTTTTTAAATGCTGCCAAGTTCATTCATTTTCATATCCTTTGACGAAAGCTTAAATGATGTGTATTCCTATGAGATGATAGTAACTATGTATGCCCACTTGTGAATGGAAGAAGTTAATTTTGTGATATGTTAGATATGGTTATTTGGCATGTATAGGGTCTTTTATAATGATAAATCATGAATGTGTTAATGGTTGATTTGGTATGTACATGTGTAACAGCCCGGTTTTGGGTCTAATCAGAATAGTGGTTTCGGGACCACAAATTTGACATAGTAAAATTTTATTTTACTATATTTTTATGGTCTACAGTTTTATGGAATGATTTCATGAAAATTTCGTTCGAAAATTTTGACATTTGGGCACTCAATTTAGTTAAAAGAACTAAATTGAAAAAGGTTCAAAATGTGTGTTCTAGAAGCTAGAGGTGTCTAATTGCTATGAAATTTTAAATCAGAGGTCCTTAGATGGTAATTAGACCATTATACTCTAGTATGGACAAAAATCGGCATGGTTAGTGAAAAATTTCAAAGTTTAGGTGAAGGGAATTTTGGTAATCTAGTAAAAAAAGCCAAAATAACTAATCAAATTCTTCATCTTCATCAATTTAGTCTGCCATGATCGAAATTCACAAGAGGAGTCCATAGCTAGGGTTTGTTCATCTTCCTCCATTCTAGCCCCGTTTTTAATGATTTTTATGTTTTTGAGATCCTTGTAACCTAATCTAGCTATTTCGGGGACTATTTGAAGAGAAATCAAAGTCTAAAATTTTACCCATGTTAGATATTTTTGTATTTTGATGTTTAATGGTAGAAAATGCATGTTTCGTGTTAGATAAACAGCATTTACCAAGTGATTTTTGATAAAAATGCCTAAAAGGACCTATTTGTAAAAGTTGTAAAATATGTAGTAGAAATGTGAATAAATGAAAAATGTGGGCTGCTATTAGAATGAAAAAGATTTGGCTAGGCTTGGGTAATGAAGAAATCAAATGAAAATCATTTTACGAGCCTAAGGACTAAAATGTAAAAAGTTGAAATGTTAGGGGCAAACATGTAATTTTTACCATAAGGTGTTTTTGGGTTTAAATTGAATAATGTGATAATTGAATAAGCTAAATTTGATGTTATAGACCAAGAAAGACGAGGTTCAGACCTAGACCGGAGAAAAATAAGATTGTGGACTAAATCGAACAATAATCCATTTTGTACCGAGGTAAGTTCGTATGTTAAAAATAAGCTTTAGAATAATTGTATTTAAATGCTTTAATATTGCATGAATTGTATATTTGATCTTGTGAATTAGTATAATCCTACGAACGAGTTCGAAGACGAATCGATAAGCAAGAAATCTCGTTTGAACCTTAGGAATAGGTTAGGATACAAGTGACATGTCACTAGGGTCATTATGTGTTATGTGATTATGTGATCCAGGTGCTGATCTCGCACGTCATACCAGTGGCTGAGTACACTAGCATATGTTACGAATACTTGACAGCTTGTGTGAGCAACACCGTGTAGCTACTTCTTGACTGACAACTTGTGTGAGTAGGCCCGTCGATAGCTCGAGAGCAAGCAATTATGTGACATGAGACTTAGGTAGCTTTGGCTACATATGTGGCACTTAGTGTGCAAAGTTTTCTGAGTATTCGACATTGTTATTTCGAGTGGTTCACGGGTATGTCAAATATGAAAGTAAGTGTACATTCATTTTTAGATGGCTCAAGTATGTATGTAAAGCCTATGCTTATTAAATGTGTAAAATGATAAATATGAGGTAAGTTTTGTGATGGGATAGATTGTGATTGTGAAACTATGGTAGGTTCACATTTAATTATGTTATGTTATTTGAATGTTATGTGCATGGTAAGGTTTCTTATTTCTTGCATAAGAGCTTACTAAGCTATATAGCTTACTCCGTTAATTTTCCATGTTTTTATAGTGTACCCAAGCTAACTCGGAATTGAGATCATCGAAGATTCAGATCACACTATCAAACTCTCATTTTGAGTATTAATGGTCTTAACATTTTGAATGTATGGCATGTATGGGGACTTGGTCATTTTGTTATATGTGCCATTGGTAATGTGGCCAAATGTATTGGCTTACAATGATTAATGATTTCATTTTGTATATGGCCATGTATGATGGATTATGTTGGTGGAAGTATATTTATATGTTGATACCATTCATGAATGTGGAAACTTGCATTATTTATGTTGATAAATGTTGATGTTGAAGCATTTTAGATGTTAGCATGTGGATGTGATGTTGATACCTTGGTTGTATATGTTTTCGTTGCCAAAGTGTAACAACCCGATTTTGGTCCTAGTCAGAACAGTGGTTTCAAGACCACAAATTCGAGGAGGAAAAAATTTATTTTTATTACATTTTTATGGTATACGATTTCACGAAATGATTTCGTGGAAATTTCATTCGAAAATTTCGACGTTTAGGCACTCAATTTAGGCAAAAGGACTAAATTGTAAAAAGTGAAAAGTTGAGTTCTACATGTTAGAGGTGTCTAATAGTTATGAATTTTAAATTTGAAGTCCTTAAATGGTAATTAGACAATTGGATAATTTTTGGACAAAAATGGATATGAAATAAGTGAAATAGATTATTTTTAAGTTAGGGACATTTTGGTCATTTAGTGATTAAATGACAAAATAAAGAAAATAAAAGCCAAATTTTTGTCCATCTTCAACCCATGGCTGAAACCTGCATTGAGAAACCATGGCTAGGTTTTTTCAAGCTTCCTAGCTCAATTGTAAGTCCGTTCTAGCCCCGTTTTTAATGATTTTTACGTTTTTGAAATCCTCGTAACAAGATCTATCTATTTCTACCAATATTTTGAGATATGGTTCAATTCTAGGGTTTTGAACCACAACAAATATGTGTGTATTTTGATGTTTAAAGGTAGATTATGCATGTTTATGGTTAGAGAAATGACTTTTACTAGGTGATTTTCGGTAAAGATATTAAAAAGGACTGATTTGGAAAAGTTATAAAATTTGTCATAAAATTGTCAATTAGTGGAAATTGTGGGCTGTTGTAGTTATGAAAATGGTTCGGCTAGGCTTAAAATACAAAGAAATTGAATGAAAATTATTTTACGAGCCTAGGGGTGAAAGTGTAAATATGTGAACTTTAGGGCAAAAACGTATTTTTTTCATAATATGATTTTTGGATCACATTGAATAACGTGACTAATAAATAGACTAAATGTGATATTATAGATCAAACAAAATGAGGTTCGGAACTAGAACGGAGGAAAATAAAGAATATGACGAATAAGTCATTTTCACCGATTATGCTACCGAGGTAAGTTTGTATTTAAATAATGCATCATTTTTACTTACGTTTTTATGTTTTGATATATTCTATGAGATGTGGCTGAATATTTAACAAAATTGACAAAGTATCGAAATGTGAGAAATTTTCCAGTTGAACTTTAGGAATAGAATAGGATACAAGTGACATGTCATTAGGGACCTATGCGAAATCTATGTGAAATTGTAACTAAGTGAATCTGGGTGCTGGTCTTATGTTCTACCAGTGGCTGGGTATATCGGCATTGGTTACTGGACACTGACATACTTGTGTGAGCAAAGATCGAGTAGTAACGAATGACTGAGAGCTTGTGTGAGCAGACCCGTGAAAGTGAATAGCTCGAGAATGAGCCTCTATGTGAAAAGTGATGTGAAGTAGCTTTGGCTACAAGTGTGGCACTTATGTGCAAACTTCCGACGTATCCAATAATATTCAAGTGTGTTCAACGGGAAAATGACTAAGGGTAATTGAATGTGATTATGTGAGTGCAGGTACATGTGTATATATATTCATGAGTAATGTGCTCGATATGTGATCGAACTTTGGTAAGGTTGATATGGAGTAAGTGTTACAATGAAGACTTGTAAATATTTGATGATGACTAGCTATTGGCATGGCTAACTATGGATAGACTTTAGTGTTATATGTGTGTAAATGAGAATTAATACAAAGAAAACATGATAGAGTAAAATTAGCAATAAAACAGTTTGGACAGCAGTAGTTGTATCATTTTAAAAAATCACCAAAAAGGGTAGAAATCGAATTATAGGTTGAATAAGATATGAAATTAAATATTAATGAGTCTATTTTTACATAAAAAACGATGTAAGCAAAAGAATTTCATATTCTGATATATTTGAATTTTTGTGAGACAGAGTTAGAATGATTTCAGAATCCCTTGTTCTGAATTGGAAAAATAATTAACAATTGTAAAAAAAAATAATTATGGTTTATAATTTATCTGCTTAAATTTCTTAATGAGTCCAAGAGAAACAAAGAGAACATTATCCAAATTCTGTAGGATGAGATAATTAATTTTTAGTAAAAAAGGGTCAGGACTGTCGGACATCGGAACAGAGGTGACTTTAATGAATAAACTATACTTATTGGATAAACAAAAAATTCTAAAAATTTTATGGAAAGAAGATATGTGAGCTTAGTTTCAGGGAAAATTAGCTGATCTTAATTTGAAGTTTGTATCTCAAGATATAAATAATTTAGTGACTATGGCTCGAGCAGACAGCTTGAGATGAACGTGAGTAAATAGTGGAACTATGTGCAATTATGATTATATTATCTTGAGAACATATTGGGAGGATTGGTAAAAACATACAAATAAATTGCTTATTATTTACATGCCAACTTACTAAGCTATATAGCTTACCCCCTTCCTTTCTTTTTCCTAAAGTGTCATAGATGCTAGCTCGAGTTGTAGGTCGTCGTAGATTCTATCACATTAAGAAGCTATGGATTGGTATCGATGATTTTTATTCTAGCTTTCTAAGTCTATGGCATGTATAGGGACTTGGTCATTTGTGTACATGTTATTATGAGTTGGCCTAGAATATTGGCCTATGCTATTTAAAGGTCATTGTTGTATAAGTGTAATTGCCCGATTTTGGGCCTAGTTCGAACAGTGGTTTTGGGGCCACAAATACAATGAGAAAATCTTATTTTTTATTATATTTTTATGGTCTACAATTTCACGGAAAGATTCTGTGAAAGTTTTGTTCGAAAATTTTGACATTTGGGCAGTCAATTTAGTCAAAAGGACTAAATTATAAATAGTATAAAAGTTGAGTTCCACATGTTAGAAGTGTCCAATTTCTATGAAATTTTAAATTGGAGGTCCTTAAATGGTAATCAGACCATTGGTTTAATAGTTGGACAAAAATGGACATGAGATAAGTGAAATAGGATATTTTAAGTTAAGGGCATTTTGGTAATTTTGTAATTAAATGGACTAAAAGACAAAATAAAAGCCAAAAACCTTTTTACATCTTCTTCCTTGGCCAAATTTACCATGGAGGAATCCATGGCTAGGGTTTTCAAGCTTTCAAGCTCAACAGTAAGTGCATCCAAGCCCCGGTTTTAATGTTCTTTACATTTTTGAGATACCCGTAACTCGGTTTAGCTACTTCTACCATTATTTTGAGCTAGGGTTTGTGTTTAAAAATTTACCCATGGATGACATGCACGTGCTTTGATGTCTAATGGTAGAATATGAATGCTCGATGTGTAGTAAACGACTTTTACTAAGGGGTTTTCGATGAAATCGCAAAAAGGGACTAATTTGTAAAAAGTTGAAAATGCATAAAAATGTGTGAATGAATGCAAACTGTGGACTGCTATAGTTATGAGAATGGTTTGGCTAGGCCTAGAATACAAGGAAATCGAATAAAAATTATTTTACGAGCCTAGAGGTAAAAGTGTAAATATGACAAAATTTAGAGGCAAAAATATAATTTGCCATAGTATGATATTTGGGTCACAATGAATAATGTAACTAATAAGTAAGCTAAATGTGATGTTATAGATCAAAGAAAATGAGGTTCGGACCTAGAACTGGAAAAAAGTGAGAAATTAACGATTGGCTCACTTTTTACCATTTTGGTATCGAGGTAAATTCGTGTGTAAATAATACAACCTTATTTACATTAATTGTATTTTAATATTTTTTAGATTACATGAATTGTATATGGTCTGTATGAAATTGATTAATGACAATTTTGACAAAATTTCGAAGAATAAAATCTCTGATTAAACCTTAAGAATGGATAGAATACAAAATGTCATGACACTAAGGTTACTGAGGTCCCGTATAAGACCATATCTGGGATACGGACTCGGCACCGAATTGAGATCTTGTGTAAGACCATATCTGGGATATGGCATCAGCACTGAATAGTGATTCCGTGTAAGACAATGTCTGGGGCCTGGCTTCAGTATGAAATCGTGTAAGACAATGTCTGGGACATGGCGTCAACATGTGATCCCATGTAAGACCATATCTAGGATGTGGCATTGGCATCTTACTACAAGCCTGACAATTTTCGAGTATCCTTAGTTATTCCAAGTAGTTCAACGGGGTAAAGAAACTAAAGTTTTTGTTAAAGATGGAAAAAGGGCTAAAGTTATGTGATGGAGTGATACAGGTAAATATGCGAAATTCATGAGAAATGAGTTTGGTATGTGATTTCGTATAAGACCAGGTTAGGGACATGGCGTCGATATGATGTTTCATGTAATACCATATCGAGGATATGGGGTTGATACGGTACTATATGTATTATATTTCTGAGTAACTTTTAGCATTCCGAGTGGTTCAACGGGTACGTTAAAAACGAGAAAGTAAGTGATTATGTTACGAGTAGTACATATATGTACATAGAACTCACGTAAAGTGAATTTGGTATATGATGAATTCTTGAGAAGAATGTCCGCGAATAAGTTATACTTGTGAAATATTGATAACCTTGTGATTAGTGATCTACATTCCTGATGAATGGATCCATGATAAGTTTTGATGATGATCATGTGTGAGGCTTTTAGGCCAAATTAAATTGAGAAATGATATGTTCAAGTCCTTGTTGTTGATGTATAGATTAAATTGGCCAATGAATGGTGTATAAATATTTGATAATGATTAGTTATTGGAATGGCTAACCATGGGTATACTTTGGTATTATATGTGCGTAAATGAGAATTAGTGCAAAGAAAACATGATAGAGTAAGTTTAGCAATAAAACAGTTTGGTCAGCAGCAGTTGTATTAATTTGAAAAATCACCAAAAATGGTGGAAATCGAATTAGAGATTGAGTAATATATGAAATTAAATCTTATTGAGCCTATTTTCACGTAAAAGAAACGTTGTAAGAAAAAGAATCTCATATTCTGAGATATTAGAAGTTTTATGAGATTGAGTTATAATGTTTTTGGAATCCCCTATTTTGAATTGAGAAATTCATTATAAATTGTACAATAATAATAAAAGGACAAAATTTATATACTATAATTTCTCGTTGAGTCTATTTTCAAGAGAAACAAATGGGAACGTTATTTGAGTTCTGTACAATGAAAAAATAAATCTTTAGTGAAGAGGGGTCAGAACTGTTGGATAGTGAAATAGGGGAAGTTTAAAGAATAAACTATACTGATTGGATGGACCAAAAATTTTGGAAATCCTATGGTAAGAAGATATGTGAGTCTAGTTTCAAATAAAATTAGTGGATCTTAATTTGGAGTACCGTAGCTTTGGATAAAAATAATTTCGTGACTGTAACTCGAGTAGAGAGCTCAAGATGAACATAAATTAATTGTAAAATTTTATGTAATAATAATGGCATTATCTTGAGAGCTTATAATAAGGATTGTTAAAAGCATGGTAATCAATTGTTTATTATTTACATACGTACTTGCTAAGCTTTGTAGCTTACTCCCTTCTTTTCTCGTATCTTATAGGGTTTTATGCTAGCTCAAGTTGGAGATTGTCAGAGATGCTATCACACTATCAAGCTATCATGTTGGGTAAAAGTGAATGCAAAACCCCATTGAGTTTATGGCATGTATAAGGACTTAGTCAATTATGTATATGTCATTTGATTTGGCCAAATGTGTTAGTTCATAATGATTATATGGTTCATTTTGTATATGGCTATAGGGAATTGGCCAATACTTATCAAGTTTCATATTTTAATGATGATAAGTTTTATGAAGGGAAAGTTTATGCAAATGACGAGGTAAAATGTGAAGTGTTTGAATGATGATAAGTAGTTCTTTATATGGTATTATTACCATATCATGTATTGCTTGAGTTGGTATAAGTGTGTTTATGTTTCAAGGTGACAATTGGCTTGGAAAATAGCCTCTAAGTGTCCATACGGGCTAGCACATGGGCGTGTGCTTATTAAGGGGTTGCTGACATCATAAATAGAATAACCCTAGATTTCACACACGGGTGAGGACACGGGCATGTCTAGGCCATGTGAAGGACACGGGCCATTGATAAGGGCGTGTGTTCGGCCTATGAAAACCCTTGTAGGTTCGAAATAGAAAAAAATTCTACACGGGCTAGGGACATGGGTGTGTGTGACCACACGGGCGTGTCCTAAGTCACACGGGTGTGTGACCCCTGTTTAGGCAAAAATTTTCAAAGAGTGTAAAATTTTTCGGTTGAACTCCGAAACCTTCCTGATGTATGTTTATGTCTTCGTAGGCCCATTATATGTTTGTATTGAATAAGAAAGAAAAGTTTTAAGTTAGAACGAAATTTTATAGCCCGATATTACATGTTCAAGCAAGGTTAAGCATGGTAATGCCTCGTATCCGGTCCCGGCATCGGACACGGGTAAGGGATGTTACATTTAATGGTATCAGAGCTACGGTTTAGTTGATTCTCGGACTAACCTAGCGTATGTGTAACAGCCCGATTTAGGGCCTAATCGGAATAGTGGTGCGAGACCACGAAACCGAGATGAAATTATGAGTTTTAAGGTTTATGTCATGTTTGCATGCTAGTATGAAGGTTTCATGAAGCAATTTCGCTAAATTGTGATTGAATGGTCCAAAAGGACTAAATTGCAAAAGTTGCAAAATATGAATTTATAGAAGATTTTTGTATGAAATAGCCTTAGAATAATAATTATGAACCCCTAGATAGCAATTTTCCCAAAATTTAATTTTTGGACAAAATTAGTCATGAGATAGTTTTATGGAAATTTTTAAAAAGAGGGGCATTTTGGTCATTTTCCTAATTAATGATTAAAATGGGAAAAAGATGACAAAAATCAATTCATCTTCTTCCCCAAGCTGCCGAAAATTCCAATAGCCATTGTTAGGGCTCTTTCAATTTTCCAAGCTTACTAGCAATTGCTCCTAAGCCCGATTTTCAACATTCTTCGTATTTTTGAAGTCCTAGTAGCATGAGTAAGCTATTTTTAGCTATTTGATGAGCTATAGTGGATGTTCAAAAATGTCTTCATGTATGACATGCATGTATTTTGATGTTTTATGGAAGATTATGAAAGCTTGATGTAGTAGAAACATCTTTTGTTAAGTGATTTTCCATGAAAATGCATGTAGGGACTTGATTGTGGAAATCTTAAATTTGGTCATACATGTGCGATTTTGTGAGAATTGATGATTGTTATAGTTGATACAATTAATCAGCTAAGCATGTAGTTTAAGAAAGTTGTATAAAAATCATTTTACGGGCCTAGGGGCAACAGTGCAAATATGAAAAAGTATAGCGGCAAAATAGTAATTTTTCCAAAGAATGAGTTATGAGTCAATTTAGTCAATATGCTTATTAAATGGTCTATTTATGATTATAGATCAAGAAAAATGAAGCCCCGATCAAAATCGAGGCAAGAACAAAGTCGAGGATTAAATTGCATATCTACATACATTTTGTATATTGAGGTAAGTTTGTATGATTTCTATCATGGAATTGCTTAGTATAATGTACATTGTTGTCATGGAATGCTTAATGTTTGTTAAATATAGAAATCAATATGATTAAGTATGAACAAGTTATCATGTAAGTCCAAGGACCCAAGCTTGGCATTGAACAAATTATCATGTAAGTCCAAGGACCCAAGCTTGGCATTGAACAAGTTATCATGTAAGTCCAAGGACCCAAGCTTGGAATTGAACAAGTTATCATGTAAGTCCAAGGACCCAAGCCTGGCATTGAACAAGTTTTCATGTAAGTCTAAGGACCCAAGCTTGGCATTGAACAAGTTATTATGTAAGTCCAAGGACCCAAGCTTTGTAATGAACAAGTTATCATGCAAGTCCAAGGACCCAAGCTTGGCATTGAACAAGTTATCATGTAAGTCCAAGGACCCAAGCTTGGCATTGAACAAGTTATCATGTAAGTCCATGGACCCAAGCTTGGCATTGAATAAGTTATCATGTAAGTCCAAGGTAAGCTTGGCATTGATTCAAGAAGGGATATATCATGTAAGATCATATCTAGGATATGGCTTTGACATTAAGTTATGTGGGATGAGATTTAGCATCCTCGATTATTTGTAGAAATTCATCAAGCAAATGAGTAAAGTTCAAATGAGATAACAAGAAAGCTAATACACAAAGATATTACCAAGTTGAAATTGAGTATTATTTATGTTATGAATGATGAATTAGAGATCATGATTATTAAATTAAAGTATGTTGATCAATGTGATCAAGTGATACAGACACCATGTTTACCTTATAAGTATAAGGATAGTAAGTATCATGAGACATGTGAAAATCAGTATGAGTAAGTAAGCTTTAAAACTGAAATTATGATACCATTGTTATGTCAAATGGTTTATATTAAGCAAGTTTATTAATCCGTGTTTTACATGCAAACTTACTAAGCTAAATGCTTACGTCTTTAATCCTTTCTTTCTATGTAGTCCTGCCAAGCTAACTTGTGGATCGTTGGAGTCGGAGCTTGTAGCACACTATCAATCCTTATTTTGGTATAGCCAAGTTATTTTACTAAGTATGGCATGTATAGGAAGTATTCATTTTGAGAACATGTTTTAAGAAGGGCCATTGTATAGGTTATCAAACCATTATTCTTTTGTATATGGCTAAGTGGTTCGCCAAAATTGGTTATATGTATGTCGTTGTATTCAATGAAGCATGTTGTATAGTTTTTGAAATGTATTGGTTTGATTTTGATTTTAGGGTGGTAAATGGCTTGGTAAATAACCTCTAAGTGCTCACACGGTTAGACACATGGGCGTGTGTCTAGGCCGTATGAACCCTGCACCTTATTGTTATTAATAATCATGATAGGCCACGATACAACCCCACGGCCGTGTGTATGAGCCGTGTAGAATACACGGTTTGAACATGGCCGTGTGCCCATACCGTGTGGATCAAGTCAGTATATCAAGGTTTATCACACGGTTTAAGCCCACGGGCATGTTCAGGCCGTGTGAAAATAGTCAGTAGCTCCCTACGGTTGATAACATGGGAGCGTCAAGGGGTACATGGGCGAGTGACCCCTGCTTTAAAGAAAGGTTTCGATTAAGTTTTGAAAGTTTTTAGATATGTGCTTAAGGCCACGTAGGCCCATTTAATGTATGATTAAACTAATATAGAGAATTTTTTAAGTCAGAACGAAATTTCACAACCCATAAGTGTATGTTTTAATGAGTTCAAGCATGGTAATATCTCTTATCCAGTCCTAGCCTCAGGCTTGGGTATGGGGTGTTACATTTAATGGTATCAAAGCCACGATTTAGTCGGTTCTAGAACTAACGTAGCACGAGCATGAGTCTAGCTATACATGTCGTACATAAGAATGTTTTAATAATGATAGTGTGACGACTCCTGACTATTTAAATTATGTTTATACATATTGTAAATGGATCTCGAATAAGAATAGACCCGCTACGGTGAGTCAAGAAGGAAGAGAAGAGGTTAAAGAAGCTTTCCTCCATATAATGAATGCCTAGTATACGGAGTTCGTTCGTGTGAACCTGAATGCACAACCCCCTCCACCCTCGCCTGTTCCACAACCTGCTCCAATAGCCCCTCAAGTAGTAGAGGTGGTAAAAGGAGATAAACCTCCAATTGATAGGATCAGGAAACATGGGGCAGAAGAATTTCGGGCTAGAACAGATGATGATCTAGAAAGAGCTGAATTTTGGTTAGAAAATACCATCAAGGTATTTAATGAGCTGTCATGCACTCCTGAAGAATGCATGAAGTGTGTAATCTCTCTCTTAATGACTCTGCTTACCAATGGTGGAACACCCTTGTGTCGGTAGTACTGAGGGAAAGGGTCGCATGGGAATTCTTCTAAGAAAAGTTCATGAAAAAGTATATCAGCCAAATATTTGTAGACTAGAAGAGGAAGGAATTTCTAGAGCTGAAGTAAGGCAAGATGTCAGTAACTAATTATGATCGAGAGTTTGTATGACTCAACAAATACGCTCGTGAATGTGTATCCACTGAGGCCATTATGAGTAAAAGATTTGAAGATGGATTAAATGAGGATATCAAGTTGTTTGTTGCTGTCCTAGAATTAAAGGAATTTGTTGCGCTAGTAGAAAGGGCTTGTAAAGCCGAAGAACTAGTAAAAGAGAAGAATAAGTCTGAAATGGAGTCTCGTGACTCTAGAAAGAGACAGTGGAATAAGTCATTCCAATTTTCATCCAAAAAGTCAAGAGATTTCCCTACCCAATCGACTACTTCCACTGGGCTTTCAAGGAAAGACAAGAGTAAACAGTATTTAGGGAATAAAGCACAGACTACTTCAGTTGCAAGTGTGGGGAATATTAGATCTGACAGACCTGAATGCCCACTGTGTGGCAGATGTCACCTTGGAGAATGCCGAGCACATGAAAATGCATGCTTTAGATGTGGTTCTAAAGACCACTATATAAAAGATTGTCCAAAGATGATGAAAGAAGAAAGACCTCAGAACCCGAGATCCGGGAGTATGGTTAGAGGCAGACCGCAAAGGAACCCAGGAAGTGGGGAAAGTGGAAGAGGTAACCCTAGAGAACAGGCTATGAGACCTGAGGGTAAAGCGCCTGCAAGGACTTATGCCATTCGCACTCGGAAAGAGGCATCTTCCCATGATGTTATTACGGGTACCTTTTCTCTTTATGATGTTAAAGTTATTGCTTTAATAGATCCCGGATCCACACGCTCTTACATTTGCATGAAATTAGTATCAGGTTTGAGTATGCCTATAGATTCTATAGAATTTATGATTAAAGTGTCTAATCCTTTAGGCAAGATTGTGTTAATTGATAAAGTTTGTAAAGATTGTCCATTAATGATTAGAGGTCATTGCTTTAAAGCAAATCTTATGTTGCTACCATTTGATGAGTTCGACCTTATTCTTGGCATAGACTGGTTGACTACCCATGATGTAATAGTTAATTGTGAGAAGAAATATATCGAAATGAGATGTGAGTATGGGGATACTCTTCATGTAGAATCAGATGAACAAGGTAGATCACCGGCAATGATTTCTCTTATGATGGCACAGAAATATATAAGAAAAGGGTATGAAGCATATCTGGCCTATGTGATGAATGATAGAGGAACAGAACTGAAGATTGAGTCAATACCGATAGTACGTGAGTACGGGGAAGTTTTTCCCAAGGAATTACCAGGACTACCACCAATTAGAGAGGTTGAGTTCAATATTGAGCTAACTCCCGGTACTGTACCGATATCCATTACTCCTTACTGAATGGCTCCAATAGAATTGAAAGAGCTAAAGTCACAGTTGCAAGGGTTAACAAAAAAAGGCTTTGCAAGATCAAGTTGTTCACCATGGGGTGCTCCGATTTTATTTGTGAAAAAGGAAGATGGCACCATGAGATTGTGCATAGATTACCGTCAACTTAATAAAGTGACAGTAAAGAACAAGTACCCATGCCTAGGATTGATGATTTGTTCGATCAATTGAAAAGAGCCACTGTGTTCTCCAAAATAGACTTGAGATCAGGGTACTATCAGCTTAGAGTGAAGGATTCAGATGTATCCAAGACCGCCTTTCGAACGAGGTATGGGCATTATGAATTTTTAGTCATGTCATTTGGGTTGACCAATGCTCCCGTTATATTCATGGATTTAATGAATCGCATATTTAGACCATACCTCGACAAGTTTGTAGTCGTTTTTATTGACGACTTTCTGATTTATTCCCTAGATGAGAATGATCATGCTGAACACCTACGGACAGTTCTATAGATTCTTCGAGAAAATTAGTTATATGCCAAATTCAATAAAAGTAAATTTTGGCTCAAGGAAGTAGGATTTCTTGGACATATTGTCTCGAAAGATGGAGTCCAACTAGATCCAAATAAGATCTTGGCCATAATGGATTGGAATCCACCGAAGAACATCTCTGAGATTAGAAGTTTTCTAGGCCTAACCGGCTATTATAGATGATTTGTCAAGGGGTTTTCCATGATTGCAACCCCAATGACTAAACTATTATAGAAGAATGTGAAGTTTGAATGGTCAGAATGATGCCAACAAAGTTTTGAGAAGTTGAAAGCAATGTTGAAAGAAGCTCCAGTTTTACTACAACCTAAGTCAGTGAAAAAATTTGTGATTTACAGCGATGCATCCTTAAACGGATTAGGCTATGTACTCATGCAAGAAGGCAAGGTGATTGCTTATACCTCAAGACAGTTGAAACCTCATGAGAAGAATTATCCAACGCATGATTTAGAATTAGCTGCCATATTTTTCGCTTTGAAGATTTGGAGACACCATTTATATGGTGAGAGATGTTGGATTTTTACTGATCACAAAAGTCTGAAGTACTTGATGACATAGAAAGAGTTGAACTTAAGGCAACGGAGATGGTTAGAGTTGATAAAAGACTATGAGTTGGTCAATGACTACCACCTAGGAAAAGCGAATGTAGTCACCGATGCTTTGAGTAGAAAGTCCCTTTTTGCATTAAGGGCATTGAATTCCAGGATATCTTTATTCGAAGATGGTTCTATTATAGCCGAGTTGAGAGCTAGAGCAATGTTTTTCACGAGATCCTGGAAGCTTAGAAAGAAGATAGTGAATTGCAAGTCAAGAGAGCTCAGTGCGAGCCAAATGTTGAATCCGACTTTTGGATTAATTATGATGGATACTTGATGTTTAGAGATAGAGTTTGTATACCGAGAAAAGAAGAGTTGATTAAGAGAATTTTGTATGAAGCACATAACGGATGTTTGTCTGTACATCCAGGAAGTACTAAGATGTATAATGATTTAAAGCTATAGTATTGGTGGCCGAAAATGAAGAAAGATTTTCAGAATTTGTTTCCAAGTGCATGATTTGCCAGCAAGTAAAGGCTAAACACCAAGTACCTTTGGGTTTACTTCAGCCCATTTTGATTCCCGAGTGAAAATGGGACCGTATCACCATGGATTTTGTAACGGTGTTACCGTTGTCACCAAGCAAGAAGGATGCTATATGGGTTGTAGTTGATAGACTCATGAAGTTAGCCCATTTTATACCCGTATGAGTGGATTACTCACGAAGTAAGGCTTCACGAAGTTCCCTTATCGATTATATCGGATAGAGATCCAAGATTCTCATCCAGATTTTGGAAGAGGCTACAAGAAGCCTTAGGTACAAGATTGAATTTTAGCATAGCTTTTCATCCTCAAACTGATGGTCAGTCAGAGAGGTTAATTCAAGTACTCGAGGATATGTTCAAATGTTGTATTTTAAAATTTCAAGGTAGTTGGGAAAAGTTTCTCCCATTGATAGAATTTGCCTATAATAATAGTTTTTAGTTGAGCTTAAAGATGGCACCTTATGAGGCTCTATATTGGCGTAAATGCAGAACACCTTTATTTTGGACTGAACTCAAGGAAATCCGAATTCACGGGGTCGATCTAGTTAAAGAAGCTAAAGAGAAAGTGAAAGTGATATGAGAATGTTAAAAAGCTATCTCAGACAGATAGAAATCCTATTCAGATTTAAAGAGAAAAGAGATAGAGTACCAAGTCGGGGATAAAGTGTTCTTGAAAGTGTCACCATGGAAAAAAGTTATCAAATTTGGCCAGAAAGGCAAATTGAGTCCACGTTTCATTGGACCTTACAAGATTACTGAGAGAGTTGGGCCGGTAGCTTATCGTTTGGCTTTGCCATCAGAATTAGAGAAGATACATGATGTGTTCACGTGTCAATATTGAGAAGCTACAGATCAGATCCTTCACATATAATTATCCCGTCAGAGATAGAGATTTGCCTCGACATGACTTATGGTGAAGAACCAGTCAAGATTTTAGCTCGGGAAGCCAAACAGCTGAGAAATAAAAGTATTGCCCTAGTGAAAGTATTGTGGAAAAGACATGGAATAAAAGAAGCTACGTGGGAAATAGAAGAGAATATAAGAAACCAATATCCAAACCTTTTTGCTGGTAAGATTTTCGAGGACGAAAATCCCTAAGGGGGAGAAGTGTAATAGCCTGATTTAGGTCCTAGTCAGAATAGTAGTGCGATACCACGAAACCAAGATGAAATTATGAGTTTTAAGGTTTATTTCATGTTTGCATGCTAGTATGAAGGTTTCATGAAGCAATTTCGATAAATTGTGATTGAATGGTCTAAAAGGACTAAATTGCAAAAGTTGCAAAATATGAATTTCTAGAAGCTTTTTGTATAAAATAGCTTTAGAATAATAATTATGAACCCCTAGATAGCAATTTTCCTATAATTTAATTTTTGGACAAAATTGGTCATGAGATAGTTTTATGGAAATTTTTAAAAAGAGGGGCATTTTGGTCATTTGCCTAATTAATGATTAAAATGGGAAAAAGATGACAAAAATCCATTCATCTTCTTCCCCAAGCTGTCGAAAATTCCAATAGCCATTGTTAGGGCTCTTTCAATTTTCCAAGCTTACTAGTAACTGCTCCTAAGCCCAGTTTTCGACATTCTTCGAATTTTTGAAGTCCTGGTAGCATGAGTAAGCTATTTTTATCTATTTGATGAGCTATAATGGATGTTCAAAAATGTGGTCATGTATGACATGCATGTATTTTGATGTTTTATGGAAGATTATGAAAGCTTGATGTAGTAGAAACATCTTTTGTTAAGTGATGTTCCATGAAAATGCATGTAGGGACTTAATTGTGAAAATCTTAAGTTTGGTCATACATGTGTGATTTTTTGAGAATTGATGATTTTTATAGTTGAGACTATTAATCAGCTAAGCATGTAGTTTAAGAAAGTTGTATAAAAATCATTTTACAAGTCTAGGGGCAAAAGTGCAAATATGAGAAAGTATAGGGGCAAAATAGTAATTTTTCCAAAGAATGAGTTATGAGTCAATTTAGTCAATATGCTTATTAAATGGTTTGTTTATGATTATAGATCAAGAAAAATGAAGCCCGAATCAAAACCGAGGCAAGAACAAAGTCGAGGACTAAATTGCATATCTACAAACATTTTGTATATTGAGGTAAATTTGTATGATTTTTAAGCTTTATGATTTCTATCATTGAATTTCTTAGTATAATGTACATTGTTGTCATGGAATGCTTAATGTTTGTTAAATAAAGAAATCAATATGATTAAGTATGAACAAGTTAACATGTAAGTCTAAGGACCCAAGCTTGGCATTGAACAAGTTATCATGTAAGTCCAAGGACCCAAGCTTGGCATTGATTCAAGAAGAGATATATCATGTAAGACCGTATCTAGGATATGGCTTTGACATTAAGTTACGTGGGATGAGATTTAGTATCCTCGATTATTCGCAGAAATTCATCGAGCAAATGAGTAAAGTTAAAATGAGATAATAAGAAAGCTAAATAAGCAAAGATATTACCAAGTTGAAATTGAGTATTATTTATGTTATGAATGATGAATTAGAGATCATGATTATGAAATTAAAGTATGTTGATCAATGTGATCAAGTGATACAGACACCATGTTTACCTAACAAGTATGAAGATAGTAAGTATCATGAGACATGTGAAAATCAGTATGAGTAAGTAAGCTTTAAAACTGAAATTATGATACCATTGTTATGTCAAATGGTTTATATTAAGCAAGTTTATTAATCTGTGTTTTACATGCAAACTTACTAAGCAAAATGCTTACGTCTTTAATCCTTTCTTTCTATGTAGTCCCGCCAAGCTAACTTGTGGATCGTTGGAGTCGGAGCTCGTAGCACACTATCAATCCTTATCTTGGTATAGCCAAGTTATTTTACTAAGTTTGGCATGTATAGGAAGCATTCATTTTGAGAACATGTTTTAAGAAGGGCCATTGTATAGGTTATCAAACCATTATTCTTTTGTATATGGCTAAGTGGTTAGCCAAAATTGGTTTTATCTATGTTGCTGTATTCAATGAAACATGTTGTATAGTTTTTAAAATGTATTGGTTTGATTTTGATTTTAGGGTGGTAAATGGCTTGGTAAATGGCCTCTAAGTGTCAAGACGGCTAGACACACGGGCGTGTGTCTAGGCCGTGAACCTCTGACCTTATTATTATTAATCATGATAGGCCACAGTATAACCCCACAGCCGTGTGTATGAGCTATGTAGAATACACAGTTTGAACAGGGGCGTGTGCCCATACCGTGTGGATCAAGTCAGTATATCAAGGTTTATCACATGGTTTAAGCCCACGGGCGTGTTCAGGCCGTGTGAAAATAGTCAGCAGCTCCCTACGGTTGATAACATGGGCGTGTCAAGGGGTACACGGGCATGTCCCAAGCCACATAGGCGTGTGACCCCTACTTTAAAGAAAGGTTTCGATTAAGTTCCAAAAGTTTTTAGATATGTGCTTAAGGCCTCGTAGGCCCATGTAATGTATTATTAGACTAATATAGAGAATTTTTTAAGACGGAACGAAATTTCACAGCCCATAAGTGAATGTTTTAATGAGTTTAAGCATGGTAATATATCTTATCCAGTCTTAGCCTCAAGCTTGGGTATGGGGTGTTACAGTTTGTGAGTCTAGCTATACATGTCATATTACTACTTGTGATAGTGTGATATCTATCGGCTCTAACAAAATTGTTTTGTTAAGACAGAGATGGCTTCCAACCGAGCTATTTTCAATAATGCTGAAAAATGATATTGAGATAATTGAAATGTGTTTGTGATGAGATGAAACTTAGAAAGGAAATGAGTGCGATCATTCAATGATGAATTGACGGATAAGACCATGGTTGGACCATGGTAAAGTATGGAATGTAAAACCACAGCTGGGCTATGGCATTTCAGTGAAAAGACAATAACTTGGTTATGGCATTATGGACATAAGACCATGGTTGGACCATGGCAGTACATGTGTGTACGTGTAAGACCATAGTCAGACTATGGCATCAAGTAAACAATTTATTCAAACCCGTAAGGTGTTCTCTAATTTGACAAATTTTAGTAAGTAAATTCATTGTTTGAAATTGAGGATGGTAGAAAACATTTGTAAAATGAATAAGTATATTAAATTGTCTGAAGTGAATTATGTAATTATGATGATATTACGTTAATGATGAGTGCTAAGTCATATGTGTGTATTTATGATAGTCAAATTAGAGGCTTTATGACCTCAGCCCCTTACCATTGATGCTTTATGATGAAATTTTACGAGAACCATGTTGAATAAGTTCATAAGTGTGAAACTAAAGAGTTCAGTAATGAAATACTTAGTAATGTATATAGAGATGAGAATAGTTGGAAAGTGAAAGTAGCTTTAGAAGAAATACCGAAATGTTTCAAAGATTACCTAAATAATGCAATGTTATAGATAAAGAAGAAACTAGTCTCGGCTATTCGATTCAATTGAGATATGTGTATTTAAAGTATCCTCAAGTGTAGTAATGAATTTTGAACATTTACGAGTCTATAGACGGATAGTCTGAATGAAGAAGTTATATTCTGGAAAGTATGATATAGAGATATGCCTATTGGATTGTTCTAATCGAATGATGTTATTAAGAGTTAAAGCTATACTGATTGATAAAGTCATCACATTTATGAAAATTTGAATTATCTATGCATGTTAGCAAAGTTCTAAAGAGTTGAAAGCATTATTAACTGAAGCTCTAGTTCTGAGTTCAGTTTGAATTGAGTAAAGAAATTGTGATTTTTCAATGATGTACTATGAACAGATCGGAATATGTTTTAATACAAGAATGTAAAGAAGTAGTTTGCACATTCAGAAGGTTAAAGTCACATGAAAAAGAACTGTTCGACTAATGATTTAGAAACGACCACTTTTATATCTGTGTTGTGAATTGGATGATTTCGTATGTTCGATGAAAAATGTCATATGCTTCTTGATTCTAATCGGTTAAAGTATCAAATGTCGTATAAAGATCTAAAATTAAGACAACGTGAATGTTTTGAGATGTTAAAAGACTGGGAGTAATTATCGACTTACCTTTTGGAAAGCAAGTATGGTTACAGATGCTTGAATGGAAAATCTTTGTTTATTTTTGTCAGTACCAGTTATTTGATTGATCCCATTTGAGGATGGACTAGTTCTAGCCAAGTTAAAAGCTTATGTGATGCTTTCTTTGTGAGTTGAGAAGCCCAAAAATGTGACAGAGAGTGGTGAACTAAACGAGTACAGTGTGAAACGACTTTCTATTCCAAATTTCAGGTTAGACCTGATTCCTATTATTATTATTGTTCTGAGATAGAATTTGCTTACTGGGTGATCTAGAGTTTGTACAGAAGTTTTTGTACGAGACTTAATAATAGCTCTTCGGTTCATTCAATAATAACAAACTGTGCAGTCATATAAAGTAGATGTGCTAGTGATTGCGTATGTTACATGATATTTTTGATTCATATTCAAAAGCCCAGAAATGTGATAATGAGTGGTGAACTAAACGAGTACAGTGTGAAACGCCTTTCTATTCCAAATTTCAGTTTAGACCTGATTCCTGTTATTATTATTGTTCTGAGATAGAATTCTCTTATTGGGTGATCTAGAGCTTGTACAGAAGTTTTTGTACGAGACTCAGTAATAGCTCGTCGGTTCAGTCAAGAGTAATAAACTGTGCAGTCATATAAAGTAGATGTGCTAGTGATTGCGTATATTACATGATATTTTGGATTCGTATTCAGATGAAGATATGTTAACATATAAAAGTAAAAAATCAAGTGTATTTAGGACTAATATAGTCAGTGGTTGCACGAGAGTGATAATGAGATAGAGTTACCATAGATTTCATATCAGGATTGTCATTATCCCCAAAAAGGAAGATGTTAATGGGTTTATGGTTGATCATTTGACAAAGAAAGATATGTATAATCATTTCATTATGTACAGATTTCTTATTTGACAGATTAGCCAAGTAATATGTTTCTGAGATTATTCGATTATGCAGAGTGTCAGTTCGATTATATCGTATAGAGATCCAGAGGTTACATAGCAATTATGGGATGAGCCATAAGAAACTTTGAGTATGCAACTACATTTTGGCACATTAATTTATTTTTATATCAATAATAAGCCTAAGAGAGTAGTTCAGATTTTGACGGTGTACTCCAACATAGTGTGCTAAAGTTTAAAGGATATTGGAAAGAGATATATGAAATTAAATCGATTTGTAGTTCTGAGAAGATTAGTGAAAGTGTTTCAGGAGAGTTGAAAGCAACTTCTTCTGGTAAGATTTCCGAGGATGAAAATCCCTAAAGAGGGGGAGAATTGTAACAGCCTAATTTTGGGCCTAGTCAGAACTGTGGTTTTGGGGCCACAAATCCGACGACGAAAAATTTTATTTTTATTATATTTTTATGGTCTACAATTTCATGAAAAGATTTCGTGAAAATTTTGACGTTTGGGAACTTAATTTAGTCAAAAGAACTAAATTGTAAATAGTGCAAAAGTTGAGTTCCACATGTTAGAAGTGACCAATTTCTATGAAATTTTAAATTGGAGGTTCTTAAATGGTAATTAGACCATTGGTTTAATAGTTGGACAAAATGGACATGAGATAAGTGAAATAGGATATTTTTAAGTTAAGGGCATTTTGGTAATTTGGTAATTAAATGTACTAAAAGACAAAATAAAAGCCAAAAAATTTTGTCCATCTTCTTCCTTGGCCGAATTTAGCATTGGGGAATACATGGCTAGGGTTTTCAAGCTTTCAAGCTCAATATTCATCCAAGCCCGGATTTTAATATTCTTTACATTTTTGAGATCCCTGTAACTCAGTTTAGCTATTTCTACCATTGTTTTGAGCTAGGGTTTGTGTTTAAAAATTTACCCACAGATGACATGCATGTGATTTGATGTCTAATGGTAGAGTATGAATGCTCGGTGTGTAGTAAACGACTTTTACTAAGTGATTTTCGAGGAAATCACAAAAATGGACTAATTTGTAAAAAGTTGAAAAATGTATGAAAATGTGTGAATGAATGCAAATTGTGGACTGCTATAGTTATGAAAATGGTTCAGCTAGGCCTCCAATACAAGGAAATCGAATAAAAATCATTTTACGAGCCTAGGAGTAAAAGTGTAAATATGATAAAGTTCAGGGGCAAAAACATAATTTTGCCATAGTATATTTTTGGGTCACAATGAATAATGTGACTAATAAGTAAGCTAAATGTGATGTTATAGATAAAAGAAAATGAGGTTCGGACCTAGAATGGGGAAAAAGAGAGAAATTGACGATTGGGTCACTTTTTACCATTTTGGTATCGAGATAAATTCGTGTGCAAATAATACAACCTTATGTTATGTATGTTAATATTTTGATATTACATGAATTGTATATGGTCTCTATGAAATTGATTAATGACAATTTTGACGAAATGTCGAAGAATGAAAATCTCTGATTAAACCTTAGGAATGGATAGAATACAAACGTTATGACACTAAGGTTACTGAGGTCCCGTATAAGACCATATTTGGGATATAGTCTAGGCACCGAATTGAGATTCGGTGTAAGACCATATCTGGAATATGGCATTGGCATCGAATAGTGATTCCGTGTAAGACCACGCCTGGGACCTGGCTTCAGTATGAAATCGTGTAATACCATGTCTGGGACATGGCATCGACATGTGATCCCACGTAAGACCATATCTGGGATGTGGCATTGGCACCTTACTACGTGCATGACAATTTTCGAGTATCCTTAGACATTCCAAGTGGTTCAACGGGGTAAAGAAATTAAAGTTTTTGTTAAAGATGGAAAAAAGGCTAAAGTTATGTGATGGGGTGATACAGGTAAATATGCGAAAATCATGAGAAATGAGTTCGGTATGTGATTTCGTATAAGACCATGTCAGGGACATGGCATCGATATGATGTTTCATGTAAGACCATATCGAGGATATGGCGTTGATATGGTACTATAT
This sequence comes from Gossypium rotundifolium, assembly GCA_025506655.1. Classification (NCBI taxonomy): domain Eukaryota; kingdom Viridiplantae; phylum Streptophyta; class Magnoliopsida; order Malvales; family Malvaceae; genus Gossypium; species Gossypium rotundifolium. The sequence goes on from CP106730.1 coordinate 35,328,791, forward strand.
GTATGAGATTTTCGAGTAACTTTTAGCATTTTGAGTGGTCACTACAGGAAAATAAGGTTTTAGCTGCATTTTTAGTGGCGTTTGGACAAAAATCGCCATAAATACTAAACATTATCGACGCTTGCAAGAAAACGCCACAAAAAATTGAGCAATAGCGGCATCCAAACACTGCTAAAAGCAGAGAAATAGCGGCGTTTTTGGCATAAACGCCGCTAAAAACAGTGCAATAGTGGCGCTTTGGTGAAATCGTTGCTAATAATAGAGAAATAGCGGTGTTTTTGGCACAAATGCCACTAAAAGCAAAGAAATAGCGGTGTTTTTGGCACAAATGCAGCTAAAAGCAGAGAAATAGCAGCATTTTTGGCACAGACGCCGCTAAAAATAATACAATAGTTGCGCTTTGGTGAAAACGTTGCTAAAAATAGAGCAATAGCGGCGTTTTTGGCACAAACGCCGCTAAAAACAGATCAATAGCGGGGTAAAAACACCGCTAAAAGTTGAGCAATAGTTCCATTTTCATCTAGGGTAACCGACACTCGTTTCGATTTGATTCGATTTAATTTTTATTTTTTTATTTTTTTGAATTTAATTTTATTTTGCTATTTAAAACCAACTTAGCTATGAGAAAGTTTCATTTTAATAACTTAATTATGAAAGGTTACAAATTGATAACTAAACTATTTAGAAGTTTTGCTTTATCGAAACCCCTAAACCCTAACTATTTATATTAATTAAAATACAATTTATTTTTAATTGAATATTTAAATTCTTCAAAAAAATAATGACACGTGAAAAAAATTGAAAGTAAAACATAGAAAAATATATGTTAAAAATTTAAAATTTAAAATACTATTATTTAAAATAAATTTAACTTTAAAGTTAAAATGCGATGTAAGTTTAACTTTAAGATTTCAGTGTTAGATTCTATAGTTATGACAAGCGTTTAGGTTTTTAAGGTTTAAGGATTTAAGATTTAAGGTCTATGGTTTTAGGGTTTATGGTTTTGAGGTTTAGAGTTTGGGTTTAAGACTAAGGGTTTTAAGGTTTAGGACTTTGATAAAAACGTAGTAGAAAATCATTTTACTTTAAACTAAACGACGCCATTTTGCTCTCTATATTCTCACCCATCATCCAAGTGCCCATCATGTATTCTTTTCGTCACGTAGAAAAATTTGAAAGTAAAAACATAGAAAAATATATGTTAAAAATGATAAAAATTAAAATAATATTATTTAAAATAATTTTAAAGTATTTTTGGTATAAGACTGATTATTTTTAATTTATATATTAAATAATTTCAAATTTTAAAGATTTCAAATTTTAAATAATTTTAAAGATTTTCAAACTTTCTCTAATTCTTTTAAATATTGCTTAAATATTAAAAAATATTTATTTAAATAAAAATAAAATACTATTATTTAAAATAATTTTAAAATTTTTGGATATATGACTGATTGTTTTTAATTTATATATTAAATAATTTTAAATTTTAAAGATTTTAAATTTTAAATAATTTTAAAGATTTCAAAATTTATCTAATTATTTTAAATATTACTTAAATTTTAAAAAATATTTATTTAAATGAAAAATTAAAATACTATTATTTAAAATAATTTTAAAAAATTTGAGTATATGAGTGATTATTTTTAATTTATATATTAAATAATTTTAAATTTTAAAGATTTTAAATTTTATCTAATTCTTTTAAATATTACTTAAACTTTAAAATAAAGAAGAAAATTAAATTGAATCTTTAAATATATTAGTATCAAAAATATTAACGGTATTTTTTGATAAATGTCACAAAAATAAGCAATAGTGCGTTTTTATCAAAAAAGCCTCAAAAAATTATCTTATTTTAATTAAAACGGCACTTGTTAGCTTTTTTAATGGAATTTTTCATTTAATACCACAATAAGTCGAGCTTTAACGAGACTAAATAAAAAATACTGCAAAAAAAAACTTTATTTTAAATAAAACTTTTGTCATTTTGTTGTCCTCAACTTTTCCCATCCTATATACCCCAAAAGCCTTAATTATTTCCCCTTAAAATTTCCTCCCAATTCCTAAATTTTTCCGAGTCTTTTCTGCAACCATGAGTAAGGGGCCAGTACTCTTCGTCGATATCGGCAAGAAAGCCAAAGGTAATCAAATCCTCCATCTCCTTCCTTCTCCACCATACAGTCTTGCGATATATATTTATATTCCTTTCAATTACCTTTTTCCATTTCTCCTTTTTTTGAATGCTTAGATCTGTTGACTAAAGATTATACCTCGGATCAGAAGTTCACTGTTTCTACTTACACTGGCGCTGGAGTGGTATGCCAAAATAATCTCTTTTACACCTTGAATTTCGATTCATGTTTATATCATAGCTGGGGTGCGATAGTTTAATTCTATAATGACACTCCGATTTGCTCGCTAGGACTTGATATATATAGAGAGGGGTCCATATTAGTGTAAAACTAGTGCTTTCATAATTTCAGGCTCTATTTATGTAATTGTGAACCTTGAGTTTTGGAGTAATTAGGTCTAATTTGCAACAAAAAAAAAAGGGTTAGAAAAAAGGTTTAAATTTTACTAGTTCTCAAAGTTTTCCTTGGCATAAAATAAGTGAAAAATTAAAATTTTAAATGCCATTGGGAAATTCTGGAGATATTTTGGGATTTGGGTATTTTGAGTTTTTTTTTTTAATTTGGTCCTGATAGTTAATCAAACTTTAAATGTGATGGTTATTTTCTTTGTTTTGTGTGTGTATGTATTGGTCTATTTTGTACTTTCATTGTCTTTTTTGATTAGTCTATTTAGCTTTCTCTTTTATTATTTATTTTTTTGGTGAATATTAGTTTTCTCTTGTTAAACCCCATTTTTTAGAATATCCAAAGGTTCTATCTTTGAAAACCCAGAAATATTTATGAACTTGTGAATTTAGGTATTGCTTGTTTTGTGAGTTCTTCATTGGTTGATTCATGGGTTAGTCAAAGTTCATTGATTTTCTCTTTGTGCTTTTGACTTGCTTTACTTGTTTTTCTTCTTCTTTTGGAGATCAAAATTTGGATAAAATCACTGAGTTACCTGGACAGCCAAAGAATGTTGACTTTAATCAATATTCAGGGTATGTGACTGTAAATGAAGAAGCTGGGAGGGCATTATTTTACTGGTTTATGGAGTCACCGCTGAACCGTAGACCTGAGACAAGGCCACTTATTTTATGGCTTAATGGAGGACCTAGTTGCTCTTAAGGGGTTAGATCCATATAGCATCTTCACACAACCTTGTGCAGATACCACATCGTTAAGAAGCAACTTAATGGGTCATCACGTAAGTTTCCATCAATCTCTTTCCCCCCCTTTATGAACACAATTATAGAACTTTTCCACTTATCTGTAAACTGACATGGTTTTACATATAATCCATATGTTTATGTCACTAATATAGCTTTAAATCATGGAATTGATACATATGTATATACACATATGTATGTATGTATATATGGAATGTTGAGAAGACAGTTTGATTTGATTTGAGTTTGGATGACGTAAATTCATACTTATCCCAGACTATGATCGTATTACCATGCAGTAAAGCTGAATCATTTATTTGGAAAACAGGCTATGTATGCTACATGTGATGTTCTAAGATATTTTTTTATTCATTATGGGAAGCAAACACATTAAGTAGAATTTGTATCTTTCTAAAAACTCCGAGAACTTTTGTACTATGACTGGTTTTCAGGTGGGACTCAGCATTAAATCCGTGGGATCATCTCAGTTATATGCCATTGTTGAATTTTATGAAAGCCTGTCAGAAGCCATTTATTTAGTTTAACTGTTGTCGACCACAAAGTACTCTCCCGTTAAAGTTGCTGCACTCAATAAAGAGATAAAAGATAATAAAAAGGCAAATATCTTCGCATTCAATATGTTATAACGATCGAGGTTACTCATAAGATGATGGCAATATTGATGTGACAATTTCATATGTCTCTATTTGGTTGTTGCATAGTTTTTAGTTGTCCTTGCTGTTTTCTCTACTAATTTGGTGCGTTTTTGCTTATGGGGTTCGGACATTCGACAGCTAGACTTACCGATATAGTTCATGAACGTAATTTTCTATGCATGTAGTCTCTAAATCATCAAGATCCGAACAAGAATATTTGAACCCGTTTAATTTTGATTAAGCTTGTTTGTTTTGTTTTCCTCTATGCTCTGGTTACTGATCCTGGAATTATCCATTCTGACCCTGCAACCTGGTTGCATCTTAACCGCTCTGAACCGAACCAAAAGTTTTAAATTTTACTAGTTCTCAAAGTTTTCCTTGGCGGTTTGAATTTTGATTTGTCTGCTGATGTTAATGAACTTTTATGTGGTCTTCTTTAGCTAGATCCTATAATTTAAAACTTCCAACAGGTGACGTTGTTCTATTTTATTCCTCATTTGCCCCTTCATATATATCAGACCCTTACATCAACTGCTCTAAAGAAAGGAGGACTTTCTACTGGGGATGTTGCTGCGTTATACAAGTACAAGAATAGTTAATTCGATGTCAAAGTTGACACCGACTCTAACGTGGGTTCTTATGGTTTTCACTTTCTTTCTTTTGAAACTATTAAATAACAGTAGCCTAATCCTGCTGAGCATCTTACATTCTTACATTGTTATTCCAGATCTCGACAACACTTACATTCACTGACATTCTTCCATCCACAAAGACTATTGCATCGTTCAAAGTGCCTGATTATAACTCCGGCCAGGTAGAAAGCTACCTCTCCTAAGTAGAAATGTTTTCCATGTCGATGGTTTTGATGTTTAATGGTACGTATCTGCTATCTATTTTGCAGTTGGAGGTTCAGTATTTCCATGACCATGCAACCGTTACAACAACGGTTGGTTTGAACCAGACACCAGGCGTTGATGTCACGGCGACCATTGGGACACCCACTATTGCTTTTGGTGCAGAGGCAGGTTATGATACCACCTCTCGAAATTTCACAAAGTATACTGCTGGTTCATTGAAATTTATCTTTACATCGATGATTAAACCCATGAATCAAAATCGAAATTTTGTCTTTAACTAGATTCTCATTATATTGATTTTCTTAAATTTTATTTTGCGATCTTTACTTTACATAGTTTTAAATTAGTTTTGTAAAGTAACTCTTATATATTATCCACTTGAGCATATCAAGCTTCCTTTTGCTATAAGCTGTTTGTGACAGCAGTGCCTGAGTTTATTTTTGGTCTTCTTTCTCTTGCTTGTTATAGGCTGTGCTCAAGTTGCTTGGCGAGATTGTAACAGAAGAGAACATTCCATAGTTCATTGAAGGTGTCAAAAACAGGTGAATATTGTGTTATATAATTTTGCTGTTAGTTCAAGCTAAAAGCTCGACATGCAGTGTTATATTTTCTTGTGATTGTTTTATTTATTTTTGCATATATATTCATTTCTTCAAGAAGCAAAAAATGTCTGGTTTTGGCCTCCGTGTATACAAAAACTATGATCCAAGGGCAAAGGTGATAAAGAATTTGGCAGAGGATGTTTTTTCTCTGCTCACTTTGAGAAACTAGATGAATGTATAAGATATATTTTAGATGTTGGACCAGTGACAATTGAGGTTTTATTCAATAGGGCCATGGGATTTCCACTAGAGTTTTTCAGTGTGTTATTTGCAATCCCATGTTTAAAAAATTTAATCCGATTAAAATGTAAAATAGGCTTTACTTTATTCAATCAGTTAGTGTGTTATTTGCAATCAGCTAGTGCCTAAAATAGACTTTACTTTATTCAATCATATTAAAATGTATATTGGAAATGAACATCTAATAGTATGCAGCGTTTTTATAATATTTTAATTTTTTTTATTTTTCATGTTCTTTAGCGGCGTTTTTTGGAAAAGCGCCACTAAAGGTCATGTTCTTTAGTGGCATTTTTTGAAAAGGGTCGCTAAAGAACACGACTTTAATGGTGCTTTCCCTAAAAATGCTGCTAAAGATCATGTTCTTTAGCGGCATTTTTTCCCATAAATGCCGTAAAATTTAGCAGCGTTATTCATAGCGGCATTTTTTCGGCGCTTGTAAACGCGTCGCTAAAGGCCTCAAAAATGCCGCTAAAAGTCTGTTTTGCTGTAGTGGGTTCAACGGGTACGTTAAAAATGAGAGAGTAAGTGATTATATTACGAGTAGTATAGATATGTACATAGAACTCATGTGAAGTGAATTTGGTATATGATGAATTCTTGAGAAGAATGTACACAAATAAGTTATACTTGTGAAATATTGATAACCTTGTGACTAGTGATCTACATTCTTGATGAATGGATACATGATAAGATTTGATGATGATCATGTGTGTGGCTTTTAGGCCAAATTAAATTGAGAAATGATATGTTCAAGTCCATGTTGTTGATGTATAGATTAAATTGGCCAACGAATGGCGTATAAATATTTGATAATGATTAGTTATTAGAATGGCTAACCATGGGTATATTTTGGTATTATATGTGCGTAAATGAGAATTAGTACAAAGAAAACATGATAGAATAAGTTTAGCAATAAAACAGTTTGGTCAATAGCAGCTATATCACTTTGAAATATTTCTAAAAATGGTGGAAATTGAATTAGAGGTTGAGATATGAAATTAAATATTATTGAGCCTATTTTCACGTAAAAGAAATGGTGAAAGAAAAATAATTTCATATTCTGAGATATTTGAAGTTTTATGAGACTGAGTTAGAATGTTTTCGGAATCCTTTGTTCTGACTTGAGAAATTCATTATAAATTTTACAATAACAATCAAGGGATAAAATTTATATAATCGAATTTCTTGTTGAGTCTATTTTTAAGAGAAACAACAGGAACGTTGTTTGAGTTTTGTACAATGAGAAAATAAATATTTAGTGAAGAGGGTTAGCACTGTTGGACAGTGAAACATGGGAGAGTTTAAAGAATAAATTGTACTGATTGGATTAACCAAAAATTCTCGAAATACTATGGTAAGAAGATATGTGAGTCTAGTTTCAAGGAAAATTAGTGGATCTTAATTTGGAGTTTTGTAGCTCTAGATAAAAATAATTTAGTAACTGTAACTCGAGTAGACAACTAAAGATGAACATAAATGAATTGTAAAATTTTATGCAATAATAATGGCATTATCTTTAGAGCTTATAATAAGGATTGTTAAAAGTATGGTAATCAATTGTTTATTATTTACATACATATTACTAAGCATTGTAGCTTACTCCCCTTCCTTTTTCATATCTTATAGGGTTTTATCCTAGCTCAAGTTGGAGATCGATGGAGATGCTATCACACTATCAATCTATCATGTTGGGTAAAAGTGAATGGAAAACCCCTTTGAGTTTATGGCATGTATAGGGACTTAGTCAATTATGTATGTGTCATTTGATTTGGCCAGATGTGTTAATTCATAATGATTATATGGTTCATTTTGTATATAGCTATAAGAAATTGGCCAATATTTGTCAAGTTTCATATTTTAATGATGATAAGTTTTATGAAGGAAAAGTTTATGCAAATGATGAAGGAAAATGTGAAGTTTTCAATGATGATTAGTGGTTCTTTATAGGGTATTATTATGATATCATGTATTGCTTGAGTTGGTATAAGTGTGTTCATGTTTCAAGGAGGCAGTTGGCTTGGAAAATAGCCTCTAAGTGTCCATACGGGCCAGCACACAGGCGTGTGCTTATTAAAGGGTTGCTGACGTCATAAATAGAATACCTTTAGTTTTCACATATGGGTGAGGACACAGGTGTGTTTAGGCCATGTTAAGGACACGAGCCATTGACACGGGCACGTGTTCGGTTGTGTGAAAACTCCTGTATGTTCGAAATAGAAATAAATTCTACACGGGCTGGGGACATGGGCTTGTGTGACCACACGGCCTACCCACACGAGCATGTGACCCCTGTTTAGGCAAAATTTTTGAAAGAGTGTAAAATTTTCCGGTTGAACTCCAAAACCTTCCGGATGGATGTTTAAGGCTTTGTAAGCCCATAATATATATATATTGAATAAGAAAGAAATTTTTAAGTTAGAACAAAATTTTATAGCCCGATATTAAATGTTCAAGCAAGGTTAAGCATGGTAATGCCTCGTATCCGGTCTCGACATCGGACACGAGTAAGGGGTGTTGCAATAAGGCCATTTGATGTGGCCAATATTTTTTATGTTATAAGTATATGATGAAGCATTACAAGGATGTGCGTGCTTGTTTGGGTTGGATGAGTAAATGTGTGATAATTATGTGTGGCAAATACTAAATGTGAATGGTTGAGTAAGTTATATGCTATGATTAGTTAAGTGTGTGTGTGGTTGTGCATGATGAATGTCATTTATAAATGGTGTACGAATGCCATGGTGTGGTTATTGGGATGCCTAAAAAAATGTCATGTGTGTGTTGATCAACTTGGTATAAGTGTGCAAGAGTTTTTGGATGGAAAAAGAAAAAAGGCTTGGTAAATAGCCTAACTTTCATCCACAAGGATGAAAACACGGCCTAGCACACAAGCGTAAGACTTGGCCGTGCGGCCCTAAATGGTTGATGATGTCATAAACAGAGAGTTACACTAGTCGAGGACACGGACGTGTCCCAAGCCACACGGGCGTGTGGCCTTGTTTTATGGTAAAATTTTTTAAGCATTTTAAAGTTATCGGTTTAGTCCTGAACCACTTCTAATGTAACACCCCAAACTCAACCTATATGTTATGACCGGATCTAGCGTGCCACATCAGGTGACTAAATTAACCCCAGAAACGTGCAGGACGTGTGGCCACCCCGAGTCCCTTCCAGCTCCAAATCCTCTAAGGCTGGGGATTACCTGTATAGTTAAAGAGAAAGGGTGAGTTACGAGAAGTCAGTGTGTAATCCCTTATTATAGTCATAGTCTGGGCACAAGCCCAAGCAGTATCAGAACGGGCCTAAGCCCCAAAGTCATGATTTTGCAAACAAAAATGCAACCCAGCCCAGTCCAACAATCACACCACCCGTACCAACCCTACACATAATGTGGGGACCAAGTTGACCCACCCAGCCCTACACACCAATATCGCAGTCGTGCTGCTAATATCAACGCAGCAAAATTGCCAATAACAGTATAAGTGGCTGAGCCACTAAAATCAGTATATCGTGGCAGAGCCACTGATCAGTATAACATGGCATAGCCACCAGTACAATACTTCTTCCAAAAACATAACCCAACCTAATGCAGCATGTCGTGACATATTAACTCAATGTATACAATAAATTACCATCATAGCAAGTAAGCAGATTACACATACACACTAAATCTACCCCTAGGGGCACAATGGTCATTTGATCAGTTGGGGGTAAAATGGCAATTTACCCCTCAAGGGTACTTCAATAATTTTACCCACTGAGGGTATTTTAGTAATTTTACCCACTGAGGGTATTTCAGTAATTTTACCCACTGAGGGTATTTCATCAATTTTACCCACCCAAGAATGGCCTTTACAAAGGCCCAATGTCACCTCAAGCGACTCGGGTTCTATTTACAGTTAACACAATGCAATTGGGCTTAAAACCCAATTTCAGCCCATATGGGCCCACACGCTCGTGTGGCCCATTTTGTTTGTTTTCAGTCTCGAATCTGCGGACCTCATAGTCGCATCAATTCATTGAGACTTCTCATCGTTTTCACTCATATAGGCCTGTCAACCCATTGGGCCCATTTAGCCCGCTTCGGCACAATAAGACCCATTCTGGCCTCCGTTTCACGAGAGCGTTCGTGGCACTCTCAACGGTCTATCGCCATCACTAATGGCTCGATTTAACCCTACGAAGCCAGACGCCGAGTGTTCACATTGTTTGATCCCACCTTTTAGTATTTCAACTTTTAGTCAAGCTTTACAGATTATGGCGATGGCTTGAAGCAAAGGTGTGAGATTACGCACCTTAGCAAGACGCATGATTAGCCCTTCGTATCAACCCTACACAACATTAGATTCCTTATCAGCTAAATGTTTCTTAAGGTCAAAGACTTAAAGAACTAATCCCAAAATGTTCTCCTTACCTTGCCGAGCAAATGGCCCTACACACCAAGCTTTCTAAGCATGATTGATTTACCTCCTGTTCTTAACAAGGGCCTGAACTAAAAAAACCCATAAGTGTGACTGAAAACTGTAACCCACATAACACAACACATGGCACATTCGACCAAACCAAGTATTATGACGATATTCTTACCTTGCCAAAAATGAGAGGAGAGCAAAATGAGAATTCGGCAACACCAACACTAATCAAAAATGCCTAGCATCCCCCTAGCCAAAAGTGACTAACTTGAGCCTCCTATCACGGTACAACTCCCCACTTCTCCCCACTCCTTGATCCACTCCATTATTTCCTCCTAAACTTACTCTCCTTCACTCATTTGAATTGTTTGACCAAGTCTCCAACCAACCTTGTAGAGTTTGATCCCAACTCTACCTCTTGCTCTCCCAAGTGACAAAATAAAAGTCTCCAATTTCCAACTGTGGGATTTGAACCCCTTCCCTCCTTGCTCTCCACTTGACGCCACTCTACCAGACCACATGCTCCACTTGTGCTTCTAAACACTCAAAATTTTACTTAAGTCCTGCTTCAAACAGCCCTCTCCACTAAAGGGACAAAAACCAAAATTTTTCTATGGCTCAGACTCGAACCCAGGCCTCTCTAGAACCCCTAAACACGCTCAAATAGTTAGCCAAGATATCACAATATGAATTTAAGCAAAACTACTAACCCCTAACTTTTGGAGCGTTACAACTCTATCCTCCTTAAAGAAATTTCGGCCTCGAAATTTACCTGATCAAAAGAGATGAGGGTATTGCTGTCCATCACCTCCTCAGGCTCTCACGTGACTTCCTCTAAACCGTGGTTACGCCACAACACCTTGACTAACGGAACAGATTTCCTTCTCAATACCTTAACGTCGCGATCCAGTATCTGAACTAGTTCTTTTTCAAATGTCAAATCAGGTCTAATCTCGATCTCCTCCACCGGAACTATATGAGAAGGATCAAAATGGTAGCGCCTCAGCATAGACACATGAAATACATTATGTATACGACTTAACTCAGGAGGCAGCTCAAGCTAATAGGCGACCGGTCGCACCCGCTTCACTATCCGGTAAGGCCCAATAAATCTAGGGCTCAGCTTGCCCTTCCGTCCAAATCTCAAAATTTTTTTTCCAAGGTGAGACCTTCAAAAAGACATAATCCCCTACAGAGTACTCTATCTCTTTATGCTTTAAGTCAGCATGCGGCTTCTGTTTATCAGATGCTTCCTTTAACTAACCCCGAATCAATTTCACTTTCTCCTCAATTTCAAAAATTAGCTCTAGACCCAACAGTTGCCGCTCATCCAATTCTGTCCAACAAGTAGGGGTACGACACCTACGACCATATAACGCCTCGTACGGTGCCATCTGAATACTGGATTGGTAGTTGTTGTTGTAAGCAAATTCTGTCAATGGCAAATAGTCTTCCCAACTACCCTTGAAATCAATCACATAGCTTCTCAACATGTCCTCCGAATCAGATACTCTCTCGACCGACCATCGATCACCGCAAATGAAATGTCAGATCAAATCTAACCTTGTACCCAGAGCTTCGTGTAACACTTTCCAGAACCGAGATGTGAATCTAGGGTCCCTGTCCGAGATGATAGACACTGGTACCCCATGCAACTTTATAATCTCCGCAACATACAACTTGGCTAAATTCTGCAACGAGTAGTCCGTGCGAATCGGTATAAAGTGAGTGAATTTAGTCAATCGATCAACAATAACCCATACCGAATCTTTCTTAGTAGGCGTCAAGGGTAGCCCACTAACAAAATCCATAGTCACCTTCTCCCACTTCCAGGGTGGAATCTTAATAGGTTGTAGCAGTCCCAAAGGCAATTGATGCTCGGCCTTCACTTCTAGCATGCCAAGCACCTACTTACAAAGTCGGTAATCTCACGCTTAAGCCCTGGCCACCAGTACAGTTCATGCAAATCTAGGTATAATTTGTTCCCACCAGTACAGTTCATGCAAATCAAAGTCCCTCGGTACACAAACTCTTCCATGGAAGCATAGTACTCTTTCACTATTTAGCTCGAAATCCACTGCCTCTCCCTTCTTCACCTGTTGGAAATGGGAAACTAACAACTCATCCAACATCTTCTTCTCTCTAATCTATCCAATACAAGTCGGTTTCACTTGAAGTTTAGCTAATAGACTACCATCCTCAAACAAGCAGAGACGAGCAAACATAGATCTTAGATCAGATACCACCTTACAACTAAGTTCATCTGCTACCACATTAGCTTTTTCGGGATGGTACTTAATCGAGCAATCATAATCTTTAAGCAACTCTATCCATCTTTGTTGCCTAAGATTCAACTCATTCTGAGTAAGGAGGTACTTGAGACTTTTATGGTCGGTATAAACTATCAACTTCTCTCCGTACAAGTAGTGTCTCAAAATCTTTAGTGTGAACACCACTGTAGCTAACTCCAAGCATGAGTAGAATAGTTCACCTCGTGCGGCCTAGGCTATCGGGATGCATAGGCCACCACCTTACCCTCTTGCATCAGCACATAACCCAGTCCCGTGTGCGACGCATCACAGTAGACAACGAATTCCTTTCCAGCCTCTGGCTGAATCAATACCAGAGCTTCAGTCAGAATCTTCTTCAGTTTCTCAAAACTCTCCTGCTGCTCATCAGCCCAAACAAATGGTACTCCCTTACCCAGTAACTTAGTTAGGGGTGCAACAATCAGTGAAAATCCTTCGATGAACCGTCTGTAATACCCAGCCAGACCCAGAAAACATTGAATCTCGGATACCAACTTCAGTGGCTTCCAATCTAATACGGCTTCAACTTTCTGACGATCAACCCTAATCCCCTCGACTAACACGACATGCCCCAAAAATGTCACCTCCTTCAGCTAGAACTCGCACTTACTGAATTTGGTATAAGGTTGCTTTTCCCTCAATATTTGCAGCACAACTTGGAGATGTGAATCATGTCTTCCTTAGTTCACAAATACACCAGACTATCATATATAAACACCACCACGAATCGTCTAAGTAGGGTTGAAAGACCCTGTTCATCATATCCATGAAAGCAGCTGGTGCATTCGTTATTTTGAACAGCATAACTAGAAACTCGTAATGTCCATAATGAGTTCGGAATGTAGTCTTGTATATACCTGCCTTCTTGACCCTTAGCTGATGATACCCCGATCTAAGATCTATCTTGGAGAAAATCGCAGCTCCTCGCAACTAATCAAATAGATCGTCATCCTTGGTAGCGGATACTTGTTTTTAATCGTTAGTTTGTTCAACTGACGGTAATCAATACATATGCGTATTGACCCATCCTTTTTCTTTACGAATAATACTGGTGCTCCCTAAGGAGACACACTCGGCCGGATAAATCCCCGATCTAGTAGCTCTTGAATTTGGGCCTTTAATTCTACTAGTTCCTTTGGCGCCATCCTATAAGGGGTGATGGACACCAGAGTCGTTCCCGGTAAGAGCTCAATACTGAACTCGACCTTGCGATTTGGTGGCAACCCCAAAGCTCTTCAGGGAATACATTTGGAAATTCTTTTACGGTTCTAACATGCCCAACAGACACCCCATTAATATCAGACTTGCTAACATAAGCTAGGAATGCCTCGCAACCTTTGCGAACCAGCTTCTCGGCCCTTAGTGTTGAGATTACATTGGATAGATAATCCTTTCGCTCTCCTATCACAACCACCACCTCATTCTCTGAAGACTTCAGTACCATACGCTTAGCAGCGTAATCCACACTCGCACGGTGTTTCACTAACAAATCCATACCCAGAATAAGATCGAACTCGCCAAACGGCAGTTTCATTAAATCCGCCAGAAAGACAATCCATTGGACCTCTAGGGGCACATCTCTAAATAGCTTATTCACTCTAACCGACTGCCATAGTGGACTAATCACAGACAGTTCTCTACCAGCAAGTTCAAACTCTATACCCAAAGTTCCAGACACAGTACATGCAACATACGAGTATGTAGATCCAATGTAAATCAAAGCTATAAATGGTACATCATGAATGAAGAACGTACCAGTTATGACGTCAGGTGCGTCGCCATCCTCTCGACGCCGAGCAGCATAAACCAACCCTGGCTATCTCACTTCTACGTTACCAGTACCTTTGCTCGGTGCTCGACTACCTCGTCCAAACCCATTTCCCCCTTTGGCTGGACCACAGCCTCTCAATGGCTGCTGACCACCTCTCTCTGGCTGAACATATCCCTAATCTACAGCTTGCATCTGACCCAACCTCTGCGTACAGTCTCTAACCCTGTGATCCCTAGAATCACATCTGAAGCATGCCCTAAATCTCTTCTAACATTCACCCTGATGGGATAACCCGCACACAGCGCAAGGCTGCGGTGTGCTAGCAACAATCGAAACTCCAGATCAAACTGACCCATCAAATCTAGGCCTCTTATTAGATCCACCAGAAGAATTTCTACCCCTTTCCTTCTCACGGTTATGACGCTCAGAGCATTTCATATCCTCATCAATCTTTGCCTTCTCAATCAAAGCAGCAAAATCTCTTTCCCTTTGCGAGGCTATCAGTACCTGCAACTCGTCCCGAAGACCATCCTCAAACTGAACACAGCGCTTATAATCAGTCGTGACTATACCCCGATCATACCGGCTCAATCGTAGAAACTCCGCCTCATACTCTACTACGGACTTATTCCTATGAACCAGATTCAGAAATTCCTTTCTCCCGGTATCCACATAACCTGCCCTAACATATTTTCCTTGGAAGGCTGACTTAAAGAAATCCCAGGTTAATCGGTCGGCCTACGTGCCTTCCCTCATGGTAAGCCACCATTGATATGACTCATCCCGCAGAGTTTCTGCTCTACCGTGCAGTTAAGATCATCCATGATTCGCTCAACCGCCTCCAACCAATACTCTGCTACGTTCGGGGCTACACCAAAGATGCCCCTAAAGATTTTTTCCTCATTTGATTAGATTCACTCAGAAATTGACCATCGAGCCCCTGACCCAGTACTTGCTCCAGCAACCCTTTCCAAAACCCATAGCATCACTTGGGACAGAGCATCATCCCCTTCGGCTTGGTCGTGAGACCCCATTTCAATAACTGGTGATACCGATGCTTCCCTTTCTGGCATATGTCCTGATGCTGAGGATCCAGCCATAGCACCACGGCCTCTACCACAGCCACGTGTACCCTTCCACAACCTCTTGTGCTCATATCGCTGAAGCATATTTCTGATTAAAAAGTTTTATGAATCAGGTTATAATTCATGTAATTATTAATAGATATCTTATGAGAAGCAGAATAGATTTGTTCTTGCAGATCGTATATACCATGATTTTAATCTTCTATAGTCTCCGTTTCTACAACAAAGGAGTTTCAGTATACTATTACTATCCCTAATAGTTTCTTCAGTACATTCATATCAGCCTATAATAAGATATAGAATAAAGAAACTTACAGATCTGGTGCCAGAGACTAGATGTACCACACGTTCAGTGACATAACTGCTTTTCTAAACCAGAATTTAAACAGGTTCAAAAAAATTGAAAACCCATTCCACAGCCGAGTTTTTTAACCTGGCTTTGATACCACTAAATGTAACACCTCAAACTCGGACTAGACGTTATGATCGAATCTAGCGTGCCACATCAGGTGTTGTTAGAAATCTTTGTGATTGTTTGAAACTCATTTACGAATCAAAACTTTCTATCGTTCAGAAATCCCATCTCTCGTTGCTTAAAGCCAAAACAAGTTTTACTCAAAACCAATCTTTTCAAATATATTGTTATACATCTACCAATTTGTTTTAAAACCTGGTTCGTTACGAAAGCTTGGTGTATTCAGTTGCAAAATAGTGTTGTTTTAAAAACAGTAGTTATGGTTTCAAAACCCGCGTTAAGTAACCTAGCAGTTTGTAAAGAATTACCAATTAAAAGTTAAAAACAAATCCAATAGCCTTATTACAAAAAATTATAACCCAAAAATTAAAATAAAGTGACTAAATTAACCCCAGAAATGTGCAGGATGTGTGGCCACCTCGAGTCCCTCCCAGCTCCAAATCCTTTAAGGTTGGGGATTACCTGCACAGTTAAAGAGAAAGGGTTTGTTACGAGAACTCAGTGTGCAATTCCTTATTACAGTCATAGTCTAGGCCTAAGCCCAAACAGCAGTATGGGCTTATGCCCCAAAGTCATGATTATGCAAACAAAAATGCAACCCAGCCCAGTCCAACCATCACACCACTCGTATCAACCCTACACACCATGTGGGGACCAAGTCGACCCACCGAGTCCTACACACCAATATCGCAGTCGTGTTGCTAATATCAACGCAGCAAAGCTGCTAGTAATAGTATACGTAGCTGAGCCACTAAAATCAGTATATCGTGGCAGAGCCACTGAATCAGTATAACATGGCATAGCCACCAGTATAGTACTTCCTCCAAAAACATAACCCAAACCAATGTAGCATGTCGTGACATATGAACTCAATATATGCAATAAATTACCATCATACCAAGTAAACATATTACACATACACACAAAATCTACCCCTAGGGGTATAATGGTCATTTGATCAGTTGGGGGTAAAATAGCAATTTACCCCTCAGGGGTACTCCAGTAATTTTACCCATTGAGGGTATTTCAATAATTTTACCCCCTGAGGGTATTTCAATAATTTTACCCACTTAGGGTATTTCAATAATTTTACCCACTGAGGGTATTTTAGTACTTGTACCCACCCAATAATAGCCTTTCCTAAGGCCTAATGTCACCTCAAGCGACTCAGGTTCCATTTACAGTCAACACAATACTATTGGGCCTAAAACCCAATTCTGGACCATACGGGCCCACACGCTCGTGTGGCCCATTCTGTTCATTTTCAGTCTCAAATCTGCGAACCTCGCAGTCATATCAATCCACTGACACTTCTCATCATTTTCGCTCATATGGGCCTTTCAACCCATTGTGCCCATTTAGCCCACTTTGGCACAACAAGGCCCATTCTAGGCTTCGTTTCACGAGAGCGTTCGTGGCACTCTCAATGATCTATCGCCATCACTAATGGCTCGATTTAACCCTACGAGCGTTCACACGCTCGAGTGTTCACAGTTGCCGGTATCCTAGCTTTTCAGTATTTCAGCTGTCAGCCGTTTCGCAGATTATGGTAGTAGCAGTTTAAGCAGAGGTGTGAGATTACACATCTAAGCAAGACGCATGATTAGCCCTTCATATCAACCCTACACAATATCAGATTCCTTATCAGCTAAACGTTGCTTAAGGTCAAACACTTAGAGAACTAAGCCCAAAATGTTCTCCTTACCTTGCTGAGCAAACGGTCCCTACACACTAAGCTTTCTAAGCATGATTGATTTACCTCCCGTTCTTAACAAGGGCTTGAACTAAAGAAACCCATAAGTGTGACTGAAAATCGTAACTCATCCAACACAACACATGGCACATTCGACCAAATCAAGTATTATGATGATATTCTTACCTTGCCAAAAATTAAAGAAGAGAAAAATGAGAATTCAGCAACACCAACACTAACCAAAAATGCCTAGCATCCCCCTAGCTGAAAGTGACTAACTTGAGCCTCCTCTCACGGCACAACTCCTCACTTCTCCCCACTCCTTGATCCACTACACTATTTCCTCCTAAACTTACTCTCCTTCACCAATTTGAATTGTTTGACCAAGTCTCCAACCAACCTTGTAGAGTTTGATCCCAACTCTACCTCTTGCTCTCCCAAGTCACAAAATAAAAGTCTCCAGTTTCTAACTATGGGATTCAAGCCCCTTCCCTCCTTGCTCTCCACTTGACGCCACTCCACCACACCACATGCTCCACTTGTACTTCTAAACACTCACAAATTTACTTAAGTCCTGCTTCCAACAACCCTCTCCACTAAAGGGCCAAAAATTAAAATTTTTCCATGGCTTAGACTTGAACCTAGGCCTCCCTAGAACCCCCAAACACGCTAAAATAGCTAGCTAAGATAGCAAAACATGAATTTAAGCAAAACTACTAACCCCTAACTTTTAGAGCATTACATCCAAAGTATGTTTTGGGCTTTGTAGGCCCGTAATAGAGACAATATGATTATGAATGAACAATTTTAAATTTGAATGGAAATTTATGACTCAAAAAATGATCGGTTATACGTGATTAAGTCCGGGAATGCTTCGTACCTTATTCTAGTGACAGATAAGGGTAAGGGGTGTTACATTTAGTGGTATCAGAGCTATAGTTTAGTCGATTCTGGGAATAACATATCGTGTGTAAGAGTCTAGCTATACATGTCATATGTGAACCGTGATAGTGTGATATCTCTCAGCTCTAATGTAATTCTTTTGTTAAGATAGAGATGACTTTCAACCAAGCTATTGTTGATAATGGTAAAAATGATATTGGGATGATTGAAATGTGCTTACATGTGTTGAAATGTGGAAAGGTATGAATAGAAGTTCATGATATGCATGTTAATGTGCGGAATGAGATAACCGTAAGTTGGGAAATGTGGAAAAGTGAAATGCAACAAAAGTCTATGTTGTAATAAGCTCATCCATGTATGTTGGTATTCATATTATGTTATGTGCCTAACATGCTTGATTAAGTGAGTGCTATGAGTAAATTTACTCAAAATTCATGGAATGTATGTTTAAGTACACTTGTTTGAATAAGATAATCAAAAAGTTCATGTAGCATGACTAAGTATGAAAATTTACTTAGAGTGAATTATGTGATTATGATGATATTACGTTGATGATGAATGGTAAGTCATATGTGTGTATTTATGAGAGTTAAGTTAGAGGCCCTTACGACCTCACCCCCTTACCAATGTTGCTTTATGATGAAAGTTCACGAGAATTACGTTGAATAAGTTCATAAGTGGGAAACTAAAGAGTTCAGTGGTGAAATAATTAGTAATGCAAACAGAGTTAAGTATAGTGTGACAAATAAACTCAATTTTAGTAGAAATATCAGATTATTTTAAAGATTACACAGATTATGGAATGTCAAGGATAAAGAAGAAGCTAGTCTCGATTATGCGACTCAATTGAGTATGAAGTCTAAAGTATGTATTTGTTGAGATTCTTCCCAAATTGGTTTTCGTTAGTGAATGGTATGATGCGGGGTACATGATGACAGAATTAGTCAGAGAAATAATAATTGAGTAGTAAAGATGTCTGTGTGTGATAGTTATAGTTGAGGCAAATATGATGATCTTTATGGGTATTCTATATATATATTCTTTTATCCTCAGAGATATGTGTGTGATTGTTCAGTTCTAATGGAGTTCTTATGTTATGAGAATGCTAGCTAGCAATGATGTTAGAGGAAAGCCCTGTTGGTCGGGTCGGTTTATGATCGATTTTTCCTTATCTCTTCAAATTCTATTCTATTATGTTGGAATAAATTCGATGGTAAAAATTTATGTTGGACTATTTTTCTGTTTTTACTAGATATTATTCTGTCTTATATATAAATATTTGGAAATATATTATCTCTGTTATGATGGAAGTCCAGAATCGGTAAGCAGTGTTTTTCTTCTGACTTTCTCTGAGGAATCATCAGTATCTTTATTATTTTCTTATGAGTTATGTTCTCGAATTTTCGGTATGGTATTGTATCTTGAATTTCCTTATCTTGGTTTTCCTATCATTCATACTTCATAAATTATTAATCATGGCTTATCTTTAAAGTGTGTTCTTCAGCTTGTGATAACTATGTCTATTATGATTATGCTTCTGGTTCGATCATAGAAACGTGGTGATTCCAGTATCTGGATTTCTCTAATTTTCATGTAAGGAATTGACATCGGCAAAAGTATAAGTAGTGAAATCACAAGCTTCAATTTGTATGATGGACTTATTTTCTCAGGTAAGTTAATTAAAGTCAATGCATTCAATCGGGATATATTTGTTTCTTAGAGCTAATGTGATTGTAAAGGCCTTTTATGGCATGATAAGAGAATTTTAAAATATTGTGTATTTGAGTTGTTTTAATAGCATGAAGAAAGGAGCATTTTGTTATGTTATTATTTGATAGTCGAAATCGACTCGATTGTTTTTATCAGAGTGAGCTAGTCAATTGAAATGTGATTTGAGTTACATGTAGTTAAAGTATCCTCAGTTATGGTAATTAATTTTGTGCATGAAGGATTGACATCCCAGAGAGTATGATACCGAGATATACCTATTAGATTTGTTCTAATCTGATGATGTTATTATGAGTTAAAGTTGTTCTGAATGATATGGTTATCACATTTATGAAAATTTGGATGGTCTTTGCATGTTAGCAAAGTTGAAAACAGCTGAAGATATTATTAACCGAAGCTTTGGTTCTGAATTTAGTTTGAATTGAGTAATGAATTTATGATTTTTTAGTGATGCACTATTGAACGGATTAGAATGTGTTTTATTACTAGAATGTAAAGTGATGGTTCATGTTTTCAGATGGTTAATGTCACATTAAAACGAACTATTTGACCAGTGATTTAGAGACAGTCACTTTTATGTCCGTATTGAGAATTTGGTGATATCGTTTATTCGACGAAAGGTGTCTCATGTTCCCTGATTTCAAGAATTAAAGTATCGAATGTCATAGAAAGACCTGAAGTTAAGATAGTGTTAAAGACTTGAGCTATTGAAAGATCTCGAGTGGTTATTGATCAATCTCTGGGAAAACAGATATAGTTACAGATGTTGAATGAAAAAATTAAAAAAAAAATCCTTGTTTATTTTGTGAGTGGGTTACACGATTGATCTTAATTGATGATGATCTGATTTTAGTTAGATTAAAAGCTAAAGCGATGTTTTCATTGCAAGATTGAGAATCTCATAAATGTGTTAATGAATCATATGCTAAACGAGTTTAGTATGAGTCGATTTTTGATTCAGAATTTCAGGTCTGACCTAATGATTAATGTTATTATTCTGAATAGAAATTGTGTGCAAATGAATTCAGAGCTTATGCAGGATCTTTTTGTACGAAGCTAAGTAGTAGCTCGTTGGTTCATTCTGGGAGTAATCAAAATGTACAGTTATTTGAAATAGATGTTTTGGCAATCGGGTTTCTCATTTGACAGATCGGCTGACTTATAT
The DNA here is from genome assembly GCA_025506655.1 of Gossypium rotundifolium. NCBI lineage: Eukaryota > Viridiplantae > Streptophyta > Magnoliopsida > Malvales > Malvaceae > Gossypium > Gossypium rotundifolium. The sequence goes on from CP106730.1 coordinate 35,349,970, forward strand.
GTTTCTGAGGTTGTTAGCTCTCATAGAGTGCCAGTTCCTATTATTTTGGATTGAGATTCGAGGTCTATATCCCAATTATGCAAAAAGATACAGGAAAATATGAATACGCAGTTTCATCTTAGCACGATAATAGACATGTAAATCGGTGGTAAGTCTGAGAGAGTAATTCAAAACTTTGACGATATGCTCCGACACTGTGTGTTAAAGTTCAAGGTGATTAGAAAGAGATATACGAGGTTGATATGATTTGCAATTCTGGGAAATTTGTGAAAGTGATTCATGAGAGTTGAAAGAAATTTCTTTTGGTAAGATTTTCGGGGATGAAAATCCCTAAGGGGGGAGAGAGTAACAACCCGATTTTGGGCCTAGTCGAAATAGTGGTTTTGGGACCACAAATCCACTGAGAAAAAAATATTTTTATTACGTCATAAACAGAGAGTTACATGGGTCAAGGACACGGACGTGTCCCAAGCCATACGGGCATGTGGCCTTGTTTTGTGGTAAAATTTTCTAAGTATTTTAAAGTTCTCGGTTTAGTCCCGGACCATTTCCAAAGTATGTTTTGGGCCTCGTAGGCTTGTAATAGGGACAATATGATTATGAAGAAAAAGTTTTAAACTTGAATGGAAATTTGTGACTCAAAAATGATCAGTTATATGTGATTAAGTTCGGTAAGGCCTCATACCCTATTCTGGTGACGGATACAGGTAAGGGGTGTTACACAAAGTATGCTATGAATTGTGTCATTGAATTGCTGTGAGTGTAGGTGTAAATGAGGGTGGCAAATGGCTTGGTAAATAGCGTTATTTTTGTCCACATCGGTAGACATATGGGTGTGTGTGACACATGGACTGCCCCACGGGCATGTGTTTCAGCTGCATGTCCCTTGCACTTTAATTGTTGCAAAATAGAATGCCCAAAATTGAGCACATGGGCAGAGTCAGGGGCATGTGTCTCGGCCGTGTGAGCTACACGACCTTATACACAGGCATGTGCCCCGGCCGTGTGAATTTTGCACATATCTTATGAAAAATTATGAAAATTAAATTTACCACACGGCCTAGCACACGGGCGTGTGGCATGGCTGTGTGGCACAAGTCAGAGAGCACCCTAAATTGAACACGGCTTATAGCACGGGCATGTCTCAGGGTCACACAGGCGTGTCCCTTGAACCACACGGCGTGTGACCCTTGTAACATGAAAAATTTTCTAAGTTTTGTAAAATTTTCTAAAGTTCTCGGTTTAGTCCCGAACCACTTCCAAAGCATGTTCTGGGCCTCGTAGGCTCGTATAAGGGACTTTATGATTGACTATGAATGGTTTTAATTTGGATGCAAATTTATGACTCAAAATTGTGTGAATGCTTGTGTTATAAGTTCGGTAATGCCTTGAGCCATGTTTTGGCGTTGAATATGGGTAAGGGTTTTACATTTAGTGATATCAGAGCTATGGTTTAGTCAGTTCTCAGACTAACGTAGCGTGTGTTAGGGTCTAGCTATACATGCCATATATAAAATTTGATAATGTGGCCACTCCTGACAATTTAAACTATTTTTTCATATAGTAAATGGATCACGACCGATAAGTGGCTGATGATGTTGAAAGTAATGCATCGGCTCCCGCTCAAAGGGACCTCGCCATCTGAAAGTAGACCAGTGACAATTGGTCAATGAGGAGAGGCTAGGGAAGCCTTCTTTCAAAGGTTGAATGATTTACTTGCCGTGTTTGTTTGGACAAATCTAGCTGCCCAACATCCTCCACCCCCATCTAACCCTCAATCGGTTCCCAAAGCTCCCCAAGGTGTGGAATTCTTAAAAATGAATAAGCCTCCAGTCGATAAGATTCGAAAGCAAGATGCTGAAGAATTTAGAGCAAATGTCGACGATGATCCCGAGAGGGTGAAATTCTGGCTTCAGAACTCTATCCGGTATTTGATGAACTTTCTTGCACACCGGAGGAGTGCTTGAAATGTGCTATATCACTCCTGAGGGATTCAGCATATCATTGGTGGAACACTTTAGTATCGGTAGGACCAAGGGAAATAGTTACTTGGTATTTCTTCCAAGAGGAGTTGAGAAAGAAATATATCAGCGAACGACTTATTGATCAAAAATGCAAAGAGTTCTTAAAGCTGAAACAAGGTCGAATGACTGTGATTGAATATGAGCAAGAGTTTATTAGATTCAGTAAGTATGCTCAGAAATGTTTCAACAGTGGCTATCATGTGTAAGAGATTTGAAGATGGTTTGAATGAGGATATCAAACTATTAGTTGGGATTCTGGAACTGAAAGAATTTGTTGTGCTAGTCTTGCAAAGCCGAAGAGTTGAGCAAAGAAAAGAGAAAAGCTAAGTTTGAGGCTAGAGAATCAAGAAAGAGGTTAATGAATAAGTCATTTCAGTCTTCGTCAAAGAAATCGAGGGATATGCATACCCATTCAAATGCTTCAGCTGGGTATCCCAACAGAGATCATGGGAAACAATATTCGGGAACTAAGGCCCAAAATACGTCTATAGCGAGCGTTGGTAACGCCAGGTCTAATAAGCTTGAGTGCCAACACTATGGTAGGCGATACCCTGATGAATGTAGGATGAACAACTGAGCTTGTTTTAAATGTGGCTCCCAAGATCACTTTATTCGGGATTGCCCTGAAATGGTTGAAAAGGATAATTTTTAGAATGCAGGATCGAGTAACACTATTGCTAGAGGGAGACAAGTGAGAAATACAAGAAATGGAACAAGTAGCAGAGGTGTATCCAAGGATTCAGCTGTGAGATCGGAAGCTAGAGCACCTGTTAGAGCTTATGCCATTCGTGCTCGAGAGGACGTGTCCTCCCTTAATGTGATCACTGGTACATTTTCTCTTTATGATACTAATATAGTTCAATTAATTGATCCTAGATCAACTCATTCTTATATTTGCATGAATTTGGTATCTAATAAGAATATACCTGTTGAGTCTACTGAGTTTGTGATTAAGGTGTCGGACCCCTTAAGCAAATATGTATTAGTAGATAAAGTTTGCAATGGTTGTCCTTTGATGATACAGAGTCACTGTTTTTCGGCTGACTTAATGCTTTTGGCATTTTGATGAATTTGATGTGATTATTGGAATGGATTGGTTGGCACTACATGATGTAGAAGTGAATTGTAGAAGAAAATTTATTGAATTAAAATGTCAAAATAATGAAATTCTTTGGGTTGAATAAGATGAGTCAGGTGGATTACGTATTGTGATTTCGTCGATGTCAGCTCAAAGGTATGTAAGGAAGGGTTGTGAAGCATTTCTTGCTTATGTACTGAATACGAAAGTGACTGAGATAAAGATTGAATTCGTACCGGTAGTTTGTAAATATCCGGATGTGTTCCCAGAAGAGTTGCCAAGATTAACATCTGTCAGAGAGGTGGAGTTTACTATTGATTTGGTACCGATGACTGCACCGATATCGATAGCTCTGTATAGAATGGCTCTAACTGAGTTAAAGGAATTGAAGTCTCAGTTATAAGAATTGATAGATAAGGGTTTTGCAAGACCAAGTTTTTCACCATGGGGTGCACCGGTGCTATTCGCCAAGAAGAAAGACGGATCCATGAGATTTTGTATCGATTATCGTCAGCTCAACAAGGTTACAATAAAGAACAAGTATCCCTTACCGAGGATTGATGACTTGTTTGACTATTGAAAGGGGCAACAATGTTCTCGAAGATTGATTTGAGGTCTGTCTGCTACCAAGTGAGAGTTAAAGAGTCGGATGTGCCGAAAACCGCATTTAGAACAAGGTACGAGCATTATGAATTTCTTGTTATGCCTTTTGGATTAACTAATGCTCTTGTTGTTTTTATGGATCTGATGAACCGAATCTTTCGACCATATTTAGACAAATTCATGGTCGTGTTTATTGATGATATTCTGATTTATTCTCGAGATGGGACTGAGTATGTCGAGCACTTAAGAACTGTATTGCAAACTTTGAGGGATAAGAAACTATTTGCTAAATTCAGTAAAAGTGAATTTTGTTTCCGAAAAGTTGGATTTTTGGGACATATTGTTTCAAGAGATGGTATTCGGGTTCATTTAAGTAAGATTTCGGCAATTATTGATTGGAAATTACCGAGAAATTTATTAGAGGTTAGAAGCTTTTTGGACTTAACCGGCTATTATAGATGTTTTGTTAAGGGTTTTTCGATTATTGCTACTCCTATGACTATGTTGTTACAAAAAGATGTTAAGCTTGAATGGTTTGAAAAATGTCAGCAAAGTTTTGAGAAGTTGAAAGCATTATTGACTGAGGCGCCGGTTTTAGTGCAACCTGAACCGGGAAAAGAGTTTGTGATTTATATCGATGTGTCATTGATTGGATTAGGATGTGAATTGATGCAAGAGGGAAAAGTGATAGCCTATGCCTCGAGATAGTTGAAACCACATGAGAAGAATTATCCGATAGACGATCTAGAATTGGCTGCCATAGTGTTTGCTTTGAAGATTTGGAGACATCATTTGTATGGTGAGAAATGTCATGTCTTTTCAGATCATAAAGTTTAAAGTACTTGATGACTCAGAAGGATTTGAATTTGGGACAACGGAGATGGCTTAAGCTACTAAAAGATTATGAGTTGGTAATTGACTACCATCCCGGAAAGGTGAATGTAGTAGCAGACGCTTTGAGTAGAAAGTCATTGTTTGCCTTGAGAGTTATGAATATGAGGTTGACTTTATCTGAGGATAGTTTGATTCTAGCTGAGTTGAGAGCTAGACCGGTATTCCTTCAGCAAATTTGTGAAGCTCATAAAAATGAAAGTGAATTGCAAGCCAAAAGAGCTCAATGTGAATTGAGCAGTGATTCAGACTTTCAGATCTGTTCTGATGATTGCTTAATGTTCTGAGATAGAGTATGTGTACCAAAAAATGATGAGGTTATTCAGAAAATTCTTTATGAGGCGCATAATGGTTGTCTGTTTGTTCATTCGGGAAATACGAATATGTAAAATGATTTAAAGAAACTGTATTTGTGGTCAGGTATGAAACCAGATATCTCTGAATTTGTATCGAAACGTTTGATTTGAAAACAAGTAAAAGCCGAACACCAAGTACCTTCGGGTTTACTTCATCCAGTAAGGGTACGCGAGTCAAAATGGGACAGAAATACGATGGATTTCGTAATGGGTTTGCCTTTGACTCCGAAGAAGAAAGATGTTGTTTGGGTCATTTTTGATAGATTGACGAAATTGGCTCATTTTATTCCGGTACGTACCAATTACTTACTTGATAAGCTAGCTAAATTGTATGTTGCTGGAATTGTTAGATTGCACGGAGTGCCTATTTCTATTATTTCGGATAGAGATCCGAGATTTAAATCTTGATTTTGGGAAAAGTTGGAAGAAGCTTTGGGTACAAAGTTGAAATTTAGTACCGCATTTCATCCGCAAATCAACGGCCAATCTAAGAGAACGATTCAGGTTCTCAAAGATATGCTTCGCTGTTGTGTTTTAGAGTTCGAAGGTAGTTGGGAAAAATATCTACCTTTAGTTGAATTTGCTTATCACAATAGTTTTCAGTCGAGTATAAAAGATGGCACCGTATAAGGCATTGTATGGTCGCAAGTGTCAAACTCCGTTGTAATGGATTGAGCTTAGTGAGAGACAGATTCACGGGGTTGATTTGGCTAGAGAAACTGAAGAAAAAGTGAAAATAATTCATGATTGTTTGAAAGCAGCTTCGGATAGATAGAAATCATACGTGTATTTGGGAAAAAAAGAAATTGAGTTTCAAGTTGGTGATAAAATATTTTTAAAAGTATCTCCATGGAAGAAAATTCTGAGATTTGGTCGTAAAGGCAAATTGAGTCCACCTTTCATTGGGATATATGAGGTTATTGAAAGAATAGGGCCAGTGGCATATCGGTTAGCTTTGCCGACAGAGTTGGAAAGGATTCACAATGTATTCCATGTGTCGATGTTGCGACATTATCGATCAAATCATTCGCATGTGATTTCTCCGATAGAGGTTGAGATTTGACCCGATATGACTTATGGTGAGGAACCGATCAAGATTTGGCTCGGGAAGTTAAATAGTTGAGAAATAAAAGTATAGCCCTAGTAAAAGTTTTATGGCAATGACATGGGGTCGAAGAGGATATGTAATATCTTGAAATAGGGCCTAAACAGAATCGTGGTTGTGAAACCATGAATCTGAGATAGAAAAGTTTATTACGATTAATTATTATGATTTATTGAGTGATTAGATGCATGTGTTAGAATACTGATAGAAAATTTCATGAATTGCATGTCTAATTTGCCTATTAGGACTTAATTGCAAAAGTTGATAAATATGAGTTTAAGATGTTAAAGGATTTAATTGAAAAGCATAATTGAAGTAGAGGTCCTTAAATGGTAATTATACAATTAGGCTTTTATGGACAAAAATGGACATATATAGGAAGAAAGAACCAAAGTTTTTAATGAAACGTAATTTAGTCATTTGATCATAAAAAGAAATTAAAAGGGAAAAAAATGGCAAAATGTGCTCATCTTCTTCATTAGACTGAATTTTCAAGGGTTCAACATAACTAGGGTTTGTTTCAAGCTTCCAAGCTCCATAGTAAGTGATTCCAAGCCCCGTTTTTAATGTTCTTTACATTTTTGAAGCCCCGGTAGCTCGGTTTAGCTTATTCTATCAATAATTCATACTAGGGTTCATAATTGGAAAAATACCAATAGGTGAAATGTGTTTATTTTGATGTTTTATGATAGAATATGAAGTCTAAAATTATATTAAGCAACTTTTGCTAAGTGATTTTAAGTGAAAACGAGTAAAACGGCTTAATCGGTAAAAATACCTAATGTTCATAAGTACACGTTAGAGTGAGAATTTGATGTTGTCATAGAAGGGAAAAATGATCAGCATGTCATAAAACATAAGAATAAGGGATAAAGTTTAATTTTCGAGCTTTAGGGCAAATGTGTAAATATGTAAAAGTTTAGGGGCAAAATTGTAATTTTTCCAAAGTTGGAGTGAAGGGCTGTTTTAATAAATGTGAGTATTAAATAAGCTAATTTTGCTATTATAGATCAAGGGAACGAAATCCAGAGTTAGATCGGGGAAAAAAAGATAGTGGACTAAATCGATATAGTTTATCGTATTTTATTTCGAGGTATGTTTGCGGTAAATAAATGAAATATTCTATTATTTTACATTTGATACTATTAAATTTCAGCATTTACATATTTATTCTATAAATTTATCATTTAAAGACTCAAACATGAATTGACGGTGAAGCAATCTCAGAAAGTTCCTATTGAACCTTAGGAATGTGTAGGATACAAATGTCATGACATTAGGGTTTAAGGAAATCATGTAAGACCATGACAAGGCATGGAATTGGTGAGTTTATAAGGCAAAGGTCCCATGTAAGACCATGCCAAGGCATGGCATTGGTGAGTTCATAAGGCAAGGATACCACGTAAGACCATGTCAAGACATGGCAATGGTTAAGTTTCATAAGGAAAGGTACCCGCGTATCCTTAGTATTCCAAGCGATTAATGGGAAAATTCAAAGAGTATACCAAAGGAAAGGTAAGACAAGTTCAAGCTAAATAGTTATAAGTAAGAATTTAAGACTTAAGTATATTAAACTAAAGGCTTAAATAATCTTGGTAAGAAAAGATTAAGATAATTCATTAAGAATGTTGTTATTTATTTACATGTAAATTTACTAAGCTTTATGCTTACTCCCATTCCTTTCTTTTTTTTTAGTACTACAAGACAACTCAGGGATTGCATGGACGCCGGAGTTTGTTACACACTATCAAAGGATTATATTGGTATTTTGTGACTCGAACGTTTTAAGTTATGGCATGTATAGGGAATTAGCCATTTTATGTGTAAGTCTTTATGATATGACTTAATGTTGGCTTGTAAATTCTTGATAATGATTAGCCATTAAAATGGTTAATTAAGAACATGTTTTGGATGTTATGGATGCTTAGATGATAGTTATTACAAAGAAATTATGAAAGGGTAAAAAAAAACTGCAGGGGAATAGTTTTGGACAGCAACTGTGGCGTGATTTTGAAAAATCACCAAAAATAGAATAAATTCAATTAGGGTGTGAATGAGATAAATAATTAAATATTATTGAGTCTATTTTTATATGAAAGAAACGATGTAGGCAAAAGAATTTTATATTATGAGATAATTGATTTTTAGTGTAGAGGGGTCAGAACTGTCGAACTGTGTAACAAGGGAGACTTTAACTAATAAACTGTACTGATTGGCCACACCAAAAATTCTGAAAAAATTATAGTAAGAAGATATATGAGTTTAGTTTCATGAAAAATTTACGTATCTAAATTTCAAGTTTCGTAACTCGAGTTATAGTCAATTTAGTGAACATGACATAGATGGACAATTTCAATTTTTATGCCCCGAACTAGTAAGTTAAGTCTAGTAATGCCTTGTGCTTGACTCCAACAACGGTCTCGGGTAAGGAGTGTTACATTTATTGGTATCAGAGCAAGATTTTAGTTGGTTCTCAGAATATTCAGTGTGAGTAAGAGTCTAACTATGCATGCCATACTTATATTTTGATAGTGTGACGACTCCTAACGATTTTAAAATGTTTTTCTTTTATAGTTAAGGATCCCGAACTAGCTGGTGTAGATGATGTAGGGAGTAATGCGCCTGCTCCTGCTGAAGGGACGGTGCCACCAGATAGTAGTGAAAGGCCTGTTACAGTTAGTCAAGTAGGAGGGGCTCAAGAAGCCTTCTTCCAAGCTATGAATGAATGGTTTGCTGAGTTCGTTTGTACGAACCTGGCTGTTAGACCTCCACCCCCTCATGATCCTCAGACTACCCATGTAGCTTTTCTAGTCACAGATATAGTCAGAAGAGAGAAGCCACCCATTGACAAGATTAGAAAACAAGGGCCGATGAGTTTCAGGCTACCAAATATGATGATGCAGAGAAAGTTGAATTTTGGCTCGAGAACACTATCAGAGTCTTTGATGAGTTATCCTGCACACCGGAAGAGAGTATTGAATGTGTAGTGTCACTTCTTATAGATTTAGCCTACCAGTGGTGGAAGACACTTGTGTCAGTAGTACCGAAAGAAAGAGTTACTTGGGATTTCTTTCAGGAGGAGTTTCGTAAGAAGTACATCAGTCAGAGGTTTATTGACCAGAAAAGAAAAGACTTTTTTGAATTAAAACAGGGTAAGATGACTGTGACTGAGTATGAACGTGAATTTGTTTGACTCAGCAATTATGCTTGAGAGTGTGTGTTTATAGAGGCTATCATGTGTAAAATATTTGAGGATGGGATCAATGATGATATCCGATTGTCAGTTGGTGTTCTAGAGATAAAAGAGTTTGTTGTTTTAGTTGACCGAGCCTGTAAGGCAGAGGTGTTGTTAAAAAGAAAGGGTAAAGCTGAAATTGAGATGCAAGATACGAAGAAAAGACAGATGAGCAAGTTGTTTCATTTACATCCAAGAGGCCTAGAGAGTTTTCTACGAGATCTAATTTTTCAGCGGGGTATTCTAGCCAAAACAGAGGTAGAAGATTTATGGATCCAAAAGCTCAAACCACTTTGATTCTGAGTGTTGGCAGTATTCATCTTGATAGACCTGAGTGTCCTTAATGTGGTCGACGTCATCCAGGTCAATGTCGAGCAACTGAGATTGGCTATTTTCGATGTGGTGCACCGGATCATTTTATTCAGGAGTGTCCCAAATGGTTAAAATAGAAGTAATACCGAGTGCAAGATCAGGTAATGCCCCCGTTAGAGGCAGATCTCAAAGAAATCCCAGAGTAAGGGCAGGTAGAGGTACATTTAGAGATACAGCAATGAGATTAGATGTTAAAGCACCCGCAAGGACTTATGCTATCCGTGCTCGTGAAGAGGCATCCTCCCTCGACGTAATTACGGGTACATTTCCTCTTCATGATGTTAATGTTATAGCTTTGATTGATCTGGGTTCAACCCATTCCTATGTTTGTATGAAATTGATGCCTAGTATGAACATGCCCATAGAGTTTACAGAATTTATGATTGAAGTATCGAATCCATTAGGTCAGTATGTGTTAGTAAACAAAGTATGTAAAAATTGCCCTTTGATGACTAGAGGTTACTATTTTCCAGCCGATCTCATGTTATTGCCCTTTGATGGGTTTGATGTGATTCTTGTTATGGATTGGTTAACAACACATGATGTGGTAGTGAATTGTGGAAAGAAATTCATTGAGTTGAAATGTGAAAATGGTGAAATCCTTCGAGTTAATTCAAATGAGTCAGGTAGTTCAATTTCCATGATTTCTGTTATGTCTGCTCAGAAATGTTTGAGGAAAGGATGCGAAGCTAATCTTGCTTTTGTGTGGAATAATAAAGATCCAGAGTTAAAAATTGAATTAGTGCCTATGGTAAATGAGTTTCCTGATGTGTTCCATGAAGAACTACTAGGTTTGCCTCGTATCAGAGAAGTTGAGTTTGGTATTGAATTGATTCCAGGTACCACACCTATTTCTATTGCTCCTTATAGAATGGCTTCGATAGAATTGAAAGAATTGAAAGCTCAGCTATAGGAATTACCTGATAAAGGCTTTGTAAGACCTAGTTATTCACCATGGGGCGCGCCAGTGTTATTTGTGAAAAAGAAGGACAGTTCCATGAGATTGTGCATAGACTATCGGTAGCTTAACCAGGTAACCATCAAGAACAAATATCTATTGCCTAGGATAGATGATTTATTTGATCAATTGAAAGGATCCACTGTGTTCTCTAAGATAGATTTGAGATCTGGATACTATCAGCTGCGAGTTAAAGAGTCAGATGTTCCGAAAACTGCCTTTCGAACTAGGTATGGTCACTATGAGTTTCTTGTGATGCCATTTGGCTTAACCAATGCTCCTACCATTTTTATGGATTTAATGAACCGAATTTTTAGACCTTATTTGGACAAGTTTATAGTTGTGTTCATTGATGACATCTTGATTTATTCTCATGATGAGACTGAGCATGCAGAGCATTTGAGAATAGTTTTACAGATTTTGAGAGATAATCAACTTTATGCCAAGTTTAGTAAAAGTGAGTTCTAGTTATGGGAAGTTTTTTTTCTTGGACATATTGTCTCAGGTGAAGGTATTAAAGTTGTTCCGAGTAAGATTTCAGCCCTTGTTGGTTGGACGCCTCCCAGGAATGTATCAGAGGTCAGAAGTTTTCTTGGTCTTGCTGGTTATTATAGATGATTTGTAGAGGGATTTTCCATGATAGCTACTCCATTGACAAGATTGCTACAAAAGGATGTCAAGTTTGAATGGACTGAGAAGTGTCAGCAGAGTTTCGACAAGTTAAAGGCATTTTTGACTGAAGCTCCTATCTTAGTACAACCAGAACCGGGCAAAGAGTTTGTGATTTACAGTGATGCATCCTTGAATGGACTAGGCTGTGTAGTTATGCAGGAAGGAAGGGTAATTTCTTATGCCTCTAGACAGTTAAAGCCACATGAGAAAAATTATCCAACACATGATTTAGAGCTAGCTGCTATTGTATTTGCATTGAAAATCTGGAGACATCACTTGTATGGAGAGAAATGTCAAATATTGACTGATCATAAAAGTTTGAAATACTTGATGACTCACAAAGATCTAAACTTGAGGCAAAGAAGATGGCTAGAGTTGATTAAAGATTATGAGCTAGTGATCGATTATCACTCGGGTAAGGCAAACGTTGTTGCTGATGCTTTGAGTAGAAAATCATTATTTGCATTGAGAGCTTTGCACACTAGTTTGGCCTTATCAGATGATGGTTCTATTTTAGATGAGTTGAGAGCTAAACCGATGATTCTTGAAGAAATTTTTGAAGCTCAGAAGGATGACAGTGAGTTGCAAGCCAAAAGAGTTCAGTGCGAGTCAGGTGTAGAGTCTGATTTTCAAATTGGTTCTGACGGTTGTTTGATGTTCAGAGATAGAGTATGTGTACCCAAGAATGATGAACTTATTTGGAAAGTCTTACAGGAAGCACATAGCAGTTCTTTGTCCATTCACCCAGGTAGTACAATGATGTATAATGATTTGAAGAAAATGTATTGGTGGACAGGAATGAAAAGAGATATTTCAGAGTTTGTTTCTAGATGTTTGATCTATCAGCAGGTAAAAGCTGAACATCAGGTACCTTCAGGTTTATTGCAGCCAATATTAGTTCCCGAGTGGAAATGAGACCGAGTTACTATGGATTTTGAGACAGGATTGCCTTTGACACTGAGAAAGAAAGATGCAGTATGGGTTGTGATTGATAATTTAATGAAGTCGGCTCATTTTATTCCAGTTTGTATGGATTATTCACTGGACAACTTGGCTGAGTTGTATATTTCAGAGATAGTTAGACTACATGGAGTACCGTTATCGATTATCTCAGATAGAGATCCGAGATTTATTTCACAGTTCTAGAAGAAATTGTAGGAAGCTTTAGGTACAAAGTTGAGTTTTAGTACAACTTTCCATCCTCAGACTGATGGTCAATTAGAGAGAGTTATTCAGGTACTTGAAGATATGCTTAGATGTTGTGTATTGGAATTTCAAGGTAGTTGGGAGAAATATTTGCCATTAATAGAGTTTGCCTACAATAATAGTTATCAATCGAGTCTAAAGATGGCACCTTATAAAGGTTGTATGGATGTAAATATCGCACACCTTTGTATTGGACAGAGCTTAAGGAAAATCAGATTTACGGGGTTGATCTAGTCAAAGAAACAGAAGAGAAAGTAAAAGTCATCAGAGATTTCTTGAAAGTAGCTTCAGATAGGCAGAAATTCTATGCAGATTTGAAAAGAAAAGAAATTGAATTTCAAGTTGGTGATAGGGTATTCTTGAAAGTATCCCCGTGGAAGAAAGTTCTCAGATTTGGCAAGAAAGGCAAATTATGTCCTCGTTTTATTGGACCATTTGAGGTGATCGAGAGAGTTGGGCCATTGGCATATCACTTAGCTTTGCCAACTGATTTAGAGAAGATTCATAATGTGTTTCATGTGTCTATGCTACATCATTATCATTCAGATCCATCGCATGTAATTTCGTAGACAGAGGTTGAGATTTAGCCAGATATGACTTACGGTGAGCAGCCGGTAAAAATTCTAGCTCGAGAGGTTAAGCAATTAAGGAACAAAAGCATTGCACTTGTGAAAGTATTATGGAATAGGCATAGGATAGACGAGGCTACATGGGAGCCCGAAGAAACTATGCGAAAATTGTACCCAAATCTCTTCACAAGTAAGATTTTCGAGGATGAAAATCCTAAAAATGGGGGGAGAAATGTAATATCTCGAGATAGGGCCTAAATGAAACCATGGTTGGAAAACCATGAATTCGAGATAGAAAAGTTTATTACGATTAATTATTATGATTTATTGAATGATTAGATGTATGTGTTTGAATACGGATAGAAAATTTCATGAATTGCATGTCTAATTTGCCTATTAGGACTTAATTGCAAAAGTTGATAAATATGAGTTTTAGGTGTTAAAGGATTTAATTGAAGAGCATAATTGAAGTAGAGGTCCTTAAATGGTAATTATACCATTAGGCTTTCATGGACAAAAATGGACATATATAGGTAGAAAGAACCAAAGTTTTTAATGAAGGGTAATTTAGTCATTTGGTAATAAAAAGAAATTAAAAGGGAAAAAGATGGAAAAATGTGCTCATCTTCTTCATTAGGCTAAATTTTAAAGGATTCAACATAATTAGGGTTTGTTTGAAGGTTCTAAGCTCCATAGTAAGTGATTCCAAGCCCCGTTTTTAATGTTCTTTACATTTTTGAAGCCCCGGTAGCTCGGTTTAGCTTATTCTATCAATAATTTATACTAGGGTTCATAATTGGAAAAATACCCATAGATTAAATGTGTTTATTTTGATGTTTTATGATAGAATATGAAGTCTAAAATTATGTTAAACAACTTTTGCTAAGTGATTTTAAGTGAAAACGAGTAAAACTACTTAATCCAGAAAAATACCTAATGTTCATAAGTACATGTTAGAGTGAGAATTTGATGTTGTCATAGAAGGGAAAAATGATCAGCATGTCATAAAACATAAGAATAAGGGATAAAGTTTAATTTCTGAGCTTTGGGGTAAATGTGTAAATATTAAAAGTTTAAGGGTAAAATTATAATTTCTCCAAAGTTGGAGTGAAGGGCTGTTTTAATAAATGTGAGTATTAAATAAGCTAAATTTGCTATTATATATCAAGAGGAGCGAAATCTAGAGTTAGATCAGGGAAAGAAAAAGATAGTGGACTAAATCGATATAGTTTATCGTATTTTGTTTCGAGGTAAGTTTGCGGCAAATAAATGCAATATTCTATTATTTTACATTTGATACTATTAAATTTCAGCATTTAAATATTTATTTTGCAAATTTATCATTTAAAGACTCAAGCATGAATTGACGGAGAAGCAATCTCAGAAAGTTCCGGTTGAACTTTAGGAATGTGTAGGATACAAATGTCATGACATTAGGGTTTAAGGAAATCATGTAAGACCATGCCAAGGTATGGAATTGGCGAGTTCATAAGGCAAGGATACCACATAAGACCATGTCAAGACATGGCAATGGTTAAGTTTCATAAGGAAAGGTACCCGCGTATCCTTAGTATTCCAAGTGGTTCAATGAGAAAATTCAAAAAGTATACCAAAGGAAAGGTAAGACAAGTTCAAGTTAAAAAGGTACAGGTAAGAATTTAAGAATTAAGTATATTAAATTAAAGGCTTAAATAATCTTGGTAAGAAAAGATTAAGATAATTCATTAAGAATGTTGTTATTTATTTACTTGTAAACTTACTAAGCTTTATACTTACTCCCATTCCTTTCTCTTTTTTTATAGTATTGCAAGCCAACTCGAGGATCACAAGGATGTCGGAGTTTGTTACACAAGGATTATATTGGTATTTTGTGACTCGAACGTTTTAAGTTATGGCATGTATAGGGACTTTGCCATTTTGTGTGTATGTCTTTATGATATGGCTTAATATTGGCTTGTAAATGCTTGATAATGATTAGCCATTAAAATTATTAATTAAGAACATGTTTTGGATGCTATGATTATTAATTAAGAACATTTTTTGGATGTTATGTATGCTTATATGATAGTTATTACAAAGAAATTATGAAAGAGTAAAAAAAAAATTGCAGGGGAACAGTTTTGGATAACAACTATGATGTGATTTTGAAAAATCACCAAAAATAGAATAAATGGAATTAGGGTGTGAATGAGATATCAAATTAAATCTTATTGAGTCTATTTTTCTATGAAAAAACGATGTAGGCAAAAGAATTTGATATTATGAGATAATTTATTTTTAGTGTAGAGGGGTCAGAACTGTCAAATAGTGTAACAGGGGAGACTTTAACTAATAAAATGTAGTAATTGGACGCACCAAAAATTCTGGAAAAATTATAATAAGAATATATATTAGTCTAGTTTTAGGGAAAATTTACGGATCTAAATTTTGAGTTCTGTAACTCGAGTTATAGTCAATTTAGTGAACATGATGCAGATGGATAGTTTAAATTTTTATGTCCCGAACTAGTAAGTTAAGTCTAGTAATGCCTCATGCTCGACTCCCAAAGCAGTCTTGGGTAAGGAAAGTTACAAGCTACGTGGGAACATGAGGAAGCTATGAGAAAACAGTACCAAAACCTCTTTTCCGATAAGATTTTCAGGGATGAAAATCCCTAAAGGGGGGAGAGTTGTAACAGCCCGATTTTGGGTCTATTCGGAATAGTAGTTTTGGGATCACAAATCCAGCGCACTAAAATTTATTTTTACTATATTTTTATGTTCTACAATTTTATGGAATGATATCGTGAAAATTTCGTTCGAAAATTTTGACGTTTGGGCACACAATTTAGTTAAAAGGACTAAATTACAAAAGGTGCAAAATGTGTGTTCTAGAAGCTAGAGGTGTCTAATTTCTATGAAATTTTAAATTAGAGGTCCTTATATGGTACTTAAACAATTATGCTTTAGTATGGACAAAAATGGGCATGGTTAGTGAAAATTTTAAAGATTAGGTGAAGGGCATTTTGGTAAGCTAGTAAAAAAGCCAAAATAACTAAATAAAAGTCTTCATCTTCATAAATTTAGTCCCCCATGGCTGAAATTCACAAGAGGAGTCCATTCTAGCCCCGTTTTTAATGATTTTTCTGTTTTTGAGATCCTTGTAACCTGATCTAACTATTTCAATAGCTAATTTGACGAGAAATCGAAGTCTAAAATTTTAACCATGTTAGATATTTGTGTATTTTGATGTTTAATGGCAGAAAATGTATGTTTGGTGTTAGATAAACAACATTTACCAAGTGATTTTTGATGAAAATGCATAAAAGGACTTATTTGTAAAAGTTGTAAAATATGTAGTAGAAATGTGAACAAATCAAAAATGTGGGCTCCTATGAGCATGAAAAAGATTTGGCTAGGCTTGGGTAATGAATAAATCAAATGAAAATCATTTTACGAGCCTAGGGACTAAAATGTAAAAAAGTTGAAAAGTTAGGGGCAAAAAAGTAATTTTTGTCATAAGGTGTTTTTGGGGTTAAATTGAATATGTGATAATTTAATAAGCTAAATTTGATATTATAGATCAAGAAAGACGAGGTTCTGACCTAGATCGAGGAAAGAATAAGATTGTGGACTAAATCGAACAAAAATCTATTTTGTACTGAGGTAAGTTCGTATGTTAAAAATAAGATTTAGAATAATTGTATTTAAATGCTTTAATATTGCATGAATTGTATATTTGATCTTGTGAATGGGTATAATCCTACGAATGAGTTCGAAGACGAATTGACAAGCAAGAAATCATGTTTGAACCTTAGGAATAAGTTAGGATACAAGTGACATGTCACTAGGGTCATTATGTGTTATGTGATTATGTGATTCGGGTGCTGGTCTTTGTACATCTTACCAATGGTTGAGTATACCGACATATGTTGCGGATACTTGACAACTTGTGTGAGCAGCACCGTGTAGCTACGTCTTTACTGACAACTTGTGTGAGCAGGCCCGTCGATAGCTCGAGAGCGAGAAATTATGTGATATGAGACTTAGGTAGCTTTGGCTACATATGTGGCACTTAGTGTACAAAGTTTCCTGATTATCCGACATTTTCATTCCGAGTGGTTCACAGGTATGTCAAAAACGAAAGTATGTGTACATTCATTTTGAGATGGCTCAGGTATGTATGTAAAGCTTATGCTTATTAAATGTGTGAAATGATGAATATGAGGTAAGTTTTGTGATGGGATACATTGTGATTATGAAACTATGGTAGGTTCACATTTAATTATGTTATGTTATTTGAATGTTATGTACATGGTAAGGTTTCTTATTTCTAGCATACGAGCTTACTAAGCTATATAGCTTACTCCGTTTATTTTCCATACTTTTATAGTGTCTCCAAGCTAACTCGGAATCAAAGATTGTCAGAGATTCAGATCACACTATCAAACTTTCATTTTGGGTATTAATGGTCTTAGCATTTTGAATGTATGGCATGTATAGGGACGTGGTCATTTTGTTATATGTTTCATTGGTAATGTGGCCAAATGTATTGGCTTATAATGATTAATGATTTCATTTTGTATATGGCCATGTATGATGGCTTATGTTGGTGTAAGTATATTTATATGTTGATACCATTCATGAATGTGGAAACTTGCATGATTTCTATTGATATATGTTAATGTTGAAGCATGATAGATGTTAGCATGTGGATGTGATGTTGATACCTTGGTTGTGGATGTTTTGGTTGCCAAAGTATGCTATGAATTGTGTCATTGAATTGGTGTAAGTGTAGGTGTAAATGAGGGTGGCAAATGACTTGGTAAATAGCCTTATTTTGTCCACACGGGTAGACACACGGGCGTGTGTCTAGGCCATGTGTGACACATGGTCTGCCCCACGGGCATGTGTTTCAGCCGTGTGTCCCCTGCACCTTTATTGTTGCAAAACAGCATGTCCAAAATTGAGCACACGGGCTTGTGTCTCGGCCGTTTGTGCTACATGGCCTTGAACATGGGCATGTTCCCCAGCCGTGTGAAGTCTGCACCTATTTTATGAAAAATTATGAAAATTAAATTGACCACACAGCCTAGCACACGGGTGTGTGGCACGGTCGTGTGGCACAAGTCACAGGGCACCCTAAATTTAACACGGCCTATAGCACGGGCGTGTGACCCTTGTAACATGAAAATATTTCTAAGTGTTTTAAAATTTTCTAAACTTCTCGGTTTAGTCCCAAACCATTCCAAAGCATGCCCTGGCCTCGTAGGCTCATATAAGGGACTTTATGATTGAATATGAACGATTTGAATTTTGATGCAAATTTATGACTTGGAATTGTGTGAATGCCTGTATTATAAGTCTGGTAATGCCTCGAGCCCTGTTTCAATGTTGAATACGGGTTAGGGGTTTTACAATATGCTTTTGAAGTTTATGTTTGGTTTGATGAGTTTTGGAACCTTGAAAAGTTAGGTCATTTTGACCATTTTTCAGTGCTTGATTATGAGAATCATTTTGGTATGTTGTAATGGCATGTAAATTGTCATTGATGATATCATTTGGTAGATAAGTGAACTAGGTTTTTTGCTAGAAGTATAGCCATATTGATTTGTTGATTAATGGTGTTTTGATATGTATATTTGGCACATTAAGTGTCATACTAGTCAGATGAAATAGGATGTTTGAAATGGTATGTTTATGAGTGTTTGAATGATGTTTAGGTCAATTGAATGTGTGCACAAATGGGATGCATGTTAAGTGTATTTTGGCCTTGAAATGGCATGTTTTTAAGGTCAAAATGTGGATCACACGTCATGAGACACATGCTTTCAAACATGGCCATGTGACCCAGCTCAGAGAGTTACACGGGTAGAAACACAGGCTGGGACACGGCCGTGTGTCCCTTTGTTCGATTGTTACACTGCCTGGGCTATGTCGCACAGCCTGGCCACACGGCCGTTTGACCTCTATATTCAAATTTTGCATCTTTTTCCCAAATATTCTATTTTGTTTCAAATTAGTCCCAAATAACTTCTAAGCTATTTTTTTAAGGCCTCAAAGGCTCGATTTAGGGACAAAGTGAATATTTTTGATTGGTTTGTGCTGAGATTAATTCATTTAATGATATGATGTTAGATGTTGTTCTGATTGTTCGGTAATGATTCTTAACCCTAATCAAGTGACAGAGACGAGTTAGGGGTGGTACAACAAAGACTAGGGTTTTTGCTAGCACGAAGAAGGTTGTCTACTAGAATGCATGGGCGTAGTGTATGCGCCAAAATGAGTCTTACTCTGTTAAAGTTTGTGCAAGTTTGGTATTCACCAATAGGCAAGCTACATGATGTAATTCTGTGTGGTGCCTTCGCCAATAGGCGAATTGTAAGTTCCACTGAGTTGGGAAGAGTCCCATTGTCTGTGTGACGTATAGATATTCTGATGTTGCTTAGGAAATCACTAAGTTCTATGAACTTACTCCGTTTATCTTCGCTTCTCAAAACACCTAAAGAAATAAAGGAAACTTCATAGACTATGCTAGGGGATACATTCTGTGTGAGGCTTATAGTGATTTTGTATTATGCATGACAAATGAGAGTGACGTCAAGGCTTGAAATCTGAAAAACAATATTTTGTAACTAAAATAGTATTTTCCTATCAACATCCTTCCCTTAAATCTTTACAATGAACTTTTTTGTTTTAAAAGTGTTTGGACCCTTAAGCTTAAATGTTTTATTTATTACTGCTATAGCAAATAACTTTTTTTTTCTGTAAACTTAAGGTTCTGCCAATTACATTATTGTAAGGAAAAGAATTTAAGGCTGTAACGTACCATTCCTACATCCTTATTAAGGGTTGGGAATGGGGCACTACAGCTCAGGTTTTAGAAACACAAACCCTAATCTCCGAGCTCTTTGTTGATGCCTTTATCTTTTCCTTTCCGTTTTGAGAAATTTGGGTTGGCATTAGCTATAGAATAATATAAATACACCAAATCATCAATACACAATCACTTTCACATTCAATTGCTAATTTATGTGACTTCTGCATTCTATTCAATTTAGTCTTTAAAATCGAAACTAACATAATTGTCAAATTAAGCCACCAATTTTAATATACGGAATAACATAAATACACAAAATCATTAATATACAATCATTTTCACATTCAATTGTTAATTTATGTAACTTTTTCAATTTATTCAAATTAATCCCTAAAACTGAAACTAACATAACTTTCAAATTAAGCCTCCAATTTTTATACCAATTCCTTTTCAGGCCTAATTTAACTTCCTATTTTTTATTTCTACCACAAAATTTGAAATTTGTGCAATTTAATCCATATTACATAAAATCATCAATTGAATTTACAATTTAGTCAGTTTTCAATACTAAACTTATAATTTATCAAATTGGTCCCTAGAACTTTAATTACTCAACAATGGTAATGTCCAGAAACTTTAACAGTAATGAAAAATACAACATGGGTCAATTAACTTGAGTTCTTGGGATTCCAAAAACATAAAAATTACAAGAAAATGACTAAATTGAGGATATCAATTGAAGCTTGAAAATTTGAAAGACCCTAGCTGTGCATCCTTAATTTTCATCTCTTAATCCGTTAGCTTGAAGAAAGATGGAAGAATGATTTTGGTTTTCTTCCATTATATTATTTTATTTTTATGATTTATTTTATTATTAATTAATATAATTTATAACATTTTCTTTAATTATAACATACATTACGGTCCATTATTAATAATTTATTGGTCTAATTGCTTTATGAGTCCCTCAATCAAGTTCTAATTTATAATTCACTAACAATTAAATTTTTGAAACTTTTACCATTTAGTCCTTGTACCATAATTAAGCACTAATTCAATTAAATCACTCAACTAAAATTCAACCCACTTCTAATATAACTTCGTAAACACTCACTAAAAATATTTATGAATTCGGTTTACGAAAATGGGGTATCAAAACCACAATTTCTAACACCACTAACTTTCGAATCGTTACAATTTCATGATGTGTTTTGTTAAAAAACTAAATGGGAGATTGTTGGAACCTTAGCTATCATGTATCTGAAGTTTCTTCTCATGTTCGTGAAACTTCTTGAACTACATGTTTTTTCATTATGTACTATCCCTTATTCGAATAACTTTTTTGATGTACCTTTGGACAACAATCTTGACACACCTTCAAGACAGCTCAAGTGTAGTATCAAGTTGACATTTTTTACATTGAACTTTGTAATGTGCTACACTATCAACAAATGATCCCCAGGCCATGTTTTATTATATTATTAATAATTTTGATCAGATTTGAGAGAGGAAGAGGAGGAAGGATCAATTTTTATCATCTCATACCTTATTCTTATAGTTATCTTTTTACTTGGAGATCAAGCTGGAAATTTGTAACACCCCAAACCCGGCCCAAACACTACAACCGGATCTGGTATGTCACTAAGAAAATTTCTGTAAAACCAATCGTGTTGACAGAAAGCCCAAATGTAATTTATATAAAATATGCCCTAATAATCAAAAGCCCAAAACTGAATTACATGTTTTAGTTTAAAAATAAATAATAAAACCCATAATAAAAACCAAAATGTAAACTAGTGGCCCATGGCCTTATTACAACGAAGTTTGAATCCATAACATAAAATACTTTAAAAAAACTACCAATTAGGGCTTTTGCCGATCCACATAATCTTTTGCATGGCCACCTTGCGCTCCACTCCTACCCGTCGATGCACTAATTGTCACCGAAGGTTAATTTAATTGGGTGAGTCATGAGACTCGGTGTGCAACCCTCATGCACCACTAGTTTTGGGCCTCATAAAACATAATAATAATTTCATTTACATAGATAACAAATAATATGTAAAACCCAACCCGTTTGCCTAGGTTTCCATCTGCTACACGCCCTCGTACCAATCGTTCACACCGTTGGGGATTTCTACAATCAACCTACACCGCTACACGCCAAGATGGCAGTCATGCTGCTCATAAACATATTATGGCCGAAGCCCTTATAACAAATCACGGCATTAGCCGCTACAGCAAATCACGGTAAAAACCGCTACACATATACATATAACTTCCTCCTTTCATCATCCACCCCATGCAATCACATATAAACAACTTACTTATAACATTTAATCAGATTATTTACTAACCTGGTGGTCCGCTTTTACCCTCTTTGGGTTTCCATCATTTAACCGAGATTTTGGCATTTACCACAACATGTAAAACTTATAAGCATATATATATAATAATTAGATCTAGCTGGTGGGAAAGTATTACACACGTGATTCTCGTACTAATGCTTTCTCTACGTCTACGCTACTATCACTCGAGACTACCACTATCGACCCATGATCTGACTTCGATGTCAGCCCACACCCCGATGGCCAATCTCGCACTATCGAAACAGATCGCTTCTTGTATTTGGGTGTTGGTTTTGTAGATCCAACCTTTTCTACCTGACTATTATTCAAGTCCATCCTTAATCACTAAATCATTTAAACGATGAGATCTAATCACTTAACATCTATAACACTTAAATCAAATTCTTACCTAGTTAATCGAATCCCGAATGTCGTTGAGAACACGCCACCTTCCTTCCTACATTCGGCCATCACCAAAAATAGTTAACCAAACCGATGATCGTAATCCATCTAACACCTTAAGACATTCGACCAAAGATAAAGGAGAAGAAAGTGGCCATTAGGCCAAACCTACCCTTGACCACCTACCTTTGGCTTTTCACAAATCGGCACTACAGATCTCAGCAAGAAAGGATTCCGTTTCTAAGATTAGAGAGTGAAATCGACAAGGCCTTAGAAAATCGATTCGGATTAGAAACTTGATAAAAAGAATGAAGAAATCGAAAAGAAGCAAAATCCCGAAACTTACCAAACTAGGAAGGTGTAATCGACTATGGTGCACCTTCGGGAAAACGAAACCTTGAAGATTCGGCTATAGGAGAAGGAAAGTATGAACAAAAGAGAATTTGGATTTTTGAGAAAATATTGAGGAGAGGAGAAAACAACTAGGGGGTTTCGGTTTTGAAAAGAAATTGAAGCAAATGGGAGAAGAGAATTTCGACTAGGTGAGGAAAAGAGAAAAGTGAAGAAAAGATGATCACTTTGTCTATTAATTTCGGCAACACACACCTCTCAAAGTTGGATTTTCGGCCAACTCCTCCTCCCTCTGATAACCTTTATCCACCCTTACAAGCTTAATCTTTATCTACTCTTTAAAAGAGTCTCACCAAGCACCAACTCTTCCCTCTTAATTATCATCTTTTTGTCACTTAAAATGAAAGAAGTAACTCCTAAAAGGTAGCCTAATTGCCGTCCAACCCCCTTCCCTTCTTAGTGTCGAAATTGGACTCGTCCATTTGGGCCGCAATCGGCCACACTAGGCTCAACACCTCCCCCCTTGTGACGCCACCTTAATGCCCACTTAAAGCACCTTTTGTCTTCGGGCCACAAGCCCAGCTTGCTACTACTTTAATTATCTAACTTAAATTATGAACTAACACCATTTATCAACAACCTAACCCAAGTTTTAAAGCCCAAAATATCTCTTAAATTACCTAGAACATTATTTTAAACCCTAATCCAAATATTTAATCAAGGCCTCACCCCGAGCCTTAAATTCTTTGAATTAACATATTAAACAACATATAAATGCACAAGCCCATATTTAGGATGTTACAGTTCTACCCCCTAAAATAAATTTCGGCCTCGAAATTTACCTGATCAGAAAAGATGGGGATACTGTTGGCGTATAACATCCTCTGGCTCCAACGTCTCCTCTTCTGCGACATGATTTCACCATAAGACTTTAACCAACGAACAGACTTCCTTCTCAACACTTTCACATCTCGATCCAGAATTTGCACTGGCTCCTCCTCAAAAGACAAATCCGGCCTTACTTCTATCTCTTCTACCGGCACTACGTGCGATGGATCAGATCTATAACGTCTCAGCATCGAGACATGGAACACATCATGTATCTGCTCCAACTCCGAAGGCAACTCCAACCGATAAGCCACTGGGCCTACACGATCTAGTACCCGGTAAAGCCCAATAAACCGTGGACTTAACTTCCCTTTCGTCCAAACCTCATTATCTTCTTCCACGGGGATACCTTCAAGAAGACTTGATCACCTACCGCAAATTACACCTCTTTCCGTTTTAGATTCGCATAAGACTTCTGTCGATCAGACGCTTCCTTTAACCTAGCCCGTATTAACTTAACTTTCTCCCCTGTTTCTGACACTAATTCTGGACCTAACACCTTGTGTTCACCCAACTCCGTCCAACAAGTTGGAGTCCGACATCTCCTTCCATATAACGCTTCATAAGGCGCCATCCGAATGCTAGCTTGATAACTATTATTGTATGCAAATTCTGCCAAGGGCAAATATTCTTCCCAACTACCCCTAAAGTCGATGATGCAACCCCTTAGCATATCCTCCAAGATTTGAATTACCCTCTCGGACTGACCATCAGTTTGTGGGTGAAAAGCGATACTAAAGTCTAACCTTGTTCCCATTGCTTGATGAAGAACCTTTCAAAATCGTGACGTGAACCTAGGGTCCCTATCTGATATGATTGACACCGGCACACCATGCAATCTTACAACCTCAGCCACATACAATTTAGCCATCTTTTGTAGAGAGAAGTCCACTCGAACCAGTATGAAGTGAGCAGACTTCGTCAGCCGATCCACAATCACCCAAATCGAATCTTTCTTAGTTGGTGTAAGGGGTAACCTACTAACAAAATCCATCGTGATTCTCTCCCATTTCTATTGGGGAATCTTCACCGGCTGCAACAATCTCGATGGCACTTGGTGTTCAGCTTTGACCTGCTGACACGTCAAACATTTTCCTACGATTTCTGTTACCTCTTTCTTTAGACCTGGCCACCAAAATTGCTCTCGCAAATTAGGTACATCTTGACTCCTCCAGGATGCATAGCATAAGGGCTACTATGCGATTCCCGAAGAATCCTCTGTCTTAACTCATCATCTTTAGGCATGCAAATCTTCCCACGATAACACAGAACTCCATCATTGTTCAGACTATAGTCCTTCATTCCACCATCCCTCACCCGCAACAGTCGAGCACTCAGGTCTTTATCTCCTAACTGTTTGTCCCTAACCTGGCTTACCCATGTTGGCTTTACTTGCAACTCAGCCAGCAAACTCCCGTCGTCAAATAAACTCAAATGAGTGAACATGGCTCTTAACTCCAATACTATCTTACGGCTTAACGCATCTACCACCACATTCGCTTACCAGGGTGGTAATCGATCGAACAATCATAATCCTTCAAGAGCTCGATCCACCTACGTTGTCTTAAATTTAGCTCATTCTGGGTAAGGAGATACCTCAGACTTTTATGGTCAGTGTAAATTACCGACTTCTCCCCAAACAAGTAGTGCCTCCGAATCTTCAAGGCAAATACCACCGCCGCCAACTCCAAGTCATGCGTAGGGTAGTTCAACTCATGCGTCTCAACTGTCGAGATGCATACGCCACCACCTTTCCTTCTTGCATCAATGCACACCCTAAACCCGTGTGTGACGCATCACAATAGACGATAAATTCCTTTCCTACCTCCGGCTGAATTAACACTGGCACTTCCGTTAGGATTCTCTTCAACCTCTCAAAGCTCTTTTGCTGTTTGTCGGTCCACACAAATGATACTCCCTTCCTCAACAACTTAGTTAGAGGTGCTGCTACTAGAGAAAACCCTTCAACGAACCTTCGGTAATACCCTGTCAAACCTAAGAAACTCTGAACCTCCGCTACAGACTTTGGCCATTTTTAATCCAATACAGCCTCTATCTTTTGAGGGTCTACCCTGATTCCCTCGGTCAAAACCACATGTCCTAAGAAAGTCGCTTCCTTCAGCCGGAACTCACACTTACTGAACTTTGCAAACAACTGCTTCTCCGTTAGAGTTTGCAACACCACACGAAGATGTTCATCATGTTCCTCCTCAGACTTAGAACAAACCAGAATATCGTCAATAAACACCACGACGAACTGATCAAGATATGGTTGAAACACCCGGTTCATCATATCCATAAAGCCCGCTGGTGTGTTCGTCAACCCGAACAGTATTACCAAGAACTCATAATGCCCGTACCGAGTCTAAAATGCCGTCTTATGAATGTCCCTTCTTTAACCCTTAATTGATGATATCCAGACCTTAAGTCAATCTTAGAAAAGACCGAAGCTCCTTTGAGCTGATTGAACACATCGTCGATTCTCGGTAATAGATACTTATTTTTAATCGTCAACTTGTTCAATTGACGATAGTCCACGTACATACGCATGGATCTGTCCTTCTTCTTCACGAACAGGACCGGCGCTCCTCATGGAGACACACTCGGTCGAATGAACCCACGATCTAATAGTTCCTAAATCTGAGCCTTGAGCTCCACCAACTCCTTCGGCGCCATCCTATAAGGAGCAATGGATACCGAGTGCATGCTAAGTAGGTCTATTCCAAATTCCACCTCGCGATCCGGGGTAATCCTGGTAATTCTTCCGGAAAGACATCCGCAAAATCCTTGACTGTTTAAACCTCATCAACAGTTACCTCCTTAGCATCCAACGCACTAATAAAAGCTAGAAATGCACTACATCCCTTCCGAATCATCTTAATAGCTTTTAAGGATGATACCACGTTGGACAAGTAATTCTTTCTTTCTCTTAACACAACCACCTCCCCGCCTTTCGGGGTTCCCAACACCATACGCTTATTCCCACAGTCTAACTTGGCATGATGCTTAGTCAACCAATCCATTCCTAATATAAGGTCAAACTCTCAAAACGGTAGTTCCATTAAATCTACTGGGAATACCACCCCTTAAGTCTCTAAAGGTACATCCCTAAACAGTTTGTCCACTATCTTAGATTGTTCTAAGGGACTAACCACAGTCATCTTCCTAGTGGTTATTTCAGAGGCTAAACTTAGAGTCTCAGACACTGAACTTGCAACATAGGAGTGGGTTGACCCAACGTCAATCAAAGCAAATAAAGGATTATCAATAACAAGAAACATACCAGTTATAACATCCGGTGCGTCACTATCCTCCCTTCGATGAGCTGCATAAACTAAACCCGGCTGCCTTGCATTTGTATTGCCTGCACCTTTGCCAGCTGCTCCATGACCCCTACCAAATCTATTTTTTCCTCTAGCTGCACCTCTACCCTTGGTCTAGGTTGATCACCTCTCCTACCCTGATCAGAACCTCGGCCCGTTGGCTGCCCCCGATCCATCTAAGGACAGTCCCTCATTAAGTGTTCTGTGGATCCACATCTAAAGCATCCACTGATTTTTATTCTGCACTCTCCATAATGGGTCCTCCCGCATGTAGAACATGCTTGACTCTAGCCCGATGGAGCACGAGCTGGCCCATCAATCCTAGGCCTTTTCTAAAAATTTCTAGTTCCTCTAGAGGTTCCAAAACTTCTCTTACTCATGCCCCGATCCTTATCCTTCTCTTGTCTCTCCACTCGTTTCACTTCTTCAGCTATTTTAACTTTATCCACCAAAACCGCAAAAATTCTCTCTCGTTGCGGTGCAATCAGAATCCTTAGCTCATTCCGTAGCCCATCATCGAACTGAACGCAACGTTCATACTCTGTTGCTACCATTCCCCGAGCGTAACGACTCAAGCGTAGAAACTCAGCCTCATACTCAGCCACAGACTTACTCCCCTGCACCAAATTCAAGAATGCTTTCCTTTGAGCATCCATATAACTAGCCCCAACGTACTTTCCCTGGAATGACTCCTTAAAGAAATCCCAGTCAATCAGGTCCGCGACCGTACCCTCTTTCACCGTGAGCCACCATTGGTAGGCCTCGTCTCGTAGAAAAGACACGACCCCCTTCAGCTTCTCCTCTACCGTGAAGTCTAGGTCATCCATTATACGTTCCACTGCCTCCAACCAATATTCAGCGGAACTTGGGGATACGCCAGAGACTCCCCTAAATACTTCTGCCCCGTTGCTCCTTAGCCTCTCTGGCACAGATTTTCGGGCTCCTATGCCCATACCAACCTCAGCCACTCTTTCCAAAACCCTCAGTACAGCCTGAGACACCACGTCCTCTCCACCTGTCTGGTCCTGAAATTCCACCTCAGCAGCTGGTGGAACCGGTATTTCACTTTCGGACCCATGACCCGATCCTACCGGTTCTGACACGGTCATCCTACCTCTACCACGACCACGTGGCGGACGTCCTCGACCTCTTGTACTCATTCTTCTAGTTCGCGTTTATCTGTTTTAAAAGTTTTATGAGTCAATAGTTATTCCACTAATTATCCCGGACAATCTTATGAAACATAGTTTTTTAAAATTGATTCTTTCGAATTCGAACCTATATACAGTTTTCAGTCTTCCTAATTCTAGGGATTATGCACACACAACATTCTTACAAGTAACATCCATCACCTAAGGGTATTTTCGTAATTTTGCTACCCAGGGGTATTTTTGTAATTTTATCCTACAGGGGTATTTTCGTAAAATTTTTTTCCAAAATATGATTCCTGGTGATTTTGTGAAATAAAGGTATTTTGATAATTTTCAACTCGGGGGTATTTCGGTAATTTTGTAAGTTAGGGGTAGTTTGGTCATTTTATAAATCAGGGGTATTTTGGTCATTTTTTAGACAAGAGGTATTTTTGGTCATTTTGCAAAACAAGGGTAATTTTTACGAACCAAGGGTAATTCGGTGATTTCAGAACTAAGGTTTACTTTAGGATTTTACAAAACAAGTTTGCTGGTCCCTTTCGGGTTTTAATTGTAAGTTTTGGCTCACAACACGCATCAGAACTAGGGTGAATAGTCACTATGCACCGGTAGGATTCTAGTGAAAAAGAGGTGAGTCACTAGGACTGCTTAAATACCAAGCTTTCCCTGAATCCACTCCTAGACATGCATATGCTTATTGCCACTCCCTGTCATGACTAAAGTGAACAATCACTATGCACCAGGTAAGATTCCAGCGAAGAGGAGGTGAGTCACTGGGACTGCTTAAATACCAAGCTCTTCCGGATCTACTCCTAGACATGCATATGCTTGTTACCACACTTTAGTCTTGTGACTTGTTTACAGGTTTTGTTTAATAAAGTTAAGTCTTATGGATTTTAGGAGTTGTTTGTCTAAGCCTAGAGTCCATCAAGTTCTAACCTAAATAGTATACGTCCCATAAAACCCGCTAAGCCCAGATTGATATCACAATCAGGAGTTCAGAATACTTACCCGGCGAACTTGGCCGGAGACGCAGGTGCCATGCTGAGCTAACAAACCTTTACTAAGAGAAATCTATGTTTCAAAAAACCCTTTTTTTTTAGAAAATCTTTTTGGCCCAAAACCCCTAAAGCTGAGTTTTGAACTGGACTCTGATACCAATTTGTAACACCCCAAACCCAGCACAAACACTACAACCGAATCTGGTATGTGACTAAGAAAATTTTCGTAAAACCAATCGTGTTGACAGAAAGCCCAAATATAATTTATATAAAATATGCCCTAATAATCAAAAGCCCAAAACTGAATTACATGTCTTAGTTTAAAAATAAATAATAAAACCCATAATAAAAACCAAAATGTAAACTAGTGGCCCATGGCCTTATTACAACGAAGTTTGAATCCATAACATAAAATACTTTAAAAAAAACTATCAAGTAGGAGCTTTTTGCCAGATCCACATAATCTTTTGCATGGCCACCTTGCGCTCTACGCCGGCCCGGTCCGATGCACTAATTGTCACCTGAAAGGTTAATTTAATTGGGTGAGTCGCGAGACTCAGTGTGCAACCCTCATGCACCACTAGTTTTGGGCCTCATAAAACATAATAATAATTTCATTTACATAGATAACAAATAATATGCAAAACCCAACCCGTTTGCCTAGGTTTCCATCCGCTACACGCCCTCGTACCAATCGTTCACACCGTTGGGGATTTCTACAATCAACCCACACCGCTACATGCCAAGATGACAGTCATGCTGCTCATCAACATATTATGGCCGAAGCCCTTATAACAGATCACGACATTAGCCGCTACAGTAAATCACGGTAAAAACCACTACACATATACATATAACTTCCTCCTTTCATCACCCACCCCATGCAATCACATATAAACAACTTACTTATAACATTTAATCAGATTATTTACTAACCTGGTGGTCTGCTTTTACCCTCTTTGGGTTTCCATAATTTAACCGAGATTTTGGCATTTACCACAACATGTAAAACTTATAAGCATATATATATATATATATAATAGATCTAGCTGGTGGGGAAGTATTACACATCTGATTCTCGTACTAATGCTTTCTCTACATCTACGCTACTATCACTCGAGACTACCACTATCGGCCCACGATCTGAATTTGATGTCGGCCCACACCCCGATGGCCAATCTCGCACTATCGAAATAAATTGCTTCTTGTATTTGGGTGTTGGTTTTGTAGATCCAACCTTTTCTGCCTGACTGTTATTCGAGTCCATCCTTAATCAGTAAATCATTTAAACGATAAGATCTAATCACTTAACATCTATAACACTTAAATCAAATTCTTACCTAGTTAATCGAATCCCGAATGTCATTGAGAACACCCACCTTCCTTCCTACATTAGGCCATCACCAAAAATAGTTAACCAAACCGATGATAGTAATCCATCTAACACCTTAAGACATTCGGCCAAAGACAAAGGATAAGAAAGTGGCCATTCTACCAAACCTACCCTTGACCACCTACCTTGACTTTTCACAAATCCAAGACTACGATCTCAAAGAAAAAGGATTCGGCTTCTAAGATTGGAGAGTAAAATCGACAAGGCCTTAGAAAACTGATTCGGATTGTAAACTTGATAAAAAGAATGAATAAATTGAAAAGAAGCAAAATCTCAAAACTTACCAAACTAGGAAGGTGTAATCGACTATGGTGCACATTCGGGAAAACGAAACCTTGAAGATTCGGCTATAGGAGAAGGAAAGTATGAACAAAAGAGAATTCAGCTTTTTGAGAAAATATTGAGGAGAGGAGAAAACAACTAGGGGGTTTCGATTTTGAAAAAAAATTGAAGCAAATGAGAGAAGAGAATTTCAGCTAGGTGAGGAAAAGAGAAAAGTGAAGAAAAGATGATCACTTTGTCTATTAATTTCGGCAACACACACCTCTCAAAGTTGGATTTTCGGCCAACTCCTCCTCCCCCTGATAACATTTATCCACCCTTACAAGCTTAATCTTTATCTACTCTTTAAAAGAGTCTCACTAAGCACCAACTCTTCCCTCTTAATTATCATCTTTTTGTCACTTAAAATAAAAGAAGTAACTCCTAAAAGGTAGCCTAATTGTTGTCCAACCCCCTTCCCTTCTTAGTGCCGAAATTGGACTCATCCATTTGGGCCCCAAGCGGCCACACTAAGCCCAACACCTCCCCCTTGTGACGCCACCTTAGTGCCCACTTAAATCACCTTTTGTCTTCGGGCCACAAGCCCAGCTTGCTACTACTTTAATTATCTAACTTAAATTATGAACTAACACCCTTTATCAAACACCTAACCCAAGTTTTAAAGCCCAAAATATCTCTTAAATTACCTAGAACATTATTTTAAACCCTAATCTAAATATTTAATCAATGCCTCACCGAGCCTTAAATTCTTTGAATTAACATATTAAACTAACATATAAATGTACAAACCCATATTTAGGATGTTACAAAATTTTACTTGTATAAAAAGGATGTTATGAGATAGATATTCAAGATATTTTGAGAGATAAAATCAGTGTTAAATAATATAAGACGTGGCTTTGTACTTTTCCAATCTAACGGGATACTTTGAGGAGGTTTTCAAATCACGGTGTTTGTGTCCAATATTTTGGCTTCCGTGCATTGGAAAGGGTTATGGGCTCTTTTCAGTTATCATGGAAAGGTGGTAAATGCTTTCATCCCGGAGAAAAAAAGCAAATGGGGAATGAGATTCGGATTCGTGCGATATGCTAATTATCCGGATGCACGTAGGGCGATATCAAGATTGAATGGCTTTGTGATCCTTGGGAGTAGAATATGGGTGAAGGTAGCAAGGTTCAAAGGTAGGAGGATAATTTGGAGAAGGGTTTCCAAGCATCGAAACCTTTCGTGTTCAGAAGAAACTAATCAGAAAAGGTTGGAAGACATGAGAAGAGGAAAGGAAGACGAAGAACAATTGGAAGAAGTGCAGAAACTGAACTTGTTTGAAAGAAGTTTAGGTGACGGCTCGGGTTTTGGGGGTACGAAATGGTAGAAGTAGTTCAAGGTCACGTAGAGGATGAGCAGCTTTGGAAATTACAGAAATGTCTGGTGGGGGAAGTGGCATCGTTCTGTGAATTGAAGAGTTTAGCTGATAGAGTTGCGAAAATGGGCCTCGGCGGAATATGTGTGAAGAGAATTCAAGGGAATTATTTTCTCATAGAGCTTCAGATTGAAGAACTGGTTGAAATTTTGAAATAGAGAGAGTGGTCGTATTTGATGGAGTTCTTCATAAACATTGAACCCTGGACAGAAAGGTTGGTGTTTACTCGGAGAATTACATGGATTGATATTTCTAGGGTTCCGATGCACTGTTGGAACTATGAAATGTTCAAGAGGATAGCTAGAAAAAGGGGTGACCTGGTGTCGATGAGCAATAACTTGTCAAGCACAAACAACTTCAAGAAAGTTGAGATGCTTATTTCAATCTCACAAGTAAAAAAGACTGATGAGATGGTATTTTTGGAGGTGGACGATGTTAGATTTCTGGTAAGTGTATGGGAGTTAGGATGGTCGGAGGATTTTAAAAATAATGTTTCGAAGAAGGTTAGCAATCAGGTGGTGGTTGATGAAAGTGTGTCAGAATCGGAATCAATGTTTGGCTTGGTGCAGAAGAAGGGGCTGGATGGTACCCGAATTGTCTCGTCGGAATCAATAAAGCAAAATGTCATCGAAAATGTAAGCGTGGGAAAATTTTTTCAGGAGATGTTGGGGGAATTAAATGAAGGCGACGGTGATGCTGTTAGTGTGGGAATTCCAGCTGAAGTTGATTTGGGTGTTAGCAGGCTTAATAGCGGTATGGATCGGGCATGTGAGGATGTTTCCAATATGGGCCTGGCTTTGGTTTTGGGTCAAAGTGGGGGGTCAAGATGGGCTGGCAGATTTTAAAGTAAGATTGGGTTCTTCCAGAATTGAAGGGCATCTTTTGAGTGGGGGAATTTTTTTGGTACTAGATCAGATTTCTCCTAATGAGAATATTAACACAAAAATTCCAGAGATAGAGGTTCGGGGCATAAGTCAGGAGATTGAAGAGGAATTTTATAACACAATTAGAAGTAGGAGGAAGAACAAACAGTTTAACAAAAGAATCAGGTCCATGCGCGTTATCCAGACCTAGGAGAAAGGATAAGAGTAGGGCCGTGCCAGAGAGTGAAGATAAAGAAAGGATAAGAGTAGGGCCGTGCCAGAGAGTGAAGATAAAGTAGTAAATCTTTCTTTGTTTGACTCAGACATCAGCAATAGGAGAAATATTATTCTTAGGGAGGCTAAGCAGACCCGGGAAGTTGGGAAGAAATTGGGGCTTAGGGTGAGGGGAGATGAAAGAGGCGTTATCGAGGAGATTATGAGGCTTGATGAGCTACAGTAAAGGATGTCTGGTATCGTTGAATACATTTGCTTTATCAAGTACATTTTTTTTTGTATTGAAGATTTGTGTGGTTGGTATTTAATTGGGTGTAATGAAAATTGTATCGTGGAAGGTTAGGGGTCTGGGTTTAGATGGAAAAGTAGTTGCAATTAATAGATTAGTCAAACTACATAGGGTGAATGTATGTTTTTTACAAGAAACTAAGCTTGAGAAAGTGTTAGTGGATTTAGTTAGAAGAATTTGGGGTGATGATAATTTTGAATTTCAATTTGCTGCTGCAGTGGGACATTCGGGAGGCCTAATTACCATATGGGATAAATCGTGTTTCATTTTGAAAAAGGATTTCTGTGCTAATCGTTTAATTGTGGTGGAAGGGAATTGGTGTTCTGAAAGGTGGGAAGGGGTTCTAATTAATGTTTATGCGCCAAATCTGTTGAGGGAGCAGAAATTTTTTTGGGAAAAATTGTTAGAGGTCAGGAAAAAATTCATAAATTTTTGGATTGTGGGGGAGATTTTAATGCGATTAGAAATAAAAGTGAGCGAAGCAATTGTGTGGGTTTATTAAGAGGGTCGAAGGATTTTATGAGCTTCATGGAGAAATGAAAACGGGTAGATTTGCCTTTGTTAGGGAGAAAATTCACATGGTATGGCCAAAAGAATACAAAAAAGTAGACTGGGTAGGTTCATGGTGGATGAAGTCTGGTATGAAAAGTTTGAGGATATTCAGCAGCAGAGGTTAAATAGTTCAATTTCGGATCACATCATGATTCTGTTATCTTATGGTTCAGTGGATTGGGGTCCAAGACCTTTTAAGTTTTTTAATGCATGGAGTGAAAATAAGGAGTGTATGAGTACTATCAGTAATGAATGAGGTTTGTTGGAAAATTCGAAAGGTAGGGTTTTGGAGAAATTGAAGAAACTCAAAGGTGTCCTTAGAAAATGGAATGTGGAAGATAGATATACCTTGGAGAGAATATTTAAAGAGATCGAAGCTAAAATTAAGTTTTTGGATGATAGTAGTGATGTTAAAGAACTTTCTGAGTTTGAATTGGAGGGATTGAAAAATTTGAATCTTGAATTGGAGGAGTTAAGTAGATTTAAGGAGTCAATTTGGAGGCAAAAATCGAGAATGACATGGCTGAAAGAGGGCGATCCAACACTGATTTTTTCCATAGAGTAGTAAAGTTTAAAGCGAAAAGGAAAACAATGTTTGGAATGAAAATTGGAGAGTCGTGGTTTAGTGAACCTAAGGTTTTGAAGGAGAAAATGTTTAATTTTTTTTAGAAATCATTTTAGCTGTCCCTCGAGGAGATGGAGTATGGATTTGGTACTGAATTTTAAGAGGCCGAGGGATGTTGATGTTTTCAGATTGGAGAAGCCATTCTCAATGGAGGAGATAAAAGAGGCGATTTGGAGCTGCGATGAAAACAAAGCATCGGGCCCGGATGGTTTTAGTTTATGGTTTTTTAGAAAATGTTGAGAGGTTGTTAAAGAGGATTTATTTGAGAGGATGGCAAAGTTTTTAAATTCTAGAAAATTGGAGAAGAGTATTAACTCATCTTTTATTACGTTAATCTCCAAGAATGATAATCCGCAGGATATTTCAGAATTTAGACCAATAAGTCTGGTGAGCTCACTGTATAAAATTGTTGCTAAGGTTTTATCGAGAAGTTTACGAGTTGTCATTGGGGATGTGGTCAGTGATGCCTTCATTGGAGGTAGACAAATTTTTGATGGTATTTTGATTGCTAATGAGTTGATTCATTTAGTCAAGAGTAAGGCTGATTGGGGGGATTTTTGTTTTTTAAGTTGGATTTTTCTAAAGCATATGGCTATTTGAGGTGGGATTTTTTGGAGTTAATTTTACTGAAGATGGAGTTCGGCAAGCATTGGATGGGTTGGATGGTGGAGTGTGAGTCAACGGCGAGGGCTGCAATGTTAATTAATGGCGCGGTTACTAATGAGTTCAGAATGCATAGAGGTCTTTGGCAAGGGGATCCATTATCCCCTTTTTTATTTATTATGGTAACAGAAGTGTTGCATTTGATGTTTGAGAAAGTGGAGGAATTGGGGGTTATTGAGGGGATCAAAGGCATTGTTCTTGGTCAGTTGGTGTCTCATCTTCAATTTGCGGACGACACCATTTTATTTCTAAGGGTGGATAAGGCAGTGGTAAGGAATTCATAGTATATTCTTCACTATTTTGAGATCTTTTCTGGCTTAAGCATTAATTTTTGGAAGTCATGTTTGGTGGGTTTTGGTGCGGATGAGGAGTTTTTGTTTAGAATGGCTGTTGCTTGTAAATGCAAGATTGGGGAATTGTCGTTCAATTATTTGGGCATTCTTTTAGGTGCGGATCCAAGAAAAATTTCCTCTTGGAATGGAATTATGGAAAGAGTAGAGAGGAAGTTATCGGGATGGAAAAGTAGGTCTCTTTCTTTGGCAGGCAGAGTTGTGCTTATACATGCTGTGCTATCCTCTTTGCATATTTATTCTATGTCTATCTTTCAAGCACCTGCTGCAGTGATTAATAAGATTGATAAAATTAGACGGAATTTTTTTGTGGGGAAGTGAAGGTGGTCAGAGGAAGATGGGAAAGGTAAAATGGAAACAGATCTGTATGCCTAAGGACAACGGTGCGCCGGAGTGGTGGATTTAAGGGTTAAAAATAAGTCTATCATGGAAAAATGGTGCTGGCGATTCACGGTGGATAGAGAAGCGTTGTGGAGGAAAATTATTGTTGCAAAGTATGGTACCCCTATGCAACATTGGCATTTTAGATTGAACAATTTAAAAGACATGTCGGTGGTATGGAGGGGTATTGTGGAGAAGCAAAAGATTTGAAAGTGGCAAAATGGATGGGGAATGAGTCTTTTTGCTGGTTGGTAGGGAACGAGAATTCAATAATTTGTTTGGAGGATATTTGGTGCGGTGATAGGCCGTTGAGAGTGGAATTTCCAAGGCTGTTTCGTTTAGCCTTGAACAAGAGCGGATTGGTTAAAGATTTTTCGTCGTTAAACGGGTTTAAAGAGGTCAATTGCAATGAATTCTTTTCTCGTCCATTATTAGATAGGGAGATTATTATGGTCTCTCGATTAAAGGAAGCAGTTGGTTGTATGGCTTTGATTCCTGAGGAGGAGGTCCGGATAATCTGGATTCATGAAAAAAAAGGGATGTTCTCGATGAGGAAATTACTGAATTGCTGATCAACATTGATGTGTCGGATTGTATGTAACACCCTAAACCCAGACTAGAAGTTAGGCCCGAATCTGGCGTGTAAGATTGAGGTGTTTTTTATGGTTTCGTTGAAAAACCCTTCTTGATATTAAAAAAAATAAAGTCTCAATTTGCGTTTGTTTATTATTAATCGACGTTTATTAAAAGTTATTAACTTTAAAACCTTGTTGCTGCGGAAGCTTAATTTAAAATTATGATTTACGAAGGCGTGTTATCCAAAAATTGAGTTGCGAAAACGTGGTGTTTAGAAAACAATTATCGTTTTGGGAAAACTGGGTTCAATGTTTCACAGATTTAAAACATAATAAACTAAAAATTCCAAATTAAAAACCAGCATTTAAGAGAGAACTTATTACAACCCAAAAAGAAAATGGTTCAAATAAGGTAGAATAGAATACTAAATTCAAAGCTGCTCGTAGTGTGGCCACCTCCAAGTCCTCCAGTACGTCGAACCGCCTACTGAGGATTACCTGAAACATTTAGTAAAAAGAGGGGGTGAGTTTACGAAAACTCAGTGTGTACAACCCTCATCGGTCATAATGGATGCATCAAATCAATCTGAGCCTAAGCCCATTACCATAACAGTGGCAATTGGGCCTTAGCCCCCAAAAAAAGCCTCAGTTGGGCCTTAACCCATATCAAATGTCACATATCATATTCATCTGGGCCTAAGCCCATCTCAATATTAAAATCCATAAATGCAATGCATTAATGCCCTGTCCAACCCTCTTCCGCCTCTGTCCAACCTCCACTCACTGAGGATTTAATCGACCCACCCATCCTTACACTCCTTATGTAGCACCAGTTGTGGCACTAACCAATATTGTAGCAGAGCTGCCAGTCATATAATCAGCTTAAAGCCTTCGGTGGATCCACAGTTGTCAACTGACCATGCGATTCTATCAGTACTTCCTCCGTATCAATAATCCCATCCCCATGCAACATAATAACACATGAATGCAACATACCATAATAAACATACGATAAAAATCATATAACATGTAGAGCATTTTAGTCATTCTGCCTTTCAGGGCATAACGGTCATTTTACCCTCCAGAGGTATTTTAGTAATTTCACCCAATGAGGGCATTTCAATAATTTCACCCTTAAAGTGTATTCCAATAATTTACCCACAAGGGGTAGTTCGGTAATTTTACCCAATAAGGGTATTTCAGTAATTCTACTCATAACTAATCCATGCATGCAATGCATCTAAAAAATAATCAATCATAAATTAATACATACAACACTAGTACTACCACGAGGGTACAACGGTCATTTAATTGGTTAGGGGTAAAACGATCATTTCACCACATAAAGGCATCTCGGTAATTTTACCCATCGAGGGTACTTCGATAACTTTACCCACAGAGGGTATTTCGGTAATTTTACAAACTAAGGGTATTTCGATAATTTTGCAAACCAGGGGTATTTCGATAATTTCAAAAATTAGGGGTATTTCAATAATTTCACAATCCGAGGGTATTTTGATAATTTTACAAACTAGGGGTATTTCGGTAATTTTACAATTCGAGGGTATTTCGGTAATTTTACAAACCAAGGGTATTTCAGTAATTTCACAAATCAGGGGTACTTTTGTAATTTCGTAAATCGGGGGTATTCTAAACAGAGATAACGATGCGAATGGGCCTAGAGCCCATTATCGGCCCGAATGCACCCATACGTTCGTATGGCCCATTTAGCCCAAATCTAGTAACAAATATGAGATTACATAGACCAGTTCACTATGTAACACCTCAAACCCGGTCAGGACACCACAACCGGATCTGGTATGCCACGGAGTGATAACCTTTTAAAAGCAAAAGTTTGTCAGATAATTTTCTTAGGAAACCCTTTTGTAGTACGAAAAGTTTAGAAATCCTTGCTTGAAAATCTACTTGTTGTTGCAAGTTTTAGAAAACATTCAAGTTATCTTTGTTATCATCTTTTAAGCGGTGTTACCCGATGGCAACGCTTTCAAAAAAAAAAAACGAGGGAATTATAGTTTTGAAAACATTGCTTTTTACCGGTTAATTTAACAAGCCCATATAGTATAATATAATCAGAATAAAAACAAATAATAAAAACCCAAAATAATACTTAGCGGCCTTATTACAAAACCCAAAACCAAATTTAAAGAAAATTAATAAAATTGAAATAGTAACTAAGAGAAATCAAAACCCAACGAACATGTATGGCCGCCTCGAGTCCTCCCCGGCTCCATATCCGCAATCTATGTCTCATCTGCAAAATATAAGGGAAGGGGTGAGTCACCAAGACTCAGTGTATAAATCCCCAACCCGATAGTGCAAGCACTCACACAAATCATTATCAAATCATGCAAATCATGCAACCCATAACCTAACCATCCAATCTCCTTTAACTACCCTGTGTGGTCAAAACCACTGGTGGTCAAAAACACTGGTGACCGTAGTCACAAATATATATAAGTGTGGTCAAAACCACTGATGATCGAAGTCACAAATCAAGTGATGGGGCCAACCCATCGTGTAGTCAAAACCACTGATGACAATCCCGTAATCAACATGTGGGGCCAACCCACTGTGGTACCAAACCACTGGGACGAGTCACAAATTCATATGTGGTCAAAACCACTAGTGGTCAAAACCACTGGGATTTAGTCACAATTTATAATATCAAGACGGGGCCAACCCGTCGTGTGGTCAAAACCACTGGTGACAGTCCAAAATAAATCATCCCCCTCCTCTCATCAAACCCACCATCATGTCCATATCAATCGTGGCATAAAACATATGAGGATGCAAATAACGTATGACATAGTATTAACAACGACATGATAGCATACATCGAGATCCATAATCGGGGACTTACCCGGAGTCCACGCTCATGCCCACAAGGCAAAGTCACTAATTCCAATGGTTATAACAGTAGCAAAATAATCATATTATACTAATAAAGTGTGTAAGCGTTATACACCTGACTATTCGTAAATCTAAGCGAATCCCGGAACTACGCAAACTAACGAGATCCCGAACGTTGCTCCCTCCTACAATCGGCCAACTCCTAGTTAGTAACTAAAAAGCCTATTCAGCACAAATAGAAATCCCGAAGGATATGCCGCCCAAATGTAGCACTTACCTTAAGCCAATTTGGTTTCCAACCAAATCCCGAAGCCACACACTGAGTCCCCCTTGCAATCGTCCACACACTAATACACATAAACGATTAGCCTTCGGCTTTTGAACGATTAATAAATAGACCTTGAAATGTTATAACCTTACCTAGATCGACCACCAAAACCCGGAGACTCACTGTATTCGGCTATGCCCCTCCCTTGATGAATGATTCGGCTCCTAACCACCACCGATCGGCACCCCTTAATGATGTTACGGGTTTCGGCTACCTTTAAAGAACAAGGATACAATTCAACATATAGATCTGAAATAGAAAAGAAGATAGAAAAGGGGTGGGATTTCGGTCATTACCTGAATTGATCAAGAAGAGAAAAAGATATTACCTACCAATAGATTCGGCTAACCCAAATGACCCAAAAAGAACACGCAAGAGGAGTGGGCTTATGAGTAAGGTATTCGGCCAATCACAGAAAGAAGAGAAGAAGAAGAACCCAACCAGATTTCGACTTTTCAAAACAATGAAAAAAGATGGAAGAAGGTGGAATCAAGATTCGGCTTTTGAAGATGGTAGTGAAGAAGAAGAAAATCGAATAGAACAATTTTGGCACAATGAAAGGGGTTTTGAGAGAATGAAAAGAAAAGTGCCGAATGGGGGTGAGGTTGTTGGTTTCGGCTATGAGCAAAAAGAAGAAGAAGAAGTGAACAAGGGTGGATTCGGCAAAGAGGGAGTTTTTCGGCTCTTTAATGGGGTTGCTAAAATGAATCGGCCAAGTGCCCAAATTGTCAAAAGAGAAAAAGAGAGAAAAGCACCTAAGGTTCGGGTTTTAGCACAAAACGCAAGAAGGGAAAACCATCTAAGCTAGCCGAAAAATGCACTCTTACTTGGCTATTGGGATTCGGCACCCCCTAGCTTCCCAAACCACTTACACCTCCTCCCCCACAGTCCATAATTCAGCCAACATTTCAAGACTCCCACTCATAGCCGTCCCCCTCATCTTGCCTTGAATTCCTCTCATCCACTCATTCAATGCGTCAAAAATAAATGAGCAGAAAGGGATTTCTGCAGCTCGAACCAAGGCCCTCCTTGATCCCTGTGGCATCATCACCCAAGCACTTTAGTGGCGCCTCCTTTGCCACTTCACCAAGGTAGTTCTTGTTTCCAAATCCTCCAATAAATTCCTTTAACCCCTAATTCTTCTAGCTCCTTCTTCTTAAGTGCTAAAACAAAATTTTTAGCCATGACCCAGGACTAACCCATGGTCATGCCTAGACCCCAAAACATATCAAACCAATACAGAATACTTACCAACACATGCAACCACATGCAAAATGTAGAGACCTCGTTTTAAGGATGTTACAGTTCTACCCCCTTAAAAATAATTTCGACCTCGAAATTACCTGATCAGAAGAGCTGAGGGTATTTCTACCGCATCATATCCTTGGGTTCCCACGTGGCCTCCTCCGTACCATGGTTCCGCCATAAAACTTTCACCAAGGGAACTGACTTCCTACGCAAGACCTTGACATCCCGATCCAAAATCTGTACCAGTTCCTCCTCGGAAGACAAGTTCGAGCTCACCTCAATCTTCGCAACTGGCACAACGTGTAACACCCCCTAACCCCAAACCGTCGCCGGAACAGGGTTACGAGGCATTACCGGACAACTTACGTATTATTCAAAAATAATATAACACTCATTGTATAATTATTAAATAAGTTCCTATAATAGACTTTCAAAGCCCACAACATTTATAAAAAAAGAGAACGAGACGGGTTCGATTAATCCATTTTTTTACAAAAATTTAAAACATTTCGCTTATTTTACCTAAAA
Organism: Gossypium rotundifolium; assembly: GCA_025506655.1. NCBI lineage: Eukaryota > Viridiplantae > Streptophyta > Magnoliopsida > Malvales > Malvaceae > Gossypium > Gossypium rotundifolium. The sequence goes on from CP106730.1 coordinate 35,391,903, forward strand.
CCCCGCAAATTCAAATCAAACAACTAATACCAATGTTTCAACCAAAGAATTTACATCTTAATCACTACTAGATCATGCTTAATCTGTTGATTTATTATTTAAATTTTAAAGGGTTAACATATAAATAACTAATTCATATCATTCATTTCATTTCAAAATTTCACAATTATCTAATTACAACAAATTCGTTTAACTTATATATATATAACTCATGTACAACCACCTAGTACATGCCACTTAAACAAAAAGAAGAAATACATCACCAAAATTTTCTTGTTGAGTCGGGTTTGTCTTGGATGTCGGACCGGATCCGAAACTCTAATGACTCATGCACGAAAACAACTGTCATTGAGTATTCCATACTCAATGGTATTACCATAAAGCAAACTATTTAACATTAATAATTTACTTAACATCAACCATAAGCTTTATAAATCATTAAAACTAATTTTACATAATTATATATCACTTCATATATCTTAAATTCACATTTCATTTTCATATACTAATTCAATTCATAATTTAACTCATCCATTCTTTCTCATCTCTTTCAATAGAGCCAAATCAATCAATCTCATTTCCAAAATTTCATTTCAATTATTTACCCTATTAACAATGCTCTGACTCGATAGATACGCCGGATTCCACCCAAACACACCAAAGTATCCAACCCAATCACACCAGAATATCCAACCCAATCACACCAAAATAATATAAATCCTCCACAACACACCAGTATAATATAGCCTCCCAAACACACCAGTAAGGCATTGAATGCCTCTTCGGATAAACCGAAGTATATATAACAGAATTATCTTCTCCGCCAAGCTACAAATCTCCTCATCACATCACAAATCCAATGGCATGCCATTTGTATCAAATCCATCCGACAAGTTAATAGGGCATTATTTTACTTTTCAATTTCAATTCATTTCCACAACAATTTCAAATACTTGATCAATTCAAAATATCTATTATATCGATTCACATATAATTCAATATTCACACATATTATTACTAAATTTCAAATATTATTACTTACATTGTCTTAATTACTCCATAACATATACTATAAATACAATATACATTTAATAGATAGTTTGAGTTATAGTAATACAAACCCGAAATACACGTTTACTCCTCAGTGATCTTTTCTTTTCCCTTGGATGCCGATGCCTCTTTTTCCTTGTTAGCTACAAAAATAATAATTTACATTATTAATTACAGCATTAAATTACAATAAATAATGAATTTTATTCAATTTCTACTCTTCCTCTTCATTCTACATTCTTTATACACGATTCTATTATTTACTTATAAATTCTTTCAAAGCTGTCTACCTGAGTCATTATCACTAAATTATCTATATCTTGAGTTAAAGATTTCCAAATTAAGATCCGTAAATTTTCTAGGAAACTAGACTCACATATCTTCTTGCCATAAAATTTTTAGAATTTTTTATTTAGCCAATAAGTACAGTTTATTCTTTAAAATCACCCCTATTCTGTTGTCGGACAGTTCCGACCACTCTTTTCTAAAATTTAATTATCTTTTATAAAGAATTAAAATTATGTCCTTGTTTATTTATTATAAAAATAAACTAATTAAGGAATCTAACCATGTAAATTATGTCCCAAAATTATTTTTATACAATTTTTAATGATTTTTCCAAGTCAGAATAGGGGATCTCGAATTCACTCTGAACCAGTCTTACTAAAATCTAAATATCTCAAAATAAAGAATTTCTTTGCTTTCTCTGTTTCTTTCATATGAAAATAGACTCAATAAGCTTTAATTTCATATCTCACTCAACCTCTAATTCCATTTCTACCATTTTTGGTGATTTTTCAAATTTACTCTTCTGCTGCTATCCCAAAACTGTTTTCTTATAACTCATTTTACAATTTAATCCTAATTAAGTTTACTTATTTTCTTAACTTAATTCATACTTTGTTTCTTCTTAAATTCCTTCCATATTCAACTTGACAATCTAATATTCATATTAAAACTTTAATTTCTAATTTCTTCCAAATTAATTTCTATAATACAAAACTTATGGCTTACTTTACAATTTAATCCTTTTACTAATTCTAACTTAAATTTCATTCAATTTAATCCCTAATTCATCTTTTCTTCAACATCAACTATACTTGAAAACCTATAAACTCTCAAAATTTCAGCTTATTTTCATCAAAATCTTACTTTAAAGCTTCTAAAACATCAAAATTAAGAAAATAGGACTTGATTGACTTACCAATTTAAACTTTAAGCTTCAAATCCTAGTTTTTCCCTTTTCTTTCCTTCCTTTCCCTGTTTCGTATGTTCTCTGTTCTTTTCTTCTGTTTCTTTGTTTTGTTCCTTTTCTATTTACTTTATGTTATAATAATATAATATATAATTATTATATTAAATTAATTTAATATAATTTATTACTAATATATATATTTTATAATAAAATCTAAGTAAAAATCTTAGATTTTTATCTCATATGTCACTTCAGCTTATGCTAAATGGCTTAATTGCCATTTTAGCCCTTTTACTTTCTTTTAATCTATAATTAAACTTTCACTCTTTATTCAATTTGATCCTTTTTCCTAATTACTTTAAATTAAGCTAAATTCACTAAATAAAAATCTAATTAAACACACTATTAGACTCATAATTAATCCTAATAATTATTTACTAACTCAGTTTACTAAGACGGAGGCCCGATAACACATTTTTTTCTCTGGTGCCCACGGATTTTTGGGTCGTTACACAACGTGTGACGGATTTGACCGATAACGCCTAAACATCAAAACATGGAAGACGTCGTGAATCTGACTTAACTCTACCGGTAGCTCGAGCTGATAAGCTACCGGTCTTACCCGCTTCAACACCGTGTACGGCCCGATAAACCTAGGGCTTAGCTTCCCTTTCTGCCCAAATCTCAGCACTTTCTTCCATGGCGATACCTTCAGAAAAACCTTATCACCCACTGCGTACTCTATATCTCTGCATTTTAGATCGGCGTAAGACTTCTGCCTGTCCGATACTTCCTTAAAACAAGTCCGAATCACCTTAACCTTATCCTCAGTTTCTGCCACCAACTCCAGACCTAATATCAGCCGTTCACCTAACTCTGTCCAACACATAGGAGTGCGACATTTTCGTCCATACAGTGCCTCATATGGTGCCATCTGGATACTCACTTGATAACTATTGTTATAAGCGAATTCTGCCAATGGTAGATACTCCTCCCAACTACCACTGAAATCTAGAACACAACCCCTTAGCATATCCTCTAAAATCTGGATTACTCTTTCAGACTGTGCATCAGATTACGGGTGAAAAGCTATGCTGAAATCCAACCTCATTCCCAAAGCTTGATGCAAAGCTCTCCAGAACCTCGACGTGAACCTAGGATCCCTATCCGAGATAATTGACACTGGCACTCCATGCAACCTTACTATCTCATCCACATACAACTTAGCTAACTTCTGGAGTGAATAATCAACCCTCACCGGTATGAAATGAGCTGATTTGGTCAGGCGGTCCACAATCACCCAGACTGAGTCCTTCTTACTAGGCGTAAGGGGTAGCCCACTGACAAAGTCCATGGTAATCCTTTCCCATTTCCACTGAGGAATCTTCACCGGCTGAAGTAAACCTGATGGCAGCTGATGTTCAGCTTTGACCTGCTAACACGTCAGACACTTACCCACAAATTCAGCCACTTCTCGCTTCAGCCCCGGCCACCAGAACTGCTATCGCAAATCCCGGTACATCTTGCTACCTCCAGGATGCATAGTGTATGGGCTGCTATGTGCATCCTGAAGAATCTTTTGCCTCAATTCGACGTCTTTCAGCATACAAGCCCTCCTTTGAAAACACAACACTCCATCGTGAGTCAAGCTATAACCTTCCAAACCACTATTCTGTACTTGCAACCTCCGAGCATTCAAACCCTCATCCACTAACTGTTTCTCCTTAATCTGCTTTACCCAAGTTGGCTTTACTTGCAATTCCACCAACAAACTCCCATCGTTATACAGACTAAGATGAGGAAACATCGCTCGCAAGTCTGCTACCACCTTACGGCTCAACGCATCAGCCACTACGTTAGCCTTACCCAGATGGTATTCAATCGAATAGTCGTAGTCCTTCAACAACTCAATCCACCTTCGCTGTCTCAAATTTAAATCCTTCTGCATCAAAAGGTACTTCAGACTCTTGTGGTCCGTGTAGACTATCGACTTTTCCCCACTCCAAATCTTCAAGGCAAAAACCACCGCAGCCAACTCCAAGTCATGCGTCGGGTAGTTACCCTCATGCGGTCTCAGCTGTCGAGACGCGTATGCCACCACTTTCCCTATTCTACTCGGCCCAAAATTGAGGCGTTACAAATCTACCCCCTTAAAGAAATTTTGTCCTCGAAATTTCCAACTATACAATAGCTGTACAACACAGGTTACCCCACTACGCTTCCGTTGTGCACTCTCATCCCAATAACACTACAACACTTCTAACTTAACCTTGAAATCTTTTACACACAATCAACCATCTAACCACAGACGCAGATCGATATTTATCAAACATACATACAATTTCTATATTCAAACATCACATCCAAACAAAACACACACAAAATAAATACCAAAAATACATTCCAATATCTAAAGAAACCACCGTATTTCTAAATCACTGTATTTAAATTTCAAAATAGACAAAAGTATTCTGAAAACTTACGAATTCGGCGCCGGAGACTCGGTGTACCACACTTTCAGTAACACTATCACTTTCCAAGTTAATAAATAACACTTAAGGAAAAATTTCAAAACCCATTCCACAGTCGAGTTTTGTAACCTGGCTCTGATACCATTAAATGTAACACCCCAAACCTGGCCTAGAAGTTAGGCCCAAATCTGGCGTGTCACATTGAGGTGTTTTTTGAAAATCGTGGTTTCATTGAAAAACCCTTCTTGATATTAAAAAAAACTAAAGTCTCAGTTTGCGTTTGTTTATTATTAATCAACGTTTATTAAAAGTTATTAAGTTCAAAACCTCTTTTTGCGGAAGCTTAATTTAAAATTATGATTTATGAAGGCGTGTTATCCAAAAATTGAGTTGCAGAAACATAGTGCTTAGAAAATAGTTATCGTTTTGGGAAAATCGAGTTCAACGTTTCACAGATTTAAAACATAAAAAAATAAAAATCCCAAATTAAAAACCAGCATTTAAGATAGACCTTATTACAACCCAAAAAGAAAATGGTTCAAATAAGGTAGAATAGAATACTAAATTCCAAGGTGCTCGTAGTGTGGTCACCTCCGAGTCCTCTTGTATGTCGAACCGCCTACTGAGGATTACCTGAAACATTTAGTAAAAAGAGGGGGTGAGTTTACGAAAACTCAGTGTGTTCAACCGTCATCGGTCATAAGGCATGCATCAAATCAATCCGGGCCTAAGTCCATAACCATAATGGTGGCAATTGGGCCTTAGCCCAAAAAAAGCCTCAATTGGGCCTTAACCCGTATCAAATGTCACATATCATATTCATCTGGGTCTAAGCCCATCTCAATATTAAAATCCATAAATGCAATGCATTAATGCCTATACCAACCCTGCACTCCGTCTCCTGTCCAACCTTGTACTCTTGTAGGGATTTAATTGACCCACCCATCCCTACACTCCTTATGTAGCATCAGTTGCGACACTAACCAATATTGCAGCAGAGTTACCAGTCATATAATCGGCTTAAAGCCTTCAGTGGATCCACAGTCGTCAAGCGACCATGCGATCTTATCAGTACTTCTTCCGTATCAATAATCCCATCCCCATGCAACATAATAACACATGAATGCAACATACCATAATAAACATACGATAAAAAATCATATAACATGTAGAGCATTTTAGTCATTCTGCCCTTCAGGGCATAACGGTCATTTTACCCTCCAAGGGTATTTCGGTCATTTTACCCTCTAGGGGCATTTCAATAATTTCACCTAATGAGGGCATTTCAGTAATTTCACCCTTAAAGGGTATTCCAATAATTTACCCACTAGGGGTATTTCGATAATTGTACTTAATAAGGGTATTTCAGTAATTTTACTCATAACTAATCCATGTATGTAATGCATCTCAAAAATAATCAATCATACAATTAACACATACAACACTAGTACTACCACAAGGGTACAACGGTTATTTAATCGGTTAGGGGTAAAATGGTCATTTCACCATCTAAGGGCATCTCGGTAATTTTACCCATCAAGGGTATTTCGATAACTTTACCTACAGAGGGTATTTCGATAATTTTACAAACCAAGGGTATTTCGATAATTTTACAAACCATGGGTATTTTGGTAATTTCACAAATTAGGGGGTTTTCGATAATTTTGCAATCTAAGGGTATTTCGATAATTTTACAAACCAGGGGTATTTCGATAATTTTACAATTCGGGGGTTTTTTTGTAATTTTACAAACTAGGGGTACTTCGATAATTTTAAAATTTAGGAGTACTTTGGTAATTTCGTAAATTGGGGTATTCTAAACAGAGATAATGATGCGAATGGGCCTAGAGCGTATTCTCGGTCCAAATGGACCCACACGTTCGTGTGGCCCATTTAGCCTAAATCTAGCCAAAGATATGAGATTCACATAGACCAGTTCACTATCTACTACACAATATACAATTTATTCATATGGCCCACGGGCCCAAGGCAGCCTAGACTCATGAGAACACTCATGAGGGCCTCAATTATCACGTCGAAGCAACCACACATGCACTCACACGCTCGTGTGGCTACCATCACCGTGAGACGGGCATTTCAGTATTTGCCACTCTACTGCTAGAGTAGTACGAAATACACACCTGATAGGAATCTGAAGCTACTAATCCACACTCCGAGCACTTTGATAAACCATAAAAGTAACATATTCTAGGCCCACATTTAGTATGTTTTTGGATGATTCAGCCCTTGATTTATGTAAAAGGGTGCTTTTAATCCTTTCTTTTCATGTTTATACTCAATAAAGCACCCGAGGATGAAAAGAACGAGAAACGGGCTTAAAACGGGCCAATTTGGGCCAAAGAGGAAATTGACACGGCCTGAACTTCAAGCCACATGGTCGTGCCTCGACAATTAACTAAGACATGACAATGCCACAATTTACACGGCCGTGCCCCAATCGACAGAATTGAGACACGGCCTGAAAATGATTTACACGGGCGCGTGCCATGGCCGTGTCCCTGCTGCGGGAAAGAGCAATTTCACTCAGATTTGGATACTTTGAGCCAAAGAAACATATTCCAAAGTGTATTCAAACACCGAGTAAGAAGCAGACTTAAATTGGGACACTTAGAGGCCAAGTAAAGCATTCCAAGAACCTATATAAACACCCTAAGTGTATCCTGAAAGAGGGGCAGTGAGCTAGGCCAAAGAGCCAAAGCCAGAGCAGTCAATTCAGGGAATTACTCGAAGATAGCCAGTTGATCCATCTCATGAAGCCAAAATTCTACTCAAGACGGCAGATCTCTCCTTCAATTCCTTCAGGGGGTTTTAGAGATTTCTTATGTTTTGTTTTATCTTTTCTCTTGAGATGTTTTATTTTAAAGTTATGAACTAAACCCTTCAAATACCTGAAGGGGATGAAACCTAGATGAATCTTGTTATTGTTTTCTGAATTATATGATAAATACTTAGTTTGTTCTTAATTGTGCGTGCTTAATCCAAATTCTGATGTGGTTAGGGGGAGGAGGAATAGACCCTGCCTAAGAGTAGATCTAGCATAATTAAGCGGAGTTGATCGCACGCCTAGAGATAGGGTGATGAGATTTTGCCGGATTAGGGTGAAACCTAATATGGGAATCCATAGATCGATTTACTGCTATTCTAAGGGGTTATTATAAGAGAACGAGAGTTCCACAATTAACCTAGGGTTAGACATTATTCACCTCGAGAGAGGTTTAATATACGTTAGGGAGTCTCATGGATCAAACCAAGTGAAAAAATCGTATGGTTCAGTGTTAGATAACAAGTGAAGTCTAGGTGGATTCTTCCTGAGGGTATCGTCGTGATCAACTGAGTTTTTCATCAAGTTATTTCCAAATTCATTCTCTTTTGTCTTTGAATCTTTAGTTTAGTAGTCGTTAAATTAGATTAAATCAACCAATCACTCCATATTCTAGGCTAAATAATAAAAAGAATGTTAGTATTAATACTTTTAGTTCCTTTGGGTTCGACAATCCGGTCTTACCTAAGCTATACTATTGTTCGATAGGTACACTTGCCTTAAATCGTTGTCAGAGTTAGTCTCCAGGTTCGATCACATTCATTATAAATTTTAAAACTTGATAGACACATGATCAAGTTTTTGGCGCCATTGCCGAGGAACTAAAATATTAAGAAAGCTCTATTTTTTTTACTTTAGCCATTATTTTTTTTATTTCGCAATTTACTTTATTTTATTGTTTTTGCTAATTTTATTTTTTCTTCCTTTTTCCTAGCAGGTACCTCTAGTTTATGACTAGAAGGAACCCGACAGGACTATGTATGATTATGCTAAACCTCATTTAACAGGAGCTAAATCTAGTATTGTTAGGCCTGCTATAGTCGCTAATAATTTTGAATTAAAGCCTCACACAATACAAATGATTCAACAATTTGTTCAATTTGATGGTTTTCAGGACAAAGACCCGAACACTTATATAGCAAATTTTTTAGAGTTCTGTGATACTTTCAAAATAAATGGTGTTTCTGATGATGCCATTCGTCTTCGGTTATTCCCCTTTTCATTAAGGAATAAAGCCAAACAGTGGTTGAACTCGTTACCACGAGGGTTAATCACTACATGGGAGCAAATGACAAAAAAATTTTTATTAAAATATTTTCCACAGGCCAAAATGGCTAAATTACGGAATGATATCTCTTCTTTTGAGCAGATGGATTTAGAGATGTTATACGATGCATGGGAGAGATACAATGATCTTTTGAGGAGATGTCCACACCACGGATTACCTTTGTGGCTTCAAGTCCAAACTTTTTACAACAGTGTAAATCTGTCAACATGGCAATTAATTGATTCAGTCGCTGGTGGAACTTTAAATAATAAAACTCCTGAAGCCGCCTACGAGTTCATTGAAGAGATGTCATTGAATAATTATCACTGGCAAGTTACAAGGACTAAAGCAACAAAATCAGCCGGAGTTTACAACCTCGACGCAGTGACCTTGTTGTCAAATCAGGTAGAGTTGATGAATAAAAAGCTTGACAGTTTGTGCTCTTCGCAGGTGCATCCAGTCATGCAGTACAACACAAGTGGAACAGTGGTGAATCCTGAGTACCCACCCTATCAACCGGACGCAGAGAGCGAATAGATGAACTATATAGGTAGTAATTTCTGATCCAATAATAATCATTATAGTAATAACTAAAATCCAGGTTGGAGGAACCACCCAAATTTTTCATGGGGAGGCCAAGGAAATCAAGGAAATCAAAAATAGCAACCTCCTCCAAATTTCTAAAATTAGCCATATCCGCAAGAGAAGAAGCCAAACTTTGAAGAGATGCTGACAAAAATTCATGGCAGACATAGAAAACCGTTTCCAAAATAATGAGAGAACACTTAAAGATTAATAAGCATCAATTGAAAAACTTACTGAATCATTTGAGAAGTTCGGTAGATCGATTGGACTACTTACTAAGATGATCTGTGAAATACGGGCAGAAATGTTTTCTAAAGAAATAGAACAGGTAAAAGCAGTTACACTAAGAAGTGGAAAGGAATTAGTTGAACCAAAGAAACAAATCCCACAAGAGGATAACAAAGCAAGAGATGAGGAAGTTGAGGATATAAATCCAGTACGCAAAGAAAGTAAACCACCAATCCCATCCAGCGAAGTAAAAAAAGGAACAATTAGATCCTAATAATATAAGTTTCTTGAACTTTTTAAATAAATACATATTAACTTACCTTTTGTAAAAGCTATTTCACAGATGCCGAAGTATGCAAAATTCTTAAAAGAACTCTTGACGAATAAAAGAAAGCTTGAAGAAGTATCGACGGTGGAACTTAATGAAGAATGCTCAGCCATCCTCCAAAACAAGTTACCGACCAAATTAAAAGACCCAGGGAGTTTTACTATTCTTTGTTTGGTAGTTTAAGTATTAAAAAAGCATTAGCTGATTTAGGTGCCAGTATTAATTTAATGCCTTACAAAATGTTCAAACAACTAGATCTTGGGGAACCAAAACCCACTAAGATGAGTATTCAGTTAGTAGATAGATCCATTAAATATCCTAAAGGAGTTATCGAAGATGTCTTGGTAAAGATTGATAAATTTATTTTCCCTATTGATTTTGTTGTGTTAGACATAGAAGAAGACATTAATGTTCCTTTAATTCTAGGCGCCCCTTTTTAGCCACTACTAGGGCTGTTATCAATGTAGGTGATGGTAAACTTGCACTAAGGATAGGCGATGAAGAAATTATTTTTCAAATTTATGATGCCATACGATATTCTAAAGAGCAAGATGATTCCGGTTATTTTATCGATACTACTGATCATATCATTCAAAATTCATTACAGGAAATCATACATGACGACACAAGGGAACTGTGCCTGACTCAAAAAGAGGGGGAAGAAGATGAAGACGATGAGATGAAGTTCAGACAAATAAAAAAAGAAGAAAGCATTGAAAATAATGACAGAATAAAACAGAAATCCTCCATTGATGAGCTACCCAGTCTGGAATTGAAATAGTTACCAAAACACTTAAAATATGCAGTCCTAGGTGATAATTCTACATTATCGATAATCATCTCCTCAGAACTAGAACCCAAGGAAAAAGAGGAGTTGATAGAAGTACTAAGAGAACATAAAAAAGCCATAGCTTGGAATATTCTTGACATCAAGGGTATAAGCCCCTCATTCTGCACTCACAAAATTTTAATGGAAGAAGAATACAAGCCATGTGTGCAAACCCAGAGATGGTTAAACCCCAACATGAAAGAAGTGTTCAAAGCCAAGGTAATTAAACTTCTAGATGCAGGAATAATTTATCCTATTTCTGACGGCAATTGGGTAAGTCCTATGCAAGTAGTCCCAAAGAAAGGAGGTATGATAGTCGTACCCAATGAGAAGAATGAATTAATTCCCACAAGAACAGTAACAAGTTGGAGAGTTTGTATAGACTACAGAAAGCTCAACAATGCCACCAGAAAAGATCACTTTCCTCTACCCTTCATAGATCAAATGTTAGAAAGATTATCCGGGAATATGTACTATTGTTTTTTGGACGAACTCTCCGGCTACTTACAAATCCCCATTGCTCCTGAAGATCAAGAGAAGAATACATTTACATGTCCATATGGTATGTTTGCTTATTGTAGAATGCCTTTTGGATTATGTAATGCTCCTGCTACTTTCAGCATTGCATGTTGGCAATCTTTGATGAACTCGTGGAAGACATCATGGAGGTATTTATGGATGATTTCTCAATATTCGGTAATTCTTTCCATCTTTGCCTTAAAAATTTAAAATGGGTTCTAATGAGATGTGAGGAAACAAACCTTGTCTTGAATTGGGAAAAATGTCACTTTATGGTCAAAGAAGGAATTGTACTAGGACATAAGATTTCTAGTAAAGGGATTGAGGTAGATAAAGCAAAGGTTGAAACCATAGAAAAATTACCTCCCCCTATTTCAGTAAAGGCTATTAGAAGCTTTTTAGGACATGCAGGGTTCTATAGAAGATTTATTAAAGATTTTTCTAAAATAGCTAAGCCTTTGACAAAATTACTAGAAAAAGATGTTCCTTTCAATTTCAATCAGGAATGTTTAGATGCATTCAATATCCTTAAGGATAAATTAATAAATGCACCGATTATAATTGCACCTGATTGGAACTTACCCTTTGAACTAATATGTGATGCAAGTGATTTTGCAGTTGGAGCAGTTTTGGGACAAAGAAGAGACAAACACTTTCAGCCAATTTACTACGCTAGCAGAACATTAACACCCGCACAAGAAAATTATACCACCACAGAGAAAGAATTGCTAGCTATAGTTTTTGCTTTTGACAAATTCAGACAGTATCTAATATTGTCTAAAGTTGTCATTTACACTGACCATTCAGCTCTTCACTATCTCTTAAACAAACCTGATGCAAAACCTAGACTCATACGATGGATTTTACTCTTACAGGAATTTGACATGGAAATACAAGATAAGAAAGGAGCTGAGAATCTCACGACAGATCACCTCTTAAGACTTGAGAATCCACATGTCAGAGAGCTCGATAAAAATGAGATAAATGATTCATTTCCCGAAGAATAACTCTTTTCTATAACATAGTCTGAGGTACCGTGGTTTGCAAATATTGCAAATTATTTAGCAGCTAACATCTTGCAAAAAAGACTAACACATCACCAAAAGAAACGATTCTTTATTGATGTGAAAAATTATTTTTGGGAAGATCCTTTTCTTTTCCGCATATGTGAAGATCAGGTAATTCAAAGATGCGTTACAAAGGTAGAAGCAAGCAAAATCCTGAAACATTGTCATTCAGGACCCTCAGGAGGCGACTATAGTGGCATTAAGACATCATACAAAATACTCGAATTAGGTTTTTATTGGCCCACTCTATTTAAAGATGCCAACAGGTATGTCACCTCATGTGATAAATGCCAAAGAACAGGTAATATTTCAAAATGTGATGAAATGCATCAAACATATATGTTATAATGTGAATTATTTGATGTATGGGGTATTGATTTTATGGGACCATTCCCTAGTTCATTTGGAAATAAATACATCCTAGTGGCAGTTGATTATATGTCAAAATGGGTAGAAGCGGAAGCCTTACCTACCAATGATGCTAGGGCAGTATTTAAATTTCTCAAGAAATTGTTTTCTCGATTTGGGACACCTAGAGCCATCATTAGTGATAGGGGTACTCATTTCTGTAATACTCAATTTGAAAAAGTTCTAAAGAAATATGGAGTACATCACAAGACAGCTACCCTATATCACCCTCAAACCAATGGGCAAGTCGAAGTAGCAAACCGAGAACTTAAGCGTATCCTAGAAAAAACGGTTGAATCAAATAGAAAAGATTGGGCATTAAAAGTAGATGATGCTTTATGGGCTTATAGAACATCATTTAAAACACCTTTAGGGACATCCATATACAAACTAATTTATGGGAAAAGCTGTCACCTACCATTCGAGTTAAAACACAAAGCTTTTTGGGCCATAAAGTTCTTAAATTTTGATCTCAGAACTGCAGGAAAGAAAAGAATGATACAGATGAATGAGCTAGATGAATGGAGAAATGAAGCCTATGAGAACGCGAAATTATACAAAGAGGCAACAAAGCGACGCCACGATTCTCGCCTAAAGAAGTCGAAACAATTCGAAGAAGGAGACTTGGTCCTACTGTATAACTCAAGGCTTACATTATTTCCTGAGAAGCTGAAATCAAGATGGTCAGGCCCATTCATGATCAAAAGGATTTTCCCATACGGCACAATCTAGGTAACTCACCCCAAAAAGGGCACATTTAAGGTAAATGGTCATAGACTCAAAATTTATAATAGTGCAGATTTTGGAGATATGAGAGAGGAGCTTCTGCTCTATGAACCTCCTTTTAGAATCGAAAACAGGGAAAGTCTAGCTTAAGACTTTAAATAAGTGCTTCTCGGGAGGCAACCCGAGCACTAACTTCTTTAAACATTATATTTTTAATTATTCAGTATCTAACTTCATATTAATTAAATCTAATTAAGTGCAGAATTAAGACCACACGGCCTTGCACACTGGCTTGCCCGTGGCCGGGTGGAAGCTAGGGAACAAACCACGAGCGGGACAATAGCCGTGTATGACAAAGAAGAAAATATTTTTCCAACACGGCCTGCGATAAGAGAACACGGCCTGCCAACCACCTTTGCGAGGTTACTGACTTATTGAGCACGGGTGAGACACGGTCGTTTCCTCTAACCTTGCGAGGTTACTGACTTATTGAGCACGGGTGAGACACACCCATATCGGATAGCTGTGTGGAGATACTGACTTGATACACACAGGCGTGTCCATTGACTCCGACTGTACCAAGAACCCTGAACGCGCCTATTTTTAAAAATCGCGAAAAGCACGGGCGATTTAAAAAATTCACATGGGTGTGCCAACTGAAGAACACGGTTATAACACGGTTGGCGCGACACTTCCACCTACTTATCACTGAAGAACAGAGATCACCCCTCACACTGATCGGTTAGATAGTGCCTCAAGGCATCCAGACAATGATGCACATGAGGATGATTAAACTTCGTCGAGGGACCGACCTTCCTTAATACCGCTTAGTAACATCTACAGATGAGGGGGAGCCTGAGGACATTATTGACGATGTCCCACCAACTCCGAGACAGCAGCCATCCCATGCAGCAACATCATGGGTAGATATCTCTACACGCCTCGACCAGTTCGAGCAGTATTTCATCGACAACACTCGACGTTTTGATGGGATAGAGGCCACCCTCCACCAAATATGCCAGCACCTCCATATCTCATCACCAGCCCCACCACCAAATCCAGACGATGAGGAGGACTTTTGAGTCCCTTTAATTATCTACATTTTATTGTCTTATTTTTAGTGCTATTTTTATTTTTATTTTTATTTTTCCTTTATTATCATAATTTGATACTTTTCTTCATTGCAAACTTTTATCATTACTTATCTAATCTTTGATGTATTCTTAACATTTATTATCTTACACCCCCGAAACATCTAACTGATGACTTCGTAGTTTCGATCACACACTCCAAATACACGAACAAATCACTAGTAGTAATTCACTACTACATAAGTCATCTTCCATCACGAACACTGCCAACTCCCGAAAATCATCCGAAATTCAGGAAGTGGCACTGCCTCCCTCTCTTTTGATTTTATATTAATTGTTATTATCTATCTTTGTACATTGAGGGCAATGTACATCTTAAGTGTGGGGGGTAAAAGTACCTAACTTTTTGCATGATTCTAAAAATCCTGAATTTAATCTTGTGTTTAAGTATTTTTCTCATATTACTAATTTGGGTGAAATTTCTAATGATTTATGATATTTATTAATATGTTTTTGAGTAAGTCATTGATAATTGTGCATTGATGATTTATACTTGAAGAAAACTAGAGAATCAAGCATGATAAGTCTATTTTTCAATAATAAAAAATTTCCTAGGTTGTTGAACTGAATTTGAATATTACCTTGAAGCTTGAAATTTACAGGATTGATGTCAAATACCCATAATTTTTTGTGAGATTTTAGCCTTATAGAGCATATATTCTTTTTCATGCTCACTTTATTAATTATGAGTGTGTCAACACTGAATTGTTATTCTAGAACTTGCCTCGATTATACATGTCGAGACCACATTAGTGATTTGATATACTAAGATGATAAAGGCACCTAGGTTTTAACCCATTCACTCCACTAAAAAACTTACCTACATAATTAACCCTTCGTGAACCCATTTTATCCTAACAACCCTTTTATTAATTTACCCGCTAAATTTTAACCCAAAACCCTTTGTATTTGTTATCATCATTCTTTTTGACTACCCTTCTATCGAGAATTGATTTGATCAGTTACCTAATTAGTTTATTTCAGTTGATAAAGTTCTTTCTTTATTATGTAGTTTGTTCTTAAAAAAATAATAAAAATAAAAAAATTTTGAAAAATCAAAGTACATTCAGTTGTACATTTAAATTTCAATTATCAAAGAAAAAAAACTCGTAGTATTATTAGTTTCAAAGTTTCAATTGATGTAATCATTTATTTTCTAGTTCATTATTTTTAGTTAGGTGATTTGTCAAAATAGATCTCGATTCTAATCGTTTTAATTCAGCCTTTATCCACACATTTAACCTAAGCCCCGTTTTGACCCTATCAAAGACCTTTTGATTAGTGTATCATCTCATATTACAGTGGTGGAGATTTGATTTTCAGGCAAGCCTATGGGATTAACATTTCAGGTTCGACTTATGAGTGCTTTTTCTTGAAACTTAAACACTTTGAGTTCTTTGAGTGAATCGTTAGTGAGGATGTTAATCCTTGTCAGTTTTAAATTAAAGGTAATTATTTAGTTCAGGGGAGACGCCTATGTTTTTGTGCTACAAACTATACGGCTTAGAATTATTTGAATCTTTAGGAGTCTTTGAGTTAAATTATCCATGTATGAATTATCTATGAATTATGTTGAGGCACTATTGATAGGAATTATGAATTATGGAAAGTTTGTTATAATTGTAAGTTGAGAATTTTGCTTGAGGATAAGCAAAAGCTTAAGTGTGGGGGTATTTGATAAACCGTAAAAGTAACATATTCTAGGCCCACATTTAGTATGCTTTTGGATGATTCAGCTCTTGATTTGGTGCTTTTAACCCTTTCTTTTCATGTTTATACTCAGGAAAGCACCCGAGGATGAAAAGAACGAGAAACGGGCTTAAAACGGGCCAAAGAGGAAATCGACAGGGCCTAGACCTCAAGCCACACGATCGTGCCTCGACAATTAACTAAGACACGGCCATGCCACAATTTTCATGGCCGTGCCCCAATTGATAGAATCGAGACACGACCTAAAAATGATTTACACGGGCGTGTGCCATGGCCGTGCCCCTACCGCGGGAGAGAGTAATTTAACTCAGATTTGGATACTTTGAGCCAAAAAAATGTATTCCAAAGTGTATTCAAACACTGAGTAAGGAGTAGACTTAAATTAGAACACTTAGAGGCCAAGTAAAGCATTCCAAGAGCCTATATAAACACCCTAAGTGTATCCTGAAAGAGGGGTGGTGAGCTAGGCCAAAGAGCCAAAGCAAGAGAAGTGAATTCAAGGAATTACTTGAAGATAGCCAGTTGATCCATCTCAAGAAGTTGGAATTCTACTCAAGACGGTGAATCTTTCCTTCAATTCCTTCAGGGGGTTTTAGGGATTTCTTATGTTTTGTTTTATCTTTTCTCTTGAGATGTTTTATTTTAAAGTTATGAACTAAACCCTTCAGATACCTGAAGGGGATGAAACTTAGATGAATCTTGTTATTGTTTTCTGAATTAGATGATAAATACTTAGCTTCTCCTTAATTGTACATGCTTAATCCAAATTCTGATGTGGTTAGGTGGAGGAGGAATAGACCCTGCCTAAGAGTAGATCTAGCATAATTAAGCGGAGTTGATCGCACGCCTAGAGATAGGGTGACGAGATTTTACTGGATTAGGGTGAAACGTAATATGGGAATCCATAGATCGATTTACTACTATTATAGGGGGTTATTATAAGAGAACAAGGGTTCCACTAATTAACCTAAGGTTAGACATTATTCACCTTGAGAGAGGGTTTAATATACGTTAGGGAGTCTCATGGATCAAACTAAGTGAAAAAATCGTATGGTTCAGTGTTAGATAACAAGTGAAGTCTAGGTGGATTCTTCCTGAGGGTATCGTCGTGATCAACTGAGTTTTTCATCAAGTTATTTCCAAATTCATTCTCTTTTGTCTTTGAGTCTTTAGTTTAGTAGTCGTTAAATTAGATTAAATCAACTAATCACTTCATATTCTAGCCTAAATAATAAAAAGAAAGTTAGTACTAATACTTTTAGTTCCTTTGGGTTCGATAATTCGGTCTTGCCTAAGCTATACTACTATTCGATAGGTACACTTGCCTTAAATCATTGTTAGAGTTAGTCTCTAGGTTCGATCACATTCATTTTAAATTTTAAAACTCGATAGACACACGATCACACTCCTCTGCCCAAACGCCCACCAAAGTATCCCTTACTCTCCTCATAGATTGCTGTATTTAAAGCCAGCTTCTCACTTTCCCTTATGCTAGCTTTACGATGTGGGATCCTACCTTCAGTAGAGTTTAATTCCATCTCAAACACTTTTCTCCCCAACATAGCAAAATAAATATCCCCTTTTTGCTTGTAATAGGATTCAAACTCTGGCTCCCTTGTAACAAAATCCACGCTGCTAGCCACTTTACCAACTAGCTCCTTGTTGTCTTAAAACATGCGTAACTAAATATAAATCTATGGGCCAAAGTCTAATTTCCTTTAAAAAAAAAGAAATCAAAATGAAATGCAAGCGCCAAGACTTGAACCTTGGACCCCTTGCTTCCTTATGTGGCGTCATTCCCTAGTCTCCCATGTGGCGCCATTTGCCACTAGACCAGGATTCCTTTTTGTGTCATTTTTCTCCACATTTTATTCTTAAAGCCTACTTACTAACTCCTAGGGTTTTATTCACCTAAAACCAAAATTTTCCTAAAGCCCAAGTTTGATCCCGGGATTTCATAGAAGCCCCTTAACCTTCCAAAATCACTCACCTAATAGGTCCAACTTGCATTAGTGCCGTTATCTTATTCCCCAAAATTTTTGAACGCTCCCACGCCCAAGGCCTAATAGGCCCAATTCTATCAGGCCCAAATTTGCGGCGTTACATTGTAGGTTCGCATTTGATAGAATCTGGAGATTAAAGGTGCCTCCTAAAGGAAAAAGTTTCTTGTGGTTGGTATCAGTTGATTGTATTCCTACAAAAGAGTTTCTTAACAGACGAGGGGTGAAGTTTGGTCAATCGGTGAACAATTGTCCTTGGAGCGAGAGAGAACTAGAGACTTCGATGTACCTTTTCTTCCATTGTAATTTCATTGTGGGATTTTGGATACTTATTTTGGAATGGTAGGAGGTGAAGTGGAGATCATTTGTTGATTTCTTGGATTTTTTCTCTTTTTGTAATAATGTATCGTATCTAGGAGTTGTTATGAGTTTATGGTTGATCTCAGTGTCTGCGGCTTGCTGGTCATTGTGGTTAGCAAGGAATGAGATGTTGTTTGAAAGAAGATAGCCTAAAATGTCCAGTTTGGTATTTCTTTCAAAAATTTGGGCTTTGATGTGGGTTAGATCATTGTATGATGAATTGAAAGTGAATAAGAGAATTTGGTGGGTCTGTCCTGTTAGAAGTTGGAGAGATGTCAAGAAATTTGGGTTGAGTGGAAAATTTTGGTGCCCTTTGTGCTTTGGTTGGGTTAAATTTAATGTAAGTGGTGTGGAGATTGAGGGGGAAGCTAGGTGTGGTGGGGTGTTAAGAAATTCTGAAGGGGTGGAAAGGGCAGTGTTTTTTGGTCCGTGTGTAGCGAGAGATTCATTAGTTGCAGAGGTGGGGGCGATTAGCTTTGCTTTGGAGGTTTTTTTAGAGATGGGGTGGAAGGGTTGTTGCTATTTAATTATCGAGGTTGGTTCCACAGAGGTGTTTTGCTGGGTCGAGAACAAAGGTTCGAGACTGTGGTCACTGTTTTGTTTCTTTAAGGAAATTGATTTCAGGTTGTCCAGTATTGGATATGTATCCTTTTCGATAGTGGACAAGCAAGGTAATGCGATGGCTTTGGCATTGGTGGTTGCTAGTCTGAAGAGGCAGGGTATGTTTAAGGCATAGTGGTGATTTAGTGTGTTTTTATTTGGTGTTTACAGGTGCTTTTGTAGGTGTTTTTGAAGATTACTTTATGGTTGTTAGGGGTGTTTTGTGCAAGTTTTTATCTGTTGGTGGCCTGTTTATCGGATGGGACTTGTTGGGTTGTGGGGGTTTTGCTTGCTATGTTGTGTCTGTGTTTTGGGTTTTGTTCTCAGGCTGGGTTGGTATTGTTTTTATTTTTCTTCACCTTTGTTAGCTGTTGATTTGATTAAGCAAAAAAAAAAAATTGATGATAGTTCTTATCCAAAGGTTGAATAGATGATGACCTGAAGAATATTATAAATAGGGTCCATTGCAATACATGTTGTTGTGCTTGCAAGAGTGCTTTTGGTTGGTTATTTGTGTGCCTTTTACTTGATATTTTTTCTTGTTTGTGTTAGGAATTTTATTGGAGAGTAAACCTTATTGTAAGGGAGGTTTTGGGTGAGTGATTTGTAATAATGGGGCCATTATTTGGGCTACATCTATTTCTTGTGCAAGGGTAGATTAGGCTTAAGCCAATAAGTGATCGAAACGATTGTTGAATAAAATCATTTCCTTAGGGAGGCTCCATAGAGTACGATTGTTTTTTGAGATGTGTCAACAAATTTTTTGTACCTATTATTCTATTGGAAAAAATTCGATTTGAAAATGATTTTCTTGCACAATAAAAATTTAATATTTTGAGAACTAACCCGGTTTGTGATATTTATAGTAATAAACCTTGAACAAAAATCATACTTGTATTTTCGGATAAGTGAATCCTTTATGTTTTTCAGCTTTCAATCAAATGACCTTCTCCACTATTCTCGTACCACAAGCTGCTTCTAGTGTTGACTCGAATTGCTTTGAGTGTGGGCTCGAACGAATTGAATCAAAGCACAGAATTATAAAAAATTTTCTTTTCCATTTGAGGTTAAAACAAAATTTTACTATTCTTTTATAGAAACTAGTAAAATTTTTATTTTGGAAAAATATATTTAATAGTTGAGAATAAATTCTCTTGATTTCTTGGCAGAGTAACAATATCTTAAAGTTGTTGAAATAACTATCGATGCCATCTATTTTTTGGGAGAGAAGGTAGAACGTTAAATCCTAAACCCTAAAACAACTTCCTAGTCCAACTAGGAGAGAGAAAGGGGCTAATAGGGTGTGTTTCACCTCGTATGCATTATTATGATTGTTGTAACATCCTAAATTTATGGGCCTGTGCATTTTGTGCTTAAAAATGTTAAATTTAGAATTGAGGTACTAATTGGGCTCAGGATTGGGCCGAGACCTCAGTTAGAATATTCTGTTTGGTTATTATAAAGTTTAAGGGTAGGTATCTATGTTAAAAATGTCAATTTGGGCTTGGTCTCCAGAGTTAGGTGGCGCCACAATGAAGGAAGAGGGTGGCATCACTAGTGCATGAGGAGGGCCCAAATTTTGGTTGCTTGAGGCCCAAGTTATAGGGCCAAATTTTGGCACTTCAAAGGGCGGAGTAGGGACGGCAACAAGGCAAAATTTTAGGGATTTTTGTGTTTTAAATTAGGTGGATATTAAGTTGATAAAGGGGGAAGGAGTGGTGTGATGTAAGACTCTTTTGGATGTGAGTTATGATTAGGATAAGGGAAAGGATGAGAGGTCATCCAGGAGGCTAGAGTTGGCCGAAAATCAAACTCAAAGGGGGGAAGAATCTACTCAATATAGGCAGTAGGGTGTGCCGAATTTTTCATTAAGAACAGTATCTAGTTTTCTCTCTTTGGAAGCATCTCTTCTTCTTTTGCTTTTCTATCAGAAACCTAAACTTCTGAGGTCTTATCAATTGCCGAAACCTTGCAATCACTTTCTCTTTTCTTTAATATTCCTTGGCCGAATCTCTCTTGGCCATCTCTTCAAATCTTTATTCTTCCAAAAAGTCGAAAACACATCAGTCCTCTCTTGTTCATCTTTCCAGGATTTCCTTTAAAAAGCTAAAACTTCTAGATCTCCAATCTTCTATGGTTGCAGAATCTTTTTCAAGGGATAGCCAAAACTTTCAGAAGAGGTAAGTACTGATTTGGGTTATCTTTCGATCCTTTTTTAGCTTTTGGAGGCCATAGCCGAATGGCTATATGGAACTAATCTTGAGTTTTTTCTTTCATTTGCGGCATTCTGAGATCCGAAGGGGAGTCTATCGCTTAGATCTCTAAGTCAGAATTTAGTAACACTCGAACCGTGTTACTTTTAGGATTTTAAGATAAGGAGATCTACTGATTTTTAACGTGTAAATTCGTGATTTATTAACCCTTGGTCGATTGTAGGAGAGGCCAAATCTTCGTGTTTTTTTTGGCTTTTGAGCAAGGTTATCGACTGAGGGTTGTAGATCCGGATAGCAAGGATATCAGCTAAGAATATAGGACTACGCGATATCAGGTGTGTAACACTTCCACACCATTTAGATTGCCTGTTAAAATATGTTTATAAATTCATTATATTCGATAAATGCCAAATCACGGCATAATGGTTGAGACCAAGGAGGGTAAAAGCGAATCACCGTGTTAGTGATCCTGTCATTCCTAAGTGAATGTTCTGTTAAGATGACATATGTGATAAGTGTACCGATTTCTGTGATTGCATGGGGTTGGGTTTGATGAAAGGGGAAGTGTTCTGTTGTAGCGGCTTATGCCGTGACCTGTTGTAGCGGCTTATGCTGTGACCTGTTGTAGTGGCTCTTGCCATGACCTGTTGTAGTGGCTACGGATATGATCTGACGATGAGTTGCATGACTACCATCGATGGTGTGTAGCGATGTGGGTTGATTGTAGAAATCCCCAATGGTGTATTGGCAGGTAAGGGTGGTGTGTAGCAGATGAAAACCTAAGGTTTGGGTTGGGCTTTGCATAATATCTGTGGCATGATAATCTGTTAATCTGTTCTGTGGGGCTAAAGCCCAAATCTAATGGTGCATGAGGGTTGCACACTGGGTCTCACGACTCAACCTATTATTTAACATCTTTCAGGTAGCACCTAGTGCAATGGACCGGGCTGGAGAGGAGCACAAGGTGGCAAAGAGAGAGTTTTTTAATCCAGTAGAAGACTTTACTTTAATGTTTACTTTTAGTATATTTAATTAATGGGTTTTAAATTTCATTGTAATAAGGCCATGGGCCACTAGTTTTATATTTATATTGGGTTTTACGTTGGATTTTATCGTTAGACACTTAAACTTAATGTTAAATTAAGCTAAGGCATGTAGTAAATTTCAGTTTTATTTAAAGTTCACCAAGGTATCATTTAAATTTAAACTTAAATAGATTCTTAAATTACTAAGTTTTTCGGTGTAAATATTTAAACTCGATAATTGTTTTCCAAGAATGCGACATGTTTTATATAAGCTCCTTAGTGACATGCCAGATCCGGTTGTAGTGTTTGGGCCAGATTCGGGGTGTTACAGATTGGTATCAGAGCTCGGTTTAAAACCCGACTTTGGGGTTTTTGGGCTCAAAACATTTTCTAAAGATGGGTTTTTGAAACATGCATGTTATTTTTTCTTAAATGATAACAGGTTTGTTAGCTCAGCATGGCACCTGCGTCTCCGGCCCAAGTCCGCCAGGTAAGTATTCTGAACCATTGTGTGGTATATGTGTGGGCTTGATAGGCTGTATGGGATGTAGATTAGTTTAAATAGACTTTGATGGACTATAAGTTAGCCTAAACAACTTCTTAAGTTTCATAAGACTTAATCTATCCAAACAAATCTTGTGAACTAGTCACCGTGTTAGGGTGTGGCAACAGGCATACGCATGTCTAGGATTGGATTCAGTGAGAGCTTGGTATTTAAGTAGTCCTAGTGACTCACCTCCTTTTCGCTGGAATCCTACCTGGTGCGTAGTGACTGTTCACCTTAGCCATGTTAGGGTATAGCAACAGGCATACGCAAGTCTAGGAGTGGATACAGGGAGAGCTTGGTATTTAAGCAGTCCTAGTGACTCACCTCCTCTTCGTTGGAATCCTACCTGGTGCGTAGTTACTGTTCACCCTAACCATGAGGACGTGTTGATAGGCCAAAACTTATAATTAAAACTCGAAAGGGACCAGCCACCCTGTTTTGTAAAATCCTAAAGTAAACCCTAGTTTTGAAATCACCAAATTACCCTTGATTGTAAAAATTACTCTGGGTTTGTAAAATGACTAAAACACCCTTAATTTATAAAAAATTATCGAAATACCCTCAGATTTATAAGATTACTGAAATACCCTTGAATTTTCAAAATTACCAAAATACCCTTATTTTGCAAAACCATCCGAAACCTTATTTTGGAAAATTACAAAAATACCCCTATAGGTTAAAATTATAAAAATACCTCTAGGTAGTGAAATGACGAAAAAACCCCTAGGTGATGAATGTAAGTTTGTGAATGCCTCTGTATGCTGATTGTGAATGTATGTGATTCTCTGAATTAGGGTAGTAGATTTGAGACTGAATTTCGAGACATAATTGCAAATTCGAAAGAACTACTCTTAAAGCTACTGTTCATAAGACTGTTCGTGGTTAATTAGTAGAAGAAAAGCTAATAAATTATAAAATTTCTAATCAGATAAACACGAATCAGAAGAATAATTTAAAGGGGTCGTGGACGTCTGTCGCGTGGTCGTGGTAGGGGTAGGATGACCATGTCAAACCCGTAGGATCTGGCCATAGATCTAAGAGTGAGATACCGGTTCCACCAGCTGTTGAGGTGGAATTTTAGGATCAGACGGGTGGAGAGGATGTGGTTTCGCAGGTGGTACTAAGGGTTTTGGAAAGAGTTGCTGAGTCTGGTATGGACATAGGAGCCCGGAAATCGGTGCCAGAGAGACTTAGAAATAATAGGGCAAAAGTATTTAGGGAGTCTCTGGTATAGCCCCGACTTCAGCTGAATATTGGTTAGAGGTAGTGGAACGTATAATGGAAGACCTAGACTTAACGGTGGACGAGAAGTTGAAAGGGGTCTTGTCCCTTCTCCGAGATGAGGCCTATCAGTGGTGGCTTACAGTGAAAGAGGGTACTGTCGCAGACCGGATTGATTAGGACTACTTTAAGGAGTCATTTTAGGGAAAGTATGTTGGGGCCAGCTATGTGGATGCACAGAGGAAGGCATTTCTAAATTTGGTGCAAGGAAGAAAATCTGTGGCCGAATATGAGGTAGAGTTTCTACGCTTGAGCCGATACGCTAGAGGAATGGTAGCGACTGAATATGAACGTTGTGTGCGGTTCGAGGATGGACTGAGGAATGAGTTAAGGGTATTGATAGCACCGCAGCGAGAGAGGGACTTTGCTGTGTTGGTTGAGAAAGTTAAGAAAGCTGAGGAGGTGAAGCGGACTAAAAGACAAGAGAGAGATAAGGATCGGGGTAGGAATAAGAGAAGTTTTGGGCTGTTAGGACCATCTGGGAATTTTCAGAAAAGGCCTAGGTCTGATGGGCCAGCTCATGTTCCGACGGGTCAGAATCGATTATGTCCTTCGTGTGGGAGGATGCATTATGGGGAGTATAGAAAGAGCACCAGTAGATGCTTTATGTGTGGATCCATGGAGCATATGATTAGGGACTGTCCACAGGAGGATCAGGTTCAGTCGACGGGATGAGGTTCTGATCAGATTAGGAGAGGTGGTCAGCCTGGACCAAGGGGTCGTGGCGAAGCCAGAGGAGGAAATGGGTCTGGTCGGAGTCGTGGAGCACCTGATAGGGGTACAGGTAATGTTGACGTGAGGTAGCTGGGTTTAGTTTATGTAGCTCATCGACGGGAGGATGGTGATGCACTGGATGTTATAATCGGTACGTTTCTTATTGCTAATAACCCTTTTCTTGCCTTGATTGATATTGGGTCGACCCACTCCTATGTTGCATGTTCAGTATCTGAGACCCTAAGTATAGACGCTAAAAAAACTACTAGGAAGATGACTGTGATTAGCCCATTAGGACAATCTAGGGTAGTGGACAAACTGTTTAGGGATGTATCTTTAAAGACTCAAGGGGTAGTGTTCCCGGTAGACTTAATGGAGTTACCATTTGGAGAGGTTGACCTTATCCTAGGAATGGATTGGTTGACTAAGCATCGTGCTAAGTTGGACTATGGAACTAAGTGCATGGTGTTGAGTACCCCAGAAGGCGGGGAGGTGGCTGCGTTAGGAGAAAGAAGGAACTATCTGTCCAACGTAGTATCAGCATTGAAAGCTGTTAAGATGATCTGGAAGGGATGTAGCATATTTCTAGCCGTTATCAATGCTTTGGTTGCTAAGGATGTGACTGTCGATGAGGATCAAACAGTCAAGGATTTCGCGGATGTCTTTCCGGAGGAGTTGCCAGGATTACCCCCAGATCATGAAGTGGAGTTTGAAATAGAGCTACTTTCGGGTACAACCCTAATGTCTATTGCTCCATACAGAATGGTGCCGAAGGAGCTGGTGGAGATTAAAGCTTAGATCCAAGAACTGTTGGATCGAGGGTTAATTCGACCGAGTGTGTCTCCTTGGGGAGCGCCGATTTTATTTGTGAAGAAGAAGGACAAATCCATGCGTATGTGCGTGGACTACCGTCAACTGAATAAGTTGACAATTAAGAACAAGTACCATCGATGACCTGTTCGATCAGCTCAAGGGAGCTTTGGCCTTTTCCAAGATTGACTTAAGGTCGGGATATCATCAGTTAAGGGTAAAAGAAGGAGACATTCATAATACGGTGTTTTAGACTCGTTACGGACATTATGAGTTCTTGGTGATGCCGTTTAGGTTGACGAATGCGCCAGCAGCATTTATGGATATGATGAACTGGGTATTTTAGCCATACCTTGACCGATTCATCGTGGTGTTCATCGATGATATCCTGGTATATTCCAAGTCTGAGGAGGAGAATGATGCACATCTTCGGGTGGTGTTGCGAATCCTGAGGGATAAGCAGTTGTTCACTAAGTTTAGCAAGTGTGAGTTCTGGTTAAGGGAAGTGACCTTCTTAGGGCATGTGGTTTCTGCAGAGGGAATTAGGGTGGACCCTCAGAAGATAGAAGCTGTATTAGATTAGAAACTGCTGAAGTCTGCGACGAAAGTTTGAAGTTTCTTAGGATTGGCAGGGTATTACAAAAGGTTTGTTGAAGGGTTCTCGTCAATAGCTGTACCTTTAACTAAGTTGTTGAGGAAGGGAGCACCGTTTGTGTGGACTGACAAACAACAGGAGAGTTTTGAGAAGCTGAAGAGAATCTTGACAGAAGCATCGGTGTTAATCCAACCTGAGACGGGAAAAGAATTTACTGTCTACTGTGATGCGTCACACACAGGTTTAGGGTGTGTGTTGATGTAAGATGGAAAGGTGGTTGCGTATGCGTCTCGACAGTTAAGACCGCATGAGTTTAACTACCCTACGATGATCTAGAGTTGGCGGTAGTAGTGTTTGCTCTGAATATTTAGGGACACTACTTGTATAGGGAGAAGTCAGTTATTTATACTGACCACAAGAGCTTGAAATTCTCCTTACTCAGAAGGAGTTGAACTTAAGGTAGAGAAGGTGGATCGAGGTGTTAAAGACTATGACTACTCTATTAAGTACCACCCGGGTAAGGCTAACGTGGTGGCAGATGCGTTGAGTAGGAAGGCGATAGTGGAGTTAAGGGCGATGTTCGCTCATCTTAGCCTGTATGAGGATGGTAGTTTGATAGATGAACTTCAAGTAAGACCTATGCGGACAAGACAGATCAAGGAGAAGCAAATTTTGGATGATGTCTTGAGTACTCGAATCCGTAAGTGCAGAATGGTGAAGGAGAAGACTATAGCTTGAATTGTGATGGAGTTCTGTGTTTCTGTAAGAGAGTCTATATGGCAAGGGATGTGGAGTTAAGGTAGAGGATTCTTCAAGAGGTGCATAATAGTCCATACGCTATGTATCCTGGAGGAGTTAAGATGTATCGGGATTTGCGAGAGCAATTTTAATGGCCAGGTCTGAAACGAGAGGTAACAGGATTCGTGGGTAAGTGTTTGACGTGCCAGCAGGTGAAAGCGAAACACCAATTGCCTTCGGGGTTGTTGTAGCCGGTTAAGATTCCGCAGTGGAAGTGGGAAAGGACCACGATGGATTTTGTTAGTGGGTTACCCCTTACGCCCACTAAGAAGGATTCAATTTGGGTAATTATGGATCGTTTGACAAAGTCGGCTTACTTCATACCGGTTCAGGTCGACTATTCTTTGAAAAAGTTGGCTAAGTTGTATGTGGCTGAGGTGGTGAGATTGCATGGTGTACTGGTGTCGATCATATAGGATAGGGACCCTAGGTTCACATCTCGATTCTAGAAGGCTCTTCATCAAGCAATGGGAACAAGGTTAGACTTTAGTACCACTTTTCATCTGCAGACCGATGGTCAGTCTGAGAGGGTAATCCAAATCCTGGAAGATATGTTAAGAGGTTGCATCATGGAATTCAGGGGTAGTTGGGAGGAGTATTTACCTTTGGCGGAATTCGCATACAATAATAGTTATCAAACTAGTATTCAGATGGTGCCTTATGAAGCGTTATATGGAAGGAGATGTCGTACCCCAACTTGTTGGACGAAGTTGGGTGAACGTCAATTGTTGGGTCCAGAATTAGTTTTGAAAACGGGGAAGAAAGTTAGGTTAATACGGGCTCGGTTGAAGGAAGCGTCTGATCGGCAGAAATCTTATGCGGATCTAAAGCGAAAGGAGGTGGAAGTTGCAGTAGGGGACCAAGTCTTTTTAAAGGTATCTCCATGGAAGAAGGTAATGAGGTTTGGACGGAAGGGTCAGTTAAGTCCTCAGTTTGTTGGGCCATATCGGGTACTAGAACGTGTGGGCCCAGTGGCTTATCACTTGGAGTTGCCTCCAGAGTTGGAGCAGATACATGACGTATTTCATGTCTCGATGCTAAGACGTTACCATTCTGATTCATCGCACATTGTGCCAGTGGAAGAGATTGAAGTAAGGCCGGATTTGTCTTTTGAGGGGGAACCAGTGAAAATCTTGGATCGAGATGTAAAAGTGTTGAGAAAAAGACCGTCCCTTTGGTCAAAGTTCTGTGTTGAAATCACGGCGCAAAAGAGGCGACGTGGGAGCCAGAGGATGTTATACGACAGCAGTATCCCCATCTCTTTTGATCAGGTAAATTTTGAGGCTGAAATTTATTTTAAGGGGGGTAGAACTATAACATCCTGAATTTATGGGCCTGTGCATTTTGTGCTTAAAAATGTTAAATTGGGAATTGAGGTACTAATTGAGCTCAGGATTGGGCCAAGACCTCAGAATATTTTGTTTGGTCATTATAAAGTTTAAGGGTAGGTATCTATGTTAAAAATGTCAATTTGGGCTTGGGCTCCAGAGTTAGGTGGCACCACATAGAAGGAAGAGGGTGGCGTAACTAGTGCATGAGGAGGGCCCAAATTTTGGTTGCTTGAAGCTTATACGGCCAAATTTTGGCACTTCAAAGGGAGCAGTAGGGACAGTAACAAGGCAAAATTTTAGGGATTTTAGTGTTTTAAATTAGAGGATATTATGTTGATAAAGGGGTAAGGAGTGGTGTGATGTAGGACTCTTTTGGATGTGAGTTATGATTAGGATAAGGGAAAATATGAGAGCTCATCCAAGAGGCCAGAGTTGGTCAAAATCAAACTCAGAGGGGGGAAGAATTGGCTTAGTATAGGCAGTAGGCTGTGCTGAATTTTTCATTTAGAACAGTCTCTAGTTTTTCTCTCTTTGGAAGCATCTCTTCTTCTATTGGTTTTCTGTTAGAAACCTAAACTTCTAAGGTCTTATCAATTGTCGAAACCCTACAATCACGTTCTCCTTTCTTTAATATTCCTTGGCCGAATCTCTCTTGGCCATCTCTTCAATTCTTTGTTCTTCCAAAAAGCCAAAAACACATCAGTCCTCTCTTGTTCATCTTTCTGGGATTTCCTTTAAAAAGTCAAAATTCTAGATCTCCAATTTTCTACGGTTGCTGAATCTTTTTCAAGGGATAGCCGAAACTTTCAAAAAAGGTAAGTACCAATTTGGGTTATCTTTCGATCCTTTTTCAGCTTTTGGAAGCCATAGTCGAATGGCTATATGGAACTAATCTTGAGTTTTTTCTTTCATTTGCGGCATTCTGGGATCCAAAGGGGAGTCTATCGCTTAGATCTCTAAGTCAAAATTCAACAACACTCGAATCGTGTTACTTTCGGGATTTCAAGGTAAGGAGATCTACTGATTTTTAACGTGTAAATTCGGGATTTATTAACCCTTGGCCAATTGTAGGAGAGGACAAATCTTCGTTTGTTTTCGGCTTTTGAGCAAGGTTATAGACTGAGGGCTATAGATTTGGATAGCAAGGATATCGGCTGAGAATATAGGACTATGCGATATCAGATGTGTAACACTTCCACACCATTTAGATTGCCTGTTAAAATATGTTTATAAATTCTGTTATATTCTGATAAATGCCAAAATCCCAGCATAATGGTTGAGACCCAAGGAGGGTAAAAGCAAATCACTAGGTTAGTGATCCCTATCATTCCTAAGTGAATGTTCCTGTTAAGATGACATATGTGATAAGTGTGCCAATTTCTGTGATTGCATGGGGACGAAAGGGAAGTGTTACATTGTGGCGGCTTATCCGTGACACATTATGAAGGCTTATGCCGTGACTTATTGTAATGGCTCTTGCCATGACCTGTTGTAGTAGCTCTGACCATGATCTGACGATGAGCAGCATGACTACCATCGATGATGTGTAGCGGTGTGTGTTGATTGTAGAAATCCCCAATGGTGTATTGGCAGGTAAGGGTGGTGTGTAGCGAATGGAAACCTAAGGTTTGGGTTGGGCTTTGCATAATATCCGGGGCATGATAATCATTAATCATTACGTGGGGCTAAAGCCCAAATCTAATGGTGCATGAGGGTTGCACACTGAGTCTCGCGACTCAATCTATTATTTAACATCTTTCAGGTAGCACCTAGTGCAATGGACCGGGCTGGAGAGGAGCACAAGGTGGCCATGCGAGAGAGTTTTTTTAATCCAGCAGAAGACTTTACTTTAATGTTTACTTTTAGTATATTTAATTAATGGGTTTTAAATTTCATTGTAATAAGGCCATGGGCCACTAGTTTTATATTTACATTGGGTTTTACGTTGGGTTTTATCATTAGACACTTAAACTTTATGTTAAATTAAGCTAAGACATGTAGTAAATTTCGGTTTTATTTAAAGGTCACCAAGGTATCATTTAAATTTAAACTTAAACAGATTCTTAAATTACTAAGTTTTTTGGTGTAAATATTTAAACTTGATAATTGTTTTCCTAGAATGCGACATGTTTTATACAAGCTCCTTAGTGACATGCCAGATCCGGTTGTAGTGTTTGGGCCGGGTTCAGGGTGTTACAATTGTTCAGGCCTCTCATTGTATTGGGCCCAATTATATGTATTTTCTAGACTTTTAACTCATCAATTTATAATTTAATCCAACCCAATACATATTTATAACAACCCGCTCGACTGAGTCCCTGTAATTGGTTACTGTTTGACATATAGGTGGTAAATTGATGATAGATTTGTGTAAGTAAAATATTTGTACTAGCTAAGTATATAATTCTATGTAATTTTCCATTCGATGAACTCCTAATTTTGGCAAGCTTTAGGGTTTGAAAGACTCCTCTGTTAAGCATCCACCCTCCCCAGATGCTTTAGGCGAACTCCTTAAGTTCAAAATTGTTTGGAGTTGTTTACTATTTTAGTGTATGATGAATTGGTTAGTCAAGTTAAGATTTAGTTAGAATTGAGCTAGACTACTGTAGATTATAAGACCTAAATTTTGTTAAGAGCACTTAATCATGGGAATCAATAGTGTTAGTGGAATTATCTAATTTTTCCACTAATCCTTGTCTCCGTTGCTTAAGTATATAAGGATAGCAGTGGTATTTTTGAACAGTTTTACGTCTTCTTCTTCTTTCTAGATTTCTTCTGAAAGTTTTTAAAAAACTAAGTTTAGAAAACTTCATTAGAGTAAAGGTTCAGAGTATCTAACTAACTTTTACGTGAGTACCAACTCATTGGTAATTACTGATGAACCCTTAGGTTATCATTGATGTCATTTACGCATTTTTAGTACTACATGCATAAATAACATAATGGTGTGAGAGGAAGTGTAACAACCTGTTTTTAGTCAAATCAGAGCAGTGGTTTTGGTACCACAAATTCGAGATCAAAATATTTATTTTATTATTATTCTAATGTTTACAGCATGATAAGATGATTGCGTAAAAATTTCGTTAAGAAATTTTATCGTTTTAATGGTCAATTTGATAAAAAGGACTAAATCACGTAAATTTTAAAACTTGTATTCTATTACCTAAAGGTGTCTAATAGCTATGGAATTAACGAGTGGAGGTCCTTATGTGGTAAATATACAATTTTTAAAGTTAGTGGAATTTTATGGACATGTTTTAAGTGAATTTCAATGTTTTAATTTAAGGTTAATTAGTAATTTATGTATTAAGCTATTGTAAAAATAAGTAAAATAATCATATCATTTTCTTCAATGGTTTCTTCAATCGAATTTTAAGAACAAAATACTCCATTTTCGGGCTCATAGATTCAACACCTTCCTTGTTTAGCATGTAAGTGATTTTGACTCAGTTTTTAATGATTTTTATGTTTTCGATATCGTTGAAGCTTAATCTAGCTAGCCCAGGGACTAAAATGCAAATATGTTAACGGTTTAGGGTTTTACCATTGATGAATTTTGGTGCGTTTTGATGTTTAATGTTAGAAAATGCATGCGTGTTGTTAGATAAACAACATTTGTTAAGTGATTTTTAGTAAAATGTCCAATTAGGGATTAAATTGTGAAATGTGTAAAATTGTGGTTAAATTGTGAAATAAATGAAAAATATGGGATGCTAGGGACCTAATTGAAATTTCGTTAGCATGGGTTTCTATTGAATTGCATGAATTTGTGATTTTATGAAATAAGGACTAAATTGCAAAAATGTGAAATGTTAGGGGCAAAAGTGTAAAAGTGCTTTAATGTATAATTTGGACTAAATTGAATAGAGAGATTATTAAATAAGTTAATTTTGATTATATTTAGATCAAGAAAGGTGAAATATAGATTTAGATCAGGGAAAGAATAGAGTTACGGATTAATCGACTTAATTCACTGGTTTTGTATTCAAGGTAAGTTCGTATGTAACACCCTTTACCCGTATTCGACGCTGGAACAGGGTACGAGGCATTACCGCACATAAACACAAGCAAACATACAATTTTAAGTCATAAATTTGTGCCCAAATTTATAACAATTCATATTTAGTCATAAAGATTAAAACATGTCTTGGATTAAAGCGAGAACTGAAAATTTTACAAAACTTAGAAATAAATTCATGTTATAGGGCTTACAAAAGGACACACCATGTTAGGTGATGTAACAAGAGCCTCAATTAATATAAAATGGTGTCTTGATTATAAAATGGTGTCTTGATAAAACTTGGTGGGATTGATTTTCCAAACATGGTTGAGTTGAAAACCTTTGAAAACATTTGATCATTTGAATTTTAAAATCATCAGAGTTATTGTTAACTTGGTGAACTTTGCTACCCGATGGTAACATCCTTGAAAACTCGTAAAGATTTCCAATTTGAAAATGTCATATTTAATAGATTTGTTTAAATAATTTATTAATTCATGAGTAATATAGTAGAAATGAAGTAAAACAAATACTTAAACATCCAAAATAATAACTAGCGGCCTTATTACAACCCAAATAAAAAATTTAGTAAATAATAAACTTAAACTGTGCTAAATAAAATTTTAAATCCAAGGAATCAAGCATGGCCACTCGAGTCCTCTCCGGCTCCATCTCCGTGATCTACTCATCTGCAAAATGATATGGGAAGGGGTGAGTCACCAAGACTCAGTGTATAAATCTCCAACCCGGAAGTGCAACTCATACACAAAATATTAGTAAAACATGCAAACATGCAACCCAAACTAACCATCCATACTCCTTTAACTACCCCGTCTGGTCAAAACCACTAGTGGTCAAAACCACTGGTGATCGGAGTCACAAATCAAGTGATGGGGCCAACCCATCGTGTGGTCAAAACCACGATGACCATAGGTCACAATTATCAATATGTGGTCAAAACCATTTGGTGGTACCAAACCACTGGGACTTAGTCACAATTTATATCAACAAGTGGTCAAAACCACTTTGGTGACCGAAGTCACAATTAAACCGATGGGGCCAACCCATCTTGTGGTCAAAACCACCGTGACGATCCATAGAAAATATTCCCCTCCTCTCTTCAATCCCGATACCAACATGCTCATAACATGCTTAATATATTATCATAGATCATGCATATGAGTCATGGCATAGCATCTTACTCATCATATCATTCATATAACATATTTAGAGTCTGGCGACTTACCGGAATCCATGCACATGCCCACAAGGCACGTCACTATCAAAATAGTTAACTGTAACATATTAAGCAATGCCAACTAATAAAGTGTGTAAGAGTTTTACACACCTGTTTAACCGTAGATCTAAGGAGAAATCCCAAATCTATGCGATATCACAAAATCCCGAGACGTGTTCCCGTATTGCTCCTACATTCGGCCACTATGGGTTAGTAAAACTTATTCGGCTAAACTAATAATCCCGAAGGATATGTCGTACTCTAAATAACACTCACCTTGGTTGCTGATTTGGTCTCCTACCAAATCCCGAAACTGCACTTATTCCTGAAATCGTTGAGATCCTTATATGGCACATATTAGTTTCGGCGTTAGGCATAAATTCTTAACAAATGGCCCTTGGCCGAAGCTATCTATTACTTACCAAAACAAATTGAAATCCCGAAAGACTCCTTCAATGCCCCTTAACGTTACCTACACACAAGAGAACACATCACCTTTTGTCTTAAGAACACATCGGCCAACCTTACCAAGGCCTACTCTCAAACTTTCGGCACACTAAAAGGAAGAGAAAAGAAACCGAATGCTAAAGAGAGACACTTACCAACCTTTGAAATCGACAGTACCTTCCTTTGGGGATTCGGCCTATGCTCTATATGATAAGGAGTATTTGGTCACAAAGAAAAAGTGTATGGAGTCGGGCTTGAAAGAAAGAAAGGAGATAAAAGGAGAGACTTAGAGTGTTTCGGCAAAGATGGATGGAGGGTTTTTGGCACAAGGTTTATTTTATGTTCCAAAGAAAAATAAAAAGTATCAAAGGAGGAGAAAGGGGTTTCGGTTTGAACAACAAGGGAAAAAGGTGAAAGAAAAGTGTTAGCCGAAAATACTCCCTAGGACTCCCTTTTCATTCGGCCATTGCTTCCTAATGTGATAATTCTTATATTTTAATTATCACCCCTTTCAATTAAATTAAAAACAATATCTATCCTTTATCCCATCCTTTGACACCTCTTCAATAAATAAAATGAGAATAAAATAATAATAACCCCACTCCTCCACCCGAATTCAAAAATAAAACAAGGTTTATCCTTATCAAATTAAGAGTCCCACGTGCAGGCCATTAGCTCACTCCCTTCACGCCAGCATGCATAAAAAAAGAACACCCATTGCTGACCATGCTACTCGAACATGGGACCTCATTGCCGCAGCTCCTTACAACGCCCCAAGCCACTATGCCAATTAATTCCTTGTGTCCAACTTCTCCTAAAATTTTCTCTTAACCCCTATCTCACCTAGCTCTCTCCTCTTAAGCACTAAAAAGAAATTTTTAGCCCTAAGTTAGACCTAGCCCGGGGTTATGACTAGACCCTAGAATACGTCAATCAACCAAGCACACATATCTCTTCAAGCACACACATGGGAAAAATAAAAAAAATAATTAAATTGCAAACAACCCCTAATTCAGGATGTTGCAGGTGATCTCTGACTTGTGTCACACAGCCATGCCACACGCCCGTGAGCTAGGCCGTGTAGGACACACGGCTGAGACACATGCCTCGTCCTCTTCTGCTGATTACCAGAAAACCTCGAAGATCCGGAGCTCCTCTTATTCCAACTCCTATCGTGATTCCGCCCAACTGACTGTCTTACCCCTTCAGCAACCTTAGACTTCTCCACTAGGACAGCGAACTCCCGTTCCTGTTGTGGAGCTATCATCATCCTCAGCTCATCTCTCAACCTATCCTTGAATCTAACACAGCGTTCATGCTCGGTACCCACAATACCACGAGCATACCTGCTCAACCGGAGAAATTCAGCCTCATACTCCGCCACTGTCTTATTACCCTGAACCAGGTACAAGAAAGCCTTTCGCTATGCATCCACGTAGCTAGTTCCTATGTATTTCTTTTGGTAGGTAGCCTTAAAGAATTCCCATGTGAGATCCTCTGCCATCGCCCCATCCCTTACGGTGAGCCACCACCGGTATGACTCATCTCAAGTAGAGATTATACCTTCAACTTTTCCTCATTTGTAAATCCGGGTCATCCATGATCCATCGGTTTATTCAACCAATACTCATTGCCTTTGGGTGCCACTCCGAAACTCCTCTAAACACTTCGCTCCGTTGGCGGAGTCGTTCAACCACAATTCTGACCTCCTCGCACTGCTGCTTGCCTCGATAACTTCGTTCCAACACTCGTAGTACAACTTGGGTTACTACATCGTTACCACCGGTCTAATCTTGAAACTCAGTTTTTGCCGCCGGCAGATCTGGCATCACATTTTCAAACCCATGACCAGACCCTGCTAGCTCCGACAAGGTCATCCTACCCCTACCACGACCACGCGGCGAACGTCCACGACCTCTTGTACTCATTCTTCTCGTTCGCTTTTATCTGATTAAGAATTTTATGCATTATTAATACTGTTCACTGTTTACCCACGAGCAATTTTATGAGGAATAGTTTTTTTTTGAAGTGATTCTTTCGAAGTCGAATCTACCTATAATTCCAGTTTCAAGCTTATCTCCTAGTTCTAAGTACATCCATCACACAAACAACATTCACAGACCATATCTAACGTGTAGGGGCATTTTCGTCATTTCACTACCCAGGGGTATTTTTGTAATTTTCCAAAAATAAAAGTTCTCGAATGATTTTATTTGGAACTTTTAAATTCCTGGGGTATTTTGAAAAATTTTGAAATTTGGGGGTATTTCGTGATTTTGAAGCTCGGGGTATTTTGGTAATAACCAGGGTAACTTTGTAAAGTTTGATAATTCAGGGTATTTCAAATGTTGCAAAACTTTGAGGTTCTCTTTTGAGAATTTTTTTCCAAGTTGATGGTGTTGCAAAAATTTTAAAATCGGGTCATTTTGGTAATTTTGTAGGTTAGGGGCAATTTTGTAATTTTCCAAAATCAAGGTACTTTGGATGTTTGCAAAAATAGGGTTTTTAAACACTTTTACAAAATGAGGAAAATTTTGGAAAAACTGTTGGATAGTTGAACATTTAATAAACCAAGGGCATTTTTTGTAATTTTTACCACTAGGGGTATTTTAGTAATTCTACAAGTCAAATTTTTTTTTCAGAAAAATGTTGTAAAGCAATAGTTCTCACACATTAAAATGAAATTTTAAGAGTTTTAAAACTAGGGTTTTTATGAAAATACGGCTAGTTCCCTTTCGGGTTTTAGTTAGGGTTTAGCCCATGAATAAGTCCTCTTGGTTAGGGTGAACCGAAGCTACGCACTAGGTGGGATTCGAGTGGAAAGGAGGTGAGTCACGCGGACTGCTTAAATACCAAGCTCCCACCGAATACCAATCCTAGACATGCGCAATGGTTGCCACACCCTAACTCGTGACTTAGACATAGGTTTGTTTAATTAAGCAATTAAGTCTTATGTAGTAGTTGGGGTAGACTAGTCCTAGAGTTCAAGTACCTATCATTCTATTCTCGTTCCCAAGTTACCCATTTACCCTTATCAAGTATTCACAGAGCATCAGAGACACTTACAGGCGATTAGTGCGGAGACTCGATGCCATGCTGTTCCAAATAAAACCCATTTTCATAATATTTCACAGAGGCTTACCAAAAACATTTTGGGCCCTGGGCCCCCACAGTCGAGTTTTGAACCTGGCTCTGATACCAAAAATGTAACACCCCAAACCCGACCCATGAGCCTCGGCCGGATCGGTATGTCACGAGTAAAACATTTTGAAAGATTACGATTAATTGGTGAAAATCGAAAAAAATGTTGTTAAGGTTATAAAAGCGGTGTCTTGATAAAAACTTGGTGGGATTGATTTTCCAAACATGGTTGAGTTGAAAACCTTTGAAAACATTTGATCATTTGAATTTTAAAATCATCGAGTTATTGTTAACTTGGTGAACTTTGCTACCGATGGTAACATCCTTGAAAACTCGTAAAGATTTCCATTTTGAAAACGTCATATTTAATCGATTTATTTAAACAATTTATTAATTCATGAGTAATATAGTAGAAATGAAGTAAAACAACTACTTAAACATCCAAAATAATAACTAGCGGCCTTATTACAACCCAAATAAAAATTTAGTAAATAATAAACTTAAAGCATGCTAAATAAAATTTTAAATCCAAGGAATCAAGCATGGCGCCTCGAGTCCTCTCGGCTCCATCTCATGATCTACTCATCGCAAAATGATATGGGAAGGGTGAGTCACCAAGACTAAGTGTATAAATCCCCAACCCTAAGTGCAACTCAGACACAAAATATTAGTAAAACATGCAAACATGCAACCCAAACTAACCATCCATACTCCTTTAACTACCCCGTCTGGTCAAAACCACTGGTGGTCAAAACCACTGGTGACCGGAGTCACAAATCAAGTGATGGGGCCAACCTATCGTGTGGTCAAAACCATTGATGACCATAGGTCACAATTATCAATATGTGGTCAAAACCACTGGTGGAACCAAACCACTGGGACATAGTCACAATTTATATCAACGGTGTGGTCAAAACCACTGGTGACCGAAGTCACAATTAAACTGATGGGGCCAACCCATCTTGTGGTCAAAACCACTGGTGACAGTCCATAGAAAATATCCCCCCTCCTCTCTTCAATCCCGATACCAACATGCTCATAACATGCTTAATATATTTCATAGATCATGCATATGAGTCATGGCATAGCATCTTACTCATCATATCATTCATATAACATATTTAGAGTCACAAGTGACTTACCCGAAATCCATGCACATGCCCACAATGCACGTCACTATCAAAATAGTTAACTGTAACATATTAAGCAATGCCAACTAATAAAGTGTGCAAGAGTTTTACACACCTGTTTAACTGTAGATCTAAGGAGAAATCCTGAATCTATGCGATATCACAAAATCCTGAAACGTGTTCCCGTATTGCTCCTACATTCGGCCACTATGGGTTAGTAAAACTTATTCGGCTAAACTAATAATCCCGAAGGATATGTCGTACTCAAAATAACACTCACCTTGGTTGCTGATTTGGTCTCCTACCAAATCCCGAAACTGCACTTATTCCTGAAATCGTTGAGATCCTTATATGGCACATATTAGTTTCGGCGTTAGGCATAAATTCTTAACAAATGGCCATTGGCCGAAACTATCTATTACTTACCAAAACAAATTGAAATCTCGTAAGACTCCTTCAATGCCCCTTAACGTTACCTACACACAAGAGAACACATCACCTTTTATCTTAAGAACACATTCGGCCAACCTTACCAAGGCCTACTCTCAAACTTTCGGCATACTAAGAGGGAGAGAAAAGAAACCGAATGCTACAGAGAGACACTTACCAACCTTTGAAATCGACAGTACCTTCCTTTGGGGATTCGACCTATGCTCTATATGGTAATGAGTATTCGGTCACAAAGAAAAAGGGTATGGAGTCGGGCTTGAAAGAAAGAAAGGAGATAAAAGAGAGGGACTTAGAGTGTTTCGGCAAAGATGGATGGAGGGTT
The DNA here is from genome assembly GCA_025506655.1 of Gossypium rotundifolium. Classification (NCBI taxonomy): domain Eukaryota; kingdom Viridiplantae; phylum Streptophyta; class Magnoliopsida; order Malvales; family Malvaceae; genus Gossypium; species Gossypium rotundifolium. The sequence continues at coordinate 35,431,280 of CP106730.1, forward strand.
TTTGGCACAAGGTTTATTGTATGTTCCAAAGAAAAATAAAAAGTATCAAAGGAGGAGAAAGGGGTTTCGATTTGAACAACAAGGGAAAAAGGTGAAAGAAAAGTGTTAGCCGAAAATACTCCCTAGGACTCCCTTTTCATTCGGCCATTGCTTCCTAATGTGATAATTCTTATCTTTTAATTATCACCCCTTTCAATTAAATTAAAAACAATATCTATCCTTTATCCCATCCTTTGACACCTCTTCAATAAATAAAATGAGAATAAAATAATAATAACCCCACTCCTCCACCCGAATTCAAAAATAAAACAAGGTTTATCCTTATCAAATTAAGAGTCCCACGTGCAGGCCATTAGCTCACTCCCTTCACGCCAGCATGCATAAAAAAAGAACACCCATTGCTGCCCATGCTACTCGAACATGGGACCTCATTGCCGCAGCCCCTTATAATGCCCCAAGCCACTATGCCAATTAATTCCTTGTGTCCAACTTCTCCCAAAATTTTCTCTTAACCCCTATCTCACCTAGCTCCCTCCTCTTAAGCACTAAAAAGAAATTTTTAGCCCTAAGTTAGACCTAGCCTGGGGTTATGACTAGATTCTAGAATATGTCAAGCAACCAAGCACACATATCTCTTCAAGCACACACATGGGAAAAATAAAAAAAATAATTAAATTGCAAACAACCCCTAATTCAGGATGTTGCAGGTGATCTCTGACTTGTGTCACACAGCCATGCCACACGCCCGTGAGCTAGGCCGTGTAGCACACACGGCTGAGACACATGCCCGTGTCTCTGCTTGAGTTCTCAATTTTGGACATTCTATTTTGAAACAATTAAGGTGAAGGGGACACACGGTCGGAACACATGCCCGTAGGGCAGACCGTGTGTAGACACAGCCTACCCATGTGGGCAAATTAAAAGCTATTTACCAAGCCATTTGCCACCATTGTTCACACATAAACTTACACCAATTCAAAGGCACAAAACAATACAGACTTAGGCAACCAAAACACCCACATTCATGGTTAAACATATCAACTTTATATCTTTGTCTAACATATTCACTACATTTATTAAGCCCGAAACCAAACATACAAATTTCACATTTATTAGGCTTCATTCACCTACTTCCTAGTTATCAAATTATACTCAGATTCCTCATCTCATTAATAGGACACATTTCCAAGAGTTTACACAATCATGTCATAAATCACATTTTCAAAATTTTCACATTCACCAAGCATACCATGATCATATCACCATAGGCATTGGCACATATATGAATATACTTAGGCTTACAACCATGTTAGCCAATATAAGCCAACTTACATGGCCAAATAGCAAAACAAGACTGATGATTACAAGCCATTACATATGGCCAAATTAATCTTGACACATATAACAAATTGACCTAGTCCCTATACATGTCATAGACTTAAAATAGTTGAATTCATTTATACCCAAAATGACTTCTTGATAGTGTGATAGAATCTCCAGTGATTTCCAACCCGAGCTAGCTCAATAACCCTATAAGACATTGGAAAGGAAAGGGGTAAGCTATATATATAGCTTAGTAAGTCCATACGAAAATAATAAGCAATTCTTACCAATTATTTACCAAGTCCAACAATATAAACATAAGATAGTACAATTTGATAGAAATCTCACAATTATAATTTATTCAGTCACATTGTTTGCTCTATCAATTTGCAAGCATATTTTAACATGTTTTGACATTAGCCTAATAATCATAATCTCTCTATTATAACAAATTACCACAATAAACCAATCATTTCATACCTCATAATACACATGGACATTAATTACTAGTATTCACCTCTCAAGCATATACTTTAACATCTTTCAATTTTTTAAAGCTCATATCTTTTCATACTTCCATAATCATTTTAATAGGAAATTATGCCAATCTTTCCTTTTTCCCATATTCGATAAATCACAATTTGCATGAATAAAACATGCTATATCATAACTCAATTTGGCCAAAAAGCCAAACACATAATCATCAACCAAATTTACCATGTATTTCATACATCACAAGTATTGACCAATAATCACAAGGTTTTCATAAAATCATTCTCGTGGAAAATCATGAATTCACAATTTCATGAAGTCAATGCTTATAAACTTTACGTACATAACTGTACCAATTCGTAATAATTACATACTCTTTCTCTACTTTGATATACCCGTTAAATATCTCGTTGAACCATTTGGAATACAAAAGGATACTAGGGAATCTCGTACATTCTGTACCGTACCAATGCCATATCCCATATATGGTGTTACATGTAATCTGGTATCAATGCCAATAGCCCAGCTATGGTTTTACAAGAAGTCTCATATCGATGCCACATCCCAGATATTGTCTTACACGAAGTCTCATAGTGATGGCTCTTACACGTAATCATAGTAACCCTAATGTCATGACATTTGTATCCTATCTATTCCTAATGTTCAACCGGGATTTCTCACTTGTCGAAACTTTGACGAATACTTCCATAGAGTCAATCACAATTCATACAACTTTAAAGCATTTAAAACATAAATATAACAATGCATTATTTACATATGAACTTACCTCGACAAAAAAAAAATGGCAAAAAGGACTAAATCGTCAAATACTCATTTTCCCCCATTCTAGGTCCAAACCTCATTTTTCTTGATCTATAACATCACATTTAACTTATGTAATGAACATAGTATTCATTTCAGTCCAAAATCACATTATGGAAAAAATTACATTTTTCCCCTAAAGTTTGACATTTTTACAATTTAGTCCCTAGGCTCGTAAAATGATTTTCATTCAATTTCTTCATTACCCATAGCTAGTCAAACCTTATACATGCTCATAATAGCCCATATTTTTCATTTATTCACACTTTTACACCATGTTTTATAACTTTTACAAATAAGTTCGTTTAGGCGTTTCAATTAAAATCACTTAGCAAAAGTCATTTATCATACACCAAACATGCATTTTCTACCATTTGAAAACAAAACACACAAGCATCCATTATGGGTAAAATTTTAGACCTTGACATCTCTTCAAATTAATGGTAGAAATAGAAAGGTCGAGTTACAACGACTTTAAAAATGTAAAGAGCATTAAAAATGGGGCTATAATGGACTTACAATCAAGCTTGGAAGCTTGAAAAACCCTATCCATGGTTTCCCCTTGTGAATTTCGACCATGGGAGGAAGATGGACAAAATTTGGCTTGATTTTGGCTTTTTAATTCTTTTTAATTACTAAATTACCAAAATGCCTTTAATGAAAAACTTTAGAAACATGCCAAACCATGTCCATTTTTGTCCACCAACTTAACCAATAGTATAATTACCATTTAAGGACATCTAATTTAAAATCTCATAGCAATTGGACACCTCTAACATATAGAATTAAATTTTTACACTTTTTGCAATTTAGTCCTTTTGGCTAAATTGAGTGCCCAAACGTCAAAATTTTTGAACGAAATTTTCAAAAAATCGGTCCATAAAATTATAAAACATAAAAATATAATAAAGATGAAATTTTCTTTGTTGGATTTGTGGTCCCGAAACCACTATTTTGACTAGACCCAAAATCGGGCTGTTACAACTCTCCCCCACTTTAGGGATTTTCGTCCCCAAAAAATCTACTGGAATATAAATTTGATTTCAACGTAGGCTCCTCTATCTTGTGGCACTGCCAAAGAACTCTCACTAAGGTTATACTTTTATTTCCCAACTTTTTAATCTCTCGTGTAAAAATTTCGATCGATTCTTCGTTATACAACATATTGGCCGAATCTGAATCCTTATTGAAGAATTCATACTCAAAGAGTCCAATCGATACCATCGTAACATTGATACACAAAAACACATTTTGAATCTTTTCCCAAGGTAATACTTTCGGAAGCATGCTATCGCTAAATGGGAATTTCATATCCACATGTTTCAAATTCACATACATTTTCTGACAATCTGAAGTGGATTCTAAACTGTCACGAATCACTTTTACTTTCTGTACGATTTTTGATCGGATAGTCTCCGAAACATATAACTCAACTAATCTATCATGTTACATACTTGATCACCAGAACATCTATTTCAAATAACTGTACCTTTCATTACTCCCTGAATGAACAAACGAACTACTACTGAGCTTCATACAAAATTTTATGCATAAGCTCTGAATTACTCAGTGCATAAATTCTATCTTAGAATAATGACAACAGTCATCAAGTCTGACCTGAGATCTAGAATCAAAAATCGTCTCACACTGTACTCGTTTAGTTTACCACCCACCATTCCATTCCTAAGGTTCTCAATCCTGCAAAGAAAACATCGCTTTAGCTTCTAATTTAGCTAGATTCAAACCGTCATCAAATAAGATTAATCATGTATCAGATACTCACAAAATAATCAAAGATTTTCAATTCAAGCATTTGCAACTATATTTGCTTTCCCAAAGGGTAATTGATAACTGCTCAAAACCTTTCAATAGTTCAAGCCATCTATGCTGTTTTAAATTTAGATCCTTCTGTGACATTAGATACTTTAAACTCTTGGGATCAGGAAACATATGACATTTTTCATCGGGCAACCGATGTCATCAAATTCTCAACACAGACATAAAAAGTGGCCGACTCTAAATCACCCGTCGGACAGTTCCTTTCATGTGACTTTAACCGTTTGAAAGCATAAACTATCACTTTACATGCTTTTATTAAAACACATTTCAATCCGTTCAATAATGAATCACTGAAAAATCACAATTTGTTTAATCAATTTAAACTGGACTCCGAATTAATGCTTCGGTTAGCAATACCTTCAACTGTGTTCAACTTTGCTAATACTCAATAGACCATTTAAACTTTCACAAATGTGATAACTTTATCAATCAAAACAGCTTTAACAAATAATAATATCATCCAATTAGAACTGATCTAATAGGTACATCCTTGTATCACACCCTTTTTGAATATAAATTCTTCATTTAGACTGTTTGTCAATTTACCCACAAATGTACAAGATTTTATCCTCTTACCTGAGGATAAACTTAAATGCATATAACTCAAATTACCTTTCAACTAACCAGCTCACTCAGATAAAAACAACTGAGTCGATCTTAACTATTAAATAATATCATATCAAAATACTCCCTTCTTCATGTTGTTAAAACAACTCAAACATACAATCTTTTAGAATTTCCTCACATGCTTGAGCTCATTGACCTTAATCAAACTTACCTGAGAAAAGAAAACCATCGTACAATTTGAGCTTGAGCTTCTACTATTTATACCTTTGTCGATGTCTTCACGAAAATTAGAGAAATCTTGATACCAGAATCACCACATTCCTATGATCAAACCAAAAATACAACCATAATAGACATAATTATCACAAGCCAAAGAATACACTTTAATGATGAGCCATGATTGATAATTTACGCAATAAGGATGGCATGTAACAGCCCAATTTAGGGCCTAGTCAGAATAGTGGTGTGAGACCACAAATTCGAAGAAGAAATATCTGTTTAAATGATTTTATAAAGCTTGGGAGGTATTTGCATGATTGTGTGAAAATTTCATTGACGAATTTTATTAATTAGTAAATAAATTATCCATTAGGACTAAATTGCAAGGATTAGAAAATATGATATTCTAGAAGGTTTAAGTATGAAATAGAATTATAAAAATTATTAGAGGTCCTTATTTAACAATTATACCATTATCTGTTGAGATGGCAAAAAAGGAAATAGGAAGGAAAAATCTTAAGAAATAATCATTAACGATATTTTTGTCATTTGGCAAATTAAAGAATTAAAAAGGGAAAAGAAGTCAAAACCAGTGTTCATCTTCTCCATGCTAGCTGAAAATTTCAAGGGCACCATAGCTAGGGTTTTTCATCTTCCAAGCTTGATAGTAAGTGTACCCTAGCCCAGTTTTTAATGTTCCTTGTATTTTTGAGATCATCGTAGCTCGATTTAGCTATTTCTAGCTATATGTTGAGCTAGGGATTTTATTCAAAAATTTACCCATGTATGACATGCATGTATTTTGATGTTTTTTGTAAGAATATGAAAGTTTGATGTGTGATAAACATTTTTTTCTAAGTGATTTAAACGAAAAATGCATAAAAGGACCAAATTGTAAAAGTTGTAGAAATGGTCATACATGAGTGAAATAGTGGAAATTTAATGTTGTTATAGTTGAGAATATGATTCGGTTAGGCTTGAAATGCAAGAAAGTTGAATAAAAATAATTTTACGACCCTAGGGGCAAAAGTATAATTATGATAAAGTTTCGGGGCAAAGATATAAATTTTGCCAATGTATGAAATATGAGTAAACTCAGTCAATTTAAGTATTAAACAAGTTAAATTGTTATTATAGATCAGGAAACACGAACCCCAGATCGAAATCGAGGCAAGATCAAAGTCGAGGACTAAATTACACATCAACACATATTTTGGAATACTGAGGTAAGTTTGAATGAATTTCATTGCTACATATGTTATTATGATTAAATTATTTGTTATGTTGTACAAAGTACATTCTTTCAATGAAGTTAATTATCAATGTTTAATAATGAAATTAATGAGAACAAGTAAGGAAAGCCCCGTTTGAAGTTTCGAAATAATGAGGATACTTCTGTGACAACATGAGATAAGGAAAGCCCGTATAAGACCATGCCTGGGACATGGCATCGGCATCAAGGAATGTAGGTCCCGTGTGAGACCATGTCTGGGACTTGGCATCGGCTTCAAATGTAGATTCTGTATAAGACCATGTCTAGGACATGGCATCAGCATCGAATAAGGAAGGTCTCGTGTAAGACCATGTATAGGACATGGCATCGACACTATATAAGGAAGGTCCTATGTAAGACCATGTCTGGGACGTGGCTTTGGCACCAAATGAGAATTTCTTGTAAGACCATGTCTGGGACGTGGCTTTGGCACCAAATGAGAATCTTGTGTAAGACCATGTCTGGGACATGGCATCGATATCAAGCTAAAGAATCCTGTGTAAGACCATATCTGGGATATGGTATCGACATCAAAAGGTGATTCCATCTAAGACCATATCTGGGATATGGCATGGGCATTGATGCTCATACATGATGAGATTGAGTATCCTCTGATATTCTGAGTAATTCAACAGGCAAAAAAACCAAGTACAAAAGAGGTAATAAGAAAGCTAAGCAAGTAAAGATAGTAAGAAACTAAGTTATTCATGGTTGATAAAGATTTTATTTAATTTAAGAAAGATGATAAGATGAGTTCATGTTTACATTAGAGAAAGTGCTAATCTATGTGACTAAGTGATACAGGTACCATGATTAGAATACAAGCATAAAATTATTATGTAAAATGTGATGAGTAAGAGTAAGTATGAGTAAGTTCAAGCACTTGAGATTTATGTTGTTCTTGTTCATGATGGATGGGTATAATATGAAGAATATGTTGTTATATGAATTTCATGCAAACTTACTAAGCTATATGCTTACTCCTCTCTTTTCTTTCTTCCTAGTAGTATCGCCAAGCTAGTTTGGGGATCAAAGACGTCGGAGTTCGGATCACACTATCAATCATTATTTTGGGTATAGCCAAGTTGTTTTATTTTAAGCATGGCATGTATAGGGATTATTTCATTTTGAGTTATATCATATTGGGAGCCAAAGTGTTGGCTATTAAGGTCATTATTCTTTTTGTATATGGCCAATGAGATTGGCCAATATTTATTAAGTTTAACATATTAATGATGATGAGTTTTTATGAATTCTATTGTGATGTTTTAGGAATTATTCATGGTACAAGAATGCTACATTATGTATTGCTTGAGTTGGTATAAGTGAGATCATGTTTCAGGGTGGGAATTGGCTTGGAAAATTGCCTCTAAGTGTCCACACGGGTAGACACACGAGCGTGTTCCTAGGCCGTGTGTGACACACAGCCAGCCCCATGGGTATGATAATAGGCTGTGTGTCCCCTGCATTAATTTATGAGAATATGATTCGTCACACGGGCCAACACATGGGCATGTGCCTTGGCCGTGTGCTAATTTAGAGGCTGATGACGTCATAAACAGAGGGCTCTACAGGTAGGAGACACATGCGTGTCTAGGTCATGTGAAGAATATGGGCTATAGACACGGGCGTGTGCTCAGCCGTGTGAAATAAGTCAGTGTCAACCATGGGCATGTCTTAGGGTCACACGGGTGTGTCCCTTAGACAACATGGGCATGTGGCCCCTGTATAGACAAAAATGTTTAAAAGGAGTAAAAGTTTCGATTGAACTTCAGAATCTTCCGGAAGTAAGTTTAAGGCCTTGTAGGCCCAAGATATTTATGTTATGATTAAAAATGGAAAGTTTCAAGTTGGAACAAAATTTTATAGCCTAATAATATGTAACACCCCAAACCCGAGATCGTCGTCAAAATAGGGTTTAGAGGCATTACTGAACAATAGGATCATTTTACATCGCATTCATGACACAAAGTCAATCATCATCAAACACATTCATATACAATCATAGTGTCCCTTAAACGAGTCATCAAGACCCTAAGCATGCTTATAAACTGAGTCGGGACTAAACCGAAACACATATAAAATTTCATGAAAAAAAATTAAAACTTTTCTAGAATACAGGGGAGACACGCCCATGGGGGTAGGCCGTGCCTCTTCCACGGTTATATGACACACCCGTGTGACCTCCCCGTGGTTACTTACTGCCAAAATCAACACGGCTAACAAGCACGCCCGTGTGCTAAGGCCGTGTCCTATAAGGTCGTATACTGCCATTTCTCGCATGACCTGTAGGCATGCCCGTGCCACGACACGTGTGCAGTTTAAGCCACATTCTGCCAATTTACCCATGGTCCGAGACATGCCTGTGTGCCCCAACCGTGTGACATTATAGGCCATCTTTGCAAACCCAACATGCCACCCACTTAGGGTCAAACCTACAAGCCAATTAACCAAACATCTCTTGCACATATTGCCATCTAAAAGCATAACAATTTAGCAATTTAAAACATAAAATCAATACCAACTCCAACTCTAATCATACCTAATTCAATACCAATACTTATTCTATCACAAGCATAATTCATTCCCAAATCTTACTACTCGTACTAGCATTTATCAACACAAAGTTACCACTCAATAGCAAATTTATCAATCTACAAATCATGCCAAAAGATGCATCATTTATATGCCACATTCATTCACGCCAAACCTATCACATATCTAGTCACATCTCATGGCTACTTACAAATCTCAAACTTGATTCAATTTACTAGCCTATACATGCCATATTCTAGCTATATAAATCTTTCCAAAAGTACCAAAATAGAATGCCGATAGTGTGATTAAGAAGTTGACGATCCCAGATCCGAGCTAGCTTTACTGACACTGCAAGGCAGAGAAACAAATCACACAGTAAGCTTCCCAAAGCTTAGTAAGTTCAATATACAATACAATTATCATATCAAATTAAATTGATGCAAAAATAAACAATCACTTAGATCTATTATCTCATATTCGTGCCTTCTCATCCATAGCCACAATGCTCATTTCCTCAATCAAAGCTTAATTTTACTCATCAACTACAAACGTTCAATACATACCTTCACCACACAAAGCTATTAAATCTCCAAGCTATTCAATGCTCGATATTATTTGCCGATCATTCTTTAATTTAATCGCACACTCAATACCACATACTTATCGAATCATAATTGTTATCGCACACTTAGTGCCTATTCTTTTAACCAACTCATCTCGGTATCGCACACATAGTGCCATAGCAATAATCCAAAGCTTTCATAACATCGTACACACAGTGCCACAGCAGTGAACCGATGCTTTCATCACATCGCACACACAGTGCCATTAATTTCTATCTCGATTCCACTTTTGCACACTTAGTGCCATCAAATTAAAATCATGCACATAGTAACTCACTTTCATATACATAAACATATTCATTTCATATAGATAAAACATATCTCAAATACATGTATTATATCCGAACTTACCTCAGATGTCGAACTATCGATAGGTTGGTTAATTGAGCACTTTATATTTGCCTCGATCTCGATCTCGATCCGAACCTCTCCTCTCTTGGTCTATACACATTCAAATTCAATCCATTCAATCATCAATTCATTCATTTTAATCCAAACACACATATTTAGGGCATTTTATAAAATATCCCTCACATTTTTACATTTTTACACTTTAGTCTCTATCTCACAAAATCATAAAATACTCAAATTTTCATTACACTATGCGTAAGTGAATTCTTCTTAGTCTCATATGAGTCCACACATTTCATTTATTTCACATTTTAATCCTTCAATTTCTCATTTTCACAATTTAGCTCAAATTACTCAATTTCACAAAAATTTCAAATACAAACTATGTTAACCCAACATTAAACTTTTATATTCCACTAACTATCATCACAAAGCTCATATATTCAAAAATGGCATATCTCAAAATCACCATCATTTTCTAAAATTTAAGCATGGGTTAGCTAGAGCACAAAGCAACAATCACAAAAATGTAGAAATTATCAAAAATCGAGCATAAAGCACTTTCTAATTGAAGCTTGAAGTGGTCGAATGTTTCAACACCTTAAACCCTTTATTTTATTTCTTTTGCAAACGGTGGAAGAAGATGAAAACACCCACTTATTCATCATCTTTGTGTTATTATAACATATATATTATAATTATGCCATTTACTAATTTAACCTTCAAATAAATAAATAAAACATTTTAACATTAAGGTCATTCTAGTCCATTGCCACCAACTATCACTTAATATGGCCTAATTGCATCATAAGGTCTTCACTTTATAAAGACAATCACACTTATGTACTTATAAATCAGCACACTACTTTTACTATTTACACAATTAAGTCCTTTCTCTTAATCTAACACTAAAACGATCAAATCATCACACATAATTTTCACACAGACTATGTCATATATCATTTACACAGAAAATATCATTATAATATTTTTACGACCTCGAATTTGTGGTCTCGAACCACTGTTCTGACTAGGGTCTAAATCGGGCTATTACAACTCTCCCCCCTTAGGGATTTTCTTCCCCAAAAATCTTACCCGTGAATAGTTGTGGATGTTGCTCTCTCATAACGTCCTCAGGCTCCCACGTAGCCTCTTCAATTTCGTGTTTGTGCCACATTACCTTCACGAAGGAAATTATTTTGTTTCTCAACTCTTTGGTCTCTTGTGCCAAAATTCAGATTGGTTCTTCACTATACGACAAGTCTGACTGAATCTCAACCTTAGAAGGAGCAATCACATGAGACGAATATGATCTGTACCGTCGAAGCATTGACACATGAAACACATTATGGATCTTTTCCAATTCAGATGGCAATTTCAATATATAAGCAACCGGTCTAACTCGTTCAGCGACCTCATACGGTCCGATGAATCTCAGACTTAGCTTGCCCTTTCGGCCAAATCGAAGTATTTTCTTCCATGGAGACACTTTCAAAAACACTTTATCGCCAACCTCAAATTCAATGTCCTTTCGTTTCAAATCTGTATAAGACTTTTGACGATCTGAGGCTGCTTTCAAATTGTCACAAATTACTTTCACTTTCTACTCAGTCTCTTTTATAAGATCAACCCCGTGAATCTTGTTCTCACTTCGTTCGGTCCAATACAATGGAGTTCGACACTTTCGACCGTAAAGAGCCTCATATGGTGCCATTTTGATACTAGACTGAAAATTATTGTTATACACAAACTCAATCAATGATAGATGCCTTTCTCATGTGCTTTCAAATTTAAGTATACAACATCTTAGCATATCCTCAAGAATCTGAATAATTCGTTTAAATTGACCATCCATTTGTGGATGAAAAGCAGTACTGAAATGCAATTTCGTGCCCAAAGTATCTTGCAATTTCTTCCAAAATTGCGAGGTAATTCTCGGATCTCTATCAAACACAATAGATAACGGTACTCCGTGTAATATCACAATCTCATCGATATACAATTCAACCAACTTATCTAAAGAATAACCGTTCTCACCGAAATGAAAAGAGCTGATTTCATCAATCTATCAACTATCACTCAGATCACATCTTTCTTGCTCGGAGATAAGGGCAAACCCGACACAAAGTCTATCGTGATCCTCTCCCATTTCCACTCAGGAATCATAATCGATTGCAATAAACCATATAGAACTTGATGTTCATCTTTAACTTGCTGAAAAACTAAACATTTCGACACAAAGTCATAAATATCTCTCTTCATACCATGCCACCAATAGAATTGTTTCAAATCATTATACATTTTCGTACTCCCCGGATGTACAGTCAAATGACCATTGTAAGCTTCAGCCAAAATCATTTGAATCAACTCTGAATTTCTCGGAACACAAATCTGATCTCTAAATCTCAAACAATAATTATTATCAACTCGAAATTCCGATACGGCATCAGAATCATACTGAACTCTTTTTGCTAACAACTCATTATCAATATTCTGAGCATCACAAATCTGCTATACAAACATCAGCTTAACTTTTAATTCAGTTATCGTCGCATTAGCATCACACAGATCTTTATGATTACTCAAAGCTCGCAAAGCATATAATGATTTCTGACTCAAGGCATCAGCTACAACATTAGCTTTACCTGGGTGGTAATCTATCACAAGTTCTTAGTCTTTCAATAATTCTAACCATCTTCTTTGTTGCAAGTTCAAATATTTCTGAGTCATCAAATACTTTAAACTCTTATGATCACTATAAATATGACATTTTTCATCGAATAAATAGTGACGCCAAATATTCAATGCTAATACAATCGCAGCCAACTCAAGATTATGCGTTGGATAATTCTTTTCATGCGATTTTAACTGTCTCGAATCATAAGCGATGACTTTTCCTTCTTGCATCAGCTCACAGCCCAAACCATTTAATGATGCATCACTATAGATTATAAACTCTTTTCTCAATTCGGGTTGAACTAACACCGGTCCTTCTATCAAGAACACTTTAAACTGCTCAAAACTCTGATGACACTTTTTCGACCACTCGAATTTAATATCTTTCTGTAACAACTTTGTCAATGGATTCGCAATCCTTTCACAAATCATCTATAATATCCCGCTAGTCCCAGAAAACTATGGACTTTGGACACATTTCTCGAAGGGTTCCAATCTAAAATAGCAGAGATTTTATGCGGATCAACTCGTATCCCAGCAGCAGATACAATATGCCCCAGAAAACTGACCTCAGGCAACCAAAATTCACACTTGCTAAACTTTGCATACAACAGCTTATAACGCAATGTTTGTAGCACGATTCTCAAATGCTCGGCATGCTGCGTCTCATCACACGAATAGATCAAAATATCATCAATGAACACCACCACGAAGTGATCCAAATACGGTTTGAATGTCCGATTCATCAAGTCCATAAATACTGCAGGGGCATTTGTTAGTCCAAAGGGCATCACTAAGAATTCATAATGTCCATACCTCGTTCTGAAAGCAATTTTTAGTACATCAGACTCTTTAACTCTCAACTGATAGTAGCCCGATCTCAAATCTATTTTAGAAAATACTGTAGCTCCTCTCAACTGATCAAATAAATCATCGGTCCGAGATAATGGATATTTGTTCTTTATCGTCACTTGGTCAATTGTTGATAATCAATACACATTCTCATAGTTCCATCTTTCTTTTTAACAAATAATACAGGAGCTCCCCAGAGTCAAAAACTCGGTCATGCAAATCCTCTGTCAGTCAATTCTTGCAACTGAGATTTCAACTCTTTCAATTCTATTGGTGCCATTCTATATGGAGCAATCGAAATAGGAGCAGTTCCCGGCACTAACTCAATACCAAATTTGACTTCTCTAATCGGAGGTAACCCCGGTAACTCTTTTGGAAACACATCTGAAACTCACTTATCACAGGCACAGATTCAACTTTCATTTTTGACACTTTTGTCTCAATCATGTACGCCAAATAAGCTTCACAGCCCTTTTTCACATAGTTCATAGCTTTCATTACAGATTCAACAGCTGTTAATCCTTTCATATTACTAGACTCAATTCGAACTATCTCACCATTCTGACTCTTCAATTTAACATTCTTTCTCTTACAATTCACAATGGCATTTGCAAAGTGAGCCAGTCCATTCCCAGAATTATGTCAAATTCATCAAATGGTAGAAACATCAAATTGACCGGGAAACATAAATCATGAAACGTCAACGGGCAATTTTTGAACACCTTATTCACCAAAACACACTTGCCTAAGGGGTTTGATACTATAATCACAAATTCAGTAGACTCATCAGGTAGAGTTTTATTCAATACTAAGTTCATACACACATAAGAATGAGTCAATCCTGGATCTATCATTGCAATGACATAGTATCAAATAAAGCGAAAGTACCAATGATCACATCTAGAGATGATGCTTCCTCTCATACACGTATAGCATATGCTCGGGCAGGTGCTCTCGCTTCTGATTTCACAGCTGTATCAGTTGTTCCTCTCTGGCTTTCGCTCATATTTCTGATGTTTCTGGGTAGTCTACCCCTTGTTGTCACATTACTCAGTCTTTCATTTTGAACATTTTCTTCTTCGACCATTATTGGGCAATTTCGAATAAAATGATCTTGAGATCCACACTTATAGCATGTTCTATTGTTATACTTGCCCCAGCACTCTCCCACATATCGTCTTCCACATTGTCTACATTCGGGCTTGTTACTCTGTCTCGAACGATCTTTATTTGGATGTCCAAACGAGCCATTTGAAAGATTGAGAGAACTTATTCATCGATCTCTTTCTTTCATCACGAGACTCAGAATTAGCTTTCTTCTTTTCTTTACCAAGCTCTTCAGCTTTGCATGCTCTTTCGACTAATACAACAAATTCATTTATATCCAGTATTCCAACCAACAACTTAATGTCTTCATTCAATCCCTCTATAAAATGTTTACACATAATAGCTTCAGTCGAAACACATTCCCTTGCATATTGACTCAATCTTACGAATTCCAGCTCGTACTCAGTAACAGACAAATGGCCCTGTTTCATCTCTAAAAACTCCTTACGTTTCTGATCAATAAAGTGTTGACTGATATACTTCTTTCTAAACTCGAATTGAAAGAAATCCCAAGTTATTCTCTCTCTCGGAACTACAAATATCAATGTTTTCCACCAATTGTAAGTCGTGTCTCTCAACAAGGGACTGCACACTTAATGCACTCTTTATGGTTCAATGACATCTCATCAAATACTCTGATTGTATTTTCAAGCCAAAACTCGGCTCGCTCAGCATCGTCATCAACTGCGGCCCTAAACTCTTCGGCCCCATACTTGCGAATCTTATCTACAGGTGGTTAATTTAACTTGTTCGGATCTACTACTTATGGCACAATAGGTACTTGCGGGGGTAGAGGTTGTGAAGCAGTTGGATTTGTTCTAACAAATTCTGAAAACCATTCACTCATCATATGGAAGAAGGATTGCTTAGCCTCACCTCCCTCACCACTATCATTCGGCCTAGATGTGGCCGCTGTCCCTTGAGCGGGAGCAAGCGCATTACTCTCTACGTCATCAGCAACTGCTCGATCGAGATCCATTACTATATTAAAACACATTTCAACTGTCACATTTCATCACACTATCGCAATTTCACAATATGGCATGTATAGCTAGACTCACACATGCTACGTTAGTCCAAAAATTGACTAAACCGTGCTCTGATACCAATAAAATGTAACACCCTTAACTCGAGACCGTCACCGAAATAGGGTTTAGAGGCATTACCGAATAATAGGATCATTTTACATCGTATTCATGGCACAAAGTGAATCATCATCAAACACATTCATATACAATCATAGTGTCCCTTAAACGAGTCATCAAGACCCTAAGCATGCTTATAAACTGAGTCGGGACTAAACCAAACACATAAAATTTCATGAAACAAATTGAAACTTTTCTAGAATACAGGGGAGACACGCCCGTGGGGGTAGGCCGTGCCTCTCCCACGCCTATATGACACACCGTGTGACCTCCATGTGGTTACTTACTGCCAAAATCAACAAGGCTAACAAGCACGCCCGTGTGCTAAGGCCGTGTCCTATAAGGTCATATCTCGCCATTTCTCGACGACACAGTAGGCACGCCTGCGTGCCACTGACAGTGTCTGATTTAAGCCACATTCTGCCAATTTACCCACAGTCTGAGACATACCCGTGTGCCCCAACCGTGAGACATTATAGGCCATCTTTGCAAGGCCAACATGCCACCCACTTAGGGTCAAACCTACAAGCCAATCAACCAAACATCTCATGCACATATAGTCATCTAAAAGCATACAAATTTAGCAATTTAAAACATACAATCAATACCAACTCTAATCATACCCAATTCAATACCAATACTTATTCTATCACAAGCATAATTCATTCCCAAATCTCACTACTCCTACTAGCATTTATCAACACAAAGTTACCACTCAATAGCAAATTTATCAATCTACAAATCATGCCAAAAGATGCATCATTTATATACCACATTCATTCATGCCAAACCTATCACATATCTAGCCACATCTCATGGCTACTAACAAATCTCAAACTTGATTCAATTTACTAGCTTATACATGCCATATTCTAGTTATATACATCTTTCCAAAAGTACTAAAATAGAATGCCAATAGTGTGATTTGGAAGTTGATGATCCCAGATCCGAGCTAGCTTTACTGACACTGCAAGGCAGAGAAACAAATCACACAGTAAGCTTCCCAAAGCTTAGTAAGTTCGATATACAATACAATTATCATATCAAATTAAATCGATGAAAAAATAAACAATCACTTAGATCTATTATCTCATATTCGTGCCTTCTCATCCATAGCCACAATGCTCATTTCCTCAATCAAAGCTTAATTTTACTCATCAACCACAAACGTTTAATATGTACCTTAACCACACAAAGCTATTAAATCTTTAAGCTATTCAATGCTCGATATTATTTGCCGATCATTCTTTAATTTAATCACACACTTAGTGCTACATACTTATCCGACTCATAACTGTTATCGCACATTTAATGCCTATTCTTTTAACCAACTCATCTCGATATCGTACACACAGTACCACATCAATAATCCAAAGCTTTCATAACATCGTACACACAGTGCCACAACAATAAACCAAAGCTTTCATCACATTGCACACACAGTGTCATTCATTTCTATCTCGATTTCACTTTTGCACACTTAGTGCCATTAAATTAAAATCATGCACATAGTAACTCACTTTCATATACATAAACATATTCATTTTATATCGATAAAACGTATCTCAAATACATGTATTATATACGAACTTACCTCGGATGTTGAACTATCGATACGGTCGATTAATCGAGCACTTTATCTTTGCCTCGATCTCAATCCGAATCTCTTCTCTTTTGGTCTATACACATTCAAATTCAATCCATTCAATCATCAATTCATTCATTTTAATCCCAACACATATATTTAGGGCATTTTACAAAATAGCCGTCACACTTTCACATTTCGACACTTTAGTCCCTATATCACAAAATCATCAAATACTCAAAATTTCATTACACTATGCTTAGGACGAATTCTCCTTAGTCTCATAGGAGTCCACACATTTCATTTATTTCACATTTTAATCCTCTAATTTCTCATTTTCATAATTTTGCTCAAATTACTCAATTTCACAAAAATTTCAAATACAAACTATGTTAACCCATCATTAAACTTTTATATTCCACTAACTATCATCACAAAGCTCATATATTCAACAATGGCATATCTCAAAATCACCATCATTTTCTAAAATTTAAGCATGGGTTAGCTAGAGCACAAAGCAACGATCACAAAAATGTAGAAATGATAAAAAACCGAGCATAAAACACTTACTAATTGAAGCTTGAAGTGGCCGAATGTTGAAACACCTGAAACCCTTTATTTTCTTTCTTTTGCAAACGATGGATGAAGATGAACACACCCACTTATTCATCATCTTTGTTTTATTATAACATATATTTTATAATTATGCCATTTACTAATTTAACCTTCAAATAAATAAATAAAACATTTTAACATTAAGGTCATTCTAGTCCATTGCCATCCACTATCACTTAATATGACCTAATTGCATCATAAGGTCTTCACTTTATAAAGACAATCACACTTAGGTACTTATAAATCAGCACATAGCTTTTACTATTTACGCAATTAAGTCCTTTCTCTTAATCCGACACTAAAATGATGAAATCATCACACAGAATTTTCACACAGACTATGTCACATATCATTCACACAGAAAATATCATTATAATATTTTTTTGACCTCGAATTTGTGGTCTCGAACCACTACTCTGACTATGGTCTAAACCGAACTGTTACATAATACATGTTTATGTAAGATTAAGTATGGTAATGCCTCATATCCTGTCTCGGTGTCAGACACAGGTAAGGGGTGTTACATGACAAGAAAATCGGATAAAGAAACCTAGGATGTGATATCATATTGGATGTCCAAGAACATAATTCATAAGAAAATAATAAAGATCTTGATGATTCCTCAGAGAAAACCAGGAGAAAAAAAATACTTATATGCTCTAGATTCAATTGTAATAGAGATAATATATATTCCAAATATATATAAAACAAAACAACATACAATAGAAAGAGAAGAATAGCCTGGCATAAGTTTTCACCGACAACTTTTATTCCAAACATAATAGAATAGAATCCCACAGAGAGGGATAAGAAATG
This sequence comes from Gossypium rotundifolium, assembly GCA_025506655.1. Lineage (NCBI taxonomy): Eukaryota > Viridiplantae > Streptophyta > Magnoliopsida > Malvales > Malvaceae > Gossypium > Gossypium rotundifolium. Next base: position 35,450,123 of record CP106730.1, read on the forward strand.
CTGCTCATCAACCAACCAGACCAACAGTGCTTTCATCTAACATTATAATCAACTAGCATTCTCATAAGATAAGAATTCCATTAGAAAATGAACAATCATATATATCTCTGAGGATACATGAATATATATAATACCTAGGAGAGATCATCATAATCTATTCAATTACAACCGTTACACTCAAACATCTATACGATTCAAATATCATTTCTCTGACTAATTTTGTCATCACTAATCTCGTATTATTCCATTCACTAACGAAAATCAAATCGGAAGAAATTCTAGCAAATACATACTTTAGACATCATTCCTGAATGAGTCGATTAGCCGAGATTAATTTTTTTTTAACCGTGACATTGTGAAATCTGGATGATCTTTAGAATAACCTGGCATCTTTTCCAGAACTATATTCACTTGTCAAACTATTCGTAACTTTGATCACATTATTAGTCATTTCGCTACTGAACTCTTTAGTCTCTTACTTGTGAGCTCATTCAACATAAATCTCGTAAGGTTTTGTTATAAAATATCACATTGGTAAGGGGGTGAGGTCGAAAAGCCTCTAACTCAACTCTCATATATACACGCATGTGACTTAACATTCATCATCATCGTAATATCATCACAGTTATATAATTCACTTTAGGCAAATTAACATACGTGTTTACACAAACTTTTTGATTATCTTTATTCAAACAAGCGTACTTAAACATACATTCCATAAATTTTGAGTAAGTTTACTTATCGCGTTCACTTAATAAAACAAGTTAGGCACATAACATCATATGAATGCCAAGCAATATGGATGAGCTTATCACAATATAAACTTTCATTTCATTTCACTTTTCCATATTTCAAGAGTAATTCCTATTGAACTATTGTAATTTCGATGGATACTTGAGTGGTATACTCAAGGTATGCATGTCATCAATCCGTCAATTCATATTCAAAACTGCTCTTTTGGCACATATTCATAGAGCACACTTTCGAGCCATATATGATATAACATGATTTCCAGTCCAGGCTAAATTCTTTCAGTAACGTATACTCTAAAAGGCTTACTTTGGATTACTCATTTTGGCTAAATCTATTTCATAACATATGCTCGAGAGGGCTTAATTCAAGATTACCCTTTCGGGCTAAATCCTTTTAGTAACATTTAAAACATTTTTTCATTTAATAAAATCATCATAATCATCGAAATACAACGTTCAACCGAAACAATGACATTTTATCCGTATTTCTCAACTTTTGGTTATTCCATTTTGTACATCATCACATACATATCATGAACGGTTATTCATATCTTTCCAAGTTTCGACTCATCACAAACACATTTTCAAATATCTTAGTATCACTTTCAGTATTTTCAGAAATAACTCGGTTGGAAAGTATCTCTACCTCAACAAAACAATTTCATCAAGGTTGGAAGATATCACACTATCATAGGAAATAATATGGCATGTATAGCTAGACTCACATACGCTACGTTAGTCTAAGAATTGACTAAATCGTAGCTCTGATACCACTAAATGTAGCACCCCTTACACATATTTGATGCAAGAATAGGGTACGAGGCATTACCAGACATAAACACAAGCAAACATACAATTTCGAGTCATAAATTTGTGTCCAAATTTAAAACCATTCATATTCAGTCATAAAGTCCCTTATACGAGCCTACGAGGCCCAAAACATGCTTTGGAAGTGGTCCAAGACTAAACCGATAACTTTAGAAAATTTTACAAAACTTAGAAAAAATTTCATGTTATAGGGCTCACACGCCTCGTGCGGTCCAAGGGATACACACGTGTGACCCTTAGACACGCCCGTGCTACAGGCCATGTTCAAAATAGGGTGCTCTCAGACTTGTGCCACACGGCCGTGCCACGCACCCGTGTGCTAGGCCGTGTAGCACACACAGCTAAGACACATGCCCGTGTCTCTACTTGTGTGCTCAATTCTGGACATTCTGTTTTGCAACAATTAAGAGGTAGGGGGCACACGGCCGGAACACATGCCCGTAAGGTAAACCGTGTGTAACACACGGGCTAGACACACACCCGTGTGGGAAAAATAAAGGCTATTTACCAAGCCATTTTCCACCCTTGTTCACACATACACTTACACCAATTCAAAGGCACAAAACAATACACACTTAGGCAACCAAAACATCTACATTCATGGTTAAAACATATCAACTTTATATCTTTGTCTAACATATTCACAACATTTATTAAGCCCAAAATCAAACATACAGATTTCACATTCATTAGGCTTCATTCACCTGCTTCCTAGTTATCAAATTATACTCAGATTCCTTATCTCATCAATAGGTCACATTTCCAAGAGTTTACACAATCATGTCATAAATCACATTTCCAAACATTTCACATTCACCAAGCATACAATGATCATATCACCATAGACATTGACACATATATGAATATACTTAGGCTTACAACCATTTTAACCAATATTAGCCAACTTACATGGCCAAATAGCAAAACAAGCCTTTGACGATTACAAGCCATTATATATGGCCAAATTAATCATGACACATATAACGAAATTGACCTAGTCCCTATACATGCCTTAGACTTAAAATACTTGAATTCATTTATACCCAAAATGACACCTTGATAGTGTGATAGAATATCCAACGATTTCCAACCCAAGCTAGCTCAATAACCCTATAAGACATTGGAAAGGAAGGGGTAAGCTATATATATAGCTTAGTAAGTCCGTACGAAAATAATAAGCAATACTTACCAATCATTTACCAAGTCCAACAATATAAACATAAGATAGTACAATTTACTAGAAATCTCACAGTTATAATTTATTTAGTCACATTGTTTGCTCTATCAATTTGCAAGCATATTTTAACATGTTTTAACATTAGCCTAATAACCGTAATCTCTCCATTATAACAAATTACCATAATCAACCAATCATTTCATACCTCATAATACTCATGCACATTGATTACTAGTATTCACCTCTCAAGCATATACTTTAACATCTTTCAATTTTTTAAAGCTCATATCTTTTCATACTTTCATAATCATTTTAATAGGAAATTATGCCAATCTTTCCTTTTTCTCATATCCGATAAATCACAATTTGCATGAATAAAACATGCTATATCATAACTCAATTTGGCCCGAAAGCCAAACACATAATCGACAACGGAATTTACCATGTATTTTATACATCACAAGTATTGGCCAATAATCACAATGTTTTCATTAAATCATTCTCGTGGAAAATCATGAATTCACAATTTCATGAAGTCAATGATTATAAACTTTACGTACATACCTGTACCAATTCATAATACTTACATGCTCTTTCTCTCCTTTGACAAACCCATTGAATTTCCCGGTGAACCATTTGGAATACTAAAGGATGCTCGGGAATCTTGTACATTCAGTAACACACCAATGTCATATCCCAGATATGGTCTTACATGTAATCTCGTATCGATTCTAATAGCCTAGCTATGGTCTTACACGAAGTCTCATATCGATGCCATATCCCATATATGGTCATACACGGAGTCTCATAGTGATGCCATAGCCCAAATATGGTCTTACACGTAATCATAGTAACCCTAATCCATGACACTTGTATCCTATCTATTCCTAATGTTCAACTGGGATTTCTCGCTTGTCGAAACTTTGACGAATACTTCCATAGAGTCAATCACAATTCATAAAAATTTAAAGCATTTAAAACATAAATATAACAATGCATTATTTACATACGATCCTGAGAGAGTCGAGTTTTGGCTTGAAAACACTATCAGTGTTTGACAAACTTTCTTGCACACCGGCTAAGTGTTTAAAATGTGTCGTATCATTACTAAAGGACACATCGTATCAGTGGTGGAATACTATAGTATCACTGGTGCCGAGAGAAAGGGTCACTTGGGATTTCTTTCAAGCTAAGTTCAAAAGAAATAAATCATTCAACAGCTCATTGATCAAAAGTGAAAAGAGTTTCTAGAGTTGAAACAGGGGTGTATGTCTATGACAAAGTATGAGTGAGAGTTTGTGAGACTTAGTAGATATGCTCGAGAATGTGTTTCAACCGAAGTAATTATGTGTAAAAATTTTTGAGGATGGGTTAAACGAAGATATCAGACTGTTGGTCGGGATTCTAGAATTGAAAGAATTTGTTGTTTTAGTTGACCGAGCTTGCAAAGACGAAGAATTGGGAAAAAAAAAGAGAAAAGTTGATTTTGAGGCTAGAGATTCGAGAAAGAGATCGATGCGCAAACCATTTCAATCCTTGTCAAAGAAATGTTGGGATTCGTACACTCGTTCAAATGCTTCAATCGAGTATCCAAACAGAGATCGTGGAAAGCAATACTCAAGTCCTAAAGCTCAGGCTACATCAGTATCGAGCGTTGGCATTGTGAGAAACAATAAACTCAAGTGTCAAAAGTGTGGTTGACAACATTTTGGTGAGTTCTGGATGAATAATAGAGGTTGTTTTAAATGTGGCTTGCAAGATCATTTCATTAGAGATTGCCCTGAGTTAGCCGAGAAAGATAAGTTCCAGAATGCAAGATCGAACAACCTAGCTACTAGAGGGAGGCCACCTAGAAATGTGGGGAATGTGACTAGTAATAGAGGAAAGATAAATGACTCTCCTTTGAGATCCGAGGCTAGAGCACCTGCTAGAGCTTACGCTATTCGTGCTCGCGAAGATGTGTTGTCACTTGATGTTATTACAGGTACATTTTCTCTCTATGACACTAATGTAATTGCATTGATTGATCCTGGATCGGCTCAATCATATATTTGTATGAATTTGGTGTCTAGTAAGAGTTTGCGTGTTGAGTCTACTGAGTTTGTGATTAAAGTATCGAACCCCTTAGGCAAATATGTTCTAGTTGATAAAGTTTGCAAGGACTATCCTCTAATGATTCGAGGTTACTATTTTTCGGCAAATTTGATGCTTTTACTGTTTGATGAGTTCGATGTAATTTTGGGTATGGATTGGTTGACATTGCATGATGCTGTTGTGAACTATAGATGAAAGACTATTGAATTGAAATTCTAGAATAGTGAAATCATTCAAATTAAATCAGATGATTCGAGTGAATTGCCTATTGTGATTTTGTCTATGTCAGCTCAGAGATGTGTGAGAAAAGGTTGCGAAGTTTATCTTGCTTATGTTTTAGATACAAAAGTGTCTAAATTAAAAATTGAATCAGTGCCGGTTGTTTGTGAGTATCCGGATGTGTTTCCAGAAGAGTTACCGAGGTTACCACCGATTAGAGAGGTCTAGTTTGCTATTGAATTAGTACCATAAACATCATTGATATCTATAGCTCCGTACAAAATGGCTCCGACAGAATTGAAAGAGTTGAAAGCGCAGTTACAAGAGTTAATTGATAGAGATTTTGCACAACCTAGTTTTTCACCTTGGGTTGTATCAGTGTTGTTTGTAAAGAAGAAAGATGGATTAATGAGACTTTGTATTGATTATTGTCAACTAAACAAGGTTAAAATAAAGAATAAGTATCCTTTATCGAGAATTCATGATTTGTTTGACCAATTGAAAGGAGCAATAGTTTTTCAAAGATTTATCTGCAGTCTAGTTATTATCAGTTGAGAGTAAAAGATTTAGATGTGCTGAAAACTGCATTCAGAACAAGGTATGGGCATTATGAATTTCTTGTTATGCCTTTCTGATTAACTAATGCTCCTATAGTTTTTATGGATTTGATGAATCGAATATTTAGACTGTATTTAGACAGATTTGTGGTTGTATTCTTGACGACATTCTGATTTATTCATGAGATGAGTCTGAGCATGCCGAACATTCGAGGATTGTGCTACAAACCTTGAGAGATAAGCAATTGTTCGCTAAATTCAGAAAATGTGAGTTTTGGCTTCGAGAAGTCAGGTTTTTGGGACATATTGTTTCAGTTGAAGGTATACGAGTTGATCCGAACAAGATTTTTGCAGTTGTTGATTGGAAACCATCGAGAAATGTATCCGAAGTAAGAAGCTTTCTAGGATTAGCTGGTTATTATCGATGTTTTGTTAAAGGATTCTCGATGATTGCTACACCGATAACAAGATTGCTACAAAAAGATGTAAAATTTGAGTGGTCTGAGAAATGTCAACAAAGTTTCAAATGGTTGAAAGTATTGTTCATTGAGGCACCAGTGTTGGTTCAACCTGAGTCAGGTAAAGGGTTTATGAATTTTAGCGACGCGTCATTGAACAGTTTGGGTTGTGTTTTAATGTAAGAAGGTAAAGTGATAGCTTATGCTTCCAGACAGTTGAAACCGCATGAAAAGAATTATCTGACGCGCTATTTAGAGTTGGCTACTATTGTGTTTGCATTGAAGGTTTGGTGACATTATTTATGAGGTGAAAAGTGCCATATATTTGCTGATCATAAAAGTTTGAAGTATATAATGACTCAGAAAGATTTGAATTTGCGATAACGGAGATGGCTCGAGCTATTGAAAGACTATGAATTAGGGATTGATTATCATTTGGGGAAAGCGAAAGCAGTCACGGATGCTCTGAGTAAAAAATCTTTTTATGTTTTGTGAGCAATGAATACACAATTATCTTTTTCTGATGATGGTTTGATTTTCACTTAGTTAAAAGCTAAGTCGTTATTTCTTTAGCAAATTTGTGAAGCTCAGAAATGTGACAACGAGTTGCAAGTTAAAAGAATGCAAGGTGAGTCGACTATTGATTTTGATTATCAGATCAAATCTAATGATTGTTTAATGTTTCGAAATAGAATTTACGTACCAAAAAATTTTGAGCTCATTCAGAAAATTCTACACGAAGCATATAGTGGTTGTTTATCTGTTCATCTGGGGAGTACTAAAATGTACAATGATTTGAAACAGTTGTATTGGTTGTGTAATGCCCCAAATTTGGGCCTAGTAGAATTGGGCCTATTAGGCCTTGGGCGTAGGAGCGTTTAAAATTTTTAAGAACAAGAGAACGACACCAATGCAAGTTGGATCTATTAGGTGTGTGATTTTTGAAGGTTAGGGGGCTTCTATGAAGTCTCGGGATCAGACCTGGGCTTTAGGAAAAAAATTGATTTTAGGTGAATAAAACCCTGGGAGTAAGTAAGTAGGCTTTAATAATAAATTGGGGTAAAATAAGACACAAAAGGAGTAAGTAAGTAGGCTTTAATAATAAATTGGGGTAAAATAAGACACAAAAGGAGTTGTGGTCTTGTGGCCAATAACGCCACATGGGAGACAAGGAAGTGACACCATAGAGGAAGCAAGGGGTCCAGGGTTCATGTCTTGGCACTTGCAACTCATTTTGATCTTTTTTTTTTAAATGAACATAGACTTTGGCCATATGTTTATATTTAGTTGCAAATGTTGTAAGTCACAAAAGGAGCTTGTGTTGTGGTGGCATGTAGCGTCTGGAGCATAGGAGAGGGCAAGGGTTCGAATCCCATTGCAAACAAAAAGGGATATTTATTTTGCTAAATTGGGGCGACATGTGGTTGTGATGGAATTAAACTCTGCTAAATGAGGGATCCCACATGGGGAAGCTAGCATCAGGGAAGGTGAGAAGCTGGATTTAAATAGAGCAATCTATGAGGAGAGTAAGCATATCTTGGTTGGCGTTTGGGCATAAGAGTGTTTGAAGCGCGGATTAACTCCAGATTCCTATCAGGTATGTATTTCGCACTACTCTAGTTGTAGAGCAGCAAATGCCAAAAAATTGGTCGCACGTCGATGGTAGCCACACGAGCGTACGAGCGCATGTATAGAGCTTCGACGTGATAGTTGAGGCCATCATGAGTGTTCTTTTGGGTTTAGGCTATTTGGGCCACGATGGAACTGGTCAATGTGAATCTCATATCTGTGGCTAGATTTGGCCTAAATGGGCCACACGAGCGTGTGGGCTCATTTGGGTCGAGAATGGACCCTAGGCCCATTTGCATCGTTATCTTTGTTTAGAATATCTTGGTTTACAAAATTATCGAAATACCCTTGGTGGGTAAAATTACCGTTTTACCCCTAAACGATAAAATGATTGTTAAACCCTTAGTGGTAGTTTAAATGATGTTATGTGATATTTATATAACTGTATATGATTATGATACATTGAATACACGACATTGCATTGGGTTGGGTTTTTATGATTTGGAGGAAGTACCGTTATAGTGGCATTGCCACGTTTTTTGATTCTAGTGGCTCAGCCACGTATACTGATATTAGCAGCTGGGCTACACCATTGGTGAGTTTGCTTGGGTGGGTCGACATGGTCCCCACATGGAGAGATTGGTTGGTACAGGTGGAGAGTTTGGTTGGTATGGGTTGGGTTACATGTCCATTGCATTGTTATGATTTTAGGGCTTAGGCCCAGATTGTTACCTAAAAGGGCTTAGGCTTAGATTGTTATTGAATAGAGCTTAGGCCCAATTGTTACCGAATAGGGCTTAGGCCCAGACTGATACCGTATGGGCTCAGGCCCAAATTGTGACCGTAATAGGGGATTACACACTAAGTTTTCATAAACTCACCCCGCTTTTAACTATGCAGGTAATCCTCAGCCTTAGACGGATCGGAGCTGTGAGGGACTCGGAGAAGACCACACACTACTTATGCTTGCGATTTTGATTATTTAATTTTAAATATTTTTATTTGGGTTATAATAAGGCCTCTCTATTTTTAACTTATTATTTGTGATATTTATTCATGATGTTTTTAACTCCAAAAAGTAGAACGATTTCCAAAATGATAACTGAATTCATAACACTACGTTTTCGTAACATTTTCAAAATTCTTCTGCAACTCAATTTTTTAAACATCACCTTTCCGTCAATTGTCTATTTTAAATATGCTTCTGTAATAGATAAGGTTTTAAAAGTAATTACATTTTCAAGTGGATAACAATTGCTTAAGTGTTTTGAGTTTTAACAAAAAAGCTTTAACTCTCAAACCAGCTTTAAGAACAAGAAATGTGGTTTTGAAAAACACTTCCATGTGACACGCTAGATTTGGGCCTAACTTCTAGGCCGAGTTTGGGGTGTTACAGGTGGTCGGGCATGATGTAACATCCCTATCCCGTGTCTGATCACCGGATTAGTGCTAAAGGCATTATCAGATAGATCGAAAACATTTACAGAATTAATCGTACAACTATTCATGAATATTAATCATAATGTCCCTTAAGTAGGTCATCGAGACCTTAAGCATGCTAATAAACCGAGTCTGGACTAAATCTAAACACATAAGTAATTTCATAAAAATTTGAAACTTTTCTAACATACAGGGGACACACGACCGTGGTGGTAGGCCGTGCCTCACCCACGGCTACTTGACACTCCCGTGTGTCCTCCTCGTGCTAGTATATTGCCAAAATCAACACGGTCACCAAGCACGCCCGTGTGCTAAGGTCGTGTACTAATAGATCACATACTGCCATTTCTCACACGGCCACCAAGCACACCCGTGTCGAGGCTGTGTGCAATTTATGCCACATTTTGCCAATTTACCCATGGTCTTAGGCACGCTCGTGTGCCTCAACCGTGTGACATTATAGGCCAATTTACAAGGCCAATATGCCACCCACTTAGGGTCTTCCTACAAGAAATCTATACCAAAACATAATATGTATATATGGCAACCAAATCATATCAAATGGTTCACTTCGTCCATACATTCAATACCAATTCCATTCATACCAAATTACAAACTAAATCCTATATCATTTCAAACATGTATCATCCATTTGCTTAACCAAAACTTAACCATTTCATTTGCATCAAAACATACTAAATATATGCTTTATAACTCATTCATTCAAACATTTATCAACTCAAAAACTTGCCAATACACATGGCCATGCTCACTTCATAAACATATACACCTATCCAGCCTATACATGCCATAATTAGCCATATACATTTTCAAAAGGGTACCAAAATAAGTTTTTTTGTAGTGTGATGACGATCCTTAACAATCCCAAGCCTTTAGTAGCTTTGACGACTATAAAACAGAGAAAACAAACACACAGAGTAAGCTTTCCAAAATACAAATAAAGTTGGCTTAAAAAGCATATATGCAATTTGATACATTAGCACATCTCATTCACTTAACAATTTATCTTGTATATGCTGGATTCATACTTATGACTACATTTATCACGTTTATCCATTCAAAACTCATTTGTAACACATAGCTCATTCATAATCTTTCTTGCATCTCATTCACATTATCCTATTCAAACATTCTTTTCTTCAAATCAAAGTCATATGCATACTTACCATTCATGCATACTTAATGCACATTCAACGCACCTGAATCGAAAATTCATACACTTAATTGTTCATAGCTCGGATATACCATTCGTATTGTAGACTTGCCCGTTGAACCCTTAGGAACCTAGTAGGATACTCATAAAGCTTGGAATAGTAGTACAATGCCAACGTCCTAGACGAGGTCTTACATGCACTCATATATTGATGCCACTGTCCTAGACAGGGTCTTACACGTCTGATCATAACGATGCCAATGTCCCAGACGTGGTCTAACACGAGTCAAAATGATGCCGATGTCCTAAACATGGTCTTACTCATAAATTTCATATCGATGCCTACGTCTCAGACGAGGTCTTACACAAATTTAAAATCAACGCTAACGTCCCAGACGTGGTCTTACATGATAAAATAGAACAGATACCTATGTCATGACATAGCTAATCCTATCTATTCCTAGGTTCGTACGGGACCTCTTAGCTTTATCACTATATCGAACTTATTTCTGAATTCACGCACTTAGCATCTCATACTTATTCATTTTCATCGATAGACATATGAATACATATATTCAATTCAATACAGATAATTTTATTTGCATAGTAACTTACCTCGGATTTGGTTTATCGAACGGAAACAGCTACTCAATTATTTTCGCTTTCCCGCGATCTAAGTCCATTTTCCTCGGTTCTTGATCTAAACATATTCAGAATTTATCCTTTTATTCACCATTTCATTCAATTAAATCCAAACACATATATTTAGGGCTATTTGAAAATTAACCTTCATATTTGCACACCTTAACAATTTAGTCCATTTTTCACAAAACATCAAATTCACAAAATCCACACACACACATGCTTGGCCGAACCTCTCTAGGGACTATATAAGCCCAAATATTTCATCAAATTTGCAATTTAGTCCTTCAATTTACCATTTTCTCAATTTAGCCCTAATTAGCTAAATTCATGAAAATTTCAAGAACATAACATGTTCATTTAACACATATCATTCATTTAACACCTAAACTCATCATAAAGCTCACCATTTCATCAATTGTACATTTCATAAACATCATCAATTCTTCAAATTACAACATGGGCTTGATAGTAGACTAAGCAACAATCTCAAAAACATAAAAATCATCAAAATCCAAAGACAAAACATACCTTAATTTGAGCTTAGATATGACCGAATATAACAAAGCAAATCCCTCTCTTTTTTCTTACAACAATTCGGTGAAAGATGAATGGAAATGGCCACTTTAATGTTTTATTTTATTAAAACATTAACCATTTATTCATTTACAAAATTAACCTTACAAACAAACATATAAAATACATAAATATAAGGCCATTAATGTCTTTTACGCATCCACTAACTAAATATTGGCACAATTATCTCATAAGGCCTCCTTATTAAAAAGCCATCTCAAATGGACACTTTTGCAAATATCACGCTAGTTTTGCATTTAATGCAATTTAATCCTTTTATCAAATTAACCACACAGATGGATAAATTAACTTACAAAATTTTAAACACATGCTTAGTCACATATCAACAGCATAGAAAATAATATTAAAATATTATACAGACCCAAATTTGTGGTCCCAAAACCACTGTTCCGGGTAGGTATAAATTATTTGAATGCATGGACAAGAGAGCTTGGAGGAGTTTGAATTGGCCAACTAATTTGAAAGAGTGATGGGAAGTATTTGGTGGAGAAAAACAAGGGATTTTGTGGGTGGTTGAGGTGTTGGCCGAATGAAGGAAGGTGGGTAGGAGAGCATTTCAGTTTATCTAGTAGTGAGGTGTGCCGAAATTCTCTTTAGTCTTAGGCTTTTTCATCTTGGTATTTTCGGTCAGAGGTGGTGAATGTATACCGAATCCGAAATTCTCTTTAGTCTTAGGTTTTTTCATCTTGGTATTTTCGGTCAGAAGTGGTGAGTGTTTGCCGATTTGAGACAGAAGTCTTTGGAGTTCTTTCTTTTTCTTTTTGGGTTCCCTACTCCTCTTTGTGCCGAAACTTTCAGCCCTCTTATCTTCATCTCTTCTTGCTTCTCTGTTATTAGTCGAAACTAGAGTGACCATTTGGGCATTTCTTTCCCCTTCATTCTTTTTATTTAACTATTTTACCTCTTATTCTCTCATAGCCGAAACCTGTTGTCCATTTTTCCTTTAGGCCAAACCTCTCTTGCATCTCCTACATTTTGTTTCTTCTCCATAACCGAAGCCTTTCTCCTTCATTTCTCTACATTCTTCACTAAACTGAAACCTTCTTTCTCTTCTACACTGCTTCTACTTTCGTTACTTTTCTTTTCGTCCATTGTTCTTCTCTTGAGCCGTAACCATTGTTGGCATTTGTTAAGTGTACCGAATCTTCTTGGACTCCATTTAGCTTCTCTTTATTGAAGATAAAGAATCTCTCCTTCATTCTTATTATCTTTTTACTCCTTTTAAGGAAGCGATCACTTATGCGTTGATCATAAGCCAAATCAGTTTCTCTTTCGATGTTGGTTACTCCATCTCTTGTAACCCCGTTTGTTTCTTCATTTGTACTTTAGCCAAACCCCAAGAACCAAAGGGGCTTAGGTCCACATTGTTGCTGTATTGGGCTAAGGCCAAGACTGTTACTGCATATATTACGGATTGAGTGATAAGGGATTACGCACTGAGTTCTCATAACTCACTCTTTTCTTTTAACTGTACAGGTAATCCCCAGTCTTAGGCGATTTGGAGCTGCGAGGGACTTCGAAGGGGCCACACGATCGAGGATTTTGTTTAAATGTAATCATTTAAATATTTTATATTGGGTTGATATTTTTGTAATAAGGCCTCTAGTGGTTTTTAATTTCTTACACACTTTGTTTGTTTGACATGTTTATTGTGTTTCTGTTATAGCCATTAAACCAGTAGTTATGCCTTGTGGGCATGAGCATGGTTACCGGGTAAGTCCCCTGACTATGAATCTCGGTATATGCTATCATGTCATTGTTAAATGTATGCCATGTGTTATTTGTATCACTATATGTTATTATGCCACGATTGATATGGACATGATGGTGGGATTGTTGAGTGGAGGGGGAAGAATTATTTGGACTGTCACCAGTGGTTTTGACCACACGACGGGTTGGCCCCGTCTTTGATTTGATAAATTGTGACTAAGTCCCAGTGGTTTTGACCACTAGTGGTTTTGACCACATATGAATATTGTGACTCATCCCAGTGGTTTGGTACCATAGTGGGTTGGCCTCACATGTTAATTACGGGATTGTCATCAGTGGTTTTGACCACACGATGGGTTGGCCCCATCACTTGATTTGCGACTACAGTCATCAGTGGTTTTGACCACATCGATATATATTTGTGACTACGGTCACCAATGGTTTTGACCACCAGTGGTTTTGACCATACGGGGTAGATAAAGAAGATTGGCTGGTTGGGTTATGGGGTTGCATGATTTGCATGTTTTTACTGATGATTTGTGTAAGTGCTTGCACTATTGGGTTGGGGATTTATACACTGAGTCTTGGTGACTCATCCCTTCCCTTATATTTTACGGATGAGGCATAGATTGCGAATATGGAGCCGGGGAGGACTCGGGGCGGCCATGCATGCTCGTTTGGGTTTTGATTTTCTTTTAGTTACTATTTTAAATTTTATTTGTTTACTTAAATTTAGTTTTGGTCTGTAATAAGGCCGCTAAGAATTAGTTTGGGTTTTTTTAGATTTTAATTTAATTATCGTATGCATATGATTAATAACCTGATTTGCTTTAGTAACTGAAATTAAATTGGGATTTACAAAACTACTTTCTATATCGGGTTTTTACAACGTTACCATCGGGTGACATTATTCACAAGGTAATGATGAAACTAATAAAGATGATTTCAAACCTAAATTTTCAACTAGTAATATCAAACAAATTTCTTAAGCATGCATTTTTCTGGATTATTAAGCAACACAAAAACATTTTCAACAACACTTTATATTAGGTTTTCTAAACTTTAAGATCGATAACAGAGTTTTCAGTAAAATAAACTGAGGAACTTGTTTATTCAAACATTTTCACCCCATAGCATGCCAAATTCGGTCGTGGTGTGTGTTGATCGATTTTGGGGTGTTACAATTTTGGTATCAAAGCCAAGTTCAAAGGCTCGGCTGTGGGCCCGAGGCCCAAAATGTTTAAGGTAAGGTTTTGAAAAGTTTTGTGGAAAAGGTACATGGTTTGAACAGCATGGCACCGAGTCTCTGGCACCAATCCGCCCAGGTAAGTATCCCTAACCATTGTGTGAATTATATGTAGGGGAAATGGGTATTTCGGGATCGTAGATTAAAAGATTAGGAGTTATTGAACCCTAGGAATAGCTTACTCCAACACAAATTACATAAGACTTAAAGATCCACTAAACAAACCTGTGAGTATGTAGCTAAGTTAAGGGTGTGGCAACTGTTGTGCGCATGTCTAGGAATGGATTCAGAGGGAGCTTGGTATTTAAGCAGTCCTAGTGACTCACCTCCTCTTCACTCGAATCCTACCTAGTGCGTAGTGACGGTTCGCCCTAACAGAGACAACTTATTCACAGGCTAAATGCAATAACTAAAACCCGAAAGGGACCAGCCACCTTATTTTGTACAACCCTAAAATTAACCTATGGTTCTAAAATTACCAAAGTACCCTTGATTTGGAAGATGACCAAAATACCCCTAATTTGAAAAATGACCAAATTACCCTTAGTATGGAAAATTGCCGAAGTACCCCCTAATTTAAAATTTTCAAATACCCTTATTTCGTAAAATCACCTGGAACCATATTTTGGAAAATTAAAAAAATACCCCTGGTTTATGAGATTACCAAAAAGCCCCGATTTATAAAATTACCAAAATACCCTCGATTTATGGAATTTTTAAAATACCTATGATTTGTAAAGATTTCCAAATTAACCCTAATTTATTACTGAAATACCCCGATAGGTTAATTACGAAAATACCTCGGGTAGTGAAATGACGAGAATACCCCTACACGTGGAATGCGGGTGGAGGAGGTTATTGATGAGTGAATGTGATTCACTGATTTAGGGTAGAAGACTGGAAATGAAAACTTTGTGATGATTGAAAGAACCACTACCAAATTTCTTTACATAAAACTTACTCGTGGGTAATCAGTGGAACAGAAGCTAATTCAAAAAAAATTGTTTAAGCAGATAAATCGCGATTATAGACATGAGTACTAGGGGACATGGTCGTAATGTGCGAGGGCACGATAGAGGCAAAATGACCGTATCAGAACCCGTTAGGTCTGGTCAAGGGTCCGAGAATGAGATACCACCACCACCGCCGTGTAAAGTATCGAGATCAAGCGGGGAAGATGCAGGTCGCAGCGATCTTGAAAGCTTTGAGAGTGGCTGGAGTAGGTGGAGGTATGGGAGCTCAAAAATCCGTATCTGAGTGACTCCGAACCTATGGAGCTGAGGTATTCTGAGGTGTATCTGGTGTGGAGCCCAATACGACTGAGTATTGGTTGGAAGCGACAGAACGAATCATGGATGATTTGGATCTGACGACTGAGGAGAAACTAAAAGGAGTAGTGTCGCTTCTCTGGGATGAGTCATACCAGTGGTGGCTCACGGTCCATGCATTCAAGAGAATTTCGACACACCTTACTACTAGCCAAACTGAAATGCTCTCCTACCCACCTTCCTTCATTCGGCCAACACCTCAACCACCCACCAAATCCCTTATTTTTCTCCACCAAATACTCCCCATCACTCTTTCAAATTGGTTGACCAATTCAAACTCCTCCAAGCTCTCTTGTCCATGCATTCAAATAATTATACATACAGAGGATGGAAAACTAGGTGGGGTTGGGTTGCATTGCATACACTTGTATTATGTTGGGTTGTGGGGGCTAAGGCCCAATGTGCATCTGTGGGCTTTAGGCCAAATTGTATTTTTAAGCGAAATTACACATTGAGTCTTGGTGACTCACCCCTCTGCTTATTCTTGTAGGTAACTCTTAGTCATGGATTTGGAGCCAAGGTGAAACTTGGGGTGGCCATGCGTTAGTTCTTACGTAAATTCATTTTCTTTATTTAAACTTATGTTAATTTGGGATTTTGTTATGAAATAAGGCATCCATAACTTTAATTTGGTTTTTTGCTTTTAATGGGGTTGTTATTATATTATGAACTGTTAAACACAAGG
The DNA here is from genome assembly GCA_025506655.1 of Gossypium rotundifolium. Taxonomy (NCBI): domain Eukaryota; kingdom Viridiplantae; phylum Streptophyta; class Magnoliopsida; order Malvales; family Malvaceae; genus Gossypium; species Gossypium rotundifolium. The sequence goes on from CP106730.1 coordinate 35,466,599, forward strand.
TTTTCCTAAAAATATAAATAAACATTTTCCCAAAATATTAACAAGCGGATAACATGCTAATTAATAACTCAATTCAGAAATTTACTTAAAAAACCCCAAACACTGTTTTCAAAATGACACGTTTCAGAGTATCACTATTTTTTTATTTTCACATCTCAAAACCATTTTTTGACTAATAGTTCTTCTAAATAAGAGTTGGTAAGAAACACTTTAACTGGATGTTATTTTCAGGACAGAAACACGAAACGAAAAGCTTTCAAAATTGTGATGATTCCTTAATATTCCAAAGTTCTTTTAAACAACCTTTCCTTGTGACATACCAGATCTGGTCATAACGTTTAGGCCGGGTTTGAGGTGTTACACTTATGGTATCAGAGCCCAAGTTGTAAAACTCAGCTGTGGCATGGGTTGAAAAATGTTTTCGAAGATGGTTTGAAATATGGTTTAGGAAAATACATATTTTCTAGAAGTATGGCACCCGAGTCCCCGGCACCAATCTGTACTGTAAGTTTTTTTGATTGTTGCTTGATTTCTTATGGAAAGATTATATTATTTTGTGATTGATAGTTATAAGAGATTAAACTTTAGATTTTAAGACCTTTAGAAATATGTTTTGCGAAAAAACTACTTCTAATTCTATTTTCATAAGATTTTCAGTAATAAAACAGTGGAAGATATACTAATACATAAAACTTGTAATTAGATTAAGTCGATTTCGTAGTCATGAGCACTAGAGGATGTGGACGTGGTATGCGTGGTCGTGGTAGAGGCCGGAATGTTAAGGCTGAACCCTCATAATTAGGGCATGGGCCAGAAGTGAAGTGCCAGCATAACCAGTAGCGAAAGCAGGGTCTCAAGACCGATCTAGAGGGGACGATGCTCTGTCCCAAGTTATGCTGGGTGTTCTGGTGTGGGTTGCTGGAGCTAACAAGGGATCAGTAGCTCAAAAATATATTCCTGAGCGACTACGAGCAAATGGGGCCGAGATATTTATGGGTATTTCTGGTGTGGCTCCTAACATATCTGAGTATTGGCTGGAGGCAGTTGAACGAATCATGGATATCTTGACTGCACGGTAGAGGAAAAGCTAAAAAGAGTAGTGTCCCTCCTTCGAGATGAGGTATACTAGTGGTGGCTCATGGTGAGGGATGGTACACCAGCAGACCATATTATCTGGGATTTCTTTAAGACAGCATTCCAGGGAAAGTATGTTGGAGCAAGTTATGTGGATGCTCAGAGGAAGGCATTTTTAAACTTGGTCTAGGGGAACAAGTCGGTGGCTGAGTATAAGGCAGAGTTCCTGCATTTAAGTGGCTATGCTCGGGGTATCGTCGCAACTGATTACGGGCATTGTGTTCAGTTTGAGGATGCTCTGAGGGACGAGTTACGAGTACTGATAGCTTCGCAATGGGAAAGAGAGTTTGCTAATCTGATTGAGAAGACGAAGATAGCCGAAGAGGTGAAGCGGTGTAAGAGATAGAATCGGGACAAGGATAGGGGCAGGAATAAGAGGAACTTTGGGTCGTTAGGATATGCTGGGGGCTTCTAAAAGAGGCCTAGGTTTGATGGGCCAAGTCAAGTTACGAAGCTTGTTGCTGTTGGTCAGTCTCAACAGTGTGCTCGATGTGGGAAATATCATGCGGGGGAGTGCTGGGTAGGTAATAGAGGATGCTTCAGGTGTGGATCTATGTATCATCGGATAAGGGACTGCACACAAGAGCCAAACAGAGTGTGGTCAGTAGGTCAAGGATATGTGCAGGCCGAAAGAGGTAGGCAACAACCACTGAGAGACCATGGTCCGACCAGAGGAGAAAATAGTTTTGGTCGAGGTCGTAGAGCATCGGGTAGGGGTGCCGGTAATGTGGATGTAGGATAGCCTGGCTTGGTTTATCCAGCTAGACGACGAGAGGATGATGATGCACCGTACGTCATAACCGGTATGTTCTTTATTTTTGGTATGCCCTTTTTAGCTTTGATAGATATTGGGTCTACATATTCATATGTTGCTAGTACTGTGTCCGACACTTTAAGTATAGAATTTGAGGTTGCTTCTAGGGAGATGAATGTGATTAGCCCTTTAGGACAATCTGTAGTGGTGAACAAGCTCTTTAGGAATGTGCCTTTAGAATTACAAGGGATTGTTTTCCCAGCTGATCTGATGGAATTGTCGTTCGGTGCAATTGACTTGATTTTAGGCATGAATAGTTAGTTAAGTATCGAGAAAACTTGGGTTGTACGGCTAAGCGCATGATATTGAAGACTCTTGAGGATAAGGAGGTGCTGGTGATAGGTGAAAGGAGGTCCAATGTGGTGTCCGCATTAAAGGCTGAAGGGATGGTGCGAAAAGGGTGTGAGGCGTTTCTAGCTTTCATCAGTGATTTGGAGGCCAGAGAATTTTCTGTAAAGAATGTTAGGATGGTGAAAGAGTTCATGGACGTCTTTTCAGAAGAGCTTCCAGGGTTACCTTCGGATCATGAGGTGGAGTTCGACATTGATTTACTTCCAAGAACAGCTCCGATGTCCATTGCCCAATATAAGATGGAGCTGAAGGAGCTGGTAGAACTTAAAGCTCAGATTCAGGAACTGTTGGACCAGGGTTTTATCCGACCAAGTGTGTCTCCGTGGGGAGCGCCAGTGTTGTTCATTAAGAAAAAGGACGGGTCGATGCAGATGTACATTGATTACAGGCAATTGAACAAGTTGACGATTAAGAAAAAATACCCGTTGCCAAGGATTGACGACCTGTTTGATTAGCTACGAGGCGTTTCAGTCTTCTCGAAGATAGACTTGAGGTCGGGGTATCATCAGTTAAAGGTCAAGCAGGCGAATATTCATAAAACTACTTTTCGAACTCGTTATGGTCACTATATTAGTGATGTAGTTTGGGTTGACGAATACACTAGCTGCATTTATAGATATGATGAATCGGGTATTCCAACCCTACCTGGATCGGTTTGTCATAGTGTTCATAGATGATATCTTGGTATATTCAAGGACTGAGAAGGAGCATGATTCGCATCTTTGGGTAGTTCTGCAGATTTTGAGAGAGAAGCAACTGTATGTCAAATTCAGCAAATGTGAATTTTGATTAGAGGAAGCTTCCGACAGGCAAAAATTGTATGCAGATCTGAAGTGTAAAGAAATAGAGTTCTCAGTGGGTGATCGGGTTTTTCTAAAAGTTTCACCTTAGAAGAAGGTCCTAAGATTTGGACAGAAAGGCAAGTTGAGCCCTAGATTTATCGGACCTTATCAGGTGTTGAAACATGTGGGACTAGTGGCTTATCAGCTTGAGTTACCTTCGAAGTTGAGTTAGAAACATGATGTATTCCATGTTTCAATGTTAAGGCGTTATCGTTAGGATCCATCTCACATAGTGTTAGTAAAGGAAATTGAAGTAAGACCCGATCTATCTTTTAAAGAGGAACCAGTGAAGATCTTAGATCGAGATGTTAAGGTGTTGAGAAGGAAGTCAATTCCTCTAGTCAAAGTTTATGGCATAATAACGGTGCAAAAGAAGCCACGTGGGAGCCAAAAGATGTGATGCGACAGCAATACCCTCACCTCTTTTGATCAGGTAAATTTTGAGGCTGAAATTTCTTTAACTGGGGTAGAACTATAACATCCTAAAATTACGGGTTCTGTATTTTATGCTATTTGATGTGTTTGGCTTGTTTAGCATGTTATGTTGGTGTGTTTCGGGGTCTTGGGGAGGCTCGGGTTTGGGCCAGAGCTTTAGAAAATTTTTGCTTTTTTGGCACTTGAAAGGGGAGAGCTAGTGGAGATAGGCCTTAAGATTATTTACTTATGTTTGTTGACACAAAAAATGAGTGGGGTGTGGTGGCAAGGTGATGCCACTTAGGGAGAAAGGGAGTGACGCCACAAGGGAGCAGGAGGGGAGAAGGAGTTTGAGTCTCATCTACAGCATGTGGAACTTTATTTTTGTGCTTCAGAAGAGGAAGAAGTGGCATTCAGCTGGGACTCTTCATAGTGGTTGTTGGATGAGTCAAATTATTTGAATGCATGGACAAGAGAGCTTGGAGGAGTTTGAATTGGTCAACCAATTTGAAAGAGTGATGGGGAGTATTTGGTGGAGAAAAACAAGGGATTTGGTGGGTGGTTGAGGTGTTAGCCGAATGAAGGAAGGTGGGTAGGAGAGCATTTCAGTTTAGCTAGTAGTGAGGTGTGCTGAAATTCTCTTTAGTCTTAGGCTTTTTCATCTTGGTATTTTCGGTCAGAGGTGGTGAATGTATACCGAATCCAAAATTCTCTTTAGTCTTAGGTTTTTTCATCTTGGTATTTTCGGTCAGAAGTGGTGAGTGTTTGTCGATTCGAGACAAAAGTCTTTAGAGTTCTTTCTTTTTCTTTTTGGGTTCCCTACTCCTCTTTGTGTCGAAACTTTCAGCCCTCTTCTCTTCATCTCTTCTTGCTTCTCTGTTATTAGCAAAACTAGAGTGACCATCTGGGCATTTCTTTCCCCTTCATTCTTTTTCTTTAACTATTTTACCTCTTATTCTCTCATAGCCGAAACCTGTTGTCCATTTCTCCTTTAGGCCGAACCTCTCTTGCATCTCCTAAATTTTGTTTCTTCTCCATAACCGAAGCCTTTCTCCTTCATTTCTCTACATTCTTCACTAAACTAAAGCCCTCTTTCTCTTCTACACTGCTTCTACTTTCGTTACTTTTCTTTTCGTCCATTGTTCTTCTCTTGAGCCGTAACCATTGTTGGCATTTGTTAAGTGTGCCGAATCTTCTTGGACTCCATTTAGCTTCTCTTTGTTGAAGGTAAAGAATTTCTCCTTCATTCTTATTATCTTTTTACTCCTTTTAAGGAAGCGATCACTTATGCGTTGATCATAAGCCAAATCAGTTTCTCTTTCGATGTTGGTTACTCCATCTCTTGTAACCCCGTTTGTTTCTTCATTTGTACTTTAGCCAAACCCCAAGAACCAAAGGGGCTTGTTGGTTGCTGAAGGTCTTCTCTTCAATCGGTATCTATTTCTGCAAGGTAAGGGAGACCCTTTCAATTCTTCTCTAGTTTCTTTTACTTTTATGTGGTCATAGCCGAATGGCTATTTTGTTCTTGATGTAGTTCGCGGCTAATCTCTTCTCTTCTCCTCTTAATGTGGCATGTTCGCTTTGGGTTTGAATCTTTAGCCTAGTTTATCTATATTTGGTTCACTCTTTAACAAGGTAAGAAAGTTCTCTTAATTTGGGTTTACCTATTCCCTTTTCTCTTTCGTTACTTTAACCCAATCTTCTGATCAAGTCTCTTCATGGATGTGAATGCTAGTCAAACCAAGGAGGAGAGTGGACTCGTAGTCTCTGTCCCTAAGTTTAAGTGACGTGCGATGTCGGCAGTTCGAGACTTTTCGCTGGGTTATGGTAGAGAGCCGATGTCTGTCTGGGATAGACAATCCGCGGTTATTCTTGCTAGTGAGAGTGTTGATGATATAGAGTGTTTAGTTTTTTGCGTAATCAGGTATGTAATGCTCACACTTTTCTTTATTATTTTGCGTTAATAATTGTGTTGGCTAAAAGCCGTAACGTTGGTATAGACAGTCGAGATACCATTGTGGGTAAGGTTGGAGATACTAGGTAAGTACCTGTATGACTTTGTTTTACGATTGGCATAATCTAAATATATATATAATTTAATTATCTGCTTATATTAGAAATATGATTGCATACATCACATATTGATAACGTGCTTACATGGGCTTTGGGATATGATTGAAAGGGGAAGTGTGATTCAGTGACTGTCATAGTGGTTTGGTACCACAATGGGTTGTCCCCACATATATTTATCAGTGACTATGCCACAGTGGTTTGGTACCACAGTGGTTTGGCACCACATATACATGTTTATAAGTGATTTTCATAGTGGTTTGGTACCACAGTGGGTTGGCCCCACATATATTTATCAGTGACTATCACAGTGGTTTGGTACCACAGTGGGTTGGCCCCACATATACATTTATCACTGACTCTGTCACAGTGGTTTGGTACCATAGTGGCTTGGTGGCACAGGTGTTCGACTGGTGCAGGTGATGTAGTGGATTGAAAACTAGGTGGGGCTAGGTTGCATTGCATACACTTGTATTATGTTGGGTTGTGGGGGCTAAGGCCCAATGTGCATCTATGGGCTTCAGGCTAGATTGCGTTTTTAAGGGGAATTACACACTAAGTCTTGGTGACTCACCCCTCTGCTTATTCTTGCAGGTAATTCTTAGCCGCGAATTTGGAGTGAGGTGGACTTCGGGGTGGCCATGCTTTACTTCTTACGTAATTTTTTTCTTTATTTAAACTTACTTTAATTGGGATTTTGTTATGAAATAAGGCATCCATAATTTTAATTTGGGTTTTTGCTTTTAATGGGGTTGTTATTATATTATGAACTGCTAAACACAAGGTTTTCCTAAAAATATAAATAAATGTTTTCCCATAATATTAACAAGCGGATAACATGCTGATTAATAACTCAATTTGGAAATTTACTTAAAAAACCCCAAACACTATTTTAAAAATGACATGTTTCGGAGTATCACTAGTTTTCGATTTTCGCATCTCAAAACCATTTTTCGACTAATAGTTCTTCTAAATAAGAGTTGGTAAGAAGCCTATTAACTAGATGTTATTTTTAAGACAGAAACACGAAAGGAAAAGCTTTCAAAATTGCGATGATTCCTTAGTATTCCAAAGTTCTTTTAAACAACCTTTCCTTGTGACATACCAGATCCGATTGCAACGTTTAGGCCGATTTTGGGGTGTTACACTAATCATCTCGCTCACATTTCCTAATACGCACACTTAGTGCCACATAACTCGATTACTCACATAGCATAATTCAATCATATCATACCATTTGTTTCATAACATTAAACATAATTAAATACACATATTATGTCTGAACTTACCTCGGACGTCAAAATATCAAAACTGGCCGATTAATCGAGTACTGTCTTTGCCTCAATCTCGATCCAAATCTCTCCTTTCTTGGTCTAAACACATTCAAATTTAACTCATTCAATTACTAATTCATTCAATTTAGTCCAAAGACATATATTTAGGGCATTTTACAAAATAGCCCTCACATTTTCACATTTTGACACTTTAGTCCCTATTTCACAAAATCACAAAATACACAAAATTTCAATATTCCCATGCTTGGCTGAATATACCTCATGTTCATACAAGCCCACATATTTCATTTATTTCACATTTTAGTCCCTCAATTTACACTTTTCTCAATTTAGCCTAAATTACTCAAATTTACCAAAATTTCAAAGACAAAATATGGTAATCTATCACATATCTTTCATATTCCATCACCAACTATCACAAAGCTCAAGCACTCATCAATGGCACATCTCAAAATTACCATCAATTTCTAATATTAAAGCATGGGTTTGAAAAGAACACAAAGCAACGATCACAAAAAAGTAGAAATTATCAAAAACCGAACAAAACTCTCACCTTAATTAAACAAAGTAATAGCTGAATATGAGAAAGTTTCTAAACCCCTTTTTCCTTCTTCAATATCGGTAGAATTTGGATGATAATGGCCATCCAATTTGTTTGTTTTATTTTATTACACATTAATACACCATTTACCGTTTTGCCCTTTTTATTATTTCATTTAAAATCCACCAACTAAGGCCCATTTTTTTCCATCCAATTTAGCAATGGAATATTAACAACATAAGGAATCACATTTTAATAGGCCATGCCAAATTAGTACTTTAACAATTAGCACACAGCTTTTACATTTTATGCGATTAAGTCCTTTTTCACAATTAGACACATAGTCGATAAAATTTTCACACGAAACTTTCACACAGGTTCAATCACATATTGTAAACATCAAAAATAATATTAAAATATTTTTCCAACCTTAGATTTGTAGTCTCGAAACCACTATTCTGACTAGGGTTTAAACTAAGATGTTATAGCTCGTGTGGCCTACACGACCTAGCCAGAAACTCACACAGTCGTGTGGCCCACATGGCCGTGTGTTGTACACAACCATGCTCTTGTCAAACACATGGTCGTGTCTCGCACATGGTCAACCACACGACCAAGGACACACTCGTGTGTCGTCAACAGTATAGTTTTTCGGCTTTTGCCAAAGCTCATTTTTCTACGTTTTACGTACACACCTGTTTTGATTTTACTGCGAAACACACACGAGACCATGGGAACCTAAAATCGTCAAACCAACTCCCAAAAGTTGTCATAATTCACTATTAAACTGAAACCACAAAATCAAAAATAGTCCAATTCGAGTGTTCAACACTTACCCTAATGCCCTGATTAATTTCGAGTAAGATTCTACAAGTGGAGAGCTCCGCTCTTCACGATTCTCTACTGCCAAAAATACAAATTCAATTGTAACAGAAAAGATAACATCGTTCAAAATGACTTTAAAGGAAAACTCCCTACTCGAGCAAAAATACTACCATCACTTACCAACATATACGAATACTGTAAACCAAAAACCAGAATTCGGAAGAATGAAAAGAGGATACCGATTGAAGAGAAAATAATAGAAGAGGAGAACAGGGGAGGAAATAAAATGAACGTCAGAATTTGGAAGAGAAACCAAAATTTTGAAAATAAAAATAAAAATATAATAATAAGAAAAATAAAAGGTATGATAACACATCCCTTATTTTTCTCCCATTAATCTACTAACCTACAACCACCTCAGAAACCCAACTCCACCTAAACACTAACAGACAACTGAGAAAAAAGTAACATCCACGCTCGCGTAGGGATTCGAACACAGAGCCTCCAACACACCAACCCCTTACCACTCAAACTAGCAAGCTCATTATGATATGGATTATCAGAAAATTTTATATAAGTCCACTCAACAAGGGTAAGGCTTGGATCTAAAATAACAAAGTTTTACCATAAGTGGGACTTTAACTTAAGACCTCAAACACACACCCAGAACACTTAACCACTAAAATAGATACACATTTGCGTTAGATATTTACAGGAATTAAAATACATTATTCAGGGCGTTACAACTCTACCCCCTAAAAGAAATTTCGACCTTAAAATTTACCTAGTTAGAACAGATGAGGGTACTGCTAATGTATTGAATCTTCAGGTTCCCACGTGGCTTCCTAAGTGCCATGATTCTGCCACAGAACTTTCACTAATGGGGTGGACTTCCTCCTCAGAATATTTATATCGCGATCCAAAATTTGAACTAACTACTCCTCAAAAGTCAAATCCGGTTTAATCTCGATCTCCTCAATAGAAACAATGTGAGATGGATCAAACCGATACCGCTTCAACATCGAGACATGAAACACATCATGGATATAGTCCAGCTCCGAAGGTAACTCTAACTAATAAGCAACCGATCCTACATGCTTCAGAATCTGATACAGCCCAATAAACCTAGGGTTCAACTTGCCCTTACGACCGAACCTCATAACTCTCTTCCACGGAGAAACCTCAAGAAAAATGAAGTCACCCACAGAGTAATCAATATCTCTCCTCTTCAGATCTGCATAAGACTTCTGTCTATCAGAAGCCACCTTCAGACGATCCCGAATCTCTAACGCCTTAAAAATTTAAGGACTTTAATTTTTCATGTTTAGACACAAATCTGTATCTTCTTCAGTGGCTAAGTGATTTGGGTGTGTTTGGGAGTGTTTGAGAAGCCTCAGTTCAAGTCTTGGCTTTTGTATAATTTTTTAAATTTTGCTCTTAAAAGGATTTGGATGCTAGCACCTAGGTCTTATTAATTATTATGCTTACCTTAAGTCACAAAAATCCTATTGGTGCAGTGGCAGTGCCATTGCAAGTGTGGCAAGGGGGTTTGAGGTTCGAGTGTTGGGGCAACATAGAGGGCATTTATTTTGCAACTGGGATGGCTAGAGTTTGTGTTACAGTGGAAGTCTGATGGATGAGAGAAGTTTAAATTGGTCTTGAAGTTGTTATGGAGTATATCAAAGAGGGATAAAGGGAGTGATTTGTGGAGATTTTCAAGGAATTTGAAGTGTGAGGAGAGATGTGGCCGTGTAGGACTCTAAAGTCTTAGTGAAATTCAGTTAGGGGGAAAAGAGGGAGCATTTTGGCACTAGGATTCCCTTGTTTAGTTCTTATGAGTCTTGATAGGAGAGTGCCGAATTTCCTTGCTAAGAGTTTGGGGTTTTTTTTCACCTTTTGCATTTTGGGTTCGTTCAAGTCTTATCTGTATTGTGAAACTGACCACTCGTGTCATTTCCCTTCTGACCATTCGTGTCATTCTTTCTCCTCATCTTTAATATTTTCTTTCTCTCATAGCCGAACCTTCCATTCTCTTCTTTTAATTCTGTTTATCTTTTATTCTGGGCTAGCCGAATATCACTGTGATAATCCTTCTCTACGTTTATCTATTGCAAAGGTTCTAACTATCGGTAAGTGATCAAAGGTTATTCTCGACTTTCCTTTTAAAATCGAATGCACTTGTGTTCTTCTTTTCTTTTCCAAACCGAATAACCCTATTAACTATTTGTTATTTCATTATTTACGTATTGCACTCATTGCGATTCTAGGGTCTTCCTCGAGGAGTGGTGAAGTGTGAATGATTTGGAGGAGTCACACTTCCGTTCTCAAACGTCCAGTAAGGTAATAAGGTTACCTCATGTTTTTGGGGATGGTCGAATATGCCCTACCACTTTCTAATAGGTTCTTAACTGTACTTTAGGAATGCAGTGAAGGTGTGTGATCATTTTGAACAACGAATGTAGAGGGATTAAGGTCACCCTCATTTTTTTTTTTTGATAAAAATGACCCAGAATGGTCAACTCAATTTATTGCATCTTTCAGAATAATATCTTGAATTTCTAACGGGTAATCCACGTTCAAATCCACATTACAAGGATTTTCTTTAACCAGCTTACATAACAAATTCGCAGCCCTATTACAAGATCTAGGCACCCATTTAAAAGTGAAAAATAGAAAAGCGTCGACTAAAGTACATAAGTGCTGCATGTAAGAACCAACAACAGTCACATCAACATTTCTTTTTCTAAATCGATTAACAATACTGGCACAGTCAATCTCAAAAGCCACTCTATACTAGCCTTTCAAACACGCGTATCTGATGCTCCCATCCAAGGCTTTAATTTTTGCCCACTTGGCATTCATAACCTTGGTCAAACTACCCATTTGACCCCCAGCACAAAGCTGTCGTTGTCTCTCGTGATAAGGCCAAAACAGGCTTGGTTTTCCTGGAACGCAGCGTCGAAGTTGACCTTTATAAGTCCATTCTCAGGTTTCTTCCAACTGCTATTCACGCTCGAGATCAACAGCAAAGGTTTCTCCATTATATTGAAAATTTGAAAGTCGTGGCTAAGGCATGAAGCTCTTTCCCAGATGGCTATCGTATCATGCTCAATGGCCTTAAAGACTCTATTTTTCCTGCCATTCCAAATATTCCAAAGAACATTAATAAAATTAGCCATAGCCTTCTTATCCAGAATGCGCATCGCCTCCTCGATCCAGCCTATACATCGGCTGAACTTCTCGTCAAGCAATCTGTTGTTTAGCCCCCTAAACTCCAGCACTGCCCTAACCAAGGGGCACTCTTTCATAGCATGGATAAGAGTCTCCTGGTAGTTCCCACATCTCGGGCAAGAGCTATTGAAGTCCCTCTTGGTGCTAACAATTTTGTCGTAAGTCGGTAGGATCTCACGGCCAAGCTTCCAGCAAAAAATACGAATCTTGGGGAGGGTTTTCAGCTTCCATATCAATCTTCAAAAGTAGTTGTGAGGACTGAAACCAACACCCTTCAACATCAACTAGGAATAGGCCGTTTTGGTCGAGAAAAAACCATAGGGGTTATCGAACCAAATACGATGATCAGCATGGCCATCATGAGAAATGGGAATTTTATAGATTTGGTCCATCAATCTTTCCCCGTATAAGTCAAGGATCCTATCTTCTCTCCACCCCTCTTTGTTCACATCAATTAGCTCGAAAACTTTATTCTCCTGCACCAGCCCTATCCCCAACCGGATAGATGAGCCCGTCAGACCCTCAAACCCCCAGTTGTCCCTCCAAATATCAATACTTTTACCATATCCCATGCTCCACCCGAAGCCCTCGCTCAAAGTGCAAGCCATCTTGGAGATGCTTGACCAAGTAAAAGACAGTTTATCTATAAGCTTGGGATGGAAGATGTCTCCGTTCGGAAAGTACTTTGCACTGAGAACCTTTTAGCATAATATGTCCTTATAGTTTAAAAGACGCCAAACCTGCCGCCCCAAGAGAGCCACATTAAAAAGATGGAGATCCCTAAAGCTGAGACCCCCTATTCCTTTAGGATAGCACAAATGGTCCCACGCCAACATACTCTACCCCCTGTTCTTCTCCCCGCTGCCCCACCATATGCACCTAATCATGGATTGAATTGCCTTGATCACACCTTTCGGGGCAAGAAATAAGGAAAAAGCATAAGTTGGTATCACCTGGATGACAGACTTGACGAACACCTCCTTCCCAGCGCTATATAACAAGCGTTTCGACTAGCTATTGATCCTGCTAGCTGTGCGGTTCACAATATTCTTAAAGGCATCGAACTTCTTTTTTCCAATCGAGATCGATAGCCCCAAATAGCTATCAAAGTTGTCCACCACCTTCATCCGAAAGATCTCATTCGTAGCATCTCTTTGAGCCATAGGGGTTTTGAGGCTGAAGCAAACCATAGATTTGTCCATATTAGTACTCTGATCCGACATCTTGGTGAAATTGTTTAGGATCTGCATGCACGCCTCCACTTCCCTTTAATCATTTCTGACAAAAAGAAGAACATCATCAGTGAAAAAAGGTGGTTTATTCTCTGCCCATCCTTGCTTGCCTGAATGCCTTTGATTTTTTTATTATCTTGGGCATCCAGAAGCATGCGGGATAGGGCATCCATACAAAAAGAAAAGGTAGGGGGCCCCTCTCTAGAATGATGACATCAGTAAGGTACGAATTGCATTTGACTTTGTAATTAACTGCACGAATGCAACTCATAATTTTATAGACCCAACCACTCGAAAAACCAAGCTTTAACATGACTATTTCAAGAAAACGCCACTCCACCCGGTCATAGGCCTTGCTCATGTTGAGCTTGACCATGCAACCTTTATTCGAGCCATTTTTAGAGCTTCGAAGGTAATGGATAAGCTTGTGTGCAATCAGAATGTTTTCATGAATCATACGTACAGGCACAAATGCATTTTGGTTCTCGTTAATACACATAGGAAGAGTTTCTTTGAGACGATTAGCCAACACCTTCGAGATGATTTTATAGATGACCCTGCATAGACTAATAGGACGTAAGTTAGACATTTCACATGGACTATTAACCTTCAGAATCAAAGCGAGAAGGGTTTCATTTATTTTGTGAATTTTTTTGTATCTCGCAACACTTCATGACAAAAATTAAGGACGTCTTTTCCCACGGTTTGCCAATAATCTTTAAAAAAGCTTTCAGGGAGCCCGTCTATGCTCGGAGCCTTCCTAAGATCCATCTATTTGAACACCGTCAAAATCTCCTTGTTAGTAAACTCTTTGTTGAGATTCTCGTTCATGGTATTCGCGATACAACAAGGAACAAAGTGTAAGTCACACTCATCATTAGGGTCGGAGAGCACTTCAAAAGGTCATTAAAGTAACTCCAAGCCACGTTGCAAAACATCAGGCTATCTTCATGGTACATTCCCTCAGAATCCTTAAGTTTATTAATACTATTTTTCTTCTTGCGAATTGTAGCTCGAATGTGAAAGTAACGAGTATTGCGGTCCCCCTCTCTAAGCTACTGGGTACGAGCTCTTTCCGCCTAATACTTCTCCTTAACATCATAAAGATGACCAAGCTTTCCCTTTGCTGACTTAAGGAGCCTCGACGTATTCACGTTGCAAGGGCCATCCATTAAGGAATAAATTTTCTTGTCTAGGGCATTGATCTTTCTCTGCATGTTTTTAAAACGATTAAACTACCAAAGCCCTGCTTCTCCCGAACGTCTTCAACTCTGTTCGTAAATTTCTTTTCCCTTTTGGACCAAATGATATTAATGATATCTGAGGCTTCCTTCTCCTTTGCCCAGCACGTATGGTACCTAAACTATTGTTTAGGATCATCGCATCTCACCCTCAACTTGTTCCTAACGGTGTTCATAAGGATAACATCATGGTCGGACTTAGATTGGTGAACCACCAAGGTCACCCTCATTCAAACAAGGTAAGAAGGGCATTTCAGATTAAGTACTATTAAGAGGGTGTTACCCTAACAACTAAGGACTAACATTAGATCTCGATGAATCTAGGTTGGGTGCTCATAGATATTGGAATGGCTCCGTAAAAAGGTGCGTAATCACACTATCTCCTCTATGAATCGGCAAAAGTTGAAAAGCTAAAACTTTGGCATTTGAGGCCTCACGAGCGTGCGATCGCTCGTGTGGTAAAACGGAACCTATGACTGTAACATTCTGATAATTAGGGGTTATGCATTTTCTACTTAACTGAATGATGTTGCATGCTTAATTATTATTGAGTGTATTTTGGAAGTTATTTGAGCTTCATTAATTAAGTGAATGCTTAGTGAAACTTTTAATTTCTAATAATTAAGAGAGCTAAGCAAGTTAGGCTTTAAATTAATGATAAGAGGTTTCTAGCATAAGTTGAGTAATTGGCAAAGTGGTTAGGATGCATGGATGTGTGCTTGAGGAGTGAGGTTGAATCTCCTAGTTAGCATTAGGGAGGATTTTATTTTGTTTCCTTCCTTTTAGTGTCGTAGAGAATGTTCTAGAGTGGATGAGTATTCTCTTAATTTTGGCTATTTGACCATGTGAAAAGGAAGCTAGGAACTTATGGTATGGAATCATAAGTTGATGATAAGATGAGGGGGCAAAAGGCATGATATTGGGCAATGTTTTGGGAGTTTGTTCATGGTCATTTGACCATGAACCTAGACGGCATGAAGGGCTAAGGGAGTGATTAATTGTCTTGGAAATTTTGGATATGATGGGGAAGAAACAAGGAGGAAAAGGGGATGATGTTGGCTAAGGTTGACCGAAAATTTAGTGTAGCCATTAGGGTGCTAGTTGGCCAAAATCCTAGCAAATTGTCCATCTTTTCTCCTTTCTCCAAAATCATTCTTCCAAACCAAATTATCTTTTGCATTAGGTGAAAACTTTGTTTTGTTTTGGTTATCATATTTGGCCAAATTGGTACTCTTTTCTTCTTTTCCTCTCAAGATTTTCTCTCTTTTGGTACCAAAATATTACCACTTTTGAAGGCATTTTCTTTCATATTTTCTCACTTGACCATTACCAAAAACTTTTCTTTATTCAATTTCTTCCATAACCAAACCCATTTACTCTCTTTGATCATTTCTCCTTTTCTTTTCTTTTTCATCCTATTTCTCTCTTCTCTTTCCCTCTTTCTAAAACTACAAAGGTTCAAGAACCACTTTTCTTCAATTTTTACCCCTTGGCCGAATGTGCATAAGTTCCAAAACCAATCCCTTTTCTTTTGAGAATCAACATCATTCTCATCTCTTTTGTCAACCGAATCAATTTCTATTTTGATTTTCTTTTCTCCTTTTTATTTCTTTGAAAATCGAAACTATTTATGCTAAAAATCAATATCTTTTTCCTTTATCTTTTTGTTAAAGCCGAATCATCAATCCTTCTTTTCTTCTTATTCAAGGTCGAATCTTGAAGAACTCAAAGTAAGGTTTTGTCAATCATTTTCATCATTTCTTTTTACTTTGGCAAATCTAGAATTATGATCTTTTATTTTCTCTCCTAGGTCGAATCATTTGAAAAGATTTTTCAAAGATCTTTGTTGTAGACAACTCTTAAGAAGTGACCATTCGAAATCATCAAGGTAAGGTTATTAATTTAGATCATATCGATTTCTTTAGATAGACTACTAATCGATCGTATTTTTAGGGGTGATTTAAGACCAACAAGATAGGTAAGAAAAGAGCCGTACGGAGTGTTTGGAAGAGAGGAGGTATTCCTTTACCATCAAACTTCAAGCGAAGAAATGTATCGGCGGTTAGAGACTTTCCACGGGTTGTGGACCCTCTACTAACGAGGATCGATTATTTGAAGTAGTGGACAACCAACCACTTTACGTTGGTGGAATATCGGTGGGTTTTGATCCATCTAGTGGAGAAAACCACAAATAACTTGTCGTTCGAGAATCAGAAGGTAAGGATTTAGATCCTCATCAATAAGTACAATTTTATTAGCAATAGTGTATACTAACCAAGTGTGTTAATCAATTAGGTGTTGACGAGCGAGAGGTATTATTCTCACTTGTCACTAGGTGTGTAACCTTACATTAAAAATCTCATAAGATTTACATATATTTAAATGTGACTATATGACCATGTATATGATTGTGATTTTGGATACCATTCGGTGGTATCGATATTCGAGTATGTTTACCCCAATATTTTGTTCATTTTGCTATATGCTTAAAAGTGAAATAAGCATGACTATATTATGATTTGTGGGGTAAATAGCATGAAAATCGATTTGATATGTATGTGCATGGGCATATGGGTATATTTGATAAAGGAGAAAGTATTCGGTGGTTTTACCACATTTACGGTGACTTCGGTCACATATTTGACTCAGATGACTTGGTCACATATTTGTCTCCGTGACTTCGGTCACATATTTGAAATCCGGTGACTTGGTCACATATGTGAATCTGGTGACTTGGTCACGTATTTGAAATTTGGATTTGGTCGGTGACTTGGTCACATCGTGTGGTGGCTTTGCCACAATATTATAAGGCGATGTGCATGTTGACCGCGACAAGCGCCTTCGATGGTGTATAGCGGATGGAGGGTCGATTTAGTAATCCCACGGTGTGTTGGTTGGTACGGGTTGTGTGTAGCGGATGGATATTTAGGTGGGCGGGCTTGCATTTCATTTCATGTACATAACCATGTAATATTGAATGATTATTATTCGATCGCCATGATATGGGCTTTTGGGCCAAATATGACTTAAATGGGCCTATGGCCATATGTATAATTAATGGGCTTAAAGGCTTAATCAAATGGGCTTTTTGATGTATGTGTTGCACATTGAGTTTATAACTCACCCATTTTTTATGGGATAACTTTTCGATAATTAAGTAGTGCGATGGATCGAATTGACAAGGAGTTCGAGGTGGCCAAAGCGCAAACAATGAAGTTTGGAAATTTTCCTACTTAAACTTATTAAGTTAATTATTATTATTTAGACTTTATTATGGGTTTGCCAATTTTATGTAATAAGGCCACTAAAACTATCTTTAATTTTGTGTTTGGATTTTCTTTTATTTTGCCATGAACAATAACTATTAAATAACTAAATGGTTTTCGATAAATAATAATTCAAAATGTTTTGTCAACTAATATATATAAATATATGTTTTAAAGTAATTTCCTTAAATGTGGTTTTCTTTTGACTTATCAATTCCTCCTACAAATAATGTTTTTAAAAGATATAAATTTTACTTTACAAATTTGTTTTCAACCTAAAATGTTAAGTTACTCATTTTCTACAAAATCATCAAGTTTTTCTTAAAAGCGATAATTTGCTATAGTTTTACTCGAGGAACATACCAAATCTGGTTAGGCTTTTTAGGCCGGGTTTGGGGTGTTTCATCTTGGTATCAGAGCCCAGTTTTAAACTCTCGGCCTTGGGTTGTGAAGCCCACAACGTTTTCAAAAAATTGGCCCAAATGATTTTTTTTAGTTTTCTTAAGATAAAATGGTTTTATAAGAGCATGGCACTCGAGTTCTCAGCCCAGATCCATCAAGTATGTACTTTATCGATATATGTATGATAGTTTAAGCATGAACTACACTTTAGAGACATGGACCTTAGGTGTTTGTGTGCTACTACGGAAAAACTACTGAATATCTGTTTCATAAAACTTTCCTTTAATAAGAAGTGAAAAGACTCTAATACATAAGACTTTTCGTAAAAACACATAATACGCGTAGTAGACATGAGTTCTAGGGGATGTGGTCATCGTGGACGTGGAAGAGGAAGAATGACTATTTCGGAACCAGTTCGATCTGGTCAAGGTTCCGAGAATGAAGCTCCGCCACCTACCGTTGTTGGGGTGGACTTTCAAGAACAAAATGAAGGAGGTGATGCAATATCACAAGTCAGTCTTTGCGAGTTTTGGAGCAGTAGCGAAGCTAGTTCGAAATGGGTCTCAAAAGTCGATGGTGAGAGACTTAGATCAAATGGAGCCGAGGTTTTCGGAGGAGTATCTGGAGTAGCTCTAATGTAGCTGAATATTGGTTGGAGGCGGTCGAGAGGATCATAGGCGATATAGACCGCATCGATGAAGAGAAATTGAAAGGTGCTATTTCACTTCTCCGTGATGAAGCCTACCGGTGGTGGCTCACTATCAAGGAGAGTACCCACATGGATCGTCTGGATTGGGGGTATTTTAAAGTGAAATTGAAGGAAAGTATGTTGGAGCTAGCTACATCGACTCCCAGAGGAAGACATTTACGAATCTAGTACAAGGAATAAGTCGATAGCTGAATATGAAGCGAAATTTTGTGACTTAGCCGTTATGCGGAGGATAGTGGCTACGAGAATATGAACGATGTATCGTTTGAAGATGGACTTAGAGATGAGCTACGAGTGATGATTGCTCCACACCGTGAAAGAGATTTTGCAATCTTAGTGGAAAGGGCAAGAATTGCCGAATAGGCTAAACGGACCGAGAGACAGAATCGAGACAGAGGCCAAAGCAAGAATAAGAGAAGCTTTGGGTCCTCAGGGTCGTCCGAGAATTTTCAAAAGAAATCAAGAAATGATAGACCGCGAGGTCAACATATCTTCTGGTGGACAAAATCGTACTTGTTCTCAATGTGGGAAAATGCACTCGGAGAATGTTGGAAAAAGATCGTGGATGTTTCAAGTGTGGTTCAAGGATCATATGATCAAAGATTGCCCGATGAATTAGGAGAAGAACCGTCCGACAAGTCGGTGCTAATCGGTGATGAAGTGGACAAAGATAGATAAGAGGCCGTGGTCCAAATGGAAGGGCAATAGTTCGATGAGAGTCACGGAACTTCCGGCAGAGGCGGTGGTAGCTCGAGGCGAGACAACCGGTTTGGTGTATGCGGTTCATCGCAGAGAAGAACGGTGACACACCGATGTTATCACGATGCGTTTACGATTTACGGGTTGCCTTTATTGCTTTGATAGATATAGGGTCAACTCATTCCTATATCGCTAGTGAAGTATCTGGGACTTTGCATGTGACTTCAAAGCGTACCTAGGAAGATGGTGTACTTAGTCCTTTAGGATGAGACGATGATTGTAGACAAACTTTTAAGGAAGTGCCTTTAGAAGTTCAAGGGATACATTCCGGTGATTTAATGGAGTTACCATTGGAGAATTTGACCTAATCTTAGGCATGGGCGGCTTGTGAAGTACCATGCAAATATGGATTGTTTGCTAAGAGAATGTCCTTAGAACTTTTGATGACAAGGAAGTTGTAGTGTTGGGTGAGAGACGGAACTACTTATCTAATGTAGTATCCGCTCTTAAAGCGAAAAGATGGTTAGAAAGGGATGTGAAGCCTTCGATGTTAGTGAATGCTTTGGAGGCTAAGGAGACAAGCGCTAATGAAGTCGGAGACGGTGAAGGAATTTGTAGATGTTTTTCGGAAGAACTTCGGGTTTGCCTCCGGATCGTGAGGTAAAATTCGGGATTGATTTATTGCACAGAACAGCGCCAGCTTTCTATTGCTCCATCTGAGAATGGCACCGAAGGAGTTGGTTGAGCTTAAGGCTCAAATTCGGAGTTACTTGATCATGGATTTATTCGACCTAGTGTGTCTCCATGGGAGCACCAGTCCTATTCGTGAAGAAGAAGGATGGATCGATGAGGATGTGTATAGATTACTGGCGGTTAAATAAGTGACCATCAAGAACAAGTATCCTTTGCCAAGGATCGACGACTTGTTCGATCGGCTTAAAGGAGTCGGTATTCTCAAAAATTGATCTAAGGTTGGGGTATCATCGACTTAAAGTGAAAGAAGCGGATATCCATAAGACGGCTTTCCGAACTAGATATGGGCATTATGAATTTCTAGTAATGCCATTCGGATTAATGAACGCCCAATTGCGTTCATGGATATGATGAACCGAATTTTTCAGCCCTGCTTGGATCAATTCGTCGTGGTATTCATAGACGATATCCTGGTGTATTCTAAGTCCGAGATGGAACATGACGAGCATCTCCGAATTGTGTTCCGAGTTTAAAAGGAAAAGAAGCTGTATGCCAAATTCAGCAAGTGTGAATTTTGGCTGAAAGAAGTTGCATTTTTAGGCCATGTGGTGTCGGCAAAAGGGATAAGGGTGGATCCTCGGAAGATTGAGGCTGTGCTAGATTGGAAACCACCTAAGTCCGTAATGGAGGTTCGTAGTTTCTTGGGATTAGCAGGATACTATAGAAGATTCGTTGAAGGATTCTCATCGATAGCTGCACCTTTAACGAAATTGCTGAGAAAGGAGGTATCTTTCGTGTGGACTGATAAGCAGCAAGAGAGTTTTGAGAAGCTCAAGAAAGTTTTGACTGAAGCTCCAGTTTTGATCCAGCCTGAGGTAGGGAAGGATTTCATCGTGTATTGTGACGCTTCTCACACCGGATTAGGATGTGTTGTGATGCAAGGTGGGAAGGTAGTTGCATATGCGTCTCGGCAGTTGAGACCGCACGAGATTAATTACCCGACGCATGACTTGGAGTTGGCAGCTGTAGTCTTTGCTCTTAAGGTTTGGAGACATTACTTATATGGAGAAAAGTCGGTGATATACACGACCACAAAAGTCTGAAATATCTCTTGACTCGTAAAGAAGCGAATTTGAGGCAACGAAGGTGGATAGAGTTGTTGAAAGACTACGATCGTTTCTATCGAGTACCACCGAGGCAAAGCGAACGTGGTGGCAGACGCTCTAAGTCGAAAAGTGGTGTCAGATTTAAGAGCGATGTTTGCACATCTTAGTCTTTACGATGATGGAAGCTTGTTGGCAGAACTGCAAGTTAAGCCGACATGGTTAAGTCAAGTGAAATAGAAGCAATTGGTAGATGAAAATCTGAGTGAAAAGCTTCGACAGGTGCAGAGTGGGAAAGTGGAAGATTTTGGTATTAACAGTGACGGGGTATTGTGTTTTAAAGGTAAAGTCTGTATGCCAAGGGATCAGGAGTTGAGGCAAAAGATACTTCAAGAATCGCATGGTAGCCCCTATGCTATGCATCCTGGAGGAAGTAAATTATACCGTGATTTGCGAGATCAATTTTGGTGGCCTGGACCTAAGCGAGAAGTTACAGAATTCGTGGGAAAGTGTTTAACGTGTCAGCAAGTTAAGGCTAAACATCAAGTATCTTGGATTGCTTGATAGATAAAGATTCCACAGTGGAAGTGGGAGAGAATCACCATGGACTTTGTTAGTGGGCTTCCTCTTACGCCTACTAAGAAAGACTACAGTATGGGTGATAGTGGACCGATTGACGAAATCTGCACATTTTATCCCAGTTCAGATTGATTACTCTTTGCAGAAATTGGCGAAGTTATATGTGGCTGAGATTGTGAGATTGCATGGAGTGCCGTTGTCGATTATTTCGGATAGAGATCTGAGATTTACGTCGCGATTTTGGAAAGCATTGCATCGGGCTTTGGGCACAGATTGGATTCGATCGGCATTTCATCCTCGGTCGACGGTCTGAAAGAGTAATCCAAATCTTAGAAGATATGTTAAGGGGATGTGTGATAGATTTCAAGGGAAGTTGGGAGGAATTCTTACCGTTGGCAGAATTTGCGTACAACAACAGTTTTCAATCCATGTTCGGATGGCACCATATGAAGCACTATATGGACTAAGTGTCGCACTCCTACGTGTTGGATGTAATTAGGAGAACGTCGATTTTGGGTCCGAAATAGTGGTGAATCAAGAAAAGGTTAACGTAATCTGGGCTCGGTTAAAGGAAGCATCGGCGATGACAAAAAAATCGTCTGCAGATCTTAAGCGGAAAGAAATAGAGTTTGTTGTGGGGACCAAGTTTTCCTAAAGGTTTCACCTTGGAAAAAGGTGATGAGATTTGGACGCAAAGGAAGCTAAGTCCGTGTTCATTAGACCTTATCGGATTGTGAAGCGGGTCGATCTGTGGCATATCAGTTAGATTTGCCTTCAAATTGAAGCAAATGCATGATGTGTTCCATGTTTCAATGTTACGCCATTACCGGTCGGATCCATCTCATGTAGTGCCAGTTGAGGAGGTGGAATTAAGATCAGATTTGTCATATGAAGAGGAGCCAATTCAAATTCTAGAACGAGATGTAAAGGTTTTACGGAGAAAGTCGGTTCCTCTCGTCAAAGTTTTATGGCGTAATCATGGATCAGAAGAAGCTTCGTGGGAACCGGAGGAAGTGATGCGACAGTAATACCCTCACTTATTCCAGCCAGGTAATTTCGAGGATGAAATTATTTTAAGGGGGTAGAACTGTAACATCCTGATAATTAGGGGTTATGCATTTTCTACTTAACTGAATGATGTTGCATGCTTAATTATTATTGAGTGTATTTTGGAAGTTATTTGAGCTTCATTAATTAAGTGAATGCTTAGTGAAACTTTTAATTTCTAATAATTAAGAGAGAGCTAAGCAAGTTAGGCTTTAAGAATTAATGATAAGAGGTTTCTAGCATAAGTTGAGTAATTAGCAAAGTGGTTAGGATGCATGGATGTGTGCTTGAGGAGTGAGGTTCGAATCTCTAGTTAGCATTAGGGAGGACTTTATTTTGTTTCCTTCCCTTTAGTGTCGGTGAGAATGTTCTAGAGTGGATGGGTATTCTCTTAATTTTGGCTATTTGACCATGTGAAAAGGAAGCTAGGAACTTATGGTATGGAATCATAAGTTGATGATAAGATGAGGGGGCAAAAGGCATGATATTGGGCAATGTTTTGGGAGTTTGTTCATGGTCATTTGACCATGAACACGGACGGCATGAAAGGCTAAGGGAGTGATTAATTGTCTTGGAAATTTTGGATATGATAGGGAAGAAACAAGGAGGAAACAGGGGATGATGTTGGCTAAGGTTGACCAAAATTTAGTGTAGCCATTAGGGTGTTAGTTGGCCAAAATCCTAGCAAATTGTCCATCTTTTCTCCTTTCTCCAAAATTTTTCTTCCAAACCAAATTATCTTTTGCATTAGGTGAAAACTTTGTTTTGTTTTGGTTATCATATTTGGCCAAATTGGTACTCTTTTTCTTCTTTTCCTCTCAAGATTTTCTCTCTTTTTGGTACCAAAATATTACCACTTTTGAAGGCATTTTCTTTCATCTTTTCTCACTTGACCATTACCAAAAACTTTTCTTTATTCAATTTCTTCCATAACCAAACCCATTTACTCTCTTTGATCATTTCTCCTTTTCTTTTTTCTTTTTCATCCTATTTCTCTCTTCTCTTTCCCTCTTTGCCGAAACTACAAAGGTTCAAGAACCACTTTTCTTCAATTTTTACCCCTTGGCCAAATGTGCATAGGTTCCAAAACCAATCTCTTTTCTTTTGAGAATCAACATCATTCTCATCTCTTTTGTCAACCGAATCAATTTCTATTTCGATTTTCTTTTCTCCTTTTATTTCTTTGAAAACCAAACTATTTATGCTAAAACCAATATCTTTTCCTTTATCTTTTGTTAAAGCCGAATCATCAATCCTTCTCTTCTTCTTATTCAAGGCCGAATCTTGAAGAACTCAAAGTAAGGTTTTGTCAATCATTTTCATCATTTCTTTTTACTTTGGCAAATTTAGAATTATGATCTTTTATTTTCTCTCCTAGGCCGAATCATTTGAAAAGATTTTTCAAAGATCTTTGTTGTAGACAACTCTTAAGAAGTGACCATTTGAAATCATCAAGGTAAGGTTATTAATTTAGACCATATCGATTTC
This sequence comes from Gossypium rotundifolium, assembly GCA_025506655.1. Lineage (NCBI taxonomy): Eukaryota > Viridiplantae > Streptophyta > Magnoliopsida > Malvales > Malvaceae > Gossypium > Gossypium rotundifolium. The sequence goes on from CP106730.1 coordinate 35,490,575, forward strand.
TTTAGATAGACTACTAATCGATCGTATTTTTAGGGGCGATTTAAGACCAACAAGATAGGCAAGAAAAGAGCCGTACGGAGTGCTTGGAAGAGAGGAGGTATTCCTTTACCATCAAACTTCAAACGAAGAAATCATATCGTGATTAGAGACTTTCCACCGGGTTGTGGACCCTCTGCTAACGAGGATCGGTTATTTGAAGTAGTGCGGACAATCGAACCACTTTACGTTGGTGGAATATCAGCAGGTTTTGATCCATCTAGTGGAGAAAAACCACAAATAACTGTCGTTCGAGAATCCGAAGGTAAGGATTTAGATCCCTCATCAATAAGTACAATTTTATTAGCAATAGTGTATACTAACCAAGTGTGTTAATCAATTAGGTGTTGACGAGCGAGAGGGTATTGTTCTCACTGTCACTAGGTGTGTAACCTTACATTAAAAATCTCATAAGATTTACATATATTTAAATGTGACTATATGACCATGTATATGATTGTGATTTTGGATACCATTCAGTGGTATACGATATTCAGGTATGTTTACCCCAATATTTTGTTCATTTTGCTATATGCATAAAAGTGAAATAAGCATGACTATATTATGATTTGTGGGGTAAATAGCATGAAAATCTGATTTGATATGTATGTGCATGGGCATATGGGTATATTTGATAAAGGAGGAAGTATTCTGGTGGTTTTACCACATTTCGGTGACTTCGGTCACATATTTGACTCGGTGACTTGGTCACATATTTGGCTCCGGTGACTTGGTCACATATTTGAAATCCGGTGACTTGGTCCACGTATTTGAAATTTGGACTTGATCGGTGACTTGGTCACATCTGCTTGGTGGCTTTGCCACAATATTATAAGGGCGATGCATGTTGATCGCAAGAATCGCTTCGATGGTGTGTAGCGGATGGAGGGTCGATTTAGTAATCCCACACTGTGTTGGTTGGTACGGTGGTGTATAGCGGATGGATATTTAGGTGGGCGGGCTTGCATTTCATTTCATGTACATAACCATGTAATATTGAATGATTATTATTCAATCTACCATGATATGGGCTTTTGGGCCAAATATGACTTAAATGGGCCTATGGCCATATGTGTAATTAATGGGCTTAAAGGCTTAATCAAATGGGCTTTTTGATGTATGTGTTGCACATTGAGTTTATAACTCACCCATTTTTTATGGGATAACTTTTGAGATAATTAAGTAGTGCGATGGATCGAATTGACAAGGAGTTCGAGGTGGCCAAAGCTCAAACAATGAAGTTTGGAAATTTTCCTACTTAAACTTATTAAGTTAATTATTGTTATTTAGACTTTATTATGGGTTTGCCAATTTTATGTAATAAGGCCACTATAAACTATCTTTAATTTTGTGTTTGGATTTTCCTTTATTTTGCCATGAACAATAACTATTAAATAACTAAATGGTTTTCGATAAATAATAATTCAAAATGTTTTGTCAACTAATATATATAAATATATGTTTTAAAGTAATTTCCTTAAATATGGTTTTCTTTTGACTTATCAATTCCTCCTACAAATAATGTTTTTAAAAGATATAAATTTTACTTTACAAATTTGTTTTCAACCTAAAATGTTAAGTTACTCTGTTTTCTACAAAATCATCAAGTTTTTCTTAAAAACGATAATTTGCTATAGTTTTACTCGGGGAACATACCAAATCCGGTTAGGTTTTTTAGGCTGAGTTTGGGGTGTTTCAATGACCATGGGCGGTAGATTGAAGAGGCCACCACGAGTATTCTCGCGCACTTGGGCCGTTAAGGCCTTGTTGGGCCAAAATGGGCCATATAGGCCCAATGGGCTTATGGGCCTCACTCGGATAAAATTTATGAAAAGTGTTAGAAACTTGATTTGGCTATGTAGTACGCGTAGCCATGAATAAATTTGGGCCAAATGGGCACACGAGCGTGTGGGCCCATTTGGGTCGAATGTTAGCTTTGAGCCCATTTACATTGTTTCAAACCAAATGGATTATATGTGTCGCTCGAGGTGACTGTAGGCTTTCAAAAATGTCGTTAACTATACTGAGACCCCAAGGTAGGTAAAATGACCAAAATATCCCTAAAGGGCAAAATTACCGTTTTACCCCTAATACGTGAAAATGACTATTTTACCCCTAGAGGTAGGTTGACAACTAAAAGTATGTACTGTATGACTGTACTGAGTAGGACATATTGCATACACAAAATATTGATGACATGGCATACTGTATGGGGTTGGGATTCTGTTACAGAGGAAGTACTATTGTCGGTGGCTCTGCCACACATACTGATACTGGTGGCTCTACCACAATTTCTGTTACTAGTGGCTTCGCAACATATATTGTTACTAGCAGCTCTGCTGCGTTATTATTACTGAAAACTATGCTGCAATATTGGTGTGTGGGCTAGGTGGGTCGACTTTGTCCCTACATGGTGTGTTGGGTTGGTACGGGTGGTGTGCTGGCTGGATTGGGGTAGATTTGCATACTTGCACCATACTGATACTGTATCGGGCTTAGGCCCACATTGTTACTGTATTGGGCTAAGGCCATGACTGTTACTGCATATATTACGGATTAAGTGATAAGGGATTATGCACTGAGTTCTCATAACTCACTCTTTTCTTTTAACTGTACAGGTAATCCCCAGTCTTAGGCGATTTGGAGCTGCGAGGGACTTCGAAGGGGCCACACGATCGAGGATGTTTGTTTAAATGCAATCATTTAAATATTTTATATTGGGTTGATATTTTTGTAATAAGGCCTCTAGTGGTTTTTAATTTCTTATTTTGAACAACCAAACGGATACAGACAAGTTTTCACAACTAATAACTGTTTTACAAGGGAAACACATATTTTCAACTTCAAGATTACTAAAAATTGAGTAGCTTCCTGCAATTTAAACCAACAGTAACAAACATTGTAATCGTTTTACTAAGGGTTGGTTTTTATAACTTACCAATTGTTTCCCAAGAAATAAGAACTAAATGGATTTTTACTCAAACGATTGCTCCTATCAACCTTGATTTTGAAAAACACTTCGATGTGACACGCCTGATTCAGCCATAACGTCTAGGCCGGGTTTGGGGTGTTACATTTAGTGGTATCAGAGCCCAATTGCAAAACTCGACTGTGGAATGTGTTTGAAAAGTTTTTCTGAAAGTAGATTTCAAAAATCTGAGATGTTTTTTTTTTGAAAGATGTACAAGTATGGCACACGGAGTCTCCGACGGCAAATCTGTAGGTTCTCTAATTTTGATTACTATTATACTGTGAAACTCTAGATAGAGGAAACTGAGACTGTAGGAGAATGTGAACTGTAGTGAAACTTCGATACGCGAAAACAAACCCCTAATGACTGTTTTCCCTAATACACTTGTTAATAATTACTGAAATTATAATCTGATGCCTAAGACTTTTTTTTAATCAGATAAATCACATATTGAAATAAGCACAAGAGGTACTCGCGGAAGGGGTACACGAGGCCATGGTAGAGGCCGAGAAAGTGCTCAAGCCAAGTTGTCAGCATCGGGCCATATGCCTATTCAGGAAGCACCAGCCTCACCAGTAACTAAGACGGGGTCGTATGATCGAGCAGTTGGGGATGATACCCTATCCCAAGTTATGCTCCGTATTTTAGATACGGTTGCTAGAGCTAGTATTGGAATAGTGGGCCGATGGTCAATTTTAGAGCGACTCCGATCTAATGGGGTGAAAATTTTTAGGGTTATTTCTGGTGTGGCCTCAATGTGGTAGAGTACTGGTTAGAGGCGACTGAACGAAAAATAGACGACCTTGACTATACTACGGAGTAAAAATTAAAAGGGGCGGTATCCTTACTGCAAGAAGAGGCTTACCAATGGTGGCTTACCGTGAGAAAGGGTATGCAGGCTGGCCGAATAACATGGGATTTCTTTAAGGCGGCCTTCCAAGGGAAATATGTGGGCGAAAGTTATGTTGACACCTGACGAAATGAATTTCTAAGCCTGACCCAGGGGAGTAAGATAGTGGCAGAATATGAGGCAGTGTTCTTGTGGTTGAGTTGATATGCTCGAGGGATAGTAGCAACCGAGTATGAACACTGTGTGCATTTTGAGGATGGTCTTTGGGATGAGAAAAGGGTATTGATAGTGCCACAGAGGGAGCGAGATTTTGCTACTATTGTAGAAAATGTAAAGATTGTTGAAGAGGTGAAGTGCCCAGAGCGCCGGAACCGTGGAAAAGATAAGGGCAAAATAAGAGGGATTTTGGGCCCTCAAGTTCTTCTGGGAGGCCTATTAAGAAGGCCAGGTTTGATGGGCCTGCTCAGACTGGAGTTCCTGTTTCTATTAATAAACCGCAACTTTGCATTGATTGTAAGAGATCTTAACAGGGTGAGTGCTGGAAAAGGATTGGGGCGTGCTTTAGATGTGGGTCCATGGATCATTGGGTTAAGGATTGTCCTCAGAGGCCTGTTTAGATGCAAGCTACAGGACTGGGTCATGTTCAGCCAAAGAGAGGTGGTCAGCAGCCACTGAGAGGCCGTGGGCAGGCCAGAGGTGGAAATGGTATGGGACGAGGTCGTGGAGCCCCAAGTAGAGGTACTAGTAACATTGAAGTGAGGCAGCCAGCTCTGGTATATGCTGCCGTCGCCAAGAGGATGGTGATGCCCTTGACGTCATAACAGGTATGTTCTTAATTTACAATGTACCTTATACTGCTTTAATTGATATAGGGTCTACACATTCGTACGTTGCATGCGCTGTGTCGGGAACTTTTGGTATCCAGTTTGAAAATACTGTTAGTGAGATGAATGTGATAAGTCCACAGGGACAGTTGGTTAGGGTAAATAAGTTATTCAGAGATGTGCCCCTTAAGGTCCAAGTAGTAATTTTTCCAACGGAATTGATGGAACTGTCGTTTGGTGAATTCGACCGTATTTTGGGTATGGATTTGCTGGTGAAACACCGAGCTAGTTTGGACTGTGCTGCTAAGCGTATGGTGTTGAAGACTACTGAGGATAAGGAGGTGGCTATAATTGAGGAGGTAATGAATTATTTGTCTAACATGATCTCATGATTAAGGGCCAAAAAATTAGTTCGCAAGGGTTGTGATGCATTTTTAGCCTATGTAGGAGTAACTGACTCTGAGAGTCCTTCTGCTGGAGATATAAGGACAGTTAAGGATTTTTCTGATATGTGTCCTGATGAGCTCCCTTGGTTACCTTCGAACCGTGAAGTCGAATTTGGTATTGAGCTCTTACCTGGAACAACTCCAATGTCCATCGCCCCATATATGATGGCACCGAAGGAGTTGGTGGAGTTAAAGGCTCAAATTCCAGAGCTTCTGGACCGGGGATTCATTCGATCGAGTTTGTCTCCGTGGGGAGCACCAGTGTTGTTCATAAAGAAGGATGGGTCCATGCGCATGTGCATCAATTATTGGCAACTTAATAAGTTGACTATCAAGAATAAGTATCCTTTTCTGAGGATCGATGATCTGTTTGATCAGCTGCGAGGAGCTCCGATTTTCTCAAAAATAGATCTCCGTTCTGGGTACCATCAACTGAGGGTTAAAGAGGCTGATGTGTAAAAGACTACGTTTAGGACTAGTTATGGTCACTGCAAGTTCTTGGTGATGCCGTTTGGGCTGACGAATGCACCAGTTGCTTTCATAGACTTGATGAACCGAATATTCTAGCCCTACTTGGATTGGTTCGTGGTGGTATTTATAGATGTTATCTTGGTATATTCGAGAATCAATGATGAAAATAATGCACATCTCTGAGTTGTTCTGCAGACTTTAAGAGAGAAACAACTGTACGCTAAGTTCAGCAAGTGCGATTTCTGGCTGCGAGAAGTGACATTTCTTGGTCACATGGTGTCTTCCGAGGGGATTAGGGCGGATCCTCAAAAAATTTAAGCCGTACTGGATTTGAAACCCCCTAAGACCATATCTGAGATTCGAAGCTTTCTGGGTTTGGCAGGGTATTACAGACATTTTGTTGAAGGGTTTTCCTTGATTGCTACACATCTGACTAAGTTATTGCGTAAAGGGGTACCATTTGACTGGACTGATAAGCAGCAAGAAAGATTTGAGAAACTTAAGAAAGTTTTGAATGAGGACCCTATCTTGATACAGCCAAAGTCTGGGAAGGAATTTACTGTCTACAGTGATGCATCACACATTGGATTAGGCTGTATACTGATGCAGGAGGTAATGTGGTGGCTTATGCGTCCGTCCACTTAAGCTTCACGAGGTGAATTATGCAACTCATGACTTGGAGTTAGCCGCGGTGATATTCACACTAAAAATTTAGAGGCATTATTTATACTGTGAGAAGTGTATTATCTACACAGATCACAAGAGCCTCAAGTACCTCTTTACACAAAAGGAGCTAAATCTCAGGCAACGAAGATGGGTAGAGCTTCTTAAGGATTATGACTGCTCGATGAAGTATCATCATGGTAAGGCTAATGTGGTAGCTGACGCACTGAGCCGTAGGGCTGTATCCGATCTGAGAGCAATGTTTGCTCGTCTCAGCTTGTTTGAGGATGGTAGCTTGTTAGCTGAGCTTCAAATGAGACTGATGTGGACTAAACAAATTAAGGGGAAGCAGTTGGTAGATGAGTCACTGGTTTCTCGTTTCCAACAAGTTGAGAATGGAGAGACTGTAGATTTTGTGTTGAATGGTGAGGAAGTACTGTGTTTCCATGGGAGAGTCTATGTACCAAGAGATTCTAAGTTAAGGCAGTCTATACTGCGAGAGGTGCATAGTAGTCCATACGCTATGCATCCTAGTGGAAACAAGTTATATCGAGATCTGCGTGAGCTGTACTGGTGGCCAAGGCTGAAACGCGAAGTTATTGAATTTGTTAGTAAGTTCTAGACATGTCAGCAAGTTAAGGCTGAGCATCAGCTGCCTTCTGGGTTACTGCAGCCATTTAAGATTCCACTTTGGAAATGGGAGAGAGTAATCATGGATTTTGTAAGTGGGCTGTCCTTAACGCCTATTAAGAAGGATTCGATATGGGTCATTGTAGACCGGTTGACTAAATTTGCCCATTTCATACCAGTCCGCACTGATTACTCATTGCAGCAGCTGGCAAAGTTGTATGAAGATGAGATTGTGAGACTTCATGAGGTACCGATATCCATCATATCTGATAGAGACCCTCAATTTATGTCTCGATTCTGGAAGAAATTATACGAGGCTTTCGATACTAGGTTGGACTTCAGTACTACGTTCCATCCTTAGAAAGATGGTCAGCCAGAGAGGGTGTAACACCTTTTGCCCGTATTTTATACCGAAACCAGGTATGAGGTGTTACTGGACTTATCTCACTTGTACATACAACTTTGTGCTAACAAATTTCATTACAATATAAAAATTTTCCATTCACATATCTAACATCTTTATAATGGGCCTACGAGGCCCTATACGCAAACTCTGATTGCGTGAACCATATCGAAAACCTCTAAGCACTTAGAAAAATTTGACATGAAACAGGGCCACATATCCGTGTTAGATGTGGGACACTCCCGTGTGATATTTCACAAGCCCGTGCTTTGCAACCGTGGCCAACACTGACTTGCATCGAACGGTCAGCCACACGCCTGTGTATTGTGCCCGTGGTTGACACTAACTTATTCCACACGGCCTATCGTACGGCCGTGTGCTTCAACCGTGTGGCAATTTAAATTCCAATTTCAAGGTGCAGACTTCACGCAATCTAGACACATGCTCGTGTCCTAGGCCGTGTATCCCACACGGCCGAGACACACAATCGTGCCTCTGCCTGTGGAGCATGCTAACTTGCATGCTTGGCATGCCAGGGGACACACGGCCATTCAACACGCCCATGGGACTGACTGTGGGTCACACACGGCCTAGACACACGTCCGTATGCCTACCCGTTTGGACAAGAATAAGGCCATTTGCCAAACTCTTCCATCACCCTAATTCACTTAAGCTTAACTCATCCTCAACCATCAAAACTTCATGCACATTCTTAACCAAACAACCCAATCATATACCCTACACATTTATGAATAACCTTTCATTCCATTGATTGATAGTAAAGTGCCATTTACTATGGCAATATACAAACGAATTCATCTATAAGGAGCCCATACATTTTGTCAAAATAACAAAACACTTCCTCTAAGCCTAGCCTCTATACATGCCATATTCAAGATACTAAGCCTAACCGTACCGAAACGAGCTGGTAGTGTGGATAGTCTTCCAATTATCTTCGTATCTCGACCTGGCTCTTTGACACTACAAAATAAGGGGAAAAGCGAGGGAGTAAGCTTTAAGCTTAGTAAGTTTAAATTTAAACAATAAACATCATACGATATGTTAATCAATAAATAGCATTGCATACTAAGCAAGAACAATCCACATTCCATGATCATGCTTACTCATTTCATCTCTTACCACATTCTAACCATATCAAAAGCCAAATGCTCACATTAATTAACATACAACCCTGCACTTATCACAACATGATCTCATGAGACAACACTTAATAATATCACAATAAACCATTCATAGTAATTCCAAACACTCGGTGGTTTTGTGTTGGAACGTCGGCACCCCATGGCTCAGCAAAATAAAATTAATTTCGGTGATCCAAGCCATGGATCCATGTGTGAGGAACTAATCGGGGTGAAATTAAGGTTTTGAAATTACCAAAACATCAATCTGAGTAGACAACGATGCCTCGACAATAAGAGTTTTGATCTACTGTCGAACCAAGCTGCAACCTTTTTCCGATGTCGGCCTCAAAACCTCACAAGCAATTATTAGGGTTTTTTCTTACATGCTTTGAATCTGTTATTACCTTTTTATAATTGGTATCTATATCATGAATCATAAAATTAAATAAATACAATAAAGTTTTTAATAGAAAATTATAATTACATTAATTCTATCTGAAAATTATAATTACATTAATTATAACAAGGATTTCGGTAAACTATATTTATTTAAATTTATATACAAACCAAATTCGTATATTAATAGAACTATGTTCTCATTATGTGTACAACATCCTTGTACATATAATATGTTCAATATTTTATTGCCCAATTAAATTAATTCTTTAATTAATTTAATTCATGTGACAACCAAACACAATACCAACTATGTTTTATTCCTTTCATTTCAAATACTAGAACGATTCTAATGTCACAAACAATGAGTAGCATCTAAAAATGCATCATTGCTACCTAAGTTACAAGAAGTCATGATTCGACATAAACTTTTGTGATTAACCTTTCATGCATTAATCCTTAAGTCCTTTATCTCTGAAACAGACACAAGTCATGGAATAGTCACACTTGCATAGTCCATCCCATGTTTCTTGATATCTTGAGTAGACTATGATAGACAAATTAGTATGACATCTCAATCAACTTATTTGAGCATGGCCATGCATTTCTAGTCTCACTCAATCAAGTGGCCTAATATATTACTCCTATTGTGCAAGGGGGACTTATCCTATATTGATCAACCATATCCCTCTACATAGATTATGGAATATCCAACATCAGCCTTTATAGAACAACCTGTTACGGTGTACATTTGACTGTATCAAAATATACAACTCACGATGTTGGGATAATGATGATCTCAAGTCTGAGGATCATATACATATTAATCACTATGAGTAATGTTGTGACAATTACATAATAATCCAAGAAACATACTCATAGCGGGTCACCCAATATGTTGTTCTCTAACACACATATTCATGCGATGATTTTGACACTCCATATCAATGACAACTCTTTATCATCAATCAACTACATGTTAGTCTTAATGCATTATTCTTGTCCTACTCAACAATAATACTTGACTAAGGATCTTTTAAGAATAATCATATTATTCTCAGGACATTATTATAAAATAGTTTATTTGTACACAAAAAAAAAAAAAAACTGAAATAATAATGACAATGCTTTATATTAATAAACATGGTAAATCAAGTATGTTATTACAACCATCTCATGATTGATCTTTGGGCATACTCTTACATTTCGCACTTAGCCCACCATTTATCTTTAATAGGGTGGTATCGCACATAGCCCACCAACAAGGATACATATGGTGGTATTGCACATAGCCCACCGAATGATAATATAAACTATGGTATCGCACACAGCCCATCGCGAATAAGTAATAAGGCGGTATCGCACATAGCCCACCAACAAGAATATTTACGGTGATTTCGCACACAACCCACCACTAATTTTTATGGATAATAACATTTACACCTCTATTTCAACATTCATACGAGAATTATTCGTTATCTATCGAGTTCAATCCATTTAAATCGTAAATGTTCTCAATCATATGGTGCACCAATTAGTAACAACATGTGTATTTAAGATGCATCATTTACACATAAACTTACCTCGGTGCAAAATGTGTTGATTTGCGGTTTTATCTGAAACCTTGCCTTTTCACCTGTCAAGGTTAATTTTGCACTCTTTTTGGTCTATAACAACAAAATTTCACTTATTCAATCATTTAATAATCACAATACATCATAATCTCTACTTAGGAAAAAATGACCATTTTGCCCTTGTACTATGGCAAAATTACGATTTTGAACCTAAGCTCGTAAATCATTTTTTTCATCACATTTTTCTCATTAAAAAAGCCTAGCTGAACATTTATTTCTCCTACAACTACTCACAATTTGTAACACCCTTAACCCGAGATCGTCGCCGAAATAGGGTTTAGAGGCATTACCAAACAATAGGATTATATTACAATGCATTCACGACACAAAGTCAATCATCATCAAACACATACATATACAATCATAGTGTCCCTTAAATGAGTCATCGGGACTCTAAAATGCTTATAAACCGAGTCGGGACTAAACTGAAACACATATAAAATTTCACGAAAATTTGAAACCTTTCTAAAATATAGGGGAGACACGCCCATGGGGGTAGGCCGTGCCCCTCCCACGGCTACATGACACACCCTTGTGACCTCCCCGTGGTTACATACTGCCAAAATCAACACGGCTAACAAGCACGCCCGTGTGCTAAGGTCGTGTCCTATAAGGTCATATACTGCCATTTCTCAGACGACACAGGTGTGCACGCCTGGCGCCATGGCCGTGTGCGCTTTAAGCCACATTCGCCAATTTACCCATGGCAGGACACGCCTGTGCCCCTACTGTCGTGACATTATAGGCCATTTTTGCAAGGCCAACATACCACCCACTTAGGGTCAAACCTACAAGCCAATCAACCAAACATCTTTGCACATAATGCCATCTAAAGCATACCAATTTAGAAATTTCAAACATACAATCAATACCAACTCTAATCATACCCAAATCTCAATACTTCTACTAGCATTTATCAACACAAAGTTATCACTTGATAGCAAATTTATCAATCCACAAATCATGCCAAAAGATGCATCACACATATCACATTCATTCATGCCAAACCTACCACATATCTAGCCACATCTCATGGCTAAATACAATCTCAAACATAATTCAATTAACTAGCCTATACATGCCATATTATAGCTTTATACATATTTCAAAAATACAAAAATAGAATGCCGATAGTGTGATTGAGAAGCTGACGATCCCAGATCCGAGCTACCTTTTACTGACACTGTACGGCAAAGAAACAAATCACATAGTAAGCTTTCCAAAGATTAGTAAGTTTGATATACAATACAATTATCATATCAAATTAAATCGATGCAAAAATAAACAATCACTTAGATCTATTATCTCATGTCTGTGCCTTCTCATCCATAGCCACAATGCTCATTCCTTGATCAAAGCTTAATTTTACTCATCAACCACAAAGGTTCAATACGTACCTTAACCACACAAAGCTATTAAATCTCCAAGCTATTCAATGCTCGATATTATTTGCCGACCATTCTTTAGTTTAATTGCACACTCAGTGCCACATACTTATCCGACTCATAATAGTTATCGCACACTTAATGTCTATTGTTTTAACCAATTCATTTCAAGATCGCATACACAATTACCAAAGAATAATCCAAAGCTTTCATAACATCGCAAACACACGATTGCCAAAGAATAAACCGAAGCTTTCATCACATCGCACACACAGTGCCATTCATTTCTATCTCGCTTTCACTTTAGCATACGTAGTGCCATCAAATTAAAAATCATGCACATAGTACTCAATTTCATATACATAAACATATTCATTTCATATCGATAAAACGTATCTCAATTACATGTATTATATCTGAACTTACCTCGGACGTCGAACTATCGATACGGTCGATTAATCGAGCACTTTATCTTTGCCTTGATCTTGACCCGAACCTCTCCTCTCTTAGTCTAAACACATTCAAATTCAATCCATTCAATCATCAAATCATTCATTTTAATCCAAACACACAAATTTAGGGCACTTTACAAAATGGCCCTCTCATTTTCACATTTTGACACTTTAGTCCCTATCCCACAAAATCATCAAATACTCAAAATTTCAATATACATGTGCTTAGCCGAATTCTCCCCATGCTTATACAAGCCCTCACATTTCATTTATTTCACATTTTAGTCCCTCAATTTACACTTTTCACAATTTAGCCCAAAACACTCAATTTCATAAAAAATCCAAAGACAAAAAAATGTTAATCCAATACCAAGTATTCAAATATCACTATCATCTAGCACATAGTTCACACATTCATCAATGGACCATCACAAAAACATCATCAATTCACCAAATTACAACATTGGCTAGTTAGAGTACGAAGCAACGATTACAAAAACGTAGAAATTATCAAAAACTGAGCTAAAACATACCTAAATTTTTGCTTAACAATGGCCAAACCCGTAGCTTTGTTTTTCTTTTATTTTCTTTGCTATTTTCAGCACCAAGATGAACAAGAATGACCTTTTTCATGATTTGATTTCATTAAACACATATTATTTAACTATTTACTATTTTATCCTTTCAATTAATAATTAAAACATATAATCACCAAGGTTATAGTTGTCCATTACCACCCACTATCTTAAAACTTGGTTTAATTGGATCATAAGGCCTCCATATTTAAAAGACATCAACATTTAGATACTTATAAATCATCACATAGCTTTTACTCTTTACGCGATTAAGTCCTTTCTCTTAATCCGACACTAAAACGATCAAATCATCACACAAAACTTTCACACAGACCATGTTGCATACTATTCACCCAAAAAATAATATTAAATTATTTTTCTGACCTCAAATTTGTTGTCTCGAAACCACTGTTCTGACTAGGGTCTAAACCGGGCTATTACAACTCTCCCCTTTAGGGATTTTCGTCTCCGAAAATCTTACCAGTGAATAGTCGTGGATGTTGCTCTCTCATAAAATTCTTAGGCCCCTATGTATCCTCTTCAATTTCGTGTTTGTGCCATAATACTTTCACTGGAGAAATTTTCTTATTTCCCAACTTTTTAGTCTTTCGTGCTAAAATTCGGATCGATTCTTCACTATACGACAAATCTGACAGAATCTCAACCTCAGTAGGTGCAATTATATGAGATGGGTCTGATCGATATCGTCGAAGCATTAACACATGAAACACGTTATGGATCCTTTCCAACTCTGATGGCAATCTCAATCTATAAGCAACCGGCCCAACTCGTTCAATAATCTCATATGGTTCGATGAACCTCGGACTCAGCTTGCCCTTTCGGCCAAATCGAAGTATTTTCTTCCATGGTGACACTTTCAAAAACACTTTATCACCAACCTCGAATTCAATATCCTTTCGTTTCAAATCTGCATAAGACTTCTGACGATCTGAGACTACTTTCAAACTGTCATCAATTACTTTCACTTTCTCCTCAGTCTCTTTTATAAGATCAACCCCGTGAATCTTGTTCTCACTTAGTTCGGTCCAATACAATGGAGTTCGACACTTTAACCGTAAAGAGCCTCATATGGTGCCATTTTGATACTAGAATGAAAATTATTGTTATACGCAAACTCAATCAACGATAAATGCCTTTCTCACGTGCTTTCAAATTCAAGTATGCAACATCTCAGCATGTCTTTAAGAATCTGAATAATTCGTTCGGATTGACCATCCATTTGTGGTTGAAAAGCAGTACTGAAATGCAATTTCATGCCCAAGGCATCTTGCAATTTCTTCCAAAATTGCAAGGTAAATCTCGGATCTCTATCAGACACAATAGATAACGGCACTCCGTGTAATCTCACAATCCCATCGATATACAGTTCAGCCAACTTATCTAAAGAATAATTGGTTCTCACCGAAATGAAATGAGATAATTTCGTCAATCTATCAACTATCACCCAGATCGCATCGTTCTTGCTCGGAGATAAAGGCAAACCCGACACAAAGTCCATAGTGATCCTCTCCAGTTTCCACTCAGTAATCATAATCGATTGTAATAAACCAGATGAAACTTGATGTTCAGCCTTAACTTACTGACAAACTAAACATTTCGACATGAAGTCAGAAATATCTCTCTTCATACCATGCCACCAATAGAACTGTTTCAAATCATTATACATTTTTGTGCTCCCCGGATGTACAGTCAAATGGCTATTGTGAGCTTCAGTCAAAATCATTTGAATCAACTCTGAATTTCTCGGAACGCAAATTCTATCTCTAAATCTCAAACAATCATTATTATTAACTCGAAATTCTGATACGACATTAGAATCACACTGAACTCTTTTAGCTAACAACTCATTATCAATCTTCTGATCATCACAAATCTGCTATACAAACATCGGCTTTACTTTCAATTTAGCTACAACCGCATCATCATCACATAGATCTATCTGATTACTCATAGCTTGCAAGGCATATAATGCTTTTTGATTCAAAGCATCAGCTACAACATTAGCTTTACCTGGGTGATAATGTATCACAAGTTTGTAGCCTTTCAACAATTCTAACCATCTTCTCTGTCGCAATTTGGAATCTTTCTGAGTCATCAAATACTTTAAACTCTTATGATCAGTATAAATATGACATTTTTCACTGAATAAATAGTGACGCCAAATCTTCAATGCGAATATAATCGCAGCCAACTCAAGATCATGCGTTGGATAATTCTTTTCATGCGGTTTTAACTGTCTCGAAGCATAAGCGATGACCTTTCCTTCTTGCATTAGCACACAACCTAAACCATTTAACGATGCATCACTATAGACTATAAACTCTTTGCCTGATTTAGGTTGAACTAACACCGGTGCTTCTGTCAACAACACTTTTAACTGCTCAAAACTCTGATGACACATTTCTGACCACTCAAATTTAACATCTTTCTGTAACAACTTTGTTAATGGATTTGCAATCATAGGGAAGCCTTTCACAAATCGTCTATAATATCCCGCTAGTCCCAGAAAACTACAGACTTTAGACACATTTCTCAGAGGCTTCCAATCTAAAATAGCAGAGATTTTATGCGGATCGACCCGTATTCCAGCAGCAGATACAATATGCCCCAGAAAACTAACCTCAGGCAACCAAAATTCACACTTGCTAAACTTTACATGCAGCTGCTTCTCACGCAGAGTTTGTAACACAATTCTCAAATGCTTGGCATGCTGCGTCTCATCACATGAATAAATCAAAATATCATCAATGAACACCACCACGAAGCGATCCAAATACAGTCTGAATATTCGATTCATCAAGTCCATAAATACTGCAGGGGCATTTGTTAGTCCAAAAGGTATCACTAAGAATTCATAATGTCCATACCTCGTCCTGAAAGCAGTTTTCAACACATCAGATTCTTTAACTCTCAACTGATAGTAGCCTAATCTCAAATCTATTTTAGAAAATACTGTAGCCCCTCTCAACTGATCAAACAAATTATCGATCCGAGGTAATGGATATTTGTTCTTTCTCGTCACTTTGTTCAATTATCGATAATCAATACACATTCTCATAGTTCCATCATTCTTTTTTAGAAATAACACAAGAGCTCCCCAGTGTGAAGAACTCGATCGTGCAAATCCTCTGTCAGTCAATTCTTGCAACTGAGATTTCAACACTTACAATTCTACTGGTGCCATTCTGTATAGAGCTATCGAAATAGGAGCAGTTCTCGGCACTAACTCAATACCAAATTTGACTTCTCTAATCAGAGGTAACCCAGGTAACTCTTCTGGAAACACATCTAGAAACTCACTTATCACAGGCACAGATTCAACTTTCCTTTCCGATACTTTTGTATCAATCACGTACGCCAAATAACTTTCACACTCCTTTTTCACATAGTTCATAGCTTTCATTATAGATACAACAGCTGGTAATCATTTCATATCACTAGACTCAATTCGAACTATCACACCATTCTGACACTTCAATTCAACATTCTTTCTCTTACAATTCACAATGGCATTATGCAAAGTGAGCCAGTCCATTCCCAGAATTATGTCAAATTCATCAAATGGTAGCACCATTAAATTGATCGGGAAACATAAATCACGAAACATTAATGGGCAATTCTTGCACACCTTATCCACCAAAACACACTTGGCTAAGGGGTTCAATACCCTAATCACAAATTCAGTAGACTCAACAGGTGGAGTCTTATTCGATACTAAATTCATACACACATATGAATGAGTTGATCCAGGATCTATCAATGCAATGACATCAGTATCAAATAAAGTGAAAGTACCAGTGATCATATTTGGAGATGATGCTTCCTCTCGTGCACGTATAGCATAGGCTCGGGCAGGTGCTCTCGCTTCTGACCTCACCGCTGTAGCAGTTGTTCCTCTTTGGCTTTCGCTCATAATTTTGATATTTCTGGGTGGTCTACCCCTTGTTGTCACATTACTGGGTCTTTCATTCTGAACATTTTTTTCTTCGACCATCTTTGGGCAATCTCGAATAAAATGATCTCGGGATCTACACTTATATCATGTTATATTATTATACTTGCCCCAACACTCTCCCACATGTCGTCTCCCACATTGTCTACATTCGGGCTTGTTACTCTTAACACTGCCAATAGTTGTTTCATTCGGAGCTTGAATTCGTAAACCAGTACTCTGTCTCGAACGATCTCTATTTGGATGTCCAAACGAGGCATTTGAACGATTGCTTGCATCTTTATATCTCTTTGCTCAAGATTGAGAAAACTTATTCATTGATCTCTTTCTTTCATCACGAGCCTCAGCTTTGCATGCTCTTTCGACTAATACAACAAATTCATTTATATCCAGTATTCCAACCAACAACTTAATGTCTTCATTCAATCCCTCTATAAAATGTTTACACATAGTAGCTTTAGTAGAAACACAATCTCTAGCATATTGACTCAATCGTACAAATTCTCGCTCATACTCAGTAATAGACAAACGGCCCTATTTTAGCTCTAAAAACTCCTTACGTTTCTAATCAATAAAGCGTTGACTGATATACTTCTTTCTAAACTCAGATTAAAAGAAATCCATAGTTATTCTCTCTCAAAACTATAGATATCAACGTTTTCCACCAATTGTAAGCTGTGTCTCTCAACAAGGAAACTGCACACTTAATGCCCTCTTAATGGTTCAACGGCATCTCATCAAATACTCTGATTGTATTTTCAAGCCAAAACTCATCTCGCTCAGCATCGTCATCAACTGCGACCCTAAACTCTTTGGCCCCATACTTGCGAATCTTATCTACAGGTGGTTTATTTAATCTATTCGGATCTACAACTTGTGGCACAACAGGTACTTGTAGGGGTGGAGGTTGTGGAGCGGTCGAATTTGGTCGAAAAAATTTTGAAAACCATTCACTCATCATACGAAAGAAAGCTTGCTTAGCCTCACCTCCCTCACCATTATCACTCGGCCTAGATGTGGTCGGCGCTGTCCCTTGAGTGGGAGCAGGTGCATTACTCTCTACGTCGTCAGCAACTGCTCGATCAGGATCCATTACTATATTAAAACACATTTCAACTGTCAGATTTCATCACACTATCGTAATTTCACAATATGGCATGTATAGCTAGACTCAAACTCGCTACGTTAATCTGAGAATCGACTAAACCGTAGCTTTGAAACCAATAAAATGTAACACCCCTAACCCGAGACTGTCATCGAAATAGGGTTTAAAGGCATTACCGGACAATAGGAATATATTACAACGCATTCACGACACAAAGTCAATCATCATCAAACACATTCATATCCAATCATAGTGTCCCTTAAATGAGTCATCGAGACTCTAAGCATGCTTATAAATCGAGTCCTATAAGGTCATATACTACCATTTCTCGTATGACCTATAGGCACGCCCGTGCCGTGGCTATGTGCAGTTTAAGCCACATTTTGCCAATTTACCCATGGCCTGGGACACGCCCGTGTGCCCCTACCGTGCGACATTATAGGCCATTTTTGCAAGGCCAACATACCACCCACTTAGGGTCAAACCTCCAAGCCAATCAACCAAACTTCTTTGCACATAATGCCATCTAAAGCATACCAATTTAGCAATTTAAAGCATGCAATCAATACCAACTCTAATCATACCCAAATCTCAATACCTTTACTAGCATTTATCAACACAAAGTTATCACTTGATAGCAAATTTATCAATCCACAAATTATGCCAAAAGATGCATCATATATCACATTCATTCATGCCAAACCTACCACATATCTAGCCACATCTCATGGCTAAATACAATCTCAAACATAATTCAATTAACTAGCCTATGCATGCCATATTCTAGCTTTATACATCTTTCCAAAATACCAAAATAGAATGCCGATAGTGTGATTGAGAAGCTGACGATCCCAGATCTGAGCTAGCTTTACTGACACTGCAAGGTAGAGAAACAAATCACACAGTAAGCTTTCCAAAGCTCAGTAAGTTTGATATACTATACAATTATCATATCAAATTAAATCGATGCAAAAATAAACAATCACTTAGATCTATTATCTCATATTTGTGCCTTCTCATCCATAGCCACAATGCTCATTCCTCGATCGAAGCTTAATTTTACTCATCAACCACAAAGGTTCAATACGTACCTTAACCACACAAAGCTATTAAATCTCCAAGCTATTCAATGCTCGATATTATTTGCCGACCATTCTTTAGTTTAATTGCACACTCAGTGCCACATACTTATCCGACTCATAACAGTTATCGCACACTTAATGTCTATTGTTTTAACCAATTCGTTTCAGTATCGCACATACAGTGCCACAGCAATAATCCAAAGCTTTCATAACATCGCACACACAGTGCCACAGCAATAAACCGAAGCTTTCATCACATCGCACACACAGTGCCATTCATTTCTATCTCGCTTTCACTTTCGCACACTTACTGCCATCAAATTAAAAATCATGCACATAGTACTCAATTTCATATACATAAACATATTCATTTCATATTGATAAAACATATCTCAATTACATGTATTATATCCGAACTTACCTCGGACGTCGGACTATCGATATGGTCGATTAATCGAGCACTTTATCTTTGCCTCGATCTCGATCCGGACCTCTCCTCTCCTGGTATAAACACATTCAAATTCAATCCATTCAATCATCAAATCATTCATTTTAATCCAAACACATATATTTAGGGCATTTACAAAATGGCCCTCTCATTTTTACATTTCGACACTTTAGTCCCTATCCCACAAAATCATCAAATATTCAAAATTTCAATATACATGTGCTTAGCCGAATTCTCCTCATGCTTATACAAGCCCTCACATTTCATTTATTTAACATTTTAGTCCTTCAATTTACAATTTTCACAATTTAGCCCAAAACACTCAATTTCATAAAAAATCCAAAGACAAAAAAAAAATGTTAATCCAACACCAAGTATTCAAATATCACTATCATCTAGCACATAGCTCACACATTCATCAATGACTCATCACAAAAACATCATCAATTCACCAAATTACAACATGGGCTAGCTAGAGTAAGAAGCAACGATTACAAAAACGTAGAAATTATCAAAAACTGAGCTAAAACATACCTAAATTTTTGCTTAACAATGGCCGAACCCCTAGCTTTCATTTTCTTTTATTTTCTTTGCTATTTTCGGCACCAAGATGAACAAGAATGACCATTTTCATGCTTTGATTTCATTAAACACATATTATTTAACTATTTACTATTTTATCCTTTTAATTAATAATTAAAACATATAATCACCAAGGTTATAGTTGTCCATTACAACCCACTATCTTAAAACTTGGTTTAATTGCATCATAAGGCATCCATATTTAAAAGACATCAACATTTAGATACTTATAAATCAACACATAGCTTTTACTCTTTACGCGATTAAGTCATTTCTCTTAATCCGACACTAAAACGATCAAATCATCACACAGAACTTTCACACAGACCATGTTGCATACTATTCACACAGAAAATAATATTAAATTATTATTTTGACCTTGAATTTGTGGTCTCAAAACCACTATTTCGACTAGGGTCTAAACCGGGCTATTACACAATTCCAACTATTTCATGCATTTATTACTAAATCACAACATTTACAACTTGATCCCATTTAGGTGTTTTCATGATAACACCTTTCACAAAAGTTGTTTCTCATCTCATTAACATTCATTTTCTTCCATAAAAACTTAGCAAATAACATAGACACTCTCATGGCAAGTCCCTAAACTTTCAACCACATTGGAAATTAGTCCCCTCTTTAGCTAGCTTAAGCTTTGGGGACTCCAAAAGTACAAAAATTATCAAATAAAACCACCAAAATCACTTACTTGCAGAGAAGATGAGTTGCTGAAATTTCAAACTTCAAAACCCTTACTCTTGTTAGTAATTTAAGTGGAAGAGGGAAGATGAATAGTGATAGATGATAGCTTCTTTTATTCATATTATTTTATTTATTTTTATCTCCTAATTTCACCAAATGTTGACCAAAAATAAATGCTCTTGTCTCCCTTATTTCCAATGGCCGGCCATACCATCCTAATAGCCTAATTGCACTTTAAGGACCTCTAATTTAATATTCTATGGCTATTATACACCTCCACCTTAAAAAATAGAACTTTCGCACTTTATGGGATTTAGTGCTTTTTTCACAATTAAGCATGGAATCACGCAAAATTGAAGCACCCAAAATTTTCATATAGCCATATATTAATGCCATAACAAATAAAATAATACCAAATAATTTCTTTAACCTTGGGTTAGTGGTCCCGAAACCACTGTTCTGACTATCCCCAAAATCGAGCTGTTACAACTCTCCCTTCCTTTAGAAATTTTTGTTCCCCAAAATCTTACTGGTAAAAAGGTTTGGATATTATTCTCTCATTGCTTCTTCTGGTTCCCACGTAGCCTCTTCCACACCGTGTTTTTTCCACAACACTTTTACTAAAGCAATACTCTTATTCCTCAACCATTTAACCTTCTGAGCCCACATCTTAATTGGCTCCTCTTCATAAGTCATGTTCGATCATATCCCAATTTCTGATGGAGGGATCACATGTGAAGGATCAGAACGATATCGTCGCAACATTGACACATGAAACATGTTATGTGTTTTCTCTAACTCAACCGACAAATCCAACTGGTATGCCACTAGCCCAATCTTTTTGGTAATCTTGTACGACCCTATGAATCATGGACTCAATTTCCCCTTACGACCAAATCTCAATATTTTCTTCTACGGAGATACCTTTAGAAATACCTTGTCGCCCACTTGAAACTGGATTTATTTTCTTTTCAAATTTGCATACGATGCATCTTTCAGACTATTACGGATCACTTTCAATTTCTCCTCAGTTTCCTTAACTAGATCAACTCCACGAATTTGCTTCTCATTAAGTTCGGTCCAATATAAGGGAGTCCGGCATTTGTGACCATACAAGGCTTCGTACGGTGCCATCCATATACTCGGCTAATAACTCTTGTTATAATCAAACTCAACCAAAGGTAGATATCTTTTCCAATTGCCTCCGAACTCTAACACATAGCATCAGAGCATATCCTCAAGAACATGAATCACTCTTTCAGATTGGTCGTCAGTTTGAGGATGGAAAGTAGTACTAAAATTCAACCTTGTACCTAAGGCTTCTTGTAACTTCTTCTTCTTCCAAAACCTCGAAGTAAATCTCAGATCTCTATCCAAGATGATAGATATAGGCACTCCATGTAATCTCACCACTTCAGTAATATACAACTCAACCAACTTATCAAGGGCATAATCAACACACACTGATATAAAGTGAGCCGACTTCGTTAGTCTATTAACAATAACCTACACAGCATCTTTTTTTCAGAGTCATAGGCAACCTCGTTACAAAATCCATGGTGATCTGATCCCACTTCCACTCGGGAATTATCACTGGTTGAAGTAGTCTCGAAGGAACTTGATGCTCGGCTTTCACTTGTTGACAGATCAAACATCTTGTCACAAACTCAGAGATGTCTCTTTTCATTCCTGACCGCCAATAAAACTTCTTCAGATCATTGTACATTTTCGTGCTACCGGGATGTACTGACAAATGACCATCGTGTGCCTGATGTAAAATTTTTTGGATCAACTCATCATCTTTTGGTACACAAATCCTATCATGAAACATCAAATAATCATCCAAACTTACCCGAAAGTCAAAATCATTTCCCGATTCATACTTAGCTCTCTTAGTTGCATCTCATCATCATTCTTTTGAGCCTCACATACCTGTTTGATAAATAATGGCCTAGCCTTCGATTTGGCTAATATAGCACCATCATCAGACAACACTAAACTCGTACTCATAGCCATCAAAGCATACAGATATTTTCTACTCAAGGCATCTGCCACTACATTTGCTTTCCCTGGATGATAATCAATTACAAGCTCATAATCCTTCAATAATTTGAGCCACCGTCATTCTCTCAAATTCAAATCCTTTTGATCGATCAAGTACTTCAAACCCTTATGATCCGTGAAGATTCGACACTTCTCACCATATAAATAATGACGCCAAATCTTTAATGTGAAAACAATCGCATCCAACTCCAAACCATGAGTTGGATAATTCTTCTCATGCAGTTTTAACTGTCTATAGGCGGAAGCTACCACCTTTCCCTATTGCATCAACACACAACCAAGGCTATTTAATGATGCATCGCTATAAACCAAAAATTTTTTCCCCAACTTAGGTTGTACTAAAACCGACGCCTCTGTCAACAATGCTTTCAATTTCTCAAAACTTTGTTGACATTTCTCAGTCCATTCAAACTTAGCATCTTTATGCAATAGTTTCATCATCGGGGTAGCAATCATAGAAAATCCCTTTATGAACCATCTATAGTACCCCGCTAAACCCAAAAAACTTCTGACTTTCGACACATTTCTTGGTGGTTTCCACTCCATAATAGATCTTACTCGGATCAACTCTAACACCATCACCTGACAAAATGTGTCTTAGGAATCCGACCTCTCGGAGCCAAAACTCACTCTTGCTAAATTTAGCATACAACTGTTTGTCTTTTAAAGTTTGCAAAATAATTTTCAGGTGCTCTGCATGATCATTCTCATCCCGAGAATAAATTAATATATCGTTGATAAAAATGACCACAACTTTATCCAAATATGGTCGGAAGACACGGTTCATTAAATCCATAAAAATCGAAGGAGCACTGGTATGATTTACTCATTGGCCTTTTTCTTGCATCTAGAGCCTCACTCATGGCTTTCCTCTTTTCCTTATTTAGTTCCTCGGCCTTACATGCCCTATCGACCAACACCACAAACTCTTTTAACTCCAAAATCCCAACTAGAAGTCTAATATCCTCATTCAGCCCATCTTTAAACCCCTTGCACAAGATAGCTTCTCTAGACACACACTATTGTGCATACTTGCTGAGCCTAACAAACTCGCGTTCATATTCTGCCACAGTCATTTTTCCTTGCTTCAATTCAAGTAATTCCTTCCATTTCTGATCCACAAATCTATGGCTTATATACTACTTTCAAAAATCTTCCAAAAAGAAGTCCCACGTCACTCCCTCCCTTGGAACCACCGACTTTAACATTTTCCACCAACGTTAGGTCCTTCAGCAATGGCACGGTGCATTTCAAGCTCTCCTCAGGTGTACAGGAGAGTTCATCAAATACTCGCATAGAGTTTTCAAGGCAGAACTCCGTCCTCTCAAGGTCATCATCTATATTAGCTCTGAATTCCTCAGCCCCTTGCATCTTAATCTTATCTACCGGGGGCTTGGTCATTCTCACTAAATCTATACCTTGTGGAGCCACAGGAACTGGATGTGGTATAGGAGGGGGTGGAGGAGGTTGAGCGTTAGGGTTCGCTCGTACATACTCCATGTACCAATTACTCATCATTAGAAGAAAGGTTTCCTAGGCCTCTTCTCCTAGACCCATAGTCTTAGGTCCACTCTCTACAGGCGCGTTCCCTTGCGTGAGACCCGGTGCGTTACTAGCTATATCATCAGTAGCCGCTCTATTGAGATCTATTTACTATATAAAAACAAAGTTTAGAATTGTTAGAAGCCACTACACTATCTATATGCACTTATGGCACGTACAGGTAGACTCTTACACATGCTACGGTAGTCTAAAAACTGACTATACCAAAGCTCTGATACCACTAAATGTAACACCCTTTGCCCGTATTCTATGCCGGAACTGAGTATGAGGCATTATCAGACTTATCTCACCTGTACATACAACTTTGGGCTAACAAATTTCATTCCAATTTAAAACTTTTCCTTTCACATATATAACATCCTTATAATGGGCCTACGAAGCCTTATACGCAAACTCTGATTACATCGAAACCATACCGAAAACCTCTAAGCACTTAAAAAATTTTAACATAAAATAGGGGCACACCCCCGTGTGAGATGTGGGACACGCCTGTGTCATATTTTACATGCCTGTGCTTGGCACCCATGGCCAACACTGACTTGCATCGAACGGTTGACACTGACTTGCACCCATGTTGTGCCCGTGGTTGACACTAACTTATTCCACACTGCTTGTTGCACGCCCGTGTACTTCAACTGTGTGGCGATTTAAATTCCAATTTCAAGGTGTAGACTTCACACGGTCTAGACACATGCCCGTGTCCTAGGCTGTGTCTCCCACATGGTCGAGACACATAGCCGTGCTTCTACCCGTAGAGCATACTAACTTGCATGCTTAGCATGCCAGGGAACACATGGCCATTCAACACGCCCATGGGACTAACTGTGCTTCACACACGGCCTAGACACACGCCCGTGTGCCTACTCGTGTGGACAGGAATAAGGCTATTTTCCAAACTCTTCCATCACCCTAATTCACTCAAGTTTAACTCATCCTCAACCATCAATACTTCATGCACATTCTTAAACAAACAACCCAATCACATACCCTACACATTTATGAATAACCTCTCATTCCATTGATTGATAGGAAAGAGCCATTTACTATGGCAATATACAGAAGAATTCATCTATAAGGAGCCCATACATTTGGCCAAAATAACAAAACACTTCCTCTAAGCCTAGCCCCTATACATGCCATATTCAAGATACTGAGCCTAACTGTTCTGAAATGAGCTGGTAGTGTGGATGGTCTTCCAATTATCTTTGTATCCCGACCCGACTCTTTAACACTATAAAATAAGGGGAAAAGAGAGGAAGTAAGCTTTAATCCTAAGAAGTTTAAATGTAAACAATAAAAATCATACAATATGTTAATCAATAAATAGTATTGCATACTAAGCAAGAACAATCCACATTCCATGATCATGCTTACTCATTTCATCTCTTACCACATTCCAACCATATCATAAGCCAAATGCTCACATTAATTAACACACAAGATTGCACTTATCACCACATGATTGCATGAGACAACACTTAATAATATCACAATAAACCATTCATAGTAATTCTAAACACTCAATGGTTTTGCACTTAGCCCACCATTTATCTTTAATAGGGTGATATCGCACATAGCCCACCAACAAGGATACTTACAGTGGTATTGCACATAGCCCACCGAATGATAATATAAATGATGGTATCGCACACAACCTATCGTGAATAAGTTATAAGGTGGTATCGCATAGCCCACCAACAAGAATATTTATGGTGATTTCGCACACAGCCCACCACTAATTTTTAAGGATAATATTCTACATTTACACCTCTATTTCAACGTTCATATAGGAATTATTCGTTATACTGTACCAATAAGTAACAACATGTCTATTTAAGATGCATCGTTTACACATAAACTTACCTCAGTGTAAAATGTGTTGATTTGTAGTTTAATTCGAAACCTTGCCTTTTCCCCGATCAAGGTTAAGTAGACGCTCTTCTTGGTCTATAACAACAAAATTTCACTTATTCAACCATTTAATAATCATAATACATCATAATCTCTACTTCAACAAAAATGACCATTTTGCCCTTATACTATGGAAAACTTACGATTTTGACCCTAGGCTCATAAATCATTTTTTTCATCACATTTTCTCATTAAACAAGTCTAGCTAAACATTTATTTCTCCTATAACTACTCACAATTCCAACTATTTCATGCATTTATTACTAAATCACAACATTTACAACTTGGTCCTATTTAGGTATTTTCATGATAACACCTTTCACAAAAGTTGTTTCTCATCTCATTAACATTCATTTTATTTAGTAAAAACTCAGTAAAAAACATATAAACTCTCATGGAAAGTACTTAAACTTTTAACCATATTGCAAATTAGTCCGCTCTTTAGCTAGCTTAAGCTTTGGGGACTCCAAAAGTACAAAAATTATCAAATAAAACCACCAAAATTACTTACTTGTAGAGAAGATGAGTTGCTAAAATTTCAAATTTGAAAACTCTTACTCTTGTTAGTAATTTTGGTGGAAGAGGGAAGATGAATAGTGGAAGATGATATCTTCTTGTTTTATTCATTTTTATCACCTAATTTCACCAAATGTTGACAAAAAATAAATGCTCTTGTCTCCCTTATTTCCTATGGCTGGCCATACCCTCCTAATGGCCTAATTGCACTTTAAGGACCTCCAATTTAATATTATATGGCTATTAGACACCTCTACCTTGAAACATAGAACTTTTGCACTTTATGCGATTTAGTCTTTTTTCACAATTAAGCATTCAATCGCCCAAAATGAAAGCACCCAAAATTTTCATATAGCCATATATTAATGCCATAACACATAAAATAATACCAAATAATTTATTTAACCTATGTTATTGGTTTCTAAGGCTACTGAAGACTGTTTGCCACCGCGAGTTTACGATAATAATAGCTACCATCCAAAGATTCAAATGGCAATCGCATTTAGGCATTGTATGGTCATAGGTGTCGATTCTACCTATTGACCGAATCAAGCGAGCAATGAGGTTTAGGGCCGAGTTAGTTTCTGATATCGAAGAAAAGGTAAAACTGATTCGAGATCGGTTGAAGGAAGCGTCGGACAGGCAAAAGTCTTAATCAGATCTTAAACGTCTAGAGATTGAGTATCCTGTGGAGACTTCGTAGTTCTTTCTTGGGGTCTCTCCATGGAAAAAGATACTGAGGTTTGGACGAAAGGGGAAGCTTAGCCCTAAGTTCATTGGGCCTAACCGTATACTAAAGCGTGTGAGACCAGTCGCCTATCAGCTTGAGTTTCCTCCAGAATTAGACTAAATTCACAATGTGTTTCATGTCTCTATGCTGAGACGTTATCGCTCTGATTCCACACATATAGTACCAGTCGAGGAGATCAAAGCTAGGCCAGATCTAACCTTCGAGGAAGAGCCAGTACAGATATTGGACCGTGACGTTAGGGTGCTAAGAAAGAAATCGATCCCACTGGTTAAAGTGCTTTGGCAAAATCATGGTACCGAGGAAGCCACGTGGGAACCTGAGGAGGCAATGCGACAACAATACCCTCACCTATTCTGACCAGGTAAACTTTGAGGCCGAAACTTCTTTTTAAGGGGTAGAGTTGTAACGCCCCAAAAATTTAGAGACTTTAATTTTTCATGTTTAGACACAAATCTGTATCTGCTTCAGTGGCTGAGTGATTTGGGTGTGTGTGGGAGTTTTTGAGAAGCTTGGGGTCAAGTCTTAGCTTTTGCAGAATTTTTTAAATTTCGCTCTTAAAAGGATCTGGACGCTAGCACCTAGGTCTTATTAATTATTGTGCTTACCTTAAGTCACAAAAATCCTATTGGTGCAATGGTAGTGGTGTTGTGAGTGTGGCAAGGAGGTCTGAGGTTCGAGTGTTGGCGTGGCATAGGGGGCATTTATTTTGCAGCTGGGACGGCTAGAACTTGTGTTGTAGTGGATGTTTGATGGATGAGAGGAGTTTGAATTGGTCTTGAAGTTGTTATGGAGGATATCAAGGAGGGATAAGGGGAGTGATTCGTGGCGATTTTCAAGGAATTTGAAGTGTGAGGAGAGTTATGGCCGTGTGGGACTCTAAGGTCTTAGTGAAATCCAGCTAGAGGGAAAAGATGGAGCATTTTCGACACTAGGATTCCCTTGTTCGATTCTTGTGAGTGTTGATAGGTGAGTGTCGAATTTCCTTGCTGAGAGTTTGGGATTTTTTTCTCTTTTTGCATTTTGGGTTCTCTTAAGTCTTATCTGTCCTTCGAAACTGACCACTCATCTCATTTCCCCTCTGACCATTTGTGTCATTCTTTCTCCTCATCTTTGATATTTTCTTTCTCTCATAGTCGAACCTTCCCTTCTCTTCTTTTAACTTCTATTCATCTTCTATTCTGGGCTGGCTGAATATCACCGTGATAATCCTTTTCAAATTTGAATATCAACGTGATAATCCTTTTCATTGATCTCTTGATTATATCGGTGAAGTTACTACACCAAAACAGATTTTCAGCGGCATTTTTAGTGGCGTTTTAAAGAAAAACACCGCAAATATTATTCATTAGCGGCATTTGAGGGAAAACACCATAAAAAAAAAAAAGAGAAATAGCGATGTTTATTAACAAAACGCAGCTAAAAATGACATATTGCGCCGTTTATTTGTAAAACGCCGCTAAAGGTCTGAACATTAGTGGCGCTTTTGAAAAAACGTTGCTAAAAGTTTGAGCATTAGCTGCGCTTTTGGGAAAACGCCGCTAAAAGTATGGACATTAGCGGTGCTTTTCTAAAAACACCGCTATAGATCTGAGTATTAGCGGCGCTTTTCTAAAAACGCTGCTATAGATCTGAGTATTAGCAGCGCTTTTCTAAAAACGCCACAAAATTTTGAGCAAAATAACATTGTTTAATTTTTTCTTTAACATTAGTGGCTTTTTTTTGTGAAACCGACGCAAAATGTAACCTATAGTGGCATTTTTTATAGAAACGCCACAAAAAAAATTATTTTAGGGTTTATGATTTAGAACTTAATTAAGGTTTAATGTTTATAGTTTAGAGTTTTAGGGTTTATGATATAATGTTTATTATTTTGGGTTAATTGTTTATCTTAAGGGTTTCTAAATTGAGTTTAGGGTTTGGGGTTTTCTAGTTTAGGGTTTCGTGTTTTCTCGTTTAGGGTTTATATTTTATTATTTATTTAAAGGTTTATAGATCATGGGTTTTTGGATCATGTTTATGGATTACGGTTTAAGTGTTAGGGTTTAAGGGTAATAGGTTAAGGGTTATGAGAGTAATGGTTAGGGGCCAGTTAATCTTTAGGGGTTATTGTTTTATGGTTTAAGGTTTAGGAGTTTTAATTTAATTTTTAAGTTCTACGAGTTACTATTTCAATGGTTTAGGGTTTAGGGATACTATACATGGTTTATAGTTTATATTTTAGGGTTTAAGGGTGTATGATTTAGAGTATAATTTTTAGGGGTTAGGGTTATGGATTTAGGAATTAATCTTGGATTTTTTAGAATATAAAAAAGATAAATATAAATTATTATTTTAAAATAATACATATCAAAATGTGTTAAATCTTAAAATCATACATGAACTTTAATTTGATCCAAATCTTGTAAAATATAAACATAATTATTGATGTTATTAACATCATTTTTATTATTGCATACATAAAATTTATATTTACTCAAGATAAAAAAATTGATGTATTTATATTTTAAAATAATGTGTATGATTAAATCAAAATTAAAATTTCAATGTATATATATTTAGGGTTTAATTAAGGGTTAAGAGGTTAATGGTTTTATGGAATTTAAGAAATAATTAAAACATTAGTGCCGTTTTTTACAAAAAACGTCGTAAAAACGCACCATTTTAGCCAAAACGGTGGCGTTTTAGTTGTGTTTGTTGTGGCATTAGTAGCGTTTTTGTTGAAAACGCCAGTAAAGATCGATAAATAGTAGCGTTTTTAAAAAGCACCGCAAAATATAAAGTTAAACGGTGTCGCTTGGGTGCAAACGCCGCAATGTATTTTGATTTTGAGGAAAACGGTGCGTTTTTGTAAGTTCGGTTCTGTGGACGATGCCGTTTTGTCGAAATGGAAAAAAATTTAGTGAGGCTAGTAAATAAATGCCACCAAAACTCAGGCATTAGTAGCGCTACGTTAAAAACGCCGCAAGATGTATTTTGTTTTTGAGCAAAACGGCGTGTTTCTGTATGCTCGGTTTTACGGACGACGTCGTTTTGTCAAAAAGGGAAAAAATTTTAGTGGCGCTACTGAATAAACGCCAATAAAACTCAGGCATTAGTGGCGCTAGGTTGAAAACGCCGTAACTTGTATTTCATTTTTGAGCAAAATGGCGCGTTTTTGTATGCTCGATTTTAACCCCAATCCAACCCCGAAATACCTTATTGTTTTCCCTAATTGTATACCCTAAATCCCTAACTCCCAAAACTTCGTCGACCATCCGCTTCGTCATCGACGATTGCTCCTCTGCCGCATCACTGTCGACCTTCCTCTGTCCCATCGCTTTCGACACTCTACTGCATCACCGAGTAAGTGTTCCTACAATGGCTTCTCATTCTTTTTAGTTTGTCTGATTGGAGATCATTAGGACTAATCTATACTAGAATTGGCAGTCCCTCATCTAGAAGTGAGATATAAATGTTATTTTTTTTGCTTTTTGTTATCACAAATTTCTGGGAATTAAGTATATTTGGCATGGTAGGAAAAGTTGATTCTGGGTTTGGTCACGTAATGTTTTTTCTGATGCAGTGTAATCTTAGTATTTTAGAATAATGACAATTTTTATTTAATGAATATTTTAATCCTTTTGGGTGATGAATATGAAAATTTTCTTGTAGAGCAAATGGTTTCAGGGAGAGGAGTGTGCTCTCAGTTATAACATGACAAAATCTTGTGACATTTACACTGCCCCAGCTAACAAAGGGACCACTTATTTTTTTTATAGGACATATTCATTATGTTTCATCAGACCATCGAAAATTGTTTCCTCAGTTTATGCTTTTGCTTGTGCTATTTTTGTTTTAATGTGTATTAATAATTGGAGAGGATGCATGAAAATGAACTATTGCATGATTTGATCTATCTCGTTGATGTTCACTTACTTTTATGATTGGGTTAATTGTAATGTTCATAATTTGATATAGAATGGGTTACTTTTATGTGTGAAATATGTGAGAACAAGGGTAGAAAGTTTTGATTATTAATCCCGATGTAAGAAATAAAATAAAAAAATAAGCATTGATAGAGACAAGCAATTTTGAGTGTAAAGTTAGGAAGTTTATACGAGTTAAATGCATCGTACTATATTACTGTAATTTAAGAATTGTTATTGTTCTATATCCCTTATACTAGTATTATATCACTGCCGAGTTTGTATGCTAATAGTCATTTCGTTTACGTTGATATTCATTACCACTATCTTTTCTTTACTTTTGTAATCAATATCATTGTGAAACTCCTATCTTATCGTGTAATTGGGTTTTGTAGAGCTAATGCACATTGAGTTGCTGTCAGGTACTTACGAATTGAGTATTGACAAATTCAATATTTGAAAAAGACCGTTTGCAGCTCTGGGTAATACTCAAATTGATTTTTAGCCAATATATAACTCAAGTTTCGTATCTAATACTTATCCTGTTATTTGTTTAAAATATATTACTTATAAAAATTTTGATTTTTTTCTCATTCTTATGTTGTTTTACTTTGAAATCTTCGCTGAGCTTGTACTATCTACCGCTGGCCTTGAAGGTTTGCTGATATCAACACATTGTTCTCAGCATAAATGTTGGGAAGCAATAAGCCCCTATCCTAATTGTTAGTCAATTTTATGCTTATTAGAAAAGATGGAAGTTGTACTTATATCTTTTAGTTCTTTGTTTTATATGGAAATTGACATTAACCTTTTACAATAGCTAATTACTGACTTGGAATCACATTCCACCAACACAAGAGAGTCTATCAGACAACTTGTTGGACGTGCAACTAATACGGGTGAGGATCTTCTGCCAATTTTTACTTTCTTTTATTGTTGTTATGGGCACTTGTAATCCAATTTTTTCTTACTTTATTTTACAACTGTCATCCAGTTTTCTGCCTTCAATTCTCTATTATTGCAATCAAGTTTGCTTAGCCTCAATCCATATTGTCTCAGGTAAGAAGCTTTGAGGACGGCTATAAAATAGTTTAAATGTAATTGTGTTTTATTTGTAAGTTATGCTTACTTTGTTTTACAATTGTCATCCAATTTCTGCCTTTAATTCTATTTTATCTGCAATCCAGTTCAAACCATATTGGTAAGCAATCTTTTTTAAAATGTTAAGCAATATATTATAGAATGTAATTTAATGTTAAGCAATTTGTTATCTGCAATCCAGTTCAATCCATTTTAGATGGTTTTCTTACAGTTTCTTTTTTAATATAAAAGGTAATTTAAAAACATCTTAAGATGGTTTTTCATTATTTTACTCAATTTTAATATAAGAATCAAATTACCAATTTTTATATTAGTAATCTTTGATTTCAATATTTAATATTTTTAAATATTTTTAAACTTATAATATATTATAAAATGTTAAGCAATCTATTATAAATTGTGATGTTAAAGCATATTAGATGGGTTTCTTACGGTTTCGCTTTTAATATAAAAAGTAATTTAAAAACTTCTTAAGATGGTTTTTCATTATTTGACTCCAATTTTAATATAAGAATCAAATTACTATTTTTTTATATTATAATATGAGGGTTAGTACGTTGTACTTCGAAACACCCCTAGAGACTTGTTCGACATTGGCAGTGGAAGTAGAGATGACATAGTCGAAAAGTTAGAAACTTTGCCTTTTCCAAAACAAGACTTAACTGAAAGTATCCCTAGTACTAGTCAACAATTTCAATGGGTTTGTCAGGATGTGGACGAAGATATTTACTGAAATATGATGTAGTAAGATTTAACGATTTATTATTTATATGTAATATTATAATTTTCATGTTGGTCATGTTATATAATTTAACTGCTTTTAAATGTCCTATTATTATTGTTATTTGTTACTAAAATTTTGAACTATTTTATGTGTATTGCGGGAAAATGCCTAGAAGATTTATTACGAGGTTTAAATATTGTCCGTAATACTCCAAATCCGTAAGAAGTAAATAGTGGATGGGATACGCTTGTTGGATCTTCTAGTCTGGGACATAGATGACGAGCATGGGCAATTCCAAAGTAATGTTAAGTTTATTTTACATGCATGTTGAATTTTATTATTGATTCATTTTCAATTTTAATATAATAATATATCATTTTTTAGCTGAGGGTGGTGGGACGAGCAGAGGTCGATGACGTACATTACTTACAGATTTATACGACTTAGAGCCTACCGAGCGTGTTCAAGTAAGGAGAAACAATCATGGCCAGCCTATCGGATCTGAAGCTCGACTGTTGGTAGGCTATTTGGGCATTATAGCACGAAATGTGAATATGTTGCCCATTAACTACGAATCATGGCATCACATGCCTGATGCCAACAAAAATCAGGCTCTCGATAATATTAAGGTTATAAAAGGTGAATGTAATTTATAATACTTTAATTTAACCTTCATTTATATTAACTTTTAAATTTTTTTCGTGGTAACTTTGCTTTAGAGGTCTCCGATGACTATGTTAAGAAGACGTTGGGTAAAAGCGGAGAGACAATAAAAGCACCCTAAAAAATAATATTTTAAGAAAGACATAAGCCTCGATTTAAAATTGCGAAATGTCCCACCGGAATGTTGAGGTACCAATGGGAAGATCAAGTTAGATTCGAATTCAAAGAAAGGAGAGGTATTACGTACTTTCAAAGTCTTATAAATTTTTCGGTTTATCGATTTACTATATACATAATTCAAATTCCATTATGTAGGATCGTGAGCGAGTTGGAACAAACAAGAGATGAAACAACAATTCACGCATTACGATGTGTTCCGAAGTTTTGCTCGTGTAGTGAGGCGAGATATTATAATTTATTACTTCTTTCAAATATTAATTACTTTATACTATTAAATTATATTTTTTCTGCTATAATGTAGGAAGTTTTGTTAGGTCAAAAAGTTGGACGCCTTCAGCTTTTTGACATTATGCATAGGAAGAAGGATGGATCTCCGATGACATCCGAGGTTGCAAAAATTTTGGTATATATACTTAATAAAATTTGATTTATTATAAATATTTATAATGTTTAATTACAACAGTTTAATTCATCGTTTGTAGTTTTAAATTTATAATTTTAAGTTATGTTCCATTCCTTTTTATTATATATTTCGTTTCTAACTTTTTTATTAATTTATTAGGATAAACTAAAGGAGAAGAAGGCGGAGTATGAAGCGGTTACTTCGTCTGACAGTTCTGTTAATCTCAAGGAGATTGATAACAGAATTGTTACTGATGTTTTGGGTCCTGAAAGGTACGACTGCTTCGATTGATAGTTTTGTTAATCTTGAGTATATTTATAACAAAATTATCACTAATGTTTTGGGTCTTACAAGATATGGTCGGGTTCGATGTCAAGGATCGGTGTTACCTCGACTCAATATTTTGATCCACTCCGACAATACATGCCTTCCGAGAGTCAATCTCGTCTTTGAAGTTTAGAGGCGAAAGACCGGAGATCTCGATGGAAGCGAAACACAATGAGCAAATTTTTTAGCTTAGAGCGGAGGCAAGAATGAGGAGGCGGAGCATATTGCTTAACTTAGAGCGGAGGCAGCAGCGCAGGAGGCAGAGAAGAACAAAAAGTATGAAGAACTCCACCTGACTCTGATTATGATGCGATTGTTCCAGTGATGAGTCGCAGAGGCTGCCTTCTTAGACATTTATTTTCTTGTTGTAAGTTTTTTTTTAACATTGTCACAGTTAACATTATTGTAAGAATTGTTTGAATTATGCTTCATTTATTAATAAATATCATATATCTTTTATTAAATTTGAAGTATCATTTAGATTTAATGCTTTTGGTGAGATTTAAATGTTTTATTTGCTGCCTTGGGTTGGAATTATATACAAATGCTACTGTTTTTGGTTGGTTTTTAATGCAGGGAGGGTAGGATATTGCAGAAAAATAGCATTGCAAATCTGTGCAAATTAGTGGCATTTTTGTTAAAAACGCTACTAAAAGACCCCACTTTTAACGGTGCTTTTACAAGAAACGCCGCTAAAAGACCCCACCTTTAGCAGTGCTTTTACAAGAAACGCCGCTACAAGACCCCACCTTTAGCAACGCTTTTATAAGAAACGCCGCTAAAAGACCCAACCTTTAGCGACGCTTTTATAAAAACGCCGTGAAAAGACCACACCTTTAGCGGCGCTTTTATAAAAATGCCGCGAAAAGACCCAACCTTTAGCGGCATTTTATAAAAAAGCACCACTAAAGGTAAGAAGTTTTAGCGGCGCTTTTCTGTAAAATGCCGCTAAAAGACCCCACCTTTAGCGGCGCTTTTCTAGAAAACGCCGCTAAAAGACCTCACCTTTAGCGGCGTTTCTTATAAAAGCGCCGTTAAAACTTCTTACCTTTAGCGGTGTTTTTCATAATAAACGCCGTTAACTTTTGCGGCACTTGTTTTAGTGGCATTTTTTGCGGCGCTTTCAAAAGCGCCGCAAATAGTATTAGTGGCGCTTAAAAACGCCGGTAAAAGCCAAAAAAAAAAACGCAGCTAAAAGTCTATTTTGGTGTAGTGAGTGATCAAAGGCTATTCTCTACTTTTCTTTTAAAACAGAATTGCACCTATGTTCTTCTTTTCTTTTCCAAAACTGAATAACCCCATTAACCGATTGTTATTTAATTCATTATGTACTACACTCATTGTGATTCTAGGGTCTTCCACGAGGAGTGGTGAAGTATGAACGGTTTGGAGGAGTCACACCTTCATTCTCAAACGTCCGGTAAGGTAATAAGGTTACCTAATGTTTTTGGGGATGGCCGAATATGCCTTACCACTTTCTAATCAATTCTTGACTGTAATTTAGGAAAGCAGCAAAGGAGTGTGATCGTTTCTAAATAGCGAGCATTGAGGGATTAAAGTCACCCTTATTCAAACAAGGTAAGAAAGGATTTCGGATTAAGTGTTACTAGGAGGGTGTTACCTTAACAACTAAGGAATAACATTGGATCTCGATGAATCTAGGTTGGGTGCTCGTAGATCTTGGAAGGACTCCGTAAAAAGATGTGTAATCACACTATCTCTGCTATGAATCAGGAAAAGCCAAAAAGTTGAAACTTCGGCACTTGAGGCCTTACGAGCGTGTGATTGCTCGTGTGGTAAAATAGAGCACACAACTATGGGCAGTAGACTAAAGAGGCCACCACGAGTGTTCTCATGCACTTGGGCCGTTATGGGCCTCGTTAGGCCAAAATGGGCCGTGTGGGCCTAATGGGATCATGGGCCCCACTCATAAAATTTATGAAAAGTGGAAGAAACTGGATTGGGCTATGTAGTTCGCGTAGCCGTTATTGAATTTGGGCCAAATGGGCCACACGAGCGTGTGGGCCTATTTGGGCCGAATGTTGGCTTTGAGCCCATTTACACTGTTTCAACCAAATGGATTATCTGTGTCGCTCGAGGTGACTGTAGGCTTTCGAAAAGATTGTTAACTGTACTGAGACCCCAAGGAAGGTAAAATGACCAAAATACCCTCAAATGAAAAATTTACCGTTTTATCCCTAATACATAAAAATGACTATTTTACCCCTAGAGGTAGGTTGACAGATAAAAGTATGTACTGAATAACTGTACTGAGTATGACATATTGCATACACGAAATATTGATGACATGGCATACTACATGGGTTTGGGATTCTGTTGTGGAGGAAGTACTGTTACTGGTGACTCTGCCACAATTACTATTACTGGTGGCTTTGCCACATATATTGTTACTGGCAGCTCTGCTGCGTTATTATTACTGGTAGCTATGCTCCAATATTGGTGTGTGGGCTAGGTGGGTCGACTTTGTCCCCACGTGGTTTGTTGGGTTGGTACAGATGGTGTGCTGGCAGGATTGGGGTGGTTTTGCATACTTGCACCATACTGATACCTTATCGTGCTTAGGCCCACACTGTTATTGTATTGGGCTATGGCCCACACTGCACTGTTATTGAACAGGGCTCAGGCCCAGACTGTTACTACATGTATTACTGATTAAGTGATAGGGGATTACACACTGAGTTCTCGTAACTCACCCTTTTCTTTTAACTGTATAGGTAATCCACATTCTTATGCGATTCGGAGCTATGAGGGACTCGGAGGGGGCCACAATATCGAGGATGTTTGTTTAAATGTAATCATTTAAATATTTTATAATGGGTTGATATTTTTGTAATAAGGCCTCTGGTGGTTTTTAATTTCTCTTAATTGGGTTTTTAATTTCTTATTTTGAACTGCCAAACGGATGCAAACAAGTTTTCACAACTAATAACTGTTTTACAAGGCAAAAACATATTTTCAGCTTCAAGATAACTGAAAATAGATTAGCTTTTGCAAATTTATACCAATACTAACAAACATGGAAATCGTTTTACTAAGGGTTGGTTTTTATAACTTACCAATTTTTTCCCAAGAAATAAGAACTAAATGGATTTTTACTCAAACGATTGCTCCCATCAACCTTGATTTCGAAAGCCACTTCGATGTGACACGTCAGATTTGACCATAAATTCTAAGTCAAGTTTTGGGTGTTACAGAATCAGTCTAACCTTGTCATCGGTCTTAGAAACCAACTCAGGACCCAAAATTCATCACTGACCCAACTTAGTCCAACATAGTGGAGTACAACACTTACGACCATGCAAAGCCTCATAAGGTGCCATCTGGATGCTAGCCAAGAACCTATTATTGTAGGCAAACTCAGCTAGTCGGAGAAAATCCTCCTAACTACCTTAAAAATCTATCACAGAACTCTGAAGCATATCCTTCAGTATCTGAATCACTCTCTCAAATTGACCATTGGTCTTAGGATGGAATGCAGTACTGAAGTCCAATCTCAAACACAAAGCCCCATGCCATTTCTTCTAGAATCGAGAAGTGAAACGAGGATCCCTATCAAAATTTATCAAAACTGAAAGCCCATGCAATCTTACAATCTCAGAAATGTAGAGATTCACCAACTTTTGCAAATAGTAGTCTGTCCAAACTAAAATAAAGTGAGCGGACTTGGTCAATCAATCCACGATGACCCAAACAGAATCCTTCTTAGTGGGTGTCAAGGGTAACCCACTAACAAAGTCCATCTTTACTCGTTCCCATTTTCTGAAGGGAATCTTAATAGGTTATAGCAATCATGAAGGCAACTGGTGTTCAGCCTTAACTTGCTGGCACGTCAGACAATGAGCAACAAAATCCATAACCTCACATTTCAAACTCGGCCACCAGTATAGTTCACGAAGATCTTGATACATACTATTACCATCGGGATGCATAGCATAAGGGCTCCTGTAACAGACTGAATTTGACCCTAATCGGAAAAGTGGTTTCGAGACCACGAATTTGAGCCCGATAAATATTTAATATTTATATTTTGAGTTTATTTTATGTGAATTGATGTGTGTGAAAGTCTCGTGAAAAAATTTAATCATTTGAGTATTTAATTTAACTAAAAGGATTAAGTTGCTAAGGTGATAAAAGTAGTGAGCATGAAATTAGAAGGGTAAAGTGAATTGTTTATTAAACTTAAGGAGTTGCATGTCAAATTCCCTATAATTGTAGTATAGTGGACGGTAATCATGCTATGAATATTATATTTGTTTTAGTATATTATACTTAAAGTAATATTATATTATAAACATGTTATAATATTTGTTAAAGGATTAAAAAAAAAAGAAAGAAACTATTTTCTCTTCCCCATTCATCTTCTTCCCCCGAATTCACCTTCAAAAGAGGAGAAAAACAAAACTTCTTCTTCTCCATTTGGCTAGTTGCATGTGCTAGGCAAGGTTCAAACTTAATAATCTATATGTAAATTGGGTTTATTTAATTGTTGAATTAAGGTATGTGAGATGAATAGATAGAAAATATGATGAAATGGAGAGTAGAAACTTAAGCTTGTAGGATTGCTAAGTGAGATTGTTGCAACTTAATCCTATTGACATGTTCTTATGTTTGGCCGAATATTGATATGGCCATATGTGGTTTTTTCTTCTTTAATTGTTTGGGTATACAAGTTCTTAAAAATGGAAATTGTGGAATAGTGTAATCGGTCAAGGTTGAATGCTTAATTTTTTTATGTGATTATTGATTTAATTAAATAAATGAAGGAGGAAATTCGACTCTTAGGTTTCTAAATTAAATTATGTGTATTTTTGAGTTTGAGCAAATAGATAGAATGAATGTGAACAAAACTTATTTGACATTTCATAGATCGGGAACAAAAAGAGAAAGAACTAGATCGGGGAAAGACGAAGGTTCTCGAATAGCCAATTTGCACGGTCTATCGACAACCGAGGTAAGTCCTTAAGTTGAATTAGATCAAAGAATTTTTATGAACATATTAAATGGTAATATTTGATAAATTTTAGTACATAATTTTGTCTTAGCCGAATGTATATAAGTACATTAGATTGTTTGTATAATTTGATATAGTGATGAAATGTGTGTGGAATGATTGACCACGGTGACATATTCGGGCTTATTAACTAGCAGGCTTAGTGGCGGTGACATATTCGGGCTTATTGCCTAGCAGGCCTCGTGCCGGTGACATATTCGGGCTTATTGCCTAGCAGGCTTAGTGCCGGTGACATATTCGGGCTTATTGCCTAGCAAGTTTAGTGCCGGTGACATATTCGGGCTTATTACCTAGTAGGCCTCGTGCCGGTGACATATTCGGACTTATTGCCTAGCGTGCTTAGTCTGCAGGTGACATATTCGGCTTATTGCCTATCAGGCTTAGTGCCGGTGATTTATAGTACGAGCGTAAACTTACAAAATAGGGAAGTGATGGTGGTAATAGTAAGTCAAAGCTTGATAAGCAAATTAAATAATTTTGGCCACGAGGTATGTATTGAATTAAGTGTGTATATATATATATATATGAAGTTGTGATTGAGTAGATTTTTATATAAAGTATTATGCATTTGGTATCTTGGATATGTGGAAATTTGATATTGATTAGATGGTGTTCGTTGATCAACATTTAAGCATTTGATGATTTTATGGGTATGAATATACAAGTATATTCGGCTAATTAGGAATTCTATAGATAGGTAATTAGTCATGTGGAATTAACCCCATAATTGTGTGTATATTCGAATGCATGGAATTTAGGTTGAAGCTAATACCTATTAAATTTGTGATATATGGCTTCGATGATTAATGTATGCTATGAGTTTAAACTAAGATTATGTAAACAATAAAGTAAAATGGTGAATAGTTGATTACATTGTTCTAATTGCTTAAGGCTTACTAAGCTCAGTAGCTTACTCCATGTGTTGTTTACTCTGTTTTATAGATTCTGATCTAGCTACGTGCTCGGGAAATTGTCAGGAAAGTCATCCACGCTATCATCTTTTTGGTACTCTTGCAGTTTGGTTTACTTTGGATAAAGGCATGTATAGAATGGATAATGCCTATGTTTGAGTTGAAAACTTTGTCTTTATATGTATTATAGCCATGCGGATATGGCTTATATCCTGTGTTAGTTTGGTGTTGAGACGTATGATTTTTAATGATCAAAGGCTGTATATGTTTATGTCATTATGATGCAAGGGTTGTATGGATTTTATATAGCTTATATTCGGATATGGTGCATGTGTATATAGTAGGTGTAATTTGGTCTTCTAGGAAATGGCATTATGGATTAAGATAATGTTTTAATAATGTGTAATTAGCCATGGAAAACAAGTGTTATGTGTTTGTTATGTTTATGTTCTGTATTCAATTTTGTTTGATGAAGACTTAAAGTCACTTTTGATAAAATGTTAAATGACACCTACAATTGGTAAATGTGAAACATTTCTAATATATATATATATATATATATAAGAGTTTTGGGATGATTAATTGGTTTGAAATGATGATTATAGGCCGAATAGGTATTTGGACAACTTGATAATATGATTTGTTGGAAATGATAAAAGTGAATGAGTTGATATGATCTTATTAAATTATAATAAATGCCTGTATATGAATCTAACTATTACAAAAATAATGTATCTACCGTATAGTTATTTTCGGTTCAACTATGTGCATGTAAACGAATTCATGTGAACATTGATCTGATTGATTATTTGGATCTATTTGAACTTTGGTATGAGCTAGGTACATATAATGTGTCTATGTATATTTGGTCAAGTAGATATGTATTTATATGATGTTTATTGAGTTTGTAAGTTTGGACATCTGCTAATATCTTTTATGTTGGTATATTCGGCCCTTTTAAGTGGGTTAGTATAAAATGATAATTGAATCATGTTATTCAATCACATAGATACGAATGGGTTAAATTGCTTGAGTATTTTATAAGTAAATAAGGACATAGCAATTGAGGCTCACGATACTTGCATTATTTTGTAATTTTCATAAAATGTATTTTGCATGTTCAGCTTATGTTTGTCAATGCTTGTGCCATATATGATTTGGTTTAGTGGAATAAATATGTTTTATGTATGTGTAATTGTTTGCTTATATGTGTATTATTATATAAGCTTGTTTAAATATGATTGAATTGATTGAATAAAAGTAATGATTATCTGGTAATGCCCGTAACCCTAATTTGGCGACGGATACGGGTTAGGGGTGTTACATTTAATTGGTATCAGAGCTTA
The DNA here is from genome assembly GCA_025506655.1 of Gossypium rotundifolium. NCBI lineage: Eukaryota > Viridiplantae > Streptophyta > Magnoliopsida > Malvales > Malvaceae > Gossypium > Gossypium rotundifolium. The sequence goes on from CP106730.1 coordinate 35,532,745, forward strand.
CAGTTTAGTCGATTCTAGGACTACCGTAGCGCGTGTGAGTCTAGCTATACATGCCTTTTTCATATATTGATAGTGTGGTGACTTCTGACATTCTGAACCGTGTTTTATATAGTAAATGGACACTGATCCTGACAGAGCCGTAGCGGATGACGTAGAGAGTGTAGCGCCTGACCGTGCACACGGATCAGTGCCGGTAGACTCTCGACCAGTTTCGGTAGCCATGAGGGGGAGGCTAAACAAGCCTTCTACTAGATGATGAACGAGTGGTTTACCCAGTTTATTCAGACTAACCCAGCTATACCCCAACCTCCACCCCCGAATAATCCAACTCCGATTCCTTCAGCACCCCCGATGATAGATCCTATGAGATCTAGTAGGCCTCCAGTTGATAAAATCAGGAAGTTTGGGGCCAAAGAATTTAGGGCCAATGATGATGATGATACAAAACGAGCCGAAATGTGGCTTGATAATACTATTCGGGTACTGGATGAGGTATCTTGTACTCCAGAGGAATGCTTGAAGTGTGCTATATCTTTACTTCGGGACACTGCATATCACTGGTGGAATACACTAGTATCAGTGGTCCCGAAAGAAAAAGTCACGTGGGATTTCTTCCAGAATGGATTCCGCAAGAAATATATCAGCCAGAGGTTCATCGACCAAAAACGAAAAGAATTTCTTGAACTGAAACAGGGGCGAATGACCGTGACAGAATATGAACGGAAATTTGTCAGGCTCATCAGATATGATAGAGAGTGTGTTTCTACTGAAGCTATTATGTGCAAAAGGTTTGAAGACAGTCTGAATGAAGATATAAAGTTGCTTGTTGGCATTCTTGAAATTCAAGAGTTTGTGACATTAGTGGAGCGAGCTTGCAAAGCTGAAGAGCTCGGGAAAGAGAAAAGAAAGGTTGAAACAGAAGCTAGAGACACTCGAAAGAGATCGTCGGGTAAGAATTTCCATTCCATATCTAAAAAGTTCAGAGATGATTTCAGCCGATATAAAGCTACTTCAGATGTACCTAGACGTGAACGACCTCCAGTGGGCTCCCGAGCTACCTCGATGGCCAGTGTTGGTAACGTTCCACATAATCGAGTTGAATGCAAGCATCGTGGGAAATGGCATTCTGGGAGTTGTAGATTCCATGATCGGTCTTGCTTTAAATGTGGATCGTCAGATCATTTTATTAGAGAATGTCCGATGTTAGTTGAGCGTAATACGATTCGAAACATTAAGTCGAGCAACGCGTCAAGATCGAGGCGAGCCACCCGACATATCTGTGCAATGTAGGTGGTAGTTAGAGAGAACGAAGAACACTGCAGTTCGATCTGAGGCTAGAGCTCCAGTTAGAGCTTATGCTACACGAGCCAGAGAGGATGCTTCCTTCCCCAATGTCATTACCGATACTTTCACCCTTTATGATACTCTGTGATTGCATTGATTGATCCCGGTTCGACTCATTCATATGTGTGAAACTCTAGTAATCGGTAAGACTCGCGATTGAGTCTCTCGAGTTTGTGATTCGTGTGTCCAACCCTTTGGGTAGATGCGTATTTGTTAATAAAGTGTGTAGAGGTTGCCCATTGATGATTCGGATTCTTACTTCCCACCGATTTAATGTTGTTGCCCTTCGATGAGTTCGACCTAATTTTGGGGATGGACCGTTAACTTCACATGATGCGGTGTTGAATTGCAAAAGAAAGCTTATTGATTTGAGATGCGAGCGGTGAGATCATCGAATTGAATCAAGTGATTTAAGTGGGTTTCTACATAATATCTTTGATGTTAGCCCGTAAGTATGTGAGAAAAGGTGCGAAGCTTATTTGGCCTATGTCTTCGGATAATAAAGTGTCTAAAAGCATATTGAATCAGACTTGTTGTGTGTGAATACCAGACGTTTTTCTGAAGAACTACCGGTTTACCACCAAGACGAAAGATTGAGTTCGGCATTGAATTAGTAACGGGAACGACTCTGATCTCGATAGCTCCGTATTGGATGGCACCTACAGAGTTAAAAGAGTTGAAAGCGCAGTTACAAGAATTGATAGATGGGGTTTTGCACGGCCAAGTTTTTCCCCTTGGGGTGCACCAGTTCTTTTTGTGAAAAAGAAAGATGGAATGATGCGAATGTGTATTGATTATCGGCAGAATGAATAAGGTAACTATAAAGAATAAGTACCGTTACCTTGGATTGATGATTTGTTTGATCGATTGAAAGGGCTTCAGATTTTCAAGGTAGATTTGAGATTAGGTTATTATCAGTTGCCATGAGTCGAGAGATACAGATGTGCCAAAGACTGCATTCCGGATGAGGTATGAACATTTTGTGTTTCTGGTTATGCCTTTTGGACTCACTAATGCCCCTGTAATTTTTATGGATTTAATGAATCGAGTCTTCAGACAGTTTTTGGATCGATTTGTAGTAGTGTTTATTGATGATATACTGATCTACTCCAAAAATGAAACCGAGCATGCCGATCATTTGAGATTAGTGCTACAAACTTTGAGAGATCAACAGTTGTATGCGAAGTTTAGCAAGTGTGAGTTCTGGATGAAAGAAGTCAGCTTCTTGGGACATGTTGTTTCAGCATCAGGTATTCGAGTCGATCCAAACAAAATTTCGGCTATACTTGATTGGAAGCCACCGAAGAACATTTTCGAGATTCAAAGTTTTCTGGGACTTACTGGCTATTACAGATGATTTGTGAAAGGTTTTTCTGTGATAGCTACACCTTTGACAAAGCTACTACAGAAAGATGTCAAGTTTGAGTGGTCAGAGAAGTGCCAGAAAAGTTTCGAGCAGTTGAAAGCCCTTTTGACCGAAGCTCTAGTGTTAGCTCAGCCTGAATCGGGTAAAGAATTTGTTGTGTATTTTGATGCTTCCTTAAGTGATTTGGACTGTGTATTGATGCAGGAAGGTAGGGTAGTAGCTTACACATCAAGACAATTGAAGCCGCATGAAAGAAATTACCCGACGCATGATTTGGAGCTTGCAACCATTATGTTCGCACTGAAGATTTGGCGTCATTACTTATTTGGCGAGAAATGCCATGTTTACTCGGATCACAAAAGTCCAAGTATCTAATGACTCGAAAGACCTAAATTTGAGACAACGCAGTGGCTAGAACTGTTGAAAGACTATGAATTGGTGATTGACTATCACCCGGGAAAAGCTAACGTTGTTGCGGATGTGTTAAGTCGGAAATCATTATTTGCTCTTCGTGCAATGAATGCATAGATGGCTATGTCTAGTGATGGTTCGATCATAGCCGAGTTACGAGCAAGACCGATGTTTATTCAGCAAATTTGTGATGCACAGAAAGTTGATGAAGATTTGATTGCTAGTCGAATTCAGTGTGAAAAGGGTACAGAATTAGTTTTTCAGATTGATGCAAATGATTGTTTGAATTTTAAAAGCCGAATGTGTGTTCCAAAGAACTCAGATTTGATACAAATGATTTTGAGTGAGGCTCATAGTGGTCGACTATCGATACATCCGGTTAGCACGAAGATGTATAACGATTTGAAACAGTTCTATTGGTGGCCTGGCATGAAACGGGATATATCTAAATTTGTTTCTAAGTGCTTAATCTGTCAGCAAGTAAAAGCTGAGCATCAAGCGCCATCTGGACTACTTCAGCCAATCATGATACCTGAATGGAAATGGGATAGAATTACAATGGATTTTGTATCCGGTCTCCCTATGACTCCGAGTAGGAAAGATGCCGTCTGGGTTATAATTGATAGGCTAACTAAATCAGCTCATTTTGTGCCAGTACGTACAGACTATTCACTTGATAAACTTGCTGAATTGTACGTATCACAGATTGTGAGATTGCATGGTGTACAGAGTTCCATTGTTTCAGATAGAGACCCGAGATTCACATCGTGGTTTTGGAAAAAGTTGCAAGATGCTTTAGGTACTAAACTTCATTTTAGTACAGCTTTCCATCTGCAGTCAGACGGTCAATCCGGCGAACTATTCAGATACTTGAGGACATGTTGAGATGTTACGTTCTCGAGTTTGAAGGTACGTGGGAACGATACCTACCTTTGATTGAATTTGCTTATAATAATAGTTTTTAATCTAGTATCAAAATGGCACCTTATAAAGCCTTATACAGGCGAAAATGTTGAACACCATTATACTGGACTGAGCTCAGCGAAAATAAGATACACGGGGTTGATTTGATTAAAGAAACTGAACAGAAAGTAGCTATTATTAGAGACAATTTGAAAGTTGCTTCGGATCGTCAAAAGTCTTATGCTGGTTTGAAACGTAAAGATATTGAATTTCAGATTGGAGATCGAGTATTTTTAAAGGTTTCTCCGTGGAAGAAAGTGCTCCGTTTTGGCCGGAAAGGTAAGTTGAGCCCGAGGTTCATTGGACCGTATAAAATCATTGAACGTGTTGGGCCTGTTGCTTATAGATTGAAGCTACCCTCTGAATTAGAAAAGATACACGATGTATTTCATGTTTCTATGCTCCGTAGATACAGATCAAATTCGTCACATGTGATTGCTCTGTTTGAGATTGAGATACAATCTGATATGACGTATGAGGAAAAGTCGATCCGTATTTTAGCTCGGGAAATGAAAGAGTTAAGAAACAAAAAGATCTCCTTAGTGAAAGTGTTATGGAATCGACACGGAGTTGAAGAGGCAACGTGGAGCTGAAGATTCAATGAGGCAACAATATCCGACATTGTTTAACGGTAAGATTTTCGGGACGAAAATCCTTAAGGGGAGAGTTGTAACGCATCAATCGACCCTAATCAAAAAAGTGGTTTTGAGACCACGAATCGAGCCCGATAAATATTTAATATTTATATTTTGAGTTTATTTTATGTGAATTGATGTGTGAAAGTCTCGTGGAAAAATTTAATCATTTGAGTATTTAATTTAACAAAAGGATTAAGTTGCTAAGGTGATAAAAGTAGTGAGCATGAAATTAGAAGGGTAAAGTGAATTGTTTATTAAACTTAAGGAGTTGCATGTCAAATTCCCCATAATTGTAGTATAGTGGATTGTAATCATGCTATGAATATTATATTTGTTTTAGTATATTATACTTAAAGTAATATTATATTATAAACATGTTATAATATTTGTGAAAGGATTAAAAAAAAAAGAAAGAAACTATTTTCTCTTCCCCATTCATCTTCTTCCCTAATTCACCTTCAAAGAGGAGAAAACAAAACTTCATCTTCTCCATTCTAAGTTGCATGTGCTAGGCAAGGTAAGAGTTTGAACTTTAACTTAATAATCTATATGTAAATTGGGTTGATTTAATTGTTGAATTAAGGTATGTGAGATGAATAGATAGAAAATATGATGAAATGGAGAGTATAAACTTAAGCTTGTAGGATTGCTAAGTGAGATTGTTGCAACTTAATCCTATTGACATGTTCTTATGTTCTAGAATATTGATATGGCCATATGTGGTTTTTCTTCTTTAATTGTTTGGGTATACAAGTTCTTAAAATGGAAATTGTGGAATAGTGTAATCGGTCAAGGTTGAATGCTTAATTTTTTTATGTGATTATTGATTTAATTAAATAAATGAAGGAGGAAATTAGGTTCTTAGGTTTCTAAATTAAATTATGTGTATTTTTGAGTTTGAGCAAATAGATAGAATGAATGTGAACAAAACTTATTTGACATTTCATAGATCGGGAACAAAAGAGAAAGAACTAGATCGAGAAAAGACGAAGGTTCTCGAATAGCCGATTTGCACGGTCTATCGACAACCGAGGTAAGTCCTGTTTGAATTAGATCAAAGAATTTTATGAACATATTAAATGGTAATGTTTGATAAATTTTAGTACATAATTTGTCTTAGCCGAATGTATATAAGTACATTAGATTGTTTGTATAATTTGATATAGTGATGAAATGTGTGTGGAATGATTGACCACGGTGACATATTCGGGCTTATTGCCTAGCAGGCTTAGTGGCAGTGACATATTCGGGCTTATTGCCTAGCAGGCCTCGTGCCGGTGACATATTCGGGCTTATTGCCTAGCAGGCTTAGTGTCGGTGACATATTCGGGCTTATTGCCTAGCAGGCCTCGTGTCGATGACATATTCGGACTTATTGCCTAGCAGGCTTAGTTTCGATGACATATTCGGGCTTATTGCCTAGCAGGCTTAGTGCCGGTGATTTATAGTACGAGCGTAAACTTACAAAATGGGGAAGTGATGGTGGTAAATGAGTAAGTCAAAGCTTGATAAGCAAATTAAATAATTTTGGCCACGAGGTATGTATTGACTTAAGTGTGTATATATATATATGAAGTTGTGATTGAGTAGATTTTTATATAAAGTATTATGCATTTGGTATCTTGGATATGTGGAAATTTGATATTGATTAGATGATGTTCGTTGATCAACATTTAAGCATTTGATGATTTTATGGGTATGAATATACAAGTATATTCGGCTAATTAGGAATTCTATAGATAGGTAATTAGTCATGTGGAATTAACCCCATAATTGTGTGTATATTCGAATGCATGGAATTTAGGTTGAAGCTAGCACCTATTAAATTTGTGATACATGGCTTCGATGATTAATGTATGCTATGAGTTTAAACTAAGATTATGTAAACAATAAAGTAAAATGGTGAATAGTTGATTACATTGTTCTAATTGCTTAAGGCTTACTAAGCTCAGTAGCTTACTCCATGTGTTGTTTACTCTGTTTTATAGATTCTGATCTAGCTACGTGCTCGGGAAATTGTCAGCAAAGTCATCCACGCTATCATCTTTTTGGTACTCTTGTAGTTTGGTTTACTTTGGATAAAGGCATGTATAGAATGGATAATGTCTATGTTTGAGTTGAAAACTTTGTCTTTATATGTATTATAGCCATGTGGATATGGCTTATATCCTGTGTTAGTTTGGTGTTGAGACGTATGATTTTTAATGATCAAAGGCTGTATATGTTTATGTCATTATAATGCAAGGGTTGTATGGATTTTATATAGCTTATATTCGGATATGGTGCATGTGTATATAGTAGGTGTAATTTGGTCTTGCAGGAAATGGCATTATGAATTAAGATAATGTTTTAATAATGTGTAATTAGCCATGGAAAACAAGTGTTATGTGTTTGTTATGTTTATGTTCTGTATTCAATTTTGTTTGATGAAGACTTAAAGTCACTTTTGATAAAATGTTAAATGGCACCTACAATTGGTAAATGTGAAACATTTCTTATATATATATATATATATATATAAGAGTTTTGGGATGATTAATTGGTTTGAAATGATGATTATAGGCCGAATAGGTATTTGGACAACTTGATAATATGATTTGTTGGAAATGATAAAAGTGCATGAGTTGATATAATCTTATTAAATTATAATAAATACCTATATATGAATCTAACTATTACAAAAATAATGTATATACCATATAGTTATTTTCGGTTCAACTATGTGCATGTAAACGAATTCATGTGAACATTGATCTGATTGATTATTTGGATGTATTTGAACTTTGGTATGAGCTAGGTACATATAATTGCATATATGTGTCTATGTATATTTGGTCAAGTAGATATGTATTTATATGATGTTTATTGAGTTTGTAAGTTTGGACATCTGCTAATATCTTTTATGTTGGTATATTCGGCCCTTTTAAGTGGGTTAGTATAAAATGATAATTGAATCATGTTATTCAATCACATAGATACGAATGGGTTAAATTGCTTGAGTATTTTATAAGTAAATAAGGACATAGCAATTGAGGCTCACGATACTTGCATTATTTTGTAATTTTCATAAAATGTATTTTGCATGTTCAGCTTATGTTTGTCAATGCTTGTGCCATATATGATTTGGTTTAGTGGAATAAATATGTTTTATGCATATGTAATTGTTTGCTTATATGTGTATTATTATATAAGCTTGTTTAAATATGATTGAATTGATTGAATAAAAGTAATGATTATCTGGTAATGCCCGTAACCCTAATTCGACGACGGATACGGGTTAGGAGTGTTACAGCTACTATGCATCCCCATCTGAATCGATTGTCTCATATCAGAATCATTCGACACACAAATTCAACATCTAAAACGCAAGACACCATCCTTATTCATTCCAAAATCAGAAATGCAGCCACTCTCAATATAACGAAATCACTGAACCAAATACCCATCTCCCAATTGCTTTTCTCGAATCTGATCAATCCAAGTCGGCTTAACATGAAACTTAACTAATAGAATTCCATCATCAACCAGACTAAGACGAGCGAACATTGATCTCAAATCAGTCATCACTCTACGACTGAGAGCATCGGGCACCACATTGGCCTTACTAGGATGGTACTCTACCGTACAATTATAATCTTTGAGCAGCTCAATCCATCGACGCTGTCTAAGATTCAAATCCTTCTAAGTAAGAAGATACTTGAGGCTCTTGTGATCAGTGTAAACAATACACCTTTCACCATACAAATAATGCCTCTGGATCTTTAACAAAAAACCATAGTAGCCAACTCGATATCATGAGTCAGATAATTCCCTTTAGGTGTCTTAAACTGACGGAATGATAATTTAACACCCATAACCCGAAACCATCGCCGGAATAGGGTCAAGAAGTATTACCAAACAATCAAATCATTTAACAACCCATTCACGATGCAAAGTCAATCATCAGTATAACACATCAAAACATAAACATTTAGTCCCTTATTTAGGCCTATAGGACCTTAAACACATGCTAGAGAAGGATCGGGACTAAAACGGAACATATACAAAATTTTTTAAAAACTTAAAAACTTATCCAAAATATAGGGGATACACGTCCGTGGGAGCCAACTGTGTGCTCTTCACGGTTGCTAGACACACCCGTGTGTCCTCCCCATGGTCGAACCTGATTCCTCACCACGGCCACCAAGCACGCCCGTGTACCCTGGCAGTGGTCAATCCTGCCAAAGCACCAGGGTTACCAAGCACCCCCGTGTGTTAAGGCCATGCACTACTAGGCCATATACTGACTTTCTCACACGGCTTCTAAGCATGCCTGTGTGCCATGGTCGTGTGCCCTTAAGCAAGCTACTGACTTTACCCCACGGTCACTAGGCACGCCCATGTGCCATGGCCGTGTGACATTATAAGTCATTTGCAAGACTAAAAATGCCACCCAAATGAGTCATATCTACAAGTAACATTTACCAAAACAACTCATGCACTTATGACTACCCAAAAGCATATTAACATAAGCATTCTAACCATGCATTTAATACAAATTCTATTCATACTAAATTTACTACCAAAACTTATCTTATCACAAGCATAATTCATTCCCAATTTCACTTATTCCTAATAACATCATACCATCACCAAAATTTCCATCCATAAGTCATTTTCTCAACTCACAATCCATACTAAAAGATGTATCATATATACCAAAATCATTCATGCCAAAAACTATCACATATCTAGCCACATCTCATGGCTACTTACAAATCTCAAACATTATTCAAATAACTAGCCTATAAATGCCATATTTTAACTATGTACATCTTTCCAAAATACCCCAAAATAGAGTTGAACTTAAGACAATGAAGATGGTTAGAGTTGATAAAGGACTATGAGTTGGTTACACATTGAGTCTATTGACTCACCCCGTTGTGGGATTACTTTTCAGGTGACGACCAGTGATGGACCGAGCCGGCAGATGCTTAGTGGAGGCCATGTGAAGTTTAGATTTCTTTTATTTGGACTATTTTACTTTAAGTATTTTGAATTTAAATTTTGGGAATTATTTGATGTAATAAGGCCTTAGTAGAACTATTTTATTCTGTTTTTATTTATTAAGCTTACAAACTTTTATTTATTAAAAGATTAAGTAAATCTATTTTTTTTAAAACAAAGCCCAAATGTTTTGTCACCTAAAGTAAAGGATTTTTAATAAGGAAATAAACTTGTTTTCATCTCAAGCCCAAACTAAAACGATCTTTCTTCCAAATCACACAAGTTTTTCCTAAGTAATAAAAAGAATTTAAAACGGTTTACACCGGGGAACATACTAGATTTGGTCAAGGCTCGTGGGCCGGGTTTGGGGTGTTTCAATTTGGTATCAGAGCCCAGTTTCAAACTCTCGGCGTTGGGTTTAAGGCCCAAAACATATTCCAAAGTAAGCCCAAAAGGAATTTTACAAATTAAGCAGGGTTTTCTGGCATGGCCCACTAAGTCTCCGACCCGAAGTCCACCAGGTAAGTACTTCTATCCATTGTGTGATTTATAGTATGACTTGTAGAGGGGTAGAAATGGAATGGAACGAGAATAGAGATTAAGTACATTGAACCCTAGGACTAGTATACCCCAATAAAACATAAGACTTAAATGCCTAACTAAACAAACACGTGATTGAGTCACGAGGTTAGGGTGTGGCAACCATGGTGCGATGTCAGGATTGGTTTCGATCGAGCACAGTATTTAAGTAGTCTGTGTGACTCACCTCCTCTCCACTCGAATCCTACCTGGTGCGTAGCTACGGTTCACCCTAACCAAGAGGACTTAATCACGGGCTAAACCCCTAACTAAAACCCGAAAGGGACTAGCCGTATTTTTACAAAACCTTAGCTTTAAAATCCCTATATTACCCTTTTAGGAATAGAAAAAGATTTTTACGAAAATTCTTCCAAAATATTTCATACTTGCAAAATTACTAAAATGCCTCTAGGGGTAAAATTACTAAAATGCCCCTAGGGGTAAAATTACAAAAATGCCCTTGGTTTATGAAATTTTAAATATCCCACAATTCTTATCAAAATTTCATTACTTTATAAAATGTTCAAAAACCCTAATTTACAAAATGACAAAATACCCTGTTTTAAAAAAATTTATTACGAAATTACCCCTACCCTGCAAATTACCGAAATACCCCCAAGTTATAAAATTACCAGAACGTCCCCTGATTTTCAAATTTTTTTGCAACAGCACCAATTTGGAAAACAAATTCTCAAAAAGAACCCTCAAGTTTTGTAAATTTTAAAATATCTTTGATTTAGTCAGACTTATAAATTTACCATGGTTTATTACTAAAATACCCCTGTAATTTCAAAATTTTTGAAATACCCCTGGGATTTCAAAAAAAAAACCAAAATACCCTTATCACCAAGGAACCTTATTTTGATAAATTACGAAAATACCCCTGTAGGGAAAATTACGAAAATACCCTTGGGTAGTGGAAAAACAACAATAATGAAAACTACAACATTTCTCTGAATGAACGAAAGTTCATAATTGATTGATGGATGTATGAATGTAAAGACTGTGTGCATGTATGAATACGAAAGAACCTCTCCTAAAACTCTGTTCATAAAACTTCTTCGTGGATAATCTGTGGAATAAGGGCTAATACATAAAACTTTCTTAAATCAGATTAAAGCGCGTTGTTAGATATGAGTTCTAGAGGACGCGATCGTCAAGGACGCGGTAGAGGAAGAATGACTGTGTCAGAACCCGTTAGATCGGGTCAAGGGTCTGACAATGAGTTACCACCGCCACTACCACCCCTAGTTGTTGGTGTCGAGCAGCAAGCTCAGACGGGGGATGATGCTGTATCGCAAGCTATGCTACGAGTTCTTGAAATGTTGGCTGGTGCTGGGGGGAATACGAGAGCTCAGAAATCTATACCCGAGTGACTCCGAGCCAACGGAGTCAAAATGTTTCGTGGAGTATCTGGTGTGGCACCCAGTACAACTGAATACTGGTTGGAAGTGACCGAGCGCATTATGGATGAGCTCGATCTGACCCCTAAGGAGAAGTTGAAAGGAATGGTGGCGCTGCTACGTGATGAAGCATATCAATGGTGGTTAACAATTTGGGATGGTGCCACAGCTGAGGATCTGACATGGGAATATGTTAAGATGGCATATCAGAAGAAGTATGTGGGGACCAGATATATTGATGAGCAGAGGAAGGCTTTTCTGGGGTTGGTTCAAGGGAACAAGTCAGTAGCAGCATATGAAGCTGAATTTCTAAGGTTAAGCCGATATGCTCGAGGAGTAGTGGCAACGAAACATGAGCGATGTGTCCATTTTAAAGACGGTTTAAGGGATGACCTCAGGTTATTGATATCTCCACATCAGGAGCGAGAATTTTTCGTGTTGGTAGAAAAGGTTAAGGTAGCCGAGGGAATCAATGACTCGATTAAGCAGAGCTCTGATAGGAATAGACCCAATAGGGGTTATGGGTCATCAAGATCATTGAAATGTATGAAAAAGGCCCGAGTGGTGGGCATGGGTCAGCAAGTTGGTACAAGAGGGCAGTATCATCCTTGTGATCAGTGTGGGAAGAAACATTTAGGCGAATGTTGGAAAAAGACAGGTGGGTGGTTCAGATGTGGGTCAAAGGACCATATGATCAAGGACTGTCCAAAAAGGTCAGATGAAAAGTAGCCAGCAGCTCAGAATGTTAATCAGGCTGGTAGAGGGGGACAGCAACCTCAGCGAGGTCGTGGTCCAAATAATCGAGGAAATGGTAGAGGACGTGGAGCACCGGGCCTAGGTGCTACTAATACTGAGGCAAGGCAGCCGGGTTTGATTTATGCGATTCACCGGAGGGAGGATGGAGACGCACCGGACGTCATAACTGGTACGTTCCTCATTCATGGCAAGCCCTATTTTGCTCTTATTGATGTGGGCTCGACCCATTCTTATGTTGCTTGTAGTGTAGTGGAAACACTAGGCCTAGACTCTGAACTTTCTAATAGGGAGATGACTGTAGTAAGCCCATTAGGCTAAACTGTAGTGGTGGATAAGATCTTTCGGAGTGTATCCCTAGAAATTCAGGGAGTGAGCTTTCGGGCTAACTTAATGGAGTTATCCTTCGAAGAATTTGACCTCATACTTTGTATGGATTGGTTAGTAGAGCACCGGACCGTGTTGGATTGTGCGTCTAAATGAATGGAACTAAGGACCCCGGAAGATGAAGTGGTCGTAATGATTAGAGAAAGAAGGAACTACTTGTCTAACGTAGTTTTGGCATTGAAGGCGGAGAAGATGGTTCGTAAAGGGTGCAGGGCGTTCTTAGCCTTTGTGAGTGAGTTAGATGGAAAGGAAGGAGGTGTCAGTGGAGTTAGAACTGTAAGGGACTTTGAGGATGTGTTCCTAGAGGAATTACCAGGAATACCCCCAGATAGGGAGGTAGAATTTGGAATAGACTTGCTACCGGGAACAGCTCTTGTGTCAATCGCTCCATACCGAATGGCACCAAAGGAGTTGGTTGAGCTCAAGGCTCAAATCCAAGAATTACTGGATCATGGGTTTATCCGACCCAGTGTGTAAGAAGGACGAAACTATACGAATATGCATAGATTATCGTCAATTGAATAAGCTGACCATCAAGAACAAGTACCCCTTGCCAAGGATAGACGACCTGTTCGATCAGCTTAAGAGGGCGGCAATGTTCTCAAAGATCGACTTAAGGTCGGGATATCATCAGTTGAAGGTGAAGGAGGCGGATATCCATAAGACAGCCTTTAGGACAAGGTACAACCATTTTGAGTTTGTAGTGATGCCATTTGGGTTGACCAATGCCCCAGCCGCGTTCATGGATATGATGAACCGGGTGTTTCAACCTTACTTGGATAGGTTCATTGTGGTGTTCATCAACGACATCCTCGTATACTCCAAGACTAAAGAGGAGCATGATGAGCATCTCCGGACTGTGTTGCAAGTGTTAAGGGAGAAGAAGCTCTATGCCAAATTCAATAAGTGTGAATTTTGGCTTAGGGAAGTTGCTTTCTTAGGGCATGTGGTGTCTACTGAAGGAATAAGGGTGGATCCTAAGATGATTGAAGCAGTGTTGGATTGGAAACCACCTAAGTCAGTGGCAGAAATTTGTATTTTCTTGGGATTGGCAGGCTATTACAGAAGGTTCGTGGAAGGATTTTCGCCAATAGCCGTCCTTTGACAAAGTTGTTAAGGAAGGAAGTTCCCTTTGTATGGACGGATAAGCAGCAGGAGAGCTTTGGAAAGCTCAAGAAGCTTTTGATTGAAGCTCTAGTGTTGATTCAGCCAGAGGTAGGAAAGGATTTTGTAGTTTATTGTGATGCTTCCCATATAGGATTGGGAGGTGTCCTTATGCAAGATGGAAAAGTAGTCGCTTATGTGTCTCGGCAACTGAGGCCACACGAGGTTAATTACCCAATGCATGACTTGGAATTAGCAGCAATGGTCTTCGCTCTTAAGGTATGGAGGCACTACCTTTATGGCGAAAAGTCGACGATTTATACAAACCACAAGAGTCTCAAGTATTTGCTGACTCAGAAGCAGTTAAACTTGAGGCAGTGAAGGTGGGTGGAATTACTGAAGGACTATGACTGTTCGATAGAATATCACCTGGGCAAGGCGAATGTAGTGGCAGATGCCCTAAGCCGGAAGGTTGTGTCAGATCTGAGGGCATTATTCGCACACTTGAGTTTGTATGATGATGGGAGCCTGTTGGCAGAATTGCAAGTCAAGCTGACATGGTTAAATGAGGTGAAAGAAGGACAGTTGGCGGATGAGGACCTAATTGCTAAGCTACAGCAAGTACAGAACGGAGAGTTAGAGGACTATGGTGTTAGTTATGAGGGAGTATTGTGCTTCAAAGGAAAGGTCTGTATGCCGAGGGACGAGGAGTTAAGACAGAGGATTCTTCGGGAAGCGCATGGTAGCCCTTATGCTATGCATCTCGGAGGCACCAAGCTGTACAGAGATCTAAGGGAACAATTTTGGTGGCCTGATCTTAAGTGGGAAGTTACTGAATTCGTGGGGAAATGTCTGACGTGTTAGCAAGTTAAGGCTGAACACCAAGTTCCATCAGGATTGCTTCAGCCAATCGAGATTCCGCAGTGGAAATGGGAAAGAATTACCATGGACTTCGTTAGTGGGCTTCCCCTTACGCCTACTAAGAAGGACTCGGTATGGGTAATAGTGGACCGTCTGACCAAGTCCGCGCACTTTATCCCGGTAAGGGTTGATTATTCTCTTCAGAAATTGGCTAAGTTATATGTGGCAAAAATTGTGAGGCTACATGGAGTGCGGGTGTCTATCATTTCGGATAGAGACCCAAGATTTACGCCTTAGTTTTGGAGGGCACTTCATCAATCTTTAGGCACTAAGTTGGATTTCACTACGGCCTTTCATCCACAATCGGACGAGCAACCTGAACGGGTAATCCAAGTATTAGAGGATATGTTGAGGGGCTGTGTGATGGATTTTAGAGGAAGTTGGGAGGAGTATTTGCCTTTAGCAGAGTTTGCCTACAACAACAACTATCAAGCAAGTATTCGAATGGCACCTTATGAAGCGCTGTATGGTCGAAAGTGCCGAACTCCTACATGTTGGATGAAATTGGGAGAACGTCGAGTTTTGGGTCCAGAGTTAGTGGCAGAATCTGATGAAAAGGTTGAGATAATTCGGGCACGGTTAAAGGAACCATCTGATAGACAAAAGTCGTACGCAGATCTCAAACAAAAGGAGATTGAATTTGATGTGGGAGACCAAGTATTTCTTAAAGTTTCGCCTTGGAAGAAGGTGATGAGATTTGGTCGAAAAGGGAAGCTAAGCCCAAGGTTTATAGGACCCTATTGAGTGTTGAAGCGAGTTGGACCAGTGGCGTACCAGCTAGAGTTTCCACCAGAGTTGCAGCAAATGCACGACATATTCCATGTGTCCATGCTACGTCGTTATCGATCGGATCCATCTCATGTGGTACCAGTTGAAGAAGTGGAGCTAAGGCTAGACTTATCTTACGAGGAAGAGCCGATTCAGATTCTAGAATGAGATGTGAAAGTGCTACGACGAAAATCACTGCCTTTAGTCAAAGTGCTATGGAGAAATCATGGATCGAAAGAAGCTTCGTGGGAGCCAGAAGAGGCAATGTGACAGCAATACCCTCATTTATTTTAGCCAAGCAATTTTGAGGACGAAATTTATTTTAAGGGGGTAGAACTGTAACATCCTAAAAATGGGCATATGTATTTTGATTTAATTATACGAAATGGCATGACTCATGAATGTATGATGAACATTTCTTTTTGAAACTTGGAAATGTTAAGTTAAAATACGAAAGTGAACATTTTGGAAACCTGTAAATGTAAGGAAATGATTTAGAAATGTTGAGTAAAAGAGGAAACTAAAACAAGGTGGCCTTAAGAAAATTAATATAAGAAATTTGACACAAACATAGGCTTGTTTAAGTGGCTTGGAGGCACCACTTAAGGCCCAGGTGGGTGACGCCACAAGCTATGCAAATGGGCCTAGGTTCGAGCAACGTGGGAAGCAAAATTTTTAAGGTTTATTTTTGCTAAGTGACGTCAAGGAGAAGGAGGTAATACGACGGCACCATGTCTAAATCTTAGGAGTTTTTATCCTTTAATTTTCAAGAGATAAATGATAGATTATTTCTTTTATTTTATTTCTAGATGAGGTGATAAGAGGAGAAAAGTGAGGAAGGGTTAGTGTTTGAGTGCTAGCCGAATTCTCGATTGAAGTATCCATCTTTTTCTTCTTTTGTTTTTCATTCGCCTCTCATCTTCTCCCTAGCCGAATTTCCTCTTTTCCTTCTCTCCCAATCTTCCTAGCTAGCCGAAACCATCTTCTACCTATAGTCACCATAGCTGAAACTCATAAAGCTTCACACTCTCCCTCTCAACATTCTTAAAAGGCCGAACCCCAAAATTATTTTCCTTTAATTTCATTAAAGGCCGAATCTTCATTAACTCCCTAAGCCGTTGTCAAAATTCTTCTACCTCATCTCTTCTCAGTCTAGGCCGAATAGCAACTAGATTAGAGATCTCTTTTGATCCCTTCTCAAATCGGTTTGGATAGGTAAGTATGCTATGGCCGAATCTCTTTTATTTCTCTTTATTCCTCCTCTGTCGACATGAGCCGAAATACAGCATTTAATTTGACTCTTATTCAACCATGAAATTGGTACTTTTAGGAATTTTGGGATTTGTTTTGGAGTAAGCCGACTTCTAGATGAGAGCATTCAGGATTCGGTTATCTAAGGTAAGGCATGGATTCGGCCAAAGGCCATTGATCATGTTTAAGTGATTGGAATCAAATCTAATATATGAGTCTATAGGTGATTTCGTCAGATACCAAAGGGAATTAGCAATTTCGAGATTTAGATCCCTAAGGTAAGTGTACATGAATATTTGGCTAAGGCTTATTTTGATATGAAGATCTATTTCTTATTTCGCTTAAAAGTCGAAACTAATTAGTAAGTGATTTTAATGCCTAGCCGATTGCAAGGGGAGAACTCTGCAAAGTTTTGGGATTTGACTATAGTCAATTCGACAGCAAGGTAAGCATATAAGTGTACAAATCCTACTAGCATTTGGTTTTATGGCCGAACGAGTTTTAATTAAATATTTAATATGGGCCGAATGTAGGGAGTTAAAGATCTAAGATCGAAAATTCAGGATTTCAAGTGAAATTGTTAAACGAATCAGGTGTGTACCCTACCCTAAGTTTTAATACGTTCATGGCTATGTTTTAAATTAAATGTGTTATTAAAAATGTGAAAAGCATGGCTAAGGTACCATACAATGGTACAAAGTACTAAGGTACGTTTCCTACTCCTACTAGGAATATGACTATATGTTATTTTTAACATGTGAAAAGTGATAAGAATGTGAATTAAGGCATGATTTTGCATATTGTGTATGGAATATGGGGGCATATGGGTTATATAAAAAGGAGAAGTTAATGTGGTGACCTAAGATCACGGTAATTGAATGTGGTGACCTAAGACCACAAATTTTTATAAGGGCGATGAGAACGTCGACTGCAGTGACTGCCTTTGATGGTGTGTAGCGGATGAAGGGTTGACTTAGTAGTCCCCACGGTGTGCAGGATGGTACGGTGGTGTGTAGCAGATGGCATATAGGTTTGGGTTCAGGTTGCATCATATTGTTTAAATGCTTTATGAACATGTATGATATTGTATGCCTAAAATATTAAATTTTAATGTTGGTTACACATTGAGTCTGTTAACTCACCCCGTTGTGGGATTACTTTTCAGGTGACGACCAGTGATGGACCGGGCCGGCAGATGCTTAGTGGAGGCCATGTGAAGTTCAGATTTCTTTTATTTGGACTATTTTGCTTTAAGTATTTTAAATTTAAATTTTGGGAATTATTTGATGTAATAAGGCCTTAGTAGAACTATTTTATTCTGTTTTTATTTATCAAGCTTACAAACTTTTATTTATTAAAGGATTAAGTAAATCTATTTTTTTTTAAAACAAAGCCCAAATGTTTTGTCACCTAAAGTAAAGGATTTTTAATAAGGAAATAAACTTGTTTTCATCTCAAGCCCAAACCAAAACGATCTTTCTTCCAAATCACACAAGTTTTTCATAAGTAACAAAAAGAATTTGAAACAGTTTACACCGGGGAACATACCAGATCCGGTCAAGGCTCGTGGGCCAGGTTTGGGGTGTTTCAAGTCAAGTGCTGAATCTGACTTTCAGATTAATTCTGATGGATATTTAATGTTTAGGGATAAAGTTTGTGTGCCAAGAAAAGAGGAGCTTATACAGAGAATTCTGTATGAAGCATATAATGGGTGTTTATCTATACATCCATGTAGCACCAAGATGTATAATGATCTAAAGCAACAGTATTTGTGGCTGAAAATGAAGAAAGACATTTCAGAATTGTTACCAAGTGCATGATTTGTCAACAAGTAAAGGCTGAACACCAAGTACCTTCGGGTTTACTTCAACCTATCTTGATTCTTGAGTGGAAATGGGACCGTATCACCATGGATTTCGTAACAGGTTTACCGTTGTCTCCAAGGAAGAAAGTTGCTATTTGGGTAGTGATTGATATACTCACGAAGTCAGCCCACTTTATACCTATACGAGTGGATTACTCCCTAGTCAAGTTGGAAAACTTGTATGTTTTAGAAATAGTTAGACTTCACAGAGTTCCCTTATCGATCATATCGGATAGAGATCCGAGATTCACATCCAGATTCTGGAAGAAGCTGCAAGAAGCTTTGGGTACAAAATTGAGTTTTAGCACAGCTTTTCATCCTCAGACTGACGGTCAGTCAGAAATGTTAATTCAAGTACTTGAGGACATGCTCAGATGTTGTGTTTTGGAATTCCAAGATAGTTGGGAAAAGTTTCTCCCATTGGTAGAATTTGCTTATAATAATAGCTTTTAGTCAAGCTTAAAGATGGCGCCTTATGAGGCCCTATATGGGCGTAAGTGCAGAACTCCCTTGTTTTGGACTGAACTCAAAGAGAACCAAATTCACGGGGTTGATTTGGTTAAAGAAGCTGAAGAGAAAGTGAAAGTAATTCGAGAATGTTTAAAAGCTACCTCAGACAGACAGAAATCCTATTCGGATTTAAAGAGAAAAGAGATTGAGTACCAAGTTGGGGATAAAGTCTTTTTGAAAGTATCACCATGGAGAAAAGTTCTCAGTTTTGGCCGTAAAGGCAAGTTAAGTCCACGTTTCATTGGACCTTACGAGGTTACGGAGAGAATTGGGCTGGTAGCTTACCGTTTGGCTTTTCCATCAGAATTAGAGAAGATACATGATGTGTTTCACATGTCAATGTTACGACGCTACAGATCAGACCCTTCGCATGTAATTACCCCTTCGGAAATAGAGATTCGTCCCGACATGACTTATGGTGAAGAACCAGTCAAGATTTTGGCTTGGGGAGTTAAGCAACTAAGAAATAAGAGTATCGCCTTAGTAAAGGTATTGTGGCAAAGGCAAAGAATCGAAAAAGCTACATGGGAATCAGAAGAGAGTATGAGAAGTTAGTATCCAAACCTTTTTGCTGGTAAGATTTTTGAGGATGAAAATCCCTAAGAGGGGAGAATTATAACAGCCTGATTTAGGGCCTAGCCGGGATAGTGGTGCGAGGCCATGAACCCTAGGTGAAATTATGAGTTTTCCAGGTTTATACCATGTTTGCATGCTAGTATGAAAGTTTTGTAAAACAATTTTATTAAGTTGAGGTCAATTGGTCCAAAAAGGACTAAATTGCAAAAGTTGCAATATATGAGTTTCTAGAAGCTTTTTGCATGAAATAGCTTTAGAATAATAATTATGAGCCCTTAAATAGAAATTTGACCAAAATTTAAATTTTGGACAAAATTGACCTTAAGAGACTAATATGGAAATTTTTAAGAGGAAGGGCATTTTGGGCATTTGACCTAATTAGTGATTAAAATAGGATAAAGATGAGAAAAATTCACTCATCTTCTTCCTTGTAGCTGCCGAAAATTTGGAGACACCATAGCTAGGGTTCTTCATTTTTTTCAAGCTGATAGTAAGTTCATCTTAGCCCCGTTTCGTATTTTTGAAGTTCTCGTATTATGAATTAGCTAATTTTAGCTATAAAATGAGCTAAAATGCATGTTCAAAAATCTACCCTTGAATGACATGCTTGTTAAATGATGTTTTATGGAAGTTTAAGAGAGTTTGATGTTAGATAAACATCTTTTCCTTAATGAATTTCATGAAAAAATGGTAGTAGGGACATTTTTGTAATAGTTATAAAATTGGTCATACCTACTAGAAATGGTGATAATTGATGATTCTTATAGAAGAGAAAATGATTCAGTTGAGCATGAAGTTTAAGAAAGTTGCATGAAAATCATTTTATGAGAATTGGGGCAAAAGTGTAAATATTAGAAAGTATATGGGCAAAATAGTAATTTTGCCAAAGTATGAGTTATGAGTCAATTTAGTCAATATGGTTTTTAAATGATCTATTTATGATTATAAACCAAGAAAAATGAAGCCCAGATCAAAACCGAGGCAAGAACAAAGTCGAGGACTAAATTGCACATCTACATACATTTTGTATCTTGAGGTAAGTTTGTATGATTTCTAAGCTTTATGATTATTATCATTAATTTGCTTCGTATAATGTAAAATAATTGTATGAAATGATGATGTTATGTTCAAGCAAGAAATCACGATAATATATACAAGTAAGTCTCTATTGAAGATGAATTTCCCTAGGATACTCGATCTATGATAAACCGTAAAAGTAACATATTTTAATCCCACATTCAGTATGCTTTTGGATGATTTATCCCTGATTTATGTAAAAAGGTTCTCTTAATCTTTTCTTTTCATGTCTTATACTCAAAAAAGCACCTAAGGATAAAAAGAATGAGAAACGGGCTTAAAAAGGGCCAATTTGGGCCAAAGAGGAAATCGACACGGCCTGGACTTCAAACCACATGGCCGTGCCTTGTCAAATTACTTCACACAGCCATGCCACATTTTACACGATCGTGCCCCAATCGATAGAATCGAGACACGGCCTGAAGACGATTTACACGGGCGTGTACCATGGCCGTGCCTCTGCTACGGGAAAGAGTAATTTCACTTGGATTTGGATGCTTGGAGGCAAAGAAACACATTCCTAAGTCTACTTAAACATCCTAGGAGGAATTCTACTTGAATTAGGATACTTAGGTGTAACATCCTTAAAGTGGGGTCTTTGCATTTTACTTAGCGCATGTAAATAGTTAGGCTGTTGTGCTTGTTTAGGGTTTCTTAGGGTCTAGGCTTAGGCCAGAGATAGGCTGGAGCCTTGTGGAAAAGTGTCTTAGGGTCTAGGCTTGGGCCTGAGATAGGCTAGAGCCTTATGGAAAATTTCATTTTTGGGCTTCTAGTAGAGGAGAGCTGATTGGGCTAGGTGTTAAGGGAAGGTATTGGAGCGTTTAGACACAAGTATTCCAGTGGTAAAGTGGCAAGGGAGACGCCACTTAAGCACAAGGGGAGTGACGCCTCATGCAGGTGGGAGAGCCTAGGTTTGAGCAAGATAATTCCCTTTTTTGCTTATTATTTTGACGCCAAGGCTAGGGGAGTTGTGTTCAAGTGGGACTCTGATGGATGAGGAGTGGAAGGAGTCAACGCATTTAAATTGTGTGACAAAGAGAAATTTGTGGAATTTGATTCATTCAAACGGATTTGAATAGGTGGCCAGGAGAAATTCGTGGAGATGAATGTGGGAGTTTAGAGTTGGCTGAATGGAAAACTCTAAAGGGGAGTAAGAGGAATCAGTTTTAGGTGTTTAGGGGGGGATGCCGAATTTCTATAGTAGGCTTAAGGGAGCATTTTCGGTTGGCTAAGAAAAAAAATGAGACATTCTTTTGGTTTTTTTCTCTTTTCTCCTTCTTTGGTCAAAACCAAAAGACCCACAGCATTTTTTTGGTTGAGTTTTCTGGCTTCCCAGGTACAAAAATCGAAACATTTCTTTTCCTACATCTCTTCTCATTCTCTTTTCCCTTTTTCGGCATTTTTCTTTGTTGTTTCGCTGAACCAACCTTGTTTCCCATTCATCTTATGCGATTTATTTTCTTGTCATTCTCTTGAAGAGCCGAAACTTCATATTCCTTCCTCCTCTTCTTTTTGTTCACTCATTGTCAGCCGAAACCACATTCCTAATCTTTCCCTTCATTTTTTCATTGTTGAAACCTCTGGAACTCTTCTCTTTCTCCTTTAATCTCTGGCCGAGTACCATCTGTTAGGGATCTCTCTTCAATCACATCATTCTCCTTGCATTAGTGAGGCACTTTCGGCATTTGGGGTAAGTCTTGGCACTTTGATCGAATCTTTTCTATCTTTATTCTCTCCCCTCTATCATTTTCTATAGGGAGAAAAGTCGAGGTTTGGCATCTGTGGTGGGTAGTTCTTTAGCCGAATTTCCTTGGCTATCTTAATCATTTCTTCAGTTTTGTAACAGCGGATCGTCGTTGTCCATCCACTTCTAATCAATTTTGCTAGTACCGTGGTAAGTGTCCCTGCTAGTCAATTATTCTTATTGTGTTAAATGCCGAAGGTAGTAGCTAATCTTGTAGAACTTGGCCGATTAGGGGGTGTTAATGAAGACTTGGTGTAGCCGACAGAGTATTCAAGTGGTGCTTTGGTCGAAGATACCGAATCTTCGGGATTTGTTAACCTAGGTAAGGGATCTATTCATTCGGTTAAATCTCTATTCATCGTCATTCTCTGTATTAATCTAATTTAGTGACAAAAGGTATTATGGACCCCAATAGCAGCCGAACGTTAGGAGGGGTTGAATCTGAGACCCCAACCCCTAAGTTCAAGAAGAGGGTCAGATCTGCATTCATGATTGGCACTTTGGGGTGTGGACCAAAGATCAAATGTAAGAGTAGGTAGATCGCGATAGTGTCGGCTAACGACAATTTTGACATACGGAGCGTTGGATTGCAAGTAATCAAGTGTGTAACACTTACACACCTCGTAGGTTAATATGTTATTATCTTGTGATTTGTCTAAAGCTGGAATAATGGTAGAAAGCAATGTGTTATGATGTGTTACCCTTGTGGGTACATGTGAGGACTCCGGGTAAGTCCATTCTGACTTGGCTAACATTGATTGCCTCGGTTATGGTTGCATATGCCATGTTATGTTATTTCTGAATATTAAGCATGATTATTTTGCCATGAAAAGCATGTTCATAAGGATGGGTGATGAGAGGAGGGGAAAAGTATGTTTTCAGACTATCACCAGTGGTTTTGACCACACAGTGGGTTGGCCCCGCTTATTATAAAATAGTGACTAAGTCTCAGTGGTTTTGACCACAAATATATTAATTGTGACCTCGGTCACCAGTGGTTTTGACCACATATATATTATTTGTGACCTCGGTCACCAGTGGTTTTGACCACACGGGGTAGACACAGGAGTTTCGGATGGTTATGTTTTGGGATGCATGATTTGCATATGCACTTATGAAACTGTGTAAGGGCTTATATCTTTGGGATGGGGGCTTATACACTGAGTCTCGGTGACTCACCCCTTCCTTTCCATTTTGCAGATGATTCTTAAATCGCGGATGGGGAGCTGGGACGGACTCAAGGTGGCCATGCACGATATTTCGAGTTTTGTTTTAAATTATTACTTTGGACTTAATTTTCATTAAATTTGGTTTTTGGTTGTAATAAGGCCATTTTAACTATTATTTCAGGATTATTTACTTTGTTAAATATCTTTGCATTTGAGTTAACCACTAAAGCACGTTTAAAATGGGAAAGAATTAATAAAATAAATATTTTCCAAAAACCTTAATAAATTTTGGAGTTTTTCTAAAACTTTACCATCGGGTAAATGACGAACTTATGATATCAACAAGTTAACTCGATTCTCTTTAAAAAGAAAATTTGAAACGGTTTAAGCTTTTGATTCAAACCAATCCCAGCTTCCAATCAAACAAAATGTTTTTTTTTCAACTTAAGGCGACAACCGGTTTTATCAAAGACAAGCTTTCTCTGTGACATGCCAGATTCGATCGTAGTGTGTTGACCGGGTTTAGGGTGTTACATTAGGAGCCAAGTAAAGCATCTCAAAGCCTATATAAACACCTAAGGTAGCAACGAAAAAGGGGAGTTCGGCAGAAACAGGGCGTCAAGTTTTAGCAGAGTTTTCTGCCAGAGCTTTACTCATTTAGGGAATTACTCGAAGATAGCCAGTTGATCCATCTCAAAGAGCCGGGATTCTACTCAAGATGTAGGATCTCCCCTTCAATTCCTTCAGGGGGTTTTAGGGATTTCTAATGTTTTGTTTTATCTTTTTTCTTGAGATGTTTTCTTATTTAGTTATGAACTAAACCCTTCAGATACCTGAAGGGGATGAAACCTATGATGGATTTTGTTATTGTTTTCTGAATTTATATGATAAATATTTAGTTTGTTCTTAATTATGTTGCTTGATTTAATCTGATGTGCTTAGGTGGAGGAGGCATAGACCCTGCCTGAGAGTAGATCTAGCATAATTAAGCGGAGTTGATCGGGTGCCTAAAGATAGGGTTACGAGATTTTGTCGGATTAGGGTGAAACCTAATATGGGAATCCATTGATCGATTTATTGCTTCTTTAGGGGGTTATTATAAGAGAACGAGAGTTCTGCTAATTAACCTAAGGTTAGACGTTATTCGCTTCGAGAGAAGGTTTAATATAGGTTAGGGAGTCTCACGGATCAAGCTAAGTAAAGAAATCATATGGTTTAGGGATAAATAATGAGTGAAGTCATAGGTGGATTCTTCCTGAGGGTATCGTCTTTATCAACTGAGTTTTCCAAAGTCTTTTCCAAATTTATTCATTTATCATTGCATTTTAGTTTAAAGCATTTCATTAATTTTAGATAAATCAACCAATCAGTCCATATTTCAGGTTAAATAATAGAAAGAAAGTGAGTAGTAGTACTTTAGGTTCCTTGGGTTCGATAAGATATTCTTGCCTGAGTTATACTTCTGTTCGATAGGTGCGCTTGCCTCTATCATTGTAGCAGTCAGTCTACAGGTTCGATCATTCTTTATAAATTTTAAAACTAAACTGTTTTGTAGCGATCAATCTACCACACAAGTTATCATGTAAGTCCAAGGCAAGCTTGGCATTGATCAAGTTAGCAATCAAGTTATCATATAAGTCCAAGGCAAGCTTGGAATTGATCAAGATATCATGTAAGTCCATGGCAAGCTTGGCATTGATCAAGCTAGCAAGCAATTTATCATATAAGTCAAAGGCAAGCTTGGCATTGATCAAGTTAGCAAACAAGTTATCATGTAAGTCCAAGGCAAGCTTGGCATTGATCAAGATATCATGTAAGTCCAAGGCAAGCTTGGCAATGATCAAGTTAGCAAGCAAGTTGTCATGTAAGTCCAAGGACTCAAGATTGGCATTGAGTATGTTATCAAGAGCAAGACTTCATGTAAGTCCATGTCAAGACATGGACTTGAAACCAAGATGAGATAACCCATGTAAGATCATGTCTAGGATATGGCTTTGGCATCATATTATGTGGGAAGAGATTTAGTATCCTGGCTATTCAAAAAATTCATCGGCCAAATGAGTAAGCTAAAAGAAGATAGCAAGAAAGCTAAGAAGTAAAGTTAGTATCAAGATGAAGTTAGATGAAGTTGAGTATTATTCATGTTGTGAATCAGAAAGTAGATATCATGATTATTGTTATTATAGTATACTGATCAATGTGATCAAGTGATACAGGTATCATGGTTACCTTACAAGTATGATAATAGTAAGTGTCATGAGACATGTAAGAATTTGTATGAGTAAGTAAGCTCTTTAGCTGAAATTCATGATACCATGGTTTATGTGAAATGGTTTATATTAAGCAATGATGATGCTAAAAGTTGTTACATGCAAACTTACTAAGCTATATGCTTACATTATGATTATTTCTTTCTATGCAGTCCCGCCAAGCTAACCCATGGATCATTAAAGTCGGAGCTCGCAACACACTATCAACTCTTATTTTGGTATAGCCAAGTTACTTTACTAAGTATGGCATGTATAAGAAACATTCATTTTGTGGACTTGTTTTAAGAAGGGCTTTTGTAAAGGCTATCAAGTTTATTATTCTTTTGTATATGGCTAACTGGTTGGCCAAATTTGTCTAAGCATGTATGTTTATTGAGATCAATGAAACATGTAGTATTATTCATAAAATTACGTTGTTATTGCATCGTTGAATTGTGTATGGATATGATCTTCATTTCAAGGTGGCTAACGGCTTGGTAAATCGCCTGTAAGTGCCCACACGGTTGGACACACGGACGTGTGTCAAGACCATGTTAACCCTGCACCTTAGTATTATTAATCATAATAGGCCACGGGTAAATCCCACACCGTGTGTGTGTACCGTGTAAGACACACGGTTTGGACAGGGGCGTGTTCCCAAACCATGTTGATTTAGTCAGTATATCAAGGATTAGCACACGGTCTAAGGCCACGGGCGTGTCATGGCCGTGTGAAATTAGTCAGTAACCTCCCACAGTTGGTAGACACGGGCGTGTCTAAGCCGTGTGGAAATAGTCAGTAGCCCTACACGGTTTGAAGGCATAGGCGTGCTTAAGGGTACACGGGCGTGTTCCAAGTCACACGGGCTTGTGAACCCTGCTTCAAAAATGAGTTATTTAATTTTAATTCCGGAAGTTTTCTAACATAAGTTAAAGGCCTTGTAGGCCCTTGTTCTAAGTGTTGACTAAGGAAGTGAAGTTTTTAAGTTGGAACAAAATTTTATGGCCCGTAAGTACATGTTTCAGTGAGTTCAAGCATAGTAATGTCTAGTATCCAGACCCAGTATCGGTCTTGGGTATGGGGTGTTATAGTCCCAAACATGGTCTTACACGATATCACATATTGGAACCTTATGTCATGACATATGTGTCTTAGTTATTCATAATGTTCATATGGGACTTTTCGGATATCATCATAATATCGGAGCCTTGACGGATGTCACATATTCATCTCAAATAATCATATAACATAATTCATTCACATGTAAGAAATATTTATTAAATCTAAACAAATTTATTTGTATATCGACTTACCTCGTACGGATATGAACGGACAGAGACAAGTTCTCGACCACTTTGACTTTCCTCGATCTAAATTTGTTTTCTTTGGTTCTTGATCTATACATATTCAAATTTAACTCTTTTATTCACCAACTCACTAATTTCAATCCAAAAACACACATTTAGGGCATTTTACAAATTAGCCTTCACATTTTCACATTTTTGACATTTAAGTCTCTATCTCATAAATTCACAAATTATACAAAATTTCAATACTCCCATGCTTAGCCGAATATTCATATAGTCTATATAAGTCCATACATTTCATTTTTTTTTTTGCATTTTAGTCTTTCAATTTATCATTTTCACACTTTAGCCCAAATTACTCAAATTCATCAAAAATTCAAAGACAAAACAGGTTAATCTTTCACACATCTCTCATATTTCATCACCATCTAACGCAAAGCTCAAACATTCATCAATGACACATTTCAAAATCATCATCAAACTCTAAAATTGAGATATGGGTTTAAGATAATACGAAGCAACGATCACGAAAACGTAAAAATTATCAAAAACCTAGCTAGTTACATACCTTAGTCAATCTCAAACTTAGGCCGAATGTAACAAGGCTTTAAACTCTTCTTTTGTTTCAATTTTCGGTGCAACAAAGATGATGTTCAACTATTTTCATGTTTCTTTTATTATTAATAATAATTATCTATTTCCATTTTTACCCTTAATGAAACATTAATGAAAAAAATTCAAATCATGGACATAATTGTCCACTAAGTTAATAATGGCATAATAACCTTTTAAGGACTTATAACAAATCAAATCATAACAATTTAGCACATTAAGAAATAGAAGGCCATTTTTACATTTTCTGCGATTAAGTCATTTTCTTAAATTAAGCACACAAACCATAAAATTAATTAACGAAACTTTCACACATGCTTAATCACATATTCCAAGAACACAAAATAATATTAAAAATATTTTTGACTCAAATTTGTTGTCTCGAAACCACTATTCCAAGTAGGGTCTAAACTGGATTGTTACAATTCTCCGCCTTAGGGATTTTTGTCCCTGAAAATCTTACCGTTGAATAGATTCGGATATTGCTCTCTCATAGCATCTACAGGTTCCCGCATAGCTTCTTCAACTCCGTGTCGATGCCACAACACTTTTACTAACGAAATTTTCTTGTTTCGTAATTCCTTAATCTCGCAAGCTAAGATACGAATCGGTTCTTCCTCATAAGTCATATTAGATTGAATTTCTATTTCAGACGAAGAAATTACCTGCGAAGGATCATATCTATATTGTTGAAGCATTGATATGTGAAACACATTATGAATCTTTTCTAGCTCCGGTGGTAATAACAATCTATATGTAATAGGTCCAATATGCTCAATGATTTCGTACGGCCTGATGAATCTCGGACTCAGTTTGCATTTACAACCAAATCGGAGTATTTTCTTCCACGATAAGACTTTCAAAAACACTTAGTCCCCGATTTAAATTTCAATGTCTTTTCGTTTCAAATCTGCGTAAGATTTCTGACGAACAGACGCTGCTTTCAAACTATTATGGATCACTTTTACTTTCTGTTCAGTTTCTTTTATCAAATCAACCCTCTGAATCTTATTCTCGCTGAGTTTTGACCAATACAGAGGTGTTCGACATTTCCTACCATACAAGGCTTCATACGGTGCCATTTTAAAGTTTGACTGAAAACTATTATTATATCAAACTCAATCAATGGTAAATACTGTTCCCACGTACCTTCAAACTAAAGAATTTAACATCTCAGCAAATCCTCGAGAATTTGACTAATCCACTCAGATTGACCATCCATCTGTGGGTGAAAAGTTGTACTAATATGCAATTTAGTACCTCAAGCCTTTTACAATTTCTTCCAGAATCATGAAGTAAACCTCGGATCTCTGTCAGACACAATAGATAATGGCACCCTGTGAAATCTCACAATATCAGAAATATATAACTCAGCTAACTTATCAAGTGAGTAATCAGATCGTACCAGAATAAGGTAAGGTGTTTTTGTCAATCTGTTAACTATAACCCAGATTGCATCTTTCTTGGAGTTAAAGGCAATCCTGAAATAAAATCCATTGTTGCTCTATTCTTTTTCCAGTCAAAAATCATAATCTGTTGTAACAAACTGGATGGCACGTATGTTCAGCTTTAACTTGCTGAGAGATTAAACATTTCGAAACAAACTCTGAGATATCCCACTTTATACCCGGCCACCAATAAAGTTGTTTCAAATTATTATACATCTTTGTACTTCCAAGATGAACATATAGGCGACTACTATGTGCTTCTTTCAAAATCAATTGAATCAATTATGGGTTTCTTGGAACACATATTCGATCTCGAAATCTCAAACAATCATCAATATCAATTCGAAATTCAAGATCAAAGTTCAAATCAAATTGAGCTCGTTTTGTTAATATTTTATTATTAATTTTCTAAGCATCACATATTTGCTATAAAAACAACGGTTTTGCTTTCAATTCGGCCAAAACTTAACCATCATCTGATAGATCTAAATGAGCATTCATCGCGCGTAGTGAAAATAGGGATTTTTGACTCAATACATCAGCAACAACATTTGTTTTACCCGGATGATAATCTATCACAAGCTCGTAGTCTTTTAATAGTTCTAACCATTTTTTTCGTAGATTTAGGTCCTTCTAAGTCATCAAATATTTCATACTTTTATGATCTAAAAATACATAGCATTTTTCACTGAAAAGATAGTGGCGCCAAATCTTTAAAGCAAACACAATCGCTGCCAGCTCAAGATTGTGTGTCGGATAATTCTTTTCATGCTGTTTCAATTGTCTTGAGGCATAAGAAACAACTTTGCCTTCCTGCATCAAAATGCATCCCAGACCATTTAAAGAAGCATCACTATATATCACAAACTTTTAACCAGATTCTGGTTATACTAGCATTAGAGCTTCATTCAATAGAGATTTCAACTGATCAAAGCTTTTCTGAAACTTTTCAGACCACTCGAATTTCACATCTTTTTGAAGCAATCTCGTCAGTGGCGTTGCAATCATCGAAAAGCATTTTACGAACTGTCAATAATAACCAGCAAGTCCCAGAAAACTATGAACTTCAGACACATTTTTCGAAGGCTTCCATTCTAAAAGAGCCAATATCTTGCTCGGATCAACTCGTATACTAGATGGTGATACAATATGCCCCAAAAAGCCAACTTCACGCAACCAGAATTCACATTTACTAAACTTTGCATACAATTGCTTATCCCGTAGAGTTTGTAGCACAATTCTTAGATGTTTAGCATGTTCAACTTCATCATACAAATAAATCAAAATGTCGTCAATGAATACAACAACAAATCGATCTAAATACGATCTAAAAATTTTGGTAATCAAATCCATAAATACAGCAGGAGCATTTGTTAGTCCGAAAGGCATAACTAAAAACTCATAATGCCCTTACTTCGTTCTGAAAGTAATTTTTGGAATGTCTGAATCTTTTACTCGTAACTGATAATATCCCGATCTCAGATCTATATTTAAAAACATAATGGCTCCTTTCAACTGATCAAACAAATCATCAATTCTGGGTAGAGAATATCTATTCTTAATAGTCACTTTGTTTAACTGACGGTAATCAATGCACATTCTCATCGTGACATCTTTCTTTTTCACAAATAAAACGGAAGCACCCTAAGATGAGAAACTCGGTCATGCAAATCCTCTTTCAGTCAGCTCTTGCAACTAAGACTTTAATTCTTTCAATTCTATCGGTGCCATTCTATACGAAGCTATTGAGATAGGAGTCGTCCCTAGCACTAAGTCAATACCAAACTCAACTTCTCGTATCAGAGGTAATCCCGATATTTCTTCAGGAATCACATTAGGTAATTCACAAACAACTGGCACAGATTCAACTTTCTTTTTAGTCACTTTTGAATCAATCACATAGCAAAATAAGTTTCATAACTTTTTTCACATAACTCTAAGCTTTCATCATTGATATCACAGCCGATAACCCATTCAAATAATTTGATTCAATCCAAACTATTTCATCATTCTAACATCTTAAAATGAATGGTCTTTCGTTTGCAGTTCATAACAACATCATGCAATGTTAACCAATCCATACCCAAAATTATATCAAACTCATCAAAAGGTAATAACATCAAATCACCAAAAAAAATATCACGAAACATCAACGGGCAATTCTTGCACACTTTGTTAACCAAGACACTTTTACCTAATGGGTTCGATACTCTAATTACAAATTCAGTACACTCTACAGGCAAAGTCTTACTGGATACTAAGGTCATGCATACATATGAATGAGTAGACCCTGGATCTATCAATGCAACCACAGAAGTATCATAAAGAGTAAATGTACCCGTAAGAACATCTAAAATAAAGCTTCCTCACGAGCTCGAATGGCGTAAGCTTTGGCAGGTGCTCTAGCTTCAGATATAGCAACTGTATCTTTCGTAGCTCTTTGGCTACCACTTACATTTCTTGTGTTTCTAGAATGCCTACCCCTAGCTGAAGCATTATCTGACTTCGGATTCTATAAATCTCTTGTTCAACTGACTCGAGACAATCTCGAATGAAATGGTCTAATGATCCACATTTAGAACAAGCTCGGTCATTTAATCTACAATTACCCAGATATCTTTTACCACAATGTCTACATTCAGGTTGCTCAGATTGAACATTTCCAACACTAGCTATTGAAGTAGCTGGAGCTTTGAAGTTCGAATACGATCTACCACGATCTCTATTTGAATATCCCACATTAGCTTTTGAACAGGTATGTTCATCTTTGAATTTCTTTGATGCAGACTGAAATGATTTACTTGAGAATCTCTTTCTCACATCTCTGGCTTTTGGCTCAGCTTTTCTTTTATATTTCTCGAGTGCTTCAGCTTTACATGCTCGATCAACAAGCACAACAAACTCTTTTATTTCCAGAATTCCAACTAGTAAACGGATATCTTCATTCAGGTCATCTTCAAACCTTTTACACATTATTGCTTCATTTGGGACACATTCCCGTGCATATTGACTTAATCTCACAAATTCTCATTCATATTCTGTGACAGACATATGACCCTGTTTCAATTCAAGAAACTCTTTTTGTTTTTGATCTATAAATCTCTGACTAATATATTTCTTCTGGAATTTAGATTGAAAGAAATCTCAGATAACTCGTTCTTTTGGAACAATAGAAGTCAAAGTTTTCCACCACTGATAAGTTGCATCTCTTAATAAAGAAACGAAACATTTCATACATTCCTTAGGAGTACAAGACATTTCATCAAACACTCAGATTGTATTCTCGCACTAAAACTCAGCTCTCTCAAAATCATCATCACTAGTGGCCCTGAACTCTTCATCCCCATATTTATAAATTTTATCGACAGGAGGCTTATTCAACAGATTCAGATTCATAACCGGAGGTACGACAGAAGTCTGAGGAAGATTGGGTGGGGGTAGAGGTTGTGAAACAGTCGGATTTGTTCTAATATATTGAGTGAACAACTCATTCATCATTTGGAAGAAGGCTTGTTTAGCCTCTCCTTCCTGGCTGCTAGTAGCCGGTCTAGAATCAAATGGTACTGTCCCTTGAGCGGGAGCAAGCACATTACTTTCAACATCATCAGCTATAGCTCTTTCGAAATCCATTTACTATACGAAAAATATATTTTATATGTCAGGATTCATCGCACTATCACATTTCATATATATGGCATGTATAGCTAGACTCTCATACCTTATGTTAATCCTAGAATCGACTAAATTGTAGCTCTTATACCAATAAAATGTAACAGCGTAACCCGTAATCATCGTCGGTCTTAGGTTAAGAAGTGTTACTGGATATAACGAAACATTTATGATCAATTCTCAAACATAAATACATTATCATCATATCATAGCAAATTATAAACATGTAGTCCCTTTAAAAGGTCTACGAGACCCTAAGCATGCATTGGAAAGGGGTTGGGACTAAACCAAGCTCATATAAATTTTTTTCGAAAACTTAATATTTTTCAAAGTTACAGAGGTCACACGCCCGTGTGGGAAGGCAGTGTGCCTCACACGGCCTCAGACACATCTGTGTGTCCAAGCCGTGGCAAAACATGGCATACATACCGACTTGTCCACATGGCCAAAGACACGCCTGTGTACTTGACCCATGGGCAACACTTGTAATGCCCCAAATATTGGGCCTAGATTAAATGGGTTTCGGGTGTCGAGAGAATGGATTTTGGCGTTCAAAAAAAAATATGATTGCACGCTTAGTTTAATTTTTAGGTGATTTAGGAAGGGTTGGTGGTGTTGGAAAATTCCTGGGCTCGATCTAAGGTTTTAACAAAAAAAAATTGTTTTTACCCTTAAGTGAGGTTGGTGTTAGTAAAAAGGCTTTTAAAATATTTTTGGGTTAAAGATAGCATAAGAAAGTAGGTGATCTGGTGGCTTGGAATGTTTTGAATAAGCTGGTGGGCAAAGGTTCAAGTCTTAGACTTGGTAAAAATTTTTATTGCGCATAAGTTAGTATGAAGGCTAGAGTTTAGGCCTTATAATTAGTTGGGGCTGATTTCTAACACAAAGATATGCCTGGCCCAGTGGCAAAGGCGTTAGGAGCAGGAGGGGGAGCAGGGTTCTCGTCACGGCGTGCGCTAAATATTGGTTTTTTTAAGTAAACTTGGAGCGTGGCAGAAAGGGTTATAATTAATTATGGAGAAAATATGGCTCAAATAAAATAAGCGACGCAGTGGCAAGGGATGTGTGTCATAGTGAAGAGGTCGGAGGTTCGAAGCTGGGTGTTGGCTAATATTTTTAGATTTCTTTGGATGAATCGATCAATGGAAAATATACTTTAAAAGAAGTTGAGAGTGAAACATATCATAAGAAGAGCTGTGGTGCAGTGGCTGGTAGCGTATGGTGGTGCTTGGAGGTTTTTGTTTCGAGTTGCCTTGTGCATAATAATATG
The DNA here is from genome assembly GCA_025506655.1 of Gossypium rotundifolium. NCBI lineage: Eukaryota > Viridiplantae > Streptophyta > Magnoliopsida > Malvales > Malvaceae > Gossypium > Gossypium rotundifolium. The sequence goes on from CP106730.1 coordinate 35,567,114, forward strand.
CTATTTTGCTACTGGTGTTGGGAACGTATTTGAAGTGGACAAAAACACCAAAAGATGGCTGCTATTTGGGGAAAGCAATTTGAATGTAATTCAAATTGGATTTTTGGCTAAATAAAGGAATTTTTGGGACGAGGATGAAGATAAATTTAGAGATAATAAAGGAATTTAATTGTCTGATAAGTTTGAGTCAATTGGAGAGTGTAGGTTTATTTTATTTATTTATTTACTTATTTTTCTTTAGTATATATATAAATGCCGAATTAAATTCCTAGGTTAATGCACAATTTTTACTTTTCTTCTGGCCGAATTTCTTCACTTGTGAGGGGCTCGGACATCTTTTTTTTCTAAGTGTGCCAAAGCCGAATCCTTCATATCCTTCCTTCTCAAATTCCCTTTGGGTTCACCATTCGGTTGTAGTCAAATCACTTTTATTTCTTATTCCCCCTAGCTTTGTCGAATTGCCTCTGTTACCTTACTAGTCTCAAAAGCTAGACTTAAGCCACAGGATCAAAGGAGGAAGAGCTTAGTTGTATTTTTAGTGTGTTTTATTAAAATCCAAAGGGCTATCTAACCCCTCTTTGCCAGTACCATTTACTAACAAGGGTGAGGCTCAGCAATCGCAAGCGCGGTATGTAAGGATTATTATCAAGGCAGTAAATATTATCGATTTAGTTAGAGTTTTAATAAGTGATCGAATCTATTGTGGCTCATATGGGTGACTTATGATCAATATGGGTCACTTGGTTTTGACAATATAGGTGTTTCGGTGCAGATCTAGAGGATAATCGCCAATAGTAGCAAAGGAAGGGCTACTAGAACGTAAGGTACACGGTAAGGGTATGGTGAGGTTTCAGTTTTTAGTCAGTGTATGTTAAAGCTTTGGTTAATCGCTAGTAATGTCGATTGTAGGTTCGTGACTAAGGGGTTTGCAACACGCGAGCTTACCAGGTGTGTGCAAACACTACACACACAATATCGGCAATGCCGAAAAGCTGAAAAGTCGAAAGTGGCTAAATGGGCCCAGTGGGCCCTAAGGCAAAGTTTAATGAAAGGGTTTGGTTGGTTATGCGAATTGAGTTAGTCATGCATGATATATGATCTGGATTTGTTTTGTTATGATGAGATTCAGGCCTAATGGGCCGTAAGGTTGGAATTTGGGTTTGATGGGCTTTATGGGGACGTAGACCAGTATGTTAGGGTTAATGGACTTTAGGCCTAGTTTAAACAACTCTTCAATTTCATAAGACTTAATCTAATTAAACATGTCTGTGAACAAGTCGCTAGGTTAGGGTGTGGCAACGGGCATACGCATGTCTAGTATTGGATCTAGGGAGAGCTTGGTACTTAAGCGGTCCTAGTGGCCCACCTCCTCTTCGCTGGAATCCTACCTGGTGCGTAGTGTCTGTTCACTTTAGCCGCGAGGACTTGTTGATGGTCCAAAGTTCATAACTAAAACTCGAAAGGGACCAAATACCCTATCCTCATAAAATTACTAGTATACCCCTAGTTTTGTAAATTACCAAAATACCCATGTTTTGTAAATTTACCCAAAATACCCCTATTTAGTGAAAGTACCAAAATACCCCCATTTTATAAAATTGCCTAAATACCCCTATTTTTCCAAATTACCAAAATACCCCTATAGGGTAGAATTACGAAAATACCCCTAGATAGTGAAATGACGAAAATACCCCTACGTGACAAACATATGCTTATAGATGTTACTTGTGTGTTTGATGCATTCATATGATATTCTACTTTGGATGCATATGGGCAAAAATTATGGTATGTAGGAAGATTTAAGGATCGCATGGTCGTATGGTATGGATCTAGGATCGCATTGTCGTATGGTATAGATCCACCAGAGGCTTTAAGCACAATATATGATGAGCAGCTTTGCTACAATGTTCGATAATACCACAACCGGGCTACCCTTGGTGTGTAGCAGAGGGGTGGATCGAGCTAGAATTCCCCACAGGAGTCATAAGGTTGGAAGGGAAATTGTGTGTAGCAGATGGACTTTTGGGGTGGGTTTTTACATTATCTTATTTGTATATGATGCGATATAATATGATATGAGGTCATGGTGGGCTAAGGCCCAAGACCATCGATATTGATAGGGCTTAGGACCAATGTGAATATTTGTATGTGATTTGTTTGCCAAGGGTTGTACACACTGAGTTTTGAAACTCACACCCTTAGTTTTAATGTTTCAGGTAATCCTGAATAGACGGCTCGACATGGGAGAGGACTCGGAGATGGCCACACTACAAGCTGTTCAAATGTTTTAATTTGTTCAAATGAAATTGTTCTAAATACTTTGTTTTTTTTTATTGGATTGTAATAAGGCCATGTAACTCCTAATTGACTTTATGTCTTGGGTTTATTATTATTGCTTCAACTATCTGCTTAATAAATTTCATAAAATTTCTAAATATAACATGGTTTTCGAAATAACTTAACGTGGTTTTCGAAATAACTTAACCTAAAATTTAGGTTTTTCCCCTCAACTTAACAAGATGTATTTGATTTTGGGCTTTTGGGCCATAAATGGTTAAATAGTAAATTGTTTGAGGAGCGCCTTTAATGTGACATTCCAGATTCGGGCCTAACTTCTAGGCTGAGTTTGGGGTGTTAAATTTAGTGGTATCAAAGCCAGGTTACAAATCTTGGGCTGTGAAATAGGCCCTATGTTTTGGGTTTTAAAACAAGTAAATTAAGAAGTTTTTGCAGGATTCTTGAACTGTGGTTCCATGTGCCCTGACATCGAGCCAAGTAAGTTCTCTTTACTACATGTGCTTAAATTATTGAACTATGTAGATATTCGGCTACTTAAAAATAGGCTTTTAGATACTAAAGCCCGTAGAGAACCTAAGACTGTAGTGGATTCTCGACCGCAAAATAACTTTAAGAAAAAAGTGTTAATACTTACATAATACATATGTTCTAAGCAAGTATAACTAAGTGGTAATTTCATAAAATTTTTAATTTAGATAATACGAGAATCAACGATGAGCACTAGAAGAGGAAGAAGAGGCCACGGCCGAGGCCGTGGAAGTGTTAGGACTGATGTGCTGACTCGGCTAGTTAGGGAGGTACTGAAGGAGGTTAAAGAAATCGGTGAAGCACTTTGGGTTGGGTGCGTGGACTGTAACAAAAAAGAGATCGCAGTTTTCTAGGTTTGAATTTGTAACACCCCAAACCCGACCTAGGTGTTATGATAAAATCTAGTATGTCACATGGAAAGGTTGTTAAAGAATCTACGCGTTCATTAAAGTATCAAGTTTTGTTGCTTGTGAAAAATCCAATTTGTTTTATTGTTCTCTTTGCAAAACATTTTCGTTGCTATTTTCGATGATCTTGTTTATAATTAATCCAACTCAATGAGTTTCACAAAAACAATATTTAAATTATTGTAGACATGCGATATTTTGAAAAGAGTTATCAACGTTAAGAAAATCCAGAGTTTTATCCATTATAGTTAGTAAACTGCGTATTAATATTATAGAAAAATCGTTATTAATGTTTTAGAGAATCCCAAATTGAGCATTCAAAATTAATAAGCAATAACCGAATTAAAAGCTAAAACCAAAACGAAATAGCAAAGGCCTTATTACAAAACAAGAACCCAAATTTAAATAAAATTTATAGTACCGTAAAATAGAATTTATTAAGCTACAATGCATGGCCACCACAGAGTTCACCTCGGCTCCAAATTTGCAAATCTAGGAATTACCTGTAAAATTAAGCAGAGGGGTGAGTTACGAGAACTTAGTGTGCAATCCCTTATATGAACGATAACTGGGCCTAAGCCCACATAAGCACATTGAGCCTTAACTCTCACAGTAATGAATTTGGCCGAAGCCTATACGAGTCGAACTAGGCCGTAGCCCTAACAACTTGGCATAAATAGTGAATGCAATGCAACCCATCCCAACCTAGTATTCCATCCTCTACACTCCGCTCCATATGTCCAACCTCAGCACACCTGTGGGGATTTCTACAATCAACCCTCCATCCTCTACACTTCTCTATGGTAGTCATACTGACAGTCATGCTGCTCAAAGCCGATATAATGTGACAGAGTCACCGATATGTGTGGCACCAAGCCATCGAAACAATGTGGCAGAGCCACCGATATATGTGGCACCAAGCCATTGAAACAATGTGGCAGAGCCACCGATATATACTTCCCCGATCATCAATATCCCAACCCCATGCAATATGTCGTGTATGTCACACTCAATCATTGCACGTGTATGCAGAATGACCATGCTCAGTAGCAATCATTTAAACTTGTAATAAAAGCATATCAATCATTCAACCACAGCCAAATCGGTCATATCATAGTACAAGCCAATCACTCATCTACAAGGGCAAATAAGTTATTTTACCCTGTAAGAGTATTCCGGTAATCCTACCTTTCAAGAGTAGTTCCATATTTCTACTCATAACTAATTCATGTATGCAGTGCATCTCAAACATAATCAATCATACAATTAACACATAAAACGCTAGTACTACCACGAGGGTACAACGATCATTTTGTCGTTTAGGGGTAAAGCGATAATTTCACAAACTGGGGGTATTTTGGTAATTTTGTAAACTAGTGTTATTTTAGTAATTTTGTAAACCAGAGGTATTTCGATAATTTTGCAAACCATGGGTATTTCGGTAATTTTGGAAACCAGGGGTATTTTGGTAATTTCATAAACTAGGGGTATTTTGATAATTTTGCAAACTAGGGATATTTTGGTAATTTTGTAAACCAGGGATATTTTGGTAATTTCATAAATCAGGGGTATTTCGATAATTTCATAAACCAGAGGTATTTTGGTAATTTCATAAACCAGGGGTAATTTGATAATTTTGTTAACTAAGGGTAATTCGGTAATTTTGCAAACCAAGAGTAATTCGGTAATTTTGCAACCAAGGTAATTCGGTAATTTTGCAAACCAAGGGTATTAACGACCCAACAGAAGGTCCACTGTCACCTTGAGCGACTCAAGTATTCTAAACAGAGATAATGATACGAATGGGCATAAGGCCTATTCTTGGCCCAAGTGGGCCCACACGCTCGTGTGGCCCATTTAGCCCAAATCTAGCCACAGATATGAGATTCACATAGTCTAGTTCACTATCTACTACACAATCATACAATTTACTCATATAGGCCCACGGGCCCATTGGGCCCACTTGGCCCATCGTGGCCCAAACAGTCTAACCCACAAGAATGCTACTGATGGCCTCAACTATCGCGTCGAAGCCCCCACACGTGCGCTCGCACGCTCGTGTGGCTACCATTGCCGTGTGACTAGCATTTCGGTATTTGCCGCTCTACAGCTAGAGTAGGGCGAGATACACACCTGATAGGAGTCTGAAGTTGCTAAACAGCGCCCCGAGCACTCCTATGCCCAACGCTTACCAAGGTATGTTTCCTCTCCTCATGGAATGCTCTATATATATAGCTAGCTTCTCACCTTCCTTCTTTGTATCTTTCCGATGTGGGATCCCTCCATCAGTAGAGTTTAAATCCAACTCAAACTCTTGCCGTCCAATCCGCAAAATAAATACTCCCTTGCTTGTCATGAGATTCGAACCCAAGCTATCCTAGCAGCCAATTCACGCCACTTGCCACTAAGCCACAAGCTCCTCTTGTGTCTAAAACCATGCGCAACTAAATATAAATCTATGGCTAAGGTCGAAATCCATTTCAAAAAAAAATACCAAAAAGAAATGCAAGTGCCACGCCTTGAACCTTGGATCTCCTTCCATCCCTTTTGGCGTCACCCCCTTGCCTCTTATGTGGCATCACTTTGCCACTAGACCACACACTCCACTTGTTTCATTTTCTCCACATTTTTTTCTTAAAGCCTACCTACTAACTCCCAGGGTTTTATTCACCTAAAACCAAAATTTTTCCTAAGGCCTAACTTGAACCCAGGACTTCATAGAAGCCCCCTAACCTTCCAAAATCACACACCTACTAGATCCAACTTGCATTAAAGCCATTCTCTTATTCTCAAAAATTTTAACTGCTACTACGCCCAAGGCCCATTGGGCCCAATTCTACTAGGCCCAAATTTGGGTCGTTACAGCAGTCTCGTTCTGTGAAGCATGTTAAGGTACGTCTAAACTTTCTGGCTTGTGAATATTGTGGAAAGCGTCATCCGGGTGAATGTTGGAAGAATTAAGGAACGTGTTTAAGATGCGGGTCTGAGGAACATAAGGCTCGGGATTATTCAATCACCATGGAGTCGGTTATGTTTTGTGTGGATGCTATATTTTTTGGTATAAAAACTGTATTTGTGCAATGTTTATATGTTATTAAATCAGAGTATGCAATGAAAGCATAGTGGTGTGACTTGAGCAGTGCGCTTATTAGTTAGTTGGAAATTTCGAGGACAAAATTTCTTTTAGGAGGGGTGAGTTGTAATGCCCCAAAAATTAGGCCTAGAATAAATGGGTTTTGGGTGTCGAGAGAATGGATTTTTGTGTTCGGAAAAAAAAATATGATTGCATGTTTATTTTAATTTTTAGGTGATTTAGGAAGGGTTGGTGGTGTTGGAAAAGTCTTGGGCTCGATCTAAGGTTTTAGCAAAAAAAAATTTTTTACCCTTAAGTGAGGTTGGTGTTAGTAAAAAGGCTTTTAAAATACATTTGAGTTAAATATAGCATAAGGAAGCAGGTGATCTGGTGGCTTGGAATGTTTGGAATAAGCTGGTGGTCAAAGGTTAAAGTCTTGGACTTGGCAAAAAATTTTATTGCGCATAAGTTAGTACGAAGGCTAGAGTTTAGGCCTTATAACTAGTTGGGGTTGATTTCCAACAAAAAGAAACGCCTGTCCCAGTGCAAAAGGCGTTAGGAGCAGGAGGGGGAGTAGGGTTCTAGTTGCGGCGTGCGCTAAATGTTGGGTTTTTTTTTTTTAAGTAAACTTGGAGCGTGGCAGAAAGGGTTATAATTAATTAGGGAGGAAATAAGACTCAAATAAAATAAGCGGCGCAGTGGCAAGGGACGTGCGTCATAGTGAAGAGGTTAGAGGTTTGAAGCTGGGTGTTGGCTAATATTTTTAGATTTTTTGGATGAATCGGTCGCTAGAAAATATGCTTTATAAGAAGTTGAGAATGGAACATATCACAAAAGAGTTGTGGTGCAGTGGCTGGTAGCGTATGGTGGTGCTCGGAGGTCTTGGTTTCGAGTTTGCTCGTGCACAATAATATGTTATTTTGCTGTTGGCATGGGAAAGGTATTTGAAGTGGACCAAAACGCCAAAAGATGGCTACTGTTCGGGGAAAGCAATTTGAATGTAATTCAATTTTGATTTCTGGCTAAATAAAGGATTTTTTGGGATGAGGATAAATATAAATTTAGGGATAATAAAGGAATTTAATTGGTGATAAGTTTCAGTCGATTGGAGAGTGTAGGTTTATTTTATTTATTTTCTTTAGTATATATATGAGTGTCGAATTAAATTCCTAGGTTAATGGCGAATTTTTACATTCCTTCTGGCCAAATTTCTTCACTTGTGAAAGACTTGAACATCTTTTTTTTTTCTAAGTGTCCCAAAGCCGAATCCTTCATTTCCTTCCTTCTCAAATTCCCTTTTGGTTCACCACTCGGTTCTAGCCAAATCACTTTTATTTCTTATCCCCCTAGTGTTGCCAAATTGCCTCTGTCGCCTTACTAGTCTCAAAAGCCGGACTTAAGCCGTAGGTTCAAAGGAGGATTTCGATAAGATCTTAGATGAATTTTTAGTGTGTTTTATTAAAAGCTGAAGGGCTATCTAACCCCTCTTTGCTGTTACCATGTACTAACAAGGGTGAGGCTCAGCAATCGCAAGCGAGGTAGGTAAGGATTATTATCAAGGAAGTAAGTATTATCGATTCAGTTAGAGTTTTAATAAGTGATCAAATCTATTGTGGCTCATAGGGATGAGTTATGATCAATATGGGTCACTTGGTTTTGATGATATAGGTGTTTGGGTGCAGATCTAGAGGATAATCGCCAATAGTAGTAAAAGAAGGGCTACTAGAACGTAATGTACACGATAAGGGTATGGTGAGGTTTCGATTTTTAGTCAATGTATGTTAAAGCTTTGGTTAATCTCTAGTAATGTCGATTGTAGGTTCGTGACTAAGGGGTTTGCAATATGCGAGGTTACCAGGTGTTTACAAACACTCCACACATAATATCGGCAATGCCGAAAAGCCGAAAAGTTGAAAGTCGCTAAATGGGCTCGGTGGGCCCTGCGTCAAAGTTTGATAGAATGGTTTTGTTGGTTACACGAATTGAGTTAGTCATGCATGATACATGATCTGGATTTGTTTTGGGCCTAATAGGCCATATGATGAGATTCGGGCCTAATGGGCCGTAAGGTTGGAATTTGGGTTTGATAGGCTTTATGGGGACGTAGACCAGTATGTTAGGGTTAATGGACTTTAGGCCTAGTTTAAACAACTCTTCAATTTCATAAGACTTAATCTAATTAAACATGTCCATGAACAAGTCGCTGGGTTAGAGTGTGGCAACGGGCATACGCATGTCTAGGATTTGATCAGGGAGAGCTTGGTACTTAGGCGGTCGTAGTGGCCCACCTCCTCTTCACTGGAACCCTACTTGGTGCGTAGTGTCTATTCACTTTAGCCTCGAGGACTTGTTGATGGGCCAAAGTTCCTAACTAAAACCCGAAAGGGACCAAATACCCTATCCTCGTAAAATTACTAATATACCCCTAGTTTTGTAAATTATAAAAAACCCATGTTTTGCAAATTTACCCAAAATACCCCTATGTTACGAAAGTACCAAAATACCCTTATTTTGCAGAATTGCCTAGATACCCCTATTTTGCCAAATTACCAAAATCCCCTGTAGGGTAGAATTACGAAAATACCCCTGGATAGTGAAATGACGAAAATACCCCTACGAGACGAACATAAGCTTATAGATGTTACTTGTGTGTTTGATGCATTCATATGATATTCTGCTTTGGATGCATATGGGCGAAAATTATTGTACGAAGGAAGAATTGAGGATTGTATGGCCGTACGGTATGGATCCACGATCGCATGGCTGTATGGTATGGATCAACCAGAGGCATTAAGCCCAATATATGATTAGCAGCTTTGCTGCAACGTTCAGTAGCACCGCAACTGGGCTACCCTTTGTGTGTAGCGGAAGGGTGGGTTGAGCTAGAATTCCCCACAGGAGTCATAAGGTTGGAAGGGAAATGGTGTGTGTAGTGGATGGACTTTTGGGGTGGGTTTTTGCATTATCTTATTTGTATATGATGCGATATGATATGATATGAGGTCATGGTAGGCTAAGGCTCAAGACCACCGATATTGATAGGGCTTAGGCCCAATGTGAATATTTGTATGTGATTTGATTGCCAAGGGTTGAACACACTAAGTTTTGAAACTCACACCCTTAGTTTTAATGTTTCAGGTAATCCTGAATAGATGGCTCGACATGGGAGAGGACTCGGAGATGGCCACACTACAAGCTGTTCAAATGTTTTAATTTGTTCAAATGAAATTGTTCTCAATACTTTTTTTTTCATTGGTTTGTAATAAGTCCATGTAACTCCTAATTGACTTTATGTTTTGGGTTTATTATTATTGCTTCAACTATCTGCTTAATAAATTTCATAAAATTTCTAAAGATAATATGGTTTTTGAAATAACTTAACATATGAACGTTTTCCTAAAATATGGGTTTTTTCCTCTTAAATTAACAAGATATATTGGATTTTGGGCTTTTGGGCCATAAATGGTTAAATAGTAAATTGTTTTGAAGAGCGCCTTTAATGTGACCTTCCAGATTTGGGCCTAACTTCTAGGCCGGTTTGGGGTGTTACAACACTAAATTAATTCACACAGCCGGTCAACGCCCGTGTGTCTGGCCCATGTGCGAGTCTGACTTGTTTCATAATACAACCACGAGGGATGCGGTCGAGACACACGCCTGTGTGCTCTCCCGTGTGGACAAATATAGGCTATTTGCAAGGCCCATTTGCCACCCATTTTAGGGTCAATCCTACAAACAAAAACAAACATCATTTCACGCTCCAAAAACAACCAAAACATAACAAAATGACTATCTTTTCTAAACATTCTTGAACCTATCTAACATATCATCTTGTGTGCAAATAATCTCATAACAACCTCAAATACTTCTATGTAAAATCCATCCAAAATTTACCAACTCAATATACCAACTATTCATCATAGATATACCAACATTGCATCATCTAAACATAGATTAAAAGTTACCATATTCATAAACATTATCAAGCCATATCACATGGCTTTATATACATATTAAAACATAAGCTAAAACTACTAGCCTATACATGCCATACTTAGCTATGTATACATTCAAAAGGTACCAAAATATAGTTCGATAGTATAATGATGATCCTCAATGATCCCCGAGCTTTTCGTAGCATTGATAATCTATAAAACAATGCAAACACACACAAAGTAAGCTTTCAAAAGCTTAGTAAGACATATACAAATAAACTTATCATGTAAAACATTTATAACCATTTCATTCACATGATCTTTATCATAACACAATATCTAATTCTTTTTTCCTCTTTGGTTTAATTATTTGTAACCACTTGCTTACCAACAAATCACATCTCCATGTATATCATTAAATCATAGCACATTGGTATACATCACATCTTATCTCATTAAGTTCACACATATATCTCAAATTCCATCATCTCACATATAGTTACTTTTCATATTCAAACTATGCATATACTTCAAATGCACCTGTATCGGATTCACATTTCACATAATCATTCAGTTCTAGGAATGCCCGTTGAAGCATTCAAAATCAACTACGATACTCAGATAACTTGGAATACTCGTACAATGCCAACGTCCTAAATGTGGTCTTACATGTAATCAAATATCGATGCCACTATCCCAGGCAGGGTCTTACACGAAATCATATACGATGCCAATGTCCCAGACATGGTCTTACACGTAATTCTCAAATCGATGCCAATGTCCCAGACGTGGTCTTACACGATATCACATATTGGAACCTTATGTCATGACATATGTGTCCTAACTATTCCTAAGGTTCATACGGGACTTTTCAAATATTGTCATTATATCGGAGCCTTGACGGATTTCACATATTCAACTCAAATAATAATATAACATAATTCATTCACATGTAAGCAATATAAATTCAATCTAAACACATTTACTTGTATATCGACATACCTCGTACAGATACGAACGGACAGAGATGACTACTCAACCACTTTCGACTTTCCCCGATCTAAATCCGTTTTCTTTGGTTCTTAATCTATACATATTCATATTTAACTCTTTTATTCACTAAATCATTCAATTCAATCCAAAAACACACATTTAGGGCATTTTAAAAATTAGCCCTCGCATTTTCACATTTTAACATTTAAGTCCCTATCTCATAAATTTACAAATTATACAAAATTTCAATACTCCTATGCTTAGTCGAATATTCATATAGACTATATAAGTCCACACATTTCATTTTTTTGCATTTTAGTCCTTCAATTTATCATTTTTACACTTTAACCCAAATTACTCAAATTCATCATAAATTTAAAGACAAAACATGTTAATCTTTCACACATCTCTCATATTTCATCACCATATAATGCAATGCTCAAACATTGATCAATGGCACATTTCAAAATCACCATCAAATTCCAAAATTGAGACATGGGCTTAAGATAATACGAAGCAACGATCACCAAAACGTAAAAATTATCAAATATCGAGCTAGTTACATACCTTAGTCAAGCTTAAACCTAGTCTGAATTTAACAAGGCTTTAAACTCTTCTTTTTCTTTCAATTTTCGGTGCAACAAAGATGACATTCATCTACTTTCATCTTTGTTTTATTAATAATAATAATTATTATCTATTTACATTTTTACCCTTAATGAAACATTAATGAAAAACATTTAAATTATGGACATAATTGCCCATTAACTTAATAATGGCATAGTAACCTTTTAAGGACTTATAACAAATCAAATCATAACAATTTAGCACATTAACAAATAGAAGACCACTTTTACATTTTCAGCAATTAAGTCATTTTCTTAAATTAAGCACACAAACACTAAAATTAATTCACGAAACTTTCACACATGCTTAATCACCTACTGCAAGCACAAAAAATAATATTAAAATATTTTTTGACTCAGATTTGTGGTCCTAAAATCACTATTCCTACTAGGGTCTAAACCAGACTGTTACAATACCATTTCAATACCAACCATTTCAAATCACACAATTACCACAACACACCAATCAATTTCATACCAAAACTCACTTTTATAATACAACAAAATAACCAATTCCAAATATGCATTATTTGCCTAGATTCACTAGCATACCAATATTTATAACTCAACCATTTGATATCCATATAATCTATTATCACCAAGCATCATATAATCAACATCCAACACATCACACAAGCCATATGCACATATATATATAAACATGATCAACTATATCAAAATAAGCCAACTCTATGGCTATATACAAAACCAAACTTTAGACATTTACAAGACAATTCAAATGGCTAAATTCATTATCAATCCATAACCAAAATGACCACAATCCTACACATGCCATATACCTAAAATACTTAAGTTCAAAGGTACCAAGTGATAATTGGATAGTGTGATGAAGTCTCCAACGATTCCCAAATCTGAGCTAGCTTTGATTTCACTGTAAAACACAAAAAATAAACAATGTAAGCTATAAAGCTTAGTAAGTTCGTATAATAATAAATTCAATTAACCACAATTATACAATTCAACTAATTGAATATATCAACATATAACTCATATTAGCTAACAAAACTTTCACATATTCATTCCAAGATTTAGCATAATTTCCATCAAATTCTTCTACTCAATGATCGTATAGTTCACGTACATACCTGTACAAGCTCGTATTGATCTCATAATCATTCGGAATACTATCGGATACTCAGGAATCTCGCACCCTGAGTGCCACATATATAGTCAAGCTATCTCATCTCGTATCACATATAATGCTCGCACAAGAGCTATCAACGGGTCTGCTCGCACAACCTGACGGTCATGACAAAGCTATGCAGTGCTGCTCACACAAGCTAACAAGTATCCACAACACATGCTGGATAACTCAGCCACCAGTTGAACATACAGACCAACACTGTAACACCCCAAACCCGGCCTATGCATTAAGCCCGAATTTTGGCATGCCACTCAAATTAAACGTACATTCAAATCATTTAATGATGTAGGAATCAAATTCCAAAATGATTAAGAGAATGACTTTATCGAAAAAATTGAAGTTCATTGAAAACCATAATTAAAACACAAGAGTTTATCATTTAATCTATAGAGTAGTAATTGATTAAAACTATAGATTTATTTAGTCAAAATATTTTATCGTAAAGTTTTAAAAGAATTTCCTAAGTTTCAGTGATATTTAAGAAAAACCTTTATGTTATACGATAGTTATAGAAAAACATTTATAAAAATCTAAACCAACCCAACTTTAGGAAAACTAAAACATAATAAAATCCATCCACATAATAAAATCCATAATTAAAGAGGCCTTATTACATTGCCATAAAAATAGTACTTAATAAAAATTATTAAAGAAGTCTTAAAGTTTTATAAACCACCATTTGTAGTATAGCCTCCACACGAAGTCATCTCCGACCCAAGTCTCCATAAATTATTATTACCTGAGAGGGGTAAAAAATGGGGTGAGTTACTTAAAACTCAGTGTGTAACTCATTTACCTTAATCCACTGGACCAAAACCATTTAAGCATTTATTTGGGCCTAAGCCCATTACAAATATAATAATTTAGCACTTATGAAATGCAAGTGATATGCAATTCCCAAAACCAAACCTAAATTTCCGTCCGCTACACACCACCCGTACCAACCAGCACACCTGTGGGGAGCTTTAGTCACCCACCCCGCCAACACACCGAAGTAGGCATAAAGCTGTATTTCAAATTTTGTGGAGAAGCCACCGAATTCACAGAGTTTACATGGCATTTGCCATTTTTCAGAATTGTGGCAGAGCCACCAAAATATTGTAGCAAAGCTACCAGAACTTCTCTTCGTCAAATTGCCCAACCCAAGCAATCATGTATATAACATGCATAACAATCCATTCATATAATTATTCCAACTTAAGGCCCATTATAAAAGTTATTACAATCAGGCCCATTTCACATTTTGGCCCATGAAATCTCATATTACATATGGCCCATTTATCAATTATCATATATGGCCCAATTATCAAATATCACATATGGCCCATTTATCGATTATCACATATGGCCCATTTATCAAATATCACATATGGGCCATTTATCGATTACCACATATGGCCCAATTATCAAATATCACATATGGCCCATTTATCAAATATCACATATGGCCCAATTATCAAATATCACATATGGCCCAATTATCAAATATCACATATGACCCATTTATCAAATATCACATATGGCCCAATTATCAAATATCACATATGGCCCAATTATCAAATCTCACATATGGCCCAATTATCAAATATCACATATGGCCCAATTATCATATATCACAAATGGCACAAATTGTCCAATTATCACTTTTATCGAATTAGCCCGTTAAGGGCAATTTTGTAATTTTCATGATCTTAATACCAATTTCAAAACTTTTATCATTAAGGTGATAAATATGCTATTCTTCCCGATTTCACTAACTTGTGATTTCATCCACCGATTTATACGATATAGTCATCTAACCCATGAGAGACAGTGTGAGATTACACACTTGTTTACGGTGAGAACTACACTTTCCCGCTCGTCGACACATCACGATGGATTAGAACAATAATATTTAATATAATACTATTCTAATGATTATCGATTTAGATCCTTACCCTCAAAATCTCAAACAACCACTATTTGTGATTTCTCTCTGATCAAAAGTTCAGAACCACGAGTAAACAATGGTTCGGGGGTACATACGACTTCGAATAATTGATTTTCGTCGGATGAGGATCCACAACTCGATAGAAAGTCTAGGATTCCCGAAATAGTCCTTCTCTTAAACTTAGGGGGAATAGCATAACCACCCCTCTTTTGAACACTATTTACTGCCCTTTTTGTCCCTATCTTGATTGTCTCTATTGACAAAAGATCATTAGTCTTAACAAAATATCAAAAATCTTAAGACTAAGGACTTAAATAGTGAAATCGGCTTACCTTAATATTCTGAAAGATCTCAATAGAATCCTTTGTACGTTATTATCAAATCTTAAATGAACTTCAAGATTACCCTGAAAAGATGATGATTCGACCTTTCCACTATTTTACTAAGAATAACGAAAGACAACGTTTGAATAAAGATTGGTTAATCGGTTAAAAAGTCTCTTCCAAAGACATTCTAACATTTGGCCATAGTGACCAAATATCAAAAGAAAAGACAAAGAATTGATACGTACCGATGATCCAAAAAAAAAAAAATAGATGTTATGGAGAATGGAAGATTCGGCTATGCTAAAACAAAGGAGAGAAAGGAAAGATTCGGCTATGGAGGTAGTCTAACATTCGGCCAAGGGAGAAGAAAATGTTGAAAATATGTTTGAAAAGAAAATTTAAAATGATGAAAGGAAGAAAATGAGGATGAGAGGTTTATGATTAAATTTTTGAAATAAAGAAAAACAAAGGATCAGAGTTTGAACAATGGTGCATTCGGCCAAGAGAAGGGAGAAGAAAATGTTGTTTGTATTTGATGTTTTAGGCACTAGATGAGAACACCAAATGGGCTACTTGAGTGATTAGTAAAAATGATCAAATGGTCAAAAAGGTTAACCAAAAGAAACAAAGCAAAGATGGTTTTCTTTTAATCATAAGCACATTCGGCCAATAGGAAAGGATGAGAGAAAAAATTGGTTTTTGGGAGAGAAAATGACCAAAATGAAATTTCTCTCAAGCTACCCACTTTTTCAAAACTTACTACCAAAATTTCGACTCCCTCTTTAGTCCACAAAACTGTCCATGTTCATGGACAATTGGCCATTCAAAGCTTCCAAAACAAAGCCCTTGATTCATGCCTTATGTTGCCTTATCACCTTTAATCATGAGATTCTTTACCTTAAACTTTTACTTACCTTTTTCCTTTGGTCTTCTTGCCAAAAATGTTATCCAACTCATCCTTTAACCTTATCAATGACCGACACTTTGAAAGAGGAAACAAAAATAAAAACAAACTTAATGCACATCTAAGGATTCGAACCTTTTCCCTCAAGCAAACATACATGCGCCAACACCACCTTGCTACTAGCTCATCTTATGCTAGTTTTTGACACTTAAATTTACTTAAACCTCAAAGTCACTTGATCCACTTCAAATAAATACTCCTTACTAAAATTTATTCTAATTCCGAATAATTCTCAAGTCTTCTCAAGACTATACTAAACATGCAAAATTTAATTATACACAAGTTAAGCACCAAAACATGCATCATATCAACACTCAAATTTTAGGATGTTACAAGCACCCAATCACATAACCCCTAATGACATGTCATTCGTATTCTAATCTATTCATAAGGTTCAATCGGGATTTCACACTTGCCGAATCATTTTCGAACATGTTTGTAGTGTCGTAATCACAATTTATGCAATATCAAAGCATTTAAAACACAAATATAACAATGTTTATTACATACGAACTTACCTCGAATCTAAAACGATGAGTTAAGTCGATTAACCTGAACCCTTATTCTTTCCCCGATCTAAATCTATATCTCTCCTTTCTTGATCTAAATATAATTAAAATTAACTTATTTAATAATCTCTCTATTCAATTTAATCTAAAAACACACATTAAGGAACTTTTACATTGTTGCACTCAATATTTCACATTTTTTACAATTTAGTCCTTATCTCATAAAATCACAAATTCATGAAATTCAACCAAAACCCATGCTAGCTGAATTTCAATTAGGTCTCTAGTAGCCCATATTTTTCATTTATTTCAAAATTTAACCACAAAATTTACATATTTTATAATTTAATCCCTACTTGGACATTTTACTAAAAATCACTTAACAAATGTTGTTTATCTAATAACATGCATGCAGTTCCTACCATTAAACATCAAAACACGCCAACATTCATCAATGGAAAAACCCTAAACCTTTAAAAATTTTGCAAATTAGTCCCTTGGCTAGCTAAATTAAGTTGCAACAATCTTAAAAACATAGAAATCATCAAAAATCGAGTCAAAAATCACCTACTTGCTAGCTAGAGAAGTGACCGAATGCTTGAAACCTAAAAAACGAGTTCTCTTCTTCTAAGTTTTGTCTAGGGAAGAAGATGGACTAAAAATATGGTTTTATTATTCTTAATTTAATTTTTATAACTAATTTACTTATTTGACCTTTATTATAAAACCTTTAAAGCCATTAAAATATGTCCATCTTTGTCCACTAACTTTATAAATGGGATAATTTCCACATAAGGACCTCCAATTTAAATTTCTATAGCTATCAAACACCTTTAGCATGTAGAACTCCAATTTTGCACTTTACGCGATTTAGTCCTTTTTATCAAATTAAACACTCAAATGATAAAATTTCTTAACGAAACTTTCACACAATCATACTATCATCTTGTAAACATTAAAATAATAATAAAATAATTATTTCAAACTCATATTTGTGGTCCTAAAACCACTGTTCTAATTCGACTAAAAATAAGCTGTTACACCATTGGTTCTGCCTTATCAAGAATTTCAGCTGATTGTATCGATTTGATCTCTGTGGGATCTTCTTATTCTTCTTCAGGATCCTCGCTTTCTTCAACTTGTTGCTGTAGAACAGAGTCTCTGACTATCTGGTAAAGGTCCCTATCTGTAATTGCACCCTGGCTGTACCCTGTCTTCTTTACGTTTGCAAGATTTTTAGCTTTCAAGCACAAAATGGTTATTGTAAAGGGAAGTAAGCTGGGTCAGAACGTCTAGCGACACAATTTCACATTTCTCTCAGGATGATTTTTCCCACATCAATTGTTTTTCCAGTTAAAATCGAGTATAATAAGACCATTAACTCTAATGAAATTGTAGTCCTATGTGAAATAGGCATAAGGCTGATGTAGCGCCCCTAACTAGTATCCGTCACCGAAACAGGGTTTCAGAGCATTACCAAAACATTTAGAACATTTATCGCTTAATTCAGGAAAGTTACTATTCGTTCACCGAGGACATTCGTAATGTCCCTTAAATGGACCCTCAAGGCCAAATATGATCATGAGAATCATGTCAGGACTAATCTCGAACTAAGGGAATTTTTTACGAAATTGTAAAATTTTCCAAGGTACAGGGCTCACAAGCTCGTGTGGTCTAAGGGACACGCCCGTGTGACCCTGGGACACCCCAGTGCTAAAGGACGTATGGTTAATTAATTTAATTCGAATTGGGTGCAGGTTTCACACGGCCATGACACACGCCCGTGTTCAAGTCTGTGTCACCAACATGGTTGAGATGCATGCCCGTGTGCTCAATTCTGAGCATTCTATTTTCTCGAATTTAAGGTGCATGAGACACACGGCCTAACCACATTCCCGTGTTACCAGGCCATGTGTCACACATGGTCTAGACACACGCCCGCGTGTTTGCCCGTGTGGACAAAATAAAGCTATTCCTAGCTTTATTTCTCACCCCAATCTTTGCCATAATCCTATACCACATCTTGCATTCATAACCCAAGAAATCCGAACATTTTATTCAAGTTAATTCTATCATTTAACATGATATATAATCACATACAATTACTAACCATTTCAAGTATTCTAATAAATCATATTCCATCCATCATAATGGCATATCATTTCATGCATACATGTTTACAATCTTACCTTGATTATGTCCTTATGTTAGACAAAATTTGATCAACTATTTAACATATATGTAGCTAACATAATATAACATTACAAGTATATCAAAACAATCATTACTAGCCATTCCAATGGCTAGATTACAAGCATAATTTATGTTTACATGCCAATATGGCCAACAAATCCAATACATGCATTACAACCATAATTGATTTACCATATTGTACCGTAATGGGCCAATGGATAGTGTGAGTGATTTCCGCCGAGCTTCCAATCCAGCAAGCATCCGATTTACTCTAAAACAAGGGAAAATAAAATGGGGTAAGCATAAAATTCTTAGTAAGTTCTTATAACATGGTACTTAACTTACCATTCATCATATTCTGAGGTAACTATGTAAGGCATATTCACTTAATTTGACTTCAAGCCCTATACACATTCTCGTTGCCCTTATTAGTCACGTAAACCATGATAACATCAAGTTTCCATACAAATATGCTTTCCACAACTTGTATTCATTAAGCATGTATATATTATCTCTTATTATTAAGGGTATAGTATAATGGTAGTTTGTTTCAAGTTCAGATCATTTCAAGTAAGGACTTTACTCATTTTATTCGAGTATTAAGGTCACCAAGTAGTAGTACACTTAAGGTGTACAATTATATAATCAAGGATGATCACTCTCATCAAATAATTTCCATTCATAATTATCATCTTTTCATATTTTCATACATCACTAGTCATAAATCATCATTTCTTTGTATTTCATGTAATATCCTTTTTCGTGTCATAGTTCATATCATATATCAATGCCATTCCATGTCAATTTGTCTTAAATTCATATTTTCCCTTATCAGAGCTTTTCCCGTTGAATTTATTCGAAATATCGATTGATACACAGGTAGTACTCTTTAGGTGTATGAATTAGAATCCATCAATTCATGTCCAATGCTACCCATAAGGTACAATTTCAGAGAGTACACTCTTGAGCCACGTTTACATAAACATCAGGAATACCAGTCCAGGCTAAATCCTTTTTACGTCATATGCTCTAAAGAGCTTGATTTGGATTACCTGTCCAGGCTAAATCCTATCAGAATTGAGGGCGAAAGGGTTACTCATCCAAGCTAAATCCTATCCACAACAAATGCAGGACCTCTTTCGTTTTAGGAAATCACATATCCATTGATTTTCTATTTATTAAATCGAGATTTAAACACTTTTCAAGCATTATCGAACATTTGATTATTTCATACCTCTATAACATTTATGTAATTCAAGTAAAAGACACTCCACATTCATGTCAAGCGTACGAGTAACATTTTATTCATTTACCATTTTATCAGGCATTTTCATTTATCAGGCTATATCCAGTAGGTGATCATTTAACATATTTATGACATTGATAAAATTCATAAACACAACATTTAAATCGAGCATAAACACATATACAATTTAGTTACACGAACTTACCTCGACAAAGTTTCATGTACGTAAAATCTACTAATCCGACATTTTCCTCATTCTTCATTCTAACTCTAAATTTGGTCTATCTGGATCTATACGAGTAAATGTTAAATTTATCATATTTTACATTCATGTGGACTAAATTTTCATTCGAGGCACAATTACTATTTTGCCCCAAACATTTCCATAAATTCCATTTTCGTCCCTAGGCTCGAAAAATGAAACTTGTGTAAATTACTCCCTATTCCAAACCTAACCAAAGCCCCATTACAAATTTTACAGCACATGTATTCATAAAATTTTAGAATTTTTCATCAAATTTTACAACTTTTCATTTTAGTCCCTAAATCATGTTTTCATCAAAAATCACTTTCTAAAAGTTGTTTATCTATCAATAATCTTTCATTTTGTATGATAAATTTCTAATTTCCATCAAATACATCCATGACCCATTTTCATACTTTGATAAATTTTCAAACTAATCCTCCAAATAGAGAGATTAAGTTATATTGATTCCAAAAATATCAAAATTACTAAAAACAGGACAAGGAAACTTACCCAATTTGGCCATGAAAGTCTCTTCTCTCTCTCCTAGGGTTTCCATGTTTATTTTGGGGAAGAAGATGACATAAAATAAGATGATATATTTTATCATCTTTTTAATTAATAAGTATTTTGATATTTCCAATTTAGTACTTGCCCTTTTTTCTATATTTCCATGGAGAAGTCACCAAGAAAAATCTACATACTTTTCTTAATGGTCTAATTACCATATAAGGACCTCTAGTTTTGAATTCCATAGCTATTTAATCCTTCTAGCTACTAGAATCCAACTTTTACATTTTATGCGATTTGGTCCTTCTCGTAATTAAGCACATAATCTATAAAATTTTCTTTTCAAAATTTTCACACGACATTTCTAATATACTATGTATCATATAATAAAATAAAAATAAATTTTATTTTTTAGCTCAAATTGTGGTCCCGAGACCACTGTTCTGATTTCACCGAAATTGGGCTATTACAACTCTCCCCCTTAAGAAATTTTTGTCTTAAAAAATTTTACTAGTAAAGAGGTTCAAACATTACTCTGTCTCATAGTTTCCTTCAATTCCTAGGTAGCTCCCTCTATATCGTGTCACTGTCAGAAACTTTTAGTAAGGCTACCTTTTCATTTCTCAGTTTTTCTGTTCTAGTGCCAGAATTTCAATCAATTTCTCACTGTAAGTTGTGTCAGGCTAAATTTTAATTTATATCAGAGAGATAACAGATAATTGGTCTGATCGATACTGTCATAACTCATGTACTCATAAAAAAATCATGGACTCTATAGAACTCTAATAATAATACTAATTAGTACGCAACAGGTCTAATTCTTTTTAATGATCTCATTCGACTCAATAAGCCACAGCCTTAATTTTGCCTGAATAGCCAATCTGAATAACTTTCTTTCATGTTAAAATTTTAAAAATACTTTGTCACCATTAGAAACTCTATTTTTGTTAATTTTAGATCCACATCGGATTCCTGACGATCAAATATTGCTTTTAAACATTCTCAGGTCCCTTTCATATCTTTTAGGGTTAAACGAGTCAAAACTACCACATGTATCTTTTCTCACTGAACTCTGTCCAAAACACCGGGGTTTTTCATTTTTGATCATATAAAGCCTCATACAATATAATTTTATTTGTGACTATTAATCGTTATAAGTAATTTCAACCCAACAAATACTTTTCTCAGTTATCTTCAAATTCGAGTACACAACATCGAAGCATATCTGCAAAAATCTAAATCATATGTTCAGATTGATCATCCATCAAAGGATGAAATACTGTACTAAAATGTAACCATGTGCACAAAGTGTCTTGTAACTTGTGTAACACCCCAAACCCGGTCAGCACACCACAACCGGATCTGGCATGTCACGGAGTGAAAACTAATGAAAGTTTATCGGATAATTTTCTTTAGAAAACTCTTTTTGGAAATCCGTGCTTAAAGTCTAATTATTGTTGCCAGTTTTTAGAAAATATTC
This sequence comes from Gossypium rotundifolium, assembly GCA_025506655.1. Classification (NCBI taxonomy): domain Eukaryota; kingdom Viridiplantae; phylum Streptophyta; class Magnoliopsida; order Malvales; family Malvaceae; genus Gossypium; species Gossypium rotundifolium. The sequence goes on from CP106730.1 coordinate 35,589,541, forward strand.
AAGTTATCTTTGTTATCATAATTTAAGTGATGTTACCTTATGGCAACGCTTTAATGAAAAATCAAGGAGTTATAGTTTTAAAAACATTGCGTTCTGCCAGTTAATTATTAAAATCATTTATTCCACATAGTTAAAATAATTGCAATAATAAAAATAACCAAAGCAAATCTTAGCGGCCTTATTACATAACCCAAAACCAAAATTTAAAATTTAAATAGTAGCTAAAAGAGTTCAAAGTCCCACGAACATGCATGGCCGCCTCGAGTCCTTCCGGCTCCATCTCCGCAATCTACTCATCTGTGAAATATAAGAGAAGGGGTGAGTCACCAAGACTCAGTGTGTAAATCCCCAACTCGATAGTGCATTCACTTACACACGTTATCACTAAAAACATGCAAACTATGCAAAACATGCAACCCATAACCTAGCCATCCAAACACCTTTTACTATCCCGTGTGGTCAAAACCACTGGTGGTCAAAACCACTGGTGACCGTAGTCACAAATATATCGGTGTGGTCAAAACCACTGATGACCGAAGTCACAAATCAAGTGATAGGGCCAACCTATTGTGTGGTCAAAACCACTGATGATAATCCCGTAAATAATCTCGTGGGGCCAACCCACTATGGTACCAAACCACTGGGACGAATCATAAATCAATATGTGGTCAAAACCACTAGTGGTCAAAACCACTAGTGGTCAAAACCACTGGGACTTAGTCACAATTTATAATATCAAAACGGGGCCAACCCGTCATGTGGTCAAAACCACTGGTGACAGTCCAAAATAAATCATTCCCTCCTCTCATCAAACCCATCATTATGCTCATAACATATATGCCATAGCATCAAATAATCATGCAAATAACATATAAAATAGCATTTAGCAAATCATGATGATGTATACTTAAAGATCACATAATAGGGAACTTACCCGGTATCCAAGCTTATGCCCACAAGACAAAGTCACTAATACCAAGGGTTATACAGTCACATAATAAGCATCATTAAACTAATAAAGTGTGTAAGCGTTTACACACCTGACTATACGCGAAATCCAAAACTATGTGATACTACGAGATCTCGAAATGTAAGTCCTCACTGCTCCTACAATCGGCCAACACCACTCTTTAGATTTTAAGCCATTCGGCTTATTCACAAAATCCCGAAGGATGAATCGCATAAGGTCAATTCCTTACCTTAGTGCCAATTTGGTCTCCTACCAAATCCCGAAACCACACACTAAGTCCCCCCTTACAATCAGCTACACTAGCACACACAAAGGTTAACCTTCGGCTTTTGATCAATTAAGAAATAGATCTTGAGATATTAATACCCTTACCTAGATTGACCACTAATCCTAGAGATTCACTGCGTTTGACTATACTCCACCCTACAATCGGTTTTAACACACTATTAAGAATCCAAAGGCCATTCGACCAAATCCTAAAACGAAATAAGTTTGTCGCCCCTTACCTTGATGACTGCCTTGGCCTTTAAACACTACAGATCAGCACCCCCTATTAGTGTTAAGGGTTTCGGCTACCACATGGAACAATGGTAAGTTAAGATCTCGATTACCACAATTGAAGAAATATCAAAAGAAAGACAAAAGAGGTTCGACATTACTCAAATCATTCAAGAAGAAGAATAGAAATCCCTTACCAAAAGATTCGGCTATGTCCCCAAAAACAAACTTGACTTCGGCACTTAAGATGATGAAGAGAAATCGCAAGAAGAAAGAGATCTATGAGCCGAGTATTCGGCCAAAGTACTTAATGAAACCGAAAGAGAAATAACAAGCTTTCGGCTTTTGAAATAAATTAGGAAAAATGGGAAAGATGGGACCAAGATTCGGTTTAAGTGAAAAGAAATGGACGAAAAAGAAATATGGAATAGGAGAGGGAAGATTCGGCTTTGAACAAAATAGGAAGAAGAAAGGCACAAGAGATGAATTCGGCAATAGGCTAACCCAAGTGAACCGAAAAGAAAAGAAGAAAATGGCTATTTGAAGTTTCGGCTATTCAACAAATAATGCACAAGTAATTTGGCCAAACACAAGAGCTGCCGAAAAAGAAAAAGAAAGAAATTTTGGCTACCATGGACATTCGGCTAACTCCACAAGACCCCAAAACTGATAGCACCCCTTGCCCAAAGTCCCTTATTCGGCCAACACTCTTCAAATGAGTTTGAAATAATTCAAACTCCTAGATTTCCTCCCTCATCTACATCTTTTTGACTACCTCTCTATATCCTTATCAATCAAGAGAGTCCCACCTGAGCACTCCTCTCCTTGCTTGTGGCGTGAAAAAAAATAAGCAGGAGTGCAATTCCTGCAGCTCGAACATAGGCACTCCCTCTCTGCATGTGGCGTCACTCCTCTGACACCCTAGTGGCGCCTCCTTGCCACTTTTCCCATTAATTTCTTGTGGCAGATTTCCCCAATAAAATCTCTTAACCCCTCTCTCCCTTAGCTCCATTTCCTTAAATACCAAAGCATAATTCTTAGTCCTAACTCAGGCCTAACCTAGGGTTATAACTAGACCCCATAACATGTTAAATGAGCATTATAGACAATTCATCACATGCAACACAAGCAAAATGCAAAACCCCATTTTAAGGATGTTACAGTTCTACCCCTCTTAAAAATAATTTCAACCTCGAAATTACCTGATCAGAAGAGTTGAGGGCTTTACCACCTCATCACATCCTCGGGTTCCCATGTGGCCTCCTCCGTACCATGGTTTCGCCGTAACACCTTCACCAAGGGCACTGACTTCCTACGCAGAACCTTGACATCCTGATCCAAAATCTATACCGGCTCCTCCTCAAAAGACAAGTCTGAGCTCACCTCAATCTTTGCAACCGGCACAACGTGTGATGGATCTGATCGGTAGCGCCTAAGCATCAAAACATGGAAGATGTCTTGAATCTGACTTAACTCTGCTGGCAGCTCGAGCTGATAAGCTACCGGTCCCACTCACTTCAACTTTGTGTACGACCCGATAAACCTAGGGCTTAGCTTCCCTTTCCGTCCAAATCTTAGCACCTTCTTCCATGGCGATACCTTTAAAATGACCTTATCACCTACTGCATACTCTATATCTCTGTGTTTAAGATCGGCGTAAGACTTCTGCCTGTCCGACGCTTCCTTGAGAAGAGCCCGAATCACCTTAACCTTATCCTCAGTTTCTGCCACCAACTCCGGACCTAAAACATGCCGTCCACCCAACCTTGTCCAACACGTAGGAGTACGACATTTTCGTCCATACAGTGCCTCATATGGTGCCATCTGGATACTCGCTTGATAACTATTATTATAAGCGAATTCCGCCAATGGTAGGTACTCCTCCCAACTACCACTAAAATCCAGAACACAACCCTTAGCATATCTTCTAAAATTTGAATCACCCTTTAGACTGTCCATCAGACTGCAGGTGAAAAGCTGTGAAATCCAATCTCGTTCCCAAAGCCTGATGCAAAGCTCTTCAGAACCTCGATGTGAACCTTGGATCCCTATCCGAGATAATTGATACTGGCACACCATGCAACCTTACAATCTCAGCTACATACAATTTGGCTAGCTTCTGGAGCGAATAATCAATCCTCACCGGTATGAAATGAGCTGATTTGGTCAGACGATCCACAATCACCCAGACTGAGTCCTTTTTACTAGGCGTGAGGGGTAGCCCACTGACAAAGTCCATGATAATCCTTTCCTACTTCCACTAAGGAATCTTCATCGGCTGAAGTAAACCTGACGACAGCTGATGCTCAGCTTTGACTTGCTGACACGTCAGGCACTTACCCACAAACTCAGTCACTTCCCGCTTCAGCCCTGGCCACAAGAACTGCTTCCGAAAATCCCAGTACATTTTGCTACCTCCAGGATGCATAGTGTAAGGGCTGCTATGTGCATCCTGAAGAATCCTCTGCCTCAACTCCACATCCTTCGGCATACAAGCTCTCCCTTGAAAACACAGTACTCCATCGTGAGTCAAGCTGTAACCTTTCAAACCAATACTCTGTACTTGCAATCTCTGAGCGTTCAAGCCCCCATCCACTAACTGTTTCTCCTTACTCTGCTCTACCCAAGTCGGCTTTACTTGCAATTCTGCCAAAAAACTCCTATCGTCATACAAACTAAGATGAACAAACATCGTTCTTAAGTCCGCTACCACCTTACGGCTCAACGCATCTGCCACCAAGTTAGCCTTGCCCGGATGATACTCTATTGAACAATCGTATTCCTTCAACAGCTCAATCCATTTGCGCTGTCTCAAATTCAAATCCTTCTGAGTCAAAAGATACTTCATACTCTTGTGATCTATGTATACTATCGACCTTTCTCCGTACAGATAATGCCTCCAAATTTTCAAGTCAAAAACCACCGCAGCCAACTCCAAATCATGCGTCGGGTAGTTACCCCATACGCCTCAAATTGCCGAGATGCGTCGCCACTACTTTCCCTTCTCAGATCAGACACATCCCAAACCAAGATGTGATGCATCACAGTAGACCGTGAATACCTTTCCTGCCTCAGGCTGTACCAGAACTGGAGCTTCTGTCAAAATCTTCCTCAACTTGTCGAAACATACATGCTGTTTCTTCGTCCACACAAATGGGACTCCTTTCCTTAACAGCTTGGTCAATAGTGCCGCGATCAGAGAAAATCCTTCCACAAATCTCCGAAAATACCCTGCCAGACCTAGAAAACTCTGAATTTCAGTCACCGACCTAGGCGATTTCCAATCCAACATCGCCTCAATCTTGCGAGGGTCCACTCTAATCCCTTCAGCGGACACTAGGTGACCTAAGAAAGTTACTTCCCTAAGCTAGAATTCGCACTTACTAAACTTAGCAAAAAGCTATTTTTCCCTCAGAATTTACAATACCACCCGCAAATGTGTATCATGATCCTCCCCAGTCCTGGAGTACACCAATATGTCGTCTATGAATACTACGACAAACTGGTCCAAATACTGCTGAAACACTCGATTCATCAAGTCCATGAATGCTGCCGGTGCATTGGTTAACCCAAACGGCATTACTAGATACTCGTAGTGCCCATATCGAGTATAGAATGCCGTCTTATGAACGTCTACCTCCTTTACTTTGAGTTGATGGTACCCCGACCTAAGATCTATCTTTGAGAAAATCGATGCACCCTTAAGTTGATCAAACAAGTCGTCAATTCGGGGTAACGGATACTTATTTTTGGTTGTCAACTTATTCTGCTGGCAGTAGTCTATACACATTCGCATTGTGCCGTCCTTCTTCTTAACAAAGAGCACTAGCGCTCCCCAAGGAGATATACTTGGTCGGATGAAACCTCGGTCCAACAACTCCTAAATTTGGGCCTTCAACTCAACCAATTCCTTTGGTGCCATTCTATAAGGGGCTATAGACACTGACGTAGTTCTGGGTAACAGATCTATACTGAATTCAACTTCCCGATCCGGAGGCAGACCCAGAAGTTTTTCTGGGAATACATCAGCGAATTCCTTCACTGTTCGAACATCCTCTACAGCAACCTCCTTAGCCTCCAAAGCACACACCCAAACAAAAAAACCTCACAACCCTTCCTGACCATCTTCTCAGCCTTCAACACCGATACCACGTTGGATAGATAATCTCTTCTATTACTTATCATCACCACTTCTTCACCTTCCAATGTCCTCAACGTCATGCGCTTAGCCGCACAGTCCAAACTGGCCTGGTACTTCACCAGCCAATCCATCCCGAGAATCAGATCGAACTCCCCAAACGGCAGTTCCATCAGATCAGCCAAGGATATGACCCCTTGTAGTTCTAGGGGTACATCCCTATATAGTTTACTTACTTTTATAGAGTGACCTAAAGGGCTTATCACCGTCATCTTCCTAGAAGTAATCTCAGAGTCTAAATTCATAGTTTCCACTATACTACTGGCTACGTATGACTGCGTTGAACCCACATCTATTAAAGCATTGTAAGGAAGTCCAAATATTAGGAACGTACGGGTTATGACGTCCAGTGCGTCACCCTCCTCTTGACGCCTCGCTGCGTAGACTAATCTAGGCTGTCTAGCCTCCGTACCACTTGTACCTCTGCCCGATGCTCCACGGCCTCTACCAGAGCCATTACCTCCCATAGCAGCACCACGGCCCCTCTGTGTCTGCCGACCATCCTTTGTTTTGAGTACAGTTCTGATCCCCAGACTGCAATCTAGCTGACCGCTTTGGACAATCCCTCACTCGGTGTTCCATCAACCCACACTCAAAACATCCTCTGTTTCTAGCCCAGTATTCCCCCGTGTGAGACTTTCCACACCGAGCACATCGTGGTGGCCACTGAGTATTATTAGTAGTAGGCCTAGCAGCTTGATTTGGCCCACTATATCTACCTCGTTTCTGCTGGTTCTCGCTAGACCCAGATGATCCAGCATTCCTCTTATTCCATCCCCGTCCCCGATTCTCGCCTCACCGATGCTTTCACTTCCTCAAAGAACTTTGGCCTTTTCCACTAAGATTGCAAACTCTCTCTCCTGCTGTGGAGCAATCAATAGCCTCAAATTGTCCCTTAATCCATCCTCAAATCTAATACACTGTTCATGCTCCGTAGCTATAATGCCCCGAGCATATCGGCTCAGCCTTAAAAATTTTGCCTCGTACTCCGATATAGATTTATTCCCCCGAACTAGCCTTAGAAATGCCTTCCTTTGTGCATTAATGTAGCTAGACCCCACATATTTCTTCTGATAAGCTATCTTAAAATAGTCCCAAGTGAGGTCATCCACCACTGCACTATCCCGAATCGTGAGCCACCACTGGTACGACTCATCCCGGAGAAGCGACACTATCCCTTTCAATTTTCCTCAGCAACCAGGTCCAGATCATCCATGATTCGTTCCGTCGCTTCCAACCAATACTCAGTCGTATTGGGAGCCACACCAGAAATACCTCAAAATACCTCAGCTCTATTGGCTCAGAGTCACTCAGATACGGATTTACGAGCTCCGCACCCCACCGCTTCTAGCTACTCTTTCCAAAGACTTGCAAAGATCGCTGCGACACTGCGTCTTCCCCCGTCTAATCTTGATATTCCATACCAGCAGCTGGTGGTGGTGGTATTTCATTCTCAGACCCTTGGTCAGACGTAACGGGCTCCGACACAGTCATTCAGCCTCTACCACGGCCACGCACATTACGACTACGTCTTCTAGAACTCATCCCTCTGAGGTGTATTTATCTGATTAAGAATTTTATGAATTAGTTTTTGTTCCACTGGTTTATCACGAACAGTCTTATGTTTAATAGTTCTAAAGAGTAGTTCTTTCGAATTCATGCACACATAGTCTTTATTTCAATTCCCTACCCTCATTCCACGTGTAGGGGTATTCTCGTCATTTCACTACCGGGGGTATTTCCATAATTTTTATAATCCAGGGGTATTTTTGATTTTTTTTTCAAAATATGGTTCAAGGTGATTTTACAAAGTAAGGGTATTTTGAAAATTTTCAATTCAAGGTACTTTGGCAATTTTTCATACTGAGGGCATTTTGGTAATTTTTGGAAGTTAGGGGTAATTTCGTCATTTTTTTTCAAATCGGGGGTATTTTGGTCATTTATTAAATCAAGGTTACTATGGCCATTTCAAAACCAAGGTTTTAACGCGCTTCAAAACAAAACGGCTGGTCCCTTCCGGGTTTTAGTTATGAAGTTTAGCCTGCGAAAAAGTCGTCTTAGCTTGGGTGAACCGTCACTACGCACCAGGTAGGATTTGAGTGAAGAGGAGGTGAGTCACTAGGACTACTTAAATACCAAGCTCCTCCCTGAATCCACTCCTACACATGCGCACAACGGTTACCACACCTTTGGCTCAGTGACGTACTCATAGGTTTGTTTAGTGGATCATTAAGTCTTATGTACTTGAGTTTGGGGTAAGCTATTCCTAGGGTTCAATAATTCCTATTTCTCTAATCTACGATCCCGAAATACCCATTTCCCCTACATATAAATCACACAACAGTCAGAAGTACTTACCTAGGCGGATTGGTGCTGGAGACTCGGTGCCATGCTATTCAACCCAGGTACCTTTTTCACAAAACTTTTCAAAGTCCTAATTTAAAACATTTTGGGCCTCGGGCCCACAATCGAGCTTTTGAACTTGGCTCTGATACCAAAATTGTAACTCCCCCAACCCGGTTAGCACACCACAACCTGATCTGGCATGTCATGGAGTGAAAACCTTTGAAAATGAAAGTTTATCGGATAATTTTCTTTAGAAAACTCTCTTTGGAAATACGTGCTTAAAGTCTAATTATTGTTGCAAGTTTTTAGAAAATATTCAAGTTATCTTTGTTATCATAATTTAAGTGATGTTACCCTATGGCAACGCTTTAATGAAAAATGAAGGAGTTATAGTTTTAAAAACATTGCGTTCTGCCGATTAATTATTAAAATCATTTATTCCACATAGTTAAAATAATTGCAATAATAAAAATAACCAAAACAAATCTTAGCGGCCTTATTACATAACCCAAAACCAAAATTTAAAATTTGAATAGTAGCTAAAAGCGTTCAAAGTCCCACGAACATGCATGGCCGCCTCGAGTCCTTTCGATTCCATCTCCGCAATCTACTCATCTGCGAAATATGAGGGAAGGGGTGAGTCACCAAGACTCATTGTGTAAATCCCCAACCCGATAGTGCATTCACTTACACAAGTTATCAGTAAAAACATGCAAACTATGCAAAACATGCAACCCATAACCTAGCCATCCAAACACCTTTTACTACCCTGTGTGGTTAAAACCACTGGTGGTCAAAACCACTGGTGACCGTAGTCACAAATATATCAGTGTGGTCAAAACCACTGATGACCGAAGTCACAAATCAAGTGATGGGGCCAACCCATTGTGTGGTCAAAACCACTGATGACAATCCCATAAATAATCTCGTGGGGCCAACCAACTGTGGTACCAAACCTCTGGGACAAGTCACAAATCAATATCTGGTCAAAACCACTGGTGGTCAAAACCACTAGGACCTAGTCACAATTTATAATATCAAGACAGGGCCAACCCGTCGTGTGGTCAAAACCACTGGTGACAGTCCAAAATAAATCATTCCCCCTCCTCTCATCAAACCCATCATCATGCTCATAACATACATGCCATAGCATCGAATAATCATGCAAATAACATATAACATAGCATTCAGTAAATCATGATGACGTATACCTAAAGATCGCATAATAGGGGACTTACCCGGTATCCAAGCTTATGCCCACAAGACAAAGTCACTAATACCAAGGGTTATACAATAACATAATAAGCATCATTAAACTAATAAAGTGTGTAAGCGTTTACACACCTGGATATACGCGAAATCTAAAACTATGCAACACTACGAGATCCCGAAATGTAAGTCCTCACTACTACTACAATCGGCCAACACCACTCTGTAGATTTTAAGCCATTCGGCTTATTCATAAAATCCCGAAGGATGAATCACACAAGGTCAATTCCTTACCTTAGTGCCGATTTGGTCTCCTACCAAATCCCGAAACCACACACTAAGCCCCCCTTGAAATCGGCTACATTAGCACACCCAAAGGTTAACCTTCGGCTTTTGATCAATTAAGAAATAGATCTTGAGATATTAATACCCTTACCTAGATTGACCACCAATCCTGGAGATTCACTGCGTTTGACTATACTCCACCCTACAATCGGTTTTAACACACTATTAAGAATCCAAAGGCCATTCGGCCAAATCCTGAAACTAAATAAGTTTGTCGCCCCTTACCTTGATGACTACCTTGGCCTTTAAACACCACAGATCAGCACCCCCTATTGGTGTTAAGGGTTTCGGCTACCACATGGAACAATGATAAGTTAAGATCTCGATTACCACGATTGAAGAAATACCAAAAGAAAGACAAAAGAGGTTCGACATTACTCAAATCGGTCAAGAAGAAGAAAAGAAATCCCTTACCAAAAGATTCAGCTATGTCCCCAAAAACAAACTTAATTTCGGCACTTAAGATGATGAAGAGAAATCGCAAGAAGAAAGAGATCTATAAGCCAAATATTAGGCCAAGGTACTTGATGAAACCGAAAGAGAAACAACAAGCTTTCGGCTTTTGAAATAAAATAGGAAAAATGGGAAAGATGGGATCAAGATTCGGTTTAAGTGAAAAGAAAAGAACGAAAAATATATGGAATGGGAGAGGGAAGATTCGGCTTTGAACAAAATAGGAAGAAGAAAGGCACAAGAGATGAATTCGGCAATAGGCCAACCTAAGTGAACCAAAAAGAAAAGAAGAAAATGGCTATTTGAAGTTTCGGCTATTCAACAAATAATGCACAAGTAATTTGGCCAAACACAAGAGCTGCCGAAAAAGAAAAAAGAAAGAAATTTTGGCTACCATGGACATTCAGCTAACTCCACAAGACCCCAAAATCGATAGCACCCATTGCCAAAAGTCCCTTATTCGGCCAACACTTTTCAAATGAGTTTGAAATAATTCAAACTCCTTGATTTCCTCCCTCATCTACATCTTTTTGACTACCTCTCTCTATCCTTATCCATCAAGAGAGTCCCACCTGAGCACTCCTCTCCTTGTTTGTGGCGAGAAAAATAATAAGCAGGAGTGCAATTCCCATAGCTCGAACATAGGCACTCCCTCTCTGCATGTGGCGTCACTCCTCTGACACCCTACCGGCGCCTCCTTGCCACTTTTTCCATTAATTTCTTGTGGCAGATTTCCCTAATAAAATTTCTTAACCCCTCTCTCCCTTAGCTCCATTTCCTTAAATGCCAAAGCATAATTCTTAGCCCTAACTCAGGCCTAACCTAAGGTTATAACTAGACCCCATAACATGTTAAATGAGCATTATAGACAATTCATCATATGCAACACAAGCAAAACATAGAACCCCATTCTAAGGATGTTACAACTTGTTTCAGAATCAAAATATAAACCATAGATCTCTATCAGAAATAACAGTAACTAGCACATCATATAATATGTAAATCTCAAAAATAGGTAATTCAAGCAATCTATCAAGTGGGAAATCCATTCACGTTAGAATAAAATGTGTAGGCTTTGTCAAACAATCAACAATTACTCAAATAGTATCTTTCTTTTCATAGACAGGGAAAATCCTAATATAAAATTCATTGTAACTATGTCCCATTTCCATTTCAATATTTTCACTGACTATAACCATCTTGAAAGTATCATCTTTATCTTGCTAATACATCCAGCATTTAAATATAGATTCAGAAATACCACCTTTCATTCCGGGCTACTAATACATTCTTTTCAAATTATTATGCATTTCATCATTCCCCAAACAAACAAACATAGTACCACTGTGATCATTCATGTAAAATTTTCAGTACAAGCTCTAATTTCTTCAGTACACAGACTCTGTCTCTGAATAACATATATTTACCGGATCTATTCTAAAATTCTGAATCAAAAATTATTTCACACTATATTCATTTAACTTACAACTCATTATCACTTTTCTGCGTTTCACTAATCTGTTGTAGAAATCAGTTTAGCACCATACTCAATTAAAATTGAGCTATTATCAGACAATAATAATTGGTGTCCATGGCTTGCAAAGTATACAGAGATTTTCTACTCAGAATATCTGTAACTACCTTCGTTCTTTCCAAGTGATATGCAATTATCAAATTACCATCTTTTAACCTTTCAAACCACATACACTATCTCAAACTCAAATCTTTTAGCAACATCAGATACTTCAAACTTTTATAATCAGTGAATATATGACATTTTTCACCAAACAAGAAATGTTGTCTGATTTCAATATAGAAACAATGGCTGTCAATTCTAGGTCCTGTCTCGAGTAATTCTTTTCATGTGGTTTTTAACTATCTGAAAACACATACTATTACTTTACCTTACTACATCAAAACACAATCTAATCCCATTTAATAGTATATCACTATAATAACAAATTCCTTACCTGATTCAGGTTCAACCAGAATTAATACTTTGGTCAACAGAGCTTCCAACTGGTCAAAACTTTACTGATATCTATCAGTCCGTTCAAATCTTACCTCTTTTCTGTAATAACTGGATCATCAATGTAACTATTTCAATTGTTAACATTGAAGCTTTGAGTTTCTCTAAAGCAGAACCATCAAATAGATTCAAAACCATAGTTCTATATTATGACTGACATTTCAACCATATAGACAAAACAACACTTCAATATCAATAGTGTACCTTAATTTATAAGAGGGAGAACCAAATGTGGCCCCAATAATAACCAATGCAATAATACAGTTTCTATAATCTGTGTTCCCTAACACCATACATCTTGATTGAGTCAATATTTATATCGGTAATGAATGTAATTACCTTTAATTGTAGAGTATCTTTCATAGATAACCTAGGTTTACATACTAAAGAGATTGTTGATATCTTAGAGAAAATTCAGAAGAATAATATCACGCATACATTGGTAGAAACAACTGAGATTAAGACAATATAGTTTGCATATTCACAATTCAGGGCTTATATCAATAGAAGTAGAAAATAACATCACATGAACCTTATCATCAAATCTTATATTAATCATGATGAATTTGAAAGCCCAAGTATGATAGAGCAATACCACTCATGAATTAACTAGACTTACAATAATTTCATCTATCATGATTTACTAGCTTTTCAATACGACAAATATTGCATCTATACATGCACAATTTCATATGCCTCTGAGAATAACGGAGCCTATAGAGTACCTAGAAGATATTGATGTAATATTACTGATTATAACAACTACATTGAAATATCTTTGCAGTTTTATCATTATTCCACTAACCAATAAAATCATCAATAATCTTACATTATTTAGTTCACTGAAAGAGTCAATTCAGAAGATTTTTTCCACTAATCCGTTCTGTAATTATCATATTTGGATAAGTCAACTACTCATGAATAACTTCTTCCTTAACAATGACATCACATATTCAAAATAATCTTCAGAAAAAATTTGATATCTCTTTAATACTGTCTTTACTTATTAACCCTTTCTCAATTCTGGCTACTTCATTAATCATTCAGCCTTTGACCCTTTCTTTATGAACTTAGTCAACATAAATCTTGTGAATTTTCATCGTATAAAACAATGCTAGTTAGGGGGTGGAGATCGTAAGCCTCAAAATTTAACATTCATAAATATACTCATATAACATAACATTTATCATTCTCATGTACTATAAAACATTTCTCCGTACCTTCTCAGATTCTATTTCATCATCAGTAACATTTTACTCAGATGCTTAAGTATCTCTTTCGGAGTCATCGAAGTTAGCTCGATTGGAAAGCATCTTTATATATTTGTAAAAGAATTTTCATCAGAATTGGGAGATATCACACTATCACAGGTTATATAATGGCATGTATTTCTAGACTCCACATATGCTACGTTCAGTCCGAGAATAGACTAAATCGTAGCTATGATACCACTAAATGTAACACCCCTAATGCATATCTATCTTCAAGATAAGGTTTCAAAGCATTACCAAAATATTTAGAACATTTATCGATTAATTTAGGTAAGCTACTATTCATTCACTTAGGTCATTCATAATGCCCCTTAAATGGACCCTCGAGGCCCAATACGAGCATTAGAATCAAGTCGGGACTAAATCGGGAACTCAGGGAATTTTTCACGAAATTTCAAAATTTTCCAAGGTACAGGGCTCAAATGCCCGTGTGGTCCAAGAGACACGCCCGTGTGACCCTGGGCCACGCCCGTGCAACAGAGTGTTCGAAACTAGGTAGCTCTCTGACTTATGCATGCCACACGCCCCTGTGCTAGGCCGTGTGGTTAATTAATTCAATTTGAATTAGGTGCAGGTTTCATATGGCCAAGACACACGCCCGTGTTCAAGGTCGTGTCAGCCACTCAATTGAGACACACGCCCGTGTCTTTGCCCATGTGCTTAATTCTGAGAATCCTGTTTTGTTGAATTTAAGGTGCAGGGTGCACACGGCCTAACCACATGCCCATGTTACCAGGCCATGTATCACACACGGTCTAGGCACACGCCCGTGTGTCTGCCCGTGTGGACAAAATAAAGCTATCCCTAGCTTCATTTCTCACCCCAATCTTTGCCATAATCCTACAACACATCTTGCATTCATAACCCAACAAATCTAAACATTTTATTCAAGATAATTCTATCATTTAACATGATCTATCGTCACATACAATTACTAAACATTTCAAGCATTCTAATCAATCATATTCCATCTATCATCATGGCATATCATTTCATGCATACATGTTTACAATCTTTCCTTTATTATGTCCTCATGTTAGACATAATTTGATTAACTACTTAACATATATGTGGCTAACATAATATAACATTACAAGCATATCAAAACAATCATTACTAGCCATTCCAATGGCTAGATTACAAGCATAGTTTATGTTTACATGCCAATATGGCCAACAAATCCTATACATGCATTACAACCATAATTGATTTACCATATTGTACCGTAATGGGCCGATGGATAGTGTGACTGATCTCCGTCGAGCTTTCGATTTACTCTAAATTAGGGGAAAATAAAATGGGGTAAGCATAAAGTTCTTAGTAAGTTCGTATAACATTATACTTAACTTACCATTCATCCTATTTTGAGGTAGCTATGTAAGGCATATTCACTTAATTTGACTTCCAGCCCTATACACATTCTCATTGCCCTTGTTAGTCATGTAATCCACGATAACATCAAGATATGTATAAGCTCAATCAACAATCAAGTTTCTATGCATATATGCTTTCCATAACATGTATTCATTAAGCATGCATATATTATCTCTTATTATTATGAGTATAGTTTCATAGTAGTTCTTTTTGAGTTTAGATCATTTCATGTTAGGACTTTACTCATTTTATTCGAGTATTAAGGTCACCAAGTTGTAGTACAGTCAAGGTGTACAATTATATAATTAAGAATGATCACTCTCATCAAATAATTTCCATGTAGAATTATCATCTTTTCACATTTTTATACATCACTAGTCATAAATCATCATTTTCTTGTATTTCATGCAATATCTTTTTTCATGTCATATTTCATATCATATATAAATGTCATTCCTTGTTAATTTGTCTTTAATTCATATTTTCCCTTATCAGAGCTTTGCCCATTGGATTTATTCGAAATACTGATGGATACACAGGTAGTACACTCGAGGTGTATGAATCAGCATCCGCCAATTCGTGCCCAATGCTACCCATAAGGTACAATTTCAAAGAGTATACTCTTGAGCCACGTATATATAAAAAACAAGATTACTAGTCCAGGCTAAATCCTTTTTACATCATATGATCTAAAGAGCTTGGTTTGAATTACCCGTCCGAGCTAAATACATATCATATGCTCGAGAGGACTTATATTAGGATTACCTGTCCGGGCTAAATCCTATCCGAATTGAGGTCGAAGGATTACTCATCAGAGCTAAATCCTATCCGCAACAAATGCAAGACCTCATTCATTCCGGGAAATCACATATCCATCGATTTTCCATTTATTCAATCGGGATTTAAACACTTTTCAAGCATTATCGGGCATTTGACTATTTCATACATCCGTAACATTTATGTAATTCAAGTAAAAGACATTCCACATTCATGTCAAGCATACGAGTAACATTTTATTCATTTACCATTTTATCTGGCATTTTCATTTATCGGGTGATATCGAGTAGGTGATCATTTCACATATTTATGACATTGATGAAATTCACAAACACAACATTTAAATAGAGTATAAAAACATATACAATTTAGTTACACGAACTTACCTCGACAAAGGTTCGTGTACGTAAAATCTACTAACCGACATTTTCCACATTCCTCGTTCTAACTCCGAATTTGGTCTATCTGAGTCTATACGAGTAAGTTTAATATCAATTTATCATATTTTACATTCATGTGGACTAAATTTTCATCCTAGGAAAAATTACTATTTTGCCCCTAACTTTTCCATAAATTCCATTTTCGTCCTTAAGCTTGGAAAATGAAACTTGTGAAAATTACTCTCTATTCCAAGCCTAACCAAAGACCCATTACAAATTTTATAGCACATGTATTCATAAAATTTTAGAATTTTTTATCATATTTTACAATTTTTCATTCTAGTCCCTAAATCATGTTTTCATCAAAAATCACTTTCTAAAAGTTGTTTATATATCAATAATCTTTCATTTTCTACCATAAATTTATAATTTTTAGCATAGACATCCATGAAAAATTTTAATACTTTGATAACTTTCCAAATTAATCCCCCAAATAGAGAGATTACTCTATCTCGATTCAGAAAATGTCAAAATTACTAAAATGGGACAAGGAAACTTACTCAATTTGGCCATGAAAGTCTCTTCTCTCTCTCCTAAGGTTTCCATGTTTATTTTGGGGAAGAAGAACATAAAATAAGATGATATATTTTATCATTTTTTAATTAAAAAGTATTTTACTATTTCCATTTTAGCCCTTGCCCTTTTTCTATATTTCCATGGATTAGTCACCAAGAAAAATTTACATACTTTTCTTAATGGTCTAATTACCATATAAAGACCTCTAGTTTTGAATTCCATAGCTACTAGAATCCAACTTTTGCATTTTATGCAATTTGGTCCTTCTCATAATTAAGCACATATTCAGTAAAATTATCTTTTCAAACTTTTCACACGACATTTCTAATATACTATGGATCATATAATAAAATAAAAATAAATTTTATTTTTCAGCTCAAATTTGTAGTCCCGAGACTACTATTTGAATTTCACTGAAATTGGACTGTTACACCTAAATCGAATGAAATAGAACCATACCTTTGCTAGTGGTGTCAAATATTCTCTACGACAAGTGTGAATTCCTTACTTTGACATAGTCCACTTAGAACTTGGAACTGTAAGTTCCTCGAGAATTTCTTGCAGATTTTCAGACTCAATCTTGCTTATCATGGAAGAATATTCGTCCCTTTCGACATTAGGTAATTCAAAGAATTCATTAATAGTGTTTGAAGTTATTGGTACATTGATTCTGTGAGCATAAACTTCCATCGATTTGCTTGAGATCAAATTTGTATAAAATTCACGAACTAACTCCTCATCTACACTAGGTCTTTTCTCAGAAAATAACTCCCAATTGAGAGCTTTAGTAACTTGTTAAATGCACGCCATGAAATCAATATAGTTGCTTTCTTTCAGTGTAAAGCCCTTCTCTGGATACATCTGTTGATTCTTGAAAATACTTTCATATCTCGCTTTAGCTTCCTCAAAGTGGAATTTATTTTGTGATTCATCAATTTGAGCAGAACAACGAGTTCTCTTTTGAGGCATGACTAACTTGAACATAAGATTAAAAAATATTTTCTCAAATATTTAATCAGTATAAAATATTACTAATTCACTAAATTGAAAAATTAATTCATTAACTTAAATTAAAATTTAGGAGAAAAATTTGTCTTACCACCTTTCTATAAAAGTTAAGAACTTGAAGAAAATAAATCTAAAGCAAAAGAAGTCAGTTTAGGGATGTTTGTAGGGTGTCTTGATGGTGTGGTGCGAGTAGCAAGGCGGTAGCGGCATGCTAGGGAGCAGCAGGATATTCGTGTGCCCCGCGGATAGGCATCAAGCAGGCAGCAGGTGGCATCATCGGGTGAATAGTAGGGCTGGTACGTTGGCGCACACGAGCAGGTGCCTGAGAGTCGGTCTGGCACAAGCGGGAGCAGCAACGTGAGCTACTAGTGCATACGTGAGATGCTGGCCAAATGAGGCTGTTAGGCAGTGTTGTGGCTAGGGAGTTGGGAGCTGCGACACTAGGTGATTTGGTGGGTTTTGGATGCTAGGTTTGATTGAGGGACGAGTGAAAAAAATGGAAAATGTGGGTGAAATTTATAGTGAGAGGAGTAGGAGTTTAATTATAATTCTTAGAACAATTTAATACTTAAAATATTTTAAGTTCTAATTCTACATAAAGTTCACAACAATTAATAATTAATATAATGCATATTAAATTATTTTTGCTATTAATTTATTAAAGATAAATACTTATTAAATAAAATATGATCAAATTTAAACTAATCCTAATTTATATAAAGTTGATAATAATTAATATATATTATAATGGATATAATTATATATTAATGATTATCATCTTATTTATTAAATTAAAAACATTTATTCTAGATGCCTTTTGAAAATATTTACAAAAAGAAACATCTAATTTTTATTATTTATAAAGAGAGCAACTAAAATTTGAAATTAATTCAATGAAGTTCCATACATAAAGAAAATTTGAAATTGAGTTGCAATTTAAAACTTGAATCAAAATTGACCCTTTTATTTAAAAAACTAAAAATTTAATTTTCCATTTAGAGAATAATTTCTCAGAAAATTATGTTAAAATTAATTCCCAAGAAAGATTGGAGGGGTCACAAGCGGTCCTGCTTAAGTTTCAATCTCCTAGACAGAATTTATTTAAACATACTAATCCCGAAAATATACCCTAAATCATTTATTTAAAAAGGAAAACGGAATAATTAATCATCTGATAAAATGAACGAGATTTGATCCCGTTTAATTTTATCTCCCCAGTAATGTTTTAAGCGCTGAGCATTAACTCGAAAATTACATCCCTTACTTTGAAGTTCGACAACTCCGTATGGATACACTCGGTGTGTAGCACCCCTTACCCGTATTCAACGCCGGAACAGGGCTCGAGGCATTACCAAACTTATAATACAAGCATTCATGTAATTTCGAGTCTTAAATTTGCGTCCAAATTAAAATAATTCATATTCAATCACAAAGTCCCTTATAAGAGCCTATAAGGCCCAAAACCTGCTTTGGAAGTGGTTCAATGTTGACCAAAAACATTAAAAAATTTTACAAAACTTAGAAAAATTTTCATGTTACAAGGGTCACACGCCCGTGTGGTTCAAGGGACACGCCCGTGCTGCAGGCCGTGTTCAATTTAGGGTGCTCTCTGACTTGTGGCACACGGCTGTGCCACACACCCGTGTGCTAGGCCATGTGGTCAATTTAATTTTCATAATTTTTCCTAAAATAGGTGCATACTTCACACGGCCGGGGCACATGCCCGTGTTCAAGGCCGTGTAGCACACAAAGCTGAGACACACGCCATTGTCTCTACTCGTGTGCTCAATTATGGACATTACGTTTCTCAAAAGTAAGGTGCAGGGGACACACGGCTAGAACACATGTAACACCCCTCACCCGTATTCACCAACAGAATAGAGTTACGAGGTATTACCGATCAATACACATCATTTAACATCCAATACTCATACATTTAAGCATTCATACTCAAATACCATTCAACACAATCACATTGTCCCTTATAAGAACCTACGAGGCTTTAAGCATGCTTTAGAAGTGGTTCGGGACTAAACCGATAAAATACAAAATTTTTGGAAAACTTAGAAATTTTTCATTCATTCAGGGGTCACACACCCGTGTGAACGAGCTGTGTGCCTCAAATGGCTATAGACATGCTTGTGTCACAGGCCATGTGGAAACAGTGCATGCATACTGACTTGGGTCAGACGGCCAAGTCACACACCCATGTGCTAGGCCGTGTGCTATTTTGGGGGTATACTAATTTGTGCCACATGGCTGCTCACACGCCTATATGTGAGACCGTGTGGAGCATACTGACTTAAATTTAATATCAACACCAGGGGACACACGGCTGTGTACTTAACTGTGTGTCACACACGGCTAAGACACACACCCGTGTTTTTGCCTATGTGGACAAAAATAGGCCATTTACAGGGCCAATTTGCCACCCATTATGCACATACCTATTCAAGGTCAAATGGAACCATTTCAAGACACTAATAGGCATCCAAATACCAATAATACCAATCACAACATACTATAGTTTTCCATCAAATTTTTATACCTAAATTCACATATACAATTTTTTCAACTAATCATTCACGCTTACATTAATCAAACATAATTTCACTAGTACATAAACTCTAAAATTATCACTTTCCATCACACCATATAAGTTAATTACCAACCCCAAATCTAACCATTTTGAGCAACTAAAAACCATAACCTCATTCATGCCAAATCATACCAAAATAAGCCATCACTCATGGCTACATATATATACAAACCAAACATATTCATTTACAAGCCAAATCTAATGGCTATCATCAGGACCAAAATACCAAAAGTAACTTATACGTGACATATACTATATATACACAACTCAAAAGTACCAAATAGATGTTCCATAGTGCGATGATGTTCCCGACGACTCCCAGATCCGAGCTAGCCTTGATTCACTATAAAACATAGAAAAAATAACACAAAATAAGCTTTATAGCTTAGTAAGTTCATACTAATATACTCAACAATTCATAAAATACAATTCATCAATTTGAACAAGTTAATGTATCATTCATGATAAAATCAAACCTTTAAAAAACTTATTCATATACTAATATGCAAAGTCATAATCTTTTCTATTTGATCTTCATACTTACATGTACAAACCTATAAAAATTCATAACGAACTAATACCTTTCTGTAGCACTATCGAATACTCAATGTTTCGCACACTAAGTGCCATCGCATAGCCAAAGCTATTATAATTTCGCACACTATGTGCCTTACTCGATGTTTCGCACACTAAGTTCCATCGCATAGCCAAAGCTATTATAACTCCGCACACTAAGTGCTTTAATCGATGTTTCACACACTAAGTGCCATTGCATAGTCGAAGCTATTATAACTCTATACACTAAGTGCTTTACATAGCCGAAGCTATCTCAATCTCACACACTAAGTGCCGTATATAGCCGAAGCTATCTCAAATCACACACTAAGTGCTAAACATTGTCAGTCTATTGTCAAACATGACTGTAGTCTCATATATACAATTTATACAATATCAAAGCGTTAAAAGCATAATTGTAACAATGTTTATCACGTATGAACCTAGCTCGAATGCTAAATGGTGAATCGAGTCGTTTAGTCGATCACTTTCATTTTTCCCAGATCCTTATCTAAATTCCTCATTTCTTAATCTAAATATATTCAAAATTAACTTATTCAATCTCATATTCATTCAATTTAGTCCAAATCACACTTTAAAGTACTTTTACACTTTTACCCCTAAATTTTCACATTTTCACAATTTAGTCCTTATTTCACAATTACACAAAATTCACATAATTCAATAAGACCCATGCTTGGTCGAATTACCATAATGCCCCTAGCAGCCCAAAAATTTCCTTATTTCACACTTCAACCACTCAATTTGCATATTTCACAATTTAATCCGTATTATGCATTTTTATCAAAAATCACTTAACAAAACATGTAAAATTATCATCAAGCCTTCATAAACTATCATCAAACTTCAAAGAACACAATTATTCAAAAATGGAAACTCTCAAAATCTTTAACAGTTTCAAAATTAAAGATACAGATAGCTAGATTGAGCTGCAATGATTACAAAAACATAGAAATCATAAAAAACTGAGCTAAAACTGTACCTCAATCAAGCTAGGCGTGTGTTGAATGCTAGAACCCTAGAATAGCTTTCTCTTCTCTTCAATAATCGGTTATGAAGAAGATGATAGCTTAAAATTATTTTATTTCTTTTTTTAATAACATTAATTCATGAATTACTATATTAACTTTAATAATAAATCATTTAAAACCAGTAATGGTTGTCCATAATTGTCCACTAATATAATCAATGGTACTATTACCACTTAAGGACCTTAACAATAAAGTTCTATAGCTATTAAACACTTTTAGCTATTAGAACTCCATTTTTAAACTTTATGCGATTTAGTCCTTTTTCTCGAATTAATGATCCAAAAGATAAAATTAGCTCATGAAATTTTCACACATATCAAATAACATGCTATAAACACATAAAATATTTTTAAAATAATTTTTCGACATTAGATTTTTGGTTCCAAAACCATTGTTCTGATTTAGCTAAAACCAGGCTATTACAACTCTCCCCACTTAGGTATTTTTGTCCCCGAAAATCTTAACAGTGAATAGGTTAGGGTATTGTTTCCTTGTAGCATCCTCAGGTTCCCATGTAGCTTCTTCAACCCCGTGTCGATGCCATAATACTTTCACTAATGCGATTCTCTTATTCTCTTATTTCATAGCAGTCTCACTGAGCTCAGTCCAATACAATGGTTTTTGACATTTACATCTGTATAGAGCTTCGTACGGTGCCATCTTTATACTTGATTGAAGCTATTATTATAAGAAAATTCAATCAGCAGTAGATATTTCTCCCAACTACCTTCAAACTCAAGAATGCAACATCACAACATATCCTCAACTATTTGAATAACTCGTTCAGACTGACCATCCATTTGCGGGTGAAACGTAGTGCTAAAATGTAGCTTTGTACCTAAAGCTTCTTGCAATTTCTTCCAAAATTGCCAACTGAATCTCAGATCTCTATCTAAAACAATAGATATGGTACTCTGTGCTATCGCACAATCTCTGAGATATACAACTCAGCTAAATTATCTAGCAAGAAATCTGTTCGTACTGGAATAAATTGAGCTATTTTGTCAATCTGTCAACAATAACCCAGATCTCATCTTTCTTTTTTGGAGATAAGGGCAATCCCGATACAAAGTCCATTGTTACTCTATCCCACTTCCACTCGGGAACCATAATAGGCTGACATTTGATGCTCAATTTTGACTTGCTGACAAATCAAACATTTTGAAACAAATTCTGAGATATCTCGTTTCATGCTATGCCACAAATAAAGCTTGTAACGCCCTGAATTTGGGCCTAGAAGGAATGGGCCTTGAGTGTAGGATCAGCTAGGAGACTACACATAAAGTTTATGTGTACAAGAAAATGACACAGCTTGCCTATTTGCTTTAGTGGCTAAGTGATTTAGGAAGAGTTGGAAGTGTTGGAGAAGTTCTGGGTTCAAACATGGGCTTTGGAAATTTTTTTTATTTTTGCTCTTAAGTGAATCTTAGCCTTAGCTTAAAGGCTTTATAAATATTTTTGGACACAATGAGTCTGTGGTAAAGGTTGAAAGTGGCGTGTGGAGTGTGCTTGTGGTTTGAGGTTCAAATCCCTTGGCATGCAAAATAATATTTATTTTATTACCTTGCAACAGGAGAAGTTGAGTTGGACTGAAACTCTATAAGGTGAAATTTGAATTGGTCTTGGAGTTGTTATGGAGGATATCAAGGAGGGATAAGGGGAGTGATTTGTAGAGATTTTCAAGGAATTTAAATGTGAAGGGAGTTGTGGTCGAATGGGACTCTGAGGCTTGGTGAAATTTGGTTAGGGTAGAAATGGGGAGCATTTTTGACACTAATATTTCCCTGTTCGATTTTTGTGAGTCTTGATAGGAGTGCCGAATTTTTTTCCTGAGAGTTTGGTGGTTTTTCACTTTTTGCATTTTGGGTTCTCTCAAGTCTTATTTGTACTACGAAACTGACCACTCGCGTCATTTCCCTTCTGACCATTCATGTCATTCTTTCTCCTCATCCTTGATATTTTCTTTTCTCTTATAATTGCCTCTTTTCTTTTAACTTCTGTTTATCTTCTATTCTTTGCTGGCTGAATTTCACTGTTGCTAATCCTTCTCTATCTCGATCTACTGTAAAGGATCTACTATTGGTAAGTGATCAAAAGTTATTCTTTGCTTTACCTTTAAACCAAATGCATCTGTGCTCTTTCTTTCTTTTCCAAAATCGAATAACCCCATTAACCGATTGTGATTTCATTCTTCACGTTCTGCACTCATTGCAATTCTAGGGTCTTCCTCAAGGAGTGTTGAAGTGTGAACGGTTTGGAGGAGTCAAACTTTCATTCTCAAACGTCTGATAAGGTAATAAGGTTACCTCATGTTTTTGGGGTTGGCCGAATATGCCCTACCACTTTCTAATCGGTTCTTGACTGTACTATAGAAAAGTAGTGAAGGCGTGTGATCGTTTCTAAGCAGCGATCGTTGAGGGATAAAGGTCACCCTCATTCAAACAAGGTAAGAAGAGTATTTTAGATTAAGTGTTATTAAGAGGGTGTTGCCCTAACAATTAAGGACTAACATTGGATCTCGATGAATCTAGGTTGGGTGCTCGTAGATCTTGGAACAACTTCGTAAAAAGATGTGTAATCACACTATCTCTATTGTGAATCGAAAAAAGCCAAAAAGCTAAAACTTTGGCATTCGAGGCCTCATAGGTGTTCAATCACTCATGATGTAAATCGGGCCCACAAATCATGGGCGATAGATTGTAGAGGTCACTACGAGCATTCATGTGATCCTGGGCCTCGTTTGGTTGAAATGGGTCATGTGGGCCCAATGGGATCATAGGCCCGCACGGATAAAATCCACATTAAGTAGAAAATACTGGACTGGGCTATGTAGTCCACATAGCTATGACTAAATTTTGGCTAGATGGGCCACACGAGTGTGGGCCTACGTGGGCCGAATATTGGCTTTGGGCCCATTTACACCATTTTGACCATGTACATTATTTGTGCCGCTCGAGGCGACTGTAGACTTTCAAAAAGGTTGTCAAATGATCATAATGCCCCTGTAGGGTAAAATGAATGGAATACCCCTATAGGGTAAAATGACCGTAATGCCCTTGTAGGGTAAAATGACCGTAATGCCCTTAGAGGGTAAAATGACCGCAATGCCTCTGTAGGGTAAAATGACCGTAATGCCTCTATTAAGCTAAAATGATCGAAATACCTCCATAAGGTAAAATGACCAAAATACCCCCGTAAGGTAAAAGACCGTAATGGTCGTGTAGTATAAAATGACCATAATGCCCCTATTAAGGTAAAATGACCGAAATAACACCATGGGGTAAAATGATCGAAATACCCCATAGGGTAAATGACCATAACACCCCTGTAGGGTAAAATGATCATATTGCCCTTGTTAAGGTAAATTGACCATGATACCCCTGTAGGGTAAAATGACCATAATACCCATGTAGGTAAAATGACCGTACTGCCCCTGTTAAGGTAAAGTGACCATAATACCCCTGTAGGGTAAAATGATTGTAATGCCCCTATTAAGGTAAAGTGACCGTAATACCCCATAGGGTAAATAACCATAATGCCCTTAGAGGGTAAATGACTATTTTGCCCCTTGAGGGTGAATGACTGATTTGTGATACGATTTGACTGATTTGACTGTGATTGTATTACTATGATTTGATTGACTTAACTGTGAATGATATGACTGATTCTGAGCATGGCATACTACAAACACGACATACTGCATGGGGTTGGGATCTTGTATTGGAGGAAGTGATTGATATGTGAGGGTCGCAGGGGTCGTGTGAGACGATTATTGACCCACCGATGGCTTTAAGCAAATTATGTGATTGGCAACTCTGCTACAACATTGGTTAGTGTCGCAACCGATGCTACATAAGGAGTGTAGGGATGGTGGGTCGATTTAGTCCCCACAGGAGTGTAGGGTTGGATAGGAGACAGAGTGCAGGGTTGGTTTGGGTATTTATGCATTGCATATACTGATTCTGATATTAAGATGGGCTTAGACCCAGATAGATGTGATATGTGACATTTGATATGGGCTCAGGCGCAACCGAGGCTGATGGGGCGAAGGCCCAATTGCCACCTGTAACATCCTTAAAATGGGGTTCTACGTTTTGCATATGCTGCATGTGATGAATTGATTATAGTGTTCATTCAACATGTTTTGGGGTCTAGTTATAACCCTAAGATAGGCCTGAGTTAGGGCTAAGACTTTTATTTTGGCATTTAAGGAAATGGAGCTAAGGGAGAGAGGGGTTAAGGAATTCTATTTGGGAAGGTTGACACAAGAAAGCAGTGGGAAAAATGGCAAGGGAGGCGCCATTAGGGTGTCAGAGGAGTGATGCCACATGCATGATGAGGGAGCTCAAGTTCGAGCTGATCCACTTATTTATTTTGACGCCACAAGATAGAAGGAGGAGTGCTCAGGTTGGACTCTTCGAGATAAGGATAGAGGGGGTTAGATGGATGTAGATGAGGGAAATTGAGGAGTTTGAATTGTATCAGGCTCAGTTGGAAGAGTTGACCGAATAGTGGACTGTGGGCAAGGGGGCTATCGGTTTTGGGAGCATTTGGTATAGCTGAATGTCCCCCTAAGCTCATTCGGGTTATTTTCTTTTTTTTTTCTTTCAAGGTACTTAGCCGAAATCCTCATCTCTCTCATCTCTCTCTTTTCTTCTTGAAACCTTAAGGCAGAAAACACCATAACCAAACCCTTACACTCATCTTGTCTTTCTCTTCTCTCAAACTCATTGCCGAATCTTCTCTTCTCTTCACCATCTTTCCCGAATCAAACCACCACTCAAGCCGAATCTTGATCCCATCTTTTCTATCTTTTCTATTTTGTTTCAAAAGCCGAAAAGTTGTTTTTTCTCTTTCGGTTTCATGAAGAACCTTGGCCGAATATTTGCCTCACAAATCTTTCTTTCCCTTGCGTTTCTCTTTTCACCATTCTAAGTGTCGAAATAAAGGTTACTTTTAGGGGCAAAGCCGAATCTTCTGGTAAGGGATCTCTTCTTTTCTTCTTGGCCGATTTGAGTAAGGCCGAACCTCTTTATCTTTCTTTTGATATTTCTTCAATCATAGTAATCGAGATCTTAACTTATTATTGTTCCATGTAGTAGCCGAAACCCTTAACATCAATAGGGGGTGCCGATCTGTGGTGTTTAAAGGCCAAAGCAATTATTAAGGTAAAGGTACGACAACTCTTTCCTTCTTTCGGGATTTATGTTTTGGCCGAATGGCCTTTAATTCTCTAATGAAGTGATAAAACTGATTGTAGGGAGGGCTATTGCTGAATTCAGGGAGCCTTCAGGATTTGGTGGTCAATTTAGGTAAGCGTATTAATATCTCAAGATCTATTCCTTAATTGATCAAAAGTCGAAGGCTAACTTTTGTGTGTGCTAGTGTGGTCGATTACAAGGAGGACTTAGTGTGTGGTTTCGGGATTTGGTAGGAGACCAAATCGGCACTAAGGTAAGAAAGTAACCTTGTGCGATTCATCCTTCGAGATTTGTGAATAAGCCAAATGGCTTAAATCTAAAGATGGTATTGGCCGATTATAGGGGCAGTGAGGACACACGTTTTGGGATCTTGTGGAATCGCATAGTTTTGGGATTTTGCGTATATTCAGGTGTGTAAACGCTTACACTCTTTATTAGTTAATTATGCCTATTTTGTTACTGTAAAACCCTTGGTATTAGTGATTTGGTTTTGTGGGCATAAGCTTGGATGATGGGTAAGTCCCCTATTATGCAATTTTTAGTATACATCATCATGATTCGTTGGTTGCTATGTTATGTGATATTTGCATGGTTATTCGATACTATGGCATGTATGTTATGATCATGATGATGGGGTTGATGAGATGAGGGGGATGATCTATTTTGGATTGTCATCAGTGGTTTTGACCACACGATGGGTTGGCCCCATCACTTGATTTGTGACTTCGGTCATCAGTGGTTTTGACCATACCGATATATTTGTGACTACGGTCACCAATGGTTTTGACCATCAGTGGTTTTGACCACACGGGGTAGTTGATGGTGTTTAGATGGCTAGGTTATGGGTTACATGTCTTGCATGGTTTGCATGGTTTTACTGATAACTTGTGTAAGTGGTTGCACTATCGGGTTGGGGATTTATACACTGATTCTTGGTGACTCACCCCTTCCCTTATATTTTGCAGATGAGTAGATTACGAAGAAGCAGCCGGGAGGACTCGAGGTGGCCATGCATGTTCGATGGACTTGATTTCTTAGTTACTGTTTAAATTTTATTAAATTTTAGTTTTTGGGTTATGTAATAAGGCCGCTAAGATTTGTTTTGGTTATTTCTATTATTGCTAATAGTTTAACTATGTGAGATAAATGGTTTTACTAAGTACCCAGCAAAATGCTATGTTTTTAAAACTACAACACTATCGTACTGTTTTAAGAAAAGAAAAAAAACAACGTTGCCATCGGGTAACATCACCTAAATATGTTAACAAAGATAACTTGAATATTTTATAAAACTTGTAACAATAATTAGATCGTAAGTAAGGATTTCTAAAAGAGTTTTCTAAGAAAATTATTCTAAAACTTTGATTTAAAAGGTTTTCACCCGTGGCATGCCGATCCAGCCAGATGTCTTGACGGGTTTGGAGTGTTACAATTTTGGTATCAAGCCAAGTTCAAAGTTCGATCAGGGCCCGAGGCCCAAAATGTTTTAAATTTAACTTTGAAAAGTTTTTTGGAAAAGGTACATGGGTTGAACAGCATGGCATCGAGTCTCCGGCACCAATCTACCCAGGTAAGTATTTTTTGACTGTTGTGTGAATTATATGTGGGGGGAAAGAGGTATTCCGGGATCGTAGATTAGTAGAATAGGAATTATTGAACCCTAGGAATAGTTTACCCCAACTCAAGTACATAAGACTTAATAATCCACTAAACAAACCTGTGAGTACGTCACTGAGCCAAAGGTGTGGTAACCGTTGTACACATGTCTAGGAGTGGATTCAGGGAGGAGCTTGGTATTTAAGCAGTCCTAGTGACTCACCTCCTCCTCACCCGAGTCCTACCTAGTGCGTAGCGATGGTTCACCCCAGCTAAGACAACTTATTCATAGGCTAAACTTCATAACTAAAACCCAAAAGGGACCAGCCGTTTTGTTTTGAAACACTTTAAACTTTAGTTCTGGAATTACCACAGTACCCCTGCTTTGGAAATAGACCAGAATACCCCTGATTTGAAAAATGACCAAATTATCCTTGACTTGTAAAATTACCAAAATGCCCTTAGTATGGAGAATTGCCGAGGTACCCTTGAATTGAAAATTTTCAAAATACCTATACTTTGTAAAATCACCTTGAACTATATCTTGGAATTTTTTTTTGAAAATACCCCTGGATCATGAAAAAAATTACGAAAATACCTCCGTTTATGAAATTACCAAAATGCCCCTGATTTCGAGAAATTTTTTTTTTAAAAATATCTATGATTTGTAAAAGTTTTTAAATTAACCCTATTCTAATTACTAAAATACCCCGATAGGTTAAATCATGGAAATACCCCCGGGTAGTGAAATGACGAGCATACCCCTACACATGGGATGAGTGTCAAAAATTGAATTGAAAACTGTGTGATGATCGAAAGAACCACTACTAAATTTCTCTACATAAAATTTATTCGAGGGTAATAAGTGGAATAGAGACTAATTCATAGAAATCTTTTAAACAGATAAACCGCGGTTAGATATGAGTTCTAGGGGACGTGGTCAGAATGAGCGGGGACGCGGTAGAGGTAGAATGACCGTATCGGAATCTGTCAGGTCTGGACAAGGGTTAGAAAACGAGATACCCCCACCACCAACTGCTGGCGTTGAGTATCGTGATCGACGGAGATGATGCGATGTCGTGGCGATCTTGCGAGTGCTTGAAAGAGTGGCTGGAGCAGGTGGAGGTATAGGAGCTCAAAAATCCGTATCTGAATGACTTCGAGCCAATGGAGCCGAGGTATTTCGAGGTGTTTCTGGTGTGGCTCCCAATACGAATGAGTATTGGTTGGAAGCGACCGAACGAATCATGGATGATCTGGACCTGACTGCTGAGGAAAAACTGAAAGGGATAGTGTTGCTTCTACGGGATGAGTCGTACCAGTGGTGGCTCACAGTTCGGGATAGTGCAGCAGTGGATGACCTCACTTGGGACTATTTTAAGGTAGCTTACCAGAAGAAATATGTTGGGTCTAGCTACATTGATGCGCAAAGGAAGGCATTTTTAAGGCTAGTTCAGGGGAATAAATCTGTATCAGAGTACGAGGCAGAATTTTTAAGGCTGAGCCGATATGCTCAGGGCATTATAGCTACAAAGCATGAGCGGTGTGTTAGATTCGAGGATGGATTAAGGGATGATTTGAGGCTACTAATTGCTCCACAGTAGGAGAGAGAGTTTACGGTCTTAGTGGAAAGGGCCAAAGTTACTGAGGAGGTGAAACAGTCTGTGAGACGGAATCAGGACAGGGGATCAAATAAGAGAAATTCTGGATCATCTGGGTCTAGCGAGAACCAACAGAAAAGGGGTAGATATAGTGAGCTGAATCAAGTTGCTAGGCCTACTGCTGATAATACTCAGTGGCCGTCACGATGTGCTCAGTGTGGAAAGTCTCACACGAGGGAATGCTGGACTGGAAACAGAAGATGCTTTGAGTATGGGTCGATGGAACATCGAGTGAGGGATTGTCTGAGCGGCGGGCAAATGAATGCGATCGTGGATCGAACTGCATTTCGTAGCAGGAGGGATGTTCAGCAGCCACAGAGGGGCCATGGTGCTGCTAGAGGACTAATGGATCTGGTAGAGGCCGTGGAGCACCGGGTAGAGGTGCAGGTGGTACAGAGGCTAGACAGCCTAGATTGGTTTATGCAGCGAGGAGTCGGGAGGAGGGTGACGCACCAGACGTCATGACCGGTACGTTTTCAATCTTTGGAAGTTCTTATAATGCTTTAATAGATGTGGGTTCAACGCACTCATATGTAGCTAGCAGCATAGTGGAAACTATGAACCTAGACTCTGAAATTACTTCTAGGAAGATGACTGTGATAATCCCTTTAGGTCACTCTATAGAAGTAAGTAAACTATATAAAGATGTACCCCTAGAACTTTAATGGGTCGTGTTCTTGGCTGATTTGATGGAACTACCGTTCAGAGAGTTCGATCTGATTCTCGGGATGGACTGGCTAGTGAAGTACCAAGCCAGTTTGGATTGCGTGGCTAAGCACATGGTGTTGAGGATAATGGAAGGTGAGGAGGTGGTGATGATAGGTAATAGGAGGGAGTACCTATCGAATGTGGTCTCTACACTGAAGGAGGAGAAAATGGTCAGGAAAGGGTGTGAGGCATTTCTGGTTCGGGTGTGTGCCTTGGAGGCTAAGGGGTTAGCAGTGGAGAATGTCCGAACGGTGAAGGAGTTTGTAGATGTATTCCCAGAAGAACTTCTGGGTCTGCCTCCAGATCGGGAAGTGGAATTCGGTATAGACCTGTTACTCGGAACTACGCCAGTGTCTATAGCCCCGTATAGGATGGCGCCAAAGGAATTGGTGGAGTTAAAGGCCCAAATTCAGGAGTTGTTGGATCGAGGTTTTATTCGACCAAGCATATCTCCTTGGGGAGCACATGTGCTCTTTGTTAAGAAGAAGGATGGTACAATGCGGATGTGTATAGACTACCGCCAGCTAAATAAGTTGACGATCAAGAATAAGTATCCGTTGCCTCAGATTTACGACTTGTTTGATCAACTTAAGGGTGCATCAGTTTTCTCAAAGATAGATCTCAGGTCGGGGTATCATCAACTCAAAGTGAAAGAGGTTGATGTCCACAAGATAGCATTTCGTACTCGGTATGGGCACTATTAGTTTTTGGTAATGCCGTTCGGGTTAACTAATGCACCGACAGCATTCGTGGACTTGATGAATCGGTGTTTCAGCAGTACTTGGACCAGTTTATTGTAGTATTCATTGATGACATATTGGTGTACTCGAAGACTGAGGATGATCATGATACACACCTGCGGGTGGTATTGCAAATTCTGAGGGAGAAGCAGCTGTTTGCCAAATTCAGTAAGTGCAAATTTTGGCTTAGGGAAGTGACTTTCTTGGGTCACGTGGTGTCCGCCGAAGGGATTAGAGTAGACCTTGCAAGATTGAAGCGGTGTTGGATTGGAAACCGCCTAGATCGATGGCTGAAATTTAGAGTTTTTTAGGTCTGGCAGGGTATTACCGGAGATTTGTTGAAGGATTTTCTCTGATCGCAGCACCGTTGACCAAGCTGTTGAGGAAAGGAGTCCCATTTGTATGGACGGAGAAACAGCAGGAAAGTTTTGATAAGTTGAGGAAGATTTTGATGAAGCTCGCTCGCATACTGAAAGGCGAAAAGGTATTTACGGTCTACTGTGATGCATCACATACTGGTTTGGGATGTGTGCTGATGCATGAAGGGAAAGTAGTGGCGTACGTGTCTCGACAGCTGAGACCGTATGAGGGTAACTACCCGACGCATGACTTGGAGTTGGCTGCAGTGGTTTTTGCCTTGAATATTTGGAGGCATTATCTGTATGGAGAAAAGTCGATGGTCTACACAAATCACAAGAGTCTGAAGTATCTTCTGACTTAGAAGGATTTGAACTTGAGACAGTGCAGATGGATTGAGCTATTGAAGGACTACGATTGCTCGATAGAGTACCATCCGGGCAAGGTTAACGTGGTGGCAGACGCATTGAGCCGTAAGGTGGTAGCAGACTTGCGAGCGATGTTTGCTTACCTTAGTCTGTATGACGATGGGAGTTTGTTGGCGGAGTTGCAGGTTAAGCCGACTTGGGTTGAGCAGATCAAGGAGAAATAGTTAGTGGATGAGGTTTTGAATGATCGGAGGTCACAAGTACAGAGTAATGGGTTGGAAGGTTACAGCTTGACTCACGACGGAGTACTGTGTTTTCAAGGGAGAGCTTGTATGCCGAAGAACATGGAGTTGAGGCAAAGGATTCTTCAGGAGGCACATAGCAGCCCATATGCTTTGCATCCTGGAGGTAGCAAGATGTATCAAGATTTGTGGAAGTAATTCTGGTGGCCGAGGTTAAAACAGGAAGTGATCGAGTTTGTGGGTAAGTGTCTGATGTGTCAGCAGGTCAAAGCTGAGCATTAGCTGCCGTCAGGTTTACTTCAGCCAGTGAGGATTCCTCAGTGGAAGTGGGAAAGGATTACCATGGACTTTGTCAGTGGGCTACCCCTCACGCCTAGTAAGAAAGACTTAGTCTGGGTGATTGTGGACCGCCTGACCAAATCAGCTCACTTCATATCGGTGAGGGTTGATTATTTGCTCCAAAAGTTAGCCAAGTTATATGTGGCCAAGATAGTAAGGTTGCATGGGGTGCCAGTGTCAATTATAAGGATCCTAGGTTCATGTCGAGGTTTTGGAGGGCTTTGCATCAAGCTTTGGGCACGAGGTTGGATTTCAGCACAGCTTTTCATCCGCAGTCTGATGGACAATCTGAAAGGGTGATTCAGGTTTTAGAGGATATGCTAAGAGGCTATATTCTAGATTTCAGTGGTAGTTGGGAGGAGCATCTACCATTGGCGGAATTCGCTTATAACAATAGTTATCAAGTGAGTATCCAGATGGCACCATATGAGGCGCTGTATGGACGGAAGTGTCGCACTCCTACGTGTTGGACAGAGTTGGGTGAACGGCATGTTTTGGGTCCGGAGTTGGTGGCAAAAATTAAGGACAAGGTTAAGGTGATTCGGGCTCGTCTCAAGGAAGCATCAGACAGATAGAAGTCTTATGCCGATCATAAACGCAGGGATATAGAGTATGCGGTAGGTGATAAAGTTTTTCTAAAGGTATTGACATGGAAGAAGGTGTTAAGATTTGGACGAAAGGGAAGCTAAGCCCTAGGTTTATCAGGCCATACACAGTGTTAAAACGAGTGGGACCGGTAGCTTATTAGCTCGAGCTACTAGCAGAGTTAAGTCAGATTCACGACGTCTTCCATGTTTCGATGCTTAGGCGCTACCGATCAGATCCATCACACGTGGTACCAGTTGCAGAGATTGAGGTAAGCTCAGATCTGTCTTTCGAAGAGGAGTCGGTACAGATCTTAGATTGGGATGTCAAAGTTCTGCGTAGGAAGTCAGTACCCTTGGTGAAGATGTTATGGCGAAACCATGGCACGGAGGAGGCAACGTGGGAACCCGAGGATGTGATGAGGCAGCAATACCCTCAACTCTTCTGATCAGGTAATTTTAAGGTCGAAATTATTTTTTTTAGGGGGTAGAACTATAACATCCTTAAAATGGGGTTCTGCATTTTGCTTATGTTGCATGTGATGGATTGATTATAATGTTCAGTTAACATGTTTTGGGGTCTAGTTATAACCCTAAGATAGGACTGAGTTAGGGCTAAGACTTTTATTTTGGCATTTAAGGAAATGGAGCTAAGGGAGAGAGGGGTTAAGAAATTCTATTTGGGAAGGTTGACACAAGGAAGCAATGGGAAAAATGGCAAGGGAGGCGCCACTAGGGTGTCAGAGGAGTGACGCCACATGCATGGATGAGGGAGCTCAGGTTCAAGCTGTAGAAATCTTTTTTCTGCTTATTTATTTTGACGCCACAAGCTAGAAAGAGGAGTGCTCAGGTTGGACTCTTCGGGATAAGGATAGAGGGAGTTAGACGGATGTAGATGAGGGAAATTGAGGAGTTTTAATTGTATCAGGCTCACTTGGAAGCGTTGGCCGAATAGTGGACCGGGCAAGGGGCTATCGGTTTTGGGAGCATTTGGTATAGCCAATGTCCCCCTAAGCTCATTCGGGTTATTTTCTTTTTTTCTTCTTTCAAGGTACTTAACCGAAATCCTTATCTCTCTCATCTCTCTGTTTTCTTCTTGAAACCTTAAGGCCGAAAACACCATAACCAAACCCTTACACTCATATTGTCTTTCTCTTCTCTCAAACTCATTGCCGAATCTTCTCTTCTCTTCACCATCTTTCTCGAATCAAACCACCACTCAAGCTGAATCTTGATCCCATCTTTTCTATCTTTTCTATCTTGTTTGAAAGCTGAAAAGTTGTTGCTTCTCTTTCGGTTTCATCAAGAACCTTGGTCGAATATTTGGCTCACAAATCTTTCTGTCCATTGCGTTTTTCTCTTCACCATTCTAAGTGCCGAAATCAAGGTTGCTTTTAGGGGCAAGCCGAATCTTCTGGTAAGGGATCTCTTCTTTTCTTCTTGGCCGATTTGAGTAAGGCCAAACCTCTTTTTCCTTCTTTTGATATTTCTTCAATCATAGTAATCGAAATCTTAACTTATTATTGTTCCATGTAGTAGCCGAAACCCTTAACATCAATAGGGGGTGTCGATCTGTGGTGTTTAAAGGCCAAAGCAATTATTAAGGTAAGGGTGCGGCAACTCTTTCCTTCTTTCGGGATTTATGTTTTGGCCGAATGGCCTTTAATTCTCTAATGAATTGATAAAATCGATTGTAGGGAGGGCTATTACCGAATTTAGGGAGCCTTCGGGATTTGGTGGTCAATTTAGGTAAGCGTATTAATATCTCAAGATCTTTTCCTTAATTGATCAAAAGCCGAAGGCTAACTTTTATGTGTGCTAATGTGGTCGATTACAAGAAGGACTTAGTGTGTGGTTTCGGGATTTGGTAGGAGACCAAATCAGCACTAAGGTAAGAAAGTAACCTTGTGCGATTCATCCTTCGGGATTTGTGAATAAGCCGAATGGCTTAAATCTAAAGGTGGTTTTGGCCGATTGTAGGGGCAGTGTGGACACACGTTTCGGGATCTTATGGAATCGCATAGTTTCGGGATTTCGCGTACAATCAGGTGTGTAAACGCTTACACACTTTATTAGTTAATGATGCCTATTATGTCATTGTATAACCCTTGGTATTAGTGATTTGGTTTTGTGGGCATAAGCTTGGATACCGGGTAAGTCCCCTATTATGCGATTTTTAGTATACATCATCATGATTCGTTGGTTGCTATGTTATGTGATATTTGCATGGTTATTCGATACGATGGCATGTATGTTATGATCATGATGATGGGGTTGATGAGAGGAGGGGGATGATCTATTTTGGACTGTCACCAGTGGTTTTGACCACATGACGGGTTGGCCCCGTCTTGATATTATATTTTGTGACTAAGTCCCAGTGGTTTTGACCACCAGTGGTTTTGACCACATATCGGTTTGTGACTTGTCCCAGTGGTTTGGTACCACAGTGAGTTGGCCCCACGAGATTTCTTACAGTGATTTTGACCACACGATGGGTTGGCCCCATCACTTGATTTGTGACTTTGGTCGTCAGTGGTTTTGACCACACCGATATATTTGTGACTATGATCACTAGTGGTTTTGACCACCAGTGGTTTTGACCACACGGGGTAGTTGAAGGTGTTTGGATGGCTAGGTTATGGGTTACATGTCTTGCATGGTTTGCATGTTCTTACTTATAACCTATGTAAGTGGTTGCACTATCGGGTTGGGGATTTATAAACTGAGTCTTGGTGACTCACCCCTTCCCTTATATTTTGCAGATGAGTAGATTGCGGAGATAGAGCCGAGAGGACTTGAGGCGGCCATGCATGTTCGATGGACTTGATTTCTTAGTTACTATTTAAATTTTATTAAATTTTGGTTTTGGGTTATGTAATAAGGCCGCTAAGATTTGTTTTGGTTATTTCTATTATTGCTAATAGTTTAACTATGTGAGATAAGTGGTTTTACTAAGTAACCTGCAAAATGCTATGTTTTTAAAACTACAACACCATCGTATTGTTTTAAGAAAAAAAAAAAAAACAACGTTGCCATTGGGTAACATCACCTAAATATGATAACAAAGAAAACTTGAATATTTTCTAAAAACTTGTAACAATAATTAGACTGTAAGTAAGGATTTCTAAAAGAGTTTTCTAAGAAAATTATTCGGCAAACTTTGATTTAAAAGGTTTTCACTCCGTGGCATGCCAGATCCAGTTGTGATGTGCTGACCGGGTTTGGGGTGTTACACCACCGTTACTAAAATGGGCTAAGCCCAATTGATTCTATTATGGGCTGTGACCCAAATGATAGTGTTTTGGGATTTGGCCCACATATACTCTAAATTGAATTGTACTTTTACTATTAAAGGGTTCAGGTCCAAACTGAGCCTGTTTCTGTATATTGATTGTTTCTTTAATAAGGGGGATTACACACTGAGTTTTCGTAAACTCACCCCTTTTTTAACATTTCAGGTAATCCCCAGCGTTAGACGGTTCGGAGCTGTGAGGGACTCGGAGAGGGCCACACAACTGCACAAGTTTTATTCTGTTTAGCTCAGTTACTTAAGAATGAGCTTATTGGTTGGGTTGTAATATGGCCTTTATAATTTCTTGATTTTAAATTTTGGGATTTGAGTTGATTGTGATTTATATCTACTAGAAGTAGAACACGATTTTCCAAAACAATAACTACTTTCCAACACTACATTTTTGCAACTCAATTTTTAAATATCACGTTTTCGTAAATTATTTGCTTTAAATTAAGCTTTCGCAACAATAAGGTTTTGAAGGTAATAACTTTTCAATAAACCTCGATTCAAAATAAACAAATGCAAATTGAGATTTTGTACAAGTTTTAAATGGCAAGAAGTTTGAAATTTCAAGAAGGGTTTTTAATGAGAACATGGTTTTCGAAAAAACACTTCAATATGACACGCCAGATTCGGCCATAATGTCTAGGTCAGGTTTCGGGTGTTACAAAGCTATTTCAAATCATTATATGTTTTCATGCTTTCCGGATGTACTGATAAACAACTACTATGAGCTTCGTTTAGAATTTTCTAAAAAAACTCGAAATTTCTCAGTACGCAAATTCTACCTTGGAACAGCAAACATTCATCATGCCCGATTCGAAACTTTGAATCAGAAGTCGACTCACATTGAGTTTGTTTTGCTTGCAATTCATTATCAATTTTTTAGCCTCACAAATCTGTTGTAGAAATAGCGGTCGTGCTTTCAACTTGGCAACTATCGAACCATTATCAGACATAGCTACCTGTGTGTTCAAAGCATGTATAGCAAATATGGAATTTTGACTCAAAGCATCAGCAACTACATTTGTTTTTCCTGGATGATAGTCAATCACTAATTCATAGTCTTTTAGTAATTCTAACCACCTCCACTGAAGCAAATTTAAGTCTTTCTGAGTCATCAGATATTTCAAGCTTTTGTGGTTGGTATAAATATGGCATTTCTCACCAAACAAGTAATGGCACTAGATTTTTAATGCAAACACTATCGTGGATAATTCAAGATCGTGTGTCGAATAATTATTTTCATGCGACTTCAATTGTCTCGAGGCATAAGCTGTAACTTTGCCTTCCTGCATCAAAACACTACCCAGGCCATTTAATGATGCATCACTGTAAACTACGAATTCTTTACCCGACTCAGGCTGAAGTAACACTGGTGCCTCTGTCAATAATGCTTTCAACTACTCGAAGCTCTACTGACACTTTTCTGACCATTCAAATTAATATCTTTTTGAAACAATCTTGTCATCAGGGTTGCAACCATCGAGAAACCTTTCACAAATAGTCTATAATAGACGACTAGTTCTAGAAAACTGCGGGCTTCAGACACATTTCTCAGAGGTTTCCAATATATAATCGTAAAAACATTGCTTGGGTAAACTTGGATACCCGCGGCTGAAACTATATGTCCCAGAATACCAACCTCTCGTAGCCAAAACTCACATTTGATAAACTTTGTAAACAATTGTTTATCTCTCAAACTTTGTAACACTATTCTCAAATGCTTGGCATACTTAGATTCATCACGAAAGTA
Organism: Gossypium rotundifolium; assembly: GCA_025506655.1. NCBI lineage: Eukaryota > Viridiplantae > Streptophyta > Magnoliopsida > Malvales > Malvaceae > Gossypium > Gossypium rotundifolium. The sequence continues at coordinate 35,628,028 of CP106730.1, forward strand.
TATCAAAATGTCATCAATAAACACAACTATAAATTGATCTAAATACGGTCTGAAAATTCGGTTCATCAAGTCCATAAAAATAGCAAGTGCATTTGTCCGAATGGCATAACAAGAAATTCGTAGTGTCCATACTGTGTTCTGAATGCAGTCTTTGGAAAATTCGAGTCTTTAACTCACAACTGATAATAATCCGATCTCAAATCAATTTTTGAAAACACTATTGACCCATGTTTACAAATCTTATCTACTGGCGGCTTGTTCAATCGCATCAGATCGACAACTTGAGGAACAACAGGGATTTGTTGAGGAATAGGTGGGGGTAGAGGTTGTTGAGTAGCCGGATTCGTTCAAACGAACTCTGTGAACCACTCATTCATCATTTGGAAAAAAAGCTTGCTTAGCCTCTCCCTCGTGGCTACTTGACACGGGTCTAGATTCAGTATAGCAGAAGCGTGGTGGGACCGTAACCCACAGGTCCCAGGATCGAATCCTGGCTTTGATACCAATAAATGTAACACCACTCACCTGTATTCACCATCAGAATAGAGTTACAAGGTATTACCGATCAATACACATCATTTAACATCCAATACTCATACATTTAAGCATTCATACTCAAATACCATTCAACACAATCGCATTGTCCCTTATAAGAGCGTACGAGGCATTAAGAAATCTTTAGAAGTAGTTTGGGACTAAACTGATAACATAATTTTTTTTTTTTGGAAAACTTGGAAATTTTTCATTCATTTAGGGTCACACACCCGTGTGAACAGGCCGTGTGCCTCACACGGCTTCAAACACATCCGTATCATAGGCAGTGTAGAAATATGGCATACATACTGACTTGGGTCACACGGCCAACCACACGCCTGTATGTCTAGCCGTGTGCCCTTCTAAGTGGCCATACACGCCCGTGTGCCAGGCCGTGTACTAGGACGTGCCAAACTTGTAGGGTATACTAACTTATGCAACACGGCCAAGTCATATGCCCGTGTGCTAGGACATGTGCCATTTAAGGGGTATACTGACTTGTGCCACACGACTAGTCACACGCCCATGTATGAGACTGTGTGGAGCATATTGACTTCAATTTAATATCAACACTAGGGGACACACAGCCCTGTACTTAACCTGTGTCACACACGGCTGAGACACACGCCCGTGTCTCTACCAGCATAGATAAAAATGGCCATTTACAAGGCCAATTTGCCACCCATTATGCACATACCTATTCAAGCTCAAATGGCACCATTTCAAGACACTGATAGGCATCCAAATACCAATAACACCAATCACAACATACTGTAGTTTGCCATCAAATTTTCATACCTAAATTCACGTATACAATTCGTTCAACTAATCATTCCACACTTACATTAATCAAACATAATTTTACTAGTACATAAACTCTCAAATTATCAATTTCCACTACACCATGTAACTCAATTACCAAGCCCCAAATCTAACCATTTTGAGCAACTAAAAACCATAAACTCATTCATGCTAAATCATACCAAGATAAACCATCACTCATAGCTACATATATATATACAAACCAAACATATTCATTTAGAAGCCAAATCACATGACTATCATCACAACCAAAATACCACAAGCAGCCTATATATGCCATATACTATATATACACAACTCAAAAGTACCAAATAGATGTTCGATAGTGCGATGATGTTCCCGATGATTCCTAGATCCCAACTAGCCTTGATTCACTATAAAACATAGAAAAATAACACAAAGTAAGTTCATAACTTAGTAAGTTCACACTAACATACTCAACAATTCATAAAATACAATTCATCAATTTGAACAAGTTAATGCATCATTCATGATAAAATCAGACCTTTCATAAACTTATTCATATACTAATATGCAAAGTCATAATCTTTTCTATTTGATCTTCATACTTACATAATACAAATTCATAATGAACTCATACCTTCCCATAGCACTTTCAAATACTTGATGTTTCACACACTAATTGCCATCGCATAGTCGAAGCTATTATAATTTCGTACACTAAGTGCCATCGCATAACCGATGATATTATAACACCACACACTAAGTGCTTTACTGGATGTTTTGCACACTAAGTGCCATCGCATAGCTGAAGCTATTATAACTCCGCACACTAAATGATTTACATAGCTGAAGCTATCTCAGTCTCGCACACTAAGTGTCTATGGCCGAAGCTATCTCAAATTGCACACTAAGTGCTAAACATTGTCAATTTATTGTCAAACATGATCGTAGTCTCGTATATACAATTTATGCAATATCAAAGCGTTATGTAATGACCCAAAATTGGGCCTAGTAGGATTGGGCCCATTGGCCTTGGTGAATTGAGCGTTTAAAATTTTTGAGAACATGAGAACGACATTGTTGCAAGTTGGACCTATCAGGTGAGTGATTTTGGAAGGTTAGGGGGCTTCTATGAAGTCCCGGGCTTTAGGGAAATTTTGTTTTTAGGTGAATAAAACACTAGGAGTTAGTAAGTAGGCTTTAAGAAAAAAATATGGAGAGAAATGTCACAAAAGGAGTTGTGGTCTAGTGGAAAATGATGCCACATAAGAGATAAGGAAGTGACGCCACAAGGAATCAAGGGGTCCAAGGTTCAAGTCTTGGCACTTGCATTTCTTTTAGATTATTATTTTTAAATGGAATTAGACATTGGCTATCGACTTATCTTTAGTTGCACATGATTTAAGACACAAGAGAGCATGTGGCAAGGTGGTGTGGCGTCAAGGGAAGTGCAAGAAGGTTGTAGGTTAGAATCTCACAAGTGGCATTTTGAAGGCTATTATTTTGAGCTCAGGAAAGGAGGAAGTAGAGTTGAGATCAAACTCTACCAGGGTGGTTGGAGAAAGAGTCAAATAGTTTGAATGGGAGGTGGAGAGCGATTTGTGGAGCAAAAAGAGGAGAAAATCGTGGGATTCAAGTGGAAGAAAGTATTGGCCGTATGTGAGGGTCTCTAAGGGGGAATTTAGGCTAAAGTTAGGGGATTGGGTAGCATATTCGGCTTGAGAGGGAAGGAGTGCCGTGGGTCTCAAGTCCAATTTGGGGTGTGTTGATTTTTGGACGTTTTGATGTTAGTATTTGGGGTTTGTTTTCTCATTTTGTGGTTTTCCCGAATTGTTTAGGTTCATCCTTCCTCTCTTGTTCATTTTGTTTTGATACTTTGTTTTCTCCACTTGTTACCTAAACACCGGTTGACCGAACCTTTCTTCCACCTCTTTTTGCATATTCTTTACCTTCTCTCCTCTCAGCTTTTCTCTCTTATGTTCACCATAGCCGAAACTTTTCTTCTTCTTTGTTGTTTTTCTACTCATTTTTCCATCAATTGTATTCCCCTTTTCTATCATTCGAATCGGTTCTCTTCTCATTTTTTAATAGTAGAATTCCTCTTACACCAATATTTCGAGTTATCTTTTTTATTGTTTTTCATTTTGGTTTATACTCCATAGCCGAATTTTGGTTTGTTTGGGTTACTGCTTGTGCCGAATCATTCCATCAATAGTTACGGTTATTACTCTTTGCTGTCGAACCTTGCTTCCCCATTCGATTTTCGATCTAGCCAAAGGTAATATTCTCTCTGTCCCTTATCTCTTTTTATTTTCTCTCAACACAGTGAAAGACGAAACACTCATCTTTTAACTCTTTCTAATTAGGTCGAATCTGCTCACTCTTTCTGTTGTTAAACCCCTCTTGCTCTTTTTTGGTAAGAGCTGATTTTATCAGGAATCAACTGCCGAATCCCTTCTTATCTAATCATTGTTTTGTGATACTCCTCTTTTCACGGTACTAAGCTAGATTTTTGGGGTAGGTCGAATCAAGTTCTTTTATTTCTTGTGTACTTCTAATTTTTTCTTCTTCCTAGTAATCGTCATCTCTAAGGGCTGTGCGTGGCTTAACTTCTCTGGTTCAAAGGGTCTGCTGTTGCCGAATCTAAGGGTAGGTAACATTAATCTTTGTTAAATCTCTCCCTAGTGCCAAATGTGGTAGATGTTAACCCCCTTGAAGATCAAGCAGCGTAGGAGATCGGTTGCTCAAGCTAAGAGATAAGCAAAGCTGGATATTGCCAATTGTAGAAGAGGGACTTTTTGCAGTAAGTCGTGTTAGTGGCTATTCAGATTCAACTTAGGTATCTTTTATTAGTGTATATAATAACTGATTGTAATATTTTGGATCGTAGGTACGAAATTCGGGAATTCAATCAATGCTCGTAACAGGTGTGTAATCTCACACCCTTTTCGATGAATGCTTGTGATGTTCTGTGAAACGGCAAAAAGCCAAAAGGCCAACAACTGTGACCACTCAAGCGTGCAAGCGCTCGTAGTGGTAAATCGAGATACGAATGGTGACGTTAAGCCGATGAGTGTGTCACGAACACTCTCGCAATACTGAGGGTGTAACGAGCCCAACCTGGTTGAAACGGGCCAAATGGGCCCAACAAGCTATCCGACCCACTTGGGAAAAACTATTGGAAAACTAGCAAATGATAGGCCCAAATGTGAAATCCGCAAATCTAAAATCGGAACCATGCGTTTCGGGCCACACGATTGTGTGGGCCCGTTTGGGCCTCAAATGGGTTTTAGGCCTAATAGTTCCGTAGAGACCCACAAAGGGTTCCGTGTCGCTCGAGGTGATAGTAGGCCTTTGGAAAGGCCGTTAAATGTGAAATTACTAAAATACCCTTGGAAGGGTAAATTACTAAAATACCCCTAGAGGGTAAATTACTTAAATAACCTTAGAGGATAAATGACCGTTATACCCCTGTGGTAGTTTAACTGATATGTGTGAGATATTTATATGATTAATTATGATTGTGACATACTGTATACACGAATATTTATGTCACAACATCATGCATTGGGTTGGGTTTGATTATCGGAGGAAGTATATTATGGTGGCTCTGCCACGTATTCTGGTGGCTCTGCCACAATTTGAATAGTGGCTATGCCACGTATATTTTGTTATTCTAGTGGCTTTGCCACAAATTCTGTGATTAGCAGCTTGTCTGCCTTGTTGGTGTGTAGCGGATGGGTGGGTCAATTTAGAAATCCCCACAGGTGTGTTGGGCTGGTACGGGTGGTGTGTAGCGGATGGATTATTAGGTTGGGCTATATACTCTGGTTGCATTATTATGTTTTTAAGGCTAAGGCCTAGGTTGCTACCGAATAGGGCTTCGCCTTGATGCCTTCAGATGGGCTTCACCCACTGCATTTCAGATGAGCTAGGGCCTAGTTAATGACCAACTAGGCGATTACACAATGAGTTCTCGTAACTCACCCCTCTGCTTTAACCTTGCAGGTGATCCCCAGCGTTAGAGGATTTGGAGCGCTAGAGGACTCTATGGTGGCCATACATCGGGAATATTTCTCGCGAACTTAGTAAATTCAGTTTTATCTTATTTCAAGTTTATTTATTTTGGGTTAATATTTTGTTATAAGGCCGTTGGTATATTTTCTTTTAAGTTTTCATTAATAACTGTTAACTTATAACTACGTGGTTTTCATAAAACGACAATAACTATTTTCAAATATCACATCTTCGAAATTCACTGAATCTGATTTCTGCTATAAGCAAGTTTTCAAAAATAATAATAGTAACGTTTTTTCAAGAAAACCATAAAGACAAATTGGTTTTTCACAAACAACAGAGGTCACAGTTTCAAAAAGAATAAGAACTTTTTAAACGAACGCCCAGTTTTAAAAAACCCTTATATGTGACATACCAGATCTGGTCGTAGCGTCTAGGCTGGGTTTGGGGTGTTACACACTAAAAGCATAATTGTAACAATGTTTATCACATACGAACTTACTTCGAATGCTAAAACGGCGAATCGAGTCGTTTAGTCGATCACTTTTGTTTTTCCCAGATCCTAATCTGAATTCCTCTTTTCTTGATCTAAATGTATTTAAAATTAACTTATTCAATTTCATATTCATTCAATTTAGTCCAAATCACACTTTAAAAGTACTTTTACACTTTTACCCCTAAATTTTCACATTTTTACAATTCAGTCCTTATTTCACAATTACACAAAATTCACATAATTCAACATGACCCATGATTGGCTAAATTACCATAATGCCCCTAGTAGCCCAAAACATTCATTAATTTCAAATTTCAACCACTCAATTTGCATATTTCACAATTTCATCCCTATTATGCATTTTTATCAAAAATCACTTTACAAACACATGTAAAACTATCATCAAGCCTTCATAAACTATCATCAAACTTCAAAGAACACATAGATTCAACAATGGCAACTCTCAAAATCTTTAACAGTTTCAAAATTAAAGATACGGGCTAGCTAGATTGAGCTACAACGATTACAAAAACATAGAAATTATCAAAAACCAAGCTAAAATTGTACCTTAATCAAGCTAGGAGTGTGTCAAATGCTAGAACCCTAGAATAACTTTCTCTTTTCTTCAATAATTAGTTATGAATATGATGATAGCTTAAAATTATTTTATTTCTTTTGTTTAATGACATTAATACATGAATTACTATATTAACCTTAGTAATAAAACATTTAAAACCAATAATGATTGTCCATAATTGTCCACTAATATAATCAATGGTTCAATTACCACTTAACGACCTTAACATTAAGATTCTATATCTATTGAACAATTTTAGCTTTTAGAACTCCACATTTACACTTTACACAATTTAGTCCTTTTTCTCGAATTAATCATCCAAACGATAAAATTAGCTCACGAAATTTTCACACATATCAAATAACATGCTATAAACACATAAAATAATGTTAAAATAATTTTTCAACATCGAATTTGTGGTTCCAAAACCACTGTTTCAATTTAGCTAAAATTGGGCTATTACAACACATGCCCGTAAGGCGAGATCAGTATGTCACAGTGCCTAGACACACTGCAGTGTCTACCTCTAACGTCATGTAAATAAGGCTATTTACCAAGCCATTTGCCACCCTCATTTACAACTACACTTACACCAATTCAATGGCACAATTTATGACATATTTAGGCAACCAAAACATCCATAACCAAGGTATTAACATCACATCCACATGCTAACCTCTAAATGAATAAAACATCATTCATGGCCATATACACAATGAAATCATTAACCATTATAAGCCAAAACATTTGGCCACATTGCAAATGGCACATATAACAAAATGACCAAGTCCCTATACATGCCATACATTAGAAGTGCCAAGATCATCAAATACCCAAAATAAGAGTTTGGTAGTGTGATCTGAATCCCCAATGACCTCCGATTCCGAGTTAGCTTGGCAACACTATAAAAACATGGGAAATAAAGGACTAAGCTATATAGCTTAGTAAGCTCGTATGCAAGAAATAAGCAACCCTACCATGCACATAACATTCGATTAACATAACATAATTAAATGTGAACTTACCATAGTTTCATAATCACAATCTATCCCATCACAAAACTTAACTCATATTCATCATTTCGCACATTTAATACCCATAAGCTTTACATACATACCTGAGCCATCTCAAAATGAATGTACACATACTTTCATCTTTGACATATCCGTGAACCACTGGGAATAACAATGCCGGATGCTCGAAAAGCTTTGCACACTAAGTGCCACATATGTAGCCAAACCTACCTAAGTCTCACATCACATAATTTCTCAGTCTCGAGCTATCGACGGGCCTACTCACACAAGCTGTCATTCAAGAGGTAGCTACACGGTGCTGTTCACACAAGCTATCAAGTATCCTCAACATATGCCGATATACTCAGCCACCGGTAGGACGTACGAGACCAGCCCTAGGATCACATAATTATATAACACATAATGACCCTAGTGACATGTCACTTGCATCCTAACCCATTCCTAAGGTTCAAACAGGATTTCTTGCTTGTCAATTCATTTTTAGACTCGTTCGTAGAACTATACTCTTTCACAAAATCGTCATACAATTAATTCAATATTAAAGCATCTAAATAAAATTATTATAAAGCTTATTTTTAACATACGAACTTACCTCAGTAAAAAATAAATTATTGTTCGATTTAGTCCACAATCTTATTCTTTTCCCAGTCTAGGTCAGAACATCGTTTTTCTTGATAATCGAGCTTGGAAGATGAACAAACCCTAGCTATGGACTCTTTTTGTGAATTTTAGCCATGGGGACTAATTTAAAGAATATGACATCTTTTATTTTAGTTATTTTGTCTTTATTTACCAAATGACCAAAATGCGCTTAATGCCTAACTTTAAAATTTCACCTAACTGAAACACCCCAAACCCGGCCCACGAGCCCTGACCGGATCTGGCATGCTTCTAGAGAAAAACCATTCAAAACTTATTTGAACTTTGCCAAATTTTGTGTGTTTTCGAAGAACAGTTGATTTGGTGTCAAAACATTTAACATTTATTTTTTTTTTTAGAAAAGTTACCTAAACTTTAAATTGATAAAAATCGTATCCTACTAAAATAATTTTAAAATGCATGCATAAATAGTTTCATACTAGTGGCCTTATTACATCAAAGGAAACCCGAAATAAATCCAAAACTTAAATATTAAAAACTAATAAAAATAAAATAGTCTCTGAGCTGAGCATGGCCACCATTAAGCTCCTGCCAACCCAGTCCATTACTGAGTGTCACCTAAAAATATATCCCACAACGGGATGAGTCCAACGGACTCAGTGTATAACCACCAACACAAAATCTCAATCAATTTAGGCATGTCAAATCATATGTATAAAACATATATAATCAATGATGCAATCCCAAACCCAAACCTAGATAACCATCCGCTACACATCACCCGTACCAACCATCACACCGTGGGGACTACTAAGTCGACCCTCCATCCGCTACACATCATTGAAGGCAGTCGCTGTAGACGACTTGCACATCGCCCTTATAAATTCGCGGCATAGCCACCAGATAATATTTTGTGACGTAAGTCACCATATTCAGATTTCGTGACATGAGTCACCACATTCGGATATTGTGGTATAAACCACCAAATCACTTCCCCTTTTCATATCACCCATATGCCCCATGTCATACAAATCATGCCAATAGCTTATCTTATGCCTTATCACATTCGTTACAGTTTCACATATGTGCCATAATAGATATTCATAATATTATAACCATAGTAGTAGTAGGTTAACGTACCTGAGTGCTTTGTACCATTGCATGGTACCCTTAGCCACATTTTACATATTCTTATTACACATTTATTAAAACATTACCTTAAATCTATTAAGACTTAGGGTTAGGGCTACACACCTGATTTACTTAACGAGTACACTGAAATCCCGAAAATCTCGATCTAATGCTTTAGATCCTTAGTTCCTACATTTGGCCAATCACTTAGTGTTTTAACAAAAAGCCTTTCGGCTAAATAATCAAATCCTGAAGGATTATTGCAGCCAAAATCCTTACCTTGCTGCCGACTTGATTACTAATCAAATCCCGAAACTTTATGATGTTCCCTCTTGCAATCAGCTAGACACTAAATCACTTAACTAGTTAGTTTTCGACTTTTTGAATAAATATGAAATAGATCTGAAACACCAAATATGGCCTTGGCGAATATCATGTGTACTTACCTTGCGATTTTAAATCTCAAAGTGGTTACTTCCTTTGAAGTTGTCGAAATCCCTACTTGTCAATTTTAGAATCGGTTTAATACATGGAAACTATGAAGATGGCCCTGGGCCTAATATTCACTTACCTTGTTTGACTAGATCCCGAATTTAACCCTTGCTCTTGATGATGCCGAAATTCCTATAGGCATGTGTTAGATCCAAACCATCATTTAAACATAATAAATGGCCTTCAAATTTCAAAACCACACTCGCTTACCTTAGATTTAGAAATCAAGAACTCTTCCTTGTAGTCGATAATAACCAAACTCAAACCCCTTCATTGTTTCGCCAAAGAATAGTAAAAGAGATTAGATTCCAACTTTCGACTAAAAGAAAAAAGAATAAACGACAACAACAGAATCCTTACCCTTACTAAAATCGACAGCACCCCTGCTTGCCACCACAGAAGGATTCAGCTATATGCTAAATGTTGATCAATAAGTTTCGGCTTTTGAGAGTTTAATGAACCAATCGGCTAAGAGATATTTGTGTACTCGACTTTTGATTAACAATAACAATTGTGAGCAAAAGAAGGAAAAGAATGAGATGGAGACTTAATGATGCTTTGGCTTGAGTGAGAGAGAGAAGAAGAAAAAAGATTTGAGAAAGGAAAAAGAAGAAGAAAACGTTGACAAGACTTAATGCAATTTTCGGCCTAAGGGGTTTTGGTGACCGAATTTGTTAACCAAGAAGTCCCTTGGCCGGCCAACACTCCCTCTCTCCATTCAATCCCCCTTTTCACTCCACTTTAGCCGAATCTTTAAGTTTTTAACTCAATCTACACTTCACCTTTGAAGTGTCCCTGTGCTGTCCACTACCTCCCATCCTTGCTACAAAATAAAAATCCAAAAGTGCTCTCCTTGCTACTCGAACCTAGGCCCTATTACACAGCTTGTGGCGTCACTTACTAAAGCTTTAAGTGGCGCCTCCAAGCCACTTAAACAAGCCCATCTTTGTGTCATATTTCCCATACAAATCTTCTTAAGGCCTCTTAGGCTTAGCTCCCTCTTTGAAACTTAAAATTAAGTAATTTCTAAAGCATTTATCTACACTCTAAAGTTCACAAAATTTGTACAACACAATCAGAACACACATAGCCATGCTACTTCATACAATTTAGCATTAATGCATAAGCCATAAATTTAGATATTACAGTTCTGCCCCCTTAAAATAATTTTGACCTCGAAATTACCTGGCTAGAATAGGTGGGGGTATTGCTGTCACATTGCTTCTTCTGGCTCCCAAGAAGTTTCTTCTGATCCATGGTTAAGCCACAACACTTTGACTAGAGGAACTGATTTTCTCTAAAGCACCTTCACATCTCGTTCTAGAATCTGAATTGGCTCTTCCTCATAAGACAGATTTGGTCTCAGCTCCACCTCCTCAACCGAAACTACATGAGATGGATCCGATCAGTATCGACGTAGCATCGAGACATGGAACACATCGTACATCTGCTTCAACTCTGATGGCAACTCTAACTGGTATGCCACTGGTCCAACTCGCTTTAATACTCGATAAGGTCCTATAAACCTTGGGCTTAACTTTCCTTTGTGACCAAATCTCATCACCTTCTTCCAAGGCCAAACTTTAAGAAACATATAATCTCCCACAGCAAACTCGATCTCCCTCCGTTTAAGATTTGTGTATGACTTCTGCCTGTCAGATGCCTCCTTCAACCGTGTTTGAATTACCCTAACCTTTTCCTCTGATTTCGCCACAATTTTCGGACCAAAAATCTGATGTTCTCCCAATTCCGTCCAACATGTGGGAGTACAACACTTCCGTCCATACAGTGCTTCGTACGGTGCCATGCGAATGCTTGCCTGATAACTGTTTTTGTAAGCAAATTCGCTAAAGGAAAATATTCTTCCCAACTTCCTCTGAAGTCTATCACACAACCCCTCAACATATCCTCTAACACTTGGATCACTCGCTTAGATTGGCCATCCGACTGCGGATGGAATACCGTACTAAAATCCAATCTGGTACCCAAAGCTTGATGTAGCACCTTCCAAAACTGAGACGTAAACCTCGGATCCCTATCCAAGATAATCAACACCAGACTCAAATGCGACCTCACGATCTCGACTACATACAACTTTGCCAATTTCGAGAGAATAGTCAACCCAAGACCGAATAAAATGCGCGGACTTTGTCAATCGATCATCATCACCCATACCGAGTCCTTCTTAGTAGGCGTAAGGGAAGCCTACTAACGAAGTCCATGGTAATTCTCTCCACTTCCATTGCAGAATCAGATTATTGAAGCAACCTCGATGGAACTTGGTGTTCAAATGAACTTGTCGACACGTCAAGCACTTGCCAAAAAATTCCGTAACTTCTCATTTAAGTCCAGGCCACCAAAACTGTTCCCTTAAATCTCTACACAACTTACTACCTCCAGGATGCATAGCGTAAGGACTACTATGCGATTCCTGAAGAATTCTCCGCCTTAACTCCTCGTTCTTCGGTATGCACAGACCTTACCCTTAAAACATAATACTCCATCGCCATCAATACCATAATCCTCCAACTCCTCACTCTGTACTTGCCGTAGCTTAGCACTCAGATCCTCATCTGCCAGCTGTCCCTTTTTCACCTCATTCATCCATGTTGGCCTAACTTGCAATTCTGCCAGCAAACTTCCATCATCATAGGGGCTCAAATGTGCGAACATTGCCCTTAACTCCGTCACTACTTTTAGACTTAGGGCATCTGCTACCACATTCGCCTTGCTCGAGTGATACTCTATGGAACAATCGTAGTCCTTTAATAACTCCACCCCACCTTCACTGCCTCAGGTTCAGCTCTTTCTGAGTCAGCAAATACTTCAGGCTCTTGTGGTCTGTGTAGATCACTAACTTTTCTCCATATAGGTAGTGCCTCCACACTTTAAGAGCAAAGACCACTGCTACCAATTCCAAGTCGTGCGTCGGGTAGTTAACCTCATGTGGCCTTAATTGTCGAGATGCATAAGCAACTACCTTCCCGCCTTGCATAAGGACACCTCCCAATCCTTTATAGGAAGCATTACAGTACAACACAAAATCCTTTCCTACCTCAGGCTGAATCAAAATTGGAGCTTCAGTCAAGACTCTATTAAGCTTCTTAAAACTCTCCTGTTGCTTATCAGTCCAAATAAAAGGTACCTCCTTCCTTAGCAACTTCATCAAAGGTGCTGCGATCGACGAGAACCCTTCTACGAACCATCTGTAATAGCCTGCGAAACCCAAGTAGCTATGAACCTCAGCCACAGACTTGGGTGGTTTCCAATCCAATACTGCCACAATCTTCTGAGGATCCACCCTTATTCCTTCAGCCGACGCCACATGTCCCAAAAATGTAACTTCCTTCAGCCAAAATTCGGACTTGCCGAACTTGGCATATAGCTTTTTCTCCCTTAACACTTGCAACATGTCTCGGAGGTGCTCATCATGTTCTTCCTTAGACTTCGAATACACTAAAATATCGTCTATGAACACAACAACGAATCGGTCCAGATAGGGTTAGAAAACCCTATTCATCATGTCCATGAACACGGTTGGGGCGTTTGTCAATCTGAACGGCATTACCAAGAAGTCATAATGATCGTACCTTATCCGAAAAGTTGTCTTATGGATATCAGCTTCCTTCACCTTAAGCTGATGATATCCAGACCTTAGATCTATCTTCGAAAATACTGCGGTCCCCTTAAACTGATCAAACAAGTCATCTATTCTTGGTAAAGGGTACTTGTTCTTGATGGTCAGCTTATTCAACTAACGATAATCTATGCACATGCGCATAGTTCTGTCCCTCTCCTTCACAAGCATGACCGACGCTCCCCATGGAGACACACTGGGTCAGATAAACCCACGATCAAGCAACTCTTGGATCTGAGCCTTGAGCTCAACCAACTCCTTTGGTGCCATTCTGCATGGGGCAATTGACACAGGAGTTGTACCCAGTAGCAAGTCAATTTTGAACTTCACCTCCCTGTCCGGGGGTATTCCAGGTAGTTCCTCTGGAAAGACATCCACAAAGTCTCTTACTGTTTTAACTCCACTAACTCCCCTTTGTTTTGCATCCAACGCACTAACGAAGGCCAAAAATGCCTTGCACCCTTTCCAAACCATCTTATCAGCCTTTAATGCCGAAACTACATTAGACAAGTAGTTTCTTCTTTCTCCTATCATAATTATCGCCTTATCCTCCGGCGTCCTTAACTCTATTCGCTTAGCTGCGTAATCCAATACAGCCTGATGTTCCACTAGCCAATCCATACCAAGTATGAGATCAAATTCTCTGAAAGGTAGTTCCATCAAGTCGGTAGGGAATATCACTCCCTAAATCTCTAGAGGTACACTCCAAAAGATCTTATTCACCACTACAGTTTGACCTAACGGGCTCACTACAGTCATCTCTCTATTAGAAAGTTCAAAAGCTATGCCTAGTGTTTCAACTACTCTACATGCAACATAAGAGTGGGTAGAGCCAACATCAATTAATGCAAAGTAAGGCTTGTCAACTATAAGGAACGTACCGATTATAACATCCGGTGCGTCTCCATCCTCCCTCTGGCTAACTACATATACCAAACCCGATTGTCTGGCCTCCGTGGTACCAACAACTCTGCCCAGTGTTCCCCATCCTCTACCAGAACCATTACCTCTACCAGCCGAACCACGACCCTGCGGTGGTCATTGCCTCCCTCTTTCACTGGTTAGGACCACGACTTCTTGGTGGCCCCCCTTCATTCTCATAGGGCGGTCCTTAATCATGTGGTCCTTGGACCCACACTTGAAGCATCCTCCGCCTTCTTCCAACATTCACCTAGATGCATCCTTCCACAATGAGCACAAGTACGACATCGCCTCCAAGAGCGACTGCTTATCTTGTGGCCCATCAACTCTAGGCCTATTTTGCACATTCCCAGAAGACCCTGCTGATCCAAAACCTCTCTTTTGCCTGTTTCGGTCCATATTCTGTCTTATAGAGTCCTTAATCCCTTCGGCTACCTTAGCCTTCTCCACCAATATGGCAAATTCTCGCTCCTGCTGTGGAGCTATCAATAACCTCAGGTCATCCCTCAGTCCGTCCCCAAACCGGACACACCGTTCATGTTTCGTAGCCACTATACCTCGAGCATATCGGCTCAACCTTAAAAATTCTGCCTCGTACTCTGCTACGGACTTATTTCCCTGAACCAGCCTAAAAAATGCCTTTCTCTGCACATCAACATAGCTAGTTCCAATGTACTTCTTCTGATATGCCACCTTAAAATATTTCCAAGTAAGATCATCAGCGGCAGCACCATCCCAAACTGTGAGCCACCATTGATATGACCCATCACGGAGTAGCGACACTCCCCTTTCAGCTTCTTCTTGATAGTTAGGTCCAAATCGTCCATAATTCGCTCCGTCGCCTCTAACCAATACTCAGCCGTATTGGGTGCCACACCAGATACTCCACGAAAAAACTCAGCTCTATTAGTTCGAAGTCACTCACGTATCGACTTCTGAGCTCCTATGCCTCCACCTGCTCCAGCCACCCTTTCTAGGACTCGCAGCATCGGCTAGGACACTGCATCATCCCCCGTTTGATCCTGATATTCCACATCAGCAGCTGCTGGTGGTGGTGGCATTTCATTTTCAGACCCTTATCATGACCTAACGGGCTCCGACACGATCATTTGGCCTCTACCACGGCCTCGCACGTTACGACCACGTCCCCTAAAATTCATACTTCTGAGTCATATTTATCTGATTAAAGAATTTTATGGATTAGCTTTTGTTTCACTGATTTATCGCGAATGCCTTATGTTCAATAGTTCTAAGGAGTAGTTCTTTTGATTTCATACACATACAGCCTCAATTCATTCATTCAATCACATTCATGAACTTATGCTCATTACGTAAAAAATGTTGTAGTTGTCATTGTTTGTTGTTTTCCACTACCTAGGGGTATTTTTGTAATTTTTATCCTATAGGGGTATTTTGGTAATTTTCCAAATTAGGTATTTGAAAATTTCACAAGGTAGAGATTTTGGTATATATATATATTTTGAAATTGAAATACTTGGTAGGAAAATTCCAAGGGTAAAATGGTAATTTTATAAACGAAGGTATTTTGTAATTTTTCAAACTGTGGCATTTGAAATTTTTGCAAAATATGGTTCCCGTGACTTTTCAAAACAAGGGTATTTTAGAAATTTTAATTTTGAGGGTACTTTGGTAACTTTCCACACTGAGGGTATTTTGGTCATTTGTACAAGTTAGGGTAATTGGGTCATTAGGGGTATTTTGGTCATTTTTTTAAAATGAGGGTACTTTTGGAAATTTAAAATCAGGGTTTGTCTTTAGAATTTTACAAAACAAGGTGACGGGTCCCTTTCGGGTTTTAGTTATTGAGTTTAGCCTGCGACTAAGTCCTCTTGATTAGGGTGAACCGTCACTACACACCAGGTAGGATTCGAGCGGTGAGGAGGTGAGTCACTAGGACTGCTTAAATACCAAGCTCCCAATGAATCCAATCCTAGACATGCGCACAATGGTTTTAACTCGACGACTCAGACACAGGTTTGTTTGGTTAGACTTTAAGTTTTATGTGTCTTGGTGTTGGAGTAAACTAATCCTAGGGTTTAGTATTTCCTAATCTACTAATCTACGTCCCTATGATTTCCCACATACATCTCACAAAAGAGTTAGGAGTACTTAACTAGTGGACTTCGGGCCAGAGACTCAGGTGCCATGCCAGAAAACCTGCTCATTTCTTAGAAAAATCCCATTTCAAAAGAAAGAAAACGTTTTGGGCCCTAAAAGCCCTCAAGGCTGAGTTTTGAACCGGGCTCTGATACCAAACTAAAACACCCCAAACCCGGCCCACGAGCCCTGATTGGATCTGGCATGCTTCTAGAGAAAAACAATTCAAAACTTATTTGAACTTTGCCAAATTTTGTTTGTTTTTGAAGAACAGTTGATTTGGTGTCAAAACATTTAACATTTATTTTTTTTAGAAAAGTTACTTAAACTTTGAATTGATAAAAATCGTATCCTACTAAAATAATTTTAAAATGCATGCATAAACAGTTTCATACCAAAGGCCTTATTACATCAAAGGAAACCCAAATAAATCCAAAACTTAAATATTAAAACTAATAAAATAAAATAGTCTCGAAATGAGCATGGCCACCATTATGCTCGTGTTAATTCGGTCCATTCTTGAGTGTCACCAAAATATATCCCACAACGGGTGAGTCAAACGGACTCGAAAGTATAACCACTAACACAAACTCTCAATCAATTTAGGCATGTCAAATCATACATATAAAACATATATAATCAATGATGCAATCCCGAACCCAAACTTAGATAACCATCCATTACACATCACCCGTACCAACCATCACACCATGGGGACTACTAAGTCGACCCTGCATTCACTACACATCATCGAAGGCAGTCGCTGCAGATGACTTGCACATCATCCTTATAAATTCGTGGCATAGCCACCAGATAATATTTTGTAATATCCTCAATTAGGGGTTATGCATTTAGTGCATAATGCAAGTGTTAGCATGCTTTAGTAAGTGTGTTTGGAGGTGTTTGAGGGGCTTTGGAAACTCTAGGATAGAAGAGGAAGCTTTGGAAAAATATGGAAGTTTTAAGTTAAAAGGGGAATTGGGCTAAGGAGGCCTTATGAATAATTGTGAGGGATTTTGGACATGAGAGCGGGCTTGGTAAAGTGGCTGCAAGGCGCCACTTAAGGGCCTTGGTGATGATGCCATAAGCACAGGAGAAGGGCCTGGGTTCGAGTCCTGTGGGCAGCATAAGCATGTTTTTTTTTTTTGCAAGTTGGCGTTAAGGGTAAAGGTGGTCTTAAAAAGAATTGTGGGGGGATTATGACACAAAGGAGCTAGCAGCAAAGTGGCTGGTAGCATGTGGGGGTTCCAGTAGGTCTCATGTTCGAAACTTGGGGGCAGCAAATGGGTGGCTTTCATTTTGCACATTTGCATAAAAAAGGGAACTAGGCTAAAAAGGCTTTAAAGGAAATTTGTGAGGCATTTATGACACAAGGGTTGGCATGGTAAAGTGGCAACAGGGCGCTACTTAAGGCTTGGGCAAGTGACGCCTTAAGCAATGGGTAGAGGGCCCAGGTTCGAGTTGCGAAGGAGGCAGGAAGGAGCTTTTATTTCTGCGATAAGAAGGCGCCTGGCGAAAGAGGGTTTAAAAGAAATTCTAGGGAGTTTATATCACAAACAGCGCCTTGGCAAAGTGGCTGGGGACGTTACCTGCAGCTTGTGTCAAGGGCTCCAACAGGTCTCAGGTTTGAGGCTTGTGAGCAGCAAGGGGAATGTTTTATTTTGCTTTTGCATCAAGGTAGAGTTGGAAGGAATTGGACGGCACATGGAATTTCAATTGGATAAGGATTTTGCTTAATTCTCCCATTAATATTCAGCTAAAAGTAGGATAATTGTAGTTTTATTTATTTATTTTATTATAGGATAATTATGGTTTTATTTAGATTAAATGAGATTTTATTTTATTTATTTTAGTTTAATAGATAGATAAGATATAAGGTGTTGGATTAATTATTTTATTTGTTAAGAGATAAAATAGGAGTTTAAATTGGGATTTGATAAGTGGGGAAGTGGTGGCCGATTGTTGGACTCTAGGAGATTGAATTTTCGGTATAAATATGGTGCTAGTGTGTGCTAAATTTTCCCATACAAAACCTTTCTTTGTCATCTTGGTTATTGTCGAAATTTAGTACCTCTTTTCCCATTGGTTCCGTTTTTCCCTTGTGCAAAAGCCACTTGTGTCTCATTCCTCTTTTCTATTTGTTCTTGGCCGAACCTATATCCCTCTCCCAAACTTCTTCTTTTATGTTGGTGTTAGCCGAATGCCCATCATTGTTTGAAGCCATAGGCGAATCCTTATTGAAGGTGCTGTCGACTACTTGCTTGTGATCTCTCACTCCAAACGTAGGTGAAGGAAGGGAACGCTAAGAATTCTTTCAGATTCGATTCATCAATGTGAGCAGTGTAGTATTCGGCCTAAGGCCACTTTCTAATGCTTTTTGGTGTAGAAGCCGAATCTGATAGTGGATTATAGGGATATCGACAGTTCAAGAGAAAGGAGTAGTTTTCGGGATTTCAACAAGCTAGGTGAGTGATTCATGGTATTCAGCCATTTTGGTTATTAAGTGTTGACCGATTATGTACTATGATTCTTAGGGGCAAATCGATAGAAGTACATAGGAGCCTTCGGGATTTTAGAATAGCCTTTTCGGGATTTAAGTGAACTGCTAAGTGTATCAGGTGTGTACCCCACACTACTTCTTAATAAGATTTATGGCAATAATTAATATGTGCATGTTTATAAGAATGTGAATATGGCTAAGATACCATGTTATGGTACAAAAATACTCAGGTACATTTCCTACTCCTACGAGGATTATGTTAAATATCTGTTACAACACACATATGACATTATAAGAATGTGAAATAAGAATTTGGCATGTTAATGCATGATATGTATGATATGGGGCATATGGGTTATATGAAAAGGGGAAGTGAATGTGGTGACCTAAGACCACGATATCTGAATGTGGTGACCTAAGACCACAATATTTGAATGTGGTGACCTAAGACCACGAATTTTATAAGGGCGATGAGCACGTCGACTGCAGCGACTGCCTTCGATGGTGTGTAGCGGATAGAGGGTTGACTTAGTAGTCCCCACGGTGTATAGGTTGGTACGGGTGATGTGTAGCGGATGGTATATAGGTTTGGGTTCGGGTTGCATCATTTTTTTCTATCTGTTATATGAACATGTATGTGATATGATAATGTATGCCTGAATTTATTAAATGTTAGTGTTGGTTACACATTGAGTCTGTTTGACTCACCCCGTTGGGGAACTTTTTCTTCCAGGTGACGATCAGTGATGGACCCAAAAGAGAAGCTTAGGGATGGCCATGCTCAAGAAGGAATTCATTTTATTCTGGACTATTTTATTTTAAGTATTTTGAATTTAAATTTTGGGAATTATTTTGATGTAATAAGGCCATAGTTGAACTACTTTATTATTCTTTTAATTATTATTTTACTTAATTTTCATCAATTAAAGATTAAGTAAATTTATTTTTAAAACAAACCATAAACGTTTTGTCACCTAATGTAAGAGATTTTTAATAAAATGAACTTGTTTCCAATTCAAGCCCAACCCAAACCAATCTTTCTTACAAAACACACAAGTTTTTCCTAAGTACAAAAGAATTTTGAATCGGTTTACATCGAGGAACATACCAGATCCAGTCAAGGCTCGTGGGCCGGGTTTGGGGTGTTTAATATTTTGTGACGTAAGTCACCACATTCAGATATTGTGGTATAAACCACCAGATCACTTCCCCTTTTCATATCACCCATATGCCCCATGTCATACAAATCATGCCAATAGCTTATCTTATGCCTTATTCACAATCGTTACAGTTTCACATATGTGCCATAACAGATATTCATAATATTATAACCACAGTAGTAGTAGGTTAACGTACCTGAGTACTTTGTACCATTGCATGGTACCTTTAGCCATATTTTACATATTCTTATTAACACATTTATTAAAACACTACCATAAATCTATTAAGACTTAGGGTTAGGGCTACGCACCTGATTTACTTAACGAGTTCACTGAAATCCCGAAAATCTCGATCTAATGCTTTAGATCCTTAGTTCCTACATTCGGCCAATCACTTAGTGTTTTAACAAAAAGCCTTTCGGATAAATAATCAAATCCTGAAGGATTATTGCAACCAAAATCCTTACCTTGCTGTCGATTTGATTACTAACTGAAACTTTGTGATGTTCCCTCTTGCAATCAGCTAGACACTAAATCACTTAACTAGTTAGTTTTTGACTTTTTGAATAAATATGAAATAGATCTGAAACACCAAATATGGCCTTGGCCGAATATCATGTGTACTTACCTTGTGATTTTAAATCCCGAAAGTGGTTACTTGCTTTGAAGTTGTCAAAATCCCTACTTGTCAATTGTTAGAATCGGTTTTAATACATAGAAACTATGAAGATGGCCCTTGGCCGAATATTCACTTACCTTGTTTGACTAGATCCCGAATTTAACCCTTGCTCTTGATGATGCCGAAATTCCTATAGGCATGTGTTAGATCCAAACCATCATTTAAACAGAATAAATGGCCTTCAGCCCAAAACCACACTCGTTTACCTTAGATCTAGAAATCCCGAAGAACTCCTCCTTGTCGTCGACAACAACCAAATCCTGAAACCCCTTCATTGTTTCGGCCAAAGAATAGTAAAAAAAATTAGGTTCCAACTTTCGGCTAAAAGAAAAATGAATAAACGACAACAACAGAATCCTTACCCTTACTAAAATCGACAGCACTCCTGCTTGCCACCACAGAAGGATTTGGCTATAGGCTAAATGTTGATCAACAAGTTTCGACTTTTGTTTGTTTAATGAACCAATCGGCTAGGAGTTATTTGTGTACTCGGCTTTTGATTAACAATAACAATTGTGTGCAAAAGAAGGAAAAGAATGAGATGGAGACTTAATGATGATTCGGCTTGAGTGAGAGAGATAAGAAGAAAAAAGATTTGAGAAAAGAAAAAGAAGAAGAAAATGTTGACAAGACTTAATGCAAATTTCAGCCTAAGGGGTTTTGGTGACCGAATTTGTTAACCAAGAAGTCCCTTGGCCGGCCAACACTCCCTATCTCCATTCAATCCCCCTTTTCACTCCGCCTTAGCCGAATCTTTATGTTTTTAACTCAATCTACACTTCACCTTTGAAGTGTCCCTGTGCCGTCCACTACCTCCCCTCCTTGCTGCAAAATAAAACTCCAAAAGTGCTCTCATTGCTACTCGAACCTAGGCCCTATTACATAGCTTGTGGCGTCACTTACTAAGGCTTTAAGTGGTGCCTCCAAGCCACTTAAACAAGCCCATCTTTGTGTCATATTTCCCCTACTAATCTTCTTAAGGCCTCTTGGGCTTAGCTCCCTCTTTGAAACTTAAAATTAAATAATTTCTAAAGCATTTATCTACACTCTGAAGTTCACAAAATTCATACAACACAATCAGAACACACATAGGCATGCTACTTCATACAATTTAGCATTCATACAGTTTAGCATTAATGCATAAGCCATAAATCCGGATATTACACTAACCATGTCCATTTTTGTCCATACTAAAGTATAATGGTCTAATTACCATATAAGGACCTATAATTTAAGATCTCATAGCAATTGGACACCTTTAACATATAGAACTCATATTTTGCACTTTTTGTAATTTAGTCCCTTTAACTAAATTGAGTGCCCAAACGTCAAATTTTTTGAACGAAATTTTCATGAAATCATTCCATAATACTGTAGACCATAAAAATATAATAAAAATAAATTTTACTGTGTCAGATTTGTGGTCCCGAAACCACTGTTCCGGCTAGACCCAAAATTAGGCTATTACAACTCTCCCCCTTTAGGGATTTTATCCCCAAAAATCTTACCAGAAAAAAGGTTTGGGTATTGTTTTCTCATATCTTCCTCAGGTTCCCATGTAGCCTCTTCGACCTTGTGTCTTTTCCATAACACTTTCACTAGAACTATGCTTTTATTTCTCAACTGTTTAACTTCGCGAGCCAAAATATTTATCGGTTCCTCACCATAAGTCATGCTTGGTTGAATCTCAACCTGTGTCAGAGAAATCACATACGAAGGGTCTGATCAATAACGTCACAAAATCGACACATGAAATACATTGTGCATCCTTTCTAACTCTATCGGCAAAACTATCCGATATGCCACTGACCATATTCTTTCAATAACCTTATACAACCCCAATGAAATGCAGACTCAACTTGCTTTTGCGACCAAATCTCAGAATTTTATTCCACAGAGATACTTCTAGAAACACTTTATCACCACCTTGAAACTCAATCACTTTTCTTTTCAAATCTGCGTAGGATTTCTGTTGACCCGAAGCTGCTTTAAAACAATCACGAATTACTTTCACTTTTTCTTCAGTTTATCTAACCAAATCGACCCCGTGAATCTGCCTCTCACTAAGCTCGATCTAATACAACGGAGTTTGACACTTGCAGCCATACAATGCCTCATAAGGTGCCATCTTAATACTCGACTTAAAACTATTGTTATAAGCTAATTTGACTAAAGGTAGATATTTTTCCCAACTACTTTCAAACTCTAAAACACAATAGCAAAGTATATTTTCGAGAACTTGAATCGTTTTCTCATATTGGCCATCGGTTTGTTGTACTAAAGTTCAAATTTGTACCCAAAGCTTCTTGCAACTTCTTTCAGGATCGTAAAGTAAACCTCGGATCTTTATCCGAAATAATAGAAATAGACACTCTATACAATCTCACAATTTTAGCAATGTACAATTCAGCTAGCTTATCAAGTGAGCAATCGGTAGGTACTAGAACAAAATGAGGTGATTTCAGCAATCTATCAACAACGACCCAAATAGCATCTTTCTTCTTCGGAGTCAAAGGTAACCCAGTTACAAAATCCATTGTAATCCTGTCCCATTTCAACTTGGGAATAATCACATGCTGAAGCAAACTTAACGCACTTGATGTTCGGCCTTTACTAGTTGGAAAATCAAACATTTAGATGCAAATTCGGAGATATCTCGTTTCATACCTGACCACCATTACAGTTTCTTTAAATTATTATACGTCTTCATACTTCCCGGATGAATAGATAGACAACCACTATGTGCCTCATGGAGAATTTTCTAAATAATCTCATTATATCTTGGTACACAAATCCTGGCTCGAACATCAAACAATCATCAGCCCCAATTTGAAAAATCTAAATCACTATTCAATTCGTACTGAGCTCTCTAAGCTTAAAGTTCTGTATCACACTTTTGAGCTTTACAAATTTGCTAAAGAAATACCGATCTAGCTATTAACTTAGCTAGAATCAAACCATCATCAGACAAAGTCAATCGCGTATTCATTGCTCTCAAAGTAAATAAAGATTTCCTACTTAAACCATCGGCGACTACATTCGCCTTTCCCAGATGATAATCGATTACCAGCTCATAGTCTTTCAACAGCTCGAGCCATCATCGTTGCCGCAAGTTCCAATCCTTTTGAGTCATCAAGTACTTTAAGCTCTTGTGATCGGTAAAGATATGGCACTTCTCCCCGAACAAATGGTGTCTCTAAATCTTTAAAGCAAACAGAATGGCAACCAATTCCAAATCGTGTGTCGGGTGGTTCTTCTCATGCAGCTTCTTCTATCTCGAGGTATAAGCTACCACCTTGCCCTCTTGCATCAACACATATCCAAGACCGTTCAAAGACGCATCACTGAAAATCACAAACTCTTTTCCTGACTCTGGTTGCACTAAAATCGGTGCCTCAGTCAACAACGCTTTCAACTATTCAAAACTCTTTCGGCATTTCTCGAACCATTCAAACTTAACATCTTTCTAGAATAGTCTAATCATAGGTGCAACAATCATCGAGAATCCCTTGACAAAATGTCGATAATAACCAGCTAGGCCTAAAAAGCTTCTAACCTCATATACATTCCTCGGTGATTTCCAATCAACAATTACCGAAATCTTACTCGGATCAACCTTTATACCTTCTGCTAAAATGATATGCCCTAAAAATCTAACTTCTCAGATTCAAAACTCACTTCTGCTAAATTTAGAAAATAATTTCTTATCTTTCAAAGTCTGCAACACAATTAAATGTTCGGCATGCTCAGACTCATCTCGAGAATAAATCAAAATATCATCAATAAATACAACCACAAACTTATCCAAATAAGGTCAAAAGATCTGACTCATTAAGTCCATAAAAACAACAGGAGCATTGGTTAATCCAAAAGGCAAAACAACAGAGTCATAATGCCCAGACTTCATTTTGAATGCGATTTTCTGTACATCTGAATCTTTAACTCTTAGCTGATAGTAGCCGGATCACAAATCTATCTTCGAAAACACTATTTTCATTTCAACTGGTCTAACAAATCATTGGTCCTCGATAAAGGATACTTGTTCTTTATTGTAACCTTGTTAAGCTGATAATAATCGATACAAAGTCTGATGAATCCATCTTTCTTCTTAAAGACTAACATCGGTGCACCCCATGGTGAAAAGCTCTGTCTTGCAAAACCCTTATCTGTCAATTATTGTAACTAAGACTTCAATTCTTTTATCTCAATTGGAGCCATTCTATTCGGAGCTATTGATATCAGTGCAGTCCCCGATACCAAATCAATAGCAAACTTTACCTCTCTAACTGGTGGTAATCTTGGAAACTCTTCTGGGAACACATCTGGATATTCATAAACTATCGGTACCGATTAAATCTTTATTTCAGTCACTTTTATATTTAGTACATACTCAAGAAATGCTTGACGACCCTTCCTTACATACCTCTGAGCCGACGTCGACGAAATCACAATAGGAAATTTACCAGACTCATCTGATTCAACCAAAAGAATTTTATTATTTTGACATTTAAATTCAATAACTTTTCATCTACAATTCACTACTACATCATGTAGAGTCAACCAATCCATTCCAATTATCACATCAAACTCATTAAATGGCAAAAGCATTAAGTCAGCCAGAAAATAGTGACTCCGAATCATCAATGGACAACCCTTGCAAACTTTATCGACTAGAACATATTTGCCTAAGGGGTTCGACACCTTAACCAAAAACTCAGTAGACTCAATAGGTAAATTCTTACTAGATACCAAATTCATGCAAATATAAGAATGAGTTGATCCAGGATTGATTAATGCAACTACATTAGTATCGTAATGAGAAAACGTACCAGTGATCACATCAAGGAGGCGCATCATCATGAGCACAAATGGCATAAGCTCCCGCAAGTGCTCTCGCTTCCAATCTCACAGCTGAATCCTTGGATACACCTCTGATATTAGTTCCATTCCTCGCATTTTTCACTGGCCTCCCTCTAGCAGCAGTGTTACTAGATCTTGCATTTTAAAAATTGTATTTTTCAACTATTTTCGGACAATCTCGAACAAAGTGATCTTAGAAGCCACATTTAAAACAAGTCCAATTGTTCATCCTACATTCACCAGGATTTTGCCTACCACAGTGTTGGTATTTAGGCTTATAAGACCTAGCATTACCAACGTTCACTATAGACGTAGTCTGGGCCTTAGAACCCGAATATTGTTTCCCACGATCTTTGTTGGGATACCCAGGTAAAGCATTCGAACGAGTATGCATATCCCTCGATTTCTTAGACGAAGACTGAAATGACTTATTCATCGGCCTCTTTCTCGAGTCCCTAGCCTCAAACTCAGCTTTTCTCTTTTCATTACTCAACTCTTCTTGCAGGCTCATTCAACTAGCACAACAAATTCTTTCAGCTCTAAAATCCCAACTAACAGTCTGATATCTTCATTTATCCTATCCTCAAATCTCTTACACAAGATATCCTCTATTGAAACACATTCTCGAGCATACATACTGAGTCTAAAAAACTCTCGCTCATATTCAGCCACAGTCATTCAGCCTTGTTTCATCTCTAAGAACTTTTTGTGTTTCTAATCAATAAACCGTTCGTTGATATATTTCTTTCTAAACTCCTATTGGAAGAAGTCCCAAGTAACTCTTTCCCTTGGTACTACCGATACTAAAGTGTTCCGCCAATGATATGCTGAATCCCTCAGGAGTGATATAGCACATTTCAAGCACTCCTCCGGTGTGCAAGAAAGCTCATCGAAAACCCGAATATAGTTCTCAAGCCAGAATTATGCCCTCTTGAAAACATTATTAACGTTTCTCTTAATTCTATTGCCCCTTGCTTTCGAATCTTATCGACTAGAGGCTTATTCAGGCTTACCAACTCCATACCTTGGGGAGCTACGGGAATCGATTAAGGGTTAGGTGGGGATGGAGGATGTTGGGCAGCCAAATTTATCCGAACAAACTCGACAAGTAACTCATTCAACCTTTGGAATAAGGCTTCCTTAGCCTCTCCTCCGTAACTAATTACTTTCAGATGGCGCAGTCCCTTGAGCGAGAGCTGGTGCATTACTTTCAACATTATCAACCACTTCTCGGTCGGGATCCTTTTACTATATGAAAACATAGTTTAAATTGTCATGAGTTGTCACACAATCAAAAATTATATATGGAACGTATAGCTAGACTCTTACACAAGCTACGTTAGTCCAAGAATCGACTAAACTGTAGCTTTGATACCACTAAATGTAACACCCTTCACATATTCAATGCTAGAATAGGGCTTGAGGCATTACCAGACTTATAACATAAGCATCTACACAATTTCGAGTCATTAATTTGCATCGAAATTAAAACCATTCATATTTAATCTTAAAGTCCCTTATACGATTCTACGAGGCCCAAAACATGCTTTGAAAGTGCTTCAGGACTAAACCAATAACTTTAGAAAATTTTACAAAACTTAGAATTTTTTTCATGTTACAGGAGTCACATGCCCATGTGGTTCAAGGGACACACCAGTGTGACTCTGGGACACACCCGTGTGACCTTGAGACACGCTTGTGCTACAAGTCGTGTTCAATTTAGGGTGCTCTCTGACTTGTGCCACATGGCTATGCCACACGCCCGTGTGCTAGGTCAAGTGGTCAATTTAATTTTCATAAAATTTCATAAAATAGGTGCACACTTCACACGGTCGGGGCACATGCCCGTGTTCAAGGCTGTGTAGCACACAGGTTGAGACACACGCCTGTGTCTCTGCCTGTGTGCTCAATTTTGGACATTCTATTTCTCAAAATTAAGGTGCAGGGGACATACGGCCGAAACACATGCACGTGGGGCGGACCGTGTGTCACACATGGCCTACACACGCGCCTGTGTGTCTACCCGTGTGGAAAAAAATAAGGCTATTTACCATACCATTTGCCACCTCTTTTAAACCTAGACTTACACTAATTCAATGGCACAATTCATGACATACTTAGGAAACCAAAACATCCACAACCAAGGTTTTAACATCACATCCACATGCTAACCTCTAACGTGCATAAACATCATGATCTTTCAATACAAGTCATACAGGTTTCCACATTCATGAATGATATCAACATATAAATATACTTCTACCAACAAAAGCCATCATTCATGGCCATATACAAAATGAAATCATTAACTATTATAAGCCAATACATTTGGCCACATTACAAATGACACATATAACAAAATGACCAAGTCCCTATGCATGCCATACATTCAAAGTACCAAGATTATCAAATACCCAAAATAAGAGTTTGATAGTGTGATTTGAATCTCCGATGATCTCCAATTCAGAATTAGCTTGGCGACACTATAAAAACATGGAAAATAAACGGAGTAAGCTATATAGCTTAGTAAGCTTGTATGCAAGAAATAAGGAACCTTACCATGCACATAACATTCAAATAACATAACATAACTAAATGTGAACCAGCCACAGTTTCATAATCACAATCCATCCCATCACAAAACTTACCTCATATTCA
Source organism: Gossypium rotundifolium (assembly GCA_025506655.1). Lineage (NCBI taxonomy): Eukaryota > Viridiplantae > Streptophyta > Magnoliopsida > Malvales > Malvaceae > Gossypium > Gossypium rotundifolium. The sequence continues at coordinate 35,656,228 of CP106730.1, forward strand.
TCATTTCACACATTTAATAAGCATAAGCTTTACATACATACTTGAGCCATCTCAAAATGAATGTACACATACTTTCCTCTTTGACATACCCATGAACCACTGGGAATAACAATGTCAGATACTCAGGAAACTTTGCATAAGAAGTGCCACATATGTAACCAAAGCTACCTAAGTCTCATATCACATAATTGCTCACTTTCGAGCTATCGACGGGCCTGCTCACACAAGGTGTCAGTCAAGACTTAGCTACACGGTGCTGGTCACACAAGCTGCTAAGTATCCACAACATATGCTAGTATACTCAACCACGGGTAGGACGTACAAGACTAGCACCCAGATCACATAATCACATAACACATAATAACCCTAGTGACATGTCACTTGTATCCTAACCTATTCCTAAAGTTCAAACGGGATTTCTTGCTTGTCAATTAGTCTTTGGACTCGTTCGTAGAACTATACTCATTCACAAAATTAACATACAATTCATGCAATATTAAAGCATCTAAATACAATTATTCTAAAGCTTATTTTTAACATACGAACTTACCTTGGTATAAAATGGATTATTGTTCGAGTTAGTCCACAATATTATTCTTTCCCCGGCCTAGGTCAAAACTTTGTCTTTCTTGATAATCAAGATCGAAAGATGAAAAAACCATAGCTATGGACTCCTCTTTTGGATTTCAGCCATAGGGACTAATTTGAAGAAGATGACATCTTTCATTTTACTTCTTTTGGCTTTATTTACCAAATAACTAAAATGCCCTTAATGCCTAACTTCAAAATTTCACCTAACCATGTCCATTTTTGTCCATACTAAAGTATAATGGTATAATTTCCATATAAGGACCTCTACTTTAAGATCTCATAGCAATTGGACACCTTTAACATATAGAACTCACATTTTTCACTTTTTGTAATTTAGTCCTTTTAACTAAATTGGGTGCCCAAACGTCAAATTTTTTGAACAAAATTTTCACAAAATCATTCCATAAAACTGTAAACCATAAAAATATAATAAAAGTAAATTCTATTGTGTTAGATTTTTGGTCCCAAAACCACTGTTCCGACTAGACCCAAAATTGGGTTGTTACATGGTGAATCGTCAATGGACTGGGCCAACTATAACATCCTAGAATTAGGGGTTCTACATTTTATACTATTCTATGTGTTTGGCTTGTTTAGCATGTTATTTTCGTGTGTTTGGGGGCCCTGTGAAGGCTCGGGTTTGAGCCAGTACATTATAAAAATTTTTCTTTTTGGGCACTTTAAGGGGGAGAGCTAGTTGAAGTAGGCTTTAAGTATATTATTTGTGTTTTCCAACACAAAAAGGAGCGTGGGGGTGGTGGCAAGATGATGCCACTTAAGGAGCATGGGTGTAACAGACCGAATTTGACCCTAATCGAACGGTGGTTTCGGGACCACGAATTCGAGTCTGAGAAATATTTTAATATTTTATTTTGTGCTTATTATGTGTGAATTAAAATGTGTGAAAGTTTTGTAGAAAAATTTTATCGTTTGGGTGTTTAATTTGATAAAAAGGACCTAATCGCGTAAAAAGTAAAAGTTACAAACTAAAGTGTAATGTGTTAATTTGAGCATGGCTTTTAATATGAGGTATTAAAAGGGCAAATAGCCCATTTTTAAGTTAGTGGCCGGCCATCATAATGCATGTAATAGTGTTAGTATTTTATATAATATATGTTATTACATTTTGTGTTAAAATAATTAGTTAATATATGTTAATAAAACAAAAAAATAAGAAAGCCATGCATTGTTCATCTTTTGGCTGAAAAGCACAAAAGAAAAAGAGGAGAAAGTTTGGCACATTCGGCCTTGAATTTTGCTTGATTTAGGTATGTAAATTTGTTTGGTTTTTAATAATTTTTACGTTTTTGAGATCGTTGCTTCGAACCGTAACCGACCTATGTTGTAATTTTTGAATCTAAGCATGCTTGATGTTCGGCTATTAATAGATTTATATAGTTTTTGATGTTTGATGATGTTAGATAAAGGATAAGTTAAAGATTAGTATATTATGTATTGGAAATTTTGAAGAATTTTTGTTTTTAGGGCCAAATTATAAAAGATGAAATTTTAAGGGGGTTTATTTGCAAAATAAATGAAATGTGAGGGCTTGTAAAGTCCCTAGGAACATTCGGCCCTTGTATAGTTTTAGCTAATTTGGTGTATTTTGTGTGTTATGCAATTAGGACTAAATTACAAAGTTGTGAAATATTAGGGGTAAAATAGTAATTCACCCATTTATGTGCTTAGGGACTAAATTGAGATGAATTGTGCTTGAATGAGCTAAATTTTAATGTGTTTTAGATCAAGAGCAAAGAAAAACGGGTTTAGATCGGGGAAAGATGAAGGTTCTCGAATAGCTGATTTGCACGGTCTATCGACAACCGAGGTAAGTCCTTAAGCAAATTTATATCGAGAAATTATTTACGAAAGTAGTACATGATAAATTTTGGTGTTTAAGGCATGAAAATATATATAGGCCGAATGTGGGGTATGAAATTGTAGTAAATTTATTTGTTGAATGTGATGTGGATAATTATGCTCGGTTTAACATGAAATTGTAAAATAAAGTATACGAGATGGATGTGATTGTAGCATAAAGTAATGTGTATGGGAATGTTGATTGGGTTGATAATCGGCTTTAAGCCTAGCGTGCCTCGTCTTTGTTATTAATCGAGCTTTGAGCCTAGCGGGCCTCGTCTTTGTTATTTATCGGGCTTTGATGCCTAGCAGACCTTGTGCTTGTGTTACATATCGTGCTTTGATGCCTAGCGTGCTTCGTCTTTGATTTATTTCGGCTCTAATGCCTAGCGTGCTTCGTCTTGTGTGTTTAAATCTCGGACCTTTGGTCTAGTAGTTTTATACCGGTGATTTTTAATACGAGCTTATGCTTATGAATGAAATGGTCTAGTTATGATGGTATTTGAATAAGCCAAGGTTTATTACTATAGTGTTCACCAAAAGTTAGGTATCGAATCAAGTTTATGATATATGTAATGCTTCTTGAATAATCAAGTTGATAGAAATGTGTCTATATATATTCAGTACTTAAGATATGTGATTAGAAAAGACATTGAGTTGATATGTTTACTTGCTTACTTGAGGTTATTATATTGATATGAGAAATTATACCTATATAGGTTCTACCATGAGCTATACATATAGATAAATGTATATATATTCAATTATGTACCCTTATTTTAAATGTACACAGAAAGTATTATTCGGTTGAAGTGAAAATATATATGTATTGATTAGCAATCTAGGTACCATTGATAAGTTTCATATTTTAAGTGTACGATGAATATTATTTCACTAGGTGTGAACATTGACAATCGGCCATGGTAGTTTATATATGTTTTGTCAGTTCATAAATGTTAATAATGTTATTCTATTCAATCTAATTGAATACCTAGTTGAGTTGTAAAGCTGCTTAAGGCTTACTAAGCCAGTGAGCTTACTCTGTTTATGTTTGTGCTCTATTTTATAGATCAATAATTCAACTACGGGCTCAGGGGATCATCAAGACAGTCGACCACACTATCACTCTCTTTGGTATAGTTATGTTTTGTAAACTTTTGAATCAAAGGCATGTATAGGCTTTGTTTTGATAAATAATGAATGAAGTCGGATTGTAAATATAAGTATGGCCTTGCGAATAAGGCTGTTGCTTTTGGTTAAGTTTGGGTTTCATATTTTCATATGCTAGCTTGCATTAAAATACCATTAGATATGTGCTGCGGTCATGCTTTAAATCATACACGGAAAATGATCATATGATATATATATATATATATATATATGGTGTAATATTGGGATATGCATTTAGATAATAAGGATAAATGTTGGATGCTAGATGATTTAAAGAATGTAATATGTTAGCAAGTTAATAGGTTGCTATATATATATTTTTGTAAATGGTTTAGTAATGCTTGTTGATGTTGTTATTAATTTATCATGTTCGAATATATCAAGAAAGTTCATTTCATATTATGTTATGTGTGAAATATTAATGACCAAATTATTGTATACTTACTCATAATACTTGGCCATGGCATTGGTTTAGTTTGGAGTTTATATTTTTATTTGATATTTATATGCATTTGGACATGAAGTTAGAATGGTTAAATTATTTTTGGTGAACATGTAGTGATAGGCTTATGAGACCATGTAAATATAGTTATATGATTTGTATTAATAATATTATAGATATATTCTGAGTTAAGTACATTTAAAAAGGATATGATTAAGTTTGTATGAGCTTGGTTTTTGCGAAATTCGATCATGTTTGCGAAATTCGATCATGTCGTCTATAACGAATTAACTGATAATGTAGATGGATGATAATGGTAATTAGTAAAGCTTTGTCATGTAGGTATATTGTCCTAAATAATAATGCATTTGATTGGTATATATTGAATAAGGGTGGATGTACATATTCGGCTAATGTATTCAAAAAATGACCAAAGGAATAGTCTTTTTACTATTTGATTGAAACCTTTTTTATAAGATAGTAAAGATATTATTTGTGATAAACTTGTTAGCATTAAAATTTTTGAAATGAAAGTACATGCTTGATTGTGATAGTATTTGCATGAATGCGTTGACTGTGGTTTGACGAGTAATGCCTCGTAACCCTACTCCCATGACGGATCTGAGTTAGGGTGTTACATTTTATTGGTATCGAGCTACGATTTAGTCGATTCGGGACTACCGTAGTATGTAAAAGTCTAGCTATACATGCCTTTGAATTTTATATGTGATAGTGTGGTGACTTCGACAATTTCAATTGTATTTTATATAGTAAATGGATTCCGATCCCGATAGAGTCAGAATGATGATGTGAAAAGTGTTGCGCTGGTCTCGCACATGGATCGATGCCATTAGACTCTCAACCGATTCGGGTAACCACAAGGAGAGGCTAAACAAGCCTTCTACCAAATGATGAATGAATAGTTTACCCAATTTGTTCGTAATAATCCGTTGACAACAACCTCCACCCCAAATAATCCAACTCCAAGACCTTCAAGACTTCAATGATAGATCCAATGAGATCTAGTAGGCCTCCGCTGATAAAATTAGGAAATTTAGGGCTGAGGAATTCAAGGCTAATGATAATGATGATGTAGAGAGCTAAAATGTGGCTTGATAACACTATTCGGTACTTGATGAGCTATCCTCGCACCTGCATTTAATGTTTGAAATGTGCTATATCTTTACTTGGACACCGCTTATCACCGGTGGAATACACTAGTATCGGTGGTTCCAAGAGAAAAGTGACATGGGATTTCTTCCGAATGAATTTCGTAAGAAATATATCACCAGAGGTTCATCGACCGTAAACGAATGTAATTTCTTAAATCAAACAGGGAAAATGACCGTGATCAATATGAGCGAAAATTTATCGAGTTGAGCCGATATGCTTTTGAGTGTGCATCAATCAAGCCATTATGTGCAAAAGGTTTGAAGATGGTTTGAATGAAGATTTAAAGTTGCTTGTTGGCATTCTTGAAATCAAAGAGTTTATGACATTAGTCGAACGAGCTTGCAAGGCTGAAGAGCTTGGGAAGGAGAAAAGAAAGGCCGAGATGTGGCTAGAGACACTCGTAAAAGATCGTCGGGTAAGAATTTCCATTCCACATCTAAGAAGTTTAGAGATGACTTCAGCCGACATAAAGCTACTTCGGATTCACCTAGACGTGATCGACCTCTAGTGAGCTCCCGAGCTACCTCGATGGCCAGTGTTGATAACGTTCCACAGAATCGAGTTGAATGCAAACATTATGAAAAATGGCATTCTGGGAGTTGTAGAGTTCATGATCGGTCCTGCTTTAAATGTGGATCCTCAGACCATTTTATTCGAGAGTGCCCGATGTTAGCTGAGCAGAATATGGCGCAGAACTCTAGACCGAGTAGTGCATCAGCACGGGGCAGACCACCCAGGCATTCTGGCAATGTAGGTGGTAGTCAGAGAGGGACGAAGAACACGGCAGTTCGATCTGAGGCTAGAGCTCCAGCTAGAGCTTATATTAATAGAGCTAGAGAGGATGCTGCTTCTCCGGATGTCATTATCGGTACTTTCACCCTTTATGATACTACTGTGATTGCATTGATTGATCCTGGTTCGACCCATTCATATGTATGTGAAACTCTGGTATTCAAGAAGACTCGCCAGATTGAGTCTCCCGAGTTTGTGATTCAGCGTATCCAACCCTTTTGGGTAGATGTGTGTTTGTTAATAAGGTGTGTAAAAGTTGCCCATTGATGATTTGAGATTTTTGCTTCCCGATTGATTTAATGTCATGTTGCCTTCGATGAGTTTGATATAATTTTGGGAATGGATGGTTAACTTCGCATGATGCAAGGGTGAATTACAAAAGAAAGCTTATTGATTTGAGACACCGAATCGGTGAGATCATTATAATTGAATCCAAAGGATTTAGGTGGGGTTCCTCTGCTTATATCCTCGATGTTAGCCCGAAAGTATGTGAGAAAAGGTGTGAAGCTTATTTGGCTTATGTAATCGGATAATAAATTGTTTGAGAAATGATTGAATCTGCATCATTGTATGTGAATACTCGGATGTGTTTCTCAAGAACAACCGGGTTTACCCCAAAGACGAGAGATTGAGTTTGGCATTGAATTAGCTCGGAACGACTCCGATCTCAATAGCTCCATATCGGATGGCACCCATCGAGCTAAAGAGTTGAAAGCACGATTGCAAGAGTTAACAGATAGGGCTTTATGCGACCAAGTTTCTCTCCTTGGGTGCACCATTTTTTTGTGAGAAAGAAAGATGGAACGATACGAATGTGTATTGATTATCGGCAATCAATAAGGTAACTATAAAGAATAAGTACCCGTTACCTCGGATTGATGATTTGTTTGATCGGTTGAAAGGGGCTTCAGATTTTCAAGATTGATTTGAGATCGGGTTATTATCGATTCATAGTCGAGATACGATGTGCCAAAGACCGCATTCGGACGAGGTACGGACATTTTGAGTTTTTGGTTATGCCTTTTGGGCTTACTAACGCACTCGCTTTTTTATGGATTTGATGAATCGGGTTTTAGACAGCTTTGGATCGATTTGTGGTAGTGTTTATTGATGATAAATTGATTTACTCCAAAGATGAAATTGAGCATGCCGAGCATTTGAGATTAGTGCTACAAACTTTATAAATCGGAGTTGTATACTGAAGTTTAGTAAGTGTGAGTTCGGATGAAAGAGGTTAGCTTTTTGGGACATGTTGTTTCAAAGATCGTGCATTCGAGTTGATCCAACAAAATATCGGCTATACTTGATTGAAAGCCACCAAAAATTTTTTCAAGATTCAAAGTTTTCTGGGACTTGCGGGTTACTATCGACGATTTGTGAAAGATTTTTCTATGATAGCTACCTCGTTGACAAAGTTATTGCAGAAAGATGTCAGGTTCGAGTGGTCAGAAAAGTGTCGAAAAAGTTTTGATCAGCTGAAAGCTCTTTTGACAGAAGCTCCAGTGTTAGTTCAGCCTGAATCGGGTAAAGAATTTGTTGTTTATTCTAATGCTTCTTTAAATGGTTTGGCTGCGTTTTGATGCAGGAAGGTAAAGTTGTAGCCTACGCTTCAAGACAATTGAAGCCGCATGAGAGAAATTACCCGACGCATGACTTAGAACTTGCAGCCATTGTTTTCGCATTAAAATTTGGCGTCACTATTTTTTTGGCGGAAATGTCACATTTATTCAGATCATAAAAGTCTAAAGTATTTAATGACTCGTAAGGATCTAAATTTGAGACAACGCAGATGGTTAGAATTGTTGAAAGACTATGAGTTGGTGATTGACTACCATTCGAAAAGCTAAAGTCGTTGCGATGCGTTAAGTCAAAAATCATTGTTTGCTCTTCGTGCAATGAACGCACGAGATAGCTATGTCTCGGTGATGGTTCGATCATAGCCGAGTTACAAGCAAGACCGATGTTTATTCAAAGAAATTTGTGATGCATGAAAGTTGACAATGATTTGATTGCTAGACAAATTCAGTGTGAAAAAGGTGCAGAGTCAGATTTTCAGATTGATGCAAATGACTGTTTGAATTTTAAAAGTCGAATGTGTGTTCCGAAAAACTTAGACTTGATACAGGTGATTCTGAGTGAGGCCCATAGTGGTCGATTATCAATTCATCCGGGTAGCATAAAGATGTATAATGATTTGAAACAGTTATATTGGTGGCCAGGCATGAAATAGGATATATCTGAATTTGTTTCGAAATGCTTAATTTGTCAGCAAGTAAAAGCTGAACATCAAGTGCCATCCGGATTACTTCAGCCAATCATGATACCTGAATGGAAATGGGATAGAATTATAATGGATTTTGTATCCGGTCTTCCTATGACACCGAGTAAGAAAGATGCCGTCTGGGTTATAGTTGATAGACTGACTAAATCAGCTCATTTTGTGCCGGTTTGTACAGACTTTTCACTCGATAAACTTGCTGAATTGTATGTATCACAAATTTTGAGATTGCATGGTGTACCGAGTTCCATTGTTTCAGACAGAGACCCGAGATTTACATCGCGATTTTGGAAGAAGTTGCAAGATGCCTTAGGTACTAAACTACATTTTAGTACAGCTTTTCATCCGCAGACAGACGGTGAGTCTGAGCGAACTATTCAGATACTTGAGGACATGTTGAGATGTTACGTTCTCGAGTTTGAAGGTACGTGGGAACGATACCTACCTTTGATTGAATTTGCTTATAATAACAGTTTTCAATCTAGTATCAAGATGGCGCCTTATGAAGCTTTGTACGGGCGAAAGTGTCGAACACCATTATACTGGACTGAGCTCAGCGAGAATAAGATACACGGGGTTGATTTGATTAAAGAAACTGAATAGAAAGTAGCTATTATCAAAGACAATTTGAAAGCTGCTTCGGATCGTCAAAAGTCTTATGCTGACTTGAAACGTAAAGACATTGAATTTCAGGTTGGAGATCGATTATTTTTAAAGGTTTCTCCGTGGAAGAAAGTACTCCGTTTTGGCCGAAAAGGCAAGTTGAGCCCGAGGTTCATTGGACCGTATGAAATCATTGAACGTGTTGGGCCTGTTGCTTATAGGTTGAGGCTACCCTCTGAATTAGAAAAGATACACGACGTATTTCACATTTCTATGCTCCGTAGATATAGATCAGATCCGTCACATGTGATTGCTCCGTCTGAGATTGAGATACAACCTGATATGACGTATGAGGAAGAACCGATCCGTATTTTAGCTCGGGAAGAGAAAGAGTTAAGAAACAAGAAAATTCCATTAGTGAAAGTATTGCGGAAAAGGCACGGAGTTGAAGAGGCTACGTGGGAGCCTGAAGATTCAATGAGGCAACAATATCCGACGTTGTTTAATGGTAAGATTTTCGGGGATGAAAATCCTTAAGGAGGGGAGAGTTGTAACAGACCGAATTTGACCCTAATCGGAACGGTGGTTTCGGGACCACGAATCCGAGTCTGAGAAATATTTTAATATTTTATTTTGTGCTTATTATGTGTGAATTAAAATGTGTGAAAGTTTCGTAGAAAAATTTTATCGTTTGGGTGTTTAATTTGATAAAAAAGACCTAAACGCGTAAAAAGTAAAAGTTGCAAACTAAAGTGTAATGTGTTAATTTGAGCATGGCTTTTAATATGAGGTATTAAAAGGCAAATAGCCCATTTTAAGTTAGTGGCCGCCATCATAATGCATGTAATAGTGTTAGTATTTTATATAATATATGTTATTACATTTTATGTTAAAATAATTAGTTAATATATGTTAATAAAATAAAAAAATGAGAAAGCCATGCATTGTTCATTTTTTGGCCGAAAAACACAAAAGAAAAAGAGGAGAAAGTTTGGCACATTCGGCCTTGAATTTTGCTTGATTTAGGTATGTAAATTTCTTCGGTTTTTAATAATTTTTACGTTTTTGAGATCGTTGCTTCGAACCGTATCCGACCCATGTTGTAATTTTTGAATCTAAGCATGCTTGATGTTCGGCTATTGATAGATTTATATAGTTTTTGATGTTTGATGATGTTAGATAAAGGATAAGTTAAAGATTAGTATATTATGTATTGGAAATTTTGAAGAATTTTTGTTTTTAGGGCCAAATTGTAAAAGATGAAATTTTAGGGGGGTTTATTTGCAAAATAAATGAAATGTGAGGGCTTGTAAAGTCCCTAAAAACATTCGGCCCTTGTATAGTTTTAGCTAATTTGGTGTATTTTGTGTGTTATGCAATTAGGACTAAATTACAAAGTTGTGAAATATTAGGGGTAAAATAGTAATTTGCCCATTTATGTGCTTAGGGACTAAATTGAGATGAATTGTGCTTGAATGAGCTAAATTTTAATGTGTTTTAGATCAAGAGCAAAGAAAAACGGGTTTAGATCGGGGAAAGACGAAGGTTCTCTAATAGCCGATTTGCACGGTCTATCGACAACCGAGGTAAGTCCTTAAGCAAATTTATATCGAGAAATTATTTACGAAAGTAGTACATGATAAAGTTTGGTGTTTAAGGCATGAAAATATATATAGGCCGAATGTGGGGTATGAAATTGTAGTAAATTTATTTGTTGAATGTGATGTGGATAATTATGTTCGGTTTAACATGAAATTGTAAAATAAAGTATACGAGATGGATGTGATTGTAGCATAAAGTAATGTGTATGGGAATGTTGATTGGGTTGATAATCGGGCTTTAAGCCTAGCAGGCCTCGTGCCGGTGTTATTAATCGGCTTTGAGCCTAGCAGGCCTCGTGCCAATGTTATTTATCGGGCTTTGATGCCTAGCAGGCCTTGTGCCGGTGTTACATATCAGGCTTTGATGCCTAGTAGGCTTCGTGCCGGTGATTTATTTCGGGCTCTAATGCCTTGCAGGCTTCGTGCCGGTGATTTATTTTGGGCTCTAATGCCTAGCAGGCTTCGTGCCGGTGTTTAAATCTCGGACCTTTGGTCTAGTAGTTTTTATACCAGTGATTTTTAATACGAGCTTATGCTTATGAATGAAATGGTCTAGTTATGATGGTATTTGAATAAGCCAAGGTTTATTACTATAGTGTTCGACCAAAAGTTAGGTATCAAATCAAGTTTATGATATATGTGATGCTTCTTGAATAATCAAGTTGATAGAAATGTGTCTATATATTTTCAGTACTTAAGATATGTGATTAGAAAAGACATTGAGTTGATATGTTTACTTGCATACTTGAGGTTATTATATTGATATGAGAAATTATACCTATATAGGTTCGGCCATGAGCTATACATATAGATAAATGTATAAATATTCAATTATGTACCCTTATTTTAAATGTACACAGAAAGTATTATTCGGTTGAAGTGAAAATATATATGTATTGATTAGCAATCTGGGTACCATTGATAAGTTTCATATTTTAAGTGTACGATGAATAATATTTCACTAGGTGTGAACATTGACAATCGGCCATGGTAGTATATATGTGTTTTGTCAGTTCATAAATGTTAATAATGTTATTCTATTCAATCTAATTGAATACCTAGATGAGTTGTAAAGCTGCTTAAGACTTACTAAGCCAGTGAGCTTACTCTGTTTATGTTTGTGCTCTATTTTATAGATCAATAATTCAACTACTGCCTCGGGGATCATCAAGACAATCGACCACACTATCACTCTCTTTGGTATAGTTATGTTTTGTAAACTTTTGAATCAAAGGCATGTATAGGCTTTGTTTTGATAAATAATGAATGAAGTCGGATTGCAAATATAAATATGGCCTTGCGAATAAGGCTATTGCTTTTGGTTAAGTTTGGGTTTCATATTTTGATATGGTAGCTTGCATTAAAATACCATTAGATATGTGCCTGCGGTCATGCTTTAAATCATACACGGAAAATGATCATATGATATATATATATGGTGTAATATTGGGATATGCATTTAGATAATAAGGATAAATGTTGGATGCTGGATGATTTAAAGCATGTAATATGTTAGCAAGTTAATAGGTTGCTATATATATTTTTTGTAAATGGTTTAGTAATGCTTGTTGATGTTGTTATTAATTTATTATGTTCGAATATATCAAGAAAGTTCATTTCATATTATGTTATGTGTGAAATATTAATGACCAAATTATTGTATACTTACTCGTAATACTTGGCCATGGCATTGGTTTAGTTTGGAGTTTATATTTTATTTGATATTTATATGCATTTGGACATGAAGTTAGAATGGTTAAATTATTTTTGGTGAACATGTAGTGATAGGGCGCATGAGACTATGTAAATATAGTTATATGATTTGTATTAATAATATTATAGATATATTCTGAGTTAAGTACATTTAAAAGGATATGATTAAGTTTGTATGAGCTTGGTTTTTGAGAAATTGATCATGTCGTCTATAACTAATTAATGATAATGTAGATAGATGATAATGGTAATTAGTAAAGCTTTGTCATATAGGTATATTGTCCTAAATAATAATGCATTTGATTGGTATATATTGAATAAGGGTGGATGTACATATTCGGCTAATGTATTCAAAAAATGACCAAAGGAATAGTCTTTTTACTATTTGATATATTATTTGTAATAAACTTGTTAGCATTAAAATTTTTGAAATGAAAGTACATGTTTGATTGTGATAGTATTTGCATGAATGCATTGACTGTGGTTTGACGAGTAATGCCTCGTAACCCTACTCCGGCGACGGATACGGGTTAGGGGTGTTACAATGGGAGTGGCATCACAAGGGAGTAGGAGGGGGGAAGGTGTTTGAGTCTCATATATAGTAGAGGGAACTTTATTTTTTTGTGCTCAAGGGGATTGAGTGTTGGCTTTCGACTGGGACTCTTCTAAGGTGGTTGTGGAATAAATCAAATGAGTTTGAAATGGATGGATGAGAGGTGATGGGAGAGTTGAAGTGGTCAAATCGGATTGAATGGGTGTTGGGGAGCAATTTGTGGAGAAAAATAAGGTATTGGAGTGTGGTGGAGGTGTTGGCCGAATGTGGGGTTTTGGAGGGGAGAATTTCGATCATGTAAGGGGGTTGGTGGGAGTTTTTTTATTTTGGGGAGTGTGTATCGAATTTTAGAGCATAGTTTCTGAACATTAGTGCAAGTGTGAGCTCTCTTTTTCTTTATCGATTGGGGTCAATTCTAGTCTCATTTCCTTTTTTGCTGAAACTTAAGTCTTTGGAGTGGTTTTTCTTCCCTTCATTTCTACTTTTCTTCTTGACTTCCTGGTGTTAGCCGACTCCTAAGAGTGACCATTTGTGTATTTTCTTCTTCTCTTCATCCATACCTACCAATTGTCTTCTCTTTTCTTCTCATAGCTGAAACCTTGAAGAAGCTTCATTGTCATCCTTTTACTTCTCTTCTTAAGCTGAATAATCCCTTTGGACCCAAGTGAATCAGATTCACCTTCTCTATTTGATTGTTGAAGGTAATGATCTCATTTATATCTTGTTTGGAACTTACGTTCTTCTTTTCTCTCTTTTCATAGAAACCGAATCTCCTTCTCCTTCTATTTTTTCGTCTTCTTTCTCTTTTTTCTCTGCTCTACTCCTCTATCTCCTTCTTCACTAATCGAATCTATGTTTCTTTTTCATCTCGAATCGATGCTGCTTCAGTAGACTAAGGCGTGAAGGGCTATCTTTTCTACCAAAACTACTTTGGCTTCTCACCACCATTATCATCGCAAGTTTTTCCTTTAAGCCGAATACTCAGGGGGAAACCTTTGACTGCCAAGCCAAACGTCTACTTCTCTCGTGACTCATCTCTAGTTTAGAGATGAATTAGTTGTTGTGCAATTCATCATTTATCAAGGTAAGGAGTCATTTCTTTTCGGGTTCTCTGCTATTATTTCCTTCTCATTATAGTCTGCCTTAACCCAATTCCCTTATTAGTCAACCAATATTTCTCCCTAACCTCTGATCAAGTCTCCTCATAGATACAAGTGCCAGTCAAATTAAGGAGGGGAGTGGACCCGTGGTCTCTACTCCTAAGTTTAAATGACGTGTTGTGTCGACGGTTCGAGACTTTCCGTCGGTTTGTGGTAAAGAGCCGACGTCTGTCTAGGATAGACAAATCGAGGTCTTTCCTACTAGTGAGAATGTTGACGATCTAGAGAGTTTAGTTTTGCACGTAATCATGTGTGTAAGGCTCACACTTCTCTTTATTATCTTATACTAATAACTGTGTTGGCTGAAAGACAGAATGACTGTACAGGTAGTCGAGATACCCTTGTGGGTAAGGTTGTAGATTCCAGGTAAGTACCTGTATGACTCGGTTTTACGAATAGCATAATCTAAATACATGTATAATTTAGCTATCTACTTACATTGGAATTATGATTGCATACATCACATATTAATAACATGCTTACATGGGCTTTGGGATATGCTTGAAAGGGAAAGTGCGATTCAGTGACTGTCACAGTGGTTTGGTACCACAGTGGGTTGGCCCCACATATTATATTTCATGACTATGTCTTAGTGGTTTGGTACCAAAGTGGTTTGGCACCACACCTATACATTTATCAGTGATTATCACAGTGGTTTGGTACCATAGTGGGTTGTCCCCACATATATTTTACTTAGTGATTGTCACAGTGGTTTGGCACCACAGTGGGTTGGCCCCACATATAATATTTTGTGACTCTGTCACAATGATTTGGTATCACAGTTGTTTGGAACCACAGTGGCTTGGTGCCACAGGCGTTTGGCTGATTCCAATGACGTAGAGGTTGGAAAAACTAGGATGGACTAGGTTGCATTGCATACATACTTTTCATATGCCATATTGTGAGGGCTAAGGCCCAACGTGCATCGGTGGGCTTATGGCCAGATTGCATTTGTAAGGGGAATTACACACTGAGTCTTGGTGACTCAGCCCTCTACTTATTCTTGCAGGTAACTCTTAGTCGTGGATTTGGAGCCGAGGTGGACTTCGAGGTGGCCATGCATTACTTCCTACGTAATTTTGTTTCATTCTTTAAACTTATTTTAATTTTGGATTTTGATATGTAATAAGGCCTCCATAACATTAATTTGTTTTTTTTTTTGGATTTAATGCGGATGTTATTATATTCTGAACTTCTAAACCGAAGGTTTTCCTAAAATTATAATAAATGTTTTCCAAAATATTAACAAGCGGATAACATGCTGATTAATAACTCAATTGGGAGATTTACTTAAAAGTACAAACATTATTTTCAAAATGACACGTTCGGAATACCACTAGTTTCAATTGTCATATCACCAAACCGCTTTCGACTAACAGTTCTTTTAACTAAGAGTTGGTAAGAAACCCTTAAATTGAATGTTATTTCCAAGATAGAAACATGAAACAAAAAGCTTCCAAAATTATGATGTTTCCTTAAAATTCCAAAGTTCTTCCAAACATCCTTTCCTTGTGACATACCAGATCTGGTCGTAACGTTTAGGCCGAGTTTGGGGTGTTACACCAATGTGATTTTAACTTACTTGGAATGATCCTTAATTTTGAATCGAATAACAAGACTTGCAAACCTACTTCAAATTCTCAAACTCGAATGTGCTTGTCAAGCTATTTCTTAAGTTTTTCCTTGAGTAATTTAGCATTTTCATATGAGAACATTCATAATTGTTCTAACTCGTTGAGTTGGAGCATCCATTTCTATGTAGCAAGCTTAAGATCCAAGTTGAGTTGTTGAAGAGCCAAGTAAGCTTGGTGCTCTAACTCTAAGGGTAGATGACAGGCTTTCCCAAAGACCAACCTATAGGGTGACATCTCTAAAGGTGTCTTGTATGTTGTCCTGTAGGCCTATAAAGCATCATCCATTCTTTTGGACCAATCTCGTCGGTTCGGGCAAACTACCTTCTCTAGTATGCCTTTGATCTCTTTGTTTGCCAGCTCGGCTTGCCCATTCGTCTGCTGGTAGTAAGCTTTGGCAACCTTTTGCTTCACTCTATGTTTGTCGAGTAACCATTTCAACCACTTGTTCACAAAATAGGACCCTTCATCATTGATGATGGCTCTTAGGGTTCCAAATCTTGTGAACACACGCTTCTACAAAACTTCATCACAACCTTAGCATCGTTTGTTAGATATGCCGCAGCCTCAACCTATTTAGACTCATAGTCTACTGCTACAAATATGTACTTGTGACCAAAATATGGAGGAAAAGGACCAAGAAAGTCAATTTCCCAAACAACGAATAATTCTACCTCAATGATTGGAACTGTCCAGTTTTGACCCTAGTTGGAATAGTGATTTTGAGACCACAAATCTAAGCCAAAAATATTTAAATATTATTTTCTAAGTCTATAGCATGTGAATTAGAATGTGTGAAATTTTTGTGATTTAATTTGATCAATTATGTGCTTAATTTGAGAAAATGATTAAATCACATAAAATGTAAAAGAAGCCTTTTATTTGAATAAGGGCTTAATTGATGTGTCTTTCTAGATATGGGGCCTTATGTTGTAAATAGGTCATTTTAAGGTGGGTTGGACGGCAATGAACATTGATAGTGGCTTTTTAATGTTAATATTAAAGGTTAAAATAGTAAAATAAGTATTAATACGTATATTAAATAAAACAAACAATTAAAAGATGATTATTATCATCTTATTTTGCCAAAAGTGGAGAAAGAACACTTAAGATTTTACATGTTCAATAATTGACTACTTCTAAGCTAAATTAAGGTATGAATTTTGATCGATTTTTGATAATTTCTACGTTTTGTAATCATTGCTTCATGTTCTTTCAAACCCATGCTTTAATTTTATGAATTGATGAAGATTTTGAAAAGTGCCATTGATGAACTCATGAGCTTGTAATGATTATTGATGAAATATGAAATATATGTGTTAGCTTAACATGTTTTGTCTTTGGATTTTTAGTGAAATTGAGTAATTTGCACTAAATTGAGAAAATAATATTTTGAGGGACTAAATTATAAAATAAATGAAATAAACGGACTTATATGAGAATGAGTAAAATTCGGCTAGGCATGGGTAACATGAGATTTTGTTTAATTTGTGATTTTGTGAAATAGGGACTAAAATGTCAAAGTGTGAAAATGTGAGAGCTAATTTGTAAATTGCCCTAAATATGTGTTTTTGGATTGAATTGAATGAATAAGTGAATAAATGAGTGAAATTTCAATATGTATAGATCGAGAAACGAAGAAAAGAGACTTAGATCGTGGGAAATCAAAAGTAATTGAGTAGCCGAGTTCATTTCTGTTTATCCGAATCTAAGGTAAGTCTATATACAAATAAATGTATTTACATTTATATATGTATGTTTATACAAAAATTCATAATGATGAATGTATATGAGATGATGAGTACATGAATTCTGAGATAGTGTTGATGTGGTGTCAACATCCGAAAAAGTCCTATACGAACTAGGAATAGATAGGATTGCGTATGTCATGACATAGGTGATCGTTATGAGACATCGTGTAAGACTACATCTGGGATGTTGGCATCGATTTGAGATTTACATGTAAGACCATGTTTGGGACATTGACATTGTATTGATTCATGTAACGCCCTGTCTGGGACAGTGGCATCGATATCTTGATACATGTAAGACCACGTTTGGAACATTGCCATTGTATGACCATTCTGAGTATTCTGAGCTTACTATTTGATTCTGAACGGTTCAACGGGCAAATCCGAGAAATGAAAGACTATGTGAAGTTATAAACGAGTCAAGTACATTTGAAAAGTACACTACATATGTGTATGAAAGGTAAGTGTATATATGAACTTGCCTATATGATTTTGTGCATAGATTTGATGAGATAATAGGTGGTATATATTTGAATGTGTTATGAGCATAAGTGATGCTTTAAGATGTGATACGTTAGCAATCTATGGCTAAAAAAATGAGCCAAAGAACATGTTATGAAATTGCAAATGACAAATATTAACAAAATTGTATCAATGTGATTATGTGCATTTTATTGTAAGTTTATTCGTATATGTCTTACTAAGATTGTGAAAGCTTCCTTTGTGTGTGTTTACCCTGTTTTATAGATCATCAAAGCTACTAAGAGCTCGGGGATTGTCGAAGATCGTCATCACACTACTCAATCCTATTTTGGTATCTTTTGGAAGTGTAAATACTAAGTATGGAATGTATAGGCTAGTTACTTGAGTTATATTAGGGAACATATGAATAGCCATGTGATATGGCTAGTTAATGATATAATGTGAATAAGTTGATGAGTTACATGATGTTTTTTGTTAACAATAGAGCATATGGTAATGTTGGCTATGTTTTGATGATATATAGTTGGTATATTATTGATGGAGTGATGCCATAATGAATTGATAAGTCTGTAGATGAATATTATTTAGATATACTTGTGATTTAGTTGATCTAAATTGTGTATAAGTTTTTGTGATGAAATGTCCTTGAATGAATTGAAACGGATGACCATTTGGTATGTTTTTGGTTTCCATTGATGTATGAAAAAATTACTTATATGTGGTTCTAAGGGTGACCCAATGTGTGGGTGGCAATTTGGCCTTGCAAATGACCTATAATTGCCCACGCGGTTGAGCGCAAGGGCGTGTGGCTCAACCTTGTCCCCCGTGGTTTTATCTCCAAACAAGTCAGACTCGACCACAGGTTGGACACACGGGCATGTGACTGGCTGTGTGGTGCAAGTCAGTGTCGACCACGAGTGTGGCACACGGGCGTCTCCATGGCCGTGTGGACAAGTGAGTATGTATGCCCTGTTTTAACACGGCTTAGACACACGGGTGTGTCTGAGGCTGTGGGAGGCACACGGCTTGCCCACACGGGCGTGTGACCTCTGTAACTTAGAAAAATTTTCAAATTTTTGAGTTCTGTATGTGTTCGATTTAGTCCTACCCTTATTCTAAAGCATGTTTGAGGTCTCGTAGACCTATTTAAGGGAAACTTTGATTCATTTCGTTGAATGATATTATGAAATGTCTGTAAATGTTTTCATTTGTCCGATAATACCTCTTAACCCTATTCTGGCGACAGTTACGGGTCAGGGGTGTTGCATTTGATTTGTATCAAAGCTAAGGTTTAGTCGATTCTTGGACTAACGTAGCATATGAGAGTCTAGATATATATGCCATATAAATAAAATGTGATAGTGTGATGAATCCTGACGTGTAAAATGTGTTTTCGTATAGTAATGGATCTCGAAAGAGCCGTAGCTGACGATGTTGAAAGCAATGCACCTACTCCCGCTCAAGGGACAATGCCATTTGATTCGAGACCGACTACTAGTGGTCAAGAGGAAAGGGCTAAACAAGCTTTCTTCCAAATGATGAGTGAGTGGTTCACTCAGTATGTAAGAAATAATCCAACTATTTCGCAACCTTTACCCCCGCCTAATCCCTCTTAGACTTCAGTTGTGCCTCCGATTATGAACTTGAATTTGTTGAATAAACCACCTGTTGATAAGATCTGCAAGTATGGGGCTGAAGAGTTCAGGGCCACCAGTGATGATGATACTGAGAGAGTAAAATTTTGGTTAGAGAACACCATCCGAGTATTTGATGAGATGTCATTGACTCCTGAAGAATGCATAAAATGTGTTGTTTCTTTGTTACGAGGCGTAGCTTATCAATGGTGGAAAACCTTGATTTCTGTTGTTTCGAAAGAACGGGTTACAACAAATTTCTTTTAGTCTGAGTTTCGAAAGAAATATATTAGTCAGAGATTCATTGATCAGAATAAAAGGAATTTCTAGAGCTGAAACAGGGTCACATGTTTGTCACCAGTATGAAAGAGAGTTTGTGAGATTAAGTCAGTATGCTCGAGAATGTGTATCAACTAAGGCAATAGTGTGCAAAAGATTTGAAGATGGCCTTAATGAAGATATTCGTTTGCTTGTTGGGATTCTAGAAATAAAAGAGTTCGTAATGCTTGTTGATCGAGCGTGGAAAGTTGAGGCACTCGGGAAAGATAAAAGAAAAGCTGAGTCTGGAGCTAGGGATATGAGAAAGATATTTTCGAGCAAATCATTTCAGTCTACTTCAAAGAAATTCAGAGATGAGCATTGTCGTTCCAAAACTAACGTGGGACATTCGAACCAGAGAGATCGAGTTAGAACACAGTCAAATTCTAAAGCTCCAGCTACATCGATAGCTAGTGTAGGAAATGTTTGATCCGAACGACCTGAATGTAAGCACTGTGGTAAAAGACATCTAGGTAGTAGTAGATTGAATGACCGAGCTTATTTCAGATGTGGATCGTTAGATCATTTCATCTGAGATTGCCCAAAGTCTGTTGAGAAAGAGATTGTTTAGAATTCGAGATCTGATAATGTTTCAGTGAGCGGTAGACCTTATCGAAATGTTAGAAATGTCAGTGGTAGTCAGAGAACAACGAAAGACACTATTGTAAGATCTGAAGCTAAAGCGCCTGCCAAAGCTTATGCTATCTGAGCTTGTGAGGAAGCTTCATCTCTGGATGTTATAACAGGTATATTTACTCTTTATGATACTTCTGTGATTGCATTGATAGACCCAGGTTCTACTCATTCGTATATATGAATGAACTTAGTATCCAGTAAGATTTTTCCTGTAGAGTCTACTGAATTTGTTATTAGGTAAAAGTGTCCAGGTTGATTGTATGCAAGAACTGTCAATTAATGTTTCGAGATATCTATTTTTCGGCTGATCTGATGCTATTACCTTTTGATGAGTTTGATATAATTTTGGGTATTCACTGGTTGACATTGCATGATGCTGTTGTGAATTACAAAAGATAGACTATTGATTTGAGATGTCATAATGACAAAATAGTTCAGATTGAATCTAATGATTTGAATGGGTTACCTACTATGATATCTATGTTAAAAGCTTAGAGTTTTGTGAGAAAGGGTCATGAAGCTTATTTTTCTTATGTAATAGACTCGAAAGTGTCAGAAAAGAAAGTTGAATTAGTGCCAATTGTCTATGAATTCCCTGAGGTATTTCCTGAAGAATTACCGGGATTACCTCCAATACGTGAATTTGAATTTGGTATTGAATTGCTGCCGGGAACAACTCCTATTTCAACAGCTCCATATAGAATGGCACCAACAGAGTTGAAAGAGTTAAAGTCACAGTTGCAAGAGTTGACTGATAGAGGGTTTGCAAGACCGAGTTTCTCACCTTGGGGGTGCTCCTGTTCTGTTTGTGAAAAAGAAGGATGGCATGATGACAATGTGCATTGGTTATCGTCAGTTGATCAATGTGACTATGAAGAACAAATATCCACTGCCCAGAATTGATGATTTATTTGATCAGCTTAAAGGAACAACTATGTTTTCAAAGATAGATCTGAGGTCGGGATACTATCAGTTACAAGTAAAAGATTTAGACATTCTGAAGACTGCTTTCAAAACGAGGTACGGGCATTATGAGTTTTTAGTTATGCCTTTCAGACTAATGAATGCTCCTCCTGTTTTATGGATTTGATGAACAAAATTTTCAGACCGTACTGATTTGTTGTTGTATTCATTGACAACATTTTGATTTATTCACTAGATGAAACTGAACATGCAGAACACCTGAGAATTGTGTTGCAAACTCTGTGTGATAAGCAATTGTATGCAAAGTTTAGTAAATGTGAATTCTAGTTGTGAGAAGTTGGTTTTCTAGGACATATTGTATCAACCTCTGGAATACGAGTTGATCCGAGTAAGATTTCTGCTATTCTAGAATGGAAACCTCCGAAGAATGTGTCTGAAGTTCGTAGTTTTCTAGGACTTGCTGGTTATTATCTAAGGTTTGTAAAAAGCTTTTCGATGATTGCTACTCTGTTGACAAGATTGCTTAAGGAAGATTTGAAGTTTGAAAGGTCTGAAAAATGTCAGAAAAGCTTTGATCAGTTGAAAACTTTGTTGACTGAAGCTTCAGTTTTGGTACAGCCAGAATCAGGTAAAGCGTTCATCATTTATAGTGATGCTTCGTTATCTGGGATGTGTTTTGATGCAGCAAGGAAAAGTTATAGCTTATGCCTCAAGACAATTAAAGCCTCATGAAAAAAATTATCCAACACATGATCTTGAGCTAACTGCGATTGTGCTTGCATTAAAGATTTGGCATCATTATCTTTTCGATGAGAAATGCCACGTGTTTTCGATCATAATAGTTCGAAGTACCAAATGACTCAAAAAAACTTGAATCTGTGACAAAGAAGATGGCTAGACTTGTTGAAAGATTGCGAGATTGTGATACATTATCATCTGGGAAAGGCAAATATTGTTGTCGATGCATTGAGCCAGAAATCACTATTTGCATTGTGTGCTATGAATTCTCATTTAGATCTATTTGTTGATGGTTCAGTTTTAGCTGATTTGAAAGTGAAACCATTATTTTTACAACAAATATGTGATGATCAGAAAGTTGATAATGAGTTGTTAGAAAAATGAGCTCAATGTAATTCGAATTCTAATTTTGAATTTTGAGTTGATGATGATGATAGCTTGAGATTTCAAGATTGAATCTGTATTCCTAGAAATCCAGAGTTATTACAGTTAATTTTGAATGAAGCCTATAATAGTCGTTTATGTGTTCATTCGAGTAGTACAAAGATGTACCATGATTTGAAGCAATACTATTGGTGGTCTAGTATTAAACGAGACATTTCTGACTTTGTTTCGAAATGTTTAGTCTATTAACAAGTAAAATCCAAACATCAGGTTCTATCTGGTTTACAACAACCGATTTTGATTTCCGAGTGGAAATGGGATAGAGTGACGATGGACTTTGTTTCTGGATTGCCATTAACTCCTAGAAAGAAAGATGCAATTTGGGTCATAGTTGATCGACTGACGAAATCTGCCCATTTTATTCCGATACGATCTGATTACTCACTTGATAAGTTAGCTGACCTTTACATTTCTAATATTGTGAGATTGCATTGAGTACCATTGTCTATTGTATTTGATAAAGATCCGAGATTCACATCGTGATTTTGGAAGAAACTACAAGATGCTTTAGGTACAAAACTACACTTTAGCGCTGCTTTCCATCTGCAAACAAATGGCCATTCTTGAGTTTAACGGTATGTGGGAACAATATTTTCCACTGATTGAATTTGCGTACAATAATAGTTTTCAATCGAGCATTAAAATGGAACCTTACAAAGCTTTGTATGGACGCAAATGTAGAACACCTCTGTATTGGACTGAACTCAGTGGAAGTAAGATACACGGGGTCGATTTGATAAAAGACACTGAACAGAATGTCAAAATAATTCGTGATAGTCTGAAAGCAACGTTTGATCATCAGAAGTCTTATGCAGACTTGAAAAGAAAAGATATTGAATTCAAAATTGGTGATAAAGTATTTTTAAAAGTATCTCTGTGGAAAAAAGTACTCAGATTCAGACGTAAAGGCAAATTGAATCCGAGGTTTATTGGGTCGTATAAGATCATCGAGCGTATCGAACCTATAGCATATAGATTATTGTTGCCACCTATGTTAGAAAAGATTCATAATGTACTTCATGTGTCAATGCTTCGTCGATACAGATCTGATCCATCACATGTGATTTCCCCATCTGAGATTGAAATCCATTTTGATATGACTTATGAGGAAGAACAGATCCGTATCTTAGCTCGTGAAGTGAAAGAATTGTGAAATAAGAAAATCTCATTTGTGAAAGTGTTATGGCATCGACACGGGGTTGAAAAGGCTACATGGGAGCCTGAAGATACAGTGAGACAGCAATATCGGAACCTGTTTAACTGTAAGATTTTCGGGGACAAAAATCCCTAAGGGGGAGAATTGTAACAGTCTGGTTTTGACCCTAGACGGAATAGTGGTTTTGGGACCACAAATTTGAGCTAGAAAAATATTTAAATATTATTTTCTAAGTCTATAGCATGTGAATTAGAATGTGTGAAATTTCTGTGATTTAATTTGATAAATTATGTGCTTAATTTGATAAAAGGATTAAATCACATAAATTGTAAAAGAAGCCTTCTATTTGAATAAGGGCTTAATTGATGTGTCTTTCTAGATATGAGGCCTTATGTTGTAAATAGACCATTTTAAGGTGGGTTGGATGGAAATGAACATTGATAGTGGCATTTTAATGTTAATATTAAAGGTTAAAATAGTAAAATAAGTATTAATATGTATATTAAATAAAACAAACAATTAAAAGATAATTATTATCATCTTATTTTGCTGAATGTGGAGAAAGAAGATTTAAGCTTTTACATGTTCAATATTCGGCTACTTCTAAGATAAATTAAGGTATGGATTTTGATCGATTTTTGATAATTCCTACGTTTTTGTAATCGTTGATTCTTGTTCTTTCAAACCCATGCTTCAATTTTATGACTTGATGAAGATTTTGAAAAGTTCCACTGATGAACTCATGAGCTTTGTGATGATTGTTGATGAAATATGAAATATATGTGTTAGATTAACATGTTTTGTCTTTGGATTTTTAGTGAAATTGAGTAATTTGGAATAAATTGAGAAAATAATATTTTGAGGGACTAAATTATGAAATAAACGAAATAAATGGACTTATATGAGCATGAGTAAAATTCGGCTCGGCATGGATAACATGAGATTGTGTATTTTTTGATTTTGTGAAATAGGGACTAAAATGTCAAAGTGTGAAAATGTAAGGGCTAATTTGTAAATTACCCTAAATATTTGTTTTTGGATTGAATTGAATGAATTAGTGAATAAATGATTTAACTTTGAATATGCATAGATTAAGAATCGAAGAAAATGAACTTAGATCGTGGGAAATCAAAAGTAATTGAGTAGCCGAGTTCGTTTCTGTTTATCCGAATCTGAGGTAAGTCTATATACAAATAAACATATGTACATTGATATATGTATGCTTATATGAAAATTCATAATGATGAATGTATATGAGATGATGAGTACATGAATTTTGATATACTATCGATATGGTGTCAACATCCGAAAAAGTCTCGTACGAACCTAGGAATAGATAGGATTGCGTATGTCATGACATAGGTGATCAATATGATTCATTGTGTAAGACCATGTCTGGGACGTTGGCATCGATTTGAGATTTATGTGTAAGACCATGTATGGGACATTGGCATTGGAACATCCTGGAATTAAGGGCATGGTATTATACTATATTACTGTGTCTTGGCATGCTTTGTTTATTATTTTGATGTGTTTGGGGGTCCCGGGAAGGCTCAGGGTTAAGCTGAAGGCTTGATGAAAATTTCATTTTTAGGCACTCTAGGGGAAGGCTAGTTGAGGCAGGCCTTAAGGATATTTAGTTGTGTTTTGTTAACACAAGTAAGGAGTGGTAAGGTGGCAAAGAGGCACTACTTAGAGAGCTTAGAGGTGGCGTCACAAGGGGGTAGCAGCAAGGGGGAGGATCGAGTCCCACAAGTCCCACTTTGGAGCTTTAACTTTTTGCACTTGAATGGGGAGAAGTGGATTCGGCCAGGACTCGAGGAAGTGGGAGAAGACTGAGTCAAACATTTCAAATGGGTGGCCATTAGAAGTTTGTGGGGTTTGAATTGGTCAACAATGTTTGAATGGGTGAAGGAGATGGCCGAATTTTGGATGCTTGAAGGGGGGAGAAGTCTATTTTGGCTTGTAGTGCGTGTGTGCCAAATTTCATTTAGCAATTGAGGCATTTTAGGTGAGCTTTTCGATCATGTGTGTGTGGGTGTGCCGATTTTGATAGTGTCTGTTGTGTAAAGTTTAGGCCAAAATCATTTCTTTTCCTCTTGTTTTCAATCAGTGGTCGCATTTTCTTTTTGTTACCAAAAGAGAACCGTAGCTCACTACTCCTTTTTCCTCTCATTTAAGGTATTAACCGAACATTCACTTGTTCATCACACCCATCTTTTTCATTCTCTTTTCCCTTTCTGCTTTCTTTGATTTTATTGGCCGAACCATTCACCTTTTCCCCTCTGCTTTTTCTTTCCTTTTTCTCTTCTTGTTCCTCTATTTTCTCCCTTGGTTAGTCGCAACCTCCTGCCTCTCATAAATCATTTTCTTATTCTTCTTCTTCTCTCTTTTGAGATTTCTTTGTTGTTCTCCTGAGCTGAACCCTGGGTCATCTTTTGCAAGTGGATTCCATCACCAAACCGAATCCCCTGAGTTATCATTCCAAAAACTGAATCCTCTCTAGTGGGATCATCTTGGCCGAATTTGGAACTTTTTCTACCATAATCGCTTGCGCTGAATCTCCTTTATATCATTCAGTTTCTCTGTGTTAAGCCGAATACTGTGAAGCAAGGTGGTAGAAATCTGCCCAGATCTTTTTATCGATTTGGTTGTTAAGTTGCCAAATAGTTGTAGTTTGGATCCTGAAGGCCTGTCAGTTGCCAAACTTTACCTTCCATTCAGATTCCTGAGTCAATCAAAGGAAGGGAGTGAACCCCTAGCTTTGGCTCCCAGGTTTAAGAAGTGTGCTGTGTCGGCGGTTCAAGATTTTTCGTCGGGATGTGGTAGAGAGCCGACCTCTTTTTTGGATAGGCAAATAGTCATCGTCCCTACAAAAGAGAGTGTTTATGTAGATAGCTTGGTGTTACGTGTTATATGGTGTGTATTACTCACACGCCTTCTATGTAATCATGTTATTAATTGTACAGGCTGGAAGCCGAAATAACTGATATGATAGGTTAACTACCTGATGGGTAAGGTTGGAGACGCCGGGGTAAGTTCTCGATATTGATATTTTTGTTAAATTGCATATATGTATATTCGATGTTATGCTACTATACACTGTGATATAAGCTGCACACTTAATGTGCACGATATAAAGAGCATGAGCTCGGGATTGAATATGAAGAGGAGGGAGAATCAGTGACAAATGTCACGAGTGACTACGGTCACGAGTGGTCTAGGTACCACGGTGGTTGAAACCATGAATATTCTGATTAGTGACTTAGCTCGGTGGTTTACGACCAATGTGGGTTGGCCCCACGTATACATTATTTTCCAGAGATTGTCACGGTGGTCTACGACCACGGTGGGTTTGCCCCACGAGTACATTATAGTGACTACTGTCACGAGTGGTCTAGTACCACGGTGGTTATGAACCACGAATGGCATAATGCCACGGGTGTTTGGATGGAGAGCTAAACTGGGATGGGCTGCATTGCAATCATCTGGCATGTTATGTATTGAATGGCCTAAGGCCGATTTGTGTTACATGGGGATCCACACACTGAGTCTCGATAACTCACCCATTTTTCTAACTGTTGCAGGTAATCAGTAGATCGCGGATTTAGGAGCCGAGGCAGACTCGAGGTGGCCATGTACTATTTCTCGTAAACTCATTTCTTTTACTTAGACTTATTTTTATTTGGGATTTAAGTTGTAATTAGGCAGCTTAAATTTTATGTTGGGTTTTGATAATGAGTTAGTGTATACATGCTCGGGTTTACCGATAATCGGGGCTTTCTTAAAAACATAAAAAGAAGTTTTCCCAAATCTACAACAAATGGGTAATACACTGTAAATAATTAAAACTTCAAAATTTTTCTTAGCATAGCAAACAATATTTTCAAAAAAAAAAAGTCACGCACCTCAAGGATTAACTTAAAGAACACCCTTCAAACTTTTCTCTAATTTGATTTTCATAAGAAAAGTTCGTTTATTTTAGCACTTAGTCGACTTAATAAAGCTAAAAGTAAGATTGAGACAACAAAGCAATTTTAAAAAATAGTATAAGCCCATAACACAGATTCTTTAAGCAAGTTAACTCCTTGAATCGCGATGTTTTTCCAAACTTTTCAAATTTACTTTCTCTGTAGCAATCCAGATTCGGTCGTAACGTTTTGACAGGGTTTGGGGTGTTACAATTGTTGTATCAGGGTGAGGTTTCAAACACTTGGTTGTGGGTATGGGGGTATAAAATGTTTTAAAACATGGCTACAAAATGGTTTAAAAATATGTATGTCTTTTGGAAGCATGGCACCCGAGTCTCTGGCACCAAATCTGCGTGGTAAGTTCTCTGACTGTTGGTTGTCTTATATGAATTATATATAATGTGCTATGACTACTTGTAATGAGAAATGTAACCGTAGGGACTGAAACCTTAGGTTTGTATGAATAGGGCAAGAATTACTCATACTGCAATCTTCATAAAACTGCTCGGGGATAAATAGTGGAAGAAGACACTAACTCATAAAACTCTTAACCAGATTAACTCGCGTTAGTAATAATGAGTACTAAAGGACGTGGACATGAGATGCGAGGTCATGGAAGAGGCTGAAATGTTAAAGTTGAGCCTTCGGAATTTGGGCATGGGCCGGAGGGTGAGGTACCCTACTCGCCTGTTGCAGAAGCAGAATTCCAAGATCAAATTGGTGGAGACGATGCTGTGTCACAGGCTATGTTATGCATTCTGGAGAGAGTGGCTGGAGCGATCACGGGATCAATGGCTCAAAAATCTGTGCCTGGGTGACTCAGGGCTAATGGGGATGAAATGTTTAGGGGCACCTCTGGTGTGGCTCCTAATGTAGATGAATACGGGTTAGAAGCAGTGGAACGGATTATGGATGATCTTGGCTGCACTGCGGAAGAAAAGTTGAAAGGGGTTGTGTCTCTTCTTAGAGATGAGGCATATCAATGGAGGCTCACGGTTAGAGATGGTATAGTAACGGATCGGATCACCTGCAACTTCTTTAAGTCTACATTCCAAGGGAAATATATTGGGTCAAGTTATGTGGACGCTCAGCGTAAGGCATTCCTTAACTTGGTTCAGGGTAATAAGTCAGTGGGCGAATATGAGGCAGAATTCTTGCGCCTAAGACGGTATGCTCGTGGTATTGTGTCTACAGATCATGAGCGTTGTGTTCGATTTGAGGATGGTTTTGAGGGATGAGTTGCGAGTACTGATAGCTTCACAACGAGAAAGGGAATTCGCTATTCTTGTTGAGAAGGCTAAGATAGCCTAGGAGGCAAAGTGTTCTGAAAGGAAGAATCAAGATAGGGACAATGGCAGAAATAAAAGGAGTTTTGGGCCATCAAGACCTATTGGGAACTTTCAGAAAAGGCCCAAGTTGGAGGGGCCGGGTCAAGTTGTGAGGTGATCGTGCAAACAGTCGAGTTTTAATATTTATAAAAAGAATAATCGAACATGTAGACTAACTATGACAATGATAGAGGCAAGTGCACCTATCGAACAGTAGTATAGTTTAGGCAAGAATATCTTATCGAACCCAAAAGAAACCTAAAAGTACTACTACTCACTCTCTTTCTATTATTTAGCCTAAAATATGGAGTGATTGGTTTATTAATCTAAAAACTAATGAAATACTTAAACTAAATGCAAAAACAAAAGAATGAATTGGAGAAAGACTTTAGGAAAACTCAGTTGATGAAGATGATACCCTCAGGAAGAATCCACCTATGACTTCACTTATTACTTATTCCCCAAACCATATGATTTCTTTACTTAGATTGATTCGTGAGACTCCTTAACCTATATTAAACTGTCTCTCGAGGCGAATAACATCTAACCTTAGGTTAATTAGTGGAACTCTCGTTCTCTTATAATAATCCCCTAAGGAAGCAGTAAATCAATCAATAGATTCCCATATTAGGTTTCACCCTAATCTGGCAAAATCTCGTAAACTTATCTCTATGCGCTGATACACTCCGCTCAATTATGCTAGATCTACTCTTCGGAAGGGTCTATTCCTCCTCCACCTAAGCACATCAGATTAAATTAAGCAACATAATTAAGAACAAACTAATTACTTATCCTATAATTTAGAAATCAAATAACAAAATCCATCATAGGTTTCATCCCCTTCAGGTATCTTAAGGGTTTAATTCATAACTAAACAAGAAAACATCTCAATAGAAAAGATAAAAAAAAAAGAAATCCCTAAAACTCCGTGAAGGAATTGAAGGAGAGATCCTCCGTCTTGAATGGAGCTCCGGCTTCTTGAGATGGATCAACTGGCTATCTTCAAATGATTCCCTAAAAGATGAAAGCTTCGGCAAAAGCCTCTGCTAAAAATCGTCCTCTTCAATGTCTACCTTGGGTTGTTTATATAGGCATTTGAGATGCTTTACTTGGCTCCTGAGTACCTCTTTCAATTAGAATTACTATTAGGGTGTTTAAGTAGACTTAGGAGTATGTTTCTTTGGCTTCAAGCATCCAATTCTGAGTGAAATTACTCATTCTCGCGGTAGGAGCACGGTCATGGCACACGCCGGTATAAATTGTGGTTGGGCCGTGTCTCGATTCTGTCATTTTGGGCACGACTGTGTAGATCACCAAGCACGTCCGTGTGTGGTAAATGGATGATGCACGGCCGTGTGTGACTTATTGGAGGCTGTGCTCTAGGTAATCGATGAGTCATGGTCGTGTGGGCTTTGGGCCAGGCCGTGTTGAATTCTTGGGCTGGCTCAATTTAGTCCGTTTTAAGCCTGTTTTACATTTTTTATCCTTAGGTGCTTTCATGAGTATAAGACATGAAAAGAAAGAATTAAGAGCACCTTTTTACATAAATCAAGGATAATTCATCCAAAAGCATACTAAATGTGGGATTAAAATATGTTACTTT
Organism: Gossypium rotundifolium; assembly: GCA_025506655.1. Classification (NCBI taxonomy): domain Eukaryota; kingdom Viridiplantae; phylum Streptophyta; class Magnoliopsida; order Malvales; family Malvaceae; genus Gossypium; species Gossypium rotundifolium. The sequence continues at coordinate 35,686,781 of CP106730.1, forward strand.
TATGGTTTATCAAATACTCCCACTCTTAAGCTTTTGCTTGTCCTCAAGCAAAATTCTCAACTTATAATTAAAATGAACTTTCCATAATTCATAATTCCCATCGACTATGTCCCATCATAATTCATAGATAATTTATAAATGGATAATTTAACTCAAAGAGCCCTAAAGATTCAAAGAAGATATGTCATGATTTTGTAGCACGGAAACGTAGGTGTCTCCCCTTATCTAAATAATCATCTTTGATTCAAAACCGACAAGGATTGACATCCCTACTAAAGATTCACTCAAATCAGTCAAAGGTGTTTAAGGTTCACAATAAGGCACTCAAGAGTCGAACCTGAAAAGTTAATCCCATAGGCTTGCCTAAAAATCACATCTCCACCACTGTATATGAGATGATACACAAATTAAAAGTTCTTTATCAGGGTTGTAATGGGGCTAGGGTTTAAAGGTGTGGCCACAGGCTAAATTAAAGGGTTTAGAATCGAGATTGATTTGACAAATTACCTAACTAAAAACAATGAACTAGAAAAAGAATTACATCACTTGAAACTTTGAAACTAATAATAATACGAGCTTTTTCATTGACAATTGACATTGATTGTATAAGCTCTCTTTTCATACTCTAATACTGAATAAACTTTGAATTTTTGATATTTTTTTTGAGAACTTCACTAAAATAAATACATAATAAAGAAAGAACTTTTATCAACTGGAATAAACTAATTAAGTAACTGATCAAGTCAATTCTCGATAGTAAGGTAGTTAAAGGAATAGTGATAACAAATACAAAGGGGTTTCGGGTAATATTAACGTGTTAATCAATAAAAAAGGTTGTTAGGATCAAAGGGGTTCACTAGGGGTTATTCATGAAGGTAGTCTTTTTAGTGGATTGAATGGGTTAAAACCTAGGTACCTTTATCATCTCAGTATATCAAATCATGAATGTGGTCTTGACATGCATAAACGAGGGAAGTTCTAGAATAACAGTTAAAATTTGACACACTCATAATCAATAAAGTGAGCATGAAAAAGAATGTATGCTCCATAAGGATCACAATCTTACAAAAATTATGGGTGTTTTTGACATCAATCCCTATAAATTTTGAACTTTATGGTGATACTCAAATTTGGTTTAACAACCTATCAATTTTAATTTTTAGAAAGTAGACTTATCATGCTCGATTCTCTAGTATTCTTAAAATTTAATATTAATGAACGATTAACTATGACTTATTCAAAAACATATCAATAAAAATCATAAATCATTATAAATTTCACCCTAATTAATAATATGAGAAAAATACTTAAAATCAAGACTAAATTTAGGGTTTTAAGAATTATGCGAAAAGTTAGGCACTATTACCTCCCACACTTAAGATGTATATTGCATTCAATGTACAAAGATAGATAATATTTTATAGAAGATCAAAAGAGAGGGATAGAGTCCACTTCCTGAATTTTGGATGATTCTGGCGTCTTTGGGGGCGGTGATGGTGTTTTCTATGGGCCTGGTGGTATGGCTACTGAAAAACAATTTGCAAGAAGAAGAAATTGGGTAGCCTGCGAAGATATAGCCAAGAGATCTAGAGAAATAATAATATACTAATAATATAATTAAAGATTAAAAAATAAAGAGAAGTGGCGTGATTCCCTAGCAGCCTTTAGAGCCTAAAACCAAGAAACTAATATGAAATAAATGAAATTAAGTAGAAAAGAAGTATAGATAAGGAAAATAAAGGAGAAAAGAACATAAAAATAGAACCGAAAAGGTTTCGGAGACCCTTGGCGTGTTAATTAGCTGAAGATGCTGGCATGAACTCATGTTGAAGTCTCCTCTGAGGAGATGATGCTTACCTTCTTACATTTCTTCGGCATGATTTTTGTGTTACTCAAGAGTATTGGACCATTTCTATGAGCAGAGAGAAAAATTTGAAAGAAAGAAAAGGAAGAAAGAATATGTGAAAAAAGGGAAGGGCTGTGGGGATTTAATTAAGATTTCAAATCTGTCATGTTCCCACACCCGTGTATTGAGGGTGTGTTGATTCACACGGTCGCATCGCACGGCCGTGTTTTCGAGTGTGTTGTTCTTCCACACTTGTTTGTCGATTGGCACGCTAATTCCTAAAAGGCCAGTATGTGAGCACAGATGGAATGCACGGGCGTGGTCTGCCCGTGCTCAATAAGTTAGTATCTTAGCACGTTCGTGAGGCACGGCCGTGCTATTTTATCGGTGCCTGTGGTGTGGGTGGTTGGATCCGTGACGTTGGGGGGAGGGTGAACTGACTTGCACGGCTCTGCTCGGTCAGTGTGGTGGTTTGGTGGTCCACACGGCCACGCACACTGCAGTGTGTGAAATGTGTGGCACTGAAATTTGCATTTTTGTGTTAGTTTAAATGTTAAGAGAAGAAAGAAGGAAAGAAAAGAAAATTAATTTGAAAGTAAATAGTGTTAGTGCTTGGGTTGCCTCCCGAGAAGCGCTCGTTTATAGTCTTAAGCTAGACTGTCCTTGACTTTGAAAATTTTAGGGAGGTTTAAAGGTTTGAATTTTTTCCTTCTTGCTGACAGTTTTATTTTCGTGGCAAAGTTTAGGTAGAGAAGCATTTACCTTGAAATTGCCGAATATTGGATTGCTTACCTCGACTATTTCATGTGCAAAAATATCGTGTACCTGAAGGAGTATTTCTTCCTTTTTCTTCAGGTCTGTTGAAGTGATGTGAGGATCGGCTTTGTCTAAAAGCACCTGGTCTCCTATTTTAAAGTGATTTGATGTCCCTATGAGCTCTTCTGGTGGTTCCTTTGGTTTTACTTCGTGTGGATCTGACTTTTCTTTGGTGTGTATCTTCTGCTCTTCTAAATTATCGATCTTAAGGTTTTGTTTCTGATGTGATTCTTCTGTAACGACTTGAGGGTTATGCATTGGCTCAGGTTTGATGCATTGTGATGTTTCCTGCGAAGAAGGTTGAACAATTTGGTTATCTATTGAAATGACTTTCTTACCTTCATCTTCTGTTGTTTTGGCTGAGTCGAGAGCTTGAAGATTGACCGATTCTTCTCCTACACGAAGTATGAGTTCTCCTATGGCAACATCAATTTTAGTCTTGGCAGTTGCAAGAAAATGTCTTCCTAAAATTAAAGGGATTGAATTTTCCTCATCCATGTCTAAAACAACAAAATCTACTGGGAAAACAAATTTATCGATTTTTACTAAAACGTCTTCAATAATGCCCCTAGGAATTCTAACAGCTTTATCACTAGTTGAATACTCATCCTAGTTTGTTTGGGCTTCCCTAGACCTAGTCGTTTAAACGAAGGCATAAGGCATGACATTTATACTCGCCTCTAAATCACCTAACGATTATCAATAGTTAAACTACCAATTAAACATGGAATAGTAAAACTCCACGGATCTTTTAGTTTCTATGGTAGCACTGCTTACGTAGCATTCTTTGAGCATGTTGCGTTGAGTTCCACATGGTGCTCTTCATCTATTTTATGTTTGTTCGTCAAGAGTCGTCTTAAAAATCTCCTTGAGTCGGGCATCCAAAAAGAGCTTCAAGAAGAGGTAAGTTAATATGTAATTTCTTTAAAAGTTTTAAAAACTTACCCAATTGTTCCTCCGAATCATCTTTTTTCAATGCTTCAGGATAAGGTATGGGAGGTTGGTACTCTTTGATTACCAGTGTTTCTTGTGCTACCTCAAATTTACCTTTTTCTTCCTTGGTTTCTTGTACTGAGGTGGGCTCGTCTACCTGTGTACCCTCTTGAGCGGTGATGGCTTGGATCTCCTCTTTTGGGTTTATTTCTGTGTTGCTTGGTAGACGTCCTTGTTGACGTCTAGAAATCAGCTTTGTAAGATGTCCCACTGACCTAGCAAGTTCTCCAACTTGATTCTCAATCCCCTTGATCGATTTTTGTTGTTCATCAAGTGTTGCTTCAGTCTTTTGGAGACGAGAATCTGCAGCTGCCATGAATTTTGTTAGCATCTCTTCAAGGTTTGATTTCTTTTCTTGTGGATAGGGCTGATTTTGGTAATTTGGAGGAGGTTGCTACCTTTGAATTCCTTGATTTCCTTGTCCTCCCCACGAAAAATTTGGGTGGTTCCTCCAACCTGCATTGTAAGTGTTACTATAAGGATTATTATTAGATCTGATATTGTTACCTATATAGTTTGTTTGCTCGTTGTTTGCGTCCGGTTGGTAGGGTGGGTACTCAGAATTTGCCACATTTCCACTCGCTTCGCATTGCATGACTGGGTGTACCTGCGAAGAACATAAGTTATCAAGCTTTTTATTCATCATCTCCACCTGTGTTGACAGCATTGTTACTGCGTCTATGTTAAAAACTCTGGCTGATTTTGTCGGTTTGGCTCTTGTAATTTGCCATTGATAGGTGTTCAATGACATCTCTTCAATAAAATCGTAAGCTACTTCAGGAGTTTAGTTGTTCAAAGTTCCACCGGCTGATGAGTCAATCATTTGCCGCGTTGAAGAATTCACATCGTTATCAAAAGTTTGGACTTGAAGCCACAAAGGTAATCCATGGTGTGGACATCTTCTCAGGACATCCTTATATCTCTCCCATGCATCATATAATGTTTCGGCGTCATTCTGCATAAAAGAAGATATGTCATTCCTAAATTTGGCCGTTTTGGCTGGTGGAAAATATTTTAAAAGAAATTTTTCGATCATTTGATCCCATGTGGTGATTGACCCTCGTGGTAACGAGTTCAACCACTCATTTGCTTTATTCCTTAATGAAAAAGGGAATAACCAAAGACGTATGGCATCATTAAAAATGCCATTTATTTTGAAGGTATCACAGAATTCTAAAAAATTAGATATATGCGTATTTGGATCTTCATCCTGCAAACCATCAAATTTAACAAACTGTTGAATCATTTGTATTGTTTTAGGCTTTAATTCAAAATTATTAGCAGCTGTAGCAGGCCTAACAATGCTAGATTCTGCCCCTGTCACATTAAGTTTAGCATAATCATACATAGTACACGGAGCATTCTGTTCTTGCACATTTGGCGGTGGATTGTTTTCGTCCATCCCTTCAGTAGGATTGGATCTTTCTTGTTGTTCTTCTCTTTGGTAGTATAGAGCTCGTCTAGTTTCTCTGCGATTCCTTCAAGCGATAGCTTCAATGTCACTTTTGTATTCTGGAGGTCCTCTCAGGTTTCTTTTAGTCATTAACTAGAGGTTCCTCCTAGGAAAAGAAAGAAAGAAATTTAGAGAAACAAAGATATATGTAGAAAAATAAGAAAAAATAAAAATAATGGCTAAAGTAATAGAAATAGAGCTTTCTTAATATTTTAGAAGTCCTCAGCAACGGCGCCAAAAACTTGATCGTGTCAAACACTCCGGTTTGAATATTTATAAAAAGAATGATCGAACCTGTAGACTAACTATGACAACGATAGAGGCAAGTGCACCTATCGGATAGCAGTATAGTTCAGGCAAGAATATCTTATCGAACCCAAGGGAACCTAAAAGTACTACTACTCCCTTTCTTTCTATTATTTAGCCTGAAATATGTAGTGATTGGTTTATTAATCTTAAAACTAATGAAATACTTAAAACTAAATGCAAAGACAAAAGAATGAATTGGAGAAAGACTTTAGGAAAACTCAGTTGATGAAGACGATACCCTCAGGAAGAATCCACCTATGACTGCACTTATTACTTATTCCCCAAACCATATGATTTCTTTACTTAGCTTGATCCGTGAGACTCCCTAACCTATATTAAACCATCTCTCGAGGTGAATAACGTCTAACCTTAGGTTAATTACTGGAATTCTCGTTCTTCTATAATAACCCCCTAAGGAAGCTGTAAATCAATCAATGGATTCCCATATTAGGTTTCACCCTAATCCGGCAAAATCTCGTAACCCTATCTCTAGGCACCTGATCAACTCCGCTCAATTATACTAGATCTACTCTAAGGAAGGGTTGATTCCTCCTCCACCTAAGCACATTAGATTAAATTAAGCAACATAATTAAGAACAAACTAAGTACTTATCATATAATTTAGAAATCAAATAACAAAATCCATCATAGGTTTCATCCCCTTCAGGTATTTGAAGGGATTATTTCATAACTAAATAAGAAAACATCTCAAGTGAAAGATAAAACAATACATAAGAAATCCCTAAAACTCCCTAAAGGAATTGAAGGAGAGATCCTCCGTCTTGAATAGAGCTCCAGCTTCTTGAGATGGATCAACTGGCTATCTTCAACTGATTCCCTAAATGATGAAAGCTTCGGGAAAAGCCTTTCCTAAAAACCGTCCTCTTCAATGTCTGCCTTGGGTTGTTTATATAGGCTTTTGAGATGCTTTACTTGGCTCCTAAGTACCTCTTTCAAGTAGAATTACTATTAGGGTGTTTAAGTAGACTTAGGAGTATGTTTCTTTGGCTTCAAGCATCCAATTCCGAGTGAAATTGCTCATTCCCACGACAGGGGCACGGCCATGGCACATGCCTGTGTAAATCGTGGTTGGGCCATGTCTCGATTCTGTCATTTTGGGAACGGCCGTGTAGATCACCAGGCATGTCCATGTGTGGTAAATGGATGATGAACAGCCGTGTGTGACTTATTTGAAGTCATGCTCTAGGTAATCAGTAAGGCATAGTCGTGTGGGTTTTGGGTCAGGCCGTGTCGAATTCTTGGGTTGTCTCAATTTAGTCCATTTTAAGCCTGTTTTACGTTCTTTTTATCCTTGGGTGCTTTCCTGAGTATAAGACATGAAAAGAAAGGATTAAGAGCACCTTTTTACATAAATCAAGAATAATTCATCCAAAAGCGTACTAAATGTGGGATTAAAATACGTTACTTTTATGGTTTATCAAATACCCCCACACTTAAGCTTTTACTTGTCCTCAAGCAAAATTCTCAACTTATAATTAAAATGAACTTTCCATAATTCATAATTCCCATCGACTATGTCCCATCATAATTCATAGATAATTTATAAATGGATAATTTAACTCAAAGAGTCCTAAAGATTCAAACAAGATAAGTCATGATTTTGTAGCACGAAAACATAGGTGTCTCCCCTTCTCTAAATAATAATCTTTGATTCAAAACCGAAAAGGATTGACAACCTTACTAAAGATTCACTCAAATCACTCAAAAGTGTTTATGGTTCACAATAAGGCACTCAAGAGTCGAACCTGAAAAGTTAATCCCATAGGCTTGCCTAAAAATCAAATCTCCACCACTGTATATGAGATGATACACAAATCAAAAGGTCTTTATCAAGGTTGTAATGGGGCTAGGGTTTAAAGGTGTGGTCACAGGCTGAATTAAAGGGTTTAGAATCAAGATTGACCTGACAAATTACCTAACTAAAAAAAATGAACTAGAAAAAAATAATTACATCACTTGAAACTTTGAAACTAATTATAATACGAGCTTTTTCCTTGACAATTGACTTTGATTGTATAAGCTCTCTTCTCATACTCTAATACTGAAAAAACTTTGAATTTTTGATATTTTTTTTGAGAACTTAACTAAAATAAATACAAAATAAAGAAAGAACTTTTATCAATTGGAATAAACTAATTAAGTAACTGATCAAATCAATTCTCGATAGTAGGGTAGTCAAAGGAAGAGTGATGACAAATACAAAGGGGTTTCAGGTAGTATTGACGGGTAAATCAATAAAAAGGGTTCTTAGGACCAAAGGGGTTCACTAGGGGTTAATCATGAAGGTAGGCTTTTTAGTGGATTGAATGGGTTAAAACCTAGGTGCCTTTATCATCTCAGTATATCAAATCATGAATGTGGTCTTGACATGCATAAACGAGGCAAGTTCTAGAATAACACTTCAAATTTGACACACTCATAATCAATAAAGTGAGCACGAAAAAGAATATATGCTCTATAAGGCTCAAAAACTCAAAAAAATTATGGGTGTTTTTGACATCAATCCCTATAAATTTTGAACTTCAAGGTGATACTCAAATTTGGTTTAACAACCTATCAAATTTAATTTTTAGAAAGTAGACTTATCATGCTCGATTCTCTAGTATTCTTCAAATTTAATCATCAATGCATAATTAACTATGACTTATTCAAAGACATCAATAAAAATCATAATCCATTAGAAATTTCACCCTAATTAATAATATGAGAAAAATACTTAAGATCAAGACTAAATTCAGGGTTTTGAGAATGATATGAAAAGTTAGGCATTATTACCCCCCACAATTAAGATGTACATTGCCCTCAATGTACAAAGATAGATAATATTTTATATAAGATCAAAAGAGAGGGATAGAGTGCCACTTCCTAAATTTTGGATGATTCCTAGCGTCTTTGGTGGCAGTGATGGTGTTTTCTATAGGCCTAGTGGTGTGGCTACCGAAAAGCAATTTGCTAGATGAAGAAATTGGGCAGCCTGCGAAAATATAACCAAGAGATCTAGAGAAATAATAATATACTAATAATATAATTAAATATTAAGAAAATAAAGAGAAAGAGACAAAGAAGAAAACTAAAATTTAAAGAAAAGACTAATGGACTAAGGAGTCCTTATTAGCAGATGGTTCGTGAGGTGGGTATGATTTCTAAGGCTGCGGAGTGTTGGTGATGGTGGAAGTTGCGTGATTACCTAGCAGTCTTTAGAGCGTAAAACCATGAAACTAATATGAAATAAATTAAATTAAGCAGAAAAGAAGTATAGATAAGGAAAATAAAGGAGAAGAGAAAAGAAAAATAGAACTGAAAAGGTTTCGGAGACCCTTGGCATGTTAATTAGTTGAAGCTGCCAGCATGAACTCATGTTGAGGTCTCTTCTGAGGAAACGATGCTTACCTTCATACATTTCTTCGGCATGATTTTTGTGTTGCTCAAGAGTCTTGGACCATTTCTATGAACAAAGAGAAAAATTTGAAAGAAAGAAAAGGAAGAAAGAAGATGGGAAAAAGGGGAAGGGTTGTGGGGATTTAAATAAGATTTCAAATCAGGCACGTTCCCACGCCCGTGTAACGAGGGTGTGTCGATTCACACGGCTGCATCGCACGGCTGTGTTGTGGAGTGTGTTTTTCTTCCACACCCATTTGTCGATTGGCACGCCCGTTCCTAAAAGACCAGTCTGTGAGCATGGATAGAATGTACGGGCGTGGTCTGCCATGTTCAATAAGTCAGTATCTTAGCACGGTCGTGAAGCACGGCCATGCTATTTTGTCGATGCCAGTGGTGTGGGTAGTTTGATCTGTGACGTTGGGGGCTGGGTGGACTGACTTGCACGGCTCTACTTGGTCAGTGTGGTGGTTTCGGTGGTCCACACGGCCACGAGCACGGCCGTGTGTAAGGCCGTGTGGCATGGAAATCTGCATTTTTGTATTAGTTTAAATACTGAGAGAAGAAAAAAGGAAAAAAAAAAGAAAATAAATTTGAAAGTAAATAGTGTTAGTGCTCGGGTTGCCTCACGAGAAGCGTTTGTTTGTAGTCTTAAGCTAGACTGTCCTTAACATTGAAAATTTTAGGGAGGTTTAAAGGTTTGAATATTTTCCCTCTTGCTGACAGTTTTATTTTTGTGGCAAAGTTTAGGTCGAGAAGCGTTTACCTTAAAATTACTGAATATTGGATTGCTTACCTCGACTATTTCGTGTGGGAAAATATCGTGTACCTGAAGGAGTATTTCTTCCTTTTTCTTGCAGTCTTTTGAAGTGATGTAAGGATCGGCTTTGTCTAAAAGCACCTAGTCTCCTATTTTAAAGTGATTTGATGTCCCTATGAGCTCTTTTGGTGGTTCCCTTGGTTTTACTTCGTGTGGATCCGGCTTTTATTTTATATGTATCTTCTGCTCTTATAAATTGTCGATCTTAGGGTATTGTTTCTGGTGTGATTCTTTTGTGACGACTTGGGGGCTATGCGTTGGCTCAGGTTTGATGCATTGTGATGTTTCCTGCGATGAAGGTTGAACAATTTGGTTATCTATTGAAATGACTTTCTTACCTTCATCTTCTGTTGTTTTGGCTGAGTCGAGAGCTTGAAGATTGACTTATTCTTCTCCTACACGAAGTATGAGTTCTCCTATGGCAACATCAATTTTAGTCTTGGCAGTTACAAGAAAGGGTATTCCTAAAATTAAAGGGATTGAATTTTCCTCATCCATGTCTAAAATAACAAAATCTACTGGGAAAACAAATTTATCGATTTTTACTAAAACGTCTTTAATAATGCCCCTAGGAATTCTAACAGTTTTATCAGCTAGTTGAATACTCATCCTAGATTGTTTGGGCTTCCCTAGACCTAGTCGTTTAAACAGTGCATAAGGCATGACATTTATACTTGCCCCTAAATCAGTTAATGCATTATCAATAGTTAGACTACCAATTAAACATGGAATCGTAAAACTCCCTGGATCTTTTAGTTTCTGTGGTAGTCTGTTCTGTAGCATTGCTGAGCATGTTGCGTTGATTTCCACATGGTGCTCTTCATCTATTTTGCGTTTGTTCATCAAAAGCTGTCTTAAAAATCTCCTTAAGTCGGGCATCTGAAAAAGAGCTTCAAGAAGAGGTAAGTTAATATGTAATTTCTTTAAAAGTTTTAGAAACTTATCGAATTGTTCCTCAGAATCATCTTTTTTCAAAGCTTCGGGATAAGGTATGCAAGGTTGTACTCTTTGATTACCGGTATTTCTTGTGCTACCTCTATTTTACCTTTTTCTTCCTTGGTTTCTTGTACTAAGGTAGGCTCATCTACTTATGTACCCTCTTGAGCTGTGATGGCTTGGATCTGCTCTTTTGGGTTTATTTCTGTGTTGCTTGGTAGACGTCCTTGTTGACGTTTAGAAATCAGCTTTGTGAGATGTCCCACTGACCTAGTAAGTTCTCCAACTTGATTCTCGATCCCCTTGATCAATTTTTGTTGTTCATCAAATGTTGCTTCAGCCTTTTGGAGACAAGAATCTATAACTACCATGAATTTTGTTAGCATCTCTTCAAGGTTTGATTTATTTTCATGTGGATAGGGCTGATTTTGGTAATTTGGAGGAGGTTGCTGCCTTTGAATTCCTTGTCCTCGCCACAAAAAATTTGGGTGGTTCCTCTAACCTGCATTATAAGTGTTACTATAAGGATTATTATTAGATCTGAAATTGTTCCCTATATAGTTTGTTTGCTCGTTGTCTATGCCTGGTTCGTAGGGTGGGTACTCAGAATTCGCCACATTTGCACTCGCTTCGCATTGCATGACTGGGTGTACCTGCGAAGAACATAAGTTATCAAGCTTTTTATTCATCATCTCCACCTGTGTTGACAGCATTGTTACTGCGTCTATGTTAATGAAAAAGGGAATAACCGAAGATGTATGGCATTGTAACACCCCAAACCCAGTCAAAACACTACAACCGAATCTAGCGTGCCACGGGAAAGAAAGTATTGAAAACTGATTTCTCAACTTGTTTAAAGAGAATTCTATTGTAACATTATAAAGAAAACGTCGTTGAATATTGTGATGTTTAAAACATGTTGAAACTTGTTCCAAAAAAACTTGGTTGCCTTATTGTTACTCCGTATTTAATACTTAGTCAGTGTACATTTTAGAAAACAAGTATTTATTTAGGGTTTTGAAAACACCTAATTCATAGTTTTACCGGCATACATAGAGAAACTTTAAGAAACCACTAAATAAAGTGTCTCAAAATAATACTTAAGCGGCCTTATTACAGAACCAAAAACCTAAATTTAAGAAAATAACTACGTCTATATGGAAAACATTAAAAACGAATGCTGAGCATGGCCACCTCGAGTCCACTCTGGCTCCAAATCCACGATCTAAGGTTTATCTGCAAAATATAAAGGAAGGGGTGAGTCACCTAGACTCAGTGTGTAAACCCCCATCCCAAAAGACGTTATGCTCTTACATAATTTCATATACAAATATGTATGTCATGCAACCCATCAACCTAGATATCTATCCATATCTCCCAAATCTACCCCGTGTGGAACCAAACCACCGGTGGTGCCAAACCACTGGTGACCGAAGTCACAAATAAACATATGTGGTACCAAACCACTGAGACATAGTCACAATTTTATAATATGTGGGGCCAACCCACTGTGTGGTACCAAACCACTGGTGACAGTCTGATAGAACATACTTCCCCTTCCTCTCAGCACCCATATCACATGTTCGTGCTCACCATGCAAGTTTGATCATGCTCTAACATGTAGAATATTGAATAAAGAATGGCATGCACTTATAGTTCACATTTTAATTAATGCTAGCAACCATAACAACTTACCCGACATCCTCGTTTTTACCCACAAGGGTAACTTAGTAATCACTGCCGTCACTTCAGCTTTTATCATCACATAACATTTAACATATTAAGTAAAGAAAGTGTGTAAGAGTTACACACCTGGTTCTCGTACTAACGCTTACATCGCTTCTACGCTACTGTTACTCAAAATTACCACTATCGGCCTACGTTCTATCTCCGATGTCGGCCCACACCCCGATGGTCAATCGTACTCCCGATACTGATCGTTTCTTGTATTTTGGCGTTGGGTTTACAGATCCAACCCCTTCTATCGCTTGATAGTTATTAGTGTCCATAATAACCCCTTGGTCACTAAACCAATAAAACGATGAGATCCAATTAATTTAATACTAATAACACTTTAAACGAACCCTTACCTAATCTGTCGAATCCCAAAAAATCCTTAAAAACTTCACCACCCTACCTACATTCGGCCAATCACCAAAAGGATTAAACCAAACCAATAATCACAACCAATCAAGCACCCTATGATATTCGGCCAAAAAGAATGGAACAAGAAAGTGGCCATTCGGCCAAACCTACCACCACCTACCTTCGGCTTTTCCACCAATCAGCACTATAGATCTCAGCAAGACAGGATTCATCTACCAAGAGCAGAGAGCGAAACCGATAGAGCCTTAGAACAAATGATTCGGATTAGAAACTTGATGAAAAATAGAGAAATCGTAGATTCGGCTATGGGAGAAGGAGTATGAACAGAGGGGATTCGGCTTTTAGAAGAATTTTGGAGAGGGAAATAAGGCTAGGGAATTTTGGCTAGAAAAGAGAAAAGTATGAGAAAAGAAAGAAAAGAAGAAAACAAATGAAAGAAAAGATGGACAATTGGCTAATTTCGGCTACACACACACCCCTTTAGAGTTGGAGTTTCGGCCAACTCTCCCCTCTCTTGATAACTTTTATCCATCTATCATCACATCCATTATCCTTTCCTTAGATGGGACCACCTTAAAACCAACTCTTCCCTTCCTTATTATCAGCTTTTAATTAACAAAAAATAAAAGAATTAAAACTCCTTAAATGTAGCTCATGTGCCGTCCTCCCCTTCCCCCTAGGAGTGCCGAATTTTGGACCCCATAAACTTTGGCCACAAGCGGCCACACATGGCCCAATCTCCCTCCTATGTGACGCCACCTCTATGCTCACCCATAGCACCTCCAAACTTTGGGCCACGAGCCCAACTTACTACTAAACATAATTACTTAACTTAACTTAAATTATAAACTAGAGCTATTTATAAGCAATCTAACCCAGATTTAAGTCCAAACCTGAGCCCAATGCATATCTCAAAGCCTCAACCCACCAACTTAGCCATACAACATACCAAGTGCACAGACCCACCAAATCAAGATATTACAGTTCTACCCCCTTAAAATGACCTCGAAATTTACCTGGTAAGAAGAGTTGAGGGTATTGCTGTCGCATGATATCCTCCAGCTCCCATGTCGCTTCCTCCGATCCATGGTTCTACCATAATACCTTTACCAAAGGGACTAATTTCCTATGCAAAACTTTCACATTCCGATCAAGGATCTGCACTGGTTCCTCCTCAAAAGATAAGTCTGGGCTCACCTCAATTTCCTCTATCGGCACAACATGAGATGGATCTGAGCGGTAGCGTCTAAGCATGGAAATGTGAAACACATTATGGATTTGACTCACTCTGGTGGCAACTCGAGCTGATAAGCTACTGGTCCCACTCGCTTCAATACACTATAAGGCCCGATAAATCTAGGGCTTAACTTGCCTTTCCTACCAAACCTTAGAACATTCTTCCACGGCGACACCTTCAAGAAAACCTTGTCACCTTCTGCAAACTCTATATCCTTCCGTTTAAGATCGGCATAAGACTTCTGCTTATCCGAAGCTTCTTTCAAATGAGCTCGAATCACCTTCACCTTATCTTCCGTTTTAGCAACCAACTCCGGACCCAACATCTGTCGCTCCCCCAATTCCGTCCAACACGTAGGGGTATGACACTTCCTACCATACAACGCTTCGTATGGTGCCATCTGAATACTCGCCTGATAACTATTGTTGTATGCGAACTCCACCAACAGTAAGAATTCTTCCCAACTGCCTTTAAAATCCAAGAACAACCCCTTAGCATGTCTTCCAAAACTTGAATCACCCTCTCCAATTGTCCATGTGAATGGGGATGGAACACCGTACTGAAATCCAACCTTGTGCCAAATGCCTGGTGCAAAGCCTTCCAGAACCTTGACATAAGTCTAGGGTCTCTGTCCGAAATAATTGACACTGGAACCTCATGCAACCTTATAATCTCCACTATATATAATCTCGCTAGCTTCTGAAGAGAAAAATCCATACGCACAAGTATGAAATGAGTAGACTTTATCAGACGGTCCACAATCACCCAAACAGAATCCTTTTTAGCTGGTGTGAGGGGTAGCCCACTAATAAAATCCATCGTGATCCTTTACCACTTACACTATGGAATCTTTATCGGTTGCAACAAACCCGACGGTAGCTGATGTTTAGCCTTGACTTGCTAACATGTCAGACACTTACCCACAAATTCTGTTACCTCATGCTTTAGGCCCGGCCACCAAAACTGCTTGTGCAAATCTCGGTACATCTTACTACCTCCCGGATGCATAGCATATGGACTGCTATGTGCCTCCTGTAAAATCTTCTGCCTTAACTCCACATCTTTAGGCATGCACACTTTTTCCTGAAAACACAACACTCCATCGCTGCTCAAGCTATACCCCTCCAATCCATTATCTTGCACTTTCAAACATCGTACACTCAAAACTTCATCTACCAACTGTTTCTCCTTAACATGTTCTACCCACGTTGGCTTCACTTGCAATTCCACTAACAAACTTCTATCATCATACAAACTAAGGTGGGAAAACATGGCTCTTAATTCTGCCACCACATTGCGGCTCAAGGCATCCGCTACCACATTAGCCTTTCCCGGATGGTACTCAATTGAGCAGTCATAGTCCTTCAACAACTCGATCCACCTTCTCTGCCTTAAATTTAAGTCCTTCTAAGTAAAAAGGTACTTCAAACTCTTGTGATTGTTGGCCATCTCTCCTGAACTGAGCACGTCCTTAACCCTCAGTTCGCATCCTAGCTAATTTCTGCGAACAATCCCTTATCTGATGCTCCAATGACCCACACTCAAAGCACCCTCTACTACCAGCCCAACACTCTCCCGAATGAGACTTCCCACATCGAGCACACCAAGGTGGCCACTGAGCAACAGTAGCAGGCTTTGCGGCTCGATCTGGTCCATCAAATCTAGTCCTCTTCTGAGCCCTTTCAGCAGACCTTGATGGCCCAAAACTCCTTTTATCCTTACCTCTGTCCTGATTTTATTTCCTGGATCACTGCACCTCATCAGCTATTTTGGCTTTTTCCACGAGAACGATAAATTCCCTTTCTCACTGTGGTAAAATCAGCACCCACAGCTCATCTCTTAGCCCGTCCTCAAACCTAACACAATGATCATGCTCTGTAGCCACCATACCCCGGGCATACCTACTTAACCTCAAAATTTTACCTCGTACTCGGGTACCGACTTACTCTCCTGAACCAAATTCAAGAACGTTTTACGTTGTGCATCAGTATAACCAGCGCCCACATACTTCCTTTGGCAGGCCGCCTTAAAGTAATCCCAGGTGATATCATCGGCCATTGCACTATCCCTAACCGTGAGCCACCACTGATACGACTCATCCCAGAGAAGAGACACTATCCTTTCAACTTCTCCTCAGCCGAGAAATCTAAATCATCCATTATACGCTCTGTCGCCTTTAACCAGTACACAGTAGTGTTGGGAGCTACACCAGAAACTCCCCTAAACACTTCTACTCCGTTAGCCCCGAGTCACTCAGCCATGGATTTTTGGGCTCCTGAACCCACGCTTGCCCCGGTAACTCTCTCCAAAACTCGCAGTATTGTCTAAGATACTGGATCGTTACCACTAGTTTGGTCTTGAAACTCTGCTTCCACTGCCAGCAGATCTGGTATCACTTTTCCTGACCCATGGCTAGACCCTGCTGGGTCTAACAAAGTCATCCTACCCCTACCACGGCCATGCGACGGACGTCCACGACCTCTTGTACTCATTCTTCTCGTTCGTGCCTATCTGATTAAGAATTTTATGGATTATTAACTCTGTTAACTGTTTATCCTCGAACAATTTTATGAGAGATAGGTTTAAAAGTGATTCTTTCAAGCTCGAACCTAACTATAGTTTCAGTTTCAGGCTTATCTCCTAATTTCGAATACCACATACATTCCTCACACAACAACCTCCATGAACTCACATTAACATGTAGGAGTATTTTTGTCATTTCACTACCCGGGGGTATTTTTGCAAATTTTCCCTACAGGGGTATTTTCATAATTTTTCAAAATAAAGTTTTGGGTGATTTTACAAAATAAGGGTATTTTGGTAAATTTCCACTCGAGGTATTTCAGTAATTCTGTAAGTCAGGGGTAATTTCGTAATTTTACAAACCAAGGGTACTTTGGTCATTTTTTAAATATAGGGTGGTTATTACAAATTAAGGGGTAATTTGGTAATTTTAAAACTAGGTTTTTTTTTTTCAAAACAGTGTGGTTGATCCCTTTCAGGTTTTAACTATAAGGTTTAGCCTGTGAACAAGTCCTCATGGTTAGAGTGAACAGTCACTACGCACTAGGTAGGGTTCGAGCGAAGAGGAGGTTATTCACTAGGACTACTTAAATACCAAGCTCTCCCTAAACCCAATCCTAGACATGCGTATGCCTGTTGCCACACCCTACTCGGTGACTTACTTACAGGTTTGGTTGACTAGACTTAAGTCTTATATAATTAAGAAGTTGTGCAAACTAGCCCTATTGTCCATCAGTACTATCATGCTCAGCTATGTCTAAAAACCCATGAAACCCAACATACATACATCACATCAAAGGTTAGGGTACTTACCTGGGTGGATTGGTGCTGGAGACTCAAGTGCCATGCTTTCCGATATACCCTAAAAATTATTTCTCAGACTCTTAAACCATATTTTTTGGCCTTAAACCCACAATCGAGATTTTGAACTGGGCTCTGATACCAAAATGTAACACCCCAAACCAGGTCAAAATACTACAACTGAATCTGGCGTGCCACGGGAAAGAAAACGTTTTGAAAATCGATTTGTCGACTTGTTTAAAGAGAATTATGTTGTAACATTTTAAAGAAAACGTCGTTGAATCTTGTGATGTTTAGAACATGTTGAAACTTGTTCTAACAAAACTTGGTTGCCTTATTGTTGCTCCGTATTTAATACTTAGTCAGTGTACATTTCAGAAAACAAGTATTTATTTAGGGTTTTGAAAACACCCAATTCATAGTTTTTCCGGCATACTTAGAGAAGCTTCAAGAAACCACTAAAGAAATGTCCCAAAATAATACTTAAGCAGCCTTATTACAGAACCAAAAACCCAAATTAAAGAAAATAACTAAGTCCATATAGAAAACATTAAAATAAAATGAATGCTGAGCATGGCCACCTCGAGTCCACTCTGGCTCCAAATCCACGATCTAAGGCTTATCTGCAAAATATAAAGGAAGGGGTGAGTCACCTAGACTCAGTGTGTAAACCCCTATCCCAAAAGACATTATGCTCTTACACAATTTCATATACAAATATGTATGTCATGCAATCCATCAACCTAGATATCCATCCATATCTCCCAAATCTACCCCGTGTGGTACCAAACTACTAGTGGTGCCAAACCACTGGTGACCGAAGTCACAAATAAACATATGTGGTACCAAACCACTGAGACATAGTCACAATTTTATATTATGTGGGGCCAACCCACTGTGTGGTACCAAACCACTGGTGACAGTCTGATAGATCATACTTCCCCCTCCTCTCAGCACCCATATCACATGTTCGTGCTCACCATGCAAGTTTGATCATGCTCTAACATGTAGAATATTGAATAAAGAATGGCATGCACTTATAGTTCACATTTTAATTAACGCTAGCAACCATAACAACTTACCCGACATCCTTGTTTTTACCCACAAGGGTAACTTAGTAATCACTGCCATCACTTGACTTTTATCATCACATAACATTTAACTTATTAAGTAACGAAAGTGTGTAAGAGTTACACACCTGGTTCTTGTACTAACGCTTGCATCGCTTCTACGCTACCGTCACTCAAAACTACCACTATCGGCCTACGATCTATCTCTGATGTTGGCCCACACATTGATGGCCAATCTCGTACTCCCGATACTGATCGTTTCTTGTATTTTGGCGTTGGGTTTACAGATCCAACCCCTCCTATCGCTTGACTGTTATTAGTGTCCATAATAACCCCTTGGCCACTAAACCAATAAAACGATGAGATCCAATTAATTTAATAACTATATCACTTTAAACGAGCCCTTACCTAATCTATCGAATCTTGAAAAATCCTTAAAAACATCACCACCTTAACTACATTCAGCCAATCACCAAACGGATTAAACCAAACCAATAATCACAACCAATCGAGCACCATATGATATTCAGCAAAAAAGAAAGGAACAAGAAAGTGGCCATTCGGTCGAACCTACCACCACCTACCTTTGGCTTTTCCACCAAATGGCACTACAGATCTCAGCAAGACAGGATTCGGCTACCAAGAGCAGAGAGTGAAATCGATAGAGCCTTAGAATAAATGATTCAGATTAGAAACTTGATGAAAAATAGAGAAATCGCAAAGAAAAAAAATCCTGAAAACTCACCAACCCCCTTGAAGACTATTCGGCTATGGTGCACCTTCGGGAAAATAAAACCACCCTCGTAGATTTGGCTATGGGAGAAGGAGTATGAACAGAGGGGATTCGACTTTTAGAAGAATTTTGGAGAGGGAAATAAGGCTAGGGAATTTCGGCTAGAAGAGAGAAAAGTATGAGAAAAGAAAGAAAAGAAGAAAACAAATGAAAGAAAAGATGGACAACTGGCTAATTTCGGCTACACACACACCCCTTCAGAGTTGGAGTTTCGGCCAACTCTCCCCTCTCCTGATAACTTTTATCTATCTATCATCACATCCATTATCCTTTCATTAGATGAGACCACCTTAAAACCAACTCTTCCCTTCCTTATTATCAGCTTTTAATTAACAAAAAAAAAAGAATTAAAACTTCTAAAATGTAGCTCATGTGCCGTCCTCCCCTTCCCCCTAGGAGTGCCGAATTTTGGACCCCATAAACTTGGGCCCCAAGAGGCCACACATGGCCCAATCTCCCTCCTATGTGACGCCACCTCTATGCTCACCCATAACACCTCCAAACTTTGGGCCACGAGCCCAACTTACTACTAAACATAATTACTTAACTTAAATTATAAACTAGCACTATTTATAAGCAACCTAACCTAGATTTAAGTCCAAACCTGAGCCCAATACATGCCTCAAAGCCTCAACCTACCAACTTAGCCATACAACATACCAAGTGCACAGACCCACCAAATCAAGATATTACAGGCATCATCAGAAACGCCATTTATTTTGAAGGTATCACAGAATTCTAAAAATTTAGATATATGAGTATTTGGATCTTCATCCTGCAAACCATCAAATTAAACAAACTGTTAAATAATTTGTATTGTGTTAGGCTTTAATTCAAAATTATTAGCAGCTATAGTAGGCCTGACAATACTAGATTCTGCCCCTGTCAAATTAGGTTTAGCATAGTCATCCATAGTACAGGGAGCATTCTGTTCTTGCACATTTGGCGGTGAATTGTTTTCGTCCATCCCTTCAATAGGATTGGATCTATCTTTTTGTTCTTCTCTTTGGTAGTTTAGAACTCGTCTAGTTTTTTAGCGATTCCTACGAGCGGTAGCTTCAATGTCACTTTTGTATTCGAGAGGTCCTCTCGGGTTTCTTCGAGTAATAAACTAGAGGTTCTTGCTATGAAGAGAAAGAAAGAAATTTAGAAAAACAAAGATATATGTAGAAAAATAAGAAAAAATAAAAATAATGGCTAAAGTAATAAAAATAGAGCTTTCTTAATATTTTAGAAGTCCTCGGCAACGGCGCCAAAAACTTGATCATGTCAAACACTCGAGTTTTAATATTTATAAAAAGAATGATTGAACCTATAAACTAACTATGACAATGATAGAGGCAGGTGCACCTATCGAACAATAGTGTAGTTTAGGCAAGAATATCTTATCGAACCCAAGGGAACCTAAAAGTACTACGACTCACTTTCTTTCTATTATTTAGCCTAAAATATGGAGTGATTAGTTTATTAATCTAAAAACTAATGAAATACTTAAACTAAATGCAAAGACAAAGGAATGAATTGAAGAAAGACTTTAGGAAAACTCAGTTGATGATGACGATACCCTCAGGAAGAATCCACTTATGACTTCACTTATTACTTTTTCCCTAAACCATATGATTTCTTTACTTAGCTTGATCCGTGAGACTCCCTAACCTATATTAAACCCTCTCTCGAGGCGAATAACGTCTAACCTTAGGTTAATTAATGGAACACTAGTTCTCTTATAATAACCCCCTAAGGAAGTAGTAAATCGATCAATAAATTCCCATATTAAGTTTCACCCTAATCTGGTAAAATCTCGTAACCCTATCTCTAGGCGCCCGATCAACTCCGCTCAATTATGCTAGATCTACTCTTAGGTAGGGTCTATTCCTCCTCCACCTAAGCACATCAGATTAAATTAAACAACATAATTAAGAACAAACTAAGTACTTATCATATAATTTAGAAATCAAATAACAAAATCCATAATAAGTTTCATCCCTTCAGGTATCTGAAGGGTTTAGTTCATAACTAAATAAGAAAAGAACTCAAGAGAAAGGATAAAACAAAACATAAAAAATCCCTAAAACGCCCTAAAGGAATTGAAGGAGGGATCCTCCGTCTTGAATGGAGCCCTGACTTCTTGAGATAGATCGATTGGCTATCTTCAAGTGATTCCCTAAAAGATGAAACCTTCGGCAAAAGCCTCTGCTAAAAACCGCCCTCTTCAATGTCTGCCTTGGGTTGTTTATATAGGCTTTTGAGATGCTTTACTTTGCTCCTAAGTACCTCTTTCAAGTAGAATTACTGTTAGGGTGTTTAATTAGGCTTATGAGTATGTTTCTTTGGCTTCAAGCATCCAATTCCGAGTGAAATTGCTCATTCCTACGGCAGGGGCACGGCCATGGCACACGTCCGTGTAAATTGTGGTTGGGTCGTGTCTCGATTCTGTCATTTTAGGCACGATCGTGCGGATCACCAGACACGTCTGTGTGTGGTAAATGGATGATGCAAGGTCGTGTGTGACTTATTTGAGGCTATGCTCTAGGTAATCGGTGAGGCACGAACGTGTGGGCTTTGGGCCAAGCCGTGTCAAATTCTGGGGTTGGCCTAATTTAGTCCGTTTTAAGCCCGTTTTACATTCTTTTTATCCTTAGGTGCTTTCCTGAGTATAAGACATGAAAAGAAAGGATTAAGAGCACCTTTTTACATAAATCAAGGATAATTCATCCAAAAGCATACTAAATGTGGGATTAAAATATGTTACTTTTATGGTTTATCAAGAGGCCTGTTGTTACTGGCCGGCCACCGAAATGTGCTATATGTGGGAAGTTTAATCATAGGGAATGTTTGGAAAGAAGTAGTGGATGCTTTAGATGTGGATCAGGGGATCTTCGGGTGAAGGAATGTCCACAAGAGCCAAGCAGAATGCGACCCGCAGGTCAAAATTATGGTCAGCCTGGTAGAAGTGGTCAGCGGCCACAAAGAGGCCGTGGTCCGATCAGAGGAAATAATGGTTTTGGTCGTGGACGTGGAGCACCGGGCAACGGTGCTAGAAATACAGATGCAAGGCAACCTGGGTTAGTCTATGCTGCTAGACTCTAGGAAGAGGGCGATGCACCGGACGTCATAATTGGTATATTCCTTTTTATGGGTTGCCTTATACTGCATTGATTGATATTGGATCAACACATTCCTATGTTGCTAGTACTATATCGGGAACTCTAAACATAGACTTTGAGACTGCTTCTAGGGAGATGATTGTACTTGGCCCTTTAGGATAATCTGTAGTGGTGAACAAACTCTTTAGGGATATACCTCTAGAAGTTCAAGGGATGGTTTTCCCGGTTGATCTGATGGAACTGCCGTTTGGAGAGTTCAATTTAATCTTAGGTATGGATTGGCTAGTGAAGTATCGAGCAAGCTTGGATTGTGCTTCCAAGCGCATGGTGTTAAGGACTCTTGAGGGTGATGAGGTGGTGGTAATAGGTGAAAGGAGAAACTACTTGTCTAATGTAGTATCTGCATTAAAGGCTGAAAGAATGGTGAGGAAAGGAGGTGAGGCTTTCTTAACTTTCATTCAAGCTCTGGAGGCTAAGGAGCTGACTGTAGGGGATGTTAGAATAGTTAAAGAGTTCTCTGATGTTTTTCCAGAAGAGCTTTCAGGATTACCTCTGGATCGTGAGGTGGAATTCGGTATTGATCTACTTCTAGAGACAACACCGGTGTCTATTGCCCCGTATAGAATGACACTGAAGGAGTTGGTGGAACTGAAATCCCAAATTTAAGAACTGTTGGACCAGGGTTTTATCCGACCAAGTGTGTCACCGTGGGGAGCGCCGGTGTTATTTGTTAAGAAGAAAGACGGATCAATACGGATGTGCATTGACTATAGGCAGTTGAACAAGTTGACGATTAAGAACAAGTATCCGCTACCTAGAATAGACGATCTATTCGATCAGTTGCGAGGCGCTTCTGTCTTTTCAAAGATTGACTTGAGGTCGGGGTATCACCAGCTTAAGGTTAAGGAGTCAAATATCCATAAGACAACTTTCTGAACTCATTATGGCCACTACAAGTTCTTGGTGATGCCATTTGGTTTGACCAATGCACCAGCAGCGTTTATTGACATGATGAACCGGGTATTCCAACCCTATCTGGACCGATTCATCGTGGTGTTCATAGACGATATTTTGGTTTACTCAAGTTGGGAAGAGGAACATGATTCGCATCTTTGGGTGGTTTTATAAATTCTAAGGGAGAAACAACTGTACACCAAATTTAGTAAGTGTGAATTCTAGATAAGAGAAGTTACCTTTCTGGGCCATGTTGTGTCTGCTGAGGGAATTAGGGTTGATCCCCAAAAAACTGAGGCTGTGTTGGACTGGAAGCTGCGTTGGTCTGTGGCAGAAATTCAAAGTTTTCTTGGTCTGGCTGGGTATTACAGAAGGTTTGTTGAGGGGTTCTCTTTAATTGCGGCACTATTAACCATATTGTTGCGGAAAGGGGTACCATTTGTCTGGTCAGATAAGCAGCAGGAAAGTATTGATAAGCTAAAAAAATTTTGACTGAGGCTCCAATGTTGATTCAGCCTGAGGCCGGGAATGAGTTTGTTGTCTACTATGATGCGTCGCATACAGGGTTAGGTTGTGTGTTAATGCAGGAAGGGAAGGTGGTGGCATATGCGTCTCAGTAGTTGAGACCGCATGAAGTGAATTATCCCATGCATGATCTGGAATTGGCTGCAGTGGTGTTTGCTCTGAAGATCTGGAGACATTAACTATATGGGGAGAAGTCTGTTATCTATACAGATCATAAGAGCCTAAAATATCTCCTTATCCAAAAGGAATTGAATTTGAGGCAGCGGAGGTGGGTTGAGTTGTTGAAGGATTATGATTACTCGATCGAGTACCACCCGGGTAAAGCTAATGTAGTGGCAGACGCGTTAGTCATAAAGTAATATCAGACTTGAGGGCAATGTTCGCCCATGTTAGCTTGTATGATGATGGAAGTTTATTAGCTGAGCTACAAGTGAAGCCTTCTTGGGTCAGTCAGATTACATAAAAGTAATTGTCTGATGAGTCGTTAAGCTCGAAACTTCAGTTAGTCACAGGTGGTGAGGAAGGAGATTTTAGTGTGAACAGTGATGGGGTATTGTGCTTTCGAGGAAAGACTTGTATGCCAAAAGATTTTGAGTTAAGACAGAAGATTCTACAGGAAGTGCATAGTAGCCTATACGCTCTGCATCCTGGTGGGAGTAAAATGTACTGGGATATGCGAGAATAGTTTTGGTGGCCGGGCCTAAAGCAAGAGGTAACTGAATTTATGAGTAGATGTTTGACATGTCAGTAGGTAAAAGTAGAGCACCAATTGCCTTCGGAGTTGCTACAACCAGTAAAGATTCCACTCTGGAAGTGGGAGAAAATAACGATGGACTTTGTAAGTGGGCTACCCCTTACGCCTAAGAAGAAAAATTCAGTGTGGTAAATTGTGGATCGGTTGATGAAGTCTGCTCATTTCATATCGGTTTGGGTTGATTACTCATTACAGAAGTTAGCCAAACTATATGTAGTGGAGGTAGTGAGATTGCATGGGGTACTTGTGTCTATTATATCAGACAGAGACCCCAGATTTACGTCGAGATTTTAGAGGGCGTTGCATCAAGCATTGGGTATAGATTGAATTTCAGTACAGCATTTTATCCGCAGACTGATGGTCAGTCGGAAAGGGTTATTCAGATCTTGGAAGACATGTTGAGAGGTTGCGTCATTGACTTTAGGGGTAGTTGGGAGGAGTTTCTACCATTGGCAAAATTTACATATAATAATAGCTACCAATCTAGTATACAGATGGCACCCTATGAAGCATTGTATGGTCAGAAATGCCGCACCCCTACTTGCTGGACAGAGTTGGGTGAGCGACAGTTGTTGGGTCCAGAGTTGGTTTCTAAAATAGAGGAAAAGGTTAAGTTAATTCGGACTCGATTGAAGGAAGCTTCTGACAAGCAAAAGTCTTATGGGGATCTGAAGCAAAAAAACATAGAGTTTGCAGTAGGAGATCAGGTTTTCTTAAAGGTTTCACCGTGGAAGAGAGTTCTAAGGTTTGGGCAGAAGGGCAAGTTGAGCCCTAGGTTCATTGGGCCTTATCGTGTGTTAAAACGTGTGGGACCAGTAGCTTATCAGCTCAAGCTACCTTCAGAGTTGAGACAGATCCATGATGTATTTCATGTCTCAATGTTAAGACGCTACCGTTCGGATCTATCTCATATAGTACCGGTAGAAGAAATCGAAGTAAGGCCTGACTTTTCTTTTGAGGAGGAACCAGTTTAAATCCTAGATCGATATGTGAAGGTGTTACGGAAGAAGACGGTTCCATTTGTTAAAGTATTATGACAAAACCACGGTTCTGAAGAAGCCATATGGGAGCCAGAGAATGTGATGCGACAGCAATACCCTCATCTCTTTTGACCAGGTAAATTTCGAGGCCAAAATTTCTTTAAGGGGGTAGAACTATAACATCCTAGAATTAGGGGCTTGGCATTATACTATATTGATGTGTGTTGGCATGCTTTGTTTGTTATTTTGATGTGTTTAGGGGTCCCGAGAAGGCTCGGGGTTAAGCTGAAACCTTGATGAAAATTTCATTTTTAGGCACTCTAGGGGAGGGCTAACTGAGGCATGCCTTAAGGGTATTTAATTTTGTTTAGTTAACACAAGTAAGGAGTGGTAAGGTGGCAAAGAGGCGCTACTTAGAGAGCTTGGAGGTGGTGTCACAAGGGGGTAGCAATAAGAAGGAGGATCGAGTCCCACAAGTCCCACTTTGGAGCTTTAATTTTTGGCACTTGATTGGGGAGAATTGGATTCGACCAGGACTCTGAGGGATGGGAGAAGACTGTCAAACATTTCAAATGGGTGGCCATGAGGATTTTGTGGAGTTTGAATGGGTCAACAAGGTTTGAATGGGTGAAGGGGAGTGAATTTAGGAGGGAGGATTGGATGTTGGTGAAGGGGATGGCCAAATTTTGGATGCTTGAAAGGGGAAGAAGTCGATTTTGGCTTGTAGTGGGTGTGTGCCAAATTTCATTTAGCAACTTAGGCATTTTAGGTCAGCTTTTCGGTCATGTGTGTCTGGTGTGTCAATCTTCATAGTGTATATTGTGTAAAGTTTAGGCCAAAACCATTTCTTTTCATCCTGTTTTCAATTGGTGGTCGCATTTTCTTTTTGGTTACCAAAATAGAACCGTAGCTCACAACTCATTTTTCCACTCATTTCAGGTATTAGCCGAACCTTCACTTGTTCATCACACCCCTCTTTTTTATTCTCTTTTCCCTTCTACTTTCTTTGATTTTATTGGCCGAACCATTTACCTTTACCCCTCTGCGTTTTCTTTTTTTTTTCTCTTCTTGTTCCTCTATTTTCTCCCTTGGTTAGTCGAAACCTCCTGGCTATCATAAATCATTTTCTTCTTCTTCTTCTTTTCTTTTTTACGGTTTCTTTGTTGTTCTCCTGAGTCGAACCATGGGTCATCTTCTGCAAGTGGATTCCATCACCAAACCAAATCCCTTTAGTTATCCTTCCTAAAATCGAATCCTCTCTAGTGGGATCATCTTGGATGAATTTGGAACTTTTTCTTCCATAATTGCTTGCATCGAATCTCCTTGTATATCATTTGATTTCTCTGCGTTAAGCCAAATACTATGAAGCCAGGTGTTAGGAATCTGCCCAGAACTTTTTATTGATTTGGTGGTTAAGTTATCGAATAGTTGTAGTTTGGATCCTGAAGGCCTGTCAGTTGCCGAACTTTACCTTTCATTCGGATTCCTGAGTCAATCCAAGGAAGGGAGCGAACCCCTAGTTTCGGGTCCCAAGTTTAAGAAGCGTGCTATGTCAGTGGTTCGAGAGTTTCCGCCAGGCTGTGGTAGAGAGCCAACCTCTGTTTGGGATAGGCAAATAGTCGTTGTCCCTACAAACGAGAGTGTTGACGTAGATAGCTTGGTGTTACATGTTATCAGGTGTGTATTACTCATACGCCTTCTATGTAATCGTGTTATTAATTATATAGGATGGAAGCCGAAATAACTTATATGATAGGTTAACTACCCTATGGGTAAGGTTGGAGACGCCGGGTAAGTTCTCGATATTGATATTTTTGTTAAATTGCATATATGTATATTCGATGTTATGCATGCATATGATCTGCTATACACTGTGATATAGGCTGCATACTTAATGTGCACGATATAAAGAGCATGGGCTTGGGATTGAATATGAGGAGGAGGGAGAATCAGTTACAAATGTCACAAGTGACTACGGTCACGAGTGGTCTAGGTACTACGGTGGTTGAAACCTCGAATAATCTGATTAGTGACTTATCTCGGTGGTTTACGACCATAGTGGGTTGGCCCCACTTATGCATTATTTGCCAGAGATCGTCACGGTGGTCTACGACCATAGTGGGTTGGCCCCACAAGCACATTATAGTGACTATTATCACGAGTGACTACGATCACGAATGGTCTAGGACCACGGTGGTTATGAACCACGAATGGCATAATGCCACGGGTGTTTGGATGGAGAGCTAAACTAGGATGGTCTGCATTGCATACATCTGGCATGTTCTGTATTGAATGGCCTAAGTCCAATTTGTCTTAAAAAGGGATCCACACACTGAGTCTTGATGACTCACCCCTTTTTCTAATTGTTGCAAGTAATCAGTAGATCACAGATTTAGGAGCCGAGGCGGAATCGAGGTGGCCATGCACTATTTCTCATAAACTTGTTTCTTTTACTTAGACTTATTTTATTTTGGATTTAAGTTGTAATAAGGCTGCTTAAATTTTATGTTGGGTTCTGATAATGAGTTAGTGTATACATGCTAGGGTTTACCGATAATCGGGGTTTTCTTAAAAGCATAAAAAGAAGTTTTCCCAAATCTACAACAAATGGGTAATAAACTGTAAATAATTAAAACATGGAAATTTTTCTTAGCATAGCAAACAATATTTTTAAAAAAAAAAGTCGCGCACCTTAAGGATTAACTCAAAGAACACCCTTCAAACTTTTCTCTAATTTGATTTTGATAAGAAAAGTTTGATTATTTTAGCACTTAGCCGACTTAGTAAAGTTAAAAGTAGGATTGAGACAACAAAGCAGTTTTAAATAATAGTATAAGCCCATAACACAGATTCTTTAAGCAAGTTAACTCCTTGAACCGCGATGTTTTTCCAAACTTTTCAAATTTATTTTCTCTGTAGCAATCCAGATTCGGTCGTAATATTTTGACTGGGTTTGGGGTGTTACAAGCATTGTATTATTCATGTAAGACCCTGTCTGGGACAGTGGCATCGATATCTTGATACATGTAAGACCACATCTGGGACGTTGGCATTGTATGACTATTTTGAGTATTCTGAGCTTACTATTTGATTCCAAAAGCTTCAACGGGAAAATCTGAGAAATGAAAGACAATGTGAAGTTATAAACAAGTCAAGTACATTTGAAAAGTACACTACATATGTGTATGAAAGGTAAGTGTATATATGAACTCACCTATATGATTATGTGAATAGACTTGATGAGATAATAGGTGGTATATGTTTGAATGTGCTATGAGCATAAGTGATGCTTTGAGATGTAACTTGTGAGCAATCTATGGCTAAACAAATAAGCCAAAGAACATGTTATACAATTGCAAATGAGAAATATTAATAACATTGTATCAATGTGTTTATGTGCATTTTATGTTAAGTTTATTTGTATATAGCTTATTAAGCTTTTGAAAGCTTACTTTGTGTGTGTTTGATCTGTTTTATAGATCATCAAAGCTACTGAGAGCTTAGGGATCGTCGAGGATCGTCATCACACTACTTAATCCTACTTTGTATCTTTTGGAAGTGTAAATACTGAGTATGGCATGTATAGGCTAGTTAGTTGAGTTATATTTGGGAACATATGAATAGCCATGTGATATGGCTAGTTAATGATATAATGTGAATAAGTTGATGAGCTACGTGATGTGTTTTGTTAATGATAGAGCATATGGTATTGTTGGCTATGTTTTGATGATATATTGTTGGTATATTATTGATGAACTGATGCCATAATGAATTGATAAGTCTATAGATGAATATTATTTAGATATACTTGTGATTTAGTTGAGCTAAATTTTGTATAAGTTGTTGTGAAGAAATGTACTTGAATGAGTTGAAAAGGATGATCATTTGATATGTTTTTGGTTGCTATTAATGAATGAAAAAAATGCTCATATGTGGTTGTAGGGGTGACCCAAATGTGTGGGTGGTAATTTGGCTTTGCAAATGGCCTATAATTGCCCACGCGGTTGAGCACACGGGCGTATGGCTCGACCGTGTCCCTCATGGTTTTATTTCAAAACAAGTCAGACTCGACCACGGGCTGGACACACGTACGTGTGACTGGCCGAGTGGTGCAAGCCAGTGTCGACCACGGGTGTGGCACACGGGCGTGTCCATGGCCATGTGGACAAGTCAATATGTATGCGCTATTTTAACATGGCATAGACACACGGGCATGTCTGAGCTGTGGGAGGCACACGTCCTGCCCACACGGGCGTGTAACCTCTGTAATATAGAAAAAAATTTAAATTTTTGAGAAGTTTTGTATGTGTTTGGTTTAGTCCCGGCTCTATTCTAAAGCATTCTTGAGGTCTCGTAGACCTATTTAAGGGACACTTTGATTCGTTTCATTGAATTATATTATGAAATGTCTGTGAATGTTTTCATTTGTCCAGTAATACCTCTTAACCCTATACTGACGACGATTACGGGTTAGGGTGTTACAATAACGTTTGTTCGAGGCATCTCATTTCTATTGGTGACATTTCCAACCCTTTGGCATCGATCACAACTCCTTGTGTAAGCAAACACGTCTTTAAATAGTGTTGGCCGAAAGAATCTGGCTTGCAATACTTTGGCCACAATACGTGTACCTCCGAAGTGTTCCCCACTTAAAACTGAGTAGCAATGATATAGAATCTTATGTACTTCATCTCCTGCCACGCATCTCTTAATCATTTGATCTGTACACTTTTTAAACAAGTATGGCTCTTCCTAGAAATAGTATTTCACATCGTGAAGGAACTTTTTCTTTTGATGATACGTCTTATCAATCGGCATCAAACCACAAGCTAAATAGTTAGCAATATCAGCAAACCAAGGGCTATTACAGACATGATTTACCTACAATATATGTCATTTAGAACTGTCTCCTGGATGGGTATAAGTGGAGAATCCCTTCTTACGGCTCTGATCTGGACAAGTGGTCTGCTACTTGGTTTGCTACTCCCTTTCGATGTTGGATTTCTAGATCAAACTCTTGATGTAGAAGTACCCATCGGATCAGTCTCGGCTTAGCGTCTTTCTTGGAAAGTAAGCACTTAAATGCCGAGTGGTCCATATAGACTGTCACCTTGGTACCTACAAGATAAGATCGAAACTTGTCAACAGCAAACACAATAGCAAGTAATTCTTTCTATGTTACCCTATAATTTAGTTGGGCTCCTGTCAGAGTTTGACTTCAGTAGTAGATGGGATGAAAAACTTTGTTCCTTCGCTAGCCGATGACAGCTCCTATCGTGAAGTCACTTGTGTCACACATCAATTTAAATGGAAAATCCCAGTCTGGTGTGATGATTATGGGTACCAAGATTCTTGAAATCTTTGAAAGCTCTTAAGCACTCCTCATCAAATTTGAACGTCGTGTCCTTCTCCAATAATTTTCATAAAGGTTTAGCAATTTTGGAGAAGTTCTTGATGAATCTTCGATAGAAACTACCGTGGTCCAAAAAGCTCTTAACACCCTTCACAGATGTTAGAGGTAAAAGTTTCTCAATAAGGTCTACCTTTGATTCATCTACCTCAATTCCAAGTCTCATTATTCGATACCCTAAAACAATACCTTCTCGTACCATGAAATGGCACTTTTCCCAATTGAGTATGAGGTTTGTTTCTTTGCATCTCCTTAGTGCCTTGGCTAGATTGGCTAGGCAATCATCATATGTATCTCCAAATACTGAAAAATAATCCATAAAGACTTCCAAGCATTTCTCAACCATATCAGTAAAAATAAACATCATAGATATTTGAAATGTAGCTGGTGCATTACATAAACCGAATGGCATGCGTCTAAATGTAAATGCACTGTAAAGGCAGGTGAATGTTGTCTTCTGTTGATCTTTCGATGCTACTGTAATATGATTATACCCCAACCATCCATCGAGAAAACAATAATAGTCTCACCCTACAAGTCTATCTAGCATCTAGTCCAAAAACAACAAAGGAAAGTGATCTTTCCTAGTCGCTTTGTTCAACTTCTGGTAATCGAGGCAAATTCTCCATCCCGTAAACATTCTAGTTAGTATCAACTCATTATTCTCATTCGTAATGACCGTAATACCTCCTTTATTTAGCACGCACTGAACCGGACTTACCCACGAACTATCTGAGATGGGGTAAATTATACCCGTATCTCACCACTTGATGATTTCCTTTTTTACTACGTCTTTCATGATGGGATTCAGTCTTCGTCGTCCATCAATCGTCCCTTTTTCACCATCTTCTAGGATAATCTTGTGCATCCATAAAGATGGACTAATACCTCGAATATCAGCTATGGTCCATCCGATAGCCTTCTTGAATTGTTTTAATACTATGATTAGTTTCTCTTCTTGCTCAATGGTTAATTCCACTAAAACAATCAAAGGCAAAGTAGAAGCATTACCTAAATAAACATATTTTAAATGTGAAGGAAGTACTTTGAGTTCTAATTTAGGTGGCTCCTCGATTTATGCTTTTGGTTGGGCATAATCCCTATTCTCTAACTCCAAAGATTCAAAGTGGGATTGCGGATTAAATCCCCTTTGATTAACTTCTAGCAAAGCTAAGTATTCATCATCCTTTTCATCATTTGGAGGGTCTGATGTCAAAATTTATTCCAATGGGTCCTCAACATAGTTGAGTTCCTTTTTCACGATTAATTCCTATAAATCAGAAACTGCAGAACTATCATCAATTGTGTCAGAAAATCGCATAGACTTAAAAAAAAATAAATTTTACCTGATTGCCCTGAACACGCATAGTAAGCTCGCCCTTTTGCACATCAATAAGGGTCATTCCAGTTGCTAGGAAAGGCCTTCCTAGGATGATTGGCACTTCTTTGTCTGCTTCAAAGTCTAGAACCACACAGTTAGTAGGAAAAAATAAATTTGTCTACACTTACTAATACGTCCTTGATTTTTCATTCTAGATATGCTAAAGATCGATCTACTAATTGAAGTGTAACCGTAGTAGGTCTAACCCCAACTTCCTAAATATTGACATGGCCACAATGTTGATACTCGCACCCAAATCACATAGTGCCTTACCACAATATGTTGCTCCAATGTTGCAAGTTATGGTAAAACATCCATGATCCTTCAACTTTGGGGGTAGTTTATCTTGAAGATATGCACTGCATTCTTTTGTTAGGGCTACCGTCTTAAATTCTCTAATTCTTCATTTTTTGATAGGATATCCTTCATGAATTTGATGTAGTTCACCATTTGTTCAAGTGCTCCAACCAATGAAATGTTGATATGAAGTTGCTTGACTACATTTAGGAACTTCTTGAATTGAATTTCCTGCTTCTTCTTTTGAAGTCTTTGAGGGTTGGGTGGTGGAGGCTTCTTTATTGGAACTAGTTGATTTGTCTCTATGGCAATTCTGCATCTAGCGAAGTTGTTAGTTTATCAGAATTAGTTGGTTCAAAAGTTACCTTATTGGATCTTACAGATTCAAGTTCCGGTGAAACTGGAAGTTCAGCACTCAAGGTATTTCTATGTCAATTCAAACAAACAATTCAATCTCATAAGCACATAAAAGATTGTATGAAGTAACAATGTATTTCTACCTTGAAAAATTTTAATCACAATAATCTTGCAAGTTATACAAGGCTAATGTATCATTAGATACTATTGCTAATTTAATCCTCAGCTGCTGATCGTTGTTTTGTCGAGTCTTAAAATTTATATAAAGAATGATCGAACCTGGAAACTAACTAAGACAACGATGGAGGCAAGTACACCTGTAACATCCTGAAAATAGGCCTATGCATTTTCGGTTTAATTGTACAAAATGACATGTCTTATGTGTTATGAATGTATTATGAACATTTTTGGAAACTTGGAAATGAAAGAAATCGTTTAGACATGTTAAGTTTCAAAAAGAGAAAAGTGAACATTTTGGAAACTTAAGTTAAAAGAGGAAAGTGAACATTTTGAAAACTTAAGTTAAAATAGGAAAGTGAACATTTTGGAAACTTAAGTTAAAAGAGGAAAGTGAACATTTTGGAAACCTGGAAATGTATGGAAATGTTAAGTTTCAAAAGAGGAAACTAAGGCAAGGTGGCCTTAAGAAAATTAATAGGAGGAATTTGACACACAAACAGGCTTGTCAAAGTGGCTTGAAGGCACCACTTAAAAGCCCAACAAGTGGCGCCACAAGGTTGTGTATTTGGGCCAGGGATCGAGTCACTTGGGAAGCAAATAAAAGAAATTTTATTTTCTGCTACTGGAAGCAAAGAAGGTGGACGGCACAAGGGAACCTAAGTGAAGAGTTTAATTCTCTTTAAAATTTTGGCTAAATAGGGGATAAATAATAGATTTAATATTAGATTACTTTAAGTGGATTATTGATGAGATTAATTAAGGTGATAAATAAAAGATAAAAATTTATCACATAGGAAAAGTGGTGGCCAAGTAGGGGACTCTAGCCTAGGAATTTCGGCAATAGAAGGAAGATAAAGCCATTCTTCATTCATTCTTTTCTCTTCAAGGAAGCCTCTGCCGAAATTCTCTAGCAAATTTCTCCATTCTTTTCTTTCTTTCCTCTACCGAATTCTCTCTGCCATTATTCTCTTCTTCTCTTTTCTTTTCTTCTTCTATTACAAACACAATCAAAAGCCGAAAGTACCAATAGCCCTAGCCGATTTCTCACTAAGCCTCAAGAACCGAAATTGTGATACATATCAAGGCCATAGCCGAATAGTGCTAAGGGTTCAAGCAAGAGTTCCATCGAATTCTTCAGTAAGGGTAAGATTAGGTTCGATTCTCATTCTATTTCATTTAAGTCTGTTGAAATTAAGATTCTAATACCCTCAATATATTGTTGCCGAAACCTTGAAGAGATCTTTCGGGATTTACTAAGTGTCGACTACAAGGAAGGAGAAGTTCTTTTCTCGAAGGTACACCATAGGCCGCATGTTCCCTAGTTATTCGGTGAGTTTCGGGATTTAAAATTCACAAGGTAAGTACCTATAGCATTCGACCAAGGCTTATTTTAGTGTTTGGATCTATCTTTTATTATCTTAAAAGCCGAAAACTAATATGTTAAAAGGATCTAGAGTTGGCCGAATACAAGGAAGGAGCATAAGCAAAGTTTCGGGATTTGAGAATTTCAAGGTAAGTGTACTTACATATTCGGCCAAGGCCCTATCCTATGTACTTAGATCTATTTGTTTTAACCGAAAACTAACTGATTCAAGGGATCTAGTGAGTAGCCGATTTCAAAGGGGAAGAATACAAGTTTTCGGGATTTGATTTTTAATTCAATCGGCAACAAGGTAAGTTTTAGTGCACAAATCCTACTAGGATTTGGTTTTATGACTGAATGAGTTTTTCATTAAACCTTTAATATGGGCGAATGTAGGAGTTAAAGATCTAAGCGATAGATCAATTTCTGGATTTCAAGTGAAATTGTTA
This sequence comes from Gossypium rotundifolium, assembly GCA_025506655.1. Lineage (NCBI taxonomy): Eukaryota > Viridiplantae > Streptophyta > Magnoliopsida > Malvales > Malvaceae > Gossypium > Gossypium rotundifolium. The sequence continues at coordinate 35,721,640 of CP106730.1, forward strand.
AGCAAATCAGGTGTGTACCCTACACTACTTTTAATAAGATTCATGGCTATAATAAATATATGCATGTTTATAAGAATGTGAATATGGCTAAGGTACCATGTTATGGTACAAAGTACTCAGGTACGTTTCCTACTCCTACTAGGATTACGAAATATGTTATAATTAACATGTGAAAAGTGACATGAATGTGAATTTAAGTATGATATGCATAATATGAAAAATATGGGGCATTCGGGTTATATGAGAAAGGGGAAGTGAATGTGGTGACTTCGGTCTCACTATCTGAATGTGGTGACTTCGGTCACATTATCTGAATATGGTAACTTCGGTTACATTATCTGAATGTGGTGTCTCATGACACAATTATTTAATCTGGTGGCTATGCCACGAATTTTATATGGGCGATGAGCACGTCGACTGCAGCGACTGCCTTCGATGGAGTGTAGCGGAAGGAGGGTTGACTTAGTAGTCCCCACGGTGTGCAGGTTGGTATGGGGATGTGTAGCAGATGGTATCTAGGTGTGAGTTCGGGATTGCATCATTATTATTATGTGAACATGATATGTATGGTATGCCTAAATCTGTTAAATTTTAGTGTTGGTTACACATTGAGTTTGTTGACTCACCCCATTGTGGGAACATATTTCAGGTGATGAACAGTTGTAACAGACCGAATCTGACCCTAATCAAAACGGTGGTTTTGGGACCATGAATTTGAGCCCGAAAAATATTTAAATATCATATTTAGTGTTTATTTTATATGAATTTATATGTGTGAAGATTTCGTAGAAAAATTTTATCGTTTGAGTATCGAATTTGATAAAAAGGACCTAATCGCTAAAAAGTAAAAGTTACAAATTAAAGTGTAAAGTCTTAAATTGAGTATGGCTTTTTAATAGGAAGTATTGAAAGGGTAAATAACCCATTTTAAGGGTTAGTGGCCGGCCATGGACAAGTTTGTCCTTAAGTTAAAATGTTTGATTATTTTAATTAAAAGGTTGGTTTAGTAATTTGGTAAATAATTATTATATGTTAAAATAATCAAGAAAAAGAAAGCCATCATCTCTTTTTTCATCCATGGCCGATTGTGAAGGAAGGAAATAAGCATTAAACCCTTTAAAATTTTGGCACTTTGAAGCCAAAAATCTAAGGTGAGTTTTAGTTAGTTTTCGATAAATTTTACATTTTTGAGATTGTTGCTTCGAACCGTAACCGACCCATGTTGTAATTTTTGAATCTAAGCATGCTTGATGTTCGGCCATTGTTGTGTTCATGTGGTTTTTGATATTTGATGATTTTAGATGAAAGATAGGTAACAGATTAGTATCTTTTGTATTGGGAGTTTTGATGAAATTGAGTATTTAGGGCTAAATTGTAAAAATAAATTTTTAGAGGGGCCTATTTGCAAAATAAATGAAATGTGAGGACTTGTAAAGTCCCTAGGAATATTCGGCCCTTGTATAGTCTTAGCTAATTTGGTGTATTTTGTGTGTTATGCAAATAGGACTAAATTACAAAGTTGTGAAATTCTAGGGGTAAAATAGTAATTTGCCCATTTATGTGCTTAGGGACTAAATTGAGATGAATTGTGGTTGAATGAGCTAAATTTTAATGTGTTTTAGATCAAGAGCAAAGAAAAACAGATTTAGATCGGGGAAAGACGAAGGTTCTCGAATAGCCGATTTGCACGGTCTATCGATAACCGAGGTAAGTCCTTAAGCAAGTATAGGTTATCGAATTATTTATGAATGTGTTAAATGATAGTATTCAATAGAATTTTGTATAAAACCTTGTGTTAGCCGAATGTGAAAGTATTGGTATGGATTGGTTGGAATTTTATTCAAAGTGATATGAATAAGTGTTTTGGTTTGTTATTCGATATAATACGTGAATTATAAGTGGTGGTGAATTTAGCACAATGAAATGTGAAATGAAAGATTAACTACACATATTCGGCTTCGTGCTTTAGCGAGCTTAGTGCCGTGACATATTCGCTTCGTGCCTAGCGTGCCTTGTGTTGGTGATTTATTTCGGCTTTAATGCTTAGCGTGCTCTATGCCTTGATGTGTTTTACAAAGGAGAAACCGAATTGTTGTTCAAGGTAAATCGAGTTAATTTGTTTAGTTAAAGGCTCGTAAGTAAGTAAGGTTTGATATGTTTAATGTTACTAGAGTTTAACTAATATTACGAGTACAAAGGATATGTATATTTGAGATTACGATTGATGTGCACAAGTATTATATGATTGAGTTTGAGCTTGAATGTACTATCATGGAGATTCGGTTTTCAAATAGTAGTGCTAAAGGTGTAAGAAATTTTAATATGATAACATGGTTGAGATGAATGATTTAAATGTTTAAGTAATTGAATGTAGTATCATTTTGAGCTTGGGACTTACTAAGTTAGTAAAGCTATTTGTGTGTAATGTTCTCCTCTGTTTTATAGATTAGGTAAAGACTACCTGCTCAACGGGATCGTCAAGACAGTCAACCACACTATCGATCTAATTTTGGTATTCTTTCATTTTGTTTTTGGATAGAGGCATGTATAGGAAAGACTTGACCTTGTTTGTTGAAAACTTTTGGTTCTCAGATATAATAGCCATACAAATATGGCTAAACTTTTGGTTAAGTATGTTTATCAAGCTTTTGGATATAATAGTCGGTTTATATCGTTAATGTTTGTGCAAACCCAATCAAGGATTAATTCAATATGGTAAGGAAATATGTGATTGAGAAGTGCAAATATGAGTTGGGTAATGTGGTATGAATAATTAATTGTATACTCGATTATATTGAACCATAGTTGTGTTTTGTTCATAGGTTAGTAATGTTAGGTTATAAAAGATATTGGGAATGTGTATTTCTTTTAAGTTCAAATGAGGTGATTCGATGATGAAATGATCAAATTATGGTGCTTTAGTTTGTTTGTATTTGGATCTATTTGAACTTTGGTATGAGCTAGATACATATAATTGCATATATGTGTCTATGTATATTTGGTCAAGTAGATATGTATTTATATGATGTTTATTGAGTTTGTAAGTTTGGACATCTCGCTAATATATTTTATGTTGGTATATTCTACTTTAAGTGGGTTAGTATAAAATGATAATTGAATTATGTTATTCAATCACATGGATACGAATGGGTTAAATTGCTTGAGTATTTTATAAGTAAATAAGGACATAGCATTTGAGGCTTACGATACTTGCATTATTTTGTGATTTTCATAAAATGTATTTTGCATGTTCAAATTATGTTTGTCAATGTTTGTGCCATATATGATTTGGTTTAGTGGAATAAATATGTTTTATGCATATGTAATTGTTTGCTTATATGTGTATTATTATATAAGCTTGTTTAAATATGATTGAATTGATTGAATAAACGTAATGATTATCTGGTAATGCCCGTAACCCAAATGCGGTGACGTATATGGGTTAGGGGTGTTACATTTATTGGTATCGAGCTACGATTTAGTTAATTCTAGGACTCATCAGAAATGCGTAAGAGTCTAGCTATACATGCCTCTGAATTTTATATGTGATAGTGTGGTGACTTGACAATTTCAATTGTATTCTATATAGTAAATGGATTCCGATCCCAATAGAGCTGAATGATGATGTGGAGAGTGTTGTGCCCGGTCTCGCACATGGATCAGCGCCATTAGACTCTCAACCGATTCTGCAGTAATCAAGAGGGAGAGGCTAAACAAGCCTTCTATCAAATGATGAATGAATGGTTTACCCAATTTGTTCAAAATAATCCGACTGTACAACAACCTCCACCCCCGAATAATCCAACTCTGGTACCTTTAGCAACCCCGATGATAGATCCAATGAGATCTAGTAGGCCCCTGCTGATAAAATCGGAAAATTTAAATGAGGAACTCAAGGCTAATGATAATGATGATGCGAACGAGCTGAAATGTGGCTTGATAACACTATTCGGTACTTGATGAGTTATCCCGCACTCCGGATGAATGTTTAAAATGTGCTATATCATTACTTGACACCGCCTATCACCGTGGATTACACTAGTATCGTGGTTCCAAAAGAAAAGTGACATGGGATTTCTTTCGAATGAATTCGCAAGAAATATATCGATCGAGAGGTTCATTGACCGTAAACGTAAAGAATTTCTTGAACTAAAAGCAGGGCAAATGATCGTGATGAATATGAGCAAAATTTGTCGATTGAGCCGATATGCTCGGGAATGTGTATCACCAAGCCATTATGTGCAAAAGGTTTGAAGATGGTTTGAATGAAGAATTAAAGTTGCTCGTTGTAATTCTTGAAATCAAAGAGTTTGTGACACTCGTAGAGCGAGCTTGCAAAGCTCAAGAGCTTGGGAAGGAGAAAAGAAAGGCCGAGACAGAAGCTAGAGACACCGTAAAAGATCATCGGTAAGAATTTCCATTCCACATCTAAGAAGTTTAGAGATGACTTCATCAACACAAAGCTACTTCAGATTCATTTAGACGTGATCGACCTCCGGTGGGCTCCCGAGCTACCTCGATGGCGGTGTTGGTAACGTCCCACAGAATCGAGTTGAATGCAAACATTGTGGAAAATGGCATTCTGGGAGTTGTAGAGTTCGTGACCGGTCTTGCTTTAAATGTGGATCCTCAGACCATTTTATTCGAGAGTGCCCGATGTTAGCCGAGTGAATACTGACCTGAAACTCTAGACGAGTAGTGCATCGAGACAGGCGCACCACCTGCATTCCGTAATGTAGGTGGTAGTCGAGAGGGACAAAGAACACAACAGATCGATCGAGGCTTGAGCTCCAGCTAGAGCTTATGTTACTCGAGCTAGAGAGGATGCTGCTTCTCCAAATGTCATTACCGGTACTTTCACCCTTTATGATACTACTGTGATTGCATTGATTGATCCTGGTTCGACCCATTCATATGTTTATGAAACTACGGTATTCGAGGGACTCGCCATTGAGTCTCTCGAGTTTGTGATTCGTGTATCCAATCCTTTGGGTAGATGTGTGTTTGTTAATAAAGTGTGTAAAAGTTGCCCATCGATGATTCGGGATTTTTGCTTCCCAGTCTATTTAATGCTGTTGCCTTTCGATGAATTTGATATAATTTTGGGAATGGACTAGTTAACTTCACATGATGCGTGGTGAATTGCAAAAGAAAGCTTATTGATTTGAGACATCGAGCGGTGAGATCATTAGAATTGAATCCAAAGATTTAGGTGGATTTCTACAATTATATCCTTAATGTTAACCCTAAGTATGTGAGAAAAGGGTGCGAAGCTTATTTGGCTTATGTAATCGGATAATAAATTGTCTAAGAAATGATTGAATCTGCCGATTGTATGTGAGTACCAGGATGTGTTTCTCAAGAACTACCGGTTTACCCCGAAGACGAGAGATTGAGTTTGGCATTGAATTAACTTGGAACGACTCGATATCAATAGCTCCATATCGGATGGCACCTCTCGAGCTAAAAGAGTTGAAAGCACGATTGCAAGAGTTAACAGATAGGGGCTTTGTACGACCAAGTTTCTCTCCTTGAGGTGCACCATTTTTTGTGAGAAAGAAAGATGGAACGATGCGAATGTGTATTGATTATCGCAATTGAATAAGGTAACTATAAAGAATAAGTACGTTACCTCGGATTGATGATTTGTTTGATCAATTGAAAGGGATTCAGTTTTTTGAAATAGACTTGAGATCGGGTTATTATCGATTCTTGTAGTCGAGATACGAGATGTGCAAAGACTACATGCCGGACGAGGTACGTACATTTTGAGTTTTTGGATATGCCTTTTGGGCTTACTAATGCACTCGCTATTTTTATGGATTTGATGAATCGGGTTTTAGACAATTTTGGATCGATTTGTGGTGGTGTTTATTGATGACATATTGATCTACTCCAAAGATGAAATTGAACACGCTGAACATTTGAGGTTAGTGCTACAAACTTTGCGAGATCATCAATTTGTATGCGAAGTTTAGTAAGTGTGAGTTCGGATGAAAGAGGTCGACTTTTTGGGACATGTTGTTTCAAAGATCGGGCATTCGAGTTGATCCGAACAAAATCTCGGCTATACTTGATTGGAAGCCACCAAAATGTTTAGAGATTCAAAGTTTTCGGGACTTATGGGTTACTATCGACGATTTGTGAAAGATTTTTCTATGATAGCTACCTCGCTGACAAAGTTATTGCGTAAAGATGTCCGGTTTGAGTGGTCGAAAAGTGTCGAAAAAGTTTTGATCGGTTGAAAGCCCTTTTGATGAAGCTCCAGTGTTAGTTCAAATTTGAATCGGGTAAAGAATTTGTTGTTTATTCGATGCTTCTTTAAATGGTTTGGGCTACGTTTTGATGCGGAAGGCAAAGTCATAGCCTACGCTTCAAGACAAGCTGAAGCCGCGTGAAAGAAATTACCCGACGCATGACTTAGAACTTGCAGCCATTGTTTTCGCATTGAAAATTTGGCGTCACTATTTATTTGGCAAGAAATGTCATGTTTACTCGGATCACAAAAGTCTTAAGTATTTGATGACTCAAAAAGAGTTGAACTTGAGACAACGTCGATGGTTAGAACTGTTGAAAGATTATGAGTTAGTGATTGACTACCATCCGGGGAAAGCTAACGTTGTTGCAGATGCATTAAGTCAAAAATCATTGCTTGCTCTTCGTGCATTGAACACACAGATGGTTATATCAGGTGACAGTTCAATCATAGCCAAGTTAAAAGCAAGACCGATGTTTATTCAGCAAATTTGTGATGCACAAAAAGCTGACAGAGATATGATTGTCAAACGAGCTCAGTGTGAAAATAATGCAGAGTCAGAATTTCGAATTGATGATAATGACTGCTTGAAATACAACGGCCGAATGTGTGTACCGAGGGACGTGGATTTGATTCAGATGTTATTGAAAGAGGCCCATAATAGTCAGATGTCAATACATCCAGGTAGCACGAAAATGTATAACGACTTGAAACAGTTCTATTGGTGGCCTAGTATAAAACGAGATATATCTAAATTTGTTTCAAAGTGCCTAATTTGTCAGCAAGTAAAAGTCGAGCATCAAGTGCCTTCTGGGTTGCTTCACCCGATCATGATACCTTAGTGGAAAGGGGATAGAATTACAATGGATTTTGTATCCGGTCTTCCTATGACACCGAGTAAGAAAGATGCCGTATGGGTTATAGTTGATAGACTGACTAAATCATCTCATTTTGTACCGGTTCGTACAGACTTTTCACTCGATAAACTTGCTGAATTGTATGTATCGCAGATTGTAAGATTGCATGGTGTACCGAGCTCCATTGTGTCAGATAGAGACCCGAGATTTACATCACGGTTTTGGAAGAAGTTGCAAGATGCTTTAGGTACTAAACTACATTTTAGTACGACCTTTCATCCATGCAGTATGCATTTGTTAGTCCGAGCGAACTATTCAAATACTTGAGGACATGTTGAGATGTTGCGTTCTCGAGTTTGAAGGTACGTGGGAATGATACCTACCTTTGATTGAATTTGCTTATAATAACAGTTTTCAATCTAGTATCAAGATGGCACCTTATGAAGCCTTGTATGGGCAAAAGTGTCGAACACCATTATACTGGACTGAGCTCAGCGAGAATAAGATACACGGGGTTGATTTGATTAAAGAAACCAAAGAAAGTAGCTATTATTAGAGATAATTTGAAAGCTGCTTCGGATCGTCAAAAGTCTTATGCTGATTTGAAACGTAAAGACATTGAATTTCAGGTTGGAGATCGAGTATTTTTAAAGGTTTCTCCGTGGAAGAAAGTACTCCGTTTTGGTCGGAAAGGCAAGTTGAGTCCGAGGTTCATCGGACCGTATGAAATCATTGAACGTATTGGGCCTGTTGCTTATAGGTTGAGGTTACCCTCTAAATTAGAAAGGATACACGATGTATTTCACGTTTCTATGCTCCATAGATACAAATCAGATCCGTCACATGTGATTGCTCCGTCTGAGATTAAGATACAACCTGATATGATGTATGAGGAAGAACCGATCCGTATTTTAGCTCGGGAAGAGAAAGAGTTAAGAAACAAGAAAATTCCATTAGTGAAAGTACTGTGGAAAAGGCACGGAGTTGAAGAGGCTACACGGGAGCCTGAAGATTCAATGAGGCAACAATATCCGACGTTGTTTAATGGTAAGATTTTCGGGGACGAAAATACTTAAGGGGGAGAGTTGTAACAGACCGAATCTGACCCTAATCGGATCGGTGGTTTCGAGACCACGAATCTGAGCCCGACAAATATTTAAATATCATATTTAGTGTTTATTTTATATGAATTTATATGTGTGAAGATTTCGTAGAAAAATTTTATCGTTTGAGTATCGAATTTGATAAAAAGGACCTAATCGCGTAAAAAGTAAAAGTTACAAATTAAAGTGTAAAGTCTTAAATTGAGTATGGCTTTTTAATAGGAAGTATTGAAAGGGTAAATAACCCATTTTAAGGGTTAGTGGCCGGCCATGGACAAGTTTGTCCTTAAGTTAAAATGTTTGATTATTTTAATTAAAAGGTTGGTTTAGTAATTTGGTAAATAATTATTATATGTTAAAATAATCAAGAAAAAGAAAGCCATCATCTCTTTTTTCATCCATGGCCGATTGTGAAGGAAGGAAATAAGCTTTAAACCCTTTAAAATTTCGGCACTTTGAAGCCAAAAATCTAAGGTGAGTTTTAGTTAGTTTTCGATAAATTTTACGTTTTTGAGATTGTTGCTTCAAACCGTAATCGACCCATGTTGTAATTTTTGAATCTAAGCATGCTTGATGTTCGGCCATTGTTGTGTTCATGTGGTTTTTGATATTTGATGATTTTAGATGAAAGATAGGTAAAAGATTAGTATGTTTTGTATTGGGAGTTTTGATGAAATTGAGTATTTAGGGCTAAATTGTAAAAATAAATTATTAGAGGGGCCTATTTGCAAAATAAATGAAATGTGAGGACTTGTAAAGTCCCTAGGAATATTCAGCCCTTGTATAGTCTTAGCTAATTTGGTGTATTTTGTGTGTTATGCAAATAGGACTAAATTACAAAGTTCTGAAATTCTAAGGGTAAAATAGTAATTTTCCCATTTATGTGCTTAGGGACTAAATTGAGATGAATTGTGGTTGAATGAGCTAAATTTTAATGTGTTTTAGATCAAGAGCAAAGAAAAATGGATTTAGATCGGGGAAAGACGAAGGTTCTCGAATAGCCGATTTGCACGGTCTATCGACAACCGAGGTAAGTCCTTAAGCAAGTATAGGTTATCGAATTATTTATGAATGTGTTAAATGATAGTATTCAATAGAATTTTGTATAAAACCTTGTGTTAGCCGAATGTGAAAGTATTGGTATGGATTGGTTGGAATTTTATTCAAAGTGATGTGAATAAGTGTTTTGGTTTGTTATTCGATATAATACGTGAATTATAAGTGGTGGTGAATTTAGCACAATGAAATGTGAAATGAAAGATTAACTATACATATTCGGGCTTCGTGCCTAGCAGGCTTAGTGCCGGTGACATATTCGGGCTTCGTGCCTAGCAGGCCTTGTGTTGGTGATTTATTTCGGGCTTTAATGCCTAGCAGGCTCTATGCCGGTGATGTGTTTTACAAAGGAGAAACCGAATTGTTGTTCAAGGTAAATCGTAGTTAATTTGTTTAGTTAAAGGCTCAGGTAAGTAAGTAAGGTTTGATATGTTTAATGTTACTAGAGTTTAACTAATATTACGAGTACAGTGATATGTATATTTGAGATTACGATTGATGTGCACAAGTATTATATGATTGAGTTTGAGCTTGAATGTACTATCATGGAGATTCGGTTTTCAAACAGTAGTGCTAAAGGTGTAAGAAATTTTAATATGATAACATGGTTGAGATGAATGATTTAAATGTTTAAGTAATTGAATGTAGTATCATTTTGAGCTTGGGACTTACTAAGTTAGTAAAGTTATTTGTGTGTAATGTTCTCCTCTGTTTTATAGATTAGGTAAAGACTACCTGCTCAACGGGATCGTCAAGACAGTCAACCACACTATCGATCTAATTTTGGTATTCTTTCATTTTGTTTTTGGATAGAGGCATGTATAGGAAAGACTTGACCTCGCTTTGTTGAAAACTTTTGGTTCCTCAGATATAATAGCCATGCAAATATGGCTAAACTTTTGGTTAAGTATGTTTATCAAGCTTTTGGATATAATAGTCAGTTTATATCGTTAATGTTTGTGCAAACCCAATCAAGGATTAATTCGAATATGGTAAGGAAATATGTGATTGAGAAGTGCAAATATGAGTTGGGTAATGTGGTATGAATAATTAATTGTATACTCGATTATATTGAACCATAGTTGTGTTTTGTTCATAGGTTAGTAATGTAAGGTTATAAAAGATATTGGGAATGTGTATTTCTTTTTAAGTTCAAATGAGGTGATTCGATGATGAAATGATCAAATTATGGTGCTTTCGTTTGTTTGTATTTGGATCTATTTGAACTTTGGTATGAGCTAGATACATATAATTGCATATATGTGTCTATGTATATTTGGTCAAGTAGATATGTATTTATATGATGTTTATTGAGTTTGTAAGTTTGGACATCTGCTAATATATTTTATGTTGGTATATTCTACTTTTAAGTGGGTTAGTATAAAATGATAATTGAATTATGTTATTCAATCACATGGATACGAATGGGTTAAATTGCTTGAGTATTTTATAAGTAAATAAGGACATACCATTTGAGGCTTACGATACTTGCATTATTTTGTGATTTTCATAAAATGTATTTTGCATGTTCAGCTTATGTTTGTCAATGTTTGTGCCATATATGATTTGGTTTAGTGGAATAAATATGTTTTATGCATATGTAATTGTTTGCTTATATGTGTATTATTATTATATAAGCTTGTTTAAATATGACTGAATTGATTGAATAAAAGTAATGATTATCTGGTAATGCCCGTAACCCTAATGCAGCGACGTATACAGGTTAGGGGTGTTACAACAGTGAAGGACCGGGACGGCAGAACTTGTGGTGGCCATGCTCAGCTTGAAGTTTTATTTAATTGAGACATTTTATTTTATTTAAGTACTCTACAATTTTATTTTTGGGTTTTATTTTATGTAATAAGGCCATAGTGATGATTTTATTGTTGTTTTTAATTACTATGTTACGAATTTATGTTATTTAAAGATTAAGTTAATTTAATTTAAAATAAACTTAAATATTTTGTCACCTGAAATAAATGGGTTTTTAATATAAAAAAAAACTTGTTTTCAACTCGAGCCCAACCCATAAACAAACTATCTTCAAAACACACAGTTTTCAAGGTATTCAAAAGAATTTTGAACTGGGTTACATCGAGGAACATACCAGACGTAGTCCAGGCTCGTGGGCCGGGTGTGGGGTGTTTCAGCACCTATCGATAAGTAATATTGTTTAGACAAGACTGGCATGTCGAATCCCATAGGAACCAAAAGTACTAATACTAACTCTCTTTTTATTATTTAGCCTAAGGATTAAGGAAATTTTTTGTTTAATCTAAATTAACTAACTACAAAACTAAAAACTCCAAGACAAAGAAGAATGAAATTTAGAAGATAACTTGAGGAAAAGCAAATTGATGAAGACGACACCTAAGGAAGAATCCACCTAGACTTCACTTGTTTCCTAACACTGAACCAGAAGATTTATTCACTTGACTTGATCCGTAAAATTCCCTAAAATATATTAACCCTCTCTTGAGGCGACTTACGTCTAACCCTATGTTGATTAATTGAAATCTATTTCTAATTAAAACCCCTGAAATTGCATTAACTAGATCTATGGACTCCCATATTAGGTTTCACCCTAATCCGGCAAAATCTCGTCACCCTATCTCTAGGCGCACGATCAACTCCGCTTAATTATCCTTGATCTACTCTTAGGCAGGGACTTTTGCTCCTCAACCTAAGCACATCATACTTGAATTAATATCCCAGAAAATATCAACACAAGAATTAAGAACACATAATTAAGAACAAGCCAAATATTTATCATAAAGTTCAGCAAACAATAACAAGATTCATCTTAGGTTTCATCCCCCTCAGGTATGTGAGGGTTTAGTTCATAATTGTAAAAGAAAACATCTCAAAAGAAAAGATAAAACAAAACATAAGAAATCCCTAAAACCCACTGAAGGAATTGAAGGAGAGATCCTCCGTCTTGAGTATAATTCAACTTCTTGAGATGATTCAACTGGCTATCTTCGAGTAATCTCCACAAATCTGCCTTCTTCGGCCTAGCCGGATGCCTATCCGAACGTCCCCTTCGAGGTTGGCATCTAGGGTCTTTATATAGGCTTTGGGAATATGTTTCTTTGCCTCTAAGTACCCTAAATCAACTGAAACTCTTCTTTCCTGCGGTAGGGACATGCCCGTGTGGCACGCCCGTGTGCTTCGATTGCAGGCCGTGGTCAAGTCTGATGATGAGGCACGGCCGTGTGTTTCGGGGCTCTGGCCTTCTAGTCTATCAATGAGGCACGACCGTGTGGTTAGGGGCCCAGGTCGTGTCAATTTCTATTTTGGCCCAATTTGGTCTATTTTAAGCCCATTTCTCATTCTTTTCATCTTTCGATTCACTCCTGAGTATAAAACACGAAAACAATGGATTAAGAGTACCAAATTACATAATGCAAGGCTTAAATCATCCAAAAGCATGCTAAACGTGGGCCTAAAATATCTTACTTTTACGGTTTATCAAATACCCCCACACTTAAGCTTTTGCTTGTCCTCAAGCAAAATCCTCAACTTACAATTAAGACAAACTTTCCACAAATCATAATTCTCATTAACAATGTCTCATCATAATTCATAAACAATTCATACATGGATAATTTAACTCAAAGACTCCTAAATATTCAAACAGTTCTAAGTCATATATTTGTAGCACGAAAACATAGGTGTTTCGCCTTATCTAAATAATTACCTTTGATTCAAAACCGACAAGGATTGACATCCCAACTAAAGATTCACTCAAAGCACTCGAAATGTTTAAGCTTCAAGAATAAGCACTCATAAGTCAAACGTGAAAAGTTAATCCCATAGGCTTGCCTAAAAATCAAATCTCCACCATTGTAATATGAGATGATACGCAAATCAAAAGGTCTTTAACAAGGTTGTAACGGGGCTTGGGTTAATGGTGTGGATAAAGGCTAAATTAGAAGGGTTAGAATCGAGATTGAATTGAGAAATTGCCTAACTTTAGAAAAATGAACTAATAACCTGAATAATTATATCACACGAAAATTTAAAATACTAATAATACGAGATTCTTCTTCAAGATGTTGAATTTAAACATGTAAGTTCACTTAATTACATAACTAATAATGAATATCTTCAATTTTTTTAAAGAACAAGCCAAATATTTACATAATATAAGAACAAACTTTATCAACTCAAATAAATTAATTAGGCAACCGATCAAATCAATTCTCGATAGAAGGGTAGTAAAAGGAATGGTGATAACAAATACGAGCAAGGTTTTGGGTTAATATTAGTGGGTGAATCAATAAAAAGGGTTGTTAGGATCAAAGAGGTTCACTACGGGTTAATTATGTAGGTAGGATTTTTAGTAGAGTGAGTGGGTTAAAACCTAGGTACCTTTATCATCTCAGTATATCAAATTAATAATGTGGTCTTGACATGTATAATCGAGGCAAGTTCTAGAATAACAATTTAGTGTTGACACACTCATAATCAATAAAGTGAGCATGAAAAAAAATATATGCTCTATAAGGCTAAAATCTCACAAAAATTATGGGTAATTGACATCAATCCCTATAAATTTTAAACTTCAAGGTAATATTCAAATACAGATTCGACAACCTAGAAATTTTTTATTCTTGAAAAATAGACTTATCATGCTTGATTCTCTATTATCTTAAAGTTCAAATCATTAATGTGCAATTAACTATGACTTAATCTAAGACATATCAATAAAAATCATAAATCAAAAGAAATTTCATCCTAATTAGTAATATGAGAAAATTACTTTAGAATAAAGCATAATTTCAAGATTTTCGAATAATGCTATGGTTAACCCCCACACTTAAATTGTACATTACAAAGATAGATAATAGCATTTAGTAGATAATTGAAAGAGAGGGAAAGAAGTGAAACTTCCTAAATTATGGATGAGATCCTTGGATGATATGAAAAATTTATTGGATGTGTCATCTTTTGGTGTGGTGGTTACTAACGAGCTCTGCGCTAGATGAAGAAATTGGGGAGCTCGTGAAGAATTAGCCAGGAATTAATAATAGAGATTCAAAATATATGAAATAAATATTTAAAGAAAAGCAAGCTAAAGTGAAGGAAAATAAAAAGCAAAATAAACTTATAAGAAAAGGTACATGGACTGAGGAGTCCTTATTGTTGGGTGGTTCGCGAGGTAGGTGTGATTTCTAAGGCTGTGGTGCGTGATTCCCTAGCAACCTTAAGAATATAAAACCAAGATACTAAAAGAAAATAAAATGAATTAAGCAGAAGAGGAGTATAGATAAGGAAAATAAAGGAAAAGATTAAAGAAAAAATAAGTTCAAAAAGGTCTCAAAGACCCTTGGCTTGTCGATTATATGAAGCGTCCGATATGAACTTATGTAGGTCGATCTCCTATGGGGAGACTGTGCTTTGATCCTTTCGCTTCTTCGACATAGTTGTGGTGGTCAAGGGTTTTGAAAGATGAATGTAAATGAAAATGAAAGTGAGAACCAAAAAGGTGTAGAAAGAGGGGGTGGTGGTTTAAATAGATTTTCAACTCTGATGCCTCCCCATGCCCGTGTATCGTAGGCGTGTTGAGTCACATGGCCTCCTCGCCCGCCCATGTTGTGGGTCGTATTGTTTCTCCCACACTTGTGTTCAAATTGCCACGCCCGTGCTTGGTAAGTTAGTGTCAACCGTGGCCACCACGCACGGCTGTGTTGTGGGGCATATCATTTTTCCCACGACCATGATTAGGTTGCCATCCCCGTGTATGATCGCACGGTCGTGGCATGGTGGTTGAGTCCGTGACTTTGGAAATTGATTCGTTCTGACTCGTACCTTCTATGCTATGTCAGTACGGAGATTTGATGCATCCACACAGCCACGGCCACGGCCATGTGCAAGGCCGTGTGGTGTGAAAATTTGCCAGAGAAGAAGAAAAGAAAAGAAAGGAAAAAATATTGTAACAATAAATAAGGTTAGTGCTCGGGTTGCCTCCCGAGAAGCACTCGTTTAAAGTTTTAAGCTTGACTTTCCTCTCATTTTCATATTCAAGGGGGTTTGAGGAGTTGAAAATCCTTCCTCGTGTTAGCAGTTCCATTAACATGATAGAGTTTAAGACGAGTAGCATTTATTTTCAAAGTGCCAAACATGGGATTGCTTACCTCGATTGTTCCATATGGGAAGACATTAATTACCTTAAAAGGGATTTCCTAGCTTGTGTTAGGATCAGGTGGGGATATTCATGGGTCTACTTTATCTAATAGTACCTGATCTCTGATTTTGAATGTGTCTGCCTCATGAAGTGGCTTCTGTTCTACTTCATGTATCCCTAGTTCTTTTTTAAAATGCGTCTTCTCCTCTTCTAGTTCATCGATCTGAATCCCTTATTCCTCGTGGATTGTTTCATTGTTGGCACAGGGTTTAGGATCGGACTCAGTTGCGTTCTTTTATTGTGATTCCTGAAAAGAAGGGTTAACCGAATGGTTATCAATAGAATTTACTTTCTCACCTTTCTTATTCGATGTTTTCGCTGAATCGAGGGCTTGAAGAGTAACTGTCTCGTCACCTACACACAGTATAAGTTCACCTACGTCAACATAAATTTTAGTCCTGGCAGTTGCTAAGAATGGTCTTCCTAAAATTAGTGGTATCGTGTTGTCCTCATCCATGTCTAAAACGACAAAATCTACCGTGAATACAAATTTATCAATCTTCACAAGTACATCTTCAATTATACCCCTAGGAACTCTGATAGTTTTATCAGCTAATTGAATGCTCATCCTAGTTTGTTTGGGTTTCGCTAGACCTAGTTGTTTAAACAATTTATAAGGCATGACATTTCATGCTTGCCCCTAAATCAGCTAACGCATTATAAATAGATAAACTACCAATTAAGCATGGAATTGAAAAACTCCCTGGATCTTTTAATTTCTATGGTAGTTTATTTTGTAACATTGCTGAGCAGACTGCATTTAGTTCCACATGTGATTCCTCGTCTATCTTTCGCTTATTTGGTAATAGCTTCTTTAAAAATTTCCTAGAATCTGGCATCTGTGAAAGAGATTCAAGGAACGATAATTTAATATATAATTTTTTTAAAAGTTTAAGAAACTTACCGAACTATTCATTTGTGTCATCTTTCGTTATTGCTTGGGGATATGCTATCCGAGTTTTCTACTCTTTAATTACTGGTTTCGGCTTGTTGTTGACCTCAACCATATCTTCTTCTGCCACCTTCTTTTGGTTTGAATTAGGTGCTTCTAACCCTTCATTATCTTGAGCTATTATGGCTTGAACTTGCTCCCTTGGGTTAGTCTCGGTGTTGCTTGGTAGTTTCCCCTGTGGTCTCTCAGAAAGTTGCTTAGCAAGTTGCCTGAATTGTTCCTTAACTTCCTGTGACAATGCTTCAAGTTTCGTTTCTACCTTTTTGAAACGTGTTTCTGAGGCTGCTATGAAATTTTTCAGCACCTCTTCAAGGTTCGACTTCTTTTCCTATGGTTAAGGCTGTTGTTGGAAGTTTTAGGATGGTTGTTGCCTTTGATTTCTTTGACCACCCCATGAAAAATTGGGGTGGTTCTTCCAACCTGAATTATAAGTATTACTATAAGGGTTATTGTTAGATCGAAAATTGTTACCCATATAGTTCATTTGTTCGCTCTCCATGCCTTGTCCGTAAGGTGGGTACTCAGGATTCACCACGCCTTCACTTGTGTCACACTGCATAACTGGATGTGGCTGTGAAGAACCATATAAACCATCAAATTTTTTATGTAGCAAATCTACCTGATTTGATAACATGGTTACTACATCGAGGTTGAAAACTCCGGCTACTTTGGCTGACCTTGTCCTTGTAACTTGCCACTGATAGTTCTTCAGTGGCATCTTTTCTATAAACTCATAGGCTACTTCAGGAGTTTTGTTATTCAGAGTTCTGCCGGTGGCTGAATCAATTAATTTCCTTGTTGAGGGGTTCATACTGTTGTAGAAAGTTTAGACCTGTAACCATAAGGGTAATCCGTGGTGTGGGCACTTCCTCAACAAATCTTTGTATCTCTCCCATGCGTCGTAAAGTGTCTCTAAATCCATCTGCACAAAAGAAGAGATATCATTCCTTGGCCGTTTTGGCCGGCGGAAAATATTTTAATAAAAATTTCTCAGTCATTTGATCCCATGTAGTGATTGATCCTCGCAGAAGAGAATGTAACCACTGTTTGGCTTTATTCCTTAAAGAAAAGGGAAATAATCGAAGATGGATGGCATCATCAGAAACGCCATTTATTTTGTAGGTATCACAAAATTCTAGAAAATTCACTAAGTGTGTGATAGGATCCTCATCTTGCAAACCATCAAACTGAACAAACTGTTGTATCATCTGTATAGTGTTAGGTTTCAGTTCAAAATTATTTTGCAGAAATAGTAGGCGTAATAATACTTGACTCAGTTCCTGTTAAACTAGGTTTAGCATAATCATACATAGTATGTGGAGCATGATGTTCTGCCACCTTTGGAGGTAGCAAATTGTTTTTAAGCCATCCTTTCAGTAGGATTGGTTTCGTCTTCTTACTCTTCTTCTATGTAGTTTAAGCTTTGCCTTATTTCTCTGCGATTTCTACGAACGGTACCTTTGATGTCACTATCGTAAAGTAGAGGTCCTATCAGGTTCCTTCTAGTCATAAACTAGAGGTACCTGAAAGGAGAAAAAGAAGAAAATTTAGAAAAGCAAAAATAAAATTTATTTGCAAAAATAAAATATGGCTAAAGTAATAAAAATTAAGCGTTCTTAATATTTCAGTTCCCCGGAAACGACGCCAAAAACTTTATTGTTGTTTTGTCGAGTCTTAAAATTTATATAAAGAATGATCGAACTGGAAACTAACTAAGACAACGATGGAGGTAAGCGCACCTATCGAACAGTAGTATAATTTAGGCAAGACCGGTATGTCGAATCCCAAAGGAACCAAAAGTACTAATACTAACTCTCTTTCTATTATTTAGCCTAAGGATTAAGGGAATTTGTTGTTTAATCAAAATTAACTAACTACTAAACTAAAGACTCTAAGACAAAGAAAAATGAAATTTGGAAAATAACTTGAGGAAAAACCAATTGATTAAGACGACGCCCAAGGAAGAATCCACCTAGACTTCACTTGTTATCTAACACTGAGCCAGGCGATTTATTCACTAGACTTGATCTGTAAGATTCCCTAACATATATTAATCCCTCTCTCGAGGCGACTAACGTCTAACCCTAGGTTGATTAATTAAAATCTCTTTCTAATTAGAACCCCTAGAATTGCATTAACTCGATCTATGGACTCTCATATTAGGTTTCACCCCTAATCCGACAAAATCTTGTCACCCTATCTCTAGGCGCGCGATCAACTCCACTTAATTATGCTAGATCTACTTTTAGGCAGGGACTTTTGCTCCCCCACCAAAGCACATCATACTTGAATTAATATCCCAGAAATATCGACACAAGAATTAAGAACACATAATTAAGAACAAGCCAAATATTAATCATATAGTTCAGCAAACAATAACAACATTCATCTTAGGTTTCATACCCCTCAGGTATCTGAGGGTTTAGTTTATAGTTGTAAAACAAAAAGTCTCAAGAGAAAATATAAAACAAAACATAAGAAATCCCTAAAACCCTCTGAATGGATTGAAGGAGAGATCCTCTATCTTGAGTATAATTTTGGCTTCTTGAGATTAATCAACTGGCTATCTTCGAGTAATCTCCACAAATCTGCCTTATTCGGCCTAGGGTCTTTATATAGGCTTTTGGAATATGTTTCTTTGCCTCTAAGTACCCTAAAACGACTGAAACTCTTCTTTCCTGCGGCGGGGACACACCCGTGTGCTTCGATTGTAGACTGGTGGTCGAGTCTAATGATGAGGAACGGTCGTGTGTTTTGGGGCTCAGGCCGTGTTCTAGTCTATCAATGAGGCACGGCCGTGTGTTCAAGGGCTCAGGCCATGTCAATTTCTATTTTAGCCCAATTTGGTCCGTTTTAAGCTCATTTCTCGTTCTTTTCATCTTTCGGTGCTCTGCTGAGTATAAAACATGAAAACAATAGATTAAGAGTACCAAATTACATAATTCAAGGCTTAAATCATCGAAAAGCATGCTAAACGTGGTCCAAAAATATGTTACTTTTAGCTTTTATCAGCTACCTTAGCTGATTAAGCATGAACTGGTTAAGTATCGTGTCAATTAATTACAATTTAAATCTATTTAAATAATTAATTCATTAGCTACCTTACAATTGTAATGCAAGAATAACTTAGTCATGGTTTTACTTAGGCAAACATCTTATCGAGGCCTCTAACAACACAAACACAATTTTAATAGACGGAATGAAATTAACCTAACACAAATTAAATTTAAGCTATATTAATTAAATTTAACAATTCAACATCATAAATATTCATAGACATGTTCATCATAACAACAACAAAATTAAAAGGATAGGGAACAATAATCAAATTCGGTGTTTTTTCCGTGGCTTGACTAGTTTTCTCCACTCCTCCTTCTCAACTTGTTATTGTCAAACCGAGGCTTCTACGAGACTTTAATTGATTAACTCTTTTTTAATAGGTGGAATCGGCAAGGGAACTATGGAAGAAAATGAAGAACAATGGAAGGGAATGAAGAGAGAAAAATGAGAGAGAAGTAAACAGATGAGAATGGTTGAGATGTGTTTTAAATGAGCAGCAAATGGGGTATTTATAGGTTGAGATGGCTTCTAAAATTAGAAAAAATCAGCAGCCATAGATTCCCCCCATGGTCAGCCACAGATGTTACAGGTTTGAAGAATTCAAACTTGCTATTTTATGGTAGGGGCAAATCTAGAAAGGAGCAACTAGTGGATGGGTATGAATGCAATTTTGAAGGAGTCTTCAAGGGCCATTTTGCAAGTTAAATAATCAACCGAGCAAGCTGATTTTCCTTGATGACTTGATTTGAGTCATTTGTTGTGCCTGATCATTAAATGGAGAAGTTTCGTTCAATTCGAAGTTTAAGGGAATTTACCTAATGTAGGCTTAAATGAAAGGTTTTCAATGACTTTTAAGATGGATTAAGGATAGATCCAGCTAGGTGTTGAAACAAAGTAAACCAAAGGTGATAATTGTAATGGCTAAGTGAAAGAATGATAAAGATTTGATTAATAAGGAAACAAAGTGATTAAGTTGATAGTTGTGTAAGGAATGGAAATAGGATTTAAGGGTCAAGAATGAACCAATACTACAAGTGAGTATTGACCTGAGACTTATCTGACACTTAAGGTAGACTGATGATATAGATAGACCTTGAGTCGCTATCTAGGAAGATAGAACCAACGGTATCAATGGGGTGAACGCCACACTCAGAATTGAGTGATAAGTTCAAAAAGAAACAAGGTAGACGCCACTAGCGATGCTAGATAAGTCAGCTTAAGTCTTAAATGAAATAGGAGAGTTAAATAACTCACAAATGTTATAAATATTCATCAAATGGGCAAAAAGTCTTTTAACCAAAATAATGTCCTCTTATAATCTATTTATAGGCACTATTATGACTATTCAAATGCCTGTTTGTGACCTTTCACCTTCAGAACAACTAAAGTTTTTTTAAAAACTTTAATTTTTTTAAGTCAGGTAAGGAAGCCAATAGTCATGTCTCTTCACTTTATTGTTGACTTAATGAACCCTTAATCTGTTGTTTCGTGTCCCTTCATCTCCTTTAAATCGAATGTCAAAAGACTTGTACATTCATCTCTTTAATTGGCACCATAACTAGTTTTGAGTGCATGAAACTGATCAGACTTGAAGAGTCACTCTTGGTTCATTTGAACAGCTACCATAATGATCTTTGAATGCTTCAATATCCACCAAAAACATTCCATTTAATTACCAGCAATTTAAGTGACCAAATGCAAACCCTTTTATGCCAAAACTGAACAACCAATTGAATGTGATAGCATTTGATTCTTCTTGGCAAACAAACAATTTCCTATTGTAGCTTTAAAATATGTGTCCACCTTTTGACCTTTCCTACAACAAACTATTAAACACACAATTATTTTATTTAAGAAAATTAAACACACTATAACTTATGCATTAAAAAGTAACAACCAAATTAAATAACACTCTAATTCAAACAATTAAGATGTTTAAATGCATAATTTAATTAAGATGTAAACTAAATGAACAGATGAGTTAATGCATGACTTAATTTAATGATGCAAACTTAACTAACATGAAAGTTACATAATTAAACTAACATGACTTAATTTAATGATGCAAACTTAACTAACATGAAAGTTACATAATACATGACTTTATTAAATGTGGAACACATATTAATGATGTGCAAACTATGACATAATTAAATACTCATATTAATGATGTTCAAACTAGGACATAATTAAAGACACAAACTAAAATAACTAAAATAACTAAAAATATATGAATCAAAGTCCTTATTGTCCAGCAGCCAAATTAAAAAACTGAAATTAAAAGCTCCATTTTGCACTTAGGCTCCTCGTGCTTGGGCCAATTCTGATGTTCTCGAATTGTATCATGACATTATACGGCTTGGGTCGTATCATACCCTCCCTCTTGAAGATGATTTGTCTTCGAATCGGGCCATTTTCTCGTGAAGAATCTTTCAAATTCACGAACTCCTTTGCTCATGAACTTGACAGAATTGTTTCCAAAAACCTGGGAACCATAAAGGGTTCGACAAGAAAGTTGGTTACTTGCATGCCGTCCCTCTTTAGGAGGGATCCATTTCAGAGTGTCACCTACACAAGAATGAAATAAATTACAGACACTATGAATTATAAACACAAAATAACTTTTTAGAATCTTATTCAAAGTTGGGATGCATAAACCAATGTCGAGATCAAAAATAGAAGTTGGTCTTACCTTGTAACACCCTGGTTTTAGGGGCTATGCAGGTTGTGTGTAATTCGAGTGTTAGTAGGTTTTTGGGAGTGCTTGGATGAGTTTTAGGGGTTTTAGAAATGTTTGGATGAAAGGGAAGGCTTTGGAAAATTTTGGATTTTAGTGGAAAAGGAAGCGGGCCAAGGGAGGCCTTAAGTATATTTTTTCTAATTTATGGCACAAGAAGCAGTTGGGTGAAGTGGCTTGGAAGGCGCTGCTTGGGGCTTGGGAAGGTGACGCCTTTTGGTTTCAGGTTCGATTCAAGAAGGCAGCAAATTGGTTTTGAATTTTTCGGTTTGGCATTTAAAGGGGAGGAAGCCTTAAAAGGAGTTGGAATGAGTTTGTGACGCAAAGAGCTCGTTGGTCAAGTGGCTAACGTGCGTCACTTAGGCGCTGGAGGGAGAAAGGGCGCTAGTTCGAGGGCCTGCAGCAGCATTTTGGGCGTGTTTTTTTATGTGCGGTTATGGGCTGGAGTAGGAAGGGTTTAAAATTAAATGTTGGGGCTTTATGGCATAAAAATCAAAGTGGCCAAGTGGCCTGGGCGTTGGAGGAGAAGGGTACAGCAGCAAGGTCCTGTGTTCGAGCCAGGAGTGGTGCAGTTGGAATTTTATTTTGTTTTGGTCTTTTTGCAGCAGGTTGGTAAGGTGAAGGTGGATGGCACTTGGGGGAGCTAAGGTTGTTTAATCCTTTTAGAATTCAGCTGGAAGATAAGTGATAAGGGTTGGGTTTTTTTTTTTTAAAAAAAATTATTTTAGATTGTGGTAGGATAATTGTAGGACTATTTTATTTGGTTCAAATTAGTAAATGGGAGTTGTTATTAGTTTATTTGAATTTGTTAAGGAGATAAAATATGGGATAAATTAGAGAAGTGGACTAACTCAAATTAGTTTGAATTAGTTTGTGGTGGCTAGATTTTGGAGTCTTCAAGGGGGGTGCCGAACTCTTTAAATAGGGGGGAGGTGCTCACCTTTTTGTTTTTTTCCATTTGCCCTCTTGCCGAATTTTGCTTCACAAATTCTTCATTTGTTCTCCTCATTTCCCCTAAGCCGAAACCTTCATTGCTATCTTCCTTCTTTCTATTCTTTTTTTTTTAATCCTTGGCCAAAATCACTCACCCTTTCATCTCTCTTCTCTTCCATTTGGTGCTAAATCAAAAGTGCACCCCTATACCTTTCTTTCCTCTTTTCAAACCTTTTGGCCGAAACCCCTATTCCCTTTCCATTGGGTTTCTTTTGTTAGCCGAATCTACACCCCACCCTTGTGCCGAATTTCCTTTCTTCAATTTGGTAGCACCTTGGCCGAATATTAGCATAGATCTCTTCGGGTTTTCGTTGCAATCGTTGTTGAGGGTACTCTAGGATTTTGAGGTATTCAGTCAAGCCTCAGTTGCTAGCAGTCGACTTGGTAAGTGGTGGTAAGGGTTTATTTTGGTAAGTTATGTATTTGGTATTCGATTAAGACTAAGGTTGTTAAGTATTTGATGCTAAGGCCGATTGTAGGGGAGAAGAGCCTAACGCAGGAGACTTTCTTTGGAGTGGTTTAGTCAGCGTTTGCGGAAGCATTAAGTAGCGTTTCGGGATTCGACCAGTTGAGGTAAGGATATTTAGTAAGGTTTAATATTTGGATGTATGAGTTGGGATTTAACCGTTGTTCTGATTAAGTGTGTTGATGGAGGCTACGACCACCAAGGTGGGCAAGGGAAGTCCCTATTCAAGTTCAAAAGAGATCGGTTTCATTGTGACGAGGTTGGCCACCGGTGTGGGCGTGCAATGAAAACGATAGGCGATAATCAGTAGTCTCGCTAAACGATAGCGTCGGGATCGAGGGTTTAGAGCTTGAGTTATAAGGTGTGTAGTTAGACCATTGTTTCCGGATTTGTATGATCTCTGTTGTGCTATATGTTTACTAATGAATGCGATGCCATATGTGTAATGGATACCCTAAAGGGTATGATGACGACCAGTTAGTAGCAAATTGGCTAATATGTGATAATTGATTTTAACTATGTGAGCACGCCTATATTTGTGAATATCATGTACATGCATCATCTCAAAGATCATATTATGTTACATGTGCATGGGTGGGTTTTGAAAGAAGGTACGGTGTACTTGATGCGTGGTTGATGTCGACTTTGTGCTACATCGTGGATTGGCGCCGACCGAGGTCGCGTTGTGGATCTTTGCGATTTAGTTCGCGTGGTTACCTTGATTGATATCGCTTTATGCCATATCGTGGCTTGATGGATTGTCGTGTGCTCCATCGTGGTTTGATGTTAGCTATACGCTACATCGTGGATGGCATTGGTTGCCTTTTTGGAGATAAAAGGAGAGGGTGACTCGATAGTCCCCTGGTGTGTGGTAGGCTGGTTAAGGGGGTGTGTAGCAGATGGACCTTAGGATTGGGTTGGGTTTCATATTGCATGGTTTTGTTATAAATTGATATGGAAATGGGCCAAGCCCAATATGGAATATGAATAGGTATGTTTTGAGAACATACGTGGAAATGGGCCAAGCCCAGTAATCAGTGAATTAATAAGAAAAGGGCCTAGCCCAGTGCTTGAATATGATTTGATTATGGGCCAAGCCCATATCGTGGTAATGTCTATATGATTATGTTTACATGTTGCATTTGATAATTGGGTTGACTTGTGGCTAACATGTGGGTGGATATCAGTGGTTTAATTACACACTGAGTCCGTGTGACTCACCCAATTATTTATCCAACATCGCAGGTGATTCGTGATTAATGGACCGGGTTGGAGAGGATGCAAGGTGGCCCATGCAGAAGGAGATTTATTTAATTATTTTTAAGCAATTTTAATACTAAGTGTTTTGTTTAATATTGGTTGTAATAAGGGCCACTTTTGTTTAAAGTACTCTTTTAGGGATGACAGAATTTATATCGTACTTAGAAATATTTTTTTACAAATGATTTATCCTTTAATAAAATAGAATAAAGTTTTAATTCAAACCAAGCTTATTATTTAATAATTTTTAATGGAATTACTTCCCGAAAATAAACAAAATTTTCAAGTTTTATTCTAAAGACAAAGATTTTCAATCGTCATTTCATCTGTAACATCCCCAAACTTGAGGGTTTTGGGCCCAAAAACATTTTCAAATGGGCTTTTCAAAAATATGGGCTTTTAAGAAATTTTTCAGGATTTTCTGGCATGGCACTGTATCTCCTACCGAGTCCAAAGTAAGTACTTCAGACTTGTGAAGTAATTTGTTATATGAACTGTTATGGGCTTTGTTGGGCTCGTAGATTAGTGAATTAGGCTCAGTTGAACCCTAAGGATAGTCTACTCAAACATATGCATAAAACTTAAAGCTCTTAAACAAACCTGTGAAATAAGTCGCCGAGTTAAGGTGTGGCAACCTGTGTGCGCTTGTCTAGGAGTGGTATTCAGTGGGAGCTTGGTATTTAAGCAGTCCACGTGACTCACCTCCTCTCCACTTGAATCCTACAGTGCGTAGCTACTGGTTCACCTTAACCAAGAGGACTTGTTCATAAGCTAAACCAATTATTAAAACCCTAAGGATTAGCCTTATTGTTTTAAAACCCTTAATTTTTTTTTTAAAAAAAATTCTCAAACTTACCTCTTTGTTTTGTAAACTCTAAACTGGTTTTGAAAAAAAACATTTTCTCGATTTACCAAAATTACCAAAATGCCCTAAAGGCAAGATTACAAAATGCCCCTATATTATAAAATTACCACACTACAGTCAACTTTTGGTTAAAATGATTTCCACTTTGCAAAATATTACAATCAGAAGTTTCCAAAATATAAATATACTCGATTTGGGAAAATTTACTTAAAATACCCTTATGTAAAAATTACTAAAATGCCCCGACTTTTAAAATTTCGAGTTAACCCCAACTTTAATAAAATTCCTCACTTTGCCAAAGTATCCAAATTTTTTATTTCAAAATAATACCCGACTTTTGAAATTTACAAAATTACCTGTTGACAAAATTACTAAAATACCCCGGTTTCCAAAATTCATTGATTCTAATTTGACAAATTTTCGAAAATACCTCCGATGTGGAAATTTCAAAATGTTCTGGTTTGTTAAGTTTTAAAATTTCCTTGGTTTATTACGGAAATGTCCCTATAGGACAAAATGACTGAAATACCCTTGGGGTAGAAACGGGCAGGAAGGTCCGAATAGTGAATGTGGGTGGTAGATACCACTGAGTGTGCCTCTGCTAAGGAATGAATGTGTTTTGATGATGAATGAATGTGTCTTCATTGAGAAATGAAGGTGTCTCTATTGATGAATGTGAAAGTGATTCTCTGAGTTAGAGTAGTAAAACTCGAACTGAACCCTTGTGTGATCGAAAGAACTACTTCTAAAATCTTTCATTCATAAAATATGCTCGCGGTTAAATAGTGGAACGATTACTAATGCATAAAACTTCTTAAATCAGATTAAATCGAGACGATAGAGATGAGTTCTAGGGGACGCAGTAGAGGTAGAATGGCAGCATCGGAACCGATAGGGTCTGGCCATGGGTCAGAAAATGAAGTGCCGCCAGCAGTGGACGTGGAGGAGCAAGATCAGACCGGAGAAGATGATGCAGTATCGCGGGCCATGTTGCGAGTGCTAGAACGAGTAGCAGGAGCTAGTAGGGGAAATGGAACCCGGAAGTCAGTATCGGAAAGGCTTAGATCGAACGGAGCTGAGATCTTTAGAGGAGTGTCAGGAGTAGCTCCGAACGTAGCGGAATATTGGTTGGAAGCAGTTGAAAGAATCATGGACGATTTGGACTGCACCAATGAAGAAAAGTCAAGGCGCTGCTTGTTGCTTCGCCACGAAGCTTATCGTTGGTGGCTCACTGTCAAACAAGGTGTACCGTGGATCGATTGGATTGAGGATACTTTAAGGCTAAGTTTGAAGGGAAGTACGTAGGAGCCAGTTATTTGGACTCGCAGAGGAAAGCGTTTCTAAACCTAGTGCAAGGAAGTAAGTCGATAGCTGAGTACGAAGCGGAATTTATGCGGCTAAGTCAGTACGCCAAAGGAATCGTGGCTACTGATTACGAAAGAAGTGTTCGATTCAAAGATGGGCTACGAGATGAGTTGCGAGAGTTGATCGCTCCGCACAAAGAAAGAGACTTTGCCATTTTAGTGGAGAAAGCTCGGATCATTGAGAGGTTAAGAAGACTATAAGGGAAAATCGAGAGAAGAATAGGAACGAGAATAAGAGAAATGTTGGACCATCAAGATCGCTTGGTAATGCCCAAAAAGACCAAGGACCGAGAACCTGTAAGTGCACTTTACGGTGGATCAAAATCGCCCTTGTGCTCGGTGTGGAAGACCTCACACGAGAGTGTTGGGGAAATAGTAAAGAATACTTTCGGTGTGGATCGAAGGCACATTTGGTTAAGAACTGTCCTCAGGCAACGAGAGGTCGTGGTTCAAGCCATGGAAGGAATGGTTCTAGTCAGAGTCAACCAAGGATGTGATAGCGGGTAAGCTCCTTTGCTTTGGTACATGCTTTAATTATTTTGCTTGCTTATGAGTTAGCCCTTTTCTGTGATGCTAAGAGAGGTGTTTTGAATTTTTGAATGCGAACTTAGAAACTGTGTTGGGAAGGTATGATGGTCTTAGTAAGATCAGAGTGCGCAGCATAAGCGTAAGGTGGTAAGATAGGTTGTACGGACGTTCGTTAGTAAAGTAATTTCGAGGACGAAATTATTTTAAGGAGGGTAGAATTGTAACACCACGGTTTTAGGGGCTATCGTGTTGTGTGTAATTCGAGTGTTAGTAGGTTTTGGGAGTGCTTGGATGAGTTTTAGGGTTTTAGAAATGTTTGGATGAAAGGGAAGGCTTTGGAAAATTTTGGATTTTAGTGAAAAGGGAAGCAGGCCAAGGGAGGCCTTAAGTATATTTTTTCGGTAATTTATGGCACAAGAAGCAGTTAGGTGAAGTGGCTTGGAGGGCGCTACTTGGGGCTTGGGAAGGTGACGCCTTTTGGTCTCAGGTTCGATTCAAGAAGGCAGCAAACTGGTTTTGAATTTTTGGGTTTGGCGTTTAAAGGGGAGGAAGGCTTAAAAGGAGTTGGAATGAGTTTGTGACGCAAAGAGCTCGTTGGTCAAGTGGCTAACGTGCGTCACTTAGGCGCTGGAGGGAGAAAGGGCGCTAGTTCGAGGGCCTGCAGCAGCATTTTGGGCGTGTTTTTTATATGCGGTTATGGGCTGGAGTAGGAAGGGTTTAAAATTAAATGTTGGGGCTTTATGGCATAAAAATCAAAGTGGCCGAGTGGCCTGGGCGTTGGAGGAGAAGGGCAGCAAGGTCCTGTGTTCGAGCCAGGAGTGGTGCAGTTGGAATTTTATTTTGTTTTGGTCTTTTGCAAAGAAAGTTGGTAAGGTGAAGGTGGACGGCACTTGGGGGAGCTAAGGTTGTTTAATCCTTTTAGAATTCAGCTGGAAGATAAGTGATAAGGGTTGGGTTTTTTTTTTTAAATTATTTTAGATTGTGGTATGATAATTGTAGGACTATTTTATTTTGTTCAAGTTAGTAAATGGGAGTTGTTATTAGTTTATTTGAATTTGTTAAGGAGATAAAATATGGGATAAATTAGAGAAGTGGACTAACTCAAATTAGTTTGAATTAGTTTGTGGTGGCTAGATTTTGGAGTCTTCAAGGGGGGTGCCGAACTCTTTAAATAGGGGGGAGGTGCTCACCTTTTTGTTTTTTTTCCATTTGCCCTCTTGCCGAATTTTGCTTCACAAATTCTTCATTTGTTCTCCTCATTTCCCCTAAGCCGAAACCTTCATTGCTATCTTCCTTCTTTCTATTCTTTTTTTTAATCCTTGGTCGAAATCACTCACCCTTTCATCTCTCTTCTCTTCCATTTGGTGCTAAATCAAAAGTGCACCCCTATACCTTTCTTTCCTCTTTTCAAACCTTTTGGCCGAAACCCCTATTCCCTTTCCATTGGGTTTCTTTTGTTAGCCGAATCTACACCCCACCCTTGTGCCGAATTTCCTTTCTTCAATTTGGTAGCACCTTGGCCGAATATTAGCATAGATCTCTTCGGGTTTTCGATGCAATCGTTGTTGAGGGTACTCTAGGATTTTGAGGTATTCAGTCAAGCCTCAATTGCTAGCAGTCGACTTGGTAAGTGGTGGTAAGGGTTTATTTTGGTATGTTATGTATTTGGTATTCGATTAAGACTAAGGTTGTTAAGTATTTGATGCTAAGGCCGATTGTAGGGGAGAAGAGCCTAACACAGAGACTTTCTTTGGAGTGGTTTAGTCGGCGCTATGGAAGCATTAAGTAGCGTTTTGGGATTCACCGGTTTAGGTAAGGATATTTAGTAAGGTTTAATATTTGGATGTATGAGTTGGGATTTAACCGTTGTTCTGATTAAGTGTGTTGATGGAGGCTACGACCAGTCAAGGTGGGCAAGGGGAAGTCCCTATTCCAAAGTTCAAAAAGAGATCGGTTTCTGCTGTACGAGATTGGCCATCGGGGTGTGGGCGCAAATGTAAAATGATAGGCGATAACGGTAGTCTCGCTAAACGATAGCGTCGGGATCGAGGGTTTAGAGCTTCAGGTTATAAGGTGTGTAGTTAGACCATTGTTTCCGGGATTTGTATGATCTCTGTTGTGCTATATGTTTACTAATGAATGCAGTGCCATATGTGTAATGGATACCCTAAAGGGGTATGATGACGACCAAGTTAGTAGCAAATTGGCTAATATGTGATAATTGATTTTAACTATGTGAGCACGCCTATATTTGTGAATATCATGTACATGCATCATCTCAACATCATATTATGTTACATGTGCATGGGTGGGTTTTTGAAAGAAGGTACGGGTGTACTTCGAGTATGTGGTTGATGTCAGCTTTGTGCTACATCGTGGATTGGCGTTGACTGAGGTTGCGTTGTGGATCTTTACGATTTAGTTCGCGTGGTTACCTTGATTGATATCGGCTTTATGCCATATCGTGGCTTGATGGATTGCTGTGTGCTCCATCGTGGTTTGATGTTAGCTATACGCTACATCGTGGATGGCATTGGTTGCCTTTTGGAGATAAAGGAGAGGGTGACTCGATAGTCCCCGTGTGTGGTAGGTGGTTAAGGGGTGTGTAGCGGATGGACCTTAGGATTGGGTTGGGTTTCATATTGCATGGTTTTGTTAGAAATTGATATGGAAATGGGCCAAGCCCAATATGGAATATGAATAGGTATGTTTTGAGAACATATGTGGAAATGGACCAAGCCCAGTAATCAGTGAATTAATAAGAAAAGGGCCTAGCCCGGTGCTTGAATATGATTTGATTATGGGCCAAGCCCAGATCGTGGTAATGTCTATATGATTATGTTTACATGTTGCATTTGATAATTGGGTTGACTTGTGGCTAACATGTGGGTGGATATCAGTGGTTTAATTACACACTGAGTCCGTGTGACTCACCCAATTATTTATCCAACATCGCAGGTGATTCGTGATTAATGGACCGGGTTGGAGAGGATGCAAGGTGGCCCATGCAGAAGGAGATTCTTCATAGAACTAGTTGGAAATAAATCATCAACATTAATCATATGATGACAATTAATCAAACCAAAGTGAGAAGATCTTTCGAATACTAAGTCACAAGCAATTTTCTCAATAGCATTCAAATTTGATTGTCGTGATTCAATGGCCAAAAACTCCTTAGCTTTCTTACCTTTAAGCACTTGTGGATTAAGTTCACCTTCAACCATACCTTTCTTGATCAATCAAAATTGTCTCTCATCAGGAAGGTGATGAAGTTAAAACCTATCAATTGAATCTCTAGAAACCTAAAAAGAAGAAACAATACGAGGACAACTCATATGTAGGTTTGTAAAAACATTACTCACTTTTTCTTGTTCACTTGCATCTTCTTCACTCGTTTCTTTTTCTGACTCATTTTCAAATCCTCTTTCTTTCACCTTAGTCTCTTTTATTGTTGAAAACTCACTTTCACTCTTCATTTCATTTTCTTTTTCAACAACACTCATTTCTTACTCACTATCTTTTCTTTCTTCAATTTCTCTCTCTTTTTCAATTTTCTTTTCTTGCTCACATGCTTTTTCAATCTCAATCTCTTTTTGATTTCTTTTATTCTCTTTTTCTTTTTCAATTTCTTCTAGTATTGGCTCATTTTCTCTCATCAACATCTCTTGTCTCTCTTTTCTTATTATTTCTTTTTCTCTTTTCCTTTCATTACAAGATGAAGATAACAAGGCAAATTCAGAATTAAAAAACTTTCAGTGGGAAAAAGAGGAGGGATATACATACAAAATATGATCACCTGTACGAGATTGAATCTTCAGGAATAAATACCTTGGTGCATACGAAGAATTACTTGGACCTTCTCGTTTGTCACCGTAATAGGCTTCAAACTCGAAGCTTGAGTAATTTCAACTCGAAGTCCTTGTTGAATAGTAATCTAAATAGGGATCTCTTCTCACGTAGTCATTGGACATTTGACTCCTTGACGATCTTGTTTCCATCCTTTGACATGGAAAAATTCGCTCTCGATGGTAGTAAGATGGGATGAAATGCTTGCGCATCACAACTTTTATTTTAGACCAAGTTGATATCGGGCGTTCTCCGTTTTGTCTCCGACTCATGGTGAATTGATCCCACCAAATCATGGCATAATTGGAGAACTCATTCGATGCAAGTTTCACCTTCTTACTCTCTGAGTAGTTGTGGCACTTGAAGACCAACTAGATTTTCCTTTCCCATTCAAGATATGCCTCCGGGTCGGATCTACCTTGAAATGGTGGAATGGCTAACTTGATATTATTCAAATTTTTATCAACACGTTCATGCTCTCTAAAGCCACATCTTCTATGAATGCGACGCCTTTCACTTTGATTGGATGCTTGGTATGATGGATCGAACAAACCACAATTGGTAGCAACATTCCTTTCGAAACTTAGAGACATGTTGGAACCTCACCACAAATTCCTCACGTTTCACTCAAAAAGGAAACTATAGTTGGCACTCCCACTCGTGTTTGAACTCTTTAATGGCGTTTTTCTTATCTCTAATGCTCTCACAGCACTCGTGCCTTTTTCCACTCGCTTCACCTCTCGTAATTTTGTAAAAGACTCGTTTAGACTTAGAAGCAAGCTTAGGGGTTGGCTTCAAAGAGTTGCAAATGATAAAAATTTATGTAGGTGTTAAGTGGGCTGAAAAAGAAAAAGTATGGGTTCTCAAGTGTGGCAAAATGGATTGTTTTGGTCAGAACTGAAATTTGATGATCGGGAAAAAAACTTTTTTTTTGACTTTTTTTTTTGTACTACTAATAAGTTGAATATATATATTCTTTTTTTTTTGTACACGAATTTTTTTCTGAATTTTGTTTGAATTTTTTTCAAGGACTTTTTCTGGGGCTGCTATGAACATCCGTACTCCTCAATTTTGCTAGCTCTAATACCAAATGATATGATCTTGCCTTGGTGACTTGATTCGAGTCGTTTGTTGTGCCCGATCATTAAATGGAGAAGTTTCGTTCAATTTAGAGTTCAAGGGAATTTAGCTAAATGTAGGCTTAATTGAAAGGTTTTCAATGAGTTTTAAGTGGATTAAGGATAGGTTCGGCTAGATGTTGAAACAAAGTAAACCGAAGATGATAATTGTAATGGATAAGTGAAAGGATGATGAAGATTCGGGTAACAAGGAAACAAACTGATTAAGTTGATAGTTGTGGATGGAATGTAAATAGGGTTTAAGGGTAAAAAATGAACTAGTACTATGAGTGAGTACTGACCTGAGACTTATAAGACACTTAAGGTGGACTGATGATGTAGATAGGACTTTCACCCGCTATCTAGGACGATAGGAACCAAAGGTATCAATGGGGTGAACGCCATACTCATAATTGAGTGGTACGTTCGAAAAGAAGCAAGGTAGTTGTCACCAACGATGATAGATAATTCAGCTTGAGTCTTAAACTAAATAGGAGAGTTGAATAACTCACAAATGTTATAAATATTCATCAAATGAGCAAAAAAGTCTTTTAACAAAAATAATGTCTTCTTATAATCTATTCATAGGCACTATTATGACAATTCAACTGCCTATTTGTGACCATTCACCTCCAGCAAATAACTAAGGTTTTTTTAGAAGCTTTAATTTCGTTTTTAAGTCATGTAGGGAAGCCAATAGTCATGTCTCTTCACTTGATTCTGGTGTAGATGAAAAGACATGTCTCTTCACTTTATTGTTGACTTAATGAACCCTTAATGTGCTGTTTTGTGTCCCTTCATATCCCTTAAACCAAATGTCGAAAGACTTGTGCATTCATTTCATTAATTGGCACCATAACTAGCTTTGAGGGCATGAAACTGATCAGACATGAAGAGTCACTCTTAGTCCATTTGAATAGCCACCATAATGAGCTTTGAGTGCTTCAATATCCACCAAAAACGTTCCCTTTAAGCACCGACAATTTAAGTGACCAAATGCACACCCTTTTATGCCAAAACTAAATAACCAATTGAATGTGACAGTATTCGATTCTTCTTGGCAAAAAAAAAAAAAAGGCCTATTGTAGCTTTAAAACATGTGTCTGGCCTTTTGAGCTTTCATACAACAAAGTATTAAACACACAATTAATTTATTTAAGAAAAATTAAACACACTATAACTTATGCATTAAAAAGTAACAACCAAATTAAATAACAATCTAATTCAAACAACTAAAATGTTTAAATGCATAATTTAATTAAGATGTAAACTAAATGAATAGATGAGTTAATGCATGACTTAATTTAATGATGCAAACTTAACTAACATGAAAGTTACATAATTAAACTACCAGGACTTAATTTAATGATGCAAACTTAACTAACATGAAAGTTACATAATTAAACTAACATGACTTAATTTCATGATGCAAACTTAACTAACGTGAAAGTTACTTAATGCATGACTTTATTAAATATAGAAAACTTATTAGTGATGTGCAAACTATTACATAGTTAAAGACTCAGATTAATTATTTTCAAACTATGACATAATTAAAGACACAAACTAAAATAACTAAAAATAAATGAATCAAAGTCCTTATTTTCCAGCAGCCAAATTAACAAACTAAAATTAAAAGCTTCATTTTGCACCCAATTCCAATGTTGTCGAATTGTATCATGACATGATGGGCTTGGACCAAATCATTGGGTCAACATATGGGACGGTTTTGGGCTGCCCAATGCTCGTTTGGATTGGTTTTCTTTATTCAGCTCAACTAGGCCACTTTTCATAATTAATTAATAATAATTTATTTAACCCAAATTAATTTGGATTAAAATTAAAATTAATTATATTATGAATTAATACACATAATTTGGACCGTCTTAGGCTAAAAACTTAATTCGCCTTGATGCTTCAAAATTGCTTCTCGATTTTATGCTTCTAGTAGTGTCTAGCACTTGTTTTTCGCCCTTTATATGAATCTGTCGAAAATGATCAAAATTAATCAGCAGTTATTATAAAATTAAGTAAAATTCAACATGCTAATAATTTAAGTACAATTTAATTATTTTATAATAATTAAATTTTTTTTGACAAGAATTTTACCGAAACTACATGAATTTGAGTTAAAAAGGGCATGAAAAAGTGTGTATATTTTCGTGTTTCCACGTCACATTTTAGTTCTCATTACTAAGATGATCTTGAATTATGTCAACAAGCCAAAACTAGGAGTCATATTTCCTATGAGTTAGTACATTTTGTGATGATTTTTGATTGAGTAACAACTTGTTTTCAATTAATTCAGAATAGTATTTTTGGGACCACAAATTTGACGAGTAAATTATTATTTTATTATTTTAATGTTTACAGGATGTTACAAGGCTTGTATTAAAATTTTGTTAGGAAATTTTGATGTTTGCATGCTTAATTATGTGAATAAAACTAAATCATAACAAGTGTAAAAGTAGGGTTCTATGAGTTAAAGGGATCAAATGGCTACAAACTTTAAACTAAACAGGTTGGATGATAATTAGGCCAATTAAAGTGATAGTAGAAAAATATGGGCATGATTTTAATGTTTTTGTTTGTTTATTAAGTAAGGTTAATATGGTAATTAGTAAAATCATCATAAAACAAATAAAGGAAAAATAAGTGTTCATCTTCTTAAAATTATTTCACTATCGAAAATAGGGTCAGAAAACACCATTGAATAAGCTTGAAGGTTCGGCCAAGCTTTGTCATTGTATGTAAGTGATTTTTTATTCCATTTTTAATGATTTCTATGTTTTTAAAGTTGTTGTAGCTTAATCTAGCTAGC
This sequence comes from Gossypium rotundifolium, assembly GCA_025506655.1. Lineage (NCBI taxonomy): Eukaryota > Viridiplantae > Streptophyta > Magnoliopsida > Malvales > Malvaceae > Gossypium > Gossypium rotundifolium. The sequence goes on from CP106730.1 coordinate 35,757,112, forward strand.
CTAGGGATTAATTTGCAAAAATGTTAAAGATTTAAAGTTGTGCCATGAATGTTGTTGTATGATTCTTGATGTTTAATGGTAGATTATGAGTCCTTGTTGATAAATAAACTAGTTCTGTAAAATGATTTTTGATGAAAATTGTATTTAGGGAATTATTTGTAAAAATGATAAAAGTTCATGGTAAATTTATGAAAGGATGATTTATACGGAAATATTTAAGTCCCTATAGAGTTCAGCTAGCATGAGAAGAGGATTAAAATGTTTAGATTTTAATTTACGAGCTTAAGGACTAAATTGTGAAAAGTTAAAATGTTAAGGGCAAAATAGTATTTTTACAAAAATATGAAATCTGGACTGAATTGAATGAATTGAAATATGTGAGTAGGTGAATTTCACAGCTCGTGTGAGCAACGATGTTAAGGAAATGTTATGGTTATATGTTTAAGCACACTTTGTGTGAGCTTTCCCGAGTATGCAATGATATTCTAAATGGTTCAACGGACAGGAACAGGAATGGAATAGTAAGTATTCAAATGAACTATATCATGTATTCATGGAAAGAAAATGATGAATTCAAATGAAGTAGGTTCATGTACAAATGGCTTATCTTATGTTTAATTCAAGTGAATTATGTTTGAATGCACTAACTTGTGTTGGTGATTGTGCTTTGGCTTGTGCCAAGCATGTGTCCCTATTTTGAAGGTTAGAGGGCCTGAGACACAGGCATGTAACCCCTGCAGTTAAACTTTTCTAACTTTTTCTTAAACTTTCCAATTGTTTCCAGTTTGGTCCTGAATTGTTTCTAATGTATTTCTAGGGCCTCGAGGGCCTAAATTAGGGATAATATGTATGTGAATGAATGATTTTTATCATGTTTATGAAAATGTATGAAATGTATATTTTAATGCTCAGTTTGTACAACAATGCTCCGTAATACTATTCTGACAATGGATACGAGTTAGACGTGATACATTTAGCCGTATCAGAGCTACATTTAGTCGGTACTGAAACTTAACGTAGCATGTATGAGTCTAGAAATACATGTCATTATGTAACTTGCGATAGTATGATAACTCTTGACTCAAATTGAACTATGTTTCCATATATATATAAAATGTCATCCAACCAAGATGATTCTGATGAAGCTGAAAGTAACATGCAAGCCTCTATTCATGGAGCAACGTCTAGTGGAAGTAGGCCCGTATCTGAGGGCTGGGGAGGAGAGGCTAAGGAAGTCTTCTTCCAAATGATGTCTGAATGGTTTTCCGAGTTCATGCGAATGAACCCGATTGCTCAACAACCTCTACCTCTACTTGTACCCTAATCAGTCCCCATAGTTCCTCAGGGTTTGGAACCAGTACGAGTGAGCTAGCTTCTTGTTGATAAAATTCGTAAGTACAGGGCTGAAGTGTTCCGAGATGATCTAGTGACAACCGAGTTCTAGTTAGAAAACATGGTCAGATTTTTTGTCGAATTATCATGTACTCTTATGGAATGCTAGAAATATGTTGTTTCATAGTTGAAAGGTTTGACTTACCAGTGGTGGAACACTTTGGTTGCATTTGTATCCAGCGGTCGGGTAAATTGGGAATTCTTTCAGACTAAATTCTGAAAGAAATATGTGAACTAAAGATTCATAGACAAGAAACGTAAAAATCCTTGAGTTGAAACAAGGTCATATATTTGTATCAGAGTATGACAGGGAGTTTGTTTGACTCAGTAAATATGCCCAAGAATGTATGCCAATAGAGGTTGCTATGTGTACTCGGTTTAAAGACGGGTTAAATGAAGATATCAAGTTGTTAGTCGGGATCCTTGAGTTGAAAGAATTTGTAGTTTTGGTTGACAGAGCACATAAAGCTGAAGAAGTTAGAAAAGTAAAGAGAAAAGTTGAATTTGAGGCTCGTGATTAATGAAAAAGGCATATGAGAAAGTCATAGTCATTGTCGTCGAAGAAATCAAAGAAATATCATTGTCGTTCGCCAGCTTATGTATGTTATTCTGGGAATGACTAAGGAAAATAACATTAGAGCTTGAAACCTTAGGCTACATCTGTAGCGAGTGTGGGCAGTGTTAGAAACAACAAGTACAAATGTCAGTAGTGTAATAGATGAACTTTAGTGAATGCATATTGAAAGATAAATCATGTTTTAAATGTGGTTTGTATGAAAATTATCTCAGACATTGCCTTAAAAGGTCCGAAAAAGAAAAGGCTTAGACTACTCAACCGAGTAATACAATTGCGAGAGGGAGACCACCCCAAAACACTGGTAATGTGGGTAATAGTCGTAGTGAGATGAAAGAATCTACTGTGAGATTTGAGGCACGAGAGTTGGCTAGAGCTTATGCAATCCATGCTTGAGAGGAAGCTTTAGCACTAGATGTGAGCACTGGTACATTTTCTATCATTGATGGTAATGTTTATGCTTTGATTGACCTGGGGTCAACACATTAATATGTATGCATGATGTTAGTGTTAGATAAGAAAATACCTTTCAAGTCCACTGAGTATGTGGTTAAAGTAACAAACCCCCTAGGTCAATAAGTAGTGGCCACTCCTCTTCCCTTGGCCAGCCACAAATGATAAAGGTTTGAATGGCTCAAACAAGCTATTTTAACTAAGGGAAAAAGTTTGAAGGCATGAAAGGTGGAGGGGTTTGAATAGGATTTTAAGGAAAATTTAAGGGATATTTGGCAAGTGTAGAAATCAGCTAAAATTAGCTGATTAGGTCAGCTCTATGGACGATTTGGGTTGTCCCATTTACTAAGTGGATCAGTCTTCTTTAATTAACACAATTGTGCCTCTTTGCATCTTTAGCCTTATAATTAATATTTAATCCAATTAATTTTGGATCAAAATTAATTATAAAATATTTTATAATACATATTCTTGGACAACCCATGGTTGGAAAATATTATTAGCATTTCTCTTGATCACTTGATACACAACATTACCCCAACGGTTCAAGCCTCTCGAGGTGTCTGCCCAACCAATTTTCACCATTTGTGAAAAATTGTCGAAAATAAACCAAATTTGTGTAAATTTATTATAAGAATAATTAAAATTAAATATGTTAACAATTTAAGTGCATAATTATTTTATAATTAAAGTATGTGTAACACCCCTCACCCGTATTCAATGCTGAAATAGGGTTACGGAGTATTACTAAACTTATAATACAATTAAACATACAATTCACATACATTTTCAAATTTCAAGTAATCAACATTCAACATTATTCACGTTGTCGCTACTACGGACCTACGAGGCCCATAACATGCATTAAGAGTGGTTTGGGACTAAACCAATAACTCAAAAAATTTTGAAACACTTAGAAAATTTTGCAAAATACAGGGGACACACGGCCGTGTGGACATTTGAAATGGGATCACATGGTCGTGCCCCAGCCCGTGTCTGACCCTGTGTAACTCACTGACTTCGGTCGCACGGCCAACCACACACCCGTGTACCAGGCCGTGTGTTAGGTCGTGTCAAAACTATATGGTATATTCACTTATGCCACACGACCAAGTCACAAGCCCGTGTGCTGGGCCATGTAGAGCATATTGACTTGATTTCTAAATACACACCAAGGGACACACAGTCGTGTAACCTGACCATGTGTCACACACAGCTGAGACACACATCTGTGTCTCTACCCATGTGGAAAAAATAGGCTATTTACCAAGCCATCTTGCCACCCAAATTTTCATATACCTACACCGAACCAAATGACATATAATATGGCATAAATATGCATTCAACAAACCTCAATCAATCCTAATTCATGCTATTACTTAACATCCTAAAATTTGGGATCTGGCATTTTTGTACTTTTGCATGTGTTGAACTTGCTTGGCTTGTTATTTGGGTGTGTTTGGGGGTTCTAGAGAGGCTCGAGTTCGAGCCCAAGCCCTGGGAAAATTTTTCTTTTTGGCTCTTTAGTGGAGGGGCTACTGATAGTAGGACTTAAGTAAAATGGTGTGTGTTTGGGAGACACAAATGAAGTGCGTGGCAGGGTGGTGATGGCATCAATAGGGAAGCAAAGTGAGATGGTGTTCAAATCCCACAACTAGCATGTGGGGAGTTTTTATTTTGTGCTAAGCAGGTGTAAGAAGTAGAGTTCAGACTCTGTAGGAGAGAGAAAGGACTTGGTCAAATCATTGAATGAGAGGAAGAGAGGAATTTGAGGAGTGAATGGTGGAGTGAATCATAGGATATGTGAGAGGTGGTAGTGGCTGAATATGGGGAAGTGGATGGGGAGTTTCGGTCAAGAAGGTTTTTTCATTTTTGAGGGTGCTTTCGGTTTCGGTTAGGGTGTGCCGAATTTTCTTGTGTGGTTTTGGAAAAGATAACAATTGCCAATTGAGTTATTGTGACCTTTTGGGTCATTTTCCCTCTTTGGTGAGTCTTTGCCGAATTTGTAACACCCCAAGCTCGGCCCATGCGTTAAGGCCAAATCTGACATGTCACATGAGAAAAATACTACTAAGTCCTTTTTATTTGTACATAAATAGATTTAGATTTAAAATCAATTAAAACAAACTCCCATTTAAAAATTTATGATAAAGTATTATTGAATAAAAGATTGATTGGTAAATCGATAAACTTGAGATAAAAATTCTTATAACCATGACTTTGAAAATATCATTAATAGTGTGAAAGGAATTCGAAAATAATTTTTTGAAAAGTTTTGATGAAATCTTAAGAGAAAGTTTCCAAGTTAAAAATATATTTTATGGAAGTTTATTACGAAACCCTTTTTATATATCCATTTTAGAGAGACGTTTATTTAAGTTTTTAGAAAAACCTCAATTGAAGTACGTAGAGCAATTTACAAATTCGTCAAACAATAAACAAAACAAAAATTAATCTAGAGGCTTTATTACAACCTTAACCCAAAATGGTAAAGTAATTAAATGTACTAAAAAGAAATCCAAATTTCAAATTAAACCGTTTTTGTAGTATGGCCTCCACCGAGTCATCCATGGCTCAAGTCTCCATCACTGGTCATTACCTGAAAGGGATAAGGAAAACGGGAGAGTTACTAGAACACAGTGTACAACCCCTTGACCATTGTCCACTGAGCCAAAATCCCATTAAACAATAATTTGGGCCTAAGCCCATTTACAATAATAATAATGTATCAATTATATCATGTGTATAAAATGCAATTCCCAAACCAAACCTAGTAATCCATCTGCTACACACCACCCGTACCAACTGATCACTGAAATCAGAGTTTTAAAATTTATAAATAGAATGATCAAACCTAGAAGCTAACTCTGACAACGATTTAAATGCAAGTGTACCTATCGAACAGTAGTATAGCTTTGGAGTATCGAACCCAAAGGAACTAAAAGTACTAATACTCACTTTCTTTTTATTATGTAGCCTAAAATATGGAGTGATTGGTTGCTTTAACTAATTTACGACTACTAAGCAAAAGACACAAAGACAAAAAGAACGAATTGGAAAATAACTTGAAGAAACTCAATTGATTACGACGATACCCTCAGGAAGAATCCACCTAGACTTCACTTGTTACTTATTACTGAATCTTATGGTATCCTTACTTAGCTTGATCCGTAGGACTCCCTAACCTATATTAAACCCTCTCTCGAGGAAAATAACGTCTAACCCTAGGTTAATTAGTGGAACTCTAGTTCGCTTATAATAACCCCCTAGAATAGTAGTAAATCGATCAATGGATTCCCATATTAGGTTTCACCCTAATTCGACAAAATCTCATAACCGTATCTCTAGGCGTTCGATCAACTCCGCTTAATTATCCCAGATCTACTCTTAAGTAGGGTCTATTCCTCCTCCACCTAAGCACATCAGAACTAGATTAAGCATGCATAATTAAGAACTAGCTAAGTATTATCATATAATTCAGAAAGTAATAACAAAATTAATCTAGGTTTCATCCCCTTCAAGTATCTAAAGGATTTAGTTCATAACAAATAAAGAAAACATCTCAAAAGAAAAGATAAAACAAAACATAAGAAATCCCTAAAACTCCCTAGAGGAATTGAAGGAGAAATTCATCGTCTTGAGTAGAACTCCGGCTTCTTGAGATGGATCCACTGGCTATCTTCGAATGATTCCCACAAATGTGATCTTTCTGGCTCGGCTCCTTTGCCTAGCTAACCGCCTCCCTCCTCAGGATGCACTTAAGGTGTTTATATAGGCTTTTACAATCCTTTACTTGGTCTCTAAATGTCCTAAATTAAGTCTGCTTCCTACTCGGTGTTTAAACAAGCTTTGGAAAGTGTTTCTTTGGCTCTAAGCATCCAAATCCGAGTGAAATTGCTTTTTTTAGTAACAGGGGCACGGCCATGGCACATGCTCGTGTAAATCGTGGTTGGGCCATGTCTCGATTCTTCAATTGGGGCACGGTCGTGTAAATCGTGGCATGGCCGTGTCTTAGTTAATTATCGAGGCACGACCATGTGGCTTGAAGTCCAGGCCGTGTCAATTTCTTCTTTGGGCGAAATTGGCCCGTTTTAAGCCTATTTCTTGTTCTTTTCGTCCTCGGGTGCTTTCCTGAGTATAAATATGAAAAGAAAGGATTAAAAGCACCTTTTTACATAAATCAGGGCTAAATCATCCTAAAAGCATACTAAATATGGGGTTAAAATATGTTACTTTTACGGTTTATCAAATACCCCCACACTTAAGCTTTTGCTTGTCCTCAAGCAATATTCTCAACATACAATTAAAACGAACTTTCTATAATTCTCAATTCATATCAACAATGCTTCAACATAATTCACAGACAATTTATACATGGATAATTTAACTCAAAGAGTCTTAAAGATTTAAACAATATAAGTTATGAATTTTGTAGTACGAAACATAGGTGTCTCCCTTATCTAAACGATTACCTTTTAATTTGCAACCGACAAGGATTGACATCCTCACTAAGGATTCACTCAAAACACTCGAAGTGTTCAAGGATTAATAAAAAGCACTCATAAGTCAAACCTGAAAAGTTAATCCCATAGGCTTGCCTGAAAATCAAATCTCCACCACCGTAATATGAGATGATACACAAATCAAAAGGTCTTTGACAGGGTTGTAATGAGGCTTGGGTTAAAGGTGTGGATAAAGGTTGAATTAGAGGGTTTAGAGTCGAGATTGACCTTACCAATTACTTAACTAAAAATAATAAATGATTACATCAATTGAAATTTTGAAACTAATAATACTACTATTAATAATACTTTTGATACGAGCTCTTCTTCAACAATTGGAATTTAAATGCATAAGCTCCTTTAATGAAATACTAATACTTGAATATACTAGGGTTTTTTTTAAGAACAGACTAGAAACATAATAGAGAGAACCTTAATAATTGAAATAAACTAATTCGGCAACCGATCAAATCAATTCTCAATAGAAGGGGGTAGTCAAAAGAATGGTGATAACAAATACAAAGGGTTTTAGGTTAATATTAAGCGGGTAATTCAATAAAAGGATTGCTGGGATCAAATGGGTTCACTAAGGGTTAATTATGTAGGTAAGATTTTTAGTGGAGTTAATGGGTTAAAACCTAGGTGCCTTTATCATCTCAGTATATCAAATCATTAATGTGGTCTCAACGTGTATAATCGAGGCAAGTTCTAGAATAACAATTCAGTGTTGACACATTCATAATTAATAAAGTGAGCATGAAAAAGAATATATGCTCTATACGGCTCAAGTCTCACAAAAATTATAGGTATTTAACATCAATCCTGTAGATTTCAAACTTCAAGGTAATATTCAAATTTAGTTCAACACCCTAGACAATTTTTTTTAAAAAAATAGACTTATAATGGTTGATTTTCTAGTATTTTTCAAGTATAAATCATCAATGCACAATTATCAATGACTTACTCAAAAGCATGTTAATAACATTCATAAATCATTAGAAATTTCACCCTAATTAATAATATGAGAAGATTTCTTATGGACAAGACTAAAATTCAAGATTTGAAAATAATGGAAAAGGTTAGGTACTTTTACCCCCACACTTAAGTTGTACATTGCCTTTAATGTACAAAGATAGATAAACAATTGTGTAATAAAAAGAAAAGGGCAGAAGTAACACTTCCTGAATTTTGGATGATTCCGGGAGTTGGCGTCTTTAGTGGTAGAAAGTAGGTGGAGAGGTGGTGGTGGCATTTTCTATGGGCATGGTGAGGTGTCTACCAGTGATCTTTGTGCTAGATAAAGAAATTGGGTAGCATGTAAAGATATAGCCAAGAAATCTAAAGAAACATTAATAATATACTAATACTATAATTAAAGACAAAGGAAATAAAGACAAGGAGACTAAGAAGAAAACTTAAATTGAAAGAAAAGACTAATGGACTAAGGTTGTGGTGCGTGATTCCCAAGCAGCCTTTAGAACCTAAAACCAAGACTAAAATAATTTAAACTAACTTAAGCAGAAGAGAATTATAGATAAGTAGGATAAAGGGGAAAATAAACATAAAGACGAATTTAAATGGTCTAAAAGACCCTTGGCTTGGTTTTTGAATGAAGCGGCCGGCACGAACTTATGTGTTGGGGTCTCCTTTAAGGAGACAATGCTTGCCTTCTTACGCTTCTTCGACATGATTCTAGTGTAGCTCAAGAGTTTAAATACTTATTCTAAGAAAATAAATAGAGAGAAGAAGGAAAAAGTATAAGGTCAGAGGATGGGGATAAGGGGAAGGGCTGTGGGGTTTAAATAGAATTTTGCCCTCTGTCAATATGCCACGCTCGTGTATGGAGGGCGTGTTTGTTTACACGACCGTGTTCAGGTTACCATGCCCGTGGTCGATAAGTCAGTGTCTTCATACGATCGCATTGCACGGCCGTGTGCTAGGCGTGTTTGGTATGCCACGCCCATTCCTCTGATGCCACACCCGTTTCTCTAATGGCAGTGTTGACCCACAGTCGCATCGCACGGCCATGGTGGGGTAGGTGAACCCGTGACTTCTGCAGTTGGTTGAGGCAAGATTCGCACGGCCTCTGCTATGTCAGTACATTGATTCGGGACGGCCATGACCATGACCGTGTGCTAGGCCGTGTGGTCTGGGAATCTGCACTTTTATTTTATTAAAATTATAAAAGAGAAAGTAGAAATAAAAATAAAATTAAGACTACAAAATAAAAATTAATGTTAGTATTCGGGTTGCCTCCCGAGAAGCGCTCGTTTATAGTCTTAAGCTAGACTTTTCTTGGATTAGAAAAATTAGGGAGGTTTAAAGGTTTGAATATCTTCTGTAACATCCCGAATTTGGGCCTAGTAGATTTGGGCCTATTGGGTTGTAACGCCCCAAAAATCCTGAAACTTTTAATTTTTGTGCATGGGAGTTAATATGTATGTGTAGCACTTAGAATAATAATATTAAGGTATTATCGGGATTACTTGGAGCCTTAGAGTTAGGGGAGACCATAGGAAAAAATTATGTTCTTACTTAGTGGACCCTAGTCTCGGGCATGAGGCCTCATAAGCATTAAGAAAAGAGAGGACACAAAATGGGCTCAGTTTGGGTTGAGGCCCTAATTAAGTTTTCTGCTTGGGCACTATAGGGTTAAAAGGGTAGCATCTGTGTTTAAAACACCAAAGTGGGCTGGTGGCCCAATATTAAATGACGCTGTAAGGGAGCTAGAGGGTGGCATCACTAGCAGTTGAAAGAGGCCCAAGTTTGGCCGCAAGGAGCCCATGTCTTTGGGCCAATTTCGGCACTTAAAAGAGCAAGGAGGAATGGATGGCATAGAGGCTTATTTTTAGGAGGGATTTAATGATAATATTGTGTTGATAATAGAAGAAATAGGTGGTGTTATCTAAGAGTCTTTTGAAGGTGTGAAGAGATTTAGATAAAGGAGAAAAGTTAGGAGCTATCTGCTGAGAGTAGAGTTGGCCAAAATTCCATCACCTAGAGGAGTAAAGAAATTAGTTTCTAATTGTCATAGGGGGTGCCGAAATTTCTATAAATAAGGGGGGATAGCTCATCAATTCCGGGATTTGAACCCTACTCTTTTCTTCCTTCTTTGCCGAAAGCCTGAAGGCCATCTTAGTTGTTTTTCTTTTCTCATCTTTTCTCTTCCAAAAGCCAAAATCACCACCTCCCTCACCTCTTTCTTTTTCTTTGAAACCTCCTTCTAGCCGAATCTTTTGATCCCCATTGTTATTCTTCTCCCATTCACTAAAAGCCGAAACTACGTTCTTGTTTGTTCTTGTAGCCAAAATCTCTAAGCCTTTCCTTGATTTCTTTTTACTTTCTTTCTAAGCCAAAGTTGAAACACTTTACTCAGACCTTCTAAAAGCCGAAAGAGCATCAGTTTATCTTTTTCAGGATTTTCATAAAAGCCAAAATCCCTAGATCTCATCTCCTGTGTTTGTCGAATTCTTTCTGAGGTGTCTGCTTGTGTCGAATCTTGAAGGAAACTTAGGGTAAGTGTTGATTCGTGAGATTTTAGTCTTTTTCGACTTTTTAGTGACTCTAGCCGAATAGCTATTTAGAAACTAATCTCTTGTTTCTCTCTTATTTGTGGCGTTCCAGGATTTGAAGAGGAGTCAATCGCTTAGATCTCTAAGTCGGGGTTCAGTAACACTCGAATCGTGTTACTTTTAGGATTTCAAGGTAAGGAGATCTATTAGTTTTAAAGTGTAAATTCGGGTATTTATTAATCCTTGGCCGAATGTAGGGGAGGCCAAATCTTCATTTTTTTTATTTTTTCTTGAACCAAGTTATAGACTGAGGATAGTAGATCCGGATAGCAGAGATATTTACTAAGAGTATAGTAGTACGCGATATCAGGTGTGTAACATTCCACACCATTTATACTTGTTTGCTAAATACATGTATATAAATCTAATATGTTCTGATAAATGCCGAAATCCCAACATAACGATTGAAACCCAAAGAGGGTAAAAGCAAATCACCAGGTTAGTAATCCCTGTCATTCCTAAGTGAATGTTCCTGTTAAGATGACATGTGTGATAAGTATGCCAATTTCTGTGATTGCATGCGGGTTGGGTTTGATAAAAGGGGAAGTGTTCTGTTGTAGCGGCTTTTGCCGTGACCTGTTGTAATGGCTTTTGCAGTGACCTATTGTAGCGGCTTTTGCCGTGATCTGTTGTAGCGGCTTTTGCCATGATCCGTTGTAGTGGCTATTACCATGATCTAACGATAAGCAGCACGACTACCATCATCGACATGTAGCGGTGTGGGTTGATTGTAGAAATCCCCAATGGTGTGAATGGCTGGTAAGGGTGGCGTGTAGCGGATGGAAACCTAGGATTTGGGTTAGGCTTTGCATATTTTCATATATAATATGTTCTGTTATTCTGTTTTGTGGGGCTAAGGCCTAAATCTAATGGTGCATGAGGGTTGCACACTGAGTCTCGCGACTCAACCTATTATTTAATATTTTTTCTGGTAGCACCTAGTGCATCGGACCGGGCTGGAAAGGAGCGCAAGGTGGCCATGCAAAAGAACATCTGGATTCAACAAAAGACTTTAGTTTATTATTTTATATTTTTATTTAATGGGTTTTAAATTTCAATGTAATAAGGCCACTACCGTTAGCTTTATATTTTGCTCGCTTTTAATTTTGGGCTTTTATTATTATTATCGACATTTTAAGTTTACATTTTTTTCCTAAAGCACGCATTTAAGTTTCGATTTTTAATTCATAAAAATATCTCATAGAATTTATAGCTTATCTAAATTAACAACCTATTAATTTTTTCCGAATAAAATGTTAAACTCAAGGAAAATATTTTCAAAAAATGCGACATGTTTTATTAAATTTTCTTAGTGACATACCAGATTCGGTCGTGGTGGTTGGGCCGGGTTTGGGGTGTTACAGATTGGTATCAGAGCTCGGTTCAAAACTCGACTTTGGGGGTTTTTGGGCTCAAAACATTTTCTAAAGATGGGCTTTGAAGCATGCATTTTTTATAAGTGATACAGGTCTGTTAGCTTGGCATGGCACCTGCGTCTCCGGCCCAAGTCTGCCAGGTAAGTATTCCAAACCATTGTGTGACATATACATGTGGGCTTGGTGGGCTTTATGGGACTAGATTATTTTAATTATAATTTGATGGACTTTAGGCTTAGCTTAAACAAATCTTTACACTTCATAAGACTTAATTTCCCTAATTAAACAAACCCGGGAATAAGTCGCTGAGTTAGGGTATGGTAACAGGCATACGAATGTCTAGGATTGGATCCAATGAGAGCTTGGTACTTAAGCAGTCCTAGTGACTCACCTCTTCTTCGTTGGAATCCTACCTGGTGCGTGGTGACTGTTCACCCTAGCCGTGAGGACTTGTTGACGGGCCAAAATTTATAATTAAAACCCGAAAGGGACAAGCCACCCTATTTTGTAAAATTTCTAAAATAACCTCTAGTTTCAAAATTTCCAAATTTCCCCTAATTTGTAAAATGACCGAAATACCCCTAATTTTCAAAATTACCGAAATACCCTCGATTTGCAAAATTACCGAAATACCTCTAGTTTGCAAAATTACTGAAATACCCCTGATTGTGAAATTACCAAAATACCCTTATTTTGAAACATCACCAAGATACACTATTTTGAAAAAAATTATGACAATACCCCTGTAGGTAAAATTACGAAAATACCCCTAGGTAGTGAAACGATGAAAATACCCCTAGGTGGTGAATGTAAGTTTATAAGGCTTTTTTTATGATTGATGTGTGCTGAATGTTGACTGAAGGTGAACTCTAGGACTAGGTAGTATTGACTTGAGAACCAAACCCGTAGATAGAAATCGAATTCGAAAGAACTACTATCGAAATGATTTTACATAAGATTGTTCGCGGTTAATAAGTGGGAAGAATTAATTATTCATAAAATTCTTCATCAGATAAACGTCGATCGAAAGAATGAGTACAAGGGGACGAAGACGCTCTAGATGCGAATAATGGTGCGTACCCTACTGTAGTATATTGAGTGTTTTTTTTTTTAAATTAGAGTGCGCAGCGGAAGAGTAGTGATGAGACTTGGGTAGTACAATTGATAATTAGTTAGAAATTTTGAGGAAGAAATTTCTTTAAGGGGGTAGAACTGTAACATCCCGAATTTCGGCCTAGTAGATTTGGGCCTATTGGGTTGTAATGCCCCAAAAATCTCAAACTTTTAATTTCTGTGCATGGGAGTCAATATGTATGTGTATCACTTAGAATAATAATATTAAGGTATTATCGGGATTATTTGAAGCCTTAGAGTTAGGGGAGACCATAGGAAAATTTTATGTTCTTACTTAGTGGGCCCTAGTCTCAGGCATGAAGCCTCATAAGCAGATAAAGAAAAGAGAGGACACAAAAATGGGCTCAGGTTTGGGTTCAGGACCTAATTAAGTTTTCTGTTTGGGCACTGTAGGGTTAAAAGGGTAGCATCTATGTTTAAAACACCAAAGTGGGCTGGTGGCCCAATATTAAGTGACGCTGCAAGGGACCTAGAGAGTGGCGTCCCTAGCAGTTGAAAGAGGCCCAAGTTTGGCCTCAAGGAGCCCATGTTTTTGGGCCAATTTCGACACTTAAAAGAGCAAGGAGGAATGGACGGCATAAAGGCTTATTTTGAAACACCCCAAACCCGGCCCAAAAAGCCTGACCGGATTTGATATGTTCCTCGAATAAAACTTTAGCAATTTCTTGTTTTGTTTAAGAAAAACTTGATGAGTTCGTATAAAATAGATTAACTTAATATTCAGGTTGAAATCGAATTTAAATAAATTTGTATCTTCTTAAAACATTATTTTTAAGAGAAATTTATAAGTTAAAAGAAAACCAAATTTAATGAAAATTTTACTTATTATTGTAAAAACATATATATATTAGTGTCAAAAATAGTTTAAATTATTTATCGAAAATTATTTAGTTATTTAATAAATATTGTTCGTGGCAGAATAAAAATCCAAACGCAAAAAAAAAAAAAATCACTTCATAGTGGCCTTATTACAAAAATAACAAAACCCATAATAAATTCTAAGTAATAAAAATAAGCTTAATAAGTTTAATTAGGAGAAACTCCGAAATACTTTGTTGAGCAATGGCCACCACATAGACCTCGCTGACCTGATCCATCGCACTAAGAGTCATCTGAAAAATTATCCCACAAAGGGGTGAGTCAAAGACTCAATGTGTAACAATAAAACACTAAAAGCCCAATTGATCATGGTCTTTAAGCCCATTTAATAACACATATAGCCTTAAACCCAATTAAGTCATATTTAGCCATAAGCCCATTTTTATAGCAAATCAAATAAAATCATTTAGAAATCACATGGATATATATATAATGAAATGCAAACCCGGGCCCACCTAAATATCCATTCGCTACACACCACTCGTACCAACCAATCACACCGTGGGGTTTACTAAATCGACCCTCCATCTGCTACACACCATCGAAGGCAGTTGCTGTAGTCAACATGCACATCGCCTTATAATTTTGTGGCAAGGCCACGGATAATCTGTGACCAAGTCACCGGATTCAAATATGTGACCAAGTCACCAGATTCACATATGTGACCAAGTCACCAGATTCAAAATATGTGACCAAGTCACAGATTATGTGGTAAAACCAACTGAACACTTCCCTTATCAATAACACCCATATGCTCATGCACATTCATATTATTTAGTTTTCATGCCATTTACCCCAAAATCATAGCAAAATCATACTTATTTCACATTTATGCATATAGCAAAATTAGCGAAGTATTAGGGTAAACATACCGAATATCGCATACCACTGAATGGTACCCACAATCATTATCAAACATATTTTCATATAAATCTTATTTATTTTAGATCTATGAGGAATTTAGTATAATGTTACACACCTTATGACAGTGAGAACGATACCTTCCCACTCGTCAACACCTAGTTAATTATCACACTTGATTAGAACACACTAACACTTATAATCTACACTATTCATGAGAGATCTAAATCCTTACCCTCGGAATCTCGGACAACCGTTATATGTGGTTTCTCTCCGATAGATAGATCAAAACCTGATGACAACCCACTAACGAAAAGTGGCTCGGGTGTACGCACGACTTCAAATAACCAATCTTCTTTAGCAGAGGGTCCACAACTCGGTGGAAAATCTCGTATCCCCGATACAGCCCTTCGTTTAAAGTTTGAGGGTATAACAGAGCCACCCCTCTTCCAAACACTCCTTACCACTCTTTTCGAACCTATCTTGTTTGTCCCAAACTCTCCCCTAAAATAAAGTCGATTAGTAATCTATCTAAAAGAAACAATACAACCGAAAACGATAATCCTTACCTTGGATGATTCCGAATGATCTCTCCTAAAACATTGGCTACCAAAAAGGATCCTTAAAATCCCCTTCAAAGATTCGGCCTAGGAGAAAATGTGAGAATTAAATTTCTAAATCGACTATTCTAAAAGAAGATAATGAGAACAATTGATAAAAATCCTTACTTGAATTATTGGAAGATTCGGCCTTGTCAATATAGAAGAAAAGGAATGATGATTTCGGCTTGGACAAAAAGAGAAGAGAAAAGATAGTATTTTTTTGCTATGGTGGTTTCGGTTTGTAATAAGAGAAAAGAAAGAAGAAGATGAAAATGGAAGATAGTTCGGTTTGACAAAAGAGAAGAAAGATAATGGTGGTTTTGGTTTTGGTAGAAGATGGTTTCGGTTGAAAGTGAAGAAGAAGATGATGATAATTTTCAAAAGAAAAGAGATGAGTTTGGAGACTATGAGCATTCGGCCATGAGGGAAAAAGAGAAAAAAAATGATCTTTGATATTTGGTATTTTCGGTTACAAAGAGGAGAGAAAGAAAGTATGATTTGGAGAAAAGAAAATAAAAGGACTACTCAAAACCGAAATGGTAAAGTATCAAATGACTAAAAGAAAAGAAAAGGTTTCTCTTTTGTGTAATATGCAATCGGCTAAGAAACAAGGTTTAGAGAAAAGGAAAAAGATGCACAAATTGGTTAAAATTTTGGCCAACATACACTCCAAATGCTAATGCAAAATTCGGCCAACACCTTGCCAACATGATCCCCCTTTTTCCTCCTCAATTCTTCTCCATCAATCCCTTGATTCTATCACAATTAAACCATCCCCCTTAGCCCCTTATTCCGTCTAGGTTCATGGTCAAATGACCACGAAAAAGCTTCCAAAACATCATCCCCTCTTCAAGCCCTTTGTCCCCTTATCCTACCAAAACCTCATAACTTGCCTTTTTCCTAAGGTCTACTAACCAAAAATAAAAAGATGCCCATCCATTCTAGATAAGCTTGGCCGACACTATAGGAAAGAAATTAAAAAAATAAAATCCTTCCACTTGCTAGCTAGGGGATTCGAACCCCTTCCCTCATGCATTCACCCATGCGCCATTTCCACCTTGCCAAATGACTTATTATGGTTAAAACCTCTTATCAATATTTCTTAAAGCCTATCTTGCTTAGCTCCATCTTAAGTCTTAAAAATTTAATATTTCTCTAAGCATTCACTTACATACTGAAGTTCCTAAAACTTCCAAAGCTCACTCAACTACACATAGGCAATGTAACAACATTCAATTAAGTGAAAATGCATAACCCTTTATCCAGGATGTTACATATTTTTAGGAGGGATTTAATGATAATATTGTGCTGATAATAGAAGAAAGAGGTGGTGTTACTAGGAGTCTTTTGAAGGTGTGAAGAGATTTAGATAAAGGAGAAAATTTAGGAGCTATCTGCTGAGAGCAGAGTTGGCTGAAATTCCATCACCTAGAGGAGTAAAGATTTCTAATTGCCATAGGGGGTGCCAAAATTTCTATAAATAAGGGGGATAGCTCATCAATCCCGGCATTTGAACCCTACTCTTTTCTTCCTTCTTTGTGCCAAAAATCTGAAGGCCATCTTAGTTGTTTTTCTTTTCTCATCTTTTCTCTTCCAAAAGCCAAAAATCACCACCTCCCTCACCCTTTTCTTTTTCTTTGAAACCTCCTTCTAGCTGAATCTTTTGATCCCTATTGTTATTCTTCTCCCATTCACTAAAAACCGAAACTACGTTCTTGTTTGTTCTTGTAGCCAAAATCTCTAAGCCTTTCTTTGATTTCTTTTTCCTTTCTTTCTAAGCCAAAGCCAAAACACTTTACTCAGACCTTCTAAAAGCCAAAAGAGCATCAGTTCATCTTTTTCGGGGTTTTTATAAAAGTTGAAATCCCTAGTTCTCATCTCCTGTGTTTGCCGAATTCTTTCTGAGGTGTCTGCTTGTGCCGAATCTTGAAGGAAACTCAGGGTAAGTGTTGATTCATGAGATTTCAGTCTTTTTCAACTTTTTAGAGACTCCAGCAGAATGGCTATTTAGAAACTAATCTCTTGTTTCTCTCTTATTTGCGGCGTTCCGGGATTTGAAGAGGAGTCAATCGCTTAGATCTCTAAGTCGGGGTTCAATAACACTCGAATCGTGTTACTTTCAAGATTTTGAGGTAAGGAGAACTACTAGTTTTAACGTGTAAATTTGGGTATTTATTAACCCTTGGCCGAATGTAGGGGAGGCAAAATCTTCACGTTTTTCTAGTTTTTCTTAAACCAAGTTATAGACTAAGGATAGTAGATCTGGATAGCAGGGATATCGACTACGAGTATAGTACTACGCGATATCAGGTGTGTAGCTTTCCACACCATTTAGATTTGTTTACTAAATACATGTATATAAATCTAATATGTTCTGATAAATGCCGAAATCCCAGCATAACGATTAAAACCCAAAGAGGGTAAAAGCAAATCATCAGGTTAGTGATCTCTATCATTTCTAAGTGAATGTTCTGTTAAGATGACATGTGTGATAAGTATGCCAATTTCTGTGATTGCATAGGGGTTGGGTTTGATAAAAGGGTAAGTGTTCTATTGTAGCGGCTTTTGTCGTGACCTGTTGTAGCGGCTTTTGCCGTGACCTGTTGTAGCAACTTTTGCCGTGATCTATTGTAGCAGTTTTTGCCGTGATATGTTGTAGTGGCTATTGCCATGATCTAACGATAAGCAGCACGACTGCCATCAACGGCGTTTAGCGGTGTGGGTTGATTGTGGAAATCCCCAATGGTGTGAATGGCTGGTAAGGGTGGCGTGTAGCGGATGGAAACCTAGGAATTGGGTTGGGCTTTGCATATTTTCATATATAATACGTTCTATTATTTTGTTTTGTGGGGCTAAGGCCCAAATCTAATGGTGCATGAGGGTTGCACACTGAGTCTCGCGACTCAACCTATTATTTAATATTTTTTTCTAGTAGCACCTATTGCATCGGACCGTGTTGGAAAGGAGCGCAAGGTGGCCATGCAAAAGAACATCTGGATTCAACAAAAGACTTTAGTTTATTATTTTATATTTTTATTTAATGGGTTTTAAATTTCAATGTAATAAGGCCACGGCCTGTTAGCTTTATATTTCGGTTCAGTTTTAATTTTGGGCTTTTATTATTATTATCAGACATTTTAAGTTTACATTTTTTTTCTAAAGCATGTATTTAAGTTTCGATTTTTAATTCAGAAAAACATCTCACAGACTTTATAGCTCATCTAAATGAACAACCTATTAATTTTTCCCGAATAAAAGGTTAAACTCAAGGAAAATATTTTCCAAAAATGCGACATATTTTATTAAATTTTCTTAGTGACATACCAGATTCGGTCGTGGTGTTTGGGCCGGGTTTGGGGTGTTACAGATTAGTATCAGAGCCCGGTTCAAAACTCGGCTTTGGGTGTTTTTGTGCTCAAAACATTTTCTAAAGATGGGCTTTGAAACATGCATTTTTTATAAATGATATAGGTTTGTTAGCTCGGCGTGGCACCTGCGTCTCCGGCCCAAGTCCGCCAGGTAAGTATTCCAAACCATTGTGTGACATATACATGTGGGCTTGGTGGGCTTTATGGGACGTGGGTTATTTTAATTAGAATTTAATAGACTTTAGGCTTAGCTTAAACAAATCTTTACACTTCATAAGACTTAATTTCCCTAATTAAACAATCCCGAGAATAAGTTGCTGAGTTAGGGTATGGTAAAAGGCATACGCATGTCTAGGATTGGATCCAATGAGAGCTTGGTACTTAAGCAGTCCTAGTGACTCACCTCCTCTTCGTTAGAATCCTACCTGGTGCGTGGTGACTATTCACCCTAGCCGTGAGGGCTTGTTGACGGGCCAAAATTTATAATTAAAACCCGAAAGGGACCAGTCACCCTATTTTGTAAAATTTCTATAATAACCTCTAGTTTCAAAAATTTCCAAATTTCCCCTGATTTGTAAAATGATCGAAATACCCCCAATTTGCAAAATTATCGAAATACCCAAAATTTGTAAAATTATCAAAATGCCCTCAGTTTGCAAAATTACTGAAATAACCCCGGATTACGAAATTACCAAAATACCATTATTTTGAAACATCACCAAGATACACTATTTTGAAGAATATTACGAAAATACCCTTGGGTAGTAAACGATGAAAAAACCCCTAGGTGGTGAATGTAAGTTTATAAGGCTGTTTTTATGATTGATGTGTGCTGAATGTTGACTGAAGGTGAACTCTAGGACTAGGAAGTATCGACTTGAGATCTAAACCCGTAGATAGAATTCAAATTCAAAAGAACTACTATCGAAATGATTTTACATAAGATTGTTCGCGGTTAATTAGTGGGAAGAATTAATTATTCATAAAATTCTTAATCAGATAAACGTCGATCGAAAGAATGAGTACAAGTGGACGAAGACGCTTCAGATGCGAATAATAGTGTGTACCCTACTGTAGTATATTGAGTATTTTTTTTTCATAAATTAGAGTGCGCAGCGAAAGCGTAGTGATGAGACTTGGGTAGTACAATTGATAGTTAGTTGAAAATTTTGAGGACAAAATTTCTTTAAGGGAGTAGAACTAGAACATCCCAAATTTTGACCTAGTAGATTTGGGCCTATTGGGTTGTAACGCCCCAAAAATATCTAAACTTTTAATTTCTGTGCATGAGAGTTAATATGTATGTGTAGCACTTAGAATAATAATATTAAGGTATTATCGGGATTATTTGAAACATTAGAGTTAGGGGAGACCATAGGAAAAATTTATGTTCATACTTAGTGGACCCGAGTCTCAGGCATGAGTCCTCATAAGCAGATTAAAAAAATAGAGGACACAAAAATGGGCTCAAGTTTTGGTTGAGGCCTTAATTAAGTTTTCTGTTTGGGCACTGTAGGGTTAAAAGGTAGCATCTGTGTTTAAAACACCAAAGTGGGCTGGTTGGCCAATATTAAGTGACGCTGGAATGGAGCTAGAGGGTGGCATCACTAGCAGTTGAAAGAGGCCCAAGTTTGGCCGTAAGGAGCCCATGTCTTTGGGCCAATTTTGGCACTTAAAAGAGTAAGGAGAAATAAATGGCATAAAGGCTTATTTTTAGGAGGGATTTAATGATAATATTATGATGATAATAGAAGAAAGAGGTGGTGTTATCTAGGAGTCTTTTGAAGGTGTGAAGAGATTTAGATAAAGGAGAAAAGTTAGGAGCTATCTGCTAAGAGCAGAGTTGGCCAAAATTCCATGACCTAGAGGAGTAAAGAAATCAGTTTCTAATTGCCATAGGGGGTGCCGAAATTTCTATAAATAAGGGGGGATAGCTCATCAATTCTGGCATTTGAACCATACTCTTTTCTTCCTTCTTTGTGCCGAAAATCTGAAGGCCATCTTAGTTGTTTTTCTTTTCTCATATTTTCTCTTCCAAAAGCCGAAAATCACCACCTCTCTCACCTTTTCTTTTTCTTTGAAACCTCATTCTAACCGAATCTTTTGATCCCCATTTTTATTCTTCTCCCATTCACTAAAAGCCGAAGCTACATTCTTGTTTGTTCTTGTAGCCGAAATCTCTAAGCCTTTATTTGATTTCTTTTTAATTTCTTTATAAGCCAAAGCTGAAACACTTTACTCAGACCTTCTAAAAGCCGAAAGAGCATCAGTTTATCTTTTTTTGAGATTTTCATAAAAGCTGAAATCCCTAGATCCCATCTCCTGTGTTTGCCGAATTCTTTTCGAGGTGTTTGCTTGTGCCGAATCTTAAAGAAAACTCAGGGTAAGTGTCGATTCATGAGATTTCAGTCTTTTCTAGCTTTTTAGAGACTCTAGCCGAATTGCTATTTAGAAACTAATCTCTTGTTTCTCTCTTATTTACGGCGTTCTGGGATTTGAAGAGGAGTCAATCGCTTAGATCTCTATGTCGGGGTTCAGTAACAATCGAATCGTGTTACTTTCAGGATTTCAAGGTAAGGGGATCTATTAGTTTTAACGTGTAAATTCGAGTATTTATTAACCCTTTGCCAAATGTAGGGGAGGCCAAATCTTCGTGTTTTTTCGATTTTTCTTGAACCAAGTTATAGACTGAGGATAGTAGATCCGAATTTTAGGGATATAGACTAAGAATATAGTACTACGCGGTATCAAGTGTGTAACTTTCCACACCATTTAGACTTGTTTGCTAAATACATGTATATAAATCTAATATGTTCTGATAAATGTCGAAATCCCAGCATAACGATTGAAACCCAAAGAGGGGAAAAGTAAATCACCAGGTTAGTGATCTCTGTCAGTCCTAAGTGAATATTCCTGTTAAGATTACATGTGTGATAAGTATGCCGATTTCTCTGATTGCAAGGGGGTTGGGTTTGATACAAGGGGAAGTGTTCTGATGTAGCGGCTTTTATCGTGACCTATTATAGTGACTTTTGCCGTGATCTGTTGTAGTGGCTTTTTTCGTGATCTTTTGTAGTGGCTATTGCCATGATCTGACGGTGAGCAGCATGACTGCAATCAACGGCGTGTAGCGGTGTGGGTTGATTGTAGAAATCCCCAATGGTGTGTGAATGGCTGGTAAGGGTGGCGTGTAACGGATGGAAATCTAGGATTTGGGTTGGGCTTTGCATATTTTCATATATAATATGTTCTATTATTCTATTTTGTAGGGCTAAGGCCCAAATCTAATGGTGCATGAGGGTTGCACACTGAGTCTAGCGACTCAACCTATTATTTAATATTTTTTCAAGTAACACCTAGTGCATCGGACCGGGCTGGAAAGAAGCGCAAAGTGGCCATGCAAAAGAACATCTAGATTCAGCAAAAGACTTTAGTATATTATTTTATATTGTTATTTAATGGGTTTTAAATTTCAATGTAATAATGCCACAATCGTTAGCTTTATATTTGATTCAGCTTTTAATTTTGGGCTTTTATTATTATTATCAGACATTTTAAGTTTACATTTTTTTTTCTAAAGCATGTATTTAAGTTTTGGTTTTTAATTCATAAAAACATCTCATAGAATTTATAGCTTATCTAAATTAGCAACCTATTAATTTTTCCCGAATAAAAGGTTAAACTCAAGGAAAATATTTTCCAAAAATGTGACATGTTTTATTAAATTTTCTTAGTGACATACCAGATTCGGTCGTGGTGTTTGGGCCGGGTTTGGGGTGTTACATCTTCCCTCTTGCTTAAAATTTTATTTTCTTGATGAGGTTCAAGTTGAGAAATGTTTACCTTAAAAGTATCAAATGTTGGATTGCTTACCTCGATGTCCCTTGGGGGAAGTTATCATGTACCTTAAAAGTATTTCTCCCTTTGCCTTCAGGTCAGTTGTGGTGTTGTGCAGATCTGCTTTGTCTATTAGTATCTGATCTCCTATTTAGTAGTGGTTTGATGTTACTATGAGCTCTTCGTGTGATTCCTCTATTTTTACTTCGTACGGTTCTTCTTTGACATGTGCCTTCTGCTCTTCAAACTTGTCAGTCCTAAGGTCTTGTCCCTTGTAGGATTCTTTTTTGTTGTTTTGGGACTTATGAGTCGGCTTATGGTTGTCGTTATGTGGTGTTTACTTCGATGCAAGTTGAATAATTTTATTACCATCTGTATTTACTTTCTTACCTTCATCGATTATTATTCTGGCTGAGTCAAGAGCTTGAAGACTGATTGATTCGTCTCCTACACAAAGTATGAGTTCTCCTGTGGCAACATCAATTTTAGTCTTGGCAGTTGCTAGAAAAGGTTTTCCTAAAATTAATGGAATAGAATTATCCTCATCCATATCTAATATAACAAAATCTACTGGGAAAACAAATTTATCTATTTTGACAAGAACATCTTAAATAATGCCACTAGGAATTCTAACAGTTTTATCAGCTAATTGTATACTCATCCTAGTTTGTTTGGGTTTCCCTAAACCTAGTCGTTTAAACAATGAATAAGGCATGACATTTATGCTTGCTCTTAAATTAGCTAACGCATTATTAATAGTTAGACTACCAATTAAACATGGAATTGTAAAACTCCCTGGATCTTTTAGCTTTCGTAGTAGTCTATTTTGTAACATTACTGAGCATGCTACGTTTAATTCCATGTGATGCTCTTCATCTAATTTGCGTTTGTTAGTCACGAGCTGTCTTAAGAATTTCCTCGCGTGTGGCATATGAAAAAGAGCTTCAAGAAGAGGTAAGTTAATATGTATTTTCTTAAATAGTTTAAGAAACTTACCGAACTATTCTTCTGAATCATCTCTTTTTATCGCTTCGGGATAAGGTATGCGAGGTTGGTATTCCTTTATTACATGTTTTGGCTTTTCTTGTGTTACCTCTATCTTACCTTCGTCTACCTTTTTTTCTTGTATTGATTTTGGTTCATCTAACTCCTTCCTGTCTTGAGCTGAGATGGCTTGAATTTACTCTTTTGGGTTAATCTTGGTGTTACTTGGTAGACGTCCTAGCGATCATTCTGACATTAGCTTTGCGAGTTGTTTAACTACATTAGTGGCTTCCCTGACTGACTTCGTAAGTTCCCCCATTTGATTCTCATTGCTCTTAATTGTTTTCTCAGTTTCTTGGAAGCGCTTTTCTGTGTCTGACGTAAATTTTGTTAGCAACTCTTCGAGGGTTGGCTTCTTTTCTTGCAGATATGGTTGATTTTGGAAATCTGAAGGAGGTTGTTGTCTTTGATTTCCTTGAATTCCTTGGCCTCCCCATGAAAAATTTGGGTGGTTCCTCCAATCTGAATTGTAAGTATTACTATAAGGATTATTATTGGATCTAAAATTATTATCTATATAGTTTGTCTGTTCGTTCTCTGCCCCTAGTTGGTCGGGTGGGTACTCAGGATTCGCCGTAGTTCCACTTGTGTCGCACTGCATGACTAGGTGTACTTGCGAAGAACATAAATTGTTAAGCTTTTTATTCATCATCTCTACTTGATTTGATAACATGGTTACTGCATCAATGCTATAGGCTCTGACTGGTTTTGTCGGTTTTGTCCTTGTAACTTGCAATTGATAATTATTCAACGACATCTCTTCAATAAATTCATAGGCTTCTTCGAGAATTTTATTATTCAAGGCTCCACTGGCGGCTGAATCAATTAGTTGTCTCGTTGAGGGATTTACACCATTGTAGAAGGTTTGGACTTCAAGCTATAATGGTAGTCCGTGGTGTGGACATCTCCTCAAGAGATTTTTGTATCTCTCCCATGCATCGTATAATGTCTCTAAATCCATCTGCACAAAAGAAGAAATATCATTCTGTAATTTAGCCGTTTTGGTCGGTGGAAAATATTTTAATAAAAATTTTTTGGTCATTTGTTCCCATGTAGTGATTGACCCTCATGGTAACGAGTTCAACCACTGCTTGGCTTCATTCCTTAATGAAAAGAGAAATAACTGAGACGAATGGCATCATCAGAAACACCATGAAATTGAACAAATTGAACAAATTTTTGAATCATTTGTATTGTTTTAGGCTTTAATTCAAAATTATTAGCAGCTATGGCAGGCCTAATAATACTATATTCTGCTCCTGTTAAATTGGGTTTAGCATAATCATACATAGTGCGTGGAGCATCCGCCACAAATCGTGGTGGGTTATTCTCATCCATCCCTTCAGTAGGATTGGATCTATCTTCTCTCTCTTCTGCTGTGTAATTTAGAACTCGCTTAATTTCTCTGCGATTTCTCCGAGCAGTAGCTTCAATTTCACTATCGTATACTAGAGGTCCTGTTGGGTTCCTTATAGTCATAAAATAGAGGTACCTGCTAGGAAAAAGAAAGAAAAATAAAATTTAGTAAAAATAATGAAAATAAAATAAATTGCAAAATAAAATAATGGCTAGAGTAATAAAAATAGAGTTTTCTTAATATTTTAGTTCCCCAGCAACGGCGCCAATAACTTAATCGCTGAAATCAGAGCTTTAAATTTATAAATAGAATGATCAAACCTGGAAACTAACTCTGACAACGACTTAAAGGATAGTGTACCTATCGAACAATATTATAGCTTAGGAAAGACTAGATTATCAAACCCAAAGGAACTAAAAGTACTAATACTCACTTTCTTTTTATTATTTAGCCTAAAATATGGAGTGATTGGTTGCTTTGACTAATTTACGACTACTAAGTGAAAGACAAAATGACAAAAAGAATGAATTGGGAAATAACTTGAAGAAACTCAATTGATTATGACGATACCCTCAGGAAGAATCCACCTAGACTTCACTTGTTACTTATTACTGAATCATATGATTTCCTTACTTAGCTTGATCCATAGGACTCCCTAACCTATATTCAACCCTCTCTCGAGGCGAATAACGTCTACCCCTAGGTTAATTAGTGGAACTCTAGTTCGCTTATAATAACCCCCTAGAATAGCAGCAAATCGATCAATGGATTCCCATATTAGGTTTCACCCTAATCTAGCAAAATCTCGTAACCCTATCTCTAGGCGTTCAATCAACTCCACTTAATTATGCTAGATCTACTCTTAAGCAGGGTCTATCCCTCTTCCACTTAAGCACATCTGATTTAGATTAAGCATGCATAATTAAGAACAAACTAAGTATTATCACATAATTCAGAAAATAATAACAAAATTCATCTAAGTTTCATCCTCTTCAGGTATCTGAAGGATTTAGTTCATAACAAATAAAGAAAACATCTCAAACGAAAGAACAAAACAAAACATAAGAAATCCCTAAAACACCATAGAGGAATTGAGGGAGAAATACGTTGTCTTGAGTAGAACTCCGGCATTTTGAGATGGATCCACTGGCTATCTTCGAATGATTCCCACAAATGTGATCTTCCTGGCTTGGCTTCTTGGCCTAGCTAACCGCCTCCCTCCTCAGGATGCACCTAGGGTGTTTATATAGGTTTTTAGAATCCTTTACTTGGTCCCTAAGTGTCCTAAATTAAGTTTGCTTCCTACTCGGTGTTTGAACAGGCTTTGGAAAGTGTTTCTTTGGCTCTAAGTATCCAAATCCGAGTGAAATTGCTCTTTCACTTAACAGGGGCACGGCCATGGTACACACCCGTGTAAATCATGGTTGGGCTGTGTCTCGATTCTGTCAATTGGGGCACAGCCATGTAAATTGCGGCATAGCCATGTCTTAGTTAATTGTCGAGGCATGGTCGTGTGGCTTGAAGTCCAGGCCGTGTTGATTTCTTCTTTGGCCCAAATTGGCCCGTTTTAAGCCCGTTTCTTATTCTTTTCGTCCTTGGGTGCTTTCTTGAGTATAAATATGAAAAGAAAGGATGAAAAACACTTTTTTACATAAAGCAGGGCTAAATCATCCTAAAAGCATACTAAATATGGGGTTAAAATATGTTACTTTTACGGTTTATCACCAGCCAACACACCTATGGGGATCAAGTCAACCCACCCCGCCAACACACCAATCGCAGGCATTAAGCCATTTATAACAAATATGATTGTGGACAAGCCACCAGAATAACATAATTTACGTGGCATTGCCATATAAAGATTTGTGGCAGAGCCACCAAAATTATGTGGCAAAGCCACCAGAACTTCTCTTCAACATCATCCCAACCCATGCAGAGTTATGTATATAATGTATAACAATTCATAATTTTTACAATAAAACAACAGTAATTTATTTGGATATTCATTATCAAAGTACGGTCCATTAAAAAAATTATCAATTAGGCCCATATAGCAAAATATCAGATTGGCCCTTTAGCAAAATATCAGATCGGCCCATATAGCAAATTATCAGATCGACCCATATAGCAAATTATATCAATTTGGCCCATTAGGGGCATTTTCGTAATTTTTCACGGTGTTACTACCGATTTCGTCAATTTTATCAAAATAGTGAGATCTAAGCCAATTTTCTCAGTTTCACCATAATACGATTTCAGTCAAGCGAGTTACTACCAATATGATGTTAATTTTTACCCCACAAAAAACTGTGTTAGATTACACACCTGATTATGGTAAGCACTAAGCTTTCTTGATCATCGACACCTAAAATATTATAATGCATGATTAGTCGACATACACAATTTATTAATCAACACTAAAATGAACGATCTACAGTACTTACCCTTTGAGTCGTGAATGACCATGATTTGTTAGTTTTCTCCAGATGACGGTCCACAACCCGGTGGAAAATCCCGAATCGCCGATACTGCCCTTCGTTTAAATTTAGGAGTAGGGATCGCTAATACACTACTTTTGAGATCTCCACTCGACTTTCCTTTCGAATCAGTACCACAAGCCTCCATTCGATTAGATCTTATATAGATTGATACTAAGATAAAATATGGATTGTCAAAGGGTAAAGATCGGCTTACCATAATTTCGAGTGACCAACGATTGGGTAGATCGAGCGATTTAATCCCTATAATTATGACCGATTAATCATCACTATTCCAATAACGAATAAAGAATGATTTATAGAATCCTTGAATAACTCCTTGCCTTAAATATTTTTAGGACAGATTCCTAACGATTATACGTTAACTTCGGAAGAATCAAAGTTTCGGCCTTCCACTTTATCACTACGAAGAAGAAAAGATCTTGTTTGAGAGAGAATAAGGTGATGGTCTCAGTCAAAATAACCATCCCAAACCAAAACATAGATTCAACATTAAGAGAAAGAAAATAAAAATGTTGAAAAGAACACTTATCGATTGACCAAGGATTGAGTGTAAATATGGGTGAGAAAAAAAAAGATAGAAAAGAGATGAAAGCTCGGTTATAGAGGTAAATGTATATTGATATTCGGCTATGGGGATAATCAAACAAGAAGATGTGATCTCATGGTGGTGTCAATTTAGAGAAGAGGAAGGATTGAAGGAATGGTTAAAAGAAAAGGATGGAAAGTTGTGTAGATGCTAGGTGATTCGACTATCAAAGGGAGATGAACAAGAGGTGAATGTTTTGACCAAACAAAGAGAAGAAAAATGCACAATTGTGCTAGGAGATTTCGGAAAAGAAGAAAGAAAAGAAGAAAACTAAACTCATAAAGATTAGAAATTTTGAGAAAATGAGACAATTGATGCTAAAGGTATTTTTGACCAAAACAAACACTATAGTTTTACCAAAACACCAAGAAAAATTCGGCTACCTCCTTTTCCCCCAAAACTGTCCACATACAAGACCATAATGGTTAAAAGTTGGCCAACTACACTTTCCATAATACTTCTCTTGAAAAAGGGCACATGTTCCCCTTACTTGACCTTTTCTTTTGACTCCTTACCATACCTTTACCCTTTTCTTATTTCCTTAGCAACCTTACAAAAATTAAAAAGTCTAACTGGCCTTATTTATAAGCTTCGTCGACAGTTAGGGACAGAGTTCAAAAATAATAGTAAAAATTTTGCACATTATGGGATTTGAACCCTTTTACTCAATGTGCTTCATGTGGCGCCATATCCTTCTTACCAATTGCTCATTTATGCTAGCCATTTACTAATTTATTTCCATATGCTTTAAGGTCACTTACTCTATCTCCTTAAAGTGCTCAATGCCAAAATATCTAGTAGGTCCAAATAGACCCCAAGCCTTCTCATGACGTCCCTTATACATCTAAAAAATTAGTAATTTAACTAGTTAACATCAGAAATAATGCAACATATAACATTCCAAATTTTAGGATGTTACAATTCTACCCTCTTAAAGAAATTTTTGTCCTCGAAATTTACCTGATTAAAAGAGGTGAGGATATTGCTGCTGAATCGTGTCCTCAGGCTCCTACGTAGCTTTCTCCGCTCTGTGATTGCGCCATAGTACTTTGATTAATGGTATCGACTTCCTTCTCAGCACCTCAACATCTCGATCTAAAATTTTCACTGGCTCTTCTTCGAAAGACAAGTCAGGTCTTATCTCAACTTCTTCTACCAGTACTAAATGAGATGGATCTGATCGATAACGCCTTAACATTGAGACATGAAAAACACTATGTATCTGACTCAACTCCAGAGGTAACTCAAGCTGATAAGCCACTGGCCCAACACGCTTCAAAACACGGTACGGTCCGATAAACCTAGGGCTCAACTTGCCCTTTCTTCCAAATCTGAAGATTTTCTTCCAGAGTGAGAACTTTAGAAAAACTTGATCTCCTACTGCAAACTCAATATCCTTATGCTTTAGATCCGCATATAATTTTTGTCTATCCGAAGCTTCCTTTAACTGTGCCCGAATTACCTTTACTTTTTCCTTCGTCTCTGATATCAACTCAAGAACCAATAACTGACGCTCCCCCAATTTGGTCCAACAAGTAGGAGTACGGCACCTATGACCATACAATGCCTCGTTGGGTGCCATCTGGATGCTGGATTGATAGTTGTTGTTGTATGCAAACTCTACCAAAGGTAGGAAATCCTCCCAACTACCCCTAAAGTCAATCACACATCCCTTAACATGTCTTCCAGAATCTGGATTACTCTCTCTGACTGACCATCTGTCTGAGGATGAAATGTCGTACTAAAATTCAATCTTGTTCCCAAAGCTTCATGTAAGGCTTTCCAAAACTGTGATGTAAATCTAGGGTCCCTGTCTGAAATAATAAACACTGGTACCCCATGTAACCTCATGATCTCTGCTACATACAACTTGGCCAACTTCTGCAATGAGTAATCCGTATGAATAGGTAGGAAATGGGCAGTCTTCGTCAACAGATCCATTATTACCCAGACGAAATCTTTTTTAGTAGGCGATAAGGGTAACCCACTAACAAAGTCCATCGTTATCTGTTCCCATTTCCATAATGGAATCTTCACCGGTTGTTGTAATCCCGACGGTAATTGATGTTCTACCCTCACTTGCTGATATGTCAAACACTTACCCACAAAATCAGTAACCTCCCGTTTCAACCCTGGCCACCAATACTTCTCACGGAGGTCTCGATACATTTTTATTTCCTCCGGGGTGCATAGCATATGGGCTACTATGCGCCTCACGCAGAATCATTTGCCTCAATTCCAAATATTTGGGCATACAGATTCTTCCGCAGATACACAATACTCCATCACTATTCAATCCAAAATCCCCTATTACACCACCTTCCACTTATTGAAGAAAAGAACCCAACCTTTCATCTAATAACTTCTTTTCCTTAATTTGGCTTACCCACGCAGGCTTCACCTGAAGTTCGGCTAGCAGACTACCATATTCATACAAGCTGAGATAACATCGCTCTCAAATCTGATATCACCTTATGACTCAATGTGTTTGCCACCATGTTAACCTTTTCGGGATGATACTTGATTGAGAAGTCATAATCCTTTAACAGTTCTATCCACCTCCACTATCTTAAGTTCAACTCTTTTTGGGTAAGGAGGTACTTTAGACTCTTATGATCCATATAGATGATCGACTTCTCACCGTACAAGTAGTGTCTCCAAATCTTCAAAGCAAACACCACTGCAGGAAATTCCAAATCATGAGTGGGATAATTCACTTCGTGCGGCCTTAATTGACGTGATGCATAAGCCACCACTTCTCCACTTTGCATCAACACACATCCCAAGCCCATGTGTGATGCATCATAGTAAACAATAAACTCTTTCCCAGCCTCAGGTTGAATCAATACTGGCGCTACCGTCAGAATCTTCTTCAATTTCTCAAAGCTCTCTTACTTCTGATTTGACCACACAAATGGTACTCCCTTGCGCAACAGTTTAGTTAGAGGTGCAGCAATCAACAAAAACCCCTCAACGAAATGCCTGTAATAACTAGCCAACCCTAAGAAACTTTGAATTTCAACTACTCAGTGATTTCCAATCCAACACGACCTCTGCCTTCCGGGGATCAACCCTAATCTTTTGGTCGACACAACATGCCCCAAGAAGGTCACTTCCTTCAGCCAAAATTCACACTTACTGAATTTGGCATAAAGTTACTTTTCCCGTAATATCTGCAATACCACCTGCAAATGTGAATCGTGCTCTTCTTCATTCCTCGAATATACCAAGATGTCATCTATGAACACCACTACAAACCGATATAAATAGGGTTGGAAGACTCGGTTCATCATGTCCACAAATGCGGCTGGCGCATTAGTCAACCCAAACGGCATCACCAAGAACTCATAATGCCCACAACAAGTTCAAAACACAGTCTTATGAATGTCTGCCTTCTTGACCTTAAGTTGGTGATAACCAGATCTCAAATCTATCTTCAAGAAAACTAAAGCTCCTTGCAGTTGATCGAACAGGTCGCTGATTCATGGTAATGGATACCTATTTTTGATTGTCAATTTATTCAAGTGCCTATAATTGATGCACATACACATCGACCCATCCTTCTTCTTAACGAACAAAATCGGCGCTCCCATGGTGACACACTCAGTCAAATGAATCCCCGATCCAACAACTCCTGAATTTGAGCCTTAAGCTCTGCTAACTCCTTCAGCGCCATTCTATCAGGAGCAATAGACACCGGAGCCGTTCTTGTCAATAACTCAATGCCAAACTCTACCTCCCGATCCAGAGGCAATCCAGAAAGTTCCTCGGGAAAGATATCCAAAAACTCTTTCACCGTTCTGACACCTTCCACCTACAATTCCTTGGCATCCAAAGCACTAATGAAGGCTAGGAATGCTCCACACCCTTTTCGCGCCAACTTCTCTGCCTTTAAAGCAGATACCACATTTGATAGATAATTTCTTCTTTCACCTATCATCATCACTTCCTTATCCTCCAAAGTTCTTAGTATCATCTACTTCGCAGCACAATCCAAGTTCGCACGGTGTTTCACCAACCAGTCCATGCCCAAAATAAGGCAAAACTTGTCGAATGGCAATTCCATCAAATCCGCCAAAAATGTTTCTCCCTGAATTTCTAAGGGCACATCTCTAAACATTCTATTTACTATCACAGACTGTCCTAAAGGACTAATTACCGTCAACTCTCTAGCAGTAATCTCAAATCTAATGTTCAAATTTCTAGATACAGCACTAGCAACATAGAATTGGTGGACCCGATATCTATCAAAGCAGTAATAGGTACATCAGATATGAAGAATGTACCAGTTATCACATCAGGTGCATCGCCATCCTCTCGGCGTCTGACCGCATAAACCAACACTGGCTGCCTCACCTCTGGGTTACCCCTAAAACTAGTACCTCTACCCGGTGCACCCTGACCTCGTCCTACGCCATTACCACCTCAACCTAGCCCACGACCTCTCGGTGGCTACTGAGCTCCACTAGCTGGCTGTGTATCATAGTTATGAGCATCCTAAGTCTGAGTAGTCTATCGAGGATAATTTTTAAGCTGATGGTCCTTGGAACCACATTTGAAACAACCACTGGTTCTCTTCCAGCATTCACCCGAGTGTTGTTTTCCACATTCCGTACAAGGCTATATTTGATTGGTAGCAGCTGGTGCTCTAGCTCGAGCTGGCTCATCATTCATGGGCCTCTTCTAAAACCCTCTAGCAGGACCTGAGTACTTAAAATATCTCTTGCTCTTACCCCTATCTTTTTCTCGATTTTGCCACTCTGAGTGCTTAGCCTCTTCAGCTATCTGCGCTTTCTCCATAAGTGTGGGAAAATTCCTTTCTTGTTGTGGGGCTATTAGTACCCTCAACTCATCACTCAACCCATCCTAAAAATGCATACAACATTCGTAATCAGTTGGTAGTATACCCTGGGCATAACGACTCAGACGTAGAAATTTTGCTTCCTAAGCTGCCACAGTCTTACCTCCTTGGACCAGATTTAGGAATTCCTTCCTTCGGGCATCCACATAACTAGCCCCAACATACTTTCCTTGGAATGCAGTTTTGAAGAAATCCCAAGAAACACGATCGGCCTAAGTGCCTTCCCAAACAGTGAGCCACCATTGATACGCCTCGTCTCTCAGCAAGGGCATAGCTCCCCTCAGTTTCTGCTTGGTGGTGTAATCCAAACCATCCATAACCTGCTCCACTGCCTTGAGCCAATACTCCGCTACATTTGGGGCTACAGTTGAGATACCCCTAAAAACCTCAGCACCATTTGATCTAAGTCACTCCGAAATTGACCCACGAGCTACTGGGCCAGTTCTAGCCCCAGCAACTCTTTCCATGACTCGCAGCATTACCTGGGACAGAGCGATGTCCTCCCTCATACGGTTATGTGATCCAATTTTAGTCACAGGTGACGCAGGTGCGTCCATTTCCAGCATATGTCCCGACGCTTCAGACGCAACTCTAGCACCTCGACCTCTACCACGGACACGTCTACTGTGTCCACGTCCTCTAGCGCTCATATTGGCTTATTCGATTTAATCTGATTAAAAGTTTTATGACTCAGTATACTATTTCGATATTTATTAAACAATATTTTATGAGGTATAAGAAGTAAAGTCATTTTCGTAATCACATCCTATAGTCTCAATCTCTATAGTTTCAATGCCTAAAACTAGAAGTTCTAGAGTATTCATACGGTCATATAATAATCATTATAATCATACAATAATAACATACACTTACTTGACTTGGTGCCGGATACCCGTGATGCCATACTTCCTTAAAAAAACATATGTTTTTATATTTCAAAAAAAAAATATTTTTGAACCCAAACCACAGCCGAGTTTTGAACCGGGCTCTAATACTATAAAATGTAACACCCTAAACTCGGCCCATGCGTTAAGGCCAGATCTGACATGTCACATGAGAAAAATACTACTAAGTCCTTTTTATTTGTACATAAATATATTTGGATTTAAAATCAATTAAAACAAACTCCCATTTAAAAATTTATGATAAAGTATTATTTAATAAAAGATTGTTTGATAAATCGATAAACTTGAGATAAAAAAATCTTATAAACCGTGACTTTGAAAATATCATTAATAGTTTTAAAGGAATTTGAAAATAATTTTTGAAAAGTGTTGATGAAATCTTAAGAGAAAATTTCCAAGTTAAAAATATATTTTATGAAAGTTTATTACAAAACCCTTTTTATATACCATTTTAGAAATACGTTTATTTGAGTTTTTAGAAAAACCTCAATTGAAGTACTTAGAGCAATTTACAAATTCGTCAAACAATAAACGAAACAAAAATTAATCTAGAGGCCTTATTACAACCTTAACCCAAAATAGTAAAGTAATTAAATGTACTAAAAAGAAATCCAAATTTCAAATTAAACCTTTTTGTAGTATGGCCTCCACCAAGTTATCCATGGCTCAAGTCTCCATCATTGATCATTACCTGAAAGGGGTAAGGAAAAATGGGGTGAGTTACTATACCTCAGTGTACAACCCCTTTACCGTTGTCCACTGAGCCAAAATCCCATTAAACAATAATTTGGGCCTAAGCCCATTTACAATAATAATAATGTATGAATTATATCATGTGTATGAAATGCAATTCCCAAACCAAACCTAGTAATCCATCCGCTACACACCACCCGTACCAACCAACACACCTATGAGGATCAAGTCAACCCACCCCGCCAACACACCAATCGCAGGCATTAAGCCATTTATAGCAAATATGATTGTGGAAAAGCCACGAGAATAACAGAATTTACATGGCATTGCCACTATAGAGATTTGTGGCAGAGCCACCAAAATTATGTGGCAAAGCCACCAGAACTTCTCTTCAATATTATTCGAACCCATGCAGAGTTATGTATATAATGTATAAAAATTCAAAATTTTTACAATAAAACAACAGTACATTATTTGGATATTCATTATCAAAGTACGGCCCATTAAAACAAATTATCAATTAGGCCCATATAGCAAAATATCAGATTGGCCCTTTAGCAAAATATCAGACCGGCCCATATAGCAAATTATCAGATCGGCACATATAGAAAATTATCAGATCGGCCCATATAGCAAATTATCAGATCGGCCCATATAGCAAAATATATCGATTTGGCCCATCAGGGGTATTTTCGTAATTTTTCACAGTGTTATTACTGATTTTGTCAATTTTATCAAAATAGTGAGATCTAAGCCAATTTTTCTAGTTTCGCCATAATATGATTTTAGGCAAGCGATTTACTACCAATATGATGTTAATCTTTACCCTACGAAAAACGGTGTGAGACTACACACTTGATTACGGTAAGCACTAAGCTTTCTTGATCGTCACACCTAAAATATTATAATGATTGATTAGTCGATATACACGATTTATTAATCAACACAAAATGAACGATCTACGGTGCTTACCCTTTGAATCGTGAATGACCACGATTAGTCAGTTTTCTCCGGATAACGGTCCCCAACCCGGTGGAAAATCCTGAATCGCTGAAACTGCCCTTCACTTGAATTTAGGAGTAAGGATTGCTAATCCATTCCTTTAGAGATCTCCACCATAAGCCTCCATTCGATTAGATCTTGTATAGATTGATACTACGATAAAATATGGATTGTCAAAGGGTAAAGATTGGCTTACCACTAATTCTGAGTGATCAATGATTGGGTAGATCGAGCGATTTAATCCCTATAATTATGATCGATTAATCATCACTATTCCAATAATGAATAAAGAACGATTTATAGAATCCTCGAAGAACTCCTTACCTTAAATATTTTTAGGACCGATTCCTAACGATTATACGTTAACTTCAGAAGAATCAAAGTTTCGGCCTTCCACTTTATCACTACAAATAAGAAAAGATCTTGTTTGAGAGAGAAGAAGGTGATGGTCTCGGTCAAAATAACCATCCCAAACCAAAACATAGATTCGGCATTAAGAGAAAGAAAATAAAAATGTTGAAAAGAACACTTACCGATTGTCCAAGGATTGAGTGTAAATATGGGTGTGAAAAAAAAGATAGAAAAGAGATGAAAGTTCGGTTATAGAGGTAAATGTATATTGATATTCGGCTATGGGGATAATCAAACAAGAAGATGTGATCTTATGGTGGTGTCAATTTAGAGAAGAGGAAAGATTGAAGCAATGGTTTAAAGAAAAGGATGGAAAG
Organism: Gossypium rotundifolium; assembly: GCA_025506655.1. Classification (NCBI taxonomy): domain Eukaryota; kingdom Viridiplantae; phylum Streptophyta; class Magnoliopsida; order Malvales; family Malvaceae; genus Gossypium; species Gossypium rotundifolium. The sequence goes on from CP106730.1 coordinate 35,793,339, forward strand.
TTGGATAGATGCTAGGTGATTCGGCTATCAAAGGGAGATAAACAAGAGGTGAATGTTTTGACCAAACAAAAGAGAAGAAAAATGCACAACTGTGCTAGGAGATTTCGGCAGAAAAGAAAAAAAAATAAGAAAACGAAACTCACAAAGATTAGAAATTTTGAGAAAATGAGACAAATGATGCTAAAGGTATTTTTGACCAAAACAAACACTATAGTTTTGCCAAAACACTAAGAAAAATTTGGCTACCTCCCTTTTCCCCCAAAACCGTCCACATACAAGAACATAATGGTCAAAAGTTGGCCAGCCACACTTTCCATAACACTTCCCTTGAAAAAGGCCATATGTTCCCCTTACTTGCCCTTTTGTTTTGATTCCTTACCATACCTTCACCCTTTCCTTATGTCCTTAGCCACCTTGCCAAAATTAAAAAGTCCAACTTGCCTTATTTAGAAGCTTGGCCGACACTTTGGGAAAGAGTACAACAATAATAGTCAAGAATTTGCACATTATGGGATTTGAACCTCTTCCCTCAAGGTACTTCATGTAGCACCATATCCTTCTTACCAATTGCTCATTTATGCTAGCTATTCACTTATTTATTTCCATAAGCTTTAAGGTCACTTACTCTATCTCCTTAAAGTGCTAAATGCCAAAATTTTTACTAGGTCCAAATAGACCTTGAGCCTTCTTAGGACCTCCCTTAGACATACAAAAATTAATAATTTAACTAGTTAACATTAGAAATAATGCAACACATAGCATTCCAAATTTTACGATGTTACAATTCTACCCCCATAAAGAAAATTTCATCCTCAAAATTTACCTGATTAAAAGAGGTTAGGTTATTGCTTCCGAATCGTGTCCTCATGCTCCCACGTAGCTTCCCCTACTCCTTGATTACGGCATAGTACTTTGACTCACGGTACCAACTTCCTTCTCAGCACCATAACGTCCCGATCTAAAATTTGCACTGGCTCTTCTTCGAAAGACAAGCCCGGTCTTATCTCAACTTCTTCTATCGGTACAAAATAAGACAGATCCGATCGATAACACCTTAACATTAAGACATGAAAAATACTATGTATCTGACTCAACATTGAATGTAACTCAAGCTGATAAGCCACTGGCCGAACACGCTTCAAAACACAGTACAGTCTGATGAACCTAGGGCTCAACTTGCCCTTCCTTCCAAATCTGAAGATTTTCTTCCAAGGTGAGACCTTTAGAAAAACTTGATCTCCTACCGCAAACTCAATATCCTTACGCTTCAGATCCGCATACTAATTTTTTCTATCCGAAGCTTCCTTTCACCATACCTGAATTACCTTTACTTTTTCCTCCGTCTCTGATATCAGCTCAGGACCCAATAATTGACGCTCCCCCAATTCGGTCCAACAAGTAGGAGTACGACACTTACGGCCATACAATGCCTCGTAGGGTGCCATCTAGATGCTGGATTAGTAGTTTTGTTGTATGCAAACTCTGCTAACGGTAGGAAATCCTCCCAACTACCCCTAAGTCAATCACATCATGTCTTCCAGAATCTGGATTACTCTCTCTGACTGACCATCTGTCTGAGGATGAAATGCCGTACTAAAATTCAATCTTGTTTCGTATGAATAGGTAGGAAATGGGTAGTCTTCATTAACCGATCCACTATTACCCAGATGGAATCTTTCTTAGTAGGCAATAAGGGTAACGCACTAACAAAGCCCATCATTATTCGTTCCCATTTCCATAATGGAATCTTCATCGATTGTCGCAATCCCGACGGTAATTGATGTTCTGCCTTCACTTGCTGACATGTCAAGCACTTACCCACAAAATCAGTAACCTTCCGTTTCAACCCTGGCCACTAATACTGCTCACGGAGGTCTCAGTACATTTTATTTCCTCCGGGGTGCATAGCATACGGGCTACTATGTGCCTCACACAGAATCATTTGCCTCAATTCTGAATCTTTGGGCATACAGATTCTTCCGCGGAAACACCATACTCCATCACTATTTAATCCAAAATCCCCTATTACACCACCTTCCACTTGTTGAAGTACGGAACCCAACCTTTCATCTAATAATTGCTTTTCCTTAATTTGGCTTACCCACGCAGGCTTCACTTGAAGTTGGGCTAGCAAACTACCATATTCATACAAGCTGGTATGAGCGAACATCGCTCTCAAATCCGATATCACCTTACGACTTAACGCATCTACCACCATATTAGCCTTTTTGAGATTATACTCGATTGAGAAGTCATAATCCTTCAACAGTTCTATCCACCTCCACTATCTTAAGTTCAACTCTTTTTGGGTTAAGAGGTACTTTAGACTCTTATGATCCGTATAGATGATCGACTTCTCACCGTACAGGTGGTGTCTCCAAATCTTCAAAGTAAACACCACTGCGGCCAATTCCAAATCATGAGTGGGATAATTCACTTCGTGCTGCATTAATTGACGAGATGCATAAGCCTTCACTTTTCCACTTTGCATCAACACACATCCCAAGCCTGTGTGTGATACGTCACAGTGAACAACAAACTCTTTTCCAGCCTCAGGTTGAATCAATACTAGCGCTTCCGTCAGAATCTTCTTTAATTTCTCAAAGCTATATTACTGCTAATCTGACTAGACAAATGGTACTCCCTTGTGCAACAGTTTAGTTAGGGGTGCAGCAATCAACGAAAACCCCTCAACGAAACGCCTGTAATAACCAACCAACCATAAGAAACTCCAAATTTTAGCCACTGACTTCGGTGATTTTCGCTATCAAAGGGATGCTAGGTTAAAAGAAAAGGATGGAAAGTTGGATAGATGCTAGGTGATTCGGTTATCAAAGGGAGATGAACAAGAGGTGAATGTTTTGACCAAACAAAAGAGAAGAAAAATACACAATTGTGCTATGAGATTTCAGCAAAGAAGAAAGAAAAGAAGAAAACCAAACTCACAAAGATTAGAAATTTTAAGAAAATGACACAATTGATGCTAAAGGTATTTTTGACCAAAACAAACACTATAAATTTACCAAAACACCAAGAAAAATTTGACTACCTCCCTTTTTCCCCAAAATCATCCACATACATGACCATAATGGTCAAAAGTTGGCCAACCACACTTTTCATAACACTTCCCTTGAAAAAGGCCACATGTTCCCCTTACTTGCCCTTTTCTTTTGATTCCTTACCATACCTTCACCCTTTTCTTATTTCCTTAGCCACCTTGCTAAAATTAAAAAGTCCAACTTGCCTTATTTATAAGCTTGGCCGACACTTAGGGAAAGAGTACAAAAATAATAGTAAAAAATTTGCACATTATGGGATTTGAACCTCTTCCCTCAAGGTACTTCATGTGGCACCATATCCTTCTTACCAATTGCTCATTTATGCTAGCTATTTGCTCATTTATTTCCATAAGCTTTAAGGTTACTTACTCTATCTCCTTAAAGTGCTAAATGCCAAAATTTTTACTAGGTCCAAATAGACCTCGAGCCTTCTCATGACCTCCCTTAGACATATAAAAATTAATAATTTAACTAGCTTAACATTAGAAATAATGCATCACATAACATTCCAAATTTTAGGATGTTATAGAATTCCTTGATGGTCTTTTTTTCTTCCTCAACTCTTTTCCATTTCTTTTTCTTCTTGCCAAAATTTCTCCTAAGCCTTCTCTTTACTTCTAAGACTTTTTTTCTACTCCTACTCTCCATAACCAAGTACGACCCTTGTGTGTTGTTGTTAAGTGTCGAGTGGTTCCATCTATTATTCATTGTTGCAAATCATTATGGCTGAATCATCATTCAATTTGGGTTCTCTCTGAACAAAGGTGTTAGTTACTTTTCTACCATCCTCTTATTTTCTCTTATTGCTTTGTTAAAACCAAAAATCCTAACCCCATCTCTTTGTGCCTAGGCTGATTCTATCAGGAATCCAGTGTCGAATCTCTTCTCATGTAATCTTCGTGTTGTGATACTCATATCTTCACGGTACTAAGCTAGCATTTTAGGGGTAGGCCGAATCAAATTCTTTTATTTCTTGTGTACTTCCAACCTTTTCTTCTTCTTCCTAGTAATCATCATCTCTAAGGGCCATGCATCGTTAAATTTCTCTTGTTCAAAGAGGCTGCTATTGTCGAATCTAAGGGTAGGTAACAGTTATCTTTGTTAAATCACACCTTAGTACCGAATGTGGTAGTTGCTAACCCCCTTTATACATCAAACAATGTAGGAGGTCGGTTGTTTTAGCCAAGAGAGAAGAAAAGCTGAATATTGTCACACTATTGAATGAGATCATTGTGTGGTAAGTGGTGTTAATGACCATTCAGATTAAACTTGAATATGTTTTTCAGGGTGGATAATAAATGATTGGAATGTGTTGGTTCTTAGGTACAAAATTTTTGGAATTCAATCTACGCTCGTAACGGGTGTGTAATCTCACACCCCTCCAAATGCAAGCTTGCAATGTTCTGTGTTTCGGTCAAAAGCTAAAAAGCCAAAAAATAGGCATCTGTGACCACTCGAGTGTGCAAATACTCGTAGTGGTAAATTGAAATGCGAAAAATGACGGTAGGTTGTCGAGAGTGTCATGAGCACTCTCACAATACTGAGGCTATAACGGGTCTAATCGGGCTGAAATAGACCAAATAGGCCCAATAGGCTACCCAGCCCACTTGGGAAAACTGTTGGAAAACTACCAAATGATAGATTCGAATGTGAAATCTGTAAATTTAAAATCGAAACCATGCGTTTTGGGCCACACGAGTGTGTGGGACCGTTTGGGCCTAAAATAGATTTTAGGCCCAATAGTTTCGTGGAGACCCAAAAAGGGTTTTGTGTCGCTCGACGCGATAGTTGGCCTTCGAAAAGGCCATTAAATGCAAGATTTCTGAAATACCCCTGGAGGGTAAATTACCAAAATACCCTTGGATGCTAAATTACTAAAATACACTTGGTGGGTAAATTACTGTTATACCATTTAAGGGTTAATTAGTACGATTGTGTGTATTCTGTTTGACTGGTTATGATGGTAATTTATTTCATACATCATTTTTGACATATGCTTTGCATACATGACATTCTGCATGGGATTGGGATATTGATGATTGGAGGAAGTGTAATCTAGTGGCTCTGCCACATTCTATCTGGTGGCTATGCCACGTATATTGTGTTATTCTTCTGGCTTTGCCACAAACTCTGTAATTAGCAGCTTGTCTGCAATATTGGTGTGTTTTGGGAGGGTGGGTTGACTTGGTCCCCACAGGTGTGTTGGGCTGGTACGGGGGTGTGTAGCGGATGGATTATTAGGCTGGGCTGCATATTTTGTTTGCATGATCATGTTTATAGGGCTAAGGCCCAGATTGTTACTGAATAGGGCTTTGGCCCAGTCTACTTCTGTATGGGCTTCGACCCAATCTACTTTCGTATGGGCTTGGGCCCAATTAATGACCTATTTGAAGATTACACATTGAGTTCTCGTAACTCACCCATCTACTTTAACCTTGTAGGTGATCCCCAACGTTGAGGATTTAGAGCCGCGGAGGACTCTGTGGGGGCCATACATTGGAGTACTTCTCCCGAACTTTAGTAAATTTCTGTTTTGCCTTATTTTGAGATTTATTTTAATTTAGGTTTAATAATATTTTGTAATAAAGCCATTGGACTTTAATTTTTCTTTTAAGCTTTCATTTTAGTTATAATCAAACTATAAACAATTAAACTTGGGATTTTCTTAAAATGACAATAACTGTTTTCAAAATATCACATTTCTGCAATCCACTGAGTCTGATTTCTATTATAAACTAGGTTTTCGAAAATAATAACAATAATAATAATATCAATAACAACATTTTTATAAGAAAACCATAAAAACAAACTTGATTTTCACAAACGACAAAGCTCGAAGTTTTAAAAAAGAATACAAACTTTTAACGAACGTGCGAGTTTTTAAATAACCTTTTTATGTGACATGCTAGATCCGATCATAATGTCTAAGTTGTGTTTGGGGTGTTATATTTTATGGTATCAGAGCCAGGTTGCAAAACTAAGGCTGTAGAACGGGTTCGAAAATGTTTTTAAATTTTTTTTTGAAATTTAGTTTGGAAAAATATATCTTTATTGGATGTATGGCACCCCGAGTCTCCGGCACCAAATCTGTAAGTCCTTTTATTTTATGTTTAATGATATGATGAAATGCCTATAAGAGAGAAAACTACTAGAGTTAGTGGTAGTACACTAAAACTGTTAGCTATAGGAGCTAAGGCTATAGAGACTAAGACATTAGGAAATTCGATCTGTGAATAATAACTTTTATACCTGTTTTCCATAAAACATTTGTTAATAAACATTGGAATTATAGACTGATTCATAAAATTCTTAATCAAATTAACTCGATTCAGTAGTATGAGTACCAGAGGACGTAGATGTGGTACACGCGACCGTGGTAAAGGCCGAGATGCTAGGGTTGGATCCTTAGCATGAGGGCATATGCCAGAAATAGAGGTACTTACATTGCCAGTAACTAAAACAGGGTCCCATGACCGAACTAGAGGGGATGATGCTCTGTCTCATGTACTACTACGAGTTTTGGAATGGGTTACTGGAGCAAGTATTAGGTCGACAGCTCGTGGGTCTATTTCTGAGCGACTACGTTCGAACAGGGCCAAAGTTTTTAGGGGCATCGCTGGTGTAGCCCCGAATGTGGTGGAACCTTGGCTTAAGGTTGTGGAACGAATTATGGATGATTTGGAGTGCACTGCTGAACAAAAACTGAAAGGGGCGGTGTTTCTACTGAGAGATGAGACATATCAATGGTGGCTCACTTTGAGGGAAGGCACACAAGTAGATCATTTAACTTGGGATTTCTTTAAAGCAGCTTTCCAGGGAAATATATCGGGGATGGCTATGTGGATGCCTGGAGAAAAGAATTCTTAAATCTGGTTCAGGGGAATAAATATGTGGCAGAATATGAGGCAGAGTTTTTGTGTCAAAGCCGGTACGCTCGGGGAATAGTCTCAACCAATTATGAGTGCTGTATGCGATTTAAAGATAGGCTGCGAGATGAGTTGCGGGTACTGATAATGCCGCAGAGGGAGAGATATTTTGCCGCATTGGTGGAAAAAGCCAAGATTGCTGAGGAGGTAAAACGCTCTTAGCATCAGAACCGTGATAAGGAAAGAGGCAAGAATAAGGGAGGTTTTAGGTCATCAGGTTCTTTTGGGGGATTTTAAAAGAGGCCTAGGTTGGATGGGCTAGCTTGAGTTGGGGTACAAGTTATTGTGGGTCGATTGAAACCTTGTGTATAGTGTGGGAAAATACATCTGGTGGAGTACTGGAGAAGATCTTGTGGGTGTTTCAAATGTCGGTCCCAGGATCATCAGACAAAGGACTGTCCTCAAGAGCTTGTCATGGTGCAGATAGTAGGTCAGAGATTTGTACAGTCAAGGAGAGGTGGTCAGTAGCCACTGAGAGGTCATCGTCCGGCCAAAGGGGGAAATGGGTTTGGACGAAGTTGTGGAGTACCTAGCAGAGGTGCTGGTAATACAGATGCAAGACAATCGGGACTGGTTTATGTGGCTCGATGTCGAGAGGATAGTGACGCACTGGATGTCATAACCGATATGTTTCTCATATTTGGTGTGCCATTTATAGCTTTGATTGATGTTGGATCTACCCATTCATATGTTGTTTGTATTGTGTCTTGGACTCTACGGATACAATTTAAGTTTTTTTATAGAGATATGTCAGTAATTAGTCCATTAGGACAATCTGTGGTAGTGAACAAGCTGTTTAGAAACGTGCCTTTAGAAGTGCAATGGATTATATTCCCAACAGATTTGATAGAATTGCCGTTTGGCGAGTTTGACCTTATACTAGGCATGGGTTGGTTAGTGAAACATCGTGCAAACTTGGATTGTGCTGTTAAGCATTTGGAATTAAAGACTTTAGAGGATGAGGAAATGATTGTGATAGGTGAGAGAAGGAATTATTTATCCAATGTGATCTCCATGTTAAAGGCTGAGAAGTTGGTGAGTAAAGGTTGTGAAGTGTTCACAGCTTATGTCAACACGACTGATGCTAGGGAGTTTGTCTGTTGAGAAGGTTAGGACAGTAAGTGAATTTTTGGACGTATTTCTTGAAGAGCTTTTAGGGTTGCCTCCTAATCGCGAGGTCGAGTTTGGCATTGAGCTATTATCGGGAATAACTCTGGTGTCCATCGTCCCTTATAGGATGGCACCGAAGGAGCTGGTAGAATTAAAAGCTCAGATCCAAGAGTTGTTAGATCAAGGATTTATCAGACCAAGTGTATCACCGTGGGGAGTGCCGGTATTGTTTGTGAAGAATAAGGATGGGTCAATGTGTATGTGCATTGACTATCGCCAATTGAACAAGCTAACTGTTAAGAAAAAATACCCGCTACCATTAGCTAAGGGTCAAGGAGGCAGATATTCAGAAGACTGCATTTTGAACTCGTTATAGGCATTACAAGTTTCTGGTCATGCGATTTGGGTTAACGAATGCACCCGTCGCTTTTATGGATATGATGAACCGGGTTTTCCAACCCTATCTTGACCGGTTCATGGTGGTATTCATAGATGACATCTTTCTATGCTCAAGAACTAAGGAGAAGCATGATTCACATCTTCGGGTTGTTATGCAGATATTAAGAGAGAAGCAACTTTACTCCAAATTCAGTAAATGCGAGTTTTGGCGGAAGGAAGTGACGCTTTTGGGGCATGTTGTGTCTGCCGAAGGGATTAGGGTTGATCCTCAAAAGGTTGAAGCTGTATTGGATTGGAAGCCACCGAAGTCAGTATTAGAGATCCAAAGTTTTTTGGGTTTGGCTGGGTACTACAGGTGGTTCGTTGAGGGGTTCTCTTTGATTGCTGCACCCCTAAATAATTTATTGCGTAAAGGGGTATCATTTGTTTGGTCTGATAAGCAACAATAGAGTTTTGAGAAACTGAAGAAGATTTTGACGAAAGCACAAGTGTTGATTCAACTTGAGGCAGGGAAAGAAATTGTTGTTTACTGTGATGCGTCGCACACAAGTTTGGGTTGTTGGCTTATGCAAGAAGGGAAGGTAGTGGCGTATACATCTCGTCAGCTAAGGACACATGAGGTGAACTACCCCATTCATGACCTAGAACTAGCTGTAGTGGTGTTCGCGCTAAAGATATGGAGACACTATCTGTATGGAGAAAAGTCGATTATCTACACCAACCATAAGAGTCTGAAGTATCCCCTTACCGAAAAAGAGCTGAATTTAAGGCAACGGAGGTGGATAGAGTTGTTGAAAGACTACGACTACTCAATTGAGTATCACCAGGGTAAAGCCAATGTGGTGGCGAATGCACTAAGTCGAAGGTGGTATATGATTTGAGAGCAATGTTTGCTCGTATCAGCCTTTATGAGGATGGTAGCTCGTTAGTAGAACTTCAGATGAAACCAACATGGGTTAGTTAGATTAAGGAGAAGCAGTTATTGGATGAGTCGTTAGGTTCTCATTTTCAGCAGGTGAAAAGTGGAGAGACGGTGGATTTTAAGATGAATAGTGAAGGGGTGTTATGTTTTCGTGGAAGAGTTTGTATGCCGAAGGACTCTAAGTTAAGATAGATGATTCTTCAGGAGGCACATAGTAGCCCATACGCTATGCTTCCCGATGGAAACAAGATGTACCGAGACCTACGTGAAAAATACTGATGGCCATGATTAAAACATGAAGTTACCGACTTTGTAAGCAAGTGTTTGACATGTCAGCAAGTGAAGGTAGAGCATCAACTACCTTTGAGATTGCTGCAACCGGTGAAGATTCCACTTTGGAAGTGGGAGAGGATAACAATGGATTTTGTTAGTGTGCTACCCCTAACGCCTACTAAGAAAGATTTAGTGTGGGTAATCGTTGACCAGTTGACTAAGTTCGCTCACTTCACACCAGTTCGCACTGACTATTCACTACAGAAGTTAGCCAAGTTATATGTGGTACAAATTCTGAGGTTACATGGGGTACCAGTGTCTATCATATTGGACAAGGACTCTAGATTTACATATCGATTCTGGAAAGCGTTACATGAAGCTTTGGGTACAAGGCTAGATTTCAGCACAGCATTTCATCCACAGACTGATGGTCAATAAGAGAGGGGCTGTGTCATTGACTTCAGGGGTAGTTGGAAAGATTATTTACCGTTAGCAGAATTTACGTATAACAACAGCTACCAATCCAGCATTCAGATGGCACCATACGAGGCATTATATGGTAGTAGGTGTCGTACCCTTACTTGTTAGACAGAATTGTGTGAGCTATGGTTGTTGGGTCCAGAATTTATTTTGGAGACAGAGGAGAAGATGAAGTTGATTTGGGTCGTTTAAAAGAAGCTTCTGATATACAGAAATTATATGCTGATCTTAAGCGTAAAGAAATTGAGTACTCAGTGGTAGATTATGTTTTCTTGAAGGTTTCACTGTGGAAAAAGATCTTGAGATTTGGATGGAAAGGCAAGTTAAGGCCTAGGTTTATTAGTCCTTATCGGGTGTTCAAATGTGTGGGAGCAGTCTCATATCAGCTTGAGCTGCCCCCTGAGTTAAACTTGATACATAACATATTTCATGTTTCTATGTTGAGGCGCTATCACTCAGATTCTTTTCATATAGTGTTGGTGGAAGAAATTGAGGTTAGATCTGATTTGTCATTTGAAGAGGAACCAGTGAAGATTTTGGATCGAGATGCTAAAGTGTTGAGGAGGAAATTTGTTCCATTGGTCAAAGTCTTGTGGCGTAATCAAGGTTTAAAGGAAGCCACGTGGAAGCCTGAAGAGGCAATGCATCATCAATACCCCCATCTCTTTTGATCAGGTAAATTTTGGGGCCAAAATTTCTTTAAGGGGGTATAACTGTAACATCCTAAAACTTGGGGTCTGGCATTTTTGCACTTTTGCATGTGTTGACCTTGCTTGGCTTATTATTTTGGTGTGTTTGAGGGTCCTAGGGAGGCTCGAGTTTGAGCCCATGCCCTGGGAAAATTTTGCTTTTTGGTTCTTTAGTGGAGGGGGCTATTGATAGTAGGAATTAGGTAAAATGGTGTGTGTTTGGGAGACAAAGTGGAGTGTGTGGTAGCGTGGTGACGATGTTAATAGGGAAGCAAAGTGAGATGGTGTTCGAATCCCACAAGCAGCATGTTGGGAGTTTTTATTTTGTGCTAAGCAGGTGGAAGAAGTAGAGTTCAGCTAGAACTCTGTAAGAGAGAGAGGACTTGGTCAAACCGTTTGAATGAAAGGAGGAGAGGAATTTGAGGAGTGAATCGTAGAGTGAATCATGGGATATGTGAGAGGTGGTAGTGGCTGAATATGGGGAAGTGGATGGGGGAGTTTCGTTCAAGAAGGTTTTGTCATTTTGGAGGGTGCTTTCGGTTTGGCTAAAGGGTGTGCCAAATTTTCTTGTCTGGTTTTGGAAAAGAGAACAATTGCCAATTGAGTTATTGTGACATTTTGGGTCATTTTCCCTCTTTGGTGAGTCTCTGCCGAATTCTTTGGTGGTCTTTCTTTCTTCCTCAACTCTTTTCCATTTCTTTTTCATCTTGCCAAATTTTTCCTAAGACTTCCTTTACTTCTTAGACTTCTTTTCTACTCCTCTTCTCCATAACCAAATACGACTGTTATGTGTTGTTGTTAAGTGCCGAGTGGTTCCATCTATTATTCATTGTTGCGAGTCATTGTGGATGAATCATCCTTCCATTCGGGTTCTCCCTAAACAAAGGTGCTAGTTTCTTTTCTACCAACCTCTTCTTTTCTCTCGTTGCTTTGTTAAAACTGAAAATCCTAACCCCATCTCTTCTTGCCTAGGCCAATTCTATCAGGAATCAACTGATGAATCTCTTCTCATCTAATCCTAGTGTGGTGATACTTCTCTCTTCACTGTACTAAGCTAGCATTTTGGAGGTAGCCGAATCAAGTTCTTTTATTTCTTGTATACTTCTAACTTTTTCTTCTTCTTCCTAGTAATCATCATCTTTGAGGGCCGTACGTGGTTAAATTTCTCTTGTTCAAAGGTGCTGCTGTTGCCGAATCAAAGGGTAGGTAACACTTATCTTTGTTAAATCTCACCCTAGTGCCAAATGTGGTAAATGCTAACTCCCCTTAAGCATCAAACAGTGTGGGAGGTCGGTCGCTCTAGCCAAGAGAGAACCAAAGCCGAATATTTTCACACTATTGAAGGAGATTATTTTGTGGTAAGTGGTGTTAGTGACCATTCGGACTCAACTTGAATATGTTTTTTGGGTGGATAATAACTGAATTGAATGTGTTGGTTCTTAGGTACGATATTTCGGGAATTCAATCTACGCTCGTAACAGGTGTGTAATCTCACACCCCTCCGAATGCATGCTTGCAATGTTCTGTGTTTCGACCGAAAGCAGAAAAGCCAAAAAATTGGCATCTGTGATCACTCGAGCGTGCGAACGCTTGTAGTGGTAAAGCGAAATGCGAATAATGACAGTAGGCCTTCAAGAGTGTCACAAGCACTCTCGCGATACTGAGGCTGTAACTGGCCGAAACAGGCCAAATAGGCCCAATGGGCTATCCGACCCACTTGGGCAAAACTGTTGGAAAACTACCAAATGATAGATCTGAATACGAAATCTACAAATCTGAAACCGAAACCATGCATTTTGGGATACACGAGTGTGTGGGCACGTTTGGACCTAAAATGGATTTTAGGCCCAATTGTTCTGTGGTGACCCAAAAAGGATTCTGTGTCGCTCGAGGTGACAGTAAGCCTTCAAAAATGCCGTTAAATGCAAGATTATCGAAATACCCCTGGAAGGTAAATTACTGAAATACCCTTGGTGGGTAAATTACAGTTATACCCTTAGGGGTTAATTAGTATGATTGTGTGTATTCAGTTTAACTGGTTATGATGGTAATTTATTTCATACATCATTTTTATATATGCTTTGCATACATGACATTCTGCATGGGATTGGGATATTGATAATCGGAGGAAGTGTAATCTGGTGGCTCTACCACATTCTGTCTGGTGGATATGCCACGTATATTATGTTATTCTGGTGGCTTTGCCACAAATTCTGTAATTAGTAGCTTGTCTGCAATATTGGTGTGTTTTGGTAGGGTGGGTTGACTTGGTCCCCATAGGTGTGTTGGGCAGGTATGAGGGTGTGTAGCGGATGGATTATTAGGCTGGGATGCATATTTTGTTTGCATGATCATGTTTATATGGCTAAGGCTCAGATTGTTACCTAATAGGGCTTCGGCCCAATCTGCTTCTGTATGGGCTTTGTGTAACATCCTGAATTAATGGGCCAATGCATTTAATGAGTGGTTATGTTTAATGAGAGTGTTAGGGGTCCAGAATAGGCTCAGGAATTGGGCCGAGGCCTTAATTGAATTCTCTGATTAGACACTCTAGTGGAAAGCCTGAAAATATAGGGCTTAAAAGATGTTATCTATGTTTTAAATACAAAGTGGGCTTGTGGCCCAGTGGCAAAGTGGCGCCACTTATAGAGCAAGGAGGTGGCGTCAACTGAAGAGGCCCACATTCAAGCTACATGAAACCCAATTCTTTTAATTAAAGTTAAGTAAAGTTTGACAATTAATTAGGTAGAGTTGGACGGCAACAAGGCTTAAATATAGGAGGATTTATTTGAGTGGATAATAAAGATAATATGGTAGATAAAGGGAGGAAATTTAGGATCTGATGTACTAGTCACAGTAGTGGCAAATTTCCAACTCTAGGGGAAGGATGAAATCAGTTTTGATGAGGCTAAAAGGGGGGTACCGAAATTTCCCTTGTTAATTAATTAGTTTTAGTTTTCAAAAGAGGGCAATTTCGGCTTTTGGTTAGTGTGTGTGTGCTGAAAATTTGATTAAAGAAATAGTGTACTTCTTAATTTCGGCACTTATTCTCATTCTCTTCTCTTGGTTGTTTCCTTTTTCAAGAAGCTGAAAACTCCAAAAGTTTCATCTTTCATCTTCTTCTTTTTTTCTACTATAGCCGAATACCCTAGTGTCCATTCTTTTCCTTTCTTTTTCTTCTTGCCGACTTCTTCTTTAAAACCCGAAATCTCCATAGATTTCTTTGAATCATCTTCTCTTTTTGATTTTCATAAAAGGATAGAATCTTCTCTCAAGAGTTAGCTGAAACCCCTATATTGAGGTAAGTGTCGACTTTTGTTATTCCTTAAGATCTCTTTCTGTTTTTTAGGGGCCAAGGCCGAATGGCCACTTGGTTTGTTAAGGCTTTCGATTAGACTAATACTTCCTATCTTTTTACGTGCTGGGTGACGTTCGAGAAATGAAGAAGTTCGTGTAGATCTAAAAGCCAGAATCATTAGTTTCTGAATCTCATATATCTCTCTTTTTGGGATTTCAAGGTAAGGGGTTCTCTTTAGATTTCTGTTAGATTCACTATCGTAATTGTGATCTTAACCATATGTTATGATGGTAGCAACTAATAAGGTCTTTTGATGGAATCAAAAATAAATAAGGCGAATGAGGGGATTGGATCTATTAAACCAATCCCTAAGTTTAAGAAGCGAGCGGTGTCAGCAGTTCGGGATAGGCCACCGGGTTGTGGACTGACTTCAGAACAAAACCTTAGACTGTTAGCAGTCGTAGCAGCTACTGATAATGTCGACTTAGACAGTATTATCTTATCAGTAATCAGGTGTGTGGATCTCTATCACACTAGTTAATCTGTATTATATGTATGTTATGGGCTAAAATTCGAATAAAGAGGCTATATGAACAGTCGTAATACCCAAAAAGGGTAGGCAAGGGATGCCAGGTACGTAATCATAAAAACTTCTCTATGTGTACCGAAGTATGTGAAAGTATGTGATCTGTTTAGATAGTTTATGTTCTGGCTCTTGCATGTATGTATGCATGGGATGGGATTGATATGATGAAGGGGAGCAGGTCGCGAGGCGATCAGTGGCTTTGCAACATAGGTCATATGGTGATCGGTCTTTATGACGGGCAACGCAGCTGTCGATATATTATTAAGGTCGCATAGTGAACGGTGGCTTTGCCAGATAGGTTACATAGTGATCAGTCTTTGTGACAGGTAGCATAGCTGTCGATATGGTATGTAGCGGATGGATGGTTGATTGTAGAAATCCCCACGGTGTGATGGTTGGTATGGGGGTGTGTAGAGGATGGACTCTTAGGTTTGGGATGGGCCATGTTGCATGAAAATATATTCTGTTGCCATAGTTATGGCCCAAGGCCCATAATGTGTTTGTGGGCCCAAGGCTTTTTGTGTTTTAGGGATTTACACACTGAGTCTTGGTGACTCACCCTTTTACTTTTCCCACCTTTTCAGACGATCAGTAGATCGTGGTCATGGGAGCCAATTCGGACTCGAGGGGCCATCAAGACTATTATTTCCATAAACTATTTCTGGTTATCTTTTAATTTTTAATCTTGGGATTTTTTTTGTCATAAGGCCTCCATAACGTAGGTTATTTTTCTTTATTATTATCATGTCACATTTTTATAAACTTATGTTTTCAAAACTTTAATTATAAAGCGAGAGGAAAATGGGGTTTTCAAACATATTCACGCAAATCTTAAAGTTTCATTCAAGAATTACACAATTAATGATTAATCGGTTATAATAAACTGAGATTTTCAAAACCCTTCAAGGCAAAGTTTGCAACGTTCAACCCGTAGCATACCAGATCCGGTCATGACGTATGGGCCGAGTTTAGGGTGTTACATTTTTTGTATCAGAGCCCAGTTCAAAACTCGGGCTGTGAAATGGGTCCAGTAGTGATTTGTAAAAGTGATATAAGTTTGGGAAAAGTTCGATTGAGATATGACCTTCGAGTCTACTGACACCTGATCCACACAGGTAAGTATCCTAAACTAATTATGTGATATGCATGTTGGGCTTGATAGGATCCATAGGGACGTAGGCTAGTATGGTTAAAGCTTGATGGACTCTATGAAACACCCCAAACCCGGCCCACGAGCCTTGACCGGATCTGGTATGTTCCTCGATGTAAATCGGTTCAAAATTCTTTTGTTACTTAGGAAAAACTTGTGTGAATTTTAAAAAAAATATTGTTCGGGTTGGGCTTGTGCTGAAAATGAGTTAATCTTATAATAAAAATTCCTTTTAATTAAGGTGACAAAACACTTGGAGTTTATTTTAAAATAAATTTACTTGATCCCTTAAATAATAATTTGTAAATAAAAGTAAAAAGAAATAAAGAAATTCAATCTTGGCCTTATGGCCTTATTACATCAAATAATTTCCAAACTTTAAATTCAAAGTACTTAAAATATAAAAATCCAAATTAATTAAATTCCTTCTTGTGCATGCCACCTATGAGCTCCTATCGACCGGTCCATTCCATTACCGATCGTCAATCAAAAAGGTTCCATAGAATCGGGTGAGTCAAAGCAGACTCAATGTGTACACAAACACTAAGTCTTAACAATTTCGCATACATATGATACACATTCAAATCATAGAATACATATAATGATGCATTCCCGAACCCAAACCTAGTTAGCCATCCGCTACACTCCCCGGTACCAACCTACCACACACCAGGGGATTATTAAATCACCCTCTCATTTTTACTGCAAAAGGCAATAAATGCCATCCACGTGCAATAAAGCACAAAAATCCACAACGCGACCTCAGTCAGTGCCAATCCACGATGTAGCCGTAGCTAACACCAAAACCACGATGGGACACATAGTCACTCATCATCCACGATATAGCACAAAGCTTATATCAACCACGATGAGGCACAGAGCTACTCATCAAGCCACACGAACTAAATCGCAATTAATCCACAACGTGACCTCAGTCCACGTCAATCCACGATAAAGCTCAAGGCTAACATCAAACCACGTACTCGAAGTACACCCTATCCTTCTTTCATATCATATCCCACCCATGCACATGCAACATAAAATATTGCCATGAGAATGCATGTACATGTTATTTCGCATATTATCACATATTCATATCAATAATCATATTCAGATTTCGTGGTCTTAGGTCACCACATTCAGATATCGTGGTCTTAGGTCACCACATTTAGATATCGTGGTCTTAGGTCACCACATTCATTCTTATCACTTTTCACATGTTACATATATAACATAATTTCATATTCCTAGTAGGAGTAGGAAAACGTACCTTAGTACTGTGCACCATAACATGGTACTTAGCCATATTTTTCGCATTCATATAACATACATACATATTTAAATATTGCCATAAAACTTATTAAGAATTAGTGTGGGTACACACCGATTAAACAATGCTTTCAATCCAAATCTGAAAAGCTTGATCTAATGCCTTAGATCTCAAGTCCTACATCCGGCCATCCTTATTATATTAGCATAAAGCCTATTCGGCTATAAAACCAAATCCTAGTAGGATTTGTATACTTAAAACTTACCTTGTTGCCGATTTTAATACTAATCAAATCCCCGAAATCTATGCTATGCTCCTCCTTGTATTCGGCCAAGCACTAAATCTCATCGGGGGTTAGTTTGACTTTTAAACAAACAAGAATTAGATCTAACTATCAAAATAGGCCTTGACTGAATGCCATAGACACTTACCTTGTGGATTTTAAATCCCGAAATTCACCTAATAACTAGGGAACACGCAGCCTATGGTGTACCTTCGGGAAAAGAACTTCTCCTTCCTTGTAATCTACACTTAGTAAGTCCCAAAAGATCTCCTTATTTGAAGAAATCGATTGCACCTTCACTTCAACCTTCGTAGATTCGGCTATGGCCTTGATCTTAGCAAGCTTTTGGCTTTTGGAATATTGAGAGGAGAAGAATGAAGAAGAAAAGAATAGGGTTGCAGAGAAAATTCGATGAGGTTATCAAGGAAGAGTAAATAATGTTGAATGGCCTCTATTCCTTTTATAGTTGAATTTACTAGGCTAGAGTCCCTTACTTGGCCACCACTCTTCTTAATTTGATAACTTTATCTCATTAATAATAATAATAATCCTTCTATTATCTCTTCTTTTATCCATTAAAATAAAAGGAATTAATCCACAATTATCTCTTGAGAATAATCTAAAATAATCCCATTATTTATCCCTATTTAGTCAAAATTTAAAGAGAATAAAATCCTCTTTTTAAAAGCTTGTGCCGTCCACCTCACTTCTTCCGGAAGCAAAATAAAATTTCTTTTATTTGCTTCCCATGTGACTTCTAACTCGTGCCCAACACCCTTGTATGTGGCGCCATTTCCAAAGGCCCTAAGTGACATCTTCAGCCACTTTTCCAAGCCCGATTGTGTGTCAAATTTCACTTACTTTTTTCTCTTAAGGCCACATTGCCTTAGTTTCCCTTTTTAAACTTTAAAACTTAACATTTCTTTACATTTCCAAGTTTCCAAAATTTTCGTTTGCCTCTTTAATCTTGACATTTCCTTACATTTCCAAGTTTCGAAAATGTTCACTTTCTTCTTTTGAATCATTTCTAAATCATTTCCTTACATTTCCTAGTTTCCAAAAATGTTCACTTTCCTGTTTTAAACTTAACATCTCCATACATTTCCAAGACAAGGCATTTCCTTACATTTCCTTACATTTCCTTACATTTCCATACATTTCCTTACATTTCCTTACATTTCCATACATTTTCTTACATCTTAGGGTTCCTAAAGCTCCTCAGATCACATCCAACACAACCACTGAGCCTAGTATTTCATGAATTACGCACGAATGCATAACCCCTAATCTAGGATGTTACACTCTAGGCTTAGGTTAAACAATTCTTCAAATTCCATAAGACTTAATTTTTTTTAATTAAACATGTCTGTGAACAAGTCACAGGGTTAGGGTGTGGTAACAGGCATACGTATGTCTTGGATTGGATCCAGGGAGAGCTTGGTATTTAAGTGGCCCTAGCTGCTCACCTCCTCTTCACTAGAATCCTACCTGGTGCGTAGTGACTGTTCACCTTAGCCACGAGGACTTGTTGACGGCCAAAATTTATAACTAAAATCCAAAAGGGACCGGCCACCATATTGTGCAAAATTTCTAAAATACTCCTAGTTATGTAAAATTTTCAAAATAACCTTGATTTGTGAAAAATTTTCAAGATACCCTTGGTTTGCAAAAATTACCGAAATACCCCGAGCTACAAAATTACCAAAATACCCCTATTTTGTAAAATCATCACGATACCCTATTTTGGAAAATTACAAAAATACCCCTGTATGATAAAAATTATGAAAATACCCTCGAGTAGTAAAATGACAAAAATACCCCTAGGTGATGAATGTGAGTTCATGGATGCTGCTTGTATGTTGATGTATGATGGTTGAATGTATGTGGTTCCTAGAACTAGGAGATTCAGACTTGAGACTAAAACCCATAAATATAGTTTCGAATTCGAAAGAACTACTGTTGAAACTACTGTACATAAAATTGTTCGTGGTTAATTAGTGAAAGAAGCTAATAATTCATAAAAATTCCTAATCAGATAAATGCGAACCGGTAGAATGAGCACTAGAGAATGTGGTGTGCGTGGCCGAGGTAGAGGCAGGATTGTTGTGTCGGAACCCGTAGGGTCTGGTCACAAGTCAAGGATTGAGGTACCAGTGCCACCAGCTGTGGAGGGGGAATTTTAGGATCAGACGGTCGGAGATGATGCGGTATCTCAGGCGATGTTGAGGGTTTTAGAGAGGGTAGCTAGGGTAAGCATGGGCACAGGAGCCTGAAAATCTGTGTCGGAGTGACTTAGAGCCAATGGGGCAGAAGTGTTTAAGGGAATTTTCGGTGTAGCCCCTAGTACAGCTGAGTGTTGGTTGGAGGCAGTCGAGCGCATAATGGATGATCTAGATTTCACGGGAGAAGAGAAGCTAAAAGGAATAGTTTCCCTTCTCCGGGATGAAGCATATCAATGGTGGCTTACGATTAAGGATAGTACCATGGCTGACCGTATCACCTGGGATTACTTCAAAGCGGCATTCCAGAGCAAGTACATTGGAACGAGTTATGTGGATGCGCAGCGTAGAGCGTTCCTGAATCTGGTTCAGGGAAGTAGGTCAGTGGCGGTATATGAAGCAAAATTCTTACGCTAGAGCTGTTATGCTCGAGGGGTGGTGGCCACAGAACATGAACAGCGTGTTCAATTTGAAGATGCCCTGAAAGATGATCTACGTGTTTTGATATCTCCACAGCGGGAGAGGGAATTTGTTGTGCTTGTGGAGACAGCTAAGATAGCTGAGGAGGTGAGACAGATGGAAAAACTAAATCAGGATAGAGATAGGGGTGAAGGTAAGAGAAATTTTGGATCATCAGGGACAACTGGGAGTACTCAGAAAAGACCTAGGTCGGATGGACCAAGACGGGCTGAGAGAGCTGCTGCTGCTAGCCAAACACAGAAGTGTGCTCAATGTGGTAAATTCCATGTAGGTGAGTGTTGGGCAGGTAGTGGGAAGTGCTTTAGTTATGGATCTTTGGATTATCATATTAGAGACTGTCCAAAGCCACGAAGCGATGTAGGACCCGCAAGGCAGGACAATGCTCAGCCGGACAGAGGAGGTCAGCAGTTGCAGAGAGGTCATGGTTCAACAAGAGGTGATAATGATTTCAGTCGGGGCTGTGGAGCACCAGGCCGAGGGGCAGGAAACTCTGAGGTAAGACAGTCGGGTAGTCTATGCTGCCAGACGTCGAGAGGAGGCCGACACACTGGATGTTATAACCGGTACGTCTTTAGAATTTGGTTTACCTTACACTGTATTGATTGTCATTGGGTCGACATATTCATATGTTGCTAGTAGTATGTCTGGAACTTTAAGTTTAGATTTCGAGATTACCCCTAGGGCGATGACTGTAATTAACCCATTAGGACAATCTGTGGTAGTAGATAAATTTCATCAGAAGGTACCCTTAGAAGTTCAGGGAATAGTTTCTGACGGATCTGATGGAATTACCGTTCGGGGAGTTTGACTTAATATTAGGCATGGGCTGGTTGGTGAAGTACCAAGCTAATTTAGATTGTGCAGCCAAGTGTATGGTGTTAATAACCCCCGAGGGTGGTGAAGTGTTGGTGATAGGAGAAAGGGGGAACTGTTTCTCGAATGTGGTGACTGCCGTAAGAGTTGAAAGGATGGTGAGAAAGGGATGTGAGGCAGTATTAATGTTTGTTTGGGCTCTGGAAGCCAAGGACCTAACTATTAGGGACATTAGGATGGTAAAGGAGTTTTCTATTTTTTTTCCAAAAGAGCTTCCGAGATTACCCCCGGATCGTGAAGTAGAGTTTGGAATTGATCTTCTTCCGGGAATAGCGCCAGTATCTATTGCTCCGTATAGAATGGCACTGAAGGAGTTGGTGGAATTGAAAGCGCAAATTCAAGAGTTGCTAGATAAAGGATTTATTAGACCAAGTGTGTCGCCTTAAGGAGCGCCGGTGTTATTTGTTAAGAAGAAGGATGGATCAATGCGTATGTGTATTGACTACCGTCAGCTGAACAAGTTGACTATCAAGAACAAGTATCCGTCGCCAAGGATTGATGACTTGTTCGATCAACTGTAAAGGGCGTCAGTGTTCTCAATGATAGATGTAAGGTCAGGATACCATCAGCTTAAGGTCAAGGAGGCAGATATTCATAAGACGGCATTCAGAACTCGCTATGATCACTACGAATTCATGGTGATGCCATTTGGATTGACCAACGCGCCAGTAGCATTCATGGATATGATGAACCGAGAGTTTCAACCCTACTTGGATCAGTTTGTCGTGGTATTTATAGATAATATCCTTGTTTACTCAAGATAGGAAGAGGAGCATGATTCACATCTGCGAGTGGTTTTGCAGATTCTGAGGGAGAAGCAGTTGTATGCCAAATTCAATAAGTGCGAGTTTTGGCTAAGTGAAGTTACATTTTTAGGCCATGTTGTGTCGACAGAGGGGATTAGGGTTGACCCTCAAAAAATTGAAGCGGTGTTGGATTGGAAGCCGCCTAGGTTTGTGGCGAAAATTCAGTGTTTTCTTGGTCTAGCCGGATATTATAGAAGGTTTGTTGAAGGATTCTCTTCAATTGCGGCACCATTGACTAAGTTCTTACGGAAAGGAGTTCCGTTTATTTGGTCTAGTAAGCAGTAAGAGAATTTCGAAAAGTTGAAAAGGATTTTGACGGAGGCTCGGTATTGATTCAACTAGAGGCTGGGAAGGAATTTGTGATTTACTATGATACGTCACAGACGGGACTAGGATGCATGTTGATGCAAGATGGAAAGGTTGTTACATATGCATCTTGGCAGTTAAGACCGCACGAAGCAAATTATCCCACCCATGATTTGGAGTTGGCGGTGGTTTTTACTTTAAAAATTTGGAGACATTATCATGACGGGAGAAATCATTATTTATACAGATCATAAAAGCCTAAAATACCTTTTGACCCACAAGGAGTTGAATTTAAGGCAGAGGAGGTGGATCGAGTTGTTAAAGGATTATGATTGCTCGATCGAGTACCATCCAGGTAAAGCTAATGTGGTAGCGCATGCCTTAAGTCATAAAGTAATCTCTGACTTGAGGGCAACGTTTGCTCACCTTAGTTTGTACGATGATGGGAGCTTATTGGCTAAACTTCAAGTGAAACCCCCTTGGGTCAGTCAAGTTAAGGAGAAGCAGCAGACCAATGAGTTGCTAAAGGAGAAGTTTTATGTAGGATCAAGTGATGGATCCACGAACATTAGTATGAATGAGGAAGGACTGTTATGCTTTCAAGAAAGAGTTTGTTTGCCAAAAGATCTAGAATTGAGGCATAGGATTTTGCAAGAAGCGCATGGAAGTTCATACGTTATGCACCTCGGAGGGAGTAAGATGTATCGGGATTTACGGGATCAGTTCCGGTGGCCAGGCTTAAAGCGTAAGGTAATTGAATTGGTGAGTATGTGTTTGACCTGTCAGCAGGTAAAGGCGGAGCATCAGTTACCACCAGGGTTGTTGTAGCTAGTAAAGATTCCACAATGGAAGTGGGAAAGGATCACAATGGACTTTGTTAGTTGGCTACCCCTCACGCCTACTAAGAAAGATTCAGTCTGGGTGATTGTTGATCGCTTGACTAAATTTGCTCATTTCATACCAGTACGGGTCGATTACTCTTTATAGAAATTGGCTAAGCTATACATAGCGGAGGTGGTGAGGTTGCATGGAGTACCAGTATCGATCATAACGGACAGGGACCCAAGGTTCACGTCGTGATTTTGGAAGGCATTGTACCAAGCATTGGGTACGAAGTTGGATTTCAGTATAGCGTTTCATCCTCAGACCGATGGATAGTCTGAATGGGTAATTCATATCTTGAAGGACATGTTAAGGGGTTGTGTCATTGATTTTAGAGGTAGTTGGGAGGAGTTTTTACCATTAGCGAAATTTTCTTACAACAACAGCTACCAGTCTAGTATTCAGATGGCGCCCTATGAAGCATTGTATGGGCGGAAGTGTCGTACTCCTACCTGTTGGACGGAGTAGGGGGACAGTCAGATTTTGGGGCCAGAATTGGTTACTGAGACAGAGAAGAAGGTTGAATTAATTCAGGTTCGACTAAAGGAAGCCTCGGACAGGCAAAAGTCCTATGTTGATTTGAAGCGTAAGGACATAGAGTTTGCAGTGGGTGATAAGGTGTTCTTGAAGGTGTCGCCGTGGAAGAAAGTGCTGAGGTTTAGACGGAAGGGTAAATTAAGTCCCAGATTTATCAGACCTTATCGGGTGTTGGAGCAAGTAGGGCCAGTAGCCTATCAGCTAGAGCTACCTTCAGAGTTAAGCCAGATCCACAATGTGTTTCATGTTTCTATGTTGATACAATATCATTCAGATCTATCTCATGCAGTGTCTGTGGAGGAAATCGAGGTAAGACCTGACCTATCCGTTGAAGAAAAACCAGTAGAGATTTTCGATCATGATGTCAAAGTGTTGTGAAAGAAGATGGTTCCATTGGTTAAGGTTCTATGGCAGAATCACAGTTCTGAGGAGGCTACTTGGGAGCCAGAGAAGACGATGCGGTAGTAGTACCCGCATCTATTCTAATCAGGTAATTTCAAGGCCGAAATTTCTTTAAGTGGGTAGAACTGTAACATCTTGACTTAATGGGCCAATGCGTTTAATGTGTGGTTATGTTTAATGAGAGTGTTAGGGGTCCAGAATGGGCTCAGGAATTGGGCGGAGGCCTTAATTGAATTCTCTGATTAGACACTTTAGTGGAAAGCCTGATAAGATAGGGCTTAAAAGATTTTATCTGTGTTTTAAATACAAAGTGGGCTTATGGCCCAGTGGCAAAGTGGCGCCACTTAGAGAGCAAGGAGGTGGCATCAACTGAAGAGGCCCACATTCAAGTTACATGAAGCCCAATTCTTTTAATTAAAGTTAGCTAAAGTTCTGCAATTAATTGGTAGAGTTGGACGGCAACAAAGCTTAAAAATATGAGGATTTATTTGAATGGTTAATAAAGATAATATGGCAGATAAAGGGAGGAAATTTAGTATCTGATCTGCTGGTCACAGTAGTGGCCGAATTTCTAACTCTAGGGGAAGGAGGAAATTGGTTTTGATGAGGCTAAAAGGGGGGTACCGAAATTTCCCTTGTTAATTAATTAGTTTTAGTTTTCAAAAGAGGGCAACGCCGGCTTTTGGTTAGTGTGTGTGTGCCTAAAATTTGATTAAAGAAATAGGGTACTTCTTAATTTCGGCATTTATTCTCATTCCCTTCTCTTGGTTGTTTCCTTTCTTAAAAAGTCGAAAACTCCTAAAGTTTCATCTTCTTCTTCTTCTTCTTTTTTGCTATAGCCGAATACCCTAGTGTCCATTCTTTTACTTTCTTTTTCTTCCCTGCCGACTTCTTCTTTAAAAGCCGAAAACTCCATAGATTTCTTTGAATCATCTTCTCTTTTTGATTTTCGCAAAAAGCTAGAATCTTCTCTCAAGAGTTAGCCGAAACCCCCATATTGAGGTAAGTGTCGACTCTTGTTATTCCTTAAGATCTCTTTCGGTTTTTAGGGGCCAAGGCCGAATGGCCACTTGGTTTGTTAAGGCTATCGATTAGACTAATACTTCCTATCTTTTTACGTGTTGGGCGACATTCGAAAAGTGAAGAAGATCGCATAGATCTAAAAGTCGAATCGTTAGTTTCTGAATCTCATATATCTCTCTTTTTGAGATTTCAAGGTAAGGGGTTCTCTTTAGATTTCCATTAGATTCGCTATCGTAATTGTGATCTTAACCATATGTTATGATGGTAGCAATTGATAAGGTCTTTCGATGGAATCAAATATCGATTAGGAGAACGAGGGGATTGGATTTGTTAAACCAATCCCTAAGTTTAAGAAGCGAGCGATGTCACTAGTTCAGGATTGGCCACCGAGTTATGGACCGGCTTCAGAACAAAACCTTAGACAGTTAACAGTCGTAGCAGCTACTGATAGTGTCGACTTAGATAGTATCATCTTGTTAGTAATCAGGTGTGTGGATCTCTATCACACTAGTTAATCTATATTATATGTATGTTATGGGCTAAAAGCCGGATAAAGAGGCTGTATGAACAGTCGTAATACCTAAAAATGGTAGGCAAAGGATGCCAGGTACGTAATCATAGAAACTTCTCTATGTGTATCGAAGTATGTGAAAGTATGTGATCTGTTTAGATCATTTAATGTTCTAATTCTTGCATGTATGTATGCATAGGATAGGATTGATATGATGAAGGGGAGCAGGTCGCGAGGTGATCGGTGGCTTTGCCACATAGGTCACATGGTGATCGGCCTTTATGACAGGCAGCGTAGCTGTCGATATATTATTAAGGTCGCATAGCGATCGGTGGCTTTTCCACATAGGTCACATAGTGATCGGTCTTTATGACAGGCAGCACAGCTATTGATATGGTGTGTAGCGGATGGAGGGTTGATTGTAGAAATCCCCACGGTGTGATGGTTGGTACGGGGGTGTGTAGAGGATGGACTCTTAGTTTTTGGATGGGTCATGTTGCATGAAAATATATTCTGTTGCCATTGTTATGGCCCAGGGCCTATAATGTGTTTGTGGGCCTAAGGCTTTTATGTGTTTTCGGGATTTGCACACTGAGTCTTGGTGACTCACCCTTTTATTTTTCCCATCTTTTCAGATGAGCAGTAGATTGTGGACATGGGAGCCGAGTCGAAATCAAGGGGCCATCAAAACTATTATTTCCACAAACTATTTTTGGTTATCTTTTAAGTTTTAATCTTGGGATATTTTTTTGTAATAAGGCCTCCACAACTTAGGTTATTTTTCTTTATTATTATCATGTCACATTTTTATAAACTTATGTTTTCAAAACTTTAATTATAAAGCGAGAGGAAAATGGGCTTTTCAAACACATTCACGTAAATCTTAAAGTTTCATTCAAGAATTACACAGTTAATGATTAATTGGTTATAATAAACTAAGATTTTCAAAACCCTTCAAGGCAAAGTTTGCAACGTTCAACCTGTAGCATACCAGATTCGGTCATGACGTATGGGCTGGGTTTGGGGTGTTACACTTCAGCCCAGTCCACTTCCTATAGGCTAGGGCCCAGTTAATGACCGATTAGGGGATTACACATTGAGTTCTTGTAACTCACCCATCTGGTTTAACCTTGCAGGTGATCCCCAGCGTTGAGGATTTGGAGCTGCGGAGGACTCTATGGTGGCCATACATCGAAGTACTTCTCCCAAACTTTAGTAAATTTCCATTTTGCCTTATTTTGAGATTTATTTTAATTTGAGTTTAATATTTTGTAATAAGGCCATTGGACTTTAAATTTTCTTTTAAGCTTTCATTTTAGTTATAATCAAACTATAAACAATTAAACTTTGGATTTTCTTAAAATGACAATAATTTTTTTCAAAATATCACATTTTCGCAATCCACTGAATCTGATTTCTATTATAAGCAAGGTTTTCAGAAATAATAACAATAATAATAATATCAATAACATCATTTTTACAAGAAAACCATAAAAACAAACCTGATTTTCAGAAACAACAAAGCTCGAAGTTTCAATAAAAGAATACGAACTTTTAACGACCGCGCGAGTTTTTAAACAACCCTTCTATGTGACATGCTAGATCCGGTCATAACGTCTAGGTTAGGTTTGGGGTGTTACAATTTCTATACTAAGAAACATATAATTCAATACATCATATTTTATCAACTCAAAAAATACCAAATCCACAATCTCAAATCATCAATATAATGACTTTCAAACATGCATTATTTTGCCTAGTTTCATAAGCATACAAATAATCAAATCTCAGCCATTTGGTATCCATAACGCCTATTCATTTCAAGCATCTCATATCGATAATAAACCACACATTTAAAGGCCAATTCCACATATTTATACATGAGCAAAACATGCCAAATATAAGCCAAATCATGTGGCAAAATGCATAACACATCATTCTTCATTTACAATCCAACTTAAATGGCTAAATCCATTACCAAAATATACTAAAATGGCCATAACTTCTATACATGCCATATAACCAAAATATAAACTCAAAAGTACTGAAGTGATAGCTTGATAGTGTGATGAGGTCTCTAACGATTCCCAACTCCGAGCTAGCTTCAAAAACACTATAAAATACAAAAAATAAACAAAGTAAGCTATAAATCTTAGTAAGATCGTATGAAATAATAAGCAAAGCTCACCATTCAATTATCATTCAATAATATGAACATAACATGCTACAAAACATTTAACCACATTGTTAACATGTATTCAATCACATAATTAACCATGAACTCATAATTTCCATAGATTCGATGCTTATATAGTTTCTGTTAATACTTGTACTAATACGTATCTATTTCTCACCATTTCATATCTTCGGTATACCTGTTGAATCATTTGGAATACTATCGGATACCCAGGAATCTCGCACCCTAAGTGCCACATATATAGCTGAAGTTATCTCAATCTCGTATCACATATAATGCCCACTCTCAAGCTATCTATAACACCCCAAACCCGACCCATATGACCGGATCTGACATGTCACATGAGAAAAACATGTTAAATCCTTTTTATTCGGAATAAAATATGTATTATTACATTATAATAAAGAAAACAAGTTTGATTTGAAATATTTGATAAAATACTACTAACCTCGAAAGTTGATTGATAAATCGAAAATTTGAACTAATGATCTTATAAAACCAACAACCTTTGAAAATATTGTTGATAATTTGAGAGAAAATTTTCGAGTTAAATTATTTATATAAGTTTGTTATGAAATCCATTTGTTAGTCTATTTTAGAAAGCCTTTATTTTAGTTTTAGAAAATTTCCCATTTAAAGCTATTTAAGCAAAATAATAAGTACGTCAAACATAAAGCAAAATTAAAATATTCCAGATACCTTATTACAACATAAAAACCCAAAATAGTAAAGTAAGCAGAAATAGAAATCTAAAGTTCAATAAAAACCATTTCTGAAGTATGGCCTCCACCGAGTCACCCATAGCCCAAGTCCACATTACTGAGCATTACCTGAAAGAATTAGGGAAAAGGAGTGAGTTACATGAGCTCAGTGTAAAATCCCCTTACCGTTATCCACTAGGCCTAAACCCGTAAAGCAATATCTTGGGCCTGAGCCCATAAAGCATAATCTTGGGCCTAAGCCCACTTACATGTAATAAATAAATGATATGAGTGCAGCCCATCCTATCCAGCCAATTTCTCCACCCGTACCAACCAATCTCTCCTGTAGGGATCAAGTCAACCCACCCCGCCAGTCTCTCTAATTTGCAGTCAAGCTGCCATTTATAATATTTGTGGCTGAGCCACCAGAATCATATATGGTAATGTAATCGGCATACAACCTTAATCATGATGGCACAAGGCCATATTTAAATTGGCACATAGCCATTATCAAAATTTGTGGCAATGCCACCGATCTACACTTCTCTTCATTTAATTTTCCCATCCCATGCAATATGTAAAGATGCAACATACATAAAATATCCTCATGTATAACAACCATTAATTTAGTAATTTAGTACGGTGAATCGACCCATTAAAGCAATATACTAATTCGACCCATTAAGGCATTTTAACAAATTGGCCCATAGGGGCATTTTGGTAATTTGACCCATAAGGGCATTTCTGTAAATCGGCCCATAGGGGTATTTCGGTAATTTTATCAATTTTAATGTCGATTTTTTCAAATCTATTGAAATAATATACTTTAAGCCAATTTCTCATTTTATGCCAACTTTATGATTTTTAGCCGTATAACACTAACAATCTACTATCAAACATTATACCGAATCATGGATCTTCGGAATTACGGAGTGAGATTACACACCTGATTACGGTGAGTATTAAACTCTCTTGATCGTCGGCACCTACGACAACATAACACTCGATTAATCTAATGATCGGGATTTTTATTCATCTAATTCTAAACCAAGCGATCTATTGAAACGCTTACCCTCAGTATCGTGAATGACCACGATTTGGCTATTCTCACCGGATGATGGTCCACAACCCGGGAAAAATCCCGAACCGCTGATACCGCCCTTCGTTTGAATTTAGTAGTAGGTATCGCAAATCTGCTCCTTTTGTGTCCTCCAATTGCTTTCCCTTTCAAATCGGTACCACTAGCCTCCATCAGATAAAATCTTAGTCAAAACGATATTACTATATATATATATATCGATTGTCTACGGGAAAAGGGTTCGGCTTACCACTATTTCCGTATGACCAACAAGTTAATAATAACAGGCGATTTAGTCCCTATAACAATCGATTAGACAAATCTATCATTTCATTTTAATGGAATAAAAAAATTTTGAGAGATATCGAGATGAACTTTAAAGAAATCCTTTACCTTAATGATTATAAAACCGATTCAACAATTGTACAATGGCTACGGATGAGTCAAAGATTCAGCCTTCAACTATACTTTACATTAGAAAATGATCACATTGTAAAGAATTATGAGAGGAAGATGTTTCGGTTGGAATAAAGTGAATATCTGAATGTTGATAAACACACATTCGGCTAGGAAAAAAAGAATAAGATGATAGAATAGAACCACTTACTGATTGATAAAAGAAGAGAGTGTCAACTTAAAAGAGAATGAGATTGTGAATGAGAGATTAAGAATTGAAAGGTTTGGCTATGGAGAAAAGAAAGATGAACGAGGGGATTCAGCTATGAGAATATAGATTAAAGAAGAAGAAAGAAAGGTTAAAGAACTTGTGAAAAAAAAAGAGAGATAGAGAAAGAATGCTTAACTAGTTTCAATTTTCAAAGGGGAAATGATCAAAAATAATTTGGTTACAATGTCTAGGTCGTTTTGGCAAAACAAAGAAAGAAAAGAAAAATACTTACTAATGACTTTGAAGTTTTGGAACTAAGAGAAGAATTGGAGAAAAGAACACAAAAGGATGATAAAAGAATTTAGGCCAAACAATTATCAAATTTTTGCCAAAACACCAATGCAAAATTTGGCTACCACAAAACCTCTCCCAAACCGTGTATACCATACCAAAAGAATAAAAAAAGTGACCATAAAAACTTTCCAAAACATTCTCCCCAAAACCAACTAACATATCCCCCTTCTTGCTCCTTTTCTTTCATTTCTTTCCTTACCCTCATCCTTACCATATTTCCTTAGCCACCTTTCAAAAATTAAAAAGTCTCCCCTTACCAAAAATACTCTCATGGCTGACACTTAGGGAAGAAGTACAAAAAATATCAAAATAAATTCACTAGGAGGGATTCAAACCTCTTCCCTTTAAGCTTTCCACTTGACATCACAGCCTCCTTACCATTTGCTCATTTATGCTAGCATTTTACTCACTTATTTCCATAAGCATTGATGTCACTTACCTTCTCTCCTTCAAGTGCTTAAACATAAAATTTTTTCTAAGGCCCATTTCAATCCTAAGCCTTCTTAGGACCCCCTAAACATACACAATTAATATTCTAACTAGCCTAATGCAAGATATAATCCACAAACATAAATTCTGAATTTCAGGATGTTACACTATCAACGGGTCTGCTCACACAAGCTGACGGTCATAATGAAGCTACACGATGCTGCTCACACAAGCTGATAGTATCTGTAACACATGCCAGATAACTCAACCACCACTAGGACGTACAGACCAGCACCCAAATCACATAACCCCTAATGACATGTCATTCGTATCCTAATCTATTCCTAAGGTTCAACTGGGATTTCACATTTTTTGAATCGTCATCGAATATGTCCGCAAGGTCATAGTCACAAATTATGCAATATCAAAGCATTTAAAAGACAAATATAATAATGCTTATTATATACAAACTTACCTCGAATGCAAAAATGGTGAAATAAGTTGATTAATCTAATACTTTGTTTTCCCCAATCTAAATCTAAATTTCACTTTTCTTGATCTATATGTAATCAAAATTAGCTCATTTAATCATCACTCTAGTCAATTTAGTCCAAAATACACATTAAGGCAACTTTACACTTTTACCCCTAATATTTTAACATTTTTTCCAATTTAGTCTTTATCTCATAAAAATTCAATTTCATGCAATTCAACCTACACCCATGCTAGCAGAATTTCAATTAATTCCCTAGCAGCCCACATTTTTCATTCGATTCACAATCTAACCATGAATTTTACACATTTCACAATTTATTCCTTATTCAGACATTTTACTAAAAATCACTTAACAAATATTATTTATCAAACAACAGCCATACATTTTCTATCATTAAACATCAAAATATACATAGATTCAACAATGGAAAAGCCCTAAACCTTTAAAAATTTTGCAAAATAGTCCCTGGGCTAGCAAGATTAAGCTGAACGATCTCAAAAACATAAAAATAAATAAAAACGGGATAAAAATGGACTTACATGCATAGATGATAGTTGCCCGAACTTTGAAGTTTCTTTAATGGTGTTTCTAAGTTTAATTTTTTGTGGAAAATCTCATGACAAGATGATATCTTATTTTATGTTATTTTTACTTAAGTTTATTTATTAATTTACTAAACTAACCTTGGCTATTAACATTAAAATCACATAATTAAGTTTCCATCTTTGTCCAATCAAATAAAAAATGGTCTATTTACTACATAAGGGCCTCCAATTTAAGATTCTATAGCTATTAGACACCTTTAGCTAATAGAACACCAGTTTTACATTTTTCGCGATTTAGTCCCTTTTATCAAATTAAGCACTCAAATAATAAAATTTCTTAACGAAATTTTCACACAATCATAAAATCTTACTGTGAGCATTAAAATAATAATAAAATAATTATTTTGACCTCAAATTTGTGGTCCTAAAACCACTGTTCCAATTTGACTAAAAACAGGCTATTACAGTATGAATTTTGACAAAAATTACTACGAAACTGCATGTATTAGGGCTCAAAAGGTGATGAAAAAGTTTAATTTTTTTTCACTAATGTACCTGCTGTATTTATGTACTTGATGAACAGAATATTCAGACTTTATTCAGATAGATTTTTTTTTGTTCATTGATGATATTTTGATCTATTCACGGGATGAGTCAGAGCATGCCCAGCATTTGAGAATTGTTTTACAACCTTACGCGAAAAACAATTGTTCGCTAAGTTTAGAAAATGTGAGTTTTGGATTCGAGGAGTCAGATTTTTGAGAAATGTAGCATTGGCAGATGGTATTAGAGTTGATCCGAGTAAAATCTCAGTTGTGGTAGATTGGAAGCCTCCAAAACATGTATTTGAAATCATAAGTTTTCTAGTTTTAACCAGATATTATAGAAGGTTTGTCAAGGGATTCTCGATTATTGCTACGCCTTTGACGTGATTATTGTAAAAAGATGTTAAATTCAAACGTTTCTATAAATGGTAGAAAATTTTTAATCAGATGAAAGTTTTGTTAATCGAGGCACTAGTGTTAGTTCAAGTAGAGTCAGATAAAGAATTTGCTATTTACAGCGATGCTTCATTTAACGGTTTAGGGTGTGTCTAATTCAATAAGGCAAAGTGTTTGTGTATGCTTATGGACAGTTGAAACCGCAAGAAAAGAGTTATCCGACACACGATTTAAAGCTTGCAACTATTGTGTTTGCTTTGAAGATTCGGTGATACCATTTGTATGGAGAAAAATGTCATATCTTCACGGAACATAAAAGCTTAAAGTATTTGATGTCACAAAAAGATTTGAATTTGAGACAGCATAGATGTATCGAGTTATTGAAAGATTACGGCTTGGTGATTGATTATCAACTGGGAAAGGTTAATGTTGTTGGTGATACATTGAGTAGAAAATCCATGTTTGCCTTATGAGCATTAGACACAAGATTGACGTTGATTGATGGCGGATCAATTTTGGCAGCATTAAAAGATAGATTGACATTTTTACAACAAATTTATGAAGCTCATAAATATGATGATGTATTGATCGCTAAACGAAAATATATTGAGACGCCAACTAATTTAAATTTTCATATTGGTTCCATTGACAGCTTGTACTTCAAAGGTAGAATTTGCGTTCTGAGAGATTCTGATTTCATTAAGAAAATTTTACAGGAGGCTCACACCAGTAGCTTGTCGATTAATCCTTGTAGTAATAAAATGTACGGCGATTTGAAACACATATATTGGTGGCCAGGTATGAACCGATAGATTTCAGAGTTCGTATCGAGATGTTTAGTTTGTCAGCAAGTTAAAGCCCAGCATCAAGTACCTTCTGGTTTATTATAGCCAGTGATGATTCTAGAGTGGAAATAAAAAAGTGTCACGATGGATTTCATATCGGGGTTACCTCTATCTCTGAGCAAGAAAGATTGTAACACCCCAAACCCAGCCTAGAAGTTAGGCCTGAATCTGGCGTGTCATATTGAAGGAAGCTGAAAAGCTAAGCAATTGTTTAGAAAAGTTTTGTCGAATTTTTGAATTTCGAATTCGTTGTTTGTTAGAGAAAAAACACGATTTGCTAAATGACCGTTTAAAAGTTGTTATTATTTTGAAAAACTGTTTTGTTACGAAAGTTGAACTTGCATCATTTTGTAAACATGATATTTTAGAAACCGATTACTAATGTTTTAAGAAAACCCTGTATTTATAAGTTTAACAGTTATAAATGAAAACATAGAAAAAATAAAATAATGGCCTTATTACAAAATATTAACCCAAAATAAGTAATCTTAAAATAAGGTAAAAATCGAAATTACTAAAGTTCACAAGTAGTATCTCCGATGTATAGCCACTCCCGAGTCCTCTACAGCTCCCAATCCTTTATCGCTGGAAATTACTTGAAATATTTAATAAAAAGAGGGGTGACTTTATGAAAACTTAGTGTGTACAACCTTCACCATTAAGAACATGCATCACAACAATCCGGGCCGAAGCCCATTACAGTAATGGTGGCAATTGGGCCTTAGCCCAAAATAGCATCGGTTGAGCCTTAACCCATATCATATGTCATAGTAGATAATGTATGCAATACGATGCAAATCCAGCCTAACCTAATTTTCCATCCTCTAGGTCACCTGAATCATCCAAACACCCATGGCATTATGCCATTGTGGTTCTTTGACCACCGTGGTCCTAGACCACTCATGACATTATCACTCGTGTCAGAGTCACTATAATATATTATCGTGGGGCCAACCCACTGTGGTCTTAGACCATCGTGATGATCTTTGATAAATTACGTATACGTGGGGCCAACCCACTATAGTACTTGACCACCGAGACAAGTCACTGATTAAAAATTCATTATTTTAACCACTGTGGTACTTAAACTACTCGTGACAGTAGTCACTAATTAAAATATTCGTGGTTTCAACCACCGTGGTACTTAGACCACTCGTGACAGTAGTCACTGATTCTCCATCTTCCTTTCATTCCATTCTGAGCCCATGCTCTTTACATCGTGCACAATATGTATTCAACCATAATCATAATGCATAACATATACTATTTCATACATGCGTAACATCGTACATACATTCATACATATTATCAAGAATATCAACATCAAAGAACTTACCCGGTGTCTTCAACCTTACCCATAAGGGTATTTTGCCTATCACATCAGTCATTTCGACTTTCAGCCATTACAGTTAATAACACAACAACAAAAAGGCGTGTGAGTAATACACACAATCACGCTAATCAACCCCTAAGGGTATAACGATAATTTTACCTATCGAGGGTATTTCAGTAATTTACCCACCAAGGGTAATTCGATAATTCTACTCATAACTAATCCATGTATGCACTGCATCTTGAACATAATCAATCATATAATTAACACAGACAACATTAGTACTACCACGAGGGTACAATGGTTATTTGTTGTTTAGGGGTAAAATGGTAATTACACACTAAGGGTATTTTGATAATTTTGTAATTCGGGGGTATTTCGATAATTTTGCAAACCAGAGGTATTTCAATAATTTCATAAACCAAGGTTAATTCGGTAATTTCTCAAACTAGGGGTAATTCGATAATTTTGGAAACTAGAGGTAATTCGGTAATTTTGCAAACTTGGAGTATTTCAGTAATTTTACAAACTAGGGGTATTTTGGTAATTTAAAAAATAGGGTATTTTGATAATTTTACAAACTATGGGTATTTTGGTCATTTTACAAATCAGGGTATTAACGGCCTAACAAAGGTCAACTGTTGCCTCGAACGACTCAATTATTCTAAACAAAGATAATGATGCGAATGGGCTTAAGGCCCATTCTCAGCCCAAGTGGGTCCACACACTCGTGTGGCCCATTTAGCCCAACCCTAGCCACATATATGAGATTCACATAGTCTAGTTCACTATCTACTACTCAATCATACAAATTACTCATATGGGCCCCTGGGCCAACTTGGCCCCTTTCGGGCCATCGTGGCCCAACAGCCCACACCCACAAGAATACTAATGGTGGCCTCGACTATCGTGTCAAAGCTTCCCCACGTGTTCTCGCACGCTTGTGTGGCTACCATCGCCGTGTGATTGGCATTTCGGCATTTGTCGCTCTACAGTTAAAGTAAGAGAATACACATATAATAGGAGTCTGAAGCTACTAATCCGCGTTCCGAATGTTCCTATGCCCAACGCCCACCAAGGTATGTTCCTTCTCCTCCTAGATTGCTCCATAAATATAGCCTACTTCTCACCTTCCTTCTTTGTATCTTTTCGATGTGGGTTCCTTCCGTTAGCAGAGTTTAAATCCAACTCAAACTCTTACCGTCCAATCCGCAAAATAAATACTCCTTTGCTTGTCAATAGATTCGAACGTAGGCTCCCTTGTAGCATAATCGACACCGCTAGCCACTTTACCAACTAGCTCCTTTTGTGTCTAAAATCATGCACAAATAAATATAACCTATGGAAAAATTCTAGAGTCCCTTTAAAAAGAAAACCAAAATGCAAAAGCCAAGACTTGAACCTTGGACCTCCTTCCTTCCTTGTGGCGTCACTTTGCCACTACACCACACACTCCACTTCTATCTTTTTCCTCCACATTTAATTCTTAAAGCCTACTACTAACTCCCAGGGTTTTACTCACCTAAAACAAAATTTTTTCCTAAGCCCAAGTTTGATCCGGGACTTCATAGAAGCCTCCTAACCTTCCAAAATCACTCACCTAATAGATTCAACTTGCACTAAAGCCATTCTCTTATTCCCAAAAATTTTAAACGCTCCTACGCCTAAGGCCCAATGGGCCTAATCCTACTAGGCCCAACTTTGGGATGTTACAAATCTACCCTCCTTAAAGAAATTTCGTCCTCGAAATTTCCATCTATAGAAATAGTCGCACATCCTAACCTACAACACTACACTCACGCTACGCACTCTGATTCTAAAATAGTAATGACGTGGTCGTGTGGATGCATCGAATCTCTGTACTGACATAGCAGAGATGGTACGAGTCAGTATGAATCAATTTTCAAAGACACGGACTGAACCACCATGCCATGACCGTGCGTGGCGGCCGTGGCTAACACTGTGAGCTCATACACGGGCATGGAAACCTAAACATGGTCGTGGGAAAAATGATATACCCCGCAACATGGCGGTGCGAGGCGGCCGTGGTCGACACTTACTTACCAAGCACGGGCGTGGCAATTTGAACACAGGCATAGGAGAAATGATACGACCCACAACACGGACGTGCAAAGAGGCCGTGTGACTCAACACACCCACGATACACGGGCGTGGGGAGGCATCAGAGTTGAAAATCTATTTAAACCACCACCCCTCCCCTTTCCACATAATCCTAAACCCCTCTTTCTACACCTTTTTCGTTCTCACTTTCATTTTCATTTACATTCATCTTTCAAAACTGTTGACCACCACAACTATGCCGAAGAAGCGGAAGGATCAAAGCACAGGCTCCCCATGGGAGATCGACCTATATAAGTTCATGGCGGTCGCTTCATATAATCGACAAGCCAAGGGTCTTTGAGACATTTTCGAACTTATTTTTATTTAATCTTTTCATTTATTTTCCTTATCTATACTTCTCTTCTGCTTAATTCATTTTATTTTCTTCTAGTATCTTGGTTTTAGGTTCTTAATGCTGCTAGGGAATCACGCACCACGGCCTTAGAAATCACACCCACCTTGCAAACCATCCAATAATAAGGACTCCTCAGTCCATGTACCTTTTCTTATAAGTGTATTTTACTTTTTATTTTCCTTCACTTTAGCTTGCTTTTCTTTAAATATTTATTTCGTATATTTTGAATCTCTATTATTAATTCCTGGCTAATTCTTTACGAGCTCCCCAATGTCTTCATCTAGCACAGAGCTCGTTAGTAACCACCACACTAAAAGATGACACATCCAACATATTTTTCACATCATCCAAGGATCTCATCCATAATTCAGAAAGTTTTACTTCTCTCCCTCTCTTTCAATTATCTAATAAATGTTGTTATCTATCTTTGTACATTGAGGGCAATGTACAACTTAAGTGTGGAGGGGTTAACCATAGCATTATTCGAAAATACCTGAATTATGCTTTATTCTAAAGTAATTTTCTCATATTACTAATTAGGATGGAATTTCTTTTAATTTATGATTTTTATTGATATGTCTTAAATCAAGTCATAGTTAATTGTGCATTGATGATTTGAACTTTAAGATACTAAAGAATCAAGCATGATAAGTTTACTTTTCAAGAATAAACAATTTTCTAGGTTGTCGAACTGAATTTGAATATTACCTTGAAGTTTGAAATTTACAGAGATTGATGTCAATTACCCATAATTTTTGTGAGATTTGAGCCTTATAGAGCATATATTCTTTTTCATGCTCACTTTATTGATTATGAGTGTGTCAACACTGAATTGTTATTCTAGAACTTGCCTCGATTATACATGTCAAGACCACATTATTTATTTGATATACTGAGATGATAAAGGCACCTAGGTTTTAACCCACTTACTCCACTTAAAACCCTACAAATATAATTGACCCCTAGTGAACCTTTTTGACACTAACAACCCTTTTTATTGATTCACCCACTAATATTAACCCAAAACCCCACTCGTATTTGTTATCACCATTCCTTTGACTACCCTTCTATCGAGAATTAATTTGATCAGATGCCTAATTACTTTATTTTAGTTGATAAAGTTCTTTCTTATCTTATGTAAATATTTGGCTTGTTCTTTAAAAAAATCAAAGTATATTCATTATTAGTTCTGTAATTAAGTGAGTTTACATGTTTAAATTCAACATCTTGAAGAAGACGCTCGTATTATTAGTATTTTAAATTTTCGCGTGATATAATTATTCAGGTTATTAGTTCATTTTTCTAAAGTTAGGTAATTTTTCAATTCAATCTTGATTCTAACCCTTCTAATTTAGCCTTTATCCACACCATTAACCCAAGCCTCCTTACAACCCTGTTAAAGACTTTTTGTTTTGCGTATCATCTCATATTACAATGATGGAGATTTGATTTTCATGCAAGCCTATGGGATTAACTTTTTAGGTTCGACTTATGAGTGCTTATTCTTTAACCTTAAACACTTCAAGTGCTTTGAGTGAATCTTTAATGAGGATGTCAGTCCTTGTCGGTTTTGAATCAAAGGTAATAAGGGGAAACACCTATGTTTTCGTGCTACAAATATATGACTTAGAATTGTTTGAATCTTTGAGTTAAATTATCCATGTATGAATTGTTTATGAATTATGATGACGCATTGTTAATGAGAATTATGAATTGTGGAAAGTTCGTCTGAATGGTAAGTTGAGAATTTTGCTTGAGGACAAGCAAAAACTTAAGTATGGGGATATTTGATAAAATCATAAAAAAGACATATTTTAGGCCCACGTTTAGCATGATTTTGGATGATTTAAGCCTTTAATTACGTAATTTGCTGCTCTTAATATGTTGTTTTTGTGTTTTATACTCATGAGAGCACCAGAAGATGAAAAGAATGAGAAACGGGCTTAAAACGGATCAAATTGGGCCAAAATAAAAATCGACTCGGCCTGGGCCCCTGACCATATGGTCGTGCCTCATTGATAGACTAGAACACGGCCTGAGCCCCGAAACACACGGTCGTGCCTCATCATCGAACTCGCCACGGCCTACAATCAAAGCACACAATCGTGCCTTATCATCAGACTCGACCACGGCTTGCAATCAAAGCACACAGGCATGCCACACGGGCGTGTCCCTGCCGCAGGAAAGAAGAGTTTCAGTCGATTTAGGGTACTTGAGGCAAAGAAACATATTCAAAAAGCATATATAAAGACCCTAGAGGCCAACCTTGAGGGGGATGTTCGGATAAGCATCCGGTTAGGCCAAAGAAGGCAGATTTCTAGAGATTACTCGAAGATAGCCAGTTGATTCATCTCAAGAAGTCGAATTATACTCAAGACAGAGGATCTCTCCTTCAATTCCTTCAGGGGTTTTTAGGGATTTCTTATGTTTTGTTTCATCTTTTCTTTTGAGATGTTTTCTTTTACAATTATGAACTAAACCCTCAGATACCTGAGGGGGATGAAACCTAAGATGAATCTTGTTATTGTTTGTTGAACTATATGATAAATATTTGGCTTGTTCTTAATTATGTGTTCTTAATTCTTGTGCTGATATTTTCGGGATATTAATTTGAGTATGATGTGCTTAGGTAGAGGAGCAAAAGTCGATGCCTAAGAGTAGATCTAGCATAATTAAGTGGAGTTGATCGCGCGCCTAGAGATAGGGTGAAGAGATTTTACCAGATTAGGGTGAAACCTAATATGGGAGTCCATAGATCAAGTTAATGCAATTTTAGGGGTTTTAATTAGAAAGAGATTTCAATTAATCAACCTAGGGTTAGACGTTAGTCTCCTCGAGAGAAGGATTAATATATTTTAGGGAATCTTGCGGATCAGGTCAAGTGAATTAATTGTTTGGTTCAGTGTTAGATAACAAGTGAAGTCTAGGTGGATTCTTCCTTGGGTGTCGTCTTAATCAATTGGTTTTTCCTCAAGTTATTTTCCAAATTTCATTCTTCTTTGTCTTGAGTCTTTAGTTTACTAGATAGTTAATTTAGATTAAACAACAAATTCCCTTAATGCTTAGGCTAAATAATAGAAAGAGAGTTAGTATTAGTACTTTTGGTTCCTTTGAGATTCAACATACCGGTCTTGCCTAAACTATACTGCTGCTCGATAGGTGCGCTTGCCTCCATCGTTGTCTTAGTTTGTTTCCAGTTCGGTAATTCTTTATGTAAATTTTAAGACTCGACAAAACAACGATCATGACTTTAACTCTTTCAACTTTGTTGGTGCCATTCTATATGGATCTATTGAAATAGGTGTCGTACTAGGCAACAATTTAATACCAAATTCAACTTCACGCATCGGAGGCAATCCCGGTAATTCTTCAGGGAATACATCAGAAAACTCACAAACAACTAATACTGATTCAATTTTCTTTTCAGACACTTTCGAATCAATTACATAAGCAAAGTAGGCTTCGTATCCCTTTTTCATATAACTCTGAGCTTTCAATACAGATATCACAATAGACAATCCATTCAATCCACTAGACTCAATCCAAATTATTTCATCATTCTGACCTTTCAATTCAATGATCTTTCTTTTGCAATTGACAATAGCATCATGTAATGTCAACTAGTCCATACCCAAAATTATATCAAAGTCATCAAAAGGTAACAGTATCAAATCAGTAGGGAAATAGATATCTTGAAACATTAACGGATAGTTCTTGCACACTTTGTCAACCAAGACACT
The DNA here is from genome assembly GCA_025506655.1 of Gossypium rotundifolium. Lineage (NCBI taxonomy): Eukaryota > Viridiplantae > Streptophyta > Magnoliopsida > Malvales > Malvaceae > Gossypium > Gossypium rotundifolium. The sequence continues at coordinate 35,834,565 of CP106730.1, forward strand.
TTTACCTAAGAGGTTCGATACTTTTATAACAAACTCAGTAGACTCTACAGGAAAAGTCTTACTGGATACTAAATTCATGCATATATACGAATGAGTAGAACCAGGGTCTATCAATGCAATCATAGAAGTATCATAAAGAATAAATGTACCTGTTATAACATCTGGAGATGAAGCTTCCACCCAAGCTCAGATAGCATACGCTCTGGCAGTTGCTCTAGCTTCGGATCTTGCAACATTATCTCTCGTAAATCTCTGACTACCACTGACATTTCTTACATTTCGGGAAGGTCTACCTCTCACAGGTGCATTATCAGATCTCGGATTCTGAACAGTCTCTAACTCAACAGACTCAGGGAAATCACGAATAAAATGATCAAGTGATCCACATCTGAAGCAAGCTCTGTAATTTAATGTACAACTTTCCAGATGCCTTTTTCTACAATGCTTACATTGAGGTTTCTCGAATCAAACATTTCCAACACTTACTACTGAAGTTGCTAGAGTTTTGGAGCTCATTTTCTATCTAGCTTGATTTCTATTCGATTTCTTTCCCGAGTGCCTCAGCTTTGCATGCTCGGTTAATGAGTACGACAAACTCTTTTATCTCTAAAATCTCGACTAACAAACAGATATCTTCATTAAGGCCATCTTTGAATCTTGAGCATACTAACTTAACCTCACGAACTCTCGTTCGTATTCTAGAAATTCTTTTCGTTTCTGATCGATGAATCTCTCACTGATATATTTCTTCTAGAACTCAATCTGAAAGAAGTCCCATGTAACTCATTTTTCGGAACAAAAGAAATTATAGTTTTCCACCACTGATAGGCTGCATCTCTTAGCAACGAAACAACACATTTAATACTTTCTTCCAGAGTCAGAGACATCTCATTAAATACCCAGATAGTGTTTTCTAACCAGGACTCGGCTTTCTCAGCATCATAATCACTGGTATCCCTAAACTCTTCTGCCCTATACTCATGGATTTTATCGACCGGAGCCTTGTTCCACAAATTCAAATTTGTAGTCGGAGGCATAGCAGATGTCTGGGGGGGATTAACCGAGGGCAGGGGTTACGAAATAGTCGGGTTATTTCTTACAAATTGAGTGAACCACTCACTCATCATCTGGAAGAAAGCTTGTTTAGCTTCTCCCTCTTGACCGCTCGTAGCCGGTCTTCGATCAAAAGGTGCTGTCCCTTACGTAGAAGAAGGCGCATTACTTTCTACGTCATCAGCCACGGCTCTTTCGGGATCCATTACTAAATAAAAATCACATTTTTCATGTCAGGATTCATCACACTATCACAATTTAAATATATGGCATTTATAGCTAGACTCTGGCATGCTACGTTAGTCTAAGAATCGACTAAAGCGTAGCTTTGATACCAACCAAATGTAACACCCCTAACCTGTATCCGTTGCCAGATTAGGATTAAAGGCGTTACTAGATATATCGAAAACATTTATAGACATTACATTCAATCATTCATCAATCGCAATAAAAGTGTCCCTTAAATAGGTCATCGAGACCCTAATCATGCTTTAAAGTAGGGCCGGGACTCGGCCGAACACTTACAAAATTTCTCAGAAATTTAAAACTTTTCTAAGTTATGTAGGACACACGCCCGTGTGGGCAAGCCGTGTGTCTCCCACTAACAACAGACACACCCATTGGTCTTGGCCGTGCAAAATCAGGGCATGTATCTGACTTTTCCACACGGCCACTAGGCACGCTCGTGTACCATGGCCGTGTTCCCTTAGGCCATATACTGACTAAATCACACGGCTACCAGGCACATCCGTGTGCCAAGCCCGTGCACTCTTAGGCTGGCTACTGACTTAATCCTATGGTCACCAGGCACGCCCGTGTGCCATAACCGTGTAGGCAAATCAGGACATTTGTAAGGCCAAATTGCCACCCTTATTTGGGTCATACCTACAAGCAATGTACCAATCCATTTCATGTACAAATATCAACCAAAAACATATCAAATTATCAATAATTCTTCACATTCAATCTCATTTCTAATCATGTCAACTTGCACAACTAAATCACATATATCTATAAGCATGGCTTAATCACATTTACCTTTCATAGACCATTCTTTTGATCAATCATGCATACTCATAGTGTATTCATATACTTACCATAGCTTATCCATCTCATTTGTTATCAAACCATACCAAACTTGTATCATATACCATATTCATTCATGCACATTATCAACATTTACTTAGCCACATCACATGGCTATTTACACTTCAAAACATATACCCAAAATATCTAACTTATACATTCCATATTAACTATATACACATTTTCAAAGTACCAAAATGAGCTTAGGTAGTGTGATGACGATCCTCGATGGTCCCGAGCCTTTAGTAGCTTTGACGATCTATAAAATAGAGCAAATACACATATAGTAAGCTTTCAAAGGCTTAGTAAGCCATACACAAATAAACATAACATACAATGCATATAACCAAATTAATACATTGGTACTTATAATTCTCATAGCCAATTCTTCACATGATCTTTGGCACATTGGCTTACACCAAGCTTGCCACAACTTCTATTCATATATCATAAATGTACTTAGCTCATTCAAGCTTATTTCCATTCTTGTATCACATTCACATTCTCATAGTCAATAACACATTTCATCATAGTAAATTCATATAGATACTTACCTTTTATACACACTTAGTGTACATATCAAACGTACTTGAAACAGATTTACAGATCACATAGTCATTCGTATCTCTGATTTTCCCATTGGACCGTTTGAAATCTAATAGGATACTTAGAATAATCAAAATAGTCATACAATGCCAACATCCCAGATGAGGTCTTACATGTACCCAAATATCGATGCCATTGTCCCAGACAGGGTCTTACATGAGTCAATACGATGCCAATGTCCCAGACATGGTCTTACACGTAAATCTCATATCAATGCCAACGTCCCAGACGTGGTCTTACATGAAATCATAAATCAATGCCAACGTCCTAGATGTGGTCTTACATGATATCACTTAACAGACACCTATGTCATGACATAGTAAATTCTATCTATTCCTAAGTTCAAACGAGACTTCTCAGACTTTGATAACAAATCGATTCTATCTCGAAATTCATGTACACATCACCTCATGTGTATTCACCAATATTAATAGTCATATAAACATACATAATTTAATTCAAACATGTTTATTTGCATATTGACTTACCTCAGATTCGGATATTCGTTTGGACACGATTATTCAACTACTTTCGCTTTCCCGCGATCTAAGTCCATTTTCTTCGGCTCTTGATATATACATATTCGAATGTAATCCATTTATTTACCAACACATTCAATTAAATCAAAGAACACATTTAAGGCAATTTGTAAATTAGCCCTCATATTTTCACATTTGAACAATTTAGTCCCCAATTGACAAAATCATCAAATACACAAAATCACCATATACTCATGCTTAGCCGAATATTCATATATCTCATACCAATCCATACATTTCATCAAATTCATAATTTAGTCCATCAAATTGCTAATTTCCCAATTTAGCCCTAATTATCTAAATTCATCAAAAATTCAAGGACAAAACATGTTCATTAAACACATATCCTTCATTTTTCACTATCATCCATCACAAAACACATGAGTTTCTCGAAGTTCCATCTCAAAAACATCATGAATTCTCAAAATTTAAGCATGGGTTTTGGAGTATACGAAGCAACTATTGCAAAAACATAGAAATTATCAAAAACTGAGACCAAACATACCTTGAATTAAAGACTTTAATAGCCGAAACCTTGCTTAGATATTTTCTTTCTTTTTCTTCAAACTTTTGGCACCACAAAGATGATAACATTCATCTTTTCATTTGTTTATTCTATTACAAACATATTATTACACATTTTACTATTTTATCCTTTCGTTAAACATATAAGACAAATAACAATAAGGTTATATTGTCATTTAATTACCCACTATCTTATAATTGGCTTAGTTGCCACATAAAGCTTCCTTATTTAAAAGCCGCAACAAATAGGTATCTTTTCATAAAGCATGCAAATATTGCATTTAATGCAATTTAATCATTTTTATCAAATTAAGCATACAAACGGACAATTTAACTTATGAAACTTTAACACATGCTTAATTACATGTCAAGGGCACAGAAAATAATATTTAAATATTTTACTGACTTGACTTTGTGGTCCCGAAACCACTATTCTGACTAGGGTATAAACCGGACTGTTACAGTGAAAACCCGTACTAAAACTCAACTTTGTACCCAAAGCATCTTGAAATTTTTTTCCAAAATCTGGATGTGAATCTCGAATCTCATCCGATATAATCGATATAGGCACTCTATGAAGCCTTACAATCTCTGCAACATACAAGTTTTCCAAGTTATCAAGTGAGTAGTCAACACGTACAGGTACGAAATGGGCTGACTTCGTAAGTCTATCGACTACGACCCATACAACATCTTTCTCGCTCGGTGTCAATGGCAAACCTGCTACAAAGTCCATGGTAACACGATCCCATTTCCACTCGGGCACCATAATAGGTTGAAGCAAACCCGAGGGTACTTGGTGTTCAACCTTTACTTGCTGAAAAATCAAGCATCTTGAAACAAACTCAAAAATATCTTTCTTCATACTCAGCCACCAATACCATTTCTTTAAATCATTATACATTTTGGTGCTACCTGGATGTACAGATAGGCATCCACTATGTTCCACATACAAAACTTTACGAATGAGCTCATCATTCCTCGGCCCATAGACTCTCTCTATGAGCATCAAACATCCATCTAAATTAATTCAAAAATCAGACTCAATACCTAACTCGCACTGAACTCTTTTGGCTTGCAATTCACTATTATCTTTCTAAGCCTCATATATCTCTTGAAGAAACATCGATCTAGCCTTCAACTCAGCTAAGATGGAACCATTATTTGTCAAAATCACACGTGTATTCATAGCTCTCAAAGAAAACAAAGACTTTCTACTCAAAGCATCAGCGACTACATTCGCCTTTCTCGGGTGGTAGTCAATGACTAGCTTGTAATCTTTTATCAACTCTAACCATCTTCGTTGCCTTAAGTTCAATTCCTTCTGAGTCATCAAGTACTTTAAACTTTTGTGGTCGGTGAATATCTGACATCTTTCATTATACAAATGGTGTCTCCAAATCTTCAACGCAAAGACAATGGCAGCCAACTCTAAATCATGTGACAGGTAATTCTTCTCATGTAGCTTTAACTGTCTAGAAGCATATGCTATCACCTTGCCTTCTTTCATGAGTACACAGCCCAATCCATTCCAGGATGCATCGCTGTATATCACAAACTCTTTTCCTGATTTAGGTTGAACTAGAATTGAAGCCTCTTCAGCAATGCTTTTAATTTCTCAAAACTCTGTTGACACTTTTTCGTCTATTCCAACTTTACATCTTTCTATAATAGTCTCGTCATCGGGGTAGCTATCATAGAAAATCATGTAACATCCTTAAAATGGGGTCTCTGCATTTTGCATATTATTGCATGTGTTGGTAAGTATGTTGTGTGGTTTGATATGTTTTGGGGTCTAGGCATGACCTTAGGTTAGTTCCGGGTCATGGCTAAAAATTTTATTTTAGCACTTAAGAAGAATGAGCTAGAAGAATTAGGGGTTAAAGAAATATTATTGGGAGTTTTAGACACAAGAAGTGTCTTGGTAAAGTGGCAAGGAGGCGCCACTTAAGTCACAAGGGAGGTGACGCCACAGGGAGCAAAGGGGACCTTGGTTCGAGCTGCAGAACTCCCTTTCTGCTTATTTATTTTTTACGCCATAGGCAAGCAGTGGTGTGCTCAGGTAGGACTCTGTTTGAGGGATAGGGATTAGACTAAATTCAAGTGACAGGTGTAGGACTCATTCAAATCTGTTTGAATGAGTGGATGGGAGGAATTCAAGACAAGATGAGGTGGATGGCTAGGAGTGAGAGTCTTGAGGAGTTGGTTGAATTTTGGACTTTGGGGGAGGAGTTGTAAACGGTTTGGGAAGCTAGGGTAGGTCGAATCTCCTTAGCCAAGGTGAAGTGTATTTTCGGCTAGCCTAGATGGTTTCCCCTTCTTGCATTTTATGCTAAAACCTGAACCTTAGGTGCTTTTCTCTTCTTTTTTCCTCTTAGTCGAAACAAGCAACCTCACCCCCCCATTCGGCACTTTTCTTTTCATTCTCTCAAAACCCCTTTCATTGTGCCAAAATCTCTTTTATTCTCTCTTGCCGAAAACCATCTTTGTTCACCTATTCTCTCCTATTTTCCTTAAGCCAAAAACACCATACCTATTTCTCTTTTATTTTTGTTTCATCTTTTTCTTGAAAACCCTCAATAGCCGAATCAAATCTTTTCCCTTCTTCTTCTAATCGAAACCATCACTCTCTCTCTTGCGATTTCTCCTTTTATTTCATTTAGATTCATAGTCGAATTCCTTGGTAAGTGATTTCCTCTCCATCCTCCCTTTTATTAAGGATCTGTGCACTAAACATTTTTCTTATTCTATGTGGTAGCCGAAACCCCTAACACCAATTTAGGGTGCCGACCTTTGGTGTATAAAAGCCGAATCTGTCGACTGAGGTAAGAAGGTGCCAAACTCTTTTGGTTTCGAATTCATGGTATGGTCGAATGGCCTATTGTTCTCTAATGATGTGTTAAGTCGATTGTAGGGGGAAGGGGAAGTAGCCGAATACAGTAGAGTTGGAAGATTTGTTTACCGATTAAGTGTGTGGTCAATTACAAGGGGGTTCATTGTTAGTTCTGAGATTTGGTTGGAAACCAAATCGGCACTAAGGTAAGAAGTTATCCTTGTGCGATTTGTCCTTCAAGATTAATTGGTATAGCCGAATGGCTTTTGGTGATAACCTAAGTGTTGGCCGAATGTAGGGGTAAAGGGATCTAGTGCAGTAGACCGGATCTTCGGGATTTAGTGATTACGTTAGCAACCAGGTGTGTAATGTTTACACACTCCTATTTAGTATAATATGCTTATTGTGTTACCGTTGTAACTATTGAATCAGTGAGTATGCTTTGTGGACATGAGCTTAGAAACCGGGTAAGTCCCCTGTTATGTGACTTTTAGTATACATCGTCATGATCTGTTGATGCTATGTTATATGTTATTTGCATGATCATTCAATACTATGTCATGTATGTTATGAACATGATGATGGGTTTGATGACAGGAGGGGGATATTTTATTTTGGACTTTCACCAGTGGTTTTGACCACACGACGGGTTGGCCCCATCTTGATATTATATTTTGTGACTAAGTCCCAGTGGTTTTGACCACCAGTGGTTTTGACCACATATGAATATTGTGACTCGTCCAGTGATTTGGTACCACAGTGGGTTGGCCCCACATGTTATTATGGGATTATCATCAGTGGTTTTGACCACACGATGGGTTGGCCCCATCACTTGATTTGTGACTTTGGTCATCAGTGGTTTTGACCACACCGATATATTTGTGACTACAGTCACCAGTGGTTTTGACCACTAGTGGTTTTGACCACATGGGGTAGTTAAAGGAGATTAGATAGTTAGGTTGTGGGTTGCATGATTTGATGATTTACATGTTTTTACTGATAGCTTGTGTAAGTGAATGCACTATCTGGTTAGGGATTTATACACTGCGTCGTGGTGACTCACCCCTTCCTTTATATTTTGCAGATGAATAGATTGCGGAGATGGAGCCAGGAGGACTCGAGGCGGCCATGCATGTTTGTTGGATTTTGATTTCTTTTAGTTACTATTTCAATTTTATTAATTTTCTTTAAATTTTGGTTTTGGGTTTTGTAATAAGGCCGCTAAGTTTTATTTTGAGTTTTTCTTTATTATTTGCTATTATTTTGACTATGTTGAATATATGGTTTTGTTAAGTTAACCGGTAAAAAGCAACATTTTCAAAACTATAACTCATTTGTTTTTCTTAAAAGCATTGCCATCAGGTAACACCACTTAAATTATGATAACAAAGATAACTCAAATGTTTTCTAAAAACTTGCAACAATACGTAGATTTCAAGCAAGGATTTCTAAACTTTTCGTACTACAAAACAGGTTTTCTAAGAAAATTATCTGACAAAATTTCACTTTTAAAAGGTTATCACTCCGTGGCATGCCAGATTCGGTCATGGTGTGTTGATTGGGTTTAGGGTGTTACAATTTTGGTATTAGATCCAAGTTCAAAAGCTCAACTGTGGGCCCGAGGCCCAAAATGTTTTCAATTTGACTTTGAAAAGTTTTGTGGAAAAGGTACATGGGTTGAACAGCATGGCACTGAGTCTCCGGCACCAATCCACCCAGTAAGTATTTCTTACTGTTGTGTGAATTATATGTGGGGGAAAGGGGTATTTCGGGATCGTAGATTAGTAGTTTAGGAATTGTTGAACCCTAGGAATAGCCTACTCCAACACAAAATACATAAGACTTAATGATCCACTAAACAAACCTGTGAGTACGTCACTGAGCCAAGGGTGTGGCAACCATTGTGCGCATGTCTAGGAATGGATTCAGGGGGAGCTTGGTATTTAAGCAGTCCTAGTGACTCACCTCCTCTCCACTCGAATCCTACCTGGTGCGTAGTGACGGTTCACCCTAATTGAGATGACTTATTCACAGGCTAAATTTAACTAAAACCCAAAGGGACCAGCCATCTTGTTTTGATAACACTTTAAACCTTGGTTTTGAAATTACCACGGTATCCTTGATTTAGGAAATAGCCAAAATACCCCTGATTTGAAAAATAACCAAATTACCCCTGAGTTGTGAAAATTACCAAAATACCCTCAGTATGGAAAATTATCGAAGTACCCTCGAATTGAAAATTTTCAAAATACCCTTATTTTGTAAAATCACCTGGAACCATATGTTGGAAAAAAATTACGAAAATACCCCTGGTTTATAAAATTACCAAAATACCCCGATTTTTAGAATTTTTGAAATACCTACGATTTGTAAAGGTCTCCAAATTAACCCTATTTTATTACTAAAATACCCCGATAGGTTAAATTATGAAAATACCCCTGGGTAGTGAAATGACGAGAATACCCCTACACGTGGAATGAGGGTAGGAAATAGAACTGAAAACTGTGTGATGATCGAAAGAACCACTACCAAATTTCTCTACATAAAACTTATTCGTGGGTAATCAGTGAAACAGAAGCTAATTCATAAAAATCTCTTAAACAGATAAACCGCGACTATAGACATGAGTACTAGGGAACGTGGTCGAAATGTGCGAGGACGCGGTAGAGGCAGAATAATCATATCGAAACCCGTTAGGTCTGGTCAAGGGTTCGAGAATGAGATACCACCACCACTAATGGCTGGTGTCGAGTATCAAGATTAAACGGGGGAGGATGCAGTGTCGCAGGCGATGCTGCGAGTGCTGGAAATAGTGGCTAGAGCAGGTGGGGGTACGGGAGCTTGAAAATTCGTATCTGAGTAACTCCGAACCAATGGAGCTAAGGTATTCTGAGGAGTATCTGGTGTGGTGCCCAATACATCTGAGTATTGGTTGGAAGCGACGGAACGAATCATGGATGACTTGGACCTAACGGCTGAGGAGAATCTAAAAGAAGTAGTGTCGCTTCTCCGAGATGAGTCATACCAGTGGTGGCTCACGATTTGGGATGGTGCTACAGCTGATGATCTCACTTGGGATTATTTCAAGGCAGCATATCAGAAGAAGTATGTTGGGACCAGTTATATTGATGCGCAGAGGAAGGCGTTTCTGAGGCTGGTTCAAGGGAATAAGCCCGTATCAGAGTATGAGGTAGAATTCTTAAGGTTGAGCCGATATGCGCTGGGTATCATAGCAACGGAGCATGAGCGATGCGTTAGATTTGAGGATGAATTAAGGGATGATCTGAGGTTGCTGATTGCTCCACAACAGGAGAGAAAATTTACGGTCTTAGTAGAAAAGGCCAAAGTTACTGAGGAAGTGAAACAGTCGGTTAGACGAAATTAGGATAGGGGATGGAATAAAAGGAATGCTGGATCATCTGGGTCTATTGGGAATCAGCAGAAATAGGGTAGATGTAGTGGGCCAAATCAAGCTGCTAGGCCTACTACTGATAATACTCAGTGGCTGCCACGATGTGCTCAGTGTGGGAAATCTCACACGGGAGAATTTTGGACTGGAAACAGAGGATGTTTTGAGTGTGGGTCGATAGAGCACCGAGTGAGGGATTGTCCATAGCGGTCAGTTAGATTGCAGTCTGGGGATTAGAACCGTACTCAAAATAGGTGGGATGGTCAGTAGCCACAGAGGGGCCGTGGTGCTGCTAGGGGAGGTAATGGCTCTGGTAGAGGCCGTGGAGCACCGGGCAGAGGTGCATGTGGTGTAGAGGCGAGACAGCCTAGATTAGTCTATGCAGCGAGACGTCAAGAGGAGGGTGACGCACTGGACGTCATAACCAGTACGTTCTTAATCTTTGGACTACCTTACAATGCTTTAATAGATGTGGGTTCGACGCACTCATATATAGCCAGTAGCATAGTGGAAACTATGAACTTAGATTCTGAGATTACTTCTAGGAAGATGACTATGATAAGCCCATTAGGTCACTCTATAGAAGTAAGTAAACTATATAGGGATGTACCTCTAGAACTTCAAGGGGTCGTGTTCTTGGCTGATTTGATGGAACTGCCATTTAGAGAGTTCGATCTGATTCTCGGGATGGATTGGCTAGTGAAATACTAGGCAAGATTGGATTGCATGGCTAAGCGCATGGTGTTGAGGACAATGGAAGGTGAGGAGGTGGTGATGATAGGTAATAGGAGAGAGAACTTATCGAATGTGGTCCCTGCACTGAAGGCAAAGAAAATGGTCAGGAAGGGCTGTGAGGCGTTTCTAGTTCGGGTGTGTGCCTTGAAAGCCAAAGAGTCAGCATTGGAGAATGTCCGAATAGTGAAACAAATCACTGACGCATTCCCTGAAGAACTTCTGGGTCTGCCTCCGAATCTGGAAGTGGAATTCGGGATAGACCTGTTACCCGGAACTGCGCCAGTGTCTATAGCCCCGTATAGGATGGCGCCAAAGGAATTGGTGGAGTTGAAGGCCCAAATTCAGGAGTTGTTGGACCGAGGTTTCATCCGGCCAAGTATATCTTTTTAGGGAGCTCCAGTGCTCTTTGTCAAGAAGAAGGACGGTACGATGCAGATGTGTATAGATTACTGCCAACTGAACAAGTTGACAATCAAAAACAAGTATCCGTTGCCCAGGATTGACGACTTGTTTGATCAACTTAAGGGTGCATCGATTTTCTCGAAGATAGATCTTAGGTCGGGGTACCATCAACTCAAAGTGAAAGAGGCTGATGTCTATAAGACGACATTCCATACTCGGTATGGGCATTACGAGTTTCTGGTAATGCCGTTCGGATTAACCAATGCACCGACAGTATTCATGGACTTGATGAATTGGGTGTTCCAACAGTACTTGGACCAGTTTGTCGTAGTATTCATAGACGACATATTGGTGTACTCAAATACTGAGGAGGATCATGATACACATTTACGGTGGTATTGCAAATTTTGAGGGAGAAGCAGTTATTTACCAAATTCAGTAAGCACGAATTCTGGCTTAGGGAAGTAACTTTCTTGGGCCACGTAGTGTTCGATGAAGGGATTAGAGTGGACCCTCATAAGACTGAGGTGGTGTTGGATTGGAAACCACCGAGGTCGGTTGTAAAAATTCAGAGTTTTCTAGGTCTAGCAGGGTATTACCGGAGATTCGTGGAAGGATTTTCTCTGGTCGCGACACTGTTGACTAAACTGTTGAAGAAAGGAGTCCCATTTATGTGGACGAGAAACAGCAGGAAAGTTTCGACAAGTTGAGGAAGATTTTGATGGAAGCTCCGATTCTGGTACAGCCTGAGGTAGGAAAGGTATTCATGGTCTATTGCGATGCATCACATATTGGCTTGGGATGTGTGCTGATGCAGGAAGGGAAAGTAGTGGCGTATGCGTCTCGCCAGCTGAGACCGCATGAGGGTAACTACCCGACGCATGACTTGGAATTGGTTGCGGTGGTTTTTGCCTTGAAGATTTGGAGGCATTATTTGTATGGAGAAAGGTCGATAGTCTACACGGACCACAAGAGTCTGAAGTATCTTTTGACACAGAAGGATTTAAATTTGAGACAGCGAAGGTGGATCAAGTTGTTGAAGGACTACAACTATTCGATTGAGTACCACCCGGGTAAGGCTAACGTAGTAGCTGATGTATTGAGCCGTAAGGTGGTAGCAGACTTGCGAGCGATGTTTGCTCACCTTAGTCTGTATGACGATGGGAGTTTGTTGGCAGAATTGCAAGTAAAGCCGACTTGGGTAGAGCAGATTAAGGAGAAACAGTTAGTGGATGAGGGTTTGAGTGCTCGGACGTTGCAAATACAGAGTAATGGGCTGGAAGGTTACATCTTGACTCATGATGGAGTGTTTTGTTTTCAAGGGAGAGCTTGTATGCCGAAGGACGTGGAGTTGAGGCAAAGAGTTCTTTAGGATGCACATAGCAGCCCATACGCTATGCATCCTAGAGGTAGCAAGATGTACCAGGATTTGCGAAAGCAGTTCGGTGGCCAGGGCTGAAGCGGAAAGTGACTGAGTTTGTGGACAAGTGTCTAACGTGTCAGTAGGTCAAACCTAAACATTAGCTGCCGTCAAGTTTACTTCAGCCGGTGAAGATTCCTCGGTGGAAGTGGGAAAGGATTACCATGGACTTTGTCAGCGGGCTACCCCTTACGTCTAGCAAGAAAGACTCAGTCTGGGTAATTGTGGACCGCCTGACCAAATCAGCTCACTTCATACTGGTGAGGGTTGATTATTCGCTCCAGAAGTTAGCCAAGTTGTATGTGGCCGAGATTGTAAGGTTGCATGGAGTGCCAGTGTCAATCATCTCGGATAGGGATCCTAGGTTCACGTCGAGGTTCTGTAGAGCTTTACATCAGGCTATGGGTACGAGGTTGAATTTCAGCACAAGTTTTCACCTGCAGTCTGATGGACAGTCTGAAAGGGTAATTCAGATTCTGGAGGATATGCTAAGGGGTTGTGTTTTGGATTTCAGTGGTAGTTGGAAGGAATATCTACCATTGGCAGAATTCGCTTATAATAATAGTTATCAAGCGAGTATCCATATGGCACCATACGAGGCACTGTATGGACGGAAGTGTCGTACTCCTACGTGTTGGACAGAATTGGGTGAACGGCATGTTTTGGGTCTGGAGTTGGTGGCAGAAACTGAGGATAAGGTTAAGGTGATTCGGGCTCGTCTCAATAAAGCATCAGGCAGGCAGAAGTCTACGCCGATCTTAAACGCAGAGATATAGAGTATGCAGTAGGTGATAAGGTTTTTCTGAAAGTATCACCATGGAAGAAAGTGTTGAGATTTGGACGAAAAGGGAAGCTAAGCCCAAGGTTTATCAGGCCGTACACGGTGTTGAAGCGAGTAGGACTGGTAGCTTATCAGCTCGAGCTGCCAGCAGAGTTAAGTCAGATTCACGACGTCTTCCATGTTTTAATGCTTAGGCACTATCGATCAAATCCATCACACGTTGTGCGGTTGTAGAGGTTAAGGTAAGCTCGGACTTGTCTTTCGAGGAGAAGCCGGTACAAATCTTAGATCGAGGTGTCAAAGTTCTACGTAGGAAGTCAGTACCCTTGGTGAAAGTGTTATGGCAGAACCATGGTACGGATGAGGCCACGTGGGAACCAGAGGATGTGATGAGGCAGCAATACCCTCAACTCTTCTGATCAGGTAATTTTAAGGCCGAAATTATTTTTAAGGGGGTAGAACTGTAACATCCTTAAAACAGGGTCTCTACATTTTGCATATGGTTGCATGTGCTGGTAAGTATGTTGTGTGGTTTGATATGTTTTGAGGTCTAGGCATGACCTTGGGTTAGTTCCGGGTCATGGCTAAAAATTTTGTTTTAGCACTTAAGAAGAAGGAGCTAGAAGAATTAGGGGTTAAAGGAATATTATTGGGAGTTTTAAACACAAGAAGTGTCTTGGTAAAGTGGCAATGAGGCGCCACTTAAGTCACAAGGGAGGTGACGCCACAGGGAGCAAGGGGGACCTTGGTAAAAGCTGCAGAAATCCCTTTCTGCTTATTTATTTTTAACGCCACAGGCAAGTAGAGGTGTGCTCAGGTAGGACTCTATTTGTGGGAAAGGGATTAGACTAAATTCAAGTGATAGGTGTAGGACTCATTCAAATACGTTTGAATGAGTGGATGGGAGGAATTCAAGGCAAGATGAGGGGGACGGCTAGGAGTGAGAGTCTTGAGGAGTTGGTTGAATTTTGGACTTTGGGGAGGAGGTGTAATCAGGTTTGGGAAGCTAGGGTAGGTCAATCTCCTTAGCCAAGGGGAGTGTATTTTGGCTAGCCTAGATGGTTTCCCTTCTTGCGTTTTGTGCTAAAACCCAACCTTAGATGCTTTTCTCTTCTTTTTTCCTCTTAGCCGAAACCAACAACCTCACCCCCCATTTGGCACTTTTCTTTTCATTCTCTCAAAACCCCTTTCATTGTGCCGAAATCTCTTTTATTCTCTCTTGCCGAAAACCATCTTTGTTCACCTATTCTCTCCTATTTTCCTTAAGCCGAAAACACCATACCTATTTCTCTTTTATTTTTGTTTCATCTTTTTCTTGAAAACCCTCAATAGCTGAATCAAATCTTTTCTCTTCTTCTTCTAACTGAAACCATCATTCTCTCTCTCTTGCGATTTCTCCTTTTGTTTCTTTTGGATTCATAGCCGAATTCCTTGGTAAGTGATTTCCTCTCTATCCTCCCTTTTATTAAGGATCTGTGCACTAAACATTTTTCTTGTTCTATGTGGTAGCTGAAACCCCTAACACCAATTTAGGGTGCCGACCTTTGGTGTATAAAAGCCGAATCTGTCGACTTAGGTAAGAAGGTGTCAAACTCTTTTGGTTTCGAATTCATGGTATGGCCGAATGGCCTATAGTTCTCTAATGATGTGTTAAGCCGATTGTAGGGGGAAGGGGAAGTAGCCGAATACAGTGGAGTTGGAAGATTTGTTTGCCGATTAAGTGTGTGGTCGATTACAAGGGGGTTCATTGTTAGTTTCGGGATTTGGTTGGAAACCAAATCGGCACTAAGGTAAGAAGTTATCCTTGTGTGATTTGTCCTTCAAGATTTATTGGTATAGCCGAATGGCTTTTGGTGATAACCTAAGTGTGGCCGAATGTAAGGGCAAAGGGGATCTAGTGCAGTAGATCGGATCTTCGAGATTTAGTGATTACGTTAGCAACTAGGTGTGTAACGCTTACACACTCCTATTTAGTATAATATTCTTATTGTGTTATCGTTATAACTATTGAATCAATGAGTATGCTTTGTGGACATGAGCTTAGAAACCGGGTAAGTCCCCTGTTATGTGACTTTTAGTATACATCGTCATGATCTGTTGATGATATGTTATATGTTATTTGCATGATCATTCGATACTATGGCATGTATGTTATGAACATGATGATCGGTTTGATGATAGGAGGGGGTGATTTATTTTGGACTGTCATCAGTGGTTTTGACCACACGACGGGTTGGCCCCGTCTTGATATTATATTTTGTGACTAAGTCCCAGTGGTTTTGACCACCAGTGGTTTTGACCACATATGAAAATTGTGACTCGTCCGAGTGGTTTGGTACCACAGTGGGTTGGCCCCACATGTTGATTATGGGATTGTCATCAGTGGTTTTGACCACACGATGGGTTGGCCCCATCACTTGATTCGTGATTTTGGTCATCAGTGGTTTTGACCACACTGATATATTTGTGACTACGGTCACCAGTGGTTTTGACCACACAGGGTAGTTAAAGGAGATTGGATGGTTAGGTTGTGGGTTGCATAATTTGCATGATTTGCATGTTTTTACTGATAGCATGTGTAAGTGAATGCACTATCGGGTTGGGGATTTATACACTGAGTCTTGGTGACTCACCCCTTCCCTTATATTTTGCAGATGAATAGATTGCGGAGATGGAGCCGGGAGGACTCGAGGCGTCCATGCATGTTCATTGGATTTTGATTTCTTTTAGTTACTATTTCAATTTTATTAATTTTCTTTAAATTTTGGTTTTGGGTTTTGAAATAAGGCCGCTAAGTTTTATTTTGGGTTTTTCTTTATTATTTGCTATTATTTTGACTATGTTGTATATATGGTTTTGTTAAGTTAACCGGTAAAAAGCAACGTTTTTAAAACTATAACTCCTTTGTTTTTCTTAAAAGCGTTGCCATTAGGTAACACCACTTAAATTATGATAACAAAGATAACTCAAATGTTTTCTACAAACCTGCAACAATACGTAGATTTCAAGCAAGGATTTCTAAACTTTTCGTACTACAAATCGGGTTTTCTAATAAAGTTATCCGACAAAATTTTGCTTTTAAAAGGTTATCACTCCGTGGCATGCCAGATTCGGTCATGGTGTGTTGACCGGGTTTGGAGTGTTACAAATCCCTTGACAAGCAATCTGTAATAGCTAGCTAGGCCCAGAGAACTTCTCATATTTGTTACATTCTTGGGTGGCTTCCACTCAACAATGGCCGAAGTTTTGCTTGGATCAACTCGGACTCCATCTCCCGAGATAATATGCCCCAAAAATCTAACTTCCTTGAGCCAAAATTCACTTTTGCTGAAATTGACATACAACTGATTATCTCGTAAAATCTTTAAAACTATCCTCAAGTGCTCATCATGCTCATGCTCATCACGGGAATATATCAGTATGTCACCAATAAAGACAACCATAAACTTATCCAAGTATGGCCAAAAAATGTGGTTCATTAAATCCATAAACACCGCAGGGGCATTTGTTAAACCAAAAGGCATGACTAAAAATTCGTAATGCCCATACCTAGTTCGAAATGTAGTTTTCGGCACATCTGAATATTTTACTCTTAATTGATAATACCCTAATCTCAAATCTATGTTGGAAAACACAGTGGCTCCCTTCAATTGATCAAACAAATCATCAATCCTTGGCAATGGGTACTTGTTCTTTACGGTTACCTTATTAAGCTACCGATAATCTATGCATAATCTCATAGAACCATCTTTCTTTTTCACAAATAACACTGGTGCACCCAGTGGAGAATAACTTGATCTTGCAAAACCTTTGTCCGTTAACTATTGCAACTGTGCCTTCAATTCAATCAAACCAGATTGAGCCATTCTGTAATGAGCAATAGATATCGGTACAGTACTGGGAGCTAACTCAATGCCAAATTCAACTTCCCTAACTGGAGGCAACCTTGGCAATTCTTCTGGGAAAACATCTGGATACTAACAAACTATCGGTACTGATTCAATCTTTAACTCAGTTTCTTTAGCATTCATAACGAAGGCAAGATAGGCTTCATACCCCTTTCTTACATACTTTTGAGCAGACATATGAGAGATCAATACCGGCGATCTATCTTGTTCATCTGATTCAATACGAAGAGTGTCCCCATTTTCACATCTCAACTCAATGTATTTCTTTCCACAATTTACTGTTACATCATAAGTGGTTAACCAGTCCATACCAAGAATTATATCAAATTCATCCAATGGAAATATCATGAGATTTGCCTTAAAATAGTGACCTCTAATCATCAATGGACAATCTTTGCATACTTTATCAACTAATACACCTTTTCCTAGTGGATTGGACACTTTTATCACAAACTCTATAGACTTTATGGGCATGGTCATACTAGATATTAATTTCATGCAAATGTATGAGTGGGTAGATCCCAGATCAATTAAAGCAATAATAATAGTATCATGTAGAGAAAATGTACCCATAATTACATCAGTGGATGATGCCTCTTCACGAGCACGAATGACATAAGTCCTTGCAGGCGCTCTACCCTCAGGCCTCGTAACCTACTCTTAGGGTGTACCTTTACTACTCTTTCCACTACCCAGGTTTCTTTGTTATCTTCCTCTATTAACACTTACTGATTTTGCACTCTGAACCTTCTCTTTTTCAACCATCTCAAGGCATTATCGAATAAAATAGTCTTGGGAACCACACTTAAAACAAGCACTCTCATGTGCACAACATTCACTGGGGTGTTGTCTGCCACACTGTAGGCATTCCGGTCTATTAGATCGAATGTTCTCAGCACTGGCAACTGAAGTAGTCTGAGCTTTATTCCCTGAGTACTTTTTACCCTTACTTCAATTCAAAAACCTAGTTGAAGTACTTGATCAGGTAGAGAAGTCTCTTGACTTCTTGGATGAAGATTGAAACGACTTGCTCAATTGTATCTTTCTTGAATCACGAGACTCCATCTCAGCTTTTCTTTTCTCTTTCACCAATTCTTCGGCTTTACAAGCTTGATCAACTAGCATAACAATTTTTTTAACTCGAGGACACAAACAAACAATCTGATATCTTCATTTATTCCGTCCTCAAACCATTTACAAATGATAGCCTCAGTGTATACACACTCTCGAGCGTATTTCATGAGCCTTACAATCTCACGCTCGTACTTAGTTACCATTATCTTACCTTGTTTTAGTTCAAGGAATTCTTTTCCTTTTTGATCGATAAATCTCTAACTAATGTACTTCTTCCAAATTCTTCTTGGAAAAACTCCCATGTAATCTTTTCCCTTGGTACAACCGACACAAGGGTATTCTACCATTGATAAGTAGAATCTCTCAGAAGAGACACTACACATTTCATGCAATCTTCAGGTGTGTAAGATAATTTATCAAATACTTAAATGGTGTTTTCAAGCGAGAATTCTTCTATTTCTGAATCGTCACCTTTACTAGCCCGAAATTCGTCGGCACCTTGTTTCTAGATTCTATCAACCGAAGGCTTTTCTATTCTTACCACTTCTACCACTGAAGAAGCTATAGGGGTAGGCAGAGGAATAGGCGAGGGTGAAGGGGGTTGTGCATTTGGATTCACACGAACGAACTCCGTATACCATGCATTCATCATATGGAGAAAGGCTTCCCTAGCCTCTTCTCCTCCTCTCTAACTCACGGTTATAGGTCTACCCTCATTTTCATTCGGCACCGTCCCTTCAACAAGAACAAGTGCATTACTTTTTACATCATCCACCACAGCTCTATCGGGATCCATTTACTATATGAAAATAAAATTTAAGTCGTCAGGAGTCATCACACTATCATTATATAAATACTCATATGTATGGAATGTATAGCTAGACTCATGCATACGTTATGTTATCTAAGAATCGACTAAACTGTAGATCTGATACCACTAAATGTAACACCCCTTACCCATGTCCGACGTCGGGATAAGATACGAGGCATTACCGTACTTAACCTTGCTTGAACATATATTATTGGGCTATAAAATTTCATTTCAACTTAAAACCTTTCATCCTTGATCATAACATGCATAATATAGGCCTACGATGCCTTAAACATACATCTAAAAAGTTTCATAATTCAACCGAAAACATTTACACTCTTAAAAATTTTTTACCTAAACAGTGGTCACACGCCTGTGTGACTTTGGACACGTCTGGGTGGTCTCACACACCCATGCCCCTAGCCTATGTGGAATTTATTTTCCCTTTGAACCTACAGGAGTTTTCTCACGGCTGGACACACGCCCATGTCTATAACCCATGTCTTTCACAAGGCCTAGACACTCCCGTGTCCTCCGCTCGTGGAGCTCTCTATTTATGATGTCATCAAACCCTTAAAAGCACACGGCCTGGGCACACGCCCATTTGCTGGCCTGTGTGACAAATCAAATTTTCACAAGTTGATGCAGGGACACACGACCTATTAGCACACCCATGGGGCTGACCGTGTGTCATACATGGCCTAGACACACGCCCGTGTGTCTACCCGTGTGGACAATTAGAGGCAATTTTCTAAGCCAATTGCCACCCTGAAACATAAACACACTTATACCAACTCAAGCAACACAGAACATAGCAATCATGCACTGTAAAGGATCCCCTAAATCATCATTCATACTCCTCACATATAACTCCATCGATTGCAAAAACTTTCACATCATAAAACTTATCATCATTAATGAATAAAACTTGACAAATATTGGCCAATTTCTATTGGCCATATACAAAAAGAGTGAGTAACCTTAATAGCCAACACTTTGGCTCCCAATTTGACATAACTTAAAGTGAACAAGTTCCTATACATGCCATACTTAAAATAAATCAATTTTTTATACCAAATTAGTGATTGATAGTGTGATCCGAGATCCGATGTTCTATGATCCCCGAGCTAGTTTGGCGATTCTACAAGGAAAAAGAAATAGAGAGGGGTAAGCATATAGCTTAGTAAGTTTGCATGAAATTTATAGCAACATCATTGCTCATAATAAACTCTTCCATCTGATGAAAACAATAGCAACATAAGTCTCAAATGCTTAGGCATACTTACTCATGCTTACTCTTACCCATCACATATCACATTATGATTTCAAAATCTATGTTTTACTCATGGTACCTATGTTCACTTATTCACATAGTTTAGCACCTATAAAATTATAAACATAAAGTCAATGTTTTCATCATCCTTAGCATAAATGGAACTCAATGCCATCCTTGTATAACTTGGCTCTAAATCATCTTTACATGCTTAGCTCTTTTGTCACCTTTACATACTTAGCTCTTTTATCCGATGAATTACCCGGAATATCGGAAGATACTCAATCTCATCATGCATGTATCTCGATGCCAATGCCAAATCCCAGATATGGTCTTACATGGGATCACCTCTTGATGTCGATGCCATATCTAGGATATGCTCTTACACGGGATCTCTTACCTCGATGTCGATGTCATGTCCCAGACATGGTCTT
The DNA here is from genome assembly GCA_025506655.1 of Gossypium rotundifolium. Taxonomy (NCBI): domain Eukaryota; kingdom Viridiplantae; phylum Streptophyta; class Magnoliopsida; order Malvales; family Malvaceae; genus Gossypium; species Gossypium rotundifolium. Next base: position 35,855,454 of record CP106730.1, read on the forward strand.
ACACAGGACCTTCCTTGTATGGTGCCGATGCCATGTCCCAAACATGGTCTTATACGGGACCTTCCTTATTCGATGCTGATGCCATATCCCAGACGTAGTCTAATATAGGATCTACATTTGGTGCCGATACCATGTCCCAGACATGGTCTTATACGGGATCTTCCTTATCTCTTGGCATGATATAGGTATCCTCGTTATTCTGATTTTTCAACCGAAAATTCAACTTACATATTCTCATTCATTTTCTCACCAATACATTATGAATCGACTTCATGGAAATAATAAGTATTTCAAAAAATAATAAGTAATTTAAACACAGTAACACATGTAACCTTAATTTCACACAAACTTACCCCGGTACTCAAAATGTATATAGATGTTCAATTTAGTCCGCAACCTTGTTCTTACCCCAGTTTCAATCTAGGCTTCGTGTTTCCTAATCTATAATGGCAATTTCACTTATTTAATACTTACACTGATTAAATCAACTCATGAATCACACTTTGGCAAAATTATAATTTTTCTCCTAAACTTTCTCATAATTACACTTTTGCCCTTAGGCTCGTAAAATGATTTTTATTCAACTTTCTTGTATTTTAACCTTAGTCAAATTATTATCTTAACTGCAATAGACCTTAATTTCCACTATTCCACTCATGTATAACCAATTTTATAACTTTTACAATTTGGTCCTTTTATACATTTTTCATGAAAATCATTTAGAGAAAAATGTTTATCATACATCAAACTTTCATATTCTTCTTGAAAACATCAAAACACATGCATGTCATACATGGGTAAATTTTTGAACATAAACACTAGCTCAAAATATAGTTAGAAATAGCTAAATCGAGCTACGAGGATCTCAAAAATACGAAGAACATTAAAAACGGAGCAAAGAGACACTTACAATCAAGCTTGAAAGATTTACAAACATTAGCTATGTCTTCCTTATGGAATTTCAGCCAAGGAGAAAAAGATGGATACAATTCTGACTTATTTTCCCTTTTTAATCTTTTATTTACCAAATGACGAAAATGCCCTTAATGATCCTTTCTTGAGATTTTTCCTTCCCATGTCTATTTTTGTGCATCTTAACATATAATGGTCTAATTTCTAAATAAGGACTTCTAATAATTTTTATGATCCTATTTCATGCTTAAACCATCTAGATTTCTTATATTTTCTAATCCTTGCAATTTAGTCCTAATGGACAAATTGTTTACTAGTTAATAAAATTCCTTAATGAATTTTTCACACAATCATGTAAATACCTCGTAAGCCTCATAAAAATCATTAAAATACATATTTCTACTTCAAATTTATGGTCTCACACCACTATTCTAACTAGGCCCTAAATTAGGTTATTTCACTGATAATGCCTCTTAACCCTAGTCTGGCGATGGATACGGGTTAGGGTTGTTACATAGTCCCGGCTGAACCATAGGAATTTTTAGGATACAAATGACATGTCATTAAGGATTTCATGTTTCAAATACTAGTCTTGAATGTCTTACCGATGGTTGAGGTCCTGTATTTTTTGTGACTACTCCTTAGCTCATGTGAGCAGCATCGTGTAGCCTACATTCTGACCCACAGCTCATGTGAGCAACAGTATAAAGGAAAGGTTATGGTTATATGTTTAACCACACTTCGTGTGAGCATTCCCGAGTATCCAATGATATTCTAAATGGTTCAACAGGTAGGAAAAGGAAAGGAAATGTAAGTATGCAAATGAACTATATCCTGTATTCATGGAAAGGAAATGATGAATTCAAATGAAGTATGTTCATGTACAAATGGCTTATCTTATGTTTAATTCAAGTGAATTATGTTTGAATGCACTAACTTGTGTTGGTAATGGTGTATAGGCTTGTTCCAAGCTTATGGTTGGATTACATTATGCTTATACTTATGTTATTTATATGAAATGGTAAGTTATGTTTCATGTTTTATGAACTTACTAAACATTATGTGCTTACGTAATTTTCTTTCTATGTTTAATAAATAATCAGAAGCTCAATCAATTTGGAAGCTCGTCGGAGATCTTTCACACTATTCAGCATAAATATTGGTAGCTTTTGATGTTTTGGCCAATGTTATAATGGCATGTATAGGTGGACTTGTATTGGTGTAACAGCCTATTTTTAGTGAAATTGGTACAATGGTTTTGGGACCACAAATCTAATATGAAAATATCTATTTTATTATTATTTTAATGTCTAGATTATGTTAGTAGTTTTGTTTAAAAATTTTCTTAAGAAATTGTGATGTTGCATGCTTAATTTCATGAAAAGGACAAAATCGTAAAAACTGCAAAAGTATAGTTCTAGTAGCTAAATGTATTAAATGGCTATGTAACTTTAATGTAAGAGTATTTAGGTGGTAATTAGACCATTTTTGTATTAGTGGACATTTATGGGATTGGTATTATTGAAATTATGAATAATTTTAAAGGATAAAATGGTAAATAAGTTCTTGTACGAAATCAACAAGGGAAGCCATAGATAGGGTTCAGTCAAGCTACTTTCACTTGCATGTAAGTGGTTTTTGTACCGTTTTTAACGATTTTTATATTTTCAGGATCGTTGTAGCTTAATCTAGCTAGCCCCGAGCCTAATTTGCAAAACTGTTAAAGGATTAGGGTTTTTCCATGAACATGTTTGTATGATTTATAAATTTTGATGAAATATTATGAGTCCTTGTTCATAAATAAACAAGTTTTATAAATTTATTTTTGATGAAAATGTCAAATAGGGATTTTTTGTAAAAATAGTAAAAGTTCATGGTGAAATTGTGAAATGATGATTGTATGAGTTGCTATGGGTTTATAATGAACTCGACTAGTGTTGGTTAGGGTTGATATTGCGTAAATTTTCATTTATAAGCTAATGACTAAATTGTAAAAAAGTTAAAATATTAGGGGCAAAAATGTAAATTTAAAAAGTATGAATTTTGGATTAAATTGAATAGTATGTGTGTTAAATAGATTGAATTTGCCTATTTAGATCAAAATCGACCTAGTACGAATTTATATCAGGGCAAAGCTAAAGCTTCGGATTAGTCTACTCCGTTTCTACACCTTAATTGTCGAGTAAAGTTCGTATGATTGTGTATCATTTTAATATTATGTTTTTATCTATATGTAATATGTTGATTGTTTACCATAATTATCGAGCCCGTTTGAACCTCAGGAATTCATAGGATACAAATGACATGTCATTAGGGTATACATGTTTCGAGTGCTAGTCTTGAATATCCTACTAATGGTTGAGATCTTGCATTTGTTGCGGACACTCCACAGCTCGTGTGAGCAACATCGTGTAGCTTACATTCCAACCTACAACTTGTGTGAGTAGGCCCATTTCACAGGTCGTGTGAGCAATGATGTAAAGGAAATGAAAGGTTTCAGTTATATGTTTAGCACACATCGTGTGAGCTATCCTCTTTTCTGATGATATTCTAAATGATTCAACGAGCATGAAAAGGAAAGGAATGGTAAGTGTTCAATATGAACCATGATATGTATTTGTGAAAAGGATTGAAATGGTGAGTTACATTGAATGCATGTTATGTTATGGAAGATGATGAATCCAAATAAATTATGTTCATGTGTAATGGCTTATCTATGTTAATCTCATTTGGATTATGTTTGAGTATGCTAACATGTGTTGTTGTTGGTGCTTAGGCTTGTGCCAAACTTATGGTTGGATTGTATTATGCATAAATTTAATGTTATGTAATGAAATGTTATGCTATGTTTTATGTTTTACAAACATACTAAGCATTATGTGCGTATGTAATTTTCGTTCATATGTTTTAAAAATAATGGGAACCTCGTCAGAGACCTATTGCACTATCCCACGGTTATATCGGTATATTTCAATCTTATATCGGTATATTTCAATCTTTTGGCCATGGATATAATAGCATGTATATGGAACCTATGTTTAAAGTTTGAGTTGAATATTAAGTGTTGATTTTGGTATGTATATATATGATAGTTTTTTGGTACCATTTGGAAGTGGTTAGTTTTGTGTCACTTAGGTGGTTTTGATGCATGGGAGAAATGGTTTAAATAGTAAGGTTATTTTGATATGGTATGGATCTAGTATGGTATGTTGGATATGTGGTCAGTTGTGGTATGTTTGGTCTGAAAAAAAGTTAGGTGTGTATGGTTATGGTATGGATAAATATGCACTTGTTTAGTTATGTTTTATGTTTATTGATTGAGGTAAATTATTGGCATATTGGTTGTATGGGTTAATGTATAGTGAATTGGTCATTTTTATGCATGTTTTACGTAGGTTTTGATGCTTTGGTCATATGTGCAAATGAACTTAGGTACATGTTTGAGTGGGGTGAAGGAAATGGCTTGATTTTGGCCAATTTCTTGTCCACATGGCCTAAGACACATGCGTTTATCTTAGCTTTGTGTGACACACAGCCATGTGACACGATCATATGTCCCCTGTAGGTTTTAAAAGTTACAGGTCAGGCAGTAACACGGCCTAGCACACAGCCTAGCACACGGGCGTGTGGCTTGGCCTTGTGACCCAAGACAGAAAGTTACATAGGCATAGACACGGGCTGGGACACGGTCGTGTGACCACCCCTGTAGCTTGAATTTTTCTAACTTTTTCCTCAATGTTTCATATGTTCTTGATTTAGTCCTAAACTATTTTTAAAGTGTTTCTAAGGCCTCGAGGGCTCTATTTAGGGGTAATGTGAATGTTCTAGAATGGATTATGCTATGGTTATTAAATTGTTTAGAATTAATTTTTTTAAGTTATGTTTATACAGTAACACTCTGTAACCCTATTTTGGCGACAGTTATGGGTTAAGAGTGTTACATTTAGCAGTATCAAAGCTACAGTTTAGTCAGTTCTTGGACTGAACGTAGCATGTATGTGTTTAGAAATACATGCCATTATATACCCTATGATAGTGTGATAACTCCTGACCCATTTTGAATTATGTTTTCATTTAAAAACTGTCATCCAACAGAGCTGACTCTGATAAAGTAGAGTGTAATAAGCAAGCCTCCATTCACGGTGCAGCATTGAATGGCAATAGGCCCATATCTGAGGGCTAAGGAGGAGATGGTAATGAAACCTTCTTTCAAATGATGAACGAGTGGTTTACCAAGTTCGTACGAACGAACCGAATGGCTCAACGACCTCCACCTCCACCTGGTCCCAACCGATCCCCGTAGTTCCTTAGAGCTTGGAACTAAAACGAATGAGTAAGCCTCTAGTTGATAAAATCTGTAAATATGGGGCTGAAGACTTCAGACATATCACTGAAGATGATCTTGAGAGAGCTAAGTTTGGGTTAAAAAGAAAGATTAGAGTATTCGATGAATTTTCATGTAAACCGATGGAATACTTGAAATGCTGAGAGATTGGATTGTGCCGAGAGATAGGGATGATTGGGAGTTTTTCCAGGCTGAATTTTGAAAGAAATACATGAGTCAAAGGTTTCTTGATAAGAAACATAAAGAATTTCTTAAGTCGAAATAGGGTCGGATGTCTATATCTGGGTATGAGAGGAAATTTGTACAACTTTACAATTATTCCTGAGAATGTGTACCAACAGAAACCGCAATGTGTACTCAATTTGAATATGGACTAAATGAAGATATAAAGCTGGTTTTTGGGATTCTTGAGCTAAAAAATTTTATGGTGTTAGTTGACAGAGCACACAAAGTTGACGAGCTTAGTAAAGAAAAGAGAAAGGCTGACTTTGAGGCTTATGATTCAGGAAAATGACATTTGGGCAAGTCATACTCATCTCCATCGAAGAAATCAAAAGAATTCCATAGCCATTAATCAACTTCGGTAGGTTATTCTGGGAAGGATCAAGGTAAACAAACTTCGAGCTCGAAACCTCAAGCTAAGTCTATAGAGAGTGTGGGCAGTGTCAAGAGTAACAAGTCCAAATTTTAGTAATGTAATAGACAACAGTTCGATGAATGTAGATTGAAAGATGGGTCATGTTTCAGATGTGGTTCTTATGAACACTATCTTAGAGATTGCTTGGAAAGATTAAAAAAAGAAAAAGGCTTAGACTATTCGATCAAGTAATAGACCTGCGAGAGGGAGACTACCTTGAAACACTGGAAATGTGGGTAATAGTCGTAGTGGGACAAAAGACTCTATTGTGAGATTTCAAGCACGAGAACCAGCTAGAGCTTACGCGATCCATGCACGAGAGGATGCTTCAGCGCCAGATGTTATCGCTGGTACATTTTCTATCTTTGATAATGATGTTACTACTTTGATTGATCTGGGATGAAAACATTTCCATATATGAATGAATTTAGTGTCAAGTAAGAAATTACTCGTTCAGTCCACTGAATTGTTGTTAAAGTAACGAACCCCTAAGATCAGTATGTGTTAGTTGACAAAGTTTGTAAAAATTGTCCTTTGATGATTCAGGGTTGCAACTTTCCTACTGATTTGATGTTATTACCCTTTGATAAGTTTGACGTGATTTTGGGTATTGATTGGTTGACTCTGCATGATGCTATTGTGAACTGTAGATGAAAGCTTATTGTGTTAGAGTGCCAGGATGGTGAAAAGCTTCAGATTCAATTAGATAGATTTGATATTATGTCTAATTTTATATCGGTTATGTCAACACAGAAGTATGTTAAAAAAGGTTGTGAAGTGTACCTTGCTTGCATATTTGATTCTATAGTTTCTGATTTGAATTTAGAATTGGTCTCAGTGGTATATGAGTATCCAGATGTGTTTTCAAAAGAGTTACCATCGATCCGAGAGGTCGAGTTTGCTATTGAGTTAGTGCCGAGAACATATCCGATATCGATAACTCCTTATAGAATGGCAACTACAAAGTTGAAAGAGTTGAGAGAACAACTACAAGAGTTGACAGATAAGGGTTTTGCTCAACCTAATTTTTCTCCTTGGGTTGCACCTGTTCTATTTGTTAAGAAAAAGGACAGATCCATGTGATTATGTATTGACTATGGACAGCTCAACAAAGTCAAGATCAAGAACAAGTACCCATTGCCACATATCGACATTCTGTTTGATCAGTTGAAATGTGTGACAGTATTTTCAAAGATCGATCTTCATTTTGGTTACTATCAGTTGCGAGTTAAAGACTCGATGTGCCAAAAATTCCATTCAGGACCAGGCACATACATTATGAATTTCTTGTGATGGAATTTGGTTTGACTAACGCACCTGCAGTATTTATGAATTAATGAACATAATTTTCAGACTGAATTTAGATAGATTCTTGGCAATATTCATTGATGGAATTTTGATTTATTCAAGGGATGAGATAAAGCATGCCGAGCATTTGAGAATTTTTTTGAAAACTTTGCGCAATAAACAATTATTCACTAAGTTTAGTAAATGTGAGTTTTGGCTTCGGGAAGTCGGGTTTCTAGGGCATATTGTATCAGCCCAGGGCATTAAAGTTGATCTGAGAAAAAATTTAGCTGTGGTAGATTGGAAGCAACCGAGAAATGTATCTGAGGCTAAACATTTTATGTGCTTAGCTGGATATTACAAAAGATTCGTCAAGGGATTCTCGATGATTTCTACATCATTGACGAGATTGTTGCAAAAAGATGTTAAGTTTGAGTGGTCTGAGAAATGTCAGCAATGCTTCAATCAGTTGAAAGCATTGTTAACCAAAGCACCAATATTAGTTCAGCCAGAGTCAGGTAAATAATTTGTGATTTATAGTGATGCATCATTAAACGGTTTAGGTTGTGTTTTGATGCAAGAGGGAAAAATGATAGCATATGCTTCTAGATAGTTGAAACCACACAAAAAGAATTATCAAATGCATGATTCAGAACTTGCAGCGATTGTATTTGCTTTGAAGATTTGGCGACACCATTTGTATGGAGAAAAATGTCATATCTTCAAAGATCATAAAAGTCTATAATATTTGATATCACTGAAAGATTTTAACTTTAAATAGCGTAGATGGCTCGTGTAACAGCCCGAATTAGGGGCTAGTCAGAACAGTGGCTTTGAGACCACTAATCTGAGGTGGACGAAAATTATTTTGATATTATTTTATGTTTTGTAACATGTTTATAAGGACACATGAGAATTTTGGTTCCTTAATTTTAACGATTGAACGCATAATTACGAAAAAGGACTAAATCGCATAAAGTGCTAAAGTTCTATTTTATTTGCTAGAGGTGCCAAATAGCCACAGAATATTAATTGGAGGTCCTTAAAGTGCAAATAGGCCATGGAAGGAGTGATGGCCGGCCATAGGGGGACAAAGAAAGGATTTTGCCAATGATTAGGTGGAAATTTGTTGATAAAAATTTATTTTTTACCATAAAATAAAGAAAAGAAAATATCACCTTTTCTGTCCATCTTCTCTCCAAAGAAAATGAGCATCAAAAATGGGGGTTGAGAGCTCAAAATTTCAGCCAAGCTTTCTTCCTAACAAGTAAGTGATTTTGGTGGTTTTAGTTGATCATTTTTGTACTTTTGGAACCCCTAAAGCTTAAGCTAGCTAATAAAGGGGACTAAATTTCTAAATGGTTGAAAATCTAAGGACTTTTCATGAGTGAGTTTATGTTGTTTTATAAGTTTTTATGGAAGAAAATGAATGTTAGGGAGATGAGAAACAACTTTTGTGAATGGTGTTATCACGAAAACACCTAAATGGGACTAAGTTGTAAATGTTGTAATTTGGTAATAAATGCATGAAATAGTTGGATTTGTGAGTAGTTATAAAAGAAATAAATGTTTTGCTAGGCTTGTTTAAAAAGAAAATGTGATGAAAAATGATTTACGAGCCTAGGGACAAAATCGTAATTTTGCCATAGTACAAGGGCAAATTGGTCATTTTTGCCTAAGTAGAGATTATGTTGTAATATGATCATAAAATGATTAAATGAGTAAATTTTAATGTTCTAGATCGAAGAAAATGAGATTCATACCTAGAACGAGAGAAAAGAAAAATATGAACAATTAGGTTCCTTTTTGCCCTTTTCGATATCCAGGTAAGTTCGTGTGCTAATAATGCAACTGTGAGTGAAGTATTTAATATTTTGATATTGTATGAAATGTATATTGACTCTACGAATATATTAAATACATTTTGACGAGATGTTAAGAATTGAATGTCATCAATTGAATCTAAGAATAGAGGGAATGTATATATTACGATACTATGATAATTAAGGTCCCGTGTAAGACCATAATTGGATTATGGCCTCGATGTGAGATTTCGTATAAGACCATGTCAGGGACATGGCATCGATACGATATTTCATGTAAGACCCTATTGGGGGTACTATGTCGCTATGATACTATATGTATGAGTCACAAGAGTATTCTTTAGTATTTTGAACAATTCAACAAGTATGTTGAAAATGAGAAAGTATGTGGTTATACCATGAGAGGTACATGTATGTGCCAAAACTCAATTGAGGTGAATTCGGTATATTATGAGCCTATGGTGAATTATGTGTAAATGATGCATCCTGATTACATATGTTATATTTATTAATGCATTACGTGGATGCAAATGATTATTTTAGAAAACTATTTAAGAATGATAGTGTGCGAGGATGTTCCAGGATGAACATTTGAATTAGGAAAATGTATGTGAATAAATATTCGTGAATGTGTAATAATGGTGGGCTATGTACGATACCACCTTATTAATTGTTAGCGATGGGCTGTGTGCGATACCATCGCCAATATTATCAATGGTGGGCTGTGTGTGTTACCACCATATTATTTATTACCGATGGCTTTTGTGCGATACCATCATGCTTAGTATTATATGGTGGGCTATGTGCGATACCACCTTTTAAATTGTTAAATGGTGGGCTAAGTGCGATACCACCTTATAAATTATTATATGGTGGGCTGTGTGCGAAACCACCGAGAATTTGGTATTATCCTGAATAGATCATTGATAAATTGTTTAAGTAAATGTTTCATGGATTATTGTGATGATAAATGCAGGGATTATGTACTAATAAATGAAAGTGTTATAATTGTCACATTGTTAGAATGTGGTAAGAGACAAAATGAGTAAGCATTATAAATGATTGAATGGGTAACCATGAGTTTAAGAGTAAATCTCATTAAAATACCTCTATGGTTGAGTATAATCAATGAATGTCAATACTTGATTATTATTTGCATACGAACTTACTAAGCATTATTGCTTACTCCTCCTCCTTTTCTATCTTTTATAGGTTAACTTAACTAGCTCAGGTTGGAGACCATCAAAGATGTTTTCACACTATCAAGTAGACACTTGGGTATGATATTCAAGCCTTCTTGAAATATGGCATGTATAGGGATCTTATTTTGGTTTAATTAAGTCATAATTAATGTAGCCAAATGTGTTGGCCTAAAAGAGTTTATGGATTGGTTTTGTATAGCCATAGATGATGGCTCAAGTCGATTGTAATTGTACTAGTAATAGTTCCCCCTTGTACATGGGATAAAGATTTGATTTTCATGATTTAAATGTGATAATTCAAGAGTTATAATTGATGATTTGGAAATGTTATGTGATGGTGTGTGAATGTGTGCAAGTGAGGGTTCTTGGAAAATAGCCTCTAGTTGTCCACACGGGCAGACAGACGGGCATGTGTCTAGGCCATGTATGACACACGAACAATTGCATGGGCGTGTGATCAGGCCGTGTGTCCCCTTGCATGATAGAATTACAAGTCAGTAAGCTCAGTAGTAAACACGCGGGCAAAGACACGGCTGTGTGTCCCAGCTGCGTGGGAGGCACGACCACAGACATGGGCGTGTGCCTAGGTTGTGTGAAGTCTGCACCTTGAAATTAGAATTTAAATTGCCACACAGTTGAAGCACATGGGCATGTGACAAGCCACGTGGAATAAGTCAGTGTCGACCATGGGTGCAAAGCACGGGGGTGTGAAATACCACACGGATGTGTGGCCCTGTTTCATGTCAAAATTTTCTAATTGCTTGGAGGTTTCTGGTAGGATTTCGACGTATTTTGAGTTTATGTATAGGGCCTCGTAGGCCCATTATAAGGATGTTAGATATGTGAATGGAAAGCTTAAATTTGAATGAAATTTGATAGTCCAAAGTTGTATGTACAAGTGAGATAAGTCCGGTAACGCCTCATACCCGGTTCTGGCGTAAATTACTAGTAAAGGGTGTTACAGCTCATGTTATTAAAAGACTATGACTTGATCATTGACTATCGACCGAGAAAGGCTACAATTGTTGCTGATGCTTTGAGTATAGAATCTTTGTTTACTTTGCGAGCATTAAATACGTGATTGATGCTTTGAGTAGAAAATCTTTTTTTACTTATCTAAGTTGAAAGCTAGACCGACATTTTTGCAACAAATTTGCAAAGCTCAGAAATGTGTTGATGTATTGATAGCTAAATGGAAATGGACTGAGACGATTCCTGATTCGAACTTTCAAATTGGGTCCGATGATGGTTTGTATTTTAAAGGTAGAATTTGCATTCTAAGAAATTCAGATCTCATCCAGAAGATTTTGCAAGAAGCTCATAATAGTAGTTTGTCTATTCATTCTTGTAGCAATAAAATGTACATTGATTTGAGACAAAAGTACTGTTGGCCAGGTATGAAATGAGAGATTTATGAGTATGTATCAAGATGTTTAGCTTGTCAGTAAGTTAAAGTTGAACATCAGGTATCTCCTAGTTTATTACAGCCACTGATGATTCCGAAATGGAAATAGGAACGTGTTACGATGGATTTTCTATTGGTATTGCCTTTATCTCTGAGAAAGAAAGATGCATTTTGGGTCATTGTTGTTCATCTGACGAAATCTGCGCATTTCATTCCAGTACGTACGGATTATTCACTCAAGGAATTAGTAGAGTTATATGTTGCTGAGATTCCCAGATTGCACGGGGTGCTAGTTCATATTATTTCTGATAGGGATCCGCGGTTTATATCTTGATTCTGGAGCAAGTTACATGAGGCTTTACGTACTCTTTTTCATTTTAGTACCGTGTTTCACCCTCAGACCGATGGTCAGTCCGAGCACGTGATTCAAATACTCAATGACATGTTTCGATGTTGTGCGTTAGAGTTCAAAGGTTACTAGGAGAGATTTTTACCGTTAGTCGAATTTGCATACAACAACAGTTATCAATCGAGTATAAAGATAGCACCATACAAAGCTTTGTATGGTCAGAAAAGCTTCACGGGGTTGATTTGATACGAGAAATAGAAGAAAAGGTTAAAGTGATTCGAAACAATTTAAAAGTAGCTTCAGATCGACAGAAATCTTATGCGATTTAAAAGAAAAGACATATCACCCTAGTAGAAAGTTCTTCGGTTTAGTCATAGGAAAGCTTAGTCCACGATTTATCAGGCAATATGAGATCACTAAAAGAATCGTGCCAATAGGTTACATATTAGCTTTTCCGTCAGAGTTAGAAAAGATACACAATGTATTTCACATTTCTATGTTATGATGGTATCAATCAAACCCTTCACACATAATTTCACCTATTGATGTTGAGATTTAGCCTGATATGACATACAGTGAAGAATCGATCAGAATTCTAGCTCAAGAGGTTAAAGAATTAAGAAATAAAAGCATAGCTTTAGTAAGAGTCCTTTGCCAACGACACGTTTTAGAAGAAGTCACTTGGGAACCGGAAGAAGCTATAAAAGCGCAACACCCAAACCTTTTTTGGTAAGATTTTCGAGGACGAAAATTACGTAACAGCCCGATTTTGGGTCTACTCAAAATAGTAGTTTCGAGACCACAGATCTGACATAGTAAAATTCATTTTTATTATATTTTTATGGTCTATACTTTTAGGAAATTATTTTGTGAAAATTTCATTCGAAAATTTTGATGTTTGGCCATTCAATTTAGTCAAAAGGACTAAATTGCAAAAAGTACAAAACATGAATTCTATATGTTAAATGTGTCCAATTACTATGAGATTTTAAATTGGAGGTCCTTAAATGGTAATTAGACCATTGGTTAAGTTGGCGGACAAAAATGGACATGGTTTAGTGTGTTTCTAAAGTTTTTCATTAAGGGCATTTTAGTAATTTGGAAATTAAATGAATTAAAAGCCAATTTTTGTCCATCTTCCTCCCATGTATGAATTTTACAATGGGAAACCATGGCTAGGGTTTTTCAAGCTTCCAAACTCGATTGTAAGTCCGTTCTAGCCCCGTTTTTAATGTTTTTTTATGTTTTTGAAATCCTTGTAACATAATCTACCTATTTCTACCACCACTTTAAACAGATGTCAATGTCTAAAATTTTACCCATGTTGAACATGTATGTATTTTGATGTTTGATTGTATAAAATGCATCTTTTTATGTTTGTTAACCGACTTTTGCTAATGATTTTCGGTAAAAATGTCAAAAAGGACTTATTTGTAAAAGTCTATAAAATGAGTGGAAAATGTGAATCAATGGAAAATTTGAGCTGTTATGAGTATGAAAATGGTTTGACTAGGCTTGGGTTTTGAAGAAATTGAATATATTTCCTTTTTCGAGCCTAGGGACTAAAGTGTAAAATGTCAAAAGTTTAGGGGTAAAAATGTAATTTCTTCCATAATGTGATTTTGGGCTGATTTGAATTGTATAATGATTAAATAATTTAAATGTGATATTATAGATTGAAAAAAAATGAGGTTCGAAGTTAGGATAGGGGAAAAATGAGTATTTAACGATTTAGTCCTTTTTATCGTTTTTATGCCGAGGTAAGTTCGTATGTTTAATAAGCATTAAATTATATATGTATAAATGCTTAATTGTTATAATTGTGGTAAATGGTATATTATTGAAATGAATTGTGAATGTTATTGAGTACGTTACTATGGAAATGATTGACAGAAATTCGATACAGCGAAAGCCCTGGTTAAACCTTAGGAATAGATAGGATACAAATGTCATGACATTAGGGTTATTGAGATTACGTGTAAGACCATATATGGGATATGGCATCGATATGATATTTCGTGTAAGACCATATCTGGGATATGGCATCGATATGAAATTTCGTGTAAGACCATAGCTGGGTTATTGGCATCGATACAAGATTACATGTAAGACCATATCTGGGATATGGCATTGGTATGGTACTGTGTGTACGAGATTCCCGAGTACCCAATAGTCTTCCAAGTGGTTCAATTGGAAATTCAACGAGTATGTCAAATAAGAGAAAGAGTATATAAGTATTACGAATTGGTATAGGTATGTATGTGAAGTTTATAAGCACTAACATCATGAAATTGAGAGTTCATGATTTCCACAAGAATGTTTCTGTAAAACCATGTGATTATTGGTCTATACTTGCTATGTATGAAAGACATGGTAAATTCGATTTACGATTAAGTGATTGGCTTTCAGGCCGAACTGAGTTATGATATAGCATGTTTCATTCACACAATTTGTGATTTATCGGACATGAGAAAAAGAAAAGATTGGCATAATTGCCTATTAAAATGATTATGCAAGTATGAAAAGATATGAGCTTTAAAAAATGGAAAGATGTTAAAATATATGCTTGAAAAGTGAATACTCATAATTAATACGCATGTTTATTATGAGGTTTGAAATGATCGGTAGATTGTGTTAATTGGTTATAATGGAGAGATTACGGTTATTAGGATAATGTCTATACATGTTAAAATATGCTTGTGAATTGACAGAGCAAACAATGTGACTAAACAAATTATAATTGTGAGATGTATAGCAATTTGTACTATCTTATTTTTATATTGTTGGATTTGGTAAATGATTGGTAAGAGTTGCTTATTATTTTCATACGGACTTTCTAAGCTATATATTTAGCTTACCCCCTTCCTTTCCAATGTCTTATAGGGTTATTGAGCTAGCTCAGGGTGGAAATTGCTGGAGATCATATCACACTATCAAGCTGTCATTTTGGGATATAAATGAATTCAAGTATTTTAAGTCTATGGAATGTATAGGGACTTAGTCATTTTCTTATATGTGTCATTATGATTATAGCCAATGTGTTGGCTTGTAAATGTCAAAGGCTTGTTTTGATATTTGTCCATGAAAATTAGTTAAATTGGGCTAACATGGTTGTAAGATTAAGTATATATATATATGTGTGTGTGTGTGTGTGTGTGCTAATGTCTTTGGTGATATGGTCATGGTATGCTTGGTGAATGATGGAAATGTGATTTATGACATGAATGTGAAATGTTAGGCAATGTGGTCTATTGTTGAGATGATATAGTAGTGTACAATTTGGTATCTTGAAAGTAGTCAATTGAGGCTTAATAAAGGTTGTGAGTTTGATAGATGGTGATATTGTGTTGGCATGTATTGGTCATAATTGTGGGTGTTTGGTTACCTAAGTATGATATGTTTTGTGCCTTTGAATTGGTGTAAGTGTATGTGTGAATAAGGGTGGCAAATGGCTTGGTAAATAGCCTTTTTTTTGTCCACATGAGTAGACACACGAGCGTGTGTCTAGGTCATGTATGACACATGGTCTGCCCCACGAGCATGTGTTTCAGCCGTGTGTCCCCTACACCTTAATTGTTGTAAAATAGAATGTCCAAAATTGAGCACACGGGCATGGGCGTGTTTCTCAGCCGTGTGTAACACCCCTAACCCGTAACCGTCGCCAGAATAGGGTTAAGAGGAATTACTACTCATTTCTAAACATATTAAATAATTTCACATTCCAACATAACAATTCACATTCAATGAGTCCCTTAAATAGGTCAATGGTACCTTAAACATGCTTTAGAATAGGGCCGGGAGTAAGCCCAACACATAAAAATTTCTTAAATTCAAACATTTTTCTAAGTTACAAAGGTTACACACTCGTGTGGGTAGGCCGTGTGCCTCCCACGGCCTCGGTCACGCCCGTGTATCCAAGTCGTGGTAAAAAAGGGCATACATACTGACTTATTCACATGGCCTGAGACATGCCCGTGTGCCTCACCCGTGGTTGACACTAACTTGCGCCACACAGTTAGTCATACGCCCGTGTGTCCAGCTCGTGGTCGAGTCTGGCTTGAACCAAATTACAAACTTGAAAGACACAATCGAGCCACACACCAGTCTGCTCAACCGTGTGGGCAATTATAGGCCATTTTCAAAGCCAAACTTGCCTCCCACACATTGAATTACCTACAAGCCTCAAATCAATACTAATTCATGCCTCAAAATGCTACCAAACATACCAATATAAGCACCAATCCATCATCAATCATACCATCTAAAACCATATGCAATCTCATCTCAAATAAATCCATCTAAATACAAATTTCACATCCTAAATTATACTAACCAAGCATCATACAATTCATATCATAATCCCACATTTAAACCTCATTTTGCAACAACCAAACTAAGCATGAAGCATACCATATTCATCACTCACCACTTCATACCACACTCATTATTTACATAGCTCACACATAATAACCAAAATCATCTAACTTTCATGCCATATCACATGGCAAGATCCAACATCTCAAAATACACCGTATCTACTAGCCTATACATGCCATATACCAAATATGTTTATCTTTCAAAAGTACTAAAATTTATAGCCGATAGTATGATTGAGTCACTGACGATCCCTAGATCTGGGCTAGCTTTACTGACACTGGTATCATTATTTTGAGATAGAGTTTGTGCATTGAGTAATTCAGAACTTATGCAGAAAATTTTGTACAAAACTCAGCAGTAGCTCATTTGTTCATCCAGAGAGTAATAAAATGTACAGTTATTTAAAATTGATGTTCTTGTAATCGGGTATGTAACATGATAGATTAGTTGAGTTATATGTTTCAGAGACTATCCGATTAGAAATCGTATAGAAAGTAAAAGTGATTCGTGGCAGTTTAGAATCCACTTCAGATTGTCAGAAAACATATGTGAATTTGAAACATGAGGATATGAAATTCCCTTTCAGTTATAGAATGTTTACAAAAGTATTGCCTTGGAAAATGATATAAATTGTGTTTTGTGTATCTATGTTGCGATGGTATCG
This sequence comes from Gossypium rotundifolium, assembly GCA_025506655.1. Taxonomy (NCBI): domain Eukaryota; kingdom Viridiplantae; phylum Streptophyta; class Magnoliopsida; order Malvales; family Malvaceae; genus Gossypium; species Gossypium rotundifolium. Next base: position 35,872,455 of record CP106730.1, read on the forward strand.
ATTGGACTCTCTGAGTATAAATTCTCCAATAGGGATTATGATTCAGTCGATATGTTGTATAAATGAGAATCGGTCAGAATTTTGACACGAGAGATTAAAAAGTTGGGAAATAAAAGCATAACCTTAGTGAGAGTTCTTTGGTAGTGTCATGAGATAGACGAGTCTACGTGGGGATCAAATTTATATTCCGATAAGATTTTCGGGGTTGAAAATCCCTAAAGGAGGAGAGTTGTAATAGTTCTATTTTGGGTCTAGTTAGAACAGTGGTTTTGGGACCACAACCGACGCTGTAAAATTCATTTTATTATATTTTTATGGTCTACAATTTTATGGAATGATTTATTGAAAATTTCGTTCTAAATTTTGACGTTTGGGCACTCAATTTAGCCAAGAGGATTAAATTGAAAAAAGTGAAAAACTAAAATTCTATATGTTAAAGGTGTTCAATTGCTATGATATTTCAAATTAGAGGTCCTTCAATGGTAATTAGACCATTGGTTAAGTTGGTTGGACAAAAATAGACATGGTTTGGTATGTTTCTAAAGTTTTTCAGTAAGGGCATTTTAGTAATTTGGTAATTAAATGAATTAAAAAGCCAAATTAAAAGCCAATTTTTGTCCATCTTCCTCCCATGGCCGAATTTTATAATGGGAAACCATGGCTAGGGTTTTTCAAGCTTCCAAACTCGATTGTAAGTCCATTATAGCCCCGTTTTTAATGATTTTTTATGTTTTTGAAATCCTTGTAACATGATCTATCTGTTTCTACCACCACTTTGAAGAGATGTCAAAGTCTAAAATTTTACCCATGTTGAACATGTATGTATTTTGATGTTTGATGGCAGAAAATGCATGTTTGATGTTTGTTAACCGACTTTTGCTAAGTGATTTTCGATAAAAATTTTAAAAAGGACTTATTTGTAAAAGTCTATAAAATGAGTCAAAATGTGAATAAATGGAAAATTTGGGCTATTATGAGTATGAAAATGGTTCGACTAGGCTTGGGTTTTGATGAAATTGAATATATTTCATTTTACAAGCCTAGAGACTAACGTGTAAAATGTTAAAAGTTTAGGGATAAAAATGTAATTTTTGTTATAATGTGATTTTTGGCTGATTTGAATAGTATAATGACTAAATAAGTTAAATGTGATATTATAGATAGAGAAAAATGAGGTTCAGAGTTAGAACGGGGGAAAAAAATGAGTATTTGACGATTTAGTCCTTTTTGCCATTTTTATGCTGAGGTAAGTTCATATGTTTAATAATCATTAAATTATATATGTATAAATGTTTAATTGTTATAATTGTGGTAAATGGTATATTATTGAAATGAAATGTGAATGTTATTGAGTACGTTACTATGGAAATGATTGACAGAAATCCGATACAGCGAAAGCCCTGGTTGAACCTTAGGAATAGATAGGATACAAATGTCATGACATTAGGGTTATTGAGAATTTTATAAGTTTTGTAAAAGTTTCATGAGTTCGCAGTTTAGTCCCGAACCACTTCCAATACATGTTTTGGGCCTCGTAGGCTCGTAATAGGGAGTTTATGATCGAATATGAATGGTTTTAATTTGTATGCAAATTTTATGACTCAGAATTGTATGATTGCTTGTGATGTGGGTCCGATAATGTCTCGTACCCTATTCCGGCATCAAATACAAGTAAGGGGTGTTACAAATTCCCTCAGGGGGAGAGTTATAATAGCTTGTTTTCAGAGAAATTGGAACAGTGGTTTTAGGGCTAGAAATCTGACGTGAAAATATTTATTTTAATATTATTTTAATGTCTACAGTATGTTTGTAGTGTCATATAAAAATTTCTTTAAGAAATTGTGATGTTGCATGATTAATTTCATGAAAGGACTAAATCGTAAAAAGTGAAAAAGTTTAGCTATTAAATGGCTATAAAACTTTAATGTAAGAGTATTTAGGTGATAATTAGACCCATTTTGTATTAGTGGACATTTATCAGATTGGTATTAATGAAATTATGAATAATTTTAAAGGACAAAATGGTAAATAAGTAATTAAAGTTAAAATAATTGAAACAAAATGTGTCCATCTTCTTCATTTTAACATTCTCAACTAAAATCAACAAGGGAAGCCATAGCTAGGGTTCAGTCAAGCTATGTCCACTTGCATGTTGTGGTTTTTGTCCCGTTTTTAAAAATTTTTATGTTTTCGGGATTGTTGTAGCTTAATCTAGCTAGCCCTAGGAGTAATTTGCAAAAACTATTAAAGGATTAGGGGGTTTTTTCATCATAAATCGTAATTACACATATTTTAACCCCATGCTTGGCTTAATTTGGATGAATATTGATTAGATTTGATGAATTCAATGCTCCTTATCCCTTAATTTCATGTTTTATACTCAAGAGATATTAGAAGTCGAAAAGAACGAGAAACGGGCCAAAAACGAAAGAAATAGGCAAAAGTATGAAATCCATATGACCGTGCCTTTTTAGCAGGCTCAAACACGGGCCTGGGCTCGAATCACACGGGCATGTTACACGGGCGTGTCCCTGTCATGACATGTTTTAATTCCACTCGGAAAAGGATACTTAGAGGCAAAGAAAGACATTCCGAAAGCTTATATAAACACCCTAAGTGTATCCTAAAAAGGGGAGGTGGCCTAAGGCAGCCAGAGAGGGTTGAATATAGGGAATTACTCAAAGAAAGGCAGTTAATCAATCTCAGAAGCCGGAGTCACACTCAAGACTGAGGATTTCTCCTTCAATTCCTTCAGGGGGTTTTAGGGTTTTCTTTATGTTTTGTTATTTTTCTTCTGTGATGTATTCTTTTATAAGCATGAACTAAACCCCTCAAATACCTGAGGGACATGAAACCGAAGACGAATCTTGTTATTGTTTTCTGAACTATATGATAAATACTTGATTTGTTCTTGCTTATGTGTTCTTTATTCTTGTTTTGATATTTTAGGGTATTGATTCAAGTATTGATAGGCAGTGGAGTAAAATTCTCTGTTTAAGAGTAGATTTTGCATAGTTAAGCGGAGTTGATCGCACTCTTAGAAATAGGAAGATGAAAATCTACCGGATTAGGGTCAAACCTAATATGAGAGTCCATAGATCGAGTTAATGCAAGTCTATAGGTTTTAATTAGAAAGTTATTTCAATTAATCAACCTAGGGTTAGACGTTAGTAGCCTCGAAAGAGGTATTAATATAAATTAGGGAATCCTACGGATCTAGTCAAGTGAATAAATCGTCTAGTTCAGAGTTAAATAACAAGTGAAGTGTAGGTGGATTCTTCCTTGGGTATTGTCTTGATCAACTGATTTTTCCCAAAAGTATTTTCCCTATTCATTCTCTGTGTCTTAGCATCCTTAGCTTGGTAATTAGTTAAATAAACATTAATCAATTTTATTTTAGGCTAGATAGTAAAAAGAGAGTCAATACTAGTACTTTTGGTTCCTTTGTGTTCGACATTCCGGTCTTACCAATAAGCTGTAATACTGTTCGATAGGTGCGCTTGCTTCAATCGTGGTGATAGTTAGTTCCTAGGCTCGACCATCCATTATATAAATATTAAGACTTATCACGAACATGATTATTGCATGAACATGTTTGTATGATTTATAAAGTTTGATGAAAGATTATGAGTCCATATTCATAAATAAACAACTTTTACGAATGATTTTTGATGAAAATGTCAAGTAAGAATTTATTTGTAAAATAGTAAAAGTACATGGTGAAATTGTGAAATGATTATTTGTATGAGTCTCTATGGGTTTATAATGAATTAGGCTAGCATGGATTAGGATGAAATTACGTAAATTTCTATTAACAAGCTTAAGGACTAAATTGTAAAGAAGTTAAAATATTAGGGGAAAATGTAAATTTGCAAAAGTATGAATTTTTGATTAAATTGGATAGTATGTATATCAAATAGATTGAATTTTCCTATTTAAATCTAAATAGATCTTATACAAATTTAGATCGGGTTAAAGCTAAAGCTTCGGATTAGTCGACTCTGTTTCTACGCCTTAATTGTTGAGGTAAGTTCGTATGATTGTGTATCATTTTAATGCTATTTTTTGATCTATATGTAATATATTGATTGTTATGTAATTGTATAATGTAATTCAAATGATGTTACGATGATTATCGAGCTCGTTTGAACCTTAGGAATTCGTAGGATACAAATGACATGTCATTATGGTTTCCATGTTTTGTGTGCTGGTCTTTAATGTCCTACCAATGGCTGAGGTCATGTATTTTTTGTGGATACTCCACAGATCGTGTGAGCAGCATCATGTAGCTTACCTTCTGACCCACGGCTCGTGTGAGCAAGCTCATTTCACAGCTCGTTTGAGCAATGATGTAAAGGAAAGGAAAGGTTACGGTTATATGTTTAGCACACTTAGTCTGAGCTATCTCGCGTGTCTGATGATATTCTAAACCGTTCAATGGGCATGAAAAGGAAATGAATGGTAAGTGTTCAATATGAACCATGATATCTATTTATGAAAAGGATTGAAATGGTGAGTTACATTGAAAGCATGTTATGTTAAGAAAGATGATGAATCCAAATGAATTATGTTCTTGCGTAATGGCTTATTTATGTTAAACTCATGTTAATTATGTTTGAGTATGCTAACATGTGTTGTTGTTGGTGCTTAGGCTTGTGCCAAGCTTATGGATGGATTGTATTATGTATAAATTTAATGTTATGTAATGAAATAGTAAGTTATGCTTTATGCTTTACGAACTTTCTAAGCATTATGTGCTTACATAATTTTCTTTCTTATGTTTTATAGATAATTGGAAGCTCGTTCGATTTTGAAGCTCGTCGGAGACCTATCACACTATCCCATTGATATATTGATAGATTTCAATGTTTTAGCCATGGTTATAATGGCATGTATAGGGAACCTATGTTTAAAGTTTGATTTGAATGTTAAATGTTGATTTTGGTATGTATATATATGATAGTTGTTTGGTACCATTTGGAAGTGGTTAGTTTTGTGCCACTTAGGTGGTTTTGATGCATTGGAGAAATGGTCCAAATGGTAACTTTATTTTGATATGGTATAGATCTAGTATGGTATGTTTAAAATGTGGTCAATTGTGGTATGTTTGGTATAGAAATAAGTTAGGAGTGTATGGTTAAGGTATGGACAAATATGTAATTTTTTAGATATGTTTGATGTTTTATGATTGAGGTACCTTATTGGCATATTCGTTGTATGGATTAATGTATAGTGAATTGGTCATTTTTATGCATGTTTTGACTAGGTTTTGATGCTTTAGTCATATGTGCAAATGAGCTTAGGTATATGTTTGAGGTGGGTGAAGGAAATGACTTGATTTTGGCCAATTTCTTGTCCACACGGCCTAAGACACGGCCGTGTGTGACACAATGCCATGTGACACGGTCGTGTGTCCCATATCGATTTTAAAGGTTACAAGTCAAGCAGTTACACGGCCAAGCACACGGGCGTGTGAGACCATTTCGAAAGTTACATAGCCTGGCACACAGGCGTGTGGCTTGGCTGTGTGACCCAAATTAGTGAGTTACACGGGCACCGACACAGTCGTGTGTCCCTATTTTAGTGTTACACAGCCTGAGACATGTGCGTTTGTCTTAGTTGTGTGAGTCACACAGCCTGGCCACACGGCTGTGTGACCCCTACAGCTCGAATTTTTCTAACTTTTTCCTCAATGTTTCATATGTTCCTGACTTAGTCTCGCACTCTTTTTAAAGTGTTTCTAAGGCCTCAAGGGCTCGATTATGGGGCAATGTGCATGTGTTTGAATGGATTATGCGACAGATACTAGTTAGGGGTGTTACAATTTGTGTTTTGTTGAATGTTAGATGATGATTTTGGCATGTATAAGTTGATTTAGTTGATACACTTTTGGTACTTTTAGTGTCTTATTAGAATGTGTTAATGTGGCTATGTTGTGATGCATGTTTGAATAGCCAAAATGGTATGTGATGAGTTGGTTTCAACATACCAAGATATGATTTGTTTTGAGATGGTATTGAACTAGATATGCATGATTGAAATGTTGTAAAGTATACATGTATAGGTAAGTTTGAATGTTTGCATTTGGGGTGCCTTGTATGGCATATTTATAAATGATTTTGGACTAATGAATTGGTCATTTCATGTAGGTTTTGGTCATGTTTTGATGCTTTAATTATGTGTACTAAAGGCTTTTAGGTATACGTTTGATTTGGAGATGGAATTGGCTTGTTTTTGGGCAAATTCATGTCCACACGGCCTGAGACACGGGCATGTGACTTATCCGTGTATGATACACGGCTGTGTGTCCTATGTAGGTTTTATTCCATACAAGTTAGGAAATTACACGGCCTAGCACACATCGTGGTACACGGGCGTATGGGGCTATTTTGAGAGCTACATGGCCTAGCACACGAGCATGTGGCTTGGCCGTGTGACCCTACTCATGAGTTACACGGGTGAGGACAGGGGTTGGGACACGGCCATGTGTCCCTATTTCGAAGGTTACAGTGCCTGAGACACGGGCATATGTCTCAGCCGTGTGACCCCTGCAGTTAAAATTTTCTAACTTTTTCTTAAACTTTCCTATTATTTCCAATTTGGTCCCAAATTGTTTCTAATGTATTTCTAGGGCCTTGAGGGCTCGAATTAGGGACAATATGTATGTGAATGAATGATTTATGTCATGTTTATGTCAATGTATGAAATGTATGTTTTAACGTTTAGTTTCTATGGTAATGCTTTATAACCTTATTCCGGTGACGGATACGGGTTAGGGGTGTTACAAATTGGTATTCTAAGGGAATTTCGATAGACTGTATGATTGGATTATCTTGATGACAAGAATTATTTTAAAGTGTTACTATCAGGTTAATAAGATCGACTCATTTGTTTTAGTCAGAACGAATTATTCACTTGAAGAGTTAGTTTAGTTGTATGTATTTGAGTTCATCTCTAGATTTGGGAATAAATCTTGCAAATTTACTGGCAAACAGACGAACAGTCAAAATGGGAAATTCATATTCTAAAAGACATGATACATAGATATATCAACCAAATCAGAGATAATTGGGAAATGTTATTATGGGTTAAAATCATCTTGATAGTAGCAACTATCACACTTGGTTTTAAATGATACTGTTTGAAGCTTTTTATGAAATGGAATGTTTATCAGATGAGAGTCTGTTATGAAAATTATGAAATTTTAGCTAAACTCTATCAATTATCAAATGCATCCAGAACTTGATGATCTAAATTTTTTGGTTATGTTTCGATAGGTGATTTAATAGAAATTTCTTGGTAATTGTACTACTAATGGTGAAGCTATTACAGGAAAGCAACAAAATTGTTCAGTCAAGTCAGGTATCTAATTTAGGCTCAGTCGGAGAAGAATTTATTATTTATAGTAACGTTTTAATCAAGCGATCTTGAATTATGATTGTTTGAGTATTATAAAGTTGAGGGTTAAACTGTTAATTCTTTAGAGAATTTTGAAATGCAGAGAGAAATATTTGAATTAGTGCACTAAACGATTCTGAGATTTTATAAACATCTTGTATGAAGTTCATGGCATTATTTATTTGGTTTGCATTAGGCAACAACGAAAATGTATAATAGCTTGAGACAAAGATACTAGTATTTAGGATTGGAACGTGAAATTTCAGAGTTTATTCTGAGATATCTATTCTGTTTATAACTCAAGATATAGTATTAAGTATCTAAGGTTAGGCAAGAAAGCTTGATTTGAAGAGCTATTATCCGTTGAGAAATTTCAAGGACGAAATTTTCGTAAACAGGGGGAGGGGGAGCTGTAACAGCCTGTTTATCAGTGGCGTCGGATAGTGGTTTTAGGGCTACAAATCCGACAAGTAAGTTCGTACATTTTATTATTTAATATTTACGATTCAAGTATTGTAATAAAATCAATTTTGAATGGGCAATTTATGCTATTTGAATGAATAATTAGATTCAAGTGGTATAACCCTAAATTCAAGTGGTCTTAGAAAATGAGGTATTGGGACCTCGTTTCCATAATCTGACGATAAATATTTTATTAAATATTTAAGAAGTGTTATTAAGGTTGTATTAAAGTTTCGTTAATAAATTTTAATGTTTAAATGGTTAATAAGGTAAAAAGATTAAATTATAAAAGGTGTAAAAGTTGAATTTTTCTAGTTAAAAATGGTTAAATGGTTATGGAAAGATAAACTAATGGGCTTAGATGATAATTATACCAATTTATTTTAGAGTGGATGGCTTTGATGAGTAAATGCATGAAATTTGGTTAGTTTTAAAGGAGAAATTAGTAATTTAAAAAGTTAGTAACATAAATTAAAAAGAAAATAAATGTGGTCATCTTCTTGCTTGAGTAAAATGAGTGCCGACAGTTTCATGGGAGACCATTGGAGGTTGCACCAAACACATTTCTTGCATGCTTGTGATTTTTGAGGTACGTTTTTAATCATTATTATATTTTTAAAATTGTTGCAACTTAATGTAGCTAATTCGGGAATCAATTTGTTAAATTGTACAATGTTTAGAATTTTATCATAGGTGAAATTGATATGTTTTTGAAAGATTATGGTAGAATTTTAAGCTTAGTTGCTAAATAGGATTATTTTTGTAAAGTAATTTTTGATAATTTTAATGTTCAAGATATCAGTAATCTCCATTCTCTCATTTTCACTTTCACTTCCAAAGTTCAAGTTAAATCTCAAAAAAAAAAAAAAAAAAAGAAAAAAGAAAAAATCCACTATGAATCTACCAAAAAAAATCACTGAGAATCTACAAAAATCAACATTGCTGCAAGAAATTTTCAATCGAGCCCATTCATCCTTGAATATTTATATACTCTTAATTTATTTTTAATTTACTTGTGTAAAATAATTTCTTATATAACTTTATATTAATTGAAATATGCTACTTGAAAAATTTATTTAGAGTGTGACATAATTATCACTAAGAATATAGTTTACAATTATATCGATACACTATTAATATTTATCAATTTCCATAAAGTTAATATTTGTAAATAAGGAACTTAAGAAATTTGTTTATTTAAATTTAAAAAATTGCACTAATTATTTTCATAATGGATGTTTTAATTCTTTGGTAATAATGCTTTATTTCAATAATTTCACCCAATAAATACTAAAGTATTATAAACAAATAAATACTTAATAATAAAACGTGTTATGCTTTTATTTGTAATTTACGTATATTAACTCTTAATTATCAGTTAAATTTGATCAAGTATTTTAAATAAATATTTAATAGAATCAATTGATCAAATTAGTCACTATAATTAATTATTAACTATCAGTTAATTGCCAAACAAAATCTATATGGAAACATTTTTGTGACGAGAGGATTCCAGCATATCCTGATGCAGCTAGTTGTTAACCGTGTCCGGGGACTATTCGTACAAGATGAGACCTGGTGGAGCTCCATTTAAAACACCGGCGATGAAATTTGCAGTTACTCTCTATTTAACTTTATATCTAAAACTACTATTAAAAGTTAATTTTTTTTTTTTTTAAAAAATACTAGTTTAAAAGTTATCGCAGTTATTCATAATGCTTAATTTAAAATTTAAAGAGGCTGTTTGAAGGACATTTCAGCATCCACAAAACTTTTAATTTGAAGGGTAAAAATGGTAAAATGTTTCCTTCGTATCCTTATTACATTATTTATAAATTGAAAACAGGATTATTTTAATATTTTTATTATGAAGACTGTATAATATTTATTTATTATATTGTGTCTTGATTCACAATATATTTATACATAAATTGTTATAGTGATTTAATCTAGAAAGAAAATTAAGTAATTGTGTCGAGTTTTCATTTTTATTATAAATTTATATCACTTTTTACATGTTAATAATTTATTAGATATTTATTGACAGGTTTATGTATTCTTGTCGTGCTCATTTCATTGCATGACATTTTAGTTATTTTAATGTTTGGTTTTAATGTTTTAATTTATTAATTTGCATAATTTTTAATTTACCGTTTTAGAAATTGAATGATAATATATAAAATATAAGTATTATATTTAAAGGTTTAGTCAAGGCTTCAATAATGCCAAACAAACTAATTAGTAATAGACAAAACAAGGATTATAAAAGACCTTAATCATAATAAAATTCTTTTGAGGGCCGATTTCTTTTAGTAAAGATCTTAAAGTTTTGTTTATTTGGAGTCGACAAATCCTTCAACGGATTGATGTTTTCATCAAGTTGAGGTTTTGTCTTCCGACCTTATCCAAAAACTATATCAAAGGTGAGATTCACAGAACGAGAGCACCTCATCAAATTGAGACTTGTGCGGCGTACAACCTCCTACTAGGGGCACATGAGCGTCATGTGCATGGTTGGGCTTGAGCCACTTGATAAAGTGGTAGTATATGTGCCCTTAGATGCTATTTAAGGGTTCACACCCTACCTTGTACTCGACGCTTCGATCCAACATGATGTTTCTACTCTGTAAATTTCTAGTTGGGAGACAAAAACCCAACTCGACCCTAAGACAATACTGACCCATTGAGGGGACTATTATTCTGTACAGATGACACTTCAGATACTTCTCCAAAATATATCAATATCCCTCTACAACTTCATATATATCTAATCATCTTACCAAGAAATAGATTCATCATTACACTATTCAAATTTTCTCTTACAAACAACAGTGAAATAACAGTGATGACAATTTAAGAAAGGAGCGAAAGAAGAGCCTACCCTTTTTGTTGAGATTTTGGATCAACTAGTAAACATGTATGTGAATACCAATTGCCATGATCAAGATGGTGAATAAGCTGAAATATATTATGGCATGAACCAAGATGGCTATCCCACTTGTGCACATGTTGCCAAACTCTATTACCCTTGTCCTCGTTGGCAATTGGAACATCATCCCTGGCGACAAGAGGATAAACAAGACCACTGCAACAACGATTGGTCCCCAATCTGCATTCGAAAGCAGACTCATTTCTCTTTCTTTGTCCAACTTCTCTTTCAATACCTTGTATTTTATGTAGGGCTTAGGGTTTTCTTGGTGGCGAAGAAGGGGATGATGTGCTGAACTTAGTCAAAGAAGATATGTAGTATGCAAATGTTAGTGGGTTTGCTTTATGGAGAACGAAAGAAATTCCTTTGCTCCCATTAGCTTTTAATAATTGTTTCATTTCAAGACTTCTTTTAGCCTCCTTTATTGCTTTATTAAAGATATTCATATGTGATATTAGAAATTATAAATAGAGATACAAATGCACGTGTAAAGTTGTGATCTTTGCTTTAAAATATTATTTGCTAATGTGACTGTAATATCCAAATGGATAGTTGCGTCACGTTTGGATAATAAAGTGCTAGAATCGTGGTGCGCTATGGTCAGTTGAATTCAAAGATATTCTAAAAACTTCAATTAGATTCTACCTTCAAATTTTATAGAAGATTGAAAGAGCATAAAATTGTGATATATATATATATTTCTTTTAGTTGTGTGTTTGGTAATAAAATGGAAAAAATTTAAAAAATATATATTTTCTCATTGTTTAATAGAGTTAAAAATAAGAAAAAATTTAAAACAAAATGCATGAAAAATTTTGCACTAATTTAAATTTTTCTCATTTTATCTCCTCTTATAATTAAAAGTTGTCATGATTTGTTTTATGCATTAGGATGAAAAATAGTCATCTCTTTTTTACATCCTTCCATTTTTTCACTCAACCAAGTACGCTTTAAGTTTTGTTGAAAAACATTCTTATTGAAATTGCTAAAAAGTTATTTTACCTGAAATTCTCAAAATTTTTCGATTTGTCGTAACATATAAATTTGGAAAAGTTTGCTTTCGGTACAAGATCAAGAATTTTGATATTTTTTTAATTTGTAAGAAGTAGGATGTCCTTAGAGTGATAAATTAATTTAACATTTTATTTTTAGAGTTTTAGACTTTAATCGGGTAATACTTTTAAGTAAGGGTCAAATATTAATTTTTCCTGTCAAGAGTATTTGTGACAATTGGCATACATTAATTCTTAATTATTAAAGTATTGTAAGGGAGAGTGGTGATAGGATGAGATTTAAGCAATTCGATCTATTATTTAATGTGGGCCATCTTAGAACTTGATTATTTTCACTTTTCCTTAGCATTTTAGAAATCACCAAAATAAGATAAAAAGGGTTAACCCCCTCAATTTTTGTCACATCTTATTTTCTTTAAGTCTATAATTTAGAAATAATTGGGGTTTAAATTGAAAGAAACCATAAGTTTGTGGCTTCTATTGAAAAATAAGTAAACTTTAATGGCTTATTTGGACATAGTTGAGTTCCAACTGTGATTCTATTGGATGAGAACCAATTGGTTTGATAGTGGGAGACAAAATGATTACCAATGAATGATTTTCATAGGGTTGATAGCCGTGCATGGAGGGCTATAAATAGCTGAGAAATGAACCCCCAAGGTGGGTTTTTCTCAGTTCTGCTTAAATTTTCTTTTATTCTTCATCTTCTTCGTTGCTCCGAAGAAGAGATAATTATAGGAAGCTTTGCATGGAGCGGTGATTATTGGATTTGAGTTGGAAAAGTAGAGAATCTTGTGAGTTGGTAAGGTTGTAAGTCCTTCAATGTTCGTAATTTTAAGAAATAAAGTTAATAATTTTTAGAACCGTTGTGGGGTTCTGTATGTTTTTAGAAAATTAGTTTTCAAGTTGGAATGTTATGTTTAATTTGTGACTTTGGTTGTCATACTTAGCTTTTAAGATAATAGAAGCTCTGGTGTTTTGAAAAGTTAAGTTGATGAGGCAAAGAAGTGACTGGTGAATTTTTATACTCTATTCCTAGGGGGATGTATGTCTGACATGAGTCTATGATTGAGTTTTGTAATGATGCATGACCTCTACTGATTGTGAATGCTAAGCATGTATAATAATTCATAGGTATGTGAGTATCCCCATATTAAGTTAGACATCCATGAAAGAATTATGATTTCACATCTAAATGGTAGCGTACTCTATGATAATATGTTATTGAAATGCATGTATTGCATGTTTATAACAGTGGAGTAAGAAGAGAGAAATATTAGCGAGTTAGATGAAGTTAGGATTGGGGAAATGGAATTTTCATTAGATTTTACAATCGATGTTACAGGGTGCAAACCATGACGTACGAAGCTCTAGGACTACTAGAGGGCACACTACGATGTTCGAGCATCAATGTTAGAAATGGAGAAATGGAGGAATAGGTAGATAGACAGGGAAATGGAATTTCCATTAGATTCCATAGTCCAATGTTATTAGGTGCAATCAGTGATATGTGAAGCTTCAAGCATTGCGGAGGGGAAATTGTAGTGTTTGATCATCAATGATAAATGTGAGACAGAACGATATGAATGGCTCGTTAAAGGGACACTGTGATGATGATTTAAAGGTTTCATAGAGCAACATCACAACAACAATCTGTAGGCTCTATATGGAAACACCGCGGTGATGATAAGGTTCTTTGGGGCAACTCCTCAAAGAAATTTAAGGTGTAAAACCATAGCTCGGCTATGACAACCAATGGAGTCTGTGAAGATGCTAAACATGGGATATATCATGTAAGACCATAGCTCAACTATGACAACTAGTATAGTCAATCAGGATAGTAAATACGGGATAATCCGCTAGGACAGTTAACACCAAAAAGTCTGCCAGCACATTGAACATGGGTATGATGTGTAAGAACATCACTCACCAATGGCAATAAATGGAGTCTGTCAGGACAATAAACATGGGGTAGTCCACCAGGATGGTAAACATGGATAGTCTGCTGGGACAATAAAAATGGGGTAGTCCGCTAGGACGTTAAACATGGATAGTTTACTATGACAATAAAAACGGGGTAGTCTGCCAGGATGGTAATTAAGGGAGCAATCATGCAAGGAAAAATGTCAAAGTGTTGATAAGTGATATCTAGCCGCAAGTTTGAGGAATCCGCTAAAAAAGGAAAAACCATTAGAAATGGAAAAAGCCTACCAAAATGGTAAGTAAGGAGGTCGGTAGAGCATATAGTGGTAACCTAGCTAGAATAAGTTAAATGAATGTCGTGCTGACAATGTCTTGTATATAGGAAAAAAATATGAATTATTTGTGGATCGCAGGTGAGGTTCCACCATTAAGAATCACTAGAAAGTACTCAAGGAAACTCAATATGTTAAAAGAAGGTCTTAAAAGTGTAATAAGAGATGTACTCCCAGCATAAGGCTTCAATAAAATAGTAGTTTATATGAGGAGACACAAATGTATATACTGCAAATAGTTTAATCAGTAAAGAGGGGTTAGTGTTAACCTAAGGATAAAAGGAGGTGTTAATGGGCATAATCCAGTTGACAAATATGTTTTTCAAGATTATTCCTCTTTGAGGGAAATCTATTATGATTATAGTTTCCATAGAATTAGTTCTGTAGAGAACCATCATGTAAGAGAAAACATAAACTCAAAAGGTCGCGCAAATAATAGTCTGTCGAAGGCTAAAGGTCCTATAAGATTATAGTAAGAAAAAAGGAGTCTACCAAGGACTAGTCAGATTTGAAATGAACAAAGGGGCACCGAGGTCGAGAGTTCAAAAAGGCAGCCTTATAAATATATGGTGAAAGAAAGAACGTAGGCGAATAAAGGATGAGGTCCGTAATTATTGTGAGACATTTGGCGAGTCACCAAAATATAGTCAAATGGCCATGTGATGGATCAAGGAAAGATAGCTTATCGGTCCCTCTTCCAAGAGACGAGCTCAAAAAATTGAATCGAAGTCCACCATCCCAAATTAAGAGAAATTGTCCCAATAATTTGTCCCAAATTAAGAATATGTTCAACACATCTCATTCATATATATTTTTTCAAAATATTGTTAACTTATTTAATGGTTGAGACATTAGTAGCTATTATTATTGTTATCAATATGATTGTTTAATATTTATTTAAAAGAAAAAAAGTGGAGAGAGGACTACAATAGAGGGTAAGGGAAAGCTTGTAGATTGAAGAGAAGAGAATTTCATCCTTTTGGATTATTTTGTTTGTAAGTTCTTTTGGAAATTTTTATATATACCTTGTTGTGTTGTTGATGATGTAGATGATTAATTCGGTAATGTATGATAATTGTAGTAATTTGATGAATAAATGAGGTGTATGTAATGAGATGAAATCATGTGACCAATTTAAAGTGTAACATGGTTTATACTTATTAATAGGGCATGATTATGGTTATTAATGTGATTACATGTCATTGAATATTAAGTGCTTGTTGAAAAGAGTTACTATGAAAGTGAGTTATAATCAAGTGATATAGTGAAAAGTGCAGTGTGGTTGTATGTATCACTAATGAAAATTTGCATGATGCTAATAATTCTATCTTTAAGAGAAGTGAGAATTTTTCCCTTGGAAGCTTATTGAGTTAGTGAGTGTACAAAATGATTGAAGATAATGTTTACTATGAAGATATCGTCACTTATGTGCACAATGAGGGCCCTAACTGTTACGATGTTTAGTTTGATGCGTTTTTAGTGCTTTGGCATTTAGTTGGAACCTGAATGTCCAAAATTATTTCATTGAGAATACAAGGGGCTAAACATTTAATTTTTACAATAAAAATGGTGAAATTATTAAGTATGTGAATTATATATCTTACAATGTTATGTGATTCAAAATGTTGAGTTCCTACGTGGTATCATAGAAGTAGCAATGAAGTGAGTGGTATATGCCTGAATATTTATAACGTAGGACTATCATTGTGATTATTATGTTCATATAAGTGACTCACTGAAGTGAATTATGTTTGCTTGTTATATAGCCTTGTAAATTTCTTTTCTTGAATCATGGCTATTCTCTTTTTTTTTTCAAGGTATGCTAATTGAATTTTCTATTAGATCTTACTAAACTTTATGCTTACACATTGTTGTTTTTGCTTGCAGATTTTGGTGTGTAGACTTTTAAAGCTCCACTTATCTCTTATAACATCACACCATAGTGAGGCTAGTAGAATATGAAATTGATTTATATGAGTCGTGACTCTAGTGACATGTGTTAGGGAGTCATCTATTGGATTTAGTTCCCCAACTGTAGTATATTATTTTGTACACTTGTATTTCTTCAAATAGATTGATTTAATAAAATTGTGCTTGAATTATTTTAATACTCTTCATCTATTGTCCTCAATGGTTTTTTCACGTAAAGCACAATGAAAGTAAATTTTAACTCACGTGTTATTTAATGTTTAACAAATACTAAGCAATATTATGTGGTCGGATCCTAATATAGAAAGACAACTTATATTAGTAGATAAACCTAAACATGTTTAGTCTAATTCGAAACTAGCAAACCAATTGGAAGACTAATATGTCATCTATTAAGTCAAACTGGGGAGATGCTTTGTCTTGAGCATCGGAACAGATGACTACTAAAAGATAAAGACATAGATATGACTGAATGGACTGACCGTACATTGGACAGGACCCAACTAGAATAAATTTCAAATCTGTTTCTAGATTTCTTCACTTGTGACACTCATAGTGTGGCATACCTCAATCTTGAGTGGACAATATATGCATGACTCTTATACTTTGATGTAAGTCAAAGCCTGAGTTTAAATAGATAAGGATTCAAAAGTTGGTGTGTTGTGTATACATGTAACGCCTTCGACCCAACCCGATTTACCAGATTTGAATCTCGATGTTACGCCTTACACAGATATAACTTAAAAAATTTCTTTCGCATTAATTGATGTAAATGTCAATCTATGTGTAATAGAATCTCTTATGGCATGCATTATATAGTTACATTTACACTTTTCCTATGTAAAAACTACTATCTATGGCGACTACAAAGTTTCTTGTAAAAATACAATGAATGGTTATTATTTCAACTCAATAAACTTTCAGACTTTCCTACTTTATATCATAATCTACTATGTACATGTTGAATTTCTACTTAAATGACTTATGCGCAGACTTTGACATGCCATTTGTTTTCCTTTGTATGCATAACAATCCAATCGCGCTTCTTCCTTTGTGTAGCCCTGGCATCGTCTCTCGATGCATATTCTTATATAGACCTAAAAATAGAAACAACTTCTGTAAGTTCTTACGAATTTAGTGAGCTAAACCTTAGAATACCTTTTTCATTCATGCTACACTGCATATATTTTTTGCACATCCTTGGGGTATTTCTTGACCTTTCTTTCTTTGTTGGTGCGTACAATGCTTAGACTACCATCTTTCTTTATTCAGAACCATTTTCACCTCTCCTGAGTGTACTATACTTAACATCCCTTTACTTTCTATATCATTTCTTAAATCTTACCTTATTATCGGACTTAATATCTTTTCCATACTTTCTAGTCTTATCATTTTCTTCGGTTAGGGTAGGCTATGCCAATACTTAACTTAGAATTCACCCAAATCTTACTTACTTTAGTGCACTCTCTATACATACTTACAACACCTATCCTTGCCTTGCCATATACTCTGGCGCACACTATGTAACATCCTATTTTAGTTAAAACGAAACAGTGGTTTCGGGACTACAAATTTGAATTTAAAATATTTATTTTATTATTTTAATAAGGTCAAGAAGATGATAGATTAATTACATGAAAGTTTTGTAAAGAAATTTTACTGTTTGAATTGTTAATTCGGTAAAAAAGGACTAAATCGCGTAAAGAGTAAAACTTGTGTTCTATTAGCTAAAAGTATCAAATAGCTATGGAACATTAAAGTAAAGGTCCTTAAGTGGTAAATAGGCCATTTATGGGTTAGTGGATGATGATAGCATGGCAATTGGTGTAATTTATAATATTTTTTAAGGTTAAAATGGTAAAATAGTTAATAAATGATATAATTAATTAAACAAAATCAAATTTATGCTACATTATCATCTTTTTGGACAAAATTAAAGAACAAGAAGAAACTAGGGTTCTTCATTCGGCTAAGCAAAATTCAAGCAATTAGGTATGTGTTTTGTTCCGTTTTTAATGATTTTTACATTTTTAAGATTGTTGTTTCGTATTCAAGCTAGCCCGTACCTTAGATTTTGAAACTATTAAAGATTTATCATGTTTCCATTATTGAATGTTTGAGTAATTTGATGGTAGATGATGGATTTTGAATAGTTATTGATAGTTAAACTAGTTTTGTAAAGTGATTTTTGACAAAAATTTCAAAAATGGGTTAATTTTTGAAAATGTAAAATTATGTGGGTAAAAGTGTCAATAAATTAAAAATATGGGCTGTTAGTAATATGTATTAAATTCAGCTAAGCATGGGTTTGTATTAAATTGCATGAATTTGCAATTTTATGTGATAAGGACTAAATTGTAAAAATACAAAAGTTTAGGGGCAAATGTGTAAAATAGCCCTAATGTGTATTTGGTCTAAATTGAATAAATAGTTTATTTTAATAATATAAAGATCAAGATAAGCTGAGATCGGGATTAGATCGGGGAAAAGGAAAGATTGACGATTAGCCGATATTTTAAATATTTGTAATTATTTGAAATGAATGTATGTAATTGAGTAAATGATCCACTTGAAATAAGAATGCCTTATTGATATAGTCTGATAGTTACTAAGCCCTTTGAACCATAAGAATTCGTAGGATACGAGTGACATGTCACTAGGGTTACCGTTTAGGTTGAGATCCTGCATGTGTTGTGGACTCACTGCAGCTCGTATGAGCTTACCGATGTATCAGCTCGTAAGAGCTTACTATTCTCAGCTCGTAAGAGCTTATTGTTTTCAGCTCGTTAGAGCTTACCGTTTCAGCTCAATAGAGCTTACTGTCCATCAGATCAGGAGAAGCTTACTGATCATAGCTCTAAATATCGAAAATGATAATGAATTGACAGATTACTGATTTATATGTTATATATGTCACCTGAGTATCCCTCGATATTCTAATAGGTTCAACGCGCATAAATTCTATTATTGGTTATGTGAAAAAGCTATGGGTTATATGGATGAAGTACTGTTTATACAAATGAGTTACTGTTATCGAAGGAATTACTATTTATATGATTGAGAATGAAATGATACAAATGATGTACATGATATATGTTAATTTGATATGATACAATGTATTGAGTATTAAATTAAGATAATGGATGATTACATGCACTTATGTGACTAACTTGTTGATGAATGCTTGTGTATAGGCATTTAGCAAGTGAATTTGATATACTTTGTTTATTTGTTTGATTATGTATAAATGGTGAGTTAAATTCTGAATTATACGGGCTTACTAAGCTATAAAGTTTCTGTGTTTTGTAGAGGTTCGATAGCTCGTTCAATCTAGATAAAGTCAGAGTTATGCATCACACTATCGAGTTGTTAATTGGTACTTTTGAACATATGGATATATGTAAATATGGCATGTATGGGCTAGTGATAAAGATGATAGTTATGGTTACTTGAGATAGTGATTTTGGTGCATGTTGTGGTATAAGTTAAAGCCATGTGATTTAGCTTAACTTGGTGTAATGTTTTAGTTTTGTATAAGTGTTCAAATATGGTATGTTTTGGCAAGTACTAGATGCAATGAAAATATGCAGATGTTGTCTTGATATGTAATAAGCATATGAATGGAAAATGCATGATATTAATTAGGTATTTGAATACTATGTTGAATTGTTATAAAATGTGTATGAAATGTTGTGGATTGGCTGCCTATTTGGTAATAAAATGTTGCAATTTATGCTTGTGCATGTATGTATAAATAGGGTGGAAAAATGGCTTTGCAAATAGCCTATTTTTGTCCACGCGGGCAGAGACACGGGCGTGTGTCTCAATCATGTGCAACACACAGTCATGTTACACAGTCGTGTGTCCCCTGGTGTTGATATTAAAATATAGTCAGTATGCTCTACACGGTCTCACACATGGGCATGTGACCGGCCGTGTGGTACAAGTTAGTATACCCCCTATTTCGCACATGGCCTAGCACACGAGCGTGTGACTTGGCCATGTTGCATAAGTAAGTATACCCTACATTTGGCACATCCTAGCACAAGGCCTGGCATATGGGCGTGTGTGGCCACTTCGAATGGCACACGGGCTAGACACACGGGCATGTGGTTGGTCGTGTGACCCAAGTCAGTATGTACCCCCTATTTTCACACGGCTAGAGACACGGGCGTGTCTGGTGGTCGTGTGAGACACACGGCCTGGTCACATAGGCGTGTGTCCTCTGTATTGAGAAAAATTTTCAAAGTTTCATGGAAGTTTTATAAGTTATCGGTTTAGTCCCGAACCACTCCTATAGCATGTTAAGGCCTCGTAGGCTATTGTAAGGGACAAATTGAATGATAATTGTATGAAATGATTGAATACATGAGAAAAGTACGGTTATATGTGTTTTAGGTCCGGTAATGCTCCGTAACCCTATTTCGGCGTTGAATATGGGTGAGGGGTGTTAGACACTAGCCTTTCTATTCATCCCTTGTAACTATACGGGGTTCGTCATTCATTCGGTGTTTGCCCAAAGGCATTGTCTTTATATTATCATCACGAAATCCGTTCTTTAGATTTCGTCATGAAGGCATCCCTTTTCAAAGATAACCATAGAGGTTTTCTTTTTAGAGTCTAGCCACAAGGCTTTCTTTTAATAGAGATTGCCACAATGTCTTCCTTTTAATAGAAATAGCCACAAAAGCATCCTTTCAGAGATAACCACGAAGACATCCTTTTAGAGATAGCCAGAAAGGCTTCCTTTTAATAGAGATAGCCACAAAGACTTCTTTTTACGAAAATTTCCATGAAGGCAATTCTTTAGGTTGCTCCACAAAGGCGTCTTTATATAGATTAGCATAAAGGTATTCTTTATCAAAGATTAACCACAAAGACATTCCTTTAACAGAAACAACCACAAAGGATCACCTTTATTAAAATTGGTGTCTTTGATGATATGGATTTGCCTAAACTCACCGTTGTGAGGTTTACCCCTCACCATCTGGTACTCACCCAATCGTCCATTAAATCTTTTCCATATAATGCCATTGCCTAGCCATGGTCTTACACTATATGGTCTTCAAAATGCCATTGATTTTCCTTTCAAAGATTCGTGTTTTTAGACCCAATGGACCCCTTTAAATGACTTTGGAGAAAACACAGACACTTCATACAGACTCATTCACATCTGACTTACTTATGGTAGACTATTTCACAATAGACTTGTTCATATCCATATTCCATATGAATCATTTATGCAAGTTCGTCAGACATACATTTCTCATAGAATCATCACATCATACATTTTTAGCTTATTCTCACAGAAGGTTCTAACAGGCATAATACATTTGCAAAGATCGGCTTAGGGACTCACTTCATAACCTAGAAGGCTGTTAAACTTTAGATCTAATCATTCCTTGTGACAACAGTAACTTGAGTTCCAGATCTTTCATTCAACCAGATGCTATGGCTTCCTCATCTCGTCAAATAGAGACACTTTGTTAGAACTCATTCAGGTAACTTTTTACCTCTACTTTAACTTAGACATGTCACTAAGTCTTATTGCTACAAGTATACTCACTTATATGCATTTTTTTAGTAGATAGAATCATGAAACGTACCTTGTTGGGAGAGAGCTTACTATAAAAAAAACCAGAGTTCCAGACTTGTCTTCTTGGGAGGCATCCCCTATTTGCTTAGCCCCTTTGTCTTTAAGAAGGAAGACAACCATCTTGAACTTAACCTGAGTGTCCTTTTAACCTAACTTAAAGTTTCACGGATACTTCATTAATGTCACATCAAGATTGTATTGCTTAACTAAAATTTTTCACTCCCAAGAAACTTACCTGATACTCCATTAGCCATTAAATTTTTTGGTTCACATTTGGTTAGTTCCCAACCAGCTTTCCTTACAAATCTACTAGTACGGGTGATCGACTCTAGACGTACCAACATCCATAGTAGAAATCATGCACAAAAATATGAAAAGCCGATATCCGTAAGTATAAAGGTCGGGTTGAAATATAGTTACAACAGATTTGATGAGTACTTTGAGGATCATACCCAAGGAAGGCAAGCACTAAATTAATTCTAACCTAAGCATAAATAGATTTAATTAGTACTTTAAATGAAATATATTGTGATGAAATAGAAACAAAGGTTTTTGTAATCTTTACTAATAATAATAAAATAAATAAATAAATCACTAGAAATCAAATAATAGAATGTATCAAATCTGAATATGGGATGATTATCTTGCTTCAGTAATCATAACCAACTGTTGCTTCAGGTTTTCTTGTTCAATCAACTAATCGGTATCCTAGCAGATTTTCTAATCTTCCACTAAAATAACGAGTCGACACGAACTGCTTATCTCTTGACCTCACAGTCCAGACTGGTTCAGGGTTAAGGTAATCACAAATAATCCATACAAAGTTTTAGTTAATTCCCACCTTAATGACTTCTTAGGGTTGTTAGGCATAGGTTTTAGCTTCTTCCTTTCCATAATAGTTGATATGTGAAAAGAACCCTACAAAATAGTTAATCAATCATAACTCTACTCACTAATACCTCATTGGAGGATTAGTTCCTCATGAATCTCATAATCAATATAAACTTGATAGAAAGAGTATGTAACACCCCTTACCCGTATTCAACACCGAAATAGGGTACGAGGCATTACTAGACATAAACACAAGCAAACATACATTTTTGAGTCATAAATTTCCATTCAAATTTAAAACTTCTCATACTCATTCATACGTCCCTAATATGAGCCTGCGAAGCTCAATACATGCTTTGGAAGTGGTTCGAGACTAAATCGAGAACTTTAGAAAATTTAACAAAACTTAGAAAATTTTTCATGTTACAGGGCTCACACGACCGTGCTATAGGCCGTGTTCAAAATAGGGTGCTCTCTAACTTGTGCCACACGGCCGTGTCATACGCCTGTGTACTAGGCTGTGTGGTGAATTCAATTTTTATAATTTTTCGTAAAATTGGTGCAGACTTCACACGCCTGAGACACATGCCCGTGTCCAAGGTCATGTAGCACACACGACCGAGACACACGCCTATATCTCTGCCCGTGTGCTTAATTCTGGACATTCTGTTTTCCATCAATTAAGTTGTAGGGGACACACGATCGAGAACACATGCCCGTGGGGGCCTAGACACATGCTCGTGTGTCTACTCATGTGGATAACAATAAGGCTATTTACCAAGCCATTTTGCCACCCTTACTTGTACACACATACACAACATCATATAGCACCAACCCAAGCATATTACATACAACCAATCAGCAACAATCAAGACATCAACTCATCATTCACATGCTACCATCTATCACACACAAACATCACATGCTTATAAACTCAAATCATGTAGATTCCCACATCCATGGAAGGCATCATCATATAACTTATTTATTCCAACATTATCCAATTTTCAATGGCCATTTACAAAATGAACTTTCAACCAATATAAGCCAAAATATTTGGCCAAATCAATTATGACACATAAAATGACCAAGTCCCCTATACATGTCATAACTCAAAGCGTTGAATTCATTGGTACCAAAATAGTAGTTGATAGAGTGAATTGATCTCTGACGATCTCCAATCCTGGGCTAGCTTGGTGACACTATAAGACAAGGGAAAGAAAAAGGAGTAAGCTATATAGCTTAATAAGTTCATATGCAAATAATAAACAATATTAACCATACAATTTCCATAAAAGTAACGTACGTACATTGACCTAAATGTCATTAAAACCTCATGAACATAACATACTCAATCACATTCTTACCAATAGTTCATCATATACCAAATTCATTTCCTTTGAGTTTTTCGTACATTCATGTACCAACTTGTAACATAATCACATACTTTCTCATCTTTGACATACCCATTGAACCACTTGGAATACTATTAGATATACGGAAAACTCTACACATAAGTGCCACATATGTAGCCAATGCTACCACAAATCTCATAACACATATAAGCTCGCCCTCGAGCTATCTTCGGGCCTGCTCACACAAGCTATCAATCGAAACGTAGCTACGCGGTGCTGCTCACACAAGCTATTAGGTATCCGCAACATATGCTGATATACCTAGCCACTGGTAGGACGTACAAGACCAGCACCCAGGACACATAAATCACATCATCACATGGGTTTCTAGTGACATGTCACTTGTATCCTAATCTATTTCTAAGGTTCAACCGGGATTTACTCGCTCGTCAAAACTTCATCAATTTCATCCATAGAGTCAATCATACAATTTATGCAATAACGAAACATTATAAATGCCAAGCTACATGAAACAAATTTTCGGAAGTCCACAGAAAAATTATTGCTAATTGCCCGAAGTGAGAAGCAAAAATATTCTGATAATGACGTTCCTCAGTAATATCATCATGACTCTCGAAGTCATGCGCGGTAGCAATACCAAACCAAATACGACGAGTAGTGGGGTCCTGAGCTAATCCTTGGCTAACCTTATTTATATACAAACTTACCTTGGGACAAAAATAGTAGAATTTGACCTAATTGTCAAATACTTTGTTTTTCCCCCGGTCTAGGTCCGTACCTCATTTTTCTTGATATATAATAACAAATTTAACTCATTCAATCATCACATTATTCAATTCAACCCAAAAATCATATTATAGAAAAATTACATTTTTGCCACTAAACTTTGACATTTTACATTTTAGTTCTTAGGCTTGTAAAATGAAATATGTTCAATTTCTTTAATACACAAGCCTAGCCAAACTATTTTTATGCTCATACCAGCCCAAATTTTTCATTAAATTGCACTTTTACTACATATTTTATAACTTTTACAAATAGGTCCTTTTTTACATTTTTACCGAAAATCACTTAGTAAAAGTTGTTTATCCAACACCAAAGTTGTATAATCTACCATTAAACATTAAAATATACAAATATCTAATATGGGTCAAACCATAGATCGTAATCATACTTCAAATTTATGGTAGAAATAGATAAATCAAATGATAACGGCTTCAAAAATGTAAAGAGCATTAAAAACGAAGCTAGATGTACTTACAATCAAGCTTGGAAGTTGAACAAACCCTCGCTATGGTGACCTTATAATTTTTGGCACATGGAGAAGAAGATGGACAAAAATTTTGGCTTTATTTTCCCTTTTTATTCATTTATTTACTAAATAACCAAAATGCCCTTAATGCATAACTTTGAAATTTCACCTTTCACATCCATTTTTGTCCACTAACTTATCCAATGGTATAATTACAAACTAAAGTCCTCCAATTTAAAATCTCATAGTAATTGGACACCTTTAACAACTGGAACTCAACTTTTTCACTTTTTACAATTTAGTCCTTTTTACTAAATGAAGTGCCCAAACGTCAAAATTTTTGAACGAAACTTTCACGAAATCATTTTATAAAATTATAGACCATAGAAATATCAAAAAATAAATTTTATTGTATCAGATTTGTAGTCCCAAAACCACTATTATAACTAGACCCAAAATCAGGCTGTTATAACTCTCCCCCTTAAGAATTTTCGTCCCCGAAAATCTTACTAGAAAATAGGTTTGGGTACTATTTTTACATAGCTTCCTCAGGTTCCCAAGTAGCCTTTTCGACTCTGTTTCGTTTCCACAAAACTTTAACAAGGGCTATATTTTTATTTCTCATCTGTTTAACTTCTCGAGCCAAAATATTGATCGGTTCTTCACTGTAAGTCATATCAGGTCAAATCTCAACCTCTGTCAGAGAAATCACATGTGAAGGGTTTGATCGATAACGGTATAACATAGATACATGAAACATGTTTTGAATCCTTTTCGACTCTGTCAGTAAAGCTAACCAATATGCCACCGACCTTATTCTTTCAATAACCTCATACGGCCCAATGAAACGTGGACTTAACTTTCCTTTACAGCCAAATCTCAGAATCTTCTTCCGTAAAGATACTTTCAGGAATACTTTATCACCAATCTGAAATTCGATCTCTTTTCCTTTCAAATCCGCATACGACTTCTGTCGATCTGACGCTGCCTTCAAATAATGCTGAATTACTTTCACTTTCTCTTGGTCTCCCTAACCAAATCGACCCTATGTATCTGTTTCTCACTAAGCTCTATCCAATACAACGAAGTTTGACACTTGCGACCATACAATGCCTCATAAGGTGCCATCTTTATACTCGACTAAAAACTGTTGTTATAAGCAAATTCGACTAAAGGTGGATATTTTTCCCAACTACCTTCGAATTCTAAAACACAACAACGAAGCATGTCTTTGAGAACCTGAATCGTTCTCTCTGATTGGCCGTCAGTTTGCGGATGAAATGTGGTATTAAAGTTTAACTTTGTACCCAAATATTCTTGCAACTTCTTCCAGAATCGTGAAGTAAACTTGGATCTCTATCCAAAATAATAGAAATAGGTACTCCGTGAAATCTCACAATCATAACAATATACAATTCGGCTAATTTATTAAGTGAATCATCTGTATGTACCGGAATAAAATGAGTTGATTTCATCAATCTATCAACAACGACCCAAATGACATCTTTCTTTTTTGGTATCAAAAGTAAACCCATCACGAAGTCTATCGTAATTCTATCACATTTCCACTCGGGTACCATCACTAGCTGAAGTAAACCCGAAGGTACTTGGTGTTTGGTTTTCACTTGCTGACAAATCAAACATTTCGATACAAATTCAAAGATATCTTGTTTCATACCTGACCACCAATACAGTTTTTTCAAAGCATTATACATCTTCGTACTTCCCGGATGAACAAATAAACAACAACTGTGTGCCTCGTGTAAAATTTTTTGAATAAATTCATCATTTCTCAATACACATATTCTATCTCAGAACATCAAACAATCACCTAAACCGATTCGAAAGTTTGAATCATTACCAGATTCACACTGAGCTCTTTTAGCTTGTAATTCACTATCACTTTTTTTGAGCTTCACAAATCTACTGAAGAAATACCAGCCTAGCTTTTAACTCAGCTAGAACCGAACCGTCATTGAATAAAGTCAACCTCGTATTCATATCTCTCAAGGCAAACAAGGACTTTCTGCTCAAAGCATCCGTGACTACGTTTGCCTTTCCGGGATGGTAGTCTGTTACCAACTCATAATCATTTAGTAACTCAAGCCATCTCCGTTGTCGCAAGTTCAAATCCTTTTGAGTCATCAAATACTTCAAACTCTTGTGGTCGGTATAGATGTGGCACTTCTAACCGTACAAATGATGACGCCAAATTTTCAAAGCAAGAACAATGGCGGCCAATTCCAAATCATGCGTCAGATAATTCTTCTCGTGCAGTTTAAACTGTCTCGAGGCATAAGCTATCACTTTTCCCTCTTGCATCAACACATCCTAATCCATTCAGTGAAGCATCGCTATTAATCACAAACTCTTTCCGGTTCAGGTTGCACTAAAACTGGCGCCTCAGTCAACAATGGTTTCAACTTCTCAAAACTTTGATAACATTTTTCGGACCATTCAATCTTAACATATTTTTGGAACAGCTTAGTCATAGGAGTAGCAATCATCGAAAATCTGTTGAAAAAATGTCGATAATAACCGGCTAAGCCTAAAAAGCTTCTGACTTTTGATACATTCTTCAGCGGTTCCCAATCAACAATTACTGATATCTTACTCTGATCATGTAACAGTCCGTTTACTAGATTACTTCAGAAAGATGTTAGATTTGAATGGTCTGATAAATGTCAGAAAAGTTTTGCTCAATTGAAAACTCTGTTAACAGAAGCTCCAGTGTTAATACAACCAGAATCGGGCAAAGAATTTGTGATTTACAGTGATGCTTCGTTAAATAGTTTGGGATGCGTTTTGATGCAAAAAGAAAAGTTGTAGCTTATGCCTTAAGACAATTGAAGCCTCACAAAAGAACTATCTGATGCACGACCTTGAGTTAGCTGCATTGTGTTTGCACTTAAGATGTGGCATCATTATCTGTAAATGTCATGTTTTTTAGATCATAAAAGTTTGAACTATCTAATGACTCAGAAAGATTTGAACCTGCATTAGAGAAGATGGCTTGAGTTGTTGAAAGATTACGAGCTTCTGATAGATTATCATCCGTGTAAAGCAAATGTCATTGCTGATGCACTGAGTCAAAAATCATTGTTTGCACTACATGCTCTGAATGCCCAGTTAGATTTGATTGATGACAGTTTTGTGGTGGTTGAATTAAAAGCGAAACCACTGTTTATACAGCAGATAAGTGATGCTCAAAAATATGATAATGAATTACTAACGAAATGAGCTCAGTGTGAATTGAATTTTGAATTTGAATTTCAAATTGTTGATGATAGTTTGGGATTTCGGGATCGTATTTGTGTTCCGAGAAATTCGGAGTTGATTCATCTGATTCTGAGTGAAGCACATAATAGTAGTCTATCTGTTCATCTGGGAAGTACTAAAATGTATCATGACTTGAAACGACACTACTGGTGGTCTGGTATGAAAAGGGACATTTCTGACTTTTTTTTTGAAATGTTTACTTTGTCAGCAAGTGAAAGCTGAACATCAAGTTCCATCAGGTTTGTTACAACCGATTCTGATTCCTGAATGGAAATGGTATAAAGTGACGATGGATTTTGTTTTTGTTTACCTTTAACACCGAGAAAGAAAGATGCGATATGGGTCGTGGTTAATAGATTAATGAAAACTGCCCATTTTATTCTGGTAAGATCTCACTACTCACTTGAGAGATTAGCCGAGCTTTACATTTTTGAGATTGTCAGGTTGTACAGGGTGCCACTATCCATAGTTTCAGATAGAGATCCGACAGTCACATCAAGATTTTGGAAGAAATTACAAGAAGCTTTAGGTACGGAATAGCGTTTTAGTACATCTTTTCATCCACAAACAGATGGTCAATCCAAGTGGATCATTTAGATTTTAAAGGATATGTTACGATGCTATATACTTGAGTTTAACTGTTCGTGGGAACAGTATCTGCCATTGATCAAATTTTTTTCATATAATAATAGTTTTCAGACAAGCATCAAAATGGCACCTTATGAAGCTTTGTACGGACGTAAATGTCTTACACCTTTATATTAGATCGAGCTTAGTGAAAATTAGCTCCACGGGGTTGATTTGATAAAAGGTTCTGAACAGAAAGTGAAATTAATTTGAGATTGTTTGAAAGCAACATCTGATCATCAGAAGTCTTATACAGACTTGAAATGAAAAGATATAGAATTGAGATAGGTGACAAAGTATTTTTGAAAGTGTCACATGGAAGAAAGTGCTTCTTTTTGGACGTAAAGGCAAATTGAGACCTAGATTCATCGGACCATATGAGATCATTGAACGTGTTGGGCCTGTTGCTTATAGATTAAAGTTGCCCATTGAGATAGAAAAGATCCACAATGTATTTCATGTCTCGATGCTCCGTAGGTATCGATCTGATCGGTCACATGTGATTGCTCTATCTAAAATTGAAATCTGATCTTATATGTCATACGAGGAGGATCCGATCCATATCTTAGCTCGTGAAATGAAAGAGTTGAGAAACAAGAAAATTTCCTTAGTGAAAGTACTATGGCATCGTCACAGAATAGAAGAGGCTACGTGGGAGCCTGAAGATTCTGTGAGACAACAATATCCGACACTGTTTAACGGCAAACTTTTTAGGGACGAAAATCCCTAAGGAGGGAGAATTGTAACAGTCCAATTTATACCATAGTCAAAAAGTGGTTTCGAGACCATAAATCTGAGCCCATATAATATTTTAATATTATTTTCTTTATCATTGATATGTGACTAAGCATGTGGTAAATTTTCGTGAGTTAATTTGTCCATCTGTGTGTTTAATTTGACAAAAGGATTAAATCACATATAGTTTAAAAATGGCTCTTCATTTGATTAAGAGGTTTAATTGATGTGGCTTTGGATTGTAAGGGTTTTATGTTGCAATTTGGCCAAAATATGGCTAGTAGACGACAACATGGTTTTATAATATGTTTTATGTGATATTTTATAAGTTGAAATTTATATTATATTTATTTATTAAGTTATTATTATAAAACAAAGCATTTAAAGAAAAAGAAAGCCATATTGCTTTATCCTTGGTCGAATATCAAAAACAAAAAGAAAACAAGAAGAAAACAAGGTTTCGGCTAGGCTTGAGCTTAATTAATGTAAGTTTTGACTTCGATTTTTGATAATTTTTACGTTTTTGTAACCGTTGCTTCAAGAGCTATCAAACCCATGTCTCAATTTAATGAATTGATGTTGTTCATGAGAAATGCCATTGATGATATATTGAGCTTTGTGATGATCTTTGGTGTTAAATGAAAGATTTGAGCTAGATGAACATACTTTGTTCTTGAATTTTTGATGAATTTATCTAATTAGGGCTAAATTGAGAAAATGGTAAATTTAAGGACTAAATTACAAATTTGATGAAAAGTATGAGCTTGTATGATGTTCATAAGTATTCGGCTAGGCTTGTGTACATGTTGATTTTGTGAATTTGATGTTTTGAGAAAAATAGAGTAAATTGATAAATTGTGCAAGTATGAGGGCTAATTTGTAAATAGCCCTAAATGTGTGTCCTTGGATTGAATTGAATGAATTAGTGAATAAAAGGGTTAATTCTGAATATGTTTAGATGAAGAACCAAGGAAAATAGACTTAGAACGCGGGAAAGCGAAAGTGACAAAGTAGCCATTTTCATTCAGTTAAACTGAATCCGAGGTAAGTCACTATGCAAATAAATGTACTTGTATGAAATTAAGGTTGCTCATATTACTAATGTTGATAATGAATGCTTATGAGAGGTTATGCATATGAATTTTGAGATAAGTTTGATATAGTGACAATGTCCGAGAAGTCACGTACGAACCTAGGAATAGATAGGATTAGCTATGTCATGACATAAGTAACTGTTCTATTTTATCATGTAAGACCATACCACGGACGTTGGTGTTGATTTGAGATTTCATGTAAGACCACGTCTGGGACGTTGGCATCGATATGAGTTATACGTGTAAGACCACGTCTGGGACGTTAGCATCGATAAGAGCTTTACGTGTAAGATCATGTCTAAGACATCGGCATCGTATTAATTCGTATAAGACCTTGTCAGGGATAGTGGCATCGATATTCGAGTGCATGTAAGACCTCGTTTGGGACGTTGGCATTGTATGACTATTCTGAGCTTTCAAGTTTTCCTACTAGATTCCTAAAGGTTCAAAGGGCAACTTTGTGATACGAATTGTAAATCCGAGCTATGATAAAAAAAAGTGAACAAATATTCATTTCAGGTACGTTGAATGTACATTAAGTGTGTATAAAAAGGTAAGTACTTATATGACTTGAAGTTGAAGAAATGTATGTTTAAATGTGAGAATGTGAATCTTGAATTGATGAATGTGGAAAATGTGGCCACAAGTATGAATCAAGGTATATATGTGATGATTTGCTAAGTGATTGGAATGTGCCAGTGTATTTACTTGCTCAAAATGCATTTTATGCTAAGTTTGTTTGTATATTGACTTACTAAGCTTTTGGAAAGCTTACTCTGTGTGTCTGTTTTCTCTATTTTATAGGTCATCAAAGCTACTGAAGGCTCGAAACCGTCAAGGATCGTCATCACACTACTAAACTCTTTTTGGTACTCTTTGAAAAATATATATTGCTAGATATGGCATGTATAGGCTAGATATGTGTATATATTTATGAAGTGAACTTAGCCATGGTTTTGGCAAGTTTGGAGTTGATAAAATGCTTAAATGAATGAGTTATATGATGCATATTTTTGGTATGGTTTGGAGCACAAGAAATGGTCAAGTTTTTTAGTAAGTTTTGGATGAATTATACTTGTGATGATGTGAGTTTTAGTTTTGTAATTTGGCATGAATGAAATTGGTATTGAATTTATAGATTGATTGATCAATTTAGTATGTTTTTTGTTGCCATATATGCATGATATGATTTGCTAAATGTTGCTTGTAGGTATGACCCAAATGGGTGGTATTTTGGTCTTGCCAATGACTTATAATGGCACACGACCATGGCACACTGGCGTGTCTAGTGACCGTGGGGTAAAGTCAATAGCTAGCATAAAAGTACACGACCATGGCGCACAGGCGTGCCTAGAAGCCATGTGAGAAATTTAGTATATGGCTTAGTAGGACACGATCTTAGCACACGGAGGTGCTTGATAGCCGTACGGGTTTGGTAGGATCGACCACGGTCAGGGTACACGGGCGTGCTTGGTGGCCGTGGTGTGTAGTCAGGTTCGACCATGGGGAGGACACACGTGTGTGTCTAGTAGCCATGGAGGGCACACGGTTGGCTCCCACGGGCATGTATCCCCTGTATTTTAAAAAAAGTTTTTAAAGTTTTTGAGAACTTCTGTATATGTTTTGTTTTAGTCCCGACCTGGGTTATAAGCAAATTTAAGGTCTCGATAACCTATTTAAGGTACATTGTATGTATGATTGATGAATGAAATTTATGAAATGTTATAAATGTTTTTGATCTGTCAGGTAACGCTTTTAACCCTAATCTGGCGACAGACACGGGATAGGGGTGTTACATTTGATTGGTATCAGAGCTACGGTTTAGTCGATTCTTAGACTAACATAGTGTGTTAGAGTCTAGCTATACATGCCATATAATTGAATTATGATAGTGTGGTGAATCCTGATGTATAAAATGTGATTTCTGTATAGTAATGGGTCTCGAAAGAGCAGTAGCTGACGACGTAGAAAGTAATGCGCTTGCTCCCACGCAAGGGATTCGAGGCCGGCTACGAGCGGTCAAGAGGGAAAAGCTAAACACGCTTTCTTCCAGATTATTAGTGAGTGGTTCACTCAATTCATGAGGAACAACCCGACTGTTTCACAACCCCCGCCCCCTATTAATCCCCCTCAGACTATAATTGTGCCACCGATTATGCATCCAAATCTGTTGAATAAGCCTCCGGTTGTCAAGATTCATAAGTATGGGGCCGAAAAATTTCGGGTTACTAATGATGATGATGCTAAGAAGGCCGAGTTCTGGATTGAGAATACTATCCGAGTATTTGACGAAATGTCTTTGACTCTGAAAGAGTGCATAAACTGTGTAGTATCATTACTCAGGGATGTAGCTTATCAATGGTGGAAAACTCTGATTCACACTATTCCGAAAGAGTGAGTTGCATGGGACTTCATTCAGATTGAGTTCTAGAAGAAATATATCACTGAAAGATTCATCGATAAAAAACAAAAAGAATTTCTGGAACTAAAATAGGGTTGAATGACTGTTTTTGAGTATGAACGAGAGTTCGTGAGATTAAGTCAGCATGCTCGAGAATGCATATCATCTAAAGCTATAATGTGTAAAAGATTTGAAGATGGCCTTAATGAAGACATTCGTTTACTAGTTGGGATTTTAGAAATAAAAGAGTTTGTTGTACTCATTGACCGAGCATGCAAAGCTAAAGTACTTGGGAAAGATAAAAGAAAAGTTGAGTTTGAAGCTATAGATATGAGAAAGAGATATCCAAGCAAGTCATTCCAGTCTTCTTCGAAGAGATTCAGAGATGATGAAAGTCATTCAAGAGATAATGTGGGGCATTCAAACAGGAATCGAGCTAGATCACAAATAAGTTCCAAAACTCGCGTAACTTTAATGGCCAGTGTTGATAATGTCAGGACTAAGAGACCTGAATGTAAACATTATGGAAAAAAGCATCCTGGAAGCTATAGATTAGACGACAGAGCTTGCTTCAGATGTGGATCATTTGATCATTTCATCCGTGATTGTCCTGAGTCTGTCAAGCCAGAGATTGTTCAGATTCAAAGACCTGATAATGCACTGGTGAGAGGTAGATCTTCAAAGAATATAAGAAATGTCAGTGGTAGTTAGAGAATTACGAGAGACACCATTACAAGATCTGAAGCTAGCGCACCTGCCAGAGCATATGCTATCCGAGATCGTCAGGAAGCTTCATCACCTAATGTTATAACGGGTACTTTTACACTTTATGATACTCTTGTGATTGCATTGATAAACCTTGGTTCTACCCATTTGTATATATGTGTGAATTTAGTATTAAGTAAGACTTTGCACGTAGAGTCTACTGAGTTTGCTATAAAAGTATCTAACCCCTTACGTAAAAGTGTTTTTGGTTGATAAAGTACGCAAGAACTGTCCGTTAATGTTTAGAGATATATTTTCCCTACTGATCTGATGCTTCTACCATTTGATGTGTTTGATATTATCCTGGGTATGGACTGGCTATCTTTGCTTGATACTGTTGTGAATTGAAAAGAAAGACTATAGATTTGAGATGTTCGAATAATGAAATTATACGGGTTGAGTCTAATGATTTGAATGGATTTCCTGCTGTGATATCGTTATTGAAAGCTCAGAGTTATGTGAAAAAGGGATATAAGGCATATTTTTCTTTTGTAATTGATTTGAAAATGCCTGAAAGGAAAATTGAGTCGTACATATTGTTTGCGAGTTTTTGATGTGTTTTCTGAAGAGTTATCGGGTTTACCTCTGATTCAGGAAGTTGAATTTGGTATTGAATTTTTGCCTGGTACGACACCTATTTTGATAGCTCCGTATAGGATGGCCCCAACAGAATTGAAAGAGTTAAAGTCACAGTTGGAAGAGTTAATTGATAGAGGGTTCACTAGATCGAGTTTGTCGCCTTGGGGTGCTTCCATTCTATTTGTAAAAAAGAAAGATGGTACGATGAGAATGTGTATCGATTATCGTCAGTTGAATAAGGTGACCATAGAGAATAAACATCCGTTACCCAGAATTGATGACTTATTTGATCAGTTAAAAGGGGCTACTGTATTGTCCAAGATTGATCTGAGATCGGGATACTACCAGTTGAGAGTTAAAGACTCAGACATTTCGAAGACGACTTTTAGAACAAGGTACGGACATAATGAGTTCTTAGTTATGCCATTTGGATTAACCAATGCTCCTGCTGTTTTAATGGTTCAATGAAAAGAATTTTCGGCCGTACCTAGATAGATTTGTTGTGGTATTCATAGATGACATCCTGATTTATTCACGTGATGAAATTGAGCATGCTGAACATTTGAAAATTGTGTTTCAAACTTTGAGAGAAAAGAAATTGTATGCAAAATTTAGCAAATGTGAATTTTGGTTGCATGAGGTTAGTTTTCTAGGACATATTGTGTCAGCTTCTAGGATTCGTGTTGATCCGAGCAAGATTTCTGCTATTCTGGATTGGAAACCTTCGAGAAATATGTCTAAACTCCATAGTTTTCTGGGTTTTGCTGGTTATTATCGCCGATTTGTGAAAGGACTTCAGTGATAGATACTCTGTTGACTAGATTACTTCAGAAAGATGTTAGATTTGAATGGTTTGATAAATGTCAGAAAAGTTTTGATCAACTGAAAACTCTGTTAACAAAAGCTCCAGTGTTAATACAACCAGAATCGGGCAAAGAATTTATGACTTACAGTGATGCTTCGTTAAATGGTCTAGGATGCATTTTGATGCAAGAAGGCAAAGTTGTAGCTTATGCCTTAAGGCAATTGAAGCCTCACAAAAAGAACTATCTGATGCACGACCTTGAGTTAGCTGTGATTGTGTTTGCACTTAAGATATGGCGTCATTATCTGTATGGTGAGAAATGTCATGTGTTTTCAGATCATAAAAGTTTGAAATATCTGATGACTCAGAAAGATTTGAACCTGCGTTAAAGAAGATGGCTTGAGTTGTTGAAAGATTACGAGCATGTGATAGATTATCATCTGGGTGAAGCAAATGTTGTTGCTGATGCACTTAGTCGAAAATCATTGTTTGCACTACATGCTCTGAATGCCCAGTTAGATTTGACTTACGACAGCTTTGCGGTAGCTGAATTAAAAGTAAAACCATTGTTTATACAGCAGATATGTGGTGCTCAGAAATCTGATAATGAATTACTAACGAAATGAGCTCAGTGTGCATTGAATTCCAAATCTGATTTTCAAATTGGTGATGATTGTTTGAGATTTCGGGATCGTATCTGTGTTCCGAGAAATCCGGAGTTGATTCATCTGATTCTGAGTGAAGCATACAATAGTAGTCAATTTGTTCATCCAGGAAGTACTAAAATGTATCATGATTTGAAACAATAATATTGGTGGTCTAGTATGAAACGCGACATTTCTGACTTCGTTCCGAAATGTTTAATTTGTCAGCAAGTGAAAGCTGAACATCAAGTTCCATCAGGTTTGTTACAACAGGTTCTGAATCCTGAATGGAAATGGGATAGAGTGACGATGGATTTTGGTTCTGGTTTGCTGATCGCTGCAAAACAGTCTAGTTTAAATATTTATAAAAGAGTGATCAAACCTGCATACTGACTGCGACAACGATAGAGGCAAGCGCACCTATCAAACAGTAGTATAGCTCAGGCAAGAATATCTTATCAAACCCAAGGAACCCAAAAGTACTACTACTCACTTTCTTCTTATTATTTAGACTTAAATAAGGAGTGATTAATTAACTTATCTAAGACTAATGAAATACTTAAACTAAATGCAAAGACAAAAGAATAAACTGGGAACAGACTTTGGAAAACTCAGTTGATAAAGACGATACCCTGGAAGAATCCACCTATGACTTCACTTATTATCTAACTTTCAATTCATATGATTTCTTTTACTTAGCTTGATTCGTGAGACTCCTAACCTATATTAAACCTTCTCTCAAGGCGAATAATGTCTAACCTTAGGTTAATTAGTGGAACTCTCGTTCTCTTATAATAACCCCCTAAGGAAGCAGTAAATAGATCAATGGACTCCCATATTAGGTTTCACCCTAATCCAGCAAAATCTCGTAACCCTATCTCTAGGCGCCTGATCAACTCTACTTAATTATGCTAGATCTACTCTTAGGCAGGGTATATTCCTCCTCCACCTAAGCACATCAGATTAAATTAAGCCACATAATTTATAACAAACTAAGTATTTATCATATAAACCAATAAATCAAATAACAAAATCCATCATAGGTTTCATCCCCTTCAGGTATCTGAAGGATCTAGTTCATAATAAAATAAGAAAACATCTCAAGAGAAAAGATAAAACAAAACATAAGAAATCCTAAAACCTTTGAAGGAATTGAAGGAGAGACCCCGTCTTGAGTAGAATTCGACTCTTGAGATGGATCAATGGCTATCTTCAAGTAATTCCCTAAACGAGTAAAGCTCTAATAGAAAACTCTGCTAAAACACGACATACTGTTTGACCTGTGAACTCTCCTTCCAAGTTGCCTCCTAAGGTGTTTATATAGACTTTGTGATGCCTTACTTGGCCCATAAGTATCCTAATTTAAGTCTAATTCCTAATGGGGTGTTTGAGTAGGCTTTAGAATGTGTTTCTTTGCCTCTAAGTATCCTGTCTCGAATGAAATTGCTCTTTCCTGTGGCAGGGGCACGGTCAAGGCACGCCCGTGTAAGTCGTGGTCCAACCCGTGTCTTGATTCTGTTGATTGAGGCACGGCCTTAGCACGCCCGTGCTAGTCAAGGTTCAAGCCATGCTTCGGGTCTACCAATTGGGGCACGGTCGTGTATATCAGGGTCAGGCCGTGTTGGGCTTTTTGTCGGTGAGGCATGGTCGTGTAAATCAGGGTGTGACCGTGTGCAATCTAAATATTGGGGCATGGCCGCGTGGCATGAAGCCCAGGCCGTGTCGACTTCTTGGGCTGACCAAACTTTGGTCTGTTTTAAACCCGTTTTGCATCCTTCTTATCCTTGGCTGGTTTCCTGAGTATAAGACATGGAAAGAAAGGATTAAGAGCACCTTTTTACAAAAATTAAGGATAAATTCATCCAAAAGCATACTAAATGTGGGATTAAAATATGTTACTTTTACGGTTTATCAAATACCCCCACACTTAAGCTTTTGCTTGTCCTCAAGCAAAATTCTCAACTTGCAATTAAAATGAACTTTCCAAAATTCATAATTCCCATTGGCAATGCCTCATCATAATTCATAGATAATTTATACATGGATCATTTAGCTCGAAGTGCCCTAAAGATTCAAACGAGATAAGTCATGATTTTGTAGTATGAAAACATAAGTGTCTCCCATTACTTAAATAATTACCTTTGATTCAAAACCGACAAGAATTGACATCCTCACTAAAGATTCACTCAAAGCACTCAAGGTGTTTAAGGATCAAGAAAAAGCGCTCAAAAGTCGAACCTGAAAAGTTAATCCCATAGGCTTGCTCGAAAATCAAATCTCCACCATCAGATATGAGATAATAAACAGATCAAAAGGTCTTTATTAGGGTTGTAACGGTCAGGGTTAAAAGGTGTGGATAAAGGATGAATCAGAGGTTAAGATCGAGATTGAATTGACTAATTACCTAATCTAAAAAATAATGAACTAAATATGAATATTTACATCGAATGAAAGGTAATAATACCACTATTGATAAATACTCTATAATAAAGAGTATTTTCTTCACTTTAAAATTTGGTAATACTTTAATCTGAGCTTTTTCTTCAACAATTGGGGTTTAATTACTCTAAGCTCTTTTATTGAATAAACTTTGATATTTTTTTTAAGAACAAACTAAGAAAAACTTAATAGAAGGAACATTGATAATGAAAATAACCTAATTTGGCAATTGATCAAGTCAATTCTCGATAGAGGGGTAGTAAAAAGGAATGTTGATAACAAATACAAAGGGATTCTGGGTTAATATTATTGGGTGAGTCAATAAAAAGGTTGTTAGGATTCAACGGGGTTCACTAGGGGTTAATTTATATGGGTAGGCTTTTTAGCGGAGTGAATCGAGTTAAAACCTAGGTGCCTTTATCATCTCAGTATATCAAATCATTAATGTGGTCTCGACATGTATAAACGAGGCAAGTTCTAGAATAATAGTTCAATGTTGACACACTTATAATTAATAAAGCGAGCACGAAAAAGAATATATATGTTCTACAAGGCTCAAAATCTCACAAAAATTATGGGTGTTTTGACATTATGGGCAAAAACTTGATCGTTGCAAAACAGTCTAGTTTTAATATTTATAAAAGAGTGATCGAACCTGTAGACTGACTGTGACAACGATAGAGGCAAGCGCACCTATCGAACAATAGTATAGCTCAGGCAAGAATATCTTATCGAACCCAAGGAACCTAAAAGTACTACTACTCACTTTCTTTCTATTATTTAGCCTAAAATATGGAGTGATTGGTTTATTAAACTAAAACAAATGAAATATTTAAACTAAATGCAAAGACAAAAGAAATGAAACTTTGGGAAAAGACTTTGAAGAAAACTCAATTAATAAAGATGGCACCTTCGGGAAGAATCCACCTATGACTTCACTTATTATCTACCTTTTCAATTCATATGATTTCTTTACTTAGCTTGATCCGTGAGACTCCCTAACCTATATTAAACCTTCTCTCGAAGTGAATAACGTCTAACCTTAGGTTAATTAGTAGAACTCTCATTCTCTTATAATAACCCCCTAAGGAAGTAGTAAATCGATCAATGGCCTCCCATATTAGGTTTCACCCTAATCTGGCAAAATCTCGTAACCCTATCTCTAGGTGCCCGATCAACTCCACTTAATTATGCTAGATCTACTCTTAGGTAGGGTCTATTCCTCCTCCACCTAAGCACATCAGATAAATTTAAGCAACATAATTAAGAACAAACTAAGTATTTATCATATAAACCAAAAGAATTAACTAACAAAATCCATCATAGGTTTCATCCCCTTCATGTATCTGAGGGGTTTAGTTCATAACTAAACAAGAAAACATCTCAAGAGAAAAGATAGAATAAAACATAGGTAATCCTTAAAACCCCCTAAAGGAATTGAAGAGGAGATCCTCTGTCTTGAGTAGAATTCTGACTCTTCGAGATGGATCAATTGGCTATCTTCGAGACAATCTATAAACGAGTAAAGCTCTAGCAGAAAATTCTGCTAAAACCTCCCGCCTTTGAATTGCTGCCGTGGATTGTTTATATCGACCTTTGGGATGCTTTTCTTGGCTCCTAAGTACTCGTAATTCAGATATAATTTGTCCTAGGTGTTTGAGTAGACTTAGGATTACGTTTCTTGGGCTGCAAACATCCTATTCCAAGTGAAATTGCTCTTTCTCATGGTAGGGGCACGGCTAAGGCACGCCCGTGTAAGTCGTGGTCTAGCCCGTGTCTCCATTCTGTTGATTTAGGCACGGCTATGACACGTCCGTGTTATATATAGGTAGAGGCTGTGCTTCAGGTCTACCAATTGGGGCACGGCCGTGTACATTGGGGTCAGGCCGTGTTGGGCTTTTTATCAACGAGGCACGGTCGTGTAAATAGGGTGTGACCGTATGCAATCTAAATATTGGGGCACGGTTATGTGGCATGAAGTCCAGGCCGTGCTGACTTCTTGGGTTAACCCAATTTGGTCCGTATTAAGCCCGTTTTACGTTTTTTTTATCCTTAGGTGTTCTCCTGAGTATAAGACATGAAAAGAAAGGATTAAGAGCATCTTTTTACATAAATTGAGGGCTAAATCATCCAAAAGCATACTAAATGTGGGGTTAAAATGTGTTACTTTTACGGTTTATCAAATACCCCCACACTTAAGCTTTTGCTTATCCTCAATCAAAATTCTCAACTTACAATTAAAACAAACTTTCCCTGATTCATAATTCCTATCAATAATGCCTTATCATAATTCATAGATAATTTATACATGGATGGTTTAACTTGAAGTGCCCTAAAGTTTCGATCAAGATAAGTCATACATTTATAGTACGAAAATATAGATGTCTCCACTTATTTAAATAGTTACCATTGATTCAAAACTGAGAAGGATTGACATCCTCACTAAAGATTCACTCAAACCACTCAAAGTGTTTAAGGATCAAGAAAAAGCGCTCAAAAGTCAAACCTGAAAAGTTAATCCCATAGGCTTGCCTGAAAATCGAATCTCTACCACTGTATATGAGATGATTAACAGATCAAAAGTTCTTTATTATGGTTGTAACGGGGCTAGGTTAAAGGTGTGGATAAAGGCTGAATAAGAGGGTTAGAATCGAGATTGAATTGACTATTTACCTAATTAGAAACAATGAAGTAATATAAGTACTTACATTAATTAAAGGCTAATAAGAATACTATAATACTTCAATACGAGCTCTTCTTCAACAATTGGAATTTAGATACATGAGCTTTACACTTTGACTGATTTTTTTTAAGAACAAACTAAAATATTACATCATAAATGATAAATGTAACTGCTGAACTAATATAATTCGGTAATTTAATCAAATCAAACCTCGATTAAAGGGTAGTCAAAAGAATGGTGATAACAAATATAAAGGGATTTTGGGTTGATATTAGTGGGTGAGTCAATAAAAAGGTTATTAGGATTCAACGGGGTTTACTAGGGGTTAATTTATGAAGGTAGGCTTTTTAGTAGAGTGAATGGTTTAAACCTAGGGGCCTTTATCATCTCAGTATATCAAAACATTAATGTGGTCTCCAACTTCTGCAGCGAATAATTAGTGCGAACCTGTATAAAATGGGCAGATTTAGTCAGTCAATCAACAATAACCCATACCAAGTCCTTCCTAGTTGGCGTTATGGGTAATCCACTTACAAAATCCATGGTCACCCTCTCCCAATTCCAGAGTGGAATCTTTACTGGCTGTAGTAACCCAGAAGGAAGTTGGTGCTCAGCCTTAACTTGTTGGCATGTCATACACTTTCCCACGAAATCAGTAACCTTGCGCTTAAGCCCTGGCCACCAGTACAGTTCACGTAGATCTCGATACAACTTGTTTCCACTAGGATGCATAACATAAGGACTACTATGCACCTCCTGTAGGATAGACAGTATCAGATAAGAATCTCTCAACATACAAACTCTCCTACGGAAACATAGTACTCCCTCATTATTCAGCCGAAAATTTGTAGTCTCTCCACTCTCAACT
Source organism: Gossypium rotundifolium (assembly GCA_025506655.1). NCBI lineage: Eukaryota > Viridiplantae > Streptophyta > Magnoliopsida > Malvales > Malvaceae > Gossypium > Gossypium rotundifolium. Next base: position 35,914,415 of record CP106730.1, read on the forward strand.
TGTCAGAAACGAGGAGCCAATGACTCATCCAACAACATTTTCTCCTTAATTTGTTCAGGCCAAGTGGGTCTCACTTCAAGTTCGGCTAACAAGCTACTATCATCGAACAGGCTGAGATGAGCAAACATTGCTCTTGAATTAGATAAAACCCTACGGCTTAGTGCATTGGCTACTACATTAGATTTTCAAGGATGGTACTCAATTGAGCAATCATAATCCTTAAGCAACTCTATCCATCTTTGTTGCCTAAGATTTAACTCCTTCTGAGTAAGGAGGTACTTGAGGCTTTTATGGTCTGTGGAAATAATAGACTTCTCACCATATAAGTAATGCCTCCAAATCTTCAATGTGAACACTACCGCAGCTAACTCCAAGTCGTGAGTGGGATAATTCACCTCGTGAGGCTTAAGCTGACGAGACTCATATGCAACTACCTTACTTTCTTGCATCAACACACAACCCAATCCAATGTGTGATGAATCACTGTAGATAGCGAATTCTTTCCCAGAATCTGACTGTATTAACATAGGGGCTTCAGTCAAAACTTTCTTCAGTTTCTCAAAACTCTCTTGCTACTTATCAGTCGAAATAAACTGTACCCCTTTACACAGTAACTCAGTAAGTGGTGCAGCAATTAGTGAAAACCCCTCAAAATGTTTGTAATACCCAGCCAGACCCAGAAAACTTCAAATCTTAGATACAATCTTTGGTGGTTTCCAATCCAATACGGCTTCAATTTTTCAAGGATCCACCCTAATTCCCTCGACAGACACCATGTGACCCAAAAAAGTCACTTCTCGCAGCCAAAACTCACACTTGCTGAACATTGCGTATAGCTGTTTTTCCCTCAAAATTTGCAAAACAATTCGAATATGTGCATCATGATCCTCTTCGATTATTAAATATACCATAATATCATCTATAAAAGCACTACGAACCGATCCAGGTAAGTCTGGAACACACAGATCATCAGATCCATGAAAGTAGCTGGTACATTCGTCAGCCCAAACGGCATCACTAGGAACTCGTAGTGACCATAATGAGTCCTAAACAGCAGTCTTATACACATCAACCTCCTTAACCTTTAGCTGATAGTACCCAGGTCGAAGATCTATCTTGGAGAAAATCGAAGCTCCTCGCAGCTGGTCAAATAGATCATCTATCCTCGATAAAGGGTACTTGTTATTAATCGTCAGTTTGTTCAGTTGATGATAATCGATGCACATGCGCATGGATCCATATTTCTTATTAACAAATAACATTGGTGCTCCTTATGGAGACACACTCGACCGAATGAACTGTCGGTCCAGTAGCTCTTGAACTTGAGCCTTTAACTCCACTATCTCCTTCGGTGCTATCCTATAAGGGGCAATAGACACCGGAGCTATTCTCGGTAGGAGCTCAACACCAAATTTGACCTCGCGGTTTGGAGGCAACCCAGGAAGCTATTTAGGAAATACATTTAGAAACTCCTTAACAGTTCTGACATCTCCGACAGAAGGACCTTTAGAATCAAAACTGCTAACATAAGCTAAAACGTCTCGCAACCCTTGCAAACCAGTTCCTCTACCTTTAATGTTGAGATTACGTTAGACAAATAATCTCTTCGCTCCCCTAACACAACCACCTCCTCATCCTCAGTAGACTTCAACACCATACACATAGCAGCACAGTCCAAATTTACGGTGTTTCACTAGTGAATCCATGCCCAATATCAGATCGAATTCGTCAAACGGCAGTTCCAACAAATCTGCTGGAAAGACAACCCCTTGGATCTCTAGGGGCACGTCTTTAAATAACTTATTCAATCTAACCAACTGTCCCAATAGACTTAACACAGTCATCTCACTATCAGTAATTTCAAACTGAAAACCCAATGTCCCAGACACAGTGCATGCAACATACGAGTGTGTAGACCCAATATCAATTAAACCAGTGTATGGTACACTATAAATTAGGAACATACCAGTTATGACGTTCGGGGTGTCGTCATCCTCTCGACGACGAGTAGCATAGACCAAAGCTGGCTGTCTCACCTTAGTGTTACCACAACCTCGTGCCCAATGCTCCATGTCCTTTACCCAAACCATTTCCCCCTTTGGCTTGACCATGACCTCTCAGTGGCTAGTGACCACCTCTCCCTGGCTGAACATCGCCTTGACCTACGGGTTGCATCTGAACAGGTGATAAACCGTAAAAGTAATTTATTTTAGTCCCACATTTAGCATACTTTTAGATGATTTATACCTTGAATTATCGTAATTTGTTGCTCTTAATCCGTTGTTTTCATGTTTTATACTCAGAAGAGCATCGGAGAATGAAAAGAACGAGAAATGGGCGTAAAACGGACCAAATTGGGTTAAAATGGAAATAGACACGGCCTGGGCCCAAGACCACACGTCAGTGCCTCCCTAATTTACTCTAACACGGCCTGGACCCCGAAACACACGGGCGAGTCTCTTTAGTAGACTCAAACACGACTTGACCACGATCCACACGGGCGTGTGCCATGGACGTGTCCCTGCCACGGCTAAGAGGAGTTTTACTTGAATTAGGATACTTAGGGGATAAGTAAGGCATCTCAAAGCTTATATAAACACCTTATGGGGCAACTTAAGGAGAGAGTTCGGCAGAAGCCTTCTGCCAGGGCTTTTGTCGGGAAGACATTTGTATAGGCATCCGGCTAGGCCGAAGAAGGGAGATTTATGGAGATTACTCGAAGATAGCCAGTCGATTCATCTCAAGAAGTCGAAATTATACTTAAGACGGAGGATCTCTCATCCAATTCCTTCAGGGGGTTTTAGGGATTTCTTATGTTTTGTTTTATCTTTTCTTTTGAGATGTTTTCTTTTACAACTATGAACTAAACCCTCAGATACCTGAGGGGGATGAAACCTAAGATGAATCTTGTTATTGTTTACTGAACTATATGATAAATATTTTGCTTGTTCTTAATTATGTGTTCTTAAATCTTGTGTTGATATTTCTGGGATATTAATTCAAGTATGATGTGCTTAGGTGGAGAAGCAAAAGTCCCTGCCTAAGAGTAGATCTAGAATAATTAAGCGGAGTTGATCACGTGCCTAGAGATAGGGTGACGAGATTTTGCCAGAATAGGGTGAAACCTAATATGGGAGTCTATAGATCGAGTTAATGCAATTCTAGGGGTTTTAATTAGAAAGAGATTCCAATTAATCAACCTAGGGTTAGACGTTAGTCGCCTTAAGTCATAACTAAACCATAATATTTTCAGCTCATATGGCTCTAGCATCCTAATTTTAGACTCAATTCAACAATTTTCTCTAGATAATCTCTTCATAAATACTTGACAGGTGAACTTATCGAAAGATCGAATGATAATTATCAGACTCATAATACATATAGCTCAATAACTAGAATGATTTAATTCGCTAGATACTATGTCCATTACATCAAGAACTTACCAGTTCTTAGACAAGTACTTAGGCCATACTATGAGCCTTTGATCGAGTACTGTACATAGACATTTTCATTTAAGCAGTTATTTCATATCAATGAGACTACTTATTAACAATACTTTTAAACCATAATGTTTACATAAAATTCACTAATCTCAGCAGACTGCATCCTTAAATTTACTGCTAAACACTATCAGAGTCTATCAAGCAAAACTTGTACAGATCTATGCCAGAGTATTACGATCATTAAGAATGTTAGAAACTTATATTCTATTAAGACATTAGACTGCTTACGAGATCTTTAACAATCTAGTACGACCCTTATCAACATTGATTCGCAATTATGACGAACTCAATGTACAACTAGTAACATCTAATGACTCATAATCTATAATTATCTATTAATCAAATTCATTAACTAGCGTGTACAGAGTTAATTCAGTACTTAATTGTATTCATTTAATCATTATCAATGTTAGAATAACTTGTAATATTAAAATTGTGATGAACTAAGTTATGTATATAGCAATTTCAATTATAGCTTGATTATAGATCAATTTCAATCTGTATATAGAATTCTTAATCTTAGAATCTAGAATATTATAGTTTTAAGAAATTTAGCCCAAATATGCTGAAATAACTAGATTAGCAAATTAACATTCCGTACTTATAGATTTAGTATAACTAGTCATATTGTCTAAGTAGTGCTCATTATTAGCTACATAAATGAATCAATTTATAACAATTAAATGACTGTCATTGGTATAACCTCGAAATTTCCAATATTCTAATCAATGCTAATATACAATTCAAGACTCTAGACTCTATACAATCCTGCACTAAACATAAGTTAATTCGAAACAATGTCGACTTAGCATTACTATACGCCTACTTAAAGGCATAATTATCAATCCAATTAGCCACCATTCCCAGATCTAATCATACAATGAATATCGCTAAGTCATATATGCATCAATACTTGGCCAAACTGACTATCATGCCCTAACCTAACACACTACGATTCAGATACTTCAATACCTAAAAGTTTTACCTCCAATAACAGCATCATCTATCACAATCAGTTAGACTATCCGTCACACAAGTTCAATACCAATGCTTAATTCGATTAGCTATTCAATACTAACTACAATAGACCTATGCCTCTGTACTAAAAGCCTTACGTTATAAGCTACTAGCCCAGGATAATACTAACTGGCATATATCCATACCCTAATCAATCGATACTAAATACGACCTAAGAATTAAACCCAATCTTCATAACGCCAGCCTTAGATGCCTCAAGCAATACTAGTCAATTAACATTGCGATTCCACATCAACAGATACTCAATTACATCCAACCAATCTCGTGTCCTACAATATAGATCCCGATCCATTGTCTCACAAGAGCCATTCTATCAACTCCCATTAACATCTAACCATCGTCACATTCTCTTGCTACAATGCCTTACATAGACTGTAGCTATGCAATCTAGTAATTCAATATAATGCTATAATACAACCTTAGGCTCTTGCTGACTTCAAGTACCATCATGAAGCAATCATTATGCACAAGACTTAATTGCATTAATACAATTTAGTCAAACAATTAATCTATGTCAATATGACCTTCTTTAAATCAGATTACTTAACTGTTACACACAAATTTTCAAGCAATCACTACATGTCTTTGAACTCTATATTGCTAACTAAACGCACTATTTAACACTTATTTCACATTTAATCGTAAATCAGAATTTAAATACTTTTCACAAGTTATCTTATTTAGATCAAATTCGTAACTCACATGCTTAACACTCATTGAATGATAGTATATACAAGTCTAAGTTACTAATCAAAAATGAATAGACAATGTCTATTGAAATTACTAAATAATAATATAAATTATTAAAATGGTATGAAGATTAATAGCTTTAAATTAAAATGTAGACATAACTGAATATATATCTAAATAGGTCAATTGAAATAGAACTAATTGTGAAATTGAACTTAACTGAAAATCAAAAATTATATACAGTGAAATGAACTTAAAAAACTAATTACCAACAATAGATGCAAAATGTGACAAATGCTAATAGTAAACTTACCAATGAGTCAGAGTGACAATGAACAATGGGCTAATCAAAGTAGTGAAACGAAGAAGAAGGAATTGTAACAGAAAACGATAAGGAAGAAGAACAGATGGATAAGATATTAACTATCAATGACAACAAAGAATATAATGATAAATTAGCAATAAGAAATGCCAACATAACAGTGAACAAAGATGCAACCAATGAACAACAAAAAAAAAACTCAATAGATCAAGCAAGCCTATAGATCAACATAAAGAATGTATATAAGTTATATTAACAAAGATCACAAGTAAAATCAGTAATGGCTACAAATACCACAACAAAGAATACTAGCAACATTCACACTGTACCTGCATTGCACAAATCCAGAAATCCCAACAACTTGAAATCAATGCTAATAGTTTAGACAATCACAAATTATAACCAGCAACATGCCAAGCCATTAAATTCCTCCACGTGCAATCAATTTGTCCTTACCGTCCAATCAATCTACTACACTAGATACTAATCACCCTCACAGACTCAAACCATCAATCCAAATCTACTGGATTCAAACATGCCAACAATTTGCCATGCCATATGCCCAAACTCTATCATTCTAAAATCCTTAACCAATTAGCATGTTCACTAAACACACTACAATGCAATCATCCTTCAATTAACAAGCTGTACTAACCTCTTCATATGTTGCGATGCTTGCCCCTAAATCTGCTAACGCATTATCAATAGATAAACTAACAAATAAACATGGAATTGTAAAGCTCCCTGGATCTTTTAATTTTCATGGCAGTTTATTTTGTAGAATTGCTGAGCATATTGTGTTTAACTCCACGTGGTGCTCTTCGTCTAATGTGTGTTTGTTGGTCAATAGCTATCTTAAAAATTTCCTCGAGTCTGGTATCTAAAAAAGAGCCTCAAGAAGGGGTAAGTTAATATGTAATTTCTTTAAGAGTTTAAGAAACTTACCGAACTGTTCTTCTGAATCATCTCTTTTTATCGCTTTGGGATAAGGTATGTGAGGTTGGTACTCCTTGATTACTGGTTTTGGCTTTTCTTGTGTTACCTCTACCTTACCTTCATCTACCTTATTTTCTTGTATTGGAATGAGTTCCTCTAACCCTTTACTGTTATTAGCTGAGATGGCTTGAATTTGCTCCTTTGGGTTGATCTCCGTGATGCTTGGTAGACGTCCTTGTCATCGTTTCTAACAGTAGCTTCGCAAGTTGTTTGACTGCATTAGTTGCTTCCTTTATTGTCTTTGTAAGTTCCCCCATTCGATTCTCATTACTTTTAATTGTTTTCTCAGTTTCTTGCAATCAATTTTTGTGTTTGCCATAAATTTTGTCAGCATCTTTTCAAGATTTGACTCTTCTTCTTGTTGGTGAGGTGGTCGTTGAAAATTTGGAGGAAGTTTTGATCTTTGGCTATTTTGATCATCCCATGAGAAATTGGGATGGTACTTCTAACATGCATTATAAGTGTCACTATAAAAATTATTTTGATATCTAGAATAGTTACTTGTATAGTGAGCTTGCTCGTTTTCCATGCCACATCCGTAGGGTGGGTACTCAGGATTCGTCACGCCTCCTAGATTCGAATCATATTGTATTTCTGGGTGTACCTGCGAGGGACTATACCAATCATCAGTCTTTTTATTTATCTCTAATTGATTAGATAACCTGGTGACCACGTCGAGGTTGAAAACACTAGTTATTTTAGTAGGAATTGCCCTCATGACTTGCCACTGATAATTATTCAGTGCTATCTTTTCCATAAAGTAAAATTTTCTGCCAAAAGAGAAATAGAAAAAAAATAGCAAAGTAAAATAATAATAATAATAATAATAATAATTAATTTACAAATAAAAAAATTGGCTAAAGTAATAAAAATTAAGCTTTCTTAATATTTTAGTTCCCCGGCAACAACGTCAAAAACTTGATCGTGTCAAACAGTCGAGTTTTAATATTTATAAAGAATGATCAAACCTGTAGACTAACTATGACAATGATTGAGGCAAGTGCAACTATCGAATAATAGTATAGTTTAGGCAAGATTATTTTATCGAACCCAAAGGAACCTAAAAGTACTACTACTCACTTTCTTTCTATTATTTAGCCTAAAATATGGAGTGATTAGTTTATTAATCTAAAAAAACTAGTGAAAAACTAAACTAGATGCAAAGGCAAAAGAATGAAACTTAGGGAGAAGATTGTGGAAAAAACTCAGTTGATTTTAGACGATACCCTCAGGAAGAATCCACCTATGACTTCTCTTGTTATCTAACTTTTAATTCAAACGACTTCTTTACTTAGCTTGATCTATGAGACTCCCTAACCTATATTAAACCCTCTCTCGAGGCAAATAACGTCCAACCTCATGTTAATTAGTGGAACTCTTGTTCTTTTATAATAACCCCCTAAGGAAGTAGTAAATCGATCAATGGACTCCCATATTAGGTTTCACCTTAATCCGACAAAATATCGTCACCCTATCTCTAGGCGTGCGATCAACTCCTCTTAATTATGCTAGATCTACTCTTAGGCAGGGTCTATTCTTACTCCACCTAAGCACATCAGATTAAATTAAGCAATAAAATTAAGAACAAACTAAGTACTTATCATATGATTTAGAAATCAAATAACAAAATCCATCATAGGTTTCATCCCTTGTGTTTCAAGGGTTTAGTTCATAACAAAATAAGAAAACATCTCAAGAGAAAAGATAAAACAAAACATAAGAAATCCCTAAAACCCCCTGAAGGAATTGAAGAGGAGATCCTCTGTCATGAGTAGAACTCCGGCTTCTTGAGATGGATCAACTGGCTATCTTCGAGTAATTCCCTGAATAAAAGCTCTGGTAGAAAACTTTGCCCCTATTTTGGCTTCTACCGAACTCCCCTTTTTAGTTGCTACCTTGGGTGTTTATATAGGCTTTGAGATGCTTTACTTGGCTCCTAAGTATCCTAATTCAAGTAGAATTCATCCTAGGATGTTTAAGTAGACTTAGGAATGTATTTCTTTGCCCCAAAGCATCCAAACCGGAGTGAAATTGCTTATTCCCATGGCAGGGGCACGCCCATGGCTCACGCCCGTGTAAGTCGTGGCCAGTTCGTGTTGGACTTTTGTCAATGAGGCAGGCCATGTCAATTAAGGTGAGGCCGTGTTCTAAATAAATGGCAATGCATGGTCGTGTGGCTTGAAGTCTAGGCCGTGTCGATTTATTGGGTTGGCCCAATTTGGTCCATTTTAAGACCGTTTTACGTTCTTTTATCCTTAGGTGCTTTCATGAGTATAAGACATGAAAAGAAAGGATTAAGAGCACCTTTTTACATAAATCAGGGATAAATCATCCAAAAGCATACTAAATGTGGGATTAAAATATGTTACTTTTACGGTTTATCAGCGCCATTGACGGGGAACTGAAATATGAAGAACGCTTAATTTTTATTACTTTAGCCATATTTTATTTTTGCAATTAAATTTTATTGTTGCTTTTCTAAATTTTCTTCTTTCGCTCTTTTTAGGTACCTCTAGTTTATGACTAGAAGGAACCCGACAGGACCTCTACTTTATGATAGTGACATCGAAGGTACCGTTCACAGAAATCACTAAGAAAAAAGGAGAAGCTTAAACTACATAGAAGAAGAGCAAGAAGACGAAACCAATCCTACTGAAAGGATGGCTGAAAACAATCCGCTACCTCTAGAGGCGACAGAACATCATGCTCCACAAACTATGTATGATTAACAGGAACTGAGTCAACTATTGTTAGGCCTACTATTGCTGCAAATAATTTTGAACTGAAACCTAACACTATACAGATGATACAACAGTTTGTTCAGTTTGATGGTTTGCAGGATGAGGATCCCAACACACACTTAGCAAATTTTCTAGAATTCTGTGATACCTTCAAAATAAATGGCATTTCTAATGATGCCATCTATCTTCGGTTATTTCCATTTTCTTTAAGGAATAAATCCAAATAGTATTTACATTTTCTTCTGCGAGGATCAATCACTACATGGGATCAAATGACCAAGAAATTTTTATTTAAAATATTTTTTGCCGGCCAAAATGGCCAAGTTAAGGAATGATATGTCTTCTTTTGTCTAGATGGATTTAGAGACACTTTACGACGCATAGGAGAGATACAAATATTTTTTGAGGAAGTGCCCACACCACGGATTACCCTTATGGTTACAGATCCAAACTTTCTACAATGGTGTGAACCCCTGAACAAGGCAAGTAATTGATTCAACCACCAGCAGAACGCTGAATAACAAAACTCCTGAAGTAGCCTACAAGTTTATCGAGGAGATGTCACTGAATAACTACCAGTGGCAAGTTACAAGGACAAGGCCAGGCAAAGCAGCCAGAGTTTTCAACCTCGATGCAGTAACCATGTTATCAAATCAGGTAGAGTTACTACATAAAAAACTTGATGGTTTATAAGGTTCTTCGCAGGCACATCCAGTTATGCAGTGTGATGCAAGTGAAGGCGTGGTGAATCCTGAGTACCCACCCTATGGGCAGGGCATGGAGAGCGAGCAAATGAACTATATGGGTAACAATTTCTGATCTAACAATAACCCTTATAGTAATACATATAATCCAGGTTGGAAGAACTACCCCAATTTTTCATGGGGCGGTCAAAGAAATCAAAGGTAACAATCATCCCAAAACTTCCAACAACAGCTTAACCACAGGAAAAGAAGCTGAACCTTGAAGAGGTGCTGACAAATTTCATAGCAACCTCAGAAACACGTTTCCAAATGGTAGAAGCAAAACTTGAAGCATTGTCACAGGAATTCAAGGATCAGATCGGGCAACTTACTAGGTTAGTTTCTGAAATACGATCAGAAATCTTACCTAGGGAAAAAGAGCAAGTCCAGGTGGTGACAATGAAAAATGGAAAGGAGTTAATCAAAACAAAGAAGGAGGTACCACATGAACCCGATAAGGCAAAAATAACTCTGACCCATGAGGAAATTAAACCAACAATCCCGTATTCAACAAAGTTTAAGAAAGATCACTTAGATGCACAATATGGTAAATTTCTTGAACTTTTCAAACAGCTACATATTAACTTACCTTTTGTTGAAGCTATATAGCAGATGCCAACATATGCAAAATTTTTAAATGAGCTTCTAACAAATAAAAGAAAGTTCGAGGAAATTTTAATAATGGAACTTAATGAAGAATGCTCAGCTATCATTCAAAACAAGTTGCCAACCAAATTGAAAGGTCCGGAAGTTTTACTATTCCCTGTTTAATTGGTAGTTTGAGCACAGAAAAAGCATTAGCTGATTTAGGTGCCAGCATTAATTTAATGCCTTATAAAATGTATAAGCAACTTGGTCTTGGGGAACCAACACCCACTAGGATGAGTATTCAGTTAGCTGACAGATTTGTTAAGTATCATAGGGGAATCGTTGGAGATGTTCTGGTAAAAGTAGATAAATTTATATTTCCTGTTGATTTTGTTGTGCTTGACATGAATGAGGATGTAGAGGTACCATTAGTTTTGGGATGACCCTTTCTAGCTACTACCAGGGCCGTCATTAATGTTGGTGATGGTAAACTCGCACTAAGGGTAGGAGATGAAGAAATTGTGTTCCAAATTTATGATGCCATGTGATATTCTAGAGAACAAGATGATTCATTTTACTTTGTTGATGCTACTGATCACATTTTTCAAGAATCTTTGTAGGAAATCATGCACAGTGACACGAAGGAACTGTATTTTTCAAATGGTGAGGGGAAAGGTAATGATATCGATGAAGTGAATCCCAATACATCATTCTTTAGATAGAAGGAAATAGAGGACATTGAGATCAATGACAAATTAAAACAAAAACCCTCTATTGATGAGTCACCCAAGTTAGAACTGAAACAATTGCCAAAACATCTGGAATACGCATTCCTGAGGGAAAATTCTACACTTTCGATAATTATCTCTTCAGATTAGGACCCAAGGAAAAAGAAGAATTGCTAAAAGTACTAAGGAAGCACAAAAAGGCCATAGCATGGAAAATGTCAGACTTTAAAGAAATAAGCCCATCATTCTGCACCCAAAAAATTTTAATGGAAGATGAATATAAACCTTGTGTGCAACCTCAAAGACGTTTGAATCCCAATATGAAAGAAGTTGTCAAAGCCAAGGTAATTAAACTTCTAGATGTAGGAATAATCTATCCTATTTCTGACAGCACCTGGGTAAGTCCTGTGCAAGTAGTTCCAAAGAAAGGAGGCATGACTGTTGTAGCCAATGAAAATAATGAATTGATTCCTACAAGAACGGTCACAAGTTGGAGAGTCTGCATTGACTATAGGAAGCTAAATGACGCAACCAGAATAGATCACTTCCCTTTACCCTTTACCCTTTATTGATCACTTCAAGATCAAGAAAAGACAACATTTACATGTCTATATGGTACGTTTGCTTATCGTAGAGTGCCTTTTGTATTATGTAATGCTCCTGCTACTTTCAGCGCTGCGTGCTAACCATCTTTGATGAACTTGTGGAAGATATTATAGAGGTATTTATAGACGACTTCTCGGTATTTGGTAACCCTTTCCACCTTTGTCTTAAAAATTTAGAACGAGTTCTAATAAGATGTAAGGAAACAAATCTTGTCTTGAATTGGGAAAAATGTCACTTTATGGTTAGAGAGGGGATTGTGTTAGGACATAAGATTTCTAGAAAAGGGATTGAGGTAGATAAAGCAAAGATTGAAACCATAGAAAAACTACCTCCTCCTAGTTCAGTTAAGGCTATTAAAAGATTTTTAGGACATGCTGGGTTTTACAGAAGATTCATTAAAGATTTCTCTAAACTAGCTAAGCCTTTTGCGAGATTACTAGAAAAAGATGTTCCTTTCAATTTTCATCAGGAGTGTTTAGATGCTTTTAATATCCTTAAAGATAAACTAATAAATGATCCAATTATAATTGCACCTGATTGGAATCTACCTTTTGAACTAATGTGTGATGTGAGTGATTTTACAGTAGGAGCTATTTTGGGACAGCGAAGAAACAAGCTTTTTCAGCCAATTTATTATGCTATCAGAACATTGACACCTGCGCAAGAGAACTACACCACCACAGAGAAAGAATTGCTAGCTGTAGTTTTTGCATTTTCAAATTTATACAATATCTAATATTATCTGAAGTTATTGTTTGTAATGATCATTTAGCTCTTCGTTACCTCTTACCAAAAGGTTAACACTTCATCAAAAGAAACGATTCTTTGCTGATGCGAAAAACTATTTTTGGGAAGATCTTTTTTTTTCCAGCATATGTTCAAATCAAGTAATTCGGTGATGCATTACAAGGATAGGAACAGGCAAAATCTTGGAACATTACCATTCAAGACCTTCAGGAGGACATTACAGTGGGATTAAGACAACCCACAAAATGCTCGAATCGGGATTTTATTGGCCAACTCTTTTCAAGGATGCCAACAGGTATGCTGCTTCGTGTGATAAATGCCAAAGAACGTAATATTTCTAATCGCGATGAAATGCCACAGACATATATGTTATCATGTGAGATATTTGATGTATGGGGTATTGACTTTATGGGTCCATTCCCTAGTTCATTCAAAAATAAGTACATCTTACTAGTAGTAGATTACATGTCAAAATGGGTGAAGCCCAAGCTTTACCTACTAATGATGCTACAGCTGTAGTAAAGTTTCTTAAGAAACTTTTCTCTTGTTTTGGAACACCCAGAGCAATCATCAGTGATAGGGGCACTCACTTTTGCAATACTCAATTTGAAAAAGTCTTAAGAAAATATAGAGTACACCACAGAACAGCTACCCCTTATCATCCTCAAACCAGTGGGCAAGTGGAAGTGGCAAATCGAGAGCTTAAGCGAATCCTAAAAGAAACAGTTGAATTAAATAGGAAAGATTGGGCAATAAAAGTAGATGATGCTTCATGGGCCTATAGAACAACATTTAAAACCCCTTTAGGGTTATCCCCATACAAACTTGTTTACGAAAAAAAGTTGTCATCTACCATTTGACTTAGAGCACAAAGCCTACTGGGCCATAAAATTCTTGAATTACGATCTTAAAACTGCTGGTGAGAAGAGGATGATGCAGTTAAACAAACTAGATGAATGGCGACCTGAGGCCTATGAAAATTCACGACTATATAAGGAGGCAACAAAACGACGCCATGATGCTCGTTTAAAACAATCAAGGAAATTCAAAGTAGGAGACTTAGTCTTACTGTATAATTTAAGGCTCAAACTATTTCTTGGAAAGATGAAATCAAGGTGGTCAGGCTCATTCATGATAAAATTTGCTTTTCCTTACTGCACAGTCGAGGTAACACATCCAACACAAGGAACATTCAAGGTAAATGGCCATCGACTGAAATTTTACGATGGTGAAGATTTCAAGGAATTGAGAGAGGAGCTTCAGCTCCATGAACCTTCATTTAGGAATAAAAATAGATTGAGTCTAGCTTAAAACTTTAAACGAGTGCTTCTCGGGAGGCAACCCGAGCACTAACTTCACTAACCCCATTAATGTTCACATTTTAATTTTATTTTTCCTTTTTAACATCTAAATTGAACTAACTGAGTCAGTTAAGTGCAGGTTTCCTATCACATGGCCTTATACATGGGCGTGCCCATGGCCGTTTGGATAACATAGGATGAAAAATGGGCGTGCGGGTAGATGTGTGAGAAGAGGAAGAAAATTTTTCCCCAAAACGGGTTGCGATAAAAAGACCATGGCTGTGCGATGCAATCATGGTCTATTCTAAGTAACTAAGCACGGGCATGCGCCATGCCCGTGCGTCGCTACTGTGGCCTACATTGTGAGCTCATAAACAGGCATGGAAAACTAAACGTGGTCGTGGGAAAAATGATATACCCCACAACACGGCCGTGCGAGGCAGCCGTGGTTGATACTGACTTACCAATCACGGGCGTGGTAATTTGAACACAGACGTGGGAGAAACAATATGACCCACAACACGGTAGTGTGAGGAGGCCGTGTGACTCAACACACCCACGATACACAGGCATGGGGAGGCATCAGAGTTGAAAATCTATTTAAACCACCACCCCTTCCTCCCTTCTCCACATAATCCTAAACCCCACTTTCTACACCTTTTTGGTTCTCAATTTCATTTTCATTTACATTCATCTTTCAAAACCCTTGACGACCACAACTATGTCGAAGAAGCGGAAGGATCAAAACACAGTCTCCCCATGGGATATCGACCTACATAAGTTAATGTCGGCCTCTTCATATAATCGATAAGCCAAGGGTCTTTGAGACCTTTTCGGACTTATTTTTCTTTAATATTTTCCTTTATTTTCCTTAACTATACTTCTCTTTTGCTTAATTCATTTTATTTTCTTTTAGTGTCTTGGTTTTAGGTTCTTAAGACTGCTACGGAATCACGCACCATGGCCTTAGAAATCACACCCACCTCGCGAACCATCAAACAATAAGGACTCCTCAGTCCATGTACCTTGTCTTATAAGTTTATTTTGCTTTTTATTTTCCTTCACTTTAGCTTGCTTTTCTTTAAATATTTATTTCATATATTTTGAATCTCTATTATTGATTCCTGGCTAATTCTTCACGAGCTCCCCAATTTCTTCATCTAGCGCAGAGCTCGCTAGTAACCACCACAACAGAAACATGACACATCCAACATATTTTTCACATCATCCAAGGATCTCATCCATAATTTAGAAAGTTTTACTTATCTCCCTCTCTTTCAATTATCTACTAAATGTTGTTATCTATCTTTGTACATTGAGGGCAATGTACAACTTAAGTGTGGGGGGTTAACCATAGCATTATTCGAAAATACTTGAATTATGCTTTATTCTAAATTAAATTTATCATATTACTAATTGGGATAAAATTTCTTTTGATTTAAGATTTTTATTTATATGTCTTAGATTAAGTCATAGTTAATTGTGCATTGATGATTTGAACTTTAAGATACTAGAAAATCAAGCATGATAAGTCTATTTTTGATGAATAAAAAATTTTCTAGGTTGTCGAACTGAATTTGAATATTACCTTGAAGTTTGAAATTTAAAGGGATTGATGTCAATTACCCATAATTTTTTGAGATTTGAGCCTTATAGAGAATATATTCTTTTTAATGCTCACTTTATTGATTATGAGTGTGTCAACACTAAATTGTTATTCTAGAACTTGCCTCGATTATACATGTCAAGACCACATTATTGATTTGATATACTGAGATGATAAAGGCACCTAGGTTTTAACCCACTCACTCCACTAAAAAGCCTACGTACATAATTAAACCCTAGTGAACCTTTTTGATCCTAACAACCCTTTTTATTGATTCATCCACTGATACTAACCCAAAACCCCGCTCATATTTGTTATCACCATTCCTTTGACTACCCTTCTATCGAGAATTGATTTGATCAGTTGCCTAATTACTTTATTTTAGTTGATAAAGTTCTTTCTTATATTATGTAAATATTTGGCTTGTTCTTAAAAATAAATAAATAAATAAATAAAAATCAATGTATATTCATTATTAGTTCTGTAATTAAGTGAGATTACATGTTTAAATTCAACATCTTGAAGAAGAAGCTCATATTATTAGTATCTTAAATTTTTGTGTGATATAATTATTCAGGTTATAAGTTCATTTTTCTAAACTTAGGCAATTTGTTAATTAAATCTCGATTCTAACCCTTCTAATTTAGCCTTTATCCAAACCATTAACCTAAGACTCGTTACAACCCGGTTAAAGACCTTTTGATTTGCGTATCATCTCATATTACAGTGGCGCAGATTTGATTTTCAGGCAAGCCTATGGGATTAACTTTTTAGGTTCAACTTATGAGTTCTTATTCATGAACCTTAAACACTTCGAGTACTTTGAGTGAATCTTTAGTGAGGATGTCAATCCTTGTTGGTTTGAATCAAAGGTAATTGTTTAGATAAGTGGAAACACCTATGTTTTCGTGCTACAAATATATGACTTAGAATTGTTTGAATCTTTAGGAGTCTTTAAGTTAAATTATCCATGTATGAATTGTCTATGAATTATGATGAGGCATTGTTAATGAGAATTATGAATTTTGAAAAGTTTGTCTTAATTGTAAGTTGAGAATTTTGCTTAAGGACAAGCAAAAGCTTAAGTGTGGGGGTATTTGATAAACCGTAAAAGTAACATATTTTGGGCTCACATTTAGCATACTTTTGGATGATTTATCCATTGAATTATGTAATTTGGTGCTCTTAATCTGTTGTTTTCATGTTTTATACTCAAGTGAGCACCGGATGATGAAAAGAATGAGAAACAATCCTAAAATGGACCAAATTGCGTCAAAATGGAAATCAACACGACCTGGGCCCAAGACCACACGGCCATGCCTCCTTAATTTACTCTAACACGACCTAGATCCCGAAACACACGGGCATGTCTCTTCAGCAGACTCGAACACGGCATAACCACGATCCATACGGGCATGTGCCATGGGCATGTCCCTGCCACGGCCAAGAGGAGTCGAATTAGGATACTTAGGGGCCAAGTAAGGCATCTCAAAGCTTATATAAACACCCTAGGGGGCAACTTAGGGAGGGAGTCATCTCAAAGCTTATATAAACACCCTAGGGGCAACTTAGGGAGGGAGTTCGGCAGAAACCTTATGCCAGGGCTTTTGTCGGGAAGACATTCAGATAGGCATCCAGCTAGGTCAAGAAGGCAGATTTGTGGAGATTACTCGGAGATAGCCAGTTGATTCATCTTAAGAAGCTAGAATTATACTCAAGATGAAGGATCTCTCCTTCAATTCCTTCAGGGGGTTTTAGGGATTTCTTATGTTTTGTTTTATCTTTTCTTTTGAGATGTTTTCTTTTACAACTATGAACTAAACCCTCAGATACTTGAGGGGGATGAAACCTAAGAGGAATCTTGTTATTGTTTGCTAAACTATATGCAAAATATTTTGCTTGTTCTTAATTATGTGTTCTTAATTATTGTATTGATATTTCTGGGATATTAATTCAAGTATGATGTGCTTAGGTGGAGGAGCAAAAGTCCCTGCCTAATAGTAGATCTAGCATAATTAATCAGAGTTGATCGCGCGCCTAGAGTTAATGTGATGAGATTTTGTCGGATTAGGGTGAAACCTAATATGGGAGTCCATAGATCGAGTTAATACAATTCTAGGGGTTTTAATTAGAAAGAGATTTCAATTAATCAACCTAGGGTTAGACGTTAGTCGCCTCGAGAGGGGGATTAATATATGTTAGGGAATCTTACAGATCACGTCAAGTGAATAAATCGTCTGTTTAGTATTAGATAACAAGTGAAGTCTAGGTCGATTCTTCTTTGGGTGTCGTCTTAATCAGTTGGATTTTCCTCAAGTTATTTTCCAAATTTCATCCTTTTTTTGCCTTAGAGTATTTAGTTTAGTAGTTAGTTAATTTAGATTAAGCAAAAAATTCCCTTAATCCTTCGGCTAAATAATAGAAAGAGAGTTAGTATTAGTACTTTTGGTTCCTTTGAGATTCGACATATCGGTCTTGCCTAAACTATACTATTGTTCGATAGGTGCACTTGCCTCCATCGTTCTCTTAGCTAGTTTCCAGTTTTGATCGTTATTTATATAAATTTTAAGACTCGACAAAACAATGATCAACAGGCCTCTGCGTACAATTCTTCACCTGATGATCCATGGACCCACATCTAAAACATGGCCCCATTCGTTTCCAGCACTCACCTTGGTGAGCTCTCCCACAATCTGCGCAAGGCTGCATCCTAACCATAATAACAAGAACCGCTCAGACTGGCCATCAAATCCGACATTCTTTATAGGCCTTCCAGAAGTACACAAGGGCCCTGAATCCCTTTTAAATCTACCTTTAACTTTCTTGCGATTCTGGCATTCAGAGCGCTTCACATCCTCTGCAATTTTTTCTTTCTCAACAAGGGCAGTAAAGTCTCGCTCTCTCTGTGGAGTTATTAGCACACATAACTCATCCCAGAGGCCATCCTCAAACTGCACACAACGTTAATACACAGTTACGACTATACCACGATCATAACAACTCAACCGTAAGAATTTTCCCTTAAATACTGCCACTATCTTATTCCCCTCGGTCAAGCTTAGAAATTCCTTTCTTCGGGTGTCCACATAACTTGCGCCCACATACTTCCCTGGAAAGGCCATCTTGAATAAATCCCACGTCAAACGGTCGGCCTACGTACTCTCTCTCATAGTGAGCCACCACTGGTATGCCTCGTCTCGCAGTAAGGACACTGCTCCTTTTAACTTTTGTTCCACAGTGCAGTCGAGATCGTCCATTATTCATTCAGTAGCCTCTAACAAATATTCTTCTTCGCTCGGGGCTACCCTAAAAATACCTCTAAAAATTTTTGCTCCGTTAGACCGAAGTCGCTCAGAAATTGACCCTCGACCCACTGATCCAATACTCGCTCCAGAAACCCTCTCTAAAACACAGAGCATCGCTTGAGATAATGCATCATCCCCTACAGCTCGATCATGAGACCCTGTTTAATTACTGGTGAGGCTGGTGCCTCCCTAGTAGGCTTGTGACCCGATGCTGAAGATCCAGCCCTAGCACCTCTTCAGCCTCTACTACAGCCACGTGTACCCCTTTCGTGACCTCTTGTGCTCATATCGACATAGCGTATTTATCTATTTTAAGAGTTTTATGTATCAGCTTATAATTTGAATAATTATTAACAATACTTTTTGATAAACAATAATTAGAGTTGCTTTCGCAGATCGAGACCTCACTACAATTTTCAGTCTTCTATAGTCTCAGTTTACTCTAACTAAAGAGTTTCAGTACAATACTACTATCCATAGTAGTTACTCAGTATGTAATAGAAAACAGTGTTAGGGAACTTACAGATTTGGCGTCGGAGACTCAGTTTGCCACACTTTCAGTAACAACCTTATACTTTTCTTTCCAAAACCCAAATTTAGAAAATTTTAGAAAAATTTACAAGAACCCATCCCACAGCTTGAGTATTGTAACCTGGCTCTAATACCACTAAATGTAACACCCCAAACTCGACCTAGTCGTTACGACCAGATCTAATGTGTCACATTGAAGTGTCGTTTAGAAATCTGGCATGTCGATAAAAGTTTGTTATTGAATTTTAAATCCCATTTAATCAATTGTTGTTGAAAACGTTAGTGTTGTAAAATCAAAACATGTTGTCCAATTATAGATCATATCAATTGGTATAAGTTTATTAATCTAAATTAAAATCGTGAAGCTTTTCTAATTGAATACCTTGAAGTTTAAAATTACGTGCTTTTCTTTGAAAATAATTATTATTTTGAAAACTCGTTCTCCTATCCTAGCAGATTGAATAATTAAAAAAAGCCCAATTAAAAATTAAAAAAACCTCAAATGGCCTTTTTAGACACAAAAAAACCAATTCTGAATTTTTATCTAAATAAAGTCAAAACAGAATAACAACAGTCATGTGGCCACCTCCGAGTCCCTCGCAGCTCCAAAACAACTAAGACTAGGGATTACTTATACAGTTAAAAAAAAGGGTGAGTTTGGAAAACCTCAGAGTGTAATCCCCTAACAGATAAATAGTAAATAGTATATGCAGTGTAGACTGGGCCTCGAGCCCTATTTAGTATCAATACAGTCTGGGCCTTAGCCCTATACAGTAACAATGTGGGCCTAAGCCCAAATAATATTAGTACAGAGCAGAAATGCAACCCAACCCAATCTAGCCAACACACCACCGATACCAACCAACACACCATGTGGGGACTAAGTCAACCCACCCAGCCAACACACCAATATCGCAACATAGCTGCTAATAGTAATGCAGCGAAGATGCTAATACAATAAACGTGGCCAAGCCACTAAAAAAAGATTACGCGGCCAAGCCACTAGAATAGTAAAAACGTGGCAGAGCCACTAGTACAATACTTCCAAATTAGAATCCCAACCCCAATACAGAATGCCATGTCATAAATATTACATGTATGCAGTATGTCATATTCATAAACAGTTATATAGATATCATACACACATCAAGTAAACTATCACTAGGGGTATAATGGTCATTTAGTCAGTTAGGGTAAAATAGTACCTTTGCCCCTCAGGGGTATTTTGGTTATTTAACTAATTTTGGGGTCCCGATACAAATAACGACCCTTTAGAAGATCTACAGTCGTCTCGAACAACTCAGATAACCTATATGGCCAAAATAGTGTAAATGGGCCCAAGGCCCATTACTCAACCCAAGTAGGCACACACGCTCGTATGGCCAATTTAGCCCAATTTCAATCATGACTATGCGATCACCATAAACCAATCCATTTTTTTCACTTACCATGGATTTTACCCATGTGAGGCCCATGAGCCTATTGGGCCCACATGGCCCATCTCGGCTCAATGAGGCCCATTATTGCCTAAACCTACAAGAGCGCTCGTGGTCGCCTCTACAGTCTGTCGTCAATGAATTGTAGGCTTGGTTTACCTTAAGAGCGTTCGCACACTCATAAGGCCTCAAATGTCAAAGTTTTGGCTTTTCGGCTTTTTGGCTTTTGCCGATTCACATTTAAACAAGGGTGTGAATACACACCTTCATTCGTCATTTTGACAGTAACTATATTGGGTGTATGATTACACACCTTTTTCACAGCTCGTACCAACAACCCACGAACATCGAACCTACGTCCCTTAATGTTTTCGGTTAATATCAATACCTAATACTAATGTTAAATCCCAAAGAAAATGGTATTGATACTCACTTTTACCCAAGTATGCTATCCAATCCACTTATGATGCTAACCGAAAGGTATCTATACCCTTTCCTGCTGAAATGCTACATTAACTAAGAGAATCCAATACGATAAAATGGTCCAAGAGTTAGCAACCCTAAATCGAATCATTCGGCTTCGCCAGAGAAGAGAGCCATCAAAATGGAACAAAGAACTTAATAAAAATAAGGAATACTTACCCAAAATTAGTTGACGAAAACGTAGAATAAAGTAACAATCGGCCACTTGACAGAGCCTATTCACCCAAACCGACACAAATCCAAAGTAGTGAGAAGGGAAAGTATTCGGCTAACTTGAAAAGATAAGAAACAGTAAAGTGAAAGGAGAGGTTGATTTCGACTTACTCAAACTTAAAGAACAATAGAAGAATGTGACAGGTTTGGCTATGAAGGTAAAACTGAAAGATCAAAAGAGAGGAGGAGAAACAAATAGGAGCTAATTGAAGAATGAAGGAAAAGAGAATGGAATCGAATAAAGAGAGGAGACGGTTCAGTAAAGAAGAACAAGGATAGTGTGATTTGACACAAAAAGAATGGAAAGAAAGAAGTTAAGAATGGGGGATTTGACAAGGTAAAAAGAATGTAACCTGACGAAAAAATTGACAAAAGTAAAAGATCCCAAATGGTCACTTGTGATAATGGAACTAAAGAGAAAAGAAGCTAGAACCGTCAAAAGAACAAAACCCAAAATGTCAGAGAGGAAAATCAGCTCCTACACACTCAAAATTTGCCGAAAATGCATAAAAAATTACCCTAGCCAAAGTCACATACTCAAGTTACCCAATTCAGCACTCATCTCCCCTCACTCAAACTCCTTGAAAATCTCCACAAATCACTCCCCTTACCCCTCCTTGATTTACTCCTTGATATTCTCCACAACCACTCACAAGACCAGTTCAAACTCTCACACAATAGAGTTCGAAACCACTACAAACTCTTGCCGTCCCCTGTTAGCAAAATAAATGCTCCTTGCTTGCCACAGGATTTGAATCCACTCCCACTTACATGCCCCAACACGCCACTTGCCACCACAACCCAAGATCTCTTGTGTCACAAACCAAGCACACTTAATATATATGCCCTTTAAGCTAACATCTAGGTTTCCAAAAGAGCAAAAATCAAAATTTTGCCAAAGGCCATACTTGAACCCATGCTTCATAAAATCACCAAAATACACTAAAAACACCCAGCCATTAAAGCAAACAAGCAAATTGGTCAGAACATGAAAAATTAAAGACCCTATATTTTGGGGTGTTACAATTTCTTTTCATTTTAGATTCCCATCAAATTTCTAACGATCAAATACTGCTTTTAAACTGTCTCAGACCATTTTGATCTTTCTTCGGTTTTAAAGAATCAAACCTACTACATGTATCCTTTCTCACTGAACTCCATCTAAGACATCAGAGCTTTACATTTGTGACAATATAAAAACTCGTACAGTATAATTTTGTACTTGACTGTTAACTGTTATAATAAATAAATTCAACCCAATGCAAATATTTTTCTTAGTAACCTTCAAATTCAAGTACACCATATTGAAACATGTTTTTCAAAATCTAAATCATATGTTCAGATTGATCATCCGTCTGAAAATGAAACATGGTACTAAAATGTAACCGTATACCCAGAGTTTCTTGTAACGTGTTGCAGAGTTGGAATATGAACTATAGATATCTATTAGAAATAACAGAAGCTAGCACATCATGAAATCTGAGAATTTCAAAAATAGGTTATTCAAGCAGTATATCAAGTGAGAAACTCATTCATACCAGGATAAAATGTGTAGGCTTCATCAAACAATAAACTATTACTCAAATCTGTATCTTTCTTAGTAACTTTGTTCCATTTCCATTTTGGTTTTTTCACTGACTATAACCATCTTGAAAGTATCATCTCTATCTTGCTAATACATCTAGCATTTAAATATAGATTAAAAAATACCACATTTCATTCTGGGCTACCTGTACATCTCTTACAATTCGTTGTGCATCTTATCATATCCCAGATAAGTAAACATAGTACCACTGTGATCATTCATGTAAAATTTTCTGCATAAACTCTAAATTCTTTAGTCCACAAACTCTGTTTCTAAATAACAAACATTTATCGAATCTATTCTAAAATTTTGAATCAGAAATTATTTCACACTGTGTTCATTTAACTTACAACTCATTATCACTTTTTGAGTTTCATTGTTCTGTTGTAGAAACATTAGCTTAGCTTTAAGTTCAACTAAAATTACTCTTTCATCAGACAATAGCAATTGAGTATTTATTGCTCATAAAGCAAACAAAGAATTTTCTACACAACATATCAGCTACTATATTTACTTTTCCTGAATGATAATCAAATACCAGAATCAGGGTCTTTCAATAATTCAAACCATCTACTCTGTGTTAGATTCAAATCCTTCTATTCCATCAGGGGTTTTAAAATTTTATGATCAGTACGTATATTATATTCTTACCATACAAATACTGATACCGAATTCTCAGTGCAATATTGTCAATTGAAGATCATATATCGAGAAATTCTTTTCCTGTAGCTTTATCACAGGAATTATAGACCATTACTTTACCTTTCCTCATCAAAATATAGACTAATCCATTCAATGATGTATCACAACGATAATAAATTCCTTACCCGATTCAGACTAAACCAAAACTGATGCTTCGGTCATCAGGGCTTCCAATTGATCAAAGCTTTACTAACATTTTTTAGTCCTTTCAATTCTTACATCTTTCCGTAATAACTACGCCATCAATGCAGCTATTTTAATTATTAAAATTGAAGCTTTGAATTTTTCCAAAGCCACAACCATCAGATAGGTTTAAAACCATAGTGCATTAATATGATCGATATTTCAACCATATAGATAAAGCAACACTTCATTGTCAATAGTGTACCTCAAATTAGATAAGGGAAAACTGAAAATGGCCCCAATAATAACCAATGTAGTAATACAGTTTCTATAATATGTGATCTCTACCTGTGTAGACACATGCTCGTGTCTCTACCTGTGTGCTCAATCTTGAGCATTCAGTTTTCTTAAATTTAAGGTGCAGGGGACACACGGCCAGGCCACACTTCCATGGGTTAGGCTGTGCGTCACACACGGTTTAGACACACGCCAGTGTGTTTACCTGTGTGGATAAAATAAAGCCATTCCTAGCTTCATGTCTCACCAAAAATCACACACATGACCTGCACTTGAATCACACATCCAAATACCAACCACTTCAAGCATTCAAATCAAGTAAATTCCATCATTCATCTTGGCATATCATTTCATGCATACATGTCTATAATCTTACCTTAGTTAAGACATCAAGTTAGACATAGTTTGATCAACTACTTAACATATATGTGGCTACCATAGTTTGACATTACAAGTATATTAAAACAAACCATTACTAGCCATTCCAATGGCTAGATTACAAGCATCATTTACATTTACATGCCAATATGGCCAATATAACCTATAGATGCCATTACAACCATAATTGGTTTACCATATTGTACCGACATGGTCCTGTAGATAGTGTGAGTGATCTCCGCTGAGCTTCCTATTTAGCATAAAATAGGGGAAATTAAACTAAGTAAGCATTACATGCTTAGTAAGTTCGTTTAACATGGTACTTAACTTACCATTCATTTTATTTTGAGGTAACTATGTAAGGTATATTCAATCAATTTGACCTCAAGCCCTACACATGTCCTCATTGCCCTTGTTAGTCATATACTTCATAATAACATCAAAACATATATGGGCTCAACAACAATCAAGTTTCCATACACATATGCTTTCCATAATTCATCTCATTATTATAAGTATAATTTCATAATAGCTCATTTCGTGTTCAGATCATTTCATATCAGAACTTTACTCATATTACTCATAATATCATGGTCATGATTATTACACTCAAGGTGTACAAGTTTATAATCAAGAATGAACATATATTCATCAAATAAAGTCCATGTACAATTATCATCATCTCATGTTTTCATATATCATTTGTCTTGTATCATCATTTTCTTGTACTTCAGGTCGATATGTGTAATAAATCATTTCTTATTCGTTTCTTCGCACATCAAGAAATTTTACCCGTTGAATTTATTCGAAATATCGATGGATACACAGGTAGTACACTCGAGGTGTACAAATCAGAATCCATCAATTCTTGTCTAATGGTACCCATAAGGTACTATTTCAGAGAGTACACTCTCAAGCCACATATATAAAAACAACAGTATTGCCAGTCCAGGCTAAATCCCTTTTGTGACATATGCTCCAAAGAGCTTGACCTGATTACCTGTCCGGGCTAAATCCTTTCAATAATGAGTTCAATAGGATTACTCGACCGAGTTAAATCCCTCCAGCAACAAATGTAGGGCCTCATTCATTTCTGGAAATCACATATCCATCGATTTTCTATTTTATTCAACCTAGATTTAAACATTTTTCTAAAGCATTATCGGGCATGTGATTATTTCATACATCTATAATCATTCATATAATTCAAATGATCACACATCACATTCATTCTAAGCATAAAAATAATATTTTCAGTGTTTGTCATTTATCATTTATCGGGCATTATTGTTGATCGGGCACATTTCAGTTATCGGGCTTTGACGAATATGTGATTATTTCACATATTTATGACATTTATACAATTTACATAAACACAATCAATGCAAGCATATAAGTAAACACAATTTAGTTACACAAACTTACCTCGACAAATGTTCGTGTATGTAAAATCTACTAACCGATATTTTCCTCTTTTCATCATTCTAGCTCCAAATTTGGTCTATCCGGGTCTATACGAGTAAAATTAAAATTAATTTATCACATTTCATACTCATATGAACTCAATTTACATCCTAGGAAAAATTACCATTTTACCCTTAACTTTTCTATAAATTCCTATTTCATCCCTAGGCTTGGAAAATGAAATTTGTGCAAATTACTCCCTGTTCCAAGCCTAACCAAATCCCCATTACAAAATTTACAGCACATGTATTCACAAAATTTTAGAATTTTCCTTCAATTTCACAAGTTTATATTTTAGTCCCTAAATCATGTTTTCATCAAAAATCACTTTGTAAAAGTTGTTTATCTATCAATAATATTCCATTTTCTACCATAAATTTCTAATTTCCAGCATATACATGCATGAACATTTTTCATACCTTGATAACATTTCAAATTAATCCCCCAAATAGAGAGATTAAGCTATCTCAATTTTAAAAATATAAAAATTACTAAAAACGAGACAAGAAAACTTACCCAATTTGGCCATGAAAGTTTATTCTCTCTCTCCTATGGTTTCCATGCATTTTTGGGGAAGAAGATGATAAAATAAGATGATATTTCTTTTTTATCATCTTTTAATTAATTAAATATTTTTAGTTTTCAATTTAGTCCTTGCTCTTTTTCTAAATTTGCATGGATGAGTCACCAAAATATATACATACTTTTCTTTAATGGTCTAATTACCTTAGAAGGACCTCTAGTTTTGAATTCCATAGCTATTTAATACTTATAACTACTGGAATTCAACTTTCACATTTTATGCGATTTAGTCCTTCTCGTAATTAGGTATATAATCAGTAAAATTTTCTTATCAAAATTTTCACATGACATTTCTATCATATTATGGTCCATATAGTAAAATAAAAATAAATTTTATTTTCAGATCGGATTTGTGGTTCGGAAAACACTGTTTCGATTTCACTGAAATTTAGGCTATTACAATCATGCATAATACAAAACAACAGAAGTTTCACAATAGTAGATGTCCTATGGCGTAGTCTAACAGAATGTCTCCTTTAAAAAATAAGCCTGAGAAGGAAAAGTGAAACAGGGTAAGTTCAGAAGAATTTAGTGAGTTCCGTAAGAAGTCTTATCATTAACCACTAATACTTCAAGCAGATCACATTAAAGACTCAAACACAATCACATAGTTTGCCAGATGGAAATTACCATACATAGATAGCCTATACACCATTTTACTATTCCTTTGGCGTATACACTATGCCCCTGTGACCATACAGGTAAACATTATTTATGATAGCCACGTAACCAAATCCTTAGTCAAATTCATATCATATATCCCATTCATATTCCTTTGTTTGTATCATTAGTCATGATCTACCAATCTGCTTTGCAACATACATTTGTCCTACCAGAGGCTACACACCTATTTTCATGTATCGCGATCCGTTAGTTCAATGTACATTCCATTAAAGGCATCGCCTTGAATATATTTTCTTAATATCATTTCTATGATTAAGGCCATATCATTCTTGTCAAAAGCAGAAGGTAGTGACTTAAGCATGAAGAATGGTTCTTACACTTTAATACAGACATTACAGACCTAGACTAAAAACTTTGAACAACCACTTTTTCAGATACCCACACTTCACCTTTACAGAGCATAAGTACTTACCTTATATAAAATATAAAACATGAATACTACACACATGGAAGCATGAAGGAACTGACTGAAAATACAACAAAATCTATATAGCATGACCTTTGCCTTTATCAATCAGGCTTTCTGTAGTGTCATGAGCTAAAATATATTAGATCATTACACCATTGAACCCAAACATGTATGTAGGAAACATTAACATTTAACCCACAATCAATAAGCTTCTTCCATTACATACTAATATAATACTTATGCATGCAAAGTTAAAATTACGTAAATACTTATGAAAATAACTTAGGGTTCATCATTATTTACCAGAGAGCTAAAACAAACGTAGGAGTTGCCTGAATACAGCAAGCCATGTAGCTCAGAAGAGGACTGGGCAGAGTCTACCACCTTTATAAAAAATACAAGCCTTGAGCGAGGAGAGAGTAAATTTATGATTATTTTATTTTACACTTGTTACCCTCGTGCAAAATAGTTTATTTGTGTGTGACCTAGTAAAGGAACTCACTAAGTTCATTTGAACTAACAACAGTGTGGCTCAAGTTCACAAGACCTGCGAGGATGATCGTAGAATCAAAGGAGGGACTACGCAAGGTGGAATGGAGATTGAAGACAGCTGTTAGGTCAAGTCATGCAATTTGGAAGAGGGTATCACTAGAGGCTTCACCCAATATTAGTTATGTATAGGAAGATAACGTCCTCCCAATGATGGAGCTCGAAACAACTATTATTTCGAAAAAGGGAAGCGCACCTATCGAACAGTAGTATAGCTATAGTGAGTTCAGAATATCGTATCCTCAATGACCAAGAGTACTTAGTAATAACAATCTTTTTCTTATCTAGCCTAATAATTAAAGGGGAATTATTTTTAATCTAAAATTTAACTAACTAATTTAACTAACTTATGAACTTGACAAGGAAGAATCCATCTAGACTTCACTTATTACTTTTGATTCATGTGATTTATTCACTTGATTTAATCTGCAAAAATCCCTGGTTATATTAATACCTCTTTCGAGGCTACTAACAACTTACTCTAGGTTGATTAATTGAAATCACTTTCTAATTAAAACCCCTATTGACGCATTAATTCAATCTATGGATTCCCATATTAGGTTTGCCCTAATCTGATAGATTTTTGTCGCCCTATTTCTAGGGTTGCAATCAACTCTACTTAATTGTGTTGATCTACTCTTAAACAAGGACTTTTGCTCCACCGAATAAGCAACCTGAATTATCAAAACAAGAATAAAACTCACAATTAAGAATAAGCACAAGTATTTATCTCATAAATCAAATAATAAGATCTATCATAGGTTTCACCCCTTAGGTATCTAAGGGATTTAGTTCATACTAGAAGAGGAAAACATCATAAAAGAGGAAAAACAACAAAACATAAGAAAACCAAGAAAGTTCTAAAGAACTTGATGGGAGATACTCAGTCTTGATGGAAATCCTTCCCCTAAGTTATTCCTAACGGCTGTCTTAGAGTATTTTCTCCTTCTACTCAGCATCTAGTCAACGTCCTCTCAACTCCCTCTCTTAGGTTGCCTCATATGGTGTTTATATAGGATATGGAACACCCCTATCGGCCCACAAGTAGCTTATTCTGAATAAAACTCTTCTTTGCTGCGTCAGAGACACGCTTGTGGTGGACTCCTTTCACCGTGGTCGAATTTGCTCGCCACACACGGCCTTGTGATTTGCCTGTGGTAGATAGTCCAGGCCATGTGATTTCTAATGTAGGCCTATTTTGTCCTTTTTTGGGTTGTTTCTCATTCCTTTCGACTTCCTAAGCTCTCCTAAGTATAAAACATGAAATTAAGAGATTAGGAGCATCAAATTCATCAAATCTAATGAATTTTCATCCAAAATTAAGCCAAGCATGGGGTTAAAATATGTGTGAATTACGGTTTATCAAATATCCCCACACTTAAGCTTTTTCTTATTCTCAAGCAAAATTTTCAACTCACAATTAGAACTAACATCCCTCTGTTCATAATTCTCATCAACAATGTCTCATCATAATTCATAAATAATATATACATGGATAATTTAACTCAAAGATTCCTAAAGATTCAAAGAATCAAAGTCATATATTTTTGTAGCACGAAAAATATAGGTGTTTCCCCTTACCTAAATAATTACCGTTGATCCAAAACCGACAAGGATTGACATCCTCACTAAGGATTCACTCAAATTACTCAAAGTGTTTAAGGTACAAGATAAGCACTCATAAGTCAAATATGAAAAGTTAATCCCATAGGATTGCATGGAAATCAAATCTCCACCACTATAAAATGAGATGATACACAAATCAAAAGGTCTTTAAGGGGTTGTAATGGGGCTTGGGTTAAAGGTGTGGATAAAAGTTGAATTAAAGGGTTAGAATCGAGATTGAATTAACAAATTACTAACTAGCAACAATGAACTGATAATGAATAATTACATCAATAACACGAGCTTCTTCTAAAGATGTGAATTTAACTGTTTAAACTCGTAGAACATAGAACTAATGATGAATAAATTTTCTAACATTTTTTTAAGAATAAATACATAGTAAAAGATGAATTCAACTACTATAATTAGGCAACCGATCCAACCAAAATTTGACAAAAGAGGAGTTAAGAAAATGGGGTAAATAAGCTAATAACGGTGTTTTAGGCTAATATTAGTGGTAAATCAAGAAACGGTTGATTAAGCTAAAACTAGTTCACTAGGGGTTAATTACGGAGGTAGGCTTTTTATGGAGTAAGTGGGTTAAATCCTAGGTGCCTTTATCATCACAATATATCAAACCAAAGGTGTGGTATCCATATGCATAATCGAAGCAAGTTCTAGAATAACAAATCAATGCTGACACACTCATAATCAATAATGTGAGCAAGAAAAAATACATGCTCTAAAAGGTTCAAAATCTCATAGAAATTATGGTTTTTGATGTCAAACTTGTAAATTCCAAATTTCAAAGTAATATTTAAATTTAGGGAAACAACCTAGAAAATTTAATTTTGAAAACAGACTTATCATGCCTGATTCTCTAATATCTTAAAGTTTAAATTATCAATGCACAATTAACTATGACTTAATTCAAAACATATCAATAAAAATCATAAATCAACAGAAGTTTCATTCTAATTAGTAATATGAGAAAATTACTTAAGACAAGATATCATTCAGGGATTTAAGAATAATGCAAAACGATAAGAAATTTTGAAATTCATCCCCCACACTTAAGATGTACATTACCCTCAATATACAAAGATAGATATTCACAATATAGTAAGAAAATCATAAGGTAGGGAGACAAGTGAAACTTCCTGAAGTTTGGGTAGAGTCAAAGAAAAGAAACGGGGAAATTTGGGCCGAGTTAGAGGAGGAGGCGTTGGTGGTGATGGTTACTAGGGTCGTGCTGGGGTGATTCCCAAGCAGCTTGAAGAACTTAAATAAACAAAATCAAAATATAATAATATAGATATAGCACACGAAAGATAAAGAGAAGGAAAATAAAGGAGAAGAGAAAAGAAAAAGAAAAAGTAAATGGACTTAAAGGCCTTTGTCCTGTTAAGTTAACGAAATAGATGGCATGAACTTATGTAGATCAGTCTCGCGTAGGGAAACTATGCTCGAATCCTTTCTCTTCTTCGACATGGTGACGATGGTGTAGATAAAGAGTGAGGGGAAGGGAAAATAATGGAAAATGAGAGGGGAAAGCTTTAAGAGGTATGGAAGACGAGGAAATTGGGTAGTAGGTGAGAAGAGGGGGTTTTAAATAGAAATCTGAGATATAGTACATCCCCACACCGTGTGTCATGTGCGTGTTAGGTAGCACGACCGTGTTGTGGCTTGTTTGTTTCTCCCATGCCTATGTGGAGGTTTCTACGCCCTTGTGGTTCAATTAGTGTAGGCCACGGCTGCGTCACATGGCTGTGGCATTTTACCGCAACCCGTGTTTAGGGAAAATTTAGTCCTATTGCCACATGGTTATGGCCACACTCATGTACCTACCTGTGGCACCCACACATCTATGACCGCGGCCGTGTGGGTATGGAAAACCTACGCCTAAACATGAAAAAATGAACTAAACTAATTAGTAGGGTTAGTGCTCGAGTTTCCTCCCGAAAAGCAATCGTTTAAAGTCTTAAGCTTGACTTACCTCTCATTCACACATTCATGGTGGTTTGAGGAGTTGAAACTCCTCCCCCCTGTTATTAGTCCTATGATTCTTTTATAGTTTGATTCGAGTAGTGTTTACCTTAAAAGTACCGAATTTAGGATTAGTTACCTTAACTGTTCCATATGGGTAGATATTCAGGACCACAAAGGGGATTTCTTTATTTGTATCAAGGTTTGAAGTGGCGATCCGATGGTCTATTTTATTCAACAATACCTGATCTCCTATCTTAAATTGGTTTGGCTTATGGTGTTGCCTCGAATCTGCTTCGTGTGTTCCTAGTTTCTCTTTGAAATGCATCTTCCACTCATCTAGTTCATCGATCTGAAGCCTCCGTTCCTCACGAGTTATTTCCTTGTTGGCGCGAGGTCTAGGATCTGGTTTAGTTGTGTAGTTCCGTGGTGCTTCCTGAAAAGAAGGTTTAACCGAATGGTCATTGATCGAATTTATGTTCTCACCTTTATTACTTGATGTACTAGCCGTGTCAAGTGCTTGAAGAGTGATCGTCTCGTCACCTACACAAAGTATAAGTTCTCTTGTACTAACATCAATTTTAGTTCTATCAGTTGCTAAAAAAGGGTCTTCCTCAAATCAAAGTAATATTATTGTCCTCATCCATGTCTAAAACAACAAAGTCTACTAGGAATATGAATTTGTCAATTTTCACTAGTACGTCATCAATTATACCTCTAGGAATTCTAATAGGTTTATCAACTAATTGAATGCTCATCCTAGTTTGTTTGGGTTTCCCTAGACCTAGCTGCTTAAACATTTTATAAGGAAAAACATTTATGCTTGCCCCTAAATCAGCTAAAGCATTATCAACAGATAAACTACCAATTAAGCATGGAATTGTAAAACTCCCTGGATCTTTTAATTTTTGTGGTAGTTTATTTTGCAAAATTGTCGAGCACACTGTGTTAGCTCCACATGCGACGCCTAGTCTAATTTCCGTTTGTTTGTCAAAATCTCTTTTAAAAATTTCCTTGAATCTGGCTGTAACAGACCGAATTTGACCCTAATCGGAACTGTGGTTTTGGGACCATGAATCTGAGTTCGAGAAATATTTTAATATTATATTTTGTGTTTATTATATGTGAATTAATATGTTTGAAAGTCTCGTAGAAAAATTTTATCATTTGTGTGTTTAATTTAGAAAAAGGACTTAATCGCGTAAAAGGTAAAAGTAGCAAACTATAGTGAAAAGTGCCTATTTGACGATGGCTTTTTAAAGTGGGCGTTAAAAGAGTAAATAACCCATTTTGGAGATAGTGGGTGGTTTATGACAAGACTAACCTTATATTATATATTGTTTTTATTATTAAATAAAGGTTAAAATGGTAAATCATTAAAATGTTATTATATGTTAAAAATACATGAAATTAAAAGCCATTTTAGTGTCTTCTTCTTCCATTGCCGTGAGCTAGCTAAGAAAAAAATGGGTTTAAAGTCTTGAAACATTCGGCCATCATCAAGCGCAATTAGGTATGAATTTTAGCTCGGTTTTTAATAATTTTTACGTTTTTGAGATCGTTGCTTCAGATATTACCCGACCCATGCTTGAATTTTTGAGAATCATGTGTTTATGAGGTTCGGCCATTGATGAATTCTTGAGGTTTTTGATGTTTGATGATTTTAAATTAAAGATATGTTAAGGATTAATATGTTTTGTGTTAGAAATTTTAGTGAATGTTAGTATTTAGGGCTAATTTGTAAAAGTAAATTTTAGAGGGCTTATTTACAAAATAAATGAAAGAAATGGACTTATAATGCCCTTGTGAACATTCGCCCTTGCATAGTCTTGGCAAATTTTGAGTATTTTATGTTTTGTACAATTAGGACTAAATAGTAAAATGTGAAATCTTAGGGCAAAATGGTAATTTGAATGTTTATGTGTTTTGGGACTAAATTGAATTGAAAGGTACTTGAATGAGCTGAATTTAATGTGTTCTAGATCAAGAACAAAGAAAAATGAGCTTGGATCGGGGAAAACGAAAGTTGTCGATCAGCTTGTTAACGTTGTCCGTCGAAAGTCGAGGTAAGTCCTTAAGCTAGATTATATTAAAGAATGAATTATGAATGTGTTTAATGACAATGTTTGATAAATTTGGGCATATTTTTATGTGATAGCCAAATGTAAAGGTATTACATTGAATTGGATATGTTTTGTTAATCTGAGTGTAAAGGTGTATAATCGATATGATATGCAGATTATACAATGATGCAATGATTTTATTTAGAAAATGTGAATAAGCTTAGTTGAATTTGAAATGTGATAGAATTGTGAAATTTAAGTTATTTTATTGGTTATGGTATTATTGAAATGTGCATTGAAATGATGAAAATGTTGATATCTCTGCTATTAGTGCTTCAGCGTGCTTAGTGCCGATGATTTGATTCGAGCTTCGTGCTCTTAGCGTGCTTAGTGCCGGTGACATATTCGGGCTTAGTGCCTAGCAGGCTTAGTGCCGGTGATTTGATTCGGGCTTCGTGCCTAGCAGGCTTAGTGCCGGTGACATATTCGGGCTTCGTGCCTAGCAGTCTTCGTGCCTAGCAGGCTTAATGCCGGTGAATTGATATAAATGGAAAATTTGAGAATCAAACAAGGTAAGTTATATATAATGTTTTGTGTTAAAAGCTCGGGTAAGAGTTGGCATATTATGTTTGTAAGGAATGAAGTGAGCAAATTTCTTATCGTTTTAAATCAAATACGATGTGCTAAAATGGTCAATTCCACAAGTACTTTATTTTATAATGTTGAACCTATCATTAATGTGTATGTACATTGCTTATATGTGAAGTTGATAAAGTATATGTTCATGATGACATAGTGATAATAATTGATACAAATGTGACACTAGTATTCGACTAAGTGTATTATATATATATAGAAATATTTATGTACAATATTATAAGCTTAAAGATTAAAATGTTTACATGTATGTTCATTACAATTACATGTGCTTAAGACTTACTAAGGCAGTGAGCTTACTTTGTGTGTTTTCGCTGTTCGTTTCATAGATTTTGGTCAAGCTACAGGCTCGAAGGATCGTTGGTGAAGTCAACCACACTATCACTCTCTATGGTGTATATATATGTTTTGAATACTTTTTGAGTCAAAAGGCATGTATAGACTAAATCTCTTATGTTGTGTTCGAATGATATGTATATGTATGTATGCCATGCAAAAATGGCTATGCTTTTATGAATGTGTGACTTGTAATGTGGTCATGGTATTAGTGATGTGAATAATCGGTTTTGCTTTATGTTAACTTCAAAGGTTTATTTCATGGTTTAAGCATATATAAGTAATGTATTAGATTAGGTGATCTTTTACTTACTTTAAAGTAAAGGGATAATGATCATGATGATTTGCGAAAATGGCTTGTCCTTTATGGTTTAAACTTGATCGTATAGGTTTCTTTATTTGAGTTGGTTTAAGTTGGTTAAATTATGAAGTTACTATTGGAGATTTTATTAATGGATTAAATATGATTCAAATATCTATGTGACATTGGAATGATGATGATTTGTTTCGGCATGTTTAGTTGAATGTATCAATGTGATTAGGTATAGATGATATAAATTGTATTTTATGCATGTGTTAACCAGAGGTGAAATAGTAATGAGTAAATTGATGTGTAATCATGTATACATTCAGCTATGTAAAACTAATGGCATGAAGTAGTGTATGTGGCATAAGGTTATTATGTTGTTAAGCTTAAAATAATAGGTATATGTCGAATAGGTGATTGGGTGGTTTGATGATATGATTTGGTAGAAGTGATAAAACATGCCAAAGATTATATGATCTATATAAGTTATATTAACCGTTTGTATAGGAAGTTTTTATGCTATGTTTTTTAAATTGACATATTTGAATATGGCTTGAACATGTGCATATACATTTAGTTTAAGTTTATATATTTTGAAGTTTAAATATATATATATATATATATATGCAAGTATACTGAAATGGGCTTAAATGGATTATGATAAGTTATTAATGTTTAAGTTTGCTATAGTAGTGTAAACTCGAAATGCATTTTTCCATGTTTTTAATGAATGTAAATAAAAGATATGATTTGTGTTAAGCATAGTAATGCCATGGAACTTTAATCCAGCAACGAACACGGGTTAAGGGTGTTACACTGGCATCTGCGAAAGAGCTTCAAGAAATGGTAAGTTAATATGTAATTTTTTTATAAGTTTAAGAAATTTACCGAATTGTTCATCTGTGTTGTCTTTCTTCATCGCATTGGGGTATGGAACACAAGGTTGGTACTCTGTAATTACCGGTTTCAATTTATCATGGCTTACCTCAACCTTACCTTTATTTACCACAAGCTCTTGCCTTGGCTTAGATTCAGATTCCACTAACCCTTCACTATTTTGAGCGGTAACAACATGAAGTTGCTCCTTTGGGTTTGTTTCAGTGTTGCTTGGCAAGCTACCTTGTAGTCGTTCAGAGATCAGCTTAGCAAGTTGTCCTAATTGGCTCTCAATCCCTTTAATTGAAGCTTGCTGATTTTTAAATGTTGTTTCAGTGTTTTGGAAACGAGTTTCTGACACCGCGATGAATTTTGTTAGCACCTCTTCAAGGTTTGACTTCTTTTCTTGTGGGTAAAGTTACTGTTGAAAGCCTCGGAGAGATTGTTGTCTCTGATTTCCTTGGCCATTCCATGAAAAGTTGGGATGGTTCCTCCAACCTGGATTGTAAGTGTTACTATAAGGGTTATTTTAAGGTCTAAAATTATTACCCAGATAGTTCATCTGTTCATTTTCTATGCCAGGGTTTTAGGGTGGGTATTCTATATTGTTTGTCCCTTCTTCGT
The DNA here is from genome assembly GCA_025506655.1 of Gossypium rotundifolium. Lineage (NCBI taxonomy): Eukaryota > Viridiplantae > Streptophyta > Magnoliopsida > Malvales > Malvaceae > Gossypium > Gossypium rotundifolium. The sequence continues at coordinate 35,951,219 of CP106730.1, forward strand.
ATGTATCGCACTGCATTACTGGGTGTACCTGCGAAGAACCATATAAACTATCAATCTTTTTATTTAACAGTTCTACCTGATTTGATAGCATGGTTACTACGTCGAGGTTGAAGACACTAGCAGCTTTTATTGGCTTTGTCCTCGTAACTTGCCACTGATAGTTATTCAGTGACATCACTTCAATGAATTCGTAGGTAGCCTCAGGTGTTTTGTTGTTCAGGGTATCACCGACGACTAAATCGATTAATTTCCTAGTTGAAGGGTTCATGCCTTTGTAAAAGGTTTGAATTTGTAGCCATAATGGAAACATGTGGTGAGGGCACCTTCTCAGTAGATCCTTGTATCTCTCCCATATATCGTAAAGTGTTTCTAAATCCATCTGCACAAAAGAAGAGATATCATTCCTCACATTAGCTATTTTAGCTAGTGAAAAATATTTAAGTAGAAATTTTTCTGTCATTTGTTCCCACGTGGTGATTGATCATTGTGGTAACGAGTTCAACCAGTGTTTAGCTTTGTTCCTTAATGAAAAGGGAAACAACCTAAGATGAATGGCATCATCAGAAACGCCATTTATCTTGAAAGTGTCAAAGAATTCCAGAAAATTTGCCAAGTGATTATTAGGGTCCTCGTCCTGCAAACCATCAAACTGAACAAACTGTTGTATCATCTATATAGTATTAGGTTTCAGTTTAAAATTATTTGCAGCAACAGAAGGTCTAACAATACTAGATTCGGTTCCTGTTAAATTAGGTTTAGCATAATCATACATAGTACGGGGAGCAGAATTTTGATTTATCAGGTTTGCTGCCCCCATAGGAGGTAACGGATTGTTATCAGCCATCTCTTCGGTAGTATTAGTGTAACATCTCGAAATTGGGCCTAGTAGGATTGGGCCCAATGGGCCTTGGGCGTAAGAATATTTAAAATTTTCAAGAATATGAGAATGGCGTTGTAGCAAATTGGACTTATTAGTTAAGTGAATTTGGAAGGTTACGGGGTTTCTAGGAAGCTCCAAGTTCAAGTTAGGCTATAGGTAATTTTTTATGTTGAAGTACATTAAGGAGAAAAGGCAAGTGGCATTAAGACTTAAGTAAATAAATGAGTAATGTGCTAGCATAAATGAGCATATGGCAAGGAGGTTATGACATCAAGTGGAGGACATGGAGAGAAGAGGTTCAAATCCCATCAAGTGCAATTTTTTGACTAATTTTTGTGTATTCTTTCCCTAAGTGTCAGCCATGGGTGTATTTTTGTTAAGGTGGACTTTTTAATTTTATCAAGGTGGCTAAGGAAATATGGTAAGGAAAAATAGATTGAAAGGAGTAAAAGAAAGGGAAGGAATAGGGAACATGTTGGCATTTTTCGTGGGGGATGTTTTGGAATGGTTTTATTTGGTCTATGCTCATCTTTTGGTAAAGATGATAACGGTTTGGAAAAGGGAGAGGGTAGCCAAATTTTGATGGGAGCATTTTGATAGTTTTGGTGCTTGTTAGGTCTAATTCCTTTTGGCATCCTTTGTGTTCATTCTTCCAACTTCTCCTCCCATTGCCACAACTCCAAGACAATATTGGACATTTTCTCTTTTCTTTCTTGTCTTATCGAAAACACCTAGCCTTTGTGACCAATTATTTTCACCCATCTTCTCTTCAAAATCGAAACTACCAATCCTTCTTTGTTGTCTTGCTACTAGTGCCAAATCGTGTTCTTCATTTCGGTTCATCCCCATTATTAAGGTAATTATTCATGTTGGTTGTTCTTTCTTCTCTTGACTTGGCTAAGTCGAAACTCTCATCCCCTGTCTAAGCCGAACCTAGCCACTTGTTGTTATTTTAAACCCCTCTTATTCTCTTTTGATGAAGGCCGAATCAAACCATCCTTTGCTGCTACTTATCTTTCTCTTAGCCTTGGTTTCGAAAGTTGATTGGGACTCATTGCAATAGCCAAGGTGAAAGGCTGGATTTTAGAATCTAGTAGGGAAGGATCACGATTGTGGTAAGTGACTCTTATGGGAGAGTACTTTTTGGCTTTTGGAAACTTTAAGAAATCAAGGCTAACTTTTGATCGATTTTATTTTTAGGGGGCAACGAAGAGTGGTTCTTTAGAGAATCCTAATCAAGGTGTGTAATCTCGTACCTATCCGAATACATGTTTGAAATGGTGTGTAATCCCAAACTTCTCTGAATATTTGCACAAATGTTTTTTGATTTGGGCGAAAGATCAAAAAATTAGAAATCTGCATATGTGAGTACTCGGGCGTGCGTATGTTCGTAGTGGAAACCATATTTTGCAATGAAACAGTTTTTGGTTAACAGCAATGAGGTGATTTAGAAAAATCATGAAAATAGGAGAAAGATAATTAGAAAGTGAATAAGATATTGAATTAAATCTTACTGTGTTTAGTTTTATATGAAAGAAACAGAGAAGGAAAATTAATTTTATTTTCTGTGATATTCTAATTTTAGTGAGACTGGTTCTGAATGACTTCGTGGTTCCCTGATCTATGTTGGAAAAATCTTATAAAATTGTACAAAGTGAATTATGGGCTATAATTTATATGTATATATTCCTTAGTGAGCCTATTTTCATTATAAATAAGTGGGAGCAATATATGAAAACCGTACAATGAGATATTTGAAATTAAGGTAAGAGATATCAGAATCATTAGACAATGAAACAAGGGAAACTTTAAGGAATAAACTGTACTAGATGGTTAAGCCAAAAATTCTGGAAAAAAATGTAGTAAGAAGATATATGAGTCTAGTTTCAAGGAAAATTTAAGGATTTAGATTTCAAGATTTCTAACTCAAGTTATAGTCAATTTAGTTAGTACGACTCAGTTGGACAGTTTAAATTTTTATGCCCAAATTAGTAGTTAAGTCTGGATTGCGAAAATTTTTGAATTACAAAATGCCCCTAATGGGCTGATTTGATATATTACCTTAACGGGCCGATTTGATATATTACCTGAATGGGCCGATTTGATAGATTGCCCTAATTGGCCGATTTGCAAAGTGTTATAATGGGCTGAATTATTATATTGCTTTAATGGGCCGATTCCTTATGAGTATTCAATAGATTAATGGTTGTTATTTATATGTGGATATTTTATATTATATGTATGTTGCATCATAACATATTACATGGGATGGGAAAATTAAATGAAGAGAAGTGTAGACTGGTGGCATTGCCACAAATTCTGATAAAGGCTATATGCCAATTTAAACATTTATAATTGACATTACTATAATAAATTAATGCCTAACACTCAAGCCAAACTATGTCCACATGTGTCATAGTTCACATATGTTAATTCAAGCATGATTATCATCATATGATATATGCTTCACTAATTTCATAGACAACTCTTTAGACATAATCCAATCAACTGTTTAACATCACAGTCAACAATACGTGCTTACTACGCTCTCATATAATATCATTCTCTTAGTCTTCAGACATAATTTACACTCTAATACACATGCTCAAGTTGTAAATCACACTATGTCAAAACGATAACATCATACATAATTAACATCATATTCAATCATTTAACCATTTACATATTGAATAAACTCTAATTAGTGCTTACCAATTAATCATCAATATTAATAATCCATACAATCATATATTCAATAATTCAATCATTTACCTAGATTATCATAAGTATCAACTCATTCAACTATAACAATATACAATATACATAACATTAGTGTAATGACAATCTAATTGTTGATTTGATATTTACATTATACATCAAATTCACATAATACTAAATTCCTTAGTTAACCTATTAATCATTTATAACATACTATAATTTACCATATTTCATTATCAATTCAGCTCTACAATAAATTCATTTACATGTCTAAAATATATATCATTATTCATTCATTTCTATATCAAACTGTAATATTGATATCTAAAATCACTGTTCAATATTTAATTCCAATATTAAACTATCAAATTATTTCAAATATATCATAATGTAATTATTCATTCAATATCATTTACTTTCTATCATGTCATATATATTCTATATTATCCTAATTACATAAATTATACATAAGTTTAAAATCATTCCATGAATATTCCATACTAACATCTATTATATTACGTTAATGTATTGCAATATCTTCAAGCATATATACAATTTATCATCATTGTCTTAAATATAATCCATTAATTGACAATTTAATAGTCTAAACTTCATTAATCATGTATTTCATTATCATTTTACATCATTATTTCATGATCATATTAATTTCCATATTACATTAATTTCTGATAAAATGTTATAACATAATTATAATATGAATAATTTGATCAATTGCTTACAAATTACTCATCATTTACAAATTTTCGATTATAATTTTTTATTACAATTAATTATAAGATTATATTGCTTATTACATTATATAACAATATATAACAAATCTTCATGATAAACTAAGTTACTTTCTTCAATACTATCTTCATCAATTATTACATAATTATTATATCTCAAATTTGTCAATCATTCAATATACATTATTTACTACATTATAATATACAATATTTCATACTATATTCAAAATTCTAGATGTTTATAATTCATTTCATCTAATGATATCAAATTTGTAGCCAAATTTCAACATTCGTCATTACATCAATTCTCAAATTTGAGATCAAGTATTAAAATTATCAATTTTATATACTAATTTTATCAAAAATTATTATCATATACTTTCTAAAATTAATCATATACATAAATCATTTACAAATTATTCACATATCTACCTTCATATTTTAAATAAAATCATTATCAAATATTTAACACTTATATTCACATTTATACATTCATATTCTTCATAATAAATTATATCTATAAAAATATTATATTGAATTATTTCATTTACATTAGAATTTATTTGAGTTAAAATATTGAAATAAGATACTTTAAAGCCTAAATTCAATAAAATTTTATCAATTACCATTACATCTTATTTGAATCATTATCAAATTATACCTACATACTGTCATTTATAAATTAGATCTTAATAAGATTCATAATTTTCACATTTATATCATATAACCAATATTCATTTGAAATCCTTAAATTTACTATTTCATAATTATACAATTCTAATTAATCATACTGAAATTGTCAATAATGCTCAACTAATAATTAATATACTCAAATAGTCTAAAATTACATGATCGAAAATTTAGAATTTCAATTCTAACAAAAAATTTATCAGAGTATCATCATTATTCCTCTAATTTGTCGAGAGATTATAAATAGTAGATAATATTATGTAATATTTTCATTTATAATACATTAATTATATTAATTCAATATCTCACATTTCCGATATTACAAATAACATATACATAATTTATATTCATATCAACTATTAATTCATGATTATATTTTACTCTGATTACAAACATTTCATAGTATAATTACATATAATACATTATTACTTAATTCTTCCATGAAAATTTAGACTTTTCATTTATCATAGTATCTTAATCAATTAATTATAAATTGTTTCTCAGAACATTTCATATAGATAGTAATTTTACTAAATAATTTATAACATTACATTTATAACTTATTTACTAACATTCCTTAAAATATAAACATATCTAACATGAACGAACAATCAAATATGTACAAACTATAGAGTCTAATTTACCTTATCAAGTAAAACATTCATAGTCTTATCAAAATATAATAATATCCTTTAAGGATCCGCGAGATGGGCGGAGTTAGAGTATAAGCAAATTTGGGTTTTGCGAAGCATCTGCCAATGATAGGGTCGAAGAGTTGGTAGATAGGTGGTGTTTCCATGGAATGCTTGCTAATTTATGGTGGTAAAGAGATGCTATGGGATGGGGAACTCCATAGCAGAGTAACTAGGTGTCTGCGAAGGAGTCGATACTCCTATTCCACTAGGTGTTAAGAATTTGCCAATCAGAGAGAGCTGAAAGGAAGTGAAAATGTATAAAAGGGAACCAAGATAGAAGAACATGAAAGAGAGACGGGCGAATATATATGCACACCCTATGAGGATAAGAATAAAGAAGGGTTTCCAAAGTCTGCCTTCAAGGTTGGTATGATGGAAAATTTTCATGGATGAAATTTCTTTTTTTAGGTGGGAAGAGTTGTAACACTCAGATTACTAATAACCCAAAAATTTAAAATAATTAAGGGACTAAATTGAAAGAGACCGTAAGTTGGCGGCCTCTAAACCTGATTTGGATAGAATGGAAACAATCGGTTCGATTGTGGGGGACATAATGATTGAGAATGCATGGTTCTCATAAGGTTGTTAATAGTGCGAAGAGGAATATAAATTGCTGATAGATGGTTCCCAAGGATGATTTTTCTTCTCAATTTTGTTTCATTTTCTCTCTTCTTTGGTAGGTTGAAGAAAGAATGGCCATGGAAAGTTTTTTATGGAGCAGACTTCATGATGATGGAAATGGACAAAATGGGAAAACTTAAAAGCGATAAGATTCTAAGACCTTCAATATGTGTATACTACTAAGTAAATAAAGTTATGGATCTTTAAACTGTTTTAAGGGTTCTGCATGTTATGAAAGTTTAAGCTTTTAAGATGAAGTGCAAGTTTAACCACTAGCTATTTGTGTGCAACGCTTAGCTACCAGGAGAATGGAAGCTCTGGCCTTTCAAGAAACTAAGCTATGGAAATGATGAGGTTTCAAGTGAGTTCCTAAAACTCCATGGACGTTATGATTTATGTAGTCTAAATATACCATGTTTGCATAAGCATGAAATATGATGCTATGTTCATGTATTGCATGGCTGTGGGAAAACTGTCGAGGGGTAGATTAATTAAGGAAGGGAAATAGAGGGTGACCATGTTAGTTACCACCTTGGGTGAAGCTCTGGGCCTTATGTATAAAACACTGCGGGTGTTTGAGCATCAAGGTTAGGGGGTATAAAAGAGGTAATGGGAGTAGAATTCGAGAAATTAGTATTATGGAAAGGTATTTACCATGACGACAGTATCAACTAGTTCTTTAGGGCGACACCATGACGACATTATATTGCATAAGAACATCGATGAAAGGTTACATTACATCATGGTACTAGGTATAAGGGGTATAGTGTAAGACCATAGATGAAAGCTGCTATGACAACTAGTTATGATGAGTAAGACCATGGATGAAAGACTTCTTGGCATCGTAAGATAGTACGCTAGGATTGCGAATCAGTGTAAGACCATGGATTAAAGACTAGATAGCATCCACAGAAATAGTCCATTGGGACAATAAATATAGAACAAAGATAATTCGCTGGGATAGTAAACATAGAAAAAAGATAGTTCACCAGGATAGTAAATATGAGAAAGTCCGCCAGAATAGCAAACACAAGGTAAGTTCACCGAGAAATGAGAAATGAGGTGAGAAGGGTGTAAGACCATATCCCTTCTATAGTAACCCAAAGAGTCCACTAGGAAATAGACATGGAAAGTCCATGAAGATCTCAAGCTAGGGATATAATGCTAGTGCCTCACGTATGAGAAACCACTGCAACACCCCTAACCCGTAACTGTCATCGGAATAGGTTTAAGAGGCATTACCGGACAATCGAAACATTTTATATCCATTTCAGAACATAAAGTCCAATATCATTCAATCATATTCAAATATAAACATATAGTCCCTTAATGAGGTCTACGAGACCTCAATCATGCTTTAGAATAGGGTCGGGACAAAGCAGAACTCATACTAAAATTTTTGAAATTCTAACATTTTTCTAAGTTACAAAGGTCACACACTCATACGGGTAGGCCGTGTTCCTCACACGGCCTCGGACACGCCCTTGTGTCCATGCCTTGGAAAAATAAGGCATACCTACTGACTTGTCCACACGACCTGAGACACGCTCGTGTGCCTCACCAGTGGTCGACATGACTTGCACCACACGGCCAGTCAGACGCATGTGTGTCGAGCTTGTGGCCGAGCCTGACTTGCTTCACTTGGCAAACTTAAACAACACGGTCGAGCCACACGCCTCTGTGCTTAACCGTGTGGGCAATTATAGGCCATTTTCAAGGCCAAACTTGCCTCCCACGCCATGAATCACATACAAGCCTCAAATCATATGTATTTATACCACAAATGGCAACCAAAACATACCAATATATGCACCAATTCTTCATTAATTATTCCATCTATAATCATACTCAATTTCATCTCACATTGGTTCACCCAAAGTACCAAAATTTACATCCCAATCATATAGATCAAACATCATATAAACCTTACCACCATTCACATTTAGACCACAATTTTCTTCAACAATTTAAACATGAAACTTACCATATCCATCCTTTATTTATCAAACACATATACATATTAACATCATTCAACTTTCAAGCCATATCACGGAAATCTTATACACACTAAAAAAATCATATCTACTAGCCTATACATACCATGTACCAAATATATACATCTTTCAAATGTACCAAAATAGATAGCCGATAGTGTGATTGATTCGCTAATGATCCCCAGATTCGAGATATCTTTATTGACATTGTAAAACAGAGAAACAATTCACACAGTAAGCTTAGGAGCTTAGTACGTTCGTAATACAATACATTTTACTCAATAATGCAACATTAATTCATAATTAAACCATCACATAGAAGAAGAGCGAGAAGGAAGATCCAATCCTGCTGAAGGGATGGACGAGAATAATCCACCACGAGATGTGGCAGAAAATAATGCTCCGCGTACTATGTATGATTATGCTAAACCTCATTTAACAGGAGCGGAATCTAGTATTGTTAGTCATGTTATAGCTGCTAATAATTTTGAATTAAAGCCTAACACAATACAATTGATTCAACAATTTGTTCAATTTGATGGTTTGCAGGACAAACACCCAAATACTCATATAGCCATTTTTTAGAGTTCTGTGATACTTTCAAAATAAATGGCATTTCTGATGATGCAATTCGTCTTCGGTTATTACCCTTTTCATTAAGGAATAAATCCAAAAGTGGTTATACTCGTTACCACGAGGGTCAATCACTACATGGGACCAAATGATCAAAAATTTTTATTAAAATATTTCCCACCTGCCAAAATGGCCAAATTACGGAATGATATCTCTTCTTTTGTGCAGATGGATTTAGAGACATTATACGACTCACAGGAGAGATATAAGGATCTCTTAAGAAGGTGTCCACACCATGGTTTACCTTTGTGGCTACAAGTCCAAACTTTTTATAACGGTGTGAATCCCTCAACAAGGCAACTAATTGATTCAACTGTCGGTGGAACCCTGAACAATAGAACTCCTGAAGCAGCCTATGAGTTCATTGAAGAAATGTCACTGAATAACTATCAGTGGCAAGTTACAAGAACAAAACCGACAAAATCAGCCGGAGTTTACAACCTTGATGGAGTGACCATGCTATCAACACAAGTAGAGATGATGAATAAAAAGCTTGATAGTTTGTGTTCTTCGCAGGTACATACAGTCATCCAGTGCAATGCAAGTGGAGCTGTGGATAATCCTGAGTACCCACCCTACCAACTGGACGCAGAGAGCAAACAAATAAACTACATAGGTAATAATTTCAGATCCAATAATAATCTTTATAGTAATAACTACAATCCAAGTTGGAGGAACCACCCAAATTTTTCATAGGAGGCCAAGGAAACCAAGGAAATCAAAGACAACAACCTCCTCAAAATTTCCAAAATCAGCCATATCCGCAAGAGAAGAAGCCAAACCTCAAAGAGATGCTGACAAAATTCATGGAAAAATAGAAAATCATTTCCAAGAAACTAAGAAAACACGTAAAAGCAGCGAGAATCGAGTTGGGGCACTTACTAAGTCAGTCAAGGAAGTCACTAATGCAATCAAACAACTCGCAAAGCTAATGTCAGAATGATCGCAAGGATGGCTACCAAGTAACACCGAGATTAACCCAAATGAGCAAATTCAAGCCATCTCAACTCATGACAGTAAGGTGTTAGATGACCCAATCCAATACAAGAAAACAAGGTAGACGAAGGTAAGGTGGAGGTAGCACATGAAAAGCCAAAATCGGTAATCAAGGAGTACCAACCTAGCATACCTTATCCCGAAGCGATGAAAGAAGACGATTCAGAGGAACAGTTCAGTAAGTTTCTTAAACTCTTAAAGAAATTAAATATTAACTTACCGCTTCTTGAAGCTCTTTTTCAGATGCCAGATTCGAGATAATTTTTAAAACAACTCTTGAAGAATAAACAAAAGATAGACGAGGAACCTCATATGGAATTAAACGCAGTATGTTCAGCAATGTTGGAGAATAGACTACCACAGAAGCAAAAAGATCCAGGGAGTTTTACTATCCCTTGTTTAATTGGTAGTTTAAGTGTTGATAACGCGTTGGCTGATTTAGGGGCAAGTATAAATGTCATGCCTTATAAAATGTTTAAGCAGCTAGGTCTAGGGAAACCCAAACAAACTTGGATGAGTATTCAATTAGCTGATAAAACTGTTAGAATTCATAGGGGTATTATTCAAGATGTGCTTGTAAAAATTGACAAATTCATTTTCCCAGTAGATTCTATTGTCTTAGACATGGATGAGGATAATACAATCCCCTTAATTTTACAAAGACCCTTCTTAGCAACTGCCAAGACTAAAATTGATGTTGCCATAGGATAACTCATACTTTGTGTAGGTGACGAATCAATCAGTCTTCAAGCTCTTGAATCGGCCAGGACAACAATCGATGAAGGTAAGAAAGGCAATTCAGTTGATAATCAATTTGTACAACCTTCATCGTAGGAAACACCACATGAAGACAAACTTGAGCCAAATCATAGAACCCAAATCGACAAAAGAAGGATCAAAACCTTAAGGTCGACAGACTAGAAGAGTATAAGACACACGTCAAAGAAGAACCACATTAAGTAAAACCAGATGAACCACTAGAAGGGCTCGTAGGAACATCCAATCACTTCAAAATAGGAGACCAGGTACTGTTAGACAAAGCAGATCTGCACATCACAACAGACATGAAGCCAAAGGGAGAAATCCTTCTTAAGGTACACAATATCTTCCCACATGGATCAGTCAAGGTAACCAGCCCAACATTCGGCACTTTTAAGGTAAATGCTTCTCGACTTAAACTTATTCAAGGAGATGGAACTGTAAGTAAGAGGGAAGATATTCAAACCTTTAAACCTCCCTAATTTTTTTCAATTTCGAGGAAAGTCTAGCTTAATGATCGCTAAAATCAGAGCTTTAAAATTTATAATGAATGAGATCAAACTTTAAAACTATCTCCATCAACAATTAAAGGCAAGTGTACATATCAAATAGTAGTATAGCTTAGGCAAGACCGGATTATCGAACCCAAAGGAACTAAAAGTAATAATACTTACTTTCTTTTTATTATTTAGCCTAAAATATAAAGTGATTGGTTGATTTAATCTAGTTTAACGATTTCTAAGCTAAAGACAAAGACAAAAAGAACGAATGGGGAACTAACTCGAAGAAAACTCAATTGATCACAATGATACCCTCAGGAAGAATCCACATAGACTTGTTATTCAATACTGAACCATATGATTTTATCTACTTAGTTTGATCCGTAAGACTCCCTAACATATATTAAATCCTCTCTCGAGGTTAGACCCTAGGTTAATTAGTAGAACTCTCGTTCGCTTATAGAATAGCAGTAAAGCGATCTATGGATTCCCATATTAGGTTTCACCCTAATCCGATAAAATCTCTTCACCCTATCTCTAGGCGTGCGATCAACTCCGCTTAATTATGCTCAATCTACTCTTAAGCAAGGTCTATTGCTCCTCTACCTAAGCACGTCAGATTTGGATTAAGCATGCATAATTAAGAACAAACTAAGTATTTATCATATAATTCAGAAATCAATAACAAAATTCATCTAGGTTTCATCCCCTTCAGGTATCTAAAGGGTTTAGTTCATAACAACTAAAAAAAACATCTTAAGAGAAAGATAAAACAAAACATAGAAAATCCCTAAAACCCCCTGAAGGAATTGAAGGAGAATTCGGTCATCTTGAGTAGAATTCCAGCTCTTCGAGATGGATCCACTTGGCTATCTTCGAGTGATTCCACAAAACGTGATCTTCCTGGCTCGGCTCCTTGGCCTAGCTCACTACCTAACGCCCCCTTTCAAGTTACACTTAGGGTGTTTATATAGACTATTAGTATGCTTTGCTTGGCCTCTAAGTGTCCCAATTCAAGTATACTTCCTACTCGGTGTTTGAATAAGCTTTGAAAACTGTTTCTATGGCTCTAAGTATCCAAATTCGAGTGAAATTGCTCTCTCCCGTAACAGGGCACGGCCATGGTACACGCCCGTGTAAATCATTTTCAGGCCATGTCTTGATCCTGTCGATTGGGGCACGGCCGTGTAAATCATGGCATGGCGGTATCTTAGTTAATTGATGAGGCACAGTCGTGTAGCTTGAAGTTCATGCCGTGTCGATTTCCTCTTTGGCCCAAATTGGCCCGTTTTAAGCCCGTTTCTTGTTCTTTTCATCCTCAGGTGCTTTCTTGAGTAAAAACATGAAAAGAAAAGATTAAGAGATCCTTTTTACATAAAACAAGGGCTAAATCATCCAAAAGCATTCTAAATGTGGGCCTAAAATATGTTGTTTTTACGGTTTATCAAATACCCCCACACTTAAGCTTTTGCTTGTCCTCAAGCAAAATTCTCAACTTATAATTAAAACAAACTTTCCCTAATTCATAATTCCTATCAACAATGCCTCATCATAATTCACAGATAATTCATACATGGATAAATTATTTCAAAGACTCCTAAAGATTCAAACAATTCTAAGTCATAAATTTATAGCATAAAAACATAGGTGTTTCCCCTTATCTAAATAATTACCTTTAATTCAAAACCGACAAGGATTGACATCCTCACTAAAGATTCACTCAAAGCACTCGAAGTGTTTAAGGTTCAAGATAAAGCACTCATAAGTCTAACCTGAAAAGTTAATCCCATAGGCTTGCCTAAAAATTAAATCTCTGCCACTGTAATATGAGATGATACACAAATCAAAAGGTCTTTGACAAGGTTGTAATAGGGCTTAGGTTAAAAGTGTGGATAAAGAATGAATTAGAAGGTTGAATCATTGAGATTGACCTGATAAATTACCTACTAAGAATACTGAACTATAAAATAAATGATTACTTTGAAAATAGTAATACTACTATTGATAATACTTTTAGTACGAGCTCTTCTTCAGCAATTGGAATTTAAACGCATAAGCTCCTTTAATCTACTACTTGAATATACTTTTGGTTGTTTTTAAGAACAAACTAAGTAAATACATAATAAAGAAAGAAATTTATCAACTAAAATAAACTAATTCGGTAACTGATCAATTCAATTCTTGATAGAAGGGTAGTCAAAAAGAATGGTGATAACAAATACAAATAGTTTTGGGTTAATATTAAGCAGGTAATTCAATAAAAAGGGTTGTTAAGATCAACGAGGATCACTAGGGGTTAATTATGTAGGTAAGCTTTTTAGTGGAGTGAATGAGTTAAAACCTAGGTGCCTTTATCATCTATGTATATCAAATTATTAATGTGGTCTCAACATGTATAATCAAGGCAAGTTCTAGAATAACAATTCAATGTTGAAACACTCATAATCAATAAAGTGGGCATGAAAAAGAATATATGCTCTATAAGGCTCAAAATCTTACACAAATTGTATGTATTTGACATCAATCCTGTAAATTTCAAGCTTAAAGGTAGTATTCAAATTCAGTTCAACAACCTAGGAAATTTTTACTTTTTGAAAAAATAGACTTATCATGCTTGATTCTCTAGTATTCTTCACGTATAAATCATCAATGCACAATTATCAATGATTCATGAAGAGAGCTTATCAATAAAAATCATAAATTATTAGAAGTTTCACCTTAATTGATAATATAAGAAACTTACTTGGGAACAAGACTAAAATTCAGGATTTGAGAATAACGCAAAAAGTCAGGTACTTTTACCCCCATACTTAAGATGTACATTGCCCTCAATGTACAAAGATTGATAAAAAAATTATGTAATAAAATAATCAAAAGAGAAGGGAGAAGTAACACTTCCTGAATTGTGGATGATTCCAAGAGTTGGCGTTGGTCGTGGTGGAAGATGACTTATGTAGAAGTGAACTACTCCTAGTGATTTCTGTATGTGGAGTGTGTGATTGGAACTGCAAAGTCATCAATTAGATATATCGAAGCGTAAATAAGTATATGCTAGGTATACTCGAATATTAGATAACCAATCATAAAAAAACATTTGCAATGGAGAAAAGTTTAAAGTTACGACAATTATAGAGATTTAAAATAAATGAAAAAAGAAATAGAATAGGACTGAAAAAGAAAGGGCTCAAGGGTCTTCATCATCTGCCGGATCCTGTGGTGGTGTTGGGGATGATATATGGAAGTGATGGCATATTTGCTGGAGTGTGGCCTCGATCCCATCAAAACGTCGAGTAGTGTCGGTGAACTGCTGAGTACAGTACTGCTTGAGCTAGGTGAGGTGTGTAGAGATATCGTCCATCGAGGCTGCTAGATGGGGTGGCCACTGGCTCGAAATTGGTGCCTCCCGTGGTGGTGGTTGGACATCATCAATAATGTCCTCTCGCTCTACTTCGTCTGTGGCTAGTCGGTACTGTGGTGGGTCGGTCCCTTGATGATATTTAACCATCCTCATGTGTAACATCGTCTGAATCCCCTGAGGTAGCATCTAGCCGACTAGTGTGAGAGCGAAAGTCTGAGCCTCGGTGTTGAGGAGGCCAAAGTGTCGAGCTATCCGAGTGATGTACGGCCCCATTGATAAGATGCCCTTTCTGTGTAGTTCCATTTGGTGTTGGATTGCACAGGCAATGAAGTAGGCAAGGTCAAATACGTGCCCTTCTGACATGCATGACAAGTAATAGACATCGTGCTTATTTACTACGCCGGTGCTCTCACGTCAACCAGTGATTGTATGAGCGAGAAGGGCGTGAATATATCTCAAGGCTGGTCCAAGGGCTGTCGCTTTAGAATGACTGGGGTAGTAAACGCCCGTGGTGGGGTTTAGGCTTCACCAACAGTTCAGTAGAGTACGGTGGAGTTGGCGGTCTAACTCGGAGAGGTTGCTCTCTTCTATAAATTCTTTCGTGTAGATTCATAGTGCTGTTCCAAATTGTGGTAAGCTTAGTTGTCGTACTGTGCCCCCTAATTGAAATTGGACTATTCCGGATCGTCATAATTTGGCATCAATGACTGAAAATTGAATGTAGTATAGAACTCGAGTATGAGTTCCAGATATGTCGGCTCGATAATAAAAAAGAATTGTTCCCATGGATCATTCGATATGAGGGCTCGAATATCTGTTTCTAGTCTGACTTGGTTTACGGCATCCCAGTTGATGCACCTTCCAGTGCCTAAAGGCCTTTCACGGAATACCTTATATCGTGATTCCTGAGTGTCTTGATTAAATCGAAGGAAGTGGTGTCGGACCTCGGAAGAAGCACTCGCTGAGGATGAGTCGGGCCCCTTTCTTTTCTTGCTTAGGGTGGTTGTGGATCGCTTTGGTCGTGATGACGACATACTACCTGGCAAAAGAAAAAAATCGTACCAAATATAATCTCGGTTCAAGATATTCGTATAGGCAACTAATAGCAATTCCAGATATCATCAACGAGAAATAAATTATATGAACGAATTATTGAAATAATCATGAGAAAAATTCGCACTTAAAGTTATAGAATCAATATGACACTTCATGCTTGAAAAAATATATATTCAATTCAAAATAAATGTATAAACATGAGAAAATTATACTTAGAAAAGAAAAAAATATATTTTAAGGACTACTATCTCTTATCACAATGATGAGTAAGATTATACTTAGAAATAAATCAAAGGTATAAACAAAAAATATAAATTTAAACAAATTGAAAGTGAGATAATAGAAGGAACCAAGGATGATGGTGGTGGTTTTCTACAGAACACGGGTTGGGCACGGTGGTGGCAATACGTTGTAGCATGAGCACGGCGAAAGCAGGGGAGTGGGGTTTATGTCGTACGATGGTGTTGCGGGCGTGTGGACAATTTTTGTTCGGTTTTGGATGGAAATAGCAGTGGTGAAGAGATTTTTGGGTGAGGGTGTGGCCGAATTTTTAGAAGAGGGGGGCTGAAATTGTTTTTTAGGGTTAAATGGAGAAGGATTTTGGTTAAGTTGTTTAAATAGCAGCAGGGGCATGGGCAAGTGCCATGGTAGTACTGTTTTTTCAAGTGCCCCTATTTTTCGTGATTTAAAATTTTGGGCGCAACTGGTTTTTATTTTAGCACAGTTGTGATAAGGGCGCGTGTTACCTGTGTTTGATAAGTCAGTATGTCTGCACGGTCATGAAGCACAGTCGTGGGTGGCCCGTGCTTTGGAGGCCAGTATTTAAGCACGGTTACTTAGTACGGGCGTGTCTTGCTCGTGTTTGATAAGTCAGTATTTCCCAAGGTCATGAAGCACGGTCTTGGGTAGCCCGTGCTTTGGAAGCCAGTTTTTAAGCACTGTTACTTAGGATGGGGCGTGTCTTGCCCGTGTTCGATAAAAGAATTCTCTCTGTTTGCACACGACTACTGGCATGCCCATGGCTCGTCCCCTAACTCTCGGACGACCATAGGCACGCTCGTGTGTAGAGCTATGTTACCTCAACCTGCAATTTATTGGGTTAATAACAAAGTAGAAATAAAAATGTCAATAGATTAGTGCTCGGGTTGCCTCCCAAAAAGCGCTCATTTATAGTCTTAAGCTAGACTTTCCCTGTTTTCATTAAAAGAAGGTTCACGGAGTTGAAGCTCTAAAATTTGCACCATTATAAACTTTTAGTCGGTGACCATTTACCTTGAATGTGCCCTTGATGGGGTGAGTTACCTCGATTGTGCCATATAGAAAAATTGTTTTGATTATAAATGGGCCTGACCATCTTGATTTCATCTTCCCAAGGAATAATTTTAGCCTTGAGTTGTACAGTAGAACCAAGTCCCCTACTTCGAATTGTTTTGATTTCTCCAGACGAGAGTCATGCCGTCGCTTTGTTGCCTCTTTGTATAGTTTCGAGTTCTCGTAGGGCTCAACTCTCCATTCGTCCAGTTCGTTCATCTACATCATTCTTTTCTTTCCTGCAGTTCTAAGATCAAGATTTAAAAACTTTATGGCCCAAAAAGCTTTGTGTTCTAACTCAAATGGTAGATGACAGCTTTTTTCGTATACAAGTTTGTATGGGGATGTCCCTAGAGGTGTTTTAAAAGTTGTTCTATATGCCCATAGGGCATCATCTACTTTTAATGCCCAATCTTTTCTATTCGATTCAACTGTTTTTTCTAATATGCACTTAAGTTCTCGGTTTGCGACTTCAACTTGCCCACTGATTTGAGGGTGATATGGGGTAGCTATCCTGTGGTGTACTCCATATTTCTTTAGAACTTTTTCAAATTGAGTATTACATAAATGTGTACCCCTATCACTAATGATAGCTCTAGGTGTCCCCAATCGAGAAAACAGTTTCTTGAGAAATTTAACTACTACCCTAACATCATTGGTAGGTAAAGCTTCCGCTTCTACCCATTTTGACATGTAATCAACTGCCACTAGGATATATTTATTTCCAAATGAACTAGGGAAAGGTCCAATAAAATCAATACCCCATACATCAAATAATTCACATGGTAACATATATGTTTGAGGCATTTTCATCACGTTTAGAAATATTACCTATCTTTTGGCATTTATCACACTCGGTAACATACATGTTGGCATCTTTAAATATAGTCAGCCAATAATAACCTGATTCGAGTATTTTGTGTGCTATCTTAATGCCACTGTAGTGTCCTCCTGAGGGTCCTGAATGGCAATGTTCCAGGATTTTGCTTGCTTTTGTCTTTGTAATGCATCTTCAAATTACCTGGTCTGCACATATATGGAAAAGGAAAGGATCCTCCCAAAAGTAGTTTTTCACATTAGCAAAGAGCCGCTTCTTTTGGTGATGTGTTAGTACTTTTGGCAAGATGTTAGCTGCTAAGTAATTCGCAATATTTGCAAACCATGGTACCCCAGAATGTGTTAAAGAAAAGAGTTATTCTTCGGGAAATGAATCATTTATTTAATTTTGATCAAGCTCTCTGATATGTGGAATTTCCAATCTAGAGAGGTGATCTGCTGCAAGATTCTCAGCTCCCTTCTTATCTTGTATTTCCAAGTCAAATTCCTGTAATAATAGAATCTATCGTATGAGTCGAGGTTTTGCATCAGGTTTGTTTAAAAGATAACGAAGAGCTGAATGGTCAGTGTAAAGGGCAACTTTAGACAATATTAAATACTGTCTAAATTTGTCAAAAGCAAAAACTATAACTAGCATGTAACATCCCAAATTATTGGGCATGTGCATTTTAGGTGTTGAATGCTTAAAATATTAACTTAAGGGTTAGGGGTCCAGATTGGGCTCAAGAACGGGCTAAGGCTT
Organism: Gossypium rotundifolium; assembly: GCA_025506655.1. NCBI lineage: Eukaryota > Viridiplantae > Streptophyta > Magnoliopsida > Malvales > Malvaceae > Gossypium > Gossypium rotundifolium. The sequence continues at coordinate 35,969,758 of CP106730.1, forward strand.
TGACTAAATTTCTATATGGACACCTTAAAAGGGTAGTTATCTATGTTTTAAATGACAAATTGGGCTTGTCGCCCAAAGGTAAGTGGCACTATAAGGGAGCTACAAGTGGCTTCACTAGTAGTTGGATAGGGCTAAGTTTTGGTTGCTTGGAGCCCAAGTTTGTGGGCCAAATTTGGCACTTAAAGGGAGCAATAGGGGAGGGATGGCAACAAGGCTATATTTTAGGGATTTTTAGTGTTTAAATTAGGTGGATATTAAGCTGATAAAAGGGGAAGAAGTGGTGTGATGTAGGACTCTTTTGGGTGTTATTTTTTATTAGGATATGGGAAAAGATGAGAGCTCATCTAAGAGGCTAGAGTTGGCCAAAAATCAAACTCAGAGAGGGGGAAAGAATCGACTCAGTATAGGCAGAAGGGTGTGCCAAATTTTTCATTTAGAATAGCCTTTAGTTTTCTCTCTTTAGAATCATCTCTTCTCCTTTTTCTTTTCTGTCAGAAATTGAAACCCCTGAAGATTTATCCATTACCGAAACCCTGCTAATCATCTTTTCTTTTCCTTAATACTCATTGGTCGAATATCTCTTGACCATCTCTTCAATTCTTTGTTTTCCAAAAAGTCAAAATACATCAATCCTCTCTTGTTCATCTTTCCAAGATTTCCTTTAAAAAGGCAAAACTTCTTGATCTCTAACCTTCTATGGTTGCCAAAACTTTTTCAAGGGACATGCGAAACTTTCAGAAGAGGTAAGTACTGATTTGAGTTATCTTTCGATCCTTTTTCGCTTTTGGGAGGCCATAGCCGATTGGCTATAAGGGACTAATCCTGTGTTATTCTTTTGCGGCATTCTGAGATCTGAAGAAGAGTCAATCGCGTAGATCTCTAAGTCATAGTTTAGTAACACTCGAATTGTGTTACTTTCGGGACCTTAAGGGAAGAAGATTTACTAATTTTTAACGTGTAAATTCGGTTATTTATTAACCCTTGGCCGAATATAGGAGAGGCCTAATTTTCGTGTTCTTTCGGCTTTTGAGCAAGGTTGTAGACAAAGGGTAGTAGATCCGGATAGCAAGGATATCGGCTAAGTATATAGGACTACGCGATATCAGGTATGTAACACTTCCACACCATTTAGATTGCCTGTTAAAATATGTTTATAAATTCTGTTATATTCTAATGCCGAAATCCTGGCATAATGGTTGAGACCCAATGAGGGTAAAAGTAAATCACCAGGTTAGTGATCTCTGTCATTCCTAAGTGAATGTTTCTGATAAGATGATATATGTGATAAGTATGTCAATTTCTGTGATTACATGGGGTTAGGTTTGATGAAAGGGGAAGTGTTCTATTGTAGCGGCTTATGACGTGACCTGTTGTAGCAGCTTATGCCGTGACCTATTGTAGTGGCTCTTGCCATGACCTATTGTAGTAGCTACGTCCATGATCTGACGGTGAGCAGCATGACTGCCATCAGTGGTGTGTAGCGGTGTGGGTTAATTGTAGAAATCCCCAATGGTGTGACTGGAAGGTAAGAGTGGTGTGTAGCGACGGAAACCTAGGATTGGGTTGGGCTTTGAAACACCCCAAACTCGGCCCACGAGCCTTGACCGGATCTGGTATGTTCCCTAGTGTAAACTGTTTCAAATTCTTTTGTTACTTAGGAAAAACTTGTGTGTTTTGAAAGAAAGGTTGTTATTGGGTTGGGCTCGAGTTGAAAACAAGTTTAATTCATTGTTAAGAATCCTTTACTTTAGGTGACAAAACATTTGGGCTTTGTTTTTTTTAAAATAAATTTACTTAATCCTTTAATAAATAAAAGGTTTGTAAGCTTAACAAATAAAGACAGAATAAAATATTCCTACTAAGGCCTTATTACATCAAATAATTCCCAAAATTTAAATTCAAAATACTTAAAGTAAAATAGTCCAAATAAAAGAAATCTGAACTTCACATGGCCTCCACTAAGTATCTACCGGCCCGGTCCATCACTGGTCGTCACCTGAAAAATAATCCCACAACGGGGTGAGTCAACAGACTCAATGTGTAACCAACACTAAAATTTAATATTTCAGGCATACAATATCATACATGTTCATGAAGCATTTAAACAATATGATGCAACCCAACCCAAACCTATATGCCATCCGCTACACACCACCGTACCATCCTGCACACCACAGGGACTACTAAGTCAACCCTCCATCCGCTACACTCCATATCGCGGTCTTAGGTCACGATATTCGTGGTCTTAGGTCACCACATTCAGATTTTTGTGGTCTTAGGTCACCACATTCATTCTTATGTGGTCTTAGGTCACCACATTCATATATCACGGTCTTAGGTCACCGTGTTTGTGGTCTTAGCTCACCACATTCACTTCCCCTTTTCATATAACCTATATGCCCCCATATTTCATACACAATATGCAAAATCATGCCTTAATTCACATTCTTATCACTTTTCACATGTTAAAATAACATATATTCATATTCCTAGTAGGAGTAGGAAATGTACCTTAGTATTTAGTACCATAGTATGGTACCTTAGCCATATTCACATTCTTATAAACATACACATTTAATTTAAAACATAGCCATGAACATATTATGGTACCTTAGCCATATTCACATTCTTATAAACATACACATTTAATTTAAAACATAGCCATGAACATATTAAAACTTAGGGTAGGGTACACACGGTACCTTAGCCATATTCTCATTCTTATAAACATGCATATATTTATTATAGCCATGAATCTTATTAAAAGTAGTGTAGGGTACACACCTGATTCGCTTAACTATTTCACTTGAAATCTCGAATTCCGATCTTAGATCTTTAACTCCCTACATTCGGCCCATATTAAATATTTAACGAAAAACTCATTCGGCCATAAAACCAAATCCTAGTAGGATTTGTGTACTAAAACTTACCTTAATATCGATTTGCTTATTACTCAAATCCCGAAAACTTTATTATTCTTCTCCTTGTATTCAGCCAAACACTGGATCTCTACATAGGTTAGTTTCGGCTTTTCAACAATTATGAAATAGATCTAGATATCCAAAATAGGCCTTGGCTGAACATACCTATGTGCTTACCTTGTGGATTTTAAATCTCGAAATTCACCGAATAGCTAGGGAACACGCGGCCTATGGTGTACCTTCGGGAAAAGAACTTCTCCTTCCTTGTAGTCGACACTTAGTAAATCCCGAAGAGCCTTCTTTCCAAGTTTTGACTAACAAAATAATGGGGTTAGATTTCATAGTTTCGGCTTTAATCTTAGAAGAAAAAGAATGGAAATCGATAACTACTGACCTTCCCCTTAATCTTTGTAATCGACAGTCCCCTTTTCTTGAGTCCTCAAAGATTCGGCTTAAGACCTAGAGAGTAGTCACACAAGTTTTGGCTTTTGGAATATTGAGAGCAGAAGAATGAAGAAGAAAAGAATAGTTGCTTAAGAAAATTCGGCAGAGGTTATAAAGGAAGAGAAAATAATGCTGAATGGCCTCTCTTTTCCTTTTATACCCGAATTTACTACTCAGAATCCCTTACTTGGCCACCACTCTTCTATTTTGATAACTTTATCCTTTGAATTATCACTTTATTAAAAGAATTAATCCAACAATTATCTCCTAAAAATAATGATAATTAAATCGATTATTTATCTCCTATTTAGCCAAATTCTAAAGGAAATAAAACTCCTCTTTTAAGAGCCCTCATGCCGTCCACCTCTCTGCTCTTTGTAGCAAAATAAAACTTCTTTTACTTGCTTCCTAAGTGACTCGATCCCTGGCCCAAATACACTTGCATGTGGCGCCATTTCCAGAGGCCCTAAGTGGCATCTTCAGGCCACTTTTCCAAGCCTGTTTGTGTGTCAAATTTCACATACTTTTTCTCTTAAGGCCACATTGCCTTAATTTCCTCTTTTAAACTTTAAAACTCGACATTTCTAAGTCATTTCTAAGTTTCCAAAAATTTTCGTTTGGCTCTTTAAACTTGACATTTCCTTACATTTCCTAGTTTCCAGAAATGTTCACTTTCCTCTTTTGAATCATTTCTAAATCATTTTCCTAGTATCCATAAATGTTCACTTTCCTCTTTTGAATCATTTCTAAATCATTTTCCTAGTTTCCATAAATGTTCACTTTCCTCTTTTAACTTAACATTTCCAAGTTTCCAAAATGTTCACTTTCCTCTTTTTGAAACTTAACATTTCTAAATCATTTCTTACATTTCCAGGACATTTCCCTACATTTCCTTACATTTCCCTACATTTCCTTACATTTCCATACATTTCCATACATTTCCTTATATTTCCATACATTTCCATACATTTCCATACATTTCCTTGCATTTCCATACATTTCCTTACATTTCCATGCATTTTCATACATTTCCGTACATTTCCAAGGTTCTAAAATCACAGTAAACATGCTATTAAGCAAAAATGCACACAATGGGATTCGAACCTCTTCCCTCAAAGTACTTCACTTGTTGCCATAACCCTTGCACCTTAGGTGGCGTCCCTTGCCACTTTTCCACATCACTTCTTGTTTTTAACTTAAAAACCAATAATTGTCCAAAGCTTTCTCTTCCATCCTAGGATTTTAAAACCCTTAATTCACTTCCAATCACCGCCAAAACCTACTACTCATGAATTATGCACAAACGATAACCCCTAATCTAGGATGTTACGCTTCTACCCTCCTTAAAAATAATTTTGTCCTCGAAATTACTTACTAATAATCGTACAATCCTTCTCACCGTATTATGCTTACGCACAAGACTCGATCTTAATAGAACCATCATACTTTCCAGCACAATCTCTAAGTTCACGTCCTTAGAACTCATTTCTAACGTCCGCAATTTAATCGATTAAGAAGTTTTATGTATTAAAAAAATTTTGTTTCACCGATTAACGCGAAGAAGTTTTATGGAAAGAATTTTTAGAAGTGGTTCTTTCGTATTCATACATGCACACAGTCTTTACATTCATACATCCATCAATGAATTATGAACTTTCGTTCATTCAGAGAAATGTTGTAGTTTTCATTGTTGTTGCTTTTCCACAACCCAGGGGTATTTTCGTAATTTGTCCTACAGGGGTATTTTCATAATTTGTCAAAATAAGGTTCCTTAGTGATTTTGTCAATAAGGGTATTTTGGTAATTTTTGAAATCCTGGGGGTATTTCAAAAATTTTGAAATTACAGGGGTATTTCAGTAATAAACCAGGGTAAATTTATAAATCTTAATAAATCAAGGATATTTTGGAATTTACAAAACATGAAGGTTGTTTCTGAGAATTTGTTTTCCAAATCAGTGTTGTTGCATAAATTTTTGAAGATCGGGGGGTCGTTCTAGTAATTTTGTAACTCAGGGGTATTTTGGTAATTTGCAGGGTAGGGTAATTTTGTAATTTTCCAAAATCAAGGTATTTTGATATTTTGCAAATTAGGGTTTTTGAACATTTTATTAAGTATTGAAATTTTGATAAGAGTTTTGGGTATTTTGAAAATTTCATAAACCAATGGCATTTTATAATTTTACCATTAGGGGTATTTTTGTAATTTTATAAATCTAAAATATTTCAAGAAAATTTTATAAAAATAATCTTTTTCAAATCAAGAAAATAATTTAAAAATTTTAAAACTAGGGTTTCTATAAAATACGGCTAGTCCATTTCGGGTTTTATTTATTGAGTTTAGCCCGTGACTAAGTCCTCTTGGTTAGGATGAACCGAGGCTACACACCAGGAAGGATTCGAGTGGAGAGGAGGTGAGTCACTAGGACTGCTTAAATACCAAGGTCTTACTGAATCCACTCCTAGACATGCGCACAACAGTTACCACATCCTAGCTTGGCGACTTAATCACAGGTTTGTCTAATGGTCCTTAAGTCTTATGTACTTGTGTTTTTGAGTAGACTAGTCCTAGGGTTCAACAGATCCTAGTTCACTAATCTACGTTGCCATAAAAGCCCATACATTTCACATATTCAAATCACTTCAGAAGTCAGAAGTACTTACCTGGTGGACAGCGGGTCGGAGACTTAGTGGGCTATGCCAGAAAAAACCTGCTTAATTCACAAAATCCCTTTTGGGCTTAACTTTGAAAACATTTTGGGCCTTAAACCCGAGGTCGAGAGTTTAAAATTGGGCTCTGATACCAAATTGAATCACCCCAAACTCAGCCCACGAGCCTTGACCGGATCTGGTATGTTCCCAGTGTAAACTGTTTCAAATTCTTTTGTTACTTAGGAAAAACTTGTGTGTTTTGAAAGAAAGGTTGTTATTGGGTTGGGCTCGAGTTGAAAACAAGTTTAATTCATTGTTAAGAATCCTTTACTTTAGGTGACAAAACATTTGGGCTTTTTTTTTTTAAATAAATTTACTTAATCCTTTAATAAATAAAAGGTTTGTAAGCTTAACAAATAAAGATGAATAAAATATTCCTACTAAGGCCTTATTACATCAAATAATTCCCAAAATTTAAATTCAAAATACTTAAAGTAAAATAGTCCAAATAAAAGAAATCAAACTTCACATGGCCTCCACTAAGTATCTCTACCTGGTCCATCCATCACCGGTCGTCACCGAAAAATAATCCCACAACGGGGTGAGTCAACAGACTCAATGTGTAACCAACACTAAAATTTAATATTTCGGGCATACAATATCATACATGTTCATAAAGCATTTAAACAATATGATGCAACCCAACCCAAACCTATATGCCATCCACTACACACCACCGTACCATCATTGCACACCGTGGGGACTACTAAGTCAACCCTCCATCCACTACACTCCATATCGCGGTCTTAGGTCACCGCATTCGTGGTCTTAGGTCACCACATTCATATTTCGTGGTCTTAGGTCACCACATTCAGATTCTGGTCTTAGGTCACCACATTCAGATATCACGGTCTTAGGTCACCGTGTTTGTGGTCTTAGGTCACCACATTCACTTCCCTTTTCATATAACCCATATGCCCCATATTTCATACACAATATGCAAAATCATGCCTTAATTCACATTCTTATCACTTTTCACATGTTAAAAATAACATATATTCATATTCCTAGTAGGAGTAGGAAACGTACCTTAGTATTTAGTACCATAGTATGGTACCTTAGCCATATTCACATTCTTATAAACATACACATTTAATTTAAAACATAGCCATGAACATATTATGGTACCTTAGCCATATTCACATTCTTATAAACATACACATTTAATTTAAAACATAGCCATGAACATATTAAAACTTAGGGTAGGGTACACACGGTACCATAGCCATATTCTCGTTCTTATAAACATGCATATATTTATTATAGCCATGAATCTCATTAAAAGTAGTGTAGGGTACACACCTGATTCGCTTAACGATTTCACTTGAAATCCCAAATTCCAATCTTAGATCTTTAACTCCTACATTCGACCCATATTAAATATTTAATGAAAAACTCATTCACCATAAAACCAAATCCTAGTAGGATTTGTGTACTAAAACTTACCTTAATATCGATTTGCTTATTACTCAAATCCAAAAACTTTGTTATTCTTCTCCTTGTATTCGCCAAACACCGGATCTCTACATAGGTTAGTTTGACTTTTCAACAATTATGAAATAGATCTAGATATCCAAAATAGGCCTTGGCCGAACATACCTATGTGCTTACCTTGTGGATTTTAAATCTCAAAATTCACCGAATAGCTAGGGAACACGCGGCCTATGGTGTACCTTCGGGAAAAGAACTTCTCCTTCCTTGTAGTCGACACTTATTAAATCCCGAAGAGCCTTCTTTCCAAGTTTCAACTAACACAATAATGGGGTTAGATTTCATAGTTTCGGCTTTAATCTTAGAAGAAAAAGAATGGAAATCGATAACTACTGACCTTACCCTTAATCTTTGTAATCGACAGCCCCCTTTTCTTGAGTCCTCAAAGATTCGGCTTAAGACCTAGAGAGTAGTCACACAAGTTTTGGCTTTTGGAATATTGAGAGGAGAAGAATGAAGAAGAAAAGAATAGTTGCTTAAGAAAATTGACGAGAGGTTATCAAGGAAGAGAAAATAATGCTAAATGGCCTCTCTTTTCCTTTTATAGCCGAATTTACTACTCAAAATCCCTTACTTGGCCACCACTCTTCTATTTTGATAACTTTATCCTTTGAATTATCACTTTATTAAAATAATTAATCCAACAATTATCTCCTAAACATAATGATAATTAAATCTATTATTTATCTCCTATTTAGCCAAAATTCTAAAGGAAATAAACTACTCTTTTAAGAGCCCTCATGCCATCCACCTCTTTGCTCTTTGTAGAAAAATAAAACTTCTTTTATTTGCTTCCTAAGTGACTCGATCCCTGGCCCAAATACACTTGCATGTGGCGCCATTTCCAGAGGCCCTAAGTGGCATCTTCTGGCCACTTTTCCAAGCCTGTTTGTGTGTCAAATTTCACATACTTTTTCTCTTAAGGTCACCTTGCCTTAATTTCCTCTTTTAAACTTTAAAACTCGACATTTCTAAATCATTTCTAAGTTTCCAAAAATTTTCGTTTGGACCTTTAAACTTGACATTTCCTTACATTTCCTAGTTTCGAAATGTTCACTTTCCTCTTTTGAATCATTTCTAAATCATTTTCCTAGTTTCCATAAATGTTCACTTTCTTCTTTTGAATCATTTCTAAATCATTTTTCTAGTTTCCATAAATGTTCACTTTCCTCTTTTAACTTAACATTTCCAAGTTTCCAAAATGTTCACTTTCCTCTTTTTGAAACTTAACATTTCTAAATCATTTCTTACATTTCCAGAACATTTCCCTACATTTCCTTACATTTCCCTACATTTCCTTACATTTCCATACATTTCCTTACATTTCCATACATTTCCATACATTTCCTTACATTTCCATACATTTCCATACATTTCCTTATATTTCCATACATTTCCATACATTTCCATACATTTCCTTACATTTCCATACATTTCCTTACATTTCCATACATTTCCATACATTTCCTTACATTTCCAAGGTTCTAAAAATGCACACCACATATCACAGTAAACATGCTATTAAGCAAAAATGCACACAATGGGATTCGAACCTCTTCCCTCAAAGTACTTCACTTGTTGCCATAACCCTTGCACCTTAGGTGGCATCCCTTGCCACTTTTCCACATCACTTCTTGTGTTTAACTTAAAAACCAATAATTGTCCAAATCTTTCTCTTCCATCCTAGGATTTTAAAAACCCTTAATTCACTTCCAAACACTGCCAAAACCTACTACTCATGAATTATGCACAAACGCATAACCCCTAATCTAGGATGTTACAGGCTTTGCATATTTCCATATATATATATATGTTATGTTCTGTTATTCTGTTCTGTGGGGCTAAGGCCCAAATCTAATGGTGCATGAGGATTGCACACTGAGTCTCGCGACTCAACCTATTATTTAAAAACTTTCAGGTAGCACCTAGTGCAATGGACCGGGCTGGGAGGAGCGCAAGGTGGCCATGCGAGAGAGTATTGAGACTCAGCAAAGGACTTTACTTAATTTAGTTATGTTAATATTTTAAATTAGTAGATTTTAAGTTCATTGTAATAAGGCCATTGGCTACTAGACTTATATTTATTTTGGGGTTTTAAGTTGGGTTTTTATTATTAGGCATTTAAATTTTATGTTTAAATTAAGTTGAGACATGTATTAAATTTCGGTTTTATTTAAAAATCACCAAGGCATTTTATAACTTCATGTCTTATATGAATTAATAAATTATTAAGTTTTCAGTATAAATGTTTAAACCTGATAATTATTTTCCAAAGTGCCACAAGTTTTACAAAATATCCTTCGTGACATACCAAATCAAGTTATAGTGTGTGGTGGGTTTGATGTGTTACAAATTGGTATCAGAGCCAAGTTCAAAACTCAGCTTTGGGGTTTTTGGGCTCAAAACGTTTTCTAAAGATGGGCTTTGAAACATGCATTTTTATAAATGATACAAGTTTGTTAGCTCAGTATGGAACTACATCTCCAGCACAAGTCCGCCAGGTAAGTATTCTGAACCATTGAGTGGTATATATGTGGGCTCGATGGGCTGTATGGGACGTAGATTAGTTTAAATAGACTTTGATGGACTATAGGCTTAGCCTAAACAACTTCTTAAATTTTATAAGACTTAATTTATCCAAACAAATCCTGTAAACCAGTCGATGTGTTAGGGTATGGCAACAGGCATACACATGTCTAGGATTAGATTCAGGGAGAGCTTGGTATTTAAGTAGTCCTAGTGACTCACCTTCTCTTCACTGGAATCCTATCTGGTGCGTAGTGACTGTTCACCTTAGCCATGTTACGGTGTGGCAACGGGCATACGCATGTCTAGGAGTGGATATAGGGAGAGCTTGGTATTTAAGTAGTCCCAGTGACTCACCTCCTCTTCGCTGGAATCCTACCTGGTACGTAGTGACTGTTCACTCTAACCATGAGGACGTGTTGACAGGCCAAAACTTATAATTAAAACCCAAAAGGGACCAGCCACCCTTTTTTGTAAAATCCTAAAGTAAACCCTAGTTTTGAAATCACTAAATTACCCTTGACCGTAAAAATACCCTGGGTTTGTAAAATTACCAAATTACCCTTAATTTGTAAAATGACTAAAACACCCCTGATTTAAAAGAAAATTACCGAAATACCCCTGAATTTGTAAGATTATTAAAATACCCCCGAATTTGCAAAATTACCAAAATACTCTTATTTTGCAAAACCACCCGAAACCTTATTTTGGAAACTTACAAAAATTCCCATGTATGTTAAAATTACAAAAATACCCCTAGGTAGCGAAATGATGAAAATACCCCTAGGTGATGAACGTAAGTTTGTGAATGCCTCTGTATGCTGTTTGTGAATGCCTCTGTATGCTGATTGTGAATGTATGTGATTCTCCGTATTAGGGTAGTAGACTTGAGACTGAATTTTGAGACATAATTGCAAATTCGAAAGAACCACTCTTAAAGCTACTGTTCATAAGACTGTTCGTGGTTAATCAGTGGAAAAAAAACTAATAAATCATAAAATTTCTAAACAGATAAACGCGAATCGGAAGAATGAGTTCAAGGGGTCGTGGACGTCTGCCGCGTGGTTGTGAAAGGGGTAGGATGACTGTGTCAGAACCCGTAGGATCTGGCCATGGATCTGGGGATGAGGTACCGGTTCCACCAGCTACTGAGGTGGAATTTCATTATCAGACGGACGGAGAGGATGTGGTGTCTCAGGCGGTGCTAAGAGTTTTAGAGAGAGTGGCTGAGGCTGGTTTGGGCACAGAAGCCCAAAATCAATACTAGAGAGACTTAGAAACAATGGGAAGAAGTGTTTAGAGGAGTCTCTGGTATAGCCCCGAGTTCAGCTGAATATTGGTTGGAGGTAGTGGAACGCATAATGGATGACCTAGACTTCACGGTGGAAGTGAAGTTGAAAGGGGTCGTGTCTCTTCTTCGAGACGATGCCTATCAGTGGTGGCTCACGGTGAAAGAGGGTACTGCCGCATGACCGGATTGACTGGGATTTCTTTAAGGAGTCATTCCACGGAAAGTATGTTGGGGCTAGCTATATGGATGCACAAAGGAAGGCATTCCTGAATTTGGTACAGGGAAGTAAGTCTGTGGCTGAAAATGAGGCAGAGTTTATATGCTTGAGCCGCTACGCCCGAGGAATGGTGGCAACTGAATATGAACATTGTGTTTGGCTCGAGGATGGGCTGCGGAATGAGTTAATGGTTTTGATAGCACCGCATCGAGATAGAAACTCTACTATTTTGGTGGATAAGGTTAATATAGTCGAGGAGGTGAAATGGACAGAGAGACAAGAAAGGGATAAGGATCGGGGTAAGAATAAAAGAAGTTTCGGGCCATCAGGAGCATCTGGAAATTTTCAAAAAATACCTAGGACTAATGGGCCAGCTCGTGCTCCGACGGGCCAGAATCGATCATGTCTTTCATGTGGGAAGGCACATTATGGGCAAGACGAAAGGAAAACCTGTGGATGTTTTAGGTGTGGATCCACGGAGCATCTGATTAAGGACTGTCCACAGGTGGCTCAGGTACAGTCAATGGGCCGAGGTTCTGATCAAGCTAAGAGAGGTGATCAGCCTGGACCAAAGGGTCGTGGCGCAGTCAGAGGAGGAAATGCGTCTGGTCGGGGTCGTGGAGCACCTGCTAGGGGTGCAGGTAATATAGACGCAAGGCAGTCGGGTCTAATTTATGCAGCTCACTGAGGGGGGATTGTGACACACCAGATGTTATAACCGGTACGTCTCTTATTGCGATAACCCTTTCCTTGCCTTAATTGATATTGGGTCAACCCATTCCTATATTGCATGTAAAGTATCTGAGACCCTAAGTATAGACTCTGAAACAACCACTAGGAGGATGACCGTGGTTAGTCCTTTAGGACAATCTAAGGTAGTGGACAAACTGTTTAGGAACATACCTTTAGAGACTCAAGGGTAGTGTTCCCGGCAGACTTAATGGAATTATCATTTGGAGAGTTTGACCTAATCTTAGGAATGGATTGGTTGACTTAGCATCGTGCTAAGTTGGATTGTGAGACTAAGCGCATGGTGTTGAGTACCCGGGAAGGAGGGGAGGTGGTTGTGTTAGGAGAAAGAAGGAACTATTTGTCTAATGTAGTTTTAGCATTGAAGGCTGTTACGATGATTTAGAGAGGATGTGACACATTTCTAGCTTTTATCGGTGCTTTGGATGTTAAGGAGGTAACTGTCGATGAGGTTCGAATAGTATGGGATTTCACAGATGTCTTTCTTGAGGAATTGCTAGGATTGCCCCGGATCGCGAAGTGGAGTTTGGAATAGAGCTACTTCCAGGTACAACCCCAGTGTCCATTGCTTTATAGAATGGCGCTAAAGGAGTTGGTGGAACTCAAAGCCCAGATCTAGGAACTGTTGGATCATGGATTTATTCGATCGAGTGTGTCTCCGTGGGGAGCCCCGGTCCTATTTGTGAAGAAGGACGGATCCATGCGTATGTTTGTGGAGTACCATCAACTGAATAAGCTGATAATTAAGAATAAATACCCACTGCCATGGATCGATGACCTGTTCGATCAGTTCAGTGGAGCTTCGGTCTTTTCTAAGATTGACTTAAGGTCGGGATATCATCAGTTAGGGGTAAAAGAAGGAGACATTCATAAGACGGCGTTTCAGACTTGGTACGGACATTATGAGTTCTTGGTGATGCCGTTCAGGTTGACGAATGTGCCAGCGGCACATTCCAAGTCTGAGGAGGAGCATGATGCACATCTCCGGGTGGTGTTACAAATCTTGAGGGAGAAGCAGTTGTTCGCTAAGTTCAGCAAGTGTGAGTTCTGGTTAAGGGAAGTGACCTTCTTAGGGCATGTGGTTTTCACAGAGGGAATTAGGGTGGACCCTCAGAAGATAGAAGCTGTATTGGATTGGAAATCGCCAAAGTCTATGATGGAAGTTTGAAGTTTCTTAGGATTGGCTGGGTATTACAGAAGGTTTGTTGAAGGGTTCTCATCAATAGCAGCACCTTTAACTAAATTGTTGATGAAGGGAGTATCGTTTGTATGGACCGACAAACTACAGGAGAGCTTTGAGAAGCTGAAGAGAATCTTGGCAGAAGCGCCAGTGTTAATTCAGCCAGAGGCGGGAAAAGAATTTACCGTCTACTGTGATGCGTCACGCACGGGTCTCGGATGTATGCTGATGCAAGATGGAAAATTTGTTGCATATGCGTCTCGACAGTTGAGACCACATGAGTTGAACTACCCTACGCATGATTTAGAATTGGCAGCAGTAGTGTTTGCTCTGAAGATCTGGAGACACTACTTGTACGGGGAGAAGTCAGTTATTTACACTGACCATAAGAGCTTGAAGTATCTTCTTACTCAGAAGGAGTTGAACCTAAGGCAGAAAAGGTGGATCGAGCTATTAAAGGACTATGACTGTTTGATTGAGTACCACCCGGCAAGGCTAACGTGGTGGCGGATGCATTGAGTAGGAAGGTGATAACAAATTTAAGGGAGATGTTCGCTCATCTTAGCCTGTATAAGGATGGCAAATTGGTAGCTGAACTCCAAGTAAGACCTATGTGGACACGTCAGGTCAAAGAGAAGCAACTTCAAGATAATGTCTTGAGTACTCTAATTCGGCTAGTGCAGAATGGTGAAGGAGAGGACTATAGCTTGAATTGTAATGGAGTTCTGTGTTTTTGTAAGAGAGTCTGTTTGCCAAAGGATGTGGAGTTAAGGCAGATGATTCTTCGGGAGGCGCATAGTAGCCTATATGCTATGCATCCTAGAAGAGTTAAGATGTATCGGGATTTGCAAGAGCAGTTTGGGTGGCCAGGTCTGAAGCGAGAGGTAACAGAATTCGTGGGTAAGTGTTTGACGTGCCAGCAGGTGAAAGCAAAACACCAGTTGCCTTCAGGGTTGTTGCAGCCGGTCAAGATTCCGCAGTGGACGTTGGAAAGGATCATGATGGATTTTGTTAGTGGGTTACCCCTTACGCTCACTAAGAAGGATTCAATTTGGGTGATTGTGGATCGTTTGACAAAGTCGGCTCACTTCATACCAGTTCGGGTCGACTATTCTTTGCAAAAGTTGGGTAAGTTGTATGTGGCTGAGGTGGTGAGATTGCATGCTGTACATGTGTCGATCATATTAGATAGGGACCCTAGGTTCACGTCACGATTATGGAAGGCTCATCATCAAGCAATGGGAACAAGGATAGACTTTAGTACTACTTTTCATCCACAGACTGATGGTCAGTCTGAGAGGGTAATTCAGATCTTGGAGGATATGCTAAGGGGTTGCATCATTGATTTTAGGGGTAGTTGGGAGGAGTATTTACCTTTGGTCGAATTCGCATACAATAACAGTTATCAAGCTAGTATTCAGATGGTGCCTTATGAAGTGTTATATGGAAGGAGACGTCGTAGCCTAACTTGTTGGACAGAGTTGGGTGAACGTCAGGTACTGGGTCCAGAGCTAGTTTCAAAAACGGAGGAGAAAGTTAAGTCAATACGGGCTTGGTTGAAGGAGGCATTTGATCGATAGAAATTTTATGCGGATCTAAAGCGGAAGGAGGTGGAATTTGCAGTAGAGACCAAGTCTTTTTGAAGGTATCTCTATGGAAGAAGGTAATGTGGCTTGGACGGAAGGGTAATTTAAGTCCATGGTTTGTTGGGCCGTATCGAGTACTAGAAAGTGTGGGCCCAGTGGCTTATCGTTTGGATTTGCCTTCAGAGTTGGAATAGATACATGATGTGTGTCATGTCTCGATGATAAGACGTTATCATTCTGATCCATCACACGTAGTGCCGGTTGAAGAGATTGAAGTAAGGCCAGATTTGTGTTTTGAGGAGAAACCAGTGCAAATCTTGGATTGAGACGTAAAAGTATTGAGAAAGAAGTTCGTCCCCTTGGTCAAAGTTTTGTGGCGAAATCATGGCGCAGAGGAGGCGACGTGGGAGCCAGAGGATGTTATGCGACAGCAATATCCCCATCTCTTTTGATCAGGTAAATTTCAAGGTCGAAATTTATTTTAAGGGGGTAGAACTGTAACATCCCAAATTATTGGGCCTGTGCATTTTAGGTGTTGAATGCTTAAAATATTAAGTTAAGGGTTAGGGGTCCAGATTGGGCTCAAGAACAGGCTGAGGCTTTGACTAAATTTCTGTGTAGACACCTTAAAAGGGTAGTTATCTGTGTTTTAAATGACAAATTGGGCTTGTGGCCCAAAGGTAAGTGACGCTATAAGAGAGCTATAATTGGTGTCACTAGTATTTGGATAATGCTAAGTTTTGGTTGCTTGGAGCCCAAGTTTGTGGGCCAAATTCGGCACTTAAAGGGAGCAATAGGGGAGGGACATCAATAAGGCTATATTTTAGGGATTTTTAGTGTTTAAATTAGGTGGATATTAAGCTGATAAAGGGGGAAGGAGTGGTGTGATGTAGGACTCTTTTGGATGTGTTTTTTGATTAGGATAAAGGAAAAGATGAGAGCTCATCCAGGAGGCTAGAGTTAGCTGAAAATCAAACTCAGAGAGGAGGAGAGAATCGGCTCAGTATAGGCAGAAGGGTTTGCCGAATTTTTCATTTAGAATAGCCTTTAGTTTCCTCTCTTTCGAATCATCTATTCTTCTTTTTCTTTTCTGCCAGAAATCGAAACCCCTGAAGATTTATCCATTGCCAAAACCCTGCTAATCATCTTTTCTTTTCCTTAATACTCATTGGTGAATGTCTCTTGATCATCTCTTCAATTCTTTGTTCTTCCAAAAAGCCGAAAACACATCAGTCCTCTCTTGTTCATCTTTTCGGGATTTCCTTTAAAAAGCTATAACTTCTAGATCTCTAATCTTCTACGGTTGTCGAATCTTTTTCAAGGGACAGCCGAAACTTTTAGAAAAGGTAAGTATCGATTTGGGTTATCTTTCGATCCTTTTTCGGCTTTTGGAAGGCCATAGCCGAATGATTATAAGGGACTAATCTTGTGTTTTTCTTTTACGGCATTCCGAGATCTGAAGAAGAGTCAATCGCGTAGATCGCTAAGTCATAGTTCAATAACACTCGAATCGTGTTACTTTCGAGAGCTCAAGGTAAGAAGATTTATTGATTTTTAACGTGTAAATTTGGGTATTTATTAACCCTTGGCCAAATATAGGACAGGCCTAATTTTCGTGTACTTCCGGCTTTTGAGCATGGTTGTAGACAAAGGGTAGTAGATCCGGATAGCAAGGATATCAGATAAGAATATAGGACAACGCGATATCAGGTGTGTAACTCTTCCACACCATTTAGATTTCCTGTTAAAATATGTTTATACATTCTGTTATATTCTGATAAATGCTGAAATCCCGGCATAATGGTTGAGACCCGAGGAGGGTAAAAGGAAATCATCAGGTTAGTGATCTCTGTCATTCCTTAGTGAATGTTCCTAATAAGATGACATATGTGATAAGTATGCCAATTTCTATAATTGCATGGGGTTGGGTTTGATGAAAGGGGAAGTGTTCTGTTGTAGCGGCTTATGCCGTGACTTGTTGTAGCGGCTTATGTCGTGACCTATTGTAGTGGCTCTTACCATGACCTGTTTTAGTGGCTACGGCCATGATCTAACGATGAGCAACATGACTGCCATCAGTGGTGTGTAGCTGTGTGGGTTGATTGTAGAAATCCCCAATGGTGTGACTGGCAGGTAAGGGTGGTGTGTAGCGGATGGAAACCTAGGATTGGGTTAGGCGTTGCATATTTTCATATATATAATATGTTTTGTTATTCTATTCTGTGGGGCTAAGGCCCAAATCTAATGGCACATGAGGGTTGCACACTGAGTCTCGCGACTCAACCTATTATTTAAAAACTTTCAGGTAGCACCTAGTGCAATGGACCTGGCTGGAGAAAGGCGCAAGGTGGCCATGTGAGAGAGTATTGAGAATCAGCAAAGGACTTTACTTAATTTAGTTATTTTAATATTTTAAATTAGCAAATTTTAAGTTTCATTATAAGAAGGCCATGGGCCACTAGACTTATATTTATTTTGGGGTTTTAAGTTGGGTTTTTATTATTAGGCATTTAAATTTTATGTTTAAATTAAGCTGAGACATGTATTAAATTTCAGTTTTATTTAAAAATCACCAAGGCATTTTATAACTTCATATCTTCTATGAATTAATAAATTATTAAGTTTTCGGTATAAATGTTTAAACCTATAATTGTTTTCCAATGTGCCACAAGTTTTATAAATTCTCCTTAGGGACATACCAGATCCGGTTGTAGTGTGTGGGCTGGGTTTGGGGTGTTACATAGCAATTCTTTCTCTGTGGTGGTGTAGTCTTCTTGTGCGGGTGTTAATGTCTTGCTAGTGTAGTAAATTGGCTGAAAATGCTTGCTTCTACGTTGTCCCAAAACTGCACCTACTGCAAAATCACTTGCATCACACATTAGTTCAAAGGGTAAGTTCCAATCAGGTGCAATTATAATCGGAGCATTTATTAATTTATCCTTAAGGACTTTAAATGCATCTAAACATTCCTGATTGAAATTGAAAGGAACATCTTTTTCTAGTAATTTTGTCAAAGGCTTAGCTATCTTAGAAACATCTTTAATAAATCTTCTATAGAACCCTGCATGTCCTAAAAAGCTTCTAATAGCCTTAACCGAACTAGAGGGAGGTAATTTTTCTATGGTTTCAACTTTTGCTTTATCTACCTCAATTCTTTTACTAGAAATCTTATGTCCTAATACAATCCCTTATCTAACCATAAAGTGGCATTTTTCCCAATTCAAAATAAGGTTGGTTTCCTCACATCTCATTAGAACTCGTTTTAAATTTTTAAGGCAAAGATTGAAAGAATTATCGAATACCGAGAAATCATCCACGAATACATCCATGATATTTTCCACGAGTTCGTCAAAGATTGCCAACATGCAACGTTTAAAAGTAGCAGGAGCGTTACATAATCCAAAAGGCATTCTATGATAAGCAAACGTACCGTATGGACATGTAAATGTTGTCTTCTCTTGATCTTCAGGAGCAATGGGAATTTGAATGTAACCGGAGTGTAACACCCCAAACCCGGCCCAAACACTACAACCGGGTCTGGTATGTCACTGAGAAAAATTTTGTAAAACCAATCGTGTCAACAGAAAGCCCAAATAAGAATTACATGTCCTTGAAAGAAATTAAAACGAGAATAAATAATAAAGGCCCATAATAAAACTAAAATGTAAACTAATGGCCCATGGCCTTATTACGACGTAGTTTAAATCCATCATATGAAATACTTAAAAAAAAACTAATATGGGGAACTTTTCACCGGATCCACATTCTTTTGCATAGCCACATTGTGCTTCACTCCGGCCCGGTCCGTTGCACTAATTGTCACCTGAAAGGTTAGTTTAATTTGGGTGAGTCGCGAGACTCAGTGTACAACCCTCATGCACCACTAGATTTGGGCCTCATAAAACATAACAACAATTTCATTTACATGGATAACAAGTAATATGCAAAGCCCAACCCATTTGCCTAGGTTTCCATACGCTACACGCCCCCGTACCAACCAACACACCATTGGGGATTTCTACAATCAACCCACACCGCTACACTCCGAGATGGCAGTCATGCTACTCATCAACATATATTGGCCAAAGCCCGTATAACAAATCACGGCATTAGCTACTACAGTAATTCACGGTAAAAACTATTACACATATACATATACATATAACTTCCTCCTTTCATCACCCAACACATGCAAACATGTACAATAATTTAAAAACGTGTACAACAATTTACTTATAACATATAATCAGATTATTTACTAACCTGAGGGTCCGCTGTTTAAATCTGAAATTTTGGCTTTTAACATATACAACTTATGAACATATATATATAATTAATCAAATCTAGTCAGTGGGGAAGTATTGCACACCTGGAATTTGGGCGATAGTTTTACAGATCCAACCTTCTCTGCTTGATTGTTAGTTGAGTTCATCACAATCCCTTAATCACTAAACCAAATAAATGATGAGATCTAACTCATTAGTCAAATGTAACCCTTAAAACGAACACTTACCTAGTTAGCCGAATCCCGAATATCTTTGACAAATTGTCACCACCAACCTTCCTGCATTCGGCCATCCTCCAAATATCCAACCAACTGATACACCTAACCCAAATAGTATTCGGCCAAAGCAAAAAGAATCATGGAAGGCCATTCGGCCAAACTTACCACTACCTACCTTCTACTTTTCCACCAAATCGGCTTTAATGGGGCAGATTTGGCTTCAAGGGGTAAAGAGTATAATTGGCAGGGCCTTGGAAATAATGATTTAGATTAGGAGTTTGATAAGAATAAAGGAATCGCAGAAAAGGAGAAATCTCAAACTCACCGGATTACTACGGAGTATATGGCTTACAGTGCACCTTTAGAAAAACAGAGATCTCCATTGTAGATTTGGCTATAGAGGAAGAAGATGCGCTAAGAGCATTCAGCTTTTAGAAGGGTTGTTGAGGAGAGGAGAAACACTTAAGGAGTTTCGGCTATGATGTGTTTTCAGGAAAAAAAAGGAAAGAAAACTTAGAGAGAATGGAGTGTAGATTTCGGCAAAGAGAAAGAAAAGATGGAGAGAATGGTTAACAGAATTTTTGCTAGCCTATACTAAACTGATTTTCCCCCTCCTGTAGTTGAGTTTTGGCCAACTCTCCCTATTCTTCTGATAATCTTTAATTCTTATGATAACTCAATCCTTATCTTACCTTTAGGAGAGCCCACATTAAAGCCAACTCCTCCCTTGTTAATTATCAACTTTTATCACATAAATGAAAAGAAAAAGACTCCGAAAAAAGAAGCCTCATTGTTGTCCAACCCCCTTCCCTTCTTAGTGCCGAAATTTTGCCACAACACTTGGGCCTCAAGTGGCCACACATAGCCCAATAACCTTCCTCTTTGGACGCCACCATTAATGCCCACTTAGAGCACATTTTATCTTCGGGCCACTAGCCCAGCTTGCTACTAATATATTTTCTAACTTAAATTATGAACTAACACCATCTATCAACCACCTAACCCAAATTTTAAAGCCCGACCTATCACTTAAACTACCTAGAACATTAATTTAAACCCTAATCCATATATTTAATCAAGGCCTTTGCTCGAGCATATTAAACCAACATCTCATATAAATGCACAAACCCATATTTAGGATGTTACAGTTCTACCCCCTTAAAATAAATTTTGGCCCCAAAATTTACTAGTAATCTTACTACCTAAGTCTCACCACTAGACTTTCGCTGCGCATTATAATTCTAAAGCTAAAATAAACACTTAGTATATTATGGTAGGGTACGCACCATTATTTGCATCTGGAGTGTCTCCGTCCCCTTGGTGATGTGCTGTATAGACCAAAGCTGGCTGCCTTGCCACAACATAACCTGTACCTCCGCCTGGTGCTTCACGACCACCTCTTGCGCCATTGTCACCTCTGGCTTGACCACGACCCCTTGGTCCAGGCTGACCACCTCTCCTAGCCTAATCAGAACCTCGGCCCGTTGGCTGCCCACGATCCATCTGAGAATAGTCCCTCATCAAATGTTCTATGGATCCACACCTAAAGCATCCACTGGTTTTCACTCTCCAGTCCCCATAATGGGTTCTCCCACATATAGAACATGCTTGACTCTGGCCCCATGGAGCACGACCTGGCCCATCAGTTCTATGCCTCTTTTGAAAATTTCTAGTTGCTCTGGAGGGTCCAAAACTTCTCTTACTCCTGCCCTGATCCTTATTCTTCTCTTGTCTCTCCACCCGGTTCACCTCCTCAGCTATTTTAACTTTATCCACTAAAACCGCAAAAATTCTCTCTCGTTGTGGCGCGATCAAAACCCTTAGCTTATTTCTTAGCCCATCCTCGAATCGAATGCATCGTTCATACTCCGTTAACACCATTCCCCGAGCGTAATGACTCAGGCGTAGAAGCTCAGCCTCATACTCAGCCACAGACTTACTCTCCTGCACCAAATTCAGGAATGCTTTCCTTTGAGCATCCATATAACTAGCCCCAACATACTTTCCCTGGAATGACTCCTTAAAGAAATCCCACCAATCGGTCCGTAGCAGCATTCTCTTTCACCGTGAGCCACCATTGGTAGGCCTCATCTCGAAGAAGAGACACAACCCCCTTCAGCTTCTTCTCCACCGTGAAGTCTAGGTCATCCATTATACGTTCCACTGCCTCCAACCAATATTCAGTGGAACTAGGGGATATGCTAGGGACTCCCCTAAATACTTCGACCCCATTGTTTCTTAGGCTCTCAGGCACAGATTTTCGGGCTCATATGCCCATACCAAATTTCACCACTCTTTCCAAAACCTCAAGATCTGACTTCGAGACACCACGTCCTCTCCACCTGTCTGGTCTTGGAATTCCATCTCAGCAGCTGGTGGAACCGATATCTCACTTTCGGACCCATGACCCAATCCTACGGGTTCTGACACGGTCATCCTACCTCTACCGTGTCCACGTGGGACGTCCTCGACCTCTTGTAGTCATTCTTCTAGTTCGCGTTTATCTGATTTAAAATTTTTTATGAGTCATTAGTTGTTTCCACTAATTATCCCCGAACAGTCTTATGAAACATAGTTTAAAAGTGATTCTTTCAAATTCGAACCTATCTACAGTTTTCAGTCTTCCTATGCTAGGAATTATGTACACACAACGTTCATACAAGTAACATTCATCACCTAAGGGTATTTTTGTCATTTCGCTACCCAGGGGTATTTTCGTAATTTATCCTACAGGGGTATTTTTGTAAGAATTTCTTTTTCAAAATATGGTTCCGGGTGATTTTGTGGAATAAAGGTATTTTGAAATTTTTTTCACTCGGAGGTATTTTGGTAATTTTACAAATATGGGGGTATGTCGGTAATTGGTAATTTTGCAAATCTGGGATATTTTGGTAAATTATAAAATCTAGGGTTATTTCAGTAATCTTGCCAAACAGGGGTAATTTGATCATTTTGCAAATCAAGGGTGTTTTGGTTATTTACAACTCAAGGGTAATTTGGTAACTTTACAATTCAAAGATATTTTAATGTTGTTGCTGTTTTTGTTTTCTATGGAAAGATTCTGTTGACTTTGTAAATCGGGGTATATTTGCAAATCATAGGTATTTTTTTTTCAAAGTAAGGATATTCTAATAATTTTTTGTGAGAAAAATAGGTGGTTGGTCCCTTTCGGGTTTTAAATTGTAGTTTTGGCCTGTCAACACGTACCCGTAACTAGGGTGAATAGTCACTATGCACCAGGTAGGATTCTAGTGGAAAGAAGGTGAGTCACTAGGGCTGCTTAAGTACCAAGCTTTCCCTGAATCCACTCATAAACATGCATATGCCTATTGCCACACCCTGTCATGGCTAAAGTGAACAATCACTATGCACCAAGTAAGATTCCTGCGAAGAGGAGGTGAGTCACTCGGACTGCTTAAATACCAAGCTCTTCCGGATCTACTCCTAGACATGCATATGCTTGTTACCACACTTTAGTCTTGTGACTTGTTTGCAGGTTTTGTTTAATGAAGTTAAGTCTTATGGATTTTTAAAAGTTTGTTTGTCTAAGCCTAGAGTCCATCAAGTTCTAACCTAAATTGTCTACGTCCCACAAGCCCGTTAAGCCCACATTTATATCACACAATGGTTTAGAGTACTTACCTGGTGAAGTTGGCCGGAGACGTAGGTGCCATGCTGAACTCATAAGCCTTTGCTAAGAGAAATCCATGTTTAAAAAAAAAACTCATTTATAGAAAATCTTTTGGGCCCAAAATTTTAAAGTTGAGTTTTGAACCAGGCTCTGATACCAATTTGTAACACCCCAAACCCGGCCCAAACACTACAACCGAGTCTGGTATGTCACTGAGAAAAATTTTGTAAAACCAATCGTGTCGACAGAAAGCCCAAATAAGAATTACATGTCCTTGAAAGAAATTAAAACGAGAATAAATAATAAAGGCCCATAATAAAACTAAAATGTAAACTAATGGCCCATGGCCTTATTACAACGTAGTTTGAATCGATCATATAAAATACTTAAAAAAAACTAATATGGGGAACTTTTCACCTGATCCACATTCTTTTGCATGGTCACCTGGCGCTTCACTCCGGCCCGGTCCATTGCACTAATTGTCACCTGAAAGGTTAGTTTAATTTGGGTGAGTCACGAGACTCAGTGTGCAACCCTCATGCACCACTAGATTTGGGCCTCATAAAACATAACAACAATTTCATTTACATGGATAACAAGTAATATGCAAAGCCCAACCCATTTGCCTAGGTTTCCATCCGCTACACGCCCCCATACCAACCAACACACCATTGGGGATTTCTACAATCAATCCACACCGCTACACTCCTAGTGGCAGTCATGCTACTCATCAACATATATTGGCCAAAGCCCATATAACAAATCATAGCATTAGCCACTACAGTAATTTACGGTAAAAACTGTTACACATATACATATACATATAACTTCCTCCTTTCATCACCCAACCCATGCAAACATGTACAATAATTTAAAAACATGTACAACAATTTACTTATAACATATAATCCAATTATTTACTAACCTGAGGTTCCGCTGTTTAAATCCGAGAATTTGGCTTTTAACATATAAAACTTATGAACATATATATAATTAATTATATCTAGTCAGTGGGGAAGTATTACACACCTGATTCTCATACTAATGCTTTCTCTACGTCTACGCTACTATTACCCAAAACAACTACTATTGGCCCACGATCTGACTTCGATTTCGGCCCACACCCCGTTCGCCAATCTCAAACTATCGAAACAGATCGCTTCTTGAATTTGGGCGACGGTTTTACAGATCCAACCTTCTCTACTTGACTGTTAGTTGAGTCCATAATAATCCCTTAATCACTAAACCAAATAAACGATGAGATCTAACTCATTAGTTAAATGTAACCATTAAAACGAACATTTACCTAGTTAGCTGAATCCCAAATATCTTTGAGAAATTGTCACCACCAACCTTCCTACATTCGGCCATCCTCCAAATATCAAACCAACTGATACACCTAACCCAAATAGTATTCACCAAAGTAAAAAGAATCATGGAATGCCATTCGGCCAAACTTACCACTACCTACCTTCGACTTTTCCACCAAATCGGCTTTAATGGGGTAGATTCGGCTTCAAGGGGTAAAGAGTATAATCAGCAGGGCCTTGGAAATAATGATTTAGATTAGGGGTTTGATAAGAATAAAGGAATCACAGAAAAGGAGAAATCCTGAAACTCACCGGATTACTATAGAGTATACGGCTTACAGTACACCTTCGGGAAAATAGAGATCTCCCTTGTAGATTCGAGTATAGAGGAAGAAGATGTGTGCTAAGAGCATTTGGCTTTCAGAAGGGTTTTTGAGGAGAGGAGAAACACTTAAGGAGTTTCACTATG
Source organism: Gossypium rotundifolium (assembly GCA_025506655.1). NCBI lineage: Eukaryota > Viridiplantae > Streptophyta > Magnoliopsida > Malvales > Malvaceae > Gossypium > Gossypium rotundifolium. Next base: position 35,994,788 of record CP106730.1, read on the forward strand.
ATGTGTTTTCAGGAAAAAGAAAAGAAAGAAAACTTAGAGAGAATGGAGTGTAGATTTTGACAAAGAGAAAGAAAAGATGGAGAGAATGGTTAGTAGAATTTCAGCTAGCATATACTAAACTGATTTTCCTCCCTCCTATAGTTGAGTTTCGGCCAACTCTCCCTCTTCTTCTGATAATCTATAAATCTTATGATAACTCAATCCTTATCTTACCTTTAGGAGAGCCCACATTAAAGCCAACTCCTCTTTTTTAATTATCAACTTTTATTACATAAATTAAAAGAAAAAGACTCCTAAAAAAGAAGCCTAATTGTCGTCCAACCCCCTTCCCTTCTTAGTACCAAAATTTTGCCCCAACACTTGGGCCTCAAGTGGCCACACATAGCCCAATAACCTTCCTCCTTATGACGCCACCATTAATGCCCACTTAGAGCACCTTTTGTCTTTGGGCCACAAGCCCAGCTTGCTACTAATCTATTATCTAACTTAAATTATGAACTAACACCATCTATCAACCACCTAACCCAAATTTTAAAGCCCAACCTATCACTTAAACTACCCAGAACATTAATTTAAACCCTAATCCATATATTTAATCAAGGCCTCTGCCCGAGCATATTAAACCAACATCTCATATAAATGCACAGCCCACATTTAGGATGTTACACGAGAGCCTGTCCAAAAAGTAGTAAGTACATATGCCTTGATAGTCTTTCTAACATTTGATTTATGAAGGGTAGAAGGAAGTGATCTTTTCTGGTGGCATCATTGAGCTTTCCATAGTCTATACATACTCGCAATCTTGTAACTATTCTTGTGGGAATTAATTTATTCTTTTCATTGGGCACCACGGTCATACCTCCTTTCTTTCGAACTACCTGCACAGGACTTATCCAAGTGCTGTCAGAAATAGGATAAATTATTCCTCCATCTAGAAGTTTAATTACCTTGGTTTTGAATACTTCTTTCATGTTGGGGTTTAGCTGTCTCTGGGGATACACACGCGACTTGTATTCTTCTTCCATTAAAATTTTGTGGGTGCAAAATGAGGGGATTATCCCTTGATGTCAGAGATTTTCCAAGCTATGGCTTTTTATGTTCTTTTAGTACCTTTATCAACTCCTCTTTTTCCTTGGGTTCTAGTTCTGAAGAGATAATTACCAGTAGTTAGGAATGCGTATTCTAAGTGTGTTGATAATTGTTTCAATTCCAGACTGGGTGGTTCATCAAAGGAGGATTTTTGTTTCATTTCGTCATTGTTTTTAATATTTTCTTCTTTCATTTGTCTGAATGATGATGTATTCATCTCGTTGCCTTCATCTTATTCCTCCTCTTATTGAGTCAAGCACAGTTCTATTATTTTGTCATGTATGATTTACTGTAATGAATTTTGAATGATATGATCAGTATTATCAACAAAATAACAAGAATCATCTTGCTCTTTTGAATATCGCATGGCATCATAAATTTGAAAAATAATTTCTTCATCGCCTACTCATAATGCAAGTTTACCGTCACCTACATCAATAACAGCCCTAGCAGTGGCTAGAAAAGGATGCCCTAGAATTAAGGGAACATTAATGTCTTCATCCATGTCTAACACAATAAAATCAACAGGGAAAATGAATTTATCAATTTTTACCAAGACATCTTAGATAACTCCCCTAGGATATTTAATGGATATATCGGCTAATTGAATACTCATCCTAGTGGGTCTTGGTTCCCAAGATTTAATTGTTTAAACATTTTTTAAGGCATTAAATTAATACTTGCACCTAGGTCAGCTAATGCTTTCTTAATATTTAAGCTACCAATTAAACAAGGAATAGTAAAAATTCCTGGGTCTTTTAATTTGATTGGTAACTTGTTTTGGAGGATGGCTGAGCATTCTTCATTAAGTTCCATTGTTGATACTTCTTCAAGTTTCCTTTTATTTGTCAGAAGTTCCTTTAAGAATTTTGCATATTTTGGCATCTGTGAAATAGCTTCAACAAAAGGTAAGTTAATATGTATTTGTTTAAAAAGTTTGAGAAACTTACCGTATTAGGCATCTAATCGTTCCTTTTTTAACTTTGCTATATATGGGATTGATGTTTTACTTTCTTTGCGTAATGGATTTACATCTTCAAATCTCTCATCTCTTACTTTCTATCTTCGTGTGGGAATTTTTTCTCTGGTTCAACTAATTCCTTTCCACTTCTTAATGTAACTACTTTTACCTATTCTATTTCTTTAAAAAACACCTCTGCCCGTATTTCACGGATCAATTTAGTGAATAGTCCAATTGACTTAGTGAATTCCTCGACTAATTCAGTAAGTTTTTCAACTGGCGCTTGTTGATTTTTAAGTGTTCTCTCAGTATCTTTGAAACGATTTTTTGTGTCTGTCATAAATTTTGTCAGCATGTCTTCAAGGCTTGGCTTCTTCTCTTGCGGATATGGCTGATTTTGGAAGTTTTGAGGAGGTTGTTGTTTTTTATTCCCTTGATTTCCTTGGCATCCCCATGAAAAATTTGGGTGGTTCATCCAACCTGGATTGTAAGTGTTACTATAGGGTTTCTTATTGGATCTAAAATTATTACCTCTATAGTTTGTCTGTTCGGTTTCTGTGTCTGGTTGGTAGGGTGGGTACTCAAGTTTCGCCACAGTTCCACTTGTATTACACGCATGACTGGGTGTACCTACGAGGAACATAAACTGTCAAGCTTTTTATTCATCAACTCTACCTGATTTGACAATATGGTCATTGCATCGAGGTTGTAAACTCCAGCTGATTTTGTCAATTTTGTCCTTATAACTTGCCACTGATAGTTATTCAGTGAAATCTCTTCAACAAACTCGTAGGCGGCTTCAGGAGTTTTATTATTTAGGGTTCCACCGGTGACTGAATCGATTAGTTGCCTTGTTGAGGGGTTTACACCATTATAAAAAGTTTGGACTTGAAGCCACAAAGGCAATTCGTAGTGTGGACATCTCCTCAAGAGATCCTTGTATCTCTCCCATGCATCGTATAACGTCTCTAAATCCATCTACACAAATGAAGAGATATCATTCTGTAATTTGGCCATTTTGGCTGGTGGGAAATATTTTAATAAAAAATTTTCGGTCATTTGTTCCCATGTGGTGATTGACCCTCGTGGTAACGAGTTCAACCACTGTTTGGCTTTACCCCTTAATGAAAAAGGGAATAACTGAAGATGAATGGCATCATCAGAAACGCCATTTATAGAACTCTAAAAAATTAGCTATATGAGTGTTCGGGTCTTCATCCTGCAAACCATCAAATTGAACAAATTGTTGAATCATTTGTATTGTGTTAGGATTTAATTCAAAATTATTAGCAGCTATAGCATGCCTAACAATACTAGATTCAACTCTTGTTAAATGAGGTTTAGCATAATCATACATAGTACGTGGAGCATTGTTTTGTTCCACATCTCGTGGTGGATTATTCTCATCCATCCCTTCAGTAGGATTGGATCTATCTTCTCGCTCTTCTTCTGTGTAATTTAGGGCTCGCCTAATTTCTTTGTGATTTCTCCGAGCGGTAGCTTCAATTTCACTATCGTATTCTAAAGGTCCTGTCGGGTTCCTTCTAGTCATAAACTAGAGGTACCTGCTAGGAAAAAATAATGAAGAAATAAAATTTGCAAAAGATACTAAAATAATAAAAATAGTGGCTAAAGTAATAAAAATAGAGCTTTCTTAATATTTTAGTTCCCCGGCAATGGCACCAAAAACTTGATCGCTGAAATCAGAGCTTTAAAATTTATAATGAATGAGATCGAACCTTGAGACTAACTCTGACAATGATTAAAGGCAAGTGTACCTATCGAACAGTAGTATAGCTTTGGCAAGACCGAATTATCAAACCCAAAGGAACTAAAAGTACTAATACTTACTTTTTTTTATTATTTAGTGGAGCGATTGGTTGATTTAATCTAGTTTAACGATTTCTGAGCTAAAGACAAAGACAAAAAGAACGAATAGGAAATAACTCGAAGAAAACCCAATTAATCAGAACGATACCCTCAGGAAGAATTCACCTAGACCTGACTTGTGATTTAATACTGAACCATATAATTTTATTTACTTAGTTTGATCCATAAGACTCCCTAACGTATATTAAACCCTCTCTTGAAGCGAATAATGTCTAACCCTATGTTAATTAGTGGAACTCTTGTTCGTTTATAATAACCCCTAGAATAGCAGTAAATCGATCTATGGATTCCCATATTAGGTTTCACCCTAATCTGGCAAAATCTCATCACCCTATCTCTAAGCGTGCGATCTGTAACATCTTGAAATTAGGGGCTTGGCATTATACTATATTCCTGTGTGTTGGCATGCTTTGTTTGTTATTTTGATGTGTTTGGGGGTCCCGAGAAGGCTCGGGGTTAAGTTGAAGCCTTGATGAAAATTTCATTTTAAGCACTCTAGGGGAGGGCTAACTAAGGCAGGCCTTAAGAGTATTTAATTGTGTTTTGTTAACACAAGTAAGGAGTGGTAAGGTGGCAAAGAGGCGCTACTTAGAGAGCTTGAAGGTGGCGTCACAAGGGGGTAGCAGCAAGGAGGAGGATCGAGTCCCACAAGTCCCACTTTGGAGCTTTAATTTTTGGCACTTCAATGGGGAGAAGTGGATTTGGCCAGGACTTTGAGGGAGTGGGAGAAGACTGAGTCAAAAATTTCAAATGGGTGGCCATGAGGAGTTTGTGGGGTTTGAATGGGTCAACAAGGTTTGAATGGGTGAAGGGAGTGAATTTAGGAGGGAAATATGGGATTGGATGTTGGTGAAGGGGATGGCTGAATTTTGGATGCTTAAAGGGGGGAGAAGTCGATTTTGGCTTGTAGTGGGTGTGTGCCAAATTTTGTTTAGCAACTTAGTCATTTTAGATGAGCTTTTCGGCTATGTGTGTGGTTGTGCTGATCTTCATAGTGTCTTTTGTGTAAAGTTTAGGCTGAAATCATTTCTTTTCCTCTTGTTTTCAATCAGTGGTCGCATTTTCTTTTTGGTTACCAAAAGAGAACCGTAGCTCACTACTCTTTTTCCTCTCATTTCAGGTATTAGCCGAACCATCACTTGTTCATCACACCTCTCATTTTCATTCTCTTTTCCCTTCTACTTTCTTTGATTTTATTGGTCGAACCATTCACCTTTACCCCTCTGCGTTTTCTTTTCTTTTTCTCATCTTGTTCCTCTATTTTCTCCATTGGTTAGTCGAAACTTCTTGGCTCTCATAAATCATTTTCTTCTTCTTCTTCTTCTCTTTGTAGTTTCTTTGTTGTTCTCCTGACTCGAATCTTGGGTCATTTTCTGCAAGTGGATTCCATCACCAAACCTAATCCCCTTAGTTATCCTTCCAAAAATCAAATCCTCCCTGGTGGGATCATCCTAGCTGAATTTGGAACTTTTTCTGCCATAATCACTTACGCCGAATCTCCTTGTATATCATTCAGTTTCTCTGCGTTAAGATAAGATTCTCTCTTTTGCTTTCCTCTTGATCAATCCCTCTGTTCTTTCTTTGCGTGGTGAGGTCGAACCTGCCTTGTTAATAATTGAATCTTGTTCTTTCACTCTGTGCCTGTTAGCTGAATATTGTGAAGCAAGGTGTTAGGAATCTGCCCAGATCTTTTTATCGATTTGGTGGGTAAGGTAAGAGAGACTCTGCTGCCCAGTTCTTTTCCTTCTTTCGGTATTTAGTAGCCAAAGTCGAATGGCTAATTGGCTTGGTGTTACATTTGGATAGACTCCTCTTCCTTTATCTTCTTTCTTCGTGTTTTGGGAACGCTTTCTCTGGGAAACCTTAGCTGTGAAATAGTTGTAGTTTGGATCCTGAAGGCCTATCAGTTGCCGAACTTTACCTTTCATTTAGATTCATGAGGTAAAAGACTTGCCCGATTTTAAAGTTATCTACTTATTATTTTCCTTTTTCGTGGCCTTAACCACACGTTCTCTTCTTGAAGTACTGATCAAGTCTCTTCATGGATTCAACTACTAGTCCATCCAAGGAAGGGAGTGAACCCCTAGTTTTCACTCCTAAGTTTAAGAAGCGTGCTATGTCGGCGATTCGAGATTTTTCGCCGGGCTGTGGTAGAGAGCCGACCTCTGTTTGGGATAGGCAAATAGTCTTCGTCCCTGCAAACGAGAGTGTTGACGTAGATAGCTTGGTGCTATGTGTTATCAGGTGTGTATTACTCACACGCCTTCTATGCAATCGTGTTATTAATTTTACAGGCTAGAAGCCGAAATAACTGATATGATAGGCTAACTACCCTATGGGTAAGGTTGGAGACGCCGGGTAAGTTCTCGATATTGATATTGTTATTAAATTGCATATATGTATATTCGATGTTATGCATGCATATGATCTACTAGACACTGTGGTATAAGCTCCATACTTAATGTGCACGATATAAAGAGCATGGGCTCAGGGTTAATATGAGGAGGAGGGAGAATTAGTGACAAATGTCAAGAGTGACTACGGTCACGAGTGGTCTAGGTACCACGGTGGTTGAAATCAGGAATAATTTGATTAGTGACTTATCTCGGTGGTCTATGACCACAGTGGGTTGGCCCCACGTATGCATTACTTTCCAGAGATCGTCATGGTGGTCTACGACCATGGTGGGTTGGCCCCACGAGTACATTATAGATTTATCGATTTTGACTAAAACATATTCAATAATGCCCCTAGGGATTCTAACAGTTTTATTAGCTAGTTGAATACTCATCCTAGTTTGTTTGGGCTTCCCTAGACCTAGTCGTTTAAACAGTGTTTAAGGCATAACATTTATACTTGCCCCTAAATCAGCTAACGCATTATCAATAGTCAAACTACCAATTAAGCATGGAATCGTAAAACTCCCTGGATCTTTTTGTTTTTGTGGTAGCTTATTCCGTAGCATTGCTGAGCATGTTGCGTTTAATTCTACATGGTGCTCTTCATCTATTTTGCGTTTGTTCGTCAAGAGCTTTCTTAAGAATTTCCTTGCATCGGGCATCTGAAAAAGAGCTTCAAGAAGAGGTAAGTTAATATGTAATTTCTTCAAGAGTTTTAGAAACTTACAGAATTGTTCCTCTAAATCATCTTTTTTCAATGCTTCGGGATAGGGTATGCGAGGTTGGTATTCTTTGATTACCGATTTTGGGTTTTCTTGAGCTACCTCGGTCTTATCCTTCTTTTCTTGCGCTGATGTGGTTCTATCTACTTCTGTACCCTCTTGAGTTGTAATGGCTTGGATTTGCTCTTTTGGGTTTATTTCTGTGTTGCTTGGTAGACGTCCTTGTTGGCGTTGAGAAATTAGCTTTGTGAGGTGTCCCACTGACCTAGTAAGTTCTCCAACTTGATTCTCGAGTCCTTTCATCGACTTCATTGTTCATCAAGGTTTGTATCAGTCTTTTAAAGACGAGATTCTGTGGCTGCCATGAATTTTGTCAGCATCTCTTCAAGGCTTGATTTTTTTTCCTGTGGGTAGGGCTGATTTTGATAATTTAGAGGAGGTTGCTGCCTTTGAATTCCTTAATTTCCTTGTCCTCCCCATGAAAAATTTAGGTGGTTCCTCCAACCTGGGTTATAAGTATTACTATAAGGATTATTGGATCTGAAATTGTTACCTATATAGTTTGTCTGCTCGTTTTCTACTCCTAGTTGGTAGGGTGAGTACTCAGCATTCGCCACATTCCCGCTTGCTTTGCATTGCATTACTGGATGTACCTGCGAAGAACATAAATTATCAAGCTTTTTATTCATTATCTCCACCTGTGTTGATAGCATTGTCACTAGGTCTATGTTGAAAACTCCAGCTGATTTTGTCGGCATTGCCCTTGTGATTTGCCATTGATAAGTGTTCAATGACATCTCTTCAATAAAATCGTAGGTTGCTTCAGGAGTTTTGTTGTTCAGAGTTCCACCGGTTGATGAATCAATCATTTGCCTTGTTGAAGAATTCACACCATTGTAGAAAGTTGGACTTGAAGCCACAAAGGTAATCCGTGGTGTGGGCATCTTCTTAGGAGATCCTTGTATCTTTCCCATACATCATATAATGTTTCTGCGTCATTATGCACAAAAGAAGATATATCATTCCTAAATTTGGCCGTTTTGGCTGGTGGAAAATACTTTAAAAGAAATTTTTTGGTCATTTGGTCCCATGTGGTGATTGAACCTCGTGGTAACGAAGTTCAACCAACGCTTTGCTTTATTCCTTAATGAAAATGAAATAATCAAGACGATGGCATCATCAGAAATGCCATTTATTTTGAAAGTATCACAGAACTCTAAGAAATTAGCTATATGAGTATTTGGATCTTCGTCCTGCAATCCATCAAATTGAACAAACCGTTGAATCACTTGTATTGTGTTAGGTTTTAATTCAAAATTATTAGCAGCTATAGCAGGCCTAACAATAATAGATTCTGCTCATGTCAAATTAGGTTTAGCATAATCATACATAGTATGCGGAGCATTCTGATCTTGTGCATCAGGCGGATTATTTTCGGCCATCCCTTCTGTAGGATTGGATCTGTTTTGTTGTTCTTCTCTTTGGTAGTCTAGAGCTCGTCTAGTTTCTATGCGATTTCTGCGAGCGGTAGCTTCAATATCACTATCGCATTCTAATGGTCCTCCAGGGTTTCTTCTAGTCATAAACTAGAGGTACCTTGCAAGTTTAATAAAGAAAGAGGATTAGTAAAATTAGAAATTTAATAAAAATAAAAATTAGAAATAATGGCTAAAGTAATAAAAATAGAGCTTTCGTAATATTTTAGAAGTTCCCCGGCAACGGCACCAAAAACTTGATCACTGCAAAACAGTCTAGTTTTAAAATTTAAAAAGGATAATCAAACCTGTAGACTAACTATGACAACGATAGAGGCAAGTGCACCTATCGAATAGTAGTATAGCTTTGGCAAGAATATCTTATCGAACCCAAAGAACTTAAAAGTACTACTACTCACTGTCTTCCTACTATTTAGCCTTAAATATGGAGTGATTAATTAACTTATCTAAGACTAATGAAATACTTAAACTAAATGCAAAGACAAAAGAATAAATTGGGAAATGACTTTGGAAAACTCAGTTTGATAAAAACGATACCCTCGGGAAGAATCCACCTATGACTTCATTTATTATCTAACTTTCAATTTATATGATTTCCTTTACTTAGCTTGATCCTTGAGACTCCCTAACCTATATTAATCCTTCTCTCGAAGTGAATAACGTCTAACTTTAGGTTATTTAGTGGAACTCTAGTTCTCTTATAATAACCCCCTAAGGAAGTAGTAAATCGATCAATGGACTCCCATATTAGGTTTCACCCTAATCCGACAAAGTCTTATAACCCTATCTCTAGGTGCCCGATCAACTCCGCTTAATTATGCTAGATCTACTCTTTGGCAGGGTCTACTCCTCCTCCACTTAAGCACATCAGATTAAATTGAGCAACATAATTAAGAACAAACTAAGTATTTATCATATAAACCAAAAGAATTAAATAACAAAATCCATCATAGGTTTCATCCCCTTCAAGTATCTGAAGGATCTAGTTTATAATAAAATAAGAAAACATCTCAAGAGAAAAGATAAAACAAAACATAAGAAATCCCTAAAACCACCTGAAGGAACGGAAGGAGAGATCCTCCATCTTGAGTAGAATTCTGACTCTTCGAGATGGATCAACTGGCTATCTTTGAGTAATTCCCTAAATGAGTAAAGCTCTGGCAGAAAACTCTACTAAAACCTGCCGCCCTTGAATTGCTGCCTTGGATTGTTTATATAGACGTTTGGATGGTTTCCTTAGCTCCTAAGTACTCGTAATTCAAGTGAAATTCGTACTAAGTGTTTGAGTGGACTTAGGATTGAGTTTCTTGGGCTCCAAGCATTCAATTCCAACTGAAATTGCTCTTTTCCATGGCAAAGGCACTGGCTTGACACACCCGTGTAAATCGTGGTCCAGTCTGTGTCTCCATTCTGTCGATTTAGGCACGGCTTTGACATGCCCTTGCAATATCTGGGTAGAGGTCATGCTTCGGGTCTGCCAATTGGGGCACGACTGTGTACATCAGGATCAGGCCGTGTTGGGCTTTTTGTCGACGAGGCACGGTTGTGTAAATCAGGGTGTGACCATGTGTAATCTAAATATTGGGGCACGACCGTGTGGCATGAAGTCCAGGTCGTGCCGACTTCTTGGGTTGGCCCACTTTTGTTCGTTTTAAACCCGTTTTGCATCCTTTTTATCCTTGGGTGTTTTCCTGAGTATAAGACATGAAAAGAAAGGATTAAGAGCACCTTTTTACATAAATTAAGGATAAATTCATCCAAAACCATAATAAATGTGGGATTAAAATATGTTACTTTGACGGTTTATCAATAGTTTTGGTGGCTGGGTCTGAAGCAAGAGGTAACTTAAATTTGTGAGTAGATGCTTAACATGTCAGCAGGTAAAAGCGGAGCACCAATTGCCTTCGGGGTTGCTACAACCAGTAAAGATTCCACTCTAGAAGTGGGAGAGAATAACGATGGACTTTGTGAGTGGGCTACCCCTTACGCCTACAAAGAAAAATTCAGTGTGGGTAATTGTGGATTGGTTGACGAAGTCTGCTCATTTCATACCAGTTCGGGTTGATTGCTCATTACTGAAGTTAGCCAAACTGTATGTAGCAGAGGTGGTGAGATTGCATGGGGTACCTGTGTCTATTATATCAGACAGAGACCCCAGATTTACGTCGAGATTTTAGAGGGCGTTGCATCAAGCATTGGGTACAAGAATAGATTTCAGTACAGCATTTCATCAGCAGACTGATGGTCAGTCAGAAAGGGTAATTCAGATCTTGGAAGACATGTTGAGAGGCTGCGTCATTGACTTTAGGGGTAGTTGGGAGGAGTTTCTATCGTTGGTAGAATTTGCATATAACAATAGCTACCAATCTAGTATACAGATGGCACCCTATGAAGCGTTGTATGGTCGGAAATACTACAACCCTACTTCCTAGACAGAGTTGGGTGAGAGACAGTTATTGGGTCCAGAGTTGGTTTCTGAAATAGAGGAAAAGGTTAAGTTAATTCAGACTCGGTTGATGGAAGCTTCTGACAAGCAAAGTATTATGCGGATCTGAAGTAAAAAACATAGAGTTTGCGTAGATGATCAAGTTTTCTTAAAGGTTTCACCGTGGAAAAAAGTTCTATGGTTTGGGCGGAAGGGCAAGCTGAACCCTAGGTTCATCGGGCCTTATTGTGCGTTGAAATGTGTGGGACCAGTAGCTTATCAGCTCGAGCTACCTTCTCAGCTCGAGCTACCTTCAGAGTTGAGACAGATCCATGATGTATTTCATCTCTCAATGTTAAGACGCTACCATTTGGATCCATCTCCTATAGTGCCGGTAAAAGAAATCGAAGTAAGGCCTGACTTGTCTTTTGAGGAGGAACCAGTTCAAATCCTAGAACGAGATGAGAAGGTGTTGCAGAAGAAGACGGTTCCATTGGTTAAAGTGTTATGGTAGAATCACGGTTCTAAAGAGGCCACGTGGGACCTAGAGGATGTGATGCGACAATAATACCCTATCTCTTTTGATCAGGTAAATTTTGAGGCCAAAATTTCTTTAAGGAGGGTAGAACTGTAACATCCTAGAATTAGGGGCTTGGCATTATACTATATTACTGTGTGTTGGCCTACTTTGTTTATTATTTTGATGTGTTTGGGGGTCCTTGGAAGGCTCGGGGTTAAGCTGAAGCCTTGATGAAAATTTCATTTTTAGGCACTCTAAGGGAGGGCTAGCAGAGCCAGGCCTTAAGTGTATTTAATTGTGTTTTGTTAACACAAGTAAGAATTGGTAAGGTGGCAAAGAGGCATTGCTTAGAGAGCTTGGAGGTGGCATCACAAGAGGGTAGTAGCAAGGAGGAGGATCGAGTCCCACAAGTCCCACTTTGGAGCTTTAATTTTTGGCACTTGAATAGGGAGAAGTGGATTCGGCTAGGACTCTGAGAGAGTGGGAGAAGACTAAGTCAAACATTTCAAATGGGTGGCCATGAGGAGTTCGTGGGGTTTGAATGGGTCAACAACGTTTGAATGGGTGAAGGAGAGTGAATTTAGGAGGGAAATATGGGATTGAATGTTGGTGAAGGGGATGGCCGAATTTTGGATGCTTGGAGGGGCGAGAAGTCTATTTTGGCTGGTAGTGGGTGTGTGCCGAATTTCATTTACCAACTTAGGCATTTTAGGTGAGCTTTTCGATCATGTGTGTGTGTGGGTGTGCTGATCTTCATAATGTCTGTTGTGTAAAGTTTAAGCCGAAATCATTTCTTTTCATCTTGTTTTCAATCAGTGGTCCCATTTTCTTTTTGGTTACCAAAAGAGAACAGTAGCTCACTACTCTTTTTTCCTCTCATTTCAGGTATTAGCTGAACCTTCACTTGTTCATCACACCCTTCTTTTTCATTCTCTTTTCCCTTCTACTTTCTTTGATCTTATTGACCGAACCGTTCACCTTTACCCCTCTGCGTTTTTTTTTTCTTTTTCTCTTCTTGTTCCTCTATTTTCTCCCTTGGTTAGTCGAAACCTCCTGGCTCTCATAAATCATTTTCTTCTTCTTCTTCTTATCTCTTTTGCGGTTTCTTTTTTGTTCCCCCGAGTCGAACCCTGGGTCATCTTCTACAAGTGGATTCCATCACCAAATCGAATCCCCTTAGTTATTCTTCCAAAAACTGAATCCTCTCTGGTGGGATTATCTTGGCCGAATTTGGAACATTTTCTGCCATAATCGCTTGCGTCGAATCTCCTTGTATATCATTCAGTTTCTCTGCGTTAAGGTAAGATTCTCTCTTTTGCTTTTCTCTTGATCAATCCCTCTGTTCTTTCTTTTCGTAGTGAGGCCGACCCTGCCTTCTTAATAATTGAATTTGGTTCTTTCACTCTGTGCCTGTCAACCGAATACTGGGAAGCAAGGTGCTAGGAATCTGCCCAAATCTTTTTATCGATTTGGTGGTTAAGGTAAGAGAGACTCTGCTACTTTTCCTTCTTTTGGTATTTAGTAGCCAAAGCCGAATGGCTAATTGGCTTGTGTTACATTTGGATTGACTCCTCTTCCTTTATCTTCTTTCTTTGTGGTTTAGGAATGCTTGCTCCAGGAAACCTCAGTTGCCGAATAGTTGTAGTTTGGATCTTGAAAGCCTGTCAGTTGCTAAACTTTACCTTTTATTCGGATTCCTGAGGTAAAAGACTTGTCCGATTTCAAAGTTATCTACTTCTTATTTTCCTTTTTCGTTGACTTAACCACACGTTTTCTTCTTTAAGTACTGATCAAGTCTCTTCATGGATTCAACTGCTAGTCCATCCAAGGAAGGGAGCGAACCCCTAGTTTCAGCTCCCAAGTTTAAGAAGCGTGCTGTGTCGACGGTTCGAGATTTTCTGCTGGGATGTGGTAGAGAGCCGGCCTCTGTTTGGGTAGGCAAATAGTCGTCATCCCTACAAACGAGAGTGTTGACGTAGATAGCTTGGTGTTACATGTTATCATGAGTGTATTACTCACACGCCTTCTATGTAATCGTGTTATTAATTGTATAGGCTTGAAGCCGAAATAACTGATATGATAGGTTAACTACCCTATGGGTAAGGTTGGAGACGCCGGGTATGTTCTCGATATTGATATTGTTGTTAAATTGCATATATGTATATTTGATGTTATGCATGCATATGATCTGCTATACACTGTGATATAAGCTGCATACTTAATGTGCACGATATAAAGATCATGGGCTCAGGATTGAATATGAGGAGGAGGGAGAATCAATGAAAATGTCATGAGTGACTACGGTCACGAGTGGTCTAGGTACCACGGTGGTTGAAACCACAAATAATCTGAGTAGTGACTTATCTCAGTGGTCTACGACCACAGTAGGTTGGCCCTACGTATGCATTATTTGCCAGAGATCGTCACAGTGGTCTACAACCATGGGGGGTTGGCCCCACGAGGGCATTATAGTGACTATTGTCACGAGTGACTACGGTCACGAGTGGTCTAGGGCCACGGTGGTTATGAACCACGAATGGCATAATGCCACGGGTGTTTGGATGGAGAGCTAAATTGGGATGGGCTGCATTGCATACATCTGGTATGTTCTGTATTAAATGGCCTGTTACATGGGGATCCACACACTGAGTCTCGATGACTCACCCCTTTTTCTAATTGTTGCAGGTAATCAATAGATCGCGGATTTAGGAGCCGAGGCGGACTAGAGGTGACCATGCACTATTTCTCGTAGACTTACTTTTATTTAGGATTTAAGTTGTAATAAGGCCGCTTAAATTTTATGTTGGGTTTTGATAATGAGTTAGTGTATACATGCTGGGGTTTACTGATAATCGGGGTTTTCTTAAAAGCATAAAAAGAAGTTTTCCCAAATCTACAACAAATGGGTAATAAACTATAAATAATTAAAACTTGGAAATTTTTCTTAGCATAGCAAACAATATTTTCAAAAAAAAGTCACGCACCTCATGGATTAACTCAAAGAACACCCTTCAAACTTTTCTCTAATTTGATTTTGATAAGAAAAGTTCATTTGTTTTAGCACTTAGTCAACTTAGTAAAGCTAGAAGTAGGATTGAGACAACAAAGTAGTTTTAAATAATAGTATAAGCCCATAACAAGGATTCTTTAAGCTAGTTAACTCCTTGAACCGCAATGTTTTTCCAAACTTTTCAAATTTGCTTTTTTTATAGCAATCCAGATTCGGTCGTAACGTTTTGACTGAGTTTGGGGTATTACACGATCAACTCCGCTTAATTATGCTCAATCTACTCTTAAGCAGGGTCTATTCCTCCTCCACCTAAGCACATCAGATTTGGATTAAGCATACATAATTAAGAACAAACTAAATATTTATCACATAATTCAAAAATCAATAACAAAATCCATCTAGGTTTCATCCATTTCAGGTATATGAAGGGTTTAGCTCATAACAAATAAAGAAAACAACTGAAGAGAAAAGATAAAACAAAACATAGAAAATCCCTAAAACCCCCTGAAGGAATTGAAGGATAAATTTGCTGTCTTGAGTAGAATTCTGGCTATTCAAGATGGATCCACTTGGCTATCTTCGAGTGATTCCACAAAACGTTATCTTCCTAGATCGGCTCCTTGGCCTAGCTCACCGCCTAACACCCCCTTTTAGCTTACACTTAGGGTGTTTATAGAGACTTTTAGAATGCTTTGCTTGGCCTCTAAGTGTCCCAATTCAAGTATACTTCCTACTCGGTGTTTGAATAAGCTTTGAAAAGTGTTTATTTGGCTCTAAATATCCAAATCTGAGTGAAATTACTCTCTCCCGTAACAGGGGCACGGCCATGGTACACGCCCATGTAAATCGTTTTCAGGCCGCGTCTCGATTCTGTCGATTGGGGTACAGCCGTGTAAATCGTGGCATGGCCGTGTTTTAGTTAATTGACGAGGCACGGCCGTGTGGCTTGTAGTCTAGGCCGTGTTGATTTCCTCTTTGGCCCAAATTTGCTCGTTTTAAGCCTGTTTCTTGTTCATTTCATCCTCGGGTGCTTTCTTGAGTAAAAACATGAAAAGAAAGGATTAAGAGCACCTTTTTACATAAAACAAGGGCTAAATCATCCAAAAGCATACTAAATGTGGGCCTAAAATATATTACTTTTATGGTTTATCACTTAAGGCTATAAACGAGCGCTTCTCGAGAGGCAACCCGAGATCTAACATAATTTATCTTTATATTTTGCTTTAAAAATCTTTTTCTTTCTGAAAAAAATTAGTTTTAAATTAACAAAAATACAGATTTCAATGCCACATAGCCTTGCACACGGCCGTGGCCGTGGCCGTGTCGAAGTACCAAATCTCCGTACTGACATGAGCAAGGGCAGTACACCTAATTTTTGACGTCATGGATCCAACAACTCCCCCACAGGCACCGGTAAGTTGGTACGGCCGTGCTCCACAACCGTAAAGCTACTAACTTACCAGACACAAGAAAAACTTGCCCATGCTACCAAACCATGCCAACACACTGCCTTTTCAGGAACGGGTATGGCATCTAAAAAATGGGCGTGGGTGAACCAACATGCCTAGACACACGACCATGTGATGAGATCGTGTAATTCAACACACCCTCGGTGCACGGGTGTGGTAAAATGTCAGAAGCCAAAATTCTATTTAAACCCCACCCCATCCCCTCTTCTTCTTCACCCTCCTTCTTCCTTTCTTTCTTCCTTCTTCTTATCATATTTCCTCTCTCTCCTTTTCTTCTAACATTCCTATAACTCTTGAGACACCAAAGCCATGCCGAAGAAGCATAAAAGGCCAACCACAGTCTCCTCAAAGGAGACTGATTCACATGAGTTCATGCCGACAGCTTCAGCTATTCGACAAGCCAAGGGTCTTTGAGATAATTTAGTTTTTATTTTTCTTTACTCTTTTGCTTCAATTTCCTTATCTTTACTTCTCTTTTACTCAATTTAGTTTATTTTGTTTTAGTTTCTTGGTTTTAGGTTCTAAAGGCTACTTGGGAATCACACCGAAACCAAGACCATAGCCCCTCCGTAGCCTTAGAAGCCATACTCACTTTGCGAACCATCTATCAATAAGGAATCCTTAGTCCATTAATCTTTTCTTTGAATTCCAGTTTCCTTCTTAGTATCCTTCTCTTTATTTTTCTTGTCCTTGATTATATTATTAGTATATTTTTAATGTTTCTTCAGATTTCCTGGCTATATCTTCCCAGGCTACCCAATCTCTTCATCTAGCACAATGCTTGTCGTAGCCACCTCAGCAGGCCCATAGGAAATGCCACCACCTCCAAATCGACAAGGGAACAAAGAATCCATCCAAAAATTCAGAAAGCATTACTTCTCCCCTTCTCTTTTGATTTTATTATTACATAATTGTTTATCTATCTTTGTACATTAAGAGTAATGTACATCTTAAGTGTGGAGGGTAAAAGTACCTAACTTTTTGCATTATTCCAAAATCCTGAATTTTAGTCTTGTTCCTAAGTAATTTTCTCATATTATCAATTAGGGTGAAATTTCTAATGATTTATGATTTTATTGATATGTTTTTGAGTAAGTCATTGATTATTGTGCATTGATGATTTATACTTGAAGAATACTAGAGAATCAAGCATGATAAGTCTATTTTTCAAGAATTAAAAAATTTTCCTAGGTTGTTGAACTGAATTTGAATATTACCTTGAAGTTTGAAATTTACAGGATTGATTTCAAATACTCATAATTTTTGTGATATTTGAGCCTTATAGAGCATATATTCTTTTTCGTGCTCACTTTATTGATTATGAGTGTGTCAACACTGAATTGTTATTCTAGAACTTGCATTGATTATACATGTCGAGACCACATTAATTAATTTGATATTCTGACATGATAAAGGGACCTAGGTTTTAACCCACTAAAAAGTCTACCTTCACAAATTAACCCTTAGTAAACCCATTTGATCCTAACAACCCTTTTATTGATTTACCCGCTAATTTTTAACCGAAAACCCTTTGTATTTGTTATCACCATTCTTTTGACTACCATTCTATCGAGAATTGATTTGATCATTTCAGTTGATATATTTATTTCTTATATTATGTATTTATTTGATTTGTTCTTAAAAAAATGAAGTATGTTCATTATTAGTTCTATGTTCTAAGATCTTGTATGTTTAATTTCAGCATCTTGAAGAAGCAGCTCGTATTATTAGTATTTTTATGACGTAATTATTCAGATTATTAGTTCAATTATTTTTCTAAAAGTTAGGTAACTTGTCAATTCAATCTCGATTCTAAACCTTCTATTTCATCCTTTATCCACACCTTTAACCTAAGCCCCGTTACAACCCTGTTAAAGACCTTTTGATTTGTGTATCATCTCATATTACAGTGGTGGAGATTTGATTTTCAGGCAAGCCTATGGGATTAACTTTTCAGGTTCGACTGTTGAGTGCTAAATTGTGAACCTTAAAACACTTTGAGTGATTTGAATGAATCCTTAGGGAGGATGTCAATCCTTGTCGGTTTTAAATTAAAAGAAATTATTTAGATAAGGAGAGACACCTATGTTTTCGTGCTACAAATATATGAATTATATTGTTTGAATCTTTAAGAGTCTTTGAGTTAAATTATCCATGTATAAATTATCTGTGAATTATGATGAGGCATTGTTGATAGGAATTGTGACTTATGGAAAGTTTGTTTTAATTATAAGTTGAGAATTTTGCTTGAGGACAAGCAAAAGCTTAAGTGTGGGGGTATTTGATAAACCGTAAAAGTAACATATTTTAACCCCATATTTAGCATGCTTTTGGATGATTTAGCCCTTGATTATATAAAAAGGTGCTCTTAATCCTTTCTTTTCATGTTTTATACTTAGGAAAGCACCTAAGGACGAAAAGAACAAGAAATGGGCTTAAAAAGGGCTAGTTTGGGCCAAAGTAGAAATCGACATGGCCTTGACTTAAAAGCCACATGACCGTGCCTCGACAATTAACTAAGACACGGCCATGCCATGATTTGCATGGTCGTGCCTAAATCAACAGAATCAAAACACGGCCTGAAGTCGATTTACACGGTGGGTGCCATGGCCGTGCCCCTGTCATGGAAAAGAGAAATTTCACTCGGATTTGGATACTTTGAGGCAAAGAAACACATTCCAAAGCCTATTCAAACACTGAGTAGGGAGTATACTTGAATTGGGACACTTAGAGGCTAAGTAAAGCATTCCAAAAGTCTATATAAACACCCTAAATGTAACCTGAAAAAAGGTGTTGGAGGCCGAGACATTCGAAATTCGGTACAAGCCGAAGCTTTTGTGGAAATTACTTGAAGATAGCCAGTTGATCCATCTCAAGGAGCCGGAATTCTACTCAATACGGTGGATTTCTCCTTCAATTCCTTCAGGGGGTTTTAGGGATTTCTTATGTTTTGTTTTATCTTTTCTCTTGAGATATTTTCTTTATTCGTTATGAACTAAATCCTTCAGATACTTGAAGGGGATGAAACCTAGATGAATCTTGTTATTATTTTTTGAATTATATGATAAATACATAGTTTGTTCTTAATTATGCATGCTTAATCCAAATCTGATGTGCTTAGGTGGAGGAGGAATAGACCCTACTTAAGAGTAGATTTGGCATAATTAAGCGGAGTTGATCACTCACCTAGAGATAGGGTGCGAGATTTTTCCAGATTAGGGTGAAACCTAATATGGGAGTCCATAGATCGATTTACTGCTATTCTAGGGGGTTATTATTCGAGAAAGAGACTTCCGTTAATTAACCTAGGGTTAGACATTATTCGCCTCAAGAGAGGGTTTAATATACGTTAGGGAGTCTTGCGGATCAAACTAAGTGAATAAATAGTATGGTTCAGTGTTAAATAACAAGTGAAGTCTGGGTGGATTCTTCCTGATGGTATCATCGTGATCAACTGAGTTTCTCTTCAAGTTATTTCCCCATTCATTCTTGTTGTCTTTGCAACTTAGTTTAGTAATTAATTAGTTAATGTAATATTTAGGCTAAATAATAGAAAGAAAGTGATTATTAGTACTTTTAGCTCCTTTGGGTTCGACAATCTGGTCTTGCCTAAGCTATACTACTGTTCGATAGGTACACTTGCCTTAAGTTGTTGTCAGAGTTAGTTTCTATATTCGATCATTCTCTTTATAAATTTTAAAACTCGACAAAACAACAATCAATCATCCTTAACCTTATACTCATATATTCATCTATTCAACCTTGAAAAATAATGCCAACCACATAGGTTTGAAACATACATTTTCCAACACTTAGTTGACTCATGTTCTTACTAATCAATGCTCGATATCATGCCTTATTAACTGTTTGCTTTCACTTCAATTCAAATGCACACTTGGTGCCCAATTCATAGTTGAAACTGAAATAACATCGTACACTTAGTGCCTCAATACAAAACTGAACGTAATTCAGTATCGGACACACAGTGCCAACCACAAAGCCGAAGCTTCTATTATTTCACACACAGAGTACTAATCATCTCGGTCACATTTCCAAATACACACACTTAGTGCCACATAACTCAATTCATCACATAGCATTTATAATTCAATAATCTCATAACTATTTGTTTCATAACATTTAAAAATAGTTAAGTACACGTATTATATCCGAATTTACCTCGGACGTCGAAATACTGGAACTAGCCGATCAATCGGGTACTTTATCTTTGCCTCGATCTCAATCTGAATCTCTCCTTTATTAGTCTAAACACATTTAAATTTAACACATTTAATCACAAATTCATTCAATTTAGTCCAAACACATCTATTTAGGGCATTTTACAAAATAGTCCTCATGTTTTCACATTTCGACACTTTAGTCCTTAATTCAAAAAATCACAAAATACACAAAATCTCACTTCACCTATGCCTAGCTGAATTCTCCCTATGACCATACAAGTCCACACATTTCATTTATTTCACATGTTAGTCCTCCAATTTCTTATTTTCACATTTTAGTCCAATTAACTCAAAATCACCAAAAATCCAAAGACAAACTATGTTTTAATCTATCACATAACTTTCATAATTCATCACCAAACTTCACAAAACTCATGAATTCATCCATGGCACATTTCAAATTCATCATAAATTCACAAAATTTAAGCATGGTTTTGTAGAGCATGAAGCAACGCTTACAAAAACGTAGAAATTATCAAAAACTGAGCTCAAAACATACATTGATTCAAAGAACTTGATAACTGAATTTCACAAAGCTTATAACCCTTTTCTTTCTTTCAATTTTTTGATGGAAAGATGATATGAAATGACTATCTAATTGTTTGTTTTAATTAAATTATAACTTAATTAATCATTTACCATTTTGCCCTTAATGAATTAAACATTAAAGCTTATAATGGTTGGTTATAAATGTCCATTAATCTTGCTAATGGTTTAATTACTTCATAAGGCCTTCACCTTTATAAATCCATGACAAATAGATACTTTAACAATCAGCACATAGCTTTTACATTTCATGCGATTTAGTCCTTTTTCATAATTTGACACACAAACGATAAAATTTTCACACAATTTTCACACATTTTCAATCACATATCTTAAACACCAAAAATAATATTAAAATATTTTTTTGACCTCAGATTTATGGTCTCAAAACTACTATTCTGACTAGGGTCTAAACCGGGCTATTACAACTCTCCCTCAAGGGATTCTGGTCCCCGAAAATCTTAATAGTGAAGAGGTTTAGATATTGATCTCTCGTAACATCTTCAGGCCCCACGTAGCCTCTTCAACTTCGTGTTTGTGCCACAACACTTTCATTAATGGTATTCTGTTGTTTCTCAACTCTTTGATCTCCCGTGCCAGAATTCAGATCGGTTCTTCACTATACGACAAATCTGATTGAATCTCAACCTCAGTTGGAGCAATTACATGCGATGGATCAGATTTATACCGTTGAAGCATCGATACATGAAATACATTATGAATTTTCTCTAATTCAGGTGGCAGCAACAACTTATAAGCAATTGGAAAAATTCTTTTGATGATCTAATACGACCCGATGAACCACGGACTCAGCTTGCCTTTTCAGCCAAATTGAAGTATCTTTTTCCACGGAGACGCTTTTAAAAACATATTGTCACCAATCTCAAATTCAATATCTTTTCGTTTTAAGTCTGCATAGGACATCTGACGATCTAAGGCCGCTTTCAAACTGTCACGAATCACTTTTACTTTTTACTCAGTATTTTTTATCAAATCAACCCCGTGAATCTTGTTCTCACTCAGCTCTGTCCAATACAATGGAGTTTAGCATTTTTGACCGTAAAGAGCCTCATACGGTGCCATTTTGATGCTAGATTAAAAAATATTACTATATGCAAATTCAATCAAAGGTAAATGCTTTTTCCACGTACTTTCAAACTCAAGAATGCAGCATCTCAACATATCATCAAGAACTTGAATGATTCACTCAGATTTTCCATCCGTTTGTGGATGAAATACAGTACTAAAATGCAAATTTGTGCCTAAAGCCTCTTGCAATTTCTTCCAAAACTGCGAGGTAAATCTCGGATCTCTGTCAGATACAATAGACAGTGGCACCCCATGTGTAACATCCTGGAATTTAGGGTTCTACATTTTTATGTTTCTTGTGTGTTTGGTTTGTTCTACTTGTTAATTTTGTGTGTTTGGGGGGTCCCCGGGAAGGCTTGGGGTCAAGCTTGAGCCTTGGTGAAAATTTTATTTTTAGGTTCTTTAGGGGAGAGCTGGTTGACGCAGGTCTTAAGGATAAGTTCTTGTGCTTGTTGATGCAAGAAGAGGTGTGGTGGAGTGGTAAGAAGACACCACTTAAGGTGCAGGGGTGTGGCATCACAAGGCAGCAGCAGGGGGAAGGAGTTCGAGTCTCGTCAGTAGCATTCAGAAGCTTTAATTTTTGTTCTTAGGAAGCTAAGGAGGTGGCTTTCAGCTAGACTCTTCATGGTTGTTGGTTGAATGAGTCAATCCATTTGAATGGGTGGCCATGAGGTATTTGTGGTGTTGAATTGGTCAAACTGATTCTAACGAATGAAGCAGAGTGAAAGTTGGAGAAAATCGGGGGATATGGTGAAGGAGGGTAGTGTTGGCCGAATGATTGGAGTGTAGGGAGGGGAAATTTCAGCTATGTGTGTTGTTGGGGCTAGGGGCTGATGGCATTTGATGTGCATTGACAAAATCAAGAGCTTGGAGTAGTGTGTGTGCTGAATTGCAAATTTGGTGGTGACTTTTGTGTGCCGAAATTCCCTAAGTACACCTAAGGGTTCTTCTCTATTTCTTTTTGTTGTCTCAACTTATTTCTCATCTTTTTCTCTTGATTACAAACCTCCCCATTCATGTACCTCTTTTTCTTTAAGGTTACCAAAGCATCTTTGGCTGAATCTCTCTTCACCTTCCACCCTTCACATTCTAGCTCATTTTCTTTTGCTATGTCCTTCACAAGCTGAAATCCCTTGAAGCCACCCTTTTGTCGAATCTCTCTCTTCTCTTTTACTCTATTCTCTTAAACATCATAACCGAACCCCCTTCCTATCATCTCCTCTCTTGTCAAGCCAAAACTTTCCTTCTCCTCTACCATTTTCTTTCCTAGCCGAATCATCTCTCGAACTCATCTTCTTCTTTAGTCGAAACCTTGCACCATCTCCATTGCCACTTTTCCTTTCCTCTCTTTAGCCGAATAGCTCTCTTGGTTAGGTGAACCTGTTTCATCCTGTTACTTGGTGGTTGAAGGTAATGATTCTCTTTTCTCTCTTTTGTTAAAAACTGAATCTTCTATCTCTTTCTTCACTAACCAAACCTCTGGTTCTTTGTCATGCGAATCGATGCTGCTCGTATAGCCTAAGACGTGAGGGGCTACTCTTTTCTACCAAATCTATCTCAGTTTTTCATCATCATCAATGCAAGGTAATCTCGTGCGATACTTTTCTCCTCTAAGTTTCTTTTAGTCGATTACTCAAGGAGCAACTTTTGTTGCTAGGCTGAACTTTTGGTTCTCTCATAACTCATATTTGATTCAAGGCCGAACCAATTGCTGTGTGGTTCATCATTTACCAAGGTAGGAGTCACTTCTTTTCAGTTTTTGGTTGTTATATCCCTTATTGGTTGTAGTCTGCTCTAATTAATTCTTTTGATAGTCAATTGATGTTTTCTCTACCTCTGATCAAGTCTATTTCATGGATACAAGAAACGGTCAAGCTTAGGAGTGGAGTGTACCCATAGCCTCCTTTCTAAAGTTTAAAAGGCATAATGTGTTGGCGGTTCAGGATTATCTACCGGGTTGTGGTAGAGAGCCGACGTCTGCCTAGGATAGGCAAATAACCATTGTCCCTGCTAGTGAAAGCATTGACGTAGAAAGCTTAGTGTTATGCATTATCAAGTGTGTATTACTCACACACTTTTTTATTGTTTGTGTTATTAACTATGTAGGCTGAAAGTCAGAACGACTATTTGAATAGTCGAGATACCCTCATGGGTAAGGTCGGAGATACCGGGTAAGTTCTGCTATGATGATACTTTTGATTATATGCATGTATGAAATAAATATCTGTTACACATTAAAAGTATGTTTGTATTCATTTTTGGTATGATGAAATGAGCATGGGCTTAGGATTGAATGAAAGGGGAAGTGTATCAATGACTTTGTCACGATGGTCTAAGAACCACGGTGGTTTGAAACCACATAAACATATATCAGTGACTTGTCTCGGTTATCTAAGACCACAGTGGGTTGGCCCCATGTATACATAAACTTATCAGAGATCATCACGGTGGTCTGCGACCACAGTGGGTTGGCCCCATGATTATATATATATTTTATTGACTTTGTCACGAGTGGTCTGGGACCACGGTGGTCAAGAACCATAGTGGCAGGACGCCACTGGTGTTTGGATGATACAGGTGACCTAGAGGATGGAAGTACTAGGTTGGGTTCGGCTGTATTGCATACATGATAAACATGTTCTACCTTGTGGGTTCAAGGCCAATTTGTGTTATACGGGGATTTACACACTAAGTCTCAGTGACTCACCCCTTTGCTGAATTTTATAGGTAATCACTAGATCGCAGGTTTTGGAGCCGGGCAGACTCGAGGTGGCCATGCAATACTATTTCTTTCATAAACTACGTTACTTTATTTTGAACTTATTTTAATTCGGGATTTTATTATGTAATAAGGCCGCTTTAACTTAAATTTGGTTTGGATTTAATACTGATGTTATACATATGATAAACTGTCAACTATGGGGTTTTTTCTAAAATTAAAAACATAAACAAATAGTTTTCAAAACGACAACAAAAGATGGTGAATTACTAGTTAGTTAAAACTAGAAATTTTTCTTAAACCTTTAATTTATGGTTTCAAAATATCACATTATCGAAATTTCCTAAGTCTGGCTTATATGAACAAACCCGTTTTTAACCCCTAGTTGGTAATATATTCTCTAACAAAACTCTAAATTATTTCTCAAGATGGGAACTCTATTCAAAACATTTTCACAAAATACGACATTCCACTACCTATTTTCAAAACTACCTTTCCTGTAACAAATCAGATTTGGTTGTAACATATTGATCGGGTTTGGGGTGTTACAATTGTGGTATCAGAGTCAGTTTTAAAAACTCAACTGTGGGTATGAGGTTCAAAAATGTTTTCAAAAGTTGATTTGGAAAATGGTTTAGAAAAAAATGCATGTTTTCTTGAAGCATGGCACCCGAGTCTCTAGCATCAATCCGTACTGTGATTTTTTCAATGATAGCTTGAATTCTTATGGAATATTGTGGTAGATAGTTTAAAATTTAGAAATAGAGACCTTAGAAATATTTCTTGTGAAAACTACTCCTAATACTACTTGCATAAGGTTGCACGGTAATAAACAGTGGAAGAGATACTAATCATTAAACTTGTAATCAGATTAAGTTGAATAGGTAGTCATGAGCACTAGGGGACGTGGACATGGTATGCACGGTCATGGTAGAGGCCAGAGTGTTGAAGCTGAACCCTCGGAGTTAGGGTATGGGCCGGAGGGTGAAGTGCTAGCATCACCAATGGCGGAAGCGGGATTCAGGATCAAACTGGAGGAGACAATGCTGTGTCTCAGGCTATGTTGCATGTTTTGGAGTGGGTTGCTAGTGTGAGCACGGGATCACTGGCTAAAAGCGGTTGAGCGCATCATGGATGATATTGGCTATACCACGAAAGAAAAACTGAAAGGAGTGGTGTCTCTCCTCCGAGATGAGGCGTATCAGTGGTAGCATATGTGTCTCGACAATTGAGACCACATGAGGTGAACTATCCTAGGCATGATTTGGAGTTAGCTACGGTAGTGTTCACTCAGAAGATCTGGAGACACTACCTGTATTGGGAGAAGTCCATTATCTACACAGATCATAAGAGCCTAAAATATCTCCTTACCCAGAAGGAGTTGAATTTAAGGCAAAGAGGTGGATTGAGTTATTAAAGGATTATGACAGTTCGATCGAGTATCACCCGAGTAAAGCTAACATTATTGCAAACGCATTGAGTCGTAAGGTGATATCGAACTTGAGGGCAATGTTCGCCCATCTCAGCTTGTATGACGATGGAAGTTTGCTAGCTGAATTGCAAGTGAAGCCTTCTTGGGTAAGTCAGATTAGAGAGAAGCAGTTGTCAGATGAATTGCTAAGTCCTAAATTTCACCTAGTGGCAGGTAGTGAGACAGAAGATTTCAGTTTGAATAGTGATGGGGTATTGTGCTTTCATGGAAAGGCTTTTATGCCAAGGTATTCCGAGTTAAGGAAGAAGATTCTGTAGGAAATGCATAGTAGCCCATACGTTATACATCCCGGTGGGAGCAAGATGTATCGAGATTTGCGCAAATAGTTCTGGTGACCAGGTCTAAAGTAAGAAGTACCAAGTTTGTGAGTAAATTCTTAACGTGTTAGTAGGTGAAGGCAGAACATCAGTTGCCATCGGGGTTGTTGCAACCAGAGAAAATTCCACTTTGGAAGTAAGAGAGAATAATGCTGGATTTTGTTAGTGGGCTACCTCTCATGCCTACTAAGAAAGATTTAGTGTGGGTAATTGTCGATAAGTTGACGAAGTTTGTTCACTTCATACCGGTTCGTGTTGATTATCCATTGCAGAAGTTAGCCAAGCTATATGTAGCAGAGATTGTGAGGTTGCATGGGGTACCTATGTCTATCGTATCAGACAGAGACCCTAGGTTTACATCGCAATTCTGGAAGGTGTTGTATCAAGTGTTGGGTACATATTGGATTTTAGCATAGCGTTTCATTTACAAACCAATGGTTAGTCTGAGAGGGTAATTCAGATCTTGGAAGACATGTTGAGAGGCTGTGATATCGACTTCGAGGGTAGTTGGGAGGATTTTCTACCATTGGCTAAATTCGCATACAACAACAGCTATCAATCTAGTATTCAGATGGCACCCTATGAAGCGTTGTATGGTCGGAAGTGTCGCACTCCTACTTGCTGGATAGAGTTGGGTGAGCGACAGTTGTTGGGTCTAGAATTGGTTTCAAAAATAGAGAATAAGGTTAAGATGATTCAGACTCGGTTGAAGGAAGCTTCTAACAGGCAGAAATCTTATGCAGATCTGAAGCGTAAGGATATAGAGTTCTCTGTGGGTGATCTGATTTCTTAAAATTTTCGCCTGGGAAGAAGGTTTTAAGATTTGGATGGAAGGGCAAGTTGAGTTATCGAGTGTTGAAACATGTAGGACCAGTAGCTTATCAGCTCGAGTTACCTCTAGAATCAAGGCAGATACACGATGTATTCCATCTCTCGATGTTAAGGCACTACCATTTGGATCCATCCCACATAGTGCCAGTAGAGGAAATCAAGGTAAGACCTTATTTATCTTTTGAGGAGGAACCAGTTTAGATCTTAGACCGAGATGTTAAAGTTTTGAGAAAGAAGATAGTTCCATTGGTAAAAGTTTGTGGCAGAATCACAGTTCAGAGGAGGCCACGTGGAATCCAGAGGATGTGATGCAACAGTAATACCCTCACCTCTTTTGACCAGGTAAATTTTGAGGCCAAAATTTCTTTAAGGGGGTAGAACTGTAACATCCTGGAATTTGGGGTTCTGTATTTTTATGTTTCCTGTGTGTTTGGTTTGTTCTGCTTGTTAATTTGGTGTGTTTGGGGGTCCCTGGAAGGCTCAGGGTCAAGCTTGAGCCTTGGTGAAAATTTTGGTTTTAGGCTCTTTAGGGGAGAGCTGTTGAAGCAGGTCTTATGGATAAGTTCTTGTATTTGTTGACAACAAAAGAAGTGTGTAGAGTGGCAAGAAGACGCCACTTAAGGTGCAGGGCTGTGGCATCACAATGGAGCAGTAGGGGGAAGGAGTTCTAGTCTCGTAAGTAGCATTCAGAAGATTTAATTTTTGTGCTTATGGAGCTAAGGAGGTGGCTTTCAGCTGGACTATTCATGGTTGTTGGTTGAATGAGTCAAACCATTTGAATGGGCGTCCACGAGGTGTTTGTGGTGTTTAATTTGTCAAACTGATTCAAACGAATGAAGAGGAGTGAAAGTAGGAGGAAATCAGGGGATATGGTGAAGGTGGGTAGTGTTGGCCGAATGATTGGAGTGTGAGGAGGGGAAATTTCAGCTATGTGTGTTGTTGGGTCTAGGGGCTGATGACATTTGATGTGTGTTGACAAAATCGAGAGGTTGTAGTAGTGTGTGTGCTGAATTGCCAATTTGGTGAGTTACTTTTATGTGCCGAAATTCCCTAAGTACACCTAAGGGTTCTTCTCTTTTTTCTTTTTGTTGTCTCAACTTATTTCTCATCTTTTTCTCTTGATTACAAACCTCCCCATTTGTGTACCTCTTTTTCTTCAAGGTTACCAAAGCATATTTGGCCAAATCTCTCTTCACCTTCCACCCTTCACATTCTCGCTCATTTTGTTTTGCTATCTCCTTCACAAGCCGAAATCCCTTGAAGCCACCCCCTTGCCGAATCTCTTTCTTCTCCTTTGCTCTATTCTCTTAAAACCATAACCGAACCTCCCTTCCTATCATCTCCTCTCTTGCCAAGCCGAAACTTTCCTTCTCATCTACCATTTTCTTCCCTAGCCGGATCATCTCTCAAACTCATCTTCTTCTTTAGCCGAATCCTTGCACCTTCTCCATTGACACTTTTCCTTTCCTCTCTTTAGCCGAATAGCTCTCTTGGTCAAGTGAATCGGTTTCATCCTGCTACTTGGTGGTTGAAGGTAATGATTCTCTTTTCTCTCTTTTGTTAAAAACTGAATCTTCTATCCCTTTCTTCACTAACCAAACCTCTGGTTCTTTGTCATGCGAATCGATGCCGCTCATATAGCCTAAGACGTGAGGGGCTACTCTTTTCTACCAAATCTATCTTGGTTTTTCATCATCATCAACACAAGGTAATCTCATGCGATACTTTTCTCCTCTATGTTTCTTTTAGCCGATTACTCAAGGAGCAACTTTTGTTGCTAGGTCAAACTTTTGGTGCTCTCACAACTTATCTTTGATTCAAGGCTGAACCAGTTGCTGTGTGGTTCATCATTTACCAAGGTAGGAGTCACTTCATTTCGGTTCTTGGTTGTTATTGTAACACCTTTTACCCATATTCAACGCCGGAATAGGGTACGAGGCATTACCAAAACACATACACTTGAAAACGTATTAAACTGAGTCATAAAATTTCATCCAAATTATACAAAATGAACTACTAAATATTCAAGGCCAACATTTTAGGCCAAACCATTTATGACATATACAAATGACTAAGTCTCCTATACATGCCATAAATTTAAGAGGTTTGTATTCACTTTTACCCCACGATGATAGCTTGATAGGTGATTACATCTCCGGCGATCTCCAACTCGAGTTAGCATACAACCCTATAAGATATGGGAAATGAAGGGAAGTAAGCTACAAAGCTTAGTAAGTAAGTATGTAAATAATAAGTGATGTATTGACAGGCTTTTATAAATCTTCACAATATGTTCTCAAGATAATACAATCATGTTCATCTCAAGCTGTCTACTCGAGTCACAGTCACTAAATTATTTATATCTGGAGCTAAGAAACTCCAAATTAAGATTTGTTAATTTTAAATGAAACTAGACTCACATATCTTCTTACCATAAAATTTACAGAATTTTTGGTTTACGCAATCAATACAGTTTATTCATTCAATATTCCCCTGTTTTAGTATTCGACTATTCTGACCTCTCTTCACTAAAAATAACTTTTCTCCTCATATAGAGTTCATATGACCTTCTTATTTCTTTCATTTGAAAGTAGACTCATTCAGTATTTCAGACATATAAACTATATCCCACAATTATT
Source organism: Gossypium rotundifolium (assembly GCA_025506655.1). Lineage (NCBI taxonomy): Eukaryota > Viridiplantae > Streptophyta > Magnoliopsida > Malvales > Malvaceae > Gossypium > Gossypium rotundifolium. The sequence goes on from CP106730.1 coordinate 36,024,643, forward strand.
TTTGTACAATTTTTAATGATATTTCCAAGGCAGAACAAGGGATCACGTAATTATTTTGAACCAGTCTCACAGAAATTCAAATATCTCAAAATATATGAATTATTTGTTTTCTATGTCTCTTTTATATGAAAATAGACTCAATAATATTTAAATAAGTATCTCATACAACTTATAATTCAATCTCTACTATTTTTAGTGATTTTTTAAACTCATGTCACTGCTGCTGTCCAAACAGTTTTATTGTAAGTTTTTGCTCTCTCTTTCACTTTAGTTTTGTTCATCACTTGCTTATACCAACCTTTCCAATTTCTGAGTAGATATCGAACATATTGTTCATACATACATTTGCCACATTTCTCAAGTGGTCACATTCACACTTGCACTTATTCATAACATGATCGCACCAATCATCATTAGTAAATTATCTCGTTGAACCCCTTCGGAAAACGCCCGATACTCGGTGGTCTTAGCACATAGCTCCACCGACACATAATTCGGCTTTCTTGTACACAAGGTGAAGGTCCCTTATCACCCATGTGACCTAGCCATTCCATCTCGTAGCTTTCTTGTCTACATGGTGTCCAACACTAGGAACCACTCATGTGACCTAGCTACTCATAACCCGTAACTTCCTTGTACACATGGTGAAAGTCCCTTATCATCCATGTGGCCTAGCTACATATCAAATTTTGCCATCTAGTAGCTTTCTTGTACACACGGTGAAGGTCCCTTATCATTCGCGTGACCTAGCTACATATTGTCCGTATCTCTCGGTTTTCTGAAGGTTCAATCGAGAATTTCTCATTCCATTCATTTTCATATTTTAGTTATCACCCAATGATTTACATAATATCTAGCAAAATAATTATTGTACAAGTAAAATAAATGCATTATTTTCATATAAACTTTCTTGTCGAATTCTCGTCAGGTACAACCGTGTAGCAACTCATACAACCCATGTAATATTAATTTAACATTTAATTCCTGTAACATTAATTTGCCATTCAATTTCACATGACACAATAAACATCACATTTTCCATTCCATACATACCATCCATTAACATCTCCTAAATATATTAAATCATACAATTTATGCCATATCAATAGAAAATTACAATTCAAGCATGGTATTGCATTATTATTAACACACGAACTTACCTCGAATGCCAAAACGACCATTTTACCAACTTTCTCGATTTTCAATTTTCCTCCACTTCTAGGTCCAAATCTTGTTTTTTGGGGTCCAAAACATCACATTTCACTTATTTAATTAATGTACTATTCAAAACAGTCCTTAACTTTTTAAAATTACAATTTTGCCCCTAAACTTTTACATGTTTACACTTTTGCCCCAATACTCGAAAATTAAACTTCAGCCCTTATTCTTATATTTTATAACATGCTGATCATTTTTCCCTTGTATGGAAACATCAAATTCTTACTCTAACATACACTTATGAACATTAGGTATTTTTACCGATTATGTCGTTTTACTCGTTTTCACTTAAAATCGCTTAACAAAAGTTCTTTAACATAATTTCAAGCTTCATATTCTACCATAAAACATCAAAAATACAAACTTTTTACCTATGGGTAATTTTCCAAAGATGAACCTTAGCATGAATTATTGGTAGCATAAGCTAAATCGAGCTACCGGGACTCCAAAACTGTAAATAACTTGAAAAACGGGGCTAGAATGGACTTACCATGAGCTTGGAAAGTTGAGAAAACCCTAGCCATGTCTTCTCTTGGTAAGTTTTGTCCCTACGAAGAAGATGGAAAATTTTGGCATTTTAATTTTGTTTTTAATTCATTTAATTTGAAAAAGGACCAAAATGCCTTTAACAAAAGATATCTTATCTAACATATATCATATCCATTTTTGTCCAACAATTTAACCACTGGGGTAATTACCACTTAAGAACCTCTACTTTAAAATTTCATAGCAATTTGACACCTTTATCTTCTAGAACTCAAGTTTTGCACTTTTTACAATTTAGTCCTATTGACTAAATTGAGTGGCCAAACGTCAAAATTTTCGAACGAAATTTTCACGAAATCATTCCGTGAAATTGTAGACCATAAAAATAAAATAAAAATAATTTTCTTACGTCAAATTTGTGGTCCCAAAAACACTGTTTCGACTAGGCCTTAATTTGGGATGTTACATTTCTTCCCCCCTTTTAGGATTTTTGTAACATCCTGAATTAATGGGCCTTTCGTTAATGTGTGGTTAAGTTTAATGTTAGTGTTAGGGGTACAGAATGGGCTCAGGGTTGGGCCGAGACCTTAATCAAATTTTCTATATGGACACTCTAGTGGAAAGCAGGATAGGATAGGGCTTAAAAGATGTTATCTGTGTTTTAATATACAAAATGGGGCTTGTAGCCCAGTGGCAAAGTGGCGCCACTTAAAGAGTAGAGAAGTGGCATCAATTGAGGAGGCCCAAATTCAAGTTGCATGAAGCCCAATTCTTTTAATTAAATTTAGTTAATTTTTGGCATCTAAGTGCGTAGAGTGGGACGGCAATGAGGCTTAGAAATAGGGGGATTTATGTGAGTGGATAATGTGGATAATGTAACAGATAAAAAGGAGGAAGAGGTGGTGTTATCTAGGCCAATTGTGAAGGTATGATCGGATAGGGATAAGGGAGAAAGTTTAGGAATTATCTATTGATCACAGTAGTGGCCGAATTTCCAACTCTAGGGAAAGAGGAAATCGATTTTGATGAAGCTAAAGGGGGTGCCAAAATTTCCCTTGTTAATTAATTAGTTTTAGTTTTCAAAAGAGGGCAATTACGACTTTTGGTTAGTGTGTGTGCCGAAAATTTGATTAGAAAATGGGTTACTTCTTATTTTCAGCATTTATTCTCATTCTATTATCTTAGTTGTTTCTTTTCTCAAAAAGTCAAAAACTCCTAAAGTTCCATCTTCTTCTTCATTCTCTGCTAAAGCTGAAACCTCATAGCCTTTCTCTACACCTTTTCCTGATTTCTTCTATAAGCCGAAACCCATAAGTATTCTTTCTCTTTACTCTCTCCTGCTATAGCTGAATGCCCTAGTGTCCATTCTTTTTTTTCTTCCTGCCGATTTCTTCATTAAAAAGTCGAATCTACATAGATTCTTTGAATCATCTTCTCTTTTTGATTTCCAAAAAAAGCCAAAATCTTCTAGGAGTAGCCGAATCTCTTGTGGTAGGGTAAGTGCCGTTCTTCTTCTCTTCACTTTTCTTTCGGTTTTTGGAAGCTAAAGCTGAAAGGCTAATGGGCTTGGTAAGTTTGACGTTTGATTAATGGTTTGATGTTTTCTTGTTGGGCGACGTCAGGAATCGAAGTAGATCGTTTAGATCTAAAAGCCGGAAACTACTAGTCCCTATGTCTCAATCTCTTTTTGGGATTTCAAGGCAAAGGTTTATCTTTATATTTTCGTTAGGTTCATTCATCGTGTTTATAATCTTAACCATATGTTATGGATTAACAACCATATGTTGTGTTGGTAGCAACTGATAATGTCTTTTGAAGGAATCAAATGTCAATCAGGCGAAGGAGGGGATTGGATATGTAAAACCAATCCCTAAGTTTAAGAAACGAGCAGTGTCAGCAGTTTGGGATTGGCCACCAAGTTGTGGACCAGCTTCGGAGCAAAACCTTAGGCAATTAGTAGTCGTATTAGCTACTGATAGTGTGGACATAGAAAGTATCATCTTGACTATAATTAGGCGTGTGGATCTCTATCACACTAATTAATCTGTACTATATATATGTTATGGGCTAAAAGCCGAAAAAAGGATGTATGAGCTACCGTGTTACCCGAAAAGGGGAGGCAAAGGATGCCAGGTACGTAATCATAGAAACTTCTCTATGTGTATCGAAGGATGTGGTAGTCTGTGATCTTTTTAGATAGTATATTATTTTGATTCCGCATGTATGTATGCATGGGATGGTATTGATATGATGAAGGGGAAGAGCATGCTAATAGGTCACTCAGTGATCGGTGATTAACCCACAACATATTGTTTAGGTCACATGGCAATCGGTGGCTCTGCCACATCTGATTAATAGGTCATATAGTGATCGGTGGTTAAACCATAATATATATTATCAAGGTCACATGGCGATCGGTGGCTCTGCCACATAGGTCACATAGTGATCAGTCTTTATGATAGGCAGCACAGCTGTCAAAATGGTGTGTAGCGAATGGAGGGTTGATTGTAGAAATCCCCAAGGTGCGATGGCTGGTACGGGCTAATGTGTAGAGGATGGATTATAGGATTGGGTTGGGCCATGTAGCATGTATATATATTCTGTTGCCATTGTGTATGGGCCAAGGCCCATAATGTGTTTGTGGGCCTCACCCTTTTATGTGTTTTCGAGATTTACACACTATGTCTTAGTGACTCACCCTTTTATTTCCCTAACTTGTTAGATGAGCAGTAGATCGTGGACATGGGAGCGGAGGCGGACTCGAGGGGCCATCAAGTTTTTATTTTCATAAACTATTTCTAGTTTTCCTTTAAGTTTTAATTTTGAGATTATTTATGTAATAAGGCCTCCATAGCTTAGGTTATCAATTTCCATTTATTAATGTTTATATTCTACAAACTTATGTTCAAGGACTTGATTATAAGAAGGAAAAATAAAAATAAAAAAGAGATTTTCAAATAAGTTTTACAACAAAAAAATACAAAGGCTTTCTACAAATATCACTTATTTAACAAATACCTGCATAAACGAACTGAGATTTTCAAAACCCTCCAAAGCAAAGTTTTCAGTATTTAACTCGTAGCATACCAGATCTGGTCGTGACGTTTTGGGCCAGGTTTGGGGTGTTACAATTTTCGTCCTCGAAAATCTTACTAGAAGAGTGGTTTAGTATCTTTCTCTTAATTTCCTGTAACAGATCGAATCTGACCCTAATCGGAACGGTGGTTTCGGGACCACGAATTTGAGCCCGAGAAATATTTAAATATCATATTTAGTGTTTATTATATATGAATTTATATGTGTGAAAGTTTCGTAGAAAAATTTTATCGTTTGAGCATTGAATTTGGTAAAAAGGACCTAATCGCGTAAAAAGTAAAAGTTGCAAACTAAAGTGTAATGTGTTAATTTGAGCATGGCTTTTAATATGAGGTATTAAAAGGGCAAATAGCCCATTTTTTAAGTTAGTGGCCGGCCATCATAATGCATGTAATAGTGTTAGTATTTTATATAATATATGTTATTACATTTTATGTTAAAATAATTAGTTAATATATGTTAATAAAACAAAAAAAATAAGAAAGTCATGCATTGTTCATCTTTTGGACGAAAAACACAAAAGAAAAAGAGGAGAAAGCTTGGCAAATTCGGCCTTGAGTTTTGCTTGATTTAGATCAAGAGGAAAGAAAAACAGATTTAGATCGGGGAAAGACGAAGGTTCTCGAATAGCCGATTTGCACGGTCTATCGACAACCGAGGTACGTCCTTAAGCAAGTATAGGTTATCAAATTATTCATGAACGCATTAAATGATAATATTCGATAAAATTGAGTATAGAATCTTGTGTTAGCCGAATTGAAAGTATTAGAATGGATTGGTTGAAATTTTATTCAATGTGATGTGAATAAGTGTTTTGGTTTGCTATATGATAAAATATTTGAATTATAAGTGGTAATTTATTTTGGCTTTAATGCCTCAGCGTGCTTCATGCTTGTGATTTATTTCGGCTTTAATGCCTAGCGTGCTTCGTGCGATGATGTATTTTGGGCTTTAATGCCTAGCGTGCTTTGTGTTTGATTTATTTTGGGCTTTAATGCTCAGCGTGCTTCGTGTCTTTGATTTATTTCGAGCTTTAATGCCTAGCGTGCTTTATGCTTGATGTGTTTTACAAAGGAGAAACCGAATTATTGTTCAAGGTAAATCGTAGCTAAAGTATCTAGTTAAAGGCTCAGGTAAGTAAGTATGGTATGATATGTTTAATGTTACTCGAGTTGAACTAATATTATGAGTACAGTGTTATGTACATTTGAGATTATGATTGATGTGCATAAGTATTATATGATTGAATTTGAGCTTGAATGTACTATCATGGTTGATATGAATGTTGTACTTATAAGATTTGAAGCATGTGATTCTTGTAATATACTTATTTTGTGCTTCGAAGAGATATAGGTTTATGGAAATGACGTACAATTACTTAGGTTAATGAACTATTAGTGTTTGGCCTCAGAGAAACCAATATATATATTTAAATGTATATATGCAATGTCATAAGTTGAATAATTTAAATGTTTAAGTGATTGAACGTATTATTATCATGAGCTTGGGACTTACTAAGTTAGTAAACTTATTTGTGTGAAATGTTCTCCTCTGCTTTATTAGATTAGGTTCAAAGCTACTCGCTCAACGGATCGTCAAGACAATCGACCACACTATCAATCTAATTTGGTACCCTTTCATTTTGGTCTTCAAATAAAGGCATGTATAGGAAAGGCTTTGACTTTGTTTTGTTGAAAACTTTTGTTCATGTATATAATAGCCATGCGAAAATGGCTTGCCTTATTAGTAAGTAATCTAAAGTTATGCAAGACTTGATGAAGATAAGAAAGTAAGTTTTATTTGAATGATAAATATGGGTGAGTATAAAATCATGCTATGCATAATGGTTGTATATGTATGTTTGATATGAAATTTTATAGATGAAATTTTGCTAGTTCTTTGGAAAGTGAATATATGTATATATATATATATATATGAGAATGGTATGTTAGGTTATGAATGACATTGGGTATGTGTATTTCTTTTAAGTTCAAATGAGGTGATTCGATGATGAAATGATCAAATTATGGTGCTATGGTTCGGTTGTATTCGGTCTTTTGCATGATTTTTAAATGTAAATTCGGCATAGTAAACAAGCATATTATAAGTACATTATTCATGATTATGTTTAGTTAGTTATATATATATATATATGCTTGAAGTGTGATATATGTTTGTACATATTCGGACGTGATAGAATTTTTGTTAAAGAATAGGTAATTTGTGAAATTTTGATAGAGACATTATCCATAAGTTTAAGTAGATATTACATGCATGTTTAATGAACTTAGTTCGTTTTATAATTATTCTCAATTTTCTATAAACTTATTTATATAATCGGTCAAGAAAATTTAAAGGTTAGTATTCATTAGTGTGAATAACTAATTATGTTTGCATATGATTGAATATACATGTGATAAATTGGTGTGAGTTAACCTTTGAAAATCTGCTTTATATTCGCCACCCTTTTAAAATGACCAAATGAATAGTGCTCTATAGTTTGAATGAGTTTACTTATTTTATTATGTATAATGCAATTGATATTATATTTGTGATGATTTGATTATGGTAATATCATTTCTTAAGTATTAAGATTCAAGTGATTAAATGAACTTGGTGGTTAGAAGAGTAGCATCTCGTTAACCCTACTCCGGCGACGGATATGGGTGTTGCATTTTATTAGTATCAGATCTAAGTTTTAGTCGATTCTAGGACTCAGAAAAGTAAAAGTCTAGCTATACATGCCTTTGAATTTTATATGTGATAGTGTGGTGACTTCTTACAATTTCAATTGTATTTTATATAGTAAATGGATTCCAATCTCGATAGAGTCAGAGTGATGATGTGAGAGTGTCGCTACTGGTCTCGCACATGGATCAGCGCCATTAGACTCTCAACCGATTCACGGTAACCACGAGGAGAGGCTAAACAAGCCTTCTACCAAATGATGAATGAATGGTTTACCCAGTTTGTTCGTAATAATCCTACTGTACAACAACCTCCACCCCAAATAATCTCGACTCGTACCTTCAAAGACTTCGATGATAGATCCAATGAGATCTAGTAGGCCTCCGCTGATAAAATTAAGAAATTTAGGGCTGAGGAATTCAAGGCTAATGATAATGATGATGCAGAGAGCTGAAATGTGGCTTGATAACACTATTCGGTACTTGATGAGCTATCCTCGCACCTGCATTTAATGTTTGAAATGTGCTATATCTTTACTTCAGACACCGCTTATCACTAGTGGAATACACTAGTATCAGTGGTTCCAAAAGAAAAAGTGACATGGGATTTCTTCCAGAATGAATTCCGCAAGAAATATATCAGCCAGAGGTTCATCGACCAGAAACGTAAAGAATTTCTTGAACTAAAACAGGGCAAATGATAGTGACCGAATATGAGCGAAAATTTGTCGATTGAGCCGATATGCTCGGAGTGTGTATCAACCAAGCCATTATGTGCAAAAGGTTTGAAGATGGTTTGAATGAAGATTTAAAGTTGTTTGTTGGCATTCTTGAAATCAAAGAGTTTGTGACATTAGTCGAACGAGCTTGCAAAGTCAAGAGCTTGGGAAGGAGAAAGAAAGGTCGAGATGTAAGCTAGAGACACTCGTAAAAGACCGTGGGTAAAAAATTTCCATTCCACATCTAAGAAGTTTAAAGATGACTTCACCGACATAAAGCTACTTCGGATTCACCTAGACGTGATCGACCTCCAAAGAGCTCCCGAGCTACCTCAATGGCCGTGTTGATAACGCTCCACGTAATCGAGTTGAAGGCAAACATTGTGGAAAATGGCATTCGGGAGTTGTAGAGTTCGTGGACCGGTCCCCGCTTAAATGTGGATCCTCGCACCATTTTATTCGAGAGTGCCCGATGTTAATGAAAGCAGAATCGATACGTAACTCTAGACCGAGCAAAGGCATCAAGACGCGGCACTCACCTGCATTCTAGCATTGTAGGTGGTAGTCGAGAAGGACGAAGAACACAGTGAGTTCGATCTGGAGCTCTAGCTAGAGCTTATGTTACTCGAGCTAGAGAGGATGTCGCTTCTCCGGATGTCATCACCGTACTTTCACCCTTTATGATACTACCGTAATTGCATTGATTGATCCCGGTTCAACCCATTCATATGTATGTGAACTCGGTATTCAAGAAGACTCGCCAGCTTGAGTCTACTAAGTTTGTGATTCATGATCCAACCCTTTGGGTAGATGTGTTTGTTAATAAAGTGTAAAGGTTGCCCATTGATGATTCGGGATTTTTGTTTCAATCGATTTAATGTTTGTTGCCTTTCGATGAGTTTGATATAATTTTGGGAATGGATCGTTGACTTCGCATGACGCAGTGGTGAATTACAAAAGAAAGCTTATTGATTTGAGACATCGTAATAAAGAGATCATTAGAATTGAATCCATGATTTAAGTAGGTTTCCTACAAAGTGATATCCTCGATGTTAGCCCTAAATATGTGAAAAATGGTGCGAAGCTTATTTGGCTTATGTAATTGGATAATAAATTGTTTGAGGAATGATTGAATCTGCATCGATTGTATGTGAATACCCGATGTGTTCCTCAAGAACTACCGGGTTTACCCCAAAGACGAGAGATTGAGTTTGGCATTGAATTAGCACCGAACGACTCGATCTCAATAGCTCCATATCGGATGGCACCCATCGAAGTTAAAAGAGTTGAAAGCACGGTTGCAATAGTTAATGATAGGGACTTTGCACGACCAAGTTTCTTTCCTTGGGTGCACCAGTTTTTTTTGTGAGAAAGAAAGATGGAACGATGCGAATGTGTATTGATTATCGGCAATCAATAAGGTAACTATAAAGAATAAGTACCGTTACCTCGAATTGATGATTTGTTTGATCAGTTGAAAGGGCTTCAGATTTTCAAGATAGATTTGAGATCGGGTTATTATCGATTCATGAGTCAAAGATATGTATGTACCAAAGACTGCATTCCGGGCGAGGTACGAACATTTTGAGTTTTTGGTTATGCCTTTTGGGCTTACTAATGCACCTACTGTTTATTCTGTTTAAATTATTCACCTGATTCCGGTCTTCCTATGACACTGAGTAAGAAAGATGCCGTCTGGGTTATAGTTGATAGACTGACTAAATCAGCTCATTTTGTGTCGGTTCGTACAGATTTTTCACTCGATAAACTTGCTGAATTGAACGTATCGCAGATTGTGAGATTGCATGGTGTACCGAGTTCTATTGTTTTAGACAGAGACCCGAGATTTACATCGCAGTTTTGGAAGAAGTTGCAAGATGCCTTAGGTACTAAACTACATTTTAGTACAGCTTTTCATCCGCAGACAGACCAGTCGGTCGAGCGAACTATTCGAGATACTTGAGGACATGTTGAGATGTTATGTTCTCGAGTTTGAAGGTACGTGGAACGATACCTACCTTTGATTGAATTTTCTTATAATAACAGCTTTTCAATCTAGTATCAAGATGGCACCCTATGAAGCCTTGTACAGGCGAAAGTGTCGAACACCATTATATCGGATCGAGCTCACGAGAATAAGATACACGGGTTGATTTGATTAAAGAAACTGTATGAAGTAGCTATTATTAGAGACAATTTGAAAGTCGCCGATCGTCAAAAGTCTTATGCTGATTTGAAACGTAAAGACATTGAATTTCGTGTTGAGATCGAGTATTTTAAAGGTTTCTCCGTGGAAGAAAGTGCTCCGCTTTTGGCCGGAAGGCAAGTTGAGCCCGAGGTTCATTGGACCGTATGAAATCATTGAACGTGTTGGGCTGCTGCTTATAGGTTGAAGCTACCTCTGAATTAGAAAAGATACACGATGTATTTCATGTTTCTATGCTCAGTGATACAGATCGATCCGGCACATGTGATTGCTTCATTCGAGATTGAGATACAACCCGATATGATGTATGAGGAAAAATCGATCCGTATTTTAGCTCGGAAATGAAAGAGTTAAGAAACAAAAGATCTCCTTAGTAAAAGTATTATGGAATCGCACGGAGTTGAAGAGGCTACGTGGGAGCCTCAAGATTCAATGAGACAACAATATCCGACGTTGTTTAACGGTAAGATTTTCGAGGACTAAAATCTTTAAAGGAGAGTTGTAATGCATCGAATCAAACCCTAATCGTAATAGTGGTTTTGGGACCACAATTTGAGCCCAAGAAATATTTAAATATCATATTTAGTGTTTATTATATATGAATTTATATGTGTGAAAGTTTCAGAGAAAAATTTTATCGCTTTAGTATTGAATTTGGTAAAAGGACCTAATCGCGTAAAAAGTAAAAGTTGCAAACTAAAGTGTAATGTGTTAATTTGAGCATGGCTTTTAATATGAGGTATTAAAAGGGCAAATAGCCCATTTTTTAAGTTAGTGGCCGGCCATCATAATGCATGTAATAGTGTTAGTATTTTATATAATATATGTTATTACATTTTATGTTAAAATAATTAGTTAATATATGTTAATAAAACAAAAAAATAAGAAAGCCATGCATTGTTCATCTTTTGGCTAAAAACACAAAAGAAAAAGAGGAGAAAGCTTGGCACATTCGGCCTTGAGTTTTGCTTGATTTAGATCAAGAGCAAAGAAAAACAGATTTAGATCGGGGAAAGACGAAGGTTCTCGAATAGCCGATTTGCATGGTCTATCGACAACCGAGGAAAGTCCTTAAGCAAGTATAGGTTATCGAATTATTCATGAACGCATTAAATGATAATATTCGATAAAATTGAGTATAGAATCTTGTGTTAGACGAATTGAAAGTATTAGAATGGATTGGTTGAAATTTTATTCAATGTGATGTGAATAAGTGTTTTTGGTTTGCTATATGATAAAATATGTGAATTATAAGTGGTGATTTATTTGGGCTTTAATGCCTAGCAGGCTTCGTGCCGGTGATTTATTTCGGGCTTTAATGCCTAGCAGACTTCGTGTCGATGATGTATTTGGCTTTAATGCTAGCGTGCTTTGTGCTTGATTTATTTCGGCTTTAATGCTCAGCAAGCTTCGTGTTTGATTTATTTCGGGCTTTAATGCCTAGCAGGCTTTATGCCGGTGATGTGTTTTACAAAGGAGAAACCGAATTATTGTTCAAGGTAAATCGTAGCTAATGTATCTAGTTAAAGGCTCAGGTAAGTAAGTATGGTATGATATGTTTAATGTTACTCGAGTTGAACTAATATTATGAGTACAGTGTTATGTACATTTGAGATTATGATTGATGTGCATAAGTATTATATGATTGAATTTGAGCTTGAATGTACTATCATGGTTGATATGAATGTTGTACTTATAAGATTTGAAGCATGTGATTCTTGTAATATACTTATTTTGTTCTTCGAAGAGATACAGGTTTATGGAAATGAAGTACAATTACTTAGGTTAATGAACTATTAGTGTTTGGCCCTGTAGAAACCAATATATATATATATATATTTATTTAAATGTATATATGCAATGTCATAAGTTGAATAATTTAAATGTTTAAGTGATTGAACGTATTATTATCATGAGCTTGGGACTTACTAAGTTAGTAAACTTATTTGTGTGAAATGTTCTCCTCTGTTTTATTAGATTAGGTTCAGGCTACCTGCTCAACGGGATCGTCAAGACAGTCGACCACACTATCAATCTAATTTGGTACCCTTTCATTTTGGTCTTCAAATAAAGGCATGTATAGGAAAGGCTTTGACTCTGTTTTGTTGAAAACTTTTTGTTCATGTATATGATAGCCATGCGAAAATGGCTTGCCTTATTAGTAAGTAATCTAAAGTTATGCAAGACTTGATGAAGATAAGAAAGCAAGTTTTATTTGAATGATAAATATGGGTGAGTATAAAATCATGCTATGCATAATGGTTGTATATGTATGTTTGATATGAAATTTTATAGATGAAATTTTGCTAGTTCTTTGGAAAGTGAATATATATGTATATATATATGAGAATGGTATGTTAGGTTATGAATGACATTGGGTATGTGTATTTCTTTTAAGTTCAAATGAGGTGATTCGATGATGAAATGATCAAATTATGGTGCTATGGTTCGGTTGTATTCGATCTTTTGCATGATTTTTAAATGTAAATTCGGCATAGTAAACAAGCATATTATAAGTACATTGTTCATGATTATGTTTAGTTAGTTATATATATATATATATATATATATATATATATATATATATATGCTTGAAGTGTGATATATGTTTGTGCATATTCGGACGTGATAGAATTTTTGTTAAAGAATAGGTAATTTGTGAAATTTTGATAGAGACATTATCCATAAGTTTAAGTAGATATTACATGCATGTTTAATGAACTTAGTTGGTTTTATAATTATTCAATTTTCTATAAACTTATTTATATAATCGGTCAAGAAAATTTAAAGGTTAGTATTCATTAGTGTGAATAACTCATTATGTTTGCATATGATTGAATATACATGTGATAAATTGGTGTGAGTTAACCTTTGAAAATCTGTTTATATTCGGCCACCCTTTTTAAAATGACCAAATGAATAGTGCTCTATAGTTTGAATGAGTTTACTTATTTTGTTATGTATAATGCAATTGATATTATATTTGTGATGATTTGATTATGGTAATATCATTTCTTAAGTATTAAGATTCAAGTGATTAAATGAACTTGGTGGTTAGAAGAGTAGCATCTGTTAACCCTACTCCGGCGACGGATATGGATGTTACATTTCCAACATCACTAAATAATCTTTTTCAAGACGATACTTTCAGAAACACTCTATCATCGATCTGAATCCTAATAGAACTCAGTGAATTCTGTCAAATAAAGAATCGATACATATTGAAATTATTATGCTAATTCTATCAAACGTTCGGAAACAACCCACTAGCATTTCTCTTGGCTTCCCACAGATCAATCGATAATCACTCACAATCTTTCAATAGCTTAGCTCATAATGACTTTCTTAAACTCAAATTTTGCTATGCCATCAGATATATTAAACTCTCAAAACCAGGAAACATATGAAAATCCTCGTTAAACAAACAGTGTCATCAAATTTTTTAGTACAGACATAATAATAACCATCCTTAAATCACTAGCGAACAGTTCTTTTCAGTGTGACATTAATCGTATGAAAACATAAACCATCACTTTATATTCTAGCAATAAAACTCATTCTAATCCGTTCACTAGTGCATCACTGAAAAAAATCATAAACTTATTAGTCAATTCCAAATGAACTCAAAACTAGAGCTTCGGTTAATAATACCTTCAATTGCTTTAACTTTGTTAGTATACCAAGACCATTCAAACTTTCACAAATATGATAACCTTTCCAATCAGAACAACTTTAACTTATAATAACATCATCCGGTTAGAATAATCCAATAAGCATATCTCTGCATTAAGCTTTCTAAAATATAATTTCTTTATTCCGACTATCCGTCTTCGTACTCATGAATACACAAAATTTATTCTCTTAGTTGCTTTAAAAGCTTAGTAAGTTCGTAACATAATAAATCTAAATTATCAAATCCAAGACATTATACAACAAATCCATCACTTAGATCATTTCTCAAATAACCATACCATACCATACCATCCATAGCTAAAATACTCACTCAACCATTCATAATTCTATACGCAAAGACTTCAACCACAAAGGTTCAATACATACCTTAGCCAACACATAGTTATTCACCATCCATACTAATTCATGCTCGATGTTGCATTTTCGATCAATCTTTGCTTCTTATTAATTTTAATCCAAACTTAGTGCTAATTTTGTAGCCGAAGCATAATTTTCATCACACACTTAGTGCCTCAACATAAACTGAACTCAATTTGGTATCGCACACACAATGCCAAACAGTAAAGCCATTTCATTATTTCGCACACACAGTGCTATTCAATTCTATCTCAATTTCAATTTCGCACACTTAGTGCCACATTTTACAATCTCTTATACAGCATTTCTAATTCAATACTTATACATTCATTCAATTCACATCACTTATATATAGTTTAACAAATAGTATTATATCCGAACTTACCTCGAATATCGCAGTACCAAAACGGTCGATTAATCGAGCACTTTGTCTTTGCCTCGATATCGATCCGAACTTCTTTTTCTTGGTCTATGCACATTTAAATTCCATCACCAGTTCACTCAATTTAGTCCACACACACATATTTAGGACATTTTACAAAATAGCCCTCACATTTTCATATTTTGACACTTTAGTCCTTATTTATCAAAATCACAAAATATACAAAATTCCATATCACCCAAGCTTGGCCGAATATTCCCATGCTCTATACAAGTCCACACATTTCATTTATTTCACATTTTAGTCCTTCAAAATATTATTTTCACAGTTTAGTTTAAATTACTCAATTTCACTAAAAATTCAAAGATAAAATATTTTAATCTTCCACCTATCTTTCATATTTCATCATCAACTATCAAAAAGCTCATGAGTTAATCCACGGCACAATTCAAATTCATCATCAATTCAAAAAATTTAAGCACGGGTTTGATAGAACACAAAGCAATGATCACAAAAATGTAAAAATTATAAAAAAATCGAGCTCAAAACATACCTTGATTAAAATCAACGATGGCCGAACCCTAGATGGTTTTTTCTCTTTTCTTTTCTTTCAATTTTCGGGAAAGATGGATGAACAATCCACTAACTTATTTCATTTGTTTTATTTAATTCATGTTAATGTCTTATTTACTATTTTGAACTTCAAAATTAAATAAATAAACCATATAAACCAAGCCCAAAATCGTCCATCCCAAGGTCTAATGGCCAATTTGCAACATAAGGACCTTTCTTTTACTAAACCATGCCAATTAAGCAATTCAACAATCAGCACTTAGCTTTTACATGTTATGCGATTACATCCTTTTTCATAATTCGACACACAAACGATAAAATTTTCACACAGAATTTTCACACATTCTTAATCACACAATAAACATAAAAATAATATAAAAATATTTTTATGACCTCAAATTTGTGGTCTCGAAACCACTGTTCCGACTAAAGTATAAATCAGGCTGTTACATAGTGCCTTTACATTAAATCTAATTTATCTCGGTGTTGTACACACAGTGCCAATCAATAAAGCCGAGGCTTCCATTACTTTGCACACACAGTGCTATTCACCTCTGTCCCGGTTCTAATTACGCACACTTAGTGCCACAACACTCAATTCCACGTATAACATCATCCATTCATCAACTACATATATTCATTTATTACATAACACATAAATATGAAATAAACAAATCATATTATACACGAACTTACCTCGTATGTCGAAATAACAAAACAAGTCTATTAATCGAGCACTTTATCTTTGCCTCGATCTCAATCCAAATCTCTCTTTTCTTGATCTATACATATTAAAATTTAACTCATTCAATCACCAAATCATTCAATTTAGTCCAAACACACATATTTAGGGCATTTTACAAAATAGCCCTCACATTTTTCATTTCGACACTTTAGTCCCTATTTCATAAAATCATCAAATTCACATAATTTCATTTCCCACATGCCCAGCCAAATTTTTCATATATTCATACAAGCCCTCATAATTCATTTATTTCACATTTTAGTCCTTTAATTTACACTTTTCTTTAGCCCAAAATAGCCGATTTCATGAAAACTTCAAATACAAACTATGTTAACCCAACATTAAGCTTTCATATTTCACCAACTATCAACACAAAGCTCACCTATTCATCAATGGCACATCTCAAAATCATTATCAAATTCTAATCCTAAAGCATGTGGTAGCTAGAACACTAAGCAACGATCACAAAAACGTAGAAATCACTAAAAACCGAGCTCAAAACATACTTTAATTGAGCTATGCAAATGCCTAAATTTCAAGCCTTGTTTAAGCTATCTTCTTTGCTTCATTCGGCCATGAAAGATGATAAAATGGTCATCTTTTTTTTTTTTTTTTGGTTTTATTTTAGAAATATTAACATAAATATCAAATACCAATTTTAGCCTTTTTAATTTCATTTAAAATCCACCAACTGAAGCCCATTTTTGTCCATCCCATCTATCAATGGTCTATTATCAACATAAGGACCTTTGCTTTAATAAGCCATGCAAAATAATTACTTAACAATCAATACACAGCTTTTGCATTTTATGCGATTAAGTCCTTTTTTTGCAAATTAAGCACACAATCGATAAAATTTTCACACGAAATTTTGACACATGCTCAATCACATACTATAAACACGAAAATAATATTAAAATATTTTTCTGACCTCAGATTTGTGGTCTCAAAACCACTATTCTAACTAGGGCCTAAACCAGGCTGTTATAGAGATAGTCAGAGGATGACCCACACTATCCACGCAATTTGGTATAGTTAGATTTAGCATTTTGAAAATGGCATGTATAGGGACTTAGTCGTTAATTGAATGTCATGTTATTTTGGCCAAATGTGTTGTCTTATTTAAAGATGAATTCTTTTGAGTAAGGCCATAGCTGATGGCTCTTTCTTATTAATCTATGAAATAATAAAGTTACTCATGAATGTGCAAGTTGCATGGTTGATTAATTGGTTTAAATTATGCACAATGAGTTGGTGGCTTGATGTGGTTTATGTTTGTATAAGTTAGGGTGACAGAAAGTGCTTGGAAAATAGCCTTGTTCTTGTCCATATGGGAAGGCACACAGGCGTGTGTCCAGGCCGTGTGCGACACACGGTCTGCCCCATGGGCGTGTGGCTTGGCCGTGTGTCCCCCTCCATGCTAAGTTGGCAAAACAGAATGCCCAGTAGTAACCGCACGGGCTAAGACACGGTTGTGTGTCTCGACTATGTGGAAGACATGACCATAGGATATGGGCATGTGCCCAGGCTGAGTAAGGTTTGCACCTGAACTTAGGAATTTAATTAGCCACACAGTCTAAGGACACGAGCGTTTTCCTTGGTCGTGTGACATTTTTGGGGTGATGACGTCATAAATAGAATGTCAAGGCTTTTACACACGAGTGTGTGTCAGGCCGTGTTAAAACCTCTGTATGTTTGAGTTGAGAAATAAAATCCACATGGGCAAGGAACATGGACGTGTGTAACATACGACCTACCCACACGGGCGTGTTCCATTCCACACGGCCATGTGGCCCTGCTTTGTGTAAATATTTTCTAGGTGTTCAAAAGTTTCTGGTTTAGTCCCAAACCATTTCGTATGTATGTTTAGGGTCTTATTGACTATAATAGGGATGTTATGATCTCGAATGAATAGTTTTAGGTTGAAATGAAATTTTATGGCTCGATATTGTATGTTTGAGCAAGTTAAGTACGGTAACGCCTTTACCCGATTTCGGTATTGAATACGGGTGAGGGGTGTTACATTCTCTCTTTAGGTTTAAGCTTTATTTTCTTACTTTCTTTAGGTTTTCATAGGTTTAGTTTATTTGTTCTTTTTTTCTTCCAAGAATTATGATTTATAAAGGAGATCAACTATTAACGATTTGTGCTTATTATTAATATCAATCAAGATTTTCTTAAACTCTCGATTTCAATCCATTCCTTATGATTAATTCTTGAAATACCCTAAACCCGGCCCACGAGCCTTGACCGGATCTGGTATGTTCCCCGGTGTAAACCGTTTCAAATTCTTTTGTTACTTAGGAAAAACTTGTGTGATTTGGAAGAAAGATCGTTTTGGGTTGGGCTTGAGTTGAAAAACAAGTTTAATTCATTGTTAAAAATCTTTTACTTTAGGTGACAAAACATTTGGGCTTTGTTTTGAAAAAAATGATTTACTTAATCTTTTAATAAAATGAGGTTTGTAAGCTTAACAAATAAAAACAGAATAAAATATTCCTACTAAGGCCTTATTACATCAAATAATTCCCAAAATTTAGATTCAAAATACTTAAAGTAAAATAGTCCAAATAAAAGAAATCTGAACTTCACATGGCCTCCACTAAGCATCTGCCGGCCCGGTCCATCAGTGGTCGTCACCTGAAAAATAATCCCACAACGGGGTGAGTCAACAGACTCAATATGTAACCAACACTAAAATTTAATATTTCAGGCATACAATGTCATACATGTTCATAAAGCATTTAAACAATATGATGCAACCCGAACCCAAACCTATATGCCATCTACACACCACCGCACCATCTTGCACACCGTGGGACTACTAAGTCAACCCTCCATCCGCTACACACCATCGAAGGCGTCACTGCGGTGACGTGCTCATCGCCCTTATAAAATTCGTGGTCTTAGGTCACCACATTCAGATATCGTGGTCTTAGGTCACCACATTCAAATATCGTGGTCTTAGGTCACCACATTCAGATATCATGGTCTTAGGTCACCACATTCAAATATCGTTGTCTTAGGTCACCACATTCAGTTTTCGTGGTCTTAGGTCACCACATTCACTTCCCCTTTTCATATAACCCATATGCCCACATATATCATACACATTATGCAAAGTCATGCCTTAATTCACATTCTTATCACTTTTCACATGTTAAAAATAACATATATTCATATTCCTAGTAGGAGTAGGAAACGTACCTTAGTACTTTGTACCATTGTATTGTACCTTAGCCATATTCACATTCTTATACACGTACTTATATTAAACATTGCCATAAAACTTATTAAGAAATAGTGTGAGGTACACACGGAACCTTAGCCATATTCTTACACTTTCATATTAACACATATAATGAATTAAAGCCGTAAATCTATCAAGATTTAGTGTGGGGTACACACCTGATTCACTTAACAATTTTATTGAAATCCCGAAAATCCAATCTAAAGCCTTAGATCTCAAGTCCCTACATTCGGCCAATCTTAGTATGTTAGCATAAAGCCTATTCGGCTATAAAACCAAATCCTAGTAGGATTAGTACACTAAAACTTACCTTGGTGCCAAATCCCTAAATCTTCACTATACTCTTTCTTGTATTCGGCAAAGCTTTAAATCACTTTAACAAATTAGTTTCGGCTTTTGAATAAATATGAACTAGATCTAAAATACCAAAAATAGGCCTTGGTCGAATATTCGCATGTCTTACCTTGTGGATTTTAAATCCCGAAATTCACCGAATAACTAGGGAACACGCGGCCTATGGTGTACCTTCGGGAAAAGAACTTCTCCTTCTTGTAGTTGACTTAAACAAATCCCGAAAAGATCTCTTCAAAGTTTCAGCAACAAGAATTAATGGGGTTAGTCCTAGATTTTGGCAAATCTTAAAAGAAAAAGAATAGAAATCGATAATCACTAACCTTACCCTTAATGCACAAGTCGACAACCCCTTGCTTGAAGTCTCAAACTATTCGGCTATGGTCTTGATAATAGCAAACTTTCAGCTTTTGGAAGATTATGAAAGAAGAAGAGAAAAGAGTTTGAGCAATTTGGTAATGAAGTTTTGGCTACACAAGGTGTATTTTTGGCTTGGCAAAACAATGAAGAAAGGAGATATTTGCTAGAGAGAATTCGACAGAGAGAGAGAGTTAGAAGAAAGAATGAATGGCCCTCTTTTCCTTTTATAGCCGAAATTACTACTCAGAATCCCTTACTTGGCCACCACTCTTCTATTTTGATTACTTTATCCTTTGAATTATCACTTTATTAAAAGATTTAATCCAACAATTATCTCCTAAAAATAATGATAAATAAATCTATTATTTATCTCCTATTAAGACGAAATTTAAAGAGAATAAAACTCTTCCCTTGGGTTCCTTAGTGCCCTCCACTTCCCTGCTCTTTGTAGCAAAAATAAAACTCCTTTATTTGCTCCCCAAGTGACTCGAACCTAGGCCCAATACCCTTGTATGTGGCGTCACCTACAGGCCTCAAGTGATATCTTGTGCCACTTTTCCAAGCTTGTTTGTGTGTCAAATTCCTCCTATTAATTTTCTTAAGGCCACCTTGCCTTAGTTTCCTCTTTTTAAACTTTAAAACTTGACATTTCCTTACATTTCCAGGTTTCCAAAAATATTCACTTTCCTCTTTTAACTTAACATTTCCAGGTTTCCAAAATGTTCACTTTCCTCTTTTAGCTTAACATTTCCAGGTTTCCAAAATGTTCACTTT
Organism: Gossypium rotundifolium; assembly: GCA_025506655.1. Lineage (NCBI taxonomy): Eukaryota > Viridiplantae > Streptophyta > Magnoliopsida > Malvales > Malvaceae > Gossypium > Gossypium rotundifolium. The sequence goes on from CP106730.1 coordinate 36,045,540, forward strand.
CCTCTTTTAAACTTAACATTTCCAAGTTTCCAAAAATGTTCATCATGCATTCATAATACATAGGACATGCCATTTCGTATAATTAAATCTAAAATGCATAGGCCCATTTTTAGGATGTTACAGTTCTACCCCCCTTAAAAATAATTTCGTCCTCGAAATTACTTACTAACCAAAAATCGTACATCCTAACTCACCACTCTACACTACTACTGCGCACTCTGATCTTAAAACTAACACATTTCCTAAAAATTCACATCCAAGACTTCATACACTTTACTAGCATTGCGAGAACGAACTAACTCTATAACAAACTAGGCAATGAAGGGTATTCCACATCAGCGGCTGGGGGTGGTGGTGGCATTTCATTCTCAGATCCTTAACCCGATCTAATGGGTTCAGACATGGTCATTCGGCCTCTTCCACGGCCACACACGTTACGACCACGCCCTTTGAATTCATACTTTCGCTTGCGTTTATCTGATTAAAGAATTTTATAGATTAGTTTTTGCTCCACTGTTTTATCACGAACAGTTTTATGTTTAGAATTTTAGGAGTGGTTCTTTCGTATTCATACATGCACACAATCTTTACATTCATACATCCATCAATCAATTATGAACTTTCGTTCATTTAGAGAAATGTTGTAGTTTTCATTGTTGTTGTTTTTCCACTACATAGGGGTATTTTCGTAATTTGCCCTACAGGGGTATTTTCATAATTTGTCAAAATAAGGTTCCTCGGTGATTTTGTCAATAAGGGTATTTTGGTAATTTTTGAAATCTCGGAGGTATTTCAGAAATTTTGAAATTACAGGGGTATTTCAGTAATAAACTAGGGTAAATTTATAAATCTTAATGAATCCAGGATATTTTAGAATTTACAAAACTTGAAGGTTGTTTCTGAGAATTTGTTTTCCAAATCAGTGTTGTTGCAGAAATTTTTGAAGATCGAGGGTCATTCTGGTAATTTTGTAACTCGGGGTATTTCGGTAATTTGCAGGTTAGGGTAATTTCATAAATAATTTTTTTTTACATAATCAAGGTATTTTGATATTCTGTAAATTTAGGGTTCCTTTAAGCAAAGTAGTGAAATTTTGATAAGAACTGTGGGTATTTGGAAATTTTCATAAACCAATGGCATTTTTGTAATTTTACCACTAGGGGTATTTTAGTAAATTTGTAAATCAAAAATATTTCAAGAAAATTTATAAAAATAATCTTTTCAAATCAAGAGGGTAATTTAGAAATTTTAAAACTAGGGTTTCCATAAAAATACGGCTAGTCCCTTTCGGGTTTTAGTTAGGGGTTTAGCCCGTGTATAAGTCCTCTTGGTTAGGGTGAACCGAGGCAACGCACCAGGTAGGGTTCGAGTGGAGAGGAGGTGAGTCACACGGACTGCTTAATTACCAAGCTCCCACGAAACCAATCCTAGACATGCGCACCATGGTTACCACACCCTAACTCAACGACTTAACCACAGGTCTGTTTAGTTAGGCATTTAAGTCTTATGTTTTTGTTGGGGTATACTAGTCCTAGGGTTCAAATACTTATTAGACTAATCTACGTTGCCATAAAAGCCCATACATTTCACATATTCAAATCACTTCAGAAGTCAGAAGTACTTACCTGGTGGGCTGCGGGTCGGAGACTTAGTGGGCCATGCCAGAAAGACCTGCTTAATTCACAAAAATTCTTTTTGGGCTTAGCTTTGAAAATGTTTTGGGCCTTAAACCCAAGGCCGAGAGTTTAAAACTGGGCTCTAATACCAAATTGAAACACCCCAAACCCGGCCTACGAGCCTTGACTGGATCTGGTATGTTCCCCGGTGTAAACCATTTCAAATTCTTTTGTTACTTAGGAAAAACTTGTGTGATTTGGAAGAAAGATCGTTTTGGGTTGGGATTGAGTTGAAAAACAAGTTTAATTCATTGTTAAAAATCTTTTACTTTAGGTGACAAAACATTTGGGCTTTGTTTTAAAAAAAATGATTTACTTAATCTTTTAATAAAATGAGGTTTGTAAGCTTAACAAATAAAAACAGAATAAAATATTCCTACTAAGGCCTTATTACATCAAATAATTCCCAAATTTTAGATTCAAAATACTAAAAGTAAAATAGTCCAAATAAAAGAAATCTGAACTTCACATGGCCTCCACTAATCATCTACCAGCCCGGTCCATCACTGGTCGTCACCTGAAAAATAATCCCACAACGGGGTGAGTCAACAGACTCAATGTGTAACCAACACTAAAATTTAATATTTCAGGCATACAATGTCATACATGTTCATAAAGCATTTAAACAATATGATGCAACCCGAACCCAAACCTATATGCCATCCGCTACACACCACCCATACCATCCTGTACACCATGGGGACTACTAAGTCAACCCTTCGTCTGCTACACACCATTGAAGGCAGTTGCTGCAGTCGACGTGCTCATCGCCCTTATAAAATTTGTGGTCTTAGGTCACCACATTCAGATATCATGGTCTTAGGCCACCACATTCAAATATCGTGGTCTTAGGTCACCACATTCAGATATCGTGGTCTTAGGTCACCACATTCAGTTATCATGGTCTTAGGTCACCACATTCAGTTTTCGTGGTCTTAGGTCACCACATTCACTTTCCCTTTTCATATAACCCATATGCCCACATATATCATACACATTATGCAAAGTCATGCCTTAATTCACATTCTTATCACTTTTTACATGTTAAAAATAACACATATTCATATTCCTAGTAGGAGTAGGAAACGTACCTTAGTACTTTGTACCATTGTATGGTACCTTAGCCATATTCACATTCTTATACACATACTTATATTAAACATTGCCATAAGACTTATTAAGAAATAGTGTGGGGTACACACGGAACCTTAGCCATATTTTTACACTTTCATATTAACACGTATAATGAATTAAAGCCGTAAATCTATCAAGATTTAGTGTGGGGTACACACCTGATTCGCTTAACAATTTCACTGAAATCCCGAAAATCCAATCAAAAGCCTTAGATCTCAAGTCCCTACATTCGGCCAACCTTAGTATGTTAGCATAAAGCCTATTCGGCTATAAAACCAAATCCTAGTAGGATTAGTACACTAAAACTTACCTTGGTGCCAAATCCCGAAATCTTCACTATACTCTTTCTTGTATTCGGCAAAGCTTTAAATCACTTTAATAAATTAGTTCCGGCTTTTGAATAAATATGAACTAGATCTAAAATACCAAAAATAGGCCTTGGCCGAATATTCGCATGTCTTACCTTGTGGATTTTAAATCTCGAAATTCACCGAATAACTAAGAAACACGCGGCCTATGGTGTACCTTCGGGAAAAGAACTTCTCCTTCTTGTAGTTGACTTAAACAAATCCTGAAAAGATCTCTTCAAAGTTTCAGCAACAAGAATTAATGGGGTTAGTCCTAGATTTCGGCAAATCTTAAAAGAAAAAAAATAGAAATCGATAATCACTAACCTTACCCTTAATGCACAAGTCGACAACCCCTTGCTTGAAGTCTCAAACTATTCGGCTATGGTCTTGATAATAGCAAACTTTCGGCTTTTGGAAGATTATGAAAGAAGAAGAGAAAAGAGTTTGAGCAATTTGGTAATGAAGTTTTGGCTACACAAGGTGTATTTTTGGCTTGGCAAAACAATGAAGAAAGGAGATATTTGCTAGAGAGAATTGACGAGAGAGAGAGTTAGAAGAAAGAATGAATGGCCCTCTTTTCCTTTTATAGCAAAATTACTACTCGAATCCCTTACTTGGCCACCACTCTTCTATTTTGATTACTTTATCCTTTGAATTATCACTTTATTAAAAGAATTAATCCAACAATTATCTCCTAAAAATAATGATAAATAAATCTATTATTTATCTCCTATTAAGACGAAATTTAAAGAGAATAAAACTCTTCCCTTGGGTTCCTTAGTGCCCTCCACTTCCCTGCTCTTTGTAGCAAAAATAAAACTCCTTTATTTGCTCCCCAAGTGACTCGAACCTAGGCCCAATACCCTTGTTTGTGGCGTCACCTACCTGGGCCTCAAGTGATATCTTCAGGCACTTTTCCAAGCCTGTTTGTGTGTTAAATTCCTCCTATTAATTTTCTTAAGGCCACCTTGCCTTAGTTTCCTCTTTTTAAACTTTAAAACTTGACATTTCCTTACATTTCCAGGTTTCCAAAAATGTTCACTTTCCTCTTTTAACTTAACATTTCCAGGTTTCCAAAATGTTCACTTTCCTCTTTTAGCTTAACATTTCTAGGTTTCCAAAATGTTCACTTTCCTCTTTTAAACTTAACATTTCCAAGTTTCCAAAAATGTTCATCATGCATTCATAATACATAGGACTTGCCATTTCATATAATTAAATCAAAAATGCATTGGCCCATTTTCAGGATGTTACAATTCTTCCATCTATTCCATGTTGTTTATGGAAGCCATGATGAACTAATCCTTCTATAGGGGATTAGTGAGTGTAAGCATGATCTCTTAAATGTTTTGTAGTGTTACTCAACGGATCAACTATTTGGAAAAGGGAGAATGTGAAATAAACCCTAGGCCTAACAACCCCGAGAAGTCATCAAGGTAGGAATTAACCCAAAATTAGTATTGCCCATTCATGAACACCTTTATCCCAAGCCAGTTTGGAGTATGAGGTTGAAAGGTAAGTAGTCTTACTGACTCGTTATGTTAGTGAAAGATTGAAAGATCCTACTAGGGTAGTGACTATTTGGTTGACGAGGAACCTGAGACGATAGTTGATTGGGATTGCTGAAGTGAGCTAATCACCCATCTTCAGGTTCGATTCACTTTATTCTTTATAACTCTTGAAATAAAATTCTTGTATATTATTTTTAGGAAACCCTAAAACTATCTTTTATTCTACCTTCTTACTATAACATATTTAAAAGTATTAATTAGATCTTTAAGTGTTTACATTAAGATTGATTTAGTAATCACCTCCCTTGGATATGATCCTCGGAGTGCCCACCTACTTTATTGTAAAACCTATATTACAACTCGACCCGTATACTTGTGGATACTGTCTCGTAATTCTTTATTGTAGTATTTACACTCTAGACGTTGGTACGTTCGGAGGCAGTCATGACATCAGTGTCTTGGTGTCACTACATGGCAGTAGTTTCAACTCGAATATGCATATTTTTCTCCCAAATTTTCCTGTAAGACGACAAAACCTTATTTAGATATCTAAGATATAACAAAAACTACTAAAAAGCATAAATCATTACTTCAAGTATGGAAAACATATATATATACTACGATAATTTGATTTACTATTAAACAAGATATAATTATGTGTAAAAATGGATGTAAATAATAGTATAATTTTTGGCAGGTGAGCATGAATGGTTTGAAATACATGAAAAATGTTACATGATTCAATGTGATGTACTAACCTTATACGTGTGAAATGTGTTAACAGGGGAAATGTATTTTAGTCATGTTATTTATATTAAAGTTTTGTAAGGTGAGTTTTAGGTTTAAAACATATGAACTTACTAAGCATATTTAATTTTTACTCTATTTAATTTCCCTCCCTTGTAGTTATATTCTGTGGAACTCTGCAAGCAGATCAAACCACAACTCACACTATCCAGCTTCTACTTCAGTAGATTTTACTTTTAATCTTACACTTGGTCAAGTGGCATGTATATAAATTTAAATTATATATATGTCTATTTTTAGGAAATTGAATATGTATTGTTGATGATGTCTTTTTTTTAGGAAATTGAATATGTATAGTTAATGATTCTTATTCATGTGTATGGTATTAATACGTAATGCTTGAATGAAAATGAATGCATGTTTTGAATGTGTGAAGTTACTTGGTTTCATTTGGCTGACTACATAAATATGTGTTGTTAAATGGTTATGACAAGTATGAAAAGTATGGACAATTTAACTCCCCAAACCCAGCCAAGTAGGTTCGACCCGAATCTGGTGTGCCATATTAACCACCAAAGTGACTAACCACCTACGGACGTATTAACATCCAAAGTGTGAATATTGCAATAAAATAGAGAGTTATGAGGCAGTATCAATAAGTATACAGGTCGAGTTGTAATATAGATTTTACAACAAAGTAGGTGAGTACTTCAAGGATCGTACCAAAGGGAGGCAAGTACTAAATCAATCTTAACTTGAACAATTAAAGATCTAATTAATACTTTTAAATCAGTTATAGTACAAAAGTAGAATAATAAGTATTTTTAGGGTTTGTAAACTAATAAAATAAAATAATATAAATGAATTAAAATTGCAAGAGATAGAGATAAATAAACTTAATCAAATCTAAAGATGGGTGATCACCTCGTTTCGGCATTCCTAATTAACCGTCATTTCAAGTTCCTCGTCAATCAACTAGTCGCCACCCTAGCAAGATATTCTAATGTTCCACTAACATAACGAGTTAGCAAGAATTACTTATCTTCTAACCTCACAATCCAGACTAGCTTGGGGTAAAGGTGTTCACGAATGGGAAATTCCAAATTTGGGTTAATTCTCACCTTGATGACTTCCCGAGTTTGTCAGGCCTAGGGTTTGTTTCACGTTTTTCCTTTCCCAAATAGTTGATCTATTGAGTAACCCTATAAAACAATTAAGAGATCATGCTTACACTTGCTAATCTCCTATAAAAGGATTAATTCCTCATGGCTTTCATAAACAACATGGAATAGATGGAAGAATTATTCATAGGGAATGGATTGAAATTGAGAGTCTAAGAAAGACCTGATTGATATTGATAATAAACGTGAATCCACAATAGTTGATCTCCGTTATAAATTAGAACTCTTAAAAGAAACAAAGAACAAATAAACTAAAATTATGAAAACCTAAAGAAAACAAGAAAACAAAACTTAAACCTAAAGAGAAAATCTAAGCTAATGGAATGGTGTCCATAATGTGTTCCAAAAGAACCCTATTTATAGCCATCAGGTAGCCATCGTCCTTAACCCTAGGTTAACTGATGTTCCCGAGCTTTAAGTTCAATAGTGCAAACCAAAATGCCCATGCTTTGTGTTTTATTCTCGTTATAGAGTCGATGTCGCTACACACCAAGACCTAGTAACATCCTAAAATTGGGCCTAAGAGAATTGAGCCCAATGGGCCTTAGGTGTAGTAGCGTTTAAAATTTTTGGGAACAGGAGATCGGCTTAAGTGCAAGTTGGACCTTTTAGATAAGTGATTCTGGAAGGTTAGGGGGCTTCTATGAAGTCCCGGGATCAAATATTAGCTTTGGGAAAATTTTGGTTTTAGGTGAAAAAAAAACCCTTGGAGGTTGGCGGGTAGGCCTTAAGAATAAAATATGGAGGAAAATGACACAAGTGGTGTGTGTGGTGTAGTGGCAAAGTGACGCCACAAGGAAGGAAGGAGGTCCAAGGTTCTAGTTGTAGCGTTTGCATTCCTTTTGATTATTTTATTAAATGAATTTAGACATTGGCCATAGGGTTATATTTAATTGCGCATGGTTTGAGGCACAAGGAGCTAGTTGGTAAAGTGGCTAGCAGCGTAGATTATGTTATAAGGGAGCACAGGTTGAATCTCATGAGAAGCAAGGGAGTATTTATTTTATGAGTGGACGGTAAGAGTTTCAGTTGAATTTAAACTCTCTTGACGAAGGATCCCACATCGGAAAGATACAAGGAATGAAGGTGAAGAGCTAGCTATATAAAGAGCATGCCGGAGAAGGGTTAACATACCTTGGTGGGGTTGGGCACGGAGTGATTGCGGTAGCAGTTTAGCACCGAGTCTATCGGTGTGTAACTCTCTCTACTCTAGTTGTAGAGCGGCAAATGCAAGTGCCGATCCACGCAATAGTAGCCACACAGGCGTGCGGCGCGTGTGGGGCTTCAGCGATAGTTGAGGCCATCAAGAGTATTCTTGTGGGTTGAAATTTGCTTGGGCGCGATGGGCGAAGTGGGCCCAATGGGCCCGTGGGCCCAATTGGAATAAATTGTATGATGACATAGTATATAGTGAACTAGACTAGGTGGAACTTATATACGTGGCTAGATTTGTGTTAGGTGGGCCACACGAGCGTGTGGGCCCGAATGGGCCAAAATTAAGTTTTAGGCCCAATAGTCCGGTAAAGACCGAAAATGGTAGTTGAGTCGCTCAAGGCGACACTGCACCTTTAGAAAGGCCATTCCAGGTACAAAATTACAAAAATACCCTTGGTAGGTAGATTATGAAAATACCCTTGTCAGGTAGATTACGAAAATACCCTTGGCGGGTAAAATTATGATTATACCCTTAGAGGTTGATTAGCATGATTATGTTGTTTTATGTCTATCTGATTATGATGGTAATTCATGTTATACTTATATTTGATATATGTCTAGCATACATGACATCTGCATACAATTATTATGTCATATTGCATGGGTATGATGAGAGGAGGAAATATGATATCCGTGTCTTTGGGACACGGAGGTTTGGCACCTCCAGGTGGTTTGGTACCACGATTGATTATTGTGACTTTGGGTCACGGAGGTTTAGCACCTCCGCGTCTCGTCCCAGTGGCTTAGTACCACGATGGGTTGGCCCCACGGTTGATTTTACTGGGATTGACACTAGTGATTTGGTATCACACGATGGGTTGGCCCCATCATTTTAATCGTGACTACGGTCACCAAAGTGATTTGGTATCACACTTGTGTCTTTGGGACACGGAGGTTTGGCACCTCATAGCGACTCATCCTCGTGGTTTAACACCACCGTGGGTTGGCCCCACTTTTGAGATACGGATTGTCGCCGGTGATTTGGTATCACACGTGGGTTGGCCCCAGATGGATTTTTCGTGACTTTGGGTCACCAGTGGTTTGACACCACATTGATGGATATCGTGACTTTGGGCCACCGGTGGTTTGGCACCACCAAGTGGTTTGGTACCACACGGGTAGAATCGGGAGTTTGGATGGTTAGGTTTTGGGTTGCATGACATGCATATTTTCATATGAAATTGTGTAAGGGTTTAACACACGTTGGATGGGGATTTACACTTGAGTCTCGATGACTCACCCTTAGTTAAATTTTGCGGTAATCATTAGATCGCGGATTTGGGAGTGAGGTGGACTCGTGGAGGCCATACATATGTTTACTCAGTAAATTCATTTCTTTTATTTGGACTTATTTTTATTTGGGTTTTGTTATGTAATAAGGCCTTGGTATTTTATTTGGTTTTAGCGTTTAAATTGGTTACTGCTTATTATTAAATGTTTAATACGGGATTTTCCTAAAATATTAATAAACCGTTTCTTATTCAAAATTACTTCAACTCAATTTTCACAACAAATACAATTTTTACAAACTAATAACAACTTTGTAAAATGGGCATTAAATGAATCAGGTTTTATATACAAACCACGAAACGTGGAGTTTCAAAAAGAATACGAACTTTTTAACGAAAGTACAATTTTTAAACATTCCTTTCATGTGACATGCCAGATCCGGTCGTAACGTTTAGGCCGGGTTTGGGGTGTTACAACCTATGTCGAAACAAAGAAACCATTATGCTCCTCTATAGTGATCTTCAGGTGTATGTAATGACACGCTCAGCTTGTGTCACGATATTGAAGGCATTTCTTACATTCTCCATTCTATTCTCTATGTTGCAACATCGGATCTCCCATGTTGTGACATAGTGTCTAGTATTGGTCCAAAATGTCTTCTAATGGTCTCCTATACATTCACAAAGTATGTTAGCTTTCCTTCAGGCCTTATTCAGCCCTTAAGGTTAATAAAAGACTCACTGCACACATCTTATTAGATGTAAGTAAAACTAAAGAAAATTACTTAAAACATAACGAAAATGCTTGTATTCAAGCTTCCTAAATGTGAAAACTAGTTTAATCTACTACACCGTATTACAACAGATCAAACTGCCCCACACTTAAGTCATTGCTTGTCCTCAAACAACATAAATAAAGATGAAAAAATAAAAATGACAACCCTTAAACAAGTATGGTACAAGTATTAATTTCAGAGCATATGACTTAGGCATTTCACTTTTACTAATAATTTCAACATGATGAGTAGTTGACTTCTCATTTTTTATCACAAACATCTAAGTTTAGTATGTTAAAAAAATGTACAAATATTAAAGTTCTCACCTATAGAAATCCATTAAAAATCATACAAGTACTTTGATTATCCGAGCATAATATAGATAATTGTTTATGCATATGTTCAGTATGATATCCATTCATGTATGAGTATACTTAGGTCACATAGGACTTCTCAACTTGTAACGTTTTGTGGCTTAGGAAAGGTAGGAAATTCAAAAACATTAAGAAACAAAAGGTTACAAACACAAAAATAGTTTGACACATCGTATTGATCCCTATTCTTCCCCCCTTAGTGACCCTTTCATGCTCACCACCTTATTTCTCCTTCTCTCACCTTCCTTATGTCTCCATCTATAGGAAGTCAAAGCATGACATAGTAACTATGGCTAGCCTTATGAGTTTTTGTGCACTAATGAACGATTTTTTCTTTCTTTTCTGACTTTGTGACTTTTTTCCATTTTAATACATCTCAATTATGAATGTTTTTTCACTACTTTAATACTTTTCCTACTCGTACTAATTATCTTTTCAAATTTTTCTTTTTTTTTCACGCATTAGGCTAACTTATAGTTCTCATATCACACTAATCATTCTTATTTCATTCTAATTTTACAAGCTCCATCATGACGTATCTACTTAACCCTTAATACGTGTGGCCAGATGTCTATAACCATGTGGTACAGGACCAAAAAAAGGGGCATATACAAATTAACATTTTCAGGCTCGAGGTTTGTAATGCGGTTCACCAAGAAGTGTCAAAGGGCTCAAAATTGTTACTTGGAAACACAAAAATATATAAACTTTTTCAGCACCTATTGAGCCCTAATTCGTGCAATTTCGTAGTAATTTTTATCGAAATTCATACTTTAATTATAAACTAATTGATTTGCACTGAAATTATTAACATATTGAATTTTCATTATTTTTATAACAAATTTACCCAAATTTGGTTTGTTTTCAACAGCTTTGCACAAAGGGTGAAAATTGGCTCGGCAGACACCTCGAGATGCTTGAACTGTTGGGGAATGTTGTGCATCAAGTGATCAAGAGCAAGGCTAATAATATTTTCCAACCATGTCCAAAAATATATACGAAAAATATTTTATAATTAATTTTGATCATAAATTAATTGGGTTAAAAATTAATTATAAGCCTAAAGATAAAAAGAGGCATAATTGTACTAAGTAAAGAAGACTGATCCACTTAGCAAATGGGCCAACCCAAACCGTCCATAGAGCTGACCCAATAAGCTTATTTATGATGATTTCAACACTTGCAAAATAACCCTTGAAGTTTCCTTAAAATCATATTCAAACCCCTCCACTTTTCGTGCCTTCAAACTTTTGCCCCTAGCTTAAAATAGTAAATATGAGCCACTCAAGCTTGCACCATTTGTGGCCGACCAAGGGAAGAGGAGTGACTACTACCTATTTGCTACTTTTAGCAGCCATTACCACCTATAAATACCCCTTTTCCCTTCCTCATTCAACACGCCATTCATTCCCAAACATCTCTCTTTCACTTACTTTTCTCTCAACCCTTCCCTTTTTCTTTTCCATATCTCTTGTTGATTTTCCTCTTGAGAAATAGCCTTCTTCCACCTTGGAATAGTAGCATTCAATTTTTTGTGGAGTCCTTGATTCAACAGAACAAGCAGAAAAGAGGAGCACACTAGTCTGGCTTCAGAGAAATATTGGATTTGCTTCCTAGTTCGCTTCTCTTTAATTTTCTTCTTTATGTTGTGGTTATGAATATGAATACTTGTTGTGTTCTTTTTCTTGTTCTTGTTCTAATTAAAATGAATTAAATTTAATTTGTGTTGGATTGATTGCATCCTATCCACTTAAATTATTATAATCATGTTTGTGTTGTTATAGGCCTTGGTAAGTTGTTCTATTAAATAAAATCATGCTTATGTTATACTTGCATTATAAAATGTAAGGTAATGAATGAATTAATTATTAAACTTGTCGAAATTTTAATTAATTGATAAAATATTTAAGTGGTGCATGTCTAATCTTCTAAGGTAGCTGAGGGTTAAATTAGCGACGGTATTAAACAGTGCATTAGCCTTGCATAACTTGCTATATTATTGTTATTAAACTATTTCAATATAGAAATATATTTTCACCTCACTTAATCTTATATGTGCTTATGAAGATTGACTAATTTTTTGAATTGGCATTGAAAAATGTTCAAAAGATTGGTTAATTTAGTAGGTATGTATGGGAAGTAGTTAACAATTTATAAAGTTGCCGTGAAAATATTCGTAACAACATGAACATGGATTTTGTAATTATAAGTTAAGGAATGTAATTGATCTTAAAAAATTATGTCATATTGATTAAAACTTATCTTTTTGAAATTGTGCATTGGAACCTCTACTTTATATTTTTAATACTTAGTTAATTTTTAGTTTTTAAATCACTTCTTCAAAACAAAAGATTTTTCCCATCAGCAAAGTGTTTGATTTACATTTCATAAAAAAAAAAAAAAAAATTCACAGTCCCTGTGGGTACGATAACTTAATATTTACTTGTCACTTTATTACTTGATAACGATTGTGTACACTTGCACATTTCCTTCGTTCCAAGTTTTGGCGTCATTGCTGGGGACTGTTTTAAAAGACATTATTTGTGAAATTGTTAATTTTGAATTTTGCTCTATATTTTTTTCTTTTAAATTTTAATTCCAATATTTTTTTTTTTTTGCATGTTTGTTTCAAATGTTTATGAGTATTGATCAAATTATTGACTTAGTCCTTGTAGACACTGAAATTGAAAGGAATTTCAGACAAAGGAGAAGATAAGTGAACCAAGGAAGTACTGAAGAGATGAATTATGAAAATCAAAACCATAATCTAGGAGGAGCATTGACGTATAATACTCAATCTGATCATTATTACCGATGACAGAAACTATGCCATTCGACAATATGTCATTCATATATTCAACGAGCTCAATTCGAGTATTGTGATACCAAAAATTGTGGTACCACAATTCGAACTAAAGTCAGTCATGTTCCAGATGTTGCAAAATATGGGTCAATTTAGTGGGATGCCTACTGAAGATCCGCATCTCCATCTTCGGCTATTCATGGAAGTGAGTGACTCATTCAAACTAGTTGGGGCGTCCGAGGACTCATTGAGAGTGATATTATTTCCATACTCCTTAAGAGATAGAGCATGAGTGTAGTTGAACTCCCTACTGTCCTATTCCATAACTACATGGCAAGAGTTGGTTGAATGTTTCTTAATGAAATACTTTCCTTGATCTTTGACCGCTAAGATCCGATATGAAATCACTTCATTTTAGTAACTTGACGAAGAATCTTTATATGAGACATAGGAGCGATTGAAGGACTTATTACGAAAGTGCCATCATCATGTCATTGCTTACTGCATTTAAATGGAGACTTTTTATATTGGTCTCAATATTCATACTAGAATTATGGTGGATGCTTCGACAAATGGAGTCCTTCTTTCTAAGTCTTATAATGATGCTTATGAGATTATTGAAAGAATTGACAACAATAACTATCAGTTGCCAATCAACTGAGCAACCTTAGAAAGACGAGTAGCAGAATTACATGAAATGAACACATTTTCTTCTTTGGCAGCCCTGCCGAACCAGTTCAAGAATATTTCTTGTGAATACTATGGAGATGACCATTTCTTTGAAAATTGCCTATCAAATCAAGAGTTAGTATTACATGGGAAATCAAAATTAGAATTGTCTGCAATCAAATTCCTACAACTCTTCATGGCAGAATCATCCAATTTCTCCATGGAGTAATAAATGAGAGGACCATAGCGACTCTTCTATGCCATCTCACCCAAATTATCCACCAGAATATTCTCGACAAGTGCAACAACCCCCACCTATTGAATCTTTAAGTAATCTTGAGAATTACTGAGGGGGTACATTGCGAAGAATGATGAACTAATCCAAAGCCAAGTAGCAACATTGAAGAATTTAGGAAACCAAGTGGGACAACTAGCCAATGAGCTCAAAGGTAGACCCCAAGGTATTTGGCCGAGCGATACAGAAAATCCAAGAATTTGGGGCAAAGAACATTACAAAGCAGTCATTTTTCCAAGTGGAAAGACATTGGAGCCCAAGGTGGTTGAGGTTCAAGATGAACCTGTTGTAGCTCAAGACAAAGTGAAAGTTCAACGAGTGTTGAAACTCTTATTTCACAGAAGTCAGATTTGGTGATCCTTGATGAGGTAAACTTTAAACCAGTTAGTTATGATTATCTAACACCCTTGTCAGATGCAAAAAAATTTCAGAGAAGAGTTGTTCGGTTAAAGCTAAAAGCCCACCTTTTTCATATCCTCAACGATTCTAGAAGCAGCAAAAGGATACTCAATTGAAAGAAATATTTGATGAAGAGGTGACTTTTAATGAATTCAATGCTACTAAATCCCAAGATGTAGTTGAAGAATGCTGTGCTATTTTCAAGATGGAATCGCTGGCTTTTACAGAATTGGAGCTCAATTCTTTAGACGATCCATTAGAACATATTCTTCTTGTGGATTCACTAAGTGATGATGAAGACAAGGAATGTTTGGCTTTGTTAGAAGCTAATTCGAAGTAATTCATTCAAGAAGTTCCACTCTAATCATTAGAGTCATCATCTCAAAAGTATACACCATAAATTTGTTGATTGAAGAGCCAGCTGAATTGGAACTGAAGATTGTGTCTCCTTATTTGAAATATAACTATTTGGGCCTGTCTTTGACTTTACCTGTCATTATTTTAGTTGAGTCCACCAAAGATCAAGAAGAAGTGGCACTGATTGTTTTGGCAAGGCACAAGAAGGGTATAGAGTGGATTATTTCATATATTCGAGTCACAGTTTGGAGGATTTGGAGGAGTTACATGAGGTTAAATAAGGCCACCAGGAAAGATCATTTCGAGTTTTCTTTCCCTAATAAGATGTTGGACCAATTTGATGGGAAAGAATATGATTAATTACTAGATGGGTATGGTTGGTACGACAAATGGCCATTTGACACCACAATGGTCAATGGTGATCCTGAATAAAATGGAGGGAGTTCTCTTCACTTTCTCTATCGTTGTTTTATATTTATTGCTTTTTTCTCATTTAAATAAAATGGTAGACTTAGATAAAATTTTCTTTGGTTCATTACATTAATTAAAATTCTATCTAGGAGATTGGGACTTAAGTGGGACCATTTGTGACCCCTCCAGTCTTTCCTGAGAGTTCAATTTAATGTTTTTTTTACAAAAATATTTTTCTACATAGTCCGAAGATTTTATTTAATTGTTTTGTTAAAAAAAAGGGTCAAGTTTTTACCCATGCACTAATTTCTTTGAGTTTTTTTCCTGTTTACTTTATGTATAGGAATTTAGGATCCAAAAATGAGCTACCATTAGGCTTAAGACACTACTAGGAATGGAAATATTCAAACTTTTTCCACACAAACCTATAGCCCTTACCTTGCTCCACCGCCACTCCCAAGTAGCCCAATAGTGCATCTCACTTAAACCCTTAATGTCGCAACCCTTAACTCCTTAAATTACCACCCTGAACACCTTCATTTGAAGTCACCAACTATCGCACCTAAACTATCCTTGAAACTGGATCCCCCTTCAAATCTAAACCTTACCATCGGCTACACAACCACCTGTCCGAAACTGAAACGACCCTTAACATATTTTCTAAGTCCGACACCAAGAGTTCCTTCATCTAGCACCATTTCATGAAGTGAACAGTTTGATATAATGGCTACGCTGCAATACATGCAGTTGCAGCAACAAGCTTATTAAAGATACTCAAAAATACGGGATAACTCAATTAGAGATGCATTTAAAATATATATTTCATAACCTGTTTGTTTTGTGCTTGAATTTCTAGACTTTATACTCGAACCATAGACTCCAATGTCGAGGAAGGAATGAGGCGATCGTATTCAGAGGGAACTGCAAATAAATAAAAAGGGGGATCTTGTTTTTACTTTATTTTACTTCTCAGGATATTATAAGTTTTTATTTTAAACCTCTTTTAGGAATTTATTTCTTGCATAATAAAATAAGAGGTTGAAATCATTAATAAAATTGAACAATTTACAAATAAGAAGTGTGACAATAGATATGTACATGTCTAGGATTGGATCTGTCTAGGAAGAGCTTGGTATTTAAGCAATCAAAATTGACTCACCTCTTTTTTCTGGGATCCTACTTGGTGTACAGTATCTATTCACTTCTATATTTTCATTTTCTCTATTATTTTTAACAATGGGGACATTGTTCATCTTAAGTAGGGAGACCAAAAATTGTTTTTTTCAAGATACATTTTTCTTGTAATTAAGATAAGTTATATTTTGCTCAAAAATTGGAATTTTTTAATTATGCGAAACTTTAGTATAAATAAAGTTCCATTATCTCAATGATTGCTAAGTTACCTGAATTATGACACAAATGTTACTCTTAATAAAGTTTATAACTTTACAATAAAATTTTTAATTCCTTAGGAGAGCTAGGCATTCATAAAAAGTTTAAGTCTCTAAAATTGACTTAGTAATATCTTAAGGCAAAATCCAAGGAAGCATGGAATTTTGAAAATGACTTAGGCAAACTTTTGTCTGGACTGTTTGAGCCTTTCAAGCCAACCTTAACAAATATTTATCACTTGAAACCCAAATTTGAGACGATATGGCCTGATTTTATTTCAACCATTGCAATATTAAGCCATCACTTCTCTCATAATTATCCCTAAATTGTCCCAAATACTACACTCAGTCTATCCAAAATATTCTTTGAAAATAAGTTCAAGGTAGCTGAAAAGAGGTATCAAATACTCGAAAAATATTGTAGAACATATAATAATATGCTCGAAAAAAAAAAGGAAAAAAAAAGGAGCATATGTACTTAAAAGAAATAGATGTACAAAGAGCATATGTGAACTGAATTGCAAAATGAGTTCGTGAATTTGAAGGTATATATTCTGAAGGTCCAATACAAGCTATGTCTAGGGTTTTTAGCCTAAATTTATCTATCTTTTACCTACCCTTAACCTAGCCACACTGCAACCAATTTAAAAGACCTTTCAGTTCAAATTTCTGTGCTGCCTACATTAGTGGAGAGAAATTGCTAAGTTCAACATATAAAAGTATAAATTAAACTTAGTGATTCCAGTTTAGTCTTAAATGAGGGAATAAAAATTAATTGGTAGGAATTTAACATATCTTTATTGAGAAAGCATTTAGTCTCTTCTTGCTATCATAATGATAATTAAGATAATATGTATACTTGCGTTGCATAATCCCAAAATTTTTGTTTTTGAGCATAATTACACTAATACCATAATTATGGGACGAATTTTTTTTTGAAGAAGTGTTTCCAAGGTGGTTTCGAGAAATTCTTTTACAATTTACACATTTCTCGGGATGAGAAATGAATTGATTTTGGGGTGTGGAAACACAAAAATATATAGACTTTTCAGCACCTATTGAGCCCTAATTCGTGCAGTTTCGTAGTAATTTTTGTCAAAATTCATACTTTAATTATAAAATAATTAATTTACACTTAAATTAGTAACATATTTAATTTTAATTATTTTATAATAAATTTACACAAATTTGGTTTATTTTCGATAGTTTTGCACAAAGGGTGAAAATTTGCTCGGTAGACACCTTGAGAGGCTTGAACTGTTGGGGCAATGTTTTGCATCAAGTGATCAAGATCAAGGCTAATAATATTTTCCAACCATGGATGATCCAAAAATATGTATTAAAAGTATTTTATAATTAATTTTGATCCAAAATTAATTGGGATAAAAATTAATTATAAGCTTGAAGATGAAAAGATGCCCAATTGTGCTAAATAAGGAAGACTAATCCACTTAGCAAATGGGGCAGCCCAAATCATCCATAGAGCTAACCCAATCAGCTGATTCTAGCTGATTTTCAAACTTTCAAAACAGCCCTTGAAGTTTCCTTAAAATCCATTCAAACCCCTCCACTATTCATGCCTTCAAACTTTTGCCCCTAGCTTAAAATTGCAAGTTTGAGCAATTTAAACTTGCACCATTTGTGTCCGGCCAAGGGAAGAGGAGTATATGCTATCTATTTGCTATTATTAGCAACCATTACCACCCATAAATACCCCCTTCCCTTTCTCATTCAACACACCATTTATTCCCACACATCTCTCTCATTCACTTACTTCTCTCTCTTTCATTCCCTTTTTCTTTACCATTTCCCTTGCCAATTTCCCTCTTGAAAAAGATCCTTCTTCCTCCTTGGAATTGTAGCATTCAATTTTTCATAGAGATCTCAGTTCAACAGAGTGACCAGAGAAGGAGAGGAGTGCATTATTCTGGCTTCAAAGAAGTACTAAATTGCTTCCTAATTCCTTTCTCTTTAATTTTCTTATTTATGTTGTGGTTATGAATATATATAATTGTTGTGTTGTTTTTCTTGTTCTAATTAAAATGACTTAAATTTAATTCATATTGGATTGATTGCATTCTATCCACTTAAATTATTAAAATTATGTTTGTGTTGTTATAGACCTTGGTAAGTTGTTCAATTAAATAAAACCATGCTTATGTTATACTTGCATCATAAAATGTAAGGTAACAAATGAATTAATTATTAAACATATTGAAATTGTAGTTAATTGAAAAAATATTTAATTGGTTCATGCTTAATCTTCTAAGGTAGCTAAGGGTTAAATTATCGACGGTATTAGATGATACATTAGCCTTGCATAACTTGCAAAATTATTGTGATTAAACTATTTCAATACATAAATATATTGTTACCTCACTTAATCTTACATGTGCTTATGAAGATTTATTAATTGTTTGAATTGGCATTGAAAAATGTTCAAGAGATTGGTTAATTTAGTAAGTATGTATGTGTAGTAGTTAACAAATTATCAAGTTGCCGTGAAAATATTTGTAACAACATGAACATGGGTTTAGTAATTCTAAGTTAAGGAATGTAATTGATCAAACACAATTAGGTCATATTGATTAAAACTTATCGTTTTGAAATCGTGCATTGAAATTTTTAATTTTTATTTTTATTACTTAGCTAATTTTTAGTTTTAAATCACTTCTTCAGAACAAAAGATTTTTTCTCATCACCAAAGTTGTAACAGCCCGATTTAGGGCCTAGTCGAGATAGTGGTGCGAGGCCACGAACCCGAGGTGAAATTATGAGTTTTTCAAGTTTAAGCCATGATTGCACGTTAGTATGAAAGTTTTGTAAAGCAATTTTATTAAGTTGAGGTCAATTGGTCCAAAAAGGACTAAATTGCAAAAGTTGCAATATATGAGTTTCTAGAAGCATTTTGCATGACGTAGCTTTAGAATAATAATTATGAGCCCTTAAATAGCAATTTGCCCAAAATTTAATTTTTGGACAAAATTGGCCTTAAGAGACTATTATGGAAATTTTTAAGAGGAAGGGCATTTTTGTCATTTGGCCTCATTAGTGATTAAAATAGGATAAAGATGAGAAAAATTCACTCATCTTTTTCCTTGTTGCTTCCGAAAATTTGGAGACACCATAGCTAGGGTTCTTCATTTTTTTCAAGCTCATAGTAAGTTCATCTTAGCCCCGTTTTTAATATTCTTCGTATTTTTGAAGTTCTCATATTATGAATTATCTAATTTTAGCTACAAAATGAGGTAAGATGCATGTTCAAAAAATCTACCCTTGAATGACATGCTTGTTAAATGATGTTTTATGGAAGTTTAAGAGAGTTTGATGTTAGATAAACATCTTTTCCG
Source organism: Gossypium rotundifolium (assembly GCA_025506655.1). Classification (NCBI taxonomy): domain Eukaryota; kingdom Viridiplantae; phylum Streptophyta; class Magnoliopsida; order Malvales; family Malvaceae; genus Gossypium; species Gossypium rotundifolium. The sequence continues at coordinate 36,065,408 of CP106730.1, forward strand.
TAATGAATTTCATGAAAAATGGTAGTAGGGACCTTTTTGTAACAGTTATAAAATTAGTCATACCTACTAGAAATAGTGAGAATTGATGATTATTATAGAAGAGAAAATGATTCATTTGAGCATGAAGTTTAAGAAAGTTCCATGAAAATCATTTTATGAGAATTGAAGCAAAAGAATAAATATTAGAAAGTATAGGGGCAAAATAATAATTTTTCCAAAGTATGAGTTATGAGTCAATTTAGTCAATATGGTTTCTAATTGATCTATTTATGATTATAGATCAAGAAAAATGAAGCCCGGATCAAAATCGAGGCAAGAACAAAGTCAAGGACTAAATTGCACATCTACATATATTTTGTATATTGAGGTAAGTTTGTATGATTTCTAAGATTTATGATTATTATCATTAATTTTCTTAGTATAATGTACACTAATTGTATGAAATACTCATATTATGTTCAAGCAAGAAATCATGATAATATGTACAAGTAAGTCCCGATTGAAGATGAATTTCCCTTGGATACTCGATCTACCACACAAGTTATCATATAAGTCCAAGGCAAGCTTGGCATTGATCAAGATATCATGTAAGTCCAAGGGAAGCTTGGCATTGATCAAGTTAGCAAGCAAGTTATCATGTAAGTCCAAGGCAAGCTTGGCATTGATCAAGATATCATGTAAGTCCAAGGCAAGCTTGGCATTGATCATGTTAGCAAACAAGTTATCATGTAAGTCCAAGGACTCAAGCTTGGCATTGAGTATGTTATCAATAGTAAGACTTCATATAAGTCCATGTCAAGACATGGCCTTGAAACCAAGATGAGATAACCCATGTAAGACCATGTCTAGGATATGGCTTTGGCATCATATTATGTGGGAAGAGATTTAGTATCCTCGGTTATTCACAAAAATTCATCGGGCAAATGAGTAAGCTAAAAGAAGATAGCAAGAAAGCTAAGAAAGTAAAGTTAGTATCAAGATGAAGTTAGATGAAGTTGAGTAATACTCATGTTGTGAATGAGAAAGTAGATATTATGATTATTGTTATTATAGTATACTGATCAATGTGATCAAGTGATACAGGTAGCATGGTTACCTTACAAGTATGATAATAGTAAGTGTCATGAGACATGTAAGAATCTATATGAGTAAGTAAGCTCTTTAGCTGAAATTCATGATACCATTGTTTTTGTGAAATGTTTTATATTAAGCAATGATGATGCTATGAGTTGTTACATGCAAACTTACTAAGCTATATGCTTACGTTATGATTCTTTCTTTCTATGCAGTCCCGCCAAGCTAACTCGTGGATCATTAAAGTCAAAGCTCGCAACACACTATCAACTCTTATTTTGGTATAGCCAAGTTACTTTACTAAGTATGGCATGTATAGGAAACATTCATTTTGTGGACATGTTTTAAGAAGGGCCTTTGTAAATGCTATCAAGTTTATTATTCTTTTGTATATGGCTAAGTGATTGGCCAAATTTGACTAAGCATGTATGTTTACTGAGATCAATGAAGCATGTAGTATTATTCATAAAATTGGGTTGTTATTGCATCGTTGAATTGTGTATGGATATGATCTTCATTTTAGGATGGCTAACGGCTTGGTAAATAGCCTGTAAGTGCCCACACGGTTGAACACATGGGCGTGTGTTAAGACCGTGTTAACCTTGCACCTTAGTATCATTAATCATAATAGGCCATAGGCAAATCCCATGGCCGTACGTGTATGCCGTGTAAGACACACGGTTTGGACATGGGCGTGTTCCCAGACCGTGTTAATTTAGTCAGTATATCAAGGATTAGCACACGGTCTAAGCCCATGGGCGTGTCATGGTCGTGTGAAATTAGCCAGTAACCTCCCACGGTTGGTAGACACAGCCGTGGCTAAGCCGTGTGGAAATAGTTAGTAGCCCTACACGGTTTGAGGGCCTAGGCATGCTTAAGGGTACACAGGCGTGTTCCAAGTCACACAGGCATGTGAACCTTGCTTCAAAAATAATTTATTTGATTTTAATTCTGAAAGTTTTCTGGCATGAGTTAAAGGCCTCGTAGGCCCTTGTTATATGGGTTGACTAAGAAAGTGATGTTTTAAGTTGGAACGAAATTTTATAGCCCGTAAGTACATGTTTCAGCGAGTTCAAGCATAGTAATTTCTCGTATCCAGACCCAGTATCGGTCTTGGGTACGGGGTGTTACATTTAGCGGTATCAGAGCTACGGTTTAGTCAGTTCTTGGACTAACGTAGCACGATCATGAGTCTAGCTATACATACCATACGTAAGAATATTTTTATACTGATACTGTGACGACTCCTGATGACTTAAATTGTTTTTATACATATAGTAAATGGATCCCGAAAGAGCTGAAGCGGATGATGTAGAAAGTAACGCACCAGCTCCCATAGAAGGGACAGTGCCTTAAGAGAATGAGAATAGACCCACGACGGTGAGTCAAAAAGGAGGAGGAGAAGAGGATAAAGAAGCCTTCCTCCATATGATGGATGCCTGGTACACGGAGTTCATTCGATCGAACCCGAATGCACAACCCCCTCCACCCCCGCCTGTTCCACAACCTACTCTGGTAGCCTCTCAAGTAGTAGAGGTGGTAAGAGGAGGTAAACCTCCAATTGATAGGATCAGGAAGTATGGGGCAGAAGAATTCTGAGCTAGAAAAGATGATGATCCAGAAAGAGCTAAGTTCTGGTTAGAAAATACCATCAGAGTATTTAACGAACTTTCCTGCACTCCTGATGAATGCATGAAGTGTGTAGTCTCTCTCTTTAGAGATTCTGCTTACTAATGGTGGACCACCCTTGTGTCGGTGGTACCAAGGGAAAGGATCTTATGGGAATTCTTCCAGTCTTTTATCTGTTTGGCCTGCAACTCAATGTATTGTTGGAACAAGGTGGCCCCGATAAAGCTTCAGGATGGTTTTAACAAATGCTCAGCGGATGCCATAGGTACACCCACCTTTTTGCATAAAGCCATCACTAGATGGGGAAAGAATACTCCCATATTCTAGCTAGTAATGAATTTTCCCATGTTCTGGTGGATCCATTTGCCAACACATACCTGTCTTTCTTGCAAAATAGTATAGAGTAAAATTGCTCTAAATGCATTAATGTTAGAAACATTTAAAGCAGGTACAATTCGTGTGCAAACAAATTGAATCCTCATATTAGCTTTAGGAAACATAATAGCTTGATGAAAATATATTGGGATATTAGTCCATGTGTGATACTTCCATTTGCCCCTTCCTTCAGTTAAAAAGTTTATAATATTATCCATATCTATGTCTCTAAAATAGTCTAACTCAATTCATCAATGAAATCATTCTCATAGTATGGAACATTATAAAAGTCACAAATTATTCTATGGGTTATTTGCACATCTTTCCTTTACACGAGTATTGCATCCCATACATAACCTTTAGTATTTCTAGACTCGTGGTCTCGTATAGATGTGTAGAACTCTTAGACAATAGGGACCACGACATTATCCTTCGAGATCATCCAAAAATGTTCTCATCAATGATATCTTACCAAAAGACATATTTCTTTACACAAAATTGTCGATGGATCAAATTTCCTCTCTTGAATGAATATTTTTCCTTGAAGTTCACTAAAATATTTTTCAACATTCGTATTTAAGAACATAAAGGGAGTTTGAACCATCAATGGCTCCATTTCCCTGGTTCGTCTAACTTTCTTAGAAGGCATCGTACTTCAATACTAAGCAAATAATTCAATGGAATAGTAGAAAGTTTGAGTTTAAGAACCCTTAACCTTAAATATATAGTTGAAGTTTGTTTGAATTCCTTGCATTCCCGTAGTATTCATGTTCCTTGTTGCATTGAGTATGATTGAGGAGTTTGTAAAGAGGTAATAGGATGTTTGAGAAATTGAGGTTTTAGGGTTTAAGAGGTTTTAAAAGATTAGAAATATTTGGAGGGATTAGGGGTTAAGAGGTGTTTTAATTAGAATTAAATAATGTTTTAGGTTATAAAAAGGAGTTTTAAAGGGTTAAAAATCAGGTTAAATCAATGGTAGGTCGTCCGGTTGTGCAAACAGGTCGGGTCAACCCTGAAAAAAATTGTAGCAATGTCACGACACAGGAATTCCATGTCACAACATCCCTGGCAGGATACCGATGTCACAACACAGGGGTTTCGTGTCACACAAATCCATCAATTTGGAGATCCTCAGGGATTGTCTGCTACATTGCGACTTGCTGTTGTGATGTTGCGACACCGACTTTGTTTCGTCCAAAAGTCCATCTTAAGGATGTTTCGATCTAAGGATAAACCTATATAAAAAAATTTAAAATATAAACTATATGGTTAGTTAAATATATAGTAATTTACAAATATCGTGCAACAATTCACAAATTTTAAGTTATACTGCTAGATTTATCCAGTAGTATTGTCAATTCACTTGTGGACAATCTTTTTATTCTATCAATATTAGTCCATTTTCGTCATACCATTCCGTCCTTTCCCGTTTGTCCATTTCCTTGAACCTATTTATTCTTTCTGCATGCATAAAAGGAAGATTGTCCCTTGACTCGAGGAGATTAGGAATAAATATCTTTTTACATTGCTCCCCTATCTTCCTCGCTCAGTTGATGGCCATATTTAAAGGTTTCAGTCTCACTATTAATTTTCATAGTTAATCCATCTTTCTCTAAATCAATGGTTGGTCTAGAGGTGGCTAGAAAGGGTATTAGTATTCCATGATATTCTTCAAAATCAAGTACCACAAAACCTGCGAGAATAATAAAACTTCTCACTTTGACTAGCACATCTTCTAGTACTCCCTTCAGATGCAGCAACGATCTATCAACAAATTGTAATGTTATTTGAGTTGTTTTAAGATTCCCTAACCCAAGTTTTTTTATAAAAAATGATAAGGGCATTAAAAATATACGAGCTCCTAAATCACATAGAGCTCTATTAAAGTGAATCCTCCCTATTTCTATGGGAATAGTAAAACTTCATAGGCCTTTCACCTTTTGAGGTACCTGTCTTGAAATAATCATGCTACAAGAAGCACTTAAATTAACTTTGTAACACCCCTTACCCGTATTCGACACCTGAACTGGGTACGAGGCATTACCGTACTTAACTTGCTTAATCATGCAACATCGATTCATAAAATTTCATTTCAAATTACAACTTTACATTCAAGACCTTAATGTCCTTATTATAGGTCTACGAGACCCTAAACTTGCACTCGGAATGATTTGGGACAAATTTGAAAACTTTTGAACACTTAGACAAATTTGATATAAAATAGGGCCACAAACCCATGTGAAGGTAGGAACATGCCCGTGTGGCATATCACATGCCCGTGTTCCACACCCGTGTGGAAATATTTTTCACTTTGAACCTACAGGGGTTTTCACACGGCCTGACACACGCTTGTGTCTGTAGCCCGTGTCCCTCACACGGCCATGACACGTTCGTGTCTTCACCCGTGTATGGAAACCTTGACATTCTGTTTATGATGTCATCATCTCAATAAGGTCACACGGCCAAGGCACACACCCATGTCCTTAGACCATGTGTCGAATTAAATTCCTAATTTCAGGTGCAGAATTCACATAGCCTGGGCACATGCCCGTGTCTTAGGCTGTGTCTCCCACACGGCCGTGTCTCTGCCCATGTGTTTACTACTGAGCATACTAACTTGCCAACCTAGCATCCATGGGGACACACGGTCAATCAACACACCTATGGGGTTGACCGTGTGGACATTTGAAAGGCTATCTACCAAGCCAAATGCCACCCTACAAAGCAACCATACCTATACCATTTCAATTCAACATATATTATGACCATAAAGCACTCCGAAGAACTCAAATCAAAACATCCGCACAAGAATGCATTTCATGAATTTCATCATCTTTGAATATAAGAACTTGACAAGTATTGATCAATTTCTAATGACCATTTACAAAATGAATTGAAAAACATGAATAGCCAACACTCTGGCTAACAAATATGACATAATAAAAAGACCAAGTCCTATACATGCCATACATAAAATAAATCTAACTTTGTTATACCAAAGAGAAGTTGATAGTATGATTTCGAACTTCAACGTTCCACGAATTCCCGAGCTAGCTTGGCAATTCTACAAGGAAAAGGAAATGAGAGGGGTAAGCATAAAGCTTAGTAGGTTTGCATGAAATAAACAGCAACAATAAGGCTCATAATGTCATCCATCCATTGCACTGAGTAAAAACACAAAGTCTCAAACACATTTCCCTGACTTACTCATGCTTACTCATACTAAATACATGTCATGTTACATATCGTAAACATTTCTCGTGAATTACTCACATGTACCTGTATCACTTCATCATATAGTTTTAACGTTAATTTCATCTCTAACACAAGCTTAACTACTTATCTCGTTGACTCACTTAGAATATCTGAGAATACAAAATCGTCATCATACACATAAACATAAGGCCAATGCCATATCTCCGATATGGTCTTACATGAGGTCACAACTTGATGTCGATGTCATATCCAAGATATGGGCTTATACAGGATCTTGTCTCAATGTCCATGCCATATCCCAAATATAGTCTTGTACGTTTTACATATTCAATGTCGATGCCATATCCTAGATATGGCCTTATACGGGATCTCAACTCGATGCCGAGGCCATGTCCCATACATTGTCTTATACGGGACCTTACCAATCTCGCGTCCTGATAATGATATCCTTTCACATCTTAAAGTCTAATCAGGACTTCATCATCGAAAATTTTCATCATTTTATCATTCAACATCATTGATCACTTTCATGGAAATGATATACATCTTAACTAATATCCAAATTTTATAATTCAGTAACATGACGTTGAATTTATTACACACAAACTTACCTCGATTTCAAAATAAGCTAAATTACCGATCTAGTCTAATACCTTACCTTTTCATTGGTCAAGGTTAATTCTTCATTCTTCCTGATCTATGATAAAAAATTAGCTCATTTAATTATCATATTAATCAACACATTTCAATAATCATATATTGGCAAAAATTACCATTTTGCCCTTAAGCTTTCACAAAATGACAATTTTACCCCTAGGCTCGTAAATTGATTCTAATTGAATTTACTCCTTTTACAAGCCTAGATGAACATTTATTACTCTTAAGGAAACCCTCAGTACTCATTATTTCACACATTTAACACCTATTTTATAACTTTATAAAAAGGTCCTTTTAGGTGTTTTCATGGTAACACCTTTCACAAAAGTTGTTTATTTAACAACTAAAACTTATTTTCTTCCATAAAAATAAAGAAAACAACATAAATTATCACATGGAAAGCTCTAAAATTTCAACCATTTTTCAAAATAGTCCCTTCTTTAGCTAGCTTAAGCTTTAGGGGTTCCAAAAGTACAAATATTATCAAGAAAAGATCATTAAAACACTTACTTGCAAGGAGAAAAGATTGTTGATATTTTTGAGCTCTAAAACCCCCTATTTGCTGCTAGTTTTTGGTGGAGAAGAAGAGAATAAAAGATGATATTTTTCTTTTCTTTATTTTATTATAAAACATCAATTTAGTCCACTTAATTTCAATAACTTTGACCAATTTGACATTGTTTGTCCCTTATGGCCGGCCACCCTCTTTCTAGGGGTCTAATTGCACTTTAAGGACCTCCAATTAATGTCCCATGGCTTTTAGACACCTTTAGCTTGTAAAATGGAACTTTTGCACTTTATGCGATTTAGTCCTTTTTCGTAATTAAACATGCAATCACTAAAATTGAAACACCAAAATTTTGATGCACCTATATAATCATGCTATAACTCATAAAATAACATAAAAGTGATTATGTCTAACCTCGAATTAGTGGTTCTGAAACCACTGTCCCGACTAGCCCCTAAATCGGGCTGTTACAAACTTGTTCTCCTACCTTGATTTTCTTACGCCTTGCCATAATCTCATTTAAAAACTTGGCATACTTGGGAACCTTTTTAATTAACTCAATTAAAGGTAGGTTAACATTTAATGTTTTAAACAAGTTCAAGAAACATACAAATTCATCTTCGTCCCACTTTTTTCTTTCTTCTAATCTTGATGGGAATGGGACTTTTGTGATTTCGACATCTTTAAGTGTCTCTTTTCCTATCTCAACCGCTGGTGCATTCTCCTCATCTAGTTCAGCTTTGTTTTCTACTTCTAAGGAGTTTTATTGAGGTTCATTAGTATTATCCATAGTTACCTCTGTGTAGGTATGTCTAGGCTACTCAGTACTTTGCCCGATCAGAGTGCTATAGCTTTCACATGCTCTTTACCTTCCCTCCATGGATTATCCTCTGTATTGCTAGGAATACCTATGCCAATTTTTCTTTTAATGTTCCCTATCATGCTCATCAATTGGCTCATTTGATCTTCTAGCTTAGTTAATGTTCTTGTTGAGTTAGTGCACTCAGATTGCACTTGCTTAACATCTGTTCTCATTGAATGCATCTCTCCCTCAACTCTATCCAGACTTTGACCACATGTACTATGGTCACTTGGGTTGGTTCTATATTGAGGTTCCTACAAGTAAGGAGGTTGATAATTAGTAGTTTTAACTTGATTTAAACTATTAGCTCCTCCTTGATTTCCTCCCCATCTCAAATTTTGGTAATCTTTCGAGCCAGGATTGTATGTATTAGAATAAGTGTTTCCACCCCTATTCCCGATGTAATTTACATCCTACGAAGTATTATTAATATAATTGAAGAGAGGATTGTCTCCTCCATGCATAGACAGTGTAGAAGCAGATTTGATACAGTTGAGTCTATCCACTATTTACTGATACTTGTTATCCTCTTAAATAGCTTTGACTGTAGCAGGTTTCTATCCATATTTGAATCATTCAATCAGCCACTAGCAGGAGTTTAATGTTATATTTTCAATAATTTCGTACACATTTTCATACATCCTACTCATAAAGGCTCCTCCTGCTACTCCACCTAATCCAGATCGTGCATTTGCATCAAGCCCGTTATAAAATACCTGCAATCTCATCCACTCAGGAAGTCTGTGGTGCCAACATTTTTGAATGAACATCTTGAAATGTTTCCATGCCTCATAAAAACTTCCTTCCTTCATCTGTCTGAAGACAACAATCTCTTTTCTTAGTTGGACTACTTTACTGATTGGGAAAAACTTCTATAAGAACTTTCCAGCGAGTTCATCCCATAACTTGATAGACTCTGGTGCTTGCGAGTCTAACTAAGAAAAATTATTACCGTTCAAAGAAAAGGGAAACAACCGAAGATGAATAGTGTCATAGTGACCCTGTTATACTTAAAAGTATCACAGAGTTGAAAAACTGTTTCAAATGTTTATTAGGGTCCTCTGTCGTAGTGCCCCAAATTTTAGCTTATTTTCGATCATTTGTATCATCGTTGGTTTGATTTTGAAATTATTAGTTATAATCTTCGGTCTTGCTATGCTTTCCTAAACCATGTCTAAACTTGGTAGGGCATAGTCCCTTAGAGTTCTCTTATTTCGAGCCACATGCGGGTAACCATGGTACTAGTGGGTCTCCTAGGGCGTTATCGTTAGTGTCGCCGAACAAAAGATTGTCGTGTGGTATGTTACCTACAATGAGTGGTGGTTGTTCTTGCATCTATTATTGCTACTATCGGCGATTCCTTCGGATTATTTTCTATGGATCTGTGGCTACTACAATAGGTATGCCCCTACTATGAGTCATACACTAAACCTAAAAAAAGAAGGTTAGTAGCAATAAATGGAATAAAATAATATCTATAACCTACCAATTTCTTAAATATTCATTTAAAGTGAAAAAAATTAAAATTAACCTAGTGACGTTGCCTCCTTAGCAATGGGGCCAACAACTTGATCATCTCTAGATGTACTAACATCCAGAGTGTGAATACTGTAATAAAATAAAGAGTTATGAGGTGGTATCCGCAAGTATACGGGTCATGTTGTAATATAGATTTTACAACAAAGTAGGTGAGTACTCCAAGGGTCGTACCCCAAAGGAGGCGAGTACTAAATCAATCTTAACTTGAACAAATAAATATCTAATTAATACTTTTAAATCAGTTATAGTTCAAAAGTAGAATAAGGAGTATTTTTAGGGTTTGCAAACTAATAAAATAAAGTAATATAAAGGAATTAAAATTGTAACAGATAGAGATAAATAAAGTGAATAAAATTTGAAGATGGGTAGTCAGCTCGTTCCGGCAATCCCAATTATTTGTCTTCTCGAGTTCCTCGTCAACAAACTAGTCGCTACCCTAGTAATGTAACAGCCCGATTTAGGGCCTAGTCAGAATATTGGTGCGAGACCACGAATCTAAGTTAGTGAAATGAGTTTTAAGGTTTAAGAGATGTTTGCATGATAGTATGAAAGTTTCATGAAGAAATTTTATGAAATTGTCTCTGAATGGTCCATTAGGACTAAATTGCAAAAGTTGAAAATTTTGAGATTCTAGAAGCTTTTAGTATGAAATAGCTTTGGAATGTTAATTAGATGTCCTTAAATAGCAATTTACCTAATTTTTAAATTTTGGACAAAAATGGACATGATTTAGTAAATTGTGAAAATTTAGTGAGAAAGGCATTTTGGTCATTTATCAATTAAATCATTAAAAAGGAAAAAGATGACAAAAATCTTATTCATCTTCTTCCTCCTTATGCTGAAAATTTGACAGACTTTATAGCTAGGGTCCTTTAATTTTTGAAGCTTGCTAGTAAGTGCATCTTAGCGCTATTTTTAATATTCTTCATGTTTTTGGAGTTCTCGTAGCATGAATTAGCTATTGTTGGCTATAAGTTGAGCTAGAATGCATGTCCATAAAAATACCCATGTATGACAGACTTGTAAAATGATGTTTTATGGAAGATTATGAGAGTTTGATGTTAGATAAACATATTTTCCTAAGTGAATTTCATGAAAAATGTTAGTAAGGACTTTGTATTAGATATGAAATTGGTCATACATTTGTAAACGGTAAGAATTTGATATTGCTATAGTTGAGAAAATGAATCAGCTAAGCATGAATTTTAAGAAAGTTGAATGAAAATCACTTTACGAGCCTAGGGGTAAAAGTGTAATTGTGAGAAAGTTTAGGAGCAAAATGGTTGTTTTCCCAAAGTATGAGTTAAGAGATAATTTAGTCAATGTGAGTATTAAATGAGTTAAATATGAGTTAAGAGATAATTTAGTCAATGTGAGTATTAAATGAGTTAAATTGTTATTATAGGTCAAGAAAAATGAAACCCGGACTGAAACTGAGGCAAGAACAAAATCGAGGACTAAATTGCAATATCTACATACATTTTGTACATTGAGGTAAGTTTGTATGGTTTCCAAGCTTCATGAATATTTCCATTGTATTGCTTGTTATGTTGTTAAATATACATTACTTTCATGAGAATGTTTAATGGTATGTTAAACAAAAAAATTAACGAGATTATGTATGTGAAAGTCCCGATTGAAGTTGAATTACTTAGGATGCTCAATCTACCATGTGGGATAAGAAAGTCCGTATAAGACCAAGCCAAGGCATGGCATCGGCAATCCAGCAAAGATGACATGTAAGACCAAGACAAGTCTTGGCATTGATGAATTATTATGAGATGAAGACCCATGTAAGTCCAAACCAAGGCATGACATTGGTGAGTCTCCAAGCAAAAATGTCATGTAAGCTCAAGACAAGTCTTGGCATTGAGGAGTTATCATGAGATAAAGATCCCATGTAAGTCCAGGCCAAGGCATGGCATTGGTGAGTAATAAGGAAGATTTCATGTAAGCCCAAGCCAAGGCTTGGCATTGACAAAGAAAAGTTACCAAGCAAGACCATGTCAAGATGCGACAATGGTAAGTTCCAAAGGGAACCAACAAGGAAGAATTCTTGTAAGTCAATTTCAAGACATGGCGTCAATATCAAGTTAAGAAATCCCATGTAAGACTATATCGAGGATGTAGCATTGGCATCAAGATACATGTGGGATGAGATTCAGTATCCTCTGTTATTCATAGTAATTCATCGGGCAAAAGAGTAAAGATTGAAAGAGAAAGCAAGAAAGTTAAGTAAGTAAAGCCATCACTGAGTTATGTTAGATAAAATTAACTAAGAATATTATTCATGTTATGAATGATGAAGTTGAGATTATGCTTATCATAGTAAGGTATAATGATCTATGTGATCAAGTGATACAGATATCTTGTTTACTTTCAAGCATGAGACTGGTAAGTACCATGAGGAATGTAAAAATCAGTAAGAGTAAGTAAGATTAAGTATTTGAGATTTATGATGACATTGTTTATGATGAATGGTTCATGTTAAGAAAATATATTGCTATATGCACTACATGCAAACTTATTAAGCTAAATGCTTACGTCTTCAATTCTTTTCTTTCATTCAGCCCTGCCAAGCTAAATTGTGGATCATTGACGTCGGAGCTCGAAGCACACTATCAAACATTATTTTGGTATAGCCAAGTTGCTTTTGTTTAAGTATGGCATGTATAGGAATCATTTCATTTTGAAATATGTATTAAGAAAAGCCAAAGTATTGGCTATTAAGTTCATTATTCTTTTTGTGTATGACTAATGAGATTGTCCAAGCTTGACTAAGTATGTGCGTATATTAATATTATTAGAGTATAAAATTTTTTGGTTAATGTTAGATGAAGTATTTGAATTGTAGATTTTTCCTGAGATTTGTCTTGATTTCAGTGTGGTAATTGGCTTGGTAAATAGCCTTTAAGTGCCCACACGGATAGACACACGGATGTGTGTCTAGGTCGTGTGTTCCCTGCACGTTAGTGTCTTATGTCAGAATATACCACGGGCTAACCCCACGGCTGTTTGTATAGACCATGTGTGACGGGCGGTCAGCACTTGGGCGTGTGCCCCAAGACATGTGAATAAGTCAGTATGTCAAGGTTTGACATGCGGTCTAGGGCCACGGGCGTGTCAAGACCGTGTGTAAACTATTAGTTTCCTCCACGGGTGGAAGGCATTGGCATGTCTTATGGGTACACGGGTGTGTCCTAAACCACACGGACGTATGACCCCTGTTTTGAGAGAAAGGTCTCTAGTTGAGTTCAGAAAGTTTTCAGACATAAGTTTAAGACTTCGTAGGCCCATAAAATATATAAATTGGCTAAGAAAGAGAATCTTTTAATTCAAACAAAATTTTATAGCCCGTAAGTACATGTTTAAGAACGTTCAAGCATAGTAATGTCTCATATTCGGTCTTAGCCTAGGACTCGAATATGAGGTGTTACATTTAGTGGTATCAGAGCATGATTTAGTTGGTTTTAAAACTAACGTAGCATAAGCAAGAGTCTAGCTCTGCATGCTATACGTAAGAATACTTTTATAATGATAGTGTGATGACTTCTGACGACTTAAATTATGTTTATACATATAGTAAATGGATCCTGATAGAGCAGTGGCGGATGATGTAGAAAGCAATACGCCGGCTCCCGCTGAAGAGACGATACCTGATGAGGATGAGAATAGACCCACTACGGTGAGTCAGAGAGGAGGAGAAGAGGCTAGAGAAGTCTTCATCTATATGATGAACACATGGTATACGGAGTTCATTCGTACGAACCCGAATGTACAACCCCCTCCACCCCCTCCTATTCCTCAACCTATCCCAGTAGCCCCTCAAGTAGTAGAGGTGGTAAGAGGAGACAAACCTCCAGTTGATAGGATCAGGAAACATGGGGCAAAAGAATCCTGGGCTAAAAGAGATGATGATCCAGAAAAGGCCGAGTTCTGGTTAGAAAATACCATTAGCGTATTTAATGAGTTGTCATGCACATCTGAGGAATGCTTGAAGTGTGTAGTTTCTTTTTTAAGAGATTCTACCTATCAATGGTAGAACACCTTACTATCGGTTGTATCAAGAGAAAAGATCACATTGGAATTCTTTGAAGAAGAGTATAAGAAAAATTATATCACCCAAACGTTTGTGGATCAGAAAAGAAAGAAATTCTTAGAATTGAAGCAAGGCAAGATGTCTATGACTGATTATGAATGTGAGTTTGTACGACTCAGCAAATAATCTCAAAAGTGTGTATCCACCGCGGCCATCATGAGCAAGAGATTCGAAGATGGACTAAATGATGACATCAAGTTGTTTGTTGCTATCCTAGAATTAAAAGAATTTGTGGTCTTAGTAGAGAGAGCTTGTAAAGCCGAAGAGTCGGTAAAAGAGAAGAGAAAATCTAAAATGGAGTCTCATGAATCGAAAAAGAGATAGTGGAATAAGTCATTCCAACCCTCTTCCAAGAAGTCAAGAGATTTCTCCACCTGATCGGCTACTTCCACTGGGTTTTCAAGGATGGATAAGAGTAAGTAGTATTTGGGAAATAAGACACAAACTACTTCGGTCGCTAGCATGGGGAATATTTAATCTGATAGACCTGAATGCTCACAGTGTGGCAGACGTCATCTCGGTGAATACCGAGTGCATGAAAATACTTGTTTCAAATGTGGTTCCCAGGATCACTTTATAAAAGATTTTCCTGAGATGATGAAAGAAGAGAGAACTCAGAACCCTAGATTTGGGGGTATGGTTAGATGTAGACTACAGAAGAACCCTGGAAGTGGGGCAATTAGTAGAGGTAACCCTAGAGAACAGGCTGCGAGACCCGAGGGTAGGGCATCTATGAGGACTTATGCCATTTGCACTCGCGAAGAGGCATCTTCTCCTGATGTTATCACGGGTACCTTTTCTCTTCATGATATTGATGTTATTGCTTTAATAGATCCCGGATCCACACACTCTTATATTTGTATGAAACTAGTATCCAGTATGAGTATGCCTATAGAGTCTACAAAATTTGTGATTAAGGTGTCTAATCTTTTAGGAAAAAGTCTTTTAGTTGATGAAGTATGTAATGATTTCCCATTGATGATTAGAGGTCATTATTTTAAAGCAAACCTTATGTTGTTACCATTTGATGAGTTTGACATCATTCTTGATATGGATTGGTTGACCACCCATGAGGTAATAGTAAATTGTGGGAAGAAATACATTGAGATAAGATGTGAGAATGGGGACACCCTTCATGTAGAATCAGATGAATAAGGTAGATCACCAGTAATGATTTCTTATATGACAACATAGAGGTACATAAGAAAAGGGTATGAGGCATATCTGGCTTTTGTGATGAATGATAGAGAAACAGACTTAAAGATTGAGTCAGTGCCGATAGTATGTGAGTACTTGGATGTTTTTCCTGAGGAATTACCAGGACTACCACCAGTTAGAGAGGTGGAGTTTAGTATTGAGCTAACTCCCAGTACTATACCAATATCAATTACTCCTTACAAAATGGCTCCAACAGAGTTTAGAGAGTTGAAGTTACAGCTGCAAGAGTTGATAGATAAAGGCTTTGCAAGATCAAGTTGTTCTTCCTAGGGTGCTCCAGTTTTATTTATTAAAAAGAAGGATGGCACCATGAGATTGTGCATAGATTACCGTCAGCTTAATAAAGTAACGATGAAGAACAAGTACCCATTGCCTAGAATCGATTATTTGTTCGATCAATTGAAGAGAGCCACTGTGTTCTCCAAAATAGACTTGAGATCGAGGTAGTACCAGTTGACAGTAAGAGACTTAGATGTGTCGAAGATCACTTTTCGAACGAGGTATGGGCATTATGAATTTTTTGTCATGCCCTTTGGTTTGACCAATGCCCCTACGGTATTCATGGATCTAATGAATAGCATTTTTAGGTCATACCTCAACTAGTTAGTAGTCGTTTTTATTGACGACATATTAATTTATTCCTATAATAAGCCTCAGCATGCTGAGCACCTACGGATAGTTTTACAAATTCTACGAGAAAATTAGTTGTATGCCAAGTTCAGTAAAAGTGAATTTTGGCTCAAGGATGTAGGATTTCTGGGACATATTGTCTCGGGAGATGAAGTATGAGTGGACCCAAGTAAGATTTCAACTATAATGGACTGGAAACCACTGAGGAATATCTTTGAGATTAGAAGTTTTCTAGGCTTAGCCGGCTATTATAGACGATTCGTTAAGGGGTTTTCCATGACCGCGACACCAATGACGAAATAATTACAGAAACATGTAAAGTTTGAGTGGTTAAAAAGATGTCAACAAAGTTTTGAGAAACTGAAGACATTGTTGATAGAAGCTCTAGTTTTAGTACAACCCGAGTGGGGGAAAGAGTTCGTGATATATAGCGATGCATCCTTAAATGGATTAGGCTATGTACTTATGCAAGAAGGAAAAGTAATTGCTTATGTTTCAAGTCAGTTGAAGCCCCATGAGAAAAATTATCCAATGCATGATTTAGAGTTGGCTGCCATAGTCTTTGCATTGAAGATTTGGAGACACCATCAATATGGTGAAAGATGTCAGATTTTCATCGATCACAAAAGTCTGAAGTACTTGATGACGCAGAAAGAGTTGAACTTACGGCAACGGAGATGGTTAGAGTTGATAAAAGACTATGAGCTAATCATTAACTACCATCCCAGAAAGGCGAATGTAGTCGTTGATGCTTTGAGTAGAAAATCTCTATTCACATTAAGGGCATTGAATTCGCAAATGACTTTGTTCGATGATGGTTCTATTCTAACTGAGTTGAGAGCTAGACTAGTATTCCTCCAAGAGATCATTGAGGCTCAAAAAGAAGATAGTGAGTTGCAAGCCAAGAGAGCTCAGTGCGAGTCAGATGTTGAGTCTGACTTTCAGATTCATTTCGATAGGTGTTTGATGTTTAAAGATAGAGTTTATATGCCAAGAAAAGAAGAGCTTATTCAAAGAGTTTTACATGAGGCACATAATGGATGTTTATCTATACATCCGAGTAGTACAAAGATGTTTAATGACTTAAAGCAACAATACTAGTGGCCGAGAATGAAGAAAGATATTTTAGAGTTTGTTTACAAATGCTTAATTTGTCAACAAGTAAAGGCCAAACACCAAGTACCTTCGGGTTTGTTTCAACCAATTATGATTCCTAAGTGGAAATGAGACAATGTCACTATGGATTTTGTAACAGGATTGTCGTTGTCTCCGAGCAAGAAAGATATTGTATGGGTTGTGGTTGATAGACCATAAAGTCAGCTCATTTTATACCTGTACGAATTGACTACTCACTAGACAAGTTGGCAAACTTGTACATTTCAGAAATAATAAGGCTTCACGGAGTTCCGTTGTCAATCATATCGGATAGAGATCCGAGATTCACACCCAAATTTTGGAAGAGGCTACAAGAAGCCTTGGGTACAAAGTTGAGCTTTAGTACAGCTTTTTATCCTCAAACTGATGGTTAGTCGGAGAGGTTAATTCAAGTACTCGAGGATATGCTTCGATGTTGTATTCTCGAATTCCAAGGTAGTTGGGAAATGTTTCTCCTATTGGTAGAGTTTGCCTACAATAATAGTTTTCAGTCAAGCTTGAAGATGGCACCTTATGAGGCTCTATATGGGCGTAAATGCCGGATTCCTCTATATTGGACTGAACTCAAAGAAAACTAGATTCACGGGGTTGATTTGGTTAGAAAAACCGAACAGAAGGTGAAAGTAATTCGAGAAAGTTTAAAGTTGTTTCTGATAGATAAAAATCTACTCGAATTTATGGAGAAAAGAAATAGAGTATCAAGTCGGGGATAAAGTTTTCTTGAAAGTGTCTCCATGGAGAAAAGTTCTCAGATTCGGCCGAAAAAGCAAGTTGAGTCCACGTTTCATCGGGTCATATGAGATTATTGAAAGAGTTGGGTCGGTAGCTTATCGATTGGCTTTGTCGTCTGAATTAGAAAAGATACATGATATGTTTCATGTGTCTATTTTGCGACGCTACCAATCAGACCCTTCTCATGTAATTACTCCGTCAGAGGTAGAGATTCGTCCCGACATGACTTATGGTGAAGAACCAACAATGATTTTAGCCTGGGAAGTTAAGCAACTAAGGAATAAAAATATCTCCCTTGTTAAAGTATTATGGCAAAGACATGGAGTAGAAGAAGCTACGTGGGAACCAGAAGAAATCATGAGAAACCAGTACCCAAATCTCTTTGCGGGTAAGATTTTCGAGGACGAAAATCCTTAAGGAAGGGAGAATTGTAACAGCCCGATTTAGGGCCTAGTCAGAATAGTGGTGCGAGACCATGAATTTGAGTTAGTGAAATGAGTTTTAAGGTTTAAGAGATGTTTGCATGATAGTATGGAAGTTTCATGAAGAAATTTTATGAAACTGTCTTTAAATGGTCCATTAGGACTAAATTGCAAAAGTTGCAAAATATGAGATTCTAGAAGCTTTTAGTAAATAGCTTTGGAATATTAATTAGAAGTCCTTAAATAGCAATTTTCCCAATTTTCAAATTTTGGACAAAAACGGACATGAGTTAGAAAATTGTGAAAATTTAGTGAGTAAGGCATTTTGGTCATTTATCAATTAAATGATTAAAAAGGAAAAAGATGACAAAAATCTTATTCATATTCTTCCTCCTTGTGCCGAAAATTTGAGAGACTCCATAGCTAGGATTCTTTAATTTTTGAAGCTTGCTAGTAAGTGCATCTTAGCCCTGTTTTTAATATTCTTTGTATTTTTGGAGTTCTCGTAGCATGAATTAGCTATTTTTGACTATAAGTTGAGCTAGAATGCATGTCCATAAAAATACCCATGTATGAAATACTTGTAAAATGATGTTTTATGGAGGATTATGAGAGTTTCATGTTAGATAAACATCTTTTCCTAAGTGAATTTCATGAAAAATGTTAGTAAGGACTAATTTGTAATAGATATGAAATTGGTCATACATTTGTAAATAGTAAGAATTTTATATTTGTTGAGAAAATGAATCCGCTAAGCATGAAGTTTAAGAAAGTTGAATGAA
The DNA here is from genome assembly GCA_025506655.1 of Gossypium rotundifolium. Classification (NCBI taxonomy): domain Eukaryota; kingdom Viridiplantae; phylum Streptophyta; class Magnoliopsida; order Malvales; family Malvaceae; genus Gossypium; species Gossypium rotundifolium. Next base: position 36,084,306 of record CP106730.1, read on the forward strand.
AATCACTTTACGAGCCTAAGGGCAAAAGTGTAATTATGAGAAAGTTTAGGGGCAAAATGGTAATTTTGCCATTGTATGAGTTAAGAGATAATTTAGTCAATGTGAGTATTAAATGAGTTAAATTGTTATTATAGATCAAGAAAAATGAAGCCTGGACCAAAGCCGAGGCAAGAACAAAGTCGAGGACTAAATTCCAATATCTACATACATTTTGTACATTGAGGTAAGTTTGTATGGTTTCCAATCTTCATAACTATTTTCATTGTATTACTTGTTATGTTGTTAAATATACATTAACGAGATTATGTATGTGAAAGTCCCGATTGAAGTTGAATTACTTAGGATGCTCAATCTACCACGTGGGATATGAAAGTTCGCCTAAGACCAATCCAAGGCATGCATCGGCAATCAAGAAAAGATGTCATGTAAGACCAAGACAAGTCTTGGCATTGATGAATTATTATGAGATGAAGACCCATGTAAGTCCAAGCCAAGGCATGGCATTGGTGAGTCTCCAAGTAAAGATGTCATGTAAGCCCAAGACAAGTCTTGGCATTGAGGAGTTATCATGAGATAAAGATCCCATGTAAGTCCAAGCCAAGGCATGGCATTGGTGAGTAACAAGGAAGATTTCATGTAAGCCCAAGCCAAGGCTTGGCATTGACAAAGAAAATTTACCAAGGAAGACCATGTCAAGATGTGACAATGGTAAGTTCCCAAGGGAACCAATAAGGAAGAATTCGTGTAAGTCCATGTCAAGACATGTCGTCGATATCAAGTTAAGAAATTGCATGTAAGAATATATCAATGATGTAGCATTGGCATCAAGATACATGTGGGATCAGATTCAGTATCCTCTATTATTCATAGTAATTCATTGGGAAAAAGAGTAAAGATTGAAAGAGAAAGCAAGAAAGTTAAGTAAGTAAAGCTATCACCAAGTTATGTTAGTTAAAATTAACTAAGAATATTATTCATGTTATGAATAATGAAGTTGAGATTATGCTTATCATAGTAATGTATGTTGATCTATGTGATCAAGTGATACATATATCTTGTTTACTTTCAAGCATGAGACTGGTAAGTACCATGAGGAATGTAAAAAATCAGTAAGAGTAAGTAAGCTTAAGTATTTGAGATTTATGATGCCATTATTTATGATGAATGGTTCATGTTAAGCAAATATATTGCTATATGCACTACATGCAAACTTATTAAGCTAAATGCTTACGTCTTCAATTATTTTCTTTCATGTAGTCCTGCCAAGCTAAATTATGGATCATTGACGTCGGAGCTCGAAGCACACTATCAATCATTATTTTGGTATAGCCAAGTTGTTTTTGTTGAAGTATGGCATGTATAGGAGTCATTTCATTTTGAAATATGTATTAAGAAAAGCCAAAGTATTGGCTATTAAGTTCATTATTCTTTTTGTGTATGACTAATGAGATTGGCCAAGCTTGACTAAGTGTGTGTATATTAATATTATTGGAGTATAAAATTTTTTGGTTAATGTTAGATTAAGTATTTGAATTGTGGATTTTGGCTAAGATTGGTCTTGATTTCAGGGTGGTAATTGGCTTGGTAAAAAGCCTCTAAGTGCCCACACGGATAGACATACGAGCGTGTGTCTAAGCCATGTGTTCCCTGCACGTTAGTGTCTTAAGTTAGAATAGACCACGGGCTAACCCCACGGCCATTTATATAGACCGTGTGTGACGCACGATCAGCACTTGGGTGTGTGCCCCAGGATGTGTGAATAAATCTGTATGTCAAGGTTTGACACACGGTCTAGGGCCACGGGCGTGTCAAGACCGTGTGTAAACTATCAGTATCCTCCACGGGTGGAAGACATGGGCATGTCTTATGGGTACACGGGCGTGTCCCAAGCCACAGGGGCGTGTGACCCCTGTTTTGAGAGAAAAGTCTTTAGTTGAGTTCAAAAAGTTTCCGGACGTAAGTTTAAGGCTTCGTAGGCCCATAAAATGTATGAATTGACTAAGAAAGAGAAGCTTTTAATTCGAACAAAATTTTATAGCCCGTAAGTACATGTTTAAGAAGGTTTAAGCATAGTAATGTCTCATCGGACTCAGGTATGGTGTGTTACAAGTAGGACCTTCCAATCTTCCCCAAACATAATGAATCGGCAAGAAATACTTATCTTCTGGCCTCACAGTCTAGCCTAGCTTAGGGTAAAGGAGTTCACGAATGGGCAACCCCAACTTTGGGATAATTCCCACCTTGATGACTTCTAGGGGTTGTCAGGCCTAGGGTATGTTTCCCATTCTTCTTTTTCCAAACAGTTGATCCATTGAGTAACCCTACAAAATTGTTAGGAGATCATGCTTCCACTCACTAATCCCCTATATTAGTTCCTCATGCCTTTCATTAACAACATGTATTAGATGGAAGAATTAATCATAGGGAATGGATTGAAATCAAGAGTTTAAGAAAAATGTGACATTCTTTACTCGAGTTACTGTACTGAACGTAGGATCAAAAACGAGTCTAGAAGTACAGGCCATATAAGATATTGATGAGATGTGATTTAGATCTTGATAAAGTTTAAATTGTGATTATAGAATAAAGATGTCAATTGGTTCAAGCATGATTTTACAGTTGTACTTGAGGATGTAAATGTTTACATTTCCAAATATTCTTCCTTAATTATTTTATTTTAGACTAGATGTAACACCCCTTACCCGTGTCCGACTTAGGGACAGGATACAAGGTATTACCAGACTTAAACATAAACATTTATACAAAACCAGGATATAAAATTTCATTCAATTTAAAATCACTTATTCACTTGCAAATCGCCCCTTATATGGGCCCACGAGGCCCAAAACAATCATTGGGAACTGTTCGGGACTAAACTGAGAACTTAGGAAACTTTAAGAAGACTTAGAAAATTTTTCATCAAAATAGGGGTCACACGCCCGTGTGGCTTGGGACACGCCCGTGTTGTAGGCCGTGTGGTCACACACGCCCATGTCCTCAGCTCGTGTAGCTCTCTGTTTATGACATCATCAGCAAAATAGGGTCACACAGCCAAGTCACACGCCTGTGTGCTTAGGCCGTGTGGCGAATTAAATTCTAAAAATAAGATGTAGACTTTACACACCCTGGGCCCATGCCCATGTCCCGGGGCCATGTCCTCCACACGGCTGAGACACACGACTGTGTCTCTGCCCGTGTGGCCAAGAAAATGGCTATTTACCAAACCATTTGGCATCCTCATTTGCACATACTCAAACACAACTTCAATGGCATCTTTCATGGCATAATTGAGCACTTAAACATCATCAAACAAGTCATGATCATAGCGAATTCATATAATCTTATTCATGCATAAGGCACCATACTTTGCCTAGCTTAAACTTATCAAACTTTCATGCCATGATTATCATCAACATATCCTCAATCTATCCATACCAAACACACATAACCACATCACATGAAACCTTTAGTATAAGCACACACATATAAATAAGCATTATAACTCATTAACCAATATGAGCCACATCTCATGGCCATATACAAAATGAATCATATTACCATTATGAACCAACACATTTGGCCAATTCAAATGACACAGAAACAATTGACTAAGTCCCTATATATGCCATAAACTTAAGAGGTATATATTCACTTTTACCCCACGATGATAGCTTGATAGTGTGATAGCATTTCCAGAGATCTCCAACTCGAACTAGCATAAAACCCTATAAGATATGAGAAAGGAAGGGGAGTAAGCTACAATGATTAGTAATTTTGTATGCAAATAATAAGCAACTTAATAACATGTTTTTCACCAATTCTCACAATATGTTCTCAAGGTAATACAATCATAATTGTATAAAATTTCACAATTCATTTATGTTTATCTTGAGCTGTCTACTCGAGTTACAGTCACTAAATTATTTTTATCTAGAGCTACGGAACTACAAGTTAAGATCCGCTAATTTTCCTTGAAACTATACTCACATATATTCTTACCATAAAATTTCTAGAATTTTTGGTTCAGCCAATCAGTACAGTTTATTCTTTAAAGTTTCCCCTGTTTCGCTATCCGATAGTTCTAACCCCTCTTCACTAGAAATTTATTTTCTCATGGTATAGAACTCGAATGATATTATTGTTTGTTTCCCTTGAAAATATACTCATTAATAAATTCAAGAATATAAAATTTATCCCTTGATTATTTTTGTACAATTTTTAATTAATTTCACAAGTTAGAATAGGAGATTTCGAAATCAATCAACTTGTCTCACTAAAATTCAAATATCTCATCATATTAAATTATTTTGCTTATTCTGTTTCTTTTATGTGAAAATAGACTCAATAATATTTAATTTAATATCTTATTAACCCTCTAATTAGATTTCCACCATATTTGGTGATTTTTCAAAGTGATACAACTGCTACTGTCCAAACTATTTTATTGCTACATTTACTCTATCATGCTTTCTTGGTATTAATTCTCATTTACACACACATAACACTAAAGTACATCCATAGTTAGCCATTCCAATAACTAATCATTCTTAAATATTTATAAGCCATTCATTGGCCAATTTAATATATACATCAACAACAAAGACTTGAACATATCATTTCTCAATTTAATTTGGCCTAAAAGCCTCACACATGATCATCATCAAATCCTATCATGTATCCATTCGTCATGAATGTAGATTACTAATCACAAGGTTCTCAATATTTCACGAGTATAACTTGTTCGTGTACATTCTTCCCAAGAATTCATCATATACCGAATTCACTTCACGTGAGTTCTATGTAATTCTTGTACCACTCGTAACATAGTCACTTACTTTCTCGTTTTTAACGAACCCATTGAAGCACTCGAAATGCTAAAAGATACTCGGGAATCTCATACATATAGTACTGTATCAACGCCATATCCACGATATAGTCTTACATGAAATATCATATCGACGCCATGTCCCTGACATGGTCTTATAAAAAATTACATACTGAACTCATTTCACATGAATTTTGCATATGTACCTATATCACTCCATCACATAACTTTAACCCTTTTTCCATCTTTAACAAAAACTTTAATTTATTTACCCCATTGAACCACTTGGAATATTGAAGGATACTCAGCAATTGTCATACACGTAGTAAGATGCCAATGCCATATCCCAAATATGGTCTTACATGGGATCACATGTCGATACCGATGCCATATCCCAGAAATGGTCTTATACGGGTTCTCATATTGATGTCAATGCCATATCATAAATATGGTCTTACACGAGATCGTATATCGATGCCATGTCCCAAACATGGTGTTACACAGAATCACTATTTGATACCGATGCCATATCCCAGATATGGTCTTTCACGGGATCTCAATTCGGTGTCGAGGCCATATTCCAAATATGGTCTTATACAGGACCTTATTAATCTAATGTCGTGACAAGGTATCCTTTCTATTCCTAAGGTTCAACCAGGATTCTCATTCTTTGATTCTTCGCCAAATCATCATCAATCGAATTTGTAGGAGCATATATATACAATTCATGCAATATCAAAATATTGAATACATAATATAATGTTGTATTATTTACACATGAACTTATCTCGACTTAAAATGGCGAAAGGGACCGAGTCGTTCAATATTTGTCTTTCTCGGTTCTAAGTCCAAAACTCGTTTTCTTTATCTAAAATATCACATTTGACTTATTAAGTTATTATACTATTCAATTCAGTCCAAAAATCATATTATGGAAAAATTACATTTTTGCCCCTAAACTTTATCATAATTACACTTTTACCCCTAGGCTCATAAAATAATTTTTATTCAATTTCCTTGTATTTTAGGCCTAGCTAAACTATTTTCATAACTATAGAAGTCCACAATTTGCATTCATTCACACATTTTCATACATTTTTAAACTTTTTACAAACTAATTCTTTTATGTGATTTCATCGAAAATTGCTTAGTAAAAGTCATTTACTACACACCGAGCATTCATATTCTACCATTAGACATCAAATCACATGCATGTCATCCATGGGTAAATTTTTAAACACAAGCCCTAGCTCAAAATAAGGGTAGAAATAGCTAAACCGAGTTACGGAGATTTCAAAACTGTAAAGAACATTAAAAACGGGGCTTGAATGCACTTACTATTGAGCTTGAAAGCTTGAAAACCCTAGTCATGGCTTCCCCCGTGCTAAATTCGGCCAAGCAACAAGATGGACAAGGGTTTTGGCTTTTATTTTTTCTTTTAGTCCACTTAATTACCAAATTACGAAAATGCCCCTAACTTAAAAATATCCTATTTCACTTATCTCATGTCCATTTTTTGTCCAAAAATTTAACCAATGGTCTAATTACCATTTAAGGACCTCCAATTTAAAATTTCATAGAAATTGGACACTTCTAACATGTGGAACTCAACTTTTGCACTATTTACAATTTAGTCCTTTTGACTAAATTGAGTGCTCAAACGTCGAAATTTTTTAACGAAAATTTCACGAAATCTTTCTGTGAAATCGTAGACCATAAAAATATAATAAAAATAAGATTTTCCTAGTCAAATTTGAGGCCCCAAAACTACTGTTCCGACTGGGCCCAAAATCGGGCTGTTACACTAGATCTAACTTGCATTTTCTTTTTTTTCCTCTCATTTGTAGTTGGAGTTCTTGTTTTAATGCATCTATTTCATGTCTTTTGATGTTTTTACTTAAAATTTCATGTATTTTTATAATTTTTAATATATTTTTATCGAAAAATTATTTATTTTAAATAATTTTCTATTTTTTTAAAATTTTTAATTTTTAAGAATAAAAACTAAATTGATAGAATTTCTAAAATTGAGAGTTAAACGTATTGAATTTTTAGAATTAAGACAAATTTAATAGAATCCATAAATAATAGAGGAATAAATTTACTATTAAATCAATAAAACCAATGTCTCGTTAGAATTTTGTTAACGATTTAACGCAGAAATATAAATCTCAAAAACAAATAAAAACATGGGGTTTCTATTTCACATATAATGTATAAATTTATATATCGATTACATCTTATTAGAAACTCTTTTTTTTTTTAAATAATATAATATTTTGTACTTAAATTTTATATTTTTATTTAATACTTTTTTTTCAATTTTGTATTTAAATTGAACACTTTTTCTTAATTTGATGCTTAAAGGGTTTTTTTTTTTCTATTTTGATACTTAAACTTGGTACTTTTTTCGTAATTATTATCTAAGTTTTATTGTCCAATTTGATACCTAAATTTGTCAAATGTTATACAAATTACCCCAACACTAAGGATGTTAGATTTTTTACGAGTGGACAGAAATAGCTAATGTATGACTAGCTATCATGTGACAAATAGCATGTAATTTAATGAAAAAAACAATTACATTTATTTGAAGTTTATTTTGTTTTGTTAAATAATATGCTCAAATTGTACTTTTGAGTGAGTTAAGATTACATTGATGGTTCATGACAAGAATAATTCAAGAAGGAGCAACTACTTAAAGCATGGCTTGGTTTTCACGAAGCCGTTAATGCCCCAAAAAATTATCATACGTATCAAAGGAATTTTGTGATCAAAAATTGTGCTTTGAACTATGTTTAACAAATCGATATTGAGAAAGAAAACAAGAAAATTTTAAAAAATTAAAAAAAGAAATTTATTATGTTAAATTAAAAATAAATTAAGATAAATTAAATTAAACTAAAATAAAAGTAATTGAATATTTAAAATACAAAAGAAGAAATTTTATGTATTGTAACATGTCAATCATACATTAATTATTTTGACTACTTCATAAAAAAATATAATTATTAGTATAACGAGAATAAATTATATAACGTTTGACAAGTTTATAGAGTAAATTTGACAAACAAAAATTTAGATACTATATTTGAAAAAATTGTCAAGTTCAAATTTCAAATTAGACTTAAAAATAGGTACTAAACTAGAAAAAAAATTAAATTCAAGTAACAAATTAAACCAAAAAAAAAAAACTTAAATATCGAATTAAAAATATTAAATTTAAATACTAAATATTATATTAAACCTATAAAAATATGTAAATACTGCTGCTTGTCCTTTTAATTAAATTTTTAAAACATGGCATCACATGATTAACCATTTTAATTATTATTATTTTTTTTTTGAACATGTGGTGGCACATAACTTACTGTTTTGTAATGATTTTCTTTATGCTTATTCAAGCAAGCAACAGGATTTGATGCCAAAATAGGCCGTCCAAGGGCTTCTTCCAATCAAAACAACGTCGACTCCAAGTTCCTCTTCCGGTCATGAACCTTTCCTTTGTCTTCTGCTTCTCTCTTTGTCCTTAAATTCATTTCCCTTTGTCCTTCTCCACCTGTCTCTATCTCTGCTTCCTCCTTTTTATCGTGGTTGACTTGGCCTTCTTAAGCAAAAATTTGCGTATAAAACCTTCATGCATTTCTCAACTCCATCCAATAAATTTCAATAGTGTTGAGTAAACAAAGGGAGAGCAATGTCGGGCGATTGGGGGCCTGTGTTAGTGGCAACGGTGCTGTTCGTGTTGTGCACACCAGGGTTGCTTTGTCAGTTGCCTGGAAACAAAAGGCCAGTGGAATTTGCAAACTTTCAGACCAGCCCCATCTCCATTTTTATTCACACAATCATATTCTTTGGCCTAGTCACCATCTTTGTGATAGCTATTGAAATTCACATCTACTCAGGCTAGAGCAGATTAGGCAACGCTATCATGCTCCATTCCATGTTTTTTCCGTACAAATTGTAGGTTTTCAGATAAAAACTGTTCTACTTTTTTTCAAAATCTCAACATCTTTGGAGATTTACGTTTATTTATACCGTCTATATATATTTGATGTATTGATATGGTGAATCAGTGAAATGGTAGAACAAAGCAAATTACACACAGTTTTTGCAAAAGGTATTTGGCAGTTTTTGCATGGTCCAGGTGTGATGATTGTTGAGTGTGGCATCGTGAGAGTTTTTTTTGTCTTTTGTTAAACTTCGAGACTTGATTGTATTGGTTTGTCATTTGACCACTTTTTGCGATTGTCCATGTTTATGTTTCCTTTATGATACCTGCTTTGTTGTTGAGTGTGGTTGAGCAGTTGGTTTCGAGATTGGTCTCGTGCTGTAGCGGTGTTCTCTTTGTTTAGCTCTTGTACGGTTTTGGTGCGGTCTTATCCAAGTTTTGGTGCCTCCTGTGGGTAATTTAACCCTTCGTCGTATCCCTGTTTTAGGGCTATTTCATGAATATTAATTTTCGGGCTGAGCAAAAAAATAAAAAAAAAATGCATTGAAGTTTACAAATTGAGCAAATAAATTTAGAGAGAGTCGTAGAGGACCCATATGAATTCTATGAGCATTAAAAACCCTTGCGACATGCTAATGTCACGGGCGTTCACAAAAGCAAGGTAAATGAAGAAATTAACTAACTTAGCATTTGATTCCTTACAAAAAACTTACCTTTTGATATTAAGAGCATTGCGTTTATTATTAAAACTAATACATATAAGGGTAGTCAAAAATGCATTTTATATCAAAAGCAAGGTAAATAAAATAAAATTACACACATGAATATTGAATAGATTTTAAATTGATTTGTTTAAAATGGAAAGAAATTTTTGAAATAGAAGTAAGGTGAGGCCATTAAATTTTATTTTGGATAATATGTATAGAATGGTTACAATAATTACTTGTTCGCTTCACTCCACTCATTAGAGAAATGATTGTATGAAACAAAGATATTATTATTTCTAATAGGTTTATGCCACATCAGTATTCTTATCCTGAATTTTAAGATTTTAATTTGGATTTGATTTTTTTCAGGATGAAAATATTAAAATTCAGGACGAAAATACTGAAATTCAGGATGAAAATGCTGATGTGGCACAAAACTATTGGAAAAGAGATTCAGATGACGTGGCATCACTATTTCATACAATCCTTTCCCCTACTCATTATATATATAATTATATAAAATTATCATTTTACCTTTATATACGTAACTATTAAAAGATAAATATATATAAATTGTATATAGAGAAACTCTTTTGTTTTATATTTAAATTTTATGAAAATTTATGTTTACATATTTACATGTACTTAAAAATTTTTAAAATTTAAAATAATTAGTAAATATCAAATTAAGATCGAATAAGGTGTGTCGAAAATAGATATATTCAACATCTATATTCATAATAAATTAGAGTGAGTCAAAGCCAAATATCCTAGTCGTGAATTTTGTAAGATGTTTCCTGGGTTGGACTACATGCACATAGATAAAACAATTCTATTTAGGCTTAATTCTGCATAAAAAAATTACAGCTACAATATCGGTAAACACCTCCCAGTTCTTTACATACACGAAATGAAAATCATGGAGGATCCAGCAAAAGGCCAAGGAGTTTTTATTGCTAGTACTGGAAGTTAATTCAGCACAAAAACTAAGTAAAAGCTTCATCAACAACGTTTTATCCAGTTTTGTCTAGTGAGTTTCTTGGAGCGTAACTTGTTCAGAGTTTCTTTCAAGCTTGAAACGTTCTTGAACCGAAGAGATGTAAATTGAAGCTTTGATATCAACAGCTTCATCACCAGCAAATCCGAAGAAGGTGTCGATTTGGCTTAAATTTTCTCGCTTCTTATCAGCTGCTGGTGCGAAAAACGAAACCTGCTTCGGTTGAGAAATTTTGTAGTCGTGGAAGCTGACCGAAGCTGTCGTGGAAGAAGCCTGGTTTGGTTTCACCATAGTGGGGTACGGCATCGCCGATGAAGCTGGTTTGGCGGCTCTGTAGAACGGCGTCAGCTTTGACTTGATGAACCCTCGGTGCTTCCGGTTGGACTCCATTTTAATACTTATATATTGCTGTTTGATTTCATATTAACTAAGCAAATAGTGCGCAGAATGGCAACCCATAGTATGGCTATATATAATAGGTGGAAATTGAGTGGGTTCACTTAAAAAGTGATTTTGGGGGTTTTATGGTTTTTTATTCTAATTTTGTTTTTATCTTTAGATTTTCTGAATTTGGATTTTTCTACTCAATTTTTTTAAAGTTTAAATTTTTTATATTTTATTTTTTCTTAACAAGTAATTTTTGGATTTTCATTGTCAATGACAAACATGCGAATTAAAATATTCTCAATCATTGAACTAAAATGAATGTTTTAAGCTTTAAAGTTGTAATTTATCCTATCTAATTAAAATAAAATACTTATTACTAAATTTTATTTTACCTTGCAAATAAAGATATAAATTCAGTTTCCCGCAAAAAGAAAGGGATTTCCAAGGCTTTCTAACTTCTATAATACAATTTTTTTTTAAAAAAAAACCAAAATAGTATCCGACTAACATTATTTATAAAAATGGAATGGTGAATGTGGTGGAGAGGCAGCACCACCCTTGATTTCGACAGTCAATTATTTGACCGTTTAATAAATATATATTTTTCAAGGTTGGAGGGTAGTGGATAGGTGACACCAATATACTACTCCTATACACGGGTAAAACAGGTTAAAATAAAGGTACCAATGGGTGAAGAGTGTTTGATAGGCGACACCTAGGTGAAGGCTTCTTGACAGGCAACACCAGTGGAGGCTTTGTCATAGGTGGCACCCTTTGGAGGGTTTGTGATAGGCAACACCAATTCTTATTTAACTAGTGTTTTTTAACGGTTTAGAAGATAAGAATAGAAGAGGGAAAAAATTATGTAGAGGAAGAGAAAAGAGAAGAATTCGTAAGGTTAGTAGATATTAATTTTATTTTTTGTGGCAGTATTTTTTTTGAAATTGCATATTTAGAAATTTAAATTTTTTAAAGATTTAGTGAAGATGGATAATCAATTTTTCGCATTTGTTTATTTCGATGGAGTAATTTTGACAACAACAGTTGGATGTATATTTAAATGTCGCCAACAAATAGCAATGAAATTTAATAGAAATGTCTCGGTTGATGATATGAAGGAAAGGATCAGTGCAAAAATTATTAGACATTATAGGAGGAGGATCTTGAAACTATTCTACAAATTTCTAGTTTCGACAAATCCCATCAAATTCACCGAGATGGAACTTGTAGACAATGAAGACGTGGAGATAATGGTTTCTCTTTTTTTTCGAGATCGGAGTCACCGAACTAATCCGATTCAGTTGTTTGCTGAGTTAGCTGATGTGGAACCAGCTGAAGAATTAACTTCATTCTATGATGAACATGAAGTTCAAGATCTGTGTACAGTGGTTCCAAGAGTATTTGTTGATAGGCGATCGACTATACGCGGGATAGACATTAATCCTAATGCTCCACCTGCATCTGAGAACCTTAACTCAAGTCCCGTTTACAAATACATCCGGTGGTGATTGAGACTGATGTAGATGGTGATGATGGCTATGATAAAAATGATCCATCCAATCATGAAGTTGAAGATGATAGTGATCTCGACCTAGATGAGGTCCCGAATTATATTGATGATGAATGTGCAAGTCGGGAACCCAAGTCGATGCATTGTGATATGCAATGATCATGGGGCACACATGTCAATCATAAATCCCGATGCGACGCATGCATCCGAGTTCCCAGAGTACTCCGATATACTACCTGCTCACCTGTTGGCTGCAGATTCCACACATGAGGAGTTATTCGTAGGCCAAAACTTTGCAACTAAGGAAGACTATGCACTTTCCATTAAGCGCTATAGCACGAATGTGCTGGTTCACTACAAAGTCACCGTGTCTAAACTGACATTGTATATTGAGGAGTGTTGGAGGTCAGCAAAAGGCTGCAATTGGCAGGTGGGAGATCCACATGCACTTCAATACTTATGACACAAGATCACCACAAAATTAATTCCAAAACTATCCGCAACTGCATCATGCCAATAGTGAAGGACATGCCAGTCGTTTCTATTTCGGTACTGATTGTTGAAATGAAAGAATGATTTCAGTACCGAATGTCATACTAGAAAGCATGGGTAGCTAAACAGATGTCTATGGAGCAATTGTACTGAGATTGGGATGGTCGTACAATGAGCTACAAGGGTGGATAGCCACTATGAGGGAGTATGTGTCAGGGTTGTCATTGAGTTGCAAAAACGACCTTATTATGGCCTGGATGACCAACTGCAACCAAAATACAATATATTCCTCGCGCTCTGATTTCCAATTCTTATCTTGTTTCCCTCATTTATTAATTAAGTGTATAACCCCAAACTCTGTGGAACATCTGGAATATGTTGGACGCACCCGAAAGTTGTAGTACTCGAACCCCATTATACCATTCGGCTATTGAGAAATTCAGTACGGGTGCGTTAATGCACCATGAGGGAATAATAGCTACAATGTCCGAGAAGGAATATGACATCCAGATGAACTACACAATTAATAACATCGTTATAGTATCACAAGTCAAATTAAACAAATAAAGTAATTACATGTGATGAATATTAGTATAAATTACCCCCTCCTTGGCATGTGTCTCAATCACCTGGCGATAAATCAGAAGCGTATATGACCTCTCGATACCCGAAGAAGAACTCCATCTATGAAAAAAATTAAATGTGTCATAAATAAGGCAAAATTCTTTGTGCTCTAATGGTTAAATTTTATCACCTATTCACTAGTGGGAAGACATATTTTTGGTGAGTAACTGATGCCAAGAATGAAATCTTGTAAAGCACATAGGACTGTAACACTACCAGGCACCCGCCTATGTTCATGGAAGGACACTTTGTCATCTGACAAAGCTCAGGATACAATGTAGCTAGTATTACTGAGCCCCAACTATACGAATGGGCAGTATATAAATCAGATAATAGGGGAAAGTACATCAAGTGGACCTTGTTGTTATTTGCATCTGGCATAAGTACGCCCCCTATCATATACATTATACATGATCGAGTAGCGCAAATCACCTCTTGTTCAGTAGCAGTGCTCGGTAAATACTTAAAATTCGCCTTCAACAATTAAATCTTAAACTTGTAAATTTTTTACCATCATCACCGGGCGAGCATCCTAGTAAGTCATAGCAAAGGTCACGGGTTCGGACACTGTATTGACACCCATGACCGCACTACCATTGATTGGAAGCCCAAGTTGCAATGCAACATCTTCAAAAGTGATGGTGTCCTCCCCACACGACAAATGAAATGTGTGGGTTTCCAAGCGCTAATGCTTGACCAAAGTTCATATCTGTAACACCCCTTACCTGTATTCAACTCCATAACCGGGTACGATGCATTACTGAACTCGACTTGCTTGAGCATTCAACTTTAGGCTATAAATTTTTTTCCAATTTAAAACATTTTCATTTACAATCGTAACGTCCATATCATGGGTCTACGAGACCCTTTACATATACTTAAGATGCAGAGGGACCAAATCGAAACTTTTAAACACATTAAAGATTTTGACATAAAGCTGGGCCACACTCCCGTGTAAAGAGTGGGACACGCCTGTGTAAAATTATTTTCTTTTCGAACCTACAGAGGTTTTCACATGGCCAGACACATGCCTGTGTGCTCCACACGGCCTAGACACGCCCGTGTCCTTGCCCGTGTGTAAAAACCTGGGTATTCTATTTGTGGCGTCAGCAATCTCATATGGGGAACACAGCCTAGGCACACGCCCATGTGGCTAGCCTGTAGACGACACTGACTTGCAAGAGTAACATGCAGGGGACACACGGGCAAGTCACACACCCATGGGACTGACCGTGTATCACACATGGCATAGCCACACACCCGTGTGTCTATCTATGTGGACCAATTCAATGCTATTTTTCAAACCATTTAGCCACCCTCACTTGCACACATTCACACATCATCATATAACATTCTCAAATCATCAATTATATCTCTTGATTTATCACATTTGAATAATGAAAATCAAAATATCTTCCCATAAATGAGGGAGAGCTATTACTAGCACCTTTACAATTGACATGAGCCATCATCCATGGCTATACACAACTAAACCATAAACTCTTTTAGGCCAATACATTTGACTACTTTAACTATGACTTAATTAAACCAAAATAAGAACCATATACATGCCATATCTCAAGAAGACTTGAAACCTTATACCCAAGTGACTGCTCGATAGTGTGAAAGCATCTCCGGCGGTTACCTGGGCTAGTTTAGTTAACCTATAAGAGATAGGAAAGGAAGAGGAGTAAGAAATAACGCTTAGTAAGTTCATATGCAAATATAAATCAACTATTGACATTCATTTATTTTTCTCCACCACAAAGGTATTATAATGAGATTTACATCTAAGTTCATGGTTACTCATTCAATCATTCAAAATGCTTACTCATTCCAAACCTTCACATATCACAAGTACATAACGTAAAACATTATTCACCTTTACTAGAAATTATACCCTGTATTTATCATCACAAAGTAACATGAAACATTTACTTATACAATTTTTCGATGAACCCCTCTTAATAATAAATAAGGTGGTATCGCACATAGCCCACCATTAATACTAAACACAATGGTATCACACATAGCCCATCGATAGCAACAATAAGGTGGTATCACACATAGCCCACCATCGATAATAAATACGATGGTATCGCACACAACCCATCGTAAATAAATATTAAGGTGGTATCGCACATAACCCACCATTTAATTACACATTCATAGGTATTTATCCCCCATTCAATATCCTATTCCGCATGCTCATCTACAATAAGCATTCACATTCACACAATGCGTTAATAAGTATAACATATGCAATCAAGAGGCATCGTTTTCACATGAACTTACCATGGGTTCATCACATACCGAATTCACTTTAAATGAGTTCTAGGCACATATCTGTACCTCTCATGACATGTCCACATACTTTCTCATTTTCAACATAACTGTTGAATCATTCAAAATGTCAAAGGATACTCTTGAGTCTCATACATTTAGTATTATATCAACATCTTATCCCCAATAGTGTCTTACATGAAATATCATATATATGCCATGTCCCTGACATGGTCTTGTACAAAATCTCACACCAAGGCCATATTCCAAATATGGTCTTACACGGGACCTTAATTATTGTAGTATATTTGCCTTCTATTCTATACTTAAGTTCAATTAGAGATTTTCATCTCTTGACATCTTGTCAAATTGTATTTAATATATATATATATATATATTTGTAAAGACATTATACAATTCATTCAACATTGAAATATTTAATACCTCACATAAGATTGCATTATTTTCACACGAACTTACGTCGATACCGAAAAGGGTAGAAAGGGACTTATTTGTCCATATTTCTCTTTTCTTCCGTTCTAGGTCCGAATCTCATTTTCTTTGATCTAGAACAATAAAATTTACTCATTTAATCACCACATTAATCAATACATTTTAAAATTTCCACTTTGGAAAAATTACCATTTTGCCCTTAGACTTTGGCAAAATTACAATTTTGCCCCTAGGCTCGTAAATCATTTTTCATCACATTTTATTATTAAACAAGCCTAGATGAACATTTATTCCTCTTACAAATACTCACAAATCCAACTATTTCATGCATTTATTACCAAACTACAACATTTGCATCTTAGTCTCATTTAGGTGTTTTCATGACAACACCTTTCACAAAAGTTGTTTCTCATCTCCCTAACATTCATTTTCTTCCATAAAAACTCACAACATAAACTCTCTCATGGAAAGTCCCTAGACTTTCAACCATATTGCAAATTAGTCCCCTCATTAGCTAGCTTAAGCTTTGGGGGTTCCCAAAGTACAATTTTTATCAAGAAATGGTCACTAGAACAGTTACTTGTAAGGAGAAGAGTGTGCTATAGTTTTCAAGCTCCCATGACTATTTTTCTTGAGAAATTTTTTTTGGAGAGAAGGGAAAGAAAAGATGATATCTTTTCTTCTCTTTATTTTATTATAAAAATTAACATTTATCACAAGATTTTCACCTAACAATATGACAAAGTCAATTCTTTGTCCCCTATAGCCGGCCACCTCTTAAAACAAGTCCTAATTGCACATTAGGGACTTCCAATTAATATTCCTTAGCTAATAAGCACCTCTAGTAATTAAAATAGAACTTTTGTACTTTATGCGATTTAGTCCTTTTTCGCGTTTAAGCATGAAATCGCTAAAATTAAAGCACCAAAATTTTCATGCACCCTTATAATCATGCTATAACCCATAAAATAAAATTACAATAATTTTCTCTAACCCCAGATTAGTGGTCCCGAGACCATTATTCCGACTATCCCCTAATTTGGGTTGTTACAATTCTCCCCCTTAGGGATTTTCGTCCCCGAAAATCTTACCAGAAGAAGTTGCTTTCAACATTCAAGAAACATTTCCACCAACTTTTCAAAGTCTCAAGTCGATGTACCCTCAAATGTCTCTCTTGCCAAAGACCTTTAAGCCGTAGGATACCAGGTTGAAGCACAACTATAAAATTTAAATTACTCTTTCTCTGGAGCACATATACCCAATAATTTGACAAATGTGAACTCTGCACATGCTAAAATGATCATTCAGATCCTGATCGAATAATTCACTACAATTCGGATGACATCCCCCTCTTTAGGAAATCATGTCAATCCAAATTCAAAATCTATAGTATTTTATCACACTTTCACTTTAGGATTTTCACCTATTGTAATAGCTTTGACTTTGAACACTTTCAAAATTTAGCTTTTACTGGTCGATTACTTCTAAACATAAACTCAATCATATTGTGATGTGTACTCAATTTTAAAAACATTTATGCATATAATCGTACCCTTTTCTTATTCTTAAATAAGTAGACATGCTACTACTGAGTCTCATACCAAAACTTCTGCATAAATTCTGGATTCATCAACATACAAATTCTATATCAAGGAAACAATAATAACATAAATCTTATCTGACCTAAATTTTAACATCTAAAATAACTCATTCAAGGCTTATTTAAAATACCATTCACTATCTCACTTCTGAGCTCCTTTGTTTCGAAAGGAAAACTCGCTTTAGCCATTAACATCGTCAAAACTAGGATATTATCAACTAAGGTCAATCGAGTAACTAACTCGCATTGATTAAACAGGGATTTTCCATCTAGATATCTATACTATGTCCACTATCCTAGAAGTATTTCAATAACTATACATACTCTTGTAATTGTTCAAGCCATTTTCACTATCTCACATTCAAATTTTTCTGCAACATTAGATACTCTAGCTCATCAGGATTCAGAAAGCACATGGCGTTTTTCCACAAATCATATTATAACATCAATTTCACAACACAAACACAAAAGTGATCGTCTCTGGATCACCAATCTAACAATTCTTTTCGACGTAACTCTAACCACCCAAAGATGTAAACTACCTATTTACACTCTAATATTAAAACGCCTTTCAATTTATTCATTAGTGCATCACTAAATATCATAAACTCTTTTTCTCGATTCAAACTAAACTCAACACTAGAACTTTAAGTTAATAGTACCTTCAATAGCATTCAACTTTACCATCCCGGTTAGAATATTTCAATAAACATATCTATGTATTATGCTCCCTAGAATCTAATTTCCTCATTTAGACTATCCATCTCCCTACTAGTGAATACACAGAATTTATTCTCCCTATTGAAGCATGCGTAAGTATACACATAACTTAGATCATATCTCAACAAGTCAATCTACTCTGTTCTCCATACTGAGAATACAGTTTAAACACACAATCCTTTGAATTTCTCTTATTATGCTAATCGAAAACTTTTATTATCGCCTTAGTTCAAGGTAACTGGGACATCTCAATTGAATGCATTAACTCTATTCGGCTTACCCGAAAATCCATCGCACTATTTGAAACTTGTGATTTCGCTTCTTATACTTTTGTCGATATTAACATCTTATACGAAAATCAGAGATATCCATATACTAGAATTATCACTTTTCTATGATCAAACTAAAGGTGTAATCATGGTAGATATAACTATCACAACTTGAAGAACACACTTTAAAGATAACCATGATCAGAAGAAACATAAGGGTAGTCTCATATAAAATTTTTATTACCAACTTCATCCTCAAAGTACCAAAATAGAATTATGAAAAGATAAAGGAATGTCGATTGCAATCAACCAAATCGACAACCGTTTCGTCTAACTTTACAATCAGCTAACATTCTCATGCGATCATAATTTCATAAAAAAAAATGAAAAACCACTTAATTCCCAAAGGGAAATAGACATCTATATAGAATACTCAAAGAGATCAACATAATCAATTCAGCCATGACTGTCATAGTTAAACATTTTTATAACATGAACATTGTTTCTCTAACCATTTCCGTCATCATAAAACCCTTGACTATTCCTTTCACTAATTAACATTAATTCGGGAAGATCTCAGTAAGTACACATCTTAGGCTTCCTATTCAATTGAGTCAAATAGTCGAGGCTAACTTTTTCTTTACTTGCAACATTGCATAATCTGTAATAGTCCGGTTTAGACCCTAGTCAGAATAGTGGTTTCAGGACCACAAATCTGAGTCAAAAAATATTTAAATATTATTTTTCGTGCCTATGATAAGTGATTAAGCATGTGTTAAAGTTTCGTGAATTAATTTTTCCGTTTGTAAGCTTAATTTGGAAAAAAGACTAAATCACATAACTTGTAAAAGTTGCTAAATATTTGTTAAAGTGCTTATTTTCTTTGAGGGATTAATTATGGGGTCCTTATGTGGCAAATTGGCCACTAACTTATAGCATGGCCAGTTTTGTACATGAATTATATGGTTTACTAATTAATTTTATAAGGTTAAAATAGTAATTAATGTATTATAATGTAATTAAAATAAAACAAAATTGGAAAACCATGCATTATGTTCATCCTTCCACCGAAAACACAAAAGAAAGAAAAGAAGAAAAGCTTGTTACATTCGGTTATGGTCTATGCATAATCGGGTATGTGTTTTTGATCGGTTTTTGATAATTTCTACGTTTTTGCAATCGTTGCTTTGTATACTTTAAAACCCATACTTCAATTTTGTAAATTTATGAATATTTTGTAATGTGCCATTGATGAACACATGAATTTTGTGATGTTTGATGGTGAACAATGAAAGATATGTGTTAGATTAACAAGTTTTATCTTTCGAGTTTTTGTGATTTTGAGTAATTTGGACTTAATTGAAAGAGTAAAATTTTGAAGGACTAAATTGTGAAATAAATGAAATGTAAGTACTTTTATGAGCCACATGAACATTCAGCTAAGCATGGGTGTATTGAAATTATATGTATTTTTTGATTTTGTGGAATAGGGAATAAAATGTGAAAATGTAAAAATCTGTGGGCTAATTTGTAAATTGCCCTAAATATGTGTATTTGGATTGAATTGAATTGTTTGATAAATAAATGGATTAAATTTGAATATGTATAGATTAAGAACCGAAGAAAATGGACTTAGATTGCGGGAAATTGAAAGTAATTGAGTAGCCGATTTTGTTTCCGTAAAACCAAATCCGATGTAAGTTGATATACAAATAAATGTATTTGATTTGAGCTATTTATGAATTTATGAAATTTATATGGCTATGAATAATGCACAAGATGGAATGTATGTGAAATCTGTGGATATATCGATAAGTTATAAATGTTCAAGAACTCCTGTACGAAGCTAGGAATAGATAGGATAACGTATGTCATGACATATTTTTCTGAGATATGATATCATGTAAGACCACATCTGAGACGTTGGCATTGATTCGAGATTTCGTGTAAGACCACGTCTGGGACGTTGGCATCGATATGAGATTTACGTGACATTGGCATCGTATTTGATTCGTGTAAGATCCTATCTGGGACAGTGGCATCGATATCTGAGTACATGTATGACCTCATCTAGGACGTTGGCACTGTTCAACTGTTCCGAGCATTCTGAGTATCCTATTAGATTTCGAAAGGTTCAATGGGCACGTCTGAGATGCGAAAAACTATGAGAAATATAGAATGATTCAGGTATGTTCGAAAAGTACACCTTGTATGTGTATGGAAGGTAAGTATACTATGAACTTACCTAGATGGATTATGTGCATTTTATGCTAAGTTTATTTGTATATGGCTTACTAAGCTTTTGAAAGCTTACTTTGTGTGTGTTTGCTCTTTTTTATAGATCGTCAAAACTACTGAAGGCTCGAGGATCGTCATCACACTATCGAACTCAATTTTGGTACTTTTGAATGTGTATATAGCTAAATATGGCATGTATTGGCTAGTCAATTTGGAATATGTTTGGGATGTAAATAGCCATGTGATGTGGCTAGATAAATGTTGGTAATATGCATGAGAGATTATGGTATATGATGCATGTTTTGGTATGGCTTGATGACAATGAAATGGTCTTATGAATGGAAAGCTTATTGATGGATTGATGCCATAGGGAATTGGTGAAATTGTGGATGAATCATGCTTGGTTTTAGATGTGATTTAGTTATGCTAATTGGCATACAAGTTGGCATGTTTAGAAATGTATTTGAATGGGATGATAAGTTGAACATTTGACATGATTTTGGTTGCCAATTGTGCATGGGATAATGCTTGATTGAGCTTGTAGGGATGACCTATGTGTGGGTGGCATGTTGGCCTTGCAAATGGCCTATATTTGCCCACACGGTTGAGCACAAGGGTGTGTGGCTCGATCGTGTTCTTTATGGTTGTAATTCGAAACAAGTCAGGCTCGACCATAAGCTGGACACACGGGCGTGTGATTGGCCGTGTGGTGCAAGTCAGGCTCGACCACGGGTGAGGCACACAGGAGTGTCCATGGCCGTGTGGACAAGTCAATATGTATGCCTATTTTGGCACAGCTTAGATACATGGGCGTGTCTAAGGCCGTGGGAGGCATACGGCCTGCCCACACGGACGTGTGACCTCTGCAATTTAAAAAAATTTTTAAATTTTTGAAAAGTTTTGTATGTGTTCGGTTTAGTCCCTGCCCTATTCTAAAGTATGATTAAGGTTTCATTGACCTAGTTAAGGGACTTTTTGACTTGAATGGTTGGATAAAATTATGAAATGTCTATAAAAATTTTTGATTGTCCGGTAACGCCCTTTAACCTTGTTTTGGTGACGGTTACGGGTTAGGGTATTACGTTTGGTTGGTGTCAGCGCTACGATGTAGTCAATCCTTGGACTAACGTAGCGTGTAAGAGTCTAGCTATACATGCCATATATATGAAATGTCATAGTGTGATGAATTTTGACGTGTAAAATGTGTTTATTGTATAGTAATGGATCCCGAAAGAGCCGTAGCTGATGATGTTGAAAGTAATGCACCTGCTCCTGCTCAAGGGACGATGCCATCTGATTCGAGACCGGCTACGAGCGGTAAAGAATGATAAGCTAAACTACCTTTCTTCTAAATGATGAGTGAGTGGTTCACTCAGTTTGTGAGAAATAATCTGACTGTTTCACAACCTCCGCCCCTAACTAATCCCCCTCAGACTTTAGTAGTGCCTCTATTCATGAATCTGAATCTATCGAATAAGCCTCCAGTCGATAAAATTCGTAAATATGGGGTTGAAGAGTTTAGGGCTACCAGTGATGATGATGCCGAGAAAGCTGAGTTTTGGTTTGAAAACACGATCTGGGTATTTGATGAAATGATATTGACCCCTGAAGAATGCATAAAATGTGTTGTTTCTTTACTACGAGATGCAACTTATTAGTGGTGAAAGACTCTGATTTCTATTATTCTAAAGGAACGGGTTACATGGGATTTCTTTCAGTCTGAATTTCGGAAGAAATACATCAGTCAGAGATTCATAGATCAGAAACAAAAGGAATCCCTAGAATTGAAACAGGGCCGCATGTCTGTCACTAAATATGAATGAGAGTTCGTGAGATTAAGTTAGTATGCTCGGGAATGTGTATCAACTGAATAAATAATGTGCAAAAGATTTGAAGATAGCCTTAATGAAGATATCCGTTTGCTTGTTAGGATCCTGAAATAAAAGAGTTCGTTGTGCTTGTTGATCGAGCATGCAAAGCTGAGGCACTCGATAAAGACAAAAGAAAAGCTGAGTTTGAAGTTAGAGATGTGAGAAAGAGATTTTTGACTAAATCATTTCAGTCTGCTTCAAAGAAATTCAAAGATGGGCATAGCTGTTCCAAGGCAAATGTGGGACAATCGAATAGAGATCGAGCTAGATCACAGTTGAATACCAAAGATCCGACAACTTCAATGGCAAGTGTTGGAAATGTCTAATCTGATTGACCTAAATGTAAGCATTACGATAAAAGACATCTGGAAAGTTGTAAATTGAATGATCGAGCTTGTTTCAGATGTGGATCATTAGATCATTTCATCCGTGATTGCCCAGAATTTATTGAGCAAGAGATTATTCAGAATTCAAGATCAGAGAATGTTTTAGTGAGAGGTAGATCTTCTCGAAATACAAGAAATGTCAGTAGTGGTCAGAGAATTACGAGAGACACTGTTGCGAGATCTGAAGCTAGAGCGGCTTCTAGAGCGTATGCCATCTGAGCTCGTGATGAAGCTATATCTCCAGATGTTATTACGGGTACATTTACTCTTTATGATAACTCTGTGATTGCATTGATAGACCCCGGTTCTACTCACTCGTATATATGCATGAACTTAGTATCTAATAAGAGTTTGCCGGTAGAGTCTACTGAATTTGTTATTAGAGTACCAAACCCCTTAGGTAAAAGTTTTCTTGTTGATAAAGTATGCAAGAACTGTCCGTTGATGTTTCGAGATACTTATTTTTCAGCTGATTTGATGTTATTACCATTTGATGAGTTTGATATAATTTTGGGAATGGACTAGTTGACATTTCATGATGCTGTTGTTGATTGCAAAAGAAAAACTATTGATTTGAGATGCCAGAATAATGAAATAGTTTGGATTGAGTCTAATGATTTGAATGAGTTACCTACGGTGATATCAGTGATGAAAGCTCAGAATTATGTGAAAAAGGGTTTTGAAACTTATTTTGCTTATGTGATTGACTTGAAAGTAACTAAAAAGAAAGTTGAATCAGTGTCAGTTGTATGTGAATTCCCTGATATATATTCTGAAGAATTGCTGGGGTTACCTCCGATATGTGAAGTTGAATTTAGTATTGATTTATTACCGGGAATGGCTCCTATTTCGATAGCTCCGTATAGAATGGCACCAACAGAGTTGAAAGAGTTAAAGTCAAAATTGCAAGAATTGACTGACAGAGGGTTTGCAGGACCAAGTTTCTTACCTTGGGGTGCTCCTGTTCTATTTGTGAAAAAGAAAGATGGCACGATGAGAATATGTATTGATTATCGTCATTTGAACAAGGTGACTATAAAGAATAAATATCTTTTGCCCATAATTGATAATTTGTTTGATCAGCTTAAAGGAGCAACCGTGTTTCCAAAGATATATCTAAGATCGAGATACTATCAGTTGCGAGTAAAAGATTCAGATATTTTGAAGACTGCCTTCAGAACTAGGTACCAGCTTTATGAGTTTTTTGTTATGCCTTTTGGACTAACAAATGCTCTTGTTGTTTTTATGGATTTGATGAACAAAATTTTTAGACTGTACCTAGATTGATTTGTTGTTGTTTTCATTGATGACATTTTGATTTATTCTCGAGATGAAATTGAACATGCTGAACATCTGATAATTGTGTTGCAAACTCTGAGAGAAAAGCAATTGTATGTGGAATTCAGCAAATGTGAATTCTGGTTGCGTAAAGTCAATTTTTTGGGACATATTGTATCGGCCTCTAGAATACAAGTTGATCCGAGTGAAGTTTCTGCTATTTTGGAATGGAAGCCTCTGAAGAATGTGTTTGAAGTTCACAATTTTCTGGGACTTGCTAGTTATTATCATCGGTTTGTAAAAGGATTCTCAATGATAGCTACTCTATTGACTAGATTGCTTCAGAAAGATTTAAACTTGCGATAAAGAAGGTGGTTAGAGCTTTTGAAAGACTACGAGCTTGTGATAGATTATCATCTGGGTAAAGCAAATGTTGTTGCTGATGCATTGAGCCAGAAGTCATTGTTTGCATTGCGTGTAATGAATGCTTATTTAGACTTGGTTGATGATGGTTCATTTTTAGCTGAATTGAAAGCGAAACCTTTGTTTTTACAGCAAATATGTGATGCTCAGAAAGTTGATAATGAAATGTTAGTGAAACAAGCTCAGTGTGATCTAAATTCTGATTCTAAATTTTGAATTGATGTTGATGATTATTTGAGATTCTGAGATCGAATTTGTGTTCCAAGAAACTCAGAGTTGATTCAATTGATTTTAAATGAAGCACATAACAGTCGCCTATCTGTTCATCCGAGAAGTACAAAGATGTACCATGATTTGAAGCAACATTATTGGTGGTCTGGTATAAAAAAGGATATCTCTGACTTTGTGTCGAAATGTATAGTCTGTCAGCAAGTTAAAGCTGAACATCAAGTTCCATCTGGGTTGTTACAATCGATTTTGATTCCAGAGTTGAAACGAGATAGAGTAACGATGGATTTTGTTTCTGGACTAGCTTTGACTCCGACAAAGAAAGATGCAATTTGGGTAATTGTCGATCGATTGAAGAAATCTGCTCATTTTATTTCGGTACGATCTGGCTACTCACTTGATAAGCTAGCTGAACTTTATATTTCTGAGATTGTGAGATTGCACGGAGTGCCACTGTCTATTGTGTTAGATAGAGATCCGAGGTTTACATCACGATTCTGGAAGAAATTGTAAGAAGCTTTAGGTACTAAATTGCATTTTAGTACAGCATTTTACCCACAGACGGATGGTCAATCCGAGCGAATTATTTAGATTATTGAAGATATGCTGAGATGTCGCATACTTGAGTTTAACGGTATATGGGAACAGTATTTACCACTAATTGAATTTACATATAATAAAAGTTTTTAGTCGAGCATTAAAATGGCACCATATGAGGCTTTGTACAGACGCAAATGTAGAACACCTTTATATTGGACTGAGCTCAGTTAAAGTAAGATATACGGGGTCGATATGATAAAAGACACTGAACAGAAAGTGAAAGTAATCTGTAATAGTCTAAAAGCACTGTCTGATCCTCAAATGTCCTATGCAGATTTCAAAAGAAAAGACATTGAATTCGAAAATGGGGATAAAGTATTTTTAAAAGTATCTCCGTGGAAGAAAGTACTCCGATTAGGACATAAAGGCAAATTAAGTCTGAGGTTCATCGGACCATATGAAATCATTGAGCGTATCGGACTTGTAGCGTACAAATTGTTATTGCCACTAGAGTTAGAAAAGATTCACAATGTATTTCACGAGTCAATGTTTCATCGATACAGATCCGATCTCTGAGATTGAAATCCGATCCGATATGACTTACGAGGAAGAACCAATCCCTATCTTAGTTCGTGAAGTGAAAAAGTTGAGAAATAAGAAAATTTCATTAGTGAAAGTGTTGTGGCATCGACACGGAGTGGAAGAGGCTACGTGGGAGCCTGAAGATTCAATGAGACAACAATATCCGAACCTATTTAATGGTAAGATTTTTAGGGACGAAAACCCCTAAGGGGGAGAATTGTGATAGTCCGGTTTAGACCCTAGTCAGAATAGTGGTTTCAGGACCACAAATTCGAGTCAAAAAAATATTTTATTATTATATTTTCGTGCCTATGATATGTGATTAAGCATGTGTTAAAGTTTCGTGAATTAATTTGTCCATTTCTGAGCTTATTTTGGAAAAAAGACTAAATGGCATAAGTGGTAAAAGTTGCTAACTATTTTTTAAAGTGCTTATTCACTTTGAGGGATTAATTATGGGGTCCTGATGTGGCAAATTTGTCATGAACTTATAGCATGGCCGGTTTTGGACATGAATTATATGGTTTACTAATTAATTTTATAATGTTAAAATAGTAACTAATATATTATAATGTAATTAAAATAAAACAAAATTGGAAAACCATGCATTATGTTCATCCTTCCACCGAAAACACAAAAGAAAGAAAAGAAGAAAAGCTTGTTACATTCGGTCATGGTCTATGCATAATCGGGTATGTGTTTTTAATCGGTTTTTGATAATTTCTACATTTTTGCAATCGTTGCTTTGTATACTTCAAAACCCATGCTTCAATTTTGTAAATTCATGAATATTTTGTAATGTGCCATTGATGAATACATGAAATTTGTGATGTTTGTTGGTGAAAAATGAAAGATATGTGTTAGATTAACAAGTTTTGTCTTTGGAGTTTTTGTGATTTTGAGCAATTTGGACTTAATTGAAAGAGTAAAATTTTGAAGGACTAAATTGTGAAATAAATGAAATGTAAGGACTTGTATGAGCTACATGAACATTCGACTAAGCATGGGTGTATTGAAATTATGTGTATTTTGTGATTTTGTGGAATAGGTAATAAAATGTGAAAATGTGAAAATGTGAGGGATAATTTGTAAATTTCCCTAAATATGTGTATTTGGATTTAATTGAATAGTTTGATAAATAAATGGATTAAATTTGAATATGTATAGATCAAGAACCAAATAAAACAGACTTAGATAGGGGGAAATTGAAAGTAATTGAGTAGCCGAGTTCATTTCCGTATAACCGAATCCGAGGTAAGTTGATATACAAATAAATGTATTTGATTTGAGCTATTTATGCATTTATGAAATTTAGATGGCTATGAATAATGCGCAAGATGGACTGTATGTGAAATCCATGGATATATCGACAAGTTATAAATGTCCGAGAAGTCCCGTTCGAACCTGGGAATAGATAAGATAATGTATATCATGACATAGGTGTCTGATATGTGATATCATGCAAGACCACATCTGGGACTGTAACATCCTAAATTTATGGGTCTATGCGTTTAGTATAGGAATATGTTTAATATGGTGAAAGGGGTTTAAATTTGGGCTTAGAATTAGGCAAAGGCCCATATTAAATTATTTTAAGGTGGCATCATTAAAAAGGAACAAGTTTTGGGTCGCAACGAGCCCATGTTTTTAGGCCAACTTTGGCACTTTAAATGAAAGTAAGGTGATGCCACATACAAGGAATTAGGGGCCCTAATATTAAGTTTAATGAGGCCCAAATCTTTTAATTTAAGTAAGTTAAATTTCGGCATTAGGGTTAGTAGAGGTGGACGACTACAAGGCTCAAAAATAGGAGAAATTATGTGGATTTTATAAGTGATAATATCATAGATGAAAAGGAGAAAAGTTAGGAGCTTATCTTCACGGGAAGTGTTGGCCGAAAATCCACTGCGTAGAGGAGTGTAAAATTCGGCTACTGCATGGCAAAGAGGGTGTCAAATTTCCTTCTCTTTTAGCTTGAATTTAAGGGCGTTTTCGGTTTTTAGCAGTAGGTGCCGTAATATCTATAAATAGGAGGGGCTAGGTCCTTGTTTCTGACACTGAGAACCCTAAATTTCTCTCCCATTGTGCCGAATTTCCCTAGCTTCTCCTTCTCTAATTTCTTTTCTCTAATTTCTTCAAAAACTAAAACTCTTCTCCACTTTTTCCTCCTTGTGCCGATTTCTCTAAAAAGCCGAAGCATCCATAGTCTTCTCTTTTATTCATCTTATTTGAGAATTAGTTCTATACTTCTGGCATTTAAATCTTCCATTGGCATTGCCGAATCCTCTTTCTAGTGTTAGCTGAATCTCCTATGCTAAGGTAAGTGTCGATTTTTGATTAGTTCTCATGATCTATTCCTGATTTTTGAAAGGCAAAAGCCGAAAGCTAATAGTTTAATGGTTTTATGATGGGCGGCAATTCGGGATTTGAAGGAAGCTTGGTCAATTAGATCTAAAAGCCAAAAATAGCTAGTCTCCACTTTCGAGATTTTTAGGGTAAGAAGATTTCCCTAGATTTCTATTAGATTTGATCATTATATGCAAGATCTTAAGGTTATAATGAGAATTAATGATTAAATATTGTGATAATAGTTCTGATAAGGACTTGTGATGGAATTAAATATGGATCAGGCAAAAGAGAAAATACCTAAGTTTAAGAAAAGACAATATCTGCCATTCGAGATTGGCCACTTGGTTGTGGACCGGCTTCAGAAAAACACCTTAGGCAGCTAGCAGTAGTGTCGACTAAGGATAGCGTCGACATAGAAAGCATCATCTTATCGGTAATCAGGTGTGTAGATCTCTAACACACTAATAAACCTGTATGTATGACTATATATATGTTATGGGCTTAAAAGCTGGAATGAGGTCAGTATAGACAATGAATGGAACCCTAAAAGGGTTAGGCAAGGATGCGAATGCGTAAACATAAAACTCCCTATGTGTATCGGAAAATATATATGACTGCATGATGTTTTCTTTATGTGTATGCATGGGGTGGGGATATGATATTGAAGGGGAAGTGCATGATAGGTCACTTGGTGATCGGTGGTGGAAATCCCACATATACAAATGTTAGGTCACATAGTGATCGGTGGCTATGCCACATTCAATGATTCTAATTAATAGGAATAGGCGGTCAAATTGTCGTTTTGGTGTGTAGCGGATGGAGGGTTGATTGTAGAAATCCCCAAGGTGTGATGGTTGGTACGGGTTGGTGTGTAGAGGATGAAAACCTAGGATGGGTTGGGTTATTCATTATTTATCGTTTAACATGTGATTATGATTTTTACCTTCATGTATGGGCCAGGGCACATAATGTGTTTGTGGGCTCGGGTCGTTGTGTGTTTTGAGATTTATACACTGAGTCTTGGTGACTCACGCTTTCCTTTTCTCTACTCTTCCAGATGAGCAGTAGATCGTGGACATGGGAGCCGAGACGGACTCGAGGGGCCATCAAGTTTTATTTTTATAAATTATTTTTGGGATTTCTTTAAATTTTATTTTATTTTATTTGAGAATATTTATGTAATAAGGCCCCTAGTTTTATTCAACTATGAAGTTTTCAATGTTATGCAACTTATGAATTCATGATAAGGTTTATTTATACTTAATAATAGTAATACAAGGGATTTTAAATTTTAAAATGTCACTTATTTATCCAAATAATGTGCAATTGACTTACGATTTCAATAACAAACAAAGCAAAAGTTTTCAATGTACAACTCGTAGCATACCAGATCTGGTCGAAACCATGGACCGGGTTTGGGGGTGTTACAGGGACGTTGGCATTGATTCGAGATTTTGTGTAAGACCGCGTCTGGGATGTTGGAATCGATATGAGATTTACGTGTAAGACCATGTCTAGGACATTGACATCATATTTGATTAGTGTAAGACCCTATCTGGGACAGTGGAATCGATATTTGAGTACATGTAAGACCTCGTCTTGGACGTTGGCATTGTACTACTATTCCTAGCATTCTGAGTATCTTATTAGATTTTGAACGGTTCAACGGGCAAGTCTGAGATGCGAATGACTACGAGAAATGTATAATGATTTAGGTATGTTCGAAAAGTACACCATGTATGTGTATGGAAGGTAAGTATACTGTGAACTTACCTAGATGAATTATGTGCATTTTATGCTAAGTTTATTTGTATATGGCTTACTAAGGTTTTGAAAGCTTACTTTGTATTTGTTTGCTCTGTTTTATTGATCGTCAAAATTACTGAAGGCTCAGGGATCATCGAGGATCGTCATCACACTATCGAACTCAATTTTGGTACTTTTGAATGTGTATGTAGCTAAATATAGCATGTATAGGCTAGTCATTTTTGAATATGTTTGGGAAGTAAATAGCCATGTGATGTAGCTAGATAAATGTTGGTAATATGCATGAGTGATTATGGTATATGATGCATGTTTTGGTATGGCTTTATGGCAATGAGATGGTCTTATGAATGGCAAGCTTATTGATGGATTGATACCATAGGGAATTGGTGAAAATGTGGATGAATCATGCTTGGTTTTATATGTGATTTAGTTGTGCAAATTGGCATACAAGTTGGCATGTTTAGAAATGTAATTGAATGGGATGATAAGTTGAACATTTGACATAATTTTGGTTGCCAATTGTGTATGGGATAATGCTTGATTGAGCTTGTAGGGATGACCCATGTGTGGATGGCATTTTGGCCTTGCAAATGGCCTATATTTGCCATCGTGTTCTTCGTGGTTCAAATTCAAAACAAGTCAGGCTCGACCACGGGCTGGACATACGGACGTGTGACTGGTCATGTGGTGGAAGTCGGGCTCGACCACGAGTGAGGCACACGGGCGTGTCCACAGCCGTGTGGACAAGTCAGTATGTATGCCTGTTTTAGCATGGCTTAGACACACGGGCGTGTTTGAGGCCGTGGGAGGCACACGGCCTGCCCACACGGGTGTGTGACCTCTATAGCTTAGAAAATTTTTAAAATTTTTGAGAAGTTTCATATGTGTTCAGTTTAGTCTCGGCCCTATTCTAAAGTATGATTAAGGTCTCATTGACCTAGCTAAGGGACCTTTTGACTTGAATGGTTGAATAAAATTATGAAATGTTCGTAAAAGTTTTCAATTTTTCGGTAATGCCTTTTAACCCTGTTCCGGCGATGGTTATGGGTTAGGGGTGTTACATAATCAGTACAATCTTTAAAACATTCAGATATTCTTCTTGAAATTGTTCTCACCTTCCAACTACCTTTATCTCTATATACATTATTAATTGTTTCGCCACTGAATTCTTTTTATTTCATACTCATGAACTTATTTAACACGACTCTCGTTAAAATCTCATTATAAATCAACAATGGTAAGGGGGTGTGATAAACCGTAAAATGAACATATTTTAATCCAACATTTAGCACACTTTTGGATGATTTTTCCATTTAATTATGGAAATAGGTGCTCCTAATCCTTTGTTTTCATGTTTTATACTCAGGAGAGCACAGGAGGTTGAAAAGAATGAGAAACGAGCTGAAAATAGAGAAAATGGGCCAAAGCATGAATTCCACATTGCCTGGGCCCAAGACCACATCGACATGCCTCTTAAGAAGAGTCGATCATGGCTTGGACCTCGAAATACACGGCCGCGCATCATCAATAGGTTTGACCATAGCCTAGCCTTGAATCACACGGGCGTGTGCCATGGGCGTGGCCCTGTCGCAAGAAAGAAGAATTCTATTCGGATTAGACTTTGGGGCCAAGTAAGGCATCTCGAAGCCTATATAAACACCCTATAAGGCAACTTAAAGTGGGGTTCGACGAGAGTTCGATAGAAGCCTTCTGTCAGGGCTTTTCGGGCATTCAGCTAGGCCAAGGAATCTAGCCAGAGAAGCTGAATACATGGATTTACTCGAAGGAAGCCAGTTGGTTCATCCTCAAGAAGTAGGAATCATACTCAAGACGGAGGAACTCTCCTTCAATTCCATCAGGGGATTTTAGGGTTTTCTTATGTTTTGTTTTGTATTTTCTTCTGAGATGTTTTCTTTTACAATTATGAACTAAACCCTCAGTTACCTGAGGGGGATGAAACCTAAGACGAATCTTGTTATTGTTATCTGAGCTGTATGATAAATAATTGATTTGTTCTTAACTATGTGTTCTTAATTCTTGTTTTGGTATTTTCGGGATATTAATTCATGCATTTATGCTCTTAGGTAGAGGAGAATAGACCCTGATTAAAAGTAGATCTAGCATAGTTAAGTGCAATTGATCGCAACCCTAGAGATAGGATGACGAAAATCTACCGGATTAGGGTCAAACCTATTATGGGAGTCCATAGATCGAGTTAATGCAATTCTAAGGGTTTTAATTAGAAAGAGATTTCAATTAATCAACCTAGGGTTAGATGTTAGTAGCCTTGAGATATGTATTAATATAACTTAGGGAATCCTACGGATCAAGTCAAGTGAATAAATCGTCTTGTTCAAAGTTAGAAAACAAGTGAAGTCTAGGTGGATTCTTCCTCAGGTATTGTCTAAATCAATCCGTTTTCCTCTAAATTATTTCCTCAATCTTCTCTTTGTCTTCACATCTTTAGCTTAGTAGTTAGTTAATTTTAGATTAGATAAACAAATGCCTTAATTCTTAGGCTAGATAATAGAAAGAATTTGGTTCCTTTGGGTTCGACAATCCGGTCTTGCCACTAAACCATGCTATTGTTCGATAGGTGCGCTTGCCTCCATCGTTGTTTTAGTTAGTTTCCAGGTTTGATCATTCTTTTTTATAAATTTTTAAGACTCTGACACACGATAAAGTTTTTGGCGCCGTTGCCGGGGAACTGAAATATTAAGAAAGCTCAATTTTTATTACTTTAGTCATATTGTATTTTTCTGTAATTAAATTTTATTTTTAGTTTTTTAATTTTCTTTTTCTTTTATCTTTTCTTGGTAGGTACCTCTAGTTTATGACTAGAAGGAACCCGACGGGACCTTTGATTTACGACAGTGATATTTTAAGGTACGGTTCATAGAAATCGTAGAGAAATAAGGTGAAGCCTACAACACATACAAGAAGAGCAAGAGAACGAAATTAATAGGAACGAAGAGATGGCTAAAAATAATCCGCTACCTCTAGAGGTGGCCAAACATCATGCTCCTTGAACTATGTATGATTGTGCTAAACCTAATTTAACAGGAGCTGAATCGAGTATTGTTAGGCCTGCTATAGCTGCTAATAATTTTAAACTGAAACCTAACACTATTCAAATGATTCAACAGTTTGTTCAGTTTGATGGTTTGCAGGACGAAGACTCGAATACTCATTTATCAAATTTTCTAGAATTCTGTGATACCTTCAAAATAAATGGTGTTTTTGATGATGCAATTCATCTTCGGTTATTTCCCTTTTCTTTGAGAAATAAAGCCAATCAGTGGTTATATTCTCTTCCACGAGGATCAATCACTACATGGTAGCAAATAACCCGAAAAATTTTTATTGAAATATTTTCCACCGGCCAAAACAACCAAATTAAGGAATGATATCTCTTCCTTCGTGCAGATGGATTTAGAAACATTATACGATACACGGGAGAGATACAAATATCTGTTGAGAAGGTACCCATACCATGGTTTACCTTTTTGGCTATAGGTCCAAACTTTTTACATCGGTGTGAATCCTTCAACCAGGCAGTTGATTGACTCAACTGCCGGCGGAACCCTGCATAACAAAACTCCTGAAAAGGCTTATGAATACATAGAGGATATGTCACTAAACAACTATCAGTGGCAAGTTACAAGGATAAGGCCAACTAAAATAGCCGAAATTTTCAACCTCGACACAGTCACCATGCTATCAAATCAGGTAGAGATGATGAATAAAAAGATTGATGGTTTGTATGGTTCTTTGCAGGTACATCCAGTTATGCGATGTGACTCCAATCTAAGAGGTGTGGCGAATCCTGAGTACCCACCCTACAATCATAGCCTGGAAAACGAACAGATAAACTATACGGGTAACAATTTCAGATCTCAAAATAACCCTTATAGTAATACTTATAATCCAAGTTGGAGGAACCACCCCAATTTCTTGTGGGGTGGCCAAGGAAATCAGAGACAACAACCCCCTCCAAACTTTCAACAACAGCCCTACCCACAGGAAAAGAAGTCGAACCTTGAAGAGGTGCTGACAAAATTCATAGCGGTGTTTGAAACTCGTTTTCAAAACACTAAGACAACACTTAAAAATCAACAAGCATCGATTAAAGGAATCGAGAACCAGTTAGGGCAACTCGTAAAGTTGATCTCCGAATGATCACTAGGTAGCTTGCCAAGTAACACTGAGACTAATTCAAATGAGCAAATTCAAGCCATAACAGCTCAAGATAGTGAAGGGTTAGTAGAATCTGAATCTGAGCCATGGCAAGAACCTGTGGTAAGTGAAGATAAGGTTGAGATAAGCCAAGAAAAGCCAAAACCAACAATTAAAGAATACAAACCTCGTATACTTTACCCCAATGCGATGAGCAAAGACAACACAGATGAACAGTTCGGTAAGTTCCTTAAACTCTTAAAGAAATTACATATTAACTTACCGTTTCTTGAAGTTCTTTCGCAGATGCCAGATTGAAGGAAATTTTTAAAAGAGCTCTTAACGAACAAGCGGAAGTTAGACGGGGAGTCGCATGTGGAACTAAATGTAGTGTGCTCGACAATGTTATAGAATAGACTACCACAAAAATTAAAAGATCCAGGGAGTTTTACAATTCCATGTTTAATTGGTAGTTTATCTGTTGATAGTACTTTAGCTGATTTAGGGGCAAGCATCAATGTTATGCCATCTAAAATGTTTAAACAGTTAGGTCTAGGGAAGCCCAAGCAAACTAGGATGAGTATTCAACTAGCTGATAAGACTATTCGAATTCTTAAAGGTATAATTGAAGATGTACTAGTTAAAGTGTAACATCCTAAAAAGGGCCTATGCATTTTGGTCTAATTGTACGAAAAGACATGTTTTATGTGTTTTGGAATAAATTTGGAATAATTTTGGAAACCTGAGAATGTATGGAAATGTTACGTTGAAAATAGGAAAATGACCATTTTTGGAAACCTAAGCAAATTAAGAAAGTGAACATTTTGGAAACCTAAGTAAATTAGGAAAGTGAACATTTTGGAAACTAAGCTAAAAGAGGAAAGTAAACATTTTGGAAACTAAGCTAAAAGAGGAAAGTAAACATTTTGGAAACCTAGGGAATGTCAAGTTCTGAGTCGCTGAAATTTTTGGAAACTTAAAATGACCCCGAAATGTCGATTTTAAAGTTCAAAGGGAACTTAGGGCCGATGACCCTAAAATAAAAACACGTGAAATTTGACCCAAAAGCGGACTTGGAAAAGTGGCTGAAGATGCCACTTAGGGCCTCGTGAAATGGTCCACATGCAAGGGTGTTGGGCTGAGTTCGAGTCACCTAGGAAGCAAATAAAAGAAGTTTTATTTTGCCTCCATAAGCAGAGAGTTGGACAGCACAAGGGATCTAGAAAGAGGAGTTTTATTTTCTTTGGAATTTCGGCTAATTAGGAGATAATTGTTGGAATTTAATTAAGTAAAATTTTATCACATAAGAAGAGTTGGCTGATTGAGGGATTCTAAGGCTAGTAGTTTCAGCCAAAGAGGGAAAATAAGGGCCATTCTTCATTCTTTTCTCTTCAAGAGAACCCCTTGCTGAAAATTCTCTAGCCAAATAGCACCAATCTCTTCTTCTCTCTTTAGCTGAATTCTCTCTCTCGAAACTCTCTCCTTTTCTTTTCTTTTCTTTTCTTTTCTTCTACTATCCCTTCACAAAAGCTGAAACTTTGTGATCCATAAAAGTGCCATAGCCGAATAGTATAAAGGATCACCCGAGATTTGAAAACGAGGTAAGTACATCTATGTACATTCGGCCAAAAAGGTCTCTTCCATACTTGAATGATAGATCAGATCTAACATGTGATTTCGGCAGGAACCTAAACTAAAAGATCAATTTCGGGATTTGAGAACTCCAAGGTAAGTGTGTTCATATATTCGGCCAAGGCCAATCTTAAGTATTTAGATCAAAAGTGATCAAAAATTAATCGATTCAAGGATTTAGGTTTTGGCCGAATACAAGGAAGAGAAAAGTGAAGTTTTCGGGATTTAAAATCCACAAGGTAAGCACCTAAAAGCATTCAGCCAAGGCTTGTATGAATACATGGATTGGTTCTTTAATTATCAAAAAGCCGAAAACTAACCTATGTTGAGATTTAGGGTTGGCCGAATATCAGGTGAAGGAAAACCAAGTTTTCGGGATTTGAATAATCATCAAATCGGCATCAAAGGTAAGTCTTTTTACAAATCCTACTAGGATTTGGATATTATAATAAATAGGATTTATGCTAAGTAATAAGTGATAAATTGAATGTAGGGACTAAGGATCTAAACATTAGATCTAGCTTTTGAATCTCAAGAATCACTAAGCGAAGCAGGTGTGTACCCCACACTAATCTTAATAGATTTATGGCTTAAATATGATATATATGTTAATATGAAAGTGTAAGAATGTGGCTAAGTACCATATTATGGTATAAAGTACTCAGGTACATTTTCCTACTCCTATTAGGATTTCGAAATATGTTATATTTAACATGTGAAAAGTGATGTGAAAGTGAAATTAAATATGATATGCATGATATGTATAATTTGGGGCATTCGGGTTATTTGAGAAAGGGGAAGTTAATGTGATGACTTGATCTCACTAAGTGAAACATGACGACTTGGTCTCACTAAGAATATGTGATGACTTCACCTCACTAAGTGAATGTGGTGACTTGGTCACATTAAGTGAATGTGGTAACCCGGTTACATTATCTAAATGTGGTGTCTCATGACACAAATATCAGTGGCTATGCCACAATATTTTAAGTGGGCGATGAGCACGCCGATTGCGATGGATGCCTTGATGGTGTGTAGCGGATGGAGGGTTGACTTAGTAGTCCCCACGGTGTGCAGGTTGGTACGGGTGGAGTGTAGCGGATGGCATATAGGTTTGGGTTCGGGTTTGCATCATTATTTTGAATTTTTATATGAACATGATATGTATGGTGTGCCTAATTCTATTATATTTTAGTGTTGGTTACACATTGAGTCTATCGACTCACCCGTTAGGGGAACATGTTTGGTGATGAGCGAGAATGGACCGGACTACAGAACTTGTGGTGGCCATGTCCACTTGAAGTTTAATTTAATTTGAATCTTTATTTTATTTTAAGTCTTGTACAATTTTATTTTGGGTTTTGTTTTATGTAATAAGGCCATCGTGGCGATTTTTATTTACGCTTTAATTACTTTGTTATGAATTTAGGGCTTTATAAAGAATAAGCCCATTTAATTTAAAATAAGTTTAAACATTTTGTCACCTGAAATAAATGGGTTTTTGATATAAAATAAACTTGTTTTCAAATAGAGCCCAACCCACAACAAACTATCTTCCAAAACACACAGTTTTCAAAGTATTCGAATGAATTTGAATCGGGTTACTTCGAGGAACATACCAGATCCGGTCCATTCTCGTGGGCCGGGTGTGGGATGTTTCAGTTTGGTATCAGAACTGAGTTTTAAACTCTCGGCCTGTGGCCTAAGGCCCAAAACATTTTCAAAACGAGCCCAAATGAGTTTTATGGAAATGTTTCTGAAAATGGACAGGTATGATGACATGGCCCCTAAGTCTCCGACCCGCAGTCCACCAGGTAAGTACCCCTGTCTATCTGTGTGATTATGTGAATTATAGAAGGGTAGAAAAGGAATGAAACGTAGAATAGCATG
Source organism: Gossypium rotundifolium (assembly GCA_025506655.1). Classification (NCBI taxonomy): domain Eukaryota; kingdom Viridiplantae; phylum Streptophyta; class Magnoliopsida; order Malvales; family Malvaceae; genus Gossypium; species Gossypium rotundifolium. Next base: position 36,122,485 of record CP106730.1, read on the forward strand.
ATAGAAACTTGAACCCTAGGATTAGTCTACTCAAACACAAATACATAAGACTTAATACACTAAACAAACCTATGGCTAAGTCAATCAAGTTAGGGTGTGGCAACCATGGTACGCATGTCTAGGATTGGATCCTGAATAGCTTGGTATTTAAGCAGTCCTAGTGACTCACCTCCTCTTCACAGGAATCCTACATGGTGCGTAGCTTCGGTTCACCCTAACCTGAGGACTTAGTGGGTGTGGCAACCCCAGACGCATGTCAGGAATGGTTTCAGTGGGAGCTTGGTACTTAAGTAGTCCATGGACTCACCTCCTCTCCACTCGAATCTTGCACAGTGCGTAGCTTTGATTCGCCTACGACCAAGGAGGCTCGGTCATAGGCTAAACCCAATAACTAAAACCCAAAAGGGAACTAGCCATTTTTCTAGAACCCTAATATATATAAAAAAATTCTTAAAATCATTTGTTCTCTCTTTAATTCACGAAAATTATTTCTTGTCACACAAATTTTCGAAAAATTTTCTGATTTACAAAAATACCCTAGTGGTAAAATTACAAAAATGCCCTTGGTTTATAAAATGCCCAACCACTCAACAGTTTTGCCAAAATTTCATTATTTCGTAAATGTTCAAAAACCCTAATTTGCAAACTATCAGAAAAATACCATAATTTTTGGAAAAATTACAAAATTGCCCCTAACTTATTAAAATTACTAAAATGACCCTAACTTCCAAAATTTTTGCAACTTCATCGTTTTGGAAAATAAATTTCTCAAAAAAGAACCCTCAAAATTTTGCAACTTTTGAAATATCCCCGATTTATTAAAATTTTACAATTTACCCCAGTTTGTGGAAAATTACCAAAATACCCCCAAGATCCAAAAATTTCTGAAATACCCTCAGATTTCAAAAATTTTCCAAAATACCCCGAGAACTTAAAAATACCAAAATACTTTGTGACAAAATCACCAAGGAACCTTATTTTGACAAATTACGAAAATACCCCTGTAGGACAAATTAGAAAAATACCCCTGGGTAGTGGAAAAACAACAACAATGGAAACTACAATATTTCTCTGAATGAACTAAGGTTCATAATTATTTGATGGATGTATGAATGAATGAAAAGACTGTGTGCATACGAAAGAACCACTCTTAAATTCTTTTTCATAAAATTTCTTCGTGAGTAATAAAGTGAAACAAATGTACTAATTTATAAAAACTTCTTAATCAGATCTCGATGTTAGAAATTAGTTCTAGAGGACGAGGTCATCAAGGATGCGGTAGAGGAAGAATAACTGTGTCAGAACCCGCTAGATCGGGTCAAGGGTCTGACAATGAGTTACCACCGCCACCACCACCCCTAGCTATTAATGTCGAGCAGCAAGCTCAGATGGGGGATGATGCTGTGTCGCAGGCTATGTTACGAGTTTTGGAGATGGTGGCTGGCGCGAGTGGAAATACGGGAGCTCAAAAATCATGCCGAGTGACTCCGAGCCAACGGGCCGAGGTGTTTAAAGAGTGTCCAGTGTGGCACCCAAGATCTGGTGAGTATTGGTTGGAAGCAACCGAGCGTATTATGGATGAGCTCGACCTGACCCCTGAAGAGAAGTTGAAAGGGATGGTGGCACTGTTACATGATGAAGCGTACCAATGGTGGTTAACTATCCGGGATGGTGCCACGACTGAGGATCTAACCTGGGAGTATGCTAAGGAGGCATATCAGAAAAAGTATGTCGGTACACGGTATATTGATGAGCAGAGGAAAGCTTTTTAGGACTAGTTCAAGGGAACAAGTCGGTAGCAGCATCTGAGGCTAAATTTCTGATGTTAAGCCGATATGCTCGAGGAGTAGTCGCAACTGAACATGAACGCTGTGTCCGTTTTGAGGACGGATTAAGGGATGACCTAAGATTATTGATAGCTCCACATCAGGAGCGGGAGTTCTCCGCGTTGGTTGAAAAAGCTAAGGTAGCTGAAGGAATCAAGGACTCTACTAGGCAGAATACTGATAGGAATAGACCCAAGAGGGGTTATGGATCATTGGGAAATGTACAGAAAAGGCCCAGAACTGATGGGCCGAAGGGTCAACAAGTTGGTGCTAGAGGACAGTATCGTCCTTGTGAGCATTGTGGCAAGAAACATTTAGGGGAGTGTTGGAAAAAGACGGGAGGATGTTTTAAGTGTGGGTCCAAGGACCATATGCTCATGGACTGTCCAAAGATGTCAGATGAAAAGTAGCCAGCAACTCAGAATGTTAATCAGGCTGATAGGGGAGGACAGCAGCCTCAACGAGGCCGAGGTTCAATAACAGAGGTAATGGTGCCGCAGAGGTCATGGCGAGGTCTTTGCTATCTTGAGGCAAGGCAGCCGGGTTTGGTTTATGCGGTTCACCGTAGGGAGGATGGAGACGCGTCGGGCGTCATAACTGGTATGTTCCTCATTCATGGCAAACCCTATTATGCTTTAATTGATGTGGGCTCAACCCATTCTTATGTTGCCTGTAGTGTAGTTGAAACACTAGGCCTAGACTCTGAACTTTCTTATAGGGAGATGATGGTAGTAAGCCCATTAGGCCAAACCATAGTGGTGAATAAGATCTTTCGAAACGTATCCCTAGAAATTTAGGGAGTGAGTTTTCGGGCCAACCTAATGGAGTTACCCTTCGGGGAATTTGACCTCATACTTGGTATGGTTTGGTTAGTAGAGCACCGAGTCATGTTGGATTGTGCGGCTAAACGAATGGAACTAAGGACCCCTAAGAATGAGGTGGTCATTATGATAGGAGAAAGAAGAAACTACTTGACCAATGTAGTTTCGGTGCTTAAGGCTGAAAGGATGGTTCGTAAAGGGTGCGAGGTGTTCTTAGCCTTTGTAAGTGCGTTGGATGGAAATGAGGAAGGTGTCAAAAGAGTCAGAACGGTAAGGGACTTTGAGGATGTGTTTTCGGAGGAATTACCATGAATACTCCTAGATAGAGAAGTTGAATTTGGAATAGACTTACTATCGGGAATAGTACCTATGTCAATCACTCCGTATCGAATGGCGCCGAAGGAGTTAGTGGAGCTCAAGGCTCAAATCCAAGAATTGTTGGATCATGGGTTTATTTCACCCAGTGTGTCTCCGTGGGGAGCACCGGTCCTGTTTGTGAAGAAGAAGGACGAAACTATGCGTATGTGTATAGACTATCGTCAATTGAATAAGTTGACCATCAAGAATAAGTATCCCTTGCCTAGGATTGATGACTTGTTCGACCAGCTAAAGGGAGCGGCAGTGTTCTCAAAGATCGACTTAAGGTCATGATATCACCAGTTAAAAGTAAAGGAGGTGGATATCCATAAGATAGCTTTCAGAACAAGATACGACCATTTTGAGTTTGTGGTAATGCCGTTTGGGTTGACAAACGCCCCAGTCGCATTCATGGATATGATGAACCGAGTGTTTCAACCTTACCTAGATAGGTTCGTTGTAGTGTTCATCGACGATATTTTGGTATATTCTAAGTCTGAAGAGGAGCATGATGAGCATCTCGGATTGTGTTGCAAGTATTAAGGGAGAAGAAGCTTTATGCCAAATTCAGCAAGTGTGAATTTTGGCTTAGGGAAGTTGCTTTCTTAGGACACGTGGTGTCTGCCGAGGGAATAAGGGTGGATCCTAAGAAAATCAAAGCTGTGTTGGATTGGAAACCACCTAAGTCGGTGGCAGAAATTTGTAGTTTCTTAGGATTGGTAGGCTATTACAGAAGGTTCGTGGAAGGATTTTCATCAATAGCCGTGCCATTAACAAAGTTGTTGAGGAAGGAAGTACCCTTTGTGTGGACGGATAAGCAACAGGAGAGTTTTGAAAAACTTAAAAAGGTATTAACTAAGCTCGGTGTTGATTCGATGAGGCGGGGAAGGATTTTGTGGTGTACTGTGATGCTTCACATACGGGGTTAGGATGTGTTCTTATGCAAGATGGAAAAGTAGTCACTTACGCGTCTCGACAGTTAAGGCCGCATGAGGTGAACTACCCAACCCATGACTTGGAATTGGCAGCAGTGGTCTTCACTCTCAAGGTGTGGAGGCATTATCTTTATGGAGAAAGGTCAGTGATCTACACAGACCACAAGAGTCTCAAGTACCTGTTGACTCAGAAGGAGTTAAACTTGATGCAACGAAGGTGGGTGGAATTACTAAAAGACTATGACTCTTCGATAGAATATCACCCGGGCAAGGCGAATGTAGTAGCGGATGCCTTAAGTAGGAAGGTTGTGTCGGACCTAAGAGTAATGTTCACCCATCTAAGCTTGTATGAGGATGGAAGCCTGTTGGCTGAGTTGCAAGTCAAGCTAACGTGGTTGAAGGAGGTGAAAGCGGGACAGTTGGCTGATGAGGATTTAAGTGTTAAGTTACAAAAAGCACAGAACGGAGATTTGGAGGACTATGAGGTTAATGATGAAGGAGTATTATGCTACAAAGGAAAAGTCTATGCCAAGGGACAAGGAGTTAAGACAAAGGATTCTTCGGGAAGCGCATAGTAGCCCTTATGCTATGTATCCCAAAGGCATTAAGTTGTACATAGATTTAAGAGAACAATTTTGGTGGCCTGATCTTAAACGAGAAGTTACAAAATTCATGGGAAAATGTCTGACGTGTCAGCAAGTTAAGGCTGAACACCAAGTTCCATCAGGATTGCTTCAGCCAATCCAGATTCCGCGGTGGAAGTGGGAAAGAATTACCATGGACTTCGTTAGTGGGCTTCCCCTTACGCCTACTAAGAAAGACTCGGTATGGGTAATAGTGGACCGTTTGACTAAGTCCGCACATTTCATCCCAGTAAGAGTGGATTATTCCCTTCAAAAGTTAGCCAAGCTATATGTGGCTGAAATTGTGAGGCTACACGGAGTGCCGGTGTCAATTATTTCGGACAGAGACCCAAGATTCACATCTCGATTTTGGAGGGCACTTCATCAAGCTTTAGGCACCAAGTTGGATTTCACTATAGCCTTTCATCCACAATCAGTCGGGCAGTCTAAATGAGTAATACAAGTGTTGGAGGATAAGTTGAGAGGATGTGTGATGGACTTCAGAGGAAGTTGGGAGGAGTATTTGCCTTTAGCAGAGTTCGCCTACAACAACAGTTATTAGGCTAGCATTCGAATGGCACCATATGAAGCATTGTACGGACGGAAGTGTCGTACTCCTACTTGTTGGACTGAGTTAGGAGAGCGTCAAGTTTTGGGACCAGAGATGGTGTCAGAAACAGAAGAGAAGGTTGAGATAATTCGAGCACGGTTAAAGGAAGCCTCGGATAGGCAGAAGTCTTATGCCGACCTCAAGCGAAAGGAGATAGAGTTTGAAGTGGGAGACCAAGTGTTTCTAACAGTCTCACCATGGAAAAAAGTGATGAGGTTTGGTCGGAAAGGGAAGTTAAGCCTATGGTTTATAGGACCCTATCAGGTACTAAAGCGAGTGGGACTAGTGGCATACCAGCTAGAGTTGCCACCGGAGTTACAGAAAATGCACAACGTATTCCATATGTCCATGCTACGTCGCTATCGATCGGATCCCTCTCACGTAGTACCAGTCGAAGAAGTGGAGCTAAGGCCAGACTTAACCTACGAGGAAGAGCCGATTCAGATTCTGGAACGTGACGTGAAAGTACTACGGAGGAAGTCGGTTCCTCTAGTCAAAGTATTATGGCGCAATCATGGATTGGAGGAAGCTTCGTGGGAGCCAGAGGAGGCAATGCGACAACAATACCCTCAATTATTTAGTTAGGAAATTTCAAGGACGAAATTATTTTAAGGGCTAGAATCGAACATCCTAAAAGGGCCTATGCATTTTGGCCTAATTGCACGAAAAGACATGTTTTATGTGTTTTGGAATAAATTTGGAATAATTTTGGAAACCTGAGAATGTATGGAAATGTTACGTTGAAAATAAGAAAATGACCATTTTTGGAAACCTAAGCAAATTAGGAAAGTGAACATTTTGGAAACCTAAGTAAATTAGGAAAGTGAACATTTTGGAAACTAAGCTAAAAGAGGAAAGTATACATTTTGGAAACTAAGCTAAAAGAGGAAAGTAAACATTTTGGAAACCTAGGAAATGTCAAGTTCTGAGTCACTGAAAATTTTGGAAACTTAAAATGACCTCAAATGTCGAATTTTAAAGTTCAAAGGGAACTTAGGGCAGTGACCCTAAAATAAAAAGCACGTGAAATTTGACCCAAAAGCGAACTTGGAAAAGTGGCTGAAGATGCCACTTAGGGCCTCGTGAAATGGTCCACATGCAAGGGGTGTTTGGCCGAGTAAGAGTCACCTAGGAAGCAAATAAAAGAAGTTTTATTTTGCCTCCATAAGCGAGAGTTGACGGCACAAGGGATCTAGAAAGAGGAGTTTTATTTTCTTTGGAATTTCGGCTAATTAGGAGATAATTGTTGGAATTTAATTAAGTAAAATTTTATCACATAAGAAGAGTTGGCCGATTGAGGGATTCTAAGGCTAGTAGTTTCGGCCAAAGAGGGAAAATAAGGGCCATTCTTCATTCTTTTCTCTTCAAGAGAACCCCCTTGCTGAAAATTCTCTAGCCAAATAGCACCAATCTCTTCTTCTCTCTTTAGCTAAATTCTCTCTCTCAAAACTCTCTCCTGTTCATTTCTTTTCTTTTCTTTTCTTCTACTATCCCTTCACAAAAGCTGAAACTTTGTGATCCATAAAAGTGCCATAGCTGAATAGTATAAAGGATCACCCGGGATTTGAAAACGAGGTAAGTACATCTATGTTCATTCGGCCAAAAAGGTCTCTTCCATACTTGAATGATAGATCAAATCTAACATGTGATTTCGGCAGGAACCTAAACTAAAAGATCAATTTCGGGATTTGAGAACTCCAAGGTAAGTGTGTTCATATATTCGGCCAAGGCCAATCTTAAGTATTTAGATCAAAAGTGATAAAAATTAATCGATTCAAGGATTTAGGTTTTGGCGAATACAAGGAAGAGAAAAGTGAAGTTTTGGATTTAAAATCCACAAGGTAAGCACCTAAAAGCATTCGCCAAGGCTTGTATGAATACATGGATTGGTTCTTTAATTATCAAAAGCCAAAACTAACCTATGTTGAGATTTAGGGTTGGTAGAATATCGTGAAGGAAAACCAAGTTTTGGGATTTGAATAATCATCAAATCGGCATCAAAGGTAAGTCTTTTACAAATCCTACTAGGATTTGGATATTATAGCCAAATAGGATTTATGCTAAGTAATAAGTGATAAATCAAATGTAGGACCGAGGATCTAAACATTAGATCTAGCTTTTGAATCTCAAGGAATCACTAAGCGAAGCAGTGTGTACCCACACTAATCTTAATAGATTTATGGCTTAAATATGATATATATGTTAATATGAAAGTGTAAGAATGTGGCCAAGTACCATATTATGGTACAAAGTACTCGTGCACGTTTTCCTACTCCTACTAGGATTTTGAAATATGTTATATTTAATATGTGAAAAGTGATGTGAAAGTGAAATTAAATATGATATGCATGATATGTATAATTTGGGGCATTCAGTTATTTGAGAAAGGGAAGTGAATGTGATGACTTGGTCTCACTAAGTGAAACGTGATGACTTGGTCTCACTAAGAATATGTGATGACTTGGTCTCACTAAGTGAATGTGGTGACTTGGTCACATTAAGTGAATGTGGTAACCCGGTTACATTATCTAAATGTGGTGTCTCATTACACAAATATCGGTGGCTATGCCACAATATTTTAAGTGGGCGATGAGCACGTCGATTGCAATGATTGCCTTCGATGGTGTGTAGCGGATGGAGGGTTGACTTAGTAGTCCCCACTTGTGCGAGTGTTGGTACGGTGGAGTGTAGCGGATGGCATATAGGTTTGGGTTGGGTTTGCATCATTATTTTGAATTTTATATGAACATGATATGTATGGTGTGCCTAATTCTATTATATTTTAGTGTTGGTTACACATTGAGTCTATCGACTCACCCCGTTGTGGGAACATGTTTCAAGTGATGAGTAGTAGTGGACCGGGACGGTAGAACTTGTGGTGGCCATGTTTGAATCTTTATTTTATTTTAAGTACTGTACAATTTTATTTTGGGTTTCGTTTTATGTAATAAGGCCATCGTGACGATTTTTATTTCTGCTTTAATTACTATGTTATGAATTTAGGGCTTTATAAAGAATAAGCCCATTTAATTTAAAATAAGTTTAAACATTTTGTCACCGAAATAAATGGGTTTTGATATAAAATAAACTTGTTTTCAACTAGAGCCCAACCCACAACAAACTATCTTCCAAAACACACGCTTTCAAAGTATTCGAATGAATTTGAACCGGTTACTTGAGGAACATACGGATCCGGTCCATTCTCGTGGGTAAAAGGTGGTGTTTCATAAAGTTGACAAATTGATATTCCCCGTGGACTTCGTTGTTTTAGATATGGATGAAGACAATAGTATCCCCTTAATTTTTGGAAGACCTTTCCTAGCAACTGCCAGATCTAAAATTGATGTTAGTACAGGTGAACTCATACTTTGTGTAGATGATGAATCAACCAGTCTTCAAGCTCTCGACTCAGCTAAGACTTCGAGTGAGAAAGGTGAGAGTGTAAATTCTGTTGATAAGCATTCGGTTAAACTTTCTTTTCAGGAAGCACCACAAAACTACACCACTGAGCCTGATCCCATACCCCATGTCAACAAAGAAATATCTCATGAGGAACGACGACTTCAGATCAATGAGCTAGATGAGTGGAAGACACATTTCAAGGAGAAACTAAGAATACATGAAGTGAAACTGAAGGAACCCCCAGAAGAACTTAAAGGAACATCAAATCACTACAAAATAGGAGATCAAGTACTATTAGATAGAACAGACCCGCGAATCGCCACATCAAACCTAAAGACAAATGAAGAGATCCCTTTATGGTACTTAATGTTTTCCCTTATGGAACAGTCGAGGTAAGTAATTCTACTTTTGGTAATTTTAAAGTAAACTCCACTCGACTCAAATTATATGATGATAGCATGAAAAAGGATTTTTCACTCCTTAAACCACCGTGAAGGTACGAATGAAAGGTAAGTCTAGCTTAAGACTTTAAACAAGTGCTTCTCGGGAAGAGACCCGAGCACTAACCCTATTTATTTTTATTTCTTTTTCTTTTAGCACCTAACTACAAACTAACCAAGTTAATGAAGCACAGATTTCCATACCACACGGCCTTACACACGATCGTGGCTGTGGCTGTGTGGATACTACGGTTGTTAGCTCTGGCATGGCAAGGATAGTACGAGACAGGACGAGAAAAATATCTTCAAATCACAGACTCAACTAACACCACGGCTGTGCGACACAGCCGTGGCTGACACTGTTGAACCAACACGGGCGTGGAAATCCAATACAAGGCATGGGAGAAGCGATTGAACCACCACATGGCCGTGTGATATGGCCGTGGGACACAACATGCCCTTGGGACATGGGTGTGGGGATGTACCATAACTGAAAATTTCTATTTAAAACACCCTCTCCCCTTCTCACCCACTCCCCATTCACTCTTCACCCCCCTCCATCTTCACTTTCCTCCTTCTTCATTCTCTAAAGTCTTGATCTACTCTTCAAAAATTTCAAAGAAACGAAAAGATCCTAGCCCAGTCTCCCAGTGCAAGACTAATCAAAATAAGTTCATGTCGGCCGCTTTATCCACTCGACAAGCCAAAGGTCTTTGAGGCCATTTAGCTTTTATTTTTCTTTTCTCTTCTCTTTTATTTTCCTTCCCTTTGACTTTATTATGCTTAATTTAGTTTATTTCATTTTAGTTTCTTGGTTTTAGGTTCTAAAGGCTGCTAGGGAATCACACACCACGCCTTAGAAATCACACCCACCTCGCGAACCATCTAACAATAAGGACCTTTTGGTCCATTAACTCGTTCTTTTAGTCATATTTTACTTTTTACACTATTTCTTTTATTTTTATTTTATTTAAATACATAATTAGCATATTTAGAATTATTATTTCTATTTTTTGGCTAATTCTTCACGAGCTACCCAGTTTCTTCATCTAGCACAGAGATTGTCAACGGCCACTACACCACGACCACTGCCAACTCAAGGATCTCATCCAAAATTCAGGAAGTTTCAGTTATCTCCCTATCTTATGATTTTATTAGTATATAATTATTATTTACCTTGTACATTGAGGGAAATGTACATCTTAAGTGTGGGGGTGAAAATTATTTAGAGAAAAAGTTCCTAAGTTTTTGTATTATTCTCAAATCCCTAAATGATATTTTATCTTAAAGTAATTTTCTCATATCACTAATTAGAATGAAATTCCTGTTGATTCATGATTTTTATTCATATGTTTTAGATTAAGTCATTGATAATTATGCCATGATGATTTAAACTTCAAGATACTAGAGAATCAAGCATGATGAGTCTATTTTCAAAAATTAAAATTTTGTTAGGTTGTCTACCTGATTCTAATTGTTACCTTGAAATTTGAAATTTACAAAGTTGATATCAAAAACCCATAATTTTTTGTGAGATTTTGAGCCTTTTAGAGCATACATTTTTTTTTCATGCTCACTTCTTTTGATTATGAGTGTGTCAACATTGATTTGTTATTCTAGAACTTGCTTAGATTATACATGTCAATACCACACTATTGATTTGATATATAGAGATGATTAAGGCACTTAGGATTTAACCCACTTACTCCATTAAAAGCCTACCTTCACAATTAACCCCTAGTGAACCGCTTTGATCCTAACAACCCTTTTTATTGATTCACCCACTAATATTAACCCGAAACTCATCTTGTATTTGTTATCACCATTCCTTTTGACTACCCTTCTATCGAGACTTTATTTGATCAGTTGCCTAATTATATTATTTCAGTTGTTAAAGTTTTATCTTATATTGATTTGTTCCTTAAAAAAAATAAAGTATATTCATTATTGGTTCTATAATTAAGTGAGCTTATATGTTTAAATTCAACATCTTGAAAAAAAAAAAGCTCGTATTATTAGTATTTCAAGTTTTCAATTTATGTAATTTTTTAGTATTAGTTAATTTTTCTAGTTAGGTAAATTGTCAATTCAATCTCGATATTAACCCTTCTAATTCACCTTTATCCATTTAACTAAACCCTTTTTTAAAGACCTTTTGATTTGTGTACCATCTCATTTTATAGTGGTGGAGATTTGATTTTCAGGCAAGCCTATGGGATTAACTTTTCATGTTCAACTTTGGAGTGCTTAATTTTTGAACCTTAAACACCTTGAGTGATTTGAGTGAATCTTTAGTGAGGATGTTAACTTTCGTCGATTTTGAATTAAAGGTGATTATTTAGGTAAGGGGAAACACCTATCTTTTTCGTACTACAAACTTATGACTTTGATTGTTTCAATCTTCAAGACTCTTCTAGTTAAATTATCCATGTATAAATTATCTATGAATTATGATGAAACATTATTGATGAACATTATGAATTGAGGAAGTTCATTTTAATTGTGAGTTGAGAATTTTGCTTAAGGACAAGAAAAAGCTTAAGTGTGGGGGTATTTGATAAACCGTAAAATGAACACATTTTAATCCCACATTTAGCATACTTTTGGATGATTTTTCCCATTCATTATGAAAATAAGTGCTCCTAATCCTTTGTTTTCATGTTTTATACTCAAGAGAGCATCGGAGAATGAAAAGAACGAGAAACGGGCTAAAAACGGAGAAAATGGGACAAAGCACAAATTCCACATGACCTGGGCCCAAGACCACACGATCGTGCCTCTTAAAAAAGTCGACCATAGCTTGGACCCTGAAATACATGGCCGTGCCTCATCAACAGGTTCGACCACGGCCTGGCCTCGAATCACACGGGCGTATGCCATGGGCATGGCCTTGCCGCAGGAAAGAAGAATTCTATTTGGATTAGGATACTTTCGGGCCAAGTAAGGCATCTCGAAGCCTATATAAACACACTATAAGGCAACTTAAAGTGGGGTTCAACGAGAGTTCAACAGAAGCCTTCTGTTAGGGCTTTTCGGGCATTCAACTAGGCCAAAGAGTCGAGCCAGAGAAGCTGAATACAAGGATTTACTTGAAGGAAGCCAATTGGTTCATCTCAAGAAGCCAGAATCATACTCAAGACGGAGGAACTCTCCTTCAATTCTTTCAAGGGTCTTAGGGTTTTCTTATATTTTGTTTTATATTTTCTTCTAACATGTTTTCTTTTACAATTATGAACTAAACCCTCAGATACCTGAGGGGGATGAAACCTAAGACGAATCTTGTTATTGTTATCTGAGCCGTATGATAAATACTTGATTTGTTCTTAAATATGTGTTCTTAATTCTTGTTTTGGTATTTCTGGGATATTGATTCAAGCATTTATGACCTTATGCAGAGGAGAAATAGACCCTGTTTAAGAGTAGTGATCGTGTCAGACAATCGGGTTGTAAAATTTATAAAAAGAATGATCGAACCTGTAGACTAACTATGACAACGATAGAGGCAAGTGCACCTATCGAACAATAGTATAGTTTAGGCAAGAATATCTTATCGAACCCAAAGGAACCCAAAAGTACTACTACTCACTTTCTTTCTATTATTTAGCCTAAAATATGGAGTGATTGGTTTATTAATCTAAAACTAATGAAAAACTAAACTAGATGCAAAGAAAAAAAAGAATTGGAGAAAGACTTTAGGAAAACTCAGTTGATGAAGACGATACCCTTAGGAAGAATCCACCTATGACTTCACTTATTATTTGTTCCCCAAACCATATGATTTCTTTACTTAGCTTGATCCATGAGACTCCCTAACCTATACTAAACCCTCTCTCGAGGTGAATAACATCTAACCTTAGGTTAATTAGTGGAACTTTCATTCTCTTATAATAACCCCCTAAGGAAGCAGTAAATCAATCAATGGACTCCCATATTAGGTTTCACCCTAATCCGAAAAAATCTCGTAACCCTATCTCTAGGCACCTGATCAACTCCGCTCAATTATGCTAGATCTACTCTTAGGTAGAGTTTATTCCTCCTCAACCTAAGCATATTAGATTAAATTAAGCAACATAATTAAGAACAAACTAAGTGCTTATCATATAATTTAGAAATCAAATAACAAAATCCATCATAGGTTTTATCCCCTTCAGGTATCTGAAGGGTTTAGTTCATAACTAAATATGAAAACATCTCAAGCGAAAAGATAAAACAAAACATAAGAAATCCCTAAAACCCCCTAAAGGAATTGAAGAGGAGATCCTCCGTCTTGAGTAGAACTCTAGCTTCTTGAGATGGATCAACTGGCTATCTGCAAGTGATTCCCTAAAAGATGAAAGCTTCGGGAAAAGCCTCTGCCAAAAATTGTTTGTTTTAGCTTCTGCTGAACTCCTCTTTTTAGTTGCTACCATGGGTGTTTATATTGGCTTTGAGATGCTTTACTTGGGTCCTAAGTATCCTAATTCAAGAAGAATTCCTCCTAGGATGTTTAAGTAGACGTAGGAATGTGTTTCTTTGCCTCTAAGCATCCAAATCCGAGTGAAATTGCTCATTCCCATAGCAGGGGCACGGCCATGGCACACGCCCGTGTAAATCGTCTTCAGGCCGTGTCTCGATTCTGTTGATTGGGGCACGACCGTGCAAATCATGGCATGGCCGTGTGAAGTAATTTGACGAGGCACGACCGTGTGTGGTAAATGGATGATGTACAGCCATGTGTAGCGGAGTTAAGGCTGTGCTCTAGGTAATCGGCGAGGCACGGTCGTTTAGGCTTTATGCCAGGCCGTGTTGATTTCTTGTTAAGGCCCAAATACTTCGTTTTAAGTCTGTTTTATGTTCTTTTTATCCTCGGGTGCTTTCCTGAGTATATGACATGAAAAGAAAGGATTACAAGCACCTTGTATATAAAATCAAGGGCTAAATCATCGAAAAGCATATGAAATGTGGGATTAAAATATGTTACTTTTACGATTTATCAAATACCACCACACTTAAGCTTTTGCTTGTTCTCAAGCAAAATTCTCAACTTACAATTAGAACGAACTTTCCACAATCCATAATTCATCAATCATGCCTTATCATAATTCATAGATAATTTATACATAGATAATTCCACTCAAAGAGTCCTAAAGATTCAATTACGATAAGTCATACCTTTGTAGTACGAAAACATAGGTGCCTCCCCTTATATGAATAATTACCTCTAATTCAAAATCGACAAGGATTGACATCCTCACTGAAGGTTCACTCAAATCACTCAAAGTGTTTAAGGTTCAAGAATAAGCACTCAAGAGTCGAACCTGAAAAGTTAATCCTATAGGCTTGCCTGAAAATCAAATCTCCACCACTGTATATGAGATGATACACAAATCAAAAGGTCTTAAATCAGGGTTGTAACGTGGCTAGGGTTAAAAGGTGTGGATAAAGGCTAAATTAGAATGTTAGAATCGAGACTGACTTGACCAATTACCTAACTAGAAACACTGAACTAAATATGAATATTTACTTCGAATGAAAACTAATAATACCACTATTGATAATTACTCTATAATAAAGAGTATTTTCATCACTTGAAATTTGATAATACTTGAATACGAGCTTTTTCTTCAGTAATTGGAGTTTAAATGCTCTAAGCTCTTTTATATACTACTAATATTTAATAAACTTGGATTTTTTTAGAACAAACTAAAAAAAACCATAATAGAAGGAACTTTGATAATTGAAATAACCTAATTCGGCAACTGATCAAATCAATTCTCGATAGAGGGGTAGTCAAAAGAATGTTGATAATAAAGACAAAGGGTTTTGGGTTAATATCAAATGGGTAATTCAATAAAAAGGGTTGTTAGGATCAAATGGGTTTACTAGGGGTTATTTATGTAGGTAGGCTTTTTAATGGAGTGAATAGGTTAAAACCTAGGTGCCTTTATCATCTCAGTATATCAAATCATTAATGTGGTCTCGACATGCATAAACAAGGCAAGATCTAGAATAACAATTCAAAGTTGACACGCTCATAATCAATAAAGTGAGTATGAAAAAGGGTGTATGCTCTATAAAGCTCAAAATCTCACAAAAATTATGGGTGTTTTTGATATCAATCCCTGTAAATTTCAAACTTCAAAGTAATACTCAAATTCAGTTCAACGACCTATTAATTTTTTAATTTTTAGAAAGTAGACTTATCATGCTCGATTCTCTAGTATCCTTCAAATTTAATCATCAATGCACAATTAACTATGACTTACTCTAAAACATATCAATAATAATCATAAATCATTAGAAATTTCATCCTAATTAGTAATATGAGGAAAAAAATACTTTTGAACAAGACTAAATTCAAGATTTGAGAATAATGCAAAAAGTCAGGTACTTTTACCCCCCACACTTAAACATTGCCCTCAATGTACAAAGATAGATAATATTTTATAGTAAGAAAATCAACAAAGAGGGAGAGAGTTGCACTTCCTGAATTATGGATAAAATCCTTGGAGGATGTTCCAGGACGAATGTGATGTCTAGGTATAAGTGATGTTTTCGTTGCTTGAGTGATATTTAATCTGTTTAATTTGCGAAGACATCAAATAGATTT
This sequence comes from Gossypium rotundifolium, assembly GCA_025506655.1. Classification (NCBI taxonomy): domain Eukaryota; kingdom Viridiplantae; phylum Streptophyta; class Magnoliopsida; order Malvales; family Malvaceae; genus Gossypium; species Gossypium rotundifolium. Next base: position 36,138,088 of record CP106730.1, read on the forward strand.
TAGAGAATGGATGTTGTTATTGAAACTTAGGGTTAGATAGCCAGTTATAAGGTGAAAGCAATAGTTCTAATGAAACTTTTTAGTTTTTAAACAGTCAATTAAAATATAAGCAAAATAAAAATAAAAATGAAGGTAGAAATAAGAGTAGAAGTGACAATAACAATAAAAGTAAAAAATTAATAAAGTACAAAGAAAAGGGCTCAGAGGTCCTCTGCATTGGCTGGGTTGGGCGATGGTGGTGACGATGATGAAATGTGGAGGCGCTGGCATATTTGTTGGAGTGTCACCTCTAATCCATCAAAGCGCCAAGTGTTTTTAGCAAAATACAACTCGAACTGGTCGAGTCATGCAGAGATATCCGCAAATGATGGTGCTGCTCGGTACTGATGCTGACTCAGAATCTGTGCCTCCTCTGATGGGGGTGGGACATCATCAGGGATGTCCTCGTCCTCCTCCTCATTTTTGGGCGTCTGTAGTGTATATTGAGGGGGATCGGTCCTCGACGTAATTTGATCATCCTCATGTGTAGCATCGTCCTTGAGGTACCATGTAGCCCATCAATGTGAGGGAGGTGATCTACTCATCAGTGTTGAGGAGGTTGAAGTGTAGAGCCAACCTTGTAATGTACGACTCCATTGATAGAATCCCCTTCCTATGTTCCTCTGTCTGGTGATGAATCATGCATGCGATGAAATAAGCTAGGTCAAAAACATGTCCTTCAGACATGCATGAAAGGAAGTAGACGTCGTGTTTGTTTACGATGCCGGTGCTTTATCTGCAACCTGTGATTGTGTGCGTGAGTATGGCGTGAATATACCTCAGGGCTGGAGTAAGTGCTGTTGCTTTAGAGCAGCTGGGGTCGTTGTAGTATAGTGGTGAGTATTCCCGCCTGTCACGCGGGCGACCCGGGTTTGATCCCCGACAATGGTGCCAAAAACTTGATCGTGTGAAATAGTCAAGTTTTAAAATTTATAAAAAGAATGATCGAACCTGTAGACTAACTATGACAACGATAGAGGCAAGTGCACCTATCGACCAATAGTATAGTTTAGGCAAGAATATCTTATCGAACCCAAAGGAAACTACAAGTATTACTACTCACTTTCTTTCTATTATTTAGCCTGAAATATGGAGCGATTGGTTTATTAATCTAAAAAACTAAACTAGATGCAAAGACAAAAGAATGAATTGGAGAAAGACTTTAGGAAAACTTAGTTGATGAAGACGATACCCTTAGGAAGAATCCACCTATGACTTCACTTATTATTTGTTCCCCAAACAATATGATTCTTTACCTAGCTTGATCCGTGAGACTCCCTAACCTATATTAAACCCTCTCTCGAGGTGAATAACGTCTAACCTTAGGTTAATTAGTGGAACTCTCATTCTCTTATAATAACCCCCTAAGGAAGCAGTAAATCGATCAATGGATTCCCATATTAGGTTTCACCTTAATCTGACAAAATCTTGTAACCCTATCTCTAGGCCCCGATCAACTCCGTTCAATTATGCTAGATCTATTCTTAGATAGGGTCTATTCCTCCTCCACCTAAGCACATCAGATTAAATTAAGCAACATAGTTAAGAGCAAACTAAGTGCTTATCATATAATTTAGAAATCAAATAACAAATCCATCATAGGTTTCATCCCCTTTAGGTATCTGAAGGGTTTAGTTCATAACTAAATAAGAAAACATCTCAAGAGAAAAGATAAAACAAAACATTACACCCTGAAGGAATTAAAGTGGAGATCCTCCGTCTTGAGTAGAACTCCGGCTTCTTGAGATGGATCAACTGGCTATCTTCAAGTGATTCCCTAAATGATGAAAGCTTCGGCAAAAGCCTCTGCCAAAAACCATCTATTTCAGATTCTACCGAACTCCCCTTTTTAGTTGCTACCTTGGGTGTTTATATAGGCTTTGAGATACTTTACTTGGCTCCTAAGTACCCTAATTCAAGTAGAATTCCTCCTAGGATGTTTAAGTAGACTTAGGAATGTGTTTCTTTGCCTCCAAGCATCCAAATCCAAGTGAAATTGCTCATTCCCATAGCAAGGGCATGGCCATGGCACATGCCCGTGTAAATCGTCTTCAGGCCGTGTCTCGATTCTGTCGATTAGAGTACGGCAGTGTAAATCGTGGCATAGTTGTGTGAAGTAATTTGATGAGGCACAGCCGTGTGTGGTAAATGGATGATGGATGACCATGTGTGGCGGAGTTGAGGCCGTGCTCTAGGTAATCGACGAGGCACGGTCGTGTGGGCTTTGTGCCAGGTTGTGTTGATTTCTTGCTAAGGCCCAATTACTTCGTTTTAAGCCATTTTGTGTTCTTTTTATCCTCGGGTGCTTTCCCGGGTATATGACATGTAAAGAAAGGATTACAAGCACCTTTTATATAGAATTAAGGGCTAAATCATCAAAAAGCATACTAAATGTGGGATTAAAATATGTTACTTTTATGGTTTATCAAGTAGATCTAGCATAGTTAAGCGTAGTTGATCACAACCCTAGAGATAGGATGACAAAAATCTGTCGGATTAGGGTCAAACCTAATATGGGAGTCCATAGATCGAGTTAATACAATTCTAGGGGTTTTAATTAAAAAGAGATTTCAATTAATCAACCTAGGGTTAGACGTTAGTAGCCTCGAGAGAGAGGTATTAATATAACTTAGGGAATCCTACGGATCAAGTCAAGTGAATAAATCATCTGGTTCAGAGTTAGATAACAAGTGAAGTCTAGGTGGATTCTTCCTCGAGTATTGTCTAAATTAATCGGTTTTCCTCCCAAGTCTTTCCTCAATCTTCTCTTTGTCTTCACATCTTTAGCTTAGTAGTTAGTTAATTTTAGATTAGATAAACAAATCCCTTAATTCTTAGGCTAGATAATAGAAATAAAGTTAGTATTGTACTTTTGGTTCCTCTGGGTTCGACAATTCGGTCTTGCCACTAAACTATACTACTGTTCGATAGGTGTGCTTGCCTCCATCGTTGTCTTAGTTAGTTTCTAGGCTTGATCATTCTTTTTAATAAATTTTTATGACTCTGAGACACGACCAGGGTGAGGTCGTAAAACATCTACTTGACTCTCATGACTACACACATATGATTTAACATTCATCATTAATAAAATATCATCATAATTACACAACTCGTTCCAGGCTATGTTTCACACTTACTCATGTTACAAATGTTTCTATCATTTATAATTTTAAATAGTGGTTTTTTACTTACTCAAACTCCATATTAATATCTATTCAAGTACTCATCATTTAACCCTATTTTTCTTACCATTGCGTATCAAAATAGAGAACGTCTGATGGGTTTGAGTTTGCCATTTACTTGATTGCCATAGTCCAACTATGGTCTTACTCGTATCACAATATCATAGCCAGTTATAATCTTACATGTCGTCACGATGCCATAGCCTCACTACGGTCTTACACGAAATATCATATCGATACCAATGCCATATCCCCTGATACGGTCTTACATGGAAACACATGTCGATGTCGATGCCATATCCTAGATATGGTCTTACATGATTTCATTCCGAAGCCAAGTCTCAAAATGGTCTTACACGGAATCGCTATTTTATGCTGACGCCATAACCCAGATATGGTCTTACATGGGGTCATATATCGATGCCAATGCCATGCCCCAGACATGGTCTTATATGAGATCACATATACTACCATGGTCCAACCATGGTCTTATTCATCAATTTATCATTGAACGACTGTACTCATCTCCTGCGTTCTACTTAATTTAACTACCCAGTTTAACTCCTGCACTATAATATTTGTGGCTTCATTACAAAGTCATAAAAAAAAACATTATACATTCTATACTTTAACAGTCGCACATGAGATTCAACTATGTGGACATATTGATTATACATCATTCAAACAGTTGTACACACACATATCTCGTTCACTGGGTAAGTTTACTCACCATATTCACTTAACCAAATAGGTTGAGTATATAACACCATACGCATATCAAACCAACATGGATAAGTTTATCTTCATATAACTTTCATTTCATTCCTCACCTTATGATTATCTCTTTTCGTACCTTATTACACATAGGTCATAAACTTCTATTCGTACCTTTTGAATTTCATCAATGTATAAGCACATTTCAATTACCTCATTATCACATACAACATTATCAAAAATAGCTCGATTGGGAATCATCTCAGTCTTAACAAAACAATTGCATTAGAGCTGAGAGATATCACACTATCATAAGGAGCAACATGGCATGTATAGCTAAACTCTCAGATGCTATGTTAGTCCGTGAATCGACTAAACCATAGCTCTGATACCACAAGTGTAACACCCTTTACCCGTATTCAACTAAGGAACTGGGGACGAGGCATTACCAGACTTGACTTGCTTGAGCATTCAACTTTGGGCTATAAAATTTGTTCCAATTTAAAACTTTTTCATTTCCAATCGTAACGTCCCTATCATGGGTCTACGAGACCTTTTACATATACTCAGGATGCTGAAGGACCAAACCGAAACTTTTAAACACTTTAAAAATTTTGACATAAAACTGGGCCACACGCCCGTGTAAATAGTGGGACACGCGCCCGTGTAAAGAGTGGGACACACCCGTGTCCTCGACCGTGTGTAAAAACCTGGGTATTCTGTTTGTGACGTCAGCAACCTCATATGGGGCACACGACCTAGGCAAATGCCTGTGTGGCTAGCCCGTGGATGACAATGACTTGCAAGACTAACATACAGGGCACACACGGCCAAGTTACACACTCATGGGACTGACCGTATGTCACACACGGCCTGGACACATATCCGTGTGTCTACCCATGTGGACCAATTCAAGGCTATTTTCCAAGTCATTTAGCCACCCTCACTTGCACACATTCACACATCATCACATAACATTCTCAAATCATCAATTATAACTCTTGATTTATCATATTTGAATTATGAAAATCAAACTCTCTTCCCATAAACGAGGGAGAACTATTACTAGCACCATTACAATTGACATGAGCCATCATCCAAGGCTGTACACAACTAAACCATAAACTCTTTTAGGCCAACACATTTGGCTACTTTAACTCTGACTTACTTAAACCAAAATAAGAACCCTAGACATGCCATATCTCAAGAAGACTTAAAACCTTATACCCAAGTGACTGCTAAATAGTGTAAAAGCATCTTTGGTGGTTTCCAACCCGAGCTAGTTAAGTTAACACATAAGAGATAGGAAAGGAAGAGGAGTAAGCAATAATGCTTAGTAAGTTCATATGCAAATATAAATCAACTATTGACATTCATTTATTTTGCTCTGCCACAAAGGTATTATAATGAGATTTACATCTAAGTTCATGGTTACTCATTCAATCATTCAAAATGCTTACTCATTCCAAACCTTCACATATCACAAGTACATAATGTAAAACATTATTCACCTTTACTAGCAATTATACCCTACATTTATCACCACAAAGTAACATGAAACATTTACTTATACAATTTTTCGATGAACCCCTATTAATAATAATAAATACGGTGGTATCGCACACAGCCCGCCATTAATACTAAACACGATGGTATCGCAGATAGCCCACCGATAACAACAATAAGGTGGTATCGCACATAGCCCACCATTGATAATAAATACGATGGTATCGTACACAGCCCATCGTTAATAAATATTAAGGTTGTATCACACATAGCCCACCATCGATAATAAATACGATGGTATCGCACACAGCCTATCGTAAATAAATATTAAGGTGGTATCGCACATAGCCCACCATTTAATTACACATTCACATGTATTAATCCCCTTTCATTTTCCTATTTTGAATGCTCATCTACAATAATCATTCACATTCACACAATGTGTTAATAAGTATAACATATGCAATCAAGAGGCATTGTTTACACATGAACTTATCATAGGTTTATCACATACCGAATTCACTTCAAATGAGTTTTGGGCACATATCTGTACCTCTTATGACATGTCCGCATACTTTCTCATTTTTAACATAACTGTTGAATCATTCAAAATGTCAAAGAATACTCTCGAGTCTCATACATTTAGTATTATATCAACATCTTATCCCCAATAGGGTCTTATGTAACATCTCAAAAATTAGGGGTTATAAATTCTTGTATAATTGCATGTGTTGGGCTTGTTTAGTTAGTTATTTGAGGGTATTTGGGGGTTCTAGGGAGGCTTGGGTTCGAGTCTGAGCCCTGGAAAAATTTTGGTTTTTGGCCTTTAGTGGAGAGGGTAGTAGGAAGCAGGACTTAAGTAAATTTGGGTGTGTTTAGGAGACACAAGTTGGCCATGTGGTAGGGTGGTTGTGGCGCCAATGGGAGAGAAAGGTGGAAATGGTTTGAATCCCCTGAGTAGTAAAAAAGGGGTGACTTTTATTTTATGTCTTGAAGGTGCAAGAAGTGGGGTTTGAATCAAATTCTACTAAGGGAGTTGGGGACTTGATCAAACTTTTCAAATGGGTGAAGGAGAGGAATTGTATGAGGAAAATAAGGAGGAAATCAAGAAGCTAGTGGGTGTGGGAAGAGTTGGCTGAAAAGAAGAGTCTAGCTAAGGGGGAATTTCGGCTGAAGATGGGTCTTGGGTAGCATATTCGGCCTTGAATTAGAAGGGTGCCGAATTTCTCTAGTTCTCTTTGGTGTTTTATATTTTGGGCACTTTTTCCTTAAACATTTCAGGTCATCTCTTTTGCATTTTCTTCCTTGCCAAAATCTTTATCCCTCTCTCTCTTCTTCTCCGTTTTCTCTTCTACTACTTCTTCTCCAAAAGTCGAATCTCTTCTCTCTTCTCTAATCTGTAATTCTTTCTTCTTTCTCCTTTCAACACCATTCGATTTTTCTTTGCAGTTTAATTCTCTTAGCTGAATATCCTCTGTCGCTTGTTGTGTTGGGCATACTCACGGCATCTTGTTAATTAATCCTTGGCCGAATCATAGTCCTGTTCTCTCCTAGAGTGGTGCTATAAGGAGTTGGGAAAATCGATAAGTGGGGGAATTCTCTCTTTATCTATAACTTGGTTTCATTCGGTTTTTGTTATGTTGTGTTCTTCTTTCTCTCTCGTTAGGTCCAAGATACGTTTTTGTGTTATGGCCATCATTGGGATTAGGAATTTTCTACAAGGTGAAGAGGCACAAGGGATTTGAATTAATCAAATCTTTATCTGTAACTCATCAAGAAAGTGAGGTAAGATTGTTGCCATAATTTACTTGGTTTGGCTGAAAGTGGGATGATTGCTAATAACTCTCTTGTTGTAACATCCTAATAATTAGGGGTTATGCATCTTACTTAATTAAATGATGTTGCATGCTTAAATATGTTAAGTGTGTTTTGGAAGTTATTTTTGAGCTTCATTAATTAAGTGAATGCTTAATGGAACTTTTAATTTTTAATAATTAAGATGGAACTAAGCATGTTAGGCTTTAAGAATTAATGACAAGGAGTTTAAAGCATAAGTTGAGTAATTAGCAAAGTGGTAAGGACACATGGATGAGTGCTTGAGGGAGAGGTTCAATCCCTAGCTAGCAAATGGGAGGATTTTATTTTGTTTCCTTCCTATAGTGTTGGCCAAGGTCCTTCTAGAAAGGATGAGCATTCTTTTAATTTTGGCTAGTTGACCATATGAAAAGGCAAGCTAAAGAATTATGGCATGGAATCAAGATAGGATGATAAGATAGGGGGACAAGAGGCTTGATATGTGGGCAATGTTTTGAAACTTGTTCATGGTCATTTGACCATGAACCTAGACATTTATAAGGGCTAAGGGAGAGGTTTAATTGAGTTGGAAATTATGGAGTTGATAAGGAAGAATTGTGGAGGAAAAAGGGGGATTGTGTTGGCTTCCTTGTTGGCCGAATTTGACTTGAGTTAGGGGGTGAAAGTTGGCCAAAAGTTCTAGCAATTGTGCATCTTTTCTCATTTCTCCAAAAACTCTCCTCTTAGCCGAATCTTGCTTTGGGCATTAGGTAAAACTTCTCTTTGTTTTGGCTCTCATTTTGACTATTTCGATTAAAATTTCTATTCTCTCAAAATTCTTGTCAAAAGCATCAAAAGTTGGAAAAGCCTTTCTTCTTTTCTTTGTTCTCTCATTGCCGAATGTACCAAATTTCAAGCACCATTTTTTCTTCATTTCTCCCTCTTGGCCGAATGCACCTAAGCCCCAAAACCTATCTCTTTTCTCTTTGAAAATCATCTTCATCATCATCATCTTCTTTTAATCTCTCTTTCTCATTTTCTTTTCTTTTCATTCTATTTCTCTCTTCTTTCCCTCTCATAGCAAAACTATCCTATAATCTTTTCACTATTTTTCTTTCTTTTCTTTTAGTTAAAAACTGAAACCATCATAATTGAAACCATCATCTTTTCTCTTCTCTTTTGTTAAAGCCGAATTATCAATTCCTTTCTTCTCTTTGTTCAAGGCCGAACCTTCAAGTGAATCAAGTAAGGATCTTGTCAATTGTTTTCATGATCTCCTGTTTTTTTACTATAGTCTCATAATCCTTTTATTTTTCTCTCCTAGGCTGAATCCTTGGAAAGGATTTTTAAGGATCCTTGTTGAAGGCAATTTTTAAGAAGTGATCTTTTGAAAATCTTCGAGGGTAAGGATTTTTAATTTTGATCGTATTAATTCTTTTAGAATGGATCACTAATCAACGTTATTTTAGGGACGAATTGAGACTAACAAGATAGGTAAGAAAAGAGCCGTACGGAGAGTTTGGAAGAGAGGAGGTACTCTTTTACCATCAAACTACAAACGAAGGGTAGTGTCGGGTGTAAGAGACTTTCCACCGGGTTGTGGACCCTCTGCTAACGAGGATCGATTATTTGAAGTTGTACGTACAACCGAACCACTTTACGTTGGTGGATTATCAACGGGTTTTGATCCATCTAGTGGAGAAAAACCACAAATAACTATCGTTCAAGAATCCGAGGGTAAGGATTTAGATCCATCATCAATAAGTATAGTTTTGTTAGTAATAGTGTATACTAACCAAGTGTGATGATTAACTAGGTGTTGACGAGCGAGATAGTATCATTCTCACTGTCATAAGGTGTGTAACCCTACATTAAAAACTCATAGATCTATTCTTATATGTGATTTTATGATAATGTGTTTAATAATGATTTTTGGATACCATTCAGTGGTATACGATATTCAGGTATGTTTACCCCAATATTTCGTTAATTTTGCTATATGCATAAAATGTGAAATAAGTATGATTATATTATGATTTTGGGGTAAATGGCATGAAAACTAAATGTTATGTATGTGCATGGGCATATGGGTATATTTGATAAAGGAGGAAGTATTCTGGTGGTTTTACCACATTTCTGGTGACTTCGGTCACATATGTGAATCTGGTGACTTCGGTCACGTATATTTGAATCTGGTGACTTCGGTCACGTATATTTGAAATCCGGTGACTTCGGTCACATATTTGATATCCGGTGACTTCGGTCACAATTTTGTCTGGTGGCCTTGCCACAAAATTATAAGGGCGATGTGCATGTTGACTGCAGCAACTGCCTTCGATGGTGTGTAGCGGATGGAGGGTCGATTTAGTAATCCCACGGTGTGTTGGTTGGCATGCAATGGGTGTGTAGCGGATGGATATTTAGGTAGGTAGGCTCGCATTTCATTTCATGTACATAACCATATAATATTGAATGATTATTATTTGATCTGCTATGAAAATGGGCTTTTAAGCTAAATATGAGCTAAATGGGCTTTTGGGCCAAATATGACTTAAATGGGCTTATGAATAAATGTGTTATGAAAAATGGGCTTTTTGATGTATGTGTTACACATTGAGTTTATAACTCACCCATTTTGTGGGATAAACTTTTCAGATGACTCAGAGTGCGATGGATTGGGTCGTGAGGATTTGAGGTGGCCAATGCTCGTATCAAGTATTTTGGAGATTTTCCAATTTAAACTTATTTAATTTGATTATTTAGACTTTATTATGGGTTGTTATTTTTGTAATAAGGCCACTATAAACTGCTTTTAATTTTTGTGTTTGGACTTTTATTTTGCCATGAACAAATATCTATTAAATAACTAAATGGTTTTTCGATAAATAATTTAAAAATGTTTTTGTCACTAATATATATGTGTTTTAAAGTAATTTCCATAAATTTGGTTTTCTTTTAATTTATTAACTCCTTCTAAAATAATGTTTTAAAAAGACATAAATTTACTTTACAATTTGATTTCAACCTAAAATATTAATTTAATCTGTTTTCTACAAAAAAAATCATCAAGTTTTTCTTAAATAAAACGAGAATTTGCTAAAGTTAGATTCGAGGAACATAACAAATCCGGTCAGGCTTTTTGGGCCGGGTTTGGGGTGTTTCACTTGTTCACCGATTATTGTTAGGGACTGGATAGCTAAGAGATAAGGTCAATTTTTTATGCACTAAAGGAGACAGTGTTCGTGGTAAGTAAAGTTAGTCTAGTAAGGCGCTTCAAGCTAGGGTTTTTAAGGTCGAGACTAACCACTTGATTAACTATCACTATAGGTGTTTTGGAAGCGTTGGAAAACACAACTCGTAATCAGGTGTGTAATCTCACACCATTGTGTGTGATAGTATGTGATGTTCTGTGATTTGGCCATAAGCCGTAATGCCGAAAAGCTGGGGTATCAAAAATCGAGGCACTCGAGCGTGTGAGCGCTCGTAGTGAGAAATCGAGCCACTAGTGATGGCGGTAGACCGTTGAGAGGGTCACGAGCACTCCCGTGATTCTGATACTGTAATGGGCCTTTTCGAGCCAAAATAAGCTAAGTGGGCCCAATGGGCTAACGGGCCCACATGGGCAAAACCATGGAAAATGGACCGAATGACTGATGCGACTGCGAAGTTCACAGAACCGATACCGAAAATGAGCTAAATGAGCCACACGAGCGTGTAGGCCCATTTGGGCTGGAATGGGATCTTAGGCCCAATTACACTGTAGATTTTGGGGTCCCATGTCGCTTCAGGCAACAGTAGACCTCCGAAAAGGCCATTAGATGACTAAAATTACCGAAATACCCTTAGTGGGTAAATTACCGTTATACCCTTAAGTGACAAAATGACCGTTATGTCCTTGATGGTAGTTAAATATTGTGTATGTGATTTTATTTATACTGTTCATATTTGTAATACACTGCATTCATATCATGTTGCATGAGTTGGGTTTAATGATTGGAGGAAGTACCGTTTCAGTAGCTCTGCCACATACCGTTTAGTGGCTCTGCCACATACCGTTCGAGTGGCATTGCCACAAACCGTTTTAGTGGCTCATCCACATATACCGTGATTAGTAGCTTGACTGCAATATTGGTGAAGATTGGCTGGGTGGGTTGACATGGTCCCCACATGGTGTGATTGGTTGGTACGGGTGGAGAGTTAGCCGGCTGGTAGGATTGGGGTGGGCACATATCCACATACGTTGAGATGATTTTGGGGCTTAGGCCTAGCTTGTTACCGAATAGGGCTTAGTCCCAAACCGATACCGTATGGGCTTAGGCCCAAATAGTGACTGTTATAGGGGATTACACATTGAGTCCTCGTGACTCACCCTTCTATTTTGGCCGTGCAGGTAATCTCCAGCGTTAGAGGATTTAGAGCTGCGGAGGATTCGAAGGTGGCCATACGTCGGATTTGCTTCTTAACTAAACTTAGTAACTATGGTTTTATTTTATATTATTATTTCTGGGGTAATATTTTGTGTAATAAGGCCATTAGATTTTTTTTCCTTTTTAAACTTTAATTTGATAATTCTGCAAATTATGAATTGTTAAACGATTAGACACTGGTTTTTAAAACAATAACAATTGTTTTCACAATATCACGTTTCTGCAATTCTTTTAGTCAGACTTCTGCAAAAAATAAAGTTTTCAAAAATAATAACATCTTTATAAAAATAAACTTTAAGAAAATATTTTTTTTTACAAACAATGAAATTTAGAGATTCAAAAAGGATACAAAGTTTTTAACGAACGTGTAGCTTTTAAACGACATTTTGATGTGACATGCTAGATCCGGCCATAACGTCTAGGCCGAGTTTGGGGTGTTACATCTTACATGAAATATCATATCAATGCCATGTCCCTGACATGGTCTTATGCGAAATCTCACACCAAGGCCATATTTGAAATATGATCTTACATGGGACCTTAATTATCGTAGTATATTTGCCTTCCATTCTATACTTAAGTTCAATTGGAGATTTTCATCTCTTAACATCTCGTCAAATTGTATTTAATATATATATTCATAAAGACAATATTCAAGTCATTCAACATTGAAATATTTAATACCTCACATAAGATTGCATTATTTGCACATGAACTTACCTCGATACCGAAAAGGGTAGAAAGGGACCTATTTGTCCATATTTCTCTTTTCTCCCGTTCTAGGTTCGAATCTTGTTTTCTTTGATCTAGAACAATAAAATTTACTCATTTAATCAATACATTTTAAAATTTTTACTTCGACAAAATTACCATTTTGCCCTTAGACTTTGGCAAAATTACGATTTTGCCCATAGGCTCGTAAATCATTTTTCATCACATTTTCTTATTACAAAAGCCAAGCTGAACATTTATTCCTCTTACAACTACTCACAAATCCAACTATTTCATGTATTTATTACCAAACTACAACATTTGCATCTTAGTCCCATTTAGGTGTTTTCATGACAACACCTTTCACAAAAGTTGTTTCTCATCTCCCTAACATTCATTTTCTTCCATAAAAACTCAGCTAAAAACATAAACTCTCTCATGGAAAGTCTCTAGACTTCAACCATATTGCAAATTAGTCCCCTCATTAGTTATCTTAAGCTTTAGGGGTTCCAAAAGTACAATTTTTATCAAGAAATGATCACTAGAACACTTACTTGTAAGGAGAAGAGTGTGCTGAAATTTTCAAGTTCCCATGGCTGTTTTTCTTGAGAAAATTCGGTGGAGAGAAGGGAAAGAAAAGATGATATATTTTCTTCTCTTTATTTTATTATAAAAATCAATTTTTATCACCAAATTTTCACCTAACAATATGACAAAGTCAATTCTTTGTCCTCTATGGCCGAACACCTCTTAAAATAAGGCCTAATTGCACATTAGGGACCTCCAATTAATATTCCTTAGCTAATTAGTGCCTCTAGCAATTAAAATAGAACTTTTGCACTTTATACGATTTAGTCCTTTTTCGCGATTAAGCATGAAATCGCTAAAATTAAAGCATCAAAATTTTCGTGCACCCTTATAATCATGCTATAACCCATAAAATAAAATTAAAACAATTTTCTCTGACCCCAAATTAGTGGCCCCGAGACCACTATTCTGACTAGCCCCTAATTCGGGCTGTTACAATTTCAAGTCATACTTCAAGTCAAACGTGCAGATCATTGTAGCTGGTCCAAATCTGTATGCCTCCAAGTATGCCATATGACACAGATCTAGTAAATAGCCCACACCATTGACACAATCCTTCAGTATGCGGTGCGGACCTTGACCATATTAAATTCCTTCAATAGTTAATATATCCAAATTAAATAAAAAATGACGTGGAACTTTATAAAAGGACTCGTGAATAACAAATAACAATTTTAGTACCACCACATTAATCTAACTGATGTGTGATCCATTTCTGTAATCAAAGATGTCATTTCGATATCTGAAGTTTCAAATAAAAAATTTAATCATCGCCTAAACAGATAACGAAAATGAATTTTGTATAATTTTTTATGTTTTGAAGAATTTACAATATTTTTACCCATATAAACAAATTAATAACAACGTAATTTGGGATACACTAATGCAAGTCAATAATTCATTTTAGAAACCATCTCATTTTTTTTCATTTTTATCAAATAACATTTTTGTATAATGTAACAAATATTCAACGTATGTTAGCTATAAAATTTGTAAAGCAAATTCAGTTCAATTAATTAGTATTCAATCCATTTAACATAAGATGTATAAATTATTTTTCTTATAAAAAATTAAAAGTATTTTGATAATTTTTTCCTCTACTTGAAGATAATTAATTTATGGCACATTTGTCCCTTTTACCACAAAAATCCAATAAAATATAATTAAATACCAAAACAGGTCATTGTACAAATTTGTAGCAAACAACCCATTTCAGCATTTATTATGGAAGGAAAAGACTCATTTCGACAATTCATTTGTGGGGTACGCTATTTTGGATTTAATTATCCTTTTTATTTATTGTAGTAAACTCAAATAAAAACAAAAATTACAAATCAAACTAATAAAGAACACAACATCATGAATCCAAACAAATATTTACAAATGTACCTTCAAACCAAATTAAATTACTACTTCCAATACTACAAATACAAAATCAAACAAATAATAAGTACTAAAAAGAATTAGTTACAAAAATATTTAATAAATAACTACAAAAAAAATTTACCTTTTAATACAAATTTAGGTGCAGCCTCGTCTCCTCTTTAAACAAACAAAATTAAACAATTAATAAATCACAATAAACACTAAACTAGACAAATAATTAATAATTACTAGAAAAATACGTTTCAAAATCAAATAGTTTGGCTACTCCCTTTCAAAACCCTAAAACACCAATCTTTTCCCAAAACTTTAAGTTTCCTTTTTTTTAACAATCAAAACCCTATTCTTGTAACACCCTTTACCCATATTCAACGCTGGAACATGGTACGAGGCATTGCTGGGCTCACACGCAAGCAACTATGCAATACCGAGACATGACTTTCCAGTTAAAATTAAAACTTTTCGTAACACCTCTTAAACAAGCCTACGAGGCCTAATCACACATTAGGAGTAGTTCGGGATCAAATCAAACTCTTTTATAAATCTCTAGAAAGGCTTAAAAATTTTCGTTAAACAATCCACACGCCCATGTGGAGGAATGGACACGTCCATATTGCATATCACATGCCCGTGTTCCACACCCGTGTGGATTTATTTTTCAATTTGAACCTGCAGGGGTTTTCACACGGCAAGACACATGCCCGTGTCTATGGCCTGTGTCCCCCACACGACCACGACACGCCCGTGTGCAAAAGCCTTGGCATTATGTTTTTGACGTCATCACCCCATAAATGTCACACGGCCAAGGCACACACCCGTGTCCTTCGACCGTGTGGCGAATTGAATTCCTAAATCAGGTGCAAACTTCACATGGCCCGGGCACATGTCCGTGTCTTAGGTCGTGTCTCCCATACGGTTGAGACACACGGCCGTGCCTCTGCCCATGTAGTTTCTGCTGATCATACTAACTTGCCATTCTAGCATACAAGGGGACACACGGTCTAACCACACGCCCATGAGGTTGACCATGTGTCACACATGCCCGTGTGTCTACCCGTGTGGACAAGAACAAGGCTATTTGCCAAGCTTTTTCTATTACCTAAACTCATGAAAACATAAATCACATCAAACCATCAACCCGTTCATGCATAATAAAACCAAGTAAATCAACCAGCAACTTGCACATTCATGAATAACCTCATCATTTCATAGATTAATAAGGAAAAGCCATCAGCTATGGCCTTACAGAAAAGAAATCATCTTTGAGTGATCTAACACATTTGGCCAAAATAATATGACATTCAACTAAGTCTAGTCCCTATACATGCCATACTCAAAATGTTAAATCTAACTATACCAAGATGTGCTGATAGTGTGGGTGATCTTCTGATTATCTTCATATCCCGAGTTGGCTCTTCGACACTATAAAACAAGGGAAAAGAGAAGGGAGTAAACTCTAAGTTTAGTAATTCTATATGTAAACAATAAGCATATATCACATGCTAGTCAATCAAAAACATTACATACTATGTAAAAACAATTTGTATCCTCATAATCTTGCTTACTCATTTCAACCCTTAACACATCCCGACCACATATCGTAAACATTGCTCACATTTACTTGCACATATTCCCTGCACTTATCACCACAAGGCCACATGAAATTTCACTTAGTTAAGTTTCTTGATGAACCCTTAGGAATGATACAAGATACCCGATGGTTTTGCACATAGCCCACCATTAATCAATAATAGGGTGGTATCGCACACAGCCCACCAATAATGATAATTACAATGGTATCGTACAAAGCCCACCAAAATGACATTATATTCGATGGTATCGCACATAGCCCATCGTTAATAAATAATAAGGTGGTATCGCACACAGCCCACCAACAATTGCATATTTACGAATATTTATCTGTACCCAAATTTCTATTCCGAAAGTTCATTCGAGGATTACCCATTTTTTACCATTTTCAATAAAACTAACCAATAAGCATTTACATCCATACAATGCATTAATAGGTAAAACATACGTAATAAGGATGTATCATTTACACATAAACTTACCTCAATGCAAAATATGTTAATTTGAGGTTTAGTCCGAAACCTTGCCTTTTCCCCAGTCAAGGTTGATTCCGCGTTCTTCTTGATTTATAATAATAAAATTTACTCATTCAATCACTACATAAATAAAAACACTTCAAAATTTATACTTTGGAAAAAACTACCATTTTGCCCTTATACTTTGGCAAAATTATGATTTTGCCCCTAGGCTCGTAAATCATTTTTCATCAACTTTCCTCATTTAAAAAGCCTAGCCGAGCATTTATTACTCTTATAACAACTCACAATACCAATCATTTCATTCATTTACTACTCAATTTACTACCTTTACAAAAAGGTCCTTTTAGGTATTTTCATGGAAACATCTTTCACAAAAGTTGTTTATTTAGCAACTATAATTCATTTTCTTCCCTAAAAAATCAGCAAAAAACATAAGAACTCTCATGGTAAATCTCTAAACTTTCAACCATTTTGTAAAATAGTCCCCTCATTAGCTAGCTTAAACTTTAGGGGTTCCAAAAGTACAAAAATTATTAAAAACAACCATCAAGAACTCTTACTAGTAAGGAGAATAAGTTGCTTAAATTTCAAGCTCCCAAGACCCTCTCTTGAGTGTAAAAACTGGTGGAAGAAGAAGAGAAATGAAAAAGATGATAGCATTTTCTTTATTTTGTCTTATTTTATTCATTTAGTCACCTAATGTCACCAAATATTGACCAAATTTTAATACTTTTGTCCCCTGGCAGGCCATCACCCTTAGGAAGACCTAATTGTACTTTAAGGACCCCCAATTGATATTCTATAGCTATTAGACACCTCTAACTTGTAAAACAAAACTTTTACACTTTATGCGTTTAGTCCCTTTTCGCAATTAAGCATGAAATCACCAAAATTAACACACCAAAATTTTCATACACTCTTATAATTATGCCATAACACATAAAATAATATTAAAACTAATTTATCCAACCTCAAATTAGTGGTTGTGAAACCACTATTCTGACTAGCCCCAAAATCGGGCTGTTACAATTCTTTCTCTTCTTTTTTTAACAACCAAAACCCTAAAAAAAACTGTAACACCCCTAAGCCCTCTCCATCGTTGGATTAGGGACACGGGCATTACTAACTAATCACGACATTTAATTACATTATAAGTAAAACTGTAAGCTAGCTAATAAATCGTAAAAGTAACATATTTTAACCCCATATTTAGTATTATTTTGGATCATTTAGCCTTGATTTATGTAAAAAGGTTATTTTAATCCTTTCTTTTCATGTTTATACTCAGGAAAGCACGCAAGGATGAAAAGAACGAGAAACGAGCTTAAAACGGGCCAATTTGGCCCAAAGAGGAAATCGACACGGCCTGGACTTCAAGCCACATGGTCGTGTCTCGTCAAATTACAAGACATGACATGAATCTTGATCTACACGGCCATGCTTAAAACAACAGAATCAAAAGATAGCCCAACCACGACTTACACAGGCGTGTGCCATGGTCGTGCCCCTATTACGGGAGAGAGTAATTTCACTCGGATTTGGATACTTAGAGCCAAAGAAACACTTTCCAAAGCTTATTCAAACATCGAGTAGGAAGCAGAATTAAATTGGGATACTTAAGGACCAAGTAAGGGATTCTAAAAGTCTATATAAACACCCTAAGTGCATTCTGAAAGGGGACGGTGAGCTAGGCCAAGGAGCCAAGCCAGGAAGATTACGTTTTGTGGGATCACTCGAAGATAGCCAAGTGGATCCATGTCGAAGAGCCAGAATTCTACTTAAGACGGTGAATTTCTCCTTCAATTCCTTCAGGGTTTTTGGGATTTTTTTTGTTTTGTTTTATCTTTTCTCTTGAGATGTTTTCTTTATTTGTTATGAACTAAACCCTTCAGATACCTGAAGGGGATGAAACCTAGATGAATTTTGTTATTGATTTCTGAATTATATGATAAATACTTAGTTTGTTCTTAATTGTGCATGCTTAATCCAAATCTGATGTGCTTAGGTGGAGGAGGAATAGACCCTGCTTAAGAGTAGATTGAGCATAATTAAGCGAGTTGATCACATAGGGTGACTAGATTTTTTCGGATTAGGGTGAAACCTAATATGGGAATCCATAGATTGATTTACTGCTATTCTAGGGGGTTATTATAAGAGAACGAGAGTTCCACTAATTAACCTAAGGTTAGCGTTATTCGCCTCGAGAGAGGGTTTAATATATGTTAGGGAGTCTTACGGATCAAACTAAGTAAATAAATCATATGGTTCAGTATTAAATAACAAGTGAAGTCTAGGTGGATTCTTCATGAGGGTATCGTTATGATCAATTGAGTTTTCTTCAAGTTATTTCCCTATTCGTTCTTTTTGTCTTTGTCTTTAGGTTAGAAATCGTTAAACTAGATTAAATCAACCAATCACTCCATATTTTAGGCTAAATAATAAAAAGAAAGTAAGTATTAGTACTTTTAGTTCCTTTGGGTTCGATAATCCGATCTTGCCTAAGCTATACTACTGTTAGATAGGTACACTTGCCTTTAATCGTTGTCAGAGTTAGTCTCACGGTTCGATCTCATTCATTATAAAATTTAAAGCTCTGATTTCAGTGATCACTAACTATTTACATCACATCATATTGAGAGCTATACATGCAAATTTAATATTTCCATAATAATTTCTTATACAATCGAATATTGAATCATGCTAGATAATGCTAAATTCGGTCTTCCACTATTTACACTCTTATCACTATTTATCATCTCTTAAGAGATAAAAGTTGGATGCATAACAAATCTATTCCAATTATTAGCATCAGAGTATTGGTCTATACTCTGCCTATCTACTTTCGATGATATTAGTAGAATAACCCACTTCACCTAATTTAGGTTTTCTATTTCATTCCAAATTAGAGTAAAAACACTCTTATAGCCATTAATAAAGGTTTACGGGTCCCAAAAAATAGTCTAAAAAAACAAGGGCTAATTTGAAACAATTCTAAAAGTTTAAAGGCAATCTCTAAATACTTAGAAATAGGGGTCACACAGCCGTGTGGAATGCCCCAGACCATGTGACTTTCGAAGTTGGGACACATGGTCGTGTCCCAGCCTATGTCTTTGCCCGTGTCACTCACTGACTTGAGACACACGGCAGTGTCCCAGCCCGTGTCTCGGCTCGTGTAACTCACTAAATTGGATTACACGGCCATGTCAGATGCCATGTGTCAACCTGAGTATGTCACACTGCTGTGTGACATACCATGTCCTAGGCCGTGTGTACCTAAATATACCTTAAAACTAAAGTTTACCAAATTGCGTTTACTTTGACATTAAGCAACCAATTCACCAGTCATTTAACCTACCCGAAACACGATTAAACATGCTCAAAACAAGCCAAAACAACCATTCTAAGTGCCTAACTGATGTACCCTCATTTGTACCACATTTTATATCTTCAAACAATTTGAAAAAGCATCAACCATTCAGAACTTTCATTCATGCCAAAATTGCCACAATTGAACTAACATTTAGCTACGTAGGCTACGAAGCTTTAAGCTAAACACATACCAAAACATTAAGCTAAGTTATCATACCAAACATAGCCTCAACCACAACCATATATATACAAATAACCATTATTTCACTAGAAAACCAAAATATCATCACATTATAAACAACATCAACCAAAGGACCTCCTAGGTACATGCCATTACAAAATAGAACATCACCACACTTGAATCCCGAATTTGTTGTTGGATGATGAGTCGATGATAAGCTGAAAAGTACCTAACCTGCGTACGAAAAACAAAACTGCACGATGAGTATAACTCAATGGTATTTCTATAATTCGAACAGTTTAACTTGATATGAGTAATCAAAATGTAAAGAATGCAACAAGAAATGTTATGCACTTATGTTTCAAATCAATAATACAAATTTACTCATTTATTATTTACATCCACTAAATTCCACATGTTCATGCACATATAGTGGTAATTCATATATAACATTTGGTAATTCAACTCATTCAATGGAATGATTTATCTTTTTGTTCAATACATGAATTCATATCCCATTTCATCATTTCATTTTTAATTTCCCATCTCATATTCATTTCTCATCCTTGTCAACTAAATATCAGCACATAAATTTTATAATTTAATTTTTCCTATTAATACGACTCGGACTCGAATGGATACACTGATCCAACCAACAGATCAGTTTGGCACCCAGTGCCTTAATGGATAAGTTTGAAGTAATAATTGAACCCAACGCTATATAAGTTTACACCTAGTCTCTTATTGGTTAGACCAAAGCACATTGGCACCCATTGCCTCATCGACTCAAGGTTAAAGAAATCCCTGAACTCTTCCTATCGTATGTGTAACATCTCGAGTTGTTAGGCTTATGCGTTTGATGTGTGATTATCTTTAATGTGTTAATTAGAGTGTTAGGGGTCCAGATTGGGCTCGAGGTTGGGCTAAGGCCTTAGCAGAATTAGTTTTTGGACACTCTAGAGGAAAGCCTGATAAGATAGGGCTTAAAAGATGTTCATTGTGTTTTGAAATACAAGGTGGGCTTGTGGCCCAGTGGCAAAATGGCGCCACTTAAAGAGCAAGGAGGTGGCGTCAACTGAGGAGGCCCAAACTCAAGTAGCATGTAGCCCAATTCTTTTAATTAGAGTTAGCTAAATTTTGGCATTTAGGTGGATAATGTTGGACAGCAAT
The DNA here is from genome assembly GCA_025506655.1 of Gossypium rotundifolium. Taxonomy (NCBI): domain Eukaryota; kingdom Viridiplantae; phylum Streptophyta; class Magnoliopsida; order Malvales; family Malvaceae; genus Gossypium; species Gossypium rotundifolium. The sequence goes on from CP106730.1 coordinate 36,159,221, forward strand.
AAGGATTAGAAATAGGGGAATTTTATGTGGATAATAAGTTTGATAATGTGCTGATAAAGGGAGGTAGAGATGGTGTTGTCTAGGCCTCTTTTGGAGGTGTGCTTGGATAAAGATAAGGGAGAAAGTTTAGGAGCTATCTAGGAAGCAAGTGGTGGCTAAATTTGGGACACTGTGTGCAAAGGGGGATGGCTAGATAGGACTAAGGGGTGCCAAAATTTCCCCTTGTTTATTAATTAGTTTTAGTTTTCAAAAGAGGGAAATCCCGACATTTAGTTAGTGCTGGTGCAGAAATTCTCTTTAAATAAAGGGGATATCTCTTCAATTCCGATGTTTGGTCCCTATTTTCTTTTTCCATTCTCTCATCCTCACTTTTATGCAAAAGTCGAAAGTCTATTATTCTGTTCTCTATTCATTTTCTTTTTTCTTTCAATAGCTGAAATCTCCCAATTGTTCTCAACATATTTTCTTTCAAAAGCTGAAACTCTGAATTCTCTTCTCATCCCCATGGTCGAATACTTCCTATTCCCTTTTATCGATTTCTTTACTAAAGCCGAATCTACATAGACTTCTTTCTATCATCTTTTCTTCTGATCTTCTCAAAAGCCAAAATCTCTAAGGGGTAGTCGAATTCTTTGTGTTAAGGTGAGTGCCGATTTTCCTATCTCTTCACTTTCTCTTTCGATTTTTGGAAGACAAAGCCGAAAAGCTAATGGTTTGATGGTTTTGTATAATTTCTTGTTGGGTGACATTTGGGAATTTAGTTAGATCGCCTAGATCTAAAAGCCGAAAATGCTAGTCTCGGAGTCTCAATCTCTTTTCGGGATTTCAAGGTAAGGGCTCAAATTTTCCTATGTTGTTTAATCGGGTTCTTTTTCAATCTTCGTGCCCTAGCCTAATGTTGCGTTAAGCAATCATCATAGTATCTTCTGACCAAAGATCACTCATGGACTCGAATGTCAGCAAATCAAAGGAAAGGGTTGGATCTGTAATCCCAGCCCCAAAGTTTAAGAAACGCGCGGTGTCTGCTGTTCGAGATTGGCCACCGAGTTGTGGACTGGCTTCTGAACAGCATCTTAGGCAGATAGCAGTCGTATCGACTTCTGATAGTGGCAACATAAAAAGTATTGTTCTATCAGTAATCAGGTGTGTAGATCTCTATCACATTAGTTAATCTGTATTATATGTATGCTATGGGCTAAAAGCCAAAAATAAGGCTATATGAACAGTCATATTACCCAAAAAGGGTAGGCAAGGGATGCCAGGTACGTAATCATAGAAACTTCTCCATGTGTATCGAAGTATGTGAAAGTATGTGATCTGTTTAGATAGTTTAATGTTCTGATTCTTGCATGTATGTATGCATGTGATGGGATTGATATGATGAATGGGAGCAGGTCGCAAGGCGATCGGTGGCTTTTCCACATAGGTCACATAGTGATTGGTCTTTATGACAGGCAGTGCAGCTGTCGATATATATTATTAAGCTCGCGAGGCGATCGGTGGCTTTGCCACATAGGTCACATAGTGATCGGTCTTTATGACAGGAAGCACAACTATCGATATGGTGTGTAGCGGATGGAGGGTTGATTGTAGAAATCCCCACGGTGTGATGGTAGGTATGGGGGTGTGTAGAGGATGGACTTTTAGGTTTGGGATGGGCCATGTTGCATGTATTATATTTTGTGCCATTGTGAATGGGCCTAGGCCCATAATGTGTTTGTGGGCCCAAGGCATTTATATGTTTTCAAGATTTGCACACTGAGTCTTGGTGACTCACCCGTTTATTTTTCCCAACACTTCAGATGAACAGTAGATCGTGGACATGGGAGCCGAGGCGGACTCTTGAGGCCATCAAGTTTTTGTTGTCTTTATAGACTATTTCCATTTTTTTTTTATTTTGTTCCCTTAAGTTTAAATTTGGGATTATTTTTTTGTAATAAGGCCCCCATAACTTAGGTTATCGTTTTATATTTTTTTTTCCTTCTTTATTTCTTCTAGGTTATCGCCTTCTTTATTTCTTCTAAACAAACTTATATTTTCAAAGTATTAATTATAAGGTGAAATTAAAATGGGTTTTCCAAGGGTGTTTATCGCAAATGCTAAAGTTTCTTCAAAATATCACAATTAATGATTAATCGGTTAAAATAAGCTGAGATTCTTCAAAACCCTACAAACAAAGGTTTCAACATTCAACCCGTAGCATACCAGATCCGGTCAAGATGTATGGGTCGAGTTTGGGGTGTTACAGTATGGCATGCCATCTATATCCGACTTAGACTGAAACAATTAATAGGGTTCCATTTCACTTTCCAATACATCCAATGTCCAAATCTCATATATGTACATTATCACATCTATATACATATATTCAATTCAATATTCATATAAGCAACACATTTCATGATATACAAACTTCGTCCACTCAAATCAACTATGGATTCAATTCAGCCCAAGTACAAAAGTTCTCACCTCAATACTTACCATACACAAGAATTCAATATGTAACAATTTATAACTTAGTTCGGATTATAGAAACACAAACAATATATTCCGATCTACTTGACGTCGACCTTGCCTTTCCTTTTCTTACTCAATGATTTCATGATGACGTTCGCTACGAAATAAAATAATTACAATAGATTAATAATACACAACTCAATTTTCATTAAATTTCAAATGTTACACCATATTTTGCTCAATTCCCAATTTAGTCCCTAAACCGAAACTAATTTTAATATCCATATTTAACCTCAAATTTTTAGAGTAATTTCACTTTAAGCAAAATTTAGCTCCTTATTTTCAATTCTACACCTTAATTTTGGATTTTTCATAATTTAGTTCTTATTACTCAAAATTAAAAATTTATTCCAAAATTTATTCCTTTTCCACTTCTATCTTAAAAATATATCAATTTAATCCTTAAAGCTCTAACTAATTAACAATGGCAACATCCTCAATCTTGAAAATATTAAAAATTACAACATGGTCTGGGTAGCTCTAACTAATTAACAATGGTAACATCCTTACTAATTCATTTTCCTGAAATTTACCTATAAAAATTTAATTCTCTACTAGTTGGTGTCGCCTCTCCACCACGCTCCACCACCCGCACCATACCATTTTGTAAATAATGGTGGTGGGATACCAATTTGGTTTATTATTATTTTAGTATTATTGAAGTAAAAAAGTTGATTTGCAATATGAATAGTTATGCATATTGAAAAATTGCACAGAGTTATATTCTATTAATTATTGATTGGAATAAAAAATTTACACTTAGTAATATTACAAAAATAATATGTTCATTATTATTAGATTTTCAATATTTTAGTTTAATAAAAATTAATATAAAAATATATAATTCTTATATCCCACATTGGCAACTACACGTGGGAAGATATGAGGTAACTTGCAGATGACCATCCTCAAGAAACAATCTACATACAATCCTTCATTAGGAACTGTCCATTACCATCGTTCACTTAGGACTGTTAAGAAGCATCTATAGCGACCTTCACATAGGACAGCCTACATATGACCCCACATGCATCCTATCCAAGTTAGCCTGAAGACAGTTCATTACACACTCTTATGATGACCACTGAGGCATAACAACTTTATATAGTCCCAAGGACGAGAGTGTCAAAGTAGGACTATGCAATACACAATATGGCAGCAACTGACATATAATGACTTTGCCACTTGGTCAACACAAACAACCTTATAGGACATTACAATGTTGGCTATGTGGCATTACACACAAGGGCCGACCCCTTTATAAGTCCTAGTGCATAAAAAACGTGGGATCGACTCTTTCTCCTGTAATAGCCTAAAAAAAAAAATTTAGCACCCTCCTTCTTTTTCTCCTTCCATAACCCCTTCACTCTGGCTCTACTTTTGTTAGAGGTGAATCGACACTCCTCTTCACCACCCTTTCCTCCTTGTTGGATATTTGTATCAATAATTGGTTCGATGAACATGGATTTAACCACCATGGCTCACTATTCTACTATCATCCTAAATAATGAAACTAACCAAAATCTAAAACTCCATTTAACCCAAACATAAACTCAAAACCACCTCAAGTTACTCAGCAAGCACTTCATGGCCCAACCCAACAACAAAACACTCGAAACCATTCCCAACCTCCACCAAAAACCTCTTCCATTGTCTCACATGACACCCATATTTATACACCTTATTACCAGTACTGCTACCACCATAGTGGTTTGCTCAACCTCCTTAAGGCAACACAAGTGCTCCACCAAATGGCCAAACCTTTCAAAATCCTAACATAAGTTCACGGCAGTTTCTAGAGATGCAAGAGAAATTGTGTCTATTAGAAGCCTAAATTTTTGAATAGTAGCAACTTTACTAGGAAAAAAAGGAATGCCAATGCCTATTGGATCGAAATAATTCTAAAAATGAGTAGGCAAAGATTGTCCTAGAGTGGACCACCTAGTCTAAGAAGAAGAAACAACGCAATCTATCCTCCAAAGGTAAAGAAACTATGAGAGATAAAAGGACCCTCTGTACCAACCCTTGGACTCCCTCTACCCAGCGATATTTTATAGTAGACACCATCATAACCATGACTGTAATACCCATAACCCCTTTTTGTTGTCAGATTAGGGTCACAGACGTTACTAACCAATTACAACATTTAATTACATCATAAATAAAACTGCAAGATAACTATTTACATCACATCAAATTTAATATTTCCATAATAGTGTCTTATACAATCGACTAATGAATCATGCTATGCAATGCTAAACTTGGTCTTCCGCTGTCTACACTCTTATCACTATTTATCCCCTCTTGAAAGCTAAAAGTTGGATACATAACAAGATTATTCCAATTATTAGCATCAGAATATTGGTCAATACTTTGCATATCTACTTTCGATGATATTAGTAGAATGACCTACCTCACCTAATTTAGTTTTTCTATTTCATTCCAAATCAGAGTAAAAATACTCTTATAGATTTTATTACAAGTTTACGTGTCCCTAAAAATAGTTGGGTAATCTAAAAACCTAGAAACAGGGGTTACATGGCTGTGTGGCTAGGTCATGTGAATTTCGAAGTTGGGACACATGACGTGTCCTAGCCCGTGTCTCTACTCGTGTATCTTACTGACTTGAGACACACAGCCGTGTCCTAGCCCGGTCTCCACTCATGTAACTCACTGACTTGGGTCACATGGCTGCTTGTTTGCCCGTATGGGAACTATATTTATACTATTTTACAACACATTTAGGGCCCATGCCCGTGTGTGTTGCCAGTGTATGTCACACAGTCATGCGATAGATCGTGTCTCAAGCCGTGGTGTACCTAAATGTACCTTAAGTTAACCAAATTTTGTTTACTTAGACATTAAGTAACCAATTCACCAATCAATTAACCTATTCAAAATACAATTAAACATGCTTAAAACAAGCCAAAACAACCATCCTAAGTGCCTGACCAATGTACCCTCATTGGTATCACATTTTATATCTTCAAACAATTTGATAAAGAATCAACCATTCATATCTTCCATTCATACCAAATTTTCCAAAATTTAACTAACATTTAGCTACTTAGGCTACCAAGCTTTAAGCTAAACCCATACTAAAACATTAAGGTAAGATATCATACCAAATATATCCTCAACCAAACCATATATACAAATAACCATTATTTCACTAGAAAACCAAAATATCATCACATTATAAACAACATCAACCAAAGGACCTCCTAGGTAAATGCTATTACAAAATAGAACATCACCACACTTGATTCTAGGATTTGTTGTTGGATGTTGAGACGATGATAAGTTGAAAAGCACCTAACCTACATACGAAAGAAAAATCGCACGCTGAGAATAACTTAGCGGTATTTCTATAATCTGAACTGTTTAAACTCGATATGAATAGTTAAGATATAAAAATACAATAAGTAATGTTATAAAACATATGTATCAAATCAATAATGTCATCTTACTCATTCTTTATTCACATTCAATAGAGTTCACAAATTTTAACACATGACAGTAGCATTTCATATGGCATTTGGGAAACTAACTCTTTCAATGGCATGCTTTATCTTTTTGTTCAATACATTAATTCATTTTAATATTCATCTCTCATTTCATCATTTCATATTCCATTTCCAATCCTTGTCATCTCGATATCAACACATAAATTTTATCATTTAATTTCCCCTATTAACATGACTCGGAGTCAGATGGATACACGAATCCAATCAACACACTAGTTTGGCACCCACTGCCTCATCAGATAAATCTAAAGTAATAACTGGGCCCAACACTATATAAGTTGACACCCAATGTCTCATCGGTTAAACCGAAGCAAATTGACACCTAGTGCCTCATCAACTCGTGGTCAAAGAAATCCCAGAACTCTTCCTTTCTTATGGCATGCCATCTATATTCAACTTAGCCCGAAATAGTTAATAGGGTTTCATTTCACTTTCAATACATCCAATGTTCCAATTTTACATATATTCATCATCACAAATATAAGTATATAGTAAATTTGATAACAACTATAATTTTTCAATACACATATTCATAAGAATACCACATTTCTCGATAGACATAATTTGTTCATTGTAATCATAGTTTGATTCACTTTGGCCAAAAGTACAAGTGTAACACCTTAACCCGTATCCGTCGTCGGAACAGGGTTACAGAGCATTGCCAGAGTTTACAAATCAAATAGACAGAAATTTCAACATTTCAAAACATATCAATATTCAAAATAAAAAATCAAAAAAATTCATTCATATTATCCCGTATATGAGCCGTCGACACCCAAAATATGCATTAGAAACAAGTTGAGACTAAATAAAAAACTTAAAGAATTTTTCGAAAAACATTGAAAAATTTCAAAGTTGTAGGGATCAAGAGACACAACTATATCTTAGGTAATGTGGGCATTCAAAATAGGGACACACGGCTGTGTCCTAGCTCGTGTTTGTGCCCGTGTAACTCTCTGACTTGGTCACATGGCTAAGCCACACACCCGTGTGCTAGGTGGTGCACCCTTCAAAGTAAACTCACATGCCGTGTGTGAGGCCGTGTAAGAGCCTGACTTGCAACCCTTTAAAAACTATAGGGGACACAAGGCCGTGTCACCTGGCCGTGTGTCACATATGGCTGAGACACACGTCCATGTCTCTACCTGTATGGATGAAAATAGGCCATTTTACAAGCCATTTTTCTCACTTTTGCATTAACGTGCACTCAACATTGTGCATATAAACAAGTCATATTAAGTTATCCAAAATAAGAAAAATCAAGCCTTAAACATGTAATATATTCTTATACAACCAATATGCCCTTAGGCACCTCAAACGAAAATTATAAACATGTTTAACCATGTATTCAATATAACCAAATGTTCAACTAAATTATATGCATACTTTCATCAATACATATCATATAGATCACTTATCAAAACAAACCATTTGGTACCTATTATACCATTTTAATCACTAGCATCAAATGGTCCTATAATTCACACTAAAAACATCAATAAGCCATTCAGCAAGTACCAATTCACAAAAATTCTATCAAGCTTCAAAGCTTATACAAAATGCATAATCAAACCACCAATTTTGCCTTCCATCATTCTACCATATCAAGCCACACATCAACATGATAAGGCTACTTATATACATACCAAAATATTGCAAAACATAAGCCAGAGCATATGGCCACAATTACAACAAAACATATAGGCCAACATTATCCAAAATAGCCTATACATGCCATTATAACCAAACTTAAATCAACCTAAAGTACTGAGTGAGCTATGGATAAGGTGATAGAACTCCAAAAAGCTTTCAACCGAACAAGTTTCTGATTCACTATAAAACATGAAAAAATACACAAAGTAAGCATTTACGCTTAGTAAGTTTGCATATCATAGAATTTAACTTACCATTTAAGCACATATTAAATAAGTAAACAATGCATATCCTAACATATATTGGCCAAATGCCTAAGCACATATACACCAATCATGTTAGTCATGTAAACACATATATAAACCAAGTCATGGATGAGCTCAACAATTAATCCAATTCCATATACATGTATCATCCATTCCATATACCTATACGCCATGTAATACATTTTCCATATAATTCATATCTATCCCTATAACAGTTTGTATCGAACTCATGTCATTTCGTATTAGAACATTTCCCGTTGAACCATTTAGAATATCGTTGGATACTCGGGATAACTGACATATAGTGTGCTAAACTGTAATTTGTAAATTTCTATACATGTATGCTCGTACGAGCTATGAATTGATATGCTCTCACAAGTTGGAAATCGATAAGCTCATACGACCTGAGAATCAGTAAGCTCTCACGAGCTGCAAATTAGTAAGCTCATAGAGCTGTGGTGTGTCCGTAACATATGCAGGACCTTAACCAAATTGGTAACCCTAATGACATGTCATTTGTATCCTACGAAATTCCTAAGGTTCAAACGAGACTCAGTAATCGACATATGTCGTCAGAATGTGTTCGGTATTTATACATGGAAATTATACAAATGACACACATAAAATTCAATTAAAACATATAAATACTCAATTTAATTACATGAAATTACCTCGATGAGTATACGTAGATACAAAGGTAATTTGTAACAGTCCGATTTATACCCTAGTCGAAACAGTGGTTTTGGGACCACAAATTCGAGTCTGTATAATATTTTAATATTATTTTCTGTGCCGTTGATAAGTGATTAAGCATGTACAAAATTTTCGTATGGTAAATTATCCGTCTGTGTGTTTAATTTGACTAAAAGATTGAATTGCATTAAGTGTAATAGTGGCATTCTATTTGATTAAGTGCTTATTTGATGTGGCTTTTAAATGTGGAGGCCTTATGAGACAATTTAGCCAATATTTACTTAGTGGATGTTTAAAAGACATAAGTGACCTTATGTATATATGATATTAAATGTTTATTAAAAGGGTTAATATGGTAAATATGTGTTAATATGTTTGTAATAAAATAAACAAAAGAAAAGATGAATGTTATCATCTTACTTGGGTACCGAAATTGAAGAAAGAGAAAAGAAGAAAATTTTCTAGGGCATTCGGCCATATATAAGCAAAATTAAAGTATGATTTGACTTTGAATTTTGATGATTTTTATGTTTTTGAGATTGTTGCTCAGTCTACTATCAAGCCCATGTTGTAATTTGAAGAATTAATGATGTCTATGAAATGTACCATTGATGAAATGGTGAGCTTTGTGATGAGTTTAGGTGTTAAATGAAAGATATGTGTGAAGTGAACATGTTTTGTTCTTGAATTTTTGATGAATTTAGCTAATTAGGGCTAAATTGTGAAAATAGCATTTTTAGTAGAGGTGTACATGGGCCAGGCGGCCCGGCCCAGCCCGAAGGCCCGCCCGAAATATGGGAGGGTTTGGACAAAAATATAGGCCCGAAAAATGGCTTGGACAAAAAAATAAGGCCCGTTTAAAAAATAGGTCGGGCTCGAGTAAGGCATTTTTGGCCCAGGCCCGGCCCGGCCCGAATTCATTAAAGGAAAAAAAAACTATTTTTTAAATATTATTTTCTTATTATTTTTCTCCTTATTTTGCTACCATTTTACTATTATGTTTCTATTATTTTGTTGTTATTGTTTAGATATTATATAAAACTTATTTGATTGTTAATTTTGTTATTATTTTAAAGACATTTGTTAATTTTTTATTATTTTAGAGGCATTTGCTTGTTAAGTTGCATCTATTTTAGTGTTATTTAACTCTACATATTTTTAAAATTTATTTTCAATTGGTTGAAAAATATTTATTTTAATTTTTTTAGTATTTTTGATGTATTATATATATTTAAAAATTAAATAAAATAATATAAAAAATTAATACAGGTGGGCCGGGCCAGGCTCGGGTTTTAGCATTTTTATATGGGCCGGGCTTAGGCAAAATTTTAGGCCCATTTTTGGGCCCGACCCAGCCTGAGCCCAATGAACGGGCCTAAATTTTTAATTGGGCCCGACCTGGCCCATGTACACCTCAAATATTGAGGGACTAAATTATGAATTTGATGAAATATTTGGACCTATATAGTCCTTAGGGAGGTTCGGCTATGCATATGTGTGAACAAATTCTGTGAATTTGATGTTTTGTGAAAAATGGATTAAATTAATAAAATGAGCAAATGTGAGGGATAAATTGCAACTAGCACTAAATATGTGTCTTTGGATTGAATTGAATGAACTAGTGAATAAAAAAGTTAATTCTGAATATGTTTAGATCAAGAACCGAAGAAAACAGACGTAGATCTCGGGAAAGCAAAAGTAACCGAGTAGCCGTTTTCATTCTGATAAACCGAATACGAGGTAAGTCATATTGCTAATAAATGTAATTGTATTGAATTAAGTTTATTATACGATTATCAATGATAATGACTGCATTTGTGATACTATGTATATGAATTTTGAGATAAGGTCGAATAGTGATAAGTTAGAGAAGTTTTGTATGAACATGGGAATACAAAGGTATTTGTTCTGTTTTATCATGTAAGACCACATCTAGGACGTTGGCATTGATTTGATAATCGTGTAAGACCTCATCTAGGATGTAGGCATCATTATCTGATTATATATAAGACCTCATCTGGGACATAGGCATCATTATCTGATTATATATAAGACCTTATTTGGGACGTAGGCATCATTATCTGATTATATATAAGACCTCGCCTGGGACGTAGGCATCAGTATCTGATTATATATAAGACCTCTTTGGGATGTAGGCATCATTATCTGATTATATATAAAACCTCGTCTGGGACGTAGGCATCTTCATCTGATTATATATAAGACCTCATCTGGGATGTAGGCGTCATTATCTGATTATATGAAAGACCATGTCTGGGACGTTGGCAATGATATGAGCTTTTCGTGTAAGACCATGTCTAGGACATCGGCATCATATTGATTCGTGTAACAATCTATCCGAGACTGAGGTATTGATATCTGAGTGCAAGTAAGACATCGAATGGGACGTTGGCATTGTACGACTATTCCAAGCTTTCTGAGTATCCTACTAAATTCCTATTGGTTCCACGGGCAAGTCTGTGATATGAATTGTAAATCTGAACGATGATCAAATAAGTGATCGAATGCCTGTTTCAGGTACATTGGCTCATACACTAAGGGTGTATGTAAGGTAGGATCCTAAGGGATTTTATTAAGATGAGTATGTATAATGAGATATCAAGATGACATGTGAAAGTGAGTATGAAAAGCTAAGTATATATATATGATTCATGTATTGATGATGGTGGCAAGTGTGGCCAAAAGTATGAACCAAAGTACATATATATATGTGAGAATTTGGTTATAAATAAGAAATATGCTTTCATTGTATATGCTTATATGATTACATATGTAGTTTATTTGCATATGACTTACTAAGATCTAAAAAGCTTACTCTGTGTGTGTTTTCTCTATTTGATAGGTCGTCACAGCTACTAAGGGCTCGGGACCATCACGGATCGTCATCACACTAATTAGCTCATTTTGGTACATTTTGGAAATGGTTAAATCTAGATATGGCATGTATAGTTTAGTGTTTGGTTCAAGTTGATATATGTACTTAGTCATGAAATATGACTATTTTGGTTCAAATTATGCGTTAATGAATGTGGCATATGTATGGTTTTGGTATGGTTTAAAGGCCCATGAAATAACCAAGTTTATGGTTAGTTAAATGATGAAGTCTTGCTTTGGTTATGTATGTGGTATTGTTTTGAAAGATGATATGAATGATTTGGCTAATAATGCATGGATTGGAGGATCAAATTGGTATGTTATTGGTTGCTATATACGCATGATGTGTCTTGGTATATTTTGCTTATAGGTGTAGCCCTTAAGGGCAGAAGCTTGGCCTTGTAAATGGCCTATAATGTCACACGGTTGAGGCACACGGGCGTGCCTAAGACCGTGGGTAAATTGGCAGAATGTGGCTTAAATTACACACGGCCTCGACACGGGTGTGCTTGATTGCCGTGTGAGAAATGGCAGTATGTGATCTAGTAGTACACGACCTTAGCACACGGCCGTGCTTGGTAGTTGTGTTGATTTTGGTAGTATACTACCACGAGGAGAACACACGGGAGTGTCAAGTAGCCGTGGGTAAGGCACGGCCTACCGCCACGGCCGTGAGTCCCCTGTATTTTAGAAAAGTTTTAAATTTTCATAAAATCTCGTATGTGTTTCAGTTTAGTTCTAACCCGGTTTTTAAGCATGTTATTGGTCTCAAAGACTTATTTATAGGACATTATGTTGAGAATGATGATTGATTGTATAAAAATTCTATAAATACTTTCTAATTTTTTTGGTAACGCTCTTAACCCTAATCTAGCGATGGACACGGGATAGGGGTGTTATATTTGATTGGTATCAGAGCTACGATTTAGCCGATTCTTGGACTAACGTGGTGTGTCAAAGTCTAGCTATACATGCCATATTATCAGAATTGTGATAGTGTGATGAATCCTGACGTATAAAATGTGGTTTTCGTATAGTAATGGATCCCGAAAGAGCCGTAGCTGACGACATAGAAAGTAATGCGCCTGCTTCCGCGCAAGGGACAGTGCCTTCTGGTTCGAGACCGGCTACGAGAGATCAAGAGGAAGAAGCTAAGCAAGCTTTCTTCCAGATGATGAGTGAATGGTTCACTCAATTTATGAGGAATAACCCGACTATTTCGTAAACCCTGCCCCCGGTTAATCCCCCTCAGACATCTGATATACCTCCGACTACAAATCTAAATTCGTGGAATAAGCCTTCGGTTGACAAGATTCGTAAGTATGGGGCTGAAGAACTTCGGGCTACTAATGATGATGATGCTGAGAAAGCCAAATTTTGGTTAGAAAACACTCTTCGAGTATTTGATTAGATGTCACTGACTCCTGAAGAATGTATAAAGTGTGTTGTTTATTTATTACGAGATGTAGCCTATCGGTGGTGGAAAACTTCGATTCTGGTTGTTCCTGAAGAACGGATCACATAGGATTTCTTTTAGTCTGAGTTCAGAAAGAAATACATTATTCAGAGATTTATTGATCAGAAACAAAAGGAATTTTTGGAATTGAAACAAGGTCACATGTCTATCATTGAATACAAATAAGAGTTTGTAAGATTAAGTCAGTATGCTCGGGAATACGTTTCAACTGAAGCGATAAAGTGTAAAAGATTCGAAGATGGCCTAAATGAAGATATCTAATTGCTAGTTGGCACTCTGGAGATACAAGAGTTCGTAGTGCTAGTTGCCTGAGCATGCAAAGCTGAGTCGAAAGCTAGAGATATGAAAAAGAGATTTATGAACAAATCATTTTAGTCTACCTCGAAGAAATTCTGAGATGAACATAGTCGTTCAAAAGCTAATGTGAGGTATTCGAGTAGAGATCGAACTAGATCACAGTTAAGCTCTAAAGCTCCAGCAACTTCAATGGCTAGTATTGGGAATGTCAGATTCAAGCAACCTGAATGTAAATATTATGGCAAAAGGCATTCGGGAGTTTGCAGATTAAATGATCGAGCTTGTTTTAGATGTGGATCATTAGATCATTTCATCCGAGACTCCTTAGAGTATGTTAAACAAGAGATTATTCAAAACCCAAGATCTGAGAATGTTTTATCAATAGGTAGATCTCCTCAAATTGTAAGAAATGGCAGTGGTAGTCAGAGAACAACTAAAGATATTGTTGTGAGATCCGAAGCTAGAACGCCTGCCAGAGTACATGTTATCCGAGCTCGGGAGGAATCTTCATCTCTAGATGTTATAACGGGTATTTTTACACTTTATGATACTTCTGCAATCGCTTTGATAGACCTTGGTTCTACTTATTTCTATATATGTATGAACTTAGTATTTAGTAAGACTTTGCCTATAAAGTCTACTAAGTTTGTTATAGAAGTATCGAACCCCTTAGGTAAAAATATTCTGGTTGACAAAGTAGGTAAGAACTGTCCATTAATGTTTCGAGATATCTGTTTCCCTACTAATCTGATACTAATACAGTTTGATGAGTTTGATATAACTCTAGGAATGAACTAGTTGGCATTGCATGATGCTGTAGTGAATTGTAAAAGAAAGACTATAGATTTGAGATGTCCGAATAATAAAGTTGTACGAGTTGAGTCTAATGATTTGATTGGAATGTCTGCTGTGATATCTGTTTTGAAAACTTATAATTAAATTAAAAAGGGTTACGAGGCATATTTCACTTATGTGATTGATTTGAAAGTATATGAAAAGAAAGTTGAATCGATGCTAGTAGTCTGTGAGTTCTTTGATGTTTTCCTTGAAGAATTGCCGGGATTGTCTTCGAATTGCAAAGTTGAATTTGGTATAGAGTTGTTGCTTGGTACGACCCCTATTTTGATAGATCTATATAGATTGACACTAATGGAATTGAAAGAGTTAAAGTCACTATTGCAAGAATTAACAAACAGGGGGTTCGCAAGGCCGAGTTTTTCACCCTGGGGGTGTTAAATTTGTTTGATGATAATTCAGTGTTAATTGAATTAAAAGCAAAACTATTATTTTTACAGTAGATATGTGATGCTCAGAAAGTTGATAATGAAATATTAGTGAAACGAGTTCAGTGTGATTTGAATTCTAAATTTGAGCTTTGAGTTGTTGATGATTGCTTGAGATTTCGAGATCGTATTTGTGTTCTGAGAAACCCTAAGTTAATCCAGTTGATTATGAATGAAGTATATAATAGTCGTTTATCTGTTCAGTTGTGTAGTACAAAATGTATGATGATCTAAAATGACACTATTGGTGGTCTGGTATGAAACAAGATATTGCTGACTTTGTTTTGAAATGTTTAGTTTGTCAACAAGTGAAAACTGAACATCAAGTTCCGTTTAGTTTGTTATAGCCAATTCTGATTCCTGAGTGGAAATGGGATAGAGTGACTATGAATTTTGTTTTTGGTTTACCTCAGACTTTGAGAAAGAAAGATGTGATTTGGGTCGTGGTTGACCGATTGACAAAATCTACCCTTTTTATTTTGATAAGATCTGACTATTCACTCGAGAGATTAGCCGAGCTTTATATTTCTGAGATTGTGAGATTGCACGGGGTGCCACTATCCATTGTGTCAGATAGAGACCCGAGATTCACATTGAGGTTCTAGAAGAAATTACAAGAAGCTTTGGGCACAAAATTGCATTTCAGTACAACTTTTCATCCGTAGACGGATGGTCAATCCAAGTGAGTCATTCGAATTTTAAAGGATATGTTGCGATGCTATATACTTGAGTTTATTGGTTCGTGGGAATAGTATCTATCATTGATCGAATTTACATACAACAATAGTTTTCAGACGAGCATCAAAATGGGACCTTATGAAGCTTTGTATGGACGTAAATGTCGTACACCTCTGTATTGGATTGAGCTTAGTGAAAATAAGCTTCACGGGGTTGATTTGATAAAAGATTCAGAGCAAAAAGTGAAATTGATCTTAAATTGTTTGAAAGCAGTATCTGATCGTTAGAAGTCCTATGCAAACTTAAAATGAAAAGATATAGAATTTGAGATCGGCGACAAAGTATTCCTGAAAGTGTCTCCGTGGAAGAAAGTGCTTTGATTCAGACGTAAAGGCAAGTTAAGTCCCAGATTCATCGGACCGTATGAGATCATTGAACGTGTTAGGCATGTTGCATATAGATTGAAGTTACCCTCTGAATTAGAAAAGATTCACAATGTATTTCACGTTTCGATGCTCCATAAATATCGGTCTGATCAGTCACATGAGATTTCCCCATCTGAAATTGAAATCCGATCTGATATGACATATGAAGAGAAACCAATCCGTATCTTAGCTCGTGAAGTGAAAGAGTTAAGAAACAAGAAAATTCCATTAGTGAAAGTATTGTGGCATCGTTACGGTTTAGAAGAGGCTATGAGGGAGCCTGAGGACTCAATGAGACAACAATATCCGATTATGTTTAACGGTAAGATTTTTGGGGACAAAAATCCCTAAGGGGGGAAATTGTAACAGTCCAATTTATACCCTAGTTGAAACAGTGGTATTGGGACCACAAATCCAATTCTGTATAATATTTTAATATTATTTTCTGTGCTGTTGATATGTGATTAAGCATGTGCAAAATTTGTGTATGTTAAATTGTCCGTCTGTGTGATTAATTTGACTAAATGATTGAATTGCATTAAGTGTAATAGTGGCATTCTATCTGATTAAGTGCCTATGCAATGTGGCTTTTAAATGTGGAGGCCTTATGAGACAATTTAGCCAATATTTACTTAGTGGATGTTTAAAAGACATAAGTGACCTTATGTATATATGATATTAAATGTTTATTAAAAGGGTTAATATGGTAAATATGTGTTAATATGTTTTTAATAAAATAAACAAAAGAAAAGATGAATGTTATCATCTTACTTGGGTGCCGAAATTGAAGAAAGAAAAATAAAAAAAATTTCTAGGGCATTCGGCCATATATAAGCAAAATTAAGGTATGTTTTGACTTTAATTTTTGATGATTTTTATGTTTTTGAGATTGTTGCTCGGTCTACTATCAAGCCCATGTTGTAATTTGAAGAATTAATGATGTTTATTAAATGTACCATTGATGAAATGGTGAGCTTTGCGATGAGTTTAGGTGTTAAATGAAAGATATGTGTTAATTGAACATGTTTTGTTCTTGAATTTTTGATGAATTTAGCTAATTAGGGCTAAATTGTGAAAATAGCATTTTGAGGGACTAAATTGTGAATTTGATGAAATATTTGGACCTATATAGTCCTTAGGGAGGTTCGGCTATTCATATGTATGAACAAATTCTGTGAATTTGATGTTTTGTGAAAAATAGATTAAATTGATAAAATATGCAAATGTGAGGGCTAAATTGTAAATAACCCTAAATATGTGTCTTTGGATTGAATTGAATGAACTAGTGACTAAAAGAGTTAATTCTGAATATGTTTAGATCAAAAACCGAAGAAAACGGACGTATACCTCGGCAAAGCGAAAGAAACCGAGTAGCCGTTTTCATTCCGATAAACCGAATACGAGGTAAATCATATTGTTAATAAATGTAATTGTATTGAATTGAGTTTATTATACGATTATCAATGATAATGACTACATTTGTGATACTATGTATATGAATTCTGAGGTAAGGTCGAAAGAGTAATAAGTTAGAGAAGTTTTGTATGAACTTGGGAATACAAAGGTATCTGTTCTATTTTATCATGTAAGACCATGTCTAAGACGTTGGCATTGATTTGATAATCGTGTAAGGCCTCGTTTGGGACGTAGGCATCATTATCTGATTATATATAAGACCTCGTTTGGGACATAGTCATCATTATCTGATTATATATAAGACCTCGTCTGGGACGTAGGCATCATTACCTGATTATATATAAGACCTCCTCTGGGACGTAGACATCATTATCTGATTATCTATAAGACCTCATCTGGGACGTAGGAATCATTATATGATTATATATAAGACCTCGTCTAGGACATAGGCATCATTATCTGATTATATATAAGACCTCATCTGGGACGTAGGCATCATTATCGGATTATATATAAGACCTCGTCTGGGACATAGGCATCTTCATCTGATTATATATAAGACCTCGTCTTGGACGTAGGCATCGTTATCTGATTATATGTAAGACCACGTCTGGGACGTTGGGAACGATATGAGCTTTTGGTGTAAGACCATGTCTAGGACATCGGCATCATATTGATTCATGTAACATTTTGTCCGAGACTGAGGTATCGATATCTAAGTGCAAGTAAGACATCGAATGGGACGTTGGCATTGTACGACTATCCTGAGCTTTCTAAGTATCCTACTAAATTCATATTGGTTCCATGGGCAAGTTTGTGATATGAATTGTAAATCCGAACGATGATCAAATAAGTGAACGAATGCCTGTTTCAGGTATGTTGGCTCATACACTAAGGGTGTATGTAAGGTAAGATCCTAAGAGATTTTATTAAGATGAGTATGTATAATGAGATATCAAGATGACATGTGAAAGTGAGTATGAAAAGCTAAGTATGTATATATGATTCATGTATTGATGGTGGTGGCAAGTGTGGCCAAAAGTATGAACCAAAGTATATATATATATATATGTGTGTGTGTGTGTGTGTGTGTGTGTGTGTGAGAATTTGGTTATTGATAAGAAATATGTTTTCATTTTATATGCTTATATGATTACATATGTAGTTTATTTGCATATGACTTACTAAGATCTAAAAAGCTTACTCTGTGTGCGTTTTCTCTATTTGATAGGTCGTCATAGCTACTAAGGGCTTGAGACTGTCACGGATCATCATCGCACTAATTAGCTCATTTTGGTACATTTTGAAAATGGTTAAATCTAGATATGGCATGTATAGTTTAGTGTTTGGTTCAAGTTGATATATATACTTAGTCATGAAATATGACTATTTTGGTTCATATTATGCTTTAATGAATGTGGCATATGTATGGTTTTGGTATGGTTTAAATGCCCATGAAATAGCCAAGTTTATGGTTAGTTAAATGATGAAGTTTTGCTTTGGTTATGTATGTGTTATTGTTTTGAAAGATGATATGAATGATTTGGCTAATAATGCATGGATTGGAGGATGAAATTGGTATGTTATTGGTTGCCATATATGCATGATGTGTCTTGGTATATTTTTTCTTATAGGTGTGACCCTTAAGGGTGGAAGTTTGGCCTTGTAAATGGCCTATAACGTCACACAGTTGAGGCACACGGGCGTGCCTAAGACCGTGGGTAAATTGACAGAATGTGGCTTAAATTGCACACGGCCTCGACACGGGTGTGCTTGATGGCCGTGTGAGAAATGGTAGTATGTGATCTAGTAGTACATGGCCTTAGTGCATGGCCGTGCTTGGTGACCGTGTTGATTTTGGCGGTATACTACCACGAGGAGAACACACGGGAGTTTCAAGTAGCCGTGGGTGAGGCACGGCCTACCCCCACGGCCGTGCATCCCCTATATTTTAAAAAAGTTTTAAATTTTCATGAAATCTTGTATGTGTTTCAGTTTAGTTCCGACCCAGTTTTTAAGCATGTTATTGGTCTCAAAGACTCATTTATAGGACATTATGTTGAGAATGATGATTGATTGTATGAAATTTCTTTAAATACTTTCTGAATTTTCTGTTAATGCTCCTAACCCTAATCCGGCGATGGACCCAGGATAGGGGTGTTACATAATTAATCTGAGATTTTCTCTTTGCATCGATCTAACTCCAGACGAGGTCTAACTGGATCTATCTAGTTACATTTAACTTAGTTCAATATATTTCAAATTCAATTTAGCCCAACACACATTTGTCCCTATACTTTTAATTTCTTTGAAATTTAGTCCCCATTAATAAAAATGGAAATTTACACTATTTCATAACATCCCACCATGGTCGAATATCAAATAGGTCCTTAGAATGTACTATGCTTCAATTATTTCACAATTTCATCATGGAATATTTCCTATTTTTCAATTTAGTCCCTATTTGACAATTTTACTAAAAATTCCTTTACAAAAGTTGTTTATCTAACAACAACCATTCATTCTCTATCATCAAATTTCAAAACTCAAGCATGTTCATCAAGGGTAAAAACCTAATAATTTCACAAATTAAGGGTAAAACCCTAATAATTTCACAAATTAATCCCCAGGCTAGCTAGATTAAGCTACAATGATCCCGAAAACATAGAAATCATTAAAAGGAATTAAAAATGCATACCTAATTAAAGGAATAAGAATGGCTAAATGAAGCTTCAAAAATGGCTTCTTGTTCTTTAACATTCGGTTAAAAAAAATGATAATGGAAGATGATGAAAATTTTGTTTTATTTAATTAACCTTTAATTTCTAATTTCCAAAATTAACCTTAGTAATTCATCCAAATTTCAATATTTCCAAACCATTGTCATCCACTAACATAAAAATGGTCTAATTACCATATAAGGGCCTCCACTTTAAAGTTCTATAGTTATTTAATACCTTTAGCTATTAGAACTCAACTTTTGCACTTTACGCGATTTAGTCCTCTTTATCCAATTAAGCAAATCAACGGTAAAATTTTTTAACAAAATTTTTATACGGTAACACTATCATGCTGTAGACCATAAAATAATAATAAAATAAATTTTCTGACTTCAAATTTTTGGTCCTGAAACCACTATTCTGATTTCACTGAAAATGGGCTATTACAACTCCCCCTTAAAGGGATTGTTGTCCCCGAAAATCTTACCAAAAAAGAGGTTCAGATTTTGCTTTCTAATAGCTTCTTCGGGTTCCCAGGTGGCTTCTTCTATTCTGTGTCACTGCCAAAGAACTTTTACTGAAGCTATTTTCTCATTTATCAATTCTTTCACCTTTCGTGACAGAATATTGATCAGTTCTTTACTGTACAACGTATCAGGCTGAATCTCGACATTCATCGGGGAAATTACATGTGAAGGATCATACCAGTACTGTCGTGACATAGACACGTGAAAGACATTATTAATTGTTTCAAGTTCTGACGATCAAGCTAATCTATATGCAACAGGTCCGATTCTTTCAGTAATCTCGTACGACCCGATAAATCACGGACTCAGTTTCCTTTGCAATTAAACCAAAGAACTTTCTTCCAGGGCGATTCTTTCAAGAATACTCTGTCACCAACTTGGAATTCTATATTTTTGCGTTTATGATCCGCATACGATCCCTGACGATCTGAAGCTGCTTTCAAGCAATCTTTGATTACTTTCACTTTTTCTTCAGTCTCACGAATCAAATCAACCCTGTGTATCATTTTCTTAATAAGTTTGGTCTAGTATAATGGATTTTTATATTTACGACTATACAAAGCCTCGTACGATACCATTTTTATACTCGACTGAAAACTGTTGTTATATACAAATTCAACCAACAGTAAGTATTTCTCCCAGCTGCCTTCAAACTCTAAAACACAACACAGAAGCATATCTTCGAGTATTTGAATCACACACTCAGACTAACCATCGGTTTGAGGGTAAAATGAAGTGCTAAAATACAACCGTGTACCCAAAGCTTCCTGTAACTTTCTCCAAAATCGCGATGTAAACCGTGGATCTCTATCCAAAATAATGGAAAATGTAATCCGTGTAATCTGAAAATCTCAAAAACATATAACTCAGCCAATCT
Organism: Gossypium rotundifolium; assembly: GCA_025506655.1. Classification (NCBI taxonomy): domain Eukaryota; kingdom Viridiplantae; phylum Streptophyta; class Magnoliopsida; order Malvales; family Malvaceae; genus Gossypium; species Gossypium rotundifolium. The sequence continues at coordinate 36,180,472 of CP106730.1, forward strand.
GTCAAGGGATAAATCTGTATGTACAGGAATAAAATGTGTAGACTTCGTCAAACGGTCAATGATTAGCTAAATAGCATCTTTCTTTCTCGGAGATAGGGGTAAACCCAATACGAAATCCATAGTAACTCTATCCCATTTCGACTTTCGTATCATCACTGAATGTAACAGTCCTAAATGTACCTGATGTTCAACTTTAACTTGCTGACATACCAAACATCTCAATACAAAATTAGAAAACCCGCATTTCATTCCCGACCACCATTACATTTGTCTCAAATCATTGTACATTTTATTTCTTCCTGGATGAACGGACAAGCTACCACTATGAGCTTCGTGCAAGATTCTCTCAATGAGCTCTGGATCCTTTGGTACACAAACTCTGCCTCTGAACAATAAACACTCATCAGGTCCTATCTGAAATTTTGAATTAGAAGTCGGTTAACATTGTACCCGTTTAGCTAGCAATTCGCTATCACATTCGCTATCACATTTCTGAGCCTCACAGATCTGCTATAAAAAACTCAGTCTAGCTTTTAACTCCGCTAAGATCGAGCCATCATCAGATAATGTCAGTCGTGTATTCATTGCTTACAGAGCAAACAAGGAATTTCTACTCAAAGCATTTGCAACTGCATTTGCTTTTCCTAGATGATAATCAATGATCAACTCATAATCTTTCAACAGTTCGAGCCATCTGTACTGTCTGAGATTCAAATCTTTCTATGACATCAATTGCTTCAAACTCTTTTGATCAGTAAATATATGACATTTTTGCTGAACAAATAGTGTCGCCAAATTTTTAATACAAACACAATAGCTGCCAACTCTAAGTCATATGTCAGATAGGTCTTTTCATGCGGCTTTAACATTCTGGAGGCATAAGCTTATACTTTGCCTTCCTACATCAAAACAAAGCCTAAACTATTTAAAGATGCATTACTGAAAATCACGAATTCTTTACCCGATTCAGGCTAAACTAGAACTCCTGCTTTGGTCAACAGTGCTTTCAATTGATTGAAATTTTACTGACATTTATCAGACCATTCAAACTTCACATCTTTCTGTAATAACTACATCACCAGTGTAGCTATCATTAAGAACCTTTGACAAATCTTCGAAAATAACCAGCTAATCCGAGAAAACTTTTGACTTCAGATACATCTCTCTGTGGTTTCCAGTAAATTTTACTCAGATCAACTTTGATGCCTTCAGCTGATACAATATGTCCTAGAAAACCAACTTCTCGGAGCTAGAAATCACATTTGCTAAATTTAGCAAACAATTGTTTATCTCAAAAATTTTGCAAAATAATTTTCAAATGTTCAGCTTGTTCAGACTCATCTCGAGAATAGATCAGAATGTCAATAACAAATACCACAACAAATCTATCTAGATATAGTCTGAAGATTCTGTTCATCAAATCCATAAATACTGCAGATGCATTTGTTAAACAAAATGGCATCAAAAGAAATTCATAATCTCTGTACCTAGTTCTGAATGTAGTTTTTGGCACATCTGAGTCTTTCACTCGTAGCTGATAATAACCAGAATAAAGATCAATATTTGAGAATATTATTGTACCTTTCAACTAATCGAACAATCATCAATACGAGGCAATGGATATTTTTTCTTGATTGTAAATTTGTTGAGCTGACGGTAGTCTATACACAGTCTCATCGATCCATCCTTTTTCTTAACAAATAGAATTGGTACACCGCAAGGATAAAAACTAGGTCAAGCAAAACCCTTATTTATCAACCCTTGCAGCTGTGCTTTTAACTCTTTCAACTCTGTAGGAGCCATTCTATAAGGTGCTATCAATATCAGTGATGTTCCCAATACAAGTTCCATAGCAAAATCAACCTCTTTGACTTGGGGTAATCCAGGTAACTCCTCTGGAAACACGTCAAGATACTCGCAAACCACTAACACTATTTAATGCTTCGATTCAGACACTTTAGAATCTAAAACATAAGCAAGATAAGCATTGCAACCTTTTCTCACATATTTCTGTGCCGACATAGCTAATGTAACAATAGGCAACCCACTCAGATTATCTGATTCAATACGAAGGGTCTCACCGTTTTGCAATTTTAATACGATAAGCTTTCGTCAACAATTTACAATAGCATCGTGCATAGTTAGCCAATCCATACCCAGAATCACATCAAATTCATCAAACGATAACAACATCAAATTATCTGGAAAACTGTAACCCCGAGTCATCAAAGGACAAATCTTGCAGAATTTATCAAGTAGTATATACTGACCTGGGGGTTCGATACTTTAACCACGATTTCAATGGACTCAACAAGTAAATTCTTACTAGACACTAAATTCATGCAAACATAATAATGGGTTGATCCCGTAACATCAGTATTATAAATAGAGAAAGTACTAAGAATAACATCTGGCGTAGAAGCATCCTTGCGAGTGCAAATAGCATAAACCCTAGCTAGTGCTCGTGCCTCGGATCTCACAGTGGAGTGTTTTGTCACAGCACAGCTACCACTCACATTTTTGGGATTACGAGGTGGTCTACCTCTCGCAACTATGTTGCTCGGTCCCATAGTTTGAACTTTCTCTTTCTCGAATTTCTCTAGGCAACCTCTAAGATAGTGTTCTAAGGAACCACACTTAAAACATGCTCCACTCTTCACTCACCACTCACCATAATGTGGTCTGTTACAGTGCTACTAGGGTTTGGCATCTTTAACACTACCCACTCTCGCTACAAATGTAGACTGAGGTTTAGGATTGGAATGTCGGGTACCTCCGTCTCTACTAGAATATCCCACAGAAGTAGTAGAACAATTGTGATGTTATTTTGATTTCTTTGATACTGACTGATAGGACTTTCCAGTCGATCTCTTTCTTGAGTCTCTAGCTTCAAAATCAACACGTCTTTTCTCTTTACTCGGTTCTTCGGTCTTATGTGCCCGATCAACCAATAGAACGAACTCTTTTAGTTCAAGAATTCCAACCAAAAGCTTAATATCCTCATTTCGAATCTTTTACACATAGTAGTCTCAGTCGAAATACACTCCCGAGCATACTTTCTCAATCTTACAAATTCTCACTCATATTCTGATACAGTCATATGGCCCTACTTGATTTCTAGAAATTCTTTACGTTTTGATCTAAAAACCTCTGACTGATGTATTTCTTCGGAACTCAGTTTGGAAAAATTCCCAAGTAATTTACTCTCTCAACACAATTGAAATTAACGTCTTCCACCAATAATAAGCCGAATCCTTCAATAACAATATCGCACATTTAACTTATTCGGTCGGTGAATAGGATAGCTCATCAAAAACCCTAATTGTATTCTCTACCCAGCTCTCTCGGGATCATCCTCAGAAGTAGGCTAGCTATTCTACTATCTTCCTAAATAATGCAACTAACCAATATCTAAAACTCCATTTAGCCCAAACATAAACTCAAAAACCACCTCAAGTTACTCAGCAAGCACTTCTTGATCCAAACCAGCAACAGAACACCCGAAACCATTCCCAACCTCCACCAAAAAACTCTTCCATTGTCTCACATGACACCAATACTTATACAACTTATTACCAGTAGCCGCTACCACTATAGTGGTCTGCTCAACCTCCCTCAGGCAACACAAGTGCTCCACAAAATGGCCAGACCTTTCAAAATCCTAACATAAGTTCACAGTAGTTTCTAGAGATGCAAGAGAAATTGTGTCTATTAGAAGCCTAAATTTCCGAATAGTAGCAACTTTACTAGGAAAAATAGGAATGCCAATGCCTATTGGACCGAATGAATGCAAAAACTGAGTAGGAAGAGACTGTGCTAGAGTGGACCACCTAGTCTAAGAAGAAGAAACAACACAATCTATCCTCCAAAGGTAAATAAACTATGAGAGATAAACCGACCCTTTGAGCCAACCCTTGACTCCCTCAACCCAGCAATTTTTTATAGTAGACACCATCATAACCATGACTGTAACTTGGCACCCAGTTCCTCATCGACTCGAGGTCGAAGAAATCCCTGAACTCTTCCTATCCTTTGGCATGCCATCTATATCTGACTTAGTTTGAAATAGTTAATAGGGTTTCATTTCACTTTCAATACATCCAATGTTCCAATTTCACATATGTACATCATCACACATATAAATATATATTAAATTTGAAAACAACATTAATTTCTCAATACATCTATTCATAAGAATACCACATTTCTCGGTAGACATATTTTGTTCATTGTAATCATTGATTGATTGAATTTGGCCCAAAGAACAAGAGTTCTCACCTTAATTACTTACCATATGCAACAATTCAAAATGCAATAATTTATAACTCAACTCGGATTATAGAAACACAAACAGTATTCCAAGCTACTCAACGTCGACCTTATCTTTCCCTTCTTACCTGAGGATTACAGAATGACATTTACTACGGAATAAAATAATTAAAATAGATTAATAATACAATACTCAATTTTTATTAAATTTCAAATTTTATACCATATTTTGCTTAATCTTCAATTTAGTCCCTAAATCGAGACTAATTTTAATCTCCATATTTAGCCTTAAATTTTTATACTATTTCACTCTAAGCTAAATTTAGAGATATTTTTTTCAATTCTACCCTTTAATTTCAAATTTTCACAATTTAGTTCTTATTTGCTCAAAATTAACAATTAACTCCATAATTTAGTCCTTTTCCACATCTAACTGAAAAATCTATCAATTTAATCCCAAGAAATCTAACTAATGAACAATGGTAACATCATCAATCTTGAACAATTCTAAAAATTCTAAGATGGGCCGGTAAGTTCTAAATACTGAGATTCCAAAAACGTAAAAATTTTAAGAAAATGACTAAATTGCACTAACCAATTTTGGTTTTGAACTCCAAATCCCTTAGGCCATGCGTCACCCATGCTATTCCTTTCTTTCTTCTTTCATTTAATGTTTGCATGTAAAAATTAAAAGAAACAAATGGGTTTGATTATTTATTACCACTATCTAATATTATTATTATTTTATATTATAAATTATTTATTAAATATAAATTTATATCATTTAATACATTATAAGCCTCCTCCACCGTCCATAACATTTATTAATGGTGTAACTACTACTTTAGTCCCTTTAATTTATTTCAATCTATAATTCAACTTTTAACCGTTATGCGATTTAGTGCCTATACCCTAACAACTCCTAATTTCAAAAAAATTACTTAACAAAAAATCTATTTCACTACTAAACTAACCTCATAAATATTTAGGTTCATTTTACGGGAATGGAGTCCCAAATCTCACTTTTTGTCAACCCTAACTATCGGGTCATTACAATGGTGCTTCCCTAAAGTAACAAGTGCAAGCACTAAGAATGGAACTTCAATAGTTTTGAAGAGCTAAACTTGAATAAATCTGATGGAGTTTTGCTAACGAGCCCCGCTACGCAACAGTCTTGGCCTATAATTTTGTAACAGCCCAATTTAGGGGCTAGTCAGAATAGTGATCTCGGGATCACTAATCCGAGATTAGAGAAATTTATTTTCATATTATATTATGAGTTAGAGGATGATATTATATGTGCATGAAAGTTTTTCTATTTTAATTTTAACAATTTCATGATTAATTGCGAAAAAGGACTAAATCGCATAAAGTGCGAAAGTTCCATTCTATAAGCTAAAAGTACCAAATAGCCATAGATTGAAAATTGGAGGTCTTTAAAAGACAACTAGACCCCCAATATTTTCTTGGTCGGCCATAGACTAGCATAGGAGACAAATTTGTCAAAGTTGGTCAAAGTTGGTGATAGTAGGTGGACTAATTTTACTAGTATTAATAAAATAAGGAGAGAAAAGATATCATCTTTTTATCTTTCACTCTTCCACTGAAAATTAGTAGAAAATAGAGGGTAGGAAGCTTAAAAAATTTCAGCACACTCATCTCTTCACAAGTAAGTGTTCTAGTGATCTTTTCATGAAAATAGTTGTACTTTTGGGACTCCTAAAGCTTAAACTTTCAAATGAGGGGACTTTTGTGCAATATGGTAAAAATTTTAGATTTTTTCCATGAGAGCTATCTTAGTTATTTTCTGCATTTTTATTGAAGAAATTGAGTCTTAGTTGTTAGATGAACAACTTTTGTGAAAGGTGTTGTCTTGAAAACACCTATTTGGACCTAGATGAAAAGGTTATAAATTTGTAGTAATTATGTGAAATGTTGAGTTTTGATGATAGCTATAAGATTATTAAATATTCACCTATGCCTGTTGAAGGTAGAAATGTGATTAGAATTAATTTTCGAGCCTAGGGGCAAAATGATCATTTTGCCAAAGTCTAGGGGAAAAATAGTAATTTTGCCTAAACATGATTGTTGAAATGCTTTCATTATTGTGGTGATTAAAATGAGCTAAATTTCTATTATAGAGCAAGAAGAACCAAGAATCTACCTCGATCAAGGAAAGAACAAGGTCTTGGACTAAACCGACGAGTTATCTCATTTTGAAATCGAGGTAAGTTTGTATGTGATTAATGCAGCACTTATGTTAGCATAATTGAGAATGCTTTGTATCATATTGATGCATGATGCTCTACTAAATTGAGCAGTTAATGTTGAATGAGATGTTAAGGTCCTAATGGACTATATTGAATATGAAATTGCTATCGTCGAGATATGAAATAGATAAGATCCCGTATAATACCATGTTCGGGACATGGCCTCGACACCAATTTGAGATCCCGTATAAGACAATATCTGAGATATGGCTTCGGTAATGAATATGAGAATCATATAAGACGGTATCCGTGATATGGCATCGATGCTTGATGTGAAACTCCATATAAGACCATATCTGGGATATGTCATTGGCATTTAGAAGTGACTCCATATAAGACCACCTCTGGGACGTGGCATTGGCTTCGTACCAACATGAATGACGATTAAAATATGTCTATGACTATCCCTAGTGATTAATGGCATAAATAAATAAGTTTAGAAGTAGATATGATAATTACACAAAATTCATGTGAATACAGGTACTCGTGAATGAGTCACGAAGAAATAATTACGATGTGTATTACGGTATGTGCTAAATAAGGGCAATTGTAAATAAGTATAGCAAGGAGCCTATGGCTTGTGTATGGTTAGTTAATGCCTTGGATGGATTATAGTATGAGCTTATTATTTCTATTTATTTCCATGCAAACTTACTAAGCTTTACACTTACCCCTTTTCATTGCCCTTTTTCCTTGTAGTATTACCAAGATAACTCGAGAGGTTACAGATGTCGGAGTTCAGAAATCATACTATTGACATCACTTTTGTATAACAATTTAAACTTATTTTGAGTATGGCATGTATAGGACTTGGGTATTTTGTTAAGTTGTAATTGTTAGTTAAAGTGTTGGCTATGTAAGTTATAAAAGTCATTTTTGTAAATGGCCTTATAAGTTAGGAAAATACTTGGCAGGTTATATTGCTTAATGAAGTTGAATTTCCTAAAGTATATGTCCTTTTGTATACCTTGATTTTTTTTGAGCTCCTAGAGATACCTTTTGATTATCTTGTATATTGGAATGAGTTTTTAGATGTGACTTTGGGATAAGAGTTGTATTGTTTTTAATTGGAGTATGTACGTGTGTAATGTAGGGTGGAAAAAGGGCTTGGTATTAGCCTGCTAATTGCCCACATGGGTAGACAAACGGGCATGTGTCAAGACCGTGTGAGAGGCACGGCTAGCACATGGGTGTATGCCCAGGCCGTGTAAAGTCTGCACCTTGCACTGGGGATTTAAATCGCCACACAGCTGAAGCACACGAACGTGTGTATAGGCCGTGTTGATAAGTTAGATTAACAAGGTTTGGCACACGGACATGTCCAGGCCATGTGAAATTAGTCAGTGTTGACCACAGGTGAAAGACACGGGCATGTCTTAGGCGCACACGAGCTTGTCCCTAGTTCAACATGGGTGTGCAACCCTTGTTTTGATGAAAAGTTTTCCAAGTACTTAAGAGTCCCTGGTTAGATCCAAAAACATCTCAGAGGTATGTTTAGGGCCATGTAGGCCAAGAATGAGCAAGAAATGGGTTTTGAACAAAATTTTATTGCCCGTTATTACACGTTCCTGTAAGGTTAAAATGGTAATGCCTCACATCTGATTCTTTTGTCGGACACAGGTAAGGGGTGTTACATTTATTGATATCAAGCTACGATTTAGTCGGTTCTAGGACTAACGTAGGTAAGTACGAGTCTAGTTATACATGCCATAAGTAAGAGTGTCTAAGTAATGATAGTGTGATGGCTCCTGACATATAAAATCGTGTATTATGTAGTATATGGATTCTAATCTAGACCAAACTACAGTGATGATGCTGCGAGTGACACGCCTGTTCCCGCTCAAAGGACCGCGCCAGATAATAGTAGACTCGAGACCTTGGGTTAGGGGGAAGAGGTTCAATAAGCCTTTCTCCACATGATGAGCAACTAATATACTGAGTATACCCGAGTAAATCCTAACGCTAACTCCCTCCACGCCCACTAATTCCTCAACCCGCTCCAGTAGCTCCTCAAATGGTCAAGGTGGTGAGAAGATAAAGGCCTCCGGTGGTTAAGATCCAGAAGCAATGAGCTAAGGAATTTTAGGAAAATAAGGACGATGACCCGGAGAGAGCAAAATTCTAACTCGAGAATACCATCAGGGTCGTCGATGAGTTATCCTCAACCCCTGAGTAGTGCTTAAAGTGGGCGGAAACCTTTCTGAGAGATTCAGCCTACCGATGGTGGAACACCCTAGTGTCGGTGGTGCCAAGGGAGAGGGTTAGCTAGGAATTTTTCCAAGAGGAATACCGGAAGAAGTACATCAGCTAGAGGTTCATCAACCACAAGAGGAAGGAGTTCCAAGAATTGAAGCAATACCGTATGTCAGTGACTGATTACGAACGGGAGTTTGTAAGGCTTAGCAAATATGCTCAGGATTACGTGTCTACCGAGGCAGTTATGTGTAAGAGGTTCGAGGACGGACTGAATGAGGACATCCGTTTATATGTTAGAGTCCTCAAACTAAAGGAATTTGTAGTGTTGGTAGATAGAGCATATAAAACCGAAGAGTTGGTTAAGGAGAAGAGAAGAGTTGAGAATGAGTCTTGTGCCTTGAAGAAGAGACAACTGAATAAGTCTCACAAATCATCATCTAAGAAATCGCGGGATTTCTCTACTCGATCTGTCATTTCAGTGGGGTTTCAACCCGAAGTAAAGGCAAGCAATTTTTGAGGTCGAAAGGGTAGACCACATCAGTTGCTAATGTGGGCAAAATCCAACCAAGTAGACTGGAATACCCTTAGTGTGGTAGATGGCATTCTGGTGAGTGTCGAGCTAATGAGAAAGCTTGTTTCAGATATGGGTCCTTAGACCACTTTATCAGAGAATACCCCGAGGTAGGCAAGAAAGTAAAGCATCGGAATACAAGATCGAGAAGTATTTCTAGGGGAAGACCATTGAGAAACCCGAGAATTGAGATGGGTAGCAAGAATCCATCTAGAGAGCAAGCTGCTAGAGTTGAGGGTAGAACGTCAGCAGGGACATATGCCATTCGTGCTCGTGAAGAGGCATCTTTCCCCAACGTAATCACGAGTACCTTTTCTTTCCATAATACTCGTGTTATAGATTTAATTGATCCGGGATTTACCCACTCATACATATGCATGAAATTAGTCTCTCGCATGAGTATGCCTATAGAGTCGACTGAATTTATCATAAGAGTGTCTAATCCCTAGGCAAATGCGTGTTGGTTGATAGAGTTTGCAAAGGTTACCTTTTGATGATTAAAGGTCATTGTTTCCCGATTGATCTTATGCTATTTCTATTTGATGAGTTTGACGTCATCCTTGCGATGGATTGGTTAGTTACTCATGGAGTAATTATGAATCAAGCATATTGAGTTGAGAGATGAAAATGGTAATCTTATTCGTGTTGAATCAGATAAGCCAGATAGGTCACCAGTAGTGATGTCAATCTTGTCAACTCAGAAGTATTTAAGGAAGAGATACGAGGCCTATCTTGCCTTTGTGTTGAACACTAAAGAGACTGATTTGAGAATTAAGTCGGCACCCATAGTATGCGATTACCCGAATGTCTTTCTAGAAGAGTTGCCAGGGCTACCTCCAGTTAGAGAAATTGAATTTGGGATTGAGTTAGCTCCGAGTACTACCCCTATTTATATTGCTCCATATAGAATGGCTCTAACTGAGCTAAAAGAGCTAAAAGCACAGTTGCATGAATTAATGGATAAAGGTTTTGCAAGGCCAAGTTTTTCTCCGTGGGGTGCTCCCGTTTTATTTGTGAAGAAGAAAGATGGTTCCATGAGACTGTGTATAGAGTATCGGCAACTCAACAAGGTAATTGTGAAGAACAAGTACCCGTTATCGAGGATCGACGATCTATTCGATCAACTGAAGGGATCCATAATATTTTCCAAGATAGGTTTGAGGTTAGGGTACTATCAGCTGATAGTTAAGGAATCAAATGTACCAAAAATCGCATTTAGGACTAGTATGGCCACTTTGAATTTTTGGTCATGCCTTTTGGTCTAACGAATGCCCCTGCGATCTTCATGGATTTGATGAATCGCATTTTTCGGCCATACTTGGATAAATTTGTTGTGGTTTTCATCAATGACATACTAATCTACTCTCAGGATGAGAACGATCATGCTGAGCATTTAAGTATGGTTCTACAAGTTTTGAGAGAAAAACAATTGTATGCCAAATTCAGTAAGAGTGAATTTTGGCTCAAGGAAGTGGGATTTTTAGGGCACATTATCTCGGGAGACGGGATTAGAGTAAACTCGAGTAAGATTTCAGCAATTATTAAATGGAAACCACCAAGGAGTGTAACTAAATTAAGGAGTTTCCTAGGCATATCCTTCTATTATAGCATTTTGTTACGGGGTTTTCCATGATAGCTACCCGATGATGAGACTTTTGCAAAAAGATATGAAGTTCGATTGGACAGAAAGGGGTCAACAGAGTTTTGAAATCCTGAAGACACTGTTGACTGAGGCTCCTATTCTAGTGCAACATGAGTGGGAAAGAGAATTTATGGTTTACAATGATGCGTCCTTGAACGGATTGGGTTCTGTACTTATGCAAGAGGTTAAAGTGATTGCATACACCTCTAGGCAATTGAAGTCGCACGAGAAGAATTACCTGACTCATGATTTAGAGTTGGCCACAATCGTATTTGCGTTGAAAATTTGGAGGCATCATTTGTATGGTGAAAGGTGTCATATTTTCACCGACCATAAAAGCCTAAAATATTTGATGACTCAAAGGGAATTGAATTTGAGGCAACGAAAATGGTTAGAGCTGATTAAGGATTATGAGTTGGTAATTGACTACAATCCGGGAAAGGCGAACGTAGTCGTCGATGCTTTGAACAGAAAATCATTTTTGTACTAAGAGCCATGAGTACTCAGATGACTTTGTTGGATGATGGTTCCGTTTTAGCCGAATTGAGGGTTAAACCATTGTTTCTCCAAGAGATTTGTAAAGCTCAAAAAGATGATAATAGTTTGCACGCCAAGAGAGTTATATGTGAGTCGAACGTGGAGTCAGACTTTTGAGTAAATCTTGATGGATGTTTAACATTTCGGGATAGGGTCTGTGTACCCAGAAATGATGAGCTTATTCGTAAAATCCTGTATGAAGTGCATAGCAAATGTTTGAATGTACACCTAGGTAGCACAAAGATGTACAATGATTTGACGAAATGGTATTGATGGCTTGGTATGAAGAAAGACATTTCCGAGTTTGTATCGAGATGTCTGATTTGTCAGCAAGTGAAGGCTAAAAAACAAGTACCTTCGGGTTTACTTCAGCCCATTATGGTTCCTGAATGGAAATGGGATCATATTACCATAGACTTCGTGACGAGCTTACCGTTGACTCCAAAGAAGAAAGATGCAGTATGGGTACTGGTTGATAGAGTCACAAAGTCAGCCCATTTTATACCAGTGTGAGTCAACTATTCACTTGATAAATTAGCGGACTTATACATGTCAGAGATAGTAAGACTTCATGGTGTACCATTATCGATCATTTCATATAGAGATCCGAGATTCACGTCACGATTTTGGAAGAAGTTTCAAGAGGCCATGGGCATGAAATTGAGTTTCAGTACAGCCTTTCATCCACAAATCGACGGGCAGTCGAAGAGGGTAATTCAGATACTTGAAGACATGCTTCGATGTTTTGTTTTGGAATTCCACGGTAATTGGGAGAAATACTTAATAACAGCTTTCAGTCAAGTCTTGAAATGGCGCCTTATGAGGCATTGTATGGGCGTAAGTGCCAAACGCCCTTGTATTGGTTAGAACTCAAAGAGAAATAGATTCACGAGGTTGACTTGGTTAAGGAAACTGAAGAGAAGGTAAAAGTGATAAGTGACTGGCTGAAAGTCACTCAAATAGGCAAAAGTCCTATTTGGATTTGAAAATGAAAGAGATTGAATTTAAAGTCGGTGATAAAGTGTTCTTGAAAGTATTACCTTGAAGAAGAGTCCTCAGATTTAGCCGGAAGGGCAAATTGAGTCTGAGTTTTATCAAACCTTATGAGGTTACCGAGAGGATAGGACCGATAGCTTATCGGTTGGCCTTACCACCTGAGCTGGAAAAGATTCATGACGTCTTTCATGTATCCATGTTACGCCGATACCATTCAGACCCTTCACATGTCATAGTACCGACAGAGGTAGAATTACAACTGGACTTGACTTATAGTGAAGAGCCGATTAGAATCTTGGCACGAGAGGCCAACCAATTAAGAAACAAAAGCATAGCCCTAGTGAAAGTTCTATAGCAAAGGCACGGGATAGAAGATGGTACATGGGAGCTCAAGGAATCGATGAGAAACCAATATCCCAACCTTTTCACCGGTAATATTTTTGAGGACGAAAATCCTTAAGGGGGGAGAATTGTAACAGCCCGATTTAGGGGCTAGTCAAAATAGTGATCTTGGGATCAGTAATCTGAGATTAGAGAAATTTATTTTCAAGTTATATTATGAGTTAGAGCATGATAGTATATATGTCTAAAAATTTTGGTGCTTTAATTTTAACGATTTCATGATTAATCGCGAAAAAGGACTAAATCGCATAAAGTGAAAAAGTTCCATTCTATAAGCTAAAGGTACAAAATAGCAAAAGATTGATGATTGGAGGCTTTTAAAAGACAATTATACCCCCAATATTTTCTTGGCCGGCCATAGACTAGTATAGGAGACAAATTTGTCAATGTTGGTTAAAGTTGGTGATATTAGGTGGACTAATTTGACTAGTATTAATAAAATAAGGAGAGAAAATATATCATCTTTTTCCCTTTCACTCTTCCACCAAAAATTAGCAGCAAATAGAGGGTAGAAAGCTTCAAAAATTCCATCACACTCATCTCTTCACAAGTAAGTGTTCTAGTGATCTTTTCATGAAAATAGTTGTACTATTAGGACCCCTAAAGCTTAAGCTTTCAAATGAGGGGACTATTGTGCAATATGGTAAAAATTTTAGAGTTTTTCCATGTGAGCTATCTTAGTTATTTTCTACATTTTTATGGAAGAAATTGAGTCTTAGTTGTTAGATGAACAACTTTTGTGAAAGGCATTGTCTTGAAAACACCTAACTGGACCTAGATGAAAAGGTTACAAATTTGTAGTAATTATGTGAAATGTTGAGTTTTGATGATAGCTATGAGAGTATTAAATGTTCACCTAGGCTTGTTGAAGGTAGAAATGTGATTAGAATTAATTTTCGAGCCTAGGGGAAAAATGCTCATTTTGCCAAAGTCTAGGGGCAAAATAGTAATTTTGCCTAAACATGATTGATAAAATGCTTTCATTAATATGGTGATTAAAATGTGCTAAATTGCTATTATAGAGCAAGAAGAACCAAGAATCTGCCTCGATCGGGGAAAGAATAAAGTCTTGGACTAAACCGACGAGTTATCTCATTTTGAAATCGAGGTAAGTTTGTATGTGATTAATGCAACATTTATGTTAGCATAATTTAGAATGCTTTGTATCATATTGATGCATGATGCTCTAATAAATTGGGTAGTTAATGTTGAATAAGATGTTGAGGTCCTAGTGGACTATATTGAATATGAAATTATTCTCTTCGAGATATAAAATAGATAAGATCCCCTATAATACCATGTCCGGGACATGGCCTCGGCACCGAGTTGAGATCCTGTATAAGACCATATTTTGGATATGGCTTCGGTAATGAATATAAGAATTGTATAAGACCGTATTTGGGATATGGAATCGATACTTGATGTGAAACTCCATATAAGACCATATCCAGGATATGGCATTGGTATTTAGAAGCGACTCCATATAAGACCACCTCTGGGATGTGGCATTGGCTTCATACCCACATGAATGACGATTAAAATGCATCTTTGACTATCTCTAGTGATTAATGGGATAAATAAATGATTTTAGAAGTAGAAATGAGAATTGTACTAAAGTCATGTGAATGAGTGAATACAGGTACTCGTGAATGAGTCACGAAGAAACGATTACGATGTGTAGCATGGTATGTGCTAAATAAGGGTAATTGTAAGTAAGTATGGCAAAGAGCCTATGACTTTTGTATGGTTAGTTAATGCCATTGGTAGATTATATTATGAGTTTATTGTTGCTATTTATTTCCATGCAAACTTACTAAGATTTATGCTTACCCTTTTTCATTGCCCTTTTTCCTTGTAGTATTGCCAAGATAACTCGAGAGGTTGCAGACGTCGGAGTTTGAAAATCTTACTATCGACATCACTTTGGTATAACAATTTAGACTTATTTTGAGTACGGCATTTATAGGACTTGGGTATTTTGTTAAGTTGTAATTGTTAGTCAAAGTATTGGCTATGTAAGTTATAATAGTCATTTTTGTAAATGGCCTTATATGTTAGGCAAATACTTGGCAAGTTCTATTGCTTAATGAAGATGAATTTCATGAAGTATATGTCCTTTTGTATACCTTGATTTTTTTGAGCTCCTAGAGATACCTTTTGATTATCTTTTATATTGGAAGGAGTTCTTAGATGGGCCTTTGGGATAGGAGTTGAATTGTTTTAATTGCGGTATGTATGTGTGTAATGTAGGGTGGCAAAAGCGCTTGGTATTAGCCTACTAATTGCCCACATGGGTAGACACACGGGTGTGTGTCAAAATCGTGTGGGAGGCACGGCTAGCACATGGGTGTATGCCAAGGCCGTGTGAAGCTTGTACCTTACACTTGGGATTTAAATATCCACACGGCTGAAACACACTGATAAACCATAAAAGTAACATATTTTAGGCCCATATTTAGTATGCTTTTAGATGATTTAGCCCTTGATTTATGTAAAAAGGTGCTCTTAATCCTTTCTTTTCATGTTATTACTCAAGAAAGCACCTGAGGACAAAAGAACAAGAAACGGGCTTAAAATGGGCCAATTTGAGCCAAAGAAGAAATCGACACGGCCTGGATTTTAAGCCACACGGCCATGCCTTGACAATTAACTAAGACACACCCATGCCACGATTTACACTGCCGTGCCCCAATCGATAGAATCGAGACACAACCTGAAAACCATTTACACGGGCGTGTACCATGGCCGTGCCCCTGCCGCGGGAGAGAGCAATTTCACTCAGATTTGGATACTTGAGGAAAAGAAACACATTCCAAACCCTAATCAAACACCGAGTAGGAAGTGTACATGAATCGGGACACTTAGAGGCCAAGTAAAGCATTCCAAAAGTCTATATAAACACCCTAAGTGTAACCTGATAAAGGACGGTTCGCTAGGCCAAGGAGCCGAGCCAGAAAGGCCAGATTTGTGGGAATTACTCGAAGATAGCCAGTGCATCCATCTCAAGGAGCCATAATTCTAGTTAAGACGATGGATTTCTCCTTCAATTCTTCCAGGGGGTTTTAGGGATTTCTTATGTTTTGTTTTATCTTTTCTCTTGAGATGTTTTCTTTATTTGTTATGAACTAAACCCTTCAGATACCTGAAGGGGATGAAACCTATATGAATCTTGTTATTGATTTCTGAATTATATGATAAATACTTAGTTTGTTCTTAATTATGCATGCTTAATCCAAATTTGACGTGCTTAGGTGGAGGAGGAATAGACCATGCTTAAGAGTAGATCTAGCGTAATTAAGAGGAGTTGATCGCATGCCTAGAGATAGGTGATGAGATTTTGTCGGATTAGGGTGAAACCTAATATGGGAGTCCATAGGTCAATTTACTACTATTGTAGGGGTTTTTATAAGAGAACAAGAGTTCTACTAATTAACCTAGGGTTAGACGTTATTCGCCTCGAGAAAGGGTTTAATATACGTTAGGGAGTCTTACGGATCAAACTAAGTGAATAAATCATGTGGTTCAGTGTTAAGTAACAAGTGAAGTCTAGGTGGATTCTTCCTGAGGGTATCATCGTGATCAATTGAGTTTTCTTCAAGTTATTTTTCAAGTCGTTCTTTTTTTCTTTGTGTCTTTAGCTTAGTAGTCATTAATTTAGATTAAATCAGCCAATCACTCCATATTTTAGGCTAAATAATAAAAAGAAAGTGAGTATTAGTACTTTTAGTTCCTTTGGGTTCGACAATCTGGTCTTGCCTAAGCTATACTACTGTTTGATAGGTACACTTGCCTTAAGTCGTTGTCAGAGTTAGTTTCCAGGTTCAATCATTCTCTTTATAAATTTTAAAACTCGACAAAACAAAGATCAAGTTTTTGGCACGTTTCCATGGGACTAAAATATTAAGAAAGCTCTATTTTTATTACTTTAGCCATTATTTTTATTTTTATTTTTTATTTTGAAATTTATTTTATTTTTTTTCTAATTTTATTTTTCCTTTTTTCCTAGCAGGTACCTCTAGTTTATGACTAGAAGGAACCCGGCAGGACCCCTAGTATACGATAGTGAAATTGAAGCTACCGCTCGAAAGAATCGCAGAGAAATTAGGCGAGCCCTAAATTCATAGAAGAAGAGTGAGAAGACAGATCCAATCCTACTGAAGGGATGGACGAGAACAATCCACCACGAGATGTGGAAGAAAACAATGCTTCGTGTACTATGTATGATTATGCTAAACCTCATTTAACAGGAGCAGAATCTAGTATTGTTAGGCCTGCTATAACTACTAATAATTTTGAATTAAAGCCTAACACAATACAAATGATTCAACAATTTGTTCAATTTGATGGTTTGCAGGACGAAGACCCGAACACTCATATAGCTATTTTTTTAGAGTTCTGTGATACTTTCAAAATAAATGGCATTTCTGATGATGTCATTCGTCTTCGGTTATATCCTATTTCATTAAGAAATAAATCCAAACAGTGGTTGTACTCGTTCCCACGAGGGTCAATTACTACATGGGATCAAATGATCGAAATATTTTTATTAAAATATTTCCCACCACCAAAATTGCCAAATTATGGATGATATCTCTTCTTTTGTGCAGATGGATTTAGAGACATTATACGACGCATGGGAGAGATACAAGGATCTCTTGAGAACGTGTCCACACCATGGTCTACCCTTGTGGTTACAAGTCCAAACTTTCTATTATGGTGTAAACCCCTCAACAAGGCAGCTAATTGATTCATCATGGGTGGAACCACGAATAATGTAATTCTCAAGCGACCTACGAGTTCATTGAAGAGATGTCACTAAATAACTATCAGTGGCATGTTACAAGGACAAAACCGACAAAATCAGCCGGAGTTTATAATCTCGATGCAGTGACCATGCTGTCAACACAAGTAGATATGATGAATAAAAAGCTTGATAGTTTGTGTTCTTCGGAGGTACATCTAGTCATGCAGTACAACGCAAGTGGAACTGTGGCGAATCCTGAGTACCCACCCTACCAACTGGACATAGAGATCAAACAGATGAACTATATAAGTAATAATTTCAAATCCAATAATAATCCTTATAGTAATACTTACAATCCAGGTTGGAGGAACCACCCAAATTTTTCATGGGAAGGCTAAGGAAATCAAAGGAATCAAAGACAACAACCTCCTCAAAACTTCCAAAATCAGCCATATCTGCAAGAGAAGAAGCCAAACCTCGAAGAGATGCTGACAAAATTCATGGCAAACATAGAAAATCATTTCCTAGAAACTAAGAAAATAATTAAAAGCAACGAGGATCGAATCGAGGAACTTACTAAGTCAGTCAAGGAAGCCACTAATACAGTCGAACAACTCGCAAAGCTAATGTCAGAACAACTGCAAGGACGTCTACCAAGTAACACCGAGATTAACCCAAGGGAGCAAGTTCAAGCCATCTCAGCTCATAACAGTAAGGGGTTAGATGAACCCAGTCCAATACAAAAAAACAAGGTAGAAGAAAATAAGGTAGAGGTAACATAAGAAAAGCCAAAACCGGTAATCAAGGAATAACAACCTCACATACCTTATCCCAAAGCGATGAAAAGAGATGATTCAGAAGAACAGTTCGATAAGTTTATTAAACTCTTAAAGAAATTACATATTAACTTACATCTTCTTGAAGCTCTTTTTCAGATGCCAGACTCGAGAAAATTTTTAAAATAACTATTGACTAACAAATGCAAATTAGACGAATAACACCACGTGGAATTGAATGCAGCATGCTCAGCAATGTTACAGAATAGACTACCACGAAAGCTAAAAGATCCAGGGGGTTTTACAATTCCATGTTTAATTGGTAGTTTAGCTATTGATAATGCGTTAGCTGGTTTAGGGGCAAGCATAAATGTCATGCCTTACATATTATTTAAACGACTAGGTCTAGGGAAGCCCAAACAAACTAGGATGAGTATACAATTAGCTGATAAAACTTTTAGAATTCCTAGGGGCATTATCGAAGATGTTCTTGTCAAAATCGATAATTTTTTTTTCCCAGTAGATTTTGTTGTCTTAGATATGGATGAGGATAATACAATCCCCTTAACTTTAAGAAGACTTTTTCTAGCAACTGCCAAGACTAAAATTGATGTTGCCACAGGAGAACTCATACTTTGTGTAGGTGACGAATCAATCAATCTTCAAGCTCTTGACTCGGCCAGGAAAACAATTGAGGAAGGTAAGAAGGTCAATACAGATGATAAACAAATTGTTCAACCTTTATTGCAGGAAACACTGCAAAGACACAACCCTGAGCCGACTCATAGATCCCAAATCGACAAAGGAGAACCAGAACCACACAAAGTAAAACCAGAGGAACCACCAGAAGAGCTCGTAGGAACATCTAATCACTTTAAAATAGGACACCAGGTACTATTAGACAAAGCAGATCCATACATCATCACAACAAGCCTGAAGGAAAAGGGAGAAACCCTTCTTAAGGTATACAATATCTTCTCACACGGAATAGTCAAGGTAAGCGACCCAACATTCAACACTTTTGAGGTAAACACTTCTCGACTTCAACTTTGTCAAGAAAATAGAACTTTAAGCAAGAGGAAAGATATCCAAACCTTTAAACCTCCCCGATTCAAGTACAAGGAAAAGTCTAGCTTAAGACTATAAACGAGCGATTCTCAGGAGGCAACCGGAGCACTAACCCTACTTCTTTTTACATTTGTTTTCTTCTCTTTCTCTTTCCCTTTGTAGCTTAACCAAAAGTGCAGATTTCTAGGACATACGTCCTTACAGACGGCCATGTCCTTGGCCGTGTGGACCACTGAAATCTCTGTACTGACATAGCGGAGGCCGTGCAAATCAAATCCCAACCACTTTTCAATGTCACGGATCCAACCACTCCTCCATGGGCACCAGTAAATTGGCACGGCCGTGCTCCACAATCATGTGAAGCCACTGACTTATTAGAAATGGGACAAACACGCCCATGCTACCCAACCGTGCCAGCACACTACCTTTTCAAGAATAGACGTGGCACTTAGAAAACGGGCATGGGTGAGCAAACACGCCTAGACACACGGCCGTGTGATGTGGCCTTGTAATTCAACACACCCTCAATTCACGGGCTGGGGAACGTTCAAGATTTGAGACCCTATTTAAACCCCACAGCCTTCCTCCTTCTCCCATCATTCTTCTTCCTTCTTTTTCCTTCTTTCTTTAGAAAAAGTGTCCAGACTCTTAAGCTAAATTAAAATCATGCTGAAGAAGCGTAAGAAGGCAACCATTGTCTCCTTAAAGGAGACCCCAACACATAAGTTCATGTCGGCCGCTTCATCCAAACACTAAGCCAAGGGTCTTTTAGACAATTTAAATTTTTCTTTATGTTTATTTTCCCCTTTATCCTACTTATCTATAATTCTCTTCTGCTTAATATATTTTAAATCCTTTTAGTTTCTTGGTTTTATGTTCCAAAGGCTACTTGGGAATCACGCACCACAGCCTTAGAGGTCACACCCACCTCACGAACCATCCAACAATAAGGACTCCTTAGTCTATTAGTCTTTTCTTTTAATTTCAGTTTTCTTCTTAGTCTCCTTCTCTTTATTTCCTTTGTCTTTAATTATAGTATTAGTATGTTATTAATGTTTCTTTAGATTTCTTGGTTATATCTTTGCAGGCTACCCAATTTCTTTATCTAGCACAAAGCTCATTGGTAGACACCCCACCAGGCCCATAGAAAATGCCATCACCGCCTCCTCCACCCACCTTTCACCACGACCTCTGCCAACTCCCAGAATCATCCAAAATTCAGGAAGTGTTACTTCTCCCCTTCTCTTTTGATTATTTTATTACATAATTGTTTATCTATCTTTGTACATTGAGGGCAATGTACATCTTAAGTTTGAGGGGTAAAAGTACCTAACTTTTTTCATTATTTTAAAATCCTGAATTTTAGTCTTGTCCCTAAGAAATTTTCTCATATTATCAATTAGGGTGAAATTTCTAATGATTTATGATTTTTATTGATATGTTTTTGAATAAGTCATTGATAATTGTGCATTGATGATTTATACTTGAAGAATACTAGAGAATCAAGCATGATAAGTCTATTTTTCAAAGAATCAAAAATTTTCTAGGTTTTTGAACTGAATTTGAATATTACCTTGAAGTTTGGAATCTACAAGATTGATGTCAAAAACCCATAATTTTTGTGAGATTTGAGCCTTATAGAGCATATATTATTTTTCATGCTCATTTTATTGATTATGAGTGTGTCAACACTAAATTGTTATTCTAGAACTTGCCTTTATTATACATGTCGAGACCACATTAATGATTTAATATACTGAGATGATAAAGGCACCTAGGTTTTAACCCATTCACTCCACTAAAAAGCTTACCTACATAATTAAATCCTAGTGAACCCATTTGATCCTAACGACCCTTTTTTATTGAATTACCCGCTTAACATTAACCCAAAACCCTTTGTATTTGTTATCACCATTCTTTTTTACTACCCTTCTATCGACAATTGATTTGATCAGTTACCGAATTAGTTTGTTTTAGTTGATAAAGTTGTTTCTTTGTTATGTATTTACTTAGTTTGTTCTTTAGGAAAAAAAACCAAAGTATATTCAAGCATTAGTATATGATTAAAGGAGCTTATGCGTTTAAATTCCAATTGTTGAAGAAGAGCTCGTATTAAAAGTATTATCAATAGTAGTATTACTAGTTTCAAAGCAATCATTTATTTTCTAGTTCATTATTCTTGTTAGGTAATTGGTCAGGTCAATCTCAATCACAAACCTTCTAATTTAGCCTTTATCCACACCTTTAACCTAAGCCCCGTTACAATCCTGTCAAAAGACCTTTTGATTTGTGTATCATCTAATATTACAGTGGTGGAGATTTGATTTTCAGGCAAGCCTATGGGATTAACTTTTCAGGTTTGACTTATGAGTGCTTTTCTTGAAACTTAAACACTTCGAGTGATTTGAGTGAATCTTTATTGAGGACGTTAATCCTTATTGATTTTGAATTAAAGGTAATTATTTAGATAAGGGGAGACACCTATGTTTTTGTGCTAGAAAATATATGACTTAGAAGTGTTTGAATCTTTAGGAGTCTTTGAGTTAAATTATCCATGTATGAATTATCTGTGAATTATGATGAGGCATTGTTGATAGGAATTGTGAATTATGGAAAGTTCGTTTTAATTATAAGTTAAGAATTTTGCTTGAGGACAAGCAAAAGCTTAAGTGTGAGGGTATTTGATAAGCCGTAAAAGTAACATATTTTAGGCCCACATTTAGTATGCTTTTGGATTATTTAGCCCTTGATTTATGTAAAAAGGTTCTCTTAATCCTTTTTTCATGTTTTTACTCAGGAAAGCACCCGAGGACGAAAAGAACAAGGAACGAGCTTAAAATAGGCCAATTTGGGCCAAAGAAGAAATCGATACGGCCTGGACGTCAAGCTACATGGCCATGCCTCGATAATTAACTAAGACACGACCATGCCATGATTTACACGGCTGTGCCCCAATCGACAGAATCGAGATATGGCCTGAAAATGATTGACACGGTGTGTACCATGGCCATGCCCCTGTCGCAGGAGATAGCAATTTCACTCGAATTTGGATACTTTGAGGCAAAGAAACACATTCCAAAGCCTATTCAAACACCAAGTAGGAAGTGTACTTGAGTCGGGACACTTAGAAGCCAAGTAAAGCATTCCAAAAGTATATATAAAAACCCTAATTGTAACCTGATAAAGAGCAGTTAGCTAGGCCATGGAGCTGAGCCAGAAAGGCCAAATTTGTGGGAATTACTCGAAGATAGCTAGTGGATCCATCTCAAGGAGCCAAAATTCTATTCAAGACGGCGAATTTCTCCTTCAATTCCTCTAGGGGGTTTTAGGGATTTCTTGTGTTTTGTTTTATCTTTTCTCTTGAGATGTTTTCTTTATTTGTTATGAACTAAACCCTTCAGATACCTGAAGGGGATGAAACCTAGATGAATCTTGTTATTGATTTCTGAATTATATGATAAATACTTAGTTTGTTCTTAATTATGCATGCTTAATCCAAATCTGATGTGCTTAGGTGGAGGAGAAATAGACCCTGCTTAAGAGTAGATCTAGCGTAATTAAGCGGAGTTGATCGCACGCCTAGAGATAGGTTGACGAGATTTTTCCAAATTAGGGTGAAACCTAATATGGGAGTCCATAGATCGATTTACTGCTATTCTAGGGGGTTATTATAAGAGAATGAGAGTTCCACTAATTAACCTAGGGTTAGACGTTATTCGCCTCGAGAGAGGGTTTAGTATACGTTAGGGAGTCTTACAGATCAAACTAAGTGAATAAATCATATGGGTCAGTGTTGACCATGAGTGAAAGACACGGGCATGTCTTAGGGGCACACGGGCGTGTCCTTAGTTCAACACGGGCGTATGGCCCCAGGTTTGATGAAAAGTTTTCTAAGTTTGTAAAAGTCCCCGATTAGATCCCGAAACCTCTCAGAGGTATGTTTAGGGCCATGTAGGCTGAGAATGAGCAAGAAACGGGTTTTAAACAAAATTCTATAGCCCGATATTACACATTCCTGCAAGGTTAATCACGGTAATGCCTCACATCCGGTTCCGTTATCAGACACGAGTAAGGGGTGTTACAAATTTCCCTCAGACATTCAAAATTCCCAAGGTGTCATAGCAAGGTCAAGGAGATTGTGAAGATCACTTGGCTCATTACAACAATCATATGAACATCCTAAGAGCCTGGGATGAAGTCAATTGTAAAGATTTTTCCATAACCCTCACCTACACATCCCAAGCTCGGTACTTGTCATTACTAAAGGGTTTCATCCACACATTCCATCAGCTAAGCAATTTGTTCATGAGAATACTTTTTTGATAACAAAACATTGTAGCGATCCCCAACCTACCCAATGTCCATCTAGTAGCGAGAATGTGAATGGTGATTTTGTTGTTGCTTTAATACTACCACCATAATCATCAAGGAGGCTGCAGATGATCTAGCCATTCAAGCATTCATAATGGGAACTACTCACTAAATCCTTATGTACAATCTCGTCAATAACCCCTTGGAAAAACTCTTTATCCTATACGAAATAGCTCATAGATTTGCAAAAGGTGACTTGATTCAGAGGAGTAATGCTCGACCATTTGTGAGTAAGAATCAAGACGTTCGTGCCCCTCGTAACTCATCCCCTCAACATAATTATAGTGGCCAGCACAGGCCATCGCCAAGTAGGCTATCATAGGGATAAGCACCATCATAACCCATACTAGGGGGCTGTTGGAAAAATAGGTTTGGAAAACGCAGTGGAAAATAAGTTTAGGGAAAAACAAGAGTTTTAATTTTTTTCCAAAAACAAGAACTTGGTTGTGATGTCTAACGTAATAAACACTTAATCAAAATTGTACGTCTTTTATTCTTCTAGGATGAATGCTTTGACTCAATAGTCTTCTCTACTATCCTCAAGCTCACGTCTGTCGAGTGTGGGTTCGCTTTGAATCAGAATATTTTCCAAAAAATTACCAATGGGGTAATTTCCCAATTTCTCTAAACTTTAAGGTCAAATTGTAAATAAAAAAAATCTCTAGAAATCTTCAAAAATAATTTCTTCAGAGAATTTTCTCTCTTCAACTTTCTCTTGAATTCAAGTTTGTGAAAAATAATAAGCCAAGACTCTCTTTATATACGGAGAGTTTAGAGAGTTCAATTATGATTAAACTTAATCACTTTAATATTATATTAATATAATACTTAGCAAGATAAATATTAGATTAAATTTAATATTAAATATATTAAATTAATAGAATATTTATCTACAAGATAAATTTTAAATTTAATTTAATATTACAATACTCACTTTAATATCATATTAATAAAATGCTATTAAGATAAGTATTAAATTACATTTAATATTAAAACAATTAAAATAATATTATTTTTGGAATAGTTAATCTGAAATCAAATTATTTGATAGAGTCCCAGTAGGAGTGTGATTCTTCCACTGCTCAACTGGCTCAAGACCACCCGTCGACCACCGAAATGTCGTCGTTGTCACTGCCGAACCGTCATGTATGGTAGTACCATTGCAGGTGTGACACCCTCATGGAACCCTAAGTCGGTTCGACTGTTGTCAACTCAGTTCTACCACCGGTTGAACCGTCCACTCAGTTCAACCAATTTTTGAGTCTCGATATCTGTTTTGGGTTCTCGGGCCCAATTTTCGATCTCGAATCCAATTTTCAAATTTAATTACCCATTGGGCCACTTGTCTGACTTGAAAATTAATTTCAAAAAATATCATATTAATTTAAATTAATTTGATTATTTAATTTTACTTAATCAAAATTAATTTCCAAAAATATCATATTCATTTAATTTAATTTTACTTAATCAAAATTAATTTCCCAAAAATCACTTAGAATTTCCAAATTAATTTTTTAAGAAAATTATTAATCAAATTCTCTAGTTGAAAAATTCTCAGAATTGCTTATTTTAATTCCACATCGATTAAAGCAATGCAATTAAATTATTTCCAAATTTGAAGAATTTTCTTCTAATTCAAATGCAGTTTGATTGAGCTTTTGTTGAGCTAGCGGAGGGGCCAATCAGACATATACAACTAGGCTATAGTAATTGAAATTATGTCCAGAACCATCATACCGATAATTAACAGTTTGCTTAATCGTGGAGTCAGTCCACAAGGAGTACCATGATTGAGAACTCCTTATTGTATACTCTTTACGAAAGCAATTCATCCATCTACTTTATCCAATGACCTCGTCACGTGTGTGTTACCCTTATATGATATCCTTAATTCCTTTGGGTCAAATTCATTCACTCAGTACAATCCTATTTTATCTCATTGTCACCATTGTGTCTTCTTAATGATTAATATGGTCATTGTCAACAAATGACTATGATAAATTTCTCGCTCAAGAACAAGTAACTTGTGGTCACGTTCCATATTTATCAATCCACACAATGCCAATTAGAGGATATCGTTAACTCTTTAATCGAGCTATGAATACCATTACTGCTAGTAAAGCCGTGCCATACACAAGTCATATACCCAACATACCGGCTATGGGCTCGATCATCTTTAAAGCATAAGCCTCCACTTATATCAAAGCACATGAGTTACATACACATGGTCAGTGACTAACTTAGGATTTAGGTAAATTACACCATGAACGTCACAAGTGAATTAATTTACAAACGGATTCAAAATTAATTAAACTTGGGTCCAGTCCAATGTATCATTTTTCCAATGAGTACATCTATGTCTCTACCCATGGAGTAAACTACTCTCATAGCCAAGACTTGCCATCTCCCCAATTGGAATTTTAGACGACATAATAATCCTTCTAAGTATTTGAATGAATTGCTCACTTTGATTTTCTTACAAGATTACGGACTCGTTTAGATTATCTACTGAACTAAGTTGTCTTTCTCGCAATGTAATTGTTCTTACAGTGCCACTTATCATCAGTTTCAACTTAGACAATCAATAAGCTGATATTTGTTTATCAGAATTTCACTATGCATGCAAAACATGAATGATAGAAACACAAAAGATATAATAGTGAAATGTGAAATTAACTTTATTTATTTATTCATTTTTTTAAATACATAGAAAATAGTTACATGTTTACTACAATATGGATACATTTCCCAATAAGGGCAAGGTATGGTCTCCTCTATTAATTCCCCGAACCACCTAAGACCCATACTATATGATAGACACCAAAAAGGTCCTCAAACTAGAGCACCTTATAATCGGTTCAAGACCTATCATAAACTCACATCCTCTCTTACCCACATCCTTGGCCAAGTTGAACGTAGGAATATTGAAAACTCCTCCCCAATGCACCCAAGCCAACATAGAAGCAACTTATGTTGTTAGTTCCATAAGGCCTTAGGTCATCGTACTGAAGATTGCATCCACCTAAAAGATGCAATTAAATCCACCATCCGAGAGGGGCATTTTAAATAGTATGTGCCACCCCATACTCGATCCGGTCACTAAGTCAGGATATGAGACACCACATTCGTTTCAAGAGCAACTCGAACTAATTTCCATTTCATTTGACATTATGAACATTAAGCATTGATAATTTATAACAAAAAATTCACATTAATTTAAATCATTTTAAGTCATTAAAAACAATTTAAAAACATTTAAAAACGCATTCTAGGTGTTCAAGTGTGATTAGGACCAAGTTCAAGTCTATAAGGATCAAAGCAACTCAAAACAAGGGAAGGACCTTTGTATGGCCAAGTTGTATCAGGACAAGTGGGTACTTGTACCAATAAAAGTACCTAATATAGTACATTTTGGCTACAAACTTACTTGTTTCGATACATTTGATTAGTTGTACCGAAACAACTTTGCCAGAACCCAAAAATCACATGTTTTGACCGAAAGCATCATCAATTCATTTCCAAAGCCTATGAAACTTAAAATACATGTCTTATATACTAAATATGCTTATCTAAACGCATTCAATCAAATAGCCATCAACATGATCATATTATTTCCATATTCAAACAAAAAAAATCTTACTTAGTATGTAAGAAATTCATGAATCATGGCCTAGACATTATCCAAGATCATCCATACCATCATACATTCATGATCACACATGTATAACCTACTTAGATTATAACCCACTAACATATTAAGTGCCAATTCATTAAAGTAGACTCCAAAACTAACTTTAACACTAGGTACATGCCGAATTAAACTTAGCATTCAACATATGATACCATCATTGCTGAGTTGAGAGTTTAGTCCTGGATGCTGCCAACTTCTCGGATTTATGATACCTAATTGATACTTGAGCATAGAAATAAACAAATCCACTCGTTGACCAAAAGAGCTCAATGGTGCTAATCATAATTTGAATACAAAGCGTAAACAAGTCAAGGATATAAGTAATTATAAAACTTATATATAAACAATCAATATCGGTAATCCTTGTCTCATGCTCTATATTTTCATGTTTTTAAAAAAGTCTTCATTCTATTTTAAACTCGCATATAGAAAACTCAATATGCTTTCAAAGCTTGCATTTCCATGCCAATTATCAACTTTTAAATTCAAATATCATACTAATGCATAGATTCAATATTATGCCAATGAAATCTCAAATTCAATTGCTTGAACTATTTAACATTTTCACATTTAATTTCTATCTCAGTTTCCCAATCGAGTCTATTGATTCATTTCATAACATCCTTAGCCTCGAGGTTTATAATATTCATTTCGCATAATCTTTCACATGTTATCGATATAAAATTTATTTATTTCAGCACTAATATAAAAAATATTAATTCAACCGATTATGAGATAAATATATATAAAGAATAATTAAGGCACTTAAACAATTGTACACGTTTTAAATATAGCTTTTTTCTTTTAAAAATTTCACGATGGAATAATATGGCTGCTTTGCATATTCTATGTTTGACAAATGGCAAACCTAAAAATTGTCTTTTATAATTATGAGGGAGAAGCAGCACCGAATGGGGAAAAAGTAGTGCATCCTACCAAGTAGAAAATATTCTCTCTCTGATTTGCTCTTTGTTAGATTTTTATAGCTCCTTTGAATCCATTGCAGATGATGGTACTTCTTTTTACTTCATCATTTCGAAAGGGCACCGAAACAGGCCAATTTTGCAGGGACACGACTTTGTGTCTAACTGTCTATCCTGGTTGAGGCCTGCCTGATGATGAGTCTTTGAGCTCCAAGGTATTATTGTAGCATAGGTCATCTATTACCACCATGATTAATAGGTTCATCAGACTATTTTCTTTTACGTGAAATGGACAAATAACTAGTCCTCTACCCCCTTTGTTCTTTTTGTTTTGCTTTTCCCTTTTCATCGCTTTATCGTATTTGGATAACCGAATATGCATCTTTAAAGAAGATTAGATTTTTTGTATGTTAGTTACTGCATATTTCTTTTTTTTCTAATCAATGCAAGATCAGTCTCTGATTGATTGCGGTTTAATTATGATTTTAATCTTTTTATTATGCGAAAATTTATGATTTCAGTCATCTACTTTAATCATCCTCTATTTTTATAATATTATTATTAGTTCCAAATTCCTATCAACATTAACTGATGCTATTAACCTAATGATGCAAAATTCAAAAAAAAAAAAAAAACATTAATTTTGTTACATATATATGTTTCGCTATTAGGTTGTGTTGAAAAATTTGAACATCACATATATAATAAGGATAATTACATGTTATTATTTACTATTATGATAGGTTAGCCTAAATTAAAAGTGATATAATTTGGTTAGAATTTTATTGGGCTTTTAATTATTAAATAAAGTATAAGTCAAATATGTGTAGATGCTCTTCTAATCAAATTCTAATTAATGATGGGTTAATTAGAATTTCATTAGAACTAATATGCCAATGTTATAAATATTAGGTTATGGTCCCCAAATTATACATAAGATATCATTTCTAATATCCCATCATTAGGAAAGAGATAGAGAGAGCAAAATATTCTCTAAATTTCTTGTGTGCTAATTTGGAAGATAAAATCTCCAAAATCCGGTAAAACTATAAGGAATTCATAGATTCAGGTACGCTTCTGCATTTAGTTTTATTCTTCATTTATTCTTGATGATTTGACATGATAGATCCTAGTTTATTTGATTTTATTTTAGATTTTTTTACAAATCTAACAAGTGGCATGTAACATCCTAAATTTTTGGGCCTATGCGTTTAATGGGTGAATATGTGGGATGAGTTAATTTAAGTGTTAGGGGTCCAAATTGGGCTCAGGCTTAGGCAGAGGCCTTGATTAAAATTATCTGTTTAGGCATTATAGGGTTTAAAAGGTAGTATCTATGTTTAAAATACCAAAGTGGGCTTGTGGCCCAATCTTAGGAGGTGACGCCACACAAGGAGTAAGGGGCCCAAATTTAAGTTTCATGGAGCCCAATTCTTTTAATTTAAGCTAGCTAAATTTTGGGCATTAGGATTAGGTGAAGTGGATGGCAACAAGGCTAAAATTTAGGGGTTTTAATATTTAAAATATGTGGATAATAAGCAGATAAAGGCTATTATTTAGGAATTTATTTTATGTGGATAATAAGCGAGATAAAGGCTAAGATCTAGGGATTTTTATGATTAAAATATGTGGATAATATCCGATAAAGGAGGGAGGAGTTAGAGATAATTAAGTCTCTTTTAGATGAGCTAGTAGATTAAGATAAAGGAGAAAAGTTAGAATTTATCTACAAAGAGAGTGATGGCCAAGAATCCATCACCGAGAGGAGTAAAGAAACCAACTACTACATGGCAAAAGGTTGCGAATTTCCTATAAATAGGGGCTAGCTCCTTGTTTCGACATTAAATCCTCTCCCTTTGTGCCAAATTCCTTAGCTTCTTTTCTCCAAATTTCTTTCTCCAATTTCTCTAAAAGCCAAAAACTCCATTATTCTCTTCTTTCTTCTAAAAGCCAAAAACTCCATTATTCTCTTCTTTCTCCTAAAAGCCGAAAACTCCATTATTCTCTTCTTTCTTCTAAAAGCTGAAAACTCCATTATTCTCTTCCTTCTCTAAAAAGCTGAAATCTCTATAGTTTTTATTTTATTCATCCTATTTGAGAAATTATTCTATACTTCCGGCATTTAAATCCTCCATTGACATTGTCGAATTCTCTCTCTAGTACTAGCTGAATCTCCTAAGTTAAGGTAAGAGTAGATTTTTGATTAGTTCTCATAATCTATTCCCGATTTTTGAAAAGGCAAAAGCCGAAAGCTAATAGTTTAATGGTTTATGATGGGCGGCAAGTCGGGATTTGAAGGAAGCCTAGTCGACTAGATCTAAAAGCCGAAATTCATAAGTCTCCAATTTCGGATTTTTAAGGTAAGAAGATTTTCCTAGATTTCTATTAGATTTCATCATTATATACAAGATTTTAACTTTATAAGGAGGATTAATGATTAAATATTATTATAGTAACTCTGATAAGGATTTATGATGGAATTAAATATGGATCAGGCAAAAGAAAGAATCCCTAAGTTTAAGAAACAAGCAGTATCTGCTGTTCGAGATTGGCCAATTGGTTGTGGATCGGCTTCTGAACAACACCTTAGGCAGATATCAGTTGTGTCGACTAAGGATAGAGTCGATATAGAGAGCCTCGTTTTATCGGTAATCAGGTGTGTAGATTCTTGACACATAAGCTTTGTTATATTATATGTATGTTATGGGCTAAAAGCCGGAAAAGGTGTGTAGATCTCTAACACACTACCAATAAACCTGTATGTAAATCTATTTATGTATGTTATGGGCTAAAAGCCGGAATAAGGCTGTATAAACAGTCAAATGGAACCCTAAAAGGGCTAGGTAAGGAAGCCAGGTACGTAATCATAGAAACTTCTCTATGTGTATCGAAATATGTAAAAATATGTGATCTGTTTAGATAGTTTAATGTTCTGATTCTTGCATGTATGCATGGGATGGGATTGATTGATTTACCGAAGGGGAGCGGTCATGAGGCGATCGGTGGCTTTGCCACATAGGTCACATAGTGATCGATCTTTATGACAAAAGACAAATTGTCGATATATTATTAAGGTCGATACAATGATCGTTGGCTTTGCCACATAGGTCACATAGTGATCGGCCTTTATGACAAAAGACAAATTGTCGATATGGTGTGTAGCGGATGGAGGGTTGATTGTAGAAATCCCACGGTGTGATGGTTGGTACGGGGTGTGTAGAGGATGGACTCATAGGTTTGGGATGGGCCATGTTGCATATTTTGTTACCCTTGTATACGGGCCAAGGCTCATAATGTGTTTGTGGGCCTCAAGCCTTTTATGTGTTCTCGGGATTTGCACACCGAGTCTTGGTGACTCAACCTTTTATTTTTCCCAACATTTCGTGTAGCGATGAGATCGTGAACATGGGAGCCGAGGCGGACTCGAGGGGCCATCAAGTTTTATTTCTACAAATTATTTCAGAATTTCTTTAAGTTTACTTTATTTTTATTTGGGATTTTTTTAGGACCCTAGTTTTTATTCAACTAAAACGTTTTCAATGTTATGCAACTTAAAAATTTTATGTCAAGGTTTATTTATACTTAATAATACTAATATAAGATTTTATTTTTAAAATGTCACTTATTTACTCTAATAATGTCTAATTAAGTTACGACTTCCAAAACCAACAAGGCAAAAGTTTTCAATGTACAAGCCGTGACACGCCAGATCCAAATAAACGCATGGGTCGGGTTTGGGTGTTACAATTTTGGTATCGAGCCTGCTCAAAACTCTAATTTGTGAAATAGGTTTAGAAATGTTTTTAGAAATTTTTTTTTTGGTTCAAGGACATGGCCTTCGAGTCTACCGGCACTCGATCCGCCCAGGTAAGTATTCTAAACTCTTGCTATGTTATTTATGTGGGCTTAATGAGCTTTATGGGACGTAGACTATCTAGGTTAGAACTTGATGGACTCTAGGCTTAGGTAAACAACTCTTCAATTCCATAAGACTTAACTTCACTAAAACAAAACACATAAACGAGTCACAAGACTAAGGTGTAGCAACAGCATATGCATGTCTAGGAGTAGATCCTAAGAGCTTGGTATTTAAGCACCCAAGTGACTCACCTCCTTTTCACAGAATCTTACCGGTGCATAGTACTGCTCACTTTAGCCATGACGATTAATGTGGCAATAGGCAAACGCATGCCTAGGAGTGGATTTATGGAGAGCTTGGTATTTAAGCAGGTCCTAGTGACTCACCTCCTCTTTCTGAATCTTACAGTGCGTGGTATTGACTGCTCACTCTAGCTATAAGGACTTGTTCATGGTCTGAACCCATAATTAAAACCCGAAAGGGACCAACCACCCTATTTTGCAACCAAAACTCCTAAGTTTTGTACACTTCCAGAAAAAAAAATACATTTGATTTGAAAATGTTCGCAACTATGAAGAAAATTACCAAATTACCCTTATTATACAAAATGACCAAAATAGCCCTGGTTTGTAGAATTACCAAATTACCCTTGTTTTGTAAAATTACCGAAATACCCTTGAATCACAAAACTACCAAAATACCCTCAGATCACAAAAATTACTGAAATACCCCCGAATTTCAAAATGACCAAAATACCCCAGAATTTTAAAATTACCAAAATGCCCCCAAATTTCAAAATTACCGAAATACCCTTAGATTTCAAAATTTTAAAATGCCCCAGATTCCAAAATTACCAAAATACCCTTGATTTCCAAAATTACCAAAATACCCCCGGGAATGCAAAATTACCAAAATACCCTTATTTTATAAAATATCAAGGAACCCCATTTAAAAAAAATTTACGAAAATGCCCCTGTAGGATAAAATTACGAAAATACCCCTAGGTAGTGGAAAACAACAACAATGACAACCACAACACTTTTCTGTAATGAACGCGAGTTCATGAATGTTGATGATTGAATGAATGAACTTGAGAATGTAGTGTGTGTATGAATTCGAAAGAACTACTTTTTAGAACTATTAATCATAAGACTGTTCACGATAAATCAGTGGAAAGAAATAATGATTCATAAAATTTCTAATCAGATAAACGTAAATTGGTAGAATGAGTACAAGGGGACGAAGACACTTCAGATGCGAATAATGGTGCGTACCCTACCATAGTATACTAAGTGTTTATTTTGGCTTTAGAATTAGAGTGCAATGAAAGCATAGTGGTGAGACTCGGGTAGAATGATTACTAGTTAGTTGGATATTTCGAGGACGAAATTTCTTTAAGGAGGGTAGAACGTAACATCCTAAATTTTTGGGCCTATCGTTTAATGGGTGAATATGTGGAATGAGTTAATTTAAGTGTCGGGGTCCAAATTGGGCTCGATTTTAGGCGAGGCCTTGATTAAAATTATCTGTTTGGGCATTATAGGGTTTAAAAGGTAGTATCTATGTTTAAAATACCAAAGTGGGCTTGTGGCCCAATCTTAGGAGGTGACGCCACAGACAAGGAGTAAGGGCCCAAATTTAAGTTTCATGGAGCCCAATTCTTTTAATTTAAGTTAGTTAAATTTTGGGCATTAGGATTAGGTGGAGTGGATGGCAACAAGGCTAAAATTTAGAGGTTTTAATGTTTAAAATATGTGGATAATAAGCAGATAAAGGCTATTATTTAGGAATTTATTTTATGTAGATAATAAGCAGATAAATGCTAAGATCTAGGGATTTTTATGATTAAAATATGTGGATAATATGCTGATAAAGGAGGGAGGAGTTAGAGATATTTAAGTCTCTTTTAGATGAGCAAGTAGATTAAGATAAAGGAGAAAAGTTAGGAATTTATCTACAAAGAGAGTGATGGCCAAGAATCCATCACTAAGAGGAGTAAAGAAACCAGCTACTACATGGCAAAGGGTTGCCGAATTTCCTATAAATAGGGGGGCTAGCTCCTTGTTTCTGACATTAAATCCTCTCCCTTTTGTGCCGAAATTCCGTAGCTTTTTTCCTCCAAATTTCTTTCTCCAATTTCTCTAAAAGCCGAAAACTCCATTATTCTCTTCTTTCTTCTAAAAGCCAAAAACTCCATTATTCTCTTCTTTCTCCTAAAAGCCGAAAACTCCATTATTCTCTTCTTTCTTCTAAAAGCTGAAAACTCCATTATTCTCTTCCTTCTCTAAAAAGCTGAAATCTCTGTAGTTTTTATTTTATTCATCCTATTTGAGAAATTGTTCTATACTTCCGGCATTTAAATCCTCCATTGACATTGTCGAATTCTCTCTCTAGTACTAGCCGAATCTCCTAAGTTAAGGTAAGAGTAGATTTTTGATTAGTTCTCATAATCTATTCCCGATTTTTGAAAAGGAAAAAGCCGAAAGCTAATAGTTTAATGGTTTATGATGGGCGGCAAGTCGGGATTTCAAGGAAGCCTAGTCGACTAGATCTAAAAGTCGAAATTCATAAGTCTCCAATTTCGGGATTTTTAAGGTAAGAAGATTTTTCTAGATTTCTATTAGATTTCATCATTATATACAAGATTTTAACTTTATAAGGAGGATTAACGATTAAATATTATTATAGTAACTCGATAAGGATTTATGTTGGAATTAAATATGGATCGTGCAAAAGAAAGAATCCTAAGTTTAAGAAACGAGCAAGATTCTTTGTTCGAGATTGGCCAATTGGTTGTGGACCGGCTTCTAAACAACACCATAGGCAGATAGCAGTTGTGTCGACTAAGGATAGCGTCGATATAGAAAGCCTCATTTTATCGGTAATCAGGTGTGTAGATTCTTGACACATAAGCTTTGTTATATTATATGTATGTTATGGGCTAAAAGCCGGAAAAGGTGTGTAGATCTCTAACACACTACCAATAAACCTATATGTAAATCTATTTATGTATGTTATGGGCTAAAAGCCAGAATAAGGCTGTATAAACAGTCGAATGGAACCCTAAAAGGGCTAGGCAAGGATGCCAAGTACGTAATCATAGAAACTTCTCTATGTGTATCGAAGTATGTAAAAATATGTGATCTGTTTAGATAGTTTAATGTTCTGATTCTTGGATGTATGCATGGGATGGGATTGATTGATTTACGGAAGGGGAGCAGGTCGCGAGGTGATCGGTGGCTTTGCCGCATAGGTCACATAGTGATCGGTCTTTATGACAGGCAGCACAACTGTCGATATGGTGTGTAGCGAATGGAGGGTTGATTGTAGAAATCCCCACGGTGTGATGGTTGGTACGGGGTGTGTAGAGGATGGACTCATAGGTTTGGGATGGGCCATGTTGCATATTTTGTTACCCTTGTATACGGGCCAAGGCTCATAATTTGTTTGTGGGCCTCAAGCCTTTTTATGTGTTCTCGGGATTTGCACACTGAGTCTTGGTGACTCAACCTTTTATTTTTCCCAACATTTTAGGTAGCAGGAGATCGTGAACATAGGAGCCGATGCACTGAGGGCCATCAAGTTTTATTTCTACAAATTATTTTGGGATTTCTTTAAGTTTATTTTATTTTTATTTGGGATTTTTTAGGCCCTAGTTTTATTCAACTAAGAAGTTTTCAATGTTATGCAACTTATAAATTTTATGTCAAGGTTTATTTATACTTAATAATACCAATATAAGATTTTATTTTAAAATGTCACTTATTTACTCTAATAATGTCTAATTAAGTTACGACTTCCAAAACCAACAAGGTAAAAGTTTTCAATGCACAAGCCGTGACACGCCAGATCCAGTCGAAACGCATGGGTCGGGTTTGGGGTGTTACATAGCATCCGAGCTTTGTCATGTTGAATCATTGAGAATGAATTGATTCTTTATTATTTTTGGATTGATTCATTTTTCTTTTTTAATTTTACTGATTTGATATTTTAATTATATATTATGTTGAATCTTTGATATTCTGATAAATTTTTGGGTTTTGATTCTTTAAATAAAAATTTAAAGTTTTAAATAAAGTTTTAAAGTTTTAATTTTCGTATAATCGGAAAGATTTACGCTTTTAATTGAGAAATTAAAAAAAGCGAGGATTTTATGTTGTTTATACAGCTTTTAATAAATATTTAAAAGTTGTGTAGGTTTGAGTTCATTAGAAACTTTTTATGATTTATATTTGATTATACTAATAGATGGATTATTAATCGCTAATCGTCTGCTTTTACATTTTTACGGTATATATATATATATATATATATATATATATAGTTTTGGAGACACTTTAGTAATTATGTTCGAGGATTTTATATGATGATATATGGTTGGTAAAAGAAATTGCTTCATGTAAAGTGTCTCTTATATACCGATTGTTTATCAATGAATTCATTATATATGTTGAATTTTTAAGATTGATGGTAATATTTGTTAGTTTTATTTTTTTATTGATTCAATTTTAGGGTTTCATTATAATCATTTTTAATTCAAATCCGGTTCAACAATTGTACAATTGAATTCAATTTTATAATCATTAATTCTTGAATTCACTATATAGTTGATAGAGTATATTATTTATTATTAAGTTTATATGCTTATTCTTCTCATACTATTCAGGTTTAAGCATATATTTTGAATTTGATTTACTTGGGATATGTAAGGTAAGTCGATCGGGGTTATATTTTTATAGTTTAATTGTGATGAAATTAGATTTTGATGCAAATTGATGTTAATCACAAAATGTGTTTAAATAATTTGGTTTTAAGGTTGGTTCTATAATCTTAAGTTTTAGCCTCTTATGGTTCTAAATATTTGGTTAAATTATGATGATATGGTCTATGGTATGAATTATGGGGTATGTCAACTATTATAATTTTATTTCGAGATATATTGACTTGAAGTTTTATTTTCAAGTATTCATGTGAATATCTGTTTAATCATAAATACAACTTTGAATTTACATGGTAAATTCAGGTAAGTTTTTCTATTTGATTATGAATATATGTATATGCGTGAATTGCTTTGGTGTTTTTTATCCATGCAAAATTATGAATACATGTGCTTGTTAATTATTTGGCTTTGAACTACTACATTATTTCTGTTTGGTTTTGATATATATAGTTTTGGAACAAAAAAAAAAAAGTCAAAAATTAAGGTTTTCGATTTTCTATTGCATTATTAAGACAACCTTATTTTGGGTTATTTGAGTTTATAAAGCAATAAAAATATATAGTTTTGACATTTGACTATTGGAGAAATTTTAATTTTGAATATTGGTATGTTTATATATATTTTAAAATAACTTAATCGAAGCAATAAGTCACCAAAGTGATTTTTTTTTTTTTGTATAAATAATTTTGTTTTAAAATATAAAAGTTTGTGTGCATGTAGCATAAGCTATGTTGATATTGATCGGCCCAAATGAAGGTTAATAATATTACATGTGCAACTATGGTGATAAACATGTGACGATTATTCGGTTTTACATGTGAGTAATAAATCGGCCCAAAGGAAGATTTATTGTTCGATATGTTCTTATTGTCAATGTTTGATTACTACACCAAGATATCACTTACAAGTTAATATTTTGTCCAAAGATGAAATATTAATGGAGTGTCCGATATCTTAAGATGAGGTTTACTTTTATTCAAATTATTTTGGTTTAAATTTGAAGTCTTATGTGTGTGAGGTTATTTATGGTTTATGATTTATTCAACTATTATTATATTTGCCAACATATTGTATGTTGTTTTGGGATAAATATATATACATATATATCTGTTATCTTTTAATTTGATTGGAAGAGGAAATTAAAAGAGATATTTTGAAACAAATAAATTCATATTTTGGCTTTTAATTAAGAATGTCTAATATTTTAAATAAATTAGTTGAAACAAAATGTCCCCCAAAGTGACATCTTTTGTATAGATTAGTTTATTTGAAATATTAAGATGATTATATGTTTTTGTGATTCATGCATTTATTAATTGACCCAAGGGTAAGTTAATATTTGGCAGAATTTCACCGCCATCTGTGGTGATAAATGTGTGACAATTATAGGGTATTTTATTTGAGCAATAAGTTAGTCCAAAGATTAATTAATTGTTTGACATAATTTATTGTCAATGTTTGATTGCTACAACAAGAGTACCACTTACTGTTAATATTACTGTCCAAAGACTTGATATTAATGTTGTGTTTGGTATCTTGAGATGGGATTAGTCATTATCCTGAATTTATTGTTTACTTATGAATATTGATGTGAGCTTATTTTTATTTATTTTTTTGTTCTGTATTCAACTAATTCATATTCTACTACCGCAATATCTGCTAATATAAATTCTATACCCATGCTTAATGGGACTAATTCCAATGAATGGAAAAGGCACTTATTTATAGTGCTTGGCTATATGAACATAGACCTTACACTAAGGGAAGAACTACTCGCACCTCTCACTGCGGAAAGCACTCCTATATTAAAAGGGATTTTGAGAGGTGGGATCGTTCAAATTGCAAGAGTCTAATGATCATGAGGCATACCATTTCAGAAGCCTTTAGGGGCATAGAATCTGAAAAGATTACTCAAGCCAAGGTTTCCTTGACGAAATTAAGAAACGTTTTGTTAAAAATGATGAGGTTGAAATGACATCACTTCTGACTTCTTTGATGTCTATAAAGTTAAGGGTTAAGGAAATTTTGAGCGATCTAAGGGCTATGAGTTTTATGATCCCATAATAAGGAATATTTTTGACACGAGAACTGCAACATTTTTTGAGGATGTTGAGTTTGAGGGGAGAAATAAGGTTAGATACATTGCTTTTGAGGAGGAATTTGATTCTAACTCAGTTCCTACTATCACTTTTGACGATGTTCAGGTTCTTATACCTATCATTGATCAAGAAGTGAATCCAAAACCTCTGCAAGACAATGGTAAACAACTCCCCATTCAAAATGAGATAATTGTTCCAAAAGAACAAACTCAATAACCTTAAGAACAAGTTCCATTAAGGAGGTCCGCAAGAGAAAGGAGAAATGCTATTCTAGATGATTAAGTTGTATTTTTCCAATAACATGAGGATGATAATGGAATGATGGAAGATGATCCAATCAACTTTCATCAGGCCATGAAAAGTTCTAATTCTCAAAAGTGGATTGATGCCATGAAAGATGAGTATAAATCTATGCAAGACAATAAAATTTGGGAACTTGTCCCATTACCTAGAAGAGCAAAACCAATTGGTTGTAAATAGATATTTAAAACCAAGAGGGATGCAAATGGTAATGTGGAGAGGTATAAAACGCGTCTTGTAGCTAAAGGATATACTTAAAAAGAACATATTGATTTTACAGAGACTTTCTCTCCAGTTTCATCGAAAGACTCATTTAGGATAATCATGGCGCTTGTTGCTCATTTTGATCTTGGGTTATATCAGATGGATGTTAAAACTGTGTTTCTTAATGGCGACATTGAAGAGACAATTTATATGTGCAACCAGAAAATTTTGAGTCGGAAGACTCAAAGAATATGGTTTACAAATTGACAAAATTCATCTATGGACTCAAACAAGCTTCCCGTCAATGGTACCATAAGTTTTGTCAAATAATTGTTTCATTTGGTTTTGAGATGAATATTGTTGATGATTGTGTGTATCACAAATTCAATAGGAGTAAATACATATTTCTGGTTTTATATGTTAATGACATACTGCTTGTTAATAATAATTATAGCCTCAATCAATACCCTAAGAATAAATTTGAAATGACAAAAATGCATTAGATTTTTTACATTTTAGCAGTGGAAAGTCTAATGCACGTTTAGATTTGTATACATTGGAATATTGTGTACACTATTGGGATGTTAGGCGGATATTTTAAGCAACCCTGGTTTGTACCATTGGATAGAATCCAAGAGGGTTATAAGGTATTTTCAGAGAACAAAAGATTACATGCTCAGATATCGGAGGTCTAATCAGTTAGAGATCATCAGGTATATAGACTCCGATTTTGATGGAATATGGATGCAAGATATTGTCACTAAGGTGCAATTTGTGAAAATAAATTACAATCTTTTATTCCAATAGCAACAGGAGCACATCAAAGTAAAAACACATAGACTTTAAGTTCTTGGTTGTTAAAGTAAAAGTTCAGAGTGGTTAGGTGTTTATAAAGCATATTAGGACAAACTCCATGATTGCGGTTCGGCTTACTAAGGAACTACACCTAAGGTTTTATAAGAGCACACTGCTCATACTGGTGTAATGTCTTTTAAAGGATATTTGGTTTTAGTAGGAGTTTGTATTTTTAAATGCTTTTATGTTATAGACACATTTTTAATTATTTCAATTTAAAGATATTAAGTTTATTTTCTGCAGAAATAAAGTTTATTTGATTTATTCACACTCTGATTTTGGTAAGGTTTGATCTCACTAAGGAGGACCAGTTGGAAATAGACATGTTTAGATCATATTGCATATAATTTCCATAATACACATCCATACTTGATCTATGTCATTTGGTTGTGTTAATATACGTGATCATAGATGGATTTAGTTACGATATATGTAACGAAAGTCTCCTTGGTTCTATGTTAACATAATTAATGGACGAGATTATTCAGAATACCTTTTGGATATGATAGTAAAATTTTGAGCTCATAAGGTTATATAATGACATGTAATTATAAAGTAATTAGTATATATATGTGGTCCAAGTAGGAGATTGTTGGAAAATTTGGACATCACATATATAATAAGGACAATTACATGTTATTATTTACTATCATGATAGGTTAGCTCAAATTAAAAGTGGTCTAGTTTGGTTAGAATTTTTTTGGGCTTTTAATTATTAAATAAAGTATGGGTCAAATATGTTTCGATACTCTTCTAGTCAAATTCTAATTAATGATAGGCTAATTAGAATTTCATTGGAACTAATATGCAAATGTTATAAATATTAGGTTTATGGTCCCCAAATTATACACAAGATATCTTTTCTAATATCCCATCATTAGGAAAGAGAGGGAGCAAAATATTCTCTAAATTTCTTGTGTGCTAATTTGGAAGATCAAATCCC
Organism: Gossypium rotundifolium; assembly: GCA_025506655.1. Lineage (NCBI taxonomy): Eukaryota > Viridiplantae > Streptophyta > Magnoliopsida > Malvales > Malvaceae > Gossypium > Gossypium rotundifolium. Next base: position 36,221,908 of record CP106730.1, read on the forward strand.
TAAAATCCGGTAAAACTACAAGGGATTCATGGATTCAGGTACGCTTCCTCATTTAGTTTTATTCTTCATTTATTCTTGATGATTTGACATGAAAGATCTTGGTTTATTTAATTTTATTTCAAATTTATTTTACAAATCTAACAGGTTACGCTGGCCAGATGCCACTAATCCTTAGCTTCAGAATAGTTCAACCATCTTGCTCCACAATATACCTCTTCCTCCATAGGAGCTATTTCATCAAATTCTATGGAACAAGCAAGTCACCTATTCCTAACAATCAGGCCATTCCACATACTTATTATTCATATACTCTCTAGTTTAATAACTTGATGTCACTTTGTCAACCTAACACATAATTGTAGAAGCAACCAGTCAACTTGTTAAGAGATGACGTGTGGTGAGAGAGTGTTAGAAAAATAGTAATTTTTTGGAAACTTTGAGGCATATTCTCGATTGATAAAGGTAGAGAGTTCAATCTTAAAATTATGGTTTTATACTCTACTCTATGAGACCTTTGCAATGGTATATCATATGCTAAAAAAGATTGATTTTATTTGATTTTGATTTTATTTCCAAACAAATAATTAATTAAATAATTCTATTTCGGGATATATTCCACTGTTTAGCAGATTTTATTTTGATTTTGTTTCCAAACAAGATTTAATTAAATAATTCTATTTTGGGATTTAATCTTGTTGTTCAATAGAATTGATTTTGTTTTGGTTTTAGAATTTTAATCTTGTCGTTTAACAAAATCAAAGGGTAATATAAATTGGAAATTGAATTTTCTATTTATTATGGCCTTAATTGTGGCTTTCAATTGTGAAAGCTTAAATAGTAGCTTCAAAATTGTGACATCAAAGAAAAATAAATTTATCAATGGTGAATTAAAAAGACAATATAAGAGTGCATGTCTAGGATTTGTTCTTTGAAAGACTTGGTATTTAAGCGTGCCAAGTGCACCACCTCCCTTTTAGAGTTACCTACCTGATGCATTATTTTATTGAGTTTTCGATTAGACTGTATAAACTTTTGTTTCGGGTTTTATTAAATTCCTTCCGTCTAACAAAAGTTGATAATTTTGTAGTTCTTGTTTCGTTTCTGAAATCTTAACAGAAAATGGAAACTCCCATCAATGCTGTGGAATATATAGACTTATGTGTTGTGATTTCTGAAGTCAACATGATTGACTCAAATCCAAGAGAATGGTGGCTTGATACTGGTGCCACACGTCATATTTGTTATGACAAATACTCTTTTTTTGAGTTAGAGTCTTGTGAAAATGGGGAGAAGCTCTATATGGGCAATGCTGCGACTTCCAAGATCAAGGGGAAGGGTACTGTGGTCTTGAAGATGACATCTGGCAAAGAACTCAAGCTTCAAAATGTGTTGTATGTGCATGACATAGGCAAGAACCTTGTTTCTAGGACACTCTTTACTGTAAACAGCTTTAAAATGGTGTTTGAATCCCAAAAGCTAATTTTGTCTAAAAGGGGAATGTTTGTGGGAATGGGATATGTAATAAACTTAATGCAATCTTTGTAAAAGCAAAACTATGAATAATAATGTTGCTTCTTCTTCTGTTTATATGCTTGAGTCATTTAATTTATGACATAGTAGGGTCGGACATGTTAACTTAAAGCACATTCCTTCGTTTCACATTAATTATAATCATAAATGTGAAACATGTGTTGAGGCAAATTTAACAAAGTCTTCATTTCAAACTGTTGAAAGAAGCATATAACCACTTGACCTAATGCATAGTAATGCTTGTAACTTAAAATTTGTTCAAATGAGAGAAGGAAATAAATATTTTATTACCTTCATTGAAGATAGCACAAAATATTTCTACATATAAGAGCAAAGACGAAGCTTTAGAGAAATATATTCTCTATAAGTAGGAAGTTGAAAACAAACTTAATTAAAAGATTAAGATGGTGAAAAGTGATCGTGGTGGTGAATATGTAGAACCATTTGAATACTTCACACAACATGACATTATTCTTGAAGTAACACCACCATACTCTCCTCAATCAAATGGAGTAGGTGAGCGGAAAATCGGACTTTATAGGAAATGGTGATCGCATTGCTAGGAAGCTTTGGGTTATCACAAGAAATGTGGGGGGAAGCTTTTCCATCAACCACTTACCTTTTAAATAAGGTGCCCCACTAGAAAAGGGACAAGACACCATATCAGTTATGGAAAGGTAGAAAACCATCCTACAACCACTTGAAAGTGTCGGGGTGTCTTGCTAACGTAATATAAAATTGTAAGTCGAGACATATGCATCATCGACACAATACCGTTAAACAACTTATCTCAAACGAAGTTATCTCTATATATTTTGTAAAATTAAAAGAATATCATTGCGGATCCGCTAACTAAAAGCTTAAATCGAGATCATGTTGATAAAACATCGAAAGGAATGAGAGTAAAGCCTATGAAAATGGAGGGCGCTATGTGAAGGAAAACCTTACCTAGTTGACTGGAGATCCCAAGATCTAGGTTCAAAGGGACAACCTAATTGCATAGACCTTCTGAGGTCACTGTAGGGGTTCTCATCCTGAGTCCATTCCTATGATGTAAAATGTGACTAAAAATGGGATAGGTTAAACAATGCTTTTCATGACCATTGTGTGTTTTCAGTGAGTCGAACAACATAAGTCACCTATGTGAGAGTGAAGTGGGGCCGCTTCAAGGAGATTTTTGGGGCATAGTTCTCTTAAACTCTTATAGAACCAGGAGATGTTCACGGCTATATGAACATACCCATGAGAACTAAAACCTTGCCAGGAAGGTAGTTGTTTGAGGTATATCATCATTTACATAAAAGGTAGAACAGTTCAAGGACATCGTATCTACTGGTCAGCTAGTAACGTAAATATACTTTCACAAGGGAAGGTTCAAGGGTGGATGCCTACCTATCCTATACAACTATCGATCATAGATTCTATCACCACATTGAGTCCATGTTTTCCGTTAAAACTATCAATTTTCATTCATATGGGGATTGTTGGAAAAAATATAATTTTTTAGAAAATTTGAGGCATATTCTCGATTGGTAAAGGTGGAGAGTTCAATCATAAAATTATGGTTTTATATTCTACTCCATGAGACCTTTACAACGATAAATCATATGCTAAAAATAGTTGAGTGATAAATGAGAAATTGATGCTCAAAGTAAGCTACTTGTGAATATTTGTTGAGGAAAAGAAAAGCTTAGATCCCACATTGGTTAAATAATAAGTGTGAGATGTGTATATATTTGAGAACCCACTTGAAGGGTGATTGAATGACTAAGCTTGAAACGCTGCCTCGCACGCAAGGGGTGTAGATCCAAACCCATCAGGGTTGGGGTGCATCCGCACGACGTGGGCGACGCGAAATGTCCGGACCGAATGGGCCTGTGGATATTTTAGCCCGACACTAAATTTTTTTTCTCAGCAAATATACAAAATCTAATTTAAAGGGACATATATCCTGAGTTTATTTGATTCCAATCAATTTGATTTGATTTTAATCAAATTGATTTGATTGCTTCTTTAATGCAGACTTTGTATCATTATTCATGGATATTTCCAAAATTCATCCATATTGAATGCCTATAAAAGCCTAAAAATTCTTCAGAATTTTTTAGACAATCACAGTCTTTGACACAGAGTTTATTTTGCTCTCCAAAATTCTTCTCTTTTCCTCTCCATATTTTCCGACGTTTCAGTAATAGAAAAAGATAACGTTTGTTCATTGGTCACTGCAGATGTGCTACTGCTTCAATCATTGTGTTGTTTTGTCCTGGGAGACAGTCAACCAACGTTTCTCCAAGCACCGTAGGAACGGCCGAATTTGTCTTAAGGAAACTATGTAAAACAGGCCTCAACATCTAGTAAAACTTGATTCTTTTCGATTTTTAATTTTTGTTATGTTATTTATTGATTTTTCATATCTGATAAATTAAATATAAATGATTCAATTTATATTATTTTATACATAAATATTTGTTTATTTATATTTATATATATTTATTCACTAACGTGTTTTATCCAATTGAGAGGATTAACCCATATAAATACCCCTTTTATCCTCGAAGCTGGGAGCATGTTCACTCCTCAATTTAAAACTCTTGTAGTATCATGTTCTTCTTCCAGTCCATCTTCTCTCTGGCCCCCTTTCTCTACTAAGAACTATATAGCTCTTCAATCGAGTAGGGTGAATCGGCACTCGTCTCTTTATGACATTTTTCATATTAACAAATTCATAAATTTATTATTGGTTAAATAAGACTGATTAAATTTTTATGTAGTTCTAATTATATGATTCAATAATCATTAAAAATGTTTATGCCATCGTTTTAAAGGCGACAATTAATGTGTTATTAATTTAGGTATATTAAATTTAAATTATATCAAATTAAAGTAGACAAATTAAATTTTAAATTTCAATGTGGTGGATTGCCAACTACTAAAGAACAAAGCAATAACTAGAATGAAAAAGGCGAATTAATTGGATCATGTAGGGTTTAAGTCATATTCGAGTAATATCTGGCTCTACTTTTTGCACGTAAGGGCAACCCTTAAGGATACTCTACAACGACCTTAGCAGGTAGAGGGGATTTTTGCTTTTTTCAGACATTAACTAAACATGAAACAAAAGTTCCCCTGTTTTTGGACGTTCATATATGGATAAGAGTTACATATTCTATTTTTTACTTGATCAACAAGTCACTCATAGCACCTAAACAAGTTGTTAGTGCCTTTAGTGTCAGTGGGGCTTAGATTCTTCTTCTTTTCTGGGAATCTGTTTTCTCTTAAACCCAGGTTAATCGTCTGGGAAATGCCTTTTGTTATCCATAAATAGAGATGCTTATGAGTTTGGTAGGGTTTGTATTGGTCTCGTGCATATAATTGTTTAAGTATTTAAAATATGAGTTTTGATTTTTTTTAAATAATTTATCTAAATAAGTTTAAGTATACCCATATGAATTTTTAAATATTATATTATATTATTTTATTAAATTCTTAATTAAGAAAAACTCAACATGATTTTAATATTTAAATTATTGTATTATATATTTAGTCTTTATATAATATAATAAAATAAATAGTAACATTATTAACTTGAAAAATAGATCACCGCGCTTTAGTCTTAAACTATCACACCATTTTATGTAGAACTTTTTAATAAAGAAATAGACTTAAGTATTTGTCTAATTTATAAATTGAACAATTTTTTTTAGCTTAGATAAATAATATGACCTTTGAATAGATCTATGCATATGGATATTAGTTTTTCCCTAATTTATTTCGAGTAAAAGAAAATAATACTTTGAAATTTTGTCTTTGCTGAAAAAGAAAGAGTGGTTACTATTAAATTCTATATTAGAAATGACTAACTATACATGGAATATTTTCTCACTTTTTTGTATTTTGTTGATCAAATACGTGAGTAAGTACGTCATTAATTCTTAATTTTCTGTGTATAAAAGAGAATATTTGTATGGACAAAAATTCCTTTTCCCTTCTATTATACCCCTACACCTGGACTTTCTTTCGATACGTCACAGAGGGAGAGTATTAATGCAAGGCCATCAAAAGTAATCATCGCATTATATCTATTCACATTAATTTGTGTGAGTTCCCAAATTCACCAACCCCAAAGACAGTCACATTAGGATACAACTAAATTATACTCTAATTAGGGTTTAAGTTAAGTTCTATTAGGGACGCAATCATGATATGAAGAACTCGTTTAAAACTCTCATCCTATAAATACTACTCTTTTCCAATATCAAAGAGGAGAGGAGAGAGAAACACTAGCCATCCATTTGCTAAAATACCATCACAAATCTCTATCTTTAGTGACTTTATGCATCACATACAAAAATGAGTCATCACTATATAATAATCCCAACACATTGTATAATTTTATTGTTATAACAATTATATCTTGCTTCAACAAAATTTCAGAATTGTAAGGGGATTCTTGGTGGTGAGATTACCTTCTGTAAAAAGTGTTAAGATTTTGTACTTTTATTGTAATGATTTCTTCATTCTATTTGTAATTTTTAATTAAATGGATTAAAATAAAATTTCATAATTAATTTATTATATATTTGTATGATTTTCCTAAATGATTTTTGCATGGAAAGCAAAATGAATAAGTAAATATTAGTTCATTCATTACTAAGGGTTTAACTAAATTAAGTTCCATCATATGATAGGATTATGATGTGGAAAGATAACTTATATTAATAGGTAATCTAATTTGTCCATAATCCATAGAATCAAATTGAGCAATTGGTTTATGGGGAGCATTATGTTGTCTATTAGTTCAATTGCGGAAATACATTGTCTTATGTATTAGAGAAGTTGACTCCAAAAAATGAAAACATGGGTGTGATTAGATTGACAATACATTGGACATGACCCAGGTAGAATTTATCCTAGATCTATTTATGAATTTATTCACTTATAACGTTTAGAATTTATGCTAGATCTATTTAAGAATTTATTCACTTATGACGTTCATAGTGCGACTCACCTTAATCTTGAGTATGCGGTTGACCGTGTGTTCCTAACTCATGCACTTTGATATATTGAAAGTCTATGCTCCTTTGATATCAGAGCCAAAAGATGGTGTATTAGGTCTGTGACTTATGTATGTGATGGCTTCACTTACTGTAGTGGAATTCATAGCTTAGTTAAAGTGTAAATGGTATCATTTCACTAGAATTACATGAATTATGAAAAAGGAATATGATCATGGGTCATTCATTAAGGATGAATGAGTATCATTACAAATTGTTAGCAATGATCATTTTTATCACAGAATATGTAAAAGTGACTATGAGATAAAACATGATCCAATTTGGTGATCGATTTTAACACAAAGGAATCAAAAATATCCTATTAGGGTAACATACAAATCACAAGATCATTAAACAAAAGCATAAAAATCTAAGTTGCGTTCATAATGGTATATAATGGGAAGATCAATTACGGTGTTTTTAGTGGATTGACTTCATGACCAAATTGATTTGTGATTAATAGACAAAGTGTCAAACTTATTAAAAATTATTTGAGCCCTGTCTATATATGTTTGAATTGGTTCCTCCATTAGCTCAACATAACTTTGTATGGTTTGTATATAAGAACCGTTATGATGAATGGATGAAAATGATGTATCAGAAATATATTGCGTGAATTATTATCCGTAATAAATTAATTTTCTCGAAAGAACAAAAGATGAATTAGAAATTAATTTCATTTCTTTAGATTATCATTTAGTTGAATGTAATTAAATAATTGAGTCCAAAGTGAAAATTAAATTAATTAGTAATCACAATTTTACTAAATAGGACAATTAAATTTATTTACACATAGATTCTAATACAAGAAAGTCGTCATAATTTTGAAAAATTAAAATTGAGTTGAGAAAAATGTAATTTGATTAATTAATTTTTAATTAAATAAATAATATTTTGGATATACAAAACTAATCATTTAGTTAAATAATTATATGGGCTTGTTTTAACTTAATTTAAAATTAAATTTACATATAATTGTACTTAATAAAAGAAAGGTCTAGGGAGCCAAGTATTGGGCAAGTGGGCGGCATACTGGGGTGGGCTCTTGGTGTGTACTGCCCACCCCTATAGAATTCTAGAAAAACTCTAGTTTTCTACTAACATATTGTCAGATTTCTCTTCCTATTCTAGTAGAGCTCTTGTGGTTTTTCTATATATAGAGAGAGTTGGGGTTGTCAAAATTAGGAGGAAAATTTACATGGATAATTTATCGAATTTTAGTGAAAAATTTATTTAGGTTATTTCCTTTAACTCAAATAAGTTATCCTTTTAGTGAGTACTTGTAAATACAAATTTGTGAGATTATAATTGCATACTCATTCGCTATTATAATATAAATTTGTGAGATTCAAATTTTTTGTTTTGGATTTCAACTAGAAAAAGTTGACTTCCCCATTGGAAAAGTTTCAGTTTCCATCATGTGTTTGGTTATAAATAGCGTTCACTATTTAATCATATGAGTGTTTGAAAATAGTGAAGAAGATCATTTGGTTGAAAGCAAAAAGGATTTAGACGTTAGATATAGGATTTGACAAGACTCCCTAGCTTGGAAACATACGTACTAAATTTGGAGAAATTTAAAAATTCCGCTTTGCAACGAAACTGCTTGTCATAAACTATTTTCTTATAAAAAGGATAGAGTGTACAGAGTTTGAGAGAGATAAAAACCAAATTCAAAGCTCATATTTGATAAGAGAAGACATATATGAGGTAATATTCGAAAGTTTTTTCTCGAAAAGAAAAACGAAATAAGAGATGATGTTTTAACTAACCATAACTCAAATCTATTTAGTGATGTTTCTTTATATTAGATTTTTTTACATACCAATAGGACTACCATAACAATACTAATCCACACATGGTGTTGAGATTTGATGATGAATCCTTTTCGGAAAGGGGGATTGATACGAACCCAAACTTATTTAAGTTAAGAGCCATCTATTCATAGATGAGGTAAAAACTATTAAATTAAATTCACAAAATGTCACACCCCAAAGCTGAATGATTCAAATTGAAGGCGCGTTAACGTGAAATTATTTGTTCTGGCGCACTCTGGTAGTTAGTTCACCCAAATGTAAACTTCTGGCGAACTAATGTCTTGTTGAATTGAGTATCCACCCTTGGGAGTATATCAAGATTTAGTCCTTGGCGTATTCTTCAATAAAATAAAAAATTGATAAAAGATAAGTAAGTCTTGTATAGGTTACCGCAAAAGGTATAGTAGGCCTAGTTTTTTCAAGCATTGTGAACAGCAGGTTTTGGTAACTAGATCTGGTTATAAACCAACTAAATTGACTGATCAAATAGCATATGAAAAAATTCTCAGTTATGCTTCTCTTAGAAACTGTAACACCCTTTACCCATATTCAATGCCGGAATAGGGTACGAGGCATTACCAAAACACATACACTTGAAAACATATTAAACTGAGTCATAAAATTACACCCAAATTATACAAAATGAACTGTTAAATATTAAAGGCCAAAATTTTAGGACAAACCAATTATGACATATACAAATGACTATGTCTCCTATACATGTCATAAACTTAAGAGGTTTGTATTCACTTTTACCCCACGATGATAGCTTGATAGTGGGATTACATCTCCGGCGATCTCCAACTCGAGTTATCATACAATCCTATAAGATATGGGAAATGAAGGGAAGTAAGCTACCAAGCTTAGTAAGTAAGTATGTCAATAATAAGTGATTTATTAACAGACTTTTATAAATCTTCACAATAAGTTCTCAAGATAATACAATCATAATTGAACATAGTTCCACTTTTTATTCATGTTCATATCAAGCTGTCTACTTGAGTAACAGTCACTAAATTATTTATATCTAGAGCTACGGAACTCCAAATTAAGATCTGTTAATTTTAAATGAAACTAAACTCAAATATCTACTTACCATAGAATTTTCATAATTTTTCGTATAGCCAATCAATACAGTTTATTCATTAAAGATTCACCTTTTTTACTGTTTGACTATGCTGAGCTCTCTTCACTATGAATCAATTTTCTCCTCTTACAGAGTTCATATGACCTTATTATTTTGTTCATTTGAAAGTAGACTCATTCAGGATTTCATCTTTTAATTTATATCAGACAATTATTTTTGTACAATTTTTAATGATTTTTATAAGGTAGAATAGGGGATCACGTAATCATTTTGAACCAGTCTCACAGAAATTCAAATATCTCAAAATATACGAATGATTTGTTTTTTATGTTTCTTTTATATGTAATAAGCTTTAAATCAATATCTTACCAAATTATAATTCAATCTCTAATATTTTTAGTGATTTTTCAAACTCATGTCACTGCTACTGTCCAAACAGTTTTGTTGTAAATTTTGCTTTCTCTTTCACTTTAATTGTGTTCATCACTTGCTTATACCAACCTTTCCAATTTTCGATTACATATTGAACATATTGTTCATAAGTACATTTGCCACATTTGTCAATTGTTCACATTCACACTTGCACTTATTCATAACATGATCGCACCAATCATCATTAGTAAATTATCTCATTGAACCCCTTCGAAAAACGCCCGATACTCGGTGGTCTCAGCACATAGCTCCACTTACACATAATTTGACTTTCTTGTACACATGGTGAAGGTCCCTTATCACCCATGTGACCTAGCCATTCCATCTCGTAGCTTTCTTGTCTACATGGCGTCCAACACTAGGAACCACTCATGTGACCTAGCTACTCATAACCCGTAACTTTCTTGTACACATGGTATACACACAGTATTACACATGTGACCTAGTTACATATGAAATTATTATCTCGTAGATTTCTTGCACACATGGTGAAAGTCCCTTATCATCCATGTGGCCTAGCTACATATCAAAATTTTCCAGCTAGTAGCTTTCTTGTGCACATGGTGAAGGCCCCTTATCACTCGTGTGACATAGCTGCATATTGTCTGTATCTCTCGGTTTTCCGAAGGTTTAATCGAGAATTTCCATTTCCATACATTTTCATATTTTAGTTATCACCCAATGATTTCCATAATATCTAGCAAAATAATTATTGTACAAGTAAAATAAATGCATTATTTACATATAAACTTTCTTGTCGAAATCTCGTCAGGTACAACCGTGTAGCAACTCATACAGCCCATGTAATATTAATTTAACATTCAATTCTTGTAACATTAATTTGCCATTCAATTTCACATGACACAACAAACTCACATTTTTCATACCATACATACCATCCATTAACTTCTCCTAAACATATTAAATCATACAATTTATGCCATATCAATAGAGAATTACAATTCAAGCATGGTGTTGCATTATTATTAACACACGAACTTACCTCGAATGTCGAAACAACCATTTTACCAACTTTCTCCATTTTCGATTTTCCTCCACTTCTAGGTCCAAATATCATTTTTCGGGGTTTAAAACATCACATTTCACTTATTTAATTAATGTACTATTCAAAACAGTCCTTAACTCAACTTTTGAAAAATTATAATTTTGCCCCTAAACTTTTACATATTTAGACTTTTTCCCCAATACTCCAAAATTAAACTTCAGCCCTTATTCTTATGTTTTATAACATGCTGATCAATTTTCCCTTCTATGGCAACATCAAATTCTTACTCTAACATACACTTATGAATATTAGGTATTTTTACCGATTATGTCGTTTTACTCGTTTTCACTTAAAATTGCTTAACAAAAGTTCTTTAACATAATTTCAAGCTTCATATTCTACCATAAAACATCAAAATACACAATTTTCACCTATGGGTAATTTTCCAAAGATGAACCCTAGCATGAATTATTGGTAGCACATGTTAAATCGAGCTACCGGGACTCGAAAATCGTAAATAACTTGAAAAATGGGGCTAGAACGGACTTACCATGAGCTTGGAAAGTTGAGAAAACCCTAGCCATGTCTTCTCTTGGTAAATTTCATCCATATGAAGAAGATGGACAAATTTGGCGTGTTAATTTTGTTTTTAATTCATTTAATTTGAAAAAGGACCAAAATGCCCGTACAAAAATAATATATTATCTAACATTTATCATATCCATTTTTGTCCAACAATTTAACCAATGGGGTAGTTACCATTTAAGAACCTCTACTTTAAAATTTCATAGCAATTTGACACCTCTAATTCTAGAACTCAAGTTTTGCACTTTTTGCAATTTAGTCCTTTTGACTAAATTGAGTGGCCAAACGTCAAAATTTTCGAACGAAATTTTCACGAAATCGTTCCGTGAAATTATAGACCATAAAAATATAATAAAAATAAATTTTCTTACGTCGAATTTGTGGTCCCGAAACCACTGTTCCGACTAGGCCTTAATTTGGGATGTTACATTTCTTCCCCCCTTTTAGGATTTTCGTCCTCGAAAAATCTTACCAGAAGAGTGGTTTAGTATCTTTCTCTAAATTTCCAACATCACTAAATAATCTTTTTCAAGACGATACTTTCAGAAACACTCTATCATCGATTTGAATCCTAATAGAACTCAGTGAATTCTGTCAAACAAAGAATTGATACATATTGAAATTATTATGCTAATTCTATCAAACGTTCAAAAACAACCCACTAGCATTTCTCTTGGCTTCCCACAGATCAATCGAGAATCACTCACAATCTTTCAATATTATTTTAGCATGCAAATCAAAGATCTTTTAAACCATATTAGCTCGAGGAAATAGATATCCTGATTGAACTCATTAACTTTAATCAAACTTACCTGAGGAAAGAAAACTGCTATATAATTTAAGCTTATGTTCTTACCATTTATACCCTTGCCAATATTAATTTCTTCCACGAAAATTTGAGAAACCTTGATACCAGAATCACCACATTCCTATTATCGAATCCAAAAATACAATCATACTAAACATAGCCATCATGGACCAAAGAACATACTTTAAGGATGAGCCATGTTCGATAATTTGCACAATAAGGGCGATAAGAAAACCCTAAATACGATACCATTCCAGAAGTTTGAGAACATAATTCACAAGAAAATAACAGAGCTCCTGATGATTCTTCAGAGAAACCCAGTAGAAAAACAATGCTTACCGACTCTGGACTTCTATCATAACAGAGATAATATATTTCTCTTATATATAAAACAAAACCATAATCAGTAGAAATATAAGAATAGTCTCACATAAATTTTTACCATCGACTTCATTCCAACATACTTAAATAGATTTCCGAAGAGATAAAGAAATACCAATCATAAACTGACCAGACCAACAGGGCATTCGTCTAATATCATAGTTAGCTTCTCACAACGTAAGAACTCCATCAGAAACTGAGCAATCACACACATATCTCTGAGGATAAGAGAATATATAGAATACACAGAAAAGATCATCATATTTATTTCAACTGTAACTGTCACACACACACAGACATCTTTACTAAAATATCATTTCCTTGATTAATTCTGTCATCATAAACCCCGTATTATTCCACTCACTAATGAAAATCAATTCGGGAAAAATTTCAGCAAACACATACTTTGGACATCATATCTGAATAAGTCGACTAGCCGAGATTAACTTCTCCTTTATCCGTGACATTGCATAATCTATATAATCTTTAAAACATTCTAATATCTTTCCAAAATTGTTTCTACTTTCCAAACTATTCTTATCTCTATATGCATTACTAAGTATTTCACCACTAAACCTTTTAGTTTCACATTTATGGACTTATTCCACATGGTTCTCGTGAATTTTCGTTATAAAACAACACTGGTAAGAGGGTGAGGTCGTAAAGCTTCTAACTTAACTCTCATAAATACATACATATGACTTTGTATTCATCACCAACATCATATAATCACAATTACAAAATTCACTTCAAGCTAATTAACATACATAGTCATGTTACATGAACTTTTTTCGATTATCTTATTCAAACAACTGTACATAAACACACGTTCTGTCAATTTGAGAAAATTTACTTATCGTATTCACTTAGTCAAATATGTTGGGCACATAACATCATATGCATGCCAAACAAACATGGATGGACTTATCACCATAAAAACTTTCATTTCATTCCACTTTTCACATTTCTCAAATTGTGGTTATCTCATTTCGTACATTAACACATATATATCGTGAACTTCTATTCATACCTTTTCAAATTTCAACACATCATAAGCACGTCTCAATCATTTCAATATCATTATCAGCATTATCGAAAAATAGCTCGGTTCGAAGTCATCTCTGTCTTAACAAAACAATTTCGCTAGAGTCGGGAGATATCACACTATCACGAGTAATAATATGGCATGTATAGCTAGACTCACATACGCGATGTTAGTCCGAGAATTGACTAAACCGTAGCTCTAAAACCACTAAATGTAACACCCCTTACCTATATTCAATGCCAGAATAGGGTATGAGGCATTACCAAAACACATACACTTGAAAACGTATTAAACTGAGTCATAAAATTTCATCCAAATTACACAAAATGAACTGCTAAATATTAAAGGCTAACATTTTAGGCCAAACCAATTATGAAATATACAAATGACTAAGTCTCCTATACATGCCATAAACTTAGGAGGTTTGTATTTACTTTTACCCCACGATGATAGCTTGATAATGTGATTACATTTACGGCGATCTAGAACTCGAGTTATCTTACAACCCATGGGAAATTAAGGGAAGTAAGCTACAAAGCTTAGTAAGTATGTAAATAATAAGTGATTTATTAACTTGCTTTTATAAATCTTCACAATATGTTCTGAAGATAATACAATCATAATTGAACATAGTTCCACTTTTTATTCATGTTCATCTCAAGCTGTCTACTCGATTCACAGTCACTAAATTATTTATATCTGGAGCTACAGAACTCCAAATTAAGATCTGTTAATTTTCTATGAAACTAGACTCATGTATCTTCTTACCATAAAATTTCCAGAATTTTTAGTTCACCCAATAAATATAGTTTATTCATTAAAGATTCCCCAGTTTTACTGTTTGACTATTCTGACCTCTCTTCACTACGAATCACGTTTCTCCTTCTACACTTATTATTTATTTCATTTGAAAATAGACTTATTCAAGATTTAAGGAATAAAATTATATCCTAAAATTAGTTTTTTTACAATTTTTAATGATTTTTCCAAGGCATAACAGGGGATCACGTAATCATTCTGAACCAGTCTCACAGAAATTCAAATATCTCAGAATATAGGAATCAGTTGCGTTCTATGTTTCTTTTCTCTGAAAACAGACTTAATAAGCTTTAAATAAATATCTTATCCAACTTATAATTCAATATCCACTATTATTAGTGATTTTTCAAACTCATGTCACTGCTGCTATCCAAACAGTTTTATTGTAAAATTTTGCTCTCTCTTTCACTTTAGTTGTGTTCATCACTTCCTTATACCAACCTTTCCAATTTCCGGTTACATATCGAACATATTGTTCATACTTACATTTGCCACATTTCTCAATTGTTCACATTCACACTTGCACTTATTCATAACATGATAGCACCAATCATTATTGATAAATTATCTCATTGAACCCCTTCGGAAAACGCCCGATACTCGGTGGTCTCAGCACATAGCCCCACCTACACATAATTCCATTTTCTTGTACACATGGTGAAGGTCTCTTATCACCCATGTGACCTAGCCATTCCATCTCGTAGCTTTCTTGTCAACATGGCGTCCAACACTAGGAACCACTCATGTGACCTAGCTACTCATAACCCGTAACTTTCTTGTACACATGGTACACACACAGTATTACACATGTGACCTAGTTACATATGAAATTATTATCCCGTAGCTTTCTTGCACACATGGTGAAAGTCCCTTATCATCCATGTGGCCTAGCTACATATCAAATTTTGCCATCTAGTAGCTTTCTTGTGCACATGGTGAAGGTCCCTTATCACTCGTGTGACCTAGCTACATATTGACCGTATCTCTCAGTTTTCCGAAGGTTCAATCGAGAATTTCCAATTCCATACATTTTCATATTTTAGTTATCACCCAATGATTTCCATAATATCTAGAAAAATAATTATTGTACAAGTAAAATAAATACATTACTTACATATAAACTTTCTTGTCGAAATCTCGTCAGGTACAACCGTGTAGCAACTCATACAACCCATGTAATATTAATTTAACATTCAATTCTTGTAACATTAATTTGCCATTCAATTTCACATGACACAACAAACTCACATTTTCCATACCATACATACCATCCATCAACTTCTCCTAAACATATTAAATCATACAATTTATGCCATATCAATAGAGAATTACAATTCAAGCATGGTGTTGCATTATTATTAACACACGAACTTACCTCGAATGCCGAAACGACCATTTTACCAACTTTCTCCATTTTTAATTTTCCTCCACTTCTAGGTCCAAATCCCATTTTTCGGGGTCTAAAACATCACATTTCACTTATTTAATTAATGTACTATTCAAAATAGCCCTTAACTCAACTTCTAAAAAATTATAATTTTGCCCTTAAACTTTTACATATTTACACTTTTGGCCCAATACTCGAAAATTAAACTTCATCCCTTATTCTTATGTTTTATAACATGCTGATCATTTTTCCCTTCTATGGAAACATGAAATTCTTACTCTAACATACACTTATGAACATTAGGTATTTTTACCGATTATGTCGTTTTACTCGTTTTCACTTAAAATCGCTTAACAAAAGTTCTTTAACATAATTTCATGCTTCATATTCTACCATAAAACATCAAACTACACACTTTTCACCTATGGTTAATTTTCCAAAGATGAACCCTAGTATGAATTATTGGAAGCATGAGCTAAATCGAGCTACCGGGACTCAAAAACCGTAAATAACTTGAAAAAAGGGCTAGAACAGACTTACCATGAGCTTGGAAAGTTGAGAAAACCCTAGCCATGTCTTCTCTTGGTAAATTTCGTCCATATGAAGAAGATGGACAAATTTGGCATTTTAATTTTGTTTTTAATTCATTTAATTTGAAAATGGACCAAAATGCCCTTATAAAAAAATATCTTATCTAACATTTATCACATCTGTTTTTGTCCAACAATTTAACCAATGGGCTAATTTCCATTTAAGAACCTCTACTTTAAAATTTCATAGCAATTTGACACCTCTAATTCTAGAACTTAAGTTTTGCACTTTTTACAATTTAGTCCTTTTGACTAAATTGAGTGGCCAAACGTCAAAATTTTCGAACGCAATTTTCACGAAATTGTTCTGTGAAATTGTAGAACATAAAAATATAATAAAAATAAATTTTCTTATGTCGAATTTGTGGTCCTGAAACCACTGTTCTGACTAGGACTTAATTCAGGATGTTACAGAAACTGTAGACCATTAAGGAGGACGAATTCTGAAATTTGTGACACTTGTCTTGTTCCACTAAGTAGGATGGGTCATATATATATGTGTGTGAGAAGGGTTATGAAAAAGGTTCTTCTTCTTCTTACTTCAATGTTACCCTTTGATTCTTTCTTTTAAGTCTGATTGTATCTCATTATCGTTAAGTTGGAAGATAATGTTCTTGGTCTAATCAGTGGTTATTCCATCTCCTGGTGAGTATTATAGCTTTGCATGTTAATTATTCTGAAAAAATAAGTTTGTAAGAGATATATGAAAAGTAAAGCTTTAAGTGCAAGGTCTTGCATGGGGTTATCTTCGATTGAGATGATCAGTAAATTGTATGTATAATAATTCTAATAGTGAATCTATATTCTTTAAGAAGTTGTTGCTGCTGGTTCGGGAAGGATTTTTGAGTCTGGAGCTTCGAACTTTAGTATATGAGTAAAGTAAAAATGGGTCTCTACCCTGACTTTTCTACGTGAACTATTCTAGTGGAAGTATACATATAAAGGATGATGATATCTATAATTATTGTTAAGTATGTGAGTAAAGTAAAGATGAGATATGTGCTATATTTATAAAGTTCTGTTGAAAAGAATGTTGATTGGAAAGCATGCAGGTAAAGTTTGATATATGAAAAATATAAATTAGTTAGGAATGCAAACAATTCTGCGTAAGTGAATGTTGAGAAATGTCCCTCTATAAAGACTCTGGTAGGGTAGTTATAGTGTTAACTAGCTAACCAGATTGACAAATAACAATATGAAAACATGAGTAAGACCATGAGGATGAGACCCATGGAATCTTATGATATGAAAAGGTTCATGGTGTAGCCTCCAATATGATGAAGATTGGACTAGCAGATCATGATACATGAATGTCTGTAAATCCATATGGTTGAGACCCAGAGCAAGATATGTCTATTTGAATGTTCAAGTTGTAGACTTCGATAATGAAGATTAACTTAGCAGATCACGATACATAAAACTTATTTATAAGTCCATAAGGGAGAATGTAACACCCCAAACCCGATTAAGTAGGTTCAACTTGAATTTGGCGAGCTATATTAGCCACCGAAGTGACTCTCCGTTAACTCCCAACCTAAACTCCAACATATCACTTGCTTACATTATATCATATGATAAGTTATAGCATAACAAGGGAATAATATCAAACACATAAAGTAAAACATGCAATCTTATCAAACAAATAGAGGAAGGGTTTGCATGGAAGATATAAACAAGGTAATTAAGGTATGCATTTTCAAATATATAATTACAATTATATGAAAGCTATTATTAAGGTTCACACCACAAGTTATGCTTCGCACACAACATATAGCATAGGTTTGCATACTAGAGTAACACACATTGTTCAGAATAAAACACAAGGCATGAGTTCGCATAAAAATATAGGTTCGCAAAATAATAGTAGTTCTCATACTTCCTAAGTCCACACTTACAATATTAGGTTCACATGTAATACAGGTTTCACAAACAGAGAGGTCATACAATATTGAAAGATATTATCACTAAGTGTTTCACATGCATATTGGAGTGACAATCATGCAAGGTCGTACAAAATTATACTTTACATCAAAACTAGCATGCATGTGATGCTAATACATACTTTGGCAAGGTTGAAAGAAAGTAGCATGGTATGCATGCACGGAGAAATAATGAAACATCAAACTTTATTCATGCTAAGAAGAAATTTGTAACACCCCTTACCTGTGTTCGACGCCAGAACAGGGTACGAGGTGTTACCAGACAATAACACTTGCAACTGAACAAATTCAAGGCATAAATTTTCGTTTAGAATTTAAAACTTTTAACTTATATCATCAAGTCCCTAAAATGGGCCTACAAGGCCCAAAAAATGCTTTTGAAGCGATTTAGGACTAAACCAAGAACTTTTAAAACTATTGGAACATTTAGAAAATTTCCTTGTTTTGGAGAGTCACACGCCCGTGTGGGCAGGCCGTGTAGTTACACCCACCTGTGTCTTCCACCTGTGTAACTCTCTGTTTATGATGTCATCATTCATTTTGGGTTACACAACCAAGTCACACACTCGTGTGCTCGACCGTGTCCCCCACACGACTGAGACACACGACCGTGTCTCTGCCTATGTGGTCAAGAAGTTGGCTATTTTCCAAGCCAATTTCTAGCTATCATGCCCATACTTGAGTATAACTTGAATGACACATTTCATGACATATTAAAGCTACCAAAACATCCACCACACACACGTAACAAATCATAGCATACAATTTACTCAACCATGGAATGCATCATCATGAGTTTATAGCATAACCAATTTATTGGCCACATTAAATGGCCTTATACAACAATGACTCGAATATCATAGGTCATTATTCTAGGACAACTCATAGTAACATATAAACATGATCAAGTTCCTTATACATGCCATAATCATAAGTATAAAATCACCGATACCTAAATTGTTAGCTTGATAGTGTGATAGGTTCTTCAGCGACTTCTAACCCGAGCTAACCAGAGTACATTATAAACACGGAAAACAACGGAGTAAGTTATAAAGCTTAGTAATTATGTTTGTAAATAATAAAAAATTAATTACCATGCTTTTAACAATCCTCATTATAAGCTCTCAAGATAATACCATCATTATTACATAAAATTTCACAATTCACTTATGTTCGTCTAGAACTGTTTACTCGAGTTACATTCACTAAATTATTTATATCTAGAGCTACGGAAATCCAAATTAAGATCTGCTAATTTTCCCTGAAACTAGAATCACATATATTCTTACCATAAAATTTCTAGAATTTTTTGTCTATCCAATCAGTTCAGTTTATTCTTTAAATTCTCCCCTATTTTGCTGTCCAATAGTTCCGACCTCTCTTCACTAAAAATTAGTTATCTCGTTGTACAGAACTCAAATGACATTTATATTTATTTATCTTGAAAATAGACTCATTAAGAAATTCAGGCATATAAATTTTTAATTTTTTACAATTTTCAATGAATCTCCCAAATCAAAATAGGGGATTCCAAAATCATTCTAACTCTGTCTCATAAAAATTCAAATATCTCAGAATATGAAATCCTTTTGCTTACACCATTTCTTTTATGTGAAAATAGACTCAATAATATTTAATTTTATATCTTATTCAACCTCTAATTAGATTTCCAAAATTTTTGGTGATTTCACAAAATGATACAAATGCTATTGTCCAAACTGTTTTATTGCTGATTTTACTCTATCTTGTTTTCTTTATATTAATTTTTCATTTACACACATATAACACCAAGGTATATCCAAGGTTAGCCATTCCAATAACTAGTCATTATCAAATATTTACAAGCAATTCATTGGCCAATTTAATCTATACATCAACAATAAAGACTTGAACATATCCTAGATATGGTCTTACACGAGATCGTATGTCGTTGTCGATGCCATATCCCTGATATGGACTTGTTTGGGATCTCATATCGATGTCGACGCCATATCCTAGATATAGTCTTACACGAGATCGTATGTCGATGCCATGTCCCAAACATGGTCTTACACGATTTCATACCGAAGCTCGGTCCCAGATGTGGTCTCACACGGAATCATTATTCAATGCCGACGCCATATCCAAAATATGGTCTTACACGGGACATCAATTCGGTGCCAAGGCCATATCCCAGATATGGTCTTATATGGGACCTCAATAATCTAATGTCATGACAAGAGTATCCTTTCTATTTCTAAGGTTCAACTCGGACTTTAATATAGTAAAACTTCATCATATTTTTCATCGATACCTCATTAAAAAATTTCATAAAAATAATATACATTTCATGTAATATCAAGAATTTAAATACATAATAACATAATGTTCATATATTACACACAAACTTACCTCGACTTAAAATGGCGAAAGGCATCGAGTCGTCCAATAAGTGTCTTTCTCCCGTTCTAAGTCTGAAACTCGTTTTTCTTTATCTAAAATATCACATTTGGCTTAATAAGTTATTATACTATTCAATTCAGTCCAAATATCATATTATGGAATAATTACATTTCCGCCCTAAAACTTTGTCATGTTTACACTTTTCCCTAGGCTCGTAAAATGATTTTTATTCAATTTCCTTGTATTTCAGGCCTAGCCGAATCATTTTCATAACTATAGCAGTCCACAATTTTTGTAACATCCTGAAATGGGGGCTGTTGTGTTTAAATTATTTTTGCATGATTATGCCTTGATTGTGGTAGTAACTAAGGTGTTTTAAGATCTAGGTATAAGCCAAGGGTAGGCCCGAGCTATGGGAAAATTTTTATTTTAAGTTTTAGTAAAAGGGAGCTAGGAGAGTTAGGGGTTAAAGGAAATTATTGGGAGTTTTAGACACAAGAATACCAATTGAAAAGTGGCAAGTAGGTGCCACTAAGGTGTCTAAAGAGTGACGCCATATTCAGGGGAGGAAAACTCAGGTTTGAACAGCAGAAACCTCACTTTCTTCTTATTATTTTGATGCCACAAGCAAGGAAGAGGAGTGCTCAGGAGGGACTCTCTTGAATGGATGAGGATGTGATCATCGGATTTGAATTGGATAGATAAAGGTGATGAAAGTTAGGAGCTTGAATCTTATCAAACTCATTTGGGAAGAGTTGGCCGAATGGTGGACTGTGGGAAAGGGGGCTATCGATTTTGGGGAGCTTTTGGTGTAGCCGGATGTCCCTCTAAGTTCTTTAATTTTATTTTATTTCTTTTTTTTTCCTTCTCAAAGTGCTTGGCCGAATCTTCTTCTCCCCCATCTCTCTCTCTTTTTCTTCATCTTATTCTTGCTCAAAGCTGAAACCATCTTAGTCCACTTCATCTTTTCCTTTTCTCAAACCCTTGTGCCGAAATCTTCATCCTCTTCCCTTGCCGAATCTTCCCTCTCCCATTCCATATTTTCTTTTCTATTCTCTTCTTTTCACTTTAGCCGAACCCCATTTGTTTCTCTTCTATCAACCATAGCCGAATCTCCCTTCATCACTCAACTCTTTACCAAAATTTCCTTCTTTCTTCTAGTGTTATTTTGGCTGAATATCAACCAAGAGTAGATCTTTTTCGGGTTCTTCTTGAATCAGATTGAAGAGGGTAAGTGTCCATGGCCGAAATCTTATTACTTCTTTTCTCTCTTCACTCTGTCAACTCTTATGAGAGCAAAAGCCGAATTTCAGAATTTGCTGATAAGTAATTCTAATCATCTATAGGGACCGATTTCTTTTAGGACCTCCGGGGTTTTGAAGCAGTAGATTTGAGCCCTCTATTCTCTGACAATTGAATTCAGTAAGTCAGTGGTAAGGATCCATGTTAGTTCAGTCTTTCCATTAGATATTTGAAAAGTCGAAGGCCATTGAAATGAGTGTTAATGATTGCTGATTGTAGGGGAAGGCTCAATCTCATATACTTTGGGTGGTGGCTAGTATTCAAAGAGCATCAAGGTAAGGTTTGGGGTTCTATGCGTTAACCCTTCGAGATTTGTTGGTGTGGCCAAATGGCCTTGTTACTGATTTTAGGTTTGGCCGAATGTAGGATCAAGAAGATCTGGTGCAGTAGATCGGGTCTTTGGGATTTAGTGATAGCGTTAGTAATAGGTGTGTAACGCTTACACACTTTATTAGTATAATATGCCTATTATGTTACTGTTTTAGCCAATGAAATCAGTGGTTATGCCTTGTGGATATGTGCCTGAATTCCGGGTAAGTCCCCTGTTATGTGATTTTTGATATACATCATCATGTTATTGATATATGCTATGCTATGCGTTATTGCATGATACATGATATTATGTCACGTATGTTATGGGCATGATGATGGGATTGATGAGAGGAGGGGGAAGGATTATTTGGACTGTCACCAGTGGTTCTGACCACACGATGGGTTGGCCCCGTCTTTGATATTATATTTGTGACTATGTCCCATTGGTTTTGACCACCAGTGGTTTTGACCACATATGAATATTGTGGCTTGTCCCAGTGGTTTGGTACCACGGTGGGTTGGCCCCACATGTTAATTATGGGATTGTCATCAGTGGTTTTGACCACACGATGGGTTGGCCCCATCACTTGATTTGTGACTTCGATCATCAGTGGTTCTAACCACACCGATATATTTGTGACTACGGCCACCAGTGGTTTTGACCACCAGTGGTTTTGACCACACGGGGTAGTTAAAGGAGATTCGGTTGGTTAGGTTATGGGTTGCATGATTTGCATGTTTTACTGATGATTTGTGTGAGTGCTTGCAGTATTGGGTTGGGGGTTTATACACTGAGCCTTGGTGACTCACCCCTTCCCTTATATTTTGCAGATGGGGCGTAGATTGCAGATATGGAGCCGGGAGGACTCGAGGCGGCCATGCATGCTAGTTTGGGTTTTTGATTTCTTTTAAGTTACTATCTCAGTTTATTAATTTACTTAAATTTGGTTTTGGTTTGTAATAAGACCGCTAAGTATTATTTTGGGTTTTTATTATTTGCTTTTATTTTGATTATATTATTCCTATGTGGGATATATGGACTTGTTAAATTAACCGGTAAAAACCAATGTTTTCAAAACCATAACCCCTTCGAGTTTTCAAACGTTGCCATCGGGTAATATCACCTATAATATGATAACAAATGTAACTTGTATGTTTTCTAAAACTTGCAACAACCAGTAGGTTTTCAAGTATGAGTTTTGAAGTAGCCATCACACGATTTCAAAATCATCTTAAACAAGGATTTCTAAACTTTTCATACTACAAAAGGGTTTTCTAGGAAAATTATCCGATAAACTTTTAGTTTAAAAAGGTTTTCACTCCGTAGCATGCCAGATTCGGTCGTGGTGTGTTGACCGGGTTTGGGGTGTTACAATTTTGGTATCAGAGCCAAGTTCAAAAGGTCAGCTGTCGGCCTGAGGCCCAAAATGTTTTAAAGTAGGGTTTTGAAAAGTTTTTGGAAAAGGTACATGGTTTAAACAGCATGGCACCGAGTCTCCGGCACCAATCCACCCATGTAAGTATCCCTAACTATTGTGTGAATTATATGTGGGGAAAATGGGTATTTCGGGATCGTAGAATAGTAGATTAGGAGTTATTGAACCCTAAGAATAGCTTAATCCAACACAAATTACATAAGACTTAAAGATCCACTAAACAAACCTGTGAGTTCGTCTCTGAGTTAAGGGTGTGGCAATCATTGTGCGCATGTCTAGGAATGGATTCAGGGGGAGCTTGGTATTTAAGCAGTCCTAGTGACTCACCTCCTCTCCACTCGAATCCTACCTGCTGCGTAGTGACGGTTTACCCTAACTGAGACGACTTATTCACAGGCTAAATTCAATAACTAAAACCCGAAAGGGACCAGCCATCTTATTTTGGTAACACTTTAAACCTTGGTTTTGAAATTACCATAGTATCCTTGATTTAGGAAATGACCAAAACACCCCTTATTTAAAAAATAACCAAATTACCCCTGAGTTGTGAAAATTACCAAAATACCCTCAGTATGGAAAATTGTTGAAGTACCCTCGAATTGAAAATTTTCAAAATACCCTTATTTTGTAAAATCACCTGGAACTATATTTTGGAAAAATTACAAAAATACCACTGGTTTATAAAATTACCAAAATACCCCTAATTTCTGAAATTTCTGAAATACCTACGATCTATAAAGCTTTTCAAATTAACCCTATTTTATTACTAAAATACCCCGATAGGTTAAATTATGAAAATACGCCTGGGTAGTGAAATGATGAGAATACCCCTACACGTGGAATGTAGGTGGAGGAGGTTATTGATGAGTAAATGTGATTCACTGAATTAAGGTAGGAAATTGAAATGAAAACTTTGTGATGATCAAAAGAACCACTACCAAACTACTTTGCATAAAACTTACTCGTAGGTAATAAGTGGAACAGAAGCTAATTCATAAATTTCTTTAAGCAGATAAATCGCGATTTTGATATGAGTACTAGGGAAATGATCGTAATATGTGAGGATGTGGTAGAGGCGGAATGACCGTATCGAAACCCGTTAGGTCTGGTCAAGGGTCCGAGAATTAGATACCACCACCACCAGCTACTAGTGTAGAGTATCAAGATTAAATGGGGAAGATACTGATGTCGCAGCGATCTTTGCGAGTCTTTGGAGAGAGTGGCTGGAGCAGGTGGGGGTACGGGAGCTCAAAAATCTGTATCTGAGCGACTCCGAACCAATGGAGCTAAAGTATTCTGAGGTGTATCTGGTGTGGCACCCAATACGGTTGAGTATTGGTTGGAAGCGATAGAATGAATCATGGATGATTTGGATATGACGGCTGAGGAGAAACTAAAAGGATTAGTGTCACTTCTCTGAGATGAGTCATACCAGTGGTGGCTCACGGTTCGGGATGGTGCTGCAGCGGATGATCTCACTTGGGATTATTTCAAGGTAGCTTATCAAAAGAAGTATGTCGGGACCAGTTATATTGATGCACAGAGAAAGGCTTTTCTGAGGCTGGTTCAGGGGAGTAAGTCTGTATCGGAGTACGAGGCAGAATTCTTAAGGTTGAGCTGATATGCTCGGGGCATCATAGCAACAGAGTATGAGCGATGCGTCAAATTTGAGGACGGATTAAGGGATGATCTGAGGTTGCTGATCACTCCACAATAGGAGAGAGAATTTGCAGTGTTAGTAGAAAAGGCCAAGGTTGCAGAGGAAGTGAAACAGTCGGTTAGACGGAATCAGAATAAAGGGTGGAATAAGAGGAATTCTGGATCATCTAGGTCAACCAGGAGTCAGCAGAAACGGGGTAGATATGGTGGGCCGAATCAAGCTGCCAGGCCTACTGCTGCTGAAACTCAGTGGCCGCCACGATGTGCTCGATGTGAAAAGTCTCACACGGGGGAGTGTTGGACTGGAAATAGGGGATGTTTTGAGTGTGGATCGATGGGACACCGAGTGAGAGATTGTCCATAGAGGTCAGCTATGTTGCAGTCTGGGGATCAAAATCATACTCAGAACAAGAGGGATGGTCAGCAGCCACAGAAGGGTCGTGGTGCTGCTAGGGGAGGTAATGGCTCTGGTAGAGGCCATGGAGCACTAGGCAGAGGTGCAGGTAGTACAGAGGCTAGACAACCTAGACTGGTCTACGCAGGAGGCGTCGAGAGGAGGGTGACGCATCGGACATCATAACCGGTACGTTCTTAATCTTTGGACTACTTTATAATGTTTTGATAGATGTGGGTTCGACGCACTCATATGTAGCCAGTAGCATAGTGGAAACTATGAACTTGAATTCTGAGATTACTTCTGGGAAGATGACTGTGATAAGCCCTTTAGGTCACTCTGTAGAAGTAAGTAGACTATATAGGGATGTACCCCTAGAACTTCAAGGGGTCGTGTTTTTGGCTGATTTGATAGAACTACCATTTGGGGAGTTCAATCTGATTCTCAAGATGGATTGGCTGGTGAAGTACCAAGCCAGTTTGGATTGCGCGGCCAAGCGCATGGTGTTGAGAACAATGGAAGGCAGAGAGGTGGTAATGATAGGTAATAGAAGGGATTACTTATCTAATATGGTCTCTACACTGAAGGCAGAGAAAATGGTAAGGAAGGGTTGTGAGGCCTTCATGGTGCATGTTTGTGCTTTGGGAGCCAAGGATGCAGTTGTAGAGAGTGTTCGAACTGTAGGGGAATTTGCGGATGTATTCCCAGAAGAACTTCCAGATCTGCCTCCAGATCGGGAAGTTAAATTCGGTATAGACCTATTACCTGAAATAGTGCTAGTGTTTATAGCCCCGTATAGAATGGCGAAGTTGAATTCGGTATAGACCTGTTACCTGAAATAACGCTATGTTTATAGCCCCGTATAGAATGGAGCTAAAGGAATTGGTGGAGTTGAAGGCTCAAATTCAGGAGTTATTAGACCGAGGTTTCATTTGACCAAGCATATCTCCTTTGTGAAGAAAAAAGACGGTACAATGCGGATATAGACTACCGCCAACTGAACAAGTTGACGATCAAAAACAAGTATCAGTTGCCCAGGATTGACGACTTGTTTGATCAATTTAAGGGTGCATTAGTTTTCTCGAAGATAGATCTCAGGTCGGGTATTATCAACTCAAAGTAAAGGAGGCTGATGTTCATAAGACGACATTTCGTACTCGGTATAGGCACTAAGAGTTTCTGGTACTGCTGTTTGAGTTAACCAATGCACCGGCAGCATTCATGGACTTGATGAATCGGGTGTTCTAGTAGTACTTAGACTAGTTTGTCGTAGTATTCATAGACGGCATATTGGTGTACTCAAGGACTGAGGAGGATCATGATACGCAATTATGGTTGGTTTTGCAAATTCTGAGGGAGAAGCAGTTATTTGCCAAGTTCAGTAAGTGCGAGTTCTGGCTTAGGGAAGTGACTTTTTAAGTCACGTAGTGTCCGTTGAAGGGATTAGAGTGGACCCTCGCAAGATTGAGGTGGTGTTGGATTGGAAATCGCCTAGGTCGATTGTAGAAATCCAGAGTTTTCTAGGTCTGGCAGGGTATTACCGGAGATTTGTGGAAGGATTTTCTCTGATCGCGGCACCGTTGACCAAGTTATTAAGGAAAGGAGTTTCATTTGTGTGGTCGAAGAAATAGCAGGAAAGTTTTGACAAGTTGAGGAAAATTTTGATAGAAGCTCCGATTTTGGTACAGCCTAAGGCAAGAAAGGTATTCACGGTCTACTGTAATGCATCACATACTGGCTTGGGATGTGTGCTGATGCAGGAAGGGAAAGTAGTGGCATATGCATCTCGACAGCTAAGACCGCATGAGGTTAACTATCCGACGCATGATCTGGAGTTGGTTGCAGTGGTTTTCGCCCTGAAAATATGGAGACACTATTTATATGGAGAGAAATTGATAGTCTATACAAACCACAAGAGTCTAAAGGATCTTTTGACGCAAAAGGATTTAAACTTGAGACAGCGAAGGTAGATTGAGTTGTTGAAGGCCTACGACTGCTCGATTGAGTATCATCCGGGCAAGGCTAACGTAGTGGCTGATGCGTTAAGCCGTAAGGTGGTAGCAGACTTACGAGTGATGTTTGCTCACCTTAGTCTGTATGACGATGGGAGTTTATTGGCAGAATTGCAAGTAAAGCCGACTTGGGTGTAGCAGATTAAAGAAAAATAGTTAGTGGATGAGGGTTTGAATGCTCGGAGGTTGCAAGTATAGAGTAATGGTGTGGAAGGTTACAGCTTGACTCACAATGGAGTGTTGTGTTTTCAAGGGAGAGCTTGTATGGCGAAAGACGTAGAGTTGAGGCAAAGGATTCTTTAAGATGCACATAGCAGCCCATACGCTATGTATCTTGGAGGTAGCAAGATGTACCGAGATTTGCGAAAGTAGTTCTGGTGGCCAGGATTGAAGTGGGAAGTGACTTAGTTTGTGGGTAAGTGTCTGACATGCAGCAGGTCAAATCTGAACATCAGCTGCTGTCAGGTTTACTTCAGCCAATGAAGATTCTTGAGTGGAAGTGGGAAAGGATCACTAAGGACTTTGTCAGTGGGCTACCCCTTACGCCTAGCAAGAAGGACTCAGTCTGGGTGATTGTGGACCGTTTGACTAAATTAGCTCATTTCATACCGGTAGGGTTGATTATTCGCTTCAGAAGCTAGCTAAGTTGTATGTCACCGAGATAGTAAGGTTGCATGGTGTGCCACCGCCAATCATCTCAAATAGGGATCCTAGGTTCACGTCAAGGTTTTGGAGAGCTTTGCATCAGGCTTTGGGAACGAGGCTGGATTTCAGCACGGCTTTCCATCCGCAATCTGATGGACAGTCTGAAAGAGTAATCCAGATTTTAGAGGATATGCTAAGGGGCTGTGTTCTGGATTTCAGTGGTAGTTGGGAGGAGTATCTACCATTGGCAGAGTTCGCTTATAACAATAGTTATCAAGTGAGTATCCAGATGGCACCATACGAGGCACTATATGGACGAAAATGTCGCACTCCTACGTGTTGGACAGAGTTGGGTGAATGGCAGATATTAGGTCCGGAGTTGGTGGCAGAAACTGAGGATAAAGTTAAGGTGATTCGGGCTCGTCTTAAGGACGCGTCGGACAGGCAGAAGTCTTACACTGATCTTAAGCGCAGGGATATAGAGTATGCAGTGGGTGATAAGGTTTTTCTGAAGGTATCGCCATGGAAGAAAGTGCTGAGATTTGGACGGAAAGGAAAGCTGAGCCCTAGGTTTATCGGGCCGTACACGGTGTTGAGAAGAGTGGGACCGGTAGCGTATCAGCTCGAGTTGCCAGCAGAGTTAAGTCAGATTCACAACATCTTTCGTGTTTTGATGCTTAGGCGCTATCGGTCAGATCCGTCACATGTGGTACCAGTTGAGGAGATAGAGGTGAGCCCTGACCTAACTTTCGAAGAGAAACCAGTTCAGATTTTGGATCAGGATGTCAAGGTCTTACGTAGGAAGTCAGTACCGCTGGTGAAAGTTTTATGGCGGAATCATGGTACAGAGGAGGCCACGTGGGAGCCAGAGGATGTGATGTGGCAGCAATACCCTCAACTCTTTTGACCAGGTAATTTTGAGGTTGAAATTATTTTTAAGGGGGTAGAACTGTAACATCCTGAAATGGGGGCTATTGTGTTTAAATTGTTTTTGCATGAGTATGGCTTGACTGTGGTAGTAACTAAGGTGTTTTAAGATCTAGGTATAAGCCAAGGGTAGGCCTGAGCTATGGGAAAATTTTTGTTTTAAGTTTTAGTAAAAGGGAGCTAGGAGAGTTAAGGGTTAAAGGAAATTATTGGGAGTTTTAGACACAAGAATACCAGTGGGAAAGTGGCAAGGAGGCACCACTAAGGTGTCTAAAGAGTGACGCCATATGCAGGGGAGGAGAACTTAGGTTCGAACAACAGAAATCTCACTTTTTGCTTATTATTTTGATGCCACAAGCAAGGAAGAGGAGTGCTCAGGAGGGATTCTCTTGAATGGATGAGGATGTGATCATCGGATTTGAATTGGATAGATAAAGGTGATGAAAGTTAGGAGCTTGAATCTTATCAAACTCATTTGGGAAGAGTTGGCGAATGGTGGGCGTGGGCAAGGGGCTATCGATTTTGGGAGCTTTTGGTGTAGCTTGGATGTCCTCTAAGTTTTTTAATTTTATTTTATTTCTTTTTTTTCCTTCTCAAAGTGTTGGCCGAATCTTCTTCTTCCCTATCTCTCTCTCTTTTTCTTCTTCTTATTCTTGCTCAAAGCTAAAACCATCTTAGTCCACTTCAACTTTTCCATTTCTCAAACCCTTGTGTCGAAATCTTCATCCTCTTCCCTTGCCGTATCTTCCCTCTTCTATTCTATATTTTCTTTTCCATTCTCTTCTTTTCACTTTAGCCAAACCCTATTTGTTTTTCTTCTATCAACCATAGTCAAATCTCCCTTCATCACTCAACTCTTTGCCGAATTTTCCTTCTTTCTTCTAGTGTTATTTTGGCTGAATATCAACCAAGAGTAGATCTTCTTCGGGTTCTTCTCTAATCAGATTTGAAGAGGGTAAGTGTCCATGGACGAAATCTTATTACTTCTTTTCTCTCTTCTCTTTGTCGACTCTCATGAGAACAAAAGCTGAATTTCGGCATTTGCTGATAAGTAATGCTAATCATCTATAGGGACCGATTTCTTTTAGGACCTCCGGGGTTTTGATGCAGTAGATCTGAGCCCTCTATTCTTTGACAATCAAATTCGGTAAGTCAGTGGTAAGGATCCATGTTAGTTCAGTCTTTCCATTAGATATTTGAAAAGTCGGAGGCCATTGAAATGAGTGTTAATAATTGCCGATTGTAGGGGAAGGCTCAATCTCATATACTTTGGGTGGTGGCTGGTATTCAAAGAGCATTAAGGTAAGGTTTGTGGTTCCATGCGTTAACCCTTCGAGATTTGTTGGTGTGGCCAAATGGCCTTGTTATTGATTTTGGGTTTGGCCGAATGTATGATCAAAAAGATCTGGTGCAGTAGATCGGGTCTTCTGGATTTAATGATAGCGTTAGTAATAGGTGTGTAACGCTTACACACTTTATTAGTATAATATGCCTATTATGTTACTGTTTTAGCTAATGAAATCAGTGGTTATGCCTTGTGGATATGTGCCTGGATTCCAGTAAGTCCCATGTTATGTGATTTTTGATATACATCATCATGTTGTTGATATATGCTATGCTATGCTTTATTGCATGATACATGATATTATGTCACGTATGTTATGGACATGATGATAGGATTGATGAGAGGAGGGGGAAGGGATATTTGGACTATCACCAGTGGTTCTGACCACACGACAAGTTGTCCCCGTCTTTGATATTATATTTGTGACTAAGTCCTAGTGGTTTTGACCACCATTGGTTTTGACCACATATGAATATTGTGACTCATCACAGTGGTTTGGTACCACAGTGGGTTGGGCACACATGTTAATTATGGGATTGTCATCAGTGGTTTTGACCACACGATTGGTTGGCTCCATCACTTGATTTGTGACTTTGGTCATCAGTGGTTCTGACCATACCGATATATTTGTGACTACGGTCACCAGTGGTTTTGACCACCAGTGGTTTTGACCACACGGGGTAGTTAAAGGAGATTTGGTTGGTTAGGTTATGGGTTGCATGATTTGCATGTGTTATTGATGATTTGTGTGAGTGCTTGCACTATCAGGTTGGGGGTTTATACACTGAGTCTTGGTGACTCACCCCTTCCCTTATATTTTGCAGATGGGGCGTAGATTGCGGATGTGGAGCCGGGGAGGACTCGAGGCAGCCATGCATGCTAGTTTGGGTTTTTTATTTCTTTTAAGTTACTATTTCAATTTATTTATTTACTTAAATTTGGTTTTGGTTTGTAATAAGGCCGCTAAGTATTATTTTGGGTTTTTATCATTTGCTTTTATTTTGATTATATTATACCTATGTGGGATATATGGACTTGTTATGTAATATCCTGATTTTTGTGGGTCTGCACATTTGGTATGTTGCATGGCTAAGGCATTACGGTGTGAATTGGGCTCGGGTTGGACTTTAAAACCTGGGTTAAGTGGTGATAAATAGTGTTAGTAGAAATTAAAAGTTAAACAATTATATTTGATAGTAAGCTGGGCTTGTGGCCCAAATTTTAGAGGAGTTTTTAAGGGGTATTAAATGGCGTCACTTAGGGGAGGAGTTTGGACCAATGTGGCCGCTTGGGGCCCAAGTTAATGAGCCAAAATTTGGCACTCCTAAGGGAAGGGGGTGGACGGCAGAATGGCTACAAATTAGGAGCTTAAATTCTTTTATTTTGAGTGATATATGATGATAATTAAGAGGGAAGAAGTGGATTTCAGGTGGTCTCTTCTAAAAGAGAGATAAAAGTTGGTTTATCAAGATGTATAAAAGTTATCAAGAGGCAGAGAGTTGGCCAAAACTCCAACTCTGAGGGGTATGCATGTGTAGCCGAAACTAGTAGGCACTAGTCCATCTTTTCTCCCATTTGTTTTCTTTCTTTCCACAACTTTTACTCTGAAAATCGAAATTCCCTTTTTCTTTGGTGATATTCTTTGCCGCAACTCTCTAATATTTTCTTCTTCTCATCCTTTTTCCTCCTCAAAAATCTCCTAAAAGCCGAATACCCTAGTCCCCATCACCTTCTTCCATAGCCGAATCTTCAAGGAGAAATCTCTTTTTCCCGAAAGTACACCATAGCTGCATACACCTCTCGAGCTTGGTAAGTTTTTGGGATTTTCTTCTTTGTGGTTTCTCTCTTCTGTAATTAGTTTCTAACCTGAATCACGTTTCCAAGGTTTGGTCAATTTCACTCCTTACTCCTAGAAGCTGAATCAGACTCACTAAAAGTCTCTTGTGTTGATCTGTGGAAAAGCCGAAGGTAGGATGGTGTAGGTTCAGCCTAATGGCCACTTCTCTTGAATCTTTTCTTTTGGCCGAATGGCCTTACTTGTACAATCATGGTTGGCCGAATGGTCTTACTTGATCAATCATGGTTGGCCGAATGGATTATGATACTTATTGATTTCGTTTAAGGGTTTGATCTAATAAATAGGGTGTTGGCTGAATGTAGGTTGGTAGTAACGATTCATCAAAGACTTTCGAGATTTGGCTGGTAACCAAATCGGCAATAAGGTAAGGGTTTTGGTCTCGTTAACCCTTCGGGATTTGTGTTTAGCCGAATGGTCTATTGACTAATGTGCTTAGTGTTGGCCAAATGTAGGAGAAGAGATCTAGTGCATTAGATTGGGATTTTCGGGATTTCGATTAGATCTATGAGTAATTAGGTGTGTAACCCACCCTAAATTCCCAACTAACAATAATATTGATTTGTATATGTTAATAAGGCTATGCATAAATATGGCTAAGGGTACCATTCCATGGTACAGTGCATTCAGGTATGTTACCCCTAACTCTTAGTTAAGTAAAGTTTATAAAACATGAATATGGAAATATGTGAAATATTGTTAAGGCTATGGGGTAAGGTATAATGCATGTTATTCGTATGTTATGTATGTTGCATGGGCATATGGGTGATTTTGTGAAAGGGGAAGTGATCTGGTGGTTCATACCACATTATCTGGTGACTCTGTCACGTTATCTAAATCTGGTGACTCTGTTACATTATCTGGTGGCTATGCCACAATTATAAGGGCGATGTGCAGTTGACTGCAGTAATTGCCTTCGATGGTGTGTAGCGGATGGAGGGTCGATTTAGTAATCCCCAAGGTGTGATCGGTAGGTACAGGTGATGTGTAGAGGTTGGATCTAGGTGGTTTGAGTTGCATCATGGCTCACAATTATTTTATGTGATTCATTATGCCTTGTATGATTTGGGAATCTGTGATGGTAGTTACACACTGAGTCTGTTGACTCACCCTTCGTGGGCTAACTTTTTGTAGATGGAAAATAGTAGATGGACCGGGTCGGCAGGAACTTAGTGGTGGCCATGCACAACTTAGTTTTTTGGTTTTTCTTTTTAAGTCTATTTTGAATTATTTTGGGTTATAATTTTAGCTATTTCATTTTCCCTGCGTTTTAAATTTCTATTATGTTGCGAACAACATCAATTGTTTTGAAACTCAAACACCTATGGTATTTTTTTTTCAAGTTAACAATAATATTAAACTCTAAAATTCAGTATTTCTTTAACTTGTAACTTTTGAAACATGAACTTATCGATTTAGTACAAATTAAGTTAGAACTAAATTTTTAACTCGAGAACAACCCAAATCTATTTTATTCGAAACCACCACGATTTTTAAAAATGTCATACGAGACTTAACTACGTTTTACTAAAAGAGCATGCCAGATCTAGTCAGGGCTTGTGGGCCGGGTTTGGGGTGTTTCAAATTGGTATCAGAGCCAGGTTTAAAAATCTGCCTTGAGGGCTTTTTGGGCCCAAAACATTTTTCTTATTTTGAAATTGAGTTTTTAGTAGAGAATGAGCAGGTTTTCTGGCATGGCACCTGAGTCTCTGGCCCGAAGTCCACCAGGTAAGTACCCCTAACCATTGTGTGGTTTGTATCTGGGAATTATGGGGACGTAGATTAGTAGATTAGGAACTATTAAACCCTAGGATTAGTCTACTCCAACACCGAATTACATAAAATTTAAATTCTAACCAAACAAACCTGTGAGTGAGTCACCGAGTTAAAGGTATGGCAACCGTTGTGCGCATGTCTAGGATTGGATTAAGGGGGAGCTTGGTATTTAAACAGTCCTAGTGACTCACCTCCTCTCCGCTCGAATCCTACCTGGTGCGTAGTGACGGTTCACCCTAACTAAGAGGACTCAATCGCAGGCTAAATTCAATAATTAAAACCCGAAAGGGACCAGTCACCTTATTTTGTATTATCCTAAAGTCAAACCGTGATTATAAAATTACCAAAGTATCCTTGATTCGGAAGATGACCAAAATACCCCTGATTTGCAAATTGACCAAATTACCCCTAACTTGTAAAATTATCAAGCTACCCTTGGTATGAAGGTTGCCGAAGTACCCCCAGATTGAAAATTTCCCAAATTTCCCTTACTTTATGAAATCACTTGGAACCATATTTTACCAAATTACCAAAATGCTCTGGTTTGTAAAATTACAAAAAATACCCTCAGTGTATAAAATTACCATACTACCCCCGATTTCTTTTATCAAAAATATTCCTATTTTTAAAAAAATACCAAAAATCCCTATTTTATGAAATTTTCAAATACCCTAATCTAGAAAATTACCAAAATACCCCTATAGGAAAAAATACGAAAATACCCCTAGGTAGTGGAGAACAACAACAATGACAACCACAACACTTTTCTGTAATGAACGCAAGTTCATGAATGTTGATGATTGGATGAATGAACTTGAGACTGTAGTGTGTGTATGAACTCGAAAGAACTACTTTTTAGAACTATTAAACATAAGACTGTTCGCGATAAATCAGTGGAACAAAAACTAATTCATAAAATTCTTAAGCAGATTAAATCAGGAACGTAGACATGAGTTTTAGAGGACGTGGCCGTAATATGCGTGGCCGTGGTAGAGGTCGAATGACCGTGTCAGAACCTGTTAGGTCTGATCAAGGGTTCGAGAATGAAATGCCACCACCACCAGCTGCTGGTGTTGAATATCAGGATCAGACTGGAGATGATGTAGTATCGCAAGTGATGCTGCGAGTACTTGAGAGGGTGGCTAGAGCAGGTGGAGGTATGGAATCTCAAAAATATGTACCCAAACGACTCCGAGCTAATGGAACTGAGTTTTTTTGTGGTATATCTGGTGTGGCACCCAATACGGCTGAGTATTGGTTAGAGGCGACGGAGTGAATTATGGATAATTTGGACCTGTCTACCGAGGAGAAACTGAAAGGGGTAGTGTCGCTTCTCCGCGATGAGTCATATCAACGGTGGCTCACGGTTAGGGATGGTGCTACAGTAGATGATCTCACTTAGGAGTATTATCAGAAGAAGTATATTGGAACCAGCTATGTGGATGCGCAGAGAAAGGCGTTTCTGAGGATGGTTCAGGGAAATAAGTCCGTAGCGAGTATGAGGCGGAATTCCTAAGGTTGAGCCAATACGCTCGAGGTATAGTGGCTACAGAGCATGAACGATGTGTCTGATTTGAGGACGGACTAAGGGATGACTTGAGATTGTTGATTGCCCTACAGTAAGAGCAGAAGTTTGCTGTGTTGGTGGAAAACGCAAAGGTTGGTGAAGGAGTTAAGAAGTCTGTAAGACAGAACACGGACAGGAATAGGCAAAAGAGAGGTTTTGGATCATCAGGGTCATCTAGGAATATCCAAAAGAGACCTAGAACGGATGGGTCACGAGGTGAGCAAGTTGCTACGGGAGGACAGTATCGAACTTCTGCTCAGTGTGGAAAAATGCACTTGGGAGAGTGTTGGAAGAAGACGGGAGGAATTTTCAAGTGTGGGTCCAAGGATCACATGATTAGGGACTGTCCAATGAAAACAGACGGGAGCCGACCAACAAGTTAGGGTCCTAATCAGGCTGGAAGAGGAGGACAGCAGCCTCCACGGGGTCGTGGTCCGGCTGGCAGAGGTAATGGTTCTAGAAAAGGTCAGGGAACACTGGGCAGAGGTGTTGGTAACACAGAGGCGAGACAGCCGGGTCTAGTGTATGTAGTTCATCGTAGGGATGATGGTGATGCACCTGATGTCATAGTAGGTATGTTCCTTATCTCTGGATTACCCTTTATTACGTTGATAAATATTGGGTCAACTCATTCATACATTGCTAGTAAGGTGTCTAGAACTCTGCATGTGAACTCTGAGATTGTACCTAGGAAGATAACTATACTTAGTCCTTTAGGGCAATCAATAGTGTTAGACAAACTCTTTAGGGTAGTACCCTTGGAAGTTCAGGGGGTGCAATTTCCAGCAGACTTAATGGAGTTGCCGTTTGAGGAGTCTGACCTAATCTTAGGCATGGATTGGTTAGTGAAGGACCATGCAAATGTGGATTGTGCTGCTAAGCGCATGTCGTTAAGAACTTCTAACAACAAAGAGGTTGTGGTGATGGGCGAGAGATGAAATTGCTTGTCAAATGTGGTAACCGCCTTAAAGCCAGAGAAGATGGTGAGAAAAGGGTGTGTAGCTTTTCTGATGTTGATAAGTGCCTTAGAGGCTAAGGAAACAGCTGTAGAAGAAGTTAGAACAGTAAGGGAATTTGTGGATGTCTTTCTAGAGGAGCTGCCTAGGTTACCCCGGATAGAGAGGTGGAGTTTGGAATTGACTTATTACCGGGTACAGCCTCAGTGTCAATTGCTTCGTACCGAATGGCACCAAAGGAGCTAGTAGAACTCAAAGCCCAAATCCAAGAGTTAGTCGATCGTGGGTTTATTCGACCTAGTGTGTCTTCATGGGGAGCACTGGTCCTATTTGTGAAGAAGAAGGACGGGACTATGCGCATGTGCATAGACTACCGGTAGTTGAATAAGCTGACCGTCAAGAACAAGTATCCATTGCCAAGAATAGATGACTTGTTCGATCAGCTTAAGGGGGCCGCAGTATTTTCGAAGATAGATCTAAGGTCAGGATATCATCAGCTTAAGGTGAAGGAGGCTGATATCTATAAGATAGCTTTTCAGACAAGGTACGGGCATTATGAGTTCTTGGTAATGCCGTTCGAATTGACAAATGCCCCAGCTGCGTTCATGGACATGATGAACCAGGTTTTCCAACCCTACCTGGATCTATTCGTCGTTGTGTTCATAGACAATATTCTAGTGTATTCCAAGTCTGAGGAAGAACATGATAAGCACCTTCGAGTTGTATTGCAAGTTTAAGGAGAAAAAGCTATATGCTAAGTTCAGCAAGTACAAATTTTGGCTGAAGGAAGTTACATTTTTAAGACATGTGGTATCTGCTGAAGGAATAAAGGTAGATCCTCGGAAGATTGAGGCAGTATTGGATTGGAAACCACCCAAGACTGTGGCTGAGGTTCGTAGTTTCTTGGGGTTAGCAGGCTACTATAGGAGATTTGTCGAAGGGTTCTCGTCAATAGCAGCGCCTCTGACGAAGTTGTTGAGAAAGGAGGTACCTTTCGTATGGGCGGATAAGCAGCAGGATAGTTTTGAGAAGCTTAAGCAAGTATTGATAGAAGCTCCGATTTTGATTCAGCCTAAACTAGGGAAGGACTATGTGGTATATTGTGATGCTTCCCATACAGGATTGGGATGTGTCCTTATGCAAGACGGGAAGGTGGTCGCTTATGCGTCTCGGCAATTGAAGCCACATGAGGTTAATTACCCGACGCATGACCTGGAGTTGTCTGCTGTGGTTTTTGCACTAAAGGTGTGAAGGCACTACTTATATGGAGAGAAGTCGATGATCTATACAGACCACAAGAGTCTTAAGTATCTGTTGACCCAGAAGGAGCTGAATTTGAGATAGCGAAGGTGGGTGGAGTTGTTGAAAGGTTACGATTGCTCAATAGAGTATCATCCGGGCAAGGAGAATGTAGTGGGAGATGTCCTAAGTCAGAAAGTAGTGTCAGATTTGAGGGCGATGGTTGCACATTTGAGCCTCTATGATGATAGAAGTTTGCTAGCGGAGTTGCAAGTGAAGCCGACATGGTTAAGTCAGGTAAAGGAGAAGCAGTTGGCAGATGGTGAACTAAGTGCTAAGCTGCTACAAGTACAAAATGGGGAATTGGAAAATTTTGGTGTAAATAGCGATGGAGTGCTATGTTTTTGGGGCAAGGTCTGTATGCCAAAGGATGAGGAGTTAAGGCAGAGAATTCTTCAGGAATCGCATGGTAGCACTTATACTATGCATCCTGGAGAAAGTAAGTTGTACAAGGATTTATAGGAACGGTTTTGGTGGCCTGGTCTTAAGCGGAAAGTTACAGAGTATATAGGGAAATGCTTAACGTGTCAGCAAGTCAATGCTGAACACCAAGTACCGTCAGGATTGCTTCAGCCAATCAAGATTCCGCAATGGAAGTGAGAAGAATTACCATGGACTTCGTTAGTGGGGATCCCCTTACGCCTACTAAGAAAGACTCGGTATGGGTGATAGTAGATCGGTTGACGAAGTCTGTATATTTCATACCAGTGCAGGTTGACTATTCTCTACAGAAATTGGCAAAGTTGTATGTAGCAAAAATCGTGAGGCTGCACGGAGTGCCGGTGTCGATTATATCAGAAAGGGATCCGAGGTTTACGTCTCGGTTTTGGAAGGCCCTACATCAAGCTTTGGGCACTAGGTTGGATTTCAGTGCGGCATTCCATCTGTAGTCAGACTGCAATCTGAGCCGGTAATTCAAGTGCTAGAGGATATGTTGAGAGGTTGCGTGATAGACTTCAGAGGGAGTTGAGAGGAGTTCTCGCCTTTAGCGGAATTTGCGTACAATAATAGCTAACGGGCAAGTATTCAGATGGCACCGTATGAAGCGCTGTATGGACGAAAGGGTCGCACTCCTTCATGTTAGACGGAATTGGGAGAACGTCAGGTTTTGGGTCCAAAAATTGTGGCAGAATCGGAAGAAAAGGTTAAGGTAATTCGGACACGGTTGAAGGAGGCATCTGACGGGCAAAAGTCATACGTAGATCTTAAGCGGAAGGAGATTGAGTTTGCTGTAGGAGATTATGTGTTTCTCAAAGTTTAGCCGTGGAAGAAGGTAATGTGATTTGGTCGCAAGGGAAAGTTAAGTCCTAGGTTTATAGGACCTTATCGGATTCTGAAACGGGTTGGTCTAGTAGCATATCAGTTAGAATTGCCTACGAAATTGAAGTAGATGCACGATGTGTTCAACGTTTCGATGTTACGTCATTACCGATCGAATCCATCTCATATAATACCGGTTGAGGAGGTGGAACTGAGACCAGATCTATCCTATGAGGAAGAGCCAATTTAGATTCTGGAACAGGATGTGAAGGTGCTTCGGAGGAAATTAGTCCCTTTAGTCAAAGTGTTGTGGCGTAACCATGGATAGGAGGAAGCTTCATGGGAGTCAGAGGAAACAATGCGACAGCAATACCCTCATTTATTTTAGCCAAGTAATTTCGAGGTCGAAATGATTTTAAGGGGGTAAAATTGTAATATCCTAATTTTTGTGGGTCTATGCATTTAGTATGTTGCATGGCTAAGGCATTACGGTGTGAATTGGGCTTGGGTTGGACTTTAAAACCTGGGTTAAGTGGCCAATAGATAGTGTTAGTAGAAATTAAAAATTAAACAATTATATTTGATAGCAAGCTGGGCTTGTGGCCCAAAGTTTAGAGGAGTTTTTAATGGGTATTGTAACACTAACCCAACCCAAACTGTCAGCCATTAGGGTTACGAGGCATTTTCAAAGAAAATACACTTTCATACATTCACATAATCACATAGAACTTATCCATAAATGCATATATATATATATATATACATTTTACTAATTAAATATTAGTCTTAAATGTTTAGTCATACGATATACAAATCATGTCTCACAGTTCAATTGAATTCATTTCAATTATATATATCATTTTTCCGACCATTATACATATCTTAAAGTCACACAATTTGCCTTAAAAATACATACTTTAATCATGAGCTTATCATTATAATGACGCATTCAAACCAAGCATATAATGTTTATTAGCCATGTATATTTTCTACACAATACCATGTATTGCCGAATACATAACTTATGAGATTTATTTTTACCTTTCACATTTAAGCAAAACATGCACATTTAATAATGGATATAACACAACTAAACACATCACGCCTATATGTCATGACTAACCTATATATATATATATATCTATCCATATATGTGTATAGATATGTACCTAGATTATAACCTAATATACCCACATACAGTTCATAATATCCATGTATCATAATAATTTATATAAATTTAACTTATACTTGAACACTCACATGAAATCCTAACATTATTAACCTATGAACAAAACACAACTATGGTTCAATATAATCGAGTATACAATTGATTATTCATACCACATTACCCAACTCAAATGTTCACTTCACAAACATATATTTCCTTACCATATTTGAATTAAACCTTGATTGAATTTGCACAAACATTAACGATATAAACTGACTATTATATCAAAAGCATGATAAACATACTTAACCGAAAATTTAGCCATATTCGCATGGCTATTATATACATGAACAAAAAGTTTTCAACAAAACAAAGTCAAAGCCTTTCCTATACATGCCTCTATCCAAAACCAAAATGAAAGTGTACCAAATTAGATTGATAGTGTGGTCGACTTTCTTGGCGATCCCGCTGAGCTTGTAGCCCTGAACCTAATCTATAAAAGCAGAGGAGAACATTTCACACAAATAAGTTTACTAACTTAGTAAGTCCCAAGCTCATGATAATATAACATTCAAACACTTAAACATTTAAATCATTCAACTTATGACATTGCACATATACATTTAAATATATTGTTTTCTCTGAGTAATACTAATAGTTCATTAACCTAAGTAATTGTACTTCATTTCCATAAACCTCAGATCTCTTGAAGCACAAAATAAATATATTACAAGAATCACATGCTCCAAATCGTATAAGTACAGCATTCATATCAACCATGTTATCGTACTAAAATTTCTTTCACTCTTAGCATTTCTATTTGAAAACCGAATCTCCATAATAGTACATTCAAGCTCAAATTCAATCATATAATACTCATGCGCATCAATCGTAATCTCAAATGCACATAACACTATTCTCATAATATTAACTCGACTCGAGTAACATTAAACATAACATACCTTACTTGCTTACCTGAGCCTTTAAATAGATACATTAGCTACGGTTTACCTTGAACAAAATTCAGTTTCTCCTTTGTAAAACACATCACCGGCATAAAGCCTGCTAGGCATTAAAGCCCGAAATAAATCACTGGCACGAAGCCTGCTAGGCATTAAAGCCTGAAATAAATCACCGGCACGAAGCCTGCTAGGCATTAAAGCCCGAAATAAATATAGTTAATCTTTC
This sequence comes from Gossypium rotundifolium, assembly GCA_025506655.1. NCBI lineage: Eukaryota > Viridiplantae > Streptophyta > Magnoliopsida > Malvales > Malvaceae > Gossypium > Gossypium rotundifolium. The sequence continues at coordinate 36,263,872 of CP106730.1, forward strand.
ATTTCACATTTCATTGTGCTAAATTCACCACCACTTATAATTCACATATTTTATCATATAGCAAACCAAAAACACTTATTCCCATCACATTGAATAAAATTTCAACCAATCCATTCTAATACTTTTACATTCGGCTAACACAAGATTCTATACTCAAATTTATCGAATATTATCATTTAATACGTTCATAATTAATTCTGTAACCTATACTTGCTTAAAGACTTACCTCGGTTGTCGATAGACCGTGCAAATCAGCTATTCGGGAACCTTCGTCTTTCCCCGATCTAAATCCGTTTTTCTTTGCTCTTGATCTAAAACACATTAAAATTTAGCTCATTCAAGTACATTTCATCTCAATTTAGTCCCTAAGCACATAAATGGGCAAATTACTATTTTACCCTTAATATTTCACAACTTTGTAATTTAGTCCTATTTGCATAACACATAAAATACACCAAATTAGCTAAGACTATACAAGGGCCGAATATTCCTAGGGACTTTACAAGCCCTCACATTTCACTTATTTTGCAAATAAACCCCCCCAAAATTTCATTTTTACAATTTGGCGCTAAAAACAAAAATTCTTCAAAACTTCCAATACATAATATACTAATTTTTAACTTATCTTTTATCTAACATCATCAAACATCAAAAACCATATAAACCTATCAATAGCCGAACATCAAGCAAGCTTAGATTCAAAAATTTTAACATGAGTCAGCTACGGTTCGAAGCAACGATCTCAAAAACGTAAAATTTATCGAAAACTAACTAAAACTCACCTTGAATTTTGGCTTCAAAGTGCCAAAATTTCAAAGAATCTAAAGCTTATTTTCTTCCTCCACATTCGGCCATGGATGAGTCAAAAGATGATGGCTTTCTTTTCTTGGTTATTTTAACATATAATAAATAATTACCAAATTACTAAACTAACCTTATAATTAAAATAACTAAACATTTAAACTTAAGGACAAACTTGTCCATGGCCGGCCACTAACTCTTAAAATGGGTTATTTACCCTTTCAATACTTCCTATTAAAAGCCATGCTCAAATTAGCATATTACGCTTTATTATGCCACTTTTACCTTTTACGATTAAGTCCTTTTATCAAATTCAATACTTAAGCGATAAAATTTTTCTCTGAAACTTTCACACATATAAATTCATATATAATAAACACTAAATATAATATTTAAATATTTCTCAGGTTTGAATTGTGGTCCCGAAACCACCGCTTTGATTAGGGTCGATTCGATCTCATTACAACTCTCCCCTTAAAGATTTTCGTCCCGAAAATCTTACCGTTAATAACGTCGGATATTGTTGCCTCATTGAATCCTCGAGGCTCCCATGTAGCCGCTTCAACTCCGTCTTGGATTCCATAGTACTTTCACTAAGGAAATCCTTTTGTTTCTTAACTCTTTCATTTCCGAGCTAAAATACTGAATCGGTTTTTCCTCATACGTCATATCGGGTTGGATATCAATTTGATTGAGCAATCACATGTGACGGATCCGATCTGTATCTACGAGCATAGAAACGTGAAATACATCGTATCTTTTCTAATTCGAGGGTAGCTTCAACCTATAAGCAACAGGCCCAACACGTTCAATGATTTCATACGGTCCGATGAACCTCGGGCTCAACTTGCCTTTTCGGCCAAAACGGAGTACTTTCTTCCACGGAGAAACCTTTAAAAATACTCGATCTCCGACACGAAATTCAATGTCTTTACGTTTCAAATCAGCATAAGACTTAACGATCCGGCGACTTTCAAATTGTCTCTAATAATAGCTACTTTCTGTTCAGTTTCTTTAATCAAATCAACCTCATGTATCTTATTCTCACTGAGCTCAGTCTAGCATAATGGTGTTCGACACTTTCGCCCATACAAGGCTGTATAGGGCGCCATTTTGATACTAGATTGAAAACTGTTGTTATAGGCAAATTCAATCAGAGGCAAATATCTTTCCCACGCACCTTCAAACTCGAGAACGCAACATCTCAACATGTCCTCAAGTATCTGAATAGTTCACTCAGACTGACCGTTTGTCTGCGGATGAAAGGCTGTACTAAAATGCAGTTTAGTACCTAAGGCATCTTGTAACTTCTTCCAAAACCACGATGTAAATCTCGGGTCTCTGTCTGAAACAATGGAACTCGAACACCATGCAATCTCACAATCTGCGATACATACAATTCAGCAAGTTTATCGAGTGAAAAGTCTGTACGAACCGGCACAAAATGAACTGATTTAGTCAGTCTATCAACTATAACCCAGACGGCATCTTTCTTACTCGGTGTCATAGGAAGACCGAATACAAAATCCATGGTAATTCTATCCCATTTTCCATTCAGGCATCATGATTGGCTGAAGTAGTCCGGATGGCACTTGATGTTCAGTTTTACTTGCTGACAAATTAAGAATTTCGAAACAAATTCAGATATATCCCGTTTCATACCTGGCCACCAATAGAACTGTTTCAAATCATTATACATCTTTGTGCTACCCGGATGTATTGATAATCGACCACTATGGGCCTCACTCAGATCATCTCAGATCAAATCTGAGTTCTTGAAACACACATTCGGCTTTTAAAATTCAAGCATCATTTGCATCAATCAAAAATCGATTACGCACCTTTTTCACACTGAATTCGACTAGTAATCAAATCTTTGTCAACTTTCTGCATCACAAATTTGCTGGATAAACATCGGTCTTGCTTGTAACTTCGCTATGATCGAACCATCACCGCACATAGCTATCTGCGTTCATTGCACGAAGAGCAAACAATGATTTTGACTTAACGATCCGCAACAATGTTAGCTTTTCCCGGATAGTAGTCAATCACCAACTCATAGTCTTTCAACAATTCTAACCATCTGCGTTGTCTCAAATTTAGATCTTTATGAGTCATTAAATACTTTAAACTTTTTGATCTGAATAAATGTGACATTTCTCGCCAAGTAAATAGTGACGCCAAATTTTCAATGCGAAAACAATGGCTGCAAGTTCTAAGTCATGTCGGGTAATTTCTTTCATGCGGCTTCAATTGTCTTGAAGCGTAGGCTACAACTTTGCCTTCCTGCATCAAAACGCAGCCCAAACCATTTAAAGAAGCATCAAAATAAACAACAAATTCTTTACCCGATTCAGGCTGAACTAATACTGGAGCTTCTGTCAAAAGGGCTTTCAGCTAATCAAAACTTTTCTGACACTTTTCTGACCACTCGAACCTGACATCTTTCTGCAATAACTTGGTCAACGGGGTAGCTATCATAGAAAAACCTTTCACAAATCGTCGATAGTAACCCGCAAGTCCCAGAAAGCTTCGAATCTCGAAAACATTTTTCGGTGGCTTCCAATCAAGTATAGCCGAGATTTTATTCGGATCGACTCGAATGCCTGATGCTGAAACAACATGTCCCAAAAAGCTGACCTCTTTCATCCAAAACTCACACTTACTAAACTTCGCATACAACTGCTGATTTCTCAAAGTTTGTAGCACTAATCTCAAATGCTCAGCATGCTCAATTTCATATTTGGAGTAGATCAATATATCATCAATAAACACTACCACAAATCGATCCAAAAACTGTTAAAAAACCCGATTCATCAAATCCATAAAAATAGCAGGTGCATTAGTAAGCCCAAAAGGCATAACCAAAAACTAAAAATGTTCGTACCTCGTCCGAAATGCAGTCTTTGGCACATCTGTATCTCTGACTCGCAACTGATAATAACCTGATCTCAAATCTATCTTCAAAAATACTGAAGCCCCTTTCAACTGATCAAACAAATCATTAATCCGAGGTAACGGGTACTTATTCTTTATAGTTACCTTATTCAATTACCGATAATCAATACACATTCGCATTGTTCCATCTTTCTTTCTCACAAAAAGAACTGGTGCACCCCAATGAGAGAAACTTGGTCGTGCAAAGCCCCTATCTGTTAACTCTTGCAACTGTGCGTTCAACTCTTTTAGCTCAGTAGGTGCCATCCGATAAGGAGCTATTGAGATCGGAGTCGTTCCCGATGCTAATTCAATGCCAAATTCAATCTCTCGTACTGGGGGTAAACCCGGTAGTTCTTCAAGGAACACATCTGGGTATTCACATACAATCGGTACAGATTCAATCTGTTTCTCTGACAATTTATTATCCAGTACATAAGCCAAATAAGCTTCACACCCTTTTCTCACATACTTCCGGGCTAACATCGAGGATATAATTGTAGGAAACCCACTTAAATCACTAGATTCAATTCTAATGATCTCACCGTTCTGATGTCTCAAATCAATAAGTTTTCTTTTGTAATTCACCACTGCATCATGCGAAGTTAAGTAGTCCATCCCCAAAATTATATCAAACTCATCAAAAGGCAACATCATTAAATCGACTGGGAAGCAAAAATCCTCAATCATCAATGGGCAACCTTTACACACTTTATTAACAAACACACATCTACCCAAAGGATTGGATACGCGAATCACAAACTCAGTAGACTCAACTGGCAGAGTCTTATTGAATACCAGAGTTTCACATACATATGAATGGGTCGAACCAGGATCAATCAATGCAATTACAGTAGTGTCATAAAGGGTGAAAGTACCGACAATGACATCTGGAGAAGCAGCATCCTCTCTAGCTCGAGTAACATAAGCTCTAGCTGGAGCTCTAGCCTCAGATCGAACCGCTGTGTTCTTAGTCCCTCTCTGACTACCACCTACATTGCGTAATGCAGGATGGTCCGCCTCGTCTTGATGCACTACTCGGTCTAGAGTTACATGGTCAGATTCGCTTTCGCCTAACATCGGGCACTCTCGAATAAAATGGTCTGAGGATCCACATTTAAAGCAGGACCGATCACGAACTCTACAACTCCTAGAATGCCATTTTCCACAATGTTTGCATTCAACTCGATTCTATGGAATGTTATCAACACTGGCCATCGAGGTAGCTCGGGAGCCCACTGAAGGTTGATCACGTCTAGGTGAATCTGAAGTAGCTTTATGTCGGCTGAAGTCATCTCTAAACTTCTTAGATGTAGAATGGAAATTCTTACCCGACGGTCTTTTACGAGTGTCTCTAGCTTCATCTCACCCTTTCTTTTCTCTTTCCTGCTATTCACTTTTGCAAGCTCGCTTCGACTAGTGTCACAAACTCTTTGATCTCAAGAATGCCAACTAGCAACTTTAAATCTTCATTCAAACCGTCTTTAAACCTTTTGCACATAATGGCTTCAGTTGATACACACTTTCGAGCATATCGGCTCAATCTGACAAATTTTCGCTCATATTCAGTCACGGTCATTTCCCCTGTTTCAGTTCAAGAAATTCTTTTCGTTTCTGGTCGATGAACCTCTGACTGATATATTTCTTGCGAAATTCATTCTGGAAGAAATCCCATGTCACTTTTTCTTTTGGAACCAATGATACTAGTGTATTCCACCAGTGATAGGCAGTGTCCCGAAGTAAAGATATAGCACATTTGAAACATTCGTCTGGAGTGCAGGATAGCTCATCAAGTACCCGAATAGTGTTATCAAACCACATTTCATCTTGCTCTGCATCATCATCATCATTAGCCTTGAATTCCTCGGCCCTAAATTTCTTGATTTTATCAACATGAGGCCTACTAGATCTCATTGGATCTATCATCGGGGGTGCTGAAGGTATCGGAGTTTAGGGTTAAACATTATTCACCTCGAGAGATGGTTTAATATATGTTAGGGAGTCTTACGGATCAAACTAAGTAAATAAATCATATGGTTCAGTATTAATAACAAGTAAACTCTAGGTGGATTCTTCTTGAGGGTATCGTTGTGATCAAATAAGTTTTCTTTGAGTTATTTCCCTATTCATTCTTTGTGTCTTTGTCTTTAGCTTAGAAATCGTTAAACTAGATTAAATCAACCAATCACTCCATATTTTAGGCTAAATAATAAGAATAAAGTAAGTATTAGTACTTTTAGTTCCTTTGGGTTCGATAATCTGGTCTTGCCTAAGCTATACTACTGTTCAATAGGTACAGTTGCCTTTAATCGTTGTCAGAGTTAGTCTCAAGGTTCAATCTCATTCATTATAAATTTTAAAGCTTTGGTTTCAGCGATCAAGTTTTTGGCGCCGTTGTCGGGGAACTAAAATATTAAAAAAGCTCTATTTTTTATTACTTTAGCCACTATTTTTATTATTTTAGTATCTTTTGCTAATTTTATTTCTTCCATTTTTCTAGCAGGTACCTCTAGTTTATGATAAGAAGTAACCCAACAGGACCTTTAGAATACGATAGTAAAATTGAAGCTACCGCTCAAAAGAATCGCAGAGAAATTAGGCGAGCCTTAAATTACACAGAAGAAGAGCGACAAGACAGATCCAATCCTACTGAAGGGATGGATGAGAATAATCCACCACGAGATGTGGAAAAAAACAATGCTCCGTGTACTATGTATGATTATGCTAAACCTCATTTAACAGGAGCAAAATCTAGTATTGTTAGGCCTGCTATAGCTACTAATAATTTTGAACTAAAGCCTAATACAATACAAATGATTCAACAATTTGTGCAATTTGATGGTTTGCAGGACGAAGACCTGAATACTCATATAGCTAATTTTTTAGAGTTCTGTGATACTTTCAAAATAAATGGCATTTGTGATGATGCCATTCGCCTTCAGTTATTTCCTTTTTCATTAATGAATAAAGCCAAACAGTGGTTAAACTCGTTACCACGAGGGTCAATCACTACATGGGAACAAATGACCGAAAAATTTTTATTAAAATATTTCCCATCAACCAAGACGGCCAAATTACGGAATGATATCTCTTCTTTTGTGCAGATGGATTTAGAGACATTATACGATGCATGGGAGAGATAACAGGATCTCTTGAGGAGATGTCCACACCACAGATTACCTTTGTGGCTTCAAGTCCAAACTTTTTACAACGGTGTAAATCCCGCAACAAGGCAATTAATTGATTCAGCCGCCGGTGGAACTTTAAATAATAAAACTCCAGAAGCCGCCTACAAGTTCATTGAAGAGATGTCACTGAATAACTATCAGTGGCAAGTTGGAAGGACAAAACTGACAAAATCAGCCAGAGTTTACAACCTCGATGCAGTGACCATGTTGTCAAATAAGGTAGAGTTGATCAATAAAAAGCTTGACAGTTTATGTTCCTCGCTGGTACATCCAGTCATGCAGTGAGACACAAGTTGAACTGTGGTGAATCTTGAGTACCCACCCTACCAACCGAACGTAGAAACCGAACAGAAAAACTATATAGTTAATAATTTCAGATCCAATAACAATCCTTATAGTAGCACTTACAATCCAGATTGGAGGAACCACCCAAATTTTTCATGGGGAGGCCAAGGAAATCAAGGAAATCAAAGGCAACAACCTCCTCAAAACTTCCAAAATCAGCTATATCTGCAAGAGAAAAAGCCAAGCCTCGAAGAGATGCTAACAAAATTTACCGCAAACATAGAAAATCGATTCCAAGAAGCTGAGAAAATAGCTAAAAGTAATGAGAACCAAATGGGGAAACCTATGAAGTCGTTGAATGAAGCAACTAATGCAGTCAAACAACTTGCAAAGCTAGTGTCAGAACAACCACAAGGACGTCTACCAAGTAACACGAAGATCAACCCAAACGAGCAAATTCAAGCCATCTCAGCTAATGACAGTAAAGGGTTGGAGGAACCCATTCCAATACAAGAAAATAAGGTAGACGAAGGTAAGGTAGAGGCAACACAAGAAAAGCCAAAACCAGTAATCAAGGATTTCCAACCTTGCATACCTTATCCCGAAGCGATAAAAAAAGATGATTCAGAAGAATAATTCGGTAAGTTTCTTAAACTCTTAAAGAAATTACATATTAACTTACCCCTTCTTGAAGCTCTTTTTCAGATGCCAGACTCAAGGAAATTCTTAAAATAGCTCTTGACTAACAAACACAAATTAGATGAAGAGCACCACGTGGAATTAAACGCAGCATGCTCAGCAATGTTACAGAATAGACTACCACAAAAGCTAAAAGATCCAAGGAGTTTTACAATTGTATGTTTAATTGGTAGTTTAGCTATTGATAACGCATTAGCTAATTTAGGGGCAAGCATAAATGTCATGGCTTATACATTATGTAAACGACTAGGTCTGGGGAAGCCCAAACAAACAAGGATGAGTATGCAATTAGCTGATAAAACTATTAGAATTCATAAGGGCATTATCAAAAATGTTCTTGTCAAAATCGATAAATTTGTTTTCCCAGAAGATTTTGTTGTTTTAGATATGGATGAGGATAATACAATCCTCTTAATTTTAAGAAGACCATTTCTAGCAACTGCCAAAACTAAAATTGATGTTGCCACAGGATAACTCATACTTTATGTAGGTGACGAATCAATCAGTCTTCAAGCTCTTGACTCGGCTAGGACAACAATCGATGAAGGTAAAAAGGTGAATACAAATGATAATAAAATTATTCAACCTTTATCGTAGGAAACACCACAAAGGCACAACCCTGAGCCGACTCATAGATCCAAAGTGACAAAGAGGAATCACACAAGGAACTAGGCCTTAGGATCGACAATTTAGAAGAGTAGAGGACACAAGTCAAAGAACAATCGGACCCACACGAAGTAACACTAGAAGAACCACCAGAAGAACTCATGGGAACATCAAATCACTTCAAAATAGGAGACCAGATGCTGCTCGACAAAGCCGATCCTCGTATCATCACAACAGGCCTGAACGTAAACAAGGAAATTACTCTTAAGGTACACATATCTTCCCCCATGGAATAGTCGACGTAAGTAATCCAACATTCGGTACTTTTAAGGTAAACGCTTCTCGACTTCAACCGTATTAAGAAAATAAAATTTTAAGCAATAGAAAAGATATTCAAACCTTTAAACCTCCCTAATTTTTCTAATTCGAGGAAAGTCTAGCTTAAGACTATAAATAAGCGCTTCTCAGGAGGCAACCCGAGTACTAACACTATTTACTTTCAAAATTATTTTCAGTTTCTTTCCCTTCCTTCTTTCTTTCCTTTTAAACTAATCGAAAGTGAAAAACTACAAGGCCGTACAGCCTTATACACGATCGTGTTCGTGATCGCGTGGACCACTAGAACCACCGTATTGACACAACAGAGGCCGTGCGAATCAGTCCCAACCACCCCACGACGTCACGGATCCAACGACTCCCCCCACAGGCACCAGTAAATTGGCACGGTCGTGCTCCACAACCGTGCGAAGCCACTGACTTATTAGACACAGGACAAACATGCCCATGCTACCTAACTGTGCCAACACACTGCCTTTTCAAGAACGGGCGTGGCACCGGGAAAATGGGCGTGGGTGAGCAAACACGCCTAGACACACGGCCGTGCACTGCAGCCGTGTAATTCAACACACCCTCGGTTCACGGGCATAGGAACGTGCCAGATATGAGACCCTATTTAGACTCCAAAACCCTCCTCCTTCCCCCCCATTCTTCTTCCTTATTTTTTCCTTCATTCTTTAGAAAAAGTGTCCACACTCTTAAGCTACACTAGAATCATGCCGAAGAAGCATAAGAAGGCAAGCATTGTCTCCTTAAAGGAGACCCCAACACATAAGTTCATGCTGGCCGCTTCATGCAAACACCAAGCCAAGGGTCTTTTAGACCATTTAAATTATTCTTTATGTTTATTTTCCCTTTTATCCTACTTATATATATTTCTCTTCTGCTTAATATATTTTAAATTCTTTTAGTTTCTTGGTTTCAGGTTCTAAAGGCTACTTGGGGATCACGCACCACAGCCTTAGAAGTCACACCCACCTAGCGAGCCATCCAGGAATAAGGACTCATTAGTCCATTAGTCTTTTCTTTTAATTTCAGTTTTCTTCTTAGTCTCCTTTTCCTTATTTCCTCTGTCTTTAATTATAGTATTAGTATATTATTAATGTTTCTTTAGTTTTCTTTGCTATATATTTACAGGCTACTCAATTTCTTTATCTAGCACAAAGCTCATCGATAGACACCCCACCAGGCCCATAAAAAATGCGACCACTGCCTCCACCACCCACCTTTCACTGCAACCTCGGCCAACTCCCGAAGTCATCAAAAATTTAGGAAATGTGAACTCTCCCCTTCTCTTTTGATTACATTATTGTTTATCTATCTTTGTACATTGAGGGCAATGTACATCTTAAGTGTGGGGGGTAAAAGTACCTAACTTTTTGCATTATTCTAAAATCCTGAATTTTAGTCTTGTCCCTAAGAAATTTTCTCATATTATCAATTAAGGTGAAACTTCTAATGATTTATGATTTTTATTGATAAGCTCTTGAGTAAGTCATTGATAATTGTGCATTGATGATTTATACATGAAGAATACTAGATAATCAAGCATGATAAGTCTATTTTTTTTAAAAAATTAAAAATTTCCTAGGTTGTTGAACTAAATTTGAATACTACCTTGAAGCTTGAAATTTACAGGATTGATGTCAAATACCCATAATTTGTGTGAGATTTTGAGCCTTATAGAGCATATATTCTTTTTCATGCTCACTTTATTGATTATGAGTGTGTCAAGACTGAATTGTTATTCTAGAACTTGCCTTGATTATACATGTCAAGACCACATTAATGAGTTGATATACTGAGATGATAAAGGCACCTAATTTTTAACCCATTCACTCCACTAAAAAGCTTACCTGCATAATTAACCCCTAGTGAAACCCGTTGATCTTAACAACCTTTTTTAATGAATTACCCGCTTAATATTAAACCAAAACCCTTTGTATTTTTTATCACCATTCTCTTTTACTAGCCTTCTATCGAGAATTGAATTAATCAGTTACCGAATTAGTTTGTTTCAGTTGATAAAGTTCTTTCTTTATTATGTATTTACTTAGTTTGTTCTTAAAAAAAGTATACTCAAGTAGTATATTAAAAGAGCTTATGCGTTTAAATTCCAATTGTTGAAGAAGAGCTTGTATTAAAAGTATTATCAATAGTAGTATTACTAGTTTCAAAGTAATCATTTATTTTCTAGTTCAGTATTCTTAGTAGGTAATTTATCAGCTCAATCTCGATGATTCAACCTTCTAATTCAACCTTTATCCATAACTTTAACCTAAGCCCTATTACAACCTTGTCAAAGACCTTTTGATTTGTGTATCATCTCATAATACAGTGGCAGAGATTTAATTTTCAGGCAAGCCTATGGGATTAACTTTTCAGGTTAGACTTATGAGTACTTTCTCTTGAACCTTAAACACTTCGAGTGCTTTGAGTGAATCATTAGTGAGGATGTTAATCCTTGTCAATTTTGAATTAAAGGTAATTATTTAGATAAGGGGAGACACCTATGTTTTTATGCTACAAATTTATGACTTAGAATTGTTTGAATCTTTAGGAGTCTTTGAGATAAATTATCCTAGTATGAATTATCTGTGAATTATGATGAGGCATTGTTGATAGGAATTATGAATTATGGAAAGTTCATTTTAATTATAAGTTGTGAATTTTACTTGAGGACAAGCAAAAGCTCAAGTGTGGGGTTATTTGATAAACCGTAAAAGCAACATATTTTAGGCCCACATTTAGTATGCTTTTGGATGATTTAGCCCTTGTTTTATGTAAAAAGGTGCTCTTAATCCCTTCTTTTTCATGTTTTTACTCAGGAAAGCATCCGAGGATGATAAGAACAAGAAACGGGCTTAAAATGGGCTAAAGGGGAAATTGACATGGCATGGACTTCAAGCTACACGGCTGCCTCAACACTTAACTAAGACACGACCATGCCACGATTTACACGACCGTGCCCCAATCGATAGAATCGAGACACGGCCTGAAAATAATTTACACGGGCAAGTACCATGGCCGTGCCCCTTTCACGGGAGAGAGCAATTTCACTCTAATTTTGACACTTAGAGCCAAAAAAAATACTTTTCAAAGCTTATTCAAACACCGAGTAGGAAGTATAATTGAATTGGGACACTTAGCATCCAAGCAAAGCATTCTAAAAGTCTATATAAATACCCTAAGTGTAACCTGAAATGGGGCGTTAGGCGGTGAGCTAGGCCATGGAGCCGAGCCAAGAAGATCACATTTTGTGGAATCACTCGAAGATAGCCAAGTGGATCCATCTCGAAGAGCTGGAATCCTACTCAAGATGGCAACTTTCTCCTTCAATTCCTTTAGGGGGTTTTAGGGATTTTCTATGTTTTGTTTTATCTTTTCTCTTAAGATGTTTTCTTTACCTGTTATGAACTAAACCCTTCAGATACCTGAAGGGGATGAAACCTAGATGAATTTTGTTAATGATTTCTAAATTATATGATAAATACTTAATTTATTCTTAATTATGCATGCTTAATCCAAATCAGATGTGCTTAGGTGGAGGAGGAATAGACCCTACTTAAGAGTAGATTGAGCATAATTAAGTGGAGTTGATCGCACACCTAAAGATAGGGTGATGAGATTTTGCCAGATTAGGATGAAACCTAATATGGGAATCCATAGATCGATTTACTGCTATTTTAGGGGGTTAATTAAAAGAACGAGAGTTCCACTAATTAGCCTAAGGTTAGACATTATTTGCCTCGAGAGAGGGTTTAATATACGCTAGGGAGTCATACGGATCAATCTAAGTAGATAATCATATGGTTCAGCATAAAATAACAAGTAAAGTCTAGGTGGATTCTTCCTAAGGGTATCGTTGTGATCAATTAAGTTTTCTTTGAGTTATTTCCCTATTCGTTCTTTTTGTTTTTGTCTTTAGCTTAGGAATCGTTAAACTAGATTAAATCAACCAATCACTCCATATTTTAGGCTAAATAATAAAAAAGTAAGTATTAGTACTTTTAGTTCCTTTGGGTTCGATAATCCGATCTTGCCTAAGCTATACTACTGTTCGATAGGTACACTTGCCTTTAATCATTTTCAGAGTTAGTCTCAAGGTCTGATCTCATTCATTATAAATTTTAAAGCTCTAATTTTAGCGATCATTAGACATGCGTGATTTAGTGAGAATTGATGATTGCTTTAGTTGAGTAAATGATTCGGCTAGCATGAAAGGCTGGAAAGTTGAATGAAAATCACTTTACGAGCCTTAAGGTAAAAGTGTAAATATGAGAATGTTTAAGGGAAAGATGGTAATTTTGCTAAAGTATGAGATAATGGTCAATTTAGTCAATGTGTGTATTGAATGAATTGATTTATCATTATAGATCAAGAAATACAAAGCACGGATCGAAATCAAGGTAAGAGCGAGGCGGTGGACTAAATTGTACATCTCTATACTTTTGAGTACCTAGGTAAGTTTATGCGTAATCAATGCATTTATACTTACACAATCTTAATGCTAGCTAGTGTGTAGCATGAATGAGAATGATTGAGAACCTATGTGGTTCAAGTGGAATGAATGTGGTAGATATCATGAATGAATGAATGAGTAAGTAGATATGTGGATGGATGTGTTGTGATAATATTTGTTGGTGGGCTAAGTGCGATACCACCTTAATACTTAACAACGATGGGCTGTGTGTGATACCATAGTTAAGTATATTATTTAGTGGGTTATGTGCGAAACCAGTATGATTACCTCTTGGTAGGCTATGTGCGATAATACCCTATTAATTGATTGTGGTTGGCTAAGTACGAAACCACCGAGAAATTAGCTGTGTGAATTAGCTATGTAGAAGTATTATTGAGTAATTTAGCTATGTGGATGTATTTTTGTGTAAATTAACTATGTGGATGTATTATGAAGAAATAATGATGTGATATTGAGTGTAGAGGTGCATGTCGATGATTATGAGTATGTGACTCATGATGTGTTTGAAATGTGGTAAGGGATAGAAACAGTAAGCATAATTGTGGATGTAAATTTATAAGGTAGTATAATGCTAATTGTTGTTTAGCTTATACTAGAATGCTTAAATTGTTTATGTGTAAACTTACTAAGCTCGAAGCTTACTTCCTTTATTTTCCCTTGTCTTATAGATAAAAAAGGTTAATTTGATCTGTGGATCAAATAGAAGATCGTCCACACTATCAGCACACTCTGATACATTAGACTCAGTGTTTTGTATATGGCATGTATAGGAGCTAGACAAGTTAGTGAAATTTGTTGTAATGGCTAAGATGTGTTGGCCTTTAGATGGATAATCTATTTTGTATAATGCAATGGTTGGTGGCTATTTTATTATAGGAAAAGATGTAGTTAACCATGTGAGATTATGTTTTAATATGAGTTGTTTATGGATGAGTTGAATGAGTATATGTTGTATGAACCTGAAGGGTGAGGAGAGCTTAGCACATATCTTAGTTCTTGTCCATGTGGATAGACACACGAGCATGTGTCTAAGCCATGTATGACACACAGCCAGCCTACGAGCGTATGCGATGGTCATGTTTCTTTGATAGTTTCAAGTAGTATAGGCTACGGGCGAGGCACATAGGCTTGTGCCTAGACTCTAGGCTGTGTGAAGTAGTTAGTGTTCACCACGGGTGGTGAGCACGGGCGTGTGTCCTAGTCATGGGGAAATGGCAGAATGCTTGGGTTTTCATGCACGGGTTGAGGGCATGAGCGTATGTGACCTCCACGGGCGTGTAGTCCCTATTCAGGTGGAGAATTTTTAAAATCGTAGAAGTTTTCAGTATAGTCTCGAGAGCCCTCATGTGTATAAGTGAGGACTCGTAAGTTGAGAATGAGGCTATTGTGGTGACAAAAGAAGTGTAGTCACGTTGAGACTAAGTGGCGATCAAGTGATTTTAGCCCGATAATGCCTCGAGCCCGATTCTGACGGGAAATATGGGTAAGGGGTGTTACTTTTAGTTGTATCAGAGCTATGGTTTAGTCGATTCTAGGACTACCATAGTGGGTGTAAGAGTCTAGCTATAAATGCCAGATGTGTACAAGGATAGTGTGGTGGTTTCTGAGGATTTTAAATTTTGTTTCATATAGTATATGGAATCTGCTCCATCTACTGCTGATGAAGTAGTAAGTAATGCACCGTCTCCTGTGCAAGGGGTCGTGCCTGTGCAAAGTGAACTGGAGATTAGGGGTTAAGGAGAAGAGGTTCGGGAAGCCTTTCTCCAGATGATGAGTAATTGGTACTTGGAGTACATCCGAGCAAACCCTAATGCTCAACCTCTGTCTATACCTCAGCCAATTCTAGTGGCTCCTCAAGGTATTGACGTAGTAAGGATATCGAAACCCCTGGTGGATAAGATTAGGAAACACGAGGCCGAGGAGTTTAGAGCTAAGATAGATGGTGACCCTAAGATGACAGAGTTTTGGCTAGAGAACTCAGCGAGTGTGTTTGATAAACTCTCATGTACACCCAAAAAGAGC
The DNA here is from genome assembly GCA_025506655.1 of Gossypium rotundifolium. Taxonomy (NCBI): domain Eukaryota; kingdom Viridiplantae; phylum Streptophyta; class Magnoliopsida; order Malvales; family Malvaceae; genus Gossypium; species Gossypium rotundifolium. The sequence goes on from CP106730.1 coordinate 36,279,229, forward strand.
TTGAAGTGTGCCGTATCTTTGCTAAACTCAGTATACTATTGGTGAGAAAAAGTTGACGTCAGTGGTCCTGAAAGAACCGGTGACGTGGAACTTCTTTCTAGAAGAGTTTCGAAAGAAGTATATAAGCCAGCGATTTACTGATTGGAAAAGAAAGGAATTCCTTGAGTTGAAGCAAGGAAGCATGTCAGTAGTAGAATATGAGCACGAATTTGTTAGGGTTAGCAAATGTGGTTGCGGAGGCCCTAAGTAGGAAATCCTTGTGTGCTTTAAGAGTTATCAGCACAAGTTTAGCATTTTCTGATAATAGTGCTATTTTGGTAGAACCGAGAGATAAGCCACCATTTGTTCAACAGTGAGATGCAAGCTAAGAGAGCTAAGTGCAGATCAGGAAGTGATTCTGGTTTTCGAGTGGGCTCGAATGGTTGTTTGTTGTACCATAACAGAATTTGTGTACCAAGAGATGACGAGTTAATTTGAAAGGTTTTGCTTGAGGCACATAGTGGTTATTTGTTAATACACCAGGGTAGTACGAAAATGTACAACGACTTGAGAAAGTTTTTTTGGTGGCCGGGTATGAAAAGAGACATTTCAGAGTTTGTGGCAAAATGTATTAATTGTCATCGGGTGGAAGTTGAACGTCAAGTGCCTTCGGGATTTCTTCAGCCAGAGATGGTACCCGAATAAAAATCGAATCAGGTTACCATGGATTTTGTGACGGTGTTGTTAATGACTTCGAAAAAAGAAAGATGTTGTATGGGTTGTTATGGAAAGATTGATGAAGTCGGCTCAATTTATTCCAGTACGTGTTGATTACTACTCCGGATTGTATGTGGCAGAGATAATGAGATTACATGGTGTGTCTGTGCCTATAATATCGGATAGAGATCCAAGGTTTACTCCGAGGTTTTGGAAGATGTTGTAGGAAGCCTTTGGAACAAGATTAAATTTCAATATTGCGTTCCATCTACAAACTAATGGTCAGTCTGAAAGAGTGATTCAAGTTCTTGAAGGTATGCTTTGATGCTGTGTGTTAGAATTCGAAGGTAGTTGGGAGAGATATCTACCTTTGGTCGAATTTACTTACAATAACTGTTATCAGTCGAGTATACGGATAGTTTCGTATGATGTCTTGTATGGTCGTAAGTGTCGGACTCCTTTGTATTGGACCTAGCTTGGTGAGAAGCGAATCCATGGGGTCAATCTAGTGAAAGAAACTGTAGAGAAAGTGAAAGTGATCCATGATGGTCTGAAAGCTGATTCGGACCGATAGAAGTCATATGTGGATTTGAAAAGAAAAGGGAAATTGAGTCCAAGATTCATAGGACCGTATGAAATTACAAATAGAGTTGGGTCAGTAGCTTACCGGTTGGCTTTGCCGATAGAGTTGGAAAATATTTATAATGTGTTCCATGCGTCGATGTTCCGATGGTATCGCTTCGATCCTTCACATGTGATTCCTTTGATGAAAATTGAGATAAGACTGAATATGTTTTATGAAGAAGAGCCGATTAAGATCTTGGCTCGAGAAGTGAAACAGTTGAGGAATAAGAGCATAGCCCTAGTGAAAGTACGTGGAAGACGCTATGTCGGAAACGGAAAGTGTTATAAGAGAGCAACATCCAAACCTCTTTACTGATAAGATTTTTCGAGGCGAAAATCTCTTAAGGGGAGAGAGTTGTAACATCCCGATTTAGGGCCTAGTCAGAATAGTGGTGCGAGATCACAAATCTGAGGTATATGCATGAGTTATTGCGGTTTATGTCATGTTTGCATGTTAGTGTGAAAGTTTCATGAAGCAATTTTGTTAAATTGTGGTGGAATTGTCCAAAAGAACTAAATTGTAAAACTTTCAAAATGTGAGATTCTAGAAGCTATTTGTATGAAATAGCTTTGGATTATTGAATAGAGGTCCTCAAATAGACATTATTCCAAATTCTAATTTTTGGACAAAATTGAGCATGGATGGGTTAAAATTTGAAGGTTTGACAAAAAGGGCATTTTGCTTATTTGTCAATTAAATGATTAAAAAGGAGGGAAAAGATGACAAAATTCATTCATCTTCTTCTCCAAGCTGCCAAAATTGAAGGAAGCCATTGTTAGGGCTGTTCAGCTTTCAAGCTAGCTAGTTAGTGTACTCTAGCTCTGTTTTTGATATTTTTCGTATTTTTGAAGTCCTAATAACATGAGTAAGTTATTTTTAGCTATATGTTGAGCTAGGATGGATGTTCAAAAATGTACCCATGTATGACATGCATGTATTTTGATCTTTTATGGAAGAATATGAAAGCTTGATGTAGTAGAAACATCTTTTGCTAAGTGATTTCCATGAAAACTACATGTAGGGACTTATTTGTGAAAGTCTTGAGTTCGGTCATACATGTATGATGTATGAGAATTAATGATTGCTTTAGTTGAGTAAATGATTTGTCTAGGCATGAAAGGCTAGAAAGTTGAATGAAAATCACTTTACGAGCCTTGGGGTAAAAGTGTAAATATGAAAAAGTTTAGGGGAAAAATGGTAATTTTTTTAAGTATGAGATAATGGTCAATTTAGTCAATGTATGTATTGAATGAGTTGATTTATCATTATAGATCAAGAAATATGAAGCCCGGATCGAAACTGAGGCAAGAGCAAGGCGGTGGAGTAAATTGCACGCGTCTATACTTTTGAGTGCCTAGGTAAGTTTATGCGTAAACAATGCATTTATACAAACACAATCTTAATGCTAGCTAGTGTGGAGAATGAATGAGAATGATTGAGAACATATGTGGTTCAAGTGGAATGAGTGTGGTAGATATCATGAATGAATGAATGTGTAAGTAGATATGTGGATGGATGTGTAATGATAATTTTTGTTGGTGGGCTAAGTGCGATACTACCTTAATACTTAACAACGATGGGCAGTATGCGATACCATAGTCAAGTATATTATTTAGTGGGCTATGAACGAAACCACTATGATTACCTCCTGGTAGGCTATGTGCGATAATACCTTATTAATTGATTATGGTGGGCTAAGTGCGAAACCACTGAGAAATTAGCTGTAACACCCCAAACCCGGCCCAAACACCCCGACCAGATCTGGCATGTCATTAAGAAGTTTTTGTAAAACATGTCGCATATTTTTATTTTTTATTTTGAAAAACATAGTTTAAACATTTATACGGGAAAAACTTATTAATTTGATAATTTGTAAAAGAAATAAATTTTAATTAATGCCTTAATGAATAAAAATCAAAATTTTGCCTCTGAGTTTTGTTATTTAAACACATGCCTTAGTTCCAATTAATCATAAAATCTAAGCGTATGAAAACCCAAAAACGAAAACATAAAACCAATAAACCATAGCTAGTGGCCTTATTACAATAAAATATAAAACCAAACAAATTGAAAATATTAGGGAAAATAATTAAATCAGCATCCTTTATTGAGTCGAAATAAATCCATGCATGGCCACCTTGCGCTCCTTTCCAGCCCGGTCCGATGCACTAAGTGCTACCTGAAAAATGTTAAACAACGGGGTGAGTCACAAGACTCACTATGCAATCCCTCTTGCACCATCAGACTGGGCCTTAGCCCCACAGAAAAAAAATAAAAGAATATCACATATCATAATTAAGCAAAGCCCATCCCAATCCTAGATCCATCAGCTACACACCACCCTTACTTGCCAATCACACCAATAGGGATTTCTGCAATCACCCTCACCACTACACACCACCGATGACAGTCATGCTGCAGTTAGCTGCTCATCATTAGATATGTGACATAGTCACCAAAATGGATCGTGGCAGAGCTACTACAACAGATCATGGCAGAGCCACTACAACATAACACTTCCCCTTTCATATACATCAATTGCCCAACCCCGAGCAAACATAGAAAATGGAATGCATGCATATCATGTCAACTCAACAGAATCATTATACTTAAAGAAAATCATAGAAATCACTAACCTGATGAGTCAGCCTTTACCCTCCACAGGTTTTCATCAGTCATGCCGAGATTTCGGCATTTAACAGAATATAAACAGACTTATATATATACTAACAGACAACAGAGATTGTGTGAGAAATTACATACCTGATTAAGCTTAACACTATACTACCGAGGTCGATGCTCTCTCTAGCCTGAATCGCGACTATCAGCCACTATTTTGCCGATCAAAACTCACTACAAGAGATTGATTTGAATAACTACCCGACAGGGTTAGATGTCAGATTGGAGATAAACTAGTTTAATAAAACGATGAAGATAAATCTCCTTACCTAAATTTATTAAATCCCGAAAATAGTATGATTCAAGTGCTACCTATGAAAGAAAATGCAAGATTAGTCAACTACTTAGCCATTCGGCTATGGTTTCCAAAAGCCAAGAAAGATTGAAAGAATACACAAATCGACATTTACCTCTATAGATGGTTTCGGCTACCCCCTTGCAGGAAGATTCGGCAATCACAGAAGAAGATTGAAGCGTAGAAGATTAGAGATCTAGGAATTTTCAGCTTCAACCTGGAGATGATGATTCGACTATGGAGGTCACTTCGGGAAAAGAGAACGAATGGAGTGATGCTGAGACTTAGAGATTTTGGCTAAAGTATTTGAAAAAGAAGAGAAAGCAATTAGCAGAGGTTTGATAATTAATAAGACTTCAGAGGGTTTCGGCTAGAAGGAAAAAGAAAGAAGGTGGAGAGGGAGAATGGAGTGGTGATTTCGGCAGAAAAAAAAAGATGACAAGAACTCAATAAACAAATTTTCGGCACACCCCTTGCCTATACTAAAGCGATTCTCCCCCTCTCTTGTGTTTGATTTTCGGCCAACACCAGCCTCCTTGATAGATCCCTATCCCATCCCTTATCTTTATCAAAACACCCATCCAAAATGTCCTACATCACACCACTTCCTCCCCCCTTTATCAAAATAATGTCACATATTTTAAAACATTAAAAACCCCTATTCTCTAGCCTTTATGCCTTCCCCCCTTGCTCCCTTTTAATTGCCAAAATTGGCCCAAAAGCTTGCGCTCCAAGTAGCCAACCTTGGGCCCTATCCATCCACTAGTGACGCCACCCTCTGCTCCTTTTTAGCGCCACCTAACTTTGGGCCACAAGCCCACTTTGCTCCTTTTAAACACAGATACCTACCTTTAAACACTATAGTGCCCCAACAAAAAATTAACCAAGGCCTGAGCCCAAACCTGAGCCCAATTCGCACCTCTAATTCTCAAAATAACACATTAAACCTACAACACACAAAATGCACAGGCCCACTAATTCAGGATGTTACAGTTCTACCCCCTTAAAGAAATTTCGGCCACAAAATTTACCTGATCAGAAGAGATGGGAATATTGTTGTTGCATAACATCTTCTGGCTCCCACGTCGCTTCCTCTGCGCCGTGGTTTCGCCATAAAACCTTGACAAAAGGAACGGACTTCCTTATCAACACTTATACGTCTCGATCCAAGATTTGAACTGGCTCCTCCTCAAAGGACAAGCCGGGTCTTACTTCAATCTCTTCCACTGGAACAATGTGTGATGGATCAGAACGGCAACGTCTTAGCATCGAGACATGAAACACGTCATGTATCTGCTTCAACCCTGGAGGCAAATCCAATCGATACGCCACTAGCCCCACACGTTCCAATAAATCAGGGACTTAGCTTACCCTTCCGACCAGACCTCATTACCTTCTTCCATGGCAACACTTTAAAAAAGACTTGATCTCCCACTGCAAATTCCAACTCCTTATGCTTTAGATCTGCATAAGATTTTTGCTGATCAGACACTTTCTTCAACCAAACCCGAATTAACCTAACTTTTTCTTCCATCTCCAAAACTAGTTCTGGACCCAACACCTGACGCTCACCCAACTCTGTCCAATAAGTAGGGGTACAACATCTCCGTCTGTATAACACTTCATAAGGCGCCATCTGAATATTAGATTGGTAGCTGTTATTGTACGCGAATTCTGCCAGAGGTAAATATTTCTCCCAACTACCCTTGAAATCAATGATGCAACCTCATAACATATCCTCCAAGATCTGGATTACCCTCTTAGACTGACCATCAGTCTGCGGATGGAAGGCGATACTGAAGTCTAGCCTTGTTCCCATTGCCTGGTGCAGAACCTTCCAGAATTGTGTCGTGAACCTAGGGTCTCTATCTGATATGATCGACACAGGTACACCATGTAGTCTCACAACCTCTACCACGTATAGCTTTGCCAACCTTTACAGAGAATAATCAACATGAACTGGTATGAAGTGAGCAGACTTCGTCAGCTGATCCACAATCACCCAAATCGAATCCTTCTTAGTGGGCGTAAGAGGTAACTCACTAACAAAATCCATCGTGATTCTTTCCCATTTCCACTTCGGAATCTTCACCGGCTGCAACAACCCCGAAGGCAACTGGTGTTCCACCTTCACCTGCTGACACGTCAAACATTTACCCAAGAATTTTGTTACCTCTCGCTTCAGACCTGGCCACCAGAATTGCTCTCGTAAATCCCAATACATCTTAACCCCTCCAGGATGCATAGCGTATAGGCTACTATGCGCCACCCACAGAATCATCTACCTTAACTCAACATCTTTTGGCATACAAATTCTCTTACGGAAACATAGAACCCCATCACTATTCAAACTATAGTCCTCTCCTTCACCATTTTGTACTTGCCGGAGTCAAACACTGAAGACCTCGTCTAGAAACTACTTCTCTTTGATCTGACTTGTACACACTGGTCTCACTTGGAGTTCAGCTACCAAACAACCATCTTCATACAGGCTGAGACGAGCGAACATCAGCCTCAAATCCGCTATCACCTTTTGACTCAGCGCATCAGCCACCACGTTAGCCTTACCCGGATTATACTCGATCGAGCAGTCATAGTCCTTCAATAGTTCAATCTAGCTATGTTGTCTTAGTTTCAACTCCTTCTGGGTAAGGAGGTACTTCAGACTCTTATGATCGGTGTAAATAACAGACTTCTCCCTATACACGTAATGTCTCCAGATATTCAGAGCGAACACTACTGCAGCCAATTCCAAATCATGCGCAGGGCAATTCAATTCATGCTGTCTTAACTGCCGGGACGCATATGCAACAACCTTCCCATCTTGCATCAGCACATATTCTACACTCGTGTGTGACGTGTCACAGTAGACGGTAAACTCTTTTCCAGCCTCTGGCTGAATTAACACCGGCACTTCTATCAAAACTTTCTTTAATTTCTCAAAGCTCTCCTACTGTTTGTCAATCCAACCAAACGATACTCCCTTCCTCAACAACTTAGTTAGAGGTGCCACAATTAATAAGAACCCCTCAACAAACCTTCTGTAGTACCCTGCCAATCCCAAGAAACTTCGAATCTCTGCCACAGACTTCGACGGTTTCCAATCCAATACAACTTCTATCTTTTGAGGGTCAACACTAATTCCCTCTGTAGAAACCACATCTCCTAAGAAAGTTACTTCCCTTAGCCAGAACTCACACTTACTGAACTTAGCGAACAACTGCTTCTCCCTCAGAACTTGCAACACCACACGAAGATGTACATCATGCTCCTCCTCGGACTTGGGATAAACCAGGATATCGTCAATGAACACCACAATGAACTGATCAAGGTATGGTTGGAACACCCGATTCATCATATCAATAAATGCTGCTGGTGCGTTCGTTAACCCGAATGGCATCACCAAAAATTCATAATGACCATAGCAAGTTCGAAATGCCATCTTCTGGATGTCCCCTTCCTTTACCTTTAACTGATGATAACCCGACCTTAAATCAATCTTAGAGAAAATTAAAGCTCCTTTGAGCTGATCGAACAGATCGTCGATTCTCAGTAGCAAGTACTTATTCTTAATCATTAACTTATTCAGTTGACGGTAGTCTACACACATACGCATGGATCCGTCCTTCTTCTTCATAAATAGGATCGACACTCCCCACGAAAACACACTCGATCGAATAAAACCTCGATCCAATAGTTCCTGGATCTGAGCTTTGAGCTCCACCAGCTCCTTCGGTGCCATTCTGTAAGGAGCAATGGACACTGGACCCGTACCCGAGTGTAGCTCAATCCTAAACTCCACTTTGCGATCTAGAGGTAATCCTGGAAACTCTTCAGGAAAGACATCTACGAAATCCTTTACTATTTTTACCTCACCGACAGTCACCTCCTTAGCGTCCAAAGCACTAATAAAAGCTAGAAATACATTGCATCCTTTCTAAATCATCTTAACAACCTTCAATGTAGTTACTACGTTGGAAAAATAATCCCTTCTTTCCCCTAGCACAACCACCTTCCTGCCTTTCGGAGTACTCAACATAATGCGCTTAGTCTCACAATCCAGCTTAACACGATGTTTAGCCAACCAATTCATTCACAGGATAAGGTCAAACTCCTCAAACGATAATTCCATTAGGTCTGCTGGAAACACTACTTCTTGAGTCTCTAACGGTACACTCCTAAATAGTTTGTCCACTATCCTAGATTGTCCTAACAGACTAACCATAGTCATCTTCCTAGTAGTTATTTCAGTTTCTAAACTTAAATTCTCAGATACTGAGCATGCAACGTAAGAGTGGGTTGATTCAATATCAATCAAAGCAAGAAATAGATTATCGGCAATAAGAAACATACCAGTTATGACGTTCAGTGCGTCACCATTCTCTCGTCGACGGGCTGCATAAACTAGACTCAGTTATCTCACATCTACATTACCATCACCTCTACCAGGTGCTCTACGACCCCAACCAAACCCATTTCCTCCTCTGGCTGGGCCACGACCCCTCGGTAATGGCTGACCACCCCTCCTAACCTGACCAGAACCTCGTCCAGTTGGCTGTACCTGATCCAACTGTGGGCAGCCTTTCACCATATGGTCCACAGACCTAAACCTGAAGCATCCACCAGTTCTCTTCTGCACTCCCGAAATGTACTTTCCCGCACAAGTTACAAGATCGATTCTGACTCCCAGTAGCAAATGTCAGAGCACGAGCTGGCCCATCAAACCTAGACCTTTTCGAAAAACTCCCAGATGATCCCGACGGCCCAAAATTTCTCTTCTTCCTATTCTGATCCTTATCCTTATTTTGCTTCTCAGTCCGCTTCACCTCCTCAGATATTTTAGCTTTCTCGACTAGAACGGCAAATTCCCTTTCTCGTTACGGTGCTACCAACACTCTCAACTCATTTCACAATCCATCTTCGAACCGTACACAGTGCTCATAGTCAGTCGCTACAAATCCTCAAGCGTAACGACTCAAACGTAGAAATTTCGCTTCATATTCAGACACAGATTTGCTTCCCTGCACCAAGTTCAAAAAGGCCTTCCTCTACGCATCCACATAGTTGGCCCTAACATACTTTCCCTGAAATGACTCCTTAAAGAAATCCCAGTCAATTCGGTCTGCGGTAGTACCCTCCTTTACCATGAGCCACCACTGGTAAGCCTCGTCTCGAAGAAGAGACACGACCCCTTTCAACTTCTCATCCACCGTGAAGTCTAGGTCATCCATTATGCTCTCACTCGCTTCTAACCAATACTCATGTTAGGGGCTACGCCAGAAACTCCCCTAAACATCTCTGCTCTGTTGGCTCGGAGTCATTTAGACACAGATTTTCGAGCTCCCGAACCCGTGCCTGCCCCAACAACTCTCTCCAGAAGCCGTAACATCGCCTGATATACCGCATCATCTCTAGCCATCTGGTCCTGAAATTCTTCCCCGTGGTGGCGGATCCAAAGATCTTATTTCTGACACGTGGTCGACCCCTCTTGGCTCGACACAGTCATCTTACCCCTACCATGACCGCGTGATGGACGTCCTCGACCCCTTGTACTCATTCTTCCAATTGGCCTTTATCTGATTAGAAATTTTATGAATTATTAATTCTTTCCACTGATTATCCACGAACAATTTTATGAAAAGTCATTTCGATAGTGGTTCTTTCGAATTCAAATTTATGTCTACAAGTTCCAGTCTTAAATCTACTCCTCCTAGTTCTAGGAGCTACATACATTCAACAATCAACATACGGACAACATCCATGAACCCACATTAAACACATAGGGTTTTTTATCATTTCACTACTTAATGGTATTTTCAAAATTTTATCCTACAAAGGTATTTTCGTAATTTTTTCAAAATAGGGTATCTTGGTGATTTTTTTTCAAAATAAAGGTACTTTAATAATTTCGTGAAGCAGGGGTATTTTGGAAATTTTGTAATTCAGGGGTATTTTGATAATTTTGTAAATCGAGGGTATTTCAATAATTTTACAAACCGGGGTATTTCAATAATTTTACAAATTTTGATAATTTCCAAATCAAGGGCATTTTGGTAATTTTTTCAAATCAATGGCATTTTGGTAGTTTTTCAAACCAAGGGCATTTTGGTAATTTTCTTTCAAGACTATGGGCACTTTAGTAATTTTGTGAAAATAAGGTGGCTGGTCCCTTTCGGGTTTTAGTTAGAAACTTTGGCCCGTCAACAAGTCCTCGTGGCTAAGGTGAACAGTCACTACGCACCAGGTAGGATTCTAGTGAAGAGGAGGTGAGTCGCTAGGACCGCTTAAATACCAAGCTCTCTCTGGATCCAATCCTAGACATGCGTATGCCTGTTGCCACACCCTAACCTTGTGACTTGTTCAGGGACAGGTTTTGATTAGATTAAGTCTTATGAGGTTTAAGAAGTTGTTTAAGCTAAGCCTAAAGTCCATAAGTTTTTCCATGTATTAAACTAGTTTTCAGCATACTTACGTGCTAACTGTAGATGGCCTAAAGAGTCGAAGACTAATTCAGTTTTCAGCAACAATTCTGTCAACAAGTCATATAGCATTAAACTTGATAAATTTGTAATTATTCCTTAGGGACCATATAGTATATTTATATTATCCGGACAATCAATTCATCTTTGATGCATTAATAAATTAATAAATTATTATGAAAAGTAACTCTTAACTCAACCAGAAACTGGAGGAAAACTCACAATAGTTATTCATGCTAGGGTAGGAAGTATGTGGAGATTATTAGTATTCTTTGCAATTGTAATGTGAGATAACAAGGCAGTTAAAAAAATCTAGCAGAAAATAAGGCTAACAACAGCATCATCTATAAGAATAACACCCATAATAGATACTTTACCTTGAATAAAATGTTGTATCTTTTACACGATCCCTACAATTCCTGATGCGGCCAAGTATCAGAAAATTTGCTATTCCAAGTGTTTGTCCTCTCTGTTAACCAGAAGATTAAATGTCAGATGGTTCAATCACACAACTCCTATACAAATAAAGGAAACCCTACATAATGAACCAAAAAGAAACCTTTCCGGCATCAACATTCCTTGATAATAAAACAAAATTTAATTTTTCATGTAACATCCTAAAATTCGAGATTTTGTGTTTTACATTATACCATGCAATAGGCTAGTTAAGAGTGTTAATTGTGTATGTTTAGGGGTCCTAAGAAGGCTTGGGGTTGAGTTGGGCCTTAGTAGAATTTTTGTATTTAAGAACTTAACGGGGAAAAGGAAAAGTGGCATCAAGACTTAAGGAAATAAGTGTGTATTTTGCTAGCACAAGAGGAGCTAGTAGCAAGGTGGTGAAGTGTAACACGAAGGGGGCTTAAGTATTGGAGTTCGAATCCCACCTATTGCAAATTTTTTTGGATTAATTTTTGTGCTTCTTTTCTAAAGTGCCAGCCAAGGCTTTAGATAAGGAAAGGAAGACTTTCTAATTATGGAAAGAACACTAAGGAGAAGAGTAAGGAGGAGATCAAGGGAAAAAGAATGAAAGAAGTAAAGGAATTATGGTAAAAGTGGGGGACATGTTGGCCGAATTTTTGGAAGGTGATTGGGGAAAGAATTTTTGGTCAACCATTACCCTTATGGTGTTAGAGGCTGTAACATCCTAAAATTTGGAATTTTATGTATTGCATTAGTTCTTGCGTTAAGCTAGTTAAAAATATTAATTGTCTAAGTTTAGGGGTTCTGAGAAGGCTCGGGGTTTATTTGGGCCCTAGTAAAAATTTTGTGTTTAAGCCTATTAAGGAGTGATAGTAAGTGGCATCAAGGCTTATGGAAATAGGTGAGTAATGTGATAGCATAAATGAGCATATGGCAAGGAGGTTATGGTATCAAGTGGAGAACATGGAGAGAAGAGGTTCAAATCCCATCAAGTGCAATTTTTTGACTAATTTTTTTCGTAATCTTTCCCTAAGTGTCGGCCAATATGGTATATATGGCTAGGTGGACTTTTTAATTTTGGCAAGGTGGCTAAGGAAATTAGGAAATGATGAGGGTAGGGAAAGAAATCGAGAGAAAAAGGAATGTATAGGGAACATGTTGGCCCAAAGAGAGGAAAATGTTTTGGAAAGTTTTGTTGGCAAAATTTTTGACCTTATTGCCAAGGTATGGATGGTTTTAGTATAGGGAGAGGGTAGCCGAATTTTGCTAGGAACATTTTGGAAATATTGATAATTAAGAGGTTGTATTCTCTTTAGCTTTTTAGTGCAATTTTCTTTCTCCAATTCATCCTTTTAGCCGTAACTCCCAAAGCCAAAAAGAGAGTATATTTTCTTTGTTTTGGCCAAAAACTTTCGTTTCATTTTGGTCATTTTTCTATTGTTGTGCTGAATTCTTAATCCATCTTTTACCATTCTCCTTGTTGCTGAGATACATTTTTGTTTGGTTCATATCTCTTTTTGTGTTGCCCAAAACACTCCAAACATCTTGGTACATCTTCTCCTTTCTTTTAATCATCTCTTCAATCCTTCTTCCACTTCTTAAAAATCAAAATTCATTGTGATCGAATTTTTTTATTCATTCTCTCCACAGCTGAATTTAATAACAACTTGTCTCCTCACTATCTCTTTTTCCTTCGTGATTGGACTCTATCTTCTTGTCGAATCGGTGAGTAATAATGTAACACCCTGAATAATTGGGTCTGTGCATTTTATGTGTTTGACTGCTTAAAATATTAATTTGAAAATTTGAGGTACAATTGGGGCTCAAATTGGGCTGAGGCCTTATTTTAAATATTTTGTTTAGACACCCTAAGGGCTTAAATTAAAGTTTTAATAGTTTAAGTGACATATTGGGCTTGTGGCCCAGCAACTAGGAGCACGGTAGAGGGGAGATTTAAGTGGAGTCACTTGAGTATGAGAAAGGCCCAAAAATTGGCTACTTGGAGCCCAAGTTCGAGGGCTAAATTTAGGCATTTAAAGGGGACAATAGGGGGACGGCACAAGGCTTTTTTTAGGGATTTTAATGTTTATTTTATGTGGATACTTAGGCAGATAATGAAGAGAAGAATTAGGGCTATTTTTGAGGAGATAATAGATCAAAGATTGGAGCCATCTTTAAGTGTTTAATGTTAGCCGAAATTATTAAGAATTTGAAAAGAAAAGGGTATTCGGTTTTGGCTTAAGGTATGTACGACGAAATTCCTAGCTAGTTCTCTCATCTTTCTCTTTGCTTTGCCGAAATTCCTATACTATTCTCCATCTCTTTTCTTTTCTTCTCTTCAGTTGGCCGAATCTCTGACAAATTCTTTTCTCATCTCATTCAAACCCTTTAGCCGAAACTTCTAAGTTTCCCTTACTTTTTGTTTACTTTCTTCAAAGTCGAAACACCTCGCTTAGATTTTCTAAAAGCCAAAAACGTGAGGTCTAGTCTTCCATATGTGCGCCGAAATCATTCTGGGGTACCTACCTGTGCCAAAATTTTGAAGAAACCAATAGGTATGTGTTGATTTTGAGTTTCCAATATTTCTCCGGCTTTTCAAAGTCTCTAGCCGAATAGCTAATCAAGTGACTAATCAAAGGTTTTTCTTATTTTTTCGGTATTTTTGGATCTGAAAAGGAGTCCAACACCTAGATCTTTAAAGTCAAGGTTCAGTAACCATTGAGTCGTGTTATTTTCGGGATTCCAAGGCTATAGATTGAGGACAAGAGATCCGTATAGCAAGGACATCGACTAAGAATATTGGATTTCGAAATATCAGGTGTGTAATTCTCCACACCATCTAGATCTATTTGATTAATATATGTTTATAAGTCTTATATGTTTTGATAAATGCCAAAATCCCGGCATAATGATAGAAACCCAGAGAGGGTATAAGCAAATCACCAGGTTAGTGAATGTTCTAATTAAATGATATAAGTATATTGATTTTACGTGATTGCATGGGTTGGGTTTGAAGAAAGAAGGAAGTTATATGTTGTAGCGGCTATTGCCGTGATCCGTTGTAGCGGTTCCTTACCGTGATCTGTTGTAGTAGTTTCCACCGTGATCTGTTGTAATGGCTACGGCCATGATCTTATGATGAGCAGCACGACTACCATCAAGGCGTGTAGCGGTGTGGGTTGATTATATAAATCCCCAATGGTGTGAACGGCTGGTACTGGGGCGTGTAGCAGATGGACACCTAAGATATGGGTTGGGCTTACATATTATTTTTGTTTGTATATCAATTTTGATTATTATGTTTTATGGGGCTAAAGCCCAAATCTAATGGTGCATGAAGATTGCACACTAAGTCTCGTGACTCACCCTTTTAATTTAACAATTTTAGGTGACACCTAATGCATCGGACCGGGCTGGAGAGGAACGCGAGGTGGCCATGCAAAAGGGTAATTGTATTCAGCTAAAAGACTTTAGTTTGTTATTTTTATATTTTGCAGATTATTAAAAATGGTTGTAATAAGGCCACAGGTGAAACACCCCAAACTCGGCCCACGAGCCTTGGCCGGATCTGGTATGTTCCTTTAGTAAAAACTTTTTAAAACTTATTTAAACTTGGCCAAATTTTGTTGTTTTTGAAGAACAGTTGATATGGTGTCAAAACATTTAACATTTACTTTTTTTTAATGAAAAGTTACTTAAATTTTAAATTGATAAAAAAAATCGTATCCTTCTAAAATAATTTTAAAATGCATGCATAAACAGTTTCATACTAGTGGCCTTATTATATCAATGGAAACCCGAAATAAATCCAAAACTTAAATATTAAAACTAATAAAAATAAAATAGTCTACGAAATGAGCATGACCACTTGATGAGCTCTTGCCGAATTCGGTCCATTCTTGAGTGTCACCGAAAAAATATCCCTAGCGGGTGAGTCAAGCAGACTCGTGTATAACCACCAACACAAACTCTCAATCAATTTAGGCATGTCAAATCATATATATAAAACATATATAATCAATGATGCAAACCTGAACCCAAACCTAGATAACCATCCGCTACACATCACCCGTACCAGCCATCACACCGTGAGGACTACTAAGTCGACCCTGCATCCGCTACACATCATCGAAGGCGGTCACTGCAGACGACTTGCACATCGCCCTTATAAATTCGTGGCATAGCCACCAGACAATATTTTGTGACGTAAGTCACCACATTCAGATTACATGACATGAGTCACCACATTCAGATATTGTGGTATAAACCACCAGATCACTTCCCCTTTTCATATCACCCATATGCCCCATGTCATAAAAATCATACAATTATCATGATTTATGCCTTATTTCACATTCTTATCAATATTCACTTATTGACGTAATATGAAAGATTACGTACCTGGATGTTCTGTACCATTGTTTGGTACCTTTAACCACGTTCACATACTTTCATTCACATATTTATTAAAATATTACCGTAAATCTATTGAGATTTAGTGTGGGGCTACACACCTGATTTACTTAGCGAGTTCACTGAAATCCAAAAAGTCCCGATCTAATCCTCTAGATCTCAAGTTCCTACATTCGACCAACACTAACCATTTTAGCTAAAGGCCATTCGGCCAAATGATCAAATCCTGAAGGATTATTGCAACCAAAATCTTACCTTGTTGCCGATTTGATTACTAATCAAATCTCGAAACTTTGTAGTGTTTCCTCCTTTCAATCGGCTAGCACTAAATCACTTAACAGATTAGTTCTCGGCTTTTGAATAAATAAGAAATAGATCTAAGTCACTAAATAGGGCCTTGGCCGACTATCTTAAGCACTTACCTTGTGGATCTGAATCCCAAAATTGCTACTTGATTGGGGTATCTGTCGAAATCACTATGGCATATGTTAGATCTAATTCTATCATTTAATCATAATGAATGGCCCTTGGCCGAATATATGCCTTACCTTAGATATTGAGATCCCGAAGATCTCCTCCTTATAGTCGACTACAGACAAATCCTGAAACCTCCTTTATAGTTTCGGCCAAGAGACATAAATGACATTAGGATCTTGATTTCGGCTTTAAGAAAAGAAATAAAACAATGTCAATAAAATCCTTACCCTTAATATTGAAATCGGCAACACTCTTACTTGAGCCCACAGAGCTTTTCGGCTATGGCCTAGATGCTGATCAATTAATTTTGGCTTTTGAGGAATACTAGAGGGATTCAACTTCAACAAGGAAAAGAAAAGAGAGAATATGAGACTTAGAGAGAATCGACAAGGGCTTAGGAGGATCCTATTTTCGTCTTTTGATGCTATGAAGAATTCGGCTAGAAAAGAAAATTTTGAGAAAAGAAGAGAAGGGAAATTCGGCCAGAGAGAAAGAGATGAGAAAATAAAAGAAAACAAGGAAAAAGATGAATACCCTGCTCATAAATTCAGCTACCTACCCAAACACTAGCCTCACCTTGTTATTCTCCTATTTTTCCTCCTCTCTACACATTTAAAATTAATTCAGATAAATCATCAATTATCCCTTACCTTAGCCGAAATTTTAAAGGAAAAGACCAAGCCTAATCCTCATCTCCTCAAAGTCCCTATGCTGTCCACTACCTCTCTTCCTTGCTGAAAATAAAAGTCCCCAAAATGTTGTTTATGCTACTCGAATTTAGGCCCTGCACACCTGCTTGTGGCGTCACCTACCCAAGCCTTAAGTGGCGCCTTCAAGCCACTTTAACAAGCTGATTCTTATGTCTATTTTTCCCTACAATTTCTCTTAAGGCCACTCTGCTTCAGTTCCACTTCAAGACTTAAAACTTAATATTTTCTATGGCATTTTCCTATATTCTAGGGTTCTCAAAATTCATAAAACACATTCCACATACACACAGACATGCTTCCACATATATAAGCAAAATGCACAAGCCCTAATTCCCGGATATTACAATGGGCCACTAGACTATTATTTTTGTTTTGGGTTTTATGTTGGGCTTTAAGTTTTATGTTTCCAATTAAGTTAAGACATGTACGAAATTTTAGTTTTTATTTAAAATCCACCAAGATAATTTATAAGTTAATATTTTACATATTAATGAATTCTTAAGCTTTCGAAAAAAAAAGGTTTAAACCTAGTAATTATTTTCCAAAATGCGACATGTTTTTGCAAAATCCCTTAAGTGACATACTAGATCCGGTGGTAGCGTTTGGGCCGAGTTTAGGGTGTTACAAATTGGTATCAGAGCCCAATTCAAAACTCGACTCTGGAGTTTTTGGGCTCAAAACATTTTCTAAAAATGGGCTTTCGAAACATAGATGTTTTTAAGTGATACCAGGTCTGTTAGCTCGGCATGGCACTTGCGTCTCCGACCCAAGTCCACCAGGTAAGTACTCTAAACCATTATGTGAAATAGATGTGGGCTTAATGGGCTTATTGAGACGTAGATTAATCAGATTAGAACATGATGGACTCTAGGCCTAGCTTAAACCACTTCTTAAATTTCATAAGACTTAATTCCACTAAACAAACTCGTGAACGATCCGCAAGACTAGGGTGTGGTAACAGGCATACACATGTCTAAGATTGGACCCGGAAGAGCCTTGTATTTAAGCAGTCCTAGTGACTCACCTCCTCTTCGTGGGAATCCTACCTGGTGCATAGTGACTATTCACCTTAGTCGAGTTAGGGTGTGGCAATAGACATACGCATGTCTAGGAGTAGATTCAAGGATAACATGGTATTTAAGTAGTCCTGGTGACTCACCTCCTCTTCACTAGAATCTTACCTGGTGTGTAGTGACTATTCATCCTAGCTACAAGGATTGGTTGATAGGCTAAACCTTATAATTTAAACCTGAAAGGGACCAGCCACCCTATTTTTTTTAAAAAAAATTCCCCAAGTTTTGTAAAATTTTCAAAAATAAATTTGAGTTATGAATAATTTCCAATCAACCATGTTTTGAAAACTTTACCTGAAAAACCTCATGCTTATAAGAGTAACCTGGACTATGAAACTAGATTTCCCCAAAGTACCCCTATTTTTTTTTAAAAAATAACAACAACAACATCGAAATATCCCTAGTTTAAAAAATTACCAAACTACCCTTGTTTTGCAAAATGACCAAAATACCCCTGGTTTGTAAAATTACCAAATTACCCCTGATTTGTAACATTACTAAATTGCATCAGATTTTAAAATTACAGAAATACCCCCCCAAATTTCAAAATTATCGAAATACCCTCAGATTGCAAAATTACTAAAATGCCCATATTTTACAAAATCACCAAGGAACCTTATTTTGGAAAATTATGAAACTACCCCTATAGGAAAAAATTACGAAAACACCCCTAGGTAGTGAAATAACGAAAACACCCTTACGTGATGAATGTAAGTGCTGGATGCTAATTATATAATGGTGACTGAATGTATGTGTCTTATTCTAGTTAGGTGATAGAACTTGAGACTGTTTTTTGAATGCGAATTTGAAAGAACTACTTTTAAAACTATTATTCATAAAATTGTCCGTGGTAAAACAGTGGAAAGAATTAATGATTCATAAAATTCTTAATCAGAGAAACGCCAATGGAAGAATGAGTACAAGGGGTCGAGGACGTCCGCCGCATGGATACGGTAGGGGTAGGATGACCTTATGCGAGCCATGAGGGTGCAGCCACAGTCGAGAAGCGAGATCTGGGATCCTCTAGATGTGGAGGGAGAGTTATGGGATCAGGCGACCGAAGATGATGCTGTGTCTCAGGCAATGTTGTGAATCCTTGAGAGAGTTGCTAGAGTAGGCATGGGCACAAGAGCCCAAAAATCTGTGCCGGAGCAACTTAAGGCCAATGGGGCGAAAGTGTTTAGGGGCATTTCTAGTGTGGCCCCTAACACAGCTGGTTATTGGATGAAAGCGACTGAGCGCATAATGGATGACTTAGACGTCACAGTAGAGGAAAAGTTGAAAGGGGTCGTGTCTCTTCTTCGAGACGAGGCCTATCAGTGGTGGCTCACGGTGAAAGAAGGTACTGCTGCAGACCTAATTGATTGGGATTTCTTTAAGGAGTCTTTCCAGGGAAAATATGTTGGGGCCAGCTATATGGACGAATATGTTGGGGCCAGCTATATGGATGCATAAAGGAAGGCATTTTTGAACCTGGTGCAGGGAAGTAAGTCTATGGCTGAATATGAGGCAGAGTTTCTGCGCTTGAGCCGCTACGCTCAAGGAATGGTAGCAACAGAGTATGAACGTTGTGTACGGTTCGAGGATAGGCTGCGAAATGAGTTAAGGGTTCTGATAGCACTGCAGAGAGAGAGAGAGTTTTTGCGGCTTTGGTGGATAAGGTTAAAATAGCTGAGAAAGTGAAATGGGTCGAGAGACAAGAAAATGATAAGGATCGGGGTAAGAGTAAGAGAAGTTTTAGACCATCAAGAGCATCTAGGAACTTTCAGAAGAGGCCTATGACTGATGAGCCAACTCGTACTCCGACGGGCCAGAATTGAGCATGTTCTACATGTGGGAGGACACATTATGGGGAGTGCAGAATGAAAACCGGTGGATGCTTTAGGTGTGGATCCACAGAACATCTAATTAAGGACTGTCCTCAGATGGATCGGTACAACCAATGGGCCGAGGTTCGAATCAGGTTAGGAGAGGTGATCAGCCTGGACCAAGGGGTCATGGTGCAGCCAGTGGAGGAAATGGATCTGGTCGAGGTCGTGGAGCACCTGGTAGAGGTACAGGTAATGTAGATTCGAGGCAGCCAGGTCTAGTGTACGCAGTTCACTGACGGGAGGATGGTGATGCACCGGATGTTATAACTGGTATGTTTCTTGTTTTTGATAACCCTTTTCTTGCATTAATTGATATTGGGTCAACCCACTCCTATGTTGCATGTTCAGTATCTGAGACTCTAAGTATAGACCATAAAATAACCACTAGGAATATGACTGTAGTTAGTCCCCTAAGATAATCTAGGGTAGTGGACAAGCTATTTAAGGATGTACCGTTAGAGACTCAAGGGGTAGTGTTTCTGGCAGACTTAATGGAATTACCATTTAGAGAGTTTGACCTTATATTAGGAATGGATTGGTTGACAAGGCATTGTGGTAAGTTGGATTGTGGGTATAAGCGTGTGGTGTTAAGTACCCTAGAAGGCGGGGAGGTGGTTGTGTTAGGAGAGAAAGAATTATCTATCCAACGTAGTGTCGGCGTTGAAAGCAGTTAAGATGATTCGGAAGGGGTGTAACACCTTTCTAGCTTTTATCAGTGCTTTGGATGCTAATGAGGCAACTGTCGATGAGTTTCGAACAGTCAAGGATTTTTCGAATGTCTTTTCGGAGGAGTTGCCAAGATTACCCCTAGATCGCGAAGTGGAGTTTGGAATAGAACTACTCTCAGGTACGACTCCGGTATCCATTGCTCATTATCGAATGGCGCCATAGGAGCTGGTGGAGCTCAAAGCTCATATCTAGGAGCTTTTGGATTGAGGATTTATCCGATGAGTATGTCTCCATGGGGAGCGCCGGTCCTATTCGTGAAGAAGAAGGATGGCTCCATGCGTATATGCGTGGACTATCGTCAACTGAATAAGTTGACGATTAAGAATAAGTACCCGTTATCGAGAATCAATGACCTGTTCGATCAACCTAAAGGAGCTTCGATCTTTTCAAAGATTGATCTAAGGTCGGGTTATCATCAGTTAAAGGTAAAGGAATGGGACATTCATAATATGGCATTTTGGACTCGATACAGTCATTATGAGTTCTTGGTGATGCCGTTCGGGTTGACGAACACGCCAGCAGTATTTATGGATATGATGAATCAGGTATGCTAGCCGTACCTTGATCGGTTCATCATAGTGTTCATCGACAATATCCTTGAATATTCCAAGACTGAGGAGGAACATGATGCACATCTTTAGGTGGTGTTGCAAATCCTGAGGGAGAAGTAGTTGTTCGCTAAGTTCAATAAGTGTGAGTTCTGGTTAAGGGAAGTGACCTTCGTAGGGCATGTGGTTTCCGCAGAAGGAATTAGGGTGGTCCCTCGGAAGATAGAAGCCGTATTGGATTGGAAACCGTCGAAGTCAGTGGAGGAGATTCAAAGATTCTTAGGATTTACAAGATATTATCGAAGGTTTGTTGAGGGGTTCTCTTCAATAGTGGCACCTTTAACTAAGTTGTTAAGGAAGGGAGTACCGTTCGTGTGGACCGATAAACAATAGGAGAGTTTTGAGAAGTTGAAGAGAATCCTGACAGAAGCACCAGTGTTAATTCAACCAAAGGTGGGAAAAGATTTACCGTCTACTATGATGCGTCACACACAGGTTTAGGGTGTGTGTTGATGCAAGAAGGAAAAGTGGTGGCGTATGCGTCTCGACAGTTAAGACCGCATGAGTTGAACTACCCTACGCATGATTTGGAATTGGTGGTGGTAGTGTTTGCTCTGAAGATCTGGAGACACTACTTGTACGGGGAGAAGTTAGTTATTTACACTGACCATAAGAGCTTGAAGTATCTCTTCACTTAGAAGGAGTTGAACCTAAGAAAGAGAAGGTGGATCGAGCTGTTAAAGGATTATGACTACTCGATTAAGTACCATCTGAGTAAGGCAAATATGGTGGCAGATGCGTGGAGTAGGAAGGCGATAGCAGACTTGAGGGTAATGTTCGCTCATCTTAGCCTATATGAAGATGGCAGTTTGGTAGCTGAACTTCAAGTAAAACCTTTGTGGATAAGTTAGATCAAAGAGAAGCAACTTTTGGATGATGTTTTAAGTACTCGGATCCAACAAGTGCAGAATGGTGAAGGAGGGGATTATAGTTAGAATGGTGATGGAGTTTTGTGTTTTTGTGGGAAGGTTTGTATGCCAAAAGATATGGAGTTAAGACAGATGATTCTTTAGGAATCGTATAGTAGCCCTTATGCTATACATCCTGGAGGAGTTAAGATGTATCGGGATTTGCAAGAGAAGTTCTGGTGGTCAGGTTTAAAGTGAGAAGTTACGGAATATGTGGGGAAGTGTTTGACGTGTCAGCAGGTCAAAGCTAAACACTAGTTGCCTTCGGGGCAGTTGCAACCGGTGAAGATTCCCCAATGGAAATGGGAAAGATCACGATGGATTTCGTTAGTGGGTTACCCCTTACACCCACTAAGAAAGATTCAATTTGGGTAATTGTGGATCGGCTGACAAAGTCTGCTCACTTCATACCAGTTCGAGTGGACTTTTCTCTACAAAAGTTGGCTAAGTTGTATGTGGCTGAGGTTGTAAGATTACATGGTGTACCAGTGTCAATCATATCGGATAGGGACCCTAGGTTCACGTCACGATTTTGGAAGGCTCTTCAGCAAGCAATAGGAACAAGGCTAGACTTTAGTACCGCTTTTCACCCACAGACTGATGGTCAGTTTGAGAAGGTAATTCAGATCTTGGAAGATATGCTAAGGGGTTGCATCATTGATTCTAGGGGTAGTTGGGAGGAGTATTTACCTTTGGCTGAATTCGCGTACAATGATAGTTATCAAGCTAGTATTCAGATGGCACCGTACGAAGCATTATATGGAAGGAGATGTCGTACTCCTACTTGTTGGACGGTGTTGGGTGAATGTCAAGTGTTGGGTCCAGAACTAGTTTCATAGACGGAAGAGAAGGTTAAGTTAATACGGGCTCGATTGAAGGAAGCATTTGATCGGCAGATGTCTTATGCGGATTCAAACCGGAAGGAGGTGGAATTTGATGGGAGACCAAGTCTTTTTGAAGGTTTCTCCATAGAAAAAGGTAATGAGGTTTGGACGAAAGGGTAAGCTAAGTCCTCGATTTATTGGGCCTTATCGGGTGTTAGAACGTGTGGGCCCAGTGGCTTATCGTTTGGAGTTGCCTTTAGAGTTAGAACAGATACATGACGTATACCATGTCTCGATGCTAAGACGTTATCGTTTCAATCCATCGCACGTGATGCCAGTGGAAGAAATTGAAGTAAGGTCAGATTTATCTTTTGAGGAGCAACCAGTGCAAATCTTGGATCAAGTCGTAAAAGTGTTGAGAAGGAAGTCCGTCCCTTTGGTCAAAGTTCTACGACAAAATCATGGTGCAAAAGAGGCAACGTGGGAGCCAGAGGATGTTATGCGACAGCAGCATCCCCATCTCTTTTGATCAGGTAAATTTCGAGGACGAAATTTATTTTAAGGGGGGTAGAACTATAACACCCTGAATAATTGGGTCTGTGCATTTTATGTGTTTGACTGCTTAAAATATTAATTTAAGAATTTGAGGTACAATTGGGGCTCAAATTGGGCTGAGGTCTTGTTTTAAATATTTTGTTTAGACACTCTAAGGGCTTAAATTAAAGTTTTAGTAGTTTAAGTGACATATTGGGCTTGCCCAAACAACTAAAAGCACAGTAGAGGGAGATTTAAGTGGCGTCACGAGAATGAGGAAGGCCCAAAATTTGGCTACTTGGAGCCCAAGTTTGAGGGCTAAATTTCAGCATTTAAAGGGGACAATAGGGTGGACGGCACAAGGCTATTTTTAGGGATTTTAATGTTTATTTTATGTGGATAATTAGGTATATAATGAAGAGAGGAATTAGGGCTATTTTTGAGGAGATAATAGATCAAAGATTGGAGCCATCTTTAAGTGTTTAATGTGAGCCAAAATTATTAAGAATGTGAAAAGAAAAGGGCATTTGGTTTTGACTTAAGGTATGCATGCCGAAATTCCTAGCTGGTCCTCTCATCTTTCTCTTTACTTTGCCAAAATTCCTATGCTATTCTCCCTCTCTTTTCTTTTCTTCTCTTCAGTTGGCCGAACCTCTGACAAATTCTCTTCTCATCTCATTCAAACCCTTTAGCCGAAACCTCTATGTTTCCCTTACTTTTTGTTTACTTTCTTCAAAGCCGAAACACCACCCTTAGATTTTCTAAAAGCTGAAAGCGTGAGATCTAGTCTTCCATATGTGTGTCGAAATCATTCTGGGGTACCTACCCGTGCCGAAATTTTGAAGAAACCAATAGGTATGTGTCGATTTTGTGTTTCCAATATTTCTCCGACTTTTCAAAGTCTCTAGCCGAATAGCTAATCAAGTGACTAATCAAAGGTTTTTCTTATTTTTTCGGTATTTTGGGATCTGAAAATGAGTCCAACGCCTAGATCTTTAAAGTCAAGGTTCAGTAACCTTTGAGTCGTGTTATTTTCGGGATTCCAAGGCTATAGATTGAGGGTAAGAGATCCGAATAGCAAGGACATCGACTAAGAATATTGGATTTCATGATATCAGGTGTGTAATTCTCCACGCCATCTAGATCTGTTTGATTAATATATGTTTATAAGTCTTATATGTTTTGATAAATGTCGAAATCCCGACATAATGACAGAAACCCAGAGAGGGTATAAGCAAATCACCAGGTTAGTGAATATTCTGATCCAATGATATAAGTATATTGATTTTACGTGATTTCATGGGTTGGGTTTGAAGGAAGGAGGAAGTTATATGTTGTAGCGGCTATTGCCATGATCTGTTGTAGTGGTTCCTTACCGTGATCTGTTGTAGTGATTTCTATCGTGATCTGTTGTAGTGGCTACGGCCATGACCTGATGATGAGCAGCACGACTGCCACCAAGGCGTGTAGCGGTGTAGATTGATTGTAGAAATCCCCAATGGTGTAAACGGCTGGTACGGGGGCGTGTAGCGGATGGACACCTAAGATATGGGTTGGGCTTGCATATTATTTTTGTTTTGTATATCAATTTTGATTATTATGTTTTATGGGGCTAAAGCCCAAATCTAATGGTGCACGAGGGTTGCACACTGAGTCTCATGACTCACCCTTTTAATTTAACAATTTCAGGTGACACCTAGTGCATCAGACTAGGCTGGAGAGGAACGTGAGGTGGCCATGCAAAAGAGCAATTGGATTCAGCTAAAAGACTTTAGTTTGTTATTTTTATATTTTCAGTTATTAAAAATGGTTGTAATAGGCCACGGCCACTAGACTATTATTTTTGTTTTGGGTTTTATGTTGGGCTTTTAAGTTTTATGTTTCCAATTAAGTTAAGACATGGACGAAATTTTAGTTTTTATTTAAAATCCACCAAGATAATTTATAACTTAATATTTTACACTTTAATGAATTCTTAAGCTTTCAAAAAAAAAAGGTTTAAACCTAGTAATTGTTTTCCAAAATGCGACTTGTTTTTGTAAAATCCCTTAAGTGACATACCAATCCGGTGGTAGCGTTTGGGCCGGGTTTGGGGTGTTACAAATAATTTTCTTTTGAATTTCTTCTCTTAATGACGAATGTATGCCCTTGTCATGGGATGGTTCTATTAACCGAAATCATCATTTTCTTCTATTCTTTCACAATGTGATCATTTTCCCTTTTGTAGTTTTCTAGTGGGAGGCCGAACATCACTCTAGTCTTATGTTGAACGATAAAATCGGATCTAATATTGATACGGTAATAATTCTTTATGGATTATTGATATTATTCAATATTCGATTGGTTGCTAAAGTAGTGATAATTTAGAATAATCAACCATATGTTTTAGGGACTAAATTGCTTGATCTATCGACTTGTGATCATTCGATTCTAGTGGTAAGCCGACCTTTTTTCCTTAGTCAATCATTTCATATCAACGTAATATTATTTTGACTAAGATTTATTTTCAGTAGAGACAAGCAATATCGAATCGAAAGGGAAAGCCTTTGGAGATCATAAAAGGAGAGGATTAGCGATCCCTACTTCTAAATTCAAATGAAGGGCAGTATCGGCAGTTTGAGATTTTCCACCGGGTTGTGGACTGTCATCTGGGGAAAATCGACAAATCGTGGTCGGTTACGATTCCAAGGGAAAAAACTTTAGATCGTTTATTCTAGAGTTTCATTAATAAAATCACGTATTTCGATTAAATGAGTGTTATGATATCTTAGGTGTCGACGATCAAGAAGCCTTAGTGCTTACCGTAATCAGGTGTGTAATTTCACACCGTTTTTATGAGTTTTAAGATTGATATCATATTGGAAATAAACCGCTCTGATTAAAATCGTATTATGGTGTAAGCCGGAAAATTGGCCTAAATTCCACTATTTTGATAAAATTGACAAAATTAGTATTAACACTGTGAGAATTACGAAAATGTTCCTAAAGGGCCGAATTATGAAAATGCCCTTAATGGGCCGATTTGATTGATTGCCCTAATGAGCCAATTTGCAAAGTGTTATTATTGGGCCGAATTTTTGTAATGAATCTCTGAATTAATTATTGTTGTTTATTTTTGTAAATATCATGATTTACTATGTATGATGCATTTACCTAATTTTGCATGGGTTGGGAAAATGTTGAAGAGAAGTAATTAAATTGCACCGCCACAAAATGTCTGATGTCGATTCGCTATGATTTCTTGTGGCTTGTCCACAATTCAAAATATGTTATAAATGGCTAAATGCCTGCGATTGGTGTGATTGGCGGGGTGGGTTGACTTGATCCCCACAGGTGTGATGGAATGGTACGGGTGGTGTGTAGGGGATGGATTATTAGGTTTGTAACACCCTGCACCCAAGACCGATTCTGGGTCTGGATACGAGACATTACTATGCTTGAACTCACTGAAACATGTACTTACGAGCTATAAAATTTTGTTCGAACTTAAAAACTTCACTTCCTTAGTCAACACTTATAACAAGGGTCTACGAGGCATCAAACTCATGTCAGAAAACTTTCGAATTAAAATCAAATAACTCACTTTTGAAGCAGGGTTCACACGCCCGTGCACCCTTAACCACGCCTATGCCTTCAAACCTGTAGGGCTACTGGCTATTTCCACACGGATTAGACACGCCCGTGTCTACCAACTGTGGGAGGTTACTGACTAATTTCACACAGCAATGACAAGCCCTGGGCTTCGACCATGTGCTAATCCTTAATATACTGACTAAATCAACACGGTCTGGGAACACGCCCAAGTCCAAACCGTGTGTCTTACACGGCACACACACACGGCCATGGGATTTACCCGTGGCCTATTATGATTAATAATACTAAGGTGCATGGTTAACACGGTCTTGACACACGCCCGTGTGTCCAACCGTGTAGGCACTTACAGGCTATTTACCAAGCCGTTAGCCACCCTAAAATGAAGATCATATCCATACACAATTCAACGATGCAATAACAACCCAATTTTATTAATAATACTACATGCTTCACTGATCTCAATAAACATACATGCTTAGTCAAATTTGGCCAACCACTTAGCCATATACAAAAGAATAATAAACTTGATAGCCTTTACAAAGGCCCTTCTTAAAACATGTCCACAAAATGAATATTTCCTATACATGCCATACTTAGTAAAGTAACTTGGCTATACCAAAATAAGACTTGATAGTGTGTTTCGAGCTCCGACTTTAATGTTCTACGAGTTAGCTTGGCAGAACTGCATAGAAAGAAAGAATCATAACGTAAGCATATAGCTTAGTAAGTTTGCATGTAACAACTCTTAGCGTCATCTTTGCTTAATATAAAGCATTTCACATAAATAATGGTATCATGAATTTCAGTAAAGAGTTTACTTACTCATATAGATTCTTACATGTCTCATGACACTTACTATTATCATACATGTAAGGTAACCATGATACCTGTATCACTTGATCACATTGATTAGTATACTATAATAATAATCATGATCTCTACCTTCTCATTCACAACATGAATAATTCTCAGCTTCATCTAACTTCATCTTGACACTAACTTTACTTTCTTAGCTTTCTTGCTATCTTCTTTTTGCATACTCATTTGCCCGATGAATTTCTGTGAATAGCCGAGAATATTAAATCTCCTCCCACATAATATGATGCCAAAGCCATATCCCAGACACGGTCTTACATAGGTTGTCTCATCTTGGTTTCAAGGCCATGTCTTGACATGGACTTATATGAAGCCTTGCTCTTGATAACATACTCAATGCCAACCTTGAGTCATTGGACTTTCATGATAACTTTCTTGCTAACTTGATCAATGCCAAGCTTGCCTTGGACTTACATGATATCTTGATCAATTCCAAGCTTGCCTTGGACTTACATGATAACTTGCTTGCTAACTTGATCAATGTCAAGCTTTCCTTGGACTTACATGATAACTTGATCAATGCCAAGCTTGCCTTGGACTTACATGATATCTTGATCAATGCCAAGCTTGCCTTGGACTTACATGATATCTTGTGTGGTAGATCGAGTATCCGAGGGAAATTCATCTTCAATCAGGACTTGCTTGTACATATTATCGTGATTTCTTGCTTGAACATAACATGATCATTTCATACAATTATTGTACTTTATACTAAGCAAATTAATGATAATAATCATAAAGCTTAGAAATCATACAAACTTACCTCAATATACAAAATGTATGTAGATGTGCAATTTAGTCCTCGACTTTGTTCTTACCTCGATTTCGATCCGAGCTTCATTTTTCTTGATCTATAATCATAAATAGTTCATTTAAAAACCATATTGACTAAATAGTCTCATAACTCATACTCTGGAAAAATTACTATTTTACCCCTATACTTTCTAATATTTGCACTTTTGCCCCAAATCTCGTAAAATGATTTTCATGCAACTTCCTTAAACTTCATGCTCAACTGAATCATTTTCTCTTCTATAACAATCATCAATTCTCATTATGTCTAATAGGTATGATCAATTTTATAACTGTTACAAAATGGTCCCTACTACCATTTTTCATGAAATTCATTAAGGAAAAGATGTTTATCTAACATCAAACTCTCTTAAACTTCCATAAAACATCATTTAACAAGCATGCCATTCAAGGGTATTTTTTTTTTATAATATGCATCTTAGCTCATTTTATAGCCAAAATTAGCTAATTTATAATATGGGAACTTCAAAAATACGAAGAATATTCAAAACGGGGCTAAGATGAACTTACTATGAGCTTGAAAAAAATGATGAACCCTAGCTATGGTGTCTCCAAATTTTCGGCAGCAACAATGAAGAAGATGAGTGAATTTTTCTCATCTTTATCCTATTTTAATCACTAATTAGGCCAAATGACCAAAATGCCCTTCCTCTTAAAAAATTTCCATAATAGTCTCTTAAGGCCAATTTTGTCCAAAAATTAAATTTTGGGAAAATTACTATTTAAGGGCTCATAAGTATTATTCTAAAGCTATTTCATGCAAAAAGCTTCTAGAAACTCATATATTGCAAGTTTTGCAATTTAGTCCTTTTTGGACCAATTGACCTCAACTTAATAAAATTACTTTACAAAACTTTCATACTAGCATGCAAACATGGCATAAACATGAAAAACTCATAATTTCACCTCGGATTCGTGGCCTCGCACCACTATCCTGACTAGGCCCTAAATCGAGCTGTTACAATTCTCCCCCTTAGGGATTTTCGTCCTCGAAAATCTTACCAGCAAAAAGGTTTGGATACTGATATCTCATACTCTTTTTGATTCCCATGTAGCTTATTCGATTCCATGCCTTTGCCACAATACCTTTCCTAAGGAAATACTCTTATTTCATAGTTGCTTAACTTCCCAAGCCAAAATCTTGACTGGTTCTTCACCATAAGTCATGTCGGGATGAATCTCTATTTCTGAAGGGGTAATTACATGCGAAGGGTTTGATCTATAGCGTCGTAACATTGACACGTGAAACACATCATGTATCTTCTCTAATTCTGATGGCAAAGCCAAACGGTAAGCTACCGGCCTAATTCTCTCCGTAACCTCATATGGTCTAATGAAACGTGGACTTAACTTGCCTTTACGGCCAAATCTGAGAACTTTTCTCCATGGTGATACTTTCAAAAAGACTTTATCCCCAGCTTGGTACTCGGTCTCTTTTCTCTTTAAATCCAAAAAGGATTTTTATCTGTCTGAGGCAGCTTTTAAACATTCTCGAATTACTTTCACTTTCTTTTCAGCTTCTTTAACCAAATCAACCCCGTGAATTTGGTTTTCTTTGAGTTCAGTCCAAAACAAGGGAGTTCTACACTTACGCCGATATAGTGCCTCATAAGGTGCCATCTTTAAGCTCGACTAAAAGGAATTATTATAGGCGAATTCTACCAATGGGAGAAACTTTTCCCAACTGCCTTGGAATTCAAAACACAACATCTAAGCATGTCCTCGAATACTTGAACTAACCTTTCTGACTAACCGTCTATCTGTACCAAAACTCAATGTTGTACCCAAAGCTTCTTGCAGCTTCTTCAAGAATCTGGATGTGAATCTCGGATCTCTATCTGATATGATCAATAAGGGAACTTCGTGAAGTCTTACTATTTCTAAAACATACAAGTTTGCCAACTTGTATAGGGAGTAATCCACTCGTACAGGTATAAAGTGGGCTGACTTTGTGAGTCTATCAACTACTACCCAAACAGTATCTTTCTTGCTCAGAGAAAATGATAAAATCGTTACGAAATCCATGGTGATACGGTCCCATTTCCACTCGGGAATCAAGATAGGTTGAAGTAAACTCGAAGGTACTTGGTGTTCAGCCTTTACTTGCTGACAAATCATGCACTTGGTAACAAATTCTGAAATGTCTTTCTTCATTTTCGGCCACCGATACTGTTGCTTTAGATCATTATACACCTTGGTGCAACCCAAATGTATAGATAAACACCCGTTATGTGCTTCATACAAAATTCTCTGTATAAGCTCCGCTTTTCTTGGCACACAAACTCTATCTCTAAACATTAAATATCCATCAGAATTAATTCGAAAGTCAGATTCAGCACCTGACTCGCACTGAGCTCTCTTAACTTACAATTCACTATCTTCTTTCTGAGCCTCCAAGATCTCTTGAAGAAACATTGGTCTAGCTATTAACTTATCTAAAATGGAGCCATCATCGGATAAAGATATTTTTGAATTCAATGCTTTCAAGGCAAATAGGGATTTTTTGCTTAAAGCATCGGCGACCACATTCGCCTTTCCAGGATGGTAATCAATAACCAACTCATAGTCCTTTATCAACTCTAACCATCTTCGTTGTCTTAAGTTCAACTCTTTATGTGTCATCAAGTATTTTAAACTTTTGTGATCGGTAAAAATCTGATATCGTTCACCATATAAATGGTGTCTCCAAATCTTCAAAGCAAAGACTATGGCAGCCAATTCAAGATCATGCGTCAGATAATTTTTCTCATGAGGCTTCAACTGTCTGGAGGTAAAAGCAATTACCTTTCTTCATGCATGAGTACACATCCTAATCTATTTAAGGATGCATCGCTATAAATTATGAATTCTTTCCCTGCCTCGGGTTGTACTAAAACTGGAGCTTCTGTCAGCATTGCTTTCAATTTCTCAAAACTTTTTTGGCATCTTTATGACCACTCAAACTTCATGTTCTTCTGTAACAATTTAGTCATCGGGGTTGCAATCATGGAAAACCCCTTGAAAAATCATCTATAGTAGTCGGCTAGGCCCAAAAAACTTCTAATCTCAGTGATGTTCTTTGGTGGTTTCCAGTTTATTATAGCTGAGATCTTACTTGGATCTACTCGTACTCTATCTATCGAGATAATATGTCTCAGGAATCCCACTTCCTTGACCCAAAACTCACTTTTACTGAATTTGGCATACAACTGATTTTCTCAAACAGTCTGTAAAACTATCCGTAGATGATCAGCATGTTCATTCTCGTCTTGAGAATAAATCAATATGTCATTAATGAAAATGACTACAAACTTATCAAGGTATGGTCTGAAAATGTTGTTCATTAAGTCCATGAATACCGCAGGAGCATTGGTCAACCCAAAGCGCATGACTAAAAATTCATAATGCCTATATCTTGTTTGAAAGGAAGTCTTGGATACATTTGAATCTTTCACTCTCAGCTGGTAGTACCCTGATCTCAAGTCTATTTTAAAGAACACAGTCGCTCCTTTCAATTGATCAAACAAATCGTCGATCTTGGGCAATGGATACTTGTTCTTTACTGTCACTTTATTAAGTGACGGTAATCAATCCATAATCTCATGGTGCCATCTTTCGTTTTTCACAAACAAAATCGGAGTGCCCCATGGTGAACAGCTTGATCTTACAAAGCCTTTTTTTGTCAACTCTTGCAATTGTAACTTCAACTCTTTCAACTCTGTTGGAGCCATTCTATAAGGAGTAATAGATATTGGTACAGTACTGGGAGCTAACTCAATGCCAAACTCAACTTTTCTAACTAGTGGTAATCCTGGTAATTCCTCAGGAAAAACATCCACATACTAACATACCATCAGCACTAATTCAATCTTTAACTCTGTCTCTTTATCATTCAATACAAAGGCCAAAAATGCCTCATACCCTTTTCTTAGATATCTCTGCGCGATCTTATGAGAAATTATTACCGATGATCTACCTTGCTCATCTGATTCTACATGAAGAGTATCCCCATTCTCACATCCCATCTCAATGTATTTTTTCCCACAATTTACAATTACATTATGATAGTCAACCAGTCCATACCAAGAATGAGGTCGAATTCATCAAATGGTAACAACATAAGATTTGCTTTAAAGCAATGACCTCTAACCATTAATGGACAACCATTACAAACTTTACCAACTAACATACTCTTGCCTAAAGGATTAGACACCTTAATCACAAATTCTGTGGTACATATAGGCACACCCAAACCGGGTACTAATTTCATGCAAATGTAAGAGTGTGTGGATTCGGGGTCTATTAAAGCAATAACTTTGGTATTGTAAAGAGAAAAGGTACCCGTAATAACATTAGGGAAGATGCCTCATCATGAGTGCAAATGGCATAAGTCCTTGCAGGCGCTCTACCCTCGGGTCTCGTGGCTTGCTCTCTGGGGTTACCCCTTCCACTTGCCCCATTTCCTGAGTTCCCCTGCGGTCTCCCTCTGACCATATTCCTGTATCTCGGGTTCTGAGTTCTCTCTTCTTTAGTCATCTCTGGACAATCCTTTATGAAATGGTCTTGGGAACCACATCTAAAACATAGATTTTCATGTGCTCGGCATTCTTCCAAATGGCATCTGCCACATTGTGGGCATTCTGGTCTGTCGGGCCTAAAATTCCCAACACTTGCAACTGAAGTCGTCTGTGCTTTATTTCCCAAATATTTCTTACTCTTGTCTTTTCTTGAAAATCTAGTGGGAGTAGCTGTTTGAGTAGAGAAATCTCTTGACTTCTTGGATGACGATTGGAACAACTTGTTCCACTGTCTCTTTCTAGAATCGCGAGACTCCATTTCAAATTTCTTCTTCTCTTTTACTAGTTTTTCGACTTTGTAAGCCCTTTCCACTAGCACAACAAATTCTTTTAATTCAAGGACAGCAAAACCAACTTAATGTCCTCGTTTAAACCATCTTCAAACCTTTTACTCATAATGGCCTCAGTGGACACACATTTGCGAGCGTACTTGCTGAGTCGTATGAACTCTCACTCATAATCAGTTACTAACAACTTGCCTTACTTCAGCTCTAGAAATTCTTTCCTCTTCTAGTCTACAAACCTCTAGCTAATATACTTTTTCTTAAATTCTTCTTGGAAGAATTCCCATGAGACCCTTTCCCTTGGTACCACCGACACAAGGGTGTTCCACCATTGGTAAGCAGAATCTCTTAAGAGAGAGAATACACACTTCATGCATTCATCAGGAGTTCAGGACAGTTCGTTAAATACTTTGATGGTATTTTCTAACTAGAACTCAGCTCTTTCTGGATCATCATCTTTTCAAGCTCAGAATTCTTCTGCCCCATGCTTCTTGATCATATCAATTGGAGGTTTACCTCCTCTTACTACCTCTACTACTTGAAGGCTACTGGAGTAGGCTGTGGAACAGGTGGGGGTGGAGGGGGTTGTCTATTCGGGTTCGCTCGAACGAACTCTGTGTACTAGGCATCCATCATATGGAGGAAGGCTTCTCTAGCCTCTTCTCTTCCTCCTTCTTGACTCACCGTAGTAGGTCTATTCTCATTCTCATACGGCACCGTCCCTTCTACGGGAGCTGGTGCATTACTTTCTATATCATCCGCCTCAGCTCTTTCGGGAACCATTTACTATATGTATAAACATAATTTAAGTCGTCAGGAGTCGTCACACTATCATTATAAAAACATTCTTTTGTATGGCATGTATAGCTAGACTCATGCTCATGCTACGTTAGTCCTAGAACCGACTAAATCGTAGCTCTGATACCACTAAATGTAACACTCTGCACTCAAGACCGATACTGGGTCTGGATACGAGACATTACTATGCTTGAACTCACTAGAACATGTACTTACGGGCTATAAAATTTTGTTCCAACTTAAAAACTTCACTTCCTTAGTCAACACTTATAGCAAGGGTCTATGAGGCCTTTAACTCATGCTAAAAAACTTTTGAAATCAAAATCAAATAACTTACTTTTGAATCAAGGTTCACACGTTCATGTAACTTGGAACACGCCCGTGTACCCTTAAGCACACCTATGCCTTCAAATCGTGTAGGGCTACTGACTATTTCCACACGGCTTAGACACACCCGTGTCTACCAATCGTAGGAGGTTACTGACTAATTTCACATGGCCATGACACGCCCGTGGGCTTAGATCGTGTGCTAATCATTGATATACTGACTAGATCAACACGGTCTAGGAACACGCCCATGTCCAAACTGTGTGTCTTACACGATACATACACACGGCCATGGGATTTACCCGTGGCCTATTGTGATTAGTAATACTAAGGTGCATGGTTAACACGGTCTTGACACACACCTGTATGTCCAACCGTGTGGGCACTTACAGGCTATTTACCAAGCCGTTAGCCACCCTAAAATGAAGATCATATCCATACACAATTCAACGATGCAATAACAACCCAATTTTATGAATAATACTACATGTTTCATTGATCTCAATAAACATACATGCTTAGTCATATTTGGCCAACCACTTAGCCATATACAAAAGAATAATGAACTTGATAGCCTTTACAAAGGCCATTCTTAAAACATGTCCACAAAATGAATGTTTCCTATGCATGCCATACTTAGTAAAGTAACTTGGCTATACCAAAATAAGAGTTGATAGTGTGTTGCGAGCTCTGACTTTAATGATCCACGAGTTAGCTTGGCGAAACTGCATAGAAAGAAAGAATCATAACGTAAGCATATAGCTTAGTAAGTTTGCATGTAACAACTCTTAGTATCATCATTGCTTAATATAAACCATTTCACATAAATAATGGTATCATGAATTTCAGCTAAAGAGCTTACTTACTCATATAGACTCTTACATGTCTCATGACACTTACTATTATCATACCTGTAAGGTAACCATGATACCTGTATCACTTGATCACATTGATCAGTATACTATAATAATAATCATGATATCTACTTTCTCATTCACAACATGAATAATACTCAACTTCATCTAATGTCATCTTGATACTAACTTTACTTTCTTAGCTTTCTTGCTATCTTCTTTTAGCTTACTCATTTGCCAGATGAATTTCTGTGAATAGCTGAGGATACTTAATCTCCTCTCACATAATATGATGCCAAAGCCATATCCTAGACATGGTCTTACATGGGTTGTCTCATCTTGGTTTCAAGGCCATGTCTTGACATGGACTTATATGAAGTCTTGCTCTTGATAACATACTCAATGCCAAGCTTGAGTCCTTGGACTTACATGATAACTTGCTTACTAACTTGGTCAATGCCAAGCTTGCCTTGGACTTACATGATATCTTGATCAATACTAAGCTTACCTTAGACTTACATGATAACCTACTTGGTAACTTCATCAATGCCATGCTTGCCTTGGACTTACATGATAACTTGATCAATGCCAAGCTTACCTTGGAATTACATGATATCTTGATCAATGCTAAGCTTTCCTTAGACTTACATGATATCTTGTGTGGTAGATCGAGTATCCCATAGAAATTCATCATTAATCGGGACTTGCTTATACATATTATCGTGATTTCTTGCTTGAAAATAACATGATCATTTCATACAATTATTGTACAATATACTAAGAAAATTAATTATAATAATCATAAAGCTTAGAAATCATACAAACTTACCTCAATATACAAAATGTATGTAGATGTGCAATTTAGTCCTCGACTTTGTTCTTGCCTCGATTTTGGATCCGGGCTTCATTTTTCTTGATCTATAGTCATAAATAGATCATTTAAAAACCATATTGACTAAATTGACTCATAACTCATAATTTGGCAAAATT
Source organism: Gossypium rotundifolium (assembly GCA_025506655.1). Taxonomy (NCBI): domain Eukaryota; kingdom Viridiplantae; phylum Streptophyta; class Magnoliopsida; order Malvales; family Malvaceae; genus Gossypium; species Gossypium rotundifolium. The sequence goes on from CP106730.1 coordinate 36,315,662, forward strand.
ACTATTTTACCCTTATACTTTTTAATATTTGCACTTTTGCCATAATTCTCGTAAAATGATTTTCATGCAACTTTCTTAAACTTCATGCTCAACTGAATCATTTTCTCTTCTATAGCAATCATCAATTCTCACTATTTCTAGTAGGTATGATCAATTTTATAACTGTTACAAAATGGTCCCTACTACCATTTTTCATGAAATTCATTAAGGAAAAGATGTTTATCTAACATCAAACTCTCTTAAACTTCCATAAAACATCATTTAACAAGCATGACATTCAAGGATAGATTTTTGAACATGCATCTTAGCTCATTTTATAGCTAAAATTAACTAATTCATAATACGGGAACTTTAAAAATACGAAGAATATTAAAAACGGGGCTAAGATGAACTTACTATGAGCTTGAAAAAAGTGAAGAACCCTAGCTATGGTGTCTCCAAATTTTCGGCAGCAACAAGGAAGAAGATGAGTGAATTTTTCTCATCTTTATCCTATTTTAATCACTAATTAGGCCAAATGACCAAAATGCCCTTCCGCTTAAAAAATTTCCATAATAGTCTCTTAAGGCCATTTTTGCCCAAAAATTAAATTTTGGGTAAATTTGTATTTAAGGGCTCATAATTATTATTCTAAATCTATTTCATGCAAAAAGCTTCTAGAAACTCATATATTGCAACTTTTGCAATTTAGTCCTTTTTGGACCAATTGACCTCAACATAATAAAATTGGTTTACAAAACTTTCATACTAGCATGCAAACATGGCATAAACCTGGAAAAGTCATAATTTCACATCGGGTTTGTGGCCTCGCACCACTATCCCGACTAGGCCCTAAATCGGGTTGTTACAATGTTGGCTTGGGTTGCATAACATTCATTTGATTTATTTGATATTTTATTTTGTAAAAGGGGCTTAGGCCCAAAAAATTACTAAACTAGTTCAAGCCCATTGGATGATGGTAAGGGGATTATATACTGAGCTCTAGTAACTCACCCCGTTTCCTTAACCCTTGCAGGTAATGGTCAGTGACGTGGACTGGGGCCATGGATGACTTGGTGGGGGCCATACTTCAGAAACGATTTTATTTGTACTTGAGATTTCCTTTTCGTTCACTTTATTACTTTACTATTTTGGGTTAAATGTTATAATAAGGCGCCTGACTTATTTTTAGTTTGCTTTATGTTTGACGTATTTATATTTTGTTCAAATTACTTTAAATGGGATATTTTTCTAAAACTTAAATAAAGATTTTCTAAAATGGATACACAAATGGATTTTTGTTAAACTTATATAAATATTTATAACCACGAAATTTTCTCTCAAATTTTGATAAATATTTTTCAAAAGTCACGGTTTGTAAAATGATTACTTCTAATTTATCGAATTTATCAATAAATCTTTGAAGTTTGTAATATATTGTCAAATATTCCAAATCAAAATAGTTTTTCTTGATTTTAAAAAAAATCTATTAAGTACGAATGAAAAGGACTTAAATATATTTTCTTACGTGACATGTTGGATTTGCCTTTAACGCATAGGCCAGGTTTGGGGTGTTACATTTTGTGGTATCAGAGATCGGTTATAAAACTCAACAGTGGTTTGAGGTTCAAAAATGTTTTCCAAAGCTTTTTAAATTTTAAATAATATATATACATGTTTTAAAAGAAGTACGGCACCACGAGTATCCGGCACCAAGTCAACTAAGTATATGTTATCATTGTATGATTATGATTATTGTGATATGACTGTAGGAATACTCTAGAACTTTTAGTTTTAGAAGTTGAAACTATAGAGATTGAGACTATAGGATGCGTTTGCGAAAATGACTTTACTTCTTATACTTCATAAAATATTGTTTAATAAACACTAAAATAGTATACTAATTCATAAGACTTTTAATCAGATTAAATCGAATTAGCCAATACAAGCATTAGAGGATGTGGACACGGTAGACGTGGCCGTGGTAGAGGCCGAGGCGCTAGAGTTGTGTCTGAGGTGTCGGGACATATGCGAAAATGGGCCTTTCGTTACCTATGACCAAGTTTGGGTCACATGATCGTATGAGGGAGGATGACACTCTGTCTCAAGCAATGTTGCGAGTCTTAGAAAGGGTTGTTGGGGCAAGAATTGGGTCAGTAGCTCGTGGGTTAATTTTAGAGCGACTCAGATCGAATGGTGTTACGATTTTTAGGGGTATCACAGGTGTGGCCCCAAATGTAGCGGAGTACTGGCTTGAGGCTGTGGAGCGGATCATGGATGATCTAGATTGCACCACCAAACAGAAACTAAAAGGAGTGGTGTCATTGTTGAGAGACGAGGTGTATCAATGGTGGCTCACTATTCTGGAAGACACTACGGCCGATCGTATTACCTGGGATTTCTTCAAGAGGGCATTCTAGGGAAAGTATGTTGGGGCTAGCTATGTGGATGCCCGAAGGAAGGAATTTCTGAATCTAGTCCAAGAAGGTAAGTCAGTGGCAGCATACGAGGTGAAATTTCTGCGTCTGAATCGGTATGCCCGAGGAATAGTGCCGATTGACTACAAACGTTGTGTGTATTTTTTGGACGGGTTACATGATGAGTTGCGGGTACTGATATCACTACAAAAAGAGAGGAATTTTGCCACACTGGTGGAGAAAGCCAATATAGCTGAAGAGGTTAAACACTCAGAGAGGTAAAACCGAGACAGAGATAGGGGCAGGAATAAGAGAGACTCAGGGTACTCAAGTCCTGCTAGAGGGTTCTAGAAGAGGCCCAAGAATGAGGAGCCAGCTCGAGCTAGAGTACCAGCTGCTATCAATCAATTATAGCTATGTACGGATTGTGAAATATGACACCCGGGTGAATGCTGGAAGAGAACCGATGGTTGTTTCAAGAGTGGTTCCAAGAATCATCGGCTTAGAGATTGCCCTTAACAGATTATTCAGACGCAGGATGCTCGTAACTATGATGCACAGCCAACTAGAGGCGCTCAGCAGCCACCGAGAGGCCGTGGGCCAAGTTGAGGTGGTAGTGGCATACGACAAGGTTAGGGTGCTCCGGGTAAAGGTACTAGTACTAGGGGTATTGCGGAGGCGAGATAGCCAGGGTTGGTATATGCGGTCAGACGTCGAGAAGATGGCGATGCACCAGATGTAATAATCGGTATGTTCTTCATATCTAATATACTTGTTACTGCTTTGATAGATATCGGATCCACCCATTTGTATCTTGCTTGTGCTGTATCTGGAAATCTAAACATTAGATTTGAGATTACTACAAGAGAAACAACTGTAATTAGTCCTCTAGGACAGTTGGTGATAGTGAATAAGTTGTTTAGGGATGTGCCCTTTAAAATTCAGGGAAAATAGGATATATCGAGACCTCCGTGAGCAGTATTGGTGCCAGGGTTGAAACGGGAGATTACAAATTTCGTGAGTAGGTGCTTAACATGTCAGCAGGTGAAGGTGAAACATAAATTATCGTCAGGATTACTACAACCGGTGAAAATTCCATTATGGAAATGGGAAAAGATAACGATGGACTTTATTAGTGGGTTAGCCTTATCGCCTACTAAAAAATATTCTGTTTGGGTAATAGTGGATTGGTTGACGAAGACTGCTCATTTCATACCTGTTCGTATGGAATACTCATTGCAAAAGTTAGCCAAGTTGTATGTAGCAGAGATTGTGAGGTTACATGGGGTACAAGTGTCTATTATAGCGGATAGGGACCCTAGGTTTACATCACGGTTTTGGAAAGCTTTACATGAAGCTTTGGGAACAAGGTTAAATTTCAGCACGACATTTCATCCTCAGACAGATGGTCAATCGGAGAGAGTAATCAAAATTCTAGAAGACATGATAAGGGGTTGTGTGATCGACTTCAGGGGTAGTTGGGAGGATTTCCTACCATTGGCAGAGTTTGCATACAACAACATCTATCAATCCAGCATCCAGATGGCACCCTACGAGGCGTTGTATGGTCGTAGGTGTCCTATTCCTACTTTTTGGACTAAGTTAGGGGAGCAACAGTTATTAGGTCCTGAGCTGATATCAGAGACGGAGGAAAAAGTAAAAGTAATTCGGGCACGGTTAAAGGAAGCATCGGATAGACAAAAATCATACGCGGATCTAAAGCGTAAGGATATTGAGTTTTCGGTGGGAGATCAGGTCTTTCTAAAGGTCTCACCTTGGAAGAAGATCTTTAGATTTGGACGGAAGGGCAAGTTAAGCCCTAGGTTCACCGGACCATACCGTGTATTGAAGCGTGTTGGGCCAGTGGCTTATCAGCTTGAGTTACATCTGAAGTTGAGTTAGATACATAGTGTATTTCATGTCTTAATATTAAGGTGTCATTGATTGGATCCGTCTTATATAGTGCCGGTAGAGGAAGTTGAGATAAGACCTGACTTGTCTTTTGAAGAGGAGCCAGTGCAAATTTTAGATTGGGACGTTAAGGTGCTGAGAAGGAAGTCGATGCCGTTAGTCAAAGTATTATGGCATAATCACTGATCGGAGGAAGCTACATGGGAGCCTGAGGATGCGATTCAGCAGCAATATCCTCATCTCTTTTAATCAGGTAAATTTCGAGGACGAAATTTTCTTTAAGGGGGTAGAATTGTAACATCCTAAAATTTGGAATTTTATGTGTTGCATTAATTCTTGTGTTAAGCTAGTTAAAAATATTAATTGTGTAAGTTTAAGGGTTCTGAGAAGGCTTGGGGTTTATTTGGGCCCTAGTAAAATTTTTTTGTTTAAGCCTGTTACGGAGAGATAGTAAATGGCATCAAGGCTTATGGAAATAGTTGAGTAATGTGCTAGCATAAATAAGCATATGGCAAGGAGGTTATGGCATCAAGTGGAGAACATGGAAAGAAGATGTTCAAATCCCATCAAGAGCAAATTTTTGACTAATTTTTTTTTTGTATTCTTCCCCTAAGTGTCGACCAAGATGGTATATATGGCAAGGTGCACTTTTTAATTTTTGCAAGGTGGCTAAGGAAATTAGGAAAGGATGAGGGTAGGGAAAGAAATCAAGAGAAAAGGAAAGTATAGGGAACATGTTGGCCCAAAGAGAGGAAACTGTTTTGGAATGTTTTGGTTGGCAAAACTTTTGACCTTATTGCCAAGGTATGGACGGTTTTGGTATAGGGAGAGGGTAGCCGAATTTTGTTAGGAACATTTTGGCAATTTTTATGCTTAAGAGGTTGTCTTCTCTTTAGCTTTTTAGTGCAATTTTCTTTATCCAATTCTTCCTTTTAGCCGTAACTCCCAAAGCCAAAAAGTCAGTATCTTTTCTTTGTTTTGGCCAAAAACTCTCATTTCATTTTGGTCATTTTTCTATTGTTGTGCCGACATCTTAATCCATCTTTTACAATTCTTCTTGTTGCCGAAATACTCACACTTTTATTTGGTTCATTTCTCTTTTGGTGTTGGCCGAAACACTCCAAACATCTTGGTACATCTTCTTCTTTCTTTTAATCATCTCTTCAATCCTTCTTCCACTTCTTAAAAATCAAAATTTCATTGTGATCAAATTTTTTTAATTCATTTTCTCCATAGCCGAATTTAATAACAACTTGTCTCCTCACTTTCTCTTTTTCCTTAGTGATTGGACACTATCTTCTTGTCGAATCGGTGAGTAATAATTTTCTTTTCAATTTCTTCTCTTAATGCCAAATGTATGCCCTTGTCATGGGATGGTTCTATTAACCGAAATCAACATTTTCTTCTACTCTCTCACAACGTGATCATTTTCCCTTTTGTAGTATTCTAGTGGGAGGCCGAACATCACTCTAGTCTTAAGTTGAACGGTGAAAATCGGATCCAATATTGATACGGTAAGAATTCTTTATGGATTATTGATATTATTCAATATTTGATTGGTTTCTAAAAGAGTAATAATTTGGAATAATCGAGCATGTATTTTAGGGACTAAATCGCTCGACATATCGACTTGTGATCATTGAATTCTAGTGGTAAGCCGACTTTTTTCCTTAGTTAATCATTTCATATCAACGTAATATTATTTTGACTAATATTTGTTTTCAATGGAGACAAACAATATCAAATCGAAAGGGAAAGTGTTTGGAGATCACAAAAGGAGATGATTAGTGATCCCTACTCCTAAATTCAAACGAAGGGCAGTATCGGCAGTCCGAGATTTTCCATCGAGTTGTGGACCGTCATTAGGGGAAAATCAACAAATCGTGGTCGTTCACGATCCCAAGGGTAAACACTTTAGATCGTTTATTCTAGAGTTTGATTAATAAAATCATGTGTGTCGATTAAGCGAGTGTTATGATAACTTAGGTGTCGACGATCAAGAAGGCTTAGTGCTTACCGTAATCAGGTGTGTAATTTTACACCGTTTTACATGAGTTTTAAGATTGATATCATATTGGAAATAAATAGCTATGATTAAAATCATATTATGGTGTAATCCAGTAAAATTGGCATAAATTTCACTATTTTGATAAAATTGACAAAATCAATCTTAACACTATGAGAATTACAAAAATGCCCCTAAAGGGCCGAATTATGAAAATGCCCTTAATGGGCCAATTTGATAGATTGCCCTAATGGGCCAATTTGTAAAGTGTTATTATTAGTCCAAATTTTTTTAATGAATCTCTAAATTAATTATTGTTGTTTATATTTGTAAATATCATGATTTACTATGTATGATGCATTTACATAATTTTGCATGGGTTGGGAAAATGTTGAAGAGAAGTAATTCCGGTGGCACTGCCACAAAAATGTTTGTTAATCTGATTCGCTATGATTCTGTTGCCTTTTCCACAATTCAAAATATGTTATAAATGACTAAATGCCTACGATTGGTGTGATTGGCGGGGTGGGTTGACTTGATCCCCACAGGTGTGATGGGATGGAATGGGTGGTGTGTAGTGGATGGATTATTAGGTTGGCTTGGGCTGCATAACATTCATTTGATTTATTTGGTATTTTATTTTGTAAAAGGGGCTTAGGCCCAAAATATTTCTAAACGGGTTCAAGCCCATTGGACGACCGTAAGGGGATTATACACTGAGTTCTAGTAACTCGACGTTTTCTTAACCCTTGCAAGTAATGCTCAGTGACGTGGACTTGGGCCACGAATGACTTGGCGGGTGCCATACTTTAGAAACGGTTTTATTTGGACTTGAGATTTCTTTTTCACTCACTTTATTACTTTACTATTTTGGGTTAAATGTTGTAATAAGTCCTCTGGTTTATTTTTATTTTGCTTTATGTTTGACGTATTTATATTCGGTTCAAATCACTAAATTCTGAAAAAGCCCCTATGGGCCGATTTACGAAAATGCCCTTATGGATCGATTTATTAAAATGCCCCTATGGGCCGATTTGCTAGAATGTATTAGTGGACCGATATACCAAGACTCACTGTGCAAATCCCGAAAACATATAAAAGCCTTGGGCCCACAAACACATCATGGGCCTTGGGCCATAACAATGGAAACAGAATATATTTTCATGCAACATGGCCCATCCCAAACCTAAGACTCCATCCTCTACACACCCCCGTACCAACCATTATACCATGGGGATTCTACAATCAACCCTCCATCCGCTATACACCATATCGACAGCTGTGCTGCCTGTCACAAAGACTGATCACTATGTGACCTATGTGGCAAAGCCACCGATCACTATGCGACCTTAATAATATATTGACAGCTACGCTGCCTGTCATAAAGACTGATCACCATTTGACCTATGTGGCAAAGCCACCGATCGCCTCGCGACCGGCTCCCCTTCATCATAACAATCCCATCCTATGCATACATACATGCAAGAATCATAACATTAAACTATCTAAATAGATTACATACTTTCACATACTTTGATACACATAGAGAAGTTTCTATGATTACGTACCTGGCATCCCTTGCCTACCCTTTTTTGGTATTATGATTGTTCATACAGTCTCTTTATCCGGCTTTTAGTGCCTAACATACATATAATACAGAGTAACTAGTGTGATAGAGATCCACACACCTGATTACTGACAAGACGATACTGTCTAAGTCGACACTATCAGTAGCCGCTACGACTGCTAATAGTCTAAGGTTTTTTTCTAAAGCCAGTCCATAACCCGATGGCCAATCCCGAACTGCTGACACCGCTCGCTTCTTAAACTTAAGGATTGGTTTAACAGATCCAATCCCCTCCTTCGCCTGATTGATATTTGATTCCATCAAAAGACCTTATCAGTTGCTACCATCATAACATATGGTTAAGATCACAATTACGATAGCGAATCTAACAGAAATATAAAGAGAACCCCTTACCTTGAAATCCCGAAAAGTGAGATATATAAGATTCAGAAACTAACAATCCTGGCTTTTAGATCTACAGGATCTTCTTCACTTCTCGAATGTCGCCCAACACATAAAAAGATAGGAAGTATTAGTCTAATCTACAGCCTTAACAAACCAAGTGGCCATTCGGCCTTGGCCCCTAAAAATCGAAAGAAATCTTAAGGAATAACAAGAGTCGACAGTTACCTCAATATGGGGGTTTCAGCTAACTCTTGAGCGAAGATTCTGGCTTTTTGCGAAAAATCAAAAAGAGAAGATGATTCAAAGAAATCTATGGAGATTTTGGCTTTTAAAGAAGAAGTCAGCAGGAAGAAAAGAAAGGAAAAGAATGGACACTAGGGTATTCAGCTATAGCAGATAAGAAGAAGAAGAGGAAGATGGAACTTTAGGAGTTTTCGGCTTTTTGAGAAAGGAAACAATCAAGAGAAGAGAATGGGAATAAATGCCTAAACTAAGAAGTACCCTATTTCTCTAATCAAATTTTCGGCACATACACACTAACCAAAAGCCGGAATTGCCCTCTTTTGAAAACTAAAACTAATTAATTAACAAGGGAAATTTCGGTACCCCCTTTTAGCCTCATCAAAACTTATCTGCCATATTATCTTTATTATCCACTCAAATAAATCCTCCTATATTTAAGACTTGTTGCCGTCCAACTCTACCTAATTAATCGTCGAACTTTAGCTAACTTTAATTAAAAGAATTAGGCTTCATGTAACTTGATTGTGGGCCTCCTCAGTTGACGCCACCTTATTTCTCTCTAAGTGGCACCACTTTGCCACTAGGCCACAAGCCCACTTTGTATTTAAAACACAGATAACATCTTTTAAGCCCCATCTTATCAGGCTTTCCACTAGAGTGTCTAATTAGAGAATTCAATTAAGGCCTCCGCCCAATTCTTGAGCCCATTCTAGAACCTTAACACTCTCATTAAACATAACCACACATTAAACGCATTGGCCCATTAATTCAGGATGTTACAGTTCTACCCCCTTAAAGAAATTTCGGCGTCAAAATTACCTGATCAGAATAGATGCGAGTACTGCTGGCGCATCTTCTTCTCTGGTTCCTAAGTAGCCTCCTCAGAACTGTGATTTCGTGATAGAACCTTAACCAACGGAACCATCTTCCTTCGCAACACTTTGACATCATGATCCAAGATTTCTACTGGCTCTTCTTTAAAGGATAGGTCAGGTCTTACCTCGATTTCCTCCACAGGCACTACATGAGATGGATCTGAACGATATCGTCTCAGCATAGAGACATGAAACACATTGTAGATCTGGCTTAACTCTGAAGGTAGCTCTAGCTGATAGGCTACTGGCCCTACTCGCTTCAACACCCAATAAGGTTCAATAAATCTGGGACTTAATTTACCCTTCCGTCCAAATCTCAACACTTTCTTTCACGGTGACACCTTCAAGAACACCTTATCACCCACTGCAAACTCTATGTCCTTACGCTTCAAATTAGCATAGGACTTTTGTCTGTCCGAGGCTTCCTTTAGTTGAGCCTTAATTAACTCAACCATTTTCTCTGTCTCGGTAACCAATTCTGGCCCAAAAATATGACGGTCCCCCAACTCCGTCCAACAGGGAGGAGTACGACACTTCCACCCGTACAATGCTTTATAGGGTGCCATTTGAATACTAGACTGGTAGCTGTTGTTGTAAGCAAATTTTGCTAATGGTAAAAACTCCTCCCAACAACCTCTGAAATCAACGACACAACCGCTTAACATGTCCTCTAAGATCTGAATTACCCGCTCAGACTTCAGTCTGAGGATGAAACACTGTATTGAAATCCAACTTGGTACCCAACGCTTGGTGCAACGCCTTCCAAAATCGCGATGTAAACATTAGGTCCCTGTCCGTTATGATTGATACTGGTACTCCATACAACCTTACCACCTCCGCTATGTATAGCTTAGCCAATTTATGTAAAGAGTAATCAACACGTTCTGGTATGAAATGAGCAGATTTCGTCAAGCGATCAACAATCACCCAGACTGAATCTTTCTTAGTAGGCGTGAGGGGTAGCCCACTAACAAAGTCCATTGTGATCCTTTCCCACTTCCATTGTGGAATCTTCACTGGCTGCAACAACCCTGATGGTAACTGATGCTCCGCCTTTACCTGTTGACAGGTCAAACACTTACTCACCAATTCAATTACCTCAAGCTTCAAGCCCGGTCACCAGAATTGATCCCACAAATCCTGATACATCTTACTCCCTCCGGGGTGCATAGCGTATGAACTTCCATGCGCTTCTTGCAAAATCCTATGCCTCAATTCTGGATTTTTTGGCAGGTGAACTCTCCTTCAAAACATAACAGTCCTTCCTCATTCATACTAAAGTCCGTCTATCCATCACTTGATCCTACATGAAACTTCTCCTTTAGCAACTCATCAATCTGCTACTTCTCCTTAACCTTGACTGACCGAAGAGGGTTTCACTTGAAGTTCAGGCAATAAGCCCACATCATTGTACAAACTAAGGTGAGTAAACATTGCCCTCAAGTCAGAGATTACTTTACGATTTAAGGCATCTTCCAATACATTAGCTTTACCCGGATGGCACTCGATTGAGCAATCATAATCCTTTAACAACTCGATCCACCTCCTCTGCCTTAAATTCAACTCCTTCTAGGTCAAAAGGTATTTTAGGCTTTTATGATCTGTATAAATAATAGATTTCTCCCCATACAGATAATGTCTCCAAATCTTTAAAGTAAAAACCACCGCCGCCAACTCTAAATCATGGGTGGGATAATTTTCTTCGTGCGGCCTTAACTGCCGAGATGCATACGCAACAACATTTCCATCTTGCATCAGCACGCATCCTAGTTCTGTGTGTGATGCATCACAGTAAATCATGAATTTCTTCCCATCCTCCTGTTGAATTAATACCTGAGCCTCCATCAAAATCCTTTTCAACTTCTCGAAACTCTTTTGCTGCTTACTAGACCAAATAAATGGAACTCCTTTCTGTAATAACTTAGTCAATGGTGCCACAATTGAAAAGAATCCTTCAACAAACCTTCTGTAATATCTAGCTAGACGAAGAAAACTCTGAATTTCTGCCAAGACCTAGGCAACTTCCAATCCAACACCGCTTCAATTTTTTGAGGGTCAACCCTAATCCCATCTGCCGACACAACGTGGCCTAAAAACGTGACTTCACTTAGCCAAAACTCGTACTTACTGAATTTGGCATACAACTGCTTCTCCCTCAGAATCTGCAAAACCACTCGCAGATGTGAATCATGCTCCTCTTCCGATCTTAAGTAAACCAGGATATCATCTATAAATACCATGACAACCCAATCCAAGTAGGGTTGAAACACTTGGTTCATCATATCCATAAAAGCTGCTGGCATATTGGTCAATCCAAATGGCATCACCATGAATTCATAGTGACCGTAGCGAGTCCTGAATGCCATCTTATGAATATTTGCCTCCTTGACCTTAAGCTGATGGTATCCTGACCTCAGATCTATCTTTGAGAATGCTGATGCCCCTTTCAGTTGATCAAACAAGTCATCAATCCTTGGCAACGGATACTTGTTCTTGATAGTCAACTTGTTCAGCTGACGATAGTCAATGCACATACGCGTTGGTCCATCCTTCTTCTTAACAAATAACACCGGTGCTCCCCAAGGTGACAGACTTGGTCGGATAAATCCTTTATCTAGTAACTCTTGAATCTGAGCTTTCAATTCCACCAACTCTTTCGGCGCCATTCTATACGAAGTAATAGATACTGGCGCTGTTCCCGAAAAAAGATCAATTCCAAACTCCACTTCACGATTCGGGGGTAATCTCGGAAGCTCTTTTAGAAAAACATTAGCAAACTCCTTCACCATCCTAACACCCCAACAGTTAGGTCCTTGGCTTCCAGAGCCCGAACAAACATTAATAGTGCCTCGCATCCCTTTCTCACCATCCTTTCTGCTCTTAGGGCAGCAACCACATTAGACAAATAGTTCCCCCTTTCTTCTATCACCAACACTTCACCACCCTCGGGGGTTCTTAACACCATACGCTTGGCTGCACAATCTAAATTAGCTTGGTACTTCACCAACCAGTCCAAGCATAATATTAAGTCGAACTCCCTGAACGATAACTCAATCAAATCCGTCAGGAAAACTATTCCCTGAACTTCTAAGGGTACCTCCCGATAAAGTTTATCTACTACCACAGACTATCCTAATGGGCTAATTATAGTCATCGCCCTAGGGGTAATCTCAGAATCTAAACTTACAGTTCCAGACACACTACTAGCAACATATGAATGTGTCGACCCAATGTCAATCAATGCAGTGTAAGGTAAACCAATGTGTCGACCCAATGTCAATCAATGCAGTGTAAGGTAAACCAAATACTAAAATGTACCGATTATAACATCCAGTGCGTCAGCCTCTTCTCGACGTCTGACAGCATATACTAACCCCGGCTATCTTGGCTCAGTGTTTCCTGCCCTTCGGTATAGTTCTCCATGGCCCCGACCGAAACTGTTATCACCCCTGGCTGAACTACAACCTCTCTGCGGCTGCTGACCTCCTCTGTCCGGCTGAGCATTGTCCTGCCCTACGGGTCCTATATCGCTTTGTGGCTGTGGACAGTCTCTAATTTGATGATCCAAATATCCACACCTAATGCACTTCCCACTACCTGCCCAACACTCACCTACATGGAATTTACCACATCGAGGACACTTCTGTTTTGGCTAGCAGCAATAGGTCTCTCAGCCCGTCTCGGTCCATCCGACCTAGGTCTTTTCTGAGTACTCCTAGTTGCCCCTAATGATCAAAATTTCTCTTACCTCCACCCCTACCTCTATCCCGGTTTAATTTTTCCATCCGTCTCACCTCCTCAGCTATCTTAGCTTTATCCATAAGCACAGCAAATTCCCTCTCCCGCTGTAGAGCTATCAAAACGCATAGATCATCCTTCAGGCCATCTTCAAATCGAACACACCGTTCATGTTCTGTGGCCACCATCCCTTGAGCATAACAGCTCAAGCGTAAGAATTCTGCTTCATATGCCGCCACCGACCTACTTCCCTGAACCAGATTCAGGAATGCTCTACGCTGCGCATCCACATAACTCGTTCCAATGTACTTGCTCTGGAACGCCGCTTTGAAGTAATCCCAAGTGATACGGTCAGCCATGGTACCATCCTTAACCATAGGCCACCATTGATACGCTTCGTCCCGGAGAAGGGACACTACTCCTTTCAGCTTCTTTTCTCCCATGAAATCCAGATAATCCATTATGCGTTCGATTGCCTCCAACCAATACTCAGCTGTACTAGGGGCTACACCGAAAATTCCCTTAAGCACTTTTGCCCCATTAGCTCTAAGTCGCTCCGACATAGATTTTCGGGCACTTGTGCCCATGCCTGCCCCAGTTACCATCTCTAAAACTCTCAACATCGCCTGAGATACCGTATCATCTCCGACCATCTGATCTTGAAATTCTGCCTCCACAGCTTGTGGCATTGGTACCTTATTCCCTGACTCGTGACCAGACCCTACGGGTTCCGACACAGCAATCCTGCCTCTACCTCGACCATGCACACCACGTCCCCTAGTGCTCATTCTACCGATTCGCGTTCATCTGATTAGGAATTTCTATGGATTATTATCTTTTTTAACTGATTAGCGACAAACAAACTTATGGACAGTAGTTTCAAGAGTAGTTCTTTCGAATTCGAAACTATGTCTACGGGTTTTAGTCTCAAGTCTAAATCTCCTAGTTCTAGAAACCACATACATTCAACCATCATACATCAACATACAAGTAGCATCCATGAACTCACATTCATCACCTAAGGGTATTTTCATCATTTCACTACCCGAGGGTATTTCGTAATTTTTATCCTACAGGGGTATTTTTTAATTTTCCAAAATAGGGTATCTTGGTGATTTTACAAAATAAAGGTATTTTGGTAATTTTCCAACTCGGGGTATTTCGATAATTTTTGCAAGCCAAGGGTATCTCGGTAATTTTGCAAACCAAGGGTATCTTGAGAAATTTTTCACAAATCAAAGTTATTTCGAAAATTTTATATAACTAGGAGTACTTTAGAAATTTTGCAAAATAAGGTGGTTGGTCTCTTTCGGGTTTTAGTTATAAATTTTGGCCTGTCAACAAGTCCTCGTGGCTAAGGTGAACAATCATTACGGACCAGGTAGGATTCCAGTGAAGAGGAGGTGAGTCGCTAGGGCCGCATAAATACCAAGCTCTCCCTGTATCCAATCCTAGACATGCGTATGCCTGTTACCACACCCTAACCCTGTGACTTGTTCACGGACATGTTTAATTAAAAAATTAAGTCTTATGGAATTTGAAGATTTGTTTAACCTAAGCCTAGAGTCCATCAAGCTTTAATCATACTAGCCTACATCCCTATGGATCCCATCAAGCCCAACATGCATATCACATAATGAGTTTAGGACACTTACCTGCGTGGATCGGGTGCCGGTAGACACGAAGGCCATATCTCAACCGAACTTTTCCCAAACTTATATCACTTTTACAACTCACTACTAGACCCATTTCACAGGCTGAGTTTTGAATTGGGCTCTGATACCAAAAAATAACATCCCAAACCCGGTCCATACGTCATGACCGGATCTGGTATGCTACGGGTTGAACGTTGCAAACTTTGCCATGACGGGTTTTGAAAATCTCAGTTTGTTATAACCGATTAATCATTAATTGTGTAATTCTTGAATGAAACTTTAAGATTTGCGTGAATGTGTTTGAAAAGCCCATTTTCCTCTCACTTTATAATTAAAGTTTTGAAAACATAAGTTTATAAAAATGCGACATGATAATAATAAAGAAAAATAACCTAAGTTATGGAGGCCTTATTACAAAAAATATATATATATATCCTAAGATTAAAACCTAAAAGATAACCAGAAATAGTTTATGGAAATAATAGTCTTGATGGCCCCTCAAGTCCGACTTGGCTCCCATGTCCACGATCTACTGCTCATCTGAAAAAAGGTGTGAAAAATAAAAGGGTGAGTCAACAAGACTCAGTGTGCAAATCCCGAAAACACATAAAAGCCTTGGGCCCAAAAACATATTATGGGCCTTGGGCCATAACAATGGCAACAGAATATATTTTCATGCAACATTGCCCATCCCAACATCCTCTACATACCTCCGTACCAACCATCACACCGTGGGGATTTCTACAATCAACCCTTCATCTGCTACACACCATATCGACAGCTGTGCTGCCTGTCACAAAGACTGATCACTATGTGACCTATGTGACAAAGCCACCGGTCGCTACGAGACTTTAATAATATATCGACAGCTGCGCTGCCTGTCATAAAGACCGATCACCATGTGACCTATGCGGCAAAGCCACCGATCGCCTCGCGACCTGCTCCCCTTCATCATATCAATCCTATCCCATGCATACATACATGCAAGAATCAGAACATTAAACTATCTAAACAGATCACATACTTTTACATACTTCATTATACAGAGAAGTTTCTATGATTATGTACCTGGCATCACTTGCCTACCCTTTTTGGGTATTATGACTGTTCATACAGCCTCTTTATCCTACTTTTAGCCCATAACATACATATAATATAGCTTAGCCAATTTCTGTAAAGAGTAATTGACCTGTACTGGTATGAAATGAGCAGACTTCGTCAAGCGATCAACAATCACCCAGACTGAATCTTTCTTAGTAGGCGTGAGGGGTAGCTCACTAACAAAGTCCATTGTGATCCTTTCCCACATCCATTGTGGAATCTTCACTGGCTGCAACAACCCTAATGGTAACTAATGCTCGGCCTTTACCTGCTGATAGGTCAAACACTTACTCACCAATTCAGTTACCTCACGCTTCAAGCCTGGCCACCAGAATTGATCCCGTAAATCTCGATACATCTTACTCCCTTCGGGGTGCATAGCGTATGAACTTCCATGCACTTTTTGCAAAATCCTATGCCTCAATTCTGGATCTTTTGGCATTCAAACTCTCCCTTGAAAACATAACAGTCCTTCCTCATTCATACTGAAGTTCGTGGATCCATCACTTGATCCTACATAAAACTTCTCCTTTAGCAACTCATCGGTCTGCTGCTTCTCCTTAACCTGACTGACCCAAGAGGGTTTCACTTGAAGTTTAGCCAATAAGCTCCCATCATCGTACAAACTAAGGTGAGCAAACATTGCCCTCAAGTAAGAGATTACTTTACGACTTAAGGCATCTGCCACCACATTAGCTTTACCCAGATGGCACTCGATCGAGCAATCATAATCCTTTAACAACTCGATCCACCTCCTCTGCCCCAAATTCAACTCCTTCTAGGTCAAAAGGTATTTTAGGCTTTTATGATCTGTATAAATAATAGATTTCTCCCCATACAGATAATGTCTCCAAATCTTTAAAGTAAAAACCACCGCCGCCAACTCTAAATCATTGGTGGGATAATTTGCTTCGTGCGGTCTTAACTGCCGAGATGCATACGTAACAACCTTTCCATCTTGCATCAACACGCATCTTAGTCCCGTGTGTGACGCATCAGAGTAAATCACGAATTCCTTCCCATCCTCCGGTTGAATCATTACCGGAGCCTCCGTCAAAATCCTCTCGAAACTCTCTTGCTGCTTACTAAACCAAATAAATGGAACTCCTTTCCGTAATAACTTAGTCAATGGTGCCGCAATTGAAGAGAATCCTTCAACAAACCTTCTGTAATATCCGGCTAGACCAAGAAAACTCTAAATTTTTGCCACAGATCTAGGCGGCTTCCAATCCAACACCGCTTTAATTTTTTGAGGGTCAACCCTAATCCCCTCTACTGACACAATGTGGCCTAAAAATGTAACTTCACTTAGCCAAAACTCGTACTTACTGAATTTGGCATACAACTGCTTCTCCCTCAGAATCTGTAAAACCACTCACAGATGTGAATCATACTCCTCTTTCAATCTTGAGTAAACCAGGATATCATCTATAAATACCATGACAAACCGATCCAAGTAGGGTTGAAACTCGGTTCATCATATCCATAAATGTTGTTGGCACGTTGGTCAATCCAAATGGCATCACCATGAATGTCGTCTTATGAATATCTGCCTCCTTGACCTTAAGCTGATGGTATCCTGACCTCAAATCTATCTTTAAAAACGCTGACGATAGTCAATGCACATACGCATTGGTCCATCCTTCTTCTTAACAAATAACACCGGTACTCCCCAAGGCGACACACTTGGTCGAATAAATCCTTTATCTAGCTAATCTTGAATCTGAGCTTTCAATTCTACTAACTCTTTCGACGCCATTCTATACGGAGCAATAGATACTAGCGCTGTTCCCAAAAGAAGATCAATTCCAAACTTCACTTCACGATCCGGGGGTAATCCCAAAAGCTCTTCTAAAAAAAATCAAGAAACTCCTTCACCGTCCTAACGTCCCCAACAGTTAGTTCCTTGGCTTCCAGAGCCCGAATAAACATTAATAGTGCCTCGTATCCTTTTCTCACCATCCTTTCTGCTCTTAGGGCAGTCACCACATTAGACAAATAGTTCCCCCTTTCTTCTATCACCAACACTTCACCACCCTCGGGGGTTCTTAACACCATACGCTTGGCTGCACAATCTAAATTAGCTTGGTACTTAACTAACCAGTCCATGCATAATATTAGGTCGAACTCCCTGAACGGTAATTCCATCAAATCTGTCAGGAAAACTATTCCCTGAACTTCTTAGGGTACCTCTCGATAAAGTTTATCTACTACCACAGATTTTCCTAATGGGCTAATTACATCCATCGCCCTAGGGGTAATCTTAGACTCTAAACTTAAAGTTCCAGACACACTACTAGCAACATATGAATGTGTCGACCTAATGTCAATCAATGCAGTGTAAGGTAAACCAAATACTAAAAATGTACCGGTTATAACATCCAGTGCGTGGGCCTCCTCTCGACATCAAGTAGCGTATACTAACCCCGACTGTCTTACCTCAGTGTTTCCTACCCCTCGGCCTGGTTCTCCACGCCCCCGATCGAAATCGTTACCACCTCTGGTTGAACCACGACCTCTCTGCGACTGCTGACCTCCTCTGCTGGCGGAACATTATCCTGCCCTGCGGGTCTTACATCGCTTCGTGGCTGTGGACAGTCTCTAATATGATGATCCAAAGATCCACACCTAAAGCATTTCCCGCTGCCTGCCCAACACTCACCTAAATGGAATTTACCACATCGAGCACACTTTCGTGTTTGGTTAGCAGCAACATGTCTCTCAGCCCGTCTCGGTCCATCTGACCTAGGTCTTTTTGAGTACTCCTAGTTGCCCCTGATGATCCAAAATTTCTCTTACCTCCACCCCTACCTCTATCCTGGTTTAGTTTTTCGTCCGTCTCACCTCCTCAGCTATCTTAGCTTTCTCCACAAGCACATCAAATTCCCTCTCCCGCTGTAGAGCTATCAAAACACATAGATCATCCTTTAGGCCATCTTCAAATCGAACACACCGTTCATGTTCTGCGGCCACCATCCCTCGAGTATAACGGCTCGCGCGTAATAATTTCGCTTCATATGCCGCTACCGACCTACTTCCCTGAACCAGATTCAGGAATGCTCTACGCTGCGCATCCACATAACTTGTTCCAATGTACTTACTCTAGAACGCCGCTTTGAAGTAATCCCAGGTGATACGGTCAGCCATGGTACCATCCTTAACTGTAAGCCACCATTGATACGCTTCGTCCCGAAGACGGGTCACTATTCCTTTCAGCTTCTCTTCTCCCGTGAAATCCAGATCATCCACTATGGATTCGACTGCCCCTAACCAATACACTGTTGTACTAGGGCCTACACCAGAAATTCCCTTCAACACTTCTGCCCCATTGGCTCTAAGTCGCTTCGACATAGATTTTCAGGCTCCTGTGCCCATGCCTGCCCCTGCTACCGTCTTTAAAACCCTCAACATCGCCTAAGATACCGTACCATCTCTGGCCGTCTGATCCTAAAATTCTGCCTCCACAGTTGGTGGCACTGGTACCTTATTCCCTGACTCGTGACTAGACCCTACGGATTTTGACACAGTAATCCTGCCTCTACCTCGGCCATGCACACCATGTCCTCTAGTGCTCATTCTACCGATTCACGTTTATCTGATTAGGAATTTTTACGAATTATTAGCTTCTCTCACTGATTAACCACGAACAATCTAATGGACAGTAGTTTCAAGAGTAGTTCTTTCGAATTCAAAACTATATCTACGGGTTTCAGTCTCAAGTCTGAATCTCCTAGTTCTAGAAACCACATACATTCAACCATCATACATCAACATACAAGTAGCATCCATGAACTCGCATTCATCACCTAAGGGTATTTTTGTCATTTCACTACCCGAGGGTATTTTCAAAATTTTTATCCTACAGGGGTATTTTTGTAATTTTCCAAAATAGGGTATCTTGGTGATTTTACAAAATAGGGGTATTTTGGTAATTTTGCAACTCGGGGTATTTCGGTAATTTTTGCAAACCAAGGGTATCTCGGTAATTTTGCAAACCAAGGGTATCTTGAGAAATTTTTCACAAATCAAGGTTATTTCAGAAATTCTACATAACTAGGAGTATTTTAGAAATTTTACAAAATAAGGTGGCTGGTCCCTTTCGGGTTTTAGTTATAAATTTTGGCCCGTCAACAAGTCCTCGTGGCTAAGGTGAACAGTCATTACGGACCAGGTAGGATTCCAGTGAAGAGGAGGTGAGCCACTAGGGCCGCTTAAATACCAAGCTCTCCCTGGATCAAATCCTAGTCATGCGTATGCTTGTTACCATACCCCAACCCTGTGACTTGTACACCGACATGTTTAATTAAAAAAATTAAGTCTTATGGAATTTGAAGATTTGTTTAAACTAAGCCTAGAGTCCATCAAGCTTTAACCATACTAGCCCACACCCTTATGGAGCCCATCAAGCCCAACATGTATATCACATAATGAGTTTAGGATACTTACCTGTGTGGATCGGGTACCAGTAGACTCGGAGGCCATATCTCAACCGAACATTTCCCAAACTTATATAACTTTTACAAATCACTGCTGGACCCATTTCATAGTCTGAGTTTTGAACTGGGTGCTGATACCAAAAATATAACACCCCAAACCCGGCCCATACGTCATGACCGGATCTGGTATGCTACGGGTTGAACGTCGCAAACTTTTCTATGAAGGGTTTTGAAAATCTCAGTTTATTATAACTGATTAATCATTAATTGTGTAATTCTTGAATAAAACTTTAAGATTTGCGTGAATGTGTTTGAAAAGCTCATTTTCCTCTTGCTTTATAATTAAAGTTTTGAAAACATAAGTTTATAAAAATGTGACATGATAATAATAAAGAAAAATAACCTAAGTTATGGAGGCCTTATTACAAAAAAAAAAAAAAATCATAAGATTAAAACTCAAAAGATAACCGAAAATAGTTTATGGAAATAATAGTCTTGATGGCCCCTCGAGTCTGACTCGGCTCTCATGTCCACGATCTACTGCTCATCTAAAAAGGTGGGAAAAAAAGGGTGAGTTACCAAGACTCTGTGTGCGAATCCTGAAAACACATAAAAGCCTTGGGCCCAAAAACACATTATGGGCCATGAGCCACAACAACGGCAACAGAATATATTTTCATGCAACATGGCCCATCCCAAACCTAAGAGTCCATCCTCTACACACCCCCGTACCAACCATCACACCGTGGGGATTTCTACAATCAACCCTCCATCTGCTACACACCATATTGACAGCTGTGCTGCCTGTCACAAAGACCGATCACTATGTGACCTATGTGGCAAAGCCACCGATCGCAATGAGACCTTAATAATATATCGACAGCTGCACCGCCTTTCATAAAGACCGATTACCATGTGACCTATGTGGCAAAGGCACCGATCGCCTCGCGACCTCCTCCCCTTCATCATATCAATCCCATCCCATGCATACATACATGCAAGAATTAGAACATCAAACTATCTAAACAGATCACATACTTTCACATACTTCAATACACATAGAGAAGTTTCTATGATTACGTACCTGGCAACCCTTGCCTACCCTTTTTGGGTATTATGACTATTCATACAACCTCTTTATTCAGCTTTTAGCCCATAACATACATATATTACAGCTTAACTAGTGTGATAGAGATCCACACACCTGATTACTGACAAGACAATACTGTCTAAGTTGACACTATCAGTAGCCGCTACGACTGCTAACAGTCTAAGGTTTTGTTTTGAAGTCGATCCACAACCTGGTGGCCAATCCCGAACTGCTGACACTACTCGCTTCTTGAACTTAGGGATTGGTTTAATAGATCCAATCCCCTCTTTCGCCTGATCGATATTTGATTCCATCAAAAGACCTTATCAGTTGCTGCCACATAACATATGGTTACGATCACAATTACGATAGCAAATTTAACAAAAATCTAAAGAGAAACCCTTACCTTGAAATCCTGAAAAGGGAGATATATGAGATTTAGAAACTAACGATTTCGGTTTTTAGATCTACGCGATCTTCATCTCTTCTCGAATGTCACCCAATACGTAAAAAGATAGAAAATATTAGTCTAATCAACATCCTTCACAAACCAAGTGGCCATTTGGCCTTGGCCCCTAAAAATCGAAAGAGATCTTAAGGAATAACAAGAGCCGACACTTACGTTAATATGGGGGTTTCGGTTAACTCTTGAGAGAAGATTTTAGCTTTTTGTGAAAATCAAAAAGAGAAGATGATTCAAAGAAATCTATGGAGATTTCGGCTTTTAAAGAAGAAACCGACAAGAAGATTTCAGCTTTTACTGAAGAATTCGATAGGAAGAAAAAGAAAGGAAATGAATGGACACTAGGGTATTCAGCTATATCAGAAAAGAAGAAGAAGAGAAAGATAGAACTTTAGGAGTTGTCAACTTTTTGAGAAAGGAAGCAACCAAGAGAAGAGAATGAGAATAAATGTCGAAATTAAGAAGTACCCTATTTTTTTAATCAAATTTTCGGCACACACACACTAACCAAAAGCCGAAATTGCCCTCTTTTGAAAACTAAAACTAATTAATTAACAAGGGAAATTTTGGTACTCCCCTTTTAGCCTCATCAAAACTGATTTCCTCCTTCCCCTAGAGTTGGAAATTTGGCCAGTACTGTGACCAGCAGATCAGATCCTAAATTTCCTCCCTTTATCTGTCATGTTATCTTTATTATCCACTCAAATAAATCCTCCTATATTTAAGCCTTGTTTCCTTCCAACTCTACCTAATTAATTGTCAAACTTTAGCTAAATTTAATTAAAGAATTGGGCTTCATGTAACTTGAATGTAGGCCTCCTCAGTTGACGCCACCTCCTTGCTCTCTATGTGGCGCCACTTTGCCACTGGGCCACAAGACCACTTTGTATTTAAAACACAGATAACATCTTTTAAGCCCTATCTTATCAGGCTTTCCACTAGAGTGTCTAATTAGAGAATTCAATTAAGGCCTCGGCCCAATTCCTGAGCCCATTCTGGACCCCTAACACTCTCATTAAACATAACCACTCATTGAACGCATTGGCCCATTAATTCAGGATGTTACATGGGCTTAGGCCCAAGATGTTGCTATACGGGTTCAGGCCCAGTGGATGACAGTAAGGGGGATTATACACTGAGTTCTTGTAACTCACCCCTTTTTCTTAACCCTTGCAGGTAATGCTCAGTGACGAGGACTTGGGGCCATGGACGACTCGGTGGAGGCCATACTTTTGGAATAATATTTTTGAACTATAGTAAATTTCTTTTCCACTTTATTTCATTATTTTTACTATTTTGGGTTTTAAAGTTGTAATAAGGCCTATGGGATTTTTATTTTGTTTTACGTTTGGATGTACTTATTACTTTTCTTGAATTTTTTAAAACGGGGATTTTTCTGAGATCATAAATAACGGTTTTCCAAAATTGATTAACAAATGGATTTTATAACAAATATATAAATAATTTAACTTGGGTTCTCTTTCGAATTGTCAACGCTATTTTCAAAAGTCACGATTTTAAGGCTCACTAGTTCAATTTTTGACTTATCCATCAACCTCTTGAAATTGTAGTATTTTATCAACCAAATTTGTTTTCCATAACGATAACTAATCAATGTCAATTATTAGTAAAATCAAAAATACTTTCTCATGCAACATGCCAGATCCGGTCGTAACGTATGGGTAGGGTTTGGGATGTTACATTTCATTTACCTCAATAAGATATGGCAAATCAAACTTGCAAATGTTATATCCAATTATAATATCAGGGTCCACTTCACGGATAAATTCTTGCAAGCAAAACGTTCTCATTAAAAAGGTACTAAATTTGAGGTAATAATGTAGTGTAGAACTAGAGGAAAAAAAGGTACTAAAATAAGAGATAAAAGGAACACAATGATGAAATAATTATATCTTCCTTCAATTGTATAAAAGAAACATGCAAGCATCGCCTTTTACAATAGCTTCCACGACCCATGCATCAAATTATTGCCCTTATTAAAAATTTTCTAAATGGTTCCAATATTTGACAAATTATTACCATTTCTAAATGAAAGAATAAAATATTAAACAAATATTTGAGTTTGATTTTAAGATTTAATTTGACATCTAAAATTTTTAGAAAGGATAATGGCATGTTATATAATAATTTAATTTGCAACTTAACTCTAATTAAAAATTGTCAATTACTTTTTACTCTTTTATTTAAGAATAAAAAAAGTTTTTATTAAAAATTAAAGTGAAAGCATTAGAACTTGCGGCGTTCATATTTCAAATTCTCAAATATGCATGTTCTGTGCCTATTTGTCCTATATTAAAAATTCAGAGCCGCAACACATGGATAACTCATTCATTTAAAAGTTCTAGCAACTGGGAAAAATCTCTACCTTCAGATAAAAACATCAACAGAAACAGAAATAGATTGAACATATTTTCCTTCTTTCCCTTCTAAAGGGGAAAGATATAATACCCAAACTATAACATTGTGCATTTGAATAAGATTCTATTAAGTAGCGGCACCTATCAATGAGCAATTCTTATAAAGTTCATTATGAACTGATAAAACACTTGGATGAAAACTAACTATAATTCCTAGAGTTCAAAAGGGGATCACATGTCTACTTTCTCGGGCTTACCAATAGCGGTTGTATATCACATGCACCAGCATATTTTTATGCTCAGTTTGGTGATGACTCATGCAAAGAACTAAAGAGTTTGATTCATTAGTTTTTATTATTATTTCATTATGGTTTAAGCAAAATGAATCTAAGTCATTAAAAATGAGACATTATCGATTTATTGTAAGATTATATAAGAACTAATAAGCACTGAGATTATCACCTATATTACAAAAGTTTGGCAGTGTTGGAAATATCACATTACTGACTCAAGGGAAAGCTGTTGAACTAAACACGATATGTGAGATTACTCGATCCAAACACCCGCTTATAGTTTCTTATTTTCTAATTTGGTTGACTATCAGAACCACATAAATATAACCAAAAGCATCCAAGAGAGCAGAACTCTAGTATCATGTAAATTTTATTCCATAGTGCACCTCAGCTTACTTCAAGTGCTCGAGGGCCAAACCTAGGAAAAGGGTCAGCACAACTACTATCTCATTACTTTTTTCTAGTATGACCAAGGTATCCTCCATGTCTATTTTTTGGTCTATGAAGACTAATCCTTTTGGGGTTCATCCCCCCCAAAACAAAGGGTGCAAGGTGCCTTACCAATACATTTAACACTTGCTAGTAACTCCCAAGTTATTTTAATATTACAGTATAACTACTTCCTTCCCACCTTTTGCACACCATCACATAAACTAAGCCATATAAATAACATAAAATGATCAAATGAGAAAGAGGAACCTACCTTTGCCAGCAGGTGAGCTTTGCATATTAGGCGAAATGTTAGGAGGTTCTACAAGGCCATCAAGTGGCTCAGGAGCTCTAAAATGTAAAACTAAAAGAAGGCTATAATCAATTATTTGTTGAGATTTCAAGAATGCACAATCGTTGGCAATTTGGCTACAATACAAGAAAAAAGAACATTGATGGTTAAATATAACCCATCGATTACGATAATCATAGTATGGCTTAACATAAAACACTTGGATGAAGAAATTGGAGCCCCTACCCCAAAAGGAGAAGTTGTTCCTACAGACATAGACAACATTAGCTAAAATAGAAGAACCTTGAAAATTTTTGCAACACATGTTGCGAGGTTGTAAGGCAAAACCAGGAAAAAACACAAAATAAATACCTAGGCAGATTAAAGAAGAAAACTGGTGGCGCAAGAGGCTGTTCTCAATGATTTCCTTAACGGCAGAGGAGAGATCTAATATGACTTCACCGGAGTGAATTCTCGGAGTTAGGGATTTTGGGAGATTGACTACTTAATTTTGGGAGATTGGGGAAGAAATTGGGGATTTTGGAATTGGAGATTTAGGAAGTTAGGAAATTAGGGGAAAGAAATCGGGATTTCTAAACTGGAGGAAAGAGGGTAAGTGAAATGTAAAAACAAAGAATAAAAACGACAGCGTATTGCGAATAGTTATCAATATTTGCGGCGTTTAAGCTAAAAATGCCAGTAATGTATAAACATATTGCGGCGTTTAGGATAAAACGCCACGAATAACCAAGATAAAACAGAAACGTTTACGATATTAATTTACAAATTTGCAGTGTTTTTTTTGTAAAATGCAGGTAATTCATAACATTTTGCGATGTTTTCTAAAAAATGCAACTAACACCGCACAAGCGAAAACGGCACCGTCTCAATGTTCACCATATTTTGCGGCGTTTTGTTTGTAAGCGCCACTAAAAACAAGCTGAAAACGTCATCGTTTTTTATACCTCGAAGCTTATTTGCGGAGTTTATAAGCAAATATGCCACTAAAAGTACACATAAAACGGTATCGTTTTGTTGACTCTTTTGCGTCGTTTTCATTAAAACGCCAGTAAAATTGCTAAACTTCTCTATTTTTTAAATTTGAATATAAACAACTACCTATATTTTAATTTTTAATATAAACAAAATATATATTTTATATACTTATATATTAAATAATATGGGTATAGTACAAATTAAATGGCGTGAATCTTAGTTAATTCTAAATATTGCTTCAGTTATCAACAGTATATGAACATTAAAGCTCAAACCATAAACACACTCTCAACCCTAAGTATAGTTGAAACTTTAATTTCGATTTTATCGAGACACATTTTAAAAATAAATACATCGATATATTTTTATATTGAATAAATATAAATATTTATGCATGCATGTCTAAATATAATAAAATGGTGTTAATTAATTATATCAATATAATAATTGCATGTGTTAATATTTTACAATATCTAGATCAAATTAAATTATACAATTGCACACTAAACTATTGTTCATGCTTGCCTTTGGGATTTAACCCATTAATTTTGATATATATATATTTTGAAAAATAATAATTTATACATAGATTTATCTTATTCAGATTAAACCCAAACCCCAGTACATAACCCAAAATCCAAACTTCAAACCCTAATCTTTAACACATATAACCCCAAAGCCCAAACTATATAATGATAATTTTAATATTAAAATTCATTTTATCTATTTTACAATTATATAATAAATTATTTAATATATAAATTAAGGATAAAAATTTAAACCTATTTTAAAGAAATAAACATTGGGTGGTAATGGATACATACCACATTCGAGGTTATAGGAAAATAGTTTCACAATAAAAGGATGGATTAGTAAATGATGGTTGGATCCAACAGCTTCAGGGTTATAGGATTCTAAGGATTTTGGGGATTTGAATTACAGGAAACTGATTAGAGGGATTTTGGTTTCGGGATTTTGGCTCATATAGCCAAAACCCTAAACTTTAAAACTAACCTTAAATCCTAAACCTTAAATCCTAAATCCTAAACATTTAAACCCTAAACCCCTAAACCCTTAACCTTAACCCCTAACCACTACCACTTAAATCTTAATATCGTTAAACACTAAGATCTTAAAACCCTAAACAATAATAAATCCCAAATAACAAACTTTAAAACACTAAACCCATATCCCAAAATAACAAACCTTAAACCATAAAATTAACATGCTAAACATTAAACCCTAAATGAATTTTAATAGCTTAATTTGTAATTTAAATGAAAACATCTAAATTGTTTAGTTAGAAATTTGTAACTTTTCATAATTAGGTAACTAAAATAAAACTTTCTCATTGCTTATAATAAGTGAATGTATCAAAATAAAATATAATTCAAATCAAGAGTAATAAAAAAATATGAAAATTAAATCGGATCAAATCGAAACGAGTCCCTACAAAAAAATGCCTACTCAACTTTTAGTGGTATTTGTACAAAAAATTGCTCAGTTTATTAGCGGCGTTTGTAAAAAAATGCCGCGATTGCCCAGTTTATTAGCGGCGTTTGTACAAAAATGCCATTATTGCTCAGTTTATTAGCGGCGTTTGTACAAAAACGCCACTATTGCTCAGTTTATTAGCGGCGTTTGTACAAAAATGCCACTATTGCTCAGTTTATTAGCTGCGTTTGTACAAAAACACCACTATTGCTTGTTTTTAGCGGCGTTTGTCCTAAAAATGCCGAAGTTGCCCAATTTTAGTGGCCTTTTCTTGCAAACTGTAACGACCCAAATTTGGGCCTAGCAGAATTGGGCCCAATCGGCCTTAGGCATAGGGGTGTTTAATATTTTTGAGAATAAAATAACTGTATTATTTCGAGTTGGACTTATTAAGAAGGTGAATTTGGAAAGTTACAAGGCTTCTAGGAAGTTCTGGGTTCAAGTTAGGCTATAGGTAAATTTTTGTGTTTATGCACTTAAGGGGGAGAAAGTAAGGGGCATCAGGACTTAAGGGAATAAGTGTGCATTTTGCTAGCACAAGGAGTCTATTGGTAAAGGTGGAAAGTGGCATGTGGAATGTACTACTGGTCTGAGGTTCAAATCCCATCTTGTACAAAATTTTGATTAATTTTTTTGTACTCCTATCCTAAGTGTCAACCACGGTCCTTTTTATGGTAGGGAAGACTTTTTAAGTATGGAATGGTGGCTAAGGTTTATGGTAAAGAGGAACATAAGGGATAATGAATGAAAGAATCAAAAGAAAAAGGCAAGAGAAGGGAACATGTTGGCCTTTTATGTGGGTTATGTTTTGGAAAGATTTTGTTTTGGCCAACATTTACCCTTTAAGCAATTGTGTCATACGGTTTTGTGAAGGGGGAAGGGAGAGCTGAATTTTCCTATAGCTTTTGCTAGTTTAGTGCATGAGAAGTATAATTTCTTTGCTTAAACATTTTGTGTTTCTTTTCTAAACCTTCTTACTTTCTTGCCGAAACACTCTAGGTCAAAATAGTTCATTTTTTTTCCTTTGTTATTTCGAATCACTAAAGTCATTTTGGTACTTTCTTTTCCAAATTCTTTTCCCCTTGCTTTGGCCAAAACCTCCTAATCCATTTGGTCATTTTTCTCTTTTGTTTTGCCGTGACCTTCAAACCACTTTTGCTCATTTTTCTTTTGATGGTCGAATCACTCTAGCACAATTGTCCATCTTTTTCTCTTGTTTAGCCGAAACTATTAAGCTCACTTTCTCCATCTTTTCATTTCTTTTCACAAAATTCCTCAACCTTTCTTCCTTATTCTTTAATCCACATTTTCATAGCTGAATTTTGATCATCCTCTTCTTCACCTTACAAGTTGGACTTTTCTTTCTTGATTAAACCGAGTAAGTGTTTTTATGCAAATCTTTTCATTCTATTTCTCCTTAGCCAAATTAGTGTCCCTCATTATTTGGTTGTTTCATATTGTTTCTAAACCAAAATGGTGTTTTTATACACTCCCTCATATTTTGATAATTCTCTATTTGTAGTATTCTAATGGATTGGACGAATACCACATCTTAGCCGAATTATTTCTAGTCTTGCGCCCAATCGAAAGAAGTGGATCTATTATTTTCAAGGTAAGGGATTTCTTCAAGGTTCAATATCTCAATACTTGGTTATTTCACTAAAACGGATTGATGACTATGTATACACGTTTATTACAGGGATTTATCATTCGTTCATATTCAATCGTAGATCCTTCGAAAATAGTGGTAAGTAGAACCCTTTTTCCTTAGACAATCGATATATATATATATCATCGTAATATCGTTTTGATTAAGATTTTTTCCTATGAAGGCAAGTGGTTACGACCGGATCTGGTATGCCACAGGAAAAGGTTGTAAGAAGGATTTTGAAATTTTTGAAGAATTGCCAAAATTTGAAGAACTTTTCTTTTGGTTGATGTTTCGAAAATAGTGGTTTGTAGTTTAAAGAAAATTTTTGAGTTGAGTTAATCGATCATTTGTTACTTTTATGGGCATTTAAAAAAAACAGTTGTTTATATCACTTAGGTTTTGAAAACTCCAACTTATTTATCATGTTTGAAATGCTTAAAAATGTCGTATCAACATTTA
Organism: Gossypium rotundifolium; assembly: GCA_025506655.1. Classification (NCBI taxonomy): domain Eukaryota; kingdom Viridiplantae; phylum Streptophyta; class Magnoliopsida; order Malvales; family Malvaceae; genus Gossypium; species Gossypium rotundifolium. The sequence goes on from CP106730.1 coordinate 36,345,539, forward strand.
AGTTATAATATAAAAAAACCAAATAGAAATATAAAAAGGCCTTATTACATAATAACGTTCCAAATTAAAATAGTTACTAAAGAAGTAACGAGTTTACAAAAGGAACACTTTATGGCCTCCATGAGTCCGCCCTGGCTCCCACATCCACGATCTACTAATTACCTGCAAATTAAGTAGAGGGGTGAGTCAGCACGACTCAATGTGTAAATCCCCTTATGTCGCATTAATAGCTTCAAGCCCATAATCACATTTTGGCCTCAGCCCACTCATAATAGCATACACAAATATGAATGTAATGTGTGTGTGTCCCAGCCCAACTGAATTCTTCCATCCTTTACACACCACCCGTACCAGCCCATCACACCGTGGGGATTTCTACAATCGACCCTCCATCCGCTACACACCTCATAGGTGGCACTAAGCCAATCGTGGATCCAGGCCACCGTGATACTAGATCACCGTGATAGAGTCACTATTAACATGTGTGGGGCCAACCCACCGTGACAATCCCTGATGAATGTATGTCGGGCCAACCCACTGTGGTACCAAACCACTGGGATGAGTCACTAATCATATATATGCATGGCATTAAATCACCGTGGCATCAAGCCACTAAGACATGGTCACTATTATCAAATATACATACGTGGGGCTAACCCACCGTGTACCAAACCACCGTGATAGTCTCAATTACTTCCCCTTTTCACATTATTCCCAACCCATGCAGACCATGCAATCATATGAATGCACATGCTCTCATTACAGTGACAAATTTACAACATTCATTTAAGATCCATTAAAAGATTAATAAAGTTACTCACCTGGTATCCCCTGCTTTACCCATAAGGGTATTGCGACTGCTTTTCAGTCATTCCAGCTTTCCAGCTCATACGATTAATAGTATAAATAAATAAACAGTGTGAAGTTTTACACACCTGATAACACACAATATTATGCTTTCTATGTTGGCACTCTTGCCAGCAGTAACGACTGCTATTTGCCTACTATTCTGTTCTGAAGCCAGCCCACAACGCGGTGGCAAATCTTGAACAACAGACACTACGCGCTTTTTGAACTTAGGGGCTGCGACTTCGGGTCCAACCCCTTCCTTTGCTTGGCTAGTATTAGTGTCCATGAAAAAGATCTTGGTCAATAGACCTGATGAAGGCATCGAAGCAGAGAAAAAAATAAGGGTATACGCTCAAAATGTAGAGATTCCTTACCTAGGTCGGCAGAACCCGGAGACTATAAGGCTTGGATTAAGGCATCGATTGAGTACCTAAATGAATACCATGTAAGATTTAGTTTAAAAGAAATAGATTTAGAAGAGGTGACCTTTCAGCCAAACGAATGACATAACCCCCTCACCTAAATCGATCAAAACTGAACGCCACTTAAGACCTTTCAATCGCAGACCAGCTAAAGAAAGAATACGAAGACAAGTCCCCTCTTCATTCGGTAAAAACCATAGAACAAGATTAATGTCTACGATTGAAAAGAGAAAGAGAAGAGAAAATTGAAAAAGAATACTTACCACAACCAAGGAGAATCTGATTGAAAAGGCTATGGAACAGAGTGACAAAAAGAATGCAATGAAAATAATGGGATGATGTAGGTGGTAAGAGGTTTTAGTTCAAGGTGATTGAGAGATTTTCCACGAATATGAACCAAAAGAAAGAAAAAAAATAACTGAGAACAAGAAAGAGAGTTGACATTCGGCTCTTGAAGAAACAATTGAGTAAAAGAGATATCATGAAAAAGAAATGATAGGTGGTTTCGGCTTTTGGGTGATGAAACAATGCACACACAACCAAAAATCCTAAAAAGGGGCGGAGAAGGTATCGGTTTTGCCTAAATGAAGAACACTAAATGCTGAAAAGAATATAACTCTCAACATTTAGCTACTAATCACCTCAAAGTTTCGGCACCTAAAAACTCCAAAACCGCATGAACTTTAAGAAAATCGAAAATGACTTATGACCCTAATTGATTTTCAGCACACCTATTACAAGCCTAAACCGAATTCTTCCCCTTCCTCTAGAATTCAATATTCGGCCACTACCTTTACCAACCCTCAATCCCCTATTTTCCTCCTAAATTCCATCTTGCTCACTCATTCAAGATAATTTGAATAGTTCAAACTCCTGTTTCTTCTCTTAGCCACACATTTGAATAGTTTGACCCAATCAACACTCCCTTGAAGTGTCCCAGTCGAACTCCACCTCCTTCCTTCTAGACGCCAAAAGAACTCCAAAAAGCAAATTGTGTGACTCGAACCTACTCCCTCACTACTCCCCTGTGGCGTCACCTACTAGCACTCTATGTGGCGTCACCTTGCCACTCTACCACACTCCTTCTTATGTCCACAAACACAAGCATTAACTCTTAAGCCCTGCCCTAGTCAGCTCTCCCTAAAATGCCCAAAAAGACAATTTTGGCCAAGGCTTTGGCTTAACCCCGAGCCTTCCCTGGACCCCCAAACACACCAATTAACACACATAGCACAACATACACACACAATATACATTAAATGCTGAAACCCCAAAAATTCAGGATGTTATAGGTACCGATTTGAAAGGAAAAGTGATCAGAGAACTAAAAAGGAGTGGATTTGTGATTCCTACTCCTAAATTCAAACGAAGGGCAGTATCAGTGGTCTGGGATTTTCCACCGGGTTATGGACCATCATCCGGTGAAAGTATTCAAATCGTGGTCGTTCACGATTCTAAGGGTAAACATTTTAGATTGTTTATTTTAGAGTTAGATTAATAAAATCATGTATGTCGATTAATCGAGTGTTATGATATCATAGGTGTTGACGATCAAGACGGCCTAGTACTTACCGTAATCAAGTGTGTAATCTCACACTATTTTTTGTGGGTTTTTAGACTCGATTTCATGTTGGAAATAGATCGTTATGATTAAAATTGTAATATGGCATAAACCAAGAAATTGGTCTAAATTACACTATTTTGATAAATTTTTCAAAAACGGTATTAACACAGTGAGAATTACGAAATTTCCTTAATGGGCTGAATTACGAAAATGCCCCTAATGGGTCAATTTGCAAAGTGTTATAATGTGCCGATTTTTGTAATGAATCTCTGAATTAATGATTGTTGTTTATATCTGTAAATATCATGATTTACTATGTATGTTGCATTTACATAATATTTGCATGGGAAGGGAAAATGTTGAAGAGAAGTGATTCTGGTGGCATTGCCATAAAAATGTTTGTTAACATGATTCATTATGATTTCGGTGGCTTGGTGATCGTGTCAAACAGTCGAGTTTTAATATTTATAAAGAATGATCGAACCTGTAGACTAACTATGACAATGATAGAGGCAAGTGCACCTATCGAGCAAAGAGTATAGTTTAGGCAAGAATATCTTATCGAACCCAGGGAATCTAAAAGTACTACTACTCACTTTCTTTCTATTATTTAGCCTGAAATATGGAGAGATTGGTTTATTAATTTAGAAACTAAAAAAATACTTAAACTAAATGCAAAGACAAAAGAATGAATTGGAGAAAGACTTTAGGAAAACCCAGTTGATGAAGACAACACCCTAAGGAAGAATCCACCTATGACTTCACTTATTATTTATTCCCCAAACCATATGATTTCTTTACTTAGTTTGATCCGTGAGACTCCCTAACCTATATTAAACCCTCTCTCGAGGCAAATAACATCTAACCTTAGGTTAATTAGTGGAACTCTCATTCTCTTATAATAACCCCCTAAAGAAGCAGTAAATTGATCAATGGATTCCCATATTAGGTTTCACCTTAATCCGAAAAAATCTCGTAACCCTATCTCTAGGCACCCGATCAACTCCGCTCAATTATATTGGATCTACTCTTAGGCAAGGTCTATTCCTCCTCCACCTAAGCACATTAGATTAAATTAAACAACATAATTAAGAACAAACTAAGTACTTATCATATAATTTAGAAATCAAATAACAAAATCCTTCATAGGTTTTATCCCGTTCAAGTATCTGAAGGGTTTAGATCATAACTAAACAAGAAAACATCACAAGAGAAAAGATAAAATAAAACATAAGAAATCCCTAAAACTCCTTAAAAGAATTGAAAAGGAGAGATCCTCAGTCTTGAATGGACTTTCGGCTTCTTGAGATGGATCAACTAGCTATCTTCAAGTGATTCCCTGAAAGATGAAAGCTTCAGCAAAAACCTCTGCGAAAAGACTATCCCTCAATGTCTGCCCTGGGTTGTTTATATAGGCCTTTGGGATGCTTTATTTGGCTCCTAAGTACCTCTTTCAAGTAGATTTATTAGTAGGGAGTTTAGGTAGACTTAGGAGTATGTTTCTTTGACTTCAAGCATCCAAATCTGAGCAAAATTGCTCATTCTCGCAGCAGGGGCACAACCATGGCACACGCCCGTGTGATTCAGGGTTGGACCGTGCCTTGATTCTATCATTTTGGGCACGGCCGTGGCACGCCTGTGTAAGTAAGGATTTAGGCCGTACTTAAGGTCTGTCGATTGGGACATGGCCATGTAGATCACCAGGCACATCCGTGGTAGTAAATGGATGATGCAAGGCTGTGTGTGACGGAGTTGAGGCCGTGCTTTAGGTAATCGGCGAGTCACGGTCGTGTGGGCTTTGGGCCAGGCGGTGTCAAATTCTTGGGTTAGCCCAATTTAGTCCATTTTAAGCCCGTTTTCCATTCTTTTTATCCTTAGGTGCTTTCTTGAGAATAAGACATGAAAAGAAAGGATTAAGAGCACCTTTTTACATAAATCAAGGATAATTCATCCAAAAGCATACTAAATGTGGGATTAAAATATGTTGCTTTTAAGGTTTATCAAATATCCCCACACTTAATCTTTTGCTTGTCCTCAAGCAAAATTTTCAACTTACAATTAAAACGAACTTTCCATAATTCATAATTCCTATCGACAATGTCTCATCATAATTCATAGATAATTTATACATGGATAATTCAACTCAAAGAGTCCTAAAGATTCAATTACGATAAGTCATACCTTTATAGTACGAAAACATAGGTGTCTCCCCTTATCTGAATAATTACCTTTAATTCAAAACTGACAAGGATTGACATCCTCATTGAAGGTTCACTCAAATCACTCAAAGTGTTTAAGGTTCAAGAATAAGCACTCATAAGTCAAACCTGAAAAGTTAACCCCATAAGCTTGCCTGAAAACCAAATCTCCACCACTGTATATGAGATGAAACACAGATCAAAAGGTTTTTATCAAGGTTGTAACAGGGCTAAGGTTAAGGGTGTGGATACAGGTTGAATTTAGAGGGTTAGAATCGAGATCGAATTGACTAATTCCCTAATCTAAAAACAATGAATTGAATATGAATATTTACATCGAATGAAAACTAATAATACCACTATTGATAATTACTATATAATAAAGAATACTTTCATCACTTAAAATTTGATAATACTTTAATACGAGCTTTTTCATCAACAATTGGAGTTTAATTGCTCTAAGCTATTTTGTATACTACTGATATTGAATAAACTTGGATTTGTTTTTAAGAACAAACTAAAATCTTACACCATAAATGATAAATGTAACTACTGAACTAATATAATTCATTAACTTTATCAAATCAAACCTTGATTAAAGGGTAGTTAAAAGAATGGTGATAACAAATACAAAGGGGTTCGGGTAATATTAACGGGTAAATCAATAAAAAGGGTTGTTAGGATCAAAGGGATTTACTAGGGGTTATTCATGTAAGTAGGCTTTTTAGTGGAGTGAATGGGTTAAAACCTAGGTGCCTTTATCATCTCAGTATATCAAATCATTAATGAGGTCTCGACATGCATAAATGAGGCAAGATCTAGAATAACAATTCAAATTTGACACACTCATAATCAATAAAGTGAGCATGAAAAAGGATATATGCTCTATAAGGCTCAAAATCTCACATAAATTATGAGTGTTTTTTGACATCAATCCCTATAAATTTTGAACTTTAAGGTGATACTCAAATTCGGTTCAACAACCTATCAAATTTAAGTTTTAGAAAGCAGACTTATCATGCTCAATTCTCTAGTATCCTTCAAATTTAATCATCAATGCACAATTAACAATGACTTACTCTAAAACATAATAATAATCATAAATCATTAAAAATTTCATCCTAAATAGTAATATGAGAAAATTACCTAAAAACAAGACTAAATTCAGGGTTTGGGAATAATGCAAAAAGTTAGGCACTTTTACCCCCTACACTTAAGATGTACATTGCCCTCAATGTACAAAGATAGATAAAGAACAATTAATATAAGATCAAAAGAGAGGGATAGAGTGCCACTTCCTAAATTTTGGGTGATTTCTGGGAGTTGGCAGTGTTTGAGATGGAAGATGACTTTTGTATTAGTGAATTACTCCAAACCCCAAACCCGGCCCACAAGTCCTGACCGGATCTGGCATGCTTCTTGAGTAAAACCATTTAAAACTTATTTGTTACTTTGGAAATATCATGGTGGTTTGGAAGATAATTTGATTTGTGTTGAGTTCAAATTGAAAACAGTGCTGTTTTTGCAATCAATAAGTTGAAGGTACAGCCGAATTTTTAGAGGTTAACATTACATTGAAAGTCGATTGCTGCTTAGGTGTCAAAACATTTAGAATTTATTTTAAAAAAATTTGCTTAACCTTTGATTTGATAATAATCGTATCGTAATAAACCGAATAAAAATGCATGTGTAAAACAGTAAATCGTAATGGCCATATTACATCAAATAAAACCCAAAATAATACCAACATACTTAAATAATAAAACCCATCGAAAATAAAATAACTCTGAGCTAAGCATGGACACCACTAAGCTCCCGCCGACCTGGTCCATTACTGAGTGTCACCTGAAAAGATATCCCACAATGGGGTGAGTCAACAGACTCAATGTGTAACAACCAACACACTTTCCCAACGATTTAGGCATACAAATCATATATAAAACATACATAAACAATGATGCAATCCCGAACCCAAACCCGGATAACCATCCTCTACACATCACCCGTACCTGCCATCACACTGTGGGGATTACTAAATCGACCCTCCATCCACTACACACCATCGAAGGCAGTCGCTGTAAATGACTTGCACATCGCCCTTATAAATTGTGGCATAGCCACCAAATAATTGTGACAAAGTCACTAGATACCATTTTGTGACATAAGTCACCACATTCAGATTATGTGACATAAGTCACCAGATATTGTGGTATAAACTACCAGATCACATCCCCTATTCATAATCACCCATATGCCCCCATGCGTCATACAAATCATGCGAATATCATGCCATATGCCTTATTTATATTCGTAACCAATTCTCATATATGTCACATTCATAGTTTATAAAACTATTAACAGATCTTTAGAGAATAACATACCTGAATATGTCGTACCATTGAATGGTACCTTTAGCCACACCATTCACATTCTTATTAACAGACATATTAAGTTATTACCGTAAATCTATTAGGAATTTGTGTATGGCTACACACTTGGTTACTATCGCTTTCACTGAATACAGAAAGTTTACCAAAACTAATTGTACTCCTTCCTAATACCCAAAATTAAAATCAGTCAATCATTACTAGACAGAATGGCCTAAGGCCGAATATGCATATCTAATTACCTTGTGGATCTAAATCCCGAAATCGTCACTCGTCCTATGGATATGTCAAAATACCTATAAGCCTTATGTTAGATATGATTCTAACATTTTATGAACATCATAAATGGCCTTTGGCCTAATATTACACTTTACTTACCCTGGATAACTGAATCCCGAATGGTCTCCCCTAGAAGTCGGCTATAAGAGAAATCCCGAAAGATCCTTTATAGTTTCGGCCAAAGAACATTAATGGGATTAGTTTTTAGATTTTCAGCTAAAAGAGAGAAAGGATTGAAAATCAAATAACATTTGATCTTACCCTTAATATTGAAATTGACTGTACTACTGCCTGACACCACTAAGATATTCGGCTAGGTAGACTGGATAGTGATCAATAGGTTTCGGCTTCTAGGGGTTTAATAAGAAATCGGCTAGGGGTTATTGGTATATTCAGCTTTGGATAGATTGGTGAAAAGAAGAACAGAAAAAGGGTTGAGACTTGATGCGACTTAGCTCAGATGACAAGAGGGAGGTTCGGCCAACACAAAAGAAGAAACAAGGGATGCTCAGAAGAATTCAGCACTAGTGGTCTTTTGATGGAAGAGGTTGCGGCAATGGTGATCTTTGGGGAGGGATTTCGGCTAGAACAAGTTAAAAGAAAAAATGAGAGAAGGAGTGATGGATTTGGAGAGAAAAAGTAGACGAAAGAGAGGGGCTAAAATGCTTTTATGAAATTCGACTATCCCCCCTACTAACTTGGCCGAAAATCACCTCAAGAGAGTCCCTAAGCCGGCCAACTCTCTTCCCTCTCTCCCTTATCCCTTGACCCCCTCATCCTTAGCCAAATCCTCACCTCTTCTACCCCATATATACCTCCTCCTTCTAGAGTCCACATGCCGTCCACTACCTCCCCTCCTTGCTGCAAAATAAAACTCCAAAAGTGCTCTCATTGCTACTCGAACCTAGGCCTCCTTTAAACTGCTTGTGGTGTCACCTCTCAGGGCTTTAATTGTCGCCTCCTTGCCACTTTAACAAGGCCATTTGTTTGTCAAATTTTCCTTACAATTGTTCTTAAGGCCTCATTCGCCTAGCTCCCCCCTTTAAGACTTAAAATTCGATAATTTCTAAGGCATTCACCTCTACTCTGGAGTTCTCAAAAATTCATACAACACATTCAAACACACATAGGCATGCTACTTCACACAATTAAACAATAATGCACAAGCCTTAATTCCCGGATATTACAGATCTACCCCCTTAAAATAATTTTGACCTCGAAATTACCTGGCTAGAATAGGTGGGGTATTGCTGTCGCATTGCTTCTTCCGGCTCCCAAGAGGCTTCCTCCGATCTATGGCTATGCCACAACACTTTGACCAGAGGGACTGACTTCCTCTGAAGCACCTTCACATCTCGTTCCAAGATCTGAATCTGGTCTCAACTCCACCTCCTCAACCGGTATTATATGAGTTGGATCCGCTCGGTAATGACGTAGCATCGAAACATGGAATACATCGTGCATCTGCTTCAACTCTAGAGGCAACTCTAATTGGTATGCCACTGGTCCAATTCGCTTCAATACTCGATAAGGTCCTATAAACCTGGGACTTAACTTTCCTTTACGACCAAATCGCATCACCTTCTTCCAAGGTGAAACTTTAAGAAACACATAATCTCCCACAGCAAACTCGATCTCCGTCCGTTTAAGAACTGCGTATAACTTCTGCCTGTCAAATGCCTCCTTCAATCGTGTCTAAATTACCTTAACTTTTCTTCCGATTCTGCCACGATTTCTAGACCCAAAATCTGACGTTCTCCCAATTCCGTCCAACACGTGAGAGTGTGACACTTCCATCCATATAGTGCTTCGTATGGTGCCATCCGAATACTTGCCTGTTAGCTGTTGTTATACGCAAATTTCGCTAAAGGCAAATATTCTTCCCAAGTTCCTCTAAAGTCTATCACACAGCCCCTCAACATATCCTCTAACACTTGGATCACTCGTTCAGATTGACCGTCCGACTGTGGATGAAATGCTGTACTGAAGTCTAATTTGGTGCCCAAAGCTTGATGTAGCACCTTCTAAAATCGAGACGTAAACCTCAGATCCCTATCCGAGATAATCAATACCGGCACTCTGCGCAACCTCACAATCTCTGCCACATTCAACTTTGCTAACCTTTGCAGAGAGTAATCAACCTGCACTGGAATGAAATGCGTAAAGTTTGTCAATCGATCCACTATGACCCATACCGAGTCCTTCTTAGTAGGCGTAAGGGGAAGCCCACTAACAAAGTCCATGGTGATTCTCTCCCACTTCCACTGCGGAATCTTAATTGGCTGAAGCAATCCTAACGAAACCTGGTGTTCAGCCTTAACTTGCTGACACGTTAAGCACTTCCCTACAAATTCGGTAACTTCCCGCTTAACACCAGGCCACCAAAACTGTTCCCTTAAATCTCTATGCAACTTACTACCTCCAGGGTGCATAGCATAAGGACTACTATGCGATTCCTAAATAATTCTCTGCCTCAACTCCTCGTTCTTTGGCATACAAACCTTACCCTTGAAACACAATACTCCATCGCCATTAATACCATAATCCTCCAACTCCCCACTCTGTACTTGCCGTAGCATAGCACTCAGATCCTCATCTGCCAACTGTCCCTCTTTCACCTCAATCAGCCATGTCGGCTTAACTTGCAACTCTGCCAGCAAACTTCCATCATCATAGAGGCTCAAATGTGCTAACATTGCCCTTAACTCCGTCAATAATTTCAGACTTAGGGCATCTGCCACCACATTCACCTTGCCCAGGTGATACTCTATGGAACAATCGTAGTCCTTTAATAACTCCACCCACCGTCGCTGTCTCAGGTTCAGCTCTTTCTGAGTCAGCAGATACTTAAGGCACTTGTGGTCTGTGTAGATCACTGACTTTGCTCCATATAGATAGTGCATCCATACCTTAAGAGCAAAGACCACAGCTGCCAATTCCAAGTCATGCGTCGGGTAATTAACCACATGTGGCCTTAATTGTCGAGACGCATAAGCGACTACCTTCCGTCTTGCATCAAAACGCATCCCAATCCTGTATGAGAAGCATCGCAGTACACCACGAAATCCTTCCCTACCTCAAGTTGAATCAAAACTGGAGCTTCAGTCAAGACCCGCTTAAGCTTCTCAAAGCTCTCATGTTGCTTATCCGATCATACGAAAGGCACTTCCTTTCTTAACAACTTCGTCAACGGTGCGGCTATTGATGAGAACCCTTCCACAAACCTTCTGTTGTAGCCTGCCAAACCCAACAAACTATGAACTTTCGCCACAGACTTAGGTGGTTTCCAATCCAATACTGGCTCATTTTTTTCGAGGATCCACCCTTATCCCTTCAGCAGATACCACATGCCCTAAGAATGTAACTTCCTTCAGCCAAAATTTGCACTTGTTGAACTTGGCATATAGCTTTTTCTCCCTTAACACTTGCAACACGACTCGGAGATGCTCGTCATGTTCTTCTTCTGACGTCGAATACACCAAAATATCGTCTATGAGCATAACAATGAACCAGTCCAGATAGGGTTGGAAAACCCAGTTCATCATGCTCATGAACTCGACTGGGGCGTTTGTTAATCCAAACGGCATTACGAAGAACTCATAATGCCCGCATCTTGTCTGAAAAGCTGTCTTATAGATATCGGCCTCCGTCACCTTATGCTGATGATATCCAGACCTTAGATCTATCTTTGAAAATACTGCGGCCCCCTTAAGTTGATCAAACAAGTCATCTATTCTTGGCAATGGATACTCGTTCTTGATGGTCATCTTATTCAACTAACGATAATCTATGCACATGCGCATAGTTTCGTCCTTCTTCTTCACAAACAAGACCGGTGCTCCCCATGGAGACACACTGGGTCGGATAAACCCACGATCAACAACTCTTGGATCTGAGCCTTGAGCTCAACCAACTCTTTTGGCACCATTCTGTACGGGGCAATTGACACAGGAGCTATACTCGGCAGTAAGTCAATTTCGAAATCCACTTCCCTATCCGGGGGTATTCTAGGTAACTCCTCCGAAAAAACATCCACAAATTCTCTTACTGTCCTAACTCCACTAATTCCCTCTTCCTTTACATCCAACGCACTAACAAAGGTCAAAAAAGCCTTGCACCCTTTTTGGACCATCTTATCAGCCTTTAAAGCAGAGACTACGTTTAACAAGTAGTTCCTTCTTTCTCCTATCATAATTATCGCCTTATCCTCCGGCGTCCTTAACTCCATTCACTTAGCTGCACAATCCAATACAGCCCGATGTTCCACTAGCCAATCCATGCCAAGGATGAGATCAAATTCGCCAAAAGGTAGTTCCATCAAGTCGGCAAGAAATACCACTCCTTGAAGCTCAAGAGGTACACTCTAAAATATCTTATTTACCACTACAGTTTGACCTAATGAGCTCATTACAGTCATCTCCCTATTAGACAATTCAGAGGCTATGCCTAGTGTTTCAACTATTCTACATGCAACATAAGAGTGGGTAGAGCCAACATCAATTAAAGCAAAGTAAAGCTTGTCAGCTATAAGGAACGTATCGGTTATGACGTCCGGTGTGTCTCCATCCTCCTTTCGGTGAACTGCATACACCAGACCCGTTGTCTTGCCTCTGTATTACCAACACCTCTTCCGGTGTTCTTCGTCCTCTACTAGAATTGTTTCCTCGGCCAGCTGAACCACGACCTCGCAGTGGTGCTGTCCACCTCTTCTACCCTGATTAGGACCACGACTTCTTGGTGGACTCAAAATGCATTTTCATGGGACAATCCTTAATCGTGTGGTCATTGGACCCACACTTAAAACATCCTCCTGTCTTCTTCCAACACTCTCCTAGATGCATCTTCCCACACTGGTCACAAGTACGGTACTGTCCTCCTATAGCAGCTTACTGACCTTGTGGCCCACCAACTCTAGGCCTCTTTTGCACATTCTCATATGACCCTGATGGTCCAAAGCCTCTCTTTTGCCTATTTCGATCCGTATTCTGCCTCACCGAGTCCTTAATCCCTTCGGCTCTCACAGCCTTCTCCACCAATGCGGTAAAATCTCGCTTCTGCTGGAAAGCTATCAACAACCTCAGATCATCCCTTAGTCCATCCTCAAATCGGACACACCATTCATGCTCCGTTGACACAATACCTCAAGCATATGGCTCAACCATAGAAATTTTGCCTCGTATTCTGCTACGATTTTATTCCCCTAAACCAGCCTCAGAAATGCCTTCCTCTGCGCATCCATAAAACTGGTCCCAATGTACTTCTTCTGATATGCCGTCATAAAGTATTCCCAAGTAAGATCGTCGGTGGTAGCACCATCCCAAACCGTGAGCCACCATTGATATGACTCATTGCGGAGTAACGACACTACCCCTTTCAGTTTATCCTCAGCAGTCAGGTCTAAATCGTCCATAATCCTCTCTGTCACCTCTAACCAATACTCAGCCGTATTGGCGCCACACCAGATATGCCACGAAAAAATTTAGCTCCATTAGCTCGAAGTCGCTCACGTACTGACTTTCGAGCTCCCATGCCTCCACCTACTCCAGCCACCCTTTCGAGAACTCGCAACATCGCCTGTGATACTACATCATCCCCCGTCTGATCCTGATATTCCACATCAGTGGCTAGCGGTGGTGGCATTTCATTTTCGGACTCTTGGCCAGACCTAACGGGCTCCGACACGATCTTTCGGCCTCTACCACGGCCATGCACATTACGACCACGTCCCCTAGAATTCATACTTCTGAATCTTATTTATCTGATTAAAGAATTTTATGAATTAGTTTTGTCCCACTGATTTATCGCGAATAGTCTTATGTTCAATAGTTCTAAGGAGTAGTTCTTTCGAATTCATACACATACAGTCTCAAATTCATTCAGTCATCACATTCATGAACTTGTGTTCATTACAGAAACGTGTTGTAATTGTCATTGTTGTTGTTTTCCACTACCTAGGGGTATTTCCATAATTTTATCCTATAGGGGTATTTTGGTAATTTTCTAAATTAAGATATTTGAAAATTTCGCAAAGTAGAGATTTTTGGTATTTTTTACAAAATTGAAATACTTGGTAAGAAAATTTCATGGGTAAAATTGTAATTTTCTAAACTAGGGGTATTTTTTTTTGTAATTTTACAAGCAGGGGCATTTCGGTAATTTTGTAAAATATGGTTCCCGGTGACTTTTCAAAACTAGAGTATTTCTGGAATTTTTTTTTTAATTTGAGTGTAATTTGGTAATTTTCCACACTGAGGGTATTTTGCTCATTTTTAAATCAAGGGTACTTTGGATTTTTAAAATCACGGTTTGACTTTAAAATTTCACAAAACAAGGTGACGGGTCCCTTTCGGGTTTTAATTATTGAGTTTAGCCTGTGAATGAGTCCTCTTGGTTAGGGTGAACCATCACTACGCACCAGGTAGGATTCGGGCGAAAAGGAGGTGAGTCACGAGGACTGCTTAAATACCAGGCTCTCCCTGAATCCAATCCTAGACATGCGCACAATGGTTGCCACACCCTAACTCGGCGACTTAGTCACTGGTTTGTTTAATTAGGCCTTAAAGTTTTATGTAATTTTGCATTGGGGTAAGCTAATCCTAGGGTTAAATAACTTAATATACTATTCTACATTCCCATTTTACCCATATACAGATCATACAATAAATCACACAATAGTTAGGGGTACTTACCTGGTGGACTTCGGGTCGAAGACTTAGGTGCCATGCCAGAAAACCTGCTCATTTCACAAAAATTTTCACAAAATTCATTTGGGCTTAATTTTGAAAATGTTATGGGCTTTAAAACCCAAGACCAAGAGTTTAAAATTGGGCTCTGATACTAAGCTGAAACACCCCACACCTGGCCCACAAGTCCTGACCGGATCTGGCATGCTTCTTGAGTAAAACCATTCAAAACATATTTGTTACTTTGGAAAAATCAGGGTGGTTTGGAAGATAATTTGATTTATGTTGAGTTCAAATTGAAAACAGTATTGTTTTTGTAATCAATAAGTTGAAGGTATAGCCGAATTTTTAGAGGTTAACATTACATTGAAAATCGATTGTTGCTTAAGTGTCAAAACATTTAGAATTTATTTTTATGAAAAATTTGCTTAACCTTTGATTTGATAATAATCGTATCGTAATAAACCAAATAAAAATGCATGCGTAAAACAGTAAATCGTAATGGCCATATTACATCAAATAAAACCCGAAATAATACCAACATACTTAAATAATAAAACCCAAGAAAATAAAATAACTCTAAGCTGAGCTTGGCAACCACTAAGCTCTTGCCGACCCGGTCCATTACTGAGTGTCACCTGAAAAGATATCCCACAACGGGATGAGTCAACAGACTCAATGTGTAACAACCAACACACTTTCCCAACGATTTAGGCATACAAATCATATATAAAACATACATAAACAATGATGCAATCCCGAACCCAAACCTAGATAACCATCCTCTACACATCACCCGTACCTACCATCACACCGTGGGGATTGCTAAATCGACCCTCCATCTGCTACACACCATCAAAGGTAGTTGCTGCAGATGACTTGCACATCGCCCTTATAAATTGTGGCATAGCCACCAGATAATTGTGACAAAGTCACCAGATAACATTTTGTGACAGAAGTCACCACATTCAGATTACGTGACATGAGTCACGGATATTATGTATAAACCCCGGATCACTTCCCTTTCATAATCACCCATATGCCCCCATGCGTCATACAAATCATGTGAATATCATGCCACATGCCTTATTCATATTCGTAACCAATTCTCATATATGTCACATTCATAGTTTATAAAACTATTAACAGATCTTTAGAGAATAACATACCTGAATATGTCGTACCATTGAATGGTACCTTTAGCCACTCCATTCACATTCTTATTAACGCACATATTAAGTTATTACCGTAAATCTATTAGGAATTTGTGTAGGGCTACACACCTGGTTACTATCACTTTCACTGAATCCCGAAAGTTTACCAAAACTGATTGTACTCCTTCCTAATACCCAAAATTAAAATCAGTCATGTAACATCCTGATAATTAGGGGCTATGCATTTTACATAATTGAATGATGTTGCATGCTTAATCTTTATTAAGTGCAATTTTGGAAGTTATTTGAGCTTCATTTATTAAGTGAATGCTTTGCTAAGCTTTTAATTTCTATTAATTAGAGAGAACTAAGCTATTAAGGCCTTAAGAATTGATGATGAGAAGTTCTAGTATAAGTTAAGTAATTGGCAAAGTGGTTAAGATACATGGGTGTGTTCTTGAGGTACAAGGTTCGAATCTCCTAGCTAACATTAGGGAGATTTTTAATATTTTTTTTTCTTCCTTGTAAGTGTCGGCCAAGAATATTCTAGAGTGGATGAGCTTTCATCCATTTTTGGCTTGTTGACCATGAGAAAAAGGAAGTTAAAGAACATAAGGCATGGAATCACAAATTCATGATAAGATGAGGGGGACAAAGGCATGAAATAGGGCTATGTTTTGGGGATGTGTTCATGGTCATTTGACCATGAACCTAGACAACATGAAGGCTAAGGGAGAGGCTTAGTTGTGTAGTAAATTCTTTGGATATGATGGGGAAGAAACAAGGAGGAAAAAGGGGGATATGTTGGCATTGATGTGGCCGAATTTATGCTTTGCCATTAGGGGGGAAAAGTTAGCCAAAAGCCTAGGTTGTCCATCTTTTCTCATTTTCTCCAAAATTCTCTCCTAGCCGAATGTGCCATAGAGTTTAGGTAAAACTCTCTTTGTTTTAGCTTTCATCCTTTTGACCAAATCTTCTTCTTTTGGCCGAGATGTACCATAGTCATTTTGGTACATTTTCATTTTGATTTAGCCTCAATTGCTTGAACCAAATACAACCTTCTTTCTCTCATTTAGTTTTCATTTTGAAACCAAAAACCACAAAGTTTAAGCACCATTATTCTTCTTCATTTTCTCTTCTCTTGCGAATGCAACTAAGTTCCATAGTCCATCTCTTTTCTCTTTGATCCTATTCTTGTTTTTCTTTTCTTTTCACCTTATTTTTCTTATCTTTCTCTCATTGCCAAATCACCATTATCATTTTCTTCTTCTCTTTCGCTTTACTTCTTTCTTCTTTCATTCTCTTTCTTCTTTCTCTTCAAAACCGAATCCATTATTTTGAAGCCACCATTTTTATTCTTTTATTTTGTGAAGGCCGAATCATCATTCTCTTTTTTTTTTCAAGCGAACTTCCAAGTGATCAAAGTAAGATGCTATCATTTATTTTCATCACTTCCTTTCACTTGAATAAGATTGGAAATCATAATCTTTTATTTCTCTCTTAGGTAGAATCTCTTGAAAAGATTTTGAAAGGAACTTTGTTGAAGACAACCTTAAGTGACCATTCGAATCATCAAGGTAAGACTACTATTTTGGATAATATCAAATTCTTTAGATAGATTACTAATCTAAGTTATTTTAGGAGCAATCTAAGATCATCAAGATAGGTAAGAAAAGAGCCGTTGAAGTGTTTGGAAGAGAGAGGTATTCCTTTACCATCGAACTACAAGCGAAGAGCGATGTCGGGAGTTAGAGATTTTCCACCGGTTGTGGACCCTCTCGCAAGCGAGGATCGATTATTCAAGTAGTGCATTACAACCGAACCACTCTACGTTGGTGGAATCTGGCGGGTTTGATCCATCTAGTGGAGAAAACCGCAAATAACCTCATTCGTGAATCAGGGTAAGGATTTAGATCCATCGTTTATAAGTAGAGTTTTGCTAACAATAGTATATACTAACCAAGTGTGTTAATCATCTAGGTGTGGACGAGCTAGAGAGTATTGTGCTCACTGTTACTAGGTGTGTAACCATGCATTAAAATTTCCATAGATTTATATTATTAAAAGTGATTATATGATAATATGATTGTTCTTGATACCAATCATTGGTATACAAAATTCGTGTATGTTACCCAATATTCCGTTTATTTTGATATATGCATCGATATGAAATAAGCATGACTATATTATGATTTGTGGGTACATAGCATGAAAATCGATTTGATATGTATGTGCATGGGCATATGGGTATGTTTTGTAAAGGAGGAAGTATTCGGTGGTTTTACCACAATTACGTGACTTCGGTCACATATGTGAAATGGTGACTTGGTCCCATATTTGACTCCGGTAACCGGTCACATATTTGACTCTGGTGGCTTGGTCACATATTTGATTCTGGTGGCCGGTCACATATTTGACTCGGTGGCTTGGTCACATATTTGACTCGGTGGCTTTGGTCACATATTTGGACTTGATCGGTGACTTCGGTCACATCTGTTTTGGTGGCTTTGCCACAATAAGAGCGATGTGCATGTTGACCGCTGACAATCGCCTTCGATGGTGTGTGGCGGATGGAGGGTCGATTTAGTAATCCCACGGTGTCTTTGGTTGATACGGGGTGTGTAGCGGATGGATATTTAGGTTGGTAGGGCTTGCATTTCATTTCATATACATATCCTTGTAACATTATATGACTATTACTTGATCTGCTATAAAATGGGCCTTTGGGCTAAATTTGAGTAAAATGGGCCTTTGGGCTAGATTTGAGCTAAAATGGGCCTTAGGGCCAAATATTTGATTAAATGGGCCTATGGCCATATGTGAAAAATTTTGGGTTTGAAAGCATTTCATAAAATGGGCTTTTTAGTGTATGTGTTATACATTGAGTTTATGACTCACCCATTTTATGGGATAACTTTTCAGATAACTCATAGTGCGATGGATCGGAACGTGAAGGATTTCGAGGTGGCGATGCTGCGTAATAAGTATTATGGAGATTTTCCAACTTAAACTCTTTAGTTTAAATTTTATTACTTAGACTTTAATTTGGGTTGCCAATATTATGTAATAAGGCCATTATAAATTATCTTTAATTTTGTGTTTGGATTTATTTTAAATTAGCTATGAATAATTATCAAATATCTAAATGGTTTTCGATAAATTATTTAAAATGTGTTTGATAATCTTATATAAATGTTTTCAAAGAAATGTTCTTAAGTTTGGTTTCCTTTTATTTTATTAATTCCTTTTAAAAAATAATGTTTCGCTAAAGTTTTACTTGAGGAACATACCAAATCCGTTGGGCTTTTTGGTAGGGTTTGGGGTGTTTCACTTAGTATCGAGCCAGATTTAAACCCTCGGCCTTGGGTTTTGAAGCCCTAGCGTTTTCAAAATTTGGCCCAAAAGATTTTGAAAGTTTTCTTAAGTTAAATGGTTTTATAAGAGCATGGCACTCGAATTCTCGGCCCAGATCCATCGGTATGTACCTTCATTTGATAAATGATATGAATGTTTGATAAGCCTAAAGAAACTGTAGAGACATGGACCCTAGGCATATGTGTGCTACTAAAAAACCAATTGAAAAATCTGTTTCATAAGACTTTCTTTTAATAAGAAGTGAAAAGATTCTAATACATAAGACTTTTAAGTAAAAATGATAAGATACGTAGTAGACATGAGCTCTAGGGGCGAGGTAAATCGTGGACATGGAAGAGGAAGGATGGTTGTTTGAACCGATTCGATTCAGTCAAGGTTAGAGAATGAAGCTCCACCACCTTGTTGGGCGGACTTTCAAGAACAAAATGAAGGAGGTGACGCAATATCTGGTATCTTCTTGAGTTTTGGGCGAGTAGCGAAGCTAGTTACGGAAGTGGATCTCGAAGTCATGGTGAGAGACTTAGATCGAATGGGTGAGGTTTTGAGGAGTATCTGGAGTAGCTCAAGCGTAGCTGAATATTGGTTGGAAGCGGTCGAGAGGATCATGGATGATATAGACGCAGCGATGAAGAGAAATTGAAAGGAGCTATTTCACTTCTTCGTGATGAAACCTACCGATGGTGGCTTACTATCAAGGAAAGTACCCATGGATAAATGCGGATTGGGGTATTTTAAAGTGAAATTTGAGGGAAAATATGTTGGAGCTAGCTACATCGACTCTCGAGAGGAAGTCATTTACGAACTCGGTACAAGGAAACAAGTCGATAGGCTGAATATGAAGCGAAATTTTTGCGACTTAGCCGTTATGCGGAGGGATAGTGGCTACGGAATATGAACGTTAACGTCAGTTGAAGATGGACTTAGAGATGAGCTAAGAGTGATGATTGCTCCACATCGTGAAAGGGATTTTGCAATCTTAGTGGAAAGGGCAAGAATTGCTTTGAAGAGGCTAAGCAGATGAGAGAGAAGCCGGACGAGAGGTCGAGCAAGAATAAGAGAAGTTTTGGGTCTTGAGGTCGTCAGGAAACTTTCGAAAAAGTCAAGAAATGATGGACCGCGAGGTCAACAGACTACTACAGGAGTGCAAAGTCGTACTTGTTCTCGGTGTGGGAAAATGCACTCGGGAGAATCTTTGGAAGAAAACGGCGGATGTTTCAAGTGCGGTTCAAAGGATCACATGATCAAGGATTGTCCGATGAACTCGGAGAAGAACCGTCCAACGAATCGGGTGTTAATCAAGTCGATAGAAGTGGTCAATGACCGATAAGAGGCCGTGGTCCCAATGGAAGGGCAATGGTTACGGTAGAGGTCGCGGAACTTCGGCGGAGCGTGGAAACTCGAGGCGAGACAACCAAGTTTGGTGTATCTTTGTTAAATCATGAGAGAAGTGGTGGCCTTTTGATGTCATCACGAATGCGTTTACGATTTACGGGTTTCCTTTATTGCTTTGATAGATATAGGGTCAACTCATTCCTATATCGCTAGTGAAGTATCTGGGACTTTGCATGTGACTTACGGCTGTACCTAGGAAGATGATGTACTTAGTCCTCTAGGATGCATGGTAGTTGTGAACAAACTCTTTAAGGAAGTGCCTCTAGAAGTTCAAGGGATACAGTTTCGGTGATTTAATGGAGTTGCCATTCGGAGAATTTGACCTAATTTTAGGCATGGGCGGCTTGTAAAGTACCGTGCAAATGTGGATTCGCCGCTAAGAGAATGTCCTTAGAACTCTTGATGATAAGGAAGTTGTAGTGATGGGCGAAAAGCGGAACTACTTATCTAATGTAGTATCCGCTCTTAAGGCGGAAAGGATGGTTAAGAAAGGATCTGAAGCTTTTCGATGTTGGTGAATGCTTTGGAGGCTAAGGAAGCAATATTAATGAAGTCGGGAATTGAAGGAATTTGTAGATGTTTTTCGGAAGAACTTCGGGGTTGCCTCCGGATCGTGAGGTAGAATTCGGGATAGACTTATTGCAGAGCAGCGCGGTTTCTATTGCTCCATATAGAATGGCAGAAGGAATTGGTTGAGCTTAAGGCTCGGTTCAGAGTTGCTTGATCGTGGATTCATCCGACCTAGTGTGTCTCCATGGGGAGCACCGGTCCTATTCGTGAAGAAGAAGGGCGGATCGATGAGGATGTGTATAGACTACTGGCGGTTGAATAAGTGACTATCAAAACGGTATCCTTTGCCGGATCGACGACTTGTTCGATCGACTTAAAGGAGTGCGGTATTCTCTAAAATTGATCTAAGGTCGGGTATCATCGAGCTTAAAGTGAAAAAACGGATATCCATAAAGCGGCTTTCCGAACGAGATATGGCCATTATGAATTTACGGTAATGCCATTGGATTAATGACGCCCAGCTGCGTTTATGGATATGATGAATCGGATTTTCAGCCCTACTTGGATCGGTTCGTCGTGGTATTCATAGGCGACATCTGGTGTATTCTAAGTCGAAGTGGAACATGATGAGCATCTCCGGATTGTGCTCTGAGTTTTAAGGAGAAGAAGCAGTCGCCAAATTGATGAAGTGTGAATTTTGGTGAAAGAAGTTGCATTTTAGGACATGTGGTATCTGCGAGAAGGGATTAGGGTGGATCCTCGGAAGATCGAGGTGTGTTAGATTGGAAACCACCTAAGTCCGTGGCGGGGTTAAGTAGTTTCTTGGGTTTAGCGGATATTACCGAAGATTCGTCAAGGGTTTTCATCAATAAACTGCACTTCTTGAAATTGCTGAGGAAGGAAGTACCTTTTGTGTGGGCTGATAGCGACAAGAGAGTTTTGAGAAGCTCGAAAGTTTTGTGAAGCTCTGTTTTGATTCGACTGAAGCGGGAAAAGATTTTGTCGTGTATTGCGATGCTTCTCACACGGGATTAGGATGTGTTTTAATGCAAGGCGGAAAGGTAGTTGCGTGTCGTCTCGGCGATTGAGACCGCATGAAGTTAATTACAGACACATGACTTGAGTTAGCGGTGTAATCTTTGCTCTTAAGGTTTGGAGACATTACTTATCTGGGAAAAAGTCGGTGATATATCTACGGACCACAAAAGTCGAAATATCTCTTGACTCGAGAAAGAAGCGAATTTGAGGCGAGAAGGTGGATAGAGTTGTTAAAAGACTACGATTGTTCTATCGAGTACCATCAAGCAAGGCGAATATGGTGGCGGATGCTCTAAGTCGAAAAGTGGTGTCGATTTGAGGCGATGTTTGCACATCTTAGTCTCTCGATGATGGAAGCTTGTTGGCGAACTTGAGTTAAGCCGACATGGTTAAGAATCAAGTGAAAGAGAGGCAATTAATAGATGAAGATCTGAGTGAAAAGCTTAGACAAAAGTGCAGTGGGAAATTGGAAGATTTTGGTATTAACGGTGAAGGGTATTGTGCTTTAAAGGTAAAGTCTCGTATCTTAGGGGATCGGGAGTTGAGGCAAAAGATACTTGAGAATCGCATGGTAGCCCCTATGCTATGCATCTGGAGGAAGTAAGTTATATCGAGACTTAGAGATCGGTTTTGAGTGGCTTTGGTCTTAGCGGGAAGTTACTGAGTTTGTAGGGAAGTGCTTGGCGTGTCGACAAGTTAAGGTTTGAACATCAAGTACCTTCGGATTGCTTCACCGATAAAGATTCCGCGGTGGAAGTGGGAGAGAATCACCATGGACTTTGTTAGTGGGCTTCCTCTTACGCCTACTAAGAAAGACTCCATTTGGGTGATAGTGGACCGATTGACGAAATCTGCACATTTTATTCCAGTTCGGGTTGATTACTCTTTGCAGAAATTGGCAAAATTATATGTGGCTGAAATTGTGAGATTGCATGGAGTGCCGTTGTCGATAATTTGAGACGAGATCCGAGATTTTCGTCCACGATTTTGGAAAGCTTTGCATCAAGCTTTGGGCACCAAATTGGACTTGATCGGCATTTCATCCTCGGTCGACGGATCGGTCTGAAAGAGTAATCGAGATCTTAGAAGATATGTTAAGGGGTTGTGTGATAGATTTCAAGGAAGT
Source organism: Gossypium rotundifolium (assembly GCA_025506655.1). NCBI lineage: Eukaryota > Viridiplantae > Streptophyta > Magnoliopsida > Malvales > Malvaceae > Gossypium > Gossypium rotundifolium. The sequence continues at coordinate 36,368,516 of CP106730.1, forward strand.
TGGGAGGAATTCTTACTGCTTGGCGAATTGCGTACAACAACGTTTCAATCGATGATTCGGATGGCACCGTATGAAGCACTATATGGGCGGAAGTGTCGCACTCCTACGTGTTGGATGAAATTAGGGAACGGCAGATTTTGGGTCCGAAGATAGTGTCGAATCCGAAGAAAAGGTTAAGGTAATCCTGGCTCGGTTAAAGGAAGCATCGAACGAGACAAAATCGTAGACGCAGATTTAAAACGGAAAGAAATAGAGTATGCGTGGGAGACCAAGTTTTCCTAAAGGTTTCACCTTGGAAAAAGGTGATGAGATTTGATCGCAAAGGAAACTAAGTCCAGTTCATTGGACCTTATCGGATTGTGAAGCGGGTCGGATCATGGCATATCGCTTAGATTTGCCTTGAATTGAAGCAAATGCACGATGTGTTTCATGTTTCAATGTTACGCCGTTACGATCGGATCCATCTCATATAGTACCGATTGAGGAGGTGGAATTAAGATCGAGTTGTCATATGAAGAGGAGCCAATTCAAATTACGGAGCGAGATATAAAGGTTTTACGGAGAAAATCAGTTCCTCTCGTTAAGGTATTATGGCGAAATCATGGATCGAAGAAGCTTCGTGGAACAGGAGGAAGCGATCGATGCGACAATACCCTCACTTATTCTGCATGTAATTTGAGGACGAAATTATTTTAAGGAGTAGAACGTAACATCCACGATAATTAGGGGCTATGCATTTTACATAATTGAATGATGTTGCATGCTTAATCTTTATTAAGTGCAATTTTGGAAGTTATTTGAGCTTCATTTATTAAGTGAATGCTTTGCTAAGCTTTTAATTTCTATTAATTAGAGAGAGAACTAAGCTATTAAGGCCTTAAGAATTGATGATGAGAAGTTCTAGTATAAGTTAAGTAATTGGCAAAGTGGTTAAGATACATGGGTGTGTTCTTGAGGTACAAGGTTGAATCTCTAGCTAACATTAGGGAGATTTTAATATTTTTTGTTTTCTTCCTTGTAAGTGTCGGCCAAGAATATTCTAGAGTGGATGAGCTTTCATCCATTTTGGCTTGTTGACCATGAGAAAAGGAAGTTAAAGAACATAAGGCATGGAATCACAAATTCATGATAAGATGAGGGGACAAAGGCATGAAATAGGGCTATGTTTTGGGGATGTGTTCATGGTCATTTGACCATGAACCTAGACATCATGAAGGCTAAGGGAGAGGCTTAGTTGTGTAGTAAATTCTTTGGATATGATGGGGAAGAAACAAGGAGGAAAAAGGGGATATGTTGGCATTGATGTGGTAGAATTTATGCTTTGCCATTAGGGGGAAAAGTTAGCCAAAAGCCTAGGTTGTCCATCTTTTCTCATTTTCTCCAAAAATTCTCTCCTAGTAGAATGTGCCATAGAGTTTAGGTAAAACTCTCTTTTGTTTTAGCTTTCATCCTTTTGACCAAATCTTCTTCTTTTGGCCGAATGTACCATAGTCATTTTGGTACATTTTCATTTTGATTTAGCCTCAATTGCTTGAACCAAATACAACCTTCTTTCTCTCATTTAGTTTTCATTTTGAAACCAAAACCACAAAGTTTAAGCACCATTATTCTTCTTCATTTTCTCTTCTCTTGCAATGCAACTAAGTTCCATAGTCCATCTCTTTTCTCTTTGATCCTATTCTTGTTTTCTTTTTCTTTTCACCTTATTTTCTTATCTTTCTCTCATTGCCGAAATCACCATTATCATTTTCTTCTTCTCTTCGCTTTACTTCTTTCTTCTTTCATTCTCTTTCTTCTTTCTCTTCAAAACCGAATCCATTATTTTGAAGCCACCATTTTTATTCTTTTATTTTGTGAAGGCGAATCATCATTCTCTTTTTTTTTTTTTCAAGTCAGAACTTCCAAGTGATCAAAGTAAGATGCTATCATTTATTTTCATCACTTCCTTTCACTTGAATAAGATTGGAAATCATAATCTTTTATTTCTCTTAGGCGAATCTCTTGAAAAGATTTTGAAAGGAACTTTGTTGAAGACAACCTTAAGTGACCATTCGAATCATCAAGGTAAGACTACTATTTTGGATAATATCAAATTCTTTAGATAGATTACTAATCTAAGTTATTTTTAGGAGCAATCTAAGATCATCAAGATAGGTAAGAAAAGAGCCGTTCAAGTGTTTGGAAGAGAGGAGGTATTCCTTTACCATCGAACTACAAGCGAAGAGCGATGTCGGAGTTAGAGATTTTCCACCGGTTGTGGACCTCTCGCAAGCGAGGATCGATTATTCAAGTAGTGCGTACAACCGAACCACTCTCGTTGGTGGAATACCGGTGGGTTTGATCCATCTAGTGGAGAAAACCGCAAATAACTGTCATTCGTGAATCAGGGTAAGGATTTAGATCCATCGTTTATAAGTAGAGTTTTTGCTAACAATAGTATATACTAACCAAGTGTGTTAATCATCTAGGTGTGGACGAGCTAGAGAGTATTGTGCTCATTTGTTACTAGGTGTGTAACCATGCATTAAAATTTCCATAGATTTATATTATTAAAAAGTGATTATATGATAATATGATTGTTTGTCGATACCAATCATTGGTATACAAAATTCGTTATGTTACCCAATATTCGTTTATTTTGATATATGCATCGATATGAAATAAGCATGACTATATTATGATTTGTGGGTACATAGCATGAAAATCGATTTGATATGTATGTGCATGGGCATATGGGTATGTTTTGTAAAGGAGGAAGTATTCGGTGGTTTTACCACAATTCTCGGTGACTTGGTCACATATGTGAAATTGGTGACTTCGGTCCCATATTTGACTCGGTGGCCGGTCACATATTTGACTCTGGTGGCCGGTCACATATTTGATTCTGGTGGCTTGGTCACATATTTGACTCGGTGGCTTTGGTCACATATTTGACTCGGTGGCCGGTCACATATTTGGACTTCGGTCGGTGACTTCTGGTCACATCTGTTTTGGTGGCTTTGCCACAATAAGGGCGATGTGCATGTTGATGCGCAAAGAATCGCCTTGATGGTGTGTAGCGGATGGAGGGTCGATTTAGTAATCCCCACTTGTCTTTGGTTGATGCGGGGTGTGTGGCGGATGGATATTTAGGTTGGTAGAGCTTGCATTTCATTTCATATACATATCCTTGTAACATTATATGACTATTACTTGATCTCGCTATAAAATGGGCCTTTGGGCTAAATTTGAGTAAAATGGGCCTTTGGGCTAGATTTGAGCTAAAATGGGCCTTAGGGCCAAATATTTGATTAAATGGGCCTATGGCCATATGTGAAAAATTTTGGGTTTGAAAGCATTTCATAAAATGGGCTTTTTAGTGTATGTGTTATACATTGAGTTTATGACTCACCCATTTTTATGGGATAACTTTTCAGATAACTCATAGTGCGATGGATCGGAACAAACAAGGATTTCGAGGTGGCGGTGCTCGTAATAAGTATTATGGAGATTTTCCAACTTAAACTCTTTAGTTTAAATTTTATTACTTAGACTTTAATTTGGGTTGCCAATATTATGTAATAAGGCCATTATAAATTATCTTTAATTTTGTGTTTGGATTTATTTTAAATTACGCTATGAATAATTATCAAATATCTAAATGGTTTTCGATAAATTATTTAAAATGTGTTTGATAATCTTATATAAATGTTTTCAAAGAAATGTTCTTAAGTTTGGTTTCCTTTTATTTTATTAATTCCTTTTAAAAAAATAATGTTTCGCTAAAAGTTTTACTTGAGGAACATACCAAATCCGTTGGGCTTTTTGGTAGGGTTTGGGGTGTTTCAAGTCAATCATTACTAAACAGAATGGCCTAAGGCCGAATATGCATATCCAATTACCTTGTGGATCTAAATCCCGAAATTGTCACTCATCTTCTGAAGATGTTGAAATACCTATTAGCCTTATGTTAGATCTGATTCTAACATTTTATGAACATCATAAATGGCCTTTGGCCTAATATTACACTTTACTTACCCTGGATAACAGAATCCCGAATGGTCTCCCTAAGTTTGCTACAAGAGAAATCTCGAAAGATCCTTCATAGTTTCGCCAAAGAACATTAATGGGATTAGTTTCTAGATTTTCGGCTAAAGAGAGAAAGGATTGAAAATCGAATAACATTTGATCTTACCCTTAATATTGAAATTGGTCTGCTCTTGCTCGACACCACCGAGATATTCTTTATGTAGATGGATAGTGATCAACGTGTTTCGACTTCTAGGGTTTAATGAGCAATCGGCTAGGGGTTATTGGTATATTCAGCTTTTGACAGATTGGTGAAAAGAAAAAGAGAAAAAGTGTTGAGACTTGATGCGACTTAGTTCAGATGACAAGAGGGTTGTTCAGCCAACACAAAAGGGGAAAGAAGGGATGCTCAGAAGAATTTGGCAATAGTGGTCCTTTGATGGAAGAGGTAGCGGCAATGGTGATCTTTGGGGAGGGATTTCGACTATAACAAGTTAAAAGAAAAAAATGAGAGAAAAAGTGATGGTTTTGGAGAGAAAAAGTAGACGAAAGAGAGGGGCTAAAATGCTTTTATGAAATTCAGCTATCCCCCTACTAACTTGGCCAAAAATCACCTCAAAAGAGTCCCTAAGCCGGCCAACTCTCTTCCTTCTCACCCTTATCCCTTGATCCCCTCCTCCTTAGCCGAATCCTCACCTCTTCTACCCCATCTATACCTCCTCCTTCTAGAGTCCACATGCCGTCCACTACCTCCCCTCCTTACTGCAAAATAAAACTCCAAAAGTGCTCGCCTTACTACTCGAACCTAGGCCTCCTTTAAACTGCTTGTGGCGTCACCTCCAAGGGCTTTAAGTGGCGCCTCCTTGCCACTTTAACAAGCCCATTTGTTTGTCAATTTTCCTTACAATTACTCTTAAGGCCTCATTCTCCTATCTCCCCCTTTAAGACTTAAATTTTGATAATTTCTAAGGCATTCACCTACACTCTAGAGTTCTCAAAAATTCATACAACACATTCAAACACACATAGGCATGCTACTTCACACAATTAAGCAATAATGCACAAGCCCTAATTCCTGCTATTACAAGCACATTATGATAATAAAGGAAAAATAAAATTAAAAATAACACTAAAAATAAGATAATAAAATTTTTATAATTAAACGGACTCAATGGTCCTCCTCATCGTCTGGGTTTGGTGGTCGGGCTGGTGATGAGATATGGAGGTGTTGGCATATTTGGTGGAGGGTGGCCTCTATCCCATCAAAACGTCGAGTGTTGTCAATGAAATACTGCTCAAACTGGTCGAAGCGTGCAGAGATATCTGCCCATGATGTTGCTGCATGGGATGGCTGCTATCTCGGAACTGGTGGGACATCGTCAATAATGTCCTCGAGCTCCCCTTCACCTGTGGATATCGCTAATCGATTTTGGAGGGGTTGGCCCTCAACGATCTTTAATCATTTCCTATGTGTAGCATCGTCTGGATGCCTTGAGGTACCATGTTACCCATCAGTGTGAGGGAGGTGATCTGATCGTAGGTGTTTAAGTGGTCGAAGTGTCGAGCCAGCCTAGTGATGTATGGCCCCATTAATAGAATCCCATTTCTGTGTGGCTCTATTTGGTGCTGGATAGCACAGGCGATGAAATAAGCCAAATCGAAGACGTCCCCCTCTAACATGCACGATAAGTAGTAGACATCGTGCTTGTTTACCACGTTGGTGCTTTCACGTCGACCTGTGATAGTGCCGGCTAGGATGGCGTGGATATATCTCAGGGGCGGGCCAAGGGCTATTACCTTCAATTGACTAGGGTTGTAAGCATTCGTGGTGGGGGCTACGTTGCGCTAATAGTTAAGGGGGTTGCATGGGAGTTATTGGTCTAACTCAGAGCGGTTATTTTCCACTCCAAATTCGTCTGTATAAAGTTTGAGAGCTATGCCGAATTGGGGAATGCTTAATTGACATAACATACCCCCAACCGAAATTACACTGTTCCCGGCTCGTCAAGCTGTGCCATCACTATTTGTAAAGTAAAAGTTGTACAAAACTCTAGTTTTAGCTCCAGGTATGTGGGCTCGATGATTGAGACGAACTGCACCCATGGTTCGATTGAAATGAGGGCCCGGAGTCATTTACTAGTCCTATTTGTTCAATGGCATTCCAGTCAATGCACCTTCCGGTGCCTAAGGGCCATTCTCGGAATGCCTTGTAACGCTCTTCCTGAGTGTTTTGAGGGAACTGTAGGAATGGATACCGAAGCTTGGAAGATGCACTTGCGGAAGATGATCTGGGCCCTTTTCTCTTCTTACTTGGGACTGATTGTTGTACTTGAGATGTCGACATCTTTCCTACTAATGTAAAGATTTCTTTTTTTATTTCAACCAATATATTTTAGAATTACACAATATAATTTTACAATAGGATAGCACCAATTCTTCTAACATGTATTAATAAGCAAAGCATAAGATTAATCAAATAATGAAAATCATGTTGTTAAAAACTTAAATAACTAAAGCAAACAAGTAGCACTCTAAAAAGAAAAAAAAACTAAACAAAAATCATGTCATAAACTAATAGAATAGACTAAATAACATGAATCAGAATTTTTTTTAGTCTAAATTTAAACAAAAACTTAAACGAAGAGTAAATATGCATAAATGTAAAGAAACAAGAACCAAGCTCAGTGGTTCTTGGCGAGCACGGGTGGAGCACACGGCAGTGGAGCTTGGTTTCATGGTGTGGACACGGCCTGGTAGGGGCGTGGTGTTTGTGGGCACGGTGGTGTTGTAGCCGTGTGGGTGGTTTGTGGTCATTTTTTGGAGAAAATGGCGTTGGGGAGGGAGAGGTATTACTTTATGGCCAGATTGGAGAAGGGAGAGGTTGGAATCTAATTTTAGGGTTTAGATTTAAGGAAGAGGACAGTTAGATTATCATATAGGGTTTGAGGCACGGTCATTCTTCACGCCTGTGTCTTTTTTAAATTTGCCCGTGCTTTTTGTAATTTTGAGTTTTAGGCGCATTCAGGTGGATTTGCCACCGCCATATTGTCGTTGCCACGCTCGTGTGTTGATTTACACGGTTGGGTCGAACGGGCGTGTGTAGCCCATGCTCGATAAGTTAGTATGTTCACACGGTCGTGGGACACGGCCGTGTCCTAGCCATGCTCAATAAGTCAGTAGCTTCACAAGGTCATGGGGCACGGCCGTACAAAGTCCATGCTAGACAAGTAAGTAGCCTCGCACGGTAGAACGGCACGGACGTGTCTGGTATCGCAGCCCGTGTTGTTGAAAAGAATTTTTCCCCTATTTATGCACGGATCTTGCCATCCCTGTGGTGTGTCCCCTGTCTTGTACACAGTCATGGGCACGCCCATGTTCAAGGCCGTGTTAATAATCCTGCATTTCTATTAGATTATTTTAGATAAATTTTAAAAATATAAAGTTAATGTTAGTGAGTTAACACTCGGGTTGCCTCCCGAGAAGTGCTTGTTTATAGTCTTAAGCTGGACTTTCTCTATTTTCTATTCTAAAAGAGGGTTCGTGGAGCAGAAGCTCCTCTCTCATATCTCCAGATTCTGCATCATTATAAATTTTAAGTCGGTGACCATTTACCTTGAATGTGCCTTTTGTGGGATGAGTTACCTCAATGGTGCCATATGGAAAGATTGTTTTGATCATGAATGGGCCTGACCATATTGACTCAGTTTCCCCCGGAATAGTTTAAACCTTGAATTGTATAGCAGGACCAGGTCTCCTACCTCGAATTGTTTTGACCTTTTTAGACGAACATCGTGGTGTCGCTTTGTTGCCTATTTGTATAACTTTGAGTTCTCTAGGCTTCAGCTCTCCATTTATCTAGCTCGTTAATCTGCATCATTCTTTTCTTTCCTGCAACATTAAGATCAGAATTCAAAAATTTTATTGCCCAAAAAGCTTTGTGTTCTAATTCGAATGGTAGATGATAGCTTTTCCCATATACAAGTTTGTATGGTGATGTTCCTAGAGGTGCTTTGAATGTTGTTCTATAGGCCCATAAAGCATTATCTACTTTAATTGCCCAGTGTTTTCTATTTGATTCAACCGTTTTTTCTAGAATGCGCTTAAGCTCTCGGTTTGCTCCCTCAACTTGCCTACTGGTTTGAGGATGATATGGGGTGGCTGTTCTGTGGCATACTCCATATTTCTTTATAACTTTTTCGATGTATTACATAAATGAGTACCCCTACCACTAATGATGGCTCAAGGTGTCCCGAATTGGGAAAATAGTTTCTTGAGAAATTTAACTACTACCCTAGCATCATTGGTAGGTAAGGCTTCTGCTTCTACCCATTTTGACATGTAATCAACTCATACTAGGATGTATTTATTTCCAAATGAATTGGGGAATGGTCCCATGAAATCGATACCCCATACGTCAAATATCTCACATGATGACATATATGTTTGAGGCATTTCATCACGTTTAGAGATATTACCTATCCTCTGGCATTTATCACATGAGGTAACATACCTGTTGGCATCTTTGAATAGAGTGGACCAATAAAAACCTATTCGAGTATTTTGTGCGCTATCTTAAACCCACTGTAGTGTCCTCCTATTGGTCCTGAATGGCAATGCTCCATGATTTTGTTTGCCTGTGTCTGTGTAACACATCTTCGAATTACCTGATCTGCACATATGCGAAAAAGAAAGGGATCTTCCCAAAAATAATTTTTCATATCAGTAAAGAATCTCTTTTTTTGGTGATGTGTCAGTTTCCTTGGTAGAACGTTAGCTGCTGAATAATTTGAGATTTTGCAAACCATGGTACTTCAGAATGGGTTATAGAGAAGAGTTGTTCTTCAGCAAACGAATCATTTATTTCACCTTCGTCAAGCTCTTTGGTGTGTGGATTTTCAAGTCTTGAAAGGTGATCTGCTGCAAGATTCTCGGCTCCCTTCTTCTCTTGTATTTCCAAGTTAAATTCCTGTACGAGTAAAATCCATCGTATGAGTCTAGGTTTTACATCAGGTTTGGTCAAAAGATAACGAAGAGCTAAATGGTCAGTGTAAACGGTAACTTTCAATAATATTAGATATTGTCTAAATTTGTCAAAAGCAAAACTACAGCTAGCAATTCTTTCTCAGTCGTGGTGTAATTTTCTTGCGCGGGTGTTAATGTTCTGCTAGCGTAGTAAATTCGTTGAAAATACTTGTCTCTTCGTTGTCCCAAAACTGCACCTGCTGCAAAGTCACTTGCATCACACATTAGTTCAAATGGTAAATTCCAATTAGGTGTGATTATAATCGGTGCATTTATTAATTTATCTTTAAGAACATTGAATGCATCTACACATTCTTGATTGAAATTAAAAGGAACATCTTTTTCCAGTAATTTTGTCAAAGGCTTAGCTATTTTAGAAAAGTCTTTAATGATTCTTTTATAAAAACCTGCATGTCCTAAAAAGCTTCTAATAGCCTTCACTGAACTAGGGGGAGGTAATTTTTCTATGGTTTCAACTTTTGCTTTATCTACCTCAATCCCTTTTCTAGAAATCTTATGTCCTAAAACAATTCCTTCTCTAACCATAAAGTGGCATTTTTCCCAATTCAAAACAAGGCTTGTTTCTTCACATCTAATTAGAACTCGATTTAAATTTTTAAGGCAAAGCTAGAAAGAATTACCGAATACCGAGAAATCATCCATAAATACCTCCATGATGTCCTCTACGAGTTCGTCAAAAATTACCAACATGCAACACTGGAAAGTGGCAGGAGCATTACATAATCCAAAAGGAATTTAACGATAAGCAAACGTACCGTATGGGCATGTAAATGTCATCTTCTCTTGGTGTTCAAGAGATATGGGGATTTGGAAGTAGCCGGAGAGTCTGTGCAAGAAGTAGTAGTACATATGCCCGGATAGTCTTTCTAACATTTAATCAAGGAAGGGTAAAGGAAAGTGATCTTTTTTGGTGGCATCATTCAGCTTTCTATAGTCTATACAGACTCTCCAACCTATAACTATTCTTATGGGAATTAACTCATTCTTTTCGTTGAGCACTACCGTCATTCCTCCTTTCTTTGGAACTACCTGCACAGGACTTACCCAAGTGCTATCGGAAATAGGATAAATTATTCTTGCATCTAGAAGTTTAATTACCTCAGCTTTGACCACTTCTTTCATGTTAGGGTTAAATCGTCTCTGAGGTTGCACACACGATTTATATTCTTCTTCCATTAAAATTTTGTGGGAACAAAACGCGGGATTTATTCCCTTAATGTCAGAAATTTTCCAAGCTATGGCTTTCTTGTGTTCTCTTAGCACCGTTATCAGCTACTCCTTTTCATTGGGTTCTTTAAACACCCCAAACCCGGCCCACAAGCCCTGACCGGATCAGGCATGCTCCTTGAGTAAAATGTAGCTGAATCTTGTTTTGTCATGTTGGAAAAATCGGTGGTTTTGGAGAAAATAGATTTGTGTTATGATAAATTTTAAAAACTGTGTTGTTATTAAAGTTGGTATTGAAACGTTATTTTCATGTTTCAAAAATTACAAGTTAAAAGAAATGCCGAATTTTAGTGCTTATCATTAAGTTGAAAATCATAGGTGTTTAGGTGTCAAAACATTTGAAGTTATTTTACGAAAAAATTGTTAAACCATTTGTTTGATGTTGATCGTATCAGAATAAAAATTAAGCCGCATAAATAAAATAGTTAAATAGTAATGGCCTTATTACAACAAAACAAAACCCGAAATAAATCTCGAAAACGAAAAAAAATGTGATAAGTCTAATTATCAGAAAACCCGAAAATATTGAGCTGAGCATGGCCACCACTAAGTCCCTGCCGACCCGGTCCATTTACTGAGTATCACCTGCAAAATGTTAGCCCACGAAGGGTGAGTCAACAGACTCAGTGTGTAATAGCCAACACAGACTCCCAAACAATTAAGGCATATCAAATCACTTATAACAAATATAAGCAATGATGCAACCCAACCCACCTAGATATCCAACCTCTACATATCACTCGTACCTGCCAATCACACCGTGGGGATTACTAAATTGACCCTCCATCCGCTACACACCATCGAAGGTAGTCGCTGCAGTCAACTGCACATCGCCCTTACAATTGTGGCATAGCCACCAAATAATGTGACAGAGTCACCGGATTCATAATATGTGACACAGGTCACCGAATAATGTGGTAAAAACCACCGGAACACTTCCCCTTAATCAACATCACCCATATGCCCGTGCAACATACATATTATTCCGATATCATGCAATATACCTTACCGCATGGCCATAACGAAATTTCACATACTCTCATATCAATGTTTATAACCATTATTATTGAGTATTAAGGGGTAACATACCTAAATGGACTGTACCATTGAATGGTACCCTTAGCCATGCTTATTCGTCACTTTATTAACACATGCGTAACATTATTACTATTGATCTATCGGGAACTTAGTGTGAGGTTATACACCTGGTTACTAGCGCGATTACTGAATCCCAAAAATCCTGATCTAACGCACTAGATCCCCTTTCCTACATTCAGCCAACACTAAGATCATTAGCAAAGAGGCCATTCGGCTATACAAACAAATCCTGAAAGGTTAACGCACAACTACAATCCTTACCTTAACGCCAATTTGGTTTCCAACCAAATCTTAAAGCTATGTGATGAACCTTCCTTGCAATCGGCTAAGCCCTAACACACACAAATGATTAGCCTTCGACTTTTGAATGAATGAGAGACAGATCCGAAACACTAGAACCCTTACCAAGATCGCTTGGCCAAATTTTGAAGATCTACAGTATTCGGCAACACTCCTCCCTACAATCGGCTTAAACACGACATTAAGAATCCCAAGAACCATTCGGTCCTATCATGAATCCTGAAACCAAAAGAGATAGTTACCATCTTACCTTCTCGACAGCCCACCACCAAGCACCAATGATTGGCACCCCTAAGTGATCTTACTGTGTTTGACTACCAACATGAAACAAGAATGAAGTTTAATATCTGAGATCTTCAATAGAAAGGAAGATAGAAGAGAAGCCACTTACCAAGAGATTCTGGCTATGCCTCAAAAAGAAAGAGATAGATTCTAAGACTTCAATGGAGACTAGATCTCGTGAGAAGAGAAAGAAATAAGGCCAAGGATATTCGACCAAACACTTGAAAGAATAGAAGAAGAAGAGAACTCACAGGGTTCGGCTTTTGAAAAGGGTAAAGATGGAGGAAGAAAATGAAATGGAAAAGAAAGGGTTCGATAAAGAGAAGGAAAGAACTTCCGGCACAAGAGACTTGAAAGAAGAAAAAGATGTCAACTAAGAATGAGTGTTGGTTTCGGATTTGAACAAAATAGGAAGAAAAGAAGATGCACAATTGGTTCTTTTCAATTTTTGGTTAAAGAGAAGAATAGAATTTCGACAGAAACACAAATGAAAACAAAAGAGAGAAAATGGCCTCCCACTTTCCTTGTTTCGGCATCTAAAGCCCCTAACACAAACACTTTCCTCCTTGGCCGAAAATGCCACACCAAGACCCCTTCATTCGGCCAACACTTCCTCTCTCATCCAAATCCCTTTTTTTCCTCCTATTTAGCCGAATCTTTGAGCTGTTGACCCAATCTACACTTCATCCATTCAAGAGAGTCCCACCTGAGCACACCTCTTCCTTGCTTGTGGCGTGAAAAAGAATAAGCAGAAAGGGATTTCTGCAGCTCAAACTCAAACACTCCTTCCTCGCATGTGACGTCACCATCCAAGCACCTTAGTGGCGCCTCCTTTGCCACTTTGCCACTAAGTTGTTTGTGCCACAACCCTCCAATAAATTCTTTTAACCCCTAACTCTCCTAGCTCCCTCTTCATAAGCACTAAAACAAAATTTTTGGCCATGGCCCAGGCCTAACCCGTGGTCATGCCTAGACCCCAAAACATGCTAAACTAACACAGTAAGCATATCGTCACATGCAAACACATGCAAAATGCAGAGGCACCGATTTAATGATATTACAGTTCTACCCTTCAAATAATTTTGACCTCGAAATTACCTGGCTAAAATAAGTGAGGGTATTGCTGTCGTATTGATTCCTCTGGCTCCCATGAAGCTTCCTCTGATCCATGGTTACGCCATAACACTTTGACTAGATGAACTGATTTCCTCTGTAACATCTTCACATCCTGTTCCAAGATCTAAATCGGTTCTTCTTCGTAAGACAAATCTTGTCTTAGCTCCACCTCCTCAACCGGTATTACATGGGATGGATTCGATGGGTAATGACGTAGCATCGAAACGTGGAACACATCGTGCATTTGCTTCAATTCCAAAGGTAACTCTAACTGATATGCCACTTGTCCAACCCGCTTCAAAGCCTGATAAGGTCCTATAAACCTGGGACTCAACTTTCCCTTGTGACCAAATCTCATCACCTTCTTCTATGGCGAAACTTTTAGAAACACCTGATCCCCCAGAGCAAACTCTATCTCCTTCCGCTTAAGATCTGCATATGACTTCTGCCTGTCAGATGCCTCCTTCAGCCGTGTTCAAATTACCTTAACCTTTTCTTCGAATTTTGCCACAATCTCCGGACCTAAAACTTGACGTTCCCCCAATTCTGTCCAACACGTAGGAGTGCGACACTTTCGTCCATACAACGCTTTGTACGGTGCCATCCGAATACTTGCTTGATAGCTATTATTGTACGCAAACTCCACTGAAGGCAATAACTCCTCCCAGCTTCCTCTGAAGACTATCACGCAACCCCTTAACATATCCTCTAACACTTGAATTACCCGCTCAGATTGGCCGTCCGACTGCGGATGAAATGCCGTACTAAAGTCCAACCTGGTGCCCAATGCGTGATGTAGTGCTTTCCAAAATCGAGACGTAAACCCTGGATCCGTATCCGAGATAATCGACACTGGCACCCATGCAGCCTCACAATTTTTGCCACATACAACTTCACTAACCTCTGTAGAGAATAGTCAACCCGCACTGGTATAAAATGTACAGACTTTATAAACCGATCTACTATCAGCATACCGAGTCCTTCTTAGTAGGCGTAAGGGGAAGCCAACTAACGAAGTCCATGGTAATTCTCTCCCACTTTCATTGCGGAATCTTTATCGGCTGAAGCAATCCTGACGGTACTTGGTGTTCAGCTTTAACCTGCTGACACATTAAGCACTTCCCTACAAATTCTGTAACTTCCCGCTTAAGACCAAGCCACCAAAACTGATCCCGTAAATCCCTGTATAACTTGCTTCCTCTAGGATGCATAGCATAAGGGCTACTATACGATTCCTAAAGAATTTTCTGCCTCAATTCCTCATCCTTTGGCATACAGACCTTGCCCCAAAAACACAACACTCCATCGCTGTTTACACCATAGTCTTCCAATTCCCCATTCTTCACTTGCAGCAGCTTAGCACTTAGTTCCCCATCTACCAACTATTTTTCTCTCACCTGACTTAACCACGTCGACTTCACTTGCAACTCTTCTAGCAAACTTCCATTATCACAAAAGCTAAGATGTACAAACATTGCCCTCAAATCCGACACCACTTTCTGACTTAGGGAATCTGCCACTACATTTGCCTTGCCCAGGTGATCTCTATTGAGCAATCGTAATCCTTCAACAACTCCACCCACCTTCGCTGTCTCAAATTCAGCTCCTTCTGAGTCAACAAATATTTCAGACTCTTATGGTCCGTGTAGATCACTGACTTTTCTCCGTACATGTAGTGCCTTCACACTTTTAAGGTGAATACTACCGCGGCCAATTCCAGATCATGCATCGTATAGTTAACCTCATGTGGCCTTAATTGTCGAGACGCATAAGCAACCACTTTCCTGTCCTGTATTAGAACACATCCCAATCCTGTGTGGGAAGCATCACAATACATCGCAAAGTCTTTCCCTGCTTCCGGTTGAATCAAAATTGGAGCCTCAGTCAATACTTTCTTCAGCTTCTCAAAACTCTCATGTTGCTTATCCGCCCATACGAAAGGTACCTCCTTTCTCAACAACTTCATCAGAGGTGCTGCTATTGACGAGAACCCTTCAACAAATCTCCGGTAGTAGCCTGCTAACCCCAAGAAACTACGAACCTCTGCCACAGACTTAGGTGGTTTCCAATCTAATACTGCCTCAATCTTCCGAGGATCTATCCATATTCCTTCCACAGACACCACATGCCCTAAGAACGTAACTTCCTTTAGCCAAAATTTGCACTTGCTGAACTTGGCATATAGCTTTTTTTCCCTTAACACTTGCAATACAACCCAGAGATGCTCATCATGTTCTCCCTCCAACTTGGAATACACTAGGATGTCGTCTATGAACACAACAAAAAATTGATCCAAGTAGGGTTGAAAAATCCGGTTTATCTTATCCATGAACGCAGCTGGGGCATTCGTCAATTCGAATGGCATTACTTAGAACTCATAATGCCCATATCTTGTCCGAAAAGCTGTTTTATGGATATCTGTTTCTTTCACCCTAAGCTGATGATATCCCGACCATAGATCTATTTTTTGAAAATATCGCGGCCCTCTTAAGCTGATTGAACAAGTTGTCTATCCTCGACAATGGATACTTGTTCTTGATGTTCAGCTTATTCAACTGTCGGTAATCTATTCAACTATCGGTAATCTATGTACATGCGCATAGTCCCGTCCTTCTTCATTACGAATAGGACCAGTACTCTCCATGGGGACACACTGGGTCGAATAAACCCATGATCGAGTAACTCTTAGATCTGGGCCTTGAGCTCTGCCAAATCCTTTGGTGCTATCCTATACGGAGCAATTGACAAAGGAACTGTACCTGGTAGTAAATAAATTTTGAACTCCACCTCCCCGTCTGGGGTAACCTAGGCAGCTACTCTAGAAAGAATCCACAAATTCTCTTACTGTCCTAACCCCTTCTACAGCTGCTTCCTTAGTGTCTAAGGCATTGACCAACATCAGAAAAGCTACACATCCCTTTCTTACCATATTTTCCGCTTTAAGGGCAGATACTACATTCAATAAGTAATTTCGTCTCTCACCGATCACCACAACCTCATTGTCGTCAGAAGTCCTCAATGACATGCGCTTAGCAGCACAATCGACATTCGTACTATACTTCACTAGCCAGTCCATGCCTAAGATTAGATCAAATTCCCCAAATGCCAACTCCATTAAGTCAGCTGGAAACTGCGCCCCCTGAACTTCCAAAGGCACTGCCCTAAAGAGTTTGTCTACTACTATTGATTGCCCTAAAGGACTAAGTATAGTTATCTTCCTAGGTACAGTCTCAGAGTTCACATGCAGAGTTCCAGATACCTCACTAGTGTTGTATGAATGAGTTGACCCTATATCAATGAAAGCAATAAAGGGCAATCCGAAAATAAGAAATGTACCCGTTATGACATGAGGTGCATCACCATCCTCCCTCCAATGAACTGCATACACCAGACCCGACTGTCTCGCCTCTGTGTTACCAAAACCTCTTGCCATGCCCCAGACCCTTTCCGGCCCAAGTACCTCGCTAACTGGACCACGACCCGATGGGTTCTTTGCCCACCTCTGCCAGCCTGACTAAAACCCTGACTTGCTAGTCAGCTCCTGCTTGTTTCCATAGGACAGTCCTTAATCATGTGTTCTTTGGACCCACACTTAAAACATCCCCCTGTCTTCTTCCAACACTCTTCCAGGTGCATCTTTCCACACTGAGCACAAGTACGGTACTGTCCTCTCGTAACAACCTGCTGACCTCGCGGCCCCTCAACTCTAGGTCTCTTTTGAACATTCCCGGATGACCTTGATGATCTAAAACCTCTCTTTTGTCTATTCCTATCCGAATTTTGTCTCACAGATTCCTTAACCCCTTCGGTTACCTTAGCCTTCTCTACCAACACAGAAAACTCCCGCTATTGCTGTGGAGCACTCAGCAATCTTAGGTCATCCTCAGTCCGTCCTCAAATCAGACACATCGTTCATGCTCCGTAACCACGATATCTCGAGCATACAGGCTCAACCTTAAGAATTTTGCCTCGTAGTCTGCTACGGACTTACTCCTCTAAACCAGCCTAAAAAATGCCTTCCTCTGCGCATCAATATAGCTAGTCCCAATATACTTATTTTTGATATGCCGCCTTAAAGTACTCCCAATTGAGATCATCCACTACAGCACTATCCCGAACCGTGAGCCACCACTGGTATGACTCATCCCGGAGAAGTGATACCACTCCTTTCAGTTTCTCCTCAGCATTCAGATCCAAATCATCCATGATTCGCTCTGTCGCCTCCAACCAATACTCAGCCGTATTGGGTGCCACACCAGATACACCTCGGAATACCTCAGCTCCATTGGCTCGAAGTCGTTCAGGTATAGATTTCTGAGCTCCCATGCCTCCACCTGCTCCAGCCACCCTCTTAAGCACTCGCAACATCACCGCGATCTCGTCATCTCTCCGTCGATCACGATATTCAACAACAATGAATCGGTGGTGGTGGCATCTCATTCTCAGACCCTTGACCAGACCTAACTGGTTCCGATACGGTCATCCTGCCTCTACTACGCCCACGCACATTAGGACCACATCCCCTAGAACTCATGTCTATGATTGCAATTTAATCTGATTTAAGAAATTTCATGTATTAGCTTCCTGTTCCACTAATTATCCACGAACAATTTTTATGTAACGAAGTTTAGTAGTAGTTCTTTTGATCATTTCAAAGTTTTCATTCTAATCTCCTACTCTAATTTAGAGAATCATATTCATTCAATAGTATCTACTACACAAGTTCACCGATTTGAGCACTTTCGTTCGTTCCCAACCCAGGGGTATTTTCGTAATTTGTCATATAGGGGTATTTTCATAATTTTCCAAATTAGGGTATCTTGAAATTTTGCAAAATAGGGGTTTTTGGTATTTTTGGAAAATTAGAATATTTTGGTAAAAATTAAGGGTAATATGGTAATTTTATAAACTGAGGGTATTTTGGTAATTTCTACAAATCGGGCTACTTTGATGATTTTCCAGATCTAAGGTGGTTTTTTGCAAATCAGGGGGTAATTTGGTGATTTTAAAACTAGGGTTTTTTATAAAACAGTGTAGCTAGTCCCTTTCGGGTTTTAATTATTCAATTTAGCCTATGGGTAAGTCCTCTTGGTTAGGGTGAACCGTCACTACGCACCAGGTAGGATTCGAGCGAAGAGGAGGTGAGTCACTAGGACTGCTTAAATACAAAGCTCCCCCTGAATCCAATCCTAGACATGCGCATAACTGTTGCCACACCCTTAACTCAGCGACTTACTCACAGGTTTGTTCGATTAATCTTTAAATTTTATGGAATTTTGTGTGGGAGTAAGCTAATCCTAGCGTTCAATATCTCCTAATCTACTAATCTACGATCCCGTAATCCCCACATACAAATCACATAATAATTAGAGGTACTTACCTGGTGGACTTTGGGCCGGAGACTCAGGTGCCATGCCAGAAAACCTGCTCATCTTTTAGTAAAACTCAATTTCAAAAAGAATATTTTGGGCCCAAAAGCCCTCAAGGTCGAGTTTTGAACCGGGCTTTGATACCAAATTGAAACACCCCAAACCCGCCCATAAGCCCTGACCGGATCTGGCATGCTCCTTGAGTAAAACGTAGCTGAATCTCATTTTGTCATGTTGGAAAAACTGGTGGTTTTGGAGAAAATAGATTTGTGTTATGATAAATTTTAAAAACCGTGCTATTATTAAAGTTGGTATTGAAACGTTATTTCCATGTTTCAAAAATTACAAGTTAAAATAAATGTCGAATTTTAGTGCTTATCATTAAGTTGAAAATCTTACGTGTTCAGGTGTCAAAACATTTGAAGTTATTTTACGAAAAATTGTAAAACCATTTGTTTGATGTTGATCGTATCAGAATAAAAATTAAATCGCATAAATAAAATAGTTAAATAGTAATGGCCTTATTACAACAGAACAAAACCCGAAATAGATCCCAAAAATGAAAAAAAAATGTGATAAGTCTAATTATCAGAAAACCCAAAAATGCTGAGCTGAGCATGGCCACCACTAAGTCCCTGCCGACCCGGTCCATTTACTGAGTATCACCTGCAAAATGTTAGCCTACGAAGGGTGAGTCAACAGACTTAGTGTGTAACAGCCAACACAGACTCCCAAACAATTAAGGCATATCAAATCACATATAACAAATATAAGCAATGATGCAACCTAACCCACCTAGATATCCAACCTCTACACATCACTCGTACCTACCAATCACACCATGGGGATTACTAAATCGACCCTCCATCCGCTACACACCATCGAAGGTAGTCGCTGCAGTCAACTGCACATCGCCCTTATAATCGTGGCATAGCCACCAGATAATGTGACGAGTCACCGGATTCATAATATATGACATAAGTCACCGGATAATGTGGTAAAAACCACCGAAACACTTCCCCTTAATCAACGTCACCCATATGCCCGTGCAACATACATATTATTTTGATATCATGCAATATACCTTACCCCATGGCCATAACGAAATTTCACATGCTCTCATATCAATGTTTATAACCATTATTAACGAGTATTAAGGGTAACATACCTGAATGAACTATACCATTGAATGGTACCCTTAGCCATGTTTATTTGTCACTTTATTAACACATGCTTAACATTATTACTATTAATCTATCGGGAACTTAGTGTGAGGTTACACACCTGGTTACTAACGCAATTACCGAATCCCAAAAATCCTGATCTAACGCACTAGATCCCCTTTCCTACATTCGGCCAACACGAAGATCATTAGCAAAGAGGCCATTCGGCTATACAAACAAATCTCGAAAGGTTAACGCACAACCATAATCCTTACCTTAACGCGGATTTGGTTTCCAACCAAATCCTGAAGCTATGTGATGAACCTTCGTTGCAATCGGCCAAGCCCTAACACACACAAACGATCAGCCTTCGACTTTTGAATGAATGAGAGACAGATCCAAAACACTAGAACCCTTACCTAGATCGCTTGGACAAATTTCAAAGATCTACAGTGTTCGGCAACACTCCTCCCTACAATTGGCTTAAACACGACATTAAGAATCCCAAGAACCATTCGGTCATACCATGAATCCCGAAACCAAAAGAGATAGTTACCATCTTACCTTACTGATAGTTCCAGCCACCGAGCACCAACATTCGGCACCCCTAAGTGATCTTAGAGGTTTCGGCTACCAACATGAGACAAGAATGAAGTTTAATATATAGATCTTCAATAGAAGGGAAGATAGAAGAGAAGCCACTTGCCAAGAGATTTGGCTATGCCTCAAAAAGAAAGAGATAGATTCAGCACTTCAATGGAGACTAGATCTCATGAGAAGAGAAAAAAATAAGTCGAAGAATATTCTGCCAAACACTTGAAAGAAGAGAATAAGAAGAGAACCACAGGGTTTAGCTTTTAAATAGGGTAAAGATGGAGGAAGAAAATGAAATGGAAAAGAAAGGGTTCGGCAAAGAGAAGGAAAGAACTTTCGGCACAAGAGACTTGAAAGAAGAAAAAGCTATCGACTAAGAATGGGTGTTCGTTTCGGCTTTGAACAAAATAGGAAGAAGAGAAGATGCACGATTGGTTCTTTTCGACTTTTGGTCAAAAGAGAAGAAAAAAATTTCACAGAATCACAAATAAAAAGAAAAGAGAGAAAATGGCCTCCCACTTTCCTTGTTTCGGTATCTAAAGCCCCTAACACAAACACTCTCCTCCTTGGCCCAAAATACCATGCCAAGACCCCTCCATTCAGCCAACTCTTCCTCTCTCATCCAAATCCTTTTTTCCTCCTACTTAGCCGAATCTTTGAGCTGTTGACCCAATCTACACTTCATCCATTCAAGAGAGTCCCACATGAGCACACCTCTTCCTTGCTTGTGGCGTGAAAAAGAATAAGCAGAAAGGGATTTCTGACTCGAACTGAAGCACCTTAGTGGCGCCTCCTTTGCTACTTTGCCACTAGGTTGTTTGTGCC
The DNA here is from genome assembly GCA_025506655.1 of Gossypium rotundifolium. Lineage (NCBI taxonomy): Eukaryota > Viridiplantae > Streptophyta > Magnoliopsida > Malvales > Malvaceae > Gossypium > Gossypium rotundifolium. The sequence goes on from CP106730.1 coordinate 36,389,541, forward strand.
ACAACCCTCCAATAAATTCTTTTAACCCCTAACTCTCTTAGCTCCCTCTTCCTAAGCACTAAAACAAAATTTTTGGCCATGACCCAGGCTTAACCCGAGGTCATGCATAGACCCTAAAACATGCTAAACTAACACAGTAAGCATATCGTCACATGAAAACACATGCAAAATACAGAGGCCCCAATTTAAGGATATTACAGTTCTAGTTCTGAGCAGATGATTACTGGTAATGTAGAATTGTCCCCAAGGAATGCATATTCTAAATGTTTTGGTAACTGTTTTAAGTCTAATTTGGGTGGCTCTTCGATGGAGGGTTTTTATTTTAATACGTCATCTTCTTCAATGTTTTCTTTTTTTATTTGTCTGAATGATGATGTATTCAAACTGATCTCATTATCTTCATCTTCTTCCCTCTCCTTGAGGTGGACATAGTTCTATCGTGTCATCCTACAGAATTTCCTATAATGAATTTTTAATAATATGATCAGTAGTGTCGACAAAATAACTGGAATCATCTTGCTCTCTAGAATATCGCATGACATCATAAATTTGGAAAATAATTTCTTCATCACCTATCCGTAGTGCTAATATGCCATCACCTACATCAATAATAGCTCTAGCAGTGGCTAAAAAAGGACGCCCTGAGATTAAAGGAACATTGATGTCCTCATCCATGTCTAACACAACAAAATCAACAGGGAAAGTAAATTTATCAATTTTCACCAAGACATCTTCAATAACTCCTCTAGAATATTTAATCGATCTATCAGCTAATTGAATACTCATCCTAGTGGGTTTTGGTTCCCCAAGATCTAGCCGTTTAAACAATCGGTAAGGCATTAAGTTGATACTAGCACTTAGGTCTGCTAATGCTTTCGTGATGTTTAAACTACCAATTAAGCAAGGAATAGTGAAACTTCCTGGATCTTTTAACTTCCGTGGTAGCCTATTTTGGAGAAGGGCTGAAGACTCTTCATTAAGTTCCACATTTGATACTTCCTCAAGCTTCCTTTTGTTTGTGAGAAGTTCCTTTAAGAATTTTGCATACTTTGGCATCTGGGAAATAGCTTCAACAAAAGGTAAGTTAATATGTATTTGTTTAAATAGTTCAATGAACTTACCGTATTGAGCATCCAGTTTTTCTTTCTTCAATTTTTCTAGATATGGAATTTGTGTTCTATTCTCTTTAGGCAATGTATTGTCGTTCTCAACTTCTACACTTTTTTTATTGGTAACCTCATATGGTGTCTTTCTTTGTGGTTCAACAACCCATTTGCCACTCCTTAGTGTGACTGCCCTTACTTTCTTTCTGTCTTTGGAAAAAATTTTCATTCGTATTTCACATATTATTTTAGTAAGTATTCTAACTAGCGTAATGAGCTCTCCTACCTGAGTCTTGATTCCCTTGAGTGAGATTTACTGTTCATCAAGTGTTGCTTCCGTCATTTGGAGATAAGAATCTGTAGCTGCCATGAATTTTGTCAGCATCTCTTCAAGGTTTGAATCTTTTTCCTGTGGATAAAGCTGACTTGGGTAATTTGGAGGAGGTTGCTGCCTTTGAATTCCTTGATTTCCTTGTCCTCCCCACGAAAAATTTGGGTGGTTCCTCCAACTTTGCTATAAGGATTATTAGTGTTTATCTTCTCATTGTCTGCTTATTGGTAGGGTGGGACTCAGAATTCGCCATATTTCCACTCTATTCGCATTGCATGATTGGGTGTACCTGCGAAGAACATAAATTATAAAGCTTTTTATTCATTAACTCCACCTGCGTTGACAGCATTGTCACTGCATCTATGTTAAACACTCCGGCTGATTTTGTCAATTTAGCCCTTGTAATTTGCCATTGATAGGTGTTCAATGACATATCCTCAATAAAATCGTAAGCCGCTTCAGGATTTTTGCTATTCAAAGTTCCACCGGCTGATGAATCAATCATTTGCCTAGTTGGAGAATTCATACCGTTGTAAAAAGTTTAGACTTGAAGCCACAAAGGTAATCCATGGTGTGGACATCTCCTTAGGAGATCCTTGTATCTCTCCCATGCATTATATAATGTTTCTACGTCATTCTGCACAAAAGAAGATATGTCATTCTTAAATTTCACTGTTTTGGTCGGTGGAAAATATTTTAAAAGAAATTTTTTTAATCATTTGATCCCATGTGGTGATTGACCCTCGTGGTAACGAGTTCAACCACTGCTTTGGTTTATTCCTTAATGAAAAAGGGAATAACTGAAGACGTATGTCATCATCAGAAACGCCATTTATTTTGAAGGTATCACAGAATTATAAAAAATTAGATATATTAGTATTTGGATCTTCATCCTGCAAACCATCAAATTGAAAAAACTGTCGAATCATTTGTATTGTGTTAGGTTTTAATAAAAATTATTAGCAGCTATAGCAGGCCTAACAATAGTAGATTCTGCTCCTGTCAAATTAGGTTTAGCATAATCATACATAGTACACGGAGCATTCTGTTCCTGCATATTTGGCGGTCGATTGTTTTCGTCCATCCCTTCAGTAGGATTGGATCTTTATTGTTGTTCATCTCTTTGGTAGTCTAGAGCCCGTCTAGTTTCTCTGTGATTCCTGCAAGCGGTAGCTTCAATGTCACTTTTGTATTCTAAAGGTCCTCTCGGGTTCCTTCTAGTCATAAACTAGACGTACCTGTTAGGAAAAGAAAGAAAGAAATTTAGAAAAACAAAGATATATGTAGAAAAATAAGAAAAAAATTAAAAATAAAATAATGGATAAAGTAATAGAAAATAGAGCTTTCTTAATATTCTAGAGTTCCCCGGCAAAGGCGCCAAAAACTTGATCGTGTCAAACAGTTAAGTTTTAATATTAATAAAGAATGATCGAACCTGTACACTAACTATGACAACGCTAGAGGCAAGTGCACCTATTGAACAGTAGTATAATTTAGGCAAGAATACCTTATCGAACCCAAGGGAACCTAAAAGTACTACTACTCACTTTCTTTCTATTATTTAGCCTGAAATATGGAGTGATTGGTTTATTAATTTAAAAACTAATAAAGTACTTAAACTAAATGCACAGAAAAAAGAATGAATTGGAGAAAGACTTTAGGAAAACTCAGTTGATGAAGACGACACCCTCAAGAAGAATCCACCTATGACTTCACTTATTATTTATTCCCCAAACCATATGATTTCTTAACATATTTTGATCCGTGAGACTCCATAATCTATATTAAACCCTCTCTCGAGGCAAATAACGTCTAACCTTAGGTTAATTAGTGGAACTCTCGTTCTCTTATAATAACTCCCTAAGGAAGCAGTAAATCGATCAATGGATTCCCATATTAGGTTTCACCCTAATCTGGCAAAATCTCATAACCCTATCTCTAGGCACCCGATCAACTCCGCTCAATTATGCTGGATCTATTCTTAGGTAGGGTCTATTCCTTCTCCACCTAAGCACATCAGATTAAATTAACCAATATAATTAAGAACAAACTAAGTACTTATCATATAATTTAGAAATCAAATAACAAAATCCATCATAGGTTTCATCCCGTTCAGGTACCTAAAGGGTTTAGTTCAAAACTAAATAAGAAAACATTTCAAGAGATAAGATAAAACAAAACATAAGAAATCCTTAAAACTCCCTAAAGGAATTGAATGAGAGATCCTCCGTCTTGAATGGAGCTCAGGCTTCTTGAGATGGATCAACTGGCTATCTTTAAGTGTTTCCCTGAAAGATGAAAGCTTTGGCAAAAGCCTCTGCCAAAAGGCAGTCCCTCAATGTCTGCCTTAGGTTGTTTATATAGGCCTTTGAGATGCTTTATTTCTAAGTACCTCTTTCAAGTAGATTTATTATTAGAGAGTTTAAGTAGACTTAGGTGTATTTTTTTTTTGGCTTCAAGCATCCAAATTCGAGTGAAATTGCTCATTCTCGTGACAAGGGAATGGCCATGGCACACGCCCGTGTGATTTAGGGTTGGGCCGTGCCTTGATTCTGTCGTTTTGGGCACGGCCATGTAAGTCGGGATCCAGGCCATGCTTCAGGTCTGTCGATTGGGACACGGCCATATAGATAACCAGGCACGTCCGTGTGTGGTAAATGGATGATGTACGACTGTGTGTGACAGAGTTGAGGCCGTGTTTTAGGTAATTGGCGAGGCACGGTCGTGTGGGCTTTGGGCCAGGCCGTGTCGAAATCTTATGTTGGACCAATTTAGTCCATTTTAAGCCAGTTTTCCGTTCTTTTTATCCTTAGGTGCTTTCCTGGGTATAAGACATGAAAAGAAAGGATTAAGAGCACCTTTTTACATAAATCAAGGATAATTCATCCAAAAGCATACTAAATGTGGGATTAAAATATGTTGCTTTTACGGTTTATCACTTGGCCACAATCAAAATTTGTTATAAATGGCAACTTACCTGCGATTGGTGTGTTTGGTGGGGTGGGTTGACTTGATCCCCACAGGTGTGGTGGGATGGTACGGGTGGTGTGTAGCAGATGGATTATTAGGATGGGTTGGTTTGCATACTTTGTACATAATTATATATGTATATATTCTGTTTTATAAATGGGATTAGGCTCAAGATTATGCTAAATGGGCTCTGGCCCAAGTTATTGCTAAACGGTTTCCAGCCGAGTGGGCAACGGTAAGGGGATTATGCACTAAGTTCTAGTAACTCACCCCGTTTCCTCAACCCTTGTAGGTAATGCTCAGTAACGTAGATTTGGGCCATGGATGACTCGGTGGAGGCCATACTTCAGAAATGGTGTTTATTTTGAACTTTAGATTTCTATTTTCGTTTACTTTAATATTTCGAGTTTTTATGTTGTAATAAGGCCTATAAAATATTTTATTTTTTTCTTTATGTTTGACGAACTTATTACGTTGCTTAAATTATTTTAAAATGGGAATTTTTAAAAACTTAAATAAGGATTTTCCAAAATAGATTAACAAATGGATTTCATAACAAACTTCTATGAATATTTTTAACTCAAAATTTTCTCTCGAAATATCAACGATATTTTCAAAAGCCACGATTTGATAAATTTCTAGTTCAAAATTTATCGATTTATCAATCAATCTTCGAGGTTAGTAGTATTTTAACAAATATTTCGAATCAAACTTGTTTTCTTGATTTTAACAAATCAATACCTATTTTAGTACAAATCTAAAGGATTTAACATGTTTTCTCATGTGACATGTCAGATCCGGTCATAATGCATGGGCCGAGTTTGGGGTGTTACACAAACACCGCTAATGTATAATCTTTGAAGCGTTTTTTTAGTCCAAACGCCACTAAAAACGTTGCTAAAGCCCTATTTTGCTGTAGTGATGTATCAAATACGATGCCAATGTCCCAGATATGGTCTTACAAGTAAATTTCATATCGATGCCAGCATCCCAGAAGTGGTCTTACATGAAATCTCAAATCAATGCCGATGTCCCAGACATGGTCTTACATGATATCACATAGCCGACACCTATGTCATGACATAGTTAATCCTATCTATTCCTAGATTCAAAAGGGACTTCTCGGGCATTAACACTATGTCGATTCTATTCGAATTCACGTGTACATCTTCTCATGTGCATTCATCATTATCAATAGTCATATGAACATACATAATTCAATTCAAACACGTCTATTTGTATATTGACTTACCTCGAGTTTGGTTTAATGGAAACGGATACGGTCACTCGATTACTTTCGCTTTCCCGCGATTTAAGTCTGTTTCCTTCGGCTCTTGATCTATACATATTCAAATGTAATCCATTGATTCACTATTTCATTCAATTCAATCCATATACACACATTTAAGGTAATTTGTAATTTAGCCCTCAAATTTGCACATTTTATCAATTTAGCCCATTTCTCTCAAAACATCAATTATACAAAATCACCATATACCCATGCTTAGCTGAATGCTCATGTATCTAGTACAAATCCAAACATTTCATCAAATTCACAATTTAGTCCCTCAAATTGCTATTTTCACAATTTAGCCCTAATTAGCTAAATTCATCACAAATTCAAGAACAAACTATATAAATCAAACATATAGCTTTCATAATCCACCATAAAACCTCATAAATTTCATGTGTTCATTAAAGTATCAGTTCAAAAATATCATCAATTCTTCAAATTACAACACGGGCTTGATAGTAGACTAAGCAACAATCTCAAAAACATAAAAATCATCAAAATCCAAAGTCAAAACATACCTTAATTTTGCAAATCAATAACCGAACCCTAGCTTGTTTATTTCTTCTTATTCTTTGCTAATTTTGGCACAAAAGATGATAACTATCATCTTCCTTATGTTTGTTTTATTTAATATTCATATTGATGCCAATTTACCATGTTAACCTTGAGATAAAACATACATAACTCATAAAATTAATGGCATAACCATCCAAAGTCTTCACTATCCTTTTTAATGGCATAATTGCCTTATAAGGCCCCTACACTTAAAAGCAACATCAAATAGGAACTTAATTAATTAAAAGCCCACTTTTAAACGTTATGCAATTTAGTGATTCTGTCAAATTAAGCACACAAACAGACAAATTTACTCACAGAAATTACACACATGCTAAATCACATAATAAAGGCACAAAAAATTATATTAAACTATTTTTTAGACTCAAATTTGTGGTTTCGAAACTACTGTTCCAACTAAGGTCTAAACTGGACTGCTACACATATCACACAAGACATAAGCATATCATCAACTAAAACCACAAGCTTGTGCATTTAAACATAACTCTTTTGGAATTAACCACATGATAAACCATTTCATAAGAAATTACATAATTTAAACCTTACCAATCTTTCATGAATAGAAGCATATTTCCATTTGGGCACTTACCATTTCAATGCATAACTATATAAGTAAACATAATACAGTCCAACCAATAGCTAGGCACATGCCTAGGCATCAAACAACAACAAATGTTAGCATACTTGAACATATTTCATATGAATTCAACATGGATAACCATTATACTTGAATATGATTCATTTGGATATAACAACCTTTATAACATAACATGCTTTCCATATATCTCATCATTTCAATGTATTTCATAAATACATGTATTTGTTTGTATTGAACATTTATCGTTTCTGTCCAATTCATATCTGTTAAACCGTTTAGAATACTTTTGGATACCCGAGATAGCTTATACAAAGGTTGCTAACTCAGATAACTATAATTCGTCAATTCCTGTACATGTATGCTCACACGAGTTGTGAAAATGGGCTTGCTCACACAAGTTGTGGGTCAGAACATAGCTACACGATGCTTCTTACACGAGCTGTGGAGTATCTGCAACACATGCCAAACCTCAACCATTGGTAAGACATTCAAGACCAGCACTCGAATCATGTAAACCTTAAAGACATGTCATTCGTATCTTATGAATTCCTAAGGTTCAAATGGGGCTCGATAGTCTTCGTACATCATTGAATTTCTATCATTTCATGACATAATAATTTTCATAATAACATCCATATGTTAATTCATGTACAATAAACAGCACATTAAATAGTCAATTTATCTCACATGTAAGTGTTTATAGTTCATACAAACTTAATCCCATCTAGTGAACCCAGATGATGAAGTTTACCTTGGGGTGTGGCTAGGACAAAAATCGGCTTGAAACTTTATCATGCTATCACTTAGGCGCCATCAATAGAGGTCGTAAGTCTTGTTCAAGGACTTTCTCCCACTTAATATTTTAAAAACATGTACGAATTTTATCCTAGATTTCAAGAGCGATCATACAATAGTCCTAGTGACATTCTTGCCTAATCTATATGACATGCTTCCAATATATGCATGGCATGTTATGGTAATTTTATAATATTCACATTAATTTATTCATAATAATCAATCAATTATAAAGAAAAACAATTTTGTTTGTCTACATTTTTTATTTTAAGGGAAAAACTGAAGAAGTGAATGTGAACCATGCACCAGGTAGGGTCTTAAGAAAGAGAGGTGCATCATATTTGACCGCATAAAAACCAAGTCTTTGTAACAGCTCGATTTTGGGCCTAGTCAGAATAATGATTTTGGGGCCACAAATTCGACAAGGAAATTCTTATTTTTATTATATTTTTATGGTCTATGATTTCACGAAAAGATTCCATGAAAATTTCGTACGAAAATTTTGACGTTTGGGCATTTAATTTAGTCAAAAGGACTAAATTATAAATAGTGCAAAAGTTGAGTTCCACATGTTAGAAGTGTCCAATTTCTATGAAATTGGAAATTGGAGGTCCTTAAATGGTAATTAAACCATAGGTTAAATTGTTGGACAAAATTGGACATGAGATAAGTGAAATAGGATATTTTTAAGTTAGGGGCATTTTGGTAATTTGGTAATTAAATGGACTAAAAGACAAAACAAAAGCCAAAAACCCTTGTCCATCTTCTGTCTTGGCCGAATTTAGCATGTAAGAAGCCATGGCTAGGGTTTTCAAGCTTACAAGTTAAATAATAAAGAAAACGAGTTTCGGACTTAGAATGGGGAAAGATGAATATTGGACGACTCGGTCCCCTTCGCCATTTTAAGTCGAGGTAAGTTTGTGTGAAATTAAAGCTATATAATGATTTTATATTTTTAATTGCCTGATATTATGTGAAATAAATATTATTTTTAAGAAATCGACCAACGATGCCTCTATGAGACTATGATGAAAATATGTTAAGTTGAAGTGTCAGTTTAATATTTGAAATAGCAAGGATACTAATGTCATGACATGAGATAAGGAGGTCCCATATAAGGCATTGTCTGGGACATGGCATCGGCACCGAATGTAGGTCCCGTATAAGACATGTCTGGGGCATGACATCGGCACCAAATAAGGAAGGTCCCATATAAAACCATGACTGGGACATTGCCTCGGCACCAAAGGAAGATCTCGTGTAAGACCATGTCAGGGAGATGGCATCAACATCTATATACGATCTCGTATAAGACCATATTTGGGATATGGCATCGACATCCAGATAAGAAAACTTGTGTAAGACCATATTTGGAATAGGCATCTACATCGAGATAAGAGATCCGGTGTAAGACCATATCTAGGATATGGCATCGGCATCAAGAGGAGATCCCATGTAAGACCATATCTAGGATATGGCATTGGCATCGTGATACATGTATGAAGAGATTGAGTATCCTTTAATATTCCGAGTAGTTCAACAGGGTAAAGATCTAAGTTTATGTTCAAGAAGGAAAAAGTGTTAAAGTTATGTGATAAAGTGATACAGGTACATGTAAGAAACTCACAGAAAAAAATCTGATATGTGATATGTGACGATTAAGTGTAAGTATATGTATGTATACACTTACGAGCAATGTGCTCAGGATGTGATAAATTTTATTAAGAAGGAAAATGTGTAAGTTATACCTATGAGAATGACCTTGTGATTATAAGACCATGCTTATGATGTATGAATAAGTGGGAAATGTGATTGATGATCATGTGTTAGGCTTTAAAGCCAAATTAAATTGAGAAATGAAATGTTCAAGTCTTTATTATTGATGTATAGGTTAAATTCGCCAATGAATGGCTTGTAAATATTTGATGATGACTAGTAATTGGCATGGCTAACTATGGATATACTTTAGTCTTATATGTGTGTAAATGAGAATTAATACAAAGAAAACATGATAGAGTAAAATTAGCAACAAAACAGTTTGGACAACAGCAGTTGTATCACTTTGAAAATTCACCAGAAATGGTGGAAATTGAATTGTAAGTTGAATAAGATATGAAATTAAATATTATTGAGTCTATATTTTTATAAAAGAAACGGTGAAAGAAAAAGAATCTCATATTATGAGATATTTGAATTTTTATAAGAAAAGGTGGTAAACCATAAAAGTAACATATTTTAATCCCACATTTAGTATACTTTTTGATGATTTAGCCCTTGATTGATATAAAAGGTGTTGTAATCCTTTCTTTTCATGACATATACTCAGGAAAGCACCCAAGGATAAAAAGAACACAAAACAGGCTCAAAACGGAGTAATTGGGCCTTAGCAAGAATCAACACGGCCTGGCACAAATCTTGCACAGCCGTGCCTCACCGACTACCTAGAGCACTGCCTAACTCACGAGTTGCACGCCCGGGCATCATCAAAAAAACACATTACTAAGTCTACTTAAACATCCTAGGAGTAATTCTACTTGAAGGAGGTACTTAAGAGCCAAGTAAAGCATCTCAAAAGCCTATATAAACAACCCAAGGCAGGCATTAAGTGAGACAATTTTTAGCAGAGGCTTTTGCTGAAGCTTTCATCGTTTAGGGAATCACTTGAAGATAGCCAGTTGATCCATCTCAAGAAGCTGGAGCTCCATTCAAGATGGGGGATCTCTCCTTCAATTCCTTCAGAGAGTTTTAGGGATTTCTTATGTTTTGTTTTATCTTTTCTCTTAAGATGTTTTCTTATTTAGTTATGAACTAAACCCTTCAAATACCTGAAGGGGATGAAACCTATGATGGTTTTTGTTATTTGATTTCTAAATTATATGATAAGTACTTAGTTTGTTCTTAATTATTTTCCTTAATTTAATTTGATGTGCTTAGGTGGAGGAGGAATAGACCCTGCCTAAGAGTAGATCTAGCATAATTGAGCGGAATTAATCGGGCGTCTAGAGATAGGGTTCTGAGATTTTGCCGGATTAAGGTGAAACCTAATATGGGAATCCATTAATCGATTTACTTCTTCCTTAGATGGTTATTATAAGAAAATGAGAGTTCCACTAATTAACCTAAGGTTAGATGTTATTCACCTTGAGAGAGGGTTTAATATAGGTTAGGGAGTCTAATGGATCAAGCTAAGTAAAGAAACCATATGGTTTGGGGAATAAATAATAAGTGAAGTCATAGGTGGATTCTTCCTGAGGGTATCGTCTACATCAACTGAGTTTTCCTAAAGTCTTTCTCCAATTCATTCTTTCATCTTTGCATTTAGTTTAAGTATTTCATTAGGTTTTAGATTAATAAACCAATCACTCCATATTTCGAGCTAAATAATAGAAAGAAAGTGAGTATTAGTACTTTTAGGTTCCTTTGGGTTCGATAAGATATTCTTGCCTAAACTATACTACTATTCGATACGTGCAGTTGCCTCTATCATTGTCATAGTTAGTCTATAGGTTTGATCAATCTTTTTATAAATTTTAAAACTTGACTGTTTGACACGATCAAGTTTTTGGCACCGTTGCGGAGGAACTCTAAAATATTAAGAAAGCTCTATTTCTATTACTTTAGCCATTATTTTTATTTTTTATTTTTTTCTTATTTTTCTACATATATCATTGTTCTTCTAAATTTCTTTCTTTCTTTTCGTAGAAGAAACCTCTAGTTTATGACTAGAAGAAACCTGAGAGGACCTCTAGAATACGAAAGTGACATTGAAGCTACCGCTCACAAGAATCGCAGAGAAACTAGATGAGCTCTAGACTACCAAAGAGAAGATCAATAAGAAAGATCCAATCCTACTGAACGGATGGACGAAAACAATCCACCGCCAAATGTGCAAGAACAGAATGCTCCGCGTACTATGTATGATTATGCTAAACCTAATTTGACAGGGGCAGAATCTAGTATTGTTAAGCCTGCTATACCTACTAATAATTTTGAATTAAATCCTAACACTATACAAATGATTCAACAGTTTGATCAATTTGATGGTTTGTAGGATGAAGATCCAAATACTCATATCTAATTTTTTAGAATTCTGTGATGCCTTCAAAATAAATGGCATTTCTGATGATGCCATACGTCTTCGGTTATTTCCCTTTTCATTAAGGAATAAAGCAAAGTAGTTGTTGAACTTGTTACCACAAGGGTCAATCACCACATGGGATCAAATGACCGAAAAATTCCTTTTAAAATATTTTCCACCAGCCAAAATGGCCGAATTTAGGAATGACATATCTTCTTTTGTGTAGAATGACGTAGAAACATTATATGATGCATGGGAGAGATACAAGGATCTCCTAAGAAGATGTCCACACCACGGATTATCGTTGTGGCTTCAAGTCCAAACTTTTTACAGTGGTGTGAATTCTTCAATGTGGAAAATGATTGACTCATCAGCCGGTGGAACTTTGAACAATAAAACTCCTGAAGTAGCTTACGATTTTATTGAAGAAATGTCGTTGAACTCCTATCAATGGCAAATTACAAGAGCCAGACCAACAAAATCAGCCGAAGTTTTCAACATAGACGTAGTAACAATGCTGTCAACACAGGTGGAGATGATGAATAAAAAGCTTGATAACATATGTTCTTTGCAGGTACACCCAGTCAAGCAATGCGAAGTGAGTGAAAATGTGGCGAATTTTGAGTACCCACCCTACCAACCGGGCGCAGACAATGAGCAGACAAATTATATGGGTAACAATTTCAGACCTAATAATAATCTTTATAGTAACACTTATAATGCAGGTTGGAGGAACCACCCAAATTTTTCGTGGGGATGACAAGGAAATCAAGGAAAACAAAGGCAGTAACCTCCTCCAAATTAGCAAAATCAGCACTATCCACAGGAAAAGAAATAAAACCTTGAATAGATGCTGACAAAATTCATGGCAGCTACAGATTCTCGTCTCCAAAAGACTGAAGCAACATTTGATGAACAATAAAAATCGATCAAAGGGATCGAGAATCAAGTTGGAGAACTTACTAGGTTAGTGGGACATCTCACAAAGCTAATTTCTGAACATCAACAAGAACTTCTACCAAGCAACACAGAAATAAAACCAAAAGAACAGATCCAAGACATCACATCTCAAGAGGGTACAAAGGTAGACAAGCCCACATCAGCACAAGAAACCAAGGAAGAAAAAGTTAAAATAGAGGTTGCACAATAAACACCAGTAATCAAATAGTACCAACCTCGCATACCTTGTCCCGAAGCATTGAAAAAAGATGATTCTGAGGAACAATTCGGTAAGTTTCTAAAACTTCTAAAGAAAATACATATTAACTTACCTCTTCTTGAAGCTCTTTTTCAGATGCCCGACTCAAGGAGATTTTTAAGAAAGCTCTTGACGAACAAACGCAAAATAGATGAAGAGCACCATGTGGAACTCAATGCAACATGCTTAGCAATGCTACAAAACAGACTACCATAGAAACTAAAAGATCCAAGGAGTTTTACTATTCCATGTTTAATTGGTAGTTTAACTATTGATAATGCGTTAGCTACTTTAGGGGCAAGTATAAATGTCATGCCTTATGTACTGTTTAAACGACTAGGTCTAGGAAAGCCCAAACAAACTAGGATGAGTATTCAACTAGCTGATGAAACTGTTAGAATTCATAGGGGAATTATTGAAGACATTTTAGTAAAAATCGATAAATTTGTTTTCCCAGTAGATTTTTTTGTTTTAGACATGGATGGGAAAAATTCAATCCCTTTAATTTTAGGAATACCTTTTCTTGCAACTGCCAAGACTAAAATTGATGTTGTCACAGGAGAACTCATACTTCGTATAGGAGAAGAATCAGTCAATCTTTAAGCTATCGACTAAGCCAAAACAATAGAAGATGAAGGTAAGAAAGTCATTTCAATAGATAACCAAATTGTTCAACCTTCATCGCAGAAAACATCACAATGCATCAAACCTGAGCCAACTCATAGCCCCCAAGTAGTAACAGAAGAATCACACCAGAAACAAAACTGTAAGATCGACAATTTAGAAGAGTAGCAGATACACACCAAATAAAAGCTAGATCCACACGAAGTAAAACCAAAGGAACCACCAGAAGAGATCATAGGGACATCAAATTACTTTAAAATAGGAGACCAGGTGCTGTTAGACAAAGCTGATCCTCACATTACTTCAACACACCTGAAGAAAAAGGAAGAAATACTCCTTCAGGTACACAATATTTTCCCATATGAAATAGTCGAGGTAAGCAATCCAATATTCGACAATTTCAAGGTAAATGATTCTCGACCTAAACTTTGTCACAAAAATAAAACTGTCAGCAAGAGGGAAAATATTCAAACCTTTAAACCTCCCTAAAATTTTCAAAGTCAAGGGCAGTCTAGCATAAGACTATAAACGAGTGCTTCTCGAGAGGCAACCAGAGCACTAACACTATTTACTTTCAAATTTATTTTCTTTTCTTTCCTTCTTTATTCTCTCAACATTTAAACTAACACAAAAATGTAGATTTCCAGGCCACACGACCTGACACACGGTCGTGGCCGTGGCCGTGTGGAGCACCAGAACCACCACACTAACCGAGCAGAGCCATGCAAGTCAGTCCACCCACCCCCAAACATCACGGATCCAACCACCCACACCACGGGCACTGAAAAAATAGCATGATCGTGCCTCACGACTGTGCTAAGATACTGACTTGTTGAGCACGGCCAAACCACGTATGTGCATTCCATCTGTGCTCACAAGTTGGCCTTTTAGGAACAGGCGTGCCAATTGACAAACGGGCGTGGAAGAATAACACACTCCACAACACAGCCGAGTGATGCAGCTGTGTGAATCGACACACTCTCAGTACACGGGCGTGGGAAAGTACCAGATTTGAAATCTTTTTTAAATCCCCACAGCCCTTCCCCTTTTTCCCGTCTTCTTTTTTCATTTTCTTTCTTTCAAATTTTTCTCTCTGTTCATAGAAAAGGTCCAAGACTCTTGAGCAACACAAAAATCATGCCGAGGAAACGTAAGAAGATAAGCATCGTCTCCTCAGAGGAGACCTTAACATGAGTTCATGCCGACAGCTTCAGCTAATTGATACGCCAAGGTCTCCGAAACCTTTTCGGTTCTATTTTTCTTTTCTTTTCTTTTCTCCTTTACTTTCCTTATCTATACTTCTTTTCTGCTTAATTTAATTTATTTCATATTAGTTTCTTGGTTTTAGGCTCTAAAGGCTGCTAGGGAATCACGCCACTTCCACTATCACCAACACTCCGTAGCCTTAGAAATCATACCCACCTCACGAACCATCTGCTAACAAGGACTCCTTAGTCTGTTAGTCTTTTCTTTAAATTTTAGTTTTCTTCTTCGTCTCCTTCTCTTTATTCTCTTAATCTTTAATTATACAATTAGTATATTAATATTATTTCTCTAGATCTCTTGGCTATATCTTTCCAGGCTACCCAATTTCTTCATCTAGCAAATTACTTTTCAGTAGCCACACCACCAGGCCTATAGAAAGCACCATCACCGCCACCAAAGATGCCAGGAATCATCCAAAATTTAGGAAGTGTCACTCTACCCCTTCTCTTTTGATTTATCCCATAATTATCATTATCTATCTTTGTACATTGAGGATAATGTACATCTTAAGTGTGGGGGGATAAAAGTGCCTAACTTTTTGCATAATTCTTAATTTAATGCCTAATTTTTCATTAATCCTGAATTTAGTCTTATTTCTAAGTAATTTTCTCATATTACTAATTAGGATGAAATTTCTAATGATTTATGATTTTTATTGATATGTTTTGGATTAAGTCATTGATAATTGTACAATATGATTAAATTTCAAAAGAATACTAGAGAATCAAGCATGATAAGTCTATGTTTCAAAAATCAGAATTTGATAGGTTGTTGAACTAAATTTGAATATCACCCTGAAGTTTATAAGGATTAATGTCAACACCCATAATTTTTATGTGAGAATAAGCCTTATAGAGCATATATTCTTTTTCATGCTCACTTTAATTGATTATGAGTATGTCACTTTGAATTGTTATTCTAGAACTTGCCTCGTTTATACATGTTGGGACCACATTAATGATTTGATATACTGAGATGATAAAGGCACCTAGGTTTTAACCCATTCACTCCACTAAAAAGCTTACCTACATAAATAACCCCTAGTGAACCCATTTGATCCTAACAACCCTTTTTATTGAATTACCTGTTTGACATTGACCCAAAACCCTTTGTATTTGTTACCAACATTTTTTTTGACTATCCCTCTATCGGGAATTGATTTGATAAGTTGCCGAATTAGGTTATTTCAATTATCAAAGTTCATTCTATTATGTTTTTAGCTCGTTCTTGAAAAAAAATCCAAGTTTATTCAATATTAGTAGTATACAAAAGAGCTTCAAGCATTTAAACTCCAATTGTTAAAGAAAAAGCTCGTATTAAAGTATTATCAAATTTCAAGTGAGAGAAATACTCGTTATTATAGAGTAATTATCAATAGCAGGTATTATTGGCTTTCAATCGATGTAAGTACTTATATTAGTTCATTGTCTCTAGTTAGATAATTTGCCAAGTCAATCTCGACTCTAACCTTCTAATTCAGCCTATATCCACACCTTTAACCCTAGCCCCGTTACAACCCTAATAAAGACCTTTTGATTTGTGTATCGTCTCATATACAGTGGTGAAGATTTGATTTTCAGGCAAGCCTATGGGATTAACTTTTAGGATCAACTCTCGAGTGCCTTATTGTGAACCTTAAACACCTTTGAGTGATTTGAGTGAATCTTTAATGAGGATGTCAGTCCCAGTCAGTTTTGAATCAAGGGTAATTATTTAGATAAGGGGAGACACCTATGTTTTTATTCTACAAAATCATGACTTACCTCATTTGAATCTTTAGGGCTCTTTGAGTTGAATTATCCATGTATAAATTATCTATGAATTATGATGAGGCATGATTGATGAATATTATAAATTATGGAAGGTTCGTTCTAATTGTAAGTTGAGAATTTTGTTTGAGGATGAGCAAAAGCTTAAGTGCGGGGTATTTGATAAACCATAAAAGTAACATATTTTAATCCCATATTTGATATGCTTTTTGATGATTTAGCCCTTGATTGATATAAAAGGTGCTGGTAATCCTTTCTTTTCATGACATATACTCAAGAAAGCACCCAAGGATAAAAATAACACAAAATGGGCTCAAAATGGAGTAATTGGGCCTGAGCAAGAAATCAACACGGCCTGGCACAAAGCCTGCACGACCGTGTCTCAACGACTATCTAGAGCACGACCTAACTTACGAGTTGCATACGCATCATCTCTTTACCACACACGGGTGTGTCAAGCGATCTACATGGCCATATCCCAATTGACAGACCTAAAGCACAGCCCAACCCCGAATTACATGGGCATGTGCCATTGGGCATGTCCCTGTCGTGGAAAAGAGCAATTTCACTCAGATTTGGATGCTTAGAGGCAAAGAAACACATTCCTAAGTCTACTTAAACATCCTAGGAGTAATTCTACTTGAAGGACGTACTTAGGAGCCAAGTAAAGCATCTCAAAAGCTTATATAAGCAACCCAAAGTAGGCATTCAAGGGGGACGATATTTAGCAGACTTTTGTCGAAGCTTTCATCTTTTAGGGAATCACTTGAAGATATCCAGTTGATCCATCTCAAGAAGCCAGAGCTCCATTTAAGACAGAGTATCTCTCCTTTAATTCTTTCAGGGAGTTTTAGGGATTTCTTATGTTTTGTTTTATCTTTTCTCTTGAGATGTTTTCTTATTTAGTTACGAACTAAACCCTTCAGATACCTAAAGGGGATGAAACCTATGATGGATTTTGTTATTTGATTTCTAAATTATATTATAAGTACTTAGTTTGTTCTTAATTATGTTTCTCAATTTAATCTGACGTGCTTAGGTGGATGAGGAATAGACCCTGCCTAAGAGTAGATCTAGCATAATTGAGTGGAGTTGATCGGGCGCCTAGAGATAGGGTTACGAGATTTTACCGGATTAAGGTGAAACTTAATATAGGAATCTATTGATTGATTTACTGCTTCCTTAGGGGATTATTATAAGAGAATGAGAGTTCCACTAATTAACCTAAAGTTAGATGTTATTCTCCTCGAAAGAGGGTTTAATATAGGTTAGAGAGTCTCACGGATCAAGCTAAGTAAAGAAATCATATGGTTTGGGGAATAAATAATAAATGAAGTCATAGGTGGATTCTTCCTGAGGGTATCATCTTCATCAACTGAGTTATCCTAAAGTATTTCTCCAATTCATTCTTTTGTCTTTGCATTTAGTTTAAGTATTTAATTAGTTTTTAGATTAATAAACCAATCACTCCATATTTCAGGCTAAATAATAGAAAGAAAGTGAGTAGTAGTACTTTTAGGTTCCTTTGGGTTTGATAAGATATTTTTGGCTAAACTATACCACTGTTAGATAGGTGCACTTGCCTATGTCATTGTCATAGTTAGTCTATATGTTCGATCATTCTTTTTATAAATTTTAAAACTCGACTATTTGACACGATCAAAGGGTCAGAGTGATTTCGTAATCCCCTGTTCTGACTTGGGAAATTCATTAAAACTTGTAAAAAAAATAATCAAGAGATAAAGTTTATATGCTTGAATTTATTAATGAATCTAGTTTCAAGATAAAAAAGTGGGAACATCATTTGAGTTCTGTACCACGATAAATTTTTAGTGAAGATGGGTCAAAACTATCGGACAACGAAACAGGGGAGACTTTAAATAATAAACTGTACTGATTGGCAGAACCAAAAATTCTGGAAATTTTATGGAAATAAGATATGTGAGTATAGTTTCAAGGAAAATTAGAGGATCTTAATTTAGAGTTCCGTAGCTCCGGATAAAAATAATTTAGTGACTGTAACGCGAGTAGACAGCAGGATTAACATAAATGAATTGTGAGAATTAGTTAAAAACATATTAATAAGTTCCTTGTTATTTGCATACAAACTTACTAAGCATTGTATCTTACTCCGCTTTCTTTCTCATATCTTATAGGGTTTTATGCTAGCTCGAGTTGGAGATCGCTGGAGAAGTTATCACACTATCAAGCTATCATCGTAGGGTAAAAGTGAATATAGACATCTTAAGTTTATGGCATGTATAGGGACTTAGTCAACGGTGTATGTGTCATTTGATTTGGCTAAATGTGTTGGTTCATAATGGTAATATGATTCATTTTGTATAAGGCTATGAGATGTGGCTCATATTGGTTAATGAGTTGTAATGCCTATTTATATGGGTATGCTTATACAAAAAGTTTCACGTGATGTGGTTATGTGTGTTTGGTATAGATGGATTGAGGATGTGTTGATGATAATCATGGCATGAAAGTTTGATAAGTTTAAGCTAGGCAAAGTATGATGCCTTATGCATGAATAAGATTATATGAGTCATCTATGATCATGGCTTGTTTGATGATGTTTTAGTGCTCAATTATGCCATGAAAGATGCGATTGAAGTTGTGCATAGTTATGTGCAAATAAGGGTGCCAAAAGGGTTTGGTAAATAGCCATTTTATGGTCCACATGGGTAGAGACACGGTCGTGTGTCTCAGCTGTGTAGAGGACATGACCCCCGGACATGGCCGTGTTCCCAGGGCGTGTGAAGTCTGCATTTATTTTTCAAAATTTAATTCGCCACACGGCTTAAGTACAAGGGTGTGTGACTTGGTCGTGTAACCCTATTTTGTTTATGATGTCATAAATAGAAAGTTACATGGGATGAGGATATGGGCGTGTGTGACCACACGGCCTACCCACACGGGCGTGTCCCAAGGCACACGGGCGTGTGACCCCTGTTTTGATGAAAAAATTTCTAAGTCTTCTTAAAGTTTCTTAAGTTCTCGGTTTAGTCCCAAATAGTTACCAATGATTACTTTGGGCCTCGTGGGCCCATATAAGGGACGACTTGCATATGAATGAGTGATTTTAAATTGAATAAAATTTTATAGCCCGATTTTGTATAAATGTTTATGTTTTAATCCAATAACGCCTCTCATATTGTCGTGGCATCGAGCACGAGTAAAGGCTATTATGTTTATTGGTATCAGAGCTATGGTTTAGTCGATTCTCAAACTAACCTAGCGTATGCGTCTCTAGCTATGCATGCCATATTATGACTCGTGATAGTGTGATATCTCCCGGCTCTAACGAAATGGTTTTGTTAAGACAGAGATGACTGCCAACCGAGCTATTTTCGATAATGCTGAGAAAAATGATATTGAGGTGATTGAAATGTGTTTGTGATAAGACGAAACTTAGAAAGGTATGAATAGAAGTTCATGATATATATGTGTTAATATACGAAGTGAGATAACCATAAGTTGAGAAATGTGAAAACGTGGAATAAAATGAAAGTTTATATGGTGATAAGCCCATTCATGTTTGATTGGCATGCATATGTTGCTTTGTGCCCAATCTATTTGATTAAGTGAATATGATAAGTACACTCACACAAATTGACAGAATGTGTGTTTATGTACACTTGTTTGAATAAGTGTAATAAGTATGTTAATGTGATTGAATTTTATGTTCACTTATTAAATTAGAAATAATATGATGTTCTGCTTTACGTCTTTGTTATTGAACCATGAATATTATACTAGTTTGAAAATTGAATTGGAAAGATCAAATTGAGTAGGACGTAGGAAATGAGAGCGATCGTTCAATGATGAATTGACGAATAAGACCATGGTTGGACCATGGCAAAGTATGGAATGTAAGACCATAGCTAGGTTATGGAATTTTAGTGAAAAGACCATAACTGGGTTATAGAATTATGGAAGTAAGACCATGGTTGGATAATGGCAGTACATGTGTATACGTGTAAGACCATAGTTGGACTTTGGCATCAAGTAAAAGACGTACTCAAACCCGTACGGCGTTCTCTATTTTGAAAATTGTTAGTAGTAAATTCATTGTTTGAAATTTTGGATGGCAGAAAATATTCGTAAAATGAATAAGTATATTAAATTGTCTGAAGTGAATTATGTGATTATGATGATATTATGTTAATTATGAATGCTAAGTCATATATGTGTATTTACAAGAGTCAAGTTAGAGGCTTTATGACCTCACCCCCTTACCAATGATGTTTTATGACGAAATTTTACGATAACCATTTTGAATAAGTTCATAAGAGTGAAACTAAAGAGTTCATTGATGAAATAATTAGTAATGTATAAAGAGATGAGAATAGTTTTATAACAGTCTGATTTATACCTTAGTCGGAATAGTGGTTTTGAAACCACAAATCTGAGTCTGTATAATATTTTAATATTATTTTCTATGCCGTTGATATGTGACTAAGCATGTGTTTAAATTCTGTAAGTTAATTCGTCTGTCTGTGTGTTTAATTTGAGAAAAGGATTAAATTGCATTGATATGCAAATTAGCAGGCTATATGATAAGGTATATAATTGTTATGTCGTTATAAGTATGAGGGTTGTATGTGGCAATTAAGCCTTTAGTTAAGATAGTTGATGGCACAAGTACCAAAATGGCTTTAATTTATATGTTATATATGTTTTAGTATAAGGACAAATTTGTAATTTAGTTAGTAATATGATAGTTAAAGAATTTAAGCATGAAAAATGGATATTCATTCATGCATTCATGCACCGAAAAATAAAGAAAAGAAAAAGAAAAGATGGCATTCGGCCATAACACTCTTTGATTAAGGTAGGAATTTGATTCGATTTTTGATCATTTCTATGTTTTCTAATCGTTGCTTCGAATGCTTCTAAACCCATGCTTCAATTTTGAAGATTGATGATGTTTGTGAAATGAGACTTTGATGAACTCAAGGGATTTGTGATGTTTAATAGTGAAATATGAAAGATATGTGTTTGATGAACATGTTTTGCTCTTGAAGTTTTGATGAATTCAGCTTAATAGGGCTAAATTGAGTAAAATGGTAAATTAAAGGACTAAATTACAAGTTTAATGAGAAATGTGGGCTTGTATGTGATGTATATGTATCCGGCTAAGCTTGTGTATGCATTGATCTTGTGAAATTTGATGTTTTGAGTATAATGGACTAGATTGATAAAATGTGCAACTGTGAGGGCTAAGTTGCAAATAGCCCTAAATATATGTGTTTGGATTTAATTGAATCAAATAGTGAATAAAAGGATAAATTCTGAATATGTTTAGATTAAGAACCAAGGAAAACGAACTTAGATCGCGGGAAAGTAAAAATAACCGAGTAGCCATTTCTGTTCGATAAACCAAATCTGAGGAAAGTCACTACGCAAATAAATTTATCTGTATTGAATTGAATATATGTATTCATATGTCTATCGGTGAAAATGAATGAGTATGAGATGCTAAGTGCGTGAATTCCAAAAAAAGTTTGATATGGTGATAAAGCCGAGAAGTCTCGTACGAACCCAGGAATAGATAGGATTAGCTATGTCATGACATAGGTACCTGTTCTGTTTTATCATGTAAGACACGGCCGGGATGTTGGCGTTGATTTGAAATTTTATGTAAGACCTCGTCTGGGACGTAGGCATCGATATGAATTATATGTAAAAGACCTCGTCTGGGACATAGGCATCGATATGAACTTTTTGAGTAAGACCATATCTTGGACATCGGCATCATATTGACTCGTGTAAGACCACATCTGGGACGTTGGCATCATTATGATCTGTACGTGTAAGACCCTGTCTGGGACAGTGGCATCGATATACGAGTGCATATAAGACCTCGTTTGGGACGTTGGTATTGTACTACTATTCCAAGCTTTCTGAGTATCCTACTAGGTTCCTAATGGTTCAACGGGCAAGTCTGTAATATGAATAGTATATCCGAGCTATGATCAATTAAGTGAATGAATGTCCGATTCAGGTGCGTTGAATGTGCATTAAGTATGCATGAATGGTAAGTATGCATATGACTTTGACTTGAAGAAAAGAATGTTTGAATAGGATAATGTGAATGAGATGCAGCAAAGATTATGAATGAGCTATGTGTTTCAAATGAGTTTTGAATGGATAAGTGTGACAAATGTAGTCATAAGTATGAATCAAACATATACATGATAAATTGTTAAGTGAATGATATGGGCTAATGTACCAAATTACATATGTGCTTTTTAAGCCAAGTTTATTTGTATATGACTTACTAAGCCTTTGGAAAGCTTACTCTGTGTGTGTGTTTTCTCTATTTTATAGGTCGTCAAAGCTACTGAAGGCTCGGGATTGTCAAGGATTGTCATCACACTACAAAAACTTATTTTGGTACCCTTTTGAAAATGTATATGGCTAATTATGGCATGTATAGGCTAGATAGGTGTATATGCTTATAAAGTGAGCATGACCATATGTATTGGCAAGTTTTTGAGTTGATAAATGTTTGAATGAATGAGTTATGAAGCATATATTTAGTATGTTTTGATGCAAATAAAATGGTTAAGTTTTGGTTAAGCAAATGGATGATACATGTTTGAAATGATGTAGGATTTAGTTTGTAATTTGGTATGAATGGAATTGGTATTGAATGTATGGATGAAGTGAACCATTTCATATGATTTGGTTGCCATATATGTATATTATGTTATGGTATATATTGCTTGTAGGAAGACCCTAAGTGGGTGGCATATTGGCCTCGTAAAATGGCCTATAATGTCACACAGTTGAGGCACATGGGAGTGCCTAAGACCGTGGATAAATTGGCAAAATGTGGCTTAAATTGCACACGACCTCGACACGAGTGTGCTCGGTGGTCGTGTGAGAAATGGCAGTATGTGATCTATTAGTACACGGCCTTAGCACACGGGCGTGCTTGGTAACCACGTTGATTTTGGCAGTATGCTACCACGGGGAAGACACACGGGAGTGTCAAGTAGCCGTGGGTGAGGCACGGCTTACCCCCACGGCTGTGTGTCCCCTATATGTTAGAAAAGTTTCAAATTTTTATGAAAGTACTTATGTGTTTCGATTTAGTCCCGACTCGGTTTATAAGCATGCTTAAGGTTTTGATGACCTACTTAAGGGACATTATGATTGATATTGATGAATGGCTGTACGATTAATTCTGTAAATGTTTCTGATCTGTCTTGTAATGCCTTTAACCCTAATTCGATGATCGAACACGGTATAGGGGTGTTACATTTGGTTGGTATCAAAAATATGGTTTAGTCGATTCTTGGACTAATATAGCGTGTTAGAGTCTAGCTATACATGCCATATATTTGTACTGTGATAGTGTGATGAATCCTAACATGTAAAATGTGATTTTTGTATAGCAATGGATCCCGTAAGAGCCATAGCTGATGACGTAGAAAGTAATGCGCCTGCTCCCACGCAAGGGACAAAGCCTTCTGATTCGAGACTGGCTACAAACGGTCAGGAGGGAGAAGCTAAACAAGCTTTCTTCCAAATGATGAGTGAGTGTTTCACTCAGTTATAAAGAATAACCCGACTGTTTCGCAACCCCTGCCCCCAGTTAATCCCCCTCAGACTACAGTTGTGCCACCGATTATGTATCTGAATCCTTTAAATAAGCCTCCAGTTGATAAGATTCGTAAGTATGGGGCTGAAGAACTTTGGGCTACTAATGTTGATGATGCTGAAAAGGCTGAGTTCTGGATTAAAATACTATTTGAGTTTTCGATGAAATGTCTATGACTCTAGATGATTGTATAAAGTGTGTTGTATCCTTGCTTCGAGATGCGGTTTATCAATGGTGGAAAACTTTAATTTCTGTTGTTCTAAGAGAACGGGTTACATGGGATTTCTTTCAGATTAAGTTCCAGAAGAAATATATCAGTGAGAGATTCGTCGATCAAAAATGAAAAGAATTTTTGAAACTAAAGCAAAGCTGTATGACTGTTATAGAATATGAACGAAAATTTGTCAGGTTAAGTCAGTATGCTCGTAAATACGTATCATCTGAAGCTATAATGTGCAAAAGATTCAAAGATAGTCTAATGAAGATATTCGTTTGCTAGTTGAGATTTTAGAAATAAAAGAGTTCATAGTACTCGTTGACCGAGCTTGCAAAGCTGAAGCACTCGGGAAAGATAAAAGAAGAGCTGAGTCTGAAGCTCGAGATACAAGAAAGAGATTTCAGAATAAATCATTTCAGTCTGCTTCAAAGAGATATAGAGATGATCAAAGTCATTCCAGAAAAAATGCGGGACATTTGAACAGAAATTGAGCTAAATTGCAAATGAGTTCCAAAACTCTAGCAACTTCAGTGGCCAGTGTTGGTAATGTTCGATAAGAGTGACCTGAATGTAAACATTACGGAAAGAGGCATCTGGGAAGCTGCAAATTAAATGATAAAGCTTGCTTCAGATGTGGATCACTTGATCATTTTATCCGTGATTGTCCTGAGTCTGTTGAGCTAGAGACTGCTCAGAATCTAAAACTTGAAAATGCATCTAGGAGGGGTAGACCTTCAAAGAATACAAGAAATGATAGTGGCAGTCAGAGATGCACGAGAGACACTGTGGTAAGATCTGAAGCTAGAGCACCTACCAGAGCATATGCTATCCGAGCTCGTGAAGAAGCTTCGTTGTCTTATGTTATAATGGGTACTTTTACTCTTTACGATACTTCTATGATAGATAGACCCTGGTTCTACGCATTCATATATATGCATGAATTTAGTATTCAGCAAGACTTTACCGGTAGAGTCTACTGAGTTTACTATAAAAGTGTCAAAAACCTTAGGTAAAAGTGTCCTTGTTGACAAAGTATGCAAGAACTGTCAGTTAATGTTTCGGGATATCTATTTCCCTGCTGATCTGATGCTTTTTCCATTTGATGAATTTGATATTATTTTGGGAATGGATTGGTTGTTTATGCATGATACCGTTGTGAACTATAAAAAAATCTATTGATTTAAGAAGTCCGAATGATGAGATTGTACGGATTGAGTCTGATGATTTGAATGGATTGCCTGCTGTGATATCCATTTTGAAAGCTCAGAGTTATGTGAAAAAGATGTATGAATCATATTTTTCTTATGTGATTGATTCAAAAGTATCCGAGAAGAAAGTTGAATCAGTACCCATTGTTTGTGATTTTTTTGATGTGTTCCCTGAAGAGTTACTGGGTTTACCTCCGATTCGTGAAGTTGAATTTGGTATTCAATTGTTGCCTGGTACGACACCTATTTCGATGGCTTCGTATAGAATGGCATTAATAGAGTTGAAGGAGTTAAAGTCGCAGCTACAAGAGTTGACTGATAGAGGGTTTGCTAGACAGAGTTTTTCGCCTTGGGGTGCTCCTATTCTGTTTGTGAAAAAGAAAGATGGCACGATGAGAATGTGTATCGATCACCGTCAGTTGAATAAGGTGACTATAAAGAACAAATATCCATTTCCCAGAATTGATGATTTGTTTGATCTATTAAAAGGAGTTACTGTGTTTTCCAAGATTGATTTGAGATCAGGATACTACCAATTGAGAGTTAAAGATTCAGATATTCTGAAAACTACTTTTAGAACGAGGTACGGACATTATGAGTTTTTAGTTATGCCATTCGGACTAACCAGTGCTCCTGCTATTTTTATGGACTTGATGAAAAGAATTTTTAGACCGTATCTGGATCAATTTGTTGTTGTATTCATTGACAACATTTTGATTTACTCACGTGATGAGAATGAGCGTGCAGAACATTTAAAAATTGTGTTGCAAACTGTGAATGAACAATTGTACGCAAAATTCAGCAAATGTGAATTCTGGTTGAATGAGCCGGTTTTCTGGGGCATATTGTGTCAGCTTCTGGGATTCGTGTTGATCCGAGCAAGATTTCTACTATTTTGAATTGGAAACCTCCAAAGAACGTGTCTGAAGCTCATAATTTTCTGGGTTTAGCTGGTTATTACCGCAGATTTGTTAAAGGCTTATCGGCTATAGCTACTCCGTTGACTAGATTACTTCAGAAAGATGTCAGATTTGAATGGTCAGATAAATGTCAGAAAAGTTTTGACCAGTTGAAAACTTTGTTAACAGAAATCCAGTGTTAGTACAGCCAGAACCGGGTAAAGAATTTGTTGTTTCTAGTGATGCTTCGTTAAATGGTCTGGGATGTGTTTTGATGCAAAAGGGCAAAGTGGTAGCTTATGCTTCGAGACAATTAAAGCCTCATGAAAAGAATTACCCGACACACGACCTTGAGCTCGCTGTGATTGTGTTTGCACTTAAATTTTGGCGTTATTATTTGAACGGTGAGAAATGTCATGTGTTTTCGGATCATAAAAGTCTGAAATATCTAATGACCAAAAAGATTTGAACCTGCATCAGAGAAGATGGCTTGAATTGTTAAAAGATTATGAGCTGGTGATAGATTATCATCCGGGGAAAGCAAATGTTGTTGCAGATGCTCTGAGTAGAAAATCATTGTTTGCACTAAGTACTCTAAAAGCTCAGTTAGATCCGTCTGATGATAGTTCTGTGATAGCTGAATTAAAAGCAAAGCCGTTGTTCTTACAACAGATATGTGATGCTCAGAAATCTGATAATGAATTGCTAGCAAAACGAAATCAGTGTGAAGTGAATTCTTAATTTGAATTTCAATTTGTGGATGTTGTTTGAGATTTCGAGATCGTATCTGTGTTCCGAGAAATCTAGAGTTTATTCGAATGATATTGAACGAAGCACATAATAGTCGTCTATCTGTTCATCAGAGGAGTACTAAAATGTATCATGATTTGAAACGACACTACTGGTGGACTGGTATGAAACATGACATTTCTGAATTTGTTTCAAATTGCTTAATTTGTCAGCAAGTGAAAGTCAAACATCAAGTTTTGTCGGGATTGCTGCAGCCGATTCTGATTCCTAAATGGAAATGGGATGGAGGAACAATGGATTTTATTTCTGGATTGCCTCAAACTCCAAGAAAGAAAGATGTGATTTGGGTCGTAGTTGACCGGTTGAAGAAATCTACCCATTTTATTCCGATAAGAGCTAACTACTCACTTGAAAGATTAGCTGAGCTTTATATTTTTGAGTTTGTGAGATTGCACGGGGTGCCACTATCTATTGTGTCAGATAGGGATCCGAGATTCACATCGTGATTCTAGAAGAAATTGCAAGATGCTTTGGGTACGAAATTGCATTTTAGTACAGCTTTCCATCCGCAAATGGATGGTCAATCTGAGCGAATTATTTAGATTCTTGAAGATTTGTTAAGATGTTGTGTACTTGAGTTTAATGGTTATTGGGAACAATACCTGCCATTGATTGAATTTGCGTATAACAATTGTTTTCAATCGTGAATCAAAATGGCACCATATAAAGCTTTGTATGGACGTAAATGTCGTAGACCTCTATATTAAATTAAACTCAGTGAGAATAAGTTACACGGGGTTGATTTGATAAAAGATATCGAATAGAAAGTGAAACTAATTCGAGATTGTTTGAAAGCAGCATCTGATCGTCAGAAGTCCTATGGAGACTTAAAACGAAAAGATATAGAAATTGAGATCAGCGAAAAAAGTATTTCTAAAAGTGTCTTCGTGGAAGAAAATGCTCTGATTCGGACGTAAAGGCAAGTTAAGTCCAAGATTCATCGGACCGTAAAAGATCATTGAACGTGTTGGGCATGTTGTATATAGATTGAAGTTACCCTCTGAACTAGAAAAGATTCACAATGTATTTCACGTTTCGATGCTCCGTAGGTATCGGTTTGATCCGTCACATGTGGTTGCCCCATCTGAAATTGAAATCTTATCTGATATGACATACGAAGAGGAACCGATCCGTATCTTAGCTCGTGAACTAAAAGAGTTAAGAAACAAAAAAATTCCATTAGTGAATGTATTGTGGAATCGACATGGATTAGAAGAGGCTACGTGGGAGCCCGAAGATTCAATGAGACAACAGTATCCAACTCTGTTTAACGGTAAGATTTTTGATGACAAAAATCCCTAAGGGGGGAGAATTATAACAGTCCAGTTTATACCCTAGTCAGAATAGTTGTTTCGGGACCACAAATCTGAGTCTGTATAATATTTTAATATTATTTTCTATGCCGTTGATATATGACTAAGCATGTCTTTAAATTCCGTAAGTTAATTCGTTTGTCTGTGTGTTTAATTTGAGCATAGGATTAAATTGCATTGATATGCAAATTAGCAGGCTACATAATAAGGTATTTAATTGTTATGTCTTTATAAGTATGAGGGTTGTATGTGGCAATTAAGCCATTAGTTAAGATAGTGGATGGCACAAGTACCAAAATGGCTTTAATTTATATGTTATATATGTTTTAGTATAAGGACAAATTTGTAATTTAGTTAGTAATATGATAGTTAATGAATTTAAGCATGAAAAATGGATATTCATTCATACATTCATCCATCGAAAAATAAAGAAAAAAAAAGAAAAGATGAAGCTTGGGCATTCGACCATAACACTATTTGATTAAGGAATGAATTTGATTCGATTTTTGATAATTTATATGTTTTCGTAATCGTTGATTCGAATGCTTCTAAACCCATGCTTCAATTTTGAAGATGGATGATGTTTGTGAAATGAGACTTTGATGAACTCATGTGATTTGTGATGTTTAATAGTGAAATATGAAAGATATGTGTTTGATGAACATGTTTTGTTCTTGAAGTTTTGATGAATTTACCTAAATAGGGCTAAATTGAGGAAAATGCTAAATTAAAGGACTAAATTGCAAGTTTGATGAGAAATGTGGTCTTGTATGTGATGTATATGTATTCGGTTAAGCTTGTGTATGCATTGATCTTGTGAAATTTGATGTTTTGAGTAAAATGGACTAGATTGATAAAATGCTCAATTATGAAGGCTAAGTTGCAAATAGCCTAAATATATGTGTTTGGATTTAATTGAATGAAATAGTGAATAAAAGGATAAATTCTGAATATGTTTAGATCAAGAACCGAGGAAAACGGACTTAGATCGTGGGAAAGCAAAAATAATCGAGTAGCCAGTTCTGTTCGATAAACCAAATTCGAGGTAAGTCACTATGCAAATAAACTTATTTGTATTGAGTTGAATATATGTATTCATGTGCCTATCGATGAAAATGAATGAGCATGAGATGCTAAGTACGTGAATTTTGAAATAAGTTCGATAGAGTGATAAAGCCAAGAAGTCCCGTACGAACCTAGGAATAGATAGGATTAGCTATGTCATGACATAGGTATCTGCTTTATTTTATCATGTAAGACCACGTTTGGGGTGTTGCTGTTGATTTGAAATTTTGTGTAAGACCTCGTCTGGGACGTAGGCATCGATATGAACTTTAAGAGTAAGACCATGTTTGGGACATCGGCATCATATTGACTCATGTAAGACCACGTCTGGGACGTTGGCATCGTTATGATCTGTACGTGTAAGACCCTGTCTGGGACAATGGCATCGATATAAGAGTGCATATAAGACCTCGTCTGGGACATTGGCATTGTACTACTATTCAGAGCTTTCTGAGTATCCTCCTAGGTTCCTAATGGTTCAACGGGCAAGTCTGCAATATGAATTGTATATCCGAGCTATGATCAATTAAGTGAATGAATATCTGATTCAGGAGCGTTGAATGTGCATTAAGTATGCATGAATGGTATGTATGCATATGACTTTGACATGAAGAAAAGAATGTTTGAATAGGATAATGTGAATGAGATGCAACAAAGATTATGAATGAGCTATGTGTTTCAAATGAGTTTTGAATGGATAAGTGTGACAAATGTAGTCATAAGTATGAATCAAGCATATACATGATAAATTGTTAAGTGAATGAGATGTGCTAATGTATCAAATTGCATATATGCTTTTTAAGCCAAGTTTATTTGTATATGACTTACAAAGCTTTTGGAAAGCTTACTCTGTGTGTGTGTTTTCTCTGTTTTATAGGTCGTCGAAGCTACTGAACGCTCGGGATTATCAAGGATCATCATCACACTACAAAAACTTATTTTGGTACCCTTTTGAAAATGTATATGGCTAATTATGGCATGTATAGGTTAGATAGGTGTATATGTTTATGAAGTGAGCATGGCCATGTGTATTGGCAAGTTTTTGAGTTGATAAATGTTTTAATGAATGAGTTATGAAGCATATATTTAGTATGTTTTGATGCAAATGTAATGGTTATGTTTTGGCTAAGCAAATGGATGATACATGTCTGAAATGATGTAGGATTTAGTTTGTAATTTGGTATGAATGGAAGTGGTATTGAATGTATGGATGAAGTGAACCATTTGATATGATTTGGTTGCCATATATGCATATTATGTTTTGGTATATATTACTTGTAGGAAGACCCTAAGTGGGTGGCATATTGGCCTATAATGTCACACGGTTGAGGCGCACGGGACATGCCTAAGACCGTGGGTAAATTGCCAGAATGTGGCTTAAATTGCACACGGCTTCAAAATGGGTGTGCTTGGCAGCCGTGTGAGAAATGGCAGTATGTGATCTATTAGTACACGGCCTTAGCACACCGGCGTGCGTGGTGACCGTGTAGATTTTGGTAGTATACTGCCACGAGGAGGACATACGGGAGTGTCAAGTAGCCGTTGGTGAGGCACAGCATACCCCTACGGCCGTGTGTCCCCTGTATGTTAGAAAAGTTTCAAATTTTTATGAAATTTCTTATGTGTTTCAATTTAGTCCCGACTCGGTTTATAAGCATGCTTAAGGCCTCGATGACCTACTTAAGGGACATTATGATTGATATTGATGAATGGTTGTATGATGTATTCTGTAAATGTTTTTGATATGTCTGGAAACACTTTTAACCCTAATCTAGTGATCGGACACGGGATAGGGGTGTTACAAGTTTGGAAAGTGAAAACAACTTTAGAAGAAATATCAGAATGTTTTGAAGATTACATAGATTATGCAATGTCACAGATAAAGAAGAAGCTAGTCTCGGCTATTCGAATCAATTGAGTTATGTGTATTTAAAGTATCCTCAAGTATAATAATGAATCTTGTGCATTCACGAGTATATAGATGAATAGTCTGAATGATGAAATTATATTCTGGAAAGTATGATATAGAGATATGTCTATTGGATTGTTCTAATCAAATGATGTTATTATGAGTTAAAGCTGTATCGATTGATAAAGTCATCACATTTATGAAAATTTGAATGATTTATGCATATTATTGAACAAGTCAAAATATGTTTTAATACAAGAATGTAAAGAAGTAGTTTGAGCATGCAGACGGTTAAAGTCACATGAAAAACAATTGTTATACAAATGATTTGGAGACGGCCACTTTTATATCTGTGTTGTGAATTTGATGATTTCGTATGTTCGACAAAAAATGGCATATGCTTCCTGATCCTAATGGGTTAAAGTATCTAATGTCGCAGAAAGATCTGAAATTAATACAACGTAAATGTTTTGAGATGTTAAAAGAATGTGAGTAATTATCGACTTACCTTTTGGAAAGTAATTATGGTTACAAATGCTTGAATGGAAAATCTTTGTTTATTTTTGTGAGTACTGGTTACTTGATTGATCTTATATGATGATTTTGTGAATTGAGAAGCTCAAAACTGTGATAGAGAGTAGTGAACTAAACGAATATAGTGTGAAACAACTTTCTATTCTGAATTTTAGGTTGGACATGATTCCTGATATTATTATTGTTCTGAAATAGAATTTGCGTACTAGATAATCTAGAGTTTGTACAAAAGTTTTGTACAAGACTCAGTAGTAGCTTGTCGGTTCATCCAAGAGTAATAAACTGTGTAGTTATATAAAGTAGATGTGCTAATGATTTCATACGTTACATGATATCTTGGATCCATATTCAGATGACGATATGTTAGCAGATAAAAGTCGAATATCGAGTGTATTCAGGACTAATACAGCCAGTGGTTGTGCAAGAGTGATAATGAGAAAGAGTTACCATAAATTTCATATCGGGATTGTTATTATCCCCGTAAAGGAAGATGTTAATTGGTTTGTGGTTGATCATTTGACAAAGAAAGTATGATTATTTCATAATGTACAGATTTCTTATTTGACAGACTAGTCGAGTAATATGATTATCAAATTATTCGAATATGTAGAGTGCCAGTTCCATTATGTCAGAGAGAGATCCGAAGGTTACATCACAATTGTAGGATGAGCCATAGGAAACTCTGAGTATGTAGTTTCATTTTGGCACAGTAATTTGTTTTTATATCAATGATAAGTCTAAGAGAGTAGTTCAGGTTTTGAAGGTGTAATCCGGCCTTGTGTGCTAAAGTTGAAAGGATATTGGAAAGAGATATATGAAATTAAATTGATTTGTAATGCTTAGAAGATTAGTGAAAGTGTTTCAGAAGAGCTGAAAGCAACTTCTTCTGGTAAGATTTTCGGGGACGAAAATCGCTAAAGAGGGGGAGAATTGTAACAGCCCAATTTTGGGCCTAGTCGGAGCAGTAGTTTTGGGACCACAAATCCAGCAAGGAAAATCTTATTGTTATTATATTTTTATGGTCTACAATTTCACAGAAAGATTTCCTGAAAATTTCGTTCGAAAATTTTGACGTTTGGGCAGTCAATTTAGTCAAAAGGACTAAATTGTAAATAGTGCAAAAATTGAGTTCCACATGTTAGAATTGTCCAATTTCTATGAAATTAGAAATTGGAGGTCCTTAAATGGTAATTAAACCATTAGTTAAATTTTTGGACAAAAATGGACATGAGATAAGTGCAATCGAATATTCTTAAGTTAGGTGCATTTTGGTAATTTGGTAATTAAATAGACTAAAAGACAAAATAAAAGCCAAAAACCCTTGTTCATCTTCTGGCTTGGCCGAATTTAGCATGTAAGAACCCATAGCTACGGTTTTCAAGCTTTCAAACTCAATAATAAAGAAGACGAGTTTTGGACTTAAACGGGGGAAAGACGAATATTGGATGACTCGGTCCCTTTCGCCATTTTAAGTCGAGGTAAGCTCGTGTGAAGTTAAAGCTTCATAATGATTTTATATTTTTAATTGCCTGATATTATGTGAAATGAATATTATTTTTATGAAATCGACCAACGATACCTCGATGAGACTATGATGAAAATACGTTAAGTTGAAGTATCGGTTGAATATTCAGAATAACGAGGATACTAATCCCGCGACATGAGATAAGGAGGTCTCGTATAAGACCATGTCTGAGACATGCATCGACATTGAATGTAGGTCCTGTATAAGACCATTTCTAGGACATGGCATTGGCACCGAATAAGGAGGGTCCCGTATAAGACCATGTTTAGCATATGGCCTCGGCACCAAAGGAAGATCTCGTGTAAGACCATGTCAAGGACATGGCATCAACATCTATATACGATCTCGTATAAGACCATATCTGGGATATGGCACCAACATCGAGATAAGAGTCCCGTGTATGACTATATCTAGGATATGACATCGGCATCAAGAGGAGATCCCATTTAAGACCATATATGGGATATGGCATTGGCATCGTGATACATGTATGATGAGATTGAGTATCCTTCAATATTCCGAGTAGTTTAACAGGTAAAGAGCTAAGTTTATGTTCAAGAAGGGAAAAGTGCTAAAGTTATGCGATGAAGTGATACAGGTACATATGAGAAACTCACAGGAAATGAGTAATATATGTGATATGTGACGATTAAGTGCAAATATATGTATGTATACACTCATGAGCAATGTGCTCGGGATGTGATCAAATTTTGGTAAGAAGGTAAACAAGTAAGTTATACCTATGAGAATGACCTTGTGATTATAAGATCACGCTTATGATGTATGAATAAGTGGGAAATGTGATTGATGATCATTTGTGAGGCTTTAAAGCCAAATTAAATTGAGAAATGAAATGTTCAAGTCTTTGTTGTTAATGTATAGGTTAAATTGGCCAATGAATGGTTTGTAAATATTTGATGATGAGTAGCTATTGGCATGGCTAATTATGTATACTTTAGTGTTATATGTGTGTAAATGAAAATTAATACCAAAAAAAAAAATGATAGAGTAAAATTTGCAAGAAAACGGTTTGGACAACAGCAGTTATATCACTTTGAAAATTCACCAAAAATGGTTGAAATTGAATTAGAAGTTGAATAAGATATGAAATTAATATTGAGTATATATTTTTATAAAAGAAAATGTACAAGCAAAATAGTCTCATATATAAGATATTTGAATTATTATAATATAGGGTTAGAGTGATTTCGTAATCCCTATTCGACTTGGGAAATTCATTAAAAATTTTACAAAAATAATCAAGAGAGAAAATTTATATGATTGAATTTATTAATGAGTCTATTTTCAAGAGAAATAAACAGGAACATCATTTTAGTTCTTTACCACGAGAAAATAAGTGAAGAGGGGTTAGAATTGTCAGACCGTGAAACAGGGGAGATTTTAAAGAATAAACTGTACTGATTGGCTGAACTAAAAATTCTGGAATTTTTATAGTAAGAAGATATGTGAGTCTATTTTCAAGGAAAATTAGCGGATCATAATTTGGAGTTCTGTAGCTCTGGATAAAAATAATTTTGTAACTGTAACACGAGTAGACAGCTCAAGATGAACATAAATGAATTGTTAGAATTTGAGAAAAACATGTTAAGAAGTTGCTTATTATTTGCATACAAACTTACTAAGCATTGTAGCTTACTCCCCTTTCTTTCTCATATCTTATAGGATTTTATGCTAGCTCGAGTTGGAGATCACTGGAGATGTTATCACACTATCATGCTATCATTGTGGGGTAAAAGTGAATACAGACCTCTTAAGTTTATGGCATGTATAGGGACTTAGTTTATGGCATGTATAGGGACTTATTCAACGGTGTATGTGTCATTTGATTTGGCCAAATGTGTTGGTTCATAATGGTAATATATTCATTTGTACATGGCCATGAGATGTGGCTCATATTGATGAATGAATTGTAATGCCTATTTATATGTGTGTGCTTATACTAAAAGTTTCATGTGATGTGGTTATTTGTGTTTGGTATAGATGGATTGAGGATGTGTTGATGATCATGGCATGAATGTTTGGTAAGTTTAAGCTTGGCAAAGTATAGTGCCTTATGCATGGATAAGATTATATGAATTCCATATGATCATACTTGTTTGATGATGTTTTAGTGCTCAATTATGCCATGAAAGATGCCATTGAAGTTGTGTATAAGTATGTGCAAATGAGGGTGTCAAAAGGGTTTGGTAAATAGCCATTTTCTGGGCCACATGGGCAGAGACACAGCCATGTGTCTCAGCTGTGTAGAGGACATTGCCCTGGGACATTGGCGTGTGCCCAGGGCGTGTGAAGTCTACATTTATTTTTTGAAATTTAATTTGCCACACGGCCTAAGCACATGGGCGTGTGACTTGGCCATGTGACATTATTTTGTTGATGATGTCATAAACAGAGAGTTACACGGGCTGAGGACATGGGTGTGTGTGACCACACGGCCTACCCACACAGGCGTGTGACCCCTGTTTTTGATGAAAAAAATTTTGAAGTCTTCTTAAGGTTTCCTAAGTTCTCAGTTTAGTCCTGAACAGTTACCAATGATTGTTTTGGGCCTCATGGGCCCATATAAGGGACGACTTGCATGTGAATGAGTGATTTTAAATTGAACGAGATTTTATAGCCCGATTTTGTATAAATGTTTATGTTTAAGTCCAATAATGCCTCGTATCCTGTCTCGGCGTCGAACACGGGTAAGGGGTGTTACAGTCTTTCCTTGTCAGAGCCAACCCTAGATATGCACCTTCTCATTACCACACTTCTTATTTAATAATTGATCAACTGTGGATCATCTCATGGATATACATATCAAACTTATAATATAACATAATATAAATATTATTAAAAAATTATAAAACGGATATAAAATGAGATGGGTAATTAAAATAAAACTGTCAGCTAAAGTTTCCATTGTTCTATTTCTAGAAAACAAATAAAAAAACAAAAATTACACAGTTTTTCACCACAAGGCATTCCTTGGGTCTTCAACCTCCATCGCTCCATTTTCTCCTCGTCAAGTACTCTCGTTGGAAAAATTTCATCTAAGTCCTATGTCTATTTCTGACTCACAAGAATTCTATGAATTCTTTTTTAAAAAAAGTCATATGTGGAGATGATAGTTCACGGTCTATTTCCTAAGAACCACAACCTTGACAAAAATAACAATTATATAACAAAAATAAAATATTGCATCCATTCTCATATATAACTCAAAACATAAATAAGATCTAAAGAATGTCACTTTCTATGTAATCGAACCATTCAAGAAGAAGAGAAATCTATTTTTATTACCTATTTATATTTATAGATAGAGCGCAACCTGGCTCTGATATCAATCCTTCAAAAATAGGGTTTGGAATGCCAATTGTTGAAAAATTGGGTTTAGAAAATGCAGCACAAAATATATTAGAGGAAAAATCAGAGTATTAATTTTTTTCTAAATGATCGATTGTCTGTCGAGTCTTAAAAATTTATCAAAAGAATGATCGAACCTGGAAACTAACTAAGACAACGATGGAGGCAAGTGCACCTATCCAATAGTAGTATAGCTAGCGGTAAGATCAGATTATCAAACCCAAAGGAACCAAAAATACTAATATTAACTCTCTTTCTATTATTTAACCAAGAATTAAGGGAATTTTTATCTAATCTAAAATTAAATATTTAACTAAGCTAAAGGTGCTAAGACAAAGAAGAAATTGGGGAGAAGACTTGAGAGAAAATCGATTGACTTGGACAATACCTGAGGAAGAATCCACTTAGACTTCACTTATTATCTAACTCTGAACCGGATGATTTATTCACTTGACTTGATCCGTAGGATTCCCTCATTTATATTAATACCCTTCTTCAAGGCTACTAACGTCTAACCCTAGGTTGATTAATTGAAATCTCTTTCTAATTAAAACCCCTAGAATTGCATTAATTCGATTTATGGACTCCCATATTAGGTTTAACCCTAATCCGAAAGATTTTCGTCACCTTATCTCTAGGTGCGCGAGCAACTCCATTTAATTATGCTAGATTTACTCTTAGGCAGGGTCTCTTCCTCCTCTGCCTAAGCACATCACACTTGAATAAATACCCCGGAAATACCAAAACAAGAATTAAGAACACATAGTTAAGAACAAATCAAATATTTATCATTCAGTTCAGATAACAATAACAAGATCCGTCTTAGGTTTCATCCCGCTCAAGTATTTGAGGGTTTAGTTCATAATTGTAAAAGAAAACATCTCAGAAGAAAATATAAAACAAAACATAAGAAATCCCTAAAACCCCCTAAAGGAATTGAAGGAGAGATCCTCCGTCTTGAGTATAAATATGGCTTCTTGAGATGGATCAACTGGCTTTCTTCGAGTAAATCCCTGAATTTAACTGGTCTAGCTTGGCTCTTTGGCCTAGCTGAACGCCCTCTTAAAGGTTAGCCTCTAGGGTCTTTATATAGGCTTTTGAAATATGTTTCTTTTCCTCTAAGTACCCTAATCCGAATAGAATTCTTATTTCCTGCGGCAAGGACACGCCCACAGCACACGCCCGTGTAAATCATGGTCAGGCCGTGGTCAATCCTATTGATGAGGTACGGCTCTGTATTTCAAGGTCCAGGCCATGGTCGACTTTTCTCATGAGGCACGGCCGTGTGGTCTTGTGCCCAG
Source organism: Gossypium rotundifolium (assembly GCA_025506655.1). Classification (NCBI taxonomy): domain Eukaryota; kingdom Viridiplantae; phylum Streptophyta; class Magnoliopsida; order Malvales; family Malvaceae; genus Gossypium; species Gossypium rotundifolium. The sequence continues at coordinate 36,427,911 of CP106730.1, forward strand.
GCCGTGTGGATTTCATACTTTGGCCCATTTTCTCTGTTTTCGGCCTATTAGTCGTTCTTTTCATCCCCCGGTGCTCTACTGAGTATAAAACATGAAAAAAAAGGATTAGAAGCACCTATTTACATAATTAAAGGGAAAAATCATCCAAAAGTATGCTAAATGTGGGATTAAGATATGTTACTATTTTGGTTTATCAAATACCCCCACACTTAAGCTTTTGCTTGTCCTCAAGCAAAATTCTCAACTCATAATTAAAATGAATTTCCTCAATTCATAATATTCATCAACAATGTCTTATCATAGTTCATAGATAATCTAGACATGGATGATTCAACTTAAAGAGTCCTAAAGATTCAAACAATCAAAGTCATAAGTTTGTAGAACGAAAACATAGGTGTTTCCCCTTACTTAAATAATCACCTTTAATTCAAAATCAACAAAAGTTGACATCCTCACAAAAGATTTACTCCAATCACTCAAGGTGTTTAAGGTTCAAAAATTAAGCTCTCAAAAGTCGAACATGAAAAGTTATTACCATAGGCTTTCTTGAAAATCAAATCTCCACCACTGCAAAATGAGATGATACACAAATCAAAAGGTCTTTAAAAGGGTTTTAACAAGGCTTGGTTAAAGGTGTGGATAAAGGCTGAATTCGAAGGGTTAGGATTGATGTTGAATTAACAAATTACCTAACTAGAAAAATGACTAATAACCTGAATAATTACATCAATTGAGAACTTGTAGTGCTAATAAAACGAGCTTCTTTTTCACGATGTTGAAATTAAACGTATAGGCTCACTTAAATCTCATAACTAATAATGAATATACTTCGATTTTTTTGAATATTTTTAAAACAAATCAAATATTTAATAGAACTTTAACAACTAAAATAATCTAATTAGGCAACTAATCAAAACAAATCTCGATAGAAGGGTAATCAAAATGAATGGTGATAATAAATACGAGATGGGTTTCGGATTAATATTAGTGTGTTGAGTTAATAAAAAGGGTTGTTAGGATTAAAGGGGTTCACTAGGGGTCAATTATGAGGGTAGGCTTTTAGTGGAGTAAGTGGGTTAAATCCAAAGTGCCTTAATCATCTTTGTATATCAAATCAATAGTGTGGTCTTTACATATATAATCGAAGCAAGTTCTAGAATAACAAATCAATGTTGACACACTCATAATCAATAAAGTGAGCATGAAAAGAATATATGCTCTAAAAGCTCAAAATATCATAAAAATTATGAGTATTTTGATGTCAACCTCGCAAATTTCAAACTTCAAGGTAACAATTTAGATTTCGGTAGACAACCTAACAGAATTTTAATTTTTGAAAGTAGGCTCAACATGCTTGATTATTTAGTATCTTAAAGTTTAAATCGCCATTGCACAATTATCAATGACTTAATCTAAAACATATCAATAAAAATCATGAATCAACAAGAACTTCATTCTAATTAGTGATATGAGAATATTACTTTAAGACAGAATATCATTTAGGGATTTGAGAATAATGCAAAAAGTTAGGCACTTTTTCTAATAAACTTTCACCCCCCACACTTAAGATATACATTTCCCTCAATGTACAAAGATAGATAAACTAACAATATAGTGATAAAATCAAAAGATAGGGAGAGAAGTGAAACTTCATGGATTTTTTATGGAGTTGAAGAGAAATGTAGGGAGTGCCTCGAGCCGTTTGAACTTGAATCCTCAAAGTAGCCGGATGAATTTTATTGTATCCTGAGCAAAATCTAAACGTCATAAAGAATAAGAAGAAAATAATAAAGAGAATAAAAATAAAAATGGAAGTAAAAATAAAAGTAAATAATGGAAAATAAAAGAAGAAAGACAACTGGAAAAGAAAAAGGGAAAAGGGGGGCTTAAATAGAGATGCAGCTCACGCCTATGTTCCTACTTGTGGTACCCACATGACCATAGCCATGACCGTGTGGGTATGAAAAATTTGCGCCTAAATATGAAAAGAAATAGACTAAACTGATTAGTAGTGTTAGTGCTCGGGTTGCCTCCTGAGAAGCGCTCGTTTAAAGTCTTAAGCTAGACTTACCTCTCATTCGCACAATCATGTTGGTTTGAGGAGGTGGGAATCTTTTCTCATGCAATCAATTCAAATATTGATATATAGTTTGAGTCGAGTATTGTTTACCTTAGAAGTGCTGAATTTAGGATTAGTTACCTCGTCTGTTCCATCTGGGAAGATTTTAAGTACCTGATGTCCTATCTTAAGCTGGGTTGTCTCATCGTTATGTTTGTCGTGGAGTTTCCTCATTTTTTCTTTATGTATTTTTAGTTTTTCTTTAAAGTTTGTCTTCCACTCGTCTAGTTCATCGATCAAAAGCCTTCGTTTCTCATGAATTTCTTCTTTATCGACACGAGGTCTAGGATCTGGCATCTGTGAAAGAGCTTCAAGAAACGACAAGTTAATATGTAATTTATTAGGAGGTTTAAGAAATTTACGGAATCGTTCCTCTGTGTGGTCTTTCTTTATCACATTTAGGGATGACACACGTGGTTGGTACTCAATGTAACACCCCTTACCCGAGACCATTGCCGGAGTTGAGCACGATGCATTACTAGACTTAACTTACTAGATTAGGGCATAAAAATTGAAACTATCCATCTGCGTCATGTTCACTAAATTAACTATAACTCGAGTTACGAAACTCGAAATATAGATCTGTAAATTTTCCTTGAAACTAGACTCATATATCTTCTTACTATAATTTTTCTATAATTTTTGGTGTGGCCAATTAGTACAGTTTATTAGTTAAAGTCTCCCCTGTTACACAGTTTGATAGTTCTTTTTTCTTAATATATAATTCTTTTTTCTACACCAATTTTTTTATATAAAAATAGACTCAATAATTTTTAATTCTATATCTCATTCACAACCTAATTCCATTTCTACTATTTTGGTGATTTTTCAAAATCACGCCACTTCTTTGTCCAAACTGTTCCCTACATATAATTACATAATTTCTTAAAATAACTATCAACTAGGCATTACATAACATCCAAAACATGTTCTTAATTAACCATTTTAATATCTAATCATTCCCAAACATTTACAAGCCAATATTAAGCCATATCATAAGGTCATACACACAAAATGGCTAAGTCCCTGTACATGCCATAACTTAAAACATTTGAGTCACAAAATACCAATATAATCCTTTGATAGTGTGTAACGATCTCCCACGTCCTTACGATCCCCAAGTTGGGTTGTAAAAATATGAAAAGAAAGAGAGGAATGGGAGTAAGCGTTAAGCTTAGTAAGTTTGCATGTAAATAAATAACAACATTCTTAATGCATTATCATATTCTTTTCTTACCAAAATTATTTAAGCCTTTAACTTAATATACTTAAGTCTTAAATTCTTACCTGTACCTTTTTTAGCTTGAACTTGTCTTACCTTTCCTTTGGTATACTCTTTAAATCTTCCCGTTGAACCACTTGCAATACTAAGGATAAGCGGGTACCTTTCCTTGTGAAACATAACCATTGTCATGTCTTGACATGGTCTTACGTGGTATCCTTGCCTTATGAACTCACCAATGCAATGCCTTGGCATGGTCTTACATAGGACCTTTGCCTTATAAATTCACCAATGCCATTCCTTGGAATGGTCTTACATGGGACCTTTGCCTTATAGTAACTTATCAATGCCATGTCTTGACATGGTCTTACATGATTTCCTTAAACCATAATGTCATGACATTTGTATCCTACACATTCCTAAGGTTCAACCGGGACATTCAGAGATTGCATCTTCGTCAATTCATGGTTTAGTCTTTAAATGATAAATTTACAGAATAAATATGTAAATGCTTGAATTTAATAGTATCAAATGTAAAATAATATACTATTGCATTTATTTACCACAAACTTACCTCGAAATAAAATACGATAAACTATATCGATTTAGTCCACTATCTTTTTCTTTCCCCGATCTAACTCCAGATTTCATTCTTCTTGATCTATAATTGCAAATTTAGCTTATTTAATACTCACATTTATCCAAACAGTCCTTAAGTCCAACTTTGAAAAATTATAATTTTACCCCTAAACATTTACATATTTACACATTTTCCCCAAAGCTCGAAAATTATACTTTATCCCTTGTTCTTATGTTTTATGACATGCTGATTATTTTTACCTTCTATGACAACATCAAATTCTCACTCTAACATGTACTTGTGAACATTAGGTATTTTTATCGATTAAGCCGTTTTACTCGTTTTCACTTAAAATCACTTAGCAAAAGTTGTTTAACATAATTTTAGACTTCATATTCTATCATAAAACATCAAAATAAACATATTTCACCTATGGGTATTTTTCCAAATATGAACCCTAGCATGAATTATTGATAGAATAAGCTAAACCGAACTATCGGGGCTTGAAATCACTTACTATAGAGCTTGGAAGCTTGAAACAAACCATAGCTATGGTGAACACTTGAAAATTCAGCCTAATGAAGAAGATGAGCATATTTTGCCATCTTTTTCCCTTTTTAATTTCTTTTTATTACCAAATGACTAAATTACCCTTCATTAAAAACTTTGGTTCTTTCTACCTATATATGTCCATTTTTCTCCATGACAATATAATGGTCTAATTACCATTTAAGGACTCCTACTTCAAACCCCCATTTCAATCAAGTACTCTATAAATTAGAACCCCTATTTAGCAACTTTTGCAAACAAGTCCTAATAGGCAATTGAAGCATGAAATCAATAAAATTTCTTATCAATACTTTAACACATGTATTTAATCGCTCGGTAAATCATAATAACTAATTGTAATAAACTTTTATAGCTCAGATTCATGGTTTTGCAACATCTATTCCATTTAGGCCCTATTTTGGGATGTTACATTTCTCCCCCTTTAGGGATTTTCGTCCCCGAAAATCTTACCTGTAAAGAGATTTGGGTACTATTTTCGCATAGTCTCTTCGGGCTCCAATGTAGCCTCGTCTATCCTATGCCTATTCCATAATACTTTCACAAGTGCAACACTTTTGTTTCTTAATTGCTTAACCTCCCAAGCTAGAATTTTTATCTGTTCTTCACCGTAAGTCATATCTGGTTGAATCTCAACCTCTATTTGCAAAATCACATGCGATGGATCTGAACGACAACGACGTAGCATAGACACATGAAACACATTATGAATCTTCTCTAACTCAGTCGGCAAAGCTAACCGATATGCCAATGGCCCAATTCTCTCGATCACCTCAAATGGTCCAATAAAACGGGGACTTAATTTGCCTTTCTTTTCAAATCTGAGAACTTTCTTCCAAGGGGTTACTTTCAAGAATACCCTATCACCAACATGAAATTCAATTTCTTTTCTTTTCAAATCTGCATAGGATTTCTATCTATCTGAAGCTGCTTTCAAGCAATCTCTGATGACTTTTACTTTCTCTTCTGTTTCTTTGACTAGATCAACCCATAAATTTGATATTCCTTAAGCTCTGTCCAATAAAAAGGTGTGCAAAATTTACATCCATACAAAGCTTCATAAGGTGCCATCTTCAAACTCGATTGATAACTATTATTATAGGCAAACTCTATTAACGGCAAATATTTCTCCCAACTACCTTGAAATTCCAATACACAACAACTAAGCAAATCTTCAAGTACCTGAATTACTCTTTCTGACTGGCAATCAGTTTAAGGATGGAAAGCAATACTAAACTTTGTACCTAAAGCTACATACAATTTCTTCCAAAATCGTGAAGTAAATATCGGATCTCTATCCGAGATAATCAATAACGGTACTCCATGTAGTTTCACAATCTCTGAAATATAAAACTTGGCCAACTTGTCAAGTGAAGAATCCATACGAACTGGGATAAAATGAGCTGACTTTTTTAGCTTATCAATCACAACCCATAATGCATCTTTCTTTCTCGGTGTCGAAGGCAATCCTGTCACAAAATCCATAGTAACTCAGTCCCATTTCCACTCAGAAACTAATACTGCCTGCAATAAACCTGAAGGTATTTGATGTTCGGCCTTTACCTGCTGGCAGATCAAACATCTAGAAACAAACTCTGATATATCTCTTTTCATTCCTGTCCACCAATACATTTTCTTCAAATCATTATACATCTTTGTACTACCTGGGTGAATAGACAAAGAACTATGTGCTTCATGTAAGATCTTTTGAATAAGCTCATCGTTCTTTCGCACACATACCCTGTCTCTGAATATCAAACAATCGTCAGAATCGATCTAAAAATCAGACTCTACACTTAGCTCACACTGAACTCTTTTAGCTTGCAACTCACCATCATCCTTCTGAGCTTCACAAATTTCTTCAAGAAATGTCGGTTTAGCTCCCAACTCAGCTTAAATAGAACCATCATCTAATAAGGCCAAACTAGTATGCAAAGCTCTCAAGGCAAATAACGATTTTCTACTCAAAGCATCAGCAACAATGTTTGCCTTACCCGGGTGATAATCTATCACTAGCTCATAATCTTTAATCAACTCTAGCCATCTTCTTTTCCTCTAGTTTACATCTTTCTGAGTCATCAAGTATTTCAAACTTTTGTGATCAGTGAATATTTGGCACATCTCACTATATAAGTGATGTCTCCAAATTTTTAATGCAAATACAATAGCAGCTAGCTGTAAATCATGTGTCGAATAATTTTTGTCATGTAATTTTAACTGTCTAGAGGCATAAGCAATTACCCTTCCTTCCTGCATAAGTACACAACCTAATCCATTTAAGGATGCATCACTATAAATCACAAACTCTTTACCCGGTTCTGGTTGTACTAAAATAGGAGCTTTAATCAGCAATGCCTTTAACTTGTCGAAACTCTGCTGACACTTCTCAGTCCATTCAAACTTGACATATTTCTGTAGCAATCTTGTCAATGGAGTAGCTATCATGGAAAATCTTTCTACAAATTGTCTATAATAACCGGCAAGACCAAGAAAACTTCTGACTTCTGATACATTCCTAGGAGGCTTCCAATCAACAATGGCTGAAATCTTGCTCAGATGAACTTTAATACCTTCACCTGAGACAATATGTCGAAGAAAACAAACTTCCCATAACCAGAACTCAGTTTTGCTAAACTTGGCATAAAGCTAATTATCTCTTAAAATTTGTAAAACTATTCTCAAATGCTCTGTATGCTCAGTCTCATCATGAGAATAAATCAAGATGTCATCAATGAACACAACTACAAACTTGTCCAAGTAAGGTCTGAAAATTCAGTTCATTAAATCCATGAAAATGGTAGGAGCATTGGTTAAGCCAAATGGCATCACAAGAAATTCATAGTGACCATACCTAGTTCGAAAAGCAATTTTCGAAACATCTAACTCTTTAACTCGCAACTGATAGTATCCGGATCTCAAATCTATCTTAGAGAACATAGTGGCTCCTTTCAATTGATCAAACAAATCATCTATTCTATGCAATAGATATTTGTTCTTGATGGTTACCTTGCTAAGCTGCCTATAGTTTATGCACAATCTCATGGAACCGTCCTTCTTTTTCACAAATAACACTGGTGCTCCCTATGGTGAATAACTAGGTCTTACAAAACCTTTATCAGTTAATTCCTGTAACTATGATTTCAATTCTTTCAATTCTATTGAAGCCATTCTATAAGGAGTAATGGAAATAGGTGCGGTACTTAGAATCAATTCAATACCAAACTCAACTTCTCTGATAGGAGGCAAGCCTGGTAGTTCTTACAGAAACACATCAGGAAACTCATTTACCACAGGCACTGATTCAATTTTCAACTCTAGATCTTTAGCATTCAACACAAAAGCAAGATAAGCTTCACATACTTTCCTTAAACATTTTTGAGCAGACATAATAGAAATCATGGAAATTGAACTACTTGATTCATTTGAATTAGCCCAAAGGATCTCACCATTTTCACATTTCAACTCAATGAATTTCTTTCCATAATTCACTATCACATCATGTGCAGTTAACCAATCCATACCAAGAATCACATCAAACTTATCAAATGGCAATAGCATGAGATCAGTCAGAAAACAGTAACCTCTAATCATCAAAGGCCAATTTTTACATACTTTGTTTACTAACACATGCTGACCTAATGGATTCGATACTTTAATCACAAATTACATAAACTCTATGGGCATGTTCATACTAGGCATTAATTTCATGCAAACATAGGAATGGGTTGAACCTGGATCAATCAAAGTAATAACATTAACATCATAAAGAGAAAATATACCTGTAATTACGTCAGGGGAAGATGCCTCTTCACGAGCACGGATAGCATAAGTCCTTGCGGGTGCTCTAATATCTGATCTCATTGCTGTGTCTCTAAATGTACCTCTACCTGCCCCTACTCCAAGATTTCTCTGAGATCTGCCTCTAAAAGGGGCATTGCTTGATCTTGCACTCGATATTCCTTCTCTTTTAACCATTTCGGGACACTTCCGAGTGAAATGATCTGGTGCACCACATTAGAAACAACTAGTCTCAGTTGCTCGACATTGACCTAGATGATGTTGACCACATTGAGGACACTCGGATCTATCAGGCTGAATACTACCAACACTCGCAATCGAAGTGGTTTGAGCTTTTGAATCCATAAATCTTCTACCTCTTTTTTGGCTAGAATACCCGGCTGGAAAATTAGATCTCATAGATAACTCTCTAGGCCTCTTGGATGTAGACTGAAATGGCTTCCTCATCTATCTTTTCTTCATGTCTTGCATCTCAATTTTAGCTTCACCCTTTCTTTTTAATAACTCTTCTGTCTTACAGGCTCGTTCAACTAAAACAACAAACTTTTTTATCTCTAATACACCAACTAACAGTCAAATACCATCATTGAGTCCATTCTTAAATCTTTTGCAAATAATAGCCTTTGTAGACACACACTCTCCAGCATAATTGTTGAGTCAGACAAATTCACGTTCATAGTCAGTCACAGTCACAGTCAGTCACCGATTGACTTGGACAATACCTGAGAAAGAATTCACTTGGACTTCACTTGTTATCTAACTATGAACCAGATGATTTATTCACTTGACTTGATCCGTAGGATTCCCTAATTTATATTAATACCTCTCTACAAGGCTACTAACGTCTAACCTTAGGTTGATTAATTGAAATCTCTTTCTAATTAAAACCCCTAGAATTGCATTAATTCGATCTATGGACTCCTATATTAGGTTTGACCCTAATCTAGCAAATTTTTGTCACCCTATCTCTAGGCGCACGAGCATCTGCTTAACTATGCTAGATCTACTCTTGGACAGGGTCTCTTCCACCTCTTCCTAAGCATATCACACTTGAATCAATATCCCAAAAATACCAAAACAAGAATTAACAACACATAGTTAAGAACAAATCAAATATTTATGATTCAGTTCAGATAACAATAACAATATCCATCTTAGGTTTCATCCCCCTTAGGTATTTGAGGGTTTGGTTCATAATTGTAAAAGAAAAGATGAAAAAACATAAAAAAAACCCTAAAACCCCCTAAAGGAATTGAAGGAGAGATCCTCCGTCTTGAGTATGATTCTGGCTTCTTGAGATGGATCAACTAGCTTTCTTCGAGTAAATCCCTAAATTTAACTGCTTTGGCTTGGCTCTTTGGCCTAGTTGAATGCCCTCTTAAAGGTTGGCCTCTAGGGTCTTTATATAGGCTTTTAAAATATGTTTCTTTGCCTCTAAGTACCCTAATCCAAATAGAATTCTTATTTCCTGCGACAGGGACACGCCTATGGCATACACCCGTGTAAATCGTATCCCGGCCGTGGTTAATCCTGTTGATGAGGCACAGCTGTGTATTTCGGGGTCCAGGCCGTGGTCGACTCTTCTCACGAGGCACGGCCATGTGGTCTTGTGCCCAGGCCGTGTGGATTTCATACATTGGCCCATTTTCTCCGTTTTTGGCCCGTTATTCGTTCTTTTCATCCTCTGGTGCTCTACTGAGTATAAAACATGAAAACAAAGGATTAGAAGCACCTATTTCCATAATTAAAGGGAAAAAATCATCCAAAAGTATGCTAAATGTGGGATTAAAATATTTTACTATTTCGGTTTATCACTAAAATAAGAAATTGTTTATGATATCTAAAATAATAAACACTTAATCAAAATTGTACCTTATTGATTTGTTTAGGATGAACGCTTTGATCGATTAGTCTTCAACGTTATCCTCAAGCTCATGTCTCCCGAGTGTGGGCTCGCTTCCAATCAGAATTTTTTTTTACAAAATTACTAGTGGGTTAATTTTACAATTTCTCTAAACTTTTAAGCGAATTTGTAAATAAGAAAAATATCTCTAGAAATTTTGTAAAATAATTACTTTAGAGAATTTTCTCTCTACAACTTTTTTTTTTAATTCATGTGAAAGAAAAATAATGACTCAAGACTCTCTTTATATAGGGAATCCCATCTAGTGAACTTACATGATGAAGTTTACCTTTGGGGTGTGGCTAGGGTGAAAATCGGCTCCAAACTTTCTCATTCTATCACTTAGGGGCCATCAATAGAGGTTGTAGGTCTTGTTCAGGGACCTTCTCCCACTTAATATTTTCAAAACATGTAAGATTTTTATTCTAGATTTCAAGAATGATCATACGATAGTCCTAATGACATTCTTGACTAATCTATAAGACATGCTTCCAATATATGCATTGCATGTTATGGCAATTATAATATTCACATTCTTTTATGCACAATAATCAATCAATTATAAAGGCAAATAATTTTGTTTCTCCATATTTTTTCTTTTAATGGAAAAACTGAAGAAGTGAATGTGAACCATGCATCAGGTAAGGTCCTAGGAAAGGGAGGCAAGTCATATTTGACCGCATAAAAACAAAGTCTTTCATTGCAAGCCAACCCTAGATATGCACCTTCTAATTACCATAATTCTTATTTTTTAATCCATCAACTGTGGATCATGTCATACATATATATATCAAACTTATAATATAACATAATATAAATATTATAAACAATTATAAAATAGATATATAATGAGATGGGTAATTAAAATAAAATTGTCAGCCAAGGTTTCCATGGTTCTATTTCTAGAAAATAAATGAAAAACAAAAATTACACAGTTTTTCACCACAAGGAATTCCTTGGGTCTTCAACCTCCATCTCTCTATTTTCTTCTCGTCATGGACTTTTTTTTGGAAATTTACATCTAAGTCTTATGACTGTTTCCGACACACAAGAATTCTATGAATTTGTTTTTTAAAAAGAAGTCATACATGGAGATGATAGTTCACGGTCTATTTCCTAAGAACCACAACCTTGACAAAAGTAAGAGTTATATAACAAAAATAAGATATTGCATCCATTCTCATATATAACTCAAAACATGCATAATATCTAAAGAATGACAATTTCTATGTAATCGAATCATTCAAGAAGAAGAGAAATCTATTTTTTTACCTATTTATATTCATAGATATAGCACAACCTGGCTCTAATATCAATCCTTGAAAAATCAAGTTTGGAATACCAATTGTTGAAAAATTGGGCTTAGAAAATGCAGCGGAAAATGTATTAGAGGAAAACTCAGAGTATTAATTTTTTTTCCAAAATAAGAAATTGGTTGTGATATTTAAAATAATAAACACTTAATCAATATTGTACCTTTTCAATTAGTCTACAATAAATACTTTAACTGAGTAGTCTTCTACGCTATCCTCAAGCTCATGTCTATCGAGTGTGTAACACCCCGAATTTGGGCTTAGAAGAAACAGGCCTTGAGTGTGGGAACACGTAAAACTTTATGTGGGCAAGGAAATAACACAATTGACTATCTGCTTTAGTGGTTAAGTGATTTAGCAGTGTTTGGGAGTGTCTGAGAAGTCTTGGGTTCAAACCTGGGCTTTAGCAAAATTTTTATTTTTAGAGTATAAAATCCTTGGGATCTAGATAGAGGGCTTTTAAATTGTTGTGGTTAAACTATGGCACAAGATGAGTTTGTAGTCCAGTGGCAGTGGCATGATTAAGGTGGCAAGGGAGCTTGAGTTCGAGTCTCCTGTTTCGCAAGGGAGTATTTATTTTACTTCCTTGATGTATGTGAAGTGGAGTTAGACTGAAACACTATAAGGTGAAGCTGAATTGGTCTTGGAGTTGTTATAGAGGTTATCAATGAGTAAATTAAGGAGGGATAAGGGGAGTGATCTGTGGAGATTTTCAAGGAATTTGAAGTGTGAGGGGAGTTGTGGTCGTGTAGGACTCTGAAACCATGGTGAAATTCTGCTAGGGGGAAAAATATGGAGCATTTTTGGAACTAGGAATTCCTTGATCAGTTTTTGTGAGTGTTGATAGTACAGTGCCGAATTTTCTTACTGAGAGTTTGGGGTTTTTTCACTTTTTGCATTCTGGGTTCTCTCAAGTCTTATCTGTACTACTAAACTTACCACTCGTGTCATTTCCCTTTTGACCATTAATGTCATTCTTTCTCCTCATCTTTGTTATTTTCTTTCTCTTATAGCTGAACCTTCTATTCTCTTCTTTCAACTTCTGTTCATCTTCTATTATGGTGTAACGCCCCAAAATATAGGGTCTTTAAATTTCAAGTTCTGACCAATTTGCTTGTTTGCTTTAATGGCTAAATGTTTTGGGGATTTTAGGCAGCCTGGGTTCAAGTATGACCTTTGGCAAAATTTTGATTTTTGCTCTTTTGGAAACCTGGATGTTAGCTTAAAGGGCATATATATTAAGTGTGCTTGTTTTCTGACACAAGAGATCTTGTGTTGTGGTGGTAAGTGGCGTGTTGGGGCTTATGAGTGGGAGTGGGTTTGAATCCCATGTCATCCAAAAGGGGGTTTTATTTTATGTCTTTGTGGTGAGATAGGTAGATTTGGATTCAAACTCTATAGAGGTGGTTAGAGACTTGGTCATCAAGTTTGAATCGATTTGAATGGGAGGCTAGGAGCAAATCGAGGAGAAATCGGTGGAGATTTTGAAGGAGTTGGGATGTAAGGGGAGTCATAGTCGAAATGGGGAGCTAGAGGAAGGGGAGATTTCGGCTAAGGGTATGTCACTTGGTGCATTTTTGGCAGTTGGGGAGAGTGTAGAAGCTGAATTATTTCTCTGCTATTCGAGATTTTCTCTTTTCCATTTTGGGTTTCCTCTCCTTGTGGCATATTGTGAAGCTTTTTTGACCATTTGGGTCTTTCCCTTTTCATTTCACTTTTGCCGAATACACTTCCTCTCCCTCCCTCTACATTTTGTTGTTTTTTTCTTTTTCTTTCCTTCTTCCCTCTTCTTCTTTTCTTCTCCTAAGCTGAATACCATCCCTGTTCTGTGGTGACGAATTCTCCCTTGAAGCCTTTCTTTCTTCTCCACTTTTTCTCTCTACCGAATTGGTAGTCTTCTTCTCTTTTACTCCCATATCTTTTTCTTTTACAAATCTCGTGTTCCTTTCTCTACTAGGACGAATTCTCATACCCCCTCCCTCTCAAATCTCTTTGTCCTTCTTGATTCGGGCCGAATCTTCTTGACTAACCACTGTCGAAATATGCTTGTTTATTGGCATTGGAGGGGAAATTGCCCTTGATCAGCAGGGAGGCACTAACATCTGTTAGTTCTAGCAAGGATTCAGAGAGCATGGATCTTAGCTAGTTTTGCGAATAGGTGTGTCATCGCATACCCAGTATAGTTACTGTTAAATGATGGACAATGGTGTGTACTCACACCCCTGTGTTACTGTATATCGGCAAAACGCTGAAAAGCCAAAAATATAACATATGATGCCATATGAGTGTACGATCGTGCGTGTGGTGAATAGAGTCCAAAAACATGGGCGCTAGTCTGTAGAGGCTACCACGAGCGTTCCCGTGGGCTTAGGTCGTAATGGGCCTCGTTGGTGAGATAGGCCATGTGCGTCGAATGGGCTTATGGGCCTCACATAGGTAAAATCCATGGTAAGCGAATAATAATAGACTGGGCTATACCATGCGCATAGTCGTAACTAAATTTAGACTAAACGAGCCAGATGAGCGTGTGGGCCTACTTGAGTCGAATAATGGGCCTTCGGCCTAATTACACTGTTTCGGCCATATAGGTTATCCGAGTTGTCCTAGGCGACTGTAGGCCTTTGGAAAGGTCGTTAACTGCACTGAAATATCCCTAATAAGGAAAATGACTGAAGTACCCCTAATGAGTAAAATGACTGAAGTACCCTTGTAGGGTAGAATTACCGAAATACCTCTAACGGGTGAAATTACCATTTCACCCTTAAGCGACGAAATGACCATTATACCCCTAGTGGTAGTTTAGTTGATGTGTGTATGATATCTATATGACTGTTTATGAATATGACATACTGCATACACCTAATATTTATGACACGACATTCTGCATTGGGGTTGGGATTCTGATTTGGAGGAAGTACTGTACTAGTGGCTCTTCCATGTTTTTACTGTTCTAGTAGCTTCGCCACGTATTCTGATTTTAGTGGCTGGGCCACGTTTACTATGCTAGCAACTTTGCTACATTACTATTAGCAGCTATGCTGCGATATTGGTGTGTTGGCTGGATGGGTCGACTTACTCCCCACATGGTGTGTTGGTTGGTATGGGTGGTGTGTTGGCTAGATTAGGTTGGGTTGCATCACTGTTCTGTACTGTTATTATTTTAGGCTGCGACCCAGATTGTTACTGCATAGGGCTAAAGCCCATACTAATATGTTACTGTATAGGCCTAAAGCCTATACTGATCTGTTTCTGTATAGGGCTTAGGCCCAGTCTATTTTTTCTTGCACTAATTATTATTTGACCGATAGAGGATTACACACTGAGTTTTTGTAAAATCACCCTTTCTTTTAACTGTACAGGTAATCCCCATCCTTAAGCGATTTGGAGCCACGAGGGACCCGGAGGTGGCCACGTGAATACTGATTTTTCGCATGAGTCTTAAATATTTTTAATTTATGTTTGGGTTTGGTTATGTAATAAGGCCATCTGAGGTTTAACTTTTATTTGGTTTTAACTCCTTATTTCTACCTGCTTGTAACACCCCAAACCTGGCCCAAACATCACAACTGGATCTGGCATGTCCCTATGGAAAATGGGTTTGAAAAGTTTTATAAGTTTTGGAGAATTGATTTACTAAAACCAAGTTTCATGGCTCAATTGAAAATTATTATTCAAGTTTTTAAAGTTAATTAGCTAAGCCTAGCGTTTAGGCAATGTTTGAAAAACTTAGCAATTTTTTTCTTTTTTCGGTTTATGGAATGTCAATAAAATTTTTTAGTTTCGTAGGAAATGTGTGTTAAACAGGTTGCGAAGAAAATTTTGCTTATCTTGATAAAAACGTTCCATCAAGTAGTTTGTAATTAATGTGTAACAGCACAGACTTTAAATCCAAATTTTACCAAATTTAAATTGGTCTTATTACATATTAAAAATATCCCAAAAGAAAATAGCAATTAATAATTTAAAATAAAGTTTAATAAAATAACCCTTGCATGGCCACCTCGAGTCCATTCCAACCCAGTCCAAAGAATCATGAGCTACCTGCAATTTGTTAAGAAAATAGAGTTAGTCACTAGACTCAGTGTGCAATTAGTCCACAAAATTCCACAAGTGGGCCTGAGCCCCGAACCATCATCGAATTATCACATCATGCACAAGTAATCAAAATTATAGCCCAACCCAACCTAGTATTCTATCCTCTACACACCGCTCCATATGTCCATCCTCAACACACCTGTGGGGATTTCCCTCCATCCGTTACACACGTCTTTGGCAGTCATGCTGACAGTCACACTGCTCAAAGTCCACATAAAGTGGTCTAGCCACTGATCGACACATGATTAAATCACCAATTCCACAATGAGCCACCACGCCATCATTAATAGTGACAAAGTCACCAATATACACTTCCCCTTTATATCATTATCATCCCAATATCACATGCACATGCAACATAGTATAAAGGATAGGTTATATAATGTGATACATGTAATACTTAGCATACACCCACAATCATATTATCCACAAACCTTAAAAAGGCTTAAAATACAATATACTGACCTAGGGTTCCAGTTTACCCAACTTGGGTAACTCAATCACCATTGCCGCTATTTTCGGCTTTCAAATGTAACACATACTCATTTATGAAATTAAGGAAATAGCGTGATAATTACACACCTGTAAACCTGAAGAACTAAACTATCGATCTCACTAACGTCCTTACTCGTAGGGATCACAACGATCTGCTTATCCCTTTTAGAAGTCGGCCCACACCCAGGTGGCCAATCTCAAACTGCCGATACTGCTCGCTTCTTAAACTTTGGAGTCGAAACCAAAGGTTTGCTCCCTTCCCCAACTTGAACCTTTCTTGCATCCATTAAAAGTATTGGTCAATAAATCACTATGAAAGAGATGATGGTATAACCACTCAACTGGGTTAAGGCGATGAACAACTGATAAATAGACTAATAGAATACTAGAGAGAAATCCCTTACCTTACAATCCCAAAAAGAGAGATGGGGTTCAGAGATTAGCCACTCCACAGACTTAGAACCTAAATGGTTCGGCTAATGATATTTCTCAGATGAAACACCCTTCACAACCAAACCGAAGAATGATCCGAACTAGATGCCTAACACTTTGTCCCCCCTATTCGCCATAACACAGAGAGAAAGAAGCAAGTATAAGTATTGATCAAGATAGGTTTGGCCTTACCAAGAAAAGAAGGAATACATGTTTAACCAAGGGGAAAATGAAAGGAAAGATCTTACCTTAACACAGAGGATTCGAACAACACCCAAGAGAATTCGGCACACCCACAATAGCTGAGAAGATTCGGCAATGACCAAGAGTGGAAGAGGATAAGATGAAAGAACCAAAAATAAAAACAAAAGAACTTCAATGAAGGCTTAAGAGTTTAGGCAACACTAGAGAAACCAAAAAGAGAAGAAAGGTTGGGAGAAAAGAATGATAAGGGGAAAAATAGGGAAAGAAGAACAAAGGTTGCTGTTTAAAAGAGTAGGTAGAGAAGAAGGAGAAAAAGAAAGATTGCAAGGGACAAGTGTGTTACTTTCGGTAGTGGAGTTTTGAAAATGAGTAGAGAAAAGAAGATGAGAAGAAATATGCACAAAATAGTCTCCCTAGTTTCGGCTATAAGTCATAGTAAAATAAAATAATGGGAATTGACTAGGAACTTTTCAGCAAAAGTGAGCAAGAAAAGAACTAAAAGAAGAGCACACCTGAAATGCCAAAGAAAAAGAAACCCTTAACACACAAAAGCTAATAAAACCTATTAAAATTTTGGCACCAACTCCCCTTACAAAAACCGAAAGCCTCACCCCTTACACTACTCAAAAATTCAGCTTACAACCCCTTCTTACCTCAATCCCCATGCCGTCCCTTGAAACACACCTTAATTCCCTCTCCTCCACTTATTCAAACTAGTTTGAGTAATTCAAACTCCCTTAATCACTCTCCACCATCCATTGAAATATTTAACCAAGTCTTGTCTCTCTCCTCTAGAGTTTGATTACCATCCAGCTACCTCCCTTGCCTGAACCAAAAATAATACTCCCTTGTGCTGCTTGAGAGTTTCGAACCTTCTCCCTCTCAACTTCTCCATGTGACGCCATCTCCCTGCATGTTAGGTGGCGTCTCCTTGCCACTCTTCCACTACACCTCTTGTGTCACCAAACACAAACAATAACCCTTAAGCCCTGCTCCCAATTAGCTTCCCTCTTAAAATGCCCAAAACTAAAATTATACCAAGGCTTCTGCTTAACTAAGATTACTTTTAAAAGGATTTAAAATTTTAGACACAAATTTTCATCAACAAGACTAGTTTTCAAATCAACGCTTCAATGTGACACATCAGATCCAGTCGTAACGTCTAGGTCGGGTTTGGGGTGTTACTTTCTAATTGGTTCTTGACTGTACTTTAGAAAAGTAGCGAATGCGTGTGATCATTTCTGAATAATGAGCATTGAGGGATTAAGTTCACCCTTATTCAAACAAGGTTGGGTGCTTGTAGATCGTGGAACGATTCTGTAAAAGAGGTGTGTAATCACACTATCTCCGCTATGGATCGACAAAAGCCAAAAAGTTGAAATTTTGAAATTTTAGGTCTCATGAGCATGCGATTTCTCGTGTGGTTAAACCATTCCCACAATTGTGGGCGGTAGACTGAAGAGGACACCAGGAGTGTTCTCGTGTACTTGGGCCATTATGGGCCTCGTTGTACAGAAATGGGTAATGTGCGTCCAATGTGCTCCTGGGCCTCACACGGATAAAATTTACGAGAAGTGGCAGAAATTGGATTGGGCTATGTAGTTCACGTAGCCGTGATTGAATTTGGGCCAAATGGGCCACACGAGAGTATAGGCCCATTTGGGCCGAATATTGGGATGAATATTGGGCTTTTAGCCCATGTACACTGTTTTGACCAAATAGATTATCTGTGTCGCTCAAGGCGACTATAGACCTTCAGAGAGGTCGTTATCTGCATCGAGACCCTAAAATAAGTAAAATGATTGTAATTCCCCTATAGGGTAAAATGACCGTAATGCCCCTATAAGGTAAAATGATCGTAATGCCCCGATAGGGTAAAATAACCTTAATACCCCTGTAGGGGAAAATGACCTTAATGCCCCTATAGGGTAAAATGACTGTAATGTCCCTGTAGGGTAAAACGATCGTAATGCCTCTGAACGGTAAAATGACCGTAATGCCCCTATAGGTTTAAAATAACCATTATGCCCCTAAAAGGAAAAATGTCTAAAATACCCTTATATGATACATGAATGATCTTATATGCCATTTGATGATATGTTCGCATTCATATGTGATATTTTGTTGCATGGGGATGAGATCTTGTGTTGGAGGAAGTGATTGATATGTGAGGGTCGCACGGGTCACCGAGACGATTGTGGAGCCACCGACGGCTTGAAGCCGATTATGTGATTGGTAGCTCTACTGCAATATTCGTTAGTGACGCAACCAGTGCTACATAAGGAGTGTAGGGATGGGTGGGTCGATTTAATCCCCATAGGAGTGTAGGGTTGGATAGGAGATGGAGTGCAAGGTTGGTTAGGGTATTTATGCATTACATATACTAATTCTAATATTGAGATGGGCTTAGGCCCAGATATATGTGATATGTGTCTTTTGATATGGACTTAAGCCCAACTGAGGCTGATGGGGGCTAAGGCCCAATTGCCACCCTTATTGTAATGGGCTTAGGCCTAGATAGATGTGATGTATGTTACTTGATTGTTGGGGTTGTACACACTAAATTTTCGCAAGCTCACCCTTCTTTTTAATTTTTCAGGTAATCCCTAGTGAGACGGTTCGACGTACTGGGGGACTCGGAGGTGGCCACACTACGAACAATCGGATTTTTTTGTTTTTAATTTACTTTATTTCTAATCATGTTTTCTTTAATTTGGGTTTTGTTGTAATAAGGCCTATCTCTTGTTTGTTTTAAATTTTTGGATTTACTTGTGTTAATTTCATAACTTCGAATTTAGGTCTCGGTTTTAAAAAGGAAACCAACGTTTTACAGACTAATTGTAAGTACACGAACCTTTTTAAATAAATACTTCTACTGTACTTTGAAAGTTTAAGCAACAAGTTTAAAGATCCTTCCATAAATTTTTTAATCAAACCCCAATATAACAAAAGAATTTGAACATAACATTGAGTTATTACTGTCAAAGGTTTTAAACTATAAACTCCTCAAATGACTTCAAGGTTTTACATCAACTACGAAATTTACAATTCACCCTTCAATGTGACACTGCCAAATTCAGCCATAATGTCTGGGCCGGGTTTGGGGTGTTATAGAGTGCGAGCTCACATCCAATCAGAATTTTTTTTTACAAAATTACCAGCGGTGTAATTTTTCAATTTCTATAAACTTTTGGGCCAAGTTATAAATAAGAGAAATATCTCTAGAAATTTTGTAAAATAATTAATTTGTAGAATTTTCTCTCTACAACTTTGTTTTGAATTCAAGTGTGATAAAAAAAATGACCCATGACTCTCTTTATATAGGGAAGCCCATCTAGTGAACCCACATGATAAAGTTTACCCTTGGGGTGTGGCTAGAGAAAAAATCGGCTCGCAATTTTATTATGCTATCACTTAGGGGCATCAATAGAGGTCGTAGGTCTTGTTCAGGGACCTTCTCCCACTTAATATTTTAAAAACATGTAAGATTTTTATCCTAGATTTCAAGAATGATCAGACAATAGTCCTAGTGACTTTCTTACCTAATTTATATGACATGTTTCCAATATATGCATGGCATGTTATGGCAATTTTATAATATGCACATTTATTTATGCACAAGAATAAATCAATTATAAAGACAAACAATTTTATTTTTACACATTTTTTCTTTTAAGGGAAAAACATAAAAAATGAATGTGAACCATGCACCAGGTAAGGTTCTAGGAAAGGGAGGCGAGTCATATTTGACTGCATAAAAACCAAGTATTTCCTTGCTAAAGCCAACCCTAGATATGTACCTTCTCATTACCACACTTCTTATTTTTTTAATTGATCAATTGTGGATCATCTCATAGATATACATATCAAACTTATAATATAACACAATATAAATATTATAAAAAATCATAAAACGAATATAAAATAAGATGGGAAATTAAAATAAAACTGTCAACCAAGGTTACCATGGTTCTATTTCTAGAAAATAAATGAAAAACAAAAAGTACACAGTTTTTCACCACAAGGCATTCCTTGGGTCTTCAACCTCCATCTCTCTATTTTCTCCTTGTCAAGGACACCTTTTGGAAAAATTACATCTATGTCCTATGTTTATTTCCGACTCACAAGAATTCTATGAAATATTTTTTAAAAAAAGAAGTCACATGTGGAGATGATAGTTCACAATATATTTCATACGAACCACAACCTTGACAAAAAAAAACAATTATATAACAAAAATAAAATATTGCATCCATTCTCATATATAACTCAAAACATACATAAGATCTAAAGAATGTCACTTTCTGTGTAATCGAACCATTCAAGAAGAAGAGAAATCTATTTTTATTACCTATTTATATTTATAGATAGAGCACAACCTGGATGTAACACCCCATACCCGACCCATACGCCATGACCGGATCTTATATGCTACGGGTTGAATCTTGAAAACTTTGCTCTGAAGGGTTTTGGAAAATCTTAGTTAATTATAGCCGATTAGTCAAATAAATGTGAAATTTTTGAAACAACTTTAAACATTTGCGTTGATTGTGTTTGAAAAGCCCATTTATCATTTCATTTTATGATTAAGACTTTGGAAAAAAAAACATAAGTTTATAAAAATTTCACATAACAAAAAAAATAAATAAATCAAAAACCTAAGTTATGGAGGCCTTATTACAAAAATATTCCCAAAAATTAAAACTCAAATGAGAAACCGAAAATAGTCTATGTAGATAATAGTCTTAATGGCCCCTCGAGCCCGCCTTGGCTCCCATGTCCACGTTCTACTGCTCATCTGTAAAGTGGGGAAAAATAAAAGGGTGAGTCACCAAGACTCAGTGTGCAAATCCCGAAAACACATAAAAGGCTTGGGCCCACAAACACATTATGGGCCTTGGGCCATAACAATTGCAACAGAACATATTTTCATGCATCATGGCCCATCCCAAACCTAAGAGTCCATCCTCTACAGACCCCATACCAACCATCACACCGTGGGGATTTCTACAATCAACCCTTCACCCACTACACACCATATCGACAGTTGTGCTGCCTGTCATAAAGACCGATCACTATGTGACCTATGTGGTAAAGCCACCGATCGCTATGCGACTTTAATAATATATATTGACAGTTACACTGTCTGTCATAAAGACCGATCACTATGTGATCTTTGTGGCAAAGCCACCGATCGCCTCGCGACCTACTTCCCTTCATCATATAAATCCCATCCCATGCATACATACATGCAAAAATCAGAACATTAAACTATCTAAACAGATCACATACTCTCACATACTTTGATACACATAGAGAAGTTTCTATGATTATGTACCTGGCATCCTTTACCTACCCTTTTCGGGTAACACGACTGTTCATACAACCTATTTCTGGCTTTTAGCCCATAACAGACATATGACATAGCTTAACTAGTGTGATAGAGATTTACACACCTGATTACCGACAGCACAGTACTTTCTATGTCGACACTATCAGAAGTTGATACAACTACTAACTACCTAAGGTTTTACTCTGAAGTCGGTCCATAACCCGACGGCCAATCCCAAACTGCTGACACCGCGCGTTTCTTGAACTTTGGGGCTGAAACTATAGATCCAACCCCTTCTTTTGATTTGCTGACATTTGAGTCCATGAGTGATCTTTGGTCATAAGATACTATGATGATTGCTTAATGCAACATTAGGCTAAGGAACGAATAATGAAAAAGAACATGAGTAAACAACATAGGAAGAATTGAACCCTTACCTTGAAATCCCGAAAAGAGATTGAGACCCCGAGACTATCGTTTTTGGCTTTTAAATCTAGGCGATGTACATAAATTCCTGAATGTCGCCCACCAAGAAATTATACAAAGCCATTAAACCATTAGCTTTTTGGCTTTGTCTTCCAAAAACAGAAAGAGAAAGTGAAGAGATAGGGAAATCGGCACTCACCTTAACACAAAGAATTTGACTACCCCTTAGAGATTCCGGCTTTTGAGAATATCAAAAGAAAAGATGATAGGAAGAGGTATATGTAGATTCAGCTCTAGTGAAGAAATTGGCAAAAGGGAATAGGAAGTATTTGACTATGGAGATGAGAAGAGAGTTCAGAGTTTTTACTTTTGAAAGAAAAGATGTTGAGAAAAATTTGGAGGTTTCGGCTTTTAAAATAAAAGAAAAGAGAACAGAATAATGGACTTTCGGCTTTTGCATAAAAGTGAGGATAAAAGAATGGGAAAAGAAAATAGGGACAAAATACCAGAATTATAGAGATATCCCCTCTATTTAAAGAGAATTTCGGCACCCCCTAACTAAAACCCGAAAATGCCCATTTTTAAAACGTCAAACTAAGCTATTAATAAAGGGAAATTTCGGCACCCCTTAGTCCTATCTAGCCGTCTTCCCACTTGCACATAGTGTCCCAAATTCAGCCACCACTTGCTTCCTAGATAGCTTCTAAACTTTCTCCCTTATCTTTATCTGATCACTCCTTCAAAAGAGGCCTAAATAGCACCACCTCTTCCTCTCTTTATCAGCATATTATCCACATGTTATTATCCTCCTATTTTTAAGCCCCTATGCTGTCCCACTCTATCCATTTAAAACCCAAAAATTAGCTAACTTTAATTAAAAGAATTAGACTTCATGTAACTTGAATGCGGGCATCCTCAGTTGATGCCACCTCCTTGCTCTTTAAGTGGCACCACTTTGCCACTAGGCCACAAGCCCACTTTGTATTTAAAACACAGATAACATCTTTTAAGCCCTATCTTATCAGGCTTTCCACTAGAGTGTCTAATTAGAGAATTCAATTAAGGCATCGGCCCAATTCCTGAGCCCATTCTGGACCCCTAACACTCTTATTAAACATAACCACGCATTAAACGTATTGGCCCATTAATTCAGGATGTTACAGTTCTACCCCCTTAAAGAAATTTTGGCCTCAAAATTACCTGATCAAAATAGATGGGGGTATTGCTGCCGCATCGTTTCTTCTGGTTCCCAAGTAGCCTCTTTAGAACTGTGATTCTACCATAAAACCTTAACCAACGGAACCATTTTTCTTCACAACACTTTGACATCACAATCCAGGATTTCCAACGGTTCCTCTTTAAAGGATAGGTCAGGCCTCACCTCGATTTTTCCACAGGCACCACATCAGACGGATCCAAACGGTAACGTCTTAACATGGAGACATGGAATACATTGTGAATCTGGCTAAGCTCAGAAGGTAGCTCTAGCTGATAGGATACCAGCCCTACTTGTTTCAACACCCGATAAGGCCCAATAAATCTGGGACTTAATTTACCCTTCCGTCCAAACCTCAGTACTTTCTTTCATGGCAACAGCTTCAAGAACACCTTGTCACCCACTGCAAACTCTATGTCCTTACACTTCAAGTCTACATAAGACTTCTGTCAGTCCGACGCTTCCTTTAGTCGAGCTCGAATTAACTCCACCTTCTCCACTGTCTCGGTAACCAACTCTGGCCCCAAAATCTGACGTTTCACTAATTCCATCCAACAAGCAGGAGTACGATACCTCCACCCGTACAATGCTTCGTAGGCCGCCATCTGAATACTAGACTGGTAGCTGTTGTTGTATGTAAATTCCGCCAACGGTAAAAACTCTTCCCAACTGCTGCTGAAATCAATGACACATCCCCTCAGTATGTCCTCCAAGGTCTGAATCACCCACTCAGACTGTCCATCGATCTGAGGATGAAACGCTGTACTGAAATCCAACTTCGTGCCCAATGCTTGATGCAAAGCCTTCCAGAATCGCGACGTGAACCTCGAGTCCTGTCCGATATGATTGATACTGGAACCCCATGCAATCTCACTACCTCCGCTACATATAGCTTAGCCAATTTCTGCAAAGAGTAATCGACCCGTACTGGTATGAAATGAGCAAACTTCATCAAGCGATCAACAATTACCCAGAATAAATCTTTCTTAGTAGGAGTGGGGGTAGCCCACTAACAAAGTCCATTGTGATCCTTTCCCACTTCTATTGGGGAATCTTCACTGGCTGCAACAACCCCGATGGTAACTGATGCTCTGCTTTTACTGCTGATAGATCAAACATTTTCTCACCAATTCAGTTACCTCATACTTCAAGCTTGGCCACCAGAATTGATCTGCAAATCCCGATACATCTTACTCCCTCCGGGTGCATAGCGTATGAACTTCCATGCGCTTCATGTAAAATCCTATGCCTCAATTCTGGATCTTTTGGCATACAAACTCTCCCTTGAAAACATAATAGTCCTTCCTCATTCACACTGAATTCCATTGATCCATCACTTGATCCTACATGAAACTTCTCCTTTAGCAACTCATCGGTCTGCTGCCTCTCCTTAACCTGACTGACCCATGAGGGTTTCACTTGAACTTTAGCCAATAAACTCCCATCATCATACAAACTAAGGTGAGCAAACATTGCCCTTAAATCAGAGATTACTTTACAACTTAAGGCATCCGCCACCACATTAGCTCTACCCGGATGATACTCAATCAAGCAATCATAATCCTTTAACAACTCGATCCACCTCCTCTGCCTTGGATTCAACTCCTTTTGGGTCAAGAGGTATTTTAGGCTCTTATGATCTGTATAAATAATAGATTTTTCCCCGTACAGATAATGTCTCCAAATCTGTAAAGCAAAAACCACCGTCACCAACTCCAAGTCATGGGTGAGATAATTTGCCTCGTGCAGTCTTAACTACCGAGATGTGTATGCAACAACCTTTCCATCTTGTATCAACAAGCATCCTAATCCTGTGTGTGAAGCATCACAGTAAATCACGAATTCCTTTCTAGCCTCCGGTTGAATCAATACTGAAGCCTCCGTCAAAATCATTTTCAACTTCTTGAAACTCTCTTGCTACTTGCTAGACCAAATAAATAGAACTCCTTTCCGTAATAACTTAGTCAATGGTGTCGCGATTAAAGGAAATCCTTCAACAAACCCTCGATAGTACCCCGCAAGACCAAGAAAACTCCGAACTTTTGCCATAGACCTAGGCAACTTCCAATCCCCTCTGCCGACACAACGTGGCATAAAAATGTAACTTCACTTAGCCAAAATTCACACTTACTGAATTTGGCATACAACTGTTTCTCCCTCAGAATCTGCAAAACCACTCGCAGATGTGAATCATGCTCCTCTTTTGATCTTGAGTAAACCAGGATATCATCTATAAATACCACGACAAACAGATCTAAGTAGGGTTGAAACACTCAATTCATCATATCCATAAATACTATCGGCGCATTGGTCAATCCAAACGGTATCACCATAAATTCGTAATGACCATACCGAGTTCTAAAAGCCGTCTTATGAACATCAGCCTCCTTGACCTTAAGCTGATGGTACCCTGACCTAAGATCTATCTTCAAAAAGACTGAGGCCCCCTTCAGCTGATCGAACAAGTCCTCGATCCTTGGCAACGGGTACTTGTTCTTGATTGTTAACTTATTCAACTGACGATAGTTAATGCACATACGCATTGATCCATCTTTCTTCTTAACGAATAACACCAGCACTCCCCAAGGTGGCACACTTGGTTGAATAAATCCTTTATCTATCAACTCTTGAATCTGTGCTTTCAATTCCACCAACTCCTTCGGCGCCATTCTATACGGAGCAATAGATACAGGCACTGTTCTCGAAGAAGATCAATTCCAAACTCCACTTCACGATTCGAGAGTAATCTCGAAAGCTCTTTTGGAAAAATATCAAGAAATTCCTTTACCGTCCTAACATCCTCGACAGTTAGGTCATTGGCTTCCAGAGCCCGAACAAACATTAAAACAGCCTCGCATCCTTTTCTCACCATCCTTTCTGCTCTTAGGGCAATCACCACATTTGACAGATAGTTCCCCTTTTCCCCTATCACCAATACTTTACCACCCTCGAGGTTTCTTAACACCATATACTTGGCTGCACAATCTAAATTAGCTTGGTACTTCACTAACCAGTCCATGCCTAATATTAAGTCGAACTCCCCGAATGGTAATTCCATCATATTCGTTAGGAATAGAAAACTATTCCCTGAATTTCTGTGGTACCTTCCGATAAAGTTTATCTACTATCATAGATTGTCCTAATGGGCTAATTACAGTCATCGGCCTAGGGGTAATTTTAGAATCTAAACTTAAATTTCTAGACACACTACTAGCAACATATGAATGTGTCGATCCAGTGTCGATTAATGTAGTGTAAGGAAAACTAAATATTAAAAACGTACCAGTTATAACATCTAGTGCGTCGGCCTCCTCTCGACATCTGGCATTGTAGACTAACCCTGGCTGTCTTGCCTCAGCGTTTCCTATCCCTCGGTCCGATGCTCCACGGCCCTGACCGAAATCGTTACCACGTCTAGCTGGACCACGACCACTCTGCGGCTGCTGACCTCCTCTTTCCGCCTAAGCATTATCCTACTCTTCGGGTCCTACATCTCTTCGTGGCTGTGGACATTCTCTAATCTGATGGTTCAAAGATCCACACCTAAAACACTTTCCACTGCCTGCCCAACACTTACCTACATGGAATTTACCACATCGAACACACCTCTGTGTCTGGCAAGCAGCAGCAAGTCTCTCATCCCATCTCGGTCTATCTGACCTAGGTCTTTTCTGAATACGCCCAGCTGCCCTTGATGACCCAAAATTTCTCTTACCTCCACCACTATCTCTATCCCGGTTCAGTTTTTTCGTCCGTCTCACCTCCTCAGCTATTTTTGCTTTCTCCACAAGCATAGCAAATTCCCTCTTCTGTTGTGGAGCAATCAAAACACGTATACCATCTTTCAGGCCATCTTCAATTCAAACACACTGTTCATGTTCTGTGGCCACCATCCCTCGAGCATAACGGCTCAAGCGTAAGAATTCTGCTTCATACACTGCCACTGACCTACTTCCCTGAACCAGATTCAGGAACGCTCTACGCTGCGCATCCACATAACTCATTCCAATGTACTTACTCTGGAACGCCATTCTTAAGTAATCTCAGGTGATACGGTCAGCCGTTGTGCCATCCTGAACCATAAGCCACCATTGATACGCTTCGTCCCGGAGAAGGGACACTACTCCTTTCAGCTTCTCTTCTCTCGTAAAATCCAGATCATCCATTATGCGTTCGACTGCCTCCAACCAATATTCAGTTGTATTCGGGGCTATCCCAAAAACTCCCCTAAACACTTCTGCCCCATTAGCTCTAAGTCACTCTAACACAGATTTCCATGCTCCTATGCCCATGCCTGCCCCAACTACCCTCTCTAAAACCCTCAACATCGCATAAGATGCTGCATCATCTCCGGCCGTCTGATCTTGAAAATCTGCCTCCACAATTGGTGGCACTGGTACCTCATTTCCTGACTCGTGACCAGACCCTACGGGTTCCGACACAGTATTCCTGCCTTTACCTCGGCCACGCACACCACGTCTTCTAGTACTCATTCTACCGATTCACGCTTATCTGATTAGGAATTTTATGAATTATTAATTTCTTTCACTGATTATTAACGAACAATCTTATGGAGAGTAGGTTTAACAGTAGTTCTTTTGAATTCGAATTCTATGTACAAAGTTTAGTTCTCAAGTCTGTATTTCCTGGCTCAAGAATACACATTTAATCAACATCCATCACACATCAACATACAAGCAACCATGGACTCACATTCATTACCTAGGGGTATTTTTGTCATTTCACTACCCAAGGGTATGTTAGTAATTTTATCCTATAGGGGTATTTTGGTAATTTTCCAAATTAGGGTATCTTGGTGATTTTACAAAATAGGCGTATTTTCAAAATTTTGAGATTCGACGGTATTTTGATAATTTTACAATCTAGGGGTATTTCGATAATTTCCTCAAACCAAGGGTATTTCGATAATTTTCTCAAACCTAAGGTATTCTGGGTAATTTGCAAAATTAAGGGTTTATGAGTAATTTCATAAAGACAGGGTGATGGTCCCTTTCGGGTTTTAGTTAT
Source organism: Gossypium rotundifolium (assembly GCA_025506655.1). Lineage (NCBI taxonomy): Eukaryota > Viridiplantae > Streptophyta > Magnoliopsida > Malvales > Malvaceae > Gossypium > Gossypium rotundifolium. The sequence continues at coordinate 36,456,641 of CP106730.1, forward strand.
AAATTTTGGCCTGTCAACAAGTCTTTGCGGCTAAAGTGAACAGCCACTACGCACCAGGTAGGATTCCAGCGAAGAGGAGGTGAGCCGCTAGGGCTGCTTAAATACCAAGCTCTCCCTGGATCCAATCCTAGATATGCGTATGCCTGTTACCACGCCCTAACCCTGTGACTTGTTCACAGACATGTTTAAATAGAATTAAGTCTTATGGGATTTGAAGAATTGTTTAATCTAGGCCTAAGGTCCATTAACACTATCATACTAGTCTACGTCCATAAAGCCCATCAAACCTAACATACATATCATATCAAGAGTTTAGAATACTTACCTGCGTGGATCGGGTGCTGGTAGACTCGAAGGCCATATCTCAACTGAACTTTTCTCAACATACATCACTTTTACAAATCACTTCTGGACCCATTTCACAGCCCGAGTTTTAAACTGGGCTCTGATACCAAAATGTAACACCCCATACCCGACCCATATGCCATTACCAGATCTGGTATACTACGGGTTGAATCTTGAAAACTTTACTCTGAAGGGTTTTGGAAAATCTTAGTTAATTATAGCCGATTAGTCAAATAAATGTGAAATTTTTTAAACAACTTTAAACATTTGTGTTGATTGTGTTTGAGAAGCCCATTTATCATTTCATTTTATGATTAAGACTTTGGAAAAAAACATAAGTTTATGAAAAACTTAACAAAAAAATAAATCGAAAACCTAAGTTATAGAGGCCTTATTACAAAAACATTCCAAAAAATTAAAACTCAAATGAGAAACCGAAAATAGTCTATGTAGATAGTAGTGTTGATGGCCCCTCGAGTCCGCCTCGGCTCCTATGTCCACGTTCTACTACTCATTTGTAAAGTGGAGAAAAATAAAAAGGTGAGTCACCAAGACTCAGTGTGCAAATGTAACACCCCAAACCCGGCCTATGCGTTAAGTCTAGATTTGGCATGCCACACAAATCGAACTTACATCTAGTTATCAATGATTTAAAAAAAACAAATCTTCAAAACGATTTTGGGGATGGAGTTTATCAAAAATTGAGATTTATTTGAAATCCATGATTTTAAAACATAAGGGTTTATAATTTGATTTTCAGAGAAATAATTGGTCAAAATAATTTAATAAAAGAGTTTTCTCAGAAATTTTACAAGTTGATTATATTTAAGAAAAACCCCTTTCTATACGCAAGTTTAAGAAAACAATTATAGAAAATTAAAACAGTCCCATTTAAGTATCTAAAACATATTAAAATCCATCCACGAAATAAAAATCTATGAAAATAATACCAGAGGCCTTATTACGTTGCAACTGAAATAATACTTAAATAGAAATACTTAAAAGAAGTTAAAAGTTTATATATAACTCATCATTCATAGTATGGCCTTCACACGAAGTCACCCCCGGCCTAAGCCTCCATCAATTATCATTACTTGAGAAGGGTAAGAAAAACGGGGTGAGTTACTTAGAACTCAGTGTGTAATCCACTTACCGTGTCCACTGGGCCAAAACCATTTAAGCATATAATTGGGCTTGAGCTCATTTACAAATGTACAATGCATATATATATCAAATATAAAATGCATGTGATATGCAATTCCCAACCAAGCCTAAATTTCCATCTACTATACACCACCCGTACCAACCAGCACTCCTGTGGGGATCCAGTCAACCCACCCCGTCAACACACCAATCGCAGGCATAAAGCCATTTAAAATGTTTGTGGCAGAGTACCAGACTTGATTATGACAGAGTCACCGAACTAGATTATGGCAGAGCCATCCGAACTAGATTGCGACAGAGTCACCAAAGTAGATTATGGCAGAGTCATTTGAACTAGATTGTGACAGAGTCACCGAACTAGATTATGGCAGATCCATCCAAACTAGATTGTGACAGAGTCACCAGCACTTCTCTTCAATTTATCCCAACCCATGCAATCATGTATGCATATACAAAGCATAACAATATTCATATAATGATTTCATCATAAGGCCCATATTACAAGTTGGCCCATTAAGCGATGTAGCAAATTTGGCCCATTAAGCGATCTAGCAAATTTTTGCCCATTAATCGATCTAGCAAATTTTTGGCCCATTAGTCACATGAGGTGCTTTTCACAAATTTCACACTTGGCCAATTTATAAAAATAATTCATATAGCCCCAAATATCACTATTTAATATAATAGCCCATTAAAGGCAAATCTGTAATTTCCACAACTTTAATACCGATTTCATGCATTTACACAAAAAGTGTTAATATACCATAATTTTCTAATTTTACCAACTTTACGATTTTTATTCTATTACTTATAGTACAATATCTAACCCATGAGCTAAGTGTGAAATTACACACCTGATTACGGTGAGAACTATACTTTCCCGCTCATCGATACCTAAATACGTATCACACTCAATTAGAACACTGATACTAAATATAAATCTATGTCAAGACAAACGATCTAGATCTTTACCCTCAAAATTTTGAACAACAATTATCTTTCGATTTTCCCCGACTGACGATTCATAAACCGTTGAATAATCACGAACAGTCAATGGCTCCGGAGTACGCATGACTTCGAATAACCAATTCTCCTCGGATGAGGGTCCACAACCCGGTGGAAAGTCTCAGAATCCCAAAACAGCCTTTCGCTTGAATTTAGGGGGAATGGCGAAACTGCCCCTCTTATGAATGCTATTCACCACTCTTTTCGACACTATATTGATTGCCTTCATTGACAAAGGATTAATAGCCCTAACAATATATTAGAAATTAAGACTATTGTCATAGAAGAGTGAACTCGACTTACCTTAAAATCCCGAGTGATTTCCAAAGGATTCCTATATAAAAACTTTCAGTTATAACAAATCCCAATTGATAGTCATTGAAAAAAAAATGAGGGTGATCATGAATCCATGAAGAGTTCCTTCTTATCTTGCCAGTTATGATCCAAACTTGAATAACTTCAAGATGACTTTGACGAGATGGTGATTCGGCCCTCCACTATCTCACTAAAATATAACGAAAGGTAACTTTTAGTAGAATGGACGATTATCGATTTAAAGGCTCTTCCTAGGCCATCCTATAGATTCGGCCAAGGTGACTAAATAACAAAAGAAATCAAGGAAAAAAATGATTCTTACCGGTTATCCAAAACTTAATGGAAGAAATGATTGAGAATAAGGTCTATGAGGAAAAAGAGATTCGGCTATGATTTAATGGATAGGGAAAATAATTTTGACTATGGGGATGGTCATAAGCATTCGGCCATCGAAGGAAAATGAAGGAAGAATGTGTTTGAAAGATAAGTAAAATGGAGAGGAAAAGAGAATAGAGAAAAGAGAAAAGAGAAACGAGAAAAGAGAAAAGAGAAAAGAGAGGAGTTTAGGAGCAAATATACATTTAGCAATGGGGAAAAAGAAGGAAAAAGAAATGGCTTTTTGTGTTGATAATTTCGGCACTAGGAGAGAAATACAAGATGAAGCACTTGAGAGGTTTTGCAAATGACCAAAAGAATCAAAGTAAAGATTGTTTTTCCCTAACACAAGCACATTCGGCCAAGAGAGGAAAAAATGAGAGAAATATGTTTTTGGGAGAGCAAAATGACCAAATGGAAAATTCTATCAAGCTACCAAACTATACCCAAACTTACAACCTAAATTCGGCTGCCCCCTTAGCCCACAAAGCCGTCCAAATTCATGGACAAGTTGGCCATCCAAAAGTTTTCAAAACATAACCCTTAGGATATGCCTTGTGTCCCCTTACATTCCACAAGTTTAGGATTTCTTTCCCCAAGTTCCATGCTTACCTTAACCATTAGCCACCTTGCAAAAAGTAAAATAGTCCAACCTTACCAAACATAATGCTTGGCCGACACATGTTATAAAGGTGCAAAAATAAAAGTCACCAAAATGCCATCCATGGGATTCAAACCTCTTCCCTCAAGCAACACTTATGTCGCCAACTCCACATTACTACTAGTTCATCTTATGCTGGTTTTTAACACTTAATTTCCTTAAACATCAAGTTCACTTGATCCACTTCAATAAAGTACTCATTTCTAAAACTTATTCTAATTCCAAAAAAATCTCGAGCCTTCTCAAGACTATATTAAGGACACAAATTAAATCATCCACAAGCTAAGCACCAAAAACATGCAACATATCGATACTCAATTTTTAAGATGTTACAGCAAATCTCGAAAACACATAAAAGCCTTAGGCCCACAAACACATTATGGGCCTTGGGCCATAATAATGGCAATAGAACATATTTTCATGCAACATGGCGTATCCCAAACCTAAGAGTCCATCCTCTACACACCCCCGTACCAACCATCACATCGTGGGGATTTCTACAATCAACCCTCCATCCGCTACACACCATATCGACAGCTGTGCTACCGGTCATAAAGACCAATCACTATGTGACCTATGTGGCAAAGCCACCGATCGCTATGCGACCTTAATAATATATATCGATAGTTGCGCTGCCTGTCATAAAGATCGATCACTATGTGACCTATGTGGCAAAGCCACCAATTGCCTCGCGACCTGCTCCCCTTCATCATATCAATCACATCCCATGCATACATACATGCGAAAATTAGAACATTAAACTATCTAAACAGATTACATACTTTCACATACTTTGATACCCATAGAGAAGTTTCTATGATTACGTACTTGGTATCATTTTCCTACCCTTTTTGACTAACATGACTATTCATACAGCCTATTTCTGGCTTTTAGCCTATAACATACATATGATATAGCTTAACTAGTGTGACAGAGATCTACACACCTGATTACCGACAAGACAGTATTTTTATGTCAACACTATCAGAAGTTCATACGACTGCTAACTACCTAAGGTTTTGCTCCGAAGCTGGTCCACAACCCGGCGACAAATCCCAAACTGCTGACATCGCGCGTCTTGAACTTTGGGGCTGAAACTACAGATCAAACCCCTTCTTTTGATTTGCTGACATTCGAGTCCATGAGTGATCTTTGGTTAGAAGATACTATGATGATTGCTTAATGCAACATTAGGTTAAGGCAAGAATAATGAAAAAGAACCTGATTAAACAACATAGAAAGAATTGAACCCTTACCTTGAAATCCCGAAAAGAGATTGAGACTCCCAGACTAGCGTTTTCGACTTTTAAATCTAGGCGATCTACCTAAATTCTCGAATGTCGCCCAACAAGAAATTATACAAAGACATTAAACCATTAGCTTTTCGACTTTGTCTTCCAAAAATCGAAAGAGAAAGTGAAGAGATAGGGAAATCGACACTCACCTTAACACAAAGAATTAAACTACCCCTTAGAGATTTCGGCTTTTGAGGAGATCAGAAGAAAAGATGATAGGAAGGGGTCTATGTGGATTCAGCTTTAGTGAATAAATCGAGAAAAAGGGAATAGGAAGTATTCGGCTATGAAGATGAGAAGAGTGTTCAGAGTTTCGGCTTTTGAGAGAAAATATGTTGAGAAAAATTGGGAGGTTTCGGCTTTTGAAAGAAAAATAAAAGAGAACAGAATAATGGACTTTTGACTTTTGCATAAAAGTGAGGATGAGAGAATGGGAAAAGAAAATAAGGACCAAATACTGGAATTGAAGAGATATACCCTCTATTTAAAGAGAATTTTGGCACCCCCTACCTAAAACTTGAAAATGCCCCTTTTTAAAACGTCAAACTAAGCTATTAATCAAGGGAAATTTTGGCACCCCTTAGTCCTATCTAGCCTTCTCCCCCTTGCACATAGTGTCCCAAATTCGGCCATCACTTGCTTCCTAAATAGCTTCTAAACTTTCTCCCTTATCTTTATCTGATCACTCCTTCAAAAGAGGCCTAAAAAGCACCACCTCTTACTCCCTTTATCAGCACATTATCCACATGTTATTATCCTCCTATTTTCAAGCCCCTATGCCATCCCACTCTATCCATTTAAAAGCCAAAAATTAGCTAACTTTAATTAAAAGGATTGGGCTTCATGTAACTTGAATGTGGGCCTCCTCAGTTGACGCCACCTTCTTGCTCTCTAAGTGGCGCCACTTTGCCACTGGGCCACAAACCCACTTTGTATATAAAACAGAGATAAAATCTTTTAAGCCCTATCTTATCAGGCTTCCCACTAGAGTGTCTAATCAGAGAATTCAATTAAGGCCTCGACCCAATTCCTGAGCCCATTCTAGACCCCTAACACTCTTATTAAACATAACCATACATTAAACGCATTGGCCCATTAATTCAGTATGTTACATTGGATCTGATATCAATACTTGAAAAATCAGGTTTGGAATACCAATTGTTGAAAGATTGGGTTTAGAAAATGCAGCAGAAAATATATTAAAGGAAAAATTAAAGTATTATTTTTTTTATAAAATAAGAAATTGGTTATGATATCTAAAATAATAAACACTTAATCAAAATTGTACCTTATTGATTCATTTAGGATGAATGATTTGATCGATTCGTCTTCGACGCTATCCTCAAGCTCATGGCTACCGAGTGCGGGCTCGCTTCCAATTAGAATTTTTTTTGCAAAATTACCAATGGGGTAATTTTAGAATTTCTCTAAACTTTTAGGCTAAGTTGTAAATAAGAAAAATATCTCTAGAAATTTTGTAAATTCATTACTTCAGAGAACTTTCTATCTACAACTTTCTTTTGAATTCAAGTGTGGGAAAAACAATGACTCATGACTCTCTTTATATATGGAATCTCATCTAGTAAACCCACGTGATGAAGTTTACCTTTAGGGTGTCTTTAGGGTGAAAATAGGCTCGAAACATTATCATGCTATCACTTAGGGGCCATCAATAGAGGTCATAGGTCTGGTTCAAGGACCTTCTCCCACTTAATATTTTTAAAAACATTTAAGACTTTTATCCTAGATTTCAAGAATGATCGTACAATAGTTCTAGTGACATTCTTACCTAATCTATATGACATGCTTCCAATATATGCATGGCATGTTATGGCAATTTTATAATATTCACATTTATTTATGCACAAGAATCAATCAATTATAAAGACAAACAAATTTGTTTCTCCACATTTTTTCTTTTAAGGGAAAAACTGAAGAAGTGAATGTGAATCATGCACTAGGTAAGGTCCTAACAAAGGGAGGCGAGTCATATTTGTCCACATAAAAACCAAATCTTTCCTTCCCAGTGCCAACCATAGACATGCACCTTCTCATTATCACACTTCTTATTTTTTAATCGATCAACTGTGGATCACCTCTGACATATATATATCAAACTTATAATATAACATAACATAAATATTATAAACAATTAAAAAAAGGATATATAATAAGATGGGTAATTAAAATAAAATTGTCAGCCAAGGTTTCTATGGTTCTATATAACAACCCATTTTTAATAAGATCAGAATAGTGGTTTCGGGAGCACAGATCTGAGTCCGGAAAGGAAAATTATTTTAATACTATTTTATGATCTATGGTATGATAATAATAATTTGTGAAAATTTTGTAAATAAATTTTATCGATTACATGTTTAATTTGATAAAAGACCAAATTGCACAAAATTGAGTTCTAATAGCTAAAGGGATTAAATAGCTATAAAACATTAAATTGGAGGTCCTTATATGGTAATTTCACCATTAAAATACTTAGTTGTTAAGGATGATTATTCATCCATGAAAATAAAATTAAAGAAAAGGGTAAAATTGGAAAGATGAAAATAAAGATGAAAAATAATAAAAATATGAAAATATCATCATTTATCATCTTCCCCAAATATTTTGCATGGAAACCCTAGGAAAGAGAAAGCAAGCTTTCTTGGAAAAATTAGGTAGTATTTAAGTCTCGTTTTTAGTAATTTTTATATTTTTTAGATCGGGACAACTTAATCTATCTATTTTGGGGATTAATTTGTAAAGTTAGCAAAGTATGAAAACATGATTTAGGGACTAAACTGGAAAGTTGTAAAAAACATAGAAAAATTCTAAATTTCATGAAATACATGGGCTGTAAGTTTTACATATAAAAATCGACTAGGCTTGCAACAAGGATTAAATTGCATGAATTTAATTTTATGATCCTAGGGACGAAATCGTCAATAATTAAAAGTTTAGGGGCAAAATGGTAATTTTACCTAAGATGTGAATTGGACTGAATTGAGTTTAAACTGTATTAAATTGATGTTAAATTTACTCGTATAGATTCAGATAGACCAAATTCGGAGCTAGAACGAGGAAAAGAGAAAAATGTCGAATTAGTAGATTTTATGTATACGAATATTTGTCGAGGTAAGTTCGTGTAACTAAATTGTGTATATTTATATACTTGAATTCAATGTTGTGAATGTGAATTGTATAAATATTATATATATGTGACATTGAAGACATATCTGACAAAGCTCGATAAATGATAATATCTGATATAAATGATAATGCCCGATAAATGATGAATGATAAAAATGTTACTTTTATGCTTGAAATGAATGTGGAATGTGTTTATTTGAATTATATGAATATTGTAAATGAATGAAATAATCATATACCTGATAATACCTAAAAAATATTAAATCCCATTTGAATAAATGAAAGTCGATGGATACGTGATTTCTGTAATGAATATAGTGAAACATATGTTGCGGACGGGATTTAGCTCGGACGAGTAATCCTGATAAAAGCCCTTTCAAGCATCCTGTTATATAGTTCATGCATGCATCCTGACAGGTAATGATTTTGCATGTGTTGCACACTACCGCAGCTCTTTGTGAGCGTCTTGATATGCGATCGGTTGTGATCTTGCATATAATACGGACACAAACACAACTCTTCATGAGCGTCCTATTAAGCTTGCTTGAACTCTCTGCTACCTTATCGGGTGCTTCCTGATAGTATCTCTCTAGAGACATTTTATAAGCACTATAAGCTTCCTGAGTAAAACTTTTATGAGTTTTCTGATTAGCCCAGATAAGTGTCCTATTATATGGTTACATGGCTCATTTGCGCATCCTAATATGTGGCTCGAGAGTGTGCTCCCACCTCGAGTGTACTACCTGTGTATCCATCAATATTTCGAATAAATTTCAATGGGTAAAAATCCAGACATGAGAAGATATGATTAAGAAATCAATTATTACATGTATCTGCCTGAAATACATGAAGGTGATGATACATTATATATGAAAAATATGAGATGATGATATATGTACATGGAATTTATTAGATGAATACATTCATCCATGATTATAGATTTGTACACCTTTAGACTACTTGTGACATTGATATTTCGAATGATTTAATGAATAAAGTTCTGACATGGAATAATCTGAGCTCGAGATGAATTATTATGAAATTGTACTTGAAATACAAGGAAATGATTTGTACATGTTACATGAATACATGATGTGAAAAGCATATGAATAGAGAAATCTGATTATTGTTGTGTAACACCCTTAACCTGTAACAGTCGCCGGAACAGGGTTAAAGGGCATTACCTGACAATCAGAATCATTTACTGACATTTCATAGCAAAGTTTGACAATGTCCCTTAAATAGGTTTACGACACCTTATTCATGCTTTAGAGGGAGGCCGGGACTAAACCGAACACATACAGAAATTCTTAGAAATTTAAATTTTTTTTAAAGTTTCAGAGGTCACTAGCCCGTGTGGACAGGTCATATGCCTCCCACGGCCTTAGACACGCTCGTATTTCTAAGCCGTGTCAAAACAGCACATACATAATGACTTGACCGCATGGACTGAGACACGCCTGTGTGCCCCACCCGTGGTCGAGCCTGACTTGCACCACATGACCAATCACACGCCCGTGTGTCTTACCCGTGGTCGAGCCTGACTTGTTTTGAAATGCAACCTCGAAGGACACGGTTGAGCCACATTCCTGTGTTCTCAACCGTGTGGGCAAATATGGGCCATTTTCAAGGCTAGATTGACACCCATACATGGGTCATTCCTACAAACACAATTAAGCACCAATTCATACATCATAGGTAAATAATACATACCAGAATGTACATCATTTCCAACCATTCAAGAGCCTAATGATAATACTAACTTTTAAGGCAATTGATTCTTCATAACCCCAATCAATTCAAGATAGAATCCATCACACACTTATCATTAGTAATGTGCTAGCTATGCAACAATGAGTTCACCATGCATGTAACAATTTCATTTGCCATCAAGCTAAACCAAAGCTAGCATCATGAAACTTATCTAGTCATTCATAATCACAAACATATATTTAGCCATATCACATGGCCATATACACATATCAAACATATTCCAAAACAACTAGCCTATACATGCCAAACTTATTATTTACACTTGGAAAAAGGTACCAAAATAGGATTGAGTAGTGTGATGACGATCCTCGATGGTCCCCGAGCCGTCACTAGCTTTGACGATCTATAAAACATAGCAAACGCACACAAAGTAAGCTTTCAAAAGCTTAGTAAGCCATATACAAATAAACTTAACATAAATTGCACATAGCTACATTGATACAATGACATTAATGTTTCTCATTGCAAATTCATCACATATTCTTTGGCTCATTTGCTTAGCTATAGCTTGCCACATTCCTCAACTCAATATCTCATATGCTCATAACTCATTTAAGCATGTATATCACATATCATCTCAACAATTACTCATGTCACATTCATTCATATATCACATTTTAGCTCATTACATATATATGCATATTTACTCACCTTGCATTGCCTATTCAAAACATATACATCAAACGTACTTGAAGTGGATATACAATTCGCATAGTCATTCATTTCTCGAACCTGCCTGTTGAATTGTTTGAAATTTAATAGAATACTTAGAGTGTTCAAAATAGTCGTACAATTCCAACGTCCCAGTTGAGGTCTTACATGTATTCAGATATTGATTCCACTGTCCCAGACAGGGTCTTACACGAATCAAATACAATACCAATGTCCTAGACATGGTCTTACACATAAATCTCATATCGATGCCAACGTCCCAGACGTGGTCTTACACAAAATCAGAAATCAATGCCAACGTCCTAGATGTGGTCTTACATGATATATCATTTTAGAACCTATGTCATGACATACGTTATCCTATCTATTCCTAGGTTTATACGGGACTTCTCAAACCTTGATAAATTGTTGACATATCCTCGGATTTCATATATACTTCATTTTGAGAATTTACCATACAATATATATATCATAGATACATGATAACTCAATTCAAATACGTTTATTTGTATATCGACTTACCTTGAACTCGGATATCGGAAACAGACTCGGCTACTCAATTACTTTCGATTTCCCTCGATCTAAGTCCGTTTTCTTCGGTTCTTGATCTATACATATTCAAATTTAACTCATTTATTCACTAATCTATTCATTTCATTCCAAAGACACATATTTAGGGCAATTTACAAATTAGCCCTCACATTTTCACATTTTAACATTTTAGTCCCTATTTCACAAAATCACAAAATACACATAAATTGCTTGTACTATGCGTAGACCGAATATCACCCATGCTCATTCAAATCCATACATTTCATTTATTTCACAATTTTGTTCTCTAAAATATTATTTCTCAATTAAATCCAAATTACTCAAAATCACTAAAAATTCAAAGACAAAAATTGTTAATCAAACACACATATTTCATATTTCATCATCAAACATCATAAAACTCATAGATTCATCAATGACATATTTCAAAATATTCATCAGTTCATAAAATTGAAACATGGGTTCTGAAGTACACTATGTAACGATTACAAAAACGTAGAAATCATCAAAAACCGATCAAAAACTTACCTTGAATTAAGCTTGGAATTAGCCGAAACTTAGAAAACCATGGATGTTTTCATTCTTCAATACATTCGGCCAACAAAGATGAGTAATGGACTATTTCATGCTTTTGGTTTTCTGTAATTAATATTATTAACTAATTTACAATTTTAACCTTTCATAGTAATATAATATAACACATAATATTTGGTTATAAATGTCCATTTCCATCCACTATCTTATAAAATGGCTTAATTGTGTCTTAAGGACTTCACCTTATAAAAACATTAACAAATTAACATTTACACATTAATTAGCCACTTTTTCATTTTACGCGATTTAGCCCTTTTCTCAAATTAAGCACACAAACCGATAAATTAATTCACAGAACTTTAACACATGCTTAATTACATATCATAGGCATGAAAAGTAATATTAAAATATTTTTATGACTCGAATTTGTGGTCCCGAAACTACTATTCTGACTAGGGTCTAAATTGACTATTACAATTCTCCCCCTTAGGGATTTTTATCCTCGAAAATCTTACCATTAAATAGATTCAAATATTGTTGTCCCATTGTATCTTTAGGCTCCCATGTAGCCTCTTCAACTCCATGTCAATGCCAGAATACTTTAACTAATGAAATTTTCTTATTTCGTAATTCTTTCATTTCATGAGCAAAGATACGGATCGGTTCTTCATCATATGTTAAATCAAATCAGATGTTAATTTCAGACGGAGTAATCACATGTGAAGGATTGGATCGATATCTACGAAGCATTGAAACATGGAATACATTGTGAATCTTCTCCAGCTCTGGTGGCAATAACAATTTGTAAGCTACAAGCCCGATACGCTCAATGATCTCATACTGTCTGGTGAACCTGGGACTCAATTTGCCTTTTCGTCCGAATCGGAGCACTTTCTTTCATGGAGAAACTTTTAAGTATACTTTATCACCAATTTTAAATTCAATATCTTTTCGTTTTAAATCTGCATAAGACTTCTGACGATCAGACGCTACTTTCAAACTATCTCGAATGATTTTCACATTCTGTTCAGTGCCTTTTATAAATCAACCTCGTGTATCTTATTTTCACTGAGCTTAGTAAAATACAGAGGTGTTCGACATTTCCGTCTGTACAAAGCTTCATATGGTGCCATTTTAATGCTCGACTAAAAACTATTGTTGTATGCAAATTAAATCAATGGTAAGTACTATTCACACATACCATCAAACTCAAGAATGAAACATCTTAACATATCCTCGAGTATCCAAATAATTTTCTCGACTAAACATTCGTCTGCTGGTGAAAAGCTATACTAAAATGCAATTTCTTCTAGAATAGTGATGTAAATCTTAGATCTTTGTTAGATACAATAGACAAAGGCATTCCGTGCAATCTGACAATATCAAATATGAAAAGCTCAGCTAATTTATCGAGTGAGTAATTAGATCATACAGGAACAAAATGATCAGATTTCGTCAATCGATCAACTATGATCCAGATTACATCTTTCTTTTTCGGAGTTAATGGCAACCCAAAATGAAGTCCATCGCTACTATATCCCATTTCCACTCGAGAATCAGAATCGGTTCTAGTAAACTAGATGGAACCTGATTTTTAGCTTTAACTTACTGACAGACTAAACATTTCAACACAAAGTCAGAGATATCTCTTTTCATACCAGACCACCAATAGTGTTACTTCAAATCACGGTACATCTTTGTACTTCCCGGATGAACGGATAGGCGACAGTTATTTGTTTCATTCAAAATCAATTGAATCAACTCTGGGTTTCTCGGAACACATAATCGATCTCAAAATCTTAAACAATCATTATCATCAACTCGAAATTCTTAATCAGAATTTGAATCACACTAAGTTCGTTTTACTAGAATTTCATTGTCAACTTTCTTAGCATCACATATCTGTTGTAGAAACATCAGTTTTGCTTTTAATTCAACTAAAACTGAACCACCATCAGATAAATCTAAATGAGCATTCATCGTTCAAAGTGCAAACAATGACATTCGACTCAGTGCATCGGCAACAACATTTGCATTTCCTAGATGATAATCTATCACAAGCTCATAGTCTTTCAATAGCTCCAACCATCTTCTCTGTTGCAGGTTCAAATCTTTCTAAGTCATCAGGTACTTCAAACTTTTGTGATCTGAGAACACGTGACATTTCTCACCAAACAGGTAATGGTGCCAAATCTTTAATGCGAACACAATTGAAAATAGTTTAAGATCGTCTGTCAGATAGTTCTTTTCATGAGGCTTTAATTGCCTTGAGGCATAAGCTATAACTTTTCCTTCATGCATCAAAACACATCCCAGACCATTTAATGAAGCATCGCTATATATCACGAATTCTTTACCCGATTCTGGTTGTACCAAAACTGAAGCTTCAGACAATAAAGTTTTCAACTGATCAAAATTTTCTGACATTTATCTGACCATTCAAATATCACATCTTTCTGAAGCAATCTAGTCAATAGAGGAGCTATCATCGAGAATCCTTTTACAAACCTTCGATAATAACTAGCTAGTACCAGAAAGCTACGGACTTTAGACACATTCATTAGAGGTTTCCATTCCAAAATAGTAGAAATCTTACTCGGATCAACTCGAATACTAGATGCTGACAAAGTATGTCCCTGAAAACCAACTTCTCGCATCCAGAATTCACATTTATTGAACTTTGAATACAATTTCTTATCTCGCAGAGTTTGCAAAACAATTCTTAGATCTTTAGCATGCTCAATCTCATTACAAATCAAGATGTCATCAATGAATACGACAACAAATTGATCTAAATACTGTCTGAAAATACTATTCATCAGATCCAGAAAAATAGTAAGAGCATTTGTTAGTCTGAAAGGCATAACTAAAAACTCATAATGCCCGTACCTCATTCTAAAAAGTAGTTTTCGGTATGTCTGAATCTTTTACCCTCAACTAGTAGTATCCTCAGATCTATCATTCAAAACACAGTAGCTCCTTTTAGCTGATCAAAAAAATCGTTGATCCTAAGTAAGGGATATTTATTCTTTATGGTCACTTTGTTCAACTAACGGTAATCAATACACATTCTCATCGTGCCATCTTTCTTTTTCACAAATAGAACAGGAGCACCCCAAGGTAAGAAACTCGATCTTGCAAACCCTTTATCAGTCAACTCTTGCAACTATGACTTTAATTCTTTCAACTCTGTTGGTGCCATTCTATAAGGAGCTATCGAAACAGGAGTCGTTCCCATAATAAATTAATACCAAATTCAACTTCACGTATTAGAGGTAATCTCAGTAATTCTTCAGGAAACACAACAGAGAACTCACAAACAACTGGCACTGATTCAACTTTTCTTTCAGTTACTTTCGAATCAATCACATAAGAAAAATAAGCTTCATAACCCTTTCTCAAATAATTCTAACCTTTCAACACATACATCACATATAACTCCACATTTTTCATTGAGTTCACAAATTAGTCCTCCAACATAATATTTTCACAATTTAGCCCTATTTAGCTAAATTCAACAAAACTTCAAGAACAAAACATGTTCATCAAGCATAAATCTTCCATTTAACATCATATAACTTCACAAAACTCAACATACCATCAATGGCATTTTACACAAACATCATCAATTCATTTAATTGAGACATGGGTTTAGTAGCTCTCAAAGCAACGATTACAAAAATGTAGAAATTATCAAGAATCGAAGTAAAAACATACCTTAATTTGAGCTGACAATAGCCGAATAACCTAACTAGCTTTTCTATTTTCTTTCTTTTCAAATTTCGGCTAAAAAGGATGATGACTATCATCTTTTCTTTGTTTATTTTATTATAATCATATTATTATTCCATTTACTAAAATACCCTTTCATTTCATATAAGAAAACATATATATAACAAGGGCACATTTGACCTTTATCCATCCACTATCTAAATAGTGGTCTTATTGCCTCATAAGGCCTTCTCTTTTAAAAGCCATAACACCTTGATACTTAACAAATATCATGCAACTTTGACATTTAATGCATTTCAGTCCTTTTTGTCAAATTAAACATGGAAACAGACAAATTCACTTATGAAAATTTACCACATGCTAATTCACATATCAGCGACACAAAAAATAATATTAAAATTTTATTCAGACTCCGATTTGTGGTCCCGAAACCACTATTCTGACTAGGGTATAAACCAGACTGTTACGATTCTCTCCCTCTTAGGGATTTTCGTCCCTGAAAATATTACCGTTAAACAGAGTAGGATATTGTTGTTTTATTGAGCCCTCAGGATCCGAAGTAGCCTCTTCTATTCCCTGACGATGCCATAATACTTTTACTAACGGAATTTTCTTATTTCTTAACTCTTTTACTTCACGAGCTAAGACTCGTATTGGTTCCTCTTCGCATGTCATATCAGATCAGATTTCAATTTTAGATGGGGCAATCACATGTGACGGATCAGACTGATATCTATGGAGCATCGAAACCTGAAATACATTGTGAATCTTTTCTAGTTCAGAGGGTAACTTCAATCTATATGCAACAGGCCCAACACGTTCAATGATCTCATACGGTCCAATGAGTCTCGGACTTAACTTGCCTTTACATCCGAATCAGAGCACTTTCTTCCACGGAAACACTTTCAAAAATACTTTGTCGCCGATCTCAAATTCTATATCTTTTCGTTTTAAGTCTGCATAGGACTTCTGACGATCAGATGTTGCTTTCAAACAATCTCAGATTAGTTTCACTTTCTTTTGGTATCTTTTATCAGATCGACCCCGTGTAACATATTCTTACTGAGTTTAGTCCAATATAGAGATGTACGACATGTACGTCCATACAAAGCTTTATATGGTGCAATTTTAATGCTCGTCTAAAAACTGTTGTTATACGCAAATTCAATCAACGGTAGGTATTGTTCCCACGAACCATTAAACTCTAATATACAGCATCTTAACATATCCTCTAGAATCTCAATGATCAGCTCAGATTGACCATCTATTTGTGGATGAAAAGCTATACTGAATTGAAATTTGGTACCTAAAGCTTCTTGTAACTTCTTCCAGACTCGCGATGTAAATATTGGATGTAATATCCCGGGTTAAGGGCTATTTTGTTTTGGCATTGGTTGCATGATTAATTGCTTGCTATGATGTTGTTTGGGTGTTTTCGGGGCTTAGTTTTAGGCTAGGAGTGAGCCTGAGTAGGTGGTGAAATTTTAGTTTTGGGCTTTAGGGGATAGGAGCTGAAGGTGTTGGGGTTTATAATTAATTTAAGTGAATTTGTAACACAAGAAGGGAGCTGGTGGAGTGGCAAAGCATGCGCCACTTGGAGCATGTGGATGGCGTCAAATGCAAGGGGGAGGTCTTGAGTTCAAGTCGCGAGAACCCCACCCCTTTTGGCTCCCATTTTGGACGGCATGGAGGAAGAGGTTGTGGGCAACTTGAACACTACCATGGACTTGGTCAACATATTCAAGCGGTGGATGGAGAGCAATTGTAGGAGGGAGACTTGGTCTTTGCCATTTGAATTAGCGGTGTGAGAGTAAATGGGGGAGGTTGGCCGGTTTTGGTGAGAGTTTGGGGGAAAGAAAAGAGTGGCCGGTTGCTATTGTGGTGGTGTGCCGAATTTTCCCTTAGCATGTGTGCATTTTATTTTTATTCTTTTTCTCTTCTTTCGGTCAAAATTCTTGTTGGTAAGCCACTTTTCTTTGAGTCAAAAGCTAGCAAAAGCTCTTCATTTGCAAGTAGCCTAAGCCGAAACCATTTTGTCTTTCTTCTCATGCTTGAAACCGAAACCCCAAAGTGCTTCCATCTTTGCCGAATTAAACATTGCTTTCATCATTATTTTTTTTAGAAGCCGAATGTCCCTTCTATTTTTCTTTCTTCTTCATTTGTGTTAAACCGAAACCAGCCTTGTGTTTTCTCTACAACTTGTGCCGAAACTTTATTTTCAAAGGTGATCTTCCTCCATTCCTTTTCTTCTAGACCAAAGCACCACCCTTTTCATCACCTTTTTACTTTCTTTCTTTTCTTAAACTTGTTAGCCGTTGCCACCATTTGTGTTACCCATTTCTCTCAAGCCGAAACTCATCCCCCAAAATCACCATCATCCATTCCTTTTTCTTTAAACCGAGAGCACCTCTCCATATCTTTAATCTATTTCCCTCTTTTCCAAAACCTGTTAGTCGAACTTTACTACAACTCTTGTTTTTCTTCTTCGTTTCCTTTTTAAACCTTTCTTTTCTTGATCAAGGTGTTAGCGAGAACCTTTCTTAGTGTAGACCGAATATTAGGTGTTGTTGGGTGATTGTGTTCAATCGGTCTTGTATAGGGTAAGTACTAGGCGAATGGCCATTTCCTTTTCTTTAGTATTTTATCGATTTTTGGTATGATAAGGTGACTTTAGTATCGGTTAAAAGGTATTAACTTCTTGTAAGTAATTGTTTTTCATATAGGGTCCCTTGGGTTCGAAATCAAGCAAGCGAGGCTTCTTACTCATAAGCAATCGGTAAGTGAGGGTGAAATGATTACTCGTGGTTGATTTGTTTAGTTTCGATTACTGAATATGGTTTCAAGGATTAACCACTTTCTTTCTAGGGAAAGCCGATTCTTTGAAAGAACCATCGTTGGATTCAATTTGGTAGGAAACCAAATCCGGTTTAAGGTAAGGGTAAACCGGTGTACCCTTTGATTTATGTGGTTATGGCCGAATGATATGTGTGCTAACCCTTTGGTTGGTTGAGTTTAAGGATCAAAGTTGTCAAGGTGGTTGAGGGTCTTAGACCGGTTCTTAGTATTAAAACCTCCGCTAATTCAGGTGTGTAAACTAACACACTACATTTAGTAATATAATTGATAACCTGTGATGATTAATGAAACAGTGATGATTGATGTGATACCTAATGGGTATGATTACGGACTCGGGTAAGTCAAGATTATTATTATGAGTTTCTTGATGATCTATATGATACCATGGTTGTGGATATATGTGACATGGGGTATGAGATTAGACATATTAGCATGATATGCATGATTATATGATATGCATGATTACATGAGTGTGGTATGTTGATGGGTGATCTGAGTGGAGGGAGCGGTGATATTTTGTCTTGACGAGCACCGTGTTTTGGTAACACACTTTGTGACTTTGGGTCACGGAGGTTTAGCACCTCAGGAGGTTTGGTACCTCGGCGTCTCGTCCTGTGGTTAACACCACCGTGGGTTGGCCCCACTTGTGAGATATGGGATTGGCGCCATGATTTGGTATCACACGATGGGTTGGCCCCATCAGCATTTGTGACTACGGTCACGGTGCTTTAGTAGCACAATTGTGTCTTTGGGACACGGAGGTTTGGCACCTCATTGCGACTTGTCCCTGTGGTTTAACCACCGTGGGTTGGCCCCACATGAGATATGGGATCGTCTGCTAGTGATTGGGTATCACACGATGGGTTGGCCCCATCAACAGATTTGTGACTTCGGTCACCAGTGCTTTGGTAGCACAATTGTGTCTTTGGGACACCAGTGTTTTGGTAACACATTGTGACTATATGTCACCAGTGGTTTGGCACCACCAGTGGTTTGGTACCACACGGGGTAGAAAAGGCGATATGGATGGTTAGGATCGGGTTGCATTAATTATATTGCTTTGTATGATGTGTGTTAGCATGTTGTTCTTGAGGCGGATTTACACTTTGAGTCACTCGACTCACCCTCTCCTTTGACTTTTCGGTGACACTTAGGCGGACATGGGCCGGGATGGACTCGAGGTGCTCATGCCATACCGAAATAAAGATTTGCTCGGACTTTTAAGAAAGTTGGTACTTAAGTTTTATTGTTACTATTTGGTTTTATTTGGGGTTGTAAATGGCCTTTTAAATTATGTTTCGTTTACGATTAAGTTACATTTATAATATGCTTTAACAAACTACTTGAGTTAAAATGTGCTAAAACTTGGAAAGACAACGTTTTCAAAACTTCAAAAACGGTGTTTTAAACTATACCATCGGGTATCATACTATAACTTAGAACAAAATGAACTCGAATTGTTTTTCTAACTTAAGTATGGTTTTCTACTAAGACAAAATACTTTAGTAATAATATGAAACACTTAAACTTCAAACCGACATAAATTAGTTTTACCTACACTTCAGATAAATTTTCAAAGCTCTCTGGGTTTTCAAATACAACATAAATTTTTAGTCAAAACCTACTCAAGTTTTCCTCAAATACAAAGTTTCGCAAAGTGATTCATCAGACTTCTAGACTTCAACCTAAACCACCCAAAACCTTTTTTTTTTCCCCGTAGCATACCAGATTCGGTCGTGGTGTATTGACCGGGTTTGGGGTGTTACATTTGTGGTATCAGAGCTAAGTTCAAAAGCTCGGCTGTGGGCCCGAGGCCCAAAATGTTTTAAAACTATAGTTTTCAAGTATTCTGTTTTAAAGTATGGTTTGAAAGGCATGACACCGAGTCTCCGGCACCAGTCCGCCCAGGTAAGTACCCCGTACTATTTGTTGTATTGATTGATATGATTGGCCGATTAGTAGGACTACTCTAGAGACTGAAACTAATAGGACTCTGTGGACTCGCGAAAACAAAGTCTCTTTAAAAATTCATAAAACTTTGCTTTAAAAATAGTGGAATAATGACTGATACATAAAATTCTTTAATCAGACGAGATTTAGTCATGAGTACCCGAGGTGGACGTGGTCGTGGGCGTGGTCGCGATAGGATGATCGCTTTGAGCCCGTAGGTTACAGGCGGGGTTCGAGAATGAGATCTGGTTCGCCACCAGTGGAGGTGGTGAGTTCGAGAACAGACCGCGATGATCACGGTGTCACTGAGCGATCTTCGCGGGTTTTAGAGAGGTAGCCTGGGCGGGTGGAGGCGTGGGAGCTAGGAAATCGTGCTGAGCGACTTGAACAAATAAATTTGAATTCTTTTGGGGTGTCTCGGGTGTTGCTCCAGCCTTCTTGAAATCTTGGTGGAAGCGACGAAGGGATCATGGACGATCTGGACCTAACAGTAGAAGAAAAATTAAAGGGATCGTATCACTTCTCCGAGATGAGTCATATCAGTGGTGGCTCACGGTCCGTGACAGCGCTGCAGCTGAAGATCTGACATGGGACTATTTTCGGACTACTTATCAGAAGAAGTACGTCGGAGCTAACTACATAAATGAGCAATGAAAGCATTTTGAGGTTAGTCCAGAAGTAAATCGTGTCGAGTCTGAGGCCGAGTTTAGAAGTGAGAGTCGGTATGCCGAGGTATGGTGGCCATCGAGCATGAGAGGTGCGTTCGTTCGAGGATGGCTGCGAGACGAGGCGAGGTGATAATTGCGCAAACATGGCGTGAATTTGCGGTTACGGTTGAAAAGGCAAAGGTTGCCGAGGGCATTAAAGAGTCTGTGAGGCGAGTATGGATAGGAACCGTCACAAAGGAGTTTTGGATCTTACGGGTCATCGGGTGTCAATGAAGAGGGCTAGGCCGAGTGGGTTTGAATCGATCGGGTAGGTTTGTTGCTGCTAGGCAGGGACCGCCGCATTGTAACCGTTGTGGAAAGGCTCACTGGGGAGGATGTTGGACTGATGGTAGAGGTTGTTTTGAGTGTGGCTCGTTGGACCACCGTGTGAGGGACTGTCCGCGCAAGTTGGCTAGAATTGGTCCGAGAATCGGTAGTAATCAATAAAGAAATAATGGACCACCGTAGGGGCCGAGGTAATGGCGAGAGAGGTACAGATTACGGTCGGGGCCGTGGAGCACCGGCAGAGGTGCAGTGGTTCGAGGCGAACGGCCGGATTGGTATATCTTTGCGGCGCCGAGAGGAGGCGCCGCACCGAACGTCATAATCGGTACGTTTTTGATTTTTAGTTCTCCTTATACTGCTTTAATTGATGTGGGTTCTACGCACTCTTATGTTGCTAGTAGTATAGTAGAGACAATGGATTTAGACTCGAGATATCTTCTAGGCGATGGCCGTAATAAGCCCTCTAGGTCACTCAGTAGTGGTAGATAAAGCGTATAGAGGCGTACCTCTAGAACTCCAAGGGTAGTATTTGAGGCGATCGATGGAGCGCCATTCGGGAGTTCGATCTAATTATCGAATGGACCGGTGGGTAAGTATCGGTGAAGTTGGATCTGCGGCTAAGCGCATGGTTTCGGCAACACGGTGAGGGTGATGAAGTAGTTACGATCGGTAATAGGAGAAACTATCATCCAATGTGGTATCTGCTCAAAGCCGAGAAAATGGTCGAAAAAGGTTGCGAAGCATATATGGTGCATGTGTATGCCTTGGAGACTAAAGTCTGCTTGTGGAGCGGTTGGACGGTTAGGGAATTTGTGGATGTGTTTCACGAGGAGCTTTGGGTTTGCCATCGGATCGGGAGGTAGAGTTGGGATAGATCATTGCGAGGCGCACCGTATCCATCGCTCCGTCTGAGATGGCACCTAAAGAATTAGTGGAGCTTAAGGCTCAAATCTAGGAGTTATTGGACGAGGTTTTATCGGGCCAAGTATTTACGCCTTAGGGAGCGCCGGTACTCTTTGTAAAGAAGAAAGAGCGGTACTATGCGGATGTGCATAGACTACAGCCAACTAAATAAGTGACGATCAAAACAAGTATCCTTGCCTCGGATAGATGACTTGTTTGATCAATTTGAAGAGCGTCGGTTTTCTCGAAGATCGACCTAAGATGCAGGTATCACCAGTTGAAGGTAAAAGAGGCGGATATCTCGTAAGGCGGCATTTCGTACTCGGTATGGGCACTTTGAGTTCTTGGTTATGCCGTTCGGGTTGACTAACGCACCGGCGACTTTCATGGATCGATGAATAGGGTGTTCCAACAAGATACTAGATCGGTTCGTGGTAGTTTTTATCGGCGACATCTTGGTATACTCAAGGGTGAGGAAGAGCATGATACTCATTTACGGGTGGTATTGCAGATTCTAAGAGAAAGCTTGACTCTGTCGAAGTTCGATAAATCGAGTTACGCTCGGGAGGTGACATTCTTGGGTCATGTAGTGTCGGTGAGGGATTAGAGTGGACCCATAAGATAGAAGCGGTTTTGGATTGGAAGCCGCCTAAGTCGATGTGAGATTCGGAGTTTTTGGGGTTGGCGGGATACTACTAGAAGATTTGTAGAAGGTTTCTCATTAATTGCGACCGATGACCAAATTATTGAGAAAGGGAGTTCCGTTTATTTGGTGAGAAGCAACAGGAGAGCCGACAAGTTGAAGAAGATTTTGACCGAAGCTCGGTTCGATTCAACTTTGAGGTTGGTAAGGAATTCTGATGTCTTGCGATGCATCACATCTGAGCTTGGGTTGTGTCTTGTCTGAGGAAGGAAGGTTGTGGCTTACGCATCCCGACAGCTGAGGCCACATGAGGTTAATTATCCTACGCACGATCTAGAGTTAGCAGCTGTAGTATTTGCCCTAAAGATATGGAGGCATTACTTGTACGGAGAAAGATCGATAGTCTATCTGGACCATAAGAGTCGAAGTACCTTCGACTCGAAAGACTTGAATCTGAGGCGGCGTCGATGGATTGAGTCTTGAAAGACTACGATTGCTCAATTGAGTATCATCCGCAAGGCTAATGTTGTGGCGAGCGCATTGAGCCGTAAGGTTGTTTGGTTTGAGGCGTTGTTTGCCCACTTGAGTTTGTATGATGGCGGGGTATTACGCGAAGCTGCGAGTTAAGCCTACTTGGGTTGAGCGGATCGAGAAAAGCGGTTGTTAGATGAGGTTTTGGCCTTGAAGACTCGGTCGAGTGATGGGTTGAAGGGTATAGCTTGTCTAATGATGGGATTCTGTGTTTCGGGGAAGGTTTGTATCTTGAGATGCTGAATTGAGGCAAAAGATTCTTCGGGATGCTCATAGCAGCCCTACGCTATGCATCACGGAGGTAGCAAAATGTATAAGGATCTCGAGAACGATTACGGTGGTAAAGTGCGAAAAAGGAGGTGTGAGTTTGTAGGAAAGTGTCGACATGTCAGCAGCTCAAGGTGAGCATCGATTCTTGTCTGGGTTGCTTGACCGGTGAAGATTCCACAGTGGAAGTGGGAAAGGATCACTATGGATTTCGTCGGTGGATTACCGCTTACACCAAGCAAGAAGGATTGATTTGGGTAGTTGTGGATCGGTGACTAAATCCGCTCACTTTATTCCGTGAGGTGGATTACTCACTTGAGAGGTTGGCGAAGTTGTATGTGTCGAGATTGTGAGGCGCAGGGGTGCCGTGTCGATCATCTCGGATAGGGACCCCAGATTAACGTCAAGGTTCGGAAGGCTTTACATCGAGCTCTGGTACAGTTAGATTTCAACCGCGGCATTTCATCCATGGTGACAGGCGATCGGAAAGAGTTATCTGAGATATTGGAGGACATGCTTGAGGTGTGTTTTGGACTTGAGGGTAGGCGGGAGGAGTATCTACCGTTAGCTGAATTAACTTACAACAACAACTACCAGCGAGCATTAAGATGGCACCTTATGAGGCGTTATGCGGTAGGAAGTGTCGTTCACCGACTTGTTGAATGAGTTAAGTGAGCGTCGATTATTGGGACGAGTTGGTTCTTTGAGACCAAGACAAGGTTAAGTTGATTGAGCTCGATTGAAGGAAGCTTCGGCCGGCGAAGTCTATCTGGATCTTAAGCGGAGAGATATTGAGTTTCTTGTGGGGATCGGGTTTTCTGAAGGTCTCACCGTGGAAGAAAGTATTAAGGTTAGGAAGAAAGGCAAGCTTAGTCAAGGTTTATTGGGCCATATAAGGTACTAAGGCGAGTGGGACGATTGCGTATTAGCTCGAGTTGCCGGTGAGCTAAGTCAAATTCACGACGTGTTCCACGTTTGATGCTTGGCGATATCGTTCGATCCATCACATGTGGTAACGATGAGGAGATCGAGGTAAATCGAGATATGTCCATGGAGGAAGAGCACATGCTGATTTTAGATCGAGGATGTGAAGGTTCTCGCAGGAAGTCATGCCTCTGGTTAAGGTTCTTTGGCGGAATCATGGCGTGGAAGAAGCGGCGTGGGAACAGAGGATATGATGAGACAACAATACCCATAACTCTTGACCGACCGTGTAATTTCGAGGTCGAAATTCTTTTAAGGGGTAGAAGCGTAATATCCGGGTTAAGGGCTATTTTGTTTTGGCATTGATTGCATGATTAATTGCTTGCTATGATGTTGTTTGGGTGTTTTGGGGCTTAGTTTTAGGCTAGGAGTGAGCTTTGAGTAGGTGGTGAAATTTTAGTTTTGGGCTTTAGGGATAGGAGTGAAGGTGTTGGGGTTTATAATTAATTTAAGTGAATTTGTAACACAAGAAGGGAGCTGGTGGAGTGGCAAAGCATGCGCCACTTGGAGCATGTGGGTGGCGTCAAATGCAAGGGGAGGTCTTGAGTTCAAGTCATGAGAACCCCACCCTTTTGGCTCCCATTTTGGGCGACATGGAGGAAGAGGTTGTGGGCAACTTGAACTCTACCATGGACTTGGTCAACATATTCAAGCGGTGGATGGAGAGCAATTGTAGGAGGAGACTTGGTCTTTGCCATTTGAATTAGCGGTGTGAGAGTAAATGGGGGAGGTTGGCGGTTTTGGTGAGAGTTTGGGGAAAGAAAGAGTGGCAGGTTGCTATTGTGGTGGTGTGCGAATTTTCCCTTAGCATGTGTGCATTTATTTTATTCTTTTCTCTTCTTTCGGTCAAAATTCTTGTTGGTAAGCCACTTTTCTTTGAGTCAAAAGCTAGCAAAAGCTCTTCATTTGCAAGTAGCCTAAGCCAAAACCATTTGTCTTTCTTCTCATGCTTGAAACCGAAACCCCAAAGTGCTTCCATCTTTGCTTAATTAAACATTGCTTTCATCATTATTTTTTTTTTTTAGAAGCCGAATGTCCCTTCTATTTTTCTTTCTTCTTCATTTGTGTTAAACCGAAACCAGCCTTGTGTTTTCTCTACAACTTGTGCCGAAACTTTATTTTCAAAGGTGATCTTCCTCCATTCCTTTTTCTTCTAAACCGAAAGCACCACCCTTTTTCATCACCTTTTTACTTTCTTTCTTTTCTTAAACTTGTTAGCCATTGCCACCATTTGTGTTACCCATTTCTCTCAATCCGAAACTCATCCCCCAAAATCACCATCATCCATTCCTTTTTCTTTAAACCGAGAGCACCTCTCCATATCTTTAATCTATTTCCCTCTTTTCCAAAACCTATTAGTCGAACTTTACTACAACTCTTCTTTGTTTTCTTCTTCGTTTCCTTTTAAACCTTTCTTTTCTTGATCAAGGGTGTTAGCCAGAACCTTTCTTAGTGTAGACCAGAATATTAGGTGTTGTTGGGTGATTGTGTTCAATCGGTCTTGTATAGGGTAAGTACTAGGCGAATGGCCATTTCCTTTCTCTAGTATTTTACCGATTTTTGGTATGATAAGGGTGACTTTGGTATCGGTTAAAAAGGTATTAACTTCTTGTAAGTAATTGTTTTTCATTATAGGGTCCCTTGGGTTCGAAATCAAGCAAGGCGAGGCTTCTTACTACATTAAGCAATCGGTAAGTGAGGGTGAAATGATTACTCGTGGTTGATTTGTTTAGTTTCGATTACGAATATGGTTTCAAGGATTAACCACTTTCTTTCTAGGGAAAGCCGATTCTTTGAAAGAACCCTTTGTTGGATTCGGTTTGGTAGGAAACCAAATCCGATTTAAATAAGGAGTAAACTGGTGTACCCTTTGATTTATGTGGTTATGGCGAATGATATGTGTGCTAACCCTTTGGTTGGTTGAGTTTAAGGATCAAAGTTGTCAAGGTGGTCGAGGGTCTTAGACCGGTTCTTAGTATTAAAACCTCCGCTAATTCGGTGTGTAAACTAACACATACATTTAGTAATATAATTGATAACTTTGTGTGATGATTAATGAAACGATGATGATTGATGTGATACCCTAATGGGTATGATTACGGACTCGGGTAAGTCAAGATTATTATTATGAGTTTCTTGATGATCTATATGATACCATGGTTGTGGATATATGTGACATGGGGTATGAGATTAGACATATTAGCATGATATGCATGATTATATGATATGCATGATTACATGAGTGTGGTATGTTGATGGGTGATCTGAGTGGAGGGGCGGTGATATTTTGTCTTGTGAGCACCGTGTTTTAGTAACACACTTTGTGACTTTGGGTCACGGAGGTTTAGCACCTCCGAGGTTTGGTACCTCGGCGTCTCGTCCACATGGTTAACACCACCGTGGGTTGGCCCCACTTGTGATATATGGGATTGGCGCTTGGTGATTTGGTATCACACGATGGGTTGGCCCCATCAGCATTTGTGACTACGGTCACCGGTGCTTTAGTAGCACAATTGTGTCTTTGGGACACGAGGTTTGGCACCTCATTGCGACTTGTCCACGTGGTTTAACCACCGTGGGTTGGCCCCACATGAGATATGGGATCGTCTCGCTGGTGATTGGGTATCACCGATGGGTTGGCCCCATCAATGATTTGTGACTTGGTCACCGGTGCTTTGGTAGCCCAATTGTGTCTTTGGGACACCAGTGTTTTGGTAACACATTGTGACTATATGTCACCAGTGGTTTGGCACCACCAGTGGTTTGGTACCACACGGGGTAGAAAAGGTGATATGGATGGTTAGGATCGGGTTGCATTAATTATATTGCTTTGTATGATGTGTGTTAGCATGTTGTTCTTCGGGAGCGGGATTTACACACTGAGTCACTCGACTCACCCTCTCCTTTGACTTTTCAGGTGACACTTAGACGCGGACATGGAGCCGGGATGGACTCGAGGTGCTCATGCCATACCGAAATAAAGATTTGCTCAGACTTTTAAGAAAGTTGGTAATTAAGTTTTATTGTTACTATTTGGTTTTATTTGGGGTTGTAAATGGCCTTTTAAATTATGTTTCGTTTACGATTAAGTTAGATTTATAATATGCTTTAACAAACTACTTGAGTTAAAATGTGCTAAAACTTGGAAAGACAACGTTTTCAAAACTTCAAAAGCGGTGTTTTAAACTATACCATCGGGTATCATACTATAACTTAGAACAAAATGAACTCAATTGTTTTCTAACTTAAGTATGGTTTTCTACTAAGACAAAATACTTTAGTAATAATATGAAACACTTAAACTTCAAACCGACATAAATTAGTTTTACCTACACTTGGATAAATTTTCAAAGCTCTACGGGTTTTCAAATACAACATAAATTTTAGTCAAAACCTACTCAAGTTTTCCTCAAATACAAAGTTTACGCAAAGTGATTCATCGACTTCTAGACTTCAACCTAAACCACCCAAAACCTTTTTTTTTTCCCCCGTAGCATACCAGATTCGGTCGTGGTGTATTGACCGGGTTTGGGGTGTTACATTGGATCTCTGTCTGACACAATGGATAGTGGCACCCCGTGCAATCTCACAATCTCAACAATATAAAGCTCAGCTAATATTTCAAGCAAGTAGTCAAATCTTACAGGAATAAAATGGGCAGATTTTGTCAATCGGTCAACTACGACCCAAATCACATCTTTCTTTCTCGGAGTCAGAGGCAATCAAGAAATAAAATACATTATTACTCTATCCCATTTCCATTTAGGAATCAGAATCGGCTGCAGTAATCCCGACAGAACTTGATGTTTGGCTTTTACTTGCTGACAAACTAAGCATTTTGAAACAAATTCAGAAATATCTCGTTTCATACCAAACCACCAGTAATGTTGTTTTAAATCATGATACATTTTAGTACTCCTAGGATGAATAGATAAATGACTATTATGGGCTTCAATCAAAATCAACAGATTCAACTCCGAATTTCTTGGAACGTAAATACGATCTCAAAATCTCAAACAATCATCAGCAATTCGAAATTCAAATTCAGAACTCGATTCACATTGAGCCCGTTTTGCTAGCAATTCATTATCAGATTTCTGAGCATCACATATCTGTTGTAAGAAAAACGGCTTTGCTTTTAATTCAACTATCATAGAACTATCATCAGACAGATCTAACTGAGCATTCAGAGCATGTAGTGCAAATAATGACTTTCTACTCAACGCATCAACAACCACATTTGCTTTACCTCGATGATAATCTATCACAAGCTCATAATATTTTAACAGTTCTAACCATCTTTTTTAACGCAGGTTCAAATCTTTCTGGGTCATTAGATATTTCAGACTTTTCTGATCTGAAAACACATGACATTTCTCACCGTAAAAATAATGACGCCAAATTTTAAGTGCAAACACAATTGTAGCGAGCTCAAGGTCGTGTGTCGGATAATTCATTTCATGAGGCTTTAATTGTCTCGAAGCATAAGCTACCACTTTGTCATCTTGCATCAAAACACATCCTAGACCGTTTAACAAAGCATCACTATAAACATCAAATTCTATACCTGATTCTAGCTCTACTAACACTGGAGCTTCTGTTAACAGAGTTTTCAATTGGTTAAAACTTTTTTGACATTTAACCGACCTTTCAAATCTGACATCTTCCTGAAGTAATCTAGTCAACAAAGTAGCTATAGTCGAGAAGCCTTTAACAAATTTGCGGTAATAACCAGCTAAACCCAGAAAACTACGACCTTCGGAGACATTATTCGGAGGTTTCCAATTCAGAATAGCCAAAATCTTGCTCGGATCAACACGAATCCCAGAAACTGACACAATATGCCCCAGAAAACTGACCTCATTCAACTAGAATTCACATTTGCTGAATTTTGCGTACAATTGCTTTTCTCTCAAAGTTTGCAACACAATTTCCAAATGTTCTGCATGCTCATTCTCATTACGTGAGTAAATCAAAATGTCGTCAATGAACACAACAACAAATTGATCCAGATACGGTCTGAAAATTCTGTTCATCAAGTCCATAAAAATAGTAGGAGCATTGGTTAGTCTTTAACTCTCAATTGGTAGTATCCCAATCTCAAATCAATCCTGGAAAAACACAGTAGCTCCTTTAAACTAATCAAACAAATCATCAATTCTGAGTAATGGATATTTGTTCTTTATAGTCACTTTATTCCACTGACGGTAATCGATACACATTCTCATCGTGCCATCTTTCTTTTTCACGAACAGAACAAGAACACCCCAAGGCAAAAAACTCAGTATAGCAAACCCTCTATCAGTCAATTCTTGTAGCTGTGACTTTAACTCTTTCAACTCTGTTGGTGGCATTCTATACGGAGCTATCGAAATAGGTGTCATACCAGGTAACAATTCAATACCAAATTCAACTTCACGAATCGGAGGTAAACCCAGTGACTCTTCAGGGAACACATCAGAAAAATCACAAACAATGGGTACTGATTCAACTTTCTTCTCGGATACTTTTGAATCAATAACATAAGCAAAATATGATTTATACCCCTTTTTCACATAACTCTGAGCTGTCAAAATGGATATCACAGTAGGCAATCCATTCAAATCATTAGACTCAATCCGTACAATCTCATCATTTGGACTTCTTAAATCAATAGTTTTTCTTTTACAATTCATAATAGCATCATGCATAAACAACCAATCCATTCCCAAAATAATATCGAATTCATCAAATGGCAAAAGTATCAGATCAGTAGGGAAACAGATATCTCGAAACATTAATGGAAAGTTCTTGCATACTTTGTCAACAAGGACACTTTTACCTAAGGGGTTCAATACTTTTATAGTAAACTCAGTAGACTCTATAGGTAAAGTCTTGCTGAATACTAAATTCATGCATATATATGAATGCGTAAAACCAGGGTCTATCAAAGCAATCACAGTAGTATCGTAAAGAGTAAATGTACCAGTTATCACATCAGGTGATGAAGCTTCCTCACGAACTCGGATGGCATACACTCTGACAGGCGCTCTAGCTTCAGATCTGACAACATTGTCTCTCTTAGTTCTCAGACTTGCACTGACATTCTTTGCATTCTTTGACATTCGACCTCTCACAGGTACATTATCCGTTCTTGGATTCTAGACAGTCTATGGTTCAACAGGCTCAGGGCAATCACGGATAAACTGATCAAGCGATCCACATTTGAAGCAAGCTCTATTATTTAATCTACAGCTTCCCAGATGTCTTTTTCCACAATATTTCCATTCGATTTTCTCATATCGAACATTACCAACACTAGCCATTGAAGTTGCTGGGTTTTTGAAACTCTTTTGTGAGCTAGCTCTATTTCTGTTTAAATGTCCCACATTTTCTATGGAACGACTTTGATCATCTTTGTATCTCTTTGAAGCAGACTGAAATGATTTATTCTGAAATCTCTTTCTTGTATCTCGAGCTTCAGACTCAACTCTTCTTTTATCCTTCCCGAGTGGCTCAGCTTTGCAAGCTCGGTCAGCAAGTACTACGGACTCTTTTATTTCTAAAATCCTAACTAGCAAATGATTATCTTCATTCAAACCATCTTCGAATCTTTTGCACATTATAGCTTCAGATGATACGCATTCACAAGCGTACTGACTCAACCTGACAAATTCCCATTCATATTCTGTAACAGTCATACGGCCTTGCTTTACTTCTAGAAATTCCTTTTGTTTCTAATCAACGAATCTCTCACTGATATATTTCTTCCTAAACTCAGTCTGAAAGAAATTCCATGTGACTCGTTCTCTCAGAACAATGGAAATTAAGGTATTCCACCATTGATAAGCTGCATCTCGGAGCAATGATACCACACATTTAATACTTTCTTTCGGAGTCAGAGACATTTCATCAAATACCCAATCGTGTTTTCTAACCAGAACTCAGCTTTTTCAGCATCATCAGCATTAGTAGCTTAGAATTATTCAGCCCCATACTTACGAATCTTGTCAACCGGAGGCTTATTTAATAGATCTGGATACATAACCGGTGGCAAACCGTAGTCTGAGGGGGATTAATCGAGGGCAGGGGTTGTGAAACAGTCGGGTGATTTCTCATGAATTGAGTGAACCACTCACTCATCATTTGGAAGAAATCTTGTTTAGCTTCTCCCTCCTGACCTCTTGTAGTCGGTCTCGGATCAGAAGGCTCTGTCCCTTACGCGGGAGCAGGTGCATTACTTTTTACGTCGTCAACTGCGGCTCTTTCGAGATCCATTGCAATACAAAAATCACATTTTACACATTAGGATTCATCACACTATCACAGTTCAAATATATGGCATGTATAGCTAGACTCTGACACGCTACATTAGTCCAAGAATCGACTAAACCGTAGCTATGATACCAGTAAAATGTAACACCCCTATCCCATGTCTAATCACCAGATTAGGGTTAAAGGGGTTACCAGACAGATCAAAAATATTTATAGAATTAATCGTACAACCCTTCATTAATATCAATCATAATATCCCTTAAATAGATCATCAAGACCTTAAGCATGCTTATAAATTGAGTTGGGACTAAACCGAAACACAGAAATAATTTCATGAAAATTATGAAGTTTTCTAAAATACAAGGGACACACGACCGTGGGTGTCGACCGTGCCTCACCCACGGCTACATGACACTCCTGTGTGTCCTCTCCCTGGTAGTATACTACCAAAATCAACACAGTCACCAATCACGCCTGTGTGCTAAGGCCTTGTACTAATACATCACATACTGCGATTTCTCACACGGCCAACAAGCATACCCGTGTCGAGGCCGTGTGTATTTTAAGTCACATTCTACCAATTTACCCAGGGTCTTAGGCACGCTTGTGTGCCTTAACCATGTGACATTATAGGCCATTTTACAAGGCCAATATGCCACCCACTTAGGGTCTTCCTACAAGCAATATATACCAAAACATAATATGCATATATGGCAACCAAAACATATCAAATGTTTCACTTCATCCATACATTCAATACCAATTCCATCCATACCAAATTACAAACTAAATCCTACATCATTTCAAACATGTATCATCCATTTGCTTAACCAAAACTTAACCATTTCATTTGCATCAAAACATACTAAATACATGCTTCATAACTCATTCATTCAAACATTTATCAACTCAAACACTTTCCAATACACATGGCCATGCTCACTTCATAAACATATACACCTATCTAGCCTATACATGCCATAATAAGCCATATACATTTTCAAAAGGGTACCAAAATAAGTTTAGTAGTGTGATGATAATCCTTGACAATCCCAAGCCTTCAGTAGCTTCGACGAACTATAAAACAGAGAAAACACACACGGAGTAAGCTGTCCAAAAGCTTAGTAAGTCATATAAAAATAAACTTGGCATAAAAAGCATATATGCAATTTGATACATTTGCACAACTCATTCACATAACAATTTATCAAGTATATGCTTGATTCATACTTATGACCACATTTGTCACATTTATCCATTCAAAACTCATTTGAAACACATAGCTCATTCATAATCTTTCTTGCATCTCTTTCACATTATCCTATTCAAACATACTTGTCTTCAAATAAAAGTCATATGCATACTTACCATTCATGCATACTTAATGCACATTCAACGCACCTGAATCGGATATTCATTCACTTAATTGATCATAACTCAGATATACCATTCGTATTGCAAACTTTCCCATTGAACCCTTAGGAACCTAGTAGGATACTTAGAAAGCTCGAAATAGTAGTACAATGCCAACGTCCTAGACGAGGTCTTACATGCACTCGTATATCGATGCCACTGTCCTAGATAGGGCCTTACACGTACAGATCATAATGATGCCAACGTCCCAGATGTGGTCTTACACGAGTCAATATGATGCTGATGTCCCAGACATGGTCTTACTCATAAAGTTCAGATCGACGCCTACGTCCCAAACGAGGTCTTTTACATATAATTTGTATCGATGCCTACGTCCCAGACGAGGCCTTACATGAAATTTCAAATCAATGCCAACGTCCCGAACGTGGTCTTACATGATAAAACAGAATAGATACCTATGTAATGACAAAGCTAATCCTATCTATTCCAAGGTTCGTACGGGATTTCTCGGCTTTATCACAATATCAAACTTATTTCAGAATTCACGCACTTAGCATCTCATACTTTTTCATTTTCATCGATAGACATATGAATACATATATTCAATTCAATACAGATAAGTTAATTTGCATAGTGACTTACCTCGGATTCGATATATCGAAATGAAAACGGCTACTCGTTAACTTTCTCTTTCCCAAGATCTAAGTCTGTTTTCCTTGGTTCTTAATCTAAACATATTCAGAATTAACTATTTTATTCACTAGTTCATTCAATTCAATCGAAAGACACATATTTAGGGCTATTTGCAATTTAGCCCTCACATTTACACATTTTATCAATTTAATCTATTTTTTCACAAAACATCAATTTCACAAAATCTACCCATGCTCATGCTTAGCAGAATACTCCTACATCACATATAAGTCCACATTTTTCATTGAATTCACAAATTAGTCCTCCAACATAATATTATCACAATTTAGCCCTATTTAGCTAAATTCAACAAAACTTCAAGAACAAAACATGTTCATCAAGCTTAAATCTTCCATTTAACATCATAAAACATCACAAAACTCAACATAGCATCAATGGCATTTTACACAAACATCATCAATTCATCCAATTGAGACATGGGTTTAGTAGCTCTCAAAGCAACGATTATAAAAGAGTAGAAATTATCAAGAACCGACGAAAAAACATACCTCAATAGCCGAATAACCTAACTAGCTTTTCTCTTTTCTTTCTTTGCAAATTTAGGCTGAAAAGGATGATAACTATCATCTTTTCTTTGTTTATTTTATTATAATCATATTATTATTCCATTTACTAAAATACCCTTTCATTTCATATAAGAAAACATATATATAACAAGGGCACATTTGACCTTTATCCATCCACTATCTAAATAGTGGTCTTATTGCCTTATAAGGCCTTCTCTTTTAAAAGCCATAACACCTTGATACTTAACAAATATCATGCAACTTTCACATTCAATGCATTTCGGTCCTTTTTGTCAAATTAAACACGCAAACAGACAAATTCGCTTAATGAAATTTACCACATGCTAATTCACATATCAACGGCATAGAAATTAATATTAAACTATTATTCAGACTCAAATTTGTGGTCCCAAAACCACTGTTCTACTAGGGTATAAACCGAACTGTTACAAACTTACTAGACTCAACCCGAACTACCTCATCATTCTGACATCTCAAATTGATAGTTTTTCTTTTGTAATTCACGATAGAATCATGTAATGTCAACCATTCTTGCATACTTTATCAACCAAAACACTTTTACCTAAGGGGTTCGATACTTTACTATCAAATTCAGTAGACTCATAGGAAAAATCTTACTTCACACTAAGTTCATGCATATGTACGAATGTGTAGAACTTGGATCTATTAATGCAATCACAGAAGTATTATAAAGAGTAAAAGTACCCGTTATAATATCCAGAGATAAAGCTTCCTCATGAGCTCGGATGGGATATGCTCTGACAGGCCCCTTGGCTTCAGATCTCACAACTGATTCTTTCGTGGCTCTCTGACTACCACTGACATTTCTTGCATTTTGAGAAGGTCTACCTCCCGTTGAAACATTCTCAGATCTAAGATTCTGAACAATCTCTTGCTCAACAGACTCTAGGGGATCACAGATGAAATGACCTAATGATCCACATCTAAAATAAGCTCGATCATTCAATCTACTGCTACCCGGATGTCTTTTACAATAGTGCCTACATTCAGGTCGTTTAGATCAGACATTTCCTACACTAGCTATCAATGTAGCTGGAGCTTTAGAATTTGACTGTGATCTAACCCAATCTCTCGAATTCAAATGTCCCACATTAGTCTTCAATCGGCTTTGTTCGTCTCTAAATTTCTTTGAAGCAGAATAAAATGATTTGCTCGAAAATCTCTTTCTCGTATCTCTAGGTTCAAAGTTAGTTTTTCTTTTCTCCTTCCCAAGTGCCTCAGCTTTGCAAGCTCGATCAATGAGCTTTAAAAAGGTTTTTGATATGATATTTTTTATTATACAAATGATTAATTAAGTTCACGTGGTAAGACCCTAAAGTCAAGTGGTTTTAGAAAATGAGGCATCGGGACCTCGTTTACATAAATCAAGTCATAAATATTTTTATAAATATTTACGGAGTGTTATTAAGGTTGCATTAAAGTTTCGTTTAAAAATTTTAACGTTTGGATGGTAAATTAAATAAAAAGGACTAAATTGTAAAAGATGCAAAGGTTAAATTCTATTAATTAAAGGTGTCTATTAACTATGAAAGGTGAATTGTTGGAATTAATTGGTAATTTTACCAATTGAAATATAAGTTGACAATTCTGGGTAACTAAAAGCTTGAAATTTGATCGATTTTTAAATGGATAAATTTGTAATTTCATAATTAATTTAAATTAAAAGAAAGAAAAGGCTAAATTATTATCATCTTTACACAATTGAATATCCATGGGAAGTTAAGCTAGGTTTCGTGTAACACCCCAAACCCGGTCTATGCATTAAGACTAGATTTGGTTTGTTACCTGAATCGAACTATTTTTTTTTTATCTTCAATAAGTTGAAAGCTACAATATTATTTACAGGATTTAATAAATTTCAAGAGTATTTGAATTTGATAAATATTAGAAACCATTAGTTGAAAATCATTGTATTATCAAAAACCTTTAGGTAATTTATTAAAGAGTTAACAATAATAAAATATTTATAAAAGAATTTCATATACTTGAAAACCCAAATTTATTTTAATAAAAACATCATATAATCATAGCCCATATTTAAAAGTCCAAAGTATAGTTTAAAACCAAACACACATAAAATCCATAAATTATTTATAGAGGCCCTTATTACAATAACCCAAAATAGTAAAAATATTTATTAAAAAGTTCGAGTTTAAATAACCCATGTTTTGCAAGATGGCCTCCACGAAGTCATCCTCGGCCAAGTCCACGTCAATTTCCATTACGAGATGGAAAATTAAAGGGGTGAGTTACTTAGAACTCAGTGTGCAACTTACTTACCACCATTATTGGGCCGATCATCAAGATATTATCTTTGGGCTTGAGCCCAATTACGAAATTCAACAATATATCATAAAATGAAATAAAATAATTTAAAAATGCATGTAAAATGAATTTCCCAACCAAACCTAATAACCATCTGCTAACACCCCCGTACCAACCATCACACCTATGGGGATCAAGTCAACCCACCCCGCCAACACACCAATCGTAGGCATTAAGCCTTTTTATAATTGTGGCAAAGCCACCGAACTAGAGGCAATAAGCCATATTTGTGGCAGAGCCACCAAACTAGAGGCAATAAGCCATATTTATTTTTGTGGCAAGGCCACCGAACTAGAGGCAATAAGACATATTTATTTTTGTGGCAAGGCCACTGAACTAGAGGCAATAAGCCATATTTATTTTTGTGGCAAGGCCATCGAACTAGAGGCAATAAGCCATATTTATTTTTGTGGCAAGGCCACCGAACTAGATTTTGGCAACAGGCCATTCTTCTCTTCATATACCCCACCCCATGCAATTATGTGTATATAACAAAATATAGTCATATAACAATCTTTATTTAATTCATAACATTGGTGGATTTATCATTGAACATTTCATTTGGCCCAAAAAAAAAAAACATAATTTAGCATTTTGCCCATTTAGCAGCTTAGTGAGCTTTGGCCCATTTATCAAACTAGAGTATTTTGACCATTTATCGAACTAGAGTATTTTGGCCCAATTTATCGAACTAGAGTATTTTGGCCCAATTTATTGAACTAGAGTATTTTGGCCCAATTTATCGAACTAGAGTATTTTGGCCCAATTTATCGAACTAGAGTATTTTGGCCCAATTTATCGAACTAGAGTATTTTGGCCCAATTTATCAAACTAGAGTATTTTACGGCCCATTTTCACGAAACATACAATTTACATAATAACAAGTAATTTCTCGAGGGTGTTTTCGTAATTTTCACGATTTAGTCGTTTTTACGTATTTTCGTCAAAATATCAGTTTTTACGTTTTTATCGATCTAGTCGTTTTTACGATTTTTACTTCCATACCGAAATTGACATCCAACCGAGAAATAGTGTGAAGTTACACACCTCAATACCGAGAGTACTAATCCTTCTCGCTCCTCGGCACCTAAAACATATTTCGATCCGTTAGAATACTATTTCGTATAAATATTCTTAATCGATAATAGATCCAAAATCTTACCCTCTTGATTTTGAATCACTTTGATTTTCGGCTTCTCCTCGTTTATTGATTCGTTAGTCGCCTAGAATCCACCAACGTATAATGGCTCGAAAGTTCGTACCACTTGAATAATTGACTCCTTGAAAGATGGTCCGCAACCCGTGGAAAATCCCTGATCGCCAAATCGCTCTTCGTTTAAATGGGGATTTACTGATCCGCCCCTCTTAACGTGACTAACCACCGCCTTTTCTTACCTATTTTGAAAGTCTTCACGATCAAAGGAATATTAGTTAAATCTCAAATAATATCGAATAGTACTAGAGGCTTTAAAAGATGTGATTTCCTTACCACAATAAATCGATTCCAACATTTCTACGATTCTCCGATCACTTGAGTTTCGATCTTCGTTATTGCACTATATAATAACGAATGAAGCGTTATTAGAACAAACGTTTATTTCGATCCAAAAGGCCTTCATAACACCATTAATATTCGGTCATAACACTATTAATAAATCAAAAGCGAAAAGAAGAACCCTTACCTATAATCCACGATCGAAAAGAAAGGATTGAGAAAGGTTTTTGTGATGGATGAAGATTTCGCTATGTATGATCAAAGAAAAGAAATAAAGATTCGCTAAGGCACTCTAGCATTCGCCAAGAGAGTGTTTGATGGAGAAACTTTGAATGAAAGAATTAAAATATGAAAGAAAGAGATGGTGATGATGTTGTTTGATTTCAAAGAGAAGAGAAGAAAAGATGGATTTTAGGAGCTAGTACATTCGCCATGGTAAAAGAAAAGAGAAAGGATGGTTCTTTTGGTATAGTTGATTTCGTACTCAAAGAAAAGACACAAAGCAATGGCTAAAGAAATAAAAAAATGACCAAATGATCACAAAACTTGAGCTTTACCAATTGCACAATTTGGCCAAGATGAAAGTTGAAAAGAGAGAAAACAAAAATTCTGCACAAGGTGCAAGGAATGACCAAAGAGAAAAAGAAATTCTTAGCCAAAACTAACACAAAAATTCGGCTCCCTCCATATACCAAGTTGCCGTCCAACACATGGTCAATTGGCCATGAGTTTGTTTCAAAATTTTCCTTGATATGTGCCTTATATTCCCCCTATCTTTCCTTAAGTATTTGATTCCATGCCATAAGTTATCTATTTCCTTAATCCTTTGATACACTAACCAAAAATAACATGGTCAACACTTACCATATATGTTCTTGGCCGACACTTGCTATACATGTGCAGAAAATTAAAAATAAAAATTCATCTAAATGCTAAACAAGGGATTCGAACCTCTTCCCTCATGCTATAACTCATGCGCCAACACTACCATGCCATGTACTCAACTTATGTCACTTATTAACACTTAATTTAACTTAAGTCTTAATGACATTTGCTTCTCTTCAATAAATTCTCAATTATTAAATTTATTCCATATCCAAATTATGCTATACTCCTCTTTAGGACTTCAATAAGCACGAAAATAAAAGAAAGGAATTTTCCTTTAAAATCTAAACACCAATTCATGCAATATATATACTCGGATTTTTAGGGTGTTACAACTCTACCCTCCTTAAAGAAAATCTCGTCCTCGAAATTTACCTGGTTGAAAAGAGGTGAGGGTATTGTTGCCGAATTGCATCCTCAGGCTCCCACGTAGCTTCCTCCACTCCGTGGTTACGCCATAGAACTTTGACCAACGGCACGATTTTCTTTCTTAGCACCTTGACATCTCGGTCTAAGATTTCCACTGGTTCTTCTTCAAAAGACAAATCTGAATTCAGCTCCAATTCTTCTACCGGTATAATGTGCGAAGGATCCGATCTATAACGCCTCAACATGGAAACATGAAAAACATTATGAATTTGATCCAATCCTGGAGGTAACTCAATCTGATAAGCCACTGGACCAACACACTTCAGCACACGATAAGGTCTAATGTATCTAGGACTTAGCTTGCCCTTCCTTCCGAATCTGAAGATCTTTTTCCAAGGAGATACCTTCAAGAAAACCTGATCTCCCACATCATACTTGATATCCTTTCGCTTCAGGTCTGCATACGACTTCCGTCTATCTGAGGCTTCTTTCAACCGTGCTCGAATAACTTTTACCTTATCCTCTGTTTCAGATATCATCTCAGGACCTAACATCTGTCGTTCGCCCAACTCAGTCCAACAAATAGGAGAGCGACACTTACGACTATACAATGCCTCGTAAGGTGCCATCTGAATGCTAGACTGATAACTATTGTTATACGCGAATTCTGCCAGTGGTAGATAATCCTTCCAACTACCCCTGAAGTCGATTATACATCCTCTTAACATATCTTCCAATATCTGAATTACTCTCTCCAACCGATCATCGACCGAGGATGAAAAGTCGTCTTGAAATTCAACTTTGTCCCCAAGGCTTCATGCGAGCTTTCGAATCGTGATGTAAACCTAGGGTCCCTATCCGATATAATAGATACAGTACCCCATGCAACCTCACAATTTTGGATACATACAGCCACCAACTTCGTAATGAATAATCATGCAATTTGGCGGTGAAATGAGCGGTCTTCACAACCGATCAACAATTACCCACACGTAATTTTTCTTAGTAGGTGTTAAAGGTAACCCACTAACAAAATCCATGGTTATCCGTTCCCATTTCCAAAGAGGAATTTTATCGGTTGCAACAATCCGAGACGGTAATTGATGTTCGCGCTTCACTTGTCGACAAGTCAAACATTTTCCCACTAATTCTAAAATCTCACGTTTCAACCACGCCACCAATATCGCTTCACGTGATCTCGATACATCTTATTTCCTCCGGGATGCATAGCATAAGGGCTACTATGCGCCTCCCGTAGAATCATTTGCCTCAGATCTGAATCCTTAGGCATACATACTCTTCCTCAAAAGCACAACACACCCTCCTTGTTTATTCCAAAATCCTCAATTTCACCATTTTCAACTTGCCGAAGTAAAGGTCCCAACTTCTCATCTGATGTCTATTTTTCCTTGATTTGTTCCAGCCACAGAGGCTTCATCTAAAGTTCTTCGAATAAACTGCCATCCTCGTACAGACTCAAATGGGCAAACAAAGCTCTTAATTCAGATACTGTCTTACGACTTAACGCGTCAGCTACCACGTTAGCCTTTCCAGGATGATATTCAATTGAGAAATTATAATCTTTTAATAATTCTACCCATCTTCTTTGTCTTAAATTTAACTCCTTTTGGGCAAGGAGGTATTTAAGACTCTTGTGATCCGTGTAGATTATAGATTTCTCACCATAGAGATAGTGCCTCCAAATCTTTAGAGCAAAGACAACGGCAGCTAACTCCAAATCATACGTAGGGTAGTTTACTTCGTGTGGTCTCAATTGACGAGAAGCATAGGCCACCACCTTCCCATTTTGCATCAACACACAACCCAAACCCGTGTGAGACGCATCACAATAAACAGTGAATTCTTTTCCAGCCTTCGACTGAATCAAAACTGGAGCTTCCGTCAGGATCTTCTTCAATTTCTTGAAACTCTCTTGCTGCTTTTCAGTCCAAATATACGGAGCTCCTTTCGCAATGCTTTAGTTAGGGTGCAAAGAATCAACGAAAACCCCTCTACAAAACGTCTATAGTATCCAGCCAAACCCAAGAAACTCTGAATTTTAGCTACCGATGTTGGTGGTTTCCAATCTAGAATAGCCTCAATTTTTTGAGGATCCACCCTTATTCCTTCGGCTGATACTACATGACCAAGGAAAGTCAATTCCTTTAGCCAAAATTCACACTTACTAAATTTGGCATACAATTGTTTATCACGAAGTAGCTGTAATACTATCCGCAAATGTTGGTCATGTTCCTCCTCATTTCTCGAATTAACCAATATATCATCTATGAACACTACAACAAACCGGTCTAAATATGGTTGAAAGACTCGGTTCATCATGTCCATAAATGCAGCTGGTGCATTGGTTAGTCTAAACGGCATCACTACAAACTCATAGTGTCCGTAACGTGTCTGAAATGCCGTCTTATAAATGTTCGCTTCTTTCACCTTGAGCTGGTGATAACCCGACCTTAAATCAATTTTGGAGAAAACTGAAGCTCCTTTTAATTGATCAAATAGGTCATCAATTCTCGGCAGAGGATACCAATTCTTGATCGTCAATTTATTCAATTGTCTGTAGTCAATGCACATATGCATCGATCCATCCTTCTTCTTGACGAATGTAACTAGTGCTCCCACGGAGACACACTTGGTCGAATAAATCCCGATCCAAGAATTCTTGAATTTGAGCTTTGAGCTCACCAACTCCTTGATGCCATTCTATAAGGAGCAATGGACACTTTGGAGTCGTCCCGAACAAAAGCTCAATGCCAAATTCTACTTCCGATCCGGAGGTATACCGAAGTTTTTCGGGAAATACATCGGGAAATTCCTTCACCATCCTCACATCATTCACAGATAACTCTTTGGCATCCAAAGCATAGATAAAGGCTAGGAATGCTCCATATCCTTTCCGCACCAACTTCTCTGCCTTTAATGCTGATACCACATTTGCCAGATAGATCCTTCGCTCACCAATAATTATGACTTCCTTATCATCCAAGGTTCTTACTGACATTCATTTTTCAGCACAATCCAATTGCGCCCGATGTTTAACCAGCCAATCCATGCCCAGAATGAGATCGAACTCGCTGAAAGGTAGTTCCATCAAGTTTGCTAAGAATATCTCCTCTTGAATTTTTAAGGACACGTCTTTAAATATTTTATTAACAATTACCGACTGTCCTAAAGGACTAATTACTGTCATCTCACTATCGGTAATTTCAAATTCTAATTTCAGGTTTCCAGATATGGCACTAGATACATATGAATGGGTAGAGCCAATATATATTAAAGCAATAACAGGTACATCAAAAATGAAAAACGTACTAGTTATCACATCTGGTGCATTGCCGTCCTCGCGGCGTCTAACTGCATAGACCAGTCCATGCTGTCTTGCATCTGTATTTCCTCTAGGACCATTGCCTCGACCCGGTGCACCTTGACCACGACCAGCTCCATTACCACCACGACCTGGTCCACGACCTCTCGGTGGCTGCTAATTACCCCTGGCCGTCTGTGCATCATTATTACGAACTTCTTGAGTCGTATCCATACGTCGAGGACAATTTTTGTACTGATGATCCATTGAATCGCATTTGTAGCATGCGCCCATTTTCCTCCAACATTCCCCAAAATGTCTTTTCCCACACTCGATGCAATCTCGACTCGATTATTTGTTATCGGGTTCTACCTTGAACGATTCATCATTCCAAGGTTTCTTCGAAATCTCTTTGAAGAACCGATCGTGTGTCTCTCTCTTGTTTGTAATTTTTCTCGCTTACGTCATTCGAATTCTTAGCCTCTTCGGCTATTTTGGCCTTCTCCACAAGAGTCGAAAAATTTCTAACTTGCTGTGGAGCAATCAGAACCCTCAGCTCATCATTAAGTCCATCCTCGAAACGCACACAATGTTCGTGATCTGTTGCTACAATTGTCCGGGCATAACGGCTCAGACGTAAAAACTCAGCTTCATATGCTGCCACGGTCTTACTTCCATGGACAAGATTCAGAAATTCTTTCCTTCGAGCGTCTACATAACTCGTTCTAATGTATTTTCCTTGGAAGGCAGCTTTAAAGAATTCCCAATTAATCAGTGCAGCTTCGGTGCCTTCTCGAACAGTGAGCCACCACTGATACGCCTCATCTCTTAACAATGATACAGCTCCTCTCAGTTTTTGCTTGACAGTACATTCCATATCATCCATAATCCGTTCCACGACTTGAGCCAAGATTCACTACATTCGGAGCTACACCAGAGACTCCTCTAAAAACTTCTGCATTATTTGACTTAAGTCGCTCTGAAATTGACCCACGAGTTGTTGGCCCAATTCTAGTTCCAGCGACCCTTTCCAAGACTTGCAGCATTGCTTGAGTCAATGCATTATCTTCTTCCATGTGATCTCGTGATCCCGTCTCACTTTCAATTGACGCAGGTGCGTCTACTTCCGGCATATGATTTGGTGCTTCAGTCGTAGCACCTCGGCCTCTACCATGGCCACGTCTATCGCGTCCACAACCACGTCCTCTAGTGCTCATGATAGCTTGTTCATTTTTATCTGATTACAAGTTTTATGAATCAGAAAATTTGTTTCGGTGTTTATTAACGATATTTTATGAGAATTGAGATATAAAGTTGTTTTTCCGCAACATATCCTATAGTCTCAATCTCTACGGGTTTTTTTCACATCTAAAACTAGAAGTTCTAGAGTGTTCCTATGATTATATCATAGTAATTATTAAGTAATAAATACTTACTCGACTTGTTGCCGGATGCTTGTGGTGCCATACTGATCTTTTAAAATTTGAACGATTTCATACAGAAATTATTTGCGAACCCAAACCACAGCCGAGTTTTTGAAACTGGCTCTGATACCACTAAATGTAACACCCCAAACCCGGTCTATGCATTAAGACTAGATTTGGTTTGTTACCTGAATCGAACTATTTTTTTTTTATCTTCAATAAGTTGAAAGCTACAATATTATTTACAGGATTTAATAAATTTCGAAGAGTATTTGAATTTGATAAATATTAGAAAACATTAGTTGAAAATCATTGTATTATCAAAAACCTTTAGGTAATTTATTAAAGAGTTAACAATAATAAAATATTTATAAAAGAATTTCATATACTTGAAAACCCAAATTTATTTTAATAAAACATCATATAATCATAGCCCATATTTAAAAGTCTAAAGTATAGTTTAAAACCAAACACACATAAAATCC
The DNA here is from genome assembly GCA_025506655.1 of Gossypium rotundifolium. Classification (NCBI taxonomy): domain Eukaryota; kingdom Viridiplantae; phylum Streptophyta; class Magnoliopsida; order Malvales; family Malvaceae; genus Gossypium; species Gossypium rotundifolium. The sequence goes on from CP106730.1 coordinate 36,501,529, forward strand.
ATAAATTATTTATAGAGGCCCTTATTACAATAACCCAAAATAGTAAAAATATTTATTAAAAAGTTCGAGTTTAAATAACCCATGTTTTGCAAGATGGCCTCCACGAAGTCATCCTCGGCCCAAGTCCACGTCAATTTCCATTACCTAAGATGGAAAATTAAAGGGGTGAGTTACTTAGAACTCGCAGTGCAACTCACTTACCACCATTATTGGGCGGATCATCAAGATATTATCTTGGGCTTGAGCCCAATTACAGAATTCAACAATATATCATAAAATGGAATAAAATAATTTAAAAATGCATGTAAAATGAATTTCCCAACCAAACCTAATAACCATCCGCTAACACCCCCGTACCAACCATCACACCTGTGGGGATCAAGTCAACCCACCCCGCCAACACACCAATCGTAGGCATTAAGCCTTTTTATAATTGTGGCAAAGCCACCGAACTAGAGGCAATAATCCATATTTGTGGCAGAGCCACCGAACTAGAGGCAATAAGCCATATTTATTTTTGTGGCAAGGCCACCGAACTAGAGGCAATAAGCCATATTTATTTTTGTGGCAAGGCCACCGAACTAGAGGCAATAAGCCATATTTATTTTTGTGCCAAGGCCACCGAACTAGATTTTGGCAACAGGCCATTCTTCTCTTCATATACCCCACCCCATGCAATTATGCGTATATAACAAAATATAGTCATATAACAATTTTTATTTAATTCATAACATTGGTGGATTTATCATTGAACATTTCATTTGGCCCAAAAAAAAAAAACATAATTTAGCAATTTGCCCATTTAGCAGTTTAGTGAGCTTTGGCCCATTTATCAAACTAGAGTATTTTGACCCATTTTATCCAACTAGAGTATTTTGGCCCAATTTATCAAACTAGAGTATTTTGGCCCAATTTATCGAACTAGAGTATTTTGGCCCAATTTATCGAACTAGAGTATTTTGGCCCAATTTATCGAACTAGAGTATTTTACGGCCCATTTTCACGAAACATACAATTTACATAATAACAAGTAATTTCTCGAGGGCATTTTCATAATTTTCACGATTTAGTCATTTTTACGTATTTTCGTCAAAATATCAGTTTTTACGTTTTTACCGATCTAGTCATTTTTACGATTTTTACTTCCATACCGAAATTGACATCCAACCGAGAAATAGTGTGAAGTTACACACCTCGATACCGAGAGTACTAATCCTTCTCGCTCCTCGGCACCTAAAACATATTTCGATCCGTTAGAATACTATTTCGTATAAATATTCTTAATCGATAATAGATCCAAAATCTTACCCTCTTGATTTTGAATCACTTCGATTTTCGGCTTCTCCTCGTTTATTGATTCGTTAGTCACCGAGAATCCACCAACGTATAATGGCTCAGAAGTTCGTACCACTTCGAATAATTGACTCCCTTCGGAAGATGGTTCGCACCCCGGTGGAAAATCCCGGACTGTCGAAACCGCTCTTCGTTTAAATGGGAGATTTACAGATCCGCCCCTCTTAACGTGACTAACCACCGTCCTTTTCTTCCCTATTTTGAAAGTCTTCACGATCAAAGGAATATTAGTTAAATCTCAAATAATATCGAATAGTACTAGAGGCTTTAAAAGATGTGATTTCCTTACCACAATAAATCTATTCCAACGTTTCTACGATTCTCCCGATCACTTGAGTTTCGATCTTCCGTTATTGCACTATATAATAACGAATGAAGCGTTATTAGAACGAACGTTTATTTCGATCCAAAAAGGCCTTCATAACACTATTAATATTCGGTCATAACACTATTAATAAATCAAAAACGAAAAAGAAGAACCCCTTACCTATAATCCACGATCGAAAAGAAAGGATTGAGAAAGGTGTTTGTGATGGATGAAGATTTCGGCTATGTATGATCAAAGAAAAAGAAATAAAGATTCGGCTAAGGCACTCTAGCATTCGGCCAAGAGAGTGTTTGATGGAGAAACTTTGAATGAAAGAATTAAAATATGAAAGAAAGAGATGGTGATGATGTTGTTTGATTTCAAAGAGAAGAGAAGAAAAAGATGGATTTTAGGAGCTAGTACATTCGGCCATGGTACAAGAAAAGAGAAAGGATGGTTCTTTTGGTATAGTTGATTTCGGTACTCAAAGAAAAGACACAAAGCAATGGCTAAAGAAATAAAACAAAATAACCAAATGATCACAAAACTTGAGCTTTACCAATTGCACAATTTGGCCAAGATGAAAGTTGAAAAGAGAGAAAACAAAAATTCTGCACAAGGTGCAAGGAATGACCAAAGAGAAAAAAGAAATTCTTAGCCAAAACTAACACAAAAATTCGGCTCCCTCCCTATACCAAGTTGCCGTTCAACACATGGTCAATTGGCCATGATTTTGTTTCCAAAATTTTCCCTTGATATGTGCCTTATGTTCCCCCTATCTTTCCTTAAGTATTTGATTCCATGCCATAAGTTATCTATTTCCTTAATCCTTTGATACACTAACCAAAAATAACATGGTCAACACTTACCATATATGTTCTTGGCCGACACTTGCTATACATGTGCAAAAAATTAAAAATAAAAATTCATCTAAATGCTAAACAAGGGATTCGAACCTCTTCCCTCATGCTATAACTCATGTGCCAACACCACCATGCCATGTACTCAACTTATGTCACTTATTAACACTTAATTTAACTTAAGTCTTACTGACATTTGCTTCTCTTCAATAAATTCTCAATTATTAAATTTATTCCATATCCAAATTATGCTATACTCCTCTTTAGGACTTCAATAAGCATGAAAATAAAAGAAAGGAATTTTCCTTTAAAATCTAAACACCAATTCATGCAATATATATACTCGGATTTTTAGGGTGTTACATTTCGACCAAGGTGATTTCTTTAGGTATGGTAAGTAATTCTTACCCATTTTTAGTAATTTTGATGCTTATGAGATCATTGAAACTAGGCGCAGCTAACATATACCATCAATTTTGAAACTGTTAAAGATTTTGAATGTTTTCATTGATGAATCTTTGTTATTTTAGATGTCATTGATGAATCTTTGTTATTTTTAGATGTTAAATTATAAATTTGAAGTATTAGTTGTTATTTATAAGTATTTTGTTAAATGATTTTAATGAATTTTTTGATTAGGGACTAAATTATTGAAATAGTAATAGCTCAAGGACTTGATGTGAAATTTTTACAAATATGGGCTCAATTGGATGCTATTAACATTTGGTTGACATGTGTTTGCAATGGAAATTGTTAATTTGCATGTTTTAGGCTTATGACCAAATTAAATAGAAGTAAAATGCTAGGGGCAATGTTGTAAAAATGCCAAAAATGACTAAATTGCATAAAATGAATTTGTTTTACTATCTAAATTAATTAATTGAATGGAACTATTAATTTAGATCAAGAGCAAGTGGAATATCGAGCAGAAGAAGGGAAAGTTACCAAATAGCCCTTATATTTTAAAATTTCTGCAATTTAGCCAAGTAAGTTTATATGAATTGTAATCATTATAATGTTAATTAAATTGATTGTTTAATGTGTTGTCCTCATATAAATAAATAAATATGTATATTTTATTATGTAATTTATCATGTCCTGAAACGATGTAAATCCAACAATGTCACGACGATTACGGAGCCTCGTTTGAACCTTAAGAATATATAAGATCAAAATGACATGTCATTAGGGTTTACATGTTTCGGCGCTGGTCCTGAATGTTCTACCAATGGCTACTATCCGGCATATGTTGCGGGTACTTGTCAGCTTGTGTGAGCGGCATCATGTTGCTACATTCCGATTGTCAGCTTGTGTGAGAAAACCTAGGTTACCATGTTTTGGGTGCTGGTTCTGAATGTCCAACTGTAACAGTCCAGTTTTGACCCTAGTCAGAATAGTGGTTCTGGGACCATAAATTCAAGTCAGTGAAATATTTTAATAATATTTTTTTGTTCCATTGATGGCTGATTAAGCATGTGTTAAATTTTTGTAAGTTAAATTGTTTGTTTGTATGTTTAATTTGGTAAAAGGATTAAATTGAATTAAATGCAAACCTAGCATGCTATTTTTTAAAGTGCCTATGTGTTGTGGCTTTTAAAAAAGGAGGCCTTATGAGGCAATTAAACCACTATTTAGTTAGTGGATTAACAAAGGACAAATATGCCCTTAATGTACGTTTGTTTTAATTATTAGTTGAATGGATAAGTTTTAAATAGGTAAATAATATGATAATAAATAAAATAAAAAAATTGAAAGATGATAGTTATCATCTTATTTTAGCCAAAATTATCAAAGAAAAGAAAGAAATAAGAAAGCTAGGGTATTCGTCTATGGTTTGGCTAAATTAAGGTAAGATTTTGACTCAATTTTTGATGATTTTTATGTTTTTGAGATCGTTGCTTAGTCTACTATCAAGCTCATGTTGTAGTTTGAAGAATTGATGATGTTTATGTGATGTGCCATTGATGAAATGGTGAGCTTTGTGATGAGTTTAGGTGTTAAATGAAAGACCTGTTAAATGAACATGTTTATTCATGAATTTTTGATAAATTTAGCTAATTAGGGCTAAATTGTGAAAATAGTATTTTGAGGGATTAAATTGTGAATTTGATGAAATGTTTGGACTTATGTGATATACATGGGCATTCGGCTAAGCATGGATATATGGTGATCTTGTATATTTGATGTTTTGTGAGAAAATGGAATAAATTAATAAAATGTGCAAATGTGAGGGTTAAGTTGCAAATAGCCCTAAATGTATGTTTTTGGATTGAATTGAATAAGTTGATGAATGAAAAGGTTAAATTTGAATATGTATAGATCAAGAACCGAAGAAAACGGACTTAGATTGCGGAAAAGCGAAGGTAGTAGAATAATCGAGTCCGAATAAATATCCGAATCCGAGGTAAGTTGATATAAAAATAAATGTATTTTTATTGAATTATGTATGTTCATATGACTATCGATAATTATGAATGCATATAAGATGTTGTATATATGAATTCTGAGATAAGATAGCCATAGTGTTAACATCCAAAAAGTCCTGTTTGAAGCTAGGAGTAGATAGGATTAACTATGTCATCACATAGGTGTTTGTTATGTGATATCATGTAAGACCACGTCTGGTACGTTGGCATTGATTCATGATTTTTTGTAAGATCACATCTGGGACTTTGGCATCGATATGAGATTTACGTGTAAGACCATGTCTGGGATATTGGTATCGTATTGGTTCGTGTAAGACCCTATCTGGGACAGTGGCATCGATATCTGATTACATGTAAGACCACATCTGGGACGTTGGCATTGCACGACTATTCCAAGCACTCTGATTATGCTATTAGATTTTGAACGGTTCAACGGGCAAGTTCGAGAAACGAAAGACTATGTGATTTGAATATATGTTCCAAGTACATTCGAAAAGTACACTATGTGTGTATGAAATTTAAGTTTCTATATGAACTTAATAAGGTGAATATGTGTATTGAAATGATGAGATATTATGTGAATGTAAGCTTGGATGAAATATGAGTATTTGTGATATTAGAGTTGAAGAATGTGGTAAGTTATGGCTAAGTAAATGAGCCAAAGATTATGTGACGCAATTGAAATGAGAACCTTTAATGTCATTGTATCAATATGGTTATAAGCATGTTATGATAAGTTTATTTGTATATGGCTTACTAAGATTTTAGAAAGCTTACTTTGTGTGTGTTTATTCTGTTTTATAGATCATCAAAGCTACTGAATGCTCGGGACCGTCGAGGATCATCATCACATTACCTAAGCTCATTTTGGTACCTTTAGAAAATGTATATATTAAATATGGCATGTATAGGCTAGTCATTTGGTATATGTTTAAGATGTAAATATCCATGTGATTTGGCTAGATAAATGTTGGTAATATGCATGAGTGAATATAATGTTTGATGCATGTGTTGGTATGACTTGATAGCAACTGAAATGGTCAAGTTTATGGTAAGCATATGGATGAAATTTGAGTATGTATGTTTGATCAAGGGAATGATTATATGAAAGGTAAATATAGATGAATCATGCTTGAATGTATATGTGTTTTTAGTTAGGGAAAGTGGTATGATTCAAAATGAGTTTGAATATGAAGACATGCTGATTGTTTGACATGTTTTTGGATGTTAATGTACATGAAATGAATTGGTAATTTTGCTTGTAGGTTTGACCCTTGGGTGGTGGCATTTTGGCCTTGCAAGTGGTCTTTTTTGCCTACACGGCCGTGGCACACGGGCGTGCCGGGTAGCCATGTGGTTAAGTTAGTAGCTAGCCAACTTTTACACGGCCATGGTATATGGGCGTGCTTGGTAGCTGTGTGGTTAAGTCAGTAGCTAGCCTAACTTTACATGGCCATGGTACATGGAGGTGCCTGGTAGATGTGTAGTAAAGTCAGTAGCTAGCCTAATGTTACACAGCCATAGCACACGGGTGTGCCTAGTTGCCGTGTGGATAAGTCAGTATACATGTTGTGATTTGGCACGACCAAGACACATTGGTGTGTCTAGTAGGCACACGGCCTGCCCACACAGGCGTGTGGCCTCTATAACTTAGAAAAGTTTTAAATTTTTGAGAAGTTCTATATGTGTCTGGTTTAGTCTCGACCCCATTTTAAAGCATGATTAAGGTCTCGTTGACCTATAAAAGGGACACATTGATTTCGATTGATGAATTGTATTATGTAATTTCTGTACATGTTTCTTTCTATCCAGTAATGTCTTTAACCCTAATCTGGCGATGGATACGGGTTAGGGGGTGTTACATTTGATTGGTATCAAAGTTACGGTTTAGCCGATTCTCGGACTAATATAGCGTATGAGAGTCTAGTTATACATGCCATATATTTGAACTAAGATAGTGTGATGAATCCTGACGTATAAAATGTGTTTATTGTATAGTAATGGATCCCGAAAGGCCCGTAGCTGACTATGTAGAAAGCAATGCGCCTACCCCCGCTCAAGGGACAGCGCTATCTAATTCGAGACCGGCTACGAGTGGTCTAGAGGGAAAAGCTAAACAAGCTTTCTTTCAAATGATGCAGGAGTGGTTCACTCAGTTTGTGAGAAATAATTCGGCTGTTTCACAACCTCCTTCCCCGCTTAATCTCCCTCAAGCATCTGTTATGCCTCCGACCATGAATTTGAAGCTGTTGAACAATCCTCCGGTTAACAAAATTCGTAAGTATGAGGCTAAAGAGTTCAGGGCTACCAGTGACGATGATGTCAAAAAATCTAAGTTCTGGTTAGAAAATACTATCTAGGTATTTAATTAGATGTCCTTGACTCGGAAGAAAGTATTAAATGTGTTGTTTCACTGCTACGAGATGCAGCTTACCAGTGGTGGATGACTTTGATTTCTATGGTTCCAAAGGAACGAGTCACTTGGGATTTCTTCCAGTCTGAGTTCCAAAAGAAATATATTAGTGAGAGATTCATTGATCAAAAACAAAAGGAATTTCTAAAAATAAAACAGGGCCACATGACTGTTATAGAATATGAATGAGAGTTCATGAGACTGAGTCAGTATGCTCGTAAATGTGTATCCACCGAGGCAATAATGTGCAAAAGATTCGAAGACGGCCTTAATGAAGATATTCACATGCTAGTCGGGATTTTAGAGATGAAAGAGTTTGTTGTGCTTGTTGATCGAGCGTGCGAAGCTGAGGAACACTGGAAAGACAAAAGAAAAGCTGAGTCTGAAGTTAGAGAGGTGAGAAAAAGATTTCTAAGTAAATCATTTCTGTTTGCTTCGAAGAAATTCCATGATGAGCATAGCCGTTCAAAGGTTAATGTGGGACAATCGAATAGAGATCGAGCTAGATCACAAATGAGCTCCAAAACTCCAGCAACTTCAATAGGAAGTGTTGGAAATGTTCGATCCAAGAAACCTGAACGTAAGCATTGTGGAAAAAGGCATCCGGGAAGTTGTAGGTTGAATGATGGGGCTTGTTTTAGATGTGGATCATTAGATCATTTCATCTGTGATTGCCCACAGTCAGTTGAACAAGAGACTGTCCAGAATCTGAGATCTGATAATGCTCAAGTGAAAGGTAGACCTTCCCGAAATGTAAAAAATATCAGTAATAGTCAGAGAATTATGTGAGATACTATTGCAAGACCCGAAGCAAGAGCGCCTGCCAGAGCATATGCTATCTGAGCTCGTGAAAAAGCTTCATCTCTAAATGTTGTAATGGGTACATTTACACTTTATAATACTTCTGTGATTGCATTGATAGACCTTGGCTCTACTCATTCCTATATCCAGTAAGACTTTGCCTGTAGAGTCTATTGATTTTGTTATAAAAGTATCGAACCCATTAGGTAAAAGTGTCCTAGTTGACAAAGTATGCAAGAGCTGTCCATTAATGTTTCGAGATATTTGTTTTCCTGCTGATCTGATGCTATTACCATTTGATGAGTTTGATATCATTCTGGGTATGGATTGGTTGACATTGCATGATGTTGTTGTAAACTATAAAACAAAGACTATTGGTTTGAGATGTCTGAATAATGAAATAGTTCGTGTTGAGTCTAATGATTTGAATGGATTGTCTGATGTGATATCTATATTGAAAGCTCAAATATATGTGAAAAAGGGGTACGAAGCCTATTTTGCTTATGTTATTGATTCGAAAGTGTCTGAAAAGAAAATTGAATCAGTGCTAGTTATTTGTGAGCTTTCTGATGTATTCCCTAAAGAATTATCGGGTTTACCTCTGATACGTGAAGTTGAATTTGGTATTGATCTGTTGCCGGGTACTATACCTATTTCGATAGCTCCGTATAGAATGGCACTAACAGAGTTGAAAGAGTTAAAGTCACAGTTGCAAGACTTAACTGACAATGGGTTTGCTAGACTGAGTTTCTCACATTAGGGTGCTCCTGTTCTGTTTGTAAAAAAGAAAGATGGCATGATGAGAATGTGCATCGACTATCGTCAGTTGAATAAAGCGACCATAAAGAACAAATATCCATTGCCCAGTACTGATGATTTTTTTGATCAGCTAAAAGGAGCCACTGTGTTTTCTAAGATCGATCCAAGATCGAGATACTGCAAGTTGAGAGTGAAATATTTAGACATTCCAAAAACTGCTTTCAGAACGAGGTACGGATATTATGAGTTTTTGGTTATGCCTTTCAGATTAACAAATGATCCTGCCATCATTATGGATCTGATGAACAAAATTTTTAGACCGTACCTCGATCGATTTGTGGTTGTTTTCATTGATGACATTTTGATTTATTCACAGGATGAGACTGAGCATGCCGAGCATCTGAGGATTGTGTTACAAACTCTGTGAGAAAAACAATTGTATGCGAAATTCAACAAATGTGAATTCTGATTACGTGAAGTTAATTTTTTGGGACATATTGTATCGGCCTCAAGAATACGAATTGATCTGAGTAAGATTTCTGCTATTCTGGATTGGAAACCCTCGAAAAATGTATCTGAAATCCATAGTTTTCTGGGACTTTCTGGTTATAATCGTTGATTTGTAAAATGCTTTTCGATGGTAGCAACTCTGTTGACTATATTACTTCAGAAAGATGTAAGGTTTGAATGGTCTGATAAATGTCAGAAAAGTTTTGATCAGTTAAAATACCTTTTAATTGAAGCTCCAGTTTTAGTATAGCCAGAATCGGTAAAGAATTCGTGATATACAGTGATACTTCGTTAAATAGTCTGGGATGTGTTTTGATGGAAGAAGGCAAAGTAATAGCATATGCTTTGAGACAGCTGAAATCGTATGAAAAGAATTATCCAACACATGATCTTGAGTTAGCTGCGATTGTGTTCGCATTAAAGATTTTTGCGACATTATCTATTCAGTGAGAAATGTCATGTGTTTTTGGATTATAAAAGTTTGAAATATCTGATGACTCAAAAAGATTTGAATCTACGTCAAAGAAGGTGGCTAGAGTTATTGAAAGATTATGAACTTCTAATTGATTATCATCCGGTAAAGCAAATGTCATTTTTGATGCACTGAGTAGGAAATCATTGTTTGTATTACATGCTTTGAATGCTTCATTACATTTGTCTAATGATATTTCAGTGATAGCTGAATTGAATGAAAAATCGTTGTTTTTATAGCAGATATGTGATGCTCAAAAAGTTGATGAAATAATAGAAAATGAGCTCAGTAGGATCCGAACTCTGATTCTGAATGTCGAGTTGATAATGATGATTGCTTGAGATTTTGTGATCGAATCAATATTCCGAGAAACCCAGAGTTGATTCAGTTGATTTTAAATGAAACACATAATGATCGACTATCTGTTCATCCGGGAAGCACTAAAATGTATCATGATCTGAAGTAACACTATTGATCATCCGGTATGAAATGAGACATATCTGATTTTGTTTTGAAATGTTTAGTCTATCAGTAAGTTAAAACTGAACATTAGGTTCCGTCTTGTTTGCTACAAGGAATTCTGATTCCCGAGTGGAAATAGGATAGAGTGATAATGAATTTTGTTTCAGGATTGCCTCTGATTCTGAGAAAGAAAGATGCTATTTGGGTTGTAGTTGATCGATTGACAAAATACGCCCATTTTATTCCGGTGAGATCTGATTATTCACTTGATAAGTTAGCTGAGCTTTATATTTCTGATATTGTGAGATTACACAAGGTGCCACTATCCATTGTGTCTAATAGAGACCCAAGGTTTACATCACGATTTTGGAAGAAGTTACAAGAACTTTGGGTATGAAATTGCATTTCCTTACTACTTTTCATCTACAAATGGATGGTCAGTGTGAACAGATTATTCAGATTCTTAAGGATATGTTAAGATGTTGCATTCTTCAGTTTAATGGTACGTGGGAATAGTACCTGCCATTGATTGAATTTGCGTATAATATTAGCTTTCAGTCAAGTATCAAAATGGAACCTTCTGAAGCTTTGTATGGACGAAAATGTAAAACACCTCTATATTGGACTGAGCTTAGTGAAAGTAAGTTACACGGGGTTGATTTGATAAAAGATACAGAGCAGAAAGTGAAAGTGAAAGTGAAAGTGATCTAAGATAGTTTGAAAACAGCATCTAATAATCAAAAGTCTTATGCAGACTTGAAACAAAAAGAGATTGAATTTGAAATCGATGACAAGGTGTTCTTAAAAGTGTCCCCATGGAAGAAAATACTCCGATTCAGACATAAAAGCAAATTAAGTCCGAGATTCATCAGACCATATGAAAATCATCGAGCCTGTTAAACCAGTTGCATATAGATTATTGTTACCATCTGAGCTAGAAAAGATCCACAATGTATTTCATGTTTCGATGCTCCGTAGATATCATTCTGATCCATCGCATGTGATTACTCCGTCTGAGATTGGAATTCATTCTAGTATGACTTATGAAGAGGAATCGATTCGTATATTGGCTCGTGAAGTGAAAGAGTTGAGAAATAAGAAAATTTCGTTAGTGAAAGTATTATGGCATCGACACGAAGTAGAAGAGGCTACGTGAGAGCTTGAAGATTCAATGAAACGACAATATCTGAATCTATTTAACGGTAAGATTTTTGAGGCAAAAATCCCTAAGGGGGAGAATTGTAACAGTCTGGTTTAGACCCTAGTTAGAATAGTGGTTTCGGGACCACGAATCCCAGTGAAATATTTTAATGTTATTTTCTGTGCCATTGATCAAGCATGTGTTAAACTTTCGTAAGTTAAATTGTCCGTCTGTATGCTTAATTTTATAAAAGGATTAAATAGCATTAAATGTAAAACTAGCATGCTATTTTTTAAAGTACCTATGTGTTGTGGCTTTTAAAAAGGGAGGCCTTATGAGGCAATTAAACCACTATTTAGTTAGTGGATGAACGAAGGACAAATATGCCCTTAATGTATGTTTGTTTTAATTATTAATTGAAGGGATAATTTTATAAATTGGTAAATAATATGATAATAAATAAAAGAAATAATTGAAAGAAGATAGTTATCATCTTATTTTAGCTTAAATTAGCAAAGAAAAGAAAGAAATAAGAAAGCTAGGGTATTCGGCTATGGTTTGGCTGAATTAAGGTAAGATTTTAACTCAGTTTTTGATGATTTTTATGTTTTTGAGATTGTTGCTTAGTCTACTATCAAGCCCATGTTGTAATTTGAAGAATTGATGATGTTTATGAGATTGCCATTGATGAAATGGTGAGCTTTGTGGTGAGTTTAGGTGTTAAATGAAAGATATGTGTTAAATGAACATGTTTGTTCTTGAATTTTTGATGAATTTAGCAAATTAGGGCTAAATTGTGAAAATAGCATTTTGAGGGATTAAATTGTGAATTTTATGAAATTTTTGGACTTATATGAGATCCATGGGCATTCGACTAAGCATGGATATATGGTGATCTTGTATATTTGATGTTTTGTGAAAAAAATGGACTAAATTGATAAAATGTGCAAATGTGAGGGTTAAGTTGGAAATAGACCTAAATGTATGTTTTTGGATTGAATTGAATAAGTTGAAGAATGAAAGGATTAAATTTGAATATGTATAGAACAAGAACCAAAAAAAAAAAATGGACTTAGACGCGGGAAAGCGATGGTAGTAGAATAATCGAGTCCGAACGAATATCCGAATCCGATGTAAGTCGATATACAAATAAATGTATTTGTATTGAATTATGTATGTTCATATGACTATTGATAATTAGGAATTCATATTAGATGTTTTATACATGAATTCTGAGATAAGATCGACATAGTGTTCACATCCGAGAAGTCTCGTTCGAACCTAGGAATAGATAGGATTAACTGTGTCATGACATAGGTGTCTGTTATGTGACATCATGTAAGACCACGTCTGGGATGTTGGCATTGATTCGAGATTTTGTGTAAGACCACATATAAGATGTTGGCATCAATATGAGATTCACATATAAGACCATGTCCGGGACATTGGCATCATATTGATTCGTGTAAGACCCTGTCTAGGAAATTGGATCAATATCTGATTACATGTAAGACCATGTCTGGGACGTTGGCATTGCATGACTATTCCAAGCACTCTGAGTATCCTATTAGATTCTGAATGGTTCAACGGGCAAGTTTGAGAAGCAAAAGACTATATGATTTGAATATCTGTTCCAGGTACATTTGAAAAGTACCCTATGTATGTATGAAAGGTAAGTTTCGATATGAACTTACTAAGGTGAATATGTGCATTGAAATGATGAGATATTATGTGAATATAAGATTGGATGAACTATGAGTATAAGTGATATTAGAGTTAAATAATGTGGCAAGTTATGGCTAAGTAAATGAGCCAAAGATTATGTGATGCAATTGCAATGAGAACCTTTAATGTCATTGTATCAATATGGTTATAAGCATGTTATGATAAGTTTATTTGTATATGGCTTACTAAGCTTTTAGAAAGCTTACTTTTTGTGTGTTTATTCTGTTGTATAGATTGTCAAAGTTACTGAAGGCTCCGGACCGTCTACAATCGTCATTACATTACCTAAGCTCGTTTTGGTACGTTTTGGAAATGTATATATTAAATATGGCATGTATAGGCTAGTCATTTGGTATATGTTTGAGATGTAAATAGCCATGTGATTTAGCTAGATAAATGTTTGTAATATGCATGAGTGAATATGATGTTTAATGCATGTGTTGGTATGACTTGATAGCAAATGAAATGGTCAAGTTTATGGTAAGCATGTGGATGAAATTTGAGTATGTAAGTTTGATCAAGGGAATGATTATATGAAAGGTAAATATAGATGAATCATGCTTGAATGTATATATGTTTTTAGTTGGGCAAAGTGGTATGATTCAAAATGAGTTTGAATATAAAGATATGTTGATTGTTCGACTTGTTTTTGGATGTCAAGTGTACATGAAATGAATTGGTAATTTTGCTTGTAGGTTTGACCCTTGTGTAGTGGCATTTTGGCTTTGCAAGTGGCCTGTTTTGCCAACACGGCCGTGGCACACGGGCGTGCCTAGTAGCCGTGTGTTAAGTCAGTACCTAGCCTTACTTTACACAGCCATGGCATACGGTCGTGCCTGGTAGCCGTGTGGTTCAGTCAGTAGCTAGCCTAATGTTACACAGCCATGGCACACGGGTGTGCCTTGTGGCTGTGTGGATAAGTTAGCATACATGCTCTGATTTTGCACAACCAGGAAACATGGGTGTGTCTAGTAGCCGTAGGAGGCACACGGCCTGCCCACATGGGCGTGTGGCCTCTATAACCTAGAAAATTTTTAAAATTTTGAGAAGTTCTATATGTGTTCGATTTAGTCCCGACCCCATTCTAAAGCATGATTAAGGTCTCATTGACCTATGAAAGGGACACTTTGATTTTGATTGATGAATTGTATTATGTAGTGTCTGTAAATGTTTTCGTTCTGTCCGGTAACATTTTTAACCTTAATCCAGGGACGACTACAGGTTACTGGGTGTTATACCTACTGATTGCTGAGTTTTGGCATTTCTTGCAGATAATCATCAACTTGTGTGAGCAGTATGATAAACTATAATATACACATATTTTAATCCCAAATTTAACATATTTTTGGATGATTTATCCCGTTAATTATTGAAATAGGTGCTCCTAATCCATTGTTTTTATTTTTTATGATCAGGAGAGCACCGAAAGATGAAAAGATTGAGAAACGGGCTGAAAATAGAGAAAATGGACCAAATTATGAAATCCACACGGCCTAGACCCCGAGTCACACGGTTGTGCCTCTTTAGCAGGATTGACCACGACTTATAACTCGGATTACACGGGCGTGTCCCTGCCGCAACAAAGAAGAGTTCCATTCGGATTAGGGTACTTAGAGGAAAATAAAGACATTCCAAAAGCCTATATAAACACCCTAGAGGCCAACCTTTAGGGGGCATTCAGCTAGGCCAAGGAGCCAAGCCAAATGGGCCGAATTGTGAGAGTCACTCGGAGAAAGCCAGTTGATCCATCAAAGAAGCAGGAGTCACACTCAAGGTTGAGGATCTCTCCTTCAATTCCTTTAGGGGGTTTTAGGGTTTTTCTTATGTTTTGTTTTATATTTTCTTCTGAGATGTACTTTTTTATGATTATGAACTAAATCCCTCAAATACCAGAGGGGGATGAAACCTAAGATGGATATTGTTATTGTTTTCTGAGCTGCATGATAAATACTTGATTTGTTCTTAACTATGTGTTCTTAAATCTTGTTTTGATATTTCAGGATATTGATTCAAGCATTTAGGCTCATAGGCAGAGGAGGAATAGACCCTGTCTAAGAGTAGATCTAGCATAGTTAAGCGGAGTTGATCGCAACCCTAGAGATAGGATGACGAAAATCTGCCAGGTTAGGGTCAAAACTAATATGGGAGTCTAGATGAGTTAATGCAATTCTAGGCATTTTAATTAGAAAAAGATTTCAATTAATCAACCTGGGGTTAGACATTAGTAGCCTCAAGAGAGGTATTAATATAAATTAGGGAATCCTACGGATCAAGTTAAATGAATAAGTCGTCTGGTTCAGAGTTAAATAATAAGTGAAGTCTAGGTGGATTCTTCCTCGGGTATTGTCTTAATCAATTGGTTTTTCCCACAAGTATTTCTCCAATTCATTGTTTTTGTCTTAGCATCTTTAGCTTAGTAGTTAGTTAATTTTAGGTTAAAACAACAATTCCTTTAATTCTTAGGTTAAATAATAAAAAGAAATTAGTATTAGTACTTTTGGTTCCTTTGGGTTCAACAATCCGGTCTTGCCACTAAACTATACTTCGTTCGATAGGTGCGATTGCCTCAAGTTGTTGTCACAATTAGTTTTTAGGCTAGATCATTCATTATATAAAATTTTAATATTCTGACACACGATCAAGTTTTTGGCACCGTTGCTGGGGAACTGAAACATTAAGAATGCTCAATTTTTATTACTTTGGCCATATTTTATTTTTACAATTAAATTTTATTTTTACTTTGCTAATTTTCTTTTTCTTTTTATCTGTTCCTAGCAGGTACCTCTAGTTTATGACTAGAAGGAACCCGAGAGGTGGCCGAAAATCATGTTCCTTGAATTATGTATGACTATGCTAAACCTAATTTAACAGGAACTGAGTCAAGTATTGTTAGACCTACTATAGTTGCTAATAATTTTGAACTGTAGCCTAACATTCTACAAATGATACAACAATTTGATCAGTTTGATGGTTTGCAAGATAAAGATCCAAATAATCACTTGGAAAATTTTTTTGAATTTTGCGATACTTTCAAAATTAATGGCATTTTTTATGATGTCATTTGTCTTCAGTTATTTCCCTTCTCTTTGAGAAATAAAGCCAAACAGTGCGTTGAATTCTCTTCCACGAGGATCAATCACTACATGGCAACAAATGATCGAAAATTTTTTATTAAAATATTTTTCGCCGGTCAAAATGGCTAAATTAAGGAATGATATCTCTTCTTTTGTGCAGATGGATTTAGAAACACTATACGATGCATGGGAGAGATACAAAGATCTATTGAGAAGGTTCCTACACCATGGATTACCCTTGTGGCTACGGGTCCAAACCTTTTACAATGATGTGAACCCTTCAACGAGACAACTGAGTGATTCAGCATCCGGCGAAACCCTGAATAAAAAAAACTCCTGAGGCAGCCTATGAGTTTATAGAGGAGATGTCACTAAACAACTATCAGTGGCAAGTTACAAGGACAAGGCCAACAAAAATAGTAGGAGTTTTCAACCTCGACACAGTCACCATGCTATCAAATCAGGTAGAGATGTTAAATAAAAAGATTGATGGTTTGTGTGGTTCCTCGCAAGTACACCAAGTAATGCAATGTGACTCAAATCTAGGAGGTGTGGCGAATCCTGAGTACCCACCCTACAATCCTAGCATAGAAAGCGAACAGATAAACTATATGGGTAAAAACATTAGATCTCAAAATAACCCTTATAGTAATACCTATAATCCAAGTTGGAGGAACCACCCCAATTTCTCATTGGGTGGTCAAGGAAATCATAGACAACAACTTCCTCCAAACTTCCAACAACATCCTTACCCACAGGAAAAGAAGCTGAACCTTGAGGAGATGCTGACAAAATTAATAGCGGTGTCAGAAACTCATTTTCAAAACTCCGAAATAACACTTAAAAATCAACAAGCATCGATTAAAGGAAATGAGAACCAGTTAGGGCAACTCGCTAAGCTAATCTCTGAATGACCACAAGGTAGCTTGCCAAGTAACACTGAGACTAACCCAAAAAGAGCAACTTCAAGCCATAACCGCTCAGAATAGTGAAGGGCTAGTAGATTCTGAACCTAAGCCAAGGCAAGAACCTTTGGTAAGTGAAGGTAAGGCTGATGTAAGCCAAGAAAAGCCAAAATCGATAATTAAAGAATACCAACCTCATATACCATATCCCGATGCGATGAAGAAAGACAATTCAGATGAACAGTTCGGTAAGTTTCTTAAACTTTTAAAGAAATTACATATTAACTTACCGTTTCTTGAAACTCTTTTGTAGATGCCAGATTCAAGTAAATTTTTAAAAGATCTTTTGACAAATAAGTAGAAGTTAGACGAGGAGTCGTATGTGGAATTAAACGCATTGTGCTCAACAATGTTGCAAAACATACTGCCACGAAAATTAAAAGATCTAGAGAGTTTTACAATTCCATGTTTAATTGGTAGTTTAACTATTAATAACGCGTTAGCTGATTTAGGGGCAAGCATAATTGTTATGCCTTATAAAATGTTTAAATAGCGAGGCCTAGGGAAACCCAAACAAACTAGGATGAGTATTCAATTAGCTGATAAAACTATTAGAATTCCTAAGGGTATAATTGAAGATGTGCTAGTTAAAATTGATAAGTTCATATTTCAAGTAGTCTTTGTTGTTTCAGATATGGATGAGGACAATAGTATCCTCTTAATTTTAGGAAGGCCCTTTTTAGCAACTGCCAGAACTAAAATTGATGTTGGTACAGGTGAACTCACACTTCGTATAGGTGACGAATCAATCAGTCTTCAAGCTCTCGACTTGGCTAAGACATCGAACGACAAAGGTGAGAAAAAAATTCAATTAATAAGCATTTAATTCAACCTTCCTTAAAGGAAACACCACGAAGCTACATATTTGAGCCAGATCATAGACCTCACACAAACAAGGAAATAACTCCTGAGGAACGAAGGCTTCAGGTCGACGAACTAGAAGAGTTGAAAGCACATTTCTAGGAGAAATCAAAGCCACACAAAGTGAAATCGAAGGAACCCCTAGACAAGCTTATAGGAACATCAAATCACTTCAAAATAAGAGATCAATTACTGTTAGAGAAAACATACCCTCGATTCGCCACCTCAGACCTCAAGACAAATAAAGAGACCCTTTTTAAGATACTTAATGTATTCCCATACGGCACAGTCGAGGTAAGCAATTCTACATTCGACACTTTTAGGGTAAATGCCACTCGAGTCAAGCTGTATAATGATAGCACGAGGAAGGATTTCCACCTCTACAAACCACCTGTGGCTGTGGCCGTGTGGACACTATGGATTTTAGTACAAGGGTGTGGCTGAGATAGTGAAGAAATAGGACGAAAATTTTCCCCAAGACACGAGCTTCGATTAAACACCACGATTGTACGACACAGTCGTGGTCAAAACTGCCTAAAGAACACGAGATGCGATAAATCCACATGGCCATGCGAGGCCACCGTGGTCGACATTATCAGCATTTTCACATATTGCCACCACTACCACCATGAGATCACTCCGATGATGCGGACTATTAAGTCCTTTTATTATTTTTATTTTTCATTATTAAGTATAATTTGATTTCTTTTATCTCTGGTTGTTTAACTCTTGAGTAACTATAACAAACGTCCATTAAATAAGAACTCCCTAAAAATTTTACTAATGACTTCGCCGTTTAAAAAGGTTCAAGGTGCCACTCAAGGAACAAACACACCACCAGAGTATTCTCCACCACCTTCACCTATACCTAGTCATCATTGATCATCCTCCAAGGATTTTATCCATAATTTAGGAAGTTTCACTTCTCCCTATCTTTCAATTTTCTTAATATATGATTATTATATATTTTTGTACATTGAGGTCAATGTACATCTTAAGTGTGGGGGGTGAAACTTTATTTAGAAAAGTTCTTAACTTTTTGCATTATTCTCAAATCCCTGAATGATATATTTTCTTCAGTAATTTTCTCATATCACTAATCAGAATGAAATTCCTGTTGATTTATGATTTTTATTGATATGTTTGGATTAAGTAATTGATAATTATATAATGATGATTTAAAATTTAACATACTAGAGAATCAAGCATGATGAGTCTATTTTCAAAAAAAAATTGTTAGGTTGTCTACTTGAATCTAATTATTACCCTTAAGTTTAAAATTTACAAGGTTTTCATAAAAAACCCATAATTTTTTGTGAGATTTTGAACTTTTTAGAGCATACATTCTTTCGTGCTCACTCTATTGATTATGAGTGTGTCAACATTGATTTGTTAATCTAAAACTTGATTCGATTATACATGTTGAGACCACATCTTTGACTTGATATGCGGAGATGATAAAGGCACTTAGGATTTAACCCACTTACTCCACTAAAAGCCTACCTTCACAATTAACCCCTAGTGAACCCCTTTGATCCTAGCAACCCTTTTTCTTGATTCACCCACTAATATTAACCCGAAACCCATCTTGTATTTATTATCACCATTCCTCTTGACTACCCTTCTATTGGGACTTGATTTGAATAGTTACCTAATTATTTTATTTCAGTAGTTAAATTCATCTTATAGTATGTATTTGCTTGTTTTGATAAAAAAATTCGAAGTATATTCATTATTATTTTTGTGATTAATTGAGATTATACATTTAAATTCAACATCGTGAAGAAGAAGCTCATATTATTAGTATTACAAGTTTTCAATTGATGTAATCAGTTTATTATTTCTAGTTAGGTAATTTATCAATTCAATCTCGATTCTAACCCTCTAATTCAACCTTTATCCACACCTATAACCTAAGCCCCAATACAACCCTTTTAAAAGACCTTTTGGTTTGTGTATCATCTCATTTTATAGAGGCGGAGATTTGATTTTCAGGAAAACCTATGGGATTAACTTTTCATGTTCAACTTTTGAGAGCTTAATTTTTTTACCTCAAACATTTCGAGTGATTTGAGTGAATCTTTAGTGAGGATGTCAACTCTTGTAAATTTTGGATTAAAGGTAATTATTTAGATAAGGGGAAACACCTATATTTTTCGTGCTAAAAACTTATGACTTTTATTGTTTGAATCTTTAGGACTCTTTGAGTTAAATTATCGATGTATAAATTATCGATGAATTATGATGGAACATTATCGCTGAATATTATGAATTGAGGAAGTTCATTTTAATTGTGAGTTGAGAATTTTGCTTGAGGACAAGCAAAAGCTTAAATGTGGGAGAATTTGATAAACTATAATATGCACATATTTTAATCCCACATTTAGCATACTTTTGGATGATTTATCCCTTTAATTATGGAAATAGGTGCTCCTAATCCCTTGTTTTCATGTTTTATACTCAAGAGAGCATCAGAGGATGAAAAGAATGAGAAACGGGCCAAAAATAGAGAAATGGGCCAAATTACGAAATTGACATGGCCTGGACCCCGAAACACATGACTGTGCCTCTTTAGTAGGACCCACACGACCTATAACTAGAATTACAGGGGCATGGCACACGGGCGTGTCCCTGCCACAGCAAAGAAGAGTTCCATACGGATTAGGGTACTTAGAGGAAAAGAAAGACATTCCAAAAGCCTATATAAATACCCTAGAGGCCAACCTTTAGGGGGCGTTCAGCTAGGCCAAACAGCCAAGCGAGAGGGGTCGAATTGTGTGATTCACTCGGAGAAAGCCAATTGATCCATCAAAGAAGCCGGAGTCATACTCAAGACCGAGGATCTCTCATTCAGTTCTTTTAGGGGGTTTTAAGGTTTTTCTTATGTTTTGTTTTATATTTTCTTCTGAGATGTACTCTTTTATGACTATGAACTAAACCCCTCAAATACTTAAGGGGGATGAAACCTCAGGCGGATCTTATTATTATTTTTTGAGCTGTATGATAAATACATGATTTGTTCTTAACTATGTGTTCTTAATTCTTGTTTTGATATTTTTAGGATATTGATTCAAGCATTTATGCTCTTAGGCAAAGGAGAAATAGACCAGTCTAAGAGTAGATCTAGCATAGTTAAGTGGAGTTGATCGCAACCCTAGAGATAGGATGACGAAAGTCTGTCGAATTAGGGTCAAATCTAATATGGGAGTCTATAGATCGAGTTAATGAAATTCTAGGGGTTTTAATTAGAAAGAGATTTCAATTAATCAACCTACAGTTAGACGTTAGTAGCCTTAAGAGAGGTATTAATATAAATTATGAATCCTACGGATTAAGTCAAGTGAATAAATTATCTGGTTTAGAGTTAAATAACAAGTGATGTCTAGGTGGATTCTTCGTCGAGTATTGTCTTAATCAATTTGTTTTTCCTACAAGTATTTCCCCAATTCATTGTTTTTGTCTTAGCATCTTTAGCTTAGTTGTTAGTTAATTTTAGGTTAAAACAACAATTCCTTTAATTCTTAGGTTAAATAATAAAAAGAAAGTTAGTATTAGTGCTTTTGGTTCCTTAGGGTTCGACAATTCGGTCTTGCCACTAAACTATACTTCTGTTCGATAGGTGCGCTTGCCTCAAGTCGTTGTCACAGTTAGTTTTTCGGCTAGATCATTCATTATATAAATTTTTAAGACTCTGACACACGATCACAGCATCGTGTAGCTACATTCTGACCGTTAGCTTATGCGAGCAGACCCATTTATGGCTTGAGTGAGGAATGATGAAAAGGAATGGTTTCAACCGTATGTTTAGCACATTTTGTGTGAGGTTTCCCGCGCATCCAATATTATTGTGAGTGGTTCAACGAGCTTGAAACAGGAAGAAAAAGTAAGTGTTCAAATGACTTACGTTATGAAAACTATAAAAAGGAATGAAAAGAAAACATACAATGAAAGTATTTCTATGTTTAAGAAATTGATGATTTCAAGTGATGTTATTCAAGTTTAATGACTTATCATATGTTAATTCAAGTGAGTTATGAACTGATGCACTAGCATGAGTTGTTGATGATGCTTAGGCTTGTATAAAGCTTAAGGTTGGATTATATGATGCTTAATCTTAATGCTATACATTGAATGGGTAAATGTCCAAATGGAAATATGCTTATGTTCATGAAAGGATGGTACGAATCAAAATATGCATTTCCTAATAAAATGGGTTATCATGTGGTTGATGTTTATACTTATGTCTTGTATACAAATGAAATAGGTAAGAAAAGGTAATGAAATGGAATGGTATCTTCATAATAGAAATGCAATATGATGAAAAAGGGATTGGTGTGTTGAATGATGTGCTTATATGTGAGAAATTTATGTACTCTAAGGATGAATTTACTTATGTCATGATAAATATATTAATTCATGAATTGATGTTGTTATTTAAGTTTATGATAAGTAAATGGAATAGATAGTAAGTAAAAGAAGCGGTTCATAGTTTTATGAAAAGATTAATGATGGAGTAAAATGTCCTATAATATCCTATTATGTTAGGAATGAATATATATATGATGTTGATAGACTCACTCATTTGTGAGTTGATGATTATGTAGTTGGTAAATATTGAGGCATTGGTATAGGTTTATATTTAACCTATAAAGTTCATTACTGAAATGGATTGTTATGTTTAAAGTTTGTATGAGCTTACTAAGAATTCATTTCTTATGTAGTTATTTTCTTTACTTTACAGATTATCAGAAGTTCGATCGGTTTGGAAGCTCATCGGAGATCTATCACACTGTCCAAAGGTTATATCGGTAGATTTTGATGTTTTAATCAAAGTTATAATGGCATGTATAGGTAGATTTGTGTATAAATGATCTAGTTGTTTTTTCGATATGTATAAGTGTCATTATGGTTGATGTACTTATGGTATCTTGATGGCTGGTGTTAATATGGTGAAGTTGATACATGGTTTTATGACCAAAGTGGTAAGTTTGGCATGCTTGCATTATGGTTAATTAAGGTATGCTTGAATATGAAATTTAGTTAAATGTGTTTGTATGAAAAATGAATAATTGGGTATATGTTGGTGTAGTTCAATATGGTAAATTATGGTATAACTTGGTATGAAATTAAGCTAGATATATATATATATATATGGATGAGTTATGGTCAAATATGTATAAGTTTAGGTATATGTGTTTGAGATGCATGAGAACAATGGTTCAAATGGTAAGTTATATTGACATGGTATAAGTCAAGTTTGGTATGTTTTTGAATGGTAGCAATGTGACCAAATATGCACATGTGTAGTTAAGTTGAATGCTTACTTTTGTAGTGCCTTATATGGCATATTAGTTGAATGGAATTTGGCCATTTGAATTGGTCATATTATATATGTTTAGGTATGTTTTAAGGTCTTAATTATATGTGCAAGTTGCTTGTAGGTTCAATCTTGAATGGGTGAAAGAAATAACATGAATTTTAGCCAATTTCTTGTCCACACGGCCTAAGACATAGGCGTGTGACTCAGTTGTGTGTGACACAAGGCCATGAGACATGATCGTGTGTCCCTTGTAGGTTTTAAAGTTGCTTTTGAAAGTTACACGACCTGGCCCACGGACGTATGAGACCATTTTGAAGGTTACATGGCCTGGCACACAGGCGTATGGCTTGGCCGTGTGACCCAAGTTAGAGAGTTACACGGGATGGACACGAGCTTGGACACGCCATGTGTCTCTATTTTGAATGTTACAAAGACTGAGAGACGGGCATGTTTCTTAGCCGTGTGACCCTTGTAGTTTAAAATTTTCTAACATTTTCCTCAATGTTTCAAATGTTCCCGGTTTAGTCCCAAATTGTTTCTAAACTGTTTCTAGGGCTTGGAAGGCTTGTTTAGGGACGATATGCATATGCATGTGTGGACTTTTCTATGCTTAATAAAATGTTTAGAAATGAATGTTGTGATGTTACGGTTTAATGGTAATGCTATGTAACCCTAATCCAGTAACGGATATGGATTAGGGGTGTTACAAATTTACTTAATCAAAAGTAATTTTCCTAAAAATTTCATAGATTTTTCAAATTAATTATTTAAGAAAATTATTCAATCAATTTCTCTAGTTATACAATTCTCATGATCGCCTAATTTAATTCCACATCGACTAAATTGACTCAATTAAATTATTTCCAAAGTTGTACAATTTTTCTATTCAAATGCAGTCCGATCGAACTTTTGTTGAGCTAGAGGAGGGACCAATCAGACATATAAAATTAGGCTCTAGTAATTGCAATTATGTCTAGAAGCGTCGTTCTGATAATCCACAATTTACTTAATCATTGAGTCAGTCCACAAGAAGAATTATGATTGAAAACTCTTTATTATATACTTTTTATGGAAGCAACTTTTAACAGTCCGTTTTTAGTGAAATCGGAACAGGGGTTTCAGGACCACAAATCCAACGTCGAAATGTTTATTTTACTATTATTTTATTTTCTACAGCATGATTGTTATAACGGTCTAGTTTATACCCTAGTCAGAATAGTGGTTTCGGGACCACAAATCTGATTCTGTATAATATTTTAATATTATTTTTCGTGGCTATGATATGCGATTAAGTATGTGTTTAAGCTCTGTAAGTTAATTTATCCATCTGTGTGTTTAATTTGAGAAAAAGGGCTTAATCGCATGAAATGAAAGTTTGATAGTTAGTGATGAAAGTATCAAAATGTTGATGTCTTTATTATGAGAAGTCCTTGAAAGGCAATTTGGCTACTATATTTGATAGTTGACGGTTATGGTCCATAATGTCCTTGGGAAATATGTTTTATAACTTTATTATTACAAGGTTAAAATTGGAAATTGGTTATTAAATAAATTATAATAAAATAAGAGCATGAAATGTAGCTATTTTCTACTCATCTTTCACCGAAAATAAGAGAAAGAAGAAAGGGCTAAGTTCTTTTGATTTTTGACAACAATTAAGCAAAATTAAGGTAAGAGTTGAGTATGATTTTTGATGATTTTTATGTTTTTGAGATTGTTGCTTAGTTTACAATCAAGCCCATGTTGTAATTTGAAGAATTGATGATATTTGTAAGTTGTGCCATTGATGAAATGGTAAGCTTTATGATGAGTTTAGTTGTTAAATGAAAGATTTGTATTTGATGAACATGTTTTGTTCTTGAATTTTTTATGAATTTAGCTAATTAGGGCTAAATTGAGAAAATAGTAATTTGAGGGACTAAATTGTAAAATAAATGAAATGTGGGGACTTGTATAAGCATGAGTGATATTCGGTTAAGCATGGTTAAATGATAATTTTGTGTATTTGATGTTTTGAGAAAAATGGACTAAATTGATAAAATGTGTAAATGTGAGGGCTAATTTGTAAATTACCTAAATATGTGTATTTGGATTGAATTGAATGAATTAGTGAATAAATGGATTACATTTGAATATGTATAGATCAAGAACCTAATAAAATAGACTTATATTGCGGGAAAGAGAAAGTAATTGAGGAGCCGTATATGTTTTTGTTAAAATAAACTCGAGGTAAGTCATTATGCAAATAAACTTATTTGTATTTAAATATGTATGTTCATGTGATTATTGATAACGATGAATGTTTATGAGACGATGTGTACATGAATTTCGAGATAAGATCGATATAGTGGCAATGTCCAAGAAATCCCGTACGAACCTAGGAATAGATAGGATTAGCGATGTAAGACCACGTCTGGGACGTTGGCGTTGATTTGAGATTTCATGTAAGACCCCGTCTGGGACGTTGGCATCAATACAAGATTTATGTGTAAGACCATGTCTGGTACATTGGCATCGTATAAATTTGTGTAACACCCTGTCTGGGACAGGGGCATCGATATCTGAGTACATGTAAGACCTCGTCTGGGACGCTAGCATTGCACAATTATTCTGTGCTTTTTGAGTATCCTATTGGATTTCAAACGGTTCAAGGGGCAAGTCTGTGGCACGAAATGTTATGTGAGTTGTAAATCCGTTTCAGTTATGTTTATTAAGTACACAAGGTGTGTATGAAAGGTAAGTATCTAGATGAGCTTACTAGCATGAATATGAGCTATGAAATGATGAGATGATATGTGAAATTAGGCTATATGATCTATGTGCATATGTGATGATGAGATGAAAAATGTGAGAAGTTATGGCTAAGTAATTGAACCAAACTCTATGAGAGATGTATATGCTATGTGTATTTTAAGTTAAGTTTATTTGTATATGACTTATTAAGCTTTTGAAAGCTTACTCTGTGTGTGTGTTTTCTCTATTTTATAGATCGTCAAAGCTATTGAAGGCTCGGGAACCGTCAAGGATCGTCATCACACTACCCAAGCTCATTTTGGTACATTTTGGAAATGTATATAGCTAGATATGGCATGTATAGGCTAGATATTTTGTTAAGAATAAGATGTGATCTTAGCCATGTGATTTGGCTAGTGATGTGTTGGTAATATGTTTTAATGAATATGCTATATGTTTCATGGTTTAGTATGGTTTGATAGTATATGAAAAGGTTGAGTTTTTGATAAGTATATGGACAAAGTTTTGAGCATATATGTTTAACAAAAGAATAAGCTCATGAAAGGTAAGTATGGATGAATTATGCTTGTGTTTACATGAGTTTTCGTCTTGTAATTTGCCATGAATGGAATTGGATTTAAATGTAGAGATTGAATGGTTATCTTCACATATTTTTGGTGACTAATTGCACATAAGTTGAATTGGTAATTTGCTTGTATGTAAGACCCTAAAGTGGGAGGCATTTTGGCCTTGCAAATGGCCTATTTTGCCACACGGTTGTGGCACATGGGCGTGCCTAGTGACTGTGGGACTAAGTCAGTAGTCAATTAAGTGTACACGGCCTTGGCACACGAACGTGTCTGGTAGCCGCGTGGTTTAGTCAGGATCGACAACGGCCAAGGTACACAGGTGTGCTTGGTGGCCGTGGAGTAAAGTTAGGTTCGACCACAGGGAAAACACATGGGTGTGTCATGCGGCCGTGGGAGGCACACGGCCTGCCCACACGGGCTTGTAACCTCTGAAACTTTGAAAAGTTTTAAATTTCTTAGAATTTTTGTATGTGTTCCGATTTAGTCCTGACCCTGTTTCAAATCAAGTGTTAGGTATCCATGTCTTACAGAGGGGACATTATGATTGTGACTGATGTTTTAATTTATTTACGAATTGTCTGTTATATTTTTGATCTGTTAGGTAATGTCCTTAACCTTAATCTGAAGATGGATATGGGATAGGGGTGTTACAATTGTAGTACCGTATAAAAATTTTGTTAAGAAATTGTACCGTTTACATGGTTTATTTGATTAAAAGGACTAAATCGCATAAAGTGCAAAAGTTGAGTTCTAGTAGCTAAAGATGTTAAATAGCTATAAAACCTTAAATTTTGAGTCCTTATATGGTTATTAGAACATAAATGTCAGTAGTGGAATATGATGGCTTGGCATTAGGGAAAATTTTAATGATTAAAACTGATATAATGGTAATTAGTTAAATACTATTAAGTAAATTAAAACAAATTACATTACCATCATGTTTCATCCATTCTCCACCGAAACTAGGGCTAAGAATAAGCCAATAAAGAGCTTTCAACTTCGGCAACATCACCTTGCTTGTGTGGCATGTATTTTAGTTCCATTTTTAATTATTTCTATATTTTCGGGATCGTTGTAGCATAATCTAGCTAGCTCAGGGACTAATTTGTGAAACAGTTAAACTATTACAATTTTTTCAATGAATAAATGTGTATTTTTTTTTATGTTTTATGGAAGAAAATGGTTAGTTGTTGCTAGATAAACAACTTTTGTTAAGTGATTTTGATGAAATTGTCAAGTAGAGGATTAAATTGAAAAATAGAAAACTATACATGGTGAAATTGTGAAATAAATGAAATATAGGGCTTGCTAAGGACCTATATGAGGTTTGGCTGTTATAGGTTGAAGTTCAATTGCATGAATTTCCATTTTTATGATTTAGAGACTAAATTGAAAAGAAATCAAAAGTATAGGGGCAAAATTATAAAATTTCTTAAATGTGAATTTGGGTTGAATTTAATAAAATAGTTATTAAACTGATCGAATTTATTCATTTAGATCAAGATAGACCACGTACGGCTTTAGATCAAGGGAAAGAAAAAGCTTCCGATTAGTCGACTCCACTTCTATGTTTATCGTTAAGGTAAGTTCATATGTTTAAATAGCATTTTAAATTTATGATTTGAATGCTATTATTATATAATATCAAATTGTGTCTCAACGGAAGAACCTAACAATGTGTCCACAATCATTGACCAATGAAAAGGGATAGCCCTGGCTATCGAGCTACGGAAAGGGATGGTAATTACCATCAACAATGAAAAGGGATGGTGACTACCATAAAAATTATGAAAAATGGTAGCTTCGGCTACCAAATCATGAAAAAGGATAGCTCCGGCTATCAAATTATGAAAGCAAATGGTTACAGCAATTAATGTAATATCCCGAAATATGGCTTATGCATTTATGCTTAATTATATGAAATAGCATGCTTGAGTATGTTGTGAATATGTCTAATGAAATTTGTGAACTTTAGAATAATAAGAAATAGTTTTAATAAGGGAGCTAAGCCTAACAGGGCCTTAAGAAAATTAATAGAGGAAATATGACACACAATTGGGCTTGGAAATGTGGCTTGGAGGTGCCACTTAGGGCCTCTGGAAATGACGCCATAAGCTAGGGGAAGGACTTGTGTTCGAGTCGCGTGGGAAACAAAATTTTAAGGTTTTTATTTTTCTTGTGACGTCAATAAGAGGGGAGTAGGGGGACGGCACCAAGGCTAGATTTTAGGAGTTTAAATCCTTTTATTTTTAGAGATAAATGATGGATAATTGATGGATTATTTTTATTAATTTTAAACGAAGTGATAAAGGAGGGAAATGTGGGATATGATAAGGGAGAAGTGATGGCCAAGTAAGGGACTCTGAGCTTAGTAATTTCGGCAAAAGGAGGAAAACTAAGGCCATTCAACATTCTTTCTTCTCCTTTTCTCTCTGCCGAATTCTCTCTGCCATTATTCTTCTTTTTCTTTTCAATTCTCCACAAAGCCGAAAATAGAATCCCCTAGTTTTGCCGAATTTCTCTAAGCTTTATATCATTCTTTTCTTTCCTTGTAAAACCGAAATCCTCTAGTGTTCATCAAAAGCCGAAATAAAGTGATCAACATTTAGGCCATAGCCGAATAGCCCTGTGGATTCAAGAAAAGGTGCTGCCGATTTCAATATAAGGGGTAAGGATCTATAGTCATCATCTTTTTCTTTCTTTTATCCGAAAGTTAGGAACTAATCTCATCAATATCATTGGTTGCTGAAACTACATAGGATCTTTCGAGAATCGTCTATAGTTGACTATAAGGAGGAGAGCTTCGGGTATCAAGATCTAAGGTAAGGTAAGTTTTCGGCCAAGGGCCATTTATTATGATTTAATGTTAGAAATTAATCTAACATGTGTCAAGGTTATTTCGACAGATACCAAGGATAAATAGCAATTTTGGGCTTTCAAATCACAAGGTAAAGTACATTAGTACATTCGGCCAAGGCCCTATTCAATGATTAGATCTGTTTCATATTATTCAAAAAGCCAAAAACTAACTAGTTCAATGATTAAGTGTATAGCCGATTGCAAATAAGAAGCATCACAAAGTTTTCGGGATTTGATCGGTGGACAAATCGACAGCAAGGTAAGAAAGTGGTTATGTTAATCCTTCGGGATTTGGTTTCATAGCCGAATAGCTTTTCACTGATATGTTTAGGGTTGGCCAAATATAGGGATTAAAGATCTAAATCAGTAGATCGGGTTTTCAGGTTTCGGAGTAAACTTGCTAAGTAAATCAGGTGTGTACCCCACACTATCTTTTAATAAGATTTATGGCAATATTTAATATGAGCATGTTTATAAGAATGTGAATATGGCTAAAGTACCATGCTATGGTACAAAGTACTCAGGTACGTTTTCCTACTCCTACTAGGACTACGATATGATCTATTATGACACACATATGAACCTATAAGAATGCGAATAAAGAATTTGGCATGTTTTGCATGACATGGACATGTGGGTTATTGTAAAAGGGGAAGTGAATGTGGTGGTTTAATACCACGATATCTGAATGTGGTGACTTCGGTCACATTATCTGAATATGGTGACTCCTGTCACAAATATTGTATCCAGTGGCTATGCCACGAATATTTATAAGGGCAATGAGCACGTCGACTGCAGTGACTGCCTTCGATGGTGTGTAGCGGATGGAGGGTTGACCTAGTAGTCCCCACTGTGTGCAGGATGGTAGGGTGATGTGTAGCGGATGGCATATAGGTTTGGGTTTGGGTTGCATCATTATTTCCTATCAGTTATATGAATATGTATGCGATATGATAATGTATGCCTGAATTATTAAATTTTAGTGTTGGTTACACATTGAGTTTGTTTGACTCACCCCGTTGGGGAACATTTTCTTCTAGGTGACGATCAGTAATGGGCCAGGTCGGCAGGAGCTTAGTGGTGGCCATGCTCAGCAAGGAATTTTATTATTTGGACAATTCCTTTTATTTAAGTACTTTAAATTATTGGATTTATTTTGATGTAATAAGTCCATAGTTGAACTACTTTATTTTACTTTTGTGTTACGAACTTTTTATCAATTAAAGATTAAGTAAATTCATTTTAAAATAAACTCTAAGTGTTTTGTCACCTAAAATAAAGGGTTTCCAATATAAAACAAACTTGTTTTCAACTCGAGCCCAACCAAAACAATCTTTCTTACAAAACACACCGTTTCTTTTCCAAAGTAACAAAATACTTTTGAACCGGTTTACATCGAGGAACATACCAGATCCGGTCAGGGCTCTTGGGACGGGAAGGGATGGTGACGACCATCAAAATTATCAAAAGGGATAGCTTTGGCTATCGAATTATGGAAAGAGATGTGTCAAGCATCGTGTTATTACTTCGTGTTTGCTTCAATAAGAGCTTTTAAATGTAATTTACCTTATTATGATGGAAGGCAGGAATTGTGTACTTTTGTGACAATGAAGAGCATAAATTCATATACCTAAGCTTATGTTTTAGCTATTATCATGTTGGATTGATTTATATATGCTTTGAGATTTTGTGATATATTGATAAGTTTAAACTATATTCGATACGAACATACTAAGCATAACATTCTTACCTTGTGTTTATTTTTCTGTGTTTGTAGTTAATCGTAAGCTCGTTCGAGTTGGAAATTCGTCAAAGGCCTATCACACTATACATAGGTTATATCGGTAGATTTTGACGTTTTTAAGTCTTGGTTATAATGGCATTTATAGGTATTTTGGTTGATGTGGTAGCCATTTATTTGACTTGTTTTTATGATTTTTGAGTATTGATATGGAAATAGTTTTGGTATCTAAATACTTGGCCTTAAAGTGGTTAATGTAACACCCCTTACCCTATTCGAAGCCAGAACCGGGCTTTAGGCATTACCTAACTCATCTTGCTTAAACATGACACATTGGACAATAAAAATTTCATTTAAACCCATTTCTTGCTCATTCTCGGCTACGAGGCCCTAAGCATACCTCCAGGCAATTTTGGGATCTAACCGAGAACTATTACGAGCTTGGAAACTTTTCATCAAAACAGTGGCCACAAGCCCGTGGTGATATAGGGACACGCCTGTGTGTCCCTCGGACATGCCCGTGTCTTCCTCCCGTGGTCAACACTAAATTAATTCACACGGCCAGACACACGCCCATGTCCTTGGCCCGTATCTCTCACACGGCCGTGTCTTAGCCCGTGTGCCAAAACCTTGGCATTCTATTTATGATGTCAACACTTCACTATGGCCACACGGCCAAGGCACACGCCCGTGTCCTTAGACCTTGTGTCAAATTAAATTCCACATTTAATGTGCAGACTTCACATGGCCTGGGCACACGCCCATGTCCTAGGCTATGCCTCCCACACGGCTGAGACACACAGTCATGTATCTGCCTGTGTGTTTACTACAATGCATACTGACTTGCAATTCTAGCATGCAAGGGTACACACGGTCAATCAACATGCCTATGGGGCTGACCTTGTGTCACACACTGCCTAGGCACACGCCCGTGTGTCTACCCGTGTGGACAATTAAATGGCTATCTACCAAGCCATTGCCACCCTAACAAGATTTCATACTCACACCAAACAACTCATAATTCAAAGGCACATCCAAGAACTAAATTCATAACAATCATATAGGCATAAACTTCATAATTCCATCATCATTGAATATATAAAGTATCAAGTATTGGCCCAATTCTAATGTCCATTTACGAATTTACTTTGATACATGCATAGCCAACACTTTGGCTAACAATTACTACCTAACAAAATACTTAAGCCCTGTACATGCCATACTCAAAATAAGTCTAAATTGTTATACCAAAGTGATGTTGATAGTGTGATTTCTGAACTCTGAGGAAAATAAGTCTAAATTGTTATACCAAAGTGTTGTTGATAGTGTGATTTCTGAACTCTGACGATCCTCATTCCTCGAGTTACCTTGGCAACACTACAAGGAAAAAGGGCAATAAAAAAGGGGTAAGCATAAAGCTTAGTAAGTTTGCATGAAAATAAATAGAAACAATGAGCTCATAATTTAATTCATCCATGGCAGTAACTAGCCGTACACAAGTCATAGGCTTTTTCCATACTTACTCACACTTGCCCTTATTTAGCACATACCATGCCACATATCGTAATTGCTTCTTCATGACTCATTCACGAGTACCTGTATTTACTCATTTACATGACTTTAGTACTATAACACCCCTTACCTGGGATTCCCGCCGGAATAGGGCATGAGGCATTAACATACTAAAACCTCATGATTCCACTTAGGCTTATTGTGACTACTCACTTAAGCCACCTTTACAACTTTGTTTTTGACTTACAAAGTCTCGCTCATTTTCCTGAGGGCTCTCGAGACTATCACGGAGCATTTTCTATTCTTAAATTTTTCTCTTTTATTCTTGGTTCACACGCCCGTGTGTAGACACACACACGCCCATGTCCCCAAACCGTGCTTAAAACTTGAGCATTCTGCCAAATGCTCCACAATCAAGGCACACGTCCGTGTTAGTCTAGGGGCACACCCGTGTACCTCTAAGGCACCCCCGTGTCCAATGCCCATGGGAGCTACTGACTTGGTCCACACGGCCTTAACACGTCTGTGTCGCCTAACCGTGGGGAGCGACTGACTTAATCCACACCGCTTAGGCACATGCCCATGCTCAAACCATGTGTTACACAGCTCATGCACACGGCCATGGGACTCACCCATGGTCTATTCTTTCTAATAATAATAAGGTGTAGGGTACGCACGGCCTAAACACACGCCCGTGTGTCTAACCGTGTGGGCACTCAGAGGTTATCTACCAAGCCTTCTACCACTCTCAATTGCATACATTCATTCATCATCACTTAAATTATAGTAATATCATTGCAATTCTTTGTTTAAAGACATTTAGACACAAGAGAAGTAAGGTCTGCAATCCATACACTAAGGGAGCTATTTCCCATATAATTACAACCCACTTAAGCCATTATCTATGGCTATACGCAAACAACTATAAATTTTCTTAGGCTAATACAATTTGGCTACATTCACAAGGCTTAGTCAATCTCAAGTACTAACCCTATACATGCCATGAATCGTAAGGACTTGATACCTCATACCAAGTGTCTAATCAATAGTGTGAAAACATCTCTGGCGATCTCCAACCCAAGCTAGCTAAATTAACCTATAAAAGATGAGAAAAGGAAAAAGGAGTAAGCAATAATGCTTAGTAAGTTCATCTGTGTATAACTGATAAATACTAAAATTCATTGAATATACACAACTACAAGACGTTTTAATGAATTTTTCTCATTATCTCATGGTTGCTAACTTGCCCATTCTTGAAGCTTACTCACTCTATCTCTTATCGCATCCTAACTGGGCCACAAGCCAATTGCTCATCTAATTAACATACAATCCTGCACCGATCACTACATGATCACATGAAACAACGCATCAAGCATTCTCAATAAGCCACTCACACTACAAACCTCTCGGTGGTTACACACTTAGCCCACCATTGAATCTCTTATAGGGTGGTATTGCACATAGCCCACCAATCATTTATATTTATGGTGATTTCGTACTTAGCTCACCGTTCATTTATAAGTGATGGTATCCCACACAGCCCATCGATTTCTAATATATCAGGTGGTAACACACACAGCCCACTAATAACAACATAATTGATGGTATCGCACACAGCCCATCAATTTATAGTTTATCAGGTGGTAATGCACACACACCAACCGATAACAATATAATTGATGGTATCGTACACAGCCCATCAATTAATATCAATAAGTGATATCGCACATAGCTCACCTTTGATTTTACATTCATGGATAGTAATCCACATGTGTATCCCCATTTCATATGCTCAACTGAGAACATCCTTACACGTTTCTATTCTTACTTGACTTTCTACGATACTCGTTCGTATTCACACAATGCATCAGTAAATATATTCCATGTAACCAAAGTGCATTAATTACACATATCCCGCTAGGGTTCATCATACATTGAATTCATGTCAATTCAGCTCTAACACATACTTGCTCTTCTCATGGTGCAACCACATACATTCAACATGTCCGTTAAATCACTCAAATTGTTAAATAACTCTTGTGTCTCATCCACATAGTTCTTATTGATATCATACCTCAACAGGGTCTTATATACATTAACATGTCGAAGCCATGTCCCTAACATGGTCTTATACGAACTCTTACACCGAGGACATATTCCAATATGGTATTACTCGAGACTTTGACCATCATCATATCATGCTATACCCATTTCCTATTACTTTTAAATTCAATTCTATTAACATCTCATCAAGAAGTATTTCATACATTAATAAGGTAAATATACATTCTATACAACATTGGAATATTAACTTGTATGTAGTCGCAAAGTTTGCACATGAACTTACCTCGATGACGAAAGGGCCGAAAGGGCCGAAAGGGACCTTTTTGCCCACATTTCTCTTTTCACTCGTTCTAGCTTCGAAACTCATTTTCTTTGATCTAGAACAATGGAATTTAGTGATTTAATCACTTATAAATCATAATTCACAGTAAACTACACTTTAGGCAAAAATGACTATTTTGCCCCTACACTTTGGCATAATTAAGATTTTGCCCCTAGGCTCGTAAATAAATTTTTATCACATTTTCTTGTTAAGAAAGCCTAGATGAACATTTAATCCTATTATAAATATTCACAATTTCATCTATTTCATGCCTTAATGAACAAATTGCAACTTTTACATTTTAGCCCAAATTAGGTGTTTTCATAACACCACCTTTCACAAAAGTTGTTTCTCATCACTTTGACATTCATTTTCTTCCATAAAAACTCAGCAACCAACATATACTCTTTCATGGCAAGTCGCTATAATCTTAACCATATTGCAAATTAGTCCCCTCATTAGCTAGCTTAAGCTTTGGGGACTCCAAAAGTACAAAAATTATCAACTAAAGCCATCAAAATCACTTACTTGAAGAGGAGATGAGTTGCTAAAATTTTAAGCTTCAAAAACCCCCCCTGTTGCTACCCATTTTTGGTGGAGAGAAGATGGAGAAAAAATGATAGCCTTATTTTCTTTATTTTTTTCCTTGTTTTATTCCTTTTTTCAACTAATGTCACCATCCCTTGTCTAATTTTAAATTTCTTGTCCTCTTGACCGTCCATCACTTATAGGAAGGCATAATTGTACTTTAAAGGCCTCCAATTCACATTCTATAGCTATTTGGCACTTATAGCAAATAAAATAGGACTTTTGCACTTTATGCGATTTAGTCCTTTTTCACAATTTAGCTAGAAATTGCTAAAATTAAGGCACCAAAATTTCCATACATCCTTATAAACATGTTTTAACACATAGAATAACATAAAAATAATTTTCTCTAACCTCAAAGTAGTGATTCCGAGATCACTGTTCCAACTAGCCCCTAAGTCGGGTTGTTACAAGTACAAATCTCATTTCTACTTCTAGACTCATCTACTTATCCCATTAAGCACTAGGGATAATCAAATACACATATTCGTCGTCATTAATGTAGGTACGGAGCCAATGCCACATCCCCGAGGTGGCCTTACATAGAGTCGCTTCTAAATGCCAATGCCATATCTCAGATATGGTCTTATATGGAATTTCACATCATGTATCGATGCCATATCCCGAATATGGTCTTATACAATTTTCATATTCATTACCGAAGCCATATCTCGATATGGTCTTATACGGGATCTCAACTTGGTGCCGAGGCATTGTCCTGAACATGGTCTGATACGAGACCTTATCCTTTTCATATCTCAATGATAGCATTTTCATATTCAATATGGTCCACTAGGACTTCAACAACTCATTCAACATTAACTACTCAATTTAGTAGAGCATCATGCATCAATATAATGCCAAGCATTCTCATACATGCTAACATGTATGTTGAATCTATCGCATACAAACTTACCTCGTTTTCAAAATGAGCTAAACCGTTAATCTAATCTGAGACTTTGTTCTTTCCCCGATCGAGGTTAATTCCTAGTTCTTCTTTCTCTATAATAGCAAATTTTAGCTCATTTTAATCATCACATAAATAAAAGCATTTTAATAATCATGATTTGGCAAAGTTACTATTTTGCCCCTAGACATAGAAATTAATTCTAATCATATTTCTGCCTTCAACAAGCCTAGGTGAACATTTAATACTCTTATGGCCATCACCAAAATCAACTTTTCACACATGTACTACAATTTTTATAACCTTTACAACAAGGTCCAATTAGGTGTTTTTTATGGCAACACCTTTCACAAAAGTTGTTCATCTAACAACCAAGACTCATTTTCTTCCATAAAAATGTAGTAAATAACAATGAGAGCTCTCATTGCAAAACTCTAGACTTTTCACCATATTACAAATTAGTCCCCTCATTTGAAAGCTTAAGCTCTGTGGGTCCTAAAAATACAACTATCTTCAAGAAAAATCATCAAAACCACTTACTAGAATGGAGGAGAGCTTGCTGAAAATTTGAGCTTTCAAAATGCCTATTTTTGTTTCTATTTTTAGTGGAGAAAGATGGAGAAAAGATGATATCTTTTCTTTTTTTATTTTATTAATACTACTCAAATTAGTCACCAACTATTACCAACTTTGACCAATTTTGTCCATCTTTGTCTCCTATCATCTCCTATGGCCGGTCAACTACCCATCAAAGGACTAATTTCATTTTAAAGATCTCCAATTTACAATCCATGGCTATTTGGCACCATTAGCCTATAGGATGGAAGTTTCATACTTTATGCGATTTAGTCCTTTTTCGCAATTAAGCAAGAAATCGCAAAAATTAAAGCACCAAAATTTCCATGCACTAATATAATCATGCTCTGAATCATAAAATAACATAAAAATAATTTCCTTAACCTCGAATTAGTGATCCCGATATCAATGTTCCCACTACCCCCTAAATCGTACTGTTACAATTCTCCCCCTTAAGGACTTTCGTCCCCGAAAATCTTACCTTGAAAATGTTGGGATATTGGTTTCTCATAGTCTTCTCGGGCTCCCATGGAGCCTCTACTATTCCATGCCTTTGTCACATCACTTTTACAATAGCTATACTTTTTTTCTGAACTGTTTGACCTCTCGTGCCGAAATTTTAACTGACTCTTCACCATAAGTCAAATCCGGCTGTATCTCTACCTCTGTTGGTGCTATGACATGTGAAGGGTCTAAACGGTATCGGTGCAACATGGATACGTGAAAGACATCATGAATCTTTTCCAGATCCAGTGGTAAAGCCAACTGATACGCTTTCGATCCTATTCTCTCGGTAACTTCATAAGGTCCAATAAAATGTGGACTTAATTTGCCCTTCCGGCCAAATTTGAGGACTTTTCTCCGAGGTGATACTTTCAAGAACACTTTATCACCAAATTTGAATTAAATCTCTTTCCTTTTAAAATCTGAATAGGATTGCTGTCTATCTGAGGCAACTTTTAGACACTCGCGTATCACTTTTACTTTCTCTCCAGTTTCCCTAATCAGATTGACCCCATGTATCTGTTTCTCTCTGAGTTCTTACCAATATAAGGCTCCAGTTCGGCACTTACATCCATACAATGCCTCATACGGCACAATATTAATACTTGACTAAAACTATTGTTGTAGGTGAATTCCACCAACAGTAAGTATTTCTCCCAATTACCACGAAATTCCAAGACACAACATCGAAGTATATCTTCGAGTATCTGAATTACCTTTTCAGACTGCCCGTCGGTTTATGGATGGAAGGCTGTACTAAAACTCAATTTTGTGCCCAATGCCTCTTGCAACTTTTTCCAAAACCGTGACATGAATCTCGGATCTATAGCCAAAATGATCGACAATGGTACACCATTAAGTCTGAGAATTTATCAAGTGAATAATTGACTCGCACTAGTATGAAATGAGTTGACTTCGTGAGTCTATCAACTAATACCCATACAACATCTTTCTTCTTCGAAGCCAACGGTAAGCCTGTCATGAAATCATGGTAACACGGTCCCATTTCCACTCAAAAACCATAATGGGCTGAAGCAAACCTGAAGGTACTTGGTGTTCAGCCTTCATTTGCTGACAAATTAGTCATTTTGATACAAACTCAGAAATATCTTTCTTCATACTAGGCCACTAATACCAATTTCTCAAGTCGTTGTACATCTTCGTGCTACCCAGGTGCACTGTTAAACATCTAATATGTGCTTTATTCAAAATCCTACGAATAAGTTCATCATTCATAGGTACACACACCCTATCTCGAAACATCAAACATCCATTAGGATTTACTCGAAAATCTGACTCAACATTTGACTCACATAAAACTCTTTCGGCTAGTAAGCCGTTATTTTCTTTCTAAGCTATACAAATCTCTTGGAGGAATAATGGTCTAGCCCTCAACTCGGCTAAAATGGAACCATCATCCAACAAGGCAATCTGAGTATTTATGGCTCTTAGTGTGAACAATGATTTTTTTCTCAAGGCATCAGCGACTACATTTACCTTTCCTGGATGGTAGTCAATCACTAACTCATAATCCTTAATCAGCTCCAACCACCTTCTTTGCCTTAGATTCAATTCTTTTTGAGTCAACAAATATTTTAGACTTTTTGGGTCGGTGAAAATCGACACCTTTCACCATACAAATGGTGTTTCCAAATCTTTAATGCAAACACAATTGTAGCAAACTCTAAATCATGGGTCAGGTAATTCTTCTCGTGCGACTTTAATTGCCAAAAGGCGTATTCAATCACCTTACCCTCTTGCATAAGTACACAATCCAATTCGTTCAGGGATGCATCACTGTAAACCACAAATTCTCTTCCTGATTCAGGTTGCACTAAAATAGGAGCCTCTGTCAACAGCGTCTTCAGTTTCTCAAAACTCTATTGACACTTTTCTTTCTAATCAAACTATACCTCTTTTTGGAACAATCTCATCATCGGGGTAGCTATAATGGAAAACCTTTTGAAAAAAAAGTCTATAATAGCTGGCCTAGAAACTCCTTACTTCGGTTACGCTTCTCGGCGGTTTCCAATCAACAATTACTGAAATCCTACTCGAGTCGACTCTATTTCCCTGTCCCGAGACAATGAGCCCCAAAAATTTTACTTTCTTAAGCCAAAATTCACTATCGCTGAATTTCGTATACAATTGTTTTTCTCTCAAAATTTGTAGAACCATACTCAAATGCTCGGTATGTTCGTTCTCATCTCTAGAGTAGATCAGTATGTCAATGATGAAGACTACGACAAATTTATCCAAGCATGGCTGAAAAATTCAATTCATCAAATCCATGAAGATCACATGGGTATTCATCAAACCAAAAGACATGACCAAAAATTCATAGTGGCTATACCAAGTCCTAAATGAAGTTTTCGGTATATCTGAGTCCTTGGCTCTCAGCTGATAGTACCCGGACCTCAAGTCTATCTTGGAAAATACCATGGCCCCCTTCAATTGATCAAATAAATCATCGATCCTTGGCAACGGGTACTTGTTCTTCACAGTTACCTTGTTGAGTTGCCAGTAATCTATGCATTATCTTATAGAACCATCTTTCTTCTTCACGAATAAATTGGGAGCACCACACAGAGAACAACCCAGCCTTGCAAAACCTTTATCCGTCAGTTCTTGCAACAGTGCTTTTAGCTCTTTCAGCTCAATTAGGGCCATTGAAACACCCCAAACCTGGCCCACGAGCCTTGACCGGATCTGGTATGTTCCTTGAGTAAATCAATTCAATTCTTGTTTGCTACTTTGGAAAAATAGTGTGTGTTTTTGAAGATCATTTGATTTGTGCTGGGTTCAAATTTAAAACGGTGTTGATTAGGTGTCAAAACATTTAAATATTTGTTTACACTTGTAAGAAAATTTATTTATTCTCAATTTAATAATAACCTTATCATAATAAACCAATTTTAAACGCTTACTTAAAACAATTAATAATAATGGCCATAATTACATCAAAGCAAAACCCCAAAATAAATCTGAAATACTTAAATAAAAAAAAACAATGAAAATAGAATAACTCTGAGCTGAGCATGGCCACCACTGAGCTCCTGCCGACCTAGTCCATTACTGAGTGTCACCTGAAAAATATCCCATAACGAGGTGAGTCCAACAGACTCAGTGTGTAACAACCAACACTAAGTCCCAACGATTCAGGTATATCAGATCATACATATACATATAGAAAATTATAAAGAATGATTCAATTCCCGAACCCAAACCTAGAAAACCATCCGCTACACATCACCCGTACCAACCATCACACCGTGGGGATTATTAAATCGACCCTCCATCTGCTACACATCATTGAAGGCAGTCACTACAGAAAACTTTCACATCGCCCTTATAATTTCGTGGCATAGCCACCAGATAATATTTTGTGACATAAGTCACCACATTCAGATTTCGTGACATAAGTCACCACATTCAGATATTGTGGTATAAAACCACCAAATCACTTCCCCTTTGATAATCACCCATGTGCCCCATGTCATACAAATCATGCAAAGATTATGCCACATTCTTTATTTCACATTCTTATTAATATTCACATATGTGTCATAATAGGTATTCGTAACATTGTTAACATAGTTTTAGAGAATAACGTACCTGAATATGCCGTACCATTGAATGGTACCTTAAGCCATATCTTTCACATTTTTATTAACACATATATTAAATTAAATCCGTAAATCTATTAAGATTCAGTGTGGGTTACACACCTGGTATTAACGCTTTCACTAAATCCCGAAAATCTACCAAAATCGATTGCACTCCTTCCTAATACCCATAGTTAAAATCAGTTAGGCATTAATACTAAAATATGGCCTATGGCCGAATGTTACATGCACTTACCTTGTGAATCTTAGATCCTGAAATTAATCCTTAAACCGTCGGCTACAAGAGAAATCCCGGAATCACCTTCATGGTTTCGGCCAAAGAACATAGAGGATTAGAGTCTTAATTTTCGATGGTCAGAGAAAGAAAATATCAAGAGTTTGATCAGGAGATCCTTACCAAATAGAATGATCAAAACGTAGTTGGCTCACCAACTCAAAGTGTAGACAAGAGGGAGGAAGTGTTTGAGTTTCGACTTTTATTGTG
Organism: Gossypium rotundifolium; assembly: GCA_025506655.1. NCBI lineage: Eukaryota > Viridiplantae > Streptophyta > Magnoliopsida > Malvales > Malvaceae > Gossypium > Gossypium rotundifolium. The sequence goes on from CP106730.1 coordinate 36,543,484, forward strand.
TATGATCAAATCGGCTCAAGGGAAAAAAGAATAGAGAAAAGGTTTCGGCTTTTAAAGAAATTGGAGAGGGAGAGGCTAAAGAATTCGGCATAAAGAATAAAGAGAATTAGGGTTTTTTTTTTTAAATGTCAGAATCAATGAGATATCCTCCCCTATTTATAGAAATTTTGGCACCTATTGTTCAAACCCGAAAATGCCCTTCCTGATAACTAAAAGTTGAGCTAAAAGAAAAGGGAAAATTCAGTATCCATATATACTAAAATAAATAGATAAATTTCTTAGAAAAGTTTGTAACCTCTGAAACTTTGAAAAGTTTTAAATTTCTTGGAATTTTTGTATGTGTTCCAATTTAGTCCTGACCCTGTTTCAAATCAAGTGTTAGGTATCCATGTCTTACAGAGGGGACATTATGATTGTGACTGATGTTTTAATTTATTTACGAATTGTCTGTTATATTTTTGATCTGTTAGGTAATGTCCTTAACCTTAATCTGAAGATTGATACGGGATAGGGGTGTTACAATTGTAGTACCGTATAAAAATTTTGTTAAGAAATTGTACCGTTTACATGGTTTATTTGATTAAAAGGACTAAATCGCATAAAGTGCAAAAGTTGAGTTCTAGTAGCTAAAGATGTTAAATAGCTATAAAACCTTAAATTTTGAGTCCTTATATGGTTATTAGAACATAAATGTCAGTAGTGGAATATGATGGCTTGGCATTAGGGAAAATTTTAATGATTAAAAATGATATAATGGTAATTAGTTAAATACTATTAAGTAAATTAAAACAAATTACATTACCATCATGTTTCATCCATTCTCCACCAAACTAGGGCTAAGAATAAGCCAATAAAGAGCTTTCAACTTGCAACATCACCTTGCTTGTGTGGTATGTATTTTAGTTCCATTTTTAATTATTTCTATATTTTCGGGATTATTGTAGCATAATCTAGCTAGCTCAGGGACTAATTTGTGAAACAGTTAAACTATTACAATTTTTCAATGAATAAATGTGTATTTTTTTTATGTTTTATGGAAGAAAATGGTTAGTTGTTGCTAGATAAACAACTTTTGTTAAGTGATTTTGATGAAATTGTCAAGTAGAGGATTAAATTGAAAAATAGAAAACTATACATGGTAAAATTGTGAAATAAATGAAATATAGGGCTTGCTAAGGACCTATATGAGGTTTGGCTGTTATAGGTTGAAGTTCAATTGCATGAATTTCCATTTTTATGATTTAGAGACTAAATTGAAAAGAAATCAAAAGTATAGGGGCAAAATTATAAAATTTCTTAAATGTGAATTTGGGTTGAATTTAATAAAATAGTTATTAAACTGATCGAATTTATTCATTTAGATCAAGATAGACCACGTACGGCTTTAGATCAAGGGAAAGAAAAAGCTTCTGATTAGTCGACTCCATTTCTATGTTTATCGTTAAGGTAAGTTCATATGTTTAAATAGCATTTTAAATTTATGATTTGAATGCTATTATTATATAATATCAAATTGTGTCTCAACGGAAGAACCTAACAATGTGTCCACAATCATTGACCAATGAAAAGGATAGCCTCGCTATCGAGCTACTTGAAAGGGATGGTGATTACCATCAACAATGAAAAGGGATGGTGACTACCATAAAATTATGAAAAATGGTAGCTTCGGCTACCGAATCATGAAAAAGGATAGCTCCGGCTATCAAATTATGAAAGCAAATGGTTACAGCAATTAATGTAATATCCCAAAATATGGCTTATGCATTTATGCTTAATTATATGAAATAGCATGCTTGAGTATGTTGTGAATATGTCTAATGAAATTTGTGAACTTTAGAATAATAAGAAATAGTTTTAATAAGGGAGCTAAGCCTAACAGGGCCTTAAGAAAATTAATAGAGGAAATATGACACACAATTGGGCTTGGAAAATGTGGCTTGGAGGTGCCACTTAGGGCCTCTGGAAATGACGCCATAAGCTAGGGGAAGGACTTGTGTTCGAGTCGCGTGGGAAACAAAATTTTAAGGTTTTTATTTTTCTTATGACGTCAATAAGAGGGAAGTAGGGGGACGGCACCAAGGCTAGATTTTAGGAGTTTAAATCCTTTTATTTTTAGAGATAAATGATGGATAATTGATGGATTATTTTTATTAATTTTAAACGAAGTGATAAAGGAGGGAAATGTAGGCTATGATAAGGGAGAAGTGATGGCCAAGTAAGGGACTCTAAGCTTAGTAATTTCGGCAAAAGGAGGAAAACTAAGGCCATTCAACATTCTTTCTTCTCCTTTTCCCTCTGCCGAATTCTCTCTGCCATTATTCTTCTTTTTCTTTTCAATTCTCCACAAAGTCGAAAACAGAATCCCCTAGTTTTGCCAAATTTCTCTAAGCTTTATATCTTTCTTTTCTTTCCTTGTAAAACCGAAATCCTCTAGTGTTCATTAAAAGCCGAAATCAAGTGATCAACATTTAGGCCATAGCCGAATAGCCCTGTGGATTCAAGAAAAGGTGCTGCCGATTTCAATATAAGGGGTAAGGATCTATAGTCATCATCTTTTTCTTTCTTTTAGCCGAAAGTTAGGAACTAATCTCATCAATATCCTTGGTTGCCGAAACTACATAGGATCTTTCAGGAATCGTCTATAGTTGACTATAAGGAGGAGAGCTTCGGGTATCAAGATCTAAGGTAAGGCAAGTTTTCGGCCAAGGGCCATTTATTATGATTTAATGTTAGAAATTAATCTAACATGTGTCAAGGTTATTTCGACAGATACCAAGGATAAATAGCAATTTTGGGCTTTCAAATCACAAGGTAAAGTACATTAGTACATTCGGCCAAGGCCCTATTCAATGATTAGATCTGTTTCATATTATTCAAAAAGCCAAAAACTAACTAGTTCAATGATTAAGTGTATAGCCGATTGCAAATAAGAAGCATCACAAAGTTTTCGGATTTGATCGGTGGACAAATCGACAAAGAAGGTAAGAAAGTGGTTATGTTAATCCTTCTGGATTTGGTTTCATAGCCGAATAGCTTTTCAACGATATGTTTAGGGTTGGCGAATATAGGATTAAAGATCTAAATCAAGAGATCGGTTTTCGTGTTTTGGAGTAAACTTGCTAAGTAAATCAGGTGTGTACCCCACACTATCTTTTAATATGATTTATGGCAATATTTAATATGAGCATGTTTATAAGAATGTGAATATGGCTAAAGTACCATGCTATGGTACAAAGTACTCAGCTACGTTTTCCTACTCCTACTAGGACTACGATATGATCTATTATGACACACATATGAACCTATAAGAATGTGAATAAAGAATTTGGCATGTTTTGCATGACATGGACATGTGGGTTATTGTAAAAGGGGAAGTGAATGTGGTGGTTTAATACCATGATATCTGAATGTGGTGACTTGGTCACATTATCTCAATATGGTGACTCACACACAAATATTTTATCCAAAGGGCTATGCCACGAATATTTATAAGGGCAAGGAGCACGCCGACCGCAGTGGATCGCTTCGATGGTGTGTAGCGGATGGAGGGTTGACCTAGTAGTTCCCACGGTGTGCGTGTGATGGTACGGTGATGTGTAGCGGATGGCATATAGGTTTGGTTTGGGTTGCATCATTATTTCCTATCGCTTATATGAATATGTATGCGATATGATAATGTATGCCTAATTATTAAATTTTAGTGTTGGTTACACATTGAGTTTGTTTGACTCACCTGCTTGGGAACATTTTCTTCCGTGTGACGATCAAGAATGGGCCGGCCTACAGGAGCTTAGTGGTCACCATGCTCAAGAAGGAATTTTATTATTTGGACAATTCCTTTTATTTAAGTACTTTAAATTATTGGATTTATTTTGATGTAATAAGGCCATAGTTGAACTACTTTATTTTACTTTTGTGTTACTTAACTTTTATCAATTAAAGATTAAGTAAATTCATTTTAAAATAAACTCTAAGTGTTTTGTCACCTAAAATAAAGGGTTTCCAATATAAAACAAACTTGTTTTCAACTCGAGCCCAACCCAAAACAATCTTTCTTACAAAACACACCGTTTCTTTTCCAAAGTAACAAAATACTTTTGAACCGATTTACATCAAGGAACATACCAGATCCGGTCAGGGCTCGTGGGCCGGGAAGGGATGGTGACGACCATCAAAATTATCAAAAGGGATAGCTTTGGCTATCGAATTATGGAAAGAGATGTGTCAAGCATCGTGTTATTACTTCGTGTTTGCTTCAATAAGAGCTTTTAAATGTAATTTACCTTATTATGATGGAAGGCAGGAATTGTGTACTTTTGTGACAATGAAGAGCATAAATTCATATACCTAAGCTTATGTTTTAGCTATTATCATGTTGGATTGATTTATATATGATTTGAGATTTTGTGATATATTGATAAGTTTAAACTATATTCGATACGAACATACTAAGCATAACATTCTTACCTTGTCTTTATTTTTCTGTGTTTGTAGTTAATCGGAAGCTCGTTTGAGTTGGAAATTCGTCAAAGGCCTATCACACTATACATAGGTTATATCGGTAGATTTTGACGTTTTTAAGTCTTGGTTATAATGGCATTTATAGGTATTTTGGTTGATGTGGTAGCCATTTATTTGACTTGTTTTTATGATTTTTGAGTATTGATATGGAAATAGTTTTGGTATCTAAATACTTGGCCTTAAAGTGGTTAATGTAACACCCTTACCCTATTCAAGCCGTAACCGGCTTTAGGCATTACCTAACTCATCTTACTTAAACATGACACATTGGACAATAAAAATTTCATTTAAACCCATTTCTTGCTCATTCTCGGCACGAGGCCCTAAGCATACCTCCGTGCAATTTTGGGATCTAACCGAGAACTATTATGAGCTTGGAAACTTTTCATCAAAACAAGGGCCACAAGCCTGTTGATCTAGGGACACGCTGTGTCCCTGACATGCCCGTGTCTTCCTCCCGTGGTCAACACTAAATTAATTCACACGCCGCACACACGCCCATGTCCTTGGCCCGTATCTCTCACACGGCCGTGTCTTAGCCCGTGTGCCAAAACCTTGGCATTCTATTTATGATGTCAACACTTCACTATGGCCACACGGCCAAGGCACACGCCCGTGTCCTTAGACCGTGTGTCAAATTAAATTCCACATTTAATGTGCAGACTTCACTTGGCCTGGGCACACGCCCATGTCCTAGGCTATGCCTCCCACACGGCTGAGACACACAGTCATGTATCTGCCTGTGTGTTTACTACAATGCATACTGACTTGCAATTCTAGCATGCAAGGGTACACACGGTCAATCAACATGCCTATGGGGCTGACCTTGTGTCACACACTGCCTAGGTACACGCCCGTGTGTCTACCCGTGTGGACAATTAAATGGCTATCTACCAAGCCATTGCCACCCTAACAAGATTTCATACTCACACCAAACAACTCATAATTCAAAGGCACATCCAAGAACTAAATTCATAACAATCATATAGGCATAAACTTCATAATTCCATCATCATTGAATATATAAAGTATCAAGTATTGGCCCAATTCTAATGGCCATTTACGAATTTAGTTTGATACATGCATAGCCAACACTTTGGCTAACAATTATGACCTAACAAAATACTTAAGCCCTGTACATGCCATACTCAAAATAAGTCTAAATTGTTATACCAAAGTGATGTTGATAGTGTGATTTCTCGAACTCGTCTAAATTGTTATACCAAAGTGATGTTGATAGTGTGATTTCTGAACTCTGACGATCCTCATTCCTCGAGTTACCTTGGCAACACTACAAGGAAAAAGGGCAATAAAAAAGGGGTAAGCATAAAGCTTAGTAAGTTTGCATGAAAATAAATAGAAACAATGAGCTCATAATTTAATTCATCCATGGCAGTAACTAGCCGTACACAAGTCATAGGCTTTTTCCATACTTACTCACACTTGCCCTTATTTAGCACATACCATGCCACATATCGTAATTGCTTCTTCATGACTCATTCACGAGTACCTGTATTTACTCATTTACATGACTTTAGTACTATAACACCCTTTACCTGGTTCCCGCCAGAATAGGGCACAAGGCATTAACGTACTAAAACCTCATGATTCCACTTAGGCTTATTGTGACTACTCACTTAAGCCACCTTTACAACTTTGTTTTTGACTTACAAAGTCTCGCTCATTTTCCTGAGGGCTCTCGAGACTATCATGGAGCTTTTTCTATTCTTAAATTTTTCTCTTTTATTCTTGGTTCACACGCCCGTGTGTAGACATACACACGCCCATGTCCCCAAATCGTGCTTAAAACTTGAGCATTCTGCCAAATGCTCCACGATCAAGGCACACGTCCGTGTTAGTCCAGGGGCACACTCGTGTACCTCTAAGGCACCCCCGTGTCCAATGCCCGTGGGGAGCTACTGACTTGGTCCACACGGCCTTAACACGTCCGTGTCACCTAACCGTGGGGAGCGACTGACTTAATCCACACCGCTTAGGCACACGCCCATGCTCAAACCATGTGTTACACGGCTCATGCACACGGCCATGGGACTCACCCATGGTCTATTCTTTCTAATAATAATAAGGTGCAGGGTACGCACGGCCTAAACACACGCCCGTGTGTCTAACCGTGTGGGCACTCAGAGGTTATCTACCAAGCCTTCTAGCACTCTCAATTGCATACATTCATTCATCATCACTTAAATTATAGTAATATCATTACAATTCTTTGTTTAAAGACATTTAGACACAAGAGAAGTAAGGTCTACAATCCATACACTAAGGGAGCTATTTCCCATATAATTACAACCCACTTAAGCCATTATCTATGGCTATACGCAAACAACTATAAATTTTCTTAGGCTAATACAATTTGGCTACATTCACAAGGCTTAGTCAATCTCAAGTACTAACCCTATACATGCCATGAATCGTAAGGACTTGATACCTCATACCAAGTGTCTGATCAATAGTGTGAAAACATCTCTGGCGATCTCCAACCCGAGCTAGCTAAATTAACCTATAAAAGATGAGAAAAGGAAAAAGGAGTAAGAAATAATGCTTAGTAAGTTCATCTGTGTATAACTGATAAATACTAAAATTCATTGAATATACACAACTACAAGACGTTTTAATGAATTTTTCTCATTATCTCATGGTTGCTAATTTGCCCATTCTTGAAGCTTACTCACTCTATCTCTTATCGCATCCTAACTGGGCTACAAGCCAATTGCTCATCTAATTAACATACAATCCTGCACCGATCACTACATGATCACATGAAACAATGCATCAAGCATTCTCAATAAGCCACTCATGCTACAAACCTCTCGACGGTTACACACTTAGCCCACCATTGAATCTCTTATAGGGTGGTATCGCACATAGCCCACCAATCATTTATATTTATGGTGATTTCGCATTTAGCTCACTGCTCATTTATAAGCGATGGTATCCCACACGTACCCATCGATTTCTAATATATCAGGTGGTAACACACACAGCCCACTAATAACAACATAATTGATGGTATCGCACATAGCCCATCAATTTATAGTTTATCAGGTGGTAACGCACACAGCCCACCGATAACAATATAATTGATGGTATCGTACACAGCCCATCAATTAATATCAATAAGTGATATCGCACATAGCTCACCTTTGATTTTACATTCATGGATAGTAATCCACATGTGTATCCCTATTTCATATGCTCAACCGAGAACATCCTTACACGTTTCTATTCTTACTTGACTTTCTACGATACTCGTTCGCATTCACACAATGCATCAGTAAATATATTCCATGTAACCAAAGTTCATTAATTACACATATCCCGCTAGGGTTCATCATACATTGAATTCATGTCAATTCAGCTCTAACACATACTTGCTCTTCTCATGGTGCAACCACATACATTCAACATGTCCGTTAAATCACTCAAATTGTTAAATAACTCTCTTGTGTCTCATCCACATAGTTCTTATTGATATCATACCTCAACAGGGTCTTACATACATTAACATGTCGAAGCCATGTCCCTAACATGGTCTTATACGAACTCTTGCACCGAGGACATATTCCAATATGGTATTACTCGAGACTTTGACCATCATCATATCATGCTATACCCATTTCCTATTACTCTTAAATTCAATTCTATTAACATCTCACCAAGAATTATTTCATACATTAATAAGGTAAATATACATTTCGTACAACATTGGAATATTAACTTGTATGTAGTCGCAAAGTTTGCACATGAACTTACCTCGATGACGAAAGTAGAAAGTAGAAAGGGACCTTTTTGCCCACATTTCTCTTTTCACTCGCTCTAGCTTCAAACTCATTTTCTTTGATCTAGAACAATGGAATTTAGTGATTTAATCACTTATAAATCATAATTCACAAGAACTACACTTTAGGCAAAAATGACTATTTTGCCCCTACACTTTGGCATAATTAAGATTTTGCCCCTAGGCTCGTAAATAAATTTTTATCACATTTTCTTGTTAAGAAAGCCTAGATGAACATTTAATCCTATTATAAATATTCACAATTTCATCTATTTCATACCTTAATGAACAAATTACAACTTTTGCATTTTAGCCCAAATTAGGTGTTTTCATAACACCACCTTTCACAAAAGTTGTTTCTCATCACTTTGACATTCATTTTCTTCCATAAAAACTCAGCAATAAACATATACTCTTTCATGGCAAGTCGCTATAATCTTAACCATATTGCAAATTAGTCCCCTCATTAGCTAGCTTGAGCTTTGGGGACTCCAAAAGTACAAAAATTATCAACTAAAGCCATCAAAATCACTTACTTGAAGAGGAGATGAGTTGCTAAAATTTTAAGCTTCAAAAACCCCCCCTGTTGCTACCCATTTTCGGTGGAGAGAAGATGGAGAAAAAATGATAGCCTTATTTTCTTTATTTTTTTCCTTGTTTTATTCCTTTTTTTCAACTAATGTCACCATCCCTTGTCTAATTTTAAATTTCTTGTCCTCTTGACCGTCCATCACTTATAGGAAGGCATAATTGTACTTTAAAGACCTCTAATTCACATTCTATAGCTATTTGGCACTTATAGCAAATAAAATAGGACTTTTGCACTTTATGCGATTTAGTCCTTTTTCACAATTTAGCTAGAAATTGCTGAAATTAAGGCACCAAAATTTCCATACATCCTTATAAACATGTTTTAACACATAGAATAACATAAAAATAATTTTCTCTAACCTCAAAGTAGTGATTCCGAGATCACTGTTCCAACTAGCTCCTAAGTCGGGTTGTTACAAGTACAAATCTCATTTCTACTTCTAGACTCATCTACTTATCCCATTAAGCACTAGGGATAATCAAATACACATATTCGTCGTCATTAATGTAGGTACGGAGCTGTGGCCTTACATAGAGTCGCTTCTAAATGCCAATGCCATATCTCAGATATGGTCTTATATGGAATTTCACATCATGTATCGATGCCATATCCCGAATATGGTCTTATACAATTTTCATATTCATTACCGAAGCCATATCTCGGATATGGTCTTATACGGGATCTCAACTCGGTCTTAGGCGTTGTCCCTAACATGGTCTCGACATTTAGACCTTTTCCTTTTCATATCTCAATGATAGCATTTTCATATTCAATATGGTCCACTAGGACTTCAACAACTCATTCAACATTAACTACTCAATTTAGTAGAGCATCATGCATCAATATAATGCCAAGCATTCTCATACATGCTAACATGAATGTTGAATCTATCGCATACAAACTTACCTCGTTTTCAAAATGCGCTAAACCGTTAATCTAATCTGAGACTTTGTTCTTTCCCCGATCGAGGTTAATTCCTAGTTCTTCTTTCTCTATAATAGTAAATTTTAGCTCATTTTAATCATCACATAAATAAAAGCATTTTAATAATCATGATTTGGCAAAGTTACTATTTTGCCCTAGACTTAAAAATTAATTCTAATCATATTTCGCCTTCAACAAGCCTAGGTGAACATTTAATACTCTTATGGCCATCACCAAAATCAACTTTTCACACATGTACTACAATTTTATAACCTTTACAACAAGGTCCAATTAGGTGTTTTTTATGGCAACACCTTTCACAAAAGTTGTTCATCTAACAACCAAGACTCATTTTCTTCCATAAAAATGTAGTAAATAACAATGAGAGCTCTCATTGCAAAACTCTAGACTTTTCACCATATTACAAATTAGTCCCCTCATTTGAAAGCTTAAGCTCTGTGGGTCCTAAAAATACAACTATCTTCAAGAAAAATCATCAAAACCACTTACTAGAATGGAGGAGAGCTTGCTGAAAATTTGAGCTTTCAAAATGCCTATTTTTGTTTCTATTTTTAGTGGAGAAATATGGAGAAAAGATGATATCTTTTCTTTTTTTATTTTATTAATACTACTCAAATTAGTCACCAACTATTACCAACTTTGACCAATTTTGTCCATCTTTGTCTCCTATCATCTCCTATGGCCGGTCAACTACCTATCAAAGGACTAATTTCCTTTTAAAGATCTCCAATTTACAATCCATGGCTATTTGGCACCTTTAGCCTATAGGATGGAACTTTCATACTTTATGCGATTTAGTCCTTTTTCGCAATTAAGCAAGAAATCGCAAAAATTAAAGCACCAAAATTTCCATGCACTAATATAATCATGCTCTGAATCATAAAATAACATAAAAATAATTTCCTTAACCTCGAATTAGTGATCCCGAGATCAATGTTCCCACTACCCCCTAAATCGTACTGTTACAATTCTCCCCCTTAAGGACTTTCGTCCCCGAAAATCTTACCGGTGAAAATGTTGGGATATTGGTTTCTCATAGTCTTCTCGGGCTCCCATGGAGCCTCTACTATTCCATGCCTTTGTCACATCACTTTTACAATAGCTATACTTTTTTTCTGAACTGTTTGACCTCTCGTGCCGAAATTTTAACTGACTCTTCACCATAAGTCAAATCCGGCTATATCTCTACCTCTGTTGGTGCTATGACATGTGAAGGGTCTAAACGGTATCGGTGTAACATGGATACGTGAAAGACATCATGAATTTTTTCCAGATCCAGTGGCAAAGCCAACTGATACGCTTTCGGTCCTATTCTCTCGGTAACTTCATAAGGTCCAATAAAATGTGGACTTAATTTGCCCTTCCGGCCAAATTTGAGGACTTTTCTCCGAGGTGATACTTTCAAGAACACTTTATCACCAAATTTGAATTAAATCTCTTCCTTTTAAAATCAATAGGATTGTCAGTCTATCCGAGGCAACTTTAGACACTCGCGTATCACTTTTACTTTTTCTCCGCTTCCCTAATCGATTGACCCCATGTATCTGCTTTCTCTCTGAGTTTTTACCAATATAAGGCTCCAGTTCGGCACTTACATCCATACAATGCCTCATACGGCGCAATATTAATACTTGACTAAAACTATTGTTGTAGGTGAATTCCACCAACAGTAAGTATTTCTCCCAATTACCACGAAATTCCAAGACACAACATCGAAGTATGTCTTCGAGTATCTGAATTACCTTTTCAGACTGCCCGTCGGTTTATGGATGGAAGGCTGTACTAAAACTCAATTTTGTGCCCAATGCCTCTTGCAACTTTTTCCAAAACCGTGACGTGAATCTAGGTTCTATAGCCAAAATGATCGACAATGGTACACCATTAAGTCTGCCAATTTATCAAGTGAATAATTGACTCGCACTAGTATGAAATGAGTTGACTTCGTGAGTCTATCAACCAATACCCATACAACATCTTTCTTCTTCGAAGCCAACAGTAAGCCTGTCATGAAATCATGGTAACACGGTCCCATTTCCACTCAAAAACCATAATGGGCTGAAGTAAACCCGAAGGTACTTGGTGTTCAGCCTTCATTTGCTGACAAATTAGTCATTTTGATACAAACTCAGAAATATCTTTCTTCATACTAGGCCACCAATACCAATTTCTCAAGTCGTTGTACATCTTCGTGCTACCCAGGTGCACTGTTAAACATCTGATATGTGCTTCATTCAAAATCCTATGAATAAGTTCATCATTCATAGGTACACACACCCTATCTCGAAACATCAAACATCCATCAGGATTTACTCGAAAATCTGACTCAACATTTGACTCACATAAAACTCTTTCGGCTAGTAAGTCGTTATTTTCTTTCTGAGCTATACAAATCTCTTGGAGGAATAATGGTCTAGCCCTCAACTCGGCTAAAATGGAACCATCATCCAACAAGGCAATCTGAGTATTTATGGCTCTTAGTGTGAACAATGATTTTTTTCTCAAGGCATCAGCGACTACATTTACCTTTCCTGGATGGTAGTCAATCACTAACTCATAATCCTTAATCAGCTCCAACCACCTTCTTTGCCTTAGATTCAATTCTTTTTGAGTCAACAAATATTTTAGACTTTTTGGGTCAGTGAAAATCCGACACCTTTCACCATACAAATGGTGTCTCCAAATCTTTAATGCAAACACAATTGTAGCGAACTCTAAATCATGGGTCAAGTAATTCTTCTCGTGCGACTTTAATTGCCAAAAGGCGTATTCAATCACCTTACCCTCTTGCATAAGTACACAATCCAATTCGTTCAGGGATGCATCACTGTAAACCACAAATTCTCTTCCTGATTCAGGTTGCACTAAAATAGGAGCCTCTGTCAACAGCGTCTTCAGTTTCTCAAAACTCTATTGACACTTTTCTGTCCAATCAAACTATACCTCTTTTTGGAACAATCTCGTCATCGGGGTAGCTATCATGGAAAACCTTTTGAAAAAAAAGTCTATAATAGCTGGCCTAGAAACTCCTTACTTCGGTTACGCTTCTCGGCGGTTTCCAATCAACAATTGCTGAAATCCTACTCGAGTCGACTCTATTTCCCTGTCCCGAGACAATGAGCCCCAAAAATTTTACTTTTTTAAGCCAAAATTCACTATCACTGAATTTCGTATACAATTGTTTTTCTCTCAAAATTTGTAGAACCATACTCAAATGCTCGGTATGTTCGTTCTCATCTCCAGAGTAGATCAGTATGTCATCGATGAAGACTACGACAAATTTATCCAAGCATGGCTGAAAAATTTGATTCATCAAATCCATGAAGATCACAGGGGTATTCATCAGACCAAAAGACATGACCAAAAATTCATAGTGGCTATACCAAGTCCTAAATGAGGTTTTCGGTACATCTGAGTCCTTGGCTCTCAGCTGATAGTACCCGGACCTCAAGTCTATCTTGGAAAATACCATGGCCCCCTTCAATTGATCAAATAAATCATCGATCCTTGGCAACGGGTACTTGTTCTTCATAGTTACCTTGTTGAGTTGCCAGTAATCTATGCATAATCTCATAGAACCATCTTTCTTTTTCACGAATAAATTGGGAGCACCACACAGAGAACAACCCAGCCTTGCAAAACCTTTATCCGTCAGTTCTTGCAACAGTGCTTTTAGCTCTTTCAGCTCAATTAGGGCCATTGAAACACCCCAAACCTGGCCCACGAGCCGTGATCGGATCTGGTATGTTCCTTGAGTAAATCAATTCAATTCTTGTTTGCTACTTTGGAAAAATAGTGTGTGTTTTTGAAGATCATTTGATTTGTGCTGGGTTCAAATTTAAAACGGTGTTGATTAGGTGTCAAAACATTTAAATATTTGTTTACATTTGTAAGAAAATTTATTTATTCTCAATTTAATAATAACCTTATCATAATAAACCAATTTTAAACGCTTACTTAAAACAGTTAATAATAATGGCCATAATTACATCAAAGCAAAACCCCAAAATAAATCTGAAATACTTAAATAAAAAAAAACCAATGAAAATAGAATAACTCTGAGCTGAGCATGGCCACCACTGAGCTCCTGCCGACCCAGTCCATTACTGAGTGTCACCTGAAAAATATCCCATAACGAGGTGAGTCCAACAGACTCAGTGTGTAACAACCAACACTAAGTCCCAACGATTCAGGTATATCAGATCATACATATACATATAGAAAATTATAAAGAATGATTCAATTCCCGAACCCAAACCTAGAAAACCATCCGCTACACATCACCCGTACCAACCATCGCACCGTGGGGATTATTAAATCGACCCTCCATCTGCTACACATCATTGAAGGCAGTCACTGCAGACAACTTTCACATCGCCCTTATAATTTCGTGGCATAGCCACCAGATAATATTTTGTGACATAAGTCACCACATTCGATTTTGTGACATAAGTCACCACATTCGATATTGTGGTATAAAACCACCAAATCACTTCCCTTTGATAATCACCCATGTGCCCCATGTCATACAAATCATGCAAAGATTATGCCACATTCTTTATTTCACATTCTTATTAATATTCACATATGTGTCATAATAGGTATTCGTAACATTGTTAACATAGTTTTAGAGAATAACGTGCTGAATATGCCGTACCATTGAATGGTACCTTAAGCCATATCTTTCACATTCTTATTAACACATATATTAAATTAAATCCAGAAATCTATTAAGATTCAAGTGGGTTACACACACGGTATTAACGCTTTCACTAAATCCCAAAATCTACCAAAATCGATTGCACTCCTTCCTAATACCCATAGTTAAAATCGCTTAGGCATTAATACTAAAATATGGCCTATGGTCAATGTTACATGCACTTACCTTGTGAATCTTAGATCCTAAATTAATCTTTAAACCGCTCGCTACAAGAGAAATCCCGGAATCACCTTCATGGTTTCGGCCAAAGAACATAGAGGATTAGAGTCTTAATTTTCGATGGTCAGAGAAAGAAAATATCAAGAGTTTGATCAGGAGATCCTTACCAAATAGAATGATCAAAACGTAGTTGGCTCACCAACTCAAAGTGTAGACAAGAGGGAGGAAGTGTTTGAGTTTCGGCTTTTAATGTGTATGATCAAATCGGCTCAAGGGAAAAAAGAATAGAGAAAAGGTTTCAGCTTTTAAAGAAATTGGAGAGGGAGAGGCTAAAGAATTCGGCATAAAGAATAAAGAGAATTAGGGTTTTTTTTTAAATGTCAGAATCAATGAGATATCCTCCCCTATTTATAGAAATTTTGGCACCTATTGTTCAAACCCGAAAATGCCCTTCCTGATAACTAAAAGTTAAGCTAAAAGAAAAGGGAAAATTCAGTATCCATATGTACTAAAATAAATAGATAAATAGAATAAACCTACACCCCCTAATCAACTCAAACTTATCACTAATCAAATTCCTTTATTATCTTCAAATTTTATCATCATCAAAAAGTCCTTTTTATTTAGCCCAAAAAATTCAATATGAAATTCATTCAAATAGCTTCCCGATTAGTAGCCATCTTTTGGAATTTTGGTCCAATTCAAACACCTTCCACGCCAGCAGCAAAATTTCAATCTATTGCACACAAGGCAACTCGAACCCAAGACCTCCAAGCACAACCACACGCTACCAGCCACTGCACTAGAACCATTCTTGTGATATGTCCCGTTGTCAACATCTTTTAAAGTATACTTTCCAGTGACCGAATCATCCAAAGAAATCCAAAATATTAACCAACACCGGATTCGAACCTCCGCCTTTTCACTATGAGGCACGCCCTTGCCATCGCGCCACCCGCTTCATTTGAGTCATAATTCCTTCCCAATTAATTATCAACCTTTATTCCATGCTCCAGTTTACTTAAAAAAAAAAAACCCAACATTTCGCGCAAGACAACGCGACTAGAACCTTGTTCCCTCCTACTCCTAACGCCTTTGCCCTCAAGCGAAGCGTTTCCTTGTGTCATGAAACATTTAACTAATTATAAGGCCTAAACTCGCCTTCATACTAACATATGCAAAATAATTTTTTTTTTTGCCATACCCAAGGCTTGAACCTTTGACCTCCAGCTTATTGAGAACTCCCCAAGCCACCAGACCACCTACTTCTTTGTGATATCTTTTAACCCAACAATATTTTAAAAGCCTTATGACTACCACCAACCTCCCTAAAAAAACAAAATTTTTGCTAAAGCCCTAGATCGAGCCTAGGAATTTTCCAACACTACCAACCCTTCCTAAACCTCCTAAGA
Source organism: Gossypium rotundifolium (assembly GCA_025506655.1). NCBI lineage: Eukaryota > Viridiplantae > Streptophyta > Magnoliopsida > Malvales > Malvaceae > Gossypium > Gossypium rotundifolium. The sequence goes on from CP106730.1 coordinate 36,559,629, forward strand.
ATTAAACTAAACATGAAATAATAATTTTTTTAAAAGAAAATGTCCATTCAAACTTTTCATGATAAAATAATTTATTTCGCTTGAATAATATTTTAAGAAAATTAACTATTTAAATGTATTAGTGACATTATAAAAGTAGAGGGACAAACTATGTAAAAAATAAAGCATATAAATCAAATCCCTAAATTTTAGCATAATCTAGAAGTCAATTAAAAATTGACCATTATCTTATTTTAGTATAAACCACATATTATTTTTTTACGACAAAATCCATTCTCTCGACACACGAAACCCATTTATTCTAGGCCCATATTCAGGATGTTACAATTCTACACTCCTTAAAGAAATTTCATCCTCAAAATTCCAACTAACTAGTAAGCATACTACCTAAGTCTCACTACCATGCTTTCGCTGCGCACTCCAATTCTAAACCCAAAATAACCACTATGGTAGAGTACGCACTGATATTCACATCTAGAACGTCCTCGTCCCCTTGTACTCATGCTATCGGTTCTCGTTTATCTGATTAAAGAATTTTATGAATTAGTTTTTGTTCCACTGATTTATCGCGAACAGTCTTATGTTCAATAGTTCTAAGGAGTAGTTCTTTCGAGTTCATACACACAAAGTCTTAAATTCATTCATTCAATCATCTCATCCATGAACTTGCGTTCATCACAGAAAAGTGTTGTGGTTGTCATTGTTGTTGTTTTCCACTACCAAAGGGTATTTCTGAAACTTTATCCTATAGGGGTATTTTGGTAATTTTTCAAATTAGGGCATTTGAAAATTTCAAAAGTAGAGATTTTGGTATTTTACAAAATTGAAATACTTGGTAAGAAAATTTAAGGGTAATATGGTAATTTTATAAACTGGGGGTATTGTTGTAATTTTACAAGCTAGGGGCATTTCAGTAATTTTTCGCAAAATATGGTTCCTGGTGACTTTTCAAAACAAGGGTATTTTTAAAGATTTCTAATTTGACGGTACTTTGGTAATTTTCCTCACTGAGGGTATTTTGGTTATTTGTACAGGTTAACGGTAATTTGGTCATTTTTATAAGGTAAGAAAAATCTTTAATAAAACTGTGGGTAGTATGGAAATTTTATGAACCAAGGGCATTTTAGTAATTTTTTTCAACCAGGGTTATTCGGATAATTTTTGTAAATCAAGAATATTTTGGAAAATTCCAAAATAGTTTTCCTACACATCAAAGGGGTAATTTGGCGATTTTAAAACTAGAGTTTTTATAAAAATATGGCTAGTCCCTTTCGGGTTTTAGTTATTAGATTTAGCCTGTGGCTGAGTCCTCTTGGTTAGGGCGAACCATCACTACGTACCAGGTAGGATTCGAGTGGAGAGGAGGTGAGTCACTAGGACTACTTAAATACCAAGCTCCCACCGAAACCAATCCTAGACATGCGCACGATGGTTGCCACACCCTAACTCGGCGACTTAGACACAGGTTTGTTTGGTTGACTTTAAGTCTTATGTATCTTGGTGTTGGAGTAAGCTAATCCTTGGGTTCTGTAACTTAATATGCTAATCTACGTCCCTATAAGTCCCGCATACAAATCACAAAAGAGTTAGGATTACTTACCTGGTGGACTTCGGGCCGGAGACTCAGGTGCCATGCTAGAGAAACTTGCTCGTTTCTTAGTAAAACCCATTTTCAAAAGAAAAAAAACATTTTGGGCCATAAAAGCCCTCAAGGCCGAGTTTTGAACCGGGCTCTGATACCAAGCTGAAACACCCCAAACCCGGCCCACGAGCCTTGACCGGATCTGGTATGTTCCTTGAGTAAATCAATCCAATTCTTGTTTGCTACTTTGGAAAAATAGTGTGTGTTTTTGAAGATCATTTGATTTGTGTTGGGTTCAAATTTAAAACGGTGTTGATTAGGTGTCAAAACATTTAAATATTTGTTTACATTTTAAGAAAATTTATTTATTCTCAATTTAATAATAACCTTATCATAATAAACCAATTTTAAACGCTTACTTAAAACAGCTTAATAATAATGGCCATAATTACATCAAAGCAAAACCCCAAAATAAATCAAATACTTAAATAAAAAAACAATGAAAATAGAATAACTCGAAATGAGCATGGCCACCATCGAGCTCCCGCCAATCCGGTCCATTACTGGGTGTCACCTGAAAAATATCCCACAACGGGGTGAGTCCAACAAACTCAGTGTGTAACAACCAACACTAAGTCCCAACGATTCAGGTATATCAGATCATACATATACATATAGCAAATTATAAAGAATGATGCAATTCCCGAACCCAAACCTAGAAAACCATCCGCTACACATCACCCGTACCAACCATCATACCGTTGGGATTACTAAATCGACCCTCCATCCGCTGCACATCATCGAAGGCAATCGCTACAGATGACTTGCACATGCCCTTATAATTTCGTGGCATAGCCACCAGATAATATTTTGTGACATAAGTCACCACATTCAGATTTCGTAACATAAGTCACCACATTCAGATATTGTGGTATAAAACCACCAAATCACTTCCCCTTTCATAATCACCCATGTGCCCCATGTCATACAAATCATGCAAATATTATGCCACATTCTTTATTTCACATTCTTACCAATATTCACATATGTGTCATAACAGGTATTCGTAACATTGTTAACATAGTTTTAGAGAATAACGTACCTGAATATGCCATACCATTGAATGGTACCTTAAGCCATATCTTTCACATTCTTATTAACACATATATTAAATTAAATCCGTAAATCTATAAAGATTCAGTGTGGGTTACACACCTGGTATTAACACTTTCACTAAATCCTGAAAATCTACCAAAACCGATTGCACTACTTCCTAATACCCATAGTTAAAATTGGTTAGGCATTAATACTAAAATATGGCCTCTGGCCGAATGTTACATGCACTTGCCTTGTGAATCTTAGACCCCAAATTAATCCTTAAACCGTCGGCTACAAGAGAAATCCCGGAATCACCTTCATGGTTTTGGCCAAAGAACATAGAGGATTAGAGTCTTAATTTTCGATGGTCAGAGAAAGAAAAGAACAAGATTTTGATCAGGAGATCCTTACCAAATAGAATGATCAAAATGTAATTGGCTCACCAACTCAAAGTGTCGACAAGAGGGAGGAAGTGTTTGAGTTTCGGCTTTTATTGTATATGATCAAATTGGCTCAAGGGAAAAAGAATAGAGAAAAGGTTTCGGCTTTTAAAGAAATTGGAGAGGAGAGGCTAAAGAATTGGCATAAAGAATAAAGAGAATTAGGGTTTTTTTTAAATGTCGTAATCAATGAGATATCCTCCCTATTTATAGAAATTTCTGCACCTATTGTTCAAACCCGAAAACGCCTTCCCGATAACTAAAAGTTAAGTTAAAAGAAAAGGAAAATTCGTATCCATATATATTAAAATAAATAGATAAATAGAATAAACCTACACTCCCTAATCAACTCAAACTTATCACTAATCAAATTCCTTTATTATCTTCAAAATTTATCCTCATCAAAAAGTCCTTTTATCTAGCCCAAAAAATTCAATTTGAATTTCATTCAAATAGCTTCCCGATCAGCAGCCATCTTTTGAAATATTGGTCCAATTCAAACACCTTCCACGCAAGCAGCAAAATTTCAAGCTATTGCACACAAGGCATCTCGAACCCAAGACCTCCAAGCAGAACCACACGCTATCAGCCACTGCACTAGAACCATTCTTGTGATATATCCCGTTGTCAACATCTTTTAAAATATACTTTCCAGCGACCGAATCATCCAAAGAAATCCAAAATATTAACCAACACCGGATTCGAACCTCCGCCTTTTTCACTATGAGGCACGCCCCTTGCCATCGCGCCACCCGCTTCATTTGAGTCATAATTCCTTCCCAAATAATTATCAACCTTTATTCCATGCTCCAGGTTTACTTAAAAAAGAAACCCAACATTTCGCAAGACAACGATCTAGAACCTTGTTCCCCCCCCCGCTCCTAACGCCTTTGCCCTCGGGCAAGCGCTTCCTTGTGTCATGAAACATTTCAACTAATTATAAGGCCTAAACTCGCCTTCATACTAACATATGCAAAATAAATTTTTTTTTACCATACCCAAGACTTGAACCTTTGACCTCTAGCTTATTGAGAACGCCCCAAGCCACCAGACCACCTACTTCTTTGTGATATCTTTTAACCCAACAATATTTTAAAAGCCTTATGACTACCACCAACCTCCCTAAAAAAATAACATTTTTGCTAAAGCCCTAGATCGAGCCTAGGACTTTTCCAACACTACCAACCCTTCCTAAACCTTCTAAGAATCAAAATAAACATGAAATAATAATTTTTTTAAAAAGAAAATGTCCATTCAAACTTTTCATGATAAAATAATTTATTTCGCTTGAATAATATTTTAAGAAAATTAACTATTTAAATGTATTAGTGACATTATAAAAGTAGAGGGACAAACTATGTAAAAAAAATAAAGCATCTAAATCAAATCCCCAAATTTTAGCATAATCTAGGGGTCAATTAAAAATTGACCATTCTCTTATTTTAGTATAAACCACATATTAATTTTTTTTATGACAAAATCCATTCTTTCGACACACAAAACCCATTTATTCTGGGCCCATATTCAGGATGTTACAGCCATTCTATATGGAGCAATAGAAATAAGGCAGTACCCAGAGCCAACTCAATCCCAAATTCAATCTCTCTAACCAGAGGTAGCCCTGACACCTCTTCCGGGAAAACATTTGGGTACTCGCATACTATGGGTACCAACTCAATTTTCAAATCAATCTCTTTAGTGTTCCTCACAAAGGCTAGGTAGGCCTCGTACCCTTTCCTTAAATACCTCTAAGTTGACAAGGATGATATCATTATTGGTGACCTATCTTGCTTATTTGATTCAACACAAAGAAAATCCCCATTTTCATTCTTCAACTCAGTAAGCTTTTTTCCACAATTTACAACTACACCATGAGTAACTAACCAATCCACCCCTAGGATGACATCAAACTCATCAAATGGCAATAGCATAAGATCAACCGGGAAACAATGACCCTTAATCATCAAAGGGCATCCTTTGCACACTCTATCAACCAACACATACTTGCCTACTACAAATTTAGTAGACTCTATAGGCATGCTCATGCTAGAGACCAATTTCATGTATATGTATGAGTGAGTAGATCCCGGATCAATTAAAACTATAACACGAGTATCATAAAGGGAAAATGTACCGTGATTATGTCGGGGGAAGATATCTCTTCATGAGCACGAATGGCATATGTCCTCGCCGGTGCTCTACCCTCGACTCTTGCAGCTTGCCCACTGGATGGATTCTTGTTACCTAGTTCATTTCCCCAGTTTTTTGGTGGTCTTCCTCTAGCAGCACTTCCCGATCTTATATTCGGAGACTTCTCTTTCTCGCCCACCTCAGGGCAATCTCTGATAAATTGGTCTCAGGACCCACATCTGAAATAAGCCTTTTCATTTCCTCGGCACTCACCAAAATGGCACCTGCCATACTGCGGGCATTCTGGTCTACTCGGTCGAACATTACCCACATTAGCAACTGATATGGTCTGCCCTTTAGACCCCAAAAATTATTTACCCTTACTTCAATTTGAAAACCTGGCTGAGGCATCTGATCGGGCAGCGAAATCCCTCGATTTCTTAGATGAAGATTGGAGTGACTTATTCAGTTGTCTTTTCCTCGAGTTGCCTGACTCATTCTCACCTCTTCTTTTCTCCTTAGCCAACTCTTCAGCCTTACAAACTTTGTCTACCAACACCACAAATTCTTTTAATCCAAGGACTCCCATGTATAAATAGATATGTTCATTTAACCCGTAGTCGAATCTCTTGCACATGATGGCCTCCGTAGACACACACACCCGGGCATACTTGCTAAGGCTTACAAGCTCCCATTCATAGTCGGTCACTGACATACGACCTTACTTTATTTCTAGAAACTCCTTTCTCTTATGATTGATGAATCTTTGGCTGATATATTTATTCTGAAATTCCTCTTGGAAGAATTCCCAGCTAACTCTCTCCCTTGGTACAACTGACACCAAGGTATTCCACCACCAATAGGCTGAATCTCTTAAGAGGGATACTGCACACTTTAAGCACTCCTCAGGCGCTCAGGATAACTCATCGAATACCCTGATCGTATTCTCGAGCTAGAATTTTGTTCTCTGGATCACCGTCTTTACTAGCCTAGAATTTTTTGGCTCCTTGCATCCAGATCTTATCAACCAGAGGCATTTCTCTTCTCACTACCTCAACCACTTGAGGAGTTACAGGAGTGGGCTGAGGAATAGGTGGGGGTGAAGCGGGTTGAGCATCAGGATTTGCTCGGGTATACTCAGTATACCAGTTGCACATCATACGAAAAAAGGCTTCTTGGGCCTCTTCTCCCTTACCCAAGGTCTCGAGTCTACTATTCATTGCAGCAATCCCTAGAGCGAGAGACAGCGCGTTACTTGCAGCATCATCAGCTATAGTTCTGTCTGGATCGGAATCCATATACTACATAAAACACATTTTTAAACTTTAGAAGTCATCATAATATAATTACACAGGTACTCTTACTTATGGCATGTATAGCTAGACTCATACTTACGCTATGTTAGTCCTAGAATTGAATAAACCGTAGCTCTGATACCACTAAATATAACACCCCTTACCCGTATTCGAAGCCGAAATCAGGCCTGAGGCATTACTTAACTCACATTGCTTAAACATGGCACATTGGTCTATAAAAATTTCATTTAAACCCATTGCTTGCTCATTCTCAGCCTACAAGGCCCTAAACATACCTCTATGAGGTTTTGAGATCTAACTGGGAACTTTTACGAGTTTGGAAACTTTTCATCAAAATAGGGGCCACATGCCCGTTTTTATTCCTCCCGTGGTCGACACTAACTTAATTCACATGGCCAGACGCACGCTCATGTCCCTGGCCCGTGTCCCTCACACGACCTTCACATGCTCGTGTCTTAGCTCGTGTGACAAAACCTTGGCATTCTCTTTCTAACGTCAGTGCTTCACTACGGCCACACGGGCAAGGCACACTCCCATATCCTTAGACCGTGTGTCAAATTAAATTCCACATTTAATGTACAGTGAAACACCCCACACCTGGCCCACGAGCCTGAACTAGATCTGGTATGTTTCTAAAGTAAACCGGTTTCGAGAATTTTCAGTACTTAGAGAAAATTTGTAAAATTTTGGAAAAACTTTTATTTTGAGTTGGGCTTAGATTGGAAACCCATTTATTTAATCTTGTAAATCCAATTTGATTTATTACGTCCAAAATAGTTCTTAGCACAATATTTAAAAGTAAAGTAAAAATAAAAATAATCCATCGGGCCTTATGGCCTTATTACATCAAGTAAAACCCAAAATAAAATTTAAGGTACTAAATAAAATAAAGTCCAAATAAAATAAAATCTCCGAATGTAGCATGGCCACCTCAAGGTCCACCGCCCATCCACACCGCTCATCACCGAAAATAATTCCCACAACGGGTGAGTCAATGACTCAGTGTGCACACAATACTAACATTCAACAAATCAGCATACATGTTCAAACATCAGATTCATATAAAATAAATTATGATGCAACCCAAACCCAAGCCTAATGGTCCATCCGCTACACACCACCCATACCTGCCAGTCACACCGTGGGGACTACTAAGTCAACCCTCCATCCGCTACACACCATCGAAGGCAGTCATTGCAATGACGTGCTCATCGCCTATATAATTTGTGTCATAAGACACCATATTCAAATAATGTAACCGGTTACCAAATTCGATAATGTAACCGAGTTACCATATTCAAATATTTGTGACCGTAGTCACCATATAACGTTGGTGAGACCAAGTCAACACCTTCTTCCCTTTCACATAAACCCAATGCCCCAAAATTAATAATCATGCATATAATTAAATTCACATTCATATTCAGATTTTCACATGTTATAGAATAACATATTTCATAATCCTATCGGAAGTAGGAAACGTACCTGAGTACCTTTGTACCACATTAGGCTACTTAGCCATATTCATATTCTTATACATATTCATAAAAATAATTGCCACATGATAAATCGAAGGTTAGTGTACACACTTGATTTGCTTAACAAGGTTCCTTGAGATCTCGAAAATCCCGATCTAACTTTAGATCTGTTAACTCCTTTGATGCCGATTTGGTGTTTATTCAAATCCCGAAAACTTGGTTTTCCTTTACCTGATATTCGGCCAACCTTGATTCTTAACATGGGTTAGTTTTTGGCTTTAATAATTAAAGAACTGATTTAGGTAATCACAAAAGCCTTGGCCGAATACTTTTTAAGTGCTTACCTTATGGACTTTAAATCCCAAAACCTTCACCTTCCTCTTCCTTGAAATCGACCAAATTCTAATTCCCTGAATCGGTTAGTTTTTGATTACGTTAATCTGAATACCTAAGATTTGGCCTTGGCCGAATGTATATACTCACTTACCTTGGATCCTTGATCCCTATATTCAGAAAAGTGTAGAAACCTGAGAAACCCCTTGTAGATTCGGCCATGAACAAGATTTGGGATTAGTACTTTTACTTTCGGCATTTAGAAAAGAAAAGAAAGGAAATTGAATAGCTTAACCTTACCTTGATGCCTTTAATCGATTGCTTCTTTACTTAGAATCAACAAAGGTTCGGCTTCGATAGTAGAAACAGAGAAGAAATAAAAGAAGAGAGGATGGATTTTTGCTTAAAGAGAATTCGGCAGAGAGGGGGAGAGAGCTAGGAAAATTTTGGCAAATGCTTAGAAAATGTGAGAGAATAGCCTTTAGTTCTCCCTCTTTAGCCGAAATTGTCAATAGGAGAGCCCCTTTCTTGGCCACTACTCCATAAATGATAATATTATCTCCTTTAATTATCACCTAATTAAATTAAAAGTATTTAATCCATCCTTTATCTCCTCATTTATCTTAGTAAAAGAAAATCCTTTATTTATCACTTATTTTATCATATATTTATGGAATTATTTGCTTTCCAAGTGACTCGAACTCAGGCCATTTCCATAAGCCCTAAGTGACCCATTCAGGCCACTTTTCCAAGCCTGTTTGTGTGTCAAATTTCACCAACTTTTTCTTTTAAGGCCCTCTTGCCCTTATTTCCTATTTTGAACTTTAAAATTTGTCATTCGGCCTTATTTCTAAGTTTCCTAAAATTTTGATCGGCTCAGAACTTGCCATTTTTCTTACATCTTCAAGTTTCCAAAATGTTCGTGTTTCCAAAATGTTCGTGTTTCCAAAATGTTCAAGTTTCCAAAATGTTCGTGTTTCCAAAATGTTCAAGTTTCCAAAATATTTAGGTTTCCAAAAGTTTAGGTTTCCATTTTCATGCATTTCGTGTTTCCAAAATATCAAAATTTATTCTTAGTGCTTAAGCTTGTCATTTCATACAATCAAACCGAAAATGCATAGGCCCTATTCAGATGTTACGCTTCTACCCCTTAAACAAAATTTCATCCCCAAAATTTCCTAACTAAAATAATTGAGGGTATTGCTATCGCATGGTCTCCTCGACTCCCACGAAGCTTCTTCCGCTCCATGATTGCGCCATAGCACTTTGACTAGAGGAACTGCTTCCTTCGTAGTACTTTCACATCACGTTCCAAGATCCAAATCGGTTCTTCCTCGTAGGATAAGTCTGGCCTTAGCTCCACTTCTTCAACAGATACCACATGTGATGGATCCGATCGATAGCGGCGTAACATGGACACATGAAATACGGCGTGCATCTGCTGCAATTTTGGTGGCAACTCTAATTGGTATGCCACTGGCCAAACTCGTTTCAGTACTCGATAAGGCCCTACAAACCTTGGGCTTAACTTCCTTTTCGATCAACCTCATTACCTTCTTCCAAGGCGAGACTTTCAGAATACTTGGTCTCCCACTTCAAACTCTATTTCCTTCCGCTTAAGGTCTCACAGACGACTTACGCCTATCGGAGGCCTCCTTCAACCGTGCTCGAATTAACTCAACCTTCTCTTCAGTTTCTGCTACCAACTCTGGACCCAAAACTCGGCGTTCTCCTAACTCGGTCCAACAAGTAGGTGTTCTACACTTTCTTCCATACAATGCTTCATATGGTGCCATCCGAATGCTAGCTTGATAGTCGTTGTTGTAGGCGAACTCATTAAAAGGCAAGTAATCTTCCCAACTTCCTAAATCCATTACACAACCTCTCAACATATCCTCCAACACTTGTATAACCTGCTCGAATCGCCCGTCGATTGTGGATGAAAAGTCAGAGTGAAGTCTAGCTTAGTGCCTAAAGCTGGATGAAGTGCCTTCCAAAATCGAGACGTAAACCTTGGGTCTCTATCAGAGATGATTGACATTGGTACTCCATGTAACCTCACAATTTCTACCACATATAACTTAGCTAATTTCTGAAGAGAATAATCCATTTTTACTGGGATAAAGTGTGCGAACTTGGTCAAACGGTCCACTATCACCCATACCGAGTCCTTCTTAGTAGGCGTAAGGGGAAGCCCACTAACGAAGTCCATGGTAATTCTCTCCCACTTCCATTGGGGAACTTCGATTGGTTGAAGTAATCCTGATGGGACTTGGTGTTCACCTTAACTTGTCGACACGTCAAACATTTCCCACAAATTCGCCACCTCTCGTTTGGATCGCACCACCAAAATTGTTCCTTAGATCTCTATACGACTTGATGCCTCCGGATGCATAGCATAAGGGCTACCATGCGCTTCCCAAGAATCCTTTGTCTCAACTCCTTATTCCTCAAGATACGACTTTTCCTTGTAGCACAATACTCCTTCATCATTGACACCATAATCCTTTAATCCCCTTGCATTGCTTTGTCGCAACTTAGTACTTAAGTCGTTATCACCAACCGTCCTCTTTCACTTCCTTTAGCCATGTGGGCTCGACTTGTAATTCGCCAATGACTTCAGTCATCAAATGACTTAAATGAGCGAACAAAGCCCGTAGATCCGATACAACCTTCCGACTTAGGGCATCGGCTACCACATTCGCCTTGCCCGGATGATACTCTATTGAACAGTCGTAGTCCTTCAGCAATTCCACCCACATTCGTTGCCTCAAGTTCAACTCCTTCTGAGTCAATAAATACTTAAGGCTCTTGTGGTCTGTGTAGATAACTGACCTTTCTCCATAAAGGTAGTGCCTCCAAACCTTGAGGGCGAAAACCACTGCTGTTAGCTCTAAGTCATGAGTGGGGTAGTTAACCTCATGCGGCCTTAACTACCGTGACGCATAAGCAACCACTTTGCCCTCTTGCATTAACACACAACCTAACCCCGTATGCGAAGCGTCACAGTACACCACAAGTTCTTTTCCTGCCTCCGGCTGAATTAACACTGGGGCTTCCGTCAGCACCTTCTTAAGCTTTTCAAAGCTCTCCTGCTGCTTATTCGTCCATTCTAAGGGTACTTCCTTCCTTAGTAACTTGGTTAAAGGCGCGGCTATTGACGAGAATCCTTCCACAAATCTTCTATAATAGCCTGCCAAGCCTAAGAAACTTCGAATTTCAGCCACGGACCTAGGTGGTTTCCAATCCAACACTGCTTCGATCTTCCTAGGATTCACTCTTATTCCTTCTGCAGATACCACATGTCCTAGGAATGCCACCTCCTTAAGCCAAAATTCACACTTGCTGAATTTGGCATAGAGCTTCTTCTCCCTTAACACTTCCAACACGACTCGGAGATGCTCATCATGCTCCTCCTCCGACTTTGAATACACCAAAATATCATCGATGAACACAACGATGAACCTATCCAAGTAGGGTTGGAAAACCCGATTCATCATGTCCATGAACGCGGCTGGAGCGTTTGTCAACCCAAACGGCATTACTACAAACTCAAAGTGACCATATCTTGTCCTGAAAGTAGTCTTATGGATGTCAGCCTCCTTCACCTTCAACTGATGGTATCCCCACCGTAAATCGATCTTCGAAAACACTACGGCTTCCTTCAGCTGATCAAACAAGTCATCGATCCTTGGCAAGGGATACTTGTTCTTAATGGTCAGCTTATTCAACTGACGGTAGTCTATGCACATACGCATAGTTCCGTCCTTCTTTTTCACAAATAAGACCGGTGCTCCCCACGGAGACACACTGGGTCGGATGAACCCACGATCCAATAGTTCTTGGATTTGAGCCTTGAGCTCCACTAACTCCTTTGGTGCCATTCGGTATGGAGCGATTGACACAGGAGCTGTTCCCGGTAGTAAATCTATCCCAAATTCCACCTCCCTATCTGGGGGTATTCTCGGTAATTCCTCTAGAAACACATCCACAAAGTCCTTTACCGTCCTAACTCCATTAATACCTTCCTCCTTTCCACCTATCGCACTTACGAAAGCTAAGAACGCCTCGCAACCTTTCTTAACCATCTTCTCAGCCTTTAGTGCCGAAACTATATTAGACAAGTAGTTCCTCCTTTCTCCGATCATTACTACCACTTCATCCTCCGGGGTTCTTAGTTCCATACGTTTAGCCGCACAATTCAACATGGCTCGGTGTTCTACTAACCAATCCATCCCGAGTATAAGTTCAAATTCTCTGAAGGGTAATTCTATCAAGTCTGCCCGAAAGTTTACTCCCTGAATCTCTAGGGGTACATTTCAAAAAATCTTGTCTACCACTACAGTTTGGCCTAATGGGCTTACTACAGTCATCTGTCTATCAGAAAGTTCAAAGTCTAGGCCTAGTGTTTCCACTACACTACTTGCAACATAGGAATGGGTCGAGCCCACATCAATCAAAGCAAAGTAGGGTTTGTCAAAGATAAAGAACATACCGGTTATTACATCCGTGGCCACCATCTTCCCTTCAAATAACGCATAAACCAAACCCGATTGTCTTGCTTCTGCATTAACATTAGTACCTCGACCCTGTGTTCCACGGCCTCTACCAGCACCACCACCTTGGTTACCCGAACCACGACCCCGTTGAGGCTGCTGTCCGCCTCTACCGGTCTGGCTAGCATTCTAAACTGCCGGTCGACTCTCATCTGGTTGCTTGGGACAGTCTTTAAGCATATGGTCCTTGGACCCACACTTGAAACATCCACCCGTCTTTCTCCAACACTCTCCCATGTGCTTCTTCCCACAATGCTCACAAGGGCGACATCGCCTCACTGCATATCAAATTGTTGATTTCGTGGCCCATCAACCCTAGGCCTCTTGTAACCCTTTCCAGATGGCCCAAATCCTCTCTTGGCCTTATTCCTGTCCACGGTCTGCTTGGTAGCGTCTTTAATCCCCTCGGCTACCTTGGCCTTTTCCACCAAAGTAGAGAATTCCCGCTCCTGATGCGGTGCTATTAATATCCTCAGGTCATCTCTTAGTCTATCCTCAAAGTGGACACAGCGTTCATGCTTAGTTGCCACTACCCCTCGAGCATAGCGGCTCAATCTCAGGAATTCCGCCTCATATTCTGCGACAGACTTACTCCCTTGCACCAACCCTAGAAAAGCCTTCCTTTGTTCATCTGTATACCTGGTTCCCACATACTTCTTCTGAAATGCCTCTTTAACATACTCCCAAGTCAAATTTTCAGCCGTGGTACCATCCCGAACAATTAACCACCACTGATACGCTTCATCGCGTAACAACGCCACCATCCCTTTCAACTTTTCCTCTGGAGTCAGATCGAGCTCATCCATGATACGCTCCATTGCTTCCAACCAGTACTCAGCTGTACTGGGTGCTACATTAGATACTCCTCAGAACATTTTCGCTCCATTAGCTCGGAGCCGTTCAGGTATAGACTTTCGGTTTCCTGAATTTCCTCCTGCACCTGCCACCAATTCCAAAACTCGCAAAGACCGCTTTGACACAAAGATCTTCCCCGTCGAGCTCTTTGCTCAACATTAACAACCGGGGTGGTGGTGGCGGTGGCATTTATTGTCGGACCCTTGACCCGATCTAACGGGTTTCGACACGGTCATCCTTCTACCTCGACCACGACGCCCACGCCCTCTAGAGCTCATTTTCTAACGTTGAGATCGATTAAGAAATTTTATGAATTAGTCATTGTTCCATTATTTACCAAATAAGGAGTTTTATGAAAAAGGGTTTAAGAGTGGTTCTTTCAGATACATACAAACACATAGTCTTTTCCATTCATTCATTCATCCATCAAACAAATATGAACTTTCGCTCATTCGGAGAAACGTTGTAGTTTTTTATTGTTGTTTTCCACTACCCGGGGTATTTTTGTAATTTTGTCCTCTGTGGCATTTTCGTAATTTTCGTAAGAAAATGTTCCTTGGTGTTTTTGTCAAAAATTATTTTGAAAATTTTGAAGTCTAGGGGTAATTTGGAAAAAATTTAAAATTTGGGGTATTTTGGTAATTTTTGACCTTAGGGGTATTTTGGTAATTTTTCACAAATCAGGGTAAATTTATTGAATTAAGGGTATTTCAAAAGTTGTAAAACTTTGAGGATTCTTTTCGAAAATTGTTCCTTCAAAAATGGGGATGTTGTAAAAATTTTGGAAATTAGGGTCATTTTGGTAATTTTGTAAGTTAGGGGCAATTTTGTAATTTTTTCCAAAATCAAGATATTTTGATATTTTACAGATTAGGGTTTTTGAGTGTTTATAAAATAATGGAATTTTGGTAAAGCTTGTTGAGTAGTTGAACATTTTATAAACCAAGAGCGTTTTGGTAATTTTACCCTTAAGGGCATTTTTGTAATTTTCGCAAATTAGGAGTTTTTCAGAAAATGTTGTAAAAATAATTTTCTCAAATTTACAAGAAAGTTTTAAAATTTTGAAGAAATAGGGTTTGTTGTTTTGTTCTCTCTTTTTTTTTTTAAAAAAAACATGGCTAGTTCCTTTCGGGTTTTAGTCATTATGTTTAGCCTATGACCGAGCCCTCTTGGTCGTGGTGAACCAAAGCTACGCACCAGGCGAGATTCGTGTGGGAGGAGGTGAGTCACGCTGACTCGCTTAAATACCAAGCTCCCACCAAACCATTCCTAGACATGCGCATGAGGTTGCCACACCACCGAGCCTCTCGAGTTAGGGTGAACCAAGCTACGCACTGTAGGATTCTGCGAAGAGGAGGTGAGTCACTAGGACTGCTTAAATACCAAGCTCTTCCGAATCCAATCCTAGACATGCGTACAAGGGTTACCACACCTTAGCTCAGTGACTTAGCCATAGGTTTGTTTAGTGCTTTAAGTCTTATGTGGTTTTGTGTTTGAGTAGTCTAATCCTAGGGTTCATGTTCCTATCATTCTATTCTACGTTCCATGCCTTTTCTACCCTTATACAGTTCATAGAATCACACATATAGTTAGGGGTACTTACCGGTGGATCATGGGTTGAGACTTAGGGGCCATGCCAGAAGCCTGCTTATTTTCAAAGAAAATCATTTGGGGCTCGAATTCAAAACATTTTGGGCCTTAGCCCACAGGCCGAGAGTTTAAAATTGGGCTCTGATACCAAACTGAAACACCCCACACCCGACCCACGAGCCTGAGCCGGATCTAGTATGTTTCTAAAGTAAACCGGTTTCGAGAATTTTCAATACTTAGAGAAAATTTGTAAAATTTTGGAAAAACTTTTATTTTGAGTTGGGCTTAGATTGGAAACCCATTTATTTAATCTTGTAAATCCAATTTGATTTATTACGTCCAAAATAGTTCTTAGCACAATATTTAAAAGTAAAGTAAAAATAAAGAATAATCCACTGGGTCTTATGGCCTTATTACATCAAGTAAAACCCAAAATAAAATTTAAGGTACTAAATAAACTAAAGTCCAAATAAAATAAAATCTCCGAATGTAGCATGGCCACCTCAAGGTCCACTGGCCCGGTTTGTCACTGCTCATCACCTGAAAATAATTCCCACAACGGGGTGAGTCAACGACTCAGTGTGCACACAATACAAACATTCAACAAATCAGGCATACATGTTCAAACATCAGATTCATATAAAATAAATTATGATGCAACCCAAACCCAAGCCTAATGGTCCATCCGCTACACACCACCCATACCTGCCAGTCACACCATGGGGACTACTAAGTCAACCCTCCATCCGCTACACACCATCGAAGGCGTCATTGCAATGACGTGCTCATCGCCTATATAATTTGTGTCATAAGACACCATATTCAAATAATGTAACCGGTTACCAAATTCGATAATGTAACCGAGTTACCATATTCAAATATTTGTGACCGTAGTCACCATATAACGTTAGTGAGACCGAAGTCAACACCATCCTCCCCTTTTACATAAACTCGAATGCCCCAAAAATTAATAATCATGCATATAATTAAATTCACATTCATATTCGTATTTTCACATGTTATAGAATAACATATTTCATAATCCAATCGGAAGTAGGAAACGTACCTGAGTACCTTTGTACCACATTAGGGTACTTAGCCATATTCATATTCTTATACATATTCATAAAAGTAATTGCCACATGATAAATCGAAGGTTAGTGTGCGTACACACCTGATTTGCTTAACAAGGTTCCTTGAGATCTCAAAATCCCGATCTAACTTTAGATCTATTAACTCCTTTGATGCCGAGTTGGTGTTTATTCAAATCCCGAAAACTTGGTTTTCCTTCACTTGATATTCGGCCAACCTTGATTCTTAACATGGGTTAGTTTTTGGCTTTAATAATTAAAGAACTGATTTAGGTAATCACAAAAGCCTTGGCCGAATACTTTTTAAGTGCTTACCTTATGGACTTTAAATCTCGAAACCTTCACCTTCCTCTTCCTTGAAATCGGCCAAATTCTAATTCCCTGAATCGGTTAGTTTTTAATTACGTTAATCTGAATCCCTAAGATTTGGCCTTGGCCGAATGTATATACTCACTTACCTTGGATCCTTGATCCCTATATTCAAAAAAGTGTAGAAACCTGAGAAACCCCTTGTAGATTCGGCCATGAACAAGATTTGGGATTAGTACTTTTACTTTCGGCATTTAGAAGAGAAAAGAAAGGAAATTGAATAGCTTAACCTTACCTTGATGCCTTTAATCGATTGCTTCTTTACTTAGAATCAACAAAGGTTCGGCTGTGATATTAGAAACAGAGAAGAAATAGAAGAAGAGAGGATGGATTTTTTCTTAAAGAGAATTCAGCAGAGAGGGGGAGAGAGCTAGGAAAATTTCGGCAAATGCTTAGAAAAGGTGAGAGAATAGCCTTTAGTTCTCCCTCTTTAGCTGAAATTGTCAATAGGAGAGCCCCTTTCTTGGCCACTACTCCATATATGATAATATTATCTCCTTTAATTATCACCTAATTAAATTAAAAGTATTTAATCCATCCTTTATCTCCTCATTTATCTTAGTAAAAGAAAATCCTTTATTTATCACTTATTTTATCATATATTTATGGAATTAAAACTCCTCTAATTCTAGAAGCTTGTGCCGTCCAACCTCTTAGCCTTGAAAGCAAAATAAAACCTTCATTATTTGCTTTCCAAGTGACTCGAACTCAGGCCATTTCCATAAGCCCTAAGTGACCCCTTCAGGCCACTTTTCCAAGCCTGTTTGTGTGTCAAATTTCACCAACTTTTTCTTTTAAGGCCCTCTTGCCCTTATTTCCTATTTTAAACTTTAAAATTTATCATTCTAGCCTTATTTCTAAGTTTCCTAAAATTTTTGATCGGCTCTGTAACTTGCCATTTTTCTTACATCTTTAAGTTTCCAAAATGTTCAGGTTTCCAAAATGTTCAGGTTTCCAAAATGTTAAAGTTTCCAAAATGTTCAGGTTTCCAAAATGTTCAAGTTTCCAAAATGTTTAGGTTTCCAAAATGTTTAGGTTTCCATTTTCATGCATTTCCAGGTTTCCAAAAATATCAAAAATTTATTCTTAGTGCTTAAGCTTGTTATTTCATACAATCAAACTGAAAATGCATAGGCCCTATTCAGGATGTTACATACAGACTTCAAATGGCCTAGGCACACGCCCATGGCCTAGGCCGTGCCTCTCACATGGCTGAGACACACGGCTGTGTCTCTGCCCGTGTGTTTTCTACAATGCATACTGAGTTGCAATTCTAGCATGCAAGGGGACACACGGTCGATCAACACGACTACGGGGCAGACCGTGTGTCACACACGGCCTAAACACACCCCGTGTGTCTACTTGTGTTGACAATAAGATGGCTATCTACCAAGCCATTGCAACCCTAACAAGATTTTATACTCATACCAAACAACTCATAATTCAAAGGCACATCCAAGAACTAAATTCATGACAATCACATAGGCATAAACTTCATAATTCCGTCATCATTGAATATATAAAGTATCTAGTATTGGCCCAATTCTAATGACCATTTACAAAATGACTTTGGTACATGCATAGCCAACACTTTGGCTAACAATTACGACCTAACAAAATACCCAAGTCCTATACATGCCATACTCAAAATAAGTCTAAATTATTATACCAAAGTGATGTCGATAGTGTGATTTTTGAACCCTGACAATCCATGTTCCTCGAGTTATCTTGGTAATACTATAAGGAAAAAGGGCAATAAAAAATGGGTAAGCATAAAGCTTAGTAAGTTTGTATGGAAATAAATAGTAACAATGAGCTCATAATATAATCCATCCATGGCATTAACTAGCCATACACAAGTCATAGTCTTTTTGCCATACTTACTCACACTTGCCCTTATTTAGCACATACCATGCGACATATCGTAATCGTTTCTTCATGACTCATTCACGAGTACTTGTATTCACTCATTCACATGAATTTAGTACAAATCTCATTTCTAATTCTAAACTCATTTACTTATCCCATTAATCACTAGGGATAATCAAAGATGCATATTCGTTGTCATTAATGTTGGTACAGAGCCAATGCCATATCCCTGAGGTGGTCTTACATGGAATCGCCTCTAAATGTCAATGCCATATCCCTAATATGGTCTTATATGAAATTTCACATTAAATATCGATGCCATATCCCAAATATGGTCTTATACGAGATCTCAACTCGGTGTCGAGGCCATGTCCCAGACATGGTCTTATACGGGACCTTATCCCTTCCATATCTTGATGATAGCATTTTCATATTCAATATGGTCCACTAGGACTTCAACATCTCATTCAACATTAACTACTCAATTTAGTATAGCATCATGCATCAATATAATGCCAAGCATTCTCATACATGCTATAAATGTTGAATCTATCGCATACAAACTTACCACATTTTCAAAATGAGCTAAACCGTCGATCTAATTCGAGACTTTGTTCCTTCTCCGATCGAGGTGAATTCTTGGTTCTTCTTGCTTTATAATAGCAATTTTTAGCTCATTTTAATCATCACATAAATAAAAGCATTTTAACAATCATGTTCTGGCAAAGTTACTATTTTGCCCCTAAACTTTGGTAAAATGACCATTTTGCCCCTAGGCTTAGAAATTAATTCTAATCATATTTCTACCTTCAACAAGCATAGGTGAACATTTAATACTCTTATGGCTATCATCAAAAATCAACTTTTCACACATTTACTACAATTTTTATAACCTTTGCAACAATGTCCAATTAGGTGTTTTTATGGCAACACCTTTCACAAAAATTGTTCATCTAACAACCAAGACTCATTTTCTTCCATAAAAATGTAGCAAATAACAATGAGAGCTATCATGGAAAAACTCTAGACTTTTCACCATATTGCAAATTAGTTCCCTCATTTGAAAGCTTAAGATCTATGGGTTCTAAAAGTACAACTACTTTCAAGAAAAATCATCAAAATCACTTACTAGAATGGAGGAGAGCTTTCTAAAAATTTGAGCTTTCAAAACCCCTATTTTATTTCATTTTTTTGTGGAGAAAGATGGAGAGAAAAGATGATATCTTTTCTTTCTTTATTTTATTAATACTAGTCAAATTAGTCACCAACTATTACCAACTTTGACCAATTTTGTCCATCTATCATCTCTTATGGCTGGTCAACTATATATCAAAGGGATAATTTCCTTTTAAAGACCTCCAATTTACAATCCAAGGCTATTTGGTAGCTTTAGCCTATAGGATGGAACTTTCGCACTTTATGTGATTTAGTACATTTTTCGCGATTAAGCAAGATATCGCTAAAATTAAAGCACCAAATTTTCCATGCACTAATACAATCATGCTCTAACTCAGAAAATAACATGAAAAAAATTTCTCTAACCTCGAATTAGTGATCCCAAGACCACTATTTCGATTAACCCCTAAATCAGGCTATTACAGATAATGCTTAGCTAATATGTTTTAGCTTGTCAATTTGCTATTTTGAATGTTTGAAATGGTTGAATGTGTTGTTATACGTATGTTGCCTTATAATGGTTAAAATTGTAGTTGTACAAATGTTTATGTAACTGTCCAGTTTAGACCCTAGTCGAATAGTGGTTTTAGGACCACATATCCGAGTCCAAAAATATTTAAATATTATTTTCTATGCCTGTAATATATGAATAGGCATGTATAAGAGTTTCGTGAAATAATTTATCTATTTGTGTGCCTAATTTGATAAAAGGACTAAATCGCATAAAATGTAAAAGTGGCCTTCTAATTTATTAAGTGCATAATTGATGTGTCTTACAAAGATGAGGTCCTTATGTGGTTATTTAACCCTTGAATGTTTTAAATGACAAAGATGGACATATGATAGTGGGATTTTAATGTAAATTAAAAAGGTTAAACTAGTAAATGTGATAATAAGTTAATTAAAACATAAAATAAAACATTTTTATAATCATTCGTGTCCATCTACCGCAAAAAATAAGAAAATAAAAGAAAGGTTTATAGCTTTGTGATATTCGGCCCTTGTTCATCTTAATTGATGTATGTTTTTTACTCGATTTTTGATAATTTCTACGTTTCCGTAATCATTGCTTCGAGTACTACAAAACATATGTCTTAATTTTGGAATTTGATGAAGAATTTGAAATTTTCAATTGATGGTTTTGTAAGGTTTGTGATGTTAGTTGATGAAATATGAAATATATGTGTTTGATTAACATGTTTTGTCTTTGGATTTTTGGTGAATTTGAGTAATTTGTACTAAATTGGGAAAATAATATTTTTAGGGACCAAAATGTGAGATAAATGAAATGTATGGACTTGTATGATTAATTTCAAAATTGGCTAAGCATGGGTACAAGGAAAATATGTGTATTTTGTGATTTTGTTAAATAGGGACTTAAATGTAAAAATGTGAAAATATGAGGGCTAATTTTTAAATTGTTCTAAATGTGTGTTTTTGGATTGAATTAAATTAATTGGTGAATAAATTAGTTAAATTTGAATATGTATAGCTCAAGAATTGAAGAAAATGAATTTACTCCGATGAAAGTCAAAAGTGATCGAATAGTCGAATCTGTTCGTTTAACGCGGATACGAGGTAAGTCTATATACAAATAAATGTATTTAAGTTGAATTGTTCATGTTTATTTGATATTGAATTGTGATGAATGGCTTTGAATGATATACATATGAAATCCGAGAAAGTATCGACAATGTGTCAAAGTTTGAAAAGTCTCATAGGAACCTTAGGAATAGATAGGATTCATATGTCATGACATAGGGATTCTGATATGTGATATCATGTAAGACCACGTCTTTGACGTTGGTATTGATTTTAGATTTACGTGTAAGACCATGTCTGGGACATTGCATCGTATTTGATTCGTGTAAGACGCTGTCTAGGATAGTGGCATATATATTTGATTACATGTAAGACCACGTTTGGGACATTGCAATTGTACGAGTATCTAAGCATTCTATTTGATTCTGAATGGCTCAATGGGTGATTCCGAGAAATGAAAGACTATGTGATATATGTAATCGATTCAGGTACGTTTGAATGTATACTATGATTGAGTATGAAAGGTAAGTATATGTGACTGTGCACAAGTGAGATACGAGCATAGATTCAATGAGACAAATTGTGGTATGTGTATGAATGTACTATGTTCAAAAGAGATACTTGGAGATATGATGTGTTGGTAAATAATGGCTAAACAAATGAGCCAAAGAAGAATTATGAATTTTCAATTGAGATATTAATGATCTTGTATTTGATATGATTATGAATGTTTATATGTTAAGTTTATTGGTATATGGGTTACTAAGCTTTTAAAAGCTTACTTTGTATGTGTATGCTTTGTTTTATTGATCGTTAAAACTACAGAAGGCTCAGGGATCATCGAGGATCATCAAACTTTATTTTGGTACCTTTTGAATGTATTTATAGCTAAGTATGGCATGTATAGTCTAGTTGAATTAGATGATGTTTGAGTTGTATATATTAGCCATGTGATATGGCTAGATAATCAATAATGTGAATAAGTAGTTCATGCTATATATTGCATAATTTGGTGTGGTTTGATGGCTAATAGTTTGATTAATGAAATGGTCAAATTTATGGTAAGTTTTTTAATGGAATGTACTTAAAAATGCTTGTGATTAGAATGAGATAAATGGTTCGTAAGTTGGTAAGTTTGATATGCATTGAATGGTTAGAAAAGATGGACACTATTGGTATGGTTTGGTTGCATTTTGAGGGCATGGAATGTGTTTATTTGTGCTTGTAGGTTTGACCCTAAATGGGTGGCAAAACTTGCCTTGCAAAATGGCCTATAATTGGCCACACGGGCGTGTAGCTCGACCGTGTCCCTTGTATTTGTAATGTGGTACAAGTCAGGCTCGTGCATGGGCTAGACACATAGGCGTGTGACTGACCGTGTGAAACAAGTTAGTTTCGACCACGGGCTGGACACACGGGCATGTGACTGGTCGTGTAGTGCAAGTAGTGTCGACCACGGGTGAGGCACAAGGACGTGTCTCATGGCCATGTGGACAAGTCAGAATGTATGCCCTGTTTTTCCATGGCTTAGACACACGGGCGTGTCTAAGGCCGTGTGAGGCACACGGTCTGCCCACACGAGCGTGTGACCTCTGTAACTTTGAAATATGTTTGAATTTCAGAAAAATTTTGTAATTGTTCGGTTTAGCCCCAACCCTTTTCTAATGCATGTTTAAGGTATCGTAGACCTCATTAAGGGACTTTAAGATTGTGTTTTGCTATGTTATGATGATGATATAATTTATGATGTGAATGGTTCGTAAAAGTTTTGATTTGTCCGGTAATACCTTTTAACCCTAAAACTGTGATGGTTACGGATTAGGGGTGTTACAGTTTAGATGATGAATGTGAAAATAGTCATTTTGGCATCAAAATGTGGTTGGCATATAGGTTTATTGATGCTAATTGTTGAATGGCCCATTTGGTGCCATTTGGTGTGTTTTTTATAGGAAAATCAAATGGTATGTTATGGTAGAAACTTAGCTAAAAGTTAGTTGAACATTTGACCAAATTGTGTTTATATTTGTACATGTTTTATTATTGTGATTGAGGTTCCTTTTAGGCATATTGGTTGTATGCTTATGTACCATATTGGATTGCTTATTTATGGATGGTTCTGGTGCAATTTGAATGCTTATTTATACATGCAAAAGTGATTGTAGGTTCATGCTTGAATGAGTGAGAATAATGGCTTGGAAATGGCCTATGTTTCATCCACACGGGCAGAGACACCGACATGTGTCTCAAACGTGTGTGACACATAGCCTGGCAACACGGCCTTATGTCCCCTATAGCTTTTGAAGGGTTGGAAGTGAAGCTGTTACACAGCCTGGCACAAGGGCATGTGAGGTTATTTCGAACGGTACACGACTTGGCACATGAGCGTGTGGCTTAGCAGTGTTTACACGGGCAAGGGCACGGGTTGGGACACAGTCGCACGTCCCTACTTCAAATGTCCACATGGTCTGGGACACAGGCGTGTCCCTTGGCCATGTGACCCCTGCAATGTTGAAAATTTTCATTATTTTCTAAAAATTCTATTAGTTTCTGATTTAGTCCCGACATGTTTCTAATGTGTTTGTAGGGCCTCAAAGGTTCGTATAAGGGACAATATGCTTGTTATGGATTATTTTTTCTATGATTATTGATATGAACTGAAATGTTTAAATTCTTGATCGTTTTGAAATGAAAACTCCAGTAATGCTCCGTAACCCTAGTCCATAGATGGATACGGGTTATGGGTGTTACATTTATTAGTATCAGATATACAGTTTAGTTGATTCTCAAAATGAATGTATCGTCCGTTAGTCTAGATATACATGTCATTTTATAACCTGTGATAGTGTGATTGTAACACCCTTAAACCGTGTCCATTGCCGGATTAAAGTTCCAGGGCATTACTATGCTTAACACAAATCATATCATTCATTTACATTCATTAAAAGCATGAAAAAAATGCATTTCAAGATTATACTACCATAGCAAACTTAAACATTGATATCTTATCATAATCCATTTAAGCCAATTTCGTATACTTGCATATATTTATGTTTTCTGCTCAAAACATATAAACTTAAACTAAATGTATATGTGCTTGTTCAAACCATATTCGAATATGTCAATTTAAAAAAAAAAAAACAAACATAGCATAAAACTTCCTATACAAACGGTTAATATAACTTATATAGATCATATAATCTTTGGCATGTTTTATCACTTCTACCAAATCACATTATCAAACCACCCAATTACCTATTCGACATATACCTATTATTTTAAACTTATCAACATAATAACCTTATGCCACATACAATACTTCATGCCATTAATTTCACATGACCGAATGTATACATGATTACACATCAAATTACTCATTACTATTTCACTTCTGGTTAACACATGCACAAAATACAATTTATGTCAATCATACCTAATCACATTGATACATTCAACTAAACATGCCGAAAGAAATCATCATCATTCCAATGTCACATAGATATTTGAACCATATTTAATCCATTACTAAAATCTCCAATAGTAAATTCATAATTTAACCAACTCAAACCAACTCAAATAAAGAAACCTATACAATCAAATTTAAACCATAAGGGACAAGCCATTTTCGCAAATCATCATGATCATTATCCCTTTGCTTTAAAGTAAGTAAAAGATCACTTAATCTAATACCTTACTTACCTATGCTTAAACCATAAAATAAACCTTTGAAGTTACCATAAAGCAAAACCGATTATTCACATCACTAATACCATGACCACATTACGAATCACACATTCATAAAAGCATAGCCATTTTCGCATGGCATACATACATATACATATCATTCGATCACAACATAAGAGATTTAGTCTATACATGCCTTTGACTCAAAAAGTATTCAAGACATATATATATATATATATATACACCAAAGAGAGTGATAGTGTGGTTAACTTCACCAACGATCCTTCGAGCCTGTAGCTTGACCAAAATCTATAAAATGAACAACGAAAACACACAAAGTAAGCTCACTAGCTTAGTAAGTCTTAAGCACATATAATTTTAATGAACGTACATGTAAACATTTTAATCTTCAAGCTTATCATATTGTACATAAATATTTCTATATATATATAATACACTTAGCCGAATACTAGTGTCACATTTGTATCAATTACTATCACTATGTTATCATGAACACATACTTTATCAACTTCACATATAAGCAATGTACATACACATTAATGATAGGTTCAACATTATAAAATAAAGTACTTGTGGAATTGACCATTTCAGTACATCGTATTTGATTTAACAATAAGAAATTTGCTCACTTCATCCCTTACAAACATAATATGCCAACTCTTACCTGAGCTTTTGACACAAAACATTATATATAACTTACCTTGTTTGATTCTCAAATTTTCCATTTATATCAATTCACCGGCATTAAGCCAGCTAGGCACGAAGCCCGAATATGTCACCGGCACTAAGCCTGCTAGGCACGAAGCCCAAATATGTCACCGGCACTAAGCCTGCTAGGCACTAAGCCCGAATATGTCACCGGCACTAAGCGTGCTAGGCACTAAGCCCGAATATGTCACCGGCACTAAGCCTACTAGGCACTAAGCCCGATAAGTAACACCGGCACAAGGCCTGCTAGGCATCAAAGCCTGATAAGTAACACCGGCATAAGGCCTGCTAGGAATCAAAGCCTAATAAGTAACACCGGCACAAGGCCTGCTAGGCTAATAGCCCGAGATATCAACATTTTCAACATTTCAATGCACATTTCAATAATACCATAACCAATTCAATCACTTAAATTTCATAATTCTATCACATTTCAAACTCAACTAAGCTTATTCACATTTCCTAAATAAAATTGTTACATCATTGTATACTCCGCATATCATATCGATTATACACCTTTACATGGTATTAACAAAACATATCCAATTCAATGTAATACCTTTACATTCGGCTATCACATAAAAATATGCCCAAATTTATCAAACATTGTCATTAAACACATTCACAATTCATTCTTTAATATAATCTAGCTTAAGGACTTACCTCGACTTTCGACGGACAACGTTAACCGGCTAGTGACAACTTTCATTTTTCCCCGATCCAAGCTCGTTTTTCTTTGTCCTTGATCTAGAACACATTAAATTCAACTCATTCAAGTACATTTCAATTCAATTTAATCCCAAAATACATAAACATGCAAATTACCATTTTGCCCCTAAGATTTCACATTTTTACTATTTAGTCCTAATTGTACAAAACATAAAATACACAAAATTTGCCCAGACTATGCAAGGGCCGAATGTTCACAAGGGCATTATAAGTCCATTTCTTTCATTTATTTTGCAAATAAGCCCCTCTAAAAATTTACTTTTACAAATTAGCCCTCAATACTAAAATTCACTAAAATTTCTAATACAAAACATATAAATCCTTAACATATCATTAATTTAAAATCATCAAACATAAAAAACCTCAAAAATTCATCAATGGCCGAACCTCATAAACACATGATTCTCAAAAATTTAAGCATGGGTCGGGTAATATACGAAGCAACGATCTCAAAAACGTAAAAATTATTAAAAACCGAGCTCAAACTAACCTTGATTTGGTGCTTCTAATTGCCGAAATTCAAAGGAACAAAAACCCTTTTTCTTTCTCCCATATTTGGCCAAAGAACAAAATGAGATGATAATGGCTTTTTCATTTTATTTTATTATGTATATAATGGTTATTTAATTAATTTACTAATATAACCTTTAATATAAAATAAACTATTACATATAATAATGGCATATTAGTCAAAAGCCATCCACTAACTTATAAAATGGAATATTTACCCACCTAATACCTCAAATTAAGAAGCCATCATCATTCTAGCACTTTACACTAAAGAATGCAACTTTTACGCTTCACGCGATTTAGTCCTTTTTATCAAATTCAATACTTAAACGATAAAATTTTTCTATGAAACTTTCACACACATAAATTCACATATAATAAACACTAAATATAATATTTAAATATTTCTCAGGCTTGGATTCGTGGTCCTGAAACCACCATTCCGATTAGGGTCAAATTCGGTCTGTTACAACTCTTCCCCCTTAAGGATTTTCGTCCCCGAAAATCTTACCGTTAAATAACGTCGGATATTGTTGCCTCATTGAGTCCTCAGGCTCCCACGTAGCCTCTTCAACTCAGTGCCGATTCCATAGTACTTTCACTAAGGAAATCCTTTTGTTTCTTAACTCTTTCATTTCGAGCTAAGATACGGATCGATTTTTCCTCATACGTCATATCGGTTGGATTTCAATCTCGGATGGAGCAATCACATGTGACGGATCCGATCAGATTCACGGAGCATAGAAACGTGAAACACATCATGTATCTTTTCTAATTCGAGAGGGTAGCTTCAACCTATAAGCAACAGCCCAACACGTTCAATGATTTCATACGGTCCGATGAATCTCGCACTCAACTTGCCTTTCCGGCCAAAACGGAGTACATTCTTACACGGAGAAACCTTTAAAAATACTCGATCTCCGACCTGAAATTCAATGTCTTTATGTTTCAAATCAGCATAGGACTTTTGACGATCCGAAGTAGCTTTCAAATTGTCTCTGATAATAGCTACTTTCTGTTCGGTTTCTTTAATCAATTCAACCCCATGTATTTTGTTTTCACTGAGCTCAGTCCAATACAATGGTGTACGACATTTGTGACCGTACAAAGCTTCGTTGGGCACCATTTTGATACTAGATTGAAAGTTATTATTATAAGCAAATTCAATCAGAGGTAGGTATCATTCCCACGTACCTTCAAACTCGAGAATGCAACATCTCAACATGTCTTCAAGTATCTGAATAGTTCTCTCAGATTGACCGTCCGTCTGCGAATGAAAGGCTGTACTAAAATGAAGTTTAGTACCTAAAGCATCTTGCAACTTCGTCCAAAATCGCGATGTAAATCTCGGGTCTCTGTCTGAAACAATGGAACTCAGTACACAATGCAATCTCACAATCTGTGATACATACAATTCAGCAAGTTTATCAAGTGTATAGTCTGTACGAACTGGCACAAAGTGAGCTGATTTAGTTAGTCTATCAACTATAACCCAGATAGCATCTTTCTTACTCGGTGTTATAGGGAGACCGGATACAAAATCCATTGTAATTCTATCCCATTTCCATTCAGGTATCACGATTGGCTGAAGTAGCCCGGAAGGCACTTGATGCTTGGCTTTTACTTGCTGACAAATTAAGCATTTTGAAACAAATTCAGATATATCTCGTTTCATACCAGGCCACCAGTAGGACTGCTTCAAGTCATTATACATTTTCGTGCTATCCGGATGTATCGACATCTGACTATTATGAGCTTCTTTCAATAACATCTGAATCAAATCCACGTCCCTCGGCACACACATTCGACCTTTGTATTTCAAGAAGTCATTTTCATCAATTCGAAATTCTGACTCTGCATTCTTTTCACACTAAACCCGTTTAACAGTCATATCTTTGTCAGCTTTTTGTGCATCACAAATTTGCTAGATAAACATCGGTCTTGCTTTTAACTCTGCTATGATCGAACTATCACCTGACATAACCATCTGTGTGTTCAATGTACGAAGAGCAAGCAATGATTTTTGACTTAATGCATCTGTAACAACGTTAGCTTTCCCCGTATGGTAGTCAATCACTAACTCATAGTCTTTCAACAGTTCTAACCATCTGCGTTGTCTCAAGTTTAACTCTTTCTAAGTCATCAAATATTTTAGACTTTTGTGATCCAAGTAAACATGACATTTCTCACCGTATAAATAATGACGCGAAATTTTTAATGCGAACACAATAGCTGCAAGTTCTAAATCATGCGTCGGGTAGTTGCTTTCATGCGATTTCAATTGTCTTGAAGCGTAGGCTACAACTTTGCCTTCCTGCATCAAAACGCAGCCCAAACCATTCAAAGAAGCATCAGAATAAATAACAAATTCTTTACCCGATTTAGGCTAAACTAACACTGGAGCTTCTGTCAAAAGGGCTTTCAACTGATCGAAACTTTTCTGATAATTTTTTGACCACTCGACCTTGACATCTTTCTATAGTAGCTTTGTCAAAGGTGTAGCTATTACAGAAAAACCTTTCACAAACCGTCTGTAGTAGCCCGCAAGTCCCAGAAAACTTCGAATCTCAAAACATTTTTCGGTGGCTTCCAATCAAGTTTAGTCGAGATTTTGTTCGGGTCAACACGAATACCCGATGCTAAAACAACATGACCCAAGAAACTGACTTCAGTCATCCAAAACTCACACTTACTAAACTTTGCATACAACTGTTGATCTCGTAAAGTTTGTAACACTAATCTCAAATGCTCGGCATGCTCGGTTTCATCTTTAGAGTAGATTAGTATATCATCAATAAACACTACTACAGACCGATCTAAAAATTCCCTGAAGACCCGATTCATCAAATCCATAAAAATAGTAGGAGCATTAGTAAGCCCAAAAGGCATAACCAAAAACTCAAAATGTCCGTACCTCGTCCAGAATGCAGTCTTGGCACATCTGTATCTCTGACTCGCAACTGATAATAACCCGATCTCAAATCTATCTTCGAAAATACTGAAGCCCCTTTTAATTGATCAAACAAAACATCAATCTGAGGTAACGGGTACTTATTCCTTATAGTTACCTTATTCAGTTGCCTATAATCAATACACATTCACATCGTTCAAACTTTCTTTTTCACAAAAAGAACTGGTGCACCCCAAGGAGAGAAACTCGGTCGTGCAAAACCCCTATCTGTTAACTCTTGCAACTGTGCTTTCAACTCTTTTAACTCAGTAGGTGCCATCCGATACGGAGCTATCGAGATCGAGTCGTTCCCGGTGCTAATTCAATGCCAAACTCAATCTCTCGTACTGGGGGTAAACCCGGTAATTCTTCAGGAAACACATCTGGGTATTCACACACAACCGGTACAGATTCAATATGCTTTTCAGATACTTTATTATCCAATACATAGGCCAAATAAGCTTCGCAACCTTTTCTCACATACTTTCGGGCCAACATCGAGGATATTATTGCAGGAAACTCACTTAAATCACTAGATTTAATTCTGATAATCTCGCCGTTCTGACATCTCAAATCAATAAGTTTTCTTTTGCAATTCACCACTGCATCATGTGAAGTTAGCCAATCCATTCCCAGAATTATATCGAACTCATCGAAGGGCGACAACATTAAATCAGCTGGGAAACAATAATCTCGAATCATCAACGGGCAACCTTTACACACTTCATTTACAAGTACGCATCTACCCAAAGGGTTGGACACACGAATCACAAACTCAGTAGACTCAACTGGTAGAGTCTTACCGAACACTAGAGTATCACACACATATGAATGAGTCGAACCAGGATCAATCAATGCAATCACAGTAATATCATGAAGGGTAAAAGTACCGGTAATGACATCGGGGGAAGAAGCATCCTCTCTGGCTCGTGTAGCATAAGCTTTGATAGGTGCTCG
Organism: Gossypium rotundifolium; assembly: GCA_025506655.1. NCBI lineage: Eukaryota > Viridiplantae > Streptophyta > Magnoliopsida > Malvales > Malvaceae > Gossypium > Gossypium rotundifolium. The sequence continues at coordinate 36,590,610 of CP106730.1, forward strand.
AGCCTATGATCGAACTACAGTGTCCTTCGTCCATCTCTGACTACCACCTACTTTACTGGAAGGTTTGGGTGGTCGACCCCGTGTTGGCATGCTGCTCGGTCTAGTGTTCTGAACCGTATTCTGATCGGCTAACATCGGGCACTCTCGAATAAAATGGCCTGACGATCCACATTTAAAGCAGGACCGATCACGAACCTCACAACTTCCAGAATGCCATTTCCCGCAATGTTTACACTCGACCCGGTCTAGTGGAACCTTACCAACGCTGGCTATCGAAGTGGCTCGATAACTCCCTGGAGGTCGATCACTTCTAGGTAAGTCTGAAGTACCTTTATGTCGGTTGGAGTCATCTCTGAATTTATTAGGCACCGAATGGCAAGTCTTACTCGTTGATCTCTTACTAGTATCTCTAGCTTCTATTTCAGCTTTTCTTTTCTCTTTTCCGAGCTCTTCAGCCTTACAAGCCCGCTCGACTAGTATCACAAACTCTTTGATTTCAAGAATGCCGACCAATAACTTTATATCTTCATTCAAACCATCTTCAAATCTTTTGCACATAATGGCTTCAGTAGAAACACACTCTCTAGCATATCTGCTAAGTCTGACAAATTTTCTTTCATATTCTGTCACAGTCATTCGCCCCTGTTTTAGTTCAAGAAATTCTTTTCGTTTTTGATCGATGAATATCTGACTGATATATTTCTTACGGAACTCAAATTGGAAGAAGTCCCAAGTTACTTTTTCTTTTGGAACTACGGATACCAGTGTGTTCCACCAGTGATAGGCAGTGTCCCAAAGTAGAGATATAGCACACTTTAGGCATTCATCTGGAGTACAAGATAACTCATCGAGCACCTGAATAGTGTTATCAAGCCACATCTCAGCTCGTTTTGCATCATCATTATCATTGCCCTTGAATTCCTCGACCCCATATTTTCTGATTTTATCAACGGGAGGCCTGCTAGATCTCATCGGATCTATCATCGAAGTCTTTGAAGGTACCGAGTTGGATTATTTGGGGTGGAGGTTGTTGTACAGTAGGTTATTACGAACAAACTGGTAAACCATTCATTCATCATTTGGTAGAAGGCTTGTTTAGCCTTCCCCTCGTGGTTTCTCGTATCTGGTCGAGAGTCTAATGGCACTGATCCACGTGTGAGACCGGGCGCAACGCTCTCCACATCATCAGCTACGACTCTATCAGGATCGGAATCCATTTACTATATAAAATATAATTGAAATTGTCAGAAGTCACCACATTATCATATATACAATTCAAAGGCATGTATAGCTAGACTCTTACATACTACGGTAGTCCTAGAATCGACTAAACCGTAGCTCTGATACTAATAAAATGTAACACCCTTAAACCGTGTCCGTTGCCGGATTAAAGTTCCAGGGCATTACTATGCTTAACACAAATCATATCATTAATTTACATTCATTAAAAGCATGAAAAAAATGCATTTCATGATTATACTACCATAGCAAACTTAAACATTGATATCTTATCATAATCCATTTAAGCCAATTTCGTATACTTGCATATATTTATGTTTTCTGCTCAAAACATATAAACTTAAACTAAATGTATATGGGCTTGTTCAAACCATATTCGAATATGTCAATTTGAAAAAAAAAAAACAAACATAGCATAAAACTTCCTATACAAACGGTTAATATAACTTATATAGATCATATAATCTTTGGCATGTTTTATCACTTCTACCAAATCACATTACCAAACCACCCAATTGCCTATTCGACATATACCTATTATTTTAAACTTATCAACATAATAACCTTATGCCACATACAATACTTCATGCCATTAATTTCACATAACCGAATGTATACATGATTACACATCAAATTACTCATTACTATTTCACTTCTGGTTAACACATGCACAAAATACAATTTATGTCAATCATACCTAATCACATTGATACATTCAACTAAACATGCCGAAAGAAATCATCATCATTCCAATGTCACATAGATATTTGAACCATATTTAATCCATTACTAAAATCTCCAATAGTAAATTCATAATTTAACCAACTCAAACCAACTCAAATAAAGAAACCTATACAATCAAATTTAAACCATAAGGGACAAGCCATTTTCGTAAATCATCATGATCATTATCCCTTTACTTTAAAGTAAGTAAAAGATCACTTAATCTAATACCTTACTTACATATGCTTAAACCATAAAATAAACCTTTGAAGTTAACATAAAGCAAAACCGATTATTCACATCACTAATACCATGACCACATTACAAATCACACATTCATAAAAGCATAGCCATTTTCGCATGGCATACATACATATACATATCATTCGATCACAACATAAGAGATTTAGTCTATACATGCCTTTGACTCAAAAAGTATTCAAGATATATATATATATATATATACCAAAGAGAGTGATAGTGTGGTTAACTTCACCAACGATCCTTCGAGCCTGTAGCTTGACCAAAATCTATAAAACGAACAACGAAAACACACAAAGTAAGCTCACTAGCTTAGTAAGTCTTAAGCACATATAATTTTAATGAACGTACATGTAAACATTTTAATCTTCAAGCTTATCATATTGTACATAAATATTTCTATATATATAATACACTTAGCCGAATACTAGTGTCACATTTGTATCAATTACTATCACTATGTTATCATGAACACATACTTTATCAACTTCACATATAAGCAATGTACATACACATTAATGATAGGTTCAACATTATAAAATAAAGTACTTGTGGAATTGACCATTTCAGTACATCGTATTTGATTTAACGATAAAAAATTTGCTCACTTCATCCCTTACAAACATAATATGCCAACTCTTACCTAAGCTTTTGACACAAAACATTATATATAACTTACCTTGTTTGCTTCTCAAATTTTCCATTTATATCAATTCACCCAAGCATTAAGCCACTAGGCACGAAGCTTTGAATATGTCACCTAAGCACTAAGCCTACTAGGCACGAAGCCCGAATATGTCACCGGCACTAAGCCTGCTAGGCATTAAGCCCGAATATGTCACTGGCACTAAGCGTGCTAAGCACTAAGCCCGAATATGTCACCGGCACTAAGCCTACTAGGCACTAAGCCCGATAAGTAACACCGGTACAAGGCCTGCTAGGCATCAAAGCCTGATAAGTAACACCGGCATAAGGCCTGCTAGGAATCAAAGCCTAATAAGTAACACCGGCACAAGGCCTGCTAGGCTAATAGCCCGAGATATCAACATTTTCAACATTTCAATGCACATTTCAATAATACCATAACCAATTAAATCACTTAAATTTCATAATTCTACCACATTTCAAACTCAACTAAGCTTATTCACATTTCCTAAATAAAATTGTTACATCATTGTATACTCCGCATATCATATCGATTATACACTTTACATGGTATTAACAAAACATATCCAATTCAATGTAATACCTTTACATTCGGCTATCACATAAAAATATGCCCAAATTTATCAAACATTGTCATTAAACACATTCACAATTCATTGTTTAATATAATCTAGCTTAAGGACTTACCTCGACTTTCGACGGACAACGTTAACCGGCTAGTGACAACTTTCATTTTTCCCATCCAAGCTCTTTTTCTTTGTCCTTGATCTAGAACACATTAAATTCAACTCATTCAAGTACATTTCAATTCAATTTAATCCCAAAATACATAAACATGCAAATTACCATTTTGCCCTAAGATTTCACATTTTACTATTTAGTCCTAATTGTACAAAACATAAAATACACAAAATTTGCCTGACTATGCAAGGGCGAATGTTCACAAGGGCATTATAAGTCCATTTCTTTCATTTATTTTGAAAATAAGCCCCTCTAAAAATTTCCTTTTACAAATTAGCCCTCAATACTAAAATTCACTAAAATTTCTAATACAAAACATATCAATCCTTAACATATCTTTAATTTAAAATCATCAAACATCAAAAACCTCAAAAATTCATCAATGGCCGAACCTCACAAACACATGATTCTCAAAAATTCAAGCATGGGTCGGGTAATATACGAAGCAACGATCTCAAAAACGTAAAAATTATTATAAATCGAGCTCAAACTAACCTTGATTTGGTGTTTCTAATTGCCAAAATTCAACGGAACAAAAACCCTTTTTCTTTCTCCCATATTTGGCCAAAGAACAAAATGAGATGATAATGGCTTTTTCATTTTATTTTATTATGTATATAATGGTTATTTAATTAATTTACTAATATAACCTTTAATATAAAATAAACTATTACATATAATAATGGAATATTAGTCAAAAGCCATCCACTAACTTATAAAATGGAATATTTACCCACCTAATACCTCAAATTAAGAAGCCATCATCATTCTAGCACTTTACACTAAAGAATGCAACTTTTACGCTTTACGCGATTTAGTCCTTTTTATCAAATTCAATACTTAAACGATAAAATTTTTCTACGAAACTTTCACACACATAAATTCACATATAATAAACACTAAATATAATATTTAAATATTTCTCAGGCTCGGATTCGTGGTCCTGAAACCACCGTTTTGATTAGGGTCAAATTCGATTACATTACAACTCTCCCCCTTAAGGATTTTCGTCCCCGAAAATCTTACCGTTAAATAACGTCGGATATTGTTGCCTCATTGAGTCCTCAGGCTCCCACGTAGCCTCTTCAACTCCGTGCCGATTCCATAGTACTTTCACTAAGGAAATCCTTTTGTTTCTTAACTCTTTCATTTCTCGAGCTAAGATACGGATCGATTTTTCCTCATACGTCATATCAGGTTGGATTTCAATCTCAGATGGAGCAATCACATGTGACGGATCTGATCTGTATCTACGGAGCATAGAAACGTGAAACACATCGTGTATCTTTTCTAATTCAGAGGGTAGCTTCAACCTATAAGCAACAGGCCCAACACGTTCAATGATTTCATACGGTCCGATGAATCTCGGACTCAACTTGCCTTTCCGGCCAAAACGGAGTACTTTCTTCCACGGAGAAACCTTTAAAAATACTCGATCTCTGACCTGAAATTCAATGTCTTTATGTTTCAAATCAGCATAGGACTTTTGACGATCCGAAGTAGCTTTCAAATTGTCTCTGATAATAGCTACTTTCTGTTCGGTTTCTTTAATCAAATCAACCCCATGTATTTTGTTTTCACTGAGCTCAGTCCAATACAATGGTGTATGACATTTACGACCGTACAAAGCTTCGTAGGGCACCATTTTAATACTAGATTGAAAGCTATTATTATAAGTAAATTCAATCAGAGGTAGGTATCGTTCCCACGTACCATCAAACTCGAGAATGCAACATCTCAACATGTCCTCAAGTATCTGAATAGTTCTCTCGGATTGACCGTCTGTCTGCGGATGAAAGGCTGTACTAAAATGAAGTTTAGTATCTAAAGCATCTTGCAACTTCGTCCAAAATCGCGATGTAAATCTCGGGTCTTTGTCTGAAACAATGGAACTCGGTACACAATGCAATCTCACAATCTGTGATACATACAATTCAGCAAGTTTATCAAGTGTATAGTCTGTACGAACTGGCACAAAGTGTGCTGATTTAGTTAGTCTATCAACTATAACCCAGATAGCATCTTTCTTACTCGGTGTCATAGGGAGACTGGATACAAAATCCATTGTAATTCTATCCCATTTCCATTCAGGTATCACGATTGGCTGAAGTAGTCCGGAAGGCACTTGATGCTTGGCTTTTACTTGCTGACAAATTAAGCATTTTGAAACAAATTCAGATATATCTCGTTTCATACCGTGCCACCAAGAGGATCGCTTCAAGTCATTATACATTTTCGTATACCCGGATGTATCGGCATCTAACTATTATGAGCTTCTTTCAATAACATCTAAATCAAATCCACGTCCCTCGGCACACACATTCGCCTTTGTATTTCAGCGGTCATTTTCATCAATTCAAAATTCGACTCGCATTATTTTCACATCGAACCCGCTTAATACCATATCTTTGTCGACTTTTCGCATCACAAATTTGCTAGATAAACATCGGTCTTGCTTTTAACTCGGCTATGATCGAACTATCACCTGACATAACCATCTGTGTGTTCAATGCATGAAGAGCAAGCAATGATTTTTGACTTAATGCATCTGCAACAACGTTAGCTTTCCCCGTATGGTAGTCAATCACTAACTCATAGTCTTTCAACAGTTCTAACCATCTGCGTTGTCTCAAGTTTAACTTTTTCTAAGTCATCAAATATTTTAGACGTTTGTGATCCGAGTAAACATGACATTTCTCACCGTATAAATAATGACGCCAAATTTTTAATGCGAACACAATAGCTGCAAGTTCTAAATCATGCGTCGGGTAGTTTCTTTCATGCGATTTCAATTGTCTTGAAGCGTAGGCTACAACTTTGCCTTCCTGCATCAAAACGCAGCCCAAACCATTCAAATAAGCATCAGAATAAACAACAAATCCTTTACCCGATTTAGGCTAAACTAACACTGGAGCTTCTGTCAAAAGGGCTTTCAACTGATCGAAACTTTTCTGATAATTTTTTGACCACTCGACCTTGACATCTTTCTGTAGTAGCTTTGTCAAAGGTGTAGCTATTACAGAAAAACTTTTCACAAACCGTCTGTAGTAGCCCGCAAGTCCCAGAAAACTTCAAATCTCGAAAACATTTTTCGGTGGCTTCCAATCAAGTTTAGTCGAGATTTTGTTCGGGTCAACACGAATACCCGATGCTGAAACAACATGACCCAAGAAACTGACTTCATTCATCCAAAACTCACACTTACTAAACTTTGCATACAACTGTTGATCTCGCAAAGTTTGTAACACTAATCTCAAATGCTCGGCATGCTCAGTTTCATCTTTAGAGTAGATTAGTATATCATCAATAAACACTACTACAAACCGATCTAAAAATTGCCTGAAGACCCGATTCATCAAATCCATTAAAACAGCAGGAGCATTAGTAAGCCCAAAAGGCATAACCAAAAACTCAAAATGTCCGTACCTCGTCCAGAATACAGTCTTGGCACATCTGTATCTCTGACTCACAACTGATAATAACCCGATCTCAAATCTATCTTTGAAAATACTGAAGCCCCTTTTAATTGATCAAATAAAACATCAATCCGAGGTAACGGGTACTTATTCTTTATAGTTACCTTATTCAGTTGCCTATAATCAATACACTTTCGCATCGTTCAAACTTTCTTTTTCACAAAAAGAACTGGTGCACCCCAAGGAGAGAAACTCGATCGTGCAAAACCCCTATCTGTTAACTCTTGCAACTGTGCTTTCAACTCTTTTAACTCAGTAGGTGCCATCCGATACGGAGCTATCGAGATCAGAGTCGTTCTCGTGCTAATTCAATGCCAAACTCAATCTCTCGTACTAAGGATAAACCCGATAATTCTTTAGGAAACACATCTGGGTATTCACACACAACCGGTACAGATTCAATATGCTTTTCAGATAATTTATTATCCAATACATAGGCCAAATAAGCTTCGCAACCTTTTCTCACATACTTTCGGGCCAACATCGAGGATATTATTGCAAGAAACTCACTTAAATCACTAGATTTAATTCGATGATCTCATGCTCGACATCTCAAATCAATAAGTTTTCTTTTGCAATTCACCATCATGTGAAGTTAGCCAATCCATTCCTAATTATATCATCATGTGAAGTTAGCCAATCCATTCCTCAACTGGTAATTATATCGAACTAATCAATGCAATCACAAGAATATCGACAACATTAAATCATAGGTGCTCGAGCGGGAAACAATAATCCTAAATCATCAATGGGCAACCTTTACACACTTCATTTACAACCCAGCCAAAGGAACGCCCTCGATACCCAAAGGGTTGGACACACAAATCACAAACTCATCTCTTACTAGAGACTCAACCTTACAAGCCCGCTAGAGTCTTACTTTATATCTTCATTCAAACCATCTTCAAATCTTTTGAACACTAGAGTTTCACACACATATGAATGAGTCAAACCAGGATCAATCAATGCAATCACAAGATAACTCATCGAGCACACGAATAATATCATAAAGGGTGAAAGTAGATCTCATAATGACATCGAGGGAAGAAGTATCCTCTTTGGTAGAAGGCATCGATCGGTGCTCGTAGCATAAGCTTTGATAGGTGCTCGAGCTCGATGATCGAACTATAGTGTCTTATCGTCCTACCATAGCTCTTGATATCTTATCATAATCCATTTAAGACTACCACCTACTTTCAACTTACAATTTAAAAAAAACAAACATAGCATAAAACTTCCTATATAAAATCTTTGGCATGTTTTATCACTTCTACCAAATCACATTATCAAACCACCCAATTACCTATTCGACATATACCTATTATTTTAAACTTATCAACATAATAACCTTATGCCACATACAATACTTCATGCCATTAATTTCACATAACCGAATGTATACATGATTACACATCAAATTACTCATTACTATTTCACTTCGTTAACACATGCACAAAATACAATTTTTGCCAATCATACCTAATCACATTGATACATTCAACTAAACATGCCGAAAGAAATCATCATCATTCCAATGTCACATAGATATTTGAACCATATTTAATCCATTACTAAAATCTCCAATAGTAAATTCATAATTTAACCAACTCAAATAAAGAAACCTATACAATCAAATTTAAACCATAAGGGACAAGCCATTTTCGCAAATCATCATCCATAAAATAAACCTTTGAATCCATAAAATAAACCTTTGTTAACATAAAGCAAAACCGATTATTCACATCACTAATACCATGACCACATTACAAATCACACATTCATAAAAGCATAGCCATTTTCGCATGGCATACATACATATACATATCATTCGATCACAACATAAGAGATTTAGTCTATACATGCCTTTGACTCAAAAAGTATTCAAAACATATATATATATATACCAAAGAGAGTGATAGTGTGGTTAACTTCACCAACGATCCTTCGAGCCTGTAGCTTGACCAAAATCTATAAAATGAACAGCAAAAACACACAAAGTAAGCTCACTAGCTTAGTAAGTCTTAAGCACATATAATTTTAATGAACGTACATGTAAACATTTTAATCTTCAAGCTTATCATATTGTACATAAATATTTCTATATATATATAATACACTTAGCCGAATACTAGTGTCACATTTGTATCAATTACTATCACTATGTTATCATGAACACATACTTTATCAACTTCACATATAAGCAATGTACATACACATTAATGATAGGTTCAACATTATAAAATAAAGTACTTGTGGAATTGACCATTTCAATACATCGTATTTGATTTGACGATAAGAAATTTGCTCACTTCATCCCTTACAAACATATTATGCCAACTCTTACCCGAGCTTTTGACACAAAACATTATATATAACTTACCTTGTTTGATTCTCAAATTTTCCATTTATATCAATTCACCGGCATTAAGCTTGCTAGGCACGAAGCCTGAATATGTCACCGGCACTAAGCCTACTAGGCACGAAGCCCGAATATGTCACCGGCACTAAGCCTACTAGGCACTAACCCCGAATATGTCACCGGCACTAAGCCTGCTAGGCACTAAACCCGAATATGTCACCGGTACTAAGCCTGCTAGGCGCTAAGCCCGATAAGTAACACCGACACAAGGCCTGCTAGGCATCAAAGCCTGATAAGTAACACCGACACAAGGCCTGCTAGGCATCAAAGCCTGATAAGTAACACCGGCACAAGGCCTGCTAGGCTAATAGCCCGAGATATCAACATTTTGAACATTTCAATGCACATTTCAATAATACCATAACCAATTAAATCACTTAAATTTCATAATTCTATCACATTTCAAACTCAACTAAGCTTATTCACATTTCCTAAATAAAATCGTTACATCATTGTATACTCCGCATATCATATCGATTACACACATTTACATGGTATTAGCAAAACATATCCAATTCAATGTAATAACTTTACATTCGGCTATCACATAAAAATATGCCCAAATTTATCAAACATTGTCATTAAACACATTCACAATTCATTCTTCAATATAATCTAGCTTAAGGACTTACCTCGACTTTCGGCGGACAACGTTAACAGGCTAGTCGACAACTTTCGTTTTTCCCCGATCCAAGCTTATTTTTCTTTGTTCTTGATCTAGAACACATTAAATTCAACTCATTCTAGTACATTTCAATTCAATTTAATCCCAAAATACATAAACATGCAAATTACCATTTTGCCCCTAAGATTTCACATTTTTACTATTTAGTCCTAATTGTACAAAACATAAAATACACAAAATTTGCCAAGACTATGCAAGGGCTGAACGTTCACAAGGGCATTATAAGTCCATTTCTTTCATTTATTTTGCAAATAAGCCCCTCTAAAAATTTACTTTTACAAATTAGCCCTAAATACTAAAATTCACTAAAATTTCTAATACAAAACATATCAATCCTTAACATATCTTTAATTTAAAATCATCAAACATCAAAAACCTCAAAAATTCATCAATGGTCAAACCTCATAAACACATGATTCTCAAAAATTCAAGCATGGGTCGGGTAATATACGAAGCAACGATCTCAAAAACGTAAAAATTATTAAGAACCGAGCTCAAACTAACCTTGATTTGGTGCTTCTAATTGCCAAAATTCAAAGGAACAAAAACCCTTTTTCTTTCTCCCATATTCGGCCAAAGAACAAAATGAGATGATAATGGCTTTTTCATTTTATTTTATTATGTATATAATGGTTATTTAATTAATTTACTAATATAACCTTTAATATAAAATAAACTATTACATATAATAATGGCATATTAGTCAAAAGCCATCCACTAACTTATAAAATGGAATATTTACCCACCTAATACCTCAAATTAAGAAGCCATCATCATTCTAGCACTTTACACTAAAGAATGCAACTTTTACGCTTTACGCAATTTAGTCCTTTTTATCAAATTCAATACTTAAACGATAAAATTTTTCTACGAAACTTTCACACACATAAATTCACATATAATAAACACTAAATATAATATTTAAATATTTATCGGGCTTAGATTTGTGGTCTCAAAACCACCGTTCCTATTAGGGTCAAATTCGGTCTGTTACAGTGATAACTCCTGACAATTTAAAACTTGTTTTATTATAGTAAGGGCATCCAATCTACCTGACTCCGATGAAGTTGACAGTAATGCTCAGGCCTTCACTTATGGAGTGTTGTCGAGTAGTACAAGACCTGTATCTGAGAGCCGGGGAGGAGAAACTAAGGAAGCTTTCTTTAAAATGACGAGTCAGTGGTTTACCAAGTTCATACGAATGAACCCAATGACTCAACGACCCCCATCACGACTTATTCCCCAATCGATTCCTATCGCTCCTCAAGCAATGGAAGCAGTGCAAGTTAATAAATCGATAGTCGACAAAATTCACAAATATAGGTCTAAATAATTTAGATCTACAGTTGATGATGATTCTGAGATAGCTAAGTTTTGGTTAGAGAATACTATCTGAATTTTTGACGAGTTATCTTGTACACCAGTTGAATGTGTAACGTGTGCAGTATCTCTACTAAAAGATTTAGCATATCAATGGTGGAATAACTTGATTTCAATTGTTGTGAAAGAGCGTATCGACTGGGAATATTTTCAAAATGAATTTCGAAGGAAGTATATAAGTCAAAGATTCCTTGATCAGAAACGTAAAGAATTTCTTAAACTTAAGCAGGATCGTGTGACAGTGCCAAAGTATGAACGAGAGTTTGTTAGATTGAGTAAATATGCCCAAAAGTGCATTCCGATCGAGACTGCAATGTGTAAACCGTTCGATGATGGTTAAACAAGGATATAAAGCTTTGAGTCAGGATTCTCGAATTGAAAGAATTCGTTGTTTTAGTTACAGAGCACATAAAGCCAAAAAGTTTAACAAAGATAAAAGAAAATCTGATTTTGAGGCTAGAGGCACAAGAAAAAGATCGACAGGGAAGTTGTATCAATCACAGTAGAAGACATCGAAAGAACACCATAGCTGTTTGACTACTTCAGTGGGATACCTTGATAGAGACCGAGGCAAACATTATGCAGGTTCAAAGGCAAAAGCTATGTCTGTAGTGAGTGTAGGTACCTTTAAAGATAATAAACCTGATTGTCAATGGTATGGATGTTGACATTTTGGTGAGTTCAGGGTGAAAGATGCAGCATGTTTCAAATGTGGTTCGTTTAAGCAATTTATTTGTGATTGCCCAAAAATATCCGAGAAAGAAAAAGTTCAAAGTGTTCGACCCAGCAACACTGCTGATAATACTAGAAAGAACATTTGTTTTCTCCCTACTTATTGGTTAATTTATCCCCATTTAGTTGTCTTTAGCACATATTTTAGCATTTTCAGTTCAGTAATTTACATCTTATAACTCAGTGGAACTTAGCTTATTTATCCTTAATTTTGTCATGTTTTGGAACTGATGTCGCTGTATGAGTATTTTCAGATTGCGCCCAGAATTGTCACCACACCTGACAGCTGTCCGGATAGGAACAAAAATGTGTGAGTTATCTAGTCTGGTAAAACTAACTTGTACGTACGAGGCAACATGATTCTGATGAAAGGACACCTAGGCTATTTGGGAAAAATATAAATATTCACATAAAAAAAAAGAAAGAGGAGAGCTTTTGGATTATCATCTTCTTCAACCTATCATTTGAAGCTTTCGACTATGGTGGCTTAAGTCTCCTAAGGGTGAACCGACGCGAAAGAGATTCAGACTAGCTCTCGACGAAGAGCCTTGAGTGCAGCACAAGAGGGAATAGAGAGATTCAAGTCGAGTTGTCTAGGACTAGTATTCTCCACTTGTTTCTTTTATATTTCTTTTTTAACGATTGTGATTACTTTTTATTTCATGTTTGTACAGAAGTACACATGATTTCTGGGTTAAATGTTATTTTATTCATGTAATGCCCCAAAAATATAGGATCTGTAAATTTTTCTATGATTTGATAAATTGCATGTATGGTGGGTTGGCTAGATGATTTGGGATATGTTTGGGGGATTTTTAGGAAGCCTGAGTCTGAGTTATGGCCTTGGAAAAATTTTAGCTTTTTCCTTTAAAGGTATCTAGACATTGACACATGGGTCTTATTAAGTATGGTGCTTGTTTTAGGTTACAAAAGGAGCTTGTGTTGTGGTGGCATGTAGCGTGTAGAGCATAGAATAGGGCAAGGGTTCGAATCCCATATCAAGGAGGGAGCATTTATTTAGTTAACTGGGGCGACAAGAGTTTATGTTGGATTTGAACTCTAGCATTGGAGAGTTTGAATTGGCCTTATGAGATGGTTGTGGAGGACATCAAGGAGGGATAAGGGGAGAGTATCATGGAGATTTTCTAGGAGCTAGAGATTGGAGGAAGAGTTGTAGCGAAAATGGATAGCTTGTTGGTGCAAAATTCGGCTAAGGGGTTTGGGATGTGCATTTTCGGCAAATGGTGTTTTGAGTTGGTGTCGAATATCCTCTTAGTCATTTTAGGGTTTTTACATTTTTGGCTCCTTTTTCTCTCTAGTGTCGATTTCTTTGGTAATCACTTGTGTTTCTTCGGGATTTTAGCACAAGTCTTTTGTGCCGAATCGTAGGTTCCAAAATACCGAAAGTACTGTATCGTTTCTTCTAAAACTTTTTCTCTCTTCCTTGTTTCAAAAGTTGCCGAATCACTCATAGCTGAATATCTGCTGCCTTTTCCTTTCTTCTAGCCGAACTCAACTTCTTATTTTCCCTTTCATTATTTCTTTTCTTTTCAAGATAGCCGAACACTTCTCTCTCAAAACCTTTGTTCTTCTTGTGTTGACCGAATTTGTTAAGGCCTAAACACATTCTTTTCTTTGTTCCTAACCATTTCTTAATCCTTCAATTTATTGGTAAGTGGTTACTCTAGCCGAATCTTGGTTGGTTTCTTTCTCCATGCTCGGTTATTATCTCTTGGGTTGAAAGGCTATTTATTAATTTTTTTTCGTGGAGATAAGTTTATCTAACACCTTATTTTTCGTTCGAATATTGCTAGGGACTCATTTTCTTTAACCAAGGGGTAGGCCGATTACTTTTCCCCTTTAAGGGATCTTTTGATTCGTGGTAAGCGTTTTAAGCATAGTATATATATTTTTATGGGATTGTAGATTCTTATGAATCGGTTAACAGTTCTTGTGAATGTAATAACATTGAAAAAAATACGTGGTTTTGGGACTAGAGGAGATTGCGGTTGTTGATTGGTAAGTAGCGTTAGTCTGATTAAAGCATTTTCAATATTATGGTAATGTATTAACAAGGGTTTGAGACTAATTGATGGGGTTGTTGTTATCATAGGTGTTTAATCTTGGAAGCGCTTCAACTACAACCCATAATAGGGGTGTGTGTGTGTGTGTGTGTGTGTGTGTGTGTGTACACAGTAAATCATTACTATCAGGAAATAGAAAGAGGTGTGTATTCACACCACTATTTTACTGTGAATTGGAAAAAGCCGAAAAGCTAAAATTTTGGCATTAAGGCCCTCAAGAGCGTGTGATCACTTGTGTGGTTAAACAGAGCCTATAGATTATGGGCGATAGACTGTAGTGGTTGCCACGAGCGTTCTCGCGAGCTTGGGTCATCTTGGGCCATGATGGCCGAAATGGGTCGTGTGTGCCCAATGGGTTTGTGGGCCCCACATGACTAAAACTTACAGTAAGTGATAAATTATGGATTTAGCTATGATGATCCCATAGCCATGACTGAATTTAGGCTAAATGGGCCATACAAGCATGTGGGCCCACTTGGGTCGAGTAATGGTCCTTGGGCCCATTTACACTGTTTTGGCCATATAGGTTATCTGAGTCATTCGAGGCGACTGTAGGCCTCTGGTCAGGTTGTAAACTGTACCGAACCCCTAACATGTAGAATTATCGAAAAACCCTAGTATGGTAGAATAACCGAGATAGCCCCCTGAGGGGTGAAATTACTGTTTCACCCTAACTGACGAAATGACCATTATACCCCTAGTAGTAGTTTAGTTGATGTGTGTATGATATCTAAATGACTGTTTATGAATATGACATACTAGATACACATAATATTTATGACACGACATTTTTCATTGGGGTTGGGATTCTGATTTGGAGGAAGTACTGTACTAGTGGCTCTGCCATGTTTTATTGTTCTAGTGGCTTTGCCACGTATTTTGATTTTAGTGGCTTCACCATGTTTACTATTATTAGCAGCTTTGCTGCGTTGCTATAAGCAGCTGTGCTGTGATATTGGTGTGTTGGTTGGGTGGATCGATTTAGTCCCCACATGATGTGTTAGTTGGTATAGGTGGTGTGTTGGTTGGATTGGGTTGTGTTGCATCTCTGTTCTGCACTGTTATTACTTTAGGATCAGACTCACTCTATTACTGTATAGGGCTAATAGTGATATATTTTTTAATAGGGCTCTGGCCCAGACTATTATTGCATGATAGGGGATTACACACTTAGATCTTGTAACTGAACCTTTTCTCATAACTGTACAGGTAATCCCCAGCCTTAGATGATTTGGAGCTGCGAGGGACTCGGAGGTAGCCACATAGGCACGAGTATTTTGATTTATACCTAGCCTTTTTAAATATTTTATTTTAGTGTTAATTTTTATGTAATAAGGCCATTGGAGTTTAACTTTTATTTGGTTTTAGTTTCTTACTTCTACTTGCTAGATTAGGAAGAATAAATGGGTTTTACAAAATAATAATTGTTTTCAAAGAAAACATCGCATTTCAAATTTTAATGCGTTTTTTCATGAGAAGAGCACTGCAATTTTTATTTTAGATTAAGAAACCTATAACAAATAATATGACCAATAATTAGCCAACATGTTTTGATTTTACAACACCAACGTTTTCAATGACAATTACCTAAAAAGGGTTTTAGAACTTTAATCACGAAATTTCATCGACAAGATCGATTTTCAAATCAACGTGACACATCAAATCTGATCGTAACATCTAGGCCAAGTTTGGGGTGTTACATTTAGTGGTATCAGAGCCAAGTTACAAAACTCAGCTATGGAATGGGTTCTTGAAAATTTTTAAAATTTTCTAAACTTTGGTTTTGGAAGGAAAATTGAAAGGTTGTTGCTGAAAGTATGGAACACCAAGTCTCCGGTGTCAAATCTGTAAGTTCTCTGACATTATTTTTGTTATAGACTGAAATGTTATACCGAGAAACTATTATAGGTAGTAGTATGGCACTGAAACTCTTAGTTAGAAGACTAAAAACTATAGTGAGATATTTCGATCTGCGAGAACAAAAACTTTAAATACTAATTATCATAAAACATCTGTTAATAATTACTGGAACTATGAACTGATTCATAAGAATTTTAAAATAGATAATACATTGTATCGATATTAGCACAAAAGGTACTTGCGGAAGGGGTACACGAGGCCGCGGTAGAGGCTGAGTTACTAGAACTAGATCTTTAGTATCAAGATATATGCCTGCTATGAAGGCACCAGCCTCACCAGTAACTGAGACAAGGTTTCATGACCGAGCAGTTGGGGATGACGTTCTATCCCAAGCAATGCTACGGGTTCTCGAAAGGGTTGCTGGAGCGAGTACTAGATCAGTGGGCCGGAGGTCAATTTCTGAGTGACTTCGACCTAATGGAGCAAAAATTTTTAGGGGTATTTCTGTAGTAGCCCCAAATGTGGCAGAATACTGGCTGTAGGCCGGTGAAAGAATAATGGACGATCTCGACTGTACTGTGGAACAAAAGTTAAAAGGAGCAGTGTCCTTTCCACGAGACGAGGCATACAAGTGGTGGCTCACTGTAAGAGAGGCTACGCAGGCTGATCGTTTGACATAGGACTTCGTTAAGGCAACCTTTCAAGGAAAATATGTTGGGGCGAGTTATGTGGATGCGCAGAGGAAGGAATTTCTAAGCCTGATCTAGGGGAATAGTTTAATGGCATAGTATGAGGCAGAGTTTCCACAGTTGAGTCGATATGCTTGTGTATAGTCGCAACTCAGTTTGAACACTGTGTGCGTTTCGAGGACGCCCTATTGATCGTGTCAAACAGTCAAGTTTTAATATTTATAAAAAGAATGATCGAACCTATAGACTAACTATGACAACGATAGAGGCAAGTGCACCTATCGAACAGTAGTATAGTTTAGGCAAGAATATCTTATCAAACCCAAGGGAACCTAAAAGAACTACTACTCACTTTCTTTCTATTATTTAGCCTAAAATATGGAGTGATTGGTTTATTAATCTAAAAAAAAACTAATGAAATACTTAAACTAAATGCAAAGACAAAAGAATGAATTGGAGAAAGACATTAGGAAAACTCAGTTGATGAAGACGATACCCTCAGGAAGAATCCACCTATGGCTTCACTTATTATTTATTCCCAAACCATATGATTTCTTTACTTAGCTTGATTCGTGAGACTCCCTAACCTATATTAAACCCTCTCTCGAGCCGAATAACATCTAACCTTAGGTTAATTAGTGGAACTATCATTCTCTTATAATAACCCCCTAAGGAAGCAGTAAATCAATCAATGGATTCCATATTAGGTTTTACTCTAATCTGGTAAAATCTCGTAACTCTATGTCTAGGCGCCAGATCAACTCCGCTCAATTATGCTAGATCTACTCTTAGGTAGGGTCTATTCCTCCTCCACCTAAGCACATCAGATTGAATTAAGCAACATAATTAAGAACAAACCAAGTACTTATCATATAATTTAGAAATCAAATAACAAAATCCATCATAGGTTTCATCCCCTTCAGGTATCTGAGCGGTTTTGTTCATACCTAAATACGAAAACATCTCAAGAGTAAAGAATAAACAAGATATAAGAAATCCCTAAAACCCCCTAAAGGAATTGAAGGAGAGATCCTGTGTCTTGAATGGAGTTTTGACTTCTTGAGATGGATCAACTGGCTATCTTCAAGTGATTCCCTAAAAAATGATTGCTTAGGCCAAAAGCCTCTACTAAAAGCTCCCTTTTAATGTCTACCTTGGGTTGTTTATATAGCCTTTGGGATGCTATACTTGGCTCTTAAGTATCTCCTTTAAGTAGAATTACTATTAGGGTGTTGGAGTAGGCTTAGGAGTATGTTTCTTTGGCTTCAAGCATCCAAATCCAAGTGAAATTACTCTCTCCCACGGTAGGGGCACGGCCACGACACACGCCCGTGTAAATCGTGGTTGGGCTGTGTCTCAATTCTGTCATTTTAGGCACGACCATTTGTGTCAAGATTCAGGCCGTGCTTCAGGTCTATTGATTTGGGCACAGCCATGTAGATCACCAAGCACGTCCGTGTGATTAATGGATGCTATGCGGCCATGTGTTACGTAGTTGAGGCCGTGCTCTAGGTAATTGGTGAGGCACGATCATGTGGGCTTTAGGCCAGGCCATGTTGATTGCTTGCTAAAGCCCAATTACTCTATTTTAATCCGTTTTGCGTTCTTTTTATCCTCGGGTGCTTTTCTGAGTATAAACATGAAAAGAAAGGATTAAAAGCACATTTTTACATAAATCAAGGGCTAAATCATCCAAAAGCATACTAAATATGGGGTTAAAATATGTTACTTTTATGGTTTATCAAATACCCCCACACTTAAGCTTTTGCTTGTCCTCAAGCAAAATTCTCAACTTACAATTAAAATGAACTTTCCATAGTTCATAATTCCTATCGACAATGTCTCATCATAATTCATAGATAATTTATACATAGATAATTCAACTCAAAGAACCCTAAAGATTTAATTATGATAAGTCATACATTTATAGCATGAAAACATAGGTATCTCCCCTTATCTAAGTGATTACCTTTAATTAAAGCCGACAAGGATTGACATCCTCACAAAAGATTCACTCAAATCACTCAATGGTGTTTAAGGTTCAAGAATAAGCACTCTAAGTCGAACCTAAAAAGTTAATCCCATAGACTTGCCTAGAAATCAAATCTCCACCACTGTATATGAGATGATACACAAATCAAAAGGTCTTTAATCAGGGTTGTAACGGGGCTAGGGTTAAAAGGTGTGGATACAGGCTGAATTAGAGGTTATAATCGATATTGAATTGACTAATTACCTAATCTAAAAATAATGAACTAAATATGAATATTTACATCGAATGAAAACTAACAATATCTACTATTGATAATTTACTCTCTATAAGAGTATTTTCATCCCTCAAATTTTTAAAATACTTTAATACGAGCTTTTTCTTTAAAAATTGGAGTTTTAAATACTCTAGGCTCTTTTATTATACTACTAATATTGAATATACTTGGATATTTTTATTTTATTTTATTTTTTAAGAATAAACTAAAATAAACATAATATAAGGAACTTTGGTGATTAAAATAACCTAATTCGATAATTTATCAAATCAATTCTCGATAGAGGAGTAGCCAAAGGAATGTTGATAACAAATTCAAAGGGATTTTGGGTTAATATTAGTGGGTGAGTCAATAAAAAAAATTGTTAGGATTCAACGGGGTTCACTAAGGGTTAATTTGTAGGAAGGCTTTTTAGTGGAGTGAACGGGTTAAAACCTAGGTGCCTTTATCATCTCAGTATGTCAAATCATTAATGTGGTCTCGACATGCATAAACGAGGCAAGTTCTAGAATAACAGTTCAAAGTTGACACACTCATAATCAATACAGCGAGCGTGAAAAAGAATATATGCTCTATAAGTCTCAAAATCTCACAAAAATTATGGGTGTTTTGACATCAATCCTTATAATTTTTGAACTTTAAGGTGATACTCAAATTAGGTTCAACAACCTATTAATTTTAATTTTTAGAAGGTAGACTTATCATGCTCGATTCTCTAGTATTCTTCAAATTTAATTATAAATGTACAATTAACTAAGACTTATTCTAAAACATATTGACAAAAATCATAAATCATTAGAAATTTCATCCTAATTAGTAATATGAGAAAAATACTTAAGATCAAAACTAATTTCAGAGTTTTGAGAATTATGAAAAAAGTTTAGGCACTATTACCCCCACACTTAAGATGTACATTGCCCTCAATGTACAAGGATATATAATGATAATTAGATGCCAAATCAAAAAGAGAAGTGGGGAAAGTAATACTCCCTGAAATCTAGATGATCTCTGGCATCTTTGTGTGTAAGGTATATAATTTTGCAAAGTCACTATGTTAACGAGCTTGTAGTATATAATTGGTTAGGGATTCTTAAGAAATTAAATAGCCAATGGTAAATGAGAGAAAAGGAAAAAAAAATTAATACTAGTAAAAGTTCAAATTTAAACGCAACATCAAATGAAAAGTTTTAAAATAAGGGAAGTAAATGATAGATATATGAAAGAAAGGATTCAGAGGTCCTCATCGTCGACTGGATCCTGTGGCGGTGTTGGTGGTGATTGTGGAAGTGATGGCAGATTTGTTGAAGGGTAGCCTCGATCCCATCAAAACGTGGTGCAGTGTCAGTAAACTGCTGGGTGCAGTACTGCTTGAACTATGTGAGGCATGCAGAGATATCTGCCATCGAAGCTACTGGATAGGATGGCTGCTGGCTTGGGACTGGTGGGACATCATCAGTAATGTCCTCAGGCACCTCCTCGTTTGTGGCAAGTCTGTATTGAGGGGGATCGGTGCCTCAATGGTGCTTGATCATCGTCATGTGGAGCATCGTCTGGATGCCTTGAGGTGCCATGTTCCCCATCAGTGTGAGAAAGGCAATCTGATTGTTGGTGTTGAGAATATTGAAATGTCGGGCTAGTCTCGTGATGTAAGGCCCCATTGATAGGATTCTTTTCCTGTGCTGATCAGTTTGGTGCTGCATTGCACATGCAATGAAGTATGCCATGTCAAAACATGTCCTTCAGACATGCATGATAAGAAATAAATATCTTGTTTGTTGATGACACCGGTGCTTCCTTTGCGACCTGTAATAGTATGAGCAAGAATAACATGAAGATACCTGAAAGCTGGAAGAAGGGCAGTCGCTTTGGAGTGACTCAGGTTGTAGTCATGTTTAGTGGGTTGTAAGTTGTGCCAACATGCGATAGGGGTGAAGTGGAGTTCTCTGTTTAACTCAGAAAGTGGATTTTCTTCTATAAATTCTGGCGTATAAAGTCCGAGTGCCTATCCGAATTGAGGTACGCTTAGTCGACATACTATGCCCCCTAGGCGGAATTGAATTGTGCTGGCATCGTCAAATTGTGTCATTATCGTCTATAGGGTGAATGTGGCACAGAACTCAAGAGTGAGTTCCAAGTATGTGGGTTCTACGATCACAAAAAATTGCTCCCATGGTTCCGTTGAGATGAGAGCTTGAACATCTCCAACGAGTCTGACTTGTTGTAGGGCATCCCAATCGATGCATCTACCGGTTTCGAGGGGTCTATCCCGAAATACTTTGTATCGTTCTTCCTGAGTTGGTTGAGGGAATTTGAGGAATGGGTGTCGAAGTTCAGTAGAGGCATTTTCGGATGATGATCCGGGCCCCTTCATTTTCTTGCTCGGGACGGCTCTTTTAATGCGTGATGACAACATAATACCTGAAAAATACTTCCTTTATCTAAGCAAGATTTTTCCTAACAAATAATCAAAAATTAATAGCAAATTTAAATATTTCTTCAAGAACAAATACTAAAATCAGCAAACCTCAAAATGACATTACAGTTAATAACTAAAATTTCATTATTCATTAGACTAATTCCTAACTAAAATCATGGTTAATAAAATAATAAAGTTCATGGAACCAAACATGTTGCTTAAAAATCATGATTTTAACTATGATTTGCATTAGAACATCAATTCTTCCATGAGGTAAGGAAATAAAATCTAACGTGTGTTAATAGTAAATCAGACAATGCGTTAAATAGTGGAAATCAATAAGAAAAATAGATTAAAGTAACCAAAAAGAAAAATAAAACAACCAATAAAAATAAAAAATCATGTTTTAATAAAGACTTAGACAAGAATGAAAATAAACTTAAACAATATGAATTAAATCTAAAATCAAACAAAACTTAAGACGAAATATGCAAAATGTGAAGGAAAAAGAACCAGGCACGGTGGTGCTTGACGAGCGCGGGTGGGGCGCACGGCGGTGGTGCTGGGTTATTCAGCGTGGACACAGCCTGGTAAGGGTGTGTGTTGCGGGCTTGTGGATGGTTTTGATTAGTATTTTGAGAAGAATGATCGAAAGGAGGTGAGTTGGAAGGAGGGGGTGATTTGGTGGCCGGATTGAAGAATGGGGGTGTTGGAATTTGATTTTAGGGTTTGGGTTTGGGGAAGAGGATGATTATTTTTATAAATAGGGTCTGAGACACGGTCTTTCTACACGCTCGTGTCATTTTAAACTTGCATGTGCTTTCATGATTTTGGGTTTTAGGCACGTTTAGACGTGTTTGCCATGGTCATGTCAATGTTTGCCACGCCCGTGTTTTGATTCACACGATTGGGTCGAACGGGCATGTGTAGCATGTTCTTTATAAGTCAGTATGTTCTCACGGTCGTGGGCACGGTCATGTTCTAGCCGTGCTCAATAAGTTAGTAGCTTCACACGGTCGTAGGGAACGACTGTGTTAGCATGTGCTTGATAAGTCAGTAACCTCGCACGTTTGAACGGCACGGGCATGTCTTATATTGCAGCCCGTGTTTGTTTGAAATGAAATTCTCCTTATTTGTGCACAAGCCCCGCCACGCCCGTGGTGTGTCCCCTACCTTATACATGGCCGTTGGCACGCCCGTGTTCAAGGCTAAGTTAATAGTCCTTCATTTTTGTTAGATCATTTTAGAAAAATTTTAGAAAGACCAAGTAAATGTTAGTGTGTTACCACTCGGGTTGCCTTCCGAGAAGCGCTTGTTTATAGTCTTAAGCTAGACTTTCCCTATTTTCGATATTAAAGGAGGGTTCATAGAGTAGAATCTCCTCTCTGATATTTTTAGGATCTGCACCATTATAAATTTTAAGTCAGTGACCATTTACCTTGAATTTGCCTTTTGTGGGATGAGTTACCTCAATGGTGCCATATGGAAAGATTGTTTTGATCATGAATGGGCCTGACCATCTTGACTTTAGTTTTTCGGGGAACAGTTTAAGCCTTGAATTGTATAGTTGGACTAGATCTCCTACTTTGAATTATTTTGCTCGCTTGAGACGAGCATCGTGGTGTCACTTTGTTGCTTCCTTGTACAGTTTTGAGTTTTCATAGGCTTCTGTTCTCTATTCATCCAGCTCGTTCATCTGCATCATTCTTCTCTTTCCTACAATTGTGAGGTCAGTATTCAAAAATTTTGTTGCCCAAAAAGCTTTGTGTTCTAGCTTAAATGGTAGATGACAGCTTTTCACTTATACAAGTTTGTATGGGGATGTTCCTAGAGGTGTTTTGAATGTTGTTCTGTAGGCCCATAAAGCATTATCTACCTTAACTGCCCAATCTTTTCTATTTGATTCAACCATTTTTTCTAGGATGCGCTTAAGCTCTCGGTTTGCTACCTCAACTTGTTCGCTAGTTTGAGGATGTTATGGGTGGTCGTTCTATGGCATACTCCATATTTCTTTAGAACTTTTCAAATTATGTATTGTAAATGGGTACCCTATAACTAATGATGGCTCTAGGTGTCCCGAATCGGAGAATAGTTTCTTGAGAAATTTAACTCATCGCCGCATCATTGGTAGGTGAGGCTTCGCTTCTACCCATTTTGGCATGTAATCAACTGCTACTAGGATGTATTTATTTCCAAATGAACTAGGGAAAGGTCCCATAAAATCAATACCCCATATATCAAATATTTCACATGACAGCATATATGTTTGAGGCATTTCATCACGTTTAGAAATATTACTTGTTCTTTGGCATTTATCACATGCGATAACATACCTGTTGGCATTTTTAAATAGAGTAGGCCAGTAATAACTTGATTCAAGTATTTTGTGTGCTGTCTTAATACCACTGTAATGTCCTCCTGATAGTCCTGAATGACAATGTTCCAGGATTTTGCTTGCTTCTCTCTTTGTAATGTATCTTCGAATTACCTGATCTGCACATATGCAGAAAAGAAAGGGATCTTCCCAAAAATAATGTTTCACATTAGCGAAGAATCGCTTCTTTTGGTGATGTGTTAATTTTGTTGGCAAGACGTTAGCTACTAAATAATTCGCAATATTTGCAAACCATGGTACTATAACATCCTAAATGTGGGCCTGTGCATTTATATGTTGGTTTAATATGTTAATTCAAGAATTTAAGGCTCGGGCTGAGGCCTTGATTAAATATTTGGATTAGGGTTTAAGTTAATGATCTATGTAATTTAGGTGATATTTTGGGTTTTAAAACTTGGGCTAAGTGGCAGATAAATAGTGTTAGTTTATAATTTGAGTTAGGTAGCAATATGGGCTTGTGGCCCAACATTTGGAGGTGCTTTAAGTGGGCATGAATGTGGCGTCACAAGGGGGATGAGTTTGGGCCTTGTGTGGCAGATTGGGCCTCAAGATTTGTGGGTTAAAATTCCACATAGGAGAGAAGGGGGTGGATGGCACATGTGCTATAATATAGGAGATTCAATTATTTTATTTTTATTGATTATTAAATGATGATAATAGGAAGGGAGGAGTTGGTTTGAAGGAAGTCTCTTCTAAAGGCAAGATAAGGATTCGGTTATCATGCAAGATAAGAGCTATCAGGAGGGGGAGAGTTGGCTGAAACTCCAACACTGTGTGTGTGCCAAAATTTAATAGCTTGGGTGTCCAGCTTTCTTTCATTTTTTCTCTTTTCCCTCTACCTTTCTCATTTTTTTTCTCTCTGGCCAAAATTTCTTTTCTTTCCTCTTCTCATACTTTTCTCTCTTCGAGCCGAAATTCCCTAGCCTTATTTCCCTCTTCATTATATTTTAAAAAGTCAAATTCTCCCTGTGCATATCCTTTTCTTCCATAGCTGAACCATCAGGTGAGACCTTATTTTTCCCGAAGGTGCACCATAGCCAAATACTCCTCTTTAATCTGGTAGGTTTTGGGATTTTGCTTCTTTGCGATTTATTTATTCTCTTTTATCAAGTTTCTAATCTGAATCAGTTTTGTAAGGCCCTGTCGATTTCACTCTCTGTACCTAAAAGCCGAATCTGTTTCATTAAAGTCCCCTGTGCCGATTTGTGAAAACCCGAAGGTAGGTGGTCAATGGTAGGTTTGGCCAAATGGCCACTGTATTGTTTTTTTGTCTTTGGCTGAATGTCATAAGGTGTTAGATGGGTTGTGATCATCGGTTTGGTTAACTATTTTTGGTGATGGCGGAATGTAGTAAGGGAGGTGATGTGTTCTCAAGGACATTCGAGATTCGATTAACTAGGTAAGAGTTCGTTTTAAGTGTTATAGTTATTTAAGTAATTAGATCTCATCATTTAAATGGTTTAGTGATTAAGGGATTATGATGGACTCAAATAACAGTCAGGCAAAAAAGGTTGGACCTGTAAAACCAACACCTAAATAGAAGAAGCGATCTATTTCGGTAGTGCGAGATTGGCCATCAAGGTGTGGGCCGACATCGAAGTCAGATCGTGGGCTAATAGTGGTAGTCTCGAGTGATAGTAGCGTAGACATAGCAAAAGTGTTAGTATGAGAATCAGGTGTGTAATACTTCCTCACCATCTAGATCTGATTATTAAATATATGCTCATAAGTTTTATACGTTATGATAAATGCTAAAATCTCGGTTTAATGATGGAAATCCAAAGAGGGTAAAAGCGAACCACCAGGTTAGTGAATAATCTGATTAAATGTTATAAGTAAAATTTCTTGTATGTGATTGCATGGGTGGGGTAGATGAAAGGAGAAAGTTATACGTTATATGTGTAGCGATTTTTACCGTGATCTGTTGTAGCGACTAATGCCGTGATCTGTTATAAGGGCTTCAGCCATAATATGTTGATGAGCAGCATTACTGCCATCTTGGCGTGTAGTGGTGTGGGTTGATTGTAGAAATCTCCAATGGTGTGAACGGCTGGTACGGGGTCATGTAGCGGATGGAAACCTAGGAAAATGGGTTGGGCTTTGCATATTATTTGTTATCTATGTAAATGAAATTATTATTATGTTTTATGGGTTAAGGCCCAAATCTAGTGGTGCAGAGGGTTGCACACTGAGTCTCACGACTCAACCAATTAAATTAACATTTCAGGTGACACTTAGTGTATCGGATCAGGTTGGAGAGGAGTGCAAGGTGGCCATGCAAAAGAATATGTGGATCCGGAAAAAAAAAAGACTCAACTTAATAGTTTATAAGATATTTTATTTTTTATGGATTTTAAACCCCGTTGTAATAAGGACAAGGGCCACTAGTTTATATTCTGGTTTTATTATGGGTTTTAATTCTTCTTCTTTATTTATTTACTTTAATTAAACTAGGACATGTAATTAAGCTTTGGGTTTTTAATTATAAGGCTTATTATATAAATTACATATGGGCTTTCCGGTAACCTGAATTGATTTATTAAAATTTTTCTTAGTGACATACTAGATCCGGTTGTAGTGTTTGGGTCAGGTTTGGGGTGTTATAAATTGGTATCAGAGCCCAGTTCAAAACTTAACTCTGGGGGTTTTTAGGCTCAAAATATTTTCTAAAAATGGGCTTTTGAAACATGGATGTTTTTTTTAAGCAAAGGTTTATTAGCTCACCATTGCACTTGCGTCTTCGGCCCAAGTTTGCTAGGTAAGTATTTTGAACTCCTGATTGTGATATAAATGTGGGCTTAATGGGTTTTATGGGACGTAAATTATCTAGGTTAGAACTTGATGGACTCTAGGCTTAGACAAATAACTCTTAAAATCCATAAGATTTAACTTCATTAAACAAAACCTGTGTAAACGAGTCACAAGACTAAGGTGTGGTAACAAGCATATGCATGTCTAGGAGTAGATCCGGAAGAGCTTGGTATTTAAGCAGTCTGAGTGACTCAACTCTTCTTCGCTGGAATCTTACTTGGTGCATAGTGATTGTTCATTTTAGCCATGACAAGGTGTGGCAATAGGCATATGCATGTCTAGGAGTGGATTCAGGGAAAGCTTGGTATTTAAGCAGTCCTAGTGACTCACCTCCTTTTCACTAGAATCCTACCTAGTGCATAGTGACTATTCACCCTAGTTACGAGGGCGTGTTGACAGGCCAAAACTTACAATTAAAACCCGAAAGGGACCAGCCATCCTGTTTTGTAAAATCCTAAAGTAAACATTAGTTCTGAAATCACCAAATTACCATTTATTCTTAAAAAAAAATTACCCTGATTTTGGAAAATGACAAAAATACCGCTTGTTTGAAAAATGACCAAAATACCCCTAATTTGCAAAATGACCAAATTACCCCTAACATGTAAAATTACTAAAATACCCTCAGATTTACAAAATTATCGAAATACCCCCAAGCTAAAAAATTATCGAAATACCCTTATTTCACAAAATCACCCGAAGCCATATTTTGAAAAAAATTACGAAAATACCCCTATAGGTTAAAATTATGAAAATACTCCTAGGTAGCAAAATGATGAAAATACCCTTAGGTGATGGATGTTACCTTTATGAATGTTGTGTGTGCATAATTCTTAAAATTAGGAAGACTGAAAACTATAGATAGGTTCGAATTCGAAGGAATCACTTTTAAAAACTATGTTTCATAAGATTGTTCGGGGATAATTAGTGGAAACAACTAATGACTCATAAAACTTTTAAATCAGATAAACGTAAACTAGAAGAATGAGTACATGAGGTCAAAGACATCCGCCACGTGGTCTAGTAGATGTAGGATGACCGTGTCAGAACCCGTAGGATCGGGTCATGTGTCCGAAAATGAGGTATCGGATCCACTAGATCCTGAGGTGGAGTTTCAGGACTAGACAGGTGGAGATGACGTGATGTCATAGGCGGTCTTAAGAGTTTTAGAAAGAGTGGCTGAAGCAAGTTTGGGCACAGGAGCTCAGAAATCTGTGCTAGAGAGGCTGAGGAACAATGGGGCCGAAGTATTTAGGGGAGTCTCTAGCATATCCCCAAGTTCTGCTGAATATTGTTTGGAGGCAGTGGAACGTATAATGGATGACCTAGACTTCACGGTGGAGTAGAATGTGAAGGAGGTCGTGTCTCTTCTTCGAGATGAGGCCTATCAATGGTGGCTCAAGGTCAAAGAGGGTACGGCTGCGGACCTGATTGACTAGGATTTCTTTAAGGAGTCATTCCAGGGAAAGTATGTTGGGGCTAGTTATATGGATGCTCAAAGGAAAACATTCCTGAACTTGGTGCAGGGGAGTAAGCCTGTGGCTGAGTATGAGGCTAAGTTTCTGTGCTTGAGTCATTACGCTCGGGGAATGGTAGCAATGGAGTATGAACAATGCGTTCAGTTCGAGGATGGGCTATAGAATGAGCTAAGGATTCTGATTGCACCACAGCGAGAGATAATTTTTGCGGTTTTGGTGGATAAGGTTAAAATAGCTAAGGAAGTGAAATGGGTGAAGAGACAAGAGAAGGATAAGGATCGGGGTAGGAGTAAGAGAAGTTTTGGACCATCTAGAGCAACTGGAAATTTTCATAAGGGGCCTAGGACTGATGGGCCAGCTCGTGTTCCAGCGGGCCAAAATCAAGCATGTTCTACATGTAGGAGAACCCATTATGGGGAGTGCAGAATGAAACCGGTGGATGCTTTAGGTGTGGATCCACAGAACATTTGATGAAGGACATTCCTCAGATGGATCGGGGGTAGCCAACGAGCCGAGGTTCTGATTAGATTAGGAGAGGTGATCAGTCTGGACCAAGGGGTCGTGGTGCAGCTAGAGGAAGAAATGGACCTGGTCGGGGTCGTGGAGCATCTGGCAGAGGTGCAGGTAATGTAAATGCAAGGCAGCCAGGTTTAGTTTATGCAGCTCGTCGATGGGAGAATAGTGACATACCGGATGTTATAACCGGTACGTTTCTTATTATTGATAATCCTTTACTTGCCTTGATTGATATTGGGTCAACCCACTCCTATGTTGCATTTTAGTATCTGAGACTCTAAGTATAGACTCTGAAACAATCACTAGAAAGATGACTTTGGTTAGTCCTTTAGGACAATCTAAGGTAGTGGACAAACTGTTTAGGGATGTACCTTTAGAGACTCAGGGGGTAGTATTCCCAGCAGATTTAATGGAATTACCATTTAGAGAGTTTTACCTTATTTTAGGAATAGATTGGTTGACTAAGCATCGTGTCATGTTGCACTGTGCGAATAAGCGTATGGTGTTGAGTACCCCGAAAGGCGGGGAGGTGGTTGTGTTAGGAGAAAGAAGGAATTACTTGTCCAACGTGGTATCATCTTTAAAAGCTAATAAGATGATTCGGGAGGGATGTAGTGCATTTCTAGCTTTTATTAGTGCATTGGATGCTAAGGAGGTGACTGTTGACGAGGTTCGAACAGTCAAGGATTTCACGGATGTCTTTGCAGAGGAATTGCAAGGATTATCCTCGAATTGCGAAGTGGAATTTAGAATAGACCTACTTCAGGGTACAGCTCCAGTATCCATTGCTCCTTATAAAATGGCGCCGAAGGAGTTGGTGGAGCTCAAGGATCAGATTCAGAAACTATTGGATCGAGGGTTTATTCGATCGAGTGTATCTCCATGAGGAGCACCGGTCCTGTTCGTGAAAAAAAAGGACGGATCTATGCGTATGTGAGTGGACTATCGTCAATTGAATAAGTTGATGATTAAAAACAAGTATCCATTATTAACAATCGACGATCTGTTCGATCTGCTCAAAGGAGCTTCGGTCTTTTCTAAGATTGACTTAAGGTCTGGATATCATCAATTAAGGGTTAAAGAAGGAGACATTCATAAGACGGTGTTTTGGACTCGGTACGGGCATTATGAGTTCTTGGTGATGCCGTTTGGGTTGACAAACGCGCCAGTAGCTTTTATGGATATAATGAATCGGGTGTTCCAACCATATCTTGATCAGTTCGTCGTGGTGTTTATCGACGACATCCTGATTTATTCTAAGTCTGAGAAGGAACATAATGAACATCTTCGTGTGGTGTTGCAAACTCTGAAGGAGAAACAGTTATTTTCAAAGTTCAGTAAGTGTAAGTTCTAGCTGAAGGAAGTGACTTTCTTGGGACATGTAGTTTCGGCCGAGGGAATCAGGGTGGACCCTCGAAAGATAGAGGCTGTATTGGATGGGAAACTTCCAAAGTCTGTGGCGAAGGTTTGGAGTTTCTTAGGTTTGGCAGGGTATTACCGAAGGTTCGTTGAAGGGTTTTCTCTAATAGCGGCACCTCTAACTAAGTTGTTGAGGAAGGGAGTATCATTTGTATTGACCGATAAATAGCTAGAGAGCTTTGAGAAGTTGAAGAGAATCCTGACAAAAGCACTAGTGTTAATTCAGCCGGAGGCAGGAAAAGAATTTACCGTCTACAATGATGAGTCACACACGGGTTTATGGTGTGTGTTGATGCAAGAAGGAAAGGTGGTGGCGTATGCGTCTCAATAGTTGAGACTGCATGAGTGGAACTACCCTACGCATGACTTGGAGTTGGTGGCGGTAATGTTTGCCTTGAAGATTTAGAGGCACTATTTGTGTGGGGAGAAGTCGGTAATTTACACCGACCATAAAAGTATGAGGTACCTCCTTACCTAGAAGGAGCTAAATTTAAGACAACGTAGGTGGATCGAGCTCTTGAAGGATTATGATTGGTCGATCGAATACCACCCTAGTAAGGCAAATGTGGTGGCAGATGATTTAAGCCGTAAGGTAGTATCAAAACTAAGAGCCATGTTCGCTCATCTGAGTTTATTCGACGACGGGAGTTTGCTGGCTGAGTTCAAGTAAAGTCGACATGGGTAAGTCAGGTTAAGGACAAATAGTTAGGGGATAGAGACCTGAGTGCTCGATTGTTGCAAGTGAGGGATGGTGGAATGGAGGACTATAGTCTGAACAATGATGGAGTTCTGTGTTATCATGGGAAGATTTGCATGCCTAAAGATGATGAGTTAAGAAAGAGGATTCTTCGGGAATCGCATAGTAGCCCTTATGCTATGCATCCTAGAGGAGTCAAGATGTACCGTGATTTACGAGAGCAATTTTAGTGGCCAGGTCTAAAGAAAGAGGTAACAAAAATCATAGGAAAATGTTTGAAGTGTCAGCAGGTCAAAGTTGAACACCAAGTGCCTTCAAGGTTGTTGCAGCCGGTGAAGATTCCCCAAAGTAAATGGGAGAGAATCACGATGGATTTTGTTAATGGGTTACCCCTTACACCCACTACGAAGAATTTGATTTGGGTGATTGTAGATCGACTAACGAAGTCTGCTCACTTCATACAGGTTCGACTGGACTTTTCTCTACAAAAGCTGGCTAAATTGTATGTGGCTGAGGTTGTAAGATTGCATGGTGTGTCGGTGTCGATCATATTAGATAGCGACCCTAGGTTCACGTCACGATTTTGAAAGGCTCTTCATCAAGCAATGGGAACAAGGTTAGACTTTAGTACTGCTTTTAGGCGTTGCATCATTGATTTTAGGGGTAATTCAAGATGATCAGTCTGAGAGGGTAATTCAAATCTTGGAGGATATGTTAAGGGGTTGCATCATTGATTTTAGGGGCAGTTGGGAAGAGTACTTGCCTTTGGTAGAATTTGCATATAATAATAGTTATCAAGCTAGCATTCAGATGGCGCCTTATGAAGCGTTATATGGAAGGATATGCCGTACTTTAACTTGTTGGACGGAGTTGGGTGAACATAAGGTGTTGGGTCTAGAATTAGTTTTGAAAATGGAGGAGAAAGTTAAGTTAATACGGGCTAGGCTAAAGAAAGCGTCTGATCATCAGAAGTCTTATGCGGATCTAAAGCAAAAAGAGGTGGAATTTGTGGTAGGTGGAAATTATGGTAGGTGATCAAGTCTTCTTGAAGGTATCCTCGTGGAAGAAGGTAATGAGGTTTGGACGAAAGGGGAAGTTAAGTCCACGGTTTATTGGGCCTTATTGGGTACTAGAACATGTGGGCCTAGTGGCTTATCATTTGGAGTTGCCTTCGGAGTTAGAGCAGATACATGACGTGTTCCATGTCTCAATGCTGAGACATTATCGATCTAATCCATCGCACATAATGCCAGTAGAAGAGATAAAAGTAAGGCCGGATTTGTCTTTTGAGGAGAAAACAGTGCAAATTTTAGATCGAGATGTAAAAGTGTTAAGAAGGAAGTCTGTTCCTTTGGTCAAAGTCTTGTACTGAAATCACGGTGCAGAAGAAGCGGCGTGGGAGCCAGAGGATGTTATACGCCAGCAATACCCCCATCTTTTCTGATCAGGTAAATTTCAGGGCCGAAATTTATTTTAAGGGGGTAAGAACTGTAACATCCTAAGTGTGGGCCTGTGCATTTATATGTTGGTTTAATATGTTAATTCAAGAATTTAAGGCTCGGGCTGAGGCATTGATTAAATATTTGGATTAGGGTTTAAATTAATGATCTGTGTAATTTAGGTGATATTTTGGGTTTTAAAACTTTGGCTAAGTGGCGTATAAATAGTGTTAGTTTATAATTTAAGTTAGGTAGCAAGATGGGCTTGTGGCCCAACATTTGGAGGTGCTTTAAGTGGGCATGAAGGTGGCGCCACAAGGGGAGGAGTTTGGGCCTTGTGTGGCGATTGGGCCTCAAGATTTGTGGGTTAAAATTCAGATAGGAGAGAAGGGGTGGACGGCACATGTGCTATAATATAGGGATTTAATTCTTTTATTTTTATTGATTGTTAAATGATGATAATAGGAAGGAGGAGTTGGTTTGAAGGAAGTCTCTTCTAAAGGCAAGATAAGGATTGGGTTATCATGCAAGATAAGAGCTATCAGGAGGG
This sequence comes from Gossypium rotundifolium, assembly GCA_025506655.1. Taxonomy (NCBI): domain Eukaryota; kingdom Viridiplantae; phylum Streptophyta; class Magnoliopsida; order Malvales; family Malvaceae; genus Gossypium; species Gossypium rotundifolium. The sequence goes on from CP106730.1 coordinate 36,623,553, forward strand.
GGAGAGTTGGCTGAAACTCCAACACTGTTTGTGTGCCAAAATTTAATTGCCTGAGTGTCCAGCTTTCTTTCATTTTTTTCTTTTCCTCTGCCTTTCTCATTTTTTTCTCTCTGGCCGAAATTTCTTTTCTTTCCTCTCCTCATATTTTTCTCTCTTCTAGCTGAAATTCCCTAGCCTTGTTTCCCTCTTCATTATGTTTTCAAAAGCCAAATTCTCCCTGTGCATATCCTTTTATTCCATAGCCGAACCATCAGGTGAGATCTTGTTTTCCCCGAAGGTGCACCATAGCCGGATACTCCTCTTTAATCTGGTAAGTTTCAGGATTTTACTTCTTCGCGATTTTTTCATTCTCTTTTATCAATTTTCTAATCCGAATCAGTTTTCTAAGGCCCTGTCAATTTCACTCTCTGCACCTAGAAGCTGAATCTGTTTCATTAAAGTCTCCTGTGCCGATTTGTGAAAAGCCAAAGGTAGGTGGTCAATGGTAGGTTCGGCCGAATGGCCACTTTCTTGTTCTTTTGTCTTCGTGTGAATGTCATAAGGTGTTAGATGGGTTGCGATCATCGGTTTGGTTAACTATTTTTGGTGATGGCTGAATGTAGGAAGGGAGGTGACGCGTTCTCAAGCACATTCGGGATTCAATTAACTAGGTAAGAGTTCATTTTAAGTGTTATAGTTGTTTAAGTAATTAGATCTCATTGTTTAAATGGTTTAGTGATTAAGGGATTATGATGGACTCGAATAATAGTCAGGCAGAAAAGGTTGGATCTGTAAGACCAACACCTAAATACAAGAAGCGATCTGTTTCGATAGTACAACATTGGCCATCGGGGTGTGGGTCGACATCGAAGTCAGATCGTGGGCCGATAGTCGTAGTCTCGAGTGATAGTAGCATAGACTTAGCGAAAGCGTTAGTAGGAGAATCAGGTGTGTAATACTTCCTTACCATCTAGATCTGATTATTAAATATATGCTCATAAGTTTTATATGTTATGATAAATGCCAAAATCTCAGTTTAATGATGGAAACCCAAAGAGGATAAAAGCGAACCACCAGGTTAGTGAATAATCTGATTAAATGTTATAAGTAAAAATTCTTGTATGTGATTGCATGGGTGGGGTTGATGAAAGGAGGAAGTTATACGTTATATGTGTAGCGGTTTTACCATTATTCATTAGAAGCTAATGCCGTGATCTGTTATAAGGGCTTCGGCCATAATATGTTGATGAGTAGCATGACTGCAATCTTGGCGTGTAGCGGTGTGGGTTGATTGTACAAATCCCCAATGGTGTGAACGGCTGGTATGGGGTGTATAGCGGATGGAAACCTAGGAAAATGGGTTGGGCTTTGCTTATTATTTGTTATCTATGTAAATGAAATTATTATTATGTTTTATGGGTTAAGGCCCAAATCTAGTGGTGCATGAGGGTTGCACACTGAGTCTCGCGACTCAACCAATTAAATTAACATTTCAGGTGACACTTAGTGTATCAAATCGGGCTGGAAAGGAGCGCAAGGGGGCCATGCAAAAGAATATGTGGATTCGGAAAAAAAAACTCAACTTAATAGTTTATAAGATATTCCATTTTTATGGATTTTAAACCCCGTTGTAATAAGGCCAAGTGCCATTAGTTTATATTCTGGTTTTATTATGGGTTTTAATTCTTCTTCTTCATTTATTTACTTTAATTAAACTAGGACATGTAATTAAGTTTTGGGTTTTTAATTGTAAGGCTTATTTTATAAATTACATATGGGCTTTCTGGTAACCTGAATTAATTTATTAAAATTTTTCTTAGTGACATACTAGATCCGGTTGTAGTGTTTGGGCCGGGTTTGGGGTGTTCCTGGTACTTCAGAATGAGCTAAAGAAAAGAGTTGTTCTTCAGGAAACGAATCATTTATTTCTTGATCATCAAGCTTTTTGGGTGGGAATTTTTGAGTCTTGAGAGGTGATCTGCCGCCAGATTCTCAGCTCCTTTCTTATCCTGTATTTCCAGGTCAAATTCATGTAAGAGTAAAATTCATCGTTTGAGTCTAGGTTTTACATCAAGTTTGGTTAAAAGATAACAAAGAGCTAAATGGTCAGTGTAAATGACAACTTTCGATAATATTAGATATTGTCTAAATTTGTCAAAAGCAAAAACTACAGCTAGCAGTTATTTCTCGGTCGTGGTGTAATTTTCTTGCGCGGGTGTTAATATTCTGCTAGCGTAGTAAATTGGCTAAAAATGCTTGTATCTTCGTTGTCCCAAAACTGCACCTACTGCAAAGTCACTTGCATCACACATTAGTTCAAAGGGTAAATTCCAATCAGATGCGATTATAATTGGTGTATTTATTAATTTATCTTTAAGGACATTAAATGCATCTAAACATTCCTGATTGAAATTAAAAGGGACATCTTTTTCTAGTAATTTTGACAAAGGCTTAGCTATTTTAGAAAAGTCTTTAATAAATCTTCTATAAAAACCTGCATGTCCTAAAAAGCTTCTAATAGCCTTCACTGAACTAGGAGGAGGTAATTTTTCTATGGTTTCAACTTTCGCTTTATCTACCTCAATCTCTTTTCTAGAAATCTTATGTCCTAAAACAATCCCTTCTCTAAACATAAAGTGGCTTTTTTCCAATTCAGAACAAGGTTTGTTTCTTCACGTTTTAAATTTTTAAGGAAAAGTTGGAAAGAATTACCGAATACCGAGAAATCATCCATAAATACCTCTATGATGTCCTCTACGAGATCGCCAAATATTGCCAACATACAACGCTGAAAAGTGACAGGAGCAATACATAATCCAAAAGGCATTCTTCGATAAGCAAACATACCGTATGGGCATTTAAATGTTGCCTTCTCTTGGTCTTCAAGAGCTATGGGAATTTGGAAATAGCCGGAGAGTTCGTCCAAGAAGGAGTAGTACATATGCCCGGATAGTCTTTCTAACATTTGATTAATGAAGGGTAGAGGAAAGTGATCTTTTCTGGTGGCATCATTCAGATTTCTATAGTCTATACAGACTCTCCAACCTGTAACTGTTCTTGTGAGAATTAAGTCATTATTTTCGTTGGGCACTACCATCATTCCTCCTTTCTTTGGAACTACCTGCACAGGAATTACCCAAGTGCTATTTGAAATAGAATAAATTATTCCTGCATCTAGAAGTTTAGTTACCTCGGCTTTGACCATTTCTTTCATGATAGGGTCTAATCATCTCTGAGGTTGCACACACGATTTATATTCTTCTTCCATTATAATTTTGTAAGTGCAGAATGCGGGGCTTATTCCCTTGATGTCAAAAATTTTTCAAGCTATGGCTTTCTTGTGTTCTCTTAGTGCCATTATCAGCTCATCCTTTTCCTTGGGTTCTAGTTCTGAAGAGATTTACTGGTAACGTAGAATTGTCCCTGAGGAATGCATATTCTAAATGTTTTAGTAACTATTTTAATTCTAATTTGGACGGCTCTTCTTTCATTTGTCTGAATGATGATGTATTCAAACTAATCTCATTACTGTCATCCTCTTCCCTCTCTCCTTGAGGTGGACACAGTTCCATCGTGTCATCTTGCAGGATTTCCTATAATGAATTTTTAATAATATGATCAGTAGTGTCGGCAAAATAACATGAATCATCTTGCTCTTTAGAATATCGCATGGCATCATAAATTTGGAAAACAATTTCTTCATCACCTATCCTTAGTGTTAGTTTGCCATTACCTACATAAATAGTAGCTCTAGTAGTGGCTAAAAAAGGATGTCCAAAGATTAAAGGAACATTGATGTCCTCATCCATATCTAACAGAACAAAATCAACGAGGGAAATAAATTTATCAATTTTTACCAAGACATCTTCAATAACCCCTCTAGGATATTTAATAGATCTATTAACTAATTGAATGCTCATCCTAGTGGGTTTTGGTTCCCCAAGATCTAGCCGTTTAAACAATCGATAAGGCATTAAGTTGATACTAGCGCCTAGATTTGCTAAGGCTTTCGTGATGTTTAAACTACCAATTAAGCAGGGAATAGTGAAACTCCCTGGATCTTTTAACTTCAGTGGTAGTCTATTTTGGAGAAGGGCTGAACACTTTTCATTAAGCTCCACCTTTGATACTCCCTCAAGCTTCCTTTTGTTTGTGAGAAGTTCATTTAAGAATTTTGCATACTTGGGCATCTGGGAAATAGCTTCAACAAAAGGTAAGTTAATATTTATTTGTTTAAAGAGTTCAAGGAACTTACCATATTGAGCATCCAATTTTTCTTTCTTCAATTTTTTTGGATATATAATTTGTGTTCTATTCTCTTTATGCAATGTATTGTCGTTCTCAACTTCTACATTTTTTTCCTTGAAGACATCATGCGGTGTCTTTCTTTGTGGTTCAACTAGCTCTGTGCCACTCCTTAGTGTGACTGCCCTTACTTGCTCTGTGTCTTTGGAAAAAATTTTTGTCCTTAATTCACATTCTATTCCAGTACGTATTCCCACTGACGTAATGAGCTTTCCCACCTAAGTCTTGATTTCCTTGAGTAAGATTTGCTGTTCATCAAGTGTTGCTTCCGTCATTTGGAGACGAGAATCTGTAGCTGCCATGAACTTTTTTAGCATCTCTTTAAGACTCGACTTCTTTTTCGGTGGATAAGGTTGATTTTGGTAATTTGGAGGAGGTTGTTGCCTTTGATTTCCTTGTCCTCCAAATGAAAAATTTGGGTGGTTCCCCTAACCTGGATTGTAAGTGCTATTATAAGGATTATTATTAGATCTGAAATTGTTACCTATATAGTTTGTCTGCTCGTTTTCTACTCCTGGTTGGTAAGGTGGGTACTTAGAATTCGCCACATTCCCACTCGCTTCGCATTGTATTACAGAATGTACTTGCGGAGAACATAAATTATCAAGCTTTTTATTCATTAACTCCACCTGCGTTGGCAACATTGTTACTGCGTCTATGTTAAAAACTCCAGCTAATTTTGTCGGTTTGTCTCTTGTAATTTTCCATTGATAGGTGTTCAACGACATCTCTTTAATAAAATCGTAAGCTGCTTCTGGAGTTTTATTGTTCAAAGTTCCACCGGCTGATGAATAAATCATTTGCCATGTTGAAGAATTCACACCATTGTAAAAAGTTTGGACTTGAAGCCATAAAGGTAATCCATGGTGTGGACATCTTCTCAGGAGGTCTTTGTATCTCTCTCATACATCATATAATGTTTCTGCATCATTTTGCACAAAAGAAGATATGTCATTCCTAAATTTGGCCATTTTGGCTGGTGGAAAATATTTTAAAAGAAATTTTTCAGTCATTTGATCCCATGTGGTGATTGACCCTCATGGTAACGAGTTCAATCACTTCTTTGCTTTATTTCTTCAATGAAAAAGGAATAACTGAAGACGTATGGCATCATCAGAAACGCCATTTATTTTGAAGGTATCACAGAATTCTAAAAAATTAGATATATGATTGCTTGGATCCTCATCCTGCAAACCATCAAATTGAACAAATTTGTTGAATCATTTGTATTGTGGTAGGCTTTAATTCAAAATTATTAGCAGCTATAGCAGGCCTAACAATACTAGATTCTGCTCCTGTCAAATTAGGTTTAGCATAATCATACATAGTACATGGCGCATTCTGTTCGTACACATTTGGTGGGCTGTTCTCGTCCATCCCTTCAGTAGGATTGGATTTTTCTTGTTATTCTCTTTGATAGCCTAGGGCTCGTATAATTTCTCTGTAATTTTTACGAGCGGTAGCTTCAATGTCACTTTTGTATTCTAATGGTCCTCCCGGACTTCTTCTAGTCATAAACTAGAGGTACCTTCTATGAAAAGAAAGAAAGAAATTTAGAAAAAACAAAAATATATGTATAAAATAAGAGAAATTTAAAAATAAAGATAATGGCTAAAGTAATAGAAATAGAGCTTTCTTAATATTTTAGGAGTCCCCAGCAACGGCGCCAAAAACATGATCGTGTCAAATAGTCGAGTTTTCATATTTATAAAAAGAATGATCAAACCTATAGACTAACTATGATAATGATAGAGGCAAGTGCACCTGTCAAACAATAGTATAGTTTAGGCAAGAATATCTTATTGAACCCAAGGGAACCTAAGAGTACTACTACTCACTTTCTTTCTATTATTTAGCCTGAAATATGGAGTGATTGGTTTATCAATCTAAAAAATACTAATGAAATACTTAAACTAAACGCAAAGACAAAATAACAAATTGGAGAAAGACTTTAGGAAAACTCAGTTGATGAAGATGATACCCTCAGGAAGAATCCACCTATAACTTCACTTATTATTTATTCCCCAAACCATATGATTTCTTTACTTAGCTTGATCCGTTAGACTCCCTAACCTATATTAAACCCTCTCTCGAGGCGAATAACGTCTAACCTTAGGTTAATTACTGAAACTCTAATTCTCTAATAATAACCCCCTAAGGAAGCAGTAAATCGATCAATGGATTCCCATATTAGGTTTCACCCTAATCTGGTAAAATCAAGTAACCCTATCTCTAGGCGCCCGATCAAATCCGCTCAATTATGCTAGATCTACTCTTAGGTAGGGTCTATTCCTCCTCCACATAAGCACATCAGATTGAATTAAGTAACATAATTAAAAACAAACCAAGTACTTATCATATAATTTAGAAACCAAATAACAAAATCCATCATAGGTTTCATCCCTTTCTGGTATCTGAGGGGTTTAGTTCATAACTAGATATGAAAACATCTCAAGAGTAAAGAATAAACAAAACATAAGAAATCCCTAAAACCCCCCAAAGGAATTGAAGGAGAGATCCTCTGTCTTGAATGGAGTTCTGACTTCTTGAGATGGATCAATTGGCTATCTTCAAGTGATTCCCTAAAAAATGAAAGCTTTGGCCAATAGCTTATGCTAAAAGCTCCCTTTCAATGTCTGCCTTGGGTTGTTTATATAGCCTTTGGGATGCTATACTTGGCTCCTAAGTATCTTATTCAAGTAGAAATACTATTAGGGTGTTGGAGTAGACTTAGGAGTATGTTTCTTTGGCTTCAAGCATCCAAATCCAAGTGAAATTGCTCTCTCCCGCGGTAGGGACACGACCATGACACATGCCCGTGTAAATCGTGGTTGGGCCGTGTCTCAATTCTATCATTTTGGGCACGGTCGTGTGAGTCAAGATTCAGGCTGTACTTCAGGCCTGTCGATTTGGGCATGGCCATGTAGATCACCAGGCACGTCCGTGTGATCAATGGATGTTGTACGGCTGTGTGTTATGTAGTTAAGGCCGTGCTCTAGGTAATCGACGAGGCACGATCGTGTGGGCTTTGGGCCATGCCATGTTGATTGGTTGCTAAAGCCCAATTATTCTGTTTTAAGCCCGTTTTGCATTCTTTTTATCCTCGGGTGCACATGAAAAGGAAGCATTAAAAGCATATTTTTTCATAAATCAAGGGCTAAACCATCCAAAAGCATACTAAATTTGGGTTAAAATATGTTACTTTTATGGTTTATCACCTCTGAGATGAGTTTCAGATGCTGATAGCTCCGCAGAGGGAACGGATTTTACTGCCCTTGTTGAGAAGGAAAAAATTACCGAGGATGTAAAGCGCTGAGAGCGCCAGAACTGTGAAAAGATAGGGATGAAATAAAAGGGATTCTGGGCCTTCAAGTTTTGAGTGGACCTAAGAAGAAGCCTATATTTGATGGACCAGTTCGAGCTGGAGTTCCTATTGCTACTGCTAGACTGCAACCTTATGCTGATTGCGAGAGATCTTATTTGGGTGAGTGCTGGAAAAAGATTGGGGTGTGCTTCAGATGTGGGTCCATGGATCATCAGGTCTAGAACTGTACTTAGAGGCCTGTTCAGATGCAAGCTATCGGTTAGGGTCATGTTCAACTAGTGAGATGTGGACAGCCACCGAGAGGCCGTGGACATACCAGAGGTGGAAATGGCTTGGGAAGAGGACGTGGAGCACTGAGCAGAGGTGCTTGTAACACTGAGGTGAGACAACCAGCTTTGGTCTATGCTTCTCGTCGCCGAGAGGATGGCGATGCCCTAGACGTCATAACTGGTATGTTCCTAATTTTTAATGTACCATACACTGCTTTAATTGACATTGGGTCTACACTCTCGTATGTTCCATGCATTGTGTCTGGGATGCTGGGGCTTCAGTTTGAAAATATTGTTAATGAGATGACTATGTTAAGTCCCCTGGGACAGTCATTTAGGGTAAACAAGTTGTTCAGGGATGTGCCCCTAGAAGTTCAAGTGGTTGTCTTTTCGGTAGATTTAATGGAACTATCGTTAGGGGAATTTGACCTAATCTTGTGTATGGATTGGCTAGTAAATCATCGAGCTAGTTTGGATTGCGCTACTAAGCATGTGGTGTTAAAAACCATTGAGGATGAGGAAGTGGCTGTGATAGGGGAGCGAAGAGATTATCTGTCTAATTTAATTTATGCGTTAAAGGCTGAGAAGCTGGTTCACAAGGGTTGTGAGGCATTCCTAGCCTATGTTAGTAATTCTGATTCTAAAGGTCCTTCTGTTAAGGATGTCATAACTATTAATGAGTTTCCAGATGTATTTCCTGAAGAGCTTCCTAGGTTACCTCCGAATCGTGAGGTTGTATTTAGTATTGAGCTCCTACCTAGTACAGCTCCAGTGTTCATCCCCCCTTATAGTATGACACCGAAAGAACTGGTAGAATTAAAGGCTCAAATTCAATAGCTACTGGATTGAGGATTCATTCGACCGAGTGTATCCCCACGGGGAGCACTAGTGTTATTCGTGAAGAAGAAGGATGGATCTATGTGCATGTGCATCGATTATTGTAAACTGAATAAACTAGCTATCAAGAATAAATACCTTTTACCGAGCATAGATAATCCGTTTGATCAGTTGCAGGGAGCTTCGATTTTCTCCAAGATAGATCTTCGATCTAGGTATCATCAGCTAAAGGTTAAGGAAGCTGATGTGTATAAGACTGCGTTTAGGACTCGTTATGGTCACTACGAGTTTCTAGTGATGCCATTTGGGTTGACGAGTGCACCAGCTGCTTTCATGGATATGATGAATCGAGTATTCCAACCCTATCTGGATCGGTTCGTAGTAGTGTTTACAGACGATATTTTGGTATATTCGAGAACTGAGGAGGATCATGATGCGCACTTTCGAATTGTTCTGCAAATCTTGAGGGAAAAGTAGATTTACCCAATGTTCAGCAAGCTTTCTGGGTCTGGTTGTGTATTACAGATAGTTTTGTTTAGGGTTTCACTAATTGCTGCACCTATGACTAAGTTACTGCATAAAGGGGTTCCGTTTAATTGGACTGATAGGCAGCAAGAGAATTTTGAGAAACTGAAGAATGTTCTGACTGAAGCCCCTTGTGTTAATATAGCCAGAGTCTGGGAAGGAATTCACTGTCTACGGTGATGCGTCACACATTGGATTGGGTTGTGTGTTGATTCAAGAGGGTAAGGTGGTTGATTATACGTCTCGTCAACTTAAGCCTCACGAAGTGAACTACCCCACACACGACTTGGTGTTAGTTGCAATGGTATTCGCTCTAAAGGTTTGGTGGCATTACTTATATGGTGCGAAGTCTATTATTTACACAGATTAGAAGTGCCTCAAATACCTCATTACTCAGAAGGAGTTTAAACTTAGGCAACGAATGTGGATAGAGTTGCTTAAGGATTATGATTGCTCGATTTAGTATCACCCCGGTAAAGCTAACATAATAGCTGACGCACTAAGTCGTAGGGTTGCATCTGATTTGAGAGCAATGTTTGCTTCTATCAGCCTGTTCGACGCTGGTAGCTTGTTAGCCAAACTTCAAGTGAGAGATACTTGGACTGATCAACTTAAGGAGAAATAATTGTTGGATGTGTCACTGGCTTGTTTTCGACAAGTTAGGAGTGGAGAGACTACGAACATTGGGTTGAATAGTGAAGGAGTACTATGCTTCCGTCGGAGAGTCTGTGTACCCAGAGATTCTGATTTGAGGCAGTCTATACTATAAGAGGCATAGAGTAGTCCTTACACTATGCATCCTAGAAGAAACAAGTTATACTGAGACCTTTGTGAGTTGTATTGGTGGGCATGACTGAAATGCGAAGTTACCAATTTTGTGAGTAAATGTCTGACATGCCAGCAAGTTACGGTTGAGCATCAGCTACCTTCTGGATTACTGCAACAAGTTAAGATTCCACTCTGGAAGTAGGAGTGGGTAACATGGATTTTATGAGGGGACTACCCTTGACGCCTAGTAAGAAGGATTCAGTATGGATTATTGTAGACCGATTGACTAAATCTTCTCATTTTATACCGTTTCGTAATGATTATTCGTTATAGAAGTTGGCTAAGTTGTATGTGGTCGACATTGTAAGACTGCATGTTGTACCAATTTCTATCATATCTGACAGAGATCCTGGATTCACATCTCGATTCTAGAAGAAGTTACATGAGGATTTGGGTATAAAGTTGGATTTCAGTTCTGCATTCCACCCTAAGATAGATGGTCAGTCAGAGAGGGTGATTCAGATACTGGAAGACATGTTAAGAAGCTATGTAATCGATTTTCGAGGCAGCTGGGAGGACTATTTACTATTGGCAGAGTTTGCGTATAACAATAGCTACCAGTCCAGTATTCAAATGGTACCATACGAGGCATTATATGGTCGTAGGTGTCGTACTCCTACATGTTGGACTAAATTGGGTGAGCGATAAGTTCTGGGGCCAGAGTTGATTTTTGATACGGAAGAAAAAGTAAAGTTGATTAGAGATCGGTTAAAGGACGCATCTGATAGGCTGAAGTCATATGCAGATTTAAAGTGTAATGAGATTGAGTATTCTATGGGGGATTATGTCTTTCTGAAGGTTTCACCATGGAAGAAAATTTTGAGATTTGGGCGAAAAGGCAAACTAAGCCCTAGATTCATCGAACCTTACCGAGTATTAAAACGTATGGGACTGGTCACCTATCAACTTCAGTTGCCTCCTAAATTAGATAGAATTCCACATCTCTATGCTGAGGCGATACCAGAGGAGGGGATGTGATAGTAATACCCTCATCTAATCGGATCAAGTAAGTTTTAAGGCCAAAATTTCATTAAGAGGGGTAGAGTTGTAATGCCCCAAAATTATAGGTTCTGTAAAGTTTTGTATGATTTGATAAATTACATGTATGGTGGGTTGGCTAGATGGTTTAGGGTGTGTTTGGGGGGGTTTTTAGGAAGCCTAGGTCCAAGTTATGGCCTTGGAAAAATTTTACTTTTTACCTTTAAAGGTATCTGGACGTTGACACATGCGTCTTATTAAGTATGGTGCTTGTTTTAAGTCACGAAAAGAGCTTGTGTTGTGGTGGCATGTAGCGTGTGGAGCATAAGAAAGGGCAAGGGTTCGAATCCCATATCAAGCAAAGAGCGTTTATTTGTTAACTAGAGGCGGCAAGAGTTTGTGTTGGATTTGAAATCTAGCATTGGAGAGTTTGAATTGGTCTTGTGAGATGGTTGTGGATTATATCAAAGAGGGATAAGGGGAGAGTATCATGGAGATTTTCTAGGAGTTGGAAATTGGAGGAGGAGTTGTAGCCGGAATGGGTAGCTTGTTGGTGCAAAATTTGGCTAAGGGGTTTCGTATGTTTATTTTCGACAAATGGTGTTTTGAGTAGGTGCCGCATTTTCTCTTAGTCATTTTGGGGTTTTTGCATTTTTGGATCCTTTTCTCTCTAGTGCCGATTTCTTTGGCAATCACTTGTTTTTCATCGGGATTTTGCGCAAGTCTTTTGTGCTGAATTGTAGGTTCCAAAATACTGAAAGTCTTGTGTCGTTTCTTCTCAAACTTTTTCCCTCTTCCCTGTTTCAAAAGTTGCTGAATTACTCATAGTCAAATATTTGTTACATTTTCCTTTCTTCTAGTCAAACTCAACTTCTTCTTTTCCCTCTCATTGTTTCTTTTATTTTCAAGATATCCGAATACTTCTCTGTCAAAATCTTTGTTCTTCTTGTGTTGACTGAATCTGTTAAGGCCTAAACACCTTCTTTTCTTCGTTCCAAACCATTTCTTTATCTCTTTGATTTATTGGTAAATGGTCACTCTAGCCGAATCTTGGTTGGCTTCTTTCTCCATGCTCGATTTTGTATCTCTTGGGCCGAAAGGATGTTTCCTCATTTGTTGTAGAGGTAAGTTGATCTAACACCTTCTTTTTCGTTCGAATGTTGCCAGGGACTCGTTGTCCTTAACCAAGGGGTAGGCTGATTACTTTTCCCCTACAATGGATCTTTTTATTTGTGGTAAATTCTTTAAGCATAGTATATATATATTCTTATGGTATTGTAGATTCTTATGAATCGATTAACGATTCTTGTGAAGGTAATAGCATTGAAAAGAATACGTGGTTTTGGGACTAGAAAAGATTCCAGTTGTTGATTGGTAAGTAGCGTTAGTTTAATTAAAGCATTTTCAATATTATGTTGATGGATTAACAAGGGTTTGAGACTAATTGATGGGGTTGTTGTTATCATAGGTGTTTAATCTTGGAAGAGCTTCAACTACAACCCATAATAGGGGTGTGTGTGTGTGTGACTGTACACCATAAATCATTACTGTTAGAAAATAGAAGACGTGTGTATTCACACCCCTATTTAACTATGAATCGACAAAAGCCAGAAAGCCGAAATTTTGGCATTTGGGGCCTCAAGAGTGTGCGATGCTTGTGTGGTTCACCGAGTCCATAGATCATGGGTGACAGACTGTAGTGGCCGCCACGAACGTTCTCGCGGGCTTGGGCCGTCTTGGGCCACAATGGTCGAAATGGGTCGTGTAGGCCCAACGGGTTTACGGGCCCCACACGGGTAAAACTTAAAGTAAGTGATAAATTATGGATTGAGCTATTGTGATCAAATAGTCACGACTGAATTTGGGCTAAATTGGCCACATGAGCATGTGGGCCCACTAGGGCCAAGTAATGGGCATTGAGCCCATTTAAACTGTTTTGGCCATATAGGTTATCTGAGTCATTTAAGGTGACTGTAGGTCTTTTGTAATGTCCTAAACTGTACTAAACCCCTAACATGTTGAATTATCAAAATACCCTTGAGGGGTGAAATTACCGTTTTACCCTAACAAATAAAATTACCATAATACCCCTAATGGTAGTTTAAGTAATGTGTGTATGATATTTATATGACTGGTAATGAGCATGTATAGGCTAGTTATTTTGGAATATGTTTGAGATATGTACATAGTCATGTGATATGGCTAGATAAATGGTTATAATATGAATGACTAGTCATGTCCTATGATGCTTAGTTTTGGTAAAGCTTGATAGCAAATAAAATGGTCATATGAATGATGAACTTATTGATGTGTAGTTAGCATATTATTGATGGTAAGTTTCTGATGAATTATACTTTGAAGTGCTTGTGGGTATATTGAGTTAAATGGCTTATAAGTTGGTGTGATTGTTAAGTTCATAAGTGGTTAGAAATGGTATACAAGTAAATATGTTTTGGTTGTCATTGATGTATGGAAAGATGCTCATATGTGCTTGTAGGGATATCTCAAAGTGTGGGAGGCATTTTGGCCGTGCAAATGGCTTATAATTGCCCACACGGTTGAGCACATGGGCGTGTGGCTCGACCATGTCCCTCTTGGTTGTATTTCAAAACAAGTCAGACTCGACCACGGGCAGGACACACGGACATGTGATTGGCCGTGTGGTACAAGTCAGTAGTGACCACGAGTGAAGAACACTGACGTGTCCACGGCCGTGTGGATAAGTCAGTATGTATGCCCTATTTTGACACGGCTTAGACACACGGGCGTGTCTGAGGCCGTGGGAGGCACATGACCTGCCCACATGGCCGTATGACCTCTATAACTTAGAAAATTTTTTATATTTCTGAGAATTTCTATATGTGTTCGGTTTAGTCCCAGCCCTACTCTAAAGCATGTTAAAGGTATTAAAGACTTAATTAAGGGACACTTTGATGTGATTTGTTCAATTAGGTTATGAAATATCCGTAAAAGTTTTTGATTGTTTGGTATTACCTCTTAACCCTAAACCAATTATAGTTATAGGTTAGGAGTGTTACATTTGGTTAGTATCAGAGCTATGGTTTAATCGATTCTCGGACTAACGTAGTGTATGAGAGTCTAGCTATACATGCCATTTATAAGAAATGTGATAGTGTGATGAATCCTGACGTGTAAAATGTGTTTTTCGTATAGTAATGGATCCTGAAAGAGCCATAGATGACGATTTAGAAAGTAATGCGCCTGCTCCCGCTTAAGTGATAGTGCTATCTGATTCAAGATCGGCTACTAGCGGTCAAGAGGGAGAGGCTAAACAAGCTTTCTTACAAATGATGAACGAGTGGTTCACTTAGTATGTAAGAACTAATCTGGCTATTTCACAACCTCCTCTCCTGCCTAATCCCCCTCAGACTTCAGTTGTGCCCCGAATTATGAACTTGAATCTGTTGAATAAACTTATGATCGATAAAATTCGTAAGTATAGGGCTGAAGAATTCAGGGCCACTACTGATGATGATGTTGAGAGAGTGAATTTTTGGCTAGAGAACATTATCCGAGTATTTAGTGAGATCTCATTGACTCTTGAAGGATGTATAAAGTATGTTGTTTCTTTGTTACGACATGCAGCCTATCAGTGGTGGAAGACTTTGATTTCTGTGGTTCCAAAGGAACGGGTTACTTGGGATTTCTTCCAGTCTGAATTTCAAAAGAAATACATTAGCCAGAGATTCATTGATCAGAAACAAACGGAATTCTTAGAATTGTAACAGGGTCGTATGTCTATCACTGAGTATGAACGAGAGTTCATTAGATTATGTTAGTATGTTCAGGAATGTGTATCAACAGAGGCAATAATGTGCAAAAGATTTGAAGATGGCCTTAATGAAGATATCTATTTTCTTATTGGGATTCTGGAAATAAAAGAGTCTGCAGTGCTTGTTGATCAAGCCTACAAATCTGAGGCACTCGGGAAAGACAAAAGAAAAACTGAGTCTAAAATCAGAGATGCGAGGAAGAGATTATTGAGAAAATCATTCCAGTCTACTTCAAAGAAATTCAGAGATAAGCATAGTCGTACCAAAAGTAATGTGGGACATTTGAATCCAAGAGATTAAGCTAGATCACAGTCGAATTCTAAAGCTCCAGCTTCATCAATAGCTAGTGTGGGAAATGTTTAATCCAAATGACCTAAATGAAAACATTGTGGTAAGAGACATCCAGGTAGTTGTAGATTGAATGATTGAGATTGTTTCAGGTGTGGATCACTAGACCATTTCATCCTAGATTGCCCAGAGTCTGTTGAGTAAGAGATTGTTCAGAATCTGAGATCTGATAATGTTTTAGCGAGAGGTAGACTTTCCCGCAATGCAAGAAATGTCAGTGGTAGTTAGAGAACTAGGAAAGACACTGTTGCTAGATCTAAAGCTAGAGCGCCTACCAAAGCATATGCCATACGAGCTCGTGAGGAAGCTTCATTTCAGAATGTTATAATGGGTACATTTACTCTTTATGATACTTCTGAGATTGCATTGATAGACCCAGGTTCTACAAATTTGTATATATGCATGAACTTAGTTATTTGAGTCTACTAATTTTGTTATTAGAGTATCAAACCCCTTAGGTAAAAGTGTGTTGGTTGACAAAGTATGCAAGAACTATCCGTTGATGTTTCGAGATGTTTGTTTTTTGGCTGATCTAATGCTATTACCATTTGATGAGTTTGACATTAGTTTTGGTATGGATTGGTTGACGTTGCATGATGTTGTTGTGAATTGCAAAGAAAAAAAAGACTATTGATTTGAGATGTCAGAATGATAAAATAGTTCGGGTTGAGTTTAATGAATTGAACGGGTTACCAGCTGTGATATCTGTGTTAAAAGTTCAGAGTTATGTGAAAAAGGGTTATGAAGCTTATTTTGCTTATGTGATTAATTCTAAAGTGATTGAAAAGAAAGTTGAATCAGTGCCAGTTGTTTGTGAATTCTCTGGTGTATTTCCTAATGAATTGCTTGGATTACCTCTGATACGTGATGTTGAATTTGATATTTATTTGTTACTGGGAGTGACACCTATTTTGATAGCTTCGTATGAAATGGAAACAACAGAGCTAAAAGAGTTAAAGTCACAATTGTAAGAGTTGATTGGCAGAGGGTTTGTAAGACCCAGATTCTCACCTTGGGGTGCTCTCGTTCAATTTATAAGAATGAAAGATGGCAGAATGAGAATGTGCATTGATTACTGTAAACTGAACAAGGTGACTATAAAGAATAAATATCCTTTACCCAGTATTGATGATTTGTTTGATCAACTGAAAGGAGCCACTTTATTTTCAAAGATAGATCTAATATAGGGATATTATCAGTTACGAGTAAAAGATTCAGATATTCTGAACACTGCTTCCAGAACAAGGTACGGGCATTATGAGTTTTTACTTATGCCTTTTGGGCTAACAATTTCTCTTACTGATTTGATGGATCTGATGAACAGAATTTTCAGACCGTACCTAGATTGATTTGTTGTTGTACTCATTGACGACATATTAATTTATTCACGTAATGAGATTGAGCATGCTGAACATCTGAGAATTGTGTTGCAAACTCTATATGTAAAGCAATTGTATGCAAAATTTAGTAAATGTGAATTCTAGTTGAGAGAAGTTAGTTTTCTGGGACATATTGTATCAGCCTTTAGAATATGAGTTGATCTGAGTATGATTTCTACTATTCTAGAATGGAAACCTCCGAAGAATGTGTCTAAAGTTAGTAGTTTTCTGGGACTTGCTGGTTATCGTTGACAGTTTGTAAAAGGATTTTTGATGATAGCTACTCCGTTGACTAAATTGCTTCAGAAAGATGTGAGGGTTGAATGGTCCGATAAATGTCAGAAAAGCTTTGATATGTTGAAAACTCTATTGACTGAAGCTCTAGTTTTGGTACAACCGGAATTGGGTAAAGAATTTGTGATTTATAGTGATGCTTCGTTGAATGGTCTGGGATGCATACTGATGCAGGAAGGAAAAGTTATAGCTTATGCCTCGAGATAACTAAAGTCGCATGAAAAGAATTATCCGACACATGATCTTCAACTAGATGCAATTGTGTTTGTATTAAAGATTTGGCGCCATTATCTTTTTGATGAGAAATGCCACGTGGTTTTAGATTATAAAAGTTTGAAGTCCATGGTGACTCAGAATGACTTGAATCTGCGATAGAGAAGATGGTTAGAGCTATTGGAAGATTACGAGCTTGTGATAGATTATAATACGGGTAAAGCAAATGTTGTTTCTGATGCTTTGAGTCAAAAAACACTATTTACATTATGTGCCATGAATGCTCATTTAGATCTGTCTGTTGATGGTTCAGTTTTAGCTGAATTGAAAGTGAAACCGTTATATTTACAACAAATATGTGATGCTCAAAAAGTAGATAATTACTTGTTAGCAAAGCGAGCTCAATGTGATTCGAATTCTGATTCTAAATTTTGAGTTGATGATGATGATTGATTGAGATTTTGATATCGAATCTATGTTTCGAGAAATCCAGGGTTATTACAGTTAATTTTGTGTGAAGCCCATAATAGTTGATTATCTGTTCATCCGGGAAGTAAAAAGATGTACCATAATTTGAAGCAACACTATTGGTGGTCTGGTAGTAAAAGGGATATCTCTGATTATGTCTCGAAATGTTTAGTCTTTCAGCAAGTTAAAATTGAACATGAGGTTCCATCTAGTTTGTTACAACTGATAATGATTTTCGAATGGAAATGGGATAGAGTGACAATGGATTTTGTCTCAGGTTTGCCTTTGGCTCCAAGAAAGAAAGATGCAATTTGGGTCGTAATTGATCGATTGACGAAATCAACCCATTTTATTCCGGTATGATCAGATTACTCACTTAATAAGTTAACTGAACTTTACATTTTTGATCTTGGGAGATTGCACGGAGTGCCACTGCCTATTGTATCTGATAGAGATCCAAGATTCACATCGTGATTTTGGAAGAAACAGCAAGAAGCTTTGGGTACTAATTTCCATTTCAGTACAGCTTTTCACCCACAAACTGATGGTCAGTCCGAGCGAATTATTCAGATTCTTAAGGATATGTTGAGATGTTGCATTCTTGAGTTTAATGGTACGTGGGAATAATATTTTCCATTGATTGAATTTGCATACAATAATAGTTTTTAGTTGAGCATCAAAATGGCAACTTACGAAGCTTTGTACGGACGCAAATGTCGGACACCTCTGTATTGGACTGAGCTTAGTGAAAATAAGATACACGGGGTTGATTTGATTAAAGACACTGAACAGAAAGTGAAAGTGATCCTTGACTGTCTGAAAGTAGCTCTTGATCGTCTGAAGTCTTATGAAGATTTGAAACGGAAAGATATTGAGTTTGAAATCGGTGATAAAGTGTTCTTGAAAGTATCTCAATGGAAGAAAGTACTCGGATTTAGACGTAAAGTTAAATTGAGTTCGAGGTTCATCTGACCGTATGAAATAATTGATCGTATCGAACCTGTAGCATATAGATTGTTTTTGCTACCTTAAATTGAAAAGATTCATAATGTGTTTCACGTGTTAATGCTTAGACGATACCGATCTGATCCATCACATGTGATTACTCCATCTGAGATTGAATATAACATCTCGATTTAGGGCTTAGTCAGAATAGTGGTGCGTGACCACAAATTTGAAGTAGAAAATATGTGTTTAAATGATTTTACAAGGCTTATGAGGTATTTGCATGAATGTGTGAAAGTCACATGAAAAAATTTTATTGATTAGTGAAAGAATTGTCCATTAGGACTAAATTGCAAATAATAGAAAATGTGAGATTCTAGAACGTTCAAGTATGAAATAGAATTATGAAAAATCCTAGAGGTCCTTATTTAGCAATTAGACAATTATATGTGATGATAGAAAAAAATGTACATGGGAAGGAAAAATCTTAAGGGTCATTAAGGGCATTTTGGTCATTTGGTTAATTAAAGAATAAAAAGGGAAAATAAGCCAAAAATCATGTCCATCTTCTTCCCTATGGTGTCGAAATTGGCAAGGACTCCATAGCTAAGCTTTTTTCATTTTCAAGCTTAAAGTAAGTGCATCCTAGCCCCGTTTTTAATGTTCTTCATATTTTTGAAACCCTCGTAGCTCGGTTTAGCTATTTCTAGCCGTATGTCGAGCTAGGGTTTATGTTCAAAAATTTACCCATGTATGACATGTATGTATACTGATGTTTGATGGAAGAATATGAGAGTTTGATTTATGATAAACATCTTTTTCTAAGTTATTTTCATGAAAGATGCATGAAAATGACAAATTTGTAAAGTTATAGAAATGGTCATACATGAGTGAAATATCGGCAATTTAATGTTATAGTTGAGAAAATGATTCGGCTAGGCTTTAAATGCAAGAAATTTTAATGAAGCTAGGCTTGAAATGCAACAAAGTTGAATGAAAATCATTTTACGAGCCTAGGGGAAAAAGTGTAATTATGTGAATGTTTAGGGGCAAAATAATAATTTTGCCAAAATATAAATTACGAGTCGATATAGTGAATGCATGTGTATAACGAGAGAAAATTATTATTATAGATCAAGAAAAATGAAGCCTGAATCGAAACCAAGGCAAGAATAAAGTTGAAGACTAAATCGAGCACTGAGACACATTTTGAGATTCAATGTAAGTTTGTAAGAAATCAGTGTTTCATAATGTTCTTTATTTGAAATCTTTCATTATTATGTTAATGCATGTTATTGTGAACAAAATCGAGCTATAAAGTCTCGATCAGTAAATGATGAGAACATTTTAAATTGTAGTTTCGGTTATAGTTCCGAATAAGTATATTACCTACGTATGCATATGAGAAAGCAAAGGTCCCGTATAAGACCATATCTGGGATATGACTCCAGGAAACCGAAGGATGATCTCATGTAAGACCATATCCGGGATATGGCATTGACATCTAAATACGATGTCGTATAAGACCATGTCTGGGACATGAGATCGACATCGAGTTATGAGATCCCATATAAGACCATATCTGGGATATGGCGTCGGCACTTAGGAATGATCCCATGTAAGACCATATCTGGGATATGGCGTTGGCATCAAATCTTATGTATGTTAAGCTTGAATGATTCATGATGATCTGATTTATTCATAAGCAAAAAAGTCAAGTATGTGAGTTGGCCTAAATCCAAGCCTATTTATGGATGGCCTTGAGTGGTGTTCATGGTATGAATGATAAAGATGTGAGTATATGGTTATGTTAGCACATGTGCTAAACTACATGAATCAGTGTTACAGGCATTTTGTGTAAGTAAAAGTTACCAGATCATATTGACATTAGATGGGTAAGAATAAGTGTGAATAAGTACGAGTAAGTACTTTTATTCATTGGTGCTATGTCGCCATTGTTTCATAATATGAATGATTATAGTTTGAGTAAATTATCATTGTAGAGTTTCATGCAAACTTAGTAAGCTATATGCTTACCCCTCTTTTTGGGTAAAAGAAAAATGCTTATAATAAATCCATTATCATCATCTTGGCTGAAAATAAAGAAAAGAAGAAAAGTAAAAGAAAGATAGGTTTCGGTTGGTTTTAAGCTTGATTAAGGTATGTTTCGGCTTTAGATTTTAATGATTTTTATGTTTTTGAGATTGTTGCTTAGTCTACTAACAAGCCCATGTCTAAATTTTATGTATTGATGATATTTGGGAGTTGTGCCATTGATGATATGGTAAGCTTTATGATGAGTTTATTTGTTAAATGAAAGATATGTGTTTAATGAACATGCTCTGTTCTTGAAATTTTGATGAATTTAGCTAATTAGGGCTAAATTGAGACAATAGTAATTTGAGGGACTAAATTACAAATTTGATGGAAATTATGGGCTTGTATGATGTTCAAAAGCATTCGGCTAAGCATGGGTATGTGATGAATTTGTGTATTTGATGTTTTGAGAAAAATGGACTAAATTGATAAATTATGCAAATGTGAGGGTTAAGTTGCAAATAACCCTAAATATGTGTGTTTGGATTGAATTGAATGAATTATTGAATAAAAGGGTTAAATTTGAATATGTTTAGATCAATAGCCGAAGAAATTTGACTTAGATCGTGAGAAAGCTAAAGTAGCAGAGTAGCTATTTCTGTTTCAGTAAATCAAATCCGAGGTAAGTCATTATGCAAATAAATATATTTGTATTCAATTATACATATTCATATGACTATTGACAACAGTGAATGCTTATGAGATGCTATGTATATGAATTCTATGATAAGAACGATATAGTGACAATGTCCGAGAAGTCCCGTATGAATCTAGGAATAGATAGGATTAGCTATGTCATGACATAGGTGTCAGATCTGAGATATCATGCAAGACCACGTCTGGGAAGTCGGCGTTGATTTTAGATTTCGTGGAAGACCACGTCTGGGGCGTTGTCATCGATACGAGAATTACGTGTAAGACCATGTCTGGGACATTGGCATCGTATTGATTCGTGTAAGACCCTGTCTGGGATAGTGGCATCGAAATTTGAGTACATGTAAGACCTCGTCTAGGACATTGGCATTGTATGACTATTACGAGCATTTTGATTATCCTATTAGGTTCCTAACGGTTCAACGGGCAAGTCTATGATACGAATGGCTATATGAAATGTAAATCCATTTCTGGTATGTTGATTTATACACTAAGTGTGTATTCAAGGTAAGTATCTATATGATCTTACTATGATGATTATGTATATTGGAATAATAATATGATATGTGAAAATTGCATGAAAGATCTATGTATATGTAATATTTTTGAATTGATTCTTGTGGTAAAAATATGGCCAAGTACATGGACCAAAGCATACATGTGAGAAATTTGCTATAAAGATTAATTGTGCCAATGTTTCTATATGCTTATACACTTTTAATCTTAAGTTTATTTGAATATGACTTACTAAGCTTTTGAAAAGTTTACTCTATCTGTGTTTTTTATGTTTTATAGATCGTCAAAGCTACTGAAGGCTCGGGGATCGTCGAGGATTGTCATCACACTACTCAACTTGTTTTGGTACATTTTGGAAATGTATATTTCTAGATATGGCATGTTTAGGCTAGATATTTGTATATGAATATGAAGTGAACTTAGCCATGAGATTTGGCTAATTATGTGTTGGCAATATGCAATATTGAATATGATATATGATGTATGTTTTGGAATAGTTTGATAGTATATGAAGTGGTCAAGTTTAAGGTAAGTAAATGGATGAAATATGCTTATGTTTATATGAGGTTTAGTCTTGTAATTTTGGTATGAATGGAATTGGATTTGAATGTAGAGATTGGATAGTTATTTTGATATATTGGATAGTTATTTTGATATTTTCTTGGTTGCTATTTGTGAATAAGTTGAATTGATAATTGGCTTGTAGTTATGACCCTAGGTGGGTGGCAATTTGGCCTTGCGAATGGCCTATTTTGCCACACGGTAGTGGCACACGGGCGTGCCTAGTGACCGTGGGGCTAAGTCAGTAGCTAGCTAAGAGTACACGGCCTTGGCACACGGACGTGCCTGATAGCCGTGTGGTTTCAACAGGATTGACCACGGCCAATGTACAAGGGCGTGCTTCGTGGCCATGGATCCAAGTCAGAATTGACCACGGCCAAGGTACACGGGCGTGTTTGGTGGCCATGGAATAAATTTAGGTTCGACCATGGGAAAGACACATGGGTGTGTATAGCAGTCGTGGCAGGCACACGACCTGCCCACACGGGCGTAGTCCCTGAAACTTTAAAAATTTTTAAATTTTGAGAATTTCAGTATGTGTTCCGGTTTAGTCCCGACCCTATTTCTATGTATGTTTTAGGTCTCGATGACCTACAGAGGGGACATTATGGTTGTAATTGATAATTTACTTTGTGAATTTCTGATAAAGTTTTTGATCTGTCAGGTAACGCCCTTAGCCCTAATCCGGTGACAGACACGGGATAGGGGTGTTACATTTCTTCATGGTGTTATCACAATTAAAGGTTTAAATGATAGACAACAGTTCAAAGTGAAAGGTCAGTGATTGACACATTATCTGGGAAATATTTATCACAAGCAAGAAGAGACCATTAAATTGGTCGAAGAATTTTAATTCTTATGAAATTTATTACGAAATTTTATTTTTATTTTATATTTGTTTCTGTTCAAGTTTGTTTTATTTTTTTTCCATTTTTGCAGAATAATTAGGTACCATTGTCGACGCGCTTCGGTTTTATAGTCAACGCAGTTCGTACTATTGTATTGTCACTTTTGACGCAGTAAGAATGAGGGCGGATCAAAAATTTCAGATCCCATCGTTTGATCAAAAGCCACTTAGCCGTCTGATCTGTCTGAGCGTGCACAATTCTCATTAGACGTAATTATTCTCGCCAACTTTATTTCCTTTCAAAAAAAATCATGCCTTTCCATCTTCTTCTTTCACTCATTGTAAACCCCTCTTCACTATATCGACTGTAACACATACAAAGCATCCATTTTATTCACTTTTCCTTTCCCAAGTTTGTATCTTTACAATTTTAAACCATCTTCACTCCACAAAACAACAAGAATATGGAAAGAAAACCACCAAGCCTGTTGAAGAACACTCATCCTCTATAATTGTAGTTCGTGAGTCGAATCCTCCATGCCAATGGAGAAAACAGAGCCGGTGATATTTTTAATGAAAGTGGCCAAAAACCAAATTCAAAACAACATTTTAAAGCAAAACTTCCACCCAGAGCAGGGCATTCTCCTTTCAAAATTGCAAGACTTGGGAAACAAGTCTCCAAAACTATCTCTAAGCTGAAGTGGGGGACTTTCTACAAGCATCTTGGAAGTTATACTCCTTCACTGGTATGTGAGTTTTACACTAACTTTTATGCCTATGAGTTGGAGTTTATCTTTGTTCGAGAAAGCTTAATCCCATGGAATGCTACAAAATTCAATGAGCTGTACAACATTAAAGTGGATATAGATGAGCACTCTTAATTTATTGAGGATATCATAGATAAAAAAAGGGACATGTTTATGAAGGATTTATGTCTCGAATGAGCATTTTGGATGGGTTCACGATGCACCGCCGCTTCCTGGCACTACAAAGCAAAATCTGGTTTCATTTTGTCAAGTGCAGGCTACTGCCCTCTACTCACAGCACGACAGTCAACCTCAATAGAATGTACCTGATACATCCAATTATCAAGGGCAGAAAGATTGATGTCGGCATATTACTCCACCAGAAAATTATTGACTCCACTACAACAAATGGAATTTTGATTTCCCTATCGTTGGTTATGCTACCGTGCCAGCAGCAAGGAATTGTACCCCATGATGGTGAACAATTCCTGGAGAATAAAAAGTCTGATAAATGAAGCCTCTATTTAAAGAATGACTCGGGGAAAAGATACACTAGCAATGAAGGCGACAGAGACCAGCAAAACAAGGAAGGGAAAACCAAGGCAGAAACCAAAGGAACAAACCTGACTGCAAAGACATCGTTGTTGCACAAAATGCAAGATATCAAGAAGTTGGCCAATTCCATCAGCAATAAGTAGATTAGGCTTGTCGATAAAATGGAGGATATGGAAAGATCATAAAAATTGTCCTACGCTTATACCAGGGCCTATAACAACTCTATTGCAGTCACATTAAGTCAGTTAAGCCAAGCCCCAATTCTAAAATTTCCAGTGTTCCCACTGATCATCCGAGATTATAGACCCTTCTCTGAGGAAGATGACTTAGGGCATAGAGACAAATTGGTGGAATCCCCTTCTATTGTGCACGTCGCTGATGATGAAAAGAAGAAGACTCAAAAGACATTGAGGAGTGCATGCAAAGGATTGATAGCCTAGTCGAGGGTGACGCCATTGCTAGTCAAGAGGCATCTTCTGTTAAGAAGGAAGTTGTTGTGGAAGAGGAGGACATCCGTGTTGACATTATGAATGAGAAGGTTGAGGAAGAAAATACTGAGAAAGAAGTTGCTGAGAAAGAATCTACTGAGAGCATTGACAATGCATCCGAGCTTGTGGGTGCAACTATTGAAAATCTGGAGCGAGATGTAGATAGACTAGCGAAAGCTACAAAGGTAACAAGTGAGGAGAACCACAAGTCATTGGCAATAATAGTGTATATCAGACCACTTAAGGTGACCCCTCCTACATAAGAAGCAGCCGATGATGCCAGGGCAGTGCCAAAAACTGAGAAGCAATCTGAATACCTTGTGAAGACCAAAGACAAGAAGAGAAAACGCTCAAAAGACAAAAAGTGAAAAAAGGAGGAGAAAAAGATGAGGATGAATAAACATTGTGCAGCGACATTGATGGCCGAGGAAAACTGAGTTAGGTTATTTTAAGTTTTAGCTGTAGTATTCAAGCATTGCATGTAGCTATTATTTTCATTTTGCTAGTGAACATTGTTGTTGCATTTTTATTGTCATTGCATATTAATTTTAGTGCATTGGGGACGACCCAAACTTTAAGTTTGGGTGAAAACATATGGGGTTTTGAAATACACCCACATTTCAATTGTTTTAATATTAATGAAGCATGCAAGGTCTATTTGTGGTTAATCCAAATGTGTTGAAAATTTTTGTTGCATTTGATGCTTAATTCTTGAATCATGTGAACTATCAATGTATGAGTCGGACAAATTTGACTTAATTTTGTATCTTCATTTGTTTGATGAATGATTTATGTTGCATTAGTAATGGATGACTAGTAGCATTCCTAGAATCTTGAATGAATTTGCCTTTTACATCTACTAAAATGTATATATAGTTATGAATAAGAGACGCTGCAAAGTGGGTGTATTTTGAAATGTTAAAGAGGGAACACTCCAAGTCAAGCGTTAGAAAAATGCATCTGGCCAAATGTTGTCATTGTATAAGTGTGTGTCGGTGCAATTACATACTCCCTCAGGGTTTGTTGCACTCAATCGTTACTTCACAAAAATAAAGGTATAGTAATTCAACGTTATCTCTTGCTTACAAAAAAATGAGACATATATTATACAATAAATGTTGTTCTGGTAGATAGAATTTAGGATTTGAAGCACAATGCTAGTTTTGATGAAGATGCAATCTTATTCATTCATACTTATGTATTGTCGATACAATATTCTGTAATCTAAATGTGAATCATTCATTGAGATTTTAGGTGATTCAAGTTGCTAGAATGATCATTTGTATTAGGAATTCTTGTGTAGCCTTGCTAGCTTCTATTTAACTGCAGGACAAGTAAAACCTCAGGTTTGGGGGTGTGATAATGCTAGAAAGAACATTTGTTTTCTCCTTACTTAATTGTTAATTTTTCTCCATTTAGTTATCTTTAGCACATATTTTAGCATTTTTAGTTCAATAATTTACATTTTATAAGTGAGTGGACAAAATAAAGCCATTTCATAGCCACAATTGTTACCCAAATTTACCATTTTCCTATATCAAAACATACCAAGTACATTCCAAGCATTCCAAGCATTCAAATAAGAAAATTTCATCATTCAACATGGCCTATCATTGCATTCATACCTGTTTACTATCTTACCTTGGTTCAACTCATGTGTTAAACATGTTTTGATCAACTACTTAACATGAATATATAGTTACCATAGCATAACATTACAAGTATATCAAAATAACCATTACTAGGCATTCCAAATTCTACATATCCTATACACGCCATTACAACCGTAATTGATTTACCATATTGTACCGACATGGGACGATGGATAGTGTGAGTGATCTTCGCCGAGTTGCCAATCCAACGAGCTTTCGAATTACTCTAAAATAGGGGAAAATAAAATGGGGTAAGCATA
This sequence comes from Gossypium rotundifolium, assembly GCA_025506655.1. NCBI lineage: Eukaryota > Viridiplantae > Streptophyta > Magnoliopsida > Malvales > Malvaceae > Gossypium > Gossypium rotundifolium. The sequence goes on from CP106730.1 coordinate 36,650,416, forward strand.
AAATGCTTAGTAAGTTCATATAACATGGTACTTAACTTACCATTCATCCTATTTGAGGTTACTAAGTAAGGCATATTCAACCACTTTGATCTCAAGCCCTACACACATCCTCATTTCCCTTGTTAGTCATATATTCCATAGTAACATCAAGACATGTATGGGCTCAACAACAATCAAGTTCCCATGCCAATATGCTTTCCACAACATGTATTCATTTAACATGTATAGACATCTTTTATTAATACAAGTATAGCTTCATAGTAATTCTTTTCGAGTTCAGATCATTTCATGGCAAGACTTTACTCATTTTATTCGAGTATTAAGGTCGCACAAGTAGTAGTGCATTCAAGGTGTACGGGTCTATGATCAAGGATGAAAATTCTCATCAGGTAATTTCCATATACAAATATCATCTTCTTGTATTCCATGTAATATTCTTTTCATATCTTATTTCCATATCATATGTATCATTGCATGTCAATTTGTTTTAAATTCATCTTTGCTCTTGTGTGAACTTTACCCATTGAGTTTATTCAAAATATTGATGGATACACAGGTAGTACACTCGAGGTGTACAAATTAGGATCCGTCAATTCATATTCAATGGTACCCATAAGGTACTATCTCATTGTAATAGCCCAGTTTAGACCCTAGTTAAAACAGTGGTTTTGAGACCACAAATTCGAGGTCAAACAAATGTTTTAATATAATTTTTCGTGTTTACAGTGCGTGATTAAACATGTGTGAAAGTTTCGTGCGAAAATTTTATCGACTGTGTGTCGAATTGTGAAAATAGACCTAATCGCATAAAATACAAAAGCTGTGTGCTGATTGTCAAAATGATTATTTGGCATGGATTGTTTAATGAAAGGTCCTTAATTTGATATTAGACCATTGATAGATTGGATGGAAAAAAATGGGCTTTACTTAATGTAATTATAAATGATATTAAAAGGGAGAAAATGGTAAAATGTGTATTAAGGTGTAATAAATAAAACAAAAAGGAATAAAAAGCCATTATCATCTTCCTTAGCTGAATTTGAAGAAGTAAAAGAAAGAGATAGGGCTTTGTAACATTCGGCCATGATTGCTCAAAATCAAGGTATGTTTTGAATTCGATTTTTGATAATTTTTTAGTTTTTTGTAATCATTACTTTGTGCTGTACAAAACCCATGCTTAAATTTTGTGAATTGATGATGAATTTGAAATGTGCCATGGATGAATTAATGAGCTTTGTGAAGTTTGGTGATGGATTACGAAAGATATGTGTTAGATTAACATATTTTGTCTTTAAATTTTTGATGAATTTTAGTAAATTGGGCTAAATTGAGAAAAGTGTAGATTGAGGGAAAAAATGTGAATTAAATGAAATGTGTGGACTTGTATGAACATAAAGAGAATTCGGCTAGGCATGGGTGAAGTGAAATTATGTGTATTTTGTGATTTTATGAAATAGGGACTAAAGTGTCGAAATATGAAAATGTGAGGGCTATTTTGCAAAAGGCCGTAAATATGTGTGTGTGGACTAAATTGAATGAATTGGTGATTGAATGAGTTGAATTTAAATGTGTATAGACCAAGAAAAAGGAAGTTCGGATCGAGATCGAGGCAAATACAAAGTGCTCGATTAATCGACCGTTTTTGTACTGCAACGTCCGAGGTAAGTTTGAATATAATACTTGCCATTGAACTTGTATCTATGCAATGAGAAATGAATGAATGTATATTAATGAAATAGAAATATATTAAATCTGAGCTCGAGTATTGAGGCACTAAGTGTGCGAATGTAGAAGATGAGACAGAGACAATTAGCATTGTGTGTGTGTAATAATAAAAGTTTCAGCTTATTGAGTTGGCACTGTTGTGCGATACCGATATAAGCTCAGTTTAATTTATTAGCACTAAGTGTGCGATGACAATTATGTTTTGACGATGAAAATGGCACTAAGTGTGTGAATATATCAAAAAAATAGAAAAGGTTGATTGAAATGTAAAGTCCATCAGTTGAGTAGTATGATTGGTGAGTAACTATGTTTTGGCAACGGTATGTATGATACCTATGCTATTGATGAACTTGAAAGTAGATGAATGGAAGGTTATGTGAGTATTGGATATAGTTGAGTTAGTGTATCATTGGTAAATTATATATGTGATGGTTCAATTTGTAGATTGGTTTAATAAGTTAATTTTATTATATTACTAACTTACTAAGCTTTTGAAAGCTTACTGTGTGATTTGTTTCTCTATTTTACAGTGTCAGTAAAGCTAGCTCAGATCCGAGAATCGTCAGCATCTCTATCACACTATCAGCAATCTATTTTGTTACTTTAAAGATGAGTATATTTGAATATGGCATGTATAGGCTAGTCAATGCGGCATGTTTTGAGTTGTATAGCCTTGCCATGTGATATGGCTTGGAAATTGAATGTTGTTAGTTTATATTTGAAGCTAGGAAAATGATGATTTTTGTTTGATATAATGAGATTGGAATTGATATATTTAATGCTTGAATTGGTTGATGAGAATGGCATATTAAGTATAAATTTGTAATATGATTAGATGATGCATAGTGATAGGATTTGATATGTGAAATTGGTTGTGTTTAGATTGGCTTACTTTGCATCATGCTATTGTGAATTGCAAACGGTAGAGTATTGATTTGAAAAGTTAAAATGGTGAGATAGTACGATTTGAATTTAGTGATTTGAATGGGTTACCAGCTGTTATATCTTTGATGAAACTTTTGAACAATGTGAAAAAGGGTTGCGAAGCTTATTTGGCGTATGTGATTGATACAAGAGTGACAGAAAAGAAAGTTGAATTGGTGCTTGTGGTTTGTGAATTCCTTGATGTGTTTCCTGAAGAACTACCAGGATTACCTTTGATCCGAGAAGTTGAATTTGGTATTGAATTAATACCGGGGATGACTCCTATCTCGATAGCTCCATATAAAATGGCACCAACAGAACTGAAAGAGTTCAAGTCTCAATTGCAAGAGTTGATAGATCGAGGATTTGCACGGCCGAGTTTCTCGCCCTGGGGTGCTCCTGTGTTGTTTGTGAAAAAGAAAGATGGCACTATGAGAATGTTTATTGATTACTGGCAGTTGAACAAAGTGACGATAAAGAATAAACATTCGCTGCCTCGTATTGATGATTTGTTTGATCAGCTGAAAGGAGCTAAAGTGTTTTCAAAAATAGATTTGAGATCGGGCTATTATCAATTGAGAGTTAAAGAATCAGATGTGCCAAAAACTACTTTCAGAACGAGGTATGGACATTATGAATTCTTAATTATGCCATTTGTACTAACGAATGCTCCTGCAGTGTTTATGGATTTAATTAATCGAAAATTTATGCCGTACTTAGATCGCTTTGTGGTGGTGTTTATTTATGATATTCTAATTTATTCCTATGATGAGATGTAACATGCCAAACATTTAAGAATTGTATCACAGACTCTACATGAGAAGCAATTGTATGCAAAATTTAGCAAATGTGAGTTTTGGTTGCGTGAGGTTGGTTTTCTAGGGCATATTGTGTCAGCTGCAGGAATACGAGTTGATCCGAGTAAAATCTCTCTAGAATGGAAACCTCTGAGAAATGTGTCAGGAGTCTGTATTTTTGTAGGACTAGTGAGATATTATAGGCGATTTGTGAAAGGTTTCTCAGTGATTGCGACATCGTTGACAAGTTAGTATATAATGATGTTAAATTTGAGTGGTCAGAAAGGTGCCAACAAAGTTTTGAGCAGTTTAAAGCAATATTGATAGAGGCGCCAGTGTTGGTTCAACCTGAATCGGGTAAGGAGTTTATAGTTTACAGTGATGCATCGTTGAATGGTTTAGGCTGTGTGTTGATGCAAGAAGGCAATGTTATTGCTTATGCTTCGAGGCAATTAAAGCCACATAAAAAGAATTATCCAATGCATGATCTTGAATTAGCTACGATTGTATTTGCATTGAAGATTTGGTGTCACTACTTATTTGGTGAGAAATGTCATGTTTATACTGATCATAAGAGTTTGAAATATCTGATGACTCAAAAGAATTGAATTTGCGACAGAGAAGATGGTTAGAATTACTGAAAGACTATGAACTCATGATTGATTATCATCCGGGTAAAGCTAATGTTGTTGCTAATGCTTTGATTCAAAAGTCTATATGTGCTTTACAAGCAATGAATGCTCAGATAGATCTGTGTGATGGTTTAGTTTTGCCTGAGTTAAAAGTGAGACCAATGTTCGTACGCCAGGTTTGCGATGCATAGAAAAGTGATTTTGAAATGATGGCCAAACGAGATCAGTCTGAATTGAATGTTGATTTGAAATTTTGAGTTGATAGTGATGATTGTTTGAGATTCAGAGATCGGATTTGTATTCCGAGGAATTCATAATTAATTCAGATGATTTTGAATGAAGCTCATAGTAGCCGATTAGCTATTAACCTGGGGAGTACAAAATGTATAATGATCTGAAGCAGTTTTGATCGTGGCATGGTATGAAAAGAGACAATTCTAATTTTGTGTTGAAATGCTTAGTTTGTCAACACGTTAAAGCTGAACATTAAGTTCCATCTGGTTTGTTACAACCAATTATGATTCCCGAGTGAAAATGGGAGAGAATCACGATAGACTTTGTGTCGAGATTGCCTTTATATTCGGGAAAGAAAGATGCAATCTGGGTGATTGTTGAAAGATTGACGAAATTAGTTCATTTTGTTCAAATGAGAACAAATTATACACTTGACAAGTTAGACGAATTGTATATTACAGAGATTGTGAGATTGCAGGGGGTGCCACTATCTATTGTATCTAATAGAAATCTGAGATTTACCTCACGGTTTTGGAATAAATTGCAAAAGTCTTTAGGCATGAAACTGCATTTAAGTACTGCATTTCATTCGCAAACGGATGGTCAATCCAAGCGAATCATTCAAATTCTCGAAGATATGTTGAGATGTTGTATTCTTGAATTTGAAAGTACATGGTGATTGAGTTTGTATACAACAACAATTTTCAATCTAGCATTAAAATGGCACCGTATGAGGCTCTTTACGGTCAGAAATGTCGAATTCCATTGTATTGGACTGAGTTGAGTGAGAATAAGATTCATGGAGTTGATTTGATAAAAGAGACTAAACAGAAAGTGAAAGTAATTCGTGATAATTTGAAAGTAGTGTCAGATCGTTAGAAGTCCTATGCAGACTTAAAATGAAAAGTTATTGAATTTGAGATTGGTGACAAAATGTTTTTAAAAGTGTCTCCGTGGAAAAAGATACTTCAATTTGGCTTAAAAGGCAACCTGAGTCCGAGGTTCATCGGGTCGTATGAGATCATCAAAAGAATTGGACCAGTTGCTTAGAGATTGATGATGCCACTTAAGATAGAAAAGATTCATAATGTTTTCCATGTACCGATGCTTCGTTGATACATATCTGATCCATCGCATGTGATTACTCCTACTGAGGTGGAAATTCAGTGTAACACCTCAAACCCGGTAAATAAGTTACGTCCGAATCTGGCGAGTAACATGGAAGGGTTTTTCAAAATCATATTTCTTGTTGTTAAAACTTGTTTGAGAGCTAAAGTCTCTTTGTTAAAACTCAAAACACTTATGCAATTTCTATTCACTTGAAAATGTAATTACTTTTAAAACCTCATATGTTGTGGAAGAATATTTAAAATAAACAATTTACGAAAAAAGATTAAATCACGAACCCATTTCGAAAATGCGATGTTTAAAAATTGAGTTGCAGAAGCATTTTGAAAACGTTGCGAGACGTAGTGTTTTGAAGATATTTATCGTTTTGGAAATCGTATTCCACTTTTAGCAGTTAGAAAACATCATAAATAAATCTCACAAATAATAAGTTAAAAATAAAGAGGCCTTATTACAACCCAATCAAAATATTTAAAAGTAAATAATCAAAACAGCAAGCATAAGCAGTGTGTGGTCTTCTCCGAGTCCCTTGCAACTTCGATCTATCAAAGCTGGGGATTACCTATACAGTTAAAAACGGGGAGAGTTTACGAAAACTCAGTGTGCAATCCCCTTACTAGAGTAACAGTCAGTATACAGAATCAAAAACTTAAACAGTCTAAGCCAAAGCCCTTTAGCAGTAACAGTACAGTCCAGTTCAAAGCATACATGGGACAAAACCCATTACCATATCATTTGCATCACAACCCAAATAGAATCAATTAGGCCTAGCCCAAACCAATAACAGAACAAGTAGGCCTAAGACCAGTACAGTGACAGATCTCATAAACAAGTATGCAACAGTATGAGGATGCATCCCACCACGATCTAGCCAACACACCTGTGGGGATAAAATCGACCCATCTAGCCAACACACCAAGCTTAGCACCGGTTGCGGCACTAAGTCAACAGAACGGCTAAAAGCCATAAATATCGCGGCAACACTGCCAGTTAACAAAACGGCTAAAAGCCATAAACAGAATGGTTATAAACCATAATCAAGATGGCACAAAACTATCGGTAACTGCAATAAGTTTAGCACATAGCCATTAGCGACGGTAATATAATCGGCACACAGCAACGGGTAATTATGATCGAAATAGAGTCATCAATATATATGTTAGGCACATAGCCACGGGTAAATACGATTGGCACAAAGCCATAATCAAGATGGCACAGAGCCATATTTAGGTTGGGACAGAGCCATAATTAGATTATGCGGCTTTAAGCCGTCCGTCGGTCCACAGTCGTCTCATACGACCCATGCAACCTTAAAAGATCAATACTGGATCCACAGTCGTCTCATGCGACCTGTGCCATCCTATCAGAACTTCCACCGTATCAATGTCCCAACCCCATGCAATATGTCGTGTATATCATGCTCAATCATTACACGTGTATTCAAAATGGCCATGCTCAGTAGCAATCATTTAGACATATATTAAAAGCATATTAGTCACACAACCACCGTCAAGTCAGTTAAAACACAGTCATACTATCCCAATCAAATCAGTCACATCCTAGCATAAGTCAGTTATTTACCCACAAGGGCAAAACAATCATTTCACCCTATAAGGCTATTTCGGTAATCCTACCCTTTAGGGATATTTCGGTAATTATACCTTATAGGAGTATTTTGATAATTTCACAAATCGAGGGTATTTCGATAATTTTACAAATCGGGGTTATTTGGTAATTTCACAAATTGAGGGTATTTCGATAATTTCATAAAATAGGGGTATTTTGGTAATTTCATAAAATAGGGGTATTTTGGTAATTTTACAAATCGAGGGTATTTCGATAATTTTATAAATAGGGGGTATTTCGATAATTTCATAAAATAGGGGTATTTTGATAATTTGATAAACCGGAGGTATTTCAGTAATTTCGCAAATTGAGGGTATTTCAATAATTTCACAAACTGACGGTATTTCGATAATTTTACAACACAGGGGTATTTTGGTAATTTCATAAATTGGGGGTATTTTAGTAATTTTGTAAACCAAGGGTATTTCAATAATTTGTAAACCAAGGGTATTTTAGTAATTTTGTCAACCCCTCAGAAGGCCTACAGTTGCCTCGAGCGACTCAAGTATTCTAAACAGAGATAACGATGCGAATAGGCCTAAGGCCGATTCTCGGCCCAAGTGGGTCCACATGCTCATGTGGCCCACTTAGCCCAAATCTAGTCACAGATATAAGATTCACATAAACCAGTCTAATATTTATTACACAATCATACAATTTATCCGATTGGGGCCACGGGCCCATTGACCCCACATGGCCCCTTTCGGCCCATTGTCGCCCAAACAACCTAAACCCACAAGAACACTTATGATGGCCTCAACTATTGCGTCGAAGCTCCCACACGTGTGCTCGTACGCTCTTGTGGCTACCATCGCCGTGTGACAGGCATTTCGGCATTTGTTGCTCTACAGCTAGGGTAGTGCGAAATACACACCTGATAGGAATTTGGAGTTAATACGCGCTTCGAACACTCCTATGCCCAAATGCCAACCAAGGTATGCTTACTATCCTCATAGATCGCTCTATCTAAAGCCAACTTCTCGCCTACTCTCATGATAGCTTCTCAATGTGGGATCCCTCCATCAATCCTCTAAAACCGTCCCAAATTAGCAAAATATTCACCTTTCGCATGCAAGGGGTTTCAAACTCAGGCTCCCCTGTACCTTAACGACGCCACAATCACTAGGCCACATGCTTTTGTCATGTTCTCCCCAACAATTTTCTTAAAGCCTACTCACTTATATCAAGGGTTTTATTCACCTAAACCAAACATTTTCCTAAAGCCCAAGTTTGAACCTAATAACTCATGGATACCCCCTAACCGTCCAACATCACTCACCTAATAGGTCCAACTTGCATTAGTGTTGTTCTCTTGTTCTCCAAAAAATTTTACATTCTCTCATGCCCAAGGCCGAATAGGCCCAATTCTACTAGGCCTTAAAATTCGGGGCATTACATTCAGTCAGATTTGTCATATAGTGAAGAACTTATTCGAATTCTAGCACGTGAGATTAAAGAGTTGATAAAAAAAAGAATATTGTTGGTGAGAGTATTATGGCATAAACATAGAGTTGAAGAGGCTACGTGGGAGCCTGAAGATGTTATGAGAGAGCAATATCCACACCTATTCACTGGTAAGATTTTTGGGGACAAAAATCCCTAAGAGAGTAGAGTTGTAACTGCCCAGTTTAGACCCTAGTCGAAACAGTGGTTTTGGGACCACAAATGTGAGGTTAAAAAATATTTTAATATTATTTTTCGTGTTTACAGCGTGTGATTAAGCCTGTGTGAAAGTTTCGTGTGAAATTTTTATCGACTGTGTGTCGAATTTTAATAAAGGACCTAATCGCATAAAATGCAAAAGCTATGTGCTGATTGTTAAAGTGATTATTTGGAATGGCTTATTAAATGAAAGATCCTTAAATTTATATTAGACCATTGATAGATGGGATGGACAAAAATGGGCTTTAGTTAATGGAATTATAAATGATATTAAAAGGGATAAAATGGTTAAATGTGTATTAAGGTATAATAAATAAAACAAAAAGGAATAAAAAGCCATTATCATCTTCCTTAGCTGAATTTGAAGAAGAAAAAGGAAGAGATAGGGCTTTGTAACATTCGACCATAACTGCTCAAAATCAAGGTATGTTTTGAGCTCGATTTTTGATAGTTTTTACGTTTTTGTAATCATTGCTTTATGCTCTACAAAACCCATGCTTAAATTTTGTGAATTGATGATGAATTTGAAATGTGTCATGGATGAATTCATGAGTTTTGTGAAGTTTGGTAATGGATTATGAAAGATATGTGTTAAATTAACATATTTTGTCTTTGAATTTTTGATGAATATCAGTAAATTGGGCTAAATTAAGAATACTATGATTTGAGGGATTAAAATGTGAATTAAATGAAATGTGTGGACTTGTATGAACATAGAGAGAATTTTAGGCATGGGTGAAGTGAAATTATGTGTATTTTGTGATTTTATGAAATAGGGACTAAAGTATCGAAATGTGAAAATGTGAGGGCTACTTTGCAAAAGGCCCAAAATATGTGTGTGTGAACTAAATTGAATGAATTGGTGATTGAATGAGTTGAATTTCAATGTGTACAGGCCAAAAAAAATAAGTTTGGATCAAGATCGAGGCAAAGACAAAGTGCTTGATTAATCGACCGTTTTGGTACTGCGACGTCTGAGGTAAGTTCGGATATAATACTTGCCATTGTACTTATATCTATGCAATGAGAAATGAATGAATGTATATTAATGAAATAGAAATGTATTATATATGAACTCGAGTATTGAGGCACTAAGTGTGCAATTTTAGAAGATGAGATAGAGACAATTAGCACTGTGTGTGCGAAACAATAAAAGCTTCGGCTTATTGAGTTGGCACTGTGTGTGCGATATCGATATAGGCTCAGTTTAATGTATTGGCACTAAGTGTGCGATGACAATTATGTTTCGAATATGAAAATGGCACTAAGTGTACAAATAAATCAAAATAATAGCAAAGGTTGATCGAAATGTAAAATCAATCGGTTGAGTAGTATGACAGGTGAGTAACTATATTGTTGGCAAAGGTATGTATGATACCTATGTGGTTGATGAACATGAAAATAGATGAATGGAAGGTTATGTAAGTATTGGATATAGTTGAGTTAGTGTATCATTGGTAAATTATATATGTGATGGCTCAATTTGTAGATTGGTTTAATGAGTTAATTTTATTATATTACAAACTTACTAAGCTTTTCAAGGCTTACTGTATGATTTGTTTCTCCATTTTACAGTGTCAGTAAAGCTAGCTCGGATCCAGGAATCGTCAGCATCTCTATCACACTATCAGAAATTTGTTTTGTTACTTTGAAGATGTGGATATTTGAATATGGCATGTATAGGCTAGTCAATGTGGCATGTTTTGTGTTGTATAGCCTTGCCATGTGATATCGCTCCAAAATTGAATGTTGTTAGTTTATATTTGAAGCTATGAAAATGATGATTTTTCTTTGATATAGTTATATTGGAATTGGTATATTTAATGCTTGAATTAGTTGATGAGAATGGCATATTAAGTATAAATTTGTAATATGATTAGATGATGCATAGTGATAGGATTTGAGATGTGAAACTGGTTATGTTTGGATGAGCTTATTTGAGTAGAAATGATGTATGGTTAAAGATGGTATAATTGATGCTGAGTTGGTGTCATTATTGGTATATTTGGATACATTTTGAGGTATGATTTGGTATTGATTTGAGATTGTGGGTGATTCAATGTGTGGGAAGCAAATTTAGCCTTGAAAATGGTCTATAATTACCCACACAGTTGAGCACACGGGCATCTGGCTCGACTGTGTTACTTAAGTTTGCCAAGTGAATCAAGTCAGGCTCGACCACGGGCTAGGCACACGGACGTGTGACTGGCCGTGTTGTGCAAGTTAGTGTCGACCACGGGTGAGGCACACGGGCATGTCTAAGGCCGTGTGGACAAGTCAATAGGTATGCCTTGTTTTGCCACAGCTTAGACACATGGGCGTGTCTGAGGCCGTGTGAGGCACACGGCATACCCACACGAGCGTGCGACCTCTGTAACTTAGAAAAATGTTCAAATTTCTAAAACTTTTCGTATGTGTTCGGTTTAGTCCTAACCTCTTTCTAACATGTGTTTAAGGTCTCATAGACCTCAATAAGGGATTATATGTTTATATTTGAATAAGTTCGATTGATGTTTTATTTTGTGTGGTGAAATGGTTATGAAATGTTCCAATATTTCTTTATTGCTTCTTAACCCTGTTCCGGCGACGATTTTGGGTTAGGGGTGTTACACTCATAGAGTACACTCTCGAGCCACACATGTAAACAACAGGATTACTAGTCCAAGCTAAGCCCTTTTTATGACATGTGCTTTAAGAAGCATGATCCGGATTACCAATCCTAGTTGAATCAAATTCTTAATATATGATTGAGTGGACTCACATCAGGTACCCATCTGGGCTAAATCCTTTCCGTAATGAAGTCATTAGGATTGCTCGTCCGAGCCTAATCCATTCTGCAACAAATGTAGGGCCCCATTCAAATGGGATTGCTCAAACATATGTGAGAAAAGGTTGTGACGCGTACCTAGCATATGTTTTAGATACCAAAGTGTCTGAATTAAAGATTGAATCAGTGCCAGTTGTCTGTGAATATCCGTATGTGTTTTCTGAAGAATTACCGGGGTTGCCACCTATCATAGAGGTTGAATTTGCTATTAAATTAGTATCGAGAACTTCACCGATATCTATAGCTCAGTATAGAATGGCTACGAATGAGTTGAAAGAGTTGAAAGCTCAGTTGCAAGAGTTAACAGATAGAGGTTTTGTATGACCGAGTTTTTCACATTGTGGTGTGCCAGTATTATTTGTTAAGAAAAAAATGGATTAATGAGAATGTGTATTGATTATCGTCGACTCAATAAAGTTACGATAAATAATAACTATCTATTGCCAAGAATAGACATTTTTTTGATTAGTTGAAAGGTGAAAATAGTGTTTTCAAAGATTGATTTGAGATCGGGTTATTATCAGTTGCAAGTTAAAGACTCAGGCGTACCGAAAACTGTGTTCAGAATGAGGTACGGACATTATGAATTCCTTATTATGCCTTTTGGACTAACTAATGCTCCTGCACTTTTTATGGATTTGATGAATTGGATCTTTGGACCATATTTAGACATATTTTCTGTTGTATTCATTGATGTCATTTTGATTTATTCCCGAGATGATTTTGAGCATGCCGAGCATTTAAGGATTGTGTTGCATACCTTGAGAGATAAGCAATTATATGCTAAATTTAGTAAATGTGAGTTCTGGCTTCAGGGAAGTTGGATTTTTGGGACATATTGTTTCTACGGAAGGTATAAGAGTTGATTTGAGCAACATATTTGCAGTTATTGATTGGAAACCACCCAAAAATGTATCCGAGGTTAGAAGATTTCCAGGATTGGCTGGTTACTATCGACGCTTCGTTAAAGGATTCTCGATGATTGCTACACCGATGACTAGATTGTTACAAAAAGATGTCAAGTTTGAATGGCACGAGAAATGTCAACAAAGCTTTGATCAGGTGAAAGCATTGTTAAATGAAGCACCAGTGTTGGTTCAACTTGAATCGGGTAAAGAATTTGTGATTTACAGCGACACATCATTTGTACGGTGAAAAATGCCACATCTGTAACAACCCGATTTTGGGCTTAGTCAGAATAGTGGTTTCGGGACCAAAAACTGGACGCAGCAAAGTTCATTTCTACTATATTTTTATAGTCTACAATTGCACGATCGTGAAAATTTCGTTCAAAAATTTTTACAATTGGGCACTTAATTTAGTCAAAAAGATTAAATTGTAAAAAGTTCAAAAGTTGAGTTCTACATGCTAGAGGTGTATAATTTCTATGAATTTTAAATTGAAGGCCCTTAAATGTTAATGAGACCATTTTCTAAGATAGTGGACAAAAATGGACATGGTGAGATAAACTCTGAAAGTTTTAAGTGAAGGGCATATTGGTTATTTGGTAAATAAAAAAACAAAAAGGGAAAAATCAGGCTAAAGTCTTGTCCATCTTCTCCCTCAAGTGCCAAAAATTAGAAGACACCATAGCTAGGGTTTTCTTCAACTTCCAAGCTCGATTGTAAGTACATCCTAGCCCTGCTTTTATTGCTTTTTATGTTTTTAAGTCGTATTCACCCATTCTTTCTATTTCTATCACTATTTTGAAGTAGGGTTCATGTTTGAAATTTGAACCATGTATGACATGCATGTGTTTTGATGTTATATGGTAGAAAATGAAAGTTTGATGTGTAATAAACAACTTTTATTAAGTAATTTTTGACGAAAATGCTTAAAAGGACCTATTTGTAAAAGTTATAAAATATGTAGTAAAAGTGTGTTCTAATGGAAATTGTGGGCTGTTAGAGTTATAAAAATGGTCCAGCTAGGCTTGTACATTAAAGAAATTGCACACATTTCATTTTACGAGCCTAGGGGCAAAAATGTAAATATGTCAAAGTTTAGGGGAAGAAATTAATTTTATGATAATGTGAGTTTTTGACTGAATTGAGTAAAGTGGATAATAAATAAGTTAATTTTGCTATTATAGATCAAGAAATATGAGGTTCGAACCTTGATTGGTGAAAAATAAGGTTGTAGACGATTAGGTCCATTTCTACTATTTTTATACTAAGGTAAGTTCGCATGTAAGTAATGCATTATTATTTATGCTTTAATTGCGTTAATGATGTATGAATCATGATTTACTATTTGAATATAATTGACAAAGTTTGACAAGCGAGAAAATCCCGGTTGAACCTTAGGAATAGATAGGATACAAATGTCATGACATTAAGGCTATTAAGATTTCATGTAAGACCATATTTGGGATATGGCATCGATATAAGACTTCGTGTAAGACCATAGCTAGGCTATAGGGATCGATATGAGATCCTACGTAAGACCATATCTGGGATATGGCATTGGTATGGTATGGCATTGGTATGATACTGTGAGTATGAGATGTTACAAGTATACTTTAGTATTCCAAGTGGTTCAATAGGTAGTTCAAAGGAAACGTTAAAGTTGTGAAACACTATGTTATGATGTGAAAGATTATGGTAAGTTGCAAGTTGGTACAAGTATGTACATAAAAATCTGCTTAATGAGCTCGATATGTAACACCCTAAACCCGGCCTAGATGTTATGGCCGGATCTAGCATGTCACATAAGAAAATAGTTTAATAGCCAAGCAATCGTTAGATATGTTGCTTCGCTTTTTAAACCCCGAGTTTCGTTGTTTGTTTGTAAAAACGCGACTTGCTTATAACCTATATTGAAAAGAGTTTTTATTATCTTGAAAAAAACTATTTTTCGGTTGTGAAAATCAAACTTGAATAGTTGCAGAAGCGTGCCATTTTGGAAGCGATTATTAATTTTTTTAGAAACCCCATTTTTAAACACTTAACAGTATAGTAATGCCAAAATGAAAGTTTAAAAAGTAAAATAAGTCTAGTGGCCTTATTACAAATAATAACCCAAATTAAATAATATTAAAAATAAGGTAAAAATCAAATTTACTGAATTTCACGAGAAATCACTACGATGTATGGCCACCACCGAGTCCTCTGCGGCTCCAAATCCTCTTTCGCTGATGATTACCTGCAAGGTTAAGGGAAAAAGGGGTGAGTTACAAGAACTCAGTGTGTAATCTAATTTTCAGTCACAGTCATAGTCTCAGCCTGGGCCTAAGCCCCATACAGTCTCAGTTTGGGCCTAGAGTCCCAAAGTCATAATAATGCAAATGGAGAATGTAGCCCACCCTAATCCAACCCTACACTCCACCCGTACCAGCCCTACACTCCATGTGGGGACCAAATCAACCCACCCAGCCCTACACTCTAAGAATGCAGTCAAGCGCTAAGATATATCTGTGACAAAAGTGCCAAGATGTGATATATGTGGCTGAGCCACTAAAATAAGTATAATGTGGCATAGCCACCAGTACAGTACTCCCTCCATAATATAACCCAACCCAATGCAACATGTCATGGCATAATAAATTGGTGTATGCAATTGTGTATCATCATGGATATTAATTAACTTATACGCAACATACCAACTCTGCCCCTAAGGGTATAGCAGTAATTTTTCCCAACGAGGGCATTTCAGTAATTTACCCTCCAGGGGTATTTCGATAATTTACCCTCTAGGGGTATTTCGATCATTTCCCCTCTAAGGGTATTTCGATAATTTTCCCTTCAGGGGTATTTCGGTCATTTACCCTATTGGCGGCCTTTTCGGGGGCCTAATGTTTCCTCGAACGATTCGGGACCCCTTTTGGGTCTCTACGGTACAATTGGGCCCAAAATCCATTTTAGGGCCAAATGGGCCCACACGCTCGTGTGGCCCATTACGCATGATTTCGGTCTCATTTTTGCGGTTTTCGCAACTGCATCTATTACTCGGTCATTTTCTATCGATTTTTGCCCATATGGGTCTATTAGCCTATTTGGCCCGATTTGGCTCGATCAGGTACGTTACAGCCTTGATTTTGGGAGAGTGCTTGTGACACTCTCAATGATTTATCGCCATCATTCGTGGCTCAATTAACCCTACGAGCGTTCACATACTCGAGTGGTCTCAGTTGCTGGCTTTTTGGATTTTGGCCGTTTCAAAGAACATCACATGCATTCATCGAAGTGGGTGTGAGATTACACACTTGATTTGGAATATGTAACACGATACTCTCCGAAACACCTAAGAACACAATAGGCTGTCAGTTAGTCTTCTTGTTCAATATACCCAAAATTGAAATTGATAACACAATCCACAACACTTACCACGAATGACGCTAAATCCTTGCTATGCTTGGATTATTGGTTACTCCCCTCGATTACGAAATTGACTTCCTAATTAAAAGCACGATTTAGCGATGTTGTCCCAAAACAACAGGAAAACAGCCGTCTGGCCTAAATGAATCTTAAAATAGAGAATAACCATCCACTCCCCCTATTCATGTAACAGACCGAATTTGACCCTAATCGGAACAGTGGTTCAGGACCACGAATCTGAGTCCGAGAAATATTTTAATATTTTATTTTGTGTTTATTATGTGTGAATTAAAATGTGTGAAAGTTTAGTAGAAAAATTTCATCGTTTGGGTGCTTAATTTGACAAAAGGACTTAATCGCAAATTTTAAAAGTCTCAAACTATAGTGTAAAGTGCCTATTTGATGATGGCTTTTAAAGTGGAGCATTAAATGGGTAAATAACCCATTTTGAGTTAGTGGGTGGCTTATGTCAAGAATAACCTTAAAATATATGTTAGTTTTATTTTATATTAAAGGTTAAATTAGTAATTGAATAATTACTTTCATAATATGTTAAAATAACATAAACAAAACCATCATATTTCTCACTCTCTCATGGCTGAATATTGTGAAAGAAAAGGGGGGCTTATGTTCTTTGATTTTCGGCACTTGGATGCTTGATTTCAAGGTTAGTTTGAAATTAGTTTTTGTTAATTTTTACGTTTTTGAGATCGTTGCTTCAAACCGTAGCTGACCCATGTTAAAAATTTTGAATCTAAGCATGTTTGAGGTTTGGCTATTGATAGTTTTATATGTTTTTTGATGTTTGACGATGTTAGATAAAAGATACGTTAAAAATTAGTATATTATGTATTGGAAATTTTGATGAATTTTTGTTTTTAGGGCCAAATTGTAAGAATGAAATTTTAGAGGCGCTTATTTGCTAAATAACTGAAAGAAAAGGACTTGTATAGTCCCTATACATATTCGGCCCTTAAGGGGTATTGAGAAATTTGGTGTATTTTGTGTTTTAGGTAAATAGGATTAAATTGTAAAAATTTTAAATAGTAGGGGTAAAATGGTAAATTGCCTATTTATGTGCTTAGGGGCTAAATTGAGATGAAATGTACTTGAATGAGCTAAATTTTAATGTGTTTTAGATCAAGAGCAAAGAAAAGCAGTTTAGATCGGGGAAAGATGAAGGTTCTCGAATAGCCGATTTGCACGGTCTATCGACAGCCGAAAGTAAGTCCTTAAGCACTTATATGTTCGAAAGTAAATTATAAACATGTTAAAGAATGAAATTTAATAATATTGACTATAGAATTATGTGTTAGCTGAATGTAAAGGTGTTAAATTGGATTAAATATATTCTGTTAATGTGATATGAACAAGTATATGTTTTCAATATGACAAGTGAATTGGTTTTGTGTATATGGATTGATAGTGATGTATATGATAAGAAATGTGAGTTAATGAATTGATTTGATAAACATATTCGGGCTTATTACCCAGTAGGCCTAGTGCCAGTGACTTATTTCAGGCTTTAATGCCTAGCAGGCTTTGTGCCGGTGTTATATGTCAGGCTTTGTGCCTAGCGTGCCTTGTCTTTGATGATTCATTTCGAACTTCTTGCCTAGCGAGCTTTGTGTCGGTGTTATATGTCAGGCTTTGTGCCTAGCGTGCCTTGTCTTAGTGATTCATTTTAGGCTTCTTGTCTAGCGGGCCTCGTCTTGGTGATTTATTTCGGCTTTAATGCCTATCGGGCTTTTGCCGATGATAAGCTAAAGCAGAGAATTTGAGATGTATATACATAGTAGATTGAGCAATAAGATCTAAAAGAAAAAGGAAATTAGCTTATTATATTGGTAAGTAATAAGGTAAGTTAGCTTACTTGTATATGAGCTAATTACGATGTGATGAATTAATGACTCGAATTGAATTTTATCTCAGGACATTAGGCTTATCATTGATTGGTATGATTTATATATATATACGAGAAGTTGAGGTATAGACATATAATGGTGATACTTAAAACTTGGTTATGAACATGATGTGCAATGAGATCGAAATTACGTTATGTTTACGTAACTTGAAATATTCAAATGCATAGGTTGTATATATGAAATGTTATTGTATAAATTCATGTGATAAACTACTATTGATTAGATTAAGGATATGACTAATATTTGGCTAGGTGAAACTCGTATTGAATTATCTATGCTAATTGTTGCAAGAATGGAAGTTAAATTATTAAGTATGTGCGTATATGTCATAAATATTGCTTGAGACTTACTAAGCTAGCAAGCTTACTGTGTGTATTCTCGTTTACCCTTGTTTTATAGATTTTAGGTTCAAGCTACGGACTCGAAAGATCTAGGAAGAAGTCAACCGTACTATCAACTTTCTTTTGGTATTGAATAACTTAGTTTTGTACTAAAAAAGGGCATGTATAGGTTAGACAAAACAGTATAACTAATGTTTCGTATTCGTGTAAATATGCTAGCCATGCGAAAATGGCTATCTATTTTGGATAACTTGTTTCGTGTTTTGATGATACAGTTTGCTCATGCCATGAATTACCATTTGTGTTTGGATGTGGTTTAGGCATTATATGAAATGGTTTAATAGATATATGCCATGACATGTATATGTATTTTGATCTTTGATGGTCACTTTGATAGATTAAGGTAGAATTTTAATCATGCGTATATATGATAGGTTAATAAGGAGAGATGTTAGGCATTTCAATTTCATGAAATTGATATGAATATGAATTTGAGTTATATGCTTGTGAAGTATGTATCTAGATATGTATCAAATTCGGTTGTTTTAAATAGGATGAATTATATTGAATAAAATGGGTATGTGTATTCGGCCAAATCTAGGTGACCATTGCAAATGTGGTTAAAATGTTTAAAATAGTTAGGCACGATCAGTATGGAAAAGAGTGCATAATTGAGATGTATGCATTTTCATATATATATTTATATATGTATTTGGCTTGTTGAATTGCTTGTTTTAATTGAGTGCATAAAATTGTTAAACTCGGTTTATGCTAGGTAATGTGCATAAAATGCCAATAATGGAACCATGCATATTCGGCCTTTTAGTGGGTGTACAATTGATGTGTAATGGTTGCACGCATTAGTTTATTTGTAACTGAGACTTTATGCTATAAGAAGCTTAGACACTTATGAGATTTCATGAAATCTACTTGTTTATGTGATATTGATGTATTATACACGGTATGATGAATTAGGTTCATCGATGATTCTTTTGTGAATGATTTGGATCTACTATATATATATGTTATGAGTTACACATGTGTTTATTATTTGTTTATAGATAATTATTTAATAAAGATGATCATCCATGATTCAATTATTTTAGCTTAAGTGTTAGATTGCATGGTAACACCTGTAAACCCTTATCTGGCGATGGACTCGGGTCAAGGGGTGTTACATTTGATTGGTATCAGAGCTTACGATTTAGTCGATTCTAGGACTACCGTAGTGCGTGTGAGTCTAGCTATACATGCCTTTATCATATATCGATAGTGTGGTGACTTCTGATATTACGAATCTGTGTTTTATATAGTAAATGGACACCGATCCGAAAGAGCCAGAGCGGATGATGTGGAGAGTGTAGCGCTGACCGTGCACACGATCGCTGCCGATGAACTCTCGACCGCCTCCGGTAGCCACGAGGGGAGGCTAAACAAGCCTTCTATCGGATGATGAATGAGTGGTTTACCGGTTTATCTAGACTAGCCCCATGTACACCAACCTCCATCCTCGAATAATCCAACTCGATACCTTGACACCCTCGATGATAGATCCGATGAGATCTAGTAGGCCTCCAACGATAAAATCGAAATTTGGGGCCAAAGAATTCAAGGCCAATGATGATGATGACGTGAAGCGAGCCGATGTGGCTTGATAACACTATTCGGGTACTAGATGAGCTATCTTATACTCCAGACGAATGCCTGAAGTGTGCTATATCTTTACTTCGGGACACTGCATATCACTGGTGGAATATAGTAGTATCAGTGGTTCCGAAAGAAAAAGTGATGTGGGATTTCTTCCAGAATGAATTCTGCAAGAAATATATCAGTCAAAGATTTATTGATAAAAAACGAAAAGAATTTCTTGAACTGAAACAGGGAAGGATGACCGTGACAGAATATGAACGAAAATTTGTCAGGCTTAGCAGATATGCTAGAGAGTGTGTATCAACCGAAGCCATTATGTGCAAAAGGTTTGAAGAAGGTCTAAATGAAGAGATAAAGTTGCTTGTTGGCATTCTTGAAATTCAAGAATTTGTGACTCTAGTTGAGCAAACTTGCAAAGCTGAAGAGCTCGAGAAAGAGAAAAGAAAGGCTGAGACAGAAGCTAGAGACATTCGTAAGAGGTCGTCGGGTAAGACTTTCCATTCCACATCTAAGAAGTTCAGAGATGATTTTAGCCAACATAAAGTTACTTCAGATTTACCTAGACGTGATCGACCTCCAGTGGGCTCCCGAGCTACCTTGATGGCCAGTGTTGGTAACGTTCCACAGAATCGGGTTGAATGCAAATATTGTGGAAAATGGCAATCTGGGAGTTGTAGAGTTCGTGATCGGTCATGCTTAAATGTGGATCCTCGGACCATTTTATTCGAGAGTGCTCGATGTTAGTCGGCGAGAATATAACATGTAACTCTAGACCAAGCGATGCACCAAAGACGGGCGCACCACCCAGACATTTTGGCAATGTAGGTGGCAGTCAGAGAGGGACGAAGAACACTGCAGTTCGATCTGAGGCTAGAGCTCCAGCTAGAACTTATGCCACTCGAGCTAGAGAGGATGCTTCTTCTCCAAATGTCATTACCTGTACTTTCACCCTTTATAATACTACTGTGATTGCATTGATTGATCCTGGTTCGACCCATTCATATGTGTGTGAAACTCTAGTATTCGGTAAGACTCTGCCAGTTGAATCTACTGAGTTTGTGATTCGTGTGTCCAACCCTTTGGGTAGATGTGTGTTTGTTAATAAAGTGTGTAAAGGTTGCCCATTGATGATTCGGGATTTTTGCTTCCCAGTCTATCTAATGCTGTTGCCCTTCGATGAGTTTGATATTATTTTGGGAATGGACTGGTTAACTTCACATGATGCAGTGGTGAATTACAAAAGAAAGCTCATTGGTTTGAGACACCAGAACGGTGAGATGATTAGAATTGAATCCAGTGATTTAAGTGGGTTTCCTACAGTTATATCCTTGTTGTTAGCCCGGAAGTATGTGAGAAAAGGGTGCGAAGCTTATTTGGCTTATGTACTGGATAATAAATTGTCTGAGAAACAAATTGAATCTGTACCTGTTGTATGTGCATACCCAGATGTGTTTCCTGAAGAACTACCGGGTTTACCACCAGTACGAGAGATTGAGTTCGGCATCGAATTGGTATCGGGAACGACTCCGATTTCGATAGCTCCATATCGGATGGCACCTACTGAGTTAAAAGAGTTGAAAGCACAGTTGCAAGTGTTAACAGATAGAGGATTTGCGTGACCGAGCTTCTCTCTTTGGGGTGCACCAGTTCTTTTTGTGAAAAAGAAAGATGGAACGATGTGAATGTGTATTGATTATCGGCAACTGAATAAGGTAACTATAAAGAATAAGTACCCGTTACCTCAGATTGATGACTTATTTGATCGGTTGAAAGGGCTTGGTATTTTCAAGATAGATTTGAGATCGGGCTATTATCGATTCTAGTCGAGGAGAACAGATGTGCCAAAGACGCATTCGAGACGAGATACAAACATTTTGAGTTTACGTTATGCCTTTTGGACTCACTAATGCACCAGCTATTTTTATGGATCTAATAAATCGAGTCTCCAGACAGTTTTTGGATCGGTTTGTAGTAGTGTTTATTGATGATATACTGATCTACTCCAAAAATGAAGGCGAGCATGCCGAGCATCTGAGATTAGTGCTACAAACTTTGAGAGATCAACAGTTGTATGCGAAGTTTAGTAAGTGTGAGTTCTGGATGAAAGAGGTCAGCTTTTTGGGACATGTTGTTTCAGCATCAGGTATTAGAGTCGATCCGAACAAAATTTTGGCTATGCTTGATTGGAAGCCACCGAAGAATATTTTTGGGATTTGAAGTTTCCTGGGACTTGCGGGCTACTACAGACGGTTTGTGAAAGGTTTTTCTGTGATAGCTACACCTTTGACAAGACTACTTCAGAAAGATGTAAAGTTCGAGTGGTCGAAAAATTATCAGAAGAGTTTCGATCAGTTGAAAGCCCTTTTGACAGAAGCTCCAGTATTAGCTCAACCTGAATCGAGTAACGAATTTATTGTGTATTCTGAAGCTTCCTTAAGTGGTTTGGGCTGTGTAATGATGCAGGAAGGCAGAGTAGTAGCCTACGCATCAAGACAATTGAAGCCGCATGAAAGAAATTACCCGACGCATGATTTGGAACTTGCAGCCATTGTATTCGCACTGAAGATTTGGCGTCATTACTTATTCGGCGAGAAATGTCATGTTTACTCGAATCACAAAAGTCTGAAGTATTTGATGACTCAAAAGGACCTGAATTTAAGACAACGCGGGTGGTTGGAATTGTTAAAAGATTACGAATTGGTAATTGACTATCATCCGAGAAAAGCTAACGTTCTTGCAGATGCCCTAAGTCTAAAATCATTATTTGCTCTTCGAGCGTTGAATGCACATGTGGTTATGTCCAGAGATGGTTCGATCATAGCTGAGATGAAGGCTAGACCTTTGTTTATTCAGCAAATTAGTGACGCACAGAAAGTTGACAAAGATATAACTTCTAGACGAGCACAATGTGAAAATGATACAAAGTCAGAATTTTGAATTGATAAAAATGACTGTTTGATCTATAAAGGCCGATTGTGTGTACCGAGAAATGCTGACTTGATTCAGATGGTATTGGATGAAGCTCATAATAGTCAAATGTCGATACATCCGGGTAGCACAAAGATGTACAATGATTTGAAACAGTTCTATTGGTGGCCGGGCATGAAGCGGGATATATCTCAATTTGTTTTGAAAAGCTTAGTTTGTCAGCAAGTAAAAGCTGAGCATCAAGTGCCATCCGGACTACTTCAGCTAATCATGATACCTGAATGGAAATGGGATAGAATTACAATGGATTTTGTATCGGGTCTTCCTATGACACCGAGTAAGAAAGATGCCGTCTGGGTTATAGTTGATAGGTACTAAATCAACTCATTTGTACCAAAGACATACAGACTATTCACTTGAGAGACTTGCTGAATTGTATGTATCATAGTTTGTAAGGTTGCATGGTGTACCGAGTTCCATTGTTTGATGAGACCGAGATTCACATAGCGGTTTTGGAAGAAGTTGCAAGATGCTTTAGGTACTAAACTTCATTTTAGTATGACCTTTAATCCGCATGACAGATTTGTCGATGCATGCGAACTATTCGAATACTTGAGGACATGTTGAGATGTTGCGTTCTTGAATTTGAAGGTGCGTGGGAACGATACCTACCTTTGATTGAATTTGCTTACAATAATAGCTTTCAATCTAGTATCAAAATGGCGCCTTATGAAGCCTTATGCGGCAAAAATGTCGAACAATTTATATTGGATCGAGCTCGGCGAGAATAAGATACTGGGGTTGATTTGATTAAAGAAACGTAATGTAAGGTAGCTATTATTAGAGGCAATTTGAAAGTCATTTTGGATCGTCAAAAGTCCTATGCTGATTTGAAACGTAAAGACATTGAATTTCAAGTTGGAGATCGAGTATTCTTGAAAGTTTTTTCGTGGAAAAAGGTACCCCGATTTGGTCGGAAAGGCAAACTTAGTTCGAAATTCATCGGACCTTATGAAATTACTGAACGTATTGGGCCTGTTACTTATAGATTGAAGTTGCCCTCTGAGCTAGAAAAGATACATGACGTATTTCACGTTTCGATGCTTCGTAAGTACAAATTAGATCCGTCTCATGTGATCACACCGTCTGAGATTGAAATCCGACCCGATATGACGTATGAGGAAGAACCAATCTGTATTTTAGCTCGGGAAAAGAAAGAGTTAAGAAACAAGAAAATTCCAGTAGTGAAAGTACTACGAAAAAGGCACGGAGTTGAAGTGGCTACGTGGGAGCCTGAAGATTCAATAAGGCAACAATATCCGACGTTGTTTAATGGTAAGATTTTCGGGGACGAAAATCCTTAAGGGGGGAGAGTTGTAACAGACCGAATTTGACCCTAATCGGAACGGTGGTTTCGGGACCACGAATTCGAGTCTGAGAAATATTTTAATATTTTATTTTGTGTTTATTATGTGAAAGTTTCGTAGAAAAATTTCATCGTTTGGGTGCTTAATTTGACAAAAAGGACTTAATCGCGTAAATTTTAAAAGTCTCAAACTATAGTGTAAAGTGCCTATTTGATGATGGCTTTTTAAAGTGGAGCATTAAAAGGTTAAATAACCCATTTTTGAGTTAGTGGGTGGCTTATGCCAAGAATAACCTTAAAATATATGTTAGTTTTATTTTATATTAAAGGTTAAATTAGTAATTGAATAAGTACTTTTATAATATGTTAAAATAACATAAACAAAACCATCATCTTTCTCACTCTCTCATGGCTGAATATTGAGAAAGAAAAGGGGCTTATGTTCTTTGATTTTCGACACTTGGATGCTTGATTTCAAGGTTAGTTTGAATTTAGTTTTTGTTAATTTTACGTTTTGAGATCGTTGCTTCAAACCGTAATGACCCATGTTAAATATTTTGAATCTAAGAATGTTTGAGGTTCGGTTATTGATAGGTTTATATGGTTTTTTTGTTTGATGATGTTAGATAAAAGATAAGTTAAAATTAGTATATTATGTATTGGAAATTTTGATGAATTTTTGTTTTTGGGCCAAATTGTAAAAATGAAATTTTAGAGGCTTATTTGCTAAATAACTGAAAGAAAAGGACTTGTATAGTCCCTATACATATTTGGCCCTTAAGGGTATTGAGAAATTTGGTGTATTTTGTGTTTTAGGCAAATAGGACTAACTTGTAAAAATTTGAAATAGTAGGGGTAAAATGGTAAATTGCCTATTTATGTGCTTAGGGGCTAAATTGAGATGAAATGTACTTGAATGAGCTAAATTTTAATGTGTTTTAGATCAAGAGCAAAGAAAAACGGATTTAGATCAGGGAAAGGCGAAGGTTCTCGAATAGTCGATTTGCACGGTCTATCGACAACCAAAGTATGTCCTTAAGCACTTATATGTTCGAAAGTAAATTATAAACATGTTAAAGAATGAAATTTAATAATATTGACTATAGAATTATGTGTTAGCTAAATGTAAAGGTGTTAAATTGGATTAAATATATTTTGTTAATGTGATATGAACAAGTATATGTTTTCAATATGACAAGTGAATTGGTTTTGTGTATATGAATTGATAGTGATGTATATGATAAGAAATGTGAGTTAATGAATTGATTTGATAAACATATTGAGCTTATTACCCAGTGAGGCCTAGTCTTGGGTGACTTATTCGAGCTTTAATGCCTAGCGTGCTTTGTGCCGATGTTATATGTCGAGCTTTGTGCCTAGCAGGCCTTGTGCCGGTGATTCATTTCAGGCTTACGGCCTAGCAGGCTTTGTGTCGGTGTTATATGTTAGGCTTTGTACCTAGCAGGCCTTGTGCCGGTGATTCATTTCATGCTTATCGCCTAGCGTGCCTCGTCTTTGATTTATTTCGGGCTTTAATGCCTAGCGTGCTTTTTGCCGATGATAAGCTAAAATCGAGAATTTGAGATGTATATACATAGTAGATTGAGCTATAAGCTCTAAAAAGAAAAAGGAAATTAGCTTATTATATTGGTAAGTAATAAGGTAAGTTAATTTACTTGTATATGAGCTAATTACGATGTGATGAATTAATGACTCGAATTGAATTTTATCTCGGGACATTAAACTTATCATTGATTGGTATGATTTATATATATATACGAGAAGTTGAGGTATAGACATATAATGGTGATACTTAAAACTTGGTTATGAATATGATGTGCAATGAGATCGAAATTACGTTATGTTTACGTAACTTGAAATATTCAAATGCATAGGTTGTATATATGAAATGTTATTGTATAAATTCATGTGATAAACTACTATTGATTAGATTAAGGATATGACTAATATTTGGCTAGGTGAAACTTGTATTGAATTATCTATGCTAATTGCCGCAAGAATGGAAGTTAAATTGTTAAGTATGTGTGTATATGTCATAAATATTGCTTGAGACTTACTAAGCTAGCAAGCTTACTGTGTGTATTCTCATTTACCCTTATTTTATAGATTTTAGGTTCAAGCTACGGACTCGAAGGATCTGGGAAGAAGTCAACCGCACTATCGACTTTCTTTTGGTATTGAATAACTTAGTTTTGCACTAAAAAGGGCATGTATGGGTTAGACTAAACAGTATAACTAATGTTTTGTAATCGTGTAAATATGCTAGCCATGCAAAAATGGCTATCTATTTTGGATAACTTGTTTCGTATTTTGATGATATAGTTTGCTCATGCCATGAATTATCATTTGTGTGTGGATGTGGTTTAGGCATTATATGTAATGGTTTAATAGATATATGCTATGACATGTATATGTATTTTGATCTTTGATGGTCACTTTGATAGATTAAGGTAGAATTTTAATCATGCGTATATGTGATAGGTTAATAAAGAGAGATGTTAGGCATTTCAATTTCATGAAATTGATATGAATATGAATTTGAGTTATATGCTTGTGAAGTATGTATCTAGATATGTATTAAATTGGTTGTTTTAAATAGGATGAATTATATTGAATAAAATGGGTATGTGTATTCGGCCAAATCTAGGTGACCATTGCAAATGTGGTTAAAATGTTTAAAATAGTTATGCATAGTCGAGTATGGAAAAGAGTGCATAATTGAGATGTATGCATTTTCATATATATATTTATATATGTATTCGGCTTGTTGAATTGCTTGTTTTAATTGAGTGCATAAAATTGTTAAACTCGGTTTATACTAGGTAATGTGCATAAAATGCCAATAATAGAACCATGCATATTCGGCGTTTTAGTGGGTGTACAATTGATGTGTAATGGTTGCACGCATTAGTTTATTTGTAAATGAGACTTTATGCTATAAGAAGCTTAGACACTTATGAGATTTCATGAAATCTACTTGTTTATGTGATATTGATGTATTATACACGGTATGATGAATTAGGTTCATCGATGATTCTTTTGTGAATGATTTGGATCTAATATATATATGTTATGTGTTACACATGTGTTTATTATTTGTTTATAGATAATTCTTTAATAAAGATGATCATCCATGATTCAATTATTTTAGCTTAAGTGCTAGATTGCATGGTAACACCTGTGAACCCTTATCCAGCGATGGACTCGGGTCAAGGGGTGTTACAATTCAGCCCTAGCTACCCTTACCAAAGAGATCTCCTTCGATGCATCAAGAAAACTCAGTCCTATCCCTTGACTAACACCAACGGGTCCCTAACACAATTGATGTACCAAAACAAACGGGGTTGTCAACCACCCACATTCGGCAATAGAGAGAAACCCAAAAAATGCTTAGT
The DNA here is from genome assembly GCA_025506655.1 of Gossypium rotundifolium. Lineage (NCBI taxonomy): Eukaryota > Viridiplantae > Streptophyta > Magnoliopsida > Malvales > Malvaceae > Gossypium > Gossypium rotundifolium. The sequence continues at coordinate 36,677,913 of CP106730.1, forward strand.
ACTACTTACCCTCAGATTTGGCAAGAACAGGTTCCTAAGAAAATAGAAGTTGAACCCTCACAACCTTCAGAGATGATAAACAACTGGAAAGAAAACAAAAGGATTCGCTTCGGCTTGGCCAAAAAGAGAACAATATACAAAGTATTTGGGGGAGAACAGGTTTGATTCTGCCAAAAATAAAAGATCAATGTAGTAGTATTCGGCTTATGCTATGAATGGAGAGGGAAAAGAGCAGTAAGAAAGAAGGGTATATTACATTCGGCCAAAGGAAAAGAAATAATGTAGCAAGAAAAGAAAGGAGAAAACACAATGGCATTGAAGACTTACCTATTTAGCCACTACCAAGAGAAAAGAATGATGGAACAGAAAAATAATCAGCACTTGACAATAGCAATTGAATGAGGTATAAGATTGAAGAAAAAGAATAGGGATTTCAGCTATAGTGTAGCAAAGAACAAATGGGGGAAAAATAGAGGGTGAGTTTCGGTCAAAAAGTGATCACGTAAGAATCAAATAAAAGCAAAACAAATGGAAACCAAGCGAAAGAGAGAAAAGGAATTCAGCAATAACCAAAAATGCCAAAAAGGTAAAAATTTCTCTTCAAAGACACTTAGAGAAACGACACCCTCCCTCACTCAATGACCGAATATGCTACCTAGCACTAACCCATAGCCGAATTTTTCATCCCCCACACACTCCACATTCGCCAAACACTCCCTCACACCTCTATCTCCTTGACTCCCTCCACCAAATCCTCTTTGAAACACTCCCAGCCTCCTATTCAAAAATTTTGACCAAGTCTTCAACTTCCTTGTAGAGTTCTAATCCAACTCTACCTCTTCACCTCCTAAAGCATAAAATAAAACTCCCCATAAGCTGCTTGTGGGATTCAAACCCCACTCCCCTTGCTACAATGTTGACGCCGCCACCACTCCACCATGTGGCCACTTGTGTTAGCAAAACACCAACAAATTTCCTTTAAGCCTAGCTTCCAACAGTCCCCCCTTAAAGTGCCCAAAAACCAAAATTTTACCAGGGCTCAAACTCAACCCCAGGCCTCCCTAGAGCCCCTAAACACCCTTAAACGACCCACAAAACCAGCATAACATGCAAGTACACAGATATGACAAAACCCTAATTTTTGAGATGTTACATGATATGTGATGAAACATCAGATTAGTTCGATTGAGTAAGTTATGATGTTAAATTTTTAATAACATCTATGCTAAGCTATATTACGAATTCATAATGACATTTATGTTAATCTACTTTATGTTAAATATATGTTACAGTGCTTATTATTTGCATAAGGACTTACTAAGCTTTAAATCTTACTCCCTTTCTTTTTCCCTTGGCTTATAGTGTCACCAAGCTAGCTCGGGGATTGAAGATGGTCAGATATTCATTCACACTAGCAAAATATCATTTTCGATACTTATAGTTTCAATAGTTTGAGTTATGACATGTATAGGGACTTGGTTTTTTTGGTTATGTGTCACAATTGATTTGGCCATAAGTGATGGTTTTAATAGTTGATAATTCATTTCGTAAATGGCCGTTTGATATTGGCTAATATTTGTTAAGTATATATACCTATGATGATGTTTTCATGAAAGTGGGAAATTGCATAGTTTGAGATGCTAAGTATGTGATGTTTGTATGTGATAAATGATAGCATGTGAATGACATGTGGATGCATTGTGTATGGCTGATTTGGTTGATAGTATATGCTCAGATTGGTGCTATGTTTTGTTGTGTAGGTTGGTTCATGGAAAGGTGTCAAAAAGGCTTGGTAAATAGCCTTATATTTGTCCACACGAGTAGATACATGGGCATGTGTCTAGGTCATGTGTGACACACGGTCTACCTCACGAGCATGTGTTTCGGCTGTGTGTCCCCTCCACCTTAATTATTGTAAAATAGAATGCTCAAAAATAAGCATATGGGTGGAGACACAGGCGTGTGTCTCAGCCATGTGGATAGCACGGCCTCGAACACCAGCGTGTACCCTGGCCGTGTGAAGTCTGCAGCTATCTTATGAAAAATTATAATAATTTAATCGATCACATGGCCTAAGCACACGGGCGTGTGACTTGGCCGTGTGACCTCAATTTGGTGATGATGTCATTAATAGAATGCCCCCTAATCTGAAGACGGCATGAGGCATGGGTGTGTCTTAAGGTCACACGAGCATGCTCGAAACCCACACGGGCGTGTGACCCCTTTTTTCAGGAAAAGATCTCTAAGTTTCCCAAAAGTTTCCAAGGTTCTCGGTTTAGTCCCAACCCACTTTTGATGTATGTTTTGGGCCTTGTAGGATCGTGTTAGGGACGATATGAATGTTTTTGAATATTTTTTAATTTGAGTGAAAAATCATGTCTCGATTTTGAATGTTTGCTTATGAATAAGTCTGGTAATGCCTCGTACCCTATCTCGACGTTGAATATAGGTAGGGGGTGTTAAAACATCTTTACTGATCATAAGAGTTTAAAGTATATTATGACTCAGGAAGATTTCAATTTGCGACAGCGGGGATGGCTTGAGTTACTAAAAGACTATGAGCTAGTAATTGATTACCACTTGGGGAAAGCGAATGTGGTCGCAGATGCTTTGAATAGGAAGTCTTTGTTTGCCCTGAGAGCAATGAATACACAATTGACATTATCCGATGACGATTCCATTTTAGCTTAGTTAAAAGCTAAACTGGTATTTCTTCAGCAAATATGCAAAGCTCAAAAATGTGATAGTGATTTGCAAACTAAAAGAGTGCAATGCGAGTCGACTAGTGATTCTGAGTACCAAATCGGATCCAATGATTGTTTGATGTTTCGAGATAGAATCTTTGTACCGAAAAATATGAAATTAATTCAAAAAATTTTACACGAGGCACCTAGTGGTTGTTTGTCAATTCATCTTGAAAGTACAAAAATGTACAATAATTTGAAAGTGTTGTATTGGTGATCGAGTATGAAACGAGACATTTCTGAAATTGTCGCAAGATGTTTAGTGTGTCAGCAAGTTAAAGCTGAACACCAAGTACCTTCAGGTTTGCTTCATCCTATGCTAATATCGGAGTGGAAATGTGATAGAGTGACTATAGATTGCATATCGGGATTACCCCTGTATTCGAAAAAGAAAGGTGCAATTTGGGTTGTTGTTGATCAATTTACGAAATCAGCACATTTTATTTTGGTACGTACTGACTACTCACTCGATAGATTACCCGAATTGTATATTGTTGAGATCATTAGATTGCACGGGGTGCCAATTTTGATTGTTTTAGATAGAGATCCGAGATTCACATTGTAGTTTTGGAAGAAATTGCAAGAAGCTTTTCATCCGTAAATTGACGATCAATCTGAGTGAGTAATTAAGATTCTCGAAGATATGCTTCGATGTTGTGTTTTGAAATTAGAAGGCAATTGGGAGAAATATTTGCTACTGGTTGAATTTGTGTATAATAACAGCTTTCAATCGAGCATAGAGATGGCACCGTACGAAGCTTTATATGGCCATAAATGCCGGACTCCATTGTACTGGACCGAGCTTAGCGAGAAATAGATTCACGAGGTTGATTTGGTTAGTGAAATTGAAGAGAAAGTGAAAAGTAAGTCGCGACTATTTGAAAGCAGCTTCAGATTGTCAGAAATCATACACAATCTTGAAGCAAAAAGATATTAAATTCCAGATCAGTGACAAAGTGTTTCTAAAAGTATCTCCATGGAAGAAAATACTTCGTTCCGGTCGAAAAGGCAAATTGAGTCTGCGATTCATCGGACCATATGAGATCATAAAAAGAATAAGGCCAGTAGCATATCAATTAGCCTTACCATCAGAGTTAGAAAAGATTCAAAATGTATTTCATGTATCGATTTTGCGCCGGTATAGATTTGATCCATCATATGTGATTTCTCCATCAGAGATCAAAATTCAATCCGATATGTCATACAATGAAAAACCGATCAGAATTCTAACTCAAGAGAACAAAGAGTTGAGAAATAAATGCATAGCTTTAGTAAAAGTCTTATGGCAATGTCATGGTATCAAAGAGGCTACGTGGGAGCCCAAGGAAGCTATGACAAAACAGTACCCGAACCTATTCATTGCTAAGGTTTTCGGGGACGAAAATCCCTAAGTGGGAAAGTTGTAACAACCCATTTTTGGTCAAATCAAAATAGTTGTTTTGGGACCAAATATTTGAGGTCAAAATATTTATTTTATTATCATTTTAATGTTTACAGCATTATTGAATGATTGTGTGAAAATTTCGTTAAAAAATTTTATCATTTAAATGGTCAATTTGAGAAAAAGGACTAAATTGTGTAAAGTGCAAAATTGATGGTCTATTAGGTAAAAGTGCCTATTTATAAAACTAAAAAAAGAAGGTTCTTATGTTGTAATTAGACCATTAATAGCATGTGTGGATATTTATGGGCATAGAATGGATGTTTTAAATGGATATTTATTAAGTTTATATTTGTAATTTGGTAATATAACTTAAAATAAATAAAACAAAACAATTTGCTATTCTTTTGTCATCTACTCCAATCGATCTAGGGTGCAAAAGAAGCCATTTTTAAGCTCTCATATTTGTCTATCTTCAATCCTTACATTTATGTATGATTTTTGTCCCATTTTTAATTATTTCTATGTTTTTGAGATCGTTGCAGCTTAGTCTAGCTAGCCATGGGACTAATTTGCAAAACTATTAAAGATTTTGAATAATGCAATTGATGAGTACATGTGTGTTTTTATGTTTGATGATAGATTTTGAATGTTTTCCGATAGATATACAAGTTTTGTTAAGTGATTTTTAAAGAAAATGTAAATTAGGGGCTAAATTGTGAAATGTGCAAATTTAGGGGTTAAAATGTGAAATAAATGAGAAATATGGGCTTATATGAGTACTAGAGAAATTCGGCTAGCATGGGTTAGTCTTGAAATTCATGAATTTATAATTTTATGAAATGAGGACTAGATTGTAAAAATGTGAAAGTTTAGGAGTAAAAATGTAAATGTGCCTTAAAAAGTGTTTTGGACTAAAATGAATCAATAGATGATTAAATAAGTTAATTTTGAAAGCATTTTTAGCAAGAAAGGCGAAATATAGACTTGGATCGGGGAAAAGATAAAGTTATCAACTGATCGACTCATTTTGTAGTTTACACATCTGAGGTAAGTTGGTATGTAACACCCCTAACCTGTAACCATTGTTGGTCTAGGGTTCAGAGGCATTACCGACCAAATCAGAACTATTACGAACATTTCACATCACAAGATATATCATTATCATATCAAAGTAAATCATATACATAGAGTCCCTTAAATAGGTCTACGAGACCTCAAACATGCATTAGGAAAGGGATCGGGACTAAACCGAACACATACAGAATTTTTTGAAAACTTAACATCTTTCAAAGTTACAGAGGTCACACGCCCATGTGGGTAGGCCGTGCGTCCAAGCCGTGGTCGACTCTGAGTTATATCACACGGCCTATCACATGCCCGTGTGTCTGGCCCGTGGTCGAAACTGACTTGCATCACACGACCAGTCACACTCCTGTGTGTCCAACCCGTGTGCGAGCCTGACTTGAATCAATTTACAAATTTTAGGGACACGGTCGAGCCACACGCCCGTGTGCTCAACCGTGTGGGAAAGTATAGGACATTTGCAAGGCCAATTTGTCACCCATTTTAGGTCAATCCTACAAGCTCAAACAAACATTATTTCACAGTTCAAAAGTAACCAAAACATACCAAAAATGACAATCTTTTCTAACCGTTCATGAGCATATCAAACATATCAATTTGTGCACATTGTTTTTTTCATAACAAGCTCAAACATTTCTATACATAATCCATCCAAAACTTACCAACTCAATATGTCAACATTTCATCATAAACATACAAACTATGCCATTACATAATGCAACATATAGATATAAAAATTAACATTGATTTCCAAGCCACATCTCATGGAAAATTGCATCAAACACATCCACATCAATTGCCCAAATTACAACTACTCTCAAACAATCATAAAGCCTATACATGCCATATAACCAAGTCATAAAGTGTATAATTACCAAAATCATTAGACACATAGTGTGATGCAATCTTCACCGACTTCCAACCCGAGCAAATCTTCAAAAAACTCTACAAACATAGGATATACACACAGAGTAATCTTTGAAAGCTTAGTAAGCTCGTATCTTAATAAACATAACATAACAAATAAATTTATTACAATGTCATCAACATGATATGCTATCTCACATGCCAAAACACAACTTATCTCAAGTTTATAACACAATTTCATAACAAATCATCACCATTCAATAATATTCTTACTTATTTACTAAATTTAGCTTTCACAAGCTTATTCAATTTGATTCTCATATAACATTTCATTCTCACTCTCATATATCCAATTGAGCACATCCTATAAATAACATTTCTAATCACATATAATTATCATACAAATCACATATCATCACTTATATTCAAATTCACGATTCTTTCATATAGTATTTGACTATTTTACTTACACTGCTTTATAAAGCACATTTTATTCATTTGTTCTTGATTTATTTGCACATATTCATATTTCATTTACAAATACATCACATAAAATTCTTTGCACATTTATACTTACCTTTCATTATCAAATGTAACACCCCTTACCCATATCCGATATCGGGATAGGGTGTAAGGCATTATCGGACTTATTCACAAGCAAACATTCAAAACAGAGACATGAATTTCCACTAAAATTTAAAACTTTTCAAAAAAATTCATAGAATCCCTAAAACGAGCCTACAAGGCCCAAAACATGCATAAAAATGGTTCGGTACTAAACCAAGAACTTTGGAAACTTTGGGAAAACTTAGAAAAGTTTTCATGCAAAAGGGGTCACAAGCCCGTGTGGGTTCAGGACACGCCCGTGCTTCAGGTCATATTCAAATTAGAGAGCTTTTTATTTATGACATAATCATCAAATTGAGGTCACCTGGCCAAGTCACACGCCCGTGTGCCTAGGCCGTGTGATCGATTAAATTTTAATAATTTTTCATAAAATAGGTGCAGACTTCACACAGCCAGGGCACATGCCCGTGTTCGAGGCCGTGCCATCCACACGGCTGAGACAAATGCCTGTGTCTCTGCTCATGTGCTCATTGCTAAGCATTTTGTTTTGCAACAATTAAGGTGCAGGGGACACACGGCCGAAACACATGCCCGTGGGGAATGTCGTGTGTCACACATTGCCTAGACACACGCCCGTGTGTCTACCTGTGTGGACAAATATAAGGCTATTTACCAAGCCTTTTTTCCACCCTTCCATGCATCAACAAACACAACAAAACATAGCACCAATCCAAGCATATACTTTCAACCCAATCAGCCATACACAAGGCATCCACATATCATTTACATGCTATCATTTATCACATACAAACATCACCTACTTAGCATCTCAAACCATGCAATTTCTCACATTCATGAGAACATCATCATATGTATATATACTTAACTAATATTAGGCAATATCAAATGGTCATTTACAAAATGAATTATCATCTAATGAAGCCAACACATATGGCCAAATCAATTATGACACATAACAAGACCAAGTCCCTATACATGGCATAACTCAAAATAATGTACCCATAAGTACCCAAAATGATAATTTGATAGTGTGAATGGATCTCCGACTGTCTTCGATCCCCGAGCTGGCTTGGTGACACTATAAGACAAGAGAAAAAGGAAGGGAGTAAGCTTTAAAGCTTAGAAAGTTCCTATGCAACTAATAAGCATTATACACACTTTAACATATATTTAACATGAAGTAAATTAACATAAATGTCATTGTGAATTCACAATCAAGCTTAGCATAGATGTTATTAAAATCTTAACATCATAACTTACTCAATCAAAACAATCTGAGGTTTCATCACATATTGAGCTCATTAAGCATGAGTTTTATGTACAAACCTGTACCAACTTGCAACTTACCATAATCTTTCACATCATACCATAGTCTTCCACAACTTAAACTTCTCCGTTAAGTTTCCCATTGAACTAGTTGGAATACTAAAGGATACTCGGGAAATCTCACACACATAGCACTATACCAATGCCTATAACACCCAATACCCGGCCCAAACACCATGACCGGATCTTGGTATGTCACTAAGAAGAATTTATAAAACATATTCCATTCCTAAGGGAAAATTTCAGTTCACTCCTTCTGTCACGTTTTAAATTTTATCAGATGTTTAGAAAACTTAGTAGTTACATGTTAACCTTGTTAAATTTGCCAAGTTGCAAAATCAAGTGAACTTTTGAAAACCCATGTTATCCGTTTATGCTACGAGTGTTTTGTCACAAAAGATAATAATTTACTAAATAGTTTAGTCGCATGAAAACTACGTTGCCTTTATGTTTTATTTTTAAAACATACTGTTATTTCAACTAGTCATATAACTTGAGTGTCTAAAACTTAAAAGCCAAACCTAAAACCTGATTTTTAGTGGCCTTATTATAGTGTGAAAACAAAACCAGATATTGGAAATAAGTAAAGTTCTTTACTGAAACGAAATAAAATCATACATTGCCACCTCGTGCTCCTCTCCAGCCTGGTCTGTTGCACTATGTGCTACATGAAAAAAAATTTTAAACAACGGGGTGAGTCACAAGACTCAGTGTGCAACACTCAATCACCACAAGATTGGGCTTTAGCCTTACAGAACATAGTAACAGAACAACATATGCTAGAATAATGCAGAAACCACCCCAATCCTAGATTTCCATCCGCTACACACCACCTGTACCTGCCAATCACACCAATGGGGATTTCTACAATCAAACCTCACCGCTACACACCAACGATGGCAGCCATGCTGCTCATCGTCAGAATCGTGACATAGTTACCATAACAGATAGTGGCAGAAACACTACAATAGATTGTGGCAGAGCCAATACAACAGATCATGGAAGAGCCACTACAGCACTTCCCCTTTAATATCACAATCCCAACCCCATGCAAGCATAAGATACTGATGTATGGTTTCAACAGGTTTTGGCATGCATGTATAGGATGCTCATCACATATAACATGTCATCTCATCACAACCATTATTTGGTGTAACAGGAATCAGTAACCTGATGTCTCGTCTTTACCCTCCAAGGGTAACCCACTAGCCATACCGAGTTTCAGCATTTAACAGAATATAATATTACATTAACACAACATTACAAATGGTGTGAGAAGTTACACACCTGATTACGCACAACACTAAACTATCGAAGTCAACTCCCTCATTGGTTGGGATCACGACTATCGGTCTACTACTCTGCTCAGAAACTAGCCCACAACCTGGTGGCCAATCACAAACAGCAGACACCACTCTTTTCTTGAACCTAGGGATCAAACCTGAAGGTTTGCCTCTGTAACAGACCGAATTAGACCCTAGTTGGAATGATGGTTTCGGGACCACGAATCCGAGTCCGAGAAACATTTTAATATTTTATTTTTGTGTTTATGAAGTGTGAATTAAAAGATGTGAAAGTTTCGTAGAAAAATTTTATTGTTTAAGTGCTCAATTTGATAAAAAGGACTTAATCACAAAAAGAGTAAAAGTGGCATGCTAAAGTAAAATGTACCTTTTTGACTGTGGCTTTTAAAGTGGATGTCCTAAAAGGACAATTAGCCCATTCCTTTAGATAGTGGACGGCATATATGAGAAATAAAAACAAAATTTTGTTTTATAATTATATGTTTTATTTTAGGTAATGAATAAATAATATTACCTTTAATTTTAAGGCATAAAATAATGAAAGAAAGTGGGAAGAAAGAGAACATACCCTATTCTTCTTCTCTTGGCGAATGTGGAGGTGAAAAACTCCATTGTTGGAGCTTAATTTCGGCAACTTGGGGGCTTCAATTAGGGTATGTACTTTGCTTAGTATTTTATAATTTTTACATTTTTGAATTTGTTACTTTGAATACTATATAACCCATGTATCAATTTTTGAGATTTTGGCACATCAAGATTCGGTTATGGTGGTATATTCATGGCATGTAATGTTTGATAGTAGATTATGAATTGTATGTGTTAGATTATCATTTTTTGAATTAGAAGTTTTCGTGAAATTAAATGTTAGGGACTAATTTGAGAAGAATAAATTCTTAAAGGACTAAAACATGAAATAAATGAAAATATAGACTTGTATAATCTCTATAAACATTCGCCCTTGAGTGTTGTAGGAAATTTTGTGTATTTTGCATTTTATGTAATTTGGACTAAATTGTAAAAAGGTGAAACCCTAGGGGTAAAATGGTAATTTGCCTATTTATGTGCTTAGGGACCAAATTGAGATGAAATGTACTGGAATGAGCTAAACTTTAATGTGTTTTGATCAAGAGCAAAGAAAAATGATTTAGATCGGGGAAAGATGAAGGTTCTCGAATAAGCCGATTTGCACGGCTCTATCGACAACCGAGGTAAGTCCTGTGAAATATGTCAAAGAATTATTTATGAATCTATTAAATGATGATGTTCGATAAATTTGAAGGTAAATTATGGCAGTAGCCGAATGTATATGTTTGAATTGGTTTGAATGCATAAATTGATAATGTGATATTAATATGTGTCTTTGATATATTATTTGTGAAAAATTTGAAGTATGTGATTGGTTTATGAATTATTTTGGGCTTATTGCCTAGCAGGCCTTGTGTCGGTGATTTAATTCGGGCTTCGTGCCTAGGAGGCTTAGTGCCGGTGACATATTCGGGCTTTAAGTCTAGTAGGCCTAGTGCCAGTGACTACTTTCGGGCTCGAGCCTAGTAGGCCTCGTATTGGTGTTACTTATCGGGCTTTATCGCCTAGTAGGCTTAATGCCGTTGATGTGTTTTATAAAGGAGAGACCGAATATTATTTAAGGCAAATCATTACTAATGTATCTAGCTAACGGTTCAGGTAAGCACGTAAGGTATGCTATGTTTTATATTACTTGAGTCAAGTTAATATTATGGGAATTGTGATATATATGTTTGAGGCTAACATTGATGTGTATGAGTATTATATGATTGAATTCGAGTTTGAAGGTACTATTATGGAAATTGACCTTGGTAGAAATACTAAGAATAAAGGAGATTTTAGTGCAATAACATGGTTGATATGAATGCTATATTTATACCGGTTGGAGCATGTGATTTTTTGTAATATACCTATCTCGAGCTTCAAGGATATGTAGGTTGAAGGAAATGAAGTACAATTACTTAAGTTAATGAATTATTAGTATTCGGCTTTGTATAAATAAATGTACTTAAATGTTTATGTGAAATGTTATAAGTTGAATGTTTTAATTGCTTAAATATTTAAATGTTATATTATCATGAGCTTAGGACTTACTAAGCTAGTAAGCTTATTTGTGTGAAATGTTCTCCTCTGTTTTATAGATTTTGGTTACGTTACGGGCTCGAGAGGGATCGTCAAGAAAGTCACCCACACTATCAATCTATCTTTGGTACTCTTTATTTTGGGTTTTCGGTTAAAGGCATGTATAGAAAAGACGTGATTTTGTTAAGATGATAACTTTTGTATATGTATATATTAGCCATGCGAATGTGGCTTATATTTGATGTTAGTTGAAGTAGAATATTCGGCTTACTTTAAATGGTCAAGTGATGTGCATAAATGTATATTATAGACATAGTTAAATTATGATTGTTGTATTGTATGCATGATTTGGTTCATGGGCTATACATGCATTCTTCACTAAAATCTGGTGAAATTGAGATTATGGAATTAAGCCTAGTCTTATTAAATTGAGGAAATGGTAGGCTAATTATAATAATCTTTGTGATTATTAAATTGTTCAATTTGGCTTTGGCTAAATAAATTAAAAATAAGAATTACATTATGGATTGTGTGTATATATATATATAAGTGTCCTATTTATTATTTATTTTATTTTATATATTACAATGTTTAGAATGTTGCATGCACATGGTTTTATAAATGGTAAAGAAGTAGGTTTATTCTTTATTTATTGTAATAAGTTATTTGTTCATATTATCCATTTTCAATACCGTATGTGATATTGGCTATAAAATTTTGTGAAATGTTTTGTCGGTCTAGTATATATATATATATATATATTATAAGAATAGTTGATTTATTGTTATAGTATATTCGCCAAGGGTATACTAATATGTTGTTATATGTATAATTTATTATTAAATGGTGAAATGGTTCAATTGTTTTAATATATGCACTTGTAGTATATTATTATAAATGAAAACTCGTTTATGTTACATGAATGTTGGTTGATACTCGATATAAGCTATAATTTGGCATAAATTGAGATATGATTTATACAAATATATATATATATATATATATATATATATATATATGTCATGAATACTTAAGTTATGTGATTCGGACATTGTGTGTTTAAGTACGGGTAATAAAACTCATTATACATTTATTTTTTTATGTCATACAATATGAAAATGGTTGCGAAGCTTATACTTGAATCAAATTGAAGTCCTTTTTCAAATTGAGTATTGTGTAGTAATGCCTCTTAACCCCAATTCGGCGATGGATATGGGTTAGGGTGTTACATTTTATTGGTATCGAGCTATGGTTTAGTCGATTCTAGGACTACTGTAGTAACGTAAAAGTCTAGCTATACATGCCTTTAAATTTTATATGTGATAGTGTGGTGACTTCTGACAATTTCAATTGTATTTTATATAGTAAATGGATTCCGATCCCGATAGAGCCGTAGCTGATGATGTAGAGAGTGTCGCGCCTGGTGTCGCACATGGATCAGCGCCATTAGACTCTCAACTAGTTACGGGTAACCACGAGGGAGAGGCTAAACAAGCCTTCTACCAAATGATGAATGAATGGTTTACCCAGTTTGTTCAGAATAAGCCGGCTGTACAACAACCTCCACCCCAAACAATCCAACTCCGATACCTTCAGCACCCCCGATGATAGATCCAACGAGATCTAGTAGGCCTCTTGTTGATAAAATCAGGAAATTTGGGGCTGAGGAATTCAAGGCTAATGATGATGATGATGCAGAGAGAACTGAAATGTGGCTTGATAACACTATTCGGGTACTTGATGAGCTATCCTGCACTCCGGACGAATGTTTGAAATATGCTATATCTTTACTTCGGGACACTACCTACCACTGGTGGAATACACTAGTATCAGTCGTTCCAAAAGAAAAAGTGACATGGGATTTCTTTCAGAATGAATTCTACAAGAAATATATCAGCCAGAGGTTCATCGACCAGAAACGTAAAGAATTTCTTGAACTAAAACAGGGGCAAATGACAGTGACTGAATATGAGCGAAAATTTGTCAGATTGAGCCGATATGCTCGGGAGTGTGTATCAACTGAAGCCATTATGTGCAAAAGGTTTGAAGATGGTTTGAATGAAGATTTAAAGTTTCTTGTTGGCATTCTTAAAATCAAAGAGTTTGTGACACTAGTCGAACGAGCTTGCAAAGCTAAAGAGCTTGGGAAGGAGAAATGAAAGGCTGAGACAGAAGCTAGAGACACTCGTAAAAGACCGTCGGGTAAGAATTTCCATTCCACATCTAAGAAGTTTAGAGATGACTTCAGCCGACATAAAGCCACTTCGGATTCACCTAGACGTAATCGACCTCCAGTGAGCTCCCGAGCTACCTCGATGGTCAGTGTTGATAATGTTTCACAGAATTGAGTTGAATGCAAACATTGTGGAAAATGGCATTCCGAGAGTTGTAGAGTTCGTGACCGATCCTTCTTTAAATGTGGATCCTTAGACCATTTTATTCGAGATTGCTCGATGTTAGGCGAAAGCGAAATACAACACGTAACTCTAGATCGAAGCGATTGCATCAAGATGCAGGCGGACCACCTGAGCATTCTAGCAATGTAGGTGGTTGTCAGAGAGGGACGAAGAACACGGCAGTTTGATCTGAGGCTAGAGCTCCAGCTAGAGCTTATGTTACTCGAGCTAGAGAGGATGTTGCTTCTCCAGATGTCATTATCGGTACTTTCATCCTTTATGATACCACTGTAATTGCATTGATTGATCTTGGTTCGACCCATTCATAAGTATGTGAAACTCTGGTATTCAGTAAGACTCTGCCAGTTGAGTCTACTAAGTTTGTGATTCACGTATCCAACCCTTTGGGTAGATGTGTGTTTGTTAATAAAGTGTGTAAAGGTTGCCCATTGATGATTCGGGATTTTTGTTTCCCAGACGATTTAATGCTGTTACCTTTCGATGAGTTTGATATAATTTTGGGAATGGACTGGTTAACTTCACACGACACAGTGGTGAATTACAAAAGAAAGCTTATTGAATTGAGACATCAGAACGGTGAGATCATTAGAATTGAATCCAGTGATTTAAGTGGGTGTCCTACAGTGATATCCTCGACGTTAGCCCGAAAGTATGTGAAAAAGGGTGCGAAGCTTATTTGGCTTATGTCTTTGGATAATAAATTGTTTGAGAAATGATTGAATCTCTACCGATTGTATGTGAATACCCAGATGTGTTCCTCAAGAACTACCAGTTTACCCCGTATGAGAGATTGAGTTTGGCATTGAATTAGCACTGAACGACTCCGATCTCAATAGCTCCATATCGGATGGCACCTCTTGAGTTAAAAGAGTTGAAAGCACGGTTGCAAGAGTTAACAGATAGGGCTTTGCGACCACCAAGTTTCTCTCCTTGGGTGCACCAGTTTTTTGTGAGAAAGAAAGATGGAACGATGCGAATGTGTATTGATTATCGGCAAGAATCAATAAGGTAATCAAAGAATAAGTACCGTTACCTCGAATTGATGATTTGTTTGATCGCTTAAAGGGGCTTGATATTTTGAAGATAGATTTGAGATCGGGTTATTATCGATTCTAGTCGAGATACAGATGTGCCAAAGATCGCATTAGGATGAGGTACGTACATTTTGAGTTTTTAGTTATGCCTTTTGGGCTTACTAATGCACTATTGCTTTTTATGGATTTGATGAATCGGGTTTTAGACAGTTTTTGGATCGATTTGTGGTAGTGTTTATTGATGACATATTGGTCTACTCCAAAAATGAAATTGAACACGCTGAGCATTTGAGGTTAATGCTACAAACTTTGTGAAATCAGCAGTTGTATGCGAAGTTTAGTAAGTGTGAGTTCTGGATGAAAGAGGTCAGCTTTTTGGGACATGTTGTTTCAGCAGCAGGCATTCGAGTTGATCCGAACAAAATATCGACTATACTTGATTGGAAGCCACCGACGATTTGTGAAAGGTTTTTCTATGATAGCTACCCCGTTGACAAAGTTATTGCAGAAAGATGTCAGGTTCGAGTGGTCAGAAAAGTGTCAGAAAAGTTTTGATCACCGAAAGCCCTTTGATGAAGCTCCAGTGTTAGTTCAAATTTGAATCGGGTAAAGAATTTGTTGTTTATTCTGATGCTTCTTTAAATGGTTTAGGCTACGTTTTGATGCAGGAAGGCAAAGTTGTAGCCCATGCTTCAAGACAATTGAAGCAGCATGAAAGAAATTACCCGACGCATGACTTAGAACTTGCAGCCATTGTTTTCGCATTAAAAACTTGGCGTCACTATTTATTTGGCGAGAAATGTCACATTTATTCAGATCATAAAAGTCTAAAGTATTTAATGACTCAGAAATATCTAAATTTGAGACAACGCAGATGGTTAGAATTGTTGAAAGATTATGAGTTGGTGATTGACTATCATCCGAGAAAAGCTAATGTTGTTGCAGATGCGTTAAGTCGAAAATCATTGTTTGCTCTTCGCGCAATGAACGCACAGATAACTATGTCTGGTGATGGTTCGATCATAGCCGAGTTACAATCAAGACCAATGTTTATCCAGCAAATTTGTGATGCATAGAAAGTTGACAAGGATTTGATTGCTAATCGAATCCAGTGTGAAAAAGGTGCAGAATCAGATTTTCAGATTGATGCAAATGACTGTTTGAATTTTAAAAGTCGAATGTGTGTTCCGAAGAACTCAAATTTGATACAGATGATTCTAAGTGAGGCCCATAGTGGTCGATTATCAATACATCCGGGTAGCACAAAGATGTATAATGATTTGAAACAGTTCTATTGGTGGCCGGGCATGAAACGGGATATATCTGAATTTGTTTTGAAATGCTTAATTTGTCAGCAAGTAAAAGCTGAACATCAAGTGCCATCCGGACTACTTCAGCCAATCATGATACCTGAATGGAAATGGGATAGAATTACAATGGATTTTGTATCCGGTCTTCCTATGACACCGAGTAAGAAAGATGTCGTCTGGGTTATAGTTGATAGACTGACTAAATCAGCTCATTTTGTGCCAATTCCTACAAACTTTTCATTCGATAAACATGCTGAAATTGACTAGGTAATTTTTGACAAAAGAGAGTATGAGAATCACTAATACCAAATTTCGGTACCCCCTCCTTTGCCCCAAAACCGAATGCTCCACACCTCTCACACACCTCAAAGATTCGGCTAAGACTCCCCCACTATGCCATCCCTTCCATCACTCCTACTTTTCCTCTCTTCCACTCATTCAAACCAGTTTGAATGATTCAAACTCCATAAATTTCTCTCTACCAATCGTTTGAAATGCTTGACCAAATCCTACCTCTCTCCTCTAGAGTTTGATTGTCATCCAACCACCTCCCTTGCCTGAGCCAAAAATAACACTCCATTACTGCTTAAGAGTTTTGAACCTCCTCCCTCTCAACTCCTTGTGATGCCATTCCATGCATGCTAAGTAGCGTTCCCTTGCCACTCTTCCACTGCATTACCTTATGTCCTTTAACGCAACTAAAAACCCCTAAAGTCCAACTCCTATTTGGCTATCCCCCCTAAAGTGCCCAAAACTAAAATTCTACCAAAGCTTCGGCGTAACCCCCATAACTTCTCGAGGCCCCCAATCATGTCCAAACAACAAACATAACGATTCAATACATAGAAAACACAAAAGATGCAAAGCCCCTAAATCTCGGATGTTACAATTCTACCCCCTAAAAAAATTTTGACCTCGAAATTACCTGATCAAAAGAGATGAGGATACTGCCGTTGCATAACCTCTTTGGCTCCCTCGTCGCTTCCTCTGCACCGTGGTTCCGCCATAGAACTTTGACCAAAGGGACTGTCTTTCTTCTCAACACCTTAACGTCCCGATCCAAGATCTACATTGGCTCCTCCTCAAAGGACAGGTCTGGTCTTGCTTCAATCTCTTCCATCAGCACAACATGCGATAGATCAGAATGATAACGTCTTAGCATCGAAACATGTAACACATCATGTATCTGCTTCAACTCTAGTGGTAATTCTAGCCGATACGCAACTGGTCCCACTCGTTCTAGTATCCGATAAGGTCCAATAAACCTAGGGCTTAGCTTGGCCTTCTGACCAAATCTCAGTACCTTCTTCCATGGTGACACTTTCAAGAAAACTCGGTCAGCCACTGCAAACTCAATCGAGTCCAAATTAACTTAACTTTGTATTCAAATTCTGAAACCAATTCTAGACCCAACATCTGACGCTCACCCAACTCCGTCCAACAAGTAGGAGTGAGACACCCCCGTCCACATAATGTTTTGTATGGCGCCATCTAAATGCTAGATTGGTAGCTGTTGTTGTACGTGAATTCTGCCAAAGGTAAATACTCCTCCCAACTACCTCTGAAGTCAATAAC